>CM057453.1:76907500-86907500 GCA_016271365.2 Neoceratodus forsteri
AGAGACACTGAGAGACAGAGTGAGAGAGAGAGAGAGACACTGAGAGACAGAGTGAGAGAGAGAGAGAGAGACAGAGAGACACTGAGAGACAGAGTGAGAGAGAGAGAGAGAGAGGAGACGCTGAGAGACAGAGTGAGAGACACTGAGAGACAGAGTGAGAGAGAGAGAGAGAGAGACACTGAGAGACAGAGTGAAAGAGAGAGAGAGCGAGAGAGACACACTGAGAGACAGAGTGAGAGAGAGAGAGTGAGAAAGAGAGAGAGAGAGACAGAGAGAGTGAAAGAGACAGAGTGAGTGACACTGAGAGAGTGAGAGAGAGAGACAGAGAGAGAGAGAGAGAGAGACACTGAGAGACAGAGTGAGAGAGAGAGAGAGAAAGAGAGAGAGAGACACTGAGAGAGACACTGAGAGACAGAGTGAGAGACACTGACAGACAGAGTGAGAGAGAGAGAGAGAGAGAGAGAGACACTGAGAGAGACACTGAGAGACAGAGTGAGAGACACTGAGAGACAGAATGAGAGAGACAGAGAGAGAGAGAGAGACACTGAGAGAGACACTGAGAGACAGAGTGAGAGACACTGAGAGACAGAGTGAGAGAGAGAGAGAGAGAGAAAGACACTGAGAGACAGAGTGAAAGAGAGAGGGAGAGAAAGAGACAGAGTGAGTGAGAAAGAGAGAGAGTGAGGCAGAGAGAGAGAGAGGGAGGTGGGGAGTGAGTGAGAAAGAGAGGGAGAGAGAGAGTCAGAGAGAGAGAGAGAGAGAAAGAGAAAGAGAGAGAGAGAGACAGAGAGAGAGACACTGAGAGACAGAGTGAGAGAGAGAGAGAGAGAGACGGACAGACAGACGGACGGATGGACAGACAGAGTGACACAGGCATCCAGGGAGACACTCATAGTGATGGAGGGATGGAGAGAGCCCAATTCCTAATGGAGGCAATAATGAGGGGTGTGAGGAGGCAGGAGGAACACAAACCTTGTTGACAAAGGGCCTGGCAGTGGTATGCCTGACACAGGTGGTACCGTGCCTATACCACATTCGAGAACTTCAATGATACTGAGATAGTGGGCCAGTACTGCTTGAACAGGGCCATTCTGAGGCAGATCTGTGAGCTGTGCCATGACAAAATGCAGGCACCCTCCAGACATAGTTATGCCATGTCTGTGGAGATTAAGGTGACTGCCATGATGTGCTTGTTTACCATGGGCACCTTCCAAAGGCCAACAAGGGACACCATGGGTATCACCCAGTCTGCTGCATCCTGCCTCCTCAAACAGTTCCTTAATGCTCTGCTGCCATGTGCTTCGGAGTTCATACTGTTCCCCAGCACACAGGCAGAGCATACAGTAAACATACAGGACTTCCACAGGGTGGCACGCATGCCTGGCATGATTGGGGCCATTGACTGCACCCACATGGGCATCTGCATGCCACCTGGCCCTGAGGGCCCTAAGTATCTTAACAGGAAGGGAAACCTAACCATCAACTGCCAGGTGGCGTGCGATGCCACAGAGTGCATCATCAATGTCTGCATGACACACCCTGGAAGTGCACATGATGCATTCATCTGGCACAGCTCCACGCTGTGCCAGAGGTATGAACATGGGGACATCCCCACGGGACACCTTGTGGGTGAGTAGAGCACAGAACAGAGGGCATGTGTGGTACAGCCATGGTGGTGGGGTGGGCAGGGAGGGCAGTGTGGTGGTGTGGGCAGTGGGAGACAAGGTGAAGGAGGCAGAACAGCATAGCACAGGGTTAACCATGTCCATCCCTACACAGGTGATACTGCATATCTTATGAGGCCCTGACTGCTCACCCCCTACCAGCGACCGTCATCCCTTGCAGAGGAGAGGTACAATGAGGCATAGGTCAGCATGCACAATATCATCCAGTGTGTCTTTGGCATGCTGAAAGCATGATTCCATTGCCTAGACAGGTCAGGCAGTGCCCTACAATACAGCCCATCAAAATCCTGTGGCCTATTTCTGGCCTGCTGCATCCTGCACAACATGGCCATTGACCATGGGATAGCTGTCAAGGCTGATGAGGGTGACAGTACTGGGGATGATGGTGACAATAATCTGGAGGGCGGTTGGCAGCCACCCCCCCATCTGGCACAGATGGCATGAAGGCACCAGGACACAATCGCCCAACAGCACTTTGGAGAATGCAGGTAGGTGCAGAACAATACATGCAAGGGTCACACAGACCAGCACACCACACACAGGCATGTACATGCATGGCAGGATGCATGCAAGGAATGGGGTGCACAGCAGGGATAGCGTAGGCAGTGGCACACACATGCACACACATGCACAGCACAGGCATGTGCACACACACACACACACACACACACACAGGCAGAAGAAAGAGGCATGGATCAGATGCATGACACTGGTGCACAGGCACAACCGGCATGAAGCTGCCCTCATCACACCTATACCACACATCCCAGCAGCCCGGCAAGCACACAAAGGAGGCATGCGGCACAACACACATGCGGGCCACTACATGCATGCTGCACCACCACCACCCACGTGTGCACAGGGCAGCAGCAGCAGACAGCAGGCCAGGGCAGCACACACCTCAGGCCAACCGCTTGGTCCCTTGGCCGCCACGGCCACATGGGTGGCCATGTCATGGCCAATCAGCAGATGCTGTCTGTACATCAGCCACAGGGGGTGTGTCAGACCCCCCCGGGTAGATATGTGGAACTGTGACAGTGTCCTCACAGGGATACAGAGGCAGCCAAACAGGCCAGTCCCGGGCATGTCTGATATGCCTACATCAGAGCCTGGCATCTGCTGCGATGGGGTCACCAGACACTGGGACCATGGGGTGGACACCACACTGTGGGGGGTCCTCTGTGCATGGCCATGCCCAGTGGCATCCAGCAATGCAAAGGTGGCTGCAATGGTACCGATCATGCAGTCCATTGCTGCCACAATGACACCAGACATGCGGTCCACAGATGCAGTGATGGCCTCCTGCATGCGGCATAGCCCATCCGTGATCTGTGCAGTACCTCTGTCCTGCTGCTCAGCCAGCTGGTGCACCTCCACCTGCAGTGCCTGCACCTCAGTGGCCAACAGCGCCTGGTTTCCCAATGATGCCCACAGCAACCAGGTGTGCTGTGCCAGCTGCTCAGCATCCTGCGCCTCCTGGCCAGGATGCCGATCAGCTGGGGGTAACCTGGCATGCTGCCCAGCATCCCACTCTGGTGGACACTGCCCAGCAAGCTGTACAGGGGGTACAGTGACATCAGGTGCATCTATGGCAGACCCCGTGTCCCGCTGCCCGATGGTACCTGCATCCTGCTGCTGCCCATCGGTCTGCTAGGTGGTGCCATGCACTGGTGCAGCTGCAACAGTACCACCACCCACCCCATTCACAGTGGTGTCTCCATAACCCACTGCACCTGCATGGATGGGAGGTGGCTGTGCAGCTGTTGGCACAGTGCTGGGCCCTGATGATGCCTGTAAAGCAGGCAGAGAGGCATGTCATCCACATTGTCTACCATGCTGTCCAGGATCAAGATGACATCATCAGAGCTGGACCCCACTCTGATCTGAGTATCCATGCACAGCAAATCCAGGCTGGCATCTTGCAGGAACTCATCCAGGGTCTCGTCCGACCCCAGGCCAAAGATGTCCACTGGCCCCATGGTGCTCAGCTGCAGCCTGTCCGGGCCACGGATGCTGGTGGATGTTGAGGGTCTGTCCGCATTGACCATGGCTGCCACTTCCACTGCCCCATCTCCTGCACAGAGGCATGATGGTGCTGCAAGAGAGGAAGACAAGGTCAGTGGTGCATTGGCACCCATGTGCCCCCTCGTGCATGCCACTGGTGTCACTGGCCAGCAGCATGCCATGACTGGCAGCATGCACATGAGCATGTGGTATCCGGCACAGTGGCAGGCACACCTGCATGACCTGGCACACACCTGCCAGGTCAGTGTCAGTCACATAACTACCATGCAGTGATGGGCTGCCACCCAGCTGGAATCCCTCACTGGGCATACCCTCCACCAGTGTGATGGATGGTGGACTCCACTAGCTCCTCCATGGCTGACAAGGTAGGTGCGGTGGACAGCCCTCCACCGGTGGCACTATGGAAGGATCAAATGGCCATCACCTTCTCCTTAATCCTTTGCCTGTCAGTCCCAACCTTCTTACAGCACTCCTGAGCTGTCCACTGGTGCCTACCATGCAGGTTGACATAGGTTGCCACCTCATCCCACCCTGCCGCCCGTTCATGTGGTGTGCCCATGGCACTGCTCAACAGGGCCTCCCTGTCTAGGTATGCCTCAAACAGGGCATTTGATTCATCTTTTGTAAAGTTGAGCCTGCTCTTGCTTGCAGGCCCATGCTCCTCTTGCTCCTCCTCCTCATGTCCAGACATTGCCACATGTGAACAGGGACAGCACAGTGTGTCAGTGAGGGCATGGCTCATGTTGCCCTCCGTGGCAGTGTTGTTGCAGGTCACCAGTTCCCCAAGCCAGCATCCACCTACCTGTAAGGGTGCAATACTGGTCAGTGGCTGAGATATTCACTGGCGCTTATATGGTGCATTGCATGCAAATGAGCCTGTGCACAATGGTAATGATATGCTAATGCACCCTACTGCACCGCACATTGATTGATGAGGTAATTTTCATACCACGGCTGAATATCGTGAAACTGCGCCATGCACAATGGGGTTGTGGTGGAGCAACCCTGTGGTGCATGTCCAGCGCATGCACGTTGTGCATTCCCACAGTGCGCATGTGCGCATGGCATTGCATGTGTCTATAGAAACATAGATTTTGACAGCAGATAAGGACCGCTTGGCCCACCCAGTCTGCCCATTTCCCTACCTAATGGATAAGCTGCAGATCCTAGTTAACCAGCAGTCTACTTCTTCTTACCCCCAACCCCTAGAATTGCCTTATGACTGTCCCATGCATGCTTGAATTCCACCACTGTTTTTGACTCCACAACCTCCTCCGGAAGGCCGTTCCATGCACCCACAACCCTCTCTGTGAAAAAATACTTCCTTAAATGACACCTCTGAGCCGCCCCCCCCTTCTATCTTCAAATTGTGCCCCCTTGTTCTTGCACACCTCTTTTTTTGAAAGATGCTACCCTCTTGGACTTTGTTGATTCCTTGAGGTACTTGAAAGTTTCTATCATGTCCCCTCTCCTCCTTTCCTCGAGGCTATACATATTCAGCTCCTAAAGTCTCTCTTCATATGTCTTCCGGTGCAGACCCTGCACCATTTTAGTTGCCCTCTTCTGGACAGCCTCCATTCTGTCTATGTCTTTGTGGAGATTGGGTCTCCAGAACTGCATGCAGTACTCCAGATGGGTCTCACCAACTGTCTGTACACAGGGATAATAACTTCCTGTTTTCTATTGGTGATGCCTCTCCCTATGCATCCCAGTATCCCCCCAGCCCTCCTTGCTGCCCTCTCACATTGCTTGCCCACCTTAGGTCATCTGATATGACTACCCAGGTCCCTTTCCATTTTGTTGTTGTTAGTATCTCACCCCCATTGTGTACTCTTCCCTGGGTTTTGTTTCCCAGGTGCATTACCTGCACTTCTTAGCATTGAATCTAAGCTGCCATACATTTGACCATTCCTCTAACCTTGCCAAGTCCCTTCTCATCCTTTCCATCCCACCTTGCATCAACTCTGTTGCAGATCTTTGTGTCTTCTGCAAAGACATACTTTTCCTTCCAGTCCCTCTGCAATGTGCTATAAAGACATTGAAGAGGACCAGTCTAATACTGAACCATGCGG
The DNA here is from genome assembly GCA_016271365.2 of Neoceratodus forsteri. NCBI lineage: Eukaryota > Metazoa > Chordata > Ceratodontiformes > Ceratodontidae > Neoceratodus > Neoceratodus forsteri. The sequence goes on from CM057453.1 coordinate 76,913,283, forward strand.
TACCCCACTAGTAACCCCTTTCTTCAGAGTGGACTCCATTTACTATTAATCTCTGTGTCCTATTCTCCAGCCAATTCTTTACCCAGGCTGTCATCTTGGGACCCACTCCTAGGCTGGCTAACTTGTATATATTAATCTTTTGTGTGGGACTGTGTCAAATGCCTTGCTAAAGTCTAGGTAGGCCATGTCCACAGCCCCCCCGATCTACTACTTTGGTCACCCAGTCAAAGAATTCTATCAGATTTGTCTGGCATGACCTTCCCACTGTGAATCCATGCTGCCTTGGGTCCTGAGCCCCTCTGGCCTATAGATACTCAACAGTTCTTTCCTTCAGAAGTGATTCCATCATTTTCCCTACCACTGAGGTTAAACTAACAGGTCTGTAGTTTTCATCATGCAACTGTCAGCCCTTGTGTGGTGCCGCTCCATTGCGCATGTGGCAATGGTGGGGCATTGTGTATCCTTGGGCACATGTGTGACTTTGAATGGGGTCACAACCCTGACCCTGCGTAGCTGGTGGGCCAGGGTGTTGTGCGCATGTCCAGGACTGCACAATGTACCCACATTGCATATCACTGTAATGCACGGTTGCATCTTTCTGTTCCCGTTCATGCATCCCACACTTGCTGCAACCACGTGCATGACTGCACCATCATTCACACCGGCAGTGAGGGTTGTTAGCTGCCATGGCACAGGGGAAGACACGAAGGGCCAGCAACTAGACCAGTTTTGAACTGGTCAATCTTATTGCAGTGGTGCAGCCCTTTGAGGGTCATTATTCAGAATTGTGCCACTGCAACAGGCCAGGGTCGATGTTTGGGTGCATGTGGTCACAGACCTGGAGAGATGCACAGGGGTGGCCAGGAATGCAGAGCAATGTCACCACCAGTATGGGGACTTGAAGCACAGGGATCCAGAGTAGCTGCACAGGATGCAGGAGTGCATCCAGCATGGAGCGGTGCCACAGCCAGGTAAGTGTGCACAATGGACTTGCATGCACTGATGCTCAATAGTGGTGCATGTCGGACTGCATGGCATGGTCCACAGCTGGGGTTCATCACAGTCCCATCAGCAGCGATGCATCAGGCATGGCTGCTGCACATGTTGCAGTAATGCAGGCATGGGTGCCGAGGGACAGTCGGGGACATGCCATGCAATATGTGGGCTGTGCAGTGGTGGGCTCTCTCCATGCATGCTTGTGTACTCATGTCCACCTCTCTACATGCTTTCCACAGGGCCAGAGAACCGCAGATGGGCCAGGGTGGCCACAGACAGTGTGAGCAGCTATATTAGGCCACAGGATGCAGCCCCAGATAGGAGTAGTGTGGCAGGTAAGCGTGGCCACTATGTTGTTTTGTGTCACAGTTTTAATACTGCAGGTAGTGGATCTGGGCATGATGTCCACGGCCATGTGTCTGCATGACTGTGGGTGGCACAGCACCCATTGTAAATGCCAATGTTGCACGTACCGTGGCAGTGTTGTGCTGGCCGGTGGGAGGCATGCTCACAGCCTCCACAATGTGCGCTACATCAGTGCCTGTGCTGTGTGCCTTGTGCCCATGCTCATGCACACAAGGGCACACTACGCTACCCATCTAACTAGCAACACCATTGTGGTGTGCTGTGTGGATGGCTGGTGTGGCTCTCCAGGCATGGGTCCATTGAGGTCCCCCAGTGGTGAGTACACCGGCAGTCCATGGTACGCTGTGGGTGGGCTGAAGTCTTTGGGGCATTGCACTGATTGGCTGTCCAGTCCCTTTCCCTAGGTGGTCACATGAATGTTGCTGGGAGAGCTGCATGCCCCTGTGTCTGGGACCAAGGGAGGTTACTGGCACTCCAGAGATGACTTCTTGCACTCCAGAGGCAGCACCTGCAGGAGACTGTGGCTCTGAGGAGGGCCATACAGAAACTGCAGTGGCCATCAGGGTCTGGAGCTAGAGGAACTTACAGTGGCCCACGTTGTATATAGCTCCCTTTTCTGTCCCACACCTGTTTCCCATGCTGTCCCACATCATTCTGTATAGCCTCTGCACCCTGTCCCCCTCCTCTTCTCCCCCTGCCCCATCCCTGCCCCTTGTTATCTACCTGATGCATATGCTCTTTTATATAAAGCTTTGATTCTGATAAAGGCCTGTGTCCATGCCTGCTTTGCAGGTGGTGTGCGGAGCCATGCTGCAGATGTGTGGGTGTGGTGATGGTGTCCCCATAGGGGTGGGTCAGTTCATGGGCAGTGTTTCTGTGGGGTCCATGCTATGTTCAGCTCTGATTCACATGTCCATGGCATGTCTGCCTGGGGGCCAGCTGTGTTTGGTGTGTTACTGTGTTTTCTGTGTGGTGCCCTGTACTGCTGGTTGCGACTGGGGGTGGGCTCTGCAGGGGGTCCTTGTCATCTTGGGGCATAGTTTGCCTAGTGGCACATGGCTCCCACTGTGTGTGGGTGCACACACATGCTCATGGGGGGGTGCATGCCTGTGCCATGCACCTGTGGGGGCTTGTACTTGTGGTGACAGGTGCACTGTCATCCTGCCTGGTGGGTGTGCGTTTCATGTCCCTGCCATTGGCATGGCTGGAGTAGCAGGTCTTTGGCCAGGGGTGTGTTCCACAGTTTGTTAGCTCAGGTTTTCTGTGCACATTCTCCTGGTGCCCTGTGTGCCATCCGGGTCCATGCCACTGTGTTCATGGATGAGCCCTGCTGAGAGGGCCTGTGGCCATTGCCCTATGTTTGCTTGCATATGTGTACCTAAAGCCTGTGGCTCTTGCCCTGCTCATTGAGTTTGTGCTGAGGTTTGCTCTGCGCATCCATGGTTGCGCTGGTGAATTGCCATATTCAGCTGACTTGCACTGGTGCGTTTCAGGTGGCACATCTTCTGAATATAGCTCCCGGCTTGCCATGGCGCATCTTGGTTGCTCTGCACCGGATTTGCGACGGGCTTTGGAGCATTTCTGAATATCTGGCTCTGAATATAATACCAACAAATAAAACTTCAGATTCAACACTGCAGTCAATGCTGAGAATGCGTTTGATCATGTTTAATGGCCATATACTGTATATTTCTAACATTACAAGAAATTGGGGTGTGAGTGCAGTTCAGTGGATGGATTTAAAAGTCAAACCAAAAGCAAGAACATGCACTAATTATAATATGTCAGGCAAAATAATATTACAACGGGGCACTAGTCAAAGTTACTTTAATTTTTGCTTTAATTATGGAGTCATTCACATGTGCTATAAGAGAAAATCCAGATATTCAAGATATCAGTATAAACAATATTATTCATAAAATAAGCTTATATGCAGACGATGCGCTATTATAATTAACAAAGCCAGAACAATCCATTCAAGAATTCATAAGACTAGCAGAAAGATTTGGAAAGGCATCAGGCTGTACAATTAATTGTTCAAACTCAATACTATTAAAACTACATGCAAACAATAGAATTAATCTCCCTGCTCAATACTCATGTCAACATAAATTCATTATTTAGGTGTAAATATCACTGCAAAGTACCTGGATTTATTTAAAGCAAGCTTTGAAAATACATTCTCCAAAATGCAACCGGACCTTAGAAGGTGGGAAACACTGCCATTAAATCTAATAGGATGGATTAACATGGTGAAAATGAAGATATTACTGGAGTTTCTTTTTATTTCAGAATCTTGCATTCCCAATTCCACAGACTTTTTTAACCAGATAAGATCCACAATATCAAAATTCTTATGGAAAAATAAAAAGCCAGGAATATCATATACAATACTTACACTACCAAACATAAGAGGAGGACAAGCATTACCAGATTTCTATACCTACTATATAGGAGCACAAATAGTGCAAATATGGAGTTGGATAAATAGTTACAATGAACTCTCTAAATCTTCCCATATAGAGCAAGATACACAAATGTATCCAAAACTTAGACATCTACTATACTCAGCCTATCCCAAAATTCGAACAACACGTTAGAATGTGATACTACAAAAATCACCATAAACTGCTGGGTCAACACTCATAAAACTATAAAAGAACCACATATAAAATATCTAAATCTAAATTTACTTCCATATTCTGAAGTCATAATTTTGTACCGTCAGTGCAAGGCAGTAATTTTAAATTGTGGCAGGAAAAAGGAATAGATGAACTGTATCAGCTATTAGACAAACAGAAAATAAAAAACTTTAAGAAAATACAACAATATTATGGACTACCAAATACGCAATTATTCTAATATAACCAATTGAAACATTATATGAATAAAAACATGCAAAATATGATGAACAAGTCATCACTTGATGAGCCTGATGAATATCAACAAAGAGGTATCACCATCGCCACTATAATAGCAAAAAAAGTATACTTTTTAAATGGAAAGATAGTGTTCTCCCTATTTTCAATGTATTGCTAAACTTAATGACAGATGTGTTAAAAATTAGAAAAAATTATTTACATAAAAAATTTACAAAAAAAGCATTTAGGAAATATGGTCACTGTTCCATAATTTAATTCAAACAGGACAATTCTAAGATGTATAGAAAAGGATACTCTAGAAATAAATAGAATAGTAACAAGTTCCTGGACCCCAGATTATGATGACAAATAAGACCAGATATCTGAATATTATTTTAGATGAGTCACTGGTCTCAAATATTTGCCAGAATCAAAAAGAAAAAAAAAAAAACAAAGTACCAAAGATATTGAAAGAAGTCAAACTTCATCAGGAGAAGTTTATGTATTAACTTGAGAGAATTAATTTTGTAGGGAGCAGAGTAAATATTTTTACAGAAATGAAACTTGACAAATGGGAAGAATCCCCTGATGATGTGTCAATGGAATACCAAGCCGCCGATGCACACTTATAATCTTGCAGAGTTCTCGTCCCACTCCTGCAGAAACACTGATGCAGCAGATTAGCACCCTCCCCCCTTTTTGAGCCACTAATGTGGCTGCTGCTCAGTCTCAAAGTTACTTCCATTTACTAAGTTCCATTAGCCTGAAATAGTGATTCCAAACTTGAATACTGTATATCCTATCTGCTCATAAGCATTTAAGCAATTAAAGGAGAACATTTAAGAACAGTGCTGGCCAGCTTTAAAGCCCACAAAGAGCTCTTTTAAATGAGGTACAGTATTACAGCTGACTTACCAGTAGATGGCAGTTGTCCAGAGATATCCCTGACTAAGTCTGTCTTATATGATTACAACATCACCAGCCTTTTTTTGGAACCTAGTGATGTCACTCATAATAGAGTTGTGCCTAATCACACTGTATGATAGTTACAAACTGATTCATCCTTTGTGACATCACATGGCTCTAAAATGGTGGCAATGTAGTATTAAGAAGCAATGTGGTCAGTGGTAAAAGCACCGTCATGGGAACAGGGAGATTACATGTTCAAACCCAGCAGAGCCAAATACTCTCAGTGTGACCTTGAGCAAATCACATAACCTTCCAATGCCCCACCCCCACAACTGTGGAAAAAAGTAGTAGCAGAATCCAACTGGAAATGAGATGATACATCTCAGGTGGGCTATCCTGGGTAAATACATTACAAACTGAAATAAAATTAAGTCTCTGAACTGCTGCCAGGAACAAGTAAAAGAGATTTTCATGGGATTTCAAGCAATGGTGGCACTATCTCTTAAAAGTTTTCCTTTCAGTTACCAGTCTAAAACTGCAAAATTATAGGAAGCTCTTTTGTACAATGTCTATGAATATTAAACATGATGCACTCATAAAAGATACTGTAGGGATGTACTTGATTAGATCAAACTTCCAGAAAACCGTTTAGTACTCAGAAAGTTAATATAAACTAAAAAAGAGAAATAGAAGAAAGTACTGTGTATAGGATACAAAACTAACAGATCATAGTCAGCATACATAAGTTGCAGAAGTCTCCTATATCACCTTCCAATCAACATCTAAAAAGCTAATTCATTATTCAATGGATTTCAATTAGTGTCCAAAGACAGATAATTAATTAGACCTACCACTGCCCCAATACACTACAGTATGTTCTGAGATAAATTCATGTGGTATGTGTTGGAAAAACAAATTGAGATTATTCTAGTATTTATCCCCCCTGCAACGTCAGTAATTATTTCTTAATTTTAGTATTGACACACATCGAAGCCTAAATGCAGAAATGTAACACCTACTCATCTAAATTAGCTCTCAATGTCTAGCTCAGGAATCAGCCTTGTACTGCTTTCATAGACTGAATAATGTCAGATGTCACAACTCCACCTATAAGGCAGCAGTTCAGTTGATAACCACCACATCTGAATGTTTTCAGGGGACAGGAAGAAAACCAGTGGATATTTAGAAAACGGTTTGGAATCAGACAACCCTAAAAATTGCATCGTCCTTGCCTGGAGGCAGGTAAAAAGGAAGAACACTTTATCCATCCATGAATTAATTCATTTCTTATCTTTCTCCTGATCTCTAATGGTTCAATAACAGCAGCACATCATTTGTGTTCCAAAAGGTGTGTGTGTTTTTTTTTTTGGGAGGGGGAGCTTAAGTCTTCAAGAAAATAAAAATCCTTCTGTGTTCTGGACATGTAGACAATTTATTATCAATGATGTTCTTTGATAGACTCTCAGGTTTGAGAGCTTTTTTGCTTCTTCAAAACAGTATCCTGTGAATATGGCAATCACAAAAAGGAGGAGGCAAAAATGGTGTTGGAAAACTGTGGGGCCACATAGGGAGAGTGACAAAAAACAGTAATCGCCGAAACTGTGACCTATGGCTTTTTCACCCTCCCTGAGTTGCATTCCCACAGAGTTGCTTATATTTAGCAATGGAGGTGTTGGGGTGAAGCCCCCTGCAGAAAGTCACTGTGGCACTGTTGTCGCTGTTTTGGTGATCACTGTTTTTTGCCACTCACCCTATGTGGCCATGCTGTTTTCCCTTTGACCTTTTTGTCCTAGCCCTTTTTCAATCACCGTCATCATATAGAACCTCCAAACCCAATTAGGCTAACACAAAAATATGGAGGGTCATGGGTGGGGTCAAGCAGAGAGAGTCCCTGGTCAGCAATTCAGTACAGTGACAGAAGCTTCCTCCAAAACTTGCTCCCACCTCTGGCTGCTGCAGCCACACTTCCGGTGCTCATTTGTTGGATAAAAGTTCATACACAAGGAAACTTGTTGATCAGTTCTGAGCTCCAAGTCCATGGCTGCATTCAATAGCAAGGGGAAAGGAACTCCAGCTAACCACCAGTCCCCAACAGAGTCAACAGCAGTAACTCCAAACACTTACCAGAGATCTCTCACTCCTTCCTACCACTGTCAGGTTTGTCATCCTTTCATGCTCCATTGTCTTTTCTTTAGGAATATAGCAGCTGAAACTATCAATCTTTTCTTCTGTTAATGTTCTCATATTTGGCCCTATGCACTAATGGGGCAGAGTGGCTACGTGCACATATCTGGAGTACACAACCCTTCCGTACCCCATGTGCCCCCAGCATGGGATGCTCTAAGGGGGGAGCACAGCACATATGTGCCTGATCCCCCAGCTGCACAAGGAGCAATGGGCCAGGTACAGGTGAGGGGTGGGCTGGCACTACATGCCATGCACTAAGGTGCATAGTGCTGGCCACAGGAGTGCATAGGGGGTCACAGGGTACACCAGGGAGAACCCTGCCATAAACTCATATGTGTCCTACACACACCCCAGGATCCACCAGGCTACAGGGCAAATAGCCCACCCACCCTCTGTGGCCTCTACACAGGGCTGCTTGGTGCCTCCCAACCATCCCAGCACACAGCAGTGTGTGGCCGCCTGCTGCCAACCGGTGCACCCCAATCCACACAGGGGCACCAGCACATGGATACAGCCCTTGGCTCCCCCTTCCTGACCTTCCACAAGCATTCAAACCCCCACCCTTCTTACTGCACCAATCGGTGCAATCAGAGGGCTGGTGGCATTGCCCTCCTTCACCAGCCACAGCCACTGGCCATTGAACATCCGTGGGGTGTACTGCGAATGTGTGCCCTGCCATGCAAGGGATCCAGTGTGAGACCCACTCCAGGCATCCAAATGGATGCCTGGCTGGACCCATGACCCCACCCTTAGCTGTTCTGTGGAGTTCTGCATGCTGGGGAGCAGGGCCATGAACAGGTGGCCAGCAGTCATGAATACTGCCAGTGAGCACCTTTCTGTGGGTGCACTGCTACACAGGTGGGGTATGAGTGGATTCTGCCTCCTCCCACCCTATTAATGCATAGGGGTCATTGTTTTTGATTTGGGGGGTTGTTTGTTTTGTGAATTTTAGAGCTAGTCACTTTTTTTGGGAGGCTATGCTGCCTGCTCCAACTAGCTTTGTCCTCACTATCTCATCAACGCTGTTCAATCATTGGCTGTTTCCCAAATCTGGGATCCCACTTTATGTGAAATCATAAAAAGGCAGGGGCCAAGAAGCTGTTTTCTGTATCAGATCTCCTATGCTTGATGAACCAGTGGTAAAGCCATAGCCAGATGGCTCTTTCCAGGTCTTCCTGGGAGTCCCTGGTAGTGTTGCATTCTTGTGGCTTTTTCCCTTGTTAGGAATTATGTTCCAGGGATCCCCCAGTATCACAGCAGTGGGACTGTTTTCTTGGCTAGTGATCCAGCAACTGAGAAGTCACTGGTAGTGCCATAGAAATGTGACTTCTGCCACAGGGAACCCTTACATAGATATATAGCTACATAGATACATAGATACATAGACAGTGTCGGTAGATAAGGGCCTGCGGCCCACCCAGTCTGCCCATTTGAGCTTGTAAGTTTACTTTATGTTTTCCTAGAAGTCTGTTGCCCCTTAACCCTGTCATCCAGAATTCCTTTATGTCTATCCCATGCATTCTTAAATCCCATGATTGTTTCAGCCCCCACCACTTCCTCTGGCAGGGTGTTCCACTAGTCCACCACCTGTTCTGTGAAGAAATTCTTCCTCACGTTTCCTCTGAATCATCCTCCCTCCAACTTCATCCCATGTCCTCCAGTCCTGGAACATCTTTTTCACTTAAAAATAGTGTATTCCTGTACCCTGTTCCTCCTTGTAAGATACGTGTATGTCTCTATCATATCCCCTCTCTCCCTCCTCTCCTCCAGGGAGTACATATTCAATTCCTTCAACCTGTCCTCATAGGACTTGTGATGCAATCCATGTACCATCTTTGTTGCCCTACTCTGAACCTTCTCTACCTTGTCTATGTCCTTATGTAAGTAAAGTCTCCAGAACCATACACTCTACTCCAGGTGGAACCTCACTAGTGTCTTGAATAATGGAATTATGACCTCCCTTTTTCTGCTGGTGATGCCCCAGCCTTTGCATCCCAGCATCCTATTTGCTTTACCTGCTGCCTTGTCACACTGTTTCCCTACCTTGAGGACATCAGAGATGATAACCCCAAGATCCCTTTCCTGCTTGGTGCAAGCTATATCCTCACCCCCCCAACTGATATATTGTGTCAGGGTTTTTGTGCCCCATATGCATTATCTTGCACTTTTTTGCATTGAATTTCAACTGCCAAACCCCTGACCATTCTTCAAGTTTCTGCAGGTCCCTTTTCATTCTGTCTACACCCTCTGATGCGTCTACTCTTTTAAAGAGCTTTGTGTCATCAGCGAACAGGGAAATTCTACCTTCTAGGTCCTGCGCAATGTCACTGATGAAGATATTGAACAGGACCGGTCCCAGCACTGATCACCTGTGGTACCCCACTGGTCACTCTTCCCTCTGTGGAGTGACAGCCATTTACCACCACCCTCTGCATCCTGCCGCCCAGCCAGTTACCTACCCACTGCACTACCATCCTGCCCACACCCATATTCCCCAGTTTGTGTAATAGTCTTCCAAGTGGCACAGTGTCAAAGGCCTTGCTGAAGTCCAGATAGGCCATGTCCACTGCCCTCCCCTGATCCACCTCCCTAGTCACCCAGTCGAAAAATTCAATGAGGTTGGTCTGACATGACCTCTCCCTGGTGAAACCATGCTGCCTTGGGTCCTGTAGTCCATTGACTACCCGATGTTCCACCAGTCTCTCCTTCAGTAGTGCTTCCATGATCCTCCCCACTACCGAGGTGAGGCTGACTGGTCTGTAGTTCCCCGCTTCCTCTTTGTTCCCACTTTTGTATATGGGGACTACATCTGCTGTCCTCCAGTCTTTGAGTACCACCCCTGTTTCCAGTGATCAGCTAAACAGGATTGCCAGAGGTTCAGCCACCACCTCTCTTTGTTCTTTAAGGACCCTGGGGTGCACCCAATCTGGCCCCATTGCTTAATTAACTCTTATTATTTCCAGTTCCTTCAGGACACTTTCTCATGTAAAGGGACTTGAGTCCATTTCTGCACCATTCCCAACCCTTGTACTCCCTTAAGACCAATTACCCTCCTCTTCCTCAGTAAAGACTGAGCAGAAATACCTGTTCAGTATGTCAGTTTTACTGTTGTCATCCTCCACGCAGCCCCCATCCTCCCCCTTCAATCTCACTATCCCTCCCTTTGCCTTTCTTTTTTCACTTATGTACCTGTAAAAGGTTTTGTCCCCTCTACCCACTGATTTTGCAATATGCTTTTCTGTCTGAGCTTTGGCATCCCTTACTGACCTCCCTTTGCTTCTCCTGGTACTTCTCCCTATCCCCTTCTGCCTGTGTCTTTTTGTATTGCCTGAATGCAAACTTTTTGGCTTTCACTTTCTCCGCTACCTCCTTGGAAAACCATAATGGCCTACTCTTCCTTTTCCCCTTGCTAACCTGCTTAATGCATAATTCTGTTGTTCTTGTAATCACCATTTTAAATACTGCCCACTGTTCCTCAACCTCTGATTCCTCCCCCATTCCTCTTAATGCCTCTTTCAAGCATCTCCCCATTTTCCCAAAGTCTGTCCCCCTAAAATCCAGGATACGTGTTTTTGTGTGGTTTGGTTCTGCTCCTTCTGTGATTTCAAACCACAATGACTGGTGGTCACTGTTCTCCAGGTGCTTCCCCATTGTTACCCCCATCACACTGTCCCTGTTTGTGAGCACAAGGTCCAGTATTGGCTTCTACTGAGTTGGTTCCATGCAATGGCGGAGCTGGAGGGGGGGCAGGTGGGGCCAGCGCCCACCCCGGACCATTTTGCCTCTGAGTTTGTGCCCCCTCCAGCCGTAAACTAAACTAACAAGTTAGGTGCTTCCCTGGCTGGCTTCCACCTACGGCAGGCGGCAGTCCTGCTTGGTGCCCCTAGAGCCCAATCCCCAAGTAATCAGCTATGGAAGCAGGACACAACATGGGTCACCCAAGATTCAGGACAGGAAGAATTGACTACAGATCATGGCGGGCACCCCACCGCCCAGTGCCAGCAGCACAGAAGCAGAGGAATCAGCTGCAGAACTCGCCTGGTACCCCCATGAAAGTGGCGGAAGTGCCAGTGGCCAGACAAAGGTTACAGAACTTTTTATGGGGCATGTCAGGCCCCCAGGCACCCCCACAGAAGCTGAGATCCTCAGCTGACTGACTCAGAATTAAACGTTTTGTGGCTTGGTTGAGTCCCACTCCCTTTCCTCTCTAAGGAAACAACAGTCTCCTCCCCTCCCGCTCCACTCTGTAGTCCGATCAGTCTGTAGGCACAAAAAACAAAACAAAACTAATGTCTCATATATATGTTATTGCAGCGAGAAGTTGAATTTGATACCCCAACTTTTTTATTGCAGTTATTTAGAAAGGAATAGAACCCGAGTTGTTTAATCCGCAGATGTCTTGTCCCCAGTTCTGTTTTACTGCACTTGCAGAAACAAAATTAACCCTGATGAGCCCTGCTTGGCTATGTAGATAATAACCCCTGTGTGACTGGGAAACCTCATGACTAAAACATGAATGGAGTCTTCTCTCTCCCCCCCATAGTTTTTAAAAAAAGCCCCACTTTTTAAATTTAATTGAGTTGCACAAGTTTACGTTACCGATCATAAGTGTTTTACTGATCATAAGTGTTTTTCTAAGTACAAGTCAGAATACATCACTAGACTGCGGCCTTTCTCAAGTTAATATATAGATAATACATTAAGAAACGTATTACATGCTATTTGTCTCTGTATATGTGTATAACAATGTTTTATGAATGTGTGCATTCATTTTTTGTGAGGGTTCTACATTATTTCTTTGTTTTTGTATGAAAAGTCTCTCAGTAAGAAATCGGAATTGGTGGATTTCCGAGTTTGCAAATGAGGTGGAGAAAGAAGTCCATGGGAGAATACTGATTATATGGTCTGTATTTTGGGGGAAATCCATATTGGAACGATTTAATATTGGTAATGTCAGCAAAATAGAATAAAAACAAGAGTTTGCTTTGTTTTTGTTTCAGTTTTTATCTTACAAGATTATTTGTCAGTATGCTGTGAAACGTGGCTATATGTCACTTCCATGGGAAGTCTAAACTTGAAATTATGCATCTGTCTTTTGTAGGGATGGGTTGTTAAAAAGACTAATGACTCTTTTTGGTAAGACTCATCACCGTAGCTGTGTTCATCCATGTTTATATTTATGTACTATCTCCTCTATGTTGCAATACTACCCATGTACTGTATTTCATTTTTTGCTACTCTTGTTGCCACTTGTGGCCCATGTCCTGGTTGAAAATTGTCCTGTGGATCGGCTCACAAACCCGGTTACCAAAGACATATAAATAAATAAAGACAACTAAAAACTCAATGCATTAGCAACATCATATCTCAGCTGATAGCACAAAGTGGTTTTCCTGCATCAAATTTAACACGCATGGTATAATGCTGAATTTATATTACTGAAGGTGTTAGCAGATTGAAGGTAGTAACCAGTAAGGAAATTCAAGTTGCATAAAGTTCTTGAAGTCCAAAACAGTGCATTGTTCATGTTACTCAAAATCAGCAACATATCATAAGCAGGAGTTGTTTTGAGACTGAGCTGTTTCCATAGTAAATGTAATTGAAGGTTGCACTAGAAATCCAGACAAATAGGTGCATAGAAGCACATAATTTGACATCAGAGAAGGACTGCATTGGCCCACCTAGTCTACACATATTCCCTACCTACTGCAATACCTATCTTCCCACCCACTAAGGTTCCTTTTACCTGTTCTAACAGTTCTTACCCCCACCGCCACTACTGTGAGGCTGTTCCCAGCATCCATGACTCTTTCTGTGAAGAAGTACTTCCTCACATTTCCCCTGAGTCTACCCCCTCCAGCTTCATAGCACAACCTCTTGTTCTTTGTTTTTGTTTTTCTGAAAAAAATGCTTCCCTCTTGTACCTTATTTATATCTGTGAGGTATTTAAAAGCCTCCATCATATCCCCTCCTTTCCTCCAGGGTGTACTTATTGTAGGGCTTGTGATGTAAACCCTGCACCATTTTAGTTGCCCTCCTCTGAATTGCCTCTGTTCTGTATCCATCCGGAGATGTGGCCTCCACAACTGGACACAGTACTCTAGGTGAGGTCTTGCTAAAGATTTTATACAGCGGTATCCCACCTCCCTCCTTCTGCTGACCTCCCTCCTTCTGCTGGCACATAGCAAGTCATTATGATAAGGGGGCTTAATCTGGGGTCTTTTAGTTAAAATAATTTAGCAAGGGTATCCATGTAAGTAATAAACCATGACTGGGTATGTACTAAATGATTTTATAATACTTATGACAGTTTTGCAAATATTAGTGTAATAACTTTACTTCCTAGGTGGTTGAAGGCCCTCCCTTGCACCCACCCAGTTTGTTTGGTTATTACAATATTACCTCACACTCGTCCATAGAGCCTGAGGAGAGTAAGGCATGAGGCTGACAGCCAAGTGGCCTTACACCCATGGAAAGTGCTTTTAAATCCTTAAATGTGCACCCTGGAATGCCTTACCGTGCTTATGGCTCCCTGCTTTTTTGTATTGTATGTAAAGTGAAGCATTTTTAATAGAAACATAGGCAATGACAGCAGAAAAAGATCCCACGTCTGTGTAGTCTGCTCAGAGTTCCCTGTCTACCCCAGGACCTATTCTCCTTCTGGGGTTCTATCCTTCCCAGTCCAGTCCGCTGCTCTCCTCCCTACTGCTACCGACTAGAGCAACCATTAGACCCTTCACTCTGCCTCAGCCATGTTTCATGTTTAAAACCACTTATGATCTTGGCACCCACCACTTCCTCTGGCAGACTGTTCCACAGCTCCACCACCCTTTCTGTAAAATACAGCTTCCTCACATCCCCCTTAAACATGTGTGCCCCCCCCCCCAGTTTCCACTTGTGACCTTGGGTTGTTGACTACACTCGTGTAAATGTGTTACTTACTGAGAGGTGGTAGGAACCATGGAATTATCTAAGAACTGGTGGAGGCAGATACTGTGGAGTGGTTCAAGAGGGGCTGGGACAGGTATAGGGGGAGGATAAAGCTGATGAAGTCCAATACAAGGGGGGTATCTTGGACAGGGGTTGGAGAAACCCAGGGGGAGCAGTAAAATTGGTGCCAAGTATTGGCGTTATCAAGCAGACACGAAAGACCATAAGGCCTACTCTGCTGGCATTTTAGTATGTTAGTAAATGGCAAAACTGTGCATAATGGAGACCCTGATTTTGTAGACAGTGAGGCTTTTTTTTACCATCTGCGGAACGAATCCGGTATGTAGAACAGGTGCCTGGGTACCCTGGTGCAGGGTGTGTGGGCAGCCAGCATCATCCTTCGGACCAGGGTATCTTCACATGTTCTTCTGTCCCCTAAGATGTCAGCAAGAGTGCACATGCAGGCGTGCATGGCACCAGCTTAGTTTCTGCACCCATGAGCCACTTATGACTGCATTGCCACCTGTGGTCACCCAGGTTTGCAGTATGGTGGCAGAGGATGGAACCCTCCTTCCCCAAAGGAGGAAAGCATCCACTGGGATGCTTGAGCCTCCTCCTCCCCCCCCCCCGGCTGGCTCCCGATGACCTGAGCTTGTTCTTGAACTCAGGTCTCCGGTGTCATGAGCGGTAATGCTACCATTGTGACGATGGGCCGGCCTTCTTGCCATTTTATAATGTACAAGGGAATACGATTTTTACCTCCAGCAATAAGTTTATGGAATTCTGCCTGACTAGAGACATCAAAAATCTATAGGTGCTTTTACATCAAATTTGACTGGAGTGGTGCTGTCTGAATCAGATTCTTCTGATAGGAATATTTCAATGTACAGTTAATGGCCATAATGGTCACAATTTCAAATGATTGCTACCATCTTGGCGCCCCCAAAATGACTGACTTGCCCCCCCCCCGGCTCCCAAACCTGGCTCCGCCACTGGTTCCATGAACAGTTGCTTGAGGAAGGCACCCTGAAGGGAGTCCAAGATAAATCTGCTCCTGGTTGATGCTGCTGCTGGGATGCTCCAGTCCACGTCTGGAATATTGAGGTCTCCAACCAGCACTACCTCACCCTTGTCTGTCATCCCTTGGATGACTAGCATCAGCTCCCTATCTGTTTCTTCCTCCTGGGCTGGTGGTCTATAGACCACACCTGTGCGGATGGCTGGCCTCATTTTCCTTTCCAACTTAACCCACAGTATCTCTCCCCCTTTTTGTTCCACCTGGATCTCTGTGGCACTTATGTCATTTTTCACATACAGTGCCACTCCTCCTCCCTTCCTACCTGCCCTGTCTCTTCTGAATATGTTGCAGCCAGGTATGGCCATCTCCCAGTGATGGTTATCATTACACCAGGTTTCTGTGATGGCCACAATGTCCAGGTCTGACTGCACCATTATAGCCTCCAGATCCTCCATCTTGTTGCTAAGGCTCCTGGCACTGGCACACATGGCTTTCCATGATTCGACCTCCCTAGACTGTTTAGCTGTTCTACTCCAGCCCCTTCCTTGGTTGTCCTTTATCCCTGGTTCTCCTTGCTATCTGCCCTTCTGTTGAATTTTGCCCCTTTTCTGTCTATCCACTTCTTGGGCCCTTATTTCCATATTTTGTACACTGCTTTGTAGAGATATCCACTCCTTTGGTTCACTGGTTCCACTGTTAGCTGTGGGAGGGTGGGCAATTAGGTACCCTCCTTGCTGGCCTGCCACCCCCCTTGGCTAGTTTATGTAACCCATATGTCCATTTTTGTAACATGGATATACATATGGTATCTACAGGTTCGGGGAAGGATGAGGTTACCTGGCACAAGAGACCTAGGTTTGGCTACTCTGCACAGGGGCACCCAAGTAAATCCAACTACAGGAAGCAATAACTGTAATGTCCAGAACCAGAATTGGGATTTTTCAGTGTGGCTTTATTTATTAACTCACTGAACATAAACAACACTGCATGGTCCCCCACAGGGCTACATAACTGTAATGCAGATTAGAGGTTAAACACAACGGTCCATTTGAGGAATGAACACAATACAACAGTTGTCTGGCTTTGGACCCACCAGGCACTCAGCCCGGACTTTGCATGCGCATTGGATACATAGCCCGACTGGCCCGGCTCCCCTGTCGGCCACTCGACTGACGGTCCACTTGGCGAATGAACCCAAACTCTACATACTAACATACTAAAATGCCAGCAGAATAGGCCTAATGGTCTTTTGTGTCTGCTCGTTTGGTCAGCCCCCACCCTGGGTGCTGACCTTGCTGTCCCCCTCGCCTTCTCTGGCTTCTCCCTTCCCAGTTCCGGATATTCTTGTTGCATTGGATTTTGCTTCCTGAACCCTTCCCCTGTACCTGTCCCACCCCCTCTTGAACCCCTCCACTGTCTCTGCCTCCACCAGCCCCCTAGGTAGTGCATTCCATGGCTCTACCACCCTCTCAGTGAAGTAGCACCTCCTCCTTTCTCCCTGAATCTTCCCCTCAGCTTCCACCCATGCCTCTAGTGGCCCCTCCTCCTTCCTTCAGAAGCACCTCACTGTTCCTCCCCTATTTACCCTCTTCATGTACCTGAAGACCTCTATCATGTCCCCGGTCCCTTCTCTTCCAAAGTGTACATATTTAGCTCTTCGAGCCTCTCCTCATGGGTCCTGTCCCCAAGCCCCAAATCATTTGGTTGCCCTCCTCTGGACCCTCTCCCAGGAGGTTAATATCCTCTTAAGTGCGGCCTCCAAAACTGCACACAGTACTCCAGGTGCGGCCTCACCAAGCAGTTATACAGAGGAGTATCACTTCCTCCTTCTGGAGGTGATCCCAGCGATGCATCCCAGCATCCTGTTGGCCTTGGCTGCTGCCCTCCTACAAGTCTCAGAGTTGTTCATCTTGACATCCACCACCACCCCCAGGTCCCTCTCAGCCATTGAGACTTGTAGTATTTCCCCCCCCAGGGTGTACACTTGGCCTGGGTTTCTGGCCCCCAGGTGGAGTACCTTGCATTTCCCTGCATTAAACCTCAGCTTCCACTTTCTAGACCATCTTTCCAGAGCCTCCAGGTCCCCTGCAGGGCCACCCTCCCTTCTCCCCATCCACCACCGCCCCAGTTTGAGTCATCTGCAAAGAGACTCATCTCACTCTGATTCCTGTCCTATGTCAGATACGTAGGCGCTGAACAGAAGGCCCAAGGACTGATCCTGTGGGACCCCACTAATGACCCTCCTTGGGGAAGAGACTATCCCACCAACTACGACCCTCTGGGTCCGGTCCTGGAGCCAATTGCCTATCCATCGGATCATCTGGTTTCCCACCCCCATTTCTCCTAGTTTATCCAACAGGCCCACATGAGGAACAGAGTCAAATGCCTTGCTGAAGTCTAGAAAGAGGACATCCACTGGTCTACCCAGGTCCAAGGCACTTGTCACCCAGTCATAGAACTCCACCAGGTTTGTCTGACACGATTTCCAGGGATGAACCATGCTGTCTATCGTCCAGGCACCCTGACTTATCCTGGTCCCCCCTAGCCTCTCCTTGACAATGCCCTCCATCACCTTGCCCACCACTGATGTCAGGCTGACAGGCCTGTAGTTCCTCACACCTTCCTTTATCCCCCTTGTGGATAGGCACTACATGCGCCACCTTCCAGTCTTGGGGCACCCACCCTGTCCTCAGAGATGGTGAAAAGCTCTGCCAGGGGTTTTGCCAGGACATCTGCAAGTTCCTTCAGCACTCTAGGATGTAATTTATCTGGCCCCGGTGCTTTCTCCATCTTAAGGGAGCTGAGGGCTTCCCTCACTCTCTTTGCTGTGATTTCCACTTCCAGTACCTCTTCTCCCTGCTTAGCCCTCCCCACCTGCCAGTGATGCCCCCTCCCCAGACCTGCCGATTGGTAAGGGGCCCCCCCTCCTCATTATCTCTGTCTCCTCCCATGTATGATGCAACATCCCCATTTTCCCTGGTCTACTTGGAAAGACATCCCATCAAACAAGGAGGCTCCCAAACTGTGGCTCCCCACACCACTTGAAGTCTGCGACTCCTGGAGAGATTTTGTTTTCGTACTTCTAATCGAAACTCCCATCCAACAAGAAGACTCCCATCCAACAAGGAGTAATTTTCCCATCCTGTGGATCCCCACACCACTTAGAGTCTGCGACTCCTAGAGAGATTTTCAAGTTGCGACCCACGTCTGGGTACCCACCCCATCACTGGCCAGCTTATATGAGGCAAGTAGCAAATCACAGAAGAAATCAGAGAGGTGGACCTGTTACTAAAGATGGGGTTTTCCCACCTCCAGCTCCCACAGCCCATACCCGGCCATTTCTCTGGACACACAGAACTTTAGACTTTAAAATGTAGATTGACGGTGGATGACCTGAAGCACCCCCTCTACAATGAACTTTAAATCCATTAACACTTTAAACAGATGACTGCTCTATTTGTTTGTCCTAGTTGACATAGTCCTCCCAAATAGCAGTCCCCAATACTTGAAATCCAACTGAAGAAAAGAAGTTGTTTGCCCCTTCCAATGGGGCCAGACACTCACCCATTTGTTGCAGGTGCCCCACAGGTGAAGAACTGTAACCTTTGCTGTTATACATGAACAGACTGAACTTAAATTAAAACAGGCAGCTTTCTTCCCTGGGTGGGAGAAGGGGATTGCCCCTGGAACCCACAAAGAACTTTTCCTCACCCCCCCCGAGGGAGGGGGGTAAACAGACAACTACTGGTGTCCTTCTTGTTTGCTTAAGGACAAACTGAAGACTGACCTTGAATTCCCAAGGTTCTAAACTTACTCTGAGCTGAAGATTCCAAATGTGGCTCATGCAGCTGCAACAGTTCTATTATGTTGTCATCTCTCAAGTCTCAGCTGTGACTGAGGACAGAGTGAGACAGTGTGAAACCCATTTAACTGGAGTTTCACAAGCTGCCTTCTCTGCCTACCACTAGGTCTTACTGGGATTCTATTAACCCCGGGTAACAAAGGGGTTACATTTAAATGCTTGTCAATGTAGCATTTAAACTTATCACTGAGTGCTTGGATTCCCCTCCAGGATGGATGCAGGCCGTCAGGCTTGAACAAGCCTCCATCCCTCCAAGTGGGTCCCCAGCCACCAATGAATCCAAACCCTTCCTCACAGCACCAGTTCTTCAACCATGACTTAAATTTCCTGGTGCATGCACCCCTATGCTCTCCCATACCTCTCATAGGTAGTTCTTCTGAGAAGGTGACAGAAGAAGCTACTTGCTTGAGACCCCTCCCCAATTTCCTAAACTCGTCCTGAACTTCCTTTGGCTCTCCAT
The DNA here is from genome assembly GCA_016271365.2 of Neoceratodus forsteri. Lineage (NCBI taxonomy): Eukaryota > Metazoa > Chordata > Ceratodontiformes > Ceratodontidae > Neoceratodus > Neoceratodus forsteri. Next base: position 76,932,872 of record CM057453.1, read on the forward strand.
TTGCCAGGTCATTAGTACCTAGGTGGATAAAGATATCCAGCTCACCCTCCCATCTTGCCTTCTCAGTGATCCCCAGGATCTTCCATCCATCCCTTCATGCCGTGGCACCTGGTAGGCACCTCACCTCCCTGTCCTCCCCCTCCTGTGTTCCTAGCTGGATTCCTCTTATGATGGAGTGCCCCACCAGGATTCACTTCCTCCTCCTCCTCTGGGGTCCACTGCTGTCCCCACTGAGGTTACCTCCTTGGCTAATCTCCCCATCCTTTCCTTCCACTTCTCTGAGTACCTCTATTTGGTTGTCCCCATTTGCCAGTGTGTCATATGAGTTCTTGAGTGGAATAGGATCTGGGATGTGCCTCTGCCTGACTGCCCTAACCCTCCCTGAGCCCACTGTCATCCAAGTGCTTCTCGTTCTCGGCATCCTTTGAGGCAGTGGCATTGGACTGGGTGGTCTCTGGATGGTGATAGTACTCCTGACCCAGTTTACTTCTGCTCTGAATCTGGCTACCTCATCCTGCAGTCCAGAGAGATGCATGCAGATAGGGCAGCACCTCAGTGTCCAGAAAGTCTGCCTGAATATGGCTGCCCCACAGCCACTGCATTGCACCACTCCCCACATTATACTACACTTATATTGCTATTCCAGTACTTGTCTGTTACTGAAGCTCTCCTAGTTCCCTTTTTATTACTTTACTGTCCTAAAAATCCTGCCACTGATCCTCAAATACTTTTATTTAAAAAAAAAATTAATAAAAGATGAGTCAAAACACTTGTGCTGAGGGCGGGCTTCTTCCCCCTTATGCAACTACTGCTCCACAACCCCTACTATCTCCTGTCAATCAGATTTAACAGGGCATATAATTAAGAGTTGGGGGTGGGGGGGGGATGAACATTTGCAGCAATTAAAGACAGCAAAGAAATACACCACCACTACCAGCGCACCAAACTAGGTTTTAAATTTTCCACAGCCCAAAAACTATTCTAAGTAAAGACTGCAAAGAAATGACTCTGTCACTAAAAGCCCACAATCTAAGTTTAAAACAAAAATAGCAATGTACAATTACTGTAAAGCACTGAATTAATCTCTTTCCTCCCGTTTCCTCCCCTTCTGGCTTCTGGCTGCTTCCCATGGTTCTTCCTTTGGTGGCATTGTTGTCAGGCAGCTGTTTCATGGCTCTTGTGGATAACCCAGTGGCTGTTTCTCAGGTTTGTGCTCCTACTCCTGGGAATTTTCCCACCATTGCCACAACCAGAAGGTAATTTCCTGTTCCCATTACCTTACAGAGCAAATGTGTTAGTGCAATAGCATGGTAATCCCTGGAAGTTTACTTCTGCTATATAAAAATAAGAATGCACTGAAAATTGTCCTTAACTTTGCTACTAAATTTGGTTACATAAATACCAAAACCACAATGCTCCCACATGAGTTGCAGTGTTCTCCTACCCATCCTCTCATCTACGTGATACTCCCTCCTGCTCTCATTTGTATCATTTATCCATTTCTATCATTCCATCAGTTAATTAAAGTACTATACTTACAACCCACACTATCCTGTCTTGTAGTGCTTTCCTACACACCCTCCTGTACCTGCTAATGTCACCAGATGTCACTCCATAGCAGAGAGCTAAAGCCAATCCTACCAAACAATTTGTTAAAAAATGGTATCATCCTGGTTAAGTAAACAACTAATCAAATGATGCTGTACCCCAAACCAGCAAGGTCCTGACTCATAGAGCTTCACTAAGCACCCTCATGTACCTTCTACTGTGGTGCCACTACCTTCTTGTTTTTATTTCTCCACTTTTCTGTTTGGTTTCTCATATATTAAAAAAAGAGAAAGCAAGAATCGGCCTGAAAAACACCAAACAATGACACCTGACATCCTGCTGCTTGTATTAGCCTCTGAGTGATATCCTCTCTCTCTCTCTCTCTCTCTCTCTCTCTCTCTCTCTCGTACTGAAAATGCCACAGGAGCTAAGGAGGGAAAATGTTTAAACTTAATAGGAGTACTACTGAAGTACTAATAAAAATGTGCAGTAACTACAATAGTCTAGAAGCTGCCATCACCACTGCCAATGACTCCAAACATCAACATGCTGATAGCCGTACTATTTTTGGTACTATTACCAGGCAACCATATTACTTTTTCTTCTATCTGTTTCTTTTTTCCTTTTTTTTTGTTGTTGTTATAAACACAATCTGGTCAGAGCCATTATGGCTGCTAAACTTGTTAAGGGTGTTTCATGGCCTAAAATGTAAAGATAAATTGCCGTTGTCAGCTCTGTGTTTAAATTTAATTTTTGGTAAAGGTAAATCATTTATCTGGTTGATTCTGTGTTTCCCATGTGTTTAAATGTGAGTGGTGAGTGTGTGTTGTATTATATGTGGAAGTAGTGTAGCTCTGCACCAAGGCCTTCAACTTGTAGTAGGAGGAATGGTGCAGGGAGGAGAGTTATGTCTACATTGGGGACTGTGGACCAAGCTAGAAGGATAAGAACCTATACTGAGGTGATGGCCTGCTTTCATCCAGGAGGCAACCATGGTCCTCAGTGGATGATTCAAATGTTACTTTGATAGACACTTAAAGTAGCCGGGGGGGGGGGGGTGATGGAAGAAATAGGGGAGACAGAAAGTGGGCCACTACATGCTGAGATAGAGAGTAAGTAGGGAAATCCTAAAGGGGAAAGAGTCCCACCAGGATGCAATTATTCAAGGAAACAAGGGGTTAGGAAAGGAAGAAGGGGGAAAAGGAGCAGTCAAAAGAGAAAGGTGTGGAAGGGGAACAACTGGACAAAGGAGAAAGCGGCAAGAAGAGAGATGAGGACTGTCAAAATGGAACAAGGTCTGCATCAGAAGCCCTATGAAAAGAGACTGAAACAGTTTAATATGTACACCCTAGAGGAGAGGAGAGAGAGTGGGGATGTCATGGAGACCTTTGAATACCTTTTGGGGGTTAATAAGGTACGGGAGGGAGATATGTTTTACAGAAGAAGGTGCTGTAGAACAAGGGGTCATGATATGAAGCTGGAAGAAGGTAGATTCAAGAGAGAGATGTGAAGAAGTAGTTCTTCACAAAAAGGCTGGTGGATTCCTGGAACAGCCTTCCATGGGAGGCAGTGGGGGTGAAACCAGTGGTGGGTTTCAAAAATGACTGGGACAGGCACAAAGGAATCCTAGGAGGATGGAACGGGGTTGAAGGTGGAAGAGACAGTGCTGAATGGCAAGTTGAGTCTGTGGCAAAAGTGATCATTACTAAAAATGGGCAGACTAGATGGGTCCAGTGGTAATTATCTGCCATCAGTTTCTATCTTTATATAACCCCCCCACTCTTGGGAACTTACTAGTCTATTCGCCCTTCCCTTGTTTTTTGTGGCCTAATTTAGCCCATTGGGGAAAAAGGTTAATTCTTTTCAGCACTCAGGTGGAGCTTCCTGCAGGTTGGGAGGTCACCACAGGTGCTTGGGGGGCTAAATTTCAGCAGTTTAGGTGGGAGGGTGAGTTCCGATTTGAAGAGTGAGTGGCGAGGAAGTGAGAGTGAGTCAGGGCCAGGCAGGGGTGATTGCTCACTTAAGCCCCCTGACGGTAGCACTTGGGGGGACACAGAGGAAGAAGTGGGAGCCAGTAGCCATAAGCTGCACACTACCTTGGAGGGCATCTAAAGTTGAGGGGGGAGCCAGAAACTACAAGTTGCAGAGTGCCCTGGCAGCCTGCGTCAATTCATGTAGGGATCCAGTGGGCAAGAATGCAGCAGGGACTATAGTGTCCAGAGAGTGATTTGCTTTGGAGCTCCATAGGATGTGTCCCCTTCTCAATTTGGGATCAGTTTCTGCAAATTTTGAGAGATGCATGGGTCAGAATGGAACCCCCAAATCCCCAAGCCGTGATGATTGTATGTTCCAAGGGGGACCTGCTAAGCCAGTGTGGAAAGGGAGAGAGATGGGTATCATTGAATGTTTGGGTGTCTGTGAAGAATAATGGGCTGTTAGGCACTGTGACATGTTTTGGGATTTGTGCTCCATTCACACTTTTGTGACCATAGCAGTCCTGAGTTAATGCTGCTCTAAAGACTGTGCAACCTCCTCGGTCCAGGGAAAAGCTGCTATTATAGCCATACTGCCATGTGAAAGCTGAATGTGTTCCCCATGAATTAACTGATGCTACCCAGAGCTATGTGTGAATGTGTTTAATGAATTTGGGATCCCTGTTGTTTCTTTAAGTTCTGTGTGGACATTCCGCTATTGAAAGGAAATGTTTACTGTGAATTAACCTGTTGTTTTCATCCAGCATCAGTGAGGAAAAGGGACCCTTTGTGTGACATCTCAGCCTTGTTAACATAGCCACTGGGAGTGTATATGCTATTGCGCGCACCCCCTTCCCATGGACATATTCCATCCATATCCCTAGACAGAGGGAGAGAGGGCTACATTTCTGTGTAGGAGAGGTTATGTGATTCAAATGGATAAGGCACACAGCTGTTGCCGTTTTGCACTCGTGCAGTTGGTTTACAGAGCAAGTTTAGATAAAATGTGCATGGCGGTGGTTGGGGAGGGGTAAAAAGATGGGGGCTTGAGGATTAAATGACACTAAAAACAAAACAAATAAAATACCTGTTCCATATAGTACCATGCACTCTAGCAAGCCCAGCAGTGATGAACACTACATACATATTCTGTTTGTTACTGTCAGCGATTTCAGAAATACATTTTTTTTTCCAAGCCATCCACCTCTATTCAGTGCACAAAGTAAGCTTTATTTGTAAAAGGCTGGGAAATAATTTAAAAGATTAAGTTGACAAAAATGTCAAGTAAGTTATCATGTTTGGTCAGCTTCACCTTTCAGCATTTCCCTGTATAAGTCTGGTTCTTAGAGACACAGAGAGAGCGAGAGAGAGGAGGGGTCTCTATGAAGTATAATGTCCCCAGTCTCCCACAGGCTGGGGCTCTAGGGGCTGCCAAGGCCCCCAGAAGCTATCAAGTTTTAAATGCATTCTCGTGCACTCTGAGGGTCATTTTGAGATTATGTGGCTGTTTTTAAAGCATTCTTTGTCTTGTTACAAATAACCAATATCACTATCAAAATAACTACTTATTTTCTTTAAAAATAAATTGCCAAAACTAAAGCAAAAAATTCCACTCCAGCCACCCTTCAAACGTACAACTATATACCACTTCTCTTGAGTACAGTCAACTATCACTGCAGCAGGCATTGCACTTGTTACCTTGCAACCTGAACAGAAGACTCTGCCCCTCCCCCCCAACAGTGCACACACCTTCAGACATACATGGCAGTGAGAAGGACACACTAAACGCCAGCCTGGAGGTGCTTGTGTCTGCCGCACAGCAGACATGTATACAGACCACTACAGTAGCACAAGCTGGGGTGGCTCAGGAAGAATGCCAACTGGAGCCATGCTACACTCCAGACAAACCAGTCAAAACAGAAAACATGGGCTTGAACAACTGTGAAAGAAAACACAGTCCACTTATTCAAAACTACACTCCCTGTCCTTCTCGATGTCTTTTATGTCTGACTGTGTGGTGCACTGTTGGTTGCTATGTACATAGACCATCCGTGACAGAGAATGGAACTAATACACAGGACTCACTGGAAGGTCCCTTAAAGGGGAACTGTCAACAATAGGATTTCCTAATGTCTGAAAGCCCATTAAAAGCTAATTTGATTGAGCTATTGTGTTGATCTGTGAATCTGTGTAGTCCAGAGTTATTCATATGTAAATCACCCTGTAATTAAGGGCTAGTGGCAGCCATATGTTTTGGGCTCCTAACAGGAAATGATGTCACCGTGGATTTAGGTCCTCCTTTGACTGTATTTACTCCAACAGGTTAAATAGGACATCAACTGTTTTATTAAGTGTGTTTTAAGGTGTCACTACAACACTTTCTTCATCTATAATAATTGTTTTGTATGTGCATTGAAACTTGTGAATTATCACCATTACATTTCAAACTGTTAGTAAAAATAATCCATCTTTGGTCTATACTGCTAGTGCCAGCTGAACATCAAAAACTACACATTTCAAGGCTGGCTCTGTGGTGCCAACAGGTATTGAGGCCTCATATTAGGATTTCTAAATGCTGGCTGTGTTCATGTCAGTACAGATTTTTGTGACTGCCACAGCACCAGCTTCGGTCTTTTTCCATTCCCTCTCTTGCAGTCTTTTCTCTTACAATTTCAGGTGTGAGCTCAGGTCTACAAGATGCAAATGTGGCTATGTACCTACAGGCCTGGCATCATGGGGCTAAACTTGAAATGTGTAGCTTTTGATTATCAGCTGGCAGTACAGCTGTGAACAAGCTTCATTCATCCATCAGAATGGGTTTTAAGCATGTGTTAAGATTCCGAAAATATTATGCTCTTTTTATCCAAATTTTACTTGAAAAGAAAACAATAGGACACAGTTACTTATTTATTAAAGGCAAAAACACATAGATGGGCAACATTGTTAAAACATGCATAACCTGAAATGCATTATTAAAATATAGAATAATATATGGGTGGGTGTGTGTAACTACAATTTTACACAAACCTGAGGTGTGGGATGCAACATAAACCCCGAGGGGTTTTATAAAAGCATTGCACACCAGGTGTGTGTGAAAAATTCAGGTTTTTACACACACACACACACACACACACACACACACATGCACATATTATTTTATTTAATGAAAGGTCATATTTTTTCCATTTCAGCACAGTTCAGTTAGTGCAGCACTTCTGTCAGAGATAGAGATGCGCACACACACACACACACACATACACACACAGCCTGTCTCTCCCTTTTTTTTTTTTCTTTTCTTTTTTCTTTACATTACAGTGGTAACGACATTCTGGAAAGTTGTGGCCCATCAGCAGTGCTGCATAGTGTAAGACATGCTCTAAGGGTATGAGCAGCAGGATCAACCAGATTTATTTTTTTTTTCATTTTCAAGGCAGGATCAACTAGATAGATGTTTAAAAATATTTAAAATTGTACTTGTCTTAACAGTGTGTGACAAAGCTTGAGTGCTAGTACCTGTGCTTGGTAATGGAGCCACCTTGTTGGGCAAGATGTTCAGCCCGCCCACAGTGAAACTACATGCCAGTTAGCTTTCTGTGGTGATGCTTGATTGATAGGTGTTGATATCGACCTCCTGGCTGTAACACAAATATCAACTGGGAGGTTGTAACTGGAGACAAATGTGTCTTTATCTGTATATAATAAATTATCACCACTAATTAAAGAGTTTTTTTTTTCATTTGTAATTTATGGTATTTTTCAGTTTTTTTGTCTCCTCCCCCCCCCAGGTCACGGCATACACGTGCTTGTACACGCATGCACATGCCAGGATCCAGTGACCCCCATCCACCCCTCCACAGACTTGCGTCACTGCTACAACCACCTGTGCTGCTCAACAGACCTCCACCCAGTGGGAGTGGGACTCTAGCGGAGTGGGAATCCACTCCTTTGAAGGGGAGAGCCATAGCTTGCTCCCGCTCCAACCCTCCACCTTGAACCAGATCCCCAGTGACCCAAGGTTGTTCCTGAACCCAGAGCACCAGCATAGCATGGGAGAAGGCACCAGCGCCTAAACCCTCTGCATCACCGGGCTGCCCAATATTAAAGAGTATTTTACTGCTTTTGATGAAGTTAAAATTATAACAGTTGCTTACTGAAATACTTTGGATGGAATGGGATTTTCTACTGTAACAATGCCAGAATTTTATTGGATTATTAGGAAGCAGAGTAGCACAGATATTAAGGGCACTGAGCTACAAGCCTGTACTGACATGAACACAGCCAGGGTTTAGAAATCCTGATATAGGGCCCCAATACCTGTTAGCACCACAGAGCCAGCCTTGAGATGTGTAATTTTTGATGATCAGCTAACACTGGCACTATAGCCTAGAGATTAAAGCAATTCTGAAGATTGATTATTTTCACTAACAGTTTGAAATGTAAAGGTGATAACTCATTAGTTTCAATGCACCTACAAAACAATTATTATAGGTGTAGGAAGTGTTGTAATAACCCCTTAAAACACACTTAATAAAACAGTTTATTTCCTATTTAACCTGTCGGATTAAATACAGTCAAATGAGAACCTAGACCCTCAGTGACATCATTTCCTGTCAGAAGCCCAAAACTTATGGCTGCCACCATCCCTTAATTACAGGGTGATTTACATATGAATAACTCTGGACTGCAAATATTCACAGATCAACACAATAGCTCAGTCAAATTAACTTTTTATGGGCTTTCAGGCATTTAGAAATCCTGGTGATGACAGTTCCCCTTTAAGGCCCAACACTGACACAAGATGTATATCATGAATGCTTTTTCTGCATGTACCCTGAACTGAGATGGTTGGAGCAAGGAAGGTAAGACTCAGCAGGAACAGCTGCATGAAATACAGGGCATATTCAGTGACATCACAGCCCGCAAACTTGACATGCAGCAAGGGTTCTGCAACCTGTGTGAGACCTTGGACAAGGGCATTACCATAATTATCACTGCTCTACAGCAGGATGATGTTTCCCATTCATATCTCGTACATGTCAGCCAATTGTCAAATCCCCATATGTCATACACTGGAACCACAACACCATCAAGCACTTCAGAATACCCCACACATGACAGTCAAACTGCAGAGATGCACAGCCAACTGTAACAGATGACATAATGCCAAGCACATCCTGTGGCATGTATACAGTCCAGTCACATGGCAATGGCAGGGGCATTGCCAGTAGCAGGCTCATACCACCCTAAGCACCCATTCAGGAGTCATCCCAGACACCAAAGCCAAAAAACACATGTGACCAAATGCCTCATCCAAATCCAGCACTGGCTTTAATGCTGAAGAATTGCCATCCATCATCAGATGTATGTGGACTTCACTTCGTGGGTTCCATGCTTACTCACAGCAGGGGGATGGGAGGCTGGCTGCAAGAGGCAAGCTTGGGGAAAGAGAGAGCACTGAAGTCACTGGACGTAGCCCAGCACAGCCCCTCACTGTCAGATAAGGCCATTCAATACTAACAAAATTATTAATACAAAACAGCACACTTACCTCACTGCTCCTTTTATGATAAAGCCAGGATGGTTATTAATTCATAGTGTTTTGTTGGCACCGAATGTCTAAATCTTTCAGTCCCAGCCCAGTCCCGATTCCCGACTTGTGAGAATTAATCCTTCACAAGCTCATATGGTGCGACTAGTCAGCTGGTTCCCACTCTCACTCCGCAAAATACCAGCCACAACTGCAGTCACACAGGTGCAGCAAGCCACTCTTTGGGTTAGTGGATTTCTGAAGGACATTCCCCAGATTGCAGATCTATCTTTCACATGAACAAAAAGTACCAACTTCAAGATGAGAACAAAGTTATAACTGCCAAATTATTAAGTTACTAATCCTTCATGGAGAAGTATATTTAAACATGCACTACTGCTTTGTCACATTAATTTTATTTTTATTTTATTTATTTATTTATTTGAGTCTAGGATTGCAAAGTACCTTTGAGCTGAGGCTCTTTTACAAAGGTTCCATGTCAGTAAGAACAGGCAGTACAGGCTTCAAAATTACAGTATAAAACAATCAGTAGCACCGATAGTCATAACATATTAATTGCAAGTACATTATATGAAACACTAGGAGGTGACTACAACAAAGGAAAGGGAAAGAAGGGTGGGGAGGGCATGGGGGTGGGACAAAGTATGGCAGCCTATGGGGCTTTGTCAAGGCAGAACAGTGGTAAGTGCAAATGCTGGGCATTGGAATGATAAAGTGCTAGGTGTGAGGTCAACAACGGGCAGCAGAGATTAAATGCAGCAGCAATAGGAGAATTGCTTAAGCAGGGCAATCACAGGTGCTTGAGGCAACAAGGGAGTGGTGGATAACTTAGTCTTGAAAGTGCCCAGCATTGGTGAGGCAGAGATGTCACTAGTGAGACTATTTACCAGCTGGGCGCCCTGTATGCAAATGACCTTTGTCCTTGGGTTGTGCGGCAGTGGGGGATTTGCAGGAATTTGGATTTTGAGCTCCTGGTGTTGCAGTTGTTAATTCTGGTTTTGAGGAGGGAGTAGACCCCAGAGGGAGCATTTCCCATCATTATTTTCTTGGCTGTAATACAGGTTTGATACTTTAATCGGTTATTGAGTTGCAGCCATCCAGTTAGAGAGTAGAGGTCACAAGTATGGGTGAGATGGTGGGCTCCGGTGATGAGACGATAGGCTTTATTGAGAGAGGTAGCAACACATTTGAGTGAGGAAGCAGTAGAGGAGCCATAAACAATGAGTCCATAATCAATAACACTCACAATGGAGCTCTGGATGGTGACAGACAAGGCTTCAAGGGTTAGATGTTTCCTGTGATGGAACAGTAGGCCCAGCCTGGTGTTTGCCACTTTTGCAACATTATTAATATGGGCAACATAGGAGAGTTTGGAGTCAAGGGTGAAGCCAAGGTATTTCAAGGTATCAACTTGTTCAAGAGTGAATCCTTGTTTGGTATTTATGGAGAGGTGATACTGTTTATTTTTGTTGTGGGACCTGCTGAAAATCATGGTCTTTGTTTTTTTTCTGGTTAGTATCAGTTTGTGCTTTAAGAACCAGTTTTCAACTGATGTAAAACCCCACTGGAGGCTTTCTTGCCGTTGTTTTGGATCATGGTCGGAGGTTAGGATAACTGCATCATCTGCGTAGAGTATGATTTGTTCTGGACAGGTATTCGACAGTGTGTTCAGGAATAGGCTAAAGGGGGCCCAGTATTGAACCTTGTGGTACACCAGAGCAGACCGTTCTGGCATCTGAGAGCATATCAGCTATTTTCACTGTTTGGGACCAGTTGTCTAGGTAGCTCTTGAACCAGTTCACAGAATTGGATGAGAGCCCTTCCTTCCGGAGCTGGAAAAGCAGGAGATGGTGGTTGATGGTATCAAAGGCCTTTGTTAAATCGATGAAAGTAGCCCCCGTTTGTTGACTGTTGTCCAGTGAGTGGTGGATGGCGCCGGTAAATTCAAGTAGTGCTGTGGAAGTACTGTGACCCTTTTTAAAACCATGTTGTTGCCTGCACAGGATATTGTGCTTGTCCAGGAATTCAGTGAGCTGGTCTGCCACAATATGTTCCAGGGCCTTGGAGAGCGAACGTAGGAAGGAGATTGGATGGAAATTTTCATGGGCAGTTCTGACACCGCTTTTGTGTATAGGGGATACAGTGGCAGATTTCCATTTGTCTGGGAACTGGCTGAGGTTGAGAGAGAGAGGTTGAAAATTCTGGTCAGGGGCTTGAGAATGTCTTCTAGGGTGAGGGATAGAAGTCTGAGGTTGAGTGAGTCATTGCTTGATCTGAACTTGGTAATGGCTTTGATAACATAGCTAAATTAATTAATTAATTAAGTTAATTAAATAAATAAGTCCACTATTCTGTTCTATTGTGGAAAAATACATAGTAAAAGTTAGATCCCACTGAAAATGAGAAAATGCCTCTCACTTGGGCCATCCTGCGTAAAAGCATTATAAAAATTGGTGAAAGGGAACCACACTGAAAAAATAAAAATGTTGCATCTCTGCTGTACTATCATGGCTAAATACAGTGTAAGAACTAGGGCAAACAGAACCCCACTGCAAACAAGATATCACAACTCATCTGGACTATCCTGTGGAAATATATTGTAAAACTGTAAAAGTAGGACCCTATAGCGTAACCTAATGGAAAAGCAGATGTTGCATGTATGATGATCTGTCTGGGGAAAATATCTTTTAAAAGCATCCAGATCACTCATCTTGTAGCTGTTGGTATCACATAATTATGGAGAATCAAAAACGGTGAATCAATAAGGACGACTACAAATAGGGAGACTGCACAACTGGGGCGACCCTTAGTAATCAGTGATCTTGTGAGTCAAGGTGTGACTCGGAGTTGGATATTTAGAAATAGAGGGGGTCTGAGGGGCAGAGCCAGTGGCATATACAATGGTGAAGTCAGGTCCTGTGTTCTTCAAGTGTATGCTGTCAGGTATCTATATAGTTAGGGTATGGGGCTGAACCGGCCAATGTTAGGAAGAGATACAAGGACCAGAATGAGCGGTTGGGTATTATTGTTTCAGAGTATTCAGAGTGGGATCTCTATGATTACTTACGTGGTCTGGCATATAATTTTTATTTCCAGGTATAGACTGGTGCATGGTTAGTGTAGCATGTCCCTACTGATGCCTGTGCATCAGTATTGTTGCTGATGGTGTTTGCTTTTTTTTCCATCTCTGTTATGTGGAGTCACCATTTTTGTAAACAAACAGCAGTGATGAGATATAATTCAGCCCTGCATACGCTGCTACCCCAGTCCCATTACCAAAGTACCCAAAGTTTGAACTTATGATGTCTGCATAATTAGTAATGCCATTTCAGCCATCAGTTCAGCAAATAAAATTTTAGAGACAGGCTTGGAAAAAGAGGAATGGAATGCAGCTGTAAGGAAGGACGGAAGAGGTGTCACAAGAATAGCAAGCATGGAAAGACTAGGGCTGGTATCTGTAGGTAGATACCACTTTAATAATGCATTGGGGATGGCTGCACTTAGATGGTGGAGGGTGATAAATTGGGGAACAAGTTACACATGTTTCTGTACTACTTTATGATTGGTTTTAAAATATATAAAGGGGAAAGAATAACAATCTACCAATTGTGGGAGAAACTATGAAGTAGTGTTTTTAGGAGCAAAACAACTGTGGCATTCATTCACATCTGAAGAAATCACACCAGCTTACAGTAAATATGGTTCTTAATTCTTTTATTATTAAAACATCAGCTGCCACAAAAAAACGACCTCTCACCAACCCCCAAAAAACAACAACATTTTGTGCAAGCGCACTGCACTTTGTCAAAATTATATTGCACTTACAGTACCACCATAACATCTTTAAACAGTGAAAACCTTAATAGAAACCAGGTGCAATTACTTAAATAATAGAAAAGTTTAAACAATTACATACATACATTTTGTAACATTGCATAAGTCAAGTCAATGTTAAAAACACATAGGGATTCAGAACTGAATCACATCCTTTTGCCCTTACAATTCAGAGACCAGGTCTACAAATGGGGAGATAGCTCAACTTTATCATTAAGACCAGGGTAATTAATGCCTTATAGTTTAAAAATAAAAAAGAATTCCATTTGTGACCTCTAGGTCCAACCTTCGCTTTTCCTATTACTATAAACATCCACTTGTGGTTATCAGGATTTGACATACTATTTGTGTGTTGGGCAGTAGCACAATCCAGATTTCCACTGTTAGTGGCCTTAATATGTTCACTTACATGCTTTTTTAGCTTACATTTGGTGCGGCCAACATAAAAAAAATGCTGTGTTTACATGATGCCAAATATATAACATGACATAAGACACAATTAATGAAATCATTGATTTTTAAAATTGCAAGCTGGTGTGATTTCTTCAGATGTGAGTGAGTGCCACAGTTGTTTGCTCTCTTCAGACATTTATGTATGGGAAATGAATTGTAAAAAGTTAACAGACAACAAGCAGAGTATACCAGCATACTAAAAGAGAAAGAGACTGTCTTCAATAAATTCTCTGACCACTTGATTTCTAAGGATTGAAACAAAGATGAAGTAAGTCCATCTGACAGTTAGATAGAAAATTAAGAGCCCCAAAACAGAAAAAAATATTAAGAAATGAAAGTTACTGTAAGAACGGCTGGGTCTTTACTTGGAAAAAACAGCCCAAGTCAGAAAAGTGAAATCAGCTTGCCGGCGCCATAACAGAGAATCGGAGCAAGAGCTGTACCTGTAAGTCAAACAAAACACGTAAATTTCATGTTGCGTGGTTTCTAGTGGCACCAAACTGAATTTCAAGTTACGGGCTGCATTTCGCAACTTTATGAGAGGCATGACTGAATGCTCAGTATATTTTAAATGCTACCATAATTTATTACTTGTTCAAAAACCATTTTTTATAGATATTTAGTCAAATATGTGTCTTTTTTTACTTACTAAACCAGGCAAATAAACGGAAAACCCCTTCCTATTTCAGTAGTATTTGTGGAGTGTTTTTTTTTTTGGGGGGGGGGATTATATTGCTGCTTCCTGCAAACTAGAAGAAGTGGCACTAGTGACTCACTGGGTAACCAGTCTGGAAAGCGATGTTCAAGGAACTTCAAGCTCAACTACAAATAGCATCAGTGGAGGTTCTTGAAATTGTTGCGCTTTATAACAGCAGCTTGCAGTGCAGAACTGGTAAGAAAGAATCGCCAAACATAGGGGCAATTAGCCATACCTCTCAGCTGTCGCACATTATCTGTTCACTCAGTCATTTTACACCTCAGAAACTGTGTGCCCCACAAGGAAAAGGCAATATCCCATATTACCTACCTTAATGACATTTTTTTAATACAGTCCCCACCACTTATAGCGCCCATGGTTTATGCAGGCAAACGGTTACTACGGGCAGTTTCTCTAAGCCATTTTCCATTGTCATAATGGTCCAATGTTAAAAGTACTGGTTACAGCGTTCTATGTGCTCCGTGTATTTTGGGCAGATCTGAGCAGAGGAAGGCAATTCTCACCTAGTTCTCACCTTTAATTAAGCTGCTTGCCCGTGATACTTAAGCACTAAAAGATCATTAGCATGTCACAGCACCAGTAATGAGCAGCGTGTGTTTACTGCACAAAGTGAGCAGGCACAGCACTGCATTCATTCAGCATCTGTAGTTACCAGGAGTCAAGTCATACGAGACAGGGAATACTGAGCAAGCGAAAAAGAGGTGATTCTAATGACAGTTCGCAGCTCACGCATCCAGTGTCTAGAAGTACATTGGAATTTCTGGAAAGGGATACTATCTCATCACGTACCTCCTCGCAAACGATCCCCAACAATACAAGTGCAACGGGCTGCCCGAGGCTCAGCGATTTCAAATTGCTTCTAGCAACTCCTTGAACTTGGAGTTTCCTGCTCCTCCCATGTGTGACAGTGCTCTGATCAAACAGCTGAGCCGAAATGCAACTTCCAAGCTGCTCTCTGTCTCACTGCCCCGCGAGAGATGGAGCTCAGGGGTCTTGCTGCTTACTGCTGCTCCTGTCTGGTCAGATGAATGAGAGGATTTATGGTCAGGCCTCAATGTGGGACTAGTGTTCACAGTCTACCATCCAAGAGGCCTTAATAACATAGGGGGGCCTGCCCATAAAACTAAAAGCAATAATAACAGGCTAAACAGGATAGCTTTTTATTGCTGACATTATCCATATTGTATCTACAGACACATATTGGTTGCTCTCCCACTGTAGATTCGTTATGTTGTAACACCTTAAGATATTATATTACAGGTCAAAGGCCAAAGCTTTTGGTTTCGAGGTCCCACTCCTCTTGGATAAGCTGAACTCTGCCGGTCTCTCAGGACAGTGTGTCAAAATGAGAGCTTTGAATTAAATGAAAGAGTTGCCTAAAATTAGCCAGCATGAACTCGCCCTGCTCCCGAAATCAACTGTAGCGGACCCGCAGAGGCAAAGTGAACAGCAAAGAACTGCCTAAAATTAGCCAGCACGAACTCACGCTGCTTCCTAAATCTACTGCAGAGGCAAAGAGAACAGCAAAGATGGAGCAGATTTGGCACCCATACAGAGAGAAAATGATCAAACCAGAGAGAAAATGATCAGAACATGCATCACTAAGTTCTTCACTGGAGCACAGTAGAACTGTCTGAATTTTTTTTTTTTTTTTGCATTTAAAGTCCATGTGCTGTATTGATTCAGGGAATGGCTGAATGTCTGCACTGTGATGTTATACATACAGTAGCTTGCTGGCAGGATTCACAATGTTATTGTTCAAGTATTGTATAGCTGTTATGTTTAATATTTGGTAATTGAATAACTAGGCTCATCACTGTGTTTTTTTTTCACATCGGGGAATCATTACGGTTTTACCGACCATGGCTTATAACGGGCAAATATAGCTCACACATATGTGCCCGATATAATCGGTGGGGACTGTAATAAACTCACTGGTAATAGTCTATGATGCTTACTTACCATTAAACATCATAAACATTAGGGCACGGATAGCCATAGAGCTTTGTTCTCTCTCTAATTTTTGTACTGTAAGTAAGCACCAAATCTCCCGGCTGTCTTCATTCACTGCCTCTCTTCGTCTGCGACTTTGGTGAGGTGATGGAAGCTAGTAAAGTTGGAGCCTCATCGCCTCTAGTATGGATCCCTATTGCTCGAGGCCTCAGCTACCGTGCCACCTGTAGACAGTTGATTGGTGGTAACTGCCAGCACTGTGATTGGCTGCTGCTGGTTTGCAGGATTTACCACCAATCAACTGTCTGTTGTTGTCACTGTCTCGTCTGGCTTGCTCTGTCTTCCAGCCTCAAGGCGCGAAACACCGAATCCAGTCAGCAACAACTTAGTAGACAGTAGCTGTTTTGAAAACAGATGTCACATTTAGACGTCTTTTATTCCCATTTCTCGTTGCACGATGCACTCACTCACAGTTCATTCTGAACCTGCCCCCGCCCCCCCATAAAAAGCATGAAAAACACTACTTTTGTTTTTAGGACCCCAGGACCTTAAAAAAGTGTGTGTGCAGAATGAAAGTGTTTGGGGGGGCACATGCCCCCTCGGGCCCCATGGGCATGATGCCACTGGTTCAGTTGATGATTTAAAACTGCTGCCTGGAGAACTACATAAAAAACATAATTGAAGACTTTAAGAAGTATGGGAGCACTACACCCCTGCCAGCAAGGAATTGCTTAGATAAAAATGTGTAAAAAGAGGGTGTAGGTGTTTCTTCAGACTAAAACAAGCTGCTTGTGCTGTTTTCACTCCACTGATTGCAATTTGAGCTAGCAGGAGAATGCTACATGTAGGAAAGGAATGCTTTCTACCCCTCCCCCCCCAGTGTAATGATTTCAGGTAGTGGAGGGTCCGTGGTTCAACTCCAAAGTTGTGCATCAGATCGAGTCTGAAGTACTCTATTTCCCAAGTGATAGAAAGACATCTGCAGTGTCCTGTCCCTGCAGCCATAAAATGGCCTAGTGCAACATTCATTGTTGCTCTCACAAACTATTTATCTAGCCGGTACCAACTTTGCATTGTTTTAATTCAGTAATGAGAAATCCTGCAAATGAACTCACTTGTAAATAATTTTGTGCATACTCATTTCCACTCAGCTAAGCATGAAGTGAAACAATCCAAAATAAACAGTTCTTCAGTATCACCTGTAGGGTTGCCACCTTGGGTTTTCAAAAAAAAAACAGCTACCTGCTTGCTACTACCACCATCACCGGTACCACCCTGACAAGTCAAAATAGTAGGCAGCTCATTTCCACATGGATTAAGTAACCACAACCTCACTTTGTGTAGTGCTGAAGAAAAATAAATCACTCACTCCTGGAGTCAGACTTGTCTGACCTCCAGGCTGTATGGATTGCACATTGCACTTGCCACTTGAACACACTGTTGCAGTGCATCTTTTGCAGCAGACTGTCTCCCACCCAGCTGGCTGAGTCCCAGTCCAGCCTACGACTGCCTACCCCACTCGCTCTGTTCTTGTCTCCTCGCAGCTGGCTGTCACACTAGTGGGCCGGGGCTACACAGCTGTCAAGTTGTCAGCAAAACTCAAAAGAAATGCACCACCTGCATCTCCTGCTCTGCTCTTGACTCTTCCATGGCATCATTTCTGACTGACTGTGCTAGGATGAGGACCATAAAAAGAAGACCACACCTGATGCCTCGTCGCTCATCTTTCCCACTCACAGTTGCTTGTGCTCACTCTCCCACTTTTTTTTTTTTCTATTTTCTTTTTTCTCCTCCTAGCTGCCGGTCGTCCAGGGTATCAGCCAGTCACGGGCCGTGGCTCCACCCTCCAGAGCGGCCTTGAGCCCTCCGAAGGCCCGTGACATCTACCCCCATGGTGGGGCTACGGATGATGGCCAACATCCCGAGGACCTGTATTAGGTCAGAGGGCTGGCCTGGGGGCGAATAGCCGCAAGCGGGCTTCATAGAGGGCGACCGCAGCCATCCATTTTTCCTTTTACGGAGGCGGACGCGGCAATGACGCATGACGCCCAGTCCCACCTCCAAAGTGTCTGCGTGTGTCGGTAGCTGTGTGACTCCCAGCCTCCACTGGGATCGCTCATGCTCGAGCATCAACCTCCCCCTGGAGAAGGAGAGAAGCCCATAGGACGCCAATCCTTCTCCCCGGCAGACTTTTCCAGCCACCCGAGTCCGCTCCTAAACCCGGGTCGCCGGCATCGCAAGCGGAAATCCCACCGCTCTGCCGATGGGCCGGCCACTCTCCCACTTTCTGTCACCATGACAACACTACAGTGCACTTGTGTGTGGTCACTGTGGTGGTGCACACAGGCACAGAGAGTGGCAATGTAAAAAAAATGGTAGCTTACAGTATTCCACTGGCAATCAGCATCACAGTAAAAAAAACAGCCATGCTGTTTGAAAACTGGTCAGGTGGTATCCCTAATCTCCTGCATTAACCCCCTCATTCAACCTTGATCCCCACAGCACTTTGTTCCTGATCTCCTTGGTGGCAGTTATTAATTATTTGCATTAATACCAACATCTCAACTTATACCACCAGAAACATCAGAATTTGTGAAACAAGCCCTCCCCAATTCTTTGCAAAAGTATTGTGTGAAGCTTAGTATTTCTTATAATAGTATGGAAAGATTTCCAACTTTGACTCCTTCAAGTTCAGCAACAGTTTGTTCCTTATCTTCTCAGTGACAGAAGTTGTTAATTATTGGAATCACATCCCAATCACTGACACCGGTCTCATCATGAAACATTCCAGATTCTAAGGTAAACAAATCCTAGTGATATCACTCTGTCAAATTTCAGTACTACATTTTCCACCAAACCACTTGAGGAAAATCAGTGGGGATGTCTATCACAACCATTTACTAATGAAGAGTCTTGTTACAACAATAGGCTCCACACATTGTTTCACATCTAAAAATGGCCATGAAAATCCAACCAGCCTAACTAGACAGATTGGACGTAAGTCAAACTATTGATGGCTTTCCAAAACTTTGATATCCTTTGTTCACTTCAATGAGAAGAAAATACTTATTTGAGTTGTATAGGACATCTCTTCAGAAAAATTCCACTGAAGAGTCCAAATCCTTCTTGTTTGAATCCTTACTTCTGACAGTATTTAGTGGACCCTTTGGGGAACAAGAATCCTGAATTTCATGTTAGTATAACCAGAAATGCCAAACTTATTAATAGTTTTATATGATGTTTTCCAAACAAAGACAGACCTTCAGAGAAGAGAAGTCACACGAGATTGTGGCACACATCACATAAAACCGCCCCTAAAAAACACTTTACCCTTTTTGTATTAACCTGGACATTTGGGGGATGTCTGAGGATGCTTTCCAAAACACTTATCCCAAATTTCTTGTTAATGTTAGGGCTGTGCAAATACCTTTTCTCCAAATATTTAGCCACATATTCAGTATTTGGACCCCTAATATTGAGGTACTCAATATTCGGGTATTTGGTATTTGGCCCAGGGTTGAAAAAAGTAACTGTTGGCCTCTGCCTGGCATCATGCCTGAAACTGTCATCTGCTGCATTTCTTGCCAAGGCAGAACAAGTAGGTCAGTGTCTATACCCACCCCCCAGTGGCCAGCACCCAACAATGATGTACCCCCTGTCCCAACAAAGTATACGAATGTATTATACTTTGAATAAAAATAAAAAGTTCTTCACATATTTATTTTCCCCGATGTATCCTGACAGCCAGCCAATGCATTAGAAATTTACAAAAAAATTCCCCCCCACTGTAGACACCCATACCCCCTCCCTCCAGTGGCAGTGACACCAAAAAAAATCTAACTGGTCCCATAGTGGGTGACCAGCACAGCCCTCCTACCTCCACTGCCAGCCATCATTGCCTGATATAGAATCATGTTAGCAACTCATGTCACTCGTCGCTCACTTGATCATTGGTCATCTATTCCTGCCACCCACTGCAGTTTTTAGGCATCCATATCCACATCTACCCTGCTATGACAGTAGAATGCCATTCTGATTGATCTGGTCCCACAGTGAATGACTGACACAGCCCTCTCACCTCTACAGTCAGCCCCCATTTTCTGAATAGAACCGTACTTGCCATTTGCCTCATTCTATACTACTATTCAACACAATCATTCACAAATATGATCAGCTGATATAGAAGTGTGAGGTGAGCTGAAAGTGCTTTTCTATTTAGAAATTGGTAACTGGCCAATGAGGTAGCAGGGCTGTGTCAGTCATCCAATGTCTCTTCAATCAGAATGGAGTGCCACTGCCATAGGAGCGTAGAGGTGGATATGGATGTTTAATACCTGCAGTAGGCGGTGGGAATAGATGACCAATGATCACACGAGTGATTAGTGAGGAGATTCACAAGCACTGTTCAATATGAACAAATGGTGACTGGTCATAGAGGCAGGAGGGCTCTGCTGGTCACCCACTATTGGAACAATTAGATATCCTGGGGTACCACTGACATTGGGAGTGGGGGATATACTGTTGGTATCCGCTGCGTACAGAGAGTGTGGGAATGGAAGATTGTTTTTAAAATTTCTTACGGGTAAACTGAAAATAATAGTAAAATGGAAATGATTTTATCTTTTTCTTTCATCAGGGGTTGAATATCATGTCCTGAATATGAATAGTAGGCTATTCAGTATTCATGGTATTTGAAAAATAATATTCGGCCCCTGCACAGCCCTAGTTAATACCACAAAGAAATGCCAAAGTTGTGGCTGATTCTGTGGAATATCTTCAAACTTAGGCATCTTTGAAGAACAAAATGGCAGACTGTGGTTTGAAAGACACCAGATAGTTGCACTCCTCAACAACCACTTTACATGTAAGATCCAGGCATTACCAAGCTACTTCTTCAAACGTTACAGCCTGCCATCTTTGATGCTGTCAACATCAAAGAATTATTTTTTAAGAGTTCAAAAGATTTCTCATTGATCCATTCAAACGATTATGTTTTCCATTTTACAGAAGTTGCCTAACTGAAACTGACATGAAGAAATACTAAGGGTTAAAATAATTGATTATTGAGCTCTACATTCATCTTCAATTACAAGCATAAACTCTTTCATCCCGTCTTCTGATTACTTCTTAGTTTATGCTTCAAAAAGCAGAATAACCTCTGGGTAAGATCAGAAGGTTATGAGTAGTAGACGTGGAAAGTCAAGAAAACTTCCCTTTTTATGTACTTTGTGAAGTTTTCCAACTTAGTGAATTGAGAAATACAACTATGTGTAGTTCTCTGTATGGAAATCTATAACTACATGTAGTTCTTTATGCAGAGGAGTGCCTACTTTATCAATTGAAAACTATATGTGGTGGCACTATGCCAGTGAATTTGTTGGTGGAGTGCCACTATGTACTGTTTTTGTTGAGTGAAGTAGCACCTCACTTGCAAAGATCTACGAGAAGTGACATTGTTCATTTATGTTTAATTTAAAAAAAAACACTCCATGTCTGGGTCAGACTCACCAATCCTCTTCCCACCATACCCAGTGGTTTAAAAAACATCCCTTAACCAGCCTTTTCACACAGCAGTTGCACTACCATTCACAACATCTTTGACCCAGGTTCGGGAATGAGTCTGAGTCATCAGAATGCCAGCTGGTGAAAGGATGGCAGAGCATCCAACAGGGCACTCTCCTCCTCTTCCTCCTCCTCAGTGGAGAGCAGGTGGTTCCCTGCACTGTGTGACCACCACCTGGGTAGCCGCAGGAAATGTTTGAGGCTGGAGCATGTTTAATTACAGAGAGGGGTTGGCCGGGCTGACGCTGCTACACAATGTGTGTATGTCAGCTTTAGACTGTTTCCTGGAGGGAAGGTGGAGAAAACCAGGAAAGACCCTCAGCCATTACTGAATGATGTTCCCCTCCATGGATCCCAGACCCCTCACACACCAACACAGGCTCACTACAGCAAGGAACAACCTGCTGAATTGCAAGATACCTGGGGCAACCAAATGACTTCCATCATGGCAGGGCAAGGCAAGACAAAGTTTATATCTATGGTGCCCATTCCCAGAGGCTCTTGGCACCTCACACAAAAACACATGAGGGAGTAGAAAAACATACATAAATACTTATTGAAACAGTAATTAAAAACAGATAAAATATAACTTCAGTGACTTGTTCATTTCATTAATGCTTACTGTGTCAATGGGATTCAATTAACAAAAAGTGTGGAGTAAGTTAAACATTGGGATAAGATGGGTTGGTGAAGTGCAGACCATATGGGGGTCTGAGAGTGAGGGAAAAATAGTAAATCAGAAAAAAAAATCTAAATTATATCCACCCAACTGGAACAATCTCCCCCAGTCCGTGTACCCCGCAACATTTTGGAAAAGTATAAACTGCAGTCTGAATCCCTCCCTTGCCCACAAAAACAAAGTCCCCCTGCCTCCTTCTTCACAATCCCTCAAAACAATGAGATAACCCCCATCCTTCACCACTCTCTTGCCAAAAAAAGAAAAAAATTCAAAGCTCCCAAACTCTAGTTTCAAGACATCCAGTGGAGTGAGCACCTTCCCTCTTCTGTGTTTGCAATCTGAATGAATGGTGAATGATGTCTATCATTGTACTAAAATCTGACTTGCTGATTATTAGCAAATCAAGTACTACTGCTAGGATAGACAGCTCACCATTCATTTGGATTGCAAACACATAAGTGAAGACACTCCCTTCTATGGGGGATGACTTTTTTTCTTACAAATACTGTCAGCTGGCCCATCAGTGCAGCAGTTGGATTTCTGCTTGTGATGCCAGAGACCCGGGTTTGGAAACAGACCCAGGGTGCTGCAGGACCAGATGGGGAGAGAAGGCTGGAGTATTAGAAGGCTGCTCACCTTCTCTTGGGGGGAGGGTGGGGTAGGATCCCGGCACTTGCTGACTCTTGATGGAGACTGGGGGTGCAGCAAAGCACTGAGTCCCATTAACCAAGGGGGGATAGGGAACGCTGGCATATGCCTTGACATTGTGGCACCCCCCCCCCCAGGGTGCAAAGCAGAAAAAGTGCTCCATGCTGACTGGATGATGGTTGCCGACTCCCACTACCGCCAAGCCCCCGATGTGGCCCAGATCCACCTCAGCAGCACCTGGGCCAAATAACATGTGCTGGCTGACCCCCATCAGTGCCTATCTCCCTCAGAGGAGGGGGATCCACCTGGCGAAGGGTTACGCCTGGTTACCTGGGGGGGGCTGCAATGTGGGGTGGTGGTGGCTGGCATCGGGGCAGGGGTGCCAGCGGGGGACCTAGGAGGCCTGACGGAGTGGCTGACCAGGAGCAGGGAAGTTGAATAAAAAAAAAAGGAAACTGTCAACCTCCTTAGGCCTCAGAGTGTCTCTAGTTTAAAACACATTTAATGCTTAATCACAGTCTGCAGAGAACACTGATGTAGCTGCTAGTTTGATACTGATTTTTTTTTCTTTAAAAGGTGAAAAACAAACTGTCCATCACACTGGTATTACCACAGAAAAACATCTTTGTTTACATTCCTTGATCAACTCCCATTGCATCTTTCCTGAACACGGGAACACCTCTCCACAGTCTTGCCACTTATGATGTAATGAGAGGAAAGAAGACTTTACCACTTATGATGTATTGGGAGGAAAAAGACAATTGCATCATGACTTTCTGCACTGCTTGGGGTGCTCCTAATGTTATGGAAGTATACAATAAAAGTAGATCAAAGATTTTTAAATAAAACAAGATCGGGTATGATTACTCCATTAGCATGCATTTCAGTTCTACTTAGAAAGGAAGCAGATAAAACAACCAGCAACATCAATGAATTTTAGAGAAGTTAAGCAATAATAAAATGTGGGTTTTTAATTAGAAATAATGTAATACAAAAGGGTTGACCATGTCCCTTTTAAACTGATTTTTGGTAGCTTTAGGGAAAGGGGGTTTATTGGAAAGAGGGTGTTGAAGGGTAAGAGGATTATCTTGTGTTTTAGAAGGTTGGGGAGGGGGAGAATGCTTTTGCAGGAAGAGGGAGGGATTCTGATCACAATTTATACTTTTCACATACTGTGAAGCCCGCTAGGATGCAACGCAGTGTCACAGTTGTAGGTTTGCTAGATACAGAGGATGAAGGGTGAAGCTGGACGCCTAGCAGTGGGATGACTGAGGGGGTTATTCTTTCCAAACCATGTGTCATACTGTGAGGAGGGTACTTTGTTATTTACACAAAAAATGATGATGTTGTTCCAAGATCAGGGGACTTTGTGGAGCTTTGTAAAGAGCAAAATTCCCTGGCCACACCAGTTTGTCTAGTGAATTAATAATTGGCTGCATCTCCAGTTGTAAGTTATTTTATTAAATCAAGAACTTGAAGTAATACCGAAAATATAAAGCAAGAGAGAGAGAGAGAAGAGAGAGAGCAGAGAGAGAGTGCGTAGCAGAAAGGCGTAACACGCCGCCACAGCATGTGTGTGTGTGTGTGTGGATTGAACTGTTGACATGCTATCATTCTGATAAGATTTTAAACTGTTGTCCCACCTGCCGATCTCTGAATTATTGTTCCAGGTGGAATTAATAAACACAACAATGACTATGCATCATTCGGGACTGGTTATGCCCCATAAATTGCAGGTGCACAGGGTGTGCATACAGGGCAGGACATAACATCTGTAGTGTATTGTCCCATGGGCACATGCCCCAGATAGACCACCACTACAGACGGCCCATAGCAACATGGAGTTCTGAAACTAGTGGCGTATAAACATACAGTATAGAGATACTGGGGTACAACAAGGGACAATTGGGTGCCTTCCCTCAGATAGCAATACTGGCAGGTGGCACGACCTTGCTGATCAGGGAAAATGACAAAAGTGTAGTACGAAAATATAATTTATTGCAATCCAATCATCTTTATTTGTAAAAAGTGCCTTTCTAATAACCAAGGTGCTTGTACAGATATAAAACAACATAATAAATAATCTTGACAATACAAGTAGAGGGGATTGCTACCTCAGTAGCACCTACTGTATGCATGTTAATCAGTAAAATGCAAAAAGTAAATAAAATCAACACACCCATCAACAACAGGATTGACACTGTAAGACTATTATGACAGCTGCACTATCCTGTAGAATCTGTCACTCACTCTGCACTCAGTCATCGTCCTCCTCCTGGGAGTCACCCCTGGGGCCCTTAGGTGTGGTGTCAGTGTGGCACCTCTGAATAAGCACCAGCCTCCTAAGCGGGCAATGATACCCCTGAAACAACAGGAACACAGAAGACAGTCATTAGAGGACTGCACATGCAGGGCCACAACTGGATACAGACAGGACATAGTGACCCCCCCCCACGGTACACACTGCCCCTGGTGCATACCTTAGATATCTCCAACATGGTCCATACCGCCCCCATCATGCTTATAATATGCATCATTGAAGACCACTCTCCAGGACAGAAAATTGGGTATGTAGAGATTCCAACTCCTCCACCTCACCACCACAATGGATGGAGCCCTATCTCACTGCTGGATGTGTTCTACAATGTTCCACTCTAGGCATCCATGGAAGTCCTGCGGAGACATAAGGGGGAATGACGTAACTACAACACCACACTACACACAGAGCATGCATGCACTGGATAACCTTGACAGGAGGACAACTACCTTGTCTGACTCTGTCATCTGTCACAGCTTGCCACCATCTGATGTATCCTAATATATTGTGGAGGACACCCTCCATAACTTCCTTGGGTAAGCTCCCACAAGCCCACTCTAGTTGCCAAGACACCTGTACTCGCCACTGCCACCATCATGTAACACTGTTGGGGCCACAGTGACCTTGTGATGTCTCTGCACACCATGCCACCCCACTGGTGTGCCAGGTACCTGCCTCTTTTAAATAGTCTCCTGTTAGCATGGGATTCCTGTGCATCATCTCAGATAGAGCTTCTGTCAGACAATTCACTGCTGTGTGTTTAACACGAACTGTGAGGCAGCATCACAGGGGTACAGAGGATGTACCCCCAACTATAGTGAATCTACTCTTGCTGGATGGTGAGAGGGCCCCCAAGCAGGCACTGATGGTGAGTCCACAATCACATGAATTCTTGCCCTGTTTGGATGACAGTGCCCTGTGGGATACACACTGCATGATGTGGTTATGTTTGGACCATGCCACTATCACACATCTGTCTGACCTTGCCCAGCCCTTTGGCAATATCAGTGCAGACAAAGGTGCTATGTGAACTGTGTATAGTGCTATAGTGTCCTTCCAGAGGGTCCAGGGGGGATTTCATGGGTGTCAGCCAGTCCTCTGTGTCCAGGACACTGCATCCTGTTATTGCATGTGCATGAGCACATAGTTTTCCCCACTGCATGTCCTATGCATTGGGGTCATCGACTGTATACATGTGGTAATCCTTGCACCATCAGTGGACAAGAAGGCATACCAGAATTGCAAAGGGAATTACAACATAAACTGCCAAATACTATGTGATGCTGCAGATATCATCACTAAATGTAAGGCTATGCCTAAAGTTCAGTGGCCAAGCAGCCAGCCACTCCCACTTCCTGAGCTATATAAGCAGCAGTTCCTCTAAGCCTCTCTGTGAAGCATTTTTTCTTTACAACCGGAGGCTATGTTGGTTTGTCCTCTGAGCTGGCTATGGCCTTCCCCAGCCTGCTGTTTATGTTTGTCTCTGCTGGACTTCGGTGTTTGTTTTCTTGCTTCTGGTTTGTATTCCTCTGGCTGTGTGCTTCCCTGTGTGTTTTGTTTCTTTTTTGGGGGTCTTTCCCTGTTCTGTTTTGCTGTGGTTTGGTTTAGTCTTTTTGAGGGCTTTTATTTTCTAAACTCCTAGCATACTGCTACTACAGAGCTCATACTGCTGGTCTTCAGTTGCAACTCTCAAATTACTTGCACTTCTACTGCAAACCTACTCAGAGCTCATGCTACTTCTTTCAGTTACCTACAATTGCAGCCACTGCTGTTTACTTTAATTACTATTGTACCCAGTGCCTGTGTTTTAACACTGTGCTCACCACGCTCAAACTACTGCAATGCAACTGCATTCATTACCTGTGTATTTCAGCACAACCATAGCTGCTCCTTTATTTGCACTTACAACTCTGTGTACTCATTTGTTTACTACTGCTGTGCAGGCCTACTTGCCTCCTGCTGCATTGTTTATACTGATTCCTATTGTTCCTTGTTTACTCTGAGGTTAGCTGAAGCTCCTGCTGAGGCTATTAAATTAGCTTTTATATCTGCATGTGGTTCTTGGCCTTTCATTGCTTCCTTGTTTGTCCTACAGTGGGGACTGGGAGGTGTTTTGGGGGGTCGTGGCCTATGTGGTTAATTCATTCTGTTCTAAATCCTGTCTTCGCCACCGAAAATCCTAAGAGTTTGTCACCTTGATTTCGCTATTCATGTCTGGTTGGCTTGCCTCTAATTCAGTGCTGTTTACTTGCTATACAGTTGTTATGCAGGTCCACCTATTACTACTACTGCATACTGACCCATCAGGTCCACACTTGCTTATGCAACCGTTGCTCCTTGCTTACGCAAACCATTGCTTCATACCTACTGCCATCCCCTTGGCTTTGGCCTGGGATTCTACTGTTCTCAATATACATTCAACCTTGCAAGGTCTCAGCACTCAATGCTCATTACGATCTCAGCACGCCGTGCTCATTCAGCTCACCTGCTTTCAGCTCTCAATCAATTCTAGGGCATGTCAGCCATTCTATTCTGGCACAGGGTTCCTGCAGCCGATGGTCTCGATCTGCATTTAGTCTGCATCATTGGGCGTGTCCAACTTGGAGCGGGATCTTCCTCACCTGACCCATAGCTGGAAATGTCCTCGCCCTGGGATTGGCTTTAGCTGCCTGCTATGCGACTGCAGCTTCTGGTCTAGAATTTAAGACTAGCAGTGAAGGGTGGTTACGACAATCTCCTTTAGCTCTAGTGTTCCACTGTAAGGGTTGGCCATTGACTTTACTGGTTTTCCTAGCAAGGCACCTTCACTGCATTCTCCGCACGACTGCCTCTGGTTCACCTGGTTTGATTTAGGGTGGGTAGACCAGGTGAGTACCTCAGCAGTTGTTGCTCTCCTCCTGCACCTTGGATGCACGTATTGTTGCAGAGTTTTCTTGCAACCTTCCACGACGTTCCCACTAGAGGGTTTGAGTGACAGCCTCCCTTCAAATTGGAATATTTTCCACCTCCCTTTGATTGGGTTTTCCAAATTGCAGCTGCAGAGCCGTCACAAAATAAATTTTCCCAAGCCTGGAGGGAAGGTGACCTAGGCCTTGGATCCCACGAGATTTCCTCCTCATAGGGTATTTTTCTCTCATCTGTGGTCTGAGGTCATAACTCTTGGCATAGTTGTTTTCCCTAGTCTCTTAAGGCAGGTTCCGTTGTTGGATGGAGGTGGAGGATGTCCTGCCACTCCCTCTATCCTTAGGGGATCCCCTTCTCTCAATGCAAGCCATCAGTATCATGCTTTGCAAACCTGGGCTGTTACTACATCAACTGAGCATGTCATTGAACTATCAAACTGCCTATGCTTCTCTACTACTATGTAACAGTTTATCGCTTCCACGTCACTGTTACTGCTTGCATTATGCTTCGTGTTGCCTCCTTTTGGGGATGATACTACATTTTTGGGGACTGTTGTACCTTTAGCCACGGAAATGTCCCGTGGCACCTCTAGGGGTGGAACCCTCTCTGACAGCGTAGGTCAGTGAAATGTAAGGCTATGCCTAAAGTTCAGTGGCCAAGCAGCCAGCCACTCCCACTCCAACTTCCTGAGCTATATAAACAGCAGTTCCTCTAAGCCTCTCTGTGAAGCATTTTTTCTTTACCCCACCATCCTCCCCTCCTCCTCCAGCAGCAGCACTCTCTCCATAGGGGGATTCCTTAGGTACCTTTAGAAACAGGAAATGTCCCGTGGCACCTCTAGGGGTGGAATCCTCTCTGAGAGTTCCTTGCCGTCGTACCCCTACAGGGTGGTAATTTCTCTGAAATAGAGAGTGTGAACGGCCAAAACCAAACTAACACAGTTGCACAAGCATAACACTATACTGGCTGCATAGGTCAGTGAATGTGTGTACCATGTACCATGGGTCTTATCATGATTCTAACATAGTCCATGGTTCCAGATTGAGTGCCCTCCATAGTGCACACAGTGGCAGGGATGGATGGCTGCTAGGTAAGTATTCATATGCTGTGCAGGTGCTACACTGGTGGATGCATTGCCACAGCACATTGCAACCCCTGTATTTTCCCTTCTGCATATGTAGCAACAGATATCCACTATGGCCATACCTGATGACTCCATACCTGGAGGCACATGGTGCAGAGGAGGAGGAGGCATACCATACAATGAGGCACACAGGAAGACATAGTCTGTGACTGTGATGATGATAGGGCTGCTGAAGATATGGTTCGGGTGCCTGACTCTGACAGGCGGCATGATGATAGTTGCCCCAGGGAAGGCATGCAGAGTGTTCATGGCATTTCCCATGATGCACAACATGGTTATGCAGCATCAACTACCCATACTACTGGACATACAGGGTGATGCCCCTCAGTGTTATGAGGGAGGGGTCCTGCCAGGGATGGGGTGCAGAGTCCCTGTCTGAATAGGCAGCATGCCACAGACTCAGACAGGCTTTATTCCACCTCTGGTGGGATGGCACGGTGTGGCACTGTGATGAAGATCCACCCTGAGTGCCATTCCACCCATGGTGGAGGGGCATCAGTGTCCATGCTTGGGGATATATGTGGTGGGGCTATATGTGGCAGTGTACTATGTGGTAGAGGTATATGTTGTGCTGTACTATGTGGTAAGGGTGTATTTGGTGGTGTTCTATGTGGTGGTGCACACGTGGCAGTGTAGTATGTGGTGGGATTAGATGTGGCTGTGTACTACATGGTGGGATATATGTGGCAGTGTACTTTGTGCTGGGGTATCTATGGAGGGGGCAAGTTTTCTCTTGTATGTGTATGTTATATGCTTTAATGGCACTATGTCAGTGGCAGGAGGTTAAACCTGTTGCTACCCTAGCAGTGATGAGGCCTATTTACCCCGATAATGGCTCTTGGTCATTGACTTTCTCCCTCCACATGGTTGCCTGTTCAACTGTGTGCCTGACTCCTGTTGTGGTTGGCTGTCCTCCTGCTGTTTGTGACCACTGAGGCTGGCAGGTGTGGGGTGCATTGGGGCCTCCCATAGTGCCTCAGGGACAGGCAGTGTGGCTGTGCCACTTCCAGCTGTGTTCCGTAAGCCTCGCAAGCTGGTCACCTATGCAATTTATACCTCCGCGCATCCCCTCATCTCTAAAATCAGCTCCTTCATAGCCTTGGTGTTCTGGCATGATGCAGAAAAAACTGCACACATCAACAATGTTGCATGTAAATAAGCATGCAGCAAAATAAGGTCTGCACAGGATGTCAACCAGTACAGCAACAATATTTTTGTTTTTGCGGGGGTCTGCCTTCAGCCCTGAGCGTGGGCTTCACTCCACACTCCGACCTGAAATAATCACCTCTGGGAAGTCGGTGAACTTCGTGGTAAAAGGGAACTCTCGGTGGGAAAATAAAAAATATATATAATATACCACAATACAGTGGGACTTGGGGAGAACCGAACCACAACCCCAGGTCCATGATGCCACTGGGGGAAGGTGCTCTAGCCACTCTACCATGGGAGTGACTCAACCAGGCACCACTCTGGCAGCATTCTTCACATTACTGCATGGCAACATACAGCAACAGGGGTAGCGGTTCTTACTGCACTCTGTGAAACCCGTACCAGGTCATAATGTCATATGCTTAATAGCATATGACATTATAGCTAACCTGCAACAGTGCTGTCCATGACAGTGAATGGTGCAATACCACGTATGCTGCTGTACGCAGTATTGCACCATTCACACACACTCCCAGGCAGAGGATAAGACCTCTGCTGGGAGTGGGTTCCACCGAGCAGCTGCCATGGCTCACTGGACAGAGCCACAGCAGCAGGAACCCAGATGCTGAGATATTTTCTTTTCTTTTCATGGATTGTGCACTCCCCAAGTTTGACCCCCGGAGTTCAGAATCCTTTGGTGGAAGGGACCGGGGGCACAGTTCCCCACAATGGGGGAGGTGGGCAAAGCCCCCCACAGAAAAAAGAGTTTTGCCGCATGGCAATATCGCCCTGTATTGGCAGCACAATTTTGCCATGTGGCATAATGTCATGTGACATTATGACCCCATGCCTATAAAAACCCCTGTCACTGTACACCCATTCATGCTATTCCATGCATGGTATTTCATGCACGGTTTCATTCATGCTTCAATAACCTGGTATCGGTGTTCTCTAGCTTTGCCTAGAGACAGTCATGTTCCAGCTATCTCACCTCTGCATAGTAAGAATGCAGTTTACCCTGAATGGCTGGCCTTCATGTCCAGTGGGTCAGGCAGCTTGACAGACCATCATTCTCACTGTCACTGTGGTGTTGTGTGTTCCCGCTTGGCCTCTCTGTGGTCTATTGGCTACCGACAGTGAGCTGACCACCTGTGTCCCATGTCTGCCCAATGCTCCTGGCAGGCTGTGACAGTAGACTCACAACATGTGGCTGCATGGCAGTGTCATCAGTGCCCTGAGGGGCAATCCTGGTGTGGCTGTCCTGGGTGTGACTAGCAAGGAATATGCGCTGGGCATGGATGGGGGTGACTGTCATTGGTGGTGGAGTCCAGCTCCTCCTCATTCCCCTGTGTACCTTTAACTGTCTCAGTGTAGGTGTCCTCTGTTAAATATTCCTAGTCCACCATGCCCATGGGCTCCGGTGCTGTTCCTGGGAGTGGAAGACTGGCCAGGTGTTACAGGCTGTGGCAATGGTGTGGGCATATCAGTATGATATGAGTTACCTAGGGCACCACCTACCTGTACCTTCCTCCTGTCCCCAGCTGCCAGAATGAGGCTCTGGATGTGTGAAGAACTCCACAGGGGTTGCAGCCTCCTCATTAGTGGAGTGCACCATCTCAGGGTCTATAGAGTGCAACACAATGTAGTTAGTATGTCCATGGTATCCCAGATTTCTTGATACCCCCCTTTGTCCCTGCATTTATTACATACCTAGAAGTGTGTCCATACCCTCCACCTCTCTGTGCAGGAACAACTCAGTGAGGGTCTCTTCCACCATCCTCTCTATGGGGGTCAGGCTGTGCATCTGTGTGGGCAGCCCTCCACCCATGCTGAACTGTGACTGCTTGATCGCTGCCAGCTTATACTTGCCAGCCAACTGTAAGTCACACCACTGGTGTTTAGGCCACAAGTGTGCATGCTTCAGGGCTAGCCACTTTGATAGTAGCATGTATGTCCAGCCATAATCAGGTTTCAATCTCAGCAAGCATTTCTGGGACTCTTCCCTATACTGGATGGCATAGTGCTCATGTATATTGGCACTACTGCTGCACCTGTCCACTGGTGAAGTTGGTGGACTGTGTCTAGCTGCCACCCCATGTCTTGGAGTGACCATGATCTGTATCATTAAGCCCTGGTGGTGGAACGGGTACCTCAGGTGCACTGCTGCCTTCTTCTAACACTGCATGTCCCCCTCTGTCATTAATATAGATACTCACTTATGTGTTTTAGCACTGCGCGTATGTCCATATTTGGCAGAGTGAAGGGGTGGGGCTGCCATACTGTAGGCCTGCCTAGAATCTGCTTCACACAGCCCTCTGCACATCTTTAAACCTTACCCATGTCTCTGCCTGTCCTGTGCATGTGCTCATGTATAGTGCGTACCGCATCCGGCCTGCACACAGTACAAAGCTGCATGGCCCCACTACGATGCATACAGGTGCAATTCTCATGCATTAGTGCATGGATCCCATTGTGAATAAATGCCTGTGATGTTCTTTGTTTATACCATGCAGAAACTGATAGCACTCATGTCACTCCTGTCTCCTGGCTTCCAGCATGTAGATGTCCCAGTTTTTTAGCCCGTTCCTGACCTTGACTCATCTTATTGACCCTCTTCTGAACTTCCTCCATCCTATCCCTGTCCTTCATCAGGTACTGACTCCATAAAATGCACAGAGTACTCCAAGTCTGTTCATACTAGAGATCAGTAGAAAGGCAATAGATCACCTCATGCTTCTTGCTACTAATGCCCCAGTCTATGAACACTATCATATATATTTGACTTCCCTGCTGCCCTATTATATTGTGCTGATCGTTTCAGGTTACTCTTAATTATTTCCTCTAAGTCACTTACTTCAGTTGTCTCTTCTAGCTTACATCCCTCATTAATTTATGTCATTTATTCATCTGAAAATTGGCAACTAGGAAAGACATACTGAGACAAGACTCATTTACAGGTGCAACCCAAGGAAAGGGAAAGGATATTCAATAAATCATATATGGTAGTATAGAAGCCTTCCACAAAATAATGTAGAAAGAGTGAACAGTGCAACATGGTACCAGTGCAAATAACAATAACACTAACAGGTTGCTGAGATTGAGGCTATGGGCATCCCCTCAACCCAGTCTAATTGATAACAGCAGGATGAAAAAGTTCAGTGCAACACTAGTTGGGATATAAGTCAAGGGGGACCATTTGGTGAGGGGAAGGAGCAACTGGGGCAGGTCATGGAAAGGGCTGACAGGAGCGAGGGGCAGGAGTTTAAGCTTCTGTCTAAGGAAAGCAGGAGAGGGTAAGAGATGGTGAAAGGAGGGAAGAAAGCTCCTGAGAGATGAAAGATGATAGAAAAATGCTAATTGCCCAGCAGAGAAGTAAGGGTGGGGTAGGGAGAAGTACAAGGATTCCTGAAACAGAAGGTTTATGAGGCAGAGGGAATGGGTGAGATGAGTGAGGCTAGTTAGGAGCGTAGCAATCCAAACCAGTATTTGGAGATGAAGGAGGCTCAGTGGGACTGGAGATTGAGGGATGGTAGAGGATGGACAGGGAGATGTAGAGAGAGAGCAGTAGTGAGTATGAGGTTGGGAGTTGGTAGCAAAACAATAGAAGGCATTACAGAGGGTGTCCAGTCTGGCAAGAGAAGAGGAGGGGGCAGTATGTACACCACATCTGTATAGTCAAAGAGTAGGAGCACCATTTTGGTAATTAGATCCTGGTGAGCCTGTGGAGACAAGCAGTCTTTGTTATGTTACAGGGCACCAAGCTTGGAGTGGAGCTTGGAAATGTTGGCATGGAGGTGAGCAGAGAAGTCAAGCTTACTATCAAGCCACACACCAAGATACTTAAAGTAGTGAACCATTTCAAAGGGGATGCAATCCAGGACAGAGAAGCAAGTGAATGGGGCAAGCCTAGCCAATTTCTGGCTGGTGCCAAAGGTCATGGATACTGTTTTTTATTGTTATCCTAGATTTGTTTGGACTGAAACTAGCACAGGACACCGTGAATGTCTTGTTAGAGCTAGATTTCCACAGCTGCAGCAGTGGGGCCTGTGGTGTAGATAACTGTGTCAGCTGCACACACGTGAATATGTGAGTTGGCACAGGCAGAGAGGAGATCATTGAAGAAAATGGAAAACAGTAATGGACCCAGGGTTGAACCCTGTGAGACCACAGCCTGGATTGGAAGTGGAGAGAGCACGATGCCTTCTACCTGTACTGACTGGTGATGGCCTGAGAGGTAGGATCTGAACCAGTCAACAGCAGGGGATTAGAGGCTAGAAGGACTCAGCTTGTCCAGGAGGAGTGGATGGGCCACTGAATCAAAGGCTTTAGCCAGATCACTGAAAATGTCCACTGTGATGTGCCCTTGATCCATCCTAGAGATGATGAAGTCAGTGACATGCAGCAGGGAGGAGACAGTGGAGTGGTGCTTCCAAGAGCCAGACTATAAGGGAGTGGGAGCATTGGAGGAGGTAAGAAATCAGCAAGCCTGGAGTAGACCAGTTTCTCTTGCAGCTTTGCAAGAGATGTGAAGAGGGAGACAGAAGAGAAGTTGCCAAGGGTTGAGGGATCACCCCTTTGTGGAGGGGTAGAAGTCTGGCAATCATTCAAGACAGAAGGCTGGCACACAGGGTGAGGAGAGCTTGAGGAGGTGAGTAAAGAAGGAGGCACAGGCAGCAGCTGAGAGATGGAGAAATTTAGAGTCTGAGCCATCCAGGCTATCTGGACAGGTTGAAGATGGAAAGGGGCCAGCAGAGTTTCCTGAGTAGTGAGGAGGGAAAATAAAAACATGGGGTGGGGTGGAGTGGAGTGGAGAGGAGGGTGGAGATGGAGGGAGAGGGAAGGAGCAAGGATGTGAGTGAGAGGGGAGAGCACAAGTAGTGGAAAGCTAATTTAAGTAAGCAGCAACCGAGGCAGTGTCAGAGACTGAGGAACCATTAACCATGAGGATTGAGCAAGTAGACTGAACTGGGGGATCAAAAAGGGTGTGAATCACCTTCCAGAACTTGGCTGTGGAGTTAAGATTGTTCTGGAGATAGCCTTAATACAAAGAGATTTAGCTATATGGATGGCCTCTGTACAAGTGTTTCTAAGCACCCAGTAAGGGAGTAGGATAATTTGTACCAGGCCAAGACTTGATCATGGGTCATGAATAAATCAGTAAAATCAGACATAATCCAAGGTGTTTGGTGGACTTAACCCTGGACTTCCTGAAAGGGGTACACTTGTCCCAGACAGAAGTAAATTTTGAGTGGAAAACAGAGAGGGCCACCTCAATGTTTGGGGCGGAGAGAATAGAGGTCCAACCAGTTGCAGTCAGGTCACTCAGTAGAGCATCATTCTTCATCTTTCTTCTGGTTGTTGAAGAAAAGTGCTCAGTAGATCATCTTTCTTCAGCAACCAGAGGAACCTGGACCAGATGTACTTGAGAGAGGAGGGAGGGTGCCAGACTTTTATGACACAAAAGGTCATGCAGTGGTCACTAAAGGAGTCCAGCAAAATACCTGCTGTAACAATGCTTTTGGGGTGTGAGGAGAGAACCCTGTCCAGAAGGATGTGGTTTGAAAAGTGTGAATTTGGCCAGGTGGGTTCAGTAATGAGTTGTGAGAGTTTCAGAGACTCAGTCCGGAGGGAGGTGAGCCTGGAAGCTGGGGAAAGAAAATTAATATTAAAGTCTTCAAGGAGGATGAATTCACCAGAAGTTGAGTGTGAGGTAATGACAGAGAGTAAGTCAACCAGAGAGGAGGGTGAGAGTTATGGAATGGCATAACAAAAAAAAAAAGAGAAGGTGGAGGGAAAATAGTGTTTGCAAATTAGATAATCATGGGAGGAGGGTATGGATAGTGTTGAGAGAGCCATACTTGGAGGAGATCCAATTTAGGGAGAAGTTTCCTGATGAAAAATACTAAGGTCACCAGGAAAGCAGAGTAGAGGGGACAGGAGAGGGAGCAGGGTTAGTTTCCACATCACCAACAAGGAGGAGAAGCAGCATTAGAAGGGTAAGCATGTAGTAAGACATATGTCCACTAGACCAGGAAGGAGAGGGAAGTGGAGATGGAAATGAAGGGACAGGATAGATCAGCAGAGTCTCTAAGTTTAGCGAGGATGAGGGAAAGAGACCAGGGTGGATAGGGAGAGAGAGAGGGGAGGAAAGGGGAAGGGAGAGGGATGGTAGGGTTAAGGGGGGAAGGAGAGTGTAGGTGGTGTGTAGTGGCTGGGTGGGGAGAGAAAATCTGCAAATGAGGGTATAATGGGGAGGAAAAGAAAGCACAGAAGGAGGGCATGGAGCATGACTGCAGGTAATAACTGTAGAACTGTTCTGAGCAAAACTTTTTCTACACCTGGCAAGAAGGCAATACCCAAGTAAGGTATGACAGGGTTACCTGAAAATAGCATGACAGTAAAGAACTACAGGCATAGAATGGTGAGATAAAGTAGTGCAAAACTTCTACAAAAGCTAGCAAACAACAAAATCTAGGTAATGTGTTAATAGGTTACCTGAAAATTTGCAGTGACTGAGAAACAACAGGCATACAGTGGTGAAACAAACTGAGTACACAAACATAATGCAAAACATTTAAAAATAGTGTGTACCTAGATCAGAAATTCCTAGGATACTAATATTAGCAGTTGTCAAGGCACACAGTGGTGAACTATAGATGAAGCTATGCAAACAGAATTTTAATAAAGAAGTTAAATACTGGGTTGGACCTAGAGGAGTGACGTAGGAGCCTGGACAATAACAAATAGTGCTGGCAGCAGACAGTCAGGGGAGAAAGAAGCTGTTCAGAAGCATTGCAAAAACCTAGGAAGGTAGCTAGCAATAGAAATAGGTGAATGTCAAATGCAACAGGCAAACAGTAATTAGGTAATTTAATGGAATTTTGGTCAGGCGTTGAAAATTTTCTCCACCACTGTTCTTGAGGTGACATCATAAGAAGGCTATGTTGAAAATTTGGCATACAAATATTAAAAAACAACAAAGTTATGAGCCTACACTGAAGTTTGCAAATGCAGGCTCGTAACTTTGGTCATTTTCAATATTTTGACCCCAAATTTTCAAAATAACTATTTCTTCACAGCCCCTCAAAAATGTGACATGTGTCATTTTTAAAATCCTGGCCAAAATTTGTTTTTCACACCCCAAAAGGCAATTTCACAGTAGCTGTGTGCAATCATCTTTTGGACAGGGGTTTAAAAGTTTCTCCACTTTTGTTCATGGAGTGCAGTCATAAGAAGGCTAAGTTGAAAATTTGGGGCAAAAATATTAAAAAACAATAACGTTATGAGCTTAAATTTGAATTTATGAATGCAGGCTTGTAACATTGGTAATTTTCAATATTTTGCCTCCAAACTTTCAACATAGCTATTTCTTCACAGAACCTCATGAATGTGACAGTTGTCATTTTTTGAATCCTGGCCAAAATGTGTTTTCATATCCCAAAAGGTGATTTCATAATTGCTGGATGAAATTAGCTTTCAGGCAGGAGTTGAAAATGTTTTCTGTACTTGTTAATGAAGTGGGGCCATAAGAAGGTGGTTGAAAATTTGGGTTAAAAAATATTATAAACTAATAACATTATGAGCCTATGTTAAAATTTATGAATGCAGGCTCTTAACTTTGGTAATTTTCAATAGTTTGACCCCAAACTTTCAACATAGCAATTTTTGCACATCATCTCATAAACATACTGGCCCAGATATTCAAACTGCGCCAGACTGTGGCGCAAGCCTGGGCACAGCTCAACTTGGCTGCGCAGGGGCATGGACTGGGTGATACTCAACGGAGCTGCACCATGGCTCAGCATCATTGAATATCGCACCCTGGCCACCCACAGTGCGCATGGAGCAGTGGCACTGCACCAGCGCCAGTGGCTGGAGTGGATCATGGGGATGTGCTAGCACAAGTTCAATTGTGCTAGGTGCAACAACTGCGATATTCAAAAGTTGACATGCAAATGGGGCCATAATGTATGCAAGGCAAAATGGGGCCATTTGCATGTCATTAGCATGCAGGTGCGCTGATCCCCAATGACTTGCACCTGGTGCCCTGCCAGGCAGCAGCTGTCGGGGACCAACGCCCCCTGCAGTGCAGCAATGTGCCCCACAGCCCAATCACGGGCATTAGTAAAAAGAATAAAACCTCTTATATCCC
Organism: Neoceratodus forsteri; assembly: GCA_016271365.2. NCBI lineage: Eukaryota > Metazoa > Chordata > Ceratodontiformes > Ceratodontidae > Neoceratodus > Neoceratodus forsteri. The sequence goes on from CM057453.1 coordinate 76,971,454, forward strand.
TGGTGGTCCAGTGGACCGCTGTCTGCCCATTCACAGGCTGAAGTAAAAGAAGAATCAGATTCCTATATCCCTGGTAGTCCAGTGGACTGCTGCCCGCCCGATCGCGGGCTTAAGTAGAAATACAAAGATTTATCCTATATCCCTGGTGGTCCAGTGGACTGCTGCCCGCCCGATCATGGGCTTAAGTATAAATACAAAGATTTATCCTATATCCCTGGTGGTCCAGTGGACTGATGTCTGCCCGATTGCAGGCTGAAGTAAAAGAAGAATCAGATTCCTATATCCCTGGTGGTCCAGTGGACTGCTGCCCGCTCGATCGCGGGCTTAAGTATAAATACAAAGATTTATCCTATATTCCTGGTGCTCCAGTGGACCGATGTCTGCCTGATCGCAGGCTTAAGTAAACTAGTACCGACCCCCATATCCCTGGTGGTCCAGCGACCCCTCCCCACCACCCACTGATCCTCACCACCCTCCCCGGTCCAGCGGCGGGTGGCAGCACCCACCGCCTGCCTCCCCACTGCTCGCTTGACCAGCCTGTCAGTAGGGCTGTATGCGCCATTGGTCTGGCGTGAGCCAATGGGCATGCAGCCTATACCGTACTACACATTCCAGATGGATCCATTCATATCTGGAATGTGGTCTGTATGGTTGCAAGCTCATTGGCTCACCGCCAGGACCAATGGGCATACAGCCCTACTCAATGGTGTCAGTCCGCTGGGCGGACGGCAGGTGGTGCGGTGCTGCCCCCTACTGACTGGGGAGGCGGTGGGATCAGTGGGTGAGTGGGGAGGAGGGTCCGCTGGACCACCAGGGATATGGGGGTCAGTACTAGTTTACTTAAGCCCACGATCGGTCAGACTTTGGTCCACTGGACCACCAGGGATATAGGATAAATTTTTGTATTTATACTTAAGCCTGTGATCGGGTGGGCAGCGGTCCACTGGACCACCAGGGATATAGGATGAATTTTTTTATTTAAGTCCACGATTGGACAGGCAGCGGTCCACTGGACCACCAGGAATATAGGTTTCTGTTTCATTTTACTGAAGCCGGTGATCAGGCAGACCGCAGTCCACTGGACCACCAGGGATGTAGGAGGTTTTATTTATTTTACTAATGCCCGTGATCAGGCATGGGGGGGCACCACCATGGAGGTGCAGCCGGAGCTCGGGTGGCCACCCACAGGTGGCAGCTGCCGTGTTGCACCCTGCAATGTGGCAGCTCACCTGTGGGTGGCCGGCCATTGCTCCTTTTTTTTTTTTTTGCTTAGCTTTGTGCGGCACAGGTAGGGGTTGCGCATGCATGGCTCAGCACATCCTGGGCTGAATATTGGGCTGTGCAGAGTATGCATGGGCATGCCCCCCCCAACCTGTGCCTGCATACATTACAGATACACTCCGGCGCATTGGGATTTGTGCCAGGTGCAATTCCCATTTGAATATCGCACTGGGGCTCATCAGTGGGTTGTGCATGGTGAAGCACTGTGGCACCATGCACAACCCTTTTGAATATCTGGGCCAATGTGTCATTTTTAAAATCCTGCACAAGATGTGTTTTCACACCTCATTTAAGCCAAGGTACTATTAATGGTACATGTCATACCTATAAGGCAAATCCTAAAACAAGTCTCTCCTAAAGTTGGGGTGAAAACATTGCAAACAAAAAAATTGTTTAATAAGCATCAAACGTTCAGCATTGATAAATGCTTGTTTCTGTAAGGAATGGGCTGCCCTGACCATATGTAGCCAAAGTCACAAGAAAGGAAATGCAGGTCATTAATCACGCTGGACCAGAGCACATGGCTGACTAGAGCTAAACAAATAGAAAGCCTGATATTAAAATCAGTCCCAATAAAAATTAACCCCTTCAGTATGGATACTGTGTGTCTTAATAAGAGATAATCTTTTCTCCCATCTGAAGAGGTATTGTAAGTTGGTGACTCCCACACTTTTGAGGTATCTAAAGTGGTAGGATATGTTACTTTGATTTTGAGTATGTTTGATTAAATTGTGGGGGGCTTGTTACTTGATTTTTGCATCCAGTTTCTCAATCATTAAAGTTTTTTGTCTTCATAATTTAGGGCTAAAACTGCATTATTAACTTCAGTCTCTCCAGTATGAACTATAATGTAGGCCTTTCCTGTTAAATATCTTTGAAACTCATTTAAAAATGTAGAGCTGTTTTTCAACCAAGGATTTTGGCTTTCCTGTTTTACAGTAGAGGCTGTGATACCCTAACCAACAGATTTGAGCCCAATTGTTCTTGGTTTGGCAGACATGGAGTGTGGACAAGATCTTCCTTGACCTCTTGTTGAAGAACAGGAACTGGTGCCATGTCAGACTTTATCAGTGTGTCAGTTGTGTGTATTTTTGTTATAAGCTTTATTTTTACTTAGCAAGTACACATTTGGCAATTATGCCTATTTTCAAGTGTATCCCTCTTGCACACCAAAGGTCACCTTTGAGCATCCACAACACATGATATACAAGTAATTACATTTCATTTAAAAGCATTTAGATGCATGTTCCAATTCCTTTTTGAAGAGAATAAGTGTTGTCATACTTTTATTCAGTTTTGCTCCTGTTTCATTATAGCTGTGGGGTTTCTTTTTTCCTTGGAATCCCTTTTCCAGGTCCAAGGTTCTCTTTGGCTCCCACCACCAGGATAGAATGGACCCAAGAAGATAGGAAGGTCACTGCCTGGTCCACTTGATCTTATTTATAAGTTAATAGGCCTCCATGGGATGTCTCTTATGGTGTAAGACACTGAGCATGAGGCTTGGGTGAGAGGACCACAAAGCTGAGTGATTCTGCCTGCCCAAACCTCATGAGAGGAGTTTCTTAGACAGTAGGAGACACTCTTCAATTGCCCTATTAACTTGCAATTAGTTGCTACTCTTGTGGGATCAATATTGTAACAATAAACATCTGTCAAGAGATCTGGCTTCATTTGCTTTATTTCTTCTATATTCCTATTTTGGGTTGCAGTATTGATACTGATTTCAAATAATTGTTTCATGTTCCACTATTTGGCTGCTGGAATTTGGTTCCTCTTCCTTTTCCAGCCTTTCCAACTCTAGCTTTTTGTTAACTGTTGTAATGCGAGTTATTTTTATATATGTTTTCCTTTATGATTTATAGGGCTAATACAATTATTTTGTATCACTTAGTGTTTGTTTGAAATATACAGGCAATAATGAAGATGTAAGCACTGATGCTAGAGTATTTAAATGATACTGTGTGATAATGGCGATCATGGAAAGGCAATCACCGTTAGGGCAAGTGTGCATTGCTGAAAATCAATTTCGGTGATGTACACTCCTGACGCACAGCAAAAGGGCACCAGGACCTTTTTTATTTTATGCTTCATCACCTGCATCCCTGTACTAAAGGATTCCCAACTCCAGGAGGAGTGCATGTCAGGGGGAGGGTGCAAGAGAGGAAAAAAAATAATGGCCGGCGCAACAAAAAGAACGCATACCCGGAACCCTCACAACCCTAACTTGCCACCCACCCACCATACCACATGGTCAGCTCGGCAGCCCACCACCACACTACACCTCACAAACCTTCCCTCCCCTTCTGCCCATCACATGGCGTGCTCGCCCCCCCCCACACGCATGTACATATAGCACCATCCTGTCACTATATTGGCAGACACCCCCATCCAATCACCCTCCCTGCCTGGTAGCCCTGTAGACAGATGCCACAACTGAGTCATCCTTTTTGAAAGTGCTCAATCGTGGTCACCATTGTCACAGGCTTCCATTTAAATGGTAGTGTATGTAGCAGTAGTCATGCCCCCTGATGAAGGGTGAGGTTTTGAGACCTGAAGCACTCAGTACTGCAACTGTGCAATTTTCCAGTACTGCCTATTTCTAAACTATGAGTCAGTACTTTAGATTATGGTATTTCTTTTCTAATGTTTGACTGTGTGTGGATTTTCTTGTGTTCCTGCCATTTTGCGTACCGTATCCACACCGGCTGAAGCAGCTATGAGCACTTGGATCTCTGCGTTTCCTAAGTCCTTTGATGTTTTCTCTAAGTGTTCCATCCTCAGAAATGATGAGCCATCCTGGATTTCTCAGTTTGTGAATTTTGGAGATCATTTAAAATGTCCCTATCTGGAGTCGGTTTGTTTTATTATTCCTGATTGGTACTTGTAAAGGATCTGATCATACAGTTTGTTTAAGTACAGTAGTTTTCTGTACAATAGAGTATGTTGTTGCGGGGTCTTCAGTCAGCTGTCTATGTTAAGTTTCATCCAATAACCCTCATTGAACTTCTTTAATACAATTCTTGGTGTTATGAACTACTCCTGCACCTCTTTTATTTTGGTACGTTTTATACTAATATGGTGGCTGATTTTCAGTGGCCCATTGCTCTTTTCTCTAGTGGTGACAGATTGTACTGTCCATTTTTTTTGTCTGCTGAGGATCTAGCTGCTTACTCTTTGTCAGAAGCAGTCGATGTAAGTATCCAATCTAGGACTTCATCCACTTGGAAAGGTCTAATCAGAAGAATTTTTTGTGCTGTTGTATTGTCATTGTTTCATTGTCACAAAAGAACTTTGTTAGGCAGAATCATCTGAAGTTATTCTCCACCGTGTTGCCACATACAGTACTTTGATTTATTTTTTTTGTAAATCTTTCTGTGGAGCATCGGTATGCTGTCTCTACCTCGGACACCTGAAATTGAACCACACAGGTCAACAACAGCAGAGCGATGTCCTGATGAACAAGGAGGCAGGTACAGCAACAGGCACAGGAGTGCGATGACCCCCAAAGTGAACATGACCACAGTGCAGTGCCAGTAGCATCCTGGACAACAGACAGCATCACTGTAGGACTAGTCTATGAGGGTGCATGGGGCAGGAAGAGTGTGCACCGCATCAGGTGCACCTGCTCAGCACCCAGCAGATCAGCAGGGGAGGCTGGGCAACAGCCAACAGTGAGCAGGGGGAGGGCACACACAGTGCCACATCATAAATGGCAGATGGGGGGGTGACCACTAACACGGAAGCAGGGGAATGTGAAAGGTATGCCACTAGATTACGTGAAAAGCACATGGGGTAACAACCTGCTAGCCTTCAGAGGCTTCCTCTATCAGCGGGAATGAACATGCAGGGTGTCCACTTATTGGAAATGCATCGAATACCACTCAGGGTAGTGTCGCAGGTGGGCATGCATGGTCAATGGGGTGGACGATGTAGCTCTCATTGGCTGGCACAACCATGTGCCTGATGATGCAGAGGTCACAGTGTGGCATATGTGGTCAGAGTTGAAGTGATGGGCAGTTGAAATAGTCAAGACCAGCCAACAGGTGGTGGCAGTGTGTTGCAGTGGCCTGCCAGACATGGTGGGTGCATGGTTCCCACCAGTGGGCACATTGAAGTGGACCATGCAGAGGGTACAGAGGAGAATGCACAGGTCACCGGTGGAGCCACCATCTCTATCTGCGATGACAATCCTGGCTGAATACACCACCACAGATGTAGGGGACCACTTCCTCCTGCATGACTCTGGCAGGAGCACTGCCAGAAACCTTATATTTAGTACCCAACAGAACCTGGACTACCAAACCCATTGTGGAGCCTGGTATGCCGAAGGGACATTTTGTAGTAGCCCACACCTCTCCCAACAGCTCTACAGTCTCCACAGCATGGAGTTGGATGCAGTCCTGCTGGCTGTCTATGCCCTGATGGGCAGCAGGACCGTGGGCTTTTACACCGCCATGCTCCGCAAGCTGCTGGAGCTGTGCCCTGAGCTCAACCCAGTGTCTATCATGATAGACTATGAGCAAGCCACATACAAGTCTCTTCTGGCAGTCTTCCCCGTGGCACATCTGCATGGATGCTACTTCTACTTCAGGCAGTGCCTGTGGAGGCAGGTGCAATGACACGGTGACCTGGCCCAGCTGTACATGACCAATGATGAATTCACCCTCCACATCTGCATGGATGCTACTTCTACTTCAGGCAGTGCCTGTGGAGGCAGGTGCAATGACAGGGTGACCTGGCCCAGCTGTACATGACCAATGATGAATTCACCCTCAACATCTGCATGGATGCTACTTCTACTTCAGGCAGTGCCTGTGGAGGCAGGTGCAATGACAGGGTGACCTGGCCCAGCTGTACATGACCAATGATGAATTCACCCTCCACATCTGCATGGATGCTACTTCTACTTCAGGCAGTGCCTGTGGAGGCAGGTGCAATGACAGGGTGACCTGGCCCAGCTGTACATGACCAATGATGAATTCACCCTCCACATCTGCATGGATGCTGTTTCTACTTCATGCAGTGCCTGTGGAGGCAGGTGCAATGACAGGGTGACCTGGCCCAGCTGTACATGACCAATGATGAATTCACCCTCCACATCTGCATGCTCACAGTGCTTACCTTCATGCCACCACCAGACACTGTCAGTGCATACGAGGAACTGCAGGCATTGCCCTTCTTCGAGCCCTATGAGGAGTCCCTGGTGCCATACCTTGATTACTTTGAGGACACCTGGATGGGGTGCCCAGTCCTTAGCAGGGTACAGTGCCAGCCAACATACCCAGCAGACTTCTGGAATGTGTATGTAGTCACCTGTGATGGGCTGCCCAGGACAACAAATGCTCTGGAGGGCTGGCACTGGGGGGTCACTCCCATGGGCGCTGCCCACCCTAGCATCTGGCACTTCATAGAAGTGCTGCATGGCCAACAGAGGCTGACTGAGCTCAGAATGCAGCAGATGTTGTGGGGCACAGACATGAGCACCAGCCACAGGAGGACCAGGGAGGCCAGTGACAGGGTGCAGAAGATCATGGAGCAATAGGAGATGAGGCCCCTGAGGGATTACCTACTTGGTGAATATCCATCTGTAGGTCTGACAGGTGGCATGTCTTTGCTGAGGAGACTGAGGAGTGGCTACAGGGTGTGCAGCAATGTGTTAGTGTTGGTGGTGGTGTGGCATGGGCAAGGTGGTGGGCTACTGTACTAGATATCTGTATCTTCATAAAATAATGTCCATCTGAGTACTGTCCCCTGGTGTTATTTGTGGTAAGAGCAGTGTGGCATGGGGGGCACCCATCTGGCATGGCTGGGAATGTGTGGCTGGGACCAGACAGCACTGGGTTGGGGGCCTGTATGGTATGGGAGGGCACCCGCCTGTCATGCCCATAGGGGTTGCGATGGTGTGCCCACCTGGGGGTGCAGTGTTCTGCTGCCCACTCTGGATGGGGGATTACCTTGTTTTTGGGAGGGTGATGGTCCTGTGTGGGGCGGGTCCTTATTTTGGCACCGGTCATTGGTGTCTGTGCTCTGTGGTTGGTACAGGTGGCAGTTCCCTTTCTGCCATGGCGGCCAGTTCATGTCTTGGTGCCTGTGCCTGTTCTGCAGTATTTGGTGTATCACCAGTGTCATAGATCCTGGGGCATCATTTTAGGCTTTTTATTGTACAGATGTCTCTTTTGAAATTAGTTCTTGATTTAACAGGTTGATTAATGAGAATTGTGGTGTAACATGCTGTTCGAAGCTGCTAGTTTTCTCAAATTCACTTTCTGTAGAAGTCATGGCGATGTAGCAATTAATGTCTTCTAGTTGTTACAGTTTTCTTTCCTTTTGAGATATAGCTTTTTTAGGCTGAGTGGTAGATGAGCCTGTTGTGGAACACGGCAGCTTCACAGAGTGGAGAGAAAATGGAAACCCTGGTGGGGGGAGGTACCTGGAGATGCCCTGTAGAACACAAAGTTACTTTCTTTTTAACTTTACTCAGATAGGACTGATACTAATGCAGTGATAGACAAATTCATAGATCACAACACCGCATCCAAGGGCAATAAAGGGAGTGCATTGGCATCAACATGCTGGTATACTTTAAAAGCCTTTGTGACTGGAGATGCATACTGTAAGTTATGTGTTCCACTAACATTCAAAGTCACTGGATAGTTTGATACATTTTAGTGGACAAACATATGTCTTGTACAAAGATGGCATGGTGTACAAGATTTGGGGCCCCAAAGGTCCTTTCATCATGTATGAGCATCAACAATCTGTAACATTATGTACATTGTCAGTTGATGAGAATCTGAGGAAACACAAGATGGACATAAAGGCCTGGAATGCAAAGTATAGAGAAGACTCCAAGGAAGATAGAACACATCTTTCTGAAATAATAGGCACTGATTTGTTATCTACTATTACCTACAATATACAGGGAACCTGAATTTGCTCTCTTTAGGATCCATCAATGTTTTGGGAGGTGTGGGAAAAACTGGTTATTCTGCTAGCTTACTGACAAATAAACAGATCTGCCAAGTCCTAAATTGTGAGCTACTTCATACTCCAAGAAATAAAATGACTCGCTCAGCAAATGAATGAATTCTTCTATTGGTTTATTTTAACATCTTTGTATCAGCACTGTTTTTTAAGTCAAGCCAACACTTCGAGGAGTAAGTCTTCTCTTCCTCAGGGCACTAACAGTTACTACACAAAAAATAAAGTAACATATTTGTGCTGGCAGCATAGTCTAGAGGTTAGAGTAATGAGGTGTGAACTAGCTTGGTACATCCTGCAGACAAGACCTGGGTTTGATTCTCACAACCTCTACTTGCATACTGTCTGACCCTGAGCAAGTCACTTAACCACCCAGTGCTCCCAGGTCACCCCTGAAAACAGCAACTTGTGCCTAGCGGGCTTTACCCAGTTACCAAAGACTAAAATGAATAAATACAAAAAAAATGTTTTAAATATTTGAACATGTCGCTTCATAATTGCACAATAGTTCAATATCAGCTTAATCCTTTTTACTTAGCTATCTAGTGATTCTTTCCACTATAAAAGCTTGTACTACAAGGTCCCCTAATTTAAATACCTGTATACCTTTCTTAATGTTTTTCAGTTCTCAATATATATTTTGTTCATATTAGTGTACATTATTGTATACCTCATATGAAGTAAGGGTATTATTTTTTTGTATACCTGAGTCAAGGGTTGCTTCATATGCATTTGAACATGTTTCTGTCATACTTCCATTTTTTTTTGCAACATAAAAGAATAATTTTCAGCCTCTACTCTTAAAAGTGTCATACCAAAACATGCATGCATATAAAATGTAATACATTGGACAAGGTCATGATTGTCTGATAGGAAACAAAGAGTTGTGATTAGAGGTTTTCATTGGGAGAGGCAACATGTGACTAGTGGAGTTCTGTAGAGGACAGTCCTGGGTCCCACACTGTTTAACATTGTTATTTCATCAATGCAGACAATATCAAATTCTTGGTTGTGTAAGTTTGCTGATGAGAGCAAACTAGGGGCTATTGTCAGACATTAACAGGATGTCATTCTACTACTGTACAACATTATCTACTGTACATCTACTTGGAAACTGGGCAAAATCACATAAACTAAGATTTAATTTTGACAAGTGTAAAGTTATGCATTTTGGCCATAAAAAACATGCAGGCTAAATGCAGTATATGTTGAATGGCAGAGAATTACTGATTACAGAAATGGAAATAGACTTGAAATTACTGTGACCAATAAACTAACTTTTGACAGTCACACTAGATAAACAGTCAGAAAATGTAACAAAATACTAGGCTGCATGTTCAAACACATTAATGGCAGACACCCTAATGTTATTGAGCCACTTTATATAACTATGGTTAGGCATCACCTTCAATACTGTAGATCATTTTGGTCACCTTAAAAAATAACTGATACCAAGCAAACAGAAAGGGTAAATAGAAAAGTCAACAGGGATATCTATAGTCTTAGCAGTATGTCTTATGGTGAATGACAAGAAACACTTGAACTATACTCCTTTCAGTATAGGCATATGATGGGGGATCTTCCCTTGATCTACAGAGCTTTCCATGACAATGAACTTAGGGAATTTGTTGGACTAGAAATATTTATTTGTAGAAAAGAATTCCAGGCTGTATTATATGAAACTGAGAGGAGAGACTACACAAACTAAGAAAAGAAGTGACTGGATCAACCAAAGGGTAATCACCACTTGAAACTCCCTTTCAACCAATATTGTCTCTAGTGAAACAATGAACAGTTTTAAGAAATCACTAGACACTTACTTGAGTCATGGCATTACTATAAAATTCCAGTGATGCATGACGAGTCACATTTAGCCATAGCTAACATACTTGTATTCCCTTTGACAGAATAAGTTGCAGTTTGTTGTGGAAAAATTGGAAAGATTGGGTCTTGACCCTGTGTTACTGGACATTCTAATCAGACTTCACAGTGATACGTGGATCAGGATCCCATATCATCAATCTGGACAAATGACCTCAGAGCTGTATACCAACTTAGGGGTTTGGCAAGGATACATATTAGCACTGACCTTATTTAATCTGTACATTAATGATATTTTGGGAGCTCTCTCAGATTTAGACTTTCACTCACCCATAGTTTCAAACAAAAGGGTGCCTTGTTTGACCTACGCAGATGATTTGGTACTAATCTTGATATCTCTTCTTGGATTACAAAGGAAATTAAAACACGTCAGCAGTTTTTGTAAAACAAACCTACTTAAAATTAATAAAGAAAAAACTAAAATGTTAATTTTTAGAAAATGAATAACAAAACACCTAAAGTATGGATAAAACAAGAAAAAATAGATGCAGTAAAGTGTTATGATTATTTAGGAGGCAAATTTGACCAGAATATTTCTTGGACGGAGCACCATCAATACATACAAGTAAAAATGAAGACAGCTACTAATGCCTTCAAGGTTTTCAATGTTAAACAAGGAAAAAGTACAGTAAAAGGGGTACAGAAAAGTCTGAATGCAAAAATTAAAATGAGCATACTGTATGCTTCTGAAATATGGGGATCTAGTAATTTAAAGGCTCTAGAAGTCATAGTGAACAAACACTGTAGACATATACTGATGGTCTCACAATCAGCACCACCTGCCATTCTAAAAATAAAATTAGAACAATATTGCATCACAACTCCTGTAGCTGAAAGGCACATTTTGTTTACATTACAACAATTTCATTTACATGAGATGCACTTACCATGCTGGTGTCTTGAGGAGTAGATTAAATACTCGTCCTAAGGCTATATCCCATTAAGTATACCATTAATCAAAGAAGCTATATACCCAGTTGGACTGATCTAGGAAACCTTCTGGGGAATATTTTTCTGAAACCCTGGGAAGAAATTGTACATTCTGTTAAAGCTAAGGTTAAGGGACATAGGTAAGCAATAATACCCAACAGGGTGGGCGGTATTGTGCTATACCGGACCGCCCAGGGGCATAATGAGGCCCGACGCTGCAGGGTCTTATAGCCCCTGGAAGGTCCGGTATAGCACAATACCGCCCACCCTGGAGGGTATTATTGTGCTTAGAAAATGGGCCACTGTATTACATATTATTGGAAAAAAAGTTTTTGTTTAAATATTAAAACCCTGAAGTGTTTTGTTTATTTTGTAGTAAAATAGTTCCTCTGTGTGCATTACACTGCCATCCTACTGGAGTCTCTGTACTTGGAGGTGATTGCAATGGTTGCACACCCCCCCCCCACACACACACACATGCACTCTCTGGGCTTAACATTGTCAAAACGTTCCCCTCCCCACCACCACCAATTGTTGTATTCATTCAAGGCATTTGTTTTATTCTCTGACTTCTTATTCCGTTGAGTGTCAGTGCGAGACTTCAGTGACAGAGGCTGGAGAGTGGCGTGCACTGATTGACTGTGGGAGTGAGGCAGTGTTTAGTTTTACTTTTTTACTTTATTTTCTTTAGTTGTACAGCAGCTTGACTGGAAAATGAGAAATTATCTACAGATTCTATAGCAAGAGACAGACGGAGCGCTAGTTCCGATAACGATACTGTGTGTCACAGGAGCGGTACTTTCTTTGTTTTCTGTACCGCACATGGAGATTCATCTGCAGTATGGTTAATGAAGAAAATACCGGTGCTGTCATATGCAGTAGCGCTGCCAGAGCTAACTCTCTTTAGGTCAACTCAGTTCATGATTATTACAGCCAAGCTTTATTTTGGTCATAAATGTGTTTAGATTTACATTTCTGGGACACTGGCGTGTGATCAGGGAGACCGTGTGTATGAAGCGAGAGGCAATGATTTAACAGGTCTTGATTTTCATTGAAAGAAATATTAAAAAAACAAACAAACAGATCTGGTAATGTTTGAGGAGCGGGAGTGGAGCCAGGGGGGGGAGAGACAGGAAGTTAAGGAAGTGTCATATACAGCCGTGAGCACGCGATATGCTAGTGTTTAAAAATAAACCTTTATTTTTTTTTACATGATTTTATTACATTTGTGGCAAAAGTGGCATACAGGTGGGGAGGACGTAGCGGGAGGGCAGTCTGACCGAGCGAGGAAAGGTGGTTCTGGTAGCATTGAGAATGATATCGCTAAAAAATTGACTGGAGGAGAAGGACAGTGTTACTAAAGGAGGCAGCTTTTAAGGGGAGCGAGGAGTCAAGTATGTATCTAAAATAATGTACAAGGGTGCTAAATTTAAAAGAAAAATTACAATTGCGCCAGGGGGCTGTATTGCCCGTGTGTATGTGTGTGGTGGGGTGACTCTGTATGAGCTGCAAAAAAATGGCGTCAGTTTGAAATTGTGTGCCCAGTGTTCCAGCCAATGACCAAGCAGGCTGGGCACAAGGATACTTGTCTAGGCGTGAGGCAGGTTTGGGCTGGAACTTTTATTTGGTGGGCATCTATTGTCTAATAGATGCCCACCTAAATAAGTGTCTCAGCCAATCAGAAGAGAGCATTGTCTTTGCCCATTTTCTAAATGTATCTAATAACATTGCATTTTTTCCCCCAATTGAAACTGTAGGTGGTACAGGCAAATGAAATCTACCCACCAACTGGGATATTATTTGACTCATTTGTCTAATGCTAAAGCACAAGGTCTTATTACAAAATTTAGACTTGAACTTTATTCTGCACAATATGTTCAATACATACAAAAAAGAGAGGGTATTATTTCCCGGTACTGCAAATGTGGCAATAATGATGAAGATGATCTAAAACATGTATTATTGATGTGTCCTCTACATGCCAAAGGATAAAGTTACTGGCTAGTGGACATCTCAAGTGGCCTTGGTCTTTGTCCCGACCAGATAGTGACCTTGCTCTTCTCTAGTACAGATACAGCTGTCCTCCAATAAATAGCCGGAATTCTTACTACTGTAGATCTGTACACTTAGCTGGATAGTGAGAAAAGCTAAAACACTTCTGAATGTAATGTATAGATTTAACATAAATGGATTATTTAATTTATTGTATAACTACACTGCACAAATGCTATCAACTGCTTTGGGTAGTAGATGTAATATAATTGTGTATGGCATTTTATATGTTTTAATGTGTTAGTATTATTGTAATAGCATTTGCCAATCAATAAAAAAAAAACTTTTGAGCTTGAAAAAAGAGACTCATATTTCCATCTATGACATCTATGACATCAAGATCATTACTCTTAATAATATTGTATTAAATAAATCCAATATGCTGGATTTCAGTAGCCATTCTGATTAGCAAAACTCCCCTTTGTGCTTTATTATATACTATAAAAATGTGAATCAGCATCATGAAGTATGTCTCCTCTTCAGTTAACCAACTGCACAAGATTTCATATTTGCTGATAAGAAATCAAGACATACAGGAAAACGTGTATGTACCTTAATTTGTTAAAGCTTTTGCTTTGTTGGCATACCCTGGAGAGTTGTCTCCATTTTGTCACTGACCTGTAATAATAGGAACTTAAATGTCAACTTCGCTTTCTTTCTGACTTTTTACATACTTGCTACAAAAACACAAACACTGTGTTTATTTTGTCTTGTGGCTCAACACTCTCATTATTACCCTATGGAAAATATAGTTCTTGTAGCTACCTAAATTATTCGTCCACCCTTTAATGTAGTGCCTTAGTTCTGTGCCATAGTCTCTTTCAAGATAAACACTCACCCCAAAATCACAGGGAACAGTGTAGTGCCTTGTCTACCAACTGACAAGAATGCTGACTTTAGCTGGGTAGATACTTACAATTGGCCCTCTGCACTAATGAGCAGGTTATACACGTCGGTGCATAATCTGCCTGCATAGCACTGCAACTGTGTACAGGAGTGCACTGGCCAGAATTCACTACTGGCCACCACCTGTGTGCAGCCCCCCCCAGCATGCAGTTCTGCACAGGGTGGCCAGGGGAGGCATACTGGACCCAGCAAGGCATCCAAGTGGATGTCTGCACTGGGTTCCCAGTGGATCACTTGCACAGCTGGGCATGGGTCTGGGTCCATGAATTGCACCCGCTGACACCCAGACCAGCATAGAAATGCCCCATTGACCTCTGGCATTGCCCCCATTGCACAGGGGCCACCTGCACCACCATCCCCAGCCCAAGACACCCTGGCACACATGTAGCAAGGTGCCCTCCTGCACACATTGCACACTGGTGTGCCTGCTGCCCCATGCAAGTAATCCCCAAACCCCGTATCCCCAACCCTAAACTGGTGTTCTGTGCTGCCCCCCCACAACCCTCTACCTGTACCCCTGTACCTGCAAGTTTGTTACTGGGTGCCAGATGATCAGCAGCACAGCCCTATGCATACCTCCATGGCCACCAGCCATCTCCTATACATGGGTATACATTGGCTGCAAGCCCCTGTGTAGGTTAGATGGCCAGCAGCTGAGAGGTGTGCAGGGGGCTGTGCCACTGGCCATCCAGCTCCCAGTATCACACCTGCAGGTATGGGTAGGGGGTTGTCAATACCGGGGGGGATTGGCCATGCCCCACCAGGTGCCATGCTGGCACGTCTGAGTGATGGGCAGCCTGGCATGGGGGGGTTAGCACTGGGGTGGGGAATGCTCTGTTGAGTGCAGGGGGTGTCTGCCAGGGGAGAACAGGACTGGCCCAAGCTGTGTGGAGGGCACTGCCTGCTGCTCATGGTCCCATTCTCCTTATCAGTGTGCGCAAGGGCTGGGCACATGAGGCACTTATGACAGGGCATTCTCTGGCATACCTGCCAGCCTCTATATGACTCAGTGCACAGCACTACTCACCATGGTGCATGACACATACAACTGGCATGCCCCCCCACATGCCCCCAGAGCATTGCTGTTCATGGGTCCGGAGGATCGGGCGTGTGCAAGCTGCATGTCCCAGTCATGAATGCCACATGACCACCACTCAGTGGCATTTCAACCTAGCTATGCCAATGCTCCCAGTTTACATGGCACATTGGCATAGTGCCTAGAACCCATGATGTGTGTATAGTACATAAAGTTCCTATTATTACAGGTGAGTGACAAATGGAGACAACTCTCCTGAGTATATCAACAAAGCAAAATCTGTAACAAATTACATTACCAGCATGTTTTCCTGTATGTCTTGATTTATCAACACATATGAAATACAGTACAGTTGGTTAAGTAAATAGGAGATATATGATGCTGATTCATGTTTTCTGTAGTTTAAAAGGAAGGGCAGAAGGGAGTTTGTTATTCAGACTGATTATTAAAATCCAGCATATTGGAATTGTTTTTTGAATACAATACTATTAAGAGTAATGACGTGCAGAAGTCTTTTGGTACAACACTTTAAGAACAGAGGTTGGAAAGTATTCTTTTATGTTGTATAAAAATGGAAGTATGACAAAAAAAACATTTTCAAGTGAATATGATTAAACCCATGACTCAGGTATGCAAAAGCGAATCCCCTCACCCCCCTTAGTTCATATGAGGCATGCAATAATGTATACTAATACGCTCAAATACATATGAGGAACTGAAACATAATAAGAAAGGTGTAAAGGCGTTTATTTGTATTAGAGTCCTTGTAACGTACAGCTTATATAATGTAATGAAGCGCTAGATAACCAAGTAATAGGGATAAAGTTGATAGAGAAACGCTAATAAGGATAACACTGATAGAGAATTATTGTGGGTTTTTGAAGCAACATAGTTTAATGTTTTATTTTAATCTAGTTTTGAAGTAACTGTTATTTCCCTGAGGAAGAAAATACTTATTCCTTTAAATATTGGCTTGGCTTAAAAAACAGTGCTGATAAGAAGAGGTTTATATAAACAAATAGAATTATTCATTCATTTAGTGAGTGAGTCAATTTACTTCCATGAGTAGGAAGTCATTATTAGTAGGGCTGGTTTCCTGGGACATACTCCTTCTG
Organism: Neoceratodus forsteri; assembly: GCA_016271365.2. Lineage (NCBI taxonomy): Eukaryota > Metazoa > Chordata > Ceratodontiformes > Ceratodontidae > Neoceratodus > Neoceratodus forsteri. The sequence continues at coordinate 76,987,636 of CM057453.1, forward strand.
ATTTTTTTTCTACTTGCAAATGATGGACCACACTGAATTCCAGTAGATGTCCAACATTTTTGCCATCAAGGACACCACAAGGACCCTACACACCAATCCAACACAGATAAGCCATACTCGCACAGTTCTACAAGTAACTTTACTCCTCAGAGACCCAATTAAGTGTGGAGACCTTTTCAAAATTCATCCTGGACCTGTAACTATCCACCCTCTAACCAGCTGGGCACTTCTTGACTGGCTCTTCCCACAGCAATAACTGAGAGACACCACGCCGGCCCATTGGCGCAGTGGTTGGATTTCTGCTTGCAACACCAGCGACCTGGGTTCGGGAACGAGCTCAGGTCGCTGTAGGGCCGGCCGGGGGGAGGCAGCTTGAGCATCCCATGACTGCTCGCTGCCTTCAGGGAAGAAGGGAAGGGGCTGTGACCCAGTGTTGAAGCGACTACTGGTGGAGGCCAGTGGTAGAGCAACATGTCAGGGTCATTGGGGTGGTACGTGATAGACGAAGGCTCTTGCCTTGACGTCCAGACGTCACACACCTTAAGAAAGTCAGGAAAAATCACTCACTGCCCGCTGGATGACAGCTCTCTGTTCCCTGAGGGCCTCCAGTGCCTTCCCAGGGCCTCCTGTTCCTTGGTAGCATCCCTGGGCCCTAGAGAGTATGTGCTGGGGTCATGCCTCTCCCCCCAGTACCTTCCCTCTCGGAGGAGGGGGACCCACCCGATGAAGGGATACACCAGGATATCCCAGGGGTCGGCTGCAATAAAAGGATCAGAGAAGGGCTGGGTAAGGACAGTAGGGGCTGGGGGGGAGCTTGGTAGAGCCTGAAGGAGTGGTGGACCAGTGAGCATGGAGGCGGAAAAATAGATTACACAAAAAAAAACAACTGAGAGACACAATAAAGAATGCTGTGATAGGCAATATACCACGGGCTGACAGACTCCCAGTAAATTTCCTATACAAGTTCCAAAAAAGTCCTCATGGCCCCATTTGTAGATGCTTTATAGAGGTGAGTGGTAAAGTCTTCCTGACACAATCCATGCAGACTGCACAGATAACACTGGTCCCCAAGCCTTGTAAAGACACCAGCATCTGCAAATTCTACTGGACTAAGTAGCCCATAAAGGTGGATTGCAGACTATTATAGGGTATGTGTTGTACTGGAATAATGTGCCTTCGGTGGCCAGGCACGGGGTTGCAGGCTGAGTGCATCCAACATCCGAGAAGTGACATTATCCCACACGACACACAACATAGAGTGCAATGTTGCTATTATACAATGGCTCCTTATTACACAGGAAAAAAAAAAGTAAACACATCTTTAAAAACTATTTTTCGTTGATCTTTGAATGTGCAAGGAGGTTAAGAAAAAAATAAGTTCCTGATTTATATTTGTCCAGTAGGTACTGCTCTTATGTACCTGCTTTGTGTTGTATTGTCACTGAATCTGTCTCCCTCCCAACTTTCTTCCTCTCTTTTCATTTTGTCTGTTTAGCTTCCTCCACATGTTCAGCTGCCTCTGTCTCATGGTTTCATTTGTCTCTCAGGCCCCCATCCCTGTCTCTCTCTGTTCAGCCCTTCTGATAAGTTGCAGCTGTTACCAATAGTTTTGGTTTGTTTTTTCTTTTAAATAATGCCATTGTGAGAAGGACCACAGCAGAGACCAGATGATTTATTTTATTGCCAGCAGGACTGGAGAAAAGGGACTAATAGGATGCCATTCCCTCTCTGTGGTAAGTTTTAAAGGAGCTGGACAGAACCTGAGGATGGGGTTTGTACTAGTTGTTGCATGCTTTATAGTTTGATACCACATATGTAGTCTGTGCTGTGTACCATGAAGCTGTCGAGATCAGCGGTTCATTTATTACTTTAAAATTTAAAACTATGTGACGTAATAGGGACACAGAGGTTTCTTATAGTTTAAAAACTCAGTTCTATATGGAGGGCGTGATTGAAAGTATAAGTGCAGGCTCTGTAGTGGCATACATTTGTGAAGTGAGATTCACTGAAGAATGGCAGCATGATGTTTGTGTGTTAGCCAGTCATGTGTGTGTGCTGAACCTTGTTACACTGATGTTGTGTGGGATAACATCACCATAAAAGGTAATCGCTGACCAGTTAGAGGGCAGGATGTTTTCTTGACATTGTATAGTGAAGTAATATATGGCTTGGTTAACAGGAACCAGTTTGGATTCATCCCAGTTAGGCATGGCTAGAACAATACACATTGGTTGGTGCACATACCTTGGAATACCAGCCATATCCAACCCCAGGCAGTGCTGCTATCTGTAGGCTGCAGGAAAGTGTTTGGTTTAATGGACTGAGACAACTTATTACACACCATTATACAGCTGGGTTTGGTGAAGCATTTATTGGGTGGATTTGGACGTTATGCAATGGTGCATTAGCTTCAATGATCGCCAATTATACCCTGTTCCCCCTCCATCCCATTTTGAAGGGGCAACTGACAGGGATGATTGCTTTGTTCACTACTCTTCCCCCTTGCCCTGGAGTCCCTGCTGGCAGACATTAGAAGCCACACTGCAATAAATGGGATCCAAACATATCCTGATAATGTCTTGCGAATGTTAACCCACCCAGAATACTCCGCCCTGACTCTACTTGGGTTGCTCTAAAACTTTGGTAAGTTTTTTGGTGAGTTTTCCAGATATAAAGAAAACGTTGCAAAATCTAAAAAGAGTGGTAGGCAGGACCCAGATGGGGGTAGTAAATGGCATAAAATCATAACAGGGGAAGGTGCCAGTGGTGTTCCACAGAGATCGGTGCTGGGTCCAGTTCTATTCAATGTCTTCATAAGCAGCATTACAGAGGGACAAGAGGGAAAAGTATACCTGTTCGCAGATGACACCAAGATCTATAACAGTTGACACAAAGGAGGGACTACATAAAATGAGAAATTATCTAAGACTACTTGAGGAATTGTCAAGGGTTTGGCAGTTGGGTTTCAATGCTAAGAAGTGCAAGATAATGTACCTGGGTCACAGAAACCCAAGGGAGGAATAAAGGATGGGGGGTGCAGGTTCTAGCCACCACGAGTAAGAAGAGAGACCTGGGGGTTATCATATCTGATGACCTGAAGTCAGCCAAACACTGCAAAAAAGCAGTGGAGAAAGCAAATAAAATGCTGGGGTGCTTAGGAAGGGGAAAACCAATAGGAGGAGTGAAGTGGTGATGCTAATGTATAGATCACTGGTGAGGCCTCATCTGGAATACTGTGTCCAATTCTGGAGACTGCATCTCAGGAAGGACATAGACAAAATGAAAGCAATCCAGAGAAAATTATCAAAAATGTTACATGGACTGCACCACAAGTCTTAGGAGGAAAGACTCAAGGAACTAAACATCTATTCACTGGAAGAGAGAAGCAAGAGAGGGGATGTGATAGAAACTTTCAAATACCTTAGAAGAATAAACAGTGTACAGGAGGGGAGCATATTTCAGAGACAAAAGTGCACAAGGATAAGGGCACATAACATGAGGCTAGAGGCAGGGAGGCCTAGGGGGAATGCAAGGAAGTATTTTTAACAGAGAAGGTGGTAGATCCATGGAACAGCCTACCAGCAGAGGTGGAGGAAGTGAAAACAGTACAGGGTTTCAAAAGTGCATGGGATAAGCATAAAGGCACCTTGCTGTTTGTCTTTGTCCTATTTCATATGTTAGTACCTGTGGATTGTGTGTGTGTGACCCACCCCCCAGCTCTCTCTCTCTTTCTCTGAGTCTCCATCTCCATTTCTTTTTGTTTAGTTTTGTTTGAATTGGTGGTGTTGGTAAGCATAATGGAGAAGGGTAGAGACAGAGGGGCACATGTAATGTGCATTTCAGATGACCATTAAAAATGAAATGCCACAGCAGCAGGAGGCTTTTCACCCTGGCACCAGCACCCAGCAGCAAACAACTGTGCCCCCACCCCAGCAGCAGGAGGCAACCATGGCCCCTCCATTGCAGCAGCAGCAGCAGGAGACAGTGCCCCCTCCCCAGCACCAAGATACTGTTCCTCTACCCTGGCAACAGAAGACTGTGCCCCCTTCTGAGCAGCAGGAAGAGTCAGTGCCTGGGGCATCATCTGCTGCCTCCCCCACCCACATACCCATCATCCCCAAAGTTCTCCTGTATGGGGATTTTTTTATGCAAGTTCAGAAGGTGACCCAGTGGTCACCTGCAAACTCTGCTTGCAGGAAGTGCATCATGGAAAGTGTGGTTCCCACTTTGGGACAACTGGCCAGGGTAGCTACATGGTGCACCACCACCCACTTTCAATGGAACCTCAAACTGCAGGAGATGGTGGCAGCATCAACTGCATCTGTGGGGAGCATTGTGGGTGTGAGCACTGAAGGGGTGAGCAGGAGGGAGGCATGGCTGGATTTGTTAAGCATCCTTGCCAGGGTCACCAGACCAGACACTAGCAGTAGTCTGAAGTAGCATCAGGATCGCACCAGGGCCCCTCATCCAGAGCTAGCAGCAGCAGCACCACAGTCAGACCTTGCCCCACCAGCAGTGCCAGTGACACCGCTCCATGGGCCCCCGCATCCAGAGCCTGCAGCAGCACTGGCAGCCTCTGCTCCACCAGCCATGCCAGTGACACATGCGGACTTATCAGCTGTCCTGTCAAAAGTCCACCATCTTTGACACAGGAGTTAAATGATTTCAGACAGGAATTTAGTGACACCTGGGGGAGATTGCTAGACTCCTGTGTGATGTCTACAAAATCATAGGCATCCTGTCTGAACTGAGTAGTGTCCCCACTGGCAGTTTATGTGGCAGCACAAATTAATTTGTCTTTTTTGTTTTCATTTTTCTATTCTGTTGTTTGTATGTTCCCCCGAAAAAAAAAAAAAACTACAAAAACATCTGCACTTTCCTCTTTAATCTACATCCTTAAATCCTCTTGTTTTTTTTTATTTTGTACGTAAAATAATTTGTTTGACCACTGCTGTTGTGTTTGTTATTGTTTTATGCTCCCTATATAATTCAGTCCTTTTTCTTGTTCGCTCTCTATTACTTTTCCCTGCTCATTGTTGTATTACCCTTGTTCTCCCGATCCTGCCTGTCATTCATTATGCTTATTCTGTACCATGTCCGTGTACCCCTCACCTAATAAACACCTTATTCCCTTATTATTTGTGGTGTGTATTACTCCTCAGAGCTGGTTACACCTACAAAGTTACTTTTAACAACATAATGATGTGTAATGCAGTTTATGGAGTTTGCAAATGAAAGGCCGGCTCCTGCCGAAGGCTGTCAGAGGTCTGGGCCTTGTGCACAGAGTGCTTAATTTTTTGAATTTAAATACCTCATGTGAGTTGCTTCAACTCAAAGTTAGATGTACTCACCACAGCACATGTCCATAAAGTGCTCATTTTTTATTCAAGTCTCGAGTGTGGCAAGTAAACAATGTAAAAAGTGCTTCCATATAACTAAGATAAAAATGTCAGCTCTCCTAAGGCACCATCATTCCTTATATGTTACTGGCTATCTCACACCCAATGCATGCATTTTTCTCATGTGTGCTTTGTGTGTGAGAGAAAGCACACATGTGTTAAACACATATGGTGCCTTGGTATAGTGAGCGTTTTTTTATCTTAGTTATATGGGAACATTTTTCACATTGTTTACTTGCCACACTGGAATAAAGAAAGAAAGAGCACTTTATGGATATGTGCTGTGATGAGCACTTCTTACTTTGAGTTGAAGCAACTCAAATGCTGTATTTAAACCAAATAAATACAGACTTTGTGCACAGGGCCCTGATGGAAGACAGCTTTCGACAGGTGCCGGTCTTTCCTTTGCAAACTCCATAGATGGGGAATGCAACTGAATTGTTGGACGGTGTTATGTTTTGTGAAAGTTATGTTGAATGTGTCACTTGCTCTTCAACAAGTTTCCTCTTCCTATCCACAAATGTCAAGTTTTGTGCCTATTAAAAAAATTGTTTCACAATGCTATGTGATGTTGCATCACTTGTAGTGTGTAACATTCCATAGATGTAACACATCTTGTGCTGCCACTGCCAACATGCCCCAGAAATGTTTCCCAAAAAATGTTACAATAAATTTAGACAGAAATCTGGTGTCAATCATGCCGTTAGATGGTTCACATCCTCCACCAGGATCAAAATTTGTTGTTTTCTGCACCCTCAAGTTTGGCATCTAAATGGACTACATCATCACTCTTCAGCTTTTTCACTTCTGGCTTCCACAGATGATCCAACACCTTGTCATCATCTGTACTGAAACATATAATAAACTCCTCCTCCTCTTCCTACTCCTCCCTATCACTGACTACTTCCAGAGAAACTTTTCCCTTTTCTGGCATCTCCTCACTGTTGGGGGGGGGCTGACTTTCCTTATCTTCTTCTCAAGGAGAAATGGACTGAAGCTGAAGCTGGACAGTATCACCCTCACCACCCTCAGCTCCACCTGTTGTAGAAACAACAGTCACACTGATAACTTTTTCCACCTCCTCCTGGACCTCTGTGCCTCCACTAGTGTGAGTGTCTTCTTTATTCTCAGTATCATCCCCAACAAGCATACTAGCTACAGATTGGGCAGAAAGAAAATGAGCCACAGACTTGAAGCCACTTCTAACTGCAATTTTGCTGGCAACCAACTGCACAGAACACCTCGCAGTCACAATATGATCTATGGTCTGGATAAGTGGTGTCTGGAGAAAGCAAGTACTACAATGTGTTAGTACTTACTAAATACAGTTTTGGCGTATAGATATATCAGATGGAAGGGACAGCAAGATTTGAAATGAACAAAGAAAGCCACCTCCAAAATCTTGCAGGGACCACCACTATCTTGAAAACTATGCAGTTTTTTTTATGTAGTATGGGTCAGGTAGTAAACACCAGTGGTATAGCAGGGAGGAAAAGGTTAATATGGTAAGCAAATTAAATAGAAAAACAGGAATGCTGCAATGCAGAGGCTAGATCGCACTATTAATTTCTTTGAGCAATTCAACAATGCAGTGTACCTGGATGTGGATAAGTGTTCAGTCTCCAAAAATACTTCCAATACAAAAATAAAGCAGAAAAGTGATTAAGCAAAGGGAAAAAGGAACAGAACTACTATGAATGAGCAACTGTTTGGATAAAGTTACCCAAAAATGTGTCAATATGTAAGAAAAATATTACAAATAAGTAGCACACCAACAAAAATATTAAGATGTAAAAGAAATAACAGAAACTCACTCACAACTTGTGAGAAATCTGTCAAATATTAGGAACTACAGTAGCCTGCTCTGCTTTCAGACACACACACACACACACACACACACCACAATCAACCCTCCCCAACTCAACTCCCTCAAAGACACAAACACAGAGAAAACTGAAAACACTACCTAAGTTTAACTATGTATTATCCAAAGATATCAAAAAAAAAAATCACTAGCAGCACTAGGAACAAAATTTAGAGTTTGTGAGCAATTACCTCTCAAAAATAACAAATATGGAGGTTTTGAAGGGTTTATTGGCTTTGATGTACCACACTGAACTGCTCTCTGACTCAACAGACAATATACTGTGCAAGAAACAACATGTACATGAAATTTCAGCTATTTACCCAGAATATATTGAGATTTGCTGGTGAAATTGAAAAGCATTATTGGAATTTGTGAAATGTGGTGAAATTTCACATTACACAAAATCGCCATCCTAAGGGAAATTACATTTTGCCTAGGTGAAAAATGTTCACATAATGTGAAAATTATGCAAAATATTTTGCTAGGTGAAATTAAGTTAATCTCTACTTAGTTAAACTCTACTGGTCAGAAGTACAACAAATTACTCATCTTTTAAAGTAAATGTAACTCTGAAGTGACAGGAGAGACACCTCATTTCAGGTAGGATAAGGTTTTTTAGAGAGCTTTGAGATGATTCCTCTCCCAGTCTTCAGCAGAAAATAATAAGAAATGCCTAAGAATCTAAAAAACTCATAAAAACCCCAAACACTCGTAAATAGAAAATTTCCTTTCCTGTGAAACCTACAAGCACCATCTCCTAACTCTAAAGTCATTAAACTCGGGTGGAAGAAAGTTTGCAGTTCAGAACTGTAAACAACAGCTACAAAAAAATACTAAGGATGAATTAAATACTCAATACTTGATTTCTGAAGATTGGTTTTGGAGGAAGTTGTGCTTCGTAACATTAAAATTTTCTTTAAAATGTTCAAGCTGATTGAGTCCCAATCTTAGATTGCACATGGCTATTGCTCAATCAAGGTTCAGCTTGACCAAGTAACATGTAATAAAATTTTTGTTTTTTGAAGAGTGGCAGGTGATAGGGACATAAGTAGGTGTTAAAGAGCCACAGCTAATACATTTAAGTGCCAAGACTGGAGTATTTCTGAGCTAGAAAAAAATGGCTATTTTTTTTTAATATCAGTAACAAAATTACAGTACTACTATTACATAATTACAATTTATGAAATGGGCATCAGAATTTAGGCATCCTGATTGGTCCATACCTGTGTGATATTCCTTCTTATGCACAGGAAAAAGGACCAGCAGTGCTTTGTGGGCACTGATCCTAGTAAAGATGCCAGTTAGAATGTTGGTAAATTGAAAATCAGCCATCTTGTTTTCACCAACTGCGAGTGAAATACTAGGCTGTATTTTTAATCTGTCAACATATCTGTAAATGAAATTCAAGACCTGCATTCTTTAAAAAAAATAAAAAGCTCCAGGATAACAATCACTGTATACCCTCGCAGTAAGGCTCAACAGCTTTCTCGCAACTCCCCTGCCCACGCTCTCTCTCTCGCTCTCTCTGTCTGTAAGCAATCGAGTGAGCAGGCACTCTGTACTTCACTCCCTTTGCCCCACAGAAAAATAAAATGGAAAAAGAGAAAGAAAACCAACATAAACTGTATATAAGATGACAGCTTAATGCATCACTTACAGAACTCTTCCAGTTTCATACTTGGGTTCCACATCATGTAACGGCTTTCTCCTGTGTGCTCTAAGCATAGGCCACTTGTTCTCCCTAGTGCCACCCATTACAATAACATACAAAATATATATATATATATATATATATATGGAGAGAGAAAGAAACAACAGAAGTTCTTGTCCAAACTAAATGAAGTATGACTATTGCTAATGGGGGGGGGGGTGCCATGACATCTACAAAAATAAAAGTAAGGATGCCTTAACAGCTCAAAGTCCAAGAAAAAATAAAATAAAAAATAGGTAGAGGAACTATTTTATGAAAAATTAGGACAAACATGTCAATTTTTTTTTACTATTAAATATTATCCATTTTAGTTATCACATAAATCTGTGTTTTACATATCCATTTCATAAGTGCAATAAGACACTCCAGGACGTGTGATAGACACTTTAACACACAGCTAGGAAGCTGGACGCACTTGGACAGTGGCCTCATGCCTCACTACGCCTCCAAGCTGTGTTTTTTTGATAGGGAAACCAAGTAGTAATTCACTGTTATAATCAGCTGATTATAATGATGAACATGTACCAGGTTTTCCTTACTCCACGCATATACCAGCCACTGTCTTCCCTTCATTGCACCCAACATTTCAGCAACTCTTGCACTCCAACTCCATAGACTTGCAATCCTGAACTCTACTCCTTTAATGAACTACTTTTAACAATGTTTTTAACTTTTTTTGAGGAATCACTGAAAAGCAAAGGTTTAAACAGGCACTTCAGTTGAACCTGATTCCTGATTGTGAACTGTGCTTCAGCCTGACTGTGGATGTAGACACTTTCTATTTATATAATTGCTGTGGTGAAAAAAGTGCTCCCCCACCCAGCAATTATATAAAACAAATTATGGAGTTGTGTGTAAAACCTTAAATTTTATACACACCATTGATTCTGGATGCTTGTATAAGTCCCTTTAGCTTCGCTCTCAGGGTTTATGTATTGTAGAAACAGCTCAGGTGTGTGTAAAATTATCATTACACACACTACCCCATGATTTATTTTATACATATAATAATGGACTCTGTTTCTTAACAGTCGGATTCTAAGCTGTCATTTAAAAAAAAATTAAGATTGTAACCCCAACAGTTCCAGAGTTAGACCTTTGAAAATAGATTTTCTTTAAAGTGTGATAACATTGTAACCATTAGGCTTAGGCACTTAACATTTTTTTATATGAAAGCTTGGAGTCAGCTAAGTAGATATGTATTTAATATATTACAAAGACAATAAATTACTATAAAAACATTAAATATGTCATATTGATATAAAAAATTATCCGCTCCATTATTAAAGTCTGTCATTTTTAACATTTTATATTGACGTGTATATGACTGTAGAAACACAGAAGACCTGTATTACCTGTTCATATCTTCCAGATTTCAAAATGTAGTTTCAGACATTATAAAAATGTCAAATAAGATTATTTTGGAAATGGTTAACAGATACTAGTGGTTGTCCTGTCTAAGAATATTCTTTTCTAGTTTCAAATGTAAAAGATGTTTTCAAGTAAGCTTAACTTGGGGAAGGAAGGCTATTATACACAAATCAGGAGGCAAGGGACAATCTAAAATGGATTTAAAAAGTATGTCTAAATGTCACCATGATATGCACTGCAGCTTTAACTACCCCTACTGTAGAATACACACACAGTCCCCCAAAGGAGAACATAGTGAAGACAATGACCTAACAGTTATACTAAGGATCATACTAAAGATGGATAAGGAGCAAGAAGGCAGGTAATGCCCATGAATGTTCCTGGTAATCAATAGGTATAATAATTCAGGCAACCTCCAGAAAGCATATAGTTATCTAGTCATTTTTTGCAAATTCTGATTTTGTTTTACTTACAGTTATTTCAATGGTTAATTTATTCCAAGGGTTGATCACTATAAAGGTGAAAAATACTTTCTTCTGTGATGTTTAAATTGTTGACCTTTTAACTGAAGGGGATGACCTCTGATATTATAGGTCAGATCTTTAAACTGGAGACCCAATTCATTCATAAAGTATGAATCATTAATAATGTCATATAATAAAAGTAAGTCTCCTCTTAATCTACCAGTTTGTAGAGACATTAGATTTAGAATCTCTAATCTGTCATCATAGGAAATGTCATAAAAACCATAAATATGCTTAGTGAAATTGCGTTCAGTCCTTTCAAGTTGTTGATAATTAGTTTTTTTTTTGTACGGACACCAAAGCTGTGAAGCGTTTTCCAAATGTGGCCATACGTAAGCCCTAAATAAGGGCATCAAAACTATTTATCCCTTAACTGGATATTATGACAGATAGACCAAATGATTTTATTAGATTTGCGTATAGCTTCAGAAATATGTTTAGAGCCGTGGCCTCTGTATAATAATATATAAAGTAAAATGCTCTCTTGTGAGCTCTGCTATCATGTGCATATGATCTTACAACAGTATTCTGTATTGTGCATGTGTATGTGTGTGTGTATGTGTGTATGTGTATGAAATGCTATTGTAACTGTATTATGAAATGTTACCATTTTTAATAGAATGCTATTCTTAAAAGTAGATTTCATAGACAACATTGGATTCTGTTTTGTTCATGCTGCAGAGAACCATTTCAGATAGTTAATTGTGGTATCACTCATATCAAACTATAGCATGGTTGCGGCTCTGTAATGGCTGCAAATTGTAGCAAATTCAGCTGCTATACACTACACATCGCATTTGTTTATTGTGCACTTCTCAATTTGCCAGAATTTGCAGATTTTTACTGTACAGATTGATGCAGTTTACACCTTGCAATGAATCTGTGAGACTGAGTTCATCAATTCACGTAGGAAAATTAGCCACAAGGTGCATAGTATGTGTGTAGTGTGGAAAGTCAGGACTATGAAAATTTGTGCACTACACTATCTGAAAGCAGAGTTTTTCCACTTCACATGGAGCTGGTGTTCATCCTTGAAACATTGTTGTTTTTTTTTTTGCTGACTGCAATATCTTGTATTGTAACAACAAAGACATTTTACATAGATATATAAGCTTTTGGGACCATACAGATCCCGTGGTCAGGAGTTTCTAGCAAACTAAGCAGAGGAAGCAGGCTTTATACAAAACATTGTGTTACAAATTGTCATGGGAAAGGGCAGGCAGAGATTTGTGGATATCTTAAAACTATTAATGTGCTACAGTTAATTATACAGTTGTAAGAAGGGTCAAAACAAGTAGATAGTTCAGAAGAAAAATGTTAAAAGTTTAGGGGAGATGGACACAAGGATTTGCTAAGAGAGTAAATAAATAGAGAAATCTCACCACATAATTAGGGTGCACTTAAATGGGTCAGAGGATCCTATAGTGTGCCATGAACCCTTTGTCTCAAACTAGAAACAGTTAACAAAACATGCTAATAAAAACCTTTTTGGCAAGGCAATGCAATTTCATTTATTTTGAGCCCTATCCACAGGTTCAGTGCACCTTACAGTGGTAAGAAACACATAAAAAGCAATATAAATACAATTACCCAGAGTATGAACACGGAGAATTAAAAAATATCAAATAACTTATTAAAACAGCTGTGCATCAATTTGGTTAAAGTTTTGACCTATATATTTTTATGCTATTTTAGTTTGTCACTACCTCCTGACTTGTATGATACCCTTCTTACCACAATTTGCATCTGCTTTAGTTCTTTTTTTCATGGTTGAAATAATAAAAGGAGCTATCCTTTTAATATGGCTTGGGCCAGGTCTTTATCTGGATTCTCAGCTGTTTTTTGTCCATCAATTGTTTAAAAATCACTTCTGTTGTGACTAAAATGAAAAACCATTCAGCAAGCATGCTCCCTGATGTTATGGAACAATAGGTGTTCAAAAACAGCTGTAAATACTGATAATGAATCCAAAAGCAAAGCACTCCAAAGTACATGAAAATATACCATCTAATTTCAATATAGCACGGTGTGCTTATTGTTAATACGGCCAGGTGCAGCAGTCAGAACACACCACACTCCACTCATCTCCTCCCAGATCATTGAAGATATCTCACCTTTCAATGCTCCAGTAGGGGCAAGTGAAGTGTGGTGTGTTCCAACCTGACACACTTTGCCATTATTCAGCAATGAAGCTATTTAAATTGCTACATTTTGAGTGGAGTATTTTGATGTACTTCTGGAGTCATTTACTTTTGGATTCATTGTTTGTAGATAGGGCTGGCAGCCCTTGTTCAGCACCCTCACCTTGAAGTTTTCATGGACCAGTTTTTGTGGATCTGTAAATACTGATGAAAACCTGATCTGACTCATATTAAAAGGTGTGCTCCTTTCAGTATTTCAAACATGACAAAAAGTACTAAAGTAGACTAAAATTGTGGACGGAAGGGTATCATACATGTCAAGAGGTAAGTGACAATTTAAAATAACATAAAAAAGTAAAATATAGGTCAAACTTTTCACCAGATTAATGCACTGCTGCTTTAATCTGTGTAGGCTTAAATACAAATGTTTTTAGAGAGGTTCTAAATAAAACTGAGCTTAGGAAGAGTGTTTTCCAGAACATATGGGTCAGCAAGCCCAGATGCCCTGTCCCCCAACTGCTGGAGCTGTGGATAGATGACCTTGAGTAAGCTTGTGTCCGTGGACCAAGGGGATGTGTAGGGGTGTTGGGCAACAGATTTTACAGGTAATTAGGGCCCATACCATTTGGGACCTTGAATGTTAACAAGCAGATCTTAAAGGTGATGTACCACTAAATTAGTAGCCAGTGCACTTTACCACCTCAGGTGGCATAGGTTAGTCCCATGGCCACGCCATCTCTACCTTGTTCATCTTGTGCTCTCCATCTAACAACACCCTCTCAAGTACAACAAAATCCATATCATAGCCTTTAGCCTTGGCTACTGGTGGGCTCAACTGCCCTGGACAACCTGCCCTGACCACCATGGAACACTGTCCCTGAGGCAACAAAGCCTCGGCTACTGGTGGGCTCAACTGCCCAGGACATCCTGCCCTGACCACCATGGAACACTGTCCCTGAGGCAACAAAGCCTCGGCTACTGGTGGGCTCAACTGCCCTGGACATCCTACCCTGACCACCGTGGAACACTGTCCCTGAGGCAACAAAGGTAATTTCGTCCACCTTTCAGTGCCTCCTTGCTTGTCCCTGCTTTGTTGAGACTTTGAATTTTGGCACCTTTTACTCGGGACTGCCCACCCGGCGTTTGAATCAGGAACTGAGACGGATCCACAGACGTTCCCAATTCTGCACTGTTTAAACCAAGTACAGCAACCGAAAACTCTCCCTATTGGAAAGAAAGATCACTGCTTTTACATAGTGGAGCTACATTTAATTTATAGCTGCCCCATTCCTAAGCTGCAGAGCATCCTAAGCGCCTCAGCATTTGTAACCCTAATACTTTCTCTGGCTTTTTTGCAAAATTCCACGAAGCTGCAGAGTGTCCTAAGCGCCTCAGCATTTGAATTCCTCTTTATTTCTCCAGTTTTTCGACATAACCCCCTCGGCTGCAGAGCGTGCCTGTAATTTGCTAGTGCACAGCTGTAATCAGTGGGGCTAGAGTAGTGTGGCTGAAATCTGCTAAAGAAAAAACAAGCAGCTTGTTTGAACTGGGAGGTAGCCGGTGAAGCCGTGATTGTAACCGCGAGTGCACTAGGCACGCTCACCAGAACTGCCTGCCCTGTGCAATAACTGCTGTTGAGCTGGACCAGGTCGCAGGAAGGTTTTTTGCCCTGTATTATACGTTAGTTCGAATCCCTACAGGGGACCTCAGTGAAACTGCGTTGAACTGTGTAAAAAGTCATCTGTTACTTTAAGTTGTTATTAGTGGCTCTAATTAGATACTCATGCCATTTTATCATGTTGAACCTGAACCTGATTGTAAAACCTGCATATTTTCTATGTAACCCTGATTTTGCATTCACTGAAATGCCTTTACAGCATTAAGCTCTGTTCTCTTTGTCTCTGATTGTACCGCTTACTTTCCTCTCTCTCCACCCCCACCCCCCAAACCTTCTTAGTACTAAGCTCTGTGTCCTCCCCCTCCCTATAAAATCAGTCTGCTTACTCTTTTCTCTTCCCCTTTAGCCTCGGCTACTGGTGGGCTCAAATGCCCTGGACATCCTGTCCTGACCACCGTGGAACACTGTCCCTGAGGCAACAAAGGTAATTTCGTCCACCTTTCAGCGCCTCCTTGCTTGTCCCTGCTTTGTTGAGACTTTGAATTTTGGCACCTTTTACTCGGGACTGCCCGCCCAGCGTTTGAATCAGGAACTGAGACGGATCCACAGACGTTCCCAATTCTGCACTGTTTAAACCAAGTACAGCAACCGAAAGCTCTACCTATTGGAAAGAAAGATCACTACTTGTACATAGTGGAGCTACATTTAATTTATAGCTGCCCCATTCCTAAGCTGCAGAGCATCCTAAGCGCCTCAGCATTTGTAACCCTAATACTTTCTCTGGCTTTTTTGCAAAATTCCACGAAGCTGCAGAGTGTCCTAAGCGCCTCAGCATTTGAATCCCTCTTTATTTCTCCAGTTTTCCGACATAACCCCCTCGGCTGCAGAGTGCGCCTGTAATTTGCTAGTGCACAGCTGTAATCAGTGGGGCTAGAGTAGCGTGGCTGAAATCTGCTAAAGAAAACAAGCAGCTTGTTTGAACTGGGAGGTAGCCGTGAAGCTGTGATTGTAACCACGAGTGCACAGGCACGCCACCAGAACCGCCTGCCCCAGCAATAACTGCTGTTGAGCTGGGACCAGGTCGCTGAAACTCCTGCAGTCGCCTGCGACTGCTCCCCACCCGCCCCCACCACACCCACTGTTGTCCGCTTTACTTTTTATAGGTTGTAACTCCACCCTCAAAACACGCCCAGTTGAGAAAATTAACTATCTCCTCTCTTTCCATTAGCAGCCTATACCTTTTGACTGCTAGAGGGCACTTGATTGATCTTATATTTTACTAGTGCCCTGACTGTACCTTCACTCTAAACTGCTTGTGGGCACTGGATTTTATCTTTATCTTTACTAGTGCCTAGAGTGCACCTTCTTTATTTCACTCCCACTCATTCCTATAATCCTATCGCCACTTATAACTATACCAAAATGGCCATCTCTCCCTGTTTCGTTCTTTTAATAGACTCTACAGCTCTCTGCCTCATATGGCTCCCTACACTCTACTACTGTATATCCTTTAACTATTACCACTCCTACCCTGACCACTGCAGGTTATTTTTTACACGAAAAACACTACAACTGCCTCCTGTCACCTTCCCCCTGCTTATTCATCACAAACTCATCTATCACTTATCCTACACTCTGAATAAACCCAAGGCACCAAGCATAACCCTATCCATCTCCCACATCTGTCGCAAACTCTTACATCTATCTCACCTAACCTTGATGTTAGCTGGGGATATTGAGAAAAACCCTGGACCTCCATGTAACCTATCCTGTAAAGCTACAAACTGGCATGACACCAAGTGCATCCGTATTGCCCACCTAAACATTAGGAGTCTGCTTCGCAACAAGGCTGAACTGGAGGCGTGGGTTGCTCAGCACAACCCAAATATCCTCTGTTTATCTGAAACCTGGCTAAAACCCTCCACCCCTGATCATCTCAGCTCACTGCCCAACTACAACATCATTCGGCAGGATAGGCCATTAACAAAGCGGGGCGGGGGGGTTGCCATTTTTTTCAAACCTCACATTCTTTTGTCCCCCAATGCCCAACCTTCCCTATCCTACTGTGAAGCAATCTATGCTACCATAATGCGTGGGTCTAAGAAACTTCACTTGGTCTGTGTCTATAACCCACCGGCTGGTGGCACAGCTGGGCTAATGGAACGGCTATCTCAGGTTGATAAGGCTATTGGTCATAATGAAGTCCTCATTCTTCGGGACCTGAACCTAAACTGGACCAGTAAATTAAACCAGTCCTCTCACACTATTGTCCAGGACATAATCTTCATCAACTTATTGCAGACCCTACCAGGGTCATGCCTCACTGGCTAGTACTCTTATAGACTGGGTCCTCACAAACCGCCCGGATAGCATAGTATGTGCAGGGACCCTAGCTGACTCAATCAGTGACCACTCCCCAATCTTCTGCACCTGGAGTGCATCAAGTAAACCTACTCCACCTCCTAAACTCATCACCTTCCGAAACCTGGCTAACTTTAACCAAGAAAATTTCTTACATGATCTCGCACTGATCGACTGGTCCCCCATTCACACCTCTAATAATGCTCAACTGGCATTAGATCATTTCCTTGCTAAATTTCATCTGCTCCAAGACACCCATGCTCTCTGTGTCACTCGTCGGATCCGTGGGTCACAGACGAAATGGCTCTCTAAAGACCTACTTGCATTGATTAGGTCCAGGGACAAAGCGTGGTGCCGCTTCAAAACCACTGAGCTACTGGCTGATTATAATAATTACCGAGCCTAGAGAAATATATGCAAAAGGCAAATTCGATTAGCTAAAAGCTCCTTCTGTAAAAATCTGCTAACTAAAACAGCAGGAAACTCGAAAAAATTCTGGGCTACAATAAAAACCCTCCTTGGAGCAAATCAAACGTCACATACAAATGACATGCTGATTAACGGCATACACTGCAATAATCCTACTACTATAGCTAACTCTTTTAACCACCATTTCTCAGACCTCACCAGTTACCAGGTTCCACCCCCTAATACGCACGTCTCTTCACACAACTACAACGTTAAACCTCAGTTCACACCCCCTTCAGGTTCCGGAATATTACAAAATCTGAAGTTCTGAGGCTTCTCCTCTCCACCCCAGACCATACCAGTGTAGGGTCTGATGGGCTGGAGCCTAGGCTTCTAAAGACCGCCGCCCAGTTTATAGCCCTCCCCTACTAAAATCTTCAATCTATCTCTACACAAGGCTCAGTCCCCAACATCTGAAAATAGCCAAAGTCACCCCATTCCAAAAAAGGGTGATCCCAAATTAATCTCAAACTACCGCCCTATAGCTATCCTCTCCCTCCTCAGTAAAATCCTCGAAAAACTTGTGGGAACCCAAACTCTTGATTACCTGCAGAAGCATAACCTCTTGTCTAGCTCTCAACACGGTTTCCGCAAGGGGCACAGTACGACTACTGCCCTCCTCAAACTCACCAATGATATCTTTTCTGCTATGGACTCTGGCCTCCTGACTGGTGCTATCTTCATTGACTTAACAAAAGCTTTTTACCTGGTAGACCATTCCCTCCTTCTTTCTAAACTTCGCTTCCTCGACTTCTCTACTGATGTAGTAGCCTGGTTTGACAGTTACCTGTCCGGTAGACAGCAGACCGTTGTCTTCAATTCCACCTCTTCTGATCCCTCATCTATCCAAGTTGGTGTGCCCCAGGGTTCCATACTTGGCCCTTTGCTTTTCTCCATTTTCATTAATGACATCCCGTTGCTTGCTTCAACCTGCTCAACCCTCCTTTATGCAGACAACCTAGTAATTTATTACAGTGCTAGGAACTCACTTGACGTCAACCAACCTCTTAACTCAGACTTCACATCCATTCAGTCGTGGCTTATAGAGAATAAACTCGTTCTCAACATTAGTAAGACACATTCCATGCTCTTTGGATCGTTCGCCAAACTCAAAGTAAACCCTGATGCCCTAAAAATCACCTGTACCGACGGCTCTTCACTTAACAGCACCAAATCTTTCAAATACCTGAGCATCACTCTAGATGAATCCCTTAACTTTGACCTACACATAACCAACACCTGCAAATCTTTAAATGCTAGATTAGGTGATGCCTACCACACCAGCTATGCCCTTACCCCTTCGGCTAGACTTGCTGTGGCTCAAGGCTTTTTACTCCCCGCCCTGGCTTATGGATCAGCCACATATCTATCTGCCTCTAAATCCTCCCTCCATAAGTGGGACACCACCTATAACAATATCTGCCAGTATGCCTCTGCATACCCTCATTTTACACACCATTGCCAACTTTACTCTGACTTTAACTGGCCTTGCCCCTCTGGCCATCGGCTCCAATCCCTTGGGTCTCTTATTGACAATACAGTCCGCACTGGCATTCCATCTTCACTCGCCTGTCTGTTCCACTCACACCCTCTGCCCTACGAGCTCCGATCCGCCGACCTAGCCCCCTATCACATTCCCAGATGTAAAACCAAAATGGGCTCGTGTGCCTTTGCAAATATGGCCCCAAAATACTGGAACTTGTTACCTCCAAACATTCGTGGAGCACCTACCCATGCTAGCATTAAAACTTGGCACCAGGAACATCTACAATCAATCAGCCAATGCACCTGCTTTAATCCACCTTAGACTTCATCATCTCCCCTCTCTCTCACTATATTACTTTACTCTTCTACGTCTCTTTCCCCACCTCCCTATCTACCAATCTCTCTCTCCTCCTCCACTTTCTCCCTTCACCTCTCACTCTCTCCACCTTTCCCTCTCTCTTATCATCTCAACCTCAATTTGGCACTTACTGTACTTTGTTTTGTATAAACCTTTCATTGCTAATGCCTGTTTCACTCACTGTGTAACTCTAGTTGTGCATGTTACCTAGATGTATTTCTCCAGTTTTGCCTCCATTGCAACACTCCCTCTTGTGAACTACTCTTTGAATTTATTGTTCCAGTTTTATTTAGCTGCCTGCATTCCTCACTGTGTTTCACCAATATCATGTGCTGCGTCACATGTATGCTTCATTTTTGTATGTCTTAAACTGTCTTCTCCCGGGTCGTGCCTGAAAATAGGCATTGCTATGCCTAGTGCACTCACCCGGTTACCAAAAGCAAATAAATAAATAAATAAATATGCTTAAATGTGGAGCTGGAGCTGGCAGAATGTCAGCTTCTAGATTTATGTTTTCATGACGCCTCTTCCCCTTTGATAGCCTGTTATACCAGTTTCCCCAATGCTCTTTATAAGGTAAGTTGACACCCTATCTTGACTGTAAACCATCATTGGGGAATCAGTAGTATCCAGACTTTTCTCAGTAGTGCAACAAAACAGGACATAGAACTCAGATCTAATATAAATCACACTTCCAAACATAGTATAAGTATTTATTTATTCATTATTTATCCATTTTAATGTGTTAATCAGGTAAGAGCACTGGACTAAAGGTGCATTTTCAGCCTCAACCAGGGCAAATTATACTATACCAAAGATATGCAACATACAGCAAAAACATTCAATTAGAGTTACAAATACATGAATCAAGCAAATACAGTTCTATGATTTTTTTTAAAAACTGGAAGAAAACAGATTATGTGTAAACATTCAGGTAAACTAATCCAGAATTGAGGAGCAGCTACAGTACAAGCACATAAACCAGCTCTAGTTTTATATGATTCAACATTATGAACAACCCTAGCTGATGACCGCAAACTAGGCAGCATATCTCTGATTGAGAGAAGATCAGACAGTGGTGATGGGACAGAGTGAAAAATATTTAAAAAAAACTATACAACCCCAAATCCATTGTATATGTTGTACTGGGGATAACCAACCAAGCTGTGAATATAAATGACAATGGTGGGTATGAGAAGAGGCTAGTAAAACAATACAACAAATGTTATAGTAAACAACATGAAGATTTTGTAGCTCCTTGGAACTCAGTTAGAAAAAAAGACTAGATACATGGATTATCACAGAAAAACTTAATTTAGCAGTAAAAAAATCTACATGGAGGTCACAGGGAACCAATGTTTTGCATCCCTATGCCTTGGGTGCCTATGTCCTTGAAAAAGCACTAGAGAGATTAGAGTGTGGAATGTTGGTTTCCTGTGTCTTCCATCTACAGTGGCTGTTGAAGTTCATGTAGTAAGCTGGAGTGGGAAGGTGGTGCGTGATGGTGTGGTGCATTACCGTTAAGCTCACTGGAAGAAGTGGCAGGGGACAAAATTCAGAAGAAACTTCAGATGTTTAATATCAGACCAAAGCATTAAAAACTTCAAAAAGAGTACACCAAGCATACAGTCCAACCATGATACTAGGCACTGAACTTTAAATGAAATAATTTACTTCTGCAGTACACCAACTGATCAGTTTTCTGAATGCTAAATTTTTACAGTTTGCTTAGATTCTTCCCTCTACTCTCTTCAAAGACTCTGGGCCAGATTTTCAAAGGCCAGAGAATGACGAAGGGTGCTTGCGTCAAAAACAATTGACGCAAGGAGCAGGATGTGCCAAACCTTGCACCAATTCTGATTTTCAAATGATGCTTGCGTCAAAAACAGGTCTGCATGCGCCAGAGTGGCTTGCCCCATACTTGCACCAAAACAATGCCTGCACCATGCCAGAAGGGATGCCTGCACCACCGAAATGATGTACCATCCCCTTATTTGTGATTTTCAAGCAATGCCAGTCCTGTCTTTGTGCCTAAGATGCATGTCACTGTTAGACCAGCCAGAGCTGGTCTAAGGGACACTAGAGCATATAAAGAGACCCACTGCAGGTGGTCAGACCTGAACATGCTACTATTAATGGCCAGTATTTTCCTGCAGGACTAGTTTAGAACATTGTCGGGGCTTAGTCTTGGCCATTTCAACTGCCGTCTTATTTTGCTCAGCTTGCATCATTCTCATCTTTTGCATCATTTTTTACTCCACTTGCACCATTTCTCTGGCTCAGCTTCCACTGTTTTTGCACTCAGTTTGCATCATTTTCCTTCCTCGAGTCATTTTTTTTGACTCAACTTGCACCATTTTTACCCGTGTTGCACTATTTTTGTACTCAGTTTGCCTCATTTCCATTCCTTTAGTCATTTTTTTTTGACTCAACATGCACCATTTTTGTCTCAACTTGCACCATTTATTTTGGTGTAACTTGCTTCATTCTCATCCCTTATGACATTTTGTTGATGTAGTGGACCTCTTGCGTCAGTTTGGGGGACTTTGTCACAAAGACCACTTTTCTTGCAAAATATGGTGCACAGTATTTGGTGCACCTAGATTTGACTCAAGCTGGTTGTTTGATGCAGTTTGCTTGGATCTAAGGGCCCTTCGAAAATCTGGCCCTATAACTACACTTTTAGCTCTATGGTTTAAGTAAGGAATAATCCACAGTTAGGTGTGTGGTAATTCTGTAACAACCAAATGTCTTGGGTGGGTTGTGAGGCCAGAGGTGCAGTCAAGTGCATTCAACCATGAAGAAGTGAGGTTATTACAGTGGTGGCACCAACCCAGAGTGTATTGTGACACCTATAACATTTGTAAATTAGTCAAAAGTGTTATAAAAGATTGTAACTTATTTACAACTTAAAGTATTTTAACTTATAACTTTACAACATTAGTGATTTTTTTTGGTTAGTCTGACTTAGGGCATGCCATCTATCAGTGTCAATACCAGAGTCAGTTTGTGTGGGTGAAATTTCATATCTTTTCATATATTATCAAGAGTTCCAAAAGGCAAATAGTGAATATGTGCAAATCCACAGTTTGAAACAACATACTGTTGTCAAGGCAACTTTTGATGGACATCCCACCCTATCTCACTATCACACCACAATAACTATATGGCCAGCTCCACTGCTGGATACTTCAAATGCTTGGTTGTCAGGAAGTTGGTGAGTTTAGGTTATTGTTACACTTGCAGTGGACTCCCATACAGACATTATTTGTCTCATTTCAATGGTTTCATGTAATGGCAATTCATGCAATCACTTCAAAGAGTCTCCACTACAGATGATGCCCACATCATTCCACTGTAGTGACATGGGAAGATGTGGGGGTTCTTCATAGTGGAGACTCCAAGGAGGGTGGTTGAGGACCCAAGAGGAGGAGGAAGCAACTTATGGTGGAGGACTCAATTGTGAGGGTGATAGATCTGGGAATAGAAAAGGAGGGGGAGATGCAGATTAGATGTCTAAGGGACAACACAACCTGGAGGGTTGGGAAGTGGATCCAAAGGATAGCCAGGGAAGCAGCATTGGAGGGAGAGCTGGATATCATTGTCCACATGGGGACCAATGGCCTGCCTAGGGATGGGGCTGGGATAGTGCAGGGGGAGTTTAGGGAGCTTGTAAGGGTTCTTAGACATGTCGTGCACTCAGTGGCTTTTGCTGAGGTGCTGCCTGCCTATGACAGGTTGAGGAGAGGGTTCTCTGCACCAGGAGATTCAACTCATGGTTAAAGGAATAGTTCAGAGAGCAGGGGTTCAGCTACCTTGGGGACTGGCAACCCCCCAGAGGGATAAGGGCCTAAACAGTGGTGATGGCCTGCATCCATCTGAGAGGAGAACTGCATTCCTCAAAGGATGGTTTAAATGTTACTTTGATGAACATTTAAACTAGCTGATGGGGTTGGAGTAAAGAAACAAGGAGGCATAAACTGCTCCTAAACCACAGGCTGAAGTAGAGTATAGGGACAACCCAAGGGGAGAGAAATTCCCTAGCATGTAAATTTATAAATCAAGCAAGGTGGTAGAAATTCAGGTGGATGGGAATGAGAGCATTAAAAAGAGAGAGGGAAAGAGGTAGGGCAAAAAGGGAAGGGGATAACAAACAGAGTAGAAACAAAATCTGGAAAGCCATGTGTGCAAATGCTGGAAGTCTAGGAAATAAAATTCCAGACCTGAATAGTGTGGCCATTAACAAGTCATGGAGAATTGAAAACCAAGACTGGAACATGGACATACCAGGCTATACTCTGTTCAGGAAGGACAGCATGGGATGGAAAGGAGGGAGTGTGGTTCTTTATGTGAGGGAAAGCATAAAAGTGATGGAAATACTGGGAATACGGGGGGGGCAGAGGTACTGTGGGTTGCCCTGGAGATGGTGAATGGAGCCTCTATTTGCACTGGTGTGCTCTACAAACCTCCAGCACAGGGGAGAAGTTAGATATGTACTGGTGGAAGCCACAGGCTAGATGACAAAAAGGGGGAGCTGCTGTTGGTTGTGGACTTAAATCTACCATATGTAGATTGGAGCCTCCCAGCTGCAGCTTCAGCTAGAAGCAGAACATCCCAGCCTTCTTACAGGAGGATTCTTCAGGGAAGTAGTCAGGGAGCTCACTCACGATGGGGAAATACTAGAGCTAGTACTCACTAGCTGGGACAGAGTTGCAGACTTCAAGGTGTGAGACCACCTGAAGACCAGTGATCACCATATAATCTAGTTTAATATAAGGATGGCTGTAGAATTGAGCCACACAAGGGTGAGAGTCCTGGACTTCAGGGGGAAGGTTTTATAAAGATGATGAATGCCTCAGGGATTACTTGGAGGGGGTGATCTGGGTGTAGGGGAGGAACAGTGGAAAAAGCAAAAAAGTGGCATAGTGAAGGTAAAAAAAAACCTATGTGCCAACAAGTGAGCAAACGCTAGAGGAAAAATAAATCTCTATGGTTCTCAGAAGAGGTGGCTGAAAAGATAAAGGCTAAAAGGGTACCATTCAGCAGGTATGAGGAGACACAGAGGGAGAAGGATAGGGAGGTGTATCAGAGGATATAGAGAGAAGTAGGGACAGCAATAAGGAGCAAATTGAAGATAGAATAGCTCAGGCGCTAATGAAAGAGGACAAGACATTGTTTACATGTAAGTGAAAAGTGGAGGAGCAGGGGTTGGGATTATAAGGTTAAGAAGGGAAGGGGGGACTGTGCACGGGGCAAAGGAAAGGCATTCATCATGAGCAAATACATCTTAGCTTTAGTGGAAAGGAAGGGGTGGAGAAATAGCTGGAGATCATGTAGGGTCTGAAGTGATACTGTAGGTAGGGAAAAATGAGCAGACTGGGTGACCCAAGCGGGTCTTATCTGCTGTCAAATTTTATAATTTCTATATTAGGTGATTAGGTACATGCAGACCTGACTAGGGATGGGGCTGTGATAGTGCAGGGGGAGTTTAAAAAGTTGAGGAGGAGTCTTAGACAGTTAGCTCACTCAGTGGCTTTTACTGAAGTGCAGCCTGTCTATGACAGGGGGAAGGAGAGGAATCTCCACAGCAGGAGCTTCAACTCATGACTGAAGGAGTGGTGCAGAGAAGAAAAGTTCAGCTACAGTACATTGTAACTGGGGACCCAGCTGGGAGGATAAGAGCTTATACAGGGGTGATGGTCTTCATCCATCTGGGAGGGGAATCATAGTCATTAGTAGATGGTTAAAATGTTACTTCGATGAACATTTAAACTAGCCGAGGGGGGTGGCAGAAGGAATCAGGAGGCAGAAACTGACCCCCAAGATGCTGAAGTAGAGTAAGAAGAACCCAATGGAAGAGTAATCCCCAAGGTTCAAATTAGTAAAGGAAGCATGGTGACAGAGATAAAGGGGGAAGGGAGAGGCAGCATTAAAAAGAGAAGGCGGAAGAAGAAATGGCAAAAAGAAAAAAGGGGGCAACAAGAAGAGTGCTAACAAAATCTGTAAGACCATGTTTGTAAATGCTAGAAGTCTAGGAAATAGCATTCTGAACCTAGAGGCCATCATGGCCGAGTCCAACCTGGATACTGTGGCCATTACCAAGTCATGGTGCATTGAAAACCATGACTAGAACATAGCCATACCAGGCTATACCCTGTTCAGGAAGGACTGGGTGGGAAGGAAAGGACGGGGTGTGGTGCTTCATGTAAGCAAAAGCATAAAAGTGATAGAGATATAGGGAATACATGGGGAGGCAGAGGTATTGTGGGGCACCCTGGAGATGGGGAATTGAGCTATTATTCACACTTTAATGATCTACAGACCTGCAACTCATGGGAAGGAATTAGGTAAGGTACTGATGAAGGCCATTATAAAGATGACAGAAAAGGGAGAGGTGCTGCTGGTGGGAGACATCAACTTTCCAGATGTAGATTGGAGCCTCACAGCAGTGGCTTCAGCTAGAAGCAGGGACATCCTGGATTTTAGTACAAGGTGCATTTCTCAGGCAACTAGTCAGTGAACTCACTCATGATTGGGCAATACTGGACCTGGTACTCACTAACAGGGCCAGTGCTGCAGACATCAAGGAGGTAGGCCACCTGGTGACCAGTGATCACCATACAAAGTGGTTCAGTATAAGGACAGCTACAGAATCGAACCACATGAGAGAAAGGGTCCTGAACTTCAGGAAGGCAGATTTTATAAAAATGAGTGAATGCCTCAGGGATGACCTGACTGGGGAAATATCCTGGGTGAGATGGAGGAACAGTGGGCAAAGCTAAAAGTGAGAACTGTAAAAGCAACAAACTTCTGCATCAAACTAGTGAGCAAAATCAAGAGGAAAAAGAGACCTCTGTGGTTCTCAAAAAGGTGGCTGATGAGGTAAAGGATAAAAGGGTAGCATTCAGAAGGTATAAGGGGATGCAGAGAAAAGAGAATTGGAAGGTTTATCAGAAGAAACAGAGGGAAGCAGGGAAAACAGTAAGGAGTGCAAAGGTGCAAACTGAAGAGAGAATAGCCCAGTAAGTAAAGGGGACAAGACATTGTTAGGTATGTAAGTGAAAAGAGAAAGATCAAAGGTGTGATTGTAATGTTAAAATGCGAAGTGAGGCAACTTCCAGTGATGTCACTGAGGGCAATGCCTGCTTAACCTGAGAGCTCCGGTGCCTCTGACCTTAAAAAAGCTCCTTTTCAGCATTAATCTGTCCCAAATTCAAATAAATACAACTGTGTGGAGCACATTATCTGAATGGGAGGTCAGAAGAAGAGGAAAACCCCTGAAGAAAACTCAGATGAATCAGGATTAACAGCAAATGCAACTCAGCCAAACAGCATCAACCAGCATGGCGGGCCTGGATGCCTGCTCCAATCAGCCAAGTACTGCAGCAATTTTATCTGAACTGTAAGCGGTTTGTGGTGTGGTTTGAACATTCTGATTGGAATTTGCAGCAGAAATCGCAACTGTAAAGCATTAGATGAACAATCAGAATTGGAGAGCAAATGCGAGGACCTAGAGAATAGATCTCGCCAGAATAACATGTGGACCCTCGGAATTCCCAAGGAAGAAGAGGATTGCGATATGTGCACCTTTCTGGATTCCCTTTTAAGGGATGTTCTGCAGTCGAACCTCTCTCTCTCTCTCCCTTCCTGGACATAGAGCAAGCACTTAGTGTGCTTACTCCCAAACCTCAATACCTAGACCAATGACTTCGCTTAATTAAGCAATAAGGCATGACAGTGTGTGTGTTATTGTGTAATATTGCTATTATACAATGGCTCATTTTAAAATAACATTATAAAGTAAAAAATTATGACATTTTTTATTGTTTCTGTGTGCCTGAGTGTATATGTGTGTGTGTGTATGGCATATACTAAAAGTATGTGAAAAAGTAGTCCACCAGGTGGTGCTGGTGTTTTTACTTCTCTGTCCCTTCAGTGTTTTTGTGTGTCTGGTAGTTAATTTGTGTCATTCTTTCCCCTCCATTCTCACGCAGACACACACATAGACATTTATTATTTGTATTTATTTATTTTTGTGGTGAATTTTGTTATTCTGAGCCACAGAGCTTGAGGTGATCAGGCAGTTCAGGAGCCGAGCAGGAGCTCATTGCCAAGTGCAGGTAGTGCAGATGTGTGAGGAGGAGAAAGCAGACTGAAGGTACAGCTTCCTTTTACGTTTTAAGTATTTTGTTTTACTTTTTTCCCCATTTTGTTTTGTTGGTGAACCGTTCTATGCGCCGTGACTGACAGTGCTAGGGTGAGCATAGTAACGTCATGCGCACGTGCTACAACAACCGTCGCTTAGCTTCTGTTAAACAAAAAAAAAAACGGTTTTGCGTTTCTTTGGCAGTTGTTATTGCGGGGGCTGGTAAAGAAAATGTGGAGTGAGGGAGAAAATTAACTGTGAGCCAGCAGATGGGGATGGTAATGATGAGTTCCGTGTCCACTTACAACTCACTGTGCAGACAGAGGAGTGCGAGGTTGATGGTGTTTGCGTGGGGAAGGAAGGATTTAAGTTTAAGACCTGTAAGTTTGACCTCAGTGGTAGGGAAAATAATGGGCTCACTTCTGAAAGAAAGAATTGTTGAGTACCTAGAGGCCAGCGGGGCACAGGACCCAAAGCAGCATGGATTTACAGCAGGAAGGTCATGTCAGATGAATATAATAGATTTCTTTGACTGGGTGACCAAAGTAATAGACCAGGGAGGGGCTGTGGATATGGCCTACCTAGACTTTAGCAAGGCATTTGACACAGTCCCACAAAGATTAATAATCAAGTTAGCCAGCCTGGGAGTGGGTCCCAGGGTGGTAGCCTGGGTAGCAAACTGGCTGCACAACAGGACACAGAAGGTAATAGTGAGTGGAACACATTCTGAAGAAAGAGGGTCACTAGTGGAGTACCTCAGGGCTCAGTACTGGGTCCAGTTCTCTTTAACATCTTTATAGGTGACATTGCAAAGGGTCTGGAGGGAAAGGTATGCCTCTTTGCAGATGACACAAAGATCTGTAACAGAGTTGATACACAAGAGGGGTAGAAAGGATGAGAAGGGACTTGGCAAGGTTGGAGGAATGGTCAGACATATGGCAACTTAGATTCAATGCAAAGAAATGCAAAGTAATGCACCTGGGAAACAAAAACCCAGGAGAAGAGTACACAATAGCAGGGGAGGTACTAACAACAACAAAAATGGAATGGGACTTGGGGGCAGTCATATCAGATGATCTAAAGGTTGGTAAGCAATGTTAGAAGTCAGTAAGGAGAGCCGGGGGATACTGGGATGCATAGGAAGGGGCATCACAAGTAGAAAAAGGGAAGTGGTTATCCATCTGTGCAGACAGTTGGTGAGACCCCATCTGGAGTACTGTGTACAGTTTTGGAGACCTCATCTACACAAGAACATAGACAGGATGGAAGCAGTCTACAGGAGGGCAACTAAAATGGTGTGGGGTCTGCATCAGAAATCATATGAAGAGAGACTGAGAGAGCTTAACATGTATACCCTTGATGAAAGGAGGGACAGGGGGACATGATAGAAACATTTAAGTACCTCAAGGGAATCAACAAAGTCCAGGAGGGTAGCATCTTTCATAAAAAGAGATGTGTAAGAACAAGGGGGCACAATTTAAAGATAGAGGGGGGACGGCTCAGTGGTAATGTGAGGACATTTTTTTTCATGGAGAGAGTGGTGGATGCATGGAACCGCCTTCCTGGGGAAGTTGTTGGGTCTAAAACAGTGGGGGAATTCAAACTTGCATGAAGCAGACATAAGGCAATTGTAGTGGGGGTGGCAGGAAGTAGGCTGTTGGTTAAGTAGAATCTGCAGCTTATCCAGTAGGTAGGGAAATGGGCAGACTGGGTGGGTCAAGTGGTCCGTATCTGCCATCAAAGTCTATGTTTCTATGTTTCTATGTATTTCTATGTTCTGTGGTCATCTGTGTGCCTGGCCTTTTTCCAGTGATGTTGTTGTTCAGTATCATTACTGTCCCAGGCACACAGTGACCAATCAGGAAATGAGGAATTTTCCTGCCATTGTATAATTGTCCCTAAATTTCTCAGCTATGCATTTAAACAAAAACTGCTCACTCTAACATGGAGAATGAAAGAAACCACCTGCAAAGGGACAAGGCTTTTCTTCGACAACGACTGCTCACCAAACATTGCATTGAAGAGAAGAGCCTATGTGCTGATCCTGCGAGTCCTAAAACAGCAATAACTGCATTTTCAGACACCATATCCAGCATGCCTCATAGTGATGTTTCCTGATGGCCCAAAGAACTTTGACATGCCAGAGACAGAAGTTAAAGCACTGATCGCAAACAGCATCTCTGTTCTGCTCCCAGACAGGCCTAGCACCAGCAAAGAAGAGACTTTTCAACAAAATGTCTGGGAGCAAGCACCTGACCAGTGGAGCAAAAAGCAACAGTGTCTGACAGCACTGCAAGAGGTGAAATAGCTGCTCCAAGAATTTAAAAGATTAACTTCAACCTGAGATGAAATATTTACTTAACCCGATAATTATAGGGTGTCCAGGTACGGTCTGTTTTGTGGTCTGAATGTAAAGACCAGTGGCTGTGGAACCACATTTTCTATGAGGAGGTAAATTAAGGGGGGGGGATGACTTTGGGACATGAGGCAAACTGAGTTGTGTAGTACTGAAGAAATTGGGGCAACAGTCCTAGGATACAGCTGAAGGGACTGTTTTAATTTTGCATTTTTTTCCCTTTTCCAGTACACCAGGACTGTTCAGATTTGAGACGCCTAAAACAGAACAGAAGTAACTGGAGTTGTATATATTTTTTTCTACTTATAAACCTCTCAACATGTAATTCAATTGTTGTCTAACTAAGCTGTACTAATAAGTCCTCTTGTTCAAAGAACTGGATTGGAATGGTGGGGGAACAGATGAGGGAAAGTTAACCACTGAGCTATTTACCCCTACCACCCTCCCTCTTTCTGAGACCCCTTCTCTTTCTTTTAGATTGCCACTTAAGGGGTTGGAGGTGCCAAATGGATGAGTAGTGCCTTAGTACGAACTCCCCACCTGCTGCACTGATCTCTGCATGGCCTTTAATCTGACACCTTTAGACGGCTGGCTTGATGGGGGTAGAGCTATGCATCCTGATCCTTTTGGCTTGTGTAAGAAGGGTGCCAGGCCTCACGGACCATGCCTTAATCACTGCAGATAAGGATACATCTGTAGGTGTAGGGGGCCCATGGCTATGCCATGATTTACCCCTTCTGGGAGTGAACACCAGCTCCCCAATAGGATGCCTTTCTAAGACCTCCCAACCTTGGAAGTCACTCTTTAATAGAGTACTTGTGGGGAGGAAGCCACAGTCATGGTCCCCTGTACACACTAACAGTTTGTGAAGTTATTTGTTTTTATGGTTACAAACCCTGTTGGCTTATATTATATATCAGATATGGTTATAGTTCCTGTTCTAAGTTCCATGAGGGATAGTTTTACTGTGTTACCTCTGTGTTGATGAGTTTAAGAATGGTTAAAGTAGTTTCTGATATTTAAACTGTGGTAGAAGAAGGGTAATGATTACCAATGCCCGTAGTCTGGGCAACAAGCTCCCTGAGCTAGTGGCCTTGATGGAAGAGGGATGCCTGGATATCATAGCAGTCACAGAAACATGGTACACAGAGAACCATGACTGGGATGTTAACATACCAGGGTACATAACCTACAGGAGAGACAGGCAGGGGAGAAGAGGGGGAGGAGTAGCTCTTTATGTAAAGGAAGGGATAAAAGCAACTGAACAAAAGAGTAAACAGGGAGGAGAGGAGGCACTGTGGGTCACCTTGGAGACTGGAAAGGGCACCACAATCCGCACAGGGGTTGTGTACAGACTCCCATGTCAGGCGGAGGGAATGGACAAGGATATGATAGAAGGCATTCTTAGAATGGCAGAGAAAGGGGAGATACTGTTGATGGGAGACCTGAATATGCCAGATGTTAACTGGAGCACATTTGATGCAGCCACATCCAAGAGCAGGGCCATTCTTGATGCCCTACAGGTGGCAGGCCTTAGACAGTTAGTTTCAGAACCCACTCGTGAGGAAGCAATCTTAAACCTCATACTCTCAAATAGGGGCAGTGAGAGGATCTCAGATCTAGAAGTGGGTTGCCATCTGGGGACAAGTGACCATCAAACAGTGTGGTTCACGTTAAACTCAGCTACAGAGTCATGCCATACAAAAGTGAGGGTACTGGACTTTAGGAGGGCTGACTTTGGCAAGATGGGAGAGTGCCTCAGAAAAGCACTAGCAAACAGGCTTGAAGGAGGTGTGCAGCAACAATGGGGAATCATCAAAACTGCCATCACAGAGGCAACAAGCCTTTGTGTGAAGCAAATAAACAAATCAAAATGAAAGAAAAAGCCACTATGGTTCTCAAAAGAGGTGGCTGTGAAAGACAGGAAGAAAAAGATAGCATTCCAGAAGTATAAGGAAACACAAAAGGAGCAGAACAGAGAGCTGTACCAGTTAAGGCTGAAGGAAGCAGGGAAGGAAGTCAGAATAGCAAAGGCCCAAACTGAGGAAAGATAGCCAACTCAGTTAAGAAGGGGGATAAAACCTTTTATAGGTACATTAGCGAGCGTAGAAAGACAAAGGGAGGGATAGTGAGGCTGAATAGAATGAACGGTTGGTGGGCAGACGGGGACAGTGAAAAAGCAGAGGTACTGAATCAATATTTCTGCTCAGTATTCACAAAAGAGTAGGGGAAAGTGCCTAATCCAATTAACAGAAGCACTCTTGATAGGCGGGGTCGATCCCAGTCCTTTCACAGAAGAAAGGGTTCTGCAAGAACTCCTAAAACTGAAGGTGGACAAAGCAATGGGTCCTGATGGAATTCACCCAGAATTCTAAAAAGAATTAACGGAGGAACTAGTGAAACCACTGGCTACTCTTTTTATAAATCATGGGAGGATGGTGGTACCGAGGACTGGAGGAAGGTGAATGTGATTCCCCTTCACAAAAATGGGACCAAGACAGAGGCAGGAAACTACAGACCTGTCAGTCTAACCTCTGTGGTAGGGAAAGTGATGGAGTCACTTCTAAGGAAAATAGTTGAGTACCTAGAGGCCAGTGGAGCACAGGACCCAAGGCAGCATGGGTTCACAGCGGGAAGGTCATGTCAGATGAATCGAATAGATTTCTTTGACTGGGTGACCAAAGTAGACCAGGGAGGGGCTGTGACATGGCCTACCTAGACTTTAGCAAGGCATTTGACACAGTCCCACACAAAAGATTAATAGTCAAATTAACCAGCCTGGCAGTGGGTCCCAGGGTGGTAGCCTGGGTAAAACATTGGCTGCACAACAGGACACAGAAGGTAATTGTAAATGGAGTCCACTCTGAAGAAAGAGGGGTTACTAGTGGGGTACCGCAGGGTTCAGTATTGGGTCCAGTCCTTTTTAATGTCTTCATCAGTGACATTGCAGAGGGACTGGAAGGAAAAGTATGCCTTTTGCAGATGACACAAAGATCTGCAACAGGGTTGATAACACAAGGAGGCATGGAAAGGATGAAAAGGACTTGGCAAGGTTGGAGGAATGGTCAGAAGCATGGCAGCTAAGATTCAATGCAAAGAAGTGCAAATAATGCACCTGGAAACAAGAACCCAGGGAAGAATACACAATGGGTGGGGAGGTAGTAACAACAACAAAAAAGGAAAGGGACCTGGGGGTAATCATATCAGATGACCTTAAGGTTAGCAAGCAATGTGAGAAGGCAGTAGGGAGTGCTGGGGGTATACTGGGATGTATAGGGTGAGGCAACAGCAGCAGAAAACAGGAAGCTGTTATCCCTTTGTACAGACAGTTGGTGAGACCGCATCTGGAGTACTGTGTCCAGTTCTGGAGACCCCATCTCTGCAAGGACATAGATAGGATAGAGTTAGTCCAGAGGAGGGCAATTAAAATGGTGCAGGGTCTGCAAGAGAAGCCGTATGAGGAGAGACTAAAGGAGCTTAATATGTATAGCCTTGAGGAAAGAAGGGAGAGGGGGGACATGATAGAAACTTTTAAGTACCTCAGTGGAATCAACAAAGTCCAAGAGGGTAGCATATTTTAGAAAAAGAGACTTGCAAGAACAAGGGGACACAATTTAAAGATAGAAGGAGGCATTTCAGGGTAATGTGAGGAAGCATTATTTCACAGAGAGGGTAGTGGATGCATGGAACAGCCTTCCTGAGGAGGTTGTGGGGTCTAAAACTGTGGGAGAATTCAAGAATGCATGGGACAGACATAAGGCAATTCTTGTGGGGGGTAGGAAGAAATAGGCTGTTGGTTAAGTAGGATCTGCAGCCTATCCTGTAGGTAGGGAAATGGGCAGACTAGATGGGCCAAGCGGTCCTTATCTGCTGTCAAAGTCTATGTTTCTATGTTTCTATACCATTATAGATCCCAGTACTTGATAATACAGACTCATTCATTCCCTTTGGAATCTTTCATCTGTAGTGGAGAGAGAGATCGCTGATACATTTAAAAATCTATTTATGTTTTTTTATGGCTAGATCATTGCTGGTAATGACCTTGAATATTAATGGTATACATAATCCGGTCAAACGTTCCTGACTTATACAATTTGTAAAACATGAGAAACCTGAGGTTCTATTTCTTCAAGAGACACACTTGTCCCATGATGAACATGCAAAATTCAAAAAGTTGAGTTTTTAGGAGGTGATAGCCTCATCCCATGCCTCAGGTAGCAGGTATGGGGTGACCATCTTAATTCCATGGGAGGTACCTTTTGAATTACAGGATCAGGTTTTGGACCCAGAGGGGCAATATGCCATGACCACTGGTATGCTATATTCACACCCTATTTCACTGGAATTGGTGTATTTCCCTCTGAGATCTTTAAAGACACTTGCCCAAACATTTTTTAGCAAAATTATTAGCAGTCCTGCAAGGGCAACTACTGCTAGCGGGGGACCTCAGTGTTACACTCAATCCAGGGTTGGATGTCTCCAGAGCTCAGGCTCACTGGGTAAACCCTATGCAAAAATACTTTAAACAATCTCCTCCGTGGGCTTCATAGATACCTGGCATCATTGTTTCCCCACAGCTAGGGAGTACACACATCAGACAGCCCATGCAGATGTGGCATTCTGCCTCAACCACCTTTCTACACCCTCCAAGATGTTTGGCATAGTACAACCTTCCTATCCAAGTATGTCCCAGTATATGCCAAATTTCAACTGGGTGGCTGTATTAAAAAAATCACACTGGCATCTCAACCTTACACATTTTTGGGACCCTGAATTCAAGCAAATGGTCCAGGAAACTATACCTAGGGTCCTTGTTGACAACTCCCACTCAAACGTTCCTCCCACAATCTTGTGTGATACCCTGAAAATGGTTGCCAATGGTGACATCGTAGCATATACCTCTAAAAAGAAAAAGGAATGTGAGGCTCCCTTCAGGAAGCTTCAGGAGGAGCTGCAGACTTTCCAATCTTTCCTGGCCCCGTGGGATAAAACAGTGAGGCGTCAGCTTCAAGTGAGCAAGCAGAAAATGCAAAAAATGGCAGGTCAGAAAATAGAACAATTGTTTTACCTAAAGCAAACATATCATGTATGAGGCCTAAAGGGGATGAGAAATCTGGCTACATAAAACCAAGGCATGTGTGACTAGCATGTTACACCCTGATACGGGGGACTTACTTACTTACTTACCCTCAAGATATTTGAACAGCCCTGGCTAAATATTATCAATCTTTGAGTTTGGTGGACCCCCCTGTCCTCTAAATCACAAATGGACTCATATTACAAAAACTCCCCTCACCTAAATTACCTACTGGGTCATAATGTTGTATGCTTAATAGCGTACAACATTATAGCTGACCCAAAAGAGTGCTGTCTAGGACAGCGAATGCTGCAATACTGCGTACACTGCTGTACATGGTATTGCACTATTCACACACTCCCAGGCATAGGATAAGACCTCTGCTGGGAGTGGGTTCCACCGAGCAGCTGCCATGGCTCACTGGACAGAGCCACAGCAGCAGGAACTCAGGAGCTGTGTCTGAGACTGGGTTTGATTCCTGGTCCCAGACATTTTATTTTTTTCAACACTTTGTACGCACCCTGAGTTGGACCCCCAGAGTTGGAGAATCTTTAGTGGGGGGGTCCAGACACAACCCCATAACAGGGTGTATGGGCAATCCCCCACAGAAAAAATATTTATGTCGCATGACAATATCACGCTGTATTGGCAGTGCGATTTTGCCATGCGGCATAATGTTTTGCGACATTATGACCCCGTGCCCCTAAATTAAAGCCTGACCAAGCCAAGTCCCTTATGGCCCAGATATCCTTAGGACAGTTACTCAGAGTGCTAAAAGTGCTAACATTTTAAAGTCAAGTCAACTTTATTTCTATAGCGCCTTTCAAAACCACGGCACTTTACATAAAACATATACATACTAATAAGAATTTTAAAACCAACATTAAAATATAATAACCATAATTAAAGAAGTGCTAGACTAAATAAATATGTTTTTAAATTGGTTTTAAAACTATTGACGGTTGGGCATTCTCTCAACCAACGAGGTAGAGAATTCCACAGGGTTGGTGCTGCAAAAGCAAAAGCACGAGATCCTGATGTCTTCAATCGAACCCTGGGAATCTCTAGCAATCCCTTGTTGGCAGAGCGGAGAGGACGGAGGGGGCAGTAGGGAATCAGGAGATCTTTCAGGTAACTGGTTCCCTGGTCATGTAGGGCTTTGAAGGTTAGTAAACCAACCTTAAAGGTGATCCACCACCTAACAGGCAGCCAGTGCTGTTCGCGGAGCAAAGGTGTAATATGACTGGTTCTAAGAGTACCAGTCAAAGCCTGGCCGCCGCGTTCTGCACCAGCTGCAGGCAGTGGATATCAACCCCAGGTAGCCCTAGGTAAAGGAAGTTGCAGTAATCAAGATGAACAGTGACAAAGGCATTGACCAATGTTGGAAGATCACCCGGAGGAACCAGGTGTTTTACCCAGGAGATATTCCTCAGATGGTAAAAAGAGGATTTGATGACAGCTGACACCTGAGATTTTAGGGTCAAGCTGCCATCAAAAATAACACCCAGATTTCACACCTGGTCAGAGGTGGGGAGCGACATACCACCAAGTGACAAGCCTGATGGTTGTCCAGCTCCCAAACCCACCCCCAGACGACTTGGGTCCACTACCTCAGTCTTGTCCGGATTCAGTCTCAGCCAGCTTGAACTCATCCAAAGTCTGATCTCAGCAAGGCAGTTATTTAGCACAGAGAGTGCATCATCCTGGCCAGGCAGAAAGGACAGATACAGCTGGGTATCATCTGCATAGCAGTGAAAACCCAAACTGTATCGCATGATGATTTCTCCCAATGGCAGCATATACACTGCAAACAACATGGGAGCTAAAATGGAGCCCTGCGGTACCCCACAAGGCAGGGAGTGAGCACTAGAGGAATAAATTCCAGTGGCAACTCTCTGAAACCCGTCTGTGAGGTAAGAATTAAACCATTTGAGGACTGTACCAGATAGACCGCAATAAACCCACAGGCGATCCAATAGCACACCAGGACTAGATGGATATCTCTTTAAATTTTTGAATATAGGGAACTATTTTTTCCCACTTTGCTTGAGGCATTTCATGATGTGCAGGAGGGAAACCCTCCTCCTCCTCTTCCATCATGGAAGTATGCTGTTACAGCAGCT
Organism: Neoceratodus forsteri; assembly: GCA_016271365.2. Taxonomy (NCBI): domain Eukaryota; kingdom Metazoa; phylum Chordata; order Ceratodontiformes; family Ceratodontidae; genus Neoceratodus; species Neoceratodus forsteri. Next base: position 77,024,641 of record CM057453.1, read on the forward strand.
ATACCTAAACCCCAGAAGTACCCCATCCACCAATCTTATATCATCTGATCTCCATGTCAAATTTTGATTACAAACTCTATATGACAGTTCTTGCCAATAGAATGAAAACATTACTTCCAGTTTTGGTGGATCCTGACCAGGTCAGGTTTGTCAAGGGCCAGCAGGCTCATGATGCCGTAAGGCATACATATCTGCTGATCTATTACACCAATACTCAAAGACTCTCACTTGTACTTCTGGGGCTAGATGAAGAGAATGCATTTGACAGGGTCACCTGGCCTTTTCTATGGGTGATCCTGTCATATTTTGGTTTCCCATAGACCCTAATAAACCAGTTCCAAAACATATATACTGCCTCATAGGCATATTTGAAGTTGGACAGCTCTCTTTCAGACCCTTCCATACTCTCCCAAGGAACCCACAAGGGTTGCCCCTGATTCCTTTCTTTTCCTCTATATTTGGAGCTACTGGTGGAAGACACATATCACCCCAAAATAGAGGAGTCCCCATGGAGGCTACGTGCATAAAATTTCCCTATTTGCCAATGATATACAGTGGTTGTTACAGTGAAGTTTCTCAGCAATGAGGTAGATTGAGGTGGCCATGGTAGCATTAGTGGCAGCGGTAGCAGTGTTAATTGATGTGGCAGTAAAGCAGTAACAGTCCTTGCGGTATTCGGTATGTGGTATGGCTTTGTTGGCAGTATGCAGTAGTTCCTGCTTGATGTAATTAAGTGATGTTTCCCATTCTAGCAGGTAAAATGCACCAGATGGCACTCTTACACATACAGTTTATCTGTCACTGACTGATTCTCCAACAGGTGTCTCTGGAGTCCATATTTCATTCCCACACACAACTGTTGATCTTTTTGCCACTAGCATAACAGTCCTGCAAACACAGGACTGTTACCTGTGATGTTAGGTCAGTAGCTTTCCATCCTAAGACCCGTAGTGATGTTATCAGTCAGGCTACCTTATAATGCCACTTCAAGATTAAAATGAAGATACTCAGTTTGCCTCATATGCCATTTGTTTAAGTAATGATCTGCTTTGCTTTTCTGTTTTACAGTGTTTTAGAGCAGACAAATTGTTGTGTAAATTGATGTAATAAAAATGTTCTGTTTTGACTGTAATTCCATGCAGTAAAAAAAATAGATTCTAGCTGCTGATAAAGTGTTGTTTATTTGAAAATGGTGTCATTGTTTTTCATCTCATTAGTCAGTTTTTGTATGCCCCCTTAACGCTGTGCTGCTAATTCTGTGATACCTCTTACACTGCTCCCATTAGTGGGTATCTTGTTGTCTGAGTCTATTGGAATTGAGACCTGTTTACTGTGATTTACAAACTCATATCTCTTTGATTTTTTCTCAGATAGGATTTACCAATTTTTGGCTTTGCAGGAGCCATGTTTCGAGGTGCAGTATTTGGTATATTAATACTTCCCTGCATTAGGATCCAGTATATACTATGAGACTTTAAATACAGTATAGTAGAAGGAGAAGGAAAATAAGAACCGTGTGGTCTACCTAGTATGCCCCTTTCCCCTACCTAATTCAATACTGCATACCTAGTGAATGGCACTATGCTAGTTTCTGTTTTCCATAGTGAAGGAGAAAACAGAAGAGTATTTGCATTTTAAAATGTCAAACAAGGTGCTGGGAGAGGCAGGGATGCAGCAAAATGTATGTAAGACATGAATTGTATTTTCTAAGTACTGTGCATAATCTGCAACTACAATAATGCAGATAAAATATGCCAGGAAAGTCCATATTATGGGAACTTGGGAGTTTTTTAACACTATCCATTTCACAAATTTTAAACAGGCATGGTACGGCATGTACCACAGAACAGGATCTTTATAATGTGCAAAAAAAATACAGAAATGAACATGCTGTACTGTAGGTTAGTCCACTAGATGGGATGTGAGATCAAAGAATCCATACAAGTCACCTGGTAAACATTCTACACCTACAGTACTGTACAATATTGTCAACTAGCAGTACAGAGAATTTCCCTTCACTAGAGGACCATTTATAATTATAACAGCACCATGAGTGCAATGATTGAAAACTGGGTTAATCAACTTTTAAACAGCAGAATCCATTACCTTCATATTAAATGAAAAAAGATATCTACTCAGACATACTGTATACATTTTCAAACACAGTTCTATTAGTTTAAATGCATTGATAAGGATAGTTGTTCTGTCTATAATGGCCAAGTGAATGCCCCAAATTTGTAAAAGTTTGCTTTCAATAAAATTTGAGGAATCTCTGCAATTCTGCATAATTCTGCATAATTCTATCAGAAATGAACTTTGAAATTTAGATATTTATTTTTAAACTGAGGATTACTAATCAAAAGTCAGCATAAACAGAAAAATAGTATTCAGAGAGTAATGTAAACTTCTGCACCTATACAGTTTACATATGACTGATTATATAATAAATGGAATATTTTTGAGCAGTTTAACAAAAAATGTTCATACCCTTCCATACTCTCCCAATGAACTCTACATAATTGAAGAAAAATGTACAAACTGCATTTCAAAAGTGGCATTTCTATTCAATGTGCATTCCAATGGCAGCATTCAATGATCTGCACAGTTCTAGTGTCCTCACTTGAATTTTTATTATGCCAGAACATATCATACCAAATGCATGTGGATACACACTATAGCTATAAGACAATGCTCTAACTGTCCATATTAAATATTGTCATCTCTTAACGTTGCTCAGAAAATGTCTTAACCACGCTGTGCACATTGCTGTTGGTACCTTGGTTATCCGGTGGATATAGTCAATCATAGGATTACAGCAAAAATGTTGCTAATTAATATTTGGAACAGGACTGCAATGTGAAGTTAACTTGCGCATTCTTCAGTTATAAGTTTGAATCCCACCACCGGTTCCTCATCGCGGCTGGTTTTTGATATGCTCACAATCCCACATAACTCAGTTTAAGGCAGTGGGATTCAGACTTACTGTATGACTGCGGTATGTGCAAATTAAGTTCACATCATGGTCCAGATGCAAATATTAATTAATGAGAATTTTACTGTAATCATATGATTGAAAATGGCTATCCAGCATAATCATGTCTCCATATTTTATGTGTGGATCTACTGTATGCCAAAAATTATTTAAATAACCTACAGCATGATGATTAAATTTCACACTGTTGACAGAGCCTGTTAAGGTCAAGCATTTTGGGGGGGGGCTTTCAAATCAAGATGGGAATGCAGGAGTGCAGTTGTTTCTGATATTAGCCATATTTTGTCAATTAATAATAAGAGAAGGAAGGTGTTTGGTTGTATTTTGACTGGTAGTTATCCATGTTGATTGGGAGTTGAGGGTGGTGTGGGGATGGCGGATATTTTCGGCAATGCACAGTCACTGTTGCTTACAATACTTCTTAAAAAAATAAATCCTAAAAAGCCAAATGTTCACCTTTAGTCTAAGTCATGAATGCAGAGTAGCAATTGCTGAGACAGTCCCTAGAAACTGGCCACATGTTCAACCATTTTAATTATATAGTAAAAAGAAATCCACCTAGGAATTGCTGTGACAAATAATAGCAGTGCAAAAATCAAATCTGGATTTTCAGACTCAAAGCAGTCACACATTTTAGCTCTTGTAATGAGAAATGCTGGCTTGTTCTTTATTTGTTCTTTATTTTTTTCCAGGCTAGGGTAGCGCTGACCTTGCCAGTCCAACATCATGTTTGATGAGGAAAACATGCATACTTCTGGCCCTTCCCCAAGGCATGGATGCACAACCAGTGCTTCCTGAGGCTAGATGTTTCCCTTTTCTTCATGTACTCAATATTTTTCCTTCCCCTGACAATAGTTAAACTTCCCCACAGTACAAGCTGCTGCCTATGTGTTTATTATTGGTTAAGGGTGTTCATGTATATTCTGTTGAATATATAGATGGGTATTCATTACTTGTATTAATTAAAAAGACAAAATTAAAAAAGGCCCTCCCTACCATGTGGCCAGAACAAGTACCATGCACCCTATTCTGAAACAGCAGCACATTACATTGAAAGGAACATACTGTGGTTTGTTAGGGGAGTTAATGGCAGTTAACCTGGATATACTGTCTATTATTGTGTGCCTTAGTTGTGTGGTGCTTAATAATATGGCCCATAGGGGTGGGATGGGGGAAGGTAAGGCTAATAAAAGATGCAATCAAAAGATGGCACCATGCCAGTGCCACTTGTACTGAAAGTTTACATATTTACTGGGCAGTAGAGAGGACAGGAAGAATGGGAGACCATCGAGGGTTGTGGGGGGGCTGTGTAATTGGCACTAGTTAGTGGGAGGCAGGGTTTGCCTCCCCTTATGGCATGCTATGGGCAAACTTTGATCATCACAATGTTGTCCCCCTCATCATCCTGCTACCAATGGGATTTTTTTCACAAGTTTCCCTGCTCTTCTCCCTTAAAGTGAGAGCATACTATTGCAATGTTAAAAATACCACCAAGAGCTTCATCTGGATCAGTTTCAATTGGTTACCATCTGTACCCCCAGGTCTTCCTTGAAAAAGGGACTTCTACTGGGCCTATCTAGTCAACAAACTTCAATAAATAAATAAATAATATATATGTTGTGGAGGGGCACCAGGCTGCATGTGTTCACCCCACACTGGCAGCAGTGCATCCACCAAGCCTCTGCCAGTTGTCACTGAGTGCACAGCACTGCTCTGCCCCCCCCCCACATTTCCCCCAGGAGGAGTGCTTCCATGTAGATACTTTAGTGAATCCTAACTGCTGGTCCTTGCTCCTCAGAGCACAAATCTGTGTTACCACCATGCCTCATCTGCCCCCCACAACTTGGTGATATGGAGCTATATGATATTTGAATACATTTTTAACTATTTACTTTCCTCAAATATGAATACCATAACTAGAGAAAAATAATTGTTATTCAGTCTCCAACTTTCATGGTATTGGAGAATACATGAAAGGTTGCTCACATAGCCCTCTGTTGGTACAGTAATTTGATGGGAATAAGGGGTATGGCTTCTTATTTGTTGGATTAGCTCCCCCCCCGAGTGAGAATGTCTCAGTCAAATCACCTAGCTGCTGTTTGTCTGATCCAGAATTTTCTCAGCACAGTCTGAAACTGAGCTCTCCCTTGCATAGTACATTGTGCTGTTTCCATGCCATTAGGTTAACTTGCAGCCCTGCAGATGGTGCTCCTGGCAAATTAACTCATAAACACATAGGGTTTTTCCATGAAACTTTCCTAATATTGGTAACCGTATGAACGTTTTCCATCACCTATAAAAAGCACTACAGTGTTTGATAAGATATCTGTGTTTGAGGAATATTAGAGTAATTCACTAAGAATACAGAAAACTACCTAAACTGAATGAAAACATTTAGAAAGTATAAACCAGAATCCACACTAGGACCTTAAGATTATCGTAATGTAAATGAACCAGTAACTATTTTTGGTATTGAAACCAGTGCAACTGGTGTTTTTCTTCCTTGTTTGTCCCTTTGTCCTAACTTGCTTGTTTGGCATGTAAAAGTGAAATTTTCATTTTGCAGCCCCAGCTTTTAATGGTCATGAAGTCTCCATACCACTGGGCCAGCAAGTGACCAGTCCACTTTAATGGCCTTATAAGTGACATTGAAAATGAGCTGGAAGGAATGGTCTACCTCTTTGCAGATGACACCAAGCTCTGCAACAGTGTGGACACTCTAGGTGGGGGGAGAAAGGATGATCAGAGACTCTTCTTAGACCTGAGTACAGCTATTAGTAATTTGATGCCTCAGTTTAATTTTTATTGGAAATGTTTTTATCTGGAGTTATTTATATATATGTTTATATATGTTTATATTTCTTTTTTTGTTTTCATTGATTTGTTTTTTGAATATTTGTTTATTTATCTGTGCAGTGCCCAGAGCCTTTGAGATTGGGCATCTTTTTAAATAAATTTTGCCTTGCCAACAGGAGTGGTCATGGGTATGACAACTTGGATTCAATGTGAAAAAGTGCAAAATAATGCAGCTAGGGCACAGAAACCCAGGGTGGCATACAAAATGGGTGGCTTGGTATTGACAACCACCAATCATGAAAGAGCCCTGGGGGTAATCATATCTGATGACCTGAAGGTGGTCAGGCAGTTGGGAGGGCTACTGGGATGCTAGTGTGCAAGATACAAAGATACATTACCCCTTTTTATTTTATTTAGTTGTTTTAACCAGGAGTAGCACACTAAGCTGAAAGCTTTTTTACAGGTGCGAACTGGGAGCACAGGGAAGTTAAGTGTCTTACTCAGTGTCACACAGTATGCAAGTGGAAGCTGTGGGATTCAAACCCAGGTCTGGCCTGCTGGATGTCACCAGATTTTCAGTTCAGAGCCTTAGACCACTGTGCTATACTGCCTCCATAGAATTTAACAGCAGACGAGGACTGCCAGGCCCATCTAATCTGCCCATATTTCCTATTCCCTTGCTCCCCAAGTGAAAAGGGAGGGGTATCACTTGCAGAAAGAAGGAGGTAGTGTTGCCTTTGTTTAGATTGCTGGTAAGACCCCACCTAGTATACTGTGTCCAGTTCTGGAGATCATCTTTGCAGAAGGACTTAGAGTGGAGGCAGTCCAGAGGAGTGTAACTAGAATGGTGCAAACTCTACATCAATAGCCCTATGAGGAGAGATTAAAGGAACTCAATATGTACACTGTGGAACAGAACAGGTAGAGGTGGGATATGATATAAACCTTTAAATACCTCAAGGGGACAAATATGGTACAGGGGGGAGTATTTAAGAAAAGCTGCTTAAGAACAAGGAGACATGCTATGAAGCTGGAAGGGATAGAATCAGGAGAGATGTGAGGAAGTACTTCTTCACACAAAAAAAGTGGTGGATTCCTGGCACAGTCTTCCAGCAGAGGTGGTAGGGGAGAAAACAATGGTGGAGTTCAAGAATGGATGGGATAAGCACAATTGTAACATGGCACAAAACAAGAGACCAGAATAACTAATATGGATTGGTGGAACAGCAACAAATGACCATGGAGCAACAATGGATTAATTTTCAAGTAATCCATGTTTGCTCCTGTGTCATCGGGAGCATGCTTAATGAGAGTCAGAGGACAGAGAGATAGACAGAAAGACAGACACATCGAACACTCAGACCATGTCCCACAACTCGACAATACTGCTATCTGTGTTCTTTACCATCCTCTCTGTCTTATTTGCTCTACTCTCAGTCTTCTCTGTGTTGTTTGCTTTCCACTGCATTCCTTCCCACCCACGTGCCCTGAGAAACTTGGGGACAGGAGTGGTCACTGTACCCAACAGAAAAAAATGTGAACGCTGTGTCTCCATGTTTACATACAGCACATTAAGGAAAAATCTGCCATCGCTGATGCAACAACAGAATTAGCCATCCTAATTTCAATAATTGCAAACCATACCAAAACAGTTTGCAGTAGTATGTTATGTAGAGTGACAGAGAGAAAGACAAAAAAAATTACTTTGGTTCATAAAAACAGTGTTCTCTAAACTCGTTGTCTTCGTTTTTTTCTTCCCATTCAGTAATGCATTATGGGTACAGTATGAAGATTTGCATATCCCTGTAAATTGCAAAACATTTACATGTACAAGTTAGACACTGTGTGTCACTTCTTAGTCTGTTAGGTGTTAATTATATATTTAGTGGAGTTAACTATTACATGCCATAGTTCTGTCTACTAGACCATGTTTTCAAATACAGAGATTTCCAAATATTCGTACTTTGCCCATAATGCACTTCTGAATAGGAAGAAAAAATGAAGGCAACACGATTACAGAAGAGTGTTTTTATCGTCAGAGGTAAACTTTTTTTTTGCCTATGCTTCTGTTATTGTACAAAACATAACACTGCAAACTGCTAAAATTGCACTCACAGCATTAATGTATACAGAGTATTCAACATGTATATGCACAGTTGCACATCTTTGTAGCCTGTAAAATGTTTACAGTTGTGCACCATAAACAGTTTTGTCAAGCAATATTCTGACTTTCACTTTTTGTACCACAGTTACTTGAGTAAAAACAGTGTTTAGCTTGCACTTGCCATGTTACAAGCACATTAAGCCAGTCCACAGTATGGTTCCACTGTGGAATTATTCCATGACTGGGTGGTTGGAGACACTCGGCCTTTGGACCCTTGTCCCAACCCCCCCATGCTTGGATTAATTCTACAGTAGAACCATGCTGTATCATGGCATAATGTTTACTAGAATCATAGTGGAAAGGAAGGGGGGAGGAAGCAAGAGCTGTAGATTGGGTACAGTCTGTGGTAATGGTGTAGGTAGAGAGAAATGAGCATAATGAATGGACCAAGTGGTCCTTGGCCATCAAATTCTATGTTTCCGTGTAGATGCTTTCAAAGTCTATTTATGTTAAATCAGTTTGTTAAGTGATTTTACATATGCAGTACATTTGATGCATAGTCACTTTAGCAAGTTTAGTAGGTACTGTAGTTGGGCACATGCGATGCCTCTAAATGTGTAATCAGTTTAAATGGCTCATTAGGCAGTGAGGCGCATGTGATGCTTTAAATGTTCAGGTGCTTTAAACAGTTCATAGGAGGTACACTATCATTTTAAATAATAAATCATTTTTTGAAACAGCCTTTTGTCTTTCTTTGCATTACTGTTACTCTCCTTGCTTCTGTTCACCTTGTGCCAATCTATTCCAGGCAGCAGCAGATGCCTAGTTACTGTCCCCCACTGGATCAGGAGACCTGTGGCACCAAGACAGCCCTTTCTGCAGTGGCTGTCACAGGAGGTTGAGCCCCTCTCCTCACCACACACACTCACACACACACACAGAGTAGGGTTTGAGTTAAATAAATGAATAGTTCTGTCAAAGTACTTCCCCTCTTTTGTTGGGGCCAATCATGGGGACTGCTGCATCCCAGGCGACTCCTGGCCCAGCCAAAAAGATGATGATTATTTAATGATGTATCATGAATGATCATTATTCAGTTATGTTCAGAGATCATGTTTAAGCTTCAAAAAACCATCATTGCTATCATCATTAACAATAATTAACCATTAACATTAAATGGCTGCCAATCAAAAACCATGAGATTATGGATATGGTGATTATAATTAATTATGATCTCATATCATCATTATTTTTCATGATTGCCCATGGTCAAGATTACAGAAATAAATTAAAAAATTAAATGTAACTTTTCTCTATACTTTTGGAATTTATCTGTATTTAGACATCTTTGCTGAAATGATCAGTTATGATACCTTTTCTCTAGAAGCCCACTACTTTCAGTTATGCTTACTCTAATACCTCACATCTTACTGGAGTTAGAAAGGCTCATATGGGTTCCTTTTATAAATGTGGTGAGTTCCTAAAAGTACTTGGTTTGTGCTTAAAACCTTCCCTAATAGTCTGCAAACTAATACTGTCAATACAAAATTAATTAAAAAATAGAAATTACCATTGTTTTGTGCCATAAACTGTGCTGCTAAAATGTAGAGGATTGTGTATGATCACTCATACACAACAAGGATATTTTTCACTAGAGTGGTTTCCGTGGTATCTGGATACCACGAGAGCACAGCTCGAAAGGTCCATTACCACGGAAACCATGGCGTAAACAAATATCGTAGGTGTATGGTGATCATAAACAATAATCTTTATAGTGTATGGTTACTCATACAATGGAGGTGTCCTTACTGTTTAAGGTTTTTTTGCGTCTTTTCACCTCCCGGGAATGCATTCACTGCCGCGGCCATTCCCTGAGGATCGTAGGTGACCCAACCATGCATGCACACCCACCTTCTAAGTTGTTATGCTGCACTAGCTACATAGCTAGTACAGCATAACAAACTAGCTGACATAGCTAGTGCAACATAACAACATTTTTGAATGGATGGATTGTTTCACCATACACTATATGCAAATTAGGTATGCAAATCTGTATCCTATATCAGACATTGCATGTACTCTTCCTAATGGGATTAAAATGTTACTTCACATGATTTACGTTATTTTTTTTTTTTTAATTCAAGTTTATTAACATACAACTGGCACACAGGTGAAGAAACCTAACTTTACATAAAATGAACCGTGACCACTATATGCCATATACCTTTACCAATAGTAATTTACCAATACATTTTCAAGCTAATAATCCCCCCAACCCCCCTATCCCCTTCCCAATTTCCCTGCCCCCCCCAACCGGGTTGCAAAGGCCGAGGTAGATCCGCCCGTGAGGACATGAGCCGGGGTCTAGGTCCATTACTCCACCGCGGCTAACTATGAATGGAGCAAGTAAAAGGTTTTGGAGGTGGGCCCACACCGATCAAATTTCAAAAGTTACCCTTCTTATTGCCCCAAACTTCTCATACTCAAATTGAAAAGCAGTTCCTGCAGCCATTCCACATACCCGGGTGGAGTAGTGTCCAACCAGTGTCTTAACACAATTTTCTTGACCGAAGATGAAATCAAAGCCATATAGTATCTTCGGGGCTTAACAGCAATGTCAGCATAGTCCCCTACAAGACAAATTTCAGGGGTAAAGCAAGATTCAATGCCCAGTAATGGATCTGCCTTTTGCTTGATCTGGTCCCATAGTTCTTTTACCGGCGGACAGTCCCAAAAGATATGTCTGAGATCCCCACCGCTTGATGACACCGAAACATAGAGCATCTGGAGCACGCCCAATTCTGTATAACTTGGAAGGGGTCCAGAACAAATTATGCAAAAAATGAAATTTCACATTACATAATCTGTCCTGAGTAATATACTGGTACATATGTTGCCAAACCCGAACCCAGTTTCGACCCTGATCCCCTAGACAGATCTCCCAGTACCCCGGTTTAATACCAGTGTCTGTATAAGCCTGTTCAAAAAGAGCTTTGTACACCCTGGAGACTGCGTGCGGTTCCCAGACCCCACGAGTCAGGGTCTCAAACCACGTCCCATTAATCCTACCCTCTTTAAGTTTAGATTTGAACCCCCCTAACAAATGCATAAGTTGGTATAGTTTGAAAGATTGATTTGGCCCTATATTAAACTTTGTTAGTACCTCTGCCACCTTTAAACACCTGTCTCCTGCATGAAATCTGCCACCCTAACCACTCCAGAAAAGGAAGCCAGGATACCTTTATCATGTCCTCCCAATCTTCATGTTGGGATTAAGACATATAGGCTGAGAGCTATCAGCACAAGGGATAGCGGAGAGAAGCACACATTTGAAGGTGTGTGCATAGAAACTCTGATTGGGGTAGCAACTAATCTAGAGGGGAGGGATTTCAGTGGGGTAAAAGACCTTCGGATCCACCGGCCTCTCTAATTAGATCTAATTCCCACCTCACCCAAGAAGGGACATACGGTAAGTGCTCCAGCTCTCTAGGAGGCAAGAGCCAGCGTAAATATTTACATAGGTTACTTGCCCAGTGATATAGTCCAAAATGCGGAAGTCTTAAACCAGCCTTCTCCTGGAGCCACCAGTTTATGATAGGCTCTATGAGGTGTTTCTTTACCAGATGAAATCTGAAATAATTGAATGAAGGACTCTGTGCCACTTCAACGGTTACCATACATTGAGCATACTTAAAGGGTACAAAATCCTCGGCAACACATTCATTTTTACTATATTGACCCTCCCCCAAAGAGAGAGCGGAAGTTTGCTCCACCTCTCCAGGTCCTGCTTGATGGTTACTTTAAGGGCATCCAAATTAAGTCTCACCATTTTGACTTCTGAAATAGTCAAAATGCCCAGATACCTCAGAACACTAGGAGACCAATGGATCCCCAACTGTAAGATATCTGATTTGCAGGTCTTAGCATTCAACGGGAGGAACTGAGTTTTTCCTATGTTGATTTTATAGTTGGATAGTTTGCCATAAGAGGCAATGTGATCGAGTACCACTGGAATGGAGGATCGAGGATGGCTGACATGTAGCAGGATGTCATCTGCAAAGGCAGAGATCTTGAACTCCTGAGACCCAACTCTAAACCCCTTGATTCTAGGTTCCTGTCTGATGCTACACAACAGCGGCTCTAGATAAATGTTAAACAAAAGGGGACAAAGGGCAGCCCTGCTTAGTTCCCGACAAGAAAACTTGCCGAAAAACTCCATTACAGTATATTTTGAGCAGATGGCTAATTCGATATAACGCAAACACCATGTCTATAAAATGAGCGGAAAGCCTAAAATGCTTCATAGTTAAGCGACAGGAACCTCCAGTCCACCCTGTCAAATGCTTTCTCAGCATCTACAGACAACAGACCCCTGAGATATTACTATCGCTCATGGCGAAACAATATGAGATAACTCACGAAATGGTCTGATGCCATTCTACCCGACATGAATCCCACCTGGTCCGGATGGATTAGCCTAGGAAGCACCCCCGCTACCCGAACCACTAGTAGCTTCGCCAGTATTTTTATGTCATAGTTAATCAGAGCAATGGGCCTATAGTTTGAAACCTGATCTCGATCCTTCCCTTCTTTAGGGATAAGCACTATCAGGGATTCAAAGAGGTGCTCATCAATGTGTTCAGAGGTAAATCCTGTGAAAAAGATGCATCAATCCTGGGGATAACTGCCTACTAAAACATTTATAAAAATCCAGAGAAAAACCATCTGGACCGGGAGCTTTTCCAGCCGGGAGCGTCTGTATCACACTTAGTATTTCCTACTCGGAAATCGGAACGGTAAGCGATGCTTTCTGTTCCTCCGTTAACTGCGGTAAATTGCACCCAGCCAGGTACGCCCTAATTACTTCATCGCTTAATCTATTAGGCATGGGTCTATATAAGGCTCTATAGTAATCCTCAAACTCTTTGGCTATTTCAACTGGGCAGTTTTAATCGACCCATCGGCAAGGAAGAGATACTTTGAATAATTCTAGATGTTTGATGCCTTAAATGGCATGGCAAAAGATGCCCGACTTCTCCCCTGGTCTAAGTATAGGGCTTTCGTTTTGTTAATGGCATATTCAGCCTTTTCTCTCAACATGTCATCGTATTGGTGTCTGAGCCTGGCCAGCTTTTCCTTAGTGCCATTGGTGAGGACTTTGAAAGAACTTTCTCTATATCCCGAATCTGGGCTAACAACTGCTTCACCAAAGCCTCCCCTTTTCTTTCTAACAGCGCTAGCTTAATAAGCTCTCCCTAACACACACTTTAATGCACTCCACTCCATGTCCCCTTACCCGTCGTTGTAGTTCTCCTGCTCATACTGCTCTATAGTCTGACTAATACTATCTCTGATCTCCGGTACTCTGAGAAGCTGGTTGTTAAGCTTCCATATGGTCTGCTTGGGTGTATTAGATAGAAGGTTAAGGAGCATCGACCATCGAGTGATCCGAGATGACCCTCGGCATGATTGTGCAATTGACCAACCCAGGGAGCAAACACTGACTTATCAAAAATAGTCAATACGAGACCTGGTTTATGGACCTCAGACAGGAAAGTATATTCCTGCTCAAGGGGACAAGACCCTCCACGGGTCACACAGACCCAAGTTGTCTGCCAGCTCCCTGAGGGCTCTTTGAGCTGGTGAGAGGCCCCTCACATGCCTGCCCTCTCTATCCAACTCCGTATTGAACACCAGGTTCCAGTCGCCTCCCAAGAACATAGGGAGATGGATAAAGGGAGACAGAACCTTGAGTAGGTTAGCAAAAAAATGGGGTGAGTCCCCATTAGGCCCATATATGCTACCTATCACCATCCTAGTTTGACTAACAAGCCCGACTACTATCATGTACCGGCCCTCTGGGTCTGCCAGCTTCTCCTCACAGACAAAAGGGTGCTCCTAGAAATTAGAATGGCTACTCCCTTACTAGCAATGCTATCCCCAACAGCATATACCTGGGCCACAAATTGACGTCTCAAAACATTAGCCTCCCAATCCAATAAGTGTGTTTCCTGCAAACATATTATCTGAGCTTTCTGCAGTTGCAAGTGTCTTAGAACCTTGTATCGCTTCAAGTTCTTCCTAGCCCCCTTGATATTCCACGAGATAAATTCTAGGGTACTACCCATAATCCCTGCATTCTATTTTAAAATTATTCGTCTTTAACTGTAAACGCAATCCGCTCACCTTCCTCGGCCTACCCTCATGAGAAGATCTTCCCGAACTCCTGCCTACCAACCTTACTGCAACCCGGATCCCCATACCCACTCCCTGTTCTCACCCCTACCCCCATGTCCCCCAACAAATAGACCACACCTAACATAAGCTGAAAAAAGAACCCATATTCCCCAACCCCAAGCCCCCACCTCCCGCCCATGAGATCGCAAGTTCCAAAGCTCCCGATTACTCTCCTGCCTCCCCCTCCCACTGTGCGCTACAAACGCTTGTCTTATGACAAAGGAGAGACTACTCTCCAACAATAACTTGTGCCATGTTTCCCCAAGTCTGAGAACCTAACTGCTCCCCGAAGCGAGAACCACCCCACATCCCAGGATATGACCCACCTGGGTACAAACAGCTCCCACTCTGCTGTCCCTCCGAGTGGGAAATTTTCCCTATTCCACCTACCCCAAAGGAAGAAAACCCACTTCTATACACTAAACTAACAGCCCATTAAGTAGGCCTTTAAACGACTCCACAAATTACAAAACACCTTAACCAGTGAAACATTGAAAAATCTTGTTGAGAATATCCAGACATTTACCTGATGGGGAAAAACAGGACTGGCATACATTAGCCACTGCCCCGAAGGACTGATTACCCCAATTGAGAAACAGCACCCTCAACAGAGCCCCAAATACCAGTAATGAGGATAGTCAAAACACTATCACTAAAAATTGAATAAAGAAACAGTGGTGAGTGACCCAAATGGAGTATGACACCCAGGAGCTACTGCAATAAGCAGACAAAGCAGCACAGTTGGGCAGTCAAAACCCCCTGGAGAGGATACTCGGTGCTGTGACCAGACCCTTAAAGTATCTCTAGTGGTCGCAGGACCAGGCAGCCGAGCCACCCTCCACTCAAACTCCTCGGGAAAGTTGCCTTCCATCGAACCCGATATCGGGATCTCCCCACAACAGTACCTAGCAAATGGGGAGTGCTGATGGCTAAAACAGGCACCCCCTCCCCCGGAAAGGCTGTCGAGAATCCCTCTGTGAATTGAGCCACCCCACTAGGAGACACCCTGCCGATTGAAGCAGATCTCAGTCTGCCCCACCGAGGCTTAATTAGAGCACCCTGCAGCCTCATGCCTCGCTATCCCCTTTCGACAGGATAAGTTCATCCAGGATAAATAGGCCCCTTGAGTCCGTTTACAGTCCCCGCATTAACCGAAAATGAGAACACGTGCGAGAGTCCCCCTGGGATACAGCTGGACAGTACTCCACACACAGGTAGGGCAAATTAGCTGGGGGCCCCACAGTCTCAACAGTTTGCAGGAGAAGAGAGGAAAATTAAAAAAAAAGGAAAAAATAAAAATAAAATGGAAGGGGATTACGAACTGCCCCGTTAAAACAACAAGCACTCCACATCAAACTCCAGCGAAGCCTTTCCATGACCTTCTCAACAAACCAGCAACACCGCCATGGTTAAACCTTTATTTCTTCTTGAACAGTTCCGGAAGGGCCTCTTGGAGCCCTTTTTCCGCTGCCTGCGCACTGTCAAAACTGACCCACCGGCCAGACAAAGCCACCTGCAGACGCGCTGGGTAGCCCATCCGAAATCGGATGCCTGCAGCAATCAACGTGGAAACAGCCTGATGATACTCTGCTCTTTTTTGCCGGACCGATAACGGGAGATCCTCAGCAATTCTTAGTAAGAAACTCTCCCATCGTACCTCCTTGAGTTCTTTGATTTTGGCAAAAACGTGCTGTCTCTCCTGATAATTTAAGAAACGAAAGATCAGGATACGGGGCGGAGAACCGGCAGGAGGCATGGCTCTCAAAGCACAATGGGCCCGTTCTATCGTGTAATTTCCCCCGAAGGGCAAGGGGCCTGCAATCCGATGTAGGAACTTTTGAATGAAGGTGATGGCGTCGGGGCCTTCCTCCCTTTCATGGAGACCTACGACGATCATGTTGTTGCGCCTGCTTCTCCCTTCCAGGTCCTCTAATTTCGATTCCATCCTGTTCAGCTTCTGTTTTACAAAAACTATCTCAGGCTCTTGTTTCTCTGCCCGCTTCTCTAGAGAGGTGACCCTGACCTCCGTGTCTCCTGTTTGGCGGGATAAGTCGTCCAGCGCTTGGGTGACTGCTTTGAGCTCTTCAGTCACCGCCCCCAGCTCGGAGCGAAAAGGTTTAATTTCGGCGAGGAATTGCGCCAGAGTCAAACGGTCCTTGTCCAAATTACCCCCTTCAGTCTCCTGCCTGCATGCCTGGGACGAAGTTCTAGCTTTCTTGGACAGGGCCTTAGCAGAGGACGCTGGCGGGGTGTGTTTCAGTGGTGACTTTTTCATTTCAGCATCCATCAGCACCGGGGACACTCGAAAAGCTCTCAGGTTGTCTTCCGGAACACAACTCGCGCTTCAGTGGTGTAGTTGCTCCCTCTAAACTGGGGAATTTAAGGACGTATTGGAGCGGGAGGCTGGGACAATCACAATCAGGCAGCCGCCATGAAACCTGCACCATGTGACTCCATGATTTACATTATAATACATAATTAATTTGTCTGTGCTAATATGTGACATTCAAATTTTCATAATTAATGAATACAACTTTAAGTATTACTTCTGTGACTTGCAATCTTATAATATGGAACTAATATAATCATTAGTAGTAGTTACTTGATCATCCTCAGATCATAAACAACCGTTATGCTGATTTAAGCTTACAAAAATAATCAGTACTCATAAGCTGGTAATTAAAAAGTTCATGTTTGATGATTAAATCATGATCTAGATGATGATCTTAGATCATGATCTCCTTTGATGATCTTATGGTAACATTTGATGATTAACAATAATCAGTCATGACTGACCTTCAAAAATCATGATTGACGATTTACTAATTTGCCTGAGTATTTAAGTATGGGTTATACTATCTACACCCAAATGGGTGCACTGAAATCCTCTTTGGCCCTCCTCTCCTTAGGAGTATCAGTTGTGTGCAAAGTACCCACCTGCAGCAGATTTCGACTGGCACTAGATGATGTCATTAAATGTCCTCAATTCCTCTGCAACCGTGTCTTCTGCCTAAGTGGTAACTGGCATGGAGATACAGTCTCTTTTTAAATTAATTTAAAAAGGCAGATGGCACCTGACTGTTGGCACTGCCACTGACTCACTGTCCTAAGTGCTGCTGTGGAACTGAAAGCTCTCATCTAGTTGAGCCAGACTGGTGCTGGCACTTCTCCTATCTCAGCCTCCCTCATTTTAAACTGGGTTTTAGGTTCTGTTTGGAATCTTCTGCCCAAGCTGTTCCATAATGCTGGGAAGAAGGAGGTTCATGCACTGTTCAATCACAAAAAAGGTTCATAGTGTGTGATAAAGTTCTAGTTTTTTATTTTATTGCTGTGCCAGTCAGAGCTGAGGAGATGAAAGTAAAAGAAAAACTGTTCACAGTGCCTCTTCATCAGTAGTCAAGGGACACAGGCTGGGCCCCAGGGATGGCCAGGGTCCTAGGCATACTCTGGCATATTACAGTTTAATTCATATGGATATAAGTGCCATGCTCTGCTACAGAGCTGACATTATGGAGTGGCCATTTCACTGCACCTACTAATCTCAGTGGTCCCAACTCCATACCCTTCAGCAAGCTGCAAATGGAAATCTACTGTACAGTGTCAGTCAGCTATCAAACACATCAACCAGAAAAAGAGCTTTATTCACTGACTTTAGCTTATTGTAACAGCAGCAATGTTTTTGCAGCAACAAACAGGTCCCTGGCTCTTCAGTGGACCATCAGCTAGGGATTTTTACTATTGGATCATGGATCCAGGTAGAAGTGGGGCGCCACAGGGTTATAAGGGACTTTCCCTATTGGATAAGTGATCAAGGCATTGGCTGGGTACCAATGGACTCAATAGCAAAAAAAAAAATCAGGCTTTCCACTCATCAGCATAGAGCCTGCTTCTTTTAATGTAGGAATGTGCAGTAAAAAGCAAGCTTTAGAACAGATGCTGGACTGTGGTGGTGGGGGGGGGGTACCACTGGACTACCATGGACTTCACTGTTAAAAAAAAGATAAGGCTGGATGTGGTACCCCCTTGGGAATCACTGAACTAACAAGAATTTTTTAAATATTTGATCAGGGATCGTGACTGAAGTAGGGTACCACTTGACTATCAGGGACTTTAACTATTTGATTGGGGCTTAGATAAGAAGGAATTGCAGCAGGACTACCAGGGGCATTTCCTATTGTATGAGGGATCAGAGTGAGAGGAGAGGTTCCACTGGACTACCAGGGGCTTTCATTATTGGTCTGTGGCTCAGTGTGGAAAGGGGGTAAAACTGGATTAGCAGAGTCTTTCACCACTACAGTAGGTATTATGCATGTGTGCCATAAATATGCACACCACACCAATGTGATTGAACATGTAGTAATTATTTGTGCAGCACTAGGTTGTGCATTGCAGAAAGAGTAATGTGTGCTCTGGGACAGCCCAAGTTCCAGTTGCCTTGGTGGTGCAGTGGGTTAACATGACCAGAATGGTATTCCAGGCAGACTGGGTTCAAGTCCCAGCTGAGGCACTTACTTCTTTCTCTCCTCTGTTTGTCTGTGTTCTATAAATATATGCACAACACCCATGTGATTGTAAATGTAGTAATTATTTGTGCAGCACCAGGTTGTGTTTTGGAAAAAGAGTAACGTGTGCTCTGGAACAGCCCTGGTTCCAGTTGCCTTGGTGGTGCAGCGGGTTAGCGCTACTGGAATGGTATTCCGGGTGGTCTGGGTTCAAGTTCCAGCTGAGGCATGTACTTCTTTCTCTCCTCTATTTGTATGTGTTCCATAAATATGCACTTGGCACTCATGTGATTTAAAAATGTAGTAATTTTTGAGCAGCACCAGGTTATGCAATGGAGAAAGAGTAATGTGTGCTCTGTTATCACCCAGGTTCCAGTTGCCTTGGTATCACAGCTGGTTAGTGCAACAAAGAACAGTATTCTGGGTGGCCTTGGTTTAAGTCCCAGCTGAGGCACTTACTTATTTCTCTCTTCTGTTTGTAAGTGTGATATTTACTGTTGTATCAGGGATCAGGGTCTGAGGAGAGGTTCCACTGGACCACCAAAGACTTTCACTATTGGACTGAGAATCAGCGTGGGAGGGTGTTACAACTGGATTACTAGAGACTTTCACTACTGAAGCAGGGCTTATGGTGGGAAGGAGCAATACTGAATTACCAGGGATTTTTCTGTATTGGAATGGCGATCAGGGCAGGATGGGGATATCACTAGACTACCAGAGCTATTTTATCATTATAGAGTTTCAAGCAAGTCAACATAAAACTAGAACCAACATACTCACAATGTGGCCAATGCACGATGTGCCATAGGCACATGTAAGTGAATACATCGCAGACACATGCATGGCATGGCCACACAGCATGCATTTGTGTGTAAAGATGCATGAATGCAAGCAATCTGTAGCTTTGTATTGGCAGCAGTACGTGCATGCCAGGGGGTATGGCTGCTTATCAGCATGCACAGAGCTCATGCACAAAGCCCAGTACATCATTCTGGTACATGGGACCAAGGGCGCAGCACTATGCCAGGTGGGAGGGCTGCCATAAACTGCCTGCACATAGGCCTTCCATTTGGGGAACAATACCAATCAGGACAGACAATAGGGACTGTAAAGGGCATGGAGAGGGTTGTAATGAACCTCCACCACTGATGACCTGCAGCACCATGGATGGCCACAAATGGTAATACATAGACAGCCAAGAATGTGTGGGACAGCTATGAAAACAGAAGCCACACAGACACACTGGTAACCAGGATAGGACATATAAACTCCCCCCTCCCCGGGCACAGGTGGACATGCCACTGCAGGCACTGTGCAGGCCTACATTCCCACACCTGCCCAATAACTGTACCTGCCTCATCATTTCTCAGACCTATATACTGTGATTGCGGACAGTGGCATGCACACGCTGACTGGAATAATGACCCAGACATGGGACACATGTCATAAATAAACATTTAATAAAGTCAATACCTGTTTGTATGAATTACAAATACCCATCATCCAATGGGACACATGCAGCTATATATGCAGAATACTATTAACTACACAGGGAACAGTGGTGGCCACATATGTGGCCCATCGGCACAGATGACTGGTTGGTTACTCTCCTACTTCTGGGAGTACTTGCTTGACCCGATGAGTGTTGGTGCTGTGTATCCACACTCAATAAGCACCAGGTGGTGCAGTGACCCACGATAACCCTGGAATGCCACCCCCCCCAAATGCATGTACCTTGGATGACTCATCAAGAGCCCAAAATCACCCTAACATCATCATAATAATATGCATCCTGTGTACACATCCACCAGTACAGCCAGTAACGGACATGCAGCTTCCACCATTACCATAATGCCACCACCTGTGTTGTCGCACAATCAAGCTGATGTAGGCAGTTGAGGACTGTTTGATTTGGCCTCCCATGGTAGTCCTGTGGAAACACAACATCTGGAACATGATCAGTTACACAGCAAAGAGCATACATGGCATGTACCCCCCCCCATGCCCCTCACCTGTTGCATACATATGTCTTCTGGCTCCATCACCTCCCATACTGGTCCACCTTCTAGTGACTCTTGGTAGAAAATCCATGATACACACCATAGCTTCCATTGATACACACCCGCTCTCCTAATAGAGGCTGCTGTCACTAACCTCTCCACCATCACTGCATCTGTCAAGGTACAGCCCAGTAACACCCGTGAGTGGTGCATCACCCCTCAGATGTGCCTTGTTCATGCCTATTTAAAGGTGAGCAAGTAATAAGGGAACAGCCATACAGAAGCCCTGTATGCTACAGTGGTGAGGCAGCACACACTGGTGTGAGCAATGGGATTCTACATTTACATAAAGGGCCACACCAGGGGGATACAGAGAATGTGGCTAGGATTGTTACTGAATTTTCTCCTGATGGACGGGGAGAGGAAGCACGAGTAGGCACTGAAGTCAAGGCCACATCCATGTGCATTTCATTCACAGTTGGATGCCAACACCCTGTGGGACACACACTGTGTTGAGCACTTTCGTCTGGACCATGCCGCAATTACAGACTGTGTGACATGATCCAGATCCATGTGGCCTCAGTGACACGAAGGTCATGGGTGATGTCTGTGGAGACAAAGTTGCTATGTGCCTTGGCGTATTATGCCACAGGGTCATTCCAGAGTAGCTATGGATGTCGCAAATGTCAAGCAGTCTTCCGTGAGCAGGGCACTGCACCACTTCACCAATGTCATGGTGCTGCATGTGCCTCCCTATAGCAAAGGCAGATATATGGGCCATCAAGGAGGCATTCTATGCCATTCACAGCATGACTAATGTTCTGGGCACAATAGAATGCATGCATGTGGTGATCCATATCCTGACTATGGACAAGGAGGTCTACCAGAACCCCAAGTGATACCATTGTATAAATTGCCAAATAGTACCAAATGCACTGAGTATCATCATCAATGTGTGTGCCAAATACTTTGGATCCTGTCATGATGCCTGCATCTTGATAACTCATGATCTGGTGCCCTATTTGGTGCACGTGGTGCCAGGGATGGATGGCTGTTAAGTGGGTACAACTACTTCACACAGGTACCCTGAAGTGTATGCAGAGACCCTGTGAAGTACTAATGCTGTTGTACTTCCATTGCACAGGTGACAACAGATATACACTATGGCCATACCTAATGACATCTTCTTGGAGGCTCAGGGTGCAGAGGAGGAGGCGTACAATGAGGATCACAGGAAGACATGGCTGGTGGTCTAGTGGGAAATAAGGCAGCTGAATATGAGGTTCCAATGCCTGGATCTGACTGGCTACATGATGATGTTTGCCCTGGAAAGGCTTGCAGAGTTTTCACCACATGTGTCATGCTGCACAACATGGCTGTACAGTGTTGGCTACCTATATCACAGGACATACAGGGGTGTGTCCTATCCCACCAGGTGATGGGAAGGGGCACACTAAGAGAGGGGGTGCTGAGTTACTGTGTTACTATGTGACAATGGTGAAAGCCTAAAGGCAATCACCATTATTGTGCAGTTAGAGTGCCAAAAACATTTTTGGCACTGATGACACCCTGCGCACAGGACAACGGTGCCGGGGACATATCTTTCAATGCTTTCTGTGGGAGGGGGCTGTGCCCCTACACACCCATACACCCCCCACATGGGGGGCTTTGCCCTCCAGCACCCCCTTACTAAAGGATTCTCAACTCCAGGGGGGGTGAATGTCGGGGTGCTGAGAGCATGTGAAAATAAAGATTCAGGCCAGGCACAATAAAATCGCACCAGCGCCAGGACCCGGACCAGATACCTCACCCACCCCAACCATAGGCAAGACGCAGCTCGGCAACCCACCGCAGCATCACCCCCTACAGCTCCTCCTCCCCCTCCCAGCCCACGCTCACCATGCTCGCTCCCCCCACACACACACATATAGTGACATCCTGTCACCCATTTCCCCACCCCCATCTGGTCACCCTACCCTACCCTCACCGTGAGGGATTTTGCTGTGAAGGAGTCTCATTACGGACGGCACCCTTCCCATGCACCCTCCTCACAGGCTACCATCACTGTCTGGTTGGGTGGTTCACCATGGATTCATGCAGGGTTCATTCAGTCATTAGGGGGTTAGCAGGTGCCATTCTGCTCAGCGGGAGTTGCAGGTGGGCCATTAGGTACTTGACTGGTTACATATGTGGACATAATTTACGTGCTGTTGTAAGGGGGAGGAATCGTGCTGTTGATACATGTAATGGGAGAGTTATGTGTGGTCAATATTAGTGTAGGTTCTTGTGTTCCACTGAGATTCAAGTGCTGTAGGCACAAGTGCATCACTTTCTCCTTGCCTGCTGCTGTCAGAACCATGTTGAAGAAAGTCGGCCTAGGTGACATGTTTTCGCTGTTGCCTTGATACAACCACTGAGCCACTTGTCAGGCTGTGTGTTGGGCTCAGGTTTAGAATGACTGTCCACTGTATTCTTGGGAACATGGGAGGTTCCGAGTGTGTGGTGTATCGGCGATACTTAGGTGTCCTCAGTGACTATGCTGGCGGTCATGCCTGTATCTGCCACTTTATGCTCTATCAGCCATTCTAGCAGGTTCCCTATACTGTCTATCTCCCTGTGCATCCACCTCAACTCTGTTGTTAGCTCTTTTTGTGCTTCTGTATTATTGCTCTATGCCTGGAGGCGATCATGCTCCAGCTGGCATACTTCAGGATAACATGTATGCAGTATAACCCAGGAGTCTGCCTTCCCCATCCTGCATGGTCTTTGGGCTGATGTGAAATCATTTCAACTGTCTGGGTGTCTTTGTGTGTCACCACAGATAACCCCTACTCTCTTTACTGACCACCAATGTTGTGTGGGCTGCCTGTGTCCTTTGTGCGGTAGGCAGTGCTGAAAGTCCATTTAGTGTGCCCTACATCATGCGACTGGCTGAATGTAACAGCTATGGCATGTGGGACATTCCTGGGTTGCTGCCCCAAGTAGGAATGTGGCAGGACATTCTACAGGAGGTGGCTGGTTGTGGGTTGTTGGTAGTGATAATTCCTCTCCTCATCCACCTAGATTTCTTCCACTGTGTCCAGGTAGAGTGTGGCTTCCAAAAAATGCCCATCCTTTTATGTGCACATGGACACCAGCAGTCTACCTGGGGGCCAGAGCAAAGATGTTTGTTATGTGCTGTACCGCTGCTGGGTATGTATAGGGATGTACAGGGTGTACAATTTTTCCAGGTTTCAAGTTCTGAAAATGTTAATAGATCTGTGAATCTTGAAAACTATGTACTGATTGCTAGCTGCATCTGTTAATTTTTCTAGGCTCCTTAGAGGATTCTAGTACTGTTCAGCTAGCTACTTCTGTTAGGGTTCAAGTGCTGAGCATATTTATAGACCTGTGTCTGTAATTAAGAGGGAAATCAGAGGTCTGCACTGCTTTAGGAATTAATGGTTGGGTCTTAGTTATATTACTGCTTTGTAGATTTGTTTCTCTCTTCCTTTCCCTCTTGTCCTGCTCATCCCTTATCTTTGTCTCCTCAGCCCTCCTTGCTTTCCCCCTCCCCCACACTCGCTCACTCACACTCTTTCTGAAATAACCTGTTCCTCTTCTCCATGCCTACTCTCTGCTAAACCTGTTCTCTGGGTACTGGCACCATTGCACAGACACCCCTTAAGCACCTCTCTATTCTCTACTTTGTCACCCGCTCCACTCTCTTTGCAACATAGACCCTCCCACCATTTTAGTCTGTGGCTGTGCTCAGCTTTTAATTAACCTCTTTTCTTTCTCTCCCTCCTTACAGCTTTTTCCCTTGACTGGGCACCTCCCTCCTGGTAGCGGCTTGCTCTCAGGAGCCACCAGCCACACTCTGAACCCCAACTGCATTCACAAGCTGTGCCCGCTGAATTTGATTTCTCCACCTCTCGGCTTCAAAGCCTCCTTTCCTACCTCTGCTAGGCAATCACTGGCTAGAGTGTTTTTTTCTGGATCTCTGCTATTGGCTGCCTGCAGTCTCAGCATTTCTACTATCCAGACTTGCTACTGCAGCTTTAATACAGTTTGAATTGTGGCTCTAAGTTTGTATTTTCTCCCACCTAGCCTCCCCCCAACTCCAGCATCTCTTAAATCCATGTAAATCCCTCTTTCTTTCCATCCCCACTCCCATTGGCTGTAATCTGAGGAAGCTCTCCAGACTTAAAGGGCTAACTGTCATTTCCCAAGTGTCTAAGTTACACAATCCTTCCACTCCTCATTATGCAATGCTTAATTTTGCCACTTCTCCAGTGTTCCTTCCTCCCTCCCACTTCTAGTCTTTTAAGTACAGTGTAACACAAGATACAAATGGACAAACAGGTTGCGCACTCCAGTGTGCACCAATTAATTAATGTACAAATAAACAGTCCATAAAAAATCTTTAGCATTTAAAACAGCCTTCAATAATCCTCACAGAAGCTGCACAACAATGTATTATAATGTGTGGATAGCCCTTATTACCCACTGAAATCAAACAGATTGCAACCTTGTAATCCCACTTTTGTGATCTCAGAACCTTATAAACCTCTCTCATCTATGTCATAGCAGTGAGTTCACAAGATTGAATGCAGTGTAATTCACTATTCTACACACCCAAAATGTGATTGTTAGTCTCAGTACAGTATTCAAATGACATTCCAGTTGTCTCAGTTTACTGTTACTGAATCTAACGATCACTGTATGTGACAGAGATTTTAATTCTGGTGCTATTTCAGCCTGCTGTCGTTCAGTCCATGTATCCTAATAAATAGTTTTCCTACACAATCATGTGGCTGTAGTGCAGATTCATTAGTAAGGTAAGGCTGAATTACCTGTGTTTGGGGGGGGGGGTGACTTCTCATGACAAATCCAATACATTATAAATGACAATGCCTGACGTACAGGTGATAACCATGGTGTAATCATCTGTCGTGGTTGATAGGGCAATGGTAACCCTCTTGAGCTGTACGCCTGAGGTTTACTGATACCCTAGCAACCACTCAAGGTGATTACACCATGGTTATTACCTGTACATCAGGCATTATCCTCTATACATGCAAAAAATGCAACTTTTATTACTGACTGCAAACAGACAGTTAGTACCACACTAACAATACCTCAATGCTTCAGGTAGTGACACCCTTCCACAAGAAGTGTGGCTTGAAGAGAAAGCATCTTTGTTTAAATAAGCATTCTGTAATAGTAAGCACATGGTGCTTCATAACATTTAAGTATCTTGACACAAGATCCCTATGCATCCAAAGCGCTAACATTCATGTAAAAAATGTGAATATGATATTAAAAACAACGAAACTCAAATATTTAGCAAAGCAACAGATACTGAGGGGTTTATGAGTAACTCTTACCCCTTCATTGGGACTAGAGGATTTTGAATTTCGTGCTGAATGGATTGAAACTGTGATAATGTGCTCAATAACTTTTACTGAATTAATAATCAAAGCTGACATTACAAAATATGAAAGACTGCAAATTGAACTAGTAGCTGTAAAAGAACACGTGCTAGCAACTAAAGGAACAGAGGGATATAAGAAACTGGATAAGTATGAAACTGAAATAACTGAGAAAAAACAAAACAAATTAACAAGAGATGAAGATGATTATGAGAGGGAAGACATATCAGTTTATCTGAAACAAAAGTTTAGTAGATCTAAAAGCAGAGGAAAGTCAAAGGTCAGATTTCAATGGAATCAGAAAAGTTTAAGGAACAGATCACAGTCTACGAGCAGGAATAGACATGAGAATAATACTGATAA
Source organism: Neoceratodus forsteri (assembly GCA_016271365.2). Classification (NCBI taxonomy): domain Eukaryota; kingdom Metazoa; phylum Chordata; order Ceratodontiformes; family Ceratodontidae; genus Neoceratodus; species Neoceratodus forsteri. The sequence continues at coordinate 77,051,049 of CM057453.1, forward strand.
TCAGGAATCCCATTTGAATAATCAGAGGGGTCCTTTTTTAAAGAAAAAGAAAGGAAGAAAAGGAAGCCAAGAAAAACAAGGAGAGGACAGAGGAGGAACAAGATTAAGGTCAAAACAGAAATGTGAGGGATCAGAAGGGGAAAGCCTACAGATAATTAATCTATATAATTTGGAATTTACAAAAAATATAATTCAGGTGCTACAAAAAGGACTATAATTTGTGCCTACACCACCTATTAACAGGTTTGCTATACATGTGGACTTACAGAAACTAATAAGAAAAATCAAATTTATATACTTTTTTTTCTGAAAAAGACAATTACTCAGAAATTGACAAAATGGGTGTGGTATTGGAACACGCATCAAATGATTTTGAAGAAGAAACTGCATTAGACTTTAAAGATGAGCTTATGCTGAGGGATTTACAAACATTGGAAGAACTTTATGTAGAAAATATGGATCATGAAAGTATAGAAACTGCATTTTGTTGAAAATATGGGTAAAAGTAACATTGATTTACCTCAACTTCTATGTGTTTCTGAATCAATCAAAAAACAAAGGAAAATAATGTTTAAAGGTAAATCTAGTTTTTGCCCAAATGTCATTAATGCCAATATTGCCACCTTTGGAAAAACAATCACAAAACAGGTTAATGAACTGTTAGATAGAAATACTAAAGAGAAAAAAAAATAATTTAACAAGATCAGGGAATAAGGTTTAAGCAGAACTAAAGAACATGGAATTAGTTGTAATCAAGTGGACAGACAAAGGTGGCAATATTGTAGTAATGGAAACTAATAAATACAAGGAAATGGTGATGGAATTATTGAATGATGGAAATAACTATGAAAGATTAAATAAATGACTATCCAAGTCTACAATATAAAAAATAACTACTTCAACTGTTACAAGATGCTTTAAAAAGAGGGGAGATCATGGAAAATGAATTTAGATTCATTTGATCTGACAATCCTAGAATTGTAGGTTTTTACACCCTACCAAAAATTCATAAAGCATCACAAAACCCTCCAGATGACCAATTGTGTCAGGAAATGATTCCCTGACAGACAAATTAGGTCAGTACAGTACACTTTTGATTATCCAACCTCAGTTCATCCGAACTCCCTATCTAATGGATGGTCAGATTGTCCCACACACACTGTGAATCCAGTACAAGTGATTCTCATTTATCCGACCTCCCGATTATCCGACCATTTCGGATGTCTCCAAAGGCAGTCGGATAAATGAGAGTGTACTGTATGTGGATTTCTCCAAAAATGCATTCCATATGTACAGTCCTTTATTAAAGACTCAAATGATGTGCTAACCAAAATTAAGGACTTTAAATGGTAGAAAGATTTTTTAAGTACAATAGACTTTAACTCACAGTACACTTCGATTGAACATGAAAAAGGCAATCATTTCTGTAAGTTCTTCTTAGAAAATCATGGTTAACAATGAGCAAATGCCAACAAGATTCATCTTGGATAGCTTGGAATTTATTTTAACGCACACTGTTTTTCAGATTTAATAGGGATTTCTACCTTCAGAAATGTGGCACATTCATGGGTGCCAGCATGGCACCCAGCTATGCTAATATTTTTCTGGGATTTTAGGAATACATCTGGATCTTGAATGAATGAAAGAAACAATCCATTTATCAATAAATAATGATTTTGGTATAGATTTGTGAACATTATATTTTGAATTTGGCAAGGAACAGAAACAGATTTCAAAGAGTTTATAGGACTGGATCCATGTAAATGACTTAAATTTGTCTTTCAGTTACACTGTTAGTCATGAGGAAATTAATTTCTTAGACTTAACTATTTACAGTTTGTTTCTGAGATGAAAGATAAATTTAAAATAAATTGCCACAAGAAACACACAGCTACCAATTCACTTTTGAAATATGACAGTGCACATTCTACTACTTTAAAAGATAATATTCCCTACATGCAGTTTTTGAGGTTACATAGAAACTGCAGTAATAAAAATGACTTTGAAATTTGATCGAAAGAACTAGACGGAAGATTTCTTAAAAGTGGCTATAACACACAGCTAACAGCAGAATCCAAACTGAGAGCAAAAAGACAAGATAGGGAAGCATTAATAAAAGGAAAACATAAAGGGCAGGATTTTCAAAAGGGATGAGCCCAGTGCATCTGAGGTGCGCTGGTGCATCCCAGGCTTGCACACCAGTGTAATTCTGAAAGGGGTCTGATGCATTGGTGGATCCCAGATGTGCCATTGCATCACAGTTGCACCACACACCACACACTACCCATAATAATATGCAGCGCATCTGGAGGGATTGTGCAGAGGGCATGTCCATGCATAAGGTGCACAGACCCATTCACAACCCATTCTGGATGCACATCCCCAGAGCAAGTCCAGAAATATGCCTCCAAGAGATAAGTCTACATCAAATAGACACCAGTGGGTGGCCACCCACAGGTATGTTAATGATAGAGTACAGTACTCACTGCAAGCCCATTTGTTGACAGGGTCCACCAATGGGCTTTCAGTAGTACAGTAGCTGCCATTCATGGACTGTTCTGTCAATAGGCAGCCATGGCAGTACGCGGGTGGGTTGTTCTGCCTGCTGAACTTTGGGATCTGCTGGGATGAGGGGAACAGGGTGGGGAGAGGGTACCTGGGTGGGTGAGGGAGGGGAGTTGCTGGACTAATGGGGGTCATTTGGAGCACCATTGGCGGGGCATGCATGTTGGGTGGGGGGGTTCTATGGGCCACACACATAGCCCCAGGGAGGTGAAGTGCAGCCCCCACCCATCCCTTGCTAATATAGCAGTTATCCTACTTAGTCTCTCAGAGGATACCACACTTTGGTTTGAAAGCTACCTCAGTGACCACTTTCAACAGGTGAGGATCAGTGATGTCCTCTCAACAAAGCTACCAGTTAGATCTGAAGTACCACAAGGATGAATTCTGAGCTCATTTCTATTTAGCATTTTTATGAACAAGCTCCCTACCTCCTGCCAAGATAGGATCCTTCTGTATGCAGATGGCATGGTAATCTACTTGAGTAATGCTGATCCCTCTCTCCTTGAGAACCAGCTTTAGATCAACATTTTGGATGCAGATGCCTACTTCTGTTAGTAGAAGCTGATTCTAAATTACAAAAAAAAAAAAATTATGGTATTCCATGGCATGCATAGCAAACATAAAGACCTACAACTTAAAATTAGTAAAAGCTCAGGCATTGCTGTAGAGCAGACAACTTCATTTAAGTATCTGGGAGTAACCTTAGACAGCACTTTATCATATGCCACCCATATAGATAATGTCACCAGGGCAGTGAACATTCAAGTCAGACTTCTTTATAGGCACATGCACTGTCTGATGCCTGAAGCCCTCAACATGGCAACACAAAACTTGGTAGTCTCTGTTATCGACTATGGGCTTGTGATCTATGGTTCGGGCACTGACACAGCCTTGTGTCACGTCTTCTGCTCTGAACAAGACTTGCAGGCTCCTCATTGGAGCAGCATGCCTGTCACACACCTGTGACATCTGTGAGCAGGGTAATTGGCTCCAGCTAAAGGGCAGAGACACATACCAGACCTGCCTCTTAGCAAAGAAGACCTCCCTTGGTCTTATGCTCCCAGGGGTTCAGAGGATCCCTAGTCCATCTTGCAACCCCACCACATTGGAAGCTCTGAATGCCTAACCTTTCAAGTACCTGCTGTCTTACTACTCAAGGTCAGCACTCTTTTGAAGTCAGAGCTTCCAAGTAGTTCAACTCCCTTCCTGCTGACATCACCAACTCTGCGACACTGGGCACTTTTAAAAGCAAACTTCAGCAATTCCTTCTAGCTAGAACCACACAAGCGACTGTTCTACATAATCTGTGGGATCCCTGCTCCCCCAGCTTCAGTCACCTCATCCCATCTTCTTTCTCCACCCTGTACCCTCCACCATCCATTTATACTACATGTTAACCCCTCCTGTCTATTCCTTATTTTTCCCTTACCTCACCTCACTCCCCTGCTCCCCCACAAACCATGCCCCTGACTTGCCCCCACTCCTACTCACTCTGCACCTATACCACCTTTCTCTTCACGCTCACTTCCCAAACTCCTCACCCCTCCTCTATCCCATTCTCCTCCCTTCTTAACCTTCATCACCCTTTCTTCTGTCCACCAATTAACTCTATTCAAACTTATCACACCCTACCTCCAATTTCCCAGTATCTCCCTAATCTTGATAATGCCTCTGGCAACATTCTTTCTCTCTCTCCCCCTATATTTATAGTACTGCCTCTGGTCCAGTGTTAGTAAGAATTATTGTATATAACATTAGTTACCCTAAAATTGTGTTATCCCAGGCATACTTTGTACATTGCCTGACCTCACTATTGTCCTTTAGTTAGTTTAAGTTATAACCTGACAATGCCACATGCTGCATTATTGTTTGATACTATATGTCTTCTGTATTTTACTACATGTTCATGCTGTTTGACTCTGATTTGTATCTGTCTACATTAACATGATGTGGAACTTATGTAAAAGAGCTCTCGGGCTCAAAGGTGTTAATCCCAAAACAAATAAATACAGTGGGACACCTAGGGTGACACATACCTGTGAGATACTCCAGCCACAGGATGTCTGTTCCAGTTTCCTGCTGCATGGCATCCTCAGCAGCGATGGCAGCCTCCTGATAAAGGGTGTGCCCAGTCTGTCTCTGAGTCTATAGGGTGCAACACAAGGTGGTTAGTAGGTCTGTGGTGTCTAACCCCCGCCTCACATTGTTTTAATTTTTTTTCTATCTACTGTTTCTCATCCAGGTCAAAAGGCCCCCTTCCACTGGTCCCCCAAGCCCCCTCACCCTGGCTTCCACTGGGACTTACCTGGATGGCATTGAGATGCCCAATTAACCAGGTGCAGAGCCTATGGATGACTGGCATCATCCTACCGGTCGACCATTTTTCTGTTTTCTCCCCCTACCCCATTGCTGAAGCATGACACATCAATGCTCATGTGTGGAGGTGCACGCATGTTGCAGAGTCCCACAGCACCCTCCCATCCATTGGTGTCCCTGACCCATTCTGCCCTCAGGCCTCCACCTGGGGGTAGTCATTCAGAGGGACTGCCAACCCACCCTCACTGGGAGAGGAGAGTTACCCTCTGGATGGTTGATCCTCTTGCTCCCCGCTGACCCCCACTGACCCACTCACTCTGCAAACATAGGTCACTGGCATGGCAGGAAGTACGGCATCAATGCCTCAGCACTCCATGCCACTGGGCCAGCCCAACCCACCCCACATTGCTGTGTGTTCCTTACAAGAGGTGCATGTCCTCCTCCTCCCCATGCAGGGACACGGCAAGGGTGTCTGCCACCATCCTCTCAATGGGTGCCAGGAGGTACCGCTGCATCAGCAGCCCTCCACCTGTTCCAGTCTGGTATCATTTGACAGATGCCAGCCTCCACATGACAGCAGATCACAAATCACACCAATTATGTTTTATGGCAGCTAGTGTGTGTGCCTCTGGCCCAACCACATTGACGAGTGCCTGTATGTCCAGCCACTGCTTTGCCTTTGTCTCAGCCAACACCTTTAGCAGCTCTGACCCATGTAGGATGGCATTTTGCTTCTGAATATTGTGGACTATGATGCCCACTTGTGCAACACTGAAATCTGTGGATCGGGAATGGCCTCAGCCACATTTCTGGCCTGGCTCATGCATCACAGGGCAACCACACTCGATCACATCAGGCAGCGGAAGTGACCTGGATGCCAGGAGCACATCTGTTCCACCTCAACTGAGGCAGTTTCTACATTCTCCATAGTGCTATTCACTTGGGACTTCAGAGGAGCTGACTTTGATAAGATGGCCAACAGAGTTAAGCTAGCCCTGGCAAAAAGAAATACAGGTGAGAGGGTACAGGCAAAGTAGGCAAGCATTAAGGATGCAATACTTGAAGCAACATTCCATAGTTTTAGAGAGAAAAGGAAGTGCAAAAGAAGAAGGAAACCACTTTGGTTCTCAAAAACAGTAGCAGAAAAGGTCAGAGCCAAAAGGCTGGCCTTCAGGAAATATAAGGGATAGGGAGACATACCAAACTTCCCTAAGGGAAGTGGAGAAGACAGTAAGGCAGGCAAAAGCCCAAACCGAGGAAACACTAGCACAGACAGTAAAAGAAGTAAAAGAAGGTGACAAGACTTTCTGTAGATAGATTAATGAAAGGAGAAAGTCTAGAGGTGGTATTGCTATGATCAAAGGAGATAATGGGGCATGTGAGGAGGAGGACCATGTAAAAGCATCTATCCTAATAGATACTTCTGCTCAGTATTTACTGAAGAGAAGGTAGGGCAGGGCCCACAACTTAGCACCATGGACACAGGGGGGAGGGAGGTGAGCACTAGTCCCTTCACAAAAGAAAGGGTCCTACAAGAGCTCGATAAGCTCAGGGTGGACAAGACAATAGGACCTGATGGCATACATCCCAGGGTACTAAAGTAGCTAAGGATGGAACTAGCGGAGACATTATCAGAACTGTTTAGTGAGTCTCTGAGCACAGGAGAGGTCCCAGAAGACTGGAGAAGGGCTCATGTGATCCCGCTCCACAAGAGTGGTAGCAGGGAGGAGGCAGGGAACTACAGACCAGTCAGTCTTACCTCAGTAGTGGGCAAGATTATGGAGGCACTCCTTAAGGAAAGGATAGTGCAACACCTGGAATCCATAGGAGCACAGGATCCAAGACAGTATGGGTTTACAAAAGCAAGGTCATGTCAAACAAATCTCATACATTTCTTTGACTGGGTAACCAGAGTGGTGGACCAAGGGGGAGTAGTTGATGTTGCCTACCTTGGCTTCAGCAAAGTTTTCGATACTGTTACACATAGAAGATTGATTAATAAGCTGGGTAGGCTCGGCGTGGGTCAGAAGTTGGTCAACTGGGTGGCAAACTGGTTGACGGGCAGAAAACAGAGAGTGGTAGTAAATGGTATACAGTCAGAAGAGATGTAAGTCACAAGTGGGGTACCTCAGGGATCAGTCTTGGGGCCATTCCTCTTTAATATCTTCATCAGTGACATTGCAGATGACTGAAGGGTAAGGTTTGTCTGTTTGCAGATGACACCAAGATCTGCAACAGAGTAGATGAACCAGATGGGGTGGGCAGAATGAGCAGAGATCTGGATAAACTAGCAAACTGGTCAGAAGAGTGGCAACTGGAGTTTAATGCAAAGAAGTGCAAGATCATGCATATAGGGAAGAGAAACCCTGATGCCACCTATAGGCTGGGAAGGGAGTTGCTGGCAGTCACAAGGAAAGAAAGAGACTTGGGCATCGTCATCACCAATTACCTAAAATCTTCCAAGCAGACCACTAAAGCATTAGGTAAGGCTAGGGGGGGTGTTAGGGTGTATTAGTAGGGGTATCACAAGTCAGAAGAGGGAGGTAATAATCTCTCTTTACAAGACACTAGTTAGGCCCCATCTGGAGTACTACGTGCAGTACTGGAGGCCACACCTTCACCAGGACATTAACCAAATTGAGGCAGTCCAGAGAAGATCAACCAAAATGGTGCAGGGACTGCATCAGAAAACATATGAAGACAGATTAACGGAGCTCAATAAGTATACCTTAGAGCAAAGGAGGGAGATCTGTGATATGGTTGAAACATTCAAACACCTTAAGTGCATGAAACATTCAAGCACCTTAAGCGCATTAACAAGGTGAAAGTCTAACATATTTCCATATAAGAAGAATAGCAGGACAAGAGAACACAGCATGAGATTAGAGGGAGGCTGATTAAGGGGTAATATGAGGAAGTTCTTTTTCACAGAAAGGGTGGTGGATGCATGGAATGGCCTACCTCAGGAAGTGGTGGATATGAATACAGTGTAGGGCTTCAAACAGGCATGGGATAGGCATAAGAGAGCAATACAGATGAGTATGAATAGATAGGCCATTGACAGAGCAAAGGTCAATGGCACATTTATAATGTAGAGAAACAAATGGGCAGACTGGATGGGCCTTGCTGTCCTCATCTGCCGTCAACTTCTATGTTTCTATGTTTATGTTTCACATTTACATGTGGGATGGGGGCTACCTTTATGGCGGGGTCATGGGGCATGGCCAAGTTCTGCAGGCCTACCAACTACCTGCTCCACGTGGCCCTGTACACCTCAGCTTACCATGCCCTTGAATCTGTGTACCCTGGGCATGTTATAGGGCATTGCATATAACTGTCCATGCATGCACAGTGCATAGCTACATGCTGCCACTACAGCACTTACAACTGTTGTTTATGTGCATTAGTGCATAAGCCCCCATTATGTCAATATCAAAGCACCTTACTGAAATTTAAGTTAAGAAGCAGTCAAAGAGATAAAAAGACACAAAGCAGAAGCACAAGTGTTACAAACAACCCTCAACCACAGCACTTGTGCCAGTAGCATTCTCACCTTCCCAAATGATCACTGTTGCGTATTAAAAAACAAATCCCTGGTAATCTATTGGTCCACCAACTCCAATCCCCCACTATGTATGAAAAGAAATTCTTAGCAGTGTATTCCCCTTCCAACCCCCAGTTGTGTATTTTAACAACTGTTTGGTAGTCCAGTGATACTAAGCATGGGCAGGTGGTAAAATACCCTACCCTAAACACCTCCAAACTATTTTAAATTACCCTAAAAGTACCCTAATGTAAAATGGGTAGTTGGTTAGGGAATGGTATTTGCTACCCTGATTTTTTTACTACCATATTACTTTACCCTGCCTATAACAAAATGTGTCGTGCTCCTCTCACAGCTAGTGGGGTCTGGGGCATGCTCCCTTCCGGAAATGTTTTAGAACATTAATGTAAATGGTGCAATTTCCTGCATTTTAGAGTTAGTATGAGTAAGAGAGTCTTACTTAGCTGCAAAATAAGAGATCGTGCTTCATATTCAGTGCCATCCATGGTGGACAGAGTTGGATTTCCTTGCAGCAGCATGGAGACTGATGGGGCAGAGAGCAGAAAAGAATACCTGACATCATCGTGCTCTGGTGGTTGGCTCTCTCAGTCTGCTGGCATCCCCCTCTTGCTTGAATACAGCTTCAATGTCTGGGCCATAGTGCATATCATCAATCAGGACTGTGAGGCCCAGGTCCAGCCCTAAGATTTTGACTGGCACCATCATTGTGTTATGTCCCTTTTCCTTCTGAGTTCGTGTCCCTAGTTGGTGGTGGTCAGTGGCACCATGATCCAGTGTGGTGGGAGGGCAGCAGCTACAACAAACAGGAGTAGTGTCTTCCTGACAATGCCCAGATCCTATCACACAGCAGCAGAAGCAGCAATAATCCCTGGTTGGGGTAGTGGTTGGGCGAGAGCCTGAAGATTTTTTTTTGTATATCCCGCCAAAATGGTGTATGACTGTGCATCACTACCAAAGTAAAACCACTCCCATGATTGCACCACCTGAGATGGTGCACATAGATTGGCTGTCTGAGGTTCTGATGCCAACTTGTGTATCATCATCTGTTTGGTGGTTGGGCAATGGTGGCTGGTAGGGGAGACTAACTGGTTCAGGATTAACAGTCCTGGCTGAGTCCAGTCGACTCCCAAATAAAAAAAAAATACTTTTTAAAATTTGGTTGGATGACTTTTAGCAGAGGGTCAGGATTCACCCCTCCACCGCCCCTGTACACACCTGTACCTAAACAGAGAAAACTACACAAAGGATCTGTCTTGGGTCAGTTAAGATAGGCACAGTTGCTCTGAGCAAGCCTGCTACTGTTTCCAAAATACAGTCTTTAGTATAAAGGCATCCTTCTATAGGGCCACTATAATATGCCCCAACTTTTCTTTATTGATGTAACATTGCCATCCAGACTGTCTGCACTAGTTAGTGAAACAGAGAGCCATTTAATGGTTAAATAAGTAATTTGCCTATTGGGCCATTGGATGAGAAAGACAATAGGTGCAGCTGCTCTGAGTGAATCTGCTGCTGTTTCCAAAAATGAAACCTTCAGAACAGTTGAGCTGGCTATGACAATTTACTTTTTATTTAATCTTTTCTTTTTGCCTCTCCCTGCCCTTCCAGACAGACACTCCTTGAGACCGTGCAGTGTTAACCCCCCCTTCACCTGCTGAGCCACCCCATTGCCATCCATACTGTCTTTGCTTCAGTCCACATTCATGGTAGACACAGGCTAACCCTTCCAGGGAGCCCCCTCCTTAAGGAGGCAAACAGGAGGGAAGATAGTTTCTACTATCTTGATTGAGGAGCAGGGGCTAGGAGGATCAGAGTAGGCTGTGAATGGCTATGTGGCTCAGGGGAATGAGGCAGCCATCATCCAGCAGCCAGGTGGGCAATTTCCACTTTTCTGGTCCCACTCACCTCCCACATTTGTGCAGCCACAGCAGCATCCTGAGAGAGAGGACGTTTGGCAATATATGGTGGCCAATGCTGCCTAGAACACTTCCATTAAGAAACCTTCAAAAGCCATTAGTTAAGTGGTCCAGCACTGCCCCACCTCCCAGGAGGGAAGCAACCATAGGATGCTCTGACCCCCTCCCTGCTCATCTCCATTCCTGATGTCTGGGCTCAGTGCACGAACCCAGGTCACCAGTGTGCTGAGTGATCCCCCATTGCTTGGCACCATAGAGCCAGCCTCCAAATTTTTTAATGTCAGTACAGACAGTGGCTCTAAAACAAATGCCTTATATAGCCATAAAAGGCTATCTAGAGACAGGGTCACTGCAGAGATTCTTCTGGCTTCACTGCGGGCCACTGACCATACAGGGACAGGAAAAATGTAGGGGCTCAGTGTGTATTTCCATTAATCAGTCACAGCTGACCACTGGTGATGTTGCTGCATGCTTGTAGAAGTACACAGACACAGTCATCTCAGCTCTCAGTGCCAGCTGAGCAAATCAAGCTTCATTTATTTTTTGTAGGTACTGTAGCTGGTAGCTGCTGCCTGCTAGTATTCATTTTTATTCACATATCCAGATTTTCCACCTCACTGATTTATTCAGTGAGAAAATTAAATTATTAAGCCATGCTAGTGGTGGGGAAGGCTGAGGCACTGGTAGCGCATCTTAGATCCTACCACACCGGCAACCCATGTTTGTTCATGAGCTTGGGTTGCTGGGGGTCAGCCAAGGAGGGAGAGGATCGAGCACCTGGTGGCTGTTCCCTCCCAGGAGGGATGACCTGCAAGCTCAACCAAATGACTACCATGTGGTGGAAGAGAGGGCTGCAGGACTCTGGGGCGTGCACATGCCTCCACACATGCATGCTCATGAGTGCACCCCCGCATAGGGGAACACACGGACAGAAAATAGAAAAACAGGTTGCAGTGAGCTAAATGAAGCCCTGCCTGCCTGCCTCTGCCCCACTCTGTCAGCCAATCTCCCTTCCCTGTCTGGATGTGTGTCATCGGGTTGGGGGAGGATAGCCATCCCCTTCTCAGCCCTGCCAAGGGGGGGGAATCTATTGGTGATCTAGTGCACAGTGGTCAAGTGAGACAGATGCTGGGTGAGGGGCTGTGGGGACAGAGCAGAGAAAGCCTGCCCACACCAGCCCTGAGGAGGGAGAAAACCCTGGATAAAAAAAAAGAAAATTAAATTACCCCATCTGAGTCATTTTTTTTCCAAAATAGAAAAGTGAGCCTGACAGCTCCGTGGCTGCCAGAGAGCTGGTAGGGTACCTCAGGTTGTACTCCACCCTACCTGGTTAAGTAATGTTGTAATCTAGTATGGTTAATTTTAAATTACCCAGACTGACTATCAGACTCTATTACCCAACTCGGTAACACATTATTAATACCCTTCCAGACTGAATGCAAAAAGACACTCTAAATACACACAATGGCCCAGATATTCAAAAGAGTTGAGCCATGCGCAATAGGGTTGCGCCTGTGCAAGTCCGGAATTGCGCCATTCTGAGATATTCAGCAGGAGGCAGCTGTGCCCCCGAAATCATGCTGAGCAACATCACAATGATAATGAAGGCATGCGCAACCGAAGGGGGAGGAACCATGCATAAATGGCTCAGTGTGATATTCAACGACTTGCGCCATGCGCAATAGGGGAGCAAGCAGAAGTTGCACCATAGCAGAAATGAGCCAAAATAAAAAGGAGCAAGGGAGAGGCGTAAGAACACTACAGGGAAGCCACATGAGGCAGAAGCATAGGCAAACAGACAGGGCAGGAGGCACAAACAGGGCAGGCCAGGGAAAGGGCACTCTGAACAGCCAGACACAGGGACGGTGTGGGGAGCCATACAGCACAGAGGCCAGCACAGGCAGGTGTACCCAGTGCAGGGGAAGTAGCAGCCAGGACAGTGGGGGGAATACATGAACAGCTGCTGGGGGAAGGGTGAACACAAGCCAGGGACATGACCAGTGCCACCTTCCAAATGGAGGCCATTATGAGGGGGGTGAGAAGGCAGGCAGCAGGGGGGCGTGGCTGTGGAAGGGCCCATCAGCGGTATGCCCCCAACAGGCAGTACCGAGCCTGCACCAGCTTTGAGCTGTACACTGATACTGAGATTGTGGGCTGGTACTGCCTGAATAGGGCAATTCTGAGGTGGCTCTGTGAGCTGTGCAGTGATGTGATGCAGGCACCCACACGACAGAGCCATGCCCTGTCAGTGGAGACTAATGTAACAGCCTGCATGTGCTTGCTCGCTCACCACGGGTACCTTCCAGAGACCAACTGGGGATACCACAGGCATAACCCAGTCGGCCACGTCATGCCACCTCACCCAATTCCTCAGCGCACTGCTGCCACATGCTGCGGAGTACATCCATTTCCCCAGCACAGCGGTGGAGCACACAGCAAACATACAGGAGTTCCACAGGGTAGCATGTATGCCTGGCATGCTAGGGGCAATAGACTGCACCCATGTGGCCATATGCACACCACCTGGCCCCGAGGGGGTAGCATACATAAATCACAAGGGCTATGCCAGCATCAACTGCCAGGTGGTGTACGATGCCAGGGGGTGCATAATCAATGTCTGTGCCACGCACCCTGGGGAGCACACTATGCCACAGATTCGAGAGTGGGGACATCCCCACTGGACACCTACTGGGTGAGTATGCAAACCACATGGACAATCACTAGGGCCTGGAGGGGCATGGCCAGAGGTGGCATGGGTAGTGGCCTACATGGCCTGGGGCAGGGCAATGCTGATCACAAAACTAACCTCCACCCTCTACTCACAGGTGACAGTGGATACCCACTCCGTCCCTGGCTGCTCACACCCTACTGGCGGCCTGCGACCCCATCGCAGCAACGCTACAATGAGGCACATGCCACCACACGTAATATCATCGAGTGGGTGTTCAGGATGCTGAAGGCATGATTCTGTTGCCTGGTCACCTCTGGCGGTGCCCTACAGTACAGCCCCTCAAAGGCTTGCGGGCTATTCCTGGCCTGTTGCATCCTGTACAACATGGCCAACGAATGTGGGATAGCCATACAGGTCGAAGAGGGGGACAGCGATGGGGACAATGGGGACACCGTTGACGATGGTGATGGGCAGCACCCCCTTGGCCGATGGGACTCCCTACTGCTCCGGCTGGCACAGCTTCACCGGGACACCATCATGGAGGAGCACTTCAGCCAACCCAGGTAAGTCATGGGGCCATGCACAACCACCAGTGGCTAAGGCACAACCTACAAACATGCATGGACACACACCAGGGGTGCATGCCGTCAAGGGAAGTGGCAGGGCACAGATGCACACACGCAACCAGGGATGGGTGAGGATTAACATGCCACACAGATGGACACACACACACGCTCACACACAATGCAACTCACCTGCACAGAGGGCAGGAGGCACACCGACTCAGAACGCACACCCTAGCAACACACATGTCCACAGGCCACCACACCCACTGCCTGTCCATATGCATGTGTCAGATGCTGAGCACCATTGCACATTGGTGTACAGCGCAATGCAGGCATCATCATGCACACACAACCGCGGACAGCAGTCAGGAGGGTGTGTAGGTGGACTGTGTGTCCATGTGCAGGGCCGGTTACCCACCCGTGCACTGCCCACTGAAACACACAATGCACACAGGGCAGCACCAGACAGTAGCCATGCTGGGAGACAGTTCAGTCACGTGACACAGTGCCCTGGCCACCACGGAAGCATGGGCAGCCCCGCCGAGACCCATCAGCACTGACAGGCTGATCACTGGCCTCATGGGGTGGCACTGATGGTCCCCCAGGGGTTCCACTGTGTGAACGAGACCGTGCTCGCACAGGGGTCTGCAGCACACTGAACATGCCTGCACCAGGAGTGCTCGGGATGCCCACAGCTGAACTTGGTGTCGACAGGGTGGGAGTCGCACTACGCCAGGAATGGGGGGGGTGGATAGTGCACTGCGTGGTGTCTGCGATGCATGGGCACCTGACTGTGTGCCCATTGTGGCCATGACAGCAATGAATGCCTGTGCGTGCCTGTCAATGGCAGCGGTCACATCCTCCTGAAAACGGTCCATCCCTGCCAGGATCAGTGTGGTGTCCCTGCTGCAACGCTCCTCTGCCCACTCCAGAGCCACACATAGTGCATCCACAGACGTTGCAAGCAGCATCTGCTGCTGGACCGATGCTTGCAGTAGGCAGGTGTGCTTGTCCAAGAGGTCATCAGCCTCCTCAGCATCCTGTCCCTCAGGGTGTGCATGGCCCCAATGATCAGCACCCCTTGAGGGTGAGTGCTGCGCACCAGGACCAGGTCTGGGCATGTCCACAGGTGGTGCACAGATGTTGCTGCTGAACCCTGTACCCCCAAGCCCATTGGGCGATTGCTGATGCTGCCCCTCTGGCTGCCTCTCCCCAGGGCTCAGTGGTGCCACCGCAGTGGCCGTAACAGTACCACTGTCCTGAGCAGACACCAGTGCTGCCCCACTGGTGCTGACAGGCACAGCCTGGGACTGTGCTGACACGCAGGCCTCCACGGCAGCACCACCCACAGCCATGGGCGCAAATTGCCCTGCTGTGTGGCCATCCTGTGGCACACATGTGTCACTGCCCATGACGGTTGTGTCATCATCACCAGTGACTGACTCTGCACCGGCCACAGTCACAGAATGCTGGCGTCCGTGGACACCAGCACACTGGGACACAGGCAGGGCTTCCTCCACACCTGTTACAATGACATCAATGTGGACAGCCAGGCGGCCCCACTGTCGCAATGATCCACGTATACCTGTGGAGGTGGATGGTCCCTCCTCCAACTCTAGCTGACTGTCCGCAGTGGACAGGCCAACCACCGCTGACCCATGCAGATGCTCAGGATCTGTAAAGGAACGCAAAATCGCGTTAGTGTGTTTGACCTACCCTGCCTCCCCATAGACAGACCATGACTTACCATGTAGTGATGGGCCACCACCTGTCTGGAAGCCACCACCCGGAACACCCTCAATGGCACTGCCCTGCATGCTTCCAGCAAGCCTCTCCCCCTGTGGGGTCAGCTGTACCACCTCCGGCTGTCTTCCACCTGTTGCAGCACATGCTGCTCTGATGGCAGCCACCTTCTCCTTTATCCTCCTCCTGTCCGTGCCCATCTTTTTCCTTACACTCCTACACAGAGCGCTGGTGGCTGCCAAGCAGGTTCACAGCAAGTGCCACCTCCTCCCATGCAGCAGCACAGGCTTGAGGTGTTCCCCGCCGTCCACTGAGAAGTGGTTCCTGATCCAGGTAGGCCTCGAACAGGGCCTCGGTTTCAGCCTTTGTAAAATTAGGCCTCCTCCTCCTCCCACCACTGTGTTCCTCCTCTCCAACAACCTGCTAGGTCATTATGTAGCCTGTAAGAATGTCAGTTGTTACCTGTGACTGTGCAGTCCTATGCATGTCCCTGAATCCACAGTCCACACTCCCAAACAGCATGCAACTCATCAATAGACTGCAGTAACCGACTATGGCCACTGCAGCACATTGTCACACTTTTATAGCGCAATCCATGCAAATGAGGTGAGGAGCAAGTTTAAGTAGATGCAAATTGCAGTGCTGCGCCATTGAATGGCTGATTAGATGATTTGCATATCATGGCTGAATATCGCGCTGTTGCGCTTTGTACAATTGTGTTGAACGTGCTGAGCCAATGGAGCAGTTCTGTGACTTGCATAGTACACACCTCACTGCGCGTGCCCTGGTTGCTGAACCAGGCGTCTGCCACGCTGATGACGTGCTGTGCATGGTAGGCAATGCAGGGCACGGCCACCATTGTGCCAGGCTATAGCGATGGTCACTACATGGCGCTGTGGCACTGGGCCATCATAGGCGCAATGGGTCAACTGCGTGGTAGGCCACTATGGCACTGGCACACAGGCAATAATCGCTACATGCATTGACCTTCCAATGGCGCTGTGTGTCGTCGCCAGAGACCCTTGACCCTGTGCCGACCTTTGCCCCTAGAAGCCATATGTCAGGCATGGGTGCACCTCTATCACTCTGTTCGGTAACAGCATGATAGGGAATGGCAGCACTGTACCGCGCAGCATCTGCATGTGGGGATCCACGCTGCAGAGCACCATATTGCCTACTATTACTGTGAGAATGGCACGCAGACAGGCAGCGCAGTGGTCTGCGATAGAGATAGCCAATCTGGTGGCAATTGTGGAGCCACACCATGGGCCTCTCTTCGCGGAGGCGCCTCTGGACAGGGCCAGGATCCAGGTGTGGCAGGAGGTGGCCACTGCCTTGGAGGAGGCCACTGGATGGGGGAGGAGTGTGGAGCAGTGCAGGCACCACTACGGGGACCTGTGGAAGAGGGAGCCAGAGCTACTGGCACGACTGCGAGCACACTTTTATCGTCCATATGGGTAACAGTGTTGTATGTGTCCAGCACATAGAGGAGGGACCGTCTGGGGTTGGCTGTGGTGGTGTTCACAGGGTGTGGGGTGGGTGGGTCTGGCTGGGTGGGATGGCACACACCTGGGGAAGGGGACTTTGCTTTGGGATTGTACTGATGTTCTTCTCTCCTTGTTTGCCCCACAGGCCCAGAAGAAAGCTGCCATGTGAGAGAGGAGCAGCGGAGGGAGGAGGACGGTGCAGCCAGGCGGGGTGAGGGCCATCACCGCCCACCTGACCAGCCCGATGAGGGTGAGTGCCATACATCCATGATTACTAGTGCATGCTGTGTGACAGGGTGGGCAGCGGGGCATGGCCACCATACATTGACACCACTGCCATGCACGCAACTTGTTACAGTCAACACTGTCCAGTGGCAATGCATGTCTGGGAGTGCGTCAATGGTGGTCCATGTGTGCACCAGGTACATGGTTGTGCCACTGCCTTTGCACCACATAGCCATGTCACTAAACAGCCACGGTAGTGCTGAGCATGACTTGGCTGGTGGGTGTGTGCAGTGTTCCGCATGGCTGTATGCGCCTGGGTGGGCAGGTCTTGCGGACATGAGCTAGAGCAACACTCGCTCTACCCTGCGTTACCTCTCTGACGCTGCCAACACTCTCGCTCTGCGCTAGCTCTCCACCTACTTCACATGGCAGCTTTTTTACAGGATTTTAAATTAAAATAAGCTGAACTGCACAGTTTGTTTGGTTTTCTGGTACAAAGTGTGACTTAGTTTCATTGTTTGGCTGCACATTATCACTTTTGACCATGCTCAGTCACGCTACACGTCACTGATAAAAGTGAAAGTGCTGTCTACTACTCGCTTCAGCTGGCTTCTTCTTCTACAGAGTTCTCAATAAAAATAACGTAAAATGCAGTTACTTTGCTTTTCCACACCGAAGGACTTGCTTTCAGTGTCTGCCTGCATATTAGGTACCATTATTGACCACGCTCGGTCACGCTACATTTCACTGATAAAAGTGAAAGTGTTCCCCACTCTTTCTCCTCCCTATAAAGACGACAACTTTATTCTAGGAATAGTAAATGAAAATAAAAAGAAATATAAACCTCTTTTTTTTTTTTTTTTTTTAATTCTTATGCCAGACAGGGACTACTTTTTTGCTCTCCCACAAAAATGTTTATTTCCATTTTATAAGATAGATGATCCACTCTGGGGTGTGCGGTCATGCTCTGATATACGCACATCTTGGGTGGTTGAACACACTTGGCCTGCGGCCTCGTGAGTCACAACGCACACCAAGGCGTGCATATATCAGGCGAGACCACACCTAGAGTGGATTATCTATACATATATATATGTGTATGTATATATATATATGTGTGTATATATATATATATATATATATATATATATATATATATATATTGCGTGTATATATATATATATATATATATATATATATATATGTGTGTGTATATATATATATATATATATATGTGGTGTATATATATATATGTGTGTGTATATGTATATATATATATATATATATATATGTGTGTGTGTGTATATATATATATATGTGTGTGTATATATATATATATATATATATATATACACTTTACTTGTCGATGTATTGTTATATGTTGAGCATTTAACAAAATCTAGGTTTAAAAATAGGGATTGTGTTCCTCATCCCTGCTCCAGCTGGTAAAGTGTTATTAGTTTTCAATCAGACAAGATAGACAAAAAAAGACAGGTAAAATAAATGTTGCAGTGGTTGGTGTTTACTGTTTGCAGGGAGCTCAATGTTCCAACAACATTTATAAGTTTCAGAACACCCTGTTCTTTGCAACTTACAGTTACCGAGCACTGCAGTATTTAGATTAGTCTCTCTTTTCTGACTAAAAACTGTTAACTCTTTACCAGCTGAGGGAGAGATGAGGAACACAAGTAATTACCCATTACCCATTACCCGTCTCAAACTACCTGACCCACAAATTACACTATTGTGTCGGGTAGGGTAATACAGTACCCAAACTACCCATCTCAGACAAAAATAAGTGATACCCGCACTTCTTGACCCAGCTATCCATTGGGTAGCCCATACATAAATCATACCATCATCCTTTCCTGTTCTGTGATACAATAGTGAAAGTCCCTAGTAGTCAAGTGGTACCCCCTTCTGCCTCATTTGCAGTTAAATTGCAAATGTCCCTAGCAAATCTGTTGAATCCCTTTCTGCACTGATCCCTAATACAATGGTGAATGTCCCTGTAAATCCAATGGTTCTCCCCTCCCACCCTGATATCCGAAAAAATAGTGAATGTCCCTGGTAGTCCAGTGGTATCCCTTCCTGCCCAAATCCACATTCCAATAGAGAAAGTCCCTGGTACACCAGTGGTACCTTTCTCCCAACCAAATCCCTGATCCTGTAGTAAAAGTCTTTGTTATCCGGGTGCTATCCCGCAGCTGCCTATTCCCAATCCAGTTGTGAAAGACCCTGGTAGTGAAGTGAAACCCCTCCTACCCTGATTCCTGATCAACTAATGAAATCTCCTGGTAGTCAAGCGGTACCCTATGATCATCTAAATCCCCCCTGAAAAAGACTCCACCCCCTCCTTGACCTACCCACTCAGGTCCCCTCATCTGGTACCTGACCAACCTGACTAATCTCACTTCCATTGTGGGGCACAGTAGTGGACAGTGAGTGGAATAGACCCTCATCTCACCACCTTGGCTGGCCACCATATGAGTGACAGGGACTGAGTGCACACATAATGTAGAAACACTTATTTCTTCACTACCCATATTAAATCCCTGTTATTCAGCCAGAGTCCATCAAGGACGGTGAGAGGAGGGTCTGTTCTGCTCACCATACATCACTGTGTCTCCTGATAGCAGGTGGTTAGTCATTTGGGTTGGGTCCCAGAAGTGGGTCAGATGGTGTTAGGTGCTAAGTGAGTGGGTCGGAGAGGGGTGGGAAGAAACTTTCAATAGGGATTTGAGCAAGAGAGAGATATCACCAGACTATTAGGGACTTTAACTATTGTATCAGGGTCTGGGGTGTTAGGGGGCTACCACTGGAATACAAGGGATTTACACTATTGGATTGGAGGAGTGGGATGGAAAGGTGTACCACTGGACTGCTGGGGACTTTCACAACTTGATCTTAGATGAGGCAAGAGGAGGTATCACGGGACTAACAGGGACTGTCATTTTTGAATTGGAGATCAGGGTAGGAGGGGTGTACCACTGAACTACCAGGAACATTCAATACTGAATTGGGGATCAGGGATAGAAGGAAGTGCCACTGGACTGACAGTGACATTTTAAATATTTGGTCAGTGGTCGAGGCAGGAAGAGGAGTACTACTTTACTAACAGGGACTTTCATGACTGGATTAGGGATCAGGGTGGAAGGGTGGTACCACTCTACTAACAGGAACTTTTCTGGTTTTGCCTGCAACTGAAGGCTCAGCCCCCAAATCACCACAAACTCTGCCCACCCCCAGGACTTACCCCGGTATTGTGAGCCATCCAGGCTTGCCCACTCTGGCTGAGGCCATCAGGCAGACACAGCTTCATTGGACAATGAGCAGAAGTCCCTGGTGGTGAGCCACTGGGAAGGTTCCCTTGGCTTACCTCCAGGGCGGGGTCATGGAACCAAGCTGAACTGACAGATACACATTGCTAGGTCACCAGCCAGGAGTCAAACAGATGGAGTGGAGCCAGAGAGGTGTGGTGTCATAGGTGGGGCGGCAACAATTTTGCTGCAGTAACACCCAGCAGGCATGGTATTCACTGACATTATGCACTGTAGTGTGAACGTCAACATGCCTCCCAATCCTACAGCATCTGCAGCATCTAGTCATTCACTCAACCTCTACTAGAGGATAACCATGCACCGAACATTTGCCCAACCCTTCCCCTGGAGGAGGAGAGTAGTCCTAAGGATGCTCCAGCCTATTCCCACCAGCTGGCTCTCTGACGCCTCAGGTCCATTCCTGAAGCCAAGGTGTAGGCGTTGCTAGCTGACACCTTGCCACTGTGCAGGCAGGCCAGCTACTATCAGAGATTTTAAATACTGGAGCAGGGAGCAGGGTACCAGGAACCACTTAACTACCAAGGACTTTCATTATTCGTATATGGACAGTAACTGATTGACAAATACTGTTTTTATTCTTACTGGGCTTAGCTGTGTTGCTGCTCTTTTTGATACTGTGCTACAACTCACATAGTTTATTTTGATAGGATTTGGGGTTTAGTTCTGTTTTGGGGCTTGGTTATAGAGATATTCTTAAAGTGTGTGAGAACAGAGTGTCATGGGTGAGTGAGGGAGTGAGTGAGTGGGTGTGTGATTTTGTGTGAGTTGAGTCTTTGTGTGATTTTTGTTATTTTATAGTTTTGGTTAAGGTTTGTGCTGTTTAAAGGTTGGGAGGAACAATCCTGGTCGAAATGTGTTTGGGTACTGGTCCTGCTAGACTCACCTACGCTGCCTCCCTGTTGCTTAGCCTTTGCCCCATATCTGACCTCCCTGTTCCTCTTTTTGCAGCTAGATTCTGCAGAGAGGTCAGAATAACTAGGTGATGGTTGAGTTGTTGCTGGCAGAGAGCAGCGGAGGATGAGGTGGTGAGGGGCATTGAGGTTGTAAGGTCAAGGAGACACCCTGGGTGTAAACGGGGCTGAGGAAGATGCCTGATGTGATTGGTTCTTATACCCAGGGGTCCCACTGGACTGAGTGGGCAGGTAGCTATAGGACTGACCACCTCCCCTAATCCTCTTCGGTCAGTGCTCTGCAGTGCCAGGATGATTAGGAACAAGACTGCTATTTTTGTAGACTTGATTTCCTTGGTCGACCTGGCTTGCATTACAGAGACTTGGTTGGATGACGATGCTGACCCAGTTCTAGTGGCTGCTGTCCCCACTGGGAACTCTGTGGTGCACTGCCCAAGGACAGATTGCAGGGGTGGGTGTGTCACCATTGTTTTTAGAGCCAACCTAGGCTTCACAGTGCATTTAGTTGGTAACACCAGGTCTTCTGAGTGTGTCACCATTCATGGGGGTCCAGGTACAGGCTGCAGGATTCTCCTCATTAATTGCCTGCCCAGGCCAGGGGAAGACTTCCTGCAGGTGGTAGTGGACTTCCTCGTCGACCAGGTGTTGGAGTCCCCCAGGTATTTAATCCTGGGGGACTTCAATGCCTTGGTCGATGATGAATCCTTGCATTTCAGTTATGATCTCCAGTTAATGTCTTCACTGGGCCTGACACAAATGGTTGCTTCTGTGACCCACCAGCATGGTCACACACTCGATCTAGTGTTCCAGCTGGGTCTTGGGGTTGATAACCTCAAGATTGATCCAGTCTTTTGGTCTGATCACTACACTGTGAAGTTCACATTTGGGGCCCCCATGATAGTCCTGTCCCCATGGAGATGGTTATCTCTTGCCCTTTAAGGGGGGACTAGACCCAGAAGGACTTCTGGTGGTAGCTAACCTATCTAGGGTAGCGGCGGCTTGTGCAATTGGCACTGTGGATGCAATAGCCACCTATAATAAGGTGATGTCTGAAACTCTGGATGCCATAGCACCAGTTTGTATATGACCCAGATCTTTTCACTTGAGATACCTGTGGTTTGACAAGGATCTCAAGGTGATGAAGATCAAGGGTCAGAAGTTGGAGCATTGCTGACAAATGTCCTGGCTAGATGCCGACAAACTGGTCCTGTGCACCCACTATCATGAGTACCAGAAGGCAATCTCCCATAAGAAGGCAGAGTTCCTGTTCATGAAGATTGTAACTGGGAGGAACAGACCTGCTCAGCTTTATCGGACAGTGGACAGGCTTCTTCATCCGGCCTGCCTTCAGCCGAAAAAAGCTTTTTCATCAGCCTTGTATGAGGAGTTTGCTCTGTTTTTCTCTGACAGGTGGTCTGTTGAGAGCAGAGGAACTCTGCCTGCCTGGGAAGAGTTTAGGTCAGTGGAGGTGTCTGACGTGAGTTGAGTGATCTTAGAACTGAAGCATACATCTTGTGAACTGGACCCAGCCCCAACACGCTTCTTGATGGGATGCCCCGAGGCTGTTGGCCCAGTGTTTGCTGGGATAGTCAGGTGTTTGATGGCTTAGGCAGTGTTCCCAGCTCCTCGGAAAGAGGTGTTGGTGAGACCCCTCCTAAAGAAACCTCCCCCGACCCAGACATGCTAAGGAATTACCGTTCTACCTCCTACCTGCCTTTTTTGAGCAAGGTTGTTGAGAAATTGGTAGCATAGCAGCTCAAGAATTGGCTCGTGTCCTTTGACATTTATGAGCCATTTCAGTCTGGTTTTTGGGCTAGATACAGCCCAGAAACTGCTCTTGTCAGGGTGCAAAATGACTTACTTGGAGCTAGAGATAGAGGAGACAGGTCAGTTCTTGTCCTACTCGATCTCGCTTCAGCTTTTGACACCGTGGACCAGACTGTGTTTCTCAATCAGCTCTGTGAATTTTGTGGACTTGCTGGTGTTGTCATCAGATGGTTTGAGTCCTATCTCTCACACTGGGTGCAGCGGGTAGTGATGGGGAATTTCTCCTCCTCCCCAATGCCCCTGTTTTGTGGAGTTCCACAGGGCTCAATCTTTTCACCGATGCTGTTCATGGTGTATATGCTGCCCCTGGGCGAGATCATTCAACAGTACAGTGTGAAGTTTCACTGCTATGCAGATGACATCCAGCTGTATTTGACATTTTCCCCCTGGAAATCTGATGCAGTTGATGTGCCTAACATCTGTCTGGTCAAAATTAATGGCTGGATGGCTTCCAGCTGGCTGCTACTCAACTCGGACAAGACAGAGGTGCTGGTGGTTGAGCTGGGTTCCAGGCGTGATGGGTTGCTACCTGGAGTGGACTCTGGTCTTTTCCTAGGATCTGTTCCATTGGTTGCTTCCCCATGGGTGTGAAATCAAGGCATGATCCTGGACATAAGACTGACCTTTGAAGATCAGGTGTCGTCTGTTGTGAAGAGTGTTTTTTACCACTTACAGAACATCACCAGGATCAAGCTACTCATTCTGCCTGAAGATCTGCCAACCCTAGTACATGCGTTTGTGACCTCCAAACTTGACAATTGCAATGCTCTTCACTCCAGGTCATGGGAGGGACACTCCACAGGCTGCAGCTGGTACAGAACGCAGCAGCCTGGCTACTAGCGGGACTATCTTGGTCATGCCATGTGACCATGTTTTGCACTGGCTGCTGGTCAGGTGGAGGGTCCTTTTCAAGGTGGGCTTGCTCACCTATAAGGCACTATACATGCTGGATCCTGGCTACCTGTCTGAGCTCCTGTCACCTACGACCTATGCCCACTCCCTCCACTCTGCTTCAAGGGGCCTCTTGGATGTTTCCAGGATTTGACTCAAGACCTCTGGTGATCAAGCATTTAGTGTCTGTGGGCTGACCCTGTGGAACACTCTTCCAGCTGTAGTCCGGGAGGCCCCTTCGATTGGTGTCTTTAAGAAGAGGCTTAAGGACCATCTCTTCTGCCAGGCTTTTGGGGATTAAGTCTTCTCCCCCCTACCCTCAGTTATTTCACATTTTATATTTAGACTTTTAAGAATGCTGTTTTAAAGTGTTTACTACTGCACAAATGTTATTTATTTATTTTATATTTTGTTTTTATTATGTACAGTGCCCAGAGCCTCTGCGAATGGGCACCATAGAAACAAAATTGCATTGCCTTGCCTAATGAATCAGGGTAGAGCGGTACCACTGAACTACTAGGGACTTTCACTATTTGATTGAAGATTGGGCTGGAGCGGGTACCAATGGACTATCAGGGAATTTCAATATTGAATCAAGAAGTGGGGCAGGGGAGTGTACCTCTAGAATCCCTGGGAGTTTTTACATTACACGACACATGTCAAGCTGTAGGGCAGTAGCACTGAACTGCCAGAAAGTGTTCTTTTAATACACAGTGGTGATCAAGGCAGAGATTCACTAGACTGCCATTGATGTATGTTTGGGGACAAGGCAGGGTAGATCACTAGACAGCCAGGGATTTTTGAAATCTGCTTGTCATTAACTATCAGACTCTTATAGGTACTTGAGAACAGGCATACTGGTAGTAATTCTGGAAAATTTTCCAGTGAATTGTGTACTCTTTCTAGGGCTGCAGTGGGCAGAGCCCTGCAGTCCTTTTACGATCATCAGAAAAAGGACTCCATATTCCTTCCGAGCAAACAACATGTTGGGCTTGCTTCACAGTCATCTCCACATCTGTAAATCAGTTCACCCATGTTGTCCCTGACAACTGTATCACTGCACTTTGTTACTGTGCATGATCAAAACCCCCAACCATTATCAAGCTTAGCCCCCCTACCTTCCCACCCTTGACACTAGTACTGTTACACTCTTTCTGCTTTCCTCCAATATTTATTTTCAGATGTCATCAGTGTCAAAATGTTGTACAAAATAGTGGCTTACCTCCCACTTGCCCTGTTCTCACTTGACTCTGCTACTACTATTGTATGGCCACTTAGGCTTTGCTACCTTCAGCTCCATTCATTGTGTTAATTGAACAAACAGCAGGGGGGTCTTCATGAACCTACATGCACCCCCATCCCTGACAACAGTCATGCCAGTGGCATTTGTCACAAAAGTAAAAATTAAACACTTCTTTTAGAGCACTTTACAAATAAATGGAATGAGAGAACTGCCACTAGAGCCACTAGAGCCACAGCCTCTCACAGTTATGCATGATCTCTCTCTCTCTCTCTCTCTCACACTTGCTCTCACTGTTCTGCACTTCTGTCTCTCCCTCATCACACAAAACTGCTACATTACTCTCTATTACAAAATAAATATACAAAAGTGATCGGGGATTGTTGGTCTCTTTTTTTTTTAACCTGTGAAAAAAATGGTCCATTGATGTCTTTTGCTGCCTTTACTTCTACCAATTAATCTGTCACCATTCCCAGGTGTTCACTGCCAGCCCTGTGACTTAGAGCGGAAGGGGACTTAAGCTTCCTGGAGAAGGACTCGGTGTCAAGCATTTGATGGCATTAGGAAGATTACTGTAAGGTTAATCCGTTGTGCATGTGAATGCATGTGTTTGTTTGTGTGCTAGGAAAGACTCCTATAAAGTGAGTTCTTATCATATTATGAAATGAGTGATAGTGCCTGGCAATGATCCTTTTTAGAAGCTTTAAAAAAATCAATTTGTTTTGTTTAGGTTCCATGTACTGAGTGAAAGCAAGAGAAGGAAATTATTACATTTTGTTTGGGATGGGGATGAAAGCAGTGGAATGAATTGAAGAAATGGCCAAAGAAAATGTTATTTCAACTGTCTTTCTAGAATGTTAAATTTAATTAAGAATGCATTACCATAGTGCATAGAACCTGCAAAATAGAAAGCTTATTTTACAGGCAACTAAATTAAAAGTCAAAACTGCCTTTATATATCGCAGGGCAATTGTAAATAAGTCTGTATCTGTTTTCAGATGTAACTATCTATTAATGGTTTATTTGTAATTCACTATATGGTTGAAGCAGCAGGTACATTACTGCAAATTGGAACACTATAAACAGGATCTAATGACTGTATAGTACATTTTCATTTTTAGTCAGTGCCAGTATGGGTTAGCCAGTGACCTTTTTAAAATATGATCTGGTTAACTATTCCACTACAGCTGTTGAGACATCTTGGATGCCAGAAAATATATTATATTTTTGGAGGGTTGGGGAGGGGCTTGTAGGATCAGAACTACAAATCTACATTTAAATGTATTGGTATATGACACATGTAAATGTTACTGTGAACACTCATACTGACAGTGACATTCTGACAACACACAAGTATGTCCTACACAGTTGCTTAAACCTGTTTCCAGTGTTTCTTTCTCCATTAACTGTTTTGTTGCCACAAATAAGAGTTAGATTTCCCTTGCTTTAGGCCACAAAGTGAGTTGTTGCAAGTGAGCCCCTGCATTTACCTATATCACAGATAGGCAAACTGAAGCACTTTGGTCAAGTGATTTGCTGTGGTTCATACAGTAAGGTAATGGCTGTGGTGGAATTCAAACCCAGTTTCCAAAGCTCACTGATGATGCTAGGCCAATCAGACTGCCTAGTGTGTCACGTGGACAGCCAGTTCTGAGTACACTATGATTTTTTGTAATATAAAAATGTGTTATGGACTGTTTCTCATGAGAGATGCTGAGACAGCATGTGAAATCACACACACACACAAACATTTTAGATACAAGGTGTTACCTGGAAGGCCAGAAGCTAATTACAGACTAGAACAGGCCTTAATCAAGAATCTCCTGTTTTTCTTAGTTAAATATAGCTTTAACTGCTAAGAGGGAAATCAGTATCCCTTTTATGATTTTTCAAGGAGGAAACCAAGTTTATCACACTGGTGCGAAATCATAAATGCTTTGATGTCTGTGTGAGAGGGGATACTGCTCATAGATGAAAGGGAATTTACAGACTTGATTGGAGAAGTCACATGGGGAAAGAAGTTTCTGCTGATGTAACCTTAATTAACTTTCCTTCTAAAATGATAAAACTTCCTGGGTGTATGATTTTTAATAAACAGAGGAAGAGCTAGGTGACCTCACACAAAGGTGTTGGCAAATGCAGTTTTTTAAAGAGTATTCTTTTTTCCTTCAGAGACATTTTTATCTACACTCTGACAAAGAAACATCTTTGAGCATGTTAAGCAGGTATTTAGAGACAGAGACAAATCTAAGTACTGTAGTAGGAATTAAAACATATTCTTTTAAAAGATCGTATGGTTCTTGTGATATAATGGTTCTGTATTTTATGTTTTACATACTTTCATCTATTTTAGTAAAACTCTATTTTTAGACCCTACTTGGTCGCTCTTTAAATTTCTTTTCTTTAAAAAGTGAAGTATATATGGTTAAAGCAGACACTAAGCATCAGCTTGAAGGATGATACCAAATTGGAAAAAGGTAAGAGTAATCTGAGGTCTTTCATTAGAGTTTTTAAGAGTTCATTTCTGTACACCTGGTTAGGTGCCCGTAGGCAAAGATTTCTGCCCCCCGAAGACAGAATTATCTGGGCCTGTGCATTGGGTACACTAGCAAGAGGTTCACAGTTTGAATCCCTCCAAGACTTGAGACCGAAGGTTGATTCAAACCCTCAAAACAGACAGGAGGGTTACCCTGTATCTGTTAACTGTTTGCAAGACTGAGCTAGGAGGTTGGCACTTTGGGTCTAGAGGGCTGACCTGCAGAGTGGGTTTGTGACAGATTGGTTGGCAGCGGTGCAATATTTTGTTATTACAAGCTTTTATTGTGCAGTGTGTCAGCCTGGGACTGTCTGTTCACCTGCAAAGAAAGAAAAAGGCAGTGACTTATTTTTTAAAAAAGGAGACAGAACTATATCACTTGGCCTACACTCAAGTTCCTACCTGTTTTATTTTTTTTCCTAAAGTGCAAATCAGAGTAGCAGTAGTTAGGAAACACACTTTACAGGCACACTGTAGACTACTTAAAGCAGTTGTGCGGAGACAGAGGAGTCCCGTTTGAGGCGAAATCCAGCAAACACAACCTAGTGAATGCCCTGATGGTAGCAGATACCCAGAGCACCGAGTCATAGACCGTGACTGAAAAGGACCAATCCTTGAGTGTGGAAGGGCTAATGGCCAGTACAGTGTCCAGATCCAATGAGGAGGGCAACAGGGCCACTGTCATTGAAGGGCCACAGCAGCAGGGGAAGGTCACCAATATCCTGTATCCAGAAGTACTCAGGCTGCACAGTGGGAACAGCACGAGGCAGACCATGAGGAGCGTGAGTGCCAGCGAGCTGCAGAGGAGAAAAGAGAGTGAGAATGTCGTGAGGCAGAGTGAGAACGCCAAGAGACAGAGCAAGAACAGAGAGATGCTGACAGTGAGGAGCAGGATCACCAGAGAAAACAAGAACTGGAGAAGCTATGACTCCAACCAGTGGTACCAGAGCGGGTAAGTGGCTTGGGTTTAACAGGGAATGCAATACTGGGTTACAAATTGAACTCCAAATTGATAGCCGAATTTAAAGAGGGGGAGGATATGGATGACTTTTTAAATTCTTTTGAAAAAGTTTGTATTCGGGCTCAAATTCCGAGAGAGTCCTGGAGCTTCCAGATATCCTCGCTACTTACTGGGAAAGCTCAGGATGCATTGGGTCAAATGGACAATGAGGACAGTGATGATTACAGCAAACTTAAAGCTGCACTGTTAAAGAAATTGGAATTAACTGCTGAATCATATAGAGCTAAATTCCATAAGCTCAGGAGAAGCCCTGATATGAGCTATGAGGAGCTAGCCATGAAACAACATCAGTTTTTAAAATGGTGGGAAGGAATTGTGGCAAACTCTGTTGATAAAATTGAAAATGTGATTTTATTAGAACAGTTTTATTGGAATGGCCAGCAGAGCTGAAAACCAGGCTGGAGGACCGAGATCCCAGAACAGTGCAAGAGGCTGCTGAACTCTCAGATCACTATGCCAAGAGCAAACCTGCCCTGAGAGTGAATGGGGTGGGTGTGGCAGCACAGAAAGGGAAAAGCACGCCTTCAGGGCAGCTAAAACCCTCACTGCCTCCACCGAAACCAGTTTGCCCCAGGTTTCAGTGAAAAGATTTCTCTGAAAAGAGAAGTGAATGTTGGTTATGTAAAGAAACTGGGCATATTGCCTGACAGTGTTCCAAAAGAATGAGCAATAATTCATAAAATGGTACTATAAAAGAAGTGGGTTGTTTGTGTGTCCCTGGAAGCATGCCTGTGAACATGAGGGAACACGTGCACCCAGTCATGGTGAACGGTGTACAGACACAAGGGTTAAGGGACACAGAGGCATCCTTGACCTTGGTAAAGGGGGTTCTAGTACAGCCTGGTCAGCTTATACCCAATATATACGTCACTGTACAGGGCTTTACTGGTGAGGGAAAAACATTGCCCCTCACTAGTGTTCTCCAAGACTGGGGTGAAACAAGGGGAACTGTGTAACAGGTGGCTGTAGCCAAAAATTAGCAGTGGATGTAATCCTGGGCAACAATCTCAAACAGGGGATGGTATGTGCAGTTACCCGTGGCCAAGTGCCAAGGAAAAATTGTAGTTCCCTGAACCCCACAGAAACCACTGTGGAAACCACTGATATGCTGGTTCCCCAGTCTGTGTCTCTAGATGGGGAGACTAATGAAAAGGGGGTAGAAATTTTCCCAGTAGTAAGTAACCACACAGCTACAGAGTGTTACTCTGAAGAGGGAGGAGTGTCTTATTGTCAGAAGTTTGGGATTGACAGTGATCCTGAGTGTCCTGATGCTAGTGCTAGGGACCCTAGTATAGCAACTGAAGGGGACCTGTCCCATGCCTTGGGAATGTGTGAGGGGTTCACAGCTGCTTAGAGAATTGATCCTAGTTTAGAGAAGCTGAGGACTTGGGCAGAATTGGATGGTGCACAGGAAGGTGATGGCAGACATAAGGTTTATTGGGAAAATGGACTTATGTATACTCAGACAGTACAGACAGAGGGAGGGATGCTAGGCAGGCAGCTTGTCATTCCTTAGGGGTATCGTGAGCAGTTGCTCAAGGTTGCACATGATATCCCCTTGTCTGGTCATCTGGGAATTGCATGCACTATGCAGAAGTTGGCCCAGAATTTCTACTGGATTAACTTCACCCAGCAAGTGAAGGAGTATTGCAGGTCTTGTCACCGGTGCCAAGAAATAGGGAAGGCGGGCAAGAAAACCCAAGCCACCCTGATTCCTCTGCCCATAGCAGAGGAGCCATTCCAGAGGGTGGAAATGGATAATGCGGGGCATTTAAATTCCCCCAGCTCCTCAGGGAAGAGATTCATCCTGACTGTGGTGGATTATGCCACCCGGTACCCAGAGGCAGTCACCCTATCCTCACTGAGGACAGACAAACTGTCAGATGCCTTACTTGGGATTTTCTCCCGTATTGGGATTCTGCAATAGGTTATCACCAATTGAGGGGGTTCCTTCATGTTGTACCTGATGAAATGTTTATGGGAGAAGTGTGGGGTGGTGCAGAGATACATGACACCATATCACCCACAAGCCAATGGGCTTGTGGAAAGATTCAATGGTACCCTAAAGTCAATGCTCCAGGTGTTTGCTGAACAGCATGGAAGGGACAGGGAGAAATACCTTCCCACCTGTTGTTTGCATACAGAGAGGTGCCCCAAAAGTGAACAGGATTTTCCCCCTTTGAACTCTTATATGGACGCAGAGTACGTGGGCCCCAAGACTTGATCAGGGAGGACTGGGAAGGCAAGCACACCACCCAGGGAACTCCCATTGTGGATTACATCCTTTGGTTTAGAGAAAGGCTGAAGGAGCTCATGGGGACAGCCCAGAGCAACCTGGCAGCTGCCCAACAGAAACAAATATTGTGGTACAACTGCAGAGCCAGAGCTTGCTCATACATGGTGGGTCAGGAAGTCATGGTCCTTATTCTGGTCCGGAAGGACAAGCTGCAGGCTGAGTGGGCAGGACCGAACAAAGTGGTTAGGAAGGTAATTGTTGTGAACTACATTGTGGAGTTACCTGACCAAAAACAGACAGAAAGGATGTACTATGTCAACATGATGAAGCCATATGCAAAAAGGGCTGACATGGTGTTTGCAGTGTGTAGTCCTGGGGAGGGATGGATGAAGGAGACCCCCTTCTGGACTTGCTGGAAGAAAGTAAGTGGGAGTCCTCTGTGGAGGCAGTAAAATTGTCTCCCCAGCTGGACCCAGACCAGATCAAGAGAGTAAGGGAGGTTTTAGCAGACTTTGCCCCATTGAGTAGTACCAAGCCTTGACTAACCCCCTTAGTGACATACAATATGGAGACAGGGACACAGATGCCCATACAGCAGACAGCTTATCGGGTGTCAGAGACTGTCCAAAAGGACATTAGGAGTTAAGTGGAGGAGATGCTGGATTTATGGGTAATCCAGAGATCCCACAGCCCCTGGACCTCACCCATAGTCCTTGTGCCAAGCAAGATGGCTCTACTCATTTCTGTGTTGGCTATCATGGACTGAATGCAGTCACAAAGTCAGATGCCCACCCGATGCCCCAGATGGACAAACTCCTGGACAAGTTGGGAGGGGCAACCTACCTTATGACCATTGACCTGACCAAGGGGTATTTGCAGGTAGAGTTGACAGACAGAGCTAGGGCGAGTTTGGCCTTCATCACTCCAATAGGCTTATCTGAGTTTAAAGTAATGCCTTTCATAATGAAGAATGACAAGGCCACTTTCCAAAGGTTGGTGAACCGGGTGTTAAATGGTGCTGAGGAGTACACCGTGGCATACCTGGATGATACTGCCATCTTTAGTACCTGCTGGGAGGAACACCTATCCCACCTTAGGGAAGTGCCGGGCAGGATTCAAATGGCCAGGCTCACTGTAAAAGCAGAGAAGTGCCAGGTGGCCATGGGAGAAGTGGCATACCTCAGGCATGTGGTAGGCTGAGGACAGCTCCGTCTTAAACAAATAAAAATACATGTAATCCAGTCATGTCCCAGACCAGAAACACAGAAGCAGGTCAGAAGTTTTCTAGGTATAGCAGGGTACTACAGAAAATTTGCACCCAAATACAGTGCCCCGGCTGCTCCCCTATCTGACCTGACAAAGAAAAGGATGCCCAAGAAAATTACCTGGGGCCCAGCCTGTGATAAAGCCTTTACCCGATTGAAGGAGACACCATGCAGTGCTCCAGTCTTGACAAGTCATGACTGTAGCAAACCCTTTATAGTTCCGACTGACGCCTCAGACGTGGGTGTCGGGGCAGTACTGAGTCAGACATCCAGCCAAGGGACAGAGCACCCAGTAGTGTACCTGAGTAGGAATTTACTTCCCAGGGAGCAGGCATACTCCACTGTGGAAAAAGAGTGTCTTGCCATAGTGTGGGCCCTAAAGAAATTAGAGCCATACTTGTATGGGCAGCATTTTGTGATAAAAACAGACTGACCACAACCCCCTGGTTTGGCTGACACTGATGGGAAAGATGAATCATAGATTGCTAAGATAGAGTCTTGCTTTGCAAGGGTATGATCTGACAATTGTACATAGAGTTGGAGCCAAAAAACAGAACTCAGATGGTCTGTCTTGTGTGTATGAGGAGTGAACTGATTTGGGAAGCTCATCCCATGCCAGGGATAGAGCCCCCAAATTCAGTCTAGATGGAGAGGATTGTGACACGTGGAAAGCCAGTTCTGAGTACATTGTGATTTTATGTAATATAAAAATGTGTTATGGACAATCTCTCATGAAAGATGCTGAGACAGCATGTGAAATCACACACACCCAGCATGTGAAATCACACACACATGCACGCACACACGCATGCACACACACACACACACACACACACACAGGTTTTAGATACAGGAGGTTACCTGGAAGGCCAGAAGCTAATTACAGACTAGAACAGGTCTTAATCAAGAATCTCCTGTTTTTCTAAGTTAAATATCACTTTATCTGCTAAAAGGGAAATCGGTATCCTTTTTATGACATTTTGAGGAGGAAACCATGTTTAGCACACTGGTGGGAAATCATAAATGCTTTGATGTCTGTATGAGAGGAGATACTGC
Source organism: Neoceratodus forsteri (assembly GCA_016271365.2). Lineage (NCBI taxonomy): Eukaryota > Metazoa > Chordata > Ceratodontiformes > Ceratodontidae > Neoceratodus > Neoceratodus forsteri. The sequence goes on from CM057453.1 coordinate 77,084,427, forward strand.
TCATAGAAACATAGAAACATACAATTTGATGGCTGATAAGGACCACTTGGCCCTCCCAGTCTGCCCATTTCCCTACCTAATGGATAAGCTGCAGATCCTAGTTAACCAGCAGCATACTTCTTTCTACCCCCACGCCCTAGAATTGCCTTATGACTGTCCCATGCATGCTTTAATTCAACCACTGTTTTTGACTCCACAACCTCCTCTGGAAGGCCGGTCCATGCATCCACAACCCTCTCTCTGAAAAAATACTTCCTTATATTACCTCTGAGCCGCCCCCCCAATTTTAAATTGTGCCCCTTTGTTCTTGCACACCTCTTTTTGAAATCTGCTTGTCATTAACTATCAGACTCTTATAGGTACATGAGAACAGGCATACTGGTAGTAACTCTGGAAAATTTTCCAGTGAATTGTGCACTCTTTCTAGGGCTGCAGTGGGCAGAGCCCTGTAGTCCTTTTACGATCATCAGAAAAAGGACTCTGCATTCCTTCCGAGCAAACAACATGTTGGACTTGCTTCACAGTCATCTCCACATCTGTAAATCAGTTCACCCATGTTGTCCCTGACAACTGTATTACTGCAATTTTTACTGTGCATGATCAAAACCCCCAACCATTATCAAGCTTAGCCCCCCTGCTTTCCCACCCTTGACACTAGTACTGTTACACTCTTTCTGCTTTCCTCCAATATTTATTTTCAGATGTCATCAGTGTCAAAATGTTGTACAATATAGTGGATTACCTCCCACTTGCCCTGTTCTCACTTGACTCTGCTACTACTATTGAATGGCCACTTAGGCTTTGCTACCTTCAGCTCCATTCATAGTGTTAATTGAACAAACAGCAGGGGGGTCTTCATGCACTTGCATGCACCCCCATCCCTGACAACAGTCAGGCCAGTGGCATTTGTCACAAAAGTAAAAATTAAACACTTTTTTTAGAGCACTTTACAAATAAATGCAATGAGAGAACTGCAACTAGAGCCACTAGAGCCACAGCCTCTCTCAGTTATGCATGATCTCTCACTCTCTCTTTCTCTCTCTCTCTCTCTCTCTCTCACTCGCTCTCACTGTTCTGCACTTCTGTTTCTCCCTCATCTCACAAAACCACTACATCACTCTCTTATTACAAAATAAATATACAAAAGTGATCGGGGATCGTTGGTCTCTTTTTTTTTTTACCTGTGAAAAAAATGGTCCATTGATGTCTTTTGCTGCCTTTACTTCTACCAATTAATCTGTCACCATTCCCAGGTGTTCACCACAAGCACCGTGACTTAGAGCGGAAGGGGACTTAAGCTTCCTGGAGAAGGACTCAGTGTCAAGCATATGATGGCATTAGGAAGATTACTGTAAGGTTAATCAGTTGTGCATGTGCACGCATGTGTTTGTGTGTGTGCTAGGAAAGACTCCTATAAAGTGAGTTCTTATCATATTATGAAGTGAGTGATAGTGCCAGGCAATGATCCTTTTTAGAAGTTTAAAAAAAATCAATTAGTTTTGTTTAGGTTCCATGTACTGAGTGAAAGCAAGAGAAGGAAAATATTACATTTTGTTTGGGATGGGGATGAAAGCAGTGGAATGAATTGAAGAAATGGCCAAAGAAAATGTTCTTTCAACTGTCTTTCTAGAATGTTAAATTTAATTAAGAATGCATTACCATAGTGCATAGAAACCTGCAAAATTGAATGCTTATTTTACAGGCAACTAAATTAAAAGTCAAACCGCCTTTATATATCGCAGGGCAATTGCAAATAAGTCTGTATCTGTTTTCAGATGTAACTATCTATTAATGGTTTATTTGTAATTTACTATATGGCTGAAGCAGCAGGTACATTACTGCAAATTGGAACACTATAAACAGGATCTAATGACTGTATAATACATTTTCATTTTTAGTCAGTGCCAGTATGGGTTAGCCAGTGACCTTTTTAAAATATGATCTGGTTAACTGTTCCACTACAGCTGTTGAGACATCTTGGATGCCAGAAATTATTATATATTTTTGGAGGGTTGGGGAGGGACTTGTTGGATCAGAACTACAAGTCTACATTTAAATATATTGGTACATGACACATGGAAATGTTACTGTGAACACTCATACTGACAGTGACATTCTGACAACACACAAGTATGTCCTACACAGTTGCTTAAACCTGGTTCCAGTGTTCCTTTCTCCATTAACTGTTTTGTTGCCACAAATAAGAGTTAGATTTCCCTTGCTTTAGGCCACAAAGTGAGTTGTTGCAAGTGAGCCCCTGCATTTACCTATATCACAGATAGGCAAACTGAAGCACTTTGGTCAAGTGATTTGCTGTGGTTCACACAGTAAGGTAATGGCTGTGATGGAATTCAAACCCAGTTTCCAAACCTCACTGATGATGCTAGGCCAATCAGACTGCCTAGTGTGACACATGGACAGCCAGTTCTGAGTACACTATGATTTTTTGTAATATAAAAATGTGTTATGGACTGTTTCTCATGAGAGATGCTGAGACAGCATGTGAAATCACACACACACACACACACACATTTTAGATACAAGGTGTTACCTGGAAGGCCAGAAGCTAATTACAGACTAGAACAGGCCTTAATCAAGAATCTCCTGTTTTTTTAATTTAAATATAGCTTTAACTGCTAAGAGGGAAATCAGTATCCCTTTTATGATTTTTCAAGGAGAAAACCAAGTTTATCATACTGGTGCGAAATCATAAATGCTTTGATGTCTGTGTGAGAGGGGATACTGTTTATAGATGAAAGGGAATTTACAGACTTGATTGGAGAAGTCACATGGGGAAAGAAGTTTCTGCTGATGTAACCTTAATTAACTTTCCTTCTAAAATGATAAAACTTCCTGGGTGTATGATTTTTAATAAACAGAGGAAGAGCTAGGTGACCTCACACAAAGGTGTTGGCAAATACTCACTGAGCGGCTCCCCCCCTTCCTTTCCCTACTAATTCCTCCTCCCCTATCTCCCTCCCTTCTACCCCCACCAGCTCTCCCCCGACCATAAGTTTTGCACCTTTTGTTATCTTTTGCTTCGTTGGAGATATGTATTCTATTGTAACAAAATTGTAATTGAACTATAACTTTTTTGTTTGTAAGTACTGTGTCCCTTGTACTACTGTTCTGATGTCCTCTTTGTGATGAGGTACCTTTGTAAATGAGCCTCTGACTCAAAGGTTTCTAAACTGATGTTTAACTAAATAAATAAATAAATACAGTTTTTTAAAGAGTATTCTTTTTTCCTTCAGAGACATTTTTATCTACACTCTGACAAAGAAACATCCTTGAGCACTTTAAGCAGGTATTTAGAGACAGAGACAAATCTAAGTACTGTAGTAGGAATTAAAACATGTTCTTTTAAAAGATTGTATGGTTCTTGTGATATAATGGTTCTGTATTTTATGTTTTACATACTTTCATCTATTTTAGTAAAACTCTATTTTTAGACCCTACTTGGTCTCTCTTTAAATTTCTTTTCTTTAAAAAGTGAAGTATATATGGTTAAAGCAGACACTGAGCATCAGCTTGAAGGATGATACCAAATTGGAAAAAGGTAAGAGTAATCTGAGGTCTTTCATTAGAGTTTTTAAGAGTTCATTTCTGTACACCTGGTTAGGTGCCCGTAGGCAAGATTTCTGCCCCCCGAAGACAGAATTATCTGGGCCTGTGCATTGGGTACACTAGCAAGAGGTTCACAGTTTGAATCCCTCAAGACTTGAGACCAAGGTTGATTCAAACCCTCAAAACAGACAGGAGGGTTACCCTGTATCTGTTAACTGTTTGCAAGACTGAGCTAGGAGGTTGGCACTTTGGGTCTAGAGGGCTGACCTGCAGAGTGGGTTTGTGACAGATTGGTTGGCAGCGGTGCAATATTTTGTTATTACAAGCTTTTATTGTGCAGTGTGTCAGCTTGGGACTGTCTGTTCACCTGCAAAGAAAGAAAAAGGCAGTGATTTATTTTTTAAAAAAGGAGACAGAACTATATCACTTGGCCTACACTCAAGTTCCTACCTGTTTTATTTTTTTTTCCTAAAGTGCAAATCAGAGTAGCAGTAGTTAGGAAACACACTTTACAGGCACACTGTAGACTACTTAAAGCAGTTGTGCGGAGACAGAGGAGTCCCGTTCGAGGCGAAATCCAGCAAACACAACCTAGTGGATGCCCTGATGGTAGCAGATACCCAGAGCACTGAGACATAGACCGTGACTGAAAAGGACCAATCCTCGAGTGTGGAAGGGCTAATGGCCAGTACAGTGTCCAGATCCAATGAGGAGGGCAACAGGGCCACTGTCATTGAAGGGCCACAGCAGCAGGGGAAGGTCACCAATATCCTGGATCCAGAAGTACTCAGGCTGCACAGCGGGAACAGCACAAGGCAGAGCATGAGGAGCGTGAGTGCAAGTGAGCTGCAGAGGAGAAGAGAGAGTGAGAATGCTGTGAGACAGAGCGAGAACGCCGAGAGGCAGAGCAAGAATAGAGAGATGCTGACAGTGAGGAGTAGGATCACCAGAGACAACAAGAACTGGAGAAGCTATGACTCCAACCAGTGGTACCAGTGCGGGTAAGTGGCTTGGGTTTAACGGGGAATGCAATACTGGGTTACAAATTGAACTCCAAATTGATAGCCGAATTTAAAGAGGGGGAGGATATGGATGCCTTTTTAAATTCTTTTGAAAAAGTTTGTATGCAGGCTCAAATTCCTAGAGAGTTCTGGAGCTTCCAGATATCCTAGGTACTTACTGGGAAAGCTCAGGATGCATTGGGTCAAATGGACAATGAGGACAGTGATGATTACAGCAAACTTAAAGCTGCACTGTTAAAGAAATTGAAATTAACTGCTGAATCATATAGAGCTAAATTATATAAGCTCAGGAGAAGCCCTGATATGAGATATGAGGAGCTAGCCATGAAACAACATCAGTTTTTAAAATGGTGGGAAGGAATTGTGGCAAACTCTGTTAATAAAATTGAAAATGTGATTTTATTAGAACAGTTTTATTGGGAATGGCCAGCAGAGCTGAAAACCTGGCTGGAGGACCGAGATCCCAAAACAGTGCAAGAGGCTGCTGAACTCTCAGACCACTATGCCAAGAGCAAACCTGCCCTGAGAGTGAATGGGTTGGGTGTGGCAGCACAGAAAGGGAAAAGCACACCTTCAGGGCAGCTAAAACCCTCACTGCCTCCACCGAAACCAGTTTGCCCCAGGTTTCAGTGAAAAGATTTCTCTGAAAAGAGAAGTGAATGTTGGTTATGTAAAGAAACTGGGCATATTGCCAGACAGTGTTCCAAAAGAATGAGCAATAATACATAAAATGGTACTATAAAAGAAGTGGGTTGTTTGTGTGTCCCTGGAAGCATGCCTGTGAACATGAGGGAACACATGCACCCAGTCATGGTGAATGGTGTACAGACACAAGGGTTAAGGAACACAGAGGCATCCTTGACCTTGGTAAAGGGGGTTCTAGTACAGCCTGGTCAGCTTATACCCAATAAATACGTCACTGTACAGGGCTTTACTGGTGAGGCAAAAACATTGCCCCTCACTAGTGTTCTCCTAGACTCGGGTGAAACAGGGGGAACTGTGCAACAGGTGGCTGTAGCCAAAAATTAGCAGTGGATGTAACCCTGGGCAACAATCTCAAACAGGGGATGGTATGTGCAGTTACCCGTGGCCAAGTGCCAAGGAAAAATTGTAGTTCCCTGAACCCCACAGAAACCACTGTGGAAACCACTGATATGCTGGTTCCCCAGTCTGTGTCTCTAGATGGGGAGACTAATGAAAAGGGGGTAGACATTTTTCCAGTAGTAAGTAACCACACAGCTACGGAGGGTTACTCTGAAGAGGGAGGAGTGACCCATTGTCAGAAGGTTGGGATTGACAGTGATCCTGAGTGTCCTGATGCTACTGCTAGGGACCCTAGTATAGCGACTGAAGGGGACCTCTCCCATGCCTTGGGATTGTGTGAGGGGTTCACAGCTGCTTAGAGAATTGATCCTAGTTTAGAGAAGCTGAGGGCTTGGGCAGACTCGGATGGTGCACAGGAAGGTGATGGCAGACATAAGGTTTATTGGGAAAATGGACTTATGTATACTCAGACAGTACAGACAGAGGGAGGGATGCTAGGCAGGCAGCTTGTCATTCCTTAGGGGTATCGTGAGCAGTTGCTCAAGGTTGCACATGATATCCCCTTGTCTGGTCATCTGGGAATTGCATGCACTATGCAGTGGTTGGCCCAGAATTTCTACTGGATTAACTTCACCCAGCAAGTGAAGGAGTATTACAGGTCTTGTCACCAGTGCCAAGAAATAGGGAAGGTGGGCAAGAAAACCCAAGCCGCCCTGATTCCTCTGCCCATAGCAGAGGAGCCATTCCAGAGGGTGTGAATGGATATTGTGGGGCCTTTAAATACCCCCAGCTCCTCAGGGAAGAGATTCATCTTGACTGTGGTGGATTATGCCACCCGGTACCCAGAGGCAGTCACCCTATCCTCACTGAGGACAGACAAAGTGTCAGATGCCTTACTTGGGATTTTCTCCCATATTGGGATTCTGCAAGAGGTTATCACCAATTGAGGGGGTTCCTTCATTTTGGACCTGATGAAATGTTTATGGAAGAAGTGTGGGGTGGTGCAGAGATGCATGACACCATATCACCCACAAGCCAATGGGCTTGTGGAAAGATTCAATGGTACCCTAAAGTCAATGCTCCAGGTGTTTGCTGAACAGCATGGAAGGGACAGGGAGAAATACCTTCCCCACCTGTTGTTTGCATACAGGGAGGTGCCCCAAAAGTCGACAGGATTTTCCCCCTTCAAACTCTTATATGGACACAGGGTACGTGGGCCCCTAGACTTGATCAGGGAGGACTGGGAAGGCAAGCACACCACCCAAGGAACTCCCATTGTGGATTACATCCTTTGGTTTAGGGAAAGGCTGAAGGAGCTCATGGGGACAGCCCAGAGCAACCTGGCAGCTGCCCAAAAGAAACAAAAATTGTGGTACGACTGCAGAGCCAGAGCTTGCTCATACATGGTGGGTCAGGAAGTCATGGTCCTTATTCTGGTCTGGAAGGACAAGCTGCAGGCTGAGTGGGCAGGACCGAGCAAAGTGGTTAGGAAGGTAAATGTTGTGAACTACATTGTTACTGAGTCAGACATCCAGCCAAGGGACAGAGCACCCAGTAGTGTACCTGAGTAGGAATTTACTTCCCAGGGAGCAGGCATACTCCACTGTGGAAAAAGAGTGTCTTGCCATAGTGTGGGCCCTAAAGAAATTAGAGCCATACTTGTATGGGCAGCATTTTGTGATAAAAACAGACTGACCACAACCCCCTGGTTTGGCTGACACTAATGGGAAAGATGAATCGTAGATTGCTAAGATGGAGTCTTGCTTTGCAAAGGTATGATCTGACAGTTGTACATAGAGTTGGAGCCAAAAAACAGAACTCAGATGGTCTGTCTTGTGTGTATGAGGAGTGAACTGATTTGGGAAGCTCATCCCATGCCAGGGATATAGCACCCAAATTCAGTCTAGATGGAGAGGATTGTGACACGTGGACAGCCAGTTCTGAGTACTTTGTTATTTTTTGTAATATAAAAATGTGTTATGGACAATCTCTCATGAAAGATGCTGAGACAGCATGTGAAATCACACACACCCAGAATGTGAAATCACACACACACACACGCAAGCACGCATGCACACACACACACACACACACACAGAGTTTTTAGATACAAGGGGTTACCTGGAAGGCCAGAAGCTAATTACAGACTAGAACAGGTCTTAATCAAGAATCTCCTGTTTTTCTAAGTTAAATATCACTTTAACTGCTAAAAGGGAAATCGGTATCCTTTTTATGACATTTTGAGGAGGAAACCAGGTTTAGCACACTGGTGGGAAATCATAAATGCTTTGATGTCTGTGTGAGAGGGGATACTGCTCATAGAAACATAGAAACATACAATTTGATGGCTGATAAGGACCGCTTGGCCCTCCCAGTCTGCCCATTTCCCTACCTAATGGATAAGCTGCAGATCCTAGTTAACCAGCAGCATACTTCTTTCTACCCCCACGCCCTAGAATTGCCTTATGACTGTCCCATGCATGCTTGAATCCAACCACTGTTTTTGACTCCACAACCTCCTCTGGAAGGCTGCTCCATGCATCCACAACCCTCTCTCTGAAAAAATACTTCCTTATATTACCTCTGAGCCGCCCCCCCCATTTTTAAGTTGTGCCCCCACATCTCTTTTTTTAAAAGATGCTATCCTCTTGGACTTCGTTGATTCCCTTGAGGTACTTGAAAGTTTCTATCATGTCCCCCCTCTCCCTCTCCCTCTCCCTCTTTTCCTCAAGGCTATACATATTAAGCTCCTTTAGTCTCTCTTCATTTGTCTTCTGGTGCATACCCTGCACCATTTTAGTTGCCCTCCTCTGGACAGCTTCCATCTTGCATAGATGAAAGAAAATTTACAGACTTGATTGGGAAAGTCACATGGGGAAAGAAGTTTCTTCTGATGTAACCTTAATTAACTTTGCTTCTAAAATGATAAAACTTCCTTGGTATATGATTTTTAATAAACAGAAGAGGAGCTAGGTGACCTCTCACAAAGGGGTTCACAGATACAGTTTTTTAAAGAGTATTTTTTTTTCCTTCAGAGACATTTTTATCTACACTCTAACAAAGAAACATCTTTGAGCACTTTAAGCAGGTATTTAGAGACAGAGATAAATCTAAGTACTGTAGTATGAATTGCACTTTTAAAACCTTGTTCTTTTAAAAGATTGTATGGTTCTTGTGATATAATGGTTCTGTATTTTATGTTTTACATATTTTTATCTTTTTTAGTAAAACTTTTTTTAGAGCCTACTTGGTCTGTCTTTAAATTTCTTTTCTTTAACAAGTGAAGTACATATGGTTAAAGCAGACACTGTGAATAAGCTTGAATGGTGATTCCAAACTGGAAAAGGTAAGAGTAATCTGAGGTCTTTTATTAGCGTTTTTAAGGGTTTATTTCTGTACAACTGGTTAGGTGCCTGTAGGCAAAGATATCTGGCCCCCCGATGACAGAATTATCTGCGCCTGTGCATTGGGTATACTAGCAAGAGGTTCACAGTTTGAATCCTTCCAAGACTTGAGACCAAAGGTTGATTCAAACCCACAAAACAGACAGGAGGGTTACCCTGTTTCTGTTAACTGTTCACAAGACTGCACTCAGAGGTTGGCACTTTGGGAGTAGAGGGCTGACCTGCTAAGTGGGTTTGTGACACCTAGCATCATCAGTTATGTGAAACACTCTCTCCATCCGATGTGTGCATGTTGCTATTAAAGGATTCAATCCACTGGGAGGCTTATGCAGTCACATAGAAGAAGTGCACAGGCAGTTATGTACTGAAGTCATAACTGTGTGCTAGAACCAGACCCACAGAACAACTTACATGCTATGTAAAAGGGAAATGTGGAGACTTTCACACTTCCTGCTTATGAAGCAGTGGATGTGGGCATTCACTGGCATGCACATATTTTGCTTTTGAAGATACCCATCCACAACATGAGATAAGAACTTCTTATATATGGAATGTAACATCTGAACAATGCAGACTGAGAAACTGTATTAGCATAGCAGATACACAGCCATACTATTAAATCTATGTAAGTAAAATGACTACATCCTAGTACCCTCACATATGCTGCAGCTCAAATATGTGTGTGTGTGTGTGTGTGTTTATATGTTGGTCCAAACACCATGATGACTACTCTGTACCATATGCCACAGTTGGACAATGACCACTGCACACATTCCAAGTAAGACACAGACATAGTAAAGTTCATGTCATAAGATAGATATTTTCTTATTTTTTTTTTTCAATTCAAAGTTTATTCACCACTTTTTCCACATTACAGGAGGCAGTAATGAACATTTTGACATGAGATTCGTAAGACAAGTCATACTGTCCCCAACCCTTCCCTCCCCTCCCTCCATGGCACAGCAGTCCATTCTAATACTGTTATCACCCACTAACAACCTTTACCAATGATAAATAGGTTGGTAACCTTGACCACACATTATTTCATAGCCACTGTAATTAGAGTGAGAAGGGGATCCCAGATAACCTTATACCTATGTACTCTGTTTTGAAGGCTGGCAATAGCCTTCTCTGTATGTATATTTGCTAAAATCTCATTGATCCACTCCTGATATGTTGGACAGGTCCCTTCTTTCCAACACCTAAGAATGATTTTTTTGGCTGAAAGCGCAACCATGGATATATGAAATCTCCGGATTTTCACCTTTATGGAAGACAAATCCCCCAGCAGGAAAATATCCGGTGTAAAATAGTCCTGTAAACCCAATAAAGGATCCAGGTTGGCTTTTATAAGCTCCCATAACAAAGCTATCCAGGGACACAACCAAAATAAATGAAAAAGAGACCCTGTGTCCTGGGAACACTTATTGCACCTATCAGTATCGAGAAGGCCCAATTTCACCAGTTTAGTTGGGGTATAATACAAATTATGTAGGATGTGAAACTGCATGAGACGTAATCTATCTTGGGATACATATTTATGGCAATACATCCAGAGGACGGGCCAGTTAAAAGAATATTGGGGAAAAAATGAAACTCAAAAGTTAGTGGGGCCACTACCGCATCCAAACCGCCATCGGAACAACACCTGATAAATCTTAGAGATCACACCTGAGGAGATGAGAAAAGGGGAGAGTTCAGATACCAATGCAAAGGCCGCTGGACGGAGTGGAATGGCCCCAAGAACCATGGTTAACAAGTGCCTCAGTTGAAACACTTTAAATCCTGAGACTCCAGAATTTTGAACTTGTAAATGAACTCAGGGAATGAGAGCCAATCTCCAGCCTCGTCCAAAAATGAGGATACTATCCCTTCTCCTAAATGAGACAACCATAAATGGGAAATTTTCTGTTTGTTTATGGTGAAAGCTGGGGAGTTCCAAATGGATTGAGCGAGATCTTTACTTTGATTATAACGCAGAAAAGAGCACAATTGCAAGTGTACTCTTAGTGAGGTCATGATGGTGGGACATTTATTAATATTCTGCAAATGAGACATTTTTAGATAAAGCATGGTCGAAGGGTCCATGTTCATAGATTGGATAAAGCCTAATTCAATCTTGAGCCGAGCCAGGCTCATGTTATCCGGGCCCGGTCTTACCCATCTCAGATATTTAGCCAAGTGACTAGCCCAGTAGTAGATGGGCAAGTAAGGAATCTGCAGCCCCCCTCTTTTTTGGATGCAGCTAGCTTGTGGTATGCCAACCTAGAGGTCTTATTAGACCATATAAACTTGGTAAAAAGTTTATGCATTTTCTGAAACCAAACTAAGGGGACAAATGAGTTAAGATGTGACAAAGGATAAAATAAATGGGGAAATACATTCATCTTGATTATATTAATACGACCCCATAAAGATAATGGGAGTTTGTCCCATCTCTCTAGATCTTGAGTGATCCCCTGCAAGAGAGGGTCCAGATTTTCTTTAAACCACAAGGAAGGATTACACGTTAATTTTATACCTAAATACTTAATAGCCCAGGATGACCAGCATAATCTCAGAGAGATAATGTCAGTCTTGAAAACGTTATGGTTAAGGGGGGAAAAGGATGTCTTATTGGGATTTAACTTGTAATTCAAGAAACTACTAAATCTGTTAACCTCCCTTAACATGTTCGGGATAGATATTACTGGGTTAGCCAGATATAAAAGGAGGTCATCAGCGTAGGCTGTTATTTTCACTACCTCATTCCTAATGGGAATACCTTGTATTCCTTCATTGTTGAGAATATGTTGAGTAAGGGGTTCCAGATAAAGACTGAAAAGTAGTGGAGAGAGGGGGCATCCCTGCCTCGTACCTGACTGCAACATGAAAGACTTGGAGAAGGTCCCATTCCCTGAAATCCTCACTGTAGGAGACCAGTAATTTGCCCTGATCCAATCTATGAACATGGATGGGAATCCAAATGCCTTAAGGGCTTGAAATAGAAAAGTCTAATTAACCTGATCAAATGCCTTCTCGGCATCCAGGGAGACCAACCCCACAGGACATATGGCATCCCTGGACTCCAAGAAGACATTCGAGAGGCTACGCAGATGGTCTGAAAATGCCCTCCTCTCATAAATCCCACTTGAGACATACCCACCAGATCTGGAAGGACCAGGGTTAGTCTATCTGCCAATATCTTCAAGAGAAGTTTGACATCCTGATTCAGCAAAGATATTGGCCTGTAGCTCTGAACCAATTCTGGTTCCTTGTCTGGTTTAGGTAACAAAACTATCAACGCTTCAAACAAATGTGCATCTGCCATCTCTCCAGAAAAAAATGTGCAAATAGAGATGATGCTGCACAGGTAGTAATTGATCCCTGAAGACTTTGTAAAATAAGGCAGAAAACCCATCTGGACCCGGGGCTTTACCCACAGACAAGTCCTTTATAACAGCCGCTATTTCTTCCTGTGATAAAGGGGAAGATATAAATTTCTTTTGAGAGTTAGATAGTAATGGAAGATGCACTTCCCTGAGACACTCCTCCAGTTTTTCAATGGGTGGAGGACAATCCATATCGCTATATAATTGCTCATAAAAAGTAGCAAACTCCTGAACTATCTCTGAGGAGGATACCTTCAGGGTCCCGTCTGACTGTGACCTTCTTGGGGGTATAAATCTTGCTGACTCTTGTTGCTTTAGACGTACAGCCAGCAGGCGTCCCACTTTTTCTCCTTGATCTGTAAAACTGGCCTTTGTGCAGATAATAACCAGTTCTGCCTTTTCTCTTAACATTCCCAAGTATTTATCCTTATGTATTAATAGCTTCTGTGACTCCTCTTGAGAAATTTTATCTGGCTGTATATTTTCTAATGCCCGTATCTGGGACAATAACTCTGTTTCATGTGCCCTCTTCCTCTTTGTAGCTAGACTAATGAGAATACCCCTTATATAAGCCTTAAAGTCTCCCCATAAAATATCCAGCCTTGCACTGTCTATTGGGCTGGTGGAAAAGAAAAAGTCTATCTGCTCTTTCACCAATCCCCAATACTTTTCATCTTTTAGTAATTGTTCATTTAATTTCCATCTGGTCTCTCTTTTGGGAATGTTAAGGAAAGTAAGATTACCCAGCATTAAGGAATGATCTGATATTGGACCTGGTTGGATCGAGGTGGACAATACCCCCGGCAAGAGTTCATGAGAGACTAACAGGTAGTCAATGCGAGATTGTGTGCCATGTACTGGCGAACAATAAGTATATTCCCTGATATTGGGATGTGTAGGTTGCCAGACATCGCACAACCCACACTGATCCATCATTTCCTTAAAGGCCCTATGCCCAGGGGACAGTCCCCTTTACCCAATGCTCGATCTGTCAAGATTAGGATCAGAGACCAAGTTAAAGTCTCCCCCTAAGATAATTGGAGTAGGGAGAATAGGAAGAATCGTAGAGATCAGTTTCATGAAAAAAGAGGGATCATTTGTGTTTGGTCCATAAATGCTACCTAGAACTAACAGCATGGCCCAAATAGTACCCTGAACTAAGATGTATCTGCCATCTGCATCCTTAAACACCTGAGAAGGGACAAATGGAATGTCTCTATTAATCAGTATCATGACCCCGCAACTATTGGTCTCCCGTGAAGCATAAAAAACCTGACCTATCTGTTGTCTCCGCAGTTGTAATACTTCGGAATCAACTAAGTGAGATTCTTGTAAAAATTATATCTGGACATGCAACAGACTCAGGTGTTTAAGTACCTGGTATTGTTTCAGTTTTTTCCTAATCCCCTTCACATTCCACGTAGCAATATTAATATTCTGAGCCATCTATAATGTCAGGTATAAATCCAGATAAGAGATCTATCATATACTGCAACCATGAACCAGGTGATTCCATTCCCCTGAACCTGCTGTGCCAATCCCCACCCCCAACCCTCCCTATTAAGCCCCTGTCCCTCCCCACCCACCCAAGTATCCTTGAACAATCCACAACTTCAGTAACCCCAGAACATTGTCCAAAAAACCACCCACCCAAACCACCCTCTTATCGCTAGCAACGTTCAGTAATACTCCGTTTTCTATTCCTCCCCCAGCACCCTGAAAAACCAACAACAAACTCTACATTATTTATAATTCAATCCCCCTTTTTGGAATATTAACAACAAGGAAGGAGAGAGGACTCAACATTATTGCAGTACAGGCCATTATATCCCTCGCCTATCCCCTAATGAAAGCCGTTGAAAGCAAGCCAGCATAGGTAAGGCGTCACCACCAGAAACATCGCGGCTTGCTAAGGCATATGCCTTGCTAGATATGAAAAGGCACCACGTGGTGCGAGGTCAGGAAGCCAGCCACAGCAATACATAAAATTCACCATGCGGGCCGTTATCTCAATAAGCTCTCCAGCCCCATAGAGACAGGCTCCCATACCTCTCCTTCAAATTGTTGTGCCCTTGCACCAGTAAACCCCCGCTATTCTCCAGCCTTAGCGACCGTTAATACTTAATGCATGAAACACAAGCTCCCTTCTGTGCTGCAAATGCGTAACTGCACACTGCTGCTTTACAAGGGAAAGGACAACACAGCCCTTGTAATTAAATTCCCTCAAAAGACATAAACTTTTACCAGGCCCAATCATACCAAACCCTTACAGGGGTAGGGGAGACTAATTATTACTGGGTTGGCTTTGTTTCCTCCAAACACGAAAACTAACAAAACAATCTCTTAGTTACATGAAACCCCAGACCCAGACAAAACAAAGAAGAATATGTATCCATAATTGGATCACTATGATAACAGAAGAGTCCCTTCTGCCCCTTAATCGGGCTTAGATGAGAGTCCAAGAATGTTTAACCGTGTTCTTTCCGGAAGATTCCTTTACATAATTGCCCAGCCTTCTCAGATCGATTCTCGTCTTGTCAGAAAAGTCCAGAGGCTTTTCATGTGTCCCTAAAGAGATCTGGGAGGGATACTTTTAAGCCAACTAGCGCTGCCTCGGGATCTTCATAGGTAGCCCAGGAACCAGCCACCTGTACCTGTTGCCTGGCCGGGTATCCCATACGAAATTTAAGTCCAGCAGCAATGACTTTTGAAACAACTGGATGAAATGCCACATGTTTCAAACGGATTGAACCCGGAATATCTTGCGCTATTCTAAGCTTAGCTTGCTCCCAACGAACTTCTTGGAGTTCTCTTACTTTGTACAGAAAATGTTGTCGCTCTAAAAAATTTAAGAAATGACAAATTATAGGTCGGGGCGTTGCTCCAGGAGGGGGCTTCAGTCTTAATGACCTGTGGGCTCTGTCTATAATATATTTAGCCCCAAATAGGGAAGGGACAGCAATCTTCTCCACCAATTTCTGGGCAAAAGCAATGGTATTCTGGCCCTCCTCTCCTTCCGGTAGCCCAAGGATCACTACATTATTTCTCCAGCTGCGACCTTCGAGGTCTTCAAGCTTAGCCTCAAATCTGTACAATTTCTGGTGCATAGCTGCCATCTCAGGCTCGAACCTTTCCACTTGCTTCTCTAAAGAGAAGATCTTGGTCATGTTGTCTGAGGTAGCAAGAGTAATCTCTTCTATTTTTCTCGTGAGCGACTTCATTTCTGATGCCATCTCCTTAATCTCATCTCGATATGATTTAAATTCCTTCCAGAAATTTAGACAATGTGAGCGGCTCCCAATCCGCACCTTGACTCAAAGCGTCTTCCTTCTCCGCTCCACTTGAGGCCTGGGATTTCTGGGGGGCCTTTTCTGGTGTAACTGGAGGGGTGTGTTTCTTCTGTTGTTTTTTCTTGTAGTCATCCATTCTCTCTCAAAATCGCCCTGCAAGGGCATGAAGTTATAGGGAACCAGAATAGCACAAATTAGTAGGTTTAGAGATCAAGAAAATATACCAGATAACAAATAGAAAGAGATGGGAGGCTGGAGCTATATAGAGGAGTGACTATCCGGTAGCTTGCATCACGTGGTCCGGTCAAGATAGATATTTTCTGTAGTCAGTAGCATACATACTGAACATTTGGGGCCCATGGATGTTTGCCCTAGTATTTGATATTCATCACACCAAGACACTGACTGCACTGCAGCAAGGCATAACAATAATAACCATGTTGTTAGCCTTAGTGACCAGAGTAATGCACACCATGAGCATATATCCCTGCCTTACCCTGACTAGATGACTATTTAAGCACTGCTGCCTGCCAGTGGTGAGCCTGGTGGATGGAGATGTGATGCTGGGCCATAGGACTAATGAGTCATCTGGTCCTAGCGAGTCCTCAGAGACCCAGTCCAGGGTAGGGTCACTGTCATTCACCAGCACAGTTGGAGCTTCCTCCATGACAAAGCATATCCACCTATGCAGAGCCCAATGGTGTTGGATGCTTCTATGCCATCCTGAAATGCCAGCTGATGGGGGATGTCACTACACATGTTGCTGCACAGAATGCATAGTACAGCAGCAAAGTATACTTACTCATGGGGGATCAGTAACCTGTCAAAATACCCCATTCTGGTCTGTGTACCATGCCTATTGTGGGTAAAGGTGTCCAGCTAGAGGAACTGTTCTGTCACTAGTTTTGGCTTTGTAACCTTTGCTATTACCATCTTTCATCAGAATGAGTGCTGGAAGTGATCCACATGTACATCACCAGAGCATAGCTACAAAACACAACACTCATATTAGACTGGCATTTGTCATTACACTGTGTGCTGCACTTAAAGGCAATGTACTGTTCAGAGGTGTAATGATCTGGCAGGATGAAACGTGCCATGGCAAAGGTGCTGACTTCGTCAATGACAAAACAGTAATCATGGAAAATGTCACCAAACACAGCACACCCTCTGCTTCACTGTGTGATATAAATGACACACATAGACACCTTGTACTATGATACAGTTGCTCACATTGGGACTGGGAATGTAAGCATCTGTATAATAGTGACCCCATGCACATTTTTGCAAAGTTACTATAAATGAATAGTGATCCAGCAGATATATTTGACTGCACATGCAGAACAATGCTTGAAAACCACAATGAAGTGAATATACACTTATTTATTTATGTGTAATTTTTGACCAGGGAAGGCACATTAAGCTGTTATAGCTTGTTTACAGGTGCATCCATGGGACTTGTTGCATGGACCTGTTTTATTGATGGGGAAATGTTGGCACTGACACCAGAGAAACTACTCTACTCTTGTTAGTTGTGAGAACCCATGTCTGTTTGACTGTGGGCCAAGATAATGGACACTAGCAAAGGAGGAGAAGGAGGAGGAGGAGATGCTTTTCTTAATATTAGGGATCTGTTAATGCATTCTACAGTATCACACAAAATAGCAATGAGGAAGAAAATCTTGACATGGCTATGGCGGTAGAGTGTGAGTCCAAGATCATAGCAAATACAACAGAACCTCACTTACCCATGCTCTACCTTCTCTCCATTGCTCTTTTGCTATGGGTACTCTCTGTTCTCTCTGGTCCAAGACTGCTTATGTCACCCTACTCGTCGTACTCTCTAGATAACTTCCACTTCTCTAACCTCCTATCAGACCCATTACCTAGACCTAATTCTCTCCCTAAATTAGGGCTTGCCCTCAAACAAATTGTGTTCTTTCTCAAATACATCTTGGGCAGGTTCTCTGTTATCCCTGCCCATGCAACTTGGGCCTATATTACTGCATCTCTCTGGACTGTTGCCATATCCCTTACTCTTGCTGGGGATATTGAGTCAAATCCAGATCCTACTCTGCCCAATAATCCCTCACTGCCCCTCCACTCTCTACGCCTGATCCAATCTGCTGACCTCTCCTTTGCTCACATTAATGCTAGGAGTCTACTGGCCAACCTCCCTGATCTGGAAGCGTGGACTAGTATCAACAACCCTGACATCCTTGCCATTTCTGAGACCTGGCTTAAGCCTTCCAATGATGACTCCCAGTGCTCTCTCCCAGGTTATAACCTGGTACGGGCTGACCGCCCCACTTCCAAAGAGGCGGTGGACTTGCTTTCTACTATAAACCACAGCTAAACATCACTTTACTGCCTGCTCCCCCACTTGCCAACTGTGAAGTACTCCATTCTCTACTGCTGCTTGGGGGGTATAAAGAAACTTCACATTTTCTGTACTTATATCCCTCCCAGAAAAGCCAGTCTTGGGTTTGAGGAGTTCATGGATTATCTACTATCCGTGACTGGGAAAAATGATATTATCTATCTTAAGGATTTCAATCTGAACTGGCTCGGCCCTTGCTCTGGCCTCCTATCCTCTCTGACTAGTAAGGCTAATCTCTCACAACTTGTTCAGGAGCCCTCTAGGATCTCCCACGGTGGTACTAGTGCTACCCTACTTGACTGGATCCTGACAAATAGAAAGGATGCCTTTTCCTCTGCTGGTGTTCTTCCAGATACCATAAGTGATCACTACCCTGTGTTCTGTATTTGGGATACCTCCGCCCCCTCTTTCCCCTCTAAATTGTTAACTTTTTCTGACTTCTCCAACCTAAACTTAGATAACTTTATTCATGATCTTAACTTAATAGGCTGGTCCCCTCTTTACACCACTAAAGACATAAACATTGCCACAAATTATTTTAGCAGTTCTCTACTCTCGCTACAAAATAAACATATCCCTGTTACCACAGGAGGGGTTAAAGGGAAAATCACCAACTGGCTAAAATGCCCCCTGTTTCACCTTCTGAAACTCAGGGATAAAATGTGGTCCGTCTGGAAGTCCTCCTATCTTCCCACTGATTTTGACGTCTACAGAACATTGAGTAACAAATGCAAAAAGGAGATTCATCTGGCCAAAAGCTCCTACTTCAAGAACCTCCTAAGCGCCTCCACTACATGTCCAAAAAAGTAATGGTCTCAAATCAAGGAAATTCTTGGGAACAACAAGCCCACTACTCCTACTAATATGTACATTAATGATGTCCACTGCAACCGCCCTTTCACCATTGCCAATGATTTCAACTACCTCTTCTCCTCCCTACCTACTTTAGCCTCTGTTGTTCTCCCCAATCCTAGTTTGCCCCCTTCTCCTTGCTCCCCTACTCCGCCTTCTTTGGAGCCGGCTCAGATCACCTACCAGCAAGTTCTGGACCTACTCAAAACTGTTCCAGCCCTGGACCTGATGGATTACGCTCACGGATTATCAGGCTGTTTGCGGCCTGGCTTGCTAGGCCTATAACAAGGCTTTTTAACCTGTCTATTAGCACTGCCACTGTCCCCCTGATCTGGAAATCCACTAGAACTATCCCTGTCTATAAGAAGGGTGATGCTAAACTACTGTCCAATTACCGCCCCATCTCTCTACTCCCCACTCTTAGCAAACGTCTGGAGAAACTCATCCATCATCAGGTCTCTGAGCACCTCTGTAACTTTAATCTTCAGTCCTCCTCCCAACCTGGCTTTAGGGTGGGGCACAGCACTACCACAGCACTGACCCTCCTTATGAGTGATATTAAAAGCAATATGGATAAGGGCCTGCTCACAGGTGCAGTGTTCATTGGCCTATCCAAAGCTTTTGATATGGTTCACCACCTGCTTCTGCTGTCCAAGTTAAGTGACATCAGTGCTTCTGACTCCATCCTATCTTGGTTTGGTAGATACCTGGACAACCGCTCCCAGGCTGTTTCCTACTGCAAAACTCTTTCTTCCCCTATCTCAATTACCCGTGGTGTTCCTCAGGGTTCGATAATTGGTCCTCTTCTCTTATCCCTCTTCCTAAATGACATTCATTGTACTTCTCTTCACAGCAGCCACCTCATGTATGCAGATGATATAATGCTCTACCAATCTGCCAAAACTGTTGCTGACATTAACCATAAATTCACACAGGACTTTCAATCTCTCCAATCCTGGCTCTCTGCTAACCAGCAAATACTTAACATAGGTAAAACTCAGACTATGCTGTTCGGATCATCTAAAAAAGATCTCTCTGAATCCTCTAAACTCCTTGTCCTCAGCTGGGAAAGGACACCTGTTACTAATACTGTGACGCTGAAATACCTTGGTGTCACATTTGACCCTGCCCTCGATTTTTCCGTGCATGTCAATGAGGTGTGCCGGGCTGTTAATACCAGAATTGGCACAGCCTATTGTGTACGGCACTCACTCACCCCCTCTGCTAGGATAGCAGTAGCTAGAGGCGTGCTACTCCCTCAACTCCTTTATGCCCTCCTTGTTCTATTCAATATCAATACTAGTGTGCTCAGCAAGTGGGACACCTCCTACAACAATATCTGTAGGTTTGCCTTATCAGCCCCTCTTCTGATGCATCACTGCCTGCTCTACTATGGCTTACACTGGCTATCTCCCAAAGACCTCCATTCTTACTCCCTAGGGTGCTTTATTGACTCACAAACTAGACCACCCAGCCCGTCCTCCCTGAGAGACTTGCTTACCCCTATCTCACGTGTCCATTCGCTCAGGTCCTCATCTGTCCCCATGCTATCAGTCCGGCTGTGAGCTACAAAAATGGGGGAACAGGCCTTCGCTTATTTTGCCCCTAAATTCTGGAACTCACTCCCCCCCCAGTTAAACACTCCCCCTTCCACCACTCCTTTAAGCATTTGTTGTTCTCTCACCTCTATGCACTTGGAATCTGCACCTGCAATTAACTGTGAGTCCCCTCTCTATTCCTCCTGTTTTTGGAGATGTCTAGGCATTACCTATCTTGTTGTATCTAGATTTTGTTATAGCATAATGTGTACTGTTTAGCATTTATATCATATACTGTCCTTCCAGACTGTTGAGACTGAATTGATTTTTGTTATTGTTTTTGTCCTGATGTCATCACTGTATTCTTTTTGTTGTACTCTCCCAGGTCATGCCTAAAAATAGGCAGCACTGTTGCCTAGTGCACTTACCCGGTTACCAAAAGCTAATAAATAAATAAACCTGATAGTATAATAATTCACTCTGACTTTTTTTTCCAATTGAGAGATGGTCACTCCTGCAGTTTCTACTGATGCCCAGTTACTGGAGGATATTCCTGAATACTGCCCACTGTTGTGTCAGCTGCTGGCTGAAGAAGATGCCACCCTGGTCACGGCTCCTGCATGAGCCAAGGTGTCTGCCCAACAGGATACAACTAAATGAGATATGGAACAACTGAAATATACAGCGGAGAAGGGAATGCTATGAGGAGAACATTTGATAGTCTCAACAGAGCTGCTACCATCTGCCTTGCCATAATCATTGTTGTCAAAATAGGAGCTAGGTTTCAGACGAGGTCACCCATCTCTAACTCCCACAACTGAATACCCTGGTGACTGGTCACTGAAGAGAGCTGTTTTAGCAGCAAGGTGGAAAAGGGCTGCTGATGGACATTCCTGGCTGTCTGGAAATCTGCCCTGGGCTGCTGGGTTTATTGCATTAGCCATGGTAAGACAGAAACCTGGTTTTGCACAGAGCATTAAACCGTTTGGAAAGGGGACAAAAGTTGTTCTGAGGTTTCCCATTTTACCCAAACTAATGATACACCAGCACTGCAAGCCAGGAGAGCATTGCTGTGATCCCCAAAACCAGGACTTACAAAGTCGGTGCTTAATCTCAGTGGCTCAGTAGGTAGCACACTCACCTCTGAGGCTGGGAGATCTGAGGGCTGTGGGTTCAGTTCCCACATCTGGCACTTGGGTTAATAGCCCAGTACTGACACTGTAGTGCAGCATGAGAGGGGTGCTGCACTTCTGAGGTGCCATCATTTGGATGAGATGTTAAACCGAGGTCCCATCTGCCTGAATTGGTGGCAGTTCAGGTGGATGTTAAAGATCCCATGGCACTTATTGAAAAGAGTAGGGGAATGTCCCTGGTGTCCTGCCCAAATTCCCTCATTCACTGAAATTACCACCAACAGCTTAATCTGGTTCAAAGTCAGTTGACATTCATCTGTATCCCCCTCCCCTGGGTTGTGCCTGATAATAGGCAGAATTTGTCTAGTGCACTTACCCGGCCAACAAAAACTAAATTATTAGTCAGATCAGTGCTAATTTGCAGCAGCATGAAGGACAACAGCTATGGGATACCCCTGCTATAAGTACAAACCAACTTCCCCTTGAACCAACAACTCAACATTCTCTGCAGACACTGAACCTACACCCTCTCCTAGCAGTGAATGTTTCAACAGAAAGTACAGCACCTGCATTTCAGGATAAAATGGTCCTTCCTATAACACAAGAGAAGCAGAGTCAGGATGAGGGACTGCATGCACATTTGCAAGCTGAACAGATGTTACACTCAGATCAGCACCTTCAAGAGCCTGCTGAGGGTGAGCTTCAGGTTTCAGTCGGTCTGGATATTACATCTGGAAGCATACTTGGAGTTAACCCCCAGGAAGGGGATACAGAAGAAACAAGTCACCAAAGACTGTACTGCATCTGCCATGAGAGACCGTGGTAGACAAACCCAATACCTCTGGGTCTCAGGCTACTTCAACTCCTAATTCTAATTCCACTTAGACCAAATCCCTCACTGGAAAGCTACCCTGCCTTCTTGACCATGATGGAGACTGCATCCAGCCAGACTCACCACTTCAGGGAGAGCCTTGATTGGCTTAGATGGAAATCCACCACTGGTCAAGTTTTCAGATCTATTTCTGGGAAGAACAGAACATGCACAGAGGTATAATAACATTCAGCTATGCTATATTGGGGGCTTAGAGACACCTTCATATAGGACTTGTGTGATTAGGGCTTTGCTTAAAGATTCCACTAACTGTTATGCTTTTGATTTGGCTTTATTCATGTGGCCTCATGTGGCAATTCTTGTGGGGGGCAGGAGGAAGTAGGCTGTTGGTTAACTAGGATCTGCAGCTTATCCAGTAGGTAGGGAAATGGACAGACTGGTGGGCCAAACCATCCTTATCTGCCATCAAAGTCTATGTTTCTATGGCCATGATAGAAACATAGAAACATAGACTTTGACGGCAGATAAGGACCGCTTGGACCACTTAGTCTGCCCATTTTCCTACCTAACAGATAAGCTGCAGATCCTAGTTAACCAACACAGCTATTGCCTCCTACCCCCACTAGGACTGCCTTATGTCTGTCCTGTGCATTCTTGAATTCCCCCACTGTTCTTGACTCCACGACCTCCTCAGGGAGGCTGTTCCACGCATCCACAACCCTCTCCGTGAAAAAATACTTCCTCACATTACCTCTGAGCCGTCCCCACTCTATCTTCAAATTGTGCCCCCTTGTTCTTACACATCTCTTTTCTGAAAGATGCTACCCTCTTGGACTTTGTTGATTCCCTTGAGGTACTTGAAAGTTTCTATCATGTCCCCTCTCTCCCTTCTTTCCTCAAGGGTATACATATTAAGCTCCTTTAGTCTTTCTTCAGTATGTCTTCTGGTGCAGACCCTGCACCATTTTGGTTGCCCTCCTCTGGACAGCCTCCATTCTGTCTATGTCTTTGCAGAGATGGGGTCTCCAGAACTGCACACAGTACTCCAGATGGGGTCTCACCAACTGTCTGTACAGAGGGATAACAACTTCCTGTTTTCTACTATTGATGCCTCTTCCTATGCATCCCAGTATCCCCCCAGCCTTCCTTACTGCCTTCTCACATTGCTTGCCCACCTTTAGGTCATCTGATATAATTACCCCCAGGTCCCTTTCCATTTTTACTGTTGTCAGTATCTCACCCCCCATTGTGTACTCTTCCCCTGGGTTTTTGTTTCCCATGTGCATTACCTTGCACTTCTTTGCATTGAATCTGAGCTGCCATACATTTGACCATTCCAACCTTGCCAAGTCCCTTCTCATCCTTTCCACTCCATCTCGTATCAGCCCTGTTGCAGATCTTTGTGTCATCTGCAAAGAGACATACTTTTCCTTCCAGTTCCTCTGCAATGTCAGTTATAAAGACATTAAAAAGGACCGGTCCCAGTACTGAACCCTGCGGTACCCCACTAGTAACCCTCCTTTTTTCACTGTGAACTCCATTTACTACTACCCTTTGCGTCCTGTTGTCTAGCCAATATTTTATCCAGGCTACCACCTTGGGACCCACTCCAAGGCTGACTAACTTGAGTATTAATATTTTATGTGGGACTGTATCAAATGCCTTGCTAAAATCTAGGTAGACCATGTCCACAGCCCCTCCCTGGTCTACTACTTTGGTCACCCAGTCAAAGAAATCTATTAGATTCATTTGACATGACCTTCCCATCATGAATCCATGCTGCCTTGGGTCCTGTGCCCCACTGGCCTCTAGGTACTCAACAATTCTCTCCTTCAGAAGTGATTCCATCATTTTCCCTACCACTGAGGTCAAACTAACTGGTCTGTAGTTTCCTGCCTCTGTCCTGCTCCCACTTTTGTGAAGAGGAATCACATCTGCCCTCCTCCAGTCCTCGGATACCACCCCATCCTCCTATGATTTGTTAAAGAGAGTAGTCAGCGGTGTCACTGGTTCTACCCTTAGTTCTTTTAGAATTCTTGGGTGAATCCCATCAGGCCCCATTGCTTTGTCTACCTTCAATTGTATTAGTTCTTTCAGAACCCTTTCTTCTGTAAATGGACTAGTAACAACCCCTGTCTTCAGAGTGTTTCTCTTGTTTGGTTTAGGTACCTCCCCCTCCTCTTCCTTTGTGAATACTGAGCAGAAATATTCATTCAGTATCCCTGCTTTTTCACTGTCACCCTCTACCCACATTCCCTCCCCTTTATTAAGTCTCAGTATCCCTTCTTTGGTTTTTCTTCGCTCCCTAATGTACCTATAAAAGGTCTTATCCCCATTCTTAACAGAATTGGCTATCCTTTCCTCGGTTTGGGCCTTTGCTATTCTGACTGCCTTCCCAGAGCCTCTTTCTGCTTTAACTGATAAAGTTCTCTGTCCTGCTCCTTCTGTGTTTCCTTATATTTCCTGAATGCTATCCTTTTCTCCTTAACCTTCCCTGCCACCTCTTTTGAGAACCATAGTGTTTTTTCCTTCGTTGTGTTTTGTTAATTTGCTTTACACAAAGGCTTGTTGCCTCTGTGATGGCTGTTTTGATTACTCCCCATTGTTCCTCCACCACTCCTTCTTGCCTGTTTGCTAGTGCTTTTCTGAGGCACTCTCTCATTTTCCAAAAGTCAGCCCTCCTAAAGTCCAATACTCTTGCTTTTGTATGGCTTGATTGTATGGCTGTGTTTATCGTGAACCACACTGTTTGGTGGTCACTTGTTCCCAAATGGCTACCCACTTCTAAATCTGAGATTCTTTCTCTGTCCCCATTTGAGAGTACCAGGTCTAAGATTTCTCCCTCCTGAGTGGGCTCCAATACTAGCTGTCTGAGGCATGCCCCCTGTAGGGCATCAAGAATGACCCTGCTCTTGGATGTGCCTGCAGCAAAGGTGCTCCAGTTAACATCTGGCATATTCAGGTTCCCCATCAACAACATCTCCACTTTTGCTGCCATTCTAAGGAAGCCTTCTATCATTTCCTTGTCCATTCCCTCCCCCTGAGATGGGGGTCTGTATACAATCCCCATGCGGATTGGGGTGTCATTTCCTGTCTCCAGGGTGACCCAGAGTGCCTCATCTGCTCCCTGTTTACTCTTTAGTTCTGTTGCTTTGATCCCTTCCTTTACATAGAGAGCTACTCCTCCTCCTCTTTTACTCTCCCTGTCCCTCCTGTAGATTGTGTATCCTGGTATGTTGACATCCCAGTCATGGTTCTCTGTGTACCATGTTTCTGTGACTGCCACAATATCCAGGCAACCCTCTTCCATCAAGGCCACTAGTTCAGGGAGCTTGTTACACAGACTATGGGCATTGGTACTCATCACCCTTCACTTTTTGATAGCCTTACCCCTTTTAGCTCCATTCCTGTCCTTACTGCCTTCGTCTTTTTTACATTTACCTCTGTTCTGCTCCCTAATAACTTCTCTACCTTGGTGTTTACCTCACTAATTACCATGTTTTGTGGGTGGAGGCTGGTATTTCCCTGCTCCTTTTCAGTGCTTCCCCCCTTGACTAGTTTAAATGCTTGCCAATGAAGCATTTAAACCTCTCACCTAGGATCCTGGTTCCTCCCTGAACAGATGCAGACCATCACACCAGTATAGGTCTACATCCCTCCAGGTGGCTCCCCAGTCCCCAATGAAGCCAAAACCCTGAGCTCCACACCAGTTTTTCAACCACTCATTGAATTCCCTGGTGAGGAGTGCCCTAGCATCACCCTTGCCATAGACAGGCAGCACTTCCGAGAAGGTATCCGTATGTGCTACTTGTCTAAAGCCCCTCCCCAACTCTACAAACTCCTCTTGCACTGCTCTGATCCCATTCCTAGCCAGGTCACTTGTCCCTAGGTGGACAATGACATCCTGCTCCCTCCCTCGTGCAGCTCCTCCCACAATCCTGAGAATTTGCTTCCTCTTCCTCCAAGCCGTGGCACCAGGAAGGAACTTTACCTTCCTCTCCCCTTCCTCTCCCATTTCTACCCCCTAATGATTGAGTCCCCCACCAGGAGTTGTTTCCTTCCCCTGTGGGGTCCCATGCCACCCTTCTGTGGGTCTCCTTTGTGAAGGTTCTCAGCATCCTCCTTGGTCTCCACTGCAGGTGCCTCCATAGAGGAACCACTATCCTCCAGAAGAGCAAATGAATTGTGGAGAGGCACAGCTGGAGGAATGCAACTCTGTTCCACCACCCTCTCCCTCCCTGACCCCATCCTGGTCCAGCCTCTCCTCTTTCTTGGCAACCTCTGAGGTAGTGGCATTGGCCCTGGTGGTCCCTGGGTGGGGGAGGAGGTTACACGAATCCTAGCCAGGTCAGCCTGGAGACAGACAACCTCCTCTCTCAGACCAGAGAGGTGCCTGCAAATAGGGCAGCATCGCAGCCTCCAGAATGTCTCCTGGAACACTGCCACCCCACAGCCATTGCACTGCACCACTCCTATCATGTCTTATTTTGTGTCCACTTTACTGTTTCTCTGTATGCTTACTCTCCCCTCTCCTTACAACTGTCACCCTTCCTGTTCTGGGACAGCAACTTCCTATCTTCTTCAGTAGCCTCCTTCTTCCTTGCTCAATGTCAGACCACCAGCAGCTAGGGGAGAGTGAGCTACTTTTTTCCTTTAGGGTTGACAAAACCAATGTTTCTCTATGATCCTTCCCTTCCTACTGCCAAACAGGAAGTTCCTGTTGACAGTCAAATCCAGTGGCTATAAAAGTAGAACTGGCTTAGGGTGGGATGGAGGGCAATTAGTAAGAAAAAAGGCTAGCAACAGGAAGTTGTAATTTGAGTCACCTGCTTTTATAGTGTCTAAGCCACACCCCCAATTAAGCTCTCTTTCCTCCTACTGGTTTAGCAAAGTCAGCTGAAACAGGACCCTTCCCAGCACAGAACACACACTGACTTTCTTTATTTTCTTTCTTTTTTTTTAACCCTAAATAAGACCCCTTCTACTTCTAATAAAGTATCTGTCTAATTAATCTCAACAGACACTGACTCCTACTGAGGTACAAGTTTTAAATTAATAAGAAAATGCAGCTTCTTTTAGTTTGCTGCTTTCTGCTCTACAAGCAAGGCTAGCAACAGGAAGTTGTAATTTGAGTCACCTGCTTTTAGTGTGTAAGCCACACCCCCAATTAAGCTCTCTTTCCTCCTACTGGTTTAGCAAAGTCAGCTGATACAGTACTCTTCCCAGCACACACACACTGACTTTCTTTATTTTCTTTCTTTTTTTAACCCTAAATAAGACCACTTCTACTTCTAATAAAGTATATGTCTACTTAATCTCAACAGACACTGACTCCTACTGAGGTACAAGTTTTAAATTAATAACAAAATGCAGCTTCTTTTAGTTAGCTGCTTTCTGCTCTACAAGCAAGGCTAGCAACAGGAAGTTGTAATTTGAGTCACCTGCTTTTAGTGTCTAAGCCACACCCCCAATTATGCTCTCTTTCCTCCTACTGGTTTAGCAATGTCAGCTGATACAGTACCCTTCCCAGCACAGAACACACACTGACTTCCTTTCTTTTCTTTCTTTTTTTAACCCTAAATAAGACCCCTTCTACTTCTAATAAAGTATCTGTCTAATTAATCTCAACAGACACTGACTCCTACTGAGGTACAAGTTTTAAATTAATAAGACAATGCAGTTTCTTTTAGTTAGCTGTTTTCTGCTCTACAAGCAAGGCTAGCAACAGGAAGTTGTAATTTGAGTCACCTGCTTTTAGTGTCTAAGCCACACTCCCAATTAAGCTCTCTTTCCTCCTACTGGTTTAGCAAAGTCAGCTGATACAGTACTCTTCCCAGCACAGAACACACACTGACTTTCTTTCTTTTCTTTCTTTTTTTTTAACCCTAAATAAGACCCCTTCTACTTCTAATAAAGTATCTGTCTACTTAATCTCAATATGCACTGACTCCTACTGAGGTACAAGTTTTAAATTAATAAGAAAATGCAGCTTCTTTTAGTTAGCTGCTTTCTGCTCTACAAGCAAGGCTAGCAATAGCTACAGATGAAATGTATGATGTAAGTTTCAAAGCAGCTGACACTTTAGACAGCTTTTGGGCCCTGTACTCTAGGTTGAAAGACACCCCTCTCTGGTTTCCCCTTCATTGCAAAACCCTTGACTAAACCTGCAGTGATGATGGTGACCATTTTATTTTATAACAAAGGAGAAGTTGTCACAGACATTGCTTACTGGCTTTACCGGAAATGCAAAGTACTGGATGTCACCTCCTCTATGCTCAGAAAAGGTCTGTATAGGAAGTTGGAGATTCCATGACCAACTGAAATACATTGATAAAGGCCTGACTCATCACTCTAGTAGCCTTTTTCTGGAAGAGAATAGAGACCTGCATTTTTACCAGGGCCAGCCACATTCCATCCCCAAGTGTGGGTCACTTGCACAATGCTGCACTGCTTGTGATCAGCAAAAGTGTGGCCTGTGTCTTGAATAGGGCCAGGTTAAGACACCCAGTCTGAAACCATTGAGATGTAATCTTTGTGAGGAGAAAGGGCAGGTTTATAAAAACTACTCTTGGGCTTCCCACAGTTGGGATTATGGCATGGATCAAGATAATCTAATAAGGAATTCTCAAAGCTCTAGTTCAGCCAAACTGTCAGCGTAGGCCATGGCCCATAGAGAAGAGATTTATCCTGGACTTGTTGGTCCCACAACCAGACCTAATACCCTGCCAGAAATTGTACCAAATACTTTCCAGGACCCAGAACAGAATATTCCATTAGTAGAGATGCAGCAAAGTTTAAATTCAACTGCGGAGTTAATGCAAAATGGGTAACTTCGAATTCACATGACACTACATGAAATTCCCATTAAAAAGTCAAAATTCACCTTAATGAACTCTGTGTTTGTGCACTTCGTGTTCATTTCATGTTACATTTTGAGAAGGCGAAGTTGGCAAAAAACAATCCACAGATTATATGTCTGAAGGTCTGCAGATCACATGATGCAGGCAGGAAATTAATCAGTCCAGACAGTGAACTAGTTTCACTTTCCCTTGCCCTGTGCTAGAGAAGGAACTTTTTGAGAGTGTCTGCCTAGTGCTAGTTAAATATTTACTCAGTATTTCTGCTTATTGCCATATTTCTGCTTTTGATTTTTGGCCCTTTTGTTATCATTTTCCTGAGTCATGACTTTACTGTTTTTTCCTTTTTGCATACTTCTGAATACTTGTATTCTTTTTTTCTTTGAAATGGAAAGAGGTGGTTTTCCTGTGTGGACTTGTAGTGGTTGTCTTGGCCCAAGGATGCATAGTGGTGGTGTTCACATCAACCGAACAAACTTGTTCCCACCTAGTGCTCCCCTCCCAGTAAATGTTGTGCCAGCTGGTAGTGTAGTTAGTGGTGCCAGCCAAGCAGCACCGGTGGTGCCTAACACTGCCTCCCCCTACTGCTGACCAATATTCAAGAACAGCAGCAGCAGGAAACAACAGCAGCAGCAGGTTGTTTCCCCCCAACTGTACAGCAGCCTATGGCATCTGGGGACCCCCACTGCCTGTCCCTGGTCCTCCATGCTGCTCAGCAGTGTGGCATTTTTTCACCACACTGCCAGGTGACCATAGTATCGTGACATGTAATATCTGTGGCACAATGGTGTGACATGGTCAGAAGGGTATGCATCTGGGAACTGGTTGCCAAAGAACTCACCTGACTCTCCACCACTGTGCAGAGTGGGAGGCCAAGGTGGCTGAAATAGCAGGAAACACTCCTGCAGTGCAAGAGGAGTCAGCATGGCCTCAGCCTGCACAATGTGAAAAGTGCAACAGAAGGGAGAGAGAGAACAAGTGGCGGCTCTTGCACCTGTACATGAGCGCAACCCAGCTGAAAGCTTGGCCACACTGGCAGATCTTGGCCTACTGTGGAGTGAGGTTGACCATCTCAGTAACGTGGTCGACAAAATGCAGCAGCAGTTGGACTGAATAGACAGTCATTGACCACAAATAATGGCTATGCTCCAACTGCTGATTAGTCAGAACTAGGCCTAGTAGTCTTTTTGTTTTCTTTCTAACTTTTATAGTGTGTTCTGTCTTTATTTTTCCTAACATTTTCCCCCCAAAAAATATTAAACCCCCCAAAAAATTATAAAATAAAAAAACATAAAAAAAATCCTGTTCTTCACTTTACTTCTTTTCCTACTTAATAATCTCTTTACATACAAAAAAAGTACTTAATTTTGTTCGCAGTAATATTTTCTACCTGTTATATTGTGTTAAAACAACAGTAAAATATTATGTTAACAATTTTGACATATACTATTTTATTGTATTTTCAATTGTTTCTTATCTACTGACTTTCATGATACCATTCCTACCACAATTAATGATATGCTGCATTATGAAACAGTCATTAATAAAAGGTCAAATGTGATGACTTGCCATTGGGCAATAAGTGTCACCTGACCATTCATTAATGTACCTGTGCACCAACAGTTGGCATGCTGTTTGTAAGAAGCTTTTTAGTTTTTGCTTTTTACAGTTAGTCAGCCTGTTTTATAAGTGTGACAGCCCACTCCAGCCCATGGGTGTGTCAGGGCAGGAATGCTCTTCCCTCCCAGGTGCTTTAAGTCACTCAGGCAAGCCCATATGCTGCACAACACACCCAGAGTGTGCATTAATGCCCTGATAAACCTATTGTCTGCCATGGGTTATAGCAAACTTACTCCTTATTTTTAGATATGAAATAATAAAAGTAGTGCTCCTTTTACTATTGTTTAGAGCTGGTTTTCATCAGTAAACCCGGCTGTTTTTGAACACCTACTGCTCCATAAGGTCATGGTGGTTGACGTATCTGGCTGGATTGCATGTTAGTTCATTTTAGTCAAAATAAAAACAATTTTAAATAATAGATGTACAAAAAATGGTGGCAATACTGATGGAAACCATCTGCAAGGCAGATTAAAAGTAACGCTCTGTTTATTATTTCAGATGTGATAAAAAGAGAGTACAGCAGCTGTAAACTGTGGAAAGAAGGGTATCATATAAACAAGTCAGTAGATAAGTACTAATTGAAAATGGAATACAAAAGTATAGGTAAAAAAATTGTCACCTGATTATTGCACTGCTACTGTACTTGCCATGCTATATTAATTTTTTGTTACTGTTGACTGTGTTAAGTTTTCAGAGCACACCCACAACTACAATTAAAATACACTACCATCACATACAATTACAATCCTCCCCACCAACAAAATAAAAGTCATGAAAAGTCCCGCTGAAGAATAATCACATGAGAAACTGTTCAGGAAAGTTGCAAGTAGTTCTTGACGCACTGCTAAAAGCATGCCCCTAGAGCCAGAACTCTGTATAACTGTTCTGAGTAAGAAAATGGCTTTCTGGCACCAGCTGCTGCTGCTGTTTAAATGTCATGAAAAGTACTGATGAAGAATAATCACACGAAAAACTGTTCAGAAAAGTCACAAGTATTTCTTGACGCACTGCTAAAGCATGAACCTAGAGCCAGAACTCTGCATAAGTGTCTCAAGTGAGAAAATTGCTTGCTGGCACCTGCTGCTACTGTTGTTTTCTGCTGCTGCTAATGTACAGTGTGTTGTTAAATGATGATAGCCACAGATGACCATCGGTTGAACTATAATTTGATGTTCTGGTAAATTCTTCAGCTGCTCTGATTGAAACATGCTGCCCAAATTGTGTGTATTCATGCCAACACTGATAGGTTAGTGTATGTGTCACTCTCATGTTTTTTCAGAGACACTGCCATTTAATTTGTATTGAATCTTTTTTGTTGTAAGCACTGAGCAGTCCATCATGTTGTTCCTTTGCAGGGAATCATCATCATACATATTGAATGTTTTCCCTTCACCGGTGGGTTGGCCATGGTCACATTTACATGCCATACATATTTGCCACCATCTAATGTACTGCAAAATTTATTTATTTTTTCCGGGGGGGGCTGCTGTGATCGAGTGAATTATAAGCATTTCCCATTATTGATCTTTTCTATTACATTCTCAGGTTACAACACACAGATTCATGACCATAGTGATGAAACCATATTGATGCTGCACGTGTTCCATATCTGTCTAACTGTTGACTTTGACTGTACAAACAACCCATGCAAGGTAAGTATTTTTTGGGGGGGAGTAATGCAACATTTGTAAAACAATTTTCATTAATATTTTGTCTTCTTTCCAGGTCATCAGTGTATCCAAACTGTTGTCTGTCTTCAGATTGGAACATGCCACCAGTCCACAATACCTTAAGGCTACCTGCAAACAGATGAAGAAGAAATTATTCAGAGTTCATTCCTGTACCACATTCAGTATCAGTACCCTGTGGAGCTGTTCCTGTATTTTGCTATATCCATCATCTAGCCTGTATGTCACCACTGTTAGTGTTAAATATTTTATACTGGCAGAAAACAAGGGAAACGAAGGAAAAGGAAAGCAACCCTCGCAATCCTCAATGCTGGAGTTGTACCCACTTTGAAATTCTTTTTCCACAACTGCATCAGCAACATCAATAGTACATTGTTTTACACTGCACCAAGATGGTCTGCTTCACTTGCATTATTCAGCACCACCATCATTGTGACTGGGTACAAGCATAGATGTGATTGTCCCAATTGGTATGTTGGACAAAAAAAGTTGAAGTGCTGTGATTCATGATCATGAAGATGAAGAATGTGATTTGTCTCATGACTCATGAATCTATGATCATGAGATGACAATGAGTACAATGTTCAAACTGAGATATGCATCACACTGGTGCTCTGAACACTACTTGAACATTCAAAGTCTGCTGCTGCTGCTATCCACACAGATTCAGGGACCTTGCCTTGCCTAACTCTCTCTGACACAGTACTTTTTCCTTTCAAGGATTTTTTTTCTTTATTCCACATGATGTGATGGAATGCCCTGACCACATAGCCACATCTTATACCCCACTGACTTATGTGGCTCATACACCATGGCCAGAAACACCTTTGCCTGACCGTGTCTTTGTGTGGATTTTTTTAGATTACAAAGAGCCACCAAGAAAAGAAACACTTTTCTTGCAAACAGTGTTTTTTCTAATTTTGTGGGTTGCTAACATTTCAAGAGAATTCACAAGACAGCACAATACCAAAAATACTGCAATAGGTATGTTTCTCTATTATGTCTTTTTCTTTTGGTTAAATGTTATAATATGCAATGAGAAACAGTATTCAATCACAGTGCTATGGGGAAACACACAATAGTAGTACACTGCCAACAATTTCAACAGACTGAACACAGACAATTAACAGCAATGTTATACTGTATTTATTCAGTTTTTGGTGAATAGAATGCCAAAAAACAACAACAGTGATTTCCAGATAAAAACTGAGCACTAAACAGATGTAGCTGCACAGGTACAATAAGACCTTAACTAGTCTTCAGAAATCTGACAGTGGAATAAAAATACCTTATTTTTTGGGGGGGGAAGGGTTACAACAGTAGCTAGAGAGAAGCAGGAAAAAATACCACAGTGGGGCTAAGAAATTAAGAGTACTGCTGTTACAGTGGTGTAGTAACGTGTTTGCCTTGACAGCACACACACAGACTAATGGTAATGCACAAAAACTTTAACAGTTCAGTAAACTGCAACACAGTCTTTTAAACAGACTGAAAAAATGCACAGCAGCATAGCAAACAGCAAAAATCGATAACAACTTAATAGAAGTATTAGTGTGTGTACCTCAACACAAAAATACTAAAACACTAGCCAACAGCAGTTGGAAAAGCTGCCTTTCTCACTGTGAATCTCCCTTCTACAATTTACATCACATATCCTCCCCTGCCCCAAAGCACACTTCTACAGTGTCTGTCAGCAGAGAGACTGAATGTAATAAATTAACATTCAATGTTCACACAAAATCAATAAATGATTGATGATATAAACACACAAGGGTTCCCTACAATTGATGTACTAACATTTGGCACAACATTTTGTGGCAAAAATATGTTTTGTAAAGGTTTTTTGATGGTTTGATTCTCAGTGCTCTGATAGCAAGCTGTCTCCAGCTTTCCACTACACACACTATGCAGAACTGAGGCTGTACAAGACAATGTAAAGCCCATATGACCTTATATCCCATGAATCACTACAAAATTCACCTTAAAGAGCAAAAAAAAAGGCAAACTAACGTTAAGTTCATAGAGAATAATGGAAACTTTGCGTTACTTCAAGATGCGAAGTTATTTGCTTCACTTTGTGGAATATTATGCAAAGTTCGGGTTTTTCATGAAATACTACAAGTGGAAAATTTTAGGTACTTCACCCACCACTATCCATCAGTAGTACCGACTGCTCCAGACCAGCCAACAGAGGAACAGATACAAGTGGACTAGGATTTACAGGAACATTCGGCTAAAGATTCACCTGATATATAGGTCTACTCACCCAAGGTTATTTCTGATATTCCACCTCCCCCCTCCTCCTCCTTCTACCGCCCACCTCCACCTACAAAAAAGTGTTTCTCTTCCCCCTGATTAGGACACTGGAATGACCCAGGTATCCAAAAAAAAGGGATGTAGTCAAAAACCAAAGGTTGTAAAAGCTACATTAGTGCCACTGACAGATAGGCTTTTGCTCTTCAGGCATCATTGCAAGTGGGGTGATACCGAGAAAGAGGATACCAATCCAAAGGTCTCCTCAGTACCATCTCAGCATGATCTTTCCTCATATCAGATTGATTCAATATCTGGGTCATCTTCAAAAAAAAGGAGTGGCTGGACTAGATCACAATCTTTAAGATGATGGGAAAATTAATTCTGATATTTCTACTTCTCTTTTCTTTCTTGCATATGGGCTCATTTTCAATAGTGACCCTCAACCTGAATAGATTAGAATCTCAAAAGAAATGCCTATCCATCCTTTATACTTAGTATGATATGCCTGAGGATGTAGTTTTCGGTTAGAACACACAGCTAAAATCATACAATGAAATAAATCCTGGCAAATCTCACTGGACTCCAGGTCCTACCAACTGATCCATAGGAGAATAAACTGCCTGTGACGGTGTGAGGACACAACATATTTATGTGCCTATATTACCTTGTGCTAACACAGACTTATAACTTTGGTAATTTTCAATATTTTTACTCCAAATTAGTGGCTGCATCCCTATCGGCTCTGGCCAGAATTTGTTTTCTGGCTAATGTGCGGTTATGGTGATGTTGGTACCAAATTCTGGCTTTTGGGGAGGGGCCATTTTATTTTTTTTTTCAGTACTTCACATACAAAGGCTAGGTCTCAGATTTATCTCCTTTGACTTTGTAATAGTCCCTTTGTCAATGTGCCTTCCCATTCCCTCCCACCATGCACCTGTCACCACAGTGATATATACTCTGACTGGGATTTTTCAAATAAGAAAGGCTTTTACAGCAGCTTTAGAATTTATTCATTTTGTGGAGGGGGTCAAGTTTCTAGTGTGCTTTGGGAGGGTGGTGGGTAGGGTACCCACACCACAGCTTGTGCTACTGTAAAACTCCTTTGCAGTACTAGAGGGGCAGGACAACTGGGAAGAAGCAGCCAAGGCAGAGGCAAGGTAGGGTTTGGGAGTCCTCAGAAGGAGAGGGCCCCAAGGCAGGAGGAAGAGGCCCTCAGTCATAGAGGAAGCTGTTGCTGGTAGGAGATGCTATCATTAGGGGGACAGGCTTGAAAGTTGGAGGTGTAGGGGATACAGAAGTAAAGTGCCTCTCTGGTGCTTTGGCTTGGAGGGATGGAGAGTGTATTCAGAGGGCCACTAGGGTGGCAGGAGATGGTAGGGAGCTAGATGTCATTGTCTATCTGAGGACAAATGACATAGCAAAGAATAGAGTAGACAAAGTACAGGGTAATTTTAGGGAGCTGGGGAGGGGCCTTAAGCAAACAGCAGCATGGTTACCTGGACACTTAACAATGGTTGAAGGCATGGTGCAGGAAAGAGGGTTCAGTTACACTGAGGACTGGAGACCAACCTGGTAAAATATGGGCCTCTCTGAGGGTGATGGCTTGTCTACATCATTCCAGGAGGGGGAATCACAGTACTTAGTGTGAGGTTTAACTGCTACTTGGATGAGCATTTAAACTAACCAGTGGGAAGGCTGTATATAAAAATGTAATTTACCAGCAGCTAATGATTGCTTGGACAACTTAGTAAGACAGAAATCTGCTCTTGGCTGGTATAAAACCTCTGACCCTTTGCTTTTTATGCCAAGGTATATCCAGTGTACCTCTTCAACCCACTAATCTGTATTACCAATGAAGGTAAAAATGGGCCAACCACATGATGAAGCAACAAGGATGGAGGGCCCAAGGAGCTGATGTTCCCCCAGGACAAGGGATAAGAAGAAAGGAATTTAGACAAGACAGAGGACATGGTGGTATACTCTAAATAAATGACACAAGAAAAGAGGAGGAAAAGAGACATGAAATGGAGAGGATAACAGGGTTACAGGAAAGACAATGAGAGCTTCGGGGAGCAGTAAAGGAAGAATGGTGGGGAAGAGAGGTTGCAGGCAGAGTGGGAGCAAGGTTTGGTATGTGTGCCAGAACAAGGAGTCTAGAAAATAAACTTCCAAACCTGGAGACCATCATAGAGGTGGCTAGTCATGATTTGGTGGCAATAACTGAATTGTGGTATATGGAGAATCACAACTGGAACATGGCCCTACAATGCCACTCTGTTCAGGAGAGATATAGAGGGGAGGAGGGGGTTGCTCTATATGCATATATGCGAAGGAGAGAATCAGGGCTATGGAACTACAGGGCACCCAGAGGAAAAGGAAGGGATGGAGGTGTCATGTATTACCCTGGAGACAGGAGCTGGGGCCACTATCCATACAGGTTTGTATACAGACCTCAAGCACTGGGAAAGGAGTAGGATAAAACACTAGGGGAAACCATAAGCAGTATGGAAAAAAGGGGGAGGTGCTGCTAGTAGGGGACTTCAATCTGCCAGATGTGGATTGAAGCCCTCAACTGCAGATTCAGCAAGGAGCACAGCAGACCTTGACTCCCTACAGGGGGCATTTCTAAAGCAGCTGGTCAGTGAGCCCACTAGGGATTGAACAGTACTGACCTGGTGCCTACAAACAGTGACAGCATTTCATATATCATAGTGGGCAGTCTGCTAGGTACAAGCAATCACTGTACCATGTACTGTAGTCCAACATTAAGATAACAGCAGAAGCAAACCACATGAAGATGAGGGTCTGGACTTTAGGATGGTTAAAGAAATAGGAGACTGCCTCAGAAAGTGCCTATAAGGGTTGTTAGGGAGGGTTAGCGGGACAGTGGGGAAAATAAGGGAAAGCAAAATTAAGGTAATTATGGTACCCTTGGAATGTGGCCACCATAGTGAAGGAGAAAAGGATGTCATTCAGTAGGTACGAAGAATTGCAGAGGGATGAAGACAATGAGGTGTACCAAGTAAAACAAAGGGATACACGTAAGGCAGTGAGGGAAGCAAAGGTGCAAACAGAGGAAAGGACAGCCAAAAGGATAGCTGAAGGTGATAAAACTTTCTTCGGGTACATAAGTGAGAAGAAGAAAGCAAGGGAAGGGATAGTGAGAATAAGGAGGATGACAGAGGGAGACTGCACAGAACAGAAACAAGAAAAAAGAAGCCATCCTGAACAGATACTTCTTCTTAGTCTTCATGGTAAAGGGAGGAAGGGAACAGACCACCAGGAAGCAGCAGAAGCAATGTGGGGAGGGGGTTCTTGACTCAGGTCCATTTTCAGAGGAAAGAGTCCTGAAGAGACTTGCAGCTCTGGACATGGACAAGGCTATGGGATTAGATGGGATACAGCCAAGGGTACTAAAGGAACTTAGGGAGGTGCTTGCTACACCACTGATGGCCTTATCCAGCAGCTCACTGGAAACATGAATGGTTCTAGAGGACTTGATGAGAGCAGACATGGTCCTGCTCCATAAGAGTAGGTAGGAGACTAGCAACTATAGGCCTGCCAGTCTCATATCAATTGTGGAAAATTAGTAAAAAGCCTGGTAAAGGAATGGATAGTACAGTATCTTGAATAAAATTTGCTACAAGATTGAAGGCAGTATGGATTCATGGTGGGGGTAGGTCATGCCAGAGGAATCTGATTGATTTCATCAACTGGGTGACTAGGAAAATAGATCAGGGGAGGGCAGTGAATGTGGCCTATCTGCACTTTAACAAGACCTTCAACACTGTGCTACAAGAGACTGATATAAAATTGAATAGCCTAGGGGTTTGATCCAAAGTGGTAAATTGGGTAATAAACTGGTTAATGGATAGGCAACAGAAGATGGTAGTTAATGGCACTCATTCTAATGAGGGAAGAGTCAACAGTGGGGTCCTAAGTGACATTGCAGAATAATTGGAAGGGAAGATATACTGTTTTGCAGATGACACCAAAATCTGTACTAAAGTGGATACACAGGAGGTGTGGAGAGAATGCCTGGGGACCTTGGCAAGCTGGAGGAGTGGCCAACTTTATGGCAACTGGGGATCAATGCAAAAAAAATGAAAAATCATGCACCTGGGGCATAGGAACCCAGGAGCTGAGAACAGGATGGGGTAGGAGGCAATGACAGTCACTAAGCAGGAAAAGGACCATACAGTGATTTTATCTGATGACCTCAAAGATGCAGAACAGTGTGACAAAGCAGTGGGTGGGGCAGGTGGGATGCTGTGATACATAGGGAGAGGTTTCACCAGCAGGAGGAGGGAGATGGTGTTATCACTGTATTGCTCACTGGTGAGCTCTCACCTGAAGTAGCATGTTCATTTCTGGAGGCCACACCTCAGAAAGGATACAGTCAGGGTGGAGGTAGTCTGGAGGAGGGCAACTAAAATAGTGCAAGGGTTGCATTAACATTCATATGTAGGGCTGAACCAGTGGCACAGAGGGCTGAGGCACTGGCACCTTAACTCCCACCACGTCGGTGACCCAGGTTCGGGAATGGACTTGGGGCACCAGGGACTGGCAGGGGGGGGGGAAGAAGAGGATTGAGCATCCAGAGGTCTGCCTCCCTCCTGGGGTGGGTTGGTGGGAAGCCTCACTCTGCAGCATCCCCTGGTGAAGACTGGGGGTACTACAAGAGTGGTGCACAAGAGGGGACAAGAAAAAGCATGAAAATGCATGTATGCCATCCGGATGATGGTGGCCCACCTCCCTGTGTCTCCCAACCATGATGCCTCCAGGCTGCATTTCCATGCCCCAGTGAAGCTGCAAGGGAGTACTCCATGCACTCCGGTCTCTCTTCTTGATGGCCCAGGGGGATACGGGAGAGCCCTCCTGGTGAAGAGATATAACTAGGACAACTGGGGCATTGGAGCAGCTGGATGGTGGATCAGGGGAGGAGGCAACAGCAGGACTTGGCCGCCCGAAGGAGAGGATGTCAGCGGGCACATAGTAGGAGGTACAAACAAATAAGCAAAAAAAAAATTCATATGAGTTACAAGTGGTGTCCCCCAAGGCTCTATTTTGGGGCCTGTTCTATTTAACATTCTGATATCATCGTTACAAACATCTGACAATATCTGGATCTCTAAATATGCGGACGACTGCAAGATAGGCTGTGTTGTTAATACTACTGAAAATACCGGCCTATTGCAAGCAGAACTTGGTAATTTGTAAATTTGGGCTACTAATTATAAAATGAAATTTAACGAACAGAAATGTAAAGTTATGCACTTGGGTTATAACAACCAAAAAAACATGTATATATTAAACAAAGAACAAATACAAGTGACAGAAAATGAAAAAGATTTGGGGATCAATATAGATAATAAGTTAAATTTTGAGAATAATACCATCTTTAAAGCAAAGAAATGTCAGAGAGTTATGGGTTGTATTTGGAAGAATATTAAAAGCAGATCACCTCAGGTTATTCTCCCTTTGTATACTAGT
The DNA here is from genome assembly GCA_016271365.2 of Neoceratodus forsteri. NCBI lineage: Eukaryota > Metazoa > Chordata > Ceratodontiformes > Ceratodontidae > Neoceratodus > Neoceratodus forsteri. The sequence continues at coordinate 77,124,774 of CM057453.1, forward strand.
TTGGTGAGATCTCATCTGGAGTATTGTGCCCCTTTTTGTGCACCCTTAACAACTCGAAGTAGGAAACAATTGGAGGGAGTACAGAGGAGAATGACTAAAAAAATTCAGGGTATGACTAATAAGTCATATGGTGATAGACTGAGGTCACTTGGTCTATACTCTATACAATATAGGCAACTTAGGGGGGGATCTTTGCTTACTCTATAAGGCTTTCATTACAGAGGGACTTTTAGAGAATCTTGGTATTGTAAGAAAATCAGGTATATCATACTAGATCTCATACCATGAAATTAAAAGGTGTACACTGTAAAACCAAAAAAGACATCAATGGTATACACAGAGAATTGTTAACTTTTGGAATACATTACCAGTTTCAATTGTAGAGAGCAAAACTATGGAAATATTTAAGAGTACACTGGACAAATTCATGGGTAATAAAAAATTTGATTTTATAGAAAATTAAAACCATCCTCGGATGGCAAATTCATAAATAGGATATGCCTCCTGAATTTGTTTGTAACTATGAAACTATGAAACTATATGAGGAGAGGCTGATTATCTTAACAAGTACACTGTAGAAGAGAGTAGAGCAAGAGGGGACATGATAGAGACCTATAAGTACCTCATGGAGCAAAAAAGGTGCAAGAGGGGATCATCTTTCAAATGAGAAATAGCACCAGGTCCAGCAGGCATACAATAAAGCCTAAAGGGGCGAAGATTAAGAGGGATGCAAGCAAGTACTACTTTTCTGAAAGAGTCATGAACACCTGAAACAGACTGTCAGTGGAAGAGGTGGAGGTGAAAAGAGTAAAGGGTTTCATGTACGAATTGGGTAAACACAGGGTAATATTAGTAGATAGGCAGGGAGGAAGGAGAGTCACAGGAGACCAGTTAGGATCAACAAAGACATACTACGCAGGAACCATCTGGACAGACTGGGTGGGCCAAGATGTCTGTTTCTGCCAACAAATTCTATGTCTCTATATTGTGCACTAACAGTACAGCTAGTAAAATGAATTTACTCTATCCATGAAATTACCTCTTTCCAGATTTTGTAATCAAAGTCAGGTGACACCATTCAATACATTCTGGGGCCTCCTTTATTCCATTGTACATGAATGAAATAAATGTCAGCCTGAACTTATTGATACCATACGTATCTTGTTTAAAAATCTACTACAAGTTAGGTTGGCACATTGTAAATTTTGCTTTTGCAAAGGAGAACAATTTATGGTTTTATATTTGCCAATTATGTTATACGTCCCCCATACCCAATCCAGGATCCACACCCAGCTACTGATGTTCTGCTCATGAGTACTGAACAAAGCACAATCTCAACCAATGGGTTCATGTTCTGTACAGTACAGTAATCGTGAGCAGAACAGTCAGCAGCTGGCTGTGGCAGGACACGGGTAGTGAGGGGGGTGCAAGGACGGGGTTAATGCCTACTGGGATGGGGGGGTCACCACAGTATGGAAAAGAATGCAGCAGGGGATTATACCCTATATTGAAATGGGATCCTGGATCTGGAATGGGGTGGGGGACCATGCAATATGATATGGTTACGGGGTGGGTTTCTGTTATCTACAGGGATCAGGGTACCGGGGTGGGGGAACACTACTCTATGGAAAAGGGAGTGTATCATGCTGTAGTAGTGGGACAGGCACCGGGCAGGGAAGGCGTACCCTACATTATGGAACTGCGGGGGGCTTGCTATTCTTTACCAGGGAAGGAGGGTTACCAGACCTCGGAACCATTTGTCCCTGACATGTGGTATATGGACAATGTTGAACATGCACAATGAGGGACTATGAGGGACACAGACCCTCAGAATGAGGGGCACATCAACAAACATGGAGATGCAAGCTTGGGACACTGTGAAAACCATAGTCTGTACTTGTACACAGTTAATGCCTGATTTACAATTTTGAATATTGTGCATTTTTGCTGTACTGTCTGCTTTTACAGCACATACTCTGTGTGAGAAGCACCTTTTCCATAAGGGATGGATGGGGACGGAGCAATCTTAAGGGGTAATATGAGAGGTGTCCCTCCTAATAAGGGACATTTCAGGGGTTGAGGGGTACCCTATACTATGGAAAGGGGATCATTTCTTGCATGGGCTAAGCATAACGGGGCTGGAGGGGATGGGTTCCACTTGGCTTCAGGGGCTGGCAGGCTGCTGTGCTGCTGTGTGCACTACTGCAGCCTGCCTGTGGATGGCCAAAAGTTAGGCATGCTTTTTCCATGTCTAACTTTGCACCACTCATCTCCTGCACTTGTGTGGCCCAATTCTCTTCTGAATATGCCATTGTATGGAATATTCATGAACACGCCCCCTAAACTTGGGCCGCATACATTAACTTTGGGCCTTGGCCCATCTCGATTTGGGCAGCACATCTCCCTCCTTTAAATATGGGAGTTTGGAGCAATTTTTGAAATGGGCGGCTCATCTCCATTTTTTTCAGAGATGCACCACCCATCTCTTTTCAAATGTGGGCCATGATCTCTATTTCATTTTTGTGAGATAAAAGCAAGTAATTATATTGTTACTCAGCAGAGTCTAGACCTGTGGCAAAACATGATACAGAAGTCCAGATGCAGCAAATAAAGTTTTTTCCAGAAATTACAGATAAATAGTGTACCTGGTGGGAGTTCAGAAGCCTGTGAACACCATGGTGTCATCATATAAACTCAGAGAAAAAAGTCTTACGCACAGTTTTATACTAGAGATAACAACGTATGTTACTAGGTAACGGTCTCTGCCAAAAGGCAGAAAAGCAAAATACAGCAATTCTATTGGTGGGTTTTAGTGGGCAGCTAGCACCTAGGACCGTTAGATCATACTTGGTTTTGCACATACACACAGATAAGGACATATAGCTGACTAAGGCTAGTTTTGGGGAACAATGCAACAATTCATAAAAGTTGCTGACTATTACAGCAGTGCAGAAAGCTGTAGGTGGCACACCAACACTACCAAATAATAGTGTTACACCATATGTATCTTATGGCACAGTAATGAGTGCTGAAGCATTCATGGGGGTATATGGGTATGTGGGGTGTCCCGTGCAACATATTCCCTCCCCCCCTTGTTGCCTTATGAAAAGGCAACATCAAAAGGGTAAGTAATGTGGGCTAAATCTAGGTGAATGAGTGGCATAAAGAAACTTTAGCTGAGCGTGGTGTTGTTGAAGAGTGCAGCACAGGCAGTATAAGTGAATAACAAGGAAAATAATCAAAAAGACTTGAATAATAACAAAACCTTTAAATGTTAGTTCCAACCAAGTGTTAGATAATGCAGTACTTAAATCACCATCATGAAATAGTTCATTAAGAGAATTATCAGCTTTAATAATATTATTGCTGATATGAATGAGATGTGTATCCTTTCTAGCAAATAAATATTTGAAATTTAGGGTGAGTGAGTCGATATGCACATTAAAACTGTTAAATACTGGCCAGCCCTGTGTCATTGAGGGTTGAAGCACTGGACACCACACCTTGTGCTATGCCAGTGACCCAGGTCTGGGAGTGAGCTCAGGCCATCAGGGTCGGCAGGGGCAGGAAAGGATTGACTGCCCTGAGGACTGCTCTCATTTCCTAGGGGTGGGTGGTTGTGTTTGCCACATTGCTAGCAGCTCCTGGTGGTGACTGGGGGTGGCACATTTACAGCACTCTTTTGTGGGGCTGGGAGTGATGATGAATGCCTTATACACTGGTACAGGAGTGTCCCCGTGGTGTGCAGGGCATCATTGCACATCCGCACTCATGGGGCATCAGCAAGCAGCACAAATCCCTGGCCTACAGATAGGTGACAGCAACCTCCATTGCCCACCATCACACCCCCAATGCTGAACTTGCCTCACCAGCTCTCCCTATCCCCTGCTTTGCCTTGAGTCCGGTTCAGGGAATCACCAGATTGGGGTAGGGTGGGGAGTGTCTGTCCCCAATATCTTGGTGGGGCACGTATCAGGTGGGTGGTAGAGCAGTTGTGGTGAGTGGGGTCTGCCAGAGAGAGTTCTATGGGGTCAGAAAAGATAAAGACATAGACAGGATGGAAGCTGTCCAGAGGAGGGCAACTAAAATGGTGCAGGGTCTGCACCGGAAGACATATGAAGAGAGACTTAAGGAGCTTAATGTGTATAGCCTCAAGGAAAGAAGGGAGAGGGGGGACATGATAGAAACGTTCAAGTACCTCAAGGGAATCAACAAAGTCCAAGAGAGTAGCATCTTTCAAAAAAAGAGGTGTGCAAGAACAAGAGGGCGTAATTTGAAAATAGAGGCGGCTCAGAGGTAATTTAAGGAAGTATTTTTCAGAGAGGGTTGTGGATGCATGGAACAGCCTTCGAAGGAGGTTGTGGAGTCAAAATCAGTGGTGGAATTCAAGCATGCATGGGATAGTCATAAGGCAGTTCTGGGGGGTGGGGGTAGGAAGAAGTAGGCTGCTGGTTAACTAGGATCTGCAGCTTATCCAGTAGGTAGGGAAATGGGCAGACTGGGTGGGCCAAGCGGTCCTTATCTGCCGTTAAATTCTATGTTTCTATCAAGAGTCAACAAAAAAAAACAAGCAAAATGGTAACTACTGTTCTATGGCATTGACATAGTCAGGATCATTATTAATGCAATTAAATTCAGGAGTAGGAACAGGTGTGATAACAGTATGATAAAAGATAGTGCGTTCATGAGGTATAAAACAGAAGCTGGTCATATCAACACCACAGTTCAGAGGTCTGTAATAGAAATTCTTGTAGTTAGTCACAACACAGTATTGTCCTTGACTGTTGCAGGTAACTTGAACTTGAAGAAGATGCCACTTTGTGAGTTGTACAGGGTGGGTAATGGAGGGATTTGTCATCTGGCTGGTGAGATGTTGCATGGCTTCTCAAGACACTTGCTGTTCAGGAGATGCTGGAGTAGCTTGGGTAGGTGATATGACATTGACAGGAGCAGAAGCAGATTTGAACAGGTCATCATCAAAGGTATATGACCAGTCTATAGAGTTCATGGAGTAACTACACACTGGCATAGTTACATCGTAGACATCACATTGGCACAAATAGAAGTAACCCTTTCTTGCACAACAGTCCATATGCGGGGCTACCCAGGTGCCCAGTTGAGGGGGAAACAGCAGCAAAGGACGAAGGTTGACCCATTCTCTATAGATGCTGCCCTCAAGATGGCCCACTGAGTGGACTTTAGCCAGCTTGTCAAAGTCTTAAGAATCCTTATCAAAGATTGGTAGACACCATAAAATACATTTACGTGGTGTTCCTAATGTCACAATGATGTGCAGTGTAGCAGGGTCTTTGATTTGAGTGTGGTGTGACATTACCCAGGTTCCTAGCGGTAGTTAAAGAAAAGAAAATGGTTCTGGCCATGCACTTGGTAGTACAGGTCAGAATTCTACAGCAAGGACAGTACCATCAAGCCATATTTCTATACTGGATCAAATCAGGAATACACCCTGATTCCAGATCCTCAAAGAGATTAGTGATAGTGTTTATGGCTTAACCACCATAAGCTGAACAAATGACTTCCCTGCCTATGTGTTGCTCTTTGACTTCTTTATTATTATAGTAAATCAATTCATTGACTTTGTTTTGGGTCTCTTTAAATAAATGTGCTATGTCGTGCATGTTATACACCATGAATCTTTCCTCTTGAGATAAGCCATCAATACTCTATAGCATGGGCTGTATCACCTTTTGAGCTTGTTGACTGTTAAAGTATTTTGTATATCTTCAAATCTTTGCCAGATTGGCCCTGTTACAAACTGACAGGCCAGAGCCAAACATGCCTGTCACAGTACCTGCAATTCCTGCTATGCCTGCTACACCCAAACTCCATTTGGGGTATTTGGAGCCGAACATGCCCCTATGCTTGATAGTGTGTTGCCTAGCTTTAGGGTCATGTGCATGTGCCTGACATGCTGCAACAATGTCTAGTAACATGGTGGTATGAAATTTTGAAACATTCATACTAGAGCAATGACCAAACTTGGCCATGTTCTATTGAAAACCATTAAAAACAACAGGAACATGTATAAAATTAACATTGTTGATAAGTGGATTTTTTTTATAATAGGTGATATACTGAATGCATCAGATTGTGAAGCAGGAGCTGATTTATGCTACTTCTTTATTTAGTAAAGGTATGCTAGCGTTGCCCAGGTAAAATTCCTGGATTCATACCTGAATAATGATCAGCTTTTTCAGCCTTTTTGTCCAGTAGCTTTGTTTCTGGAGTTGGTTCCTTCTCTCCTGCTCTCCTCTTTCTTTACAGCAGCAGAGCTTTTGGTCATCAGCAAAAGCTGCAGAGGAGTGAGGAAAGCGTCGGGTCCTGCCTTGGAGGGGTACGGCAGGATTGCTGATCCAGCTTCTGCAAATCGCAAATGATAGCGAGCTGTCTGCATCTGCAAGAGGGAAGAAAAAATATTTTATATCCCCTGTTTGAGTTTGCCTGAGTCTGCCTGGATCGACTGCAGGGTCCTGGAGTCCTGGAGTCATTTCGGAGTTACTGTGAGTCTATTCTGATTACCCCTCAGTTTCCAGAGGGAAGTATACATTTTTAAATAAATGGTTCTGTTTTGCTTTTATTTGTTTGAATACGCTACTTTTTATTGTTTTGTTTTTTAGCAAAACATTGTTTAAACATAATTTTTTCCACGGTTTTTTTTTTTTGAAGAATCATCACATGACTGCTAGATGCAGTGAAAAGGCATATGCGCTGGCATCTTTTTAGATCTTCAGCTGACAGTGGTGTCCTGAGCATTCGATAAGAGTTTAGCTAAATCTGAGTTGTTTAATTCACTTTTTGTGCATCAGCATTTGTGGTGGCAAGTCATCTTCTTTTTAGACTGCCTCTGTTGTTTTTGTTACTTGCTCCTTGAACAAAGCAAAAAGGTTTTGTTTTTTTTACTAAAGCAGCTCTAAATGAAACCTGCAATTTATAATCTACAATTTTCCAGCTGCGGTATTATTTGGCTTTAACCCTTCATATACAAGTATGAGGAGTAAGTAGAACTGCTTTTGTTTTAGTTCAGTATTATAAGAAGTATGCTATATGTTTTTTTGTAATATTGTTGTGGTAGTAGGTTCAAGTGAGAGCAATTTATGCATTTATGCATTTTAGTAGGTTCGAGTGAGAGCAATTTATGCATTAAGCATTTTTATGTTTTATTTGGGGGGGCTCTCCTAGTTTAAAGTTGACACGATCAATATAGTTGATTTATTTAAGTTTTGGATTAGGATAAACTGTTTTTGTCTTTTTTTTGGGGGGGGCATCTAATAGTCACTTAAGGGTGACTGTTGGGTATTGGTTAGGTGTTAATCATTTGCTAATTTGTTAAATTTTATTTTTTGTACTTCATCTTAAACAGTTTTTCTCTTTTTCCTTTTTAGTAATTAATCCAGCCCCTTATCATTATTTGGATCCAGAAGTTTTAAATTTCCAAAGAAAGAAAAGCTATAGCCATCGTTGTGATACAGATTGGATTTATTCAGAGATAATTCAACTTCTAGAATTACACAAGAACTATTTTAAGGTCTCATTGAAAGGTCCTGTGTTTTCAATGAACCATTCCTGAATCAATTTGTTTTAGCTAATCTCTAAATTGTGTAGTGGAACAGTAGTAAGCAGCAATACCCCAGCATTCCATTCTCCACTGGGAAAGGAGACAGTGAGCAGTTGTTTGATCAGAACACTGACACACCTGTAGGAGCAGGAAACTCCAAGCTCAGGGAGTTGTTAGAAGTGATCTGAAATCATTGAGCTTTGGTTAGCTTGCTGCACTCGTCCTGCTGGATTCAAAGCTTTTATTTCTTGGATTTGATTGAGAGAGAAAGGAAAGAAGTTAGTGATGAGTATTGAGAACATGTCTGGACTGAACTGATTTAATGACAGAAGGAATATTATCAGTATTGGTGCAATCTTAAGATTGTACCAAGACTTAAATTGCTGAGCATGGCCAAGATCTCTCAAGATTTTTGATAATTGTGTGGGATTTTCACAAAGAATTGTGGAATACATGGAACTTGCTATATGGTGTTAAATATAATTTCATTAAGCTTAATAAGGATTTGAGGGTTGTTGTTTTGTGTGTGTGTGTGTGTGGAAATATTGTATGTTTGACTACCTCTAGGATTAATCTTGTGTATTTTTAGCGATTGATAATATCTGATATTTATTTTTGTGTTTCTGTTTAGAATATTTTGTGTATTCAAGTGCTTTCCAGGTATTTCCCATTTCTTCTGAGGGACTTGGCTGTGAATTAAAAATGCCTATGGAAACTAGAAGTAGGAAAACACCTACTCTTGAAACTAAAATGAAAACAAAGAGAAGTAAATTAACCCCTAAAGAAAGATTACTCAGGGATAATGAGAACTCTAATGCTATAAATAGGCTCTGTAAAAGAAAGATAAAGCCTAAGGAAAAAAAAACAACTTTAGCGGAAACAAGGAGAGTAAGGCAAACATAGAGGAGGTGAATGAGAAAGATAAGATAGAAGATATGGATAATGATGTAACATTAGATACTGAAAAAGGGAGAACAAAGTTCCAACCCTTAATTACTGATTTATGGAAGTCTAATCAAAAATGGAGTGGGGAACAGAAAGGGGGACAAAAAAGCAGTTGTCTCAGTCAGAATCCAGATTTAATTGAGCTGGTAAACAGTGAAGTAATTAAAACAGTGGAAGATACAAAGAAAACTGTTAGAACTAATTGAAGGATTGAACAGAAAATCAGTGATTTAAAAAAAAACTTTAGGCTGGATTTGTATGGCTCTTATAACCCAGATATAAAAAGTAATGGGGGGGGTGTTCTATGATTACAATAGGAAGGAGGAGTCTATATATATTACAAAGGCCAATAATTGCAACAGCAGTATACAGCTGGGTACAGAGTATGGAGGGGAGAATGAATCTTTGTATATGAGTCCAGAAGAAGAAAAATTCCCCAAAATGGAGGCATTGACTAGGGATTGTATCATTGCATTGCAAAATCCTCTGACAGCAAATGCAATGATTTATGAACAATTGATTATGTCAAAACAAGAATTATCATTTATTAAGGGAATATGTATGGAAAATAAAAAAAGATAGACTTTATTTATAAAAGCTTTACTAGGGATGTTAAATTCCAGACTGAATATTCTGAAAAAATAAGACAATAATGTTGAAATGAGACAACTGGTTTATGATCTACCACCGTTTTCTGAGATTTCTAACACAAGTATGAGTGATGAGTTAAACTCTATTTTCAAAATAAATGAAGACACTTTAGAACAGGATGTGGAACCAATTATGCTACCAGAGGGATATGAAAACCTGAATAGCATAATGGAAGACATAAAGGCAGGAAATCCAGAATTATGGGATAAGGGGATATCTCAAGAAAAGGAGGTGATTGAAAAATTAAAAAGGGGAAATCAGGATTGGAAACCATTAGGAAGATTGATTACAGAACAAAGTAATAGAATGGTAGAAACAGCTGATGATAATATAATGAAGAAGAAGAAGGGGAAACAAATTAAGGTGGAAAAAAAATTAACAGACAAAATAATAAGAAGTTTGTACAGAAACTGGGGGCTGGAACTATGGGTAAGAAATGTAATATAAAAACAAAAAGAATAAAGAAAGAGTCAACAAATAAAATTAAGAAAGAAAAGGTAGACAAGATCCTAAGTATTTATAAGGAGTTAAATGGAAACACCATAATGGACTGCAGAGATAATTCAGAAATTAGGACCCTGACACAAGAGCTTGTAAATGATAGAAATGAAAACATTGAAGTAGAACAACACTTAAAAAAAATGTTGAAAAGGACATTGGAAACAGACTACATGTTACCTATTTATAAAGTTTCAATTATGCCAGATAAAACAGAATGCAAATTAGGCATACACTTGAAAAAACTAATAGAGGTAATCTTACAGGGGAATGGAAAACAGTGGGTGTAATAAATAAGGTCAGTGTCATCAGACCCCTACCTGATACAGAAATGTTTTTTCTTATCTCAGATCAATACTTTGTACTGAAAGCAATAGAAAATCAGAAGAAAAGAATGGAAGACCTAGGCTTTGAACTAGATAGAGTGGTGACTATGAAGAATATGTTTACTGAGTTTTTTGTAGAGAACAAAGAAATGATGAAAAAGGAATATCCAATCTTAATTTTTGGGATTGATAATTTCTTAAATGAATCATCTCGCAATTTGCAATTTAAGATTATAAATTACTTACAAAATCTGTTAAAAGATGATAAATTATACAGAAAAATTGTTAAAGTTAAATGATGGGAAGACCAAGAGCAAATAATGATTTGGTTCAAGAGTGAGCAAGATTACCAATCTTTCCTCTCCAACTCAGAAAGGTTGGACATGATAGATATAAATTTGAAAGGGAAAAATGAGAATATGTGGGATAGTAAGGAGAGAAAGGATAACCTGCAGTGGTTAAACTTAATTAAAATGACCAACAGGTTTCAGATCCTACAAGACATAGATGATGATTGACAGATGAAAAGAGATGATTCAAAAAACATTACAAATACAGATTTCAACATTCTATCTTGGAATGTCACTGGATTAGGGGAAAGATTAGCAGACCCATCATTTATAAACTATTTAAAGCAGTTTAATATTATCTGTCTGCTAGAAACGTGGACTAATAAGGAAATATACATTGATGGATATAAAATGTTCAAGAAAAGGGCAAGTAGTGTAAGTAAATATGGTATATTATCAGGTGGTATTCTAACATGGGGAAAGATCGCAAAACAAATAAAGTATGATGAATATACAGTAAATTCTAATTATATATTAGCAACTACCCTTGTAATAAAAAATAAGAGAAATCTTATCCTCAATGTTTATTTCCCTTCAGTGGGATCTAAATATGAAGATAATAATATTGTTGATAAACTTAGTTATATAATAGAACAATGGAAATTATGTGAGATTGATGCAAGAATAACTATTGTGGGGGAATTTAATGCCAGGGTGGGACACAGCCTGGAGCCCACTAGTGAAATTCGAGAGGCTTGTGCAGCCCTGGGATCACAGAAACTAAAAATGAGTAGGGTGACAAAAGATAAAAAGAGATGTAAAAGATGAAAACAAGTTGTACTAGGTTTTAAGATAATAATATGCTTTTGATCAATGGACGTTCCAATGGAGATCCCTCGGTGAATTCACTTATATGGGGGTGAGGGTGCTGCTATAATTGATTTCTGTTGGATAACTTTAACTTTAGTGAAATATTTTGTGGATTTCTCCTTAGGTAAACACTCAGAGAGTGAGCACAACCCACTAGAGATCAAGATTAAAATTAATCAAGGGGAAAAGACAGAAACAATATCAAAATATCCATAGAGTTAAGAAAGGGATAAAATGGAATTTGATAGAAAACTACAAATCAATATCATTATTAAAAGATAATGGGATAAGGAATGACATTATAGTTAATTTACAGTATGTGTACTGTGATCAATTTCTAGACTTATATATAATGACTATGGCTAAGATCACTAAGATTATAATTAAAGCCACGACATTTAAGGATAAAAGAGGCAGTAAATGGTATGATGAGGAGTGCAAGGCTCAAAAAAAGAAGGTAAATCAATGTGCAAGGTATACTGTTATAAACCCGACCACAATTAATAAATATACCTTAAATAGATTAAGAAGAGAATACAAAACACTTTTGGAAAAAAAGAAACATCTTTTCAGAAAAAGATTATGGGAACAATTCGAGAAGGCTGCCTGGGCAAAAGTCAACAGAAAATATTGGCAAATGGTAACCTATGGTTAGGATAATATACCCTATATAATAGAGAATCACATAGAGCCTATTTTGTGGTATAGTTATAAAAACCTTTTTTATAATAAGGATGTTCGGAATGAGTCAATATATAAGGGAAATTGGAGACCACTGGAAGATAAAATATCTGATGAAGAAATTATTTTAGCGATTGATACAGCTAAAAGATACAAAGAACCAGGACCGGATGGAATTCCCGTTGACATCATAAAAGATGACCCAAAACTTTGGATTCCAATCCTAAAAAGATTGTTTAATCTTATAATTGAAATAGGAAGGATTCCATTGACATGGAAAGAAAATATTATTATTCCAGTTTATAAAAAGGGTGATAAATCCAATCCAAGTAATTATAGATCCATAAGTCGTTTAGATACAATGCAACAGTTATTCACTAAGATAATTCATACTAGAATATTGACATGGTTGGCCAATAAAGAAATCCTGAATGAAGGACAAGCAGGTTTTCAATGAGATCATTCTACATTTGATCAGTGTTTTGTACTATCACATTTGGTTCATAAATACATTCATATTAAGAAACAACAATTCTTTTGTGTCTTTATCAACCTTAAATCAACATTTGATAGAGTTAACAGGGAAAAAATATGGGAAACCTTGAGAAAATATAAGTTAGATGAGTCAATTGTTTGCTTAAACTGTTATACAGTAATAATCATACTATTGTAAGATATAATAAGGTAGGTGATACTACCCCGAAATTTCCATCTAATATTGGCCTGAGACAAGGTTGTGTTTTGTCACCAATACTCTTTAACTTATTTTTAAATGAAGTATCGGAAGTTTTGGATGACCCAGGGCTGCATATGGCCAGGTTCCAGGGCTCCAGGCGGTGCCCCTACCTGGCATATGCTGCTGATGTTGTTTTAATGGCAACTAGCTTTCTGGTTATCAAAAGAAGTTTGATGAAATTCTATGAAAAATCTGTTGAAGCTGACTTAATAATTAACTATGATAAAACAAAATTTATGATATTTAATAGAAATCTCTTGAGATTGAATAACATACCAGATTTGTATTGTATAAATAATAAGACTGAACATGCAGAAAGATTCTGCTACCTGGGTTTAGTATTTAAATACAATCTGGGGTGGCAAGAACATATATCTACCTTGACTCAGAAAATCAAATGATTAACTCCGATAATCGAGTCTTTTTCTTACAAATATAGAGGCCAGTCTATTAAAGGCTCACTAAAGGTGTTTAATGCAAAGATAAAGTCACAAATTCTTTATGGGTCTGAAATATGGGGACAATATGATAGTGATAGTCTTGAATCTGGCATGAATAAATTCTATAAAAATTTATTAGGGTTACCAAATAGTGCAGCATCTGTACTAGTGAGACTTGAAATTGGACAGTTCCCAATAAGAAAAGAAATTGAACAAAGATTATATACATACTGGCTAAAAGTATACAACATGCCAAGTAAAAGATTACCCAGGGCATGCATGGAGGAGGTACTAAACTATAACCAATTAGGATATAAGTGCCCAGGCTTATATGCACTTCAAGAACTTCTTAAACCATATGGACTCCTTCAGAGCATAGTTGATAGTTTGATAAAACCAGACATAGAAATTAAGCAAGAAGTTAAAACTAGAATTATGGATATTTATGCTCAGAGAGAAATGGCCTTAAGTAAGAATTATAAAGTAAGTGCCTGGCTCTCAACTAATAATGTGAGAGTGTATGGGATAAAGAAATATTTATATATAATACAAAATCCTACCTTAAGAAATATATTTACCAAACTTAGATTTGGATATATAGACAGCCAGACTTTAAGAAGATTATATGGAAAATCAAATTTGTATTTGTGCGCTTGTCACAAAAGTAAAGATGATTTAGCTCACTTACTTTTATTTTGCCCACTATATAATAAGGAAAGGATACAAATGCTAGGGGATGTTCTTGCCACCTTGGAAATGGATTCACTATACCAAATTAATTTTTTGTTGAACTCAGAAGAAAAGATTATTTTGGAGAAAGTAGCATGGTTTGCTAGACTGTTGGAACATAGAACAAGACATATTCAAAAGAATGAAATACTAGCTCTAAGTGCAATGTAAGATGAAGTGTGTTTTTGTATGATATATACTTGTATTTTTATTGATAATATTTTAGTAACTGTGTGCTTTTTTATTATTTATTGTTTTTTAATTGTGATGACAATTGTGTTTGTCAACAATAAACTTAACTTGAACTTGAACTTGATAAGTGTCCCAGGAATGGAAGTTGCAGCCAGGCCACTGGGTGGACCTGGTTCCATTATTGGGCATTGTAAAGGCTTATCAGGAGAATCTGGTATGACTGAAAGGAAAAGAGCAGCAGTTGCAGTAGATTGGGTTAAACGATGTTGGTGCATGGTGGAGTTAAAATACTTAGAAAATAATTCTGATCCCAGTGCTGCTGCAATGTTGTAGAGTTCTGTATGACTTTGGCTGACTTGGCATATGCACAAAGTTCCATTGGGACAATTATGGGTATTGGGCCAACCTTGAAATGTCTCTTTCGCCAGGTGGACCACTTGGAGGCCCTGATCAGTAGAATTACCAGTTCTCCTTTCAATTTGCACACTAGTTATTTGTAGACACCACCATTGCCCTAACATAGGTATCTTTTGCTTCAGTCATGGTCACATGGGTAGATGGAAATCGGATGGTCATGCCCCCATTGGAAGATGTAGTAATGTGGGTCTCAGGAGGGGTAGGACTCAGGTGTCACAGAAGAGTCTGGAGATGCTTCAAGGCTGGTTCCGCAACACTTACCAAAGCACACAGTGAAATGTAGATTGTGATTCACAACATTCTGAAAAATCAAACAGAAATAGGTAAAAATATGGGTCCCCCCCAACCCGGGGAAGGAGAATGAAATATCTTTGTACAGTTTCAGCTGATTGGCATTGTACCATTCCTGTTTGGGTCTCTTTTTGTTCATTAGCTGTACTCGATAGACTGCAGGGCTCAGCTTATTCGTGATTTAGAAGGGACCAGCCCACTTGTCTGCCAATGAATGGGCTTGTGCACCATATTGCAATACCATAACTTGGTCACCAACTTGCTAATCGACTTCTTTGACAGTTTTGACAAAGTAGATTTTGAATCTTTCCTGAGCTTTGTCCATGTTTTGGGTGGCAAAGTGATAGGTTTGGAACAAATTGTCTCTCAGTTGTTGAACATAAGTGTCAACCAACACTCTGTCCACAGTTGGGGTTTTGCTGTCTAACCACAAATGTACTGGCAGTCTCATCTGTTGTCTGGTCATCACCTCAAAGGGGGTGCATTGGGTTGCTGCAGTGGGGGTAGATCTAATTGCCATTAGGAGTAAGGGCAATAGAGTATCCCAAGTTTTGGCATTTTCATTTGAAAATTTACACAGCATCAATTTTATCTGTCTGTTTGCTCTCTCTACTTGTCCAGAAGACTGGGGTGATAGGCTATGTGAACCTTCTGTTTGACTTCTAGGAATCCCAGGCATTCCTGCATCAATTGTCCAATAAAACTGGATCACTTGTCGGAATCCACTTTGAACGGTAGGCCCTATCTAGAAAATACCTGTTCTACCAGGATCTTGGCTGTAGCCTTCATGGTATTGTTTCTACAAGTGAAGGCCTCAATCCTTTTGGAGAAAAGGCTGTGATTACAAGTGCATACTTGTTGTCCCTGCTGGTAATGGGCAAAGACCCAATAAAATCGATTTGCATGGCATTCCAGGGACCAGACTGCCTTTTTGGCAATAACTTGGCATTCTTTTGCCAGGGATGGGATTGTTTTGGGCACAAGTGATACAGCTGTACACATAGCATTGTACATCTGCTGATTGACCAGGCCACCAACCTATGGCTTTCAAACTCTGTAGCATCTTGTCTACACCTTGGTATCCACCTGTAAATGTATTGTGCACCTGGTAAATGAACTACGTTTGGAGTTCCTTGGGGACCACCCACACTTGTGCATCCCCATAATTGTACAAAACTAACTTTTGGTCTGCAGAGAGCACTGGATCTTTGGAATGTCTCAAAGGGTTTTTCTGCCATCATGTGTTTCTCTTTCTCTTTGGAAAGGTACTCATATATGTCTTTTATTTCAGAATCTGCCATCTGTGCTGTGGTGAGATCCATTGGGACTGCTTGGGTCTTCATCTGTGTGGCTACTTTATGGGTCTCAATCTGGATCTTGGTAGGGGATGACATTGTCCATATACCCCCCCCAGCACCTGTCTTGGTTAAGGTGTCCACTTGATCATTGTACTCATAAAATGGCACTGATTCGGTATGTGCTTTTAGCTTTTGGATGTGAAGCTTAAAGGGGAGTTTTTCAGTCAAGCTGTCAATGTAGTAGGATAAATCCCTATCCCTAGAGGTTCTGTCTCAGGAAGCATAGTAATGGGTCCTCCAAAAAGGAAGAAACTCAATCAGAGAGTTGCATACCCATGCTGAATTAGAGAAAATTATGGTGTCCTACTCCTCTTTTTCTTGGATGACTTCCAGAGTGCAGGTAACAGCTGCTAGTTCTGTGTACTGTGAGAATCAAGTTATGCACTGCCTGGATACCTCAATGGTGTTACCATTGGTGCAGAGGATCAGAACAGCAAAGCCTGCCAGCTGTAATACTTCCTGATAAAAGGATGAACCATCAGTGAAGATGTAGCGTATGACTGTGACTGCCATTATAGTAGCAGTGTTGGGCAGAAAAGGGCTCAGATCTGGTAGAATGGGTGATTCCTGGCTGCACTCATGCAGTTCTCCATGATAAAGGAGTCCATGTTCCAAGATGGATGACATCTTTGTGATGTGTACAGTAATGTCTCTGTTTTGTAGGAGGAGTGACCAATATGTAAATCTAGTGTTAGAGACATTACCATCCTTAACTCTGTCAGACAACAGAAAATTGGTACGAGTGTGATTGGTGTGCATTATCAAAAAGGTTAGAAGGCTATGATGTATGTAAAATGCTTGATGGCCCAAGCTGTAGCAAAGAGATTCCTTTCACAATGAGAATAATTCTGTTCCACTGGGAATTGGACTTGGGAAGCATAGGCAACAGGCCTGAATGTTTCATGTACCTCCTGGGCCAGCACAGCAGACATTGCTGTGTCTGTGGTGGCCGTTTCCAAATGGAAGGGCAATTCCAGATTCAGACTGACCAGAGCTGGAGCTGAGGCCAATGCTCACTTCAAGGATATGACAGCAGCAGTATGTTCTTGTCTCCATGACCAAGGAACGTCCTTTTTCAGTAACTCATACAGAGGAGCAGCTTTCTGTGTGAAATTACAGATAAAATCTCTGGAATAGTTAACCATGCTCATGAAATGCCTAACAGTGGAAACACTAGTAGGTAAGGGTAAGTCTTGGATGCCTTGGACCTTATCTGAGGTGAGGCTCCTACCTGCAGTGGTAATGTGCAGGCCCAAAAATGAGGGTTCAGGATAGCAAAGTTGTGCCTTTGCTGGGTTGCACTTGAAGGCTGCTTTTTGCAGAAGTGCAAGGAGTTTCTCTAGGAGTTGTAGGTGTCTCTCAAGGTCTGCTATGGCCAGTAAGAGATCGTCCACATACTTCAGGAGGATTCAGAGGAATACAACCCTTTAGGGCATCCTTCATGTGAAAGTGAAAGAGGCAAAGGGCTATTATGAAATCCATGCAGGTGGCAGGTACATGTGTACTGACATCCCTCAAAGGTGAATGCAAACTAGTATTGGCACTCAGGGGCCAATGGCAGTGACCAAGAGCCATTGGAAATGTCCAGGGTACTGAACCACTGTGTTCAGACTTGAGAAGCTTGAGGATATCCGAGGCTGATGCCACTGTGGGTGCACAGCTTGGGCAAGCATGATTGAGCCTCCTGTAGTTAATGGTTAAACTCCAACTATTGTTGGATTTCTTCACAGGCCAAACTGGGGAATTGACAGTAGACACACACAAGACCTGATTACCCCTTGTTTCAAAAGAGAGTCAACTGTGGCCTTCAAAGAAGGGATGTCCTCTGCTGGAAACAGCAACATAGAAACATAGACTTTTATGGAAGATAAGGACCACTTGGCCCACCTAGTCTGCCCATTTCCCTACCTATTGGATAAGCCGCAGATTCTAGTTAACCAACAGTCTACTTTCTCCTACACCCCACTATAATTGCCTTATGTCTGTCCCATGCATTCTTGAATTCCTCTGCTGTTTCTGACCCCACAACCTCCTTAGGAAGGCCATTACATGCATCCATCATCCTCTCTGTGAAAAAATACTTCCTCACGTTGCCCCTGAGTTGTCCCCTCTTTATCTTGAAATTGTGTCCCCTTGTTCTTACACATCTCTTTTTCTGAAAGATGCTACCATCTTGGACTTTGTCGATTCCCTAGAGGTACTTGAAAGTTTCTATCATGCCCCCCTTTCCTTGAGGGTATATGTATTAAGCTCCTTTAGTCTCTCTTCATATGATTTCTGGTGCAGACCCTGCACCACTTTAGTTTCCCTCCTCTGGACTGCCTCCATCTTGTCTATGTCCTTGTGGAGATGGGATCTCTAGAACTGCACACAGTACTCCAGATGGGGTTTCACCAACTGTCCGTACAGAGGGATGACAACTTCTTGTTTTTTACTGGTGATGCCTATCCATATGCAACCCAGTATCTCCCCAGCCCTCCTTACTACCCTTTCACATTGCTTGCCTACTTTAGGTTGTCATATATGACTACCCCCAGGTCCCTTTACATCTTTGTCGTTGTTAGTATGATAATGACATGCTTGTTAGTAGTTGTTGTTAGTATGTTAGTAAAAGGATACTATTTTTGCCTCTGTGGCTCCTCACCATTTACACATATGAGGGTATCCATTCTGCTGCAGTCATGTTTGTTTTTAGCAAATGCATCTTAGTGCTTTTCCAGGATAGGTCTCAAATCCTTGAAAAGAGGATGTTGTTGAAACATGAGATGACATCATATTCTGTGTCAGTGGCTTTTACTGCTGCTACCACCTGTGAGTCTGAAATGAGCAGTAACTGGTTAAGGCCAGATATCTGCGGCAGTAGCCTGTTGGCAAGGTTGACCACACACCCGTATTTTGAGAGAAAATTGGCACCCAAGATACTCTGATGGTTGGGGAGAACCATGAGTTCAGAATGGTGCTGCACTTGCAGTGTATCAATGCTGATACTGTAGGTATCAGCTTGTATCAATAGGTTTGGATCATGGTCCCCTCGAAGGTCAGGGTGAAGCCTGCTTTTCTCAAAGACCAACAAGAATATTCAGGATTGTCTTGAAGTAATACCAGAGTCATTGAAAACAAGGGATGCAAGCATTCGAACCAGGGCCTGACACCATCAGTCTTGGTCCATCTGTGCCTGTAAGGCATTGTAGAGGATGGGTTTAGTGACTGGAACTCCTGTGTGGGACACAGGGTCTTTTGCTGTCCACCCTCCTCAGGATCAGCACTTAATCTGAAGACAGCTGCTACAATCTGTCATGATTCTATTTGGGCCTTGTACTACTGAAGACATTTTACTTCAGCTTTCAAATCCTTGTAAGAGGGCCTGTACCTCTGTCTCTGTTCGCTGTTCCCCTTTTAATATTTCTTTCTGTACAGATTTTTGTTTTGCTGAGAATCCTTTGATTTTCCCTCTACCTCGTGCTGAGTAGAAGAGTTTGCACTTTGCTGCACAACAGCAACTTTAGACTTTTGGCACTGGCTCAGGTCACTGACATGTACCTGGTACATGTGCACCACCCATTCCATGATGTCATGCAGGGTTTTCTGTCTAGTGAATAAGGTGGCTTCCATCTTCTCATGGATGGCAGGCTGAAGGTTTCTCAAGAATAGGGCCTCGTACTAGAGTGAATCCTGGCTGGGATATTCACTGGCCAATTCCTTGCCAGTACCATACATGAGCCACAAATTACTTTTGTATTGGGCTGGGGTTTCTTTGACGTGCTGCTTCATCTGGTTCCCTAGCATCACATGGCCATAGGGTCGGACGCTACCAAAAGGTGAGCTGTGACTCTGTCAAAGGGAGCAATAATGTCATTACATATGACTTCTGGAACACCACAATGTGCAGTCAACAGTCTGCTTCAAAATTTGGAGTTGGTACTCAGTTGAAAGGCTGAGCATCTGACAATGTTGCTGCACTTTCTCCAAATGGCTGCTCAGATTGCCTGTGTGTGTCAGATGGCCCGTCTTTCAGATGATACATTAAACCAAGGTCCAATCTGCCTGGATTGGAGGTAGTTCAGGTGGATGTTAAAGATCCCATGGCACTTATCGAAAAGAGTAGTGGAATTTCCCCGGTGTCCTGGCCAAATTTCCCTCATTCACGAAAAATACCACCAGCAGCTTAATCTGGTTCAAGGTCAGTTGGCATTCATCTGTATCCCCCTCCCACAGGTCGTGCCTGAAAATAGGCAGGATTTGTCTAGTGCACTTATCCGGTCAACAAAAACTAAATAAATAGTGTCCACAATGATTTGGTTGTCCTGCGTGGACTGCAAGGCACTAGGGCCTGCTTGTGGCATTCCCTGTGGTACCTACCTGAAGATGGTTCTGGCAGCTGCCTAAACCATGGCAATGGCCACACCCTGAAGGAGCGTCTGTTGTTTCATCTCCTTCTTCAGCACATCACTGATAGCTTGTTTCAACACCTTGACTTGTGCGATGGAGACACTAGCTTTTGAGATTGTCTTCACAATCAGGCTCTCCACCTCCTGCTTATCATTCTTGTTCAAGGCAGCTACTGGCGGGTGAAACCTCAACCCTCCAGAGTCTCAAGGATCAGCCTCTTTGTGTCTGTCATCATCAGAGGATGATGTCAGCACGATGGGCAGAGCAAATGGCATCACTTTCACATGACCCCTAAATACTTCCAATTGCTGACGTAATTTTGTCACCTTAATTCTACACATTGCATGGTCCCCACTGCCTTTAACTTGTCCCTTACTCACAGGATCCTGCAAAGCTCTGTATGCAGTGTTCACATAGTGAGCTTCCCCATGCTACTTCTCCAATTTACTCTGGCATCTTCAACTCACCATACTCACTTTTCAGCGAGTCATTTATATTCATAAGCAAATCATTCAACTGTAACATATGTTGCTTATCTTGTTACAACCTCTCATTCTCATCCCTCAACCTAAGGATTTCTGTATCCTTTTTCCTATGTAACATGTTCAAGTTCTTCCTGTTTCTGTTGCTCAAGCTTTTCAGTTCCTCTTTCCAAATCCTTCTGGTGCTCACCCACTTCCTGGCATTTAGAACCTAACTCTTTTTTCCAAGACAGGACTTCAGACTTCATTGCTTGGACTAAAGCATACATGAGGCTACCATTATCCCTTTCTGGTCATGTTTCTTAATTGCAGACTTAGTCTCTGTATACAGGCTGCCTATATACTGTACCATGCTAGTCTGTGATTTTGCATCTAGCGTGAAATCTGCCCATCCTCCAAGGGAGGATAGGAAATATAGGACATCCAGTTTAAGCTCATTTTTAATTGCCATTTTTTGAGGTTTCCCTTTTCTGCACTAACCAAAAATTCAAGGCTTACCGATTCATCTCAAGCCTCACAGTTAGACAGCTGCGCCTTCTGGATGTGGAGGCCCCATTTCAAGAGCTGTCCACAGTGAACGAGGGGCAGGGGCTCCAACACCTGCTGTGATGCCTATCCTGTTCTCCTCACTACACCTTACATGTGTACTTTTTTGGTTGTGTCCAATCAGGTCCTGCCGAGGTCATCACGTTGTTACTCGCAAGAGTCTAGACCTGTGACAAAACATGACACAAGTTAGACAAAATGGAAAAGGCCAGCCACTCCAAAAAATGTTCAAAATTCTTTTATTGTTTGTTTTTTCTTAGTTCAAGTATCAATTAGACCCTCCTATACCTATGTTTCCCCGGGTATGGCTTAATCAGGGTTAAGGATCTAGTTTTAAGCACAATTACATTTCTTTTTAGTATAATTTTTTTAGGGCAAAAAAACATATTCACAAACATCTTTAAATAAAAATATTTTTTCGGTTATTCACAAGTCACACCACCAGAGGGCATGTGCTATCTATTGTAGAATTAATTCCATGCATTAAATTATGTAAAAAGCTTTATAGTATATTTCAGGTGTCAGGTACTACCAAAATAACATGAATAACATTTCTGCTGATAGCAGAAGACCTGTGCCAGCAACATCCCTAGAAGCACATTCATTTTGAATACTAAGGTTTCATTTAACTAGTACATATTTATTTATTTATTTGATATAAAAGACCTTTGAGCACAAGCTCTTTTACAAAGGTTCCATGTCAGGTTTACAAAGACAGAGGACGAGTACAGTATTCAAAACACCACAAGGAATAACAACTGAATACAGGATAACAGTAAATAACCTCTAGACAAGTGCAGATCATGACACAGTAATAAGGACACAAAATGTCCAATCTAGTGCACACACTAGTTTCATGGATTAGGTTAGGCAACAGTGAGAGGGACTGTATGTAGAGAGAGAGAGAGAGAGAGAGAGAGAGAAGGTAGATAGAAGGGGAAAGCAGCCTCAGGATAGGGCCTTGTCGAGGTGTAGAGTTGAGACAGAGTGGCAATGGTTTGAATGGGTGGGAGGTGGGGTAGGAAGGGGCACCCAGGAGGGGAAGTGCTAGACTTAGGTCAACAAAGGTAGGGGCAAGGGGTGGAAGGGTGCTGGAGCTGGGTAGGACACCCAGTGCAGAATGTGAAGAAAGTGAGTAGGAGCATACTGTAGGAGGACTGGAGAAACTTATTTGGTGGGTGGACATTAGCAAAGCATAAGGAAGAGATGCATCAGACCATCCATGTTGCTACTTGGGAGGCTGTGCAGTCAGGTGGGTGGGCCATCAAGGGCAATCGAGTTCAGGTGCTGTCAGAGGCCATTTTTTAATTGAGCCAGGCATTTGGAGGCCATAATGGGCTCTGGGATTTCATTAAGCTACTGGGGAGCCCGATATGTGAAAGCACGCTGCCCAAGCGTGGTTCGGCGGAAGGGTGTAGACAGGGCCCTTCGCATCCTTCCTCTGGTGAGATTTGGGGTGGTGGGTGGCACAAGTAAACTAGCTACACAGGGTGGGGTTTTGCCCAGTAGTGCCTTCCTCCCTAATAGGCAGGTCTGGAACTTGATCCTGTTCCTGAGAGGCAGCCAATTAGCCCGTTCATATAAAGAGCATGTGTACGTACGGCGATCTGCAGCCAGGATGAGCCTACAAGCTTTATTAAGAGCAGTATGACCCCTCTTAAGAGCTGTTTCTGTTGCTGCCCTATAGATCACTAGGCCATAATCAATTGTTGAAAGGATGGTGCTTGAGACAGAGAGCTGGAGGGCCTCTGGTGTGAGGTATTTTCTGTCTGTAAGCCTGGTAAGAAATAATATAACTTGTATCCTGGTCTAGATATCAACTTACTACATTTTATATACAAGACACAAGCCCAGATGCAGCAAAGAAAGTTTATTCCAGAAACTACAGCTATACAATGTACCTGCTGAGAATTCAGAAGCCTCTGAACACCATGGTGTCACCATGTAAACTCAGAGAAAAATAGTCTTACACACAGTCTTATACCAGATATAACAAAGTATGTTACTAGGTAATGAACTCTGCCAAAAGGCAGAAAAACAAATTACAGCAATTCTATTGGTGGGTTTCAGTGGGTAGCTAGCACCTGGGACAGTTAGACCACACTTGGTTTTGCACGTACACACTGATAAGGACATATAGCTGACTAAGCCTAGTTTTGGGTAACAATACGAACAATTCATAAAACGTGCTGACTATTACAACAGCACAGAAAGCTGTAAGTGGCACACAAACACTACCAAATAACAGTGCTGGATAACAAGGTTCTTAAGCACAAAGGAAAAATAAATATTGATTACACCTGATGCATCTTATGCCACAGTAATGGGTGCTGAAGAATGTATGGGGGTATATGGGAATGTGGGGTGTCCTGTGCAACAAAATTATCCTTGGCCATGAGTTTTTAGGAAATAGAGGGTTATGATAGCCTTGTGATAATTTCATTTCTGGGTCCCTGTACTGTTTCTGTATTATGTTCAGCTATTTTGTAGGAGTAAAGCAGAGTCACCTGTTATGATATTTTTAAAGAACAAACTGTATAACAGCCATGTGCAGGATTCAGGCCCCACTCCCTGATGAAACCCTTCTGACAATACACATGATTGCATGATCCTATGGTCTGCACTTTGATATACTTGTAAATATGGAGTTCAAAATAAACTGCAGCATCCTCCAGAAGTTTTGATATACACACCGTTTTGTTTGTTTGTTTTGTTTTAATTGTGGACTCTGATTGAGTGTCCGCCTGCCACTGCCTGCCTACCCCAAAAGACTGCATGCATATAAACCTTATATGTTATCTCTATGGGTGGACTTTTGGGGTATTTACACCAGTGCAAGCACATTTTTTAAACTTCATTATATTCAGCGCTACATGAAGTGTTGTTTCTCAGCCAAGCCCTTTTTGCATAGCACTGTTCATAGCAAAATGCCAGCTTAGCCAGGTGAAAACTACGCAAAGTTGCCCTTTGCCTGAAAAGTTCCACTTGGTGTAATACTTCATCTGTTGGATAGTCCATGAAGAGACGCTATGCATGTGAAGTTTCACTATGAGGAATCTGGGAGAGGGTTTCACACAGTGAAAAATCACTCTCCTCTCCCCATGCACTGTAGAAAAAAACTTCCTCCTCCAATAACTCCAATTGCCCAGCAGTAAACATCATGCACCCTTTCTCCTCCCCCCATGGAAAGATTGCAGCACATGTCTTTCACTTTTCAAATTAACTTGATTAAAAAGTAATCTTCCTCCCCTGCTATATCAGTCAGCACCACCCATCTTCCCTGGTCTGGCACCCATCCTAAAGGATACAAAAAAGAAAACTCAGTGGAGCAGGAAATGGTGACTGGCACATACCTCGTCTCACCACCTTTGCTGGTTGCCATCTCAATGAATAGGATCACATGCTGTACTTATAGTAAAGCACACACTTCCATTCGTTCTGATGATGTCCAGTCAAGGCTGAGAGAGAAGGTACCTTGACGGCTGCTATCCACTCCACTGAGTTTTCGTTTTCGCACCCTTCTGGTTATGTGTCATATGGGAGATGAAGGATGGAAGGGGTGCTGAGTGGGTGGGCTGGGGAGGGGGTATGTATTCTCCAAGTTAATTTGTAAAGTGAAAGACAAGTGCTTAAATCATTCTGTGGAGGAGGGTGCCTGGATTCCTACTGTTGAGCAGGTGGGCAAAAGGGGTAGTATATTTATCTGTAATGATCAGATCTTGGTGTATGGAAACAGGTATATTTTGGTTTTCTACATATGATTAGGGGACTATGTTTTTTAAAATGTGGACATTTTTAGAACTTTGGCCAGTGAATTACTGGTGAAGTGCCAGCTTTGTGCTGCCTAGGTGTAGCGTGAAGTTTGGCACTTCTCTAACAATTCCTCAGTGAGATAAAACTTTGCAACACTCATACTCACATGCCAGGTCTACTTCTAAGAGCATGCCTGCCACTGTGATAGAAATTAACTCAGCTTAACTGTATGGTTATTCCAGACCATGGGACTGAAGGAGCAGAGCAGCATTGTCCTTGCTGTCCCTGGGCTCAGCAGTAGAAGTGCCACTGCCCTATTTAGTGCTTGTTCAGGTCACATGGGGGAGCGAAGCAGCACAGCTGCATTATTGTAACTGTCCCAAGGTTTGGCAGGAGAAGTGACTCCAAAACACTGAGTGACTGCACTGGGCCCAAGAACAGATGCAGAAGAGCAACATTGTTTATTTATTTATTCATTTAGTTTTTGTTGACTGGGTTAAGTGCACTAGACAAATCCTGCCTATTTTCAGGCACGACCCGGGGAGGGGGATACAGATGAATGCCTACTGACCTTGAACCAGATTAAGTTGGTGGTGGTATTTTTAGTGAATAAAGGAAATTTGGCCAGCACACTGGGGAAATTCCCCTACTCTGTGGAGGGGGAACCTTTGGTGGACGGACGCAAGATGGCCACTTCTGCTCTGACTTTGGAGGAGATGGAGGTGACTGGGACAGGGGAGTGGGCCTCCTCCCCTGCTCCCATTGAACCTGAGGCTGAGGATTTACTTGCTGAGGATCAGGATGCTTCCTTGCCTATGGAGTTTTTTGAAACGGTTGATACAGTGCTTGAAGATGCAGTTACACAGTGTACTTTATTGAAGGAATCGAGTTCTACATTTACTGAGAAGGAACGTTTGCTAAGTGAAGTGCAGGATGCAGCTGAACGCTGCACACGTCGTAAGGCTCAGCTTCAGTCTGAAATTGCTGCTTTGCGTGCTGGCTCGACTGTTTTGGCCGCATCGAACTCCCTTAATTCCGGGTCGCGGCATTGTGATGCGAGCGTTAGTGCACAGCAGAGCGTTCCTGCTCCTCAGGTACAGTCTAGCCTGGTTCCTACACTTCGGACTGATCCTGCCTGTCTTCCTGACTGAAACTCGGATTCTGGTGGTTGGGAGGATGATGCGACTGCATCCCACGGCTTGGTTGTTGCAGCGGCGACATTTTCGATGAAACGGATGGGTATGACTTCAATTATTACACAGGGCGAGGTAGTGTTGCACTAAACTGGTGTTTCTACTGAGATGGGGAGTACCTTACTTGTGGGAAGGGGAACTGTTGGACTTGGCCCTGATTCACCTTTACCGGTATCTGACTTACAACTTTCTCATGCTATTCAGTGTCCTCCTGCTGCACTGAGCTTAGATCCCTCTTTGCCTCTTACTGACTCTTCCTGTTGGTCTCCTGAAAGAGCGATAGCAGCAGCAGAGTGGTTGCCTAGCCCTAATGGTACCTGGGTGCCGGATCCAGAAGATGCAGCAGTACAACGCTACCACTCCTCTGCTATTAACTCGGTGGCTACATGTACTTTATCTAGTGCTGACTCTGTGCCTGCTACTTCTCCACAATCTATTTCTATTCCACCTTTTTCTGTGGTTTCTAATCCGGCTGTCTCATTATCTACTTCTGGTGTTGTTTCTCAAATAGCTGTTCCTGTCCCTGTGCAGGAAAACAAAGGTCACCCCCCCCAATTTAAACTTTCTGATTTGTTTTCTAACAAGGGTGAACCTGCGTTTAGGAATGCTGTACGTTTGATTTATAAGGGGGGTTTGGAGGATTTACCTGATAGGCTCTATATTGCCAAAGTTTTGCTAAAAGGGTCTATGAAGTTTTTGTCTGCAGATATTTATGCACTGATTCATTTGGGTAACTCTAACTACGATGTTAGTTTCAAAACCCCTTCGAGTTTGGAGCGTTTTTGGACTCTTTTCCAGATGGTTAAGAATTCTCCACTCTGGATACCTTTTTTTGCTGTGCCCTTTACCAAACCGTCTGTTAAGTTGATTACGATCATGTTTCGTAATGAAGGAGTACCTATTGAGGATATCCTTTTCTGGCTGCGTAGAAGATGTGAAATACTAGATAAACCTGTACCAATTCTTGATAGTGAACAAATTTGGAATGGGGGTTGGAAAATTAGGGTAAAGCTTTTTGCTTCCAATAATGGCCCTCAACATTTGCCTAATAGTTTTTTTTTGGGGGGGAAGGATAGAAGGAGTTTATTTTATGTTGGTCAGCCAAAATCCTGTTTTAAATGTGGTTCTAGAACTCATCTCAATACAGCCTGTGACACTCCTCGCTGTTCCCATTGTTTTGAATTTGGACATTTGGCTGCTACATGCCTTAATCTGTTTAAATGCAATTTATATGAACAGACCGGACATGGCTATGCTAAATGTCCTTGGGCATCTCATAATAGGGATGATTGCCCTTCACATGAAGGCTTGATTGTAGGAGCTCAACATGCTGAATCTGACCCTGTCCCTCCCCCTATTGGTGGAGACTCACTTCCGACCTCAACATTACCTAGTGAGTCTTCTTTAATAGTTCCAGACATGGGTTTGAGTGCTTCGGTTCCAGTTGCCTTGCCAGCTGCCAGGACCCAGTATTCCTCGGTAGTTCCTGGGGTTGTCTCATTACCCATTGCCTCTGATTTGTCTCTGTGTGGCAAGTCAGAGGATCCGGAGATGCCTCCTCCTCCATGACCAGTGTTGCCTTTTAAAAACGTCATTGCTAAATAAACGTCACAGATCGGGGAAACCTGTTCCTGCTCGGCCAGTACCTGTGGCCTCTACTAGTGGAGTTGTTTCTGAGTCTTGGAAACTAAGTAACAACTTGCTGTTTTGGGATCGAATGACGAATCTGATGGTGAAGACTCAGATCTTTCTTCCAGAGCTTCTGTGATTACTGACGCTTTTTCGGAAGGTGATGATGGTGAAGTAACACAGGTTGAGGGTCTACCTAGATGGTCTCAGTGTAAATGTGTTTCTAAAGTCTCATGAGGCTAGTATGATTCTGAGATATTGTTCTCCCTTTCTTTGTTTTATTATTATGGCTTCTTTAACATTGACTACTATTAATGTTAACAGTATTAAGAGTCACAGGAAGGTGGTTACTACTATGTCCTGTTTACATCGCTTACGCAGTGATGTGATTTGTCTCCAGGATACACGATTAAAATCTATTTGTGAAGTGCAACGCGCACGTAACCTATGGTCTTCGGGGGTGTCTTTCTGGTTGAATGGGGAATCCCCTTGTGAAGGGGTTTGGGTACTTTTTACCAATCCGGAATTGAAAGTATCAAAGATGGTTGACATTTCTCTGGGACGAGCATTGTTGCTTGATCTTAATTTTGGAAGGGAAAGATTTCGATTAATTAATATTTATGCTCCACAGACCAAGGCGCTCCATGTTGCACTATTACAAGACATTCAACCCTATTTGTATACATCTCGCTTACTAGTTTGGGCTGGAGATTTTAATTGTGCTCCTAGTACTAGGGATAGAGGTATGAAGACATCCAAATTGTTTTGTGATTCTCATAAATTAATGCAGATATTAGATACCACCCAGCTCAAAGATGCATATCGTAGTGTCTATTCTGAGGGTGGTAAGATGTTTTTTAAAAATACATTATCCACCAGGATAGATTTTTTTTTCTTTCTGTTGTTTTACAAGTTAATACGGTGGATTTACGGGTATGGGAATTTTCTGACCATAAATCTCTTACTATTTGCTTGACGTAGGAAGGTATTCCGAGATGTAAAAAGAATGTATGGAGGTTGAATTCCTCCTTATTGAGTGAGGAACCTCTTCAACGATCTTGGAAGTTAGAATTACAGGCTAGGCTTTCTGTCTTTGAATTTTATGAAGATGCTGCTTCTTGGTGAGAAGATACTAAGTCAGACTGGAAGACTTTTTTCCAGACTTACTCTCGCACCAAAAGCACTTCAAAGTATCTGGAATACTTACGTCATAGAGCACAGTTACAGAAATTGATCTCTTTGACGGAAACTGAGGGGTGTGACTATAGTACTCAAATTAGAAATGTTAAAAATTGTATGATGGAATATAGGTATGATAGGGCAAAGTCTTTAGACCTTGAACATCGATTTGGTCTAAAATTGCACAAAGGTGCATTAGATCCCTTTCAAGATTGCAAAGACAGGGTTGGTAAACGTTTCATTTCAGAATTAATAAATGAATCTGGTGACTTGGTTAAGACTCCTTCGGCTCTACTTGAGGTAGTTGGACGTTATTTGGGGTCTTTATATCAGAAAGATGATGGAGTTCAGTGTGGTTTAGTAGATTTTGATGGATTACAAATACCACAATTATCTGCTGCTGACAGTCAGCAGCTGTTGAGAGATATTTCTGAATCTGAGGTTAAGGATGCTATTTTTTCATTAAATGTAGATTCTTCGCCGGGTACGGATGGGTTTGGAGCAGATTTCTACCAGACTCTTTATGTGGATTTGGTTCCAGTATTGACTGTGGTGTTTACCCAAATGTTGTCTACTTTTCGATTAGCTCCCTCAATGAATCAAGCGTTGGTGGTTTTACTGTATAAAAAAGGTCTGAAAGCGGACTTGAGTAATTGGAGAACATTGAGTTTATTAAATACAGATTTAAAAATTTGAAGTAAAATTCTTTTGCGTAGATTGTCTGTTATTGTGGATAGATTGATAAGTCCTTATCAAACGTGTTCCATACCTGGTAGGACCCAAAATGATCATTTTTTATTGTTACAAGAACTTTTCTCTGCATCTCAGTTAGGTTCACTGAAAGGGTATTTACTTAGTCTTGATCAAGAAAAAGCTTTTGATCATGTTTCTCATGAGTTTTTGTTTTCTGTCTTACGTGCGTATGGTTTGCCTCAAGGTTTTATTGATTGGATACGGTTATTGTATCATTCCGCTTCCCTTCTGCCGAACGTGAATGGATGGATTGGTACTCCAGTTGCGGTACGGAGAGGGGTTCGACAGGGATGCCACTTGAGTCAGGTCTTGTATGTGTTTTTTATTGATGTGTTACTTCATCTGATTAGTATTCATGATGGTCTGGCAGGAGTAAGTATTGCAGATGGAGTTGTGCCTATTAAGATCCTTGCATATGCTGATGACTTAGTTATTTGTCTTTCAAAGGTTACGGAAGGTCCAATATCGAGTAATGTGCTGAACCTATTTTCTAGTGTTTCTGGTTCGAAGATTAATTATGAGAAAAGTAGGGGTTTTCCCTTTGGTACCTCTAGTATCCCGGACACCGGTCTCCTAGCTGATGTTTTAATCTCTAAAGCTCCGATACCTATCTTGGGAATCGAATTTGGTGATGGTGACATGTCGTATACCAATTGGTCTCATACATTAAGTATAACTTAATCAAGGGTAGCGAGTTGGAAGGGTAAACAAATCACTAAACGAAAATGGGTGTTGCTTATTAAAACCTTGTTGTTACCTATTTTTTTGTATATTAGTTATGTGTTTCCACCTCCGATGTCCCTTTTTACTTCCCTATATAGTGTTTTTTTCCAGGCCTTTTGGGGAAGTAGACTGAATCCCATTAAAAGAGGCTTCACTTATAGGAATATTTGACAAGGTGGGGTTGGAATGATTCATCCTGTGGCCTTTTTTCTTAGTGTTTTTTTTTCTTACAATTTTAGTCCTCTACTTAGACCTGGTATGAAGGTTTGGTTTCCTTTGGTTAATTATGGTTTTGGTTGGAATGCCTCTGTGGAAGCAGGGCAAGTCGACTTCTTTTGCTCGACTTCCCTTGTTTCCCAAGTATGGCATGGAAGCCTTTCATCTTTTATTGAAATGGAAGATCACTGTTTCTTGTTTGGAAATGAAGACTAGGAAGCAATTGTACGATTTAATTGTTTTATCTGATTTCTCTGATATTTTGACCTTTCCGGATTGTCCTCCTCAGTCTCAAGATAGAGTTTTATTGTTACTCTCCAGTTAACGGTTACCTGACTTTATATGGGATAGTGTTTGGTTGGGTTCCTATGGCAGATTACCAGTGGGTAACACGCACAAACATAAACAGCTTCGTGAGAGGCGGTGTACCCGTGAGTCATGTGGATCATTGTTAGAAACGCAAGAACATCTTTTTTTGGATTGTCCATATATTAAATCCTTTTGGGTTTTGTTGGCTACTCACTGGAATGAGCCTCTCTTTCAGTCACTTTCTTATAGGACTCTAATGTATGGTACAAATAGGGATGAATGGTCCATGTATCCTGCTGACACTTTTCTATTGTTTTTTTTTGTCATTCGTTTTTATATTTGGCAATCCAGGTGCTATTGGTCCACTCAGCAACGTATGATTTCATTTGAGGAACTTCTTTTCAATATAAAGTCTACTTTATGGAAGATTTATGAATCTGATATGACTATATATGGCCATGTTAAATGTTCATCTTTATGGTTGAATTGTGAAAAATGGCTGACATGAGTTCCTTTTTTTCAGTATCTTCTGTTTTGTTCAGTTATTCTCTGCTCTATTTTTGTATGTATTGGTTTATGTATTCTGTATTCCTTGCTTGTCTGGAGTCCTCTTTTCAATAAAAGTTCCCCTACTCTGCTGTATGGGGACACTCTGGCCATTTGGCTATTAGCCAAGATGGCGGATGATAGTCAGACGCCTGCAGCACAAGCTGTTGCTGAAGAACCTACCATGGTGTTGAACGATGTTGTGGAAATGCTTTCAGATCCTGATCTGCCTTCTAGTTTGGATTCTGCTGCTGTGCAAACTAAGGATTCTATTCTTGTAAATGCTTCTACCAATTCAAATTTTCCTGAGACTGTACCTGATTTACCTAGTGACTCTAACTCTGAGTTGGTGAACTGCCCTACAGAACAAAACCTGCTCTCTATGGGCTCCATGTCGGAACAAGAGTGACTCTTAAGACAGGATTTTGCTGCTGAAGAACGCTTATTCTTTCAAAAATGGGTGCAACTTGAAACTTCACTTTAGAAGTTGTGCTCTGACAGCGATGGCCCAAATGTCAAGCCAAGGCAGCTGGATGCTGCTGATTTGCATGCTCCTGTAAAGGAGCCAAAGAGCTGGGCAGCATGTGTAGAAGCCACTGAAATGGGAGGAACTTTCACCACTTCTTCTCCATTATTGCCCTTCACAGATATTTTCTCAGGAATGGCAACTGCAAGCCCAATTGGGCCTGGCCTAAGATGCTCTGTGGAGTCAACGGCTCCTGCTGAGGGAGCATCGATCTGGTTGATTCCTACAGCACTTCAAGAAGCCAGCTGGCAATTCGATGAACTTACAAGCCAGTGGCTTTCTGGCAATATGCCTATTACTATGCCCACTATGACTGCTCCTATTTCTTCAGTGTCTGCAGCTGATGCTGCCAATTCAGCCTTGGAAGTGCCTTTGGATTTGGCCTTAACACAGAATCCTGAATTGCCTTTTTTAAAACTAACAGTTCCTCCTCAAATTGCTGGGGCCGAGCCTACCGATGAATCCTCCACACCCCAATGGTCTTTAAACTTGATCAATAAAACTGCACCAAAAACTTTTGCCTCACTGTTTAAAACCCCCATATACCCAGCAAAGAGATGCAATGCTGTTCGTCTTACCTATACTGGAGGCATGGACTCCCCTCCGGATAGGCTTTTTGCTGCCAAAATTCTTCTGAAGGATTCCATGAAGTTTCTTGCAGCTGAACTCTATGCCTTAATTCATGTCTCCAGAGAGACGACTTTTGATGTCAGCTTTAAAACTGTTTGAGGTTTGGAATGATGTTGGGTCAAATACAATCAATTAGAAAAATCATTGTTATGGTCCCCCTTTCTTGTTACCCCTCTGTCTAAGCCTTCCCACAAGATTATTACTGTGCTCTTTAGAAATGAAGGGGTGAGTTGGAGGATCCTGAAGCCATCCTTGATTCAGAAAATATTTGGGCTGGGGGTTGGAAAGTGAAAATCATGCTTAAAACAAATGACACTGGTCCAATTCATTTACCTATTTTTTTTTTCTAGGTTGAGACAGGGGGATTCTTTTTTATGCAGGACAGCCGAAGATGTGTTATAAATGTGGGTCTTTGGAACACCTTAGTAGTGTATTTGGTTTGGCTGGATGTGTGATTTGTGGTGACTTAGGTCATTTAAGCTTGTCCTGTCTTAATGAGTGTAAATGCAATCTTTGTAGGGAATTGGGTAACACATTTCAGAATTGTACTGCTGCTGCACACAATTCTCCTGACCAGGCTGATGGAGCCGAACAGCACTTGTTAATTGCACTGGCACAAAAGAAAGTGAGTTGTCCAGGGTTTTCTACTCCTGAACTCTTGGATGGTTCTTTTATTCCTCCTTCAGCTCACCATATAGTTGTGCCCCACTCTGCTCCTAAACCCCCCTTCCCCAAGAGCCCCGACTGCAGTTGCTGGCCCATCTTCTACTTCTGAGAGCTTGCAGCTACCTCTAGTACAAGTCTCCTCCTCCGAATCTTGATTGCTGAAGGAATCTGTTATGCTCTCCCTCCTACTCCAGGAATGAAACCAGGTACTAGAGTCGCCAGACAATCTGTCCGGGATTCTATAGACAAAGTGGTACTTCCACAGTCTTCAGCTAACCCAACTTCAAATAAGTTTGACATATTGCAATCAGAGCACTCTGACATGGATTCTGATGTTTCTTCTGTGGACTCCTTCATACCTGAAGGTACTACTGATACTGAGGGGATGGTTCATCCCTGGGGTTAACAAAAATGGAAAGCAAGGGCTAAACTAAAAAATACGGACAAGCTTAGCTGGAAAAACCCTTATAAAAAGACTTGATGATTGAGCCCTTTTCTTTTTACACCATTAATGTGAATAGTATTAAATGGGTAGCCAGAAGGCAAATGATTTTTGCTATTTTAGCTCATTTTCATCTGGGTTTCTTTTTTTTTTGCAAGATACTCGATTGCATACTCTGCAAGAAATTCAGTTGGCTTCTAAGGCCTGGTACTTGGGTCCGTCTTTTTGGTCTTTAAGTATCGAGCCTTGTGCAGGATTGAGTATTCTCTTCAAATATCTTGACACCAAAGTTTTAAAACTTTTTGACCTACTCTCTGGTAGGGCCCTGGTTTTGGATGTTCTTATCCAGGAAGTGTCTTATCGCCTAATTAATCTGTATGCCACCAACAAAAAGCTCAAAGATGTGCTTTGTTTTGATTACCTGAACCTTACTTACATACCCCTTATAAGATAATTTTTGCTGGAGACTTTAATTGTCCCATTACTGCTAAAAAGGTAAACAATACTGTGACTCTAACTTACTGTCCCAAATAATTCATCAAGCAAATTTATTGGATGCAGCCTATCACCTTACTAATTTGGCCCTTCATACTTTCCATAAAGGTCCTCTGACCTCTAGAGTAGATTATATCTTTGTTTCCCCTAATCTTCCTATTCAGACTGCCACGGTTTCAGCTCTTGAATTTACAGACCATCATATCGTCTCTATGATCACTGGGGTAACTGCCAGGAAACAAACAGGTTTTGGCTTTTGGAAATTCAATACCTCCTTGCTGTCAACCCCACATATTTCCTTGTTCCTCCATAATTTTATTTTAGTATGGAAGACTGTTCTAATTTTTTTTGATTCTCCCACACTTTGGTGGGAAGATGCTAAGTCTGAATTGACAAAACTATGTAAGCAACTCAGTAGAAGGGTTGCTAGGACTGCTTATCTTGACTACCTACAGGACAGAAGATTGTTACAACAGTTTTATTCGGTCTCCCTTGAGACAGGTCAAGAGCTAACTTCTCATATCTTCCAACTGTCTGAAAAAATGGTTCATTTCCATGCCACTAAGGCTAAAACTTTATTGTTTCAGCAGCAATTTTGCACTAAGGGTGATCTGGCAACCACTTGTCCTTATGAACACTGGCAAACCCAACTGCTTAAAAAGACCATTTCTGTAGTTCGGGATCATAATGGGAATGAGTATCATGACATAAGGTATATCAATAGGATTGTTTCTGCTTATACTACCCATATATATAGTTCTTTGGCAGTCTCTGTTATGGGATTGCAGTCTTTTTTGCAAAATTTGGATATCCCATTGCTGGAGAACACAGAAATACAACTTTTAGTATCTCCTATTTCTTTTCTAGAAGTTAAAATGGCACTCTCCTCTATGGCTGGAAAAAAATATCCTTGTCCTGATGGTATTCCTACAGAACGTATGAAATTTGTTGGTGCTCTTTGATTAAAGGAATTAGCTCTAGTTTTTAATAATATTTTGAACACTGGAGTAGTTCCTTTTTCTATGAACACAGGGAGTCTGACCTACATCTATAAAAGTGGTGACAAACTTGATTTGGATATTTGCACCCTATAACGCTCCTGAACTCTGATTTTAAACTGTTTATGAAAATTCTGGCACACAGGCTCTCATTGGTAGCTATGAAATTGATTTCTTTGGCACAAGCTTATGCTATCCCTGGCAGAAGAAGTCAAACACAACTTTTCCTCTTGCAAGAGCTGGTTGAACAGGGGAAATTGGGGGCACTAGATGGTTACCTTCTTTCCTAGACCAATCAAAAGCCTTTGATCGAGCACATCATAATTCTTTATGGATTATTTTGGCCCATTATAATCCCCCTATGACTATGATTCGTTGGTTTCAATGCCTATATCATACAGCAACTATTTGTCCAGTTGTCCAAGGTTGGAAGGGTCCTCTCATTCCTTCAAAGAGGGGTGTACGACAAGGTTGTCCCCTTAGCCCAATTTTATATGCCTTTTTTTATTGATCCCCTTTTGCAGAAAATTAATGATTCTAGCGAAGTAAAACATGTATTATTTCATAGTCAAGCTATTCCTTATAAAATTATGTCCTATGCGGATGATATGATGCTTCTGGTATGTGACAAGCCTTCTGTTCATTCCAGTTTGGCTCTTTGTACCAAATTTGGTGAACTCACGGGAGCTGCTCTAAATATCAATAAATGTGTTAGACAAAGACTGCAATACGCATTACATGCTTCAGGTCTATTGCAGGTATCTCTATTACCATAGACCCTCTCAAAATTTTAGGCTTATATTGGGGGAAATGTGGAATTGGATTTTTTTAATTGGGAAAAAAACTCATTTGGGGCAAACGTAAAGTTTTAATGTGGAACAAATGGAAATTTGGGGGAAAAAGGGTCTTTCTCATTAAAATTTGTTTGCTACCTGTTTTTCTATACCTTAGCTATGTTTTTCTCCCCCTAAATCCTTAGAAGTTGGGCTTTTAGGAATCTTCTTTCAGGCCTGTTGGGGTAGTCACCTAAACCCAATAAAATGAACTATTCTGTATCTCCCCATTAAACAAGGTGGACTTAATATGCCTAATCCCATTCTTTTTTTCAATAGTTTTTTTTTCTCCATAACAATATTCGACCTTTATTAACTGATTATACTCAAGGTTGGGAAATGATGCTAAGACCAAAATTTATACAATGGCTTGAGTTATGGGAAGCTCAATCCTTGAAGAGTTTTATGAGATCTGCAGTGATTCCTTAGTAAATTAGTGATGTTTTCATGGATTAAACAATGGAACTTGTTGATGCTTCATGTCCTAAATCTATCTAGGAAGCAATTGTATTTTTTTTTTTGGATACCATCTGTCCAGTAGAAATTGTTTTCAATAAATGTCAACTACTTTATAGAACTACATTACTGGGGTTCCTTGTTAATAAGCGAATTCCTGATAGTGTTTGAGATTTTCACTGGTTGGCCTGTTGTGGCAAAATTAGTGTCAAATTTAACCAAAAATGTAAGACCCAGCAGGAAAGATTTTGTGCTTGGCCTGACTGCGTTCAGCAGGAGGAAACAATTGAGCATCTTCTGTTCTGCTGTACTTTTATTTCCAACTTTTGGGCCTTTGTAGCGCATGAATGGGGGGAGGTTATCTTCTCAGCAATTTCTTTTGAAAATCTGATGTTTGGATCTTTTGATATTTCATGGACATGTAAATGGCATTATAACACATTGCAAGTGTTAATGACTGTCTTTAAATGGCAGATTTGCTCTGCTAGATGTGCTTACACGCTACAGCAATGGGATGGAACATTGCTGGAACTACTTCTGAAAATAGTACATCAAATGAAAAGTATTTAGAAGAATGGGAAATCTTCTCTGTCCACTAGTCGATTGCTTGAGTTATGGATTGGATTCCCTTGGATCACAGATTCTGATGTTCCTATTACTTAAAATTGATATTGTCTACATCCTTTTCTTGTTTATGCAATGTTTTGATTTGTTTTGCCTGAATTTTCTTTTAGTATTTCTCATATTTCCGTATGTCATAATACTCATTTAGGTTATCCTTTTCTTTTCTTTTGGTCTTAGGTGGGGATTGTTTTTTTGAGTACACTTTGTATTTTTGCATGATGTAATACTTCTTTATGTTCTTCTGATTTTGTGTGCTGTAACACTGTTTGGCTTGTAAACTTATTTTTGTTCTAATAAAAAATTCCTCTACTCTTTTCGATAAGTGCCATGGGATCTTTAACATCCACCTGAACTACCACCAGTCCAGGCAGATGGGACCTCGGTTTAATGTCTCATCCAAAAGACACTGCCTCAGAAGTGCAGCACCCCTCCCATGCTGCACTACAGAGAGTCATTACTGGGATATTAACCCAAGTGCCAGATGTGGGAACTAAACCCACAGCCCTCTGAACTCCCGGCCTCAGAGGTGAGTGTGCTACCTACTGAGCCACTGACACTGCAGTTGTTGTTACTATCATTAGAAGGAGCTTGCCCTGTCTCCAGGACATTGAGTATGAATGGCTGTTATGAATGCCAGTGCCACAGCATGTCTGAAACTGGTTCTGCCTCCAGAAGTGTGTGTGTATTTACAGTTAGAAACTTGGAATGATTCATGGGATGCTTACTCAGGCAGGAGAGCCTGTGGCACTACATACACTAAGACAAGGATCAAAGCTGAAAAAGATGACAGTAGAAAGCACAAAGAAGAACATACAACCAGCAGCCAGCAGCCATCCTATTGTGCCAGCTTACAGAGTAATCACTCACTAGGGAACGCAAGGGTATTTGGGGAGATCAGGTTTGAAGGTCTGTCATGGGTGACATTTTTGATTATAAAGGAGGCATTTGGTAAGATCAGTGGTAGAGGTCTGTTATGGGGAGGTGTGTTTGTGGTGGAGCAAATGAAGAGATCTGGAATGGGGTATGTCATGGATGTGTCCTTTCCAATGCCTCTGTCTTGTGGAGTTCCACAGGGCTCAATCTTATCACCAATGCTGTTTGAGGTGTATATGATACCCCTGGGTGAGATCATTTGACAGTACAGCTTGGAGTTTCACTGCTATGCAGATGACACCCAGCTGTATCTGTCATTTGCCACTGGGACATCCAGGTGCAGTTGATGTGCTTAACATCTGTCTGGCTAAAATCAATGACTGGATGGCTTTCAGCTGGCTGTGACTCAACCTAGACAAGACAGAGGTGCTGGTGGTCGAGCTGGATTGCAGGCATGCTGGGTTGCTACCTGGAGAGAGGGCACTGGTCTTTTTCTAGTGTCTGCTTTATTGGTTGCTTCCCCAAGGGTGCAAAATCTAGGTGTGATTCTGGACAGCAGACTGACCTTCGAAGATCAGGTGTAGTCTGTTGTGAAGATTGTTTTTTACCACTTATGGAACATTGCCAGGATCAAGCCTCTCATTCTGCCCGAAGATCTGCCAACCGTAGTACATGCCTTTGTGATCTTCAGACTCGACAACTGTAATGCTCCTTACTTCAGAGTCACAGGAAGGACCCTCCACAGGCTACAGCTGGTGTAGAATGCAGCAGCCAGCTACTGGCAGGACTGTCTCAGTCATGCCATGTGACCCCCCGGTCCTGCATGCTCTGCACTGGCTGCCAGTCAAGTGGAGGGTCCTTTTCAAGGTGGGCTTGCCCTATATGGGCTGGGTCCTGGCTACCTGTCTGAGCTCCTGTCACCTGTGACCTCTGCCTACTCCCTCTGATCTGCTTCAAGGGGCTTCCTGGATGTTCCTGGGGTCTGGCTCAAGACCTCTGGTGACCGAGCTTTTAGTGTCTCTGGGCCGACTGTTTGGAACACGCTTCCAACTGCAGTCTGGGAGGCCCCCTCACTTTGTGTTTTTAAGCAGAGGCATAAGGCCCATCTTTTCTGCCAGGCTTTTGGGAAGTAAGCCATCTACCCCCTACCCTATCCTCAGCTATCGCATATTTTATATTTTATATTTATGCTTTTAAGAATGTTGTTTTAAATATGTCGCTATTGCACAATTGTTATTTCTGTATTTTGTATTCTGTTTTTTATTGTGTATGGTGCCCAGAGCCTGTGGGATTGAGTGCCTTAGAAATAAAGTTGCTTTGCCTTGCCTTATCCCATGCTAGTTTGAATTTCACCACTCTTTTTGGCCCCACTACCTCCACTAGAATACTGTTCCAGGCATCCACTATTCTGTGAAGAAGTAGCTCCTTTCATCTCTCCTGAACCTACCCCCTCCAGCTTCACATTGTGGCCCCTTTTTCTGGAGTACACTTTCCTCTCAAAAATACCTTCCACTTGTACTTTATTTACCCCCTGTGTGCTATTTAAAGGTATCAATCATATTCTCCTCTCCTCCATGGTGTACATGTTTAGTTGCTTAACCCTGTCCTCATAGGACATTTGATGCAGCCTCTGCACCATCTTGGTACCCCTCCCTTGAATGGCCTCCATCCTGTCTATGTCCTTCCTGAGAAGTGCCCTCCAAAACTGGACACAATACTCCAGATGGGGTCTAACCAAAGTCCTATATAGTGACAACACCTCTTCCCTCTTTCTGCTGGTAATACCCTGGTATATATACCCCAGCATCCCACTACCTCACCTGATTGCTTTGTCGCATGTTTGGCTGCCTTCGGGTCATCCCATATGATTACCCCCAGGTCCCTTTTCTACTTTGTCATTGCTAGCATCTCTCCCCTCCCCCCATATTGTACTGCACTCCAGGGTTTATGTGACCCAAGTGTATTATTTTGCACTTTCTTGCATTAAACCTTAACTGCCAAATGTTTGACCACTCCTCCAGTAGTTTCAAGTCTCTTTCCATCCTTTGCACCCCCTCTGGAGTGTCCACCCTGTTTCAGATCTTGGTGCCATCCACAAAGAGGCAGACCTTTCCTTCTAATTCCTCTACTGTGTCCTTAAAGAAGGCATTAAAGAGGACTGGCCCCAGTACTGACCTCTGCAGTACCCTGCTGTGCACTCTCCTCTCCTTATAGTGAACTCAGTTTACTACCACCCTCTGCCTTCTATCCCCTAACCAGTTTCTTACCCAGGTTACCACCTTATTACCCCCATGCCACCCAACTTGTTTACCAGCCTCCTATGTGAGATGGTGTCAAAGGCCTGCTGAAGTCTAAAGTAGGCCATGTCCATCGCCCCTTCCTGATCCAACACCTTGGTTACCCAATTGAAAAAAATCAATTAGATTTATTTGGCATGACCTCTCTGGAAAACCATGCTGCCTTGGGTCCTGTAGTCCATTGGATTCTAGGTGCTGCATGATTCTTTCCTTTAGTAGTGTTTTCATTAAGTTCCCTACTGCAGATGTCAGGCTGACATGCCTGTAATTTCTACCCTCCTCCTTGCTACCACTTTTGTGAAGTGGGACTATGTCCACCTTTTGCCAGTCCTCTGAGATCACTCCAACCTCCAGTGAATTGTTAAACAAGTCTGTCATGGGTGCAGCTAGCACTTCCGTGAGTTTCTTTTTTTTTTTTCTGTAAGTACTTCATCGGCTTTTCTTCCCTTAGTCCTACTCCTGCTCATCCCTGACATGATGAACACATGTGGGGGCATGCATACTCACACCATACAGGAACACTCCACCATACCAGTTGCACCGCTGCCATCTGCGCCTATCACTGGACCTCCATCTGGCGACAGTGGGACTATGGGCAGTCAGCCCCCCCTTCCCTGGAGAGGAGAGCCACTGCTCAATCCTGCTCCTAACCCCCTGTACTGGCATCCCAACAACCCAAGGTCATTCCTGAACCCAGTTTACCGGCGTAACACAAGGTAAGTTGTCCAGTGCCTCAGCCCTCAGTGCCACTGGACTGGCCTCCCTGAGTTTCTGTAACACTCTTGGATGCACCTCTTCTGGACCATTTGCTTTGTCCATCCTCAGATTTGTTAGTGCTTTCCTCACCTTCTTCCCAGAAAAAGGACTGGTGTCCACTTCCTTCCCCTCCCCTCATTCTCTTGGTGCTTTTTGTGGTCCCTCCCCTTCCTCCTCATCTGTGAACAGTGAGCAGAAGAATGGCAGCCTTCACTGAACATATTGCATGCAGTCTGCGGTCATATTGAGCCCAGTCAGTAACCAGCCATGGTGATGAAATGAGAACTGTGCTGGCTTCTATGTGGGATTTGGGGGTTGTGTAGAGTGGTGGGATGATGCCTGACAAAGGTGGAGGGGTGGGGGTTCACTGGACCACCAGGGATATGTATCAATAAATTGTTCTTCTGTTGTACAAATAATTAGTGTACACCTTATA
Organism: Neoceratodus forsteri; assembly: GCA_016271365.2. Lineage (NCBI taxonomy): Eukaryota > Metazoa > Chordata > Ceratodontiformes > Ceratodontidae > Neoceratodus > Neoceratodus forsteri. Next base: position 77,166,524 of record CM057453.1, read on the forward strand.
CAGGAGTGATTTAGGATAGGAGGGCAGTCGGCAACAATGCAAGGGAGGGTTCAGGGATCAGGCATCCGGTAACCTTCAGGAATGGGGGTTGTTTTATAATCTGTGAAACTGGGGATTGGTGGGGTGTCATTGTACAGTGCTTTTGCAATCTCCTATAAGGCACAAGCACCTCAATTGGTGCTTACATCCCGTACATTATTCAGTATTTTCCTGACACCCACACTGCTACCTGCCTGGCCCCTGCTACAACCCTGACAGCCTCATATTTCTCCCCACCCTTCCCCACCATTCTGGCCCTCTAGCATTTTGCAGGGCATGGTGGAGGGGGGCATGCCTCTGCTGAATCCTGCAGATGTGGCCAAGTCTTTGGCACATCTAGTGGTCCGTGAAAACCTGGGTGTTAGGCATGAGGACCCTGCAGTTTGTAAAATCTGGCACAAGGTCTCTGGTGCAACTGAGATTTACTGCAACCCTTACAGGGATGCATGTTGTGTCTAAGGGGTCTTTGAAAATCAGGCCCATTGTCTTTTCCACAGCTGTATTTATTTTATTTTCAAAACACTAAAGTTACTTACTAATGTATAACAAAGACAAGAGAGGATAGTTTTTTGTTATTTTTTTATTTTATTTTGTGCTTTTATTTTGTATTCAGTCATTCACATATGTGAGTGGGTAGTGCAATTTTGCAGGTTGCTCAATATAGTTTACTACCACGACCGCAGCTGAAATTTTTTTACAATTTCTTCTATGAGGATCATCTGACACCATCTGAAAAGGTAAGAAAAAATGTTAACGTTGGTCTTCTTTTCAAAGAGGATCAGAAAGAATCACCATGTGACACCATCTGAAAAGGTAAGCAAAATGTAACTGTACTTATTTTTCATGAATGTACAACTGTTCAACGATGACAATGCTACTTGTAACCACTGTGAACCTTGTTTGGAAACATGCCAGGTACATGAGAAAGTCAGCAAGGGCTAGCTAAATGAGCATCACAGTGACAGCCTTACTCATCCGTGAGAGAAGGGACTGAATTGTGCTTCATTGTTGGCTGAAGGAAGTGTGCAGGAAAGAAAATGTAGTATTAGTGGGACATCTGGCAGGCGTCTAGTAGAAGATGTGATGTATCGCGTGTTGTGTGTGTCAGTACATTCAATATTGTCATGTACTTGCAGTTAAAAAATCCATTTTAGGGGTATTTCAGCATCATTAGAAATATAATTTTGTGTTGAATAACTTTACCTCTTGTACTTTGTGTGTAGCACTTATGCTTCAGAAGATATTCACATTTGTTTATAGTGTGGTGTGTATTGATGCCTTTTTTCAATCCAGCTATGCAGCAGCAAGTTGAATAAAAACAATAAGAAATAAATTTTTGAATAACAAAGTTTATTTTTGAATTTCATAAGTACTTCACCAGAAGCCTGATATGTATGGGTACTGAATTTGGCATTGATATAATACACATTTATCATAAAAAGATAGTTTACATTTAATTTTTTCATTTAAAAAATCAGTTTGGGGGTATTTTGGGTAGTATAAAAAAAACAGAAGCACTTGTAATGAATTTCATTGCAACATTAGAAAGATAATTTTGTACTGAACAACTTTGCCACTCATCCTTTTTGTATAGCACCTACGGTTCAGAAGGTATTTGCATCTGTTCATTACATGCTGCATATGGCTTAAATTTTGCTTAGAATGACCATGATGCTCTGTTAAAGAGCAACTGACAACACTTCTACTACACTGCAGAATTAGAATAAGCATACCCCCAGTAAGTCTCATGCCAAAAACTTGATTTCTACATTACTTCATTTTAAAGCTATGAGCTACTGTATTTTGTAACCTTAATTTCACTACTTGTTCAAAAAAGCCTGTGTTGTTGAAGGGCTGCTGATGATGTCATCCAAGGAAACAGCCTGATGGGGAATAACACATTGGGCTGACTAAATTAGAAACTCTTAGAAAAGATTTAAAAACATCATTGCCTCTCCCACCCCCATTGATAAGGAGATGGAATAATTGTTTTAAAGAACCATCCTTAGAAATAGCCTCAGTTGAATGATAGGTGTGAATGATCTTAGCCTTTCACCACAGAAACGTATTCAGTCTGCAAACCTCACAACAGTGTGTTGTGACCCAGCATCCAGCAACCCTGGACAAAAGCTCCACAACAAAAAAGGCACCCCACAGAATATTGTCAGCTTTGTTACAAAACCTGAAACTTTTTAAAGCAATGTTCATTGAATGGTGCTGCCTGTTTTACTTGTGAAAACCATTGCACATGATCTTTACAACTTTGGAGAAACATGTCATATAAATAAGCAATAAGGCATGATGGACTGTGCATGGAACACATTTTACCACATGGCCAGGGCTGTAGTAAGGCACTAGGCTGAAGACTGAATGACTTTAGCCACTGGCTGTGTAGTAAAATGTGTTCTATGCACATCCTGGAGTGTATCATTATGCTTCTAAAATGGGCTCATTTTTTTTAAACTTTTTACAGTTGGGAAAAGCATGTTTATATGTAGAAACAATAGATTTACTTGTGTGCATTTATGATAAAATAGTCCTTCCATCCACTTCAAATGATGTCACTGATTATGTCATTGTATTGTTGCCCACTTTCTTCTTCCTGTTTTCTTTTTCTCTGTTTTTCCCCACATTCAAGATATGGAATGTTTGTCACAGAATGTTTACCATGGAGTACATGGATTCAACATTCTGCTCAGTTCCACTGCTAGAATGTTACTCTCCTAACATACTATACACACACACACACACTCTCAACAAAGGCTTCTGTCACAGCCAGAGACTCAATTTTCTCATTGTCAGGGCAAAAAGAAGTGATTTCCCTAATGAGCAGGTAAAGATAGAAGGGAGATGTTTCATTGTCAGCAAAGAAACAGTTGTAATGAAAACTATGAACAATACTTAATGTTTCTAATGTGTTTATGTGTGTAAGGAGAATGTGATGATCAGGGAAACAACATTTAATTAATCTGTTTTATTTGATATTTAAGGTAGTTTTATTTTAGGGCTCAGTGCAAGTAAATGTGATACTTATAGTTACAAAGCAAAAAAACAAGGGCTACCAGTTGAATTCTTAACATTCTGTTAGGTTAATGATTCCAGTGGTGATCAGCAGAGCCACTGGAAAATTGCAGAAAAGGTTACCCTAAATTGCTGAGCGTTTTGTAAAAATTGCGTGAAATTGCGGGGGTTCGACAATAGACCCTGAGTGCTTCACAATAAATCTTTTAATGTTTTCTGTAGCATATATTAGTCAGTATAAATTGCTAAATGAATACACTGACACCTGAATATGTTTAAAACATAAAGAAATGTTTGTGTTCCTAAAAAGAATACTAAACTGATAAGCTATTGTAAGCGTTGCCTATCTTCCAAAATTTAAAAGCATCTGCCTCATACAGTGCTAAATAGATTCTATAAAGTGAGTCACAGCAAATCAATATTAAATAAAGCCAGAAAAAATATTTTTTTTTGTTTCTGGCTGTAGAATAATGTAGCCTAATCAATAGCTGTTTACAGTGCTCTGCCAGCTATTCACCCATTTTGGCACAAGAAAAAAATAAGCAGAGTGGTGAATAATTTAGTTTTAGTAAACAGTTTTTAAAGTGTGTAATGGTCATACTCTGTACTGTAGGAACAGAACACTGTTTTTGAAATCTCATATTTAAACTTTAAATCTGGGGGTTATTGGGGCTGGCAGTATAATCTCGAGGTTAGCGTAACAAACTGTGAATGAGTTGACTACATCTAGTAGACCTGGGTTTGATTCCCACAACTTCCACTTGCATACTGTGTGATTCTGAGCAAGTCACTTAACCTCCTCAGTGCTTTTGGGTTCTACCTGAAAATAAGCACTTGTGCATAGTGGGCCTTACATAGCTACCAAAAAATGTAAAAAAAATGTATATATATTTACTGCATCATATGGTAGTCAGGGTACCCTGTAATTTACCTTTGTTTTACTCTGGCTGCAGTGATTTTGTTTAAAGATAAATGTTCAGATACATTTTGTGTTTTATAAGCTTGTTTTTAGACTTTAGTCAGATTTTTTATTGTAGTCTTTGTATGTCAGCATTTAGATGGTAGATTGCAAAGAGTGAGATCACTGTTAGCAACTAGCTTATTCAAGTTTAAAATCAGCAGGGCCATCCAAAAAATTCCCAGCTGTTTGGATCAAAACTAGTCTCAATGAAAGTATACTCATGAAGAAAAACTTGCCGTGCCACTTATAACAAGCATTTGTCAATGCCGAACGTTCGCTTGCAGGTATTTGCAGTGGTGCTTGACATGTATGGTGCTTTACCCTAATGCCCTGTGCGATTGTTGGTATTTGCACAATAAATTGTCAGCATGACCTGTTTGTTACCCCCATTGTGCGCTACATAGGCGGAAACACGTTTTGGGCAGGATGTGAAAAATGACAGCTGTACTGCTCATAAGGAAGTTTGGTAAAATGCCAATGTTGAAACTCTGGAGTGGAAATATTGAAAATTCACAAACCCACGAGCGTGCGTAGGAACTGTGCAACGCAGACTCATAAAACAGTCATTTTTAGGAATTTTTCACCAAATTTCAACATTGCCATTTTAAGACCTCTGCTCATGATCAGTGTCACTGTGATTTTCTTAATGTGTCCCATACACTGAGTTCACACACCGACTGCGCCATTGTAAGCTACATGAGCAGAAACACATTTGGGCAGGATTGAAAAATGACAGCTGTACTGCTCATGAGGAGGTGTGGTAAAATGGCAATGTTGAAAATCTGGAGTGCAAATATTGAAAATTCGCAAGCGTCTGATGCGTAGGAACTGCAGCACATGCAGTCGTGAAACAGTCATTTTAAGATTTTTTACCAAATTTTCAACATAGCCATTTTAAGACCTCTGCTCATGAACAGTGTTACTGTGATTTTCTTAATGTGTTCCATACATTGATTTCTCACACCGACTAGGCCATTATGCGCTACATAGTGACTACGTTTTGGGTGAGATGTGAAAATGACAGCTGTACAACTCATAAGAAGGTGTGATAAAATGGCAATGTTGAAATCTGGAGTGAAAATATTAAAATTCGTGAACTTACGAGGCCTGCGTAGGAACTGCACTAATGCTGCGCCTCATAAAACAGTCATTTTGGAATTTTGCAAATTTTCAATATGGGTTTTTTCGACCCTTCTCATGAGTGATGTCACTGTCATGGTGTTATTCACAGGCCAGTGATTTTGAGTGACTGTGCAGTGCCTGTGAAATCACCCTTTGGGCCTGAATATCGCAATGACAGTAACATCTTTCATGAGAAGGGGTCCCAAAACCCCATGTTGAAAATTTGGTGCCAAAATTCCAAAAAATGACTGAGATATGCAATGAAGTTGAAACCCCCCTATCTAGCCCATTATACAGCTTACCGGCATTTCCTCAGTTTGCGGTCGCCTTTGAAGAGTGTAGACGTGTTCCTGGTCCACCAAAGATCATCGCGCCAGAGTCCAGAGGTAAGTATGGGGTGAGGGTGATGTGGGGAGACTGGGTGCGCAGTGGGTGGGTGCGGGTTGTGAGGGGGCTGGGAGGCAGCTGCGGACCGTTTTTCTTTACAGGTAAAACAAAAAAAAGGACTATGTGGGACCGTTGCCACACTGGGGTGGGCTCCCAGTGTGGCAGAGAAGATGGCTGGGGGCCAAAAGGCCAATGAAGTTGGGCACCCGTCAATAAACAAAAATGGATGGGACGTTGCCATGGCTGGGGGTGGGCTCCCAGCGTGGCAGAAGATAACTGGGGGTGCCGTGGAGCCGACAGGATTGGGCACCCTCATCAGCAAACTATGCGGGGGCACGAGGAGCCGACTGGGATTGGGCACCCCAGTCGGCAAAAGCGGATGTTTACCACGCTGGGGTGGGCTCCAGCATGGCAGCAGGATGGCTTTTGGGGGCTGTGCAGCCGACGGGGATTGGGCACCCCATCGGCAAGCAACATTTGTGGCAGCAAAGCTGTGGGGGGGCGGCGTGGCGTGGGGGAAGCGTGTGGCGTGAGGGGACGTCATGATGGCGGCGCTCGGTATGGCAGCGGTGCTTTCCTTTGAAGCAGGGACCACCGTTGTCATACTGAGCTCCTGCACCCATTGGTGCAGGACCGCCATGCCTGCTCAGCGGACAGTGCACTGGATGGGAGAGGCACACCTCCAAGTGTGCTACTCTCCCAAAACGTTCCTTGCGCATGTGCGCAAGCGAACATCAAAAGGCTTCATAGTTAGCACCCCATTTAAGTGAATGGGATAATTTGCACCTTTTCTCCCATCTTTTGTTTCAGTCTGTGTGGCAACAAAATATTTTCTGATAGACTGCTTCAACACAAAACAAATGTTAAGTGTTTAAGTGTACTTATGCTTGGCCAGTGGATTCTGAAACCAAGCAAGACAAGGATTCAAAAGAAATCAGTGTCACATAAAACCTTTGCCGTACCTTGCATTGCATTCTTTTGGCCAAACCCAAGTCTGCTTGCAAAATTGTCAATATATTTGACAGTATTTTATTTAAAATGTTAATACTTTTTACACAGTTCAATATAAAAACTCAAAAACTGCAAGAAATTGTGGAACACGTCAGTTTTTGCAGAGAACGGTGAAAATTGTGGATTCCACAAAAAAATTGCTGGTGCAGTTTTCTAGTGGCCCTGGTGATCAGTGCACATTTGGCAGCACTTTTTATTTTCCATGCGTGGAACATAATTGCTACATAAAAAATAGCCAATCGGATTTCAAAATTTTCTCTTATCATTTTATAAGCTTGCTTACTGGGAGTACTAGACTGTGAGACTTGAGATGATATCAACAGCAGCTCTTCACTGAAACAGGCTTTTTTGAACAGGTAGTGAAATCAGGGTTACAAAATAGCTTGTAACTTTAAAATGAAGTTATGTAGAAATCTAGTTTTTGGTATGAGATTTACTAGGGCTATGCTAATTCTAATTCTACAATGTAGCACTTTTGGCCAGAGTGATGTCAGTTGCTCTTTAAGAGTATGCAGGGCAGAAGGAGTGGAACTCTCAGAGAGCTGCTTAGGAGGGAATGAGTTGAACCATACTGTGTGATGGTGACTGATCCCCAGATGACTTCCCACTCTGACGTCTACCACACTGTCCTCATTTGTGAGTACCGGGTCCAGTATTGCCACACCCTGAGTGGATTTACTGAGCAGCTGTCTGAGGAATGCTCCCTGTGGGGAGTCCAAGATGTCTCTGCTCCTAGCTGATGCTGCAGCAGTTAGGATCCACTCTGTCTCTGTCAGATTAAAGTCTCCCACCAGCACCACCTCCCCCTTAACCATTTTGCTTCTGTCTTCTAACATTTCTTTGTCTTCATCATCTTTGTTTGTCAGAGGCCTGTATACTACTCTCGTGTGAATGGTGGCTCCATTTCCAGACTTGAGGTTGACCCACAACACTTTGACATCTCCATCATCTCCTTGCACCTCTGCTGCTTTGATGTGTTCCATTACATAAAGCACCACTCCCACACCTTTCCTTCCAACCCTGTCCCTTCTAAACATCATGTAGCTAAGTATGACCATTTCCCAGTCATGGTTGTTTGTGCACCATGTTTTGGTGATGGCCACAATATCAAGGCCTGTCTCAGCCATGGTGACCTCCAGGTCTGGTATCTTATTTCCCAGACTTCTAGCATTGGCACACATGGCTGTTCAAATATTTTTAGACCTATTCTTGTCTCTTCTCGCATTGTCTAGTTGTTCCTCCTTCTTCTTTCCATACTGCCTACTTCTTCTCCCCCCTTTCCTCCAATGCAGATCCCTTGCATCCTTTGTTGTCCTTCATTTTGGTGGGAATTCTTTCCCTCAGGAATTCCCTAACCTCCAACACAGCCTGGAAAGGGAGCAGTTTCTGCCACCCCTTTGCCTTCTGCCTCCCCCCTTGGCTAGTTTAAATCTCTGTTGAAGTAACATTTAAACTGGCCACTGAGGACTGCTGTTCCCTTCCTGAATGGATGCAGGCTGCCCCAGTGCAGGCTTTGATCATGGCTGTTTTTCCCTTATGATTATACATTATTGTTTCACTACACATGTATTCCTTATTTCAAGTAATCTGTTCTTAAATAACCAGTTCTTCAATGCTATGATTATTTTGGTCTGATTTTTAGGTCCCAGTTCTTAAGTTCTTTCCTCATGCCATCAAAATTGTCTCTTCTGTAACTATAGCATATTGTATTAAATGTCTAATGATCATGTTTTACCAGTAACTTTATCATTAGTTCCAGTGCTCCACTATGGTATTATCATGTTAGATAAGGGCCCTCTTGTTCAAAATAAATAGCCATCCCTACTTATAAGGCAAGTGAGATGGAAATGATCAACCAAGTGTTCCTTCTGACCATAAATTTCTATGTTACTATGGTACAATATGTATGTTACAAATGCCTGGTGACTGAACCGGCCCATCGGTGTAGTGGTAGTGTTACCCCTTCCAACACCGGCAACCCAATTCTGGAAACAAACCTGGGTTGTCTTGGGACACTGGGGGGGGTGGGATTGAGCATTCCAAGGGATGCTCCACTCCTCCAGGGGAAGAAGGGTCATCATATTGCTCCGACACTGCCACCTGTGGATACACTGGTGGCAGTGCAAGATCAGCAGTATAGCGATGGTGAGGACACCATGAGGTGCTTGGCTGAGTCATGAGTCAGCACATCACATCCTGGATGTAAGTCCTTGTGCCAGCAGAATTGTCTGTAACAGTCACTATCAAAAATGCCTAACTTTATTTGATGAAGTCTGGTTATTTCAATCTTTTTAGTCATTTTTGCTTTACTGACTTTAAAGTATGTGGCTTCCTTATTCACTTAATAAGGTAACATCCTATTAGTAGCCTCCAGCGAATGTTACTTTATGGAATATCTAATGATCACACTACAGACTGAATGTCTAATAAGATTTCTCTTGCTTAGTCTGAAGGCTGTTTTCAAGTAAAGAAGTAAGATGAAAGATAACAATTAGCCTACCTCTATGGGAACCCAGTTTTCTTTAAGACTGCTATCTGCTCAACATTTATTGATCATTAAAAAAAGCTTTATTTTTGAGTCTCTATCTACTTCTGCTACAACAATGCAAGATAAGCTATCAGGTTCACTGATTCTTCTGAAGCCTGTAAAATAACACTAAAGAAGGTACAAGTCTCTTGTTCACAGACTACAGTGAATTGCTAAAGAGTGCTTGAAAATTAGATTTTCCTAGGTACAACCTCCAGGCTGTCTAATTTAAGCAATTCAGCTCAACTCTTCCTATTAAATATGTTTTCTCTTTTCGTTTTTATCAAGGGATTTTATACTATTAAACATTTAGCGATGCACTTTTGTGTTGCAGAAATTAAAGGACAGCCACTGTATGTTTATAATTTGTATTTCATTACCAGGTTGCTACTGAAAAAAAACATTTAAAACTTATTGGACAGGATTTTCAAAAAGAATATGTCCGAGATCTGCCTGACATGGTTTTCAGTAATGGAAATGTATCCAAACTCTTAGTCCATCATTTAAATCAGAGATCTGCAACAGGAGGCTTAAGAGCCTCAAGAAGCTCATTCCCTATGATGTGGACCAGTAGCCCTTTATCTTGTGTCACGTGACCCTGGTCCTACGTGAACTGCACTGGAAGGCCGTGGAGTGGTGTGTTTGTTTCAAGGTTGGTTTATTAACCTATAAGTCCATATATGGATTAAGATCAGGCTACCTGTTGGAACTTCTGAATCATCTTCAGTCCTCACAGCCCCCCCAACTTCTCTAAGGCAGGTCTCCTCTCAGTACCTAGGGCACAGCTTAAATTCTCAGGAGATTAGGCTTTTGAGGTTGCCGACCCCTTGCTTTAGAACATTTTTACCAGGGTACTAAGGGAGGTCCCCTCAGTGGAGGCTTTTAAAAGGAGGGGGTTGAAAGCATACCTTTTAAGATTAGCTTTTGGGGACCATTGCAGGTCCCAGTCTACATCTTTGCCATCTATGTTGCTGCTGTTTTATTATTTTATGTTTATTTATGCTGTATGTTTTATAGATCTATTCATTGCTGTTTATTTATTTATAGAAGTGCAGTGTTGTTTTTTTGGAATGAAGTCAATGTTTTATTATCACCAGAATGCCTTGTGTGGTGCTCTGAGCATCCAGGACAAGGCAACTAAGAAACAAACTTACTACTATCACTACCCCTCAAAGGTCCTACACTTCTACTTTTCAGTAGCACTTCTATGATGCTCCATAATAAAGACATTTGTAACACTGAATACTGGACTGGCATTTCTTCCTTAGGACCATCTTACAAATGTATATGTGCAACATGACATATGCACCAATGTCCATGATGATGTCCCAGTTAGTGACAGTCAAGCATGGTTCCAGAAGTGTGTCCACTGGCAATGCAATATGTCCCAAGTTTTAATATGGCATCCATATCAACAACGGGGTTGTAGATCTTGACCAGTGGAAAGAAAGTAATCAAACTGGAATACCTTTGCTGCAGGCACATCCAAGAGCAGGGTCATTCTTGATGCCCTATGGGGGCATGCCTCAGACAGCTAGTTTTGGTACCCACTCAGGAGGGAGCAGTCTTACACCTGGTACTCTCGAATGGGGAAGGAGAAAGAATCTCAGATTTATAAGTGGGTAGCCATCTGGGAACAAGTGACCACCAAACAGTGTGGTTCACAATAAACACAGCCATAGAGTAAAGCCATACAAAAACAAAAGTATTGGACTTTAGGAAGGCTGACTTTGGGAAAATGAGAGAGTGCCTCAGAAAAGCACTAGCAAATGGGCAAGAAGGAGGGGTGGAGGAACAATGGGAAATAATCAAAACAGCCATCACAGAGGCAACAAACCTTTGTGTGAAGCAAATCAACAAACCAAAATGAAGGAAAAATAACACTATGGTTCTCAAAAGAGGTGGCAGAGATGGTTAAGGAGAAAAGGATAACATTCAGGAAACATAAGGAAACACAAAAGGAGCAGGACAGAGAACGTTATCAGTTAAAGCAGAAGAAGGCAGGGAATGCAGTCAGAATAGCAAAGGCACAAACTGAGGAAAAGATAGCCAACTCTGTTAAGAAGGGGGATAAAACCTTTTATAGGTACATTAGGGAGCGAAGAAAGACCAAGGGAGGGATACAGAGACTTAGTAAAGGGGAGAGAATGTGGGCAGAGGGTGACAGTGAAAAAACAGGGATAATGAATGAATATTTCTGCTCAGTATTCACAAAGGAAGAGGAGAGGGAGGTACCTAAACCAAATAATGGAGAAACTCTGAATGGAGGGGTCAATACCAGTCCATTCACAGAAGAAAGGGTTTTGAAAGAACTCTAGAAACTGAGGGTGGACAAAGCAATGGAGCCTGATCGGATTCACCCAAGAATTCTAAAAGAACTAAGGGTAGAACTAGTAACACCACTGACTACTCTCTTTAACAAATCATGGGAGGATGGGGTGGTACCTGAGGACTGGAGGAGGGCAAATATGATTCCACTTCACAAAAGTGGGAACAGGGCAGATGCAGGAAACTACAGACCAGTTAGTTTAACTTCAGTGGTAGAGAAAATGATGGAATTGCTTCTGAAGGAAAGAATTGTTGAGTACCTAAATGCCAGTGGGGCACAGGACCCAAGGCAGCATGGTTTCACAGCAGGAAGGTCATGTTAGATGACCCTAATATATTTCTTTGACTGGGTGACCAAAGTAGTAGACCAGGGAGTGGCAGTGGCTATGGCCTACCTAGATTTTAGCAAGGCATTTGACACAGTGTCACACAAAAGATTAATATACAAGTTAGCCAGCCTTGGGTTTGGTCCCAAGGTGGTAGCCTGAATAAAAAACTGGCTGGACAACAGGACACAAAGAGTAATAGTCAACGGAGTTCACAGTGAAGAAAGGAGGGTAACTAGTGGGGTACTGCAAGGTTCGGTACTGGGACTGGTCCTCTTTAATGTCTTTATAAGTGACGTTAGAGAGCACCTGGAAGGAAAGGTATGTCTCTTTGCAGATGACACAAAGATTTGCAACAGGGTTGATACACAAGATGGGGTGGCAAGAATGAAAAGGGACTTGGCAAGGCTGGAGGAATGGTCAAATATGTGGCAGCTCAGATTCAATGCAAAGAAGTGCAAGATAATGCATCTTGGAAACAAAAATCCAAAGGAAGAGTACACAATAGTGGGTGAGTTAAAAACAATAACAAAAATCGAAAGAGACCTAGGAGTAATTATATCAGATGACCCAAAGGTGAGCAAGCAATGTGAGAAGGCAGTAAGGAGGGCTGGGGGGATACTGGGATGCATAGGGAGAGGCATCAACAGTCGAAAACAGGAAGTTGTTATCCCTCTGTACCAGACAGTTAGTGAGACCCCATCTGGAGTACTGCATGAAATTCTGGAGACCCCATCTCCGCAAAGACATAGACAGAGTGGAGGCTGTTCAGAGGAGGGCAACCAAAATGGTGCAGGGTCTGCACCAGAAGACATATGAGGAGAGACTAAAGCAGCTTAATATGTATACCCTTGAGGAAAGGGGGGGCATGATAGAAACTTTCAAGTACTCTCAAGGGAATTAACAAAGTACAAGAGGGTAGTATCTTTCAGAAGAAGAGTTCTGCAAGAACAGGGGGGCACAATTTGAAGATAGAGGGGGGACAGCTCAGAGGTAATGTTAGAAAGTATTTTTTCACAGAGAGGGTTGGGGATGCATGGAACAGCCTTCTTGAGGAGGTTGTGGAGTCAGGAACAGTGGGAGAATTCAAGAATGCATGGGACCGGCATAAGGCAATTCTAGTGGAGGGTAGGAGGAAGTAAGCTGTTGATTAACTAGAATCTGCAGCTTATCCATCAGGTAGGAAAATGGGCAGACTAGGTGGGCCAAGCGGTCCTTATCTGCCATCAAATTCTATGTTTCTATGTTTCTAAACTCCCCAGACTTGCCGCTGAACTGCCAGTGGCCTAATGGTGTTGCTCATTACACGAATTGCTCTGGGAGTGACACTGCTTTTTGATTGTCACCACACTTGTGGCTATTTATTTGATGTAGTTATCTGTTCTGCCACACCCCCGATGAAGGCTGTGAAGCCAAAGCGCTTCGGTACTGGTTGAAGCTTGAGCTATGCACAGCAAAATAAAACAGATTTCTGCACTTAGCATTTAGATTCTGTGTGTTACTCTGCATTGTTTGCCTGAGAGTGATGTTTTTTTAGGACTGTTACTGCTGGTAAAAGATGGCCACCTAATCTGTAGGCTCCTTCACCCCAGACTTCAATCTTGAGACATCTGGCATCCCCTATTCAAAGTGTTCTTATCCTCAATGCACACTGATAGAGAACAATGCCCGTTACAGCCTGATACCTTTTTTTACCAATTGGACACACCTGTTAGTAATGGTGCACTTCTGAAGTCTAACTTGCTCTGCTATGTTTCCCTATATGATCCGATCTCAGCATAGCAATCTCCCTGTCTACCAAGCAGCTGCAAGATATGCTTGGCCAGGTCATTCAGGAGCTGAAAGAAATAAAAATAGTTGCCATGCAGGTCACTGAATCAGTGGAAAAGCTGGTAACATGAGTGTCAGCCACTGAGACCAGCACTGTACAAATGAAGGGCCTGTGCCATGAGTTACAGGCAGTCATCAAATAGCAATGTAAAAAATCTTTGATCAGAGCTGATAAGGATGCCCAGAGCAACGGCGAGCAGCAGTAGTGCAGCAAAGAGCAAGTACATTAATTCTCAGAGCTCTCACTGCACAACAGTCTGCCGTTTGCAAGATGGTGGCACCAACATAGCTGCACATGCATGATACTTGCACATGTTTGTTTGTTTGTTTATTCACTTAACTGGTAAGCACACTGGAAAACTAATTCCTTTTATAGGTGCAACCCACACAAAATTACATACATTCACTACAAAACATACATAAACATACATATACAATACAAACATAGCAGACATAAAATGTCTTTGTTACAAAAATTATTCATATAACACATTTACAATCAAATTGAGTTTCAAAAAACATCCTCAATTCATCAGCAAACATTTTGGCAGAGCATAACTGTCTAATATCATAAGGAATTTCATTCCAAATAAATGGAGCAATATAAGCAAAAGCTCTCTGTCCACTTTTAGTTTTCGTAAATGGAATCTTTAAAAACATGTCATCTGACCTATGCCTAGAAAAATAGCCATCATTATATGGTCTCAGTAAATTACATAGATTATATGGAACCCCAGAATTAACAATTCTATGTGTAAATTTAGCTACATAATAGTGAAAGTTTAATGAAACCAGTAGCCAACCCATTTCTTTCAAAATCTCACAATGATGAGATAATTTAGGGTAGTTTAAAGCAAATTTAGCAATCAGTTGAAGTAGAGTGGATTTCCTTGAGATTACTGTCACAGAAGTACTATCAGTTATGATGGCAGCATAGTTCACAATGGGAACTAAACAATGTTTAGAGATAGCTAACCTGGACTCCGGAATAAGAAATGGAGGAATTCTATACAAAGAAGCCATTCTACAATGAATTCTTGAGTTTACCCTCATAAAATGAGGTTCATAACTTAAATTTGGATCTAATAATACCCCAAGATACTGAAATGTATCTACTTGATCAAACATTAATCCATCAAGAGATTTAACTTCCAATGTCCCTCAGATCTTAATCTAGCCGAGGTTCCAAAAACCATCACCTTTGTTTTTAATTTATTTAAAACCATTTTACAAGACATGAGTGATAATTGAAAATTACACATTTCCTCTGTTAAGGAAACACCTAAGTTCCCAACAGAAGAACCCTGCATGTATATTACTGCATCATCTGCATAAAGAGTTAGAAAAGCATTATTAATTACATTCACTTGTTGGTCAAAAAATAAAGAAAACAAAAGTGGTCCTAGTATGGAGCTTTGTGGGACCCCACACTTTACCAATACAGAATCAGATACAACACCTCCATACTTAACCCTTTGAAGCCTATTGGTTAGATAATCCCTCATCCAATCTAAGAAAGACTCTCCAGCTCCCAAAAACTCAAATCTAGAAACTAACAACTGATGATCTACTAAATTGAATGCCTTGGTCAAGTCCACGAACACGGCACCGGCCACACACCCTTTGTCCATACCTTCCAGTACCATGTTCGTGAACTCGACCAAGGAAGTCTCAGTACTTCTTCCTTTTTGGAAGCCATGTTGATTGTGAGACAGTAATCCCAGAGAATCCACGTATTTAATCAACTGATTATAAACTATCCTTTCCTGGACTTTAGCCAGGGCAGACAAAATTGAAATCAGTCTATAATTACCAAAATCCTGATGTGAACCAGACTTAAAAATGGGAGTCACCAAGGAATGTTTCCATGTATCAGGTATAATACCTGTCAAAAAAGACAGATTAAAAATAACACTAATTGGATACGCTAAGACTAAAGCAGCATCTGCCAATAAACGAGGACATAAACCATCAGAGCCAGCTGAACTAGCCCTATTAATATGCTGTAACAGCCTCTCAACCTCTTTTGGGGTAGTAATCCTTAAATAAAATTTATGACTGTCTGTAAAACCATCAATATTTCCTAGATGATTCACATCAGACTGGTCACTACAAGAATTGAATGGTGCAGTAAATTTTAAATTGAACTCATTTGCTATTTTTGTTGGACAAGTTAACAAATCACCATTCAGTTTCATCAGACCTAATTGACAAGCATTAGGTTTTATCAAGGTATTAATTGTTTTCCAAAATGTTGTCATGTTAGACAAACCTTCATATTGTTTTTGATGAATAAAATCTGTTTTAGCTTTCTTTATCTGGGCCTTACATTGATTCCTTAATGTCCTATAAATATGATAACTAGAAGCAGAATTTTTAGTTTTATACATTTTCCACGCCTTATCTCGTTGTCTCATAAGTTTAATCAAAGAAGGTGTTAACCACTCATGAATTTTCCATCAAATCCTTCTTTTAACAATGATACCAAACTGATCCAGAACACGTGTAAACTCAGTACTAAAGAAATCTAAAGCAAAGTTAACATCAGGAATAGAATGTAAATAGGACCAATCTATTTTACCCAACTTGAACAAAATGTGTGCACATCAAATTTAGTAAAAGATCTTGAAATCTTTATAATTGGCTTAGGCTTCTTTAATCCACCATGATTCCAAATACAAAATATTGGGTGGTGATCACTTAAAGCATCAGAAATCAAACCACATTTTGTCACATTAATAGGCTTATTTGATAATATCCAATCCAACAATGTGTGATTACCAGATTTGTTATTATGTCGAGTAGGCAAAGTGACCAATTGTTGCAAACCAGAATGAAACAAAACAGTATTTAATTTTGAAATACCAGGACCAATCCAATTTAAATTAAAATACCCTAATACTATTAACTCTCCAAAGGCCCTATTATTTAATTTATCTACAAATTCCTGTAAACCCAGTTTACTACCATTAGGTGGAAAATAAACACAGCAAATTGTTAATTTCTTAACAAAACCCAATGTCAACTGAATGGTGTTGTGTTCACAGTAGTCCAAGTTACCATTAAAAATACAGGACTCATTTACCACTAAATTATCCTTAACATAAAACAAAACCCCTCCCCCAATACCAATAATACAATCTTTTCTAAACAGTTTGTAAGCAGATATGCATATTTCAGTATCTAAAGCAGTAGAATTTAACCAAGTTTCACTCAGTGCTAAAACATCCAGGTCATATAAGCTAATCCATGACTCCACCTCATGAAATTTAGACAGTAAACTCAAAACATTAAAGTGCATAATTTTAAGGCCTTGAGAATAATGCAAAAAATAATCACTATCTGCCATATCATTTTCTAAAGGGCCAGGGTTAGTTTTGACATTACCAGATCAAATTAGTAAAAGTAAACAGTAAGACCAAGTCCTTGTACAAATGTACGAAACACAAGTTCTTATCTTATATTTCCGAACACTATACCCCAGATTATAACTCATATATTTACCTTTTACCCCAAACAAGGAACTATAATTAAAAACAAAATCAAACTGCTGAATCTCTAACTCAATTTTCTGGTCATCTTCCTGAGTTCTAAAATAATTTTTTAGCATATGATGAAGTAGACCATCAGTGCAAGTAACACACAATATGTACACTGCACACAATACTAACCCTCTATTAATCATAATGACAGTACAATAAAATACCAAACCTTTATATAATAAAACAAAACACAGGTCTACAGAGTTTAATGGCCTGGTCAGTCCCCAGTCAGTCTGACTCCGGTCAGACTCCTCACTCCACTTTGCCATCCCACTTAGCCGCTGCCGCTTTGCCGCTGTCGCTGAATGAAAGTGCAGGCTTTAAAATAATTGAAGTTGCCCCTCCTCCACTTCCCAAAGCTGCCACCAATGGAAAAAACATGGAGGTCAGAGTAGAGTTCAATATACCTTCAGGTGTTAGGAATAATGCAGCAAGCGGTTTTAGGAGTGTACTGTTGCCTAGTGACAAAGTTCGATCTCTGCACCACCGCAATCTGATCAAATTGGACTCATAGCAGCAGTTGCTTCTAAGTGCAGGCTTTAACACAGTTTACTTTAAATACTGCAGCACACAAAATGATCCACAGAGCAACTCACACTGACTTTAAAACATATAGTAATAGCTCAGTCTCACAAGTTGGGAGGGAGAGGAGATAGCACAGACAAGACTAAAAGTTCTTTGTTCACTTCCTAGCAGCAGACGTTACTTTCAGGTGTCACACTTCACAGATGAGTTAAACAGTCCAGCCACAGAGCCTGCCACACTCTGGTCAGACTCCTCGTTCCACTTTGCCATCCCACTTAGCCGCTGCCGCTTTGACGCTGCCCCTGAATGAAAGTGCAGGCTTTTAAATAATTGAAGTCGCCCCTCCTCCACTTCCCAAAGCTGCCACCAATGGGAAAAAAGTGGAGATCAGAGTAGAGTTCAATATACCTTCAGGTGTTATGAATAATGCAGCAAGTGGCTTTAGGAGTGTACTGTTGCCTAGTGACCAAGTTCGATCTCTGCACCACCACACTCTGATCAAATTGGACTCGTAGCAGCAGTTGCTTCTAAGTGCAGGCTTTAACATGTGCAGTTTGAGTCAGAGCACAGCAGCCATCACTTCCTCAGTTGTGGAAGAAAAAGTAGACCACTGCCAAGGTGGTGTGTTTATGCAGCCTACACAGATGAAGGGCCACATAAACAGGTCCAGTAGAATTTTGCCGCAGAACTGAAAAAGCACACCAGACAGCGGTCTGGTCACATGCTTCCACAGTGCTCTCCTAAACCTCTTTGATGACATAACATCTGCGGAGCTCTGCCCAACCAGCCATAAAAAGCATGAATGACTTAGAGAACTTGGGATGGTGTACTAATTTATGCTTCACTGGCTTTCTGGAGCAGGTAGAACTGCAGGATACAGTAGTTTTCCTCTGCCATGCTCTCCCTTCTATCTTGAAGCTATCTCTGGACCCTTGGATCAAAATTGAGAGGATGCATTGGTCCTTAACCCCATAACCCAAGCACATGGAGCCACCTAGACCCATGCTGGCCCAGTTCCTCTTTCAGGTAAAAGAGGCTATTGGGCTCAGAAGCCAAGGACCCTGGAGTAGCAGGGCCACCACATCATGATATTTCAAGATTACTCCCAAAACTTGATAAACAGAAGCAAGGCATACAGTGAGGCATGCCAGGCCTTGTACTGGTCTTGGTTCAGTTCACCCTCAGATACCCTGCTCTCCTCCATGTTGTGTATAATGGCATTACCATTACATTTAAATATTCAGAGACCGTGATGGACTATATCCAAAAGAACTGGCTGAGAGCTCTAAATTCCATGTCTCACCCTCAGCACCACTTGTCTCACAGTTCAACTCAGCCACAGTGGATGGAAGCGGCAACAGTGCAGATGGATGTGCAGGATGACTTGTCACACCAACCCCGGGAGGCGGACAGTTGACATCAGGCACCCAAAGTAAAGTCGCACAACTGCACCTGTGCCAAGACATAACAGCTGGAACAACAGCTCCGCTCCTGGAGCCACAGTAAAAGTGCTGAGTCAGAGGATAGCACAGAGAACACATCGGGCCTCCTAGCCTTGAATTGCTATGCCACATTGTGGTCAACTTCTGCACACCCAGGGCTCTCTAATGTGGCAGAACCTGACACATTTGTCACTTGCTGGGAGTGCTGCAGAAAGGCAGTGCCTCCCCAGCCCCCCCCAAAAACCATTGGTGCCCCCGATTCCAGTCCTGACCCCTGGTCACCAGCAAGTGAGCACATTGCACTACCCACTGGACCATCAAGCAGCCCTCTTTTACATTTTTGACATATTATTTTCTGAATCCCAACATTTGAAGTGCTACTGGGAGTGATACCAACAATGTGGGAAATGTTATTGACTGCTTGCTCAGTTTTTACATTTTTCATTAAGGGATTCTAGCTAACCCAACTGTACTTTGGATTTATTTGCTACTTCTGGATGATGTAAATGCTGCCATTATCTTATACATTCTGGTGCTCCTTTGCTGTGTCACTGTAAAAGGTTGCAAGTTCACAACCATGTACTACCCACTGCCCAGGCTCCTAGTGCAGGCTCAACTGGGTGTGGCATACACATATTCTGTACTTCTAGTAAACTAGGCAAAAACTCTAAATGCAATTTTTTTTTCTTTTTATTGAGTTTCTGCAATGAAAATGTGCTAACTAGTAGCATATACTGTCAGGCTCTTAACCAACACTCCCCCAACCCCTACCCATGCTTCCATTCTCTCCCTTTACTATACAGGGCAGACACATTAAGCCTGCCATACACAATTGCTGTTTTTCTAGTGAACTTGAAAAAACTTTATTTGAGAAGTAGCTGTAACCCCTCCTCCCATGGAGCTTACCTTCATTGCCCCATTTCTTCTGTTTGCCTCCTGGTACCTGTTGTGTCTCCCCCCATCTCCCAATGCTTGCACCACCACTTTGGTCCAAGTCCAAATGTGGCCCAAGGGCCTGAACAGCCCCAACATTTACTTTTGCCCATAATGGGCTTTGAGAGCCTCTGCCGAGCCACCGCCTTTCCCCAAATCCATGTCAATGCATGTGGATGGCTCACGCATGCAGGAAGCTCACCCGGTGATTCTGGTTGCAATTTACAGTAAAAGTGGCCACCTTTTGCATGGTCCCAGTCTCCAGAGGCTGCAGGGGAGGCCAGAGACCTCAAAGAAGCACAAGAGGAGCTGCTAATTTTATAAATACAAGAGCACCAAGCACACTATAGATCGGGGCTCATAAATATGTATGAAGAACACTTTGAATATTAATGAGGCTGCCCATCTGCCACCTAGGAACACTGTATTTCAACAGCAGTGACAGGCCACAAACTGTAATAAAATGTTTACTTGCTGCAACATTTATGAGAGCACAGATATAGCTGCAAAACGTGTGCTATGAATTAAATAAAATGTTTAACCTGGCTGCACCAGAACAATATTGCTGGGACTTCTATGGACAGCATGGGGACTGTGTTTAATGGCAGTCATGTTTTTCTGCCAGCAGCCAATCAGAAAGCCAGGATTTACTGTAGAGACTTTTTGGACTTTGTCAGAGACTTATAGGACAGTGCCAAGGACTGGTGGGGGAAAAGCAGGGACTAAATTTAGGCACCCAAGTAGGAAGCCTATCAGGCACGGAGCAGGCTTAATGAATATTTATTTTTGTGAAGGACAATGGAATCAACCAATCAGGAGATGCAAAGAGCTCCCAAAACCCCTGAGTCTTTTCAGTCTGGAGTCAGTTCAGCACAAACTCCTCCAGCGTGAGGGGGGGCTCTGGCCCTTGCCAGAGAGAATGGGCCTGTTTAGTTCAGTGAAAGCCTGTTCACAGGTCAGGTGGACTCTGGCCTCTGTTATGAGAAATATGGCTGCAAAGAATTGGATTCACTGGCCTGGGGGTTGCCAGATATGGTTCCCCAGGTCTAGCTTTTGCCTTTCCACATTTTGGGGAAAATGTGTACAAGAAACCTAATCTATCTTCAACTGTGTGAGAGCTGCAATAAGTCTGCTTGCAGCTGTGAGAGGACTACATGAACATTTCTGCCTCAGTGGTGAGAGAGCTAATGAAATCTGTGACTTCAGAGGATGGAAAGCTGCATTATATTCTGAGTGAGTAAACTTCTACCAAGGGTACAATTAATTTGTCTGTCTGTACCCTGCTTTTGATCAGCGCCTGTGATATGGTGGACAACTGATGCAAGAGTGACCATGGATGGTCCAGTATTTGTAAAATGCTTGATGTGACTGTTTAAGGGTGCCTACCAGAATGTAAGTGGAGTATCCTGAGGTCTGGATTTTTTCTCCTAACATTGCCTGCTAGGACTGTTAATGTCCAATTGGAGCTACAAATGCCAACATGGCCAAGAGAGACTTTGATATTGTGATTTAAGCTTGTGAGAAGCTATGGTGAACAAGATTTGCTGATAAGTAAAGTGCTTAAAGTGGTTGGAAGCCATGCCTTAAGCTCCGTTTGATAACTTGGTGAGGAGTCATGCTTTAAGCTCCTGTTGTTTGAAAGGAGAAAGAGATTTGCCTAAAGGACTGTGCCTTCTGAAAAACCACAGCAGTTGTGTTAATTGAATGGCTGGAAGAGCCAAGTTAAATGAATGTGCTGTAATGTGAGAAAGAGAAAGAGATTTTGCTTGATCTGGGTCCTCCCTAGCCCTAGGGGAAACACCCACATTTGAGACTGTACTCTGAATGTAAAAGGACAATGGCTGCTACACCAGAAGATGTGGTTGAAGTGCAAGAGTGCATAAAAGTACCTGAATTGTCTGAAACTGTAAGACTGTATTTGAGACTGGTCTGGGAGTTAGCCAGGTAGTACGCCAGTTATGCACTGCCAAATGTGTCTCCCCCTAGAGGCATCACCTAGACGTGGGGGTCTGAGGAGTGGTGGTCCCGGTCCCAACCTGGTCTGTTTCCAGAAAGAAAACCTGAATGAGACTTCAAGCCCAGAGAGAGGGGCATTTTTCAAAAGCTGAGAAAGTTCCAGCCTGCAAGCTGCAGGTGCCTGGTAAAGAAGGGTGAGCCAAAGCTCTTGCCTGCACCTCAGCTAAAGCTCTCTACAGCTGATGATGACATAAACCATCAGTAGGCAGAGCCATCCTCTGCCATCCAAAAATAAACTATAAATAGTTATTCCTAGTTCTGCCAAGTTTCAGAGGTCAAGTCTAGAAAGTTAAAGATTAAAGTTTGTTTTTCAAGATCAGCCAGAATTATAAAAGTAACCAAAAGAAAGAGTGCTAATCTGCTTTACTTTTTAAGGGCCCCAACACTGGACAACTCAGCTGCAACTGCATCAGACCTGCAACTTTATTGTTTAGTACTGGGTACCCACAGGTATAGGATTGTGGGGTCCTTAGCTTGACTGGGGACTGCTATCTGTGTGGGCATGAAACATGTACCTGACATCTATGCAGCTAGCTAGTTAGGAGATGACCTGAATACATCAGAGGTTGGTGGGTGGCCACTGTGATAAATGTTTGTATTCACACTGCATAATGACTATTGTTATTCTGTGCCAATCTAAATGCCAATCAATCTAAACTGTTCTTTATCCTCTGTGTCCAATAACCCTAACCTAACCCTCACCCCTTGTACATAAAGGTTGGTTAACTGTTTTTTATAAATCTTGTGTCATGAGCATATTATCAGAGTGAGCCTTTTATTCTTGAAATGTTAAAATGTGGGGGTTTGATTTTTAGTCTATATGTGGGATGGCATTGTGGTTTTGTGGGTGGGTACAGCATCCCAGGGGATTGTACCAGGTATTATCTATACCCACTTAAAAAGTATAGTCTGGGCGGATGCACTGCACATTAATGTTATCTATGGGAAAGAACCAGTTTTAAATCAGAATGGGAACCCAGGCCCATCAACCTTGGTCAGGCCTGCAAGGCAGAGATAAGTAGCCCATTGGGACATGGAAACTGGGTTCCATAACATTTTTATTTTGGTCTGCAGTTAAACAGTGCCACGTAGTTGTGACCACTTGCAGACTGCCAAGTAGTACCCACATGCTGACTGCTGCCCACTGTCCAGGTTCCCCATACCTGCCTATATTCTACCAGGCTGGCACAAATGATCCTGCCATGCACGCATGCTAGACTTTTACTGAACTTGAAGAAAACTCTTTTTTGAATTTTTTGTATCTGCAAGAAAAAAAAAGAGCAAACCAGTAGCAGACACTAGCATTTTGCCTATTGGCATGAATTTCTTGCCTACTGCTCACTGCCCACTATCCCAGTCCCTCTCTACAATCTACAGGGCAGACACAATTAAACCTGATGGACACAAATTAGTGTTGTCTGGAATTTTCAAATTCCAGTGGAATGAAATTTCACAGAATTTTAAAGATTCTGTGAAATTCCGTTGAATTTTACCAGAAACAGACTGGGGGAATTCCTCAGCAGAAAATAGTTGTGGAATGATTTTCCACTGAAAAAAAAATGCTGTTTTGCAAAATATTATTCCACAGAAATCAATATTTTCCATAGAAATTGTTGTGGAATAATTTTTCATGGAAAAATGATGTTCCGCAGATTATTATTCCGTAGATCACAGTAGGTGGAATTCTGCAGAAGAATCAGTGAAATTCTGTTGGAATTTCCTCTAGCAGAATGGTCATTACACTTTAATTTCACTGCAGAATTCTGCATTCCACAAAGCACTAATATAAATGCTGTATGTCTGAGATTCCAATTTACTCACAGTCTGTTTTCCTGTCATGGAACAAAGAATATATGCAGCAATAGGGAACTTATTCAAACCAATGTAGAACAACAGAGTAAATGATGGCTGCTCAGTCACCAATTGTTAAGCTCAACATTTTTTATTCATTTTAAATTTTTACTGGTAAATATTGTGTCATGCCCAAAGTTTTATAGTGATACCACATCCTCATGGGAAATGTTCTCAATATTCACACAGTAGTAAAATAATTCCATATTTTCAATCTGTGTTACACTTATTTTTATGAAATAAAATCTTTTACATTTTTATATTGTGAAAGTGACATTTTGACCATACTAAATATTTTCTAAGATTAAGCATCACATTCACATGATTATCTCTTATACTGTATGTTATGATGCCTTGAACCTAGAATATATTTATTTATTCTTTGTCAACTAGGCAAGGCCTATAAGGCACAACTGATAGTTTTCAAGAGTGCGCTGGAAGCTTTGGGCTGGTTAAGTGACTTCCTTAGAGTCACACAGTATGCAAGTGGAGGTTGGAGGAATCAAACCCATGTCTGCCGGATGTACCAGACTCATTCGCTGCTCATTACTCTAACCTCTAGGACAAACTGCCAGCCAATATGTAGTTAGTAGGCACAGGGGCGGGTGCAAAGCTGGTGAGATGGGTAGGAAACTGGCTGCAGGGAAGGCAACAGAGGGTGGTGGTGGGTGGGGAGCTCTCACACCCAAGGGCAGTGATGAGCGGTGTTCCACAGGGCTCAGTGTTGGGACCAGTGTTGTTTGGGATATTCATTGCAGACATATCATGGGACATCAAGAGCAAGATCAGTCTGTTTGCTGATGATACCAAGGTAGGCGGTGGTGGATGACCTAGGGGATGGCAGGGGTTGCAGGATGATCTGGCAAAGCTTGAAATCTGGTCAGACACCTGGCAACTGGGCGTTAATGCCAAAAGGTCGCAGGTGCTGCATTTTAGGATGAAGAACCCAAGGAGAAGTTACCAATAAAGAGTGCAGCTAGCCCAGACAGAGGAGGAGAAGGATCTGGGTGTGCTCATTACAGGGTCAATGAACAACTCGGCACAATGTAGGAAGGCAGCTGCAAAGGCCAACAAAATGCTGGGTTGTATTGCAAGGGGTATATCCTTGAGGAGGGAGGAGGAGGAGGTGATTCTGCCACTGTATAGGTCATTAGTTAGACCACACCTGGAGTACTGCATGCAGTACTGGCATCTGTATCTGAAGAGGAACATTAAGTTACTGGAGGGGGTGCAGCGCAGAGCAACAAAGATGATCAAGGGGCTGGGGGACTTATCATACGAGAGGAGGTTGAAGGATTTGAACATGTACTCACTGGAGAGAGAGAGCAGGGCGACATGATTGAAACCTTTAAATACATGAAAGGAACAAACAAGATGGGTACAGAGGGCTGTTCAAAGTAACGGAGGGAGGCTGGGCCACCAGGGCCATGATATGAGACTGGAGCGAGGAAGGTTCAGGAGGAGATGAGGAGACACTTTTTTACAGAGAGGGTGGTGGCTGGGTGGAATGTGTTACCTGCTGAAGTGGTATGCAGTAGAACAGTGGACTGCTTCAAACTAGGATGGGACAGGACAAGGGGGAGAGTTAATGAAGGGGAAGGGTGGAAGGGAGGGGCAGCTGCAGAATAAGGGGTGCTAGCTGCACATTCGAGCAGACTTGATAGACCTCTAGGCCTTTATCTGCTGGCAAATTTCGTATGTTCGTAATATATAGGGGAATCCTTAAGTAGTTAAACTTGCAATCCATTCTTTATATTGTTTTCATACAGTATTCCTTTTGAAAAACTACATTAAGATAATGTTACAGTGGTGAGCAAACTGCAAAAAGTCCGGAAAATGCTCAGTTAGGGTTAACAAAACCCTAACTCTGCATGTTCTGTGTTTACGAGCAAAGTGGTAAGATTCCATGTACCTAGTATCTAGATCACTGCCATCTCAGTTATGTGCAGAATAGGTAATCCAACCCCTGGAGTGCCTTAATTCTGGTATTATAGTAATACACATGTGGTCTGTGTAACCAAAGTATTAGGGCATTACTGTGCTGATAGTTAGGTTCTGCACAGAACTGAGATGTCAGTGATCCACATACTAGATATATGGGGCAGGATTCATGAACCCCATGAAAGTCCCGCAGCTGTGGTAAAACTTTGGCACCAAAGGGTTGCCACTTGTGGAGTTGCAGGAGTCCCGCAGCAGCAGGTATTCACACAGGTGAAACCAGAATACGACTGGCTCCAAGACTTACGGCAGCTTGTGGGTGGTGTTGCTAGGGGGATCACCACAGCTGTGGAGAGCTGCTATTGCCGGTAGGAGCAGCCATATCACCCTCTGCAGCTGCTGCAGCTGTGAATCACATGCACCACCGCTGCTGTGATTTCAGTCCACCACTGGGGTTGCGGAGTGGAACTTAGCTCCCGACCGGTTCATGAATCCAGCACATGAAATCTTACCAGTTTGCTTACACATAATGTGCAGAGTTACTGTAGGATCCTTTTAACCCTAAATGAGCATTTTATGACTTTTTGTGCTTTGCTCATCACCCTAACATTATTGTAACACAGTTTTTTTGAAAGGGATTTCCATGCTTTTTTAAGAAAGCATAATTGAGCAACATAAGTGGATGGTAGTGAACATCCACCTAAATATGGGTGGGGATACAGAGAACCTGGCTAATTACATGTCTATGTGCTTCATGTTAATTGCAACATCTAGCTGTCTTGAAATTATATGAGTCTAACATTTTATGAAATAAGGCTGTCAGAAATCAAAGCAGGTCAGCATCATGTATGGAAATGTTGCTATTGGTATTGCAATAGAGAGGTGGGAAGAGTAATCAGACTGCACTGTTTTTGCATTAGGCATGGCAGTGGCATGGTAGCAGCTTTGTGATTTGGCTATTTGTGCCATGGAGTTCATCAACTTGTGTTCCATAGTCCATTTATCTCACTCACTCGCAGATTTGCTGTCTCCGTGTCTTCAAATCAAGACTGCCAAATCACAAAAATCACTAAGAATGGGGACGAGGTTTGAAGTAAAATGAACAGTGTGTAGTCTTGTGTGTTGCTTAGTGGGTGTCAGTTTGAAAGACTAGCATTGCTATTGCGCAGAGGATCTGTTCCAGTTTGTTCTGGGTGATGAGCATGAGCTCCTGTTCTTTAATATTTTATTCAGCAGAGCTCAAAGAGTTAATGAACAGAGCTGCTTCTGTCTTTGTCAGCTTCTTTGTAACCAATAACGATAATAAGAAGAACTACAATACCATAGCATCACTATCGATAATTGAGAAGCTGCCAAACCCAGAAGTGGCTGTGCTCTAAAACACTTTGTGCTCTACTGAATAAAATATTCAAGACCAGGGACATGATATACAAGAGTGCAAAGCAGAGCACAACACTTTTTGCTGTGCCTTACCATTGCCCTTGAACATGAGGATGCTATGTTTAGTCAAATAGCATATCAGCGCTATTCAACTGAATATAGGGCCATGGTGCTGCAGTGCTAAGTCAAATAGCATTCCCCTGACATGGATCACAAAGTACACTGCCAGAGTGGATAGTGCTGGAATGCTACCTGCAGTATTCAAAGTGACCCATGCAAATTAGCACATTAGGCATGCAAGGAACTAAGGGGCCACTTGAATGCCTATTATAGGATCATTTGCAGAGACAGCAGGGCAGGTTAGTGTGGTGGCGCCCCCCCCCAATTGCCCACTCTCAGATATGTGTAGATATCTCTGGTGGTAGTGGTCCCCTCTCAAATCTCCAGCCTGTAATGCACAAATAGAACACCCTGGCTCTAGTAGTCTCCATCGCTCTCTCTCTGATTGGTAGACTATAAAAATAAAACTACCTGGTGCTACTGATCCCCCCTTCCCTCTGATTGCCAGCCCATAGTAATACATAAAATCCTCCCTGGCATCCACTGGTCCCCCAGGCATGGATCCTCAGTAATGCCACTCACAGTGCCATAATCTCTGGCATCTAGGGGCCCCCTACAATGGCACCGAACAGCCACACCCCAGTCACCTAAGAGTACCGTCCACAGGGGCATACAACAACCAACGTAGTCCTCCTCACATCTCTGTGGCTGGCTACTGTACATCCAGGCAGGCAGCACACCTTTTAGATATAGGACAGAGTGATGTGCTCTGTCCTGTAAATAAATGGCACAGTCCCTGCCAGGACACATAGTGGCTGGTCATGGAGGTGTAAGGAGGACTGTGTCAGTCACCATATTCACCCACTACCCTGATGGTACTGGCAAGGTGACCAGGGGAGTGGCTGTTCAATGCCATGATGGGGGGACACTAGATGGAAGGGATTATGGTATTGTGAGTAAAAGTATCATGGATCGGTGCCCTGGGGACCACTGGATGCCAGGGAAGGTTGTCTGCATTACTACTGGCTGGCAATTGGAGGGAAAAGGGAAGGGTGACCACTTGCACTGGGGATTTTTCTTATGACATTACGGTCTGGCACTCAGATGCAGGAATCACTAGCACCAGGGAGTTTTATTTGTACATTAGAGGCTGGCAATTGGAGGAATGGACCACCAGCACTTGGGAGTTTATTTTATTACATCACAGGCTGGAAATCGCAGGGTGTATTTGTACATTAGGGGCTGACGATCAGAGGGAAGGGGGACCATTAGCACAAGGGAATTTTATTTGTTCATTACAGGCTGGTGATTGGAGGGAAGGGGATCACTTCCACCAGGGAGTTTTATTTTAACATTATGAGTTGGCAATTGGAGGGAGAGGGACCACTAGCACCAGGGAGTTTTATTTGTACATTATGGGCTGTGCTCCCCCAGCTGCCAACCAGCTAGGTGGCTGCATTACCTCCAGCTGTCACTAGGGTTGCCCAGAGTCAGTGTGCGCTTTGTTTGGCAGCATTTTCACTTCACAAAAGGACTGTGCTAAACCCTTTTGTGCAGTGCAAAGCCACTGAATATGGGATACTGTGCTTATTCATGGCCACACCCCTTCCCTTTCCCACCTGAAAACATGGGCCCTGAATCTCTAAGCTGTAGAAGGGGCTTGTGCTACATAGAATGATGCGAAGTGCCACTTGTGCCAAACGTTGTGCTGTGAGTGATTCACAAAGGCAACCTGTGTTAACCACAGGCTGCATGCACCAAAGGGTGCTTGTGCTGTCCATGTGCCAAAACATTGGCAGCAGCATGGCATTAAGTGGCATGCAACAATTGCAAGATGCCACATCCCCATAAGTGAGATTCTCAAAGCTCTCCCAGAGGGTGAAATTCTAAGTACCCTTAGACCAACCAGGGCTGGTCTAAGGGTACTTAGAAGTTCACCTTCTGGAAAGATTTGACCACTTGCTCCACTATTGGAGCCCTCATGTGCCGAGGACCCCGCTCCAGCCTCATTCTGCCCAACATTTAATATGTTAATTAAAACCATTCCCTGGTGATCTAGCGGTCATTCCCCCCAGCCCTGATCTGCCTCTAAAATTAAATGTTAAAAGAAAAACATTCCTTGTTGATCTAGTGGCCCTCAACCCCCAGCCCTGCCTGACATTTAAAATGTTTAATAAAATGCATTCCCTGGTGATCTAGTGGTTCCCTCCTAGTATGCTTGGCTTCTATACCATCTACGGACCCACATGTAACTGTACCTATAAGCACCTGTACAAGCCCATAAAACTAGTAATCTTACATAACCTTGTTTTAGTCTTACTCTGATATTGCTGGATTGCACTGTCATTTGGTGCTATGCATCATGTTCATACTGTTTATATTTATATATATATATATATATATATATATAAAATAGTGGCGCAGTAGTGCCACTATAATTAGGGTTGGGTGCCCCATTTAAGATTAAAGTGTGAAATTTTGCAGCTTAATAACTATGCCACCTTATGACAGATTGGCACCATAGATCTCTGGATCTGCCAAGTTTTGTAATGTCAGATATACAGTTGCGGAGCTATATGGCACCACAGAAAGTCATAGTTATGCTTTTTTGTGCATTCTTTGCTCGCGCCATGCATCTGGGGACCCTGATGTGGCTTTCGAAGATTTAGTGAAAAAATATTAAATGGTTCAAAAGTTATTTAAAAAACAAGTTTCCCATTATAGTCAATGGGAAAAGTTAACAAAAAGTTTGACAGTGTCGCAAATGACCCCTGTAGTGTCACAAATCTGCCATTTTGTTTTCAGTTACTGGTCACAGAAATGCTTGGCATTTAAATTTGGGACCCTCTAGAGATACAATTCTTTTTGTGTTCATCTAGTTGAGCCCTGAGGATGTTAGCCATGTATTTTTTGGAGTGGTTAAACACCCCAGAAATATGTTTTTAAAACTTTAGTAAACAGTAGTGTTGCAAAGTAGTGTTGCACCTTTTTTTTGCGAAAGTGTCTCAAATCATGACACTACTTTGTGAAACTATGCCCAAAATAACAAGAATTCTTTGCCACCCTGCTGCAAACAACAGTTTGGTCTTTTGGGCTGAAATTTGGAAGGAAGAAAGCAAATATCCCACAGATGTGCATTTGGGTAGTTTTGTGACAAAATATTAAAGGGCTGCAAAGCTACAGTACTCTAAATTTTACTATTTTTCCCATAGGATAACATTATGGCATCCGTCACGCCTTTCGGGGCCCATATCTCGAAAACGCTTCTAGATACTGACTTTTCATGGGAAAAATGCTTAGCCCCCTACTAGAGGGCTAAGTACAAAACTAGCCAGGAAAGCAATAAATAATATGATTCTTTTTTCTACGTCGTACGGTTCCTAAGATATAAGCAATGTAGTATTCCAAGTGTTAATTTTCTGCTGCCAGGGCCATTATTATGCATACATTCTTTGTATTCACTGTGCTTCTGAATGCACTTTTTGGGACAAAAAGTGGGTGTGTTTGTGTTACTATTACAGTTAGTGTTTTTGCTTGTGTTTCCATGACTGTTTGCATTAGCATCTTCATTTACATTGCCATGTGCATTACCTTTTGTGTTTGTGCTTGCGCTTGCATTTGCATTACTGTTACTATTTGCATTTCCATTACTGTTGGTTTTTGCATTTGTGTTTCCTTTTGCGTCACCATGTACATTGCCATTTGCATTTGCATGCTTGCTTCTATTAGCATTTCTGTTTCCTTTGGCATCATCGTTGCTGTTACCGTAAGCGTTTGCATTTCCAATTGAGTTACCGTGACCGTGCATGTAACGATTTGCATTTGCTTACGCGCTTGAGTTTCTGCTTCCATTTCTGTTACTGTTCCCTTTGGCATCCTGCTTGCTGTTACCATAACCGTTTCTGTTTCCAATTGTGTTACTGTTACCGAAGGGCCCCGAGCTCGCACCACCACATTCCAGTCACTATTTATACTGCACATTTTCAAAAAGAAGGGAAATTCATGGCAAAAAACTCTGTTTAATGCATCAGATAGGGTTGTTCCACAGTGACAAAAGTGAGGAGATTCGATGTTAGGGTTCCCACCCTTTACACCCCACCCCACCCCCACCAACAGACATCAAGGTGTGCATTGGGGTCATTGGTCCTAACTCTCACCCCATTCTCCTATACTGCACTACCTCAGCTTGTTTACACATGGGATGGGATGAGAGTTGGGACTGATGATCCCAACGCACACCCCAATGCCTGTTGGTGGGGGAAAAAAGACACTGATGAGACTCATGCCCCCCTGGGGTTCAATCTCTCTCTTAAGCCCAGCCAACCACTCCCGTTACACAAGAAGCTCTGAAACAGGAAGCTGTGACAACTATTCTCTATCTGTACCCTGCTGTTGCACTGCCCAAGGCCAGCAGACTTTTGCAGGTAGAGCCCCTAAGACGTTTAACTCCATAGGCAGTGAACTCACCAACTTAGGCACCCTCTGCTCATTCAAACACAAGCTATGTTAAATGCTTGTGTCCAGAGCCACCTGTGACTGTTTCTCCTATCCTCTCTGGCAGTGGCACCTGTTCTTCACACCTCTCTACTATCCCCACCTCTGCCTGCCACCACCCTCCCCCCTCTATACTCCTGCCTCTCTCCCTAGCCCTGGTTCACCACCTTCCTCTCTTACCCTCCTTCAACTCCCTTCTTCTCTCCCTTTTCTAATCTGCTCACCACACCCACTATAGCACAAGTTCACTGATCCTTGATTCCCACCCACCTCTCCTCCTACCTACCTCCCAGATACCCCTCTATGCCCACTTTCTTTTCCAACCTTTCTACACTACCTGGAACAACTGGCAGCAACTCAATTTTTCCACTCCACCTTTCCCTTTCACAATGTCCTTCTGATAGCTTTGATTCACTTAAATATTAGCTGTGACTCATCATTCTTAAATGTATGCTTGGTTGTATTGTTCTAACTGTTAATTGTGTTGCCTGTAGCTTTTAGACCATGTATACCCTGTACTGAGACTTGTATTCCAACTGCTTGCCTGTTAATCTCACAAAGATTGTACTTCTGTTCTTTGTATACTGGTGTGGAACCTTTGTAAAAGGTATTTATCTGAAAGTCTAATAAATAAATCTGTGTGCAATCAACATCGGTGGTTCAGAAAACAGGAGCTGAGCCACAAACAGTTAAAGATTTCCCCTGTTTAATGACATGTCAGGATATTATATATGTGCCCAGCTGGGACAGATTGTCTCAGTTATTCTCCCCATCTACGGTTGGTGAGATCATTTTGGCTACAGTAGCTGAAACTAAAGAAAAAAATTATCCTGTACGAGGAATGTGTAGGCTGGAACAGAAGTTCCAGTCCTTGTCTAACACTTTGGCTTTCAAGCTTAAAGGATTAATGGCTACTGATCTGTCAGTGGTTGAATCATCTAATAAGTTTAACATAAATTTTTAAAGAGGAATCCTACTCGCTAATGGAGTTCATGGACCAAATATCTGTCTGTTATGACCCTGGAGGATTTTTTTAATAGAAAAAACATCTGGCTGGGTGTTGACCCTATTTGCGTGCTTCGGACTTGTGGTGAGTACATTTTAATTATATCTGTTAATCAACCTTTCATTGTAATCTAAAATGAATCTAAGTGTAAAAACTTTTGTCTTTTACAACTATTCCTTGCTACTCATTTTAGGAAAAGCACTACATTTAGTAGTAGTACATCATATTTTGTTTTCTGTTCCATGAATGCATAGTTTACTTTCTGCTGGACTGAGAGCAGTCTAGTAAATAATGCACTGTGTCATTCAGTTGAGATAATGACTAATTGGAGAATGTTCAAAACAGCAGAGACATTACTGTATTCTGTAATGAATCTTAAGGTTTAATGGTATCAGCTTCATTAACTGTTATGGTGTGTTTAATTTTAAAACTGTTTGGATAACAGTAAGTAGTGTTGGCTGAGAACCAAAAGTTAAGTCTATCTTTTAGATCAATTGTGTCACTTGGTTTTGTTCACTTGAGTTAATTATTTTTGAATTAGAATAATCTTTTGCTTGATAAAGGTTTGCCTTAGTCAGTGATGTAGGGTTGAAGAACATGCTTTGAATATGTAGGGATGTGCAGTCCTGGATTTTAATGTTTGGAAATATTTGTAGTAGGGAAACAATGTGCCAAATTAAGCATATGATATTTCAAATTGTCACTGTTACCAGCTACCAGTGTCTCTGTGTTTTCTGAAGCTACACTAGTTTTTTTATGTTGTTTGCAATGAGGAAGATCTGCTCGTAAAATTGCTGACATCTGTGGCTTGTTGCCAAGGGTGTAGTCTAATCTGCAAAGTTGGCACATTGTCAGCAAACTTTCCATCATTCAGATGAGTGGTTGGTTTAAGGTTGCAGTATGTGGACTGGTGTCATTATTCTTGATTCAAGTTAATCATAGTTTGTTGAAAAAAGCAAGAAACAAAAGCTAGCAAATGTTTTCAATTTTTTTTCCTTTCAAATAGCCTCTCCATCTGCTTTCACGTAAATCATGGTGGTTAGGCAGTTTTGTTTTTGCTGCCTCAGCAGGTGGCTAGGAATTGTTCTTTTATCTGTAATAACTCTCATTCAGCTCAGAATCAATGTACCTTCCTAATTAAATCAGTATTTCTTATCCAAATTTAGCTTTGATGAGGAGTACACATCAAAAGTACTTTTTAAATGTTACTTGTTCTTCCAATCCTAATCATCTGTATGTGGTGTTAGGACTGATATTATTTTTTCCCCTGGGCTTGCAGCCAAAAAAAAAAGCTGCTTGCTATCTACAAGCCCACCCATTCCTATATATGACTTCTTTTATGGTGGTTCTCATGGCTTCTTTGTCCATGTCCTGTATCAATTATCCCCATGCTTCACATGGCAGGGAGCTGCTCACCCCCAGCATGTGTAATAAGCTGTTTACTTTAACTTTAACTTTAGCAAAGCTGGTTATACAATCTACACTGCCACAAAATGTATTATAACTGTTTGGTGAGATTTTACAATTTGTGTTTTTTACAGGCTGGAATTTAACACCCTTCTGACAATTTTGTACATATAAAATAACAGTATTATAACTTGTGTTATTTATCAGAATGATGTGTGTGTTAAAGACAGAGTTCTAATGTCAAATTCAAAGAACTATGGATGCCTAATTATCTGATTTTAAGTCTAATTTCATTTCATTTTTAGGAATCCACTGGAGTCTAATAATAGCTACAGTATAAAAATCCTACCCCAAGGGTAGTCGAAAGCATACATCTGTATAGCATTAATATAATTATCAGTATTTCAAAAACAAATGCTATCATTCCACAAGGAGAATGCTATGAGGAAAAGAAATGTCCCCTTTCATGGCTTGTGTTTCATTTTTTTCTCTCTTACAGGGATAAGACAATCCTTCACAAACAATCACTAGTAATGTAAAAAAAATGCTTTAACCAGTGGTTACATTTTATTATAATGTTATTACAGTTTGAATTATAGCAGGATACTGTATTGCCTGATCATTTGTTTTATGACAAATTGGGTCAAACCCATCAGTATTTATTTAGCATACAACCTTTCAGGTTATGACTGATTGGCAAAGAAACATTGCCAAAATATTTGTGGATAAATATCCACATCACTATTGGGAATAAAGTGTTATCTAACATTTATACAAAAATCTGCCAGAAGTAAATTTAATAGCATTTACTATTGTATCATCAGGCTTCTGCTCCAGCATTGGTCATAAAGTATCCTACAATATCCATGCTACCTCTTTCACAAAAGAAGGAGCTGGAGGGGGAGCCAAAGGCATGAATTGTATATATGCCCACCCCCATGAACTGATCATTTACAATAACAACTGTTTTAAAAACTGGTGTGCTCATAAGGGGCAGATAATTGTTGGAACTGTTAATAACATAGTTAACTACTAACAAATCATTGCATGCATATTTGCTTAACAAATAATAGTGTAGGAATGGTGTCAACTGTATGTGTACTATTTATTGCAGGCTGCACTCACTGATAGAAGGCTTTTACACTTCATCAGTGATGGATATATATAATGCTGCAGCTATAACCATTCTTATTGTGATTCACAATATCCATGAATTTTCCATGGATATGGTATACTATAAGCCAAGCCTCCTGAACTATACAAGGAGCTTTGGGAATTGAACCATGCAACCTTGCAGTGTAACTCCAAAGGTGGTTGCAAATAAATAAAAGTCCTTCTGGAACTGATTGAGCTATAGCTAGCAGATCCAGATATGAGGGAGGTGAAACCACTGTCCCTTCAGTAAGAGCACACAAAAAGAAAAATGTGTGTTTACAAGTTTTGGAAAAAATATAATGTACTCTGACATTATAAACCAGCTCAGCCTCTCTGCCTTCCCAGTGCAGTCTAGCAGAACCATACACAATCTATTTGCAAGTGACTTTATGCCAACCAGCACCAGCCAGGGGTGGGAATGTGTACTTTCCCATATTCTTTCAAATATCCCTTTTGTCTTTTCAGCTCCTGTAAAAGACAAGAACACTCCCATTGACCAAAATGGATATGGATACAGAAACACTGCTTCCATAAGAACAGACACATCTTTAATAATAATAATAATAAGTCACAAGGGTCCTGGAAAGGACTCTACAGACCCAGTGCTCTGCCTGGTTACCAAAACAACCAGGCCCCTTGGGAAAACAAAAAAAAACAGAGTGGTGGGCTTTTCAAATAAGTACTTTAGATAGAACACTATAAACAATGGATTGAATAAAAACTCAAATCATATCCCACCGTCTGCACCTAATTACATTGCTGTGATCAACGGAAACATTTTTGTGAGAACAGCAACACAGATTACCCACAGCTGGAACCAGGTCCAGCTGCCTACCAATATTATTTCAACAGTCATTCCTGGACTCTGACCGCCAGCTTCATTTTAAATGTGATCAATGTTTAAAATGTATTTTCTGCAATGTGCTTAATATGACTATTGTTTCATTGTGGTAATGTTTTTTTTTTTTTTTTGCTGTTATGTTTTTACTTATTGTTGCAGCTTATCAATTATAAGCTCAGTAAACTGCTCCATATTCTTGGATGTTTTGGGGTATTAGACCCATTTGTGTGACATCTGTCTGACCCACATGGGGGGGTACCAAGTACCAACCACTTACATGGCAAATTAGTTTTTTCACAAAAATGTCCCAACAACACTCCCATGAATGATTATTTCTTTCTTATAGGTTATGTGCCACCATTCTCACTCACAAACAAAAGGGATCAGCATTGCTGCCCCATCTAGATTAATTACAACATCATAACCATGCATACCTGGACACCATAGTGGTGGCCCCTAACCGGTTTCACTTACAGACTAAATGGCAGACTGCTAGCAACCAATGACAAATTCCTAAGGCCCACCTAGCTAATGGCACACTCCAAGGTAGGCCCTACACCAGAAGATCACACACTGGCATCCTGTCTATATGCCAGGCCCATGCACAACACAAAGGTTTCTACACCTGTATTGCACTCATACATCCATATTTTTGTGCTCTATTTCCGTATACTACTACAAAGTATTGTATACTTCACATTATTGCTGTACTGCCATGTTTCCAACTATTGTTTCCCCAAAACAGAAAAACCCTATCCAATGTCCAAACAAACAACCAGGACCAATTAGTGGTCTGGTTGCTTTATCACTCCTAGGTACCATTGTAAATAATGTGTAAATACACATATAATATGGCAGAATGTAAATTTTGCTTTACTTCTAGGTTTCATAGCATCATGTTATAAGACCCCTTTGCAATAGAACTGATACATGCTCAAGACCTAGTGTCAGAGCACCACAGTACTGACTACGTACGAATATTTTACCCTAGACAACAGACCTAACAAAAGGGAACTTTTCAAATCCCAGAGGTGCAACAGGCACTGTTGCATACCCCTGTGTTACATGGTGCAAATGGTATAATGCCATAAGATAAAGGTTCAAAGTGCATATAACAAGCATAATATCGCACTTTCATTTCTTGAGATAGACCTAAACTAGGCCAAACTGCAACACATAGGCAGGGAAACTATGTTTTTTTTCTCCTACTGTCACAGCCTCTTCTGAGACTTGGAAACAGGGTGCATTCACAGATGAATAAATGGTATATTCTTATTATTGGACCTCAACTTGCACCTCCACGTGCATGCCCATTTTCCTTTTCCCTTTCAAAACAACTATATGTATGCTTTAAAATCAAGATGTTAACAAAGTTTTACAAGTTTTTAGGTTTCCGCAGAGGTACTGGTAAGAGCTTCAAGCAACACATGCAACTTTTCTTCACCGCTGGTTTTCCAAACTTGGTTGGCACCTCATATGAACTAGTTGTTCTTTTAGGAATGTGCTCTTGTTTGCACTTTCATGAATTGTGTTCTTTATTGTTATGTTATGAACTGTGTTATTATGAACTGTCAAAATTTGTAAAATGTGCTCTTTTTATAAAACGTTATGTTTGTGTGGGTGTGGCTATTACATTAAAACATTCAATGGACAATCTCATGCAACTCTTGCCAAGGCCTTTGCCAATCAAGCCAACCAGCAGCCAGCTACATGAACATGACCTTTCTTACCGTACTGGCACACATCTGCACAGCTCCATGTGCCATGTGGGGTTACAAACTTTCAAGAAATGACATTTTGAATGTAACTACACTGCTTTGTGGTTACCAACTCAAACCTTATGGACTGGTTCCTCTTTAAGGACATTGTTATTAGATTCTTCAATCAAAAATGTATGCTGCCATCCCATACACCAAGTTATCTGCCTTTTCCACTCTCAGTACGGACTGTTCTTTATGAATGGAAATTGATTTAAACACAGTTTTTTAAAAACAATGTTCTGTGATAATACACATCAACAATTTTTCTTACACACATATCCACTGTGGAGTTGATATGCCTAGTTTCTGTTTTGTGTCTTATGATCTGACCATCTGTGATTACCCCTGTGCCAACTCCTGAATAGGAATACTTTAACAGTTACCCTGACTATATGCAGAACTGTAATTCATTTACATTATGAGTTTTTATGTGCTTTGGAAAGCAGATATTCAAATCAATGTTTTAAAGCTTGTTAGTAATTTATATCTTGCTTTAACTCTTCAACTACTGATCCTTTGCTGTCTGAGGTGTATTTTTAAACAACATTGTGCACAGCTAATGTTTCTTTACACGGCTCACACCTCAGGCTTGTGAATGAAACAAAACATGACCTAACCGTCTTCTTTTTGCTGTGTTGCCTTTTCTGAAAGGAAACAAGGAGGAGAATGTTATGCCTGGGTTCTATACCATCTACTGACCCACACATAACTGTATCCATAACTACATATACAAGCTCATAACATGAGTAATCTTACATAACCTTGTTTTATTCTTACTCTGATATTGCTGTATTACACTGTCATTTTGTGCTATGCATCATGTTCATAATGTTTATATATATATATATATTTTTTATGGTGGCATGGTAGTGCCACTATAGTTAGGGTTGAGTACCCCATTCAAGGTTAAATGGTGAAAATTTGCACCTTAATAACTTTGCCACCATAAAACAGATTTGCATAAAATTTGGCAAGCACAGAGTGGTATGAAAGATCTTGGGATTTGCCAAATTGCGTACTGGTCTGATATACGGTTGCAGAGGTATTAAGTAACATTCTGTAGCACATTTACTTTTTTTGCACATTTTTTGCTCGCTCTTACAGGTCTCACGGTTTGTGCGACTGGTCCAAAAACTTCAGGGAACATGCAGCCAGGGTCTGCAATGTGCCTTTTGAAGATTTCATGAAAAAAATATTAAACGGTTCAAAAGATATTCAAAAAACAAGTTTCCCATTATAGTCAAAGGGAAAAGTTAACAAAAAGTTCGACAGTGTCGCAAATGACCCCTATAGTGTCATAAGTCAGCCATTTTGTTTTTCAGTTAGTGGTCACAGAAATGCTTGGCATTTAAATTTGGGACCCTTTAGGGACACAATTCTTTTTCTGTTTCACCTAGTCAAGCCCTGAGGATGCTAGCCAGGTCTTTTTTGGGGAGTTAAAACACCCCAGAAATATGTTTTTCAAATTTTTGTAATCTGTAGTGTTGCAAAGTATTGTCGCACTTACGACACTTTTGTTATTTTTTTTGCGAAAGTGTTGCAAATCATGACACTACTTTGCAACACTATGGCCAGAATAACAGGAATTGTTTGCCACCCTGATGCAAAAGAACGGTTTGGTCTTTTGGGCTGAAATTTAGAGGGAAGAAAGCCAATATCCCACAGATGTGCCTTTTGGTGGTTTGGTGAAAAAGTATTACAGGAATGCAAAGTTACAGTATTCCAAAGTTGACACTTTTTCCCAAAGACTAACATTGCGGCATCCGCCACACCTTTCGGGGCCTGTATCTCAGAAATGGTGCGAGATATGGACTTTTTGTCACAAAAATGCTTAGCCCCCTACTACAGGGCTAAGTACAAAACTAGCCAGGAAAGTCTTGAATCATATGAAATTTTAATTTTTTTTCTACATCATACGGTTCCTGAGATATAAGCAATTTAGTATTTCAAGTGCTCATTTTCTGGTCTGAGGCCCATTATTATGCATACATTCTTTGTAGTCACTGTGTTTCTCAATGCAGCTGTTGGTCAAAACCAGGTTGTGTGCTCCACTTACTGTTACATTTAGCGTTTCCATTTGCAATTCCATACCTGTTTGCATTAGCATTCCTGTGTACACCACCGTGTGCGTTATCCTTTGCGTTTTCATTTCTGCTTGCATTTGCGTTACTGTTACCATTTGTGTCTCCACTACTGTTCGTGTTTGCATTTCGATTTGCATCATTATTGCTGTTACCATTTCCATTTGCATTTCCAATTGCATTACCATGACCGTGCGTGTTATGGTTAGCGTTTCCATACGTGCTTGAGTTTACATTTCTGTTTGTTTCCTTTGGTGTTATTGTTGCTGTTACAGTTACCATTGGTGTTTCCAATTGCGGTACCGTGATCGAGCGCATTACTGTTTGTGTTTCCGTACACACTTGCATTTCCATTTCTGTTTCATTTGGCATTATTGTTGCTGTTACCATTACCATTTGCATATCCAATTGCAGTACTATGACTGTGTGTGTTACCAGTTGCATTTCCATAAGTGCTTTTGTTTGCATCACTGTTAGCTTTGGCATCACTTTGCACTTGCATTTCTATTAACGTTTGCTTTACCATTTACGTTTGCGTCTCCATGTGCATAACCATTTGCACTTGTGTTTGCATTGCACTTACCATTACTATGAGACAAAAAAATCACGTAGTGTGAGCGTGGGGCCTGAAGGGCCCGTGCTCCCACCACCACATTCCATTCACTATTTATAGTCCTCATTCTCAAAAAGAAGGGAAATTCATGGCAAAAAACTCCATTTAATGCATCAGTTAGGGTTGTTCCACAGTGACAAAAGTGAGGAAATTTGGTGTTAGGGTTGAAAACCCACCTTGAACCCCCTCGGCCCCCCCCAACTGGCATCGGGGTGTGCATTGGGGTCATTGGCCCTAACTCTCACCCCATCACATGCATGAACAAGCTGAGGCATAGGAGAATGGGGAGAGAGTGAGGACCGACAGCCCCAACACACACCCTGATGCCGGTTGGGGGAGGCATGCTGAGGGGGTGCAATGGGGGTTTTAAACCCTAACACCAAATTTCCTCACCTTTGTCACTATGGAACAACCCTAACTGATGCATTAAATGGATTTTTTTGCCTCTAATTTTCATTCTTTTTGAGAATG
This sequence comes from Neoceratodus forsteri, assembly GCA_016271365.2. NCBI lineage: Eukaryota > Metazoa > Chordata > Ceratodontiformes > Ceratodontidae > Neoceratodus > Neoceratodus forsteri. The sequence continues at coordinate 77,207,591 of CM057453.1, forward strand.
AGGACTATAAATAGTGAAAGGAATGTGGAGGTGGGCGCATGGGGACTTTGGGCCCCACGCTCCCACCACGTGTTTTTTTGTGACATAGTAACAGTGAGTGCAAAACAAACGCAAACGCTAATGGTTATGCACATGGTGATGCAAACTTAAATTGTAAAGCAAACGTTAATAGAAACGCAGGTGCAAAGTGACGCCAAACCGAACAGTGATGCAAACAGAGACACAAGCGCATAGGAGAATGCAACTGTTAACGCAACGGTGATGATACTGGTATTGTAAATGCAAATGATAACTGTAACAGCAACAATAACACCAAAGGAAATAGAAACGGCAACACAAACGCAAGCACATATGGGAACACAACATGTAACATGCACAGTCATGGTACCACAATTGTAAACACAAATGGTAACGGTAACAGCAAGAATAATGCCAAAGAAAACAAAAATGCAAATGGAAGTGCATATGGAAATGCAAACTGTAATGTGCAAGGGCACGGGAAAGCAATTGGAAATGCAAATGGTAACAGTAAGAACAGTGATGATGCCAAACCAAAAGACAAACACAAACAGAAATGGAAGGGCATCCTCCAACAGAAATGGTAATGCGCACAGTGATGCTAAGTGAAACACAAACAGTAGTGGAGACACAAATGGTAACAGTAATGCAAACACAAGCACAAATGGAAAAGGAAAGGGTAAAGCACACGGTGGCATACACAGGAATGAAAATGCAAATGGGCATGTAAACACAAGTGTAAAGCCTACGTGTAACAATAACTGGAGCACACACCCGATTATTCCTGAAAAGCTCCATTGAGAAACACAGTGAAAACAAAGAATGTATGCATAATAATGTGCCTAGGAGTAGAAATTGCGCAGTTGTAATACTAAATTGCTAATATCTCAGTAACCGTATGACATATAAAACAAATTTAAATTTCACATGATTCATGAGTTTCCTGGCTAGGTTTTCACTGAATATGTATCCCATAGGGCTATGCATTTTTGCATTGAAAATTCCGTATCTCGCACCATTTCTGAGATACGAGCCCAGAAAGGCGTGGCGGACGCCACCATGTTAGTCTATGGGAAAATATGTCAACTTTGGAGTACCATAACCTTGTGTCAGTGCAATATTTTGTCACCAAACCACCAAAAGGCACATCTGTGAGGTGTTGGCCGCCTTCTGTCCAAATGTCAGCTCAAAAGACCAAACTGTTCTTTTGATGCAGGGTGGAAAAGAATGCCTGTCATTTTGGCCATAGTCTAGAAAAGTAGTGCTGTGATTTGCGACACCTTTCGCAACCATTTGCGAAAGTGTCACGAAATCCGACACTACATTGCGACACTTTCCCCACAAATTTGAAAAACATACTTCTGGGGTGTTTTACCTCAAAACAATGACATGGCTAGCATCCTCAGGGCTCGACTAGGTAAACACAAAAAGAAGTATGTCCCTAGATGGTCCCAATTTTAAATGCCAAGCATTTCTGTGATCAGTAACTGAAAACAAAATGGTGGATTTGCGACACTACTAGGGTCATTTGTGACACTAAAAAGTGCATTTGCGACACTGTCAAACTTTTTGTTAACTTTTTCCATTGACTTATAATGGAAACTTGTTTTTTGAATAACTTTTGAACTGTTCAATATTTTTTCATGAAATCTTCAAAAGCCACATCGGGGATCCCAACCGCATGGTCCCTGAAATTTTCAGACCATTCGTGCAAACCGTGCGACCTGTGGGCATGAGCAAAGAATGCACAAAAAAACGTAATTGTACACACGGATGTTGCTTAATACCTCCACAGCTGTATATCCAACTGGTACAAAAGTTGCCAGATCCCAAGATCTATGGCTATGCCCCGTGCCTGCCAAATTTCAGGCAAATTCATCAAACATTGGCAAACTTATCAGGGTGCAAAATTTCACCATTTAATCTTAAATGGGGTACTCAGCCATACCTATGGTAGTACTACCGTGCTACCATAATCTCTCTCTCTCTCTCTCTCTCTCTATATATATATATATATATATATATATATATATATGTGTATATCTATATATATATATTAGAGGCAAAAAATCCATTTAATGCATCAGTTAGGATTGTTCCACCATGACAAAAGCAAGGAAATTCGATATTACGGTTGAAACCCCATTTGCACCCCTCAAGCCCACCCCAACTGGAATCGGGGTGCTCATTAAGAGTCATCAGCCCTAACTGTCACCCATCACATATGGAAAGAAGCTGAGGAATAGGAGAATGGGGACGACGGTTAGGACGATGACCCCAATTGTACCCGATTCCAGTTGAAGAGAGTGAAACTGAGGGTGCAAAGGAGTTTCAACTCTAACATCGAATTTCCTCGCTTTTGTCACTGTGGAATAACCCTAACTGATGCATTAAACAGAGTTTTTTGCCTCTAATTTCCCTTCTTTTTGAGAATGATAATGAGAAATAGTGAACATAATGCAGTGGCGCGCTCCCGCCATGTGATGTCTTGTCACATAGTAACATTGTGCCTGCAAATGCAAATCGTAAGGCGCATGGTGACGCAAAGCGAAACAGAAAGAGAAACAGTACTGTAGACAGAAATGTTAAAAACAAAACAAACGCAACCACAAATGAAAAACAAAGGTAATGCACATGGTAGGCGAAGCGTGAACGTAATTGAAACGCGGTGTGGAACCACAAGCAGAAAGCAGTAATGGTATCAGTAATGTAAGTGCACAGGCTGGATTTCCCCAAAAGCTGTATAGAAAGACAGTGAGTAGAAAGAATGTATGCAAAATTATGACTCTCAGAACACAAAAATGAGGACTTGGAATAGTAAATTGCTTATAACTCAGTAACCGTATGACATAGAAAAAACATTTAAAAGTCATATGTATCACCATTTTCCTGGCTAGTTTTATAGGGGGCTAAGAAATTTTTTGACAAAAAGTCCGTATCTCACACCGTTTTCGAGATACGAGCCCTGAAAGGCGTGGCGAACGCCGTAATGTTATCCTATGGGAGAAAAACAGAAGTTCGGACTGCCATAACTTTGCCTCCCTGTAATATTTTTTCACCACACTACTGAAAGGCACATCTGTGGGATGTTGGCTGTGTTCCCTGCAAATTTCAGCCCAAAAGACCAAACCGTTATTTTGCAGCAGGGCACCAAACGATTGCTGCAATATGTCATACGCTGTAATGTTATCCTATGGGAAAAAGCGTCAACTTTGGAGTATCGTAACTTTGCTGCCGTGTAATATTTTTTCAGTGAAACACTGAAAGGCACATCTGTGAGATGTCGGCTGCGTTCCCTTCAAACTTCAGCCTAAAACTCAAACACGTTCTTTTGCAGTGGGCTACAAAAATTACTGTTATTTGATCATAGTGTCACAAAGTAATTAAGTGATTTGCGAGATTTTCGCAAAAATTGCGACACTTTAAATGAAGTGTGACACTACTTTGCTAAAGTACTTTTTCCAGAAATCTGAAAAACATATTTCTGGGGTGTTTTACCCCAAAATAAAGACATGGCTAGTATCCTCAGGGCCCGGCTAGGTGAATACAATAAGAATTAGGTTGCTAGAGGGTCTCAATTTTAAATGCCAAGCATTTTTCTGATCACTAACTGAAAACAAAATGGTGGATTTGCAACAGTAAAAGGGCCATTTGCGACAGTAAAAAGTGCATTTGCGAAAGTGTTGAACTTTTTGTTAACTTCTCCCATTGACTTATAATGGGAACTTGTTTTTTTAATAACTTTTAAACCGTTTAATATTTTTTAACGAAATCTTTGAAAGGCACATCAGGGTCTCTGGATGCACGTTCCCTGAAGATTTCAGACCAGTAACACAAACCGTGTGACCTGTAGGCATGACCATAGAATTCTAAAAAAGCGTAAACACACTCGCAGATCATGCTTAATAACTCGGCAGCCGTATATCCGACTGGTATAAAACTTGGCAGATCCCAAGGTGTATGGGTCTTGATTCTGTTTTCCAAATTTCAGGCAAATCCGTTGAAAGGTTGCAAAGTTATTAAGGTGCAAAATTTGGGGTTTAACATGTAAATGGCTCCTCAAGCGCTAACTATGGTAGCACTACCGTTACTACCATAATATATAGATATACATATATATTCATGGCAAAAAAACTGTTTAATGCATCAGTTAGGGTTGTTCCACAGTGATAAAGCGAGGAAATTCAGTGTTAGGGTTGAAAACCCTAACTCCACATTCCCCCCACACCCCCAACTCCACACACACACACACACACACACACACACACACACACACACACACATATATATATGCAAGTACGGGGCAGGACCAAGACAACATGACCAATCACAGACAACCAGCAGCAGGTGACAAAAATAACTGTCTAAATGTACTACAAGGCACATCTATCATCATGGGCCAACGAGAGTGGAAGTTCTGCCACCAACCAAGTGACTTCATCCTATGTATCCATAGTACCCATCAGTTTTTACAGGTTGATACAACTTTTTAAAGTACTCAAAAATGGGTTGATAATGGGGGGGGTCACCAGTTATTATATGCCAGTATCTGCCAGTGGTCTTACAGCTCTTTGATGACAGTTAATGCACCCTAATGTTACTCCGGAATAATACAATCATGTGTCAGTATACTATTCTCTGTATAGCACTACTGTACAATCATCTTACATTGTAGAATTAAATTTATGTGTGGAACTCTCAGACCTAACAACTCATGTGGCCACACTACACAATAGCTCAGTAGTGAAAAGTTTGTCATTTTAAACAACAAACTGTCTCTCTTGACTATTTGATATACTGCTTCTACAATGATATTCAAAGCATCAATATTCAGATGTTTGTGTTCATTAGTACATAGTAGCAGAGATAACTGTAAAGACACTGTCATGTGTGTAAGTACACAGTCACCTTACCATGGCATAAGACAAATTTGGATCAATGCATGTATTATCTACTAAGTCATTTTCCACTATTTTTTGAGCGTTTACAGTCTCAGTATCATACTGTCTCACCAAAAGTATATATATATTACCAGTTAACTGTTTTTGCCTCATTCTGACTATGTAAGTGCAAACATATTTACTGTTAGTATACACACATTCGGGCCTATATGGTAACACTGGTAGCCAAACCTAACATTTACCACCTCTGTTAGTATGCATTGATAATGCTACCCAACATAAACACCACTGTTTCATGTCTGTAAATGGCTTCCTAATAGCACCCTAGCAGTAGCAAATAATGTATTTGATACAATCATTAACACTGTGCTGGTGCATTGTCTTCTAATCCTAAAGACATCAACAGCTATGTTGAACTGTGGCTAGCAAACTGTTAAATATCATCTTGTCCCATGGTGTACATTATCATGCAAATCATTTCACATATTAATGGTGCTATGACTATTTATACCAGTATTAGTTGTCTTAGTAGTGCTGCATGGGGCAGTAAAGTAACAAAATATAAATTCTACATCCTATTTAGAATTACTAATAACAGAACTGTCATGCAAGTATTGAGCATTGTACGTAGTAATAAATTTGTGACAAGAAATCATTTTTCATGCAACATGTGTGTCTCAATGTGTCCAAGGACATCTTTATTCTAACAAGCGTACATTGAACAATACATGTAACTAAAAGGGTACCATAGACTTGTTTTTTTTTCCATCTATGTGCACATTAAATAACACACAATGTTATAGATGTTTTTTTTGTTTGTTAATCCCTCATATCACCACAGCAGAACCAAACAATGTATGTGATATGAATTCTATGTACAACAATATTCTTGTGACATATGAGCCTTTCAAGATGTGCACAACACTCTGTACACACATGACTGCTCAGATGAAACAGTTGTTGTCCCAAGATGATGGATGTGTCTTGTAGTACGTTTAGACAGTTGTATGTTATTTCTGTCACCTGCTGCTGGTTGTCTGTGATTGGCTGTGTTTCCTTGGTCCTGCCCTGTACTTGCATATGTGTGTGTGTGTGTGTGTGTGTGTGTGTGTGTGGAGCTGGGGGGGTTGGGGAAATGCAGAGTTTTCAACCCTAACACAGAATTTCCTCACTTTTGTCGCTGTGGAACAACCTTAACTGATGCATTAAACAGAGTTTTTTTTGCCGTGAAGTTACTAACATACTAACATACTATTTGCCAGCAGATTAGGCCTTACGGTCTATCGAGTCTGCTCGAACTTTAGATCCTTAGTTGGATGCCTAGACCCTCCCAACCCTTGTGCTCCAGAAACCCGTATCATCCATCCCCACCCCCCTGGGATAGGATCATCTGATACATCCACTTTTCTGTGTCTGTCCATCCTCTCTTGAAGCCCTCACTGTGGATCTCTGAACTAGCTCTCTAGGCAGTGCATTTCCAAGGTCCACCACCCTCTCAGTAGAAAAACCTCCTCCTCTTTTCCCCTTACCCTTCACCTTCCAACTTCAAACCATGCCCTCTGGTGATACCTCCCTGCTTTAGTCTAAAGAACCCCTCCATGTTTACCCTATTTATTCCCTTGAGGGTGCCAAGACCTCAATCATATCCCCCTGTCTCTCCTCTCCTCCAGTGAAAACAGGCAGAGCTCCATAAGTCTGTCCTCATACATCAAATCCCTAGCCCTCGTATCATCTTTGTTTGCCCTCCTCTGTATCCCTCTCCAGGAGCTGTATGTCCCTCTTTAAGTGTGGTCTCCAGTACTGTACACAGTACTCAAGGTGTGATCTAACCAGTCCATTGTACAGTGGCAGAATCACCTTCCTTACTCTAGAGGTGATCCCCATAGATGCATCCCAACATCCTGTTTGCCTTGCTAGCAGCTCTCCTGCTGCTCAGAATTATTCATACATGCCACCACCGCAGCCCTATGTCTTTTCCCCTAGTGAGCCTCCAGTGCCTCCCTCCCAGGGTATACCTGTGTTTAGGGTTTCCCGACCAAGATGCAACACCTGGCACTTGGTGATACTGAAATTTAATTTCCATGTGTGAGCCCAGCTTTCCAGGGTGTCCAGGTCCCCTTGCAGGGCCAGCCTCCCCTCTTCTCCCTCAACTACTGCTTCCATCTTGGAGTCATCCACGAAGAGACTCATTTCACACCCTATACCCTCCCTGATGTCCAATATGAATGCATTAAACAGGATCGGACCCAGGACCGAGCCCTGCAGTACCCCACTACCAACCTATCTAGGGTTCGAGCTCCCCACAGACCACTACTCTCTGAGTGCATCCACGGCTAGCCAGTTTTCAAATCCATCCTGACCAGTCAAAGGGCCTACTCCCTAACCCATCAGTTTCTCCACCAGACCATTGTGGGGACAGAGTCAAATGCCTGACAAAGTCCAAGAATAACATCCACAGGCTTACCCTGTCCAGTTCTGATGTTACCCAATCATAGAACTCCACAAGGTTGGTTTGACATGATCTACCTGGCACAAACCCATGTTCCCGACTATCAGACCTCCCACCTCCTCAAGTACACCCCCAATCGTTCCTTTAGTATACTCTCATTAATTTTCCCACCACCGAGGTCAAACTGATGGGTTTATGAGTTACCTGGTACTTCCCTCGACCCCCCTTTATGGTTGGTACCACATGTGCCTCTCGCCAATCCTAGGTACCTCCCTGTCTCCAAGTGACCTGCTGAAAAGCTCCACCAGGGTGCAGCCAGTATGTCCGCCAATTCCATAGTACTCTTGGATAGATGCCATCCAGCCCAGGATATTTGTATTTCTTTAGGGCTGAGAACTAACCACCTTTTGGCAGATGGCATCATCCGTCCCCTCCACCTTACTGGCCTTTTATCTTTGCAGTCATGACACCCCTGGGGTACCTCTCTCTCCCTCTTGCTCCATTTTGTTTCTCCCTGATCCCACTTACTGATGTTTCTATCCCTTCATGCCTTGCTTTGTAGATGTCCATCCCCCTCCTAGATGAACACAGAGGCAAGTACTTGTTAAATACCTCTGCCTGGTCCCTCACCTCTTCACCCCCCTCCTTCTGATCTCAATCTGCTGAGATGGCCCTTAGTTTCTCAGGCTCCCCAATGTACCAGAAACCCTTTTCCCTCCATGTATCCCCTGTGCCAGCCGCTGCTCTTTACTGGACTTTTGCTCCCCTCACCATCACGGGTGACTTTTCTAGATAAAGCTGGCACATTTCCTATCTATCCTCTTGTTGTTTTATATTTTTGTAGGCCGCCTTCTTCCTGACTGCTACCTGTACCTCACTGGACCACCAACATGGTTTATGAACTTGCTCCCTTACATTTCAACAGTGCAGATCCTGACTGCCTCATGAAGTCCCAGTTTTATGACCTCCATCTCCTTTCCACACTTGTCATTGAGGTAATCTCCATCAAGTGATCCATGAGAATATTTCCCATGCCCATGAAGTCTGCCCCCTGAAGTCTACTGCCAGTGTCCTAGATCACACCCCCCATGCTTATTTGAAACCAGACAGTATTGTAGGTCGCTCCCAGTCAGGGGTTCAGCCATGTCACCCCACCAGATCCCCATCTGCCAGAACCACATCAGGACAGCCTCCCTCCTTGTGAGGCTCCATCACATGCTGTGTTGAAAACATCTTGGAAACCATCAGCAGCCTCTGCTCCTTGGCCCCTTACAGGACATAGTTTCCCAGTTTGTACCTGGCATGTATAAGGTCCCCATCAGCACCACTCCTTCCCTTTTTAGTCCACACTGAGGCAATGATGTTGTCCAACAAACCATCCTCCTAGAACCTCCCACTCATCACAGGGCCTATATACCACACCCAGCTTGACCTTATTTCCTGCTGAGGATAAGTAAGTGACCCATAAGGCCTCCCGTTTCCTCTGCCTCTTCTACCTAGCAATTTTATGTCATCTCTAATGAACATAGCCACTCCACCCCTCTGCCCTCCGTTCTATCCTTCCCTGAGCATGAATGTACACCCCATCACGTTTAGGTCCCAAGTCATGGTTTTGTTGGCCCACGTTTCCCGTGACCGCACGCCACATCCACACCCCTCGAACAGCATTGCCTGGAACTCTGGCAACTTGTTTCCCAAGCTCCTGGCATTTACCACCAACCCCACCCCTTATCCCTGATTCTCTTTGTCAGAACCCCACAGATTCCTTGTTCTTCCATCCTCCTCTGCTCCTCCTGAAACCTCCACATCCCAAACTGTTTCCCCCTTCCCCCTTGGGCGTGAAGGCTACTCCCCTCTCATCTGGAGGAGAGGGCTTTGATCAACCCTCATATCCTTCTCCTCCCCCTCACAGGTTTAAACTCCACCTTTCTTGTATGTAGTCAGCCATCCCTGTTTAGAGTTCTTCCTTCCCTAATGGGGCAAGATGAAACCTGCCCTTGGCATAGTCCCTTATCCTCCCAAACTCATTTCAGTTCCCCTAACACCCCCAACCCCTCTCTTCACCCCACTTCCTAGACCCAGTCATTAACCTCATGATATATTTTTCTCCACTGGGGCCTTTGGTACTGGCAATATCTCGAAAAGAAATGTTGCATCCATTATCCCGAAAAGACTCTGGCAAGTTCTTGGAACCTTGCTTGGATTTCCAAAATGCTATTTCCCTCTAGATCATTAGTTCCCAAATGCACCAGGAAATCCGGTTTCCTGTCTTTTTGAGAAATAATGCTGTCATATAATTTTGAATATCTCATTCAGAACACATCTTTGTTTTCAGAACACAGGCTCAACAACATATTGATACATTTGACTGAATAAGTAGCTATCTGATAATATTCACACAAATATTGTTCATGTGCTACAGCTTAGATGTGTTCATAAAATGATTTGCCTACAAAACAGAAGATGTATATCTTCACCATCGAACAATACCACTTTAATTGTGATATGATAAGTATGTACCAATGAACATCAAGCACTAATTTTAAATGCAATACTGCACCAACACCAACATACATAGTATCACCGTTACATAATGGTGAAAGAAAGACACAACACAGGTAGATAAGGTTTAAAAAGATGTATTGCCCAATTTATAATTGTGAGAAGGCCAAATTAAGAACCCAATTGGTGCACAAAAATCAGTCTCACAAAACAATCACATAAATGTTTTTCACTGTTGCTTGAAATACATGTAAACCAGTATCACAGATAGTAAATCGGTGACATGACAGAATCAAAAAATGCATAAAGGCAGGCATCACATCACCCTCTGAACTGGTTTACACGCAGCAGAACAATAATGATGTTGTTGTTGTGTGTGAGTGATAATGTAGATATGTTCACAAATGGAGAGAAAAACCAGATGTGACTTATAAACTCACTTGCTTAATTACAAACAGGCATGGTTTAAAAAAATATATATCTGAAAGTTACAGTTAAACATTTAGTGTTAATGTAGTCTATGTGTAGACGTATGAATATATACACATAGATGTACATGTCAAGACAGATCGCAATATTACTGCATTTGGAAAATGACCACCTGACCCCTCAACAGAGGTGATCAGAAAATATTATCAGGAACAAAAAAAGCTCAGTTGTTATCAGTTAAAGTGTCTGATGTACAATTTTCAAGTACTGTTAACATACATTAAGGAAGTTAAAACAAAACATGTCTTATACAAGATGGTAACATTATTATATACATCACTTGAAATGTTAAAATTAATAGTTACATAACTACAGAAATAGTTAACCACCTAGATCTGTGACACCTTCTACTTACATGAAAGGAATTGTTTTACCGAATACTATGCATGTAACATCTAACGATATCATAAGCAAAAATGTTGCTCAGTAAATAATAAAGATATCTGTAATGGAACACTGTAACTTCTTATTAATGATGGCATATGAAATAACAGAACACTACATATGTGCAACTGCATAATATCTCATGCTAACAAATGCAAGCATGCTACTTCTTATTCTTTATGAGTCTACAAGTTTTTAAGAGAAAAATCATACTTATTCTGCTATCAATCAATGTATATGTTAATTCATACTACTACTTTTTACATCAGAGTACTAAGTACCACCAAGAAAAATATTAAACATCATATATATATATATATATATATATATATATTACACATATACAGAATAGATACACTGCAATAAAACAGTCATAGTAATTCACTGTTGCTAAAAAAAACTTTGATATTCATTCAAGAGGCAAGAATAAGAAGAAAGAAACTAATACAGGCCACACATCATAGTACTCAACATGTGACAGAGTGATGTTAATCCTTAGTAAAAGATAATGATACACAGTGATGTTAATGCACATGGACAAGTATTGTACCTTAGTACAGTCATACATCTAGCAAATGTGCCAAGTGTGATTTCTTATGTCTGTATATAACATACTCATAAGAAAAGACTATGACAGAAGAGTTTGACCAGATAGGAATATCTCTTTTGACATCTACAAGTCTTTGTTAGACATGTAAGTGTGGTTTCTCTAGTGACTGTGAAGACAGCTGGCGCCGATTAAAGATCACTGCAACTATTTTCACTGTGTCACTGAACAACGCAACAATCTAAACATCACAATGAGTTCAGATATGCAAGGAAACCATGTGATATATTTCCTGTGTAATCACAACTGTACATTTGTTAGTAACAATATGACACAGTGCAAAAACTCATTCTGTAACAAAAAATGGACAGCAAAGTAAAAGAATGTCACATGTTGTGTGACTATTCCTCTGATACATGAAGATTGTCATAATTCTTCAGCATCAGAACATATGCATTTTTTAAGTGTCACGGCAGTCTCTGTTTGAAAGAGCTTGTTGAATTGTTGCAATAAACCCATCCAGTTCTGTACCTCAACAAACAAGTGTAATGTCCAGAATGTACAGACTGACCATAGTGGTAGATCACAGCATGAGTGTCAAACACTGCTTGGTTAAATACTATTCTACTAGCTGTGAAATCAGTGATAGGTGTGTCAACTCTGAGCCCATTGGAGTCAAATCTATGCAATACTAGCGTAAGATATTGAGATGAAGTCCTGAGACGTATGGACTGAGTACATGCACCACCACACCTCACACACAACTGACCACTTTCAGCATTAGTAAACAGCTGCTGGAACTTAACACTTTTACTCTGAGGTACAAACAGAGAAACCCAAAGCATGTCTTCTATTGTTTCTCGTTCTGAATGACCACATAACAGACATACACATTTGGTAACATATGACACATTGAAATAGTGATGCATTGAAGTTCCCTCTTCATCCAAGCTGATTATGATAGCCATCATAAATTCACTGGCATCCCGCTGCATGTTTGCAGCAAACATACTGCATCCATCATATGTACCCAGCACCTGCTGTAGAGGTGCCAGTGACTGCACATTGTTAAACTGATCAGAAGCCATGTTGATAACCTGCTTCAATTCCTTTGATAGGGGAGTCTCTTGTGAAGCAGATATTGTCTGCAAAAAATCTGGCATGTGAAGAAAGACTTGCCTTGAGTTAGCATAGCAATTAACTCTGTACTGTTGTCAAACACTGGCACAACAGCCATACCTACTGACTTCTGACCAACAGCCAGTTTAGCATCTGTATTTGACATTGTGACCTTAGAGACTCTGCACAGTTGAATCACTTGTGGAAGCTCATTTTATTTGTTGCCAACTGTAGATGTGACTGAAGGATGTGACACAACCACATACGTAGGTACTGATATTAAAGACATCTGTGGCTGGTAAAGAGTATGTAATCTGTTATACTCAACTATACAGCGCTTGTCAGTGCGTATCTTCTGAGGTGAGAGTGTTATGATGTGCAACCCAGAAAGACTACATAGGCGTGAAAGTGCAACGTAGCTCATGCCATCTTTGGAAATGTCTGTCCCTATGTTCACCATTGCTGAATCCAAACTCAAGCTTTGAGACTTGTGAATGGAGACAGCATATGCAACACATATTAGGAACTGTTTCCTCTTCACATAGATATCCTTCAATACTTGGAGACTTAACACAGGTATGATCAATCTGGACGGGGTGTTCCATGTTGACAAAGTGGACAAGTGTCTCAGTAAATGTCTTTTGAACATTGTAAATGAAGTCAATGATGTTACCCATGGCTCTATTTACCATACCACACTCCACATCAAGATTGTGGGGTAGCATGACATGTGCATTCTCACAAACAGCTTCAAGACCAGCTGTGCGTGGAACATCTGACTTCAATTCAGACAGTTGTTCAGTCATCTTAGCTACCAGCTTCCAACTAAAAATGACACCATCGACCATCTCTACAGCATGCAGTGTGAGAACTTCTTGATTTTCTCTCTGCAACATGACACTGTTGAACTCAGCGCATTTCTTTAGTCATGGCATAAGACACACTGCATGTGCCTGTGGAACACACATCACTGAAAACATCACATGTGTTTTTATGGATGTAGTGTCCATTCTGATTCTTCACCACAGCTCCAACATTGCAACATGTTCTGGTGACAGAAGACCTAATACGAGCTTTATCAACAGTGCCTTGTAAATCATGTCAAGCACTTTGTCGCATGTTCTGATACAGCTCGACATAGGTAAATAACTCCCACAGGTTAAAACCTCCAATGCAGCCTAGCATATTCTTGGCCTTTTTCACAGTCAGAGCTGCAAAGACATGTTCTGCATTCACAGTCAGAGCTGAAAAAGGTCTTCAAATACAATATTGCTTTTTCTATCAAATGCATCTCCATAGTCAGTCCCCAAGATCTCCTGTAAATGTAGATGTATACAGGCAAGCATCAAATTGAACACCATACTAATCTCATCAATGATGAGTAACTTCATCTTAGTAAACATTGAACAAAGCTGAGATGCAACCTCAAATGAAAGTTTCTGATACTCTCCTGCTTTTCCATGCTCCACTGGCAACATGAACAGATGGTGTAACATAACCCACCAATGTTGTATGCAGCCAGTCTGGTGGGAGCACTAACATCAACAGATATCGATGACCCTGTCAGGCTCTATATTTCAGACATGATGACCTCAATAAAGAAACTCTTCCCTGTACCAGCTGACCCACTAACAAACATCTGCAGTGGTTTGTAGTCAAGACAGTCACATTTCTTCTGTTTTATGCAGGACCCCATGCTGGACAGCATCAGTTACCTCAGAGTGAACCACACGCTGCTGTTCATTGAGTCTCTCTTTCAACTCAGCTGGGTCCACACCGCAGTGTATACCATGTTCCATGGCACTCTCCACTTCTGACATGAGTACTTCTGGGGCATTCAGAGGCTGAGGTTCCCCAAGGATACCTTGTCCTTCTGGATCAATATTGTCTATGAGCGCTAGAATTATCCTTCTCAAAGTGACTATGCCTTCTCAAGCTGCTCCTTCACAGTATCTAGCCTCTGTTTGTACAAAAAGTATATCTCAAATATTGACTTTGAATGCCTCATAACTGCAATTAATCTCTTTAGCAGATATTATAACAGCCACACTCAATTCAACCTCATTTCTCCAGGGTCTAAATAGGAATAGCAGAGCAAAGTAGTAATGTAACTTACAGTGGTCAAAAAGGCAAGGCTTATGTCTCTTTACAAGACAGCCATCCACTCCTCTGACCTTGTAAATGTCATGTGTACTATCAGGTGAGACATCCATCTTGTAGTCATACCACTTAGCCACCTGAAATAGACACATATCATCCATATCTTCGTGTCTACGGGAGTCGTATGTGTCCATGAGGTTATTCTTCAAGATATGTCTTGAAGAGAGTCTATTGACAGCCAGTTCCTCAATCTCAGCATGAGAAATAAGTACATGTTTTCATTTCTCTTTTTAGTTCACACTGAGAAAGCGGACAGCATCAGACTTGTCATACAGATGTGTACCAGTCAAGCGATCACCAGCCTCATAAGCACCACATTCTCTGTGTGAGAGGGTCTTCAAGCCCAATGACCACAACTGAGATGTCAGGCTCTTGCTTGAAATAGCAATATCTTCCCAAAGATCTTGCAAGCTAGTCTGCTCATGTTTAGTTATGTACAAAGTGATGTACTTCACCAGAGTCAACGAGTTGTCAGCCACAAACTGAACAACTATGTTTGCTTGCCACATTAGGAGAAGAGTAGGGTTGATGTACACCTCTCTCTCATCTCTGGGTTACTCATATACCCTCTTGGTTGATTTTGCCTTCAAGTGGTGTCACATTGCTGAAAACAGATCATTCACGTAACCATCCTGACAGAAACGTCTAGGAAATCTGAAACAACATCTTGTGTACCAATCAGATTTGTTCTTTACCACCCGGTGGCAGTATTTTTCACAAATATGGCGTTGGAACTTTTGCACCAACTTCCACAGTGTAGGACTGTCATACTTGTCCGGAATATGGCAAGTGATGTATTTCTTGATAAATGCTAGCACTTGTGCTGCTTCATGTTCATGTGGGGCATCCTTGATCCACAGCAACATGTGAATATGTGGAGTACCTCGCGCCTGATACTCCATCCTCCAAAAGTAATGTTCCACAGGACCAAGAGGCAGATTGTTTTTTGACAAAATGAAAGTCAGAATATCATGGAGCCACTTGTGGAAATGTCTTGTGACAGAGACAGGGTGAAGTGAGTACATTTCTCCGAGAGTCATTGATTAAAGTCCCTCTACATCAGAATTTGCCCACTTCAACAGTTCTATTACCTCATCCAGGCATACTCAGCAGAACTCAGTGTGACAAACCATGTGGCTGCACCATGCTCTCACAGCATTATCATCACCTCAGATTGTCTGCGGTACCAATATTCTTTGGTGCTATGTAGACTTGACAGAATGGAAGACAAATTCACTTGCACATTTTCATCTTTCTGCTTCAATTTCTCCAGAAACTGTGCAGCTATTATTCCATCAAATGGAGTTGTCAGATGAATAGTATGCTCAATAGATGCAGACAATATGCTAAGTTCACTCTCCCACAGGAGATGAAACAGATACTGTATGTTGTATCTGAATTTGCCATCCTTACTAAGCACACGGCTCGTGCGGTACTCAGCTCCCTGAACGTGCACTTCTCTTTCATCCAGGTGACTGCCTGACCCTGTTGGGCATAAGTCTGGGGAAACAGCATGCTTCCTGTGTTGCCTCCCAAATGCTGATAGGCTCACCTTCCACCTGTTTCATTTGATAGAGATCAATGTTATCCCCTACCGGATCTCTGCCATGCAGTGGATAATTTGTGTACTGTTCATACACATTGTCATTTGTCTTCACATTGACCTTCTCAATCATTGGCTTTGTGCTTTCCAACTCATCATGATAAACAGACACACTAGTCATGCGATCAATATTAAGGTCTGCATAAAAAGGATTGTTGTTCATTAAATGAGTAAGGGCAAACTTCACCTTCTCTGCATTAACAACATCCTGCCAAATCACATGAGACTTTGTTGGCACACCATTTACAGAATCACCAAAGTGTTTTCAATGGGGATAGCCTCCACATTTTCCTGCAGAGGAAGTGGAAGATACCTAATGGAACCCTTAAGAGATTTAATGAGTTCTTTTTGTGGAATATTCCATGTATTTGTGTTCATATATAGAATAGTTTGAAATGGTTTCATTATCTGAATAAGAATCCTTTCAAACAAATTCAACGTGGCAATCTCAGTTGGTGTCACATGTGCCTCCATGTTGTTCAAGACTGACCTTGGTGGCAGAATGTTACACTTCGCTTTGGAAAAACAGTGCTTACACATCACAATGATCGGGTCTAACTGAAAGTCACACTTTAACAGCAGAAATGCTGACAGTCGAAACCACATATCATTGTATGGTGACACGGTTTCCAGGTTCACTGTGACCATTTGTTTCTCATAACAAAGGCGATCACATGACACACATACAGAGTCAAACTTTTCTCTCTTTGCCAACTCAAATTTGGCAATTGATTTCCCAAACTGTTTGAGAATATCACTTTCTAGGACAGAGATACAATTCCCATCTCCAATCGATGGCTGAGTAATCACAGTATCAGTCACACTGCTGACACGTCGCAACTGTTTCAAAAATGTAATGGCACCGTGCATGTCACCAGACAACAGTAACTCATTCAGATGTGTATACTAAGTGACAACTTGATGAACCTCATAGGCCCTTTACACAAAGTTCCTCATCCCTGATCAATGTACTCCCAGCATGCACATGTGGTGAAAGACACTGTCACAAACATCACTATCTAGGCATGCAAGGGAGTGACCCATAAGTCCAGTGTGTGGATGGATCTCACAGAGGTCTATGCTCTCAAACAGTTTATGTCTGTCTTTATGGTCAGTAATGACAAACAGGTTGATAAAGTGCTCAACTTTGTCAAACGATGCTTGCCTATGGTTGCAAGTGTCATCGCATGTCCATGAGAAACAGTGACATTTATGAGGCTGAATAGTTGCCTCAGATTCATCATCTGACTCCATCGTAGTATCATCACACACATTGAGCACATTACACACTTTGCAGGACTCATCAAGGCACAACTTGCTGTCCTTTTTCTCAGAGTAATATGACTCCTCCCAGAAATATGCCTCTGAGTGCTGTGTGTGCAGCCACTGTCCTGTGAAAACATCACAGAAATTGCATAGGGTCAAGATAGTATACTGCTGTAGCCTCATCTTTACATCATACACAATTTTCCTAAACTGCTCAAATACATGAGACATCTTACACTACAAACGTTGAAGAGCAAAAACTGCTCTATTAACAAATGTTCATACTTTCAGGTGCAATTTCATCAAACTGAGATGACTCTTTATGTTTTTGCGCTCATGTCTCATCACAGCAGCCATAAGTGTTTCACTCTTCGATTTAAAAGCTAGAGATCGAAAATACTTCTGCTTCCTCAAATAAGCATCAGCAGCTATAAATTTTTGATGCTGCTTAGTACATGTATTTATGCTTGTCTTTGCAACAGTAGCTTTTCTGCTCACAGATCTGCACAGCTGTTGCTTAGCTACACATTCTTTCCTTGCTGTTAAGCAAGTATGTCCTTTCTCTACAGAATGATAAACCTCTGAATTCACTCCTTTACTGGGTTGCTGAATCATTTTACATCTTGAACAAGCATCACTGACTTTCACATCACCCTTATGCAACAGTGAACTACTGTGATACCTGTTTCATCTCTGCATAGACTTCTGTCTCTGTTTAGATGGCATCTTCCATGTTTCGCTATTCACAGTTCAGTACACCAATCTTACAGAACAATCAGACACCTGTATGGGGAAGTACAGAAAAAAAAAGTTAGACTTCATGTCTTTAGTGTGCTTCTAACATAATATACTATCATGCAGCATCTATATCTCATATAAGAACAAAAAATACCACTGTCTAGTAAACATTGTGGAGATAATTACTGTAGTAAGTGAAGCTCAGTAAAGCAATACACAGTCTTTTCAAATGGTGACAAACATAACGTCAATAATAATATGACAATAAATCAAACAGTGCCACAATGTTAAGCATTCACAGTGCTGTTCTACCTAATAAAAACTGTTTTTTCAAAAAATTACAAAAGTAGTGTCGAATGTGCGACACTTTTGCAAAACATAGTGCAGTGCATGTGACACTTCAGCAAAAAGTAGTGTCAAGCATGCAACACTTTTGAATATAGTGTCGCAAAATAGTGTCGCATGCATGAAAGTGTCAAATAATAGTGTTGCACGCACTACACTTTCACAAATCACAATTGTTTTACACCCCCTTTCACAGTCAGCCAATCACAGACTGGTGGCTATTTGACTGACAGATGCTGCAACCAATGTATCGCTACATATATCAGGCCATATCAAACAGCCAATCACAACCACCAAACAGTGAAGAAGAAGGACATAGCTGTCATCTTTGAGAAAACAAGAGACACCCTGCTTCTCACTCTGTAAGTACATCACATTTTCAAATCAATTTTTCTAGCATCATAAAAACCATTAGCAGTACAAAAATAGTATTAAACAAAATGTTTTTTTAATGCTATATTTGAGTATGCTAATATAAATCACCTACCATACTGTAAAAACAAAATATTACAGTTAAAGCCAGCCTGTCAAACACTACTCACTAGCACAGATAGAGCTGCAAATGAAAGCAGAAACAAGCAGCACATGTATCATAACAAGAGACATAACCAATGACATGCCTCCATTAAGCTGTAATTGTTTGAAGTGGCCAATGATAATATGTTATTTTCCCACTAAGAAATATTTCTGCATTTGTGTTTGACAGTAAGAACAGCCATTCAGTGAGGTAATGGTCAGTGCATGCACTGTATTGGTCAACCATGGAAAATCATTAACCAATAATATGCCAAACCAATGTGTTTAGTATCAGCCCACAAAACCAGTGTTGAAGCAGAGAGGGAAATCATTGTTTCACATTCACTTGTGGCTAGCCACTGCAGAAGAAACACTGATTTTTTTTGGTAGGTGTCTGTCCACTTCTCAGTTTAAAAGCTAAGAATGGCAGAAAACAGCAGATGGAACGTGTGGGTAGTGGACAGCAGCATAGTAAGTCATGCTTCAGAGAATGCTCAGAGGAGTGATTTTGGGAGAAACCTGCAGCTTCCAAATTGCTCTGTAAAGTGGTTTGGTAGAGGTGGCATGAGGTAGGAGCATCTCATGCTAACAATGCACAGATTTTTGACTACTCAAACTTGGCCCGACATACTGCTGATCCATCTTGGAGGCAATGACTTGGGCACCAAAAGATGGATAGATTTAGTCTCAGAAGCAAAATTGGATCTTGCTTCTATCATGCATATGTTGCCTGCCTGTAAGATCATTTTTTCTGATATTACAGAGTGTAGAGTCTGGCAAGTGGAGCAGCACATGTACCTGCTTGACAGAGCATGAATAAAGGTAAACATTCAAATATCTGGATACCTTCACATGGCTGGGATGCACACCATACGTCATTCTCAAATTAAATATTGTAATGATTGGCTCTACCTACCAGACGGTGTGCACTTCTCACATGCTGGCAATTGCCTTTTCCGGGGTGATCTTCGAGATGGGATACTCACAGTCCTATAAAAATATTAGGCTGTTACAGCAGATGAATTGTAAACAAAAGGCTCTTTTAAGAGCCCATAACTTGGTCAAAAAATAGAAAAGCTGCACTGATTACACACACAAACGAAACCATGCTATGTCCCTATTACACTGTTACATGGATTCAGATTCATGCAAATGTTCTGCGTTCCTTCATACATACAGACATAGCTAATAGACTGGTCTATTTAAAAATCACTGTGTTGTTTCACTATACATCTAAGACAGACTGAAACTTTTAATTTCAAACATTAGTCTTTTTTTAATTTCATATTATGTCAAGATTACTCAAACTATTAAACATTCTGACCAGCATTAACTATTCCCTTCCCCTTGATTGCCCATATGATTATGCTCCTGGCAGCAATAGTACTAGTGATGCACCCCCAAGTTGCAATACAATGCTGTACCTGGCAGCTATAGTACCAATGATGTCCCCCAGCACCTGTACAATACTACTAACAGCAGCAGTGAATGGCATGGTGACCCCCCTCCCAGCCACAAATACTTGTAAATCATACATCCCACAGTGGCTGTGCAGACAGCCACAGTGATGTACCCCCCACCCTCTTCCCACACCACAACAGTGTGCTGTTCTTGGTGGGCGACTCAACACAGTCACATACCACCATGTCTGCCCACCGACATCACTCTCTGAGAATGACACCTATTGCACAGTGGCTCTGTGCAGTACTTTTCATTGTCACACAAGTCTATCACCAGGCAGGCATGGCAGTATGCATCTCCTTTTAGTCAACCACCAACAGTGATAACCTGCTGTGGTGCATATACAATTATTGTTTTGGGGGACATGGGGTGAGCAGACACTGTGTACACACCTGCTGCAGGAGCATGCATTAATAATGGCTTGAGATGTGAGAGTGCTTTAGCGTGTCATTCATCGCCTCCAGTATCAACATCATACAAGCACTGGGGGAAAGGCACCACCATTGCTACTACAGGCACAATGAGCAACATTGCATAGATGCCCAGCTCAGCATCTCTACTAGTACTGCCCTCCCAGGAGTGGGAGTTTACGAGGGCCTGTGGTGGGGAGGTATCAGTACTGTTGATGCCGGTAGCACTGCCTTAGTATACATTCTTGGAAGACATACCATTCCCTTTACCAGTGCTAGTGATAACGCTGCACAGGGAGCTGTGCAACTCTCACTGCACTGCCACAATGCAACACCAGATATTGTATGCACACAGTCCATTACATCTGTTAATCGTGGGCACCATGTTACTCTAAGTATACAATCACAAATATTTAAGTGTGTGATCATCATTACTATAAGATGTATACAGCTGAAAAAAATGTATATCTCACAATACTGTGTTCAGACATACTGTTTATTCTCTATTTATTGCAACTTTTCACAAAAAAAAATCAGGAACAAAATATGCATCTGTGGTCACAGAAGGAGGTGTGTTGCCTGGCTCAGTTAGCCCAGGCCAGGGGAAATGCACAAATTATTATGTGGAGTACCAACATGAAGCTGGAGAAAATGTGGAGGTGGATCCATGAATATATGAGGACCATTTACAAGGTCCGCAACAAAAATCCACAGATGTGCAAAAGGAAGTGGAAGCTGTTGTGCCAGCACTTCTGTACATTGAAACTGAGAGAGGAGATACCGGACAGTGATGTAACCTGGTACAACCTCACTTACGAGATGTGGGAGGTGGCAGGAAAGCCACAAGAGGGGGAGTGCCTAACAGACCGTGAGTACAAAAACTATCTGTCACTAAACATGTTTTGTTTTGTAGAAAAAACAAATAATGTTACTGTTGTGTTAAATAAGCAATGATGAGCTCTGGTGGTTACTTAAATGTACTACTTAATCACCACCTGGGGGTATAATGTTGGACAATGCAGAGTGGGGTGGCATATTGCCCCCAAGTAGTGATTAACCTGAGCATTTACATAACCCCAACCTCTTTTGAGTAGCCTGTAAAAGTACAGTAATAAGAAGATTAACATAAGGCTCTCACAATACTGTCAACGACTCAAATGTAAGCATTTTGAGACCCTTATAATAATTATTTAAAAGAATCTAAAAAATGTGAGTTTTCAGATTGGCTCTTAACATTGTAGCGGTCAAATGTTAATCTTCTAATAAGATGCATGGACAGCTTAGCCATACAGTTACCAAAGTTCAGCATTATCTATTAACATTATTAGTAGTGATACCAATAAGGCAATGCCATATATTGTTTCAATGAGAAATCTATCAATGATTACAGTAATGAACTTCTGAGCTATAAGTAATGTCACAGTACACAGTATTGCTGTCATTGAGTGCCATAGATACCATCTTACTGTTATCACCTCATTTTGACATTTTTATCCACTTAAAATTGTTTTGTATACTTAACCATTATACAGCACCGCATCTAGGTGTATCTTAAGTGGTAGAGTAGAGTATAATTGTTCCAAGAAATAACTTATCAATATGTTAACACACAAATACCACACTCAATGTGATCTTTAAAATCTCTCTTTTCATAGATCGCTGAAGGCGCTCCCCACCGAAAAGCGAGGTAGTGCCAGCCGTCGAAGAGGCTGTGGAGGCCGAACATTCTGACACGGACAGTGTCATTATTGTCGAGTCAGAAGGTAAGAACATTGCACAAGACATGATTAACTATAGTTACTGTCACTGGTGTACATCGATCACACTTTGGTGCTGTGAACCCACTGAGCTGCTGTAACATTGGTATGCACTGTGCTATTTTTTTCAGGCTGCAGAGTGCAAACCAGAAATTGTTTGTGTATCATCAGAGAAAATACCTTTGCTAAGCACACAGAAGTGCTAATTTCCCAGGCATATAGACCTCAATAATTAGCAGGCTGTTCTGTAATTGTTGTCAGTACTAATTTCCCCTGTGTTTCTACACTCAAGACAGATCAGATCTTAACTGTATAACTAAGAAGTAATACCTAACACAGTACTAGTGACTCAGAAAGAATTACATAGAGAACAAGTTAGTATTTTCTCACAAACCAGAGTTCTACTTGAACAATAGTCAACTCATAAGTATGTAGCACAGCTATTGCCGTAGTGATTTCCTAACCATTACATAGAAAATCATTAGTATGAATATGTAACTGTCAAATTGGTATACAATACCAGTCTGTGTGTGCCTGCATGGAGGATGGGGGGGGCACAGCAACAGTACCCAATTATTATCACACTACAGCTAAAGGCATTAACTTTCTTGTTGAGATAATACTTGTAATCATCAACTGAAATGAACACTGTGTACCCAGTAACTGTACAGTTGCCATACATGTAACTGGGTAAAATCCATGGAACACTAGCCCCCCCCAACACAGACTCACACCATTCATCTCCATAGACTTTCTTTCACTATCACTGTAAAGTTACTATGCACAACTTTATGAGGAGATGTGTAACATTGCCTGCGTCATGTCATGCAACACCTAAGTGTTCCAAGTTGTCTGGCATTCAATCGTCAACCTGTCAGTTTGATGTCCATAACCATTGTTTAACTTACAAAATACATTGACATAGTGTGCAGTGGGAGGATTGTGCCCGTGGCAGTGAGATTTCCATGTGTGACACCATATACTTCTTAACAGTTCGAATGTTTCTCAAACTCTAACAGCACACGTACAGTATCACTGTATCTCTACTTTCTTTAAGTGTAACTCTCCACTCAGGATGCACTATCTCTCCTCACTTGCAGATAAGGACTCTTATTATTTAGCTGACAATAAACAACTACTAACTGTTTTAATTACTATCTAATACAATAATACAGCTGAACCGTATAGATGCATTCCTTTTGTTTAAAGTATTTGTCAACACTCAGAATACTGTGAATAGTTGCTTTATTTTTTCACGGAGCAAGGGGGGCAACATACACTAGGTAACAACATGCAAGCATTAGTTGCCACCACGGTCCTACAGCATCACCTTTTGTCACACACTCATGCTACCTACTACTTTAAGTATAAGAAAACTCCTTATCTTAGTGGTTTAAAAAATTACAACACAACCAGTCACATAAAAGCAAACACAGACGCACACATCTGCAGACATGAGAAATATAAATGCAGAGTGAACATAAAACCAAATAGATACAATAAGAGTATCAGTGTGAAAAGTTAAATACCTTCATGTATGTAACAAACTATTTCTCTGTCTTACAGTGGTCAGGGAGACTTAAGAAACACCATAGTCACAGGTGAAGCAGGAGTGTGCTTCTAGTCCTGAACATAAGTCTAGCAACAAAAACTGACACAAAGGTCATACAGTACTGGGAAGACTATCAGTTGATTTCATGTAATAGTATTTGTTAATACAACAATTACAGGTCTAAAGTACATCAGCTACTCATATCTTGGATACCACCAGCTGTCACTGAGTAGTTGACAACATACAACTACTGACTGTACCACATACTATATTACTGCAATAACACAGATGTGACACCTATGACATTGCATTTTGTGTTATAAAACTCTCCACCAATGATCCACCACTTGTTTTTTAGCCTGGGACTATTCAGTGCACCATTACATACAACAGTTAACTATTCCACCACTCTGTTACTGTTATCATGCAGATATACTGTTTATACACATAGCCTATTCGTCTTACAAGTCTCCACCGACCATGCAGTTCCTGCTCTAGACATGTGTACAATTACCTAGCTGATAATGAATAACTTGTTATTCTGCAATCTATGTCTACCTACAACCATACAGTAAGACCACAGATATCTGCTTACTAGCTTGCACAGTGACTTCCCACTCATAATGCGGTAGCTGTACTATCTCTAGTTGAAAGGGGGATAAATTCACTAGGCAACACCATACAAGCAATAACTCTACCAACCAGTACATTATTACAATCATACCTCTGAGCTATTGATGTCATGTCCTTTCTTTTCGAGTGAATACACACTTAATGTGCAGAACATCCTCAAATGCTGCACAGGGAGGCCTTACCTCCCTGGTAACATGAAATTCACAACTAGCCAAACTATTAGAGTACAGAAACAATACAGTTGTAGTATCAGTATACATAGGATTTGTTTACCTTTGACTCTTCAGTCATTATGAAGTATGTCCACTACACACACAATGAGGGGGCGGGGGGTGAGGACATAATGTAGATGATCACATACAATCCCTAAATGCCATAACATGTCTTCTCCTTTAAACAATCATGTATACCATTAATATCTATATATTTTATTTACTGTGACTATCCAGTTAATATAGACTTATGACTGTATGTATCTGTGACTCTAGGATGGGCAGCATTCCATGATTAACAGCACACAAGTAGACAAGCTCTAAGTTGTGTACCAACAACCACTAAAAATGTACGATTAACAGGTATTGCCCTTCTTTGACAGATAAACTATGTCAACAGTCAAGACAGGTTAGTAGAAGGTGAGGCATTGTCTACTTGTGCAGAGATGGCCATTCTTTAGCTTATATCATGTACCAATTCACTGTTATAACTTGTCTCTTATTCCATCATCAAACTGCTAGGTCAGTAACCATATCCTCTATTTTAGTGACGGTGTGCACTAACAACACAGTACCTTATCTCTGGTGTGTATGTGTAGAGCTGTGTTACTTACCTGGGTGATGCAACCCAACACTTAACTGCATAAGCGGTCTTCTACCACAAACAGAGATATATGGCATAAATTACTGAAACATTTTTTGCTCTGCATATCCACTCAAGACATAGTTCCCACTGTCTCTCTGTCTGTGATCTAGAGGGCAGCGGACAGGCATCCAGCATTCACAGCATAACCCTATGCAACACAAAAGTTCCAAAATTAATATTTACCTACAACCACAAAGATTCACCATTCATTCCTGTGTAACAAGTTTCCCTCTCACTCTACAGCCAAGAATCAGCACATACTGTGTGTGTGTGTGGCAGAGGACACAAGGTATGATATACAATCTAGTCTGTACTGACACCGGGGGAGGACATGGCGTACCTGACTTTATGCAATCATTTACTCTTCCATCTTGTGTGTTACTTTATCATGATGCTCTAACATGAATATCAGTAACCTTGTTTGCACTGACAGTGTCCACTCACAATACAGTGCCTCATCTGTAATGTTGAGACAGTACAATTAAGGAACATACCATGGCACAGGCTGCATATATTTAAGCAATAATGCGTGAGAGGGTGTGGGTATTTCTACACCTGGGCGGTTGAGCATGAGACCATAGGCTGAGTCTATCCAAAATCCCAGAAGTGAGTTAATCCCAGCACAACCCACACCCTGATGTGCATTATTACTATTATACAATGGCTCGTTATTATATATAAAAGTAATAAAAAATGTTAAAGAATGTTCTTATTACTGTGAAAAAATATTTTTGTTTCTTAAGAGGAGATGCAAAAAAAAGAGGAGAGCCATAATGGCCATAATTATGACAGTACACCCATGAGGTTGTGCTGGGATGACCTCAGGGTTGCAGGCCAAGACTGGCCAATCAGAGTACAGGATGTTTTCTTGTCATTGCATAATGCTGGATTCACCACATCTGGTGTGTTTCATTCAGAAGCCACACCTTAACTATACTGAGTAAATCACTTATGTGGCAGCATTTAAAAAATTATGACACAGTACTGACACACCTACTGCATCATAACAGCTACGATAACATAGGTACTGTACCATAAGAACTCCATCCCAGTAATAGATTTCTATACATCACAACATTTTATCATACACTATAATAGAATATCTCGGCTGCAGTGCAGCAGGAACAGGAGGGCTGCTGATGACACCCATTCCCTGGATGATGAAATGCAGCTCAAAACTGTCATAAACGTGCCCCAGAAGTGAAATAACAAAACTATTTTTGACATTCTCACATAGTAGTAGTTTGTTTTTTCTCTTTGCAGATCAGCCACGTAAAAAATGGCACACTGTGCACTGCCGTTGTGTTCGGAGAGTCGAGCACAAGATTGACTGTCTTAGCAATGAGATGAAAGAATTAAGGAAAGAGCACAAGATCATTCTAGATCAGTTAGCAGCACAGCAAGTGACAGTCAATCTTGTGCTCGAGCTGTGAGCACAGCGGCAGGTGCCAGTGTGGACAGCAGCACTGCTTCACCTGTCACCATAAGCAGTCTCCCTGGCCAGTGATGGACGGTCTCCACAGCAAGATCTGGTATCTCCTTTCAAGCTGGCGCAACAGCTTCCACTTCTGATGCGCCTCCACATTTTTTCCAGCTTCCGGCCTGGGCTGGCTGAGCCAGTCAACACACCTCCTTCTCTATTTAACAACCTCGTTTTTTATTACATTTATTTTCACAAACCATTTATTTTTTTATAAAAAAATAAAACATTTTTAAAAAAAATCTTTCTTAATATTTTACTGTCTATTTTTATTTTGCTGAAAAAAGCTAACTTATTATTTATGTCTATATATATATATATATATATATATATATATATATATTCACAAGTAATTTTTTTCATAAGTATACATTGTTTTTATTGCACAACTTGTCAAAAAACAGTAGTTCTAACACTCGGAATACTTACTACTGGAGGTCAGTACTCATGATACAGTACCTATTCTGTATTGGCAGTAGAGTAGAGGGACATCACATGGCTAACAACATGAACTGCTAACTGTCATAGCTTGTATAGTCATAGAAACACAAGCACAAGGTTTACCCTTAAAAGTGCTAAGCCTCTACTCAGGATGCAGCACCTGTTCATGGGGAGGCATAGCCTGGCTAAGGCCATGCAGTTCATAACTGTGCTAACTGAAGTGTACCTGTTATCAGGGAGGTGTATCATTTATATCCACTGCCTCAGTTTTTCTGTGTCCCTCCACTCAAGATACAGTACCTCGTCTGGAGTATGGGTGGAGCATTGTGTGGCTAGGGGTATGCAAGTCATAAGTGTACTAATTGGAGTATCCCTGCAATCAGGCAAGTGTACCATTGATGTCCATGGCCTTTGTTATACTGAGATTCTGCACTCAAGATGCACTACCTGCTCTGGCTGGAGAAGGGGGGTGGGGGTAATTCCTGGATGACACTGTGCAACTCCTAATTGTGTGAATTTATATGATGCTACAATCAGTGAGGTGCACCATTGATGTCCATTATCTTATTTTTGCTGTGGCTCTACACTCACTATGCAGTACCTGGTCTCTGGCATGGTAGGGGGCATTGCCTAGCTGAGGCGTGCAACTCCTAACTGTCCTAGCTAGGGTGTACTTGCAATTAGGTCGGTGCATTACTGATGTCCACAGCCTCAGTTTTGCTCTATCTCTCCACTCAGGATACAGCAGCTCTTCTGCAGTGTCGGGGGGAGCATTACGTGGCTGAGGCCATGCAAGTCACAACTGTACAAACTGGAGTATACCTGCAATCACAGAGGTGTACCGTCCATGTCCATGGCCTTTGTTTTCCTGTGGTTCTCCACTCTGGATGCAGTACCTGCTCTGGTTGGGGGAAGGATTCCTGGCTGAGACTGTGCAGATCCTAACTGTGCAAACTTGTCTACAGCTGCAATCAGGGAGGTGCGCCATTGATGTCCAAGGGCTTATTTTTGCTGTGGCTCTACACTCAGTATGCAGTACCTGGTTGGGGGAGCATTACCTGGCTGAGGCCATACAACTCCTAAATGTGCTAACCTGAGTGTACTTGCAATTAGCAAGGTGCACCATTGATGTCCACAACCTCAGTTTTGCTGTGTCTCTCCACTCAGGATACAGTACCTCTTCTGCAGTGTGAGGCAGAGCATTGCGTGGCTGAGGCCGTGCAAGTCACAACTGTGCAAACTGGAGTGTGCCTGCAATCACAGAGTTGTTCTGTCCATGTCCATGGCCTTTGTTTTTCTGTGGTTCTCCACTCAGGATGCAATACCACCTCTGGTTGGTAGGGCGGGAGGAATTCCTGCAGAGACTGTGCAACTCGTAACTGTGCTAAGTTGTGTACAGCTGCAATCAGGCAGGTCCACCATTCATTGTTGTTCTTGTACAACTTGTAAAAAACAGTAGTCCTAACACTTATTGGAAAGCTTACTACTGCAGGTCAGTACTCATAATGCAGAACCTAATCTGTATTGCCAGTAGTGTACATGGACATCACATGGCTAACAAAATGAACTGTGAACTGTCATAGCTTGTGTAGTCATAGAAACACAACCACAAGGTTTAACCTTAAAAGTGCCATGGCTCTCCAGTCAGAATGCAGCACCTGTTCATGGGGGGCATAGCTTGGCTGAGGCCATGCAGTTCATAACTGTAATAACTGAAGTGTGCATGTAATCAGGGAGAAGCACCATTGATGTCCATGATCTTATTTGTGCTGTGGCTCTACACCCATTATGCAGTACCTGGTCTCTGGGGTGGTGGTGGGGAATTACCTAGCTGAGGCAGGCAACTCCTAAATGTGCTAGCTGGAGTGTACTTACAATTAGATAGGTACACCATTGATGTCCACAACCTCAGTTTTGCTGTGTGTCTCTCCACTCAGGATACAGTACCTCTTCTGCAGTGTGAGGCAGAGCATTGCATGGCCAAGGCCGTGCAAGTCACCACTGTGCTAACTGGAGTGTGTCTGCAATCACAGAGGTGTACTGTCCATGTCCATGCCCTTTCTTTTTCTGTGGTTCTCCACTCAGGATGCAATACCACCTCTGGTTGGGGGAGGAATTCCTGAAGAGACTGTGCAACTACAAACTGTGCAAAGCTGTGTACAGCTGCAATCAGGCAGGCCCACCATTCATTGTTATTCTTCCACAACTTGTAAAAAACAGTAGTTCTAACACTTATTGGAAAGCTTAGTACTGCAGGTCAGATCTCATAAAACAGAACCTAATCTGTATTGGCAGTAGGGTACAGGAACATCACATGGTTGACAACATGAACTGCTAACTGTCATAGCTTGTGTAGTCCTACAAATGCAAGCACAAGGCTTAACCTTAAAAGTGCTATGGCTCTCCACTCAGCATGCAGCACCTGTTCATGGGGGAGGGCATACTATTGATGTCAATGGGCTTAGTTTTACTGAGATTCTACACTCAACATGTTCTACCTGCTCTGGTTGGGGGGGTGAATTCCTGACTGACACTGTGCAACTCCTAACTGGTCAAAGTTATGTAGAGCTCCAATCAGGGAGGTGCACCACTGATGTCCATGATCTTATTTTTGCTGTGCCTCTACACTCAGTATACAGTACTTGGTCTCTGGGGTGGTGGAGGGGCATTGCCTAGCTGAGGCATGCAACTCCTAACTGTGTTAACTGGAGTGTACTTGCAATTAGGTAGGTGCACCATAGGTCTCCACAGCCTCAGTTTTGCTGTGTCTCTCCACTCAGGACCCACTACCTGTTCTGCAATGTGGGGGGAGCATTGCATGGCTGAAGTCATACAAGTCATAACTGTACTAACTGGAGTGTACCTACAATCATGGAAGTGTACCGTTCATGTCCATGACCTTTGTTTTTCTGTGGTTCTTCACTCAGGATGCAATACCAGCTCTGGTTGGGAGGATTCCTGCAGAGACGGTGCAACTCCTACATGTGCAAAGTTGTGTACAGCTGCAATCAGTGACCTCCACCATTAATGTCCATGACCTTATTTTTGCTGTGGCTCTACACTCAGTATGCAGTACCTGTTCTGTGGGGGTGGGGGGCATTGCCTGGCTGATTCATATAACCCCTAACTGTGCTAAATTGAGTGTACTTACATTGATGTCCATAGTCTCAGTTTTGCTGAGTCTCTCCATTCAGGATACAATACCTGGTCTGGAATGTGGAGGTGGACCATTCCGTTACTGAGGGCATGCAAGTCATAACTGTGCTAACTGAAGTGTGCCAGCAATCAGGGAGTAACTGTCCTAAGTTGAGTGTACTTGCAATTGCGGAGGAATAGCATTGATATCCACATCCTCACTTTTGCTGTGTATCTCCACTCAAGATACAGTACCTGGTGTGGAGTGTGTGGGGCACCATTGCATAACGGAGGCCATACAAGTCACAACTATGCTAACTGAAGTGTACCTACAATCAGGGAGGTGTACCATCAATGTCCATGGCCTTTGTTTTCCTGTGGCTCTTCACTCAGGATGTAGAACCTGTTCTATGTGGGGAGAGCACTGCCTGGGTAAGACTGTGCAAGTCCTAACTGTGCCAAGTTGTATATAGTAACAAGCAGGGAAATACACCAACAAGCAGGGAAGTGCACCATTGATATCCATGGCTTTATTTCTCCTGTGGTTCTCCACGAAGTATAAAGTACCTGTTCTGTGTGTGTGTGGGGGGGAGTGTTGGATTGCATGGCAGAGCTCATCCAACTCCTAACTGAGTGAACTTGTGTGTACCCAAAATGCAAACCATAACATGCACTGTCACGTTACTGCAATAAACAGATACGTAAACACATACACAAGCACATACACAAATGAGAACGCAAAGCGTAACGCACACGGTGGCGTACACAGGAACAGTAATGCAAACAGGTACAGAAACACAAGTGGTAATGCTAAGTGTAACAGTAACATAAGCGTACACCCTGTTTTTGCCCAACAGCTGCACAGAGAAACACAGTGTGTACAAAGAATGTATGCATAATAATGGGCCTCAGAGCAGAAAATGAGCTGTTGGAAGACTAAATTGCTTATACCACAGGAACCGTACGATGTAGAAAAAAAATATTCCCATGATTCATGATTTTCCTCCCTGCATTTTGCTGAATGCGTACCCACAGGCTACACATTTTCACGATGAAAATTCTGTATCTCGCACCATTTCCGAGATGTGAGTCTCGAAAGGCACGGCGGATTCCACCATGTTAGTCTATGGGAAAAAATGTAAAATTTGGTGTACTGTAACTTGGCTGCCATGCAATATGTTTTCACCAAACCACAAAAAGGCACATCTGTGAGATGTTGGTTGCCTTTCCTCCTAATTTCAGCCCAAAAAACCAAACTGTTTGTTTGCAGCAGGGTGACAAAGAATTCCTGTCATTTTTGCCATAGCCTGAAAAGTAGTGTCGCAAGTTGAGACCCCTTTCACAAAAATTTGCTAAAGTGTTGTGCATGTGACACTACTTTGTGATACTACTGTTTCCAGAAATATGAAAAACATATTTCTGGGGTGTTTAACCCCAAAATAAAGACATGGATAGTATCCTCAGGGTCTGACTAGGTGAACACAAAAAGAATTGTGTCCCTAGAGGGTCCCAAATTTAAATGCCAGGCATTTTTCTGATCACCAACTGAAAACAAAATGGCAGATTTGCAACACTACTAGGGCCATTTGCGACACTAGAAAGTGCATTTGCGACACTTTCAAACTTTTTGTTAACTTTTTCCATTGACTTATAATGGGCACTTGTTTTTTGAACAACTTTTGAACCGTTCAATGTTTCTTCATGAAATCTTCAAAAGGCACATTGGGGACCCCTGATTTTCATTATTTGTATTTTATTGACTGAATATATTGTTTGTGTATATGTTTGTTTATTAGTATTTTCTGTGTTTGTTAGCTTTAAACTTGTCTCCAATGAAAACGGGCAGTTTGCTCATTTGGATTTACAAGTATAAAAAATTAAAATGAAAAATAAAATGAAATGTTCCTTTAAGTTTTCGGACCGGTCGTACAAACCATGCAACCTGTAGGTGAGAGCAAAGGAATCACAAAAAAGTGTAATTGTGCAATCCGGGGGCATGTGTGATTTTGTATTGTGCAACTGGTTGTTGCTTAATAACTCTGCAGTCTTATATCCGACTGGTATGAAACTTGGGAGATCCCAAGATCTACCAAGCCCAATCGTGCTTACCAAATTTTAGGCACATCTTTTAAACAGTGACAAAGTTATTAAGGTGCAAAATTTGACCCTTTAACCTTAAAAGTGCTACTCAATCTAACTATGGTAGCACTACCGTCTACCATTATATATATATATATATATATATATATATATATATATATATATATATTAGTGGTGTGGTCACGCCACTGTAGTTAGGAGTTGAGCTGCCAGTTACATACTAAAGTCAAAAGTTTGAACATTAATAACTTTGGACCCATTCAATGGACTTGCCTGACATTTGGTACATGCATTGGGGTGCACTAGATCTCTTGATTTGCCAAATTGCATTTCTGTTGGAGTGCTGGTCTTTGTGTACAAAAGTGCTGAAAAATGCAAAATTATCCATTTTTGGAGGAGCATTTTGCCATTCTTAATGTGGTCCTGCACGGCCATTGTGTGGTGTGCCACTCTGCAAGATGGCTAGTTTGAAAGAGTTTTGGTGGCCGAACATCCCGCTTTTTGTTTGGTGAAAAAATATTTAGATATTCAAAAGTTATGGCACTTTTAAGTTCCCATTATAAGTCAAAGGGAAAATTTATATGTATATCTTGCGATCAAAGAATGGGGGTTCTGGCCATCTCGTCCCACCTGGCGGTCAAAGAATATGCAGCCTCACGGTTCAAGAATCTTTGATCCCGAGAAATTTCAAAAAAAACTTATTTGACTGTGAGGTCCGCCATCTTGTTTTCAGTTTTCCGATTTCACAAACACAAATATCTCAGCTTGGGGGTTACTTCTGAAATAAAACTTTGATGGGTTTTACTCTGGGGACCCAGATCTATTGAGCCATGGCTTTGGTTCCATCAAAATTGGTCCAAAAATAGAGTTATTAGCTTTTAAATTCTTTGTTCATGGCTAGCTAATGATCTTTGATCGCGAGCAGACAAATTCTTGGATTGCAAGAATCTTTGATCACGATCTTGCATTGTGACCTAAAAACATAATTATAAAATGGGAAAAGGATTTCAAGCAATCTGATTGGTTGTTAGCCGTGCATTAGAAGTGTCTAATGCACAGCTAAAACTAAAAACCCCATTTAGAATACACATGCCCATTTTATAAGTTCAATAAGCCACTCTGGGGATGTGCATTAGACAGTTCTAATGCATGGCTAGGGGACTGAATGCACTCGGCCTGTGGCCTTGTGCCTCACTACATCCCCCTAGCCATGCATTAGAACTGTCTAATGCTCACCCCATCGTGTCTTATTGCTTACATATCTTGGCTCAGGGGTGGGTTAGGGACACAAATGTGCATGGGTTTTGCTCAGGAGGATCCGTTCTATAGCTTCAAATTGGTCAAAAATTTGTGTTTTACAATTTTTTATTCTTTATTCGTGAGCAAGCAATTTCTTTGATCGCGAGTATGCAAAAACTTTGACCACAAGATTCTTTGATTGCTATCATGCATCGCGAGCAAGAGACGAGATGGCCAGATGAAAAAATCTATTTTCTCAGCCCAGGGGTGTTGTAGAAAGCCAAACGAGGATGGGTTTTACTCAGGGGGCATTGTTCTGATGAACCATGGCTGTGATTTACTGCAATTCTGTATATTTTTTTAATTGGAAGAGTTTGAATCCTTTGATTGTGACCCTGCAAATTCTTTGATCGCAAGCCTGCAAATTCTTTGATCACGAGATTCTTTGATTGCGATCATGCATCGTGAGCGAGAAATGAGATGG
The DNA here is from genome assembly GCA_016271365.2 of Neoceratodus forsteri. Taxonomy (NCBI): domain Eukaryota; kingdom Metazoa; phylum Chordata; order Ceratodontiformes; family Ceratodontidae; genus Neoceratodus; species Neoceratodus forsteri. The sequence continues at coordinate 77,242,178 of CM057453.1, forward strand.
CCCAATTAAAAAAACATTTTCTTAGCCCAGGGGTGTCGTAGCAAGTCAAATGAGGGTGGATTTTACGCAGGGAGCTTCGTTCTGTCGAACCATGATGGTGGTTTACCATAATTCCTTCAATATTTTGATTTATAAGGTTTTTAAATCTTTGTTCATGAGCCTGCAAATTCTTTGATCATGAGACTGAAAATTCTTTGATCATGAGATTCTTTGATCATCATCTTTGATCGCAAAGGACGGACAAGATGGCCAGATTTTCATTATGGAATAGATAGGGAAATTTCACCAATGTTTATGATTAAACACTTTGGAAATGGTTTGGTCTTTTAACTTGGAATTTGGAGGTTGCTTACATCATGTCTTGTGGATGAAACTGCAGTGATAATGTATGTTTCTTAGAAAATGGGCTATTTATTTCCTGGGCTCTGATTGGCTGGTACTCCTGGCAGAGGTGTACATTTACTTTCAATAGATGTCCAGTAAATAAATAGTGCCGGCCTGAATCTGGCTGATGCCCAGTCAGATATAATTGTTGCCAGCCTGCTTCACAATTGGCTGAAGCACTGGGCACTTGGTTTGAAACAACCGTCATTTTTTTTCTTGGTTGGGGAGAGATATTTGCCTCCAACACTTATCTTCAATTTCAACTCTGAAAGAAAAGCACACACAACAGTGTGGGTTCCCTTACACTGATGGATGCCCACCCCACCTCCCACCCACCCGGTCTTGTTGACATTCAGATCAAAAGAAACCTCCTGTGGCTCATAGCTCCAATGGTATCTTACAGCCTCAGGTGTCTAAACAGATCCATGGCTGCCAGTAATTTCTTCTCGCTTGTCTGTGGTGCCGTAATGTACATGCATAGATAGAGCCATAGAGGGCTATGACCTAGTTGCTTTAGAGTTTGCAATGATTGCTTCCATACATGTATTGACAGTCTTAGTACTGTAGATGCTGGATTACCAAATGATGCTCCAAGTTGACTCTTATCATCATATTTTGTCCCCGAATGAGTTATGTCTTCCCACTGAGTTATTTATTGGGAATGGAACAAATCAGTAAAGAATATCTGATGCCATTCTGGCACAGAACTTATGTGCCATTTGTACTACCATGCACAGGTCACACTGGATTTGTTGTTCATTGTAGTTGGGTCAGGTATTGAGGGTATCTTGGAATGCGGAGACTTGCAATGTGTGTTCTAACATGCAACCAGGTCTGGTGAGCTGCGGGTGCATGTGGCAAGCACAGTTGTATGTACAGACATTGTCAGATATTACCAGAAATTTCGCACAAATTCTAGAGTTTCTCTCCACTGGTACTACTGTAGAAATGGAGGAAGTATTACATCTATATGCAAATATCTGAAGAATTTGGGGAAATAGGTGGCAGCATCTGTGGTGGTACTGTATGCAGAATCTGGAACACAGATTTGAAGAACCTACATGAGAAATAATGGTCAATGGAGGGTACATATGCCCAGAACTCACTACGCAGATTGCAAGTGTCAGCCACTGTGAGCTGGGTTGAATATGTGTTTCACATGGCAAGTCACAGTGAGACACACCTAGACATGTATAGACAGACCCAGAGAGGGTGATTTACCTCCTTTCTGTAAAATCTGCAATGACTGGATTCACAGATGTAGTCACAGTGTCGGTACTAGAGATGGTTGATTGGTTGATGGTTCCTGGAAGTATAGTGCCATGCTTGCTATATTTGTTCATAATATGTGAGGTGGTACTGCCACCATATAGAAGTGGTGACAGTCATCTTGTTAGTGGAGATGTTGGATTGGCAAATGGTGGTCAGAGTGCATTCTCAGCATTGTTAGTTCTCCTGTAAACCCATCCCACCCCACCAGTTGGTGACTGAGGATGTAACAAAAAACCTGAGAACATGTGATATTGTTTTGGCAGAGAAGGCATGTGCCCTCTGGTCTAACACATACACCACACACTTGATTTGTTGTTGGGTGCTGTGTGGGTAAGTTATTGAGGGTATGTTGGAATGGGGTACACTTGTAAAGTGTGCTATCACTTGGAACCAGTTCTTGTGAACTGTGGGTACATGTGGTACGTATTTAGAATCATGAACACAGATTGCAAGAATGTGGATGAGAAGTCGTGGTCAATAGACAGAACACATGTCCACAAGTGAAAATGCAGATTACAAGTTACAGGCATTGTGAGTTGGGCTCAATATGTGGCCCAGATGGCAAGGCACAGCAAGACATGTCTCCACATGTAGGCATGGAGGCAGAAAGGATATTAACATCCTTTCTGAGAAATCTGCAATGAGTGGATCAACAGGTGTAGTCACACCCTTATAACTAGAGATGGTACATTGCAGATTGATACTGAGAGTACACTGTGATATTCGCAATTTCTCCTCGTTATCTGTGAGGTGGTGAGTGGGGATGGAACAAGTAACTTGACAAGAATTGATACTATTGTGACTCTACACCCATGTGAGATCTGTTCCACGAAACAGTTAGTTAGGTGTCTCTACCAGCACCCCCCCCACTGACCACTTCCAGTAGATGTTCTCTCTAGTGATCTACTTCATCTGCATAGTCAGGGCTATGAAGTCACAGTGCAACAGAAGACATGTAGATCAATATTACAACTCTATAACAGTAACTGCTTTAAAATAAAACTCAGGAGACATAGAGTAAGGTTAACAGTTTATTATTTAACTATTAATATATATATATATATATATATATATATATATATGTGTATATATATATATATATATATATATATATATATATATATATATATATATATATATAGTACGAATGTTTGGTTGCTCTTGGGATGGGCAAAAAAACAGTTCATTGCATATATCTGTTATCATTTTTGAGGATGTATTTTGTTTGTTGGCATTTCCCTGAGTTTATCTACAGTGTTTCTTTTCTATATGTATTTTTTTGTATATGAATAGCATTTACAACTAAGATTGTTTTATTTTTGGAAAGTGGTTTGTATGGGTGTTAATGTTAGAGAATATTTTGTTAACAAACATTTATTTTGTCTACATTTATTGCTGAGTGGTATTAGTTATGTGTCTATTAACAGTACTTTATTATCACATTCAGTGACCACTTACATGTTAAGAGAATGGATACTAACAAAATATTATTTAACATGTGGTTTTTAACATTGTAGTGATAATTTTGTGCAACTGATTAGAATACTGCTATTTAGTAACTGATTTATGTTTAATGGTGTTTAGTTACTGACTGCATGTTCACATGACACTGTAGGAAACATTAAGTGTTTCTCACAGCCGCATTAATAAATTTCCCTATAGGATAACCACATGTGTAGATTATTCTAGTGGTGTTATAGTTGGTGGGGATATTTTACATCTGAGTAGACACTTTTAGTTCGAAATCAAGAATAACATCATGAAAATGTATTTCCTGCTATGTTTCTATTTTGTTTTAGTTAAATGCCTGACATTTTTTCATTTCTTATTTGAGTACTATTATAGCTAATTAGTGATATGTACATATTTGTTGGTGCAACTTATGTTAAAGTAGCAGTTATTTCTTGTTAGTTAGATCTAACAATATCAAGGAGTGAAAAAAGATGAAAGTATCACAGGCATGTGTAACATATTTTAGTATTTTATGGTGTAGTGAGGAAACTCATGTCAAAATTTTTGCTAAAGCTGCTAATTTATGAGTTTTTAGAAGTATTATTTATTTGTGGAACTGGGAAAAATTCCTCATCCGACCTCCAAAAATATGGACGATCCTGTTAAAGCAAGAGCACACCAATTGTTTGCATTGTGCAGCAGAAGTATACAATCATTGTAAGTACTTTTTGATCAGTTATGATTTGTATAGATCTGCACAAATGTATAGAAATGAATTATACAGTGGGAATAGACCAGATAATCACATGTATATATCTCTCTTATCAGGTATCACTTATATCAACTGTAGCACTTAATGTAATGCAGTACCATTAAATGCATGGATATAGTTCATTTGGAACAGCAGTAAACAAAGAAAGCTACTGTTGTGTGCTTTTTTTTTAAAACAAAGATGCACATTTCTAAGTCTATTAAACATATGTACATTCATTTTGAAGCTCAGTATTATATACATATGTACAAGTCTGAGTCGCATTCATTGTCAATAGTTTATCATATCCAGTGTTGTAAGTCATAGGCCAGTGGCAGATAATGTAGTACAGATAATTAATGTCTTCATATAATTTATGTATTCTGTTATCTTAAAACAAACATGTACATGTGAATGTCAGTATACGTTATATACATGTTATTTGAAGCTCAGCATTATATACATATGTACAAGTCTGAGTCGAATGTTTGTGTAACGGTTTGTCATATTCAGTGTTCAGAGTGCAAGAACAGTGATAGAAAATTCTATCACATTGTTTTCAACAATTTCAGCATAGTAGTAGTAGAGATGACACCATGGTGTAGGTAGTCATACTATCAATGTGGGTGTGATAGCTACATTTGCCAACACATAACTTACTAATTGATGTTGAGTAATATCCAGTGCCCTCGAGTCTGCTTGGATTTGGCGGAAGTCAGTTTAGTAAGCATCATAGTAAAGGTCAACAATGTGGACAACAACAGGAAAAGGAGTGAGAACTTTACCTGATGTGAGTTGTTAAAACAAGTAGAATTCTCAACACGATATGTTGAGAACAGTAGTTGCATCTCTGATAAGTGTTTCAATAGGTAACTGAATTTGTCATTGCCATGTAAGATTCTACTGTGACACAAGTGAGTACACAGTAATATGTGCTGAGATATGTAAAGTTAAGTAAGGCATCTGCAAAAAGATATGACTGACTGGCTATTGATTACAGTTCAATACCCTCAAGTCTACTTGAACAGTAATAATGCAGTTTTTTTTGTTGTGAGTACATCTAACTTGCAAATGCTGAATATCACAATAGAATGTTTTTCAAATTGGTTTGTGATTAATGATGAAAACAGTCTTATTTTGCATCTGATTTATGAGGACAGCACTGTGATACACAAGCAATGGTGTACCACAAGTAGCTGCATTGCCATACTGTTGTGGTGTCTTTCTGCAATGGCAGAGAAATCTGATAAATCAACATGGGCTGTGGTGATTTTGTGCAACAAGTAGAACATATTGGTCACCATGAGTGGCATCACACACTAGTAGTGTTTGATGAAAGGTTGTAAGGGAAATGTATATGTACATTGGTGGTTGAGAAAAACATTTGGATGAAATATGCAGATGCAATGTTATTTTTGCAGAAACACTGGTTTACTGATATGCTGTGATTAGATAGAATCACTCTTCCATACATTGTTCAACATTGGTGCAGTGGAGAATTATGACATATGCATCCTTCATATTTCTTGGGACTCTTTCCCTCAGGGTGCATACTGTATCACTGCACTCCACCCATCCCTTTCTGAACCTTCGCCAAGTGACATAGTGTCCAGAGTGAATGGATAGGCCGTGATGGAAGATTATTGCATGGGTGTCAAATTGAGTTCCTGAGAACATAGTTCTCCCAGCAATGAAGTGCGAAATTGGTGTTGTGACTTTCATGCCTTGAGAGTTAAAGTGCTGCAGTGCAATAATAATGTATGAACTTGAATATGTAACTCTCAGAGAGCATACACAAGAACTACCACACCTTAGGCAGAGCCAACCAGTTTCTGCATTAGCAAATAACTTGTGGAATTTCACAGTTCTCTGTTCAGGGACATAGACAGACAGCCAGAGCATATCCTGAGTTGTTTGTGATTCTTTGTGGCCACATGATGAACATGTGTACTTGGACACGTAGTCAACTTTAAAGTGTTGATGCAGATCAATGCCATCATCTGCTAAACTGCTTATCATTCCCATCATGAACTCTGTGAAATCTTGTTGTACATTGTCAGCAAACATTGATTGTCCTGCATATTGACCAAGAGTTAGTCGTAGTGGAGTCAAGCTTTGTAAATTGGGGAACTGGTCTTGAGTACCTCTTATGATTCTCTTTAATGTTTCCGACAGAGGTGTCGACTGACTAGAGTTTAACACATTAGCAAACTCAGGGTTGTGCAGAAGTGCTTTCATAGTTGTGTTTGCATAGCAGTTTACTCCTGTGCTGTTGTCAAATTTTGGCAGTGTGTTGACTCCAATAAATTTTTTCGCAGGTGGAGATGTGAGTAGTTTCTGAAGAGAATGCTCTTTAATGGAGTACTGAGGTGATGACTGTGGAGTTTTAGTGCGCTGTCTTTTAAGTTTGTGTCCTTCATCGATTGTGATCACTGTGATGGATGCATATCTGGGAAATGGTAGTAAAGGAGTATTTGATTGGTACAATGTACGTAATCTGTTGTACTCAACTATGCATTTTGTGTCAGCACGTATTTTGCTTTTTGCCAGATTCACTGTGTGTACTCCAGACAATTGTCTTACATGAGACAAGGCAACATAAGACATGCTATCCTTGAATATACCAGTGCCTATATCTACAATGGCACTATCAAGACTGAGGCCTTGTGACTTGTGTATGGAGACTGCATAAGCAGCACACAATGGAAATTGTTTCCTTGTCACATATATGTCTTACACAAGTTCAAACTTGACTGTTACTCTGTCTATTGGGTGAGGGATTTCACAGTTGTCAAACTTTACAACTACACACTCCACAGCTGTACCCTGTATATTGTGAAGAAACTCTTGGATGTATCCCATGGCTCCATTCACGAGACCTCGGTCAACATCAATGTTTCTGAGAAGCATGATATGTGCATTTCTACACAGTGGTAGCACAGCTTCCAAGCCAGCTGTGCATGACACATCACTTGTGAGGTCTTTGAGAAGCTCAACCATGTTTGATACCATTGGTCATGATAGGGTGACACCTTCTATGGTATCTATGCATGGTAGAGTGACAATAGGTTGCTGTTCTCTCTTCATCATGATCTCATTGAACTCTGCACACTGCTTAAACCTTGGGAATAGAAATACAACATGTACCCCAAATTTCTGGACATGTGCAAAGATATCACATGCATCCTGAATAGGAGCATCATTTCTTGTGATCATGCACTGTTTTAGCATCTCAATGTGGGTGGGTGTCAGTGCATCAATACGCGCCTCATCAAGTAATGCTTTGTAAGACATGTCAACTTGCTGTCTCATGTTCTGTGAGAGTTCAACATATGAGAAGAACTCCCACAGATTGACTCCACCAATGCATCCAATTGTTTTCTTTGCCTCTTCAATGGATAGACTACAGAAAACATGCTTGCTATTTACAGGAGCCAGCTGAAGGAGATCTCCAAGAACAAGAATATTCTTACCACCAAATGGCATGTCATCACTGGTTCCTACTATCTCCTGTAGATGTAGGTGGATAAATGTGAGGAGAACATCTGAGACCATGCTGATCTCATCAATTATCAGCAAATGCATCTTGTCAAACATTGACCTCAGTTCAAAGGCAACGACATATTATAATTTCCTGTAATCTCCACTCTTTCCATGCTCAACTGGCAACATGAATAACCTATGAAGTGTGATATCACCAAAGTTATAAGCTGCCAAACTTGTAGGAGCAGCAACAATAAGAGATGTTGCTGTATTGGTAAGGTCACACACTCCTTTGCTTATAGCTTCGATCAAGAAACTTTTTCCAGTCCCAGCAGCACCACTAGCAAACATCCTGCTTGGTGTCTGTTCCTTGCAAATGCATTGCTTTTTATTGTGCTTGATAGCATATTTAACAGCATGCATCACAGAGTGATACATGACTGTTTGGTGTGAGTTTAACTTGTCAACAATGTCAGTGACTGACTCTAACAAGTACATGCTTTGTTGCATTGTGCCCTCAACCTCTGACATTAGCACAGCTGGGTCATTAGCAGGAAAAGGAGCACCAAGAGTGACTTCTCCTTCAATATCAACCATTTCCTGTGATGTTACAGGTGTGTCATCATCTAGGACTTTATTTGTGTCCTCTAGCTGTTTTTTTTCCATTTCAAGTCTCTCAATGTACGTTACAGAGACATGACTCAGGAAGGTATGATATGTTTCCATGAACTCTTGTTCATATGTATCAGACAATCCTTTTAATTCAGATTTTGATCTCCAAGGTTTAAACAGAAACAATTGAGCAAAGTAATAATGTTCTTTGCTTTCTGTTGTGTTCAAGATCAGTTTGCAGTGGTGAATTAGCCATGTTTTTGCTTTTTAACAAGTGAGCCATCAAACCCAGTGACTTTATATATGCCTTTTTCTGGGTCAGAAGGAACACCCAACTTGTAGTCATACCATTGAGCAACTTCAAAGAGACAGAGATTGTCCATAGCACTGTGGTGCTGTGGATAGTAGTTGTCGATTAAGTTGCTCTTAAGAATATTTGTGGATGTTGGTCTTGTAGCAACCAGGTCCTCAATCTCTTCATGGCTGTTAAGAACATGGCACCTGTTCTGCTTGTGATTTACATTTAAGAAATGAATGGAGTCTGAGTTACCATATAGACATACACCTGTGAGCCAGTCACTTGCTTCATAGGCTCTGCACTGACGGTGTCACAGAGTCTTAAGCCCTAGTGACCAAAGCCTGGAAGACATTGACCTATCACAGTTAGACAGCTCTTCCCACATTTCTTGCAGGTTTGTTTGCTCAAGCTTAGTAATGTATGATGTAACATACCTTACGAGAGCCATTGAGTTGTCTGCAACAAACTGAATGTCAATGTTTGCCTGCCACATCAACAGAAGAGAAGGACTATAGTCATTGATATAGACTTCTGATTCTGTGCAAGGTAGTTCATAAACTCGATTTGTTGACTTTGCTTTCAGGTGGTGTTGCATGGCTGAAAATATATCACTCAGTGAAGCAGCTAGGCAAGCTTGCCTTGGGAAGCCAAAACAGCAGCAGCGAGTGTACCACTGGCATTTGTTAACTTTCCTATGACAGTATTTGCCACAGAGGTGTCATTGGAATTTATGGACCAGTTCCCAAAGTGTTCCTCTGTCATACCTGTCTGGTATCTGACATGTGACATACTTCAAGATTAAGCTTAGAATGTCAGCTGTTTCATTGTCTCCAATTCTGGGGCATCATTTATCCACAGCAACATATGTATGTGTGGGGCTCCACGGGCTTGTACTCAACCCTCCAGAAGTAATGCTCAACAATACCAAGGGGAGGATTTGTCTTAGACAGTATGAATTTCAAAATACTGTGGTACCAGTGGTGGAAGTAATGTGAAACAGTTACTGGATCAAGTGAGCAAAGTTCATTGAGAGTCATTGTTTGGATGTTCTCAACATCAGAGTTTACCCATCTGAGAAGATAAAGCAGATCATCCCAATAATATTCAGCACAACTCAGCATTACAAACCATGTTGCTGGTCCAAACTCTCTCAGCATGCACATTACCTCAGAGTGTCATCTGTACCAATATTCCTTAGTACCACCCATGCTAGACAAAATGGAAGAAATACTGGCTTGCAGTGTTTCATCTTTGGTCTGCAACTTCTGTAGTAACTGTGCAGCTGTCATATTGTTGAATTATGTTCCAAGTCTCAATGTATGAGCAATACTAGCAGATAGAACACTAAGTTCACTTTCCCAAAGAAGGTGGAACAGGTATGCAATGTTTCTTCGAAACTTGCCATTCATATGTAGTACTCATGAGGCCCTATTCTCAGCTCCTGGTACTCGAAGTTCTTGTTCATCTAATCAACCACCTGTACCAAGTAGAAATAGATCAGAAAAACAATGAGCTTCTAGAGTAGCCTCTCATATACTTACAGGATTGCCCTCCACTTGCTTCATTTCATATAAATCAGTGTTATTCATTACTGGATCTTTGCCATGCAATGGGTGCATGGTAAATTGCTCATACACATTTTGTACAGTTGCAATGTCAACCTTCTCCAGTATTGCTTTGTCAGAGTTGTCTGTGGCAATATCTGTAGAAAGACCACCAAATGCATCAATGTCAATGTCAGCATAAAAAGAATTGTACTATTTTAGGTATTGCAAAGCATGCTTTACGTTGTCTACATTGACAATGTCCTGCCATATTGTTTTGGCTTTTGTTGGCACACCATTTACCAAGATGACTACACTATTATCCTGAGAAATAGTACTGACATTTTCTTGCAAAGGTAAAGGCAAGTAGACAACAGAACCTTTGAGAGAGCGTACAAGTTCTTTGTTCGGTAGGTCTCGTGTCTTTGTGTTCAGCCTGATGATCATTTGAAATGGCTTCATGGTTTGAATGAGAATCCTTTCAAACAAGTTCAACACTGTTATCTCTTCAGGAGTTGGTTCCACTTCCATTTTATTGAGTACAGAACAAGGAGGTAAACTGTCAGTCTTAATTTTTTTGTGACAGTAAGACCAGAGTGACACAGTTGTGACTTCTTCAAAGTCAGACTTTAAGAGAAGGTATGCATGGAGACGTCCCCACATTTCATTTCATTGTGGAATGTTTTGCAGGTCCACTGTGACACGTAAGTGTTTGTAGAATGATCGTTCACAAGATACACAGATAAGATCCCAGACCTGCAGGCAATAATGTCAGAGGCTGAACTGGACATAGTAGCAATCAGTGAGATGTGGTTTACCAGTAACCACACTTGGGAGACTTCAGTACCTGGCTATGTACTGTTCAGAAGAGACCGAGGTGCAAAAAGGGGGGGGTGAAGTGGCCCTGTATGTCAATGAAAATATCAAAGCTACAGAAATTCAGAATGCACATAAGGAGCCAGAAGAACTGTGGGTCACCCTGGAAACAGGAAATGGTACAGTCATAAGAACTGGGGTTGTCTACAGGCCCCCAGACCAGGGGGAGGACATAGACACATTACTGTTAGAAGATATACAAAACATGACAGCTAAAGGGGAGGTTCTGATAATGGGCAACTTCAACATGCCGGATACAGATTAATCAATACCAGCAGGAACATCTGCCAGAACTAGACACATGGTGGATTTCCTGCAGGGGGAGGGCCTCCAGCAACTGGTACAACAACCCACAAGAGACAGGGCTATCCTAGATCTATTACTGACTAACAGGGAAGGGATCACAGATCTCCAGGTAGAAGGTCACCTGGGGGCGAGTGACCATCACATGGTATGGTTCAATTTGGCCACTACATCTAAATCATCCCATTCCAAGGCAAAAATATGGGACTTCAGAAGAGCTGACTTTGATAAGATGGTCAACAAAGTTAAGCTAGCCCTGGCAAAAAGAAAGACAGGTTAGGGGGTACAGGCAAAGTGAGCAAGCATTAAGGATGCAATACTTGAAGCAACATCCCATTGTGTTAGACAGAAAAGGAAGTGCAAAAGAAGAAGGAAACCACTTTGGTTCTCAAATACAGTAGCAGAAAAGGTCAGTGCCAAAAAGCTGGCCTTCAGGAAATATAAGGGAACACAGCAGGATGAAGATAGGGAGGCATACCAAACTGCCCTAAGAGAAGCAGGGAAGACAGTAAGGCAGGCAAAGTCCCAAACTGAGGAAACAGTAGCACGAACAGTAAAAGAAGGTGACATGACTTTCTATAGATTCATTAGTGAAAGGAGAAATTCCAGAGAGGGTATTGCTAAGCTCAAAGGAGAAAAGGGGGCATGTGAGGAGGAAGACCCTGTAAAAACATCTATCCTTAATAGATGCTTTTGCTCAGTATTTGCTGAAGAGAAGGTAGGGCAGGGCCCACAGCTCAGCAACATGAACACGGGGGGAAGGAGGTGAGCACTACTCCCTTCACAAAAGAAAGAGTCCTACAAGAGCTCGCTAAGCTCAGGGTGGACAAGGCAATGGGACCTGATGGCATACATCCCAGGGTGCTTAAGGAGCTAAGGGTGGAACTAGCAGAGCCATTAGCAGAACTGTTTAGTGAGTTTCTGAGCATGGGAGAGGTCCCAGAAGACTGAAGAAGGGCTCATGTGATCCTGCTCCACAAGAGTGGTAGCAGGGAGGAGCCAGGCAACTACAGACCAGTCAGTCTTACCTCAGTAGTGAGCAAGATAATGAAGGCACTCCTTAAGGAAAGGATAATACAACATCTGGAATCCATAGGGGCACAGGATCCAAGACAGCATGGGTTTACAAAAGGAAGGTCCTGTCAAACTAATCTCATAGATTTCTTTGACTGGGTAACCAGAGTGGTGGACCAAGGGGAAGCAGTTGATGTCGCCTACCTTGACTTCAGCAAAGCTTTCAACACTGTTCCACATAGAAGATTGATAAATAAGCTGGGTAGGCTCGGGGTGGGTCAGAAGTTGGTCAACTGGGTGGCAAACTGGTTGACGGGCAGAAAACAGAGAGTGGTGGTAAATAGTATACAGTCAGAAGAGATGCAAGTCACAAGTGAGTACCTCAGGGATCAGTCCTGGGGCTAGTCCTCTTCAATATCTTCATTAGTGACATTGCAGATGGACTAGAGGGTAAGGCTTGTCTGTTTGCAGATGACACCAAGATCTGCAACAGAGTAGATGATACAGATGGGGTGGGCAGAATGAGAAGAGATCTGGATAAACTAGCAAAATGGTCAGAAGAGTGGCAACTGGGATTTAATGCAAAGAAGTGCAAGATCATGCACATAAGGAGAAACCCTGAAGCCACCTATAGGCTGTTAGGGAGTTGCTGGCAGTCACAAAGGAAGAAAGAGACTTGGGCATCATCATCACCGATGACCTGAAATCATCCAAGCAGACCTCTAAAGCAGTAGGTAAGGCTAGGGGATGTTAGGGTGTATTAGTAAGGTATCACAAGTCATAAGAGGGAGATAATTTCCTCTTTACAAGACACTGGTTAGGCCCCATCTGGTACTGCGTGCAGTACTGGAGGCCAACCTTCACAAGGACATTAACCAAATTGAGGCAGTCCAGAGAAGGGCAACCAAAATGGTGCAGGGACTGCTTCAGAAGACATATGATGACAGATTAACAGAGCTCAATATGTATACCTTTGAGCAAAGGAGGGAGAGAGGTGATATGATTGAAACATTCAAACACCTTAAGGGCATTAACAAGGTGAAAGAGTCTAACATGTTTAAATATAAGAAAAATAGCAGGACAAGAGGACACAGTATCAGATTAGAGGGAGGCCAATTAAGGGGGAATGTGATGAAATTCTTTTTCACTGAAAGAGTGGTGGATGCATGGAATGGCCTACCTCAGGAAGTGGTGGATATGAATACAGTGCAGGGCTTCAAACAGGCATGGGAAAGGCATAAGGGAGCAATACAGATGAGTATGAATAGATAGGCCACTGACAGAGCAAAGGCCAATGGCACATTTATAAGGTAGAAAAATAAATGGGCAGACTGGATGGGCCTTGTGGTCCTTATCTGTCGTCAACCTCTATGTTTCTATGTTTTCTGTTTTGCTTATTTCAAATTTAGCAAACTCATGACCAAAATATTGTAGAAGGTGACCTTCTTTCACCAGTAATGTCTGGGCAGTGTTTGTTTCTTCACATACAGTAGCAGTAGACCTCAATCTATGGGTTATTTGCAACTGTTTAATTAACTCCATATGTCCTTTGACATCTCCATCATCGAGCAATGCTTGAAATATCACGTAGCCTCAAATGACAGATCTCGCTCGATACAACCATTGAACAAATTTGCGGATGCCAGAGTTATGCACTGCTAGCATACGAAAGTGATGAAATGTGCTGTCCCAGTTCATGGTCTCTAAGCATGCGAGGGAGTGACCCATTAGGCCTTTGTGAGACCGAATCTCACCCTTGTCAATTGTGTGAAGCAGAGTGTGTCATTCAGATCTCTTCGTGGTTAGAATTGTTGAGAAGAAACTCTTTATAGGTATGATAGATTATTCTCTAACATTGCATGTGCTGTCACATGTCCATTTTTCAGCTGATGACTTTGGATCACTTTCAACTTCTTCAACTTCATTGTAATTCTCCAGGTGAAGGGTTTCATGGGATAGAGTTAAGACATTCTGCACTTTTCCATGTTCATCAATTGTTAAACTGATGTTTCTGTTGTGTGCATGGTATGTCTCTTCCAGAAGAATGCTTCTGAGAACTCTGAATGAAACCAGTCTCCTTGAAACAGAAGAGAGATATTTTCTTTGCTTAAGTGTTCAAAAGATAAAATATTGTTTCTCATCTCCTCAATCTTTGTAGTCAATTTATAAATGGCTGACATCATTTCAACCCATAATTGGGAACGTATTGCTAGAGCCACATTGACAAATCATCTTACTCTTAAGTGCAGTTTCATCAATGAGATCTTAGTACGCAGTCTATTCCCTTTGCGTCTCACTATTTTGGAGATCACACATTCGATCCTAGCTCTGTGGACCAGCTTTTTAAAAAACATTGCTTTGCTGTGTTGTGCACTACCAGAGGTAATATGCCTAGCATTTTTTTTCTGTCTCACATGTCTACGCTTTATTGATGACAGTGCTGGACACTGTGATTGTACTGTTTCTCTAAGGAAGACTACTTTTTGTAGTTTTCCTGGAGGAGGCTTTCTGTTTTTTTAAATGTGTATGATTAATTCTGTGTCTGCTGTGGACCGAGGACAATTTTTTATGCTTCTGTCGAGAAGTTTTACCTTTGGTTCTTGCATGGTATGACGATGAACAAGCAGTACAGCTAGCACTTTGTGTCTGTGCTCTGGTTTTATGGCAAATGGCCATGATGAAATAAGTCAAGTATTTCTTCAATAGCTTCGTGGTTGTAGTCTCCTAAGAAAAGTGAAAAAGAATATATTCAGTAGTAAGAAACATTTGCCACATGGTAGCAAAAAACAAATAGTGCATAAGAAATTCAAGCCATGGTATTGTAACAAAAAATTAATTTTTCTCCTACGATTTGCATTAGTTTGTCAGAAATAATTTAGTTATTCTGTGTCTTGGGGTCTGGTCTGAATATTGCATGCAGTTATCACCTGGACAATACTTGAAAAAAGAATATGTGTGGCGACTTCATTGGTTGATGCACTTGAGTAGTAGCAAGTTGAAACTTGTGAAATTGCTAAATATTAGTTGTGACATAGTTCCATGCACTTATGCTGACATAGTATGATGATGGGATAGGAAGCGTTGTAATACTCAATCATGGTAATGATATTGCAATGGGTAGGTCTGAAGGTGGTGATGTTGTTAATAAACTTGTGTTGACTTAATAATATGAATGTGATGTTCATTGAATGGGAAAGTGAAGCAATGGAAAGTTGCATGAGTTAAAAATGCAAAATGTTAAATTTTTTGTCGCGATCAAAGAATTTGTCACCTCACGAATGATCCTCGTGGTCAAAGACGCTCGCAATCAAAGAATTTGTGGTCTCGCAAACAAAGTACATGTAAATCGTATGAGATTACCATAGAAGCTTATTTAGCTTACTTTTCATGGCAGACACAACTTCTAATGTTTTAATAGACATTTGTGAACATAGTGTGGTGACGAACTGTCTTAAGAATTTAGATTTTATAAGTATTACTGTTTTTTGGCTGAAATCCTGCGTTTTTGTCATGATCTAAGAATTTGTCAACTCTCGGTGCATACTCATTGTCAAAGTGAGTCACGGTCAAAGAATTTGCATGCTTGCAGTCAAAGATCATAAAAATGCGGAAATTATTTCCAAATGTTTCAAACATAGATATTTTGACTATTTTGGTTACTTATGAATTCTACGAATGCCCTCGTGGTTCACTGTGTTCTCAAAATTATTTAATTTACTGTTTTTATTGACCAGAGATACCGTGACAATGAAGTCTCGCGTTATTCTCACTATCAAAGATTTTGTATGCTTGAGGTCAATCCTCACGGTCAAACCAAGACGCGATTAAAGAATTTGCATGTTCACCGTCAAAGATCATAAAAAATGCAGGAATTATTTGCAAATGTTTTAAAAATAAATAAAAACACTATATTCCTTACTTATGAGTTCTAGAAATGCTGTCAGGGTTTATTTTGTTGTAAAGGTTTGAAAACTTTTGGTTTTTCACTGTCTGAAACAGTTTACAACAAAGTCTCACATTACTCTCGCGATCAAAGATTTTGCACGCTCACGATCGATCCTGATGAACAACGCAATTCGTGATCAAAGAAATTGCACGCTCACAATCTAAGAAACGGGTAAGTTTGTCATGTGACTTTTCTGAGCCAATAGAATCAAAGAATAACACTCTGGGTGCCATTTTAGATCAAAGAATCAAGCAGCAAGGAGATAACAGCATAACATTGAATGCTTGAGCTAAATTTCATTCAGCTTGGCAAAACTTATCTTAAAAGTTATTAGAAGTAGCTTTCTGGTTAATTGGCAAGTTAGGAAGGGCTGTACATGCTTTTTTGGCTGATCTTGGTAGCCAATGCTGATTTTTTTGGGTGATTTATAGGGTTTTGAGCCACTGTGAAATTCTGATTGCATCATGGTCAGGAAAAATGTGACACAGTTTGGCAATACATTCAACTTCTCTATATGTGTTTTAGTAATAGATTAGTTTTGGAAAAGCCATGAAAATAGGTTGTTAGTTAGAATTGTCCAAGGGAAATAACTGCATAGAGATTTATTGAAAGCTTGCATTATGCTACTTCCATATTTAAATATAGTGAATAAACCTGCTGTCTAGTAGTTTTGTTAAATGTGTTACTGTCCTAGGAACTTTTTTTGTGGCTGATAATAGTGGTTCGTGCTTAGTATTTGCTATTGCAGTTCTCTATTTTACTCTGACACTATCTGACAAGTTACCAGTTAGAGTGTAAAGTAGGTTTAGTGTTTTTTTTTTTGTGGTAGTTTTGTTTGTGACAATTAGTTGGTGATCTGACAACACTGGGAATATTTGGTTACATATGTGTGTGTTTTCCCTGTTGTGGAATCTTGACCTAGAATGATATTGTGTGTTATCTAGGTAAACAAGGTAGTGCATTTGCATTTTCAAAACAGAGGCACAAATTTATATATTTAACTTTACAAATGCAATAACAGTAATTATCACTAGTAATTGTTGACTGTTAAATTCAACTGTAGTTATGAGACCACTGCAGTCTAATTAGAATAGTACTGTTGGTAACTGTTGTACATAATCTCTCTCAAGTACCAAGTAATGGTTGCACTTACCACTCAAGCTTCCAGCTGAGAAAGAGAGGGAATTTAGTTTGAGAGAGCATTACGGCTGGTAAGTTAGACCAATGAAACTTTGTGTTGTTGGCAAGTCATGAAGTGTGCCAATCAGAAGACAGTATTCCCCTCCCAAAAAAAAGAATGTTTAATAAACATTATGCCAATAGAAAGACGGTTTATATACATAGCTAGATATTTTAGGCTGAATTAGCCAATCTGTGAACAGGTTATTATTTGTGATTGTTTTGACTGTATTTATCTAGATGATGCAATAGAATAGTGGTCATTGTGCTGGTTAGACTTGGCAGTACTTGGTAGTCAGACAGACACAATTGTGATATTTCTACATCTGAGTTACTGAGATTTGTCACTCAGCATGGCAGAAAAATCTACAGTGACTGCATGGATAGTGGGATCAAGTTTGTTGAGAAAGGCAGCAGTGTTCAGTAGAGGTAGTCATTTTGGGAATGACTTACACCTACCTGGATGCTCAGTGTCTTGGTTTGGGAAGGGTGGCATGAGGTGGGAGCAGCTCATGCCTACCATGCACCATTTATTGGAGACACACCCAGAACCAGACATACTCCTTATCCATCTTGGAGGCAATGATTTGGGTAACAAAATGGCAATTGACTTAATATAAGCTGCACAGTCTGACTTGCAGCATCTAATCAGTATGTTACCATCATGTAAAATCCTGTATTCAGATATTACACAGTACATGGTCTGGAAAGGTAAGGATTACTTTCCTGCACTTGAAAGATCATGCAGGAAGGTGAACATACAAATATCTGGATTCCTCCATGTTATGGGAATGCATACCATTCATCACCCCCAAATTACTTATGACAAATATTGGCTATATCTAACAGATGATGTGCATCTCTCTAACACTGGTAATAACATTTTTGTTGGGGACCTTCAGCATGGTATCCTTATAGTTCTATGACTGTGTGCCTGTAGGATGGTGCCTCTCAAGTGCATCACATATACACTGCCAAAAAAGGCTCTTTTTAGAGCCAATATAAATGGTCAAAAAATAGAACTGTTTACATCTTGCACATTGTTCTCTGTATGTTAGGTTGTGAGTGTGTGGGAACCACAGATTGTCTGAAGTTTTACAGCAGAGAAGTGTTACGATAATTGTCAATAGATGAGTGGGATGCTCATTATTACTTGAGATTGTATGTGTGTTTTTTTAGGTGGGTTACATGACATTTTGGTTGGTGGTTACTGTGCAAAATGCAGACTGTTTTGTATTTTTTGTTAATATGATGTAGGGTGTGTGTTGTGTTAGTGTTTAATTTTGTAGCTTTTTTTTTGTTTTTTTACTAACAGTTGAGAATGGTCAGTTATAAGGAGGAATGCATTCTCCAAGTATGGGTGAAAATGTGATGTATGTTTCTGAACATAAACTGGCAAGGAAGGGATGGCTTTGTGACTTGAAGAGACATATGCTATCGATGTAGTGTATTGTGTGTTGGTAGGGTATATTGATTGCAGAACTCAGTGATACTGTTTTGCTGTGTAAAATGTGTATGTTGTTTAAAAGTTTTGTAATATTTTTTCTGTTTTTCTTTAAACAGATTGATAACTGTCACCTGTTTTCTTGCGCTAATACTCTACTGTTAAGTAAGTATTGCCCTTTTTGTTTTATGTCACTGTTCAATAGGATGTGTTTTGTGAGGCCCCATTGTCTTGACCACAGTTTCATTATTGAGTCATGACAGAATGACATACAGTAAGACAACTAGATCTCTGCATGCTTTATTGCAATGGTGGGAGGGTGGTTAAATGTGCAGTAGATGTCAACTCTTAAATAACTATTTATTAAACATGCAACATTTGGTAACAACATGTTTGGTTATCCTGAATTTGTGTAGTGATGTGGTGCAATTTTTCCGGTGTCACTCAATGACATGTTGAAGGAATTACCCATGTTATGTGCCACATTTCTACAACTGCTATATCAGTGAGCAAATGAAAGAATATAGACTTATGACTTTTAACTTAGGTTGCTTGTTCTTTGTGGTGCAATATTTTTTTTTCAACAACTATTACTTTCACCTTTTGGTAGTTCATTTGCAAAGTGTCATCTTGTATAATCATCTTGTTAAGTTTCAGGCAGTTCATTGATTCCTGAGTGGTGACTGTGCAATGCCTGCAAGGAAATAAACTTCTAAAGCAGTGAAATAAATAATTTATATTCAAATACTGCTCGTGTGTGTGTCTCCTGCTAATGGGAAGGGGGGAGTGTAGTTATGACAACATTTTAATACTGTGCTAATGTGTCTAGTGATTGGGGGGGTTGTCTGCCAACAGGATGTGTAGAAGACAACTAAAAAGCAAGTGGAGGTATTATTTGTTTTACATAAAAGTGCAAATAAATATAGTATGAAGAGTTACAAACATATGTATTTTCAATACATCTCACACAGTAACCATTTTGTAAGTTTTATAATGCTGTACAGGATGATCATTTGGGTGGTATTCCACAACTAGGTACTATAGTGTTCTCAAATGTTGTCCATCTTGTTGGGTATGAATATTTGTTTGTACCAGTACTTCACTTGTCTGAGGAATAGTTGGAAGAATCCTCATTGTGCCTGAATGGTGTGCAGCAGTTTAATGTGCCCTATCACCAGGGGCACTGGAAAATTGCGGGCTCGATTTTCATGCTATTTCTGCAATTCGAGGGCCCCCCGTGACCTCAGTGCGATATTGTGGCAGATTGTTAGTGGAAGGCAGGCTCCTCTCTTATCCCTGCTCCCTGCTGCAGCGTGGTTTGTCGGCACTTGAGAGGCTACTGGTTCTCTCCTTTATGTGCCTTTTTCCACCCCCGAGGTTGTTCCACCCTGCCCATGGACATCACAAAGGGGGCGGAACACCTTAATGCAGTTTGAACCCTTTGCACCTTTTTTTTTCCCTGTCCCCCCTCAGGTTCACGCAAGTCCTTGAAATGCGGCTTGTTTAGAGGGGGGACAGGTAGTTCACTGAGGACAGGAGAGAATAGGAGAGGGGCCAATGCAGCGAGTGACCCAGACCACCAGACCACCACCGAGGAGTGAGGGGGAGCAAGCGAGTGAGGAGAGCGGCTTCTTTAAGATGACGAGGGATGTCGGAGCGAGCGACCCAGACCACCAGAGCAACAGAGCACCTCCGAGGAGTGAGGGGAGCAAGCGAGTGAGAAGCGCGGCTTCTTTAAGAGGATGAGGGATGTCAGAGCGAGCCAGGAGGAGTGAGGAGTGGGACTAGTGGGAGCAGCACTTGCGGATAGCAAGCCAGGAGTGAGAATTCAGAGCGAGCAATGAGGGAGATGCCAGAAGCAAGAAATAAATCTCCAGAAAGAGATGTGCGTCGCTTTTTTTTTTGTTGTTTGTGCCTGCAAATTGCCCTTCCTGCAACTGAAGGACTGCCCAGAGTGCATGACTGAGTCTGGAGTGGTAAGGTAAGAAACACTGTTGTTTTGTTTAGCATGTGGAGTGAGGAAGAGTTTGGGGGATGGTATGGTAGTAAAATTATGTATTTTCTTTTTTTTTTACAAGGGATTGGAGGGGCTAATTTCCTGTGGTCAGTCATTCTCATTCATTGTGGTCAGGCCTGGCCAACTGATACATGTGTAGAAAAAAATTGTTCTGGCCTCGGGTGATGGTGGGCATGGGGCGGACGAGCAGACTGGCCCAGAACAATTTTTTTCTGCATGTGTACCAGTCCGCCAGGTCCGTGCCAAGCTCCAGTCACTTGTTGTTGATGGTCGATGGAGGGTCGGGCCTGGCGGACTGGCCCACATGCAGAAAAAAAAATTGTTCTGTACAATTGTACTATTAATTTAATTGTTGTGTGATTGTGCGATCCTTCATATACTGTGCACTGTTTCATGTGGTCCGTCATTGATAGTCAGGATGGACCCCACTGACTGGTACACATGTTGGAAAACAAACTGTTCTGTGCCTCTTGTCTTGCCTCTACTTCCCTCCTTTCCCTCCCTCTATCTATCCATCAGCAGTGGCCAGAAGAATTTGTTTTCCAACATGTATACCAGTCTGTGGGGACAGTCCTCACCATCAATGACAGATTTCTTGGTGTAGGATAGAAGGTATGTATTGTGGAAGTGTTAAATAAAACAACATACTAAGCTTTCGTGTGTGTGTGTGTATATATTTTTATTTAATTTGAATACAAAGGGAGAGCAATACACTAATTACACAATTTCATAGATATATACATAAAAATGTAGTAGTATTCAAACATTAAAAATCCGTCCTCAAAAAAAATCATCATTGTACATTTCCAGTCGAGCTCGCAAGCATGTCCGCACCACAAGCAAAGCGTCCACTGTTCTCACAGGAAGAAGCCAAGCACAGCCATGTTTCGTATTGTATCAGGCCAAGGATCATGTAAAGATGTAGCCAGAAGATCTTTATGAGGATGGAGGCCACTTGTTCTGCCGATTTTGCTGCCACACGATCGACTTTCTCTGGAAGCATACCATTGACATCCATATGAAGTCACAGAGACACCTGGACCGGAAAGCAGAAATAAAGAAAAGAAACAAAGGTAAAAGCACTGTTCTATTCCTTTACTAATTTTGCATTTATTGCTTTTTCCTGTTTTCCCCAGCCCACTCACTCATCCTTGTGGAGGGATGAACTGCAGGACACCCCCTACTACTAGCTGTCCCTCTACCCAGAGTCTTGTCCATTCTCCACCCCCATGCTCAGGCTTACCCCCCTGGGCTGGGCTGCCGAGGGGGCTTCCCACTCCCTAACAGACATTGTAGACAAGACCTACATTACCCCCCAGGTCAGGGCCATGAGAGTGGGACCCTCCCATGGGGCATTGGTGGTAGGGGGCAGAGGAACGAGTCAAGCCATCATGATGGGGGCTGGTATTTTTCTTTTCCTGGGGGCATGGATGTTCAGTGATGTCCAGTGTCTGCCCTGCCCCCCTGAACATTCAGGCGTCTGTCACTGCAGTACTACCAGCCTCTGCCAGGGTCCATCAAGCACCGGACACCCTCCCCTCCCTCCTCCCTTCTGAGAAGGACAGCATTCCTCTGGACACTCCATCCTTCTCCCTCTGGCTGGCCCTCCACCCCGGGTCTGTTCTGGAATCTGGGTCGCTGGTGTCATAAGCAGAAATCCAACTGCTGCACCAGTGGGCTGGTCAGGATGTGCAATCCTGCCTACCCCCCCTCGACATAAGGGCTTCCTGAACCTGGGCTGCTGGCATGGCCTGAGGTACGACGAGATGCCTCAGCCCTCTGTGCCACCAGGCTGGCTTAAACTGTTCTGTTCCACCTGCTTAGTATTTTGCTTTTC
The DNA here is from genome assembly GCA_016271365.2 of Neoceratodus forsteri. NCBI lineage: Eukaryota > Metazoa > Chordata > Ceratodontiformes > Ceratodontidae > Neoceratodus > Neoceratodus forsteri. The sequence goes on from CM057453.1 coordinate 77,264,590, forward strand.
TTTACGTGCTGGTTGTGGAATGTTAGACTAGTAACTATGCGCAAACTGCATAAAAATGTTATCTAAATTGTTTTTTGTGTCTTCCAGGTGCTGCCAGTCATCAGCGACAATGATCTCTCACAACATGTCTTGCCAGAGCAACGGCATCCTCACTGGAACAAAAGGAGTTTGTGCTGTACTTTATTCAATGTCTGACATGAGCAGATATTCCTCTGGAAAATGCTCCAGCTTTTCAAGAGTTTCTTCAGAAATACACCAAACAAGGAGGAACACTTCCTGGACCAGCACAGCTGCGCAGCACGTATCTGCAAGAACTACGCCCACAACATGAAGCTAACGTAAAGAAAGAAGTGGAGGATGCCAACGTTTTTATCTTTCTGGATGAAACCACAGACTCCTGTGGATGCAGCGTGTTAGCAGTTTTGGCTCAGCCTTTGAATAAAGTTGGAAAACAGCCCATTCTGATTGGTGTGGAGTTCCTGCAGCGTGTTAACCATTCAACAATATCACAGGCTCTGCTGAGAGTTTTAAATGCCAACTCTGTGAACTTCAACAAAGTACTTGCAGTTGTTTCAGACAGTGCAAGTTACATGCACAAAGCATTTGGTTCAGTTCTCTCTGGAGTACTACCAAACACTGTACATGTGACCTGTGTGGCACATCTTCTCAATCTTATTCTGGAAATCTGGGCAGACACCTTACAAGATCTGAACAGCGTGGTAGCGCTTGTTAAGAAGGTGTTTTGTCAGAGCCCAATGTGCCGCCACCAGTTCCTGTCTTTTATGGAGTCAAAAGATAATGTGACTCCAAAGATGCCTGTATATTCGGTCCTGACAAGATGGTGCTCATGGGTCAATGCTGTGGACTATTTAGCTGAATACATGCCCATCATTGCTGAATTTCTACAAAGTGAAACATCTGGTGCAGCAACCCTCAAAAGGCTGAAGGACCTGCTGAAGGACAAATTAACAGAGTTGATGCGCAAGCAACATTTGTCAAAGAACATTCAGTAAGTTGGTTAGGCTCATCGAAGAGCTACAGTCCAACTCCAAGCCACATGGGCACAACATTTACTCAAAATTGCAAACTGTTTATTTCTTTTAGACTTTTGCACAACAGCTGGTGCTCAGGAGTACAGGCCCCAGACTGTGGAATGGTTATCCAGATGCCAAGTACAGGAGCATTGAGGCCTGTACCACTCTTTCAGACTCTGATGCTGAGAGCAGTGAGAAAATGACAAACATTGTAAGCCTCCACCCCTCCTTGAACATTTTTGAAGCAGCAAGAGTCTTCAATCCCCAGCAGCTACCAACAGTGGAGAAGAATAAAACTGATTACACTGAACTGATCCCTGGACTGCTCAAGGTCTCAAACATGGAATGGCATGCATACATGGCTGTGGCCCAGAAAATTCCATTGGACTTCAACCTGTTAGAATGGTGGGAGGCACAGCATGTTGCACTGCCAGAGCTCACTGCCATTGCCAAGCAATACATCTGGCTTCCAGTGAGCACAGCCGATGTAGAACGAACATTTTCAGTGTACTCAGACCTGCTGAAGGACAACCGACGGACTTTAACAAAGGACAATGTAAAACTGCTTTTAATGTTGAAGTACAATAAAACTATATAGAGATTTTTAGAGTGGTTTCTGAGTGGCACTGAAAGGAGAGTGTGTATGAGTGTACGTAAGGAATAAAATTGTGGTATCTGCAATTTGTAGGAAATTGATGTTTAAAATGTTTTAATTATCTATATTGCTGGCCTTTATAGTCTAGATATATTGTTAAATAAAGTTTGGGCATTGTTAGAAAATTGGTATTCTGATTTATTTTCAATGATGTAATTGATTGCCATATATAGCTTTCATTAAAGTTTGGTTATTTTGCATTATGTCTTTTTTTTTTGGTGTTGTATTAAATATTATATATCTGGAAACTACACAACTACGATGTCAAGGGCCCTGCAATTTCCCAGTAATAAATCTGAAAAATCCCCGCAATTTGGCCATGATTTTTCCACAATTTTCCAGTGCCCCGCCTATCACACTATCCTGTTAATAAATAGATAATACAGCTTATTTTATTTTTAAAGCAGATAGTACAGCAGCTGTGAATGCAGTTGTGAATATTTGATGACTAGGGAGGGGGTGCACTGATGTGTTTTAATAATAGACTAATTGTTACCTGAGAATTAATAAGTTATCACACATATTTCATTGTGAGTGTTAAGCAACAGAAACAGTAGTAAGATAGAACAGTATCAATATAATATCGAATAATGTTTTTTGATATCTTTTTGTCTTTCTTTTTTTTATTACAGATAGAAAATGCCAAAATATTGGAGTGACAGAGAGGTGCTGGCCCTAGTTCATGCTGTGAGGGAGCATGTGAATGCGTGCATCGTCATGCATGTGACTAATCTGAGCCTGACCCATACATGGGGCAAGGTAGGTGTTTGGTTAGATTGAGACTTTACATTTTTTTTACACGGCTATACATATGATAAATGACAACAGTGGGTTCAGTAGTATATCTTGCAAATTCATTGATTGTTGGTGCTACAGTGTGCCATTCACAGCTTAATCACGGTGTTGTATATACTGGAAATTACATTTAGATTTCCTTGCTGGTACAGTGGAGTTTGTGTGAAGCCTGATTGTGGACGTTGTGAAAGGAGAAACATAGGTGTCCAAGCAGTCCCTTCCTGTCTAGACAGGCACTGAGACCCGTGTGTCTGCTCCCAGGTAGTTGTATTGGGCAGGACGTCATGACCCACAAAACTGTTTCCTAGGCTGCAGAGTGACACCATATACTATGAATCTGTGTGTATTGCTGCAGAGCATGTGACAATGGGTGTTAGTACAGTAGTGAACACCATACTGCTGATATATTAATGGGTTTAGTCTCATGTTTATTAATGTGCTGCACAGTATGGTATGTATGCATATTGATCTATACTGTTCAACAATTGCTGTACAGCTTTAGTGTACTCTGTGAGTCAATGGGTGGGCGGCTGACTTGTGGCTGGGGACATGCCACATGTTGCTGAGTGGGTGACACTGTGGTGGTGGGTCTGAGTGGCCAGGTGGAGATGGGGATGCTGTTTCATCACCACATTCTTCCTGTTAGAATCTGTGTTATTGGGATTGGGAGCACACTGAGTGGACTGTTGGGAATATTGCATTCCAAAAATATGTGGTCAGAGTGGGTCCAGTCCTCTGGAGCACTATGTATATATTTATATTATTTAAATAACACATATCCTAACAATTGGGCTGTGCATAGTATTTTGGAGCAGCAGAATAGATATAATTGCTTACTTTGTACTACAAATTCATATTATCGGGTACTAGATTGCTTTGCCAGTGAAGTGCAGGCCAACTTAATCTTAACGACTTGAAGACTGACACGATGCCAGGTGGAAGCTTACAGCAGTTTGTGTACCTGTATGTTAATGTGGGTAGAATGAGAAGCAAATATACCCATTTGTGGTTTGCATGTTCTATGGACCCATGTCTATTTCATCACTGAATCTTGCACTTCCTCTACTTGTTGCAAGTGCAGTTGTGCTGGTGCATCATCCTGCAACTGTCTTGCCACTTGAGGTGATGTGGCATCAGTTGAAGAAAAACAATGTGGGTAGCCATGACAGTATATTGAATGGAGCTGAGCCATGGCATTGCACTGTTGAATATCGCTTAGGACATGGCATTGTCATCTTCTAGCAATGCAGCACCCAGTGTTACACTTCTCTATAAATATTTCTTACACAAATGTTTAATATTTAATATGTACCTAAATGCTATTGTGTTGTGTAAAAAAATGAACTAAAGGGTGTCTCTTGTTCTGGTTTAAAATGGTAAAACTGGGTAATTTGACTTAATTGATGTTTGACCTTGTGGACTATATTAACTGCTTCTGTCGCATTTCTTCATTACGGCAATGCAAGAAAGTGTGCAATGTATTATTGTTTTCATATGTAATACTCTGTGCATTTCTGTAGATATTGTCACAGTTGCTGAATTTGTGGTTAGGTTGTCATCTTTGTTAAGTTATTCATTTTAGTGTTACACAAAACACTCGGGCCCCGGATATTCAAACTGCGCCAGGCTGTAGCGCAAGCCTGGGCGCAGCGCAACTTGGCTACGCTGGGGCATTGACTGGGCAATATGAAATGGAGCTACGCCATGGCACAGCATCATTGAATATTGCATCCTTGCCACCTGCAGTGTGCATGGCACAGTGGTACTGCACCAGCGCAAGTGGCCAGAGTGGAGCAGGTGGATGCACTAGTGCAAGTTCCGTTGTGCTAAAGCGCAGCAACCATGATATTCAAAAGTGCACATGCAAATGGGGCCATAATGCATGCAAGGCAAAAATGGGGCCATTTGCATGTCATTATGGCCCCAATTGCATGCAGGTGTGCTGATCCCCAGCAACTTGCACCTGGTGCCCTGCCAGACAGCAGATGTCGGGGACCAAAACCCCCTGCACTGCATGGCAATGTGCCCCACAGCCTGATCACAGGCATTTGTAAAATAAAAGTGATTCCTATATCCCTGGTGGTCCAGTGGACCGCTGTCAGCATGATCGCAAGCATGTGTTAAATAAACAAAAGTCCTACATCCCTGGTGGTCCAGTGAACCACTGTCAGCCCGATCATGGGCTTAAGTATAAATAAAGTCCAATATCCCTGGTGGTCCAGTGGACCACTCACAGCCCGATCACGGGCTTAGGTATAAATAAAGAAGTCCAATATCCCTGGTGGTCCAGTGGACCACTCACAGCCCAATCATAGGCATTTGTATTATAAAATTACGTCCAATATCCCTGGTGGTCCAGCAGACCCCCCTCCCCAACCGCCTTCTGAGCCCCATCACCCTGCTTCCCCCGGTCAGCGGTGGGTGGCAGCACCTCACCCCCCTGCTGCCCTGCCACCTGCTGACTGACACCATAGGTAGGGCTGTACGCCCATTGGTCCACAGCGTGAGCCAATGGGCATGTAGCCCATACCGTACTACACATTCCAGATATGTGAATGGACTCACATATCTGGAATGTGTAGTACCCAGGTGCATTACTTTGCATTACTTTGCACTTCTTTGCATTGAATCTAAGTTGCCATATGTCTGACCATTCCTCCAATCTTGCCAAGTCCCTTCTCATTCATTCTATCCCCCCGTGTATCAACTCTGTTACAGATCTTTGTGTCATCTGCAAAGAGGTATACCTTTCCTTCCAGACCCTCTGCAATGTTACCTATAAAGACATCAAAGAGGACTGGACCCAGTACTGAGCCCTGAGGTACTCCACTAGTAACCCCCCTTTCTTCAGAATGTGTTCCATTCACTGTTACCTTCTGTGTCCTGTTGTGCAGCCAGTTTGCTACCCAGGCTACCACCCTGGGACCCACTCCCAGGCTGGCTAACTTGATTATTAATCTTTTGTGTGGGACTGTGGCATGTGCACTTTGATTAGCTGAACACTACATAGTATGAATCTTGTGAAGATTAAGGATATTGCACAACTAGTAGTGGTGAAATGTATATTTATACATGCACAGATATTGTTATGGAGAGATAAGCGACTCATTTTGTTTCACTATGTTTTATAGAGGATGAACCATCTGCTGAGGATGCTGCTGGAGGGGAAGATTCCACAGAGGGTATAGAGATTGTCGAGATTGAACCCTCTGTGGAATAAATGCCACAATCTCCAGCAGCAGGTCATCCTTCAACACCTACAGGTCCAGGTGGGCCTCCAGCTGTGGAACGTGAGTACTTGTTATATTGTTTGTGTCTTTATTGTTTAAAGATTAGTATAGGGTGTTGACTATGCTTATTTTTTCAGAGATAGTAGTACTGCAGTTTGTTTACAGTCCCAGGTGAAAATGTTGTTCCCGAAACAGTAACTGGGTGTTGGCATGGTAATCTATAACAATATTGTTAGTCATGCTACATTGTCTTGCTGCCTTTTCATCATATCCCCAGAACAGTTGATGATCGTCACTGGTTGTTCTTCAGCCTGTTCTTTCTGAGTTTATTGTTGTGATCCAGACCTCTTCACTCTGAAAGCTGTAGCTTCGACTGTGTGTATCCTTTGTTCCATTCCTTCTTCATTTTGGTGTTGCTGGATTATTATACAATGGTAAGAAACAATCCTGGGTCTGAGTGCTCAATTGCCCATCACAGCAGGGATGTTACTCTGGCATTACATCCATGCTGTTAACAGTTCTAGTTTTATCATTGTGGAGACTATGGCTGCACCTTTTTTTTTTGCATGTGCTCTTGAGAAAAGTTATTTTTTTTGCACACTGATGACATTATTAAAAAATATTATAGCATTCCATATACAACAACAAGCCATTGTAGCATATGAATTATGCACTCTATGGTGGGTGTTATGCTGTGCTAACATTCCATCTTGTGTCTTGGGTGCACTTGTCAGGTGGACTCAGACCCAAACCATGTGAGGTGGGATGTTATGCCAGCATTATAGCCACCCTGCCAGGCAACATTTCTTCACTATTTACTGTTGAAGCCTGGTGATCAGGTAGGCAGTGCCAGAGCCGTCTTTATATAGTCATAACATATGATTACGAGATTGCCTCTCACGGACTATTTCCCTCCCAGTTCAGTATAGGATTAAGTAAGGTGCAGCCACAGACACACACAAAGACAGTATAGAACAAGGACTTATGAAAGAGTTAGATAGCAGTATCACATAATACAGTGGTATGTGGTAGGAGTGTGTAGTGCTAAATCAGCATATCCAATGTTATGTGTTAGACATGAACTTTTTTTTCTATCTACTGTGTATATGAAGAGGGCTGAATAAAAGTAATAGCTAGGTTGTATATGCATAGTATTGATACGTATTTTTAGATGGAGAATCTATATGTCATCCTCAATGTCCTCTTATGAAGTATTCAATAAGGAGTACAGTATGTGTCAAAATTGTACATCATCTTACTTGACTGCCTGCTGGTGAACTGTGTGGCTTTAATAAATCTCATATCTGTTTGCATATCTGTCTATTCAAGAAATTAAATAGATAGACAATAGTGGATGGGCAAATATGCACAGACAGGCAGTAAAAAATGTTTTTTTTTTCATCTTCATTGGTGTTTAATTTACTGTAGAGGTTCAATTATTGTAACTTTTATATGTGACTTAGGTAGTAAAACACTGTCAAAGACTGATTTATGTAACTATTTTGTATTAGGTAGATACATCTGAAAATTTTTTAGCAGATCACACAGCATTGCAGTGATGGTGTTTTACCAAAATGGTAGGTTGTTTGGCCCCAGGTGTATCAAGATCATCAGGTTATCCATTTCTTTCTCTGCTATCCTTTTGATGCAGTCGTAATCACATTTCACTGAGGCCCCCGGGAAGCATTTGAATAACACCCTTGTTTGTGCACATTCCTTTAGTTGGGTCTTCTCATGTTTGTGTACAGTCATTTAGGTGGGACCACTCCCCATGCCATGGAGTCTCCCACTATGAGTACTCCTTTGCCTTTTGCTCTCTTTTCACCATTGGTCCTCATTGGATCCCGTCCTTTCTCTTCAACTGGTTTGTTGTCTTTCTCTCATTACTGTGATCTCTTTCTTTAGTGAGAGGAGCAAAATGGTTTGCCGTGGAGATAGGCTTTGCATGAACTGATTGTATCTGGACCCTTCTACTTATTTTATTTCCTCTCCTCTGTACTTCCTGCCATTCATCTGAGCTGGTTTTCCTCTGTGGGAGTGGACTTCACAGTGAGATCTGAGGGTGGGTATTTTGAGGGTATGACATCCTGTTCCTGTACATCAGGTACTGCAGCTGAGATATTTTTCCCCATGCTGCATTCAGCTGCACTCTGAGATCATTTAGGGTCCTGCAAATGGGGCAGTGCTCTATCTTCCAAATAATTCCTCTGTGAATGAATGCCCCACACCTGTGCCAGCCAATTATATCCATATCTCCTTGCATGATTTTACTTCTTCACTGATATATTCAGTTTCCCTGGCAGCTGTGTCTATGTCTGGATCCTTAATGTGACTATGGCTGACTCCTCCACAGATTAGTCCCTGTAGTTTGGGACACAGTTGAGAATCCCAGCCTATATCACCAGGAAGAAGATTCTCTCTCTCTCTCTCTCTCTCTCTCTCTCTGTCTCTCCTCTTTATCTCTCTCTCTCTCCCACCCTCCCTCCTTCTCTACCCCCCCCCGGCAGGACTTAGCTGTTTACCAGTTCCTGTTCCCACAGTAAGTTTCTGTTATCACTCAGCCTCAGTCCCTAATACATTGGGCAATCCCACTTTGCTACTGGTTCCCCCTTCTTATTTATCACTGCTGCCTGTGCCATGTGCTCTCTCTCCCCCCTGTCCTTATTGTTATGGTGCCCATCCCATTCTGCTTCCTTTTTTTAAATTGTTGGTTTAGATCCATCCCTTTCTACCTCTCTGACCTGGTCACTCCCTCGGCTACCTCTGGTTATTCCCGTAGTTCCTCTAACCTCCTCTCCTTCATTATTCCCTGTTGCTCTTCATTGACTGGTCAGACATCCATCACAACCCAGCTGCCTTCGATGTGGAACTCTCATTTCTTTCATTAAACTAGCCCTCTCTTATCTTTTCTTTAAAGTGATTCTATGGGACCACTTCTCTCCTGCTTGCTTCTGCCTTCATGTAGTTGGCACCTCATCTTCCCTGTTTTCCTTTTCTGGTGCTAGACATTATTATTGTACATACATTATACATTGTTTCCATTACTTTGCAGTTGTCATGTATTTATAAGTTGTTGCCCTTCCAATGCTGTATTTGACCATACTATAATTGTATTGTAGTCTCAACTGCTTTAACTGTTAGCTTCTCTCTTTCATGCCTAGAAACAAGCTCCAGCTCATTGCACCTATCCCAGTTATCAATTTTCAGACAAAAAATAAATAAGTATCTAAATGAGGTTAACAAAGTGAATAGCATGGAATTGCTCAAATGGAGTGGGAACCCACGCACCAAGGGTACCTCTATGAAGCTGGCAGGGGCAAGTTTTTAGAGGGATACCATGTGGTATATATTTGTGGAATGTGTTTTGGAAGGGTGGACTAGGCTGCCAATGGGGATACCCTGTGGAAAACAGAAGGGAGATTCAAACATAGATGGGACAGAAACATTAGTTTAAGTGTGGTACCAAAAGGGGAGGGGATTGAGCAGATAAAATTAGCCACCAGGGCTCTTACAGTACATTCCACAAGAGATACTGTAGATAGGACTGGGCAGACACAATGATCCAAGTGGCATTTTACTGCCAGAAATGTCTATGTTTATATAAACCACAGTATCAGTATTTTTTTTTCAGGGAGACTGTCTAACATTTAGCCTCTTGTTGAAACTTAATCCTGCATACCCTAGATATATAGATACATAGACACTGTAAGGAGATAAGGGCCTAGGACCCAACCCATCTGCCCATTTGAGCTTGTAAGTTCCCTTTACATTTTTCTAGAAGTCTGTTGCCCCTTACCCCGACCTCCAGGATTCCCTTATGTCTATCCCATGCATTCTTAAATCCTGTGATGGTTTCAGCCCCCACCACTTCCTCTGGCTAGGTGTTCTACTTGTCCACCGCCCTTTCTGTGAAGAAATTCTTCCTCACAGTTCCTCTGAATCACCCTCCCTCCATAGGGAAACCAGCAGTATAGTGAAATCATAATTCATGAATATACTTGATAAGATGGCAAATATGTTCCCTCACCTGGAATCCAACCATGGACTCTTTATTTGTAAGGCAAGCACACATCCTGTGTGCCACCTGAAGAGCTTAGTTATAACTTATGTAGAAAATACTATGGTGGGTCTTTTCATAGACTCAAGAGGACTTGTGCCACTATTGTCAAGCACCTCCAGTTATTGTTCTGTTCAGTTAGTGTGGGCAATATAAGGTCATATATTTTCAGGTCAAGTTTGAGCTTGTATTATAGGCTTGGTTCACTTATACTGGAAGTAATTATATTTCATCTTTGTTCTATTTCTGCTTAAAGTCAACCTGTCATTTTAAGGTTGAAATGACTGTATAGTGTTTTTTTCTACTAACTTCTCATATTATCTCTAACTGTTTAACAATATTTATATTGTTTTCCTCCATCTAGTGTAAGATCTGGGGCCTGATTCCAAAAGTCATTATGCCTGTCACAAGGTGATTTATGCCAAGCCTGATGGTGGAAATCACACCTTGCACCAGGCATTATGCTAGTAGAGATTCCAAGTCCGGACTGCACCATGCTGTATGCGGGTTGTACCAAAAGTGGGCTACACCACCACTACACCCACAACTCTACAACAGCATGGTGCAAGGGTAATACAGCAGCAACAGCACCTCTATTCCAGAAGGGTGGCTATCAGACCAACATATGCCATTCCAGAACAGGGAATGGCATAGTGAGGTGAGACCAGCCAGGAGGTGGTCTAAGGGCATCCATCCTGGCACAGTGATGGATTTCCCACTGCATTGTGAAAGTTACTGAAATGTGCTCCCTGTGCCCCCCAACCCTGTAATGCCCCCAACATTCAGGGACTCCAAAGTCTGTTTCATCACTGCCCCCCAAAGTGCATGTGTCAACTGGCCAGCCACCCCAAATGCCCCAGGCACATGCCATTGTGTTTCAGGGTGGGGGCTCTGGGGGGGCAGTAGAATGCGTGCTGCAACTTGCAGCATTCAGGTCTGGTGCACCATTCCTTTAGCACTAGCATGTGGCTGCTGCAAGTTGTGGGCATAAGTGCCGGGGACCCTGCTTGTCCTGGAATATGGTGCAGGGTCCCCAGTGTAGCGCTGCATGGTGCAACTTGCATCCGCCAGCGAGTTGCACCATGTGTCATTTTGAGCTATATTTAAAATCATCACACAGAAAGCAGTGCTAAATCAATGTCAGCAAGTACTTCCCCTCTGTTGCCATTTTGGTAAATGAAACAATACTGCTCCCTAGCATTTCTTGTTACAAAACCAATGTGTATTAAAATGTAATGATTTTATGTAATTCCCATTAGGAAGATGAAACAGGAATTAGAACAAGGTTCAAACTATGTTTGGTTGATGTAGGTAAAAACATACTTATGAAATGTTTCTAACCAAAACGTAAGCAAAATTCAGCTTAGCTGTCAATGTCCAATGATGTTAGATGAAAAATGTTTGCCTGTAAAATGTGCTGCATACAAATGCAACCATTTTTGAGAGAAATTTTGATATTTTACAACACCACCACCATAAAGAGATGGCATTGCCCAACACCTAATGCCATCAAATATGGCATTTTTAACATTCAATACGATCAAGATGGTATTCTCAACATCTGATATCATCACTAATGCATGCATAGTAGAGTTGAGTGAAAAACAAAAACTTCTGCTGGCAGAAATTGTGTGAAAGTCAGACTTTCACCTTTGCAAAAGTTCGGAAATCAAATTAGCAACTTTTGCAGAAATTCCAACTTAGAAAGGCAAAATAAATGTACTGTATGAACAGCAGATTCATGAATTAAACTGCAGAAAAAAATCTGCAGAACTAGTCACCATCAGAGGTCAGTTCTGTGGAATTTCTTTTGGCAGTTTAAAAAGCAGCTTCCTAGTAGCTGCCTGCCCCAGCCCATTCGATTCCTTACCTGCTTGGAAGCAAGCTGCTGAAGTTTGGCATAAAAAGTCTATTGGTGTAAAAAGTTATATCCCTTGTAATTTTGTAAATGTGAATGCTGGCCAAAAAAAAGACCGACTTCCCAGTTCGAAAAACACCCCACCACATCAGCCCATGCAGCACTGTTTTGTGATGTCACAAAATGAAGGCTGCATGAGCACGCCCCCTTCAGTTCTATGGGACTGGCATTTTCTAATATATTTATACCCTTTAGTGTTGGGATTTATTATATCAAAGCACTCAAATGACTAATAGAGACCCTATTAGTTAATTGATTGCTTTGATATAATAAAATCCCAACACTAAACGGTAAAGCAGAATTCACAACTTTTGTCCAGCCCTAATGCATAGTACCTTTTGACATCTAGGTAATTATGATTATCACGTCATCTACAGCAAGAAGTCTATCTGCAGCAAGTCAGAGGTACAGGACCTCAGGAGAAAGGCAACAACATGTAGAATTCAATTACATTTACCATGCTTCAAAATCATGTGTTATTCTTCAGGAACAAGACTCTCTCCAGTGCCAAACATCTACCACATGATCATACCATTGAGGGAGATAATGCCTGCAAACAGCAGCCTCCCCACCCCATGGACTGGGGATAAGCAAATGTTTATCAATAGCTTCAAACCCTTGCCAAACAAAACTCCTTAATTAACACCTCATCTTGGCACAACCATGGAGAGCTGAGGGTTCATCGAGTGGCTAAGATGTGTTCGTGTTTTTCTAAGAACTGTATAAACTGTCATTAACTGGGTTAGATAAATGCCAAACTGAAATTACAAATCTTATACTAAGGATAACTGCTGAAAAGGAATTGTTCAAATTCTATTAACAATAAATAGGTTAAAGATAGAATCAACTGGAGTAACTAAAGTTCGTAATTTCAACAAAGCCAATTATGGGAAAATAGAAAAGTATTTAAGTACCTGGAACTGGCAGAGTGAACTTAAAAACTTAGATACTAACAGTATGTGGAGATTAATATTTAAGAATATTACATATTGTATCAATAAATGGGTCCCTTTTCATACTAAATACAACAATAACAAAAAAAGGGTACCGGTTTGGTGGAATAATAATATTAAAAGAATTATAAGGAAAAAGAAGAGAGTCTACAATAATACAAAATGAAACCTACCGCAAGTAACTGGCAAAAATGTAAAACGATGGCAAAGAAAACTAAAAGTGTAATTAGACTTGCAAAGCAAAATTTGGAAGTCAACCTTGCAACTATAACCAAAATAACAAAAAAAGATTCTATAATTATATTGGTTCACTAAAAAGTAAGTACAGTGGTGTGGGTCCTTTAATGGTAGATCAGAAATTACTAACTAATGAAAATAAAATGGCTGAGGAATTGAACTCTTACTTTGTAAGTGTTTTCAAACCAAAAGAGAACTTCACCCTGAATCATACAGAACATAAAGATTTCCATATCTTGTTTACCACACAAGATATTCTAGATACCATTAAAATGATGAAATCTAACTCCTCTGCAGGTCCAGATGAAATCCATCCTGTTTTTATTAAAAGCTTGTCTTTGGAATCGTCCGGTATCTTGCTTCATTCATTTAACATCTCAATTGCTGAGGGAGTTGCTGTACCTGATTGGAAAGTGGCACTAATAATGCTGTTACACAAAGGGGGTATTAAGCAGAACATTGAAAATTACAGGTCTATAAGCTTGATTTCCTGTTTCAGAAAATTAATGGCACATCTACACCAGCATAAAATTATAGACCATTTGAAAGTAATTGGTTTTCAGGATATTAGTCAACATGTTTTTTCTAAAGGCAGATCATGTCAGAGCAAATTAACTAATTTTTTTGAACCAGTTAGTAGGGCTATAGACTTGGGTTTACCTGTGGATGTTATATATTTAGATTATGCCAAAGCATTTGATTCAGTTTCTCATTACATCTTACTTAATCAGGTAGTACATCTGAAACTACATAACAATATAATCAAATGGATTGCATCATGGCTTGACAATAGAAAACAGCAAGTTGTTATTAGAGGGTATGAATCATCATGGGCCACAGTGACCAGTGGTGTGCCTCAGGGTTCTGTTCTGGGCTCCTTATTGTTAATTTATTGATTGCATCCATACAGACTGTTGATGGACTATGGATAAACAAATATGCTGATGACAGCAAAATTGGTTGCATTGTAAATAACAGTGAGTCCGTTGCAGCTTTACAAACTAACCTCGATAGATTGATTAAGTGGTCAGATGAAAATAAATTAACCTTTAACATCAGTAAATCCAAGGTGATGCATTTAGGTAAATACAACTCACTTGCAGACTACAAATTGAATGGTACTTACTTACAATCAATCACTACTGAAAAAAAGTTAGGAGTAATTATTTCTAATAATTTAAAATGTGGGATACATACTGCTAATAAAGTTAAAAAATGTCATGGGATAATCAGTTCTATTCTAAAACATATCAAGAGTCGTAAACAGGAAGTTATTGTGCCCTTATATACAAGCTTGGTTAGATCTCACTTAGAATATTGCTCTCCCTTTTGTGCTCCTACATCGCTTTTGGTGACAAAGATTTAGTAAAGAGAGTTCAGGGGAGAATCACCAGGAAAGTATGTAACTTGTCTGAGTTGGATGACTCTGATAGGCTGAAATCACTTGGTTTGTACTCTTTACAATATAAATCTATGAGAGGGGAATTGTGCCTTTCGTATAGAGCATATAATGATCCTGCAATGCTTGAAACATATTGTCTCGAAAAACAGAACACACTTAATAACACAAGATCGCACAAATTTAAATTAGTGACTAGTCATAATAAGACTGTCAGAAGAATAAATTTTGTTACTCAAAGGATACCACCATTATGGAACTCTCTTTGAACATTTGTCGTCTCTAGTGCCAACATTCGTCAATTTAAATCTAGGCTTGACCAATATATTGTTGAACAAAAGTTATTTTTCCACCATTAGGATATATAGTGGCAAGTTCTAAATGGGCTTGTCCCTCGAACTTGTAACTGCCTATGAATGTAGCATTCCAGCACCCTTCCCTTCCATGGGGAAGCAAAAGCCTCTCAGCAATATAGCCTTCTTCTTTTTTTTTTGTGTTATCTTTTTTTCCCTCCGTCATGCACTGGGACCTGCTCCTCCTTCAAGCCACCTACTACCACCAGTGACCCCTTGTTGCAATTCCCCCAGAGCTGCCTACCTCATGTTGCAGCCTTCCTTCGGGATAGCCTCGCATATCCCTTTGCCGGGAGGGACCCCTCCTTCCAGAGGGAAGGCACCGACTGGGTGGATTCCAGCACACTATTTTTTTTCTTGCCCAGGTGCTGCTGAGGTGGAAGTTACTCTGCTGGGATTGCTCGAGGGCATTGTCAAGGATGGCCACCATCATCCAGCCAATCCCAGCACAGTTTCCGCTTTTCTGGTGTTTTCCCTCATGGACATCCCTCTATCATTCTCCCAGTCTCCACCGGGGGCTGCTACAGAGTGACATGCTGCCCTAACCCACCCCAGGAGAGGAGAGAAGACCATAGAATGCTCAATCCTCTCCTTCCTTGGCTGACCCCCGGCATCCCTGGTCTATTCCAGAACCAGGGTTGCCGCCATGATTTGAGGTAAGGCACCAGCGCCACAGCCCTCTATGCCACCAGGCCAGCATAGCCTTCTTCTAATGAGGGTTCACTGGTACAAATGTATTTGAAAGAGACTGTTGTTTAATTGCTTGCTAATTACTTATATACTATCTTTTTGTTGTTGTTTTCAAGTTTGTGTCAGGTCAGTAAAAGCTATTGATTGGTATAGTACAGGTTAATTGTTATCTGCTTATCCTCTGAAACTTATAACATTGTGGGATTTATGTGAGGCCCAAGCACTGGGATTAAGATTTGCTTTTGAGCTACTACAAATTAAATCAGGGTGCCTCCCATACATTTGGCTTCCAAATTTGGGTAACTAAAGTTAGGTCATGACACTCCCATCAGATAATCAGAAAGATTATCTAATTGTTGGGCATAATTGGTACAATTTGTGGCAGTAAAACAGATGTACAGCATGCATCAATATCTGTTGAATGTGTCTATTTTTTGCCATAAAGCATGTAAAATGGTCACAAATTAATTAAAATGTCTATTCCAGACATATTAGTGCATTTTGTAGGATTTGGGCTGTGCTTGAAATCAAGAACTACACCTTTCTAATGCTATTTTTAGAGTCCCTCTGTATATTTTGGTGCAGTACTCTGGATAAAACAAATTAGTAATCAATTAATAATCAGTTAACATCCCCTGAGGAGTGTTGTTGCTGATTCCTGACTCTTTCAATGTTAACATATAGACTTGTGATAAAAATGGATATCACAGCTCTGTCATGCATTTTGCTTTTCACTTCTTAGTGAGGAAATAATTGCAATATAAGCAGGTGTACTATTTAAGTAATTCATGACTCTACTTTGGTTTTTATTATTCAGGAATAATGGGTTATTAAAATGTATATCCACAGTAGGTGTGAGACAGACAATATATTTACCTTTTGCTAACCTAGCACTGTGGTTTAAATCTCTTTATTGTCTGTTTTTCTACTTTATTATTCAGTTTATTTGTTTGTAAAATGTTATTCCTTAAAAACATTTCATGGAAAAAGATAGCCCATTTGAACATTAGCTCGTTTTCAATGGGGTCCAAAACATTCAAGCCAAGTTTCATAAAATATACAGCACATATATTACAACATATAAAATTTGCATAATACATAAGCAAACAAAAAAAAGCTAAATAATCACATGCGTTCTCAAGAATGGCTACAACCGTAAAAAGTTGTCCATTTTCAGTTGTCAAATCTCAAATTGCCTTGTATAGTGTGAAATACAGTATTTTCTTCTGTTTTTTTTTTCATTACGCCTCAGATACATTTGCTATGCTTAAGGAAGCCTGTACAGTATATTTAGTTAAGTCTGTCCAATTGACACATCCTCAAGGACTCTTTAATAACAGTTTTTCTTTTTCTGCTTGTAATCTGCTGATCATTTCTGAATGCAGAAAATATAAATTACATGATTGGTGTAAAACCACTTTCAAAGGAACTGTTTCTAAATAAGTCAAAATGTTTGATGTTATAAAACATATTGTAAAATGTATTCAGCAATTGCCTTTTCCAGTGCTATTGGCATCAAATTTCTAGGGTTATCTGATGCTTTGTGTTTCTTTATATGTGCTAGTTCCTTTACCAACAAAATAATTACCTGATAGAAGAGCAAGTAGAGTGCAACATTCACGCTGTCAATCTTACAATTAAGCAATAATAAATGACATCCATGCCCTTTAACAAGCAACTAATGACCTGCTTGTAGAGAGACTGGCCCAAGGCAAAATACATTTTGCCAAAAAGCAAACAGCAATTAGAAAAGCACATCTGAAAAGCAAATGCCTTTATTTACAACTTTGATGGAAATTTCTCTTTTGGCTGCAACAGAAAGACATTACTGGCAGAGATAGAAACCAAGCCTCTACAGCTACAGGTACTAAATCATGGAAAGATAGAATCTGACTGCATTTAAGTAGTGCAGGCCCAGCCAGTCTACCCATTTTTCCCTTTCTACGTTAATACTGCAGACCATACATGATCTATAGATCGTATCCCCCTTTCCTTCCACTGTGATTCTATTGTGCCTATTACACGCATTCTTAAAACTCACCACCGTTTTCAACCCTTCAGCTACAAGACTTTTCTAACAATCCACCACTCTTTCTGTGAAGAAGTACTTCCTCACATCTTTCCTGAATCTACCCCCTCCAGCTTCATAGCATGTCCTCTTATTCATGAGCACCTTTTTTCTGAAATATACTTTCCTCTTGTACCCTATTTACCCCCTGTGAGATATTTAAAGGGCTCTATAATATCCCCCCTCTCCCTCCTCTCCTCTCTTCCAGTGTGTACATATTGAGGTCCATTAGCCTCTCCTCAAAGCGACTGTGATGCAGACCCTGCACCATTTTGCTTTCCCTCCTCTAGACTGCCTCCTCTTTGTCTATGTCCTACCAGAGATGTGGTCTCCAGAACCGGACACAATACTCTAGATTGGGTCTTACCAGTGATCTATACATAGCCAACAGCTGCTCCATCTTTCTGCTAGTGACTCGCCTCCCTACGCACCCCAGCATCCCATTAGCCCTCCTGACTGCCTTGTCTCAATGCCTGGCAATCATGAGGTTATCAGATATGATTACCACCTGGTCTGTTTCTAACTTGGTAGTCATCAATACCACTCCACCAATGTTGTACACCACACCTGTGTTTTTATGCCCTAACTTCATTGTTTTGCACTCTTTCACATTGAAACCCTATGACAATACCCTTGAATACTCCTTTAATTTCCTCAGGTCTCTGCTTATCCTTTCTGTCCCCCCCCCTCCAAAGTGTCCACCCTATTGCAGATTTTGTTGTCATCCGTAAAGAGCAGACCTTCCCTTCTAGTGCATCTCCAATGTTACTTATCAAGGCATTGAACAGGACCACTCCCAGCACTGATCCCTGAGGAACCCCATTGGTCTCCTTCCCTTCCTCAGAGTGAACACTGTTTACGACCACCCTCTGTTGTCTATCCCCTTGTAAATTTATCATCCAGGTTCCCACTTCTGGACCCACTCCTAATCTACCCAGGTTGCTTACTACTTTCTTATTTAAAATGGTGGTGAAAGCCTTACTGAAATCTAAGTAGGCCACGTCCACTGCTCCACCCTGCTCTAAGTCCATTGTCAACCAGTCAGAGAAATGCAGCAGATTCATTTGACATGATCTCATTTCTATGAACCCATGCTGCCTCTGATCTTGTAATCCACTGGATTCAAGATATTCCACAATCCTTTCCTTCAGCAGTGATTCCATTAACTTTCACCCCACCAATGCAAGGCTGACTGGCCTATAGTTGTCCACAGCCTCCCTGCTACCACTTTTGTGAAGTGGGACCACAAAGGCATCAGTATTCTGTTTGTAAATTCTTTAGAATGCATTCTATTGTATTAATCTATGTAAATCATATTTTTTGAAATAAGGACATTTCACTCTATCATTAGCAATTTTGATATTGTCTTGATGCACTGATCTTAACTGATTTGATATTCTACTTCCAGATTCTCTACTACTAAGGGAATAGGATTTCAGATTGCACTTTGCAAGACCACGCTGTGATTTTATTGAAGCTTCAGCTGTTCTAACTGTACTGTAGCTGGAGGGTTTCCAGCTGTTAGCACCACTAAGATTATCTTATAGGGGTTATATAACAACCAGAATCACATCCGTTATTTTTCCATGGCTTTACAGCTACAGTATGGTGTGATTTGTAGACCTTTTGACCAGATGGTGTTCCAAATAGAGGAAAATCAATCCTACAGCTTCAAGATATATTTAACCCTTAGAAGACTATGGGCGTATATATACATCTAGAATCTATATACGTTCCAACATATTCTGTTCTCAAAGGGTTAAGGTAATATTTTAAAAAAATTATATATTTTACTTTACTCTTAATGTATTGCAATCGCATAAATATATTTTTTTAGCATCATGCCAAAACTGAAATATCTTATTTTGTCTGAAAGTTACAAGCTTTTGAATAACCCTATTTTCACTACCTGTTCAAAAATGCTGGTTTAAAGGAAGAGATATGATGATGTCAGATCCAAAAATCACAGCTTAGTCTTCTTGAAAACAACATCATGCAACTAAAATCTACCACATTTAGAAAAATAACAGGTACAGGCTTCAAAAAATAAAACACTGATATATATTCTATATTTTGACCCCATCCTGTTCTCTGGTGCTGATCTACCTCTATATACCACATGGTGTCCCCCAGATGCCTTATCTGTTCCACAGCATTATCCTTCATGCCACCTTGGTTTCTCCCCCCAGGATGGGTGCCTGGAGGGGCTATACCTTCGAATGAGCTGCTTAACTTTAATCAGAAGATGCTGAGATGGTGTGAGCATTCCAGAAGCACTGAGAGCTGTTATCCTGAGCAGCAGGGCCATTTTCCTTGTTGCTCCCAACTCACCAGATGCAGGTTCACAAGGGTGACATTGAGGCATTGGCATGAGACAGTCCCTGACCTGCACCTGACACACCAATGGCATCCTTAACTGCACTGCCATATCTGGTTACCCAGGTGGCAGTACTGAGGGGAGCATCCTCTGGGACACTCGATTCTCCTCCAACCTGCTGGCTCCTGATGATCCAGGCTTTTTCCTGAACCTGGCTCACAAGTGTCATGGGCAATAGCCTACTGCTGCACCAACTGGCCGGCACAATAAAACAATGACTTATCGGAAAAGGTTGAGAGCTTAAAGTGCCATGATTTCACATCAGTACAATATGAGTATTACAAAAGAAAAAGAATATGGAGGGGACTAACTGTTTTTCTGGAAGTCTGTCTGGGTTAATTTTGCAACCCTTACAAGGTAAATGGAGGCTGTTAAGAACAAATGTTTGTTTTAAGTCTTGTCCTAGTAAAGGCAGTCATAGTGGAAAAGGGTGTGATTGGGGAGGAAACAACATACCTAAAAAAAGAGTACTTAGACAAAGGAATAAGTAAGAAAGGCTAGGAAAGGGATCAAAGCAGTGCAAGAAGCATTTGTGGAGATGGGGAGGGGCCTTAGACAAATAGCACATGCATAACCTTCTCGGAGGTGCTGCCTGTCTATGGCATGGATGAGGCTAGGGTGCTCCACACCATGGAATTCAATTAGTGGTTGAAAAACCTAGTGCAGAGCTTAGGGATTTGGCTTCATTGGGGACTGGGGGTCTACCTGGATGGATGCAGGCCTATACTGGCGTGATGGTCTGCATCTGTCCAGGAGGGGAACCAGGATCCTAGGTGATAGGTTTGTAGTAAATACTTCATTGGCAAGCATTTAAACTAGGCAAGGGAGGAGGAACTGGAAAGGAGCAGGGAAATCCTACCCCCAAACAATCAGGGAACTAAGTGAGATAGACACCAACATAGAGATGTCAATATGGAGAAGCACTGGGGTAAATGGAGAGAGTGACAAACACAATAAGGACAGGGATGAGGCAAAAAGGGGTAAGGCCCTCAAGTAATGGAGGGTAATGAGTACCAACACCCATAGTCTGGGCAAAAAGCTCCCTGAACTGGTGGCCTTGATGGAAGAGGGATGCCTGGATATCATAGCAGTCACAGAAACATGGTACACAGAGAACCATGACTGGGATGTTAGCATACCAGGATACACAACCTACAGGAGAAACAGGGAGGGCAGAAGAGGATGGGAGTAGCTCTCTATGTAAGGGAAAAGATAAAAGCAACTGAGCAAAAGAGTAAACAGGGAGGAGAGAAGGCACTGTGGGTCACCTTAGAGACTGGAAATTGCACTACAATCCACACAGGGGTTGTATACAGACCCCCATGTCAGTGGGAGGGAATGGACAAGGATATGATAGAAGGCATACTTAGGATGGCAGAGAAAGGGGAGATTCTGTTGATGGGGGACCTTAATATGCCAGATGTTAACTGGAACACCTTTGCTGCAGCCACATCCAAAAGCAGGGTCATTCTCGATGTCCTTCAGGGGTCATGCCTCAGCTAGTTTTGGAACCTACTCTTGAGGGAGCAATCTTAGACCTCATACTCTCAAATGGGGACAGTGAGAGGATCTCAGATCTAGAAGTGGGTAGCCATTTGTGAACAAGTGACCACCAAGCAGTGTGGTTCATGATAAACTCAGCTACAGAGTCAAGCCATACAAAAGTGAGGGTTCTTGACTTCAAGAGGGCTGACTTTGGCAAGATGGGAGAGTGCCTTAGAAAAGCACTAGCAAACAGGCTAGACGGAGGGGAGGAGCAACAATGGGGAAATATCAAAACTATCATCACAGAGGCAACAAGCCTTTGTGTGAAGCAAATAAACAAATCAAAATGAAAGAAAAAGCCACTATGGTTCTCAAAAGAGGTGGCGGTGAAGGTTAGGGAGAAAAAGATGGCATTTAGGAAGTATAAGGAAACACAGAAGGAGCAGGAAAGAGAACTGTACCAGTTAAGGCAGAAGGAAGCAGGGAGGGTAGTCAGAATAGCAAGGGCACAAACTGAGGAAAAGATAACCAACTCAGTTAAGAAGGGGGATAAAACCTTTTATAGGTATATCAGGGAGCATAGAAAGACAAAGGGAGGGATAGTGAGGCTGAATAGAATGGATGGTGGGTGGGTAGAGAGTGACAGTGAAAAAGCAGGGATACTGAATGAATACTTCAGTTCAGTATTCACAAAAGAAGAAGTGGGGGAGGTGCCTAATCCAATTAACAGAAGCACTCTGAAGGGGGGGGGTCGATCCCAGTCCTTTCACAGAAGAAAGGGTTCTAAAAGAACTCCTAAAACTGAAGGTGGACAAAGCAATGGGGCCAGATGGAATTTACCCCAGAATTCTAAAAGAATTAAGCAGAGAACTAGTGATACCACTGACTACCCTTTATAACAAATCATGGGAGGATGGTGTGGTACCTGAGGACTGGAAGAAGGCTGATGTGGCTCCACTTCACAAAAGTGGAAGCAAGACAGAGGCAGGAAACTACAGACCTGTTAGTTTGACCTCTGTGGTAGGGAAAGTGATGGAATCACTTCTGAAGGAAAGAATTGTTGAATACCTAGAGGCCAGTGGGGCACAGAACCTAAGGCAGCATGGGTTCACTGCGGGAAGGTCATGTCAGATGAATCTAATTGATTTTTTTGACTGGATGACCAAAGTAGTAGACCAGGGAGGGGCCGTGGACATGGCCTACCTAGACTTTAGCAAGGTATTTGACACAATCCCACACAAAAGATTAGTAGTCAAATTAACCAGCCCTGGAGTAGGTCCTAGGGTGGTAGCCTGGGTAAAACATTGGCTGAACAACAAGACACAGAAGGTAATTGTAAATGGAGTCCACTCTGAAGAAAGAGGGTTTACTAGTGGGGTACCGCAGGGTTCAGTACTGGGTCCAGTCCTTTTTAATGTCTTTATAAGTGACATTGCAGAGGGACTGGAAGGAAAAGTATCCCTCTTTGCAGACAGCAAAAAGATCTGCAACAGGGTTGATACACAAGGAGGCATGGAAAGGATAAGAAGGAACTTGGCAAGGTTGGAGGAATGGCTGAAGTATGGCAGCTTGGATTCAATGCAAAGAAGTGCAAAGTAATGCACATGGAAACAAAAACCCAGGGAAGATTACACAATGGGGGGGGGAGGTAGTAACAACAACAAAAATGCAAAGGTACCTGGGGGTAATCATATCAGATGACCTTAAGGTTGGCAAGCAATGTGAGAAGGCGGTAGGGAGGGCTGGAGGGATACTGGGATGTATAGGGAGAGGCATCACCAGCAGAAAACAGGAAGTTGTTATCCCCCTGTACTGACAGTTGGTGAGACCCCATCTGGAGTACTGTGTCCAGTTCTGGAGACCCCATCTCCTCAAGGACATAAACAGGATGGAGGCAGTTCAGAGGAGGGCAACTAAATTGGTGCAGGGTCTGCAAGAGAAGCCATACGAGGAGAGGCTAAAGGAGCTTAATATATATACTCTTGAGGAAAGGAGGGAGAGGGGGGACATGATAGAAGCGTTCAAGTACCTCAGTGGAATCAACAAAGTCCAGGAGGGTAGCATCTTTCAGAAAAAGAGATGTGCAAGAGCAAGGGGGCACAATTTGAAGATAGAGGTAGGACAGCTCAGGGGCAATGTGAGGAAGTATTTTTTCACAGAGAGCATGGTAGATGCATGGAACAGCCTTCCTGAGGAGGTTGTGGGTTCTAAAACTGTGGAAGAATTCAAGAATGCATGGGACAGACATAAGGCAATTTTTGTGCAGGGTAGGAAGAAATACACTGTTGGTTAAATAGGATCTGCAGCTTATCCTTTAGGTAGGGAAATGGGCAGACTAGGTGGGCCAAGCGGTCCTTATCTGCCATCAAAGTCTATGTTTCTATGTTTCTATGAATACCTGTGGATGTAGTCTTCCTGGACTTCAGGAAGGCTTTTGATTTAGTTGTGCATGTACTGCTGGTTGAAAAAATGTCCAGAATGGGATTTGATGCATATATTACAAGGTGGGTTGAGGAATGTCTTTGAGACAGGTCCCAACAAGTTAAGGTCTCTGGAACCCTGTCTGGGGAGATAAGTGTCACTAGTGGGGCTCCTCAGGGAGCCGTACTGGGCCTGTTGCTATATAGAATTTTCATCATTAGTGACCTCCATGATCAGGTGCAATGCAATATAAGTAAATTTGCAGAAGATACAAAAATCTATTCTGAAGCTGATAAAGTCAAAACAAATTCTGGTCAGAGCTGGTAGGGCTGTGAAGTGCTACCAGGTGACGAAAGTTACACATGTGCATAAAAATTATTCAACACTTAGGCGTAACTTGGCCATATGTTGGATGTGCTGCACCAGATTTTCAACATGGCCTTTTTTGGACCCCTCCTTATAGACAATGCCAGTGTTATTTTGTTCAATTGTCCTGAAAGGTGATTGCCCAGACCAAATGAGCCATTCAGTGCCACAGGTGTGAAAACATGTTTCCAGCAGGTTGTGGAAAATGACAGCTATAGTGTCGTGAAGAAGGTGTACAAAGATGGCAATGTTAACAATGTGACATGAAAATATTAAAAAATAGCGACATTAGGAATGAGCGTAGAAAAAGCACAATACACACTCATAACACAGTCATTTTTTGGGAATTTTTTCACCAAATTTTGAACCTGGTCTTTTTTAGACCCCTCCTCATGAAAAGAGCCAGTGTCATTTTGTTCAATTGTCCCAAAAGGTGATTGTGCAGAGCAAGAGCACTATTCTGTGCCTCAGGTGTGAAAACATGTTTCAGGCAGGTTGTGAAAAATGTCAGCTGTACTGTTTTGAAGGAGGTGCACAATAATGGCAATGTTAAAAATGTGGAGTGAAAATGTAAAAACTGTCGACATTAGGAGCGTACGTAGAAACTGTGCAACACATGCACATAACGCATTCATTTTTTGGAATTGTTTCACCAAATTTACAACATGGGCTTTTTGGGACCCCACCTCATGAACAGTGGCACTGTTATTTCATGAATCAATCCCGAACAGTGATTCCATGCAGCAACTGTGAAATCACCTTTTGAGACTGAGTAACAAAATGACAATGACAGTATTCATGAGGTGTGGTCACAAGAACCCCATGTTGACAATTTGGGGCAACAATTCCAAAGAAATGGCAGCGATATCAGCATAAGTTGAAACCCATATTGAATGACTGTATAGCACGCTTTCCTTTAATTCTTCAGTTCGCAGTTGGGCTTTGAAGAGTGCAGACGTGTCCTGAACCAGAGAAGATGACAACACTGACCTCTGGAGGTAAGTATGGGGTAGGGTGTGTGGGAAGGTGGGTGCTCAGTGGGAGGTGTGGGAGGGAGAGGGACTGCAGCGATGATGAGGGACTGTTTTCAGTTTTACACAAGGAAAAAAATGCAATGAGGGACCATTTTCTAATTTACAGGAACAAACAGGAAACAACACATTTTGGCACACTGAGGTGGGCTCCCAGTGTGCCACATGAATGGAGAAGGGGGTTGTACAGGATGCCAACATAGGGATTGGGCACCCCATGTCAGGCTGGGTGCAGCATGTGGGGAGGGGTGCAGCAGGGAAAATACAATGTGACAATGAGGAACCATTTTCTACTTTTCAGAAACAAATGAAAAAACATTTTCACACACTGAGGTGGGCTGCCAATGTGCAACACGAATTGGGGTGGGAGTTGTACTACAGCGAATGGTATTTTGCCATTCGCAACATGTCGGCACCCACAGAAATGCACATGCGCATGAGTAGTGCACATGAGCAGTTCATGCATTGGAATGTAGAAGTAACAGCCAAAATAGTGTGGCTGTTATTCCGTAGGCAGATTGTGGCAGAGGGATTTAATCTCCATTGAGCTTTCGGAAGGATACTTCCAAAAGTCCAATGGAAGCTGTTGTGACATCAGCTGTTTTCAGAGATACAGAGCTCTAGGAAAATGGCTGTAGGCTCTGCCCACAGCCCTAAAATTGATACACGGAATAGAGACCTACATCATATAGAAAAGTTGGCTTCATCAAACAAAATGAAAATTAATGTGAGCAAAAGCTCAATAATTAACCTGAAAAAACAAAGGTAGAGAGAAAATAGACTACATTGGGCAATAATAAAACCAGTAACAAAAGAAACAGATTTGGGGATTATTATCAACAACGGCTGAGCATCAGGACAGCATTATAGAAAGGTAGCTCTAACAGCAAACCAGCTACTCATATCTATTAAAAAGGGTTTCATAACTAGAAATGAAAACTGCATAGTCCCACTCTACAAATCTTATGTGAGAACACACTTGGTGCTTTATGTTGTCTAATTCTGGGCCCCACATTTAGTCAAAGATAAACGCTTACTGGAGAGTATGCGATGAAAAACTACAAAATTAATCCCAAGAGCCAGAGGATTGCCATACTCAGATAGAGTACATTCCCTAAACCTCTATGATCTACAACTTAGAAGGGATAGAGGGGACATTTTGATGTTATTTAATATATTAAGAGATTGCGATCTAGCTAAAAATTGCAACATAATCACAGCAACAAAGCCTGACAACCTATGATGCCATAATAAACACTTTTTCATACCCAGGGCTTCAACAAACAAAAGGAAACCATTTTTCATCATAAGGACCTGTCAACTGTGGAACACCCTCCCACAGACTATAGTCAATATTACCAAATGCAGTAACTTTAAGTGTGAATAGGACACATTTCACATAGTAAAAGATGGTTAATACATCCCAAATGATGTGAGGATAGCAGTCACGATGGGCCTAGTGCCTCCTTCTGCCATAAAAATACAGAGTAATACAAAAAAATGTAACCTTACAGAATGCAAAATACATACATACAGAACAGAGAGGGAACACACGGATTTAAAAAAACACATCAAAGCCAACAAAGTAAAGAAGTCCCAATGTGACATCAATGACAGGACAGCAAAGTGTATACCTGGAATCAAAGGTGTAAAGGTAGAGCAATAGGTAACTACTATGGCTCAGATACCTTAAGAAATTACTCACAACTATGACAGAAAACCAGACTTTAGAACTCCTATTCTTAGAGAGTGAAACCACAGAGGACCCCACACAGAGTATCAAAAACAGAGTGACAAATAGACACCAACAGATACAATTTAGGAAATCACTCCATATTTAACAGACAGAACCCCCACATTCCATGGAGGAGAAGAATGCAGAGAAAGAGCCCAAATGTTTGGAGGGAAGGACACAAGAAGGTGAGGTGGATCACTGCAAAGGCATAAGGAGGTACAGCAGATATGTTCAGCCTCAGCTGAAGAGATCTTGCAAAACTCTAATCAGAAGTCTACGGAAGGGACTATCATTCACACCCACTAATAGATTGTGTGGCTTTCAATTGCTGAAAGACTTTAGGCAATTTCATAGGAAACCCAAGCTCACAGAACAGTTTAAGAACACAAAGGAGATAGTCAACACAAAAAAGATATAGCTCAATGAGGTATTAAATATCAGATCCAAGTACAATCCCCCCAAGGGACTTTCCAGTGTGGAAGAGGCTGAAATAAAAGTAGTAGAGCAACAGCTAAAACAAGTAACAAATACATTAACTTCAGACAGAATAATAGATCTGTGTACAAAAACCACACATGGGAACCATTTAAAACACTAAATGATCTAGAGCAGGAATATAGAGATGTGTGATATCAGAAAACATCACTTTGTGAAACTCTTTGGGAAGTTTCCCAACCTAAAGAAATGCAACTTTTTTTAGTTCTTTGATCATTGACATATCTTCTATACCCAGCAAAGTCTACACATAGTGACATTTCACCAGGAACTTTGCTGGTGAAATACAACTATACATAATTTCTGCCAGGTGAAAAAGCATTTCAACCATGAACAACTACACAAAGTCTTCCTTCTCTTTAAAATAAGTGACAAAAAAGAAACCTACTGCCCACCCTCAGGGCCATGTATGCCCACCCTAGGGGCCATATATACACCCACTCCCTCCCTCCACACCACACAGGCTAAATGATAACCCCTACCAGTCTCCCCACAAGACCCACACCTTCCTCCTTCCACATTCACTCAGCAAAATTGTTTTATAATGCAAGATAGGGGCCGTGGTGGATGGGAAGGAGGGGAGGATGGCCCTACAGGGGGACCTGGAGGCTCTGGAAAGATGGTCTAGAAAGTGGAAGCTGAGGTTCAATGCAGGGAAATGCAAGGTACTCCACCTGGGGGCCAGAAACCCAGGCCAAGTGTACACCCTGGGGGAATGCTACAAGTCTCGATGGCTGAGAAGGACCTGGGGGTGGTGGATGTCAAGATGAACAACTCTGAGACTTGTAGGAGGGCAGCAGCCAAGGCCAACAGGATGCTGGGATGCATCGCTAGGGGGATCACCTCCAGAAGGAGGGAAGTGATACTCCCTCTGTATAACTGCTTGGTGAGGCCGCACCTTGAGTACTGCGTGCAGTTTTTGGAGGCCACACTTAAAGAGGGACATTACCCTCCTGGAGAGGTCCAGAGGAGGGCAACCAAAATGATTTGGGGCTTGGGGGACAGGACCTATGAGGAGAAGCTCGAAGAGCTAAATATGTACACATTGGAAGAAAGAAGGGACCGGGGGGACATGATAGAGGTCTTCAGGTACATGAAGAGGGTAAATAGGGGAGGAACAGTCAGGGTGCTTCAAAGGAAGGAGGAGGGGGCCACTAGAGGGCATGGGTGGAAGCTGGAGAGGGGGAAAGATTCAGGGGAGAAAGGAGGAGGTGCTACTTCACTGAGAGGGTGGTGGAGACATGGAATGCGCTGCCTAGGGGGCTGTTGGAAGCAGAGACAGTGGAGGGGTTCAAGAGGGGGTGGGACAGGTACAGGGGAAGGGTTCTGGAAGCAAAACCCAATGCAGCAAGAATATCCAGAACTGGGAAGGGAGAAGCCAGAGGAGGCGAGGGGGGCAGCAAGGTCAGCACCCAGGGTGGAGGCTGACCAAACGAGCAGACACGAAAGACCATTAGGCCTATTCTGCTGGCATTTATTATGTTAGTATGTAAGATCACCCCACTTACCTGTCCTGTCAAACCATAAATGGTCCCCCCACCATTCTTCAACCATCATCCTCTAGTGAATATATCCTACTTTCCCCTCTTCAGAGCCCTCAAACCAAAGTATAATTATTTCATCTGTAAAAGAGCAAACTGCCCCCCCCCCCCACATCAGAAAGAGAATTCCTGTTCTTTTGTGTTACAAGTCTGAATGAATGGTGACTGGCATAGTGTATATTCTAGTAGTAATACCTGATTGAATGATAATCAGACAATCAGGTATTACAAATAGAATAATATACAACAATCAATCTGTTATGATGCTTTAACTGCATTGAGGGATTCTAGTGACATCATAAGCCTCAAGAGTGAAGCTCAATCAGATCCTGAGATGAAGTTACAACTGTATCAGATTGATTACCATACTGTATGTTATTTTATGTAATATACTGTATGGCAAACTATCTGAATAAATCTGACCCTCTGAAAGACTGTTTCAGCCAATGCCAACTGTTTCAGTGAGCCCCTATCCCCCCACTGTCTCAAAGAATCACTCTCACAACCATCAGTTTTTCAGCCGACACCATCTGTTTTAGCGGTTGATTGGTGTAAAACCACTTTCAAAAGAACTGTTTCTAAATCAGTCAAAATTTCTGATGTTATAAAACTTATTGTAAAAAGTAATTTGCAATTGCCTTTTCCAGTGTTATTTACATCACATTTCTAGGGTTATCTGATGTTTTTTGTTTCTTTATATGTGCTAATTCCTTTACTGACAAAATAATGACTGACAGAAGAACAGAGTGCAACATTCACACTGTCAGTCTCACAATTAAGCAATAATAACTGACATCTATGCCCTTTAACAAACAGCTAATGACCTGCTTGTAGAGAGATTGGCCCAGGGCAAAATTAATTTAGCCAAAAAGCAAGCAACAATTAGAAAAGCACATGTAAAAATCAAATGTCTTTCTTTACAACTTTGATGGAAATGTCTCTGTTAGCTGTGGGATACTATTGCTTTCTGTATGCCAACAGAAAGACATTACTGGCAGAGATAGAAACCAAGGCTTTATAGCCACTGGTACTAAAACATTGAAACTCTAGAATCTGATTGCATTTAAGGACCACTAGGCACAGCCAGTCTTCCCATTTTTCCCTCCTTATATTATTACTGAAGACCATGCATGCTCTACAGATCTTAACCCCCTTCCTTTCCATTATGATTCAATTGTCCCTATCCCATGCATTCATACATTCGTAAAACCCACCACTGTTTTCAACACCACCACATCTGCTGCAAGGCTATTTTAGGACTCCACCACTCTTTCTGTGAAGAAGTACTTCCTCACATCTCTCCTGAATCTACCCCCTCCAGCTTGATAGCATGACCCCTTATTCATGAGCACCTTTTTTCTGAAAAATACTTTCCTCCTGTACCTTATTTACCCTCCTGAGATATTTAAAGGTCTCTGTCATATCCCCCTCTCCCGTTCTCTTCCAATGTGTACATACTGAAGTCCATTATCCTCTCCTCATAGGAACTGTGATGCAGACCCTGTGTCATTTTAATTGCCCTTCTCTGAACTGCCTCCTCTTTGTCTATGTCCTCCCAGAGATGTGGTCTCCAGAACTGGACACAGTACTCTAGATTGGGTCTTACCAGTGATCTATATAGAGCCAACAGCAGCTCCACCTTTCTGCTGGTCACTCACCTCCTTATGCACCCCAGCATCCCATAAGCCCTCCTGACTGGCTTGTCTCAATGCCTGGCAATCATGAGGTTATTAGATATGATTACCACCCGGTATTTTTCTTACTTGGTAGTCAACAATACCACTCCACCAGTTTTGTACTCCGCACCTGTGTTTCTATGCCGTAAGTTAATTGTTTTGCACTCTTTCACATTGAAACCCAATGACAATACCCATGAATACTTCTTTAGTTTCCTCAGGTCTCTGCTCATCTTTTCCCCTTCCCCCCCAAAGTGTCCACCCTATTGCAGATTTTGGTGTCATTCACAAAGAGCAGACCTTCCCTTCTAGCACCTCTGCAATGTCACTTATCAAGGTATTGAACAGGACCGCTCCCAGCACTGATCCCCAAAGTACCTCCTTGGTCTCTTTGCCTTCCTCAGAGTGAACACTGTTTACCACCACCCGCTGTTGCCTATCCCCTTAAAAATTTCTTATCCAGGTTACCACTTCTGGACCCACTCCTAAGCTACCCAGGTTGCTTGCTACTTTCCTAGTTGGAATGGTGGTAAAAGCCTTACTGAAATCTAAGTAGGCCATGTCCTCTGCTCCACCCTGCTCTAATTCCATTGTCACCCAGTCAGAGAAATGCAGCAGAGTCATTTGAAATTATCTCCTTCCTATGAACCCATGCTGCATCTGATCTCGTAACCCACTGGATTCAAGATATTCCACAATCCTTTCCTTCAGTAGTGATTTCCTTAACTTTCCCACCACTGATGCCAGGCTGACTGGTCTGTAATTGTCAGCAGCCTCTCTGCTACCAATTTTGTGAAGTGGGACTGCAAAGATATCAGTATTCTGGTTGCACATCCTTTAGAATGCATTCCATTTTATTAATCTATTTAAATCATGTATTTTGAAATAAGGACATTTCACTCTATCATTAGCAATGTTGATATTGTCTTGATGCACTGATATTTATTGATATGATATTTTACTTCCAGATTCTCTGCTATTAAGAGAATAGGATTTCAGATTGCACTTTGCAATAGACCCCGGAGTCAGTTGAAAAAACAATTATGACTGACTTACCACACATTATGACTGATTTTTTCAACTGGTTTGACATTTCTGACTTCAGCTAATTGAAGAAAATCCAACCAATTTTTTCAACTTTCACCATCGTTGAATTTTATTATGTAGTAGTTTGTCATACTTTTTTTAACTTTGTATCTTTTTTTATTAAAATTTTGACTTTAAAAGTTAATAAAATGTATGGAAATGTCATCCCCCCCCCCCCAAAATCAATGGGGTGCGTGCACACACACATCCTTCACCTTCTGACATCACAAAATGGGGCTGCATGTGCCTCTGTGGGGGCATGTTGGTGGGTTAAGGTCAGGAAGCAACTCAGTTTTTAGTATTTTAGATTTAGCAGCATTATAACATCGTAAATGGTCAGAAACAAAAGGAATTCTTTATGCCCCTCCAATCTGGGGCAGGTGAGGTATTGCATATGTTGGAGGGAGCAGCAACTAGTCAGCAGCAGCTAAGAAGCAGGCTGCTCTTTAAAATGCAAATACAAAGTGCAGTGAAACAAATCTACACACAGAAGGGACCCACTAAAGCACAATAACCAGTCAAAAACAACAGCAAAATATACTAAGCCCCTGAAAGTAACAAGTTGAAGCAGGGCAGTGAAACAGTATACGGTATAGAAAAATAAGCAGCAGTAATACTAGTTACTTAGAAAAAGAACTGTGAGTCTAAAAAACAGTATAGGTAGGACCTCTTAAACACACCACAGAAGCTAGAAGGTACCCTTTTGCAAATAGAGCTAACCATCAATATATGTTAGTTTACTAGTAGTCGTAGAATCTGTGAGACTAAAAACAGTTTATGGGAGGACCCCTAGAAATACCTCCTGTATGGTATACTAGTATGCCACCCTTACGGCGACACCAACCCAGTGAAATACATACCTGTCAGCAAAATCAACACTTTGCCGACAAGTCGCTGTCTTGGTGTGCCTGAGACAGGGGCCTGCTGTCTCCAGGTCATGTACCCCTGCCCCAAATCAACTCCAACTGGAGTTGAGAATCCAAATGATGGGGGGCGGAGGGCAGAGACCCCCCACATGGGGGGTTGGGAGGCTGACAGTCCCAATAAAAAACAGGACTGGGAGACACACAGGAATCATGTAGACCACAACTTGCAGTTGACTTGATTCCTGTCGCTGTAATGCCGGTTGACATAAAGAATGTCGAACCGGCATGGTAGAGCCAGGTATACCAGAACTGAGATCTATCCATAGCTTAAATTTAAAGCTAAAAAAATTCATGCATTTAAAAAAAAACATTTTCTGACACAGTTTCTGAACTTGTTTTGGCTTTCAGCATGTACACTAATGTGTTTTTTTAATTTTATTCATCTTGCTGCAAGGACTTTAATATTTAGTCTATCTGATTCCTACAGTGGCAATCAACAAACATTTTGTCCATTGGACCAGACCAACCATGCTGTGTGCTCTGGTCTTCTATTCATCCTGGAACTCACCAAATGACCACCTGCGCCTGGCCTGCTCTATGACCTTATGGGGAGCCTGACTTATTCACAATGCCACCACAGTCAGAGAGAGTCCAGCCAAGCCACTGGCAGTAGATCGATGGTGATTGATCACCTTGGCTTTCAAGTTCTTCCCCCGTGCCCCCAAGCCTTCAACCAGCCAGACATGCCAGCCCAGTATGCAGCAGACACACAGACAGACTAAGTAGTCTGTGAGAGACCATTCACTTCCTTCCAACTGCACAATGCCCAGTCCTGGCTAGCCTTGTATATACATCCCATACAGTACCTTGCTCACTGTAGCAGCCTGTTGCCAGTTCGGTCAGATGTTGGGTGATGATTCGGCAGTGGTGGTGGGTGGCTCCATGGCTCAGGCTGCCACTGCTGCTCTACTCGGTGGTGGTGCTGGTGTTTTTTGGAGCTGTGTGCTCCCTCCTCCCAACAAGCACAGTCGGTCCCCAACCCAGACCCACGTCCCCACTCTGGCACTCCACACAGTGGAACTAGTGCACCTACCACTCCTTCTCCTTGCCAATTCTGAAAACTTGACCGAGGCTAGGGGAGAGTCACCCAGCAGGCCCAACTGATAGGATCATGGGCTGATCCTGACCATGACCAGACCACTGACTTGCTGCCTTCACACGATTGCTGCTTGACTTTGCTGGAGGACTGACTGGGACCTGCACAGCCACACACTAGTCTCTCTCTCTGGGCACCAGACATATAAGGACAGTGGACACAGCTAACTTATTTTTAAATTAATGACCGAACAACCAAACTTCATTGGTGCAGAAAAATGCTGCTCGTTCTGTTGTCCACACACCAACACAGATGCCGCTTCTCCTGACAATCTCCTGTCCTACCAAGGCATGCCTTCCCTGCCATCTCATGCAGCCAGTCACAGACACTCTCAAGCTCCTGGCTCCTCCTTCTATTTCTCCTAATTGGTGGATGTTTCATGTCCAGGAGCCAGGGGTACATTTTATTAGCTGTAAGGCTGGGTGATGGCGGTTGAGGACTATTAGATATTCACAGCCCCCGGCCCCTCCTACCCCAGAAAGAAAAAAAGAGAAAACACAATGCAGTGCACCACAAAAACAAACCTAGATGAGTCACAGAATCATCAACTGCCATGGATTTCAACTCCCCGGTGGTATGACTGCAATCCAATGCAATTGCAACTGATTGCAACTGCATTGAATTGCAACTAACTATTTCAACTGCTGATGACTGCTCCGGGGTCTACTTTGCAAGACCACGCTGTGATTTTATCAAAGCTTCAGCTCTTCTAACTGTACTGTAGCTGGAGGGTTTCCAGCTGTTAGCACCACTAAGATTATCTTATAGGGGTTATATAACAACCAGAATCACATCAATTATTTTTCCATGGCTTTATAGTTACAGTATGGTGTGCTTTGTAGACCTTTTGATCAGATGGTGTTCCAAATTGAGGAAAATCCCACAGATGCAAGACATATTTTAAGGTAATATTTAAAAAATGATTTATTTTACATTACTCTGGGAAGACTATAGCCTGAGGTTCAATGTGGGGGAATAGGTCCTCCCACATTCCCCTTAAAATTAGCCTCCTACTGCAGTCCCCTGCTTAGTGTGTTGTGTAAACATTGGCACCTGTTCTCCTGTGTGGCTCATGGGCTGAATCTCCTCCCCCCTTCTCTGCTCCTTGCTCCTTTCTTTCCCTGAGATGTGCTCCCTCAGGTTCCAGCTATGCAGTGTCTGGCAGGATGCCTGAACTATCCCCTTGTGTGCTGCTTTCCATTTGTCTTGCACGTCGTATGTTTCCCCCTTCCCTTTCTTTCTCTCTTCTCATGTTTGTTGTCCTGTTTTCCTCTTTGCCTCTGTTTTCCATACACAACCCCTGTATCTCTTTTGCAGCTCCTCTTCTTTGTTGCCAGCTCCCTTGGGTTGACCCTCACTTTGGAGTCATTGCTCTATCCTTCTTTCCTCTATGGGTTTTACTGGGCTGTTTTCTGAATCTGGGTCCTTTTCAGGTTCTCAATTAAATCTTCATAAAAGTATGGCTAAGGTTTTTTCGTGCTCAGTGCCCTCTTCTTCCTCCGCTTCTGTGGCTGGGATTCCTGTCATACATGGTCCACTTAAGATTCTGGGACTTTATTTTGGAAGTTCTGATAATTCCCTGTATAACTGGAATCTAGCTCTTGATAAGGGTCTCCGTCCTATTGCTTCTTGGAAAGGACGGCCTATTGCTAAGAAAAAATGTGTCCTGCTTTTGAAAACTTTGGTTCTCCCTTTATTTTTACATGTGGCTACTATTTGTCCTCTTCCCTTTGTTTTGGAAGCTGGGGTCAATAATATATTTTTGTTAGGGTTTTTGGGGTTCTTGTTTGAATCCTGTTCAGAGGGTTTTTCTATACCATGATTATTGTATGGGTGGTGTGCGGATGTTGAATCCTGTATTTTTTTTTTTCAGTGCTTGTTTCTGAATTTTTATGTTTCCTTTTTTGTTGCAACCTCACCCCCCTTCTTGGGTTTCTATTTTGGTTGCCTGGGTGACCCACTTGTGTACGAAATGGCTTGGTCCTTCTTCAGAGATACCTAGAAACTTAAGGACTTATGGTGTGCCCTCCTTTTTGTTTCCTCCTTTTCTTAAGATCTGGCAACCTTCTTTTTTTTTTTTTTTTGGCAAATAACTATGTTTTATTAAAAGGGTTGTTACAGAAACCATATACACACCACATTAAATAATAACAAACAGGTGTTCAACCCATAATACAACAAAAACACATTAAAAACAAAATATTGAAACAACAGGGTAAAAAAAAGAAAGAAACCCCTCCCCACCCCCACAGCTATCCTTCTGATTGACTTTAACATAATACAGGGTACTGGAACATATAAATTAATACCATTTGCTAACATTCCACCCTTAGAAAATAGGGAAGGACATGGAGAGAAATAAATAGAAAGGAACCAAGATACATCAGGTTTCCAAGCACCATTGGGATGCTAAACGGAAGAAAGAACAGAGAGCATAGGAGGAGAGGACTATAAGAGAGATAATAAGAGAATAATAGTAGAAGGAAAGAGGATAGAAGGGGGGACAGAAAGGATGCCGTCCCTTAAAAGTTGTATCTAACCTTGAGGCTCTGAGTAAAGCCACCCCAACACTTATAGAATTTGGCCGATGCATTAGCAAGTGAGTAAGCAAATCTTTCTACATTCAGAGCATTCAAAAATTCCTCCCACCATTCTCTAAATGAAGGAGCCCAGTCCTCACGCCAATGACGTAAAATTAATAACTTGGTAACTAATGCAATCAATGCCATTTGGTACTTTTGAGTGTTATATGGGATGAGGCCATACATCCCAAATATGCAGACCTCTACGTTAAAAAATGCCGATAGGTCACAATATGGGCTTATCCAGCATTTAACCGAGTTCCATAACCCAGATATTTTAGGACAGGACCAGACTTTATGAAAGGTAGTTGCTAAGGGGTCATTGCAATCCCTGCATACAGGGGAGTATAGGCCATTCAAACGATTAAGTTTTGCTGGAGAAAGATAAAGATTGTGTAACAACTTAAACTGGATCTCTCTCAATCTGTCTTGCTTGACATACAAATGAATGTCAACCCATATTTTCTCCCACACCGTCTCTGACCACTCTAAGGACATATTAATTTTCCAATACAAGGGGTGTCGGAGATAAAATAGAATCTAGTCTTACTAATATATGTTTGTAGATTTTGGAAATAGCTTTGCCAGATAAACTAAGCTCACACAACTTACTACATAAGACTCCAGCCTCGTCAGATCGTTTACCTTTGCCCAAAAAGGACCTAATGCTGCTTTGAATTTGAGCCAACCATAGCAAGGATTGAGGTTTGACCCCGAATTTTACAGATAGGGTTGATAACGGAAGCATAGAATTACCAGAATAAAACTCCGCAATACAGATCTTAGAGGAAGGGGTTGGAAAGAATCTAACAATAAGGTTGATTACCAATTAAAATATTTGGATTCCTCAACAAAGGTTGAGATAAATCATAGAATTGAGATATTTTAGATCTCGAATAGAGTTGGTGCATAGCCCTGATGTCCCAACCTAGTGGGGTATTCCTGGCCTTCTTAGGGAGTTTTGCCCATGAAATGTACAAAAGGGACTCCAAATCTAATTTTAATTCTTTGGAGAAGGCACAATCTAGTACAAATCCAGGAAGAGGAACTTCAGTGTCACTTGCCCACAGTGCTGCTCTGGCCGCATGGACCGCTAAATAATATGCAAAAAAATCGGGCAACTGAAGACCTCCTGATTTGCGTTGCCGACAGAGTTTAAGGTAGGCCCTGCGTGGAGGGTTGCCTTTCCAAACGAACTCGGAGCAATATTTGTAGAGAGGTCTAAAAAAGGATTTGGGAAGGTATATGTTCAAATTCGAGAGAGGATAAAAAATCTTTGGCAGAATCACCATTTTGATCGTGTTAATTCTCCCTGAAAAAGTCAACGGAAGTTTCGACCATCTCTCCAAATCTTCCTTAATAGATTTTAATAAGGGCCTGGAATTTAAATAGGCTAACTCCTCCAGATCTTTAGAAATTTGTATACCCAAATATAGTAAGGACTCTGTTTGCCACTGCAGCCCCAGGGATAGGCACCAACTCCTTTGAAGGAAGGGGGAGAGTGGATAAACCGTTGTTTTGGTCACATTTAACTTATATCCAGAAAATTTGCTAAAATTAGCAATTAAGTTTAGAACTCGCGGGAGCGACGATGTCATATTCCGAATATGCAATAATAAATCATCAGCAAATGCCGATAATTTATACTCTGCATCGCCAATACAGATCCCTTGGGTCAGTTCGTCATTCTTAATAGTGCGAATTAGAGGTTCAATATACAAATTAAATAAATAGGGCGATAAAGGGCACCCTTGTCGGGCTCCCCTCAACAAGGGAAAGGCAGCCGAAATTAAATTGTTGCACTGAATTCTAGCAGATGGATACGAGTTGAGGATCTTAATCAAGTGTATAAATCTTTCAGGAATACCAAATTTAACTAGAGTTGCAAACATAAAGGACCATTCGACTCGATCGAATGCTTTTTCTGCGTCTAGTGAAACCAGGGATGCTTCCATGCCTGGGTCCACAGACGCAGAAATTAAATAAAACAATTTTCTAAAGTGATCGGCTGAAGAACGACCCTCAACAAAACCAGCTTGCTCCGGACTTACTAATTCCAGCCATACTTGCTTTAATCTGAAGGCCAGGACCTTAGCAAAAATTTTAATATCAAGGTTTAGTAAAGATATAGGTCTAAAATTTCCTACCAGTTCTGGAGATTTACCGGGTTTGGGCAATAAAATTATTCTAGCTTCAAAAATTGTTTTGTCTTTAATCCCCTGCTCAAGCCAAAAAGCAAAAAGTTGACTCAAAAATGGTGTAATATTTTGTTTAAATAGCTTGAAAAAAAAGGTGTAAATCCATCTGGGCCGGTGCTTTGTCGACCTTAAGTGAGTCGATAGCCTTCCCTATTTCCTCTTTTGAGATAGGAGCTATTAACCTCTGTCTAGAATCCTCTGACAAATGAGGAAGGGAGACATTAGCTAAAAATTCCCACATTTTATGCATGCCTTGGAGGGGGAGTGGTTGGCTCGAATACAAATCTTTGTAATAATCGAAAAAATCTCCAAAATACCTTCAGGGTCTGTAATCAACTCCTTTGAAACAGGGTGCCTTAGTGCCACCACCCATTTGGCATCTGTTTTTTGTTTTAATTGCCAGGCCAACAATTTCCCAGCTTTACTGCCCTGACCTAAATATAAGGCTTTAATTCTGGAAGATGAACTCACTGCTTTCTCCCTCAGAGTGCTGGCATACCAAGACCTTAAAGTGATTAACTCTTGTTCTTGATCCTCCATTCTCAAGTTCTCCTTTATAACTTCCAGCTCTCTAATTTTTTTTAAACAGTCAGCCAAACCCAGGTTATTCTTAACTTTACAGACGGTTGCTAACCGAATTAACTCCCCTCTCCATACTGCTTTAAGTGCTGCCCACGTTTGGTCTACAGAAGTACTAGAGCCCCAGTTGGATTTAATTGCATTGGTCAGAAACTCTCTAAATCGAATTAAAACCTGGGGGTTCTTAAGTACATTATTGTTCAATGACCAAGAGTAAGACCTCAAGGGGGCGGATAGCAAAGACCAACACATTTTAATAGGGGTGATCAGAGATCACTCTAGGTAAGGATACTACTTCGATAACACCTGATAGACATTGTTGACTCACTAAAAAGTAGTCAAGCCTTGAGTATGTTTTGTGGA
This sequence comes from Neoceratodus forsteri, assembly GCA_016271365.2. Classification (NCBI taxonomy): domain Eukaryota; kingdom Metazoa; phylum Chordata; order Ceratodontiformes; family Ceratodontidae; genus Neoceratodus; species Neoceratodus forsteri. Next base: position 77,303,936 of record CM057453.1, read on the forward strand.
CAGGTGAGAAAAAGGTATATTCCCGAGTGGTGGGGTTAAATAGCCTCCATGGATCTACTAATCCTAAAATCGAAGTGAACTCCACCAACGCAGTTTGAGCCGGAGAGGATTGCGTTCCTCTACATCCAGAGCGGTCCATACTATTAGACTGGACTAAGTTCCAGTCTCCTCCCAGTATAATTGGCACCTCCTTCAAAGAGGATAAAACCATAGCTAACTGGACAAAAAAGGAAGGTGACTCCGAATTGGGACCGTATACTGATCCCAATACTAGATGCAACCCTCCGAGTCTACCCAGAACGAAGATGTACCTACCATTCGGGTCAGAGATTATTTCTGAGTGGGTAAACGGAACCCCTCATGCTATCAGGATAGCCACCCGACTACTGGAGAGAACCCAGCTCAAAAACCTGACCTACCCATTTTTTTAAATGGAATAAGCGATCAGGAGAACATGGGTTTCTTGCAAAAAAACTATTGCCGGATTGTAGTGGGCCAAGTGATTCAAAATTACAAACTTTTTACAATTGTCTCTTCCCCCTTTAATATTCCACGAAAGAATATTCAGTTTGGTAGCCATTTATGATGGATGATGAATTCCCATGTAGAGAGAGTTTGGATAGCTGTGTCCCTATCTGCCCATACCCTGAAAAAACTAACACCATAACCCAAACATAACCCCCCAACCGGTAAAACAGAACAACCTCCAAAACCCAACCTAAAACCAACCCCCCTGGCCCGAAGCCAACTCCTCAACCACTGGTTCATGGTGCGCCATAGAGGTGGGGCCCCCCCTTCTTACCAGACGAGATACAAAGGACAAATATAAACATATTGAAAACCTGCAGGGTCTAGCTTCTATAATAAATCTTGAGACTATTATTAATAAAATTGGATTAAAATATATGTAGCCAAATATGGGAGCTTCCCAGAAAGGAGAGACCGGGAATAACCACTGGGCTGCTAGTTAGAGATAAATAAATGACCGTCTATGACCTTTAGTGTAGTCCCCAGTAGAATAAAGCCTGGGAGCACACTGAAAGAACACAGGGCATTAAAGGTGCCAAAATATAAATGTAAGCAATTCCTGTAAATCGGTTACTCTCCTCATAACTGAGAGGAAGAGGGTAGTGTCTGAATACAGGGATTAATGAGAACTCCTGAATACAAGGGCCTAAATAAAGAGTCAGAAATCAAAGAAGAAAGGAGAGTGGTACACCACCTTGACACCTTTCAAGTAACATGCTGATAACTAATAACTAATTCCTCTTCAAACCAGAGGTTGCATCATCAAAAAACGAAAAATCGTACTGCTCAAAAATTCTAGTCCGTCTCCCAATATAACTGCATAGTCATATTCAAATTCAGCAAGATAAGATACAGGAAAGACACTATAATAGTGTACAAATGAATCGTGTAATACATTAAATAAAATATATAAGCTGCCAGCTCCCTCTTGTGGACAGCTACATAAACTGCGCCTCTTCTGTCACTTGTGAGGCCTGACTGAATAAATGAAAAGATCAAAGAAAAATATGTATTATAGTCATTTTGTAAGACAGTGCGGTCTTGTGAATATATCCCCCAATTTATTGTCCCAATAACAAGATTACTAAAGTCCAAAGAAATCGAGATGTAACACTTTGTCTGACAACAAGAGCTGTTCCCAATATGCCTCTCAGTTGCTGAACCCCGGTATACTGCGGCTCTTAATTTTTCATCACTTGGAAAATAAATCGGGCAGTAACGCCTTTAGCGATGTCAGGGCCTCTTCAGCCGATTCAAAACATTTAGTGCCATCCTTAATCGTAATCTCCAGTTTCGCCGGATAAAGCATGCGATGGTGGATCCCCGCCGCCCAGAACTTAGAGGTAATGGGCCGAAAATTGGCTCGAGCTTGCCTCATTTTCCAGGTCAAATCTGGGACCAATCTCAGTCTCTTGCCTTCCCATTGAAAAGCTGCTAGCTTTTTAATTTCTCTCAGGATGTGCTCACGATCAAGATAGTTCAGCAGCTTGAAAATTATGGGCCTTGGTGGATTGGAAGGGGAAGGCTTAGCTCTAAGGGCTCGGTGACCCCTCTCGATAATATAGTCCGGCCCATTAGGTGAAGGCCCAGCAGATTTCCTCAGAAGCCGTTGTAAAAAAAGCACTGTATTCGATCCCTCCTCTCCTTCGGGGAGACCCAATAATACCAAGTTATTATGTCTACTTCTTCCCTCTAGATCGTCGAGGCGATCTTCCAACTTCGCCAACACCTTTTTACACTCAACAATGGCAGGCCCACTTTTCTCCATGGATCGCTCGATAGACGAGATTCGAGCTTCAGTATCCGTCACCCGACGGGCTAACTGGGTCAGCGCTGGCTTGAATTCTGCCACCTCGTCTACTAATTTAAACAGAGCCTCTTTAATAGTTGTCAAGTCACTGTAGATTTTTGCCGGGGTGATTTCTTCATCCACGGTCGATGGCGACGAGCTGCGGCACGGCCGTTTGGCCTCTAATTCTTGATCAGGAGCCTGCATTGTAAGCTGAACGCCGGGTCCAAAATTACACCGAAACTGGCTCCAATCCTGGAACTATTTGATAAGGGCAAAGAAAGCTGTAAAATACGTGTTAACAGCAGGTTCAGGTATAGGAAGCGGGAGCCACGAAAAGCTGCAGCTACTCCTCCATGCGCGTCACGTGACCTCCCTGGTAACCTCTTCCTGGTGCAGCGTCATCACTGCTGCACCCGCCATAGACCCACTATGTGTCACCTATCACCGGTGTCCCATCCTCATGCGTGCATGTCTCTTGTTCCTGCAACTTTGTCTCTCACCCCCTCCGCATACTACTGCTGTTGTGCTGTACTGCTGCTTCCTTCCCTGGCACTCCTGACTGCTGGTGGCCCAGCTTTCTATCCATCTCCCATGACCATGCTCTCCACTGGACTCAATCTCCCTGGATTCAATCCCTTGCTGTCTGCCTCTGCTCTCACCTTCATGGTTCCACCACCTCTCACTGCCGTGTTGCTCCCCATCATGCCGAGCCTTATGATGGGATCTCTACCACTGTTTCCTCTTTCTTGAGAGGCTCCTGCACTACTGACCTTCTCCGGGGCTCACTGTGTACAGCCCCATAACTGCTATGGCTCCACTGCCACTTCCCTATGGCAGATAATGATGTGACCATGCAGCTTCCTACTCATCCCCTCTGTGCTCTGGAACTCCTGTGACCTGCTGCCTAAGCCCTTGGACATGGTCAGTACTCCTTTTCTTAATACCAACCTGATTTATAGTGCTATATCAGTTATTTCATGACCTGTTCCCTGTGTGTGGCCCTGGGATTTTGCTGCCGAACCTGGCACTGCATCCGATATTTACAATGTCTTTGCCCTTGATCATTGTCCCTATTGTTGCTTCTTCAACTCCAGCTACTTGTAGCTGTTTACTTCTTCAACTTCCATGGCGGTTCTGCTGGCTAGTTATTACTACTTGTTTTAACCTATGCCCGTCACTGGATCCTGTGCTGTATATGTTTGCTTGCTCTGGCTGCCCTCCCTTCCTTTGTCCTGTGGCTCCCTGGCTGCCCCTGCTATCTCCCCATCCTTCCCTGCTACTCTGGCACTCCCCCTCCCCTTTTCCTGCCCTTGTCCCATGTTCCCCTGGTTTCCTTTCTGGGCCTTTCGCTCCTCACATCTACATTCCATTTCCATTTCTGGCCCTTCCTCCATCTGGACCAGTACTGCCTCTCCCTAGTCTGGCATTTGTTCCCCTTACAATTCACTTCTGGCACCTATAGCCTGTTCAACTGCAAGATTTCTGTTCTTTTGTTATACCCCTGGTGCTCCTCTACTTCAAAGTTGCCAGTTGCCTTCAACTTTTCTACCTGTTCCCTTGTCCGTGCCCTTTGTGGTGCCCCCTAGGCCACATCATTGGCTCTCAATGTGGTTTCCATCATTCATTGCATTCCATCGCCACCAGTATGCTGTTTCCTGGATTACTTTAATCTCCCCCTTTATGACATTCCTGATGACTCCTCCTGACATTCTCCATACTCTAACTTGCTTCCTTCCCATTTATACTGCCTCACAGTTTACCTGCCTAAGACTACACATCCAGCTGTCTTTTCCTTGCTCAGCTCATACCAGCAGTTTGTCCAGACTCTGTCCCTAACTCATGCCTTCTGAGGTATTGAGTGAAGATAGGCTTGCCCTGTCTACTGGGATGGGATTCCATTACACTCACTTCTACCTACTACTTACAAACCTGATATCCTCCATCCCTAACTCTGCCTGGCGTCACTGAGTGAAGGTTAGCTTGCTGACTACCAGGGATGGGAGCCATGTCCGCAATCTACTGTGTCATCCTTATGCATTATTTACCTGATACCCAGTTGCCACTTCCCTTCAGGAATGGGACCACTGTACCCCATGTGTATTTCACATCCTAACTCCACCTGGCAGCATCAACTAAAGGTTGTCTCGCTCCGACTACCAGGGACGGATGCTTGCTTCTGCAATCTGCCATATCAACTTATGCATTCTCTATCAGAATATCCAATTGCCTCTTCCCTTTGGGAACAGGACCACTTTACCCCATTTGCTTTCAGCATCCTACATTGCCTGGTGACACTGAGTAAAGGTCATCTCATCTCGAATACCTGGGATGAGAGCCTGTGTTTGCAAATGACTGTTTCATCCTTATGCAGTCTCTACCTGATACCCGGTCACCACTTCCCTTTGGGAATGGGACCCCTGTACCCTATTTGACTTCCACATCCTTCTTCTCTAGGCTAGATCCTACACCTCCATGGACTCATCGTACTCATCCTGATCTTGGCCTCCTCATGCTGTGTATTTGAACTCCACCAGCTTGTTCCGTCTCTGCCTCCATTCAGTTAAACTGCCTCTTGGACATCCTTGCTGCCGGTCTCCCCCTTCCTGATGACCATGCTGTCTTCTTCTCTGACTCCTTCCTCTGGTATATGGACATCCACTCTAAACTTTTCCCTCTATCCTTTGATCGCTGCCTTTCCTCGACGCCCTTGCAGCTTGGGGCTTCTTCCAGTTTGCTGTGGCTCTTTTGGGTGTTTTACACCTATCATTGGCCAGTATTCCTCAGTAATCATCATCGGCATTATGGATAATGGGAACCACAAGATACCTCATAGCAGTACTGGCATTATCAGTTTTACCTTCTCATGACTTTCTCCTACAAACAGTGACTATCTTCATCATGTTACTCAACTCTTACTTCCTCAACAGCCAGTGGATGTCCTAGGATCTTCCCAGCTACCTTTCCAGAACTCCCATCATTGGACATCTGGTGCCTAGCTGCCTTACTAGAATGACTCCATCCAAGACACTGTTCTTCAGCCCCTAGATGTCACCATACTTCATATAATCATCTATAATCCTTCATCATATTGCTATTAATCAGGTCAGCAGCCCATCCAGTGGTCCATCTAGTTCATCCCTAATGTTTTACTTCCCATACTCCCTCCAGAGAAAACTTACACTGAGAGCAGGCTTCCATTGATTCCTCAACCTGCATGTCCACAACTGACCTGGTTGTCTCACTATCTCAATCATGCCTCTCAACAGGCCTATTTCTGACTAAACTGCTAGGCACCCTTCGCATGCTACACTGCTCTCAGCTCCCCATCATTGCATCAGTCTATAGACTCCTTCATGGACCCATTTCGGGGCTTCCTACAGCATTCAGACAATAGATCAACCTGCTCATGCCACTGGTAATTATGCCACAACAATACCCATATCTCCTTTTCCCACCAGCAAACTAGCAGGAGCCTATGCAAGTCTCATTATGATATCAATACCCATCAACTCTTGAATTCATTGTACTGAACTTTCAATTATTTTCATATACATTCAGTTACCATCTCTACTGCATATACTAACCTTTCTTCATTGGTCTAAAACTTCCACGTCACCCCTCCTACCAGGTACCTTAAAGATTCCGTCTGACTCCTTCATCTTCTTCATGGATGCCTAAATTGCAACTTATCACTCACTGCTTAGCTCCATCTTCACATTCTAATGTGAATGTCAAACCTTTTATAAAGTCAAGTTGCTTACCTAACGACTTTATAACTCATCATATTTCCCACCATTCAAAGCCTGGCAACAAATTTTATAAAATCATGCTCTTCTTGCTCACTTTGTCTCTGTAATCTCATTGGATATCATCCATCATCACCATGGAAACCTAGACTGCATTTACCTCTTTTCAACTGGACCTACTCCACTTTCAGGATCTGGATGCTCCTTCAGAATAGACCTACCTCTTCAACCTTAGAATCCTCCTTCCAGCATGCATCCTTCCATGGACTTTGATGATAGACCATCATCTTCTCTCCAAGCAGTTCACCTTCCTCGAATATTAGATATGGTTGCTAGAACATAGGTTCATCTCCTCTTAGCTTACCTGGAGGAAGGACAGGTCAATAGCCATGGGTCCTCAGAGATTTCCTCCACCTGGGGGATTTTTCTCTCCTGCATGCTACTGGTCATACTCTCCATGAGTTGGAGGAGGTAATCATACTCCTTTTGACATGCATTGGTAATTATTTGTGGTTTTCTATTCCCTACTCACTACCCAATTTCCCTACTAAGGGTGGGACTAGGAAAAGCCACAAAGTAAACTACATTACACAATCTCTACTGACTTCATACACTATTCACCAAAACACTGAATAGGAGGGCTATAGCCTGAGATTCAATGTGTGGAGGAATAGCTCCTCTCACATTCCCCTTAAAGGCCAGCCTCCTATAGCAGTCCCCTGATTAGTGCGTTGTGAACCACCCACCATCCACTCCTGCCTCCTCCTTCTTTGGCTCACTGTCCACCCTTGGTACTGGGCTTCCCATTCCTTATTCACTACCTGTTTTCCCTACCAAGGGTGGGACTAGAGAAAAGCCACAAAGTAAACTATGTTACACAAGCACTACTGACTTCATATGCTATTCAGTAAAACATTGAATTAATGTAGTTCATTGACATAACTATATTTTTTTAGCATCATGCCAAAACTGAAATATCTTACTTTATCTGACAGTTACAAGCTTTTGAATAACCCTATTTTCATTACCTGTTCAAAAAAAACTGATTTAAGTGAAGAGCATATGATGATGTCAGAGCCAAAACTTACATCCTAGTCTTCTTGCAAGCAATACCATATGATTAAAATCTACCACATGTAGTAAAACAATTATTATAGGCTTCTAAAAATGAAACACTAATAAATATATATATTTATAAAATGGGGAGAAAATGAATATCCAAATCCAAAGTTCTGGTTGCATAAAACACATCACGTGATCATGCGTATATCAGAGCGTGACCGTACACCTGCACTTTTACCACCCTCGAAACCAATTTTGCCATTTTATAAAATAGATAACCCACTCTACGGTGTGCTCACACTCTGATATATGCATGTCTTGGGTGGTAGACGCACTTGGCCTGCTGCCTCATGCATACAATACACACCAAAGCGTGCCTATATCAGAACGTGACCGCACACCTAAGAGTGGAGATATATATATATATATATATATATATATATATATATATATACACACACACACACACATATATATATATTATGACCCCATCCTGTTTCTTGGTGCTGAGCTACCTCTGTATACAACATGGTGTCCCCCAGATGCATCATCTGTCCCACAGCATTATCCCTCATGCCACCATGGTTTCTACCCCCCAGATAGATGCACAGAGGGGCTATACCCCCAAAGGAGCTGCTTAACGTTAATCAGGAGATGCCGTGATGGCTTGAGTATTCCAGAAGCACTAAGATCTGTCATCCTGAGCAGTAGGGTCATTTTCCTTGTTGCGTCCAGCCCACCAGATGCAGGCTAACAAGGGTGACATTGAGGCATTGGCATGAGACAGTCCCTGACCTGCACCTGACACACCAATGGCATCCTTAACTGCACTGCCATATCTGGTTACCCAGGTGGCAGTACTGCAGTGAGGATAGCAACTGTCCATCCCCAGGGGAAGGGAGCATCCTCTGGGACACTCGATTCTCCTCCAACCTGCTGGCTCCTGATGATCCAGGCTTTTTCCTGAACCTGGCTCACAAGTGTCATGGGCAATAGCCTATTGCTGCACCAACTGGCCGGCACAATAAAACAATGACTTATTGGAAAAGGTTGAGAGCTTAAAGTGCCATGATTTCACATCAGCACAATATGAGTATCACAAAAGCAAAAGAATATGGAGGGGACTAATGGTTTTACTGGAAGTCTGTCTGGGTTAATTTTGCAACCCTTACAAGGTAAATGGAGGCTGTTAAGAACAAATGTTTGTTTCTAAGTCTCATCCCAGTAAAGGCAATCATAGTGGAAAAGGGTGAGATTGGGGAAGAAACAACATACCTAAAAAACAGTGTTTGGACAAAGGGTACCTGTGGAAATAGTCTTCCTGGAATTCAGGAAGGCTTTTTATTTAGTTGTGCATGTACTGCTGGTTGAAAAAATGTCCAGAATGGGATTTGATGCATGCATTACAAGGTGGTTCGAGGAATGTCTTTGCGACAGGTCCTAACAAGTTAAGGTCTCCAAGACCCAGTATGAGGAGATAACTGTCATTAACGGGGTTCCCCAGGGATCCATTTTGGACCTGTTGTTATTTGGAATATTAATTAGCGACCTCCATGATCAGGTGCAATGCAATATAAATAAATTTGCAGAGGATACAAAAATTAGTTCTGAAGATGGTACAGTCAAAAAAATTGATACACCTAATAGAGACCTACATCATATAGAAAAGTGGGCTTCATCAAACAAAACAGAATTTTATGTCAGCAGGAGCTCAGTAATTCACATGGGGAAAAAACAGGCAGAGAGACTATGCACTGAATGGGTCAATAATAAAACAAGTAACCAAAGAAACAGATTAGGGGATTATTATCAACAATGGTTTTATATCAGGACAGCATTGTAGAAAGGTAATGTAGCTATAACAGCAAACCTGCTATTCATCTATTAAAAAGGGTTTCATAACTAAAAATGAAAACTGCATAGTCCCACTTTACAAATCTTATGCAAGACTCCACTTTGATTATGCTGTCTCATTTTGGGCCCCACATTTAGTCAAAGATAAACAATGGAGAGTGTGTAATGGAAAACAACAAAAATGAATCCCAAGAGTCAGAGGATTGCCATACTCAGATAGAGTACATTCCCTAAACCTCAATGATCTACAACTTAGAAGGGATAGTGGGGACATTTTAATGTTATTTAATATATTAAGAGATTGCAATCTGGCAAAAAAAAATGCAGTGTAATCACAGCATCAAAGCCTGACAACATGCAATGCCATAAAAAAACAACTTTTCATACCCAGGGCTTCAACAAACAAAAGGAAACAGTTTTTCACCATAAGGTCTTGTTGACAGGCTATGGTTGATATTACCAGATTTAGTAACTTTAAGTGTGAATTGGACACATTTCTCATGGGAAAAGATGGCTAATACACCCCACACAGTGTGGTGATGGCAGTCACAATGGGCCTAGTGCCTCCTTCTGCCATAAAAATACAGAGTAATACCAAGTAATACATACAAATTTGACCTTACAGAATGCAAAATAGAAACAGTGAGAACAGAGAGGGAACACAAGGATTTAGGAAAACACTTCAATGCCAATAAAGTAAGGAAGTCCCAATGTAACATCAGTGACAGGGCAGCAGAGTGTACACCTGGAATCAAAGGTGTAAAGGTAGAGCAATAGGTAACTACTATGAGTCAGATAGCTCAAGAAATTACTTGAAACACAGCTATGACAGAAAGCCGGATTTTAGAACTCCTATTCTTAAGAGAGTGAAACCACACAGGGTCCCATAAAGAGTACTAGAAACAGCATAAAAAATAGAGATGCCAACAGTTACAATTTAAGAAATCACTCCACATTTAACAGACAGAACCCCCACATTCCACTGAGGAGAAGGATGCAGAGGAAGAGCCCAAATGTATGGAGGGAAGGACACAAGAAGGGGAGGTGGATCACTGCAAAGGCATAAATAGGTACAGCAGATATGGTCAGCCTCAACTGAGGAGTTCTTACAAAACTGGAATCAAAAGTCTATGCAAGGGACTATCTTTCACACCCACTAATAGATTGTGTGGCTTTCAATTGCTGAAAGACTTGAGGTAATTTCATAGAAAACCCAAGCTCACAGAACAGTTTAAGAACACAAAGGAGATAGTCAACACAAAAAAGATACAGCTCAATGAGGTATTAAATATCAGATCCAAGTACAATCCCCCCAAGGGACTTTCCAGTGTGGTAGCAGCTGAAATAAAAGTAGTAGAGCAACAGCTAAAACAAGTAACAAATACATTAACTTCAGACAGAATAATAGATCTGTGTACAGAAACCACACATGGGAACCATTTAAAGCACTGAGTAGTCAATGGGAACCATTTAAAATACTGAGTGGTCTTTACCCAGCAAAATCTACACATAGTGACACTTCACCAGCAAAGTTGCCAGTGAAATACAACTATACATAGTTGCTGTCAGGAGAAGAAGCAGTTCACTGATTAACAACTACACAAAGTCCTTCTTCTGTTTAAAAAAAGAGCAACAAAAAGGAAACCTTCTGCCCACCCTCTGGGCCACAAATACCCACTCCCTCCCTCCATGTCACACAGGTTAAATGATAACCCCCACCAGTCTCCCCACAAGATCCACACCTTCCTCTTTCTCCATTTACTCAGCAAAGTTGTTTTATAATTAAGCAATAAGACACGACAGGGTGTGTGTTATTGTGTAATAACGTCACTCCTGGGGTGAGTTGAAGCACAAAGTGAAGCCGAGTGCTTCCACCACCCCAGGAGTGACGTTATTACACAATAACACACACCCTGGAGTGCCTTATTGCTATTATACAATGGCTTATTTGTTAATTAAAAAAGAAAAAGAAAAAATACTTTTTTTATGCATTTTTCTTTGATTTTTGTGGGTGTAGGAATACCTATTAAAAAAAAGTTCAGAATATCTCTTCCACCACAAGGTGGAGCTGATGGCAGAATGATCTATCTTGCCGTGTTCCCACAGGTTTTTCTTGGTTTGGTATTGTGTGGTCTTTCATATCATTCTCCCCTCTGTTGTTTCTGGCGCTTAGGTTTCAATTATTAGCAGACGTTGCTTACAGGGAAGAGTGTTTTACAGTTTTTTTTATCTAAATTGAGTCTCTTTCTTTTCGTTGTGAACAAGCCGTTCGGAGCTGTGTGCGAGCTACCTGACATGCACATGCCAAGAGGCTCGATGTGGGCACCTAGTGAGAAGGAAATGTATTTGTTTCTAAATGTTGGGTTTGTTTGTTTTAAGTTAAAATGCTGTTGAGCCAAAAGGATAGATGAGTGCAGCCATCCATTAAGTGTGCTGTGTGACCTAGAGAGCTACATGAGGGAGTCACATGTAACGGTAGTTGCAGTTTTTTTTTTTTCAAACCACAGGAAGTGGTGTTTGACAAGGATTTGAGTTCTCCCATAAAGAGGGAGAATGAGGGTTTAGTCTGTTGAGCTGTTTTTTTAAATGTATTTAGTGGTGAGCAAAGGAGTTGGACTGGAACAACAAAAAAAATGAAAAGCGAGTGAGCATTACTGGAACAGCCACCCACTGACTGTTGAAAGAAGCTGGTGCTCAGCTTGCTCGCTCACTCGTTCGTTCATTCAGTGAAGGTATAATTTAAAAAACATGTTTTGTCAGCACGGTTTAGTCAAGCCAGTCGGTTCGGTAGAAAATGCTGGACAGAAATGTATTCATTTTGGCATCTCTACTCGGGTGTGACTGTCAGACGAAAGAAAATTGGGGTAGCTTAAAGCTGTCACAGCTTTACTGAGGTTCACAGCACTAGTACCTGTAGGAGTGGTAGCATGATTTGTGTTATGCGGTCATATGTGTGTGCCTGGACTTAATATAGTGATGTTATAGCTTAATATCATCACTGTCCGAGGCACACACTGACCAATCAGAGAACAGGATTTTTTATTGCCATTGTATAATACATGATCACCCCACCTACCTGTCCTGTCAAACCATGAATAACCCCCCTTACCCTCCATTCATCAACTATCATCCTCTAGTGAATGCATCCCAGTCTTACGCTCTTACCCTCTTCAAAGCCCCCAAACCCCAGTATAATCATAATCTGTGAAAAAGCAAACTGCCCCCCCACATCAGAGAGAGAGAGAGAGAGAGAGAGAAAGAATCCCTGCTGTTTTGTGTTACAAGTCTGAATGAATGGTGAGTGACATATATTCTAGTAGTAATACCTGATTGGATGATAATCAAACAATCAGGTATTACAAATAGAATAACATATGGCAATCAGTCTTTTATGATGCTTTAACTGCATTGAAGGACTCTAGTGACATCATAAGCCTCAAGAGTGAAGCGCAATCAGATCCTGAGATGAAGTTACAACAACTGTAACATATGGATTACCATACTGTAGGTTGTTTTTTCGCAATATACTGTATGGGAAACTATCTGAATAAATCCGACCCTCTGAAAGACTGTTTCAGCCAATGCCAACTGTTTCAGTGAGCCCCTATCCCCCCCACTGTCTTGAAGAATCACTCCCACAACCATCAGTGTTTCAGCCGACACCAGCTGTTTCATAAATCCCCCCCTCCCCCACACCGACCGTCTAAAAGAAGCACTCATACAAACACGGACTGGATCATCCTCTTACTACCATGGTCGGTCTGTACTTGTCAGTTGGTGACAAATGTTTTGTTGAGCCCACACCACTGACTGTCTCAAAGAATCCCGCACATGAACATAGTCTGGGTCCTTCTCTCACTGCTGCAGTCAGGTCACATCTTCAGCTAATGCCGATGAGAAACAATTTAAAAAAAAGCAACAGCACTTTTTGTCAACTGGGATCCCATAGAATAGATGCTGGTCATACCAATTTCCTCTTTTTCATACTTAATTTTCTGGACATTTTTGACTATTTAACAGAGCCCAGCTTTTGAGGAATTTGAAGTTGTAATACTATCGTTCTGACATCTGAAAGTAATATTATAAGTTTTTGATGTCAGAACAATGGCATCATGACTTTCACAATCCCTTGCTTTTCTATGGGAACAATGTTCGATAATGTATTACATCAACAATGTGCATCACTCACCATTAATTCTGACTCACAGCAAAGAAGAGGCACTCTGATAGGGGACAGCTTTTTGCTGTTACAGTTTGAGTGGATGTTACTAAAAGCACACAAGTTAATTGTGGCAAAAGTTTACACAATATATTACAAGTCAACAAAGTGGAACAAACTACAACATTTGTATAATTGGTTTATTTTTTATAAAAATTGGATATTAATCAATAATACATAAATGAGGTAGATATTCTCAAGGAGTTGAGCATATCAGCTATTGTGAAGCACAGAACTGCTCATTATAAATGTAGAATAATTTTTTTTTCTAACCCTTTTTATCCCACCTAACTCTGAACTCCCAGGGCTTCTCTCCAGTGGAGTCACAGGGTTTCATGCCTCTACCACCCACCTGAACCCTTGCCCAACTGGGAAATCGGGTATGCTGGGCCCTATCCTCTCTGGTGATCCATGAGAGAGGCAGAGGACCACGGAGAGCTGTATCGGGTCAGGCTGGCATTGGGCATGTGGCACGGCCACAGGGCTTCCACCTTTGCCTCCCCACAGCCAGGGATTTCTGCTTTTTCTGTCCCCCCCATGGAGCTCGGACATGCAATGATGACCAGCATCCACCGAGCTCTACCCTGATTGCCATACGGCAGCGACGCAGGTTCCAGGGTACCCCTGGCTGCAGCCAGAAGTTGCTCAGGAGCAACACAAAGCCCTACAACCCCCCCCAGGAAGGGAGAGCTGTCCATCAGATGCTCAATCCCTCCCCACCCCTACCAACCCTAGATGGCCCGGCTCCTTCCCGAACGCAGGCCACTGGCATGGCATGAGGTGAGGCGTCTAGTGCCTTAAGCCTCAGCGCCACTGGGCCAGCCATAAATGTGGAATTATAATCATCAAAAATAGAGATGGACATAAACTTAATCAATTCATTATGTCAGCACATGGCAACACAAGTCTAAGAAGTAAAGTATAAAGGAAAATGTATGAAAAGAGATACTAGTTCATGACGTACTGTAGCTGAAAGGCAAAAATTTAACATACTAGCTAAAAATCATCATTTTGAAAAACACACACACATATAAACAAAAGAGTCTGACATAGTATTGCACAGGAAGATCAAGGAAGTCAGAAGGGATCAATGTGCACATAATAAAAAAATAAATGTGAATTAAAAAAAATAAACAGAAGCTCACTCCACTAGCGCCAACATAATGCACCTAAAGGAAAGTTCTACAATATATTGCCACTAACAGATGAATTAGTACATTAATACAACTATGGTGAATTATAGTGGTGTAACCAAATCTAATGCATTTTTTAACAGAAGTATCAAGATAAAACATTGCATGAATGCCTGCTAAGCTGAATCACAACTTAAGTTAGGAAGCCCCTATATATCACAGTACAGTAACTAAAGGATAAAGTATTAACATATGACTATACCTCACAGTGGGATGCTTGCAGTATGTAACTAACAGGTCTGTGAGGAGACCTTAGTTGGAGGGCTGTCTGGACTGGCTGCCACACACCCACCACACTGACACATATAAGAGCACTGCTGGAGCTGTTTTAAGATTTTATAACTACTGCATTTTATTTAAGCTACAAGGTAAGACCAAGGGTTATGATAATGGTCTGTTAATAACCCTTTAGTGTTAAATCTTGTTCCCAAATGATTAGGAACTACATGTTTGTTAATAGAAGATTGACACCTGCCTTGGTGAGGTTCACTAATGCTATTTATAAGGCTAATGATGAAGGGCTCTATACTAGCTCTGTGTTTGTGGACCTCACCAAGGCTTTGGACCTAGTGGACCACAATATACTTCTCAGTACATTATCCCTTATTAATTTCTCTGGGGATTTACTAAACTGGATCAGGAATTTGAATTACTTGTATGATACGTATCATAGAAAAATAATTGAAGGACTCTACTCAGATGCATGCTATCTTAAATATGGAGTCCCTCAAGGTTCTATTCTTGGCCCCTTATTATATACACTGTTTGTCAATTCACTCCCGGAGATATGTAAGAACACAGAGCTTATTCATTATGCAGATGACACAGCTCTTTTTTGCAAGGACAAAAATTCCTCAGCATTGCTTGACAAACTCTGGTGTGATTTCAGTAGACTATATTCTTGGTTCTCTGCATGAGAATTAGTTTTTAATGCCAAAAAAGCAAAGTCAATGTTTTTTTTTCAGGTATTAGAAAGGCCACTGACTTTGACTTTATCTTCAAAGATAATGAAGGTAACCTTATAGAGAGAGTCACAGGTTTTAAATATCTTGGTATGTATCTTAATTGTCATTTAACTTTTGAAAAGCACATTTGTCAGCTGATCAGAAAAATACATAAAAGGCCGGTATGTTGTGCCATACGAAGCAATTTTTATGTTTGCTTGTACGCATGCACAAGAAACATGTTGTGACAGCTTGCTGGAGAAGCAAGTTGTGGAGGTGTGGTTGTGTTGTGGTCAATGCCAACACTGCTTTTGGGGGCTTGTCTCTGTGGCACCAATAAATGAGTACACTGTCTATGACAGCAGATCAGAATCATGCCACCAACTTGAAATGATTTCAGCTCTGCAATAAGGGAGCACCCCCTCATTGCAGAGCGTGCCTTGCCTGGTGTCACATTTCAATAAATATGGTGGCGGCTGTCGCTGTCCACCTCTCAGAGTCCCATGAAAGCCGATGCGAGGGGTGCCCAATCCCTGTGTTGGCATGCCCCTCCCCAGTTCATTTGCTGATGGGGGAGCCCAGTCCCTGTCGGCATAATGTCCCCCCATAATGTGTCTGCTGAAGGGGGTGCCCAGCCCCCTCAGCATCATGCCACCCCCAAACACAGACCCTTTTTCTTTGCCAACGGGGTGCCCAATCCCTGTCAGCTCCAGTCCCCCCTTCCCAAAAATACAGGTGGCATGCTGGAAGCCCACCCCAGCATGTCAAATATATTTGTAAAACAAGAAAACCTTCCACAAAGTTTTTTTTTAAACCTGTAAACAAGAAAATGGTCCCTCATTGTTTGCAGTGCCCCCTTCCCCAACCTGCACCCACCCTTTGTGCACCCACCTCCCCAGACACCCGTCACCCATACTTACCTCTGAAGCCGATCGCGATGATCTTCAGTGGAGTAGGAACACGTCTGCACTCTTCAAACTGAAGAAATGCCGGTAAGCTGTATAATGGCATAAATGGGGGGGGGTTCAGCTTAGGTGAATATCTTGGCCATTTTTGTGACTTTCAGCACCAAATTTTCAGCATGGGGTTCTTGGGATGCCACCTTATGAACTCAGTCACTGTCATGTCATTATTTGATCCCAAAAGGTGATTTTGCAGGTCACTGAGCGGGATCACCTTCCAGGACCAATTAACAAAATGACAGTGTCACTGTTCATGCGGTGGGCTCCCAAAAAACCTATATTGCAAATTTGGTGAAATAATTCCCACAAATGACTGTGTTATGATCATGCAATGTGCAGTTCCCATGCAAGCTCTTAACTTCAAGATTTTTTTAATATTTTCACTCCAGATTTTCAGCATTGCCATTTTTCCACACCTCCTTATGAACAGTACAGATGTCATTTTTTACATCTGGCCCAAAATGTGCTTTCAAACATGTGGCACACAATAGCGAGGTCGCTGTGTGAAATCAATGTTTGGGAGAGATTAAGAAAATCACAGTGACAGTGTTCATAAGTAGAGGCCCCAAAAAGCCCATGTTGTAAATTTGGTGAAAAGATTGCCAAAAATGACTGCATTACCAGCATGCATTGTGCAGTTTCTACACACGCTCGTGACTTCACCAATTTTTTATATTTTTACTCCAGATTTTCAACACTGTCATTTTTGCACACTGCCTGATGAAAAGTACAGCTGTCATTTTTCACATCCTCCGCGAAACATATTTTCACACCTGTGGCACACAATGAGCGAGGTCGCTGTGTGAAATCAACATTCAGGACAGATTAAGTAAATCACAGTGCCACTGTTCATGAGCGGAGGTCCCAAAATGCCTATGTTGAAAATCTGGTGTAAAAAATTCCCAAAATAATTGCATTATGGGTGTGCATTGTGCAGTTTCTATGCATGTTCGTGACTTCACCAATTTTGTTATATTTATAACTCCAGATTTTCAGCATTACCATTTTTTTTATACCTCCTCATGAACAGTACAGCTATCATTTTTCACATGCTGTTCGAAATTAGTTTTTGCACCTATGGTGCCAAATGGCACAGTCACTGTGCAAAATCACCTTTCGGCTAATGAACTGATAGTGTCACTGTTCATGCGGTGGGGTCACAGAAAGCCCACGCTTGAAAACTTGGAGTGAAAATACCAGGAAACACCCAGGGCATTAGGGTTTCTGATCATAATGCCCTTCCCTGTAGTGACTGACAGGCATCAGGGATGTGACTTGGGATTGTCAACAGTAATGCTCATGCCATTCCACCCCCATGCCCACCCTGCAGCCAGTGACAGGCATCAAGGTGTACCTTGGACTCTTGAGCCCCAAAGTTCACCCCATTCTCCTATACTGCACCCATTTCAGCATATTTCCTTATGGAATGGGGTGAGTGTAAAGCCCGAACACCCCAAGGCACACCTTGACACTTGTCGGTGTCAGCAGGGTCTGGTGAGGTGAAATGGTGTGTGTTATGGGCAATGACTCAAAGGCGCACCCCTATGCCTATCCATCTCTGCAGGGTGGTGGTGGGGTTGGCATCACTTCAATACTTCACTGCCATTCCTATTCTGCACCTGTCTAACTCCTGCACTTCCAATGCTAATGCCAGCAAGCAAATATTTGGCTTTTGACAAATGCTTGTTCATTCTTGAAACAAGGGCTCATCTAGCTAATAGTTTTTTGTCACTCTTAATAGACTATGGCTCATTGGTATACTCCTCCTAGCCCTCTCTAAAAACTTTTGGTAGGTTAAAGGCAACATAGCACAACATTATTCAGTTTGTAACTGGACTCCCTGGAATGACCCATCACTGTAACCTCTACAAAGCAGTTCAATGGTTTTTACTGGACCATAAGTTTAATTGTAAAATTCTGGCACTTTTCTTCAAAATTCTTTGGGATCATCTGCCAGATAGTATTGTCTCCATTTTTTCAGAGGTCTGTCAAAGCATGTACTTCTAGATATACCTCAGATTGTTCTTTTGCAATTCCTTTCTGTCACACAACACAAGGACAACATTTCCTTTCATACAGGGGTGCTAAACATTTTAGTAGTATATATCACTATCCTTGGTTCAGTGTCCAACAGTGGCATTGTATAAAAACAATTTAAAGAGTTACCTATTGGACAGAAATGTCCGTACAACCACGGCTGTTGTCTAATTTATGATCATTTGTTTTATCTTATGTTTTTGTTCACCACCGGACACTTGAGAAACATAGAAACATAGACTCTGACAACAGATAAGGATTGCTTGGCCCACCAAGTCTGCCCATTTCCCTACCTACTGGATAAGCTGCAGATCTTAGTTAACCAACAGCCTATTTCTTCCTAAACCCCACAAGAATTGTTTTATGTCTGTCCCATGCATTCTTGAATTCCCCCACTGTTTTTGACCCCACAACCTCCTCAGAAAGGATGGTCCATGCATCCACCACCCTGTCTGTGAAAAAATACTTCCTCACAATGCCCCTGATCCATCCCTCAATCTATCTTCAAATTGTGTCCCCTTGTTCTTGCACACCTCTTTTTCTGAAAGATGCTACCCTCTTGGATTTTGTTGATTTCCTTGAGGTACTTGAATGTTTCTATCATGTCCCCCCTCTCCCTTCTTTCCTCAAGGGTATACATATTAATCTCCTTTAGTCTCTCCTCGTATGGCTTCTGTTGCAGATGCTGCACCATTTTAGTTGCTCTCTTCTGGACTACCTCCATCCTGTCTATGTCCTTGTAGAGATGGGGTCTCCAGAACTGGACGCAGTACTCCAGATGGGGTCTCACCAACTGTCTGTATAGAGGGATAACAACATCCTGTTTTCTATTGGTGATGCCTCTTCCTATACAGCCCAGTATCCCCCCAGCCATCCCTTCTGCCTTCTCACATTGCTTGCTAAACTTTAGGTCATCTGCTATGATTACTCTCAAGTCCCTTTCCATTTTTGCTATTTTTACTACCCCCTCCCCATTGTGTACTCTTCCCCTGGGTTTTTGTTTCCCAGGTGCATTACTTTGCATGTCTTTGCATTGAATCCAAGCTGCCATACTTCTGACCATTCCTCCAACCTTGCCAAGTCCCTTCTCATCCTTTCCAACCCTCCATGTATCAACCCTGTTGCAGATCTTTTTGTCATCTGCAAAGAGGCACACTTTTCCTTCCATTCCCTCTTCAATGTCACTTATAAAGACATTAAAAAGGACCGCAACCAGTACTGAACCATGTGGTACACCACTAGTAACCCCCCTTTCTTCAGAGTGGACTCCGTTTACTATTACCTTCTGTGTCCTGTTGTCCAGCCAATGTTTTACCCAGGATACCACCCTGAGACCCACTCCTAGGCTGGCTAATTTGTTTATTAATCTTTTGTGTGGGACTGTTTCAAATGCCTTGCTAAAGTCTAGGTAGGCCATGTCCACAGCCACTTCCTGGTCTAGTACTTTGGTCACCCAGTCAAAGAAATCAATTAGATTTGTCTGACATGACCTTCCCGCTGTGAATCCATGCTGCCTTGAGTCCTGTGCCCCATTGGCATCTAGGTACTCAACAATTCCTTCCTTCAGAAGTGATTCCATCATTTTCCCTACCACTGAGGTCAAACTGACAGATCTGCAGTTTCCTGCCTGTCTTGCTCCCACTTTTGTGAAGGGGAATCACATCTGCCCTCCTTCAGTCCTCAGGTACCACTCCATCCTCCCATGATTTGTTAAAAAGGATAGTCAGTGGTGTCACTAGTTCTCCACTTAGTTCTTTTAGAATTCTGGGCTGAATCCTGTCATGCCCCATTACTTTGTCCAACTTGAGTTTTAGGAGTTCTTTCAGGACCCTTTCTTCTGTGAATGGACTGATATCAACCCCCTATCCAGAGTGATTCTATTGTTTGGTTTAGGTACCTCCCCCTCATCTTCTTTTGTGAATACTGAGCTTGTTTGTTTGTTGTTTGTTTAAAATTTTATTTTTATACAGGTTTATCTGTTGGGAAGTAAATCCCCATTTTCAACAAATACCTGTGGTATCATTACAAAACATCAAAACATAACAAAATACAAACAATACCAAAAACAAGACTTAAAAACAATTACAACCAACATTTAAATAATTAAACAATTCAAGCTTAAAAATGTGCAAATCAGAAATTTCAATAATTTGACAAGACAAGTCATTCCATGATCTAGCTACACTATTCTGTAAAACCATGTCCCCCATACGATTTAAATTTTGAATTGTAGGCAATTTTCTTATTGATCTCCTAAACATACCTAAATATTTAGAGTCTGAATTCAAACAAATCAAATATCTCAAAGAATGCATATTTGAATGTATCAAACCATGACATATCGTAAGCCACACAAATTCTCTTCGAGCTGATGGATATAACCATCCAAGTTCTTGATAAACTATACAATGATGAACTCGAGATTTGTTGTTCAATATATAATTCCCCAATCTATAATAAGTCTGATCCAACTTTAATAAAGATTTTTTATAGGAGTGTTTATATAATGGAAGACCATATTCTAATACTGGTAACAAGAGTTGTTTTATCAACTTAGTCTTTATAGACCTATTCAGACAACCTGACACCCTTCTTAATGCTCCCAATCTTTGATTTACTTTTTTAATTTGTAATAATATATGATCAGAAAAAGAAAAACGATAATCCACCATAACTCCTAAATATTTATAAGTATTAACCTCTTGTACATATGTCCCATCCAGAAAACTAATCTTCAAATCAGTAAAATTCTTAGTGTGAGATCCCACAGAAAAAATCATACTTTGAGTTTTCCCAGAACTTATTAAAAGTCCAGAATCCCTTATCCAAGACTCAATATTAGTAAAGTCTGTCTGAAGTTGCTGTCTCAGATCTCCTGGACCACTAGCAGATGCTACCAAAACTATATCATCTGCATAAAGTCTAACATCAGTATTGACCACATAATCAGGAAGATTATTAATATAAATATTGAATAACACAGGGCCCAAAATTGAGCCCTGAGGTACACCTTCGATATAAGTCCAGGAGATCCGAGACAGCAACACCACAGACCACCCTCTGTTTACTGATTCGTTAAGTAAGATCTGAACCACTGCAAGGAATTATTATTTATCCCCTATAGTCTGTAGTCTTAACAAAAGTGTTTCATGATGTACCAAATCAAATGCTTTACTAAGGTCCACAAACACTGCCCCAGTATAATTACCCTTATTCAAAGATGTTGACACCAGGTTACTAAATTCAAGTAGGGCAGTATTTGTGGACCTACCTTCTCTAAATCCGTGTTGACAGTTAGACAATAACCCTAAATAGTCAAGGTGCTGACTAAGCTGATTATTTATCAGCCTTTCCAGCACCTTAGACAAAACAGGGAGCAAAGTAATTGGTCTATAATTAGAAGGAACTGTAAGGTCGCCACCTTTATGAAGAGGAATAATATCACCCATTTTCCAACA
Organism: Neoceratodus forsteri; assembly: GCA_016271365.2. NCBI lineage: Eukaryota > Metazoa > Chordata > Ceratodontiformes > Ceratodontidae > Neoceratodus > Neoceratodus forsteri. The sequence continues at coordinate 77,325,731 of CM057453.1, forward strand.
GTCAGGAACTGTTGAAGATTGAATACTCCAATTATAGAAGTAAGTTATTATAGGGGCTATGATGTCAGACCCCAATTTCAAAAATTTTGGATCAATACCATCTATTCCTGCACGTTTTGATATTTTTAAATTTCTCAACTCTTTAGTTACATCTTGTACCCTTATATTTTTCAAATTAAAATCTTTATTTTTATTAGCAAAAACTACAGAAGGTGAGCTTGTTCAAGTTCAAGTTCAAGTTCAAGTTTATTGCAGGAAAACTCCATTGAGCAAGCTCATTCACAAGGAGGTCCTGTGACATAAACACTTAAAGTACAAACACAGATAGGTAATAACGGTATATACATGAAATGCACGTTACATGATACAGGCTGGATATACATACAAGGGTACCACATAGGGTGACCGCAGGTGGTAAACATTGATATGAGACAGGGAAGCGACTTACAGGTTGCATACCGATAAATGAAACATGATGACTGGTGTGTGCAATACACATATTTTGGCAGCTAGAACAAGCAACAGACTACAACTGATATGGGGGAGGAGTGATTTGATAGAGTAGCAGTGGAGCATAAGCATAGATAAAGCAAGGAGTAGAAGGGGAAGGGAAAGCAGTTAATATGACAAATCAATTATACCTTACCAGTGGATAAATATGGCACACAATGGGAAGGAAGAGACTAATGACAGTTACAGGTGTCTTTTATTTTGGCTGAACTTAGCGATTTGTAGAAGTTTATTGAAACTGTGCTAGTTAGTTTCAGTATGGTTTGTAATTGGTTCCAAATGGAGGAAGGGCTATGCAATAGCACGTTTACTAAGGAAGTCCAGCGTCCTTGGTATGTCAAGCATAATAAAGTCAGATTTTCTTAACAGTATGCACTATGTGAGATACTAATAAGGGAAGAGAGATAGCTTGGCAATTTCTGCAGGAGCAGTTTAAGAGTCCATAGCCCAGCATGGAGCAGGCGTCTAGTAGTAAGGGATGTCCAACCAATAGCTGCATATAAGTCACAGTGGTGCGAACAGTAAGGGGAGTTGGTAATGAACCGTGACGCATGGTGAAAAAGGATGTCCAGTTTACTTAGATTTGCAAGAGTGGTGGAGGAATAGATTACATTGCCATAGTCGAGTAGGGGGAGAAAAGTGGCCTGTACAAGCTTGTTTCGAGTTTCAAGGGGGAAAAGGGGCCTATTTCTGTAGAAGAAACCTAACCTTGCCTTTAACCTTCTAGAGACATCTTCAACGTGGTCATTGAAAGATAATTTATTGTCGATCCAGATACCCAGATATTTAAATTTGGTTACAACTTCCAGAGGCTCTTTTAGCGTGGTGACAATGAAGTCTTGGGCAAGGGTATTGGGGGGGCCTGTGCCAGCACTGCAGGAGAATATCGTCGCTTTAGTCTTCTTAGCATTGAGCAGAAGCTTTGCCTTTATTAGATTATGCTCAAGTTGTGCGAAGTCCGCTTGAAGTACTCCCTTGACTTCAGATAACGATGAGCCAGAAGTATACAACACAGTATCATCTGCAGAAAGGTGCAGATTGGACATAGATATGTTAGCATCTAAGTCATTAATGTACAAAGAAAACAAGATAGGCCCTAAGATAGATCCTTGGGGGATTCCTCTTGCAACTGGCAAGATAGCAGAAAAAAAGCCTTCCGCCGTTACTTTTTGGAATTTTCCAGTTAGGTAGCTAGAGAACCACTGGGTGGTATGGTATGTGGCACCCAACTTTGCAAGGCAATTGACTAATAGTTTGTGATCAACAGTATCAAAAGCTTTGCTGAGGTCCAAAAAGACTGCACAGTTACCTTCTTAGCATCTATAGCAGAGATCCAATCATTGGTTACTTTTGCTAGTGCAGTGATTGTGCTATGATTAGCCCGAAGCTGGATTGAGCTGGGTTAATGAGAGAAGGTTTCAAATGAGATTTTAACTGAATATGGATCAGTTTTCAAGAACTTTAGAAAGGATAGGCAATATGGAGATAGGCCTGTAGTTGTTTACATCGCATGGGTCACCAGATTTAAATAGAGGGAGGATATGTGCTGATTTCCAGCAGGACGGCACAGTAGCAGATGTAATGGAAAGATTGAAGATGTGGAGAATTGGGGCAGTGAGATGGGCGTAGCCTGACCTTAGGAAAAAGGGTTCCAAGCCATCATCCCCTGCACTTTTTTTGGTGTCTAAGTTAAGAAGAGAATCTTCTACTTCTTTATAAGTTATCTCGCGCAGTTGGAAGGGGCTGGGTGCAGGACTAGATGTAGGGGGAGGGGTATGCTGGCTCACCGCAGCACCAGCATAAGGTGACGAGCCAAAAGCTAATCCAGCTGTGGCAAAGTGGGAGTTGAGTTCCTCCAGGATTAGAGGCTTGTTTTCCACAATCTTGCCACTTGCAACTATCTTTGTTGGGACAGAGGGGGCCACAGCTAAAGTATTCATTTAGTACATTGGTAGCCTGAGACACTGCAAGCTATTTTCAGACATTTCGGGAAATATCTGAGGAGTGTGTCACTCGATTTTTAGCTCTTAAAATCTTTTTAGATGTAATGTGGCTGTTCTCCCACTGTGTGGAGCAAATTTAACCATTTGCTGTAGTACCTCCACTGGAGGGCACCAGCAGTACTGCTGTGCTGTTCATTCAAGCAGATGTTAATGGTATTGTTTTAGAGGAAAAGTGGTAAGTGTTGCACTCAATGTTACATCATTAAGTGATGAGTCTCATTTAGTTAAAAGCTACCTTTTTATCTCCCAAAAGTAATTATTTATATATTCTTCTAAATGTTCTTCAATTGTGTTGTCAGGTCCTGTTTGCTTTGGAGTGGTCAAGCAACATGAATGTGATATTTCTGGAGGAATGTATTCAGAGATGAGCTTGCATTTTTTATTGGATGTTCTGTAGCATCGTCATTGTCCAGAAGGTTCTTTTCAATAACAGCTTCTATGTAAAGTATGTAATGACAGAGCGGTGCACCAATGTTGAAAGGGTGTTCACTAAAGGAGGTAAATGAAAGGTGGAAACTAATTATAGGTGTCGTGCCAGTATTGCCATATGCTATCCAATATGTTAACGAGTTTGTGACACATTCAGGTGAACTTTAACAAAACATATTAGTGAGGCACTGTTCTACTTGTATTTTCCATTAGTTCTGGATTCCTTCTCTCCTTCATTTAGTAGTGAGGTCATTTGCATGAAAACTGGATCTTTGCTCCTGAAGACGCTATCTATTCCTGCTTCTTTCTCCTACCTAATGTCTAGAGCACTGCTTGTGACATCACAGTTATTTATTTATTTATTGATTGATTGAAATGTTTCACCAGGAGGTCACACTGAACAAGTTGCTCATCCCATGGTGCGACCTGGGGGGGAGAGGGTTACAAAGCGCTGTGAAGGATGATCAGTTACAATAGTATGTGGGTAGTACAAACAATACAACATTGTAAGATTATGCAACAGTTGGAACACAAGGTATTGTATAATAAATAGTAGTGGAACATTGGGTAAATTACAATACATGTCCAAAATCGTACAAAAGAACAGATAAATGTACAAAACAATAATAATGTGACAGAACCATTTATAGTGCATGAGTGTACCAGGAGCAGGCTTGAGGTAATACACAAGTGCTGTTGGAGTAAAAAGGATGGGGTAGGTTGTGCACATGAGTGACCCAGAAGGGCAGGTGGAGAATAGAGAGGGAGAGGTAAGAACTGAATACGAGGAGAAGGGGGTAGCCATTTCCTGATTCCCCTTCAGGATGTTGAGAACCCTGCCAGGGGAGTCAGGGTAGGAAGGCAGAAACTGGGGATAGGTACTAAGGAGGGTTAAAGCAGGAACAGCTGAGGAAGAGGTAATTGTGTAGCACAGAGGTAAGGGAGTAGCTGGAGGAGCAGTGTTGTATTTCAGGGGGTAGGGAATTCCAGATTTTAGGGAAGTGATGGGCAAAACCATTCTGATCCATGAGGGTTGAGCGGTGAGGGACCATCAAGGTGTGGGCATCATTAGATCTAAGAGAGTGGGTGGGGGGAGGTGGAGTGGAGAGGATGAGCTAGGAGGGGAGCACTCCAAACCAAAATTTGGAGGTTAGTTTGGCATAGTGTAAGATGTGTCTGTGAGATAGTGGAAGGAAGTTTAGAGAGCAATAGAGTTCACAGTGGTGGGAGCAGGAAGGGGAGTTGAGAGCAAAGTGGCAGAAGGAGTTAAAGAGAGTGTCCAACTTGGTCAGGAAGATTTGGGAGCAGCACCATAGATTATGTCACAGTAGTCAAAGATGGGGAGTATCATCTTCTGGACAATTTCACACCATGCAGTCAACAGGATGCAACTACAATTCCTATACAGGGCCCCAAGCTTGGGCCGCAGTTTCTTAAGGACAGCATCGATATGCACACAGAAGTTGAGGTGCTAGTCTAGCCAAACCCCCAGATATCTAAATGAGGAGGTGTCGTCCAGAATGATCCCATCAAGGGTGTGGAAGGTGGGTAGAGCCATGAGCCTAGAGAGTCTCTGCCTGGTGCCAAAGGTCATTGAGACTGTCTTCTTGGCATTTAGTAAAAGCTGGTGAGAAGCAAACCAGAGCCGAACTTGGTTGAAGTCATGCTGTAAGCTGGTTTCCACAGCAGCAGGGTTTTTGCTGGATCTGTATAAAACAGTATCATCAGCGTACATGTGGATAGATGAGGTTGAGCAGGCTGTGGGAAGATCATTAATGAAAATGGAGAAGAATAGGGGACCAAGCACTGAGCCCTGAGGGACACCAGTGTTGATGGGGATTGGATGGGATATGGAATCAAGGATTCCCACTGACTGGGTCCTGCCAATGAGGTAGGATTTAAATCAGTTGGTAGCTGATGGAACAAGGCCAGCTGAGGAGAGGGAATCAAGAAGCAGGGGATGGGAAACAGTGTGGAAAGCTTTGGCTAGGTCAACAAAGATGACCAAAGAAGAGAGAGGGGGGACATGACAGAAACTTTCAAGTACCTCAAGGGAATCAGCAAAGTCCAGGAGGGTAGCAACTTTCAGTAAAAGAGGTGTGCGAGAACAAGGGGGCACAATTTGAAGACAGAGGGGGACGGCTCGCCAGTAATGTGAGGAATTATTTTTTCACGGAGAGGAGTGTGGATGCATGGAACAACCTTCCTGAGGAGGTTGTGGAGTCAAAAACAGTGGTGGAATTCAAGAATGCATGGGACAGTCATAAGGCAATTCTAGGGGGTGGGGGTAGGAAGAAGTAGGCTATTGGTTAACTAGGATCTGCAGCTTATCCATTAAGTAGGAAAATGTGCAGACTGGGTGGGCCAAGAAGTCCTTATCTGCTGTCAAATTCTATGTTTCTATGATGCTAGAGTGAAGAAAGGTGAAAAAATAGACCAAGGTGATCAGGTCATCGTCCATCCCTGAAAGGATGGAGTCAGTAAGCCTGAGGAGGGAAGTGGTTGTTGAGCAGTTCTTCCAAAAACCAGTCTGGAATGGGCTGAAGACAGAGGAATCAGAGAGGAAGGGTGATAGTTGAGAGAGAACTAAATGTTCTTGAAGTTTGACAAGGGTTGGAAGGAGGGAAATGGGGTGATAGTTGCCATGAGTGGATGTGTCACCACCCTTGGGGAGAGGAAGGACTACAGCGTGTTTCCAGGATGAGGGTACTTGGGCAGAAATAAAGGAGAGGTTAAGGATTAGGGAGATAGGAAAAGCAATTGCAGGAGCAGAAAGGTTGAGAAGTTTAGGATCAAGCTCATCTGGTGAAGAGCCTTTGAGGGGGTTAAGGGATAGGAGGGCACTAAGAGCTTCATCAGAGGAGATAGTAGAAAAGGAAAAAGGGGGAGGGGTAGACGCTGGCTGAGGCGCAGGGTTAAAGTTAGTAGGTGACAAGGGAGAGAGGGAATTTAGAAGAGACATGGTGAATGATGTATAGTATGCATTAAATTCATTGGCCATGGAGCCAGAGTCAGAAATTAGGGAGTTATTTATTTTGAGAACTGGAGGGGGAGGGGAGAGAGGGGGAAGAGAATAGGGCATGAACTACCCTCCAGAATTTAGATGGAGAGTTAATGTTAGTCAGGAATGAGGAGTTGAAATAATCGGACTTAGCCAGTCTAGTAGGTTTAGTACATGAATTGCGTAGCATGGCAACACATTGTGATGTCACCACAGAGGATTATGAGTTGAAGTACTGTATTATTGAATGTAATCAAATTGTTTATCTATAATGTGTACCAAATCTCTGTATACCATTCTCATGTTCCCCTACCCCCAGGTCGCACCGGGAGACAAGCAACTTGTTGCTCAGAGTGCCTTCCTGGTGAAACATTTAAAAAAAAAAAATTAAACCTGTAGGGAGTAAGTTATAGAGCCAGATGAGCTCAAAATGAACTCTAAGGGACAACAATCATATATTCAGACAAATGTCTTTAGTAATAAATTATGAGGAGAATATATAAAATATAAAAGGAATGCAAGCAGAATTGTACCTAATTATTATGTTCTTTAAAGTTTTCTTTGAGGCATCATTAGCTCTATGAGCAACAACACTGTTTGCCATACAGTACTGCTGTATTATTCTCTGGCACACCAGCCATGCTGTCCCAGCTCTCAGCCCTCCTGCTGACTCTACCAAGAGCACTTTTGCCATTTTTCATACACTGTACTGTAGAACCAAAGCTTGTATAAACCATTCTGCACAATTAAGACTATGCATTAGCTTACACACTGAAAACACGGCAGACTGTAACAGCTAGAAAATAGACCCTTGCAACATGCTGCTAAATTTTGTAATGTAATTTTAACACTTTGTTGGTAACTGTACTAATATTAAATATGTTTCTATCCAGCACATGATATCAGTGGATGGTGGGATATTTTTTATAAATTGCAGATAATGTTGATCTTATTTTCTACTAACTTAAAATTACTCAGAACTGTTAAAAAGCAAGAAACGTCATGGGTGAGGGTGGGGGGTGGCAATCCATATAAAACTACTGACAACCTTAAGTTCAAACACCACCTTATAACATCATTGACTTGGGACATATCTACTCACTGTGCTGTATACTCAAATAGCACAATCTGTCCAGATTTAAACTGGTCATTTATTTTGCGAGAGGAATTATTGAAAGGGGATGATGCAATGAGTCTGCTGAATATAGTGACTGTCAATAAACAAGCATTTGTCAATGCCGAATGTTTGCTTGCTGGCATTGGCAGTGGTAGTATAGAAGTTACAGAGCTGCGTAATAGGAATGGCAGTGAAGTATTGAACTGAAGCCAACCCCACCACCACCCTGCAGAGAGTGACAGGCATTGGGGTGTGCGTTTGGGTCATCAGGCATAACGGCCATGCCATTTCACCACACCCCACCCTGCAGACACCGACAAGTGTCACGGTGTTCCTTGTGGTCTTTGGCCCTTATGAACACCCCATTCCATTAGGAAATACGGTGAGATGGGTGCGATATAGGAGAATGGGGTGAACTTTGGGGCTGAGGAGTCCAAGGCATACCTCGATGCCTCTCACTGACTGCAGGGTGTGGAATGGTATGAGCATCACAGGCAAGAATCCCAAGTCACAGCCCTGATGCCTGTCATTCTCTACAGGGTTGGGCGTTATGGTTGGAAACCCTAATACCTCAGGCATTCGTTGTTATTTTCACTCCAAATTTTCAACACTTTTGGTTTGTGACCCCACCTCATGAACAGGGGGAATATCAGTTTGTTAGCCAAAAGCTGCTTATGCACAGTGACTACGGCATTTAGCACCACAGGTGCAAAAACATTCTGAACAGGATGTAAAAAATGACAGCTGTACTGTTCATGGGGAGGTGTAAAAAATGGCAATGTTGCAAATCTGTAGTAAAAATATTTAAAAAAATGGTGAAGTCACGAGCGTACATAGAAACTGTGCAACTCACACCCGTAATATAATTAGATTGGGGATTTTTTACAGCAGATTGTCAACTCAGGCATCTTGGTGCCTCCAATCATGAACAGTGTCACTATGATTTTCTTTATCTGTGCCGAACAATGATTTCCCACAGTGACCACGCATCTCTGCGTTGAAAATGTGAAAACACTTCAGCCATGTTGTGAAAATGACAGCTGTACTGTTCATAAGGAAGTGTGGAAAATGCCACTGGTGAAAATCTGGACTGAAAATATTACAAAGTCATGAACTTATGAGGGTGCGTGGAACTGAGCAATGCTCACTTGTAACACAGTCATTTTATGGACTTTGTCACCAAATTTTCAACATAGCCATTTAAGACCTCTGCTCATGAACAGTTTAACTGTGATTTTCTTACTCTGTCCTAAACATTGCTTTCGCACACCAACAGCACCATTGTGCGCTACATGCGAAAAACATTTTGGGTGACATATGAAAATTGCAGCTGTACTGTTCATAAGGAAGTGTAATAAAATGGCAATGTTGAAAATCTGGAGGAAAATATTAAATTTTGGTAAACTTACTTGTTACGTATAGGAACTGTGCAATGCACGTCAGAAACAGTCATTTTTAGGGAATTTTTTCACCAAATTGTCAACATAGCCATTTTAAGACCTCTGCTCATGAACAGTGTCACTGTGATTTTCTTAATTTGTCCCATGACATTGATCTCAAGATAACCGACAGCGCCATTGTGCGTACATGGGCGAAACACGCTTTTGGGTGAGATGTGAAAAATGGCAGCTGTACTACTCATAAGAAGGTGTGGTAAAATGGCAATGTTGAAAATCTGGAGTGAAAATATTGAAAATTGCGATCTTATGAGTGCAAGTGTAGGAACTGTGCAACTACACTATCAGAAACAGTCATTTTAGAATTTTTTCACCAAATTTTCAACATAGCCATTTAAGACCTCTGCTCATGAACAGTGTCACTGTGATTTTCTTAATTTGTCCTGTACATTGATTTTCAAGACAATCGACTGCCATTGTGCGCCATATGGGTGGAAACACATTTTGGGTGAGATGTGAAAAATGACAGCTATACTACTCATAAGAAGGTGTGGTAAAATGGCAATGTTGAAAATCCGGGGGAAAATATTGAAAATTAGCGAACTTATGAGCCTGTGTAGGAACTGTGCAACGACGCCAGCAGTAAAACAGTCATTTTTTGGAATTTTGGCACAAAATTTCAACATGGAGTTTTTGGGATGCCTTCTCATGAAAGATGCCACTGTCATGGCATTATTCAGGCCTGAAGGTTGATTTCACGCAGTGACTGCGCAGCGACTGCGAAATCACCCTTCGGGCCTGAATAACACCATGACAGTGACATCATTCATGAGAAGGGGTCCCAAAAACCCCATGTTGAAAATTTGGTGCAAAAATTCCAAAAAATACCTGAGATATGCAATAAAGTTGAAAACCCCCTATCTAGCCCATTATACAGCTTACCGGCATTTCCTCAGTTCGCGGTCGGCTTTGAAGAGTGCAGACGTGTTCCCGGTCCACTCAAGATCGCCGCTGAGCTCCGGAGGCATGGGGTGAGGGGGTGTGGGAGGCAGAGTGCGGGTGGGTGCGGTTGTGGGAGGGGCCAGGAGACTACGTGGGACTGTTTTATCTTTACAGGTTTTTTTTTTTGACTACTGGATGCTTGCCACGCTGGGGTGGCCTCAGCGCGGCACAAGGATGGTTGGGGCTTTCAGCCGATGGGGATTGGGCACCCGTCGCCAGCATCAATTGCCACGCTTGGGTGGGCTCCCAGCGTGGCACCCAGTACTCGGGGTGAGGACAGTGGAGCCGAATGGGGATTGGGCACCCCGGCCGGCTAGTATCATTAGTTGCCATGCTGGGTGGGAACCCAGCGTGGCATTTGGAAGGCTTTGGGGGCGGGGAGTGCAGCACAACCGACGGGATTGGGCACCCCATTGGCTATACAGTGTGTTTGGCATGCAAGGCATGGGTGTGTGTGTGCGTAGGTGGGGGAGTTGCGCATGAGCAGGCGATATCTTATCGCTGCTCACTCAAGCTGAGCTCCCTTTGAACTGTATGCTACTGCATTTTTGAGCTTGTCATAGACAGCTCCAGCATGCATTGGCTTACAGGGCCACGCCTGCCAACACACACTGACTGAATTGGAGGAGGGGTGACACACCCCAAATCTCGGATGATGGCACTATGTTTTTGCACATGCGCAAGCAAACATAACAAACATAAAAAGAGTGACCAGTAAAAAAAAAACACACACACACACAACTTTTATTTATTTCATGTTTCTGGTTTCCTGTGGGGGGGGGGGGCTATGTTCAGCAATTGGTGATGTCAGTTCCCTGAGCATTAATTAACGTTTCCCATCCCTCCTTCCCCTTCCCCATTGCCTGCAATAATAAATAAATTAAATAAATCCAGACTGGCTTTTCTATTATTTTTACAATTTGTTATTGTGTGGCAATACTTTCCAGTGGTGGACTGTGTTCAGCCTGGCTCAATTCAGTTGCCCTCATAGAAAAAGTTTATTTTGCTTGTGGAGCATGTTTGCCTCCATTGAAATTGCAGTACATTGAGAAGAACAGCAACTAATCAGCATGTCAATAGACAGCCATAAAAGTAGCCTGATGTTTCTTCAAGCAGGAATTCTGTATCACTCAGCCTCGTCAGAGGAGATGTGATTTCTTTGGCCTCTAGCCTTTTCAGACACACTATTCTGAAGACAGTTTTCTCTCAGGGAAGGGTCCCGGGTTGCCCCTGAAAAAGGAACTTGTTTGTCTCAGTGGGCCCACTCGGTCATCAAAATTTAAATAAATATATTTCTTGTGTTTTGTTTTGTGTATAGGTCTAAGGATTGCTGTCTCCTATTACAGAAACTGCTAGGGTATCAATGTATCAATACAGAAAAAAAACAAAGCTTTTTTTTTTTTACCTCCGCAGCTCCGGCATCCCCCTCTCCTTCAGGCTTCCTAGTGCTGCTATCGCCCCAACTATCCTCTTCCTGAGCTCTCTCTTTACCACAGATCTGCAGCCAACTCCCTGGGTGTCCCAGCGTATCACTTCGCTGGGCGGGTCCCCCTCCTTCAAGGGAAAAGGCACCGGGGCAGGGAAAACCCAGCACACTCTATTTTTTACTGATCCAGGGTGCTGCTGCTGTGGAGGAGTAGGCTCCCGGAGGTTCTGGCAGCGTACAGCATGGAAGCCGTCATCCTGTGGCCACTGAAGTTGTTTTGCACTTTTCTTCTTGTCCCTCCTGTGCCACTTGTAGTACTCCCGGTCTCCACCGGGGGCTACTACAGAGCGAGACTCCCACCCACCCACCCCAGGAGAGGAGAGCAGTCCTCCAGACACTCAATCCTCTCCTTCCCCTGCCAGTCCCCGGCGTCACTAGCCCATTCCCAAACCCATGTCGCCTGCATGATTGGAGGTGTGGCATCCAGCGCCTCAACCCTCTGTGCCACTGGGCCGGGAACAGCTTTGTTTTTAACCAGATTTATTCACCTATAAAGGGAAACTGTCTACTTTGCGTTCAGTCTGTCTTCCAATATAATCATTTTCTAACCCCTACCACCATTATTTTTACATTCTGTTTAGTTGTGTCATTTCTGTGGCAGACAGGGGTTTGTAAAGCACCTCAACCCACTGCCCCAACCAGAATGTCAGTTATTAAATCCTTTCCAGTGTTTCAAACAAAGAAGTGATTACAGACTCTGGAAATTCAGCCCTCCCACATCCCTTCTCACCACTTTTTATACAATGTACTGCTTTTAAATAGATCTACCAGGGGGTCAGCAAGTTGCACTACCAGTTCCCTGAGAAACCTCAGATGCAAACCAATAGGCAAATGTGGTAAGGCTCTCAGGGTCTGCAAACTGCAAGCAACAGGAAAAATAAGATAAGGAGAATGGGAATTGTTGGGATGCAGTTCTAGGATCACAGAACAGAAAAAGAGGATCCTTATCTAGTTGAAATGGGATCTGCCTTAATTCCAGGAGCTTGATTTACAAATGTCTGTGCAAGCTACACTGAAGGCTGCTTGTGCCGTTTGATGGTGCGCCAGGGACCTTGTGTCCTGGTTGCAAAGCCCGGTGGCTTATGACAGACCTGGCCCTGCATTAAACATATAGTACATGCAAAGGTGTGCTGTAAGCTGCATGGCAGATGTGTGACAATAGCACCATGGATGGAATTAAGAACAACTGGATTTTAGTGTAGGGTGATCAGAATGTGGAATAGACTACCTCAGGAAGTGGTGGAAGCTGAGAATTTGAGTATTTTTAAGGATAGATTGGATAAGCATTTTATTGAAGTTGGTGACTCATGTTACCGCCATTGAATTGTGAGGAAAGTTTATATGGGCTATGCCTTCTTGACTTTGCTACTTTCTAGTATGAACTCCAGTATGACAGCAGTCCCTTGGTGGTTATCACCCCCCCCCAGCCCCAAAACCTGTTTCTTAAAAAAATACCAACATTCCCGGTGGTCTAGTGGCACCCCCCAGTTCTGATCCCTATATCTGTCCAATATACTTTGTGGTCTAGTGGACACCCATCCATCCCATCAGGCAGTGTTCCCAGAAGCCTGCTCCCCCTCTCCTGTCCCAGAGTCATCGCCTGGCACAGCCCTCCACTCATGCGTACAGTATACAGAATGGTCATTGACTGCTCAGTCAGCACCCAGCCATGGTGGAGAGTGGAAGGCTGTGCCATGCACCCGCACTGCAATGGGACTGGGGCAGCATGGTGGTGTGGCACTTCCTGCTGGGGTGGGGGCCACTAGACCACCAGGGATATTGATATGTTGTCAAAAATGGGGATCAGGACTTGGGGGAAGTAGTTCCATTAGACAACCAGGGATGCTGGCATTTTTTAAGAAATGGTGATTGTGGCTGGGGGGGGGGGATGCTAGACCACCAGGGATGTTGTTTATTTTTCTGTAACTGGTATCAGGGCTGGGGAAGGCATGGCACGTTGTCACAAATGCCAAAACCCTCCTGGAGGACACACGTCTAAGTATGTTACACCAGCTCTGGACCTTTTTTTACCCCTTTCAGGCAGAAGCTTGTTGCCTTAAAGATGCCCTGCCTTATCCCCTTCCTCTTTGCTTCCAATCGCCCTCGGCTATCCCACCCCTCAAAGCATTTTATTTACCATTTCTTTGTAATCTGCCATCACAAAATATAGTTCCCTTATCTTCATGTGGCTCTCCTTAACTCTTTTCATTGCGCTGACCCACACCAAACATTTATCACTGATGCCCAGGGAACTATCCACTGTGACCCTTGCAGTGATGTCCCTGTTTGTGTGTTTGTGAGTACCAAGTCCAGTACAGACCCCCCCCCATACTGTGGTTCATTTTATAAGCTACCAGATAAAAGCTCTCTGTTGGGAGTCCAGGATGGCTATTGTCCTTGCCACAGGTAGTAGGTTCCACCCTACATCTGGTAGATTGAAATCTCCAACTATAAGCACCACCTTGGTCAAGAGTCAAGGGTTTGGCAGTTGCAATTCAATTCAAAGAAGTGCAAAATAGTGCATATGGGGCACACAAACACTGGAACAACATATCAGTTGGGTAGGTGAGGATATAGCATGCATCTAGCAAGAAAGGGACCTTGGGTTTATCATCTTTGATGACCCCAAGGTAGGGAAACAGTGCAACAGGGCAGCAAGTAAAACAAACAGGATGCTGGGATGGATTACCTGTGGCATCACCAGCAGGAAAAGGGAGGTCATAATTTGACTATACAAGACACTAATGAAGTGCCACCTGGAGTACAGTGTACAGGTTTGGAGACCTTACCTACTTAAGGACACAGATATGGTGGAGAAGGTTCGGAGGAGGGCAACAAAGATGGTACAGGGATTATATTACAAGTCCTATGATGACAGGCTGAAGGACTTGAATATGTACTCCCTGGAGGAGAGGAGGGAGGAAGGGGATATGATAGAGACATACAAGTACCTTACAGTGAGGAACAGAGTGCAGGAATACACTATTTTCCAGCAAAACAGATGTTCCAAGACTAGAGGGCATGGGATGAAGTTGTTGGAAGGGTGATTCAGAGGAAACCTGAAGAATAATTTTTTCACAGAAAGGGTGGTGGACAAGTGGAACACCATACCAGAGGAAGTTGAGGGGGCTAAAATAATCACAGGAATTAAGAATACATGGGATAGACATAAGGGAATACCCGGAGGTCAGGGCCACCCTCCTGCTTAAGACTGTGCCCCCTTATGATATTATGGTTGCCACTCAGCTTAAAGAGACCCTCTTTATCCACCTTATTTATCCCTTTCAAGTACTTGAAGGACCCAATTATGTTCCCTCTGTCTCTCCTCCAGGGAGTACAAGTTCAGTGCCCCCAACCTCTCCTTGTATGCCTAAACATGCTGACCCACTATCATCTTTTTAGCCCTCCTCTGCACCTTCTCCAATAGGTTAATGTCCTTAATGAGGGTGTGGGCACCAGTACTGAACTCCATACTCTAGATGTGGCCTTGCTATAGACATGTACAAGGTTAGTACTGTAGAACTAGTTATTTTCACGCAAACTAAATTTAGCGCAAACACAAATGCAACCATAATTGCATAAATTTATTTTAGCGCTAAGTCACAATCATCACATTCACTATAATGGAAACAAATACTAAAAGTGCTAGTTAGCGCAAATTTGTTTTCACGCAAGCTGGCACTTCAGTGAAAATAATAAAAATTATTTTACAGTGAAATGTTCAAGTTCTACAGTATAACCTCCTCTCTCCTACTATTGATCCTCCTAGCTATGCTTCCCAGCATCTTGTTTGCCCTTGCTGCTGCTTTCTTGCACTGCATGGAGTGATTCAAGTCACTGTTGATCATCATCATTCCCAGGTCTTTCCCTTCCTCAGATGCAGACTCCACCCACGTAGTACTCTGTTTTGGGATTCTTGGTTCTAATATGTATAACTTTGCATTTCTTGGTATTGGAGCCAAGATGCACATGACAGCTGTGGTTCAATGCCAAAAAATGCAAGGTTTTGCACTTGGGGGCCAAAAACCCAAGGTACAGCTACTGGTTGGAGCAGTGCAGTTAGCCACTTCGGCACAGTAGAAAGATCTGGGAGTGCTGGTGACAGTGGACATAAAACAACCGGCACAGTGCAGGAAGGTGGCTGCAAAGGCAAACAGAATGCTGGGATGCATAGACAGAGGAAACACCTCTAGGAGGGAGGAAGTTATTTTGCCCCTCTACAGGTCCCTTGTGAGGCTGCACATGGAGTACTGTGTGCAGTTTTAGTGCCCCTCTTTGAAACAAGCATTTGTCAATGCCGAATGTTGACTGCTTTGGTCCGTTGAGCTCGCTCAGTGGGCGTGTGTCACTCGCTCGTTCTGTTTGTCCCTGTGCTGCAGGCTGCACCTTTGTACAGGGCTCCTGGCTGCATTGGCATGTTTTTTCTGCCCACAAAGAAATCTGCAGTCGTCCTGACAGAGGTGTGTTGAGGTGGGTCACTTGCCCTCTCTCAGTCGCTCATTCTGTTTCTGCTGGCACTGCAGGCTGCCCTTTTGTACTGGGCTCCTGCCTCTGTTGGTGGCTTTTTCTGCCCACAAAGAAATGTGCAGCAATCCTGACACAGGTCCATTGAGCTACCTCACTCCCCCTCTCTCGCTCATTCCATTTCTGCCGGCGCTGCAGGCTGGCCTTTTGTACAGGGCTCCAGCCTGCATTGCCACTTTTTTCTGCACACAAAGCAATCTGCAGCAGTCATGATAGAGATCTGTTGAGTTCACTCACGCCTCCTCTCTTACTCACTCATTGTGTTTGTCCCAGCACTGCTGGCTGCTCTTTTGTACTGGACTTCTGAATGCGTTGGCACCTTTTTCTGGCCACAAAGAAATCTGCAGCTGTCCCGACACAGCTCCATTGAGGTCTCTCTCTCTGCCTGTCTCACTCTCTCATTCTGTTTCTCCTGCTGTTACAGGCTGCTCTTTTGTACTGGGCTTCTGCCTGCAATGGCAGATTTTGCTGCCCACAAAGTAATCTGCAGCTGTCCCAACACAGCCCTGTTTAGGTGGGTCACTCCCCCTCTGTCACTCACTCATTCTGTTTCTGCAGGTGCTGCAGACTGCCCTTTTGTACTGGGCTCCTGCCTCTGTTGGCACCTTTTTCTGCCCACAAAGAAATCTGCAGCAGTCCTGACACAGGTCTGTTGAGGTAGCTCACTCCCCCTCTCTCACTCGCTCGTTCTGTTTCTGCCGGCACTGCAGAATGGCCTTTTCTACTGGGCTCCTGCCTGCATTGCCACCTTTTTCTGCCCACAAAGAAATCCACAGCAGTCATGATAGAGCTCCAATGAGCTTGCTCACAGCCCCTCTCTCACTCGTTCATTGTGTTTCTCCTGGCGCTGCAGGCTGCCCTTTTGTACTGGGCTTCTGCCTGCATTGGCACCTTTTTTTGCCCACAAAGAAATCCACAGCAGTCCCGACAGCTCTGTTGAGGTCGCTCACTCCACCTGTCTCACTTGCTCATTCTGTTTCTCCTGGCGCTGCAGGCTGCCATTTTGTAGTGGTCTCCTGCCTTTGTTGGCGCCTTTTTCCGCCCACAAACAAATCTGCAGCAGTCCTGACAGAACTCCGTTGAGCTCGCTCAGTCCCCCTCTCTCACTCGCTCATGTTGTTTCTGTCAGTGCTGCAGGCTGCCCTTTTCTACTGGGCTCCTGCCTGCATTGCTGCCTTCTTCTGGGCACAAAGAAATCTGTAGCAGTCATGACAGAGCTCCATTGAGCTCGCTCACTCACTCCACCTCCCTCACTTGTTTGTTCTATTTCTCCCGCTGCTGCAGGATGCTGTTTTGTACTGAGCCCCTGCGTGCATTGCTGCCTTTTTCTGCCTACAAAGAAATCCACAGCAGTCCGAACAGAGTTCCATTGAGCTCACTCACTCCCTCTCCCTCACTCACTCATTCTGTGTCTCCCACTGCTGCAGGCTGCCCTTTTGTACCAGGTTCCTGCCTGCGTTGGCGGCTTTGTCTGCCCACAAAGAGATGTGCGGCAGTTCTGACACAGCTCCATTGAGGTTGCTCACTCGCCCTCTGTCACTCGCTCGTTCTGTTTCTGTGGGGGCTGCAGGCTGGCCTTTTGTACTGGGCTCCTGCCTGCATTGCTGCCTTTACCTGCCCACAAAGAAATCCGCAGCAGTGACAATAGACCTCCGTTGAGCTCGCTCACTCCCCCTCTGTCACTCGCTTATTCTGTTTCTCCTGGTGCTGTAAGCTGCCCTTTTGTACTGGCCTCCTGGCTACATTGTCACCTGTTCCTGCCCACAAAGAAATCCGCAGCTGCCCCGACAGAGCTCCGTTGAGGTCATTTACTCTCCCTGTCTCACTCACTCATTCTGTTTCTCGTGGTGCTGCAGGCTGCCCTTTTGTACTGGGCTTCTGCCTCTGTTGGCATTTTTTTCTGTCCACAACAAAATCTGCAGCAGTTTTGACAGAGCTCCATTGGCCTCACTCACTCCCCCGTCTCACTTGCTCGGTCCGTTTCTGCCCGCAGTGCAAGCTGCCCTTTTGAACTGGGCTCTTGCCTGCATTGCTGCCCTTTTCTGCCCACAAAGAAATCTGCAGCAGTCACAATAGAGCTCCATTGAGCTCACTCACTCACTCCCCCTCTCTCACGTGTTCATTCTGTTTCTCCCGCCACTGCAGGTTGCCCTTTTGTACTGGTCCCTGCGTGCACTGCTGCCTTTTTCTGCCCACAAAGAAATCTGCAGCAGTCCCACCTGAGCTCCATTGAGCTCCCTCACTCCCGCTCCCTCACTCGCTCATTCTGTGTCTCCCACTGCTGTAGTCTGCCCTTTTGTACTGGGTTCCTGCCTGCGTTGGCAGCTTTTTCAGCCCACAAACACATCTGCAGCAGTCAAGATACACCTCCGATGAGCTCGCTCACTCCCCCTCTCTCACTTGCTCGTTCTGTTTGTCCTGGCACTGCAGGCTTCCCTTTTGTACTGGGCTCCTGCCTGAATTGCCACCTTTTCCTGTCCACAAGGAAATCCGCAGCTGTCCTAACAGAGTTCCATTGACGTCACTTGCTCACTCCTCCTGCCTCACTCTCTCATTCTGTTTCTCCTGGCGCTGCAGGCTGCCCTTTTGTGCTGGGCTTCTGCCTCTGTAGGCATTTTTGTCTGCCCACAAAGAAATCTGCAGCAGTCCTGACACAGCTCCATTGGCCTCACTCACTACCCCTGTCTCACTTGTTCATTCCGTTTCTGCCGGCACTGCAGGCTGCCCTTCTGTACTGAGCTCCTGCCAGCATAGCCACCCTTATCTGCCCACAAAGAAATCTGCAGCAGTGACGATAGAACTCTGTTGCGCTCACTCAGTCCCCCTCTCTCGCTTGTTCATTTTGTTTGCCCCACCACTGCAGGCTGCCCTTTTGTACTCAGGCCCTGCATGCATTGCTGCCTTTTCCTGCCCACAAACAAATCCGCAGCAGTCCCGACACAGCTCAGTTGAGCTTGGTCACTCCCCCCCCAGTCACTCGATCCTAATCTGTCCCAAACACTGATTTCTGACAGCAACTGCGGTATTCTGCACCAGAAGTGCGGAAACACTTTTCGGCCAGGATGTGAAAAATGACAGCTGTACTGTTTAAGGAGGTGTGAACAAATGCCAGTGCTGAAAATCTGGCGTGAAAATATTACTGATTTGCAAACTTACAAGGTTGCGTGTCACCTGCACAACACACGCTCGTAACACAGTAATTTTATGGAGTTTCATCACAAAATGTTTAACATAGGCATTTTAGAACCGCTGCTCATGAATAGTGTCAATGTGATTTTCTTAATATATCCTGAACACTGATTTCACACAGCAACTGCTCTATTGTGCGCCAGAAGAGTGAAAACACATTTTGGCCAGGATGTGAAAAATGACAGCTGCACTGTTCATAAGGAGATGTGGCAAAATGGCAATGCTGAAAATTTGGAGTGAAAATATTGCAAAGTTGCGAAGGTACGACCGTGTGTGGAAACTGCGCAATGCACATTCATAACACACTCATTTTATGGACTTTAGTCACCAAATTTTCAACATAGGCATTTTAGGACCTCTGCTAATGAATAGTGTCACTGTCATTTTCATAATATGTCCCGAACATGGATTTTCCACAGCAACCACGCTATTCTGCGCTGGAACTGCAAAAACACATTTTGGCCAGGATGTGAAAAATGACAGCTATACTATTCATAAGGAGGTGCAGAAGAATGGCAATGTTGAAAATCTGGAGGAAAATATTATAAATCGTGATCTCATTAGCTGCAGACAAATCATGAACGCATGCTCGTACAGTCATGATGGAGTATCGCTCCAAATTTCAACATAGGCAGTTTAGACTTCTGCTCATGAACAGTGCCACTGTCAGTTTCTTAATATGTGTGTAACACTGATTTCCCACACTGACCATGCTATTCTGTGCCAGAAGTGCGAAAATGCATTTCGGCCAGGGTGTGAAAAATTACAGCTGTACTGTTCATAAGGAGGTCTGAAAAAATGCCAATGTTGAAAATCTGGAGTGAAAATTTTGCAAATTCACAAAGTTACGAGCGTGCATAGCAACTGTGCAACGCACGCTTGTAAAACAGTCATTTTTCTGATTTTTCCCACCAAATTTGCAACATAGGGTTTTTGAGAGCCCACCTCATGAACACTGGCACTGTCGTTTCATTAATTGGCCCCAAAAGGTGATTCCACACAGTGACCGCGATATCACCTTTCGGGGCTGATTAATGCCATGACAGTGATAGAATTCATGAGGAGGGGTCCCAAAACCCCATGTTGAAAATTTGGTGCCAAAATTCCAAAAAATGCCTGAGTTATGCATCAAAGTTGAAAAAACCCTGTTTATTCCATTATACAGCTTACCGGCATTTCCTCAGTTCGCGGTCGGCTTTGAAGAGTGCAGTCATGTTCCCGGTCCACCGAAGATCATCGCGCCAGACTCTGGAGGTAAGTATGGGGTGAGGGAGGGGTGTGGGGAGGCAGGGTGCACAGTAGGTGGGCATGGGTTGTGGGGGGGGGGCATGGAGACCACCGAGGGACCATTTCCTTTTTTACAGGTTACAAAAAAAAATAAAGACATTGCGGGACCATTTTTTATTTTGCTAGGGCACGTGGCATGCTGGGGTGGGCTCCCTGCATGCTAATGGAGTCTTTCTTTTGTGGGGGCAGCTGTAGCCTATGGGATTGGGCACCCCCATCAGTACACAACAAAAGGGGGTGGTTATTACATTGTGTCGACAGGGATTGGGCACTCCTGTCAGCACACAACAAAAGCGGGGGGGGGGAAGGTACATAATGCCGACAGGAGTGGGCTCCCCATCGGCAACATAAATATTGGGGCACTGCAGCCGATGGGGCTTGGGGCCCCCAACAGCAAATACACATGGTCAGGAAGGGCACATACTGCTGAGAGGAATTGAGCACCCCCTCGGCAGGGGAGGTTAATATTGTTTTTGAACATGGCAGCAAGCCGACGCCATGTTCACAAACAATATCAGGGTTTCAAGATCTCGCCCTGCAATGACAGGTCACTCCCTCATTGCAGCAAATGACTGATGCTGCAATGATGAGGCAGCCTCTGATTGCAGCAGCTAATTTTTTACAAGTTGGTAGAACACTGGCTGAACTAGTGTCAGCAGCAGTGTGCCACGGTGTTGGGGAAGTGGGACAAGTCTTTACAGGCTGTGAGGGCATTGGCCACAACAGTGCCGTACCTCCAAAACCTGCTTGTGCAGAAACCTGCTGCAACATGTTTCTTGCGCATAACTGTGCAATCAACATAAAAAGATATCAGGCTGTTGGAGGGGGTCCAACATAGGGGACAGAAATTATCCTGTGTATGGTGACAGGGCATATGGGAGATCGAGGGAACTCAACGTGTACGCCCGAGAAGCTGGAAGGAAGAGAGATAGAGAGAGAGAGAGGAGATGTAATTGAGAGCTTTAAGTACCTGAAGGGCATAAACAAAGTTAATTCAGGGGGCTTGTTTAAGTTAAAAGGAGGGCGGGATGCCGGTGGTCATAGTCTGAAGTTAGAGGGAGGAAGGTTCAAGAAAGAGAGATGAGGAGGCACTATTTCATGGCAAGGGTGGTAGCTGGCTGGAATGCACTGCCAGAAGAAGTGGTAGCATTGCAGGCAGTAGGCAGCTTCAAGAGAGAGTGAGATAGGGTCAAAGGGAGGATCAGCACTGGGGGGAAGGTGGAGGAGGTCATGTCAGAAGTTTGGGGGCTCTATGTTGGAAGGTGGTGCAAGGGGAGGGGCATGGGTCTGCAGTCTAATAGACAGCATGCTGCACACTCGCGCAGACTACATGGACTGAGTTGCCTGTATCTGCTGTCAAATTGGTATGTTCATATAAGACCATATCTTGGGTACTGTGAAGAGTTCCAGAGGCCCCATCTCTGCAAGGACATAGATTGGGTGGAGGTGGTACAATAGAGGGTAACCAAAATGGTGCAGGGCCTACATCAAAAGTCCTATGGGGATAAGCTTAAGGAATTAAATGTGCACTCCCAGGAATGAAAGGGGGAATATGATAGAAATGTTCAAATACCTCTCATGTTAAAAAAAAAAGTTACAAGAAGGAAGCATATTCCAAAGAAAAAGAAGATTGAGGTCAAGGGGTCACACTATAAACATAGATGGGGGAGGCTTAAGGGAAATGTGAGGATGTACCTCTTTACGGAGAGGGTGATGGATGCCTGGTACAACCTTTCACCAGAGATGCTGGTGGCTGAAATGGTTACAAGATTCAAGAATACATGAGATAGACACTGATGGGTATACTGGAGACTATGTAGAGTCTGTGGGTCACTACAGGTAGGGAAAGTAGGGAAGACTGGGTGGGCTCGGAGGTCCTTATCTGCCAGCAACTTCTATGTTTCTATGAGGAGAGAAGAGCAAGAGGGGACATGATCAAGACCTACAAAGCTTTTTCTAAACAAGGATGATCTCCATTTCTAGAATACATGCAATGAAACTGGGGGTGAGGGGGGTTCAGGTGTGATGTGAGGAAATATTTATTTTTCTGACGGGAGTTTCCTGATTAAACTGTTTACCCCCCAGAGGCATGGTTGTGCAATGACATCCAGTGTATGAATGCGCTCCTGCACTCTTCCCGCAGACGTTCACCTTTGGCTCCCCATGATCCATTTGCAGCCTTGGCTGTTGCACACCATGCCTCTGCATGGTGTCACTGCTGCCAGGGAACCACAATCACCCCCCCCCATGAGAGGAGAGCTGTCCACAATGCACCCCATGCACACACGGCAGCCCACTCCCCATATGGCTGGAGGCACCCCCCTCACACAGCATTCCTGAGCACGGTACTGCCAAGCTCTCCCTGATCCATCACTGTGTACTCCTGATCACGGGTCTGAGCAACCCCCACCAATGCACATCAGCCCTGAGCCCTGTGTCCTGCAGGTCCTGTGGTGGACCATGCCCTGCCTCCACACCTGTGGCACTGGCAGTCACCCTCCCAAACCCCAGCCCTCTATGGTGATGCCTGAGGACCAGCCAGCAACACAACCCTCCTCTCACCACCACAACCATTGGCGGTCAGACATCAGCAGGGCATGCTGCCAATCCGTGCCCCATGATGAAAGTGACCCACTGTGGTACCTGGTCCGGACATCCAGATCAGAGGCGCCTCACCCGGCCACTCTGCAGAGTCCTGCATGCCAGGGGGGTGGGGCCATGGACAGGCGTACATCCATTCTGCATACCTGGCACGCACCTGTAACCGCAGGCAGAGTTATGTAGGGCTACATGCCTACGGTGCATAACCTATGCCCATTTGCATAGGGCCATTATGATCTTGTCCACAAATTTCTAATTTTTGAAATTTAATTATTAATTTTTGGAGGAATATTTCACAAGGCCAGATTATTTTTGACCCCAAATTACTAGCACTTGGTGACTGTTCAACTTCATTCTCATTTGCTAGACCACAATGGCTTTGTCTCTTAGAAAAAGAATTCTAATTGGAAAAGCCCCATAACATTGGCATTTAAAGAATGGCTGGAAACAATTGGCAGATTGGCAATGAATGAGTCAGCATTTTATTTATTTATGTACAGTATGTATGTATGTATTTATTTCACATAAGATCCTTTTGGCAGAGCCTATTTTCAAAGGAAGGCTGTATAGTGCAGTGGGTTAAGGCTCTGAACTGCAAACCTGAAGACCTGGGTTTGAATCTCACAGCCCCCACTTGCATACTGTGTGACCCTAAGCAAGTCACTTAACTTCCTTGTGCTCCCAGGTTACACCTGCAAACAAACTTTCAGCTTAGTGTGTCTCTCCTGGTTAAAAAAAAAAACCAAAACAAAGGGTCAGATAACAGGACAGAAATGTTACAGTAAAGTAAAACGAATGACACATAATTTACACTGGATGGTTGACTATCCACAACAAGGCTGTGTTTCCATCGAAGGAGTTGATGATGTCATAGAGACCTCGAGAGCGAAGCTCGAGAGGTCTCCATGGCATCATCAACTCCCGGGATGGAAACACAGACTTAGTTATGGATAGACAACTATCCACTATGTTTTATAGTATATGGTTCCCCCAAAATGGAGACAAGGTTCATACCTTGCATTAACACTCCTGCACTGGTCCTCGATCGAGTCCCCCAAGATACTAGTCCTCCTCACTGCAGTTATGCTGTTCCGATCACGTCCCTGAATAAAGTGGTAGGGTACTAATCGCTGCTGTCCCACTCTATTTTCGCTGTAACTGTGCCAGAGATTAAAAAAAATGAACAAAAAAAACTGCAAATTGAGAGTTTGGAAACACGGAGCCGATTATGGCAGTCCGTGTCCAAACTGTCTGCTCACCCGACAGCTCGCTAACTGAATGCGCCATTTTAGAATGTATTTTTTTAAACACTGCCTGTTTCCACCAATCAGGTAGGAGCTCAAGGGGCAAAAGTTGTTGTACTATCGATGTGACATCAGAACGATAGAACAACAACTTTTTTTACCTTTGAACTGTCCTACAACAGGATTTGGAAAGCCATCGTTTTTGATCCACTATAAACCCTAACCATATACTATAATATGGTTAATAGTGGTATACTGATTCAATATATGACTGACGTACAGTCAGCACTGTGGGCTAGGTAACAAAACATAATGAGATCTGCTCTAGCCCCATCACCCCCACTGTCAGTATCTTCTTAGTTCACTTACTCTCTGGTTGCCCTTTTGTTTTACACATCTGGGGAGGAGAGATGAGACTCTACCCTTAATTGGCAGCATCCTGTCTATTGTTGCACAGATGGGGGAAGGAGACTGCCGCTATCTGTTATGTTGTAGTCACAGATGAGTTCAGCTCAGTTTACTTCATGGAATGTAACCAATGATGCAAGCTCGTGTGTAATGGATTAACATTCTGTTGGTCAAGAGCATCCAACAAGCAACCCAACTGGATCAATCTAAATAGTAGACTTGCCTACCAGACCTGTCTACTAGCTAAAAAAAATTGTCTTAACCTCACACCCCCTGCAACTCATGCCTTAATGTTGCCCGCAGTCACTGCACATTTTACTTGCAGTTCCCTCAAACCAACTTTTATCGTTCCATTCTGCCGTACCAACCAGGCTCAACATGCTTTCCACACCAGGGCCCCATGCTGCTAAACAACCTTTCCCCTGAAATTGCAGCTGAAAACAAGCTTGGTCCATTCAAACATAAACTCCGCCAGCACCTCACTGACCTCAGCAGTTGTGACTGCTCTGCCTAGGCTTGCGGCTTTGTTTCACCTCTCCCTCCTCTTCTCTCCTCCTTTGCTACTCTCCCCACTTCTCTCCACCCCTACATCCCCTGGTACTCTCTGTCTCTCTCCCACCCCCCACCTACCATTCTACCCCCTCTCACCTCCCACCTACCATTCCACCCCTCCTGCTCCTTTCCACCTGCCTCCCCCTCCCTATCACCCTATTTCTTGTTACTCCACCCCAGACTACCTAGCACTTACCTTTCTGTTCTTGCACTTATGACAATGTCAAATCCTTGACTGCTTACCCCCCTTTTCTCCACCCCTTCCCCTCTTATCTCCCACCTCTTGCTCCACTTATGTCACCCCTAGGATGGTTTTCATTTGTATCTGTGTCTTGTTATATATACACCCGTATTGTTAATTGTGCATTGTTAATTGCCACTGACTGTTTGCTACTGTGCTAGTCTACACACATGTACTGTTTTTTGCTACTAAGTTAACCTCCTGACCTGTATTGTATCTTACCACTGCTTGCTTCTATGTTAACCTCCTGACCTTGTATTGTATCTTTCCACTGTTTTGCTTGTACCCATTGCTGATGCAGAACCTTTGTAAAAGAACCCTTGGTTCAAAGGTATTTGTAATCCTAGTGATAAATAAATAAATAAATTAATAACAACATTTTTAGAACAGTGTGAAACAAACATATGAATATACAACACTGCAAGCAGAAACAGGCTGCAATGTTCTATCTAGTCTGCTCGAGTGTACATCTGATCTACATCCCCTTGAGCTGCCCCCCCAGGCCCCACATCCCCATTCCTTCCCCTGTCCCCTTCCCAGTAGTGTCCCCTTTGGTCCTATTCTTCATCCTATCCCATCCACCTTGAAACTGGCCAACGTCTTCGCTGCTACCACCTCTGGCAACTCATTCCACCCTTCACCACCTTTTCAGTGAAAACGTGCCTCATTTTCTTCTTGAATCTACCCCCCCACCACCAATTTCAGGCTATGTCCCCTAGTTGCACCCTCATTTCTTAAGCTGAAGATGCACTCTGATGTTGATAGAGATGTTGATAGGGAGACGGGCAGGGGTAAATGGAGAAAATGACAAAGGCAATAAGGACAGGGATGGGGCAGAAAGGGGGTAAGGCCATCAAGAAATGGAGGGTAATGAGTACTAATGCCCATAGTCTGGGCAACAAGCTCCCTGAACTTGTGGCCTTGATGGAAGAGGGATGCCTGGATATCTTAGCAGTCACAGAAACATTGTACACAGGGAACCATGACTGGGATGTTAACATACCAGGATATACAATCTACAGGAGAGACAGGGAGGGTAGAAGAGGGGAAGGAGTAGCTCTCTTATGTAAGGGAAGGGATAAAAGCAACAGAACAAAAGAGTAAACAGGGAGGAAAGGAGGCACTGTGGGTCACCTTAGAGACTGGAAATGGTACCACAATCCACACAGGGGTTGTATACAGACCCCCATGTCAGGGAGAGGGAATGGACAAGGATATGATAGAAGGCATCCTTAGGATGGCAGAGAAAGGGGAGATACTGTTGATGGGGGATCTGAATATGCCAGATGTTAATTGGAGCACCTTTGCAGCAGCCACATCTAATAGCAGGGCCATTCTTGATGTCCTACTGGTGGCATGCCTCAGACAGCTAGTTTTGGAACCCACTCGTGAGGGAGCAATTTTAGACCTCATATTCTCATATGGGGACAGTGAGAGGATCTCAGATCTAGAAATGGGTAGCCATCTGAGAACAAGTGACCACCAAACAGTGTGGTTCATGATAAACTCAGCTACAGAGTCAAGCCATTCAAAAGTGAGGGAACTGGACTTCAGGAGGGCTGACTTTGGCAAGATGGGAGAGTGCCTTAGAAAAGCACTAGCAAACAGGCTAGAAGGAGGGGTGGAGCATAGAAACATAGACTTTGACAGCAGATAAGGACCGCTTGGCCCACCTAGTCTGCTCATTTCCCTACCTACAGGATAAGCTGCAGATCCTATTTAACCAACAGCCTATTTCTTCCTACCCCCAACAAAAATTGCCTTATTTCTGTCCCATGCATTCTTGAATTCTCCCACAGTTTTAAACCCCACAACCTCCTAGGGAAGGCTGTTCCATGCATCCACCACCCTCTCTGTGAAAAAATACTCCTCACATTGCCCCTGAGCCCCCCTCCATATGGTACAACTGAACAACTGTAACAACTGTGTTTATATAATGATGCGTGTAACTCAACGTATGTATGTATCTCACCTGTATGTAACCTCTGTCTAAAACCGCACTTAATTGTTGTCTCCCCTCCCCGAGACGAGGTACCTTTGTAAACGAGTATCTGACTCAAAGGTTGTAAAACTGATTATTTCAATAAATAAATAAATATTCAAATTGTGTCTACTTGTTCTTGCACATCTATTTTTCTGAAAGATGCTACCCTCTTGGACTTTGTTGATTCCACTGAGGTACTTAAACATTTCTATCATGTCCCCCCTCTCCCTCCTTTCCTCAAGGGTATACATATTAAGCTCCTTTAGTCTCTCCTGGTATGGCTTCTCTTGCAGACCCTGCACCATTTTAGTTGCCCTCCTCTGAACTGCCTCCATCCTGTCTATGTTCTTGCAGAAATGGGGTCTCCAGAACTGGATGCAGTACTTCAGATGGGGTCTCACCAACTGTCTGTACAGAGGGATAACAAGTTCCTGTTTTCTGCTGGTGATGCCTCTCTCTATACATCCCAGTATCCCCCCAGCCCTCCATACTACCTTCTGACACTGTTTGCCAACCTTAAGGTCATCTGACATAATTATCCCCAGGTCCCTTTCCATTGTTATTGTTGTTACTACCTCCCCCCCCCCCCTTTGTGTAAACCTCCCCTTGGTTTTTGTTTCCCAGGTGCATTATTTTGCACTTCTTTGCATTAAATCCAAGTTGCCATACTTCTGACCATTCCTCCAACCTTGCCAAGTCCCTTCTCATCCTTTCTACGCCTCCTTGTGTATCAACCCTGTTGCAGATCTTTGTGTCATCTGCAAAGAGGCATACTTTTCCTTCCAGTCCCTCTGCAATGTCACTTATAAAGACATTAGAAAGGACTGAACCCAGTTCTGAACCCTGCAGTACCCCACTAGTAACCCCTCTTTCTTCAGAGTGGACTCCATTTACAATTACCTTCTGTGTACTGTTGCCCAGCCAATGTTTTACCCAGGCTATCACCCTGGGACCCACTCCCAGGCTGGTTAATTTGACTATTAATCTTTTGTGTGGGACCGTGTCAAATGCCTTGCTAAAGTCTAGGAAGACCATGTCCACAGCCCCTCCCTGGTCTATTACTTTGGTGACCCAGTCAAAGAAATCAATTAGATTTGCCTGACATGACCTTCATACTGTGAACCCATGCTGCCTTGGGTCCTGTGCCCCACTGGCCTGTAGGTTCTCAACAGTTCTTTCCTTCAGAAGTGATTCCATCGCTTTCCCTACCACGGAGGTCAAATTGACAGGTCTGTAGTTTCCTGCCTCTGTCTTGGTCCCACTTTTGTGAAGGAGAATCACATCTGCCTTCCTCCAGTCTCAGGTACCACACCATCCTCCCATGATTTGTTAGCCTGGGTAAAACATTTTCTGGACAACAGGACACAGAAGGTAATTGTAAATGGAGTCCACTCTGAAGAAAGAGGGGTTACTAGTGGGGTACTGCAGGGTTCAGTACTGGGTCCAGTCCTTTTTAATGTCTTTATAAGTGATATTGCAGAGGAACTGGAAGGAAAAGTATGCCTCTTTGCAGATGATACAAAGACCTGCAACAGTGCTGATACACAAGGAGGCGTGGAAAGGATGAGAAGAGACTTGGCAAGGTTGGAGGAATGGTCAGAAGTATGGCAGCTTGGATTCAATGCAAAGAAGTGCAAAATAATGCACATGGGAAACAAAAAAACAGGGGAAGATTATACAATGGGGGGATGGGGGGAGGTAGTAGCAACAACAAAAATGGAAAGGGACCTGGGAGTAATCATATCAGATGACCTTAAGGTTAGCAAGCAATGTGAGAAGGCAGTAGGGAGGGCTGGGGGGATACTGGGATGTATAGGGAGAGGCATCAGCAGCAGAAAACAGGAAGTTGTTATCCCTCTGTACATTCAGTTGGTGAGATCCCATCTGGAGTACTGTGTCCAGTTCTGGAGACCCCATCTCTGCAAGGACATAGACAGGATGGAGGCAGTTCAGAGGAGGGCGACTAAAATGGTGCAGGGTCTGCAAGAGAAGCCATACCAGGAGAGACTAAAAGAGCTTAATATGTATACCTTTGAGGAAAGGAGGGAGAGGTGGGACATGATAGAAACTTTTAAGTACCTTAGTGGAATCAACAAAGTCCAAGAGGGTAGCATCTTTCAGAAGAAGAGATGTACAAGAACAAGGGGACACAATTTGAAGATAGAGGGGGGAACTGCTCAGGGGCAATGTGAGGAAGTATTTTTTCACAGTGAGGGTGGTGGATGCATGGAACAGCCTTCCTGAGGAGGTTGTGGGGTCTAAAACTGTGGGAGAATTCAAGAATGCATGGGACAGACATAAGGCGATTCTTGTGGGGGATAGAAAGAAATAAGCTGTTGGTTAACTAGGATCTGCAGCTTATCCTGTAGGTAGGGAAATGAGCAGATTAGGTGGGCCAAGCGGTCCTTATCTGCCGTCAAAGTTTATGTTTCTCTGTTTACCAACACTGTTTATGCCCTTAAGGAACTTGTAGGTTTTAATCATGCCCCCCCCATCCTCCAGGGAGTACATGGTCAGATCCCTCAGCATCTCGTCAGATGTTCTGTCCCCCATACCTTTAATCATTTTGGTTGTCCTCCACGGGACCCCTTCAGTAGTCTAATATCCTTCTTCAGGTAAGGGCACCAGAACTGAACACAGTACTCCAGTTATGGTCTGACCAGTGACCTGTACAGTGGCAGAACAACTCCTCCCCTCCTAGAGGAGATTTCCCCGGCAATGTATCCCAGCATTTTGTTTGCCTTATTGCTGCCTTACGGCACTGTGGTGTGTATTTCATATCACCCCTGACCATTACTCCCAGATCCTTTTCATTATCTGATTCTGTCACCTGTATTCCCCCAGTCAGTAACTGGCCATGGGATTTGGCTCCCATGTGCATTACTTTACATTTCATAGCATTAAAGTCCAACTACCAGATACCTGACCATTTCTCCAACTTAGCCAGGTCCTCTCTTAGTGCCTGTCTCCCCTTCTCCATGTCCATCCTTCCACAGAGTTTAGTATCATCTTCAAAAAGGCAGATCTTGCTACTAACCCCTTTAGCAATGTCGCCATTTAATATGTTGAACAGCACAAGACTGAGTATTGAGCTCTGTGGTACCCCACTGGTTACAGGCCTAGGTTTGGACAGCCCCCCAACCTCTTTTTCCTACTGCTTAGCCAGCTTCTGACCCACCACAGCATCTTCTCCCCTAAACCCGGGTCTCCCATTTGCTGATTAGCCTGCCATCCGTGAGGCACTGAGTCAAATCCTTTGCTGAAGTCAAGGCACAGTATGACCCCCCCGGCCCCTGTTCAGAGACTTTGCCTCCCAGTTGAAGAAGTCAATCATGTAGGTCTGACAGGCCTCCCCTTGACAAACCCATGCTGCCTGTCATGCTGGAGACCATTGTCTTCAAGGAAGGACACCAGCCTTTCT
Organism: Neoceratodus forsteri; assembly: GCA_016271365.2. Lineage (NCBI taxonomy): Eukaryota > Metazoa > Chordata > Ceratodontiformes > Ceratodontidae > Neoceratodus > Neoceratodus forsteri. Next base: position 77,356,127 of record CM057453.1, read on the forward strand.
TTTAGCATTGCCTCCATTAACTTGCCTACTATGGAGGCTAGGCTAACCGGTCTGTAGTTACCTGGCTTATCCTTGCCACTTACATGGAGGGGTACCACATGAGCTGCCCTCCAGTCCTGTGGCACATATCCCATCTCCTGTGAGGTGTCAAATAGGTCTGTTAGTGGTGCTGCCAATACCCATCAGTTCTTTCAGTACCCTTGAGTTTACCCCATATGGGCCTGGTGCCATATCCACTGTAAACTCCCTAAGCCCTCTTAAAACCAAGTCTACCCCAATCTCCCACTCACTGTCCTCCCTTCCCCAAAAAACCCCAGTCTCCCTGTGGCATAGACCCATCTGCTTTATTGATCAAGACTGAGCAAAAATACTTGTTTAGTGCTTCCACTTGCTCCTCCTCTTTCTTTTGTCCATCCTCCGTCCCTCTTTATCCTATCTATCTCATTCCTAGTGCTTCTTCTCTCCTGTTTTTTTTACACTCTATTTATTCACCCACTTGCCAAGACATCTCTCAGGTTTCCTTGCTCAGTGCTGTAGCTCCATATCGTCTGCCTGAACCACGCTACCTGACCACTTCATTGGGATCAGGACCCCGGCTCTCCTGCCTTCTTGGGAGAGGCCCAGGGTCCCCAGGGTGGAAGTCGAGTATTGCGGCTGACATTGGGCATGTGGACCCAGGCTACTGGAAGTTGCCTTCGTCTCTCTGGCGGTAGGGTTTTTTCCTTGTTTTCTCCCCTAGCCTCATCATCCAGAGCTCGGGTGTGCAATGACATCCCCATGACATCTGCCACAGTTCAATCCTTCTACTTGCAGCCCTGATGTACACAGTACCTCTGGCTTCCACCGGAGGTTGCTGCTGTTGGGCAGGCCCTGGATCCCTCCCCCAGAGAAAGGAGAGCTGTCTATGGATGCTCGATCCTCTCTCGCCCCTGCCGACCCCCTGGGGGCCCAAGCTCATTCTTGAACCCGGGTCGCTGGCGTGGTGTGAGGTGTGGGGTCCAGCACCTCAAGCCACAGCACCACTGGGCCAGCGTCTTCTTCTCTCCTTGATGTATCAGAAAAAGTCCTTCTCCCCTTCCTTATTCCCCTGGGCCAATCTCAGTTCTTTCTCTGCCTTTGTTGCCTCAACCACTCTGCCTACCTCTCAGTTTCACAGCATATGCCTCCCTGTCTTCCTTTCTCACGGTACTTTTGTACTTCAGGAAGGCTGCCATCTTTTCCCTTACCTTTTCAGCTACCTTCCTGTTATACAGGCAGGATTCTTGTTTCTGGAATTCTTTTTTATGAGCCTTGTACAAATGTTGGTGGCCTCAATTATTCCCATCCTAATGATGGTCCATTTCTGGTCCACATCCAACTCTGGTCTGAGCTTTGCCAGGTGCTCCCATACTATATTCTTCATCCTGTTGAAGTCTGCCTTCCTAATGTCCATCACCTTAATTTTATCCTAAAGCAAAATGTTGTAATATGGGTAGTTTATGCACCCCCTAGAATTAAAACATGTGATTTTGAAAACCTCTCCCAGACTATACAAGACAAAACACTGTGACTAGACTTAATAATAACTGGTGACTTTAATGCCCCCTGGGGAAATCAGAGACAAAGATCTTTGGAACACATTTTTAAGCCATTTGAAGTAACTCAAGTAATTACTAAACCAACAAGGAAAACACCTTTGACAAGCCCAGAAAACATTCTGGACTTAAATAAAACCATTGCATATTACAATTAACCAACCCATTTTAGGTGATCACAGCTCTTTAAGCCATGATTTTGGAGTACTAGATGGCAAGTTGCAATTTCCCAAAACAATGCCCCTAAAAGTAAGAAGGATGTTTAAACATTATAATAAATAATTTGTCCTACTTAAATTAGCCCCTGTAAGAAGGGACAGATTTTTTCTGATGCCCTCACTGGACCTGGCTATTTAAGAGTTTACAAATTGGTTCAAAGAGGTGTGTGACGAATTGGCTTCTTTTAAAAATCAAACTCAAAGAATGAGCCATGTACCTTGGATAACTGAAAAACTAAAAACTGTGTTTACACGGCAGCAGCGGTGTGGCATGTACGCCGCTCACTTCCCGATGCACCATCTGCCGTCCCATTTACACAGCCCACCCTTGCAGCACTGCAGGTCACTCCAAGGAGGGGCTATGAATTCTCTGGAGACTGATTTTCAAAACAGCCTTTGTAGCACAGCGAGCACAGCAAAGCGCTCACACTGCCATTTAATGTGCTACTGATCCTACAACTGAATCGGATAAAAAAAATTATCAGACGGGCACATACAGCACTCCTAACAGTATTTATACTGCCAACTTTGCAGCACATCAACCTGTGCACAAGGGTTGATGTGCTGCAGAGTCAACAGTGTAAACAGGGCTAAAGAAACAAATTCATGTTAAAGGCAGATTATGGAAAAGGCTGAAAAAACACTAGATCCAATGGACTGGGAGAGAGACAAATTAGTGAGAAGCTCAATTCCAGGTGCGACTGGGGCGGAACTTGAGTAATTACAGTTATAAAAACATACAATAGTTACAGCAGTATATCATAACAGTGGATACAGCAATAATGCAGGTTAAATAGACAAAAACACTTGGTACAGCACCAATGCATGAACAATAGAATTATGACCAAACATGAAACAAAATTCAGGTGATGAGACAAAACGAGATGAGATATGCAGTAGTAAGTGCACTGTTAGTGACTGTAGAGAAGTAAGTGCTTAGGAGAAAAACAGTAGTCTTCAGAGTCAGTGGAGTGGAGAAATGTGTCACCTGGGACAGAGGCAGGGGGTAGGTGGCAGGAGGCGTAGTTGTTTTTTACAGGTGAGGTATGAGGAGGAGTCCCTGATGGAGAGGGCTAGATTTTGTCACAGACTGGGGAGCCGGTAGGAGAAAGCAGCCTTACTAGATGTGGAGGAGGGACAAGGTTTGTTGAAGGATCTTTCGTTTCTGTGTCTCAGTACATAAGGGGTGTGGGAGGCCATGGAGAGACTATTAGAGAGGTAGGAGGGTAGCATGTTGAACCAGAATTCAGATACAAGGTTGAGGGAGTGGATAAAGTGCCTGTGGGACAACAAGATTAGTCCCAGAGAGGAGTATAAATTGCAATGGTGAGTTCGGGGAGGGTTGTAGCAAAGTGATAAAAAGAGTTTAGGAGGATATCAAACTTAGATAGGGTGGTTACAGTGCAGAGCAGTAGATCACATCTGCATACTCAAAAATGGGATAATCACTTTGGTTAAGATTTAATGCCTGGCAGTAAATGAGAGGAAGTCTCTCTGCAGGTATAGCATACTATGTTTGGACATAGCTGATGGTACCGAGTATAGATTTTTGAAAGATTCACTGGATATCATTGCCCCAACCTTGACAAGGTTATTTAATTGGTGTTTGATGGAGGGATCTATCCCTAATTTCTGGAAAAAAGCAAAAATAAATCCAGTACACAAGGGTGACTCCACATCTGAACCTACTATTTATAGACCCATTGCACTGTTGTCTGTGGTGTTGAAGGTCTTTGAACAGCTGGTGCAGCATCAGTTGGGGGACCATTTTAAATTGTACTCCTTGCTTTCTGTGTCCAGTCAGGTTTCGAAAAGTGCACCCCAGGACACCACACTTATAGACCTGGTAGATCTAATAGCATCCCAATTAGGTGGTGGTATCTCAGTGGGTATGGTGTTCATGGACTTGTCGAAGGCCTTTGATACAGTTGACCACATTTCGATGTTCAACAGGAGATAGGATTATCAAAGGAGGTCTGTGGATGGTTCAATTCCTATTTAAAAGGACATACGCAACAAGTCCTTGTTAATAGATTCCCATTGGATAATGCCATGGTTCAGAGAGGTGTCCCTCAGGGCTCCATTTTGGGGCTCGCACTGTTTTTCCTCAACATAAACTGATTGGCAAAAGTGGCAAAATTATCTGATATTAGGATCTATGCAGATGACACCATCATGGTGGCAAATGAGAAGAATCTAAGTATACTGGAAAATAATTTCCAACATGACTTTACTGGCCTATGTACATGGCTGTCAGACTCTGACCCGGTATTAAATAGTAAAAAAACTAAACTGATGGCTAGGGCTTGACAAATTTTAAAATTAGGTACATGTTCACGGATAAGTGGCTTGTCAAAATGTTGTTGTCTTGGTGCTTGAGATGGTAGTCCATGTACAAAATGTCATATTTTTAGTGGAAAGTATACAAATATAGAAAACCAAAACATATTTATTGTAGTATCCGTTATTTAGTGTTGTAATAGACAATAAGGAGAGTAATATGATTTTTTTTTGTTAGGATGGAGAGGATTGTGACAGAATTAGCTCATAGCACCAGCAGCACAGTCAGTGAGAACATCATGCAGCAGACAGTACAGCATCAGCATCAGGAACAATTATATTAGGCAGCCAGAGCATCAGATTCACTGTCATTATCATCATCAACACTAGTGACAGCTTCAGGGCCATTTTCATGTGAATCAGCAGAACTAGTAGTTGAACTAGCAGGGCCATGACCATGAACGTGGTGTGTGCCAGGATCAGATAGTAGCCAGTGTTTGATAGCTTGATCCAGATCAAAGCTATCTAACGCAGGACCTTCAACTGCACTATGCAGAAATGGCTAGAGTGTGTCATCAGATAAATCTGTTCTCATTTTTGTTTTTATAAGATTCTGAATGGAGAATACTTTCTCAGATTTAGCTGTAGACACACTCATAGCAAGTAACATTTCTGTTAGGTCAAGGATGTGAGCAAGCTGGGCTGGTCTCTCTCACAGTAGTTGTGATTGTGTTGACAAGATGACATAGTGGATGTCTCGGACCCAGTCCACAGGGAAAACAGAGTAGTTTGTTTTTGCTTATTTCTTTGCATTTTTTAAACTTCTATGCAACTGTGAAAATATTTAAATATTGTACACAATAACATTATATTTTATTTTATATTTGTGTGTTGTGTGGTCCTTTCAGGAATGCCCCCTTGACAGTATCACTAATACAGTGACCTACATCACTGCTGACAAGAATCAACAGTTCACTGTATTGGTGCACCAGAGACAGGGACACACTGTCTACTGGTCCTGCACCCCTTCCCTGAATCCACTCTGACTCAGAGTTGATTATAATTGGAATGGGGGGTGCAGGAGCAGAGCCCCCAAATGGGTTCAGGAGCAAAGCCCCCAATAGAAAAATGGACCAGGAGCCCATCAGGATATATGTTGACCGCAACTTGCTTGTTTATTGAAATGCTACACCAGGCAAGGCACGCCCTGCAATGATGGGTCACTCCCTCATTGCAGCGGCTAATTCGTTTCAAGTTGGAACTCTTGCTGAACTAGTGTCAGCAGCAGTGTGCCGCCGGATTGGGTAAAAAGGGCCAAGCCCAAAAATGTAGTGGCGGCATTGGCTGCCACAGTGACACATCTCCAAAACCCACTTCTCTCCTAAGCTGTCACATTTTTCTTGAGCATGTGCGCAAGCAAATATAAAAAGACAAATGACAGAATAGCAGACATAATAACTTACCCCTAGTTTTTTCTTCTCTCATATAGTAATGTAGCCTCTCCTCAAAGGAGACCATAAAAGTTGTTAACATCGAGCATGCATCTGGGGAAACAGTGCCCTTTACATCTTCAGACCAAGAAACTTGCCCATTGATGTCAAAATAATCTGTTATTCTACTACATAAAGAGTAAACACTGCTTATAATTCTGAATTGAGGTATGCATTGGCAACCAGGCTTTTTGACTGTTTCTTTGCAACTTCTGCTCACAAGTGAATGATCTCCTAATGAATTGGGAAGGTGTTTTTGATAATCTACTTTGCTGTTAATGAACTGAGAAGCTACTTTATTTGATACTGCTGCTAACAATTTATGGTGCTTCATAGAACTGTGAATTTGCTCCCTCAAGTCCCCTTAGACATTGCTGCTAACTTTTAACTTATGTCGTCTTAAGTATCTTCACTTTGCACCATGATGGGGAGATAACTGGCATCCATTAAAGGCGGGTTCACCTATTAAACCATGGTAGCAGAGTGTTGGAAGGTGTGCATCAAAGCCTTATTTTAATCAAAATCCCCAAGACGTTGCGGCATCTTTCTAGCAGCAGCTGACAGAGTACGGCTGATTCCTCCAGCTGAGTACTCCAGCAGAGTATAGAATCTGTCGGAGTCAGTTGGGAAACAGGGAAAAGAGGTGTACCCACCTCAATACTGCAAAGTTTAAAGTAGTGAGTATAGTATTTAAACATGAAAATATACTTGGGATTGTGTTGGATCCAAAGAGGGAGGGAATCAGAAGATAGCACATGCAGCAGTACATTTGATTGGTATTCTGTAAGTGGTATGGTATGTCAAAATGCACAAAGTGAGTTTTGTAGGAGAAATGTTTTTATGAATGAATGGAAATTGTATTTAGGGAAGCCAATAAAAGTAACTATAGGTCTTTTTAGCCACAGATTAAGGGCAAATACTCAGATATTTGCCCTGCTGTTGGCTATTAGTGAAGACATGGAGGTAAACCCAGGACCCACATTGGGGGGTAGCATATGTATAATTCATGCAAATGTAAGGAGTTTGGTTAATAAAATGGATGTTTTTAGAGTCTGGATAGAAAGCATGCAACCAGACATAATGGGTATGACAGAAACTTGGTTGTACACTGGTATTAGCAATAAAGAGATTCAGATCACAAGTTATACAATGGTGAGAAAAGACATGAGTAGGAGGGAAGGAGGAAGTATGCTGTATGTAAAAGACACACTGGGGCCATATAGTACTGTACATTGAGGCAACATTGAAGGAATGGAATGCCTGTTGATATAACTAATGATATGTAAAATAGTGGTTGGTGTAGTGTATGCTCCCTCAAGACAAAAACAGCACATTTTGAAATACTAGCAGGAAAATTAGACAAAATAAACAATAAGCCCTTGATTTTAGCAGGGGATTTCAATGCTTCATGGTCACAAAAAAGAGGAAATAAATTGGGGGGGTGGATGTATGGATGGACATCATGGATTTAAAGCAAATTTATTTATTTAGGAAATCGGAATTATAACCCTTTGAGTCATAGACTCATTACCAAAGGCTCCACATCAGAATAAAGCAGACATTCATGCAGTACATATATAGAATAAATGTGAGTGAGTAATCATACGGAGTCTAAGTACAATGAGCACTGGTTAACGCCTATACATTTGGTAGCTAAAACAGGGAAGAGCTATCAACATATTTACCTAATGAGCGGTTAAGGCCTATACAATTGGTAGCTAAAGCAATGCATGATATGAGTTGGTAGTAAGCCGCCTGAGGGAGGCCTCATCTTATACATAATACAATGCATTCATGGTCCAGTGCAACTACTGTATATGGTAACCGAGGGAGGTGAGGAGCCTATAGGCTACAAACAGTGAGGGCTCTCCACTGCCAGGCCAAGGGCGGGTGCATGGCCTAGCGGCATGGTACAGGATCAACAGATTACCGGTTTTATATATTTATTGTATAAATCAGATTTACAACCTTTGCACCAGAGGCTCATTTACAAAGGTACCTCGCCACAGTGAGGACATATAGAGTCAACAAACGTACAGAATACAATCATACAGTAACACAGATTTACGTAGTCACATGAACACAAAGAGTAACTAAAAAACATTTCAGATGTGACAGGTTGGTACCAGCAGGCACTGGCAGAGGAGACGGAGCCCATGGGGGAGGGGTGAGGGAATGTTCAGCCCAGAGGGCTGTGTCAATAGTGATAGAGAGCAGCAGAGCCTCTCTTAGCAACAGGTGCAGCAGCGGGTGTTGAACAATTACACTGTAATTACACTGACATTGACGTGGGGAGAGGATATGGGCCCTTAAGGCAGCTTTAAAAGGACCTAGATTGGTTATTGATGTGATGGCTGGTGGGAGGGCATTGTACCAGGATGGAGCTCTAAGGGGGAAGGATTGCTGGGCCAGAGTGGTACTGACCCTAGGCACCTTCCATATAGTTTTTGGGGTGGCCCGTGTGGATGCTGAGATGGTGGCTCCCTGAAGAGAAGCCATGACACCTGTTGGGGTTAAACCCAGGTAGATTTATTTGGTGAAAAGACAGGTCTGGTATAATAGTCTTTCCTCAAGGGAGAGGATATTGGTGAGCTCGTATAGGGTGCAGGTATGTGTATTTCTGTCGGCACCAGAGAGGAGCTGGCAGGCCTTATTGATGACTACTTGTATTTGATGAAGTGCTGTAGAGTCAGCGGCAGCATAGATTGTGAGGCCATAGTCCACCCGCGATAAGACCGAGGAGGTAATGGCTAGGTGAAGTGCTTCAGGTGGCAGTCTTTGTACAGGAGACCAATGCGGGTGTTGGTGGTGGAGGTGAGGATTTTTATATGTTCATGGAATGAGAGGGAAGAGTCAAATGTAATACCTAGATACTTATACTTTTGGACCTGTTCCAGTGGGATGAGAGGCAGAGAATATTTCCACGGAGAAATCCTTTGATCTGCTTTGGCAGTGGGCATAGAGCATCGTCTTAGTTTTTTTAATGTTGGCCAATCTGTGTTCAGCAAACCAGTGTTCAGTCTGAGAGAATGAGTTTTGTAAGGTACACTGGAGAGAGAGAGGATCAGGATGTGCGACATAAAGAACAGCATTGCCAGCGTAGCGAAGGTTGCCGGAGCAGGATTTAAGCAGGGCATTGAGGTAGATGCTGAATAGCAGGGGATCCAGGATAGATCCCTGGGGAATTCCTAAGCACACATGCAGCTTAGTAGATATTGTATTATTAATTTTAACACATTGGCTTCTAGATGAAAGACAGCTGGAGAACCATGAGAGTGGACAATGAGAGACCCCAATTTGTTGTAATGTGTTAAGAAGGAGGGGGTAAATTGTAGGTGAACTAACCAGGTGTACAACAGTCTTAAATAAAGGCTCCATTTTGGACTTAGTTTTTGTTTCCTCAGAACTGGTAGTGAAAAACATTGAGATTATGCCCCTAAATATAGGAGATCATTTTTCCACACAATGCCATACAGAGATAAACAATACACACAAATCTGAACCTTTAACATACTGGTCAACAGATTTAAAAAAAAATTAATGTGGAGGCATTTAGAAACTCACTACGTGGAGCTATATGGGATAGAATTGTATTAATACCTGATTTTGACATGGCAGTCCAAGAATTTACCAATATGTTTTTGGAAGTAATAAACATTCAATGAACAAGTTCCTCTCCAGCGCAACCTCTGTGCCAGGCAAACAAAGACAATAGCAGGAACAAAACAATACCGGCACCAGAGATGAGGTGAATAGATAAAAGGCTTTTAATCCAAGGTAGCCAATAGCATGAGTAAATACAGTTCCTCTATACCAGTTTAGCTCAGCAGAGCATCATCAGGAGGGTCTGATGTCCCAATAGCATGTATGTTTAAAAGCAGTAGTATTTAAAGTGACAGTGTATTACAAAAGAAAATATACATTATTTATTATGACTTGCCAAAGTGCTGAAAAAATTAAAATATTAACATATATTTTTGATCATTCCTATTGAAATACAGCCCATGTCACTCATCACTATTTATCAAATATCTTATTACAAATGGGGGACAAAGGGTAATCCTAAATCATCCTTGAAATGGCATGGTGAGCTGCAAAGATGCATTTTGATTTCCCCCAAATTGGCCCAAATCTGCCAGGCAGCATTAACAACCACCTAAAATAAAAAAAAAAAAGCAAAACTAACAATTAGTATACTGCCTATGATAACGTAGTCAGATCCTAGTGCAACATTAATAAACAAAAATAAACAAATTCCAGTATATTACACTGTAGATATTATTGCATCACAACACAAAATCCAGTTTACTGCACTGTAGGTATTATTGCATCACAATATCAGAATTATCTAGTCTTCTTATTCCTATTCTTTATCAAGGGCTTAGAAAATGGGCAGAGTGCATTCTCCTGTTTGATTGGCTAATGCCACCAACTACCAGGTCCGGTATCAGGCAACAGAGACCGGGAAATAATAAGCCTCAGTATCTGGCTGCCTGATTACCTTGCAAAATCACTATGCCCTTAGAATTTTCAACCTATTGGAGCCACCATTTTTTTCCTCTCGCTTAGCGAGAGATACTGCTACCCCACAAGGCTCCGTTGTTCAGTGTCAGCTACACATCAACCTGCCTGGGCTAATTTACGCATTTTTTTTTCTTATTTACTGTAAATTCACATCCCATGCTGCTGACAGTACTATTCTCCAAGAGCTAACTCCGCTGTTGTGCCTCTCTTCCAACTGTCTGCCGCTCACTGTCCGCTGGCTCGTGAACCCCAAAAACGTTTTAAACTAAAAAACAGTTAAAATTTCTTTAAAAAACACAGACAAGTGGCACAACAGTTAATATCGTAAAATAGAAGTGCCTGTTCCTTTGAGCGCTGTCACAGTATTCCCCGCTTCACCCTCGCAGATGCTGTGAGAGTACAATGCAGAATAACAGGCACGAAATGAGTTCCTTTTTAATTAAAAAAAAGAAATAAACCTTAGAGCAATGAACCCACTTTTTTTTTCATTCTTCACGTTTCTTCTATGTGTTTTGCTGTTGTCACGTCTTACTTCCGCATTTGCTCTGCTGGACAAGGAGCGCAGATTTTCCGGAGGTGGTTAGGAAAAGAAAACATGGACAGTCAGGTACGGAGACATGCTGCGCTGTACAAACTAAATTTCGCTCAGATATGGGAAACAAGACAAAGGTAATAGAAGGAAACGAAACGAAACGTAAAGGGAAAACATATCGGCTTCACTTTTTCTATCTTGTCCTAGTAATTTCTTGGTTGTCGGCAATGAATACATAGCCACTTGTGCGGGGGGGCACGAACAGACCAGTACCAGTATTAAAAAAAAAAAAAGGATTACAGCCTGTACGCCTTAAGTGTCTTGTGTTTGGGGCGGGGTGGACCTCTGTGGGAGAGGATAACCATGACAACCAGCTACAGTCATAAGTATGGAAGCTCCTATAGGACAAAACACATCAGTAAAATACAGGTGGAGGAACTATTTTATTTAAAAGTTATTGTAAACGTATTTTTATTAACTTTTTTATTAAAATAATTTTTACAGTGCCCATTTTTTGCGCGAAATATTTCCTTCAGTGGGAGGGTGTTACACCAGACCTTCCAGGGTTATAGCACTTCACCGCGGCGTCGGGCCCTCATTATATCCCTGGGCGGTCTGGTATAGCACAATACCGCCCACCCTGTTGGGTATTATTGCTTACATCACATCAACTTTATCATTAAGGCCTGGTCTCTTTAAACCCCCCCCCAATGTGTAAATCCAATAGGCCTGACGTTCAAGTAGTTTTGTCTCGAGTTCCCCACCTCTTGGCCCCAAAGTGACATGCTCAATGCTACAGAATTTAAAAATATGTTGTGTCTCATTCTCTGTGGTGTCCCTATTATCTGTGGTGGTACGTGAATTATTACTACAGCTATGCATAGCTAGTGTATTCTACACATCCTGAATATGAATGACAGAGACCTTTAAGTATCAAAAGGGTGTAAACAAGGTCCCATATAGCAGTATATTCCAAAATAAGAGATTCTCAAGGACAAGGAGTCATGACATGAAGCTGGAAGGGGAAGATTCAAGGGAAACATTAGGAAACACTACTTCACAGGAAGGGTACTGGATAGGTGGACTGCAGTTCCTGAAGGAGTGGTGGGGCCAAAACAGTGATGGGATTCTAGGTTACTTGGGATAGGTATAAGGGAATTCTGGAGAGGGAGTGTGGGGGGATTACGTGGATCACCTAGGGTCCTTGGATAACATGGAGCTAGGACACTTAGGCAGACTTGGTGGGCCTGGAGCTCCTTATCTGCTGACAATTTCTCTGTTTCTATATGCATCCCAGCATTCCACCGGCTCTCCTCACAGCCTTCTCACATTGTTTGGTACCCTTTAGATCATCAGATATTACTGCTTCCAGGTCCCTTTCCTGTTTGGTTGCCATCAGTACCTACCCCCTCTGCATCATGTACTTCTCCCCCCTGCATTTCTGTACCCCAAGTGCATGATTTTGCACTCCCCTGCATTGAATCATAGCTTCCACTCCTCAAGCTTGCTTCGGTCCCTTCTCCTTTCTTCTACCCATCCTGGAGTTTCAACCCTATTGCAGATCTTCGTGTCATTTGCATGGACGCACAACTTCCTTTCCAGCCCCTCTTCAATTCTGCTTCCAAAGACATTAATGGGCACTGGTCCAAGCACTGATCCCTTCGGGACCCCACTGGTCACCCCCTTCTCTTTGGATTGAACTCTGTTCACCACCATCTGTGTCCTATCACTCAGCCAATTCCAGACCCAGTTTACCATCTTGGGACCCACTCATAGGCTGCCCAGCTTGTTTACTATCCTCCTATGAGGGACAGTGTTGAATACATTGTTGATATCCAGGTAGACCACATTCACCAGCCCTCCCTGATCCAGCTCCCTAGTCATCCATTCAAAGAAACCTATCTTATTTGTTTGACATCTTCCCACTGTGAATCCAAGTTGCCTCAGATTTATTTATTTATTTATTTTTGAAAGTTGGATTTACAACCTTTGAGTCAGGGACTCATTTACAAAGGCACCTCGTCGCAGGGAGGGTAGACATGGTTATAGTGTAAGATACAACAGTGGTAACATACAGGTGCAATACAGATAACAAAAGAATGCAATATAACAGTGGTTTATGGAATAAAGTTACATGCAGTAAATAGCAATCGTATAAAGTATTACAATAGTAGAAGTCACAACCCTGGTCATACTGGGGAAATACCTATGTGGAAGGGTGGGTGGAGGGAACAGGTGCTGTGCTCCACTGGATTCAAGACATATCACAAACCTTTCTACTTTCACTGTGTCACTAAGACAGTAAACAGGGGGCAGTCTTAAGCTGAAGGATTGGGGGTTACGAAGCACTTCTTCACCGAGAGGGTGGTGGACACTTGGAATGCACTACTGAAAGAGGTGATCTCATTGAAGACAGTGGACAGCCTCAAGAGAGGCTGCGATAGACATAGGGGAAGGTAAAGGATTATGGCTAGGAAGGATGACAGGAACAGTATAAGCTGTAGACTCTGCAATAAGAGCGGACTAGACGGACCAAATGACTTTCATCTGCTGGCTTCTTCGTATGCTTGCATGTTTAGTACTGCTTTCATTAGTTTCCCCACCACTGAGGTCAGCGTGACTGTCCTGTAATTGTCCACCTCCTCTTTGCGAACACTTTTGTAAAAAGGAACTACATTTGCCTCCTCCAATCCTTTGGTACTTCACCTGTTTCCAGTGAACTGCTGAACAGAGCTGTTGGTGGTGGTGCCAGCACCTCCACCGTGTTACTCTGTGATGTATCCCGCCCAGCCCTATTGCCTTACCCACTTTCAGATTAGCGAGTTCCTTTAAGACCCTCTTCTCCTTAAATGGACGGGTGTCCATCTCTCTCCCAGTGGTGCCCAACTTTTGTCCCTCCCCCTTTGTGAATATTGAACACTTGTTCATGATTTCTGCTTTTTTTTGGTCCCCATCTGCACACTTCATTCCTTCCCTTTTTAGTCTCACAATACCACCATGCTTTTTTTCTTTCATTAACATACCTAATAAAGTTCTTGTTCCAATTTGTCATTACCTGGGTGTTTTTTCTTCTGTGCTCTTGACTGCTTTCCCCACCTCCCTCTGCTTTTTCAGATACAGTTCCCTTCTTTCTTCCCTCTGTGTTTCTGTGTACTTCCGAAATGCTACCCTTTTCACCCTTACCTTTTTGACCACTTTCTTTGCAAACCAGTGTTGTTTTCTTTCTCTTTGTTTTGCTTATTTTCTAATGCAGTATTGTGTTGCCTCCACTATGGCTCCCTTTAGATTCTCCTATTATCCCCCACTTTCTCCTTGCCTGACCTCGATTTCCTAAGACATTCCACCATCTTTGCAATGTCATCTCACCTGAAATCCAGGACCCTTTCTTTCATGGGGTTTGACTCTTCTGCTTTTTTCACATTAAACCACACTACTGTGATTACTGTGATCGCCTCATCACAGATGGCTCTCCATTTTTACATCATTCTGTCCCCATTTGTGATTACCAGATCCAGAGTTGCTCCCTCTGATGTGGGATATGTCACTAGCTGTCTTAGTCACACCCCCTGCAGGGCTTCCAGGATGTGTCTGTTCCTAGCTGAGGCTGCACCCAGGGAAAGGCACGTTGAGTAGGATCAAGAACTTGTATGCAAGGAAAGTGGGCACTCCTTTTTTAGAAGACATTGTTCTAAAATCTCAATCTAATCTGAAGGTAAAGGTATTTGAGGTGATGGAGTGCATCCAAGAGCACAGGGTAAACTCAGAGAGGTACTGTCTGCACCTTTGACACAATAATTTAGTCTGCTGCACATTGGAGTAGTTCAAGAAGACTGGAAAATGGCAGAGGTAATACCACTTCTCTATAGTAGTAGCAAAGAGGAGAGTGGCAACTATATTCATGTCAGCCAGACAATGTAGGTAAGGTACTTTAAACACTAGTCAAAGGAAGCATAGTGTAACGTATGTAATCCAATGGATTACAATGCTTGTGGTCCTATGGAATCATAGTGGGAATGACATGACAAAACAGTGCATCAGATTTACTTGCTTGGGTAATTTTTATTTTTTATTTATTTGTTTTTTGTTGACCGGGTAAGTGCACTAGACAAATCCTGCCTATTTTCATGCAAGACCCAGGGGAAGGGGATACAAATGATGCCAACTGACCTTGAACCAGATTAAGCTGTTGGTGGTATTTTTAGTGAATGAGGGAAATTTGGCCAGGACACCGGGAAAGATTCCCCTACTCTGTTTGACAGAGGGCGCTGTGCTATCGTGATACTCCTCAGTGTGTGGGAGGCTTTGGAAAAAGCCAGACGTGTGGGAGGCTGAGAAGTCTATCACCTCCTCAGCCCCCAATGGCTGCTGTGATCGGGACGGTCCTGGAAGTCGATATGGACTCTGTTACAATGGAGGCTGAAATGCAGTTACCTGCTGCTGTTGATTTTGGAGGGGTACACCCGGAAGAGGGTGAGACCTCGTCAGTTGTTTCTGTGGCCAGTATTCATTCAAAGCTCATGGAGCTAGAATGCCAGCAGAACCTATTGCTCACGGAGCTGCAGCAAGCTCGAGCGGAAGAGACCAGCGTACCAGGACAGGAAGGGTCGTGTCCCCCTGTTGCATCGGTATTGTCTATGGAGATGCCAGTTTCAGATTCCATGGGGCGGTTGCCTGAAACTCCTTCATGCACCACTGTCGCAGGACAGGGTGAGTCTGAACTTTCTTTTGCTGCTGTCCCACAGCTACTTCCAGCAACTTCTGTGCAGATTGCTACTACAAGTAGCTCGACTTCTTTGGGCTCAAATGTGGGGATTTTTACCATAGGCCTTTCCCCAAAGACCAGCCGTTCGGGGGGGGAGAGATCACAAAAGTGGTACCTCATGGAAGCAAGTCTCCCCTCATCCAGTTGACTGCAACTACCTTTTCCCCGTCTAGGTCTTTGCTGACTGGGGACCTAGAAACCCCTGCTACTTGGGTAGCTGCAGCCCTGGAAGCTGCGGGATGGGTTAAATCCCCAGATGGTAAGTCATGGGATGAGAATGTGGTGTCTGGAGAGGGTATTGCGCATTCCTCTTCAGCTGCAGACTTGGGTCTTCCTTCAGGACAGCTAACTAACAACATATCTGCCCCTGTCTCCCTTATTCCCAGTCCAGACCTAATGGAGAACATCAGGCAATTAGAAGATGGTGGTCTGTTACTTCCCTCTGACCCCCCCTCCCATTCTGAGGCCTTATCTGAGGGTCTTGCATCTCAGCCGTCTACTTCTGTGACTCCTTTTTTGTCTGAGCCTGGAAAAGAAAATGTCTCATCTGTATGGCATGATAAGGTAAATAAGAAACTGTTTCTGGCTACTTTTGGTTTATTGAATGAGCCTGCTGCTAGACGTAACGCAGTGCGTTTGAAGTTTCGAAGGTCACCGGATGATGTTCCCAATAGACTTTTTATTGGTCAAGAATTATTGAAAAAAAGTATGCGATTTTATGCATATGAAATCTATGCATTGATTCATATGCCTGAGGATACCATTTTTGACATTAATTTTAAGCATCCAGCAGGATTGGACAGATTTTGGAAACAATACCAGGCTTTGAAAAACGCACCTCTGTGGAAACCTTTTTTGGCTATCCCTTTGACAAAACCAGTTTCTAAGAAAATTACGATACTGTTTCGGAATGAAAGGGTTAATGTTGCTGATATAACCTACTGGTTGCAGCAGCACTGTACTGTCAAAGGTCCCCCTGAGCCCATTCTTGATGATGAACATCTCTGGACAGGGGGTTGGCGTTATTTAATTGATTTACGTTTAGAGAATGGGTTAACTAAACATTTGCCTAATTGTTTTTTTTTTGGGATGGGATAGGGGTGTTCTCTTTTATCTGGGACAGCCAAGGGCTTGTTATAAGTGTGGGGCTTTGGGACACTTAAGCAATGTGTGTGATCAGCAGAAATGTGGGCTTTGTGGGGATTTAGGTCACATGGGGCTCATTGTAGACGTCCAATGAGGTGTAATTTATGTGATGAGCAGGGACACACTTTCTGCTCTTGCTCTTGGGCTTCTCATAATCAGGCTGATCCTGCTGTTCGGGCTGAACAAGATGTCTATGTTGCAAATGCACAAAAAGAGCGTCAAAAGATGCAGGATTTACTCCTGCGTCCTGATGTACCTGCCCCTGTTTCTCACTTGTCTTCTACTCCTTCTTCTGTTCTTGCTGAGGAAGAGATGATTCAGGTCCCAGACTTAGATAATATGGATACTAATGCCCTGTTCCACTTTCCCCTTCCACTACTGGTGTGGGTGTAGCCCCTGATTTTTTCCCCCTTCCTCTCCTATGTCTGCTGCGCCAGGAGCTCCTGCCTTGGTTGATACTGCTATTCCCCGGGATGGTGTGCCTATAGGAAATCAGGAGACCCCTTGTATGCCCCCGCCAGGAGTGCAGACTGATATTCCCTTCCAAAGAGTTACCCGATCTAGGTCAACCAAAACTGGTTCTGTGGCCCCTTCCACTTGTCCTGAGCCTGATTTAGCTATAGCTGCTAATCCTTTTGCCCCTTTGTTGGAACATGAGGGAGATGATGACGGGGTGGAATCTGATTTCTTCTCGGTTTTCTCCTCTCTTCCAGATCATGCTCTAGATGCAGAGGTTAAAGAAAAGCCTAAACTGAAAAAAAAGGAAAAAGGAAATGACATGTTTCTAGCTCTTGGATTTTCCTCCTTTTTCTCTGGCAAAAGTCATTTCTTTTATTACTGTTAATGTAAACAGTATTAAATCCCAATCAAGATGGCATCTTACTTTTGCCAGTCTTAGTGAACATTCTGGTTCTATCATTCTTTTACAAGATACCATACTGGGCTCCCTGGAAAGTATAAAAGAAGCAGGAAAGGATCGGTGATGGGGTGCTTCTCTTTGGTCACCAGGAGAGGGTGTGTGTGATGGCTTGGGTGTTTTGTTTTTTTCTAGCATTGCTATTCAGGTTTTACAAGTCTTAGATATTCTACCTGGTAGAGCTATGCTTATGGACATTGTTGTTTGTCATTGTACATATTGTCTTATAAATATCTATGCTCCTCAGTCTAAGGCCGATAGATCAGCTTTGTTTCATCGTATTTCTCCATATTGACATACTTCAAAGTTAGTTTTATGGGGTGGTGATTTTAATTGTGGATTAGCTGCTGGAGATTGGGGATGTAAGACTCAAAAGATGTTTTGTGACACCAATGCCTTTTTGCAAGTCTTACAAACTAATAATTTGATGGATGCTTATGATTTATTGCAACAGCAGCCAGAACATACCTTTTATAAAGGGACTACCTCTTCTAGGATAGATTTCTGGTTTTTGTCCAGGAGACTTTCCTGTTTTACTATTTCTACCTCACCATTAGAGAATTCTGACCATTTAATTCTAAAACTGACTATTGGTTTTTATCAAAAACTTTTGATGGGACGTGCCTATTGGAAATTAAATACGTCCTTATTACAAGATGAGGATCTTTCCTCACAGATACATTCCTTTTTTTCACTTAGGTTGGACATAGCTTTTTTGTATGATAGTCCCCTGGACTGGTGGGAAGACACAAAACAGGATCTTAAGTTTCTTTTTCTTAGGGTGTCTCGGACTAAAGCCCAGAATTCTTATCTTACCTATCTGGGTTATAGAGCTCAGTATTTGACTTTGTTGTCACAGGCGTGTTCTTCACAGGGTAAAAAGCGCCCACAGTTTTTAGATATTAAGGCAAGAATGCTTGATTTTCTTCAAACACGAGAATGAAGATATAGACATCAACAAAAATATGTTGTTACTGGTACCCGTGAGCAGGTGAATCCTTTTGATCTTTCTGACCAGGAATTGCCAAACTTGTGTATGTCAGCCTTACAGTCTTCATATGGATTATTAGTTCATGATACTAGGGGTATACGGACTATAGTTCAATCTTATGTTACTCAGACTTTTAAAAAGCCTGATTCTGATTCCCTATCTCCCTTTTATTACCATATTGAAATCCCGTCACTTTCGGCTCTTGAGATTGAAGTACTAGAATCCCCTATTTCTATAGATGAAATTAATCAGGCTGTAGGTCATTTGTCTACACATACTAAACCAGGGATAGATGGCCTACCAAATAAATTTTATAAAATGTATGCGGATGTTCTTGCACCTTGGCTGCTTGTTGTTTTTCAAGCTGTTTGGCCAGAAAAAAGATTAACTTCTAGCACGACAAATGGGGTAATTATTTTTATATATAAAAAAGGAAATCCTGCTCTCTTACAAAACTGGAGACCGTTGAGTTTGTTAACCTCAGACTACAAAATTTTGGCTAATATTCTAAATCACCGTCTCTCAAAGATTGCCAATAAGTTGTTAATTTCTACACAATCTTGTGCTGTTCCTGGCAGAAACATTTCCCAGAATTTCATTTATGTCAGGGAATTGATAGACCAAGGTCTTCAGAATAAACCATCTGGTTATTTGTTAGCTTTTGATCAGGAAAAAGCTTTTGACGCTATACCCCATGATTATCTTTGGGCTATTCTAGTATATTATGGTATCCCTATTCATTTTTTAGATTTAGTCCAAACCCTCTATAGTTCAGCTAGAGTAACACCTATGGTTAATGGTCATTTGGGTATCTCAGTTCCTTACTAGGTTGGAGTACAGCAGGGCTGTCCCCTGAGTCCTCTGTTGTTTGTTTTTGGTTTGGACCCCTTGCTGCGGTTTATTGAGCTGGATAAAGATATTTTTGCTATTGTTTCTTCAGAAGGCTATCATTTTTCTAAAGTTTTGACTTATGCGGATGACTGTATTTGCTCTATTGCTGATATTGAATCTGGGAGACGTGTCCTTGGTTTTTTACATTCAGTGCATCTTAGTACTGGAATTAAAATTAATACCTCTAAGTGTTCATTACTGCCTTTAGGTACGGCCCCTAGTATTCATTTTTTTGATATTCCGGTTGTTGTTAACCAATTGAAGCTCCTTGGTATATATTTTGGTTCACTAGAATCAGTACAGTGTAATTGGGATATGATTTATGACAAAGCACTTCATAAGGTTAAGAAATGGCAATCTTGGAAAATGACATGGAAAAAACGTGTGTTTTTGTTAAAATCCTATATTGCTCCTCTTTTTTGGTTTATTTCTCGGATTTTTCCGTTGCTGTTTGATATGCATTCCAAAATTTTGAGTCTTTTTTTTCAGCTGCTGTGGGGTAGCCGTTTGAACCCAGTGAAGAGGGTACACACCTACAGAGCCTGGAAAGAAGGTGGACTGGGTATGATACATCCCATTGTTCAATTTTTTGGTAATTTTTTTTATAGTTCAATTAGGCCTCTGTTGTTGGAACAAAATGTTATGGGTAGCATGTGTATGTCCCTGTGGGGACGGCCTTTTTTAACAGACTGGGGTCGGGGAAAGTGGCATCCTGTGGATAAACAATTACCCTTATATGTTCAGCAAACATTGAAATACATTAGATTGTGGAAAGTAGAGCTTAGTTGGTTTGTTTCGCATGAGCAGAAGTCTTTTTATACTAATGTTGTTTTTACTTGTTATTTTGAGGACCCCCTTTTTTCTGTCCCCACTTGTGTGAATAGGGTTTCTTTATTAGCAAGTGTGCTAGAACCCAGAATTCCGAAAAAGATGCAGGATGTAGTCTGGTTGTGTGCACATCAAAAGCTTAATGTGAGGGCTAATCATAAACATAAACAGTTATGTGATAGAGTTTGTCAGGAACCCTCTTGTCAGGGGCAGTTTGAGACGATGCAGCATTTATTTTTTGAATGTTTTCTTACTAAATCCTTTTGGTATGCTCTGGCACATTGGTGTGGAGAACCACTTTTTGGTCTCATTACCTATGATATCTTGGTGTTAGGACAGATTCTAGCAGAATGGAAAAAATGACACAAAAGTACAGTGATTGTTTTATTAGCCTGTCTTAAATGGCATATTTGGCAGGCTCGGTGTTTGAGAGTGCTGCAAAACAAACCTTTACAGTTGCAGGAGGTGTTTTTTCATGTACAGGAAGAATTGGATGCACTCTATGCCTATGAATTCCGCATCAAGGGGGAAACTGTAGGTACTTTTCTTTGGAGAAATGTGGACTGGGTAGGTTAAACTTCCTGCTCTTTCATTTTCAGATTATTTGTTTCTATATTGATTGTAATTAAAATTTTCCTTGTTTTTCTTCTACTGTATCATGTTCAGTTGGTTATTTTGTTCACTTCATTTTTGATGTATTTGTTTTTGTTTCTCAATAAAAATTTCCCCTACTCTTTTCGATAAGTGCCATGGGATCTTTAACATCCTCCTGAACTACCACCAATCCAGGCAGATGGAATCTCAGTTTAACATCTCATCCAAAAGACGGGTGAAAGAAGATGGGTAATGAAGGATGTAGATCAGGGTGGAGCACTGCATGTAAACTACTGGGATTTTAATAATCCTGTCAGTCCACAACATTCCACCTAGGACACCGGTAAGCAAGCTAATGATTATGGGGATCAGTAACAAAGTGGTAACATGGCTAGGAAACTGAATATAGAAGAAAGAAGGCTGGGTAAATACAGTCGTCTCCAAGCATGGTAGGATGAACAGAGGATCACCTCAGTGTTCAGTGGTCCAATGTAATGACTTTATTAGTGACATACCAGAGGGGCTGAATGGGATAGTCTGCCTCTTTGAGGAAGACATGAGGATGTACAACAGGACTGGCCATGGAGGGGGAAGAGATGGATGGGCAGGGATCTGAACAACAGCAGGAGTGGTTAATGGTTTGGCAGCTGTGATTTAATACAAAAGAGTGCACATCTGCTGAAGAAACTGGGCAAATTGGGTTAAAATGCAGTTTAAGTCATACAATGACCAGTCATGAAACATAACTAGGTGTAATCACATCACAAGACCTAAATGTTGCCAGGCAAAGTGCCAAAGCAGTCAATAGGGCTACTGGCATGTTGCACTGGAAATCAGTTAAGATACTGGACACCACTTCCCCACCCTTCCAAATTAGCACTGGAGTCCCAAGAACTCGGGTATTCGGGCCCCTCCTATTCTCCATCTTTTTAAATGACCTTCCCTCTGTTTGCTCATTTTCTGCTATACATATGTATGCAGATGATACAGTCCTGTATGCATCTGGCTCCTGTCCTTTTGAGGTTACAACTAGCTTACAGCAAGACTCAGACAAGGTTCAGCTCTGGTTTGCTAACCATAAACTTTTCCTCAATACCAAAAAGAGGGTCTTCATAACCTTTGGCACAATGCAGACTCTCTCTCTAGGCTTCCCTCCCTACCCATGTTTCACACCCTTGAGGGGCCTTCACTTGAGGACACATCCCCCCTTCAAGTACTTAGGTGTTTGGTTGGACCAACACCTAAACTTCTCTGAACATATTGACACCATCCATAAAAAGATTGCACCCCATGTTTGGTGCCATGTTCAGGAACCATAGTTGCATCCTTCCCACGGCTAGGCGTGAAATTGTTCAGAAGATGATACTGCCCTGCCCATTTGACTACTGTGACGTGGTCTATGGTGCTGCCACCAAGTCCTCCCTGGACACCCTGTTCAATTATGTCTACCGCTTTGCACTGGATGCTCCCCTCGCACCCATCACTGTGATCTTTATTGTGCCCTATCCTACCCCTCTTACAAATAGGTGACTCTCCCACTGTGCTAAATTCACATTCAAGCACTGGTTGGGTGAGCTCTCCTTCCTAACTCACCCCCTCCTTCATAATACCCCCTGCCATTCCCTTAGATCAACAGACTCCCATAATGATTGTCCCCCACAGAACTACCCAAATCTGCCAATCCAGTGACTCTCATTGCCTCCCAAAAATGCCCTGTGCACACTCACACCATCTCCCCATCCCCCTAATTGCTTGTATCTCTCCCCCAAGGGGCTTGTATCTCTCATCTACTCCCCCCCCTTCTTAAAGGGGTCTCTCTCACACCAATTTCCCCCCTTCTATGTTCCCCCCATTCTCTTGCAGGGTTCATTGCATCCTGAAGGGGTCTTCAGGGGCATGACTCTTGTCCCTCCCCATCTCACCCCTCCCTCCCCTTTTCTTTCAAGTAAGCACTTATAATCCGGCACTTAATATTGTCCCATCTTTCTACATGTTATGAGCAACACGATTGTAACACCTGCCTTACAAGTGTATGTTAATGTCGATCTTGTAACTTGAATATATAATGTCTCATTTCAGTTGTACCCCTCCCCCCCAGGTCGTACCAGGAGACAAGCGACTTGTTGCTCAGTGTGCCTTCCTGGTGAAACATTTCAATAAATAAAAACCACCGCTACATTGTACTCCTGTAAACTCTTCACTTGCGGTTGTGTTGAAGTTTGCTGAAATGACTGCTGCTGTTGAATAATGTGGCCTGGATGACAGCAGATGCTGCATACAATGGCCCCATCATGTGGGCTTTGTGTGGCCAGCACTGTCTTTTTGGTTGTGCATCACACCTTCAAGATTTGGTTGGTAACATACCTGGTTTGAAACAGGACGTGAAACCTACCCTAACAACCAGTCAACCATTGCCACTTCACTGATGCTGCTCCTGTAGTCGTCCCTCCATTCTGGTTAACATCTACATGCCACACAGCTTTTAGAGTGGCTCCTCCATTGTTGTTGAATTTGCTCCCATTGACATTTGAAGGGCAAACTCAGTCAAAGACACTGAATCCTCGCGGAAACTGGCAGCAGAAAAGATGGCTAGGCCTATCTATCTAGTGTGCCCATATAACCTACCTTTATTGGTGGCCACCGACCCAACTTGGTCATTGGCTTTAGCCAGTCCTTACCACGTCTACGGTTCCTTTATGCCTGTCCCATGCATGTGTAAATCCCCACCACCACTTCCTGGGGCAGGCTATTTCATACATCCACCACCTGTTCCATGAAAAAAATTTCTCACCTTTCCCTTTAGAATGTGAAGAGAAACTACATGTGCCCGCTTCCAGTCCTCTGGAACCACTACTGTGTTAAGCGACTCACTGAACATGGCTGTCAGTGTGGTACTGCTAGCTCCTTCTGTAGTTCCTTGAATATCCTGGTATGTATGCCATCTGATCCCACTGTCTTGTCAACCTTCGGTTTACTGAGCTCCTGTAGGACTCCCTGTATTGTAAATGTACTAGTGTTCACTTTGGTCCCCCCTTTGTATCAGACATCCAGCTGTGGTCCTTGGCCCTTCCCTTCTTCAGTTAATACTGAACCAAAATATTTATTCAGTATACCTTACTTTTCCAGATCTTTGTCAAACCTAGTTAATTGAAGTCATTTTGAAAACTAACTTGTGCTGCATTTTGACTTAATCCACTGTCATGTTAATGGATTCATCATTCATTTTTTTCTACATGTTATGCTCCAGATATGCACACCCTGGAAGATGATGGGGGATATCTCAGAAAAATACAAATAACTCATGAGGCTTTATAAGTTACAGGAGGTTGTTATTTTTATGGAGAAAAGGGTGCTGTAGAATGCCATTGATGCTAGGGTGTCAATGCAGGAAAGATGTAGACACTGTCAGCAGATAATGGCTTATGACCCTTCCAGTTTGCCCGTCTAAGCTTCCTTTATGTTTTTTCCAGAAGTCTGTGCCTTTTACCTGACCTCCAGAATTCCCCTATGTCTATCCCATGCCTTCTTAAATCCATTGATTGCTTCAGCCCCCACCACTTCCTCTGGTAGGGTGTTCCACTTGTCTACTACCCTCTCTGTGAAGAAATTATTCCACACGTTTCCTCTGCACCACCTTCCAACTTCACCGCATGTCCTCTAGTCCTGGAATATCTTTTTTTGCTGGAAAATAAGTATATTCCTGCATCATGTAAGGTACTTGCATATCTCCATCATATCCCCTCTCCCGCCTCCAAGGAGTACATATTCAAGTCTTTCAGCCTGTCCTTGTAGGACCTGTGATGCAATCCTGTACCATCTTTGCTGCCCTCCTCTACCCTATCTCCTTACATAGGGAAGGTCTCCAGAACTGTACACTGTACTCCAGGTATGGCCTCACTAGTGTCTTGTATTATGGAATTATGACCTCCCTTTTCCTGCTTGTGATGCCCTTGTCTACGCATTCCAGCATCCGATATGCTTTACCTGCTGATTTGTCATACTGTTTCCCTACTTTAAGGTCATCAGAGATGAGAACTCCCAATGTCCCTTTCCTTTTCTGTGCATTTTATATCCTCACCCTGATATGCTGTTCCAGGGTTTTGTGCCCCATATGCACTTCTTTGCATTGAAGTTTAACTGCCAAGCCATTGACCATTCTTCAAGCTTCTGCATGTCCCGCCTAATTCTGTCTATACCTTCTGGCGTGTCCACTCTGTTACAGAGCTTCATGTCACTGGTGAAGACATTAAATAGGACTGGTCCCAGCACTGATCCCTGTGGTACCCCACTGGTCACTCTTCCCTCTGTGGAATGACAGCAATTTACTGCCACCCAGCCAATTATCTACCCACCGCACTACTGTCCTGCCCACTCCCATATTCCCAAGTTTGATTAATACCCTTCTACTGTATGTGGGCAGTGTTATAAGCCTTGCTGAAGTCTAGATAGGCCACATCCACTGCCCTCCCCTGATCCACATCCCTTGTCACCCAGTCGAAAAATTAAAGGTTCGTCTGGCATGACCTCCCCCCGGTGAAACCATGCTGCCTTGGGTCCTGTAGTCCGTTGGCAACCAGATGTTCACTAATCTCCATCAGTAGTGCTTGCATGATTGTCCCCACTACCAAGGTCAGGCTGACTCATCTGTAGTTCCCCTCTTCCTCTTTGTTCCCACTTTTGTATAAGGGGACCATTAGCTGTCCTCTCATCTTTGGGTACCTCCCATTTCCAGTGATCAGCTAAACAGGATTGCTAGAGTTCAGCCACCACATCTCTTAGTTTCTTTAGGACTCTGGGGTGCACCCCATCTGGCCACATTACTTTATCTACTTATTCCATCCAGATCTCTTAGGACCCTTTCCCGTGTAAAGGGACTTGTGTCCATGTCTATGCCACTCCCACTCTTTGTACTCCCTTCAGGCCCATTACCGTCCTCTTCCTCAGTAAAGACCGAGCCAAAATATTTATTTTTTATTTAATTTATTTATTTATTTATTTATTTATTTATTTATTCTAGGATTACAAGTACCTTTGAGCCAATGACTCTTTTACAAAGGCTCCACGTTAGAGACAGGACAATACATTAGTACAAAATAGTGCAGCATAGGCAATGAACAATAAAGCAAATACAGGTGGTGCAGAATGATAAATTAACATACAGTTGCATACAGTAGTAATATTTCATAGAGCTTGCCAGTGGCAGTTGTCAACATGAGCAGAAGTATAGGGAAGTGGGGTGGGGTGAAGAGAAGATGGGTGGGAAAGGGAAGGGGGAGAGAGTGGACAGAAGACAGTGGTGTAGGGAGGGACACTTCAGAAAGGACTGTAAGACTGTGTAGATGGGCCAGGCTAGAAATGACAGTCACAGGTGCTAGAGGCGGAGAGGTGGGATCGGAGCATAGTTTTAAATAGACCTAGCTTGGCAGTCATGGAGATCTCAGGACAAAGGCTATTCCACCAGTATGGGCCCCTGTAAGCGAATGAGCATTGGCCCAAGGAGGTTTTGTGGTGTGGAACTTGCAGGCGGTGAAACTCCAAACCTCTTGTGTGGTGGGGGTTACTGCTAGGGCGGAGTGGAGATAGAACCCCAGGGGGAGCCAGGGCCATGGTGATCTTCTTAGCCATGATGCAGGTTATATGTTTTATGCGATTTGGTAGTTGTAGCCAACCTGTTTGAGCGTAGAGGTCACAAGTGTGGGTTAGGTGGTAAGACCCAGTGATCAGACGACAGGCTTTGTTGAGTGAGGTGGAGATACCTCTGAGAGCTGTAGGAGTGGCCGATCCGTAAACGATAAAGCCATAGTTTATGATGGAGAGGATAGAGCTATGAACTGCAATGTTCAAGGCAGCGGGAGTTAGACTGAACCTGTGCCTGTAGAGAATGCCAAGCCGTATGTTGGCGGCCTTGGCAACATTGTCTATGTATGATACGTATGATAGGCATAAGGGAGCAATACAAATGACTATGAATAGATAGGTCACTGACAGAGCAAAGGCCGATGGCACATTTATAAGGTAGAAAAAGAAATGGGCAGACTGGATGGGCCTTGCGGTCCTTATCTGCCGTCAACTTCTATGTTTCTATGTTTCTATGACAGGTTACAGTTAAGCGTGATCCCTAAGTATCTGAAAATTGGAACCTGTTCAAGGGTAATCCCATGTTGGTTTGAAATAATCAGAGGGGGTGGCCTTTGTTTGTTGTGGGAGTTGAGGAAAAGTATAGTCTTGGTTTTTTTTGTAGTTAAGGACAAGTCTCTGTGCTTTGAACTATTTGTCCACTGATGCGAATCCAAGTTGGAGATTATTTTGAAGGGAGTGCTGTCCTTGTGGGAAGAGAGAATTACAGCATCATCTGCAAAGAGAATGATTTGTTCAGGGCAGTATTTAGGGAGGTTATTCAGGAAATGGGAAAAAAGAAGCGGTCCCAGAATGGATCCCTGGGAAACACCTGAGCAGACTGGCCAAGCGTTGGAGAGAGTACCAGCAATCTTTACATGTTGTGATCTGTTTAACAAGTAGCCATTCTTGTAACTGGGGTGATGATGGCAGATTTCCATAAGTCTGGGAACTGGCCAAGGCAGAGGGATAGGTTAAGAATCTTGGTGAGAGGTCTGATAACTTTGACGAGCGTTAGGGACAGTAGTTTTAAATCCAGCGAGTCCCCACTATACATTGTGTTGGCAATGACATTTCCAATGTACTTGCGAGCTTCCTGCTGCTTGAATGATTTAAAATAGAAGGGAGGGTGGGTAGTAGAGAGGTGGGTGCTTGTATTGTCTGCAGGTGGGTCAGAGTCACAGAAAAAGTTGGGGGGAGAATGGAGTTGAGACCAGTAAAAGCGGTATTAAAGGTATTAGCGATAGTTGAGGAAATATTGGTTCAGTATGTTAGCTTTGCTGTCATCCTCCATGCAGCCCCATCCTCCCCCCCTTCAGTCTTACTATCCCTCCCTTTTTTTAATTTTTGTGCCTGTAAAAGGTTTTGTCCCCTCTACTCACTGATTTCGTGATTTACTCTTTTGTCTGTGCTTTGTCTTCCGTTACTGACCTACCTTTGCTTCTACCTATCCCCTTCTGCCTGTGTCTTTTTGTATCACCTGAATGAGATCTTTTTGGCTTTCACTTTCTCTGCTACCTCCTTGGAAAACCATAATGGCCATCTCTTCCTTTTCCCCTTGCTAACCTGCTTAATGTATAATTCTGATGCTGTTGTAATCCATTTTAAATATTGCCCACTGTTCCTCAACCTGGCTTCCTCCCCATTCCCATTAATGCCTCTTTCAAGCATCTCCCCAAAATTTGTCCCCCTAAAATCCAGGATAAGTGGTTTTTGTGTGGTTTGGTTCCTGCTTCTTCTGTGATTTCAAACCACAGTGACCGATCACCGTTTCCCAGGTGGTCCCCCACTATTGCCCCATCACACTGTCCGTTTGTTAGCACAAGGCCCAGTATTGCCTTCTGTGGAGCTGGTTCCATGACCAGTTGCTTGAGGAAGGCACCTTGAAGGGAGTCCCGGATAAAACTGCTCCTGGTTGATTATGCTGCTGGGAGGCTCCAGTCCACATCTGGAATATTGAGGTCTCCAAACAGCAGCACCTCACCCTTGCCTGCCATCCTTTGGATGGCTACAATCAGCTCCCTATCTGAGATGTGAGGAAGCAGCTCTTCACATAAAGGGTGATGGAGACCTAGAAGTACCTTCCAGTGAAGGGAGCACATGATGACCTTGCGATCGGTGCATGTGATGTTGCAGAAACCCAATCAGCAATAGGTGCTGATGTGGTGGTTGCACCTACTTAACTGGCCGGTAACCACACAGCACATCTTACCAGTTATTACTTTCTTACTGCCTGACCAATGCACTTGTGGATATAATATGTTTTGTCCTTAAGCTCACACTTTTTTAACACCCCCCCACACACACCAGTACAGTCGCTCACTGACCAGAATACTACTTTTATTTTCATACTTTTGTACATTAAGTACTGCATTTGAAGAATGGGTTTGATGCATAAATGTGCATGGTTCGCCAAGGAATGTAATGCTTCTCATGATTCATAACATAGATCCACAGTATGTTGTTGGCCACATCTAATATTTTCAAACCCAGACCATGGGTTATGAGATCAAAACTGCCGATGCACAGGATAAGTGATTTCCTCACTTTGTCCACATATAGCCTAGAAAACTTTACAACATAAAGACATTAAAAGTCAAGAATGCAAATACTATTTGACACTGTTTTGTCTGCGTGCAACATTTGAGCATATTTTTCTGTTTAAACTACTATTGTCCATTACAGACTTAAATGCAATTTCTAGTGTGGAGGTTGGAATCAAATCTTACCTTTGCCATACTGTTTAAACATTTAACAAGGTGCGAGAAGCTACAGAACAAGCACCAAAATGGAACAAGAGTGAGCACACACAGAACAGTATGTATATTGATTGTATCAGAACAATACAGTGGCAACCGGTGTGACAATTCCTCATAACCATGGCATTTACATTGTGGGAACAATGAGGCTTACTGGTGACATTTTCGAGGCAACAGTTGTACCACACATCAAGAATGTAGACAGACCTCTTTGTGTGTGTGTGTGTGTGTGTGCTCTTTATCGCTGCCTGTACAGTTAAAAAAAAACATCATGACTGAATGTACAGCTGCATCAGCTGTACACAGGTTTGCCTACATAGATGCATGAATAAACCATTATGGTGGTGTCTTGCAGTGATCCACCAAGGAGGAGTGGAGGAGGACTGGGAAAAAGGCATTAATCCTGAACAAATATTTCTTTTCAGTTTTCAAAGAGGAAGGGGAGGGACCACAGCTAGGAATGAGGAAGGGAGGGGAGGTGGACAGCAGCTCATACAAAGAGACAGTCCTGGAAGAACTTAAAAAAACTGTAGTCAACTGTTACAAACAAAGTACTCTAAACATAAAACAATTATCTGATGCACGTGGTCAGTGTCCTCCAACACCAGAACTGGCATCTTGTTATCCTTCCACTGAACCTGTAGACAAAATGGAAAAGGAGTTAGTCATGATTAATAAAAATACCAATCAGCTGCACCAGGTTAGAAAGGGATTGTTTCTGAGATTCAGAGTGGGTTGATCAGGGGTTAGATATTGATACCACAACAGTAACAAGGTTCATGAACAGACTTGGGTCACTCAAAGGCCGGCCTAGAGAATGTGGACAGGATTTAGTGTCCCTGGGACCACTTTTATCTTGGAGGGCAAGTTGCTTCACTCAACTATCACCAGGGCAGGATGAAGTCACCACCATTTGCCTGCCCTGCAGCACCCACAGTGCAACGGACTTCCAAACTAGCTAACAGTCAAGGAAGGAGGATGATGTCTATCCCCATAATGGAGGGGGGGAGGGACAGAGACCAAAGGTAAAAGCAAGTTCCTGAGATGGGCAGCTAATAGTTCTGTGTGTCTGTGACACTGTGTCCCTGCTGCACTTTTATCTCGCTGTTTCTCTCGCTCTATTCTGGGTGCCCAGTGCTGCTTCTGTGCCTCTGCAGTCCCTGTTGCTGCCTGTGCTCCGTGTGGTGGCTCCCTACCTACATGCACAGTGGAAGCTCCCACAATTCTGAGAGAGCACGAAAACAATTCAGTGGGGCTTCACTGCTGCCCACCATTTCCAGAAATGCAATATTGGGGAGAGAGACAGTGACAAAATGGGCTCCTCTTGTGTTGACCCCTCTGTGACTTTGCTCCGGTAGTCAGCCACCTAGTCAAGCATCTCTGCTTCTCCATTGACAGTCAGTACACTGCATTGAGAGTGTAAAACACAGTGTTGTACATTCGGTATAGGGAGCCCCCCCCCAACTAGAGTGCCATCTGCTCCCAATCCCGCACCACCATTGGCCGGGAGCTCCCCCTGGAGTGGGCATTTCACTGCCCGTGCCCAATACCGTACTGTCATTCATTCCCGTTCCCCAGTAATGTAGTGACACCCAAGGTGTGATCTGTCAGTATCCTCTGTATGGGAGAAAGACACACAACAGATCACCAGTTTTGCGACATCTGCAAATAAATCGCATTGCTGTCCCTCAGTCAAAGCCTCAGACAAGTACAGTAATAGACGGTGGTGAAGTTGGCAGCTGTTCCAATTCTTATCATTGAGCCACAGTCTTTACTTGCACAGTGAAACCGAGCATGTGGAGATAATGTGGACTGCAGCAACCTGTGCCACTGTGCAGAAGCAAGGATCTGCTCAACAGCCGGAGCAAGAGTGAACGCAATAGCGCTGTGATAAGCAAGTAGTGCACTGTGCTATCAAGTTTGCAGGTTAGTGTCTCAGTGCGATGGCATGTTCTGCGCCTGTGTTGTTTCTGAGGTGACCGACCATGACACTAGGCTTGTTCACACGACTAAGCCATTGTCAGTGGCTCACATCAGTAAGATCGGTGCCACTACACCATTGAGTGCCATTTCCACCATGATCCCTCTTTCTCTGGATTTGTGGAGTGGTGTTGATGCATTTTCTGAGCCGTGTGAACACCCAAACCACAAGACACAACAATTCCCCACTCACCTAACACTGACCGGGACAACACTGGAATTGCTGGAAAGGTAAAGGGCAGCACAGCAACACCAATGCAGTGTGAACGCAGCTCTCTAGTGATTCCTTAAGATTTTTTTAGAATGATTAGAAAGTAGCTGATGCAGCAAGGCGTAGTATGAATGAGCCTACAGATAGGTAGTGTACAGGAGTGATAACTTAAACAGTCTCAGGACAAAAAAGAACTGCACATGCTGCTGGGGTGGCGGACCTGTGTCTCAAAAAAGTGTTTTGTGGCTTGCCAGTGAGACAGTGCACCAAATCCTCTACTGTGCAAAGTGAGGGACACACCCACCCACAACTGCGTGTGTGTGTCCATGTCCCACTCAGCAGACCATGGCGAGAAAGCCAAGGGAATCAGGAGACTGGGCTAAGTACCCAGAGAAGGCGGGGGAGGCACAGATAGGCCAGGCCAAAGGATGCAACAGTCCACGACACTATCTCACACATGATCCACTTGCAATATTGTCTCACACCCCATTCACATAGAAACAGACTGACAGCAGATAAGGACCGCTTGGCCCACATAGTCTGCCCATTTCCCTACCTACTGGATAAGGTGTAGATCCTAATTAACCAACAGTCTATTTCTTCCCACATCACACAAGATTTGCCCCATGTCTGTCCCATGCATTCTTGAATTCCCCCACAGTTTTTGAGCCCACAACCTCCTCAGGAAGACCATTCAATGCATCCACCACCCTCTTTATGAATAAATACTACCTCACATTTCCCCTGAGCCATCCCACCTCTATCTTGAACATGTTCCACATACTGTGTGGATGTTTCACATAATCTATCTCTCAGACCCTCTCCCAAAAACTGAGGCTCACCTTTCAGCTGCAAATACACCAAGCAACAGTAAGATACCAGCCTTCTCCAACAACCAAGGGCCATCTCATGGCTTCTGCCTGCTAAGCACCATGACCTGCCAGTCTTTCAGCCCCCCAACCCCAAAATATTGGAATCAAGAGCTCCTGCTTACATTGTAGTTCACATGCACATCCCAAAACTGAAACAGGAACAAAATACAGCAGCTTCTTAAGAGCGAGTAAAGGTTTGTTTCTCAGCACCTATCCTCCTAAGGTGTTTTAAGGTTTGTCTCAGATCCAAAGTATGCCATTCTCTTTCCTAGCCATTCCTGAGCTCTGGAGAAAAGGAGCAACATGACTACAATGAAAAGTGGAAGTCGTCTTTGATAGGAATCCTGGCATAACACTACAAAATCCTGATGGATGACATAAGGCTCTGGATCACAGGACACCAATCTCACTGGCTCACCAGCAATGAGGAAGGAGACCTTAATCTTAAGGTAGTGGAGAGAGGCATCTGCTAACAGTACAAAAAGGGGTTTTGT
Source organism: Neoceratodus forsteri (assembly GCA_016271365.2). Taxonomy (NCBI): domain Eukaryota; kingdom Metazoa; phylum Chordata; order Ceratodontiformes; family Ceratodontidae; genus Neoceratodus; species Neoceratodus forsteri. The sequence goes on from CM057453.1 coordinate 77,388,805, forward strand.
TAGAGCCTGAAAGACAATAGAATGGAATGAGCAACCAGAAGATATAAAGAGGGTGTTGGGATCTCCTTATGCTACGAAGAATCGGCACATGACAGGCATGCGATCCAGATTTACCAGAGCTGTGCTGCAGGTTTGGTGTAGGAAATTTACTGAACCCACAATTAGGCCCCAGGCAGTGCCTCTAATAATACCCACATATGATCCATCATTTCTGCCAGCCATTATGGATCACACCTTTGATCTGTGGAGGAGACGTGTCTGAAATACATACACTAGTGATATGAACACGGGACACTTAAGCCTGCTGCATTTGGGCAAAGGACCCATCAGTTACACAAGAGAGACCACTACCATTTCCTCCAAATGCACCACTATATACTTCAGACCTACGGCACTGCCTGGAAGTTAGCCCAATCACAACCCCCTACTTCAATTAATAATTGTCACTAAAACTAGGCAGTGACCGGATCACCTCATTTCAACTTTATACCAACTCCTTCAACCTGCAGAGCAGAAGTCACTTACTAAGTTAAAAAAAATCATGGAAGTTGAGATTTAAGAATGAGATTTCTGACCAGGAGTTGAGACAGATATATACAAACCAGCATAAGGCAACTAGCTCTCATATCTGGAAAGAGTATAACTGGAAGTGCACAGTGAAATATTTTAGAATACCTCAAATAATGGAGAAATATGGGGGTAGGGGAGGTTCTAACTACTGGAGATCATGTGGAGGGACCCAGGTGGATCATATCCATATGTTTTGGACTTGCCCGGGGATCAGAGACTTCTGGTTGCATGTTGAGGAAGGGATACATCAACTCTTCCCTGAAATTAAACAGCTTTCCCCTGGTCTAGCCCTCCTTCATTGGTTTACTGGGAAACTCTGAATAATCCAGCCAGGCAGATGATCATCCTCCTGCTTTTGGCAGCCAAAAAATCAATCTTCAGGAAATGGCTCCAGCAGACTCCTCATGTAAAAATGTGGGAGGATACTGTACAGGAAACTTATCAAATGGAGAAGCTCACAGCAATGCTGAATCAAGGGACAAATAGAGTTAAGAATTATTGGAACAAATGGCTCCTGTGGGAAATGCAACATAGACAGGATATTAACCCTTGAATATGTTTAGATTGGGGTGCATATGTAAAGCATTAAATGAGCTCAGTGTATTTGACAAGTTATCCTTATCTTGTGATTTTCGGAATCCTCTACCTGGACAGAATACAGTGCTAAACTCCCTCATGTGGCTATATTATATAGAATATATATACACATACATACACACACACATGCACATATATGCATATATATGCATACTTTAAAACAAAAATTCATAGTATGCCTGCCTATTGTAGTGTAATGTGATTATCACTGCCTACTATAGTGTATTATGACTTGATGTTCTCTGAACCTATTTAATAAATATAGTAAAAAAAAAAGGAACAGGCGAAGAGTTGTCCAGTCAGGAATTTAAAGAGTCCATTTTCCTTTCTCTTCCTCCTTTCTCCAGAGTCCCCAAAGTAATTTTTTCCTGTTTCACCCTCCGTGCTTTTTTGTTTCAGTATTAAGTGACTATAAACTCAGCAGCAGTCACATTCCCATGATGTGCGAGTCCGAAAGCCTCCTCCGTGCAGAATGAGTTTGGGAAGGAGGCGATAGGGTGCTGGGAGCAAGCCTGGGAGGGGGCAGGAGAGAGAAGGTGACAGAGCAAGCCTGGGGGGGGGGAGAGAGACGGAGACATACTACTGCAGCATTTTAGGTTTTTATTGCTTGGTTTCTGATCACAACTCACGTAGAGGCCCCCCTCCAATTGCAGTGTGTCATCATCCTCTCCCCCATTCCCACCGATCTCTCTCCTGTGACTGAGCATGATTCCAGTGCATTCTGGTTTGTCGGGATTTAGGAGAGGCGGCTGTCGGCAGCAGCAGAGGGGCAACGGTTGCAGCCATGATGAGCGGGAGGAGGCTGATAGTGGTGGAGTAACAATGCCACTTCGTTTTCTTCTCGTTATTGAGGTTCAGCAGCAGGCACCACTTCCTAACTGCCGACTTAACACAATAGTGTATGTGTGTTGTATATGTGGCCTCCGATACAGATGAGATTTTTTTTTTTTGTACTGTGGGTGCTTGGAAAGCATTTAGACTTGAAACTAATATAGAATGTTGTTCTGTAAATTTGACTCCACCTTCCCTCCCCCTTCTATATCTGTCTCTTCAATTTAGTAATGACATTACGAATAAAAAATGATAGAGAATGTGGTGGGACCGGTCTAGCCTTTAGTCAAGTGGACTAAACTCTCGTTGCCAGCCCCCTCTGTCTCAGTCAGTGACCAAACAGGTTTTGAGTCTCTGATCTGGACATGGCTTACCTGATGAATTGATCAATTCAACAGACTTGGGCCTAATCAAAGTCTGTGTTGTTTGACCTTATTTTCGCTACTTTCAACTGCAGCTGATTTTGAAAATGAAGCTGCATTAGGCATACTGCCCTTATTTCCAGAACATTTATGTAGAAATGTTATTCCTGGCCTGACCAAAGTCCCCTGAGTGGGTAGTTGATACAGGACTGCTCCCCAAATGAGCAGACTGGCATCTGTTCTTAAAATCAGTTTTGGAGAGGTTCCAGTGGAACCCCTTTGCTCAGATTTTACACACTCCTCCACCAACTCAGGGAGTGATGTAGCTAAGGGGAAAACACAGATTATGGCTTGATAATCTTCCATGTCAGATCCCAGGCCATCAGTAATCCCATCTGCAGAGCTGGCATATGAAAATGAGTCCAGTGGACCAGATCTACTGCTGCCACAATGAGACCCAAGATGCACAGCATTCTGAGGGTTGAAGTCAATGGCTGAGCCGAGCCACTGAACTTCCTTCAAGAGAGTCTCTATCAGAGAAAATGACAAGAAAACCCTCCTTTGTCTTGTGTGCAGAAGGCTGCCCCAAGGTGCTGCGAGGTTTGAGAGAGCTTGTCTCCCGGTTCACCACCAAGCCATGGGAATCTAGTATCTCCAGCGACCCAAGTATTAACTTCCTTGAGGCATGTTATCCAAGGGATGTATGCTAGAAGTAGTTTCCTCAGGTGAAATAAATGAGTGACTCAGGAAGGTGCCAAGTTGATGAAGCCAGAAGACACACTGTACAGAAAGCAACAGGACTGGGTCTGCTCCTCAGCAAACGGCAGCAGAATGCGGGAAAGCTTCAACCAACTAGTGAATGGACAGAATGTGCTGGAGCAAAGAAGGATAAAGTCTCCATATCTGATGGAGAAAATAAACTCGTACATCTACTGGAACAGTGGCCTGCCCCAGGGAAGTCCCAGAGGTAGTCAAACTAGATCACAATAGATACCAGACCAGCTGACATGTTCCAAGTCATGAGGGAAAGGAAGTTGAGGAGTCAAGTATGATGGTCCTTGAATGAATGGGATGTCAAGCTGCCCGATGCACTATGCTCACATGGCTGGAATATACAGACAGACACTCTTGTTAAATACATAAATATATCAGTTTAACAACTTTTAGACCACTTGTAAACCTCTGCCACAGAAGTGGGGGGTTGAAACAGTTTTGTGGTATTTTGATTTAAATTTTTTCATTATAGACAGGGCTTTTAGGAGGTGGAACCTTTCATTTCCCTATAATCTTTGCTTATCCTTACCTTGGAAAGACCCCTGAGAAGGGAGGTCCAGGGTGCCCAATATGTTTTGGATAAACGGAGGCACAGAGGGAGAACCTCCTTGGATACATAGGGTTCTAGACCCTCCACATCATAAACATTCTTATATTATCTGTATTACCCTCACAGTCTATGGGAAAGAGAACTGTGGAAGAGTGTTTGCCAGCCCCAGTCAGGAACGGACCCATATTTTGTAGTCTGAAACAGTTGCCATGCTTTTTCCATATTTTCACAGATGGAATACTGCACAGACTTTGCAAGTATTTTGTTTTTTTCTGTATGCTTTAAACTGCCTGTTGTCTCACTATTGGCTTTCCCAAGAGCAACAGGACCATTTATGTCTGGACAGTGTTACTTTTTTAGCCACCTCATTAGCGGTTGATAAACAAACCTAAGCTCCTGTGGCCAGATTCTTAACCAGGTCTAGTGCCAAAGATAGTAGTAACAAAATAAATATGCAGTCGGATATTAAGTCAAATTGCATAAACTGCATCATGTCATAGTAAAAATAAAGCCCATAAGTCCATTTAAACAGTCTTCGGTGGACTAACACAGATCTACATCCAAACCATTAATACCAAAAGTTGAACAGCAAGCCCAGACATATACTGTATATCATTAATGTAAAAAACTGTGTGCTGTGCAACCTGTTCATAGTTTAACATCAAGGTTAAAGCAATGACCCCAACCCAATCATATCCAAACAAAATCAAGAAATAATACAGGAAATGAGTCGGTTACATGGTTTATATGATTTGTGTAGTGGACCGCACTTGTTGCTAAAGTCAGGTCTTCCCTATCAGGGAGAAAAACTATATAATCAGACATGCAGCCCAAGTCTCTTACTACCCCGGACCCATAACCCTAGAAAGGTAAATGCACAAAGAGTCCCATCAGACGTTCATGCAGCCGAAGTTCCAACCCAGCCGACTCCTTTGCTCAATGTACCACGCCACTATGTGCCCATCATCCCAATAAGAGTCATAGCATAAAGTCCATAGCAAGAGCCATCTCCCAAGTTAGTGATCTCTCCAAAAGATCAGAGATTATTCATTCAAATTATGCATCCTCCGATTAATTTTCCTGTTTGCCTCCCTCCAAATCTGCCTCAATCTATTGGACCAATTTCATAGCGTCCCTCGGGTCAGAGAGAAGATACTGCTGGCCGTTCCACACTAGTCGCGGTCTGGCGGGAAGCTACAGTTGGTGCTGTATGCGAGACTGGTGCATCAAAAGCTCTACGACGTTAATGGATGCTATAGGAGAGGTTGGGAAACAACTGCACAGCGTCCACTCTGGATTTTTATATGTTCCTTTCCTGCGAGCCATCCAAAGCGCCCTGTTCTGACTGCCAACTCCAGTGAAAACATCATGAAAGTACTGGGGAAGTACCAGCTATAGCCCGCCGAGGGGTGACACGATAGGCCTTTTCAGGGGACATTGGGGTATCAGCTTCAGTAAATCCCAGAATAATAGGTGGAAATGTGCTAGCAAACATCAAAGCATCTTCCCCCTCGGCTAGTTCAGGCTGCCCCATGATTCATAAGTTTTTCTCTCTGGCCTGATTTTCCAATGTCTCTAGATGTTGTTTTAGGAGACTGCTCTCTAATTTAGTAGTAGTATCCACCATCTAATACAGAAGCCTCCGACCTCTGAACCGTCTGCTCACAGGAATCCATGCGAGTTTCCAACACAGACTCTGTGTGTTAGGGTATCAAACGTGTGGTCTAGGTCTTAGACAGTTTTCACCAACTGATACAGCATTGCCCGAATTGTAGCTAACTAGGCCTCCCCCAACTGTGACCTTGAGGAGTCTACGGCTTTTTCTTGTTGCGTAGGCTATGTTTCTCTTTGCTATCCTCAAAGAGAAAATAAATCAGCAGCTGGGGCACCTCTGTTTTTGCCCATAATGAAGACAGAAAGCTTTCCAAATGATCATTTACCAGGCAAGGAAAGACAGTAAAACAAATAATAGCTTTAGATGTTATTTATCCGAATTTTGGCCCAGGAGCTCGATACGTATACAGCTTCATAAATCGGCTACTCCACAGCAACCCGGAGTGCAGGTTTCTGTGAAAACACCACCGGCCAGTCCTGCCTCAGCTAGTTAGCTCTCTCTGTTGCCAGTGCCTCCCCCTCCCCATGGTTGCAGAACTGGAATCTATACCAGTGCCAATCTTAATAGGAAACCCAGCAATACTGGACCCTTATGGACATTCCTGCTACAGATGACACCCTAGGTCCAGTTCCTTATGTATAAATATATATAATAGAAGGGGTGCTCTTAATTTTCCAATCCTGAGATAGACCCACAGGCACTGTTAAGATCTAAACTTCAATGGAGTGCCTCATGGTAAAATCAGCGAGGGTCTGAGGTAAAAAATAAGGCAACTGTCCCTAATTAGATGGTTCCCACAAGAATTGGGTCAGAAATGAGAGGAACCGTCGAAATTAAACACCCACAATAAATTTAACATTTAAAATAAACAGTTACAGTAAAAATAAAGTCAAAATAGTGCAATTGCACTAAAAATAAAAAAGCATGGTACTAATCAATTTGTAAAACTTTCACTCAGCACACTATTAAAAAAGAAATTTGAGGAAAACTTTACCCAGATAAGCACTAGGAGACGGATAACAAGGAAAGTTGAGAGACACCTCAGGGGCAATGTTGCTCAGTCAAGCCGAAAAAATTCTGAAGCTTTCAGCAGCTTTTGCTCAGCTCACTACTCTTCCTGTTTTCTGATTAGCTATTGCCTAAGCTTATTTAAATTCTCTTAATGGCACACCTCTGGGGCAATTGCACCTAGCCAGCTACAGTAGCTACTAAAGTTACTGATGCTAAAGGACTCCTGAAGTAAGAACTACCACTAACTCTAAGGAAAATACAAAAGGCGCTTTTACACACAGGTTTTTAAAATGGAATCAGCGTTACCTGTGTGGCGCCATTGTATTCTGTTACATTCTGGTTCCTTTCTACACCCTGCAAGTATTCCGGAAACCCCCACCTCCATTTGTTTCGGCTCCCCTTGAGTTTGCTGCTCTATAATGGTTATTTCTGCATTGCTACCAGAATGGCTGTTTTACACAGCCAGATGAAACAGAACACATTGGTGCAAACTGCGCTAAGTAGAGATTGCGGTTTGGACGAACGTTCACCTAGGGAACTAAACAGATGCACTTTTTTCACACAAGGGATGTAACAGAATACTGTTTCCGTAACAGTCATTCCATTACAGAAACCTGTGTGTAAAAGCACCTAAAGACTCTGGTTTGTGACAGTTATAAGTTTCAAACATTAATTTCAGTACCTGGTCTTAAGTGTGGTGTCCAGTACTGCACACAGTACTCGAGGTGTGGTCTAATCATGCTGTTGTACAGTGGCAGAATCACTTCCCTGCTCCTAGAGGTAATCCCCCTTGTGATGCAGCCAAGCATCCTGTTTGCCTTGACTGCAGCTGTCTTGAAGTGCTCCAAATTATTCATGTTGACATCCACCAGGACTCCCAGGTCTTTCTTCCCTGCTGTGGCCTGCAACTCATCCCCACCCCAAGGTGTACACATTTGGGTTTGCCCTGACTAAGGTGTAGCACCTTGCATTTGGAGGAGTTAAATTTCAATTTCCAGGTGTAGGACCACCTATCCAGAGTATCCAGGTCCCCTTACAGGGCCAACCTCACCATCTCCCCTCTACCACTGCACCCAGCTTAGAGTCATCTGCAAAGTGACTCATTTTGCACATGATAGCTTTCCTGATATCGGAGATGTAGGCATTAAACAGGAGCTGCCCCAGTACTGACCCCTGTGGGACTCCACTAATGACCTCCCTGCAGACCACGACCCTACAAGTGCGCCCAGCAAGCCAATTTCCGATCCATCTGACCATCAGTGGGCCTATCCCCACCCCCTCAGCTTCTCTAGTAGGCCATGAAGTCCAGGAACAGTACATCCACTGGTCTCTCCCTGTCAAGTGCTGATGTCACCCACTCACAGAACTCCACAAGGTTAGTTTGACACAATCTACCTGGCACAAACCCATGCTGCTGACTATCCAGGTATCCCATCTCCTCCAAGAACCACCCCAGTCTTTCCTTAAGTATGATCTCCATCATCTTCCCCATCACCGACGTCAAACTGACAGGTCTATAGTTTCCTGGCACTTTTCTCGATCCCCATGTATGGATGGGCGCATGTGCCAGCCTCCACTGCCTGAACATCCTCCCCATCTCTAGCGACATGTTAAAGAGATCCACTAGAGGTACAGCCAGAACATCCGCCAATTCCCACAGAACTCTGGGATGAATGCTATCCGGTCCTGGAGATTTGTCCTTTTAAGGGACTTAAGGGCTTCCCACACCCCGACCAAAGGAGATAGCAACATTGGTCCCTCCCCCTTTATTAGCAGATCCATCCTGACGCCCTACCCCAGAGTTATCCCTCCCTACAACTTGTTCGTCAGCAGTTGGCCCAGCAGTCATGAAAAATCTCGAGTCAAAATAAATGCTGAAATTGTGTTTTATTCCAAATAGCATCAGAAATATAGCCAAGACCCCTGCGCTTCAGCTGAGTGCCGAAGCGCAAGGGGTCCTGGCTGCAAGTCTGATGCTATTTGGAATAAAATGTAATTTCAGCATTTATTTTTGACTCCAGAGATTTCTCTTGCCATTTTTGGAGTGCTCACTACAGTGATTAGTATTGCACTTACTGAGGTTAGCACCTCCTGTTTGAGCACCTGCTTGTTAGTGTTTGCGATGTCCTGTTCATTTTATTTTGGAACGTTGCCCCAGCAGTCATGCCTGCTGCCCCTTCCAAGTCCTGATGCTCCTGTTTTGTAAGTCTCCCAGCCTCCTCCCTCGTGAACACCAAGGCAAAGTACTCATTCAGTACCTCCTCTTGTTCCCTAGCACCTTCCATCCACCCCCCCCCCATTTGTCCTCAATCTGCTGAGCTGGCCCCTGACCTTCCTCCACTCCGCAATATAACTAAAGAACCCCTTTTCCCCACCCTGTATCCCCTGGGTGAGCCTCTGCCCTTTCCTGGCCTTTTCCCCCCTCAATATCTTGGTGACTTGCCTGGCTGCAAGATGGTACTTCTCCCTATCCACCCCCTCTCCTTTTTTTGTACTTACTGTAAGCAGCCCTCTTCTCCTTTATCGCCTCCTGGACTTTCTTGGACCACCAGCACAGTTCACGAGGCCTAGCCCCCTTGCACAGGACCTGGTGGCCTCCTGTAGCCCCCGTTTTATGATCTCCCACCTACCGTCTACATCCATTCTTGGTTTTATCTCCCTTCAAATGCACCTTGAGAATTTCTCCCATGCCCCTAAAATCCACCGTCATTGTCCTGGAACCATCCTATCCCCCAAATTAAGCTGATACCAGACCGTGTCATGGTCACTCCCAGCCAAGAGATCCTCCACCACCAGATCCAGTCCAAGATCCCCGTCCACAAGAACCACATTAAGGACATAACCCTCCCTCATTGGCTGCAACACCTGCTGAGTGAGGAATGTGTCCTGGAAGCCATCCAGCAGCATCTGATCCTTGGTCACTGTGGACGTCATGGTTCCCCAATCAGTAGCTGGCATATTAGGGTCCCCCATTAACACCACTCCTTCCCCCTCCTGGCCCACACTGGCCCTTTACATTAGCCAGCGGACAATCCTCTACATCCTCTGCCAACCCTGGGGGCCTATATACCACCACTATCTTGATCTTTCCTCCCGGGGGGGTTCACAAGATAACCCATAAGGCCTCCACGTTGCCCTCTGCTTCCTTCGCCCTAAGAATCATGATGTTATCCCTAATGAACATAGCTACTCCTCCCCCACTGCCAACATTTCTATCCTTCCTAAGCACAGTGTACCCACTCAGATTAAGATCCCAGTTGTGGCCAGGGGTGGCCCAAGTCTCAGTGAGCGCTGCTACATCCACCTCTCCCTCAACCGGCATGGCCTGGAACTGGCATCTTGTTCCCCAGGCTCCTGACATTTGTTAACACCACCCCCCAACCCTTGTCCCTACCACCTTTTAATATTGCCCACACTGGACCTTTTATACGTCTGCCCTCCACCCTCCTCTAAGGTACCTTCCTCCCTTAGGTAACTGTCCAACCCCCAGAGTCTGAATGCCAGGCCTACCTGTGAAATGTATGGTCTGATCAGCTCCTCTGTTCCACCCTCCCCCTTTACAAGTTTAAATCCCATCTAGCCTGAATGAAATCCCTTATCCTGTTTTAGAACTTCCTTCCCTACTAGATTTAGGTGAAGCCTATCCCAGGCATACAATCCCTTGTCATCCCAAACTCCCCCCCAGTCCCCCAACACCCCAATCCCATGCTCTTCTCCCCACTGCCTGAGCCAGTCATTGACCTCCCTAATCTTCTGTTTGTTCTCCACAATGGCCCTTGGCACAGGCAATATTTCCGAGAAGGAAACTGTGCATCCGTTGTCCTGACAGACTCTGGCCAGTTCTTGGAACCTAGCCTGGATTTCCAGTATACTATTCCCCTCAATATCATTTGTCTCCAGATGCACCAGGGAGTCCCAGTGATCCTCCAGGCATTTGCCAGCTCCTACACCAGGAACTTTGCCCTATGCACCGTCAGACCAGAAATACCCACTACCTTAACTCGACTGTATTTTCCCTTCCCTGCCCCTCCCAATGTATACCCCTTAACATGGAGTCCCCCAGCAGGAGTACCTTAGTGGCCCCCTCGGCTTTTTACCTCCTTTCTGTGCTCCTGATGCAACCCCCATAACCCCTCCTTCCCAGAGTCCTATTTCCCCTCTTTGTCCTCCGGCTTCTCTATGAGGGAACCCTTTGTTGCCCTCCCCGTCCTGCCACACTTTTTATGACAGAGTTCCTTGTCTCCCCCCCTTCCCATTTAGCCTTCTCCCCACTCCATACCCCAGCCATGCCCGTTACTCTGACCTCCCACCCCCCCAGCTCCTGCAACCTAGTCCCCCCCACCACACCCCGCTCAGTATCACCATCCCTCTCTCGGCCTCCTCCACAATCTTATTCCCCTCCGGTTCCCCTGCACGTCCCCCTACCTAGAAACTCTTCTCTAGTATGGTCCCTCCCCCTCAAAGGGGTGACCTCTGACTATTTCTCCTCCTCTCTCACCAGGCGTGCCCCCAGCCCCCACACCTGCTCTCTGGTTTCCCACCTCCCCTGCTTTACAATTAATTTTCCTCTTTCCCTGCTAGCTAGCTTGTTTGAATTTCCTTACCAGTCCCCATCCCTCCAATTTCCCCAAACACTCCCTACGGCCTCATTCTTTCCCTCAACACCCCTTGCCACTTCTTCCCTTCCCAAGTTGCATAATGGCTCAAATTTATTGTAACACTGAAAGCCAACCTCCTGTTTTTGACCCGATTTTCCGCTGTCCACCACTTTAGGCTGCCCCCTGTCAGCCCCACCCCTCCTGTCACCCCTCTCCATGCTTAGGACTGTTTTCTCCACTGGTTTCCTCCCTGGCAGATGCACCCTTTGCTACATGTCCACGCTTCATAAGTTCACCCCTCCTGTTTGATGAAACGTATCCAGGTCTTGCTCCATCACTGCCCACCTGCTCCGTACAGCCCCTCCCAGACATGTTCATCGCACCCCCCCAACATCTCCAGTTGCATCATTAGCCAGTTAACCTCTCCCCTGATCTGCAATAGCTGCCTACAGAGTGGGCAACCTCCCTCCCTCCCTCCAGGCCCAATTAAGTACCATCGCCACCCTACAGCCAGTACACCCTACAAACCTGCCAAAGATACCTGCCCTGGTGGCTGGAGGCCAACTACAGGGACCCTCTTCATACGTATTTGGATACTCTACCTTGACCAGGTCTCCTCCCCTGATGTACCCCCGCACCCCTCTCCAGGTAGCCATACTGGGGTGGTATAAAGCCAGTGAAACTTAAAACACAGCCCTAGAACCAAGCTACTGAATGGGTTAAAAATGATTTCACAGAGTTTCCACCCCCTAATAGCTCCAGTCAAAATGAATGAAAAGAGTTACAGCTCCTTACAGTTCTAACAGTTAAAACACAACCCTAGGACCAATCTACTATCAAGGTAAAATGAGTGAGCAGAGCTACAGCCCTCAACAGTACCAGTCAAAAAGAAAGAACAGAGTTTCAGCCCCTCACAGTTTCAGGAATAAAAACAGACACAGCTGGAGCTAGACCCCCCGATCCCTGTAATCCCTGTATACCGTCCAGCCAATCAGTGCCCTACCTCTCATCTGGACCCTCCTCCTCTGTATATTTAATAGGGGTCAGGGTTGGTGTGGGTGGGAGGGAAGGAGTTTTTAGTTTAAAATATCAGCTCTGTGACAAGATCCAGAAGTGGCTTGGCCCGATATTTATGTGCCCAGCCATGAGTTTCAAAAGTTAGCACCCTGGCCTTTGATTGGCCTTTGATTGGCCGAGCACCCTGGCACTTCCCCAATCAGTCCCAGCCACCGATGTGGCCATCCCAGACTGTGGATGCCTGCACCCAATAAAAAACAGATCCTCGCTCCTGCTGATGATGCAGCCACCTCCATCCCTCAGGACTTCCGTGGGCAGCACGCAGATGTGGTCTGTGTAGTCCCCCTGCAGCTCTGCGACAAGATGTATAGTAGTATCCCTGTCGGAAGAGAAGGGATCATACATTTTGCTAGAGAGATAGCCACCCAATCACTTCCACTTCTTGATGTACCAGCAACACCCCCTTTCCGGTGTATGAGCACCGCCCACACACTCAAACATTCTGTGATATATAATGAGGGAGAGCCTATGGGGCTATTTTTGCATGCAATTTTATAAATGGTGGTACCGCAACTTTTAATATACAGTCAATTCCGCTTGTGTGCATAAGGTTGGGACCTGCCAATTTTGTGCACACAACCGAAAATGCACTAAACTGAAAATGGCATTTTACTAACGTGTCTGATACGCGGTTGTGATAAAATTATGTAAGCTCCTTAGTAAACACTGTAGAACACATTAGAAACACTTTACTTAGTTAACATTTGTAAGAATATTGTAAGAAGTACTGTAGTACCGTTGTAGATAAGCACTTTAAAAAATGTGATGAATACTTTAACATAAAATGTGCTGTTTAACTCTGACAGAAGCGTTGACACTTACAGAACTGCTGACAGAAATGTTCATTCCTGAGCAGTGTACACATAAGAAATTATGAAGCAGAATGGCTAAAACCACTAAAATCACTGACATAAAGTGCGGATTGAAGGTTTTGTTCAAAATTTTAAAACACTATGAAATGGAAAAAAAAAGTTTACCAGTGTACGTTACCACTAGATGTCCAGCCACAGTCCTGATGTGCTATAAAAATCAATGCTTGCCTCACTGTTTGTTTAGTTAGTGATTCCAGCTTGGGGCTGTGACTTTCAAACCCCCTCCCCTCACTCTTCTAATTGCACCCAAGAGTGATTATCCAAGTGATTAATGCAAGATTGTTGAAGCAAACATCTCAGAGCCTTACAAAAGCAGGCATCTAATTGTGGTCAGCTGCAATTAACACCTCTTACAAATGCAGCTACTGACAGCTAAATGGTGTCAGAATTGTGCACACAACTGAAAGTCTGAGTGCACACAACCGATTGTTTTAACATTAGACACATAGAAACTGAATCGGGACCAGCGGAATGTGTGCACACAACCGGAATGTGCACACATCCGAATGGCACACAAGTGGAATCGACTGTACATTAAAAAGCACCACTCCACTAACAAGGCCTGGATAAAGCTGTGACAAAAGCTAAAATCTCTGTGCTTTCCTTTAACAAATAAATAAATAAAAAATTCTGACTAGAGCTCTCAATGGCTCTAATGGACCAGCAAGTTGAACAACAGACAACAGGAGGCGCTACTGCATGGTAGTGCTACAAGCTGGGGGAGGGCCCATGTTCAGGTGATCCAATGACAACCCCTGAATCAGCTTCCACCAAGCTAAGTGCACTCCCTGAACCACTCCTCAACCTACCCCAACTTGCATTCCAAACAGCCGGCCATCATCCCTGCAGCTGATCCCAAACCCCGAGACCACCCTTCCTACTCATAAAACAGCCCCACCCAGCTCAGTACCCCTCCAGGTGCTGAATCTTTGCCCTCAGACCAGAGACACCCAAGCTACCACTCTCACTGTAACTGTAACACTATCGGGAGATTGACCGCCCTGCCTGCCTCCAGACCAACCTCTGATACAACTTCTCTCCAGTTGGGATCCTTTACTACCCACCCTCACTGGTGCCAGACTAACCTTCAAGTACAGAGATTACATAAGAAGATTGCCAAGCAGTTATACCTAGTGGGAGGAGGAAGTGACTCATTTGGGACTCAGGACAGGAGGCCAGGTAGGATGGCCCATCCCAAAAATGGACTGCTTCAGGAGAAGAGACATCTAGACTGTAATATATGGTGATGGTATGTACAGCAGACCATGTGGCGGCTTCTCAAATATCCAAGGTAGAAACATGTAATAGAGGCAGCCATGCCCCTGTTAGAATGGTGTTTTGCAACCCCTGTGAGAGGTGCCTCTTACTTTGCATAGATAAATGGAATGCAGCTGGCCAATCATGTGGGACAAGAACAGCTGTGAAACACAGATGCACTGGTTATCAGGGTAAAAGAAACAAAAAGTTGCTCAGTGTAGGCAGAACCAGGAAGCACAGAGAAGGGAAACGCTCAACATGCTATGCAAAGTAAGAGTAAGAAGCAGAGCATCCCCTGGATTCGTAGGCTCCACACAGTACACTGGTAATGGAATGGTCTGATTTAAATTTGGAAACAACTGTAGGCAAAAATGACTGGTGCATGCCTAAAGACACCTGGCTGTCAAGAAATCTTAAGCATGGAGATGTGCACAGTAGTGCGTGCAACTCCTAGACACATCTGCCCGACATAATGTAAACTAATAACATAGTTTTAACAAAGACAACTGAGGGCACAGGATTCAGCCGATCCAAATGGACTCATAGGCAATATGTCAAGCACCAAATTCAAATCTTACACAGGGACAGGATCCCAGTTTGGGGGATGCAGGTGCAGAAGACCTTTTAAAAAAGGTCTGAATCAGAGATAACCAGGATAAAGGAATATTTGTCCACAATGTAAATTAAATGCTGCAACGTCCGAAAGAGGGACTGGCACAGTAGGAATATTACTGGCCACTCTCCTACAAGGAGAGCAAATAATCCAAGATGGGCTGGGGGAACTCTCAGAATGATTCAAGTCTAGCATATACACCCAAATGGAGAACAGTCATGGAATAGGAAGACAGGGTAGACTGTGTCCTAGCAGCCCGGAGGACATTCACCACTTTTGGGGACACCTAGAAGTGCTAGAAACCCAAGTTCTCAGGAGCCAGTTATGTCAGTTGGAGGGATCAAAGGTCCGGGTGAAACAGGGAGCTTTGTGTCAGGGACAGTAAAGCCCAGCTAACTGGCAGAGCTACTAGTCCCGTTTCTGAGAGCTGTACAAGCAGAAGGAATCACACTGTATGGTCCCTAATGACTGAGAATTGCAGATGTCCCAGCCTGGATTATGTGTGATTGGTGTTCTCTGAAGGAGCAGAAATCTTCCTGTTGCCAGGAAAGAGAGAATGCACCCTGTCACACAATTTCAGGACCTCACATGAGAGAGTAGTAACAAACAGCAGTACTGCATTTTGCGTTGAAGCAAATAGGTCCCACTCTGGTCGGCCCCACAAGTGGAAGACACTGGTTTGAACATCAGATAAGATTTCCCACTCATGAGACTGGGCAGTGGATCTGCTCAGGGTATCCTCCAGGGTGTTTGACACCCTCGGGATAAGTACTGCCAGAAGGTGAATATTTTTCTGGCTCATCCAAGATCGCACCCTAATCGAGTCTCCGCAAAGAGGGTATGAATGTGTGTCACCATGTTTGATTAGGTAGTAAACTACTGCAGAAGTGAGAGTGCACTTGCAGACAATTGGGGAGGAGGGGCGTCTCAAACACCTTTGAGGCATAGAGGATTGCCTTCAGTGCCAAGACAGTGATGTGTAGGTGGGCCACTACAGGGGTCCAGGAACCTGGTGACTGGATGTGCAGGAGAAGCATGTCCCACCCAGTCAAAGAGATGCCTGGAGTCAAAATGAGACATGGGACAGGAGAAGGAAACTGCATGCCTCGTATGAAAGTGGTCATGTGCTTCCATTATTGGAGTGCACATGGAGATTTGAGGAGGACGAGGAGTGGGACATTGAAATCGTTCTCTTGCTGGTCCCATTGGGATGTCAGTGACCACTGTAGGACCAAAAGGTACAGCCTGGCATCAGAGACAGCCAGTGGAAGGGGGCCAAATATCCCAGAAGGTGCTCAATATAATCAGGAGGACAAATATTCCATCCTGAAGGAGGAGACAAGCACGCTTATTGGATAGTCTGCTGCCATCTCATCCCAGGTGAACAACTGCAGGGACACCAGCCTTTGTCAGGAAGACACCGTCAGGAGCATGTTGTCCAGGTAGGTGAAAGAAAGTGAGGCATGCCATATGGGGGACCTCTGTGAACACTGCTAGGCATGTTTAGAATACCCGGCAGGTCTTTAGGAAAGTGCCAAACGGTGAGGATCTGAACTCGTAATGATAACCAGGAAACAAACACGGAGCAACTGGCTATGAGTGGGGTACATCAGGGTATGGTGGTTTAGTGCCTCCATCATATCCAGGGAACAGAGTCAATCTGTTCTGTCCTGCAAGGGGAAGACAGTCAGACAGACAACATCCAGAACATATGGAGTCCATCTGTCTTGGCCAATTCCCCTCTGCTTGGAAAGTGGCAGTCATTACCCTAGTGCACAAGAGTGGTGACTGCACTGGCCCAGGAAACTACTGCCCAATCTCAATCTCTCCACCCCCCGGCCTTAGGAAAAAATAGCCGCGGACCAATCTGAATATCTCTCTATCCACAACCTCCTCTGTGAGGAGCAACATGGCTTCTGCTCAGGTCATAGCACCATGACTGCCTTGTTGGAATTCTTCAGCTTCCTCCACTCTACCATCAAGAAAGGACACCTGGCTGGGGCTCTCTTTCTAGATCTGCCCAATAAAGCATCTCCTCCTATCCACCCTACTTAGCTGGGTTTCTCCCAGGTGGTCACCTCCTGGTTCTCCAGCTACCTCTCTTCATGCTCCCAATGTGTCAAGATAAATTACACCATCTCTGCCTGTCAACCTGTTCTTTTGGTTGTTCCCCAAGGATCCATTTTGGGTCCCCTGCTTTTTAGCCTGTACATCAATGCACTCCCCACTGCCTGCTCTGAGCGAGTTCTCCTTTATGCAGATGATGCAGTACTCTTTCACTCCCACCCTGACCGCCACTCCCTTAAAGACACCCTCCAGAAATCTTTCAGCCAGGCCGAATCATGGTTCAATGACCACAGACTCATACTCAACCACAAAAAAATGAAATCCATGCTTTTGCCTCACAACTAGAGTTAGCACCACAGCTCCCCTCTGAACATTATGACTAGAAAACTACTCCCAATAGAACAAGTTCTTATCTTTAAATGTCTCAGCATTTTCTTTGACATGACACTATCCTTCCACGAGCATATACATCTCCTTTGCACCAACTTAAATACCTGCACTGGCCTACTTTAATGCCACAGGGACTGCCTCCCTCCTGATGCTCGAAGACTCTCCATCAGCTCCTCTGTCCTCTCTCTCTCTCTCTTTCGTGGACTATGGACTCATAGTCTTTGAGGCAGCTGCCAACTCTACCCTCTTAAGAGTCAAAATCTCACTAAACAAATCTGCCGCCTGCTTGCAGGCTGTGACAAAGTCACCCACACCTGCACCCTATGCGACCTAGCCAACCTTCTCAACTTTGAGGAGCAACTCCAGTATCACTCCTGCCTCTTCCCAAAAAATATTATGGTTGGACTGGCCCCACCTAGACTCTTCACCTTACTACAACCTGCCCCTCCAGCCCCCCCCTCGCAGCACTGCCCGGACCATCCAAGATGTGCCCAGGGTTAGGACCTCGCTTGCCCAAAGGTCCTTCTTTTACAAAGCCCCTGCCTAGATAAACTCCCTCCCTGCATCCATCTTCACTGAAAACAGACTCTGCCTTTTCAAGTCATCACTCCAACACTACGTCCGCTCTCTGCATGCCTGCAACTACACATAGCCCACCCAGCATGCTGAGCCCCCCCTTCTTAGCCTTTGACAAGAGGCCTGCATCATGCCTTACCCCCCCCCCCACTTTCTTGGCATATGTCTGCTGCTGTCTTATGCCCTGTGTTAATGGCTATATTCTGCTCTATAAATATAATGGACTGTTTGTATTTGCTGTACTGCACTAGTTAAACTACCCATTTACACTGCATGTATTGCGCTGTATAAGTGACCTACCTATTGTGAATGTGTGGGTACAAACAACTCAAGAAGCAGAGACTGGAGACAGCTTTCAAGTTAAGCACACATTTACTTCATGTGTGTTGTTTATTGAAGAATCCAATCAAGATATCAAAAAAAGGAAAAATAAAAACTGGTTTGCATGAAAATTACAAAGCAAAGCCTGGCTCACCAAGAGCATTTCAGCTGCATTATAATAAAACGTATTCCCACAGAGTGAAAGTTGCTGTAAGATCCCACTACATCTATGGTACTTTCCTGGAAGAGAAGTGAACTGCTGTCTCCCACCCATCTGCTTCAACTGAGTACTAGAGCTCCTTATATACTTCTGTGGAGCAGGGAACATGAAGTCACATGATTGGGTTGATCCTCCCCTATTTCTATTATTACAATTTCTTCCTTAATACAAATTATTGAGAGATCAAACCCTAAATAAGCTTTGCATAAAAATATCATCGTATCATAAAGCATTTGAATTCCATTTTATAAATTAAAAGACAAAGAAAAACAAGGTTGTACAGTATATATAATGGCTTATTACAACAGAAGGTTCTGCCTACAAGGAGGAGTCAGTTTCTTCCTCTGTCCTATAAATAAGCCGCATGTTGAGCTGCTGTTCCCCTAATAGGAACCTTTCCCTTTAAGGCTCAGAACCAAGCTTTAGGAGAGCAGCATATAGAATAAAGTATGGGGTGTTGTGTACAAAGAGAAGTTTTCACACACCCAAGGGGTTAGATGCTACATAAACCCCGAGAGCGAAGCTCGAGGGGTTTGTGCAAAGCATCTAACCCTGAGGGTGTGTGCAAACATCAAGTTTACACACAACACCCCATATTTTATTTTATATAATTGTTGGGTCTTCTCTTTTTGGGCACAGCAATTATATAAAATAGGAGCCATTCCCATAGCTGCACTCCACTTCGGTTTTCAGTTAGTGAATCGGTCAACAAATTTTCTTTTGACAGCTTTTATATTTTGTTACAATATTATTACTGGCCCACATTTGCACAAAATATCACTTTTTTGTTTTAAAAGTGACTTACCACCATGTTTCTCTGGTGGCTGGGATGCGGGGCGAAAAGGAAGCGCTTGGAACAGGAAGGGTGCCACAGCTGGGGGTATGAGATTTAGGAGGATCAGGCGTGTATTTGTTGTTATAAACGCTCCTTTATAACAGCAAATTATGACACAGTCCTCTTATGGTAAAAAGGGCAGACCCATTAATTATAATATAATTTTGTATAAGCTTTGTTAAACACATCACTTATTTCTATATCCTAAAGACCTAACAGTTTGATTTAGCTACCCTGTTTGATGTGGTACATATATTTGTGGTTAATGCTTTCCCCCTGAGATATCGTGGACTGCAGTGTTTTGTTTGCGTTTTAGCTGACTGTCTGATTAAACCAGCGAGAAGATGCAGGGAGAGTAGCTGAAAACTGAATGGCTGACTTACTGCCCAAATGCTGCCCCCGTCGTAGTCTCTTCCCGCTTGTTCAGCTGAGACTAAACGTTCCAGGGCTAGCTTTCCTTGAAGCAACCAGGCAGTTAGTTTTAGTAATGCAGGAGTGTGAAGGAGGAAGGAAAGAACCTCTGTAACGTCTTTGTTTTATTGCGGTAGGGAACCGAGCTCCGAACGGCTACCACTGCCACTTCTGAGCTGTTTTACTTTGTTTAACAGCAACATAACTAGAAGAGGACAAGAAACAAAACGCGACCTCCATAAGTTTTATTTGCAAGGGAAAAGATGTTTGCTGGGGTTTCACTGCTTCACTGCAAAGCGCGAACTTGGTGCTTTCACTTTTTTACTTTACAGCACGACCTGACGCTTTCACAACTTATAATTGCAAGAGCTATATTTAGCCTACTAATGCTACGTATTTCAGCATTTGAATGCTTATGTGCTAAAGGGGGTTGAAAGGAACTTACTTCCTTCTTCTTATGGGGCATTTTTAAATTATGAAGCTAAACAGTATTCCCCCGCCCCCCATTTCTGAGGAATCTAGATCCCGAGGCAGGAAAAGAAATACAGCGGGCAAAGAACAGTAAGGAGCTATAACAGGAGGCCACCCTATTATAGTGGGAAAAGCGAAAGTATAATAGAAAAGGAAGACTGCTGCAGCAGATAGATTTGATAAAGAGTATAGGGCATAGAAAAAGGGGAAATGCCTCGAGATATTGGGAGATAAAGACAAACCAATCATTTATAGGGGCAAAACTGCCGCACCTATTTGCACTGTATTATTGCACTGTAATGTGACCTATTTGCACAGTATATTACTGCACTATATAGCAACCAACTGTCTGCACACCTCTGTATTCTCCATATCACACTGTCTATTGCACCACACTGTCTTTTGTAATGTGTCTTAACATGAGGTGGAGGCTTTGTAAAGGAGTCTGTGACTCAAAGAACTGCAATTCAATACTTTTAATAAAAATAAAAAAATAAAAAAAGCAAGTGTGTATGGGCAATGAGGAGCATAGGTTTGAAGAGGAAGTGACTCGCTCAGACACACACAGTAGCCCAGTAGAGGTTGTGGTAATCAAACCCAGGTCTACAGAAGTACCAAGCCCATTTACAAATGGCTCTAAGTAAGCAATAGTCCACTC
Organism: Neoceratodus forsteri; assembly: GCA_016271365.2. Classification (NCBI taxonomy): domain Eukaryota; kingdom Metazoa; phylum Chordata; order Ceratodontiformes; family Ceratodontidae; genus Neoceratodus; species Neoceratodus forsteri. Next base: position 77,409,481 of record CM057453.1, read on the forward strand.
CAGGATGTGCAGTTACTGGGGAATAATCAACACCCCGGGCACTGTGAGGACATAGCCTGCGCCTCTTGCCTCAACGCACCTGAGATGTTGATCAATCCTCAATAACCACACATCCTGGAGTGGATTATTGCTTACTTAGAACCATTTGTTTCCCATCTCCTTTAACTAAAGAGACTATAAAAATACTTACACACTTACACAGCAGTCAAGAGTCCTGAGAGTTGGAGTACTCTCACTGAAGTAAGGTAGGGAGCATGTGAAGAAAGGGGGCCATTTTTTCTGTCACACTAAATACTCCAGCTTGTATGTGGTATGGAAAAATAAAGCCCCCTTTCCTCTTTCACCCATCTCTGATCCCATGCTCCCTACCTTTGTTCAGTGAGGGTCCTCTAGCCACCAGTGACGTACTGTAAAATCTTAAGTTGACATTTATTTTTACTTCTTCCAATTCAAACGACACCCTTCCACAGCACTGTGCAAGTGCATGCAAGCAAATGCTGTTATTTGCCCATCTCTGCTTCCCAAGGAGAACTCCCTCTCCCCAATAAAACAGCCAGTCACCCACTGACCTGCACCCTTCTTCCAGTAGTGGTGCAGGTGTATGCCCCCCCATTCAGAGGACTGCATACCACCTCCCACACAGGGGTTTGCAGCCCCCCTAAAGCATAGGCTTGTACCTCTCCCAACCCGTGCAGGTGTCAGCACCAACCCACCTGGAATCCTTCCGATGTGAATGGCTCCTCACCTGCTGGAATACCTACAACCCAATAGAAATCTACTCCGACCCACTGAAATGCACAAAGCCCACCAGAATTTGCATCTGATCCACCAGAATATAGTCCACTTCCCACCAGCTTTCTGTGCACCCCCCCCAGTTTTAGCCCGTTTTGGGGTACAAAACATGCCAATTTGCCCTCAATTTATGCAGAAAAATGCAAGTTTAAGATTTCACCCAATGAAAAAGTCCTTTTTTAAAGACTAAATATCATTGCCTCTAATACTTTATTACTCATCAGCAGTGACATCAGTGCATGTGGTAAAGTACAGTAATGACAGCACATGTGGCACAATGAAATGAGAGTGCAAGAAACAGCTGGCAGTACAGCAAAAAGGTAAGAGTAATGAGCCGTTTATGAGCGTGGTACATCCAGAAGACCTGGGTTTGATTCCACCACTTGAATACTGTGTGACTGAGCAAGTCACAACCCCCCAGTGCTCCCAGGTCACCCCTGAAAACAGGCACTTGTGCCTAGTGGGCCTTACACGGTTACCAAAGACTAAACTAAAATAAAAAAATAGCACAGTGGTGGCAGTGCATTACAAAGGCTGCACTGACAGCAGTATGTGTGCAGAGTTGCCTTGCCAACATGCTTGATTTGGGAGTGGGCTCAAGAACTGGTTGGTGGTGCCAGGGGAGCAGTACTGTATGGGAACTCCAGCCTGGGAGAGTAGGCGCAGTGTTCAGGTACTCCAGCAACAACTGGGAAGCCAGGGAGCTGATTCCACAACTGGGGACATTACTGTATATCAAGAGAAAACTTAGTACTGGAGATGAGCTTTGGACACTGACATTAAAAGAAGTGCTGGCATTAAAGAAAATGAATGCTGACACTGAGCAACAGTTGCTGCTGCATTGTTACAGCATACCCACCAAGCATTGATATGTGATCTCTTACCTGGGTCCAGAGGAGCCTGTGATGGGAATCGGAAGTCTACGTCCAGTCATACCTGTAAAGAATCTGTAATTCTTTAGAAATGGGATCAATAGGGATGGTTAAAGCATAAAAAAATACTTATCTGATGTGCAGGGGATCTCGTTACAGACAAAGGTCGGAGAGCTGTCAAACGTGATGATATTATGGGAAAAAGGTTAATACAGAAGAAATTAACTTCACACTTACCATAATTTCCATTTCTGTTGGCTCCAAGATTGTCAATGGTGAAGTTATCACAACCAAGTATAATGCACCCTTACCAGGGAAATGGCACAGCACAGGGTTTAGAAAGCTGGGTACATAAGGATTCCAAGCAGCAGCAACCTTCAGAACGACCATAAAGTCCATTTATAATTGACACAACAGAATACATAAACCTTAAACAAACTGAATACACTACCTTCTAACTGATAAATAGAAAACACGTTTTACCTTGCTGATAGAAATTAAACAGGATGCCTCATAACTGGTTCTTGGTTTGTTCAAAGTTTCTTTCGGACGAGGTGGTGGAAAACCCACTTGAACTACTACATCAACATTCTCTGCAACTTACAGACTGATACAGTGATTAACTCTGGCAAACAAATGACATGCCGTAACAACTACCTGTAATAAGGAAGCCACCAAACATGGCGTACAACTAAACCTGATAAGATACGTGGTGGGAAGAGTCTAGTGTGCATGTGTCCAGACTTTAAGGCGCCAAACTCACCCTTATAAAAGGGTGAAAGCAGGCAGCCCTGTGAAGTTAAACATAGTACATCATTATAAGCTGCCATTTTGCCACCAACACTGACATCACTAACAGCCGTGGCCATATTCCACATAAAAGTTACTCCCAAATGAGTGCTTAAGTCCAGACATTACTGTGACCAGGGTTGAGGGAAATAAAGGCAGACAAGCACAGTGCCAACTTTAATGTATAGTTATGTGTGGTTCATAGCTCCGTGCTTGTGCTACGTACTGTATCTGAATAATGCAGGTTTGGGTCTGGATACAGAGGCCAGACCTATAAATAGTATGATGCTTCCAAGGTATCAGTTGTATGGGATGAATAGTGCTTAGGTACTTGGTGTAGACATGAGTAAGTCAGTGATTGTAGTACATGATAAACTGAATGGTATTTGCAAGTACTTAGTTGCTGAAACAGATAAGTAAATAAGTAATTTGTTATGACATGATGTTTTGGCCTGTCTCGGTATCCCACCATAGGAAAGCTGGTTAGTCAAATAGGATGTAACCACAAAGAATAATAGATATCGCATGATTATCTCCTCCAGCTCTGGAGAGTATGGCCAGTAGCACTCAGGAGAAGAAAAATACCCTTGGGGGGAAACTTCTGAGGACCCAAGGCTACCAACCTGCCCGTCCTTCTGGGCATACTAAAGGAGAATAATCCTAAATTAATGATAATAAGTTATTGGCTAATCCAAGTTTCAGAGTCATAGATGCTGTTCCAAGCAGAAGCTGGCATCGAAGTGCTGATGTAGAATGTCAGTGAAATGACAGTACAACCTTGTAGAGAAAACTTAGTCCAGGATTCCAGGTAAGCATAATGAGTTAAAACGGTAGCATTAGTAGAGCAATCCAAAGGCAATGGAGTCTTCCCCAAACACATATCCAATTGATTAGTACTCAAACACAGATATGAAACTGGTAGACGATCAGATAGCAGGCTGTACGTGTGAGCTGAGGTGAAGAAGCACTGAAGCTGGATGGAAGATTCGGATCTGAAGATAGCGTAGTGTAAACCTCAGGTCTAGTGAGGGCAAAGGAGGAAGATTTTGCATGGTTAGATAAAGGGTTCATAGACATGGATGAGAAGGTCAGTGAGAGGCCTCCAGGTCTTGTACGAGTGAAGCAGGTAAATGCATAGGCACGTGAGGTAACCAGGTGAACTTGCACGGAGGTCAGCATAGTATAGGAAGGTCTATCCGAGTCAGATGAAGGGTCATAGAGAGCGAAGCTCCTGAAGGCCTAGCAATTGATATTCAGGTGAAATAAGGAGTATGTATTTCCAAGCCTGATGCTGACGAGGCAGGTGGAAGTAGGCGTAGTTGAATCTCGAGGCTTGAGCTGATGGGAGGCTTATGGTTCACAAATGGCAGAAGGTTTGAGATGCAGGCTAAACTGATGAATCATAGTTAAGTCATATGGCACCGAAAAGGTAATGCAATGCTCAAGCCATGACAGGAAGGCATAATGTAGTACAGTTGGGCTAGGAATCCAGGTAAGAATTGGAGGCAGTAGATCTGATCAATGACGCATCTCGGTAGGACGCATCAAAGGGAGTATATGGAAGAGAGTCCAAACGAAGGTGAGGATGTGCGGCTGAACCACGTAGGTTAGCCGATGAGAGGTAGGAAGTAGTAAGAGTGAGTCTGACCGCAAGTAGGTCAGTCGGTAAGTAAATAGTAATTAGTAGCTAAACCCCACGAAGACTAGCATGTAGCTGGACCCCGAGTAGGTCAGCTGGTAAGATAAGTAGAATGACAACTAGCCCCACGAAGGTTAGCATGTGCAGCTGGACCACACATAGGTCAGCCGGTAAGAGAGTAGAGAAAGGCAGCTTAACCCCACGTAGGCTAGCATGCGTGGCTGGACCACATGTAGATCAGCCAATGAATGAGTAGAGAATGGCAGCTAAACCCCACAAAGGCTAGCATGCGCAGCTGGACTACACGGAGGAAGCAAGGCAGTAGTGATAATCCAAATGAAGCGAAGCAACATGGGAAGGATCCAGGGACAGTGATATAAATCCTAGACATTGTCAGATAGTAAATCCATGATGGAGGAGATGGGATAGTGAGGTGCGAACAGGCAAGGTGAGAGCTGGAGCATCCAAAACTCAGTTGGGATAACTGAAGACAAGATATCCTGGAATGTCCAATTGAGACAGATAAGCTGTTGTCCGCAAGAAGGATCTGAAGCAGGTGTTGAATGCAATGATGGGCACATGTCTGAAATGCAGGGTAGTTGAGTTGCAGATTATGTAGCATGTAAAGGAAGCTGGCTGTGCAACCGAGCACTCCCAATGACTCGGAGATATGATTATATAGTGGGCCTCGCACATTGATGAGAAAGAAGGTCCATCATTTTGAAGTCATACGTTATAAAAAATTGTCCAGAAATAGCCAAGCATAAAGAAGAACATTGTTCTGGAAGGAATGTGTTCAAAATACAGCAGGAGGGCTTTGCAGGTTAAATGGGGTGGTGCAGTAATGGTTGTATGAGCTCACAGAGGCCAAAAAAGTAAGCGTCCAGAGCCTGGCTGGCTAGCCCCGAGTAACAGGTAGGTCAGGCAGAAGCTGAAAGGGCTATGAGCATTAGGCAAGAGGTCGTCCGGCAGTGCAGTAGGAAGCTCAGACTCATGCAGAATAGCCAAGGACAGCGATGGAGAAGGGTGATGCCTGTAAGCACTCCCAGTGAACTGCTGGAAAGGGAGATTGTAAGGTAGATTAGTTTGGCACTACATCTGTTTTGCTACATACAGGAAGGAGACTCATGTGAGCCTGGCATTTCCTATGGCTCCCATGAATCCTGAGTCAGCATGTACAAATGAATAGCAGAATAAACAGTCTTTGGCAGGGGAAGTAGTAACTACACCACTGAGTGTAGTGAGGTATGATAATAGCAGGGTAAATGACGAGCAGGTCGATCTAGGTTTGGCATATAGCAGTGCCGCAATATACACCCTGTGAGTTTAATAGAAAAGCATTGCCTTAAGCCCAGATGTTGAAGCATGGGGGCCAGTAGTGCAAATGAGAGTTTGAGTGTACAGATGGACTGGTAACCTGGCTGCGTGTGTGCGCGCTGTGCAGAGCGAAGAGTGAGTCCCAAGGTGCAGGCAGTTTGCTGAATTCGCAGAGGTTTGAATGCGCAACAGCAACGGTGGAGTTAGAGTACGTGTCCTGTCCCCCAGTAAGCAGAATGAGTTGAGTTTGAGGTCGGCTGCACCAAGGAGGAGCAAAACTGTGCAAGGAATGGAGATCAGGAATTCCATCCAGCAAGGCAGGTACGACTCAGTGGTAGCACAGCAACCCAAAAGGAAGAAGCAGGATGGGAAGAAATATAGGAGCAGGGAGGCAGTCAAGGAGAGGGCAAGAATCAGCAGGTGAGAGGCAGAATAGGGAATCCCCAAGAAGAAGGGATGAAAAAACACACAGAAAACAATGGAGGAGTGGGGGGCCAGTGAATGAATAGAAAACAGATAAACAAGCGAGGCACAGGGAACAAGGGGAAGGAGCAGAAACAGAGGAAAGGGCAGCCGAGCATGAGCTATGCCACCAGCGAGTGTGACTCGCTCTAAGCAGAGCAGCAGGACCTCTGCTTGTTTATGTAGGATGTGGGGGAGGAGCACTTCCCCACATATCTACAGGCACATCATTTCAATTGTTACTTGGGTCCCATCATTGTTCAGGTGCTGTCAATCAAGTCTGCATTGGAACCTTCACCCTTGGTGTGGATCTCACTATCTAGTTGATCCACCATCTTCATTGCCACACCAGCATCTGCAAACTGATGTGCCTTTTCCTGGGTTGTGGAGTCAGTGTGAAAATAGCGTGGTGCGATTAGCACATACAATAAAGGCGCATTTAAAAAGCCGCAGCAGTTTATGAGCGCACTTACAATTAATCGCCACGATATAGTAGCATGGAGAGTCAACAACAAACACACTTGTCATGTATCCATGCCATTAAGGTAGCGCTCTTTTTTACTGTGCTATTTTATCCGTGCTAATATCACCGGATACCCCTTTTCCCTGTAAGCTGGCCAGCATTAGCAGAACACTAATGGACTCCCATCTTTTGTAACAGAGCTCTGACACTGTCAACATTTGGACTGTAAAATGTTGTACTCACTTTATCGTACTGTGAGTGTTTTCACTATGTGCCTACCTATGGGCTATTTGTATTGTGTCTTGTACACAGCTAAATGATCAAAACTTAAGTTAAAAAAAGATGTGTGGTGGCAGTCCGATTAGAAACCTCTTTCTTTCCTTTGTTTCCCTTAATAAAACATCACAGCAAAATCAAATAGAAGAATGACAAAGGCAAAAGGGATTTTAAATATTCTAATGGATATCCCTCACTGGCATACCAGATAATATTCTCCCACAGGAGAAGGCTCATGCGTGGGTTCCTCTGACAATATTGGAGGTAACTGAAAAGGAAATTATGACACATATGAGGCAGATTTCCTCTTTCTGTAATTCTCCATATTATCAATGGGAAGTCATTACAACTGGGTTCTAAAAAGCCATACCCAGACCAAATGTGGGGTGGGAGTGTTATACCAGGGGTCGACTTTAGCAGTGTCCCGAGCCACCAAAAACAAGTTCAGGCCAGAGAAATTAATTGTTTGCTGGCCTGATTGGTCAGCACCTTTCTGAAAGGCTAAGGCAACTTTAAGGCTGACCTGACGCTCTTCCACATTGCTGTTTGAGCAACAGTCAGGTGTGCACAGTGCACCAATGCTGACAGTCAAGGTGGAAGTGGAACAGATGATGGGGGATACAAAAGGTGCATAGTGAAGTCCAGCATGGCATGGTATGCTAATCACGAAAGCTTCAAGGCTCCCACCTGCATCACCTGCCAGAGTGCATTATGTGTCCTGTCACCAGACTGATGTGCTATGCCAGTGTAGGGTCCAATCAGGTGGCAGATCAGTGACAGTTTGAGACTGGCCTGTAGTTGCTGAGGCAGTACTGGTCCAAAGAGGGCTTCTTTAAAAGGGACCCAACCACAGCCTCTTTCAAGGACAATGGGAAGATCCCACTCCTCAATGAACTCCAGACAAGCCGGCAACCACAGGTCCCAGTGGATCCGAACATCCAACCAAAAGGTGGGTCGGACCTGGGTCCAGATCACAGAGTGTAGGCTGCAGCTCTGTGATTATCCCCATCACCTTCTCCACCCCAACCAGCCCAATACCATCCCAGACAGGAGTAGAGTTGTGAAAACCCCGGCTGAACACTGCATCACTTTTGAGAGATACTCGAGGAGACCTTAGCCCAGATAGAGGACATCTTTTTGTCAGCAAAGATCAGAGCCAACTCATCATACCTATTGCTAGAACCTGCCTCTCCCATGCAGAAACAGATAGGTCATAAAAGTTTGTCTACTGTACAGAACAGCTGACAGACATGATGGCAAATAAAGGGGAGGATCTGCTGCAGGGCAATCTTAATATGCCTGACGTGGATTGACCACCCAGGCAACTGCTTCAGCTAGAAGCAGAGACATCCTAGATTCCCCTACAGGTGAGTAAGGTCTAAGGCAGCTAGTGCTTGATCCCACCAGTGACAGGGCAATTCTGGACCTGGTGCTGACTAATGGGGACAGAATTCCAGATGTCAGGGTAGAAGGTGAACTGGGATCCAGTGACCACCACATCACGTGGTTTCCCATGGGGACAGGGATACAGCCAAGTCTCACACAGGCAAAAGTTTCAGATTTCAGAAGAGCAGACTTCACCAAAATGAGGAAATGTTTACTAGTTGCCCTGGAGAAGAGGGAGGTAAGTGGAGGAGATGAGCAGTGGGGACACCTAAAAGAAGTCATACTGACAGTGACTAACCAGAGCATCAGGTTGGTGTCCAAGGGCAAGAAAAGAATAATGCCACTATTGTTCTCGAAAGAGGGGCAGACAAAATGGGGGGCTGAAAGGAGGTTATTCAGGAAACATAAGGAGACCCAAAGGGGAAGATAGGGAGTAGTACCTAAAGAGCGGCAGGAAAGGCTGTTCAGAGTGCAAAGACATAGACTGAGGAAGGATTAGCAAAGACAGAGATGGAAAAAGGAAGAGACATTATTTAGGTACATCAGTGAAAGAAGAAAAAACAAAGGTGAGGGGTTGTAAGGTTAAAAGGGGGAAAAGGGAAGTGTAAGGAGGGGGGAACTGGAAAAATAGAAATTTAAATGCCTTCTGGTACCTTGTGACAGGCAGGAGAAAGATCTCTGCAGGGGAAACAGAACCTCTCCTTCTCTTCCTGTAACCCTCAGTGCTTCTAAAGCAGTTGTTTCCTGAATTAACAACTTGGAAACAAGAAAATGTTAATCTGAACTTGTGGCCTGGAAGGGCCGACTTCAAACACTCTGGTCCAATGGCCAACTTCCAACATTTTGGGAGGAGAGGACCCCAGAGACCAGCAGATGGAGAAAGAAAATTTACAGGTATTCAAATTTCTATTTCTGTCCCCTAAAAACTGGTTTCCAGGATCATAACTAGTGGGATATATTAAAGCAGTACATCCCCTTGCTTCCTGGGTGGGAATAAATGTAAGTAATTCTTTATGAGTCCACCACTGCTTGTAGGACCCGGCGGCCAAAGGATGTCTCGACAGAGGTGGAAACATCTAATTTGTAAAACTTTGCAAAGGCATGGATAGATGACCAAGTGGCTCACTCTGCATAAGTCTGCTGGAGAGGCTTCTCTGAAGTCCGGCCAGGATTTGGCCATTGCTCTAGTTGAGTGTGCTCTCACTGGGCCCAGCAGGAGAACCCCGCCTTCTGGTAGGCAATGGATATTCTGGGACAAGTCATCTGGCAATAGAGTCTTTTGATGCTTTTTTGCCCATATTCTGCCTGGAAGTGAAAATAAATAAACTTGAAGTCTTGCGCATGGACTCATATCTCTTGATGCAAATCTTGAGAGCTCTCCTCGGGTCAAGAGTGTGAAATTCCCGCTCCTTCTTGTTCTTAAGGTGGATGACAGAAGGAAGGTAGATTTAGTTGTTGGTTGCAGTGGAAGGACGACAACACCTTCGGCAGAGAAGAGGGATCTTCTCGCAGGGATACAGAGCCCTGGTGAAAGACAGTGTACGGTTCTTTGGAAGACAGAGCACCTATCTCACTAATGTGTCGGGCTGATGTAATTACTGTACGAAAAAATGGCCTTCATCGTGAGATGTAGGAGGGATGCTTCCTTGATGGGTTCAAAGGGTGGCCTGGAGAGGGCTTTGAGGACCAGGTTGAGTCTCCAAGGAGGAACAATGGGCTTTACTGGAGGACACTTCAGCATCGCCACTCTCAGAAATCATCTAACGTGAGGGTGAGCACCCACAGACTCCCACGAGTCCGCCATCAGAAGTGTACCCAGAGCCGAGACTTGTACCCGCAAGATTCCTGGTTGGAGCCCCTTGTTGAAACCTTTCTGTAGGAACTGAAGTATAGTGGGGAGAGATACCAAGTTGTCTGTGACAGGGGTAGCTTGTAACCAGAAGAGAAATCTTTGCCACACTCTAACAGACCTTAGAGAAGGAAGGAAGTTTGGATTGGATCATTTTAATAACAGGTGGTGTGTAACCTAAGCCCTTGAAAATCTCCCACTCAATCTCCATGCTGTGGGGGACAGATTGCATAGAATGGGGTGCAGCACTGGTCCCAGATGCAGCAGGTCCAGGTGGGCTGGAAAGAATAGGAGGAGGCTGAAGGGACATCTGGACCAGTCAAGGGAACTGTGGACGCCATGGCCATTATAGGCATATTAGGATTAGTTCTGCCTGATCTAGGGCGATCTTGTGTAGGACTCTTAAGATTAGTGGGATTGGTGGAAAGGTGTAGAGAAGATTGTAATGGCCCCAGTCTATAGAGAAGGCATCCTGTGCTATGGCCAGCTCATCCCTGGCTAGACAGCAAACCTGCGGAACTTTGTAGTTTAGTCGGCAGGCTGAAAGATCCACCTGTGGGATGCCCCACCATGCAGTGAGGAGGTGGAAGGCATTGTCCTCTAGCTCCCATTCTCCTGGAAGGATGTCCTTTCAACTTAGTCTGCTGAGATGTTCTCTTGGCCTGGGATGTACATGGCCATTGTGCTTGCCAGGTGGTGTTCTGCCCACCAAAAGAACAGTAGGGTTTCTATTAACATCCAAGAGCTATTTGTGCCTCCCTGGTGATTTATGTAGGCCATTGTGGTTTGACTGTCCATGAGGATGAGAACATCCCAGTTGGAAATCTGTGCCTCAAAACATTTTTTTTTTTTTACCTTTGTTTTACGAGGAGAGACACATTAAGCTGAAAGCTTGTTTACAGGTGCAACCTGGGAGCACAAGGAAGTCAAGTGACTTGCTCAGGGTCACACAGTATGAAAATGGGGGCTGTGAGATTCAAACGCAAGTCACCAGGTTTTCAGTTCCAATCCTTTTTTTTTTTTTCCATTAACTTTTTTATTGAATTTAATACAACTGATATACAGAGGCAGAAAATGAAACATGAGAGACCTTACATGGTGTGCAACTGCTTATTGTCTCTAAACTGAATACAGAGAAATTCACACCTTAACCATGAGCCTCCGAACCCCAACACCCCCACCCCCTAGGCCTCCCCCACACACCCTAAAACCAACCCCAGACACAAGGTGCTGTGCAATGAACAGCAACCTGGGATCTATGACCTCCGTGATCATGAATAAGCAATGGAAAGTGGGGACCAGATTTTCTCGAAATGATGCAATTGGTCATGCAGAATAGCTGTCCTTCTTTCTATCCTAAGAGAAGCTAATAGTTCTGCTAGCCATTCTGGATAGGAAATCCTAATGGAATCCTTCCAATGCTTTAAGACAAGCCTCTTGACTGTAATAGAGATCAATGACATGTGATATTTCCTCAGAGTAACCGGGGAAATCAGACATTATTCCTAGGAGACAAACCTCTGGGTTAAACATCTCTTCTAGACCCAATAATGGGCTAGACTTATCTTTAATATCAGACCATAGAGGAGCAACCTTTGGACAATTCCAAAAGATATGAAGCAAATCCCCTTCCCCTTGGCCACACCTATAGCACTTGGGTTCAAGCATCATCTTTAAATCGGTTAACTTTTGAGGAGAATAACAAATATTGTACAAGATCTTAAACTGCGCCAATTTGAGAGTGTCTTGCTTTAAAAATTTATGACAACTATTCCAAATGTGTGACCAATCCAGATTTACATTTGGAAAGGCCCTATTCCAGTAAGATGAGGGGACAAACTTGTCGGAAAAGGCCCAATGCAGTAACACCCGATAAATTCTTGAAACTGCATGAGGGATACCTATTAAGGGCTTTACATCTCCCCAAAAGTCAATACTGAATGGGATGTTCCCATTACTACCTATTCTCTGAACAAGAAGGTGACGTAACTGATATACCTTAAAACTCTCTTTTGAGGATAAGTTAAGTTTACTGAGCATCTGCTGAACGGACCTGGGCTTGCCCTCCTCATCTAAGAGGTCTTTTAACCTACATTCCCCCAAGTTAGGTAACCAGTTTTTAGATATAGTTTTCATTCCTATCAGCCAATGAGGGTTACCCATCATTGGTTGGTAACCATCTTTACAATAATCATATTTTAAATAACTACAGAGTTGGTTATGTATCCTTAGAGAGACTCCTATCGGGGAGTCCTTTGAGAAAGGGTCTCGCTTAGGGGGAATAAAAAGCAAGGCCTCAGGATTTTCAGTTCCAATCCTTAAACCACTGTACTATATTGCTTCCTGCAAAGTGCCAGGTGAACTGCATGTATCTCCAGAAAGTTGAAGCTGCAGCGAGTCTCTGCCAGTGACCACTTGCCCAGAGTCAAAAGCTGATCCAGATGAGCTCCCCAGTCCTGAAGGCTGGCATCGGTAGTGATTCTCACCTGGTGAGGATGCCCCAAATGTAGACCCTTCATGATGTTGGAGCGATGGATCCACAAATGAAGGGACACTTTCACCTGGCCAGAGACTTGTATCTGTTGGTTCAGGTTGCCCCATGACTGACTGGGACCACCATTTGAGTAGATTCGATTGGAGGAGATGCATGTGAACCATGGCCCAGGGAACCAAGTCTGCTAGGGAGACCATCGTCTCTATGAGCTGCATGTAGGTGTGGGCTGGCAGGTATTGGGTAGCTGGGAATTGAGCCCTGAAGTCCCTGAACTTCCGATTCCGTAGGGCACATCTTGCTCTGGGATGTTTTGAAGACCACTCCTAGATGGTTCAGTGTCTTGGATGGCTGAAGAACGCTCCTTTTATGGTTGATCAGGAATCCTAGAGAGGATAGGCCCTGAATGACCTCGGTCACTGCTTGCTCGTACTGAGGAGCTCTGATTAGGCTGCCGTCCAGATAGGGGAACAGCTGGATCCCTTGTTGCCTGAGGTGAGCAATCACTGTCATCAGGATCTTGGAGAAGACCCTGGGGGCTGAAGCCAGGCTGAAGGGGAGTGCTGTGAATTGAAAGTAGTGGTCTTCCACTTTGAACCAGAGGAAATGACTGTGGGTCCTTTTGATGGGGATATGTAGATAAGCATCTTGCAAATCTGTCAAGGCCAAAAATTTTCCGAGGATGGCTGAGAGGGTTTTCATCTTGAATGTCCTGTGGTGGACGAAGCTGTTCAGAAATTTTAGGTCCAATACCATCCTGAACCCTCCTGAGCGTTTTGGGACTATGAAAAAAAATAGACAGTAAACGCTCATGTTCTGTTCTGCATGGGGCACACATTTGATCGCTTGTGCCTGTAGAAGGTATGTGATTGCTTGAAGCATCACCATACTTTTTGTCCAACTGTTGGATAAGGGTGAGAGTACCACATGGGGACGTTGCTTTGAACTCTATGGAGTAGCCCTCGCATCCGATTTATAGCAACCCACTGACCGTGGTGGTGGTGCGGACCCATTCCTCGGGAAATCTTGAAAGCCTGCCCCTTACTCGAGGAAGGGTATGGGGATCCTCAATGTGACTTTTTGACTTCTCTGGCAACTCAGGAGCTGCCTCTTCCTCCCCTGAAGCTGCGCTAATTGTGGGCAGTGAACCAGGGTCGTCTGCCAGAATTTGTTTTATTTTGATCTCTTGAGTAGTTATGGGCTCGAAAATTCTGTCTGGATCCAGACGACCAGGGTTTGTTCCTGTCCCTGGATTGTGGCATTCAAACTTTTGCCAGTTCCACAGAACTTTGCCACCTCCCTGAGAGCTGAACCAAACAGGAGGCCATCCTCGCAGTGGGTATTCACCAAGCAAGCCTTTGAGGATGTGTCCACCTGCCATACCCATAGTCATAGGTTGCGTCAAGCTGAGGTCTGGTAAAACATGGCTCTTGCTGCACATCTAACAGCCTCCTCCAATATATCAGCTGAGAAGGCAGAGACAAGTCCCATTAGTTGCAGTTGCTGCAGTGGACCTGTTTTTATATCTGGCTCATCAGCAAGCTGGAATGCCAGGTCAGTGGCCCATGATAATGCAGCTCGTGCTGAGACCAGGTTGGCTGTAGCTGCCTTAAGGGAGGCTGCAGTGGACTGGAATGCCCTCTTGAGGGATGTGCCCACCTTTCTGTACACTGGGTCCCGTAGAGAGGCCCCACCTTCTGCTGGGATAACCATTTTCCTGGCAAGGCTGGATATCAAGGGATCAATTCTGGGGTAGTCTAGCTATTGCTGAGAGTGCTTTTTGTCAAATTTTAACATCTTGGAGAACCAATGTGGGACGGGGTGAGAACGGCCTGGCCCCTGCCACTTTTCTTTCAGGAGGTCCTCTATGGCCAGAGGGATGGGGAGGTTGCTGCCAGCTTGGCGGCCGATGTGAGTCTGAAGACTGGCTTTGGGTGTTCAGGAGCAGGGGGCAAAGGCCTTGTTTAGCTTCAAGTAAGTCCGGGGCTAGGCCTGTGGGCAATGAATTACGCTTCTCTCAGGAGGAAGACTCTCGGGCCCAGTCACCTGGGATTAGTTCTCCTGGGAATGTAAGGTGAATGTCTCTAGGATCTCCTCAGACCTTGTAGCTGAGGCACTTTCACACTTTAGGCATAGCAAGCTGGTGAAGTTGGCCAAAAGGGGGACTGGCATTTGTGGTACTTTCTTCCCCTTGAAGGCTTGTCCGCCTTAGAAGAGGACATAGTTGTGTCAATTGAGCCCCCTTTCACTGAGAACAGACTTTGCTACTATGCCCCCTATAGGCATCTGCAGACCCTCTTCATCTAGTTGCAAAATGTGGGAAGGGGTGGATTAATGAATAAGTCCCAATGGACTGGGTGCCAGGGGCTCTGAGGCGCAGGTACTTAAAGATTCCTCACCCAGTACAGTGTTTGGCGCATGAAGATTCATCAATGAGCAAAGGGAATGTGCTCGTCAACGTGTCAAGAGCTTCGGCCTTTCCCCTCTCCCCGCATGCCTCCTGGCAGAATTATAACCAATACTGATGATGAGCTGGTTCATCACAATACCTCTGGTACAGGAGCGGAAAAATGCTCAGACTGGCTTCCCCCATTGACGAACCCGAGAACCAGGGGATTCATCGACGGGAGTAGCGTTTGACAGCCTGTGCTGAAGGGGCCATCGTTGTAAGAATGAAGAGCAGCTCTTCCAAGCTTTGGCCTTCTGGCTGAGAAAGAATAAATTCCTGTAGCTTTGCCATTCTGCGGACACAGTTTGCTGACTGTGCTGCTAAGTGCCCCTTTTTCCTGAGCCCAACACAATTCAAGTCACAGAAGGTGAGAGGGACCTGGGGATAGTGGTAGATGTCAAAATGAACAACTCAGAGACCTGTAGGAGGGCAGCGGCAAAGGCAAATTGGATGCTGGGATGCATCGCCAGAGGGATTACCTCCAGAAAGGCGAAAGTAATTCTTCCCCTGTACAACTGCTTGGTTAGGGCCACACATCGAGTATTGTGTGCAGTTTTGGAGACCACATTTAAAGAGGGATGTAACACTCCTAGAGAGGGTCCAAAGGAGGGCAACCAAAATTATCTGGGATCCAAAGATACTAGCGCACACATCCCCCCACATACACACACATACACAGCATAGCATATTTAACTTTCCTTTCCCAAAATTGGCTATATTTACTTCAAGCTCCATGTGAGGAGTGGGTCCTCTTAGTTTCAGACTGGAATTCCAATTTGAGTAAGTTAAATCACTAACGTCAAGGTGGGATCCTTCGACTTAGTCCCCAACTTTCCAGTGCTTCAATGGCTACTAATCGACTCCTTTTATACTGTGCTCCCACCAAGGATTTTACACAGGTGTTTCAAAGGAAGCATGCTAAGAAGGAGCACCACCAAATTATATGGGGCCGGGGAGGACCTATGAGGAGAGGCTCAAGGAGCTCGACATTTACACCCTAGAGGAGAGGAGGGACAGGGGGGACATGATGGAGGTCTTTAAGTACATGAAAGGGATCAATAAGGGTGCTCCAAAGGAAGGAGGAGGCAACGAGAGGTCACAGGTGTAAGCTAGAAGGGGGCAGGCTCAGAGGGGAGAGGAGGAGGTGTTGTTTCACTAAAAGGGTGGTGGAGCCATGGAATCTGCCACCCAGGGAGCTGGTAGAGGTGGAGACTGTGGACGGGTGTAAGAGGGGAAAGGCCAGGTACAAGGGGAGGGTAAATCTGACCAGACCCAATACAGGTGAAACATCTGGGACTGGGGACAGTATCACTTGAGGGGGGGGAAGAGGGACACCAAAAATCGGTCCTCAGTGCAGGTGCCAAAAATCGAGCAGACTCCAAAGACTGTTAGGCCTATTCTGCTGTCATTTTAGTATGTTAGTATGATGTTGCTGGGGGGGGGGGGGCGATGTGTAAGCTTCTGAAAGGCTTGAGAAGAAGGGGAAAAAACTGGCCAGCTAGTCTGTGCAGCTAGTTTGTGCAGCACTCTTGGCTGAGACTGGGTCCCAGTACTTATTGATTTGTGCCCCTTGAAAGCTGTGTTGTGCCCCCACGAAGAAGTTGACTGCGGGGGGAGGTGAGATCTTTAAAGCATGGGAATGAAGAGGGGGAGTTGGGGAGCCCATCTGTCCAGCGTGCAGTGCTGAGACTGGGGTCCCCAAAGAACTCGGAGATAAAACTGGAGTGAAAATCCTCTTCTTTAATATAAAAAATTACCAGCACTTAGTTTGCTGGTTTCAGCTCTGTCATGAGAGAGTCCCCGCAGAGAACCTGCCGCTTGACAGGCAGGAAGTAAATGGAGGGCTACAGGAAGTGGAAGGGAGGTTCTGATTCCCCTGCAGAGATCTTTCTCCTGCCTGTCACATGGTACCAGGAAGGACCTCCACTAGTTAAGAACCTGGAGACCAGCTTTAGGAGGCAGAAGGCAGAAATACTTCAGTATTCTCAGAAGGGAAGGGGCAGGGACCACAGATGGGGAACAAATACAAAGGGGGGGAGGTGAACACCAGTCCATTCATGATGGAGAGAGAGAGTCCTTAGGGAGCTCTTGAAACTGAAGGTGGACAAAGCAATGGGACCAGATGGCATACACCCAAGAATATTAAAAGAGCTGCATAGGGAGGTAGCAATGCCTCTGGCAGCTATGTTCAATAACTCACTCAACACAGTAATGGTCCCAGTGGACTGGAAGGGGGCACAGGTTGTCCCTCTGCACAAAAGCCAGAGTAGAGAGGAGGCAGAGGCCAGCCAGACTCACCTCAGTGGTGGGTAAGATCATGAAGACACTACTCAAGCAAAGAGAAGTAGAACATCTAGAATCCAACAGAGTCCAGGATCTGAGACAACAAGGATTCACAGCAGAAAGGTCATGTCAGAAAAATCTGATTGACTTGTTTGACAAAGGAAGTAAATAAGAGGGGAGCAATAGATGTTACACAACTAGATTTTAACAAGACCTTAGACAGCCTCCTGCATAGGAGGCTGGTTAATAAGATAGGCATTCTGGGCATGGGGCACTAGGTGGTAAACTGGGTTAGGAAATGGTTGACTGACAGGAGGCAGAGGGTGGTGGTAAATGGAATCCAATATAGGGAGAGGGGGTGACCAGCGGGGTACCACAGGCTTCAGTCCTTGTGCCAGTTCTGTTCAATATCTTCATTAGCAACATTGCAGAAGGGCTGGAAGGAAAGGTCTGCCTGGTTGCAGATGACACCAAGACCTGCAACAGAGTGGATACTCCAGAAGGGGTGGAAAGAATGAGGAGAGACCTGGGGAAGCTGGAAAAAATGGTCCAACATGTGGCAACTGAGGTTTATTTCTACGAAATGTGCCGGCCTGGTGATGATGAGGATTGAGGTGCTGGACACCACACCTTACACCACAATGACAACTTGGGTTCTGAACAGACTCAGGTTGACAGGGGTTGGCGTGGATTGGGCATCCCAAGGACTGCTCTCCTCCTCCTCCAGGGAGGGTGGGGAGAGACGTCCACACGTGTGCTGGCTCATAGCGGTGGCTGGGGGCTAGGGAGAGTCGCATGGTAGACATCCGACGTGCAGTGTGTGGGAGCACGTACCGCTGCGTCATTGGCATCATTGCACAGATGTGCTGTGAAGGGACTTCAGGGCATAAACTCCACTGAATCCTCTGGCGTATGAAGGTGCTACACCAGTCACTCCCTGGAGCTCCCTCTGGGCCCAACCCTTTGGTCTTCAGTGATTGGGGATGTGAAGTGGCCTGGGGATCACGTGGTGAGCAGGCAATGGAGTAGACGTCTCCGACAGTGCTCCCGAGCCCCGTTACAAAATAAGTTTAATTTGCACTTGCCTTGATTCCCCACGTAGCCAGAAACGTTTGGAAGGGCACCCGAATTGAAGCTGCTGCAATCGGAGAATCGGTTTGGTTTTTACGAGGTGGAGGGAGCTAACACCGCATCGTGTGTGAAGTTGGTAGCAGTAGAGGCCGAGATGGAGCAAGGAAGCCTCGAGCCTATGGCAGCCAGAACCCCACGACCAAGCGGCCTAAGCCCCATTCGCCGGACTTGGAGGCATCGGAGGATTGGAAGGTGGAGGGCCAGGAAGAACATTCAACAGCCGAGGACATCACAGAAATTAAGCAGCTGCTTAAAGGTCTGGTCGCTGACTTTTCAGTCCTGAAACCAGCCTTGCATGCACTCACGCAGCGAGCTGGCGATGTGGAAGCTAGGATGGCATCACAGGAAAGAAAGGCTGGCATTATAGACCAGGAAGTGGTCAGTTTGAAAAGGCAGGTGAAAAAATTGGAAAGCCGGCTGGAAGACCAGGAAGCTAGGAGCCGGAGGAACAACTTGATATTGGCAGGGCTTCCTGAGAGATTAGAGGGCACAGATTGCGTGGCCTTCATGCAGGAATTGCTGATGAAGCTATTTGGGCCCACTCCGTTCAGTGATGCATACAACCTTGAGAGGGCTCATCTGCATTGAGGGAGACCTTCACCGGGAGCTCGCCTCGGAAATAATAATGCCATTTTTGAATTATAAGGAGAAATCCATATTTTGAATAAGGCTAAAGCTAATAGAAATCTGTATTGGCAAGGGGCCTCCCTGGTTGTTTCAGGATTTGGTCCCCTCGTGAGAGAAAAGCAGAAAGCGACAGTGACATTAAAAAAGTTGTATATGGCAGGACTGAAATTCAGGCTTCAATATCCAGCTACCTTGGTGGTAAAACTAACGAATGGGGATAGAAGGTACTTACTGCTGAGGAAGCCCTCGAGAGCCTTAGAGTGGAACTGCCAGACTTGTTTAAATCGGGGACCTGAAGGAGAAGAATGGACTGGGAAACTACCAACAAGGCGACGAGAAACGGAACTTAAATAACATTGTGGACAAGTGATATTGCTGAGAAGAATCTTATGTTGTCAGGGGTTTCTCCCCCCCCCCCTTTTTTTTTTCCTTTCTGGACCTCCCTTCTCCTTTCCCCCTCCTTCCCCCCCTTTTTTTTTTTTTCTTTCGTCGTTCTTTCCCCCTGTACGGGGGATTTAAAATGTTGGCTAACCTGTTGCAGCAGATAATTTTAATGGGAGAGATTTAAGCTATCGGGAACTGGGTTCCCCCCCTTAAAATATTAATGGAAGGGGGGTTCGAGTAAGTGTAGGGGGGAAGAAAAGATTTTGTAGGGTAATATGGGGACCTGGGAGGCGACTGGAGGCATCTCAGGAGCTGACTCACACACGTCTCGGGCAGATTAGGGAGGGCGATCGAAGGATCGGGGGTAGTATTAAGGGGTGTTATGAGGAGGGGAGGAAAGAGAGAGAATCTATGACTGGGAACTTGAGAAAAGCAGAGAATATGGGTGAGAGGGTTAAGGGTGAAGTTGTAGTAGATGGGATTACTTAAAATCTTATCTTGGAATGTGAAAGGTCTTAGAGGTAGGAAGAAAAGGCTGGTTGTACTTAGATATATTGACCAGATGGGGATACATATTGCTGCGCTTCAGGAAACCCATTTATTGACTGAGGAATTGCACTTGCTTAGGAAAGGTTGGGTAGGTACAGTAGTAGGAATGGGAAATGCGAAAGCCTCGGGTGGGGTAGCGATATTAGTTAGGAAAGGATGTCCTTACACAATTGGGTCCACTCGAATGAGGGAGGATGGTAGAGGGTTATATACGATAGGCTCATTTTTGGGGCACCCATTGGTTTGTGCTTCTATTTATGGGCCCACACCAGTTAAGACAGAGTTTTTTGCCTCATTGGTGGCGGATATGGTTGCATTTCCACACGGTTCGCTTGTCTTGGCAGGAGATTGGAACATATGCGCTGACAACAGGGTCGACAGAAAACCTCCTTCCAATAAAGGGCCTAACCCATCGCAGCTAGCATTACAAAGATTGTTGGAAGTTACAGCATTAGTTGACCCATATAGGATTTATAGAGTGGGAGGGACTGAGATGACTTTTTTATTCAGGAGTGCACAAGACTTATTCTAGGATTGACTTCTTTTTGGTCAATAGGGAAATTTTAAAGGGGGTCGTAGGGATTTACACTTATGAGAGAACATTTTACGATCATTCCCCGATACAAATGGTATGGAAGATGGATCACATTCCCCCTAAGCCATATCAGTGGCGCCTAGATGATAGGTTATTAATGATGGGCAATATGGTAACTAGCATGGAGGGTAAACTTAAAGAAATTATTCAAGATCAAATCCCAACCCTTAGGAATAGGAACTTGGCTTGGCCTACATGCAAAGTGTTGTATGCGGGATGGGCGCAGGAATATTCCTCTAGGTGGAATAAGCTCACCAGGGCTCGGGAGGAATTCATAATGGGGGGCCATTAAGTCCCTATCATCTTTAGAAGGGTCCTCTAAGGAGGTCGACAGGGAGCTAAGAGAGCTGAAAGAGGAATTTAAAGGGATGTGGTATCACAGGACAGACCGTTGGCTGGAGAGGCTGAATGCTAAATATTTGTTACAGGGAGATATACCAGGTCGGTTATTGGCTCATCGGATTAAGGAGTTGGAGGCTGAAAGAACGATTGTGGCAGTGCAGTTTGGAGATCAGTTGATTTCGGAGCCTCAGCAGTTGGCGGACGCCTTTGCGGACTATTATGCTGCAATATACCAGGCAGGGGCCCCTAAGTCAGTGACAGATATTAGTGGGTTCTTAGATCAGATACCGCTACCTAGACTTAGTCTAGAACAGGCCCGCGCCTTGGATGCCCCAATATCAGATTTGGAAATACTAGAGGTCATCAAAGATCTACCAAATGGGAAGGCACCAGGGCCTGATGGCCTTCCGGCTAAATTCTATAAAGTTCATGCAGAGACAATTATACCCTTATTGAAAGAACTTTTCGCAGCTATTATGAGTGATGGGGTTCCCCACCCCCCACTCTACCAGGCTTATATTGTGCTGATTCCAAAACCAGATAAACCCAGGCATCTACCAGGTAATTATAGGCCCATAGCCTTAATGAACCAAGATATGAAGATACTTACAAAAATTTTGGCTAAAAGGGTCTTGAAGGTTGCTCCTTTATTGATCAGTCAAGACCAAGTCGGGTTTATGCCGGGGAGGAGGGCCCAGGATGCTTTGAGGAAACTCCATCATATCCTAGAGAGAGCGGCTGATTCCGA
Source organism: Neoceratodus forsteri (assembly GCA_016271365.2). Classification (NCBI taxonomy): domain Eukaryota; kingdom Metazoa; phylum Chordata; order Ceratodontiformes; family Ceratodontidae; genus Neoceratodus; species Neoceratodus forsteri. Next base: position 77,430,925 of record CM057453.1, read on the forward strand.
ATCTGCTATGGCTCTAATAGCGTTGGATGCTGAGAAGGCTTTCGATCGGGTCTCCCACCAATTTCTATTTCTTACAATGGAAAGAATGGGATTCCCAAAGGAGCTTTTGGTAGGTCTTAGAAATTTGTACAAAGCCCCTACAGCCCAAATTTTGTGTAATGGCTATCTCTCTAAGGAGGTTTCTCTCCAGAATGGGACAAGGCAGGGCTGTCCCTTGTCACCTATTTTATTTAACATCTACCTCAAGCCTTTGCTGAGATTTTTAGTGATGGATCCAGGAGTACAGGGGATTGAAGTTGTGGGGTTAGAGCTTAAACTATCGGTATTTGCCGATGATATCTTGCTGCACTTATCCAATCCAGCCGAAAGCTTTCAGAGGGCATTGGAAATTATTGAGAACTTTTCGAGGGTATCTAATTATAAACTGAACTTGTCTAAAACTCAGGTTCTCCCACTCACAGTTCATACTCATAGGGCGGATTTCGACCATTTTCAGCTTAATTGGGCCCCGGACAAAATCAGGTATCTAGGGATATGGATTTTGGCTAGATCCGCAGTTGGGGTGGAGGAAATTGTGGACGGTATCGTAGTCAAAATTAAGCAAGATATTGAAAGGTGGAGGAAGCTCCCTCTAAATTTCACTGCCAGAATGGGACTAATCAAAATGAACCTCCTGCCTCGACTGCTTTACCCGATCTGTCTTTCTCCCTATAGTATCCCCAAGGGCAAGTTTGTTAACATCCAAAGGATTATCCTGGAATTTCTTTGGAGCTCCAAACCTGCTAGGAAAAAACATGTTGTTTTACGCCTCCCTCACCAGAAGGGAGGCATGAAGGTTCCAGATGTGATGTTATATTATGTTGCAGGGCAACTTGGGTGCATGGGACGTTGGGCTAGACAGGGGCAAAATGAGGCATACACCCCAACGTGGTTATGAATTGAAAGGCTCATCCTGGAGGATTTAAAACTCTCCCCAAATGCCCTTTTATATGTAGACCCGGCGACATCGGGTTGGTATACAAACAATCTCCGAATATATAAATCTGTTAAAGGCAGGGAGTGGTTATCCCTATGGCAAAGGAGAGTACAAAGAGGGACTAGGGAGCAGCCGATAGTGGGAAACTCTAATTTTCGAGTGGGGAATCGGGTGTTGAGAGGGCAATGGAGGTCACTGCTATTGGATTCTAAAGTGGCGGACTGTATGGATGCAGATGGGGTGCACCTGCCTACGCCATCTTGGGAATGGGATTTTTTTAAAAAGATTCAGATTACTAAGCTGTTGCAAAAGTTCATACGAGAGTGTATAACTGGAGGGGAAAGTAAAGTGTTTACATGGGAGCATATAAAGGAATTGGATCTTTCACATCATCCCTTGTCTAAGGTGTACAAGGTCTTGTTAGATTATGTTGGTAATGGCCCCGAAAACAGGACTATATATTGGGATAGGGTTTTATCCCCCCTGAGAATTGATTGGATAGAAGTGTGGAAATATACGAAATACCAGCCTATACCGAAGTATACTACTATGCAATTTTTTATTTGTTCAAATATCTACTACACCCCTGCTAAATTGTGTTCTAGAAAACTCAGACAGACAGATCGGTTTTTCTGATGTGACATGGATTCTGGAAATCTACTACATGTTTTGTGGTCTTGCTCTCAGATCCAGCCACTATGGGCTCAAATTAAAGCAGAAATGGACCCGGTATTAAATTACGCGGAGTATATCTGCCCTGAAATATGTATAGTTGGGGACATGGGTAGAATTCCAACGAACCTTGCTAAGTGCCATGTATCCCTCATATCAGCAGTGGTCAAAGCTTTTGTTCTTAAGCATTGGAAGGATGATAATGCTTATAGTTACGACCAATGGCTGGGGGACTTTCTGCAGATCTTGGAGAGACTTAAGCAGCATTTGTCGGTGGAAGGAAAAAAGAAAATATTTGACAAGAAATGGGGAGCCTTGGTGGCAGTGTACTCATTGCAGTGGAAAGGTCCTCGGGTCCGGATCTGTCTTTCTGAAGAGTAGTATCTGGTGTAGTTAACATAAGACTAACCCTTAGGGGTCCATCGCTGTGTGCGACTTGGTGTTTAATTGTTGAGAAGTTCTGTACTTGCTTCTATACACCTCTCAAATAAGGTTGGAGGTTAAGTAAAAAGGATAGGCCTTTTCTTGGTCGGGAAGTCGGGATTCTCTCTCTTTCCTAGGGACACAGTTACTCAGGGACAGAACAAATAGCATCTAAACTTGCATGATGGATGTGAGGAAATTTGAGTTAAGAATGGTCTACTCTGTTCGGGGACATTTAAATGTAACTGTGTATGTATATAGTTGGAGGGTTGTACATAGTTTCCACTTCCAGTTTGGGGAGGTGGGCCCGGGGAGATGCCTCGGGATATAAGTGTGTAAGTCCTTGTCATGGAAAAAATGGTATAACTTTAATAAAGAAGGTTGAAAAAAAAAAGGGGATGTGAAGTGGCCTAGAGATGGTGAAGTTGAGGAGGTATAACTTGGGCATGGCGTCTGGTGTAGGAGCCGCTAGCCGACACCCGGCATGGGGCACCATAGGAAACACCCCAAGCCGAGGAGGTAGGTGAAAAAAATATATATATTCTAAGAAGTACAAAATTATGCAGCTTTGATGATGGAACTCCGGGCAAGAGTTACAGAATTGGAGGGGGGGGGCAATTACTGGACAACCACCAAGAAAGAAAGGGACCTAGGAGTCATCATTTGAACCAGCTTCCACCAAGCTAAGCACACACCCTGGACCTCTACTCAGCCTACCCAACTTGCATCCCAACAGCCAGCCAGCCACCCTCGCTCCCTGCAGTTGGGCCCAAATCCTAGGAACACCCTTCCCACTCATGGAACAACCCCTTCCCCAAGCTCAGTACCCTTCCAGGAGCTGGACCCCTGCCCTTAGACCAGACACCCCAGCTAACAGATCTCTCTGCAGCTGTAACATCATCCCCTGCACCACCGTTACTGCAGACTTACCACACTGCCTGCCTGCAGATCAACCTGTGATAAATTTCCCTGCAGCTGGAATTCTTTCCTAACCACTCTCACTGGAGCCAGACCAAACTTCTAGCAACCAGATGACCACCCTCCGAAAAGATGGATTCCATGCAGACCACCCTTCCCATTAATAGCCAGCATACCCCACCCAAGCACCTCTTCCTCCAGACCAGCCATCTTCACCAGGTGACTACCCTTCCTTGAACTAGACCACCCTTGCTACCAATGGAAATGCAACCCCCACACCCCCAGCTAAAACCCCCACACCCTTGAATGGACATGCTGTGTGCTCCCCTGCCACGATCTGCAGTTCCAGAGGGCTGAAGAGTGCAAAATAACCATAAAAATGCGGCTTTTGTGCTGTGACTTAATTAAATGCTTACATGGTTGTTAGCACCAGAGCCTATAAATGTTATCACAGACAAGTAATAACATAGTACATAGTCTGAAAAAAAGTTTATGGGATGAGCACTTTTAATTCCCTGCGTTTTCTTTTCAGGCCTCATTTAGTGTGTGTACCCAATATGTTCTGCTGGTGTTGATACTTTCTCACAGAGCTAGACCGAACATTCTGTTCCTCCATCCCCCATTTTCTTCTTCATATTTATGGGACCTTACATGCTGAAGTTACAGGAATACTGCCCAAAACATCACCTTCAACATTGGACGTGGATGGGACTATAACTCTTGACCTTCCACTATGGCTAACACGTTCAATAACTCATTCACTGACCTCAGTAGTATTCTTCCTCCAGACTTCTTTGATGAAAACCTCCCTCCTGCATCTTCCCCCAACCCCTTCCTCAAGTCACCCCCTTTTTTACTTCACAGCAGTCAGGACACATGAAGTCCATAGATACGTCTGTAAAGCTATTGCTGGATCTAGAATAAGTGGCAATTTCACTCGACCTCAAACTGCTGTCCCTTATTCTTGAGGAAGTGCTATCTCCTCTAACCTGGGTTTTCAACCTCTCCCTCACCCTTGGCCAGTTCCCCAACAGATGGAAATCTGCCACCATGGCACCAGTCCACAAGAGTGGGGACAAGGCCCTTCATGGAAATTATAGGCCTATATCCATACTAACCCCCCCCCCCCAAAGCCATTGAACGTCTGGTATCTGACCAGCTAATGGAATATCTGGACAAGTACAACATCATTTATAAACAACAGCACAGCTTCAGAAAATGCCACAGCACCACATCTGCTCTCCTTGAATTCACAGGAGCAATTCACAACTCCCTGGACAATAATTACCTCACTGGTTCAGTCTTTGTAGACCTGACCAAGGCCTTTGACAGTGTCCATCATCGAATACACCTCACACAACTGCTAAAAGCTGTGCTCTCCCCTGAGTCTACAACTTGATTTAAGAGCTACTTGGAAAACCGTTTCCAAAGAGTGAAAATTGCTGATGGCCTCTCAGATGCTAGACCAGTAAGCTCAGGAGTCCCCCAGGGATCCATTCTCGGGCCACTCCTCTTCAGCCTGTTTTTTGAACAACCTTCCACAATCCTATCCAGAACAAATCGTACTCTATGCTGATGATGCTGTCATTCACACCACCAAACAGGACCCCCACCTACTCCAAAACAAGCTTCAGAAGGGTTTCACCTCCATTGAAACATGGTTTAGTAGTCAAAAGCTGGTTCTCAACTGTAAGAAAACAAAGTCAATGCTTTTCTGTGGCTCCCACAACAAACATAGGCTTCACCCCCTTAATATTACAAACTGCCTTGATGCTGTCCTCGAACAGGTTCACTCCTTTAAATATCTGGGGATCACCATAGACAGCAACCTATCCTACAGCATCCACATAAATAGCATCGCCAATGCTGCAAACACATGCATTGGTCTCCTCTACAGGCACAGGCAATGCCTTACCTCGGACACCTTAAGAATAGCAGTACAGAGCTCGGTGGTCTCTCTAATCGACTATGGTCTGATTATTTATGTCTCTGCAACTGGCACAGCCCTCAAGTGCTTCTCCTTGGCCCTAAACAAAGCCTACTGACTCATCACAGGATCCCACCGACTCACCCATACATGTGACATCTATGCCCAAACAGGGTGGCTCCAGTTATCAAACTGTATCAAGTACCAAACTTGTCTAATGGCTAAGAAAATTATGTACATCTTGCTCCCCCCAGAGTGCAAAGTCTCCTCCATACAGCACGCAACCCCCGCCTCACCAGGGCTTCAGAAAATCAAATGCTGCACATTCCTTGGTGCTGCACCACACAGAGCCAAAGATCCTTTGCATACCGAGCTCCTAGCTGGATTAATGGACTCAACAAAGACATCTCCTGTCTGCAAAAGCTAGGCCTGTTCAAAGCCAACCTTCGTCTCCACCTAGCTGCCTCTAGCTCCTGCGACTGTCCCTCATAATCTGATCTACCTCCTAGCACTTCTACTCCTCCTTTTACAGCCTACCCTCCCCTCCTGTTTTTGCCCCCTACCCCCAAGCACTTTTTTGAGGTCTGACAAATGCCCATGGCTGCACCAATCTTTTTGTGTCCATTCCAAGCCTCAATTACCTCTTGCTACCCTGCTCTCTGGTACTCACTTTCCCTCAGTGTAATGTATTTCAGCTGCTTAAAAGTGCACCATTCCTGCATTGTTGCTCAACTCTACATAATGTTTGTATTGTACCTCAATTAACATGGAATCTTTGTAAAAGAGCCTTGGCTCAAAGGTACTTGTAATCCTAGACTCTAAATAAATAAACAAAAATACACCACTAACAAACAGCATCTTTTCCAGAGTCATGCTTCATCAATGCTGAAACACCACTGTCCATTTCGCAACAGTGACCCCCACCCCCTCAGGTTAGGCCAGCACTGCATGCTGATCTGGGGCACAAGCAGTGCATTTTACCTCCTCACAGGTCCAACAGACTTCAGCTGACTGTATTGTAGACCCAATATTCAAAGCACACTGCAAAGGCAGCACAAAGGTTTGCCCTGTGCCTAAAACCATGGGGGCTATATTCAGTTACACAGCGATATGTGCCCCCCCATTTCCTCCTTCCCTATTTCCCCCTGTGCCACTCCACTAGATTCTGTTTGTGTCACCCCATGCTTCTTGTGGTCCCCCCAATCCCGCGCCCGATTACTTCGTAGTTTCTCACACTGCCTCCTGATCACTGCACACCACCATCTTTATCTTGCAGATTCCTCAGCAGAGTGAACCTACAGGAGGGTTTTATCTCCCTGCTCATAGTCCTCTGGAAATGTCTCCTGCCCTCCCTTTCCTGCATTTTGACCTGACTCATCCACTCTTCATCCCCACTCCCATACTATACATGGTCCCCAATCCCCCCCCACATCCAGTGTACTGCTTTGGTCCACTTCCTACCCAGTCAGTCCTACTGGACCTGAAACCATGCCTCCCCTACCCAACCAGCACCTCTCCTGAGTCCCAAAACCCACCTCAGCCATCCTATTTCCACCTTATGTTGCACAGGTTATCTACAGACTACGCAAATCCCCTGTATTCCACATTGTTCCCAAGAAGATAGTCATACCACATCATTAAATCTAACCATCCTCCCACTTAACGATTGTATCTTCCATCTACCATCACGGGTCCACCCCCACCCCAATTCTGTGTTCCCCATGCTTATTAGGTAGCCACATGGTGATCTAGATACCACCCGCAAGGTACTCACTGTATGGACAGTGAGTGCCCCACCCTTTCCTGTCTCAGATGATTAAGTTCTGGCTGTCAGACAGCACCCTATATAGCAGGACAACCCTGTGGAGGGTGAATGAGGAGTGTTTCTCCACATTCTCCAAAATCAATCAGGCCCAAAAACAAGGATTCCCTAATCCCCCACCCATTCCCCAATCAGCCAGTGGAACTCCTAGATGGCATTCCCTCGAGCAGCTTTCTTGCAGAATGCACCCTTCCTAGAAAACTCCCCACAAGAGTCCACAAACAACAGAGCTTTCTCTCCAGTTTAGCTCCAGAAGCACCTTAGTTGCTGTGCCACAGTACCATCCAGGCAAATAACGCACAAGCATTCCCCCATGGAACCTAAACATGCATACATACATCTGATATCACTCACGCTGCACATTTTAACAAAAATAATGGATCGCCCCATCTGGTGTCCGAGCGATTCCTGCCGTTTGTCCTCCGCCTGATGCACCACTTGATCTATTCCTTTCCTCTTCAGTGTGAATGCCACAAAGGTAGGACACTGTGCTTATCTGCAAATGCACAAACAGTGTGGTTTGCAATAGCCATATTGGTGCCCCCCCCCCTCACTGGCCCTGTACTACTACTACTAGTTTATTGTTCGACTATAAGTCATTACAATATCAAAAGCTCACACAGTCTACAATAAAAATGGACATTACAGCTTTGACAAGAAATGGCTCCAAGAACTTCATGTGTCAATAAGTATTAAACTGCAGAAAAGAAATGAGCATCATGTACATCAGAGATTAAATGCATAAGCTTTTAAAGTAACTGATTTATTACACAAGTAAAATGAAGGGGTGGAGTGGGGTTACAATTGACCCATTCCAGATTGGGAGCTTTTGTAATTACCCATAGTCATCAAGGGAAACACTGTGCTCATAAAGTGTATCTATTTATTTATGTATCTATTTATACCAGACTACTGAATAGAGGTTCAGCATGAACTATAACTAAAGATTGACCTGCACCTCATTTAAGCCAAGCCTCAAATCACAACCTCTCATTTGCTCCAGGCCATGCAATACACCTTGATTCCCAGACTTCTGATTCTTGCTCTGGTTCTGAAAGCTGACGTTGCAACACTCTTCCACAAAAGATTCAGTCCATTTAAGAGCCCCAGGATTCAGGTCAAAAGCGCTACCATTAATTTAAAACTCTAAAGTAGCAATTTACTGATTTTAGAGGAGAGCTTTTACATTATTTCACCTCCCTCACTCTAATTGAACAAGTATTGATGAGACGCCAAAAAACGAACAGACAACAGATGGCTGACATGACAGTTCAGGGGCAAAACTCTGTTTGTGGCTTTTGAAACTAAAATAAGAACTCTTATCTGCAGAATAAAATAGTACCATTCATGAGGGTTTAGTTATATTGTTTACCTCAACTTCATCAGTTAAATCTTTTACTCCGTGAGCTCCTCCAGTGTCTCTAATCTCCAAATTGCCAAAAACCTGCTGACTTGCTTGCTTGATTTGCCCCAGATATCGATGAGCACTTTATAAAAATATACTTTTTATAAATTTATAAAATACATTTTTACATCTATTTTTTAAATTTAAATTTATAAATAATATATACATTTTTTTTTATTCCCACCTGACTGCTCTATTGTTTTCATCTACCCACTCTGCTTCATTTTTTGACAAAGGCATATGAGAATCTCTATTCTCGCTATGTCTGCTCCCCTCACCTCCTCTTACCCTTTCCATCTGTACATTTCTCTAACGTTTTCCCCACAACTAGCTTGTTTTGTTGTATGATAAGCATTTTTGTTTTTTTTCCCCTGTCTTGCACTAAGTTTGTCATTAAGGGACTGTGTTATACTGGCTATTGACACAACACAACTTGTTTGCCATTCTATGTAACTTGACTAGTTTGTACACAATCGACATGGAACCTTTGTAAAAGAGCCAAGGCTCAAAGGTAATAATTCCTAGAACAATAAACTGTAAACTGTATACTGGTGATGGCAAAAACAGTAATGAAATCACTAATTCAAATGAAGAAATATTTGCTTGCAACAGAGTAAAAAAAAAAAGTAAAAACAAACTCGGAGCAGGTCTGTGGAGCAGAGCAGCAGCGAGCCATTTTCCTGCACCTCCCAGCCAGGTTCATGGCCCTGGATAATTTCAGTTGCTCTCCACTGGCTCTGTATCCTAACTTTGCAACGGCCGTAAAAAAGAACCCCCCACTCCAAAAACAATCAGGCCCAAAGAACAGGAGCCCAGTTCACCACCTCGTTCCCCCAACCTGACAGTGGAACTCCACGACGGCTGTGTTCCTTCAAGCAGGCTATACTCATCCTAGAAAAATCCCCACAAGAACTCAAAGGAACGTTCTCCCCCATTTAGCCCCAGAAGCACCTTAGTTGCTGTGCAAAGAGTACCATCCAGTACATTCACAAATCTCCCCCACCTGGTGTCCCTAGTGATTCCTACCATCCGTTCTCACCAAGCCTGCCCGAAGGAATGCAGGCCTCCGCCCAATGCACCATGCAATCCCCTCGACCCACGCTATTCCACCTGGACCTCTCCTCCCTGTGGTGGCACCAAAATACAATCTCCCAGCCCTTAACAATGGTAGCATAAGTAAGATGCAAGTCAACATAAAAAAGCATTTCGGCGCCCAAAGTGTTGCATGAACTACTCTCCAAAGTCTCCAGAAGTCTTCGCCCATGACCAGCCCCCAAAAGACTATCACACAAAACAATGGCGCGGAGCATTCCACAGGAAGGAACCAGTTTCTAGCACGCAGCACGTACAAATTGCAGTTTTAGCACTGACCAGCTCCAAAGCTATTTTTAATAAAAAAAAAAAATGGAGCAAAAATAAAGGACTCAAGAATAAACAATTAAACCACTCAGTTTAAATATTTTTTATAAGCTTATTCCCAACTCTCAATCTGACAGTCTTCTCTTGTTAAAACCATTGAGTGCCACAAATGCCATAAACAACATGTGCGCCATCTACTGGCTAACTAATGGTACTGCTGTCAGCATTTCCTGATATTTTCTTTAACCCGATTTCTCGCACCAATTTCGGGAAATAACTTGTAGTATCGGTTGCTACCACTGTATATTTGCCTTTTCACTGTCACCCTCTGCCCCCCCCCCCTTATTAAGCCTTACTATCCCTCCCATGGTCTTTTTGCACTCTCTAATGTACCTATAAAAGGTTTTATCCCCCTTCTTAACTGAATTGGCTGTCTTTTCCTTGGTTTGGGCTTTTACTATTCTGACTGCCTTCCCCACCTCCTCCTGCTTCAACCTATACACTTCTCTGTCCTGTCCTTCTGTGATTTCTCATACTTCCTGAATGCTATCTTTTTCTCCCTAACCTTCCCCGCCACCTCTTTTGAGAACCATAGTGTTTTTTCCCTTCATTTTGTTTTGTTGATTTGCTTCACACAAAGGCTTGTTGCCTCTGTGATGGCAATATTAATTTTTCCCCATTGGTCCTCCACCCCTCCTTCCTGTCCATTTGCTAGTGCATTCCTTAGGCACGCTCCCATTTTGACAAAGTCAGCCCTCCTAAAGTTCAGTACCCTCACTTTTGTATAGCTTGACTCTATGGCTGTGTTTATTGTGAATCACAATTGTTTGGTGGTCGCTTTTTCCCAGATGGCTACCCACTTCTAAATCTGAGGTCCTCTCTCCGTCCCCACTTGAGATTACCAGGTCTAAGATTGCTCCCTCCCAAGTGGGTTCCAATTCTAGCTGTGTGAGGTATGCCCTCTCTAGGGCATCGAGAATGACCCTGCACTTGGATGTAACTGCAGCAAATGTGCTCCTTGTAACATCTGGCGTGTTCAGGTCCCCCATCAACAATGTCTCCCCTTTTTCTGTCATTCCTTGTCCATTTCTTCCCCCTGAGACAGGGGGTCTGTATACAAACCCTGTGCAAATTGTGGTGCACTTTACTGTATCCAAGGTAACCCATAGTGCCACCTCTCCTCCCTGTTTACCCTTTAGTTCCATTGCTTTGATCCCTTCCCTTACATAGAGAGCTACTCCTCCTCATTCACCCTCCCTGTCCCTCCTATAGATTGTGTACCCTGATATGTTGACATCCCAGTTATGGTTCTCTGTTTACCATGTTTCTGTGATTGCCACAATATCCGGGTATCCCTCTTTCATCAAAGCCACTAGTTCAGGAAGCTTATTATCCAGACTACGGGCATTTAGCCCCACCTCTGTCCTTACTGCCTTTGCCTTTTTCTCCATTTACCCATCCTGCTCCCTATCAACCTCTCTACCTTGGTGTTTACCTCACTGACTACCCAGTTTTGTGGGGGGAGGCTTGGAATTCCCTGCTCCTTTTCAGTGCCTCCCTCTTGGCTAATTTAAAAGCTTGCCAATGCCAGCCCGGTGGCACTAAGGGCTGAGGCGCTGGACACCTTACCTCGCATCATGCCGGCGACCCGTGTTCAGGAACAGACATGGGAAACCGGGGGTTGGCAGGGTGGAGAAGGATCGAGCATCCCCAGGACTGCTTTCCTTCTCTGGGGAGGGGGGATTGCAGGGCTCGGCCATTGCCTGCCACCTAGCAGAGGCTGGAAGGTGGCACGTCAGCACTGGAGACAGTGGGCCAGAGTTGTGGCAGGTGCTTGGTGGGGGTGCGCACAGGAGCATGCATGCCACCACCGCTGGCGCCATTGCACGCTGCAACCTCAGGGGGACAAAAGAACAGCAGAAAATGGAGAGTCCTGTGCATGGATGACAATGGTCCCCCTCCTCTACGGCCTGGGAAGGCACCTCCCTGAACACTGAATCTGGTCCAGTGGGTCGAGTCGCTCCCCACCCCCTGCCACGAAGGGTAAGTTCTGGGGTCTAGGGGAAGGGACCTCATATCCGGTGCTTGAGCGGGAGAGGGACGTCAGATGTAGGGCAGAGGACTCTAGAGAGAGGCATAAATAAGAAACTGCAAAAAAAAAAAAAACCTTGCCAATGAAGTATTTAAACCTATCACCTAGGATCCTGGTTCCCCTCCCAGACAGATGCAGAGCATCATGCCCGTATAGGCCTGTATCCCTCAAGGTGGACCCCAGTTCCCAATGAAGCCAAAACCCTGTGCTCTGCACCAGTTTTTCAACTATTCATTGAATCCAATGGTGCAGAGTTTTCCTTTTGACAAGTAGCCAAGGCATGACTACTTATCAAAAGGGAAAAAAAGTGCCAACTGTAGTTAACATTCAGTGATAATGTAGCAAACACTAAATAGATGACATGAATTACAAAGAAACTTACATTTATGATAAGCCACTCTGGCCCCACTGGGAGAGGAGGTGTACCTAAGCTCCAAGGCCAAGGACCAGAGGAGTAGGGAAAAAACACCAGCAGAGTGGTGACACGTGATGACACGTGGACAATAAAAACCAGCAACAGGAGCTGCCACTGTCACCATCTGAGAAATCACTGGAGGTAATGGGCTGTGAACCAAGGACTGCACTGGCCTCTCTGGTCTGTTGCCAATTTCTCAAACCTCTGTGCTATATTGCCAGCAAGTCAGTGGTGAGGTATAGTAATTAGCACTACATAGACAGATCCTCATCAGCCCAAGGTGCATCTATCACCACTATAGGTCACCCCAAGTCACTCCTCCATCAGTCTTTGTTGCTTTCATAGTCCTACCCCTCCTAGTCCTGGTAATGACATACATTAAACCCTACTGTTTTTGAGCATCCTTGGTTGAATCCTTGGAATAATAAGTACAAAACCCTTGCCTTTTATACTTTTCTGTTGATCTAAAATTCAAATTCAAAATATGGTGAGATTACTCTTGGGGTGTTATTTATTCCTATGGCTACCAGGTCATCCACCTATATTCTCTGCCCTACTGGCTTCTTCCCACTCATCCCCTGTAATGTCACTCTCCCTTGTTCTGAGAGCAACAATTGCCCAGGAAAACACTCCATATGCTAGCCCCTCTGGCTACATTCCTGTCAACTCTTACCCCATAAATACCCTTGTGGTCTATTATGCCTCAAGGCAAGTCACCCTTACTACTCCCGCCACCAAGAATATCCAGCATACACTCACTATCAAGTCCAGCATTCTCAGGCTCAAGAAATTTATTATTATCCTGTTTTTATGCTCTGGAAATGTGGAGTTAAACCCTGGGCCTCTTTCACACATAGCCTCCCCTATTTTCGCTCAGTCAAAAGGCCTAAAATGTATGTCAATTAACATCTGTAGTTTGATCAGTTAATTAGATTTATTGCAATCCTGGGTTTCTCACACCTCACCTCACCTGATGTATTAGTTCTAACTGAAATTTTGCTGAAAGGAACTATTACAAATAACAAAATGACTCTACCATCTTATAACATTTTCGGGGCAGATAGACAATCAGGAAGGGGGGCTAGCTATGTATGTCTTGGCAAAATTCCCTGCCTCAGAACTCTTGTCATTATCAAAACCAAAAAATTTGAATGCCGAATATTAAAACTAGCAATACCTACAACAGAGAACATCAATATTATTGGTTGTTTTAAACTTTCTCAGGCGGCTTGGAAATCCTAACTCAAGCAAACACTTTTCTGGAATCCTCAAATATTGAATTAATCATACTAGGAGACTTCAACCTCAATTAGTTCAGTAGAAAATCCGACCCCCTCAAACATTTATGCTACTCCACTGGGTTATCACAGCTCATAGCCTGAACCCACATGTGTAAATACCAAAAATCTTCGTAACAGCACGCTATTAGATCTTATCCTCACAAATGCACCCCACAAATACTCCAGCACTGTTGTTTTCCACAACGATATTAGTTATCACAATGTGGTAGTATGCATCAGGGAACTCCACAAAACAAATATTATGCAAAAATGTATTTTTAAAAGCAGCTATTGAAGGTTTGACCAAGCAAAGTTTCTGTCTGACTTAAACAATATTATATGGCAAAATTTCTGTCTCGTCTCCTCAGTCAGCGAAGCCTATGTTTGCTTCCAAAATACCCTGGTCGATATAATTAATGACCCTGCTCCCATAAAGTAAAAAAGAATACATGTGTCCTGGTTCACCCATGATCTGAAAAAAATCCTTCTCAAAAGAGATAAACTCTGGAGAAAAGCGAGACTCACAAAGACAAATTCTGACTGAACTGCTTTTAGGAGGGGCAAGAAATTCCTGCTCCAGTATCATTAGAACTCCTAAGACCCACTACTACTTAAACATTCAGGAACTCTCAAACAACAGCAGCACAAAAGTCTAGCACACTTTGAGGCAACTAGAAGAGAAAAAAGCACTACCCTTCATTCCAACCAAAATTACCAATCAAGGTAAAATGTTCACTGACAGATCTACTATCTTAGGGGAATTAAATAAACACTTTGGCACTGTGGGTCTGGCTTTTGACAAGTCTCCAGCTGCAAACTTTCAAGCCTACCCCCTTGCAGAACAAAGACCGACACCCCCCCCGTCCCAGTCCTTGCCAAATTTACTTGTAAACGTATCACTTTTAAGCAAGTGGATAACCTCTTGCTCTCTCTAGATGCTAAGAAAAACATCGGAGCAGATGGAGTACCCCTTCTTCCTGAAACTTGGGCATTAACACCTTACAGCCCCAATAATGCATCTCTTTAATATGTCTCTTATGCAGGGAGATTTCTCTGCTGCATGGAAAACTGTACATATTATCCCATTATTTAAGTCCGGTGATCCTTGCGACCTAAACGATTATAGACCCATCTCTATACTGCCCACTCTAAAGAAGCTTCTTGAAAAAGTAGTAAACTCCCAGTTAAGATCTTATCTTGAAACTTAAAATCTTGTTATCCCTTTCCAGTCAGGTTTCAGACCTAACAATAGTACAATCTCTCCTGTAACAAAAGTGACCAACGATTGGCTCACTGCCCTCAACAATAAAAGCCACGCAGGCACAATATTCTTGAACCTAAGTAACACTTTTGACACCATTGATCACAACATTCTCATCAATAAGTTAAATGACACTGGTCTGGATACACAAGCCTTAACTTGGTTCAAAGTTACCTCACGAATATACATCATCAAATAAAAGTGGATGATAAGTGCGCCTCTCTTTCCCCATTTACTAGAGAAGTCCCCCAGGGCTCAATACCAGCCCCCTTACATTGTATGGTCTGTATTAACAATATAAATTCCAACATTACAAATCCAAAACTTCATTTCTTTGCTGATGACACTGTATTATATAGCTCAAAACCCTCCATAGCCAGTGTCTGTGCGGAACTTCAAAGTGAATTTGATTAACTGCAACACAACCTATTCAAGGCCAAGTTCCTATTAAATGCGAAAAAAGAGGTCATGTTCTTTACTCCTCTTCACCATAGAAAATAACCACAATCTTCACATTACCTTGCCCGCAATTACAACCTTGCTTGAAGAGTCAATAGAGATTATAGAAAATTTCAAATATCTCGGCTTCTGGCTAGACCATTACCTTACTGTCTCCACCAATATGGATGCCCTTTGCAATAAGCTAAAGTTGAGATTGGGATTCTTTACAAGAACAAAAACCTCTTCCCACTTGATATCAGAAAAAAACTTGTCCAAACAATGTTTCTTCTGCTCATAGACTACGCCAACCTCATCTATTCTAATGGCCCTCTTTCCTCCCTTTCTAAAGTAGACATACTTTACCACTGAGCAATCCACTTCATTGTCAATGCCTCTATGAAAATTCATCACTGTCTACTACATGCACAAATCACCTGGTCCTTGCTGGCAATCAGGAGACAAAAAAATATGTTACTTTGGATATACAAGGCCATATCAGAAAAGCTAGCATCATAGATCACTGAATTCTTCCTTTGCTCCACCAGTACTTATGCTCTCAGGAAAAAATCCTATATCATGTTCAATATTCCTAGAATTCACACTCACTGCGGAAAGGCAGCCATATGTTTTGCCCCTATGCCCCTAGGAATAACTTTCAGGATGTGCTTAAACTCACTAGCCTTGTTACAATTCCTGTATTCAAATCCCTTATTAGCTCTCACTGCCTTGACAAGTGTAATTGCTTTTGAGCACCAGGAATATCTTCACACTTAGAATGCTTAATTCTGCTTGTAATTTTCCTGTCCGGTCATATTAGTCTTATTGCCCTTTCATTTATTGTATATTTTTCTTTTTTCTTTTTCTCCCCCACCCGCATATTATATTGTTGTCCATTTCTTAATTTAATTCGCTGTGTATTTATTCTTATGAATTGTTATTGATGTCTCTCTTTATTTTGTATAGTCCTTCCAGGACCCCCTTTTAAATGAGCTTGCTCAATGGAGTTTTTGTTTCCTGGTTACAAATAAGCTGAAAGTAAATAAATTGAACTCAGCTAAGAAACATCACTGCATACAGGCAATGTCAATAAGAAAGTGCCCTACCAAGAATATGCCCTATAGGGGATTGAGGGGAGAGGGGTGAGAGTTTGACAGACCCCAGTTCTATTTGTCTATAGGGTGGTATACCAGAAGGGAAAGGGAAAGGGAAATGATCTATGGGAAGTGGGGAAGGGAGAACAAGCAGGAGGGACGGAGAGGCTAAGGAGGGGTCTCACATGCATGGTGAGCTAGGTGTGAGGCTGGCATCCTGACTGAGTCACAGTGAATGTCTGTTGGCAGCTACGAGAAGCAGGGATATACCCTGAGGAGGAGGGCTGTAGCACCAGCCACCTAGATTATAGCCTGAGAAATAAAACAGGCATAACAAAGCCCTAGCTCCCAACAGCTGGCTCTTCATCTGAGTACCCAGGAGAAAGGAGGCCACATATGCTGAAGCTCCAGTGGCAAATATTGCTTGCTGAAACCAACCTACCTCACCTACCTGTCTAGCCAGAATTATGCAAGCAATAATACCCGACAGGGTGGGTGGTATTGGGCAATATCGGACCGCCCAGGGGCGTAATGAGGCCCTATGCCACAGGTGGAGGGCCTTATAGCCCCTGGAAGGTCCAGTATTGCCCACACCACCTACCCTGGAGGGTATTATTGCACTTAGAAAATGGGCATCTTAAAAAAAAATTGTTTAGTCAAAAAATTTTCTTTCAAAACTAGTTAAAAATGAGTTTTGTAGCAAAATAGTTCCTCCGTCTGTTTTTTTCATGGTCACTCACACACACACAAACACACACACACACACTGCCTAAATGCCTGCTCCCCCCCCCACACACACACAGAGTAGAGGCTGTGATGCTTTTCTTGGTTCAGACACTCAGAAGTTTTGCTTTACCGTTCATTCATTTTTCACACTGCGGGCTTGACAGCAGGTGACTTCATGGAGGAGAGAGGCGCAAGAGATCATATGGGTTATTAGAGCTATGCAGCAGCCATTACATTTTATGGACATGCAGGATTATTTTAAAAATGAAGCGGGAGAGATGAGAGATGCCGGCAATGTCAAGTTAACTGGTATGCCGGTTTTGATTTTTTTGTGTTTGGGCAAGTAAATGCCGTGGAACTGTTGCAGTACTGGGCAGCAACAGGGGTGGGGTGGAGATGAAAGAAAGCCGTGATTGAGGAGATGGCTTTGAAGAGCGAGCGGTGAAGAGCGTCCCTCTTAGAAGCTGCAATACTGGTACATTTGACAAAAATAAATATGTTTTGCTGATGCTGTGCAGCTGAGTAGTTTTTTTAAACTTATTTGTGTGTGTTTCTGGTGGGGCTCACTCTGTCTGACTAACTGGCAAAAAAATAAAATGGCGGCAGTTTGAAATTTCTTGCCAAGTGCTTCAGCCAATGAAGTAGCAGGCTGGGCACAAGGATACATGGCTTAGCATATGGCAGTTTTGGACTGGTGTTTTTTATTTGGTGGGCATCTATTGAAAGTTAATGTACCCCTGTTGAAGGGGCACTGGCCAATCAGATGTCTCCAAATAAAAAGCCCATTTTCTAAACTTAATTAGAACAGATGAGAACTCCAAGAATGAGAGGTGGGCTCCAGTATGGATAAGTGGGACATATATAGGCTAGCTTAAAGGGAACACCAACTTCAGTACCTTCAGACCAGCAAAATCACTAAGGAGGGGGACCAGTCATAGAGGAGGGGACAAAAGAAAAGGAGGGAGGGAGGGAGAGTAAGGGCAAATGGGAAATGGGGAGTGTGTTCCCACTGAGTTCTGAAAAAAAGAAAAAGTGGAAGAGAGGGGAAGCAGGAATCTGGTGACCATGGCCAGAAAGTCTAGCTACTAAGGTGCAGCTCAATAAGCAAGACCATCCCTCACCTTCTCTTGGGCATCAAACCAGAGGGCTCCTTAGGTACAGTTTAGCATGAAACTAGGAACCATAAACCAGCAAAAGAAGTGAACCACAGCATTGAAATGTATGTCAATGAACTCATTTTAAACCAGCAATCTCAAAGTTCAGTCAGTCAAAAGGATACTAGCAAGCATGTCCCCAATTCTGAACAAGCATTTGTCAATGCCGAATGTTTGCTTGCTGGCATTGGCATTGGTAGTGTAGGAGTTACAGAGCTGCATAATAGAAATGGCAGTGAAGTATTGAACTGAAGCCAACCCCACCAGCACCCTGCAGAGACTGACAGGCATTGGGGTGTGCCTTTGGGTCATCAGGCATAACGGCCATGCCATTTCACCACACCCTACCCTGCAGACACTGACAAGTGTCATGGTGTGCCTTGGGGTCTTTGGCCCTTATGTGCACCCCATTCCATCAGGAAATATGGTGAGATGGGTGTGTTATAGGAGAATGGGGTGAACTTTGGGGCCGAAGAGTCCAAGGCACACCTTGATGCCTCTCAGTGGCTGCAGGGTGTGGGTGGGGGTGGAAAGGTATAAGCATTGCAGGCGACAGTCCCAAGTCACAGCCCTGATACCTGTCATTCTCTACAGGGTGGGGCGTTATGGTCGGAAACCCTAACACCTCAGGCATTCGTTGGTATTTTCACTCCAAATTTTCAACATGTTTTTTTTGTGACCCCCACCTCATGAACAGTGACAATATCAGTTTGTTAGCCAAAAGCTGCTTTTGCACAGCGACTACGGCATTTGTCACCACAGGTGCAAAAACACATTCGAACAGGATGTGAAAAATGACAGCTGTACTGTTCATGGGGGGGTGTAAAAAATGGCAATGTTGAAAATCTGCAGTGAAAATATTAGAAAAACTGGTGAAGTCACGAGTGTGCATAGAAACTGTGCAACGCACACCCTTAATGTAATTAGTTGGGGAATTTTTACAGCAGATTGTCACACAGGCATTTTGGAACCTCCATCATGAACAATGTCACTGCGATTTTCTTTACCTGTACCTGTCCCATACAATGGCTTCCCACAGTGACCATGCATTTCTGTGCGGAAAGTGTGAAAACACATTTTGGCCATGTTGTGAAAAATGACAGCTGTACTGTTCATAAGGAAGTGTGGAAAAATGCCACTGGTGAAAATCTGGACTGAAAATATTGCAAATTCATGAACTTACAAGGGTGCATGGAAACTGCGCAATGCTCACTCGTAACACAGTCATTTTATGGACTTTTGTCACCAAATTTTCAACATAGCCATTTTAAGACCTCTGTCACTGTGATTTTCTTAATCTGTCCCAAACATTGCTTTCACACACCGACTGCACCATTGTGTGCTACATGTGCGGAAACACATTTTCATCAAGATGTGAAAAATGACAGCTGTACTGCTCATAAGGAGGTGAGGTAAAATGGCAATGTTGAAAATCCGGAGTACAAATATTAAAAATGTGCGAACCTTCGAGCGTGTGTAGGAACTGCGCAATGCACACTCATAAAACAGTAATTTTTAAGAATCTTTTCACTCAAATTTGCAACATAGGCTTTTTGAGAGCCCACCTTATGAACACTGGCACTGTCATTTCATTAATCAGTCCTGAAAGGTGATTTCATGCAGTGACCGTGAAATCACCCTTAGACGATTAATGCCATGACAGTGACAGAATTCATGAGGATGGGTCCCAAAACCCCATGTTGAAAATTTGGTGCCAAAATTCCAAAAATGCCTGAGATATGCCGCCGCAGTTGAAAAACCCTATTTATTATATTATACAGCTTACCGCATTTCTTCAGTTCGCGGTTGGCTTTGAAGAGTGCAGATGTGTTCGGTCCACTGAAGATCATTGTGCTGAACTCCAGAGGTAAGTATGGGTGGGGGTGTGGGAGGCAGGGTGCACAGTGGGTGGGTGTGGGTGGGGGCAGGGAGACTGTGAGGACCATTATTTTATTTACAGGTTTTTTTTATTATTAAGGCGGCCGGGATGTTTGCCATGCTGGGGTAGGCTCCCAGCGTGGCAGCTGGAAAGGCTGTTTGGGGGAGCTGGAGCCAATGGGAATTGGGCATCCCGTTGGCCACAACAAACTTTGCCATGCTGGGGTGGGCTCCCAGTGGCACCCACGCTTTTTGGGGGGGAGTGACCCGACAGAGTTGGGCACCCCATGGCTATACAGTGTGTGCGGGGGGGTGCCTGAGCACGCAATATGCGTGCAGCGTGTGTGTTGAGGAGGAGCGCTGCTCACTGAAGTGGTGCTCTCTCTTTCAACTGTATGGCAATGCATTTTGGATCACCACACTATGTTTCTTGCACATGCATGCAAGCAAACATAATAATGAAAATACACTCAATACCTGATGGCCAGGATGTAGTGGTCCCACTGGCCTAAACAGGATGCAGAAGTCAAATGTCTGAAGGCTGAGAAAGCAGATGCTGACATCAGGTTCTGCAGAGCAGTGGGTTGAGTGATGCTGTTGCTGATACAGTATTCAACTTCAGTCATTACTACCACCCGGTAGAGGAGAAGCAATCCAATGCCCCACTCAGAACCTACTGTCTGGTTCAATGAGGTATGTGGACAGCATAAACTGAAAGGCCAACTGGAAAAGAAGGTGGCGGGGTAAACACCTGCACAGCATGCTTCTCAATAGGGAGCAAGGGAGGAGAGTCTGATTCATATAGCATTCAGGCAGTGAGCTACAATAAGTGGAGAGGGCAGCAGTGTGGAAGTCCAGCATGTGACTCCAGGCATCACAAAAGTGAGGTGAGGTGAGGTAGGATGTCTGCCAGCTCCCAGCCACTGGAACTAACATAATACAGTGCGTATGGGGGGGGGCAGGAAGTGCAAAAACAAATGCCATTATCACACCAGTTGTGGAGGTCCAGCCTGTCACCCCCTTTGACCAACAACACTACCTGCTTGACAAGGTCACAATAGTCTCAGAGAGGAGGTAGTGGAAACAGAACATGGTTGAAACAAGGAGTGTTGGTGGTGGAGAGTAACTGCCACAGAAATTTGCTTAAATGACAAGCCCCAAGTAGCACAATTAAAAAAAAATTAATAAACTTTCAGTACCCAATTCACACAGTAAAACAGGTACTGCAGTAAGGGAGGTATACACAACACTAAATTCTGGGGCAGCCCTAGCAGGGAAGCATGCCGTCATATAAAGGGCTGGCAGGGTAAAGGCTATTATGGGTTCTCGAGCAGAAAGGAGGCAGCTTGGCTTCTAGTCTCCAACCCCCAGTGATGGGGAGAAACAATGTAAACAGCAGACAGCACATATAGGGGTGAGAAAAAAACAAAAATTAAAAATGGGGGAGGTGCCTGCTTACTACTTCAGATGGAATGGGCTGTAGGAAGGCTCAATTAGTACTAAACAAAGTGCAATGAAAGCCCAGTGATCTGAACGGCTGGATTTTTGAAGGGAGGGGTGGATACAGAGTCACAAGCAGGGAGAGGAGAACAGAGTGAAAACCCAGTCAATAGTGAACCTACAGCATCACCTAGTTTGCTTCTGTTGGGATCGCTGAGCCTTCAGGACCGCTGGAGCAGGCTGCATTGGAGCATACATTTGAGAAGGTACCAGCTGCATAGCAGCCCTGTCCACCCAGGATTTAGTGTCTAGGTCCGGAGGGGCAGATGGTCTCAGAAGCCTTGGGAAATCATCAGGCAAGGCAGTCAAAAGCACCTGGGAGTCAGGTGAGGAGTTCTGTGGTGGTCCCTGGCTCAGTGGATCAATGCAATTCATTGTAGGCAGCATGGATTCAGTCTCAGAGCTGACTGTGAATCCAAGGGAGGAAAAGGTGTTATGACAGCTTCTGAGTCAGCTGTGATCAGCAAGACCCTACTCTCAATTGGCCTTCTGATGCTTGCTGCCCATTTCTGATATCTGTTGGACCCAGTGGGAGTCGTTATCTGTGTTGCAGGCATGGTCAACTTGTGGAGTCATGGCAGAGGGCCCTGCAGTATCCATTGCCCCTGGTTTGGAATGCTTAATAGAGTGATTTTAAGGCAAGGAGGGAAACCTGTAATTAGGCCACTACCAGTTTATAAACTCTTCCACTGCAGCTGGTATCTCAAATTGGTAGACTGCCCCATTGACTGTTACAGTACTTGCAGCTGAGCTGGGTACTGAAGTGCTGTCAGGCTCCCAAATGATGCAGCCTCCATTTCACGTCATCATAGGTCCAGCACCAGAGAGAGAGAGAGGTCTGGGAAGAAGTCCTAGAAAAACGATAGCTGATGCCCATCCCAGTTCACAGTTCCCCATTTCCTTGCCAGCCATAATATGTTCTCCTTCACAGAGCACCTCAGGAGTCATATTAAAATGAGTCTGGAGTGGTCTCCCAGTTTAGGGTGTGGGGTAAATGACCAGTGTGCCTGTTTGATCTCAACTGGCAGACAGTTAGAAGCAATGAGTACTGTTGGAATCAGGTGCTCCAGGAACGGGATGATATCGGCCCCCTCAGCCCCTTCAGAGAGGCTGACCAGCTGAAGGCTAGTCCACTTCGCCCAATTTTCAAGGTCATCTATCTTGTTGAGTAAGAATTGAATGGTTATTTCCTGTTCCCTGAGGTGGCTTTGTATCTAGCTTTGTGCTTCCTCAAGGTGGATGATGAGGCATTCCGTGCCTTCTACACACTGCCCTAGTGCAGTAAGGTCACTGTTAGGTTGGACTGCCTCAGCTTCAATGTCTGGTGTGTCATGTAGGACTTTCTACAGCAAGTCTGTGATGCTAGCAAGGTCTGAGAATCCTACAGGAGAAGCCACCATGCTGATGACTGAAGCAGAAGATGGCCAAGGGATCCCAACAGAGCCTGCACTTTTGCTGCTTTCACTTTTGGAGGGAGTCAGCCTGGAACAAAGACACAATGAACAGATAACATAGTGGAACAGCAGATTGAGACCCCGAGCCAACACAAAAACAGTACAAATGGAATCAGTGTTTCTTGGGCTTTTGATTGCTGTGCACTATCAAGCAAATTGCCAATGGAACTGATAGTTTAGGATTTCTCAAGAGGCTCGAGCAGCAGTAAAAATTAAACTGCCATCTTCATGGTAGCTAGCCACACCCCCAAATGTATTTGGGCCTGTTACTTGACCAAGAACTGACTTTCTTCTCTCCTATTACTCCAGTTGTTTTAAAGTGCCTTACCAAACTATAATCATTACTGGTTATAATGTATGCTTTCCTTAAAAAGAAGGAAACATCGGGCAGGATTCACAAAGGAAGCCAAAAATCCTGCAGCTGTGGGAAAAAGGCCTGCAGCACTATGGAAATGCAGTTGTGTGTTATTCATAAAGAAATTTTGAGCAGGTGCGGAATTTCGTAACATCCCTGCAGCTGTGGAAATTCAGCAGCTGCGGAAATTGCGCACATGCTGAAAATCCACAAGTGGGGAGCCACAGCTGCAGAAATAGCTTAGCAACTGTGAACTTAATTAGCTGGAACAGCAGACTTTAACAGGGCTGCCACAGAATGAAGCTGAAAGCACCCACAAGGAGACCAGCAACCAGTCCCTCAACTGGGACCACTGCAGCACCACAGGTACCAGCAATACCATGGCACCGCAGTGGCCAACTGTCACTGCTGGTCCTCTCTCCCTGGGGTGTTCCTGTTGCCTGCAGAGGTAGCACTCACTGCAGACTGGCCAGGCTTTACTGCCTGTGGGGCTCCGTCATGGGCTGCACTGTGACAGGTGGTTGTTTGTTGCCATATCATAGCATTGTGTGCTTTTGTTGCTGTTATAGCAGTCACTGTTATACTACCTGGGATGCTATTACCTGTGCCTCACCTCCACCTTAATTGATTCCAATTGCTGGGGCACTACTGCAGTTTGCTGAGGGAGAGTTACACCTCATTCCACTGTGTGTAACATTTTTTACGCAACTGCAGGAAAAAAACTTGTTGTGAATAGCCTTTCAGGGGCTGTGCCTTACTTATCTCACACCTTTGTTTCCTTAGGGACTTTCGCAGCTGCACTTTTTTCCACAGTCCTTAGTGTTGTTTTCTGCAGCTGTGGAGGGTTTTGTGAATAGCACTCAGCGCAAATTCCCCTTTGTTTCCATAGCTACGGCAGTTTTGGGGACTTAGGGATGGTTTTGCACCTTCAGAAAGCTTTGTGAAACCAGCCCATATTATTCAGCAAATGCTACTACTACTTTTGAACTATGGAGATGTCATTTATGCCACAGAACCCAAACTTTCTGCCTCTAAAATTGACTGTATAAAATGTATTACATACATTCACTGTGAAGAGTGCTCCTATACCCAGGCAAGGTGAGTTTGGACCTTAGTATAACCAGTCACATGGCCTTTCTAGTTGTTAATTCTGTGTTGCTAATCTCCCTGACTACGTTTGTAATCTGTTAATTCTGCTTCTAACTCCTCTTACATGCTAAAATCTTAATCAGACAAAAGGTTGCATATTCCCCAGTGGAAAAAAAATCAATCATGTCAAGTGGCAATCAGCTTTAGGCTTTACAAAATCTGGAATAATTTGTCAGCTGACATAACTTGTTCCCAGAATCTGTATAAATCCAAGCAAAAACATAAATTTATCCTCACTTGCACTTGCCTGAATTGAACCTACCCTCCTAAATATAGCTGTATGTTTGTTATCATGCATATTGTAAGGTTATATACTGTTGTTCTGCTGTGTATTCCTTGATGTTATGATTGCTGTATTATTGCTATGATTAATTTGCTGCTACTTATGTGTAACTAGTCTACTTCCCCTCTCCTTTAACCTTTTTCTTTCACCTGGATCATATCTGTTTACAAGACTATGATTGTCTGTATTGCTGACCTGGTAAAATAATTTCAATAAACAGTCTAAATGTTTTAAAGTGTTCCACATGGCCTGTTATACTGGCTATTGTTTAAATGCTTACCATGGTTCTGTCCAAGGGGAGTACCAATCAAGATAATTAAGTGATAATATTCATTTAGTTGGAGTATATGAAACAATAACTGGCTTCTGTGGGTGACTAAATGCTGAGGCCAAGGTGCTTAATCCCCACAGAAGCTGGTTATTGTGAGTATACTCCAACCAAATGAATATTATTACTATTATACCAATAGGAGTTATGTACAATTTTTTTTATCTAACTCCTAATGAAAAACAAGCAGAGTTACATGTTGAAATCAGGTTTTGAAAAGTAAAGCCATGACTCTGGGTATGCGCATTAGTGCCAGTGGTAGTACGTGTGCCCAGAGTCACGGCTTTATTTTTGAAAGCCCATTTTCACGGTGCAGTTGGTTGAGCTACAAACAAAATCTCTTAAGGTACATATAAAAAACAACACAGGTCTCAATGTTTCTGTTGCTGACCCCTTCTGTCCCCAATCCAGAAAGTTGCGCTCTCTCTCTCTCTCTCTCTCTCTCTCTCTCTCTCTCTCTCTCTCTCTCTCTCTCTCTCTCTCTCTCTCTCTCTCTCTCTCTCTCTCTCTCTCTCTCTCTCTCTCTCTCTCTCTCTCTCTTTCATATCTGTCTTCCTCCATCCCCAACTGACCTCAACAAGAAAATCGTCTCTTGCTCATTGCTCGACTTTGGTCTCCATGGTCGATCTCCTTTGCTGAGCCTTACAGATAAATTAAATACTGTTGGCTACAGAAATAGTAAACTTAGCTGCAGTGTAGAAAGGCTCATGTAAGAATGTCAGGAGAGTGTGAGCATGAGCAGACTCCAAAGGGAAGAGGCAGTGTGGACAGCAGAGAACGGAATATTTATAACCTATGGTAGGTTTGATTACAGTTGGATAACCTACTGTGGGCATGGTTAACATGTGGATAACCTACTGTGGGCATGGCTCAATATGGATAACCTACTGTGGGAGTGTATGCAGTAGTTTGTGGGACAATAACTGCCAATTTCCCATGCTCTGATTATCTTACACTAGATACCTGTGGTATAATTACAGATGACTGGAACAGATCGCTCCTCTTCAGTAGATACTTATGCAACAAAACCGAAGGACTGGAGGGATGGGTGGCACTCTTTGCAGAATATATGAAAATCTGCAATAGGGTGGACACTGAAGAGGGGGTGGAAGACATGAGAAGGGACCTGAGGACACTAGAGGAGTGGGCGGAGACCTGGCAGCTAAATTTCAGCATTAAGAAGTGTGCTGTCATGCAACTGGGACACAAGAATCTGAGGGCAGGTTATAAAACAAGGGGGGAGGAGATCAGGATATCGGAGTAGTGGAAGGACTTAGGTATACTAGTCAGCAGTGACCTTAAGGTGGGGAAACAGTGCTCTAGGGCAGTGAGGAAGGCATATGGGATGCTGTCAAGTATGGGCAGGGAATCAACAGCAGGAGGAGGGATGTCCTGGTGCCCCTGAACCAGACTATGGTGAGACCACACCTGAAATATGGAGTGCAGTTCTGGAGGCCTTACTTGTGCAAGGACATAGAGCTGATCAAAAGGGTTCAGCGAAGGGTGACCAAGATGGTGCAAGGGATGGAAGGCATACCATATGAGCAGAGATGCAAAGAGCTGGGGCTGTATACACTAGAGACCAGAAGGGAGTGAGGGGACATGATAGTAGCCTTCAAATATGTTAAAGGGATAAATAAGCTGGGCCCAGGGAGTTTACTCAAAATGAAAAAGGACACCATGACAAAGGGGCATGGCCTGAGACTACAGGGAGGACACTTCAGAGGGAACGTGAGAAAGCAGTTCTTCACAGAGAGGGTGGTGGACACCTGGAATGGGCTTCCAGATGAGGTTGCAGGGGTGGAGACAGTGACAGTATTCAAGAGGGCTTGGGACAGGCACAAAGGGTTACTAGGGAGTGGGATGGGTAACCAAGGAAGGAGGCGGGTAGTTTAGCATGGGAAAAAGGCCAGACTGGATGGACCATGGAGTCTTTTTCTGCCATCAAGTTCTATAATTCTATGATTCTATGAGCAGGCCTCTGGTCATACCTATTCAGTTAAACAACTTTCTCAGGCATTCCACATCATCATTTTACGAGCCAGAGACCAGTGGGGTATGACAGCCTTCAATTATAACCTTAGGAAAGTGGCGGAGGATGCTCCATATATTGGTTTGCCTGTCAGTGTTACATGAGGAAGCTTTTGGACTGCCTTACTGCATTGTTAGACTTCTGCCAAATGTACTACTGCTGGAGTGTCCCTATTATTTTTTTGATAACCTGATTAATTAAAAAAGGCAGAGCCAGATCTTTGCCCATCTCTGGTGGCTGTCAGGGTAAGGATTAACCAGTTCCACATACAGTACAATAGTGAACTATCGGGGGTCTGAGGGCAATTGCTAATTCATGTTGGCTGCCTTCCCCATGCAAGAGCTGCACAAAAAACTTTCTGCTGGGGCTGATTATGTTAAAAAGAGTCAGGAGACCTGCTCCCGTTAAAACGCAGAGGGGAGGTCATTTTGGCTGCAGGAGGAAAATTTCCTGCCCACCCTCCCCCAACAAATGACTTTTTAAATACTTTAGGAGCCTCCTGGGGATTGGGCAGCACAGGTAGGGGTTGGAACATTGAAAAATGTGTACAGGGGACTTCCGGTGATGTCATGGAGCCGTTACAAGCCTAGTCTGTAAAGCTCCCCACAGGCAGTTGAAAATATCCCCCAAAACCTAATTAAAATCGAGCCAGAAATGTCAAAAGGTGCAGGGGGACAAATACAGAATGCAAATAGAGGCAGAAACTGGCACGATTCCAAAATGAACAATAAGGATGCAACCAGATTGAGAATTGGCTCCTCGAGCAGGCCTACCTCACCACAGACCTCGCAGACCCCCGAGTACGATACAGATGGGGAAAACGACCATCTCTCATGATCGAGATTTGAGAGGTTGCTTCATGAGATAACGGAATTCAGATGAGAAAACAAGCAAGAATTTCGAGCCATGCAAACAAAACTGGCTGCAGTTGAAAGTCGTATTACCCACATGGAGGAATGACTATCTACTACCGAAGACGCCACTGAGCAAATGGTAACAATAATCCAGACTCTAGTAAAGCAAACGACAGACCTGCAAGCCAAATGTCTGGATTTGGAGGTCGCTCACATAGAGAGAACCTACGATTATATGGATTGCCAGAGAGTATGGAAATACCCCCTATGGCAGCTTTCATAGAAAACCTGTTAAAGGATACGTTGGACCTCCCTCCGACTATGGCTTTCCACATTGAAAGGGCGCACAGGTCACTTCAGGACAAACCTTCTGACCCAGCGGCTCGACCACGTTCAATTGTCTTTAAAGTAAACTCTTTTCTTGCCAAGGAGGAGATCCTCAGACAAGCCTGGGCAAAAAGAGAAATAAAATACCTAACACATAAGCTCTACCTAGACCATGACTACCCATTTGAAATCCAGAAGCAAAGGGTTAAATACTTGCCCATTTTAAAAGCACTACAAGAAAAGTCAATATGCTTTAACACGCCTTACCCGGCAAGGCTAAGAGTGTTCTGGGACGATGGGACAAAGATTTATGCAACAGTAGAAGAAGCCTTGGAAGCCATGGAAAAACAAAATATTATGGTGAATGAAAGGAGGAACCAAGAAGCTGGGAATCAGGGCCCAATTAAACAACGCACTCCAAGCAGGAAAACCGGAAGACCCTATGCTGAAACACAAACGGAAGTGATGCACATCCTCTAAAAGTTTCTTGAGAGGAAAACTGCACATAAGGACAGCCAGACCTGAAGTATGCTGAGGGAAATTTATGGGTTTACCTCTTGTTTGAAGGAACAGTTCCTCTCCATTGTAGGAAATACCAGGATGAGTACAATTTCAAAATTTAAATTTACTTCATAATGATTCTCAAGGAGCGCTGGCCTGCTCGTGCTTCTAATCCCTCCCCCGCATTATTGAAGCACGAAAGGACTGCTGAGGTGTGATGATATGGCTTTCCATTTGAGTTTTGTTCTTTTTCGACGAGAAAGTTGAACTATGAGACTCTCTCCTAGACTTAAGTATTTATGTTCTCAAAATCAATGACTTAAAGGCTAAATTGCATAAACTGACTCTCTGTGTAAGAAGGTTGTGACAATGGATTATTGCTACAATGATGCAAGGGGGGTCTGCAAGAACCATATTGAAGGAGAAAATATATGAAGAGAGAGGGAGAAAAAAGACTGTGCAGATATGATAAGCAGAGGAGGGTTACAGGAGGCATGGTTACCCCCCCCCCCTTCAGGCTCTCCCCCTATTATACCCTCCCACTTTTTTTTTTTCCTCTATGCCTTCTCTATGTGACCTGGCTTAATTAACCCGAAGCATAATTAAAATTAAGGGCATTACACATGAAGATAAAGCCTCTATGGTTTGCCACGAATTTAAGTTACTGAGGAAGATGCTGCCTCATGGGGAGTTTGCTGGGTGTTAGAGGACCATAGCAGATTACCTTTTTCTTAAGGAGCCCCATGATAACGAGGTTCTAGAGGAGGTCCCCCGGTAAAGGTGGGCTTAGAAATCCTCCTTGTCCTCCTAAAATAGGAGTACAAAGGGGCTAGTGGGTCACTAAGCCCCCAACCTTGGAAGTTCAGATGTTCTGGTTAAGGGTTTGTTTATACCTAATGTTAAACGTTTCAATTGAATGTTATATGGGTTATGGCACTACCGAACTAAAACGAAAGTATGATTATGTGGAATGTCTAATAAAATTTGATGGTCTATAGAAATTGAGGTTACCACCAAAGGGCAAAGCTGTTAGGTTGGGTTGGAGTTTAATATGTGATATTAGAACCCCCCAGAAATGACGCAGCATGGTTATACCATCTGCACTTATAATGTGCACAGAATTACTAGCCCTGTAAAACGAACCAAAATCCTCCAGTTAATGAAACGGTAAAGGGTGAATATTATACTATAACAAGAAACTCATCTCTCTTGTGCTGAGCACAAAAAGTTTGAGAAGCTAGAGTTTTCTCAGGTGGTGGCCTCATCATATAAGAGGGGGCAGACGTAGGGGTACAGCAATACTGGTAAGGCAGGGTACTCCCTTTGAGATAGGGGATAAAACAGTAGATAAAGAAGAAAGGTTTGTTTTCCTGAAAGGTCATATAGAGGGACAGAGGTTCACGCTGGCCTCGCTATATATCCTCCCAGCTACGGAATTCCCAGTGTATCAAAACCTTTTTACTCAGTTGGCGGGATGGGCGGAGGGAAGGCTAATATGCGGTGGGGACCTCAACTTGGATATCAGTGGAGGGGGTTCTTGCTCCACCCAGGCTCGAACAAACAAGTTAGGTAAGAAAGTTCAGAAGCTACTGCAATAGTTAGGCTATGATGATATATGGAGGCACGTGTGTGGTCAGGGGCATAGGCACACTTTTTACTCACAGGTGCATGATTCATACTCATGCCTCGATTTTTTAATAACTCAAAAAGAATATCTAAACACCATCCAGAAAGCATGGCAGGGGGACTTCGTCCTCTCCGACCACGCACCTGTGTTTTGTAAAATACAGTCACAAGCACCATACAGGAGATCATTTTGGAGACTTAATGTATCAATCCTTAGGGATAAGGAAGTACAGGAATCATTATCTGAGACGGTGACAAGAGCAATGAAGTAAAATGATGCCCGGGAAACCTCCTTAGCTATACTATGGGATATGATAAAAGCAATAGTGAGGGGTAAAATCATAGGAATATCCTCCCACAAGAAAAAGCAGAGGGAAGAAAGAAAGCTTTTGCTAGAAACAAAGATAGAGGCCCTAGAGGGGATGCAGAAGGTGAAACACTCCAAAATCCATGCTCGAGAGCTTAACTCCCTTAAAAATCAATTGAACACCATACTAGACTATGCGGTAGAGCAGAGGCTGATGTTTTTCCGACATAAATACTACGATGGGGGGCCGAGGTTTAAGAAGCTCATGGCAGCTCAGCTGAGAGCCCGTAAAGCTAAGTCTACTATTACAAAAGTGAGGCACCCTAGAACAAATGAACTTAAAGATAGATTACACACGGTCTCTTAAGCCTTCCACTACTACTATTCTGAACTTTATTCTGAAGACACTAATCCCTCCCCTGACAACAATAAGAAGTTATTGGTGACACTAAAGCTCCCGACCTTATCCCCTGACCAGGGAAGGTCTTTGATGGCCCTAATAACTAATAAAGAAGTCGAGTCTGCAATTGGTAACTTAAAGACAGGCAAGTGCCCGGACTCAGATGGGCTTCCCGGTGAGTTCTACAAGACCCTATCTAAAACACTGACCCCGATACTAATAAGGCTGTTCTCCTTTGTAGCTTTTTCACAGGGAG
Organism: Neoceratodus forsteri; assembly: GCA_016271365.2. Classification (NCBI taxonomy): domain Eukaryota; kingdom Metazoa; phylum Chordata; order Ceratodontiformes; family Ceratodontidae; genus Neoceratodus; species Neoceratodus forsteri. The sequence goes on from CM057453.1 coordinate 77,462,137, forward strand.
AGACCCCACCCTCCTGGAAGGAGGCAATAATTTCAGTGATCCCTAAAGAAGGGAAAGATCTAACCCACTGCTCATCTTACCGCCCTATATCTATTTTAAATACTGATTATAAATTACTGGCCTCTATATTCGCCAAAAGGCTGGTTCAGTATGCCCCGGCCATAATAAACATGGACCAGAGTGGTTTTATTCCAGGCCGTCAAGCCCAAGATAACGTACGGCGAACAGTCTATATTATCGAGCAAATTAGAGCCCAGAAAAGTCCAGCAGTCCTACTAGGGCTCGACGCAGAAAAAGCCTTTGACAAGGTATCATGGAAATACCTAAGAGAGGTACTTCTAAAGTTTAATTTCCCAACTTTATTTGTAGACACCATCTTTAAGTTTTACAATAACCCCGTAGGATACATATGAACAAATGGTCATATATCGGAGAGATTTTGGCTACATAGAGGGACAAGACAGGGTTGCCCCCTTTCCCTGTTGCTCTTTGCCTTCTACATAGAGCCATTGGCCCAAAGTCTGAGACAAACCCCTAATGTTGAGGGAGTGAATATAGGAGGGACCGAACAAAAGTTAGCTTTGTTTGTGGACAACATACTCCTCTATTTAACTAACCCATAATCATCGTTAGAGGCACTTTTTAATAAGATACAGCAGTTTACTAATCTATCGGGGTTTACCTTGAATATGGGTAAGTCAGAGGCCTTGTCTTTTAACTATGTCCCACCCCCATCCCTCAAAAAACGATACCCAGTCAAATGGGATAATGAATACATAAAATACTTGGGTATTCAAATCCCGAGTAACCCAGAGAAATTATTTACCTTGAATTTCGACCCCCTGATCGAGAAGATAAAACAAGACTTTAAGAGATGGTTGCTGATACCCTCCTCGCTCTACTTAAGGAACATGGCCATAAAAATTAATGTATTACACAGGTTTTTATACTTGTTCCAGTGTGTCCCTTGTGCTCTGTCCTCAAAGGAACTTTTGTCATGGCAAAGGCTCTTAAATAGGTATCTTTGGGAAAACAAAAGGCCAAGAATTACTTATTTGAAACTGACCCTTCCTAAGGAAGCTGGTGAGGTGGCTTTTCCCTCGCTCAGGGACTATTGGATGGCAGCGCAGATGTGGCTGGCCTTATTATGGGGCAATAGAGCATATCGTGCAAGATGGAAACAGATTGACTTAGAGAGACCCACAGGACCTGCCCTCCTAACCTGCCTTTTCTCCTCCCCCCATCTCAGAGAAGCCGTTCGGATAATCCCTCAGGCTACTATGGCGGTCTTGAGAGGCTGGCAAATGGGGACCAAGCATAAGGTATTCCAGCACTATGCCTGGAAATATAGGCATTTTACCCTGAACCAGGAGTTCAATAACCAAAGGTTTAAAAATCAAGTTAAAAAAGGCCTAGAAGCCCCATGGCAGTTGATGCAGGGAAAGGATATTCTGAGTTTTGAGGAAGCCCAATTAAAGTATGGGTGGTCAGATAAAGACAGGTTATTTTACTACCAAATGAGAGCTTATATTTCTATGTATATTAGACAAAGTGAGAAAAACTCCAGCTTAATGGAGGATGATACCCCGTTTAAGCAAATATGGTCCACACACTATGGAGAAAAGGTGATAACAATAATATACCAATATCTTACACATCAGAAAATACATATAATGTCTACCTCATGGGCAAGATGGGAAAGAGATTTGGGCCAGAATATATCCCCTAGAGACTGGATTAAAATTTGGAGATGCTCCTGGGCCACTTCCTCATCACCCATGTGGCGGGAGTTCACGTGGAAAGTAAGGGTAAGGTTTTTTCTTGTCCCCTCAATTATGTCCTTGAGAAGCCCTGCGAGCCCGGCTCACTGCTGGAGGGAGTGTAGTGAGCGGAAAGCTACATACAAACATATCTTCTTAGATTGTCCCAAAATAACGGAGTTCTGGCTCCGAATAACGGAACATATAAAAAATATACTGAACATTCAGGGTCAGTTAGTAGCAATCAACCTGTGTTAGGCCTTCCCCCAATGGAAATAAAGGATGCAAGTAAGCTATATCTGTGGGCGATATTGCTGGGTTCGGCCTATAAATCCATTACCAAAAAATGGTTACAGACAGCAGCCCCACTGATTTCTGAGTGGAAGCAGATAGTTTTAAATATCCGGCGAAATGAACAAATTTACCTGGAGTTACAGGATCGGAGAGAGGTTTTCACATCAAGATGGGCCAGGTGGGAATACTATCAGGATCAGCTCCTCTAGATCCTTTTAACTAGGGATAGTAAAAGATGAGATGAAGTTAAGTCCAAAAGATTTTGTAGATAGACCTTAGAGCTGTAAAATATAAGATCTAAATAAGGGTATAATATGTACTCTATAGTAAGTGAAAGCTTAGAGATAAGAAGAAGATTGCATTTTCAGTAAGACTTTGTCCAATGGTAGATGCCAATGTTAATACTGTTAACTCTTATTTTTAAAGTGCTGCATCAAAGCTGAAAGAATGCTTTAATATGTGATTTACACCTACATGCAAATGACTTTTGATGTAATATGCGAGAAAATAAAGGAAGTATAAAAAAAAAAAGAAAAATGTGTACAGGGGCATAGACAAATAACTTCTTAAAGAGACAAAAACTTTTTACATGACTTTTGGGGGGCTGAGTGCAGGGATTGATCCATGTATGCATTTACCATTATCTGAAGGCATCAAAAGTAGTGGTTGAAACCATTTACCATTATCTGAAGGCACCAAAAGTAGTGGCTAAAACATGATATTACCCTTGCAAAGCAAGAAAAGTGCAAAGAGGAAAGGTTCAGGCCACAAACTTTCCAAATGTGTTCTTAGATGGGTTTAGATAAACGGTAGCAGATGAGTCTGTTAAATGTGTTCTTGTATAGTTTCAGACAAATGGTAGCTGATGATTACGTTTACTGTGTTTGCATAGGGATTTATTATGTATTTCTTTGTCTTCTGCAGTAGGAGCAGGACAGAGTTTATCTAGTAAACTGGGAATGATGCAGGAGGAAGTTAAAATGATTTATTTAACAAATCAGGTTTTGTTTACTGACTGTTTGTGGTGCAGGACACAAAATCTACCTTTGTTGCCTGTATGTGTAAACTAAATGAAATAGGCTGTTGCAGTAAGGCACTAGGCCACTCAAAAAGGAGGATGGAGTAGGTGATGGGTGTATGCAGGAATCTGCCACTGCATTATGTAGAAACCATAGAGAACTGGGGGAGAAAAGGAATCAGGGGGTTGGAAAAGAGCAGGGAAAGGTTTCATTCTGCCACTTCCACCAAGTACCAATTATGCAAGCAGAGATGGTGAAGGGTTGAGGACAGAGGCTGGGAGATATAGTATGGGGTGGGTGTGTGATAGTTTGGCCAAAGAAAACATGGTTCATTACTCAAGATGTCCACTGGTTCTACTCCCAATGCAACCTTGCTTTTTCAGATAGTCATTCAAGGAATCTGGTGATGAAACTACAATAAGAAATACAAAACCACAGAGGTCTACCCCTCTTCTGCCTCCCATACATCCCATTTCTTCAGATCCATCTATATTTATAAAGGCAAGCCAATCCCTTCTCTGATCTATATGAACAACACAACAATTCTGCTACCGCTGTTGCCTTTGTGTGTGTAGTTGATGACACTTGCCAGTCTGCCGTGAAGCTATATAATGCCCCAGCCTCAAATTACACATCAGCTGTAGTACCCCCAAATCAGTGGCACTGGGATGGTGGTGCTTTCCAAATCAAAGGTAAACAAAGGCAATAGGGTGGAAGCACTCATGCTCTGAGGAAGCCCAGAGTACTGGGTGAAATGTAAGCATATTGTGAATATTGCCTTCAGCACTGCTCTATTTGACTGTCTTTGGTGCTTGGATGTGAATAAACTGTGAATCTTCTGCCATAACACAACTTTGGTTATCTTGTCAACAGAGGAAAAAGTACTGTCCATGGGAGGATGGGACAAGGAGGGGGCAGGGCAAGGTGTACCAATCTCGAAGTTCTACAAAAGCAGATCAGTAGCATCACCACCAAAGGACAGTTCCAGTGTGGAGGATAGAGAAATGGAGCTGTCAGAGTGGGGGCATGAGAGTGAAGAAGTACTGGAGGGGGAAGCACATCAGAAGGAAGAGAAAAGATAGGGCAAAACTCATGATTCATCCAAGAATAATTAGGACCAGGGGAAAGAAGTATGAAAAGAGGAGCAGCAAGAGGAAGAAGCAGGAAAGAAGGAAGGGAAAGAAGAAGCAAGTGCAGGAGAGGAGAATGTGGAACAGAAGGAGCTTGAAAATCTGACAACAGTTATATCATCGTTTAGGTGGTATGAGTGTGACTGTGAGGAAGAGAGACCACCATAGAAGGAAATGGCAGAATGAGAAAAGATAAGCAAGAAAGCAAGTTTCTCAGGCAAGGAAATTCTAAAACCATCCCTGACCAACTTCTACCTCACCCCTCCCACCACACACACAGTAACGATCAGCTCACAGCACTGTACCACTTACTGCTGTCTTCCCTGGTCATCCCTAGCAACATCATACCACAGTGATAGGAAAAAAATCTCATAGTCACATGTGCTGCCTAATTTCTTGCAACACGTCACATAGTCCTCTCATACAGAAAAAAACAAAACAAATAAAATAAATATTTTACAGATGACAAAACCATTGAAAGCACACTATGAACAGGTTGGTAGAAAGATCAATCAAGGCCAGCCTCCTAAAACATTGGGAATCAGTACTCTGGCTAATAAAACACAAACACACCATCTTCCTAACAGCCGCACCCTTTACCAGTCCCCACTCTTGTTAGATGGACCAGCAGCAGCAATAGCAGGGATAATCCAGTATGGAAAATGGTAAGATTAAACAACTTTCTCCAGTAAAGGCCAACATGGCAGATACAGCACTCTGCTGATACATCTCCAGGTACTGGCAATGCTTTAAAAGCATCACTCCAACCACCAAAACAAACCATATACTATACTATACTATACTATACTATACTATACTTTATAAAATGGGCTTAAGAAATGCAGAATGCTGATTGGCTAAAATCTAGTTTTAGCCATGTCCTTATCAGCATGTATTGTGCCAACCTGCACTAATTCTCCAAAACGGACCACACCACAAAAAAATATAATTGTGTCCACATGAACTCTCCCAATGCAGCCTGCAGCCTGTCACCTAGTAAGAGACAGGACCACTCCGAGAGAGCAGTACCAGCATGTCACAAGCAACAGAAAAACAGTAAAATGTCTAATTGCCTGCAGTACCAAAAAAGTCTATACACTTTCTACCTCTTCAGGGTTTTTTTAGTAGTGCTCACCAAACCTTTCTAATTCACACTGCCCATCTGGTTGTGTCAAAATCAAGCTAAACCACCACTCTTATCCTGCCTCTACCACTACCAGCCACATCAGTGGTTATATTGAAGCATTTAACCTCTCAGGGGCACACCAGTAGAGGAGCTGCCATACTTAATGTATCAATTATGAAGGGAAAGCACAGTGGGAAAACCTTCTATAGTTCATCCAATCACTAATGGACATCGTGATTTATCCTCATGATCTTAAGTTTGGAATCTTCTTGATAGGTTTCCCCCGACAACAAGACTGGTCTTATTTCCGTCTTTCGGATGAGACGTTAAACCAAGGTCCCATCTGCCTGGATTGGTGGTAGTTCAGGTGGATATTAAAGATCCCATGGCACTTATCGAAAAGAGTAGGGGAATTTCCCCGGTGTCCTGGCCAAGTTTGCCTCAGTCACTAAAAAAAAAATGCCACCAACAGCTTAATCTGGTTCAAGGTCAATTGGCATTCATCTGTATCCCCCTCCCCCGGGTCGTACCTGAAAATAGGCAGGATTTGTCTAGTGCACTTACCCGGTCAACAAAAGCTAAATAAATAAATATTGAAACCGCACCTGATATTGACTCAGATCCACAATACTTCATTGACAGTTTCAATGAAGCCTGTGACATCCATGCCCCTTTTAGGACACATAGGATCAGGGGACTTGATAATCCCTGGATCTCTTTTAACTGTCTGGCTCAGATGGAAGATCGTGACCACCTCTGGCATAGGGCCAGGACCTCTGGCAGTCAGTATGATATACAGGCCTATAAGATGCCCAGGAATGCATGTATTAAGGCTATCCATGAGCACAAAACATGTTACTATAAGGACATCCTTGCCAAGACCTGGGCGGATGGGAAAAAATTCTGGGAAAACCTCTCAGAAATCACTGGGAAAGCATCCAAACAGGGTCCAACTATGTTAAATGTTGATGGATCTATCACCCATGACCCCGTGTTAACACATTTAATTCATCCTTCACAGACCTTAGCCTAACTCTGCCAACAATTTCGTTGAACCACTCTGCACAGCTCCTATGTCCACCAAATCAGAAGAGGCCTTTACCCACCCATGTTTCTACTTCAAAGCTATCTTGGAAAGCAAGAACAAGACATACCTACATACCATTCTAGGAGGAACTAGGTCAAGCAGTGATTCCCTTGACATAAAACTTCTTACCCTTACTCTAGATGAAGTCCTATACCCCCTAACCAAGCTTCTCACTCGTTCCTTCATACTTTCACAGTTCCCTCAGATCTGGAAATCCACTCTGGTTACACCAGTTTTTTAAGAATGGGGAAAGATTACTACCTGGGAATTATAGGCCAATATCTATTCTTCCCCCATTGCCTAAAGCACTTGAGAGGATTGTTGCTGTCCAGATTGTGGAGTACCTGGAAAAATACAACCTACAATGTGTCTAACAACATGGTTTTCAGAAATGGCACAGCACATCTACAGCCCTACTGGAATTCACAGGTTTCATTCACTGTTGATCAGGATCAACTCATTGGTGCAACCTTTATTGACCTGTCTAAAGCATTTGACATGGTCAGTCACCATTTGCTGACACATCAATTTGCTGGGATTTGTATATCTTCAGAAGCCCTAAAGTGGTTCACCGGCTATTTAGCAAACTGCACACAACAGGTGAGAATAGGGTTTGCCCTTTCTGCTAATCTGCTTGTCTGCTCTGGGGTTCCTCAAGGATCAGTACTGGGACCCTTCTATTTAGCTCCTTCCTCAATAAACTTGAAGCATCCTGTTCCAAACCAGTACTCCTCTACGTGGATGATACAGTCATTTTCTCAAAGACTGCTGACCCTACCCTCCTTTAGGCCCAACTTCAGAAAAGTTTTACTGAAGCTGAGTCCTGGTTCATCTCTCATAAGTTGGTGCTTAATTGCAAAAAACAAAGGTCATGCTCTTCCATGGTGCCCACAGCAAGCACAAAGCCAAACAATTGGTGATTAAAAACAGTGCAGGTGTTGTCCTTGATAAGACTTAATCTTTTAAATACCTAGGAGTTACTCTGGATAGTACACTGTTCTACTCCAGCCATGTTGAGAATGTTGCCAAGGCAGTTAACATTCACTAGGCCTTCTACACAGACACAAACACTGCCTTAATACTGAAGCCCTCAGATTGGCTATCCAAAGTTCAATTGTGCCTATTACTGACTATGGCTTGGTCATTTATGGTTCCGCCACAGATACAACCCTACACCGGTTCACCACAGCTCTGAATAAGGCATGTGGTCTACTAACTGGTGCAGTGTATCATACTCACACTTGTGACCTTTACGAACAAGCAAACTGGCTTCAACTCCAGGCTTGCATTGAATATCAAACCTGCCTTCTGGTTAAGAAGGCAGATCTTAGTCTCCTACCACCAGGTTCCCTTCAGCTTTTCAGTCCCATCTGGGGCACTTGGAGCACACAAAGTTGTACTGTCCCTCGCTGTCGATCCTTGCTCCGACAGCGATCCATTGCCGTTAGAGCTGCTAATTTATTTAATTCCCTTCCTCCTGAGATTGCAACGACTGCAACCTTGGGACCATTTAAGTGGAAGCTGCATCAATTCCAAGTTTCCAGAGTATCTTGTGACTGCTATACCTAATCTCTGCTGACAGCTAAATGCACTGGGACCTCCATCTTTTACCATTTGCCCCAATATAGTCCTATCCTGTTGCTGCTCTATTCTACTCACAGCACTTCCTCCCTCATCCCTTTCCCATTACTGCCCTCTTTTCATCCTACCCTCATCCCTCCTTCCTTTACCCCTCCACTCCTATGCACCCCCCTCTGTTTCCTCACCTTGTTCTTTCCCTCTGCCTCTACCACCCCCACCCCGTGGGTCTTTCCTGCTTAAGCTTCATTGTAAAATCTCTCTCCTTGCTCTTATTTTGCTCCTTCCACCCCCAAATTCACCCCCTGTACTTCTCTCATTGTAATCCCTTCCACCCCTCTTCAGGGAAGGCTACTGGCTGCACTTGATACAATATTTATCTTGCCATATTGTTCTTTTGTTTATGTAATTACTTTCCTCATATTGTACTATTTACTGAAACCATTGTAATTTGCTATTCTTGTGACTTGACGTGGAACCTCTGTAAAAGAGCCCTTTTCTCAAAGGTCTTTCCAATTTGTTAAATAAATAAATAAATAAAATAAATAAGTAAATAAATAGGTAGTGACAGTAACATGCTGAAGGTGGTCAATGATGGGGATTTAACCCATTTACCTGGGTTTGTACACACACTAAACCTGGAGGTGAGTCACATGACTGACAAATGTGCACATTTCAAAGAAACACTTCATTCTCTTCAGGACATCATTAGATATTTCCATCACTCCCTCAAATGTGCTGAGCTCTTCCACCATTGCCAGCAGAAGCACAATGTTCCTGAGCACTGCCTAATTAAAGACATTTCCACAAGGTAGAAACTTTCTGTTACATGGTGAATAGACTTGTGGAACAGAATCCAATTTTTTTTTAATGTGGAATAGGTAGATGTGGCCTGTGAGAGATAGATTTCATGTGTGCAGTGGTGTGTTCTGCAAAAGCTTGTTCAGGAACTATGCTCATATGAGCAGGCCATTAATGATTTCATTGCTGAGTCAGCAACCCTTAGCATGGCCATTCCTATAGTGTGTCTACTTCAAAAATCCAACAGATCATTATTTGAAATCTTCTACAGCTACCTAACAAAGAAATGCTGGTGGTGGCAATTGGGGTAGCAGTGGTGGTGGGGGCAAGAATGACAGTTATGATGGTGAGGGAGCAGTAGTGGCAGTAGGTTTTATTTCTTATGGCACCCTTCTCCTAAGGTTCAGGGTGCCATTACAAAATACAAAAACAAATACAGAGGTAGTCACATATAAATAAAACATTTTTAAACTTATAATAATAAATAACAATATAGCATTCTATCTAGCTCATTTAATAACTAAGTAAATACATACATACATGAGCGAATTGTTGCCAACCAGCTTGGTGCTTATCTGGACACATACTCCATCCAGTGCCCACAGCAACAAGGCTTTAGAAAGGGGCACAGTACTACAACAGCATTATTAGAATTCACAAGCTTCATACAACAGGCAATCGATCAAGGCAAGATTGTAGGTGCAGCCTTTGTTGACCTAACAAAAGCCTTTGACACAGTGAATCACACACTGTTGCTTGGCCAACTCTTTAAAACTGGTGTTGCTCCAAACACCCTGAAATGGTTTGGAAGCTACCTCAGTGATAGACTGCAGAGGGTGAGGATATCAAATGTAGTTTTGGAGCAGAGGGCTGTCCGATCAGGGGTACATCAAGGCTCAATCCTGGGTCCCTTATTGTTCAGTATTTTCCTGAGCGACCTTCCAGCTGTCTAAAACCAGCGTACTCTCCTCTACGCAGATGACGCGGCCATCTTTACTAGCCACCTGGATCCCAATTCTCTTTAAAACAGTCTTCAACAAGGCTTCACAGAAGCAGAGAGAGATAGTTTAAAGGGTATTTAAACAATCAGTTTTTTTAAACTGCAAACTCCAAAATCTGGCTTCATAACAAGGTAAAGTAGAGGCTGCTGTTTACATTTATGATAAAACTGCATTTATGTAAATAACATAAATGCAGTTTCATAGCCTTTGAAAAATGTAAACATCAGCCTTTCACTTTCAAAAAACAGCCTTGGTTTCTCCCTAAGATGTCTGCCAAGTCTGTTAAAGGGGCACTGTCAGCTTTGCCCCTTCATTGTGTGCACATTGTGAAAAGTGTGCCTCCTGACACATACCTAGCACACATGTGCTAAATAATGCCCTATGTATGTAAAATGTATTATTTATTACCTTAATCTGCAGTTTTGAGTGAAATACTGTTTCATCCGGGACGATCAAAAATCAGCTGTGTCCCGGAAGCACATCGAGATCGGAGACGAGGGTTAGGCAGACGCACAGTCCCGAAGTACGACTTTTACACAAGGTAGCTGCAAAAACAAGTTATTTCTGTCCCAGATAATATAAGAAAAAGCTGCTGCTATTTAAAACATGAAAATGAGCACTGCAAAGAGCACAACTTAAACTTTTACAATGGAACTAAGATCCCGAGCATGCGCACAAACGGCATGCTTCTGCGCATGCGCGGGATCTTTCTTTATGCCTCTTGAGTGCATGCGCGGGAGTTTAGCTTCATACTAAAAGTTTTAATTGTGCTCTTTGCAGTGCTTTCATTTTCATGTTTTAAATAGCAGCAGCTTTTCCTTATATTATCTGGGACAGAAATAACTTTTTTTGCAGCTACCTTGTAAAAGTTGTACTTCGAGACTCTCGCCGTCTGCCTAACCCTATCTCCGATCTCGATGTGCTTCTGGACACAGCTGATTTTGATCATCCCGAATGAAACAGTATTTCACTCAAACTGCAGATTAAGGTAATAAATAATACATTTTTCATACATAAGGCATTATTTAGCACATGTGTGCTAGTATGTGCCAGGAGACACTTTTCAATAATACACACAACGAAGCAAGATTGACAAAATGCTCTTTAAGTGATGAGTCATGATGACATCATCTGAGCCAAAGACAAAGACCCACATATATTTCTATAGTGCTTACTAGTTCTTCCTTCCCTCTTTGTTTTGAATTGTTGTACCAGAATGATCAACACCATGTATTAACTCATGGATTATTTTGATCAGTACACTTTAGGCTATAATTTTGTTCATTTTGTTTACTTTAACTTGCGGAAAATGTTTTGCAATCCAGCTGACTTTTTTCTTGTCAAACTGCATTACAGTACAGCACTTCGTTTACCTGGTGATCTAGTGGTTATGTGAAGCACTGAATTTTGTTTTTTGTTAACCAGGAGAAACACACTAAGCTGAAAGCTTGTTTACAGGTGTGGCCTGGGAGCACAAGGAAGTGTAATGACTTGCTCAGGGTCACAGAGCAAAGTACTGGTCTGGTTCAGTTCCAAAGCCCATGCTGTCTTGTTAATCCACAAGTGAGGCTTTCTTTTTCCACGTGAACCTCCTGCATCTAGCCTGCCTTCTGTTGAACACATCACCATCCATACCTTGTCCTTAGTACTGCCTGGTGCTGCATATGTGCTTACGGTCTCATGAAGAGAATTATCATACCTCAGATTATAATCTTGTACCTCAGAGAGTTGTGCACACCTATACCAATATGCATCATCAGCTAGCACTGTTAAAAAATGCCTCCCAAATCACTCTCCAGTCCACATTTTTAGTGTTTGACTTCTGCTCCCACAGTAAACATTGAATGGATCACCACCCATCTGCACAATAATGGTAGTATGTACAGTTCCCCTGTTGTGTTTTTTCCCACCTCATTAACCAACAACTAGGTCTTCCTGGAGGGCCAAGCAATAAGCATCATGAACCACCAGAAAAAACTGCTGTTCATGCCCTCATAAGGGCTGCACTTACAGTGTATAACAATATTATTAGCAGGAGAGGCATACTAATACCTTGAGCAAATCCACCCGACTTCTAGTGTCAGTCTACTCCTTTACATGTGATCTGCAGAACCCTGCAGGACAGTTCCCAGCAATTCTTCTCCAGTACTTTTCTCTGCTGTACTCCACAATTCGAGTTGGCTGGCTACCACCCTTCCAAATCTTGAATGAGCTATACACAACTCCCTCAATACTGTCCTAACAAATGTCAACCCCACCCCACCCGAGGATAATCTAATTACACTGAATTCAAGTAACAGTTTAGGTGCAGCCTTGCCCCTCTGAGTATTTGTCATCGCTGGCTACTCATCCACAGTCAGGTAGTGATCAGCGGTGTTGGCAGCCCCACATTTCAGATCTCACAGTGATCTGCCTAACGCCCTCCTTCATGTCTCTCAACTAACCTGAATATAGCTATACCCCTGCTGGAATGGCTTCTTCGGGTCCCTTTCTGGCATTCATTCATTCTTCTCACCTGCTCCCCACACCAAAAACTGGTGAGTTCCACTACCCTTCTGCATCATGAATGTGGTTAGTACAGTTTCCATGTTATTTTTACATATTAATAATAAACATGATCTTCTGGTGAGCCAGGCTCAGATACATAGATACATAGATACATAGATACATAGATACATAGACAGTGTCGGCAGATAAGGGCCTATGGCCCACTCAGTCTGCCCATTAGAGCTTGTAAGTTCAGTTTGTTTTCCTAGAAGTCTGTTTCCCCACCCCTGCCCTCTAGAATTCCTTTTATGTCTATCCCATGCATTCTTAAATCCGTGATTGTTTCAGCCCCACCACTTCCTCTGGCAGGGTGTTCCATTGTCCACCACCCGTTCTGTGAAGAAATTCTTCTCATGTTTCCTCTGAATCGTCCTCCTTCCAACTTCATCCCATGCCCTCTAGTCCTGAAACATCTTTTTCGCTTAAAAATAGTGTTTTCATGCACCCTGTTCCTCCCTGTAAGATACTTGTATGTCTCTATCATATCCCCTCTCCCTCCTCTCCTCCAGGGAGTACATGTTCAGTTCCTTCACAACCTGTCTTCATGGGACTTGGCAGATGCAACCAATGCACCATCTTTGTTGCCCTCCTCTGAACCTTCTCTACCCTGTCTATGTCCTTCACGTAGGTATGGTCTCCAGAACTGTACACTGTACTCCAGGTGGGGGCCTCACTAGTGTCTTGTATGGCTGGAATTATGACCTCCCTTTTTCCCTGCTGGTGATGCCCCTGCCTATACATCCCAGCATCCTATTTGCTTTACCTGATGCCTTGTCACACTGTTTCCTACCTTGAGGGTCATCAGGGATGACAACCCCAAGATCCCTTTCCCTGCTTGGTGTATGCTATGCTCCTCACCCCCCCCAACTGATATATTGTGCCAGGGTTTTTGTGCCCCATATGCATTATCTTGCACTTCTTTGCATTGAATTTCAACTGCCAAACCCTTGACCATTCTTCAAGTTTCTGCAGGTCCCTTCTTATTCTGTCTACACCCTCTGGTGTGTCTACTCTGTTACAGAGCTTTGTGTCATCAGCGAACAGTGAAATTCTGCCTTCTAGATCCTGTGCAATGTCACTGATGAAGATGTTGAATAGGACCCGTCCCAGCACTGGATCCCTGTGGTACCCCCACTGGCTACTCTTCCCTCTGTGGAGTGACAGCCATTTACCACCACCCTCTGTGTCCTGCCACCCAGCCAGTTACCTACCCACCCACACTACTGTCCTGCCCACACCCATATTCCCAGCCTTGTGTAGACAGTCTTCTATGTGGCACAGTGTCAAAGGCCTTGCTGAAGTCCAGATAGGCCATGTCCACTGCTCTCCCCCTGAGTCCACCTCCCTAGTCACCCAGTCAAAAAATTCAATGAGGCTGGGTCTGACATGACCTCCTGGTAGAAACCATGCTGCCTTGGGTCCTGTAGTCCATTGACAACCAGATGTTCCACCAATCTCTCCTTCAGTAGTGCTTCCATGATCTTTTTCCCACTACCGAGGTGAGGCTGACTGGTCTGTAGTTCCCCTGCTTCCTCTTTGTTCCCACTTTTGCATAAGGGGACTACATCTGCTGGCCCTCCAGTCTTTGGGTACCTCCCCTGTTTCAGTGATTGGCTTGAACAGGATAGCCAGAGGTTCAGCCACCACCTCTCTTAGTTCTTTAAGGACCACAGGGTGCACCCCATCTGGCCCCATTGCTTTATCAGCTCTTATTACTTCCAGTTCCTTCCAGGACCCTTTTCGTAAAGGGACTTGTGTCCATTTCTGCACCATTCTCACCCTTGCAATTCCCTTCCAGACCCATTACCCCTCTTCCTTAGTAAAGACTGACAGAAATACCTGTTCAATATGTCAGCTTTATGGTTGTAATCCTCCAGGTGGCTCCATCCTCCCCCTTCAGTCTCACTATCCTCCCTTTGTCTTTTCTTTTTCACTTATGTGCCTGTAAAAGGTTTTGCCCCTTTACCACTGATTTTGCAATGTGTTCTTCTGTCACTGGCTTTGGCTTCCTTACCAGCTTCCTTGCCTCCCTTTGTTTCTCCTGGTACGTTCTCCCATCCCCCTCTGCCTGTGTCTTTTTGTATTGCCACAATGCAATCTTTTGGCTTTTCACTTCTTTGCAACCTCTTTGGAAAACCATAATATCTCCTTCCTTTTCCTCTTGCTAACCTGCTTACCATAATTCTGTTGTTCTTATAATCCCCATTTAAATACGCCCACTGTTCTCAACCCCACATTCCTGTCCCACCCCTTAATGCCTTTTCAATATCTCCCCATTTTCCCAAAGTCTCTAAATCCAGGATCGTATTTTGTGGTTTGGTTCTGCTCTTTCGTGATTTCAAACCACAATGACTGATGGTCACTGTTACCCAAGGTGCTCCCCACTGTTACCCCACCCACACTGTCCCTGTTTGTGAGCACAAGGTCCAGTATTGCTTCTGCCACGAGTTGGTTCCGACCAGTTGCTTGAGGAAGGCACCCTGAAGGAATCAAGATAATCTGCTCCTAGTTGATGCTGCTGCTGATGCTCCAGTCCACTTCGGTATATTGAAGTCTCAACTAGTAATACCTCACCTTGTCTGCCATCCTTGGAAAGCTAGCATCAGCTCCTATCTGTTTCTTCCTCCTGGCTATAGTCTATAGACACACCTGTGAGGGCTACCCCATTTTCCTTTCCAGCTTAAACACACAGCAAGCTCCCCCATTTGCTCCTCCTGGATCTGTGTGGTCCTTATGTCATTTTCACATACAGTGCCACCCTCCTCCCTTCCTGCCTGCTCTGTCTCTTCTGAATATGTTGTAGCCAGGTATGGCCCATCTCCCAGTCATGGCTATCATTACACCAGGTTTCAGTATGCCACAATGTCAGGTCTGACTGTACCATGACAGCCTCCAGATCTTCCATCTTACGTAAAGGCTCCTGCATTTGCACATGCTTCATGATTTGACCTCCCCACTACATCACTGAGAGTGCATGCGGAGTTTAGCTTCATACTAAAAGTTTTAATTGTGCTCTTTGCAGTGCTCATTTTCATGTTTTAAATAGCAGCAGCTTTTTCCTTATATTATCTGGGACAGAAATAACTTGTTTTGCAGCTACCTTGTGTAAAGTTGTACTCGGGAGCGCGCCTGCCTAACCCTTATCTCCGATCTCGATGTGCTTCTGGGACACAGCTGATTTTTGATCATCCCGGATGAAACAGTATTTCACTCAAAACTGCAGATTAAGGTAATAAATAATACATTTTTCATACATAGGGCATTATTTAGCACATGTGTGCTAGGTATGTGCCAGGAGGCACACTTTTCACAATGTGCACACAACGAAGGGGCAAAGTTGACAGTGCCCCTTTAAGTGATGAGTCATGATGACATCATCTGAGCCAAAGACAAAGACCCACATATATTTCTATAGTGCTTACTAGTTCTTCCTTCCCTCTTTGTTTTGAATTGTTGTACCAGAATGATCAACACCATGTATTAACTCATGGATTATTTTGATCAGTACACTTTAGGCTATAATTTTGTTCATTTTGTTTACTTTAACTTGCGGAAAATGTTTTGCAATCCAGCTGACTTTTTTCTTGTCAAACTGCATTACAGTACAGCACTTCGTTTACCTGGTGATCTAGTGGTTATGTGAAGCACTGAATTTTGTTTTTTGTTAACCAGGAGAAACACACTAAGCTGAAAGCTTGTTTACAGGTGTGGCCTGGGAGCACAAGGAAGTGTAATGACTTGCTCAGGGTCACAGAGCAAAGTACTGGTCTGGTTCAGTTCCAAAGCCCATGCTGTCTTGTTAATCCACAAGTGAGGCTTTCTTTTTCCACGTGAACCTCCTGCATCTAGCCTGCCTTCTGTTGAACACATCACCATCCATACCTTGTCCTTAGTACTGCCTGGTGCTGCATATGTGCTTACGGTCTCATGAAGAGAATTATCATACTCAGATTATAATCTTGTACCTCAGAGAGTTGTGCACACCTATACCAATATGCATCATCAGCTAGCACTGTTAAAAATGCCTCCCAAATCACTCTCCAGTCCACATTTTAGTGTTTGACTTCTGCTCCCACAGTAAACATTGAATGGATCACCACCCATCTGCACAATAATGGTAGTATGTACAGTTCCCCTGTTGTGTTTTTTCCCACCTCATTAACCAACAACTAGGTCTTCCTGGAGGGCCAAGCAATAAGCATCATGAACCACCAGAAAAAACTGCTGTTCATGCCCTCATAAGGGCTGCACTTACAGTGTATAACAATATTATTAGCAGGAGAGGCATACTAATACCTTGAGCAAATCCACCCGACTTCTAGTGTCAGTCTACTCCTTTACATGTGATCTGCAGAACCCTGCAGGACAGTTCCCAGCAATTCTTCTCCAGTACTTTTCTCTGCTGTACTCCACAATTCGAGTTGGCTGGCTACCACCCTTCCAAATCTTGAATGAGCTATACACAACTCCCTCAATACTGTCCTAACAAATGTCAACCCCACCCCACCCGAGGATAATCTAATTACACTGAATTCAAGTAACAGTTTAGGTGCAGCCTTGCCCCTCTGAGTATTTGTCATCGCTGGCTACTCTCATCCACAGTCAGGTAGTGATCACGGTGTTGGCAGCCCCACATTTCAGATCTCACAGTGATCTGCTCAACGTCCTCCTTCATGTCTTCAACTAACCTGAATATAGCTATACCCTGCTGGAATGGCTTCTTCGGTCCCTTTCTGGCATTCATTCATTCTTCTCACCTGCTCCCCACACCAAAAACTGGTGAGTTCACTACCCTTCTGCATCATGAATGTGGTTAGTACAGTTTCCCATGTTATTTTTACATATTAATAATAAACATGATCTTCTGGTGAGCCAGGCTGATACATAGATACATAGATACATAGATACATAGATACATAGACAGTGTCGGCAGATAAGGGCCTATGGCCCACCTAGTCTGCCCATTAGAGCTTGTAAGTTCAGTTTGTTTTCCTAGAAGTCTGTTTCCCCTTACCCCTGCCCTCTAGAATTCCTTTATGTCTATCCCATGCATTCTTAAATCCCGTGATTGTTTCCAGCCCCCACCACTTCCTCTGGCAGGGTGTTCCACTTGTCCACCACCTGCTCTGTGAAGAAATTCTTCTCATGTTTCCTCTGAATCGTCCCTCCTTCCAACTTCATCCCATGCCCTCTAGTCCTGAAACATCTTTTTCGCTTAAAAATAGTGTTTTCATGCACCCTGTTCCTCCCTGTAAGATACTTGTATGTCTCTATCATATCCCTCTCCCTCCTCTCCTCCAGGGAGTACATGTTCAGTTCCTTCAACCTGTCTTCATAGGACTTGTGATGCAACCAATGCACCATCTTTGTTGCCCTCCTCTGAACCTTCTCTACCCTGTCTATGTCCTTACGAGGTATGGTCTCCAGAACTGTACACTGTACTCCAGGTGGGGCCTCACTAGTGTCTTGTATAGCTGGAATTATGACCTCCTTTTCCTGCTGGTGAGCCCCTGCCTATACATCCCAGCATCCTATTTGCTTTACCTGATGCCTTGTCACACTGTTTCTCTACCTTGAGGTCATCAGAGATGACAACCCCAAGATCCCTTTCCTGCTTGGTGTATGCTATATCCTCACCCCCAACTGATATATTGTGCCAGGGTTTTGTGCCCCATATGCATTATCTTGCACTTTTGCATTGAATTTCAACTGCCAAACCCTTGACCATTCTTCAAGTTTCTGCAGGTCCCTTCTTATTCTGTCTACACCCTCTGGTGTGTCTACTCTGTTACAGAGCTTTGTGTCATCAGCTAACAGTGAAATTCTGCCTTCTAGATCCTGTGCAATGTCACTGATGAAGATGTTGAATAGGACCGTCCCAGCACTGGATCCCTGTGGTACCCCACTGGTTACTCTTCCCTCTGTGGGTGACAGCCATTTACCACCACCCTCTGTGTCCTGCCACCCAGCCAGTTACCTACCCACCACACTACTGTCCTGCCCACACCCATATTCCCAGTTTGTGTAATAGTCTTCTATGTGGCACAGTGTCAAAGGCCTTGCTGAAGTCCAGATAGGCCATGTCCACTGCCCTCCTGATCCACCTCCCTAGTCACCCAGTCAAAATTCAATGAGGTTGGTCTGACATGACCTCCCCCTGGTGAAACCATGCTGCCTTGGGTCCTGTAGTCCATTGACAACCAGATGTTCCACCAATCTCTCCTTCAGTAGTGCTTCCATGATCTTTCCCACTACCGAGGTGAGGCTGACTGGTCTGTAGTTCCCTGCTTCCTCTTTGTTCCCACTTTTGTATAAGGGGACTACATCTGCTGTCCTCCAGTCTTTGGGTACCTCCCCTGTTTCCAGTGATTGGCTGAACAGGATAGCCAGAGGTTCAGCCACCACCTCTCTTAGTTCTTTAAGGACCCTGGGGTGCACCCCATCTGGCCCCATTGCTTTATCAGCTCTTATTACTTCCAGTTCCTTCAGGACCCTTTCTCGTAAAGGGACTTGTGTCCATTTCTGCACCATTCTCACCTTTGTACTCCTTCAGACCCATTACCCCTCTTCCTTAGTAAAGACTGAGCAGAAATACCTGTTCAATATGTCAGCTTTATTGTTGTAACCTTCAGGTGGCTCCCATCCCTCCCCTTCAGTCTCACTATCCCTCCTTTGTCTTTCTTTTTTCTTATGTACCTGTAAAGGTTTTGTCCCTTTACCCACTGATTTTGCAATGTGTTCTTCTGTCTGTGCTTTGGCTTCCTTACTGACTTCCTTGGCTCCCTTTGTTTCTCCTCAGTACTTCTCCCATCCCTTCTGCCTGTGTCTTTTGTATTGCCTGAATGCAATCTTTTTGGCTTTCACTTCTTTGCTACCTCTTTGGAAAACCATAATGGTCTCCTCTTCCTTTTCCTCTTGCTAACCTGCTTAATGCATAATTCTGTTGTTCTTATAATCCCCATATTTAAATACTGCCCACTGTTCCTCAACCCCTGATTCCTGTCCCATTCCTCTTAATGCCTCTTTCAAGTATCTCCCATTTTCCCAAAGTCCCCTCTAAAATCCAGGATACGTGTTTTTGTGTGGTTTGGTTCTGCTCTTTCTGTGATTTCAAACCACAATGACTGGTGGTCACTGTTCCCCAGGTGCTCCCCCACTGTTATTCCCATCACACTGTCCCTGTTTGTGAGCACAAGGTCCAGTATTGCCTTCTGCCGAGTTGGTTCCATGACCAGTTGCTTGAGGAAGGCACCCTGAAGGGAATCCAGGATAAATCTGCTCCTAGTTGATGCTGCTGCTGGGATGCTCCAGTCCACGTCTGGTATATTGAAGTCTCCAACTAGTACTACCTCACCCTTGTCTGCCATCCTTTGGATGGCTAGCATCAGCTCCCTATCTGTTTCTTCCTCCTGGGCTGGTGGTCTATAGACCACACCTGTGCGGGATAGTGGCCCATTTTCCTTTCCAGCTTAACCCACAGTATCTCTCCCATTTGTTCCTCCTGGATCTGTGTGGTCCTTGTCATTTTTTCATACAGTGCCACTCCTCCTCCCTTCCTGCCTGCTCTGTCTCTTCTGAATATGTTGTAGCCAGGTATGGCCATCTCCCAGTCATGGCTATCATTACACCAGGTTTCAGTGATGGCCACAATGTCCAGGTCTGACTGTACCATGACAGCCTCCAGATCTTCCATCTTGTTGCTAAGGCTCTGGCATTTGCACATGGCTCCATGATTTGACCTCCCTAGACTGCTTCACTGTTCTACTCCAGCCCTTCCTTGGTTGTCATTTATCCCTGGTTCTCCTTGCTGTTTGCCCTTCTGCTGAATTTCTGCCTTTCTGCTTATCCACCTTTTGGACACTAATCTCCATCTTTTGCACACTGCTTTGCAGAGATAGCCACTCCTCTGGTTCACTGGTTCCACTACTAGCTGTGGGGGTGAGCAAGTAGGTACTGTCCTTGCTGGCCTGTACTCCCTTTGCTAGTTTAAATGCTTGTCAATGTAGCATTTAAACTTATCATTAGTGCTTGGATTCCCCTCCAGGATGGATGCAGGCCGTCAGGCTTGAACAAACCTCCATCCCTCCAGGTGGGTCCCCAGTCACAATGAATCAAACCCTTCCTCACAGCACCAGTTCTTCAACCATGAGTTAAAGTTCCTGGTGCATGCACTCCTATGCTCTCCCTTGCCTCTCACAGGTAGTACTTCTGAGAAAGTGACAGAAGTAGCTACTTGCTTGAGACCCTCCCCAGTTTCCTAAACTCTTCCTGAACTTCCTTTGGCTCCCCATTTGCCAAGTCATTAGTACCTAGGGTGGATAATGACATCCAGCTCACCCTCCTGTCTTGCCTTCCCAGTGATCCCCAGTATCTTCCTTCCATCCCTCCATGCCATGGCACCTGGTAGGCACCTCACCTCCTGTCCTCCCCTCCTGTGTTCCTAGCTGGATCCCTCTTACGATGGAGTCCCCCACCAGGATTCGCTTCCTCCTCCTCTGGGGTCCACTGCTTTCCCCACTGAGGTCACCTCCTTGCCTAACCTCCTCATCCTTTCCTTCCACTTCCCTGGGTACCTCTATTTGGTTGTCCTCATTTGCCAGTGTGGCTATGAGTTCTTGAGAGGAATAGGATCTGGGATGCCTCTGCCTGACTGCTCTAACCCTCCTGGAGCCCACTGTCATCCAAGTGCTCCTTGCTCGCATCCTTTGAGGCAGCTGCATTGGACTGGGTGGTCCCTGGATAGGGTGATGGTACTCTGACCCAGTTTACTTCCGTTCTGAGTCTGGCTACCTCATCCCACAGTCCAGAGAGATGCATGCAGATAGGGCAGCACCTCAGTGTCCAGAAGGTCTGCCTGAATATGGCTGCCCCACAGCCACTGCATTGCACCACTCCCACATTATACTGCAATTCCACTACTTCTCTGCTACTGAGCTCTCTTGAGTTCTCTTTTTATTTATTTACAGTACTAAAAATCCTGTAACTGATCGTTCAGATATATATTTTTTTTAGGAAAAGAAACCAATAAATAAATAAATGAGTCAAAACACTTGGTGCTGAGGGTGGTCTCTTCCCCTTATGCCCCTCTACTTCACACCTCTTACTATACCCTGTGTTTAGCTCCTGTCAATCAGATTTATCAGGGCATATAATTAAGAGTTGGGGGAAGGGGGAGCAAGAATTAAGACAGCACAGAATTACACCACCACTATGTTTTACATTTTCAACAGCCCAAAACAATTATAAGTAAAGACAACACAGAAAGAAAGTATGGTGTCACTACAAGCTACAATCTAAGTTTAAAGAAAAATACCCAATTACCAGTTACTCTAAAGCACTGAATTGAATATGTTTCCTTCCTTCACCTTCTGGCTTCTTCTGAGAAGATGAACCTCTGTTGCTGCTTTAACTGTGACTAAGCCCCCAGTGTTATCACGTAGCTGAGGTCAGAGGCCAGACAATTAACACCCTTCACCCAGCTACAGGACAGTCAGACAAGCCAAGATAAAATTTGCAGCAATTAAAGACAGCACAAATTACACCACCACTATGTTTTAAATTTTCAACAGCCCAAAAACAATTATAAGTAAAGACAACACAGAAAGAAAGTATAGTGTCACTACAAGCCTACAATCTAAGTTTAAAAGAAAAATACCAATTACCAGTTACTCTAAAGCACTGAATTGAATATGTTTCCTTCCTTCACCTTCTGGCTTCTTCAGCTGCATTGCACAAGTGGAATAATAGGCCTTCCTAACCATGTAAGATCTAAGCCACCTGTGATTAGGCACTATTAAATGACATGCATAATGATGTGCACACCCATGATTTAGCAGTGCCTAAACAAAGGTAGCCTAGATCTTTTAAGGATAGGAAAGCCCATCATTCCCCTTGTTCCCTGTTGCTATCAGCCTGACTTACTGGAAATATATGTTTATATTTGATATGTCAAAATAAAACAGGAACTGTACTACTTGCATTCATGATGCAGAAGAGTAATAAGCTCACCAGTTTTCGATGTGAGGAGGAATAGTGAAGAATGAATACCAGAGGGGGACTGAGAAGGCCACTATTGCAAGGTACTGCTATATTCAGGGAACTGGGAAGACAGAGGAAAGAAATATGAGCAGATTACTGTGAGAAATAAGTTGTGGGCTGCCAGCACCTTGGTCACTACCTGAGCCCGTTGTCCTGACCAACAATCCCCTTCCCATAAAACCAGTTCATGCAATTGTCCAAGGTTGTGTGTGGATATTAATGTATGAAATGGCTGCCACTACATGTTCAGTCACTTCACTACCAGTCTAGTATTGCTTGTAAAGCACTTTGGGATACAATGTGTATGAAAAACACTATATAAATGCTGATTCTTCTTTTTATTATTATTTCCCATGGAAAAAGAAGAAAAGACAAGCATATATTTGAGTTTTGAGAAAGTATAAACTCTAACATTGGACTGAATAAGAACTTTGCTGCAAAAAAGTGGTGGCTCTAGAGAGTGGTGAAGGGTGTGGCTGCACCACCCCACACCCACATAATAATGTACTTGTGTGCTGCTGCATTTCACTTTGTTGAAGAAGTCTGATTTATTGATTGTACAAATGTTTACATTCAAACTATGGATTACATTTGTAGCTTCTGTCAAAAACGTACTAGAAAAGAATAGCAGAAAATATAATGTTATAATAAAAATGTTAAAAAGTGTATATTAAGCATGCACACCGCCCATCACCCCCATTGTAGCATCTTGGAGCACCATAACCACTAGACCACCAGGTTATTCGAGATTTGTACTGCACTGTGGTTTGCCACAGAGAAAGTCAGTTGGATTAAAACACAATTTCAGCATGTTAAAATAAACAAAATGAACAGAACCATAGCCTAACATGTGTATTATACAAAATAATGCACATGGTTTTGACCATTTGGGTGAAACAATTCAATACAAAGGTAAAAAATAACTAGTTAGCACTATAGAGAGCTATATATCGTTCTGACTTTGGCTCCAATGATGTCATCACATAACACATTTGGTGGCCATTTTAGGAAGCAGGTAAGACAGTTTTTTTAAATTAGAAGGCTGATTTTGAAATATTCAAATGCTCTGGAATCACATTTAGGTAAATTATATAAATGTAGTTTTAGCCTTAATGAATACAGCATCCTTTCCTTTAGTCACCTATGGAGTCATTTTTTTGAATAGTTTGTTGCAAAATGTTGTTTAGGTATCCTTTAATAATCACAAACTAGTGCTAAACTACAAAAAAACTAAAGTCCAGCTGTTTTCGTCCTCTTGGAATAAGTTTAAGGCCCATCAACTCATTATCACCAATAACCACGGAGATGCTCTTGAACAAACTCAGCTTTTCAAATACCTAGGTCTAACCCTGGATAGTCACCTTCCCTTTGTACCTCACATTGAAAATATTGGCAGAGATGTTAATACCAGAATTGGGCTCCTCTTCAGACACAGATGCAGTCTTACCCAAGAAGCCCTGAAGGTTGCAGTTCACAGCTTGGTCCTCTCGATCATTGATTATGATCTAATCATATATTGTGCTGCAACCTCCACATCTCTTAAATGACTCACGGTGGCCCTGAACAAAGCCTGTAGGTTAGTTACGGGTGCTGCGCACCTCACTCATACCTGTGAGTTATATGCTCAATCTGGCTGGCTCCAACTAAATAACAGGATCAAATATCAAACCTGCCTCCTGTGTAAAAAAGCTCTACTTGGATTATTACCCCGAGTATGGTTGCCTGCTAAACAAATCCCCTAAGACCCAACACACATGTACCTTAGTTTCTGACCTCCTTCTAGTACCCCACTGTTGGACTGCTCAATGCCAGCGATCCTTTCAATACAGAGCCCCCCGTGGTTTAATAATCTAAGCAACCAACTGAGCAGTCTTTCTAGTCTGTCCCAATTTAAACTTATGCTTCGTCAGCATCTCCTAACCAAAAGCACTTGTGGTTGTTACACCTAGTTTCCCACTTCTGCAGACACCCTTATACCACTTTTTTCACTCGCTGAGGCTCTTACTTGGCTTCCTGTTTCATTTCACCTCTCCTGACAGAACAATTTTCCTTTTCCCCCACCTCCTCCCTTACCTCACCCCCTTCTTGCTCTTATCCCACTGACCCCCCCTCTTCCTGGACCGGTCCAGGTCCTCTGATTCCCACTCTCCCTTATCTTCTTCCCCTTCATCCACCCTCCTTTTCCCCCTCTCTTACCCCGTCTCCCACCTTAGCCTCCTCACCCTCTCACCTTACGACAAGGCCTCTGGCTGCCATATTTTCTTTTCCTTCTCTATCTGGACTCTGCCCTCTCATCTCCCTTACCTCTTCATTACTCTTCCCCTTCCCCCACCTCTGATTAGCAATGTTGCTTCTAATGTACCTTATGGTTTTCTATGCTTGCTTGTAATCTTGAGTGTGTAGCACTGTTCCCACTTAGTTACCAGTTGACTTGCTGTGCTCCGATGATACCATGAATGTTGTCTGTACCACCGTTGAGACCATGAATGTGGTCTGTACCTCCCAACCTTATTGTAACCCTTTCCTTTGACATGGAACCTTTGTGAATGAGCTGCCCCTAGCTCTAAGGTATTTGTAATATGAGATTTAAATAAATAAATAAACAAATAAAAATGAATAAATACATAAGACAACTGTACTGGGGACAGCTTAAGAAGAGACTCTCACTGCTCTCATGCCTGTGAGAACAGAGAAGTTTTAAGACCCCTTTTAAAGGCTTCCACTGAGGGAGTCTCCCTCAGGGCCCTCATGGAGAGTCCCAAAGGACCAGGCTCACATCCTCAAAGGCCAGTCCCACAAGGTTTTCAACCTGGCCCTGGGAACTAGCAGAAGGCCCTCCTCAGCAGAGTGGAGGTGGTGTGAAGGCTTCCAAAGATCCAGGAGATTAGACAGGTAACTTAGGCCCAGCCTGTGCAGGACCTTATAAGCTAGTAACCTAACTTTAAAGGAGATACATCACTTAACAGGTAGCCAGTGCATTTCACGCAGTGCTGGAGAGACATGGCTAGACCATGAAAGGCCAGTCAGCCACTCATCAGCTATGTTCTGCACCAACTACAGGTATCACAGCATACCTCTACTGACCCAGAGATATACAGCATTATAGTAGTTTAGCATCGAGGTCACAAAAGAATTCACCGTTATGACCAAAACCCTAGGGTGAATAAGGGATTTTTTTTACTTTATTTCCCTCTGTTCACGACTCTGCGGAGCCTGTCTCAGGCATCCTGCCCATATCCTGCCCACCTGAGGTCCCCTCGACCCGTGCCTCCTCTCTTCCCCCCTTCCTGCAGCCAGCACCCCCCGGCTTAACCCCTCCAGGGTGGGGCCGCCCCTCTTCGTTGAGTGCACTTACAAGTTAGTCTCTGGCTGCAGGTGAGGGCCTAGGTGGAGGAACTGGAAGGCCAGGCGAGGTGGACCCTGGCAGAGGGCATGGGGACAGGTGCTGTCGCCTACCCACAGAGCCGGTTGTTTCCCTGTTCTTGTGACCCCCCCACGTGTGCACGCCTGACACTGCAATGCATGGCAACCCTGCCTGCATCAGCACACTGTTCAATGTGCAGCCCATGCACTGCAGTGCTCCCGATCTCCACCGGGAGCCGCTGGTGCACCGGGCTATCTCCCGCCCTCCCTCCTGGGGAAGGAGAGCAGCCCTGTGGGTGCGCAATCCTCTCCCCATCCCTGCTGACCCCCAGCACCTGAGCTCTCTCCCAAACTCGGATTGCCGGCATGGCATGGGGTGTAGCGTCCAACGCTTCAACCCTCAGCACCACTGGGCCAGTTGGGATAAGGTATTTTAATCTGGCAACATAAAGGTTCTGGCACTCACAAACTCTGAAGAGAAATGCGTTTAATGTTTAAAACTGTTTAATTATTAGTACCGTGCAACACAAAACCTGACATGTTTCGGACTAACCAACAATCCTTTCTCAAAGGCTAAAAGACGACTAATGAACAAATCATTTCTATACAACCATTGATCAAATGATCATCAATAAATAAATTAATTAAAAGACTTTAAAAACAGAGAGTGTAATTGGAATTTAAATGACCAATTCAAATACAGCAATTTAGATCACATACCTTGTCAGAACTTATTAAAATATATTAATTGAACTCAAAAAAGTAATTTAAAACAATGAAGACCAAACGAAGCGATAAAACATATTAGACTAATAAGGACCACAGTAATGAAGGGGGGAGGGAAGGAAAGGGGAACAGAATGGAAAAGGCTGCTGTTCAGAAAATTAGGGGACAAAACACATCAATAGCTTGTTGAATTCAAAAGCTATAGAAAAATAAGTTTCTTAGCGTTGTTTTAAGTATGGATATAATTCTAAAGGACCATTAAGTCCAGGATTCATGCACTTTTAATGTTAAAATCCAGAAGTTTTCTCTCCGCAGGACAAGATCACTGTAATCCCCACCTCTTGGGCTGTGGCACACTTTGTCAGTTGCCATGAATTTGAATCTGGCAGATGTTCCTTAGATGGTAAAAGCCATTCTAGACTACCATTGACATATGAGCCTCAAATGTCAGCCCCTGATCCAGAATGACTCTCAACTTTCTCACCTAAGTAGCAGCCCCAAGCCCGAAGAGGCTGAGATGAAGCCCCATCTCCATCTTGGCAGCTGCTACTCTCCCCTTCTGACCCAACCCGATCACCAGTACTTCAGTTTTATTATATTACGTCTTTAGCCAGCTCAACAACATGCAGTCCTGGGTCTCAGCCAGACATTTATTCAGCAGATTGACCATGCCAGACACACCTGGTGGAAAAGAATTATAGAG
Source organism: Neoceratodus forsteri (assembly GCA_016271365.2). NCBI lineage: Eukaryota > Metazoa > Chordata > Ceratodontiformes > Ceratodontidae > Neoceratodus > Neoceratodus forsteri. Next base: position 77,489,310 of record CM057453.1, read on the forward strand.
ATAAGAATCATCTGTGCGGCAATGAAACCAGCTCCATACTGCCTGACTCTTACACAGGGACAGCATGTACACTGCAAACAACATGGGTGACTGGACCGAGCCCTGGAGTACCCCACAAGGTAGGGCCATCAGGAGCAAGGCATAACTTCCCAGCACTACCATCTGAGTCCTGACAGTAAGGTAGGACTCAATCCAGCAGATAACTTTGCCAGTGAGTCCTACATACTCCCTGAACTGATCCAATAACAACCCCCCCATCCACAGTGCCAAACACTGAGGAGAGGTCAAGGAGAACAAGAATTGACCACTCTCCTCTGTTTTTCACCCTGAGCAGGTCATTATGCACCATGACCAGTATGGTCTCTGTGCTATGCCTCAACCTAGAACTGGACTGGAAAGGATCATATATGTCAAAGCCCATGAGGAGTGCCTCACGCTGTAGTGCAACCACCTTCTCAGTAACTTTGCTCAGAAATGGTAGGTTAGAGATAGGTTGGTAATTTGTCAAGATGTCCAGGTCCAAAGATGGCTTCTTTATGAGTGGCTTCACCAATGCATTTTTCAATGCAGTTGGGAAAATCCTCTCTGACAGGAAGCACTAAATAATCTCCATGAACAGTGGGCTGAGCTGCTCAAAACAGCTCACTAGCAGCCAAGTCAGGCCTGGATCCTGTTCACACAATGTTGGCCACAGCTCCGAGATCATCCCACCCACTTCATCCATTGTCACTGGCTTAAGCTCCTCCCATGACCACTTAATGATGCTGCATCACAATGAATCAACTCTGTTGGCCTGTAGCAGCCCACTTGGTGACATCCTAAACTAAATAGAGGACAACTTTTCTGAAAAGAACTGAGTAAACTCCTCACATTTAGTTAATGAGATGGCTTTCATGAACTATGGGCAGGCCAGATGAAGAGGCCTGTCCACTGTACAGAAAGTTAAGAGGGCTGGTTCCTTCCAACAGCAATCTCCCTGGGCAGGAATCCTGCCTTCTTACTGGTGATTGTCCCTCGATACTCACTATAGTGAGTAGTCAAATCCAGTCTGTCCCCCTGCTCCCTGGGCATCCAACAATGCTCTAACATCCATCCCTTTGTCTTCATCTCCCTCAGCTCATTGTCATACCATGGTGAGCCCATGCACAAAGTCAGTGGGTGTACATTAGCTGGCACCGGCAAGGTCAAAAACCATAGAGACAGCTCCATTGTACAGTAAATAATCACTGCTTCCTCTGATCCTCTGGAGCATTCTGCCAACATATCTGAGGTTTCCAGCACCATGAAGAGTCCCTCCAGCCAAAACCCTCACAAAAGGTGGAACTGGAGCACCTCCACAGGGGGTGGACTACAGAGGGGGTCTCTGAAAATGAATCTGATAGCTCAATGATCTAATCAACAGATCAGGTCAGCACTGAGATCTTTCACCTCAAGCTCCAGAGGGAATACTATGTCCAAGGTGAGGTGATGTTGATGGATCACAGGAACAATACCTTGTGCAAGGCCCAGGGATTCCCTTTTCCAGAGGAACTCTTACCCAATGTGCAGGAGTTCATCATCAATCTAGGCATTAAAGTCACCCAAAATAAGCCATCTAGCTACTCCAGTACTCTGTTGGCAAGGAATTTTATGACTTCAGGCAGAAAATCCCCCTCGTGTCCTAGAGGCCTATAAATGTGGAGGATCCTGCAACTTTCACTTGAAGTCCCATGCACAGCCATGCATTCAAACAGTGAGTTAGCCTCCATTGGGTGAACCACCATGTTCAGTTCAGATCTAGAACTGATAGCCACCCTCCCTGGGGTTCTTCTTTGGACAGTGCACCACAGGGAACCCAGCTGATAACTGCCTGCAATATTGGACCAGCATCATCACCAAGCCAGGCCTCTGTGAAGCAAGCCAGATCAACAGAGGAATGTGATATAAAATCCACTATGACTGCGGTCTTATTCCTCATTGTTTGGTCTGCACAGCACTGCCTGAGTGGATGCATAGTAGCAAACAACCCATCACATACCTGCCTACTCAATTTGGTGGGATCCCTGGATATGGGAGTTAAACCTGTGTGACTTCTTATAAATCCTCATTTTGCCCCAGGGCATCTCCTGGCCCTCACAGTTCTAATAACACACCAGCCATCCCCAGTTCACTTGTCCCCCACATCTGTGCCTCCTACTAATTCCTACCTCTTTGCAGTACTGGTATGCCATAGTAGGTTGAGGTGGGACAGAGAAGGGGTGCAAGTCCCATAGCACAGACAGGGAGTAGCTGACTTAGGAATCTGCAAAGGATGACACCTTCCTAGATCAACTACCAAACTAAACCAGCAATAACCCAGCTACTAAGTTTAAAAACCACATGCCACCCCCCACAACCACCTTTTATTATAAACAAGCATTCTTCAGAACATACCTAAAAATCACACACCCCAACACACCTCATTTACACACTATATAACTAAATCCTATCCACCTTACACTCCACGACTCACTCCAAAATAACAAACAATAAAATATAACTTCAAAACAGATAAATTAAATACAGATACAATTTGTGGTGTCATGCAGAAATATTATCCAGTAAAAATGTCCTCGAAGGCCCACCTGGAGAAAGCTCCAGGCCAGATTCCAAATGGATGGAAATTCAAATAACACGTAATGACCTTATCACTCATCCAAGAATGACCCCCCCCAGACCTCAATAAATGTTCTAGATGAAATCCAGATACCAAACTATTAAAAGAGTCTTTTAGTCTCCCAGCTCTCATCCAGAAAACAGGTCCACAAAACTGTTTCTCTGATCTGACCACTGGCACCAGATGGAATCAAAGACTACTCAGTAAGTTTTGAAAAAGAAGAGTCAGAGGTCAGCAGTCAAGATGGCTAAATAAAGAACTCCTATGTAAGTTAAAAGTCCGAGATAAGCAATGGAAACAATACAAAAAATCTGGGTTCCCCCTGGATCTTATCCTGTACAAGCAGTATAAAAATGATTGCAAAAGGCGCATCAGGCAGGCTAAAAGCATACACTGTCAAAACCTGCTGACTAACTCTCCAACGACCCTCGAAAATTTTGGAGCCACATTAAAACTTTTAGGATCTCATAAGCTGTCACCCCTCAGAAATGGTCCTGCAAGGTGTCCACTGTAATGACTCCTTCACTATTGCAAGCGCGTTTAACCAGCAGTTTTCCGACCTATCTGCCTAACAGCTTCCCTTCAATCTCCTGCTACACAACTGAACTCAACATTCCCTGGCGATTCACCTACCTCATCTAAACCATTCTACTTCAAGCGGTCACCAGGCATCAAGTCTTCAAGCTGCTCAAGGCTATCTCTGACAATACCAGCCCCGGCTCTGATGGAATGGAACCCGTCTATTAAAGATGGCTGCTCACCTCATATCTGGACCTATAGCTAGAATCTTCACCTATCCCTCTCAATGGCTCTGTCCCTCGAAATCTGGAAGGCCGCCAGAATTACTCCCGTGTTTAAAAAGGCAGCAAAATGACACGACCAACTACAGACCAATTGCTATACTATCAGTCCTTAGCAAGATCCTTGAGAAATTAGTCTCTATTCAAGTTACCGAATTCATTGAAAACTCCAACTTACCAATACAGCACAGCACGGCTTTAGAAAACACCACAGCACCATGACTGCACTAGCAAAATTCTCCTCTGACATTCTTACCAACATGGAAAAAGGGAAGCTAACAGGGGCTGTTTTCATTGACCTCACTAAAGCGTTCGACCTTGTTGACCATCCTTTACTACTTGCCTCCTCAGAAATCTGAGACTTCTCCTACCCTGTCACTACCTGGTTCAGCAGCTACCTTGCCAACAGGACTCAAGCAGTGAAATTCAACTCGGCGATCTCTGACAGTGCTGTTATCAATATTGGCGTCCTCAGGGCTCCATTCTCGTCCTCTCCTCTTCTCACTATTTGTAAACAATCTCCTGATGTAGTAACCTCTGGCCACTCACTACTTTATGCTGATGACCTGGTCATCTATGCCCACTCTGACAATATCACCAACCTGAATCTGCCCTTACCACAGACTTCCACTTGGTGCAGCTGGCTACACACCCAATGCCTTGTCCTTAACTCCAATAAAACTAAAGCCATGCTATTTGGATCCCACACAAATTAAGAACCTGCTCTTCTTCTCTCTCTGTGCCTGACATTAATGGTAACCCTCTGGAGTCTATTAGCTCTTTTCGCTACTTGGGCATTCACCTTGACCAAAATTCTTGACCTAAAGCTGCACATCCAGGAAACTTGTAAATCTGTCAATTGTAAGTTAGGGACTGCTTACAGGACTAACTACCTGCTTACCCCTGCCGCTAAACTGGCAATTGCTAGAGGAATCCTGTTACCAACCCTCACCTACGGTGCTCCCATCCTAACCATGGCCAGCAAAACTGCTCTGCACCAATGGGACACCACCTTCAACAATGTTTGCAGGTATGCGACTAAAGCACCGTGCCTGAAGCACCATTGTCAGCTATACAAAGACCTGGGCTGTCTATCTCCCTCCTCCACCAGGCAATATTACCTCTGCAACCTTTCGGACACCATCATCAGAGCATCAAAGCCAGCTGAGCTCTCAAAACTACTCAACGGTTATACCTTCACGGACCTTAGATCCTCTGACAAGTCCTTACTGAATATTCCTCTCCGCCCGCACAAAAAGGGCTCGGGGAGCCTTCAGTTATGCTGCCCTCACTTTGGAACTTGCTGCCCAGGGACTAAGAAATGCTCCTTCTCACGATGCATTTAAGCACAATCTCAGAGCTTTCCTTACCTCGATGGACAAATGTGTTTGTTTTGATCCTCTTGAATCCCATGCTCCTAACCTGTTCTCCTCCCTCCCTATTATGTATTATAGGCACTTGCGCTTTTTTATTCTTGGTTGTTTTGCTTTTATGTTTCATGTTTGTTGATATGTATAACATTGTTGTTCTGATGCCAATTGTAAAGCTCTCTAATTACTGCCTAGTCACTTAGCTTGCCCTCGCTCCTGAGCTGTTTTCCCCCACCTTCATTCCTTATCCTGCACCCTCTGTTCCTGTAACACTTACTTTCCCAGCCCCGCTCTCTTCCCTTCCCACTTAGCCATTTCTCCAGTACCCCTGTCATTACCCCCCCTTTTTCCTGCCCCTTCCCTCTCCTGCTCTTTGCCACCTCACTCCCCCTCTAACCGCCCTCCACTCCCCTCTCTGCCGTCTTTCGGTTCCACCGGCCCGGTAACAGGTTGCTACCTTGTACCGCTAATGCCGTAACTTGCCGCCACCCTTCCTACCTTTCTTTCACCTTTCTGCCCCTCTCCCTGCCAGCTTTCCCCTCCTTCTTTTATTCTTCCCTCTTCTCCCTATGCTCAGTCCTCACCCCCTTCCCTCTCCTATTTTATCCCGCCTCCCACCAGTTTGCGTGACTCCCCTCTCTCTCCTGCCGTCTCGTAGTTCCACCGGCTCGGCCGCAGGTTACTACTCTACCCCGCCAATGCCGTTTTCACCGCCTCGCCTCTTGTCCTCCTCCCTTCTTCTGCTCCGCTGCGCTCTTACTAGGTGCACTCTATCTCCCTACCCCCACTCATTTCCCTATCTGTTCCATGCCCTTCATCCCTTTTCCCCCATACCCTGCCCTTCCCACCCTACCCTTCCCCTCCCCCATTCCTTTAGTTCAAATCCCTCCTCACCCTTGCACCTAGTCCCCCCACCGCCCTCCCCTGCACATCACCCTCTCTCCCTCTCTATTTTTTGCACCCATAGCTTCACTGTCCTGTTCCCCGACCTCTCCGTCTCTCTTGCCGACTCCCGGTTCCACCGTCCCAGCCACAGGTGGTAACCTTCTCCCGCTACTGCCACACTTGGCGCCTTAACCTCCCTCCTGTCCTCCCCTTTTTTGCTATTCGCCCTACCACCCCCTGTCTCCGTCTCTCCTGCCCTACCCTTACACCTGTCCCTACCACCTCTCCCCTAGTTCTCAACAACTGAATACATGTAATTTATCCTATTGCTATGCTTGACTACACTGTGTGACTTTGTCCTTTGCAAATGTATCCTGCTCTGTGTAATTTCTTATGTATCCTGCAAATGTATCCTGCTTTGTGTAATCTCTTATGTATCACTGTGTTCTGTAACTGTACCTCCCGGGTCGTGCCTGAAAATAGTCACTTGTTGGCTAGCGCACTTACCCGGTCAACAAAAACTAAATAAATAAAATAAAAAATGTGTGGCAAATGTTAGCAGAGGTGGCAAAAAGCAGCTGCAATCAGGACAGAAAGGGAAAATTCCCAACTGACCACCCCAGAGTCACAGTCTAGGACAGAGCTCTTCAAAGTTCCTCCATAACTCTCCTACAGCTTCTGTGCAGTGTTGCCTCTTCTCCCGTGTTCCTGTCATTTACATACTGAGCAGGCCTTTCTCACTGTCCACATTACGCAGCTCACAATCTGCAACACATTTTTCCCCGGCTCCAGCACTGTGAACTTCTTATAGCAAAATTTGTTTCAGAAGTCTCTCTCATAGGCATCCATGATCAACACATGTTCACTCCAATTCTATTGATGTAGCACTGATACTTATTCCCCTCACCTACGACCTGTGGTCTCAACTCATGGTTTGCTTCTGGTCATCCTCAACTGCCACAGAACTCCAGGTAAGCTGTTTCCCCTCAGGAGGGGGGCTAAAACACAGCAGCCTCAGAATGCTACAAGGTTAGCTTGAGCTGCAAAATACAGGAGCTGACTGAGACATAGCATTTTGATGATTAAACTAGATAAAATTTGCAGCAGTATTTTAATGAGATACAGTACTATCCACACTGCACTTGCTCTATCTAAAAACAAAAGCAATGAACCCCTACCACTGCCTCTCCAAGTGTACTAATTACCCTGTGGACAACCCTACTAATAAAACAAAAATATTAAAAAATAATATTGCAATACAAATCACTCTTCTAAGGGTGTAAAACTCTGTTTCTAAGTTCTCTACAAAGAGAGCACACAGAGACCAGCACAGTATGAGGGCTTCTTTTAGCTAGCTAGGAATGTGTGTGTGTGTGTGGGGAGCTAACACCACTAGCACATCTTAGTTATTGCAGCAAAAGATGTAATACTCATTAAGTGGCTGAGATGTTTCTGACACAGCTTACAGACACATTTGAAATCATTACATAACATACACAATTGAGAATTACTACATGCATGGTCTTTTGTGAGATGGGTGGTCATATTTTTGCAGCTGTTTTGTTTGCCTATAAGGATTTATGTTCATCAAATAGACTTATTCCATGATATATGTTCTATTTATGGTATCTCTTTTTAGTGGTAGGATTATAGGAATTGACAGCCTTCCTTCTGACAATTCATATTTATTGTATTTTTATAATAAGAGTAACAATTTTAAGAGAAATGTGTAATTTTCTATTGAATTTTTAACTTATTGTTTTTGATGTCTGTGTGGTATCATTTTTTTTGTATGTAATAATTATGTGGTTTTATACATACTGAATAAAAATTAAACTGAACATGATATGGGAGGAATCTGTGTAAGATGAGGAGTCACCAAAATGGTGATTGAAGGGGCTCTACCATGCCAGTTTGACATTCTTTATGTCGACTGGCATTTTGCTGACAGGAATCATGTCGACCGCAAGTTGCAGTCTACATGATTCCATGTGTCTCCAGGTCCTGTTTTTTTTATCAGGGGGCTTTGCCCCCTGAATCCCTCATGCATTATGCTCACACACCAGGGTTTATAAAATTGGTTAACCAATGTTTATTTACATGGGGAAGGGTTAGGATGGGGTAAAGTGGATTTAGAGGTTAAAGAACAGTTGTATTGATTGGCATCATCATTATTGCCATTCTTGAATAGAAATCAATGTAATCATTCATCACTTTAAATTCAAACCCCTTTTAACTCTTTAGTCACCCACCAACTTTCTGATGGATTCAGATATTAGTGCTATCTGACAATCTAGCTGCATAGTTGGCAGATCCTATATTAGATCACCACACTGGTACCAGTCCCCAGTATGAATTAGAACCCTGTAATTCTAAAACCTTATCTGAGTTCCCAGTACTAGAGTTCTTAAAGGTGCAGGCCTGTTAAATAGTACAGCTGAGATGGCTGGCATTGCAGCTGGTCAGGGCCCTTAAAAAAAAAAAAAGCAGATTAACTTTATTTCTTTATCTTGAGTCACATCCTCACTGTAATTTTGCAGAAACATTATCACTCCTTAATTATGCTGGCTCAGACTTTAGGTCACTGAACTTCGCAAGAACTCTGAATAACAATTTACAGTTCCCCATTTGTTGGCAGAGGGTGAGTCGGCCTATTCATGGTTTTAAGTCCTCATCTGGTAAAGAGAAGCTATAGCTGGGCATAAAGGCAGGAGCTGTGGATGTCCCCTTTTAGCAATGTGTGGCAGCTTGCATTCTGGAACTTCTCTCAGCTTTGTGGTTGCCTCTTCTCTCTGGACTTGCAGTTACATCATGGTACGGACCGGGCTAAGACCGGGGCCGGCAAGCTTTAGACCCCCACGTCTAGGCTATACCCCTCAGGGCGGGCACAGATGGCAGTGCTTAGCTGACACACTCCCAGGCTGAACTCCCAGGCTGACCTGGAAACAATCTCTATCCTTCAGCATATTTATATTAGCACATTTATATTCAGACATTTTGATTGCTTTAAGTGGCCACAATTTCTTTTAACCATATTCCAGCATGGCTAGCATTGTCCTTTAGGCTTTTCAAATCATAGTCTCTTACAGATGAGTGCTTTTCCCCCTAAGGTGAGGGCTGACCCAAACTTGCACAGTCCCTGCAAAGAAAAATTTGTTTCGTTTCCAAAGCAAGACACACAGGAGCTATAACATGACTTTTACCAAAACACCAGACAGAACGTGAGGCTTGGCTCTCTACCACTTGGAACACTTGAAAACAGACAGAGCTGATGCGGCCTGGTGGTACTGGAGGTTGAGGTTCTGGTCACTACACCTCGCACCCCACGTTCGAGAGTGAGCCCAGGTCACCAGGAGTCAGCAGAGGTGAGAGAGGATTGAGCATCTGGAGGACTGCTCTCCTCTCTTGGGGGAGGGAGGTTTACCATCCTGCTTGCAGACTGCCCTCTGGCGATGGCCAAAGAGCAGTACGGACCGGGAGGGCATGCACCGGTATCATTATGTCGGTGGGGAGGTGGGACAGGAGAAAACAGAAAAAGGATCTGGCAGGCTCCATGATGGCCATACCAGTGCCCTGGCTGGCCCCCTGAAGTCTGGATTTTGCTCCGGGGGTGGGAGTAAAAGCTGGCATCCTTTTACCCTGGCTCTGCCATGTGGAGGAAACTGTTGGGGAATTAGGGGGTGCTGGGTCAGGGAACGGTGCAGCTGGAGACTGAATCCCTTTGAGGGAGGGACTGGAGCTGCCTGCCGGGCTCGGGGAGTGAAAATACCTATGAAGAAAAAAAAAGAAAACAGACAGAGTTTAAGGCATGTCTCCCAACCATGCTAGACTACTTGATAGCAAATGGAACTACTGTAGCATCTCACATGCTCTTTTAGGCTTCTCTCAAGCCAAATCACAGGCTCTCAGTCTCACGTGGCTATGCTGGTAATTGCAGCTCCAACGGACATTTACTGGCACAACAAGAGAGTCCCTTCTCAGCTATGCTGGTGTTTGCAGTTCCCAATGGACATTTAGACAGAACACTGGTCCTCCCAGGCACTGTTAGGAAAAGCTCTGCATGCTTAGAGAACTCCCCCTCCAGTCCTGCAGGTACTTTACACAGAAACAATCAGCATTTCTCAACTACTGGACCCTTCTCTGGTCATTTGAGCAAATGTCCACCCATTCCTTAGGTGCTGGATGAACACAGGGTGCAGACAGATGTTAAGCACGTCTAGGTTTTCTGGGCTTCTCTGCCCCAAACAGATCTCTCACTGACCTCAACTTGTAAGCAGAAATTTACTTACTCAGAAGGATTCAGAAGCCTTCCTTTTCTGGAAGTTACAGGCTTTATCAGCACTCTCTCTGCTGAGGCAGAGTGTCTTTGCAGCTCTCTCAGAACTGCAGGTGGATGCAAGTTTCTCTCCCACATTTTCCTAATGGGATACGGAAAATGCTAGCCCTGGGGGACAAATTCTGGCAACCCCCAGTCCAGCAACTTTCATTGCTTGCAGCCATTCTTTCTTTGGCAGAGACTGAAGCCCCTCTCCCTGCAAGAGGTGCTGGCTGGTCACGTCAAGGCCATGTGTGGCATAGGCCCCTTCTTGATGACGTCATCTGAAGAGGAGGAGTCAGATGATGACATTTAACAGTACAATGCCCAGTCACACCCCTACTATGGCCAGTGACCATACCCCACCATCCACAATATGGCAGTTCCCCGTCACATGACACCACATCCATATGTCATCAACGGCATGAAGACCATCATGGGCGACGCCATCATTGCGACCCCCATGATAGGGGGGAACCAGGCCAAGGCCTAGTCCCAATGGCACCACTGATCACCATTATTTCTGTGGACAATAAGGAATCGATAGAGAAAATGATTGTTACTGCCTTAGGCAATGTGACCCTACCCGACAGAAGCAAGCAGACTCTGTGAACGCAGATTAGACAGATGCTGCAGGAGGCTGCGACTCAGGATGGAATGGTCCACACTGTGGCTGAAGCCACAACTCAGGCAGCCCTGCAGGGCACCCGAGACAATCTACCTCTGAACGATCGTCCCAGCAATCCCCTACAAATGGCCAACTCGGTTCAGCAAATAGCTGACGGTGTTGGCTGGATGAGCCCGTCCGATAACCTCATTTGCCACTTGGAGAAGGTGCATGCTAAATGTGAAATGTTTAGTCTTGCTACAGACTATCTAGTCCAGATTCTATGCCACACCATTGATCCTGGCCTATGGGCGAAACTCCCTGATGCTGTCCAACAGGACAGCCACACCACCTTCGACGAAGTAGCATCTGAACTCATCACCACACACAATCCAGGTGTGGTAGGAGTGATGCTCGCATACCCTGTGAAACAGAATGCAAAGGAAAGTCCAGTGACCTTGCATCAGAGGCTTTGGATGGCCTACCGAGCAGGGAAGAACCTTGCAGGAGAGGCCGCTGATGTGGACCTCATTGAGTACAAAACCCTGTTCCTTTAGAACCTGATACCTGCAGTGCAAGAAAAGGTAGAGCCAACCACCTGTCCCACCACAGTGAGGTTTGCCAATATTCTTTGGAAAACAGAGAGAGTCTATCAACTCTACATCCATAACTCAAGCTCTGGCTCCAAGAATGTAGCAGCCATGGAAGCCATTCCAGGGAGGCCACAATGCACTACATGGTAGAGGGGCATGCCCAAGAGAAACAGCCCCTCCCCACAGATAACTAACACCCCCAGCAGGGCCAACAACAATCCTGGGGTGGGAACCAGAACTACCACAAAAACAAGAAACGCCAGAAAAACAATAAGGGTAAACAACAGAGATCAGGCCCTTCATATAGGGAAATAACTGAAATCTCTGAGACCTCCTCGGGAAAGTGCGCTCCGTAGCTGACGCTGTTCCGGTACGGGCCCTTGCTGCAATACAACTGCGAGAGCAGGCCTCCACAGGCCATGGAGATACTGGAAGTCCAGGCTGTCAGGCCCCTACAGGCCTGAACCCAGAAGTGGCTCCCTATATAGCATCAGTACAGAATGGCGAGATGGTTCACAGGAACCAAACCAAGACTCTCTTTCAAGAGCTTCCCCATGCTTCCACTGGTACAGATTGACAATTACAGGCCCCAGTCTGTACTGTAAACAAGCTGGTCTTGGATACAAATGGAAGGACCTGCACAGAGGTCGAGGTCAGGGGCTGCCTACTCACAGTACTGCTGGATTCAGGCACAGCTCTGTCTGTATTACAGGATGATAACCCAGACACATCACCCCGGTCTACCAGATGGTGGACCAATATGTTTGGTGTAGACAGAACTAGGTTACCTGCATACCGCTCCCTGCCACTACCTGTGACACTGGGACATCTGAAGGCATATCACACCTCTCAGCAGATGGTATTGCATGATCACCCTATCATAATTGGAACTGACTTCTTGTCACCACATGGCTGTGTGGTAGACCTAGCCAACATGTTAATGATACAGATTCAGGGGCAATATCATACCATCATGATCCCTGACTCACACGTGGTTGCAACAATCTCCACAAATGACAGAGTATGATGTCATAGATTTGTTTAAGGACCATGAGCTTTTCCCAAAGCTCCTTCCAATTCTACAGAGACATCTGGAGGCATTTTCCACCAATAAGCATGATGGCAAGATGCACAATATCATTGAAGTGACAGGCCCAACGCATGAGAGGCAGTGGCAATACCCCTTCCCATCTGAGGCCTTTCCCTTCTCTTACAGAAACAATTAGATCACTCCTCAAGCAAGGTGTAATTAGGTCATGTGTTTCCACTGCAAATTCCCCAGTATGGCCTGTGAAAAAACCCAAGGGCGCCTGGAGACTTACTATTGACTACAGGAGACTAAACCAGGTACACCTAGCTGTGCCCCAACACTGGTATCAGCATCAGATGTGCTATAACTACTGACCCCTGACCAACAATGGTTTAGTGCCCCCGATATCTCCAATGGTTTTTGGTCATTGCCATTGGCCCCAAGAGTCAGTATAAGTTTGCCTTCACCTTCGAGGGCAGGTAGTACACATGGACCTGCATACCACAGGGGTTCCACTACAGCCCCTCCCTGTTCCATCTGCACATGATGGATGCTCTTGAGGGTTTCTCTACACCCCAGTGTCTCTTGCAGTATGTGGATGACCTGTTGTTAGCCACAGCCACATAGGAACAACAGCTGGATCTCTTAGACGAACTACTGACCCTCATTCAGAGGGCAGGCCTCAAGTGTAACCCAGCATAAGCACAACTATGTCAGAAAGAGGTACTCTTTCTGGGCTTGAGGATAACAGATCAAGGCCAAAGCCTTACCTGGAAGAAGATACAGGGATTGCAAGATTTGCCACTTCCCACCAGCGTGGCCACCCTTAGGAGTTTTCTAGGTATGGTTAATTATTCTAGGGATTTCATTTGTGATTTTGCTCAGAAGGCTACCCCTCTGTATGAACTACTGAAAAAGGATATCCCCTGGACTTGGGGTCCCATTCATACCCAAGCTGTGATGTAATTGCAGCAGGCTTTGGCCTCAGCTCCAGCTTTGGTCAATCCCAATCCAGCCTTGCCATTCCATCTGGAATCCGTCACCTCTGAAATTGTTATGTCTGCAGTGTTAGCCCATAAGCCCCACTGCATATGCATCACAGTTCTTGACCCCAGTGGAACAGAAGTATAGCCTTTGTGAAAGGAATCTTCTGGTTTGCTGTTGGGCTGTCAATCACTTTCTGTATATCACTGGGTAATCCCCCCAATCATCAATACAAACCATACCCCATCAGACAGAGTAAAGGATGGGTCAGTCTCCAATATCAGACTGACACACTGGTCCCTCATTCTCCAGGATTGAGACATCAAGATACACCCAACCAAAATGCCATCCATGCTGGCACATGGCTTCCTTTTCCCAAGAGAACCCCATGACTGTACACTGCAGCCACCTGATCTACCAGATCCAGGCCCTTTCCTTCCTGCTACACAACAATTACTTGAGAGCACCTCACTGTGTCATGTCTTTACAGATGGATCAGCTTCCTATTATCAGAGAGAACAGATAGCAGGAATGGGTATATTCATGGTTTACCCTTTTGGTAACACTGTTAAAATCTCCAAACATTGCAGTGTAGCATCATCACAGTATGCAGAGATGGTAGCAGTGGCCTGTGCTCTTGAGTTCATCCAGCATGGAACCGAGGATACCATTATATACACAGCCTCTAACTGGGTTTGTTGTTCCCTTACAGAAACACGAAGAACTGGTAATATACATTCATTCACTGGCACAGAAATTTGCACACAAACTCTATGTACACAAAGTTAAGGCCCACTCCATACATTACCCCTCTTATGCCTTCAATGACACTGCTGTCACCCCTGCTAAGTAAGGGGTCCAAGGGGGGACATCTGGATGATGGACCATCCAGTGGCCAGAGCGGCTGTGCACATTGCGGCTGTCAGGAGGAAACCTGAACCCTTCTCCCCCTTGGATTTGTCATAAGCACAGCATGCTGACTCTGAACTCAAAGATGTGTTCAGATTTCTGAACAAAGGCACTGAGAAGAATCTAACTGCCCATAACCCGTACTGAAGACATGAAGGTAAGTTACACCTGTCCCCAGATGACAAGCTCATTTGGTACCAACCAGATGACATTCCCCAAAAAATTGTGGGTTGTCCCTACACATCTTAGATCTGAAATTTTTGCACCAAGTGCATGACATTCACATGCCACTGTAAGACAGGGGACTTAGAAGCAGTGGTGGGGATGGACAACCTAGATCTGATAGTGATAACTGAAACATGGTGGATGGATAACCACAGTTGGAAAGTGGAATTGTCAGGGTATAGTCTTTATAGGAGGAACAGGAAAGGAAAAAAATTGGGAGGGGTAGCCCTATACATAAGAGACTGAATAAGAGCAACAGAGAGTAGGGATGGTCAGGGATCAGTGGAGATCCTTTGGGTCACATTAAGTAAGAGGATAGGGGAGGCAGTAATGATAGAGGTGGTCTACACACCGCCAAATCAGGGAGAGGAGGTGGATAGGGAGATGGCTAAGGAAATACAAGAGATGGCCGGCAAAGGGGAAATCCTGGTGATAGGAGATCTAAGTCTTCCTTATTTGGAATGGGGAATCCCAACAGCAACATCAGAAAGGAGTAGTGAGCTGTTAGAGTCCATGCAGGAAGCATTTATTCACTAGCTGGTCAGGGAACTGACTAGGGGAAGGGCCATTCTGTAAATGGTTATGACAAATGGAGTCAATGGGGAGGATGTAGAGGTTGGGGGAAATCTAGGAGATAGTGACCACAGGATGTTAAGGTTTAGCCTTTGGGCAGGGTCAGATAAGAGCAGGTCCACCACTGGCGTACTGGACTTCAGGAAAGTGGAGTTTAAGAACATGAAAGACATTTTATAAAAGAAACCAGAGGGGAAGGAGAACCCAGAAGACATACAGGAGCCGTGTGTGTGGGGGGGGCAATTAAAAGGGGAATTTTGCTGGCAATAGAGCAATACATTAGGAGGGTGAGCAAACATAAGAAAGGGAGGAAACCACTTTGGTTTACAACAGAGGTGAAGGAAGCAGTCAGGGAGAAAAGGAAGGCTTTCCGGCCTACAAAGCTTCACTGGCAGTGGTGGACAAAGAAGTTTACAGGGAGAAGCTAAAGGAAACCAGGAAAATAGTCAGGAGGGCTAAAGCAGATATGTAGGAGAAAATAGCAATGGAGGTTAAAGGGGAGACAGAAGGAGAAGCAAGCAGAGGATTATGAGACTCAAATGTGGGGGGCTCTGATACAAGGAGAGGAGGAAAAAGTGAATCTACTGAATGACTACATCACCTCAGTCTTCATGGTTGAAGAAGAAGGGAAGGGCCCAGAGTTAAGAAGCAGGGAAAGGGTGGGCAGGGAGATGGACTCAGCCCCTTTACAGAGGGTAGGGTATTGGAGGAATTAGGAAAACTGCGGATGGACAAAGCAATGTGCACTGATGCAATCCACACCAGAGTACACAAGGAGTTAAGGGAAGGACTGGTGGCACCACTCACAAGGTTATTCAATCTGTTTCCAGACAAGGGAGAGTCCCAAGGGATTGGAGAAGGTTTGATGTGGTGCCATTACAGAAGGGGTGAGAAAAGGATGAGACGCGCAACTATCGCCCGGTCAGTCTTACCTCCATGGTGGTAAATTTGATGGAAGCACTTATAAAGGAAAGGCTAGTACAATATCTAGAGGAAGAGGGCCTCATAGATGACAGCCAGCATGGGTTCACAGGTGGAAGGTCATGTCACAGCAACCTGATTGAATTATTTGTGGGAGTAATGGAGATATGGGATCAGGGAGGGGTGGTGGGCATGGCCTATCTGGACTTCAGGAAGGCCTTCGACACCATCTCCCACAGGAGGCTAATAAGCAATTACATAGCTTAGGGGTGGGGAGCAAACTAATAATCTGGGTGCAGAATTGCTGGGGGGAGAACTCAGATGGTGGTGGTAAATGAGGTGCACTCAAAGGAATGAGGGGTGATGAGTGGGGCTCCTCAGTGGTCCGTGTTGGGACCCATGCTGTTTAACATATACACTGGGGACTTTTCAGAGGGCCTAAATGGGAAGGTGTGTCTGTTCGCAGACAACACGAAGATCTGTAACAGGGTGGACATATGGGAAGGGGTGGAAAAAATGAGGGAGGATCTGGCCAGGCTGGAGGAGTGGACAGGAAAGTGGCAACTACAACTCAATGCAATAAAATGTAAAATTATGCACTTAGGATATAATTCCCCAAGGGCAAGATACTGGCTTGGGGGGGGCAACTGGAGGTTACAAACCAGGAATGGGACCTGGGATCACAATATCGGATAACCTGAAGGTTAGGAATCATTGAGGTAGGGAGGTGGGGAAGGCAACCAGAATGTTGGCATGCATAGGAAGGGGCATTACAAGCAGGAAAAAGGAGGTGATCATGCCACTATACAAAACTATGGTCAGACCACAGCAACAATATGAGTTCCAGTTCTGGAGGCCACACTTACAGGGTGACAGGGACAGGCTGGAGAGGGTTCAGAGAAGAGTGTCCAAGATGGTTCAAGGGCTACAAGGGAGGTCATATGAGGAACAGCTGGAGGAACTAAACTTGTGTACACTGGAAATGAGATGGGAAAGGGGGGATATGGTAAAAACCTTCAAATATCTGAAGGGAATAAACGAGTAAGGGAAGGTAGCATTTTCAGGATGAGTGAGAACAAATCCACTAGGGAACATGCATTCAAGCTGGAGGAGGGAAGATTTAGAGGAGATGTAAGGGGGCAGTTTCTCTCAGAGAGGGTTGTGAGTAGAGATGTGTGAAATTTTGAAGTTTCATTACATGAAATATTTGTGCAAAATTCACACATTTCACAAAATAGTTTGAGGGTATGGAATGTGAAATGTCACCCATGAAATGCAAAATTTTGCCCATGGAATGGTGAAATTGTGCATTTCATGGTGAAACTTCACCTTCTGCAGGTGAAATTTTGCATCTTCAAACCTGACCAAAAATTTTGCAGAATGGCAGAATTTCTTGAAATGTTTTGCAAGGCGAAATTGCCAATTTCACAGCAATTTCGCTGGCAACATTTAATTTCGCAACATCTCTAGTTGTGAGTCCGTGGAATAGGCTGCCAGAATGGTTGTGGGGGTGGATTCAGAGGTCAGATTCAGAAAAGCTTGGGACAACTACATGGGGCTAAAAAAAGTGGAAGGGTATGGAACAGTGGGTGTAAGATTAACTAGATGGAGGGAGGGGGTATTTCGGGCAGACTGGATGGGCCAAGGGGTCCTTTTCTGCTGGCAAATTTCTATGTTTCTATAAACACAGGACATACCCCTCAGCTGTACAGCATCATGACAATTTATTACAAAAATATGCATACATGGCAAATTAAATTATTAATTGGTCTTAAAAATTGATCTAAGAGTTATGTTTTCACTAGGAATAATCATATTTTGCTATATCAATTAATGCATGTTATCTTTCCCATCTCTATTGGTAAGTATAGTACCAGAAATTGACACTGGCAATGATTTTCTTGATAATCAAAGCTGCTAATAAGTCATTGTACCAGTCTTTGTATGATGATAGCACTTCAGAATCCATCCAGTGTCTCAGAATGACACTTTTGGCAAACATTGATCTCAAGGCAATATTTGAAGAAAATTGTTCAGTTGTTTAGACAGAGTTCAATGACCTGACCATAGTGACATGGACAAACTGGTTGACATTTCAGCATCACTATGATGCCATCCTCAGGGCATGATGGTGCACTGTAGGGTGTGAATTGTATGATGAACATTTTAAGGAGACAGTGCACATTATCCACTGTGAGAAGGGGAATGAACAAGTATGCATCTTTAAAACCACTGATAGGAAAGGAGCACATTTACATAGACACATTAATTTCAGTGAATATAGCATTTACTGGATACAGGAGCGAGGACCATCTTCAGTTAATCCTTTCGGGACAGGAAATATGTGATCTTATGCCCCTCTTTGCAAAATGTTTTTCATTATGTCCCCATACCCATATTTCACATCCAAATTAACTACGGTACTGCATTTCTATTCCCAAAAATGTCAGTCATGCATTTGATCCATGTGCTTTTTTTGCAAAATATCTAGAAAAGCTATACTGCATATTGTTTGTCCTTATGGCATTTTTGTGTTCAGTTATTTGTGTCTTAAGCATGCACTTTGTCGGATATACATTTCTCTGCAGGGACATGTCAGCAGCATACAGTACATATTACATCAGCTGCACAGTAATATATATTATATATAGTATTTGTTTTCTGAGTTCTCAGACGGTTGAAGAATCTCTTGTCCTTAATGACTGAACACAGTGAACAATGTTCCCACTGAAAACTGTCTTTTGCTGGACTTGAAAGCCAGGTTCCTTTTGTGTTTTGCTGAGATAAATAGGACTGCACAAGAGGGTTCTTAAGGTTTTTACCATTATTGTATGTGGCCCTAGGAGGTCTGTTTGCTATTCAAGAATGTCCTGGCTTACCTTGTCATATATTCCAGTTTTTTTTTTTATCACATTGCTATCGGATTCTGGGTGTAAGATGAATGTAGTCCTTCATGAAGGTGAAGACTTCATTAGAGGTTTGGATTTTTTTGTTTAATAATTAACAGTCCCTATCTTTTACTTAGTATTGTTTTTCCAAATTATTTGCTTTTATTTATTTGATGTTTCAGCGTGGCTCAGTTAATAGCATATATGCCTCATGGTCAGATGGTCATCATGGGTTCTAGTCCCACACTGGGATTGGGCTCATAGCATAAAGTCTGTCACCAAAGTACAGTACTAGAGGGCCGCTCTACTGCTGAGGTGTGCTGTCCTCTGGTGAGTCATCTTACTGAGTTTCCTTCTTCCCACCTCTGGTGCTGTCTTGGTGGATGTCCAGGTGGAAGTAAAAGAATGCACGGCACCTTTTCACAAAGGTAGGGGTATTTTTATTTTATTAAAATAAATCAAAACGGATGAGAATTAACAAATCAAATCAATAAGAAATTATATAATCCATTATACAAACTGATTTATGTTTTAACAGAGATACCTAAATATAACGAAGGGAAAAAAACAGGCAACAAAAGTAACACTGGACTAGAAACAAACAAACAAAAAAAGCTCAAACAAAATAATACACTACTCTTTTCTACCTGCGTTCTCTTCAGTATACTGTACACAATGTACATTTTTCCACAGTTTTTGGAATTGCTTAGATGTAGCTTTTTGTATTTCTTGAGTATACAATTGCTTAACTTAATCCAGAATACCACAGACCAGATCAGCTGGAGACACATACTGGTATTGTTCCCAGACTCTCGCCACCAACAAAGCACTCAGGCATTATCTTCTTTGGGTGCTCGTATTGGCAATCAATTTATTACAACTTAGTAGTAGTAGTAGTAGATAAAATTTATTTATACAGTAATGCCTCCATTAGGGCTATATATGCCCTTTTCTCAAGGTGCACCTGTTTAGTACAAAATTACAATAACAAAATACATAGACATAAAATAAAATATACAGAGACAACATGCTCAAAACAAACAAATTACATTCAAGGGAAATTTGACAAATACAAAAGCCAATTACACATTATTAAAATACCATACATTCTGTCCAACAAACCACCTCATATACTCCTAATACAATTTAATCTATTACATGCATGACAAATCTCAGATCCTAATACAATTTAGACTATCTATTACATGTACAACAATGCTCAAATTCCCTATAAACAGCAATTTTAAAGACATCTGATTTCATATATGGGTCTTTAAGGTACAAAGGGAGTTGATTCCAGCAAACAGCTGCTTTATACTGAAAGGTCATACAGGTAAATTTATTATTATACTTGGGAATTACTAACTCTCTAGCTGTTTTTCTTCTCAAATTACAGCCATGTTTTGGATTTATTACAACTTGTCACTTATTATTCTCCATTACACATTAATATTTTGTTATCAAATACAGTCTCAGTTTATGATACATCAAATCATCATTTCTTTCCCAACTGTTTTAGTCCATCCCCCTTTATATCCATATGACATGCACATTATTTACATTATTTATCCTCCAACTTTCCATTATCTTCTACCAACTCAGATGTACATTATGGGAGGGTCTCTTCTCTTTTCTCCTTTTCTTCTCAGGGTGCCAGCGTACACTAGCACCCCTTTCTTCAGGTCATCACATCAGTATTGCCTTGCAGGTCTGCCTACCCTTCCCCCCCTTTTTCCTTCCCACTCGCCCATCCCCCATTTTCCCACTAGCCCGCCTCCAGCTTGCGCAGGATGGCGTGCCTTGCCCCTTTACATACTAGCAACCCTTTTCTCACCTCCATGCTTCAATACAATCCGCTGTCTCAGAATTTAATAGATATGCCCCAAATCCCAGACAGATGTACCCTGTCCCCCTTGTAAAACTCTTCCTAATGCTCTACAAACCCCCTCCATATGACTCTGGTCCCCCATCCCTCTAAACAAGGCCCCTACTCAGTGGTTCATGTGCTTCCACACCTTATCAATGGCCTTGTGGTTGTGGGCATTCTGCCAGACCCATCTGGGTACCATATCTGACCATACCAAAGTGATCCTTGGCCACCACTGTAAGATTTTTGTAATGTCCTCTTTGATCCGGTAGAATATGTTGAGCCAGAGCCTGGTGCCCAGATTGTTTCCTCCTAAATGAATGATTATCAAGTCCGGCTCAGGCCGACTATCCCTCATCTCCCACAGAGTTGGTAAGAGCTGGTTCCACCTCATCCCTCTGACTCCTTTCCTTGTTAGGTCACACTGCCTCCAGTCCTGATACAGCTGCTGGCTCCCTGCTCTCCTTTCCACTCTCCTTTTGACCCAAAATATGAAGAAATGTCCACAGACCCAAATCTCCTGCCACCTTTTGTTGCCTGTTTAATCAACAACAGAAAGGTGAGACAGGGTTCTGAAATAATCATTGCACCACCCCCATGCTCCCCCCCCCTCATTACACCACAGTTCTTTCAAGAGAAAAAGAGACAGGATTAGTGATCATGTTATTTAATTCTCACATAGCTCTTGCAACAAGCTGAGGCCCACCGCCCCACCTCCTTTATCTCTATCTCCGACTTGCCCTTCTCCGCGGCCACTGAGACCGCCCCGATTCTGAATGAATGTGTGGAGAAACAACTAAGATCCTCCCCAATAAATTCCATTCCCTTTTTCATAAGGGCTGCCACCTGGGCCCCCGTCACCATTTTCCCATCCTCATGAACAAATAGTGGCCCTTTTCAGGTGGCCGGCCCTGCTGCATATGCACACAGGGCTTGCATCAGGCATATTGCCTATTTCAAATTCTACCTCAGGACTATGCTTGATCCTTTGTCCTCTTGATCTGTCTTGGATCTCTTTGGGTATACCCTGATTTCCCCCATTCCACATGATACCTTCTCCCACTGCAGCACCTCCACCACCCCTTTTCTGCCCCGTCCTACCACTTCACTTGCCCAAAATGCTCTGTGGAACATAACTGCAAAAATGGCTGAAAACAATATGCCCTCATCTTTCAGTTTGCAAATCAAGTGCATTATCTCCATCATCTGCTCTAAAATGGATTCAGATACTGGTCTTCTCCTCTCTATAGCCCTTCCCTTAAGCTGTATCCATCCCTGCATCATTCTTCTTGCTAAAATACCCCCACAGGGGTCTGTCCACCTCTTCAGGCTGCTGACCACACTAATTGCTGCGAGGTGCACCCCAATCATTGCCTGGGCCATGCCTCTGTTCCACCCGTCCACCACAGATCTGCCCACTTGGTCCTCAGTAACCATCCCACTTACCTCCAAATCTTGCCCCTCTCTGAAGGCCTGAAATGCTTGACATGAACCTTCATAGGCCTTTAATGTTCTGGGTGACCAAGAGTTACAGAACAACAACTTGGATCCCTCCAGCCAGTCTCCCAAATGTCCACTGGCACTGGTGTCTCTTTTGCCTCTGCTCTCGGGGTGATGGCTTGGAACCTGTCCAGCTGCAGACGGGAGAGACTGTCAGCTACCGTATTCTGAACCCCATCTATATGTTTCACTCTGAAAGACAGGTTAAGCCAAAAACCCCGAAGCACCAGCTGTAGTAATACCCTTGTCACCAGTTCTGATGTGGACCCCTTTCTATTCAGCACATCTACCATGGCCCTATTATCACACCAAAAAGTGAATTTTTGGTTCCTCAGCTCTTCCCCCCACAGCAGTATGCAAACCCAGATAGGAAAGATTTCCAAAAAGGTAATATCCTTTGTGATGCCCTTTTCTTTCCATTCTGCAGGCCATGCCTGTGAACACCTCTTTGCCCTGAAATAGGCCCCCATCCCCAGCCCACCGGCAGCGTCTGTGTACAGCTCCAACTCATTATTAAATTCCACTTATCTTGCCAGAATGTTGTCCCATTGAAATCCCTCAGGAATTGCTCCCAGACCCCCATGTCATCCCATGTGCCTTTTGTGATGTCCACCCAGTGGTGTGGTCTCAACGCGCCCCTGGTTGCCCAACCTAGATGTCATGTGAACATGCACCTTGGCCCAAATGCCCTACAGGCAAAATTTAGGTTTCCTAACAGCTGCTTCACCTGCCTAAGCTGCAGCCTCCTGCACCCCTTTATATCTTGTATTAGTTGTTGCAACTTCTCAACCTTTGTAGATAGTAGCTGGAATACCTCCGCCTCTGCATCTATCTCTATCCCCAAAAATTCTATCCTGTAGTTGGGGCCCTCAGTTTTAGGGGGGCTAGCAAGACCCCTATTTCATGACAAAAGACCTGGAAACAACCTACCATACATTCTGTTTCCTCCTTGTCCTGCCCAATTAGCGAAAAATCATCCAGATAGTGTAGCACCATTCTGAAACCGTATCATTTTTGAAAGGCCTATTGCAACCAGGTGCTGAACATTTAAAATGTGGCACAGGTGATAGAAAAACCCATGGGCATTGCCTTGTCAAAGTAGTACTGGCCATTCACTTGAAAACCAAGCAGCTCCCAGTCCTCCAGGTGCACCTGCAGCAGCCTGAAGGCTGCTTCAGTGTCTTTCCTGGCAAGCCATGCCCCCTTGGTAACCCTAATCAACTGTACGGCTTCCTCCAATGTGGCGTAAGTGACCTTGCAGTCCTTCTCTGTTATAAAATCATTAACTGGAACCCCTGCTGGGAAAAAGAGGCGGTGAATGACTCAAAACTCACCGGGCTGCTTCTTGGGCACCAGGCCCAAAGGGGATACCCACAGGTTCTGTAATGAAGGGGCAGAAAATGGCCCCTCCACTCTCCCTGACACCACTTCCTTCTGTATCTTACGCAGCAATATCTCCTCTTTTCCTTTTATCAAACCTAGGTTCTTGGCCTTGGTCCCTACTTGCTGCCCCTGGAATAATAAGTTGAACCCCCCCCCCAGAATCCTTCGGCTAATATGCGGGCCGCCTCTCTATCTGGGTACCCTATCAGTCCCTCTTCCAATGCTTCCAACATGATGGGTGTTCTTGCCATCTGAAAGCCATACCTGGTTGGCACCCTGCCCTCAAAATATCCCCCCTCTATTGCTGGAAATCCCTCCCTCCTCCGTAGCCCCTCCCTCTGCCCCCCCCTCCCCAGGGCTGGCCCCTAAATCTGGTTTGCTCAGTCTGAAAGGGCTGGCTGTTCTGGCTGCCCCGTTATTTCCCAGCCCCGGGTTGACCCAAGTGTTTCTGCATTTGGATGCCGGATGTATACCCCCGCACTTTTAACATGTGTAGTGGAAACAACACTGAGGTCAGGAACAAAATACCCTGTTGTACCACCAGCAGCATTTTTGAACCAAAGTCAGTTTCTTCTCCCTGTCCCCCTCCATGCTGCCTGTCCCCATCGTACAATCTAGCCACAAATCAGACTGTTTGGTGTCCCTTCTGAAACCCCCAAATGTGGCCATGTGTTGGCGAAACTGTTTGTTATACCGTAGCCAACCTTTGCCCCCCCCCCCCAATCTGGTATGCTTTCCTGATGACCAGGGAGTAGGTGAGCAGTGGTATGGCTAATTCTGGCTTCTTTGCCACTACTAGGGCTGTGTACATTATAAAATCCACAAACCAGGAATCCCAGCTTCTTCCTTTCATGGGTTTCTCTTCCTCCCCCCTTTCCTAACAGGACCACCACTGCCGTCATGTCTTTCTTCCCAATGATCTCCTTCTCATCATATTTAGTTACAGCTTCTTTGCTAACTAGGGCAAATACATCCAAGTACTCCCCTTTCCATATTTTCTCTTTAGTGGCCAAGGGATCATGCTCCCCGATTCTCATCCCCAGTGACACTATTTCTCTTGATCCCATACCTTCATTTGCCCCTGTTTTGTCACCCGTGCCTACCTCTACCCCTTTTCCCTTTTTAATTTCTGATAAAGCATTCTCAAACTGACTCAGCTAATCTTCCCCCATAGACCCAATCATCTGCTCCACATAATCTTTGATGCTCCCACCAACTGTGGGGACCTCATTACCTGCTTTTGGCTGTGGGTCATGCACTGGTCCTTGGGGAACACTGTCATATAGGTTTGAAGGTCCCACTGGGGGTGTGGGTGGCACTGCTGGGCCTATGGGACCCTGTGGTGACATAGGAACTGGGTCAAGCAAAGGAAGTGGGACTGGTTCAGGTGCAGATACTGGAGTGGGGGTAGATGTGGGGGGGAGGAGGCAGAGGGGCCACCGGCTGTGGCGGGGCAGGGGTAACCAGCCTTGAGGGTTTTTTCTTGTTGACCCTACACCCTTTGCCCTTCTCCACCTTCTGCTTTTCCCTGTGTTCCTTCTGTTCCTCTTCTGCCAATTCCCACAACTTGATTGCCTTTTCCACAAGATCCGTTATCGCCCAATAAGTGTCCTCCTTTGTCATCTTCGACTTCCTCGGGGCTATGATCTTTATCAAGCTGTAAGCAGAAAAAAAAGCATGTTATGACATATCCTCTAGCCTCACCCTCACCATGTGGCATATTTTTCCAGCCCCCCCAGGCCAGGGTTATACTATCACCAAACAATACATCTTGTAATATTACACAGGGCCCAGAAGTGGACTGATGCTAAGAAGTCCTTGCAACAATGCAACTGGCTCTGTTTCTGCAACACTGTATGCTTTCTGGTAGCTAGGCGCCAGTTTACTATATATGCACTATTAGCTGACTGAGTTAATTGAAGAGCAGAAGGAGTTGATTGAATTAATAAAATGTAAAAGAACAAAGGTTTAATAGTTTCTCAGAGTCGACAGAATATGAAAGATATAAGCAAGATCTATACAAAGCAGTTGAGAAATTAGATAAGAAACTGAGAGCACAAAAAGAAAAGAAATTTAAGTGAGATGAAAGAGACTATGCCAATAGTTGTGTCTTTAATTGGAAAAAAACAGCCTAAATCCATTTTGAAGAATAACAATGACGTTAATTTAGAACAACTATCAACAGATAGTGTGCCTGATGCAGACTCTTCTGTTTTTTTAGAAGACAGTTTGGAGGAGGGTTTGGAGCAACAGCAAGTGAAGGGAAATAACACAAGATCAGTTAACCGTATGACGCAGTCTGAGAGTGGCCTTCTGAGGATTATCAAACATATGAGAAGGGGTAGAAGAGGTAAATGAACAAGGGGTCCAACATATTTATCAGACCCATGGAAGAGGTTGGAATCCAGAGAATCAGAGGAACAGGAGAGG
Source organism: Neoceratodus forsteri (assembly GCA_016271365.2). Lineage (NCBI taxonomy): Eukaryota > Metazoa > Chordata > Ceratodontiformes > Ceratodontidae > Neoceratodus > Neoceratodus forsteri. The sequence continues at coordinate 77,515,225 of CM057453.1, forward strand.
ACAATATCGCCCAAGGAGACAAGGCAGGAGAGGACTTTATTAGATACATCTGTGAATGAAGGAGAAGAAAATGTTAGTAACCTATCTAATTATGAACTTATGGAGACAGAACTTTCAGTGCTAAATAAGGGACTTAAGTTTGTGCCAACTAATACATGTAATGCCTTTGATCTTTTTATAGATTTGAATAAATTTGTGCGTAATTTAAATCTTAGATGCTCTTTTTTTCTAGTAATGTGGAATCTAGTATGGTAAGTGATGTTAGCATTAATGATGGGTCTGTAGTATCTCAGTAGGATGTTGAAAGGCATTTTAGAGCAAAATCTAGATTTATTCCACCACAAAATTCAACAGTACAGGTTTTTTTATAGAGCATGTGAAGCTGACTTCTGTGGGTTCATTAATGATAGGAAAAGACAAGGTATGTTAATATGACTAAGGCTGAGACAGAAGCCCTTTACAAACTGCAAAATAACAGAGACATTACTATTAAGCAGGCAGACAAGGGACGCTGTGTGGTGGTGTTAAATACTGATGCTTAAGTAGTTGAAGTTAAATGACAATTATCTGATGTAAAAGTTTATAAATCATTTTTCAGTGATACAACTTTAATGTTTAAAAACAGAATAGATGAATTTTTATATACAGCTTTGTTGGAAAAGATTATAGATAAAGATACTTTTGAATTTCTTACAGTACAGCACCCCATACGCCCCTCGATCTACATGCCTCCAAAAATACATAAAAGTCTGATTAACCCTCCTGGGTGTCAAATTGAGACAGGAATAGGCTCAATCACTAAACCCTTAAGCCAATATGTTGATTATCATACTAAAGATTTTGTTCCTGATTTGCGGTCCCATATTAGAGACACCAAACACATTTTGAAAATTGTTGCAGACCTCCACGTCGAGATGACTGACCATTTTGTCACTCTCAACGTGGAGGCCCTCTATACTAATATTCTGCATGGGGGAGTGGTGCAGGCATTAGAATATTATTTTAATAAAAGAGTAGTTCAGCAGCTATCGACCAAGTTTTTGCTGCAGCTGGCAACATTTGTTTCAGAATTGAATACATTTATGTTTCAGGGTAGTTTTTTCCTGCAAATAAATGGGACAGCAATGGGGGCTACGTTTGCCCACAATTACGCAGCTTTATATTTGGGAATGTGGGAGGAAGCCCATATATATGATTATGAAAAAAAAGTCCTTCTTATGGTTTCATAGAAATCTATAAGTGATTTACTGATGATTGCTTCCTGATTTGGCTGGACACAGAATTAGAGTTAAATGCTTTTGTTAAATATATGGAACGCATTAATCCTAATTTAAAGTTTGTAGTAAAGACTGATATGCAGGAAATTGCCTTTTTGGATATTACTGTTTCTAAGGATAAACAAAATGGTTTGGTTACCACACTTTATTGGAAAAGCACGGATAAAAAATTACTTTTGCCAGCTAGTTCCTGCCATCCTAGGCATGCGGTAAAAGCAATTCCAAAGGGCCAGTTTACTCGTGTGAGATGAAATTGCACTGATTTAGTGCAATATGATAGTGGGCAGGAGATCTGGAAAACAGGTTTGCAATGAGGGGATACAAACAGAGAGTTATCTGATATTAAAAATGAAGTGAGGCAAGTTTCTAGGGACACCTTGCTTTCTGAGAAAAGTAAAGATGTAGCAAGAAACAATTGGGAATATGTGAGACTAAATTGTGTTACCACATATGGTGTAGATTCAGTAGAGATCGAAAAAATTGTTTTAAAACATTGGCCAATCCTGCAAACGGAAGAAAAGTTGATTGATTATGTTATGAATCCCCCTCGTATGGTGTATAAAAGAGTCCAAAACCTGGGTGATAAACTGACTGCGAGTTACCAGCTGAAAATCATGTTGGATGCTCAACTCCCACCAGAACCACTTACTTTTGCTGAAAATCATGCTGCAGTTGAAAATGTACAGGGCGAATCATTGATTGATTCAGAAATAGATTCAAAATGAGCATTTGAATATAAACTCTACAGGAAGATGAAGAAAAATGATTGAAAATGCTAAGATTAAAAGCTGATTGCCCTCGTTACCTTTAAGTTGTTTTAGATGTAAGAGATGCAAATATTATAGCTGTATAACAGTGGCAAAAACATTTTTAAACCCTAAGGATGGGAAAGAGTTAAGTATTTACTCATTTATAAATTGTGATGCTACTCATGTTGTCTATTTAGCTACTTGCAAATGTGGTGTGTGCTAAGTTGGTAGAATGAAATAAAAGTTTAAAGAAAGGGTTGGTGAGCATATGCGAGTGATTGCTAATAACAATTTGGAATATGCTATGGCTCACCATATTCATTTTGCACAGGACAAGAGACAGCGTGAATGGTGTTTTATTGGTATCGAGAGGGTTACAATTGGTCCTCGGAAGGGGGGCAACATCGATAACAAGTTAGCCTGTAGAGAACATTTCTGGATTTTTAAGCTGCAAGCTACACAATATCCAGGGTTAAATGACAAAATTGAATTGCTTCCACATTTGTGAGCATAGGTTCACACTGCAGTGTTAGTTGTTACAAGATAGTTTTTTTTTAGTTAATGTTCACATAACTGTGTCATTTATATTGTGTATATACATAGATTGATAATAGTAATACTAGAGAAAAAGATAAAAAACTTAACAGCTTATTTTAAATATTGATTTGTATAATAAATTATGATAAAAAATTACAGCATTGTATGATGTGCACAATAATTATAAATTATTGAGCAGTTAAATTAATGTTATGTGATTAATTGTTCACAGGTGTTTTAAATCAATGATTTACTATTTAATATGGTGTTTGCTGTTAGTAACTTATCTCTTGAAAAAGCGTAGTGCGTCTGCGTGAAACGTTGAGACTTGTTTGCTGTGTTGGTTTGGCAGAGGCACTGTGAGTGCTGAAAATTTAAATAAAGGACTGAATCCTACAATTTGTATTGGATCATTTCAGTGTGAGTGTGTGCTGAGGTTCCTTTGGCCTTGAATTGTTGTATTTACTATAGGTACCACCAACTATGAGTGACTCTTGTTTCAAGATTCTCATTAAATACCTCAGAACTGACCTTCCTTGGGCCAGTTTACCTCTTTTTTTGTTTGTCTATTTATTTATATATATTTTTCTATACAACAATCCCCCCCACCCATGTATATAACCGCCCTTACCAGGGCCATCACTTCAGTCTGCTATCCAACACTCATCCCTAGCACAGGTGCCCATTTGTTTCCCCCATGCAGCTCCTATGCCTCCCTCACGAGGTGCACCTGCCTTATTTACTTCCTTATCTGGCCCTCATGGTTGCTGACTTGCTGAAAACAAAAAACTCGTTATTTGTAGTTTACATCTCCCCCAACCTTTGTTCCCAAACAGCAGGGCAATGTATCCACCTGCTAACCATTCTGCCATGGGCAGTCTTCTCTTCTCCCTCCAATATGGTGCTGCCCCCCCCCCAGCCAGGCCTGTTTTAAGGCCATTGATTCAAAATGGCGGTGCCCTGCTCTGTCTCCTCACAAAATGGCATTGCCAAACACTACCAGAAAGAAACATCCTGCTGCTTGTTAAAAAATGATGAATGTGTGCCCCCGCAGCCCCAGATACTGCTAAAACATTCTCTGTCCAATCTCCCTGCCTCCCTCATCTCCCACATGGCCGCTCACCTGAAGGGCCATGTGGATGTCCGCGGGAGAGACACAGGCCTTAGATGCCTCCTCTCTGCCACATCACCCAGTCCATTCTGCCCCCAATCCTTGCAAACCTTAAAAGCCTTTCTTCCAACACCCAAATTGTACAACACCACAGAAACAAACTTTTTTCCCCTCACAATCCCTAGGAGATACCATGTGGCTCTACCTGACCAATGGTGGTCCCCTGATCATCCCAGGCCAAATGCCAGCACCTCTCCAGCAGCTGAATCTGGTTCTCCCCAACATTTTCCAATTATTTTTTTTTCCTGCTAACAGCTAACAGGTTAAGGAGTACTCTCTGGCCCGTTGGAGGCTCACAAGAAAAAAAAAAACTCTGACCCCATCTCATCCCCAGATCCCTGGCTTGCAGATGCTAAACCCACAGGCCGCAAAGTGTGGTCCCGCTCTGGCCCTGGCTGCAACCCTGGGTTCTCACTGCCGGAGAACAAACTTACCAACAAAAACTTACTGCCTGCTTGCAAAACACCATTCTTTCCCCCAATAATCCAGGAACACATCCTTACCTCGTAAAACACTCACTGGAGTTACATACAGGAAATCAGGATGCCTCTTTCCTACGGGTCCTCAAAAACTCATAGTTTGCTAAATAAGCTTCTGAAATACTGGTAGCTTACTAAAATAAAATGCTAAGAAATAAAACACCGCAGTCACAATAAAACTTATTAAGTTATCAAAACTGTAAAATTACTGCAATCTGAGCTCTGGTTAGAACCAGGCCCTGGAATGATTGCCAAAATGAGCGTGCTTCCTCTAAAATCAAAAAGGAGCAAAACTGTGAGCCCTGGCCTTAAGTACCCTTTGCAGCTCACTCTCTCTCTCTCTCTCTCTCTCTTTCTGGCCAATGGGAGTCAGCCCTGCTTCCCAGAGGATCCGCCCCAAATGTGAAGTCACTTTCCACTACATTATAACTCCTAAAAACTGCTCCCACCACTCTCCTTATTCCATTACCTTATTTCCACTCCTTATTCCTCATCTTCCCCCAACCCCTCCCAAGCACACCCACATTTCTTGGATGGGTCCCCCCTGGAACAAATAAGTCTGCCCCTTTAATCAGGCAAACCACATTGTAATACAAATCTGCACTGTACTTGCCATATCAGTTTTATGCAAAAATGACTCATAATGTACTGTCATCATAGTGTGTCCAGACTGGAGAAAAAAGATCCTTAATAAAATCATCATAAGTCAAAGTGAGAAACGGAGGCATTTTCTATGTTGAATATAACAAAACCCCAAACTGTTTGATATGGAGGAAACAAAATATAAATAGTCCATAGTTTCCAGTACTGCTGTGCAACTTGATCTAGGACAGTACTATTTTTGCAATTCTTTGGGCTTCATGTTTTTTTTGACATTTAATCTGACATGACAGCATAACCATACAATGTCCCACATTTTTCCTGGAATGTGAAGATCAGTCAGAGTTTTAGCTATTAGAGACATTTGTTCCCCAGAGTCTCTGCAATGCAAGCGTCTGGATAGTCATAATGTTTTCTGGTCACAATGTCATTCTATAAAGCTTTTTTCTGCTTTGTTTAGTGCCATCCAACACTGGAGCTAAGTTAGCAAACAGAAGCATAATATAAAAGAAGAGTAAGGGACTGCCAGGACTGGGCACATTTAATCCCCCAGTTTTTATATTTAAATATGCAATTCTGTGTTTTATTGGATTTAGTCTACTCCCCAAAAGACATTGAAAAAGTTAACTGTGTAAACTAGCTCTTAAAGTGTTTTTTTTTTGGGGGGGGAGGCTAAACATAACTCAGGTACAGAAAGGTTGGTAAAGATATCATAATACAAATTATGTGCTCTTGCTCATTGGCCATTTTTTTCCATTGTTCAACTTTATTCATGCAAATATTCAATGTTCCCATTAAATGTTGCCATACCTCCTGGACCAAAACAAACAAACAAAAAAAACCTAACACCTTCCAGGGATACTTAACAATTTTTATGGCTATGGGTGGAGCCTACAGCCATTTTGGGATCACTTAATAGTTCTAAAAATGAACTATCATAGAACCTTCCATTGGACTTTTGGAAGTATCCTTCCAAAAGCCCAGAGAAGCTTGAACCCTTCTGCCACAATCATCCACTATGGAATAACAGCTGCACTATTTCAGCTGTTGCTTCTGCATTCTGGTGCATTAACTATGCATGTGCATGACTCTCACACATGTGCAGCTCTGCTGGCGCCGTCATGTTGTGAATGGCAAAATGCCATTCACTGTAACTGTGCATGTGCAAGTGTTGTGCGTGCATAGTTGAATCACCACTGCCAGCACCACAGCATTTTGTGCCCCACACCAACTCAAGTGGCACACAGGGAGCACACCCCAGTGTGCCCAAATATTTTTCTGTGCTCCCAACTCATGTGGCACACTAGGAGCCCACCACAGTGTGCCCAAAGATCTATGTTATCCGCTGACATTTAGGGGTACCCAATCCCCATGTCAGCATTATTTTCCCCCCCACTCATGCGGCATTAATTGAGAGCCCACCATGTGTGCCTAACTTTTTTTTTCTTCCCCACTCCCACCGGCATCCTGTACAACCCCTGTCATGTGGCATACTGGGAGCCCACCCAGTGTACCCAAATGTTTTCTTTTCTGTTTCCTGTAAAAAGAAAGTGGTCCTCATTTTACCGTCTTTTTTTTTTTTCCTGTAAAAGAAAACGGTCCTCATCATCACCCAGTTCCCTCCCTATCCCCACCCTCCCACTGAGCACTCACCTCTCCACCCCTTACCTACTTACATACCTCCAGAGGTTGGCACCATCTTGTTCTCTGGACCAGGATACATCTGCACTCTTCAAAGCCAAACCGCAAACTGAAGAATCTAAGGTAAGCCTGCTATAATGCCATTCAATGGGGTTTTCAACTTATGCTGATAAATCAGCCATTTTTGGGAATGTTTGCCCCACATTTTCACCATGGGGTTCTTGGGACCCCATCTCATGAAAACTGCCTCTGTCATTTTGTTTCTCGCTCACAAAAGGTGATTCATGGTCACTGTGAGGAATCACCTTTTGGGACTGATTCATGAAATGACAGTGCCACTGTTCATGAGGTGGGGTCCCAAAAAGCACATGCTGCAAATTTGGTGAAAAAGTTCCAAAAAAATGACTGTGTTAAGAACATGCATTGCACAGTTTCTACACACACTCCTAACTCTTCCAATTTTTGTATATTGTCACTCAACATTTTCAATATTGCCATTTTTGCACACCTCCTTCAAAACAGTACAGCTTTCATTTTCCACAACCTGCCCAAAATGTGTTTTCACACCTGTGGCACAGAATAGTGCGTTCACTCTGTGAAATCACCTTTCAGGACAAGTGAACAAAATTACACTGGCACGCTTCATAAGGAGGGGTCCCAAAAAGGCCATGTTGAAAATTTGGTGCAACACCTCCAAAAAATGGCCAAGTTATACCTGGGTGTTGAATAATCCCTAAGCATATGTGTAACTTTGGTCACTTGGTAGCTCTTCACAGCCCTATCGGCTCTGGTTAGAGTTTATTATCCCTGCAATTTCAATATGAGGTGTAACATCTTGTTTATCCAGATATAAACTAGAACTTTTCTGTAAATGTATTTGTGTTCCAGTGATAAAGGAAAATCTTTCCAAACGTAGTTTGACCTTTTCATCAGGTTGCTTATCTGCCACTATAAAATATCAGCTGCACATACCAGCATTTTTTTTTAATTAGCCATATCAAAGAGTATAAACAAATTACATATAGGAGGGAGTTAAATGGGCACTCCTGTCTCTCTCCTCTTCTAAGCAATCTCTCCACACCTAGCCACGCATTTAATAAGGGTATCAAAGTAGCATGAATATGACACATTTGGATCCAAGCAATAAATTTATGTGGTGCTTCATACTGCCGTAATGTTTTCCATAAGAAACTGTGCTTAAGAAAGAGTATGTAATTTTATCAAAAGCTTTTTTCCTGATCAAGCCTGTAGGAAACCTTTTGGTCAGTCTTCATTAGAATTTTCCAGAATTTCTCTTAGTAATATCAAAGTACTATATCACTAATTTTCCTGCCTGGAACTGAACAGGACTAAACAGTGTGAAGTGTGTGCTCCATGGTAACAGCCAGCATCCAGCTAAGGATCTTAGCTGAAATCTTAAAGACATTATTTAACAATGTAATTGGTCCCCAGTTGTTAATTTCTGTTTTCTTCCCCTTCTTAATGGAAAAAAAAACAATGCTCCCTTATACATTTCTACTGGTAATTTAGTATGAAGCAATAAGACATTATACAGTGCCAATAATTCTTCCAGCATCCATTCCCAGAATCAATTATATAGTTCTCCTGGAGCCACACCCATACCCAGTGCTGTACCTGTTTTAAGTGATTTTATTGCTGAACTCCATTCTTCTAAAGTTACATTGTTTGTCAAAAATAAAGTGACAGCCTGCAGAAGTTTGGGGTATATATTACCATCAGTTAAGAAACAATCCATATGGGTATCATCTGGAAAAGCAGTGTCAAAAATATGCAAAATATGGGAATTCAAAATTTGAGCAATTCCTGTTCTACAGTACCAGTGACAAGTTCACCATTACTGCTTTTGATGCCTCTGCTGAGTTAACTATTCTTTGTGCTCAACTTTCATAACAGTTTATTTGGAATATTTTGCCTTGTGTGCCAAACATTTGTTCCATAGTCAAGGGATTATAATCTCTTATACTAGTATTGTGTCACCTACTGATTAAGTATTTTGATTTGGTCTATAAAATTTCCCACCCCTGTGTTCTGTATGTAACTGAACTTGTAAATCTAAATATGTATGGTAATTCATCCTATCAAGTAACAAAGCTTGTTCATGAAAAATGAAAAAATTATTTAAAGCCATTTTTACTGTCTTCCCAGCATGTTATTTCTGAGTCATATAAACAAAATACCATTTTTTGTGCTTCTACTAAGTATTTAAATTTCTGAATTATCCTGGGGTTTTCCAATAGAGAGGAATTTAACATCCAAAAACCTTTCCCAGACAGAGGGTCAAGCAAATCTGAAATTCCTATTCCTATTAAACTATGATCTGTAGTTTCCATCAATTGCATTTCAGCTTTATAAAGTGGGAGGAATTTGAGAGAAATCAAAAATGAAAAAAGCCCACAAACTGTGTATGTTTTGGAACTGTATCAAAGTAAGCATGGGTATCAATGAACCCTGCTTATTGGCACATCTGCTTCAGAAATGTGTATCACAAAAAAAAGCGTGCTTGTTATTGCCCCTCTATCTGATCTAGAGAGATCACAGTTAAAAAGCTCCCCCCAAAATAATATTCCTAGAATTAATTACACATGACTCTATTAATCTAAACAGATCAATTCTTGTGAATTTTGTTTAGGAAGCATAACTATTTACTAATCTTCATGCTTGAGTATATAAATCAGTATCTACCAGAATTGTCCTACTCTGGGAGATATCCACTAACCTCCTGACAGTAATATTGGTATGTTTAAAACAGACTCCTACACCAAAGCATTCACCATCCCCTATAGCCAGAATGAACTACTCCATATACAGTAAATGCTTCTTTTCTTTTTTATAATTTATTTTTTTATAGCTTGGATATCTGCAGTAGAGTTGAGTCTAGTGTCCTGCAGGAAACAAAACAAAAAAAATATCATAATCAGTTTGACTCAGAATAGAGGAAGTTGCAGGTCTTCTTTTTTAAAAGTCTTAATACTATTAACATTAAGGGAAACACATGCAAGTTGTAGGTGCGATGCCTTGGTCAATAGTTACAGGAGGGCTGCAAACAAAGTCCACTAAGGTTTCTTTTTTCTTGTGTCCATTTCTTGCCTTCCACTTTTACCTCATTACAACTGGATTTTGGGAACTTACTTCTTCAGTCTCTGATGATAGCCCTTTTTGTAAAGAAATAATTGAGGATGTTAATGAAGTGTCAGAATCTCCTACCCCCTCAGTATCACCCCACTGCCTCTCTTGTTGTAAAGGTGTAAATTTATTATGCAAAGGTATTTCCTCTGTATGGGGGGGTAGGGGGTAGTTGTCTTTTTTTCCACATTTCTTGAAAGCAGGCTAGAAGCCATCTTCTGGAGGACTGGGGCATTGGAGGAGTATTACCCTCTGTACTATTTTCCAAAACTTGCATTTCTACAGGGGAAGGATCCACTGCATTTTGGTCCTGCACTGCTTCCAATGTTGGTGCATCACCTGTAGGAGGAACTGTCAACTAAGTGGTTTCTGATGAAATGACTAAGAAGTTCTCTGTCTGTAGGCTGCCAGCATCCTGGAGAAGCCACATTAGTAGTTATGTGTGGTTGATAGCTCAGTGCTTATGTTACATACTGTAGCTGAATGATGTAGGTTGTGCTTGGATACAGAGGCCAGACCAATAAGTAAGACAATACTTGCAAGGTATTAGTATAGTATGACTTGATTAGTGCTTAGGTACTTCGGCATAGACATGAGCAAATCAGTGATTATAGTACATGTGAGCTGGATAGTATATGCAAGGTGTTTAGAAGCTTGAACTGATGAGTTACTTGTTATGATTTGATATTGTGGCCTTTCTCTGTATCCCACCAATAGGAAGGATGCTTAGTCCAGTAGTATGAGACCCCCCAAAAGAAATAATGATATCATACGATCATACTATATCTGACCATAGGAAGGATGTTTAGTCAAGTAGGATAAGACCCCCCCAAAAGAAACTATTAGCAGTATGATTACCTCCTCCAACTCCGGGGAGTTTGACCAGTAGCACGCATGAGAGGAAAAAGTCCCTGAGGGGGAAACCTCTGAGGACCCATGGCTACTGACCTGCCCGTCCTTCTGGGCATACTAAAGGAAAGTAATCCTAAGTAACAATTTTAAGTAAATTGGCTAATCCAAAATCCAAAGTTGTAGATCCTGATCCAGAGAAATGGAAAACTGAAGAAAGTACTGAATGCAAGGTGTTGGGTAAACATAGCAGCATCCTTCAAGTAAACTCCAAGTCTGAGAATCCATGTCCAGAGCAGAATGACAGATGAGTGGAATCCAAGGTTGATAACAATTTGAAGCATTGAAGTTGCATTGGTGAAGCGCCCCATGTGAGTATGTCATTTCCGAGGAGAACCAGTAACCAAAAGCTAAGTGTCTATGTCCAGAGTAGGAAGATAGCTGGTTCATGTTCTGCTTGGCAAGCAGTGCAAATGAAGGCCTTGGGGATGAAGCACAAACTGGCGCATGCTGCATGATCTGGAGAAGCGGAGCAGTAGGAACCTCCAATCCGGAGCAGGAAAGCAGGCAAGCAAAGTAGGTATAGATCTTAGTGCAGACCGGTAGACATAAGGTAGATGAACCTCCAGATCCCAAGGGGTTAAGAAGGTTGTCAAATAGGTGAGTTAGTCTTTATGAACCTCAAGGCCCTGGAAGGGTGAAACAGGTAATAAGAGCAGGTAGTGTAAATAAGTGGACCTGTACGTAGGGCAGTGGTAACAGTAATGAAATTTGCATGATGCAGACATTGTAGTAGAGGAGTAGTAAAGCACAGATCATGTACGGTATACAGCAAGGAGCAGGAGGAAATGGGAATAGCACAGGAATCTAAGAGCTTCATCTGGCTATTCAAATAGTGACAAAGCAAGGTAGACATCCATGTTTCAAAAGCCAGAATGGTACAGTAGCTAGAATTGACTTGATGAGAATAATCTGACAAGTCCTGAATAGTCGAGCGTATGAGTCATAAATGGTGATAACTGAAGAGGCTGAGTCGAATGAAGTAGTGTTGTTGTCACAGGGTCCAAGAAGCCGTAGAGTGCATATCATGAGATTGAAGGTCTTCTGGATAAGCTCAACTAAGTGTCCTGGCAGGAGTGTAGTAGTAGTACTTCATATGACTGAAGCGGCAAGGCAGATGCATCCAAAGAATAGATGATGAATGGCTAAACAGAGATGCAAATCCATAGTAAACAGGAACTCCCAAGGCTGGCAGACACAGCTATAGGTAGATGTTTAATAGAATATGCAAACCTCCAGGCCCAGAGCTGGGGGAGGCAAGTGTAGAGTAGTACTGTAGTAGTTAAACCCCCAGGACTGATGGGCGAGGAAGGTCAGAGAAGCAAATGCATATGGTGTAGTAACATAAGTTCAAGGGACCTCTGGGCCTGTAGGGGTGCAGGTCTTTTGAAGTGTGATGCGGTGAACCTCTGGCCCCATGGGGTGAGGCAGGTTGCAGAGCAGTGGTAGATAGAGTAATAGTAATGTCAAACTGCATGCAATGCAGAAATAGTAGCAAAGTAGTAAGAAAGATTGTAAATAGTAATGTAAATGGTAGCATAAAACTGAGCCAATTCCATGCAGTGTAGAAATATAGTCCATGGCATACTTATGAGAGCTGTAGAAGGGTGCTGTAGACTGTCGTATCCTGATGATCCAGGATGGTAAAGTATATAGTGAAGAGACCTGGGTAAATGAGTTGGCAACTCGACCAGAGGTAATAAGCAACTTGAAACTGTAGTAGATCTACGTCTTAGGCTTACGCTATGATAAAGAAGGCAGCATGGAATACAGCTCGGCTGGAGGTCTGACAGAAACTGCAGCAGGAACTCCGAAGTAGTTGAAGCCATATGGCAAGAAGCATCCAAGGGAATTGAGATGAATATCCGATGAAATCCAGAATTAAATCCAATGGAAGGAAGAAGCGTATCCTTGACAAATAGAAGTAAGTGTGTGCAGCAAGGTGAGGGCTGCAAGGTCCAGGATCCGAGTAGTACAACTGACGGCAAGGAATAACTGGTGATGAATCCAATCCTGAGAAGGAAAGTGAATGGGGAGTGGCAGCTAAGCCCCACTAAGGCTAGCATGGTGGCTGGATCACAAGTAGGTCAGCTGGTAAGTGAATAGAGAGGCAGCTAAGTCCCATGAAGGCCAGCATGCTCGGCTGGACCAGATGTAGGCCCCCGTGTGGCCGGCGGTGCAGCCAGACCCCACGTAGGCTGGCTGAAGAAGAGCGAGTCAAGTTAGACCCTACATAGGCTAGCATGATGGGGTACCACCACGGAGGGCTGCCCAGCTGGACAGAGTGCCTGGGTAGAAGCTGAATGGCAGTAGTTGAGCTTGCAGAATATGTAGCAAGTAAAGGATGCTGGCTGCCACTGAGCACTTTGTGTCAAACAATGATATGTCTACATATAGAGGGTCCTGATAAAATTGATGAAAGGAATGGTCCATCACAGTAATAATGCAATTATAGTTTGAGTCCAGAAGAGCTCCTGCATGATTGAGAACATCAAGAATCCTATGCAAGCAAGGTTAAATCTTCTGAGTGTAGAATCCTAGTGGTACACAAAGTATCATAGCAGGGAAAGGTATGGTCAACATGGCAAGCACAAATCAAGTACTAAAAGTGCACTCAACCTCCGCGCAATCCCATGGAAGACTGCGATGTCCGACAGTCTTGCTAGTACAGAAAGCTCAGTCATGATATGGCAGCCAGGCATGCATAAAGGCAGATTTGGGGATTTTGCTACTTTGGTAACATAGAAACTGTTGCTGGTGTTTGCCCGCTCCCTTTAAACACCCTTTTGTAGTACCCAAGTCAGCAGTGACTAACTCAGCATCATGAATGGGTACTGGAGTGTCATTAGCATAAATGGCCTCCTTTTGTGCTTGTGGAGTGTTTGTGTTGCACAGCAAACAGCTGAAGCATTTATTAGACCTGCATTGCATAGAAGGCTGTTTCATGTAGACCATGTGTTCATCCAAGGAAACCCCCACTCTTTACTTAGGATAACCATTACAGAGATCATCCAGGATCTTTGGGAGACAGATTGATGCTTTAGTTCTTTATAGTTTTCGCCTAAAAAGACAAAACAGAGGTAATATATGGAATTCAGTGTATAGGCAACAAACACTGAGACTATTAGATTTCTTGCAGGGGTCACAGGGATGGTAAAGCACATGAGGAATTGTCCTAGAGTGACAGAGGTGCAACAGTAGCAGTGCAAAAGCAGAGAAATGCATCCAAAGAGTCCGGCCTCTTAAAGCAAACCTGTAAATAACAGATATATGTGCGGCAGGTTAGAAAGGCATAGTAAATAAAGGGTCCCACATGATCCAGGAATATAAGTAGTCTGCAGGCTGGCAGGCTACAAACAATGTGGTAGCTGACCCATAGATGCCGTGCAGACACAGCAGCTATGGTCCAACAGAAGAGCAAAGAGCAGTCCCATTTGAAGGCATGCCACGAGTAAGTGGAACAGGCAGTAGGCTTAGAGAACCCAAGTCAAAACTGCAAGGGGGGGTAATGCAGCATGATGGCGGCAATGCTAGCCGCGAGGCAATGGACAGTTGAGCCGAAGGGACCCAGTTCAGGAGATGCAGTGTTAGAGGGAGCAAGCAACAGGAGGCTGCCAGCCAGAGGAGCCGAAGGATGATGCAGCTAATGAACAGCGAGGCAAAAATGGCGAACTAGCAACACTGCAGTGCAGTGCTGGGTGAAGCAGAAAGCTCCAGAGAAGAAAAAAAAGAATGGTACAAATGGTACAGAACCAGGGTCAGAAAGAAGGGAGGGGGGCACCGAAAACAGATGAGGACACAAGGCCAGAAACAGGGGAAAGGCGGGGGAGGGAGGAGGACCAAGCACCAAGACACAGCAGGAGCGAGCACAGTGAATGCAACTCGCTCCAAACAGAGTGGAGGTTTGCTTGCTGGCTTAAATAGGATGTGGGGGAGAAGATCTTCCCCCACATAGCCACAGGCATGAGCCTTTTAATTATTGTGAATTTTGTATGTTTGAATTTTATAGGACCACCTCTGTAAGTGATGGAAGATGTTACTGCCCAGATGATTTCAGTTTTTGTGTTTGTAACAAATAGCCTTGTTCCAAGAAAAGTGAATTATTATGAGCAGTCCAAGGGTAGGAACGGAAAGTGTGTCTTTCCTCACAGAGGTTACAACAGTGGGTATTTGAGCAGTGTAAACTGGAATATCCATGTTCCCCACAAAGTCCACATTTTGTTTGCTCACAGGCAATGCTCACATATTGCAATGAGCCACACCTTTAGTAAGACTTAGGGTGGCCTTGATAAAGTAAAATATCTCTGTCTTGTGAAAGGTAGAAACTGCTTGGAAGGTTTTGAATTCCAGCACGTTTATCATAATTTTATTCAAATTTTTGAGCCTTCCCTTGTATTTTATACAAAACTGCATTTTCTCATTTGCCAGGTTCTACATGGTGATGGAAAATATCTGCATAACTAGGGTCACCACCTTTGGATAAGGTAAAAACCAGATGCTAGACTACACCCCAAACTCTGCCTCTGACTCCACCCCTGTTTTTTATGACTGAGTATATCGCCCCCCTCCAAAGCCATTTCTAATGTCAGAATAGACATTAATATGGACAGGAAATCATTTGTATGCTGTTACATATTTTATTTATTTAATTTATTTATTTTTATTCTTTGGCAACCAGGTTAACTCCCATAGGCCACATGGCCCATTTTACAGGAGTGATCCAGCAGCACAGGAAGGTTAAGTAGGGTCACACATTATGCAAATGGAAGATGGGAATCAAACTCAGGTCTGCTAGATATACCAAGCTCATTCGCAGCTTATTGCTCAAACCTCTGTTAAACACATTCCCATTTTCCTTCCATTGTCAGTTAGTATTCTGAAATGTGTTGCCCAATTTTTGATAACTTCATTATTGATGCTTATGGTACTTTCAATACTGCTTTGTGTTCCCTTTACATCAGCAGCTACTACTGTTTCTTTTCATATTTCTAAGACAGTCAACAATTTCAGACACACCACTCCATACTGTTTATCTGAATAACTTGTAAAAGTGTAGCTAATATCATGGAATGTTCAGGAAGTACAAACAAGCATTTGTCAATGCCGAATGTTTGCTTGCTGGCATTAGCAGTTGAAGTGCAGGAGTTGGAAAGATGCAGTATAGGAATGGCATTGAAGTATTGAACTGATGCCAACTCCACCCTCACCCTGCAGAGATGGACAGGCATTGTCGTGTGCCTCTGGGCTGTCACCCATGATGGTCATGACATTTCACCTCACACTACCCTTCAGACACTGACATGTGTCGAGGTGTGCCTTGGGGTGTTTGGGCTTTAGCTTCACCTCATTCCATAAGGAAATATGCTGAAATGGGTGCACTATAGGAGAATGGGGTGAACTCTAGGAGCAAAGAGTCCCAGCCACACCTCGATGCCTATCACTGGCTGCACGCTGGGGGTAGGGGTAGGGGTGGGGGTGGAATGGCATGAGCATTATTGTCAATCCTAAGTCACATCCCAGATGCCTGTCAGTCCCTACAGGATAAGGGCATTACAGTCAAAACTCTAATGCCCTGGGCATTTCTTGGTATTTTTACTCCAAGTTTTCCACATGAGCTTTATGTGACCCCACTGCATGAACAGTGACACTATCAGTTCTTTAGGCTAAAGGTGATTTTGCACAGTGACTGTGCCATTTGGCACCACAGGTGTGAAGATACATTTCGAACAGGATGTGAAAAGTGACAGGAGTACTGTTCATGAACAGGTGTAAAAAATGGCACTGTTGAAAATCTGGAGTAAAAATATACAAAAATTGGTGAAGTCATGAGCATGCGTAGAAACTGTGCAATGTACACCCGTAATGTAATTAGTTTGGGGATTTTTTTACAGCAGATTTTCAACCTAGGCATTTTGGGACCTCTGCTCATGAACAGTGTCACTGTGATTTTCTTAATCTGTCCTGAACACTAATTTCCCACAGCAAACGTGCTATTCTGCACCAGAAGTGCGAAAACACATTTCGGCCAGGTGTGAAAAATGACTGCTGTACTGTTCATAAGTTTGTGAACTTATGAGGGTGTGTGGAAACTGCACAATGGATGCTTGTAACAGAGTCATTTTATGGACTTTTGTCATCAAATTTTAAACATAGCCATTTTAACACCTCTGCTCATGAGCAGTGTCACTGTGATCTTCGTAATGTGTCCCAAACATTGATTTTGCACACCGACTGCACCAATGTGCGATACAAGTGTGAAAACATATTTTGGGTGAGGTATGAAAAATGACAGCTGTACTTTTCATAAGGAGGTGTGGTAAAATGTCAATGTTAAAAATCTGGAGTGAACATATTAAAAATTTTCAAAGTTACGAGCGTGCATAGGAACTGTGCAACACACGCTCTTAAAACAGTCATTTTTTTTTTTCACCACATTTTCAACATAGGGTTTTTGGGGGCCTACCTCATGAACTGTGACACTGTCATTTCATTAATCGGTCCACAAAGGTGGTTTCACACAGTGATTGTGAAATCACCTTTCAGGACCGAATAACAAAGTGACTGTGACTGAATTCATGAGGTGGGGCCCCAAGAACCCGATGTTGAAAATTTGGTGAAATAATTCTCAAAAATGGCCGAGATATGCACCAAAGTTGAAAAAAGAAAACTATTTATGCCATTATACAGCTTACCATCATTTCTTCAGCTTGCTGTCAGCTTTGAAGAGTGCAGACGTGTTCTCAGTCCACCGAAGATCGTCACGCTGGGCTCCGGAGGTAAGTATGGGGTCAGGAGGTGTGTGGGGAGGTGGGTGCGCAGAGGGTGGGCGTGGGTTGGGGAAGGGGGAAAGACAGTCAATGAGGGACCATTTTTTTTTTTTTATAGGTGTAGTTTTTTTTTTTCTCTTTTAGGAAGATGAAGCAGGACTTTTGCCACACTGGGGTGAGCTCCCAGCATGGCAGTTGGAAGCTGGTTTGGGGGAACAGCAGAGCCGGCAGGGGACTGGGCACCCCCGTTGGCCATAGGAACTTTTGCTGTGCTGGGGTGGGCTCCCAGCATGGCACCTGGAAGTCCGTTTGGGGGGGCAGTGGAGCCGACAGGGGACTGGGCACCCCCATCGGCCATACAGTGTGCAGGGGGGAGTGCATGAGCATGCTGGGATGGGCTCCCAACGTGCTATGTGGGTTTTTGTTGGGAGGGGCAAGAAAAAAACAGAGCTGTCTATAACAGTTGTTCAGATGCAGGGCTGACGTGTAGGCACTCTGCATACTGCTGACAGCAGTATGTAAATTGCCTGCTGCCGACAGTATGCAAATTGCCGACATGTCACCAACGCTGATTGTAGTGATCTTTTGCTTTCAACTGTATGCCACTGCATCTGAACTACTGTCATAGACAGCTAAGACATTTATTGGTCCGGTGAGGCCGCACCTACAAGAAGGAGCAGGGCATTGGAAGCGGGGTGGCACACTTATGAAAATTCGTATGGTGGCACTATGTTACTTGCACATGCGTGCAAGCAAACATAGAATTTGTCAGCAGAACAGGACCGCTCAGCCTACACCCAATCTGCACAGGTGTTCTCTACCTACTTGTAACTCCTGCCTGTATATGTTACTGCATGTCTTATTCTACCTGCGTCCATCAGGACCTCCTTGTGAATGAGCTTGCTCAATGGATTTTTCCTGCAATGAACTTGAATCTACTTCACCTCCATAACCCTATTGATCTCTGTTGACCCCCTCCTTCCCTTTTTTCTAATATACTCCTATGTTTATCCCATGCATGCTTCATGCCTCTTACCATTTTAGCTTCCACCACTTCTCCCAGCAGTCTGTTCAAGGCATCTACCAACCTTTCTGTAAAGAAATATTTCTTCACATCTATCCTGAACTCCTCCCTCCCAGCTTCATTGTATGGCCCTTGGTTTGGGTGCTCATCCTCATTTAAAGGAAACTCCCCAATTGTACCCGATTTACCCCTGGGAGGTACTTTGTAGGTCTTGAGCATGTCACCTCTTGTCCTCCTCTCTTCCAGAGTGTACATGTTGAGATTCTTCAGCTTTTCCTTGTAGGGATTCCTGTGAAAATCCTGAACCATTTTAGTTGCCTTCTTCTGGAAAATCTGCACCTTATGTCCTTTCTGAAGTATGGACTCTAAAACTGGGCACAGTACTCCAGCTGGGAGTATACCAGAGAGTGATACCATGGCAGCACAACATCCCTCCTCCTCCTACTGGAGGTGACACTCCTTATGCACCCCAGAATCTAATTTTCCCTGCCCATAGCCTTGTCACACTGTACTGCCATGTTGAGGTCCTCTGATATAATAACCTCAAGGACCCTTTCGAGTATCAGTACCTCCTGTCATCCAATACTGAGCATCAGAGTTCCTATGCCCTAGGTACATGATTTTACACTTGTAGGCACTGAACCCCAACTATGTAAGAAAATGGAATTGATTTGAATGAATTTCTGGCTTTTAAGCAGCTTTTTGGGACGTGTGCATGTGTGTGTGTGTGTGTGGGGGAGGCTCTGCTACTATAACTATTAGCTTTTGATTTTGGCCTCAAATCAGGTGCACTCCTGTAAACAGATAAAACATGTTTAAGAAAGACTCATAAGAAATATGATAAAGTCTTTGTATATTAGCCTGGGCTGAGCTTGCAGACAGGAGAGATAGAAACATAGACTTTGACAGCAGATAAGGACTGCTTGGCCTACCTAGTCTGCCCATTTCCCTACATTCAGGATAAGCCGCAGATGCTAGTTAACCAACAGCCTATTTCTTTCTACCCCCACAAGAATTGACTTATGTCTGTCCCATGCATTCTCCCATAGCTTTAGAGCCCACAACCTCCTCAGGAAGGCTGCTCCATGCGTCCACCACCTTCTCTGTGAAAAAAATACTTCCTCACATTGCCTCTGAGCTGTCCCCCCTCTATCTTCAAGTTGTGTCCCCTTGTTTTTGCACATCTCTTTTTCTAAAACATGCTACCCTCTTAGACTTTGTTGATTCCACTGAGGTACTTAAAAGTTTCTATCATGTCCCCCCTCTCCATCCTTTCCTCAAGGGTATACATATTAAGATCCTTTAGTTTAGTCTCTTCTCATATGACTTCTCTTACAGACCCTGTACCATTTTAGCTGTCCTCCTCTGGACTGCCTCCATCCTGTCTATGTCCTTGTGGAGATGGGGTTTCAAGAACTGAATGCAGTACTCCAGATGGGGTATCACCAACTGTCTGTTTAGAGGGATAACAAGTTCCTGTTTTCTGCTGGTGATGCCTCTCCCTATACATCCCAGCCCTTCCTACTGCCTTCTCACATTGCTTTCTAATCTTAAGGTCATCTGATATGATTACCCCCAGGTCCCTTTCCATTTTTATTGTTGTTACTACCCCCTCCCCCCATTGTATAATCTTGCCCTGGGTTTTTGTTTCCCATGTGCATTACTTTGCAGTTCCTTGCATTGAATCCAAGCTGCCATACTTCTGCTCATTCCTCCAACCTTGCCAAGTCCCTTCTCTTCATTTCCACACCTCCTTGTGTATCAACCCTGATGCAGATGTTTGTGTAATCTGCAAAGAGGCATACTTTTCCTTCCAGTCCATCTGCAAGATCACTCATAAAGACATTAAGAAGGAGATGCAGTCTGTTCCTAATTAATGAGCTTCTCGCTGGTCACCTGTGAGCCTCTTATAGACCAGAGCTTTCTACACCAGACAAATGGGGCCCCAATTCTCAAAGCCCTGTGTCTGACACAAGGGGCCTACAGTGAACACATATGGTCCAAGGTGCACCTTGCTTCTATGTTTGCCCTCCATGTGATTCACAAAGGTGGCCTGCGTCAACCGCAGTCCACCTGCTCCAAACAGGGCTTGCACCTGCAATGCACTGTGGCACAGCAGTAGGGGGACTGCGGCCAATGCAAGCTGCATTGTGTGATTGACAGACATCACCTGGTGGGAGAATTTCTAAGTGTCCTTAGATCAGCCAGGGCAACCGTAAGGGGACTTAGACATTCTCCCCTGGGTGACATGCCTGGGTGTGGCACACCATGGGTGAAGGTCCATACACCCCAAAGAGTGTGGTCCCGTATGTGTGGCCCCCATCCTAGTGGTCCAATGGTACTCCTAACAGCTCCCCAATGCTACCTATGTACCATGAAGGTACCCCTGTCCTGATGTGACTCTCCCGATCCCCGATGCCTGCCCCATCAGTGCTATTGCAGCACCAATGTATGGTGGTACACACCCATTCCCCAGCAGGTGGTATCCAAACCCCCCATACACCAGTCCAGACTGCTCCCAGTGCCCAGCACATCCCACCACTCAGCTCCGTGGCCAGGCACCAATTGCACCAAACATGGTGGGGGAACTTCAACACACCAGGTTGGGTCCACATGCCCATTAGCTAGTGGGACAGGGGGTCCTGTGTTAGTCTCTGGTGGCCTGCAGTGGACCTGTGCAGTGCGCCAGGGCTTTGCTGCAAGGTTCCAGTCAGTGCTAATGGGGACTTAGCCACTGGCACCCCTCCTCTACCTGAATCAGGTGCAGGGTCCCTGGTGCACCAGGCACTGGTGCAAGGTGCCGCTTGCCTCAGCTTGTGCCAGATGCATGCCCCTATGAGAATCGGGCCCATGCAGTATAGGCATGGCAGTGAAGTACTGAACTGATGCCAACCTCACCCCATGCTGCAGAGATGGGCAGGCACTGGGGTGTGCCTTTGGGTCATTGCCCATAACGGTCACGACATTTCCCTTCACCCTACCCTGCAGACACTGACAAGTGTCGAGGTGTGCCTTGGTGTTCAGGCTTTACTCATCTCATTCCATAAGGAAATATGCTGAAATGGGTGCAGTATAGGAGAATGGGATGGATTCTGGGGCCAAGGAGTCCAAGGCACACCTCGAAGCCTGTCACTGGCTGCAGGGTATGGGTGGGGGTGGAATGGCATGAGCATTACTGTCGACAATCCGAAGTCACATCCCTGAGGCCTGTAGGGCATTATGGTTGAAAACCCTAACACCCTAGCCATTTCTTGGTATTTTTACTCCAAATGTTCAACATGGGCTTTTTGTGATCCCACCGCATGAACAGAGACACTGTCAGTTTGTTAGTCGAAAGGTGATTTTGCACAATGACTGCAGCATTTGGCGCCACAGGTGTGAAAACACATTTCAAACAGGATGTGAAAAATGACAGCTGTACTGTTCATGAGGAGGTTTAAAAAAATGTCAGTGTTCAAAATCTGGAATAAATATTTTAAAAAACTGGTGAAGTCATGAGCGTGCGTAGAAACTGCGCAAAGCACACCCGTAATGTAATTAGTTTGGGGATTTTTTTACAGCAGAGTTTCAACACATGCATTTTAGGACCTTCACTCATGAACAGTGTCACTGTGATTTTCTTACTCTATCCTGAACACTGATTTCCCATAGCAACTGTGCTATTCTGTGCCGGAAGTGCGAAAACACATTTCAGCCAGGTTGTGATAAATGAGAGCTGTACTGTTCCGAAGGAGGTGTGGAAAAATGCCAATGTTGAAAATCTGGACTGAAAAGATTATGAATTTGTGAACGTACGAGGGTGAATGGAAATTGTACAATGTACACTTGTAACACAGTCATTTTATGGACTTTTGTCACCAAATTTTCAACATAGCCAGTTTAAAAACCTCTGCTCATGAATAGTGTCACTGTGATTTTCTTATTCTGTCCTGAACATTGATTTTGCACACTGACCATACCATTGTATGCTACATGTCTGAAAACATATATCAGGTGAAATGTGAAAAATGACAGTTATACTGTTCATAAGGAGGTGTAGTAAAATGGCAATGGTGAAAATCTGGAGTAAATATATTAAAAATACTCGAAGTTACAAGCGTGCGTAGTAACTGCGCAATGCACGATCGTAAAACAGTCATTTTGGGGAATTTTTTTACCAAATTTTAAACATAGCCATTTTAACACCTCTACTCATGAAAAATTTCACTATGATTTTCTTAATGTGTCCTGAACACTGATTTCACACACCGACCGCGCCATTGTGTGCTACATGTGTGAAAACACATTTCAGGTGAGATGTGACAAATGACAGCTATACTGTTCATAAGAAGGTGTGGTAAAATGACAATGTTGAAAATCTGGAGTGAAAATATTAATAATGCTCGAACTTACAAGTGTGCGTAAGAACTGCACAAATCATGCTCATAAAACAGTCATTTTTGGGAATTTTTTCACCAAATTTTCAACATAGAGTTTTGGGGGGCCTACCTCTTGAACTGTGACACTGTCGTTTCTTTAATCAGTCCCGAAAGGTGGTTCCATGCAGTGACTGCAAAATCACGTTTCAGGACAGAATAACAAAATGGCAGCACCAGAATTCATGAGGAGGGGTCCCAAAAACCCCATGTTGAAAATTTGGTGGCAAAATTCCCAAAAAAATGCCTGAGATATGCATCAAAGTTGAAAAAACCCTATTTATTCCATTATACAGCTTACCGGCATTTCCTCAGTTCACGGTCAGCTTTGAAGAGTGCAGATGTGTTCCCGGTCCACTGAAGATCGTAGCGCCAGACTCTGCAGGTAAGTATGGGGTGGGGGTGTGTGGGGAGGTGGGGTACCCAGAGGGTAGGCGTGGGTTGGGGGAGGAATCGACGAGGGACCATTTTTTTACTTTACAGGTTTATTTTAAAAAAACATTGTGGAAAGGTTTTGGTTTTTACAGGGACATTTTGTTTGGGCATGCTGGGGTGGGATCCCAGCGTGCCACCTGACTGTTTTGAGGGGGGCTGTAGCTGACAGGGGACTGGACACCCCCGTCAGCACCTACTGAATGCTGGGGTCAGGGGGGAGACAAGAGCCAAGGGGTGTTGGCACCCTCTCAGCACAGAAGGAAGTGGAGGGGCATTATGCCAGCAGGGAATGGGCCCATTAACGAAATTAAGAAGAAGGTGCATGCTGACAGGGGGATTGGGCACCCCCTGTCAGCACCTAAGAAATTAGTGTGGGGAGCATTATGCCAATGGGGAGTGGGCTACCCCATCGGCTTTTTCACCAGGAAGGCACACTGAATGGTGGGCAGTGGCTTTCTGTCGACTTTGTGAGGCCGATGGATAAGCTGTTGCTTGTCACCATAGAAACACAGCACCATGGAGCTGTGTAATTGGCTGCTACAGCCAGGGAGCATACCAAACAGCTGATTGCTCCCTGATTACATACTAACATACTAAAATGCCAGCAGAATAGGCCTAACAGTCTTTCAAGTCTTCTTGTTTGGTCAGCCCCCACCCTGGGAGCTGACCTTACTACCCCCCTTGGCCTCTCTAGCTTCTCCCTTCCCAGATATTCCTGCTGCACAGGACTTTGCTTCCAGAACCCTTCCCCTGTACCTGTCCCACCCCCTCTTGAACCCCTCCACCATCTTTGACTCCACCAGCCCCCTGGGCAGAGCATTCCATGGCTCCACCACCCTCTCAGTGAAGTGTTTCATGTACCTGAAGACCTCTATCATGTCCCCCTGATCCCTTCTTTCTTCCAATGTGTACCTATTTAGCTCTTCAAGCCTCTCCCCATAGGTCCTGTCCCCCACACCCCAAATCATTTTGGCTGCCCTCCTCTGGACCCTCTCCAGGAGTTCAATATCCCTCTTGAAGTGTGGCCTCCAAAACTGCAGGCAGTACTCGAGATGCGGCCTCACCAATCAGTTATACAGGGGGAGAATCACTTCACTCCTTCTGGAGGTGATCCCCCTAGCGATGCATCCCAGCATCCTGTTGGGTTTGGCCGCTGCCCTCCTACAAGTCTCAGAGTTGTTCATTTTGACATCCACCACCACCCCCAGGTCCCTCTCAGCCATTGAGACTTGTAGCATCCCCCCCCCCAGGGTGTACACTTGGCCCGGGTTTCTGGCTCCCAGATGCAGTACCTTGCATTTCCCTGCATTGAACCTCAGCTTCCACTTTCTAGACCACCTTTCCAGAGCCTCCAGGTCCCCTGGAGGACCATCCTCCCCCTCCCCATCCACCACCACCCCCGTTTTGAGTTATCTGCAAAAAGACTCATCTCACTCCTGATACCCTTCCTTATGTCAGAGACATAGGCATTGAACAGGAGGAGCCCAAGGACCGATCTCTGAGGGACCCCACTAATGACCCTCTGGGTCCAGTCCTGGAGTCAATTGCCTATCCATCTGATCATCTGGTTCCCCATCCCCATTTCTCCCAGCTTATTCAACAGGTTCCCGTGAGGAACAGAGTCAAATGCCTTGCTGAAGTCAAGATAGAGGACGTCCACCAGTCTACCCAGGTCCAAGGCACTCACCACCCAGTCATAGAACTCCACATGATTTGTCTGACATGATTTGCCCAGGATAAATCCATGCTGTCTATTGTCCAGGCACCCAGACTTTTCCAGTTCCCTCCAGCCTCTCCTTGACAATGCCCTCCATCACCTTGCCCACCACTGATGTCAGGCTGATGGGCCTGTAGTTCCCTGCCACCTCCTTTGATCCCCCCCCTTGTTGATAGGCACTATATTCGCCACCTTCCAGTCCTGGGGCACCCACCCTGTCATCAGAGAAATGCTGAAAAGCTCCGCCAGGGGATTTGCCAGGACATCCGCCAGTTCCTTCAACACTCTGGGATGTAATTTATTTGGCCCTGGTGCTTTCTCCATCTTAAGGGACCTGAGGGCTTCCCTCACTCTCTTTGCTGTGATTTCCACCTCCGCTACCTCGTCCCCTGTTTTGCCTTCCCCCACTCCTGCCAGTGATGACTTCACTTCTCCCCAGACCCACCGATCAGCAAGGGTTCCCCCTTCTCAGTTTCAGAATCTCCTCCCATGTATGATGCAGCCCCCCCAATTTCCTTGGTGAAAACTGAGGCGAAGTACTCATTTAGGGCCTCAGCCTGCTCCTCCTGGTCTTGTGCCCATCCCTCCCCTGTTTTAATACTGCTAATCTGCCCCTTCACCCTTCATTTTTCCCCAATGTATCTAAAGAACCTCTTGTTCCCTCTTCTAATTTCCTTGGCCAGGTTCTGCTCCTTCCTTGCCTTAGCCGCCCTCACCACCATAGTGGCCCTTCTGGCCATCAGCTCATACTCCCCTTGATCCCTTTCACTCCTTGAGCACTTGAAATGCCTATAAGCTGCCTTCTTTCCCCTCACCACCTCCTGAGCCTCCCTGGTCCACCAGCAGGGTATGGGCCCTACCGCATTTTCATCTTACTCTTGCACAGGTGCTGGTAGCATCCTGCACCCCCCTCCTGATGATTTCCCACTTACTGTCAACGTCCATGTCTGTCCCAGTCCCATCCAAATGCTTCTTAAGGATCCTTCCCATTTCCTTGAAATCTGCCTCCTAAAGTCAGTTACCTCCGTCTTTGTGCAGCCTTCTACCCCTCCTAGATCCAGGCTGAACCAGACCGTGGCATGGTCGCTCCCCGCCAACATGTCCCTTACCTCCAGGCCCCCAATCTGGTCACTGTCTGCCAGGACCACATCCAGTATCCGCGGCTCCCTGGTCGGTTCCCCAACATCTGTTCCCTGGCAACAGAGGGTGTCATAGTCTCCCAGTCCATTACTGGCTTGTTTAAGTCCCCAACACCACCACCCTTCCCCTGCCCAATCTGCAGTGTCTCCCAACATCTGCCACCAGTCTCTCCTCCAGCCCCTCCACCAGCACAGAGGGTCTATACACCACTCCTATTTTTACTCTCTTGTCTCCCCTTGTTATCAAGGTAACTCAAATCACCTCCACAGTTCCCTCTGCCTCCTCCACTTCTCCTATGTCAATGCAGTTTTTGACTATTATTGTTACCCCTCCTTCCCTTCCCTCCCCCTTGTCCTTCCTGAACATGGTGTAACCCTCCAGGTTCAGGTCCCAGTCATGACCTGCTGTGGCCCAGGTCTCAGTGACCGCTGCCACATCCACCTGTCCCTCAGTCAGCATCGCCTGGAACTCAGGCATTTTATTGCCCAAGCTCCTGGTATTTAGCAGGACTACCTTCCACCCTTTCCATATACTTCCATTTCTCCTGCTCGCGTTCCCATGGGGATTCCGTCTTCCCCCAGTCAGCACCTTACCAGTCGGTCTTTTCCTGCATTCCTCCAGCTCCCCATGGGGATGGAGACAGAGTCCCTCCTTTATCGGACCCCCCTCGACAGCCTTTTCTCCCAACCCTCCCCTTTCACAAGTTTAAACCCCATCTTTCACCAACGAACCCCTTTATTTTCAACTTAAGGTTTTCCCTCCCCTTCAAACTGAGATGGAGTCTATCTCTAGCATACAGCCCCTTATCCTCCCAGGTCTCCCCCCAATTCCCCATCAACCCATACCCTCTGGCCCCACACCACTTCCAGAGCCACTGGTGTATCTCCCTAATCTTCCTGTTGTGTTCCCCACTAGCCCTTGGCACAGGCAGGATTTACAAGAAGGAAATCATGCATCCTATGTCATGACAGACCCTGGCAAGCTCCCTGAATCTTGCCTGTATCTCTAGCTCACTATTTCCTTCAATGTCATTAGTATCCAGTTGGACCAGTATGTCCGGGGAACCTCCACAATCCCTTGGCAGCTGATATACCTCATGCTTGGCCCTGTGCACTGTTAGTCCAGGGAAGCATTTTGTTCTAACCGGGCAGGCTTCCCCCTCCCTATCCCGTTTGATAGCTAAAAGGGAGGTTCTGATAATGGGAGACTTCAACATGCCGGATACAGATTGGTCAATACCAGCAGAAACATCTGCCAGAACTAAACACATGTTGGATTCCCTGCAGGGGGAAGGCCTCAAACAACTGGTACAACAACCCACAAGAGACAGGGCTATCCTAGATCTAGTGCTGACTAACAGGGAAGAGATCACAGATCTCCAGGTAGAAGGTCACCTGGGGGCCAGTGACCATCACATGGTATGGGTCAATTTGGCCACTACATCTAAATCATCCCATTCCAAGGCAAAAATATGGGTCTTCAGAGGAGCTGACTTTGATAAGATGGCCAACAGAGATAAGCTAGCCCTGGCAAAAAGAAACACAGGGAGGGTACAGGCAAAGTGGGCAAGCATTAAGGATGCAATACTTGAAGCAACATCCCATTGTGTTAGACAGAAAAGGAAGTGCAAAGAAGAAGGAAACCACTTTGGTTCTCAAATACAGTAGCAGAAAAGGTTAGAGCCAAAAGGCTGGCCTCCAGGAAATATAAGGAACACAGCGGGATGAAGATGAGAGAGCATACCAAACTGCCCTAAAGGAAGCAGGGAGGCAATAAGGCGACAAAGTCCCAAACTGAGAACACTAGCACAAACACTAAAAGAAGGTGACAAGACTTTCTATAGATACATTAGTGAAAGGAGAAAGTCCAGATGGGGTATTGCTAAGCTCAAAGGAGAAAAGGGGGCATGTGAGGAGGAGGACCCTGTAAAAGCATCTATCCTAAATAGATACTTTTGATCAGTATTTACTAAAGAGAAGGTAGGGCAGGGACCACAGCTCAGCACCATGGACACAGGGGGGAGGGAGGTGAGCACTACTCCCTTCACAAAAGAAAGGGTCCTACAAGAGCTCGCTAAGCTCAGGGTGGACAAGGCAATGGGACCTGATGGCATACATCCCAGGGTACTTAAGGAGCTAAGAGTGGAACTAGCAGAGCCATTAGCAGAACTGTTCAGTGAGTCTCTGAGCACAGTAGAGGTCCCAGAAGACTGGAGAAGGGCTTGTGTGATCCCATTCCATAAGAGTGGTAGCAGGGAGGAGGCAGGAAACTACAGACCAGTCAGTCTTACCTCAGTAGTGGGCAAGATTATGGAAGCACTCCTTAAGGAAAGGATAGTGCAACACCTGGAATCCATAGGGGGACAGGATCGAAGACAGCATGGGTTTGCAAAAGGAAGGTCCTGTCAAACTAATCTCATAGATTTCTTTGACTGGGTAACCAGAGTGGTGGACCAAGGGGGAGCAGTTGATGTCACCTACCTACCTTGACTTCAGCAAAGCTTTCGACACTGTTCCACATAGAAGATTGATAAAAAAGCTGGGTAGGCTCGGGGTGGGTCAGAAGTTGGTCAACTGGGTGGCAAACTGGTTGACAGGCAGAAAACAGAGAGTGGTGGTAAATGGTATACAGTCAGAAGAGATGCAAGTCACAAGTGGGGTACCTCAGGGATCAATTCTTGGGCCAGTCCTTTTCAATATCTTCATTAGTGACATTGTAGATGGACTAGAGGGTAAGGCTTGTCTGTTTGCAGATGACACCAAGATCTGCAACAGAGTAGATGATCTAGATGGGGTGGGCAGAATGAGAAGAGATCTGGATAAACTAGCAAAATGGTCAGAAGAGTGGCAACTGGGATTTAATGCAAAGAAGTGCATGGTCATGCACATAGGGAAGAGAAACCCTATAGGCTGGGAGGGGAGTTGCTAGCAGTCACAAGGGAAGAAAGAGACTTGGGCATCATTATCACCAATGACCTGAAATCATCCAAGCAGACCTCTAAAGCAGTAAGTAAGGCTAGGGGGATGTTAGGGTGTATTAGTAGGGGTATCACAAGTCATAAGAGGGAGGTAATAATCCCTCTTTACAAGACACTGGTTAGGCCCTATCTGGAGTGCTGTGTGCAGTACTGGAGGCCACACTTTCACAAGGACATTAACCAAATTTAGGTAGTCTAGAGAAGGGCAACCAAAATAGTGCAGGGACTGCATCAGAAGACATATGAGGACAGATTAACAGAGCTCAATATGTATACCCTTGAGCAAAGGAGGGAGAGAGGTGGTATGATCGAAACATTCAAACACGTTAAGGGCATTAACAAGGTGAAAGAGTCTAACATGTTTAAATATGAGAAAAATAGCAGGACAAGAGGACACAGCATGAGACTAGAGGGAGGCCGATTAAGGGGGAATGTGAGGAAATTCTTTTTCACAGAAAGGATGGTGGATGCATGGAACGGCCTACCTCAGGAAGTGGTGGCTATGAATACAGTGCAGGGCTTCAAATAGGCATAGGATAGGCACAAGGGAGCAATACAGATTTATATGAATAGATAGGCCACTGATAGAGCAAAGGCCGATGGCACATTTATAAGGTAGAAAAAGAAATGGGCAGACTGGATGGGCCTTGCGGTCCTTATCTGCTGTCAACTTCTATGTTTCTATGTTTCTATGATACCCCTGATCATGGAATCACCCAACAGGAGCACTCTGACCGCCCTTTTCCTCCATTCCCCCCCTTCCATGTCCCTCATCCTTTCTACTGGCCCCTCCTCCCAGCCGACTCCTTGATCCTCCCCATATCTGGGTGCCCCCTGCCGCCCCGTCCTTATTTACCCTGGCCACACCCTCCCCACCGATTCTATGCCTCTCCTCCTCCTCCTGAGTATCCTTTTGTACCCCACTATCCCCATCACTGTTCGCAACTGGTCCTTCCCCCCATTCTGCTAAACTTGCCTGGCTCGTCTTCCCTTCCTTCCCATCTCCGTTTCGCCCCTCCTTGCCTGTTGTGCTCCCCTGGCATAAACCTTCAGCTGCCTTTACTGTATCCTCCTTGTACTTCTGGTCCCTCTCCTTGCACTTTCCTCCCAACTGGTCCTTCTCCTTGCTCTTTCCTCCCTCTACCCCCCTCCTCCTTCTGCTCTGATCCACTGCTCCCCCCATTTTCCCACGTTCCAAGTTCCCCTCTGTTCTTCCTGCTATCCGGCCCCTGCCTCCTACCCCCCACTCCCTCTCCATCTCTAACCACCCCTGTCATGGCTACATCACCCCCTCATCCTCAAGCAAAAGAAGAGAATTGAAGCAGTTACTGAGCTTAAGGTCCGATCCACCTCTCCCCCTTGCTTTCTTCTATCCAGTCCCATCCATCTGTCTACTTCCCTGAGAATGTCCTCCCTTTGGCCCCCCTCTGTGAGGGTCCCCAGATACCTGACTTCTTCCTTGGTAGTGTCTTCCTTTTGGGTTCCCTCTGTCAGGGTCCCTATGCGACCCCAGAGTCCTCTCCTGCACTCCTTTCCCTATGCCCCTGCCCCTAGTGCTTGGTGCAACCCCGCGGGAAAGCCCCTGCTCTATTCCCCAAACATACTTCTCCCCTCCCTCCAGCTGTCTCCTAATCCCCTCAACCTCCTCCCTAAGCTGTGCCAGCTGGTAGCACACTGGGCAACCACCGAACTTCCAAGCCCAGACCAGTATAATGACTGCCCCACACCCTGTGCACCCCACCACCCTCCCAAAGATGCTGCCCTAATGACGTGTGGTCCCATCCACCTCCAAGTAGGATACCTTGGGTGAACCACCAGGTTACCCACTAGTCCAAGATACACCCCTACCCACTAATCAGGTCACCCACTAATCCTAGATACAGTCCCACAGTAAACAGATACCCCCGTTACTAGGTGTAGTACTACACAGTAAACTTATAGGGGAAAGTGTACAACTCCCTAAGCTCCTCTCTCCCAGCCCTTAAACCCAACCCCCAGTGGCTGGAACTACATGAGCTGCACCTGAAGCATTTTCCTCCAATTGCAGGGCAGGTGTTCCCCTATAAAGGAGCCAAGCTCTGGGGAGGGTGGAATTAGGGCATACACCCAACTCTCACGAGAGTATATCAGCCCTGTGTCTGCCCCTCACTGCACCTCCAAGCACTACCAACTAAGAAAATCTTTCAAGTCTCCTTACTCTCCCAGCATCCAGCTAGAAACTTCTTCCCCCTCCTTTCCCTCTAACTGAAGACTGACTGAGTTGGGAGTCCCACCTTGCTTTCAAACAGAACTAATCCCCTGTAATATGATGCCTGCACTTACAGGCCAGGTAGCAACTTTTAAACCCACACAAACACCAAATAGTCTGCTAGAAACTCACAGAAAACCAGCTAAGAAAATCTTTCAAGTCTACATAACCCTCCCAGCCTCCAGCTTTTAAACTCACACAAACACCAAATTGTCTGCTGGAAACACACAGAAAAACAGTTAAGAAAATCTTTCAAGTCTCCTTACTCTCCTAGTGTCCAGTTAGAAGCTTCTTCTCCTTCAATTTCTTTGATGTAGTTGCCTTCTAGTTAATTGCAGTGATCCACGGCATGCTTCTCTATTGGCCAGGCCGAGACCAGCCCCTCCATGGGCTGCTGCCATTTAGCACAACACTGCCGCGCCTCCACAACCCCTTTGTAAAGGAAGCTGACGCAATGTGTTTCTTGCACATGCGTGCAAGCAAACACAAAAATGAGAGCAGCAGCTGTTGAGAATTCAGGAGAGAAGTAATTAATATAGTGATAAAGGCAATACAAATTAGATAATTCATTTAACAAAAATGGGTCTTAAACATATTAGAATATAGGATAAATAAAAAGAAACACATGAGAGCATATAAAGGTGTAAAATCTGTTTCCTGTCATAGCAGTAAAAAAAAACATACTTAAAATTCAGAGTGGAAAAGATTAGGTTAATTTATTGCTAATGGTCTTAATGGCCATACCTTACACCTCTCAGACAGACTGGTGTTACAAACAAAGGCAGGTCTGAATGACATCAGAACTTCTTTACGACCTGGATATGGACATGTAATGCAGTCAAAACAGAGGATGATTTGATACATCAGTTTTAAGAGGATATGAGCACTCAAAATGGCTCCAAAACTGGATTACATTTAATCAAAACTGGATGACTAGATAAGGACCCTAGAAACCAGATTATCTGGTCTAAAACTGTATAGGTGGCAACCCTATGCATAACTGGAAAGGCCAAGTTTCTGTGCAGGTACTCTTCTCCAAGTAAAACCTTTGTCACCCCCCCCCTCCAATTTTAGGAGGAAGAAAAGTTTCTGTGGGCGAAGCAGGCCTTGTGAACAAAATTCTAGGCTGCTGTGATGTACTAGCAATCAGTGTAAGATCCTTATCCATATTACTAGATTGAGAAGTCAGGATATTGTCTTCTCTACTAGGTGCTGGGATCGTATTAGAGTCAAGCTGTGTGCCCTCTGTTGTTTCCAAATGTTCCATTTTCCACCCTCCCTCTGTTTCTGAAATAATCCTGCAAGATTAAAGTCACTATCTCCTTGCTCTAATTGTAGAGCATGAATGATAGAGGGATCTGAATCCTTACCTGTATTTGTATTATCATAGGCAGTGTCAGTAGGTTTTTCAAGTTGCTATTGTCTGAATCGAATCCCCGCCACTCTCTCACCAAGTAGTTGAACCCCAGGTTCCTTAGATTGTGCACCCCAGCTGGTTCTACTGGCAGTGTTTCTTGCTGCTGTGGTAATGTATTTGAAGTGCACATACCTGATAATGTAGTAGTGGTATCTCCAAAGCTCTGCAAAGTGACCTCAGCCAGTGGCATTCTTTGATTTCCTGGCAGCTTAGATGTGATGTCAGCTGCATCTGTCACATTGTCCTTTGAGAAGAGCCTGTGAGGGGACTCCCTGGGTTGCAAGTCCATTCACCTGGGGAGTTCTGGGTCCAAACAGCTCTCAACAGAACTCTTTCCAGAGACCAGTTTGAGCAAGATCTATGTCTTCTGCTGTACGGGCATGCCGCATGTATCAGAATAGAGTCACTGCAGGAACATTGCAAAGTAGTAATGCTACTTTGGTATGGTAGACTATTGACAGTTGTTTGCCGAAATTTTTTCCCTAGGTTAGTTTGTGGACTAACCAAATGCCTGTGTCTTTTTTTCTCATCTTTTATCCTGTTTTTTTTAAGAAATTTCTTCTGACATTGCCAATTAATATCACCATTTAGCCTGTAATTCCTTTGTAAGTCTTTCTTCTTCTTCAGCTTGTAAAGCAAGTTCATCTTCTTCCATATTTTCAGATTCATGAGACACATTTGTGTCAGTAGCAACCTCTTGCAAAACAGGAGCATAGGAGGAGGTTAACTCCTGTGTTCCACAGTCTCCAACACAATTTTGGATGCCTTCTCTCACAGGAAACAAACAGCAACTCCTCCAGGAAGAGTAGTGGGGCCTGATTCTCAAAATGTCAGCACAAGCCGAGCCAAAGGCAGCATGCAAGGATCGCCTGTGCATCACAGACCCTGCACCATATTTTCTATTAGGCAGGGTCCCCGTGGCAAAGTTCCTTGTCTTGTGGTAACCCCAGCAGTGTACCAAACAGAGGGCACTCCTGGGCAAGTTGCCGCAAGCTTGCGGCTGTTTTCATAAGTAGACCCTAGACCCCCCCCCCCAAACTTGATCTCTGGTAGTATGAAGTAAAACACCTTGGTAGTCACCCGATAATCCCTCTTAATTATTAAACATGCCCTGGTAGTCTAGTGCCCTCCCAACAAGCCCCAATCTCCCATAATAATAAATAAGAATAACCCCGGTGGTCTAGTGGACGCCAGAGCCCCTGTTATGGCAATATTTAATACCTCTGGTAATCTAGTGCCCCCCAAACAAGCCCTTATCTCCTGTAATATTAATTGAATAACCCTGGTGATCTAGTGGACTACCAGTGCCCTAATCCCCCATTATAACACTTTTTAATGCCCCTGGTAATCTAGTGGACCCTGCACCCTGCAATGCTCTACAACTCTGCTGCCCCCAACCTGTAAAAGAGCCAGCTGCTGGCAAAGCCCACCACTCACCACTGCAGACAGCCACTGACTGAGCTCTAAATGGTTGCTATTACATTGTTTACAGTCACTCCACTACCAGTCATTGCTTGTAAAGCATTCTGAGATATAATGTGTATGAAAAGCACTATATAAATGCAATTCTCCTTCTTCTACTTTCATACTCATGGTATTTTCACTCCCTGAACATTTATGCCATCTCGTTGCTCTTTTTTTAAATTCTGGTTCAGTTGAGCTATTTTGATTTAATCAAAGAAAAAGAGGTGAAGTTTTAACTCACTTGTGAAGTTCCAGGGAAGACACCAACTTTGCCTTCACAAATCAATTGCAAATGTTTGCTATTTACTAGGATGTTCACCTTTAGCAACTTCATCTGACAGCTTCACCTGTAACTTTGCTATTGGGGTGCATTTGGGAGAAGTTTGCTCAGAACTTGGCTTCTGGTGAACACGTGTCTGTTGGTCACATGAAGACAGCTCCCTCAGGTCACATGCTACTTCTCTATGTACAGACTGATCCTTATTTTGGTTTTGCATTCTGAGTGAGTGAGTTACTGGAAGACATCAGATCTGCTGCATTTATAATCCTTAAAAAAAACAACTTTTACAGTTTTTTTTTTGCCTTGTTTATTATCTTCTCTTTACTTAGCAGTTAGTGAAGATTTATTTATTTGTTGTTTAGATGTAGTTTCTTTCTATTCCCTACTTTTATTTATTCTATTTTTCTTCCTCATACTCAGTTATTTTTATGTTTGCTTGCACGCATGTGCAAGAAACATAGTGCCATCTTCCGAGTTTTCCAGAGGTGTGTCAGCCTCTTCCAATTCAGTCAGTGTGTTTGCAGGTGCGGTTGCAGTGTGTCAATCACTGCTCCAGCTGTCTATGACAGCAGAAAATGCAGTGGCATACAGTTGAAAGGGAGAGCTCCGCTTCAGTGAGCAGAGTTCCCCCCCTCAACACATACGCACGCATATTGCATGCTGGCGCTCCCCCCACGCACATACTGTAGAGCCGACGGGGTGCCCAATCCCCATCGGCTGCACACTCTCAAAGAAGAGGGTGCCATGCTGGGAGCCCACCCCAGCATGGCAATTGATGTTACGGCCGACGGGATGCCCAATCCCCCATCAGATCCAGCCCCCAACAGCCTTCCAGCTGCCATGCTGGGAGCCCACCCCAGCATGGCAAACATCCTCGTAGTCTTCATCCTCATAGTCTTAAAAAAAACAACCTGTAAATACAAAACTGTCCCTAGCACGTCCCTCCCCCCCTCCCACAACCTGCACCCACCACTGTGCACCCTGCCTCCCCACCCCCTCCACCCCATACTTACCTCCGGAGCTCGGTGCAACGATCTTCAGTGGACTGGGAACACGTCTGCACTCTTCAAAGCCGACCGCGAACTGAGGAAATGCCAGTAAGCTGTATAATGGGATAGATAGGGTTTTTTAAACTTTGTTGCATATCTCAGGCATTTTTGGGAATTTTGGGCCAAAATTTTCAACATGGGGTTTTTGGGACCCCTTCTAATGAATGCTGTCACAGTCATGGCATTACTCGGGCCTGAAGGGTGATTTCACAGCCACTGTGTGAAATCACCTTTCCGGAATGATTAATGAAATGACACTGCCAGTGTTCATAAGGTGGGCTCTCAAAAAGCCTATTTTGAAAATTTGGTGGAAAAATTCCTAAAAATGACTGTTTTATGAGCGTGCATTGTGCAGTTCCTACGCACGCTCGTAAGTTCTCAAATTTTCTATATTTTCACTCCAGATTTTCAACATTGCCATTTTACCACACCTCTTTATGAGCAGTACAGTTGTCATTTTTCACATCTCACTCAAAACGTGTTTCCGCCCATGTAGTGCACAATGGCGCAGCCAGTGTGCGAAATCAATGTACGGGACACATTAAGAAAATCACAGTGACACTGTTCATGAGCAGAGGTCTTAAAATAGCTATGTTGAAAATTTGTAAAAATCCTAAAATGACTGTTTTACTGAGCATGTTGCAGAGTTCCACGACGTCTGAAGTTCACACATTTTCAATATTTTCACTCCAGATTTTCAACATTGCCATTTTACCACACTTCCTTATGAGTAGTACAGTTGTCATTTTTCACATCTCGCCCACAATGTGTTTCTGCCCATGTAGCCCACAATGGCGCAGTCGGTGTGCGAAATCAATGTATGGGACACGTTAAGAAAATCACAGTGACACTGATCATGAGCAGAGGTGTTAAAATGGCTATGTTGAAAATCTGGTGAAAAAATTCCCAAAAATGACTGTTTTAGGAGTGCACATTGCACAGTTCCTATGCGAATTTGTAATATTTGCACACCAGATTTTCAACAGTGCCATTTTACCACACTTACTTATGAGCGGTACAGCTACCATTTTTCACATCTCGCCCAAAATGTGTTTCCGCACATGTAGCACACAATGGTACAGTCGGTGTGCGAAAACAATGTTTGGGACAGATTAAGAAAATCACAGTGACACTGGTCATGAGCAGAGGTCTTAAAATGGCTATGTTGAAACGTTGGTGACAAAGCTCCATAAAATGACTATGTTACGAGTGAGCATTGTGCAGTTTCCACGCACCCTCGTAAGTTCATGAATTTGTAATATTTTCAGTCCAGATTTTCACCAGTGGCATTTTTCCACACCTCCTTATGAACAGTACAGTTGTCATTTTCCATAACATGGCCAAAATGTGTTTTCACACTTTCAGCACAGAAATGCGTGGTCGCTGTGGGAAATCATTGTTCGGGACAGATAAAGAAAATCACACTGACACTGTTCATGATCGGAGATCCCAAAATGCCTGTGTTAACAATCTACTGTAAAAAAATCCCCAAACTAGTTACATTACAGGTGTGCGTTGCACAGTTTCTACACACGCTCGTGACTCACCAGTTTTTTTAAGATTTTCACAGCAGATTTTCAACATTGCCATTTTTTACACCTCCCCATGAACAGTACTGCTGTCATTTTTCACATCCTGTTCAGAATGTGTTTTTGCACCTGTGGTGCCAAATGCCATAGTCACTGTGCAAAAGCAGTTTTCGGTTAACAAACTGATATTGCCACTATTCATGAAGTGGGGTCACAAAAAACCATGTTGAAAATTTGGGTGAAAATACTAGCGAATGCCTGAGGCGTTAGGTTTTTCCGACCATAACGCCTACATATAGAGAATGACAGGCATCAAGGGTGTGACTTGGGATTCTTGCCTGTCATGCTCATACCATTCCACCCCCACCCACACCCTGCAGCCAGTGAGAGGCATCAAGGTGTGCCTCGGACTCTTTGGGCCCAAACTTCACCCCATTCTCCTATACCGCACTCATCTCACCGTATTTCCTGATGGAATGGGGTGCGCATAAGGGCCAAAGACCCCAAGGCACACCGTGGCACGTGTCAGTGTCTGCAGGGTAGGGTGTGGTGAAATGGCGTGGTCGTTATGCCTGATGACCCAAAGGCACACCCCAATACCTGTCACTCTCTGCAGGGTGGTGGTGGGGTTGGCTTCAGTTCAATACTTCGCTGCCATTCCTATTATGCAGCTCTGTAACTTCTACACTACCAATGCCAATGCCAGCAAGCAAACATTCGGCATTGACAAATGCTTGTTTTACTCTCATTTTCTATTTAAAGTGAGTGGGACTGTTGAGGAGGAGATGGAGAGGAATGGGATAGGGACCTGATGCAACAAGGAGAGGTGGATGTTGCCCATAGACAGAACACACCATCCCATCCAACTGAAGAGTACAGTTATGGCACCTGGAGCACCACGAAGTGGAACATTCAGCACCAAAATACCAAATATTATAAGGGAACAAGAAATGCTGCAACCTCACTCATTGTCAGCATCGTAAGTACCTACATTAATCTACTTATTAATATATGTGTACAGCCTGATTACCTGAGTATTGATTTGAAGAATCAAGGTCCTACCTACAGTTACAGCATGCTATGTCTGGAACTGATGACCACCACTACAGAAGGTTGACAGTACCAGAAATCATTTACCCCCTTTGAAAGACAAGTCAAATTAACAATAAAATGTTATTTTACATGTTTGTTTGTTTGTTTATTTCTTATATTTCATCAGGATGGGGTACCAGGCAAAATCTATTTTCAGTACCGTCCTGTTACAAAGTTTCAACATATAACATTAGGAGGACAGATAACTATACAACAATACACATAATAACAATCACAACAGATTCAATTTGTATAGAAGTTCAGTGGTAACAAGTACATTTACGCAAATAAGAATCCGATAAAGCAGATTTAAAAGTCTGATTGGCAGGCATGTTGGGTGCATTAGGAGGCAGCATGTTGCATTTAGTGGAAGCAATATTGTCTAATCTCATTTTGCCATATTTGTTTTTTATAAGCGGTACTTTCAGTCCTCTCCCTTGGACATCATGTAATGAATAACTTGATACATTTGACACCAATTTAGTTTTAAGATAGTCAGGAACAGACCTGTTAAAACATTTGAAAAGAAAATTATTCAACATGCATTCCCTTCTAATGCTCAAGGGAACCCAGTTTAATCAAGAGAGCAGATCACAATGGTGATAGGATGTGTAAGGGCCCTTAAGCCCCAACACAAGTCTTGTGAAATTTGTATTGTAGCCTATCAAGCTTTTGTAAATTATTTTTACTTGTATTAGCATAAATCATACACCCATAGTCAATTAAAGGGAATAATACTGCACTGACCAATGTTTTTCTTGTTTCCTGGGTCATGCATTCCTTGTGTCTTCTCAATAGATACATAGATACTGTTGGCAGATAAGGGCTGCCAGACCCATCCAGTCTGCCTGTTTATGCTACCTGACCAAGTGGCCAGTGACCCTATCTGGTCCTTGGCTTTAGCTTTTTCATTCTTTCTCTAATATTTCTTTATTCCTGTCCCATGCATATTGGACGCCTGTCACCATACGGGTAGCCACCACTTCCTGGGGCAGGCTATTTCATGCATCCACTAACCTCTCCACAAAAAAGAACTTCCTGACATTTCTGCTTATGCAGCCACCTATCAGTCTCATGTCATGTCCTCTTGTTCTGGCACTACTTTTTTTTTTTAAACTTTATTATTGATTTTCATCATACTAATAATGACATGTACGTATATTACATACATATTACAATTCAGGATAGAGGCAACACAATGTCTGTACAAGTGATAAATCATATCTTTCGCATATTCTTATTAAGATACCCCAGACAAGAGCCCTCCTCCCCCAAAATGCTTTAGGAGTAAATATTAAAGGACAGTAAGTTCATAGGAAGTCATGCTTTCACCACAGGATTCAAAGCAATCTATATGCTGAACTTTCATCCCACTTGCAGATAATATAGTATAGTGGGGGGGGGGAGAACCAACACAGAGGGATACTACAATTAAATAACTAGATTGTCTGAGCTCGGTTAAGTTATGTTAAAACCCTACACCCTTAGGCCTCTGTTAAGAAGCCATGTAGGCGGAAGGATATCCATTTCAGAGGATTATGCAGTCCACAAACAGATCAGCATGGATTAGCACACCAAACATTTCTACAGTCCCAATGTATGATCAATTAAAGCTGCAGGCAGGCAGTGGATGTAAGTAGATTACAACAGTTTTATGTTGTCTCCTTTCACTTTGTTCATGCCCTGGAGGTATTTGAACATGCCTATCATGTCACCTCTCTCCCTCCTTTACTCCAGTGTGTACAAATTGAGGTCTCTGACTCTTTCCTCATAAGGCGTGCGATGTAGACCCTTCACCATTTTGGTCGCCCTCCCCTGAACCATCTCTGTTTTGTCAATGTCCTTACAAAGGTGTGGCCTCCAGAACTGGACACAGTACTCAAGGTGAGGCCTCACCAGGGTCTTGTACAGTGGAACTATTACCTCCCTCCTTCGGCTTATGATTCCCCTTCCAATACACCCCAACATCCCAGTGGCTTTCCCCACCACCTTGGCCTTCTGCCTTGTAGCCTTCAGGTCACCTGTGAATATGACCCACAAGTCCCTCTCCTCCTTAATAACTGCCAACAGCTCTCCCCCAGCCTGTACTGTAGCTTGCTCCAGGGCTCCTGCTCTCCATGTGCATGATTTTGCACTTATTTGTACTAAACCTTAATTGCCATGCCTCTGACCACCTCTCCAACCATTGCAGGTCCTTTCTCATCCTTTCCACACCCTCCTGTGTATCCACTCTGTTGCAGATCTTGGTGTCATCCGCAAACAGGCAAACCTTTCCCTCTAGCCCATCTGCAATGTCACTGATAAAGATACTGAAGAGGACTGGCCTCAGTTGACCCTTGAGGTACCCCACTGGTCATCCCTCTTTCCTCTAATTTGGTTCCGTTTACCATGACCCTCTGTTTTCTGTCCCTTAACCAATTTCCAATCCAGTTTATCACCTTATACCCCATCACCAGGCTACCTAGCTTGTTGACCAGTCTCCTATGTGGGACGGTATCAAAGGCTTTGCTAAAATCTAGGTAGGAAATATCTACTGCCCCCCCCCGATCTACTGCCTTTGTCCACCCAGTCAAAGAAATCTATTAAATTTGTTTGACAGGACCATCCTGAGGTGAATCCATGTTGCCTGGCATCCAAAACCCCAATGGCTTCTAGGTGCTCCACTATTCTTTCCATGAGGAGTGTCTCCATTATCTTTCCTACTATAGAGGTTAGACTAACTGGCCTGTAGTTCACTGCATCTTCTTTACTACCGCTTTTATGAAGAGGAACAACATTTGCCCTTCTCCAGTCCTCTAGGACCACTCCAGTGTCTAGGGACTCACTGAACAGGGCTGCTTGAGGGGCTGCTAGTTCAATTCTCAGTTCCCTTAGGGCCCTGTGATGCATGCCATCTGGACCCATGGCTTTGTCCACCTTCAGCTTTGCAAGCTCTTCTAGGACCCTCTCCTCTGTGAATGGACTGGTGTTTACCTCCTTATCCCTTGTTCCTTTAAATTCTAGCTGTGGGCCCTGCCCATGCCCCTTCCACAGTGAAGACTGAATAGAAATATTTGTTCAGAATCATTGCTTTCTCCTTGTCTCCCTCCACTATCTCCCCCCTGGCTCCTCGAAACTTAGCTACTCCCTCCTTTGTCTTCCTTTTCTCACTAATATACCTGAAGAATGTCTTGTCTACTTTTTTAACCAATTTAGCTATTCTTTCCTCTGTTTGCACTTCAGTGCTTCTCACTGCTTTTTCTGCCTCTTGCAGACACTTTTGCAACATTTCCTTGTCCTCATCTCTTTGTGTCTCCTTATACTTCCTGAAGGCTAGCTTCTTGGCCCTTACCATTTCAGCCAACCCTCTTGAGAACCAAAGTGGTTTTCTTCTCCTTTTACCCTTGTCTATCGACCAAACACATTGTTTTGTGACCTCCTCTATGGCTTCCTTGATGGGTGCCCATTTCTCCTCAACATCCCCCCATCCCCCTTTTTTCCAGAATTTCCTT
This sequence comes from Neoceratodus forsteri, assembly GCA_016271365.2. Classification (NCBI taxonomy): domain Eukaryota; kingdom Metazoa; phylum Chordata; order Ceratodontiformes; family Ceratodontidae; genus Neoceratodus; species Neoceratodus forsteri. The sequence goes on from CM057453.1 coordinate 77,556,777, forward strand.
AAGCTGAAGTCCCATCCTGATAAAGTCCACCCTTCTGAAGTCTAAGACTCTTTCTTTCATATGGGTTGACTGAATCCCTGTGTCCGCCTTGAACCACACCATATGGTGGTTGCTGGACTCTTGTTGACCTTTCATCTTGAGTTCTGTTATCCTGTCCCTATTGGTTAGTACCAGATCCAGGATTGCCTGGTCTCTGGTAGGTTCCTGCACCAGTTGCCTAAGGCCATCCCCCTCAAGGGAGTCAGTGAAGTCCTGTGCTGTAGCCAAGGTCCCTACTGGGATGGACCACTCTATTTCTGGCATGTTAAAGTCTCCCATCAGAAGTACCTCTCCCTTTGCTGCCATGTCATGCATGTTTTCCAGCAGCAGTTTGTCAATTTCTTCTGCCTGAGCTGGGGGTCTGTAAATGACCCCTGTGCAAATGGCTGTTCAACTGCTTGGCTCAAGGGAGACGCAAACATCTTCTGTTTGCTCATGCCTGTTCTGAATTTAAGTTGCCTTGATGCTTTCTTTGATGTAGTGGACACCCCCCCCCCTTTACTTTCCCTGTCTTTTCTGAATAGGGCATAATCCAGTGCACTTATGTTCCAGCTATGTTTCTTGGTGTACCATGTTTTGGTTAAAGCCACTTTGTCCAGATCAGCCTCCATCATTACAGCCATCAGATCTGGGACCTTGTTCCCCAAATTGTGGGCATTCATGTGCATGACTTTCCATTGAAAGTGGCATCCTTTCATCCCCTACTTGTGTTTTGCCCCTTGTATCATCCCACTATTCCTGGCATATTCTATGTGGTGCTTCACTTTTACTACCTTTCAGGTTACTTATGAGTTAGGTCTTTTTGTTAATGATGCTATCATCTGGCCCTGTGTGCAGCCTTTTCTGCTCTGTAGTACTGGTGTATCTGCCCCCGGCATAGCATCCCGGTCCTGCTTGATGGGCTTGTGAGTGAGGATTATCTGAATCTCCCTTCTACTGACAGCCCCCAAGTGGCTAGTTTAAATACTTGCTCAGGAAGCACATACATCTCTCACTGAGGACAGACGTTCCCTCCCCAGAAGGATGCAGACCATCTTTCTTGTACAGGCATACATCATCTCAGGTGGTATCCCAGTCCCCAATGTAGCCAGCCAAAGCTGTTTTCCCCACACCAGTCCTTCAACCACTTATTGAAGCTGTTACTGCATTGTTTTATCCCTCCCCTTCCCTTGACTGGTAGTACCTCTGAGAATGTAACAGAGTTAGCTACCTCCCCCAGGTGCCTACCCAAATCCCTAAAATCCTCCTGAAACTTCTCCAAGCTAGCCTTGTCTTTGGTTATGACATTTGTCCTCAGATGAACAATGATGTCCAGCCCCTCTTTCCTGCCCACAGCCTTAGCAATCCTGTGGATCCGCTCCACCTCTCTCAGAGCTGTGCATCCTGGGAGACAATTTACCTCCCTCTCCATCTGGATGTCTATTCCTAGCTCCATACCTCAAACTATTGAGTCCCCCACCAGAAGAAGCTTTCTCCCCCACTGAGTTTCTCTGACCCTGTCCCTCGAGCTCCCTTCCTGGTTGACGTGCTCATCCTCCCTGGTCTCAACCTTGGGTTTCCTTTAGGGGCTATCCCTGTCTTTAAGAAGATTGTAGTTGTTTCTTAGTTGCACCGGGTGGGGAATGTGTTTGAGCTCCACCTTTCTCAACCTCCCTGAGCCTACTGTAGTCTATCCAGGCCTCTGTCTTGGCAACCTCCATGGTAGTGGCTGGTGGTATGGTGGTACCTGGGTGGGGGCGAAGGTTTCCAGTAATCCTGCCAGCTGTGCACAGAGCCTGGCCACCTCCTCCCTCAGCCCTGAAAGGTGCTTACAAATGGGTCAGCACAGCAATTCCCAGAATTTTCTTCTGAATACCACTGTTCTGCACCCACTGCACTGCACAACTCCTTATGCCAGCCTCCACTCTCCTGATGTATGCTCTTCTACCTCACTACTTATTTTGTTTGTGTGTTTTTGTTTGTTTGTTTTTTATGTGTTTGTTTGTTAATGTATCCTATGTGGGAGAGATGACCCACCCACTCTCTAGGACCAACACATATTTTCCTGTTTTTGTGGCTAAACTTTGCAAGGTAATGGAACACAGCATTTACTAAACTAAACTCTTTTGTGGGAAACTTCTTTGAAGTACTGTTACCAGGCAGGCTAAAGAAATGGTCTTTTTGAATTTAGATTTTGAAGAAATGAGCTACAGCACAGCTGTTGAATGAAGACCCTCCCCACAGCAGACTTGATACTGACTCACAGCCAAAGAACAGATTTGTTTCCCCTAAATCAGTCAGCAGAAAAAAAAGTCCCAATGCTGAGTGTGCTACGGAGAACCACAGAGCAAGCATAGCAAACAACTCCAGCACCAACCACTGTAAAGAACAGACAGAAAACCACATTGCAAACAAAGTAGCACATTTCTTTATTCCAAAGTGTGCATAAAACCTCTTAACAGGAGAACAGGTGGACATCCACCACCTTCTACTGGTTTCACCAGAAGCCCTCATCAGAGTTGCAACCACATCATACCGACATTCATTTAAACAAAATGCTTAAAGGGGTATTCACATAAAATCAGATGGTGTATAAAGAAATGTGATCACAACAGTATACAAGTGACCCCACCAAAAAAAACAAATTGTATCTATAGTACTACTATTACCCATAGAATTACAAAATTATTTACATATCTTGAATAGATATAGACATTGAATAAATCTTACAGTTAGGCACCCCACATAGACCAGAGTGACGAATATGGATAGTAGTACAGATATATAACTCCTCTTATCATAATGCATGCTATTCTTCTCCACACATTTTGTAATTCTGTTTGATAGTTTATCTAATATTTATCTGCCACAGTCACCCCAATCCATAAAAGTGGTGACAAAACTGCCCACGATAACTACAGACCTATCTTCCTACTACCCCCACTCTCCAAGGCACTAGAATGCATCATCTCAGACCAGCTCATAGAATACCTGGATACGTACAACATCCTGTGCAAGCAACAGCACAGGTTCCGCAAAGGTCACATTACCTCCACAGCCCTACTTGAATGCACTGGCGCAGTCCAGAATGTACTTGACTCAGGTGAACTACTAGGCTCAATCTACATTGACTTAACTAAAGCCTTTGACACCATCAGTCACCGCCTCCTGCTTGTCCAGCTTCAGAACACTTGGCTGTCAACCGACTCCATTGGCTGGTTTAAGAGCTACCTTGAAGAATGGTCCCAAACAGTAAGAATCGCTGATACACTCTCAGACCCTAAACCAGTCTGCTAGGGAGTCCCCCAGGGCTCCATTCTGGGACCCCTCCTCTTCAGCCTATTCTTAAACTCACTACTGGACAGCTGCCCAGAACAAATAATTCTCTATGCCGATGAAGCTGTGATCCTCACCTCGGACCCTGATCCGATCCAATTGCAAAATGAACTTCAGCGGGCCTTCTCCTCCATCGAATCCTGGTTCCTAAATCATAAACTGCTTCTCAATCAGATAAAAAACAAGTCTATGGTCTTCTGCAGCCCCTACAACAAAAACAAACAACTCCACCTCTCCATTGCAACCGAACAAGGAGCCATCCTAGAACAAACACAATAGTTCAAGTACCTTGGCATCACCCTTGATCCCCACCTCTCATACACTGTCCATATCAGCAATGTTGCAAAGTCTGCCAATGTGAGGTTAGGCATATTATTCCGGCACAGGAAACACCTAACCCCTGAAGCACTATCAGTGGCTGTCCAAAGCTCCATCATCAGCATCATAGACTATGGTCTTATCATGTATGGGTCTGCAACTACCACTGCTCTCAAACATATCGTGACCTCCCTGAATAAGGTCTGTCATCTCATCACTGGCTCACATCACCATACCCCCACATGTGACCTTTATTGCCAATCTGGATGGCTTTAACTGGACAAATGCATAAAATACCAAACCTGCATCACGGCCAAGAAAATTATAATGGGGCTTGCCCCACCTGGTGTCTGTACCCTCCTTAAGCCTAGACATAGGAATGTCACTACAAGGAGATCCAATTCTCATCTACTACATGTCCCACGATGTCGCATAACCCAAGGACAAAGATAATTTGCCTATAGGGCATCCAACTGGCTCAACTCTCTTGGCAGCGACATAGCGACCACTCCAACACTCAGCCTCTTCAAGTCCAAGCTGCGCCTCTCACTGCTTGTATCCTGCGATTGCCCATCTTAACATTTCCACCATTCCAGCTGCACATGCCCCAGCACCTAGCACATACAATCAGTCTTTGCATCCCTAGCACCTTACCTGTCATATTCCCTCGACAAGGCCCGCTGGCTACACTGTCTCCCTCTCCACCCACCTCCCATTATCTCCTCCTGCCCCTCCCCAACCACCTCTACTCCCCCCTTACCCCTACCTCCTTCCCCCTTGATCTCCTACCTCAATCCCCCACCACCACCCCTTCCCTTGTCTTGCTCATAGCTCAAGTCTTTGTACTGGTTATTACATGTCTGTAAGTCAATGATTATATGTTTGTAACTAAAAATGATGACTGTTGCACACGCTGATGTGGAACCTTTGTAAAAGAGCATCGGCTCAAAGGTATTGTAATCCTAGATTGAAATAAATAAAATAAATAAAAATGTATTATTTATTTTACATTCTGATTGTATGATGTGGTTGCCATGTCCTGATGGTGGGTCTTTATGGTGGGTGGTACTGGAGTTGTTTGCCTTGTATTCCCCTATATCAGTAATACTCTCTGCTGCTGATTTTGAATAAATGAGCTGCAGCACAACTGTAGAATGAAGCCCCCTGCCCGCTTGTTCTTATATGGCTAACACCAGTATCTGTAGCTAAAAGAAAAAAAAACTCCTTTCTCACACTCTTAGATCAGCGGGGCCCCGTTAAAATGTGACTGCTGTCATCAAGCACCAAAGAACTGGGAAACTGTCAGTATTAGTCTCTGGTGCCATTATGAATAAATGAGCCACAGTGCAGCTGTAGAATGAATATCCCCCTACTCGCTCTCATATCGGTAGAAATAATACTCACATGCCCCATTGTGCATCCTGCCAGGATTGCTGTCCAAAAGAGGAAAAAGTCAGTTCCTGAGTCTGCCATGCTTGATAATGGCAGTCACATTTTTGTGTGGAGCTTCTGGTATGTGGAAGAGAGGAGGGAGGGTTTCTTCTTCCAGCTGCAGATAATTACTATAACCAGCATTGCCAGTATGTGAGCATGAGCGAGGAGGGTTTCTTTTACCTGCAGATACCAGTGCTACTAGAATGTGAGTGGGTGAGTTGCAGCATTACTTACACCCTTATAATAATTCAGGAGGAAATGTCAGTAGTTTACTTTCACTGACCCTTCACTTTGAGAGTTAGAGAATGGTGGGTGGGTGGCCAGGAGTTAATCTACATCGAACAGCTGCATGCAGTTCATTCATGTTTTCATTGCTGTGATGAAATGTGGTTCAGTTTAAATATTTTATTTGATACTCCTAAAGTTCTGCTTCACAGCTGCCTATTAATTGTAATGTGTTCTACTGGCAGTACAATTATTGCTGTTCTCCTGAATTGCTGCTGGTATTACAGCAGGTGGGCCAATAGTCAGACAGGCTAGCAGGCAGGCAGAAGACTTCATTTAATAGCTGTGCTGAGGCGTATTCATGCATATTGCCCATAAAAATAACTGACCTAAACAGAGTGCAACACATAGATGTTTAATGAGTTGATGTTTTAATGGCAAAGGCTTTGCTTTGGTTTCACACTGCTGGTATGAGAGTGAGAGAGCAAGCAAGTGAGAAATTAGGTTGGGGGATCCTACTTCTGACATCCACACTGTTCAATTTGAAATGTAACTGCAAACTTCACCGGTATTGCCATAAGTGCAGGTGGGGGTTCCATTAATTCACAGCCCGCTGATACTATGACCTGCAGTGCCAGCATGGGGGGTCTTGTCTTAGTTGCAGTTAATTAATATCACCAGTACTGGGGAGGGGGAGTCTTCTTTCAACAACTGCACTGTTCTTTTTGTACTGTAGCTGCAGAGTTCACTGGCACTGCCAGTCTAAGAGCTGTGTGTGTGTGTGTGTGTGTGTGTGTGTGTGTGTGTGTGTGTGCGCGTGTTGGGGGGGGGCTGAGTTTCTTTCAGTCACTGTCCAGCTGCTACTATTATCAGTGCTGCCAGTATGAGAGGGAGGAGAGGGTTTCTTCTTAATTTCAGCTTACCACTGTTACAGGCACAGCCTTTGGCAGAGGGACTATTTTACATCAATAATTCAGAATATCTGCAATAAATACAGTACAACACTGGATAACTGTAAGAAAACTGAACCCAATTATAATGACAGCAATAAGGAACTCAGGGGATTTACATTACTATGCAGTTAATCACCTCCTCAGGGTAATTAGGAACTCAACTGCACCTTGTGCCACATATGTCCCCAGGGGGTGATTAATAGGACATTAACATAACCCCTGTCATTCCTTATTGCTTAAATAGTGTAGCAGCAGCAGCATGCAGTGGTACCACCACCACAACAATCAGTTGACCCTGCTCTGGTACATCCAGTACCAGCTACAACATCTGACCCATGGCTCTCTTGTGGTTGAGCCACTATCTAACTTCAGTGAAAAGGAGGAGGAGGAGGAGGAGACCTGACTGGTACCATCTGGCTCCTACTCTTGACAGCAGCATAAGTCCCTAGTTTAGGAATTATTTGTGATTCACCATGCCGACAACAGTGTGGTGGCATGCATCTTGTGTCACATTGTTGTTCAGTGTGTGAAGTGGGCAGCCATTTGGACACAGGTGAGCAGCGCACCACCTTAATATAAGGCACCACCAGAAGTGGAAAGAATATATGGGGAGGAAACAGACTGAGACATTTGAGAGGTGTGGAAGCAGTAGCACTACAGTGGTCCTTCTATGCTGGAGGGTAAACAGCGCAAAAACAGGCAACATGGCAGGTCATCACATAGTGCTCAGGTCCCAGAGAGAGACTCAGAGGAAGTTAGGAGTAGGACCTGTAGCCAGACATGGGTGATGTGGGGGGTCACCTGAGAGACTGGCCTTAGATCCTCCTCCCACAACCACCTATACCAAAGTGGTTCAGCTGTGTGGGGGAGATAGTGGAGTTTTCTCACTAAGTTGTGGCCATGAAATAAATGTTTGTAGTGTTGCTCCAAAACCAATGAAGCATTCCTGAGGGACTGGCAGAACTCCATGGTGGTGGGCACCCTCTGTCTCCATTCCATAGCCCTATTCTCTCTACTCTCTAATCTCCATGACTCAGGACTCAACATCCTATGCTTGCAGATTCTGTCACCCAGTTCATAGACCTATTCTCTCTCCACTCCATGATTCAAGACTCGTCATCCTATGCTATCTGTCTGTCTCCTTTATTCTTCACCTGTTCTAAAAAAAATTAAAAAGTAAAAAAATAAAAAAAATGAAAAGCCGCAAAACATTTTATACATTTGCATTCCTCACTTTCCTCATTTCTGTTACAGCTTCATTCTGTTCATCTAGCTTCTGCTGTTAGTTATCCTTCTCCAGTTTAACGAAAGAAAAAATCTGATTTCCTCTTGTGTCCTCTTTCTTGTGCAACTGTGCACTCCTTCCATTATTACTGCCTTCATCTCTCGCTATTTTTCTCAACTACCAGAAGAAGTATGTGATGCTACGATATGGTGTTACAAGCTGCTATGCTGAAAGTCAGTCCCCCTGCCACAGTTCTTGCAATGCTCGTTAGGGGGAATTGTTAGAAATGCACACCAGGGCCCAGATATTCAAACTGCGCCACAAAGTAGCGCAATAGCAGGAGCAGACTCAAGTTCAGTGAGCCTATACGCAACACACGTGATATTCAAACACAGTGCAGGCCAAGATGCGCTTGCGTAACACAACTGAATATCGCGCCAACCGCGCCATGGCGCAACCAGGGATGCACAGTGGCGCAGGTCTGATGTGCAGTAGCACAACCAGGGATGCACAGTGGAGCAGGGTAGCAGCACATCAGCACAACCAGGGATGCGCAGGGACAGGATGCAGGGGTACACCACCCATGGAAGACATGGGCATAGGAACACGCAGCAGACCAGACAGTGACCCCCGCACCCTGTGAACCACACAACCTGAGGTAAGCTGGAAGTATCACCAGCCCATGGACACCAGCAACAATTCCACAGCCGGGGCATGGTGCCTCAGCACACCACCTGGCAAGCTGTGACCGGAACACAAGGAGGTCCGGCCACCCTGTGCTACACCATCCCATTAATGCAGAGCACACCCTGCACAGCGATCCCCAGACACCCTGCCCAGGAGCAGTGCTCAACAGTGCATGTCACCCTATGCATGCCACCACCCCCACTGTGACAATGCAACCCTGTGCACCATGGGGCCATGCAAGGCAGCCCCACCATGAGCACCCTGCAGCGGGCGGCAGCAGCCACTGACGCAACAACTACAGACACAGTGCTGCCCTGCATGGCCCATCCGAGGCACAGCTGAGAGATCGACCCTGCGTCGGCACCCGGGGTACCACGCGTGTGACAGAGCCTGCCCCGGACCCTACCACCAGCAGTACAGCACCCCGCACACCCACTCAAGCACACACCCTGTCCCAGCACTGGCCCCAACAGCCAGCACAGATGCCCCCAGTGGTGCACAGAAGCATGTGTCACACAGGATGCAACACAGGGCATGGAAAAACACCCACCCATACCCAAGAGCACCCCAACACAGGGACACAATAGTGGGGCAACAAACCCGCTGGTGTGCGGCCACAGAAAGATGCTACCCTTTTGCACTTTGTTGATTCCCTTGAGGTACTTGAAAGTTTCTGTCATGTCCCTCCTCTCCTCGAGGCTATATATATTAAGCTCCTTAAGTCTTTCTTGATGTGTCTTCCAGTGCAGACCCTGCACCATTTTTAGTTGCCCTCCTCTGGACTGTCTCTATCCTGTCAATGCCTTTGCGGAGATTGGGTCTCCAGAACTGCACGCAGTACTTCAGATGGAGTCTCACCAGCTGTCTGTACAGATGGATAACAACTTCCTGTTTTCTACTGGTGATGCCTCTCCTTATGCATCCCAGTATCTCTCCAGCCCTCCTTACTGCCCTTTCACATTGCTTGTTCACCTTTAGGTCATCTGATATGTCTACCCCCAGATCCCTTTCCATTTTTGTTGTTAGTATCTCACCCCCCATTGTGTACACTTCCCCTGGGTTTTTGTTTCCCAGGTGCATTACTTTGCACTTCTAAGCATTGAATCTAAGCTGCCATACATTTGACCCTCCAGCACACACACACACACACACACACACACACACACACACCTTGCCAAGTCCCTTCACATCCTTTCCACCCCACCTTGTGTATTAACTCTGTTGCAGATCTTTGTGTCATCTCCAAAGAGACATACTTTTCCTTCTAGTCCTTCTGCAATGTCACTCATAAAGACATTAAAGAGGACCAGTCCTAGTACTGAACCCTGCTGTACCCCACTAGTAATTCCCCTTTTTTCAGAGTGGACTCCATTTACTATTACCCTCGGTGTCCTGTTCTTCAGACATTTCTTTACCCAGGCTACTATCTTGGGACCCATTCCCAGGCTGGCCAACTTGTATATTAATCTTTTGTGTGGGACTGTGTCAAATGCCTTGCTAAAGTCTAGGTAGGCCATGCCCACAGTCCCTCCCTGATCTACTACTTTGGTCACCCAGTCAAAGAAATCTATTAGATTCATCTGACATGACCTTCCTGCTGTGAATCCATGCTGCCTGGGGTTCTGTGCCCCTTTGGCCTCTAGGTACTCAACAATTCTTTCCTTCAGAAGTGATTCCATCATTTTCCCAACCACTGAGGTTAAACTAACAAGTCTGTAGTTTCCTGCTTCTGCTCTGCTCCCACTTTTGTGAAGTGGAATAACATCTGCCCTTCTCCAGTTCTTGGGTACCACCCCATCCTCCCATGATTTATTAAAGAGAGTAGTTAGTGGTGTCACTAGTTCTACCCTTAGTTCTTTTAGAATTCTGGGATGAATCCCATCAGGTCCCATTGCTTTGTCCACCTTCAGTTTTAAGAGTTCTTTCAGAACCTTTCTTCTGTGAATGGGCTGGTATCAACCCCCGTATCCAGTGTGTTTCTATTGTTTGGTTTAGGTATCTCCCCCTCTTCATTTGTGAATACTGAGCAAAAATATTTGTTTAATATCTCTGCCTTTTCACAGTCACCCTCTGCCCACCCCGTCCCCTTTATTAAGCCTCACTATCCCTCCCTTGGTCTTCCTTCGCTCCCTGATGTACATATAAAAGGTTTTATGACCCTTCTTAACTGAGTTGGCTATCTTTTCCTCAGTTTGGGCCTTTGCTGTTCTGACTGCCTTTCCTGCTTCCTTTTGCTTTAACTGATACAATTCTCTATCCTGCTCCTTCTGTGATTCCTTGTACTTCCTGAATGCTCTCTTTTTCTCCCTAACCTTCCCTGACACCTCCTTTGAGAACCATTGTGGTTTCTTATATCATTTTGTTTTGTTTATTTGCTTCACACAAAGACTTGTTGCCCCTGAGATGGCAGTTTTGATTATTCCACATGGTTCTTTCACCCCATCTTCCTGCCCATTTGCTAGTGCATTCCTTAGGCACTCACCCATTTTGGCAAAGTCAGTCCTCCTGAAGTCCAATACCTTTGCCTTTGTATGGCTTGACTCTACTGCTGTGTTTATCATGAACCATACTGTTCGATGATCACTAGTTCCCAGATGGCTACCCACTTCTAAATCTGTGATCCTCTCACTATCTCCATTTGAGAGTACCAGGTCTAAGATTGCTCCCTCTCGAGTGGGTTCTGATTCTAGTTGTCTAAGACTTGTCCACTGTAGGGCATCTAGAATGACCCCACTCTTAGAAGTAGCTGCTGCAAATGCACTCCAGTTAACATCTGGCATATTCAGATCCCCCATCAGCAGTTAGGTCATCTATCAAGTTGATTTCATGTTTCCATGTGTTTAAAATGTGAGCAGCGAGTGAATCCTGTACTATATGGGGAAGGAGAGGGAGCTCCACACCAAGGCCTTCAAGTAATGGTAGAAGGAATGGTGCAGAGAGAGGAGGTATAGCTACATTGGGGACTGTGTGCCAACCTGGAAGGATAAGAGCCTAGAAAGAGGTGATGTCCTGATTCCATGTAGGAGGGAACCATAGTCTTCTGTGGATGGTTTAAATGTTACTTTGATTGACATTTAAAGTAGCTGAGGAGGGTGATGGAAGAAATAGAGGAAGCAGAAAGTGGGCCACCACAGGATGAGCTAGAGAGTAGGGAGATCCTGAGGGAAGGAAGCCCCACCAGGATGCAAGTTATTCCAGAAAGCAGGGGTTTGCAAAGGAGGAAGTGGGGGGGAGTAGTCAAAGGAGAAATGTGAGGAAAGGGAAACCATTGGAAAATGGAGAAAGTATCAAGAAGAGTGCTAAGGGCTGTCAAAATGGTGCAAGGTGTGCATCAGTTATGATAAGAGGCTGAATGAATACAATATGTACACCCTGGAGGAGAGGAGGGAGAGTGGGAATATGATGGAGACCTTTAAATACTTCATGGGGATTAATAAGGTACATGAGGGAGATATGTTTAAGAGAAAAAAGATGCTGTAGAACAATGGGTCATGATATAAAGTTGGAAGGAAGTAGATTCAGGAGAGATGTAAGGAAGTACTTCTTCACAGAAAGGGTGGTGGATTCCTGAAATTGCCTTCCATGGGAAGCAGTGGTGGTGAAACCAGTGGTGGGTTTCAAAAATGTCTGGGATAGGCACAAAGGAATCCTAGGAGGAAGGAAGTTGGTGGAAGAGACAGTGCTGTAGATCAAGTAGGGTCTACAGCAAAAGTGATCATAATTAAATTTGGGTAGACTAGATGGGCCCAGCAGTCATTATCTGCCATCAGTTGCTATGTTTCCATGTATGGCAGGTTGCATGATTCAAATGAATACATTGTAAAATTGTTTATTATATGCAATGTTGATACTGTAAACTGTGTGGCACACATAATTTTTGTTGTACTATGCTACACAGACATGATAATCAAATGGGCAATAATATATGCATTGAGAAAGGGAGAAAAGAAAATCAAGGGGAGCATGTGTGATGCAGTATACTACTCATGGAGTGCTGACCCCATGATAGGTACATACTGTATGAAGTTATTGTATTATGATGGGACCCAACCATATACCAATGTTCAGTTAGCTACAATAAGGGATTTTATTTATTTATTTTTGTAATCTAGACATTGTCTACTCAGTGATGACACATAGCCAAGGACGCTCCTTACAGTTTGCGACCTTGTTTTTTTTTTATTACAATTGGCAACCTTATGTTTTTAATTTTACTTGTTTTTTATTTGTTTGCTTTTTACCACTTTATTCATTTTGGGGAAATCATTTGCAACATGTCAGTTAATAAAGAAATGTATAGACTGCAGACTTGCAAAGATGATTTAACCTGCATTTTAAAGTGACAAGATGTTTGGCTAGGTGTGGATTCAGGCCTTAATATAGACAGTACTCCTATAAATTACTGGGGAGGAGGTGTCAGGGGGATATGTCACCCAAGGCCACCTTCTGGAAATTGTTATCCATGAGTGTAGTCAGAGTACCTGAGATCATCTTTCTGAGAACCAGAAAGCAGATTCCACTCAGTGCTGAAGGACAATTTAATATGACCTTTTTAAAATATAAAGAAAGGCATTCAATTAATGTTGCAGGGCCTGGGTCAGTACCCCACCCCCCCCCAAAATTAATGCACAAAATAAAGTCATGAGAGTTCCTCCTTGTAAATATTTCCAATTTACCAACTGCATTCTTAGACTACAATATGGTATTTATTGCATCAAATTGAAAGCCACACAGCAGAAAGTGTTAACATTTAAAGGCCTGGAAGTTCAGTTTTCAGCATTTTCCTGTATAATGCAGTCTGGTTCCTAACCCCCTTACTTCCCCCTAGAAGGACACTTGTGAATACTGTAGTTATAAGAATAATTCAAGCTTGAAACAAACTGACTAGAATGCCACTAACAGGTCCTGAAAGGGTTAACATAAACCCTCCAGTGCACGCATGCACGCACACACACCTGTTTGAGGCACAAACACACACACACACACACACACACACCTGCTTGAGGAATGCAGTCAGAAAGGCATGCTGTGGTGTGGAGCTGTGTTTATCAACAGTACAGATGTAAAACCCCTGAAAGTAATCTGAGAAGGCACTGCATTAGTCAGTTAATCTGAGAACTACACTAATCAATTAATGCTTTAAGAATACAGAAAGGAATGCAACAGTTTTACAACTCTTCAGAATTTGTCCTTTTACAGACTGAGTACAGCTGTTTTCCCTTCTAGCTGGCTAAACCAGAAGTCAGCCCAGAACAAGACGAGAGAAGAAATAGTGCTGGAACTGGTCTACTGAACAGAGACAGTGAAATGCTTAGGTTAACTGGCAGAGTGGCAGTGCTATAACTCCAAATTTGCTGTTTGGTCAGATCCTGTGAGGTGAACTGCTTTTCCGATAGCAAGACATCTGCAGGTGCCACTCTGCAGCCATAACAAAAGAGACCTGCAAACACAAGAAACTATTTGGACTCTAGTACACTCCCTGTTTTGTTGTACCAGTGAAATAACACAAGTAAAAAAAAAAAAAACTTTTGGAAAGGATATTTGCCATCGCATTGGTGATGGTCATACCAAGAAATGGTGCGAAGGTGACCAGACAGAGAAAGTGGAGGCAGATGAATCTTGCTTTCTGGATGAGGAGGCAGCAGGACAGCAGACCTGTGAAGTGAAGAGAAAATTATATAGACTCCATTCATTACAACTGTGGGTGATAACTCCATATGTCTGTTGTCCACTTCCTGTACCAGTCTTATTGTACCTGCCATCTGTGAAGAAACTTGGTTATCATGGTGGGCACATAGTTTATCTATTGTTCACTGCCAGTCTTACAACACATGTCAACAAAAGAAACAAGCAGACAAAAGCACTAACAGGTCTGCTAGATCTACCCAGTTAGGTGATTTTGCCACACAATGCCAAGATGCATTCAAATGAAAACAAAAAGTATATGTCACAAACACTGAGGTATTTAGCAGTAGTGAGTTTATTTGTAAGTTCAGTAAACAAATGCTCCTACTGTTTGGGGTGCACTACCTCCTCCTCCTCAGGGAGTCACTAAAAAGTGCCAGAAACAGTTACATTATACAGTATAACCAGAAGAAACTCTTCCATTTCTGATGTCACATCCTGCATTATTCAATGTTATAAATAACATTTGAGAAATATATCATTTAAAATATGCTACTAATGATTATGTGATATAAAAGCACAATGCTTCTATAAGGGAACTGTAATAGGGCTGAACTCCTTTATTGTTTAATTTTCCTAAATTGGAACTAAATTCTGGGATCAGCCAAAATGGTGATCTATCAAGTATAAGTTCTCATACCAACAGATCCCCAAAGGAACATTAGTCATAAAACATGTGTGAACATCACTGAAATGCATAGAGACAAAAAAGTGCAAAACATGCCAAAGAGCAAAATTCCACAACTTGTTACAATGCAATACATGTCACCTGAGAAGAAAATGAGAAATTATTTAGCTTCACATAGTCACTGTGGTGACCACACAATATATCCATTATCCACTGCTAGTCTTATTATACCTGTCACCTGTGAAGAAAAAAGAGGCACTATTTAGCCTCACTTGGCCACTGTGTTCCCGTGAAAGGCAAACTTAAAATTAAAAATAAAACAATTAAATCATGTAATAATTCTGTAAAATTAGTGAGGTACATGCCATGTACTGTCACAATGGTGCCACAGAGAGGGATGGTGAAGGAAGGGTCAAATTAAATCTGTGCCTTGAGGGCTGTTTGACTTTGTGACTGACTTGCCAGTCATCCCCTGTGAATGATCATACCTGCAATGAGAGGGGGGGAGAGAGGGAGAGACAAAAGGAAAGAAGAAATACATTTTAATGTCTTGCAAGTGGTAACAGCCAAGACGAGTGCTAAATTTTAAGCGTCGTCTGGTGGGCGAGTCCTCAAGGGCATATGCCAAAAAGGTGAACACTCCAAAAGCCCACCCAACAGTAGATGAGTGACTGGAGCTGCAGCCCCATTAAGGGCAAAGTCATGAGTGGCTACAGTCAAGCAGGTGAAAGCCTGGAGGATGGGGCCCGAACAGATGATGGCCATGGGTGGCGTGCAGCACAAAGGCACCCTAGACTCCACAGAACATTCACTCCAGCAGCGGCGTGGGGGGGTGGTAGCAAAACTGCACCACATGGCAGCTACGTGTGGCAACACAGAAGGGGCATAGGGTTAGTAGCACAGGGAATGTGGGTAACTGGACCTAGGAAACAACCCCCCCCCCAGACATGAAGAACACAGGTGGGCAACTGAGACCCTCGAGGGCGTAGCGCCCCACAAGCATACTCCACACCACTGCATACTGCCACAACTAAAACACTTACCTGTGGCAGTCCAAGCACGGCATGTGGTCCCTTGGGAGGGGGGCTCACTGGTCCATGGCAACTAGGAGGTACAGGTCAGTACATGCTTTGGATGGATGGTGGCTGCAATGGCAGCCAGTGCTATGGAGCAGCTAGGAGGCAGAGGAACACCAGGTGCTTGCTGTGGGTGGGGTGGGCAGTGACTGCTCTCCGGACTGCATGCAGACACAACAGGGAAGTGCAGGGGGGGCTGGCATAGGGTTATATAGGCAACAGGCACGGCAGGGACATGTGTGCCCCAGCACAGGGCGGAGATGGCCACAGATGACAACAGGCTCACATCATCTATCTGCATACAGGATGGTGGTACAATTCCTGCAGAGCCAGAAAGGCATGCCAATGACCATGCACAATGAACATATTTACAGAAGAGACAAGGCAGGGCCAGAGAAGACCTACTGGTGATGCACTGAAGGCCGCAGGTACCACTGCCTTGCCCAACTCCACACTGTGGAGGACACTGCTGTGGCCATCAACTGTGAGCACAACCATGCCCCTGATGTGGCTGATGTGGGCTCATAGTGGGTACTGGGACACTCCAGGACTGGGACCAGCAGACCTTGGACAGCACATTGTAGGCTGTGGTGGACAGTACCACAGGTATACTGGAGGCCATGGTGGGATATCTGCCAGGCATGCACCTTATGCGGTGGACCATGCAGTTAGTGTGGCACATAGCTCGGGGGTGGCCAACGACACTGCTGTCTGTAACTGATCTTGTTATTCCCGAGGAGTTTGTGGTCACCAGCAGCATGGTTCCTGCTGGACGACAGTGGGAGGGAGTGGAACTGTCTGGTTGTATATGCCACTGACCGTGATCTGCAGCAGCTGGTAGACTGCCAGGACTGGTTCATGGAAGGTACATTCAGGGCTTGCTCTACTCTGTTTGACCAACTGTATACCATCCATGCAGTCCGGTCCGGGGCAGTCCTGCCAGCTGTTTATGTCCTCACGGAGAGGGCACAGACCTACATGCAACTGTTTGGGCAACTCAAGATCCACCACCCAGCCCTGGACCCTGCCATGGTCCTGCTGGGCTCTGAGTGGGCCAGTTGGTGTGGTGTGTCCACGGTGTTCCCTGATGCCCAGATCCATGGCTGTTTTTTTTTAATTTCTCCCAAGTGCTGTGGCGTAATCTTCTGCAGTGCCCTGAGGTGCTGGAGAGGTACATGGGTGACCCAGACTTTGTCCTGCACCTCCGTATGCTGCTGACACTTGCCTTCATACCACCTGATAACATGCCAGTGGTGTTTGAGGAGCTGCGGGAGTGGGAGTATGTAGTGGCCAATAAGGATGTCCTCCAGCCCATTCTGGACTATTTCAAGGACACCTTGGTCAGTTACCCCACTGGCAGTCTGGGCCATGCCATGCCATATTCCCCATCACCCAGTGGAACTGCCATGGGGTGACCATCCAGGGCCTCACCATGCTAAACAATGCCATTGAGGGGTGGCACAGGGCCTTCAGTACCCCCCATCAGGTCATGCCACCCCAGTATTTGGAGACTCCTGAAGTGACTCCGTGAAGAAGAATATCTGGCCGTGGTCCACTCAGAACAACTCGTCTCTGGGGCAGAGTCTGTACAGGTCCATTGGTGGTATCAGGACCTCAATGCCCAGATTGTGTCCATGGTCACCGAATATGAGTCATGCAGCCACTATGACTACCTCCATGGCTTTGCTCACAATTTCACCTTCCATGTGTGAGCAGGCAGTGTGCCCATTTGGCACTGCGTGAGGCTGTGGCAATTTGGTCAGTGCCCTGTGAGATCTCACCATGCCATTGTGCCCAGGTGTCTAGCAGTGTCTCCCACAGCATGGGTGCTCGCTCTGCACACTATCACCATGTCATTGTGCCCGTCAGTCCATTCTTGTTGCACATGTCATGGGCACCCACCCTGCACACACCCATAATGCCTTTTGCCCAGCAGTTGAGTGGTGTCACACCCTCAGCATGGACACCTGCTCTGTGTTCGCATCCCCTGTAGTTGCTCTACCCACTTCCATGGTCCATTTAATAATGTGAGGCAGCCTTCTGTAGCAAAAAATAAATAGCTTAACCCCCTCCCCCCAGCACCCAACCCTGGCACCCACCAGTCCATTATCCAGTTATTCTAATTTAAAGCTGAGAAGGTTCTGGCACAGCCCTTCCTCCTCCACGGTCTACTACCTTCTCATGAATGAAGCGCTTATGCGTTTGCTATAGTAAAACCAGCTGATCACATGATCAGCTGGTTTTACTATAGTAAGTGAGCAAGCACTTCATTCATGACAAGATAGTCGACCATGGAGGAGGGAGTGTTGAGCCGGCACCTTCACAGCTTTGAATTAGAATTACTAGATAATGAACTGTTGGGTGACAGGGTCAGGTATGGGGGGGATCAAACTATTTATTTTTTGCTTCAGAAGGCTGCCTCACAAAATTAAATGGACCATGGAAGTGGACGGGTAGAATCGGTTACCTAACACCCACAATCTTTATTAATATTTTTTCGCTGGCATTAAACAAAGTAAAAAACAACCTGTAGGTATTTGGGGGGAGAGGGAGTATGCTTTTTTGAAGGAAAGTATAGGGCTGGGAGGTTTTCTGCTTCTATGTACTGGGAGGAGGCTGGTTCCCATTATCTTCTCAAATGGCCGAATACCAATTGCCGAATATTTGGCCAGCGAATACCGAATGTTAACCCAAATATTCAGGAAATGGTATTCTCACTACCCTACTGCTCATACAAGCACTCGATCATGTGCAGTGTCAAGTTCCATTTGGTGATGATTTTATCGTCATATGGTGCTGAGGTAGTTTGTTCTTGTTCTGCAGGTGCCTGAGATGGCCACAGGCCTTTTCAGCATTGGCAAAGTGGGAACAAATATGATGGCCCACAGCCAGCATGGACATGATGTCAACATATGCTAGAAACTCCTGCACAATGAGATCAAGACAGTGTGCCAGGCATGGCACCCTGAAAAACCTCCAATCGCTAATGCATTTCATTACATTAAAGTCATTATCGCATGTAATAAAACCCACTTTCAGCGAATGGGGGTGCAGCCACTCATCAGTCTTGGTCAGTAGCAATTCTGGCATTTTCTGACCTGTGTGTGATTCAGCTACACTATTAATTGTCAAAGTGGCATGCTGGCGAATACTCAGCAATGTTCCTACCATGGCAGTTGGGCTTAGCACATTTGTTTTACCTGGCCAGAGCCAAATACTACCCTGGGTATCTGTGCTCAGTGTTCTGTAAAGCACAGATAGGAGCTACTAATTGTTTGGCCAATTATTTACACATACATACAGAGATGTATGTATGGTGATGCTAAATGCAGCAGGGCATAGATTACTGAGCATGACACCATCCCATAAAGTTCAGAAATGATACAGTACTTGTGAAGAAATAAGCTCTTGAGGGGAATCTGCCATTTGGGACAGGCTATCAACCTTCTAAATCCCACACCCTCCATAAAAAAAAAAAAAAGAATGGTAATAGATCAAGTTCCAGCATTTACGCTGTTGCTGTATTCAGTTCGCATGCAGTAGCCTGATTAAATGGGTAGTGGGACTGACGCTAGAACATGCCAAGCAGCATAGGTTGCACCATTCTGGGTGCTGGGATACCAAAAAGCTGGACTCAGAATGACAACATGGCTTTTGGGTTAGCACTTGACTGCTTGGATTCATGTGTGCTGCTGAATGAAAGCAGTGATTTGGGATGTCTTCTGCAATGGGGTTGTTGTGAATTGGTGCCAACCCACCACTGCTGTTATACAACTACTAGGCAATCCCACAGAGTCCTCTTCATCTCTGTAGCAGTTCTCCTCAGTCAACCCTTCATCCACTGGGACTATTTCTATAGGACTTCTGAATGCCTTGGCAAATGCTGATGATAAAAAGAGGGCCCCCCTGCACTGGTTTCTTTTTGGTGTCGATCCCAGCATAACAGGTGCCTGGACATCAGGTGTGTGTGTGTGTGTGTGTGTGTGTGTGTGTGTGTGTGTTGCCCACCAGTGCCTGGGAGGCAACCCTTTTTTGCCCTACTAACTTTAGCTTGACACAAATGACAGATAGCAACTGTTTCATCAGATGGGTCTAGAACATAAAAATCCCAAACTAGGGATTTGGTACCCCTTGATTTTACATGGTGGTGAGAGTGGAACAATGGAGGGGTGAAAACAGATGTTTTATGGGATGCATTAAGCACTTTGACACTGGCTGACTCATGCGGTGTAATGGACTTATCAGTGATGAGAGGAACACATTTTGTAGTACTGGGGGGACATTGATAGTTGTATGAGATACTGGTGTATAAGCCACTACATGATTATCTACATCACCCTCCCCTTTCCCTTTTCCAGTTCTGACAGGAGATCCAAATCATCATCCCCATCACCACTGGTATCCTCCTCCTCCTCTTCCATCCAGGCTTTGGGTTGTACAGTAGCTGTCATTGTCAGACAGCTCTGTCAGAGGGCGGCCGTGGCAGTGTGTGGGTGAGCTGTGCTGCCTGCCAACAGTGGGATACCGCTGGGGTGGGTTGGTGCTGTGGGGGGGGGTTCGGTCCACTACAGATGGCTGCCACATAGAGTGGCTTTACCAGGGCTTGAGGCCAAGAGGGGGGTTATTGTTTTTACCTATCACCGCTGCAGAGGTTGACTTCAACGGGGCTTGGGAGGGGGTTCTGAATTACATTTACTGCCACTGGGAGGCATATACCGGAGGCTCGGGGAGGGGAGTACTGTTCGGTGCATACCGCTGGGGCATCCCTGCAGGTGCAATGCAAATGGGGCCATAATGGCATGCTAATGGCCCCATTGCACCATGCATGCCCAATGGCCTCATTTGCATGTCCCTGGCTGTGAATTGCATTTTTGGGTGCAGGGCACCCTGAGATGCCCTGCATCGAAGGGTTCACAGCCCGACATGGGGGATGTGCCGGTGCAGCCTGGGATGCCCTGACACATCCTGGGTGGGGCATGCCTGTGCTATTCACAGAGGGGATGAACCGGGGCATCTCCCTGTACCTCCTTTGTGAATCTCCCATTTTGCATTCAGTGCATCTCTTCTGCACTGGCGCAGCTGAGATGCACTGAGCTCATTTTCTTTGTGAATCCTGCCGAGGTGTTCTAGTTTTCAGAAAGCAAAACTAGAAAAACTAGAGATCAATATTTTAGTTAATTACACATATCTATATGCTTTTTAAAGCATATAATTTATGCAATTTATCTGATGTGCAGACAAATACCTGGAACTTCACTTTTTAACAAGAATAAAGTAAAATCAGTTAATGATCTATAGTATAAATTTTCAATATTTACACTGGAAGTAACTTTCAAAACTTTAGAATTCCTGGGTTATACACTGAAACAGAATTAAAATGTTCAACTTAGTCATTTCTGCCTGTGCAACAGTCAGATATCCCTCACTGTGTTTTGATTCATGGTCAAGTTCCACAATCTCATTGGAGAATGGGGAAACTATCATCATGATAAGGCTTAGTGTTACCACCACCAAGACTCATGGAGATAAGAACAACCTCCTCCTCAACCACTGTGCCTGAGACAGATTTTGCTGCCTCTTGGTCTGGTCCTCTTGTCACCGTCTTCTTCAGCCCACACCAGCATGGATGACACAGATGTAGCACAGACAAAGTTGGCAACACTAATGCCACTGCCACTTCAACCAACTACTCCTTTAGCACTACCAGCTTCAGAACCCACAGATGATGCTGCTACAGACATAGTTGTTCTGCAAGGGCAGAATCCTGAGGTTTAATGTGTGGGAATAGCTCCTCCCATATTCCAAATAAAAGCCAACCTCTCCCAGCAGCTCTCACATAGCATATTGTGAAATGCAGCACTCTGGGCTCCTGCATGGCTCATGCGGCTGAGCAGTGTTGGACTCCGTGCTTCTTCTCCTGTCTTCTCCTTCTTGCTTGCCTCTGTTTGTTCCGTTTTTTTCCTCTGGTGTTTTTCACCCCTGATTTCTCATTTTGTTCTTGTACCCCCCATTTCTGCGCTCTTTTCTGCTCTCCTCTGCTTGTTTGTTTCCATTCCCACTCCTGCTCATGTTCTCCATGATTTGTTGTTCTGGTGCCCCCCCTTCCCCACCTGCTTCTGTCTCTTGTTCTGGCAACCACCCTGTCTCTTTATGTGCTCCATTTCTTGCTGTCTACCTCTGTTCACCTCATTTTCTTTTTGGTCTTTCAGTTTCTTGCTCCTCTTGGAGTCGCTGCTCTTTTTCTCCATGAATGCCTCTGCTTCAGCTATACCCACTAGCGTCTATGGTAACTGCATAATTTGACAAACTTCTGTGCCTCCAAAAATCTGCTATATGGTGAGCTCTATACCTGTTTGAGTCCTCAACCGCTAACCATTAGCCTTCATTCTCCTGCACGTGGGCCTTTCCTTCAATTCACTTCCTGGTCCTAGCTGCTTGGGGTTGCCCCCTGGACTCTCAGTGATATATGCAGCATATTGGCATTGTGGCATCCTCCACGTCTACTAATCTTAGGCAGTCTGTGGGCTTCTGACTTGAACTCCTCTATTGAAGACAGGACTGTTCTCGTCTAGTGGCTGAACTCCAAATAACAGGCTCCCTAGCACTCAGCTTCTGCTCACAGCCTGGACTCCTGTAATTTGTTCTAGCTTCTCAACTTCATCCTGCTATGGCTCTTGGACCTAACCAGCTTTTTCATCTTCTGGAATTCAGGACTTCATAGCTCTGCTTGCCTTTCCAGATTCCAAATCTGTTCTTCTGTATATCACTCAGCACTTTTAGCTCGTTTCCCAGGTCTGCCTACTACAGACTCTGATGCATCAGCTCCTGCTGCCATCTCCTCTGTCAGCAATGTTACAGACATTCCTGTTCCTCTGAGCTCTCGTCCATGTCTATATTCCATCCACCTTAGATCCATCACTGCTCCATAACTCAGATCGCTGCTTTGTCTCCTGCAGCATCATTTTTGTATTATTGCTGTCTGCAGCTCCTGGACTCCTGATGATTCATCTGTGTTTGTATCCGTCCTAGCCTCCCATCTATATTGTAACAGATTCTGTTCCAATTTCATTCAGCTGTGAGGCACTAGCCTCCATCTGTTGCCATGCTTCTCCCAAGGATTTTGCATTGCTTCATTGCTTCCCTCTGAATGACTGTTCTGCACCCTAATCTCATTTCCATGACACCATGTCAATCTCTGGATGCTTTGGCCCCAGCTCCTGGTTCTCGACGGCTGCTTTCATGGATGCATTTTGGCTTAGTCCTGTTTATCCATCTCTCTGTCATCTGTGTCATGCCTTGGATGGACTGCTGTCATGTTGGAGTATAATTTTTGTTCTGCTGTTTCAGCAGCCTGAGGCTTCAGTATGTTTGCTTCCATGTCTTTTCTTGTGGGCATTACTCAACATTTGCCACCATCCAGCAGCCAATCATCTCCTTGATTACTTTTCCTGATTGAGCTGCCAAATTCTCCTCCTGTGGCTGGCATTACTGCTCCTGCCCACCATTCTAAGGTCTATCAGTTCCTCGAACCAATAAGCAAAACTTAGGTCTAATGATATTCCTCAAATTGCTTGGCATCTTACTGGAATCAGAATGTATGGAAGCCCCATTACCTCCAGATAATCTCTACAGGATCACTCTTCAAAATCTAATTGAATTTAGACAGCATGACAGCCATTTCCTCGCAATAAACTCAACAGGATCATTTCTTGATATCTTGTTGGATTCAGACTGTATAGAAGTCATTACCATCTGATAAACTCCATAGATCATTCTTCAGCATCTTATTGAATTCAAACTATATGGAAGTCATACCTACAATAAACTCCTCAGGACCCAAGCTTTACTAGAGTCCTCTATAAACCAATCCGCTTACATGAAAATGTGAACACTTCCATTTTGGGATACCTCAATTTCTCAATGATGATAATTCCTCAAGGTTGGACCTTCATGTCCTTCCTATTGGTACTGGCATCATCAGTTTCCGAATTGCACCTTCATATCAAATTCTCAGCAGTGGCAAATCAGATCTAGCTACATTGTCCCAGTTGTACCTTCCTGGAATAACTGTCTGATGTTCTTCGAAGACCCTTCCTCCATCTGCATCTCAAGAATATACACCAGTGCATCTACAACCCATAGCTATCCTGCTATCTTCATGCTATCCTGGATCACTGCTCTCTAGTCTTCAGACATTACAGTACTTCATGAAGTTGTCTACATCTCCTTTTCAAAATTTACACAATCATTCCAGTTGCTTTCCTTGGGGACATCACTTGTCCCTTGTGACAGTATCCAGTATTCCTCATACTTAGTCAACAGTGAATATCATCAACAAAAACAAGTCTTCATTCTATTCCATCATGCCATTCATGCACAAATGACTTGGTTATCCCCTTATCACAATTTCACACCGCAATGATTCCATATCAGGCTATACAAATTGCACAATAAATGTGTTATCCCATTTCTGATGTCAGAACTTCCATTACCCCATCATTCGGCACACTCAGTTAAGACTCCTCCTAATGTTAGAATTTAATTCCTGCAAGTCAATGCCATGTGTGGGCCATGCTAGTCCCTGCCACCCAAGCTACTTATACTATAGCATGAAAAGTATCCCTCATTCTGCTCATTCCAGTTCTTCCTGAACATTTTTACTCATGTAAAACATGTACTAGCATTTCTAACTTGTGATCAAGCCTCATAATTATCATACAGAAAAATTAAGCTATACATCTCAGATATCCTGTTATCATCCTCACAGTTTACTCCATCATCACCTTCACTGTTTTTCAATCCTTCAGTTACACTCTTCAACTGGGTACCCAAAGAGCTTCAGTCACTTAAACTCCTCATTGTCTCCCTATGGATGCCTCTGTAATGAAACATAGTGGATTTACTGAACACAGATACATTTGACTCTACATTGAACATTATGGATTCTTCTGCTATTTTGTCTATTAATCTTTGGATTCCTACATCCTGGAGAATTCACTACATCATCATCCTTCTTTGCCCTCTCCTTAAAATTGTTGATTTACTAAAGGGAGCTATCATTATATCCTACCATTACCTTCTTTAAAGACTGACATTTTCCATTAAGGAGTTCATACAACTTATTATCCATCTTGTAATTACTGAAATTGGCAGCTTATATAGACAAACTCATGCTCTTCCTCATGTTCAGATCCATCACATCCTCTATTTACTTATGATAAATAATTGCCTATGACCTCAGATACTTCCTGGACCATGTTTGAACCTTTCTACAGTGGCTGGACATAATCCATATTCATTATCAGGACTTTCATCCTTACTGAATTGGCTTTTTCAGCCTCAAGAAATAACTTTCTTGCACACATTGCCAGGAGACTCGGAAGATTGACTTCATCACTATGAATACTATATCCAGACCAGAATCAAAATAGAATTGACTACTTCCTTCTTAGTAGCACCCTTATGATGGGGGGGGTACAAGTATCTATCTTAGCTATAGCTTGGCAGAAGACACCAGGAGAAAGGACTGCTGTGTGACTGAACTTCTCTGCTGGGACTAAGGCAGAAGAACTTTTGTATTTGACCTTTAATTTAGGGTAAAAAAACTAACATACAAAAAAAAAGTGTGTGTTTGGGTTAACTGAACTGAATGGGTGTCTGAAGAGTTATCTAGGTGTAAATCTCAGGTGACTGAAAGGACTTAACTGCTGTGAGGTTTAAATTACTTGTAGAAAGATCTGGTAAGTAGGGCGAGTGGCTTAGCTAGAAGGAAGCTACATTTAAAGACTGCCTTAGAAAGTTTCTGCTAATAGCTTGGCAGAAGACACCAGGCGAAAGGACTGCTGTGTGACTGAACTTCTCTGCTGGGACTAAAGTAGAAGAACTTTTGTATTTGACCTTTAATTTAGGGTAAAAAAACTAACATACAAAAAAAAAGTGCGTGTTTGGGTTAACTGAACTGAATGGGTGTCTGAAGAGTTATCTAGGTGTAAATCTCAGGTGACTGAAAGGACTTAACTGCTGTGAGGTTTAAATTACTTGTAGAAAGATCTGGTAAGTAGGGGGAGTGGCTTAGCTAGAAGGAAGCACATTTAAAGACTGCCTTAGAAAGTTTCTGCTAATAGCTTGGCAGAAGACACCAGGAGAAAGGACTGCTGTGTGACTGAACTTCTCTGCTGGGACTATATTGCCTCCTCCCTCCCTCCACCCCACCCAAAGCTAGTTCTATTTTTATAGGCACAGAATTTGACTGACAACAGGAACTTCCTGTTTAGGGGCAGGAAGTGAGTGATCACAGAACCACCAAGGACCCACCATCCTAGAAGGACAAGAGTAGCTCTCCGGCCCCCTCTAGCTGCTGGAGGTCTGCCTCTGAGCAAGTAAGTGGTCTACTGCGAAATATAGGATATTCTTGTCTCAGAACAGGACAATCAGGAGCTTAAAGGGCACACAGGCAGACAGTAAGGAGAGAGAGAAAAAAAACAGAGGAAAGAGTAAGGATTGCAAACAGTTAAGGGGCCAGAAATAAGACATGATTGGAGTGGTGCAGTGCTGTGGCTGTGGAGCAGCAGTCTTCTGGGAGATGTTCTGGAGGATGCGGTGTTGTCCCATCTGCAGGCACCTCTCTGGGCTGAGAGAGGAGGTTGCTCATCTTCAGGCTGAGTTGGCCAGGATTTGTGGGACCTCCTCTTCCATCCAGGGACCACCAGTGCCACTGCCGTTGCCTCAGAGGTTGCCAAGAAAGAGGAGCAGTTGGACCACAGTGGGCTCAGGGAGGGTGAGGGTGGTGGAACAGAGGTGCATCCTCCCATTGTACCTCTCCACAATCCTATGCCATTCTGGCAAAGTGTGGTTCCTCTATGGAGGCACCCACAGTGGAGACCAAGGAGGATGCTGGGAACCTCCACAAAGGAGACCCACAGGAGGGTGGCAGGGGACCCTGCAGGGGAAGGAAACAACTCCTGGTGGGGGACTCCATTGTTAGGAAGGTAGAACTGGGGGAGGAAGGGGAGAGGGAGGTAAGGTGCCTGCCTGACGCCATGGCTTGGAGGGACAGGGAGCGAATCCTCAGGATTGCTGGAGCAGCTGCACAGGGGAGGGAGCTGGATGTCATTGTCCACCTAGGGACAAATGACCTGGCTAAGAAAGGGATTAGAGAAGTGCAGGAAGAGTTTGTGGAATTGGGTAGGGGCCTTAGTCAGGTAGCACGCACGGTAACCTTCTCAGAGGTGCTACCCATCTATGGCATAGGAGAGGCTAGGGTGTTCCACACCATGGGATTCAATCAGTGGTTGAAAAACTGGTGTGGAGCTCAGCTCAAGGATTTGGCTTCATTGGGGACTGGGGGTCCACTTGGAGTGATGCAAGCCTATACTGGCATGATGGGCTGCATCTGTCCGGGAAGGGAACCAGGATCCTAGGTGATAGGTTTAAATGCTTCATTGGCAAGCTTTTAAACTAGCCAAGGGGGGAGGCACTGGAAAGGAGCAGGAAAATCCTAGCCCCCAAATAATCATGGTAGTAAGTGCAGCAAACACCAACATAGAGGTGTCGATAGGGAGAAGGGCAGGGGTAAATGGAGAAAGTGACAAAGACAAGAAGGACATGGATGGGGCAAAAGGGAGTAAGGCCATCAGGAAATGGAGGGTAATGAGTACCAATGCCCGTAGTCTGGGCAACAAGCTCCTGAGTTGATGGCCTTAATGGAAGAGGGATGCCTAGAATATCGTAGCAGTCACAGAAACATGGTACACAGAGAACCATGACTGGGATGTTAACATACCAGGGTACATAACCTACAGGAGAGACAGGCAGGGAGAAGAGGGGAGGAGTAGCTCTCATGTAAAGGAAGGATAAAAGCAACTGAACAAAAGAGTAAACAGGGAGGAGAGGAGGCACTGTGGGTCACCTTGGAGACTGGAAAGGGCACCACAATCCACACAGGGGTTGTGTACAGACCCCCATGTCAGGGGGAAGGAATGGACAAGGATATGATAGAAGGCATTCTTAGAATGGCAGAGAAAGGGGAGATACTGTTGATTGGAGACCTGAATATGCCAGATGTTAACTGGAGCACATTTTCTGCAGCCACATCCAAGAGCAGGGCCATTCTTGATGCCCTACAGGTGGCAGGCATTAGACAGCTAGTTTCAGAACCCACTCGTGAGGGAGCAATCTTAGACCTCGTACTCTCAAACGGGGGCAGTGAGAGGATCTCAGATCTAGACGTGGGTTGCCATCTTGGGACAAGTGACCATCAAACAGTGTGGTTCACGTTAAACTCAGCTACAGAGTCAAGCCATACAAAAGTGAGGGTACGGCACTTTAGGAGGGCTGACTTTGGAAAGATGGGAGAGTGCCTCAAAAAAGCACTAGCAAACAGGCTAGAAGGAGGTGTGGAGCAACAATGGGGAATTATCAAAACTGCCATAACAGAGGCAACAAGCCTTTGTGTGAAGCAAATGAACAAATCAAAATGAAAGAAAAAGCCACTATGGTTCTCAAAAGAGGTGGCTGTGAAAGTCAGGAAGAAAAAGATAGCATTCCAGAAGTATAAGGAAACACAGAAGGAGCAGGACAGAGAGCTGTACCAGTTAAGGCAGAAGGAAGCAGGGAGGGAAGTCAGAATAGCAAAGGCCCAAACTGAGGAAAAGATAGCCAACTCAGTTAAGAAGGGATAAAACCTTTTATAGGTACATCAGTGAGCGAGAAAGACAAAGGGAGGGATAGTGAGGCTGAATAGAATGAACAGTGGGTGGGCAGAGGGGGACAGTGAAAAAGCAGGAATACTGAATGAATATTTCTGCTCAGTATTCACAAAAGAGGAGGGGGAAGTGCCTAATCCAATTAACAGAAGCACTCTTGAGAGGGGGGTCGATCCCAGTCCTTTCACAGAAGAAAGGGTTCTGCAAGAACTCCTAAAACTGAAGGTGGACAAAGCAATGGGTCCTGATGGAATTCACCCCAGAATTCTAAAAGAATTAAGGGAGGAACTAGTGAAACCACTGGCTACTCTTTTTAATAAATCATGGGAGGATGGTGTGGTACCCGAGGACTGGAGGAAGGCGGATGTGATTCCCCTTCACAAAAGTGGGTCCAAGACAGAGGCAGGAAACTACAGACCTGTCAGTCTGACCTCTGTGGTAGGGAAAGTGATGGGAGTCACTTCTGAAGGAAAGAATAGTCGAGTACCTAGAGGCCAGTGGAGCACAGGACCCAAGGCAGCATGGGTTCACAGCGGAAGGTCATGTCAGATGAATCTAATAGATTTCTTTGACTGGGTGACCAAAGTAGTAGACCAGGGAGGGGCTGTGGACATGGCCTACCTAGACATTAGCAAGGCATTTGACACAGTCCCACACAAAGATTAATAGTCAAATTAACCAGCCTGGGAGTGGGACCCAGGGTGGCTAGCCTAGGTAAAACATTGGCTGGACAACAGGACACAGAAGGTAATTGTAAAAGGAGTCCATTCTAGAAGAAAGGGGTTACTAGTGGGTACCGAGGGTTCAGTATTGGGTCCAGTCCTTTTAATGTCTTCATCAGTAACATTGCAGAGGACTGGAAGGAAAAGTATGCCTTTTGCAGATGACACAAAGATCTGCAACAGGGTTGATACACAAGGAGGCGTGGAAAGGATGAGAAGGGACTTGGCAAGGTTGGAAGTATGGTCAGAAGTATGGCAGCTAGGATTCAATGCAAAGAAGTGCAAAATAATGCACCTGGGAAACAAGAACCCAGGGAAGAATACACAATGGGGGGGAGGTAGTAACAACAACAAAAAGGAAAGGGACCTGGGGTAATCATATCACAGATGACCTTAAGGTTAGCAAGCAATGTGAGAAGGCAGTAGGGAGGGCTGGGGGTATACTGGGATGTATAGAGAGGCATCAGCAGCAGAAAACAGGAAGTTGTTATCCCTCTGTACAGACAGTTGGTGAGACCCCATCTGGAGTACTGTGTCCAGTTCTGGAGACCCCATCTCCTCAAGGACATAGACAGGATAGAGGCAGTCCAGAGGGCAACTAAAATGGTGCAGGGTCTGCAAGAGAAGCCGTATGAGGAGACACTAAAGGAGCTTAATATGTATACCCTTGAGGAAAGAAGGGAGAGGGGGGACATGATAGAAACTTTTAAGTCCCTCAGTGGAATCAACAAAGTCCAAGAGGGTAGCATTTTTCAGAAAAAGAGACTTGCAAGAACAAGGGGACACAATTTAAAGATAGAAGGAGGGCGGTTCAGGGGCAATGTGAGGAAGTATTATTTCGCAGAGAGGGTAGTGGATGCATGGAACATCCTTCCTGAGGAGGATGTGGGGTCTAAAACTGTGGGAGAATTCAAGAATGCATGGGACAGACATAAGGCAATTCTTGTGGGGGGTAGGAAGAAATAGGCTGTTGGTTAACTAGGATTTGCGGCCTATCCTGTAGGTAGGGAAATGGGCAGACTAGATGGGCCTAGCGGTCCTTATCTGCCATCAAAGTCTATGTTTCTATGTTTCTACCCTAGGGTTTATCAGATCTCTCACTCATATGGACTACCCTGCTCCCCTCAGGTTGGCACTTGGCCCCTCAGTACACAACTGGTACCAGACAATTACACTGTAGAGCATATGAAAAGGTTTAATTTCCTCTAGTGGGATGAAAATTATGCATCTGTTTCAGCTAAAGATGTACTGTGGAGCTCCTTGAAAGCTTTATGGAGGGGGGGGGAGGATACATTAGACTAATTTCTGTATGAAAAAAAGAAGCTCATATCCCAAGCTGAAGAATGGCTGTCCTGAATTCAGGTGCTAGAGACTCAACTCTCCAAAACATCTGTGATCATTTATGGACCGAGTTTCATTCACTGAGGACAAAATATTCCTCCTATCTCCTCGACAAAGTCACACGTTCAGCTTCTTGGATAAAAGCAACATCAATCAAGGGGAGAAGGCAGGGAAGCTCCTCATCAACCAATTAAAGCAATAGAAGGCTTCTAGTTGGGTTAATGCTCTGGTAGAGCTAAGTTTGTGGATCTTTAACTTCAGACCCTGTTAAAATTGTCAGCATTTTAAGGACTTTTATCACTCCTTATATGCTACCCCCATTCAAATGATAATTATTCTGACCTTTTTGATAACTTCCTGTGGGGGACAGATCTACCCCAGGTTTCTGACTCCCAGCAGGAGGTTCTAAGAGGTCCTATTTTGGAAAGGGAGATGATGAAGGTTATTGAGAGTCTCCTGTCAGATAAAGCACCTGGCCCAGATGGTTTTCTGCCACTTTTTTATAAAGTTTACAGGTCATAATTAGCTCCCTTTTTGAGTGAATTATTTAACTATCTTTTTTGCCACAACATTAGAGATACCACAATCTTTGAAGCCTGTATAGTTGTGTTGCACATAACTCCAGACAGAGGAGGGTTCCCACCTTTCCAGACAACTACAGACCCATCTCGCTTTTGAATGTAGGTGTTAAACTCTTGGCAAGTATTTTGGCCTATAGACTCAAGAAAGTCTGGGAGGGCATGATCGATCTGGAACAGGTGAGGTTCGTGGTTGGCCGGCAATCTAGTGACCAAATTCAAAAAAATGTTCATATCCTCTCCACATCTGAGGAGGAGAACACAAGTACTGTACTCATCTCCCTAGATGTGGAGAAGGCATTGGATAGGGTGATGTGGAATTTTTTGTTTGATCTGTTACCCAGATATGGTATACCGAAAGAGTTTATCCAATGGGTTAAAATATTGTTTACTTGCCCCTCGGTGACAATTATGAACAATGGGTTTTTATCTGTTTGTTTTCCCTTAACTCATGGTACATGTCAGGGTTGAGGCCTTTCCCCAGTGCTTTTTAATCTATATATTGAACCTCTGGCTAGAAAGATCAAGGCCTCACTGGCAGTGAAAGGAGCTAGGTTTTGCCCATATGATTTTAAGTTGTCAATGTTCATGGATGATATACTTCTAAACCTCTCAGATTGGGAAGCCTCTCTCCCTACAAATTTAGACATTATATCTGAGTATAGTACTTTATCAGGTTATAAATTAAATGACCACAAGACTACTGTTCTGTAACTATCAGATTCCTGTTCTAGACCTGATATTGAGGAATGGGGTCTCAAGTGGGCTTCTCAGTCCATCTCATTTCTAGATATAGACCTTCCCCAGGACCCACAAAGGCTAAAACTATTAAACCTAGATCCAGTGATTAAACATGTTGAGCAAGATCTCCAGAGATGAAAATGTTTACTCCTCACTCTTTTGGGAAGGGTCAATATTTTGAAGATGGTCATATTCCCCAGCTTAATGTATCCTCTGTCAATGTTAAATATCCCACTCCTTATACAGTGGTTTCAGAAAATTAATTCCATCTGGACTAATTTTATTTGACTGGGGAAACATCCTAGGCAAGCATTAGACAAATTGTGTCACCCTAAAGTACTGGGGGGACTTCAAGTACCACAGCTACAATTGTACTATTTTGCCTTTCATGGCCATAAGTATTTTTAGTGGTTGCATTCTCATCATACCTAAGAGTGGTCTAACATAGAACACTTCAGAGTGCATTCATATCACATCTCTTTAGCTTCCCTTCTGTATATACCTGTTGGCAAACTCCCTCCTCACTTGAGAAATTCACCAATTTGTTGGTCTCTGCAGGTACATCTGCAGCTCTGTCAGTTTTTTTAAACTTTCCACAAAACATGATTTGGAACAACTATTCTACACAAACCCAAATGTTAAGATTGGTAACAAAGTGGCATCACCAGCTGCTTGGCAGGGGTTGACAGTTACCTCTCTAGCTGACTTTGTAAAACAGGGTAAATTTCCCTTCCTGAATTAAGAGACCTATTTCACCCCCCAGAATTCTGCTTCTAAGGTCATGTTCAAATCAAGCACTGTGTACAATCAACTTTGGGAAAACCCCATGGTCTTCCGGTGCCAGGGACCTATTTCTCTCTTTAGCTAATGCAACAATTCAGAATAGATCAATTTCTAGAGTATTTAAAGTTCTGGGAGCCCAAGCCTGGAAGACTAGTTCTCCAGTAGCATATTATTAGCAGTTAGCAGCTCACTTATCATATGACAAGGCGTGTTGGCAAACAATTTGGTTAGGTGTCTAAAAATATATCAAACAGGATAGATTAAGATTACTTCAGTTCAATGTGATTCATAATCTCTATTATACCCCACTTCGACTGCATCGCATAGGCAAATGATCAGATGTTATCTGCCATACTGTTATTGTACTTTAGAAGAGGGTTCTATGATTCATATAATCTGGGTTTGCTCAGGGGTGACCTCCTTTCAGCAAAACATCAGTCATTTTTTTTTTGCTGTCTTTTGGGCATACCATATATTTTTCTCTGCAAGTCTGTATCCTGGGTAACTACTTTACTATCAGTTCCTCCATATATTAAAGATATATGGCTTTAATATCTGCCATAGCTAAACTTCTCATAATGAGGAACTGGACCATTACTTCCTTTCCAACCTTATGAGAATGGTCCCAGGAATTTTTCCAAGCCTTAAATGCATAACAGTCTATCGCAGTGCAATATCATAGACTTCAGAATTTTACTGCTTCATGGGATCCCCTGATGCAATTCCTTGCCGGGAGGTGAGATAGTTGAGATTCAATATTCTGTTAATTTATCCCCCATGACAATGTGTGGAAGTAGACATGTTTTCTGTCCTATGAATTGTTAGGAACTGGTTTATTATTTTAATATTTCCTGCATCTTACTTGGTTGTTACATATGGGAGGGTGGGAGGGGTTAAGGGAGTTTTTTATTTCTATCCTTCGATAGGGGTATGTTGGCAGGGGAAGGAGGGTGGTTTTGGACTTCTGATCTTTGTTATTATATCTGTCACTTCTTTTACAGCCTATGTGGGGAGGGGGAGTTGAATTGTTTCAGTTGTTCTCTTGTTGCTTCAGACCTGGTGAATTTGGGACATTATGTATTCCTAAAATTCAATAAAGTATTCTTAATTGCAAGAAAAATAATTGTACATAATCAACTCCATAACTTTTACATACTGTATTAAATGTTTACTTCAGAAGAAAACATGACCGCTACTGTATCTCTGCCCCACTGCTCAATATAGAATGTGCTTAGAAAATAAAACTTAACTAGTATATGCTAAAAACATAATAATACTGCTAAGAAAAAAAAACTTAAAGAACCCTGCACTGAAACTAAATAGCAGCAGCAGCAGCAAACACCTCCACTGTGGAAAATGCAGTGTGATCTAAACAAACAGCCTAGTGAACTAAAACTGTGTTTATACGACTGCAGTGCTGTGGTATTTGTGTTGTTCTGTTCCTGCTCCAATCACTGGAGCAGGCTCAGTTAGCTATTTACACAGCCCACCCTCACGCTGATGCAGGTTGTGGCAGAGAGGGGCTGTGCATTCTGGGAGCCAGGTGCTTTACCCCCGAGGTTAGCAGTAGAGGGGCATGGGAGAGGAGACTACTGATCAGAGCAGCGGATTCACACAGCTCTGTACTCCACTCACTCAGATACTTGTGCCCACTACTGAGCCACAGCAGAAACAAGTTGTGAAGTGCTTCTAGGATGCTCCAGTGAGTGTCCACACTGTCAACTTTGCAGCACATCAACCTGTGCTCGTGGGTTGATGTGCAGTAAAGTAAGCAATGTAAACATGCCTTAAGGAGTAGGCACAGTAAAACCACACATTTTTTTTTTTTTTTTTTTTACGGGATGGAGATTAAAATGACACACACAACATTGGTAATTAGCAAGTTGGTGTAAGTGACAGAACACTGTCACTTTAAGAACTAAAGTAAATAACTAAAAATCATACAGAATCTTTGGGTCAAAACACACACACACACACACACACACACACACAATGATGTCTAAGGCTTCTGCTACAAGCCAAAAGATGGACTGGCTTCCCCCCCTCACTGTCTTCTCCAGCTTTTAAGTACCTTGGTGTGCTGCTAAACAGCAGGCTTGACTTCTCTGCCCACATTAATGTCATCCATGCCAAACTCTTTCCCAAACTCGGTGCCCTGTACCACACTAAATATTGACTTTCTCCCCAGGTCTTCCAGGAGCTGGTCATCAAAATGGTTCTCCTGGTTTTTGACTATGTTGATGTGGTTTGTGGCACCCCCATCACCTCCCTTGCCAGTCTGGACACCCACTTAACCCTCTCATATTCACAACTGCTCCCTTTCGTACTCTATATTCATCCTCCCTCTCCCTTCACATCAGCAGTTCTACTGTGTTTCCCTCATCTCTAAATATTGGTTTGGGACCCTCTTCTCATACCTATCCCATTTACTTGCCCCATTCTCTCCTCCTCCTCCTACTCCCTGCACTCCAGAGACCTATGCAAATTCTCCGTTCACCACCCACACTACTCAGTCGGGAAATATGTTTTTGCATACTGCCTTCACTCCCTCCGGAACAAGCTACCCTCCTCCATTTCTGTCTCCCCCTCCATTCCCTCAACTAGATGACAGCTAACACTCCTTTCCCCTCCCATCCCTGCTACTGCCAACCATCTTCCTGAATTCTTCCTAACCCTTGCCTGGCCTTTGATCACCTCTTTCCTCCCCTCCCCATAACCTCATAGTTTTGGCAACCTCATTGAAGTTTATCAACCTGTTTTGACTCCTATTTTCAGCACCGGCTCAGCCCCCCTTTAGTCTGTTACTATGCACTTTGAGTTTGCCCAAGTTGCACAGATGATTTGTATGCCAATTCATCTGTCCTCTGTATGAAATCTTTTACCATTCTGTCTATACTGCACTCAACTTATGCATTTTATGTCATCCTTACTGTAACCACATCACCCGACTGGCTGTATTGTGTTTGCAGTTGTGCTTCTCCCTTTCCCCTTCCCTTTCCCCAGGTTGCACCTGGAAATGAGTCTCAACTTAGTCATTAGTGTGCCTCTCCAAGTTACCAATTTGAACTACAGTAATAAAGTGAGACATTATAGATCACAGACAAAAAAATAATTTACAAGAAAGGCAGAGAAAACAAATATGAGACATCTGCTGCACACAGACTAGTGCTCAAGTTCAAAAAAGCTCCAAGTCACTGATCTCTCTGAGTTACCTTGCCAACTGAAATTCCTCCCCCCAAACCAGTGCTTCAGTATTAACAAAACAAAACCACAATTTTAAACTAAGTAATCATCTAAACAGAAACAAACAACACAAATTTAGCAGCAAAAAGCTTTGTAGATCTATTTGTATGAAAAGGCTTAATTTTTAGATCAATTTTAATGTTGTTGGGTTTTTTTGTCCAGACAAGCAGGAACATACTTCTCTCCAACTCTCTTTTCAGAAGACTGCACTCAACACAGCCTCTACATGGCATATGCCTTGTTTCAGTACCATGTGACCTCTAATCCCATAGTACATTGCAAATTGTGTCTCTGTGCCCCCACTTCACCAGTGTAGTTACCAAATTTGCAATTCATTAAGTTATCCCTATACTGTGAATGAACACTTTTTAAGGTGGATTAACTTTACAAATTGCAGCAAATATCATGAATGAATTTGGGAATTGAATTTGTCCAACTTTGCACATCCCTATTAAGGAACTGTCTCACTGATATATTATAAATAGTGGAGCATGGCTGTTTGCTGTCTGCTGCAGTGGCTAAACTGGAAATGCTTAGGAGGTGGAACTGTCATGCCTAGAAGGTGGAATTCTCCCAGTATTCAATGGAGGAAGGAGTCAGTGGAGCAGGAGGAACTGAGTTCCTGTGAATTCCTGGCCAAGTTAACCCCTAGTCTGCTGTAAGAATGTTATTCTGGTCTATAAGCTTTTAGTGCAGTTCTGTTTTAAATTTTGTCCCATCTTTTTTTAATATTCCAATCAAGCAAAGCACACAGATTCCATACTGCTTGTGAAAGTGAAATATAGATGTTCACTGTTACTGATGATAAAATGACTAAATGTGCTTAATTCCTCTTGATTTCCAATCCCCACAATCAATATATCATCTATATAACATTTCCATTGTTTAATCTTGTGGTAAAAGATGGTATTGGTTTAAAATTGTATATATTGTCTTGTTCATATCTTCCAACATGCAGGATAGCTAATGTAGGGACAAAGGTCACAACCATAGATGTTCCTTTCTTTTGGGCATAGAAATGACCATTGTATGGAAAGGGGTTGCTTTCAAGCACAATTTGAACTAGTTGAGCTATATAGTATGATGGAAGCATTATACAAGCATCTGCGCATCTCTGGTCATGTTTTTTTTTTCTATTACATTTGAACTTCTGTCATGCAGGATATTTGCCCAATGTCAATAGTTACCAGAATGGTCTCATTAAAGACCTTTACATCTTTGATTGAGTTAACAGCATCCCTAGTGCAATTTAGATATGCAAGGAAATCTGTCAGGTACTGTTTTAGAAAGAAGTTGACAAACTGAGATATTGGTTCATTTAAGAAATTTTGCCAGAGGCCAATGTTCTCACTAAAGATTGGTGCTGATTTTGTAAATTTTAGGGAGCAATCATACTTCTTTGGGTGTAATATTCTCAGGAAGTCAAATTTATGTTTGATAATCCAGTTCATATTTAGTACACTCTTAAGTATACTGCTAATACTGGTTTAAAGCATTCTGGTGGGTTCTTGTTGCACTTCCTGGTGCAAATGTGTATCTCTGAGTCATCCAGACACTTCAGCTTTATAGTTGTTATGATCCCAAACAACTATTGCCCCCCATCTGTCACTTTTATTACAATGTCCATATTATCTAGTAGTTCCTTAATGGCCTAGTTTTCATTTTTTTCCAGTTGTCTTTCTTATGGTTACATGTATTTCTATCTTCTAACAACTTTTTGACTTCTTTTTCAACCATTTTGATGTACATTGAAGCTACCGGCAACAGATTTGTCATAGGATATCAAAGGGGTTTTTCTATTAACAGTCTCTTTCACCTAATTGTGACTTACTAGAGTCATTCCTAGTGGCTTCAGTTGGCATTTGGATAGAGAAACGATATTTGGATCTGTCTGAAACCCTTATACAGATCAACCTTCAGATTAAACACATTAGCCAGAGCAGATGGGTCAAATAAAAAGCTCTTGGCAGAGGACAAAGTTTTGGAATTCCTTTAGATGGTGGTCACAAATGTTTATGACAGCCAACTTGTTTAATTCCATTGTGATCTCCAGAACCAACCCTATTACTTGCATTGGTAATATATCCTCCTCATCCTCCCCCCTCTTATTTTTCTTTTCTGAACTGTCAACTGCTGGGGCCCTCCAACATCTCTCCTAAAAAGAAAAACAATTTTTTTTATAATTAATACTTATATTTTGTACAAATACTCATGTGCTAGACTCACTTTCATATCTGATGATAACTTAATTTCATTTGGCCGTCTACCTTTCTAATTGTTGTGAAATCACTTCCTTTTTTGTCTCTCTGCTAGTTACAGACAGACCCATATTTTTAATTGGTATCATCTCTTTTATATTTAGGACTTATGTATATCTTAAGTTCATCTTCAGGGTGTGATATTTTTGAGTTAATATTTTCCTTTATTTCATCCAGTTTAGCCTGGCTTATTCCCATGAAACAGAAATGATTCAGGAGCTTTTTTTTTTTAATGAAACTGAGATGCCACCAGAGCCCAGCTTGAAGCCTGCAGGGTCGAGGGCCATTTGGGACCACTTGCCCTCTACTTGAGTTGCCCCCAGAGCTCAACTTGAAGCCTGCAGGTACAGGAATCCCAAAAGAACTGCAGCCAATTTGGTTAACAGATTCAGTTGCCCTGCTCAAATTTGAACTTGGTGCCTAAACTTCAGGGGAACTCAAACTGCGGTACCCAACCGAGGGATACCTCAAGATATATATATCTGCTAATGTATGCTTTGCAGACTGGATAAATTCATTCAAAGGGACTGAATAATCTGTACATTCTGGGGTTACACCCTATGATATATTTTGAGGAGGTTTAAGTTAAATTGTGAAGTTTGAAATTCCTGCTGCCTATTTTCTGGGCTCAGCCTAATTAATTTAATGGACTGAATAATCTGTACTTTCTGGGGTTCCATCCTGTGCTATCTATTTGAGGGGGCTTAAGTTAATTTGTGAAGTTTTGAATTTCCTGCTGCCTATTTCTGTGCTCAGCCTAAGAAGCTCGCTGCTAGGGGCTTTCTGTAGTCTCCCTTTTTAAAGTGCTCAAATTGTATTGGTATTGAAAAGCAGTTTTTAGCTGGAGAAAGAGTCTTTCACTCTCAAACAGACTATCCCTGCTAGAAATTGTCCTTGGGCACAGCCCAGCAGCTCAGTCATTTTTAGCAGCTCAGCCCTTTCTCCCGTCCCCCTTAATCTCTCCTCTACATGATGGCTTGCAACCTTACTGGTGGCAGCTACTAATTAAATTCTTTTTTTTTAAATTAAATATGCTTTATTGCTTCAATCATACATATATAGTACTACCAGGCTCAGATACAAAAAGATGAGTAAGTACAAGTATTTATGGCCTTGAGGTTACATCGGCCTTTTATTACTAGTCCTAATTCTAAACAAATACCACACTAAATACCTATCCTTCCCCTTATCCCCCCCAGGCAAGCGCTAGTGCTAGAGTCTGTGAACTAACTACTACTAGGGTGCCAAATATACTCACAAATTTTGACGGCCAGGTCTTTACTTTACCTTTTAAGTGAGGTCAGCGTGTAAATCTTGCCCCATTTCTTATCAAAGCTAGCTGCACTGTGTCTAAGACTGGCAATCATTTTTTCTATTCTTAAATTATATAGAAATTGCTGCAACCATTCAGAATACAGAATAAATTGAGAATCTTTCCAGTGCCTTAACACTAATTGCTTGACTGTATGGGAATTTAAGGCCATGGCATATCGCCTTTCTAAAACTGGAATTTGGGTATAAACCCCCCAGGATACATATTTCAGGTTCAAAAAGTGGTTCCAGTCCAAGAAGAGGGTCAAGTTTGGATTTAATCATGTTCCATAAGGGTTTAACTAATATATATATATATATATATATATATATATATATTACCCTCATTTAGACCACATCTATTACATCTGGACTCCTGTAGTTTGCCCATACTGGCTAACTTTACTGGAGTAAAGCACATGTTATGTAATATGTAAAATTGAATTAGATGCAGTTTATCATTAGAAGTATAGGAATGTACTGCTTTCCAAATACTATCCCAGCAGAGTTGCCTATTTGGAAATTGAGTTGTCCAATATAATGATATTCCTTGGATATCCGGATATATTATTGAGTATAACTCAGCCGTTATTTTGGATACAGCATGAGGATTCCATACTAGATCCCGAAACCTATGAAACAGTTCTGCTTGACCCGTATCCCAAATACCATTTCCTAACATGGATATTAACAGGTGTCTAATTTGGAAAGCTTTAAATATCTGATTGGGGGGAAGGCCTAAGATTTTAAGAAGGTCAGATGAAGCCTTGATCTTACCTTGCTCCAATAAATCTAGAACCTTAACATCCTGCTCAGGGGTTACTTACTAATTAAATTCTTTTCAGTCTTGTTTCAGGGTCGAGTGCCATTCAGGACCACTTGCCCTCCTTTTGGATGCCACCAGAGTTCAGCTTGAAGCCTACAGATACGGGAATCCCAAAAGAACTGCTGCCGCTTTGGCTAAAAGACTCAGTAGCCCTGCTCTTCCCACCTCTGCTGCACAGTGGCTCCCCAGCTTGCCCCCACCACCCCCATCCTTGGCTGGCTCTAGTTATATAGGCAGCCTTTGTGCAAGATTTTATCTATCTGTTCAGTTTCCCATTTGCAGTTTTAAAGAGACAGCTACTAGAAGTCATTCCTCAGCTTTCATATTTTAACAACTATTCTGTCCCTGCAGTGGTTTACTTGATGCAACACGAAGGTCATAGGAATCTTCCTGGAGTAACCACTGTTTTTATTAAAAAAATAAGAACCAGTAGCTAAGCTTCCTCTTTTTGCTAATTTGGTAGTGCTACTGTTACATTGACTCCTTGAGGATTACGTGAACTATATACTGTCTCTGGTCTCCTAAGGAGTGGTTGAATTACTGATCCAGGTGCTCAATCACAGTTTCATACTTTGTCCTCTGTAGAAGCCCACACACTCAGAAACTATCTCAAATAAGAAGATTTCTTGATGTGTCCTGTTGACGCATGACACAGTATTTAATCTTTCGTATTAGTAAGTAATGAGTTGAGATGGGTACTGCCTTGGCGTACAAGTGCAATTTGTGCACCCACCAGCATGAGACAGCAAAACTCAAGCAGGTTTCTCCAGCTATTGGTGGTTTCAGGTGTTGGCTTTCTAGAAACTAATCAAACAACGAAATGAGCAGTTATACTTACTTGTATTGCACTCTCTCTAGCACTGAAGCTACTAGCATGTGATCTCTGTGGTAATGTCCTCAGCTCTGGCCAATACACATTGGACAGACATTCCTTTTCTATAATATGTGGCTATGCACAGTCTGACTTCCTGACCATGTTGGCTCATCCTCTGTCAGCCTTAGCCCTACTTAGTAGATGGGAGGGTCAGGGGATAGGACTCTATCTTATTAACAAAAAATCACAGAGTGTGTGGTCAACACTGAACGGAGCACAGCTACTCATGCACCTTAGAGCACTACTGCTGATGGGTGGAGATAGCCCTAACTGCCCCTCAAGTTTGAAGGTCACATCCCAGCGGACTTGCAAAAAATGTTTAAGGATAGCACATCTAAATGCAGGAAGCTTACTATCTAAGATGCAGGAGGTTGAGGCTTGAGCAGAAGTTCACAAACCTGATGTCTTGGGCATAACTGAGACATGGCTGAAATCACACTGTCCAGACTCCCTGTGCAGCTTAAATGGTTACTCTCTCTTCCAAAACAACAGACCAGGAAAAAAGAAAGGTAAAGGGGTTCTTATTTGTATTAAGGACCAGCTTATGGGTTCAATAATCTTGGCCAGTAGGGCAAGTAATTCTACCATTGAATGGCTTATAACTGAGCTAGTTATTGGATCGGCCAAGAAAATCTTCATGGGCTGTGCCTACAATCCTCCTACAGGAAGGACTAGTGGACTAAAAACACTCACTAGCAAGGTTGGGAACTTATCCCTGGCTAGGGACTTGGTGCTAATTGGGGATCTCAGTTTGAACTGGCTGACAGTAAAAGCTATGAGTATGCGGAACTCCTTAATCAGGTAAATCTGACCCAGTTGATAGGCACCCCTACAAGAATAAACTCCAAATCTCAAAACCACACTCTTTTGGTTGGGTCATGATGAACAGGGAGGACAAAATCATGTCTGTGGGGGTCCTACATGATACAATAAGTGATCATTCCCCAACCTATTGTAACTGGTCCTGTCACTGGGACTGCCCATCCCCCAAACTCATAACTTTCAGGAACTTCGCCAGAATCGACCTGAATGCACTAAGGAATGACTTGAAGAGAATCTGCTGGTCCACCCTCTACTCACTCTCATCTGTTGATGCAGCCCTAGATTTCCTGGTAGCAGTACTATCATCAGTGCAAGAGAAGCACTGTTCCCTAACTACGTGGTGGATGAGGGGGTAACACAAAGTGGCTCAATAAAGATTTACTGGCCCAAATGAAGACCAGGGATAAGGCCTGGAATGCTTATAAGGCAGAACCTATGGCAGAGAACTTGAACTACTATAAGAGGCTGAGAAACCAGTGTAAAAACAATATGAAACTACTCAAGGCCTCCTTTTTCAAGGGGCAGCAGGCTAAGCACCTGGGTGACCCCTGTAATTTCTGGAACTCAGTTAGCTCCTTAACTAAATGGGTTACCTCAAAAAATAACATACAACTTACCTTAGACTCCAGACTGGTTACTGACCCATTGCCAGTCACCAGTATCCTCAATAGCAAATTCTGTAACCTGGAACAGTATCTGGCCCTTCTACCTCTGGAGGAAAGGATCACCTCACCCCCAAGACAGGAAGGATGGACACACAATTTTTCAACATTTCACTTCAAAGTCACTTCAATAACCAAGGTCTGCAGGCTGTTAAGGGCGCTACCAAATACTGGAAGTGTGGAAAGTGATGGACTATGTTCCCAGTTCCAAAACTTGCTCTGGACCTCTTAGCAAAACCACTACAATACATAATCAATCTATCTCTGACCACTGCTACCTTGCTGGCTCTCTGGAAAGAGGCTAGGGTTGTACCGATATATAAATCATGTAATCCAAACCTATCAGGGAACTATAGGCCAATCTCTATACTCTCACACATGAGCAAAATACTGGAGAAGGTAGT
Organism: Neoceratodus forsteri; assembly: GCA_016271365.2. NCBI lineage: Eukaryota > Metazoa > Chordata > Ceratodontiformes > Ceratodontidae > Neoceratodus > Neoceratodus forsteri. The sequence goes on from CM057453.1 coordinate 77,599,631, forward strand.
TTTCAGGCAAATAACTGATCATCTTACAGCAAATAACAAGTTATCCCAGCTCCAACATGGTTTCAGAAAGGGATTCAGCAGCACAATAGCCTTAGCTCAATTTACTGATTATGTCCTCAGAGAAGCGGACAAAGGGAACCTCACTGGAGCCATATTCATGGACCTCTCTAAGTTGTTTGATATGGTGGATCATACCATGCTTCTCAGTGAACTCTCAGTACTGGGTTTCTCAGCAGGCATGGAATGTTGGGTCAGGAACTACTTATCTGATAGAACCCAGTCAGTAAGAACTGGAGGATCACTATCCAGCCCCCTTCAAGTTCAGAGGGGTGTCCCACAGGCGTCCATTCTGGGACCACTACTATATTCAATCTCTGATAATTCACTGCTACTGGAGACCACTTCAAAAGTAGTCATGTATGCTGATGACCTTGTGCTTTTCTGTAGAGACAAATCTGCTGACATGTTGTCGCAGAAGCTATCGAGGGAGTTTATCTCCACTGAAAAATGGTTCAGGCAGTATAGACTAGCAGTTAATGTGAAAAAAACAAAAGCCATGATTTTTGGCTCAAGACAAAGGCTGTTGAGGTGCTCGGATGCCTTCACGTTCTCTCCAAATGAACAAACTCTGGATGATCCACTCTGGAACAGGTGGAAAATATAAAATAGGTAGGGGTCACCCTGGACCCCTCACTCACCTTTGCTTCTCATATGAGACAGGCAGTTAAAAGGGTAGATCAGTGACTGGGTGCTTTCTACTGTGTGAAGCATCTGCTATCACCCGAGGCTAGCCTGGCTATTGGACAGTACACCCTCATCCCAATCCTGTAGTACTGCTCACCTATACTGCACCCCATTTCAGCCAAGCTTCTGAGTAGACTGAACACTGCCTAAAATAACATATGCAGGTTTATCTCCCTTGCTCCCTGTAACACACATAACTGCACTCTGTACAAATCCTTAGGCTGGCTGCCCCCTCAGGCTCGCACGGACCTCCTGTATGGGAATTTCATCTGTAAGGCACTCTGCAACAGGGACTCACCAACCTTGAGCATGCTTAACACAAAACAGGTTTCCAAACAGCTCAGGTCCTCCTCGTGGCTAGCCCTCAAATGCCCCAAAATAGCAACAGCCATGGGGCACAGAGCGCTTTCCAGTGACACACCTAGGTTCTGGAACTCTTTCCTGGCTGAGCTTCAGTCCCTAAAAACCACTTCTACTTTCAAACTGCACTTCTGGAAGACCCTAGTAACAAACACAGACTGCAAGTGCTAGCCTGCCCAAATCCACTTTTTCCCAACCAAGCACTAGAACCTTTTTTTGACAGATCTCCAGGAGAAGGGGACTTAAGATGTACTTCTCTGGTTCAAGTCACTGCTGATGCAGTAGAATGTGGACTGACTCTCTATGGTTAAAAGTATTGCTTAGCCTAGAACTGTCAAATGGGGTTGGGATGATCTATTTTTGTCTCTCACTCTACAGGGGTTAAATGTTGAAGGCTGATGGTTGTCACTTCCTGTGCTCTCTCTGTCTGTACAGTGTAGAATCATTGTTTCTATTGTGTTGTACCACTGCTTATATCCTTTGTAACTGTATTGTGCATTTTTGCATGCCATCTTGATGGCCAGGGGGTACCTGAAAAAGGTCCACTGGATCAATGTACTTAGCCAGTAAATAAATAAATAAAATGAAATCATAGAACATTTTTTTCAACACCTTTTCCCACTTACACATGAATTCTTTACCAGCCAGTCATCATGCCGGAGGCTTCCATACTTTAAGTCCTCCAGGGAGTCTCTTTTTTTTAATCGTATAATATTTTATTGAGGTTTTCTTGTGTATAAGTATCGATAAAGAAAATGAGTATTACAATGAAGCATTCTCTGGAAATTATTACATCTCACAAATACAACCTGACAGATGACTGAATCTATCCATGATGCACAGTATACCATACAATATGTCTAAGATGCTATCCTATCTGTGACATCTACCTTCAGGTATCTCAACAAATAGTACATTCTAGGTAAAATAGCCAGGAAATAGAAAATAAGAAAATAATTAGTGCAGAACAGTGCTTACATCTTCAAACATATACGCAGTTTGCCCATAATTTAGGATGACTGGTCGAATGATTGGGGGGGCTTAAAGCGACCCCTTATAAAGGAGGGTTGGAGGGTGGTGGTGGAATTTTACAAAAGGGAGAGCAAAGATAGGGTTCCCACTTTTGGTAGTAAGAGCGGAGATTTTCCTTATGGTGGTGAAGCAGTCTTTCTTATAGGGAGAGTTTAGCCAAGGCTGCATGCCAGGTGGCACTAGTGGAGATAGTTGGCTGATGACAGTGCCTAAAGAGAAGACGTTTAGCTTCTAAGAAAGCAACCAGTACCCAAGCTTTGAGGAGTTTAGGCACTTGGCCCACTGAGGTAGTATCTTCATTGACTAATTTTGCATCAGCCAGCATAACTGAGTGGTTAAGCACTAGGGAAATGTCCGATGCAACCATTGTCCAAAAGGTTGTCAGGTTGGGACAAGATCATAGAATATGAGGAATATGCACTTCCACCTGGGAGCAGCACCAGCATTTGTTGTGGTCAAGCAGACCTTGAGCATGGAGAGCTACTGGTGTGCGGTGCCACAACAGTAGAATTTTTAACTGCAGAAAGCGGCTATTAGTGTCCCTATAAGTGCTGGGTATGGCTTTAAGATAAGAATTCGATTGGGTATGTTATATGACAGCCAGAATATACTTCCCATTTCTTTTTACAAGACATTTTTGCATTGGGTTGCGACTCTTTCCAAGAGCTGTAGAAGCAACCCATAACCCCTTTGTTAGTGGGGGAATGGTGCAGGCCTGCAATCCATGTCCATGGGGTAGCATTTTGGTGCTTCAGGAGGAGTGGCTGTAGAACACTCCTAATCTGCAAGTACCTCCAAAAATCTTTGTGTGGTAGATAAAATTGCCTTTGTAATTGAGCAAAGGAGAACAGGGGGTATGTCCCTGAAGGAGAACGGTCTTGTATGTGGCGAATTCCTGCTTTGTACCAGGAGGGCCAATATATAGGAGCTCTATCAATTTGAATAAGATCACTTTGCCATAGGGGGGCATATTGTATAGGAGGGTTCCAAGATTGTCTAGGGAGGTGAGATTTTGCCATGAGTCACTTCCATGAGTGGGCTTTGCATAATACAGTGGGCAGGAGCGACTGTGGCAGGCTAGTACCTGATGTAAGAAATATATAGAGGGGTACCGTACGCACCAAATCTGTTTCCAATTGGACCCAGAGTGGAGGATCTACAGCTTGGGGCACTAACCATTTAGATGCCTGTGTCACTATGCAGGATAGATGGTAGCCGAGAAACCAGGAAGCATTGAGTCCTCCTTGAGACCATTGCGCTCTTAGTTTATATTTATTCCACCGAGGTGGTTTAGAATCCCAAAGGAAGCTGGCCATCAGTTTTTCTAAGGAGTTGAAGAGCTTAGGCGAGAGAGGGATAGGGAGATTATTAAAAAAGTATAGAAGCCAAGGAAGCAAGAGCATTCAGATAGCCTCTGTTTTCCTTGGCAAGGAGAGTTGCAGTTTGCGCCACCTCTCAACCTCTACTGTTAACTGTGTCAACAACAGAGAGAAATTGGACAACTCCAGTGCATTCCAAGCTGCTGGTGTGGAGATACCAAGGTAATTAAATGTAGTGTGCACCCATGCTAGGTTAGTCCCTTGTATACAAGACTGGATACAATGCTTATTTAAGGGGGCCAAAGTGTTTTTTTTCTGATTAATAATTAGCCTTGAGAGTGCCCCGAAGTCTCCCAAAATTTGAAGTATAAACGGTAAGGTTTGTTGGGGCTTGGAGAGAGTTAGAAGAAGGTCGTCGGCGTATGCTGCCACCAGATATGGTTGGTTGGCTACTACAATGCTTTGAATCTTTTGGGAGGCAATAAGTGCCCTTAGCAAAGGGTCTAGGGCTATGAGAAATAATAAGGGGGATAACAGGCAACCTTGCCTGGTACCCCGCTACAAGGCAAAAGGAGGGGAGATCTCACTGTTGGTGAGAATGCGGGCCATGGGAGAACAGTAGAGAGTATGTATCCACTGTATAAAAGAAGTGCCAAATCCATACCTAACCAGGACCTCATAGAGGTAATCCCATTCTATAGAGTCAAATGCTTTAGAAAAATCTATTATGAACATATGAACATATGAAATTTGCCAGCAGATAAAGGCCTAGAGGTCTATCATGTCTGCTCGAATGTGCAGCTAGCACCCCTTATTCTGCAGCTGCCCCTCCCTTCCACCCTTCCCCTTTATTAACCCTCCCCCTTGTCCTGTCCCATCCCCTTTTGAAGCAGTCCACTGTTCTACTGGATACCACTTCTGCAGGTAACGCATTCCACCCAGCCACCACCCTCTCTGTAAAAAAGTGTCTCCTCATCTCCTTCCTGAATCTTCCTCCCTCCAGTCTCATATCATGGCCCCTGGTGTCCCTCCCCTCCCTTACTTTGAACAGCCCCTCTGTACCTGTCTTGTTTATTCCTTTCATGTACTTAAAGGTTTCAATCATGTCCCCCATCCCTCCTCTCCTCCAGTGAGTACATGTTCAACTCCCTCAGCCTCCTCTCGTATGATAAGTCCCCAGCCCCTTGATCATCTTTGTCACCCCCGCCTGCACCCCTCCAGTAACTTAATGTCCCTCTTCAGATACAGGTGCCAGTACTGCCCAGTACTCAGGTGTGGTCTAACTAATGACCTATACAGTGGCAGAATCACCTCCTCCCTCCTTGAGGATATACCCTTTAATACAACCCAGCATTTTGTTGGCCTTGCTGCTGCCTTCCTACATTGTGCCAAGTTGTTCATTGACCCTGTAATGAGCACCCCCCAGATCCTTCTCCTCCTCTGTCTGGGCTAGCTGCACTCCCCCCAGCTGGTAACTCCTCCTTGGGTTCTTCATCCCAAAATGCAGCACCTTGCACTTTTTGGCATTAAAGCACAGTTGCCAGGTGTCTGACCAGGTTTCAACCTTTGCCAGATCATCCTGCAACCCCTGCCATCCCCCTAGGTCATCCACCACCGCTCCTATCTTGGTATCATCAGCAAACAGACTGATCTTGCTCTTGATGTCCCATGATATGTCTGCAATGAATATCCCAAACAACACTGGTCCCAACACCGAGCCCTGTGGAACACCGCTCATCACTACCCTTGGGTATGAGAGCTCCCCACCCATCACCACCCTCTGTTGCCTTCCCTGAAGCAGTTTCCTACCCATCTCACCAGCTTTGCTCCTGCCCCTGTGCCTACTAACATACTTCTCAGCCTTCCATGCTGCACCAAGTCGAATGCCTTACTGAAGTCCAGATACAGGACATCCACTGCATGGCCCCTGTCCAGTTGCCTAGTTACCCAGTCATAGAACTCCACCAGGTTGGTTTGGCAGGATCTGCCTCATATGAAGCCATACTGTCTGCTGTCCTGTAGTCCTTTGGCCTCTAGGAGGGCCACGACCCTCTCCTTCAGGATAGTCTCCATTAGCTTACCCACAATGGATGTGAGGCTCACTGGTCTGTAGTTTACTGATTCATCCTTGGGGCCACTCTTGTGGAGGGGCACCACATGAGCCATCCTCCAGTCCTGAGGTACACACCCCAGATGTAGTGAGGCATTAAATAGGTCTGCCAAAGGTCCTGCAAGGACCTCTGCCAGCTCCTTCAGTACCCTGGGGTGGATGCCATCTGGGCCTGGCGCCTTGTCCACCCTCAGTGCCTTCAAACCCTCCCAAACTCTGCCCTCCATGATTTCCCCATCTGTCACCCCTTCCCCCCGTTTATGCCTTGACTCCCCTTACTGCCCTTGTCACCTCCTTCGATTCTGTCAGGTACTCCTCCCTGTCCTCCCCATTCCCTGTTTTCTTGTACTTCCTAAAGGCAGCTCTTTTCCTCCTTACCTTTTCCATGAACCTCCTTGCTCAACCAGCTCAGTTTCTTAGCCCTAGCCTTCTTGCTCTGGGCCTTGCAGCAGGTTTTGGTTGCCTTCACTATCCACCTGCTTTATGAGCTCCCACCTCTGGTAAGTGTCCATACTAGACTGAATTCTGGCCAGGTACCCTTTTACCACTTCCCCCATCCTCCCAAAATTGGCCCTCCTGAAGTCCAGCACTCTTGTGCCAGATTCCACTCCTTCCTTGCCCATCTCTAATGTGAGCCATACTGAGTGGTGGTCACTCCCTGACAGCGGTTCCTCCACTGTAAGTTCTCTCACAAAGTCCCCATTTGCCAGCACAAGATCAAGGGTATTCCCTAACCTGGCTGGTTCACTGACCATTTGCAGCAGGAAGCTGTCCTGGAAGGCATCCAGCAGTACCTACTCCCTTCTGTTACTGGTTGTTGGGGTACTCCAGTCCACTCCTGGCATGTTGAAGTCCCCCACAACCACCATGCTACCCTTCTCACAGGTCCTCCTGATCTGTCCCGCTAGTTCCCTGTCTAACTCCTCCGTCTGAGATGGTGGCCTGTACACCACTCCCATTCTAAGAATCCTATTCTTGGAATCCTGGATTTGCATCCAAAGTGACTCCGCACTGCCCTCCTCCCCTTCCTCCCTTACACACTTCAGTCCTTCCTTTACATATAGTGCCACACTTCCTCCTTTCCCAATCACCATGCCCCTATGAAATAACCTGTACCCTGGTACAGACAGGTCCCAGTCACTGTATTGGGTGGCCCATGTTTCTGTGATGGCTGCAATGTCCACCTCTTCCTCTGCCATGAGCACCTGTAACTGTGCAGTTTTCATCCCAAGGCTCCTAGCATTAAGGGTAACCACCTTCCACCCTTTCTCCCCTCCCATCCTGCCCTCCTTTATTAGCATGACCAATAGTACTTGCCATTTGTTCTTTGTCACTGTTATGGGGGTAAGCTCATATGGTTTCCCAACCTGTGGTGTCTGCATATCTCTTGCCCAGTTGCCACCCTCCACTCCTAGTTTAAATTCCTAACTTCCTCTATGTACTCCTCCATCCTCTGTTACAACACTTGCTTTCCCTCCTCACTGAAGTGTAGTCTGTCCTTGGCATAGAGACTACTGTCCTCCCAGGTCCCTCCCCACCCCCCCCAACAGCCCATACCCTTTAGCACAACACCAGGTTCTTAGCCATCCATTAAATTCCTCTATTCTCAGCTTTCTTGTTGTGCTTGCCTTGGGCACTGGAAGTATCTCTGAAAAAGTTACTGATCTTCCTGCCCCCTCACTTAATTGTGCTAGTTCCTCAAACCTCCTCTGGAATATATCTAGTGTCTTGTTAGCCAGGTCGTTTGTCCCAAGATGTATAATTAAATGAGGCTTGTCCCTACCCCTTCTAGCATATTTCAGAACAGATTGTCCCACCCTTTCCGCTGTCATTCTTGGCATGGCCTCCACCCAAATGCGACTATGCCTCTCTCCCTTGCTACCCCACCAGACTCCTCTTTTTATTGAGTCCCCCAGCACTAAGATTCCAGCACTCTTACTCCCTGCTTGCTTCCCTTCATCTCCCTCTCTCATTTCCAGCTGCTCTTCTTCCTCCTGCACATTATTTCCCCCTTTTTCCCCTGTTGCAATTCTCCCAGCAGAACTTCCCCCCGCTCCAGTTTGGTCCAGGTATTTATCAATTACTCCTCTAATTTCAACAGTTCCCTCCTCCACCTTCTTCCTCTCTAGCAGTGCAAAACTATTTTCTGAAGACCCTTCACAAATGCCCGCTCCCTCTCTCTGCATAGTAACCTGTTCTCTCCTTTCCACTCCATGACTTTTGCCACTTCCTCACCTCCCCTCACAAGTCCCTATCTCCTCCTTCCATTTGTCTTTTGTCTCCTGACCTGGTTTCCCCGGCAATCGTTCTTCCTGGACTGGGCCCCTTTGTCTCTGCTTCCCTTCTTCTGACCCTCTCCTCACCACTGTTGGCTTAAATCACCCTTTCTCATCTCCCCTTCTTCTTCCCTCCAGTATTGGGCTAAACCCATCCCCCAATCTGCCTTGCCTGTCTTAGTTCCTCCTGCAGACCCTCGATCTCCTTTCTAAGTTTCTCTATGTGGCTGCACACTAAACATCCTCCCACACTCCAGGCAATTTTTAGAAAGATTGGTGCACCGCAGTTGTTGCAGCCTACCACCCTACCCATTGCTGTCGTTGCCCACCAGCGACCCCCCACCCTTCCAGATGCAGGATACCAAACACTCCTCCAAGTCTCCCCTCTCCCCCCTCAATCAGTGCAAAACATTCTTTTATTTCCCTTACCCCCTTTGTTGTACATGTTTAGATAGATTGAGCAACTGCTTTTTATATTCCTATCCTTCCTATCCACACTCAAAAAGAGACTTTAAGTAGCTATTGCACAACCTTCTTCAAACTCCTACTCCTCCTTTCCCCAATGCAATAGCAATGCAAAGAAGTAACAATGAAAGCTCCTAGATTTGCAGTTACTTCCCTTCCACTGAGAGAGCAGTCACCTCTTCACTTGCTGCTGTTCCTTTTCTGGATGTCTGCTTCTGCTATGACAGGTGCATATCCTTTGCCCATTTGAGGAAGTGATGTCAGAACCCCTGGTATAAAGGAAATAATGGACTGGGGCAGATGAGGTGAGGGGTTGGGACCAGCCCAAGTCTTCCAGAAACAATCGGGTAGCTGAGGCCCCTGGTCAGACCATTAGCACCCTTCCCCCACTCTGTACTAAACGTTGCACCTTGTGAATCCAGGAAAAATGAATCACAATTCTACTCAAAGCCTCCAAAACAGGTTTGATACCCAAAGAAACAGGACTCCAATTCAAACAGCTTCACCAGCAACACATCAAAATAGGCTTGAAATTAGTAGATATAGGTCTCCAATTTAAAGAAACAGACCCAGTTAAATCACACCAAATAGTTTTAAATCAGAAGAAATAGGCATCTACAAATACAGCCTGCTACACAGTGAAACATCAAACAAATGAACCCACTTATAGCTACCAAAACAGGTTTCAGAATTCCAACAGCCCCAAACAATACCCTGGTAGCCCCTTAGAAGTAGTAAGAAAGAAAAGAAATAACCTTCTAGCAAGTAAAATCCACAAGAAACAATGTGAAAACAACAAGAAGCTACTGTACTGTAAAAAATCTGATCCTTTCCCTTCTAGTTCCTTCTGAGAAGCCAAAGCAACTGACACCACACCTGATTCAGCTCCGCCTCCCTAGCTGAGTGAGACCTGGCCAGACCACTAGCACCTTTCCCCCACTATGCACTAACCTTTGCAGCTAGTGAAGCCAGCAAAAATGAATCACAATTCTACTCAAAGCCCCCAAAATAGGTTTGCTACCAAAAGAAACAGGTCTCCAATTCAAACAGCTTCACTAACAACACATCAAAATAGGCTTGAAATTAGAAGATATAGGTCTCTGATTCAAAGAAACAGCCCCAGTTAAATCACACCAAATAGGTTTTAAATCAGAAGAAATAGGCCTCTACAAACATAGCCTGCTACACAGTGAAACATCAAACAAATGAGCCCACTTATAACCACCAAAACAGTTTTCAAAATTCCAACAGCCCCAAAACAATATCCTGCTAGCCACTTAGAAGTAGTAAGAAAGAAAAGAAATAACCTTCTACCAAGTAAAATCCACAAGAAACAATGTAAAAACAACAAGAAGCTACTGTACTGTAACAAATCCAATATTGCCAGTGCTGCTATGGGGAAGGGGGCTTTAGAGGCAAACCACTTTAAGTTGAGGAGAAGTCTGGTGTTGTTCACCCCTGATTTGCCCCACATGAAGCTCGCCTGTGAGAGGTGTAGTATCAAGGGTAGAATGGAGGTTAGCCTAGATGCCAGGGCTTTGGAAAGGATTTTTGTGTCTACTGAAAGAAGAGATATCTGTTGGAAATTGGCACAATCTAGAGGATCGGTTGATTTTTTTCGGTAGCAGGGAGATTATAGTCTTTGGAAGAGATCCAGAAGTATGGGCAGGGCCTGCTGCAGAGGTTGGATAATATCTTGGACAAGGGCCTGCTAAAGCTCCACAGACATGCCATCAGAACCGGGGGCTTTCCCTCGTGCCATTTGTGAGAGGGCCATTTGAAGTGCTTCACAGGACTCAGGTGCCTCCAGTAATGATACTTGTTCCAGAGTCAGAGACGGCAAAGGTGTTTGTTGGCAGAAGTTGGCAAAAAGATCCCGTAAACCTTGAGGAGTATTAACAGATTGGGATTGATAGAGAGAATGATTGAACTGCTGCATTGTGAAGTTTATCTGTTTGGGATTAGTCACTATGGAGCCTGTGGCATTACGGAGGGCATGTATCCATGTGGCTGCTTGCTGCTTACGTAGGCGGAATGCAAGTAGCTTCCACGTTCATTCTCCCCCCCCTCAAAAGGCTTGTTTGGATCTCAAGAGGTGCCATTTTGCTTTCTGATGTAATATTGAGTTTATTTGTTTTTTTTTTTAAGTCCAACTATTTGCTGATATAAATCTCCTTCCGGTATCGTTTGGGGGGTGGATTTGAAGCAACGTTCTAAGGCCGCAAGATCAGCTTGTAGTTTAGAAAGAGTGGCTTTGCATTTACGATCCCGAGCTGCAGAGAAGGCAATGATCTGCCCTCTCGGCACTGCCTTGAATCCTTCCCAGACAGTTCCTGGGGAAACCCCACAGTCTGCATTAAGGGAGAAATAATCTTTAGTTACTTTTACTATGTGGGGACAAAAGTCCGGGTCCTGAAATAAAAGGGAGTTGCAGCACCAACGGGTTCCATGTAGGTGGTGCTCCATTGGGGGAAACATTAGTGGACAGGGGCATGATCTGATATTAAAATCAAGCCTACGTCAAAGTCAGAGAGGTATCGAACTGCTAATTCATTAGCGAGCCAGAAGTCTATGTGATTGTGGGATTTATGTGGAGCAGAATAGAATGAGAAATGTCTGCCAGTGGGATGGTCTCTATGCCATATGTTTTTAAATGCCCATTCCTCTATCATCACCTGAAGGGAGTGCTTGGCTTTGGGATTGGCATGCGGGGTTGGGTAGGATTTGTTTAAAAATATATCTCCCACTGTATTGAAGTCCCCGCCTATGATTACAGGTAGTGGTGGCCTCCCAGACTGTAGGTCTGTCAGGGCTTGACTGATCTCAGGGATAAAGTAGGTGTGCTCAGTAACGGGGGCGTATAAGTTACCCAACAAAATCGTGTTTGTAGGAGAGATTAACTTGGCTATAACCAATGACCCTGCTTGTCTTTTTTGACCTCTTTTACCACCCAAGGGGAGGCCTGCCGAATAAGTATGGCTACCCCTTTTGATTTAGCAGAGGAGGAGCTAGCCAGTATTTCTCCCACCCAAAGTTTTTTAACTAGTTAGTACACTTAGGCAATAGGTGTGTTTCCTGAAGAAGGGCAATATCTGCTCACATGGATTTTAGATGCTGTTGCACTTTTGTACATTTTATTGGGTGGTTTAGCCCTTTCACATTCCAGGATACCATCAATATCCGTGGGGGGCACCCTGAGTGTTAGTAGGCATCTTCTCATGCAGTAGATAGGAGGAGGTACTTACAGGATGTTCAGCAGAAAGGTTAGGAAGGATATTACCATGCACCAGGACACTAAGAGCAGCCAGGACTACAAAAACTCTCATTAGCACCAGTGGAGATGTAAGCATCATCTGCAACCTTTGAACTGCCTATCCTATATTATAGAAAAGGTTGCAACAACGGCTCTAGAAACAAAGAGCAAAGAGAAAACCAGTCAGTATAATGTAGTAGATTAATTGCAAAGCGAGCAATAAGCCCAATATTAGTACTATACCAAAGTATCAAAGACAGACACTATAACAGTAGTATTGTGCGACTGGAGCTCAAAGCAAATGAAGGAATTATATAGAAATATCTATCTGTATAAACTCTACTGCTGTGCTATCTCCAAGACACACCTCGGGGGTCTTATGTGGATGAAAACAACAAATCAACTCATCCTAGACCTGTCCAAACCAAGGGGTCAGATGACCCAAACCACATGGGGGAAGGGGAAGAGGGAGGGATGATGAGGAGGGGGGGAGTGGGTAAACCCACTTGCCAGTAGCTAGTCCAACAGAGAAAGAACTGCCCCAAATGGAGGGAGGGGGGGTTACACTAGGCCCATGGCTGGAGCACAGTAACTAAAATACTGCACCCATAATTGGAGTGTATATAGAATAGGGGGGTGAGATATCGAAGCGGGGGAGCTAAGAGCACCCCAGTGTTCGCTACTCACTTTGGTACATTACATATGTGATGGGAGATTAGCCCATATTACAAAGTAGGTGTGACCCTGTCTGTCCAGTAGGTAAAAAGAAGGGGTGGGATTGAGGGAGGGGTCAGTAGGTGCTTTGAAGGGTCACCTGTCAAGCGGAATATATATATATAGAGAGAGAGAGAGAGAGAGAGAGAGAGAGAGAGGGAGAGAGGGGGGGGAGGTAATACCCTCAGTCCCATCCTAAAAGAGAAATAACAGTGACATTTATGATAATTAATCAAGTTCCAACAAGTTCAGTGGTATGCCCTTCGACCAGCTCGGTAGGTCCCAGAGGAGTACATCCATGCTGCAAGGGTATCTTCGTGGCAACTGCTGCGTAGCTGATAAAGCCTGGCCACACAGGAGAAAGGGTGTCCACCAGTTCAGTTAGAGATGACTCCGGTATATCAGCCCAGTCTGCCAATGGTTCCATTTCCGTTTCTTGGGTTCCAGTAGCAGTCAAATGTGGTACAGGAGAAAAATCCCCTCTGGAGACTTTCACTGGTGGTGTTGCTAAGGTTTTAGATGGTGAGTAATGTGGGCCGCTCCTGGGTCTCTGCCTGGTTTTAGGGGATGAGTTCAGACCTCTCTGATGTAGAGAAGGCTGCAGGTTAGAGATCTGTGCAGCTGGGAGAGAAGCACTGCCATTAAAATGCACAGGCTGATGCGCAGCCTTCGATGGGGGACTGATTTGGTGTGGGACCTGTCCTGCTGCTAAACACGCTGCCAGAGTACCATAGGTAGAGAAAAGGTTCCTACCAGGAGGCGTCTCTGGAGGGGGCTCCCAGAGCTTCCTGGGATTTGTAGTTGGGCACTTAAGGCCTGGCCATAGTTTAGCTATCCAATGCTCAGTGTCCCCAGGATAATCTGCAATGAGTTCATGGCCTTCCTTAGTGAAACACAATCTGGTAAAATTTTTGAATTTGAATTTAAAATCCAGTTGGTAAAGGAATCTTTTAATGGTGCCAAATCCCCCTCACCTCACGGCCATTTCTTGTGCAAAATATCTGTAGATGGCTATCATAGATCCTTTCCAGGAAAGTTACCCCAAGTCTCTAGCAGGACACAGAATTATTTCTTTAGTGTTATCTCTCAGCAGGTATGCTACAATTGTTCTAGATGTGTTAGACTGCTTGCTTGAGCAGGCAGAGACCCTGTGAGCCCTTTCAACTTCAATAGGTCCCCTCTATCAATCCCCTAACATGTGTGGCAGATTTTCATTAAGAAATTGCTCCATTGAGTGCCCTTCTGTTCCCTCTAGAAACCCCACTATTTGCAAGTTATTGTGGCAGCTCTGGTTTTCATGATCTTCGGCTTTCTCTCAGAGTGCAGCCAGCCGTTCTTCATTTTGCTGTAGGCGATTCCAGACCTGGGCCTGTTGAACTTCACATGCTTCAACTCTTTGTTCTGCTACGTTCATTCTATCTTGTAAGTCTTGGACATCCTTAACTGTGCCAGACAGTGAGAGGCTAATGTCATCCACCCTGTTAATTAGTATCTCCAGGAGTTTGGTGATGTGTTTCAGGGATTCCCCGACTGCTAACAGCTGATCTATCATTGGAGAAGATTGCTCCTGTGTTGTAGTAGTCATGAATGTGCCCAATGTACTGATTGGGTAGGTAAGAGGAGGCACCCCGCTGCTGTAGAGAAGACCCAGTGAGGGAAACAGAGATGCAGGGATGTACACAGGTTAGACTGGCTTGATACCAGGATGTGCAGCCTAGGCCTAGGTGCATCGGGGTAATGCCAGAACACGGCACCACTTAAATGATGCAATTACAACATAATCCACTGAAAAGGATGTGCCACCCAGCTATAAGGTTGTTACCCATGCATAAAGCTGTTTGTTTGTGATGGAGACTCCACGGGATCACGGCGTCCAAGCACAGATGGGCTGAGGTCCAGGGAGAGCTCTGGGGTTATGCTGCCATCATCCTCAGTCAGGGAGTCTCTTTTTGTGCCAGTACTTATATAAAATATCCACTTGCTTATGAAATTGAATCTCCTACTTTTTACAGTTCTTACATTGTGATTCTACCTGCAGGTACAATGAATGATGGTGCCCATAAGCCTCACTGCTAACTGCACTGTCAGTGCACAGTAAGTGATACAACTGAACTTTTAAATGCATAGTATGACACTGAACTGATCTCAGGCTGGAAAAGCCTTTTGAAGAGCTGAATGTTTAAAAGATGAAACTGACCTGTAGCCTACTTGCACTCACAAATGAACAAATGATTCTCCCTATCATTACTGATCATGTCTGTATAAAAAGCTCAGCTGTAACACTTAACTGTACCGACTGAATATGGGACAATTAGGCTGCAATTCCAAGGGGAAAGTATAGTGGTTTGTGTGCACTTTGGAGTGTAAAGTACAGCAGTGTGTGTGTGTGTGTGTGTGTGTGTGTGTGTGTGTGTGTGTGTGTGTGTGTGTTAATAAATGCTGGGCTTTTCATAATGACATCCATCTAGTAGATTTAAAGCTATGCATACATAACCATATAACAAACAATAAAAAATTACCATTTGTTTTTTTCAGACACTGTTTACATTTAAAGAGCAATCACAAGTCAGTCAGGCTTAAAGGAGAAAGGCAATTTATAACTGATAGCTGTAATGTTCCCATTTACAAGTTCTGGTCAGAGCCAAAACATCCACTAATGCATTAATCTGACAAGGTATATAGAATTAATGTATGAATTGAATAGTAGATTTTTTTAACCTATGACAACTTTAATATTTTCTATTATGCCATTCTGTGTAAAGTATTTACACACTGTTTCTCTGATGCATGTTGCGAAATCAGAGAATTCATCAGCAGTACTGTCCCTTTTGGGATTTACTGCTCTGTCTGCATCAACAGTGTCCTACATATAGGAAGAACGATGAGGCGATTAAAAGAATGAGTGCAGGAGCAAAACCCTGTACATAATCAGAAGAAGTAAGTCAGTATTATCTATGTGGTTTATATCCTGATATAAGTCAATACTATGCTTGTATTTGTTTTTTTTTTCATGTCGTTGTCAGTGTCTCTCACCATACTTTGAAGTTACAAGTAGTGATAGCCGAACTCGAGAGACACATTGTACTGAATGGGAGGACACTGACAGATGCCACTCCCTAAGTTAAAACAACACAGCTGTGATGCATTCGGAATTCTGGTGACATTGTAGTGAATGGGAAGATGTGGTCAGATTCCACTTACTCTGTGCTGCATTAGGAATTCTGATCACAGACCCCTTTTTATGGCTGTGGGCTTAGCCCAGCAGACGTTTTGCATTCAGAAAATGGTTGATGTCATTTTTGCTACCAAACAACATGATAGAGTGTTGGATGAAACATGTTTATTGTGTAGCCAAAAAGCTATTACAATTAAATTACACTCTTAAAACTACAATAAACTAAGACATACAGAACATAGAAGAAAAAAAATCATAAATACAGCAAATACAGACTTACTAACTGTTGTTATCAGGAAGCAGTATAGCGCAGTGGTTCAAGGCTCTGAACTACAAATCTGGAGACCTGGATTTGAATCCCACAGCCCCCACTTACATACTGTGTGACCCTGAGCAAGTCACTTAACTTCCCTGTGCTCCTAGGTTGCACCTGTAAACAAGCTTCAGCTTAATGTGTCTCACCTGGTTAAACAATTGGGATTATTGAATTTCACAGGATTGGTTCACCTAAAATTTCAAATTAAATAAGAAAGAGAATATTATACTTAATGACAAAACATCATTCTTTGCTTTACTTTACTAATGGCATAGCATTACCTGGCTAGTTTCTCTACTGTAATAACATCTTCAGTATGTATAAGGATGATTGTTAGAGTTTCTTTATCTAATCAATAGATAGTATCTAACAGTTGGCCCATACAGTACGATCTTTCTTTTATATAAAATGTATAGTCCCAGAGTGCACGTGTTAGGTCCTCTTGACCCGCCCCCACCCCGCCAATAGAGTGTTATAATAGATTCCTCCACTGAAGATTCATTAATACGTTGTCAGTGTGTGTAGAGGAAGCTGTAGAGCACTATTTTTCCTCTGGCTTGAGGGGTTAATTGAGCCCACAGAAAGTTAACTCATTATCTTCTGGCAGTCATTCTGTGTCAGATTACCAATGGATAGTACAGACATCATAGAAAGTTATTGGAAGTAGAATGGGTTAAACACTTCCTGGTGCTTTCAACCTAACAAATAAGCTCTGCTGTGCCCTCGTTAAGCCATTTGACACCACCATCCTAAGAGCAGTCATGCTGCTACTTTGCAGGACATTCCATAGCAGGGTCCCAGTGATGCCTGTTTCCAAATAATACACAAACTTCATTTTCTGAAGGCAAGCAGTTCTGAGCTCCTGTTTATATTCTACTAAATGTTCTTAACCTACAATTTGTGACAATAGGTTTTTACAACTGAATGATAGTAACCACATTTGCTTCACTTGCAAATAGGTAGGCATGTGTGTGTCTAATGTTTGTTTGCTTAGGTTACACATATAATCTGAGCAGTTCATTACATGCTGTATTGTGGTTAAATGAACTGATAAATGGGGGCTTTGGTTTCTTTTACAAATTCATTTTTCCTGACCATGGATATACTAAAACAAAAATTTCTCAACAACTTTTATAAAAATAAGGAGTTTAGCAGCAATTTAGTTGATGAGGTGTAAAGATCTGCTTCCTGGAAAATTACTGGTTTGGGGGGGGCTGCAAAAAGCAGAATATGACTTCTTGGATGGGGGAGCTCATGGCAGCAGAAGAGGCATGATGGCATTAAAAGCTTAATGGTGTGGATGTAGAGGCACCAATATTTGAGCATGTCTTTGGTAGAGGACTAAGTGTGACTTGGGGGTGGGGGATCATCAGGAATTGAGTAAGTCTTGGTATTTTTAGCATAATAGTTTTCTGAAAGTTCAACCTTCAATCAGTTAGACTCTGTATTCATCTGTACAGTATGTCAAAAAGCCACATACAGTAAGGTATGGGTAAAAAACAGATCACCAGACCCAGACCAGAGCTGTAAAATCTGGACTGGGCACAGCTTGTGCAAATATTGCTGATCTACTCACTCCAGATGATCTGGTCTGGCTTTTATATGTCTGGTATGGACCTGACGGTTCAATTTTCAACCATGCCAAGGAATGGTTGAAAAAAGACTTCCAGGAGTGAACCAGATATGTAAAAGTAGGACTGAACAGTGCAGCTAGAGTGACTGGACTAGTAGTATTTGTACAAGTTGCACCCAGTATGACCAGTTTGGATTTTACATTTCAGGTTTGTCAGTCCAGTTTTTAATCAAACAATCTTTATTTTATACTGTAAGGTATGTGTGCAAAAATGTCCATTTACACAAACATCCAGTTAAGCATAAAAAGCGAACAGAATACCAGGTCAAACAATTATATAGTAAAATACAATATAAACAGGTGTAACATAAACAGGTCTAAAACAAAAATCTTGAGGGACATACAGAAGAAAGGGGAAGCAAATAAATAACAGTGACAAATTTACATCATGAGATATAGTTGGAGGTACAATTCAGGAACATGAACAGTTGGGTGATGCATTGAAAAGAAGTACAAGTCCTGCGGCACCCAGATCCTGCATGCAGACAAGCATCCCCGCTCCATGTATCCTGGTGTGGTGAATAAATGAAGATATGAACTTATTCTACTTGGTGGTGTCCCTTTTTAAAGATTTGTGTGCTTGGAACACCTTTGTTACACTTTTCAGGGAGGAGTCAGTGAAGCTTGAACATGAGTGGGTAGGCACTGAAGTGCAGTATCTCCAACATAAGGAAATGATGAGTCTCCATCCTAATTCACAATCACCTTCCATGGAGTCTGGGGTGCTTGCTATGTAACAAAGGAGGTCATTGGATCTTGCTTGAGACCACTACAGCTCAAGGGCCCTTGATCCTGGTCGGTGTATATGCTCCAAATACAGATGACCAACAGTTTTTTCATGACCTTAATCAAGCCCTAATACAGTTCACCCCTAATGATAACCCTCTAATTATGGGAGGCAATCTTAATCTAACAATCCAGGCCTGCATAGACCAGAGTGCTGGTACTTGGGAGACTCACCCATGGAACAGGATGGCTTTGGGCACTCTGTTGCAGGACCATAATATTTCTGTCATCTGGTGACTGCACTATCCTCGGGATAGAGACTATACTTGTTTATCTGCAGTACACCACACATCTAGTCAAACAGACATGTGGTCACTCGCCCTTCATCACCTTCAACATGGTAGCAACCAGAATTCATCTGCTGATGTTCTCAGACCATGCTACCCTTACTATGACCATCATGTGGGGTTCCACCACTGCCCACATGAAAGCCTGGTGACTGGACCACATATTACTAAGAGACACCCAGTTTCTTAATTGGGCACAGGAACAAACTTGGCTGTTCCTGTAGGAAAATGATTGAGGGGACACCTCTAAAAATATGGTCTGGGATGCATACAAAGCCACCATGTGACCTCATTTTCAGCTATGTCTCCCACAGGAGGTGGGACAGGGAGGCAACACTTAAATCCCTGAGCAGGAGCTCTCCACCTTCAAATCCAGATATAAAAGACAGCACCCCCTGACCAGGAAATCTTAGCCAAACTGATGATCACCCAGATCTGCTTGAGCAAACTACAAACACAGAAAGCTGAACTGGCCTTATTCTGCCTCAAGCACTCCTATTGGGAAGGTGGGGAGAAGACGGGGAAGCTATTGATGCAATAAATCAAAAAGCATCAGGTAGAAAAGCACATCCCATGTCTATGTGATGCCCATGTTGAAACCAAACTGATCTGGCATCAATTAACCAGATCATGCATGCTTTTTGTCAGCACCTGTATGTGTCCCCCTCCCCGCCATCCCATAACAACATTATAATGTTCCTAGACATGATTCTGATACCTAGGGTCCTGAGCATTGAATTAACTAAGCTGGACAGCCCAATTTCACGCAGGAGGTAAAGACAACTACAGACTCCTTAAATAAAGGGTGGGCACAGGGTACAGACGTCATCCCAATAGATTTCTGGCAAGCCCTGAGTGAACAGTTAAGTCCCACCATGCAGGAGCTCTTTCAGTACTCTGTGACAACTCAGAAACTGTCTTCTTCCATGGAAGTAGTGGTCATAACTGTCCTCCCCAAAAAAGGAAAGGACCCCAACCTCGCAAAGAATCACAGTCTTGTCTGTCTTATTAATGCAGATATGAAAGTGCTGGCCAAAATCTTGGCTTCCTGACTGGAGACAATTCTATAAGGGCTTATTCACCCCTCATGAGCAGGCTTTGTTCGATGTCAGCATAGTACTGACCATTTGCATGCACTCCTGCATCTCATGCACAGCGCTCGGTACACAGCCTCTCCTGCAGTTGCCTTTGCGGTAGATTTCGCTAAAGCATTAACATCAAGCTGTCTGAAAATGGCATGCCTCTTTGCAACCGAGAGAAAGTTGTGAATAAAAAGTCTAGGGCTTCATCTATGGTAGGGATCTCTCTAATTAGGTTCCAGTCACTTTTAGATAAGGTAGCACAGAAAGAGTGCTCATCAAATCTGGAAAATCTCTTGCTAGAAAGGTTCTAGGCTGTGCTTTAATGGTGTTATTCTTACAAATACAGAAAATGGGGGAGTGATCACTAACAAAGTCCAAGAAGGCACTTGCAGCCCAAATTCTGTCCAAACTAGGTAATGACTACCCAGTAAAGCACGGAATGGTTTCCAGATTTGTCTAGTGGGCATACTGATTATTTGCATAAGGCAAGCATCAAGCAGCCAGGCTTTAAGCCCAATTTCTGTATCTGGAGCCCACTGTAGGTGGAAATCTCATAGGATGATTAGCTCACCAGGCAATTGATCTGAAAGTGTCTTTGTTATCACATCTGGAGCCAAGGAAGCCACCTGTGGAGGGTTGTAAACAAGAGATGCAGTAAAGCTGCTATTCTCCTCCCTCTCTCTTCCATCTCTTCATTTACACTGGCAGCACCATGTCACCACCCTTCTCTACAAAGTCTAGCATGGATCCCTCTCCTCCTAATTCACCTCTCCCACTTATCCCCCTCTTCCTATCTGATATGCTCCAGAGACTCCTGCTCTTTCCTTCTCTCTCTCCCCTGTTCTCTATCCAGTTCTGGTCAGGCAGCCTATTCCTACCATCTCCCCTCCCTCTGGAACTCTCTTCAAAGCTCCCTTTGCTAGTGCCTTCTGTCCTCTGTTTAAAATGTATTCTTTCCCAGTACCCCTTCCCCTTGCTCCTGTCTTTCCTACTCTGTGCAGTCAGGGTGAGGCTCTCTCTCTAACCCTACTAAATCTTGACTTTCTAAACATTTTACTCTTACCTCACCTTTCTGTATGCTATCTGCACACCTTGATTGCACCCCACCCCCCTTTTTATGTTGGCTTGAGTGCACCAGCAAGCAACATCTTGCAGTAGTACCATTTCAGAGGTGTGTCAGTGGGTGTTGTGGTGAATGCAGAGGATGCTTTAGCGGGTGTGTCCCTCAGCCACCAAACAGTGAGCATGCTGCCAATGACAGCAGTTTCAGAGAGAGCCACAGAGTTGCAATGAATCTGCCATTGCAATCAGAGACAGGCTCGTCAATGCAGTGGCGGATGACATGCCACCATTACTTGCCTTTCCTGGTGAAACATTTCAATGGATGTGGCAGCTCCTGACGTCCACCACACAATCCCTAGAAAGCCAACATCAGGGCGCACAATCCCTGTAGCAGCATGTCCCCCCTCACACATTATGTGGCACACTGTAACATGGGGGCTTCTGCCACCCTCCACAACACACTTCAGAAAAGCCAACATCAGATTGCCCAATCCCTGTATCGACATCCCCCCTCTTAGTGTGTCTTTCCTGATTAAACAGTTTCCCCTTTCCTTTCCAAAACCAGGATGCTCACTCCCAGTGTCAGATGCACAGCCCTCAGTCATATGCCTAGCCAACATTGGGGTGCCCAATTCCCATGTCAGCACCCCCCCCCCCAGAATTGTGGCACACTGGGAGCCCACCTCAGCGTGCCTTTTTTTTTTTTAACTGTGAATGAAGAAAACCTTCCTTCGTGGTCTTTTTTCCCCTGCAAATAAGAAAATGGTCCACTGTTGTCTCTCTCATCCTCTTCCCCTATCCCCACCCTCCCTCTGCAAACCCACCTCCCCGCACCCCCTCACCCATAC
The DNA here is from genome assembly GCA_016271365.2 of Neoceratodus forsteri. Classification (NCBI taxonomy): domain Eukaryota; kingdom Metazoa; phylum Chordata; order Ceratodontiformes; family Ceratodontidae; genus Neoceratodus; species Neoceratodus forsteri. The sequence continues at coordinate 77,621,093 of CM057453.1, forward strand.
TTTTTACAAGTAGATTTTCGATAGAACTAAGCACATTTCAACTGTGTAATAGAAGTTTTTTAACTGTATTAGCTGGATTGTAATTTCTACTAGAGTTTTAAAGTGCTTATACCTCTTCTGTCTCAGTGCTCTTCCTGCAGCCCCCCCCTCCAAGCACTCTGTCTTGGGGCTGAAAAGTCTAACTACCTTTTGTCTTACTAAACTGCTCAGATCTAACCCATCCTACCTTTATGCTATTTAAGACCTGCTCTGTTTTCTTCTCTCCAGCTGCCTGCCTTTGAACAGGGCTGCTTCAGCTCCCCTACGGTTAGCCGGCACCCAGCCAGCCACTGACTGAGACCAGGACGCCCGCCTGCAGCTCCTTGGAAGGTATGGGACAGTACAGCCAATTGGAACACGGATGCTTCCAGCAAACCCGCTCTGATTGGCCAGGACTTTTCCCCTGTTTCAGCCATCTGGCACTTTTTACAAGTAGATTTTCGATAGAACTAAGCACATTTCAACTGTGTAATAGAAGTTTTCCAACTGTATTAGCTGGATTGTAATTTCTACTAGAGTTTTAAAGTGCTTATACCTCTTCTGTCTCAGTGCTCTTCCTGCAGCACCCCCATCCAAGCACTCTGCCTTGGCACCGAAAAGTCTAACTACCTTTTGTCTTACTAAACTGCTCAGATCTAACCCATCCTAACCTCTATGATATTTAAGACCTGCTCTTTTTTCTTCTCTCCAGCTGTCTGCCCTTGAACAGGGCTGCTTCAGCTCCCCCACGGTCGGCCGGCACCCAGTCAGCCACCGATCAAGACCAGGATGCCCACCTGCAGCTCCTTGGAAGGTAATGGACAGCACAGCCAATTTGAACATGGGTGCTTCCAGCAAACCCACTCTGATTGGCCAGGACTTTTCCCCTGCATCAGTCATCTGGTACTTTTTACAAGTAGATTTTCGATAAAACTAAGCACATTTCAACTGTGTAATAGAATTTTTTTTTTTTTTCCCCATTAGTAGGTTATACAGACCTGCCACTAGAGGGATTCTTGGTCTTTCTACACAAATCACTGTACTCAATTGTGGGCAATATGGCCTGCATTATCATTCTACTTCTTTCCCGGTGCTGCTACTAGTGGAGATTGTAGTTTGAGATTCCCCTAAGCTTCACTGAACAGGCTGACAACTTCCTGAAAACTGCCTGTGCGACAGCTCTGCAGCTGAAAACAGGAAGCCCTCAGTGTCTGCCATCCACCCTTCAGACTCAAATCAGATAGACTCTGAGCACCCTATTCTTACCTATGCTATGCGCAATCCCCCATTGGCTACTGGTCAACTGTGACGCTCTCGCTTTGCTCCTGAAAAGGAGAACTGTCCCACCGACCGGCAACACAGCTGATGCCACATGGAGGGGAGGCAAGGGTTGACCTGCTCCAAAAGGTCCCCTCCATGCCACCCAGAGGACTGCAGAATTGCCAAGTGGAGGTGCCGTGGGCTACTGCTTCTCCCGGTGGGCCTCCTCGACTGACGACTTTGCATTACACAAGCTCCCGGCCCCTGCTCCGGTGCAGGAGAAAGCTGAACAGGTTTCTTGGCCCACCCACCCACCACATTCCCTCCTTCCATTAAATGCTCACTGGCTCTGCCCCAATATACTGTCTCACCCAATTGGCTAATAGGGGAGGTATCTGTTTCATTGTTAGTGGTAACTAGCTTGATTTTTATTTTGTGGAAGCCAGTATCACCCAAACGGCCAACAGGGGAAGTATCTGCTTAATTATTAGTGGTAATTAGTTCATTTCTCCTACCCTGGTTCATTGCCCTTCCTACTCTCTGATACTAAATAGAGTCAAAGAAATTGTTTTTTTACATGTTGGTATATGCTAAATAGAGTCAAATGATTTTTTTTATGCTGGTATATGCCTACTGACTGCACTACTGTCTACTGCCTGTCAACATTATCCTGATGGCCTACTTCTCTGCTACCACTGTCTGCTAAACTGCCCTGCTCTGTCTTGTGTCAGAACCTAAGTCTTGTGCAGGTGTTGCTCATCCTGCTGGCTCTCCTGTCTCAGCCCCTGCTAATAGAGACCTTAACAAAAGGAGTAGGGCCTCACTATACCAGACTCCCGGCAAAAGGTGTAGGGCCTAACTATCCCAGTCCTGCTACACTGTCTGCTCAAAACAACCTTGCTAGTATTTACCATTATACCAATCCTAACCCCACTTGCACTGCTTGGTTGTTGGCTGTCTAAACTCTGTCCTTGTATAACTGTTGACAGGTGGTAAGTGTGCTTACAAAGGGCGAGGGCAGGAACTCCTTCCCAGAAATAAACCTCAGCCCCTCGTCCATAGCTGGTAGCCTTGAATTGCATTGTGCAGGCCTTATTTAATTTACTTGGCACATACCAATAACAAATCTCACTAACTTCCTTCCAGCCTTAGTACATCCATCTCTCCTTCCTTCACAGCAGTTCTTGTTAGCTGACTGATAATTATCTCACTGGCTAGTGCTATGCCTCCAGCCAAGATGTGGACATGGTTCCCCTCCCATCCATTTAGTGGGGATAGAGATACTCAAATATTAAAGGTAGAGAGGGTGCTGGCTGTCATCCGAAGAGATATAGGCAATGTAGGTCTTATAGTGGGGCTCTTCTTATTGCATATGGTCACCTCCCCCCCCCAATAACACTGGGTGACAACTGGGGATGGTTGTCCACCTACGAGGTCCCCGACTACACCTTCTCCAATATCCTTGTGATCTCCAAAGCACACTTCAGTGTTACTTGCTGTCTAGATCTTTGGTGCCTTATGTATACAAGCAGGGTAAAGCATACCCGTGCTAAAACACTCCCAGGTTGTCAAGCTCATAGGAAGTGGTATCTCCCCTGGCTCCTCCTACTTGCACTACTACTGGCCAGTGATATTGAAACCAACCCTGGCCCATTAAATCTGACCCACAAAATCCCTCCTGTATGGGGCATGGGTAAGGGGCTGAAAATAGCTCATCTTAACATTAGGAGCCTGCTACCTAATCATGATGAGCTATTAGAATGGGCTGCACTCTATAAACCCGACATCCTAGGAGTGATGGAGACCTGGCTGAAACCCTCTGTCCCTGACTCTGCCTGTGAACTCACTGGGTATGAATTCACCCGACTGGACAGAGCTGGGTGCAAGAAGGGGGGTGGCATACTAATCTACCATAAGAGCCGCTTAAAAATCTCCCAAATTGCCCACCAGGATTCAAACGTGTCCCCCTGTGAGTTGCTACATGTGCTACTGCTACTTGGGGATGCAAAGAAACTGCACCTGGTGTGCACCTATAATCCTCCAGGAGGTGGGCTACCTGGATTAACTCACCTCATGGACAAAATTGGTCCCAGAGTCGGGATAACGAACTCATAATCCTGGGGATGTAAACCTTAACTGGGATAGTGGTAATGTTAAGCAGTTTGAGCCTCTGCTTCTAACCTTGCCCTGACCCAGCTCATCCAGGAACCAACTAGGCGGACAGCAAATGGATCCTCCATCACCTTACTGGACTGGATCATGTCTAACCGTCCTGACAGGATCTCATCAGCAGGTACATTATCTGACTCCATCTCTGACCACTCACCGGTTTTCTGTGTATGGAATATTTCAACCCCCAAAATTCCATACAAAATTATGCATGTCAGAAACTACTCTAGATTCGATACTGAGGAGTTCCTGGAGGACCTAAGAGTTACTGACTGGTCTGGGGTGTATGGTGCCACTGACCCTTCGGCAGCAACCTCTTACTTCCTCTCCACCTTTGGGGGCTTGCAAGACAAGCATGATCCCAAGGTCACCCGTAGGGTGAGGCGGTCCGTTACCCTCTGGTTAAATGGGAATCTCCTAGCCCAGATGTGGGAGAGAGATAAGTGTTGGGCTGGTTCCAAAGGTACCAGTGATCCCATGATTATTCAAAGGTACAGACACCTCAGGAACAAGTGCAAAAAGGCCATCAGGGCAGCAAAGAGTGACTTTTGCAAGTCCACCCTACTAAGCTCTGCCAGTAATCCCAGGAGGTTCTGGAGAGATATTAAATCCCTTGTCAGCGGATCCTCTCTTCTGGGGGTTATGGACATGGTCATAAATGGAGTCTCCTGCAATAATCCCCATACTATTGCCAACTCCCTAAATAATCACTTCTCTGACCTCTCTGCCTTCACAACCCTCTTCTCACCTGATGAGGCTCTGTCCCACCCCCTTCCCTCCACTCTGCTGGAGGGTCACCCTCCTCATCAAATGTTCCTCCTCAGGGCTGTATCAGTTCAGGACTTGCAGAAACACCTAGCTGGCCTCTCCCAGTACTCCAGTCCTGGCCTAGACAACCTGGAGCCTAAACTGCTTAAGCTTGGTGCTGCACACATTGCCTCACCAGTAGTCTTTATCTTCAACCTATCCCTTGGTCTGGGGGCCATCCCAGACATCTGGAAAGAGGTGAGAATTGTCCCTGTACTGAAGCAAGGAAATCCCAAACTGCCTGACAATTATCGACCGATTGCCATTCTCCCAACCCTTAGCAAGCTCCATGAAAAGGTGGAGGCTGAGCAGCTTTAAGAATATATCCACTCTCATGAACTTCTGTCCCCAGCCCAGCACGGCTTTCATAAGGGACACAGCACTGCCACAGCCTTACATAGAAACATAGACTTTGACGGCAGATAAGGACCGCTAGGCCCATCTAGTCTACCCATTTCCCTACCTACAGGATAGGCCGCAGATCCTAGTTAACCAACAGCCTATTTCTTCCTACCCCCCACAAGAATTACCTTATGTCTGTCCCATGCATTCTTGAATTCTCCCACAGTTTTAGACCCCACAACCTCCTCAGGAAGGCTGTTCCATGCATCCACTACCCTCTCTGTGAAATAATACTTCTTCACATTGCGCCTGAACCGCCCTCCTTCTATCTTTAAATTGTGTCACCTTGTTCTTGCAAGTCTCTTTTTCTGAAAGATGCTATCCTCTTAGACTTTGTTGATTCCACTGAGGTACTTAAAAGTTTCTATCATGTCCCCCTCTCCCTTCTTTCCTCAAGGGTATACATATTAAGCTCCTTTAGTCTCTCCTCATACGGCTTCTCTTGCAGACCCTGCACCATTTTAGGTGCCCTCCTCTGGACTACCTCTATCCTGTCTATGTCCTTGCAGAGATGGGGTCTCCAGAACTGGACACAGTACTCCAGATGGGGTCTCACCAACTGTCTGTACAGAGGGGATAACAACTTCCTGTTTTCTGCTGCTGATGCCTCTCCCTATACATCCCAGTATACCCCCAACCCTCCCTACTGCCTTCTCACATTGCTTGCTAACCTTAAGGTCATCTGATATGATTACCACCAGGTCCCTTTCCTTTTTTGTTGTTGTTACTACCTCCCCACCCATTGTGTATTCTTCCCCGGTTACATCAAGTATCCAGACAGCCATAGACCAGGGCAAACTCTCTGGTGCAATATTTATCGACCTGTCCAAAGCCTTTGACCTCGTTGACCACAGAATGCTTGGTGCACAGTTGTGGTCACTTGGCATCTCCCCCCATGCCATGAAATGGCTAATGGGTTATCTACATGGCAGAAAGCTGCGTACCTGCTTCAATAAAGTCCTCTCTGAGCCCCTACCAGTGACCTCTGGAGTGCCTCAAGGCTTGGTACTGGGTCCCCTCCTCTTCTCCCCCTCTTCATCAATCAACTACCCATGGTTACTACCAGCTGTAGCGCCACCATGTATGCAGATGATCTGGTAATCCTGGCTCACTCCCAGAATGCCACTACCCTAAACCAGAACCTGACCGATGACTTTAACAGGGTATTGTCATGGGTTACTAGTCACAAGCTGGTCCTGAACCTGAAAAAGACACAGGCTATGCTCTTTGGCTCAATGGCTAAAATCAAAGCCTCATCGGCCTGCTTACACGTCACCAGTGCAGATGGATCCTCACTACCCATAGTGAGCTCCATCAAATATTTGGGGGTAACACTTGCCTCCCAACTTGACATGGGTAATCATATCCTTAACATCTGCAGGGTGGCAAACTGCAAACTGAGTCTGGCCTATAGGGCCAAGTATAACCTTACAGTGGCAGCCAGGCTTGCCCTAGTGAAGGGTGTGCTCCTTCCCTCCTTCAGCTATGGGCTGCACCTATTTTGCTCGCTCTCCAAAGACACATCTCACCTGGTGGTACACTGCTTACAATAACATTTGTCATTTTGCCTTGGTTGCCCACCAACTCACCCACCGCTGTGAGCTATATGACAAACTCTGCTGGCTCTCACCAGCTAGATACTTTGATTTTGGCTTGGGATGCCTGTCTGGGAAAGTGATCAGAACTAGCACCCTCCCCCAGGGGCTGGCCTGGCTTCTGCCTAAACTGAATCCCACCCCCTACCTACTTAGGTCTCTCACATCAGGGATGCTCAAAGTCCCTCCTACCTGGACCCTCATGGGGGATTGGGACTTTGCCATAAGTGCTCCCAGACTCTGGAATTCGCTGCCTGTGGATATCTGAGCTGCCCCCTCCTATCTGAGTTTTCAAAATTCCCTGTGGGGTTTCCTAAAACTAGCATCAGAGTGTGACTGCCCCAAACCTCCCTAGAGTAAAGTGTCCAATTGTTTTGTCTGAACCTCCCCAGGGTGTCTCCATTGAATTCCTGGAGATATTTTCCCCACTGTATCAGTGACTTCTGACTACTCCTGCCTAAAAAGCCTTGGGCATTTTTACACCCATTATTGTTCCACGGTCATAGGCTAACCATGACATAGTGCACCTTGGTCACTTGGTAGAAACTTGTACTACCAAGTGTTTCTGTTTCTGTCTAACATGTGCATAATTAGAAAAATGTGATGAGCTGTGTATGCCTGTCCGCGATCCAACTAGCCTAGGGGGTATATATGGCAATGTTATAAGTTATATTATGACCAAGCCAGTCCTTGAGCTATGCTCCACTCCTATGTATGATGACTTGTATATATCTGTCAGTTGAACTAGTTAGTCTAAAGTGAATAATCTGAAATGTACTTACTACTATATGTTTGCCCTAGCGTCAAATGATGTATTTCCCACATGTTTGTTTACTGTGACAAATAACTGTACTCTCTTTGCCATGTCTCCTTGACTGTTGTTGCTCATGTTGTATTCTTCCGGGTCATTCCTGAAAATAGGTATAATACTTGTCTAGTGTACTTACCCGGTAAACAAAAGCTAAATAAATAAATACCCTCCAGAGTCTCTGAACTGGGAAATGTCTGCACTCTTCAATGCCAAACTACCAACTAAAGAAATGACGGTAAGCTTTATAATTGGAGGCAATGGGGTGTTTCAACTTAGGTTGATATCTCAGCCATTTTTTGGAATTTTGACCCCAAATTTTCAACATGGGGTTCTTGGGACCCCACCTCATGAACATGTCACTGTCATTTAGTTTCTCAGTCCTGAAAAGTAATTTCATGGCCGCTGCACTGAATCACCTTTTGGAACTGATTAATGAAATGACAGTGCCACTGTTCATGAGGGGAGGTCCCAAAAAGCCCATGTTGCAAATTTGGTGAAAAAATTCCAAAAAATGACTGTGTTACAGGTGTGCATTGTGCAATTTCTATGTACGCTTAGAACTCCACCAATTTTTAATATTTTCTCTCCAGATTTTCAACATTGCCATTTTTTCACACCTCCTTATGAACAGTACAGCTGTCATTTTTTCCATCCTTCCTGAAATGTGTTTTCACACCTTTGGTGCAGAATGATGTGATCACTGTGCAAAACCACCTTTTGGTATTGAGCAATGAAATGACAGTGCCACTGTTCATTAGATGGGGTCACAAAAATCCCATTTTGAAAATTTGGAGTGAAAATACCAACAAACAATTGGGGCATTAGGGTTTCCAACCATTACACCGTACTCTGTAGAGACTGACAGGCAATGGGAGTGTGACTTTGATCATCACCCATAATGCTCACGCTATTCCACTCCCACCCTGCAGCCAGTGACAGACATAAAGGTGTGCCTTTGGGTCTTCAGCACCAATGTTCACCCCATTCTCCTACACCACACCCATCTCAGCATATTTCCTTATGTAAGGGGATGAGTATAAGGCCGGAAGTCCCCAAGGCGCACCATGACACCTGTCAGTGTCTGTAGGGTAGGGTGAGGTGAAATGGCATGACCATTATGCCAGATGACCCAAAGGCACACCCCCTACACCTGTCACTCTCTGCAGGGTGGGGGTGGGGTTGGCATCAGTTCAATACTTCACTGCCATTCCTATTATGCATCTCTCTAATTCCTGCACTACCAATGGTAATGCCAGCAAGCAAACATTTAGCATTGACAAATGCTTGTTTCTCATGAGCTTTCCTTTCTTTCCTGCTTATCTTAGCTACTTTTTAAGGTTTTTTACATTTCCATTTAGTTGTGTTATACCCCATGCATTACATCAGTCCTTACTACCTGTTATATTGTAATTTTATGCACATTGTGTTTATTCTACCTGTATGCTTTTTTTTGAAACGGTATTCGGTCATTGTTTTTCCATGCACCTTATGATTATTTGTACTAACTATACACTTCTTTTTGAAATTGTATTCAGTCATATTTTTTGCATTACTCCCTCTCCCCTTTCCCCCTGGTTGCACCTGAAAATGAGTTTCAGCTTCCTGGTTACCAAAATTTAAAATAAATTAATATACTGTACAGTAATTTTATTGCGACACATCTCCTGAGATTATCACTGCACTTTTTAAAATGCTCAGCACCCCCAAGTGGCTGCACATACAGTTAGCACATACATATATGTTCAACATTATAGACCCCTCCCCCAAAACAGTATGTTAATATACATTAATTTTAATTGAACACATTCCCTGAGACTATTGTTACACTTTACACAATGTCAGCACCCCCCAATTTTCAGAAAATACAGTCAACACATACACATATGGTACACAAATACATACATATACACATACAGTACACTCAGCATTACAGAACCCTTAAAAACATATTTCATGTATGTTTTGTGTCACTTTGTATAGTCTCAGCCCCAACCCCACCTTTGGCAAGCAACATCATGGTTAGACAGAGGTTCAAGGAGCCCACCTGGAGAGTTGACTCTGAGGGTCCACTTGGAAAATAAATGGAGTGTGGGGTGGGGGAGCAGGGTGACACACTCATATCAGCATTCCATGAAACATTTTACTCTGAATCTGTGTTAGCATTTTACATTTGCTTGCCATAACCAGAAAACAAGTGTATAATTAGTCAATCGTGTACATAAGGACTTTTGGAGTTTGGAAAGCGAAGAAGAGCAGAACTAAAAGGAGCCCAGGTGAATTTTCAAGGCATCTAAGTGGGCTAGTCTGACACTGAGTCATGTAAGCTCTGCTACAGTCCACCCAGCTGAAGAAATGGATAGAAAGTGAAACATGACCCCACTGAAAATGAGAAGTGTATTTCAGTGGGAAAGTCAGGTCATTATAAATTGTAAAATAAAATAATATTATGCCTTCTGCATTTCCAAACCTGTTCTGAATATGTATGGAATAACAAAGCAGACACTGGAGGAAGTGTGGTACTGTGGGTTATAAAATGGGTAGGATGAATTCTGCTTCCTGATTAGTGGAGAAGGTTCCAAGGCAATGTGGTTCAGGAATAGTAACCACACTGCTAAACTATTTTACATTTTTGTACTGAAGACCCATTTTATAAGTGCAATAAGCCAATGTAGGGTATGGGTTACATCACCCCTGGGCATGCAGTTCAGGAATAGTAACACACCCACTGTCATGTCTTATTGCCTACTCAAGCACCATCTTGAGAACTGGGAGTTTTATTTATTTATTTCACATTACTTGGAAAGTAACTTGGTTACTTGGCGTTAAGGACAAAAGAAGGCCAAAGCCCATCGAGATTGTCCTCCACATAGTGGGACATTATACCCCAGAATATTATCAACAAAGAAACTCAATCCTGCAACCCATTTTTGGCCATGGCTGGGGGAAAACAATAGAAAAACAAAAACATTTTAAATACATGAAATCACATAAAAACAGATTGAAATGCAAACCCCGCTATACACATATATTTACTGTAACCTTGGGCAAGTCATGTAATTATCCTTTTGAGCTTCTGTCCAACAAGCAGCAATCTATGGAAGGCAAAGCAAGAACTCGGTGGAAATGAGATGTTGCGGAGATCACGTGATGCAGAGTGCTGAGTAGAAGCTCCTCCGCTAAGCTCCTGCCTCTCAAAGATAAATTCGTCTTTTAACAACTTTAAAACTCAACTATTTCCTCTGCTTACGAGGTTTCTTTGTGTCTAAATAGCCTGTGCTTCAGTTTTGGGTATCTGCGCGGTAAATGGAGGCTTATATGAAGAAAGCCTAGCAGAAACATACCCCCCCACCACTCCTGAGAAGGTCTCAAAGAAATCCCGAGCCTCGAGTGGCCCAGACAAACCGGATCCCTCGTGTCAAGCTGGGGATCAAGAACCCTTAACTCTTAACGGGTTCTTGGAGGAATTTAAACCATTTTGGGAGGAGATGAAGGATATGGCAACGGATTTGAAATACCTCTCCAGAAAATTTACATATTTAATTTCTAGGGGGAACATATGGGGGAAGGCTTTCGGTTAATGCCTCTTGATCAGTTGATATGTGTTTAAATTTCAGATCTCTGAGTGGTTTCGGGCTTTCACAGTGCTTTTGGCAGGCCGGTTGGACTAGGTTACGACCACAAGAGGGGCGTGGTTCGCCCAATTAACATAGGTCTGGTGATTTTGACTTGAGAGGTATTTCTCTCAATCGCTATACCATCCTGGCTTTGCAGGGAGGGGTTTGGAACTAGGGGTCAGCATTCCCTGGGTAATCACTCCTAATGTTTTCCCACTTCTGGATCTCGTTTCAGGGCTTATCCGGTCTCTTGTTTTTTCACATTCTTAACTTGATAATGGGGTTACCCCTCTGTATTAGCTTTTCCCCTGGCTCTGGTTCTTGATGTAGTCTCCTATGGGGGACAGGCATTTTTCAACTCTCATTTTGGAGTTTTGTGGTGACCTGCCATATTCACGTTTGTGATATCCAGTTTCACTTTCTTTCTCTATATCTAGTGAACTCACTAACATATGTCCACAGGCTCTGGAAGCCCGAGACCGCTCTTTAGGTATTAAGGGCTCGTTAATGCAATTCCTAAACTATTTTATATATAGAGATATGAGGGTGATCATTAGCAGGGGATGTTTTCGGGGTGGGAGGGGAGGAATGACCCAGTGCTGTGCTAAGCATTGCTTGCAACAGATTGGGGGTGGGGAGGGGTGAGTACTATGTGTTCTTGTTGGGGGTGGGGTGTACTGGGGGCTCAGACATGAGTTTTGATGGGGGTTGGGGTGGTGGGAGGGCCTTACAGCAGCAACGGGTTGGGTTAGATTACCTGTTATATACCCTGATCGCAGGGCCGAATCTATTACACTTAGTAATCTTTAGTAGTCGGCCAAGGATGTGACCATTGCAACGTGGAATGTTAAGGGGATCAGGAAAAAATCTAAGCAATATCAGGTTCTCAAACATTTAAGCCTATTACGTACTCAGATAACTTTTCTACAGGAATCGCACTTATTAGAAACGGAAGCCTCACAAGTGAGGAGACAACAAGTGGGGATGGTGTATGAGGCGCAAGGCTCCTCAAACAGTTGTGGGGTCATGCTTATTATTAACAGAGGCATTCCCTTTGTTTCTACTCAAGTTATTAGGGACCCTGAGGGTAGGTTTGGCAGCATATATGGTCCTAATGCAGATGATCCTGGCTACTTCATGAGACTTGTAAATGTAATCCTGCCTTTCCTTCCCATAAGGATTATCCTGGAGGGTGACTATAATCAAGTCGTAGACTCAAAACTTGACAGGTCAGGTGGTGGATCAGGGGAAGGTCTCTCCAGGTCAGAGGGCTTTCAGGGACCTACTGGATCAATGCGGGCTCTGCGATGTCTGGCGTGTCCTAAATCCAGATTCAAGAGTTTACTTACAGGTCATTGGCACAAGGCTCGCAGTCCCACATTGATTACATCTTCATTTCTCAGACTCTCCTGCCTGGGGTTTGGACCTCATCGATCCAACCTGGTCCTGTCTCTAACCACTCCTTGGTGTTGTGTGAACTAGCAATTCAGGATGTTTCAAAGAGAGAAACAAGATGGAAGCTTAATGACCAATTGCTTAAAGATTCTAAATATTGCAAAACCATAAGGGAGCACATTGAGGCTTTTTTTTTGTCCAACCCTTTAAATAGTGCAAAACCGGATATTATATGGGGGGCTTTTAAGGCCTACATAAGAGATGTTCTTATTAGCATTGCGGCAGCTAGGAAAAGAACTAGGGAAAGGGAATTATTATCTTTGTTATCTCAAATTCGGGTTCTTGAATTTAATGTCTCGGCTAATTCTCCAGAAGAAGATAAGATGAAGCTCTTAGTGTTAAGAGATAAATATTTAGAATTACTTCGGGAAAAGGCAGAGTTAGCTATTATATGCACTAAAGTGAGTTACACCGATCAAGGTGAGAAGGCAGGGCCTGTATTAAGCAACAAGAATCTGTGAGATTTATCCCTTCTATCAGGGCATCTGCAGATGGGTCCCTGAAAACATCTCCTACTGAAATAGTTCAAGAATTCACAGCATACTACAAAACGCTGTATGGGGACATGGAGCACCCCCCCAGCCCCGTAAGTGTGGAGAAGTATCTGATGAGCTCTTGCCTGCCCTCCCTCCCAGCAAATTATAAAGACTCTCTCGTTTCTTCTATAACACAGGAAGAAATCACTGAGGTTATTAATGGTTTACCCTCAGATAAAACTCCTGGGCCTGATGGATTTTCTTCCCTTTTCTACAAGACGTTTCGAGAACATTTATTACCAATACTTAATAGATTATTTCAGCATATTCTATCCGGGACGGAGGTTGACTGTCATCTCTTTGAAGCCCTGATAGTGCTTCTCCCCAAGTCAGACAAGGACCCAGAGCTTGTCCAAAGTTATAGGCCTATATCCCTCCTAAATCAAGACATTAAAATTCTCTCAAAGATTTTAGCTAACAGGTTATCCATGGTACTCCCTGAGTTAATAGGTATGAATCAAGTAGGATTCATGAAGGGACACTCATCGGCTGACCATTTGCACACGTTATCCCACGTCTTCTCAGCTACCAGAGACGCCAAGTTCCCTGCAGGCCTGGTCTCTCTGGATGCCGAGAAGGTGTTTGATCGGGTAAACTGGTGTTTTTTGTTTAAGGTACTGAGTGCCTTCAAATTCCCTCCGGTTTTCATATCCTGGGTTGCTGCACTATATAAATCCCCTACAGCAAGAATCTCAGTTAATGGGGTTTTCTCTAATTCCTTCCTACTTTATTCAGGTATTAGGCAGGGTTGCCCCCTATCGCCTCTGTTGTTTAATTTATACTTGGAACCCCTCATTCAAAACATTTTCAAAAATACTTCTATATGAGGTATCCGGGTTGAGTGACATGAAATCAAACTCACTGCGTATGCAGATGATTTGTTGATACATCTCTCCCTTCCAGTTTCATCAATACCATCTTTACTGAATGAAATAGCCAGATTTAGTGAGCTATCCAACTACAAGCTGAATGCCAGTAAATCCTTATTTTTCCCATTAAACCACAAGGTATTTAAGGATGATATCAGTCCATTAGGCTTAGGTTGGACTTCTAGAGTATTTAGGTATTTGGGCATCAAGTTATCCCGTAACCCCTCATCATGGTTTAAAGATGATCTGGACTCTCTCTCACAGGTTATTATTCATGACCTTGACAGATGGTCTAAACTTCCTATATCATTATGGGGCAGAATTAACATAATTAAGATGAATGTATTTCCTAGAATTTTCTACCCCTATCCCTTCTCAATTCTTTTATTCCTATACGCTGGTTTAAGAAACTGCATGGTATATTTACAAGATTTATTTGGGCTGATAAATATCCCTGTTTGGCTTATTATAAACTAGCTGCCGCAAAACTTGAGGGCGGGCTGAGAATTCCCCATATGGCATTATACTACTGGGCCAGTCACCTAGCAAAATGTGTGAGATGGATATCCCCAGGCCCTGAAATGGAACAACCAGTATGGAATAAGATTGAATTAGATGCAATTAAAGCTAAACGCCTGGACCCCTTATCCTTATTTTACCTCAAACTGTCTCATGTAAAGATGGCTGACTGTACCACAGTAGGTAACTCTTTAAGAGTTTATGCACAGTTATGCTTATTTCTTCATTATTCTCCTCAGACTGATTTAGCTCAATCTATTTGGAACTCTCCATCTTTTACTATTAACAGAAAGCAGATTCCCAGTAAATGGTTTCCTCAATTAGGCGATGGAAAACTGCTTTCCATGGTGGATGGGGATGGGCACTGGTTGTCCCCTGGTGGAATTATTGAAATGTTTCTCATTCTGGTCTCATCTCACTTTAAGGTCATGCAGTTAAGACACTTACTCACATTAGTCCTGGGGAATACTTCCCCTTCCCAGAAAGTGTCAGCCTTGATGTCTGAAATTTCCCTACTGTTTGGATCCTCAGGCATCGTATCTAAGATATACAGAGTGTTGTATTATAAAAAATATGGGGACTCCTTTGGACCTACTAGATTCTGGAACTCACTCCTCCCTCAATACCAGTTGGATTGGCAACCCCTATGGAGATCCTGTCATAAATTCGTTTCCCAGGATAGATTGCGTCTTATGCAATACCATATATTACATAATATGTATTGTACCCCGGTTAAGCTAAAGAAATGGGGTTTCTTGAACTCTAGCACATGTACCAGGTGCTTGCAAGAAGAAGGAATGCTCCTTCACATGTTGTGGTCCTGTCCCAAAGTTTTCCCTCTATGGAATTCAATTAAGATGTCTCTGGATCCCCTGCTGGGCCTTCAGGAGTATTTTATTCCTGAGATTTGTCTCCTAGGGGACATGTCCCTGGTTAAAGTTAGAATCAGGAAATTTCATATCTCCATGGTTGCTCTTTCCATTAAAAAACTAATTTTATGTCATTGGAAGGACCAATCCACCCCATCTCTCCAGGAGTGGTTGCATGAAATCATGGCTAATCTCCGAACTGAAAGGGCGATTGCAAGTCTTCATAACAGACTAGCAGCCCATGGTAAAATATGGGATCCCCTCCATTATTTACTCTCCTTGTCTCACTGATGATTATCCCACACCTCAGTCCCGTTCATATGTCTAATAGAAATATTTACTGCACTTTAGGGTGATATAGTCTGGTTGCTGCTGTAAGGGGGTGGGGTGGGCGGGATGGGCTGGTCAGTTCTTATTGTACATGTGGTATGTCATACCTTGATCTGCTGTAACTGCCCTTTACATAAGAAATGTACCAAGAAAGATTAAATTATAAAAAAAAAAAAAGGAAATGAGATGTTGCATCTCAATTGGGATATCCAGAGAAATTAACGAGATAGTGGATCCAAAAACAGTGGATAGAAAAGTTATACAAATTTAATGAAGTAGTCAGTTGCAACTTTATATTTCTGAAGTTTTTCTTTTTCATTTTGCTCATTAGAAAATGCTCTATGTGATAGTATTATGCTGGATGTGTTGAATAGCACTTTCACTGGCAGCTGACATATCAAGTTCTATTCCTACCACTGCATCATCAGTTTAGCATCTTTCAGAAAAGGAGTATGCAAGAACAAGGGGGCACAATTTGAAGATAGAGGTGGGATGGCTCAGGGGCAATGTGATGAAGTATTTTTTTATGGAGAGGGCGGTGGACGCATGGAACAGCCTTCCAGAGCAGGTAGTGGGGTCAAAAATAGTGGGAGAATTCAAGAATTTATGGAAGAGACATAAGGCAATTCTAGTGGGGGGTAGGAGGAAGTAGGTTGTGGTTAACTAAGATCTGCAGCTTATCCGATAGGAAGAGAAATGGGCAGAATGGGTGGGCCAAGCAGTCCTTATCTGCACTCAGAGTCTATGTTTCTGTTTCTGTATCAGTAACAGTGACATCACTGATGACTGACCTGGCAGCTTCTGAGTGACTCTTCTTGAGATGTCACAGCCAGTCAGTTCACAATGCTGATGATATAATGGGAGAAGCAGTGCTAGCTATGTCAGCTGTCAGAAAGATTGCTTTCCAGCTCATCACACCAACTAATATCAAGTAACATATCATCTAATTAACCAAAGGGAAAATAAAAATGACCTCAGATATAAAAGGTAGTAGTTGACTGCTTTTAGAAACTAATATTAGTTTTAGGCAGTACACTGGCTCTTTAAATTCTAATGGAAACTTGGGCCACAGAACATGATTGTCCCAGACTACACCCTGTACAGCTGAGATAAGCAAGGGACAGATTATTTAAATAAAAGTTGCCTCCTGGGCAGCACTTTACTGTTGCACTTATACTGCCTCACATTTCAGTCCCTTTTCCTATGTATTTACTATTCTAACTCCACTTCACTATGTATCACCACTCTAGTGAAATTCTGACAAAAGGAAACAGAGGTATCTTGTCTGGATTTGAACTCACAGTCTCTTGTTTGTCAGTCTGTGGACCTTTGCGCTACATCACCAAGCTGGCACAGCAGTGAAGCTCAGGTCTTCATCTATACAGGTTAAAGCCCTCCTTTGGAGGCAGCCCTTTGCATAATGTCTGCCTCCAAGGTAGCACTGCCGCAGAGGTAGGGCTATCATGTAGGCAATATTTGTTTAAAGAACTGTCCCTTATGTGAGGGAAGCAGAAAGATAAAGGAGGAGTGGTAGCTCATTACGTCAGGGAAGGCATCGAGGCAGTGGAGGACGGACACATAAATGGAGGAAACAGAATCACTGTGGGGTCAGTGCACAGCAGTTTCTGGTAAGAAACTGCATATGGAAGTGATCTATAGACCACCAGGTTAAGGGATCGAGAGAGAGAGAGAGATAGGGAAATGGGGAAGATTCACAGTGGGGGGTTGCAAAGGGGAGATGATAGTGGGGGCTCTATACCTGCCAGATATTGATTGAGACATTCCAACAGCTTGGAGCACCAGAATTTAGGCACTGCTACTATAGATACATTGCAGGACTGCATGCTGGTGCAGTTGGTCAGGGAACTCACAAGTCAGGCTGCCATTAATATGGTCCTCACAAACTTAGAAAGGGTAGGCAACATGTGACTCGGGAAAACACTGGAATTCAGTGACCATAATACCATATGTTCAAGCTGTCCCTTGGTACCATTCAGCCTTTGTCAGAGGCTGAAGTTCTGGATGTCAGAAGTGAAGACTTTAACCAGATGAAAGAATTTATATGGGAGAGGTGACTTGGCATGGACAGTATCAGGTGAGTGGAGGAAAGATGGGTAGACACAAAAAGGGCCTTTCTCAAAGTAATAAAGTCATCCTTGAGAATGGTTACCGACAGAAACAGGTGCATGAGACCGATATGGTTCTCTGAAAAGATCAGGGAGGTAGTAAGGGCTGAAAAGAAGGCATTCATTAGGAGAAGCAGAGGAATAGGACTGAGAAGGAGTTTGGGAGGATAAGGGACTGTATGCCAAGGACAGGCTTCATCTTACCCAGTTAGGGAAGGAAGTTCTTAAACAGGGGGTGGCGGACTACATTCAAGAAAGGTGGGGTTTAAACTTGTGAGGAGGAGAAGGAGGGATAAGGGAGGGGCTGACCATAAGCCCTCTCTTCTAGATGAAGGGAGTAGCCTTCAAACCCAAGGGGGGGGGGGAAACAGACTGGGAGAGGAGATTTCAGGAGGAGCAGAGGGAGGATGGAAGTATAAGGAACCCGGTTGGGGTTCAACAAAGTGGATCAGGAATAAGGGGTGAGGAGTGGTGTTAATAAATGCCAGGAGCTTGGGAAACAAGTTGAAAGAGTTCCAGGCCATGCTGTTCAAGGGGGGGGTGGATGTGGCAGCTGTCACGGAAACGTGGTCCAACAATAACTATGTCTGGGACCTAAATGTGAAGGAGTACACTATGCTTAGGAAGGATAGAAAGGAGGGAAGGGGGGGTGGACTGTCTATGTTCATTAGAGATGACATAGAAATTGCTAGGGTAGAAGAGGCAGAGGGAAACTTGGAGGCCTTATGGGTTACCTTATGAACCCCGGCAGGAGGTATGGTCAAGCGGGGTGTAGTATATAGGCATCCCTGGATGGGTGATGTTCTGGAGGATGGTTTGCTGGACAATATCATTGCCCAGTGCGGACCAAAAGGGGAAGGAGTGGTGTTGATGGGGGACCCTAACATGCCAGGTACAAACTGGGGAACCATGTCCTCTAAGGTGGCCAAAGAGCAGAGACTGCTGGATGGCTTCTAGGATGTGTTCTTAACACAGCACGTGATGGAGCCCACAAGGGAAGGGCATGTCCTGGACATGGTTCTGGCAGATGGGGATCTGGTAAGGGACCTGGTTGTAGAGGATTCCCAAACTGGGAGCGACCACGATACTGTCTGGTTTCAAATAAGCATAGGGGGAGGGGGGGAGATCAAGGACACTGGCTGTGGACTTCAGGGGGGTAGACTTTGTGAGCATGGGAAATATTCTCAAGGATCACTTGATGGGGATTACAGCAATGACAGATGTGGAAAACAGATGGGAGGTCATAAAACGGGGACTTCATGAGGCAGTCAGGACCTGTGCTAAGGTGAAGCATAAGGGAGCAAGGTCACATAAACCATGCTGGTGGTCCAGTGAGGTTCAGGTAGCAGTCAGAGAAAAGAAGGCTGCCTACAAAAAATACAAAATAATGAGAGGGGATAGGGAAAAGGAAACGTACCATCTTGCATCTAGAAAAGTCACCCATATGGTGCGGGGGGCAAAGTCCAGTAAAGAGCAGCAGCTGGCACAAGGGATACGGGCAGAGGAAAAGAGGTTCTTCCGGTACATTGGGGAGCGGAGAAAAACTAAGGGCCAGCTCGGCAGATTGAGATCAGAAGGTGGGTGGGTGGAAGAGGCGAGGGACCCGGCGGAGGTATTAAACCAGTACTTCACCTCTGTGTTCACTAGGGAGGGGGATGGGATATTTAAAAAAGCAAGACACAATGGGGATAGAAGCGGTAGTGTGTGGGATCGGGTGAGCAACAGAAATGGAGCATGAGGGAGGGAGAGGTACCCTGGGGTGTCACATCAGGAAAAGGATAAAAAGGCCAGTAAGGTGGGGGGGGCGGATGATGCTATCCCCACCGAACAGGTGTGGCAAGCCCTTAAGGCCCTAAAGAAAGATAAATCTCCTCGACTGGATGGCATTCATCCGAGAGTACTATGGGAATTGGCGGATGTACTGGCTGCACCCCTGGTGGAGCTCTTCAACAGGTCACTTGAGACAGGGAGGGTACCTAGGGATTGGCGAGAGGAACATGTGGTGCCAATCCATTAAGGTGGGTTGAGGGATGTACCAGGTAACTATAGACCCATCAGTTTGACCTCAGTGGTGGGAAAAATAATGGAGCGTGTACTAAAGGAACGATTGGGGGTGTACTTGTAGGAGGTGGGAGGTCTGGATAGTTGGCAACATGGGTTTGTGTCAGATAGATCATGTCAAACCAACCTTGTGGAGTTCTACGAATGGGTAACATCAGAAATGGACAGGGGAAAGCCTGTGGATGTACTATTCTTGGACTTCAGCAAGGCATTTGATTCAGTTCCCCACAATGGTCTGGTGGAGTGGGCCCTTTGATGGTCAGATTGATAGGAAACTGGCTAGCTGGACGCACTCAGAGAGTAGTGGTCGGTGGGGAGCTCTTGAACCCTAGAGAGGTTGGTAGTGGGGTACCTCAGGGCTCAGTCCTGGGTCTGATCCTGTTTAATGCATACATATCTGACATCAGGGAGGGAATACAGTGTGAAATGAATCTCTTCGCTGATAACTCCAAGATGGGAGCAGTAGCTGAGGGGGAAGAAGGGAGGTTGGCTCTGTAAGGGGATCTAGACATCCTGGAAAGGTGGGCTCACACCTGGAAATTAAAATTCAATACCACCAAGTGCAAGGTGTTACATCTTGGGCGAGGAAACCCTAAACACAGGTACACCCTGGGAGGGGAGGTGCTGGAGGCCTCAACAGGGGAAAAAGACCTAGGTGTCATGGTGGATGCATGTATGAATAACTCTGAGCAGTGCAGAAGAGTGGCTAGCAAAACAAACAGGATGTTGGGATGCATCGTAAGGGGGAATCACCTCTAGGAGCAGGGAAGTGATTCTGCCGCTGTACAATGGACTGGTTAAACCACACCTTGAGTACTGTGTTCAGTACTGGAGACCACACTTGAAGAGGGACATACAGCTCCTGGAGAGGGTACTGAGGAGGGCTACTAGGATGATATGAGGACTAGGGGATTTGACGTATGAGGACAGACTTGAAGAGCTCAACCTGTTCTCATTGGAGGAGAGGAAAGACAGGGGGACATGATTGAGGTCTTCAAGTACCTCAAAGGAATAAATAGGGCAAACATGGAGGGGATCTTTAGACTAAAGCAAGGAGGTATCACCAGAGGGCATGGTTTGAAGTTGGAAGGTGGAAGGATGAGGAGGGGAAGAGGAGGAGGAGGTTTTTCACTGAGAGAGTGGTGGATCCTTGGAACATGTTGCTTGGCAAGCTGGTTCAGATATCCATGGCGGAGGGCGTCAAGAGATGGTGGGACAGATACAGAAAGCAGATGTATCAGACAATGGCCTGGCCCAGAGGGGTGGGGATGGATGATCGGGGTTTCTGGAACACAAGGGGGGTTAGGGTCTCAGCACCCAACTAGGGATCTTATTTACTTATTTGTTGTAAATCAGTTTACAACCTTTGAGCCAGAGGCTCTTTTCCAAAAGTACCTTGTCACATTACAAATTTAGGTTTCATGATACAAGTACTGTAGCTGAAATTAGCATTACACATATTGATTTAATACATTTACAATTTTGTGGTAATTACATTGATACAGCTGGCACAGGCTGATCTGAGGTTCGAGCAGACTCTATAGACCATAAGGCCTAATCTGGTGGCAATCAGTATGTTAGTATGTTAATAAATAATGGTGGGAGAACAAAGTAAGATCTAGAGAGACCAAAAGGATAGTCCGGGGCACAAAAATGGACACTGAGCTAGATATTGCAAAGGTGCTCATGGAAGGGTAAACATTCTTTCAGGTATGTATGGGAAAAAAGAAAGATAGGAGGGGGCATTGTTAGAATAAAAGAGGGAAGGAGGTAGGGTAAAAGAGGAGGAGAAGCAGGAATGCAGTCATTCTGAATGACTACTTCTGCTCATTATTTCTTAGGAAGGACAACAGGTCTTTACAAGAGTACAGCGTGAAGGCTGATGAAAGGGGGATCCTAGAAATGAGGCAGCAGGTACTATATTTACTAGTGAAAGAGTCAGAAAATGGCCATCGGCCCTGAAGAAAGATAATCCAACCTGGAAAGTTACCCATTTTCCATTGAGATAAAAGTAAGAAAATAGCCAATTTATGCAGTACTTCTCCAATTTGATATGCACCCAGGATGGCAACACCATTACAGCGAAAATATTGATGCCAACAATATCGATGTTTTCACTGTAATAGGCCACCCAAGACTCTGGCACTCTCTCTCTTGGTCCTGCACCCCCTCCCTGATCCAACTCCTACTCAGAGTTAGAATCCTAGAGATCGGGAGGCACAGGGAGCAGAGCCCCCCCAACATGGGGGGGTTCGGGGATCAAAGTCCCCCGATGAAAAAACAGCAGGGGTCTCAAGTCGGATTTATGTGACCCGCAAGTTGCAGTTGACATAAATCCATCACTGTGATGGCAGTCAACAACTTAATTGTTGAACCGGCATTGTAGAGCCCTCAGATTTACCATGGGGAGAGGGGGAGGTTGTGCAATGGGCTTCGTTTGTTTTGTCTGTTGCATGACACAAAAGCAGTAGCATCACTCAACAGAAATGTGATTTGAACTTTGTTAATAATACAAAGGTTAGAGTCTGCTAGTCTTTGAATGTGTGTAGAAAGGTAAGTGGCCAGGCCAGATGGGGAGGGGGGAGTGGAAATTGTTTAATCAGGAAAGGCACACTAAGCTGAAGCTTGTTTCCAGGTGCAGCCTGGGAGTATAAGGAAGTTAAGTGACTTGCTCAGGGTCACACAGTATGCAAGTGGAGGCTGTGGGATTCAAACCCAGGTCTCCAGGCTTGCAGCTCAGAGCCCTAAACCTCAGCGCTATTCTGCGTGTATAGGGTACTCAAAGAACTGGCATCAGAATTAGCTGACTCCTGGTAGGGCTACTCAGTAGCTCTAGTCAAACAGGGATGGTTCCAAAAGACTTGAGGGTAATGGATGTAGTTCTGCTTCTCAATTGTGCAGACAAAGAGAGCTGGGCAACTACAGATATGTCAGTCTTACTGCCACCATGGGTAAACTGATGGAACCATTAGTCAAAAAGGACCCTGTTGATTACCTGTAGAAAAAAGGCTTCAAAATAGTAAACAGCATGGATTCATGGCAGGGAGGTCATTTCATGCTAACCTGATGGTATTATTTGTCTGTGTAACTATCCTAGTAGATTAGGGGCATGTGGTAGAATTACTCTGCTTTGACTTCAGCTTGGTGTTCACAGAAGGTTGCTGAAGAAGCTAGACTCTAGCTAGACTCTAGCTTCTTCAGCAACCTTCTGTGAGGATCTGAGTGCAGTAAAGGACATAGTTAGATGGGTGATAAGTTGGTTAGAATGGAGACATCAGAGGGCAGTGGTAAAAAGGATCAGATCTGAGGAGAGGAAGTTCAACAGTGGGGTGACACAGGGATCAATCCTGGACCAGTCCTTTTCAGTTTGTTCATCAATGACACAGGAGAAGGAATTTAGGGTAAGATGTCTAGGTTTGTAGAAGACACTAAGGTCTATGGTAGGGTGGGCAGTGAGATGGGTATAAGGGAGATACAGAGGAACTTGCAAAGGATGGAGATGTAGTCCAAGGTTTGTCAGCTGAAATTCAGTGCCAAATGTGTAAGGTGATGTACATTGGGAACTAGAACCCCAGAACGGAGTACTGGATGGAAGGGCTAAAGCTGGGCACTATTTCTGAGGAAAGGGACCTAGACGTCATAATAAATAAATCCCTTAAATGATCTAGCCAGTGTATCAAGGCCTACAGTAAGGCAAACAGGATGCTGGGGTGTATTGGTGGAGGTTTTGGTAGCAAAAAGAAAGAGGTATTACTGCCACCCTATAGATTTCTGGTGAAGCCACACCTGGAGTACTGTGCCCAGTTCTGGAGTCCTACCTAAGAAAAGACAATAATATGCTTGAGACAGTGAAATGTAGGGTGAAAAAAATGATTCAGGGCCAACAGGGCAGATTATATGAGAATTGACTTAGGTCTCTGAAAATCAACTCCATTGAGGCCAGATGACAAAGGGGTGATATGATAGAGACCTATAACTTCTTGATTGGAACGAACAGTGTGAACTATTAGGAACTATTCCACTTAATAGCAAATTTAGAACACAAGGACAAGAGTGGAAGCTGGCGGATCTGGGGGGAGGTCAGGAGGGATGTGAAACAGTTTTGCTTACAGACAAAGTACTGAGTCATGGGATGATATGCCAGTGGAGGAGGTGGTCACCAAAACCATTAATGGTTTTAAGCTTGGTTGTCAGAGTGTTCAGGACTTAGTACATAGTGGGGTAGTAGTAAGGCAGGGAACAAGGGGGTGGATATTGTAGAAAAAGACCCCATATTGTCAAAAGATCATGGGATATAAGGTGGCACAGACTGGATAGAGCATTTTTTTTTCTGCCATCATTGTCTATGTTTTTTTGTTTCTATGTTTCTAAAAAATAAATAAATAATATAGTGCCTCCCTTCCCCAAATATCAAAAGTACAAAATAAAATATACCCAGATAATAAACACCCCAAAAAGGTGAAGCTCCCTTGCTACTACTGCTCCCTTGTGGATCCAGGAAATGTGCTGTGAGTTTCTCAGCTGCTGTATTTTTGTTTGGTGCTGTGCTGACTTGACTCAACTTCTGTTGCTCTGTTGTGCTTGAATTGTCCTTCTTCTACCTCTCTGTTGCTGTTGTCCCTGCTTCAGATTGGAGCTGTGTCCACCATTTCCTTTATGGACTGCAGACAGAATACTGAATGACTGGCCAAAAAAAAGCTGCCCTCTGATTTACTGAATGATGGCTCCAGTGGAGTTGCTGATTGACCTGTTTTTATCCCTGGGCTCCATGTACTTCCCTTAGTGGATTCTTCCTACTGTTGTCAGAAACAGAACCATGGGATGTGTGGAAGTTTGAAGGGACACATCTTGCAGGGATTAACGGTCCTATGCCCTTAAAATTAAAGCTTTGTACAACCCATTTTCTGGTCTCTGGTTACCCATGGCTTGCTAGCATGGAGGCAGTTTATGTGGTTGCTTTCCTAATTTGCTAAATTTTAAATTCCCAGCATTCAGAAATGGGTACTATGGCAATAAGAATTGAATAACTGGCTGGCCACTGCAGGAGCCCCAATACATGTGGCCTGATGACTTAACTGTATTATGGTATATTTTTTTATTTATGGCACCTCTGGTACTTGTCTGCATCTCTGTGATTTATCAGTTAATCATGGCTCTAACTGAGAAAATAGCTGAGGACCAGTCTGGACAGAGTAAACGCAGCAGCAGAGTCTCTTGCACCTGGTCAGACTGTTATAGGGGTGATGGCTGAGGCACTGGCAGTGAAAGCAAGAAGTATGCATTGGGAATGGGGAAGCAAGTAAGTCAAGGCATGTCACTGCACACATTCAATCACACTGTGGTTCTTCCAAGACCCAGGTCAATTCCTTTCACATCTTGATAAAGTAACAGGACAGGTGTCAGGTTAACAGATATAGACAGCTAGCCTGCAAGGAATGGGTGCACAAATAAAAGCAGCAATGTCACAAAAAATCAAATGCTCAGTGTTTAATGAGAGCAACAAATGACAGTTGGACATAGAACAAAAGCCCCAGTGCTTTGAATCCATGAGGGCTCTTCATCAGGAAGAGGGGTGACCACAAATCCAGAAAGTACATTTAAAGGCAGTATTTAAATAGACAGTCATAATTAAAGTGAATAAAGTGCAATTAAAGTTAATAGACAACAAGGATCCTATTAAAAATAGTTAAATATACAAATAGTACTAGCAGGCTGCAATATTTTTTTTGTAAATAATATTTTATTAGGTATCTGTATATATATATATATATATATATATATATATATATATATATATATATGATAATGCAGGTAGTGCTACCATAGTTAGGGTTGAGTACCCCATTTAAGGTTAAATGGTGAAACTTTGCACCTTAATAACTTTGCCACTGTTCAATGGATTTTCCACAAATTTGGCAGGCATGAGGCATAACCATAGATCTTGACATCTGCCAACTTTTGTACCGGTCAGTTATATGGCTGTGGAGTTATTAAGTGACATCTGTGTGCACAATTACATTGTTTTGCTCATTCTTTGCTCACGCCTACAGGTTGCAGTTTGTGCTACCAGTCCAAAAACTTCAGGGAATGTGCGGCCGGCGTCTCTGATGTGTCTTTTGAAGATTTTGTGAAAGAATATTAAACGGTTCAAAATTTATTCAAAAGACAATTTTCCCATTATAGTCAATGAGAAAAGTTAACAAAACGTTCAACAGTGTCTCAAATGCAGTTTTTAGTGTTGCAAATGACCCCTGTAGTGTCGTGAGTCAGCCATTTTTTTTTTCAGTTAGTGGCCACAGAAATGCTTGCCATTTAAATTTGGGGCCCTCTAGGAACATAATTATTTCTGTGTTCACCTAGTCGGACCCTGAGGATGCTAGCCATGTCTTTTTTGAGGGGTTAAACACCCAAGAAATACATTTTTGAAATTTTTGGAAAAAGTAGTGCTGCAAAGTAGTGTCGCACTCATGATACTTTCGTGATTTCATTTGCAAAAGTGTTGTGATTTGCGACACTATTTTGTAACAATATGCCCAAAATAACAGGAATTCTTTGCCACCCTGCTACAAAACACTGGTTTGGTATTTTGGGCTGAAATATGGAGGGAAGAAAGATAGCATCCCACAGATGTGCCTTTTGGTGGTTTGGTGACAAAATATTGCACAGATGGAAAGTTACAGTGCTCCGAAGTTGACACGTTTTCCCATAGACTAACATTGCAGCATGTGCCGCGCCTTTTGGGGCCCGTACCTCGGAAACAGTGCGAGATACAGACTTTTTGTCAGAAAAATGCTTAGCACCCCACATAGGGGCTATGTACAAAACTGGCCAGGAAAGTAATAATTCATATGAAATCTTTGTTTTTTTTCCACGTCGTACGGTTCCTGAGATATAAGCAATTTAGTAATCCAACTCCTCATTTTCTGCTCCGAGCCCCATTATTATGCATACATTCTTTGTACTCACTGTGTTTCTCTATGCAGCTGTTGGGGAAAACCAGGGTGTGCGCTCCAGTTACTGTTACACTTAGTGTTTCCACTTGCGTTTCCGTACTCGTTTGCATTAGCGTTCCCGTGTACGCCACTGTGTGCGTTATCCTTTGCGTTTCTGTTTATGCTTGCATTTGTGTTACTCTTACCATTTGTGTCTACAGTACTGTTTCTGTTTGTGTTTCACTTTGCGTCACTGTGTGCATTACCATTTGCGTTTGCGGCCACCCTTCCATTTTGCGTTTGCGTTTGTCTTTCGTTTTGCATCATCGTTGCTGTTACTGTTACCATTTATGTTTCCAATTGCATTCCCGTGCATTTATCGTGTGCGTTTTCATATGCGCTTGCATTTGTGTTTCTGTTTCTTTTGGCGTTATCATTGCTGTTACCGTTACCATTTGCATTTCCAGTTGCGGTACCATGACCGTGCACATTGTGGTTTGCGTTTCCGTATGTGCTTGCATTTGCATTTCTGTTTCTGTTTCCTTTAGTATTATTGTTGCTGTTACTATTGCCATTTGTGTTTGCAATTGCAGTACCATGACCGTGCACGTAACGGTTTGCGCTTTTGTACACACTTACGTTTATCATCTCCATTTCTGTTTCCTTTGGCGTTATTTTTAGCTTTTACCGTTATCATTTGTGTTTCCAGTTGCAGTACCATGACCATGCGCGTTATGGTTTGCGTTTCTATATGTGCTTGCATTTGCCTTTCCATTTCTATTTTCTTTGGCATTATTTTTGCTGTTACTGTTACCATTTATGTTTGCAATTGTGGTACCGTGACTGTGCACTTTACGCTCTGCGTTTCCATACGAGCTTGCGTTTGTCTTTCTGTTTCTGTTCCCTTTGGTGTGATTGTTGCTGTAACAGTTAAAATTTGCATTTATAATAGCTGTACCATGACCGTGTGTATTACCTGTTGCATTTCCGTATGCGCTTGCATCTCCATTTGCTTCACTGTTCGCTTTGGTGTCACTTTACGCTTGTGTTTCCATTAATGTTTGCGTTACCATTTACATTTGTTTCACCATCTGCATAACTGTTAGCGCTTGTGTTTGCATTGCAGTTACCATTACTGTGTCACAAGACATCATGTGGTTGGAGCGTGGGGCTTGAAGGGCCTGCACTCCCACCACCGCATTCTAGTCACTATTTATAGTCCTCATTCTCAAAAAGAAGGGAAATTCATGGCAAAAAACTCAGTTTAATGCATCAGTTAGGGTTGTTTCACTGCAACAAAAGTGAGGAATTTCGGTGTTAGGGTTGAAAGCCCCCCTTTGCACCCCCCCAGCCTGTCCCTCCAACTGGCACTGGGGTGTGCATTGGGGTCATTGGCCCTCTTACCCCATTCTCCTATACCTCAGCTTGTTTACACATGTGATGGGGTGAGAGTTAGGGCCGATGACCCCAATGCATACCCCGATGCCGGTTGTGGGGGGGCAAGCGGGGCTTTCAACCCTAACACCGAATTTCCTCTTTTTTGTCACTGTGGAACAACCCTAAGTGATGCATTAAATGGAGATTTTTGCCATGAATATATATATATATATATATGTAACATTCATCAGTAATTACAGTCATATTTGGGAAAAAAGTTACATGACATTTGTGTGTAGTCTAGCTGGAAATAAATCCAGTTATTCCACAGTGGAAAGAATTTAGCTTTGTCCCATCTCCAGTTAGTTAACTTCAGAGATTGCTGCCATGCTCAAAATGTGTGTGTAGTAGTAGGGGGCATTTTGGCTGTGCAGAGAAAAGAGCTGCACATGCAAGCGATTTGCCCAGCAGGTGTGCTTCACACTTCGCCCATACTGGGGGCCCTTCTCTGCAGCCCAAGGAGCAATTTGTGCCAGCTGCACCAGTGCATGGGCTGTGATTTGGAGGGAGAAATCCAGCTGCTTTCAGCCACCCCTATGAAAGACACATGTTAGCTTGGCACACTTGGTTCTTTTTGGGTCGCTACTCCAAAAGAAAGAACAAAGTTTGGAGTGTAAAAGCTCAATTAACTATTTGTCTATTGCTATAGGGAGGTTGCCAAACAAATATTACAACTTAGGGACAGTCATCATTTTGAAGGCCTGGGCCCTCCCCCAATGAGAGATGTGCAGTAGATTCCATCTCTAGCAGACTCTTTTAATTTCTTCTATTATTGGGAGTAGATTCCCCTTACGTAGTTTGACTATGTCCCAGTAAAATTTTAGTCCCAGATACTCTATATTCTGTGTGGATGGTTGCATGCCTCAGGGGTAGTTTGGTAAGTGGGTGATATTTTGGAATGCGGCTAAGAATTGGTATTTCGTAGCATTCAGTTTGTACCCCTATAGTTGACTATACTGTTCAATAAGTGCTAGCAGGGCTGGGGTGGATCTGGCTAGGTCAGTAAGTAGTAAGATGATTTCATCTGCATAAACCATTACCTTATGCTCTCCCCTAGTCTTACTCTCTGTATGTCTAGTGCTTGCATTGTGGCCCACAAAAGGGGTTCTTGAACTAATATAAACAGCAGGGAAGATAGAGAGCAGCCTTGGTGGGTTCCCCTATGTAACTGAAAGGGAGGGGAGGCTTTTTCATTGGTGACCACCTCAGCAGAGGCCTGTTTATAAATATTTGTACCCATCCTCTAAATTTGAGTCCAATATTAAAGGCCTCTAGTGCAGAGAGAAGATATTTTCATTCCACCCTGTCAAATGCTTTTTCAGCATCTAAGTACAGGAGGATTGAGGGTGTGTTGAAAGTTTTTATGCTCCAAAGCAGATTGAGAAGCCTTCTGGTATTATCGGTGCCCTGCCTCCCTGGGATGAAACCCACTTGGTCACCCTCAATAAGATCTGAGATGAGAGCTTTTAACATGGATGCCAGTATTTTTGCCAGGAACTTACAATCCATTTGGATCAGAGAGACTGACCTATAAATCCCACATAAGAAGGGGTCTTTACCAGGATTCAGAAGGATTGATATGGGCAGTTTTCATGGAGCCTGGCATGGCATTTTTTTGTTTTGGTTTCTAGTAGGGCATCATACAGGGGGTTTAGGAGTATGTCCTTAGAAGCATTTTGGAAATCAGCTGGTAGCCCATCTTCTCCTGGGGCTTTCCCATTTGGAAATGATTTTAGGGCCTGTTCTACCTCTATTTGTTTGACAGGTCTGTCTATCCATTCTAGATCTTCCTGAGAATGTTTGGGAAGTTGCAATTTCCCCAAGAAACTCTGGATGTCTGTATTGGAGGGGTGAGTCTCATTTGTGTATTGTGTCTTATAAAGGTTTTGAAATTCTTTGTTGATCTCATTTTTCTGTCTTGTAAGTTGCTTATTTCTTTTTTTATGGAGAGATGTTTAGCTATCTCTTGCCAT
This sequence comes from Neoceratodus forsteri, assembly GCA_016271365.2. Classification (NCBI taxonomy): domain Eukaryota; kingdom Metazoa; phylum Chordata; order Ceratodontiformes; family Ceratodontidae; genus Neoceratodus; species Neoceratodus forsteri. Next base: position 77,650,876 of record CM057453.1, read on the forward strand.
TTCTTTAGTTGATAGGCCAGGAGGCATCCAGGTTTCTCCCCCGACTCCCAGAATGTCTGTTTCAGCCTAAGCAGGGCATACTCAGCTTTTTTTGTGTAAGTATGTGTTGCTCTTATACCTTAGTCCAACTGTTTCAACAAGGAGGTTTGGTGGCCATGGGTGTTTCTCCCTAAATTCTTTCTCATGTTCTTTTAGTGTAGATTGGGTGGCCTCTAATTTTTTTGTGTCAGCTTTGCACTTATAGACTGTATGTCTGATGCATCTCCCTCTGATGTGTGCCTTCAGGGCAACCCACCTTACGGCTGCAGAGGTGTCCGCCTATTTATTTATGTCCAGGTATACTTTGATGTCTTCTCTGTGACTAATACAGAAAGCCCTGTCCTTCAGTGTGGAGACATTAAACTTCCAGGAACCTCTTTTTTGGTTTCTGTAATTAATGGCTGCCAAGTGAAAGTGACAGGGGCATGGTCTGAAATAATATATGGTTCCAATTTTGGCCTCCAGTATCAGCATCGTTCACCCTCTGGGTATCATCCACATATTAATTTAGGAGGAGGATTGATGGGGTATGGAGAAAAAGGAATAGTACTTTTCTGTCAGGTGTATAACCCTCCAGATATCAGTTAAGCCTATGTCCTGCACTGTGTCTTTTAGGACCTCTGAAGCAGTGTGTGATATTAATGTGGTGGGTTTGCTCCTGTCCAGTAGCTTATCCATGGGGCAGTTCATATCCCTGCCCATTATCAGAGCTCCCTTTTAAATCTCTAAATGTTTTTGTGCTAGAGCTATGTAGAAGGGGCCCTAGCAGCATTTGGATAATATACATTGCACATTGTTACCTCCTGTCCCCATAACAGTCCCTGTACCACCACATATCTGCTGTCAGGATTTCTTGTTTCATTCTGGATTTGGAAAGGGACCTGCTTGTGAATAAAGATGTCTACCCCTCTGCTTTTTGTATTATAAGTAGAGATGTATACCCGTGACGCTCATCCACCCCTTTAGCTTAAGGGCTTCTTTGCGGGAGAGGTGAGTTTCCTGGCAAAAGGCTTTCCCAGTTGACTCTTTCCTCAAAGAGTCCAATATCTTTCTCTGTTTCACTGGGGCACGGATGCCTTTCACATTCCAAGACACACATTTAGTGTCATGTGACGCCATTACTTTTTTCAAATTTAATAAACTTTATTAATAAAACAAGGAATGAACAAGGTTAACAACAAACAAGAAACACGAGCATTTTAAGTGAACCACAAAGTGAACAAATAGTCATTATGTACAGAGCAAAATGAAGTGCAATAGCAGTATACAGTACAAATAAAATACAACAAACCAGAAGTTTTTATACTTTGTGATAATATCCTGGGCGGCAGGCAATGAAACATTAGTTGAGGTTACATGCAGAAGAATGTCATCTGCATATAGCGATAATTTAAATTGATTAGAATCCAAGGAGATAACAGACATTTTTGGAGTGCTATTGATTTTTCTAATTAGAGGTTCCAGAAAAAGATTAAAATGGAAATGGGAGAGAGGACAACCTTACTGCGTACCTTGTTTTAGAAAGAAACTTTTAGATAAAACTCCATTGCAGAGAATTCAGGCAGTAGGGCCAGTATAAAGCACCTTTATCCAGTAATCCCATGAAACTCTATCTAAGACTTTCTCAGCATCTAGAGAGGCCAAAACTGTAGGAGTAGAGGACTCACTGCAGGCAGAGATAAGATGAGATGAGAGAGCTTATGCATATGGTCAGCTGAGAGCTTTCTAGGTACAAATCCAACCTGCTTTTTGCTGATAAAAGAACTCCAGACTTGATTCAGTCTGTTAGCCAAAAGTTCTGCAAACATTTTGAGATCTACATTAATAAGGGATATAGGTCTATAATTAGAGACCTGTAAAGGATAGTGGCCTCGGTAAGCGATGTGTCTGAAAGCCCTTCCATGGAAATGTCATTATTGTTGTCAAACAGTATAGAGGCAAGCAAAGTTTTACATTTCTTATAAAAAATTGGAGGTGTAGCCATCTGGGCCTGGAAATTTATCTGCGGTCAGGGAGTCAGTGGTGTTGCATACTTCATCCAGACACAGAGGAGCCTGTGAAAAGGTGCTCTGCAGGTCATTTAGGTGGGGCAGATCAAGATCCTGGGAGAAAGCCATCGAAATCCTCAGGGCAGAAAGGGGTGGAAGGTACAACATACAGATTCTGATAATATGATTGAAACTGAGCTACAGTGTCCTGGGGAGAGGTTAAGAGTTGACCATTGTCCACATATATTGAGGAAACTATCTGATTAATAGCTTGGGAGTGCAGCCATAGAGCCAAAAGCTTCACAACCTTTTCCCCTTGGTCAAAATATTTAGCTTTGGAGTGCAGTAAGAGGTGTTCTGCCTTATCTCCAAAAAGTTGGTTATATTTTGACCTTAATGCTTCTAAATGTTCCCAGTCTTAATGGGGGACTTTGGGGATGTGACGCCATTACAAAGGGGTAGAGGAGACCTATGATTTATAGGATATGTATTAAGCCTTTACCTTAAAGAAGCCTTCTTTTTGCATAGGGTATTCATGATAGGGGTCGAGCATACTATGCCATATCCCCTGTTTAGTATGAAGGTAGCAAAATTCCTGTTTCCATATTACTAACCTCAGACTGTATAAATGGGTCCCCTTGTTCACCATTTAGAGAGATACCGCCTCCCTAGGAGACTGAGAAGTGGTAGCCATCCCCCAGAAATCAGTGTAACGCTCATTCCTTCTTCTATAGGTTGAAGCCTTTTTTGCTTATTTATTTCTTACCATTAAAACAACAAAATGAAAGAGCTGCTGACATATCACGTGGTACACCCCCGTATTTGATCAGTGCTCGCACATTTATAATAACTTTGCCATTATATCCACTTACCTTTATTGTCATTTTCTCCATTTTTACCATTTTTGCCTGCTCCGTCACCTTCCTCATTCCTGTGGGATCCTGTATACCCACTGAGCGCTTGCTCCCGGCCACCATGCATAATGACATCATCATCTAAGGAAGTCTGATTAGTCAGCAGGAGTTTGCAAAAATGTCTTTCAATGGAGACGTGATTTCAAAAAGTCCCCGTTTAGCCCAACAATAGTTGTTATTTTACTGTGCTGCTAAAATTTATTTTATCCTTTTTTAACACAGGTCTTGCTTGCTTGTAGCCCTGCTTTTGCTTTTTGCAGTTAAAGTGTTGAGGTCCTGTGCAGTAACATTCTGCAGAGGTTTCAATTGTTAGCAACACTACTGCTGCCATTTCTTATCTGTGCTTTCATTGTACTTTCTTTGTGTGGTCAGTGAATGTGAACAGCACCCAGACAGTGTTGTTCTTATAAGTTCTTATCAGTTTAACAAAAGCTGTTTCATTTCAGCACACTAGACATTCCTCATTTGTTGTGTCTTTATGATACAGCACCTGTCCTGTTGGTCAGCAAACATTGTAATTAGCTACCTAAATTACTTAGCTTGTTGCAGTTGTCACTCATTGGAGATCTCAGCGTCCTCATATTTCATTACTGCTTTATTGGTATTTGATGAGGCACACATTATTTTTGTTATGACTTATATTGTAAGTAAGATTACTTTGCTTGAAATAGTTTTAGCTGCAGTATCCTAGGTAGTACTGGTGCTTGACTCCCGGATTACTGAAATAAATAAATTAATATTCTGTAGATGGGTGCTATACGGCACAGACACTGATCAATCTTCTACTATTCTAAAGCTTATTCCAGTGCATGTGATATGTGATTTTACTGATGCCTGCCCAACAGAATCACCCGTCGGTGAAATACTATATTCATTTGTGCCCTGTCATGTAATGTTTTTAGTCCTAGCCTCTTGGTAATGAAAATGCATTGACATACCAGTTAGCCATAAGCTCCATGATCACCATACTCAGTAGAACCTGGGTCTGTGCCATATAGTGCCCGCATTCAACTATTACTTTATTTTGTTTATGCATCTTTGAGGGAAGCACCCCTAAATAAAGTAGCCTATCCTGCAGGAATAAAATGTCACAATTAGTAACACTATTTTACGATGCCCTACTAAGGCAATTTTATTATGGCAACCCGCAACCTGCACGAATGAAAATGGGCTTCATTTTGCCACACATGAGGCACAGATACCACTCATTCTTCCACATAAAAGTTATTAATAAATATGCAGGTGCACATTTCTCCACCAAAGAAAATAAATAGATTCAATTACTAACATATATTCAGATGTAAGTGATATGTCCTTTAAGTTTTCATGTACTAAGTATGTGATTGTCACAAACACCAAGGATAAATGGAATGAAAACAGGTGATTCTGTAGGGCAGTCACTGCTGACTATAATTACACTGATTACACAGGTGCTGACAGTTTGTATGAGAAGTGTAGTGGTCTGTGTCCTGGACTAGCCCGCCCCCCACCAAATCCCAATGATGTATACAAAAATAAGCTACCACAAACAGACAAGCTATATGTGTGACAGAACGGAGGGTGGTGTGTATATAGACAACAACAAGAAATTATATGGAGCAATTGATGTATCAATGAACACCAATTAAGTATCACAAACCAATACTGCTGCAGGTTGTGATCCCTGGTTGACATCACACACTTGCGACACTAGAACCACGTGGTGCGAGTGGAACAAAGACAGGCACAGTCATGAATAGTCATTGTTTTATCAATTAGAAACTCTCCCTGTGGATAAAAAAATGTATTTCTGATTGAGAGTCAGCTGCTGGGATGCTGGTAATCATGCACAAGAAAGGGAAACAGGTAAGGTTTACATGTCAGCAACTCTTTAAAGCTAAAAAAGGTACATATTAATTGACATATCACACAGACCGTCATGTATATTTAAATAAATAAAAAATCGGACAAGGCCATGAAAGGTCTGTCCACAGAAGTTGTGCTTTTTGGGTCTTCAGGGGTACCCTGGTCCAGAGCTGCCAGCCTTGTGCCAGCCCCCTCAGTCCTTGTGCATGCTGGTTGCATTTATGCAACTTTCCTGAGCTCTTATTCAAACTCAGTGCATGAAGGGCTAGTGGGTCCAGTAAGATGCAAGTGTATATTCAAAAGCTCAGCCCAAAGCCATGGGGAATTTCTTTTTAAAACGCCTAAATACCTTCTTGGGGATCCGGGTTGTCTGTCCTTTGCTTTCTCCAGATTTGGCCTTCTCTGGGGCAGCGATGAGGAGTATGCAATGTTGGGGGGGAAAGCATGCTGCTAGTTTGCTAACCCCCTTCCCCCTCATCGGTCATAACTATGGGCCAGTACTGAAAGGTATGAGGACTGAAAGGTAGGTCTTGAAAGTGAGGGCTAGGATGTGGAAGCGCCGGGGGGGCTGAAACATGGGGAGGTGGATCTCATAGGGATATCCCATGTGGGTGACTGCCCTTCCCTTTTTCCTCCAATTGAGTGCTGTCCCTTTTACTCTGTAAGCACATGCAAGGGATGTTCCGATTAGCATGGAATTGCTAGGATCCCTAAGGAGGCTGCCTATGCTAGGGTCTTTCCACTCATCAGGGTTCATTCCCTCTTGTGCACCTTGATATCTTGGGACTTCTACTTTTCTGAAGTTGCTTAGAATTGGAGCCACCACCTTTCATTCTGGGTATCTACGCCTTTGTCACAACTCAGCTTTATGTCCTTTGTTACCTCAGTTTACACTCCAGGTAATGTAGTATCAAGAAGGGGGCTCTATTGATGCTTGTGAGCCTGCAGCTCATCATAGTATCATAGTAGTCACAAAGCAAAAGATCATACTTTCGTCCCAAGATGGCTTGCTGTGAAGAAAAGACCATTATAGTAATCTGTAACCCTAAATTTACTATAAGTATCCAATCTTTTTTTGAATATTTCCAAAGAGGGACTATTTACTACGTCTTGAGGAAAAGAGTTCCAGTGAGGAACCACTTGTTGACTAAACCAATATCTTCTTTTCAGTAAGTTCCACCTAAATTGTTTTCACTGTTTGCCATGAGATCTCTTATTGTAGGTTTTTTCACATAATTCAAGTCTCAATTCCAATCTAAGGTTACTGTCTTGAATTGATCTATAAAGCAAAATCATATCTCCCCTCCATCTTCTATAAGCAAGAGAATATAAATTTAGGTCGACCAGTCTGTCCTCATATGTCTTATTTTTCAATCCAGCTACAAATCTTGTCACCCTTCTCTGGACTCGCTCCACTCTATCAATCTCCCACCTTGTATAAGGACTCCAGACTTGAGAACAGTACTCCAACTGAGTTCTCACCATTGATCCATAAAGGGGGATCAACACCTCCCTGCTTCTACTAGATGAGTGTCTCAGATTACAATTTAAGGTTTTATTTTCATTTTTTACAATCTGGTCACATTGGGTATTAAAGACAAAATCCATACTTATAATGACATCCAGGTCCCTTTCTTTTATAGACTGCTTTAAGTATTTGTTGTTTATAGTGTATTTAGATTCCAAATTATTTCTGCCCATATGTAAGACTATACATTTGTCCTCGTTTAATTTGAGCTGATGTTCTTCTGTCCATCTCTCAATATATGTGAAGGCTTCCTGGAGTCTAATACTATATAGATCCGAATTTACAACTGCCCCCACCCTACAATCATCTGCAAACTTAGTCATCCATATATTATCCAAGTTACACTGTAAAGTTGATATATGTAAGTTAAACAGACAGGGACCCGACCTGTGAACCCCTGTGGAACCCCACTCGACACATCAAGTCAGTTAGACAGTTCACCTCTTATCAGGACTCTCTGTTTTCTCTCCTGTAACCAATCTGCTATCCAAGTAACTAAATATTTGTTTATGTTAATAGAGAAAAGGGATTTAACTAACTTATCATGTGGCAGTTTGTCGAACGCTTTTGAAAAGTCCACTTGTACTACAGCAGCTGATTTCCCCAAATCCAGATGTTTACTTGCTTCCTCATAGAAGTGTAATAAATTGGTCTGACAAGATCTTGATTTAGTAAACCTATGTTGACAGTGATCTAACAACTTATTTTCAGTCAAATAAAAATTGATTTGTTCTTTAATAATACTTTCCAGTATCTTTCCCATTGTTGATGTTAAACTCACAGGCCTGTAATTTTCAGGAGAGTCTTTTTTACCTTTTTTAAAGATTGGGACCACATGTGCCTCCCGCCATTTTTTTATCACCTCCCCCTTGTCGAATGATTTTTGGAAAATAAAAGCTACTGGTTGGGCTATCTCATTTGCTAGTTCTGTAATGAGTCTAGGATGGATATTGTCTGGTCCAGGTGATTTATTTGTTTTGATCTTCTTTAGTCTTTCCAAAACATCCTTAACATCTATTTGGATATTTATTTCAGCTGCTGTACTATATTTCAAATCATTTCTAGATTTATCTTTAGGATGAAATACAGTACCAAAAAAAGTATTTAATACCTCTGCCATTTTCCTATTATCCAAAATATTTCCTCCCTTGTCCTTAAAGGGACCTATTATTTTTTCATTTCCCTTTTTAGTATTAACATAAGCATAAAATGCCTTATAGTTGTCTTTACTTCTTGTTGCCAGACTTTTCTCAAAATTTGCTTTTTAATCTTTGATTAATTTCTTAACCTTTCTTGTCTACTCTTTATATTTAGGAAGATAGTTAGTATCTAACTTAGATAGTTTATACATTTTGTGTTTTTGTTTGATTTGTCTTTTAATTTTAACGTTTAACCATTTGGGAGTATTACCCTGTTTGGAGTTTTTTATTATTATATATGGTACATACTGATCTGATGTCTCTTTTACTTTGTCCACTAGACTGTCCCACATCTCATCCAGTGTCAATCTAGAAAAGTCAGATGTCCAGTCCCGTGCACACAATGCCTGTCTAATTTGATCAAATATTGCTTTTTATTGTTTGGTATTTTTTTTTGCTACCATGATGAATGGGTAAATCTTTTATCTGAAAAAAGACAGTTTTATGGCCACTATTTGCTGTAGGGGTGCCCACTTCAGTATCCATTAATTTGGGTCCCATGTTGGTTAATACCATATCCAGTATATTATTTGGCCTAGTGTTTACAGTTACCAACTGGTTCAAGCCCAATTGATTGAACTTTTCTAAATAATCTCTTTCTATACCACTTGCTACTGTCTAGTTTGCTCAGTCAATTCCTGAAAGGTTCAAGTCTCCTAATTTAATGATTTTTTTTCTACTGGATTTAAGAGATCCAGGTAATCCAGGATTTTCTGGTCATTTTCTCTGTTAATTGAGGGAGGGTGACACAAAGCTCTTAAAATGATTTTTGGGGCATTTTGGGGCACAATCTTTATAGTTAAATGTTCAATATTTAGATCATCGTCATATATTTCCATGCTATGAATGGACTCGTGGACATAAATTGCCATACCACCTCCCTTCCTGTATTCTCTAGATTTACTGTATGTTATATATCCAGGTAGATTTTTGTCCCATTTATCACTGTCCTCCCACCAGGTTTCTGTTAGTATCGCAATCTTTATGTTTTCATTATCCATTAAGTATATAAATTCCTCAAATTTCTTATCTAGACTCCTTACATTAGTCAGTAAACACTTGACTGACTCCAGTTTCTTATTTTGTGATATCTGCTTACCAGTAGCATTTATCTGAGTGAAATGCCCTCCCCCCACTTTTCCCAGTTTAAATGATTTTCAGTAATTTTGTTAAATGTTTTTCCCAAAATGTGTTCACCCATTCTATTTAAATGTAAGCCATCCTTTTTTGTACAATGTTTCATTTATAAAGATACAGCCAATTTCAATAAACCCTATACCCTGCTCTAGACACAATTCCCTCCACCTGCAATTAGTGAATACAATTTCCTGGTTAATTTGTTGAAACCTACCAAATGTAGGCAAAATGCCAGCTATAATAATTTCCTTTGTGTATACTTTTAAACCTTGAATCCATTTAGTATACTCTTCCAAGATATTTATTTTATTTGAATATTTTATATTATTTACTCATACCTGCAATATCACCAGTAGCTGCTTAATTTGACCCATGCATCCCTTAAGAATTTGCCTTAATTCTTGAATTTGTATACCGGAAAACATACTGAACATTGCGTGTTTATTTCTTTCTTTACATACAATTTTATCAACTCCTCTTATAGTAGAATTCCCTAGTATTATGACCTCTTTAGCTGTTGGATGAGTATGTAAGTTTTTAGTTGTTTTCCTTTTTCTCACCCATGTTTGTCTTTTGTAGCTTATGTACTATTTCAATTCCTGTACTGGTCTTAGCTACATTCTTTAATATGTCCTCATTTACAGTTCTATGTGTACTTGTCGCAAAAGATTCATTAGCAATATTTAAGTTTCCTGGAAGAAAGAGGTCATTTGTAGATCCAGAGGCTTGCTCTGTAACTAGTATAGCAAAGGTATTTGTAGTTTCTACAGGGGCACTATTCTAAATTTGTTTTCCTCTGTGTTTTCCTTTACTCTTTTTAACTAAAGCCCTGTTATCTTCTTCCTTATCTACTATATTCAGTTCAGTACTCAAGTCACTGGCTACAGAATCAATAATGTTTTCTAGTGTGTTAATATCTTGTTTGGTTTCTCATCTATTTCTTAACACATTTATCTCCTGTAAGAATTTCCCAATAAGTATACATTTATTGCATTCATAACCCTCTGTAACATCTGTACCCTGAACATGCATACAACAATGTATACATTCAGTCCATTAGTCTGCCATATGGGTACAGGGGAGGGAAATGACAGGCAGACCTACTCTGTAAATAGACAACTATTAGGGACAGTCAGGGTATGTTGTTTTAGTTGCCTTACATTCCTAAGCCTGTCTCAGTATGGGAGATGCCTAGTTTTGGGCAAAGTGATATGTGGGCAGACTAGGTCATGCAGCTCTGCAGGTCCTTTGAAAACACTGGCCTCTCGAGCTATACACATTGCCTGCCTTCAGCACATCGGGTCATAGAAACATAGAATTTGACAGAAGATAAGGACTGCTTGGCCCACTTAGTCAGCCCATTTCCCTATCTATTGGATAAGCTGCAGATTCTAGTTACCCAACAGCCTACTTCTTCCTAGGGGGGTTACTAGTGGGGTACTGCAGGGTTCAGTATTAGGACCAGTTCTCTTCAATGTATTTATAAGCAACATTGCAGAGGGACTGGAAGGAAAAGTATGTCTCTTTGTAGATGACACAAGATCTGCAACAGAGTTGATGCACAAGGTGGGGTGGAAAGGATGAGAAGGACTTGGCAAGGTTAGAGGAATGGTCAAATGTATGGCAGCTTAGATTCAATGTAAAAGTGCAAGGTAATGCACCTGGGAAACAAAACCCAGGGGAAGAGTACACAATGGGGGGTGAGATACTAACAACAACAAAAATGGAATGGGACCTGGGGGTAGTCATATCAAATGACTTAAAGGTGGGAAAGCAATGTAAGAGGGCAGTAAGGAGGGCTGGGGGCATACTGGGATGCATAGGGAGAGGCATGACCAGTAGAAAACAGGAAGTTGTTATCCCTCTGTTCAGACAGCTGGTGAGACCCCATCTGGAGTACTGTGTGCAGTTCTGGAGACCCAGTCTCTGCAAGGACATAGATAGGATGGAAGCTGTCCAGAGGAGGGCAACTAAAATGGTGCAGGGTTTGTACGGAAGACATATGAGAGAGAGACTAAAGAGCTTAATATGTAAGCACCGAGGAAAGGAGGAGAGAGGGGACATGATAGAAACTTTCAAGTACCTCAAGGGAATCAACAAAGTCCAAGAAGGTAGCATCTTTCAAAAAAAGAGGTGTGCAAGAACAAGGGGGCCAATTTGAAGATGGGGGTGGCTCAGAGGTAATGTAAGGAAGTATTTTTTCTCAGAGAGGGTTGCGGATGCATGGAACGGCCTTCTGGAGGAGGTTGTGGAGTCAAAAATGGTGGTTGAATTCAAGCATGCATGGGACGGTCATAAGGCAATTCTAGGGAGTGGGGGTAGAAAGAAGTAGGCTGCTGGTTAACTAGGATCTGCAGCTTATCCATTAGGTAGGGATATGAGCAGACTGGGTGGGCCAAGCGGTCCTTATCTGCCATCAAATTCTGTGTTTCTATGTTTCTACCCCTCACTATAATTGCCTTATGTCTGCTCCATGCATTCTTGAATTCCCCACTGTTTTTGACCCCATGACCTCTTCAGAAAGGTGGTTCTATGCGTCCACCACCATCTTCATGAAAAAATACTTCCTTATGTTACCCCGAGCTGTCCCCCCTCTATCTTCAAATTGTGCCCCCTTGTTCATGTACATCTCTTTTTCTGAAAGATGCTCCTGTCTTGCACTTTGTTGATTCCCTAGAGGCACTTGAAAGTTTCTATCATGCCCCACCTCCTCCTTTCTTCAAGGGTATACATATTAAGCACTTTTAGTCTCTCTTCATGTGGCTTCTGTTGCAGACCCTGCACCATTTTAGTTGCCCTCATCTGGACTGCCTCCATCCTGTCTATGTCCTTCCAAAGATGGAGTATCCGGAACTGCATGCAGTACTCCAGATGGGGTCTCACCAGCTGTCTGTACAGAGGGATAACAACTTCTTGTTTTCTACTCATGATGCCTCTCCCTATACATCCCAGTATCCCCCAGCCCTCCTTACTGCCTTCTCACATTGCTTGCCTAACTTTAGGTCATCTGATATGACTACCCCAGGTCCCTTACCATTTTTGTTATTGTTAGTACCCCCCATTGTATACTCTTCCCTTGGGTTTTTGTTTCCCAGGTGCATTCCTTTGCACTTTTTTGCATTGAATCTAAGCTGCCATATTTGCGACCAGTCCGCAAATCTTGCCAAGTCCATTCTCATCCTTTGCAACCCCCCTTGTGTATCAACCCTGTTGCAGATCTTTGAGTAATCTGCAAAGTGGCATACTTTTCCTTCCAGCCCCTCTGCAATGTCTCCAATAAAGACATTAAAGAGGATCAGTCCCAGTACTGAACCCTGTGGTACCCCACTAGTAACCCCCATTTCTTCAGAGTGTACTTCATTTATTATTACCCTCTGGGTCTTGTTGTCCAGTCAGTTTGTTATCCAGGCTACCACCCAGGGACCCTCTCCCAGGCTGGCTAACTTGTTTATTAATCTTTTGTGTGGGACTGTGTCAAATGCCTTGCTAAAGTCTAGGTAGGCCATATCCACAGCCCCTCCCTGGTCTACTACTTTGATTACCCAGTCAAAGAAATCTATTAGATTCATCTGACAGGACTTTCCTGCTGTGAATCCATGCTGCCTTGGGTCCTGTGCCCCACTGGCCTCTAGGTATTCAACAGTGTTTTCTTTCAGAACTGATTCCATAATATTCCCTACCACTGAGGTCAAGCTAACAGGTCTGCAGTTTCCTGCCTCTGCCTTGCTCCCACATTTGTGAAGAGGAATCACATCTGCTCTCTTCCAGTCCTCAGGTACCACACCATCCTTCCATGATTTGTTAAAAAGGGTAGTCAGTGGTGTCACTAGGTCTCTCCTTAGTTCTTTTAGAATTCTGGGGTGAATCCCATCAGTCCCCATTGCTTTGTCCACCTTGAGTTTTGGGAGTTCAGGACCCTTTCTTCTGTGAATGGACTAGTATCGACCCCCCATCCAGAGTGCTTCTATTGTTTGGTTTTGGTACCACCCCCTCTTCTCCTTTTGTGACTACTGAGCAAAAGTATTCATTCGGTATCTCTGCCTTTTCACAGTCACCCTCTGCCCACCTCCTCTCTCCTTTATTAAGCCCCACTATCCCTCCTTTGGTCTTCCTTTGCTCCCTGATGTAATTATTAAAGGTTTTATCCCCCTTCTTAACTGCGTTGGCTATGTTTTCCTTGGTTTTGGCCCTTGCTATTTTGACTCCTGTTCCTGCTTCCTTCTGCTTTAACTGATACAGTTCTCTGTCCTGCTCCTTCTGTGATTCCTTGTACACAATCCACATGGGGGTTGTATAGAGACCCCTATCTCAGGGGTAGGAAATGGACAAGGAAATGATAGAAGGCATCCTTAAAATGGCAGAAAAAGGGGAGATATTGTTGGTGGGTGACCTGAATATGCCAGATGTTAACTGGAGTACCTTTGCTGCAGGCACATCCAAGAGCAGGGTCATTCTTGATGCCCTACAGGGGACATGCCTCAGACAGCTAGTGCTGGAACCCACTCAGGAGGGAGCAATCTTAGACCTGGTACTCTCAAATGGGGAAGGAGAAAGGATCTCAGATTTAGAAGTGGGTAGCCATGTGGGAACAAGTGACCACCAAACAATGTGGTTCACAATAAACACAGCCATAGAGTCAAACCATACAAAAACAAGAGTATTGGACTTTAGGAAGGCTGACTTTGGGAAAATGAGAGAGTGCCTTAGAAAAGCACTAGCAAATAGACTGGAAATGACACCACAATCCGCACAGGGGTTGTATACAGACCCCCATCTCAGTGGGAGGAAATAGACAAGGAAATGATAAAAGGCATCCTTGGGATGGTAGAGAAAGGGGAGATATTGATGAAGGGGGACCTGAATATGTCAGATGTTAAATGGAGCACCTTTGCTGCAGCCACATCCAAGAGCAGGGCCATTCTCGATGCTCTACAGGGGGCATGCCTCAGTTTTGGAACCCACTCAGGAGGGAGCAATCTCAGACCTGGTACTCTTAGATGGGGATGGAGAGAGGATTTTCTGATCTTGAAGTGGGTAGCCATCTGGGAACAAGCAACCACCAAACAGTGTGGTTCATGAAAAACTTGGCTGTAGAGTCAAGCCATACAAAAGTGAAGGTACGGGTCTTCAGGAGGGCTGACTCTGTCAAAATGGGAAAGTGCCTAAGAAAAGCACTAGCAAACAGGCATGAAGGTGGGGTGGAGCAACAATCAGGAAGAATCACAGCCGCCATCACAGAGGCAACAAGCCTTTGTGTGAAGCAAATAAACAAATCAAAATGAAAGAAAAAAACATTATGGTTCTCAAAAGAAGTGGCTGGGAAGGTAAAGGGAGAAAAAGATAATATCCAGGAAGTATAAGGAAACATAGAAGGAGCAGGACAGAGAACTGTACCAGTTAAAGCAGAAGGAAGTGGGGAAGGCAGTCAGAATAGCAAAGGCCCAAACAGAGGAAAAGATAGCCAACTCAGTTAAGAAGGGGGATAACACCTTTTATAGGTACATTAGGGAGCAAAGAAAGACTAAGGCAGTGATACTGAGGCTGAATAAAGAGGAAGGTGGTTGAGCAGACAGCAACAGTGAAGAAGCAGGGATACTGAACAAATACTTCTGCTCAGTATTCACAATGGAAAAGCAGGGGGAGATACCTAATCCAGTCAATATAAGCACTCTGAATGGGGGGGGTTGATATTAGTCCTTTCACAGAAGAAATGGTTCTGAAAGAACTCTTAAAACTGAAGGTGGATAAAGCAATGGTGCCTGATGGGAGTCACCCCAGAACTTTAAAATGACTAAGGAAAGAACTAGTAACACCACTGACTACCCTTTTTAATAAATCATAGGAGGATTTTGTGGTACCTGAGGACTGGAGGAGGGCAGATTTGATTTCCCTTCACAAAAGTGGAAACAAGACAGAGGCAGGAAACTACAGACCTGTCAGTTTGACCTCAGTGGTAGGGAAAATGATGGAATCACTTCTGAAGGAAAGAACTGTTGAGTAATAGGAGGCCAGTGGGGCACAGGACCCAAGGCAGCATGGATTCACAGCAGAAAGGTCTTGTCAGACAAATCTAATTGATTTATTTGACTGGTTGACAAAAGTAGTAGACCAGGGAGGACTGTGGACATGGCCTACCTAGACTTTAGCAAGACATTCAACACAGTCCAGCACAAAAGATTAATAAGTAAATTAGCCAGCCTGGGAGTGGGTCCCAGGGTGGTAGCCTGGGTAAAACACTGGCTGGGCAACAGAACAGAGCAGATAATAGTAAATGGAGTCCACAGTGAAGAAAGAGGGGTTACTAGTGGGGTACTGCAGGGTTCAGTACTGGGCCCGGTCCTTTTTAATGTCTTTATAAGTGACATTGCAGAGGGACTGGAAGGAAAAGTATGTTTTGCAGATGACACAAAGATCTGCAACAAGGTTGATATGCAAGGTGGGGTGGAAAGGATGAAAAGGGAGTTGGCAAGGTTGGAGGAATGGTCAAATGTATTGCAGCTTAGATTCAACACAAAGAAGTGCAAAGTAATGCACCTGGGAAACAAAAACCCAGGGGAAGAGTACATAATGGGGGTGAGATACTGACAACAAAAATGAAAAGGAACCTGGGGGTAGTCATATCAGATGACCTAAAGGTGGGCCAGCAATGTGAGAAGGCAGTAAGGAGGGCTGGGGGGATACTGGGATGCATAGGGAGAGGCATGACCAGTAGAAAACAGGAAGTTGTTGGCCCTCTGTACAAACAGTTGGTAAGACCACATCTGGAGTACTGTGTACAGTTCTGGAGACTCCATCTCCACAAAGACATAGACAGGGTGGAGGCTGTTCAGAGGAGGGCAACCAAAATGATGCAGGGTCTGCACCAGAAGACCTATGAAGAAAGACTAAAGGAGCTTGAGATGTATAGCCTCGAGGAAAGGGGGGGGCATGATAGAAACCTTCAAATACCTCAAGGAATCAGTAAAGTCCAAAAGGGTAGTGTCTTTCAGAAAAAGAGATGTGCAAAAACAAGGGTTCATAATTTGAAGATAGAGTGGGGATGGCTCAGAGGTAATGTGAGGAAGTATTTCTTCACATAGAGGGTTGTAGATGCATGGAACAGCCTTACTGAGGATGTCGCAGAGTCAAAAACAGTGGGGAAATTCAAGAATGCACGGGGCAGACATAAGGCAACTCTAGTGGGGGGTAGGAGGAAGTAAGCTCTTGGTTAGCTAGGATCTCTGCTTATCCATTAGGTAGGGAAATGGGCAGATTAGGTGGGCCAAGCGGTCCTTATCTGCCATCATTTCTATGTTTCTATGATTCCTCTCCTCCCTGTTTACCCTTTAGTTCTGTTGCTTTGATCCCTTCCCTGATGTAGAGAGCTACTCCTCCTCCTCTTTTATCATCCCTGTCCCTCCTGTAGATTGCGTATCCTGATATGTTTACATCCCATTCATGGTTCTGTGTGTACCATGTTTCTGTGACTGCCACAGTATCCAGGTGTCCCTCTTCCATCAAGGCCACTAGTTCAGGAAAATTGTTACCCAGGCTATTGGAATTGGTACTCATTAATCTCCATTTGTTGATGGCTTTACCTTTTTTACCCCCATCCCTGCCCTTCCTGACTTTGCCTTCTCCATTTATCCCTGTCTTTTTCCCTATTGACCTTTCACGTTGGTGTTTACCTCACTAACTATCCTGTTTTGTGGGAGGGAGGAAGCTGGGAATTCCCTGCTTCTCAACAGTGCCTTCCCCCTTGGCTAGTTTAAAAACTTGCCAATGAAGCATTTTAACCTATCTCCAAGTCTGTGTGATAATTTATTTATTTGCTTTTGTTAACAGGGTAAGCACACTAGACAGCCATGTGCCTATTTTCAGGTGCGACCCGGGAGAGTTACAGATAAGACTTCATACAGGAATAATTGAGGAAGCATTAGGAATACATAGGAAGGTAGTTACATATAATTACTTCGTACTGCAGATCGCAGAAAGGCAGTCACCGTTAGGGTGAATGTACTTCAGTGAAAGGGTGCTGGGGACTTATTTTTTTTGTTTATGCGGGGGCTATGCCCCCCACCCCCCCATTAAAGGATTCTCAGCTCCAGGGTGGTGAATGTCGGGGTGTGCAAAACTGTCAAAAAACATTTTAAGCCAAGCACACAACAAAGTGAGCGCACACCCGGAACTGAACCCAGCACCCTTGCAATGCTTACCTGCCTCCCACCCACCATGCCACAGGGACAGCTCGGCAACCCACTGCTGCACTACACCTCACAAACCCTCCCTCCTCTTCTGCTCATTGCATGGTGTGCTCGCTGCCTCCCATGCACGTGTACATATAGCGACAGGGTGTCTCTATATCCATATTCGCCCCCCCATCCACTAGCCCTGTGATCAGGTGCCACTATTGAGTTGCCCTTTTGTATGCAGTCAATAGCAGATGCCCGTATCACAGGATACTGAGCACAACTATTCCCCTGTGGTCAGATGCAACTAAGGGGAGGGGTTGGGGTGTGGGTGTCTGTTACCAGCTACTACAATTTGACACTTTGGGAACAGCTTGTCCCATCCACCATTTCCTCACTTTGCAAATCTGGCCTCATTGCAAGCAGATTGTCAAGGGGAAGGGATCTCTTGGCTCATAATAATTTTCTCAGCCCTTTATCAGAAGTCCTGAGTGAGAGACAAAAGGGGGGGATGGGTTCTCCAAGACCAGGGCTCCATCAGAGTGTCCCTGGTGGTAAAGGGGCTTGCTACTGTCTCTGACCATCAGCGGGAGCAATCCTGCCATCCCTCTCAGCTAAACCTCTCCCACCTAGTGGGGCTCACTTGTTCATTGGGTGTGAGCTAGCCACAGGCTCAATCTTCATTAGCAGCAGATGTTGCAAGGGCACCAGTGTTGCAGCAGCATGATGACATTATTGAATACCAAAAGTTTAGCCTCTTCCAGGGAAATCTTGTGCAGGCTATGTAGAGTGGGTGAAGGAGATTAGGCATTAGCTTCACCAGGGAAACTGCTCATTCCCCAGTGCCCTCCTCCCCTGTTCCAAATTCCAGGTTTTGTACATCTGAGGTCAGAATTAAAACATGTATCTGGCCATTAAGTACCATGAGCCAGGAGCAGCTAGGGCCAGTTAAACCTGCCTCTACATCCATGGGGAACTCTTCAAGAGGGGAGTGAATAGCTAAATGTCACTCTGCTCTGAAACTCTTAAACATTTTTATTTAGCATATGCCCATTCCCCACCACTTCACACTTCAAACGCAGCATACAAGCCCTCTAATTTAGTTATATAATGTTCTATTCTTCCTCCCTTGCCCCGCCCCCTATCAGATACAGTCTCCTCCATTCAGAGAGAGAGTAGGCAGACTGTGATATCCTAATATTAAAAATGCCATCTAGATTACAAAAACTCGATTGGTCATGGCCATTCTTCCCCGAATCAGTAGGACTACACCTTTATAACAAAAAAATAATTCCTCTGTCTAGTTGCCTGACCACGCAGAACCAAGGGTACAGTCCCTTCATATTAAGTTCAGGTGATTGGTTCTGGTCTCAGTAACAGCCCAGCAATGTTTGCAGTGACATCTGCATAAGTTGGGTACACCAGTGGGGGGAGAGTGCCCTCTTCTTCCACTGCCACTCCGGCCACTTTGGCCCATGAGGTGATAGTATGCCATCTGAAGGGTGACAATTGCACAGCAAACAATATTACAGTGACAATTTGCTGTTGCCACTGTACTATACCCACAGGACCCCGACACTGCCTTGACTGGGTATTGCTCCCCACCCCGAATCAACTCCGACTTGGAGTTGATAATCCTAAAGGATGGGGGTGCCTCGGTCTGAGCCCCCCCATAGAGGGGCTCAGGAGGTGAAGCCCCATGAAAAAAAAAGACAGTTTGCTTGATGGATTTATGCTGACTGCAACTTGTAGTTGACATAAATCCATCACTGTGATGTTGGTCTACATAATTTTTGTTGAACCGGTGTCATGAATCTGAAGGCATCAGCTGCTTTTTAAGACCAATTCTTTACATAAAGTTTCTTCAGATCGAGCTGGGAGTGAACTTCAATGTGCAGTGGCATGCAGTGGAAATGACACATTTGCTGTAAAACTCAGTGCTGCCATTTGCCCTACAGATGCTCACACTATTGATGTCCGGTACCATTTGCTATGCTGGGCCACTCATGTTACTCATGTTCTCCATTGACCAAAAGTTGATGACACACCCAGCAGTGAAAATATAGTAAATGTAGTTGCAGCAGATATTGAGATTTTGAGTTTGCTGGAAGGAGAACTCAAAGATGGAAACATACTTAGCATGGCAACATTGCATAATGCCTACATAGATAAATGAGGTTTGCAAACAGCATCAAAGAACCGCATACCATTCATAAGAAACTGAAGGAATTTATCAAGAATAACATTCCTGAAGTTGAATTTCATAAACCAAAGCATGTAAATGAGTCTCAGCATGTTAGTGTTAAGCAAACACGTGGTTTGGCCATTCAACTTGTGGAGGAAACTGAAAGTAACATTGAAATTGACATGAAATAAATCTAAGATGCTTCCCATTTCCTCAGAAAAGCCATAGTGAAAACCAAAAGGTGGAAATTCATCAGTACTCTCACAAATGTTAATGAGAAGCATGTACCAAAAGAGCTATACAGCTTCCATTGGTGGGTGTTGCAGGGTCCAACAAATAGGCTTTCTACAGACAAGAAGATGGCAGAAGTAAACAGACATGCTATGAACCTAACCTAGTGATTATGAGCCTGTCTGATTATTAAGTTCACAGCAAACAGTCCCAAACTCTGACATGCAGCCATGAAATGCTACAGCAGTAGGCTTCTGGTCTAGTCATATGACAAGCATATCGTAGCAAGAAAGTAGTAGACATTCTTTATACTGTAAGTTTGAAATATCAGTGAATTATACCCAGCTTCTCAGACTCGAAACAATGACAGCCCACAGTGTAATAGACAGAATGCTCTTGAATAATGATGTTTATTTGGCCCCTAACATTGTCCATGTAAGACACATCCTTTTGCTGTAGATAATGTGAACTCTTCAGAAGACTCACCAGATGGTAACCGAACACTACATGCCACTGACATGGCAATCTGTCAGCAATGCTTTCCACAAGACACGCTCTGCAAATTACAGCTCAATGACGGTCAGAATTAGAGTTGTTCAAATAAAGAGATTCCAAATATGATTACAACCCTCCTTGACTGTCATATGCCAAAAAATCCACTGCCAAAGAGTCCTGTTTTCCCATCATTTCAGTTGATCACCGCTGAAGAATCACTCTTTGCTGAATACCTTCCTGATTTTGCTTGGGTTCTAGGAAGGGCTCTATTGAGATCTAAATTAGATACAAGTACAATAGCAACAGAGCAACATGGCAAGACAGATGTCCATGTGCTTGATCTTGATACATCAACTGAAGGTGTGAACATTCTGACTTGGACAGCTTACAAATCAATAGTTGGTGAACAAATGCCTTTGACACGTATTGATACTCCACTGCTGATTACTGCTCCTGCTCATGACTGGCAGACAATACTGACAGTTTTGAAACAAGCCCAGAATATCAATACAAAAGTAATGGGCTCATATCATAAAACTGTTGTTACACTTGGCCTGGGTCTTTACAAACCAGCAAAGCAAACTACAAATGTCTTGTACTGATTTAGATCACCTGATCCTCCATCCTGGTGAGTAGCATATTATGATGGCTCAACTGTGGACAATTGGCACATATATGGAGAATAGTGGCATTGATTTTTATTGGACTGAAGCAGATTTGTATGAGGCCGCTACTACGAAACAGATCATTGATGGAAAGCATATAAAACAAGGAGTCAATGCCCATATGATTACTTTGCAGGTATTTTTCAAATTGCATGAGGAACCATTTTTTGCTGAACATACTGATCTATGTGAGTGCTATGTATCTCACACAGAAAGTTTGGACAAGACCTGTGCAGAGGGAAACCCTGAGAAGATTAGATTAGCTCACGATCAAATGAAATGCATCCTTGAGTCATTGGAAATTTTGGACAAAATGAGGCAATTTGATATCCAAAAGGAAACAAAGCTACTATTCAAAGTTATATGGCAGTATATGCAGATGGTGTTGGAAATGGTTGTTTTTATCAGTTCAGTCCATACAGGAAACTGGGAGCTTCACATAAAGGCTATCGAGTCATATTTACCAAGTACTATTTTGCACATGGCAAGCTAAATTATACCAAATGTATGCCCTTGTACCTGTCAGGCATGATTAGACTCAAAACATCAGATGCTGATATATTTGAAGAATTTCTCAGTGGAAACTGGGTTGTAAACAAGAATGAAGTTGTGTCCTTCTGTGCCATTGGTGCAGATCATGCTTTGGAACAAAATCAATTGCATGATGAAAGTTTCAAGTGGATTGATTGGTATTACCCTTAACTCCAGTGCTCGCACCAGATTTTTTCTGATGTCACCAGACCTTGCTCGGATTGTGGAATAAACACAGAAGGTGGCTGGACTGTTCTCAGCCAGGTGCACACAGCACCACAAACTTTTGTTATCAGTACAAAAGCGACAAGAGAAAAGCATCCAGGATCTTTTCACCATCATCAGAAGCTTTATCAATCCATTCACAGAGGACAGTGATAAGTTGTTCAATATTGCAACAAAGGTAAGCATGCCAGAAAAGGTAATGCAAGACTTGTGTAAGCAGGATATCATTGGCAAAGAACTAGTTGAAACATTTGTATCCAAATGTATTACAACAAGCACAACTAATCTGTGGGCCACCATGAAGAAACAAAAACTACAGACCTGGAAAAGCTCAGGAAAGAAAGTAAAAGTGGGAAATAAGGTGAATGAGCTGTGTGGGGATAGAATCCCATTTGCTAGCATGCTAATTGTGTACAAATCAAGGTCTGATATTAACCTGAGGGATACAATTGGACAATATGAGTTCTCAGTAGTGCCCAATGCCCTTTTACCATTGGTGGCTCAATGATACTTTGCTCTGATACCAGCAAACTCCTGTCAGTTCTTGAGGAGCTCCTGGGCAAACTTGAGGAGAGCACGGAAACAGATGAACTCAGCACTGATGCTAATAAGTTAACAGTGGCAGTAGTTGATGGCATGGCTGAACTGCAGACCCATGACAAGCAGCAGCGGTGAAGGCTTGTTTTGACCTGGTGGAACACTTCATATCCTGTCTATTTATGAAGTACAACAGAGAGAAGTATGACAAAGTTCACTTGGTACTGTATTTGACAGATGTGATGTAATTCAATCACTGAAAGGCTCAACAAGTGACAGACGACAATGTGACAATGCTCAAGTAGCCTACCACATCACTGACATGACTAGCTTTGCTGAAATACTTATGAAATTACTTTTGTCACATGTTAAGACAAAGGATGAGATTACAAGACGCTTAGCAGAAAAGATGCTCCAGTACGGACTGACAAATGAAATTAATTTGGTTGCCAATACCAAGTGTGGAGCAACTCTTAAGGATGTGAGTCATCTCAAGAGTGAGCAACAGTACAGTGTCACAAAGTTAATTCTACATGCCTTAGATGCAACAACTTCGGGTGCCACTTAACTTTACATTCACTCTCCAGACATGGACATCTTTGTACATGCTATTAGACGCAATCCTGAATTTTGCCAAGATATGGCACTTGTGACTGGAACTGGGCAAAAGCACAGGAACATCCAGCTAAGACCAAACTATGAGGCTCTTGGCCCAAAGAAAACAGCTGCACTACCAAGATTTCATGCATTCAGTGGAGCTGACATTACCGGTTCTTTTGCAGGAAAGGGAAAATTAATTTGCTGGAAGGCATTTCAGAATGCTAGTGAAGATGTTCTTATGGCCTTTGAGAACCTGGGCAATTACATAAAGCCATCAGGAGATACACTTGCAAGACTGGAGAAGTTTGTGTGGCAGCTATACCTCACAAAAACTGTGATAATGAAGGGGAAAGAACTGAGACAATGGGGGCCCTATTCCAAGTCGCATGGTGAAACTCATGGGCGGATGCAAGTTGTCCCAAGTGGTGCTATGCCAGGGACCCTGTGCCATGTTCCAAGACAGGCAGGGTTCCTGGTACCTATGTCCCACAACTTGCAGCAGTCATAGGCCACAGGAATGGCACAATGGACCTGGGTGCTGCAAGTCATGCCTCACAATTGACTGTCCCCCTGGAGCCCCCTGCCCAGAAATGCACCTGCAACCACCTGGGGGCATTGGGGGGCTGGTCATGTGGCATAGGCATTCCAGGGCAGTGTGGGGAAACAGACCCTGGGGGGTCACTGACATTCAGGGGTGGAAGGCATGACCTTTATGGGGGGACATGGAGCAGGACCATGTTCTTCCCATGGTGCTGCAGAGTGGGCATCCATTGGTTTGCAAGGATGGATGCCCATTAGACCATCTCCATGCTGGTCTAAGCCCACTGCATCATAGCGGGTCTTGGAATGGTGTTAGTGGGTTACAGCAGCTGCCCTTTCAGAATAGGGTGCAGTTGCTGCCATAACCCACCCTTGCACCATGTTGCAGTGGTTGCAGGCATAGTGGGTGGCATAGTCCACCTTTGGCACAACCCGCATGCAGCATGATGCACGCCGCAACTTGGAATCCCAACTTCTGGAGCGCATGGTGCGAGGTGCAATTTATGCCATAGGGTCTAGTGTAAAACATGTTGTGCCATGCATAAGTGGTATTGGAATTGGGCCCTGGTTGTTAAAACAGAAGCAAGCACAATTGAAAAAAACTTGCCCCTACAATGAGTGCCCTACTCCAAGCAATTATGAGGGCTCACTATCAATGTATGATCTGAAACAATGATAAAGTTGCCAAACCTGAGCTGACCACATACAGCTGGAAAGATGATGGAGGCCAGTTGAAAGAAGTTATGACTGCAGAATCACCAGCACCAGATGCTGTGCTTTATCTTGTCAAGTGCAGTTTTGCAAAAATAAAGTGCTCAACAATGCTTTGTACATGTAGAAAAGCTGGCCTCAACTACACAGGATTGTGCTGCTATTCTAATGAAGGTGATGAAGGATGTAAGAATTCTGTTACTGAGGATGAGGGAGACCACATTGACAGTGATGATTATTTAGATATGGAAAGTGCTGCTGATGTGGAGAGTAATGATGATGGATGATTCACCTCTCTATCTATTGGCACTCCTTATAACAAACTAATTACTTGTTTTGATGCTATGTCAGTTTTGTAAAAATCATGATAAGTTAAAAAAAGTATCTTGATAAGTAAAAAAAAAAAGTATCTAAAATAGCATACATCTCCATTCTGTAAGTTTTTTATTTGCACATTTTTTAATTAGACTACTTACTTTCTTGATACAAGTTTTCCAATGGCTACATAAAGTTCTCATTCAAATTCTGACAAAAAAATTATTGAACAAATGTAGTCCAACCTCTCTCATATTAACATTTTGTCAACTTTTGGAGACCATCTTGGATTCTGGCCACCATGTCAACTCCCAATAAAATTCATGATTGCCAGCATGTTTTTCTGAGTGCCTAGAGTCTCCTCAAAATGTTCAAATAGTTGTTTAACATTTACCACTAAAATCCCAAAGGATTCCACATGCCACTGTTAAAACAGCAGAAGATTTTGATACACTGAATAGCAGATTACAAGAAAAAATAAATACCCACAAAAAGGAAATAATTGCATCTAAACAAACAAAAGTTACACAAGACTATAATGATTTTCATTCCAAACAAGTTTACCAATGAGACTCTCATCCGGGGTATAAATCAAGGGGTAAATCATGGTGACGTGGCAGATCTAAAAAATGCCAATTTTCACAAAGTAGTAGTAGTATATTTTATTTATATAGGGTGCCCTTCCCTGCAGGCTCAGGGTGCCCTTGCAGGGTAGTACAACAAATAAATACAATACACAATAAAACCAAATATTTCAGCACACACATACAATCTCAGTAAATCATTAATATAACAAAATACAGATAAGAAATTAAATTATAGTTTATCAGAAAACCCTAAAAGCTTGTCTGAATAAAAATGTTTTCAAAAGTTTTTTTAAAAACTAACAATGTTGGTGCTTCCAAGTAATAATAAGAGATCTGACAATTTGGAAAATACCAATACCTTCTCAAAAACTAATTAGAATAAAGTAGTTTTCCTTTTACATGTACAAGACAAAACCCAATCTCAGGAAGAGACAGAGCATCTTGGGATGAGATCAAAAATAAGGGAAGGAAAACATGACAGGGGTGCAGGGGAGGAAAGTGCAAAAACAAAACATCAACACCCAGGGTAACAGAAACAATACCATTTGAGAAGTAAAGAGAAGCTCTGAATCTGTCAGATGTTGTTCTTACCCCAGCCCATACCTCAATACTGTCACAAGGCTTAACTTTTGTCCTGGATCCACATACTGACAAATTTAGTATACAGGTTGATTTGGAAAAAACTTTTCATAAGTTACATTTAAAACACTTGTTTTATACACAAAGAAAAGATGGGCAGACACGGACTTTTACCACCTTTATCTTAAAGTGGGTTGAATTAAGATAATGCCACCTGCAACATTGAGAATTCAGTCCCCCCCCCAATTCACACTTGGATCAGAATGTTTCATCATTACAATCCTCACTTGTCAATACTCAAGACTGCCACAGAGGAATTGGAATTGGATTTATTGCCAGATATGTGGGACCCAGAATGAGCTCTGGACAATTTTGAAAGTTTCAGCCATGAAGTGGCCTGTAATAGGGTATCATATAAACCACCCTCAACTTTATGTCCTGGAAAATCAATCTTTGCTGTAATTTTAACATTTGAGAGACTTATACATCAAAAAGTAGACACAATTCTGACAACTGCTAAATTAAGTTTTCAATAGTAAGGGATCCAAAGCCACTAAAGCCCTCAAATATTGGTTGGACATGATACCTCTTGCTATACTTTGTAGGCCACCACTTTTGAAAAGGAAAGACCCCCCCCCCCAGTACCATAATCAAGAGGCCTGCTCTGTCATAACTATTGTTCATGTTGTGAAGTACACTGAAATAAGTACAGCACAAGTCACATTAAACTGTTCATCCAACTCACTGGTTTAGCATTTTTCAGTGAGTTGCTTAATGTGTGCACTGTTCACTGCAATAAATTAATAAAAGTTTGTTTCTAGCAGCTAGTCAGTTTCAGCTTACTTTGCAGCTCTTTGGAAACTTTAATCAATGCACTTCAGCACATTAAGCAAACCACGAAAGATACTGAACCACTGAGTTGGAGCCTGATTTTACTACTGCGGTATGCAGTACAACATAATTGACATACCACTCTACCTAATTCTACAAAGAAGCTCTCACCCAATTCCAGCCAATAGCAATCTTACATTTGAATTGACCCCCTGCACCCATGGCCATGTTGTTTTCCCCACTTGTGAGGATTCTCCTACTGTACTCCTGCCCACACCCTCTGACTGCTTTCAATTAATTACAGAATACTTACAGAACATTTCCAGTATGTATGTACTGTAGGTTCCCCGTTTATAATTTCTTATCTCATATTTTGCTGATTGCTCTGGATGTACATTGCCACATTCACCCCTGAATGCTCACCTCTCTGACCTATTTCTCCTGTCTGCAACCCCAGATATACTGTGCAGTGCCACATTCATTCATCCCTGACTGCTCACCTCTCTAAACTCTCTTTCCCATCTGCAACTCCAGATACAGTACACACTACACTGCCACACTCTCCCGGACTGCTTGCCTCTCTAACCTCTGCACCTTCAGATACAGTACTGTACATTCAGTAGCTCACATGACAGACAGAGCAAACAGGAGGAAAACTGAGAAGGTGTCTATGTGGTGTTGGCATGGAGAGCTGGCGATGGGACAGTCCAGTCAATAAGGAGACCCAGAAACAACCCACACACCATGTACTATATATAATGCATGTAATAAAATACTAAAATAACATTGACAAACACCAGGAAACACTACAGTACCTAAACGCTTATGCTAGAGAAGTTCATAAAGGGAAGCTGCAAATCGCAAACCCAGAAGCAAGTTACATGTACTGTATGTGGGTAAAGGTTGGGCTACAGAAGTAATACAACACTGTTCCAGTTTTAATGTATTGTATAGTGAGGGAGTATTGTAATAAAACAAAAGTTTGAAACAGTAAGAGAACAGTGCAACATAAATATAATGATCGTGGACAACAATTGGGGGGGTTGAACGAGTGGATGGGAATGTGTTACTTGGGAGACACTTACTGTTTAAGTCCATAATTCCTTAATTTTTCCTATATAGTACAGTACTGTACCGTATATGTAGAACATTTAAGAAAACAATGTACAGGTACACATGGTACAGCACAGTACAGTACTGAAAATGCAGATGAGAACTGCAATGATGGTGGGAAAAGCAGTGAATGGGAGAATACTAACAGCTCTAAAGGAGTACTGTGAAAGAACAACCATTGCATTGAAAATGCTTTGCATCAATGTAGCAAAGGAGCTAAGGACAGTTGAGAGTGAGCTGCATCAGAGTTGAAGGGTGGTTGGAAAACAGGCACTGCATTGTCATCACACAAAAAAAGAAAAATCAGTGAATTGGATGAACAGTTTAATGTAACTTGTACTGTATGATGTGAACAAAAAATATGAGAAAAATCCAAAAAAGTGGAAATTTTACCAAATATGATCTAGAACCTTCAATATTGCTCTGATCGTTCTAAAATCTTTACCAGTTATGCACACTAAGGCTATTCACATAAAACAAGTCTTATTGCCATCATAGCTTTATAGTACGGACCAGTATATGCAATTATTGTAGGAAAGAATTTCTAAAATTGCTGATTTTCTGGCTAAATATTTGAATAGACTTCATGGCGTTTCATCTGACAAAGTAAACATTGCATTTTTATTACATTATACCATATATGTCTATCTCTACAATGTTTCTGTGTTCATTTAAAGGAAACCTGACTCAAATATCATGATTGATGTCTGGGATATTCCATTTAATGTACCCATACCCCCAATGGATGTGGTCACCATCCTACCCAGCATTTGCCAGTTTTGGCCATATATGCATTTCTAGTTTGATTTTGGTATGGTTTGAAATACTATATAGGGGTTCTATGATATTAGTAATCTGCCTATTTAGGGAATGCTCTTAAAGTAATCAATTTAATGCTTTGTGCCAAGTA
Source organism: Neoceratodus forsteri (assembly GCA_016271365.2). Taxonomy (NCBI): domain Eukaryota; kingdom Metazoa; phylum Chordata; order Ceratodontiformes; family Ceratodontidae; genus Neoceratodus; species Neoceratodus forsteri. The sequence continues at coordinate 77,678,749 of CM057453.1, forward strand.
TTTATAACATGCATTTTTGTATTTTGTATAGGGGTTTTATGATATTAGTAATCTGCCTATTTAAGGAATGTGCCTAATGTAATCAGTCTGATGCTTTGTGCCAAGTATTTATAACATGTATTTTTGTATTTCAGATTTATGACTGATCAACCAAGGAGCTAGAATTCCAAGTAAGCACTAAAAGGTGGCTACCAAGCACAAATTACTTCCGCTGTCTCATTTGTCAGTAAGATGCAAAATTCGGCTCTTTACAAAGACTGACAGAACTTGGATATCCCACCTTCTTGTATGCAATTCATAACCATGATGATGATGATGTCACTTACTGACTGGAAAAGGATGTGTTGTACAAAGATGAATTCCTAGCAAAGACCCCAGTAATACACACTGAAATATGTACAGAACAGGTCACATTAAATTGTTCCTCCAAGTTGTTTCAACGCATACACCAACAAAAAACTGTTGAACAAAAATGCTGCAGAGTTTTAAAACAGGACAGTGAGCAACCAGATACATCTCATGTGGTCATGCAATCTTCAGTCACAGCCTATTTGATTATAAAAGTAAATGTGTGTATGAAATGGAGTGGGATAAGATGGGGAACAGGAAACTGTTGATGATTGCAACTGTTGATGGTCAAAAAGCCAAAGAATTCAATGGCAGTATCATGTTACATAAATTTCAAGTGTTTGGGGATGAATGCCTAGATCTGATAGCATATGATTTTCAACACATAGATCATGTCTTAATAACTATATAAATAGAACAGCCATGGAAAGTGATGACATCTATGACATAGGGTTCTGTTGCTAATTTCTCAAATTGATAGGCCAATGTTTGACAATGGAAGTGTCTTTTATGCTACAAAACTTCATGACAGATATCAAATGTAGTTAAAAGATCATGGTGTAGATTATGCAGCATCGTACAGATCAGCAAGTCTGAAAAGATGCCTACTGACATACTACACTATTCCCAGTGACTGTAGGGTAACCATAGTTCCTCAGAAAGGTACATCAAGTCTTTTGTGTTCAGCACAGTTGAATGTTGGACAGTTGCTTTCTAAAGTCACCAAATTAAAGCAAACTATGGAAGAATCGGAATATACAAAAGAAAATGAAGATGAACCCTCTGATACTAAGACTCAAATTGATGCAAATATGATCAGTTACAATGCAGCAAAATTAATAAGGTGTGAAGTGAAAGAGTTTGTCACAGAAGAATATCAAGGATTACATCAGCTAAAGAGTGCACATTACAAGATCAAGATACTTGTGAAACAAACCTGGATGTGTCTTATGAAGCAGTTTCAAAACATGTGGGTACTACTGTCTACAATCACATGGCTTGGATGCTTTTTGATGCTATTCCAGAAGTAGGCAATGATGGGAGAGTTCAGCTAAAGCCAAAACAACATGAGCAGGTATTGAATCTTGGACAAAACATATGCACAGCTGTTGCTGATGTTTCAATACCAAAACATGTTGGTACTGCTCTACATATACTTAAGGTCACCCAGGGCAAGGAGACCGTAACCATGCTAAATATTAGCTACCAAGATGCCCAACATTATATTACTTCCATGGCAGCAGCTGCTGATGAGCAGGAAGCTCAAGAAGAGTTTTGCATACCCATGAATCTGAAGTCAGGTTGATTCACACAGTGTGCAACTGACAACCTAGACTTCCATGAGAGTACGAAGGATGGTAAAACTATGCATGGAACATCACATGCAATATATCAGTATGCTGATGAAGGCGAGGATCAACAGTCAATGGCTGTTAGGGCACCCCTAGTTAAAAAACACAAGTCTTCTCACACATATCTTCAACAATTTCAAGCTGGGAAAACAATATTACCCTCAAACACTGCCAGAAGGGTTGCTCACTTGCAGGCACAGCAATAGCACCACAGCAGACCAGAGAACCTCTTCATCCTGTAGACTGGCTTTGGCATTTAGTAAATATGGGTCCCACACTTTATTTAGATGTCATAGAATAACCAAAACTTGTTACATGGTCCTCCTTTTATGAATAAGTTACCCAACAGGATGTACAAGTGACTGTGATTGGGTATGGGCCTTTCTTTCCAGAACCTTCTGTAAACCCTGATGTGGTTAAAGCATCAGTTCATTATTGTATAAAGGTCACTCAGAAAATTGGGCAGAAATTCTACATAATTACATGTGATGAAGCAGTCTATGAGATTTCTCTTGGCCTTCAGAAAAAAAAAGCTGGAGAAGTATGGAAAAGTCATCCTTTCTATGGGTGGCTTCCACATTGCACTGAATTTAATGGGGGTAATTGGGTATTTAATGAAAGAATCTGGAATAGAGGATCTCCTTGCTGAAGATGATGTCTGCCTCTGTGGAACTGACAACAAAATCATGTAAGGCAAAGACTACTATGCCATGCTGAGAGCCCATAGACTAGCTCATGCTGCCATGTATGAGCTACACTGAAATGCACTTGAAAGTTGGCTCATTGGCGAATATGTCAAAGACATGGAGTGCATGGCATTGTTCTTTAAAAGTGTTCAAATACTGATGTGGATGCCAAGGATGCACAAAATGCAAATGATTCATATGTCCAAACAACTAGGCTACTGGAATAAGTAGACACATTAATGAAGAGTTCCATGAGGCAAAGTGCAAATCCCCAATAACATGGGTATGATTCAGATTCTGAATCACTATATCAATGCCAAGTGAGCTGGACACTGGGAGCAGCATCTGGCTGAAGCTGAGAAAATGCCCCCATATCTTGTGGATGCTGGTCATCACAAATACGTCTCCTGAATTCTCCATTACCTATCCACTATGAAAGACCTGCCAACCACAGTGCCAGACATCACTGAAGTGTTCAGATTTGGCAAATTCACCATGTGGTGAACAGTTTGTAAATTTAATGATGTGTGGACAGATATGGCACTCAAGCAGATGTAAAAATTCCAAGACCCAGATTTTCCATGGCATAACTCAGTAGCCTGCTGCTATGGAGAAATGCCTGTGTTCATTGCCAGCACTGAGAGCAATCTCTGAACAAGTGAAGATGATGGCTCACCTTCACAGCACTGATGATCACAAACAACATGAAGACTCTCAGTATACAGCATAGAAGGACAGTACAGCAATTAAAACAATGATGAATGTGGTCACTGGCAGAATGATCAGTCCATTCACCTGTGATACCAGAGATCTTCTGAACATTCCTATGTGAGAAGGTGGTAGGGAGGGCTGGGGGATACTGGGATGTATAGGGAGAGGCATCACCAGCAGAAAACAGGAAGTTGTTATCCCCCTGTACAGACAGTTGGTGAGACCCCATCTGGAGTACTGTGTCCAGTTCTGGAGACCCCATCTCTGCAAGGACATAGACAGGATGGAGGCAGTTCAGAGATGGGCAACTAAAATGGTGCAGGGTCTGCAAGAGAAGCCATATGAGAAGAGGCTAAAGGAGATTAATATGTATACCCTTGAGGAAAGGGGGGGGGACATGATAGAAACGTTTAAGTACCTCAGTGGAATCAACAAAGTCCAGGAGGGTAGCATCTTTCAGAAAAAGAGATGTGCAAGAACAAGGAGACACAATTTGAAGATAGAGGGGGGACAGCTCAGGGGCAATGTGAGGAAGTATTTTTTCACAGATAGGGTGGTGGACGCATGGAACAGCCTTCCTGAGGAGGTTGTGGGGTCTAAAACTGTGGGAGAATTCAAGAATGCATGGGACAGACATAAGGCAATTTTTGTGGGGGGTAGGAAGAAATAGGCTGCTGGTTAAATAGGATCTGCAGCTTATCCTCTAGGTAGGGAAATGAGCAGACTAGGTGGGCCAAGCGGTCCTTATCTGCTGTCAAAGTCTATGTTTCTATGGGTCAAAAGGCCACATCAAATGACTTAATTGAAGACAAGGAAAAGGGCATTGCAGCCCTAACGGCAGCACAACAGAGTGGAAGTAAAAAAAGTTACAACAGTAATGCTTCAGCCATTCATGATCAAAGCAAAAACACCCTCACACATTCAGAAAGTGAAAGAGGTCTATGAAGAGGAGAGCAATGAGGTCAGGAACTTGTACTTTATCTGAGAACTGGGTGATGACAAAAAGGTAGAAGCCTTCAGTCATGAATGGACAAAATATCCCTCAATGCTTTTTGAGTCATGTGCCGACCTTCCCCAAGGCTATGCCATGCACAAATGTATCAGAGCTGATTACCTGGCTGTTCTAAAAAGTCACCTTGGTGAACTGTGGCCAGAAGATGTTAATTTGCCATCTTCAGATGAACCTGCTATACTAGTTGTTGATGCAATGACATTTGTTCAATAATACAAAAGCCTTGATAGGCATACATTTCGTGTCTTGCAGGAGAAGTATATAGATACACTACTTCAAATAAAGCCTGAGATCTGCAACTACACCAGCATTGTAGGAGATAGGTATGATGTTAGTCCATCAGTAAGCTTGAAAAGTGAGGAGTGAGAAAAATGGGAAAAGCTTCATCATGCAAAGAGCAAAGCATATGAACCTCGGGAATCTCTGCCCATCTCCTATGGTAAAGACTTCATTGCCAACTCCCCAACCAAGGCCAGATTCCTTGTTTTCTTGGGATATGCTTGGGTAAAACACAACACTCAGCTACCAGAGGTATGTACAGCACTCAGCTACCAGAGGGATTGGTTGGTCTCACTTGCCTGAGACCGGAACCTCCTAGCCACGCAGAGTAATTTAAGCCTGCATTCCTGTACTTGGCTCCTAATCTGTACTTTATAATTTAGCTCATTCTGGTCTGCTTTTACAAGCTAATTTATCATTTCCCCCTGCTGCATCCAATCAACCTCTCGGTCATGCAGTGAGCCGCCTTGCAGCTAGTTGCAGTTACCTAATTGGGCGAGCTGGGTTCATGGCAGTTTCTCTTTAACTGTATGTGCACTGATACAGTCCTAGCTCTGCAAATTACTCCTTGATTTTTCTCCAGTTAAGCATCCACTCTGTATACTGCCTTGAACTGAGTTTTAAAATTGCACTGGACATGTTAATATTATTAATTCTGTTTGAGACTGTACTGTGTTCACATGCTGAACTGCTATTGATTTAGACAGAGAATCCAGTGAATTGTAAAATTGTGTAGCCTCTGTCTTGAGCTTACGGCTCCTGCTCTTGACTCACATACCTAATGTTCTTCCTTTATCCCCTTGTCCTCCTCTGTCTCTGTTCTGTCCCTCCTGCCCACCCCCGTCCCTCTGTTCCTTTGTGCTTGTTTGGATATCTGAGTTAGCTGACGCCTTGTCTCTGTCTGAGACCACCCTCTGATTTTGTTTTTAATTCAGTGCTCAGCTCTCTTTTGCATGCCTTTGTTTAGACCTCCCCCAACCGCATTAAGCTGTTGTCTCTTTCTTTACAGATGCCACTTGCCCCCATGGGCAGAGACTGCTGCTGTGGTCATGATCCAGCCATAGCACCTCCACAGTGTAAGGAGCCTGATCAACCCACCTCACAAAGAGACAGATAAGGTACAATGCTTGGAATATAGCCACGGTTTCTCTAGGCTGTGTGAACGCTGAACCGGACCACTACTTGCAATTTGCAAATTGTTTTCTTCAAAATTCAGTGCCTTCTCAGGGTAGTGCTTATTTGCTCCACACCTGTGTAGAGCTCCCTGATTGGCTGGTCTCACTTGCCTGAAACCAGAACCTTCTAGCCGCATGACATAATTTAAGTCTGCATCCCTGTACTTGGCTCCTAATTTATACTTTATAATTTAGCTTATTCTGCTCTGTTTTTGCAAGCTAACTTACCATTTCCTCCTGCTGCATCCGATCGACCTCTCGGTCATGCAGTGAGCTGCCTTGCAGCTAGGTGCAGTTACCTAATTGGGCAAGCTGGGTTCATGGCAGTTTCTCTCTAACTGTATGTGCACTGATACAGTGCTAGCTCTGCAAATTACTCCTTGATTTTTTGGCCCACTCCCCACCCCTGCCAGTCCTCCTTTAAATGCACACAGTCTCCGCCCACTTCTATCTGATGTTTTTACTTATTGGTTACTTACTGTCAACATCTGCCATTCCTCCCATCCTCTTTTGCTATTAAGTCTGTTAGTTGCTCGCTATCTTATCTTGTCTTGCTAAGGCATCCCCTTTTGGTATTTTAGGCCTGCTTGTTGTTCACTATCATATTCTGTTTTGCTAAGGCAATTGTTTTAGGTCAGGTGGTCTCTCTAGTACTTAGTCTGCTCCAGAGTTGTAGATAGGTAAATTGCTTCAAAGCATCACTGCCTCTAGTACTATTCTATAGTCAGGTGAACTCTCTCTTATTTAGCCTAACCAGGAGTTGTATTTAGGATTACTGCTTTAAGCTCCACTGCCTCTAGTACTATTCTATAGAGAATAAGAATTTCTTCTCCTTCTACAATCCATTCTATTGTTTAGCACTAGCAGTGCCCATTGGGTGATAGTCTTATAATGAGGGCATATTACCTGCTTTCATGTTTGTCTTTGCTCATCTTATATGCCTTGGACCCGAATTTTAATCAAAAAATAACTCCTAGGGTGGAGAATGGCCCCCATTTTACATTGTCCTACCTGGACATTTCCTATCAAGTAAAAGAACTTGTATGTGATTTAATTTCCCCTTGCCCGCTGCTGTTCCTTCATCTGCTTCGGCATACAGGAACTCTCTTAGAGCCTGCCCATAGGGGTACACCACCTTCTTCATACTCTCTCCTACTTCCATTGACTCTCTCTCGGTCAAGGTATTATTATATGCAGCATCAGGCAAGCTGGGAACTAACCTCAGGACTCCCTATGCTGCCGCAGATGAATCACGCAACCAAAAGAAGACTCAGCTGCCCACACTCCTCCCAGGACTCTGCAGGAAACTCCTCTTCCTACTTTTACTATGCTCAGGAAATGCTGAACTTAATCCAGGCACTCTAGCATCCATGGAATCCCTAGCAGAGCTACAAAGCTTCAAGGGGCTTAGCTTCTTGCATGTTAACATATGCAACTTATTAAAAAACATTACTTCAGTACAGGCCTAGGTATGTCATACTGCTCCAGATGTTCTGGTATTTACGGAATCCTGGCTCCAACCGGCAACCAGTAACAATGAAATTAACATCCCTCCAGCTCTTTGTTCAAAGCCAACAGGCAGACTAGAGGTGGTGGAGTAGCCATTTATATCAAAGGTAAATTCCCGGTCTCCATTATTGACTCAACCTCTGTCCCAAAAGAATTCAAAAGTCTGTCATTAAGGATTGAAATTGCTACCGGTGTCTCATTATGTATATTAGGATGCCATAGACCCCCATCAGCTGGACTACAGTTGTTGAAACATCTCAGAAACATCCTGAGTTCGGCATCCTCAGAGTATATCATACTAGGGGACTTCAGCTTAGACTGGCTCTCCACTGCATCCACCCCACTTAAAATGTTCTGTGATTCTTTTGGGTTGTCACAGCTAATAAATTAAACTACTCATCCTAACAAGCTCAACCCAAATAACAGTACTCTCTTGGATATCATTTTAGTTAACAAACCCCATTCATTCTCCCAAGCTGGTGTCTTTTTCTTGGATATTAGCAACCATTGCTTTATCGCATGTGTAAGATCCACCCTTAAATCCACAACTGCACCAAAATTCTCCTTTAAAAGGTGCATATTCAACTTTGATCCCTATGGGTATATATCAAAGCTAAGAGACTCCATGCGATGGCAGGACTTCTATCTAGCCAAGTCCCTGACTACGCTTATGACATTTTATCAGAAATTGTGCTAGGGGCTCTCAACAAGTATGCTTCCCTAGTAAAAGTTTGTGCCAGAAAAAAATACTGTTGTGGTTTACAGAAGACCTGAAAGATGCTTTGTGAAGTAGGGATGTACTCTGCAGAACTGCTAGAAAAACAAATTTAACAAATGACTGGAATTCTTTCAGAAGGGTGAGGAACCTCTGCACCAAAATGGTCAGAGAAGCCAAAGCTAATTTCTACCACTCACAGCTGGAGAACTCCTCAAGAAATTCCTCCAAATTCTGGAGAACGATCAAAGATATTGAAGGTCATACCACTGGTAATTCCCTACCTACTAAATTACTAATTGACAATATTGTCATTACCAACAGACCATCTATCCTCGAAGCTCTCATTAATCATTTTTCTACTGCAGGGCTAGCCTTTGACTCCTCTCCCGCCAATACCCTCTGCCAACAACTTGGATTGGAAACACAAGAAAACCTTTCCCCAGTCCATCCTTCTCTCTGCAGCCTACCTCTCTGAAAGAAGTTGAAGATCTTTTCCAACAGTTAGACACCAGAAAAAGTGCTGAAGCTGACCTCATTGACCCATATTTCTTAAAGGTCAGCTACCGTGTCCCTGCAGTCCCAATTACCCATCTCTTCAACTTATCCTTGTCCCTGGGTGACCTACCGCCCATCTGGAAAACTGCACTTGTGATCCCTTTGTTTAAGACAGGAGATCCTAGTGACCTCAATAATTACAGGCCAATCTTCTTACTTCCAATCCTGTAAAAGATCCTGGAGAAAATAGTGAGCTCCCAGCTTCGGAATTATCTGGAATCAGAAAAATTGTTTGACCTGTTACAATCTGGTTTTAGAGCACAGCACAGTGCAATCTCAGCTCTAGCCAAGGTGACAAATGACTGGCAACTTGAACTGGACAAATAAACTTTGTCTGAGCAGTTTTCTTGGACTTAAGGAAGGTGTTTGACACCATTGATCACAGGCTGCTTCTGTCGCCCTCTGGAACATTGGTTTGGATTTTCTATCCCTTAAATGGTTTTCTAACTACCTCTTGGGACAACTTCAGCAAGTAAAGGCAGAATGGGAAGTTTCTCCATTAAAACCCTTGTTAAGGGGTGTACCACAAGGTTTCATTCTTGGTCCCTTGCTCTTCACCATTTATATTAAAACGTAGATGCCCCCATTAAAGAAACACAAATACAACTATTCACGGATGATATGGTACGCTACACTAGTAGCCCCACTTCTGATGAGGCCTGCAAAGCCCTTCAAAATGAATGTAATCTGCTGCAACATCAGCTTATAAACCAGGAACTGCTTTTAAATGCAGAAAACAACAAAGCAATGTTCCTCTCGCCCTGCCACAATGTAATAAATCCTGCGATTGCTGGGGCACTCCTGCAGATCACTACCATTCTAGGTGAGCAGTTGGACTACATACCAAAGTTCAAGTATCTGAGGGTCTGGTTAGATCATAGACCCTCTTTCACAGATCACTTAGAAGAACTGGCAAAGAAACTTAGACAAAGACTTGGTCTGTTCTATATGATCAGTAATCTCCTCATAAGAGACACTAAGTTGAAACTGGTTTAAACTACCTTTCTTTCCCTATTTAATTATGCAGATTTTCTATATAACCAGGGACCTGCAGGTACCCTAGCTAAACTCGACATGCTTTATCATAGAGCTATAAGATTTATCATGGGTCTTCCATACTCAACCCATCATTGTGCATTCTACAAGACAGTGGGATGGTCATCCCTTGCTCACAGATGACAAAAAAATGCTGGTTTGGACTTACAAAGCTATTACAAATAAACTGTCCCATTATATCTCTGTCTGTTTACTTTTTTGTACTCTTGCAAAGTAAGCCCTAAGAAGTACCTCATATATCTACCTTTATGTATACAAAGCAAAATCACACATTGGCAGAGCAGCCATTAGCTTTGTGCTTCCTCAACTGTGGAACAAGCTGTAAAAAACTTTGAAATTAACTCACCACATCAGCTTAGCAGCTTTTAAATCTCTATATCTACATCATAATAAGGACTCCTGTGCCTGTCTCCCCTAAATCATAACTCCTGTAATCCCAGTGCACTCCGAATTGCTGCTGCTAAAAAAACTGGTCACATCTATAAATTGTCTCTTCCCTCTCCCCTTTTCTGCTCCCCACATCTGTCCTTCCCACATTCCTTTGACCCTGGCTCCAGTCCTAAATTTTCCATGCCAGATCACTATATACTTTTTTAATTTTGGTTCTATTTATGCTCGGTGTATCTTCTGATAAGTATATTTTTTACATATATGAAAAAAACTCACTGTATCTTCTGTTCCAAATATATACTACTGGCAATGCTACCTGCTGATACTTTTTTATATATTGTATTTTTTTGTATCTTATTTTATTTTTATTATTTTTGTGTCGCATCCCATGTATATTGTTCCTTGCTGACAAACCCAAGTCCACCTTGAAAATGAGCTTGCTCAATGGTGATCACCTGGCTAAAGATTTTGATTGATTGATTGATGATTGGTACAGTACATTGATTCTTGGTGGATTGTTCAAGGTACCAGGTCATTCTGTTCTTCTCTCAAAAGGCTACATGGTAGTAATTCCTGATTGTCATGTACAAAACATATAGAAGCAGATACAAGAATAATCTCCCATATCGCATATTGTGTAAACACACTTGGATATCAGTGAGTACTGTATTAGCGGCAGCCACAGACACTGATGTGATCATAATGTACATCTACTATAGCACTCAGATGGCTGGTCTAGAAGAGCTATGGGTTGAGAAGAAGGGTGTGTACCTGCAATGCCATTCAGTATCAGCTTCTCTTAGTACTACATGCAACACAGATGCATCACAACTCACATCAATTATTCTTAGTGCTTACATCTTGAGTGGCTGTGATACTGTCAGCTATCCCTTCAGAAGAGGGAAGAAGCTTGCTCTAAACGTTTCCCATTGAAAATGCAGCCAACCTTCATGCATTAGCAGATTATGGCAAACCTGGAGTAAGTCTAGATGTCACTGATGATGTCATTTCAGCAGCGTGTGAGTTCTTGATGAAATTATATTGCAAAGATGAATTCAGCGGTGGCCTGGATGCACTCCGAGTTCACCTGTATGTGACAAAAAAAGGGTGTTCTACAGACTCTGCCACCAACAGAGGATGCCTTTAGGCTTCATATGCTGTGTACTCTGCACCAGACAGCAGTCAGAAAAAGGTCTCATGAGTGAAACCCATTGCTTCCTGACCCTACATTGTTTGAGAAAACTCTTCAAGAAGGCAGGCTACTCTCACAGATGATGACAAAGTAGTCAAAGTAAAAGTGGCCATGCTAACCAAATACTGCAAATGCTAAAAAAAAAATGTCAGTGAGGTTGTATTTGTCCTAGGGCAAATGTCAAATGTGTTATTGCATGTATGTGTAATGCTGACACCATGAAACGTAGTCGAGTTCAAATGAGTCTGACTTTGGAAGACAGTGACAGTGATTAAGTAACATTGAAGGTCAGATCTGTATAAGACTGGTTAAAGTCATGAACTTAATGATTAGTATAGTGATGATCTCATGTAATTGTATAAGTAACCATTATCAATTTAATACTAAACAGGAAATTATACAGCCTTAGATCATTAACAATAAGTTATATATATATATATATATATATATATATATATATATATATATATATATATATATATATATATATTAAATGAAATCTTAATCATAATTATTTCCTTAATTCTAAACTAAACTCTTTGTATTGAATTTGTAATTTTAACACTGTTTAGTGTGATGCACCTTTGTTTTCATTCTTTCCTTACATCAATGAAATAAAATAAAAAGGTTTTTTTTTTTTTTATGCATAAATGAATGCATTTTTTTTTTATCCGTATGTCAACAAATTTTGACCTGGTCCATTTGGGAGGATGGGTACACAAAATGGAACATCTTAGTCATAAATCATGATATTTGAGTCAGGTTGTTTTTAAATGAAAGCAGAAACATTGTAGAAGATGGAAACATGGTATAATGTAATATAAATGCAATGATTGCTTTGTCAGAGGAAATGCCATGAAGTCTAATCAAAAATTTAGCTGAAAAATCTGCAATTTTGCAAATATTTTTCTACAATAATTGCATATACTGGTCTATACTGTAAAGACATGATGACACTGAGAGTTGTTTTATGTGAATAACCTCAATGTGCATAACTGGTACATATTTTAGACTAATCTGAGCAATATTAAGGGTTCTAGATCATATTTGGTAACATTTCCACTTTTCAAGATTTTTTGTTCATGTTGTACTTATTTCAGTGAATTTCCAACTTGTACAAGAGTTGTGACATAGAGGCCTCTTGATTATGGTAGTGGGGGAGGTCACGTCTTCCCCAAATTATGGCCTACAAAGTATTGCAAGAGGTGTCAGGTCCAACCCTGCTCAGAAACACTTGCAAAGGAACATTACTGAGGACAAGGCTGAAGCTCTTAAGGATTTATCAAAAAATGAGAAAAATTGTTGTCAAGCAAACAGACAAAGGGGGACAAGTGGTAGTCTTAAATTCTGCAGACTACTTAGAAGAAGCACAGCATCAATTACAGAATACCCAGAATTACAAAGTACTTGATGGAAATCCCTTATTAATTTATCAAAACAAACTTAATGAATTTTTCCTTTCTTATAGAACACGTGGAGTCATCACAGAGCCGGAATACCGGTACCTTTTTCAGAAAGTCCCTGTTGTCCCTACCTTGTACCTTCAATCAAAAGTGCACAAGGAACCCCAAAAACCACATGGATGCCCTATTATTTCATGGGTGGACTTCCCGAATGAAAACCTGTCCAGAGTTTTGGATGGATTTTTATACATCATGGTGGTTCATTATCTTCACACCTAAGAGATGCAATGACAGTTTTGGAGGCCCTTGAGCACCAGACTGTTGATGCTGCTTCCCTACGGTTAACTATTGATGTTGAATCACTATATACTAGCATAAAACATCATCTGGGACTTCATGGGGTAAAGTTCTTTATGGACATGATTCAAAAATTCTTGATCTGGAATTTGTTATTGAATTTCTAGAATTTGTTTTGAACAATAATGTTTTCACCTTAAATTCCAAATTCTTCTTAACGGTTTATGGAACGGCCATGGGGGCAGCAATAATGCCTTCCGATGCCATCCTGTTCATGCATTGGTGGAAGGAGGTCCCCATCTTCGACCCCCGGGTGAATAAGTATTACAAGATGAAGTACTGGGGGTGCTATATTGATGACATCCTGTGCATTGTCATGCAGTCTGTGGCAGATGATTTTTTTAGGCATCCTTAATCACAATGATTGGAATTTACATTTCAGTTACATGATTCACCCTGAGATAGTGACTTTCCTTGACCTTAGGCTGCGTACCACCCCAGATGGCACAATTTACTCAGAACATTTTCAAAAACCTCCATCTGGAAATACTATTTTAAGATCTGATAGTCCCCACCCACCCCATCTTATTTGAGGTATCTCTAGGTGGCAATACCTAGGACATCAAAAAAATTGCTCCATAACAGTTGATTTTGAAAAACATGCACATGAACTCACAAACAAGTTACTAGATGGAGGCTATGATACTGCCAGCCTAAAAGATGCCAGTCATTTTGCACTTGCCCAAAACTGTTATACATTGTTAAAGCCCAGAATTAGGGAAAATATAACATCTGATAGAATAAATGTTATTACTGAATTTAATTCTGTAACTCCCAAAATAGCTGGAACTTTGAAATGGTTTTGGCATATTCTTGGTGATGACCCTAACATTAATGGCATGGTTAGTGACTCTCCTAGAGTTGTCTATAGGAAAGAAAAAATGATAAAAGACAAGTTTGTCAAGAGTCATTTTACTCCTGACAATGCCACCCCTGGTCTACATTACCAATGGGTACAAAAGGTTCACACTGATGTGGAAATTGTAGTGTCTATAAATATATGCAACAAGGTAGCCTATTTACTAGTCCCACCAATGGTGTCCAGATTGATGTACGCTTTATTACCTGTCACACAATGCATGCTGTGCATGCTTTGCTATGTCCCACTGGTTATGTGAGAATGACAACACATACTTTGAAAGAAAGAATCCAGGAACATATGCATTCCATTTTACATGAGCATTGTGACACTCCTGTAGGGACACAATGGTTTTTGAACAATCACAAAGATCTGGATTCTTTTAAATTCATGGCTTTAGATCATGTACCCAACAACCCCCGAGGAGGTTGTATTCATTTATTACAGAGATAAAGTAGACACATTTACTCCTTGGGTGCCCCACTGTATATCTGAAAGGGCTAAATGATACATGGGACACCTTGCCATTTTTAAGTTTGCTGTGCATGCACATGCAGTGAACGTCTTGCTATAAGTGCCTTTTGAGGGGTATGACACTGTCTGTTCAATGCAGAGTGCTCTCTAAGGGGTTCAACAGTGCCATACCAATCTTCAGGCAGGCTTATTGTGATGCTGTTTTATTTTTTCATGGGAGGAAATGTCTTCTACTTGTGAAGAAAAATCTGCACCAATCATATGGCAGCTTTTACTTTGATGTGCAGCAGGAACACCGCCCAGCAAACAGCTGATCAGTGATGTCCAAGTGCTCTCCTTGCTTGCTTTCGTGCTGCCCCCACCACCTCCAACCACCCACCATTATACAGCCCATAAGGGCTCATCTGTAGCTGCGGTGCAGGTCTTCAGTCATTTCTCCCCTTGGGGAGTGCTCTGCCCTTGCCAGCATGCCTGCAGGCTTTCTATTTTAAATTAGTTACTTCCTGTTTCTTTATATTATAAACCAACAATTGGAGGCTCAATCCCTGTGTCAGTACTAGGACCCTCTCTTCCCAGTATTTACTTTTTTTAATGTATTCTGATACTGGAATGACCACTCCTGGTGTCAGATGCTCCCCCACTCCCACTTCTGTTTTTCCAGTAATTAAACCCAAAAATCGGGTGCCCAGTCCCCATATCGGTACTAGGAACCCCCCTTCTCAGTACTGTGGGACACTGAGAAGCCCACTCCCAGTGTTCTAAAATGTTCCAGTAATCCGTCTCTGTATGAAAAAAGAAAATTGTCCCCTTATGTCTTTTTTTCCTGCAAAACAGAAAACGGTCCTTCATCTCCCCGTCCCCTTCCCCATCCCAACCCTCCCACTGAGCAACCCACTACACCACAGCCCCTTGCCCTATACTTACTATCTGAGGTTGGTGGCTGTCATCTTCTGTGGACCAGAACATGTCTGCATTCTTCAAAGATGAACTGCAAACTGAAGAACCAAGGTAAGCGCTATATAATGGTTGTCAATGGCATTTTCAACTTATGTTGACATCTCAGTCATTTTTCAATATTTCTGTACCAAATTTTCAACATTTTTGGGGGGACCCCACCTCATTAATTCTGGCACTGTCATTTTGTTTCTCAGTCCCAAAAGGTGATTTTGCAGTCATTGCCCAAAATCACCTTTTGAGATTGAGTAACAAAACAACAGTGACAGTGTTCATGAGGAGGGTCCCAAAAGCCCATGTTGAAAATCTGGTGCAAAAAGACAAAAACACCCAATTTATGTGCAGTCATTGAACGTTTACATGGGCATAACTCATAACTTTTAATATTTACCCACCACAACATTGCTATTTTTATACCCCTCATGAACAGTACAGCTGTCATTCTTCACATCCTGCCCAAAATGTGTTTTGCATCTGTGGTGCAGAATGGTGTGGTCACTGTGTGAAATCACCTTTTGGGAACAATGAATGAAATGACAGTGGCAGTCTTCATAAGGTGGGGTCCAAAATGGCCATGTTGAAAATTTGGTGAAAAAAATCTCCTAAAAATGGCTGAATTACATGCAAGCATTCAAAATATTCTACATGCACATGTAACTTTGGTCATTTTCAATATTTCCACTTCAAAATTTCAGTATAGCCACTTTATCACACCACCTCATGAACAGTACAGCTGTCATTTTTCACATCCTGCACAAAACATGTTTTCACACCTGTGACACAGAATGCCGTTTTCCCATGGATTTGAAAATTTTCACCTATGAAGCTCATGAGGTGGGGTGATAAGAAGACTAAGTTCAACATTTGGGGTCAAAATATGAAAAAATGGCAAAGTTATGCCCATTTGTTGCAATTTCAGTATGCATGCTTAGAACTGTGGAAATCTTAAATATTTTCACCACAGATTTTCAACATAGCCTTCTTATTACCCAAGCTTCTGTATGTCAAAGCTGTCATTTTTCAAATGCTGTCCAAAATCTGTATTTGCACCTGTGGCGAAGAATGGTATTCCACTTTGCACAACAAATTTAATAGTCCCAGAAGTCTCAAATAAAAAGTTTCTTGTTTTCCTAGCTTCAGTGTGACTGTGTGTACAGGGCAAGAGCAGGCTGGCAAAACAAATCTATGACTTGTGCCATCCAGAGGAGAGAGAAACAGAGACATTGTGGGGGGGGCCCTAGAGAAATTTAGCAGTCCCAAAGATCCCCAAATAAATGTTTCCTGGTTTCACTGTGGCGCTGTGTACAGGGTAAGGGCAGGGTAGTAAAATAAATCTTTGACTTGTGCCATCCAGAGGAGAGAGCGCGAGAGAGAGAGAGAGAGAGAGAGAGATTGCACAGTGAGACTGTGTGTACAGTGAAAGAGCAGGCAGGCAAAATTAATCTTTGACTTGTACCTTCCAGAGGGGAGAAAGACACCATGGGGGGGGCACAATAAATTTACCAGTTCCAGAATTCCCAAATAAAAGTTTCTTTGTTTTCCTGGCTTCAGTGTAGCTGTGTGTACAGGGCAAAAGCAGGCTGGCAAAACAAATATTTGACTTGTGCCTACAGCTGCATTCACTTGTTCTGGAGTCTCAAGAAGGGTTTTAGTTCAGAATGGATGGATTTTGGTTTGCTGTGTGGTGCCAGGTAGGTTGGGCAGACAGTTACTGAGAGCCACATAGCAGTTGCACTGGCAGGCAATGAACTGTACACCATGGTAAAACTGGCACATCAGTTACTATGCCCCATATTAAAGAGCATCAGTCCCAAAACTGATCCTTGTATTACCCAACTTAAGGCTTCCTATGGCTCTGAGTGCACCACATGGATGACTAACCCCTATGTCCTGACCCCAGCCAGTTCCCTACTCATCTGATAAGTTTTTACCCTACCTCAAACTCACCTAGACTTTTTATTAGCCTTCTGAGTGGAATGAACTCAAAGGCCTTGCTAAAATCAAGGTACAGTACAGCACATCCACTGCTTAGCCATATTGACCACCTTTGTGATATCATCAAAGAAGTTATTATTTTTTTTTACTTTCTTTATTACTCCCAGACCCGGGCATCCTTCAGGAGTGCCCACTCTGATACTACCCTACTCCCAGCCTGAATCCCCGGCATCTTCCAGGATCTCTCCCCGTATGACCCCCAGGCAGGCCTGACCTCTGGTATCACCTCCAGTGCTGGTTCCGCCCTTCCCCCTGGCAGTCAACTCCTAAGTGTGAGGTGCCTTACCTGGGGCCAGACAGTCTGGCTATGGAGAGATCCAGGCACGTCTGGGCTGGTGATAGGATGTGGGTGTTCCCCTAGGGCCACCGTCATCTCACTTGTGGTCTAGGAGGCCTTTTTCTTGTGTAGCTTGTTTCCCCCCAAAGTGCAGTCATGCAATGGTGTCAACACACTGGCAGAGCCCCATAGATGCCCTCCGCACTTGTCCCTTGCGTGTTCACACACAGGTAGTACCCCCAGGTCTCCACTGGGGGCCTCTATTGCACTGGAAAGACCCCTTGATCCCTCCCAGGGAGAGGAGAGCTGTTCCATGGATGCTCAATCCATCTCCCTCCCCTGACGACCCCCAGCACCCGGGCTCACTCAAGAACCCAGGTTGCCAGCATAGCATCAGGTGTGGTGACCAGCACCTCAACCCTCAGCACCACAGGGCTGGCTATCATCAAAGAAGTTGATAAGGTTTATTTGTCAGTATTTCCCTGTAACAAACCCTGGCTGCAAACCCATATGGCATCTTGTCCTGCAACCAAATTTGCTTCCGGGAATTCCACAGTTTGTCCTTATGTTTGGATTCCAGCAGCTTGCTGGCAATCAATGTTAGAGTCTCTTAATTTGTCCATAAACAGAAGCCATGGTGACCACCATATGCTGTACCATCATGAAACAGGTTCCTACATAATTGCGAAGAAGCTTAGAAGGCTTTTAACATTACTTTATCTTGATAAACATTCAAAGAAGTTCACAGATTAACTTTTTAAATAGTGCAAACTGAAACAGAAGAAAAAGAGAAAAGACTGCACTGTAGTAAGCTTTTCAATAAATTGCTGTTCTTTTTCATAGTGAAGGAGTGAATATTGTGGATGTTATGCTTTGCTTAGAACAACAATATGAAGTATTGGGAGCACTAGATCCAATATTGGATTCTGAGGGTTTTTGGAATGGTGGTAAAAGTAAAACTTTTTGAAGAAGGTGCAGATTTTAAACATTTGCCAAACTGTCTTTTCATTGGTAGAGACAAAGGTTTTATTTTTCATCCAGGCCAACCACGTAGATGTTATAGATGTGGCTCTGCCAGACATATTAATACATCTTGTATAGTTCTTTTGTGCTCCTATTGTGAAGAACCAGGGCATTCTGGGTTTCACTGTGAAAATATTCCTAAATGTTCTTTATGTCAAGATACAGGTCATGATTTTTCGGTCTGTCCTAAAGTATCACATAATACTAAAGATGCAGATTTTGGGACACAAGACCAGTATTTAGCTAAAGCAGTGAGGAAAATTGTTAGATCAAGCCCATGGACTGCTTCAGAACAGTGCTTTAGAAATGCTTCAGAAGGCCATACTTATGCAGAGGCAGCTAAGCAGGGGCCTGTGTCCAACTCAGACTTATATTTAGGGGTTAGCTCTAGCCACATAGTTTTAAAGGATTCTAGGATAGAAGAATCTGTAACAACAGTTTCTCCTAGTTCCCCTTGCATGTCTGAGGTAGTTACCTTCATGCTACCCCCATCTGTCCCTTGCAAAGATTTTCAAATTATAAAAGGGAATAAATCTGTTCTGACAGTTTCTGCGACAGCACCAGAAGGTGTAGCTACTTCCAACCCTTTTGCTGTACTACAAACAGAGGAAGGGGAGGAGTCAGACGCTGTCTCTGGTACATCTTCACAGAGAGGTGCCATGTCGGATGTAGAGACTACTATTGAACCAGCTGAAAAAGTAAAGAAAAAACAATTAAGGGTTACCAGGATGGGATTAAGGAAAAGTATTAGAAAAAAAACTTGATGAATTAATACTTTAGCTTTAAAACAGTATAATTTATCCTTTGCTAGTTTAAATGTAAATAGTATCCATACGGAGCGTAAACGCTTGGCTACTTATTCTTTATTTTCAAATTGTACAGTGGATATAGTGTTTTTTCAAGATACTAGATTATGTGATGGAAGAGACTTTGAGGTTGCTTCCACAGCATGAGTATGGGGCCCCTGTTTTTGGTCAGGTGGAGAGGACCACTGCTGTGAAATAGGAATTTGTTTCCTTTTTTCTGAGTTCAAGGAAATACGTTTAGTTGAGATTTTCCCAGGTAGAGCATTACTATTGGATATTCAGATAAAAGGAGTGAATGTTCGGTTAATTAATGTGTATGCACCTCAGGGTAAAACCGAGTGGATAGATTTATTAAAGTTAATTAAGCCTTTTTTTAATTTAATAAGCTTTATTGTTATTAAACTTGTACAGTCACATTATAAGTTACATAGCATGTAAAGACCAAACATCTTTAGAGATAGCTGCACAAGCAACACATATTCCCCCCTCCCTATTAACCCCTCCCTCCACTAAGATACCTAGACCTAAAGTAAAGCTAGAATAGGTAAAAGAAAGAGATATGAGGGGGTTCCATTTCATGGGTATACAGTAAATTTAAAAGATCTATCAAACGACTTTCATCCTTACCATGTCAGACGTAAGAACCCTAGTGTATATCCTTATTTATTCAATTGTCATTTAAAGGAGATGTTTACACCATTAACAAAGCCTCCAATTTGCCCCATCTCTTGTCATATCCTTGAGGACTGTCCCTAAGAGTGGCTATTGTTTTTTCAATCCTTAGGCTATACAGAATTTCCCTTAGCCATTCCGAATAGGAAATTTCTTCCTGATCTAGCCAGTGACATAATACCAGTCTCTTTACCACTAAGGATACTAAAGAAATATAGAACCTTCTTTCCTTAACAGGGATCGATGAAAGAGCCCCTACAACACATATTTCAGGGGAGAAAAGATCCGCTAAGCCTAATAGGGGACTAATTGTTGTCTTAATTTTCTCCCATAGTGAGACTACTTTATTGCACTCCCATAAAATATGAAACAACGTACCATCTGCCAAAGCACATCTAAAGCATGTTGCTGTAGGAAGTTTACCCATTCTAAGCAAGTGACTTGGGGTAAAATATATGTCATGGAGAATATAGAATTGGGTAAGGCGTAACTTGTCATTTGCAGAATATTGGTGGAGATCCAACCAAAGGCGATCTCATTCTTTGGGTAACATGGGTAATGCCCTACTCCAGCACTGGGATTCTCCAGATATTGTGGGGTACATGTATGGAAAGATAAAGGTCACTAAACACAAAACCGAGTAGGGCGACCGGGCAAGAGACTGCATGTGGGAGAGAAACTCTCCTTGATTGGTGTCCCATTTTAGCATGCCAAACCAATCCATCAGCATATGGCAGATCTGGTACACCTTAAAAGTTTGTGACCTCGGAAGCCCCAGCTCATAAAGTAATTTTGGGCTTTCTGGTATTCTTCCCTCCTGTATAAGATCAAATATACATTTTCCTGGTGTCTCTGGTATACAAATAAGTGTCCCCTGAAGCTTAAAATTAGAGTTTCCACACAATGGTTGGGAAGCATCCCTTGTGTTCTCATATTTCATAGACCTACAAAGTTGAGTATGTACTTTAACCAATATACTGATAACTGTGTATCTTAATTGTGGAGGTAATCTATTTAACAATACAAAATATATAGCATCTAGAGATATTCCTATTTTCATGAACAAATATCTTTCCACTTATAACCAAATGGACATATACTCTAAGGGATTTACAGACCCCAGACCTATGATCCATCAGGCTTATTTTGAAATATGACTGGCTAAATAATATAAGTAAAAATTTGGTAGTCTGAGTCCCCCCCAATATTTTTGGGGTGCCCAGTTTTATATAGGAATGACGAGGGCACTTCTTTTGCCAAATAAAATGGGATATTACTGCATGAAGCTTTTTAAACCATGCCATTGGGATAAAAAGGTTAAGCATATGAATAGGGTAAAAAATGTGGGGGAGGATATTCATTTTAATAACACTGATTCTAGCATGCATTGACATTGGGAGTGTGCCCCATCTATTTAAATCCCTTGCAATAGTTACCATCAAGTTCTCCAGGTTCAACCTTCTCCTCAGAACAGCACTTTGCGTGAGAGTTATTCCCAAGTATACAAGTTTAGATGACTCTTTCAGACCTAAATGTATATAATCTGTGGGATGTACGCAATTATTTAATGGCATTATGGTAGTTTTATCCAAATTTAACTTATAATTAGAGACCAATCCAAACTGAGAAATAATTTGTAGTGCAGCTGGTTGTGAGATAGCAGGATGTGAAATATGCAGTAAAAGATCATCAGCATAAGCTGAGATTTTAACTTCAAGAGGGCCCATTATAATGCCATGCACTTGTGGGGAGGAATTCAGGAGTCTGATTAAGGGCTCTAAATAAATATTAAACAAAAATGGGGATAGTGGGCAGCCCTGATGAGTCCCTGAGTGGAGAGAAAAGCCTTCCGACAATATACCATTGCAGTATACTTTAGCGTTCGGGCTGGTGTATAAGATCTTTACCCATTCAATAAAGTTGGTAGGGAAACCAAATCTTTCCATTGTCAAAAAGAGAAAGTTCCAGTGTACCCTGTCGAAAGCTTTCTCCGCGTCCAGGAACACCAAAACCATTGGGTCCTGAGACTCCCTGGACACGGAGAAAATATGTTCTAGCTTTCTCAGATGGTCTAAAGAAAATCTCCCCCTCATAAACCCTACTTGCTCAGGTCCTATAAGTCCTTCCCAAACTTGCATTACCCTAGCAGCCAAAATTTTTGCTGGGATTTTAATATCACAGTTCATGAGCAACATGGGCCGATAATTGGTAACTTTATTGGGAGGTTTATTGGGTTTGGGTATAACTATTATAAGGGCCTGCAGAAGTGAGGAATCAGATATACCCCTTTCACAAAGGAAGGAAAAGACCTGAGCAAGAATGGGAGTTAAATTGGTTGCCAGGGCTTTGTATAAATTAGCAGGAAATCCATCCGGACCTGGAGATTTATCCGATGCCAAAGCCTGGATGGCAGTTAAAATTTCAGTCTGTGATATAGGCCACATTAAGAGAGTTTGTTGATCTTGGGAGAATTGTGGGAGTGGAATCTTCTCTAAGTAATTCTGAACTTCTTTATTTGAAAGGACATTCAAGGGAGGCGAATATAGCTGTGAATAAAACCTATCAAATTCTTGGGTGATCTCTACTGGGGAAGTTTTAAGGGTACTATCAATTTGAGAGGAGCTAGCTTTTACCAAATGGGAAGCTTCTTGTTCTTTAAGTCACATGGCCAACAAATGTCCCGCCTTATCCCCTTGGTCTATATACATTGACCGCGTCTTTAGCAATGCATATTCAGACTTTTCCCTTAATAAGTCTGCGTATTGATGCCTTAATTTGGTTAATTCAACATGCTCTCGTTCAGAGGATTCCAGGGTTGTGCTATGTTCAAGTGCTTCTATCTGGACTAACAGGGCTTATAAGGAAGCCTCTCACTTTCTCTTGTGGGTTGAAGCAATACAAATACACTCCCCCAAAGGACACATTTTAATGCCCCCCATATTTTATCCACATTAGCAACAGAACCTAAGTTCGACTGCCAAAAACTTCAGATAAGAGCTTGCAATTTCTCTATGACCCATGGGTCTTTAAGAAGTTGTGTATTTAATTTCCATATTTTATCCCACCTAATATTCAGATTGGGATTATATATGAGCCATACTGGTGAATGATCCGACAATACTCTAGGAGCTATTCCAACATCTGGAATATGGGGTAGAGCTTCAATGCTAACTAAAAAGTAATCAATCCGAGACAGGGATTTATGGACTGATGAATAGAAGGTATACTTCTTGCTAGTTGGAGAAAGGGTTCTCCAAGGGTCACAGAGACCTCCCATAGTTATAAATTCTTGGACAGCTTGTTGTGCCAAGGATGGTCTAGTGACCTGACTACTCAATTTGTCTAGATTAGAGGTCATAGTAACATTCCAATCCCCTGCAAAAATTAAAGGGAGGTGTATAAATCTGGAGATCACTTTTAATAACCCAGTAAAATTAAGCCTTTTTTATTTACTAGTAAAAATATAGTGTTTGGTAGAGATTTTAATATTAGTTGATTCCTCTCTGATAAAACTGGGCAGACACAGAAAACCTTTTGTGATGCAGGATTCTTGAATGATTTATTATATCAAACAGGGCTCCGAGATGTTTTTACTAGGGAGCAGAAGGATAAATCAAAAATATTTTTTCAGGGCAAAAAGGCTACAAGAATAGATTCTTTTTTTATTACCCCAACTTTAAAATATCACCATCAAAAGGTACATATTGTGGCCACTTCTGATCATGGATTACTAACAATGAATATTTCTAGTTTTCAAGATACTACTAAAGGCCCAGGTTATTGGAGAATGAATCTTTCATTACTTGATAATCCAGAGATTATGGAAGGTTTTATTTTATTATTAGAAGCAAGACAATCAATTTTCTTTTTATATGATTCTCCTGTTTCATGGTAGGAAGATAGTAAACAATATGTAAGGGAGTTTTTTTCACAAAATAGGAAAATTAATGGGGACACATCAGAATGACAGGTGTCTGATTTTACAGAACCATCTTAGTCAGCTCCAGGCATTACAATTACAAGGGGAAAGTGTTATTTACAAGAAATAGCAGTAGTTAAGACTGACTTGATACAGTTACAATGTGATAGAATGAAATCTTTAGAGAGCAATGGTTTGGAACACAAGGAAAACAGGCTTTTACAAATCCTTTTTATAGTTGTAAAAGTCAGAGTCAACAAAAAGAAATTACATGTATCAAAACACAAGAAGGCATTTATGTTACATACAAATAGAAAAATTGTGCAAGATATAGAAAATTTTATTTCTAAAATGTTCCAGGAAGATACTGTAATAGGTGAGAGCGGTTTAGATGACTGGTTGTTAGATTTATGTCTTCCACAAGTTCCTGATAGCTATTTTCTTTCTTTATTGGCTCCTATTATGAGTTTGGAACTTGCAAATATAATTACTTCTCTCCCTTTAGGGAAGGCACCAGGAAATGATGGTTTATCCAGTGAAGTATATGCCCATATAAATTGATATTTAGGGAAGGAGTTAGTATCTATGAATAATACTTGCCTTTTAAATTCCGGATAACATGAATATTAGTTTATTGATATTGTTGTTTAAAAGTGGGGAAAAGGAGTGTCTGAGGAATTGGAGGCCTATTTCTCTTTTGAAATCTGATTTAAAAATTCTCATCAAAATAATTAGTCGTAGACTCAGATTAGTTTTACAAGACATAATTTTACCAACACAATTTTGTTCGGTCCCAGGGAGAAGGATTACAGATGGTCTTATTTTGTTGAGAGAAATAATGGAAAAAGGAAGATTGTAAAAAATTATGGATTTTTTGGTCAGTTTAGATCAAGCAAAAGCATTTGATAGAGTGGCACACAGTTATATATGGAAATGCCTTTTGAAAGTTAATTTTCTGCGGCCTTTTATAAATTGGATCCATATGTGTTAAGCAAATGCTTCCACCATACCATATGCGAATGGGTGGTTGGGTTCTAGTTGAGCAGTAAAGAGAGGAGTCAGACAAGGCTGTCCTTTAAGACCTATGTTAAATATTTTGACTTTACAGCCTTTATTGCATAAGGTGATGTTGGATTCCGCAATTCAAGGGGTAACAATTTTGAGTATTGATAAAGAAATTAAATATATTGCATATGCAGATTATTTATGTTTTACCTTGGCAGATTTTCCCTCTGGTGGAGTATTGGGAAATTTGTTGACCAACTTCACCCAGGAAACAGGTTCCAGGATAAATCTCATTAAAAGTAAGTGTGTTCCAATTGGGTCTGTTTCTACACAGCATCAGGACATACTTGGTATACCCATTACTTATACCCACTGTAAAATTTTAGGGATATTTTTTGGTCAAGATGATATGGGTTTTCTGAATTGGGATATTTTATTGACAGAAGCTCAGAAGAAAGTGGTATATTGGAACAGATGGTTTCTTTCAAAACTAAAGAGGGTTTATATGTTAAAAACATTTTTGTTGAGTATGTTTTTACATCTTAGTACAGTGTATATGTTACCTACACAGTCAGAAACAAGGGTGTATAGTGTTTTTTTTCAGGGTATCTGGGGCAGTCGCCTAAATCCTATAAAGAGAGGAGTGTTGTATTTACCTATTGAAAAGGGAGGTTTGGGATGATTAATCCAGTTTTGTTTTTCTTCAGCATGTTTTTCCAAGCAAATATTTTTCCCCTTTTACAAAGGCAAGAAAAATATTGGGCCCCTTGGGTTTTGGATACTGTAGCACATTGGTTAGTATCTTGGGAAACCCATAAGGGTATTGCTAGACAGAAATCCATTTTTGGATTATTAGTATATTTTCAACACTGTTTTAGTAAAATTAAATTATGGGGCTTAACAAAGTTTGAAGGGTATACCTTATCAAGAAAAGAGTTACATAATTTGTTGGTACAGAAATTCTTTTGGGAACTTCCTCATTTTGGGACTCGATCTGATGGGGAATTTAAACGAATTATACAAATGTTGGGAAATAATCGAATACCAGTATATATGTGGGATGTTTTGTGGCTTTGCGTTCATAGAAAGCTGAATGTAAAAAATAATTTGAAACATAAAGGATGTATGGAGAGATATTGTCCAAGACAGGATTGGTGTGGTCAAGATTTCGAAACAATGAACCATCTGTTTTTTAATTGTCCTTTTATAACTCAGTTTTGGAAAGAAGCTGCAAAACATTGGATGGGCTTCCCTCTTACAGATATGAATTCAGAGATTTTATTTTTATGACTTATACCTCCAAGCTGGAAGATATATAATACATTTAATATTCATATTTATAAAATATCATATCTGGCAGATACGGTGCCAGTGGTCTTTAAGACAACAATATGTGACCCCAGAACAATTATTTTGGATAATCCATAAGAGTTTGAAAAGTCATAAATTGCAGGAATCATTTATAATACCGTATCAGACATACAAATTATGGTGGACTAATATTAATTGGTTAGATACTGGTTAAAAGTTTATATGTCTGCTGCTCTGACATTGTATGATCAAAATACTTAGTTGTGTTTGTCTTTTATTTAATAATTTTATTATTTGGTGTGATTTAACACTGTTTATTTTTGGATTATTGTCATGAAAATTAAAAATCTCCCCTAATTTTTAGTAGAGGTGGGGGAGATTCTTTTTAGTATCAGAGATGTATTTGAGTTTATAGTTTTTTATGGGAGTGCTTAGCTATTTGTATGATTGAAATACTTATTTTTGTTTTGTAGATTTATTTGTGTGAAGTAACATTTTGTGAAATTTTTTGATTTGCAGAAGTTTCTAATAAAAAATTCCCCTACTCTTTTCGAGAAGTGCCATGGGATCTTTAACATCCACCTGAACTACCACCAAAACAGGCAGATGGGACCTCAGTTTAATGTCTCATCTGAAAGATGGCACCTCATGAGTGCAGTACCCCCCCCACGCTGCACTACAGTGTCAGTATTGGGATATTAACCCAAGTGCCTGGTGTGGGATAGAACCCACAGCTTTCTGATCTCCTGGCCTCAGAGGCAAGTGTGCTATCTGCTGAGCCACTGACACTTTGTATTGTAAAATATATCCTTTATTAGCATAAGTAGACATACTCAAGTATTTATAATTTAAAAACCAGCTAAAGGGATCACTTTAGAGTATGTATAAGAGACCATACATTTGAAAGACAGGGAACAACTGAGACCAGAATCATTTTATAAATTAATATAGTATTATATTTAAAATTCATCATAGCTGGCCTTGTTGCTGCACACTAAGAAAGTGCATTGTGTTTTCATGTATAATGCAATTAGTTCTGAAGCTCCCTGAAGTGGTGGCCTTGATGGAAGAGGGATGCCTGGATATCGTGGCAGTCACAGAAACATGGTACAAAGAGAACCATGACTGGGATGTCAACATACCAGGGTACACAATCTACAGGAAGGATAGGGAGGGTAGAAGAGGAGGAGGATTAGCTCTCTACATAAGGGAAGGAATCAAAGCAGTGGAACTAAATGGTAAACAAGGAGGAGAGGAGGCATTGTGGGTCACCCTGGAGAATGGAAATGGCACCATAGTCTGCATGGGGGTTGTATACAGACCCCCATCTCAGGGGAAAAAATGGACCAGGAAATGATAGAAGGCATCTTTAGAATGGCATAAAAAGGGAAGATATTGTTGATGGGGGACCTGAATATGCCAGATGTTAACTGAAGCATCTTTGCTGCAGCCACATCCAAGAGCAGGGTCATTCTTGATTCCCTACAGGAGGCATGCTTCAGACAGCTAGTGTTGGAACCCACTCAGGAGGGAGTAATCTTAGACATAGTACTCTCAAACAGGGACAGAGAGAGGATCTCAGATGTAGAAGTGGGTAGCCATCTGAGAACATGACCACCAAACAGTGTGGTTCACGTTAAATACAGCCACAGAGTCAAGCCATACAAAAGTGAGGGTACTGGACTTTAGGAAGGCTGACTTTGTCAAAATGGGAGAGTGCCTCAGAAAAGCACTAGCAAACAGGCAAAAAGGAGGGGTGGAGGAACAATTGGGAAACATCAAAACTGTCATCACGGTGGCAACAAGCCTTTGTGTGAAGCAAATAAATCAAAACCAAAGAAAACACCACTATGGTTCTCAAAAGAGGGCCCGGGAAAGGTTAGGGGAAAAAAGATAGCATTCAGGAAGTATAAGGAAACACAGAAGGAGCAGGACAGAAAACTGTACCAGTTAAAGCAGGAGGAAGCGGGGAAGGCAGTCAGAATAGCAAGGCCCAAACCGAGGAAAAGATAGCCAGTTAAGAAGGGGGATAAAACCTTTTATAGGTACATTAGGGAGCAAAGAAATACCAAGGGAGGGATAGTGAGGCTTAATGGGGGGGGGGTTGGGGGCAGAGAGGGACAGTGAAAAAGCAGGGATACTGAATGAATACTTCTGCTCAGTATTCACAAAAGAAGAGGAGGGGGAAGTACCTAATCCAATCAATAGAAGCACTATGGATAAGGGGGTTGATACCAGTCCTTTCTCAGAAGAAAGAGTTCTGAGAAAACTCTTAAAACTCAAAGTGGACAAAGCAATGGGGCCTGACGGGATTCACTCCAGAATTCTAAAAGAACTAAGGGGAGAAATAATGACACCATTGACTGTCCTTTTTAACAAATCATGGGATGATGGTGTGGTACCTAAGGACGGGAGGAGGGTGGATGTGATTCACCTTCACAAAAGTGTGAGCAGAGCAGAGGCAAGAAACTACAGACCTATTAGCTTGACTTCAGTGGTAGGGGAAAATGATGGAATATTTTCTGAAAGAAAGAATTGTTGAGTACCTAGAGGCCAGTGGGGCACAGGACCCAAGGCAGCATGGATTCACAGTGGGAATGTCATGTCACATGAATCTAATATATTTCTTTGATTGGGTGACCAAAGTAGTAGACCAGGGAGGGGCAGTAGACATGGCCTACCTAGATTTTAGCAAGGCATTTGACACAGTCCCACACAAAAGATTAATCAACAACTTAGCCAGCCTGGGAGTGGGTCCCAGGGTGGCAGCCTGGGTTAAAAAATTGGCTGGACAACAGGACACAGAGGATAATAGTAAGCAGAGTCCACTTCAAAGAAAGTGGAGTTATTAGCAGGATACCACAGGGTTCAGCACTCGGTCTGGTCTTTTTTGATGTCTTTATAAGCGACATTACACAGGGACTGGAAGGAAAAGTATGCCTCTTTGCAGATGACACAAAGATCTGCAACAGGATTGATACACAAGGGTGGTAGAAAGGATGAGAAGGGACTTGGTAAGGTTGGAGGAATGGTCAAAAGTATGGCAGCTTAGATTCAATGCAAAGAAGTGCAAAGTAATGCACCTGGGAAACAAAAACCCAGGGGAAGAGTACATACTGGGGGGGGGGGTATTAACAACAACAAAAATGGAAAGGGACCTGGTGTAGTCATATCAAATGACCTAAAGGTAGGCAAGTTATGTGAGAAGGCAGTAAAATGGCAGGGGGGATATTGGGATGTATAGGGAGAAGCATCACCAGTTGAAAACAGGAAGTTGTCATCCCTCTGTACAGACAGTTGGTGAGACCCCATCTGGAGTACTGTGTGTAGTTCTGGAGACTCCATCTCCACAAGGACATAGACAGGATGGAGGCAGTCCAGAGGAGGGCAACTAATATGGTGCAGGGTCTGCAACAGAAGCCATATGAAGAGAGACTAAAGGAGCTTAATAGGTATACACTTGAGGAAAGGAGTGGGGGGGAATGATAGAAACTTTCAAGTACTTCAAAGGAATCAACAAAGTCCAAGAGGGTGACATCGTTCAGAAAAACAGATTTGCAAGAACAAGGGAACACAATTTGAAGATGGGGGGACAGCTCAGGGGCAATGTTAGGAAGTATTTTTTCACAGAGAGGGTGGTGGATGCATGTAACAGCCTTCCAGAGGAGGTTGTGGGGTCAAAAACAGTAGGGAAATTCAAGAATGCATGGGACAGACATAAGGCAATTCTGGTGGTGGGTAGGAAGAAGTAGGCTGTTGGTTAACTAGGATCTGCAGCTTATGTAATAGGTAGCAAAATGGGCAGACTAGGTGGTCCAAGTGGCCCTTATCTGCCATCAAAGTCTATGTTTCTATGTTTCTAGTTAATTGTGAACTCCAGGAGGGTCACATTTAGTTATGGAGGATATATCGCATAGGTATTTAGTACCTTTCATAATTAGTATACTTGGAGGAAGTACACCAAAAATGCAACTTGAAAGAAGAGCAGTGTGTAGAACAGCATGTTTCTTTCCCAAAACTTAGGGACAAGTTGTCCCCAGTTACATTATGTGCTCCCCCAGTTGAATAAGCATTTGGGATGTGCATTAGGCACATGTTCTGCATACTTGCACACAGAATGTAACTGGCTGCTCATCATGGTACCCCTTCACACAACCAGAATATATCACATAGTTAAAAGCAATCCAGCATTTGACATCTATCAGATTTAAAAGGTTTCATTCAGTTGTGTTCATAAAAACATTGGGCCAGATTTTCTAAGGGCCCTAAAACAACCACCTTGCATCAAACCCAGGTGCGCCAAATGCTGTGCCATATTTTACAAGAAAATCATTCTCTGTGGCAAAGCCCAAAACATGACACAAAAGGTCCGCTTCATCAAAAATTTGATGCATTAAGAGAGAAAGGTGTAAGCGGAGCCAAAAATGTATGGGGCTAGACTGACTCAAGTGGTTTCAAAATGATGATGCAGGGGGGTGAGAATGACACAAGCTGAGCCAAAAACATAATTGATGCAAGGGGTGAGATTTACACAAGCTGTGTCAAAAGATGAAGAATAGTGTGAGAATGATTCAAGTTGAGTCAAAAAATACAGTAAATTAAATCTCCTAGACAATGGCATTTTCAGTCCCCAAAGTACTCTACCCTAGTCACCAAGGAAAATATTGGCTCTAGAGCCAAACCTCTACAGTGTTTAACCTCTCCTTTATACGTGTAGTACCGGTTAGCCGATCTCTAACTTGTCTAACAGTGGCATGCATCTTATTATTATTACTATTATTATTTAGCTTTTGTTAACCAGGTAAGTACACTAGATAAACACATGCCTATTTTCAGGTATGACCCAGGAGAGTACAGGAAATCAAAGAACATACAGAGTACAACTTGAAGCAAATAGGGCAGATACACAAATGTCAGGAGAAGCATAACATACATACTAAGATATCTCAGGTCACGACAGTAATCATAGTCAATATGCTAATGTACAGCGTCACTGACACAACGTCACCAGCAATATATATACAGATATATACACAATTTACACATTTGCAAGATACATGGAATGAATACTCTCAAGTATACTGTGCAGAGGACCAGGCTAATCAGGGAGGGGTTAAGACAGTCACATACTGACGAGAGCTTCAAGTGGTTCCACAGGAAGGTGTGTAGGCTCGACTGGGGAGAGGTCTGGACCTGGACAGGAAAGGAGTTCCACAGTCTAGGGGCACATGACGCAAAGTCCCTGTCCCCCATTTTGGTATGAGTAGGAGGGACCTTAAGGATAGCAGGGCCCAGTGACCCTAGGGGGTAGGTAGCAGGGGCTTCTGGCACATG
Organism: Neoceratodus forsteri; assembly: GCA_016271365.2. Classification (NCBI taxonomy): domain Eukaryota; kingdom Metazoa; phylum Chordata; order Ceratodontiformes; family Ceratodontidae; genus Neoceratodus; species Neoceratodus forsteri. Next base: position 77,710,121 of record CM057453.1, read on the forward strand.
GAGCTCTGCCAGTCCAGGGGGGTGCCAGCACCCAGTACCTTACCCGTGAAACTGCCCACAACAAAATTAAAATAATTGGGCGGGGAGAGCCAGTTGAGCTTACTGTACAGATCACAGTGGTGAGTGAGACGAGGGGACTCCAAGAGCAAAATAGCAGATGTTGTTACAGGCAACGGTCCATCTAGAGAGGTGGATCTTGGAGGTACTGGCAAACAAAAGGAGCGATGGTAGAAACACCCTCTAGCCAGTGCTAGGCGAGCAGCTGGAGTAAGGTTATTCTTTGCCCTGTAAGCCAGACCCAAATTCCAGTTAACAGCTCAACACGCATTTTGGATATGCTGACCAAGATCGAGCTGAGGGTCAAGTGTCACCCCAAGGTATTTGACGGAATCGGTGGTGAGAACAGGAGTGCCATCAATACCCGAGATGCACATCGGAACAGAGGAGGCCTTTAACATGGCTAGGGAACCGAACAGCATAGCCTGGGTCTTTTTAATATTTAGGACCAGCTTATGGGATGATATCCAGGAATGGACACTCCTGAAACCCTCACTCAGTTGGTGGTTAATGACCCCAATATCCTTTGAATGAGTTAGGATAACAAGGTCATCGGCATACAGGACAGCCCTGCAGGAGGCCGCCGAGGAGGGAAGGTCGTTGATGAAGATGGAAAAAAAGCAAGGGCCCAAGGACTGACCCCTTGGGGACCCCTGAGGACACGGGGGTGGCGTCCGAGAGCACCTTACTATATTTGGTCAGTTGCTGCCTTCCATGAAGGTAGTTGGAGAACCAACTCAGGGCCAGAGGGGATAAGCCCAAAGACCCAAGTTGAGAGCACAGCAAGGCATGGTCAACAAGGTCAAAGGCTTTAGAGAGATCAATAAAGATGGCCCCAGAGAATGTTGCCTTGGTCGATAGCAGCCCTTATCCCAGAAGTGACAGAGACCAGCGCAGAGGTGGTGCTGTGCCCTTTTTGAAAGCCATGCTGTGAAGGAGACAGAAGCTCATGAGCCTGGATATAATCCAAGAGTCCCACCACAACTTTAGGACAGGACCTACATTCTTTGAAACTCACAAATAAGGGGATAGTTCATCATTTCTGTGACGCAGGCATCCCTTCCAATATGGCATAGGCATTTTTTCAGTGCAAGCATGGTACATGCCAGTCTGGTGCATGCATATCTGTTTTTGATGCAAGCACCATTAGAAAATTGGAATTGACGCTAGTTGTGATGCATCCTACCGCTTGCATAATTTCTTTTGACACAAGCATCATGCGTCATTCTCTGACCTTTGAAACTTCATCCCATTATGTGAAAATGTAGCTGTTGTGCAAATCACACTTTCAATTTTGATAAATAGAAGATATTGTACATCATTGCTTGGACTGTATTCTGGACTTTTCTTACACAATGTTGGAGACAACCATTTGCTTCCTTCGTCTTTATGTAAGATATATTCCAGTCGTGTTGTATTGTCAGTTTTGTTGATTCATTACATTTATATGCAATAATACCTCCATTTAGGCTACCAGCCCTGAAAAAAAAATGTCTCTACAATTCTAGACCTCAGTCTACAGTAATAAGCCCTTTGTTTTTCTTTTTCACAGAAAGATAAATAAATATAAAGGACATCAATTTGTTTATATACTCTACGTAAGTTTATGTCTGGCATATCTGATAACTCTGTCCTTCCAATCACGAAAAATGTATCTCTTAGTCTCTGTTTTGTTTTACTGTGATATGCCTCAAAATTATACAATACAAAAGGTTCCCACACGTGTGGCATCCCTACTTGTGTACATGCAGAGTCAAGTTTTTGTAGCCACATTACTCCATTTCTTTTTTTCTCAACACTCATTCCATACCTGGAAGTGTAATCGATCATTTGGCATTTGTCTTATTTTCTGTCAAAGGTTCAACACTCTAATAATTGCTTCTTTAGCAGTCGGTAATGCATTAGCCTCTATTTGTATCGGTACATCTAGGTGTAATCCAGGGCAAGTGCAGAATTTGTTTATAAAAATTATTTTGAATGACTTACATCTCATTGACACATGTGCTGAATGTCTAAAACTCACTGACATACAAAACGTATACTCTAGCATTCACTTTGAAAGTATGTCATAATGCTAAGAATAAACTGCCAGCAAATTCCCTATCAAAACAAATAATACCCTTAGTTTCTTGCATCCGCTTGTTTTTTTTTACCAATAATAGTACATTATGGCCCTGATATTCAAAAGGGTTGCGCCATGCGCAACAGGGTTGTGCATGTGCAACTCCAAAAATGCGCCATTCTGCGATATTCAGAAGGGGCCAGTTGCGCCACCAAAAACATGCTGAGCAACAGCGCAATGGAAATGAAGGCATGCGCAACTGAAGGGGGCGGGTCCATGCATAAAGTGCGCAATGCGATATTCGAACACTTGCGCAATGCGCTAGAGTGGCTCAGCCGGAAGTTGCGCAGTAGCGGAATTGAGCCAAAATAAAAAGGCTCAAGGACGGCAGAACCTAGCAGGCCGCAAACTGGGGGAGAGAGAGAGAGACAGGAGCTGGAAGGGCAGAGAGGGACAGTGGGTCCAGGAGGACAGAGAGGCCAGTAGGGGGTGCCCGGTGCACTGGAAGCAGCAGTGGGGGCAGCAGGGGTAACACAGGAACAGCAGCTGGGGGCAGAAGCTAGGGAGATGGACAGTGCCAGCTTCCTCATGGAAGCTGTAATGAGGGGTGAGACACCATGCTGCAGGGGACGTGGCGCGGAGGGGCCCGGCGGCTATGCCATGAACTGCGTGTCCGCATCAGCTTTGAGCTGTACACAGACGTCGAGATTGTGGGCCGGTACCGCCTGAACAGGGCAATACTGAGACGGCTCTGCAAGCTGTGCAGTGATGTGATGCAGGCACCCTCACGACGGAGTCACGCTCTGTCCGTGGAGACCAAGGTGACAGCCTGCATGTGCCTGCTCACCACGGGCACCTTCCAGAGGCCAACAGGGGACACCACAGGCATTACACAGTCGGCCACATCACGCATCCTCACCCAATTCCTCAGCGCACTGCTGCCTCATGCTGCGGAGTACATCCATTTCCCCAGCACCGAGGCAGAGCGTACAACAAACATGCAGGAATTCCACAGGGTATACGTATGCCTGGCGTGCTAGGGACCATAGACTGCACCCATGTGGCTATTCGCACACCACCTGGCCCCGACGGCCAGGCATATCGGAACCGGAAGGGGTTTTCCAGTGTCAACTGCCAGGTGGTGTGTGATGCCACTGGGCGCATTATCAATGTCTGTGCCACACACCCTGGTGGAACACATGATGCCTTCATATGGCACCAGTCTGCACTGTGCCATCGATTCGAGAGTGGGGACATCTCCACGGGTCATCTAGTGGGTGAGTACACATGAATGGAATGCAAACTCTGGGCAAGGGTGGGAATGACACAGGTGCCATGGTAGTGGCACACAAGGATGTGGGCAATATGGACCTGACATGACACTGATCTCCACTATCTCCACACAGGTGACTGCGGATACCCACTCCGTCCCTGGCTGCTCACACCATACCGGCGCCTCACGACCCCAGCGCAGCTATGCTTCAATGAGGCACATGCCGCAACACGTAACATCATAGAGCGGGTGTTTGGGATGCTCAAGGCACGCTTCCGATGCCTGGACACCTCCGGTGGAGCCCTATAGTACAGCCCCAAAAGGCCTGTGGGATATTCCTGGCCTGTTGCATCCTGCACAACATGGCCAAAGACCATGGGATAGCCGTACAGGTCCAAGAGGGGGACAGCGATGGGGACGCCAGTGGCGCCGGTGATGTTGGTGATGAGCAGCCCCCCCTAGGACGGAGGGACCCCCGACTGACCCGGCAGGCCCAGCTGCACCGGGACACCATTGCAGAAGAGCACTACACCCAACACAGGTAAGTCAAGGGGACATGTGCAGGCAACACTGTCCATGCGCAAACCACAGGCACACAGGGGAACACACCGTGCATGAAGGTCAGGGGAGTTGAAGGTTCCAGGCATACCAACACACCATCAGAGAGGGGTGAGCACTCATATGGACACACACACACACCAGGCAGCGTACATGGGCAGCAGCACAGCACTGCGGAAACGACATTGCCAACACACAGCACCACCGACCACCACCACCACCTGTACCGTACAAGTGCGTGTGTCAGGACCTGGGATCCCTTGCACCTTCGTGTACAGTGCAATGCAGGCATCATCATGCACACGCACCTGTGGACAGCAGTTGGGAGAGTGTGCAGGTGGTCCGTGTGTCAGCATGGTGAGCAGAGCACCCAGCAGTGCACTGCCCACCATGACACACATTGCACACAGGGCAGCACCAGACAGGGCCCGCACTGGGAGACAGCTCAGTCAGGTAGCACTGTCCCATGGCCACCACGGATGCGTGGGTGGCCCCGCCATGGCCCAGCAGCCCTGGCAGGCTGAGCAGGGGCCACATGGTGTGGCACTGTTGCACCACCAGGGGTCCCACTGCGTGAATGCGACCTTGCCCACACAGGGGTCTGCATCCTGCCAAACAAACTTGCACCAGGGATGCTCGGGATGCCCACAGCAGAACCCGGCATCGACAGGCCTGGTGTCGCATGATGCCGGGAACGGGGAGTGGAGAGCGCACTGTGTGGGGTGTGTGGTACAGGGGCACCTGACAGTGTGGCCAATGCATCCGCGACAGAGACCACTGCCTGGGTCAGCCTGTCAATGGCAGCGGTCACATCTGTCCACATAAGGACCAGCTCAGCTCGGTCCCGAGCACACTCCCTGCTATGCCGCTCCATGGACACAGACAGTGCCTCCACGGACCTTGCAACCCGCCCCTGCAGCTGTACTGAGTCCTGCAGCAGGCGGGTGTGCATGTCCAATGGGTACTGTGCCCCAATGGCATCGTGACCCCCAGGGTGTGGACAGTCCTGGTGCACAGCACCCCTTGAGGGTGGGCGCTGTTCGCCAGGACCAGGTATGGGTGGATCAAGGCGGGGGACATGTGCCACTGCTTGACACTGTACCCCAGACCTGGTGTGCGACTGCTGCCGCCCTTCAACTGCTGAGCCCCAGGTCCACCTGTTCCACCTCCGTGCTGACAACAGTGCCAGACACCTGGCACAGCCACGGTGCTGCCCCACGGTGCTGACAGGCACAGCCTGGGATTGTGCCAGCATGCTGGTACACAGGTGTGAACCAGGAAGGCCCAGGGGCATGTGCTGGCCTGCCATGTGTCCGTCATGGGACACACACCTATCACTGCCCATTGCAGGCCTGCTATCATCAATGGTGCAGGTCGTGCCACTGCCATAGGCACAGCATGCTGGCATACCTGCATGCCAGACTGCTGAGACACAGGCTGTGCACCCCTGCACCCGTATCTACTGACACCGGAGTTGTTGGCCCAGCGTGTGCTGCTGCAGTGCCTGCAGGCTGGTGGCAGAGGTGGATGGTCCCTCCTCCACGTCCAGCAGGTCTGCATCACTGTCTGGACCCACCACCACCACCATCTCCTGAAGGCGAACAGGATCTGTAACAGAAAGAGTACATGTGAGTGCATGTGGACAACAGCCCCCCAACAACACCACCATGTCATACCGTGCAGTGATGGGCTCCACCTGTCTGGAATCCTCCACCTGGTATGCCCGCAATGGCACTTTCGGCTGCATGGCGCGACCAGTGTCTCCTCTGTAGGGGTCAGCTGCAGCACCACTGGTGGGCCCCACCAGTGCCAGCATGCTCCCCTGAAGGCTGCCACCGTCTCCTTCAGCCTCCTGCGGTCAGTCCCCATCTTCTTCTTGCATTCCTGCACGAGCACTGGTGGCTTCCGTGCAGGTTGACGCCGAGCTACCCTCCCATGCAGCTGCACGTTCCTGAGGGTGCCCTCCATCCACTCAATAGTGGCTCATCCTCCAGGTAGACCTGGAAGAGGGCCTCCGTCTCTGCCGCGGTGAAGTTCGGCCTCCTCCCTCGCCCGCCATCCACCCTCAGCTTGCTCTGGTCAGTCATGGTGATCTTGTATGGGTGGAAGTGGACACCTGTCACTGTGCAGTCGACAGCATTTCCCCATGAGCATAGCTGCTGGCCGGGGGGTGAAGCCCCCCGTTTCCTCTCCGCATGGCAGATACTGATAGAAAGGGTGCCCTTTGTCCCTTTCTAAGTGCCCTTTTCATGCTCAGCCCCCTCAGCCTTTATCATCCTCCGCCCATGAGCATTGTCCTGAGCATCACACAGCATGTAACTCACCTCTCATCTGCAGTAACCAAATCTGGCCAGCACAACCCACTGTTGCATTTTTATAGCGCAACACATGCAAATGAGGTGTGGCGCAACTATAATGACATGCTAATCATGCCACTGCGCCTATGAATGGCTGATCGAATGATTTGCATATGTCAGCTGAATATCGCGTAGTTGCACTTTGCGCAATATGGAAGGTCCAGCTGAGCCAATGGCGCAGGTTTGTGGCTGTGAGCTACACTGCATTGCGAATGCCCAGACAGCTTACGCATGCATCTATTGTGCTTCAGACCTGCTGAGCGCGATAGGCGATTCAGGCCATGGCCACCATTGTGCCAGTGGCGCTACAGCACTGGGCACTATAGGGCGTATGGCACTACTGCGCAATAGTCCACTGTGGCACTGGTGCGCACTGGCGTCGCGCGCAGGATGCCTATACATCCGATGGCACTTGTCGTAGCCTTGCATCATGCCGTGACCTTGTGCGTATGCCCTCTGACCCCTGGCGCTGTTGGCATGCCGTATACGTCCTATTGCGCTGTCTGGTGACAGCGCTATGTGAAGTGATGGCGCTGTTCGAACAGCGTGATTGGAACCAGTGGTGGTCTATTGTGCAACAACTCCACATGGGGTTACGGTGCAGCGGGGCACCATATTGCCTGCTGTAAAGTTGGTGCCATGGCTAGGAGGAGGGCGGTGTCCTGGAGCCAGATTGAAGTGGCCAACCTGGTGGCCCTAGTTGAGCCACACTATGATGGCCTGTATGGTGAGGCGCCCCTCACCAGTGCCAGGACTCATCTGGCAGCAGTGGCCACTGATCTGGTGGAGGTCACTGGGCCAGGGGCGGTCTGCTGAGCAGTGCGGCACGGTACAGTGACCTCCCAGAGAAGGAAACAGAACTTTGTCGCTGACTGCGGTGCGTGCAAAGGCGGGTGTGATGCCTAGGCCAGGTGAGTGTACCATATATGCATTTATATTCTCTGTAGGGGTGTGTGTGTGCTTGGTGGCTGTGCATAGGTGCCGGCTCGGACACGGTTGGCTGTGTCAGTGTGTGCAGCTGTGCGATGGATGGTTATGGCTGTGTGAGCAGGCACTCTCACTGGGGCAGGGGGCACTCTGCTTTTGAGTCACACTGATGTTTGTCTCAACATATGCCTCCCACAGGCCGGAATCTGAGGATGCAGGGTGACGGTGACGTGGGCCGTGCCAGGGCCCCGGTGCCGGGGGGTGTTGTACCCAGCAGCAGCAGCAGCAGCAGCAGCAGCAGCGGCAGAGCCAGCTGCTGGAGGAGTGTGAGTATCATTACTTCATGGATGCTATTGCATGCTGGGGGGGCAAGACCACCAGCCATGCACAACACAACCATGCAGGAAAGGGGAGGTCATAATTCCACTATACAAGACACTGGTGAGGCCCCACCTGGAGTACAGTGTACAGTTCTGGAGACCATACCTACGTATGGACATGGGCTGGGTAGAGAAGGTTCAGAGGAGGGCAACACGGATGGTGCATGGATTGCATCACAAGTCCCATGAAGACAGGTTGGAGGAACTGAACATGTACTCCCTGGAGGAGAGGAGGGAGAGGGGTATATGATGGGGACATACAAGTATCTTACAGGGGGGAACAGAGTGCAGGAAAACACTATTTTAAGCGTAAAGATGTTCCAGGACTAGAGGGCATGGGATGAAGTTGGAGGGGACGATTCAGAGGGAACATGAGAAAATTTTTCACAGAATGGGTGGTGGACAAGTGGAACACCCTGCCAGAGGAAGTGGTGGGGGCTGACTTGGTCACGGATTTAGAATGCAGGATAGCCATAAAGGAATTCTGGAGGACAAGGGTAAGGTGCAACAGTCTTATAGGAAAACAGTGAACTTACAAGGTCAAATGGCCAGACTGGGTGACACATAGGCCCTTATCTGCCGACACTGTCTATGTATCCTATGTATGCACAACACAGGTGACATGCATCACTGTGCAGTATCACAGCACGTCTGTGTATGCGTCACTGGTGGTCAGGCATGCACTGGGCACATAGCTATGTAACTGGCATCGCACTACGTTGCCACATCACTTGCCAGCCTTGTTTGTGCTGTGATGGACATGGGCAGTGTGTGTGCAGTGGTGCACATAGCTGGTGCCGCCTGTTTGTGATGGCCATGTGCATGTTCACTGTGGGTGGGTGCATGCCATCACAGGTGCGGGACTTTGGACTATATGGCTTGCAGGTTGGGTGGTGTTCAGGGTTGGGTCAGTCACAGCCATTGACTGTGTTCCCATTTTCCTAGGCCTCAAAGTTCTCAGAGGATAGATCAAGGCATTCGGGGCCTGACACAGGTGTCCCCTTAGAGCCCAGGCCATCCTGGGAGTCCATTAAGACATGGCCTGCGGAGGCGTCACAGGGAGAGCAGGAACCAGGCGCAGGATAACCAGCCAGCTGGGCCTTAGGACACAATACCTTTCCCACTTCTCCCATCCCTACCACCCTGCCTTCCCTCTCCAAGTTGTTCATCCCTACCCCTTGAACACCCCTACCTTGTACCCGTCCCCCCCTTGTAAATAGTTGTTGTTTATTGTTGTATTTACTATTTGAGATTTTAAAAATACATTTATATTTTGATATGAATACTGTGTTGGTCTCTGATTTGCAGCTGGCTATGGGTGCTCAGTTGCAGTGGTGTACATGCCATCTGGGGTGGTATGGTCCTGGGTATGTGTGTGTGTGTGTGTGTGTGTGCATGTGCTTGGAGGTATCTCCAGCATGGCAGTGACTTTCTGTTGGTCTTGCCGTCTGCTGCCACCCACTGCTGGGTGCACAGGGTGTGTCTGGCTTGTATGCTTCTGTGCTGCACGGGGCTGACGTGTGCTGGGGGGACTGCATGGTTTCCTGCAGTGCCAGTCACTGCACATGGGTGGTGTCTTGGGGTCACAGTGCAGGGTGTGCTGTGCATATGGGGGGCTGATGTGCACTGTGGTTGTCAACCCCCTGTGTGTGGCACTCTCCGCCTGCCAGTGGTTGTGCTGGGGTGTCAGGGCTCTGCTATGCTTTGTTGGCTTGTCCCCATGGGCATGTGGATCATCCGTCCCACCCCCAGTGATGCTGTGCTTGGGGTGTGCAGGTGTGGTGTGGGTTCTGCAGTGTGTTCCTCTGCCCATGTGTGGCATGGCTGGTGGTGGGCCCCAGCCTGCCTGCCTGGATGTGCAGTTCCATTGCTCTGGGGGGGGGGCTGTGCTTGCGCTATGGCAGCTCTGGAATGCTCAGCTGAGCTTCCCTGGTTGCGCCATGGTGCAACATTTTGGCTCAGCTTCTCCTTCCTGGTTGCGCGATGGCGCAGTATGTGCGATATTCAGACGTTGGTTGCTTGCGCAATTTGCTCTGCTCCATGTTTGAATATCGCACCTGTTGTGCATTTGCGCAAATGGTTTGTGCTTGCTCCTGCTGTTGCGCTACTTTTGAGCGCAGTTTGAATATCTGGGCCAATGTGTTTTCCATTCATTTTAATTGTCTATATTCAAACAACAATATTTATTGTGTTTTACAGTTTCAGTATTATGGCCATCCAGTTTCCAGAGTCGATTTGTCTTGCTATTGTCACCAAAAATCATTACTTTTGATTTTTCTGTTTTCTTTGATAGTCTTTATGCATGTATGTGGTAATTGGTTGTCTCCAAAGCTCTTGTAACCCCAGCTGAAGCTGCATAAAGTGTAGCCAAACTTTTTATTACTGAATTTTAGGGGGAAATGTGTCTACCTTTTCCAAATCCTTAATCAGTGTCTCCACAGAAGGATGGAGTCAGGAGGCATCCTTCCCTAACTTAGTTCCCTGCATCAATTTGTTTTGTTACTATTCCATCCTTAGGTATTCTTACTTTGGCCTGGTTATTTCTGTGAACTCACTGGATCATTCTCAATAGTTCATTATCTATTCCCAATTCTATCAAAATCATCTGCAGTAATGAATGGTTGGCATTATCAAATGTGAAGTATGCTACATATACTTTTTTTATCCATGTATTTCTCCACCAGATAGTTCAAAGTAAAATAGTTGTCCATTGTGGCCTCATTCTTCCAAAAACCTGAGTAAGAATGAGAAATGGAGGAATTTTAGTCTACCAAATGTTCTATTCCATTCAAAATTATTCTAGTGAATATCTTCAAACCAAAATACAGCAACATCGGGAGATAATTTGGGGGGTCTGATGGATCTCCTTTCTTACGTACGGTCACAATTATTTCAATCTCACATTCACCTAGCAGTTTATTACACTGAATATTACAATCAAACAGAAGCACAAACAGTGTGGTCCACCATTCAGAGAATGCTAGGAATACATCTGCAGGTGTATCGTCCTGCCCAGGCACCTTAATTTTTCTCTGTACTGCTATTGCCATTTTCATTTCCATTCCATTTGAATAACCTTTTCCTTGTATACTGGAGAACTTTCTTACTGCAAAGCTTTGCTATTACTTTCTCCCAGTTAAAAAAATCACAAACTCTATATTTTCTCATCAAATAAATTATGCCATGTATTATCACATATTATTGATACTGTGTTATACTATATATTATTCATTCCTCTAGAAATCAGCTCCCAAAACTTTCTGGCATCCCTCTTGTCTGTTGCCTCTTGCAGCAATTCCCTGCATGGCATTTTTTGTTTGATTAGACATCTATATTCTTTCCATGTACCAATATGTACTTTTCTATATTCATATTCCAGTGTACCTTTAAATAATTTGCCCATCCTGTGTACCATTCTTTTTGTTTGCCTACAGTCACTGTCATACCATGTATTTTTATTTAGTCTGATCCCCTTTTTAAGTTTGTGCATGCACGGTGAACTTCTTGCTATGAGAGACTTTTGAGGGGTGTGACACTCTCTGTCCAATGCAGAGTGCTCTGCAAGGGGCTCAACAGTATCACACCAATTCTTAGCCAAGCTGATCATGACACTATTTTGCCTGAAGTGGTCTGTACTTGAAAACTGAAAGCCTCACCAATCAAGTGGCGGCTTTTTCCTTTCATCTGCAGGTCACCTCACAGCAAACACCTGTTTGCATCCCAGTCAGTCTGGCTGACATCTTCCCCATTTGCCACTTCACCGGTCCCTTTCTCTCACCGGTCCAGCCTTTTCCACTCTCGCTGCTGCCTCTTTACTCCTCTTCAGCTCCTGCCAACCTGCGCATGCAACCTATCTCTCTCCCCATCTTGCACTGCCTTTGGAGCGGCTTGACTAAATGGCAGCTCCTTGCTGCTCCTACTCCAGCCCTTTGCACCCCTTTGCTGACACCTTAAGCCCCGTAGGACATAAATACATTTGCAATAGTGCTGCCAGAGTAGTGATTCTGGAAGGTGGGAGAAGATGCTTTCCTTCCCTTTGTCTACTTCTCGCTGACTTCTTTTGCTCTTCTCCCACCCATGCAGAGTAGTCCACAGCCTATGCTCCATATGGGCTGAGAGCTGGCTCCTGCCACTCTGCACACTCACCCTCTCTCCCTCCCTCCCTGCCTTGCACTGCTGTCTGAGTGGCTTGACTAAATGGCAGCTCCTTGCTGCTCTTGCTCCAGCCCCTTGCACCCATGCCTGACACCTTAAACCCCATAGAGCATAAATAAATTTACAATAGTGCCACTGGAGCAGCAATTCTGGAAGGTGGGAGGAGGTGGTTTCCTGTCCTTCCTCCTCCACTTCCTACTGACTCTTTTTGCTCCTCTTCTCCCACCGTGTGGAGTAGGCCATAGCCTAAGCTCTCTGTGGGATGGGAGTTTACAGTGCCTGAAGGCACTTTCACTTAAGTGTGATCTTGCTAGCAGGGCTGACTGCAACTGCAGCCCACTGTAATCCTGATTAAAGTCCATAAATTAATAGCCCCCAACCAAAAAGTAGAGGAAAGACTAAAGAGGACTGCTGATGGTACCAGAACCAGCACAGGAACCACTTTTACCATGACGCAGGCCTCACTCCTCTGGTGTCTCCACCTATTTCTTCTTCAAAAGGAATAAGAGAAGGCTTGTTTCTGCTGCTGGGAATGCCTAAGGTTGAGTGGGGGTGGGGGTAGTTACATACATGGTCACCTTTTCCCAAAGGCAGAAGCTAGCAAAAGTCCAACTTTGCTTTTCTATCAGAAAGAAACATCCAGAGGCATGGAGGGGTGAGGACTGGAGATGAAGGGAATACGATCAGTTCTAAGCATTGGACTTTCTGAGGATTCTGCAAATGCACCTATGTCTGCACAACTGTGACTATGTAGAAGGAATCCAGGTAGGTGCAAAAAATAAAGAAAATAAGACAGTGAGAGAAAGCAATAGAGAAAGAGAAAAGAAACAGGAAGAGAGTGAAAGGAAACTTTTTTGTTACAACTTAAGTGACATGCAGCATCTCTTTCTTTATTGTGGCTTCTGCTCTTCAATGTCCGACACTTCCGGGTCTCCTGCCCCCTTAGTGAGATGCACTTCCCCAAACCATCTCATGTTGGTCTCTTCTCCTCCTTCCATTTCCCTCTCTGGAGTCTGGACCCCCGTTCTTCCATATTATGCATGCCCCCAGTTGAGCCTTGCTTACAGCTTGGTCCACAGCCCACAGTACATGTAGTTCAGCAGTCCTGCAGTCTCCTCTGCCCTGTCTGTCCAAGGGAGTGAGTGCTACAGAGACAGTTCCCTTCTGCAATATGAAGTCACAGGGATCTGAGCAGGAGTGACTATCCAGAACCTAGTGAGCAACTGTATACCAGGCAGGTGGCCCCTAGTGAGCAGTTGTATGTGACAGACTGAGAGTGGCAGATGAAATCCAACAGTGACAGGCAGGTAAATTAATTAATGAATTTTGTCCCCCCCCCACTTTGAAGGGGTTGTGTGTGACCGTGGCAGTATCCCAAAGTCTAGTGTAGCAGTGGAGAAGGAGGGCACTGCTGCAGATGGTGAGAGAGAGAGAGAGAGAGTGAGAAAGAGAGGATGAGAGAGGGAGGGGGTGGACAACAAGATCCCGTAACACAGTACTGGCAGTTGAAATGACACTGTATACAGCTATTCACTTGCTATCCTCGTATGCGCTGTACGTGTGTATGTCTCTGTCTGAGTGTGCAACCCGTCAATACACCCAATCACCCGCACCCAGTTGCCCTCTCTCTCTCTCTCTCTCTCTCTCTCTGAGTGTGCAACCTGGCAATGTACCTATCATACACACACAGTTGCCCTCCCTATGTAAATTCATCATTGAAGGTATCTGCCACCCTCCCCATGCCTCACATTGCACTGGGATGGCGAGGGTGGAATATTTTGCAGATCTTTGCTAAATGTTCAGAAGGAAGGCAGATCTCATTATAGTATATTGCCTCAGTCTGATCCTTGGTTTGAAAAGCTTGCTTCTGTTACATTGCTGTCTGTGATGCATCAGCTTCCTACACTTGTGCACCCAGTACACTCCATATTTTTTTAAACCTTCCCTCTGGCTCCCCCCCCCCCCAAGCCATACAGGACAAAGCAGGCAGGGCTGCATACAACTTACTTCTTCGTTACTGCTCTCATTTGCATGGCCATCCTTGAATCAGTCCTCGTTGAACTTCATGTAACCTTGGTCACTGGAAGGGTTTCAGTTCAATGCATCCACCTTCCTTTCTATATCTGATGGTGAATACAAACTATATCAGGCTGTTTTGTTTGGCAATCTAAATAATTTTCAGCAAACAGACCTAGAGCGAGACAGCCTACTTGACCCCTTGTGCTGCCAGCACTCTTGTGGTTCAGGTGCTTTTATCAAAAAAGCCTGGAGCCAGTTTGAATTCAACATGTGTTGTATTCAATACAATGAAGGAAACTTCTGCCCTATTCATTCACAGATGTACGAGATTTCATTTTCTATGTGTACATACTGATTTTTCTCTTGATTTACACTGGAAGCTGTTCCTGATTAGAGACACATAGTGAACTGCTGACATGCAACAAAATGAGTTTCAGACCAAGTTTGATTATATTTCCAGCAAACTCCTCCTGCCAGTCAGAGGTAAGTCAGTTGTGAACGTGGGCACTTCACTACCATCTAAACCAAGAACAACTGACTGTGAAAATCAAGGAAAAAAATCAATTACTGCACATAGAGAATGAAATCTTGAACCCAATGCACTCCCATCTGACTCTAGAGAGGACTTCACTGCTGACTGAGGGAAAAAAGAATTCCATATGGACTGATGTTCTGGATTCTGTCCTAAAAATGTATCACTTTCTAGCATGAATGTATCTGCTGTACTGAACAGAAACACCGAGAGCCAAGGGTGATTTTTACTAATACATACCTCTCAACTGTACATGATTTCCAGGGATGATCATATACCTGATTTTGCCTTGATCCCTCCTAAGATTCAAGTTTCCATGACTGAACAGTAAGGATTGCAAGCACAAAATGCTATCAGAGTTGTAGGAGTGTTCTTATTTAGACATTTTTACACAAAGCCACTTGTTCTTCTAGTTTCCAAGGAGATCACACCAATTTTTAAGATTTGTCCCCATTTTATTTAAACCATGGCCCTGATTTATAACACTTCAAAGCTAAGAGGTATGCTAATGAAATTAGTTAGTTGCACCCCATCCCCCTTTACAGCTGGGCACAGTTGCAATCATTACAGGATATTATCCAAACTACAGTGACTTTAACACTGTTGATATTTATGAATTGAACATTGTCCAGGAGAAAACGGAGCCCCCCTGGAAAAAGTGGCTTCCAAGGGCCTGCTTCTGCTTGCACTGGTTTGCTTAATTTCCCTGTTGGCTGTCCTCATACTGCACTCAATATGTAAAAAGTTGTTTGCAGTTGTTTTAAGTTCCTGGGCTGCAGCTGGAGCACTGTGCCTCTGTTTAATCTGAGCTGCTTCCTCAACTCCTGTAGAGGCTACTGCAGTCCCCACCGCCACCCCAAACTTGCTTCAGGACCTCCCTGCCTGTTCTCCCTTTGTTTAATTTTCAGCTCTGTGCCCCAGTTTAAATCGGAGCTGCTTCCACAACTCCTGTAGAGGCTACTGCTTCCTCCTGTAGAGGCTAATGCAGTGTCCTCCCCAACTTGCTTCAGGACCTCCCTGCTTATTCACCCTTTCTTTAAGTTTCAACCCCTCCTATCCTGTTCATTCTCCCTTTTGTTTTCTGAGTTCCTTCCCCTTCAAACCTGCTATTTAATGTTGTCCTCTCCCCCTCTTTCGTCAGGGGACTGCTGTGCCCTTTTGGGCTGCTTCTCTCAAGCAAACTGCATCTAGAGTTTGAAAACCTGCCTAAGGTGAAGCCGCCTGAAGATCATCCTACAAGTAAGGTACAGGTTGGAACTCTTTGAATTTTGGCATCTACCCCTGGAGGAATCTCGCTTGCTCCTGTTTGCCAGCTGAGTTTTTCCCCACACAATGTACAGCAATCCAGAAGTCCTCTAGGAACTGCTGCCAAAAAAATTATGCCAGGACTGCTGTCTGCTTGAATTTTTTTGATTTCTCATTTTAAGCAATGTTTAGTCTGATGCAGAGATTTGTTAGAGTTGATTTAAGTTTTGATAGAGGTTTTTTTTTGTTAGAGGGACCTTGTTTTTTCATTTAAGGAAGTTAATTTCCTTTAAAGTGACAGGAGCCAAGACACCTCCAAAATGAGCTCCTCACAGCTGGCGAATGTGATGATCTTTTTCCTCCTTAACTAGTTGACAGTGTGTCATGAGGGAAAGGGTGGTGTGACCCTCAAAAATGACCAGCCAGCACCCACCTCCACTCCCCGTAGTGATCTGCCAATAAATCAAAGTACACAAGCAACTAGTTCAGTCATAATAGATATCCAGCTCAAAATCCCTATTGACAGATACCTGTTCTATGAGTTCCACAGGATGCACCGATGCACACCTATCTCCCCTGAAACCGTTCTGGCTCTGATGTGCTGCAACATCTCCTCCAAGGATCCCCACACACCCAGGCCCCACAACAGCAGGCTAGCTCGAATAGCAAGAACTTGGTGGAAACGATACCTCACCGGATTATTTTTCTTTTTTTTAGTTGTTTAACCAGAAGTAGCACACTAACCTGAAAGCTTTTTTACAGGTGCAACCTGGGAGCACATAGAAGTTAAGTGACTTGCTCAGGGTCACACAGTATGCAAGTGGAAGCTGTGGGATTCAAACCCAGGTCT
Source organism: Neoceratodus forsteri (assembly GCA_016271365.2). Classification (NCBI taxonomy): domain Eukaryota; kingdom Metazoa; phylum Chordata; order Ceratodontiformes; family Ceratodontidae; genus Neoceratodus; species Neoceratodus forsteri. Next base: position 77,726,536 of record CM057453.1, read on the forward strand.
GGTCTGCTGGATGTCACCAGATTTGCAGCTCAGAGCCTTAAACCACTGCATTATACTGCCTCCAATATCCTTATTATCCTCCTGCTCCTATCTGGGAATATTCACCCCAATCCTGGACCCACAAACCACCATAACCCCCAGCCTACTGGTTCTATAAAAATTGCCACTATTAACATTTGTAGCCTCCTGCACAAACGTGACCAACTCGATGCTTGGGTTAAAATGCACAAACCTGATGTTTTCACTCTCACAGAAACCTGGTTATCCTCCAAGGTCCCAGACTCCTTAGCTCCTCCTCCTGGGGCTGTGTGGGTGGCTGTTTGTGCTTGTCTGTGTCTGTAGGTTAGTTTTTGTTCATTTACATGTTTTTCTGCTGGGAATACCTGTGCCATTCTTGCACACAACATTGGTGAAAGTCTCCTGGACTGAATTTCTGCAAATCGCCATCATCAGGTATCAGCTTTTTAATTTTAAATCAACTTTCTTGAAGCCTCCCCAAGGAAGCATATGCCTTACAACTAGTCTTACAAACATGGTGATGCTGGATCCTGCAACTGAATCAACATTTTCAACATTCTCATCTGACCACTCTTAAAGCAACTCGCACATGTGGACTTTAAAGAACAAAGGAATTTTAACACATTTTGTGACTGAATCAACATTTTGTCTGACCTTTTCCAAAGGTATTGTACTTGTCTCTGAGGACTTTGACATCAAAGGAAACATACAGACAAAGGATTTCACACATTGCATATGCCTACTGTCTGACCTACTCCCAAGGTATTGTACTTATCTCTGAGGACTTTGAAGAACAAAGGAAACATATAGACAAAGTTTTACACATTGCATATGCCCAGGCCACAGTTTACCACCTTTCAGGAACTTTAACATATTATGTGATCCTGGATCTCAACAGTACTATAGTACTTCTCTTAAACCCTCTGGCACCAAACCCTCCCAGTCTTTTTTTTCATTTTTCTCTGTACTTCGCCATAGTGCTTAGCTATCCACCTTAGCCCACTAAATCCGCACCCCACCACCCTCCTATTGCTCGCCACCCCCCCGACTGCCTAGCCCACACTACCTCTCGGCTCTCTCCTGCCTCACTAAAAAAATGCTTTGGCTTAGTCCCACCACCTGTTCCTGCTCACCCTCACCTCCTTTTCCTTTATGCTAACTCCCCCCTCACCCTACCCACCCACCTACTCTCACCTTTCTATACTACTACTCCGAAACATTGTACCATGGCTTTTACTCTGGAAGTCTTAAACAAACATCACCCAATTAATACCTGGGTGCAAGAGCCATATTTCTAATTGAAACTGCCACATCATTATAACTCACTAACGATCACCCTCTACTGGGACTCCAGAAGACAATCCAAGCATCTTAAAAGTACAAGCAGAAACTCACTCCAACCTATTATGAACTACGAATGGCATCGCTGAAACTCCTGCTCCTCCTACTTTTAATATCTGGTGGGATACACCCAAACCCTGGTCCTGTTGCACTGAAGCCAACAAAAACAGGGAAAGTTGGTAGTGGTCTCTCCATTATCACTCTAAATATCTGCAGCCTCCTTCCCAAATTGGCATCTCTTCAAACTCTCGCTGGACAAAAAAAACCCTGATATACTAGCCATTGTGGAAACCTGGCTATCTCCCAGCACCCTGGATCATGCGGTCTCGCTTGAAGGCTACAATCTTTTCAGACTCAACCTGGCAAGCAAGAAAGGTGGGGGCTGTGCTATCTACATAAAGGACAACCTCTCCTGTCAACGTGGCAGCTTCACCCCCACAAATACACAGATGCAACTCCTCCCTATCAAACTGCTTCTTGGTGCACAAAACAAAGTTCTCACAGTGGCCGCAGTCTATATCCCTCCAAAAGACCACCGTGTCAGTATTAAGTCTGTACTTGATTTTGTTAGTCTGCAGCCCTCTGAAAATGAGCTCCTCCTCCTCGGGGATTTCAACATAAACTGGCTAGCCTCTGACACTGGCTCTTACAAAGATGACATCCTAGCAGCAAACCTGACTCAGATGGTAACCTCCCCCACCCGGAAAAATTACAAAACTGGTACAAGCACCCTTATTGACTGGGTTCTCACAAATCACCCTGACCGGATAAAAAAACATTAAAGTCCTCCCTGACTCCCTCAGTGACCACTCCCCAGTGTCCTGTACCTGGTCTAATAAATTTCTCAAGCCACCCCCCAAAGTTATAACAAGCAGAGTATTGCCTTATGGGAATCTTATCAAGTTGAAAACCCATCTCCTACAACAGGACTGGACGCCAATCCTTGAATCAACTGATATTAATACCGTACTAGAATACTTCATTAAATCTTTCAACTCTGCATGCAACTTATACGCCCCAGTAAAAACACAAATCAAACGCTATCAAATCCATGGATTACTGCCAAACTACTTGCCGAGCTCAAGGTTCAGGACCACCTCTGGGCAGTTGCCAGAGACACAGGTTCACCTCATGATACCCTAAAATACAAGCAGGCACGAAATAGATGTACCTCACGAATTAGGCAAATGAAGAGCGCCTGTTTCAAAAATGCCCTTGAATCCACCTGGGGTGATGGCAGAGCTTTTTGGGACAACATCCGAAACATAATGGATAAACAATCAAAATCGTCACCTACCATTATGAAAGTTGATGGATCCACCACTCTTGACCCAAAGTCTATTGCAGATGCGCTTAATAAGACATTCACAGACCTTAGTGGGGTCCTGCCACCAGATTTCTTCTCAGACTTACCTGTGCCTAGCCTAGTATCACGAAACACCCCTCGTGACAAACCACAATTTTACTTCAAGAAAATAAAAGTGCATGAAGCACACAAGTACATAAGAAAGGCCTGCTCCAAATCCAGAACAAGTAGTGACACGCTAGATCTAAAAATCCTGTCTCTCACCCTGGATGAAGTAATTCACCCCCTTGCAAAAATTCTTAATCTGTCACTTTGCCAAAGTCAATTTACCAACAAATGGAAATCTGCCATAGTTACGCCAGTGCACAAAGGGGGGGACAAAACCTCAACAGGAAACTATAGACCGATATCAATACTCCCTCCCCTCTCCAAAGCACTTGAATGAATAGTGGCAGACCAACTCTCTGATTACCTGCTCAAATACAATCTACTCTGTAATCAACAGCATGGCTTTAGGAAAGGACATAGTACAACAACAGCCTTACTTGATTTCTCTCGAGAAGTCCATTCAACCCTGGACAAAGGGTGCCAAACAGGTGCAGTCTTTATCGATCTTACAAAAGCTTTTGACACAGTCCATCATGGCCTACTTACCTCCCTACTTTCTAGCCTAGGCCTGGCCGGAGGTCCTTGTGCTTGGGTAAATAGTTACCTGTCGGGGGCGTGGCCTGGCTCCATGCAAGATGGCAGCTTAAATTTTGAGCTCCGTTTCAACTATCACATCCAGCATCACCTTACTGCATCTAAAGCAACTTCATAACAACTTCGAGGTAAAATACGAAGATTAATACCTCCGCTACCTAATTGATATTTGTTTTTCTGTACCGAACAGCCCCTTTTCTGCTTACAACTTGAGCTCGCATTGCAGAAACGTGACAGCTGTAATTTAGCCATGGCCTACTCTACTTCACAAAAATACCCTTTAAAAAACATAGAAAATATGTTCAGTAAACTTTCGTTGGATATGCAAGATTTAAAAACCGCTACACAGTTAAATACCCAGACTATGGAAGCTATTAACACTAGGCTGGCCTTTACAGAGAACAAGGTACGTCTTAACGAAGACGCAATACAGGATCTCAAATCCACAATCAGAACTCAGGATCGTACCATTAAGGAGCTACAATCAAGAATCGATGATTTAGAGAATAGGAATCGCAGAAACAATCTTCACATTTTTGGATTCCCGGAAGATATAGAAGCAGGAAACACCACGGTGTTTCTTCAGCGAGCGCTGCTGCAAATCCTCGGTCTTCAGTCTGATATAGATCTTACCATTGAGTGTTCACACAGATCTCTAGGCCCTAAACCTCCCGCAGATCATCGACCCAGACCAATCATAACCAAATTTTTAAACTATGCCACTATCGAGATCATCATGCGGAAAGCAAAAGAAAGCCCAGCTTTCCTGGCAGAGATTCAACATTTATATCTATCGGGACTTCTCTAAAGAAGTATCAATTAAGCGTCAAAGCTTACACTCCTGCCAGGCGTATTGTCATCAACTGGGCCTTGGGTTTTCTCTCCGATATCCTGCCATCATGAGAGTCTTCCAGGGTAACTCTACCAGGACTTGAGCAATCCTGAATCTCTTACAGCCTTTTTACAAAGCTACTCTACCAATGCCCACAATTTCTCAGCCTCTGATCAAGCACAGTGCATAGCGACTCTCATAGCACTACCAGTACTGTCACTGGCAATATTGCTGTACATCCTTCTAGTACCTGTGAGATGTCAGCTCCTTCCAATTCAATTTTATTTGACTCACCATCAATATCTACAGTCCTCGGCTACACAAACGATCTTGCCCCAATTCAACTCAACCTTCTAACTTTAGAGAAGACAATACCTCCCAAAATAAAGCCTCTATTATACCCGGAGTTGCAGTTTCTAACAGATATTCACCCTTACAGGATTTATCCACTTCAGGCGATCTTATAGACGAAGATCATGTTGGTCAGCTAGATGCGACAGAGGATCGCGAATTGGAAGGCACTTCCTGGTCTTGTAGTGTGGGCAATTCTCCCATCAAAAATTCTGAGCCTCCTAAGAAAAGACATCGGGGGAAGAATAAACAAAAAGGCGACACACCTCGCAAATACTAATAATTTAAATTTTAATACCCACAATATGTGAGCCATTTTAGAGATCCAACTATAGTGGACTTCACTTCGCTGTGATTATTTGCATTATAATTATGGATGTTGCATACCATTACATTTGAACGGTTGTAGTGCTGCTCCCATGCTGTCACTGTTATGTCACCGATAACATCGCTATATTCTCCCCTATTGGATCCATCTACTTCGGGCGATCACGTCTATAGAGATCCTGTTGGTCAACCAGAAATGGCAATGGATCGTAATTAGAAGGCACTTCTTGGCCCTGCTGCAAGGACAATTTTCCTACTAAAATTCAGAACCTCCATAAGGAAAAATGTTAGAAGATCTAGCATAATGACGATACAATACGCATACATTAATACCTCTGCTTTAACTCATCATAATGTGCAAATTAACCTCAGATTTATTTGTAACTGTTTCTATTTTACCGTGGTCACTTACAATAACAATTACAGTTGTTGCACTTTATAATATTGTGCATTTATAATACTACTCTTATATTGTTACTGCCTGAATATGCATTAAGCCATTTACGTAAATGAATATTTATTTTTTTTTTTTTCTTCCCTTTTCCTCTTTGCTGTTGTTGATTTTATTTCTGTATTTCCTTCCCTTCCCCTATTTTTTCTTTCTCTCTTTTAAGGTAGCATTATAGTTACCTCATTATATTGACCTCAATCATGTCAATTTATTACTGTGATGCTGGATTCATGATAATGTTAATACCAAAACAGACTTAACTAAACAGGGTTAAAAACCTTATTATTATATCCCATTATTGGGCTTTATTCTTATATAATAACTTATTTTCTTTTCTCTTTTCCTTTTTTAACATATATTTTTCACAATTTAACCCATTGAATTTGTATAGTTTCTTTCTGTTCTGCTACATCCTAGAGAACTGAGAAGAGGTCTTGGTCATCAAGGCATTTACTATTTCTCCCCCTTTTTCTTCCTTTTCTTTCTTCCTTCCTCACACTGACCGACCTTTACGTCTCAGTTCATTGCAGATGGTTCTTATCTGTTCTTGTTATTACACAATTGTTAAACACAATATTGTTATCTTTACATTATTAGAAGTGAGCTGCAAAAAATATAAACTACAGAAACTTGTTTTTTTCTTTACATAATTTTTATTTATAGCTCTGCCAGCAATATATTTGTTTTTTGTATGCACTGTTCATTGACATTTATACTCTTATCTTACTATCCTGGTGTATTTGAGCCTCCTGACACCATTACTACTTTATCTTTTACGAATATATTTACATATGACAGCTAATATATCATTATGTTCATGGAATGTCAGGGGACTCAATACACCAATCAAACGTAAACAAGTATTGAACTATCTCAAAAAACATAATATTCAAATTGCTTTACTGCAAGAAACCAAATTGTTAGATGTAGACAACCCTAGATTAAAATGTCAATGGGTAGGCCAAGTATTCTCGGCCTCTGCTGCATCTAAAAAGAGAGGTGTTGCCATTCTTATTCATAAGAATTTGAAATGGACGCCTACTACTATTTTAAAAGACTCAGATGGTAGATGGCTTATTATCACTTTTGATACCCCTCAGGGCCCTATAACTATAGTTAATATCTATGCCCCTAATTCGGATGATCCTTCTTTTTTTCAAAACCTTCTACATACCTTGATTTCAAATAATCTAGTGAATTCATCCCTACTGATCGGTGGAGATTTCAACTTTACTTTGGACAAGTATATGGATCGAAGTAACAACTCTCCAGATAGTCATCCCAAAAGTTCTGAAATTGTTTCACAAATAATGCAAGATCTCAGTTTAACTGATATATGGAGAATTCTCCATCCTAGAGACAGGGATCATACTTTCTATTCCTCTCGGCATCAAACTTATAGTAGAATTGACTATTTGCTCACATCCCCTTCTATTACTGCTAATACTACTGGCTCAGAAATATTATCGTTAATTATATCCGATCATGCCCCTGTTAAACTCTTGTTTAATTGGGGCTCCTCACCCACTAAAACCCCCCTCTGGCGTTTAGACCCTCTTTTGTTAAAAGACCCAGAATTTCTGCCTTGGATTAGAACACAAATTAAAGAATACATGACTTTTAATGATCCTAAAGATACATCCATAAGTATTACCTGGGAAGCACTTAAAGCCACTTTACATGGTAAGATAATTGGGTTTTCGACCCATAGAAGGAAACTTAGGGAACAACAAATTCATAATCTTGAGAACCTACTTAAACAAAAACAAACCGAATATTCAAACTCCTCTAAACCTGATCCTTCCTCATCTCTTCATCAAGAAATTTTACAACTTTGTATGCAGATTAACGAGCTTATTTCTAGAAAAACAGAATTAGCATTACTTAGAATAAAACAGAAATTTTGGGAAGGTGGGGAAAAAGGTAGTAAAATCCTTGTTTATAGACTCAGACTGCAACAAGCGGAACGTTATATCACTGCGTTAAAAGACCACTCAGGAAAAATTTGTACCAGTCATGGCTCTATCAATAACATAATGACATCTTTTTATAAAAATCTTTATTCTTCTCCTCCCTCTATAGCTAATCCCTCTGAAATCTCTTCTTTTTTAGATGAGCTTATTTTACCTCGTCTACCAGAAGAAGCTATACATACTTTAGAAGTGCCATTTACTATAGAAGAAGTTAAAAATGCTATTCTTTCCCTTAAATCAGGTCGCTCTCCAGGTGAAGATGGCTTCCCTGTGGATTTTTATAAGATTCTTGTTGAACAATTAGCCCCCTTATTATGTAATGTATACAAAGAATCTACAATCGTTGGCCAATTACCAAAAACAATGACGGATGCTATTATAACTGTCATCCCAAAGAAAGATAAGGATACCACTAATCCTGGAAATTATCGTCCCATTTCACTACTTAACAGTGATGGCAAGATTTTTGCTAAAATTTTATCCAGTCGTTTAGAATCATACATACCTAATCTAATTCACAGATCTCAAACTGGCTTTACTAAAGGGAGAATGGGTTCGGATCACTTGCGTTCTTTAATTAATCTAATACATAAAGCAAAATCCCTTTCATCTCCCGCAGTTGCTATTTCCATAGATTTTGAAAAAGCATTCGACTCATTAAGCTGGAATTTTCTTTATCAAGTACTATCTCGCTTTGGCTTCCCTAAACTTTTTTGTTCCTGGATCCAACTTATTTATACAAATCCTCATGCTCGTGAGCGCACCAATTTTACTTTATCTCAGCCCTTTGCATTAGAAAGAGGAACTCGCCAAGGTTGCCCTTTATCTCCTTCTCTTTTTATTCTTGCTCTCGAAACTCTTGCAATTTCTCTCAAACTCAACAAAAATATTAAAGGTATTCCCATTGGTCGTACATATTACTTATCATTATCATATGCGGATGATATGCTTATTCTGTTAGAAAATGTCAAATTATCTTATCAACCTCTTTATAATTTACTTAATCGCTTTTCTTCTCTTTCAGGTCTAAATGTTAACTACCAAAAGACAGAAATCCTCTCATTAAATGATCACTGTGATCCTCTAACTAAAACTCATACTCAATTTAGATGGGCCCCACAATATATCACCTATCTCGGAATCAAGATCTCATCTGATTTGAACAAGATTTGGGATCTAAATATATTACCATTATTAAATGATGTTAAAAGTAACCTGAATAGATGGAAGAATCTTAATTTATCTTTCCCAGGTAAAATATCCGTAATTAAAATGAATATCACTCCAAAAATTTTATATTTATTCGCTTGTATTCCACTTAAAATTCCCTCACATTTCTTGTATAAAATTGATAAAATGATAGGAAATTTCTTATGGGAAGGACGCATACCTCGATTCAGTCGTACAAAACTAAGATCTCATTGGACTCGAGGAGGCTTTGGCCTACCCTGGTTCAATGCGTATCTCTGGGCATTTAGAGCTTCACAAATGATTAAATGGTTTGTTAAACCTAACTGTAATATCCGTCTTTGGTATGATATGGAGACATCATTATCTTCTGGACTTACTCCTAACAGTTTCATCTATTTTACTTCCATATCTAATGCTAAACAAAATCCTGTCATTAATTCGTCCATTTATTACTGGTTTAGGATGCACAAATGGCTAAACATTGATCCTACTCCCATACGATATACACCTATTTGGGGTAATCCAAAACTTACATTGGAGAATAAACCCATATACTGTAAATCCTGGTTTCATAAAAATATCCTTTTTTCTTAATGATATACTAATGGATAATAATAATACTCTGGATTCCTTCAGTAATTTACAAGCCTAATGGAAAATTCCTAAAACAGAGTTCTGGAAGTATTTACAGATTAGATCCGCTATCTCTCATATCACTTTACAACTCAATAATCCACCAAGAACTCACCCATACATTAATAATTGGATTAATATTCAAAAAGGCCTAACTAGTACCATTTACAAATTAATTAGGGATAAGCTCCCCTAATCAGTCTCTCTCGGCCAGAAACAAATGGAACCAGATACTTCACATTGACATTTCCGACCTTCAATGGAGTAATTGTTGGAAACTTTGTCATGACTCCTTCAAAGATGTACAGAGCAGATTAATTAAATCTAAAATTTTGCATTTATGGTATAATACTCCAGCTCATCTATATAATATCGGCTTATTATCTAATAACAACTGTTGGCGCTGTAATGCCCCTAATGGGGATCTCTTACCTTTATTATGGTCATGTAATCTTATTTCTAATTTATGGCAAACTGTCCATCAATTTGCTTCTAAGGTCATTGGCAAATCTATTCCATTTGATCCTAAATTCTGCTTACTTGGCATTACTGACAGCAGTACGAATTTAACAAAACATCAGCATAAATGGCTTCAGATATTGTTTATGCAAGTCAAGAGACTGATCTTAACTCATTGGAAATCTCAATTAATCCCTACTTTGACGGACATTTTAAAACATCTAACCTGTATCTCTTCTTTTGAGAGAATTTCTTACTTAATTATTGACAGACTTAACGAATATTATCTTTGCTGGCAGACCTATTTGAATTTTCTTCAATCATAATATATATACATATGTTTTTTTTAATTATTTTTATTAGTCTTAGCCTATTGCAGCTCCTTCTTTCTTACTGTTTCAAGTCTATAATTATTATCACTTATTCACTTTTTTGTCACTATTTGCATTTTACTTGGTGTAGTACAGTTAGAATATACATATTATATGGAAATCAGTATAATACTCTGTATTATCTCTTTTAAGATAGTATACATACTTCCATCATATTTCCTACTTTTTTCTTTTTTACAGCAAATTGTATTTTATATCTTACCACATATAGTCCCTTGTGCTGCACTATGTCATGTTTATATAATCTTAATAAAAAGATTAACTGCAAAAAAAAAAAAAAAAGTTACCTGTCCAATCGGTCACAGGCTGTAAAAATCTCTAATGAACTCTCCAACTTCAAACCAGTTCTCTCGGGTGTACCACAGGGATCAATTCTTGGACCGCTCCTCTTTAGCCTGTTCCTTAACTCCCTCCCAGATATCTGCCAGGAGAAAATAATCTTATACGCTGATGATGCTGTCATTCTCTCTTCCCACAAGGATCCAAACTCCCTACGAAAAAGCATGCAACTTGCTTTCTCTAGTGTTGAAAGGTGGTTCCTGGATAGTAAACTTGTGCTAAACCACAATAAAACAAAAGCCATGCTCTTCTCCAATCACCAAAACAAAAATAGGCATACTCCACTCACCATACAAACCTCTGCAGGAATTACACTGGACCAAGTAAATACTTTCAAATACCTTGGCATCACTTTTGACTAAGGGCTCACCTTTGCAACCCACATTGACAACACTGCGAAAACAGTGAACCAGCGCCTTGGAATACTATTCCGTAACCGTCAGTTTCTAAATCAAGCGGCATTGAGAATAGCTATACAGAGTTCCATAATCTCAATCATTGACTATGGCCTTATTATTTATGGCTCAGCTACCTCCACTGCTCTAAGGTGTATCTCAATCACTCTAAATAAGGCCTGCCGGCTCCTCATGGGGGCTCAAAGACTGACTCACACGTGTGATCTGTACTATGAATCAGGCTGGTTGAACCTATCAAATCGTCTTATTTATCTCACCTGCACAATGGCAAAAAAAATCTATCTTGGGACTGACTCCATTATGTATTCAAAACCTACTCCGACTGAATCCTGGCTCACGACCCTCCACCTGATCTGAACGCCAACCTTTCCTGGTTCCGAGATGCTGGACTGCACAGGGACAAAGATCTTTTGCATACAGGGCCCCGACATGGTTCAATGCGCTTAGTCCACCTACTCTATCCTCAACCTCGCTTGAAGCTTTCAAATCCATGCTCTATGCCCACCTCACCACCACTAGCAACTGTGATTGCGCTAGATAAAGACTACTACTCCTCATGTCCATCCTCACATCTGAGGCCTCTTCCTCCCTGACTAATGAACCCTCTGGTACCTCTACTACTTCCTGTCTCCCACCCAAACTCACTCCCCCCCTTTTTTCCTGTCCCCTCTCACTTACTCTCCCGCTCACCACCTTTCCCTCCTCTCTAGCCTCCTTTTGGCGCCTAATGATCACCCTCTCCCTGGAAGTTTTCCTTAACCTCGAAATTGTCTACTCGCTTGAACCTGTTATAGCTTGTTTTTCTATGAAACTTAAAAACGTTACTGCCTTAAACTGTTAATAGTAAATTTATGATGTAACTTTCCTGTCTGGTTTTACCTGTAATGTGTATCGTGCTTTGTTAAATGTTCTTTGTGGCATGGAACCTTTGTAAAAGAGCCCTGGCTCAAAGGTATTAATTCCTAGACTAAATAAACTAAACTAAACTAAACTCCTCAATCTCTCAGGATGGTTACACCATCTTTCGTATGAACAGGCTCTCCAAACAATCATCACTGACAGAGCAAAGGCCGATGGCACATTTATAAGGTAGAAAAAGAAATGGGCAGACTGGATGGGCCTTGCGGTCCTTATCTGCCGTCAACTTCTATGTTTCTATGTTTCTATGAGTGGGTGCCTAGTCTACCTGAGGAGCAGAATCTGCAGACAAATCATGCCTTACAATACAAATTCCAAGAAAGCTCAGATCTCTCCATTAAACTTTCAATTGGCCAACAAGGTAAAAGTCTGTTACTTACAACAGTTTACATGCCCCCAGGAAAATAAGGGCCAGGACTCAAGTTGTTCAATGAACATGTCAAAAAGGCAAAGCAGGACTGGGAACAGGTTATCCTTGGGGACTTTAATTTGAACTGGCTAGCTAAGGATACAGTTACCATCAGGGGCAAAATACATGCCCTTTATCTAACGAAGATGTCAAATCAAACAACTAGGATGAACTATCAAACACGTACTGGCATGCTCATTGATTGGTTCCTAGCTCCTTGCACAGAGCACATAAAAAAAATATCACCATCCTGCCAGACACCTTGAGAGACCACTCTCCCATTATCTGCTACTGTTCTAACAAGTGCCCTAAGGACATGCCGCAAACCAGAAAAAAATGCTCCCTGAGGAAAGGGCAAATTAGCCTCTTCAAGAGCTACCAGAGAGATGCAGACTAGTCACCCCTTGTCATTTGCCCTGACCCTAACCAGGCTCTGAAATACTTTATTACCATCTTCAATTAAGCCTGTGACTTATTTTCACCATTCGGAACATCCAAAACAAAAGGATCATCCAATCCTTGGTTTAACGGCCCCCTCTTAGAACTAATGAAGAATAGGGACCTCTGGCATGTAGCGAGAGCTACTGGAAGACAGGCAGATTTTATGGCCTACAAGATTGCAAGGAATAAATACACCCATTGATATGAAATGCCAAGGCCTCCTATTACAGGAAGGAACTTCAAAAGTGCTGAGGGAATGGGAGAGTGTTCTGGGAGAATGTAAAGACACTGACTGGGAAAGAATCCAAAACTCCACCAGATCAAATTGTCACCCCTATGGGCCCTCTCCTGCAACCCGAAAAGTTAGCTAATGCCTTTAATCTGACCTTTTTTTTTTTTTTATTTAGTTGTTTAACCAGGTATAGCACATTAAGCTGAAAGCTTTTTTACAGGAGCGACCTGGGAGCACAATATAGACCTCACACTTCATAGACTTCATAGACCTCAGCTCCATCCTCCCTCCAGAGTTCCTTGTTACTGACACTAACAGCTGGCGCCCAAACCCTGCTACCACTGCAAACACCACTCAATCCCCATTGTACTTCAAAATGATCATGAAGGCAGACATTATTAAATATGTGAAGAAGATCCTTGGCAAAACTAGAATGGGTAGTGATATGCTCAACATGAAGCTTCTCACCATCATCCTAGAAGAGCTTACCCACCCACTAAGGCAACTATTTAACATACCCTTAAGTCAAACATATTCCCTGACAAGTGGAAAATTTCCCTCATCACCCCAGTCTTTAAAATGGGAGACAGGACCAGCATAAGCAACTACCGCCCCATATTTATTTTACCACCCCCCTCGAAAGCCCTCGAGAGAATTGTGTCAGATCAACTCACAGATTACCTCAACAAATATAACCTACTCTGTTCTCAGCAGGATGGGTTTCGTAAATCCCATAGCACTATTACTGCATTCACTGACTTTACTTCACACCTATATGACTCCTTGGATAGTGGAAAAACAGTTGGATCGATCTTTATTGACCTAACCAAAGCATTTGACACCGTCAGTCATCACATCCTGCTCAACAGCCTCACAGCTCTTGTCCTCTGCACCAATACATTGTCCTGGTTCTCAAGCTACCTCTCACACAGGTCCCAGTGTGTTAGGATAAAACGTGTATCCTCTGAACCCTGGAATGTTACTTTGGGTGTCCCGTAAGGATCAATTTTAGGGCCCTTACTATTCAGCCTCTATCAATTCCCTGCCACGTGCTTGCCCTGCTAAGATGCTGCTTTATGCAGACAATGCAGTGATCTCTGTACCAGGAACACACCTCCATGAAATAACAGATACCCTTCAAAGTAGCTTTACCAAACTGTAGTCATGGTTTGCTCACAACAAACTCCTCTTGAACTGCAGAAAAACAAAAGCAATGCACTTTACCCTACAAAGCTCAAAAAAGCAGAGTGGCTCACTTACCATACTAAGTAACAAAAGCAACATAATCAAACAGGTTACTACCTTTAAATACCTGGGATTATTCCTAGACAACACCCTTTCTTTCAACACTCATATTGACCATGTTGTGAAAACAGCGAACATCAGACTCAGACTCCTTTACTTATACAGAAATGCTATGACCACTGAGGTCCTCAGCCTTGTCACCAAAAGCTCAGTACTGTCCATTGTTGACTGTGGACTGACTATCTATAGTGCGGCCACTAAAACTGCACTCAAAAGGGTTAAACTGCTCAACAAAACCTGCCGACTTGTTCTAGGAGCTAATCAGCATTCCCACTCTTGCAGTCTCTACTGCACAACTGGTTGGCTTCCATTAACTCTAAGGTCCCAGTACCAGGCATGTATCATAAGATATCATAGGAAAAAGAAAGCCCTCCTAGGACTGGTCCCAGAATCAAGTTTTGAAGCTTTTCTAATGTAACCCCAAAACTAAAACAACCTGAAGTTCTGCTAGAGGGGTACTGCATGTACCTTACAAACAAACCTCCTTCATCCAGAGGTTCCTCTCCTATTGAAGCCCTCTCTAGATGAATGACCTACCCCCCTTCCTTTTTCACCTTAAGAAACCCATCCAATTCAAAAAAGAACTCCATCACCTTCTGGTAGAATCCCAAGAGTGCAACAGCTGTGCATAGTGATAGGAGTTCCATCCCTTGCCCTATGCTTTCAACCTTTACCCCCCACCTTCTTACCCCTCTAACCCCGTGAGTCATTACTCCCTTCCCTCCACTTGGTTTATACTTCCCCTAGGCTGCCCCCATAGATACAACACTTATCAGCTTGTTCTCCCACATCACCATACCCCCGTCTCCTACCCTCTAATAACATTATACAATATGCCTCCTCTGTACCCATGCCAATACTCTCCATAACTCCTCTCTCCTCCCCTTTTCTTTGACAAAGCCAATTTTGGCTGCCAACTACAAGCAACCTGTACTTAGTAACTAGAGATATTTCTGTAATAAAAGTATTTGTATTTGAGGTTATACTCCACATTTATCTTGCTTATAAAATAGTCTTCATAACTAGCTATTGTATGTTCTCATCATATGACGTAAATTGTACGGTTTTGTCTGTTCTTCTACTGACTTGGAGCCTTTGTAAAAGAACCTGTTTGACTCAAAGGTTGTAATTCCAAAACTGAAATAAATAAAAATAAAAAATAAATAAATAAAAGTCCAGTCTGACTCAGGAACTGAAAGAGTTTAAAAATGCAAGTTTGGTTCAGATCTAGCAGCTCAACTCCTTCTTGGTCTTCTGTTTGGACACAAAAGTAAGCACTGGTGTTTTCAGCTACTTTGTTTTTCAGTTGTTAAAGTACCCAGCTACACAGCTGGCCCAGTAGCATGGTAGAAGCCTATTGCCCACCATGTCAGTGACCCAGAATCAGGAGCGACCTCGCGTTATTGGGTGTCAGCTGCAGTAGGAGAAAGGACTTGGCATTCAAAGGACTGTGCTCCTCTCCCATGGTAGCATGTGTTGGTTGCTGCGCCAAATGTCTGCTACCAGGTGGAGCCCTGGTAGCATTCTGGGTCAGGAGCAACAAAAATGGGAGGGAGCTGCGAGACTCTGCAGTGCATGCATGCCTCTACATGTACACATTCACATGCATACTCCAGTATCGAGGGGAGGACAGGTGAAAAATGGCAGTGAGACAGGTACATATAAAGCCCTGCACCAGCCCCCATCCCCTCCACCACAAGGACCCTGTGCAATGTAAACTGGATGTGTCTTTCAAGGGGGGTGGAGAGGACCTCCCTTCTCCTCCTGACCCTGCCATTGGGAAAATCCATTGGGGTAACCTGGAGAGGTAACAGACAGTTGGAGCAGTAGGGACAAGAGCCCACCTCTGCTGAGGAGTATAAAAATTACCTGGGGGTCAGTCTGTGGCTCCTCTGGCATAACTCCTCTCCAGCACAAGTCAGGCAGTAGTGGCAGCAGCAGCAGCATGGGCAGTCGGGTGGAAGTGCAACTCCCCAACTCAATCTGCCCGTCTTCCCTGAGCCCCAATTAGCGGTGGGCGAAGTTTTCAGGGTGGATCAAAATGTGCAGCCAAAAATTGCTCTGGGAGGAAAGCATGCCCCAGGCTGATTACTCCCCCCCCTAGAAGCAGGATAAGAGAGTTGCCTGGTGGGAGCAAAGCTCCCCTACCACGTCCCTGGACCATGGTAGCAGTAATCATCCCTGGCCTGTGGTGGTGAGTGGGCTGTATTCACAAAGTTAATTTTACTCAT
Source organism: Neoceratodus forsteri (assembly GCA_016271365.2). Taxonomy (NCBI): domain Eukaryota; kingdom Metazoa; phylum Chordata; order Ceratodontiformes; family Ceratodontidae; genus Neoceratodus; species Neoceratodus forsteri. The sequence continues at coordinate 77,742,803 of CM057453.1, forward strand.
GCCAGAGGTGCTGTAGATGTGAAGAGGAAAGATAGAGGTGGGCTGAGTGCCTAAGGGAGAGAATTTAAGGGCCACAGCCCCAAGTAGGCACAAGGGGGTAGAGTGGGCTCCTGGAGGGGACAGAAAGCCCTAAGGAGAAGTTGGATTTAACTGGTTCGGCTTGACACCGTGGTCCAACACTCAAGGAGAACTCCTCCAGTTGCTCCAAATCCTGGCGTGGCAGCCCCACTCGGTCTCTCAGATGATATCCATGTTACTCATTAAAATTTTCCCAGAGATCATAGGTCACTCTAATTATTGGTCTCCCTTATTTCCTAGCTCCACCTTCAACTGGGGTTGTATTTGATCAGACTTGCACCATTTTGTAGCTAATGATAAATTACGTCTCCCCCAATTTTATATCCTGCATAATATTTATTATACCCCTGTCTACTTGGCTAGAATGGGTAAACTCCCGTCTTTGTTGTGTACCAGGTGTGGCCAGGTGGATGGGTCTCTTATGCATGTCTTGTGAAACGCCCAAAACTTGCATCTCTTTGGGTGAAAATTAAACAAAAGATAGACCCACTTTTGGGGTTGGATGAATATTTTCTCCCTGAAATCTGTCTAGTAGTGGATTACTCCGGGGTATCAGTTAAAGAGCAGAAGTATTGGTTAGCTTTATTATTTCACTGTCAGTAAAAAAAGCGGTTCTTCACCACTGGAAATACCAAGTGGAAATCCTCTATTCTGAATGGCTCAATGAGTTACTGTATAACCTACGGCTTGAAAAGATGATAGCTAGTCTTCCTAATCAGCTGCAAGCATGCAGCAAGTAATGGGAGAGTTTACGTACTTTAATCTCGGTCTCTTCCTCCCCTTGAGTAGGTTAGTGGAATTTGATATATTTGATAACAATATAAGGGACTTGTTGATATTTGGGTCTGTGACCACATCAGGAAGTGGTGTAAACCTCCTTAATCCATCCCTTTTAGGATACATAGGGACTGCTGGTGACAGGACTGTCAGGTCTTACCTGTCTAGCTCTACTTATTACTGCCTCTTGGAGTCTTGTGCCCTTAAACCATTTGCCCAAAGTAAATGAACTATAGCTTTGTTGACTTAATGCCTCTGAAGGTAGGGTTGGGATTGGATGGGATAGGAGACAGGTTCATGTTCTTAAAGTGTTGTTGTTTGCATGTTTTGAAAATGTAATAAAGTATATTAAATTTAAAAAAAAAGAGAAGTGGGATTAGGAGATGGGGGCTGAGAGTCCCCAGGGAGCCCCAGATGATCCTAGAAAGGGTGGAGGCCCCCCAAACAAAATAGATGTGGATGGGGTACCATGACATTAATACCCCTTGTACCCATTCCTTGAGTTCTGCCGTATGTAGGGGGTTACAGACCCCTACTAAAATTTGCACCACAAGCTCTGGGCATGGCCAGCAACTAAAGGCCTGTCAGGGAGGTGCAGGCTGTGAGGGCCTAGTGTCCATGCCCTCAGGCATATTGATTAGTGGGTAGGGCTGGGAGCATCCCTCATTACTTGATTTACTTGGTATTTATGGGACAAAAGAAGGCCGAAGCCCATTGGGATTGTCCCCCACCATACATGTGGCACATTAATCTATGGTCAAGTTAACGTCAAGCCATTTATCAAGCCTCATTTTGAAAGTAGTAAAAGAAGGTGAGTCCACAAATTCTTGAGTCAAGGAGTTCCAGAGTCTAGGTGCTCTTACTGTGAAAAAGTTCAATCTTTTATTAGTGTTGGCTTTGGCTACGTTAATTTGCTTATTGAGCAGTCTGTGAACAATACGCCTATTACTAAAGTGTAATCCAAACTGATGCATTAATTCAGAGGATTGATGGACTTTATAAAGGAGAAGAAGATCCCCTCTAATTCTCCTTTTCTGCAATGAGTGTAAACCTGTAATCTGTAATCTTGCAGCATAATTTTTAGAGGCCAGATAAGGAACTATTTTAGTTGATCTCCTTTGAATTCTCTCCAAACCTTGTATATCCAGTACTAAATATGGACTACAAAGTGGAGAGTCATAGACCATGTAAGGTCTTACATATGTTCTGTATAAGGGAATAATACATGGTTTGGATCTTGTGACAAATGTGCGTTTTATGTGCATAAGTAGTTGGTTAGAGGTTTTAGCCACCTTAATACAATGATCTCTATAAGAAAGTTTGTTATTTATTAGTATTCCCAAATCCCTTTCACATACTGACATTTTCAGGGTAATATTATTAAGGGCGTATGTCTGTAGGGGATTAGCTCCGCCAAAGTATAGTACGGTGCACTTGTCTATGTTAAAGTGCATATCATTTGTTTTGGCCCAAATTTCAATATGTTTTAAATCATTTATAACTGAAAGTCTGTTTAATAATGAGTCAACCCTCCCTCCCAACTTTGTATCATCTGCAAATTTTGAAAGAAAATTTGCAGAATTAATCTGTATATCCCAGATGAAAATATTGAACAATGAAGTCCCAAGTACGGATCCCTAAGGGACCCTGCTTGTCACTTGTCCTTGTTCTGATAAAGTGCCTTGTATTTTAACTTGCTAGCTTACGTTAGTCAGCTAGAGGTCTATCCATTTAACTAAAATAGGAGAGAAGCCTACTAATTGTAATTTAGTAATAAGTTTATTATGAGAGACTTTATCGAAAGCCTTACTATAATCCAAAAGGATCACATCTTGGGGGATGTTAAGATCAAGACCCTGGCTTTAATTTTCATAAAACGCTATTAAATTCGTAGTACATGACTGGCCTTTTTTAAAGCCATGTTGAGTCAAATCATTAAGTTTTAATAAATCCATTTCTTTTTCAAGAAGTGCCTTAATGATTTTTTCCATCACTTTCGAAAGAACAGATGTTAGACTAATAGGCCTATAATTTTCAGGTTTAGATCGATTCCCTTTTTTGAAAATAGGCACCACAATGGCCTTGTGCCAGTCATTGGGAACTACACCCTCTTGAATATATTTGTTAAATATAAGAGACAGAGGGAGTGCTAATGCTGTAGATGCCACATGTAGAAATCTGGGATTGCCCAGGCAAAAATAATTATTAAAGGAGTTGGCATTGTCTACATTAGTAAATAATGTAGAGCTGTCAACCATAAGAGGACCAATTTGTCTAGTGGAACCTTTTTTTTTCATTAAGATATGAAAATAGGGATTTATAACTGTCTTTAGAATGTGCAAGTCTAAATTCCAAATTTCTTTTAGACAGCAGTATAAGGTCTTTTAATTCTCTGACTTCTTCTTTATATTTGAGTATGACTTTAGCCTTATCTTTAATATTTAAATTCTTGAGGTTTATAAAAAGCTTTTCCTTTTTTTTAATAAATCTTTTAATGTTTTTGTTAAACCGTAAGGGCATCTTGCCCTTAGAATTGTTTTTTTTTTTTATTTGGGACAAAGGTATTTTCAAGATCTAAAATAGTGGATTTAACATAGGTCCAAGCTTCCTCAAGTGATAGTGGTAATAGTATATCACACCGTGCTATTTTGTTTAGTTGTTCATTATTTAATTCAAAATCAGCTAGATCATAATTTTTAAATAAAGAATAATTGTGAGGTAGATGATATTGGTAAGTCAGAGAGAAGGAGATGGCATAATGGTCACTGCAATCTAAAGGGTCATGTAAGGAAAGCTAGATATATTGTCAAATAGATTAGTAATCATGAGATCCAGGATGTTATTTCCTCTTGTGGGCTCTTTAATGAGTTGTTCCAGCCCTAGTTCAATTAGTGACAATATATTTGTATTCATAAGGGGGGAACTAGGCCCAGGAGTCCCATAGACCCAGGCACAGGGGTGGTTAGAAATATTGATAATGAAGGACTGTGGCTGCAGAGGCAGCCTAAGCAAACACATCTTTGAAGGTAGAGTACCCTGTGGTAGGGGTGGCCGGGGAGGGTGGGCCCTTGGCCTAAGTCACCCATGGAGTTATGTGGATGTGTTCTGAGCCCCGCCTAAACCAGACCCTGCTGTAACTTGCCTAGCACCACCCAAAGGCACTAGCCCACCCAATAGCCATCAGTAGCCACCTATGCTACTAAATAAATTACTGCCCACTCGACCACCACTATGGAAAAACATTTTTTTAGCTGATCCCCCTTCCCCAAAATGCATGCCCTTTGGTCTGCTTTTACTCATCTTACATCTTTCCCCTTCTTAACTAACCTATTCTTTCTTCTGTCTCTACAGATAGTATATACTGCATTCCAGATAATAAGTAGCAAACAATGACTGATGCTTCAAAATATCAGTATATATATCACTGAGCCAACTAGCTTGAATAATTCATATGGTGCTGGTCATATACACAGGCACAATTCCCCAGGACCAGCATCGAATGAATTATTTGAGCTAGTTGGCTCAGTAATAAATATACTGAAATTTTGAAGCATCAATCGTTATTTGCTACTTATTCTCTGGAGTGTAGCATATACTATTTGTGACTTTCTGGGATTAGCCTCCTAAACCTGCACCCACCAACTAACAACAGGGTGCAGGGGCCAGGTCTGAAATTCTGTCTTTACAGGTCTGATAGGACATGGACTCCAAACCCATCAGATAAGTATAATTTCATTTCTCTCCTGTACTTTCTGTCCTATTTTACCCTTCTAAGAACTGCAGATCCTTTGTGACTCCCTTATCTCTTCTTTAACAGGTACAGCAGATGACATCTCCCCAGGACTACCCCGTGGCATCCTGCACTCAGGTAACTCCCTCTCTTATGTCTCTTTTACCATTATTTTGGTGGGATTACCATAATGGCAACTGCATCTGTACTACTTAATTCTGTGCCTCTTCTGTGCTCCTTATCCTCATCTTTTCCTCATGATGTTGTGGCAGTGGCACAGCATTTTTGTTTAAATTAAGTATTTATCCAGGATAGCCAAACTTTTTATTTTACTTTCCTCTTAACAATAGTTAGCATTGGGCACTGGACTTGTTTAGAGCCACACAGAAAGTGGCACATAGCATTTGAACTTCGGTCTCTTGGTTAACTTTTCTGTCGTACATCCCAAGACTACATAGCCTGTCCATCTACTGCATACAGTATATTGCTCCCATAAATTGTGAATAAATAAGAACCTTGTATTGTTGGCGAGAAATGATGCTGCCCAACTGTTTGTATATAAGCCTGCACTGGGACCTGTAGTCCTGTCCCACCTGGTACAATACCAATACATGTACCAATGGCAAATCTCAGCATTGACAAATGCTTGTTTACTACCGGCTTATTGATTTCATCTAAAGCTTTCTTTCTAATGATATCTATTAAATAGCCACATATTCTAAACACATTCTAAACACGCTCTCAGAAGCTCTCAAAAGCATTGGAAAGAATAGTTGCTGATAAGCAGATCGAATACCTTGAAAAGTATCAACCGTAATACACTGAGCAGCATGGGTTTAGGAGCAGGCATAGCACAACAACAGCCTTATTAGAATTCACAGACTTCATCCATCACTCATTGGACCAAGGCTACCTTCTGGGTGCAGCCTATATCGATTTAACCAAGACCTTCGACACGATAAACCATGCCCTTCTGGGTAAACTTTTCTCTGACTTTGGTCTAGCTGTCAATGCTACTGCATGGTTCGATAGTTACAGGAGTGACTGCTCCTAGCAGGTTAAGATTGGGAACACCCTATCTGACAGCAGACCTGTCTGGTCCGGAGTCCCACAAGGCTCCATCCTGGGTCCACTCTTGTTTAGTATCTTCCTAAACAAACTCCCTGTTGCCTGTCAGGATTGTATTTTGTTGTATGCAGATGACACTGTCATCTTCACTAGTGGTCCTGACCCTAAAGCGCTGGAGACGTGGAGCCAGGAAAACTTTGCTAAGGTCAAAAGATGATTCAACAGCCATAAACTCATAATGAAGTACAAAAAAACAAAAATAATATTGTTCTCAAACCCTCAAAACAAACATAGCTCCTACCACCTATCAATCACCAATGAAGAGGGCTCTCCTTTGGAACTAGTTCAGCACTTTAAGTATCTTGTAGTCACTGTTAATAGTGCCCTGTCTTATGCCATCCATATTGATAACATCGCTAAGGCAGCCAACTTGCGAATAGTGCTTCTTTACAGGAACACATTTTTCTGTCCCCTGAAGCCATCAAATTAGCCTTTCATAGCACTGTGGTTTCACTTATAGACTATGGGCTTGTCATATATGGATCAGCCTCTGAATCCACACTCTGCTGCATCTCTGTTGCACTTAATAAAGCCTGCCAGCTCCTAACTGGCTCTGCACATCTGACCCATACCTGCGACATGTAGACACAAGCTGGCTGGCTGCCTTTCAAGTGCAGGCTAAGATACCAAACATGTCTGCTTGCAAAAAAAGTGGGCATTGGATTGATGCCCCCTGGTGTGCAGGAGCTCCTCATCCCATTCTCCAATCTTAAACATGCTAGAAGTTCTATCAACCAGGTTTTCAAAATTCTCTGCTGCTGCAACCCCAAGGGCAAAGATCCTTTGCCTATCGTGCTCTTCTTTGGTTTAACTCACTGCACAACAACATCTCTTTGGCCCCAATGCTATGCTCCTTCAAACAACTACTCAGGCAGAATCTTCTTGTTTTGGCCAGCTGGGACTGCTTCCACTAGGAGTATACAATCTTCTGACCCACTATCCCTGGCCTCTGTTTTTTTCTGATTGTCACCCTCCCCTCTCTCTCTGCCAATCTCACCTCCCACCCATTCCTCTTATTTCCTCCTTCCCACCCTCTCATCCCTATTCCCCCGATATTTCACTACCACTCCTCTCTCTCTGCCACCTCACCTCCCACCCATCCCCTCATTTTCCCCTCCCCCTCTCATCATGTTCCTCCTGATATATCACTACCACATCTCTCCCTGCCACCCTCACCTCACCATCCACCCCTCTTTTTTACCCCTCTCCCCTCATCTTCCCCTCATTAGTTCTACTGGCCCCATCACACCCTGGATGTACCTCTTACTCCTCCCCATCCTGCTTCATTTGTCTCTTAACTACTGTTTGATTCACTGGGTGATGTGAGGTACACATTGTACAGTGCCTCATAATGCAGCTTACTTATCTTTGAACCTCTCAGTGACATGAGATAAATTTGTTGCATGTATAGGAATTAATAGTAACATGATTATGTTAAACCTTACAGTACACTATCTTGCTTTGCCTAAATAGTACACTTTCTGCAGTACTTTTAACATGTTGCCATATATTGCAGCTTTTGTCCTGGTAACTCTTTGTACTAGTTTAGTTTAGTTTAGTTTATTAGTCTAGGAATTAATACCTTTGAGCCAGGGCTCTTTTACAAAGGTTCCACATCACAAAGAACATTTAACAAAGCGCGATACACATTACAGGTAAAACCAGACAGGAAAGTTACATCATAAATTTGCTATTAACAGTGTAAGGCAGTAACGTTTTTAAGTTTCATAGAAAAACAAGCTATAACAGGTTCAAGCGAGTAGACAATTTCGAGGTTAAGGAAAGGGTGATCATTAGGAGCCAAAAGGAGGCTAGAGAGGAGGGAAAGGTGGTGAGCAGGAGAGTAAGTGAGAGGGGACAGGAAAAAAGGGGGGGAGTGAGTTTGGGTGGGAGACAGGAAGTAGTAGAGGTACCAGAGGGTTCATTAGTCAGGGAGGAAGAGGCCTCAGATGTGAGGATGGACATGAGGAGTAGTAGACTTTATCTAGCGCAATCACAGTTGCTAGTGGTGGTGAGGTGGGCATAGAGCATGGATGTGAAAGCTTCAAGCGAGGTTGAGGATAGAGTAGGTGGACTAAGCGCATTGAACCATGTCGGAGCCCTGTATGCGAAAGATCTTTGTCCCTGTGCAGTCCGGCATCTCGGAACCAGGAAAGGTTGGCGTTCAGATCTGGTGGAGGGTCGTGAGCCAGGAATCAGTCGGAGTAGGTTTTGAATACATAATGGAGTCAGTCACAAGATAGATTTTTTTGCCATTGTGCAGGTGAGATAAATAACGACGATTTGATAGGTTCAACCAGCCTGATTCATAGTACAGATCACACGCGGTGAGTCAGTCTTTGAGCCCCGATGAGGACCAGCAGGCCTTATTTAGAGTGATTGAGATACGCCTTAGAGCAGTGGAGGTAGCTGAGCCATAAATAATAAGGCCATAGTCAATGATTGAGATTATGGAACTCTGTATAGCTATTCTCAATGCCGCTTGATTTAGAAATTGACGTTACGGAATAGTATTCAAGGCGTTGGTTCACTGTTTTCGCAGTGTTGTCAATGTGGGTTGCAAAGGTGAGCCCTTGGTCAAAGTGATGCCAAGGTATTTGAAAGTATTTACTTGGTCCAGTGTAATTCCTGCAGAGGTTTGTATGGTGAGTGGAGTATGCCTATTTTGTTTTGGTGATTGGAGAAGAGCATGGCTTTTGTTTTATTGTGGTTTAGCACAAGTTTACTATCCAGGAACCACCTTTCAACACTAGAAAGCAAGTTGCATGCTTTTTCGTAGGGAGTTTGGATCCTTGTGGGAAGAGAGAATTACAGCATAATCAGCGTATAAGATTATTTTCTCCTGGCAGATATCTGGGAGGGAGTTAAGGAACAGGCTAAAGAGGAGCGGTCCAAGAATTGATCCCTGTGGTACACCCGAGAGAACTGGTTTGAAGTCGGAGAGTTCATTAGAGATTTTTACAGCCTGTGACCAATTGGACAGGTAACTTTTTACCCAAGCACAAGGACCTTCGGCCAGGCCTAGGCTAGAAAGTAGGGAGGTAAGTAGGCCATGATGGACTGTGTCAAAAGCTTTGTAAGATCGATAAAGACTGCACCTGTTTGGCACCCTTTGTCCAGGGTGAGTGGACTTCTCGAGAGAAATCAAGTAAGGCTGTTGTTGTACTATGTCCTTTCCTAAAGCCGTGCTGTTGATTACAGAGTAGATTGTATTTGTCCAGGTAATCAGAGAGTTGGTCTGCCACTATTCGTTCAAGTGCTTTGGAGAGGGAGGAGTATTGATATTGGTCGATAGTTTCCTGTTGAGGTTTTGTCCCCACTTTGTGCACTGGCATAACTATGGCAGATTTCATTTGTTGGGAAATTGACTTTGGCAAAGTGACAGATTAAGAATTTTGCAAGGGGTGAATTACTTCATCCAGGGTGAAAGACAGGATTTTTAGATCTAGCGTGTCACTACTTGTTCTGGATTTGGAGCAGGCCTTTATGTACCTGTGTGCTTCTGCACTTTGATTTTCTTGAAGTAAAATTGTGGTTTGTCACGAGGAGTGTTTTGTGATACTAGGCTAGGCACAGGTAAGTCCGAGAAGAAATCTGGGGGGAGGACCCCACTAAGGTCTGTGAATGTCTTATTAAGTGCATCTGCAATAGACTTTGGGTGAAGAGTGGTGGATCCATCAACTTTCATAATGGTAGGTGACGATTTTGATTGTTTACCCATTATGTTTCGGATGTTGTCCCAAAAGGCTCTTCCATCACCCAGGTGGATTCAAGGGCATTTTTGAAATAGGCACTCTTCATTTGCCTAATTTGTGAGGTACATCTATTTTGTACCTGCTTGTATTTTAGGGTATCATGAGGTGAGCCTGTGTCTCTGGCAACTGCCCAGAGGTGGTCCCGAACCTTGAGCTCGGCAAGTAGTTTGGCAGTAATCCATGGATTTGATAGCGCTTTGATTTTACGTTCTTTTACTGGGGTGTATAAGTCGCATGCAGAGTTGAAAGATTTAATGAAGTATTCTAGTGTGGTACTATACCTTGCTATGGCTGTATAAACTAGCTCATTTTCTTAATTGCATATTGTGTATTTTGTTCGTGTACTCTGTTGTATTTGATTGAACACTTCAGTTCTTCATGTTTTTGTTTACCTCATGTCTACCATTCCTTTTGACATGGAACTATGTAATGAGCTTCCAGCCCACAGGTGTTAATTCTAGACTTTAATAAATAATAAATAAAAACATTTATTTCTGCTGTGCTTTCTCCTTGTATATCCCTTGTACTGGACTACTCATAGGTTTTGTTTGTACCTGTGTGAATCAAAATTTATCAATACATTCAAGTAGTTTTTCTTCTAAATGTGGTGCCCATTTTTATTTTTTCTTGTAAATAATTTGATTATTTGCATCAGAAACTTTTTTCTCATGGCGTGTTCACTTTATTTTTCCCCTACCATAATAAATCAGTGAAAAGTGATCACTTTCCCATACTTTCCAGATATTTTTTTTTCAATGTTCTTATAGTGATAAATATCTATAAATCCTAAATTGATTGTGCTGCCTCCTTTTACAGTGAGGAAAATACATTTCTTATCTCTATCACCTTGTCCAGATCCAGTCAAAACTCTGATTAACTGGTTTTCTGCTGTGTCCATCAGCTTAGTTCCTCTTTTTATTCATATTTTTTCTACTGCATTTGATAATAGAATTGCAAAAGCATCATCCAGGATCACCTATTGAAGTATACCTCAATGAAACTACTTAACATTTCATTTATGTCTCCTTATAGCAGAATTGGTACTTTCTGGTAGTTTTGATTTAACTCTGTCAAAACATACTGCAGAAGCATAAATAGGGGTTACCTTTTGTACGCCATTCATTTTAAGGAAACATATGCACTAATTACTAGGAGGGAGATTTTACTTTTCATGAAAACAGCTATAAATAGATGAAATGGGAATCCTATATTTATGAGTTTTGCCTCATCAAAAATATCGGTGGAAATCAATGCCATTAACCTTCCCACCCTATCTAACTTTACCAAAAATTATGTGATCTACTGGCCATAGATTCAAACTACATATACCCTTCAGAAGTCAAATATGTATCACAAAGTACATTTCTTTGAAGATAATTACATCAAAATCTACCAAGAATGTTTTTCGTCCCTCATCCTGCATTCTTGTGTCCAAGCCAGCTGTATTCCATCTGATACACTTAATGTTATTTAATGTTTTCATGTTGTCAGTTTAGGTTTATGGTTTGTTGTGCATAAAATTATTTCTCTGAAGAGGATGATGGGCTTTCCAGCTCTTCATCACTATTTGTCTCTGGGTCACTTAGTATTTGAAACACTACAGTTAATTTATCTTTGGTCCTTGTTACTTCCTTCCTCTAAACTTTTTTCTGCTTCATTAGATTCCATATTCATCATCTTCCATTAATGACTGATTAGATTACACTGACTTGGCAAAATATGTTATCTTCCTCTTAAGTTTTTGCTTTGTCTATTACAACAACTTTCTTTTTCCCCTTATGTATCTTTTTTGCTTTTCTCTCCCTATTCTATTTAGTCTTTGTTGCATGTGGCTTTATATGTCTTTGCAAAAATATGAACAAAGTGGGTGATTTGATATCTTTTAGGGTTAGAGTTAAGGTTTGCTAACCATATGGCTACAAACAATTCTCTGTCTTTGCAGAAATTCTAGTGTTTCTTCTGCTGTTACTTCCATGATTTTAATATCTTCCTTCAACTTCAGTATTTCTCTACTTACTCTGTAATCTTTGTCTGTCAGACATATTGGTCCTTCCATCCTTTTTATTTACACATTACCTGCATAGTGAGACAATATCTAGCAATCTGAACTTTACATCAGTTTCTCCCTTGAACAGATTATATAATATTATTTTCAGTGACACAGGGTCTTCATTTTGTAATTTTGGTATCCCTTTTAAATAGATGTTAGCTTATCTATTTCCCATCACAACACAGTGTCTCTCTATTTTCACATTCTTTAGTTTATGACTCTTCATTTTACTTATGCTCTTCCCCACAATCCTCACTGTGGTTCTTTTCCCTCTCTTGGTATTTCTTTCTTTCTTCCTTTCACTTTTAATCCTTTTTTTTGTGTTAATTGCACGCATGCACAATAAACATATTGCAGCAGCTTGCTGCAGAAGCAGGTTGTGGAGGCATGGCACTGTTGTGACCAATGCCCCCACAGCCTTTGGAGGCTTGGTCCGCTGTTGCCAAATGGGGTGGCACACTGCTGCTGACACTAGTTCAGCCAGCATGCCACAACCTTGCAAGGTTTCAGCCGCTGCAATCAGAGGCCGCCTCATCATTGCAGTGTAAGCCATTCCACTGCAATTAGGGAGCAACCCGTCATTGCTGGGCAGAACCTTGGTACTGTGATATTGTTTGTGAACATGGTGATAGCTTGCTGCCATATTCACAAACAATATAATGTACCTCCACTGTCGAGGGGTGCCCAATCCCCCTTGGCAGCATGTGTCCCCCCACCACAGTGTTTGTTTGCCAACGGGGGCCCCAATCCCCATCGGCTTCAGTGCCCTAAATGCATGTTGCTGATGGGGAAGCCCACTCCCTGTCAGCATAATCCCCCCCAAAACACCGAGTGCAGTTGTGCTGAGGGGATGCCCAATCCCCCTTGACTCTTGTGCCAATGGGGGTGCCCAATCCTCATCGGCAAGAGCTGCCCCCCAAAAGAAACACTCTGTTGGCATGCTGGGAGCCCACCCCAGCATGCCAAATAGCCCTGTAAAAAATGAAAACCATCCAGCAATGTTTTTTTTAACCTGTAGAGAAAGAAAATGGTCCCTCGCTATCTCCCTGCCCCCTCCCACAACCCGCGCCCACCTTCTGTGCACCCTGCCTCCCCACACCCCCCTCACCCCATACTTACCTGCAGAGTCCAGAGCGATGATCTTCAGTGTACTGAAACATTTCTGCACTCTTCAAAGTCAACTGCGAACTGAGGGAATCTCAGCTGTATAATTGCATAAATAGGGTTTTTTCAACTTTGATGCATATCTCCGGCATTTTTTGGACTTTTGGCACCAAATTTTCAACATGGGTTTTTTGGGACCCCTCCTCATGAATTCAACCACTGTCATGGCATTATTCAGCCCTGAAAGGTGATTTCACGGTCACTGCGAGGAATCACCTTTCAGGACTGATTAACATAACGACAGTGCCAGTGTTCATGAGGTAGCCTCTCAAAAAGCCTATGTTGCAAATTTGGTGGAAAAAATCCAAGAAATGACTGTTCTAAGAGTGTGCATTGCACAGTTGCTAAGCACACTTGTAACTTTGCAATTTGCAATATTTTCACTCCAGATTTTCAACATTGCCATTTTCCTGCACCTTCTTATGAACAGTACAGCTGTCATTTTCCATATCATGGCTGAAATGTGTTTTCGCACTTCCAGCACAGAATAGCGTTGTCGATGTGGGAAATTAGTGTTTGGGACACATTATGAAAATCACAGTGACACTGTTCATTAGCAGAGGTCCTAAAATGCCTATGTTGAAAATTTGGTGACGAAAGTCCATAAAATTACTGTTACGAGTGTGTGTTGCGCAGTTTTCATGCATGCTTGTAACTTCGCCAATTTGCAATATTTTCACTCCAGATTTGCAACATTGCCATTGTTCTGCACCTCCTTATGAACAGTGGAGCTGTCATTTTTCACATCCTGGCTGAAATGTGTTTTCGCACTTCCGGCACAGAAAAGATCGGGTACTATGATAAATCAGTGTTCGGGACACATTACGAAAATCACAGTGACACTGTTCAGGAGCAGAGGTCCTAAAATGCCTATATTGAAAATTTTGTGCTCCAACTCCATAAAATGACTGTGTTATGAGTGTGCATTGTGCAGTTTCCATGCACCCTTGTAACTTGGCAAATTACTAATATTTTCACGTGAGATTTTCAACCCTGGCATTTTTTCATACCTCCTTATGAACAGTCAGCTGTCATTTTTCACATCCTGGCCAAAATGTGTTTGTACATTTCTGGCACAGAATACCACAGTCACTTTCGGAAGTCAGTGTTTGGGACAGATTAGGATTGAGCGAGTGAGAGAGAGGGAGTGACTGAGCCCTGTCGGGACTGCTGCGGATTTCTTTCTGGGCAGAAAAAGGCACCATGCAGGCAGGAGCCCAGTACAAATGGGCAGCCTGCAGCACCGGGACAAACAGAACGAGTGGGTGAGGGAAGGGGACTGAGCAAGCTCAATGGAGCAAAGCAATCAACATTCAGCATTGACAAATGCTTGTTTATTTGCTTTTTGAGATTGCTTCATCTTATTATTTTCTTTGCTTTTGCGGTTGCACTTACAGCATCTTTCTTTTTGTTGGTCCATTTTTTTTTCATTTTTATTGTGTTTAATTCTCTGAGCACCTGCACTATCTCCTCCAATGTCTTTCAGAAATTTGCTCTGTAATCAACTTTATTATTTTATGTAATACGAGCACCTTTTTTATTTTCATTTTTTTTTGTTCTATTCTTTCTGGCCTCATTTCTTTCCACTAGGTGAGTTAATTATTGGTAATGAGTTAACCTTAAGGGTAACATTCCCCATTCTCCCAAAGTCCATGACCATAAAAGACCTCACTTCTATCTGAAAGCTGTGAGCATATTGGAAGTGCTGAATATACTGAAAATGTTGAAACTGGACAAATCTAGTGGATGTGATGGTTGCTGCTTCTGAAATAGCCTGCACAGACAGTAATATTTTTAATTTATCATTTTTTGTTGAACAGGAGTCTAACTTAGGAAACAGTCACATATTATTCCAGTTCATAAAGCTAATCCATTTTTTTGATTTTTGTAATTATCATCCCATATTCAGTCTTTTTACCTTTTCCAAGATTCAAAAAAAAATAGTTTATACATAGATACTGTTGGCAGATAAGGGCTGCCAGACCCATCCAGTCTGTCCATTTATGCTACCTGACAAAGTTTCCAGTGACCCTATCTGGTCATTGGCTTTAGCTTTTTCTTCCTATCACTAATATTCCTTTATACCTGTACCATGCAGGTTTGAAGCCTGTCACTGCACTGGCGGACACCACTTCCTGGGGTAGGCTATTCCATGCATCCACCACCCTCTCCATAAAAAAGAACTTCTGTCTAGTGGCCTTCAGGTCATCTGTGATTATGACCCCCAAGTTCCTCTCCTCCTTAGTAACTGCCAACAGCTCTCCTCCCAACCTGTAGCTTGCGCCAGGGTTCATGCTCCCCATGTGCATGATTTTGGATGTTTTTGCATTAAACAATAGTTGCCATGCCTCTGACCATTTCTCCAACCATTCCAGGTCCTTTCTCATCCTTTTCACCATCTCCAGGGTATCCACCCTGTTGCAGATCTTGTTGTCATCTGCAAACAGGCAATCCTTTCCCTCTAGCCCATCTGCAATGTCACTGATGAAGACATTAAAGAGGACTGGCCCCAGAACTGACCCTTGAGGTAGCCCACTGGTTACCTCCCTTTCCACTTATAGGGTTCTGTTTACCATGACCCTCTGTTTTCTGTCCCTTGACCAGTTTCCAATCCAGTTTACTATCTTGTACCCCATCCCCAGGCTACCTAGCTTGTTGACCAGTCTCCTATGTGCAACACTATCAAAAGCTTTGCTGAAATCTAGGTAGGCAATAGTCAGTTAAGTGAAAATATCACAAAGTTTGATTTGCTCTCCAAAAATCAGCATGAGTTCAGAAGGGGACACAGCATGCAGACTGCTTTGTTTAGGTTTCTGGATGCAGTACACAGAGCAGTGGAGGCTGGATGTGTCACCAGGGCTGAATTCGTGAACCTAAGGCATTCAATCTAGTTGAATACCCTTATTCAATCAATTGTCTTGAACACATGGGTATTGTTAAATGAGCATTAGCATCTTCCACATGTTAGACTTCAAAGTATTAAATTTGGAGGTTCCATTTTTTCTGATAGGTGGGTTTAGTACAAGGTCCCTTAAGGCTCCATATTGGGCCCAATATCATTTTCTTTATCAATCCCATAACAAATGTCATCCATGACTGTGAGCTCCTTATTTATGTGGATGATGCTGTGCTATGCTCTCATAAGTCCTTTATAAGTGAAATTAATGAATCTCTTACCAAAGAATTTTCTGCAGTGGGGAAGTGGTTGAGTTAAAATAACTTGGCTTTAAATGAATTGAAAATGATGGTTATGCTGTTTGAAACTGTTTTGAAAAACAAAAATATAACATGCAGGAGATTTAAAAATCCTTGCTCTTAATGGTACTCCTCGTGATTGTGTAGATACTTCAGATATATTGGGGCTATTTTTAGACCAAATTTTGAGTTACTGTATGGTACTAATTTGCATAAAATTACCTAAAAATCCATTCCAAAATGGGCACTCTTTTTATTAGACAAAATGTTTTAACTAAAGATATTCAATAGCTATACCTTGTCAAAATAATTTCCCTGTACTGAGCTATGTCTCATTTGTGACTGACTTGGCCCCATCTTGCACTCTAGCTAGAAAAGAAGTGTTGCTTCAGAAAACTGGCAAATTTGCTTTGCTTCTTCCAAATCACATTCATCATTGTCATGTTTTGAGCAGCTTGACCTGTCTATCTATATGAGCAAACTTTAAACTGACTATATCTTGATTTGATTAAAAAAAACAGAAAGATCTGGTATACCTAGCTGTCTAAGTAATCAGTTACTAAATCATAACTCTAATTTTGACTCATGTTCATCATCTGATCTCTTACTATCCTTTTTGTTAGTTTGAGTGACCACTGGACAATAGGTTTTTGACTTCTGTGCTGTATTAGTTTGGAATGCCTTGCCTATTTGCATAAAACATTTGCCCATTTATAACTCTTTTGCTTTTGCCTTGACCTGATATATAAGAAAACTTTATATCTCTGCTTGTTTTAGTTATTTTAACTTAAAATGTATTCTGTGATTGGATGCCAAAATATTTTTTCCTCAAAAATGTTGTGATTTTGTAAATTATCATGCTTGACCTCAGGTCTTACCTGAAAGAGGAATATATATTCCAGTGTACTTACCTGTTTTCAAAATAAATGAAATACAATAAATACATCATTTGCCCAACCAAATTATTATTTTTTTTGTATTCTCAATCTTAATTTCATGAAGTCTTGCATTCATTTTAATTTGATGTCACAGTATGGTAATTCTCTTCTTACAGTACACTAGAGCATTCAGCACCATCTTCATCTACGTCATGTGCTCATAGGTGGGGAATATCTGTGGGAAAAACAGATGGTGGTTCTAAACTAACTCGGTTTACATAAAGGGAAATAAAATTACCATAATCCTGTAGAAATGACTGCCTGCCTTTTGTTACCTGGGACATTCATAACTGTTGTCTTCCAAACTATTTTAATGAGGTGTGTTTCTTTACTGAGGTTTTCCTCACCAATGCACCCTGAATATTCTTTTTTTCTAAACATATTTTATTAAAAGTAGCTTCACACTTACATTACAGTATGAATACATATTAAAATACAACAAAGTTTATAATATCTTATATATACAATGATTACATACATCAAATTAAGATTACATTCAGTCACAAAAAGGAAACATAACTGGTTAGTGGTCTTGTATGTGGTATACCAGTGAGATTGACAACTTTATATCAAAAGCGTATCCTATCAGATTCTATTGCACACACTAAAAGGTTTCCAGTACTGTAAGATATTTTTTCCTGCCTATTTGCACTTAGTTGACATTTTTTTAGTTTCATACATAAGACTACATCATTTAACAAGTGTGCTATGCTGCATGGGTATCACAGACCCAATACTGGGCAATAAGTTTCCTAGCATTCACGGATTTACTACAAAATATAGAAATTGAAATGACCGAGTGTTAGGAGCCTGAAACTAACTTCCCGAAACTCAGAATCCCAACACTCATTAATCGACGATGGCGGAGGTTATTTTCATGTTACAGGGGCTTCACTCCCCGCACCCCCCCCCATTTATGATTACAAACTCTGCTATGGGCAATTACCAAGTGTCACCATTCTGAGTTTTGGGAAGTCGGTCTTGGGCTCCTGACACTCGGTCTTTTCAGTTTCTGTCTTGTAATATCCTCACATTCACTAGTGCCAAATTCCAAAGTTTATGTGCTTCTTGTTTACTATGCACTCTAGGTTCTGATCCTGGCATAAATTCTAGGGGGGGGGGCTAGGCAAGGTAGTATTTAGTACTTTTTTGAATGATATGATGGCTATCCTTTCAAATCATTGCAACCATGGTGCACAACAATGCCATATGGGAGACATTCCTGATTTCTGTTTGGCATTTTGGACATGCATCAGGTTTGTTTGGGTTAAATTTATAAAGCTTGGATGGGGTTAAGTATGCTCTGTAAAAATAGTTCAGTTTAATTCTATGTAGTTTGTCAGAGCTCAAGCTAGTATGAACTGTTTAATAGCCACTTTCCAGGTTTCATCATCAATCTCTAAACTAAATATTGTTCCCAATCTGTTCTGGCTTTTATTTTTGGGATTGGAGTGGCTCCAATGAATAGTTTATATAATGCTGTTAGATTGATGTGGTTGAGGGGCCCACATAGTATCTCTTCAATGGAAGACAAATGTGGAAAGTGACCATGCAAATATTGCTGGATTCTTAAGTATGCAGAGAAGTCCCCCACCTGTGTACCACATTGCTGTCTGAGTTCAGTATAGGATTTTAGTACACCACCATAGTAACAATCCTTTTTACATTCGCTTGCATGCATGTGCAAGGAACGTTTTGGGAGAGTAGCACACTTTGGAGATGTGCCTCTCCCTTTCAATCCACTGCTCCATTGAGCAGGCGTGGCAGTCCTGCACCAATGGGTGCAGGAGCTGTGTATGACAGCGGTGGTCTTCGCTTCAAAGAAAACCACCGCTGTCATACACAGCGCTGGTAGGCCTCACGCCCCCCCAAAGCTTTGGTGCCATGCTGGGAGCCCACCCCAGCATGGCAAACATCCCACGTCATCTGCCGATGGGGGTGACCAATCCCCTGTTGGCTCCTCGGCCCCCCCAGCCATCCTTCTGCCACACTGGGAGCTGACTGCAGCATGGCAAACATCCCACATAGTCTTTTTCTTTTTCACCTGTAAAGCAAAAATGGTCCCACAACGCTTCTCCCAGTCCCCCCACCCACAACCCGCACCCACCCACTGCAACCCAGCCTCCCCACACCCCCCCTCACCCCATACTTACCTCTGGAGCTCGGCGCGATGATCTTCGGTGGACCGGGAACACGTCTGCACTCTTCAAAGCCGACCGCGAACTGAGGAAATGCCGGTAAGCTGTATAATGGGCTAGATAGGGGTTTTTCAACTTTAGTGCATATCTCAGGCATTTTTTGGAATTTTTGCACGAAATTTTAAACATGGGGTTTTTGGGACCCCTTCTCATGAATGATGTCACTGTCATGGTGTTATTCAGGCCTGAAGGGTGATTTCACAGTCACTGCACAAAATTACCCTTTGGGCCTGAATAATGCCATGACAGTGACATCATTCATGAGAAGGGGACCCAAAAACCCCATGTTGAAAATTTGGTTCAAAATTCCAAAAAATGACTGTTTTACGAGCGTGCATTGCACAGTTCCTATGCAGGCTCATAAGTTCACGAATTTTCAATATTTCCACTCCAGATTTTCAACATTGCCATTTTACCACACCTTCTTATGAGTAGTACAGCTGTCATTTTTCACATCTCACCCAAAATGTGTTTCTGCCCATGTAGCGCACAATGGTGCAGTCGGTGTGTGAAATCAATGTATGGGACACATTAAGAAAATCACAGTGACACTGTTCATGAGCAGAGGACTTAAAATGGCTATGTTGAAAATTTAGTGAAAAAATTCCTAAAAATGACTGTATTATGAGCGTGCGTTGCGCAGTTCCTATGCACGCTCATAAGTTTGCGAATTTTCAATATTTTCACTCCAGATGTTCAACATTGCCATTTTACCACACCTCCTCATGAGCAGTATGGCTGTCATTTTTCACATCCTGCCCAAAACATGTTTCCACCCATGTAGCACACAACAGCGCAGTTGGTGTGTGAACTCAATGTATGGGACACATTAAGAAAATCACAGTGACACTGTTCATGAGCAGAGGTCTTAAAATGGCTGTGTTGAAAATTTGGTGAAAAAATTCCTAAAAAGGACTGCTTTACGAGTGTTCATTGCGCAGCTCCTATGCACGCGCGTAAGTTTGCAAATTTTCAATATTTTCACTCCAAATTTTCAACATTGCCATTTTACCACACCTCCTAAAGAGCAGTGCAGCTGTCATTTTTCACATCTTGCCCAAAATGTGTTTCTGCCCATGTAGCGCACAATGGCGCAGTCGGTGTGCAAACTCAGTGTATGAGACACATTAAGAAAATCACAGTGTCACTGTTCATGAGCAGAGGTCTTGAAATGGCTGTGTTGAAAATTTGGTGACAAAATTCCTAAAAATGACTGTTTTACGAGTGCTCATTGCGAAGTTCCTATGCACGTGTGTAAGTTTGCGAATTTTCAATATTTTCACTCCAGATTTTCAACATTGCCATTTTACCACACCTCCTTATGAGCAGTGCAGCAGTCATTTTTCACATCTTGCCCAAAACATGTTTCTGCGCATGTGGCGCACAATGGCACAGTCACTGTGCGAACTCAGTGTATGGGACACATTAAGAAAATCACAGTGTCACTGTTCATGAGCAGAGATCTTAAACTGGCTATGTTGAAAATTTGGTGAACAAATTCCTAAAAATAACTGTTTTATGAGCGTGCATTGTGCAGTTCCTACGCACACTCGTGAGTTTGCTAATTTTCAATATTTTTACTCCAGATTTGCAACATTGCCATTTTACCACACCTCCTTATGAGCAGTACAGCTGTCATTTTTCACATCCTGCCCAAAAATGTGTTTCCGTCCAGCCTTAGTGCACAATGGGCGCTTGATCGATTGTCTTGAAATCAATGTAAAGGGACACAGTAAGAAAATTACAGTGACACTGTTCATTAGCAGGGGTTTTAAAATGCCAATGTTGAGAATTAGTGAAAAAATTCTAACAATGACTGTTTTAAAGGTGTGCATTACACAGTTCCCGCACGCTCGTAGGTTTTCAGATTTTCAATATTTCCACTCCAGATTTTCAACATTGCCATTTTACCACACTTCCTTATGAGCAATATAGCTGTCATTTTTCACATGCTGCCCAAAACGTGTTTCTGCCTGTGTAGCGCACAATGGGGGTAAAAAAAAGGTCATGCTGAAAATTTATTGTGCAAATATCAGCAATCGCACAGGGCATTTGGGTAAAGCACCATACGTGCCAAACACCACTGCAAATACCTGCAAGCGAATGTTCTGCATTGACAAATGCTTGTTATATTTTATTACCCATTTCTTCCACCTCAGCAAAGCTTGGTGCAAAAATACATTATACCTTTTCTGTTTTTTTTTAAGCTGGTATTTAGGGATGCATTGTAGGAATGAGGTTTTGGGTAGTGTATAAGTTGATGTTCCCCTCTCCATATCCTTGCCAACTGGTAGGTGAAGGGATTTCTTATTAATTTTTTTAAGATGGATTCATTAAGAGTGGTAGAAAGAAGAACATGCATTATCACTCCTAAATTGTGTTCTTCTTCTGTGCATAGCCATGCTGGTAAGCTAGCCACAGGAGAATTTTAGAGAGATGCACTTTGTGCTGCTCAATAGTAATATTTAAAACTGGGTAATGCCATACCACCTTTTATGAGGAGGAGATGCAGTATGCTAAGCTTTATCCTAGTTGATTTCCTTCCCAAAGGAATCTATTTAGTTTACTATTTAACTTTTTGAAGAAAAGTGCAGGTACCTTGATGGGCAGACTATGGAATAAGTACATGCATCTGGGCAAGATGTTCCTTTTTATAGTATTTATTCTACTATAAGACATATAGGGAGTCCTTCCCATCTTTCACAGTTTTTTTTAATGTTATCTAATTAGGAATTGTAGTTATCTTTATAGGTATGTGAGGTTTTGTTGGGTATATTAATACCTATATATTTTAAAGAGGTAACCACTTTTGGTTGCAATGGTATGTCTGATAGTAAATTTAGATAATTTCTCCCAGAGGTAGAATTTCACTTTTTGACCAATTAAATTTGTGGCTAGAGTTCTTGTATTCTGTTAAAATATTTTGAAGGGCAATAAGACTTTTTGTTGTTCTTTTAAGGATCCCAAGAGGTCATCTGCAAATAAAGCTATTTTGTGGATTTTCCCCTCACCCTGCAAGCCCCATACTCTTGTGTCTTGCCTTATTACCACCAACAACGGTTCTCATAACATAACATAACATAACATAACATAACATAACATAACATAACATAACATAACATAACATAACATAACATAACATAACATATAGTAGGGGATGAGAGCGGACATCCCTGTCTGGTACCTCTGGTGAGCATTAAAGAGTTAGTAAGTGACCCCCTTACTAAGACATGTGCATTTGGTTGGTCATATAGGGTATGTATCCATTTGAGCATGTTGTTGCCTATTCCAAAGCTTTTGATTGCTTCAAACATATACTCCCATTCTACTCGGTCAAATGCTTTTTTAGCATCTAGACCAAGGTCTACAGCTCCCCTTTTCACTGAATTGCTAGCATATTGCTACACAATATTCAATGTGCATCTAACTGTGTGTTACACTTGCCTTCCCTTTATGAAGCAGATTGGTCTATATTAATAGTGTCCAGCAACACTGTTTCTAGTCTGCCAACTATTATTTGAGCTATTATGTTATAGTCAGATGTTAAGAGGGATATTGGCCAATAAGATGAACATTGCTGCGGGTCCTTCCCCAACTTAGGGAGTACAATAATCGTTACTGACTGTAGAGATGGAGGTTGAAATCCTGTAGTCAGACTTTCCTTTATCATATTTATCAATGGCCCTGGCAGCTAATCTTGGAAAACTTTATAAAAGTTTATAGGGATGCCATCTGGTCCCAGGGCTTTACCTCCTTTGAAATGCTTTATTGCTACTTTGATTTCTTCCAAGGATATGGTTGACGCTAGACGATTTTTATTGATTGTACTTATAGTTGGAAGTTAAGCCATGGCCAGCAATTGTTTGATTTGTTCAGTGGTAGGGGAGGTCTCAGAATTACAGTATATAGGTTTTCATAAAATTGTCTAAAACATTCACCATTTTCAAAATCAACATGAATAATTTTCCCATGTCTTTATTGTACAAATATTTTTTGCTCCTTCTGTACTCTGAAGCTGCCTAACTAGAAGTTATCACCTGAGTCCCCTTCAAAATAATTCCCTGCTTGTGTCAGGAGTATGGCTCTTTCTATTTTCATGCTGTGAATGATATTATATTCCCATTTTAATTGCTGTATGGTCTGATACCTCTCAGGGGTGGGTGCCTCCATATGTGCCTCTTCTGCTTTTTAAATGTTTCCTTCTAAATTTATCAGTTACTTTTCATTAATTCATTTTCTGTGAGTCACAAAACATATTGTAGTGCCCCTTAAGACAGCTTTAAGAGCATCTCATCTCATTGCAGTAGTGGTTTTACCTGGAGGATTTTTATCAAGTAATCAGCTATTTCCTTAGTCAAAATATTTTGGAAATCCTCTTTTTTCACTAATGTGGGATCTAATCTCCATGCTTTATTAGTGATTGAGGCACCCATTCCTGAAAGGGTTATTTGGATTGAGGCATGATCCAAAATTAGCATTGATCCATGTGTCACTGATTTTATGGCAGAGATCAGCCTCTGGGGGGTAACAACTAAGTATAATCTTAGAAATGCTTTTTTTTTGAGTGAAGGGTAATGGATGTATTCCCTACCACTGGGGTTCAAGTATCTCCAGGTATCAATTAGCCTATGATCTCACATTAATGTGGTTAAGGCTTTGGCGTTTTTTGTTATAGGCCCTCCTGTCCTGGATATACGGTCCATAATACTATCTAATGCACACTTGACATCACCACACAAGATGAGTGGGCCCTAAAAAGTGGAAATTTCCATTGATAATCTAAAAAAAATTCTGGTGATTCAATATTAGGTCCCTATATAGAGCTTATCGCTATTTTCTGACCTGAGTGAGTTGAATCTAGGTCAAAACATAGCTACCTCCTGCACTGTCCAAACAAGTATGGATGACCACCACAGAAATCTAGCCCGAGCCAGATGGCTGCTCCTCAAGCTTTGGATGAGAAGTTAGCAGCATACCATCCCTCCCCCTACCCCCTTTGGGGAATTGTGTGCAGCTTATTTTGCTGTCATATGTGTCCCTTGGAGACAATAGATCTATTTTTAGATTTTTTTGTTTTAACTAATACTTTTTTCCATTTACTATGTGTCTTTAGACCATCTACATTCCAGGAACAGATATTACCTAAATGAACCATTGTGCAACAAAGAGTGAATACTTGATTGACTATCAAACTTTATAACCAATAACAAGTAACAAAACATCTTTTTTACAACTACCTCTTGTCCCCTCCCTCCCCTTCCAGAGGACATCTGGAGTGCTGTTACCCTCTAGTTAATTAGTTAATAGGTTCTATTGTGCAACTCACGTCTCAGGTTATGTACCTGAATAGAACATCTTTAGTTAACAATATAAAGTGTAATTATATTTAAGGTAGTTAATTCTATCCAGCCTTGGATGGTACAGAAACCACCTATATAATTTAGGAACTGAGTGTGAGCCCAAACCCATAAGAAGCTACTGCTAGATCACAAGGCATAGCATTGAGAACAGCTCCATGCCCCCACTAATATATGGGGTGGGGGGGGCTCCAACCCTCTCCAATGGGAACCAGTTAGAAAAACATGTCAGGAGGATGATATAATTCAATCAATAACCATTACCAAAGCAGTTCACTGAAAACAAACTATACAGGGCATAACTTAATGACCCTGAGCTGGAGTGTCATACCAGTTCTAAGGTAAGTGTACCAATGAATCAAGATACAGGCATTATAGCTACAGTGAAATAACACAGGTAGGTAAGTTGTATGAGTCTGTTACAGTCCTTAGAGATGATATCCATGTCATTGATCTATCTCTTTCTCTTAGCAAAAACTTTGAAGATAGTTATGGGCTTCTCCCTTCCCTTTGTTACCCATGACTCCAGCCATGGTCATGAGGGGATGGGACTTGTGTTTTCCAACAGCACAATTGCAATAGATTGATCCATTTAGATCCAATGCTTGCATGTTGCAAGACCTCATAATAGCCTTCAAGTCTGCTTGTGTTATCCTGTTCAAGCTGTAGAGTTAGCAGGCAGCAAGACTTGAAAATAATTCTCTGCTGGCTGTGTGTACATTGCTATTGAGGGCAAACATTAGAGCATGTTTTTTACAAGGACAAGATTGAAAGTTATCAGGTATACACACTAATGAACTGCAGGTGCTGCCCCACTGTAACTCTGTTTGTTTATGGTCCCAGCTATTTTGCTTTTAAGAGTAAGAACACATTTTAACTTGAGGATATTTCAAATTGTGCAGCATTTGCTGAACCAATGTGCTGTAGTGGAGGGGTGGGGGGTTAGGTGCATTCACGTTTGTGCTGCTCTATTTCTTACAGTGGAAATTCTGACATACCGGTAGTCCTGCACTGTCTCTCCCCCAACCCCATACAGCTTGCAGTTTCCTTTCTGCACAGAAGTTTATAACTTTATAAAAATAAAGTTATTCTTTTGTTTGTTGTGCACACAGTGATCATCTTGGGCACATCTAGATGGGAATACAGTATCTGCTCACAAAGATCAGCTATGTTTTGTTTGTTTATTGATAAATATCGGATAACACCTTTGACTCAAAGACTCCTTTACAAAGGTTCCATGTCATACATAAGACAGAGACAACCGTGAACAAAGTAACAACTATCATAGTAATTAAAGACAATGGTTACAGAATGGTTGCAAATGAATACAGAAAATACAAAATAGCAGCAGGGAATACATGGTAACAGACAGCTGCTAAACAAGGTACAAAGTGTAAAAGGTTACAGGTACAAGCATAACATTTCAGGGCGATGGTGCTAGACATGCCCAGGAGTTCTTCATTGGCCAAGGCAGGACATTGGAGTCCATTGTCATGGTATAGGCACGCCCAGAGGTGGCGGACCAGTGTTAGGCCCATGGTCAAGGGAGGAGGGGGGAGGTGGGGTTGGTAGAAATGGAAGGTCAGGTTTAGGGGCAGTCACATCCTGATCCCTGGGTGATAAGGTCCCTTAGTTGGGACTTGAACCGACCAAGTTTGGGTTCAGTGAGGAGGGAATTTGGGAGTGAATTGAGCCAGGATGGGGCCAGATATCGAAACGTTCTTTGTAAATGTGCCAGAGATATCAGATCCATATAGGACCCGCTCAAACTGTGAATTTGGGTTTTTAACTTTTCCTTTTCTAGCATTTCATGGCAGAATCTTAGCAGCTTGCTAGTGTGCTTTCACTTTGCTGTGTATGGCATGTTCCCAGAGACTAGTGGATGTTTCCTTTTTTTGTTATTACATGTCCTCTCTTTATAGTCACAATATACCTCAATGGTATGATAACAGAACAACCCCAAAGTTGGCTTCCTTGAGATATAGTTCATTTACTAAGGATATTATACTCAGGTCTCCTCTGCCCCCGTTATTACATCAGCAAGTGACAGAACTCGAAGAGGGGGTCTGCACTGCAGGCACATTGCCTTGGAGATAATCTCAATGGAATTTTTTTTAACAGCTACCATCTGTAACACTGTCTGTTGCAAGCCTGTGTCCTGCAGGGGTCATTCAATTACCACCCATTTTATTAACAGTACCATTAGTTTTACTTTTAAGGATTTGGATGCAACTTAATTAATGTTGTTTCAGGTTGCACAGCATTTTGCTTAGTTGACCAGCAGAAGAGGATATTCAGTGCACACATTCGTGTGGGAGACAAACAGGTGGGCATATCTTATGATCAGTTTGCATTGGTGTCGGTGATATATGTCATTTCAAGAATGACATTTTGTAAGTTACACCTTCTTTATCTTGGTATACACCCACAAAGGCTGTTACTAAAAATGACAGTTGCTTATTTCTTGCCTAGTACCCATTTTGAATGTGTGGTGTATTCTTAATTTTTGTTTGAAGCACCATAAATTATAAGTTGATAATTCACATTGTCCCCCATACAGTTCATCTCTGTATGCTGGTAATTTGAAAAGTTAGCTACTACACAGAAGCAACAACACATGCATAAATTTACAGTCTTTTAGCTTGAATAAGGGACTGTTTTGACACATAAATCACTTATTTCAGATAACACCTTACAGACAGATCCTGATCATGGCACACAACAAAATCAAATAGTTTGATTGATTTTCTGATCGTGATTAACTAGTTCCTTAATCTTTATCTTATTGACAAGTCACTCTTTATAAAGAAAGTAATACATGAATTCTCACCAGTTTCAATGGGCTGGAGGTGTTTCTCATGGCTGCCAGCTACCCTCCTCTGCTGCCTCCTCCCAGTTGGCATAGTCCTCCACATCTTTACGCTTGGTGAAAAGATGAGGATTGCAGCCCGGTTTTGAGATCTTGAATTTAGCTGGATACAGGCACATGAAATCCCAGCCATGCTGCTGCAGGGTGTTTTTTACTCCTGAGAACTTCTGACTCTGTAGTTGATGATCCCTGGTATAGTCATGAAAAATGGACATTTTCTCACCGTCAACGGTAATGGGACCATGAGCCCTGGCAGCTTGCAGCCCCTTTTCTTTATCTGAAAAATGTAAACATTTTATAAGGTAGTGCCTGGACTTGTCTCCTAGTTTAGGTCTTTGACTGGTAGGGTGGGCCCATTGGATCTCGTATTGTGTGGCTGCATCATGATCCAGTTGCTCTGTCATCCAGCAATGCACAGCTTTGCCCCCTTCACTTTCCTTGATACCCTTCGGTAGCTCAATTATTCTGATGTTTGACCTTCTTGCTCCATTTTCCTGATCTTCTGCCTGAATAATAATTTTTCCGCTTGGTGCCTCAGTATTTTCTTTTCCCTGCCTAGGTCTGTTACCAAGTCTGCCAGCTTGCTGATTTTCTGCTTGGTGCCTCAGTATTTTCTTTTCTCTGCCTAGGTCTGTTACCAAGTCTTCCAGCTTGCTGATTTTCCGCTTAGTGCCTCAGTATTTTCTTTCCCTGCCTAGGTCTGTTACCAAGTCTTCCAGCTTGCTGATTTTCTGCTTGGTGCCTCAGTATTTTCTTTTCCCTGCCTAGGTCTATTACCAAGTCTTCCAGCTTGCTGATTTTCTGCTTGGTGCCTCAGTATTTTCTTTTCTCTGCCTAGGTCTGTTACCAAGTCTTCCAGCTTGCTGATTTTCCGCTTGGTGCCTCAGTATTTTCTTTTCCCTGCCTAGGTCTGTTACCAAGTGTTCCAGCTTGCTGATTTTCCGCTTGGTGCCTCAGTATTTTCTTTTCTCTGCCTAGGTCTGTTACCAAGCCTTCCAGCTTGCTGATTTTCCACTTGGTGCTTCAGTATTTTCTTTTCCCTGCCTAGGTCTGTTACCAAGCCTTCTAGCTTGCCGATCCTGTTTTCAGCTTCATCCAGGAGTGTGGTGTGTGCTGCAATGGTTTCTGCCAGTCCAGCGAGGACTGGTTGCATATGGGAGATTTGAGCAGTCATAGTTTCACAGCCAGCCTTTACCTCATTTTGTAAGTTTACGATCAGTCCTGGTAAGGAGGCTATAGCTGAATCCTGTTCCAGATTCTGATGCCATCTGCTGCAACCTGGTACATCCCTCAGATGGTCCTGGAGTTGGCTTTTCTGTACCTTCAGGCTGCACAAAGCTTGCTTTTTTGTATATTTTTGGAAGCAGCAGCCATTATAATTTGTCCGATGCAACGTGTGTTTGGTTAGCACTCAGTTTTATATGTTTTATGCTGTTTCAAATACAGGTGCTTTGGGGAGCCAAGCCAGCATGCCTCTGCCATGCTCTCTAGCTTAGCCATGCCCACTCTGAGTAATATTGGTGCTGAATGATTTCATTACTTGGGACAGTGCTTGTTTCCTTTGATCTATTTTCCCAGGTGGATTACCTCTTATTTTGTTATGAATTCTGCTCCCCCCCAGTGAGTTTTCCAGTTCTCTTATCTGTACCATAAAAGTATGGTCAAAAGCCATTGTTAATGAACATCTTCCCTTAATTTGGCATGACGAGCATCTGGGATTTAGGTCACCTTTTAATTCTTAATATTTTATTTTCCACACTAAGGGTATATGATGAGTGGAGCAATACAGAGATTGGTACTGTGACCAGTGCTGTTTGGGATTTTTATTGCAGATATCTCACATGGGATCCGGAGCAAGATCAGTCTGTTCACAGATGATACCAAGATGGGAGCTGTGGTTGATGGCATGGAGGGGTGGAAGGGGTTGCAGGAGGACCTGACTAAGTTGCAGGAGTGGGCAGAAACATGGCAGTTGGAGTTCAATGCCAAGAAGTGCAAGGTTCTGCACTTTGGAGCCAGGAACCAGGGGAAGGAATATCACTTGAATGGGTTACAATTGGGGAGCTCCACAGAGGAGAAGGACCTAGGAGTGATCATTATAGGGAGCATGAACAACTCTGCTTAGTGCAGGAAGGCAGCAGCAAAAGCCAACAAAATGCTGGGGTGTATTGTGAGAGGGATCTCCTCCAGAAGGAGGGAGGTTATAATGCCCCTGTATAGGTCATTGGTCAGGCCCCACCTGGAGTATTGCATGCAGCGCTGGCACCCATTCCTGAAGAAGAACATCAGATTGTTGGATGGGTGCAGCAAAGAGCCACAAAGATGATACAGGGATTGGAGAGCAAGCCCTATGAGGACAGGCTGGGAGAGCTAAATATGTATTCACTGGAGGAAAGGAGGGATAGTGGGGATATGATCGAGACTTTTAAGTATCTGAAGGGATAAACAAGACCAACACAGAAGGGATTTTTTAGATGAGAAGGGGGAAGGACACGAGAGGGCATGGACTGAGTTTGGAGGGGGAGAAGATTGAAGAGGGAGCTAAGGAGACATTTTTTCATGGAAAGAGTGGTGGACAAATGGAACACCTTACCAGATGAGATGGTGTCCTGTAAGATGGTGGGCAGTTTCAAGAGGGGTTGGGACAGGGTAAGGGTAAGGGATACTGGGAAGGGGGGTGGGAGGAACAGCTACGAGATGAGGGGCAAGCTGCACACTCGAGCAGACTCAATAGACCAAGAGGCCTGTTTCTGCTGGCAATTTCATATGTTCGTATATTTGCATGATTGTCTGGCATAATAAAATAGTTTGACATCTTTTTTGTAAACTGTGGTTATCATTTCTTCTATTGTTTTTTATTGCTAAAGGTAGCTTCTTTTATTTCAGTTCCTTTCCTGTAACCTTAGCTTTTTTAATCCCATTTCATAGGTTTTAACAAAGTTTAAACATGCAATTTTTAATATTTATAAAACTAGATGGCTGTGTACGAAATATACAAATGCTTAAAAACACTTAAACTTATTGATCGGGTCAGTAAACTTTTCCTTAAAAAATATTAATGCCTTGACGTACAAAACATCCACTAACATTTTATTTAATAAAAATGTCATCTTCTTAGTACAGATGAATGCAGTTGTGAAGCTGTATTCTTACTATTTTCCTTTGTTCAGTTATCCTAATTCTGTAAATCAGTTCTGCACATCAGCTCAGGCTTGCTTCGTCGTTCCTCCTGTATAAGTGAGCTGACTAACTTTGCACTGCAATAATAGGAAAATACACCAGCATACTGTAATACTAACAGGAACGATACAATGCAGATTTCAATATTCACTATCTGATACCTAAAAATAACAGTTTCAAATAAATGAAACACAAAAAATCTTTACATTTGTTTGTTTTTCCTTATTTCAACAAAGCACAACTTTTAAATTCCTGTTCCTTTTGAGGATATACAACTCTTTTTTTCTCAAGTGTTCTAGCTTCCTTAACCCTGCTTACTTGGGTAATTAAAGCATGGTCCAAACCAGCATCTCTATTATTCTTTAGGTTTAGCTGATGTTTAGACTTTTCAGGATTTCATTGCAAGTATGCTGGTTCCCTTTGTTACAGTCTATGCTGAAATCCCGCAAAATTATGGTTTCTCTCTCTCTCTCTCTCTCTCTCTCTCTCTGGGTAGGCAGTTAGTAACACTATGATTTGGCAAGACCTGTGGTATGACTTCTGTAGAGTTATAGGAACAACAGATTAAGCTTTCTATAGGAGTCCTGGATCAGCTCAGTAATTATACAGTCTGATAGAGAACCAATATTGAGCCTCCTAGTAATTTTGGTTATAATGAGGTGGCTTTAACATACCCGAGGACTTCACCTCCCCTTTTAGACCCTCCCCTGTCCCATCTTATACGTTTGTGGCCTTGTAGGGTGAAAGCAGAGTCGGGGATGAGAGTTTAAACTACATTTAATGTACATCAAGAAGGTCTGGATGGTATACATTAATACAGGCTTCAAGTTCTGCTACCTTGGGAAGAAGGCTACACACATTTATGTGCATGATTTTTAGCCCATGGTAGGAATTCCAAATCTGATCCTTGCATGATACAAGGAAAAGGGTCTGGCACAGTGTTAGCTTCAAAGTCTCCTGCAAGAGGTAATAGCATGAGCCGGCACAGTGATGCTGAGGGTTGAGGAGCTGGACACCACACCTCGTGCCACACCTGCAACCCAGGTTTGGGAATGGGCTCAGGTCATTGGGGGTTGGCAGGGGAAGGAGAGGATTGAGCATCCAGAGGACTGTTTTCCTCTCCTGCGGAGGATGGATTGTGTCTCCTGCTGCTACTGTTGATCCCAGCAGAAACTGGAAGCATTGCAACTTGCGGGAGACACATGAAGGGGTGTGGAGGTGATGGGGAACATCCTGCAGGTGAGTGCAGGAGCACGCCCATCACACACTCAACATCATTGCATGTCCATGCCTCTGGGACCAGAACAACAGAAAAACCCTGGCACCCGGGAAGGCAAAGGCAGGTTGTGTGGCTGGCCCAACATGCTCAGTGCTGGACCTACCCAACCATCCTCTGGTTCTCCTCTGAGTGCCGACCACACTCCAGATTCTAGATAGAGTGCTGATCAGGAGTTGGCTGCCCCACCTTGGAGGTTTCAGAGCTGGGGGGATGGTGAATTGGAGATGCAGTAAGGGAACACCCTGGGACAGAGGCATGGTGTGGAGGTCTCAGGTGAGCGGTAATGGGTCAGTACCCTGTATTCTGCCACAGAGAGCCTTGAGGCCAGTGCAGGAGGGTAAAGAAATTGAAAAAAAGAGGTAATAGCATTACATGGACAAGGAAGTTAGAGACATTATATAGGAACCCTAATAGAGTAGGTTGGGAGGGGGCAGTGTAGGTAGTGTCCAGTATAGATTATATCCTGCTTTTTAAGTAAAGCACTGTAGTGTGTACCCTGTGGGAACAGTGCCTGATGAGTTTTGCTGACATAGTGTAGAATAACTGCACAACTCAGAGGCGAGAATGGTACTTTGATACTGTTGCAATAATATACACTTGTCAATGACATATATGGAGTTCAAGAGGAGTCACAAGAGAAGGCACAAGAAAGTTACCCAATTTATTGTTGTATGGACAGTACCAATGCACACTCATTGGGGCGCTGGACAGTTGATGCTATGAGGGTGAGTCTGTTATGAACTGTAGCCCCGTTCTGATGCCACATAGTGGTGTCTGTATGTGTAGATAAGACATTACCTGTTGTGCCTTAAATGTGAACAATACTGTGTGCTAAATTAATATTGAAACTAGTGCCTGATCTGTAGTACTCTACTATAATCCCTTTGTATTAGTTTTCGTAGTTAAAATATATTGCTTGTTTCTTGCTTTTATGTGACCTTGAATTATTACATTACTTTGTATGATACTTGTCTCATTCCCTTACTTTGTAATCTCCTAGGTCATACCTGAAAATAGGCATTGCAGTTGCCTAGTGTGCTTACCTGGTCTATAGAAATTAAAGAAATAAAATGCTGAAAGAAGTAAAAGTAGTTAGTTCATTTTGTGTTACCTCTATTTCCACTGTCTGTGTTGGGACTCACATGGTGACTCCTACTTCACTGGTCACTTAGCAACATGGCCTTCCATCTCTGCTTAGTGGATGATAATATTCAAACAATTCTGTTTATTTATGCATTTAACTCAACCTTTTAGGCTTCTTACCTAAGGTACTTTTAATCTAAGGTTGTTCCACCCTTAGTACTTCTAGTGGCAGAACCCTATTCAAGAGGGTTCCTTTGTCTTCAGTACCAGAAAGGGCAATAGTTTCCCTAGGAACAGCAAGCATGAAACCACACATGGGCTCCTGAAATACAGTCCTGTTACTAATGGTACTGACTCTGGCCTACCTACTTTATTTGCAGCCCTGTCCAATTCAGTTGCACAAAGATTCAGCCAAGCAATTCAAACAATCAGCTGCAGCAGTTTGTCCATACATTGTTGTCTGCTGATCCAATGAATTGCAAGGCTATACTTAGGTTACATTAGGGCAGCAGGCACCACTCAACACTTGACACACCTCCACCACCAAGTACTATTTGAATGAATATTTTCTCAGGTGCTCATTTCTGTGATTCCACCATCTTATCTCCTTCCATGGTGGTTCACCTCTCTTATTGGTCTTTTTCACAACTTTTAGCCAAAGGACTTAAATTCCTGTTACACCTCTAGGGGTGTAATACTCCTCAAGAGGGTTCCTATGTCTCCAGTACCACAATAGAGTGATAGTTCCTCTGGGAAAATAGAGCACAAAAGGCCATGAAGACTCTTCAGATTAAATCAGGTTGCTAACAGTACTGAACTAGATACAGGTGACATTTCTTTACAAACCAGTTGTGCATGTCTTCTCATAAACAACTACTGTCCCTAATGAAATGGTTTAAAAAAAAGAAGAGTCTGCACTTTTAGCAGTGCCCCCCACCCTAGATTTATTTCTCATCCTTTTCTATCACCGTCAGTGCTTAACACTTTGCTTTACTGTCTGCCTGTGTGTGTCTTGTTGCTGCTTCTAATGTTACTTGTATTATTTCCATTACAGATTCTGAAAGAGATTCTATCCACATCTACCCTTGAAGACACCATATCTGTCCTGGGAATGGCAAGCACAGCAATATGGGATGTAAACTAAAGGTCTGACTATGCCAATGACAGCCTGCATGTTACAGTGTGCATACTAAAACATATTGTAGCTTGTGGTGTATAACTGTTGATATTAGATGGTTAACTGACTTGAGAATATCTTACTTATTTAAATAATGGTTATAGAAATGTTAGATTTCTGCAGATCCCTGACTGCTTTTAATGTATTTTATTAATGGGGACCCCATGCACAGTCTGGGAAGCATTTGGATTATTGACTCAGAAAATACTGTAATACACTCTGATGATAACGTAAAGATACTGCAATTTACAATATACAGTGGTAGTGTGCATACTGTAGGTGGCAGGGCTGAGTGCATGATTTCATGTGAAATTATATAACCTCCCCAAAGAATCTGTTGAAAAAGGTCTCAGCTGTAAGATTCTGATTCTGAGTCCATGAATGAGACCATATTGGCATAAACAGGCAGTATGCCCTTATACATGCCTATATAAACAGCAGAGCAACACAGTTAGCATCTGCTGATCAGCTGGCACATAGCAATGTGCACCCCATCCCCATCCCTGGCATTGCCATTGGTGAATGCCATTGAAGACAGGAGAATTTTCCTTCTGAGGAGGGTTTTAAGCTGCTCTGCTTACGAGAAGGCTTACTGTCTGCCTTCCTCATTTTGTGCTCTGCAAAGCCACCCATCAACACAAAACTGTTCAATGCTCATTCTGTGCATCAGGTTTTTGTGCATGTTTTTATAAAGAGCTGGGAAGTGAGGGAATCTTACTGTTGTCCATGAGGCATGACATAATGCTGTGTTTCTCTGCAAACATAACTTTAGATAGATTTTAAAAGAAAATACATACCTTGGAAATGCCATGTGCGTCTGATGACTAGGGGCTGGGGTTAGGTCAAGATCAAGGATTAAGCTGTGATTGGGAAGCAAGCAGATTCGGTTTCAGAGATCTTCCTGAGGCTGATGTACATCACTAAATAGTGAGGAGTTCTGTATTGATGGGTCTGATTATTCTGATATACAGTAGGATGTTAGTGGGTGGAATTTACTAAAGGAAAACATGTCCTCCCGTGCCTTGATAGTGGTAACTTTGTGCTAATTAGGAGAGGGCACATTTTTAAATTCACAAAGTAAAGGCAAAGTGCCACACTAAGCACTTCATGTAATACAGGTGAATCAGACACTTCCCCTGAAGGAGCCAAGAAGAAGGGCTGGATGGACTGTGGTGCGCTCAAGGAGGCTGGGGGTTGTGGTTCAAGAAAACATTCCTCAGCTGATGCCACTACCCAGTTCTTTTGCTTCTCTAGCAGAACAGGACTGCCAAGGGAAGGCACCCATGTTAATGGCCAAAGAGGATGTAAGGATCCTCCAGATAGGAGGCACCTAGGTGGGAGGTAAAAGACTCCAATGGAAAAGAAAGCAACATCTGGTAAGCAACTCAACTGTTAGAGGGGTAGTTTTGGGAACAGGAAGGGAGGGAACGAGGGAGGTGAGGTGCCTATCTGGCACCTCAGCATGGAGGGATGGTGAGCAGATTCTCTGGATTGCTAGAAAGGCAGGGAAGGAGGGGGAGCTAGATGTCATTGTCCATTTGGGGACTAATGACCTGACAAGGGAATCAGCAGGGATGGTGCAAGATAGGTTCAGGGAACTGGAGATGGCCTGGAGCAAGCAGCTTGCATGGTGGCGTTCACTGTAGTGTCATCTGTATAAGGCAAGGGAAGATTAAGGAATACTGTACCAGTTTCTTCTGCAGCTGGTTGAAGGCATGGTGCAGTGAGAATGGGTTTGGCTTCATCGGGGACTGGGATCCTGCCTGGAGGTACAGAGGCCTGTACAAAGGAGATGGCCTCCATCCATCCAGGATATGGAAAGCAGTTTTGAGTGGAAAGTTTAAATGCTACTTCAATGGGTATCTAAATGAGCCAAGGGGGAGGAAGAAAAAAATGAGGGAAGCAGTGAATGCCCCCCTTCACAGAAAATGGAGCAACAGAGAGGAAAAGCCCAAGGAAAATAAATTCTCTAGGGCTACAGTGGTGTAGGGTAATGGAGTGAGGGAACAGGAGGGTCAGAGAATGGTTCTAAGGGGATGAAAGTGTAAAGGAAGTTGGACAGAGGGAAAATGAAAAAGGGGATTACAGTAACAGGGACAATTGAAGGGCAAAGGATGGAACAGGAAATAAGGGGAAAGGTAAGGGCAGGGCAAGGCAAAAGGAGTGGTGTGTCATGTGTGCAAATGTAAAAGGCCTAGGAAATAAATTTCTGACCTGGAGGCAATCACTGCAGAGGCAAACCTGGATCTGGTGGTCATAACATAATCATTTTGCACTGACAACCACAGCTGGGAGGTGGCCAGTCCAGGATACGTGTTCTGGAAGTATAGGACAGGGATGCAAGGGGTGGTCATTTGATATGTGAGGAAAGGCATAATGTCCATCTATACAAGGTCACAAGGGGACATGGAATGGTGAGATGTTGTATGTGTTGGCTTAGCTACAGGGTCCCCTGTCTTTATCCATGTAGGAGTGGTGTATAGACCACCAATACAGGCAGAGAAGTTAGACAGGTTCTAGGGGTGACCATAGGCAAAATGGCAAGTAAAGGAGAGGTTCTGATTATAGAGGACTTCAAGTCATCTGCTGTAAACTGGAGCATTGTGGCCACTGCTACAAGAAGAAGCAGGGCCATCCTTGACTCCCTACAGGAGGAATTTCTCAGGCAGCTAGTTACAGAACTCACTAGTGATGGGGCAATGCTGGACCTTCTTCTTATGAACAAGGACAGCATTGCAGAAGTCACTTTTAGTAGCTCCCTGGGTACACGTGATCATGGTACACTGTGGTGTAGCATTCAGACTGACCAAAAGAAAAAAACACACTAGGACAAAGGTCCTGGACTTCAGGAGGGCAGATTTTAAAGAAATGGAAGAATGCCTTAGTAAATACATTGAAGAGGAAGTTGACTGGTGGAGTGGAGGAACAAATGAAAAATATAAAGGAGGGAATAAGACAACAGCAAGCTGTTTGAAAAAAATAAGAAAGGGTAGGAGGAGAAAGATGCTGCTATGCTTCTCAATGGAGGTTACTAAGGTAGTAAGGGGAAAAAAAGCTTTAAAGAAGTACAAGCAGACCCAGATTGAGAGTGACAGGGAGTTATAGTTAGATAAACAAAGGGAGGCAAAAAGGAAGGTGAGGGTAGCTAAGGCCCAGACAGTGGATAGATACGGAAGTCAAAAAAGGGGATAAGGCTTTCTTCAGGTACATGTGTGGAAGAAAGAAAGCTAGGCATGGAATAGTGATGATCAGGAGACTGAGTTGGGGGGCTATGCAGAACACCATGGAAAAGCTAAAATATTAAATGAGTACTTCTACTCAGTCTTCACAGTGAAAGGGGGAAGAGACAGACCAATATGTATCTGAAGGCACCAGAGGGAGGGGGAGTAGACACTATTCCATTTTCAGAGGAGAAAGTCTGAAGGGGGTTGAAAGCCTTAAAGGAAGATAAGGACATGGGGCCAGATGGGATTCACCAAAGGGTACTAAAGAAACTGAGTACAGTGCTAGCCACCTCTCTGACAAAACTGCTCAGCAACTCATTTGAGATGGGGGTTGTTCCACAGAACTGGAGGAGGGCCAATATGGATCTTCTGCAGAAGAGTGCAGCAAGGAGGCTAGCAATTACTGTATAGGCCAGTCGGTCACATCAGTAGTGGGGAAATGAATAGAGACCCTGCTGAAAGAGAGACTGATGGAGTACCTGGAAGTAAATGGACTGCAAGACCACTGGCATCATGATTTCACAGGGGCTGAGGCCATGTCAATCTCTTAGATTTCTTTGACTGGGTGACTAAGGAAGGGGATCAGGGGAAGACAGTTGATATGGGCTACCCAGACTTCAGTAAGTTCTTTGTGATTGTGCCACACAGAAGGCTAATGAAGAAACTTAGCAAATTGGGGGTTGGAGAGAATGTGGTAAATTGGATATCAAATTGGTTGAAGAATAGGAAGTAGAGGGTGGTTGTAAAAGTCAGTCACTTGGGGGGTGGAAGTGTGACCAGTGGAGCACCACAGGGATCAGTACTGGGTTCTGTCCTCTTCAATGTCTTCATAAGTGATACTTCTGAGGAACTGGAGGAAAAGGTGTGTCTCTTTGCAGATGACACAAAAATCTGCAGCTGGTTGGACACCCAGGAAGGGGTGGAAAAAAAGAAAAGGGATCTGGGAAATTTGAGGAGTGATCTAGGGTGTGGCAACTGGCTTTCAATGCCAAAAAGTGAAAAGTCATGCAGAAACCAAGGGGCTATGTACAGGATGGGGCGACGTACTTGTAGTCACTAAGCAAAAGGGGGACCTTTGGGTATTCAAATCTGATGATCTCAAGGTGTCAAGGCAGTGCAATAAGGCAGTAAGCAAGGCTAGCCAGATGCTGGGTTGCATAGGGAGGAGGATTTCAAGTAGGAGAAGAGGCAGTGTTGCCACTATATCGCTCTATCTTGAGACCCCAACTAGAGTACTATGTCCATTTCTGGAGCCCGCATCTCTGCAAGGATATTGACAGGGTGGAAGCAGTCCAGAGGAGGGTTATAAAATGGTGTGGGGTTGCATGTTGAACTGTATGAGGAGGGGCTCTGGGTGCCTAAAATGTAGTCTGTGGAAGATGGGACAGTGAGAAGAGACATGATTGAGACCTATAAGTATCTCACAGGTTTGAACAAGGTGTAAGGGGGAAGTTTCTTTCCATGGAGGAAAGTACCAAAACATGGTTGCATGCTATGAAGCTGGGGGGAGGGTAGTTTAAGAGAGATGTGAGAAAATACGTATTTTTTGAAAGAATGGTGAACTCCTGGAAAGCCTGCCAGAAAAGGAGAGGGGGTGAAGAGAGTGGGAAGCTTCCAGCATGCGACAGATAGGCACATGGGCTTTATACTGTAGTAGAGGGAAGGGAGGATGGAGAGACACTTGTGACCAAATAGGGTCCAGGATGTAGAAATAGGCTGGGAATATAGGGCAGACTAGATGGACCTACCAGTTCTTTTCTGCTGACAGTATCTATATTACTTTGCGCTTCACCCAAATTTGTGTATTACTACACCTCTAAGCAGACAGCTGCAAAGTGTGAAGATTAGTGCACTTTGCATAGCAGTTCACTATACAAAGAGCACACTTCAAAATGGCTGACTCTAATGGGAGGGGTGAATCAGTACTACCACGGAGGGAGGCCACCCTCACTTAACTACAACACTAGGCAAAGCTGTGGTGCACACAAACAAGCACTGACACTTGAGTGAAATGGAAGCTAAAATGTATTGTGTATAGATAACTAAGCTGACCATGCATGTGCCCCAGTGCTTCACTCTCTAGAGCTTCATCAGGGGGCAGGGAAACAAGCTGAGCATGCCTCTTAAGTAGTACGCACATGATGACTTCACAGTGTAATACTGTATTGATATTTATAGTTTACCAACAGGTATGTCCAGGGAGCACCTGTAACCTAATCACCTGAAATAATTAATTTCAAAATATATTAAATTAATAAAATAGTGTAAATACACCAGTGCAGGTACAGGGATACATTAGAACATGATCCCAAATAAGAGATCCAGATATCAGACATATATTAACAATAAATTAAACATGAATAATTCTAAACAAAAAGTTGAAACTAGTAAGGAACATACATCACAGAAGGCAAAACACCTTGACTTAAGATAGCCAAAAAGTACAGTCACAAGTTATAAACATTGGTTAATTGATTGCAAAAGGTTCAGTGTCCTGGCATTGCAGAAAATCTTAACACAAAGCACGACTGTTGGCAGAGCAAATGGTGGTGGTATAAAGAGCTGCCATCACACCAATTCTACTTCAGAAACCCTGCGGCTGGGGATCCGCCATTCTCCACAAACTGGACCATTTGCCTGAAAAAAAAAAGTAGACAGAACAAACCAGACTGCAAATGAGAAACTGCTTATGTATAATATTGTAAAATAATATAGTAATAAATGCAGGAAGTCCAACAGGGAGTGAATTAAAAGAGATGAGAGAAACAGAGATTAAAGAAGATGTGGGGTGGGGGTGAAAGAGGAAAGGAGATTAGAAAAGGATGGTGTGTGGGGAGAACAAAAGAAAGACTAGGAGCAGGAAGCAGAAATGGAATGATTGATAAAACTGCAACAAAATCACACAATTCACTAAATATTCATAATCAGCCATACAAAGGCAACTAAACACAAGTACAGCTACCATGCCCCAAATATTCAAAGAAAATGTTTCAAGTCCAAATCCATGGAACTTAAGGCTCTTGTGTGTGAAGATCCAGAAGGTCTACCTTTGAAGAAGCCTTCTAAGTCTGTCCCCACCATGGCTGGTAGCAGAGATGTTTTCCATCCCCATGAATTGTAATGATTTAGGGTTACCATTGTGTACCTCGTGAGAATGCTGTCCCACTGGACATTCAGGGTTATGATTTTTTTTATTCTCTGGACATGCTCCAAAATTCACTTTTTCAATTGGCATACAGTATATCTAATAAGTTATTTTACACACAAAGAAAATGAGCTGGATTTTTTTACAGAATTTGCAAGCTGTGCAATTGCCACATTTGAACACCCATGAAGGCCTGACTGGAAGACACGACAGGTGATCAAGGCATGATTCTGGTTGTCTGTATTGACTGTGAACCAGAGGGCCATGTCATTTATTTTGCCTGTTTGTAGGCTTTCCTGGGCCTATCCCTAACTGCCATGCTGAGGGTAGTGTCAGTTTTACAAACTGGCCAGTACTGGTACTGGTATATAATGCAACACACTTTACTGGGCAAAGGACTGTACTCTGTGACAAAGCAAGTTTTTTCATACTCATTCTAAGGTTTAT
The DNA here is from genome assembly GCA_016271365.2 of Neoceratodus forsteri. Lineage (NCBI taxonomy): Eukaryota > Metazoa > Chordata > Ceratodontiformes > Ceratodontidae > Neoceratodus > Neoceratodus forsteri. The sequence continues at coordinate 77,783,577 of CM057453.1, forward strand.
TGTTGACTCCTTAAGCTGAACTTAAGCATGAGCATGAAAAAACTTGCTTTGTCACAGAGTACACTTTCTTGGCCAGTAAAGTTGACAATGTCAACCAAACTACTTGTCATTGCTTCTAATCAGGCCTTCAGGGGTGTTCAAATGTGACAATTGCACAGGTTGCCAGTTTTGTCATCAATCGAAACTGATTTCTTTGCCACATCTCTAGAAAACTGTACAGGTTGAAGAATGTACTAATTATTCTACTAACTTTACTGTGTACATTCTTTGGTATGAGTGTAAAACGGGTCTATGATGCTGGCTTGACAGAAAATCAGTTGAATGGCTTTACAGTGATGGCAATATGTTGTCCACGATATTAGTCGGCTTTATGCCATCATAAAAAGGAATGTGTTTTAGAGGCTGTACCCCAGACTTTAATATAATCAACTCCGGTCAGAGTTGTTTCAGGAAGGCGAAAAACTCAAATAAGCCATGCTGGGGTCCCACACGACCATTACAGTGATATGTCATTGTCACTATAATGGTCTTTGACGTAAATGTTTTGCTGTAGCAATGTGATACCGTTAACAACTTACATTGGACATACTATATGCCCATTGAAAAAAACTATTTTGGAGCATGCTCAAAGTATAAAAAAATCATAACCTTGACACTCCAGTGGGAAGCTTTTTCATGAGGTATACAATGCTGTCCCACTGAAGTTTCAATGTTATGATTTTTTATATTCTGAACATGCTCCAAAATTTGCTTTTACAAAGAGTATAGTATGCCTAATATAAATTGTTTTAGACTCATACCAGAGAATGTTCACAGTTAAGTTAACAGAACAATGGGAAGGCTTTAAGCCTGAGGTTCACTGGGTGGAATAACTACATCACTCCCCCATCAGGCCTTAAAAGACCACTCCTCCAGGACTGTTCCAGGATTCATCTCTTCATTGCATCCGGAGGCTCCATCGGCTGCTCCTTCATTCTAGCTGTTCCATTCTACCTGCCTGTTTCATTCTGGTGCCTCCAGCTGCAGGATCTAAGATCCTTCCCTGTTTCCACTTGCTTGTGGCTGTTTGTTCATCTTACATCCTTGTTCCTCCCCTTTCTCTCCTCTTTCGGTTCCCCTCGCTCATCTCATTCTGTCATCCCTGCCACTCACCATGGCTGTCTGGTCTCCCACTTGTCCTCCACACTCCTCCCATTATCTTTCTCCTCCTCATTGTCTCGCCCCATCCCCTGTTTCCTTTCTCGTTGGGCCGCGTGCTCTGTGGCTGCCCTCTCTCCATGCCTTCGCTCTCACCCCCCCACCCCCATTCTCTCCCAGCTCAAGCTCACCTTCACTCCTTGCCTGCTCTTGCTGCTTTCACTCTGCTGCTCCTGGCCACTGCTTCCTCCTTCTCCACAGCTTCTAGGGTGTGCATCACTGGCTGTCCTGGTCAGGCACTCTGAGCCTCGCTCACCCCAGGACTCCTTATCCTGCATTCCAGCTTCCACCATTGCTGTTTTTCACCATGCCATGCATGGGACATCCCTCCCTCCTTTCCTCCTGTGCTGCTTGTTTCCTGACTAGTGGGCTCCTCTTAGTGTTTCCTGCTTCTAGCTCCCTACATGCCCCTGTCTACCTTCCTTCCTTCCTTGGAGCTCCAATTTCCCGAGGTCTGCCTCACTTGCCTAGCTTTCCCTAATTCTGTTTCTTCCTCCTTCAGGGGTGTGGTTGGCTGTTTCTATGGGTCCAGGCCGTTATCGGATTATACCCTTTGGGAAGCTCCTGCCTTCCCTCGCCTGGACCATACGCAAACTTCCAAATTAACAAAACAACAAAAAAAAAATTGCCTATTTCTCCTGGCGTTCTTTCTCTGGCTCTACTATGCTGGAAGTATTTTCCTCCTGCTCCATGTCGACCCTGCTTCAGCTGTTGGTTTTAACTCAATCACTCAATCAGTCTTTATTTAGACCTATCTATGCCTTGTCCCTCTGCTATATAGATCTCCACCCCCCTTTCCCTAGCACTTTTGGGGGGAGGCCTTTCAGCACTTCCTTGTCTTACTTCTTCTCCCTTCTGGCTTCCCGCATGTCGGGCGGCTGTGACTTTCTTGCTCATTTCTCTTTTGGATCTCACCTTCATCACTCTTGGCTCTTTATTATGCCTTCCTGCACTCCCCTTCCTTTCTTCCTGAAAGTTCTTCCCCTTCATGGGTGCTCACACTCCTCCTCCTCCATTCCCTCTGTTCTCCACTCTGCCCCTTCTATGACCTATGCTTTTTTTTTTTTTTTCCCTTATCCTGCCATCACCTTCCCTAGTCATGTCCTCCTCTTACTTTAGTCTGTATGGTGTCCAGGTGCCTGAGTCCAGTTCTCCTTCACTCAGTCTGACCTCAGGGTCTACTTATTTACATTGCATAATCAAGTATACCTATCATTGCATTCTATGCTACCTCATCGAGTTGCTGCACTCCTGCAGCCATTGCCACTATCAGTCTTCTCATGCCCGTATCTGGGTATCCCTTGCTCATCTGACATCTACATGGGTCTACTCAGTCACATTGACTACTCGAGCATAACCTTCTTGGGTCCATGCTACCTTGACTCTACCTGTTCTCCACTCAAAGACATGCCTTCATGTCTATTTCCCCTTTGCTAGGGGCTGGCAGGCTTCTCTCCATCATAGTTCATTGTTCATTTCATGTCTCACTTTAAATCACTCAAGCCTTCAAGGCTTCTTTCCATATTTGTACTTATTTGTACTTCCTCTCTGGTTTTTGAGCTTCTAGTTGCAGACATCACTTGTATCCTTCAATAGCTGTCCATTTAGATCCTTCAAATCCTTTAAAATTGGATTTTCATCCTTCCTTGATTTCAACTTTAAATTGCTGTAGTGGAGTCATCCCTAATCAAAAAGTCCTTCAGCCTGGAGGAAAGGCAACCTAGGCCTTGGATCCCCAGAGATTTCCTTCTTAAAGGGGGTTTTTCCTTCTCCTCCATGCCAATGGTCATAATATTAGTCAGGGTTAGCGCTTTCTCAGGTTCCTTAGCTAAGTTCCACTGATGGATGGAGTCGGATGGTGGCCCCAGCTGTTCCTTCACTCCTTAGGAAGTCGGCCTTTCTGCATCTCATCAAATTTCCTTTTGTCCATCATCCTCACCTTTTCTTGTTCTTCTCCTGTCCTTCCTATCTATGTCTGTCACATACGTTTCACATACAGATATCTTCTAATTTTTGCTTCTTCGATGCTGGACACCATTTTGGGTATTCTTTTTGGGCTTCTTCCTAAGCTACCTTTAGCAATAGGAATTATTCCCATAGCATCGATGGGGGGGACCCTCCTCTAGGGTTGCTTGCATCACACCCCTACAGGGTGGTACATCTCATGGATAGAGAGGTGAATAGCCACACTGTATCTAAGTCACACAAGCATACATCTTATCAGTTGTATAAGCACAATTGAATTAATAAGTTCTCTAACTTTTGAAGTTTTCTTGAGATGTGGTGAAGAAAATGGTTTAGACTGATGACAAAACTGGCAACCTGTGCACTTGCCCCATTTGAACACCCCTGAGGACCTGACTGGAAGCCATGACATATAATTAGGTTGAGGCTCTCAACTTTACTGACAAAGGGACTGTACTCCATGACATAGCAAGTTTTTCATGCTCATACTTAGGTTTACCCAACAATAAACCTAGGAATCAGCATGAAAAAATGTGCTTCATCATGGAGTACAGTCCCTTGGCTAGTAAAGTGTGTTGTGTTATATACCAGTACCAATACTGCCCATTTTTGAAAAGTGACACTACCCTCAGCACAACTATTAGGGATAGCCCAAGATAGCCTACAAGCAGGCAAAATATTTATGTGACTCTCTGATTCACAGCCAATACAGACAACCAGAATCATGTCCTGATTTCCTGTCATGGCTTCCAATCAGGCCTTCAGGGATCTTCAAATGTGGCAATTACTGTACACTGCTTGCCAGTTCTGTCATCAATCCAGATCATTTTCTTTGCATATAAAATAACTTTTTTGGGACGTACTATATGCCTATTGAAAAAGCGAATGTTATTTGGAGCATGCATGGAGTAGGAAAAAAATCAAACCCTTGATACTCTGGTAGGACAGCTTTGTCATGAGGTGTAAAATGGTATCCCTAAATCATTACAATTCATGGGGCTGGAACACATCTGTGCTAACAACTGTGGAGGGGACATGCTTAGAAGGCTTTTTTGAAGGGAGACTTCTGAATCTTCACATGTAAGCCTTAAGCCCATGAACTTAATGAAGATTGGGACTTCAAATTGTTTCATTTCATGTTTGAAGGGCTTAATACCTATATTTGCATTTACTTGCTTTTTTGAGGATGAATATGAATATTTAGTGAATTTCGAGATTCTGATATAATTTTATCGATCATTTCATTTCTGCTTACTACTCCTAGTCTTTCTTCTTTGGTTGACCCCTTTCTTTCCACCACACCCCCAGCCTCTTTAATCTCATTTTCACTTCCACACCACACACACACACACACACACACATCTTCTTTAATCTCCTTTTCTCTCTTTCAAGTCACCCTTAGTTGATCTTCTTACACTTACAACTATGTTTTTTACAATGTAACACCTAAGGAGTTCCACTTTACAATCTAGTTTGTTCTCTTCTTTTCATACAAATGGTCTGGTTCATGGAGATGGCACATCCCCAGCCACAGCAGTCTTGCTTACGAATTGCTGCAATTGCAGCTCTCTATACCATCACCATTTGCTCTGCCAACAGTTGTGCTTTGTGTTAAAATTTGCTGCCATGCTATGAAGCTAAACCTTCAGCAATTATGTGTCCAATGTTTATAACTTGCAGTTATGCCATTTCACTTTCTTAGATTAAGATGTTTTGCCTCCCATTATATCTTGCTATTTTATACATTGCTATTTTCTACATTTTTTAGAATTATCATGTTTATTTTATTTTTGGTATTTGTCTGACATCTGAACCTCTTATTTGGGATCATGTTCTAATGTATTGCTGCACCTGCATTGGTGTATTTACACTATTTTACTTTTTTTTTGTTTATTTTGAAACTAATTATTTCAGGTGATTATGCCACAGGCACCCCCTGGACACACCTGTTGGTAAATTGTAAATGGTCAGTACAGTATTATCCTTTGACCTCATCAGGTGTGTACTACTTAAGGAACATGTTCAGCTTACTTCCCCACCCCTGAAGAAGAGCTACCAAGTGAAGCATCGGGTACCTTCATGGTGGGCTTAGTTGTCTCTACCTGCATTGTGTTACATGTACAATAAATTTCAGCCTAGCACTTTACTTGCGTGTCAGTCCTTGCTTGCATATACCACAGCCTTGCCCAGCCCTATGCAAAGTGCAGACTTCGTGCTCTGAGTGATTTCATCTGATTCATTTTGTCTCTGTACCACATCAAGGTGGCCAGGCCAGCCCAACAGCACCACACACATGATGCCTCTGGATACTCCAGCTCAGCATTTAGAATATCTTTTAATATCATTCATTCACAACTTACAGCCAACTTCTAGCCATTCACAGAAAAAGTGGTCTTTTTTCCCTTCAGATATTCTTCCAGTTGGTCTCACTGCACAGTATAAGCCATTCACTCAGCATAAAAAGAATTTTAAGAATTTGTCTGTGGTATCAGTCTCCCACAGACACACCAGGTTAAGGAAGAGAAAATCTGTTTGGTACTTCACAGTCATACAAACAAAGAGAACTGGGTGGTGGCAAAATTGATAGAATGAGAGGGAGAGAAGCGACACCAAATACAGTATACATATTTCCTTCAATAAACACATTAAGAAATTTCAGGTAAAATGTCTGTAAATCACCACCAGTCAACTTTATTTCTGATTTCACTGCTGCCTGGCAGACAAGTGTGTAAGATATGCCTCCACCATAACTTATTGTTTCAGTCCATGCTGTTAAAGCAGCATTTTGATGCAGAAATTGTATTAAATGTTGGGTTTTAAAGCTAAAGTTTTAAAATATTGCTGCCTTAGCTGCTTATTAGAACCTCTAAGACCAGCATGTTTTTTTATCCCACTGTCCTTACTCTGTCTTTCAGTTCTCCCGTGCAGGCAATTAATAGTCACCTCTGTGTTGCACCAGAAAGTGATTGCTTTCCCAATGTCTGAAGTACACCATCACTCCATTTTTCTCCTCTGACTCCAACCTGTAATGTTACTGGTCTCACTAATGCCTCTTTATGTTTTTTTCCCCACTTTAATCTGCATCCTGGTGTCATATGCAGATATTCCACTCATGCATGGTTTTAGAAAAAGCCAGAATAATAGAGAACTGTTTTGGTGCCTTTTGTGTAAACAGATATTGTAGAAAAGAAAAGCAACAAGGCAAAGCAGGTTGTGGGTGGTTATGTTATAAATGTACACCTAAGTGAATTGTGAGGCACTACACATTTTCTGTGAGTGCCTTCACTACCTGGAAGTGTAGTTATAGCATAACTACCAACACTTATAAAATAGGAAATGAGAGAAAATTAAAAGACAACTTTTTAAAAATTAAAAAAATATATTTTCTTTTGTTAAAATTCTCTAGTAAAACATATTCCAGTCCCACCTGTCTATCATCTTTCCACACATTCAGTAGGTGGAATGTTTGCCAGCTAAGGAATACATAAATTCACACTTCTGCAGAAGTCTAGTGGCAAAATGTTCTCCTCTCTCTACACAAACACACACAACAGAAGGCCTCAATAAAACCAGAAATTCAATGTTATCTGAGGAAGGGTATTTAGCAAAGATTTTCTTTAAATGCAGGTAAGGATAGGAAGTGGGAGGTGTTAATTATCAGGAATGAAGCTCAAGGAAGTAATGTTACCTGTGTGGTACCAGTTTGTGCATTAGAGAAAAGGTCAGGTGCTTCTGGGAGTCCCAGGTTTTCAGTTTCCTTGGTGGTGCAGCTGGTAGCATAACAGTACAGTACTCTGGGTGTCATCGGTTCATATCCAAGTTAAGGTATTTACTTCCATCTCTCTTGTGTTTGTTTTGGTTCTATGTATGTGCACACTCAACATTGTGAATGAAAATATAATTAGCTGTACAGCACCTGGTGGTGCATTAGAGACAAAGTAAAGTGCTTTTGGGATCCCCAAGTTTCCAGTTGCCTTGGTGGCACAGCTGGCAGTGCAATGTGATGGTATTCCAGGTGGCCTGGGTTTAAATCCTTGCTAAGGCACTTATTTCTTTCTCTCTTCTGTCTGTTTGGGTTCCATATATGTGCACACCATACTATTGGAAACAGAAATACCATTTAATTCATATTTTGTTTTGTTATTTTCAGAGAGTTTCATTTGTAGTGACTTACTGACATTTTTAGTGAGAGCAGAGGTGGCAACCATATATTTTTTAATGGTTGTAAGGCGATCTTTACAAAAAGCACTGATATACTAGCTTGCTGTGTCCTGACTGCCAGTAGTATTTAACCAGTGGTAGTGGTCTCCAAGTACATGACTGCTGACCAATTAGGATACAGTGATTTCCCTTCCCATTTCATAATACACTTTCCACACAAGCTTAGTCCTGCTGCTACCCAATGATACCAGCACAGTAAGCAACTTAATTGAAGGGAGGTGGAATGGCTCCCTGAAAGTAAGAAACAGATGATTTAAAGAGCTTTTAGCACCAAAAATGGAAGACAGAAGCTGTTATTTATTTTTAAAAATAGTCCATTCTTACTTTTTATTCCTGATGTGCAGCATTTTTCTTTTTCGGTGTGCTTCTTATAAAGTTATCTATCTGCTAGTATTAGTTCTGCTGTGAAGAGTAATACTTTACTTGTCAGCTGACTTATCTATTTCTAGTCTTCTTCATACCTCATTAGCATTATGATTTCACTCGTTGTGGCATCACAAGTGACCTATTTGTCAGCTGGTGAGTGGCTCTTCCTGGGCAGTTGTGATGTAATAGTTAGTAAGGTCACAGTGGTGCTGAGGTGCTGCATGAAGACGAAAACTAGAAATCTCAGCCTTCTGGCACATTGTGCACATCACATCAAATGCTGTAATGTGCAAAATCTTTTACTAACCAAAGGAGGAAAAAGTATCTCATGATATATAGTCTAATGCATGAGAAAGAGTACATAACAGAAATGTTATTTACACCAAAGTTTGGTATGCTGTATGCTAAGGATTTACCAAAGCATCCCACACTGAGGGTGCACAGAAAACTCAAGTTTATATTCTCCCCCAAGTATTGTTTTATGTAATTGCTGGGCATGAGTTTATTTTTTTTTTTTTTTGCCAACTACATTGTGACTATTCTGGGAACAGCCATGTGACAGAGTGAACGTAAGCTGTGACTTTCATTATCCGTATGGAAAGTTTGCTCATGTTTGCAGTTATAATCCATGGGCTATAACAATGAATTATAACCAGCTTTTCTTATGGAAAAGAGCCAATACCTAGCCATTACATAGAAAATAATAGTTAATTTATTTTAAAAATGTATACTGATTTAATGCATTACACTAGTCACTGAAAAATTTAGGAGGCAGTATAGCGCAGTGGTCTAAGGCTCTGAGCTGCAAATCTGGTGACATCCAGCAGACCAGATCTGGATTTGAATCACACAGCTTCCACTTACATACTGTGTGACCCTGAGCAAATCACTTTACCTTCTTGTGCTCCCAGGTCGCTCCTGTAAAAAAGCTTCCAGCTTAGTGTGCTATACCTGGTTAAACAACTAAATAAAAAAAAAATTAAATTGGTCTAACTATCCTGCTGTCCTGGAAGTTGCATCGAGGATTACTGTATGTAGTTCTTCAAAGTAATAATGCAATTTAATGAACATACCTTATCTTCATGTTGCTTCTCCCTCTTACTAAATAAACTTATCTAACAATTATCTACCCTATCTGTAAAATAACAAAAATTGCATCCTTTCTGAATCTTCCTCCTCTTACTTTCAGCTCTCATCCCTGTGTTCTGCTAGATGTGCCAAGAAAATCCTGACACTACCCCCTTCATCTTTGAACCTCACAGTGTTGAATAAACCATTTATCCACTCCATGTCTTCTCTTTTCCAATAACAGTCCCAGGCTCTTAGGTCTATCATTTTCTACTCCGTGATCATCCTTAGAACTTGTTTCTATACCTTTTAAATTCTGCTTTTTCTATTTTGCTGTCTTGGAGACAAGTTTCAAATTTGGACACAGTGTTCACTAAGTGGGGCTCAACCAGGGCTTCATATAGTAGTAGGGTTACTCAGCATTCACTTTTTATGTTTGCTTGCACGCATGTGCAAGAACCATAGTGCCATCATCTGAGTTTTTGGAGGTGTGTCACCCCTTCTTCCAATTCAGTCAGTGTGTTGGCAGGCGAGGCCCCTGTAAGCCAATGCATGCTGGAGCTGTCTATGACAAGCTCCAAAATGCAGTGGCATACAGTTGAAAGGGGGAGCTACGCTTCAGTGAGCAGTGATAAGATATCACCTGCTCATGCGCAGCTCCCCCACACACACATACACACACACACACACACATACACACGCACGCATACTGCATGCTGCCCCCCACACACACACTCTATAGCCGACAGGGATGCCCAATCCCCATCGGCTGTGATGCCTTCCCTCAAAGCTTTCCAAATGCCACGCTGCGCCCGTACCCCAGCTTGGCAAGTTATCATACAGCCGACGGGTGCCCAATCCCCTGTCAGCTCCACTGTCCCCCGAGTACTGGGTGCCACGCTGGGAGCAAAACCCCAGAGTGGTGAACTATGTTATGGCTGATGGGGGTGCCCAATCCTCGTCAGCTTCACGCCCCCAGCCATCCTTGTGCCATGTTGGGAGCCCACCCCAGTGTGGCAAACGTCCGCATCATCTTTAAAAAAACCCTGAAAAGCAAAAAGCGGTCCCACGCGGTCTCCTGTCTCCCCACAACCCGCACCACCACTGCGCACTCCTGCCTGCCTACACCCCCCCACCCCATACTGGCCTCTCCGGAGCTCAGCGACTTATCTTCGTGGACCGAACACGCTCTGCACTCTTCAAAGCCGACCGCGAACTGAGGAAATGCCGGTAAGCTGTATAATGGGATAGACAGGGGTTTTTCAACTTTATTGCATATCTCAAGCATTTTTTGGAATTTTTGCAGCAAATTTTCAACATGGGGTGTTTGGAACCCCTCCTCATGAATTCTTACACTGTCATGGTGTTACTCGGGCCTGAAGGGTGATTTCGCAGCCACTGCGTGAAATCACCTTTCCGGAATGATTAATGAAATGACACTGCCAGTGTTCATAAGGTGGGCTCTCAAAAAGACTATTTTGAAAATTTGGTGGAAAAATTCCTAAAAATGACTGTTTAATGAGCGTGCGATACGCAGTTCCTACGCATGCTTGTAAGTTCGTGAATGTTCAATATTTTCACTACAGATTTTCAACATTGCCATTTTACCACACCTTCTTATGAACAGTACAGCTGTCATTTTTCACATTTCACCCAAAATGTGCTTCCGCACATGTAGCGCACAATGGCGCAGTCAGTGTGCAAAATCAATGTACAGGACACATTAAGAAAATCACAGTGACACTGTTCATGAGCAGAGGTCTTAAAATGGCTATGTTGAAAATTTGGTGAAAAAAATTCCTAAAAATGACTGTTCACAATGCATTACGCTGATTCCTATGCCTTTCGTTAGTTTGTAATTTTCAATATTTTCACTCAGATTTTCAACATTTGCCATTTGACTACACCTCCTTATGAGCAGTACAGCTGTCATTTTTCACATCTTGGCCAAAATGTGTTTCCACCCATGTAGCGCAAAATGGCACAGTCGATGTGTGAAATCAATGTATGGGACACATTAAGAAAATCACAGTGACTCTGTTCATGAGCAGAGGTCTTGAAATGGCTATGTTGAAAATTTGGTGAAAAAATTCCTGAAAATGACTGTTTTACGAGCGTGCATTGCACAGTTCCTATGCATGCTCGTAAGTTTGCGAATTTAATATTTTCACTCCAGATTTTCAACATTGCCATTTTATTACACTTCCTTATGAACAGTACAGCTGCCATTTTTCATATGTAGCCCAAAATGTGTTTTCGCACATATAGCGCACAATGGTGCTGTTGGTGTGCGAAAGCAATATTTGGGACAGATTAAGAAAATCACAGTTACACTGTTCAATGAGCAGAGGTCTTAAAATGGCTATGTTGAAAATTTGGTGACAAAAGTCCATAAAATGACTGTGTTATGAGTGAGCATTGCGCAGTTTCCACGCACCCTCGTAAGTTCATGACTTTGTAATATTTTCAGTCCAGATTTTCACCAGTGGCATTTTTCCACACTTCCTTATGAACAGTACAGCTGTCATTTTTCACAACATGGCCGAAGTGTGTTTTCACAGTTTCAGCGCAGAGATGTGTGGTCGCTGTGGGAAATCATTTTTCGGGACAGATAAAGAAAATCACAGTGACACTGTTCATGATCGGAGGCACCAAAATGCCTGAGTTGACAATCTGCTGTAAAAAATGCCCAACCTAATTATATTACGGGTGTGCGTTGCACAGTTTCTATGTACCCTCATCACTTCATCATTTTTTTAAATATTTTTACTGCCGATGTGCAACATTGCCATTTTTTATACCTCCCCATAAACAGTACAGCTGTCATTTTTTACAACCTGTTCGGAATGTTTTTGCACCTGTGGTGCTAAATGCCGTAGTCGCTGTGCATAAGCAGCTTTCGGCTAACAAATTGATATTCTCCCTGTTCATGAGGTGGGTCACAAAAAAAACATGTTGAAAATTTGGAGTGAAAATACCAACGAATGCCTGAGGTATTAGGGTTTCCAACCATAACGCCCAACCCTGTAGAGAATGACAGGCATCAGGGATGTGACTTGGGATTCTTGCCTGTAATGCTTATACCACTCCACACCCTGTAGCCAGTGAGAGGCATCGAGGTATGCCTTGGACTCTTTGGCCCCAAAGTTCACCCCATTCTCCTATATCGCATCCATCTCACTGTATTTCCTAATGGAATGGTTTGCGCATAAGGGCCAAAGACCCCAAGGAACACCGTGACACTTGTCAGTGTCTGCAGGGTGGGGTGTGGTGAAATGGCATGGCCGTTATGCCTGACAACCCAAAGGCACACCCCAATGCCTGTCACTCTCTGCAGGGTGGTGGTGGGGTTGGCTTCAGTTCAGTACTTCACTGCCATTCCTATTACGCAGCTCTGTAACTTCTACACTACCACCGCCAATGCCAGCAAGTAAACATTCGGCATTGACAAATGCTTGTTATACATCCCAACATCCTGTGTTTTTCTTACAGCTGCCACACACTGACCCAGTGTTTTCATGAATTTATTACACCCCCAGTTTCACTGTCCTGATCAGTCTCAGTCAGCAACATCCCATTTGACCTATAATCCCTCCACACATCCACCATCCCTAAATACATTACTTTATCTGTCAGCACTGACCTGCATTTTATAAAAGGCCATGTCTACTAAGCAAGAGATTTGTATAGTCATGTACTAAGTAAAAAACACAACATGTATTTTTTAGTTCATGAATGACCTATAAATTGATTTCTGTAATTACTTCTTAATAGCTTTGACTGCGAAGCAAGATAAAATGCTTGCCACCTTGGGTGTGTATATAAGGACTTGTAAAAGGTACCCCTTAACAATAGCTTGTTCAATTAATTATCATTCCTTTGTATGTCAGCATTCTGAAATTCATTGGCCAGAAGTTAATGGTACAGCAGCTGAGACTGAAGCATGGTCATGCAGACAGAAAGTGTTTTGCTTCTTGCATAGCTGAAGTACTGTTTCAGTTGCTCAAAGTGCCACAGAGAAAGTACATTTTAGTCTGAATTATGTGGACCTATTATCATGTGTGTAATCAGTACACAGCAAGTTCATTTCTGGGGATGACTGATCAGATGGTTGGTGGTTCTAGTAACACACCAGCTACTTGGGGTAATGCCCGTAATTGAAATGGCATTGCAATATGGGGATGGGGAAGGAGGGGCTGCAGTATTGAGCAGCTGTCCTTCTAAAGATACATTAAACGGAGGTCCCATCTCTCTATCACTGGTCATTGTCCAAGTGGAAATTAAAGGTCCTATGTCACTTGTCAGGCTACTGTATGTCCACTACCCTCTAGTCTTTCAGAATTACCCCTGTCTGAATTGTGCCATGGGATAGTACTACTAGGGGTTCAGCCAGTTCTGCAGACAGTTTCTTTATCACACTTGGGTGCTTCCCTACCAGCTCTGGTGCTTTGTCTACCTTTATAAAATGGGTCTGTAGTTTACTTGGCCCTAATTGGCTGAGAGGTACCTTTGTCTGTGTCCTTATCAGTGCATATTCTGCCAACTAGTACCTCTTCAGCCACTCAGGACTCACCACACCAGAAATCATGGTGCCAAACCTGTGAATCTGTGAGGCAGGGCTGGACACCATAAATTTGAGAGGCAGAGCCAGACCCCTGCCCCCCCCCAGCAAGTGACACAACATCCATTACAGCACCACGTTTTACAGTGCCATAATATTGGAACCACTGCACATAAACTTTGTATTGCCTTTTGCTTGAATTAAAAATAAAAATATCACCTGCTTGTTCTGTACAAAACTGTTCCTGATTCAGTGAGTGCCATGCCTGCTACCACAACAACATGACTTTCAAGCAGCGGAAACCTCCATCAGACAGTTGCAGCTGCAGCTCCATTCTCTGCTGTGTTCTTCGCTCCCCCTCCCTGCAGCTTGTTTCCTTTCCCCCACAATGTACCTCAGCCCCCAACCCATCCCTTATGAACTGTGACCTAGAGTATGCAACTCCTCATAACAGAAACTGGTAGATCAGCGTCTCTTCTCCTTCAAAAAAAAAAACAAAAAGAAAAAACGATGGAAAGGAAAGCTGCTCTGCAGTACGGCTGTTGAATCGGGAACTACACACTCCATTTAAAACTGCAACAGACAGTAACACAGCCTTGAAACATTTCAGGATAGCAAAAAAACATACTGTATGTGCATGAGGGGGTAGGGGGACCTTTATTACCTTTTTAAAACATAAAACATAAAAAATCATGAACAGCATTGACCTTGTGACAGCCCTATGAAACAAAAGCACTAACTAGGGCACCTGCCACGTGACACGCTCACTCATGCTCACTGTCACTAAAACTGGGTATACACTTGGTGACTAATAAGAAAACAGAGCCAAAGTGAAAATGTGAAAAGAAAAAAAAAACCTAAAAAGCATATTGTGGAGGGTTTTGTATCTGTGTGTGTGTGTGGGGGTGACATTACAATACAATGACAAGGACAATTTTTTGTGTTTTTGTATTGTGATCATACTTTACTACTGTTTTTATGTACACATTTTATGTGCATTTTAATTTTTTTTTTTTTTTACTGGGGGAACCATTTAATAAGTAGAATAAGACACTCTGAGGTGTGGTTTATTGGCTGATAAGAGCACTTCCCAGGTGCTAAAGGCACTTGGCGCTCGTGCCTCATGCCTCATTATGCACCTGGGGCGTGCTCTTATCAAGCCATAAACCACACCTAGTTATGTCTTATTCCTTACTTAGGCCTTCTGTGCCCTTCTGTAATCTTTCTCTGGTGAATACTGGCTGCCTGATTTCAGGAATACCTTGACAACCACCTTGATGCCACTTTCAGGCTGGGGACCCCTGTCTTCCCCTGTGAAGACAGAGTAGAACTAATTGTTAAGGGTGCCTGTTTTTTGTGCATCTTCCTCTAGTAACCTCCCCTCCTCTTGTAGCCTAGCAACACCTTCTCCCTTCTTCATTTTTTCCTTAATATATTTGAAGAATTGGTTTCCCCCACCTATGACCTCCTAGGCAATACCCAACACCATGTCTGCCTTTGCCTGCTTACTGTCCCCTTTACTTCCCTACTTTTTATTTGGTACTCTACCCATTCCCCCCCTCCCCCGATTTTCCTTGCTTCTGATGAAAGTTGTTTTTTTGGCCCTTACTTCTTTTCTGACCCTTTCTCTGCACCATATTGGTCTCCTGCATCTGTTACATTTTGTAACAATTCTCATGCATGATTTTGTTTCCTTGAGAATGGTCCCTTGATTGCCTTCCATCTTCCCTACATAGCTTCAGTGCTGTCCACCCTGATCAGTTTTTCTCAGGCTAACTCCCTCATCCCTTTGAAGTCTGCTTTTCTGAAATCTAGGATTTCAGTTTTTGATAGGGGCTGTCCCGTCCTGAAGGCCAGACTGAACCAAGTGAAGTTAGTGTCACTGGACCCAGTGGCTCTGTTACACTCACTTCACCCGCCATCTCTCAGAAGTTGAGCACCAAATTGAGAATGGCTGCCTGTCTAGTGGGTTCCTTAGCCAAATGCTCCAGCAGGCAGTCCTGCAGTGTATCTAACAGAGCCTGACTTTTGGTACAGCTGATGGTTGCAATGTTCCAGTTGATGTCTGACAGATTAAAATCACCTTCCATAACCATCTTCCCTTCTTCACTTCCCTTGCCAGGTCTTCTCCAAGCTCCCTATCTCTATTTTCACTCTGTCCTAGTGGTCTGTTGATCACTGCTCCTGTATTTTCTTGCATGAGGACATTGTAAGGCGAACCCAGAGTGGCTGTATTTCTCCTTTGCTCCCACTGATGTCTTGATCTTCTACAGCCTTTATGCCTTCCCTGACAGATAGGGCAATGCACCCCCATACCTATCTCTCTAGCCTATCTACAAATTGTGTAATCTGGGACTGATAAGTCCCTGTCATTATTCTGTATCGCCCAATTTTCTGTTATGGCTGTGATGACCACCTCAGTGTCTGCCATTAGTGTCTGGAGATCACTAATTTTATTACTCAGACTCCTGGCATTATGGCTGACACCTGCCAATTAGTGACAGATCCTCTGCTGCTGTTTTAGATCCTATACTTGTATTTCTTGTCATACTCCTTACTAACACATTTTTCCTATTGCTTTCAGACCCTGAGAGCTTTCCTTCTCCTTCCTCTTCCACTAATTGTTTTGAATATCAGCCACTCTACTACTACCAGTCCCCAGTATTGGGGAACACTAGTGAGGTTCCCCTTCCTTGCTTTCTTTATCATGGTTTCCCTAGCCTCAGTGCCCTCTGCAGTGTAACTGTCTAATGTAGATGTCAAATGTCTTCCCCATTACACTGATCCCCTGTCTTGTCAGGCAGAAAAAGGGAGATGGTGTTACCCCAGTATAGATCACAACTGAAATACTGTGTGCAGTTCTGGAGGCCCCATCTCAGGAAGGACATAGATCGGGTGGAGGTGGTGCAAAGAAGGGCAACCAAAATGGTACATGGCCTGCAACAGAAGCCCTATGAGGAGAGACTCAGGGAGTTAAATACGTACTTACTGAAGGAAAGAGAACATTGTTTAATCAGGAGTAGCACACTAAGCTGAAGCTTGTTTCCAGAAGTGACCCGGAAACACAAGGAAGTTAAATGACTTGCTCAGGATCACACAGTATGCACCTAGGCAACTGTGGGATTCAAACCCATCTACAGATCTGCAGCTCAGAGCCTTAACCCACTGCGCTATATTGCCTCCTAAAGGAAAGGAAGGGGAGGCATGATACAGACATTCAAATACTTCAAGGGTATCAATAAGGTGCAGGAGGGTGGCATATTGCAAAAAAAGAGGTGCTCATGGACAAGGGTGTATGATATGAAGCTGGAAGGGAGGAGACGTTTATTTATTTTTGTTTAAAAATTGGTAACTGGGAAAAGCACACTGAGCCAAAGCTCATTTCCAGGCATGACTTGGGGGGGGGGGGGAAGTTACATACAGGGACGAAGTACAATAACAACTGGTATTAAACAAGAGGATAAATGCATACATTTACAGGAATTTATGCAAGTTGAAAAGAACATTCACTTAGATTAGGTACAGTAAAGTGCTTCTTCCAGGAGGAAGAGTAATATTGTAATAATACACTGTGGCAATAGGATGTAAAATCAAAGGAATAGCAGGGTGTGAGAGGGCTGGGAAACTACAAACACAAGAACATAACATACAAAGCACAGGTCAGAGGGGAAGTGAGGAAATATTTATTCATGGAAAGAGTGGTAGATGCCTGGAACAGCCTACCAGCAGAGGTGGTGGGTACCAAAATGGTACCAGGTTTCAAACATGCATGGGATAGACACAGAGGGACCTTAGTAATTGGGTGTTGGGGGGTAAAGGCCAGAAATCAATTAGGGTCTACGGTGTAACAGTAGGTAAGGAATGTAGGGCAGACTCAGTGGGCTAGCAGATCCTTTTCTGCTCACAGTTTCTATGTTTCAAGGATGAAACCCAATTCTTCAGCATTCTGCAGCAAAGGTACTGCAGTAGACAAGGCAACTGCAATGGGAGTTAATCTCTTTTGTCATGCAGGAAACTGTGGCACTGCACTTCATCTTGGTGGGCTTCACTGTAAAACATAGGGTAGTGTGTAAGCTTGAATTTTATATATAGCCTTGGTTTTGGATGCTTAAATAAACCCCTCGAGCTTCACTGTTGGGGTTTATGAAGCATTCAACACCTCGTGTGTGTGTAAAATTCTCATTAAACACACCACCCGATGTATTATTCTATATGTACTGCATTGCATCCTGGCTGGCTTCACTGTAAGTGTTCATAAGATCTATTAGGAAGTCAAAAGCTGTTAGATCACCTTATGTCTACATAAATTGTGTCCAATGTGCTATAGTGGAGCCCCACACTGTTTGTACAGAGGCCTGGACAGGTTCTTCCTGTCTTTCTAAAACTGGTGTTTACAGCCTGTCTAATCCTGAGAACCACTTCAGGTGTGGTGCATCTTTCTGATCCAATTATAACGGAGTCCTGGCTAGTCTTGTAAAATGCAATACCTACAAAAGGCTTTTAGCAAGCTACTGCTTTGGACTGGAAAAGGCTAAATTGTTCCACTATAAAAAACTTAAAATGGACCTTCTCATATATTGTTGAGGCTCATGCCAGAATCTTCTCTTTATAAGCTGAAACCATTCAAAACACTGATATAAGGGCACTCACAGAAAAGATGCTGGATCATTTCTGCCAGTTCTTCACACCTTTGTCTTCTGCATCCATGTTGCTTAGTCACTTTATTTTGTTGGTTACACTTTACTCCGTGGTGGCCATGTATGCACAACCAAACATTATCGCAGACATAAGCTGGCAACCAAGGCTCCAACAATATAGTACCTTGAAAACTCTAGTTTGTTACTGGAAACAGCACCCCTGTAAAGATATTGCAACCACACATACTTTCCAGAAACTGTGCATAAATCTCTTTATGCCTACCTGAAACCTCAACATACTTTTCTTTACTACTAATGAGGAGGATTGAATGTAGTCTTGTACTGACCCTTTCTGCGGAATGGCAGGCTTTAGTTTCATCAAAATATGCCCATGAATGAGCAAATTATTCAACCAAAAGTCTCAACCATGTGAACCAGGACTTAGTGCTACCAGAAAGAAATGGGCCAATATTAACAGAGACAAAAACACTATTAAAGAAATTCACATTTCATTAATCCCTGTAGGGCTTGATCATGCCCTGATCCCCTGAGAATAGGTTAAATAGGCCCCACAGGGATTGATCATGCCCCGATCCCCCAAGATTAGGTTAAATAAGCCCTGCAGGGCTAGCAGATCCCCCCCCAAGACCCGATCCCCAATCCCCAAAATGATACAAGAAAAACCCACATCCCCATTATCCCTGGTACTCTAGTGGCCCCCAACCCCCCAGCCGGCAGTGCCTGACCACCCCACTCCCCCCGACCCATTCCAAGACAGTGACTGGCACAGCCCACCTCTCACTACTGTGGCCAGCCACCGACTGAACTCTGTATGAGCGCATACTACTGTAAATAGTACATGCTCACTGAATGAGTCATTCAGGACCCCATTGTAAATTAGCTGATGCTAAATTGGATTTTATCCTGTTTCTGATATCAAAAATAAACTTTTTACTACTACTACTACTATTACAGTCGGTGGCTGGCCACAGTAGTGAGAGGTGGGCTGTGCCAGTCATTGTCTTGGAATGGGTCGGGGGGAGTGGGGTGGTCGGGCACTGCTGGGTAGGGTGGGTTGAGGGTCACTAGATTACCAGAGATAATGGGGATGAGTGTTTTTCCTGTATCATTTTGGAGATTGGGTCAGGTGGTTTCTGCTATCCCTGCGGGACTTATTTAACATATTCTTGGGGGATCAAGGGCATGAGCAATCCCTGAGTGGCTTAATTTAACATATTCTCGGGTATAGGGGCATGACCAAGCCCTGCAGGGCTTAATTTAACATATTCTCAGGGGATCGGGGCATGAGCATGCACAGCGGGACTTATTTAACCTATTTTCGGGGGATTGGGACATGAGCAAACCCTGCAGGGCTTAATTTACATTATCGGGGGAATCAGGGCATGGGGTAGGCAAGCCCTGTGTGACTTATTCAGAATATTGGGGGACCGGGGTGGTGGAGCTACATGTCTATGACCTTGTCAATCACCAACTTCTTCTAGCAAAACTGAATTCTCTTGGCCTTGATGCTGACTCCCTCTCGTGGTTCTCTAATTTTCTATCTAACCAAATGCATTGCATCAAGTGGGCTGGGGTTACCTCCTACATGTCTACACCTCTCTTAATCTTCCAGGGTCTGAGGGCTAATCAAGTCTGCTGCCCTCCCTGACCCCCTCACTGAGCCCAGCACTGCAGGAGTCTGCCAGCAGTAAGGGTCTGAGGGCTAATCAAGTCTGCTGCCCTTCCCAACCCCCTCACTGAGCCCAGCACCACAGGAGTCCACCAGCAGTAAGGTACAGAGACCTAGCTCAGATTTGAACTTGGTACCATTTTCCGAGCCACCAGCAGGACTTAATCAGAAATGCTCTCAACCTGCTCCCCAGCTATGCGCCATGTGTTTAACTTCATTTAAGCTCCCTAGGAGCTGCTACCCTTTAGAGGGATATTTAGTTGGATTCAGCTCCTCTTGTAATCATAGAAATTATAGACTGCTTGCTATGTCTGTGTAGTTTATAAAGGACACTCTGTGTAATTGAGTGTAATTTTTAAAGTACACTCCTTTTTAAATTGTGCACTCCGAATGTATCTGATGATCTGTAACTAGCCAACTATTTTCTTCAATTAAAGGGAAACTAACATGAATTATAAAATGTAACAATATTGTTACCAATGGAAATCTGCTTTACATAAGCAATTGGCTGAACCTGTAACACTTTTAGGGTCAGAATTGTAAGCCATTTAGTTGTCTGTCCCTTTATAGCTGCAGGCATCCATTTTCTAAATCACAGTCACAGGAAATGACATCACATCAGGGGGAAAACAGAGAGAAAATACAGTGCTGTCAGTAATTTACAATTGATAGTGTTTGATCCCCTCAACTCTCAGTGACATTTGCAGTAAATTGTGCTGATGGCATTTTCAGGCATTAGCATCCCTGCCATTTTACATATTTGTAAAGCCACTGTGTCATGGAGCTTCACATATATTTCCTTATGGTAAAAATAGCTGTGTGCTGCCAGTGCCAACAGTTTCTGAGCTCCTTTGGGGTTCTGTTGATTTGTACAATATTTTGTGACATTTCAGTTAAGTGAAATGTTTTACACCTGTCTAGTTTGCAAAGAGTCCTACTAGTACCACTCCAAGCAATGTTTGCACCAGTACTGTTTTACATTTCTTTGTACTGAAGCAGTTATGTATACTTTTTGTTTCACTAGCATCATTTTGTGTAATAAGAGGCAGTGTGGTCTGTTGGTATGAAGACCAGATTTGCACCTGGGAGATCACAGATTCAAAACTCGGTAGAGTCAAATACTAACAGTGTGACCTTCAGCAAGTGACTTGACCTCCCTGTGCTCCATTCTACTCAGCTGTACAAAAGAGTAGAAATAGGATCCCACTGGAAACAAGATGTTACATCTCAACTAGGCTACCTTTGAGAAATCAGTTATTGTTATGTGCAGGTGTGCGATAGGGAAGATAACTGGTATACTGTAAGTGACATTGGGAATACTCAATAGAGGACCCTTTTAAGGGTTCAAAAATTAAAAGTATTTATTTAAACATTCTAGAAATGGGCTCCCTTTTACCAAAATAAAAACAGGTTTATTTTCTTTATAAGGAGGCAGTATGGCGCAGTGGTTTAAGGCTCTGAGCTGGAAATCTGGAGACCTGGGTTTGAATCCCACAGCCCCCACTTGCATACTGTGTGACCCTCAGCAAGTCACTTAACTTCCTCGTGCTCCCAGGTTGCACCTGCAAACAAGCTTTCAGCTTAGTGTGTCTCACCTGGTAAAATAATTGGTAAAAAAAAATGCAACTTTTTCACTCTGTCTTGCCTTTCCAACATGAAATGTACAGCGACTCATCTCATTGATTCATGACCATTTCTATGCCAACAAGTTCTAAACACTGTCAAGTACATAATACTTCGTAAATGTACAAATGTTCTGCTTTACTGTAGCACAGAAAAATTATTGCAAGCAGCACCTGCTGCAGTACTGTGAGCCTATTGGTGAGCTGGTCTCAGCTAGTCTCTAATTTACTGATTGCACCTGGGAGGGTCAGGGAACTGAAATGGTCATGCCTCAATGAAATGAGGAGCTGCTGTATATTTCATGTTGGAAAGGCAAGATAGAGTGAAAAAGCTGCAGTTATAAAGAAAATAAACCAGTTCTTTTTATTTTGATAAAATAAAGCCTATTTCTAGAGTGTTCAAATAAATACTTTAAATGTTTGAACCCTTAAAAGGGTCCTCTATTGAGTATACCCAGTATCACTTATACTAGTTATCTTCCCTATCAAATACAAGCACAAAGCAATAACTGATTTATCAAAGGTAGCCCTGGATACTCATCTTTCAGGAGAGACTGACTCTCTAAAAGGAGAGGGGGTACTGGTCTACACCAGGGGTTCTCAAATGGTGAGGCCAGCCTCCCTTGGGAGGCCCCAACCTGTTCCAGGGGAGGGTCAAACAAGTCTGAAAAAGTACTGTATTTAAACTTTGAGTTTTAGATATTTTGTGTAAAGGGATGAAGCAGACTGAACAAGGATAATAGTAGGTGAATTTATTTACAAATTGGTGACCAGGGAAGGCACACTGAAAAAGAGGCTCATTACGGGTGTACCCGGTAAAGGGTAGGGAATGAATACAATTCGAAAGGTAACTGTAAAACAGTCAAATAATACAAAATGAACAATAGAGTAAACTAGGAACAAGAGGAGGAGGGAGCAAAATGATCCTGAGAAGTTGCTTAAGAGCAGTGTAAGAGGAGGAGAGACAGATGTGGACAAAAAAATTATTCCAGATAGCGAGGAAACAAAGAAAGCAATCTGACCCATAAAGGTACTGCAACAAGGCTTTAACAATGATTCAGAAGTCAAAGGCTGGCCTCTGGAGGGGGATTACAATAAGCTGAATAAAATGAGATCCAGCTATTCAGAAGTTTCACTTTATTCCTGATGTACTATGAAAAGTATTCTATTTTTCTATGGGGAGGCCCAAGATTATTTCAGTATTTGGGGGAGGCTCAATACCTTTTCTATAGCCTGGGGGAGGCTCACTATGACAAAGTCTGAGAACTAATGGTCTACACTAAGGTAGAGCTGGCAGATAGTGTGCTCCCAGGATTTGAATTTAGCTCAGCTATAGAACACCTACTCCTCAAAGTCATCCTTGGGCAAATCAAAAAGTTTATCATAGGTTCTGTTTACCTTCCTCCCAACATTGCCCCATCCTCTTACACGGAGTTCTTCACAAAACTAGATATTCTCCTTCATAGGGACATTACCATCTGTGGTGACTTCAATCTTAATTGGCTAGGAACAAACAGGAACCAGTATCTAGCTGTACTCTCATCAATCTCATCTCATCAAGACTTCAATTTAGACCTAGTAATTGACCAACCTAAATGACTCAACATGAGGACATGTAATTACAGCCTACTTGACTGGATGCTAACAAATGACAAATGCCACATCACAGCTTCAGGGATCTTCCCTGATGCCCTAAGTGACCACTCCCCCACCTACTTTGTTTGGAAGAACAATCCATCCCCCAAAACAATAAAAACTCATGATCTAACAAATTTCAACCCCGATGTTTTTTTAAAAGAATGAACTCCATCGACTGGACCCTTATCACCCCCCTTCCAGATATAAATCTAGCCGTGAACTATTTCATTAAAACCTTCTCCTCCATCCTTGACTTCCATGCCCCTTTCAAACTAAGAACTAAAGGTAACCCCTCCCCCTGGCTTACTAAGGAAATAAGGCACCTAATGCACTCCCATGACAGAGCCTGGAAAACCTTTAAAAAATCCAGCCTTAACTGAAACTGGCAAACTTATTGTCATTTGTGAAATGTATGCAAAACGAAATCCACCAAGTGGGACTTCTTCCAATCTCTTCAAGTCAATCGTCTCAGCAACCCCAAACACTTTTGGTCCCAAGTCAATGCCCTACTCAAGGGCAAGGAACATGCCATCCCCCAGGCTATGATTAACAAAGGTACAACTCTAACCACTCCCTCAGAGGTTGCAACTGGGATAAATCACTTTTTCATGGAGCTAGACACATACAAAACTGGCGTTCCTGTCAGACCACTCAACCCAGTTGTCATCAGCCCCATGTCTCCCCCCCAATCCTTTCCACCCGAAACTCACCACATGCACTGAGGTGCTCAACAAGCAAACATAATCCAAACAGTTCACTGGGATTTGACACCCTTCTCCCCAAATTCCTCAGGATAGGTGTCACTGCTGCTGCTTATCCTGTTGCCCTACTAATCAATAGATCCTTCCTCTCACAAACCTTACCAGATAAATGGAAAACAGTAATAGTGGTCCCAGTACACAAGAGTGGCCCAACTAACCTCACTGAAAATTACAGACCAATATCTATTCTATGTCCCCTTGCAAAAATTCAGGAAAGAATACTCTATAATCAGTTATACTCCTTTATAGAATTGTCTAATGCCCTTACCATCTGTCAGCATGATTTCTGGAAATTGCACGGGACAGATATTGCTCTTTTAGGAGTCACTGCCGACATATTTCATGCAATGGACCAGGGACATGCTGCTGGAGCAGTCTTTGCAGATCTCACGAAGGTGTTTGCCCTTGTCAATCACCAACTTCTTCTAGCGAAACTGAATTCTCTCGGCCTTGATGCAAACTCCCTCTTGTGGTTCTCTAATTATCTGTCTAACCGAATGCAATGCGTCAAGTGGGCTGGGGTTACGTCCTCCCTATCACCCATCAAAGATGAGGTCCACCCCCACGGGCCATCCCAGGTCCTCTGTTGTTTTCCGTATTTATGAATGAACTTCCACTTCTTTTGACTTGACTAACCAGCAACCCCTAGTTGTTAACATCTCAGCAGGGGAGGCACTCAAAGGTGTGAACTCCTTTAAATACCTAGGAGTAATATTGGATGAACATTTCTCATTTGAAGCGCATGCTGATAGAGTCATAAAGGCAACCCATCAAAAGTTGGGCCTACTATACCGAATGGTCCCTTACTTGACCCTCCAATCCCAGAGAACAATTGTTTCGGCCACTCTTCTCCCTGGCCTTATCTATGGCACCCCTTTACTTCTCTCAGCTAAGCAACCTATTCTGTCCAAATTAATGCAAGCCTACCACAGGATTGCTCATTTCATAACTAATGTTCCTGCTTATACGCATCACTGAGATGTGCTCTAAGCCCTAGGTTGGCCGTCCTTTGAGGCAAAGCTTGACTTCCCCTTATGCTGCACTCATCCCTCCCCACCCATCCTCTCCTACCTGCTCATGTTGAAACCCTTCTCACAGACCTTACGCTCCTCTCACCTTCCACTGCTTGTTCTTCCCAAAACACTGTTAGCCATAGGCAGGAATTTCTTCTCCTTCTTAGCACCTCACAGATGGAATAACCTTCCTCAGCAATTAGTTTCCTGTATGTCTCGCCCCCAATTCAAAAAGTACTTCAAATAAACCTTCTTTCCTCCTCCAGTCTGCACCTGTAATTAAGCCCACCCTTACCATAACAATTTATCCTCCCCTTCCTTTCAAGCTGACCAACCCTTGATCATCTCCTCTACTGAATCCCTTTACTATTCTCTCTCTCTCTTTCTCTCTACTTCGATTCAGTCTGTTGTATATTTGTATATACTGTATCTTTATATTTATATCTGTAAATACATTGTTTTTATGCCTGGACATGGACCTCATACCTGGACCCTCACTTGTCTGGACACGTGTAATTAACTTATCAATGTATGTCTGTTCCATATAACTTATTATTGCTCTGACTTCTCTGTAACCATTACTCTGAACTGCTCCTGCTGGAAATGTATTTCCCCTGGTTGCTCATGAAAAAGGGATGTGTATGTCCCAGTGGGCTTACCCAGTCATCAAAATTCAAAATAAATAAAAAATAAAATACACTGGGGGATGACACACTGGTGCAACCCTCAGTGGACGCATGGTACACTTACACCAGCTAATAGCTGATGTAAATGTACTTTGGAGGATGTCCTCTGGGGGTGTTCTAGAATTCTAAAACTGGAGACTTGGCAGCCGCCCTTATAGAATAGAGTGCAATTACTGCTGTAAAACCCCTTGCGCCATGTGGCAGGGGGGATTTGGTGCAATTGCTGGTGAAAGTTCACTTTGGTGCAAGCAGCCTGCAACATGTCACAGGCTGCTGTGCAGAATAACGCTTGTCCCAACTCATGGCATAAAGTGTTACTTGCATCATTACTTTTGGTGCAAGTCACTTTGTACCATGTGTAACATTCTGAGAATCTGTCCCTGAATTTCTCTTCTCCAGTGTTTTGAGCTATCCTCAAAGTCCACACCCCCTCAGAATTCATTATATTTTCTCAGGGGTTGAGGGGATGAAGCCTCCCATGTCAGGGGGTAAGTGGGGTCAAGGACCTCACAAAAACAAGCTAGTGTAGGGGGCGTGATTTATCCACCAATAAAGATGGACAATTATGTTTGTGGCTCTGACCTACCACAGACCAAATGCACTTACTATAATGGTGTTAGCTCAGTAGTTGTGTCTTCTAATGGTTGGAACAGACAAGAGGAGATACCAGGCACCAGATGATGTAAAATAGAGGTTGTTTTCAGCCACTACTAAGTTGGAATGTCATGGTTTAAACTAAGGACATACTGAACACAAGGTCTCAGCTCTCTCCCATTGGAAAACTCTACAAGCAGACTGAAGACCGGGCAGAGAGAGGAAATAATGGGCTCATAATCAGAACTAAGGGCAGGATTTTCTTGAGCTAACCCATTGCTGAGGCACTCAGGCTGCTTTTGCTACTCAAACAGGCAGAACCCTTTGACTGCTAGTCGATAGCACAAATCACAAAACTGACAAGGGCAAACTGTCACTTACCTTTGGTGAATCCCGCTCGCTCCAGCATGGCTCCCCCTAAACTCAGGGCCCCCAGCAGTCCCATTGCTGGCTTGCTGGGGCATATCACACAAATGTTGGCACAGCTATTAGCAGACATGGTTACTGTCAAAACATGCTTGACAAGCACAATGGAGGATGTAAGACAGCTGCAGGATCGGGCAAATATCCAGGAACAGCACACAGACAAGCTTGAAAGGCAGCAATTCAGCATGTAAAAGCAGATGGAAGACCATGAGCAACGACTCCTCAAGCTGTAGGAAAGAAGGGAGGACCAAGATAATCAGCAACGCCAGAATAACAAAGATTCTCGTTGTCCCCGAAGGTCTGGAAGGTCCCAGTATGGAGGGCTTTTTAAATGACTTTTTACTGCAGCTGTTGGGCCCATGGTGGAGGGACTCTGTGGATACAGAGAGAGTACCAAGAGTGAGGGGGCCCCCAGAACATCCTAGGTCCCTTCCAAGACTGATTATCACCTACCTCCTACGCTACTCTGTTAAAGAAAAACTCCTTAGAGTAGCCTGAGATCTGGGGATCTCAACTGGAAGGGAGTAAGAATCTTGCTATACCAAGACTTCTCGCATGAGGTAACAATAAAGCAGAAAGCTTTTGGCCCTGTGAAACCTGTACTGAGGGACATGGGCAACCGTTACAGATTCAAGGGCCTGGCGAACCTCTCCATCATTATGGAGGGAAAGGAATTTATTGGTCCATCACTGCATGACATTGCAAGGTGGATTAAGCTACAGAGGCCTGACTCCAGAACTGGCACTACATCCCCCAGGAGGATCTGGGAGCCAGGCACTCAGGAAGGGTGGAACCAGAAAGCAGGGGGACACAAGAAGGAAGTGAAGGACAGTAAAGAAGGTGACTCTCAGCAAAGTAAAATGGCACCTCACACCCACAAAATGGAGTCGCCGAGGGGAACAACCTCGGACAAGCCACAGACATAAGGGTAGAAAGTTGTTTCCAATGATCAGACTGGCTGGGAGAGCTGCAAAAGTCCATGGTCACAGTGTGCTTACCACTGATCCAGAAGCAGGATGGACAGAGAGAGGAACTCCACATGTTCTTCTAACTCACAGCCTGGGACATGTACAAGGGATGACTCCAACAGTAGCAAAGAATTTCTTACTCCCCAGGATGAACACCTGATGGAAGATTTGCTACAGACCCCTTCAACATGCTGGGCGGATGTTGCCTCCAGAGATGAAGAAATGGACTGCACCAGACACCCAGAAGGTCATAAAAAACTGGGTATCAGAGCATTCACAGAGGTAGCTGCTGCAGCTGAAGGCTGACAAGCTTTGGGACTTTACTCAACTGTTTCACTGAAAGAGGATGCCTCGATGTGACAGTGGATCCTTACATAAACTACATTATTTGGTATGCATTTCTGCTCTTTTTCTCTCTCTCTTTCCTAACTGTTTATCACTTATGGGAATATGGTGGTAAGTAAAAATTGGAAATGTGAATTTACTGTACTACCTGCTTAAGTGTAAAATTTACCGAAGGCACTAGGAGCCAGGAAGGGGGATGAAAGGGGACCACTGAGCCTGTATGGAAGAAACCTGGTTCCCTACTGCAGAATACTGAATTCTCCCTCCCCCCGCCTATGGAAAGCCCCTCATCAGGGAGGTTACCATGGACTCTAAATCCATTCACTCCCAGACCTAGAAAACTGCATGTTATTTGGTGCACAAAACTAAAGGGGTGATAGGGCTCCCCTCAACAAGGAAGACCCTCGCAGTCAGGGGCTGCAATAGGAGTCAAGTTGGGAACTGGACCACCCGACTATGCTTGGCAGGACTATTGTCAGGAGGGCAAAGACCTCCCCATTTCCTACTTACGCAGCTTCTTCCACACTTCCACAGTAGGGCAGGTGAACATCAACCCCCCCAGACACCTACCCTGCAAATGAATGCAGTGATCTCAAACTGATAAGGTATTTTCCCTGTAGCTTCAGTGTGTTTTTCCTGCATTTACCTGTGGATTGCATTGTATCCTGTGGGGGACGAATTGCTCTATCTTCCCACATGGTCAATGTAGGCCTATGGGAGCAGTTTTCCTGTGAATGGCTCCATTTTCCTAAGGAGTGCACAATTCCTGAGGAGCTGTGGGTCCTGCAGATGCTGGCTGGCATTAGTAAACACCAGCACTGCAGGCATAGTGACCAAGTCACACACCAAGGGTAAGTGGTAATAGGGGCTCATCTCTCCTACTTAAGTCAAACCCCCTCCATGCCTTTGTCAGTGACTCAGGCACAGGGGACAAGTGGATACAGCCACGAAAGAGTCCCCTCTACCTCCTACTTCTCACAGGTGCCTCAAGGCCCTGCAGGGATCTCAGGCATAACTAACGTATCCAACATGGTTCCGACTGGGGAAACATACACCATTCCCTATTACCCGGCCACTAGCATAATAGGTATTAACCAAAGAATAAAAGGCAGCCAACAGGGCCACACAACTCCACGTAACACAGAATAAACCTGGATGGAGGTCCAAGGTTGAATGGATAAACGTTCAAATTTTTTTGCTAACCTCCTTGTTTGGTACCAAGGTGGTGAAGCTGAGTGTGTCAATACTATACCACTTTATTCACTTACTCCTTGTGTACTTCAGTGTGTTCACTAACAAGTTATCAGGTTGACACTGGTTTCCTGGTGTCAGTTTGTGATGGTGCGGGATACAAAGACACAGCAACCAAGGGTAAAGTGCATAAAAAATGCATGAGTGCATGTATCAATTTATTTTCGATAAATAAAAATAACAAAATAATACGGAAATAAAAATAACAGTTGATTAATTCAACACAGTAATTCAGCCCTCTGCTTCCGTCAACAGAGGCTGCAGCTTTACTTCAGCCAAGACAGCCTAAGTGTAATCCCTTCCTACACTTCTCAATTCTGGTGTGAAGACAGCACACTCCACAAGTAGGTCTTTCCCTGCTCACCATCAGCACTAGACTGACTCGACTATCTATGGTCCCCTAGCAGTGAGCCCTATTTATACCCTAGGGATTACATCACACTTTGTGGTGGAGTTCTCATTGGCCGTGACATTAGATAATGGGGGAATTTCCATAGGTCATGACATTACATAATTGGGGTTTTTCCATGTTATCCCATGATTTAACATGCAGGGTTTTTTTATTTTGCCCTTTTTTCCAAAATATGCTTTATTTCTACAGGCAGCCCCAGTTACAACATCTCTGGGGCTGCAGAAACTCATTTTCATATTTCATTTAATTATGGGGCACTACAGGGCTTTTTATGCATCTGCCCGTAGTGCCTGACTGAACGGCAAATGGTATTTCTTTAATCACACTTGAAATTTCTCCTGATGCTTTGGAGCATGCTTTTGCTCCAAAGCAATTCTCCTATTTCCAGCTCCAAACAAGGAGCTTATCTTCTACCGCTTAGTGCGGCAATTGTAACCAGAGCATCCGGCTCCACTTTAACACATGCTCCTGGGTCACATATTGTGACCGGGAGCATTTACAGACACCAGAACTGCCTTCTGGAAATAAGAGCTGCAACATGCAGCCATGGGTTCAGCACTTGATCACGCTCAGTGGCAGGACCATTTAATAATCAGGGGTACCAGTGTTTTTTAAACCTAAAGCGCGATATGCACTTATTCTCATTTGCTCCTGCTCAGGAGTTTTACAAACATCATGACTTGTGCTAATAATTATCTCCAATTCGGGAGAACAAGGAGAAGTGCTTATAGTACTTAATGTGCAAGCAGGGGGAGTTTATAAGGAAACGGGAGACATAAAAGGAAGGAGAATGCCAGGTTGGCCACCCTGACATGAAAAAAGAAAGAAAAGAAGAAAGAAAACAAGAAGACAGAAAAGAGTGACAGAAAGGGGGAGACTGTCACATTGTTTTGATTTACAAGGTAAATAAAAGGAGCTCCCTGTTACAAAGTTATAGAAACTGTTAAGGTACACTTAGTTTAAAAGCTGCTCACTTTCCATAGTGCTGAGAGAACTAATTTTTTTATACTGGTGTCTAAGTGTATGGAGGGGGGCTTCCCTCATCACTCTCAGTTAATTTAATTATGTGAGCAGCCTTGACTTGCATAGCTGTACATTTATTATTCTCCTCTGTGTTTAGCATTCTGTTATAGGCTGAAGTGCAGATGTTAGAGGCATAATTCCTGGTTATCTCCCCACCAGACCTACTACCCTCTGTGGTCAATGCCCAGTGTCCACCAGGTGTAAGCCTCATCAGGAGTGGTACTATAAGGTAAGTGGGCCTAGGCACTCATCGGTGGACATGGCCAGTAACAGGGTGAAGGGCGTGAGGTGCATCTAATGGAATGTGAAAGGACTAAATCACTCTGTCAAGCAGACAAAAAAAACACTGACATTTGAAAACACTGAAGGCTGATGTCACCCTCCTCCAGGAGATGCACCTCACAGCTGGCACAGTGCAATGGCTCCAAAAACACTGAGCTGAGAGGGTACTCCACAGCTCTCCCATGTCCAAATCTAAAGGGTAGCCATTCTATTAAATAGATCCTGCCCATGGATGGAAGAGTGGGTTAGAACAGACCAGCAGGGTCGATGGATAGTGGCTCGGTTCTCCTTCCCTGGAGGCAAGGCAGTCATAGCCAGCCTCTGTGCATCTAACCAGGATGATATTGATTTCTTTCTGCAACTGAGTCAAGCACTCATGGAGGAGATATGGAAGAGCTTCCAGTGATAATGGGGAGTGATTTTAACCTAGCCCCAGATATTTTCCTAGATAAATCAAACCCCACCCCAGACTCACACCCAAGAGCCTAAAAAGTGCTGCTGGGTTTGATAGACGAATGGTGGCTGAAGGATCCCTGGTGCAGGGAAAATCCCATGGGCAGGGATTTCACCTGTTACTCAACAGTACACGGCTCACATAGCCGCTTAGACTTTTGGCTAGTGAATGCCCTGCAACACAAGGCACATTTGATGCTACTATTGAGCCAATAGTCATATTGGACCATGCCCCAATAGAAATGTCTTTCCTACCACCAGGTGTACAGCCCTCATCTCCCAGCTGGCGATGCACTCCACTTCTGCTAAAGGACCCCATGCTGTGTGGCTGGGTTCGCAAAGAAGCTCAAACCTTCTTTGAGATCAACTTGAATGGGGAGGTAGGAGCAGGAACAGTATGGGAAGCCTTTAAAGCCATCATTAGAGGGTGTATATAACCTCCTACACAGCTCCCAGAATAGACAAAGGAGGCAAGAACTGGATAGACTTACACGTGAACTATCAAGATTGGAAACAGAATTCAAAAAACACCCAGCCCGCACCCCCCAGTCTCTTTTCCTCCATCATGGGGATAAAATATAAGATCAACACCATTCAGCAACACAAGGCTGAGTGGCAGTTACTTAGGGCAAAACAGATTCTGAAAATCTGTGGACAAAGGGGGCAAGATCCTTGCATGCCAGCTGAGAAAGAAAAAAAGCAAACTCACTCATTCCTGTCCTTCATTCACCAATTGGAAAGGTAGTAACCAAACCTTTAGAGGTGAACGCTGAAATGCAACAATTCTACCAGGCCCTATATTCCTCAAAGACCCCCCTCTAAATGCCCCTTACATGAATCCGCCATCACGGCCTTTCTGCAAGCACTTACACTCCCACACCTCCCCCCCCAACCCCAAGAGGTGCATAAGCTGGATAAACCTATCTCCATGGAGGAAGTCAAGGTGGCTATCAGCTAGATTTCCAAAGGTAAGGCCCCAGAAGCAGATAGTATGTCTGCAGAACTGTACCAACTGCTTGCAGAAGAGATCTGCCAGTACTGACTGCCCTGTTAGAGGCCCAAGAGCAAGGTCTTCTTCCCCTCATAATGAGGGAAGCCATTATTACCCTGATCCCCAAAAAATCCTCAGATGCCCTAGACTGCTTCAACTAGCATCCCATTTCATTGAGAATGGTGGACACCAAGGTGATTGCAAAGGTACCAGCCAATAGACTTGAGTCCATGCTCCCATCCATTATCCACCTATCTCAAGCCGGGTTCAGTAAGAGGATAGGGACTGACAATATCCGAACTGTCCTGAACCTCAAATGGTTCATGATGCAGTCCCGGACACCAACGGCAGCACTGGCTGTCAACTTTTGTAAGGCCTTTAATTCGGTGGAGTGGGACTATCTGTGCTCCACACTTGAAGAATATGGGTTTGGCTCCTTCTTTCACAACTGGATATCCACTCTCTATTACTTCCCCAAGGCCACTATCCTTACAAACTGAAATATATCCACCCCTTGCAAACTACATAGGGGAACCCACCAGGGCTGTTCAATATCACCATTGCTGTTTCTGATTTCACTGGACCCCTGACCCAGAAATTACTAAACACATAGGGAGTACAGAACATTGAGGTAAAAGTGCAACAATACATGGTCAATCCTTATGTGGGTGATCTATTGCTGATGATCGCAAACCAGCACAATCCTTCCCATCTATCCTGAACATCCTGTGGGAGTTTGCCAGTGTATCTGGGTTGCAGATGAACAGGAAAAAGACCACCATCTCCCCACTTAACCTAGCCTGCATCAAGGACACCCTTCTGGGGAAACAGGTGACATGGGCACCGCAAGGGTTCTTGTACCTGGGGATTCATATTGCTGCGATCTGGAGAAACCTAGCTGATGCAAATTACACCCCACTACTCACAGCACTGAGGGCAGAGACCCATATATGGCTAACCCTACAGTTATCTCTCAAAGGTAAGGTGGAGACCTTGCATATGTTCACTCTCCCCAAGGTAGCCTATGCATTCTGCAACCTCCTGATTGCCACCCCTCCCACAAGTTTTCAATCCCTGGATAGGCTGGCTGCAACACTTCTCTGGGAAGGGAAACCCCCTAGATTCAGTAAAGCCAAGTTAAGGGTGCACTGGTCCAGGGGAGGGTTGGGAGCCCCCTCTTTTCATAACTATTTCTGGGCCTATAGAATGGCACAAGCCACCAAATGGGCTATGCCAATAACAGACACAACCCCAGCCTGGCTTAGGCCCAAGATGGACCTGGCAGGCACCTCATGGCTAGGGAACCTCCTAGGTGAGAACTTATGCCCACAGACAAATGATCCCCCAATGCTCTGGGAGACATGATCAGTTTGGTTGAAATGTATGAAGATGACACTAGTCCTTATAGCCCTCTGGAAGCCACTCATCAGTTATACCTACCTCTGGGAGAACCCCAATATCCAAATGGAGGGAGAAGGTATTAAGTGGCACTCTTGGTGACTGCAAGGTATATACACAGTAGCTAACCTCTTAGAAACAAATTCGGAGACCCTGCTGTTGTTTCAACAGTTTGCAAACATGGTACCACCTCCCCAAGACAGATTTCTGGAGGTACCTTCAGATCTGAGAGGCCATCCAATCATTTAAATGAAACTCAGGACTGGGACATGACTGGGAATGGCTGGTCCACTTCCATAAGCCAGGCCGACTTAAGAGGGTAGCAGGGTGGATATATCATATGCTTTGGGATGCACAACCAGACCCCACCAATACCTGTAGGCAGAAATAGGCCCAGGATGTACAGGTCAACATCTCTTGGGAAATCTGGAATCACTGCCCTAAAGGTGCTCATTCGCCATTAAAAGATGCTAGTGGCCAACTTATTCAACTCAAGCTGCTGCGAAATTGGTGCCACATGCCTGTAGCACTGCAAAGTATGGGCCTCCTTCCACACTAAGAATGTTGGCGCTGTCAAACACCTAATGCAGGCATCCTGCATGTCCTGTGGCAATGCCCAACACTGGCACACTTCTGGGAGGGAGTTTTAGTTGTCTACTCCAAAACTGCTGGCTTTCAGATCCCCTCCTTATTCCTCACCATACTAGGAGATACTACACAGATCCTCAACTGTGCTGTGCTGAAAAAGGACTGGTTGATGGCGGTGCTCCTAGAGGCCAAAAGAGCTATTCACATGAAATTGTGGCAGATGATACCCTCATCTCTATTTACATGGCATGCAGCAGTTGCCAAACTAGCAGTTTTTTACCAGCCCAGTGGCGCTGAAGGGTGAGGTGCTGGATGCCTTACCTCACGCTGTGATGGTGACTCGTGTTTGGGAATGAGCATGGGTTGCTGGGGTTGGCAGGAAGGAGAAGGATTGAGCATCTGATGGACTGCTCTCCTTCTCCGGGGAGGGGGGGTCCTCGCTTACCGATGCCTGATTTCCCCCTGGGGGAGGCTGGGGGTCAGGGTGTGGGATGATAGCTCTGGGTGGAGTCTGGGCAGAGGCCTGGAGAAGGAATGTGTGGACACATGCACTTCTTCCCCCACCAGCATCATTGCACACCCAGAACTCCTACAAGGGGAGGAGAGAACAGTGGAAAAAGGTGGCACCTCTTGCACAGCTTGATGGCTGTCTGTGAGTGTTCACCAGAGCATGGGCACCCTAACTGGATCCATGAGGGTGGGGAGTTAGGGGGCCCCCTGCCACCCTGCTGCCGGGGGGGGGAGCTGCAGGGGTTTCAGGGTGCCTGCGGTCCCCGGTTGAGACGGACGGTGGCTGGATCCCCGGGACAATGCGAGGACTGCAATGGGAGGCAGAGGGTTGGCCAAAGATGATAAAGGTAACACAAAAAAAAAAAACTAGCAGTTTTTGAACACCTCTCCTATTCCAGTGCTAACCAGTTGCAGAAATACAGTTCAAAATGGGACACCTATCTCCATTCTCATCTGTGTTCAGTGTCATTTCCACCCAGCAGAAACCTCCCCCTCTTCTCTGTTTTAGGGAAGGGCATAAGCAGGGAATTATCTGATACAACAATTACAGTTTAGGAATGTAAATTAAACCACCCAGTTAAGCTACTGATATCCCCTACTGTGTTGGGGAGACATAGGAGTGGTGCTACACCACCCTAACCGAATTGACCAGTAGATTTTATTTTCAGGAAATACAGTTTGATACACTGGTTGTTCTGCAGTTTAAGTTTTGATGTTTAACAGTATTATGATGTAACATATTACTGAAAATAATGTAGTATGTAAATTTGAGCTGTTCAGTTGCCGTACCTATATTTGCAAAAATCTTAAATAAAATCATTTGTTTTAAAGGTTGTGCTGTTTCTGTTGTCGTCAGTGATTTTTCACGACCTAATTTCAGTGCACAACGTTTTTCCTGCGGCATTGTGTTTTGCATTGTTTCATCCATGATATTATGACCCCATGCTCTCCAGTATCCCCCGGCTCCAAACTTGTTCCCTCCATGAAAAAAACTGTACTCATCTGAACAACCAGAGCTAGCAGAGAAGATCTTCATCACCTGAATGCTTTCTTTAATGGAGGCAATGTCATTCAGGATAAAAGAAAACATTATGTTTGCTTAAGCCAGTTTTTTTAGTGGATCAGATGTAACATGGCATCTCCTCCCACCCTGCTCAATCACTCTGATCAAGGTGTTTTGAGTTACCATCCAAATAAAAAATTGAAACAGTCATTAACTGGATCCTGGCTTGCTTAAAGATGTCAGCGCCCCCCAGATTTTTCAGAGGTATAAGGAACTAAGAAGCCAGTGCAAATCTGCTATTAGGAAAACAAAAAATGAATTCTGCAAGACAAAGCTCCAAGAGTCCAGAAAAAATCCAAGGAAGCTGTGGGAAAACATCAATGAAGTCCTACATTGGAAAATAAAACATTTCAACCACAATATTCTAAATGGCCATGACTCAAATACTTCTGACACCATGAACTTTGCTAAGGCCTTCAACACATACTTCATGAATATCAGCAAAGACTGCTGTCTGGTACCCCACCTGTTACCCCAGCACCTTCCACCCACCATGTTGCCTCCATCATTATGAGAAAAAAAATTCTATTTCAAGTGAGTACGCTCGAACACAGTCAAAAAATAACTCCCAAGATCAATGTCCAAAGCCAGAATTGGACCCGATGAAGTGAGTATGAAACTACTCAAATTGGCCATTTAATGAAATGATGCTTCCAGTTCAGAAAATCTTCAACCTCTCCCTTCACTCTGGATCCATCTCCAGCATCTGGACACAAGCCAGCATTGTATCAGTCTTTAAATCAGGGGACAACACACTGGTTCCAACTGCAGGCCCATTTCTGTCCTCTCTCCGCTCTCTAAGACTGGATAAAATTGTCTATGACCAGCTGATAAAGTATGTCTTGATCTGCAACCTCTTACTCACTGAACAGCATGGATTCCAGAAACTTCACAAAACAGCCACTGCCCCAATTGGACTACTAGAGGATCACCATGCTGCCTTAGACAAAGGAGAATACATTGGTGCAGCCTTTCCTGCTCTCTCCATTGCCTTTAGTCTGGTGAGCCATGACCTCCTCACTGTTAAGCTCCAGGAACTGGAACTGTCATCCAAGGCCACTGAGTGGTTCACTGACTACCTCTCCAATGGATCGCAAAAGGCCAAGTGTAGAGATATGTTCTCCAGTCAGTTTCCCCTTTTCACAGGATTGCCACAAGATTCCATCCTTGGACCTCTGCAGTTCAGCTTTTTGTCATTAAAGTCCCTGAGGTATGTGTGCACTCTAAGTCTCTGCTGTACACAAATGACATCATTGTCTTCATCTGCCACCCTGACCTGAAGACCCTGAAAAACAATCTGCACACTGACTTCAACAGTCTGTGTTTGGTTCGCCACTAACAGGCTGATCATTAATGCCAAAACAAATTAAATCTCTCCTGGTTTTCAGTCCCCATGCCCTGAAGAAGGAACCTGTGCTGCACATCACAACCCTGTCCAGGGTCACCATTGAGCAACTCCATGTATTCAAGTACTTGGGAATACATCTAAACCCAACCTTTCCTTTTCTCTGCACACTGACTCCCTGGTCAAGAAAAATCCACCAGTGTTTTTGTCTACTCTACCAGGACAGGACCAGCATTACCTCTTAAGTGAAGACTCCTAGGGCTTGATTTTCAAAATGAAAACTATGACAAAAGGTGCCTGCCCCAAACAGATATAATGCAAGTGGCACTTTGTATCATAGTTTGCATCAATCCCAATTTTCAAATGCTGGCTGCAGCGAAATTGGGATGCCATGTAGCAAAGCCCCCCCTGAGCAACAGTTGCAGCAAAAGCACCTGTGCACCAGGTCACAAGGGAGGGTGTGCCATGGTGGGTCTACACCATCCCCTTTTTGCCCATTTCAGAAGACCCACCATGGTCTCAAGAGGGGTCTGTCTTTAGACCATCCAGGAGGTGGTCTAAGGGCCCTGTGATGCTGCCTTGCAGGGTGTCAATTGGGGGGGGACCTGAAAAGAGGGAACATGGGGCTGATGTAGCCCTGGTGGTGACATGGGGGTACATGGCAGCACTTGGGGGGACAGAAGGAGGCACCCAGCAATGGTGCCCTGAGAGTTGGCACAAAGTGGATTGGGCTGGGTGGGGGACATGGTCGCACCATCATGACACAGACCCCGTGGGTGACAGCAGCCCTGCAGGACTCATATACCTCTAAAGGCAGCTAGTGGCAGAGGGTGCAGGATGCAGAGTGCAGTTTATGGGTGCCATGGCATTCCTAGTTTACAAAGCCCCCTGTGTGGTGGCCTGTGAATTCCTGACTGCTATGACAGGGACTGTGGGTACAGTGGGGCAGGTGCCAGGGCTGCTGTTACCTGCATGATCTGGTTCATGATTGTGTAACTGTGCCCCCCACCTAGTCAAAGCCAGCTGTGTGCCAACTGTTAGGGTGCCTCTGCACGCACCCCCACTGCTGACATTCCCCCCTTGCTCCCATAGCATTTCCCAGGGCAACATCCGCCCATGGTGCCCACCTGCCATGCATAGTTACCCCCCCACCCCCCACCTCAACAGGTCATCTAGGGTTACATCAGGTGGGGGTGATGGATCCCTCAGTCAAACCCTGCAGGTATGCCCAATGCTTGGCAAAAACCTTGTGGTTATGGCAACTCCTGGGTCTTCATCGCAGGGACCCCTGTTTTTACACAATTGGGCACAGAGTTCCTGACACGTCTAGAGTTCACAGCAGCCCTAGATCATCACAAATTGTGGTGATCTAAGGGCTCTATGAAAATCAAACTCCTAATCTCCAGCCTCATCATCTGATTGACTATAGTGTGATCATCTACTCAGCTGCCAATAACTTCATCCTTGGATGAATCCCTATTGCCTTTAACCATGCCTGAAGACTTGCACTTAATAAGAAACCTGACTCCCACAGATGCAGTCTCAACATCTCCTCCAACTGGCTCCCACTCCACCTCCAAGTTACCCTCAACAAAACCTTGCTATGTAAAAGAGTTCTTCTTGGTCAAATGCCACAAGATTTCGGCAGTCACATCTCCCCAGTCAACAACAGCTACAGAACCCATTCCATGGACTAACAAAAGTTGCTCCAGCCCCTCAGGAAAATGTTATGGGAACAGCCTTCCTTCATATTTAGAGAAGACAGAGCATGGAACATGCTGCCCGATGCACTTATCACTCTCCCTTCACTCGCCACCTTCAGCACACAGGTCACTGCCCAACTCTTCCAGAGGCTCCACTGCAATTATGTCTAGTCCATCCAATACCTTAGCCCCCAACCCAGCAGGCCTGCCTTACATCTACTCTGTGCCCCTCTGGTATCATCTGTAACCCTGAAGTTGGAGAACTTCACTTACTTGTGATATTTGTTAATGTTGCTGAAAACCAGCTGAAAGACTGAAGTGCTGTACACTTGAGCAGACTAGATAGAATGATAGGCCTGTATCTGCTGCCAATTTTGTATGTTTGTATGTAATTATAAACTACTCACTCTGTGCATTAGTTTCATCAGTGAATGTTGCCCTTGATGTCAATCACTCCACATACACCTGTGTCAGTTGTTAATGCCTTTTACATTATAAAACCCTTTTAGTGACAGCCCATTGATGCAATGGTAGGGCTTCTACTCAAGACACCAGCAACCCAAGTTCAAGAATGAGGCGGAGTCATTGGGGGTCAGCCGAAGGGTGGAGGATCGAGCATCCCAGGGGAAGCTCTCCTCTTCCTGGGGGGGGTGCCATGTCCTGTTGCACTACTGCCACTTATAGAAGTACTGGTGGTAGACTGCGTGGGATACAGGGAGGGAGTGATGCATGGTGCTGCACATCATGTGAGCAAGCTGATACACCCTCACCACATCAACTTCCCCACACCTGTGTCCCTACAGGGCATGGGGACATATGGCACAGAAAGAGCAGGGGAAACCAAATAAAAAAAATCCTCTACTCACAGCCATGTGAAAGTCTGATATATCCAGACCAGAAAGGCATGTAAATCTGCTAGCAAAGAGCAGAGGAGGCACAGTAAGTATAAATAGAAAAACTCTTTTATTATTGTAATGTTGTCATCTTTTGATGTTATTGTTGAATGTTTTGCTGTCTGTAACCTTACGTGATGTGGACACCTTTGAAAAAGGGATCCTGAGCTCAAAGGTCTTCCGAACACAATTTAAAAAAGAAAAACAAATACATACATACATATGTACATACATACATACATACATAGATACATACCTAGATAAATAAATAAATTGATCCAAACTGAAAATGTATAATAAAGGGCTCAGAAGACAGCCCTGATGCACCTGATATTCTACTTGTGGGGGAGGGGTGCCATAACAAACAGTTCACTAAAAGATAAAATGGCTGTACAATACAAAGCTGTTAACCAAGGGACAAGTATATCTAGGAGTTCATATACTTTTAGTAAACAAGAAAGATAATCCTGATTGACTATATCAAGGGCTGCCTCCTGTTAGAGATGGACAAAGTCACTCAACTTTGCTATGTGTAGTATTTTACATAGAACTCAAATTTCACTAAATTCTCTGCAACGTGAATAACTTCATCTTTTGGGGAAACGTGAAGTTACCATAGAATAATATGGACTTTGCGTTACTTCACATTACTTTGCCTTTTATTTTGCTCCTGAAGGCAAATTTTACAGTGATTCATGGGATGGTGGGTCACATGGGCTCTATATTGGCTTGCACAGCCTCAGTTCAGTATAGTGTGTGTGGTAGAAAGCTGGAGTTAGTTTGCTTTCAGACCTCTGAGATTCAAAGCTTCAAAAACATTCAAAAAATCTTTTTTTGTTTGAACTTTTGAGTCCAAATTGAATACATCAAGTGAAGAAAACCCTGGTGTGTTTATATTACCAAGCATGTATTGGTTTGGTGTGAATATTGCATCTTAAATTAGTACATTCACTGTCTGTGCTGATAAACGCAGCAGAAGTGTGCTTTGGGGGAGGTGCAGATCTGTGGTGTAGAAGGGAGATTCACAGACCACAGTGTGAAAGGCAATCTTTCCAACTGTTGTTGGCTGGTATTTTAGTATTGGTGTCTTCAGTTCTGTACACAGGTAGACGCTGTAATACTTCTAGTAATTTTTTATCAGTTTTTGCTGTTCGCTGTGCATTTATTTAGTCTGTTTAAAAGGCTGGGTTGTAGATTACTAAACTGTTAAAGTTTCTGCACATTACCTTTAGTCTGTGTGCATGCCATCAAGTCATATGCATTTTGTTGTGTCACTGTAATAGCAGTATTTTTAATTTTCAGCCTGTCTGTGGTATTTCTTTACTGCTTCTATCTAACTACTGCTGCAAATCTCCCCGGCAAATAATGTATTGTTGTTTCACTTTTGGATTTGTGAAGATTGATTAAGGTTTTGTTGCGCCTGAGTGGCTACATCTCTTTAGTGCCCAATTTCTGTCTAGAAGTCACTATTTTTATATTTTTGATTCCCATCCACCAAAGACTGAAAAAATATAATGTTGCTGTTAATTGTCTCTGTCCAGTCTCTTGAAATTATTGTCACTGTACTACTATTGTGTTTCCCCACAGTACCATGAACTCTCTTTCTCAGTGCATATTATAGAGTTTAAACAAACAAAAACAGACATAATAAAAAGTACCTATTGCAGTATTTTTGTCATTGTACTTTCTTGTGTATTCTGTTGAATTTGTTACAGCAACAAACAAGACCAGAAAAATCACTTTTTGTGGTGCATGTGTTTCCTTTCTTGGTGACTTTCTGTGTAATCTTAAAAAAATGCCTACAAAGAGATGGTCATGCAAAGTTGTTTCTGGCTGTGGTACTGCTGCCAAGAAGACTACTGCTTGTGAGCCTCCAAATGCTAGCAGTGGAAGTTGTTGTGATGATGAGGCAGGTACATTAGGGTCCAGCACTGTTAAGTGTGGTTGTGGACATGGTAGTACGCAGCAGGAGGGAAAGGTAGTAGTTTCTGCAAGCATAGGGATTTCTGTGACTCAGTTTTTCTCTGCAAAATCAGTTGCTTCAATGCTGGTTGGAGATGCTAATATCACTGCTGGTAGTAAAGTGAGTGATGGCATTGTTGATAACCACGTAGGTATTGCCACAACACAGGCAAAGTTATCAGGTGGCAAAAATGTTGTGGAGTCAGAAGACTTGAGTGTAGTTGATGTCTCACTCCCCACAATAGTTGAACATTATCCTGATCATCATGATTCACAGTCTCATGTTTCCACAGATCCTCAGGTTAGA
The DNA here is from genome assembly GCA_016271365.2 of Neoceratodus forsteri. Classification (NCBI taxonomy): domain Eukaryota; kingdom Metazoa; phylum Chordata; order Ceratodontiformes; family Ceratodontidae; genus Neoceratodus; species Neoceratodus forsteri. Next base: position 77,825,516 of record CM057453.1, read on the forward strand.
CCACTCAAACAATCAGATGGTGACGAAAAAGTGTGGATGATCATGCTGAGGCTGCGGTTGTAATATCTCCACAGAATAGCATCCAAAGTGAATTTGTGGACTATGATGATGATGTTATATGCTAGTTAGCCTATATAGGAACTGGACAAAAATAAAGTTAAGGTGGCTGTAGGTATACAGTCTGTTAGTAAGGCACCCCTCAAAGTTCTTCTGATGTAGCTGTGTCTGTAGATAACCCTAAAGTCATACTCATAGATTGTGATGTTCAGTCAAAGTCAAAATTTGCAGCACACCTGAAATCACACAGCACAGCCCCCCATTTTATCTCAATGAAAACTGCAATCCCATATGCAGCAGCAGCGTCATGTGAAATGTAGGGCAGCAAAATCCATAGTTTGGGATTTTTTCATACAAGATGAAAAAGATGAAACAGTGGCAATCTGCCAGCTTTGCCAAGCACGTGTGAGGCATGGTAAAAAGGGTAGCCATCTTGGCACTGGGGGCCATCATACTCTTCTCAAGAGCAGGCACATGGCACTGTGGACTCGTCACCAGAAGGGAGCTGAAGCTGTAGTAGGATGTTCTCCCTCATCCACCTTAGTAAGCATGGTATCCCCCATCTCAAGTCAGTGTAAGTAGCTATGTAGGTAAAAGTTGTGAATTAACACCAGAGGATTACTACAAGCATGAGGAGAAGGATGATTTTGAATGTTCAGTAGTGGGCAGAGTAGCAGTGGTGGTCCATGAAGTAATTCTGCTACATTAACCCCTGTGCTTAAAAACTGAGAAAATGACAGCACTTATTGGCTTGTCATCGGTGCACCCACCATCCTATGTCAAAAGCACCCCATCCCTGGCAGTTCAGAGAAGAGATGATTGGCATGGCATGTGCAAAACACAGAACAGTGCAATCCACATTGCACAGTCTTTTTCAGTGGCATAGTAAATACTCACCAAATCATGCTATTGCACCTGAACTCAATGCTGCCGTATTAGAAATGCTTCCAGTTGACCTTTTGCCATTCTCCTTTTTTGGAGAATGTGAGATTTCAAGGCTTTGTGACATGCACATGTCCTAAATGGAAGATCCCATTCAGGACATCCTTTGCCACCTGTGCTGTCCCTGTTATATCATACTGCAACAGAGTCTAAAAGACATGCCTTTCAGCATTCTGCATCACCTTACATTCACTTAAGCATGGATACAGTATATGGACAAGTGGTAAAATGGTGAGTAGTTCTTATCTGTGTATTACTGCACATTGGGTGCAGCTACTTGGAACTGTCAATGTGGCAGCATGGGAAAGCACTGTAATAAGTCAGACTGTGGTGGTAGCAACTTTCCTGGCATTAGACAGCATGCCAGACTTGCAATGCTCAGTGTAACAGGGTCGCATACAAGCAAAAACATGCTAGACTTGCTACTGACAGAAACTGATGAGTGGCTGCACCCTCTGTCCCTAAAAGCTGACTTCTTAGAAGGTGATAATGGGTCCAGTGTTGTTAAATTTATCAGCAATGGTGGCTGTGTGAGGGTTGCTGCATGGCCCACTGTTTAAATCTTGTGGTACAAGAGTTTCTGCAGTACCCGGAAATCAAGCAAATGATGACTGCTGCACGTCACATCTGTGCTCGCTTTGCATGTTTTAGAAAGGCCCATGACCAACTTAGGCAGTTGCAGTTCCAAAACAGCCTCCCTCAGCACTGCCTCAAGCTTGAAGTTGCCATGAAATGGAATTCCACACTTTACATGGCAGAGCTGTTGTACGAGCAGTACAAAGCAATATCCAAGTACCTTGTCACGTGCAGTAGCCATGACAGTTCTGGGGCATCACTGTCTATGGCAACTGAGCAATGGCGACTCATGGATTCAGTAATACTAATTTTGAGGCTGTTTCAACATGCAACACAGGCAGTGAGTGATGACACTGCATCCTTTAGTCAAACCTTTTCAATGCTACAGGTGCTGAAGCAGACATTGTTAAATCTGCAGCCTAGCCTTGATGTGGCCAAAGATAGATCAAGCATGTGTGTTACTCAAACATGTGATTACAATCTTACACAGCAATAGACACATCGCCAAGATTTGGCAATCTCCCAGATTTGGAATAGCCACAAAGCTGGACCCACACTACAATATTGTGGCATTCCATCCATACTGGATGGAGGGCATGATCAGGTTCAAAATCTCACAGGACAGCTGGTCTGATTGGTTCATGGGGCACAAATGTCACATGCAAAGTTCTGCAAACCAGAGTGTAACAAGGCTGAAGGTCATTGTGGACACAATGCATCCAGAAAGGTGGCTGAACAGCAAGGGGTGGTGCCTGATTCACATCCTGCCTGCATCAGGTGACCTGCAGACAATCAGACATGTGATCTGCAGGCTGTTTGTCACAAACTTCACCTTCTCAAAATGTAACCCAAAGTTAATGCAAAGTTTTAGAACAAGAAGTCCATTAGAGGCAAGTTTAGACCTTTTAATGGAAATTTCGCTTAATGATATGTGGATGCATTAACTTCACGGGTATAGTAAAACTTTGCTGCATCTCTACTCCTGGTTTGCACTCATCACATACTCTGATGTCAATTGTCTCTTCCTCAGTTCCTTAACTTCTCTCACATAAATTGTTTGTGTCTTCGTCTCTCTGATAGAGCATGTGTGATGCTCATCAACGATATTGACAGCTATTCCCCTAAGCAGTTATGTAAAATTTTAGTAAGAATTTTATAATCATTGTTTAGAAACTTACGGGCTGCTATATTCTTTGATTCTAAACTTTCCCCTTTATATGCAACTAGATAACGAACACTTCCATCATGGTTTCTGGAAACTGCCTACTTGTAAGTGTGTCATTTGTACAAGTTTTGTAGAAAGAAACTGGTAGAACATCCAGCCCAGGCACAATGTCCAAAGGGATGGCCACAGTTGCAATCTTATCTTCAGACACCTTGATGGGAGCCACCAAATTCTCTTGTGCAGCAGCAGAAAAAAAGATTCAGCCTGTGGTATAGCTGACCTAATTGGGGGGGGGGGGGCTGCTCCTCCATATTTATCAGCTAAGTAACATTGTACTTGCTCCATAATTCCATTTTTGACTTATACACAACCCCAATTTGGGATTTTAAAACTCATGACTTTCTTCTGAACTCTTTCCTGCAACTCTTGAAAAGAGAAAAAGACAATGGTCCCTTGAGCCATATGCAGTAAATGCTCAGCTTGTAGTGACTTCAGTCTCTCATGCCTTAGATAATACATAATAGTTTTTAACTGAATGATCTGGACAAAATAATTACTGATATTTGTGCTCTGTAAATACATTAAGCTTGGAGTTGTCTATGAACCTCAGAATAAGAGTTATATTGTATTTATCATAGGCGCTTCGCTTTCTTCATAAAAAGCAAAAATGCTTTTAAATGCTGTTTAGTGTCACTTCACCATAAACCTTAGGACTCAAGAGTCTAGCACTGTAAAAAGAATCAAGCAATGCTAGGCAAAACTGCTTCTTCTCTTAACAGTGTTGGGTTCAGTTTCAGTACCCCTAACCGTAATGGAGGAGATGCATGCTGATCTAATTCACAGTCCACAAACTGATTGCCTCAAAAGTCTACAGGGATTAATTCAACTTTTCTCATACCTAGCTACACCCAAAAAGCCTGATGAAACACAAAAATAGTAACAGAATCTCTGAAACCCACACATGTGCCTGTATGTGTAGCCAGTGTCTTGAGAAACAACATACATATCCACCAGTCCAGCCTGATCTATTATGCATTTCTAAAAGGATGTTCACAGTACTTTTTATGTTGATTGCACGCATGCACAAGAAACATATTGCAGCAACTTTCTCCAGAATCAGATTGTGGAGGCACGGCACTGTTGTGGCCAATGCCCCCACAGCATTTAAAGGCTTAGCCCACTTCCCCCAATGCCGTGGCACACTGCTACTGGCAGTAGTTCAGCCATCATGCCACAACTTTCTAACTTTTAGCCACTGCAATCAGGGGCCACCTCGTCATTGCAGCGTCAGCCATTTGCTGCAATGAGGGAGCAACCCGTCATTGCAGGACGGGATCTTGAAATGCTGATATTGTTTGTGAACATGGTGGCGGTTTGCCACTGTGTTCACAAACAATATTAACCCCTCCACCGAGGGGGTGCCCAATCCCCCTCGGCAGCATGTGCCCCCCTGACCATGTTTATTTGCCGACGAGGGCCACGATCCCTGACTGCTTCAGTGCCCCAATGTTTATGTTGCCAATGGGGGAGCCCATTCACCCTCAGTATTATGTAACCCTCCTGCCATTGTTGTCTGCCAATGGGGGAGCCCTATCCCCATTGGCATAATGTGATACCCCCCTTTTGTTGTGTGCCGATGGGGGTGCCCAATCCCATGTCGGCTACAGCTGCCCCCTCAAAAAAAAAGACTCCATTGGCACACTGGAAGCCCACCTCAGTGTGCCACATGCCCTTGTAAAATAAAAAACGGACCCATGATGTCTTTTTTTTTAACCTGTAAAAAAGGGGAAACAGTCTCTCTGTCCCCCCCACAACCCATGCCCACCCACTGTGCACCCTGCCTCCCCACACCCTCCCTCACCCCATACTTACCTCTGGAGTCCAGTGCGATGATCTTTGGTGGACTGGGAACACGTCTGCACTCTTCAAAGCCAACCATGAACTGAGGAAATGCCAGTAAGCTGTATAATGGAATAAATAGGGGTTTTTTCAACTTTGATGCATATCTCAGGCATTTTTTGGAATTTTGGCACCAAATTTTCAACATGGGGTTTTTGGGACCCCTCCTCATGAATTCTGGAACTGTCATGTCATAATTCTGCCCCAAAAGGTGATTTTGCAGTCACTGCAGGAACCCCCTTCCAGGATTGATTAATGAAATGACAGTGCCAGTGTTCATGAGGTGGGCTTTCGAAAAGCCTATACTGCAAATTTGGTGGGAAAAATCCCCAAAATGACTGTTTTATGAGCGTGCATTGTGCAGTTGCTATACACACTCGTAACTTTCGAATTTGCAATATTTTCACACCAGATTTTCAACACTGGCATTTTTCAGACCTCCTTATGAACAGTACAGCTGTCATTTTCCACATCCTGGCCAAAATGTGTTTTCGCATTTCCGGCGCAAAATAGCGTGGTTGCTGTGGGAAATCCATGTTTGGGACACATTATGAAAATGACAGTGACACTGTTCATTAGCAGAGATCCTAAAATGCCTATGTTGAAAATTTGGTGATGAAAGTCCATAAAATGAGTGTGTAACGAATGTGCATTGTGCAGTTTCCATGCACGCTCGTACATTCACAACTTTGCAATATTTTCACTCCATATTTTCAGCATTGCCATTTTGCCACACCTCCTTATGAACAGTGCAGCTGTCATTTTTCACAACTTAGCCAAAATGTGTTTTCACTCTTCTGATGCACAATAGCATGGTTGCTGTGGGAAAACAGTGTTTGGGACATATTAAGAAAACCACACTGACGCTGTTCATGAGCAGAGGTCCTCAAATGCCTATGTTGAAAATTTTGTGATGAAACTCCATAAAATGTCTGTGTTACGAGTGTGTGTTGTGTAGGTTCCACGCACCTTGTAAGTTTGCAAATTAGTAATATTTTCAAGCCAGATTTTCAACACCGGCATTTGTTCACACCTCCTTATGAACAGTACAGCTGTAATTTTTCACATCCCAGTCGAAATGTGTTTCCACACTTCTGGTGCAGAATACTACAATCGATGTCAGAAATCAGTGTTTGGGACAGATTAGGATCGAGTGACTGAGGTGGGGGGGGAGTGACAGAGCTCAACTGAGCTCTGTCAGGACTGCTGCGGATTTCTTTGTGGGCAGGAAAAGGGGACAACGCGGGCAGGAGCCCAGTACAAAAGGGCAGCCTGCAGCGCCGGGAGATACCGAACGAGCAAGTGAGGGAGGGGGAGTGAATGAGCTCAATGGAGCTCTGTTAGGACTGCTGTGGATTTCTTTGTGGGCAGGAAAAGGAGCAGTGCATGCAGGGCTGAGTACAAAAGGGCAGCCTGCAGCGGTGGAAGAAACAGAACGAGCGAGTGAGAGAGGGGGAGTGAGTGAGCTCAACAGAGCTCTATCATGACTGCTGTGGATTTCTTTGTGGACAGAAAAGGGTGGCAACACAGGTAGGAGCCCAGTACAGAAGGGCAGCCTGCAGTGCCAGCAGAAATGTAACGAGCAAGTGAGACAGGGGGAGTGAGTGAGACCAATGGAGCTTTGTCGGGACTGCTGCAAATTTTTTGTGGGCAGAAAAAGATGCTGACAGAGGCAGGAGTCCAGTACAAAAGGGCAGCCTGCAGCGCCAGGAGAAACAGAATGAGCAAGTGAGACGGGGGAGTGAGCGACCTCAACGGAGCTCTGTCGGGACAGCTGCAGATTTCTTTGTGGGCAGGAAAAGGTGCCAATGCAGGCAGGAGCCCAGTACAAAAGGGCAGCTAACAGCCCTGGCAGAAATGGAATGAGCAAGTGAGAGAGGGGGAGTGAGCGACCTCAACGGAGCTGTGTTGTGACTGCTGCACATGTCTTTTTGGGCAGACAAAGCCGGCAATGCAGGCAGGAACCCAGTACAAAAGGGCAGCCTGCAGCAGTGGGAGACAGAATGAGTGAGTGAGGGAGGGGGAGTGAGTAAGCTCAACGGAGCACTGTTGGGACTGCTGCGGATTTCTTTGTGGGCAGAAAAAGACAGCAATGCATGCAGGGGCCCAGTACAAAAGGGCAGCCTGCAGCGGCGGGAGAATCAGAATGAATGAGTGAGAGGGGGAGTGAGTGAGCAAGCTCAACAGAGCTCTATCGTGACTGCTGCAGATTTCTTTGTGGCCAGAGGAAGGCTGCAATGCAGGCAGGAGCCCAGTACAAAAGGGCAGCCTGCAGTGCTGACAGAAATGGAATGAGCGAGAGAGGGGGAGTGAGTGAGCTCAACGGAGCTCTGTCAGAACTGCTGCAGATTTGTTTGTGGGCAGAAAAAGGCACCAACAGAGGCAGGAGACCACTACAAAATGGCAGCCTGCAGCACCAGGAGAAACAGAATGAGTGATTGAGACAGGCGGAGTACGAGACCTCAACAGAGCTCTGTCGAGACAGCTGTGGATTTCTTTGTGGGCAGAAAAAGGTGCCTATGCAGGCAGAAATCCAGTAAAAAAGGGCAACCTGCAGTGCCGGGAGAAACACAACGAGCGAGTGAGAGAGGGGGAATGAGCGAGCTCAATGGAGTTCTATCGTGACTGCTGTGGATTTCTTTGTGGGCAGAAAAAGGTGGCAACGCAGGCGGGAGCCCAGTACAGAAGGACAGCCTGCAGCACTGGCAGAAATGGAATGAGCGAGTGAGAGAGGGGGAGTGAGCTAGCTCAATGGACCTGTGTCAGGACTGCTGCAGATTTCTTTGTGGGCAGAAAAAGCTGCCAACAGAGGCGGGAGCCCAGCACAAAAGGGCAGCCTGCAGCACCAGCAGAAACAGAATGAGCTAGAGAGAGGGGGGGGGGAGTGACCCGCCTCAACAGAGCTCTGTCAGGAGACCTGCAGATTTCTTTGTGGGCAGAAAAACATGCCAATACAGGCAGGAGCCCAGTACTAAAGAGTTGCCTGCAGCACCGGGAGAAACAGAACAAGGGAGTGACACAGGGGCAGTGAGCGATCTCAAGGGACCAACGCAATTAACATTCGGCATTGACAAATGCTTTTTTTCCTAGTGCTACCTTTCATTCCAAACTCTGACAAAGGGCATTTGAAGTCCCCTGCTGTCACCAAATATTAGGAAGTAAACAAAAAGGGCTATATTAACATTGTTGCCTCAATGTGCGCTACCTTACTTTGCAGCACACAACAAATTATGAAGGGAAACTCAAACCCACCAAAATTTATGGCCAACAAAATTATTCTATCTTGCAGTACTGTACGGTATATCCAAAACCTTTTTTTTTCAAATTTAATAAACTTTATTGGGTTTTGCCAGAACAGGTGTACAGTGAAGTACAAACAGTACACTGACTGAAACAATTATACAATGTGACCAGGATAAACAATATACCAGGTAACCAGTACAAATAGAACTGTCTAACCGGAATAATTATTGGGCATATGTTTGGTTCCCCCAAAAAGACCCCTCCCCGACCCTTCCTTTTCCAGAATTTCAGCAAAACCTAACATATCTAGGCTGGGACATGGTGAGATTAGATCCACTCCTCAGAGGGAAGAGATTGCGTGAGATCCAATCAGTCATTCAGAATGTAGCTCATAGCATCAGGAAAGTGTAAAGGGCTTCCCAGATTCTGGAATACCTCTTTTTGTAGCCTGACATATTCGCTATAATACGCTCCACCTGTAAGGCAAAGAGAATTTCCTGGTACTATTCCCTATAGATAGGAAGATGGGAATCACGCCAGTGCCTTAGTATGACTTGCTTAGTACATGCTGCTATCAACGCTATGTGTGGTTTCTGTATACCTATGGGGCCACCATGGTAATCTCCCAAAATACAGATTTCAGGTGTAAACATCTGATCTAGCCACAATAATGGATCTATCCATAGCTTGATGTCATCCCAAAACAGTGTTACCTTTTCACATTCCCATAAAATTTGTAATAGATTGCCCTATTTCTTCTGGCACCGGGTACAACGATCTGATGCTAGCCTGCCCATGCAATATAACTTAATAGGGGTATAATACATGTTGTGTATTATCTGAAATTGCATTAGACGGTAGTGGTCCCATTTAATATATCTATAAGTAGCTCTCCAGACACGTGCCCAGTCATGGGAGCCGTGCGGGCAGGGAAGGGAGTGATCTCTGCTAGAGCCTCTCCAAGCCGAGCATGGTAATGAGCCATCATATGAGAAGAAGGTACCACTGAGACCCATGGAAGCACTGTGTCTCCAAATAACCTGATCCACTGGCCAGTCCTAAAGTGGTGCAACACCATATGTCTAATCTGGTAAAACCGAAAGGACAGGGACATGGGCCAGTTAAATTTAGACTGGGCCTCTGAGAAAGAAAAAAGCTTGTCAGCTAATTCCTGATGTTTCATCAGGAAAGAATCAAGGAATGGCCAGGACTGCCAGGTCAGGGTCTTACCTGCTATTCTTAAATTGGGATTATCAAGAATAGGTTGGGAAGTGTCCAAGCCAGAGTCTAATTTTAACAAGGAGGTCAACTCTTGGGGGGGGGGGCATGATAGAAACGTTCAAGTACCTCAAGGGAATCAACAAAGTCCAACAGGGTAGCATCTTTCAGAAAAAGAAATGTGCAAGAACAAGGGGACATAATTTGAGGATAGAGGAGGCACGGCTCAGGGGTAATGTGAGGAAGTATTTTTTCACAGAGAGGGTGGTGGACACATGGAACGGCCTTCCTGAGGAGGTCATGGGGTCAAAAATAGTGGGGGAATTCAAGAATGCATGGGACAGACATAAGGCAATTCTGGTGTGGGGAGTAGGAAGAAGTAGACTATTGGTTAACTAGGATCTGCAGCTTATCCAATAGGTAGGGAAATGGGCAGACTAGGTGGCCAAGTGGTCCTTATCTGCTGTCGAAGTCTATATTTCTATGAACATAACTGTCTGTGAGCATAAAGGGAATTGCTTATGGGAGTATCTCATAAGGGGAAGGGGATGTTTTTTAAGAGCACATATAACAACAAGGCCAAGGTCCAAGTTATAAGAGCAGCATAAGACATGTTCCAGATCCAGCCAATGGAGTACATAGATTTGACCACCAATGGGACGGGACCAGGAAAGATATCTGAGCAGTGGATTGCCAGATAATAAATGTATGTATTGGGAACCTGAAGCCCACCAGCTTCTCTTGCCCTCATCAACTTGTCCAGGGCCCACCAAGACAGCTTCCATTTCCAAAGAAACCTAGAAAAGAGCCTATTAAGGAGGTGAAATAATGTTTTGGGTAATTTCGGAGTACGCATTGTAAGGGGAAATAAAAGCCTGGGAAGAATATTCATTTTAAGTATATTTATGTGGCCCCACAGGGTCAAGGGCAATAAGGACCAACGATTCAAATCAATCTTGATTTGAGACAAAATACGATCGATGTTCAATTGCCTCATTTTGGTCAAGTCAACACTAAGGTATATCCCCAGATAGTGAAGTCTGTCTCTGACCCAGAGAGGTCCAAGATGTTCGACTCTCGCACGTGTGGTAGTGATGTTCAGAGGCATCACTTCAGTCTTGTTTCTATTTAATTTCTAATTGGAGATGGCACCAAATTGGGAAACAATCTCTAACATGGCTGCCAAAGAGAGAGCAAGGGACGTTACATGGAGCAGGATGTCATCTGCATATATGGACAATTTGTATTGGCATGGGCCCAAGGGAATACCGTGAACATGGGGAGATACATTTATCTTCTTAATTAGGGGTTCAAGATACAAACTTAATAAAAAAGGGGTTATAGGACAGTCCTGACCTGTACCCTGCTGCAAAGGAAAGGACTCTGAGAGTACCCCGTTGCAGAGGATGCATGCAGAAGGCTGGGTGTAGAGCACCTTGATCCAGGTAATAAAATCATGGGGAATATTGTACTTCGGGAGCAAGTTGAAGAGGTAATGCCATGAAACTCTGTTGAATACTTTTTCTGTATCCAGGGAAGCCATTACTGAGGGTGTTGCGGATTCCCTGGACACGGAAATGAGATAACAACAGTTTTCGCAGATGATCAGAGGATAGTTGCCCTGAAACAAATCATACCTGTTCTCTGCTGAAAAGGCAATCCCATACCAAATTAAGCCTAGTAGCCAGAATCTTGGCTAAGATTTTGAGGTCTACATTAATTAGAGATAGGGGCCAATAATTAGATACCACTGAGTGATCTTTCCCTGGCTTAGGGAGGACCACAATGGTGGCCACCACGAGGGATAAATCTGACAAGCCATAGGAGAAAACATTTTTAAAGAGATTTAGGAGATATGGGGCTAATAACTCCTTGTACTTATAAAAAGTTGAGGAGAAGCCATCTGGGCCAGGGGACTTGTCAGGGGAAGGGAGTCTTTTGCGGCATAAACTTCCGTAAGGGCAATAGGAGCTTTGAGTGAAACAGCCTGGGCCTCATCCAATACAGGTAACTCTGGATCATGAAGGAAATCCTCGAAATGGGAGGAGTCAAATGGAGTTTGAGGTGCCACATATAGTGATCTATAAAAAGCCTGAAACTGGGACCCAATGGGCCAGATTTTCAAAGGACTGAGACAGACACATGCAACATGTGTAACAAAACAACAACACAAATCACATGATGCATCCAACATTGCAACATGCAGTAGTCAGAAATGTACCCTACATCAAAGCCATGCCCCACTGTGGCAAGGCGTGTTGCGTCCACACGTATGGCAGGAAAACAAATGAATCATGTGGATATGCTAGATGCATCCCGAAAATGCACAGAATTCACAAAGCCTGCGACAGTGGGGATTCAGAAAGGTTGAGGCAGAGAGACTGCATCAATCCTAAGCCACACCACTTAGACAACTGAAAAGATGGCGTAAGTGCACTGTGCTATATAAAGAGTGTGGGGAACAGTGCAAGTCAGGCACACCAGAGCTAGCACACTGAGTGTGGCACCACAGAAGGCAAACAATGCCAGCATCAATTGCCCTACTGGGCATCCAATTGGCAGCAGAAGGTTGGAGGTGGCATCGGGGGTGCAGGAGGCAGCACAGTAGCATGATTCAGGGGAATGGCTCACTACCCTAGCAGCGGGCTGCCAGGCTATATGCACCCTGAGTGATATGCCAGAGAACATCCTTTGAAGAACAGACAGAGGAGCAATGCATAGCCCAGTACAGACTGTACAAGGCTGTCATCAGAAGGCTGTGCCAGGAGCTGCATGAGGATCTGTGCACTGCAACACAGAAGGGACATGCAATACCAGTAGCAATGAAGGTGAGCACCGCACTGTGATGTCTTGGTACTGGGACATTCCATCACCCAGTGGAGATACAGTGGGAATGTTCCAGTCAGCTGTGTCCTGGTGCATCAGACAGTTTGTGGATGCACTGGTGTGATGCAGTTACAGGTACATCAGCTTCCCACGGACTGCACAGTAGCAGTAGGCCATCAAACAGCATTTCAACACACTGGCACACTTCCTGAATGTATTGGGTGCCATTGACTGCACCCATGTAGCAAACAAAGTGCCACTAGAAGAGGGGGACGCCTATGTAAACCGCAAGGGTGTCCACTCACGGAACACACACAGGTGGTGTGTGACAGCCACTGTCGGATAATGGACATGGTGGCCAAGTACCCTGGATCATGCCATGATGCCTACATACTCAGGAACAGTAGTATGAATCAGGAATTCCAGACTGGGGACATCGAAGGAGGCTGACTGATAGGTGTGTGAGCATGTACACTAACACAGAAGTGTCATATGGGTGTGGTACATGCACAGGGACACATGGATGACACACAACAGTGTGCTATGGCTGACCACAGTTTTGTATACCCAGCAGGTGACAGTGGATACCCACAACTGCCTTGGTTAATGATGCCTCTGCGACACACACACGACAGATGGGAAGAGGCCTGTAATAAGGCACATGTACGAACATGGGTAGTGATTGAGAGAACCTTCAGCCTCCTGAACTCATGGTTCAGATGCCTGGACAGATCTGGTGGTGCAATGCAACATACACCCGAGACTTCATGCAAGATCATAGTTGCGTACTGCATCCTCCACAATATAACAATCTGTGAGAGGGTACCACTGCCAACTGAGACCACGGACATTGATGACACGGATGCAGAGGAGCACAGTGGGGGTGAAGCAGATGCAAGCCACCAACAGCATCCAGTGGGCAATTCACCACAGGCCAGCAGGTGCGGGCGGAACTCATCAGGAACCACTTCACCTGAGGAGCATCAGTGAACCTGGGTGGCACCGGCAGATGAGATGTGCAATCCTGATGACCGCCCAGACAGGATAACCACCACGGCTGCATGCAAGACCAACACAGCACAGCACACCTGCATATCTGCCTGGTGTGCTGCACCACACATGGGTGCACTGTGCCAAGATCAGTAGCCATGGGTGGTGTGGTGCCCCTTGCAGTTATTGCAGACATATGGTGTTGGAGAACACACACACACAGGGAGACCACACAGAACACAAGAAGACACCCATAGGCAGATGTAGACATCCCCACCAGAGGTATGTTTGGGGATGATGTGCACATGCCATCGACAGGAGTGTGCAACAGGTGCACACACATAACCAGGGTGACATTGTGCCAGCAATGCCAAGCACAGACCCATGGATGCTAGTGGACAGTGCAACCACTTGCAGAGCCTGCCAAATTATGCCCAGTACTGAACCTTACCCAGTACACAACCCCAGCAACCAAACTGCACAGTCGGCCTGTCAGACACCCCACTGAGCCCACATCACCCCCTGTGCAGCCCCACCCAAGTACCTGAGAAGCACCCCTGCAGGGCACAGTGGTGCACCCTGTGGCAGGACATGCACACGGCCACAACCACCGTGTGGACAACCCGTATGCCAGCACACCAAACAGACAAACAGCAGTCCCATCATGACAAACATCCCAGCAATCGCAGTATGTGGTGGCAGTAATGCAAATTGCAACATGCTGCAAAATTAAACGCATCTTGCGATATGCATGTAATTAACACACGAACCGCAGAATGCGTGAACACATAGCGGCATGACTCAGGAAACATGCATTGTGGCATGTGACATGGCAGGCAGCACAGGAGGGAGAACAGCACAGCTGCCTGTGAAGACTGTGAGCCACAGACCCTGTCAGGTAGTGTACTGGGCCTTTAGCAGCCGACGCTCCCTGCTAGCACAGACAACAGGCAACATGGCCAACCTCAGTGGCAGGGCACCCAATTACTCTGCTGAAGAGACTGCTGGATTGGTGAGCCTAGTCCAGCAGTTCTCAAGGTATCTGCTGCCACCTGGCTGCAAAAGGCACTCCCTAGAGGACAGGGACCAGGTATGGGCCAGGATAAGTAGAAAGCTGGAAAAGAGCCATGGTGTCCGAAGGACCACAAAATAGCTAAGACACAGATGGCAGGATATGGCACAGAGACAACCAGCACTACTAACATGCCTGTGGGAGATGGCAGTAGCAGCCAATGTCACCATGTGCACACGCAGGCAAGGACATATTGGTAGGTATCACACAGGTGTGCAATGTGCCTGGTACACATTGCAGACAGTAACACAAATAACAATGTGCAGTATGTGATGTGCATCTCCCATTCTGCTGTATCCTCACATGGCCATGATGGCAGTGGAAGCAGCACACAGGGCACACTGGAACAGAGGAGTGCACAGCGGCATGTCAGGTGGTCAGGAAGAACACATGGTCAAGGTTGGTCACACAAATAAACAGCAACAGCATGACAGCAACAGTAGGTGCATGGGACCACAGTGTGTGTGTGTGTGTGTGTGTGTGTGTGTGTGTGTGTGTGTGGTACTGTGGGGGGCAGATGGCATGTGCACTGTATGTGTACAGACATGCAATGATGTGTGAGACACACACACCCTGGCATTGAGCACAGCCATCAAGCTGGTGACCCGGGTCATGTGGTGTGACAGCTCAGGCACATATGCACATGCCGGGGTGTGGCAGACTGGCATGGTCACATCTGGGGCCACACGTGAGAATCCTGCGACATGCTGTAGACACTGCACAGGCAACCATGCATCCTGGGGGGGGGGTTGTGCAGAATCCACTGTTTTCATGTACAACCACATGGCCACCTGATGTGCCATGTGCAAGTGGCATGCACAATGCCAGCCAGTGATGGATGCTTCTGGCTGTGCATCCGCAAGTGCATGCCTAACATGGCCACAGAGGAAGTCACCATAGTAGTGGACAGGTTTCTATGGCACTGCTGGACAGCCCATGTGCACATACAGTCCCCTCACAGGCCCACACATAGAACATGTAGACCCCAATGACCATGCACCCCAGGGACATGTCCCATGCAGGCTGCTCGCATGGATGTGTATTGCACCACCATGATGCCCCCAGAAGGCACTCCCATTGTGCCTGGCACCCCATGTGGAGGATGGTACCCCATAGCAATAAGAGGTACCATGCTGTAGCAGCCCACTCCCCATTGGCAAGGTGCACATGTGGCAGACAACACTGCAGTGAGCTGCAGAAACTGCCATCGTGTGTGGGAGTGACATGCAACAGCCAACTCCCTCCAGGGAGGGACCCTGACAGGCCCACAGCTGCCCTGCAGCACTGCTGTGCTGCATGATCTACACCAGCATGGTTACCCTGGCTTCTGCCACACAGTCCATGTGCATATGTTGTCCTGGATTACAGTAATGGACACTGTACCCAAGGGGAGGCTACACAACCCACATGGCCATCAGGGTGCTGACCACACCCCACATGCCGGTACACCCCAAATAGCAACAACCATGGTACGGGCCCCACTGCCATGCCCCATGCACACACCACCATGAGGCCTGTAGGGGTGCAGTACCTGAACCCCCTGGCCCATCCTGGGCAATCCATTGGCTCTGTATCCCTGCCCATATGTTGCCCCTGTGTGTCCGTTCAAAGTAGGCATCATCCTGCAGAGCCCAGCAACCGAATGCACCCGCCACACCTGGGGGCAGGTCCCATGCCTCTGCAACATCCATCCACTCTTTGCACCCCCACACATCCCCACCATGTGGCAGAACTGTATAACTGCATGCCACTGATATACACATCCTGTCTGTCCATAGTGTCACCCAGGCATGTGTCACAGTTACCAGACATGGCCACGTATCGGCTGGCACGTCATTGGTGCACAGTACCCTAGGTACAGTGACAGCCAGCCACCATACAATGTGCTCTGCACCACAGCCTCTTTCCACACTAGTAAAACATATTTCCTGGCCCAATGTGGCATCCATAGTACAGGAGGTATTGGCACTGTCAGGGGTGGTTGTGACTGGGTCGGACATCAGGACCCTCCCACCAATACCACCGCAGTCATTTACAGTCAACATACAACAATGCTGTCTCTCATGTGGGGACAGCCACAGAAACACAAAATATAATGGCCAATGCTCACAGGTCTAGTCACGGGCCACCATACTGCACTGAGTGGAACAGTACCAGACATGCACGCAGCACAACGGTACCAGTAGGCATGCCGAGTGTATGTCATGTGAGATTCCCCAGTGTTCATGGCGTGAGCACAGTTTGTAGGGGTGAGGGGATGATAATCTGACCAGACATGTCTGTTGGCATAATAGCACAACCATGTACGTAAAAGGCCCACATGATGGCCCTGTGTCCCACAATGCACACGTCAAGGCACAGCTGTGCTGCAGTTATGACTGTCAACAGACATGTATGGGCCTGACATCTGCATGCTTACAACATGACAGCAATGTTACCATGGGTATTGGCTGTCAGATGCTTGGTGGATGGGGTATGGGGTATGGGGTCAGCTCTGGGCAGGGATGTCATCTGCCATACAGTGCACAGAGCAGTGTAGCATACAGCACCCTGGGAGTGCCACTGTCTGGTGGGCCAAAGCACACACACATACACACGCGCGCACACACACACACACACACACACACACACACACACACACACACTGTGATGACAACCACAGTACATGACTGTCAAACATGACATGGACACACACACACACACACACACACACACACACACACACACACAGGAGGACCCCCACTGTCATGGATGACACACATCCCTGCCAATGGCATTTACAGATTTATATGGCACATGTGCCATTGCTGTGCACCTGTCACTACACATGGTCGGTTGACGGTGTACATGTGATGGGACTGTCTAAAACTGTGCCCACATCCCCAGCAGGTGATCATGGCAGGACCACCCAAAGACCATTGCTGGACAACCCTCAGAGTCGGTCCATGTTAGCTGCCATGGGACGTGTGAAAGCGGTGGAGGCAAGGGAAAATGAGGAACGCACAGCAAAGTAGCGGAAGGCGTACCAGATGCCTACCACCTACGGATGATGAGGAGGACTGCGACACCAATGAAGGCAGTACTAAGCAGGTCTCAATACCAGAATGTGGGGACAATGCCATGAACAGTGTTCCACAGAAGCCTATGGCTCACAATGCCAGTAACAATGCCAAACATGCTGACAATTCCACACAGGAAGATCTGATGACACAGCACCATGGATGATAGTTTGGAGACTGTGGTGGACTCTGTTGAACAGGGTGGTGGTGTTGCCACAGTCCATATGCATGACACAGCCACCATGGTGATACAACAACCAGGTGTGGGGGAAGCCCTATGGAGTACTAGCCAGGATACTTCTGAGGGTACCAGGGGAACAGGGGTTGAAACCGAGATGCATGTAGACTCAAATGCTGACATAGGTGTGCTGCAGGTGGGTGGGGTGGAGGGCCAAGAGCATGTAGGGCATGGCTGCGCAGAGGATCCCACTGACTTGTTCATGATGCAGGAGGGTTGGTGTGGAGGGCCAATAGGAAAGAGGACATGGCAGTCCACCATGTGCTGGGGGACAGGGGGGTACTATCGAGGACCAGACTGTGCAACCTGCAGGCCTTACCATGCAGCAAGGTGAGGGGGTCAATGGTCGATACACCCCTGGATGTGCAACGACACATAGTGAAGACCTCAACATCCTTGAGAGGTACCAAGCGGAGTGCATACACCATGTGGAGGGCCTCCACAGGGCACTGCTGGCAATGCTCACTGCTGTGCGCAACCTGCACACGCTGTAGTGTGGTAGCAGCGGCAACAATGGCATGACACGGCCATGCCAATATGCACAGGGTTTGCCACTGAGGTACATGTATAGTGATGTGTACAGTTGTTATTGTTGTAGTTTGTAGATTTGTGTTAATATGATGCTGCTGTATGCTGTTGCAATGTTGTTCATGCTTACCCATGCTACAATTCCACACCTGTTGATATGACACATCTCTTTTAATAAACCCATTTTGTTTTAGACTCTGCAGGTGTCAGTGTGCCTTCACTATTACTGCAGGTTCACATGCTGTGCAGTCTGATAGCACAGTATATGCAACAGTGTCGGACAATGTTGTCAGGCCCCAGATGCCTGCCAATCAGGTGCTACCACGGGATATTGTGGCTAGTTGTGTGCCTGATTGTCATTGAGCAGGCCTCAAGATTGCATGCCATGTCACACTGTGTACCGCCCACACATGGGGCATGCAGTGTCCCCACCCATAGAGGGGCATGTGTCAACCTGACAGTCCATGCCAGGGTGTGCACTGATGTCCGTGGGTCATGATGCTAGCATGACACACACATGGCAGGCACCGTCCACACACACATGGCTGTCAGGCACAGTGCAACTGTCGCTGTCATGCTAGGACATGCACTGCATGGATGCATGACAATGTCAGAGGACATGAATGGTCCGGGAGGGTACAGAGCATGTGTATTGTGTGACAGTCAACACCAGGGTGTCAGGGTAACAGTAGTAACAACTGACATTGCCAGCTATGTCCAGATATGTCATGAAATGTTGACTGAGTTAATCTCTGCTGCCACTACTGTGGAAATGCAGACAGCAGAAGATATCTATAGAAGTGTCACAGAACATCAGGTAATAGCTGGCAGTGTCTCTGGCTACTACCGTATGGGAGGTGGTGGTGGTTGTGGGACACATGATCGGTACGGTACAGATGATGTGTATGAGTGCTTAATCGCCATGTCCATGACATTGCCACATCTGGCAGAGTGCCTGTACTGTCCGTCAATGGTCATTGTTGAGACCCTGTTGCATGGGATCCCATGTATCAGTGGCACATGCACCCATACCACCGCACACTGTCACCCACACCATCTCATCTGGCTGCAACCATGACTGCAGGCACCCCTGTACTGTCTAGCAGGTAAGGCTGAGTGGAACATGTCCAGATGGTGACATGTGAACCCCTGGTGCTGTATGTGGTGGGGGTTGGGGCAGGGACATACAGGGTGGTGTTGGCGGCCTGCTGGCAGCTGTACAGGCCCAGCTGGGCATATCATGGTTCTAGTGGTGTTACAGGGGGTTGGGCATCGTGCTGCCTTTAATCAGTAGTCTGGTGGTGACTGCCCCCCCCCCCCATGGCCTTCATGTGGTACTCTGTGCAGGTACACCGGTTCTACATTAGGCATACATGGGTTGGCCATGCAGGGATCTGCGACTGTGCTGAGGGCCGCAGTGCAGGGTTTATGGCAGGAGTGGGTTGTGGTGTGCATGACTCTATCTGGGGTGGTGTCCAGGAATGCCATGTTATTGCACATGTCACTACCTGCTCACCACTGTGTCACTGTGGATATGTCCTGGTGCCTGTCCATGTGCCAACAACAGGACACCTGCCACATACCTAATGGCCCTGTACTCACTCACACTGGACTGAGGGCTGTAGGGATGGGTCACTTGTACAGTGTGTGGTATACCCAGCCACTGTGTGCATGCCACTGCCACACTAATCATGTGCAGTATGTACTGCAGTGGACGACATGGAGGGAGAAAGGGCACTAACCTGTGTGGGGCCATATACACATGTGGTACCTGTCCACCATGCTGCCACAGTCTGCTGTACATGGGCATTACTGTCCTGGTGACCACTGTGGTATGGCCTGTGCATATCATAGGATACACTCAGTCATTACAGGCGTCCCTGCTATGTGTCCCCCGCCAGATACCCCTTGCAGACATGTTTCACATCAACACTGTGTTCGTTAGATAGTAACTTGAGACAAGCTCGTTGTGATAGTACTATGTATTTACATAACATGTGCAGGTATAACCCTTTACACAGATAGAACTGAAACCACTCCTGTGCCATGAACAGAAAGGTATACAAACATGTTAGAGATACAGCACAGTGACTAACCAAACCATACATGGGCAATTTCCTCATAGCCCTTGTAACAGAGGATTACCACCAACCACCCATGTTCCTGTGTTCCACACTCACATACCCAGGGCATCTAACACATGGCACACCTGCAACTGTCAGTCCCACCCTGCTACACATTTTGTGCATCACACCACAACAATCACAGCAGTGTGTTGGCTATGGGTCTGTGTCTCTCTATGTTGTGGTGTCGTTTTTCTTGCTTGGACGGCCACAACACCGTGGCTGGTTCTCACTGCCCTGCTGCTGTTTCCCAGCCTCATGCTGATCACTGCCTGTGGTTCCCAACCCCCAGTGTGTGAGCGACTGCTGCTGTCGTGTGGCTAGCACTGTGTGCCCACTAGCTGGTTGTGGCTGTGGTACCAGTGGCTGGTGTGCTGTGCCCTCTGTGGACGTGCATGCTGCCATGTTGTTTGTGGTACTGGATGTTGTTGGACGATGGACATGGGGGTGTCACCTGTTGTGACTTTTGTTGTGGGCCTACTGACTGATGCACTTATGACTGGCCTGATGACACATAGTGGATGCTGCCCATCAACACTGTCTGTCTGTACACCACGTGATGTTTGGCCATGCTACATGTCCCTAGTGTTGGCCCAGCATATGTGGTGTTGGCTGGGGACCCTCTGTTATATGGCTGCAGCTATGTCCCGCAGTGCGGCACCCATGACCTCTGTGTGGTGCATCTGGTTTGCATAGGACCTGACCATGGCCACACTGAGGCAGTCAAATGCCTCTGCCTGCCTTTGAATGGTGGCGCGTACACCATGTAGTGCCAGCACAACATCAGCCATTGCTGCGAATTGTCCCTGATTGCCTCTGTATCACACTAGTTATGGCTGTTCCCATGTTCTACAGGGTCTGTTGCTGCACTGAGATGATCTGTCTGATATTGTGCAGTTCAGCAGCCTCAGCATCCTGGGCTTGGCACATATTCTGGCAGTACAACTCAAAGGGTATTACTGGGGAGCCCTGCTGTGAGCGGGCCTGTTCAGCCTCCCCCAGTGCGGTCTCCAGGTCATGGACGATGGCCAGTCTGAATTCATCAGCCACATTGCCCTGGATGGTATCCACTTCATACTGTATATCCGTTTCAGTCTGTGTGTGGCCTTCCCCAATGGGTGTTACGTTGTTCTCCCCTCCAGTGGTGTCACCCATGTCATCCCCTTGCATTTGTGCCAAACGCTCGGCCAACTCCTTGGCCATGCTTAGGAGACTGCCTGTGCTGCTGCTGCTGGAGCCATCATCTCCCACAGTCCACTGCACCCTTTGACTCTGACATCCTGGTTGTGTGCCACTGGCCCCTGTTCTGTCCTCCTCTGGTTCCTTGGCCGTGTGACCTGTTGGATGATGTACGAGTCACATGAGCATCTTCACATGTCACTCACACCCCTACCTGTGTGGCCTATGACCTGAACAATGTCACTGTGCGACTATGTGTTCCATGACCGGGAGCTGCTACCTATGCGTGTACCCACTCCGGACACTAAGCCAGTACAGGCTGTCACCTGGGCCATTTGCTGCATCTGTCAGGCCTTGACCATAGGACCAGTGACAATCCCCACACATGTCATGACTGTGCTGCTCTGTACGTTATGCCACAGCATCACAGTGCCCTGTGTGTATGATGGCGGATGCCACACACCATGTGTTGGCAGCACATGCCGGCTCATACGCCAAATGCCATACCACAGCTCCTGTCACTTTGTCATATACTACCATTTCCCCATGGGTGGCCTGTATAGACTGAGTTTTAGGCTGCTGTGCTATGCATGCAACTGTGGCGTACACCAGTCTTGTTTGTGTTCCATGTATCCACCACCACCGGCACACAGTGTTAACCTGTGAACCATGGCAGTGATTGCAATGTGCTCTACTACACCAGCACATGTGCATTACAGGCTTGTAATGGTTTCTATATCTGCAGGTGGTACTGTGCTGTTGCCCTGGCCTGTGCACTCTGCTACATCCTCGTGGCCTATAACAGGTGTTTCCATTGCACCTGCTGTCTCTGTTCTCTACCACTGCCCACTCATGTACATACTGAACAGTACATATACGACAGCTAAACAGTGACAGCAGTACTACAGCTGTATGCCTTCCCATGAATGTGTCCTTCAGCCAGGCAGTAGTGGCAGGCAGTAGCTAGTTCTGGTGACCTCACACCGCAGCAGACCACAGCCATGGGACACAACCCAACAGAGTCCAAACACATCAGATTGCTAAACGTGTATGGCAGGCTCACAGTGACAGGCTGAACATGTACATCTGACCCTGGGTTAGTTTACGCAGGCAAAGGAGGGACATGGTACATAGCAATGTTGTCCTGGATGAACCCCTACTGCTGCCTGCATATTATGTTGTGTATGGCAACATGCATTTGGGTGTTTCAGGGCAGTCATAACCACCCTTACCCTGTATGTTCAGAACATGTTATTAGATTCCCCCATACAGTACGTGTAGCACACCTATGGCATGCATGTCCTATGGATGTTTCATGTGATCTCAATTGGGAATGCTACACAGGTACATCAGACACGGTCATTGCACACAGGGGTACATATACTATGGTACACGATCCTAAGAAGTGCCAACCTGTGGCCACCTGCCATTCCTCTCCCCTTTGGACATGGTTCTCACATGCATGTGTGGGCAGTGTACCATTACTTGCAGTCGCCGTGGTCCACTACCCATCCAGTGCCAGCACACGTACCCAGGTAGCTGGGACATGGATGTGGTTGTTACATGTGTGCCATGCGCTAGGGTCTGTGGCTTATGATGGCCACATGGGCAGGGAACAATTTTGGACCTTTCACAGTGCAACGCCTGTGACTATGGCATTTGTGTCTCCGTGGTGCTGACCTCCCACTGGCACTGTGCTGTGTTGCATATGTCCTTAGGTGACTGGTGCAGGACTCAGACACCACCATTTGGACAACACGGCAACATTGTCTGCCCCCCCCATTGTTTCTGTTACATATCACAGAACAGTACAGTACCTGGCATGTTTGTGCCATTTCTTACTTGGCGTCCCTCCTGCTTGCACTTTGTCCATGCTACACACAACCCTTGTGATGGCTTACCAGTCAGTGTGCGACTAACTGTGGCATATTGCTGCAGGCTCTGGGGATACAGGCAGCAGGTGTGCTGCATAGCATGTTGTGCCTTTTGTGTCTTTGATCAAGGCCCCCCCCCCAAGCATAGCCTGGTGACACAGCAATATGACCATGGTGCTTTATCAGGGAATACAGATCACAAGCACAATCCGGTATGCCCATTGGTCATATAACACTGTTCCACCTGTGACCCTGATGTGCCACTGGCAGCACACCCCTCCTTCACACCCTTTGGGTTCCCTCAGTCCTGTCCCAGGCCTGTTTGCCAGCATCCAATATGCTTGCTAAGGCTCCTGCGACAGAGTGTTCAGGGTGTCCACCTACCACTCTGTCATGTACACTGTCCCTCACCTGTCCCCTTATGCAACCACATTCCATTATCATGTTATGTCCCCTCTTTTCATACCCATCCTGTACTAAAGGATGTGTCCACCCTGTAACCTGTTCATGCCCTTAGCGTGTCAATGGTTAGCATCCTGTTTCCCCTATCCCTCATCTCCTGCCGTGCAAACCATATTGCATCATGTCCAACAGACCCATGTCTAGTCATGCAAGCCCTGTAGCATACTGGTCTCTGTTCTCTGGGCAACTGGTTTGTCACTGCCCTAGCAATGGGTTGGCCTACCATGTTGCACATAGCACTCCACAAGGGCCATTGCCTGTGTTCTGCACTGCTGCATCTCCAGTTCCTGAGTCCTACATGTGCTACGTCTGCCTATGCATCCTACCATGCCACTTCCACTCCCTGCAGCCTCTGTCCTCTGCTTGCATACCTTTTGCTCACCTGCCATGTTACCCTTATCCCTGTCTGTCTTGGTGGATGCCAGCCACCCTGTCCTCATTCCCTAGCTGTTCCCATGTGTTTCCCATCCCTGCAGCATTGGTGTGCACCTAGGTTACTTGGCCCTCAGCTTCCCCATCTCCAACCACTTGTCATGATTCCTCAGGTACCGCCTTCTGCTCTCCACCCATCTGTGGTATCCACCCTATAGTGATT
Organism: Neoceratodus forsteri; assembly: GCA_016271365.2. Lineage (NCBI taxonomy): Eukaryota > Metazoa > Chordata > Ceratodontiformes > Ceratodontidae > Neoceratodus > Neoceratodus forsteri. The sequence goes on from CM057453.1 coordinate 77,849,562, forward strand.
CTTGGTGATGGCTGCAGAGAGGTTGGGCTTCCACTCAGCCCTGCAGCACTGCCACTGCTGTGTACATTACACAAGTCTGCCACGGACCCATTCCTGAGGCACACCACTGCTCACACCACTCTCCCAGGTATAGTGCCCATTGTACCACACCCTCTGTACTCTGTCCTTTTGCATGTTCCCAACCCGGTTTGTCAAATTGTTCCTCATGTCCAGTCTAGCCATCCTATTAACAGCCTTTACCGAGGGACAGTGCCTGCCAACTTACCAGGCACAGTGTTGGCAGTCTTCCCTGCCACCCACCTGCTAGTTTTATTTGTCACCCGGGCACACTTTATCATCCCAGCCATCTGACGTGACCTTCCTGCTGTGGATCAATGTTGCCTTGGATGGTATGCACCACTTTGCAGGTGTGATTCTGTCATTCAGTACTACTTCCATGCGCCTCCCCACTGCCGGGATGAGGCGGGGCACCCTTTCTTGTCCTGCATCCTCCCTATTGCTGCTGTTGTGTTGTGTGACCACATGGGACCTCTCCCACCCCTCTGCATGCACCTGTGCTGTGTGCCTCATTGGACAGGACTGCTAGGGGTGCCAATGGTTCCCCTCACAGCTCCCTGACATGCCATTGGTGTCTGCCAAGTGGCCACTTTGATTTGTGCACATATGTGTTTGTGTGGTCCTCTGGGTCTCTTTCCACTGTGCATGGTATCCTGTGGTCCGCATTCCACCCTTTGCATCTGCTGCTCAGCTGTGGTCCACATCCCTATCCATCTTCATGCCTATGGGACAAATCTTGTTGTCCATGTTTCTGCTTCTTCCAGGTCTCCCTCACGGCACTCCCCTGCATTACTTCTGGCCTTGTAACCCCCCTTCCCTGTATTTATGTGCTGCCTGCATGGTGTTGGTCCTGTGTGGGCATTGCTGCGGGGGCCAAGGTGTGATTGAAGTGCATGCTCCATAGGGGGCATGTGCAGGTATCTCTGGGCATGGCTGCTGGTGGACTCATTCATGTTCTGCCCTGGACAGCGTGTATGGTGCTGCATTTGTGGGTCAGACCTCCCCCCCAACTACACAGCTCTATGCCCGGCAACCAGTCTGGCCATGTCACTGTTGTCACCATGCACCCTGCCATGGGCTGCACATTCACATGGCATGTCCTGCACCATCACTGTGTTCTGGGTGGCTGTCCATGCTGCAATACAGCACACTGCCTGTGCAGTGTTGCAGCTAGGTGTTTGGCATGGTCACCCATCTGTCCACTTTATCTAGTGGTGACCTCCACATACCTCCTACACTGTGTCCCATTGTTGTCCACATACATTCATCATCATCATAGTCTGTCCCCATTCATTGTCTGTGGCATGGCTGTCTTGGGTTGTCTGTCACACCTTGCCATGTGCCTGCCCTGTCATGCATCCCACTGGCATTCCGATGGCTGAACTATACCTCCCCCACTGATGGTGGTTCATGCAGTACTGGCATCAGTGCCCCCTCCATGGGCGCCATGGTGCCTATGCTCAGTCACTGTTGTGTTGCACTGTTTGGGTTCCACATGTTGGTTTCCATCAATACTTTATGGCCATGTTCTGGTCATGGCTGTTCCCTGGCATCACAGTGGAATATATCTCACATGCATGCTCTACCTGTGCCACTCCTCATGCTGTATGTGTCCATGCTTCTCACTCCTTGTATTGTCTGGCTGTTGAGGTGTGCTGCAATCCTCTCCTCATCACTGTCGTGGGGGAGTTCCTGTCTCTCACAGCCTCCAGTGGCCCTGGCACTCCTCCTGTTCTGTGCGACCTTCTCCTTGGTCCACCTCTTCTTGTCAGTGTAATGCTTTTGAAGCTCTCAGATAGTCCTTTTTGAATGTGCTACAACATTCACCTTCCTTACAATGTCATTCCACACACCTTCCTTTGGTCTCTGGTCTCTTTCTTGTCCCTTTGGCAAACAGGATGGTGGCTTGATTGTCCACCTCCTGCAGGAGGATGTCAGTCTCCGGCTTATTGAAGTCCATCTCCCTTTTTTTCCTTCCACTTGTCCCCTGTGACATGCCTGTCTCTTGCTTCTTCCAACTGCAGCCTGCTGCATTTGTGGGTTGCACCATGATTCTGTGACATATGATTTGTGACCTACTTACATTTTGTGGCCTGTTATTGGCCACAGGCTGTAAATTTGCATCTTTCTGGTTTGCGTCATTACATTTGTGGTTTCTACCTGACTTTGGTGCAGTGGCTTGGTCGCACATTGTCTGGACATATCTTGCTTCATGCCACATCTTGCATCCTGCTTTGAAAATACAGCCCAATATTTCTGGGGGAGTTGACGAGAGCACCAGAATCTAACTTAAGGGATTGTACAATTCTATCAGCTAGTTGTGTACAGAGGCGTAGGGCAAAGAGCTTCCCAGCTATCTCTCCCTGATCAAAATATTTGACCGTGGTCTTGAGGAGGAGATGTTCGACCTTTTCCACTAGCAAAGTGTTATATCGGGCTCGAAGAGCCTCGATGTGCTCTAAATCCGACTGAGGGGAAGACAGAGAGAGAGAGAGAGATGTTCCTTTAGGCAGTTCTAATCTGTTGCAGAAGGGAAGAGGCCATCTGAGAAGTTTGCCTCTTGCATATAGTAGCCAGGAGAATAATTTCCTCCTGGAGGGCACACTTAAAGGTACTCCAAAGGACATCTAGCTTAGGCATGGTGGGAGCGCTGGCAGTAAAAGAAGTGGAGATAAAAGGGAGATCTGGTCAGCTCACTCTGGGCAGCACAGTAATTGGTTACTGAGGTGCCAGATCTTGTTGCGGTTTGCTGATGGGACTAAGGTATCCTGTAGCATTGTGGGGTGGTGATCAGAACTACTTTAGCACCATAGAGTACACAGGGCTACACCTGGCAAAGCTTCTAGACTAAGTAAGAAAAGTCAAGGTGAGAAAAAGATTTATGGGGGAGAAAGTAGATGAAATATTCCTTTACAGTTAGGTGTAGGATCCTCCAGGGATCCACCAAACCAAAGGAATCCATATGGTCCCTTAGGGCTAGTTGACTGGATAAGAGGGCCTGGTTGTGCTTTGCTGTTCTATCTAGGTCATTATCCAGGACCGTATTTCAGTCTCCAGTGATGATTATGGGGAGATTAGCCCATGAGGACAAAAAAGAAATAAGCTGGGAGAAGAAAGAGGGGTCCTCTGTGGTGGGTCCATAAATGGAACCCAACACAACCTTGAGGTGCACCAAAAGGGCCCTTAATAGGATATAATGCCCCTGAGGGTCTGTCACCTCCTGTAAGAGACAACATGGGATGGAGAGTGATACTAGTATGGCCACTTCCCTTTTCAGGAATCCACCCCTGAACAGAAAACCTGCTCAATCCAGGAACCTGGGATGTGGAAAGACGGGTTTCTTGGAGAAAGGCCACATCCACCTGCAACTTTCAAAGATGCATCAAAACTGAAATGTTTGATAGGGGACCGGGCCCCTTTTATATTCCATGAACAATATGTGATGTTATGAGTCATGACTCCCCAGGTCAGAAGACCAGGAAGGATACAGGTAACACCAGGGACATGGACCAAAATATCGAGAAATAAAGTAAATGGGTTCTGAGATATCTCACACCCCACCACATGCAGTTGTCCCTCGCCCACCCCACAAACTATAGAACAGCCCCAACAAATGTTCCCCAACCATCCCCTCTCACCACATACCAAAGAGTGACCAACAAGAACATGAACAGTAATAACAATAACAAAGTCCATAAAATGACCCTCCTGCACCAATACCTCTCCTCCCTCCCAGAAATATATGACCCTTTGTATCTTGAACAATAAAAACTGTAATAACAAGAGCAGGACCAGGGTACCCTCCCTACCCCAACCACCCCCCATCCAACAGTATAAAACCATATCTCCCATTTAACTGGTGCATGACGTACTCGCCAACCACATCATGCCCAGCCATCCAACCCCTTCCCCATCCACTCATTAAAACATGCAAAAATCTGTCTCTACTGTGACAATAGGTTAATTCAACCGGTAGCACACAGAAATTTGCAATATCGAAATTTGCAGTAACATATATAGGCAGCCTGAAACAAATTAGACAATGGTCCCCCTGACACCCCCCCCCCTTGGCAAGAGTAGCCTGCTCAGTCACCAAAATATATGTTTCCTGGAGGATTTAATACTATTTATATTAATGGTTCCTTTATGCAGATTAGGAGGTACCAAAATATGAGGTGAGTGGAATAGCACAGTTCATATAAATGACAACAGATTGTCCTGAACGGTTCGGAGGTTAAAAAAAAAAAACACACCCACACCTATCCTATCAAAAGGTTACATAAAAATAGGAAAAAGAAATCAGGGGACACAGCAGATAAACAGAAAGTAGCACTGCCAATATTGATGAGAGGATAATAGCAGCCAGGAGTGCCAAGGCTTAAGGCACAGGTAGACCCCCCTCCCCGGATTCCAGCAAACAGAGACGGGTATTGTCCCATACTAAAGCCCTGCATTACCTGTTGACTCATTGGTAGCTCCATGATGCACCCGAAGTAACTGTCCAAATGTAACAATCCAGTAGAACCCTGGAAAGGCCATTATCTGTCTCCACAAACAGCAAAGATGGTTGGTGCTCCCCAAAGCCATTCAGGTATGTTCAAGTGAAGGCCACAGTATTAGGAGATGATGCAGTCTGACGATCCTTGCGCTTGTGATGAGCAGGCCAATAGATTGCAAGGGGTGATGGCTGAAAATAAACAACTCCTCATTAGTCATATAGTAGTTACATCATAGGGTAGACCGTTAGAAAGACAAGGGAGGAAAGTGGCTGGAGGCAGTTCACAGGGAGTATGCAAGCCAGTCCTCCTTCCAGGGGATCTCGTATGGCAACCAAGGGGAGCAGTTTCAGGTTATCTAGTAGTGGCCCAAGAAGAAAAATAATGAACAGAGGTTTGCCTGGTAGAAGTCCATCCAGACCTGTAACTCTGGGCTGGGTGCAGGTTCATTAGCCAGTTAAACAAATAGGCAGCCATTAGCAGACAGATACCCGGGGCTAAAATCCTGAACCTTTTTCACATGGGGAGTGTGCAGGCCAATGGGGCTGCCATATCTAAAACCTTCTAACACTTGAAATTTGAACTCAGATGAAGAAAACCCACATTGTCATAGTTGTCAGTGCAAAAGGAGCAAAACAAACCCATTTCATCTACGTTTGTGCTATTTTCTTCCTTCTGCCAGTCAACCTACAGTAGTCTAGTTTCCTGTAAGAAAGTTAAATCATATGGCAATTCTTGTAAAGTGGATAGTGTAACCATATGTTTCCTGGAAGATTTAATACTATTTATATTAATGGTTCCTTTATGCAGATTAGGAGGTACCATTAAATAAGAAACCAGCATTTGTCAATGCCGAATTTTGTTGCGCTGGCATTGGCAGTGGGAGTGGCGGAGCTAGAGACGCATAGTGCTGTGATTTTGTGAATGTGTCTTAAAAGGTGATTTTGCACAGCAAGCCACAGCTGCGGAAGCACGTTTTGGGCAGGCTGTGAAAAATGGCAGCTGGATTGTTGATAAGAAGATGTGCACAAGTGCCAGTGGTGAAAATGTGGCATGAAAATATTGCAGATTGATGAAGTTACAAGGGTGCGTGAAAACTGCGCAATGCACGCTTGCAACACAGTCATTGTACAGAGTTTCGGCACCAAATTTTCAACATAGGCATTTTAGGACCTCTGCTCATAAACAGTGTCACTGTCATTTCCTCAAACTGTCCCGAAAATTGATTTCACACAGCGGCCATGCAATTCTGTGCCGGACGTGCGAAAACACATTTCAGGCAGCTGCAGTGTTCATAAGGAGGTATGGAAAAATGCCAATGATGAACAGCTGGAGTGAAGGTATTACAAATCGCAGAGTCATGCACGTGCGTGCAAGCTGTGCAATGCACGCTCATGAAACACTCATTTTATTGACTTTCGTTCCCAAATTTTCAACATAGGCATTTTAGGGCATCTGCTAATGAACAGTGTCACTGTCATTTTCATCATGTGTCTTGAACACGGACTTTCCACAGCGACCACGCTATTCTGCGCTGGAACTTCAAAAACAGATTTATGTCAGGATGTGAAAAATGACAGCTGTACTGTTCATTAGGAGGTGCAGAACAATGGCACTGTAGAAAATCTGGAGTGAGAATATTAGAAGTTTGCAAATGTACACGGGTGCATGCAACTCGCATCGCATGCTCGTAACACAGTAATTTTATGGAGTACTTTAACCAGATTTGCAACAGAGGCATTTTAGGACCTCTACTCATGAACAGTGTCACTGTCATTTTCGTAATGTGCCCTGAACACTGATTTCGCACCACCACCACGTTATTCTGCACCGGAAGTGAAAACACATTTCGGCCAGGATGTGAAAAGTGACAGTTGTATGGTTCACAAGAAGGTGTGGTAAAATGCCAATGTAGAGAATCTGGTGTGAAAATATTACAAATTCGCTAACTTATGAGTGTGCGTTGCGCAGTTGCTACGCACGCTCGTAAAACAGTCATGTTTTGGATTTTTCCCACCAAATTTGCAACATAGGGTTTTTGAGAGCCCCCTCCCCATGAACAGTGGCACTGTCATGTCATTACGCAGTCCTGAAAGGTGATTCCGTGCAGTGACTGTGAAATCACCTTTTGGGACCGAATAATGCCATGACAGTGCAAGAATTCATGAGCAGAGGTCCCAAAAACCCCATGTTGAAAATCTGGGGCTAAAATTCACAAAAATGCCTGAGATATGCAGCAAAGTTGAAAAAACCTATTTATTCCATTATACAGCTTACCGGCATTTCTTCAGTTCGCGGTCGGCTTTGAGGAGTGCAGATGTGTTCCCAGTCCACCGAAGATCGTCACACCGGACTCCGGAGGGTACTGTAAGTATGGGGTGAGGGTGGATGTGGGAAGGCAGAGTGCACAGAGGGTGGGTGCATGTGGGAGGAGGGGGGCATGGAGACTACGAGGGACTATTTTCATTTTATAGGTTAAAATAGAAAAAAAACATCACTGGACAATTTTTTTGCATGGCATTTGCTTGCCTCGGGTGGGCTCCCAACATGCCACCTAACTGTTTGAAGTGTCAATAGCCAACGGGGATTGGGCATCCCTCATTAGCAAACAACACGGAATTATGCCGATGGGGACTGGGCACCCTGTCGGCACACAAAAAGGTGGGGGTTGCAGAGCCAAGGGGATTGGGCACCCCTGGCATTAAACAATTGGGGGTTATTTCTCCAATGGGGAGTGGGCCCCCTGCTGGAAAGAAAGAGGACTAGGTAAGAGCCAAGGAGGATTGGGCCCCCCCTCGGCATATCACAAATGGGGGGGATGCTTTATGCCAACGGGGAGTGGGCTCCCCCGTCGGCACATTCACAGGGGGCAGGAGCAGCCGACAGGGGGGCTGGGCACCCCCGAAGTTGGCAGTTCGATGGCCAGTGTGCCTCCATGTACATAATGGCGGCGAGCTTGGCAAGAAAAGGACCGCTGCATCTGATGAGCTTTGCTCGGATTGCAGCTTACCTTTTCTTAGATGTGCTCGCCACATTATGTATGCATGGTGTGGCGCCAACATGCAGGCTGATTGAGGAATGTGGGATGCACCTACTGGTGCATGCCCTGCATTCGCCCAACAGTGACAGTGCCTCCAAAGCTGCACTGTCCTACGATGTTGGCTGCGCAAGCGCGTCAACATAAAAAGGAGAATTAAATATCCCTACCACAAGGAAAGGCCTTTGGTAAAACAGAACAGCACACAGTGAACAAATTAGTCCATGCTCTTTTAAGAGCATTATTTTTACTGTGGGATTTAGGTAGCCACTTAAAGGCTAGGCTGGGCACCCCACAGAGTCCTCCACATCAGAAGATAACAACAGCTGGCAACTGCTTTGCTCTTGACCACTCCTAGGGTTTTTCAAGATCTAATGCAGTCTTTTTTGTCCCCTCCTGAGTGTCCACCCTATTACAGATTTTGGTATAATCTGCAAAAAGCATAGCTTCCCTTCCAGTTTTTCTGCAATGTAACTTATGAAGACATTGAAAAGGACCGGTCCCAGTACTGAGCCCTGTGCCATGCCATTGGTCACTGTCACATCATTAGAGTGAGTGCTGTTAACCACCAACATCTGTCTGCCATTGATTAAACATTTTCTAACCCAATTCACCACTTTGGATCCCACCCCTAGGCTGCTACATTTTTTGTCAGTATCCTGTGTGGCACAGTGTTGAAGGCCTTTTGAAAGTCCAGATAGGCCAAGTCTACTGCCCTCCTCTGATCTATTCCTCTGATCACCCAGTCAAAGAAATCAATCAGATATGTTTGGCATGACCCTCCCCCCCGAATCCATTCTGCAAGTGGTCTTGCAGCCCATTGGATTCAAGATATTCAAGCAGCCTTTCCTTAAGCAGGGTTTCAATTAGTTTCCCCACCACTGAAGTCAGGCTGACTGGCCTGTAGTTGCTTGCGTCCTCCCTCTTACCACTGCTGTCATGTAGAAGGCCCATGTATGCTTTTCTCAGAAGCACACCTGTTTCCAGCAAATTGTTAAATATGGCCATCAGTGAGGTAACTAGCAACTCCCAGAGTTTCATTCTGGCTCCTATCCATTTTTTCATCTCCCCCTTTTTCTTTTCCTCCTTTTCTCCCCCCCCCCTATTTTTCTATTTCTTACTTTACCCCTTTTTCTTCCTCCTCTTTCTTGCCTCTTTTCTAAACCTTTCCTTTCATCCCCTTTGTTAGTTCAGTTTGAATTGTTATTATGCAACTGCTATTTTATTATGATTAATTTGAGAGATTTGTCATTCCTTGAGAATTATTGATATGATTTTTGCACAGTATGTGATAGAGATCTAAACAAACTTTTTTTGCACTTTTTGAGGTATTTTTTAAAAGCATTACTTCAGACAGGACTTTATCAAAAGCTGTTTGTTTCTTTAAAATGGGATAGAGATGTATTAAGGATTGTCTTATCCCTGTAAATGAAATATATTACTGATTACTTATTTATGAATTATTCATTAACTTGTCACTATAAATTGAAAACTGTTTTGTTGCTATTTGTCCCCCCCTCCCCCGACGAAGCCTCATATGACAGAAGTGAAGTGCTGGGATGCAGTTTTGTTCCCTGCTTGCATTTTTGCACCTGGGTCTAACAAAATAAAATCATTTGAGAAACATTTGTTTGCTTTAGAGAGGGGTATTTGGGAGAATCATTTGGGTCTGGCGGGGAAGGGGGTTGTCCTTTCCCCTCATATTTTAGGAAATTCCCCAAAATTGGGTAGATTTATAAATTTATTCTAAAGAAGTATGCCCCTTCCAACCATTAAGGTACAAACATGGTGGGGAAAGCTGTTGGGCTATCAATTGCAGGAGGAAGACTGGGCTTGCTGTTGAGCTAATGCTTATGGGGTAGGTAAAGATGTAGGGGGGCTGTCTACTGCAGTTGAAGACCCTCTATTTTTGGTATAGAACACCAGATTTATTAAAGAAAATGATTTTGATGGACAATGGTTTGTGTTGGAGGTCTCAGTCTATGGGCACATTGTGGCATATTATTTGGGAGTGTCCTAAGTTGGTGAATTGGTGGAAGCAACTGTGGGCTAAAATACAGTCAGTATTACAGTGCCAGGTCCCTCTTGATCCTAATCTCCTGCAAAATCAAACAGAGTCTGCACAAGACTGGGGTGCAGGGATAAAGTCACAGTCACAAAGAGCAAAAAAATCCCACTCTCACCACCCAATATATGATACTGCTCACCAAGGTATCTAAATGTGCTATTTTTATGCAAAGTGCCAGTGCAAAACACATATCCTGATGCATTTTGGAAAATTAATTTCCTTTATCAAAGGATCATATTTAGACCTTGCAGTCTTGCCTCATATGGTTTTTGATGCATACCCATCACCATCTTCTTGTCCCGTAGCCCCTTTTTCATTTAACTTAGTTATTAAAAAAAATACTACGGGTCATACTACGGGCAATTCAAGAGCCAGGAGGCTAGAGGCCCATAATGCTCTTATGCTAAGCCAACAAATAATAGGACAGTGAGTAGCCTGTTCTTATTAATTGATCTAATCTGTACTTAAAAATGCTTTTGGTCTCACTTATAACCACATGTAAAGGCAACCCATTCCATGGACCAATGACTCGAAGGGTGAAAAAATATTTCAGCTTGACATGAATAAATGATTTTCTTTCTAATTGCAGAGGATGTCCCCTGAAATATAAACACATGTTTTAAAGTCCAAACCCAATTCACACATAAAGTGTGGATCATGAACAATATCATACAGAAATAACAAATCACCCCTAAGTTGGCACGTGGAAAGGGGCATAAGTTTTAAAGTGCTTAACCTGCCATCATAAGACAGGCTTTCAAGCCCAGCTATTTTCTTTGTAAATTTTCTGTGAACTTTTTCTAACTGGTGCCCTTCAGTGTTTTTATAAGGACACCAGAGCTGCGAGGCATATTCCAGATGTGGTCAAGTGTATGCTCTTTATAATGGCATGAGCACTTCATGATTCCTAGACCCAATGTTTCTCAAAATGGACTAAATGACTTTGTTGGTTTTGTTAATGGTGCTATTAACCTGCTGGCTATGTGACAAATCATCAGAAATTATGACACCCAAATCTTTTTCATTAGTTGTTGTTTCCAATAAGACACTTGCCAATGAATATTCAAACTGTAAGTTTTTAGCTCCCAAATGCATTACTTTGCATTTGGATACATTAAGGGTCATGTCCCATTCATTCACCCATGAGGAAACGTGGTCTAAGTCAAGCTGGATGGCTTCAGCTGGAGCAACTGACTCACAAGGTCCACCAATCTTAATATCATCTGCGTATTTAGTAGTAAAGGATGAGCAAACTGTTGTTAAATTGGCTATAAATGCTTGAAAAAGGCAAGGGCCTAGAACAGAGCCCTGGGGCACCCCACTAGTCACATCACCTTTAACTGAATTAAATCCATTGATGATGACCTGTTATGATCGATCTTGCAACCAACTTTTTATCCATGCAATAAGAAAATAGTTAATATTAAATTTACCAAGTTTACTGATTAAAGCCCAATGAGGCATAATATCAAAGGCCTTGCTGAAATCAGAATCAATGAAATCTTACAGTCTATGAATGATGGACATACAGTATTCACTTTCTGTACATTTTTAATGTGAAGTGCCCTTCATTGCTATATAATCATCATATAACCATAACCATATACAAATTTATTTATTTAGGAAATTGGATATAACAACTCTTTGAGTCATAGACTCATTTCCAAAGGCTCCACGCCAGAATAAAACATAGACATTTATACAGTACATACATACAATAAATGTGGGTGAGCAATCATACAGAGTATAAGTACAATGAGCACTGGTTAATGCCTATACATTTGGTAGCTGAACCGGGCAGAGCTATCGACATATTTACCTAATGAGCAGTTAAGGCCTATACAATTGGTAGCTAAAGCAATGCATGATATGAGTTGGTTGTAAGCTGCCTCAGTGAGGCCTTGTCTTATACATAATACAATGCATTCATAGTCCAGTGCAAACTATATGGTAACCGAGGGAGGTGAGGAGCCTCTAGACTAGAAACAGTAAGGGCTCTCCTCTGCCAAGCCAAGGGCAAATAACTAAGTTCCTCCAGCTGTTACCACCACTGGTTTGGGAAAAACGTTTACATAACTTAAGGACATGACCCTATTGTTGAAGTTTAAAATAAACAGTGAGAAATCAAAACTGATGGCATTTGGGTCACATAAAAACATACATAACTGGGTTACAGAAGGTAATCAAATAGATCAAGTTAGTAGTTATGCATATCTGGGGTTATTTTTTCAAATATTCTTAATTGGAATTTTTACTGCCCAAGAACTAAAGGTAAGGTCATCATAATAAAGCAAACTTTTCTTCATTTTATGTTTTATGTTTGATAGACTATTCTTACAACAATTACTGCAGATGCCATTTACCATTACTATATTCTGCTGAAATATACATGTAACCCCTAGGTGGCGCTATCCCAAGGGCTACTACCCCTGCCTGCTTGGCTACTAACAGGTTGAGGGGCCTAGCTACAATGGTGGATGCCTCCACCCAGAGGTCAGGGTTGATAGTGGTTAGACTAGCTCGGGTACAGCCCTCTGTGACACTGTGACCTCCCCTTTGTTTCCACTAGTGGCCCACACAATACACGGGAGTTACCTTCCCAATACCCCACAAATGCACACTTCTTACACATACAGTACCACTTACCCTCAGGACTGATGTCTTGCAGCATGTCTCTGAGGACCCCCTGTAAAACAAGGTTAGGCAATATACACAAACACAATGCAATGCTTTTTCTACATGTACTGACACCACAGACAGCATATAGTTCAATAACAACAAATCTGATTTATTAGAGGGGGCAGTAACAAAGAGGGAGCAATCAGGTTGATTTGGTTTGGAAATATTTAAATCACAGTACTGTGCATGCATATAGGGTCCAAAATGTCACTTTTTGGGTACTCAGGATGGTGGGGGGCTAGCCAGGGTCAGTGCAGATGGTTGGGGCCTTTTGATGGAAAAACACATGCACACACAAATTGTAATCCGGAGCCCTGGGGCTCAGTTCATGAAGAAATGAAACAGCAATAATTAGATGACACACTTGTAATCATACCTCTCAACTGCTCCGGATTTTCTGTGATGTCCCGTATTCAGTTGGTCCAAGTCAGCCTGTTCCGCTGCTCCGCATTCTGTGGTGTTTTTCCGCCCAAATCCATCCCGAATGACGAAAACACGCGCTTGCCTTTGTTGTTGCCCAACACTTCCGGGTTTCCGTCTCTGCCAATGTCTGACGTGCCCTGCCGACCAATAGGGTGGTTTTCCTACTGTACCAATAAAATTTGTGCTCCCCCCCAAGCCTGCCTCGTAGCCCAGCAGCCTCTGCTCTACCCGACCCGCCCCCACAGATGGCTTGATGGCTGGTACCCCCTCAGGTCTGCTTCTGTACAATAAAGCAGCTAGTGGCTGGAGGGAGAACCACAGAGCTGTTGGTAGCTGTTTCTAGAAGAGCCGGAGGAGGACAGGACAACGTTACGCATCAGAGCAGAGGTCAGAGGGGATTCGGAGCACACCACAGAACTAGCTGAGGAGCAGAAGAAGAAATGGGCAGTAGCTGCTCAGTGGCTGCACCATATCGCCGGAGAGGAGAGTCAGTGGCTGTGGAGTGGAGACCACACAGTGAAAGCTGGGAGCAGTGGCGGGAGCCTGAGAACGAACACCGGTGCCAATCGCCAGTTGCAAGAGGTGAGAAACGAAAGTTTTTTTTATTGCGAATTAAATGCTGCCTGTGCTGTGCCTGCCTTGTTTCCCTTTAGCTCTCGGGTGGTGGGTGGCAAGAATTTGTGGTAGCGCATCGGACCGTGTTTATTGGGGCAGTTTCCCTGCTCCTGCTCCCTCCCAGGGTAGTGCATCGGACCGTAGGGCTGGCAAGGAGATGGAAGGAAGCTGTGAGCTGACTTGGGTTGGGAGCTAGTGCCATAATTTGGATATGATTGTGCAAAGTGCAATTAGGAAACAAATAATGTCAATGTTGAGAGGCAGGAAATATCTTCATTGCAAAGTTGGGTGTGTCCCAGGAGGGAAAGAAAGTCACGTTTTGTACAAGAGGATTGGTTCAAAAATTACCCCACAAACACTGCAACAGTTTATAACAACTTATGCCCATGATTTTTGTTTGAAGACTTCTTGACATGTGAGGAGGTGTAGAAATATATTTTTTGGAGGTGTGAATTAATTCCTTAACTTAGACCTGCATTTTTATTTCCTGTAATAAAAACACTGACGGTTGTTAGCAGCAGCGCTCTGAACGGTGCACGTTTCAAGTGCCAGGCTTACCAGCAGTGGATGCTGCCCGAGTTTCGGGACTGTTGAAGCCTCCGTTTCAGGCATCATTACCTAGTTTCGTTTCTGGTTTCCCAACAAAGGTGGGCAATCTATTTGGGGAGCCATGTTAGCATGTTAGGGTCCTCTGAGGCAGCTTTCCCCCTTGAATGGGACAATGACGAGCGGATGGCTGCCCTCTTCTCTTGTGTACCTGGGATTACAGTGAAAGCAGTATGAGAATGGCAAACGGAGGGTGGGGGTGCCACTAGACACCAGGGAAAGTGAAAATCATTATGGGGACAGTGATTGGAGGGTGGGGAGCTACTAAACACCAGGGAAAGTCAAACCATTATGGGGCATGGCAATTGGAAGGGGGTGGCGGTGCCAATAGACACCAGGGAAATCTTGATACAATAGGGGGGTGGCAATTGGGGGTGCTATTAAACACCAGGGAAACACTGAAACAATACAGGGATGGCTGTTGCAGGGTGGGAGATGCCATTAGACACCAGGGAAACTAAGTCCAATACTACTGGACTAAGTCCAAAATGTTTTTGCGTATGAAAGGATCCTTTATCATATAGCCAATGTATATTAAACTGCTAATTTTTTTTATTTATTTTTTATAGAACTCGAGCCTGGGTTTGGGACACTGACCTTCTCCCATCAGAGGCAGAGCGAGTTCAGCAAGCAACCAGTGCATCCACCAGGAGTCCAGGACTGTCTACACCATGCAGGCATTTCTCACCAGCAAAAGGAGGTGAGAGGAGGATCAGCAGCAGCAGAATTTAATAGGTATGTTCCAGGGAAATTGGGCAATTGGGCATATCCTAAAGTGTAAAGTATTTTTAAAATGACTGCATCTTTAACTGTCTGGGAGTGGTGGGGTTGGGAATGCTACCACCAATTTCCTTTCTTTTGGGACTTGTAATTTATTGGGTGGTTGCTGCCTCAGTGACTCCAATTTCCTTAGGATATACATGTATACCATTTTGGCAGGCTGGGGGTGCATAGCTTGCTGTGTCTGACAACATCGGGTATTTTGGGGAATAAAGTTCTAGTATGACACATTGACTCTGCTGGCTGTATTCATAAAACAATATGGGTGATTGGGCACAATAAGCCAGACCCCCAAACCCACACAATGACATATGTGACCTGTTTTTTTGTTGGCGGTGCATGGGATCTGACTCGTTACAGGAATGCATCGGAGTACTTGGGTCTGGATGGATGTGTTTAATAAAATGGGTTGTGCAAGTATTTGTGGTTTGTGGTGGTGCAGCAGGGGGGACCTACCTGCAGCGTCCAACAATGTCTGATGTTTTATTAATATGATTGTAGTGTTAGTGTAACACACTGCAGGCATGTTAATCAACCATTAGGATTGGTTGGCCACAGCAAGCGGGACCACCCCTCTCACCAACCCAGAGAATGACTTGCTTGGGCTGGTTTTGATGGTGTGGTGGTTTGCTACGTGATGTCGCGGGGTTACGTTACATGTGTAACAGAATTCTTTGTACAAGTGTTTGGGTACATGGGGGGGGCTGCTTGCAGCGTCCAAACAGTATCTGATGTTTTATTAATATGATTGTAGTGTTAGTGTAACGCACTACAGGCATGTTAATCAACCATCAGGATTGGTTGGTCACAGCAAGCGGGATCCCCCCAACCCAAAGAATGATGTACATGTCCTGTTTTTGCAGTGAGTGTTTAGTCTGCTAAAGGACACTACGTCGGATTACTTGGTTGAAATGTGTTTTCTGGAGTACTCATTTATCTTTGCCATCCCTTGGCAAAGTTGGCTCTGGCTTACTTTGCTACTTGCTTGCAGCTTACTTCAGATGCGTTTTCATGGAATTCTTGTTTTTGCTGCCATGTCTTGACAAGCTGGGGTGCACAAGTGTGCTTCTCCATCTTCGGTACTTCATCGCTGAACTGTCCTGCTGCCATGTCTTGACAAGCTGGGGTGTACAAGTGTGTTTCTCCATCTTCGGTACTTCATCGCTGAACCGTCCTGCTGCCATGTCTTGACAAGCTGGGGTGCACAAGTGTGTTTCTCCATCTTCGGTACTTCATCGCTGAACCGTCCTGCTGCCATGTCCTGTCAAGCTGGGCCACACAAGTGTCTCCATGTTCTGTCCTTCATTGCCTGAACCATCCTGCTACCATGTCTTGACAAGCTGGGGTGCACAAGTGTGTTTCTCCATCTCCTGTTCTTCAGCATCTCTTGTTGTGCGATTGCGTTTTTTTTAAATTGAAGATGTGTATCCAGAGGGAGCCTGGATCTGTTCAACAGGAGGATGGCAGAGAAATTCTTTCTTTTCTTCTGCCACCTTCTTGAAGAATAGAATCCTACCCCACTGGAACACTAAAACTGATGTGTTCAAGCACTAAATACAAAATTAATACTTCATGTGTAGACAACCGGGCGAAGTTGATGATGAGGACCATGATAGTGACAATCTCCGGAGAAGAAAAAGGCGAAGATACACAATTTTCAAGCAACCTGGATTAGCATGTTTGACTGGTTAGCGGGAAGCAAACGTGGTGTGAAGCATGCATTCTGCAAGACCTGTGGCACAGATTTCACCATCCACCATGGAGGACGACATGACTTGCAGCGGCATGCTAATTCAGAAAAGCACCAGCAAAATTCCAAGCACGTGACTGGAAAAAACATGTCGCACTTCTTTGGCTCTCCAAACCTGGTGAGCACGAAAGTCATTGAGGCAGAGGTGGCTTTTGTGTCCCTGATAGCAGAACATAATCTCCCTTTTACAGCAGGAAGCATATTCTAAAGTACATGAAAAATATGGAAGACCCAGAAGTTCTGAAGAAGATGACCTGTGGGCCAACCAAAGCAAGCTGCATTGCAAGGGATGTGCTTGGGCCACGATACCAAAATGATGTAGCTGCAATGTGTCAGAAAGTACCCTTTTGTGTGTACATGGACCAGAGCACTGATATGGGTGATGAAAAACTGTTAGTCATTCTTGTGGGTTTCCTGGATGAAGCTGCTGGCAGAAATGTCATCCGTTTCTTAGATATGCCAGATTGTGTGTCTGGGACCGCAGACGCGATGTTTGACTGCTTGGTAGAAAGCATGAACAAGTTTGAAATCCATTGTCAAATATTGCAGCGTTTTCATCTGATAATGCTGCTTCTATGATTGGGAAAAACAATTCAGTCCTGTCACGTTTAAAGAATGTGAATCCAAACATTCTTAACATGGGATGCCTCTGTCACTTGGCTGATCTGTGCAGCCAAGCTGAGGTAAAAGCTTCGTTCACCTGTGGAAGAATTGCTCTCTGATGTGTACTGCCACTTCTCAACCAGTTCACAAAGACAACAGAAACTAAAGGAATTTGCATTGTTCACAGATGTTGACCCACTCAAAATAATTAAGCATGCCCCAACTAGATGGCTGAGTCTTGGAAAAGTTATCAACCGAACCTTGATATGTGGCGGCTCTGCTGTCATATTTTCTAACACTGGAACCAAGATCATCCAAAATTGACCTACTCTGTAATCGTCTGCAGTGCCATGAACTCAGAATGGTCTTTATGTTTCTTAAATATGCACTAGAACCCTTGCTGCAGTTTAGCACCCAGCTACAAAGCAGAGAAGCCAGCTTATGACTCTGCGTGGAGATGTGCACAAACTGATGCAGCAGTATGCAAGCAGAGTACTGAAACCAGCAGCAGCTGTAAAATTAATCAGGCAAAATGACATGTCTGTACTACATGACTCAAGCAGTGTCTTGGCCAATGGGGACCTCAGGGTTGGACTGGAGGTCAAGCAGTACATAAGTAATAATGAGGATGACATTTTGGGGACAGTAACTGAACAAAGTTTTTACAAGAAAACTGTGGTGTTTTATACTGCTGTGCTGGAAAAAATCCTGAAAAAGTTTCCAATTCAGGATCACCTATTAAAAAATGCTGCAGCAATTAAGCTGGACATATCCACACAACTTGTGTTTGATGTTGCCAAATGTCTTGGAGTCTGTGTAACTGAGGAAGACTCTGAACAATTATTAGATGAGTTTTCAGTGTATCAGATTGAAGATACAGGTAAATTAATAGGACCAGTCAATGGACCACATTCATGCATTTCTAAATATTGGGCTCATGTTCTGCAGAACTATGTGCCTCTGAAAGACTTCAGCTTTTCAAAGATTAATGTTGATGTTACTTTGCTTGCATTCGAATGCTGAAGCAGAAAGGGCCTTCAGCATGGTGAGGAAGGTAAAAAAGCAAGCTGCGTCATTAGCTAAGTCTGAAGACACTGAACTCTCTGCTGGCCATCAAAATGAATGAAGACAAGGACTGCTATGAGGTCAAGCAGCCAAAGCAAGTGCTAGATGCTGCAAAAAAAGCCACAGCAGCATACAACAAAAAAAATCTCAGTCATACTTGTGATAAATAAAATATAAGTTACACTGGCAGGTGTGCAGCCACAAGTTTTCTGAATGTTTCTCATGTTTTGTTTGTATTTGCTGTTTAATTTTCGTTTCTTCTGTTCTGCTACACACTGATGGTTTTGATTGCATTGTGTTGGAGTTGGGCTGTGGTTGCACTAACTAAAAGCTTTGCATTGTTGAGTTGTTTGAATAATGTTTTATTTACTGTGTGGCTGGCATTTACTGTTAAGCATAGCAATGTAGGAACTGTAGCGTAGCAATGTAGAAATGTAGGAACTGTAGTGTAGCAATGTAGAAATGTAGGAACTGTAGCGTAGCAATGCAGAAATGTAGGAACTGTAGCGTAGCAATGTAGAAAGTGCGGATGTGTAGCGTAGCAGGTGTATTGTTTTTGCCTGCGTTTAATATGTGCAAAATAAAGTGTTTCTTAATCTAATCTTGTGTGCATTGTGTTTATTCATGAGTGTAGTATTAAAATAAAGTACAGACAACACATTGGTATAGTAAGTTTTTATAACAAAAACACACAGCACCACACATGGTGTAAAATAACTTTATTGATGCACCATCAGATGGCTGCGCTACTCGCGCGCTACAAAAAATAGGGTGTTCCACATTTGGGTCATTTGTCACACATTGCCATGGTCTTTGTTCCACATTGGCAGGTTTAGAGGTTGAGAGGTATGCTTGTAATCGATAAAAGGCTGCAGGGAGGTACCCTGATTTGTACTCACAATACCAAAGCTGAAGGCTGGATGGAGGATGTTCTAGCTGGATTGCCAGAAAAACAAGGTATGGAGACAGGGTCCTTGTGGCTGGACCCAACTGCAGTTGATAGCAAGCAGAATTAGTCTGACTCAAGCTGGGATCTGCTTCCAGCTTTAGCACACAGCTTACAGAAAAGGGGGAAATAACATCGTGATCCCCCACAAGCACTATGCACATTTATATGTAAAAGGAAAGTACTATACCAGGCAGGCTGCTCCTTGATCCTGATCGCAATTACTGCAAAGATACCTGGGAGCACACACAGCATCAGCAGTCCCTGACAGGCCGATCGCATTCAGCAAACTTTCGATCTTCTTCAGGTTAAGCCTGTCTTCCACACTTCTGGATCCTCTTTCTCCTCACAGACTCAGATTCAGTCTGAACTGGCACTTACAAATGGCTGCAGGCCAAACTTCAGGGCCTCCCACGCGCTTCCCGTGTGAATTACACACCACAGCAAGAGCAGAGCTCCTTCTTTCTTCACTGTCACTACTGATCTGGCTCCCCAGCAGACAGTGCAGGGCATTTTCTTCGAGTTCCTCCCAGTTTGGTTGGCTGGTTCAGCTGTCACTTACAATAGGGCTCCCTCTGTTGGTGCAAAAAGGCGCCAAGGTCCCAACTACAATTCCCAAAAGCGCTGACCATACAGTACATAGGTGGCTGGCTCCACAATGAGAGTCCAAGTTCTGATTTGCCAGCAGACTCCATTTTAACAATTCCCCCTTCACATTGATTGGTCCAATTCAACAGTTCAGTACCAGAATGGAGGGCTAAGCAAAAACAGTCCAGACTGCAAAGAAAAGCAGATTAGACAAACCGTATTTTCATTATTACTCTAAACAATTCCTAGCAAACTAGTTACATTTTTCAAAAGAGCTCCCTCTGCTCTTTTAGCAATGGCAGAAATGGAGCGATTTGGCAGTAGCTCAAATGGGATTCAAGCAGGAAAACACACAGACCCCCATCCAAATGAATTATATCTGCAGGCAGACAGCTCTTAAAGAGACAGCACGTGGAGGCTCAAAAAACACTCACAGTGCCCACATTTAAGTGGCATTACGCTGGACACCAACTAGGCAGGGAGCACTTAGGCAAGCTCCTGGAAGGCTTTTAGAAACCCCCATTTGCAGAGGGTTACATACAGCTTTGTAGTTCCAGTTTAATTGGAAAAGGTAATGTTAAATTGTTATAAATCCTTTTGAGGTTAACAATTTCTACTCCTTTATGTCATGTATATACTGAAGTCTGCAAACCAAGGCTCCCAACTCTAGCTTCTATTAAAATCTTGGCATTCTAAATTAAGATTAATTTAATGCCAAACACAAGGGACTGGATTCTCAAAGCCCATGAAAATCCTGCAGCTTCGGGAAAAACTTAGCTCAAGTGGGTTGCCACTTGTGGAACTGCAATTTTTCCTGCATCTGCAGTATTCTCTAAAGTGGAGCCGGGTTACAACTGGCTCCATCATTTACAGCAGCTTGCAGCTGGTTTTTCCCCACAGCTGTGGGAAGATTTTATGGCCAGGAAGGATTAGGTGTAAGAACTCCCGCAGCTGCAGCTGACTGATAATACAAATCTCCGCAGTTGTGGAGATTTCAGTCCACAACTGGAGCTGTGGAGTGGGACTTAGTCCAACAACATTTTAAGAATTTGGCCCAATATTTTTGCTGCACTGTTTGAAAGAGAAATGTGTGTATCAATCAAAGGTTATAACTCCTTCTGGTTAAAATATATCACAGATCAACTTAAATGTTTAAATGTATATAATGGATGGTCTAACTATTTAAAGGATATAACAATAATTACTAAATATATTCAGTTTTAAAAAAATAAAACCATTTCTAGGGCTAGCATATCTAATAGTTAAGCACTCAGTATATCAGTCAAGGTTTTCTGAGTGTAGCCCAAAATTTAAACTGAGTCATCATCTCAAACCATATCTTCTTGAGCTTGAGAATTTTTAGTTAAGAAGCTCTTTAAAGGGACATTGTCAACCCCCTTAGACCTCAAAATGTTCCTAGCTTTAAAAAAAACACATTTTATGATTGTTTACATTCTACAGAGACTGTTGATGCAGCTGGTAGTTTGATTCAGTTCCTTTTTTTTCTTTTAAAAATTGAAAAACTGAGTGCCAACCATACTGGTGTTACCACGCCAAAACATGTTTGTTTACATTTCTTGACCAACTCCCACTGCATCTTTCCTGGACTCAGGAATACATCAAACACAATCTAGCCACTCATTATGCAGTGGAAGTAGAACAGACTATTGTATCATGAGTGGCTGCACTGCTTGAGGGTGTTTCTGATGTTCAGGAAGTATGCAATAAGAGTATTTCAATGATTTGAAGCAAAACAAGGCTGGGTATAGCTATACATTACCATGCATTTCAATTCTAATAAGTCAAGAGGCAGATAAAACAACCAGCAACATCAATGAATTTTAGAGAAGGTAATTAATCATAAAATACGGAGTTTTACCTAAAAATAATATGACGCAAAAAAGGTTGACAGTGTCCCTTTAACTGCTTATATAGTCTGATCTCTTTCTCTCCAAATTATTAATCATTAGGTATAAACAGAGTTCATACAGGTCACCGGTATGTGAATGGGGAGTTAGTGAAAGAGACAATCTTAAACTAAATGTTTGTGGTACCAAGAACCAAAGAAAAAAAACTTTTGAATGGATTCATTTTCTAGAAAGCCTCCCAGAAGATGAGTTGCCTGTAGTCCTTTTTTCACCTCTGTCGAAGCACTGTGGAAAACTCGGCATATTATTTGAGCAGTTGTTTCTTTTTAAGGACACAAACAATGTGTACTTAAAAGTAAGTGAAAATTCAACTTTACCCAAATGCATTTATCTGTGCTTTCTGATGTAAGAAATCAATTTATGCAATAGGTGTGGAACCAAAAGCAATTGCATAAATCCATTTATTTCCACATATGTGGGATAAATCTAACCACCCTAGATTTATCCCACATGTGTGGTATCAATGCAAACTGTCAATCAAAGCTTTTTTGTTCACTTTTTTGACAAACAAATGTGAATAACTTTAAAACGAAAAATGATAGCATATTACTGTGAGCACGAAAAATGTTCTGGACAAAAATATCCACAAAATGAGTAGTGTTTCATTTATAGATACCTTTTAGTTCTTTTTATAATTAACAAAAAACAGCATAAAATCCAATTGTCTTTTCACTTTTCAGACAAACAAATGTAAATAACTTTAAAATGAAAAATGATAGCATGGTACTGTCAGCACGAAAAATGTTCAGCACAAAACTATCTACAAAAGGAGTGGTGTTTTATTCATACATACCTTTTAGTTGTTTCGTAATTAGCAAAAAACAGCATAAAATTCAATTTTCTTTTCACTTTTTCAACAAACAAATGTGAATCACTTTAAAACCAAAAATGATAGCATGGTACTGAAAGCATGAAAAATGTTCAGCACAAAACTATCTACAAAATGAGTGTTTTTTCATTAATAAATACCTGTTAGTTTTTTTATAATTAGCAAAAAACAGCATAAAATGCATTTTTTGTTTCACTTTTTTGACAGCCAAATGTGAATAACTTTAAAATAAAACAGGTAGCATGATACTGTGATCATGATATTTCTTCAGCAAGAAGTTCTCTACAAAATGAGTGGAGTTTCATTTAATAGCTACCACCACGCTAGGCGGACATACACTAGGAAAGTTAACCAAAAGTCCCAGAAATGATCATTTAAGAAAAAGAAAACAAACAGTCAAAACCAAATGTTTCTGCACTGATAAGAAGCATCCCTATTGCATAAATGAAATATACAATGGTGAGCTGTCAGATAAATGATTTATCTATGCTTGTGCTGTTTGACCTCGGACACCTCACTCGTGGCTTACTCCACTTTTGAAGTTATCCAAGGTCAAACAGCACTTGTGTAGATAAATCATTTATCTGACAGCTCACCATTGTATATCCCATATTTATTTAACTTATGACTATAACTATGTTCTATAGTTCAACTTTAAACATACATTTTTTCCATGTGCTTAATTTTATTTTATATGTGTTATAATAACTAAAACAGTCAATTAGTATTTGTAGTGCTGCAGCATTTGGTCATAAAATATGAGAAGTGCATTATCTATATGGTGTGGAATGTAAGTATTAGTTTTAACTTTTCTACAGGGTACAAATACAGTGCAATATGACAGAGAATAATGTATTCTGTAGATAAGGGAGTGCATTTTTTTTTGCATGCACCATTAGTGTGTGATTAACCAATAATGCATATCAGGGTGGGTGTTGTGCTGGAGTAATGACATGCCTCAGGTGGTTGGGCACAAGGCTGTAGGCCAAGTGAGTCCAGCACCCAAAAAGTTATGTTAGCCCCAGATGCATGCCCTGGAGTGCATTCTTGTGATTATAAAATGGCTAGCTTGTGAAAAAACACAGGTAAAAAAATATGTTTAAATATAATTTTAATTGCTTTTTGAATAGGTGTGATGTTGTTTTTCTGTAACATCACTGTTGAAGGTCAGCACTGACCAGTCAGAACCCAGAAATTTTGTCTTGCTATTTTATAATGCCACCTAAACTGCAAGGGTGAAGCTTGAAGGATTTATTAAAGCATCACACAACAAGCATTTGTCAATGCCAAGTGTTGCTTGCTGTCATTAGCAGTGTAAGTGCAGGAGTTAGAGAGATGCAGATTTTATGAAATGGCAGTGAAGTATTGAACTGACACCAACTCCACCCCCACCCTGCAGAGACAGAGAGGCATTGGGGTGTGCCTTTGGGTCGTCACCCATAACGGTCAAGATATTTCACCTCACCCTACCCTGCAAACACTTACAAGTGTCAAGGTGTGCTTTGGAGTGTTCTGGCTTTACACTCACCTCATTCCAAAAGGAAATACACTGAAATGGGTGCAGTATAGGATAATAGGGTGAACTCTGGGGCCAAAGGGTCAAAGGCGCACCTCCATGCCTGCCACTGGCTGCAGGGTGGTGGTGGAATAGAATAAAGCATTACTGTCTACAATCCCAAGTCACACTCCTGACACCTGTCAGTCCCTACAGGGTAGGGCAGTATTTTTACTCCTAGTTTTCAACATGGGCTTTTTGTGACCCCACTGCATGAACAGTGACACTATCAGTTTGTTAGTCGAAAGGTGATTTTGCACAGCAACTGCGCCACTTGGCAGCACAGGTACAAAAACACACTTCGAACAGGATGTGAAAAATGATGCCTGTACAGTTCATGAAGAGGTGTAAAAAATGGTAATGTTGAAAATCTGGACTGAAAATATAAAAAAACTGGTTGTCACGAGTGTGAATAAAAACTGAGCAATGCACACCCATAATGTAATTAGTTTGGGGGATATTTTACAGCAGATTTTCAACACAGGCATTTTGGGGCCTCTGTTCATGAACACTGTCACTGTGATTTTCTTAATCTGTCTTGAAAACTGATTTCCCACAGCAATAGTGCTATTCTGTGCCAGAAGTGGGAAGCACATTTTGGCCAGGGTGTGAAAAATGACAGCTGTACTGTTCATAGGGAGGTGTGGAAAAATGGCAACGTTGAAAATCTGGACTGAAAATATTATGAATGAGTGAACTTACGAAGGTGAGTGGAAATTGCACAATGCACGCTCATAACACAGTCATTTTATAGACTTGTGTCACCAAATTTTCAACATAGCAGTTTAAGACCTCTGCTCATGAACAGTGTCACTGGGATTTTCTTAATCTGTCTTGAACATTGATTTTGCACACTGACCACACCACTGTGCACTACATGTGTGAAAATACATTTTGGGCAAGATGTGAAAAATGACAGCTGCACTGTTCATAAGAAGGTAATGATAAAATGGCAATGTTGAAAATCTGAGTGAAAATATTAAAAATGTTAAATTCACGAGCATGCGTAAGAACTCGCATAACTCAACTAAATAAAACAGTCATTTTAGAATTTTTCTGAAATTTTCAACATGGGTTTTGGGCCTACCTCATGAACTGTGACACTGTCATTTTATTAATCAGTCCAAAAAGGTGGTTCCACCCAGTGACTGCGAAATCACCTTTCAGGACTGAATAACAAAATAACAGTGACTGAGTTCATAAGGTTGGGTCCCAAGAACCCCATGTTGAAAATTTGGTGAAAAAATTTCCTAAAATAGTCATGCACCAAAGTTGAAAAAAAAATCATTTATGCCATTATACAGCCTACCGGCATTTCTTTTGTTCACGGTCGGCTTTGAAGAGTGCAGATGTGTTCCCGGTCCACCAGAGATCATCGCGCTGGGCTCTGGAGATAAGTGTGGGGTGATGTGGGGCTGTTGAGAGATGGGGCACACAGACGGTGGGAGCAGGTTGGGGAGGGGAGCAAGCGAATCAACGAGGGACCATTTTTTTCTTCTAGGTTTTTTTTTTTTACACAGACAACGGGAGATTTTTGCCACGCTGGGGAGGGCTCCCCACATGGCACCAGGCAGTTTTTTTGGGCACCCCATCAGTCATACAGTGTGTTGGGGGGATGCATGAGCCAAGGGGAGATTAGGCACCCCCTTCACTAAACAACAAATGGGGGGAGGTGCATTATGTTGATGGGGATAGGGCTACCCCATCAGCAAATAGAAATATAGACTTTGATGGCAGATAAGGACCTCTTGGCCCACCCAGTCTGGCCATTTCCTTACCTACTGGATAAGCAGCAGATTCTAGTTAACTGGGGAGGCGGTCATGCTGACACGGGAACTGGGCACCCCTTGTTTTTTTTTGTATTATTGAAATGTTTCACCAGGAAGGCACACTGAACGGTGGACAGTGGCTTTCCATCGGCTTCCTGGGGACTGTGAGATGCCGATGGAGAAGCCGTCGCCATGGGGACACCAATCAGCTGTTTTAGTAGTATGTAATGCACCAAAACAGCTGATTGCGTGCTGATGGCCCGAACTTCCTGACGCATTTAGGCATTCTCTCTAACTACTGAAAGCAATGTGTTTCATGCACATGCGTGCAAGCAACACAATGAGGGTTTGTTAAAAAAAACTATTGCATAATTAGAAATGCAGCAAATTTAAAATCTGACAGTAAAGTGGATGTGAAGTGCCCACTTCACATTAGCTTAACACTATGAGAAGTAGCCACTGGAAAGTGCTCACTTCACCTTGTCATTATGACTTCTCATTGTCATTCCGCCTTAATGCAAAGTAAGGTGAAGTGACAACAATATAGGCAGCCCCCACACATCACATGGCTCACAGTACTGTAAGTCACATGCTTTAGCCAGTCAGGAAGAAAGTGAGTCATAAAAGCAGTTAGTTTCACTTTCTCCTTTGCAGTGGTAGAAGGAGGAAGCATGTTGTGTGTAGAGGAGAGTTTGGAGTGGTATATTTGTTCCTATCTTGTGAATTGCCTAAAAACAAACAGCTTTTTTAAAAGCTAAATCTTTAGTTTTTTTTTTGTAGTGTTTTTTCAGTTCTTTTTTGCAACTGATTTGCTTGTTTTATAAGTTTGTTTTGTGTGTGTGTGTGTGTGACTATGTGTGTGTGTGAAACAGTCTTTCTTTGCGTGAGGCATTGGTCGGAAAGGGAATTAGTGGATTGTGCGCGATGAACCTGGGAGGAGAGTCTGTGGCCTGTGGGTGGGGTCAGAGGGGAGTGTGCATGTGTGGGGGTGGTTGGGTGTCATTGGACCACTCCTGACTGTTTGGTCTTGCCTCCCCCCTCTGGAAGCAGCAGCACCTCCATTGCCACCGGTGGCACATCCACCAACTCTGCCACTACCACCAATAGCAGCTGCAGGGGCTCCAGCAACACCCCCTCCACCACCTCCACAGCCGCAGGTGGAGACCCAGTTGCATAACAGTGCCGTTGGCTGTGCATCTGCCCCTCCTGTGCCTGGTCCCCCCCCACAGCTCCCCAGTCTGTCAGGTTTTTAACTGTGTGGGAGGGACAGCACCATTGTGGTTTGTTGGTTATGTGGCATGCTGGTGTGCCATGGCCCCCAAGGGACACATTTGGGGACTGGTGGCCAGCGCACACATCTGATAAACCACCACAAGGTGGAGTGGCAGGCTGCCACTGAGTGGGCCAGGCCTCTGTCTGCTGGCCCTTCTGTGGCAGTGGCAGAGGGTTCTGGGGGTGTTGTGCCTCACTGCCACAGCAGGAGGAGGGCAGCAGCAGCAGCAGCTGCTCCACCACCACTGCCACCACAGCCACCAGCACCACCCTCACCACTACCACCACTACCTGGCTTTCTCCCCGCAGTGGACCCGCCACAGTGCCTGCAACACAGACAGACATTGCACTGCTATGGGCGGCACTGGAGGAAAGCAATGAGAGGGTGAGTGCTGTACAGCAGCAGGTGGAGCAGATCGAGCAACACCAGCTGCAGATAGTGTCAATGCTCCACCTGCTGCTGCAACACCATGGAATCCCCCATTAAAATATTTTTTTCTGGACATCTCTCCCAACTGCTGTGGTGTATTGTGATTTTCTTTTTTTTTTATGTTCAATAATAGACAGTCATACATGCTCCTATTGCCCTGTTGTTATAATCTACTGCCTCAGTAATGTTTACTTTCTGTTGTGGTGTGGTTGTGGAAAAGCTGGTGTGAGCAGTACAAGTATGATGTGCTAAATTGCATGTGTACAGTCAGTGTTGTTTCATATGTGTGTGTGTGTGTGTGTGTGTGTGACATCAGACTTTGTGCAGCTTCTTGCAAACATATATTGCTGACTTGTTGTAGTGTTTATAGTATAAAGAATAGCAAGCAGAATAATGTATATTTTACTGTCACCATCATCATCAGCAGACTAAGTGATACGATACTTTTTTAGAGGTGTCTGGTCAGAGTGCACCCTAGTCACATATTGCACACATGACTTTTAGGAGAGCATGTGCTTATTGTGCTATGATCTCCGCTAAGTCATGTGTGCACTGTAAGTGACTGAGGTGCACAGTGACCCGATACCTCTGAAAAAATATCATATCACTTTCTCCGCTGGTGCTGATGAGTGTGCGTGAAGCAGTCTCTCTTTGCATGAGGCATTGGTTGGAGAGGGAATTAGTGGGTTGTGTGTGATGGACCTGGGATGAGACTCTGTGGCCCATGGGCATCGGCAGAGGGGAGTGCGCATGCGTGGGGGTGGTTTGGTGTTGTTGGACTGCTCCTGACTGTTTGGTTCTTGCCTCTCTCCCTCTGGAAGCAGCAGCACCACCAGTGCCACTGGCAGCACATCCACCAACTCTGCCACCACCACCACCAGTAGCAGCTGCAGGGGCTGCAGCAGCATCCCCTCCACCACCTCCACAGCCACAGGTGGAGCCCCAGTTGTGTAATGGTGCTGCTGGCAATACATCTGTCCCTTTTGTAACTGGTCCCCCCCACAGCTCCACAGTCTGACAGGTTTTTAACTGTGTGGGGGGGGACAGCACCATTGTGGTTTGTCGGTTATGTGGCATGCAGGTGCGCCATGGCCCTCGGGGGACTCATTTGGGGACTGGTGGCTAGTGCACACATCTGATAGACCATTACAAGGTGGAGTGGTAGGCTGACACTGAACAGGCTAGGCCTCTGTCTGCTGGCCCTTCTGTGGCAGTGGCAGAGGGTGCTGGGGGTGTTGTGCCTCACTGCTGCAGCAGGAGGAGGAGCGCAACAGCAGCAGCTGCTCCACCACCACCACAGCCACCAGCACAACCCTCACCACCACCACCACTACCTGGCTTTCCCCCCATAGTGTACTCACAGCAGTGCCTGCAATGCAGGCAGACATTGCACTGCTGTGGGCAGCACTGGAGGAAAGCAATGAGAGGGTGGGTGCTGTGCAGCAGCAGGTGGAGCAGATCAAGCAACACCAGCTGCAGATAGTGTCAATGCTCCACCTGCTGCTGCAACACCATGGAATCCCCCATTAACTTATTTTTTCTGGACACCCCCTCCCCCCCACTGCTGTGCTGTTTTGTAATTTTCTTTTTTTTATGTTTAATAATAGACAGTCATACATGCTCCTATTGCCCTGTTGTTATAATCCAGTGCCTCAGTAGTGTTTACTTTCTGTTGTAGAGTGGTTGTGGTAAAACTGGTGTGAGCAGTGCAAGAATAATGTGCTAAATTGCATGTGTACAGTAAGTGTTGTTTCATGTGTGTGTGTGTGTGACATCAGACATTGTGCAGCTTCCTACAAACATATATTGCTGCCTTTTGTAGTGTTTATAGTATAAAAAATAGCGAGCAGAATAACGTATATTTTATTGTCACTATCATCATCAGCTGACTAAGTGATACGATACTTTTGCAGAGGTATTTGGCCAGAATGCACCTTAGTTACATACTGCACACCTGACTTTTAGGCAAGCATGTGCTTTTTGTGCTATGATATCCTCTAAGTCATGTGTGCACTGTGAGTGACTGAGGTGCACAGTGACCCGATACCTCTGAAAAAATATCATAGGACTTACTCCGCTGGTGCTGATGATACAAATAAAATATACATCATGTATCCTTTCTTATCTTTATTCTTGAGATACTGCAACAAGTCACACCATATATATGTTTGCATGAAGCTGGACAATGTATGCATACACAGGAAAGAACACTGACGGCACACCTGCAGTTTAGCACAATATACTTGCACTACTCCGTCATGCTTTTTGGGAAACACTTCAAATCATGAGTCCAGACACAAAGTAAACATTACTGAGGCTCCATAAATATTTTGTTTTTGAAACAGACATTAAAGATATTCACCAAGTTACAGCATTGCACCCGATATATGGGCACCTTACTTCCAGGGGAATCTTTCTTGCTCCACATGTCCTTACATAGTGCAATACTTTTCTGGCAAAAATGCCCATGATTTCATTAAAGCAGATCATGGAGGACTTCCCGTTCTGAAGACCCACCCAAGTTGTGCCCCCCGCTTCCAGCAACGTTATGACATGATGCCAGGGAAAGCATGGGGACACGCTTCATTATACTGAATGGCTGGCAGCTTTCCAAATGTTTCTTTATGTTATAATGGTCGGTTTGTGTGTGAACGCATGGAGCATGTTTTGACTCAACAAGAGCCTTGTTAGTGGAAACATGCCCACATTTCACCACAAACTAACCATTATAACATAAAGAAACATTCTGAAAGCTGCCAGCCATTCAGTATAATGGAGCATGCCCCCACGCTCTCCCTGGCATCACATCATAACATTGCTGAGTGTGGGGGGGGCAGAATTTGGATGGGTCTACAGAACGGAAAGTCCTCCGTGACTCGCTTTAATGAAATTAATGAAATTATGAGCGTTTTTGCCTGAAAAGCATTACACTTAGGACATGTGGAGCAAGAAAGAGTCCCCTGGCGGTAAGGCACCCATATATTGGGTGCAATACCATAATAACTATGTAACTTGGTGAATCTCTTTAAAGCAACAGTGCAATAATCTGTTGAAAATTTTGACTTATACTTTTTAATGCTATTTTACATTTCCACTTTACTTACATCCTGACCTGTATGATACTATTATTTCCAGTATTTGAGTCTGCTTTACTAATTTTTTTCAACATCTGAAATAATAAAAGGAGCACCCCTTTTAATATGGTGAGGACCAGGTCTTTGTCAGTATTTTCCACTGCTTTTCTCCATCAGTTGTTATATATCACTTCTGTTGCAAAATTAACAGTTATGCAGCAGGCAGTGTTTTATGACCTCACAGAACAATACTCAAAAACAGCTGCAAATAGTGATAAAAACCTGGTCAGAACAATATTAAAAGGCATACTCCTTTTTTTTTCAGACATGAGAAAAAGTAGTAAAGCAGACACAAATTGTGAAAAGAAAGGTATCATACAAGTCAAGAGGTAACTAGTGGCTGGTAAAATAGCAAAAAAAAGTATAGGCCAAAATTGTCACCACATTGTTGCACTGCTGCTTTAATTTATAATTTAATTATGACATCACATGCTCACAATCACAACACACAAAATATGTGACAAAATTGGCAAGTGCCAATGAAGTGAAATGGGAGTGTTACACCACATGCAAAGTCCCCCTGAATTTATTGAGCAGTCACACATGCACACAGAGGTCACACAGAGTCCCCAGATTTTTTCTGCATCCTCAAAATGCATCTGTCTTGTGTCTAGAAAATTGACAAGTGCCACTGAAGTGAAATGGGAGCGTAACACCACGTGCAAAGTCCTGTCAGAAATGATGACCATGAGTGAACTGTTGCTTGTCCAAAGTGTGCTGCGATTCCTGCAAATGCGATGCGATCATCTCAACTGGATGGAAGGGTGCCATTTGTCTGTACACTAATAACAGCACTGGTGAGTTTATATATATATATATATATTTATTTCTGTATTTTGTAGGTGGGGGTTGACATATATAGACATGTACTCATTGTATTGTTTTGTATCACAGGTCACAGATACTGTTGGTGTGCACATTCCAGTACTTGATGAGAAATTTTTGTGTTGAAATTGGAAATGGATTACTCTTAAGCCAATGATGGTAAGTATTTTTTGGGGGAGGGGAGCATATTTGCAGGTAGGTCTCATTAATGGTTTCTTATTTGGTTACTTCTTCACAGATTTCATCTGCATCCTTCTCGAGTCTGGTTGGTAATGATGGTCATGGTCATCGATTAATGACTTCTGTGTGTTGCATATTTGCCCCAGCCCGGGGGGGGGGATACTGATGTTGAAGAACTTCTTTGGATAAGGCAACCATGACACAACACAGAATCTGGAAGTTTCCTAAAAAAAAAGAAATGAAAGACTTATTACAACTTGATTGCAGCAGTAACACATTATGTTTAAGCCGTGGCAGTTCCATGGGTATCTGGATTATTAACACAGACAGTAAATTGTCACACTGCAATCAGCAGATGAATCACAACTTAATTTAGTACCAGGCTGTGTAACAAATATACTGTGCCAGTGTCCCTGGTTCTCAATCTCAACTCAAGTTACATTTCAAAACCACATCTTGTCAAGTAACACAGCCTGTGTGCAACTTTTTCAACACTGTTATGGCTGCACAGCTGCAAGTTTGGAATACAGTGCATGATATCTTGCAGAAATAGTTTTTGTGATGTACACATGTCACCTAGTTTATGAATCCTCCTCAGTCGGATTTGTTGCACTCTTTTAAAAAAAAATGAACAGATGAAATAAAATATATATACTTAGCAGTATGGATTTTAAATGGATATTCCATAGGTTCCAGTGTATGGTACTGCTACAGTACCATTGATACTGGCTTTCAGCAGAGAGTCATTTTTTGTTAACCTGCAAAAAAACAAAATAAGTTTACCATGTGGGTTTGACCATTGCAGCTCAGAAAAGCAACAGAAAACAAAACACACAGCTAAAGGAAGTTGAATAGCATAAAAAACATTAGTACACATGGTCACTTTATAATTTTAATATTAAGAAGCCTTGTGCCTGTGGCTGATGAACGTGGTCTTGTTTTTGACCCCCTCTGCCTTGGCATGGTCAATGTAATGGGAAAACATTGTCAGAATGACACTGGTTGTCATAACTGTGGCACATGATGACATTCCCTGTGACATCTTCCTGCATCTGGTGGTGGTGGCAGTGGCTAACAGTGGTGGTGGTGGTGGTCCAAGGGGACACACAAATTCATTCCCTGTGGTGGCAGTGGCTAACAGTGGTTCTGGTTGTGGTGGTGATCTAGGGGGGCACATAACGTCATTCCCTGTGGTGGCAGTGGCTAACAGCAGTCCTGGTGGTCCTGGTGTCACACACAAAGTCATTCCCAGTGGTGGCAGTGGCTAACAGCAGTCCTGGTGGTGGTCCAGGGGCACACAAAGTCATTCCCTGTGGTGGCAGTGGCTAACAGCGGTCCTGTTGATGGTGGTCTGGGGGGGCACACAAAGTCATTCCTTGTGGTGGCAGTGGCTAACAGCGGTCCTGGTGGTGGTCCAGGGGGACACACAAAGTCATTCCCTGTGGTGGCAGTGGCTAACACCAGTCCTGGTGGTGGTCTGGGGGGCACACAAAGTCATTCCCTGTGGTGGCAGTGGCTAACAGTGGTCCTGGTGGTAGTCTGGGGGGCACTCAAAGTCATTCTCTGTGGTGGCAGTGGCGAACAGTGGTCCTGGTGGTGGTGGTCCGGGGGCACACAAAGTCATTTCCTGTGGCAGCAGTGGCTAACAGCGGTCCTGCTGGTGGTCAGGGGGGCACACAAAGTCATGAAAAAGAAAACAACTATCATACAGCAAATGTCACTGCCTTTTAACAACTTCAGTTAAAACCTGCCAACATTAACCTCATCATCATCCTCATAACGAAAGCTGCCCTCACAGTCACCTATGTCTGAAGTCTGACCACTGGGAAAATCTTTCTCCACTGTGCCACCATCTACGTCAGTGGTAGGTCGTTTCATGCTGCCACTGCCAGTGCCACCAGGATGGTCCAGTTCTACATCACCAAAACCACCATGACTAGGCCGGGGTATGAATACTGAGGTTGCAGTCTGTGCTGGTATGTGCCTCTCATTCATTTTTATGAATGTTAGCAAACTTACATTTACAGGAGAGAGATTTGTATGATGATCCCAAACTATTGCACCTGCTGAGTTGAATAACCTCTCAACACTTACACTGGAGGGTGGGCATGAGAGGTACTTCAGTGCCACTGCAGTCAGCTCTGGCCATTCACTGAACTTTCTGCTCCAGTATAAAAGGGGATCATCAGTTATTGACAGATGCCTGTTTTCAGACAAATATGATTCAACAATTCTCTGTGCTGTACTAAGTCCAGTGGTTGATGCATCATCCTGTTCTCCGGAATCATTTGTGTCACAAATCCCCACTTGGGACAAAGCCTCCCAAAGTGGGTTGACGCCAACCTCTTTGCAAGACAGACCGCCTGGAACTGCAGTCCCCTTCCCCTTACAGCATATGCTTGATAATCCTCCAGGTGCACCTTCAGCCCAATTATGCTGCTGAGATTTTCTGACCTTGGCACGTGATTTCTGTGCCCAATGAACCAAGCGCACCAGTTGCCCACTGACATTTTTTACCTGTTCAGGCCCTCCCTCCAGTACTGAGACAATTCCTCAATTGTATCGTGGGTCCAGCATTGTTGCTATGGCAAAGTTGTCACTATGCTGAATGCTCAAAATCTGATGATTCTGGTTGAATACTGTCAGCATGTGTTGCAGCAACATACTGCTACCACCATCTCCGGCAACATCAAGGCTATGCTGTACATTCACCAATGTCTGCCTCAGCACCTGCAGCAGTGGAATTGTTTGGCTAATGGAGACAGACTCACCACTCACTGCCTGTGTGGCATGTTCAAAAGGCCATAAAATTGTTATTACATGAGTCCATGAGGCATCACTGTTCAATCATCATAGACATGGAGGCCCCGGAACTGTCATGGCTAGTGTGCATCACAAGATATTCTGAGATGGCTTTGTATTGTTCATACAACCTCTCTGCCATATATAAAGTGGAATTCCACCAGATAACAGCTTCCAGCTTCAAGCGGTGCTGGGGGAGGCTGTTTCACATCTGCAACTGCCGAAGTTGGTCACGGGCCTTTGCAGATCATGCATGCAACTGTCAGCATTTCCTTTACATCAGGGTGCTTCAGAAACTCCTGCATCACAAGATTTAAACAATGAGCCATGCATGGAACATGAAAAAAGGCACCATTCATGATGCATTTCACCACATTTGACCCATTGTCACTTGCTATGAACCCAGCTATCAGGGACAGGGGGTTCAGCCATTTGTCAATTTCAGTCAGTACCACGTCCAATATGTTTTCACCAGTGTTTGAACAGGTCACATTGCGCATAGTAATCGTTGCATGCTGTTGAATTCCTGGAAGATTGCTACCACGACACTCCACCTTACTGCACTGATTATTCACAATACCAACAGCACAAACAACCCCCGGCACCTGCGCCCAGTGTGCAGTTATACACAAATACAAACTCCCCGCTGTTTTGCCACTTGTCCACATTTTCATACATAAATGAATGCATGGAGAGGAGGAATGTTGAAGGGCATGTCTTACTGACTCGGACACAGTACAGTATAACTCGGGTACAGCACGGATCGAAAAGTATGTCCTGGATGGGACTTTCCATTTTGGACAGACACGTGCAGCAAACTGCCAGAACCCAGAATTCCCCACAAAGGAGATGGGCTAAAGATCAATTGCAAGCATTTCTGCTACAGCAGCATTAAGTTCATGTGACACTGTATGATTGGGTGGGTACTGCAGCTTATGTGCAAAACACTCTGTAACGTGGGCTGACTTAAACGTTTTACACGGGGTGTGATGACAAATGGTTCTGCTTTGTGAATGGCAGGGGGTGGAGTGTGGACATTTGATGAAGATGGTTGCACAGGTGTTGATGACAAACCTACAAATGCAGTTATTTTGCCACATTTACCAACTGGGGTTGATGTACCACTTGCACCAGACATACTGCATTCACCACCACCACCACCACCATCAAAACTGCTACTCTTCACTGGCTCATTGGCGCAGCAGTTGGATTTCCACTTGCGACACTGGCGACCCGGGTTTGGGAATGGACTCAGGTCGCTGGAGAGCCGTCTGGGTGGAGTAGGCTTGAGCATCCTGCGACTGCTCACCTACTCTGGGGGGGAGGAAGGGGATGTGACTCGCTGTCTGCTGCCTCCTGGTGGAAGCCGGGAGAGCAGCAGCATAAGCGAGCCCCATTGCACAGGGGGTGTGGTGAATGTCGGCTTTCCCTTGATGTTCGTGGCACACCACGCCCCCGGGGAGAAAAGCGGAAAGCCTGGCCTTCTGACCTACCAGATGATGGCTGCCAAGCTCCTGCCAACCCGAGATGCCCTGATGCCCCCAAACCCACCTCAGCAGCACCCAGGGGACTGATTGCCTAGTGTTCTGGCCACCCCTCCTGGCGCCTTCCCTCTCGGAGGAGGAGAGGGACCCACCCGGCGAAGGGATATGCTGGGCCACTCCCTGGGTCAGCTGTGATCTGAGGTGAGGGGAAGGGAGTCGGGGTGAGGGGGTCGGAGGAAGCCATGAGCAGCCAGAAGAAGTGGCAGGTCAGTGGGAAATAAGGAGCAAAAAAAGAAAATAAACTGCTACTCTCACCAGCACTGGACAACATTTCAACATCATTATGCTCCTTCACCTCATCATGCCTTTAGTAATCCTGTGCTCTTAATTCATCACTACTGCACCCATTTAATTTCCTACTGGATTTAACAGTCATGGAAGGGAACAACATGCTCATTATGGTTGATGATGAGGGTGAACGCTCCACTTTGGTATTAGCTGCCATCTTGTGCTAGGTCCACAGTGCCATGTGCCTGTTCTTAAGATGCGTATGCTGTTCTCATTTGCCCAGATGGCTCCCCTTTTTACCTTGACTCACATGCACATGGCAAACCTGGCAGATTGCAACTGACTCATCATTTGCATCTTGCACAAAAAAATCCCAAATAAGGGATTGAGATGCTCTACTATTAACATGCCCCTGATACTGCTTATTGGACTCCGTTCTTTTAAGCCATGAAGTGTGTGTGTGTGGGGGGGGGGTGCTACGTGATTTTTTGGGCAGAACACACTTGGCCTGCAACTGACCACCACAACTACCTATCATTATTACTGGGTCATCATCATCACCATCAACTGAAACTGGTAAGTCACAAGTTTTTATGGGGGGGGGGGGATTAATGCAAACAGACCCAGACACAGCCACCTTGAATTTCTTTTTCTCTGGTTCCCAACTGGGGTTGATTACATCATCATCATTTTCATCAACATCACCCACATCCAGATCTTCTGCTTGGATGCTGGCATGTGGACTGCATGTTGCAACCACAGCAACATCTTCATCATTAGATTCATTATCATTATCTACACCACCATCACCTGATATTTTTTCACCACACTGTGAATCACTGCATGGAAAATGTGTGACCTGAACCACAGTGGAAGAAATGTCACATTGTATGCTGTCATTGACATGATTATCAGAGTTCTCATGTTCAGTTACTGGGGTGTTACTGGGAAGTATGATATCATTTATACTGCCACTCACTCACACTGTTTCACACTCCACTATATTTTTGGACATGGTACACTAGTCAGAAGTGGAACTTGAGGCAGCAGTACTCATACCACTACCAGCAACTGCACTAACATCACCAGCTGGGACAACGTCATCTCCTCCAACTATGAGTGAAGCTACTGATTGGGCTGTAAAAAACATTTTGGGAGAAATACCTTTCCTCACAACAACAATGCACTTCTGCGTCTGCGTACTACCATGCCCACAGACAATCTTACCACTGGGAGCAGTGCCATGGTGAGAACCAGCTTTGCCTGCATGTCTCTTTGTGGGCATTTTGGGGGATCAACAACAATATTCTGAACAAATTTAGATTTTGGAACATTCACTGTGGGTGGGGGGACGCTGGATGTGAAGCCAAAAAAAACAACTGTGGCTTCAGCAACAGATACAGAAATAAATTCACAAGTGAAAGCAACACCTTCACTAACCAGTGGTGCTGAAGTCACAAAATCCAATCTGGAAAATAATTATTTTTCCAGTGGGGGAACACTTACTGCAGATTTTTATGGCAGTGCAAGCAGCAAAACAAAGAAAAGATACCACAATGGCAGTACAAAATCACGCAGCTGCAGTGGAAATCAGGTTCACACTGCTGCGTCTGCAGTTACACTGTGGCACAATAATAGGTGTATTATTTGATGTCATGCACTGTACACACACTCTCACACACACACACATAATTTGTCTACAAGCAATGCGTAGCAAATTGAAAAGTTCAGTAATATGCTACATATTGTAAACAACCTGAAATTATGAACTGCTGCACCAGATCCACACAACACACAATCAGCAAAAAAGTCAACAGTTACTGACAATATTACTGTGTGTACATTAAAACAGTCAGTTATATAACAAAGATAGAAACAAAAAACAAAGAACTCCCTATTTCTCCAAGTTAAATCTACCTACACCACAGATACGCCTCTCCCCCAAAGCACACTTTCACAGTCTCTTACTATACAGACTCAATGTTGTACATTAACATTTAAAATCCACACAGAAACAAAAATGCTCAATGATATGAGCACAGGAGGGTTTTCTACAATTGATTAACTAAAGTTTGAGCAAACAAAATTACTCAAAAAGGCTTTTTTAACAGCTTTTAGAAGGTTTGCATCCCAGACAACTCTCAGAGCACACTCTCTCCTACAGCTTCTTACACACACTACCCTGAACTGAGGCTGTGCAGATCAATATAGAGCCCATGTGACCTGAACTCCCATGAATCACTGCAAAATTTGCCTTTGGAGCTTAAAAATAAGGTGAAATACATTGTTTTTGATGCACTTCGCCTTTAAAATTGGCGGAGTAGTGTTCTGGGAAGGCAGACTAACATGAAGTAATTGTTTTCAATGGACTTTGCGTTGTCCATCTTAACACAAATTACTCCACTTCATGTTGCGGAGTACTCTGAGAATTCGCCTTGGTTCCATGAATCACTTTGTGGAGTGAATTGAGGCCACTTCATCCACCACTATACATTATCCCACCTATACATTTTTTTGTATAATTGCTGACCTTTATTATAAAAGAAACTGGCTGAAAAAAAAAGAATATGATTTGAACTTGTTTTATTCAGAACCACATATAATGTACCGGTAACTAATTTGCAACATTATGGAAAGGTACATAATAAATATGAAGCAGCTAGGGAAGTCCGTAACATTTGAAATATCCCTTTGTAAGCATATGCAAATGTAAAACAATCACACAACAGTTTTAACAGAACAGGCTTTTTAACTGAGAAATAGGTAAAATGTATCATCTGAAGACCATTTTCTCTGTCAGTGGATATCACTTCAGAGACAGTTAAGCTGGCTTGTTTTGGTTTCCAAAGAGATGTACTTCTTGCTGTGAGCTGTTGGGAGAGAGAGAGAGAGAGAGAGAGAGAGAGACAGAGAGAGAGAGAAAGAGAGAGAACACTTGAAGGATATAAAACGTTCTTCGTTCTTTATTTAGATGTGTCCATGTAAGGAAAGCTTAACTTTCTGTAATTACAGATGTGGACTTTCTTGCATCATTGAACTATTGATTTATGTGTTTACACTGCAGGAACATACACCTTTACCCATCATCTGAATCATACTGTTTATCACCTATGGTCTCAGTGATGGCATCGGTGCCTGTGCTTGATTGTGACAGATCGTTACAGTGATCCCCTAAAGGAAAGCACACTGGGGCACAAAGATTGCTAGCAGTGAGGTTGTGGGGCCGTCTGCACTTGTCACATTCTTCAGAGTTATGTGCTGTTGGCCTGGGCTTCTTGTGATGAAGCTGATGGCTTACATTGTGTTGGTTCTGGATAAAGTACAGTTGAGATTTCTCAGTCATAAGAGAATGAATTTGTACTCTGTAGACGTTTGTGTCCAGAGATATGCAGGACCTCAGTAGCTGGGGCATTGACATCAAACCGGCACACTATTTTGGTTTTTTGGGTAGACGAGTTGGTAATTCTTTTCTATGATCTGGGAGTCTGACTGTCAATTCCATGCTTTTCGTAACAGCCCTTAATCTGTTATTCCAGACCATTACAGAAATATAAGTGTGCTGCGTACAAGCAGAATGCATGCCACATGCATAATTTTGCAATGTTTGCATGCGGTTCACATACACACAGTGAACCTATGCTAACCAGGTCTAAAAAGCACATCAGATTTGCATGTTGCAAGTCTGACATGTGCAGCAGGTAAGCAGGTGCGAACATCTTCTAAAAATCACATTAGATGCATGTGTTGCACGCTTAACATGAGTGCAGCAGTTAAACTGGTGTGAACATCATTTAAAAATCACATCAAGTTCACATGTTGCATGCTTGCCATGTATGCAGCAACTAAGCTAGTGCAAATCTCATCTAAAAAAACACATAATTTTCTTTTTTTCATACTACTGCTAGCAATTAGAGCATTTAAAATACCTTTTTTCATTGATTTCCATTTAAAATTGGGTAATTTCATTAATTCTGATCCTTTTGCAAGTTGTTTAATGGCTTTTGATTTTGGTCATTAAATTGCCACTAATTTGTAAAGTAGTGTTTGCTTACTGCATTAAATGCCGAGGATATAGTCAGCCAACATCCTCGATTCCAGATGTGTGAGAGGGGCCACTGTGTTGTGAAGCCTGACCTTTTTGTTTTGGGCCATGCAAATGTTATTATGCATATTAAGCACAAAAAATGTATTTCTCCATGACTGTTACGGCTCACTTACTTTCCCTTTATCGTCCTGTATGGAGCATATCCACTATGACAATGCTCAGCACTCTTCTGCTGAGTAGGGTCTTGGAAGCATGCATCATATATCACATTTTGTCACTGAAATGAATGGCATGGACAGTCAAAATGAGGGACACTAACCCTCACGATGATCAGGACACATCCTGAAACATGGAGAAACAATACCTCAGAACAAAGTGGAAATCACTGTATTTACCTGTACTGATGTTAGCCCCTAGAATTAATTTCTACCATAAAGCTGGATTGACATTTAGGTAGGGCGGGGGGTGCATTTGTACCTAGGTTGTTCTTATGGTGTGGCAATAATAGCATTATATTTGGATTTAATCTTTTGCACAGTAAGTGCTCCCTGGCCTGTGTGCACTCATGCTGAATGTGCACTCCTGACTCGACTGTGTCTGTATTGTGTCATCCACTCTCTCCACCTATTAGCAGCGGTGCCACTCACATGTGACGTAACAAGAGCACATGAATCCCACAAATGGGACATTGTATTTTCTGCCACAGAGTAGGCAGGTTGCACACTACAGCTTGAAGGATTTGGTGAGCACTGAACTCTCAATAGCAGTGTTGTGGCAGCATATTTTTGTTGGTTTACTCTTAGTGAGTCTCCATCTCTCTTGGTGGCTGAAGGGGCAGTGAGTGAATTCGAAGGTAAGCCTACCTACTTACTCTACTAGGCTCACTTCAGCAAAAAAATAAAAAAAAATAAAGTGGGTCCAATGCAGCAGCAAGATAGGCCTCGCAGCAGCAGTGACAGCGGTGTGGGTGTCCTTCATAGGCCTTGATCAGTGAAGTGCAGCAGCAGCTAAGCAAGAAGTAAGCAACACAGGTGGTGTGGGTTTGGTTAGTGAGCTGACTTGGTCACAGACCACACTGGGGACCTGGGATGGCTGATTCTAGCATCCAGTTTCTGGCAAAAGGACAGAGGAGGAGTGGACTGAAAACTAGGCTGTTGGTCCATCGGCGCAATGGTTGGATTTCTGCTTAATGCTCCATCTCTCATCCATCATTCTCTCTCTGTATGAAGCTCTCTTTCCCCTCTCTTGAGGCCTGACTTCTCTCTCACTGTTCCTCATTCATAGCCAAATACTGGTATGCCTCTGTTCCTACGTATCTCTCCTCTCTCTTTAACCATGAGATTCCCTCCTCCTATTCCATCCATTCGTCTGCTGCTCCTTCCTTTCATATCCTTCTTGCTAAATCTGTGGCAAACAGTCTGCTTTCTGTGTCTGACTTTCCATGCTTTGGAAAAGTCTCCCTTTCCCCATTCTTCTCTCTTCCTCCCTGCACTCTCCTAAATCACGCTTACCGACACACTTCACATAGGAGCACACCTGTAGCTAGGCTTCTTCATCATCTCCCATGTGTGCCTACAAATCAGTGTACTCTGTAATCTGAACTGTGTGCTTCATTGGTTCTGTAGAAATGCTTTCCCTACTTTGGCGGCATGCTCTCTTAACGTTTGATCTGGCTTACCCATAACCATTGTTCCTGTTGTTATTACTGTTTCATTATCTGATTGAACCTAGACACAAGCCCTGGTTCAGTATGCCTATCCTGCCACCACATTTTAAATAGATAAATAAATAATGGATGATACAAAATTGAAGCCAGTGCTACTATATGGAAATCGTATAATTTTAGTTAGTATCCCCACCTCTGAAATCTGATAAGGATCTTACCTGCACCTGTACCGTATTGGTATGGCTATAATAAACAATTCCTAACAGTGTTTCTGAGTGTCAAATTCCGAATGTAGCAACTGTGAAAAAGGAAGAGAAATAATTAGTTGACACACTTTTCTTTACTTTGCATGGACTAAAAAAGATGTGAAGCTGATATGAGAAAATTCAAGTAACTCTGATTAAATTAGAGCTTTTATGGAAAATGGGAGTGTCAAACTCAGACCCATATAAGCACCAGTTTGCCTTCCCCTATCTTCAATCCCTGATAAGCCCCCCTGAATGAGCCACTCATGTCACTCTGCAGATAGTGTGGGATCTTCATTTATTTTAAATGTCTCCAACTGGGATAATCCTTTGAGGTGCAGCATTTTATTTTCATAGTGGTCCTGGGGCAGACAAAAGCAGGTAGCAGTATAACTTAGCACAACAAAAAACTAGTTACAAACACCATACATACATACTGAAAATTTTGATGTACAAGCAAATGAGATGTAGACACTACCAAATTCATTACAGTATGACATAGGTGGAAGAATACTGGTATGGAAAATTGGACCTTAAATGGATGATGTACTGTAATGGGATGTGGGAGATGCTGGGTGAAAACAGGTACAAGTGCTCCCAACAGGGTTGGGAGATGGCCATAAATGAGTATGAGAAGGAATGTGCATGTTGAAAGAGGCTCTACACCCAAGGTTGGCCATCCTCTATGGCATGCATTATGTTTGCATATCACTAAAAGTTTTATACAGGCTTTTATAAATACAATCCATATTGTTTAGAGGTAATTTTGTCTCAAAATTAGTTTGCATTTTTATTTCCAGTCTTGTTAAGAACAGGATTTCTAGTAAAGCAAGAGATAGCAATCTTTAAAAAAAGAATCACATGCATTGCTGTATGGCAAGCTCTACGTACACAGACTACAAAAGATGTTTTTGTCAAAGACAGTGCTTTAAGCGAAAAGACTCCAAAAGAAAAAGTTGCTTAATGTTTTATGCAGTGACTTGCATTTTTTTCTTGGATCTGAAATGCTAATCTTTGAAGTGCTGAAAAAAAAACTATATATAGACAGAGACAGACAGACAAGCAGACAGATAGACAGAAAAGGAGTACAAAATAAGTTGATTTTATATAGTGCCAGTCATGCACACTGAATACCAAAGTGCTTTGCAAAGCAATGAACTGGATGCTGGTAACCAGTAATGAACTGTAAAGTTCTTATTATCACTAATGGCCATAAATATGACTGTTTCTCTAAGTTTCATTATGAAAACCACATAAACAACATTATTTGAAAAGGTATTACTTAACATTTACATATGTATTTATTTATTTCTACAGTTAGTTTGTGTTGACCAGGAAAGGATGGCGGCACAGTACTACATATTTTCAGCCTCGTTGGGATGTGGATATAAACCAACCGAAACTGAACCAGATTAAAGAGAAAGATTTATTTACCATGGTTGATATAGTATGAAAGCCCATGAAAAGTTAGTGCAAATGAGGTACTGAGCTTAACTGTAGCTGGAAGCACTCTGGGATAGAGTTAGCCAGCCTGTTCAATAGTACAATTACATTGCAGCCCTTTTTATTAGAACATGGTGATGACAGGAAGGATAAAGTTGTGACAAACTACACTGAGTAAAAATGAATGTGTTCCCCAAGTCATCACAATGTTCTTAACATGACTGCAATGCAGTCTTATTATTCAGCAGACTCGGTCACCTACTCTATGTATCTGAACTGCTTCCGGCTACAGATGAGTCCAATACCTCATTTGTAAGAGCATTTTGCAGGGCTTTCAAGCTATGATAGCCACTGGATATGAATACGTCCCTTTAAGCTGTTGGTGGTATTTTAGTGAATGGGGTAAATTTGGGCAGTATATTAGTTCCTATCATTATATCAAGATTAGTGGTTCTGACTCCAACTTTTTTGTTTTGAATGCCTGACAAGGCCTTTGTGCTATCATCAGCTTTGCAAAAAGCTCCCCCAAATTGACTTAAAGGAGATAGGAAATGATTTGTACATAGTTAACTGCCCTTCCATCTTCCTTCCTTTTCATGTCATGCCAAAGGAGGACCAGCAAAAGGTGTGTGTGGATTACAGTGGGCTCAGGGAGGGTGAGGTGGGTGAACCAAAAATGCATCCCCAACCCAGTGCAACTAAATAACTCCTACGCTGTTTGAGAACAGTGGTGGGATCCCACTGGGACACCCAAAATTGTGACCATGGTGGATGAGCAAATTCTTTACAACAGAACCCCACAAGTGGGTGGAAGAAAACCCCAAAAGAGGAGGAAGCTTCTCCTAGTGGGGGACTCCATAGACTGGGGAGTGGATTTGGGGACAGGTACAGTGGAGGAAAGGGAGATAAAGTGTCTAGCAGGAAGAACAGCTCAGAGGGATGGGGAGGGGATCCAGAGAATAGCTAAGGCAGTAGCAAAGCAGTGGAAGCTTGATGATGTTATCCATCTGGGGACAAATGACCTGGCTGGAGACAAGTCAGGGACAGCAAAGGTGCAGGAGGATTTTAGGGAGTTGGGGGGGGGGCTTGTGCAGGTAGCAAGCTCCATGACCTTTTTGGAGGTGCTACTGTA
This sequence comes from Neoceratodus forsteri, assembly GCA_016271365.2. Classification (NCBI taxonomy): domain Eukaryota; kingdom Metazoa; phylum Chordata; order Ceratodontiformes; family Ceratodontidae; genus Neoceratodus; species Neoceratodus forsteri. The sequence continues at coordinate 77,894,302 of CM057453.1, forward strand.
CCTGTCCATGGCAAGGGGGAGGCTAGGAACCTCCACACCAAGGAATTCAATGCTTGGCTGGAGAACTAGTGTGGAGAAAATGTTTCAGCTTAATTGGGAATTGAGGACCCACCTGGAGGAATGTGACCTTGTACAAGGGGGACAGCCTTCACCTTTCCAGGGAGGGGACCGCTGTCCTCAATGAAAAGTTTAAATACTTCATTGGCAAGTATTTGAACTAGCAAGTGGGTAGCAGAAGGATGCAAGGAGATTCAAACTGCCCACCCCCACAAGATAGTGAAGTTAACATGGAGAACCATAATGTTGTGATGTCGCCAGAAGAAATAAAACCCTTAAAGGGGGGAACACTGGAGGACAGGAGGAAGGTGGATGAAAACAGGAAGGACAAACAGAGGGGGCAAAAAGACAGTGGGGGGATGAAAAGGAAAAATCACAGAACATGGAAGTCCATGTATACCAACTCCCACAGCCCAGTGAATAAAATCCCAGATCTGGTGGCCTTGACAAAGAAGGCTGACTTGGACATTGAAGATATTACTGAGATGTGGTATACTGGAAACCATGACTGGGATGTAGAAATACTAGGTTATACTCTATTTAGGAGAGACAAGGAAGGTAAAAAGGGAGAGTGGGTGGTTCTTTAAGATAGGGAGGTTATTAGACCAATTGAGATATAGTGAATGCAGAGAGGGTGGAGGTACTGTGGGTCACCCTTGAGACACACAATGGTATGGCTATTCGCACAGGCATGATGTGCAGACCTCCAGCACAGGGGAGAAAGGGAACAAGGTTCTAGTGAACTCCATCCACACAATGGCAGTTAAAGGGGAGGTGCTGCTGGTAATCAATTTCAATTTGCAGATGTGGATTGGAGCATCCCAGCTGCTACCTCAGCCAGAAGCAGGGACATCTTGTATTCTGTGCAAGGCGCAGGACTCAGGCAGTTAGTGCTAGAGCCCACCAGGGAAGGTGCAATTTTGGACCTAGTACTTACCAATGGGGACAGAATTCAGGAAGTCAAGGTGAGTGGACACCTGGGATCCAGTGCTCATAACATGATGTGGTTCATCATTAGTACAGTGGCAGAGTCAAACCACACAAAGGTGAGGGTCCTGGATTTCAGGAGGGCAGACTTTATTAAGATGGGGATATGTCTCAAGCATGCCATGGCAGGGAGGAACAAAAGGGGGGAGTGGAGGAGCACATCTAAAAGGAGCCATAGTGAAGGCAACAAACCTTTGCATTAGGCAAGTAAACAAGGGCAAGAGAAAGCCACTATGGTTCTCAAAGGAAGTGACCAGGATGGCAAAGGCAAAAAAGATGGCTTTCAGGAAATAAAAGGACACACAGCAGCAGGAGGACAGGGTAATGTACCTGGATAAACAGAGGGAGGCAGGGAAAGCAGTCAGGACAGCAAAGGCAGAAACAGGAAAAATAGCACAGGAGGTAAAAAAGGGGACAAGACTTTTTATAGGCACATTAGTGAAAGGAGAAAAAAACAAAGGTAAGATAGTAAGGCTAAAAGGGGAAGAAGGGGAGTATGTGGAAGGGAACCTGGAAAAAGCATCAATATTAAACAATTATTTTTGTTCTGTATTTAAGGAAGAAGAAGAAGAAGAAGGTGAGGGTCCACAGTTAGGCAATATGAACAAATATGGGAGGGAGATGGACACCAGTCTATTTATGGCAGAGAGAGTCCTAAAGGAACTCACAAAACTGAAAGTGAACAAGGCAATGGGACTGGATGGGATACATCCTAGAATATTAATGGAACTACGGGAGGAACTGGCAACACCACTGGCAGCCCTGTTCAATGAATCATTTGATTCAGGGGTAGTTCTGGAGGACTGAAGGAGGGCAGTTGTAGTCCCTCTTCACAAAAATGGGAGTAGGGAGGGGGCTGGAAACTATAAACCAGTCAACCTCACCTCGATAGTGGGGAAATTATGAAATTACTACTTAAAGAAAGGATTGTGGAACAACTTGCATACAGTGGCGTACATGATCCGAGACAGCATGGATTCACATTGGGATGGTCATGTCAAACAAGTCTAATGGATTTCCTTGACTGGTTGACTAGGGTCATGGATTGGGGGGAGCATTGTTTGTGGCCTACCTGGATTTCAGTAAGGCCTTCGATTCCATTCCACATAAAAGACTGGTGAACAAACTGGGTAGCCTGGGAGTGGGTCACCAAGTGTTAAACTGGATAAGGAACTGGTTGAGTGATAGAAGACAGAGGGTCACGGTAAATGGAGCTCAATCTGAGGAAAGGAGGGTGACCAGTTGGGTGCCACAGGGATCAGCACTGGGGCCAGTCCTTTTTAATGTCTTCATAAGTGACATTTCAGAGGGGCCAGAAGGGAAAGTGTGCCTCTTTGTGGATGACACTGAGGTTGGCAACAGGATGGACACACCAGAAAAGGGTGGAACAAATGAGGAGGAACCTAAGTAAACTGGAGGAGTGGTCTAGAGTGTGTGTCAGCTGAGATTCAATGTGAGAAACTGCAAAATCATGCATTTGGGGTGCAAGAACACAGGGGAGGATTACATTATGGGAGGGAGGAGATACTGCTGATCACCAAACAGGAAAGAGATTTGGGGGTAATCATATCTGATGACCTAAAGGTAGCCAGACAATGTGCCAAGGCTGTGGGGAGAGCCAGTGGGATGCTGGGGTGCATAGGGAGAGGTATCTCCAGCAGAAGAAAGGAGATGGTGATACCACTGTACAGATCATTGGTGAGGCATCATTTGGAATATTGTATCCAATTCTGGAGGCTGCATCTCCCTAAGGACATAGACAGGGTAGAAGCAGTTCAAAGAAGTCCAGCAAAATGGTGCAGGCCTGCACCAAAAGTCTTATTTATTTATTTATTGAAATGTTTCACCAGAAAGGCACACTGAGCAACAAGTTGGTTGTCTCCTGGTGTGACCTGGGGGGAGGAGAACATGAGGATAGTACATAGAAACATAGAAAGATAGACTCTGATGGCAGATAAGAACTGCTTGGCCCACCTAGTCTGCCCATTTTCCTACCTACAGGATAAGATGCAGATCCTAGTTAGTCAACAGCCTATTTTTTCCTACCGCCCACAAGAATTGCCTTATGTCTGTCCAATGCATTCTTGAATTCTCCCACAGTTTTAGACCCCACAAGCTCCTTAGGAAGGCTATTCCATGCATTCACCACTGTCTCTGTGAAAAAATACTTTTTCGCATTGCCCCTGAGCCGTCCCCCCACTATCTTCAAATTGTGCTCCTTTGTTCATGCACATCTCATTTTCTGAAAGATGCTATCCTCTTAGACTTTCTTGATTTCACTGAGGTACTTAAAAGTTTCTATCATGTCCCCCCTCTCCCTCCTTTCCTCAAGGGTATACATATTAAGCTCCTTTAGTTTCTCCTCATATGGCTTCTCTTGCAGACCCTGCACCATTTTAGTTGCCCTCCTCTTGATTGCCTCCATCCTGTCTATGTCCTCACGGAGATGGGGTCTCCAGAACTGGACGCAGTACTCCAGATGGGGTCTCACCAACTATCTGTACAGAGGGATAACAACTTCTTGTTTTCTGCTGGTGATGCATCTCCCTATAAATCCCAGTATCCCCCCAGCCCTCCCTGCTGCCTTCTCACATTGCTTGCTAACCTTAAGGTCATCTGATATGATTAATCCCAGGTCCCTTTCCATTTTTGTTGTTGTTACTACCTCTAATCCAATTGTGTAATCTTCCCCAGGGTTTTTGTTTCCCAGGTGCATTATTTTGCACTTCTTTGCATTGAATCCAAGCTGCCATACTTCTGACCATTCCTCCAACCTTGCTAAGTCCCTTCTCATCCTTTCCACGCCTCCTTGTGTATCAACCCTGTTCCAGATCTCTGAATCATCTGCAAAGAGGCATACTTTTCCTTCCAGTCCCTCTGCAATGTCACTTATAAAGACATTAAAAAGGACTGGACCCAGTACTGAACCCTGCGGTACCCCACTAGTAACCTCTTTTTCTTCAGAGTGGACTCCATTTACAATTACCTTCTGTGTCCTGTTGTCCAACCAATGTTTTACCGAGGCTACCACCCTGGGACCCACTCCCAAGCTGCTTGGCAGTGTCAGTGGCTCAGTAGGTAGCACACTCACCTCTGAGGCTGGGAGATCAGAGGGCTGTGGGTTCAGTTCCCACATCTGGCACTTGGGTTAATATCCCAGTACTGACACTGTAGTGCAGCATGAGAGGGGTGCTGCACTTCTGAGGTGCCGTTTTTCGGATGAGATGTTAAACTGAGGTCCCATCTGCCTGGATTGGTGATAGTTCAGGTGGATTTTAAAGATCCCATGGCACTTATCGAAAAGAGTAGGGGAATTTCCCGGTGTCCTGGCCAAATTTCCCTCATTCACTAAAAAAAATACCACCAACAGCTTAATCTGGTTCAAGGTCAGTTGGCATTCATCTGTATCCCCCTTCCCCAGGTCGTGCCTGAAAATAGGCAGGATTTGTCTAGTGCACTTACCCGGTCAACAAAAGCTAAAATAAAAAAATAAATTAATTTGATTATTAATCTTTTGTGTGGGACTGTGTCAAATGCCTTGCTAAAGTCTAGGTAGGCCATGTCCACAGCCCCTCCCTGGTCTTCTACTTTGGCCACCCAGTCAAAGAAATCAATTAGATTTGTCTGACATGACCTTCACGCTATGAACCTATGCTGCCTTGGGTCCTATGCCCTACTTTCCTCTAGGTACTCAACAGTTCTTTCCTTCAGAAGTGATTCCATCACTTTCCCTACCACAAATGTCAAACTGACAGGTCTGTAGTTTCCTGCATCTGTCTTGCTGCCACTTTTGTGAAGGGGAATCACATCCATCTTCCTCCAGTCCTCAGGTACCACACCATCCTCCCATGATTTTTTAAAAAGGGTAGTCAGTGGTGTCTCTAGTTCTCCCCTTAATTCTTTTAGAATTCTGGGGTGAATTCCATCAGGCCTCATTGCTTTGTCCACCTTCAGTTTTAGGAGTTCTTTCAGAACCCTTTCTTCTGTGAAAGAACTGGGATCAACCCCCCTATCCAGAGTGTTTCTGTTAACTGTATTAGGCACCTCCTCCTCCTTCTCTTTTGTGAATACTGAGCAGAAGTATTCGTTCAGTATCCCTGCTTTTTCACTGACAGTCTCTGCTCACCCACCGTCCTTTCTATTCAGCCTCACTATCGTCCCTTTGTCTTTCTACACTCTCTGATGTACCTATAAAAGGTTTTATCCCCCTTCTTAACCAAGTTGGCTATCTTTTCCTCAGTTTGGGCCTTTGCTATTCCTCTTCCCTCCCTGCTTCCTTCTGCCTTAACTGGTACAGTTCTCTGTCCTGCTCCTTCTGTGTTTCCTTATACTTCCTAAATGCTGTATTTTTCTCCCTAACCTTTCCCATCACCTCTTTTGAGAACCATAGTGGCTTTTTCTTTCATTTGATTTGTTTATTTGCTTCACACAAAGACTTGTTGCCTCTGTGATGGCAGTTTTGATGTTTCCCCATTGTTGCTTCACCCCTCCTTCTAGCCGGTTTGCTAGTGCTTTTCTAAGGCACATTCCCATCTTGCCAAAGTCAGCCCTCCTGAAGTCCAGTACCTTCACATTTGTATGGCTTGACTCTGTAGCTGAGTTTATCATGAACTACACTGTTTGGTGGTCACTTGTTCCCAGATGGCTACCCACTTCTAGATCTGAGATCCTCTCGCTGTCCCCATTTCAGAGTATGAGGTCTAAGATTGCTCCCTCGTGAGTGGGTTCCAGAACTAGCTGTCTAAGGCATGCCACCTGTAGGGCATAAAGAATGGCCCTGCTCTTGGATGTGGCTGCAGCAAAGGTGCTCCAGTTAACATCTGGCATATTCAGGTCCCCCAATAACAGTATCTCCCCTTTCTCTGCCATCCTAAGGATGACTTCTATCATATCCTTTTCCATTCCCTCTTCCTGACATGGGGGTCTATATACAACCTCTGTGCGGATTGTGGTGCCATTTCTAGTCTCTAAGGTGACCCACAGTGCCTTCTCTCCTCCCTGTTTACTTCTTTGTTCCGTTGCTTTTATCACTTCCCTTACACAGAGAGCTACTCCTCCCCCTCTTCTCCCCTCCCTGTCTCTCCTGTAGGTTGTGTACCCTGGTATGTTAACACCCCAGTCATGGTTCTCTGTGTACCATGCTTTTGTGACTGTTATGATATCCAGGCATCCCTCTTCCATCAAGGCCACAAGTTCAGGGAGCTTGTTTCCCAGTCTTTGGGCATTGGTACTCATTAATCTCCATTTCTTGATGGCCTTACCCCTTTTTGCCCCATCCCTGTCCTTATTGTCGTTGTCATTTTCTCCATTTACCCCTGTCCTTCTCCCTATTGACATCGCTATCTTGGTGTTTACCTTACTTACTGCCCTGATTTTGGGGTGGGCTAGGATTTCCCTGCTCCTTTCCAGTGCCTCCCCCTTGGCTAGTTTAAATGCTTACCAATGAAGCATTTAAACCTGTCATCTAGGATCCTGGTTCCCCTCCTAGACAGATGCAGACCATCACGCCAGTATAGGCCTGCATCACTCCAGGTGGACCCCCAGTCCCCAATGAAGCCAAATCTCTGAGCTCTGCACCAGTTTTTCAACCACTGATTTAATCCAATGGTGTGGAGCACCCTAGCCTTATCCATGCCATAGACAGGCAGCACCTCCGAGAAGGTTACCGTGCATGCTACTTGTCTAAGGCCCCTCCCCAACTCCACAAACTCTTCCTGCACTGCTCTGATCCCTTTCTTAGCCAGGTCATTTGTTCCTAGGTGGACAATGACATCCAGCTCCCTCCCCTGTGCAGCTGCTCCAGCGGTCCTGAGGATTCGATCCCTGTCCCTCCAAGCCATGGTGCCAGGCAGGCACCTTACCTCCCTGTCCCCTTCTTCCCCCAGTTCTACCCTCCTAACAATGAAGTCCCCTACCAGGAGTTGTTTCCTTGCCCTGTGGGGTCCCATGCCACCCTCCTGTGGTCTCCTTTGTGGAGATTCCCAGCATCCTCCTTGGCCTCCACTGTGGGTGCCTCCATAGTGGAACCACACTTTGCCAGAATGGCATATGAATTGTGGAGAGGTAGAACTGGAGGGATGTGCCTCTCTTCCACCACTCTCACCCTCCCTGAGCCCACTGTGGTCAAACCACTCCTCTTCCATGGTAACCTCTGAGGCAATGGCAGTGGCCCTGGTGGTCCCTGGGTGGGAGAGGAGGTCCCCCAAATCCTGACCAACTCAGCCTGGAGATGAGCAACCTCCTCCCTCAGCCCAGAGGGGGGCCTGCAGATGGGACAGCACCACATTCTCCATATTGTCTCCCAGAAGACTGCTGGTCCACAGCCACTGCACTGCACCACTCCCATCATGTCTTACTTCTGGACCCTTAACTGTTGTTTGGAAATGAGGAGAGTCTGGGAGACCTCAATATGTATACCTTGAAGGAGAGGTGAGACAGGGGAGATATGATAGAAACCTACAAATATCTAAAAGGCATAAATAGGACACCAGAGGGCATCTTTCAGAAAAGGAGATGTCCAGGAATGAGGGATCATGACATGAAGCTGGAAGGGGGTAGATTAAGGGGTAGCATAAGGAAATATTTCTTCATGGAAGGGGTGATGGATGCATGGAATAGATTCTCAGTCAAGGAGGTGGGGACAAACACAGTTGTAGAATTCAGACACTCGTGGGACAAGCATAGGGGAGCCCTAGTAATAGAAACAAGGAGGTAAAGCTGGAGATCAAGTAGGGTCTGTGGTTTTTACAGTGGGAAGGGATGTGGGATGACTGGATGGGCCTTGCAGTCCTTATTTGCAGTCAATTTCTATGTTTCTATGTAGTAATGTATCCTGATATGCTTTGATGACTTCTTGATAAATAAATAATCTAGCTTTGGGGTGCCCTCAGATCTACATAGAATTCCACTCTCTTCACCAGCTACTGCTCTTGATTTTAAATTTCTAAGACATTCTATTACATAAGAAACTCCCATTCCATGCTAGTCATCTGATTAGCCTGGAATGGTAGTGTTGATGTCATAAAATGTTCAGGCAATATGAAAAGACAGAGCAGCAACTGGTGAGGGGAGAGGGATTCAGGGTAGTTACAAAGGTGACAAAATTAGATAATTAATTTAAAAAAAAGGTCAAAAACATCAGGATGTTGGGTAGACAATAGAAGAACATATGAAGGGCATCTAGAGATACTGGTATAAAAACTATTTCCTATCACCTTTAAGGGGAACATACAGCATTAAGAGCCCCACACCCAAGTGTGGGGCTATTCCCAGTTGACATTTTGTGCACAAAAACATCTTTTTTAATTTACTGTTCACCACATTATAATAGAGTGTCTCAAACTGATTCTGTTAACTTCCTAGCTGACATTTGCTGTCACCATTAATCCACTGCAGTTGACATCAGAGATGGGCTGCAACACTGAGACAGTTGATAGACTGCAATGCACATTAGAGATTTTTTAAATTCAGATCAGATGTTTGTCGATTTACTTATTCTTTTAGGGATCAATACATTTCTCTGGGATTGTATTGAACTCCCTGATGAAAGCAGAACCAGCAAACAAAAGATCAGAGTTTATTAAAAGAAATTTTAAAATGCACTGAAGGCTATTAAATCTCACACTGCTACTGCTCTGCTCTTTTTTGTCAGCTTCAGAAGAGTTTAAGATCTCTGGTTACAGTATCTGTCAGCTTGAAAGTCAGTAGACTCAGTCTAGTACAATATATTTAATGCAGTAAACAGTAAGTAAAAAAATGTTTTTGCACTCAAAGTGCAAATTGGAAGCAGCCCCACACTATTTAGTGATGTTTCCCTTTAAGAATTCTGTTATGACAAGGTTTTATAATTAAGCAATAAGGCATGACAGGTGTGCATTTTTGTGGGATAATGGCACACCTCGGGAAGTAAAGCCCGAGTCAAAACTGAGGGCTTTATGCACCCAAGATGTGCTGTTATCCCTCAATTACACACAACCTGGGATGCCTTATTGCAATTATATATGGCTTCTCTTTTTTTTTTTTTTTTGTTTTCGTTAGGAGCAAGTAATGCAGTTTAGAAAGAATAGCATTTCTGAACTGTGCTGTTCTGCTGGGATAACAACATGGTCATGTGATTGGATTCCACCAATTCTCGTACCCATTTTATAATTATTCTGTAAATCACATTTTGGTTACATCAGGGTTTGCAGATGTTGAAAAAGAAAGGGAACTTAATGTAATAGTTTAAGATATGTGATCCACGATCACATGGTTGATGAGAAACTTAACTCCATGAGTAAATAATGTCATTCACACCCAGAGATGCTGCAACATTTAAATTTTCCAGTGAAATTCAGCCAGGTTGCTGAAAAGGCCTTCATGGAGAATTTTGCACATTTTTGTCCCTATGTTAAAAATTTGCTTTTCCAACATTGCCTTGTAACTTCTCCTTTAACTTTGCTTTGGTGGTGCCAATGGCACATTTTTGTGAAAGTGAGGCTTTCATGAACAACTTATCTCAAGATCACATTGAGGAGTTTCTGCAGGTCACATGGTCAATCACTATAGAGTGACTGTGCCTGACTTGCTTTCTGTTTTTCATTTATAGCCAGACTGAAGTAGCAGAAGGAGCCTGTTCTGTAACATAGGAAAAATGTATCTTTCAAACATTGGTTTACAGCATTTACTTTATATTTTTGTCTTTCTTGTATTGTAGTTTAGTTTTGGAGCAGTATTTTAATAGTTATTCTTTATTTTGAATCTCTATTCTCTCCTCTCCCTCTCTCTCTGGCTTTTTTGTGATTATGGAGAGTCATGGACATGGGCATGTTTGCACCCATGGCTGTGCCATACTGATTCACTGTCTAGGCTTCCTTGGGGAGCACACCTCCCCATAGCACCACAGTACCTCCTCCCAACCATGTAGCAGCAGCAGCCCCTTCTGATCTTCCAATAGGACTGTGTCTGCAGCAGGAGGAGATACGTTTTGATAACTTGCTGCAGGCCCTTGACCATCAGCAGTAGCAGCAACAGCAGGAGTCTGAAAATAGTGGTGAACAGCAGCCCCTGATTCTCCTGTGATGAAGCAGCCAGAACCCTCTTTGCCACCCCCATCAAGGCACAATCTTCCCCCTGCAGAGCAGCCCCCCTTCATCATCCTCAGGTTTTTCTTTTGCTGTAGCACCAGCAGCTCAACCATGCAGCCAGTACCCAAAATCTTTCCTGGTGTGGATTTTTTTTTACAATAGACCATAGTTACCACAGCATGGGCACTTGTAATTTATGCAAGGTCAGTGTCAGCCAGGGCAATTAGGGCACACACTTAGGTACTGTTTGTCAAAGAACCCATTTAAAAATAAAATATCAGGCAGAGTGGAAGAAGTGACAGAGGGAAGCGAAGAGTGGTGGTGGTAGAGTAGTGGTCCATCTGTGTTGCCAGAGGTACAGTATGATGAACTGTGTATCACAGAAGTTTGCAACACATGATGAGGCAGTGAGCAAACCCATCTGAAGTACCTGCCCCTGTTCCACTTTAAAGGAGTATTGCACCCAGAATTTGTAAAAACATTTGATGTGCACAGTGTTTTGATTTGTATGTAAAATCCTAGTGTGTCCTTCCCTCTGCTATTAATAGTTTTTCCTAACTTAGCCTGCTTGATTTATGGTAGTTTTATGACCCCTGGGGATCTCTATTTCAGATATGTTTATTGCCTTTCTTGCTCCTACAATGCATCCTGTCTCATGTGACAGTGATGTAGGCTAGCCAATAGATTTAGCATATGCACTGCTTTAAAATCAATTCACAACAGCAAAGCTGTGTAGCTGTTCTTATCCAGTGAGCACAAATGACAACAGTTACAGTTTAGCAGATACCTGAGAGCTAGCTGAGTGGGGTTCTATAAGAAAACAGCTACTAAAAAGCTTTAATTTGCTATTTGTGTTTTCTGTGTGTGTGTCAGGTCTAGCTAGCAATAGTAAGTGTTTTCATTTTTAAATTTAATTTCATCAAACTACACACAACAATAAAATGTACAGAAATTGCCCCAGATCATCAATACTATAATTAGTAATGATTGTAGTAGTTTTCTTACAGAAAACCCACTCAGTTAGCTCTCAAGTATTTGCTAAACTGTAAATGTAGGTACCAGCATTCTATTAGGTAAATTTGGTAGTTAGTGCTGATTTTGCTCTGTGACATATTTTTCAATTATTTTTGTTACAAATGAAAAGTATCTTTTTAATAAAGTATAAAAATATGTATGTGTGAGTTATTTAGTTTGGTGAATATTGTTTTATTATTTGAAAAAGTGTGATACACTAAATGTGTAGTGCAGTGAACCATTGTAAAATAGAATCAAATGTAGCTGAAGTAGTCACTGTCATCCTATTGCTTTCATGCCATACCACACACAGAAGTGAAACTGACTTCAAAGTATTTTGCAGTTTCTAGGCTGCAGATTCATACCACACACTTTATATATTTGTTCAGTAAAAATATATGAAATAGGCCAGTCCTGTGGCACTGAGGATTGAAGTGCTGGATGCCACACCTTGTGCTGCACAGGTGACCCAGATTCGGGAACGAACTCGGGATGTCAGGGGTCGGGGGGGGCTGGATTGAGCTGTTATCCAACAGCTCTCTTCTCTTCTCACCATTCAGGTGCAGAGTTTATCACTGCTCTTTCAAACTGCAGCTTTCTATTTCTCTCAGTAGAACTGCAACGCCAGACTCCTGGAACCTTTGAGCACAACTTTCCACTGACAAAGTGTAGACTCTCACTGCCCCTTCACATACTTGCAGCTCTCTCCCAGCTAAAACTGCAAAACTGGATTCCTTAATCCAAATTCCTCCACAAATTGGGGAAGGCAAACACAGGCCCTGGGGACAGGCTGCTGGCAACCCACAGGCAGGCCCTTGCCCTAACTTTGCAGACCCATTTTCTGAATAGCAGCTGGAGACCCCCCCTCCCTCTGGAGGGGCTCCCGCTGAACTGAAACTAGGACTCGCAGTCCTTGGAATTTTGGGAGCTCTCTAGCAGTTCCCCATTTGCTGAAATCACTGTCCCATCCAAAAATGAATATGTATAAATCTCATTCAATGCCTGATTGGTTGTGTGAAAGAGCACCAAGTATTTCCCCAGCTTTTTCCCCCATAAGTCCTCTGAAAGGTCCCATAGTCCTTGGCAGCAATCCTGGCCCTCTGATTGGCTGAAATTGGGGACAAAACCTGCAAACATGGCTGTTGAATAACAATTTCCACCTCAGTCCACTAATGCCCCCACTTTCATGCTCTGGTGCAGCCAGCTGAAACATTTTTGTTTTCATTTACCCCAAAGTCTGTTAGCAGTCCCTGTGCTCTTCAAAGCAACTGCACAATGAGGCTTGCCACTAAAAGGCAGGCCAGGTTGTCCCATGGCCCCTGCCAGGAAGGAACAATGGAATGGAAGAGGGAAGGGGGGAAGGGGGCTGCCGACATCATCTATGATGAAGGTATGAGTAATATGACAGGGCTGGGACTAGGTCTTGAGGAATTGGCTGGGGGAGGAGCCACCAGGGTTCCTGATCTGGGATCCTGAAGGGGTATATCAGGACTGGACACCCTCAACCAGCTCTGTTTTGCTGAGAAATTCTTGAACTCAGCACATCATTGGCAAGACAAAAGGTAAGGCACAAGCACATGGCAGCCAGGCCTTGTGCATTTTAGCTGTGGTGATTTTCTATGGTTTCTGTTTGGGCTTAGGAGACTTGCATTTGGCTGCAGTAAAAGCTAGGTGTGTGCAGGTCCTCAGGCCAATGTAGAAGTTTTTGTTTGGTGGGAAAATACAGGGTTTCTGGGAAACTGACTTCTGTGTGGGCTTAGGAGATTTGCGTTTGGATTTAGTGAGAAAGCTAGGTTGTGCACCAAAGTTGCTGCTCGGTCTGGTGAAAAAGTCCTAGATAGTGTAACTGAGGCAGATTTGTTTTGTGGATGGGTGGTACAGTCCATAAGAGATTGCTCAGCAGCTAGGCATGAGCTGCTTTGTGACAGGACATCAGTAGAATTCTGAAAACAGAGGTTTGTAATGCAAGTTGTGGAGTGCGAGCAGAAGTAGCAGCGAGGAAAGGAGATCCTGGCCGTTAGACGATGGGCCATGCAGTCTGAGACCCGCCAGTTATGTGCTTGGAGGTATGGGCCCCAGTCTCTGGGGGTGGAGGGCAGTGGCGTGGTCATTTCAGTGAGCTTAGGATCACTGTTGCTGTGGGAGTCTTTTGTGTACTTTTCTCGGTGGCTGGTTCAATTAAAAAAAAAGGAGAATAAAGTACAGACAGGCAAAGGATGGGAACAGTGAGGCCGCTGGAGTGAGGGCTTGCTTGGGGGGGTTTATCCGGCCTATTGAATGACCTCAGAGTGGCTTGCAAGAACAGGGATATGGCCCTTTGCAGGCTGTTAGTGAGGCCACAGGTGGATGGCACATACAGCAGGCCATATGGTGACTGGCGGTGTCCCTGAGAGTGAGGGGAATAAGGCCCGGCCATAAGGAGGCTCAAGGGCAGCTTAGGCTGTAGATTGGCAAGAAGCAGGGAAAAGTTTGAGCGTGGGTGGGGAGAACAGGTGGATTTTGAGCTGGAGAGGAAACTCTAGGGCCCAGGCAAGCAGGAGAAGCAGGGGGAAGCTCAGAGCACACTGGAGCAGGTCCTGGGAGGACAGGCCTGAGTCATGGGATGCAAAGGAGCATTCCCCCTCATGTTTGTCAAGGTCATTAAAGGGGAAATCCTTCAGTACAAATTCAAACTGTATAAAAGTAAGATTTGTATTCAGCTACTTTAGCATTTGCTGTACTTCAGAGGGCGATAAGACTACAGCTTTGCTAATGCAGGGTTAACTACCAGAGGGGTGTGCTCTAAAACTCCTGCCTTGGGCAGCCGGTGTTATGGAGGGCAAATGCAAACAAAGAGCCAGGTAGAGAGAATCTAAGAATGAGACCTACAAGGGATGCACCTGCTCAGTACTGGATGTGAAGAGCTCGTAGCTGGGAATGATGGGGGGGTTGGTTGGTGGCAGTGCTTGCTGGGGCTCCTGTGGGCCCAAGGACACAGGGTGCTTAATTTGTGTGCCTCACAGTACCGCTCCCCCAAGGGGATTGAGGGACAAGCAGAGGCCTGGAAATATAGACATGTATGCTCATGGTGTGCTTTTTCCTGGCAGTAGTCTCCACCAGGCAGGACGATGGCACCCTAGCATAAAGATGATGGAAGAGGCGGCAAAGTTGATGAGCCAAATGACTTAACTGGTGGAGGCAGCCAAGCAGAGAGAGGCAGGGGATGAGGCACTGAAATAAATGCAAGGAGAGGGACAAATGCCCAGTAAGGGGCAAGGCCAGGAAGAGGCCCAGACAGGTGGAACCAAGCCCTGCACCCAACCCTGTACCCATGCCTGATCTGGAGCTGGATGGGGCAGCTCCAGGTGGGGGTAAGGCTGGCATTGATATCACCGATGAGGGTGAATTGAAGGAGCATCTAGAGGGGCTCCTGGGAGACATTGGGGATGAGGGGAAAGGAAAGATGGAGTGGGCCCTGCAAGTCATGAAAGGAAATGGGGACAGGATGGGGCTGGGAGGGTGGGGCCAAGCCAGGGGGCAAAAGACTAAATGAGAGCCCCCTGGGCTTCACATTGGGGGACCACATACCAACCTCACTGAAAGAAAAGATCTGGAAAGGGGAGTATTTTGACATCTTCGGCCTGGTAGATGAGGACATGGCCAAGATGTATGAGCAAAAAGAATTGGTGGGGAAATCAGAGATGGCAGTGGCGTTGGCAGTTGTGGGGCATAAGACAGAGGAGATCAAGTACAAGGGGAAGACCATGGATAATTAGTAGGTGGGTTTCATCATTTTCAGTGCATTAGTACTGGAAAAGCAGCCAGACCTAGTCATTCCATGCTCGTGTACATGTCCATCATTAGGATGCTTACAAGGCAAAAGTAGGTTATGGGTGGCTAAGATACAACGAGGTGTTTTGGAAGAAGATGGCTGCCAAGGGAGACTTGAGATGGGATTGCACCCATTCTGAGCTGTGGGTGAGAACCCTGTCAGGCAAAGGGGTGGTGATTGGGAATAGGGAAAGAAGAACCCCCCCGCCCCAGGAGCTAAGACCTGTTGGGGTTTCAACAGAGCCTCCTGCACCTGGAATAAATGTAAATTCTGACACGTCTGTGTGAAGTGCAGGGGATCACACCCAGTGTCCAGCTGCAGACAAGGAGGGGACAAAGGGGGAAAGGGTGGGGGCAGTACCATGAACAGCCCTTTCAGGGGCAGGGCAGGGGATGGGGGCACAATAGGGGCAGATATAACTACAACTATGGATGGAATTAAAGGCACAAAATTAGTGGGGAGGTGGGGTTGTGCACTGACATGCACGCCCATATCAGTAGAAGTGGTGGAGGTGTGGATGAAGGATTACCATAATGAAAAAGGAAGAGCACTGTTTAGGTAGGGCTTCTTAAAAGGATTCCCACTGGGTTTTCAAGGGGGGGCAGGGATGATGGCCAAGAACCTTAGGTCGTTGAAGGGGAAGGAAGAAGTAGTTCAGGCCAAGATACAAAAGGAAATAGAGGCAGGCTGGGTAGAAAGGCCTTTGGAGGCCCCCCGTGCAATGACTTTCTGGTGTCCCCACTGGAAGTGGTGCCAAAGAAGCAGAAGGGGGAATTTCACTTCATCCACCATCTGTTGTATCCTGAGGGCTTGTCAGTGAACAAAGGCATACCAGAACACCTCAGGGTAGTGTCCTATGCCTCACTGGAACAGGCCATAATCCTGATCAGGGCAGTTGAGGAGGCATGGCTGGCAAAGACAAGACATAGAGTCAGTATTCCAACCACTGCCAGTCAGTCTGGCAGATTGGGACCTTCTGGGTTTCCAATTTGAGGGCAGGCTCTATTTCAACAAGATCATGCCAATGGACTGCTCTGTGGCCTGTTCTACCTTTGAGGCATTCAGCTCCTGGGTGCTGTGGGTATTTGGGGTCAGGTATGGGCATAAGAGGGTTGTGCATTACCTGGATGATTTTCTCTTCATTGGCGAGATGCGGGCAGAGGTGCAGAAAATGTTGAGGGATTTCATGCCAACGTCCCAACGTATAAGAATACAACCACTGGCGCAGGAAAAAAAAGACGGCCCTGCCCATAGATTAGAATTCCTGGGAATACAGGAGGACACAGAGCAGGGATGCTTCTGTCCACCCAGGGCCAAGGTGGCCCAGCTCAGGGGTTACTGACTCAAGTAATGGGGAGGAGGAGGAGGAGGGTGCCACTGGTACAGGAATAGCAACTGCTAGGACACCTTAATTTTGCATGTAAGGCCATTAGCCCAGGCAGAGCATTTACTAGGAGGCTGGGTGGGGTAACAGGAAAGGCTAAGCAACCATACCACTGGGTGAATGTGTCAAAAGGGGTGCGGGAAGATTTTAAGGTGTGGGAGATGTTTTTGGACAGATATAATGGGGTAACCTAACAAGATGAGTGGAAGTGAAGCTCAGCTCTGGAATTGTACACTGACGCCTCAAGCTCACTGGGAATGGGAGCATACTTTCAGGGTAACTGGATGTCAGAAGCATGGCCAGAGCATTGGTGGGCAAGTGGAGTACTGAAGGATATCACATTCCTTGAGATATTTCCAATATGGGCAGCCTTGGAGGTGTGGGGCACAAGGATGAAGGGAAAGTGCATCCTTTTTTGGTGTGATAATAAAGAGGTGGTGGAGGTCATTAATAAACAGGGTAGGAAGATGGAGAGCATGGGCAAGATCCTATGATGCATGGTATTGCTGGGGCTGCAAATGAACTTGTCTTTCAAAGCACAGCATGTTGAAGGACTTAAGGACAAAATGGCTGACAGTCTTTCCTGTTTTCAACTTGGAAAGTTTTGGGAGTTGGTGCCACAGACTTCAAGGCACAAGACCAGGGTCCTGGGCTGGTTGTGGGAGATTGGAGGGGTACAGCCAGGGTATTATATCATGGTTCCTGGTTGGCCAACACCCTGAGAGCCTACGAAGGTGGGTGGGTGAGATTCCAAGAGTTTAGGGGGAAGCATGGGTGGGACAAGGACGAACCAGCCCAGAATGAGCAGGTAAGGAGGTTCATAGTGGATAAGTGGGAAGAGGGGCTGGCCCACACCACAGTGGTGGTGCAACTGGTGGACATCAGCTGGGTGTGCCAGGATAGGGTGTGGCAGGATGCCACAGTCAGCATGATGGTAAAAAGGATGGTCGTGAGCTGGTAGAAGGGACAAGGCATTAGGAAGTATGGGAGATGACCCATTAAGGGGCAGCTGCTGGTTGAAGGCCTGGAGGCAACATGGCAGGTGTGCTCTTCTGCCCAGGAGGCACTCCTGTTCAGGGCCATTTTTGTGGTCTGGTAGCTGGGCCTTTTGGGTGGGAGAAGTAGTGGCTCCACGCAAATCTGCAGCTGAGTTGGCACTGCAACACGGGAGCATGTTATGGGGCAAGGATAGAGTGGTCATCACATTGGCTAGGTCAAAAATGGACCAAGTGGGAAGAAGGACCAAGGTGACACTGGTGTGGCAGCCACAGGCCTCCAGCTGCACAGTTACTGCTTTGGATGCATACGAAAGCATTCAGGGGGTGGCTGGGGGGGTGTTGTTTCACCAGGGAGATGTCTCCCCGGTCGCCGAGTTTTAGGTTGGAGCAGTGCTCAGGAAGGCCATAGCTTTAATAGGTGAAGAGCAAGGGGATTTTGCCCCCCACTCCTTTTGGATTGTGGCAGCCTCAGAGGCAGCTGAGAAAGGTGTTCCAGTGGAGGCGTTTAAAAGGGTTGAGCGCTGGAGGTTCAGCTGCTACAGGAGGTATGTCAGGTGTTGATATCTACAACTCATAATGTTTTTCTTGTTCCCATTGGAAGGTTCCAAGAGGAAAATTTGGATAGTGGGGCATTCTTTCATCTACTAGGCAGAGAGGTTTGCGGCTACCACAGCCAGAGGGACACGGTTATGCAGCAACGTGGAGCACACCATGGTGTAATGGAAAGGCATCAGAGGCATGAGGTGGGCCCAGCTGCTGCCACTGCTGGATCAACTAAGGGTACAATGGGGAAGGCCGGATTGTATTATTATTCACTTGGGGAACAATGATCTGGGTGGGTAATATGGGGAGTGCTGGGACAGACCATCACAGGGGACTTAGAGAAGATCAAGGGGTGGTGGCTTTGAGTGGTAATCAGCTGGTACAAGATCACCTCACGGAGAGTCTGGAGGGGAGTTAGGGATGTCAGGGTGATTGAAAAGGTGAGGAAGCACCTTAACAGGAGGGTAGCGAGGGCAGTAATTGAAATGGGTGGGTGCACATTCAACAGAAGGACATCTCATTTGATCAAGTGATGGTGTACAGGTCGGATAGGGTGCATTAGTTCAAATTTGGGATGTGCCTATTCCTGAGGCCAGTCTGAGACCTAGTAGTGGAAACAGCCAAGAAAGGTCTTAGATTCTAACCCACAAGGGGGAGCTCCACTGTCCTTAGCAAGCTGGAGGTGAGGCAGTGGATGAAGGGAAGGGAGGAGCAGGGGGAAGGGAGGGCTGGGAAGGGGGAGAGGGTAGGCCACACTGCCTGGGGACAAGGAACCTGGGTATGGTGTTAATGCTGGGAGAGTGATAGGTCCAGCTGCCGGATTCATAGTGTCCGGGCCTGGAGGTCCGAGGTCTGGGGAAGTGGGGAACCATCCTGGTTCTGCTGACGGAGGAGGGGGCCAGATTCACACTGTCCAGACCCTGAAGCATGAAAAGGACAAGCAGCCAGTTGAAGAATGAGGCTGGAGAGAAGAAATTATTGTGATGGAGTTGTCGTGTAGTATCATTGTATATTATGACTGAATTATGACAATGAGGAATGTAAAATAGTATCTTTGTGCCAAAATAAATATTGCCAGCCAGCATCCAAAAGTTACTAAGTTGTGGCATTCCCTCATTTCTGGGAGGGGATCTGGGGACAATTTAACATTTTTATTCAGTCCTCTTCCTGTTGCTGCTGCCATTTTAGCCTGTTGATAGGCAGCACATACTGTACATAATACTACTGGTGTTGATACAGGATGCCCTTACATATAGTGTAATTCTGGACAATCTTACTTATAGGCTTCAATGTTCAAAAATGTTATAAAAAAGTAAGATATAATCCAAAGTCCATCAAAACTCATATATTTATTAAACTCTTTTTCTTCACACCCATATACATGAGACAACAGTTTCATGGCTTAATGTCACTTCCTCAGGCCAATCATATATAAACAGTGTTGACACTAAATTAGAAACAAATAAGTTTATTTGTTTCTAATTTAGTGTCAACATTGTTCATACATGATTTTTTTGTAACATTTTAGCACATACATAATCCCACTGCAATTCATACACTGTCCTCCTTCTATGTCATGCTGCAGCCAATATAAACCTTATTATTCCTTTATTGCCCTTCAGTTATATAGCTGCTTTAGTACCCTATTAAAGAGCAGCTGACACCTTCAGGAGAACTTTAACAAAACGTAATCTTTAGACACAGTTTGACTTGTATTCCACATTAGTTCTATATTCCTCCTCCCCATTATTTATTACTGATGTGATCTGCATGAAAACAGGATGCTTGCTCCTGAAAAGTTTATTCTTATTGCTTTCTCCCTACTTCAAGTCATAATGCACTGCTTGTGACATCACAGTTACTCCCATGGCAACAGATTGTGATGTCACAATAGAAGATTATGACTTGAGGTAGAGACTAACATATAGAGGAAGATGAACACTGAGGTATGAGGATCATGTATTCCTGCAAGTTTCCTCAGTAAGAAATAATGTTGAAGAAAAATCGATAGAATATATATGGAATGCATGCGGAATTGTACCTAAATATTATGTTTTTCAAAGTTTTCTTTGAGGTGTCAGCAGCTCTTTAAACATTAGCAGGGTTTAAAATTTTAATTTGGCCCTTTCCCTGTCACTAGTGCTGGTGGTTCCTACACCATCCCCAGTATTCAGCTGGCTCCTAGCAGACCATGATCCCGGCATGATAGTCCACAACACCAGGGAGTTTGTGTTTTTTCTCACTTCTTTCTCCCATGTGTGTAAGCTACATCATGGTCTCTAAGTGACCCAGAGGGCACCAGCCTGAAGTACCAAGGTCCAAGCGAGAAGCCATGTGGAGACACAGCTGCTGCCAAGCACCCAACAGCACCCTCACCCTATCAACACTATCCACTGTCCAGTGCAGTGCAAAGCCCTCCTACTGAGAGGAAAGCTGTCAGATAACAGCTCAATCCAGCTCCTTCCTCCTCCCTTACTGACCCCTAACATTTCTGGATCATTCCCGAATCTGGGTCACAGTACAGCGTGAGGTCTGGGCTCTAGTACCTCAGCCTTCAAGGTCACTGGGCAGGCCTATTTCATACATTTTGATTGAACAAATATATGAAGTGTATGGTATGAATCTGCAGTCTTGAAACTGCAGAATACTTTGAAGTCAATTACTCTCCTGTGTGTGCTATGGCATGAAAGCAACAGAATGCCAAATTGATTGTGACTATTTCTGCTACACACTTGATTCCATTTCATGATACTTCACTGCACTACAAACTTAGTGTATTGCAGTTTTTAAATGATAAAACAACACTTGTTTTGTATTTTATTTGCCAATCTAAATAACTCACACATACATGCTTTAATACTTCATTACAAACATACTTCACATTTGTAAAAAAAATAAATAAATTAAAATCATGTCACAGAGCACAATCAGCACTAACTGCCAGTTCTACCAAATAGACTGCTGGTACCTACATTTACAGTTTATTTATTTTATTTTTTTATTTAGTTTTTGTTGACCAGGTAAGTGCACTAGACAAATCCTGCCTATTTTCAGGCATGACCCGGGGGAGGGGGATACAGATGAATGGCAACTGACCTTGAACCAGATTAAGCTGTCAGTGGTATTTTTAGTGAATGCGGGAAATTTGGCCAGGACACCGGGGAAATTCCCCTACTCTGCCAGCAGGGGCTTGACTTCCTGAGAGCAGAGTGGAGGAGCACAGTTTGGCACCAGGCAGCAGAGGAGGAAGTGCTGATGTGGCAGGGGAGAGGGTCTCCTCCCCTGTCTTGTATACCACTAGAGGCCTGAAAATGAGTTCAGACACTTTTATGGATCAAGAAGATTGAAGTGAGGAGCTGGAAAGGAAAAAGAAGCAATTAAGAGAGAAAACTTCTTCCATGGAGATGGAGGGAGGAGATGTTGCAAGTGTGAGTAAAAAAATGTTTTGGAAAATAATCAGCAAAAGAGTAAAGAAACAGGAGGTCTTATAGAGCCAGATATTTCTGTTGTGGAAAGCAAAGAAAATAGGCAGGACTCCTATGAGGCTATATTGAGAAGCAATGATGTGGCAGTATCAAAACAAGCTGCACCTGCTGAGAAGGGGAAAAAACAAGTGAAAGTGTCAGCACAGAAAGGAAAGGCGAAAGTAAGTAGGAAACAGCTTGGCCTGAAAAGGATTGTAGAAAGCAAGACAGAAAGTAAAGAAAGAGCTAAAACAAATAAAGAAAACACAGATTTTGAAGATATTGAGGAAGTCACAGAAAAAAGGGCCCATTAGGAAACAGTAAAGGAGAAAAAAAGGAGGTTTCAGTTTCAGAAGAGAGAACTTTTAGAGACTTTGCAGACACACCTGAATGGATAACATAAGCCTTATTACAAGCAGGTTGGAAAAGAAAGGATGATGGGTCTGGGTGGGATCCAAACAGGCCCAGTACATCAGGAATTAGTAAAAAACCAAAAGAAGACACAAGGGATGTAGAAAGTAAATTTGGGGAAAAAGTGGATGAAACCAAAAAACAGAAAGATGTAACATCAGAGGCAGATAAAACAAAAGAGATAATTTTTTGATGGACTTGATAGCAATAATGAAGAGTCATCTATGGAGCTTGAGCAGAAAACGATATTAACAGATAAAGAAATGCAGGAGGAAGGGGAAGGCTAGAAGGAGAAACCCTGGAGGGGGAATACTAAAGAAAGATTATTTCTTAAAGATATAAAACCACAGCAAGCTTAAAGAAGAAATGTGGTATGCCTGAGATTTAGAGGGCCCTCTGAGGATGTACCCAACAGAATTTTTATTGAGAAAGAACTCTTAATGAATAAAATGAAGTTTTATCCATATGAAATATATGCCCTTATTCATGTACCAGGAAGTACAGAATTTGACATAAGTTTTAAACATGGAGGAGGGTTGGACCGCTTTTGGAAATTATATCAGCAAATGAAATATACATACTTATGGAAGGATTTCTCAGTTATTCCCTTATCAAAACCTGCTTTTAAGATAGTGACTGTGTTATTTTGAAATGAAGGCATCAATGTGGTCGACATTAATTTCTAGATCAAGCAGAGAGGTGTAATGTATGGGCCGCCGGAACCAATATTGGATGAAAATGGTCTGTGGACAGGTGGATGGAAATATAAACTAACAGTTAAACAAGTAGATGGGGAAATTCAACATTTGCTGAACTGTTTCTTTCTAGGCCAAGATAGAAGCATTGTTTTTTATGTAGGCCAAGTGTGGGCCTGCTACAAATGTGGAGAGCGAGGTCACTTAAGTAATGTCTGTGGTAAAGTCAAGTGTGGCCTATGTGGGGTTGTTGGGCATGTTGGGGCAGAATGCACACACCAAGTTAAATGTAGTTTGTGTGAAGAGGAAGGGCACACCTTTGCAAAATGTCCCTGGGCTTCCCATAACAGCCCATAAACTGGAGAAAGAGCAGAGCAAGATGTCTACCTGGCTGTGGTGCAGAAAGAGAAAGGGAAAGAGAAGCAAGATAAGGTAATAAGGGAAGCCATTATCAGAGAGGACATGGAAAAAGGAATAAAGGTACAACCTCGAACTAAATGGTTGGTAATACCAGAGCAAAAAGAATCAAAAGAAAAAAACAGGGACTTTTAATATGGAAGGGAAGACAGAAAAAGAAACTGGATTTACTATGGTTACAAGATCTAAAAACAAAAAGAAGAGTACAGCAAAACAGATAATTTCATTGGAAAAAGATTGTGAAGGTGTAGAGTTAACAAATAAATGCACCTTATTACAAGACAAGGAATGGTCCACTATAGAGGATGGCTCTGATCAGTCCAACACGGATCTTTCTGAAGGTGCAGGAGAGGAAGATGGAGACACAACAGACACGCAGGTGTCAAAGAAAAGGAAAAAATCTAAAGAGGCAGGGGAAAAGTGAGGGGAAAACAAAATGGGAAGTTTAAAATGCCTCACTCATAATACAAATAGTATAAAAAAATAGAAGAAAGAGGCTGATAACTTTTAAAATACTATATGACTTGAAAAGTGACTTATATGTATTCCAAGACACAAGGTTACACACTATAGATGAAATTCAACAAACTCAGAAATACTGGACATGGGGACCGTCCTTATGGTCCTTTGGGATAGATAGGTGTACAGGGGTGGAGGTAGCTTTCTCTTCTCATGATGTTCAAATTTTAAAAGTAATAGATTTGGTACCTGGAAGAGCTATGGTTATTGATGTTATCTTAAAAAAGAATTCTGTGAGAATTATTGTAATTTATAATCCACAAAGGAAAAAAGAAAGGAATATGCTAATAGATCAGATAGAGGCTTATTTGCATACTTCAAAACGTGTGGTATGGGGGGAGACTTTAACTGTGGGTTATCTAGAGCAGATTGGGGGATGGCAATATCAAAAAGTTTTTGTGATACAACTCACTTGAAAAGAATGTTAGATAAAGCTGGGATAGAGGATGGATATAAGTTAAAATGGAAAAAAGGAGAACACACATATTTCAAGGGTTCACATTCTACTCGTATAGATTTCTGGATGGTACAAAAAAAAGTGGAGGTAGTTGATATTAGGAGTATACCGATTGAGACATCAGATCATATGGCAGTAGAAGTTGAAATGAACTTGGGAAATAGGATGAGAATAGGAAAAGGCTATTGGAGGATGAATACAGCTAAGCTACAAGAAGAAACTTGTATAGAAAAGATTAAAATAATACTGGAAGATAAGTTAACAGTTATGGAATTATATTGTAGTGGAACAGAATGGTGGGAAGATACTAAAAATGAAATCAAACAATATAAGATCGAGGAAGGACAGAAAGTAAAGGCAACAAATTATGGGAAGTATTTAAAATTAAGGGCTAGAGTATATAAACTTATGACAAGGCTGGTTAAAGATAAGGTGGATGAATCTAAACACAGTAGGGTTAAAATGAAAGAATACCAATATCATAGGGTCACGTCTTTAATTATGGAACAAAAAAGTGGTACCCAAGGAACAATATGGCATATAAATCCTTATGATAGTAGTAAAGAAAGAATAGAAAATCGAGTTATGTACAAATTACAGGATGGAAAAGTGAGGATACATACAGATAGAGAAAATATTAAATGTACAGTATGAGAGTTTTTGAAGGAAAAATACCAGCAACAAAGAAGTAGGAAAAGAGAGGATTTTTTCTGACAATTGAGATGCCAGAATTGGAGGAAGATGAGGCAGAGGCAATAAAGGGGGAAATTAAAGAAGAAGAAGTGAAAGAGGCAATAGAATTGTTGTTAAATAACACGGTACCTGGGGTGGATCGGATTCTGAATATGTTCTATAAAATTTTGGAAAAACAAATAGGTCCCATTTTAACAAGAGTATACAATGGTACAATGAATGGAGACAATTTGGCAGAAAGCATGAAAAAAGGAATAACAATTTTTTTGCATAAAAATGGAGGAAAAACACAACTTAAAAATTGGAAGCCCATTACTTTATTGACTTCAGATTACAAACTTTTAGCCAAGGTAATAAATAATAGGTTAAGGATTTTTTCAGAGAAATTGATAATGCAGTCTCAAACGTGTGCTATTCCTGGACGGAGCATACAACAAAATTTAATTTATATTAGAGAAGTCATAAATAAAGGACAGGAGGATTCTTTGCAAGGGTATTTGTATGCCTTGGATCAAGAAACGGTGTTTGATGTTGTAAAGCATCAATATGTATGGGATACCTTAGAAAAGTTTAAAATTCCAACAGAATTAATTAGTTTAATAAAAGCAATATATAAGGAAGCACAAATTTGTCCTATGGTTAATGGGCATCTAGGGACTTCAATGTATATAAGGAATGGGGTTCGGCAAGGGTGCCCATTAAGTCCCCTACTATATGTATTTTGTCTAGACCCACTTCTGAGGAGAATAGAGGTGGAGAAAGAGATTAAAAGTATTGTATGGCTAAATAGGGAACTGAATAAAACAAGTGCTTCTGCAGATGATTGCTTAGTTTTAGTAAAAGATCAGAGTTCAGGGGATACGTTAATAGAGTCAGTAGAAAAGTATAGCCAATATACAGGGATTAAGATAAATAAAGGGAAAAGTAGAATTTATCCGTTGGGGGCAGTGGAGAAAAAGAAAAGAGATTTGGAGATAGCAGAAGGAAACATTAAGGTGCTGGGAATGAGATTTGGAGGGGATTATGCAATACAACAAAACTGGGAAGAAAAGAATCAAATAGCCCAAATAAAAGTACATAAATGGAAACAATGGAATATGACACGAGAGAAAATAATTAACTTATTAAAAACGTTTATTGTCCCAATATTTTTATTTTTAGCATAGCTTTTTCCAGTACTATTTCAAATGCAATCCAAAATTCAAAGTCTTTTTTTCAGTTATTGTGGGGTAGCAAGTTAAATCCTATTAAAAGGGGAATAACGTATAGAACCATAAAAGATGGGGGTTAAAACATGATAAATCCAATTGATTTTTATATTAATATTTTTGTGTTTTCAAATATTGCACCATTAGTAAAAGGTGAGAACAAAGCTTGGTCTTGATTAATGCAACAATGGAATGTACCTATCAATAAATGCATTGGGAAGAAAGGGAATATAGTAGGAGGTGAAGTGTGGCCAATATATATGGACATTGGAAGGAAGAATTTAACCCAGTGGGGGATAACAGTGGATGCTCTAATTAGGGGTAACAGAAAACAGATTTATAAAGAAATTATGGAGAGGAATTTCTGGGAAAAACACATTTTTAAGGTAGAAAAAGGAATAAAAGAGCAGGAAATTTTAGCTGTTACATTAGGAAAAAGAATACCGGGAAAAATGAAAGATGTAGTATGGATGTGTAGACATGGGAAATTAAACGTGAGAGGTAACCATAAACATAAAAGAATGGAGGAAAGAATATGTGGAGAAAGAGATTGTTGGACAAAAAAGGACAGCATGCAGCATTTATTTTTTGATTGTGATTTTATTAAACATTTTTGGGGTATGGTAGCCAGTTATTGGGGGATGCAAACTTTTAAAAATATGACATACAAGATTTTGATCTATGGTCAGTTAACAAAAGAATGGGAAAAAGTTCATAAAAATAAGTCTCTGTTATTTTGGCAGTTTTTAAATGGTCTATATGGCAAAACAGATGCTCAAGATTTTTGCAGAATAAGGATTTGACTGTACAGGATTGTTTTTAAGTTTCAAGATGAAGTAGATAAAATTTTTCAAAATGAATGTAAATTATGGGGAGAAGAGAAAGCAAGAAAGCTGTGGAAAAATGTTACTGTAATTGGGTAGATAATATGGATATCATAATGACTGTGTGATTTGTTTTTGTTTTGATGAGTGCCATGAGATCAACATCCACCTGAACTACCACCAATCCAGGCAGATGGGTCCTCGGTTTAACATCTCATCCAAAAGACGGCACCTCAGAAGTGCAGCACCCCTCTCATGCTGCACTACAGTGTCAGTATTGGGATATTAACCCAAGTGCCAGATGTGGGAACTGAACCAACAGCCCTCTGATCTAACGGCCTCAGAGGTGAGTGAGCTACCTACTGAGCCACTGACACTGCCAAATACAAATACTTGAAATCTAACTGAGTGGGTTTTCTATAAGAAAACAGCTAGAGTCTTTACTAAATATAGCATTGATGATCTGGTCAGTTTCTGTGCTTTTATGGTTGTGTATAGTTTGATGAAATTAAAACACTCTTGCTAGCTAGACCTGACACACACAGAAAACAAAAATAGTGAATTAGAGCTATTTTGTAGCTGTTTTCTTACAGAAACACCACTCAGCTAGCTCTCAGATATCTGCTAAGCTGTAACTATTAAATCAAAAGTTTGTAAGGCTGCTTGAGCAAAAAACTCATCACACAAATTCAGTCTTAAATTTTTCTTTATTTTTCTCTTTTCAAAGTCTGTGTGATAGGTCCCAACATTTCACTTGGATAAGACATCATCTGGGGAGCTATTAATATGTGAATATCATATTTTAGCATATTTATCATTTTAAAACATTTTTAATATTCTAATTTTTTTATTTAAATTCTTAATTGTATTTTCAATAGAAGGGTATACAAAAATCAGACGGTCTATACATTAATTTTCATACTGTTATTTAACTTACTAGTTTTGAATAATACAAGGATTTACATATTTACATTTTTGTCCACACACAATCAGCTACCAGTAATTCATTAGCATATAAAATGCAGCCTGACCTTTTAACTTGGCCATGCGGCTCTGCTGTCTACCAGTATTTCTGTCTGTATCCACAAGTTGGTTACCATCTTTGAATGTGAGAAAAATCTTTTTTCAGTATGCAAATTTCTAGCAAAAACATTCAACTAGTAATTAATGACCTTTTCTTAAGAAATCACCTGTTTCATCAGCTTGTTATGCGTATTGCTTTTGCATTCCTTATTTTTCTTTCCAACAATTTTCAAAAATTCCTGTCAAATTATAAACAATGAAAGCTTAACCTTAACTTATGTTGGCATTCTTATGTTGGTGTTTTTATATAATAATCTTGACTGGTTATACATCATTACCTTAGTTGCATTTGATTTTGCCTTCACTCTGTTGGAAGACGAATTCCTATTTCATGCTGTTCACAGCGAGGTAAAAAGTTGCCTGAAAGCAATCATAAGATTTAAGTTTCCAGTTATTTATTTTGTTTTCTTTTGTTATTTCTATGGCAGCTATTCCAGTCTTTTATTTAACCATTGTTGAGGTGCATCATTACATGACTAGTTCAACACCTGCTTTAAATAACAGGTCTGTTATTGTGATCAGGTAAGCATTGGTTGCCTTTTACATTTTACAGTGCTTCATCTTGTGTTAAAATAACATTTGAAATACTCTTTCCTTATTTATGTTGTTACTTAACTGTTAGTACAATACAACCTCAGAGATCTGAACAGCATGGGAATGTTTGGTGTTCATATCTCTGAAAGATCCATAGTCCTGAAATAATCTGCAAATTGACTTCTTCAAGTATTAATATCAATTTAATATGAATAAAACAAAAAACATAAATACAGATAAAATACAGATAAAGTTCAATAAAAAACATTAAGCATGTAACAATGCATTTCATTATGTTTCAGAATGTTTAAAAACTTTAGTTATAGCACTTTTCTTCAGCGAGCAGTGATTATTTTGACAACGAGATGTTGCAGTTCCCTGAGCAGCATTAAATTCATGGCACTCGCTTCTTGCTGCTGCTCCAGCCATTAAACACAAACTGAGAAGCATTCTTCAGCTATGCTATGAGGAACATTGATAATAGACTCATCCCACTCATCCCCCTCACTATGACTGTCAGTTTCATGTTCTGTACTCACTCGTGCAAGATCAATGATGTCAGTGTCTGATAGGATCTAATGCCCTGTTTCTTCATTATCAGCACGAATCCATTTCTCCTGCTCCTCCTTGGTTAACTCCAGCGCTACATGCTCCTCTGCAAAGTTAATCTGAGTGTCGGCCACTATGATGTCAGTCTCTTGTTCCTCCTGGTATGGCCACAGTTTATTCCAGAACCTACTAAGCAATTCCGAACTGATCTCACCCCATGCTTTGGCACTCAGATAAACAGCATCTTTTACTGACAGCGATTTGTAAAAATCAATGTAGCAGCTGTAGTCACTCATGCCCAACAAAAGGTGATGCAGCAGATCCCGTTTATAGTGCTGTTTTAAGTTCTCTAATACTCCCTGGTCCATCTGCTGAAGAATGCTTGTTATGTTGGGGGGCAAAAAGAGGCACTTAATGCTGCCATCACTAGAGATCAGATCTTCGAGTTCAGGGTGTGAGGGGGCATTATCCATCAGCAAGACTGCCCTTACTGGTAGAGATTTTGCATTCAGATAGTCTTTTACAAGGGGGACGAAGTGTTTAAAAAAACAGTCAATAAAAATGTTGCAGTCCATCCAAGCACTTCGCTGGCTATAATAATGCACTGAAAGTGCTGACATGGTAACATTTGCAAAACATCTGGGCTTTGTGCTTTTATGAATAAACAGGAGTGGAAGTCTAAAATCATCACTGACATTTGCTCTTGCCATTAATGTCACTCTATCTTTGCTTGATTTAAAGTTCTTAACTTGTCTCTCACGGCCATCTACCAATGTTTTATAGGGGAGCAACCTCCAATACAGACCAGTCTCATTGCTATGAAAGATTTGATCTCTGGTGGGCTGCTGCTGTTCCACTAGGTGTTGTAGGGTGATTTTAAAAAACTTTGAGGCTTTACAATTAGCTGAGAGTGCTTCCTCCTGCATGTTGAGCTGGTGTACACTGTGGTGATTTTTGAAGCGATGTAACCACCCAGAGCTCACCTTAAAATCTTCTTCAACACTGTCAGGATACATTTGTTTGAATAAAAGTTTAACTTTCTCACTTACAATGACACTGCTGATCTGGGTGCCTTTGCAGCATCCTTGTGTGAACCACAAATGCAAGGCATGGCCAAAGCCTTTCTTACAATGTGGCGTGTTTGAGCTGAACCTGTATCTTTTGCTTCTCGTACAAGCTGCTTAATTTTCTCCTGAACCTTTTTTATGTCTGGTCTGAATCCAAGCAAGGAGGAAGGAGACTACTGAAGACTACAGGAAGTTCCTGTCCCAGAACATGAAGGGTGAGAGCTGTAAGGGCACATAGGCAGTAGGACAGTAAGTGTAAAAATACATAGAGGGAGGAGACAATAAGCATACAAAGCAACAGGAGAGGGAACACAAAATAAGTCAAGATGGGAGTGGTGCAGTGCAATGGCTGTGGAGCAGCAGTGTTCCGGGAGACATTCTGGAGGCTGCGATTCTGCACTGTTTGCAGGCACCTCTCTGGTCTGAGAGAGGAAGTTGCCCATCTCCAGGCTGACCTGGCTAGGATTCGAGAAACCTCTTCCCCCACCCAGGGACCACCAGGGCCACCACCGTTACCTCAGAGGTTGCCAAGAAAGAGGAGCGGTTGGACCAAGGTGGGCTCAGGGAGGGAGAGCGTGGTGGAACAGAAGATGCATCCCTCCAGTTGTAGCTCTCCGCAATTCATATGCGGCTCTGGTAAAAAGTGGTTCCTTTATGGAGGCACCTGCAGTGGAAACCAAGGAGGATGCTGGGAACCTCCACAAAGGAGACCCACAGGAGGGTGGCACGAGATCCCACAGGAGAAGGAAACAACTCCTGGGGGGGATTCAATCATTAGGGGGGTAGATGTGGGGGAGGAAGGGGATAGGGAGGTAAGGTGCCTGCCTGGCACCACGGCTTGGAGGGACAGGAAGAAAATCCTCAGGATCGTGGGAGCAGCTGCATGAAGGAGGGAGCTGTATGTCATTGTCCACCTAGGGACAAATGACCTGGCTGTAAATGGGATCAGAGCAGTGCAAGAGGAGTTTGTGGAGTTGGGGAGGGGCCTTAGACAAGTAGCATGTACGGTAACCTTCTAGGAGGTGCTGCCTGTCTATGGCAAGGATGATGCTAGGGTATTCCACATCATGGGATTCAATGAATGGGTGAAAAACTGGTGTGGAGCTCAGGGTTTTGGCTTCATAGGGGACTGGGGAGCCACCTGGAGGGATACAGGCTTGTACTGGTGCGATGGTCTGCATCTGTCCAGAGGGAGATCCAGGATCCTAGGTGACAGGTTTAAATGCTTCATTGGCATGCATTTAAACTAGCCAAGGGGGGAGGCACTGAAAAGGAGCAGGGAAATCCCAGCCTCCCCCCACAAAATGCAGTAGTTAGAGAGGTAAACACCAAGGCAGAGAAGTCAGTAGGGAGCAGGACAGGGATAAATGCAGAAAAAGGTGTTAAGGACAGGGATGGGACTAAAAGGGTAAGCCATAAAAAATAAATGGAAGGTGATGAGTATCAATGCCCGTAGTCTGTGCAACAAGCTCCCTGAACTAGTGGCCTTAATGGAAGAGGGATGCCTGGATATCATGGCAGTCACTGAAACATGGCACACAGAGAACCATGAGTGGGAAGTCAACATACCAGGATACACAGTCTACAGGAGGACAGGGTGGGCAAAAGAGGAGGAGGAGGAGTAGCTCTCTATATAAGGGAAGGGATTAAAGCAACAGAACTAAAGGAAAAACAGGAAGTTGATGAGTCACTATGGGTCACGCTGGAGACAGGAAATGGCACCACAATCCACATGGGGGTTGTGTACAGACCCCCATCTCAGGGGGAGGAAATGGACAAGGAAATGATAGAAGGCATCCTTAAAATGGCAGAAAAAGGGGAGATATTGTTGATGGGTGACCTGAATATGCCAGATGTTAACTGCAGTACCTTTGCTGCAGGCACATCCAAGAGCAGGGTCATTCTTGATGCCCTACAGGGGGCATGCCTCAGACAGCTAGTGTTGGAACCCACTCGGGAGGGAGCAATCTTAGACCTGGTACACTCAAATGGGGAAGGAGAAAGGATCTCAGATTTAGAAGTGGGTAGCCATCTGGGAACAACTGACCACCAAATAGTGTGGTTCACAATAAACACAGCCATAGAGCCAAGCCATACAAAAACAAGAGTATTGGACTTTAGGAAGGCTGACTTTGGGAAAATGAGAGAGTGCCTTAGAAAAGCACTAGCAAATGGGCAAGAGGGAGGGGTGGAGGAACAATGGGGAATAATCAAAACAGCCATCGAAGAGGCAACAAGCCTTTGTGTGAAGCAAATCAATAAAACAAAACGAAGGAAAAAACACTATGGTTCTCAAAAGAGGTGGCAGGGACGGTTAAGGAGAAAAGGATAGCATTCAGGAAATGTAAGGAAACACAGAAGGAGCAGGACAGAGAACTTTATCAGATAAAGCAGAAGGAGGCAGGGAAGGCAGTCAGAATAGCAAAGGCACAAACTGAGGAAAAGATCGCCAACTCTGTTAAGAAGGGGGATAAAACTTTTTATAGGTACATTAGCGAGCAAAGAAAGACCAAGGGAGGAATACAGAGACTTAATAAAGGGGAAGGAATGTTGGCAGAGGGTGACAGTGAAAAAGCAGGGATGCTGAATGAATATTTATGCTCAGTAATCACAACAGATGAGGAGGGGGAGGTGCCTAAACCAAACAAGGAGGAAACTCTGAATAGGGGGGTCAATACCAGTCCATTCACAGAAGAAAGGGTTTTGAAAGAACTCTTGAAACTGAGGGTGGACAAAGCAATGGGGCCTAATTGGAGTCACCCAAGAATACTAAAAGAAGTAAGGGTAGAACTAGTAACACCACTGACTACTCTCTTTAACAAATCATGGGAGGATGGAGTGGTACCTGAGGGACTGGAGGAGGCAATGTGATTCCACTTCACAAAAGTGGGAGCAGGACAGAGGCAAGAAACTACAGACCAGTTAGTTTGACTTCAGTGGTAGGAAAATGATGGAATCACTTCTGAAGGAAAGAATTGTTGAGTACCTAGAGGCCAGTGGGCACAAGACCCAAGGCAGCATGGTTTCACAGCAGGAAGGTCATTCAGACAGAACCTAATAGATTTCTTTGACTGGGTGACCAAAGTAGTAGACCAGGGAGGGGCTGTGGATATGGCCTACCTAGATTTTAGCAAGGCATTTGACACAGTCTCACACAAAAGATTAATATACAAGTTAGCCAGCCTTGGAGTGGGTCCCAAGGTGGAAGTCTGGATAAAAAACTGGCTGGACAACAGGACGCAAAATGTAATAGTAAACGGAGTCCACAGTGAAGAAAGGAGGGTAACCAGTGGGGTACCACAGGGTTCGGTACTGGGGCCGGTCCTCTTTAATGTCTTTATAAGTGACACTGGAGAGCACCTGGAAGGAAAGGTATGCCTCTTTGCAGATGACACAAAGATCTGCAACAGGGTTGATACACAAGGTGGGGTGGAAAGAATGAAAAGGGACTTGGCAAGGCTGAAGGAATGGTCAAATACATGGCAGCTCAGATTCAATGCAAAGAAGTGCAAGGTAATGCATCTGGGAAACAAAAACCCAGGGGAAGAGTACACAATGGGGGTGAGTTAATAACAACAAAAAAATCGAAAACCTAGGGTAATTATATCAGATGACCTAAAGGCGGCCAAGCAATGTGAGAAGGCAGTAAGGAGGGCTGGGGGGATACTGGGATGCATAGGGAGAGGCATCAACAGTAGAAAACAGGAAGTTGTTATCACTCTCTACAGACAGTTAGTGAGACCCCATCTGGAGTACTGTGTGCAATTCTGGAGACCCCATCTCTGCAAAGACATAGACAGAGTGGAGGCTGTTCAGAGGAGGGCAACCAAAATGGTGCAAGGTCTGCACCAGAAGACATACGAGGAGAGACTAAAGCAGCTTAATATGTATACCCTTGAGGAAAGGAGGGAGAGGGGGGCACATAATACAAACTTTCAAGTATCTCAAGGGAATTAACAAGGTACAAGAGGGTAGTATCTTTCAGAAGAAGAAATGTGCAAGAACAAGGGGGCACAATTTGAAGATAGAGGGGGGACGGCTCAGAGGTAATGTTAGAAAGTATTTTTTCACAGAGAGAGTTGTGGATGCATGGAACAGCCTTCCTGAGGAGGTTGTGGAGTCAGGAACAGTGGGAGAATTCAAGAATGCATGGGACAGGCATAAGGCAATTCTAGTGGGGGGGCAGGAGGAAGTAAGCTGTTGATTAACTAGAATCTGCAGCTTATCCGTCAGGTAGGGAAATGGGCAGTCTGGGTGGGCCAAGCGGTCCTTATCTGTCATCAAATTCTATGTTTCTATGTCAAAAACCATAGATTGGCAAATTACATACTCCTCGGCAACAGCGCTCAAACTCGCACCACATTCAATTCTACTTATTATTTCCAGTGTAGTGCCGATACACAAGATCACCCTCTTTCGTTTGTTTTCTTGCTTGCCTGCTATTCTGTAACACACCCATAAGCATTAGCATTTTGCCTAACCACTATCCATTAATGCCTTTTAATCAGATAATAAAACAAGTTACAGGTGGCAATTAGTGCTTAATTGCATAATGCTAAGCTTTTGGAGGGAGGGTGCAGTTAACTGGTCAGTCCGGTTCTTTGAAGTTTGGATATCTGAGGTTGTACTGTATTTGCTTTCTGTTTCTTTTCGTTCTTGTTCTATTTTTATCTCTAGTCTTAGACTGTTTTTGCATTTTATAAAATCATTACTGCTGTGTCAGAGACTCACCACTTCAATTGCAGTCTGATAGAACTCAGTTGAGTTTAAAAGTGTTAAGCTTCCTTTTCTTAACTTTTTTATTCTTTCTCTGTACAGGCCTAGAAAATAAAAATGAATTCTCATGACTGGAAAAGTTCTCATGGCACTGTGAAATGAGAACTGCTTCCATAAATCTTATATGCTGCTGCTTGCTGTTTTGGTTCTGTGCCAAACCTCCAACCTCAGCAACTGTAAAGATGCACTTTGGTACCCAGAAAATAAAAGTGAATTCTCATGGCTGGAAAAATTCTCATGATGCCTTGAAATGAAAAGTTCTCCCTTAAATCTTATATGTTGCTGCTGCTGTACTTTGTGAATGTAGTTTACCACAACTGGATCCGTATGATGATCTTTAATTTGAGTATCAGTTTGAAGTGATCTACCAGCAAAGGTATATATATATATATATATATATATATATATATATATATATATACATGTATGCAAAAAACTTTGTTTATGCATGTTAGGGTTGTTCTACAGTGACAAAAGTGAGGAAATTCAATATTAGGTTTGCCACCCCTTGCACCCCGCCCTCACCAACAGGCATAGGGATGTGCGTTGGGGGTCATCGGCCTTAACTCTTACTCTATCCCATGTGTAAACAAACTGAGGTGGTGCAGTGTAGGAGAATGGGGTGAGAGTTAGGGCCAATGACCCCAACGCACACCCCAATGTCTGTTGGTGGGGATGGGGTGGGGGTGGGGTGCAAGGAGTGGCAACCCTAATACTGAATTTCCTCACTTTTACCACTGTAGAACAACCTTAACTGATGCATTAACAACATTTTTTTGCATAGAATTTCCTTACTTTTTAAGAAAGAATAGAAAAGTTGAAAGCTGCACAAGTTGGTGGGAGTGCGGGGCCCTTTGGGCCCCATGTTCCCACCAAGTTTTAAGTGTTGGGCTTCATTACACACCAATGACTAAAAAGTACATTGACAACAGCACGGCCAGCCACCAAACAAATGTTAATCTAGTAAAACAATAGAAAACGCTGTCCACAAAATGTAAACTGTGCCATGCAGTATCTCTGCAAAAAATATATTGTCTGACATGTAAACACTGCAATTCACATCTACAAGACATGCCATCAACACTCTCTAAATTTCAAGTGAAAAGACCAAACCGTGTCTGAGATATAACAGTCTAAGGTTGAAATTTTCATTTGTCAGAATGGCACAGTTCCACCCCTGTTGACATTTAAAGAGGACAGGAAATAAAAAACATGCTTGAGACCACCAAATGTGTCCTGTCTTTTTTCATTAGTAATGTGTATGCATATATAATGTTAGAGTCTCACTCTCTGTAAACTAACATTTTATATCCTTAAATCAAAGGATTTTACCAATATGGCTGTCAGTGGTTCCTCTAAGTTTATCTTTCTGGTTTTGCCATTTGGAAAGTGAGCGAGGTTGTTTATCCATGATGTAAATGATTGTGCTGATGTAATAGCAAGTGATGAGCAGGCTTGCTCTTGAAAGCAGGAGCAGTTGTCAGAAGGCAAGTTTAAGGAAAACCACGTATCAGAATGTATCTGATTAGCAGTGCTTTAATGTAAGATATGTGGGGGCGCACAGATGTCAGACTGTAATGGCAGGTATTTTTACAAGTATTTTACACAATTTCAAATTATTTACTGATGCCATTTCTGTCACATTTTAACAACTTGAAATGCCAAGGATCTGAAGAGTCATCTCCCTCTGATAACTAGAACTCCTGCCCACTAACCATTTTCAGCCTTTATGCTGCTGACATATGCATCAATCACTTACTATAGTGATTTCCCCAGCCACCACCATGCCCAACCAACCCAAGAGGAAACCAACCAAATGAGGGCTATGCCATCTGCTGATCTCATGGCCAATGTTAAATAGCACTGTGGGGAAAATAGCACAATCAATGGGAGTAGGGATGATTCGGTAGCACATGGATGTAACTTTTGACAGGCAGGGGTTCGTACGGCTTCAGGCAATCAGGGTTCAGCGGAAGAACCTTTCTGTGATGAGTTTGCAGTGGCTGCTTCTCTACTCCCTCTCAAGACACTCTCTACTTCCACACAATCCAGATGAGGTGGTGGTTCTTTAAGGTGATTAAAAAAAGAAAACTAAAGTAAATGAGGTATTTTGGGGGATGGGGGACAGCAGATTGCCTGTGTGATAGTTTTGACACTCGCCACCCCATTAAGGAAGTGTAGTTATACAGATATTTTTTGTTTATTAGCTCTGTCAAAATAAAAAAAAACATCTTGTGAAAAATGAAGAAGGCTGAGCAGACAGGTATAAATCATGAATAAAGGCCAAACAAAAGCATACATGTCCCATGCAGAGTGAAATGAAACCAAACAAGAGCTGCAGTGCAACAGCATTTTACAGGAACTTTAGTGCAAGTACCCAGCGTCTGGAACAGCAATTATTGGGAAAAGACAGTGAAACAATTTTGCAAAAGTCATTTTAATTAGCCACATCAGATGCTAGACAATCAAAAAGAATAGGCAGTGTTCCTTAGCATGCGTGCCAGATCAAAAGATACTGTATATTTCCCTTTCTTCTGTAAATTGCAACAAGATTGAGGGATGTCACTTGAGGAAGGATTTGTTTGGACCCGAAATGACGCAGCAGTGTGATCAGTTGCCATGAGCTGTTTTCTTACTTTTTGCACATCATACCTCAGGCTTGCTAAATTTCAGTTGGAACCTCTCAATGTTTTGAAGAGCAGTTGAATACTCTTACTCCAGCACTTATTCCAGCACTTTCTTTGAGCGTGAATAGAGTCATTTTCATAACTACGGGAGGGAAGCAGGTGTCTAAACCATCACATATGAGAGATGTCCCCCTGCCCCCATTTTCTTTCCTTTACTCTTTTTTAAAAAAAAAATCACCTCAGAGAACTTCCGCTTCATCTGGAGTGTGCAGAGGGAAAAAGAGCCTTGAAAGGGATCAGAGAAGCAGCAACAACCCCATCACAGGAAGGTCAGCAGCATAAAGACTAAGTAACAAAATGTATAGTGGACAGGGTTAGTAGAGGTAGAAGGTTCTTTAAATCACCAGTGCTGCAAGAATTTAAAAAAAAAGCCTTCCGTTTCAGTCTGACATGTGCCCTCCCTTTTTTATTCAAGCACTACTTCAGCTTCATAATGATACACATTCCTTGCACACTCTCTCTAAAAACAGCTTGCTCCTCCATGAATGGGCATACTCGTTCCCTGGTATTAACTAGTGTCACTTCATCTTTAAAAAAATGATGTCTCTCAGAGTTTGGTTAACACGAGCAAGTTCAGAACCTTGTGTTTTGGCAGACCAGTTAAGGAAGGGCAAAATCACAACATACAAAAAAGAAAAAGATGAGAGATAAATAAAGACTTTTAGATGCATTTATTAGTCGAATTAAGCTGTTTGTATCTATTAGTAACCTTATTAACCCATTTCTGTCCCCTTTAAAGGAGATAGGAAATGATTTCTAGTTATTTGCAGTGATCACATAAATCATAAGCAACACCCTATGGTCTCTGTGTGTGTTTTTGCATTATTGTGGAAGTTTACATGTATATTTACATGCTGCCCTACTGATGTTGAAACCTCCCTTGGTTTGAAAGTCTGTTTTCTGTGTTTTTTTGATCGGGAGTCAGCATGTGCACAGCTGTAAAATATCATGTCACTGACTCCGATCTTGCAGACAATCAAAGTGTTTGCTCTGGAATATAAACCATTTGAACTGCAGCCATCTTCCTGCTACCCCATGTAAAAATACCACCAGACTGAAAACAAACAACCACATTTTTGCGAGCAGCTCAATCCGAACTCAGTCCCCCTCCAGCACACACATACATACCCTTGGCCGGTCACAAACATCAAAATTTAGGATATTAGTAAAGGTTTGTTTTTCTAAATCCATGTACGTATACACACTACAATTTTGCTGTACAATATGATACCACTCCCCCAAATTGGGAACTTAATTAACCCTTGCATTCTTTAGTCCACCTACCACCCATGTGACAGCACAAATTACTTTATCTTTGTTGCCCCCCCTTCCATTTATTTCAACTGCACAGTGGGCAGATCTACTCTTGTTCCCTTTACTGCTTTCTAAGCAGCTACTAAGCATCCCAGGAACTTCATCACTTTCTGATGCTCTCGCTCACAAATAACTCTTTTAGTTATATTTTTTATGTACTTTTTCCATCTCGCATTGGCTCCCTTTCTGCTTGGAGTTCTCCCCCCAATCAAAACTGCCATTGGTGACCTGGCTACTTGCCTACTTCTCATGGCTCCTCCATCCCAAGTGCTGCTGAATCTAAGTTGGCCGCTCACCTTCTCCTTTTTCACAATGTCCCTGGCTCTGCACGAAGTCTTGCCTGTTACCTACAACAGACTCTTGACTCAGAATCAGACATCTTGGCATTGCTTTCTTCAGTGCATGTCTCGGTCTGGGGTCCCTCCACAGTGAATTACAATTATGCCAGTTTCAATTTCCCACACTCACTATCAACCGGACCCCAACATTTGCTGTCATGTGAGATTGGTGCCAACGCTGCCTGTCTGTGTGCGCTCCACTTCAGGATGGAAACTCTAAAGGACTGATCTTGGCAGAGGCTGATGGTGCTTCCATAACATACGGTATGCAGTTAAGCACCCAATTTGGGGGCGGTGAGGGGGTAGGTACCATATGTTACAGCAAGATTGTACTGTGTACATATACATGGATTTAGAAAAGCAAGCCTTTACTAATATCCTGACTTTTGATGTATGTGACTGGCCAAGTGTGTGTGTGTGTGTGTGTGCACGTGCGTGTGTGCATTGGGGGGTGGACTGAGTTTGGATTGAGCTGCTTGCAAAAACATGGTCGATTGTTTTCAGTCTGGTGGTATTTTTACATGGGGCAGCAGAAGCATAGTTTTATGAAGATGGCTGCAATTCAAACAGATTCTATTCCAGAGCAAACACTTCAGTTGTCTGCAAGATTGGAGTCAGTGATGCGATATTTTACAACTGTGCACGTGCTGACTCCTGATCAAAAAAACACAGAAAACAGACTTTCAAACCTAGGGAGGTTTCAACATCAGTAGAGCAGCATGTAAATGTAAATGTAAACTTCCTCAATAATGCAAAAGCATAACGGAGACCATTGGGCGTTGTTTATGATTCATTTAATCACTGAAAATAACTAGAAATCATTTCCTATCTCCTGTAACATGCACAATGACTGAAAACTACATCCATGATACTAAGGCTAGGTATCCTATCAATTTCAAGCCACCACCACAAGCAAAACGCTGTCCGCAGAATGTAAACTGTGCCACACCATATCTCCACCAAACAAATATTTTCTGACACAAAAACAGTGTCATTTACATCCACGGGACATGCCATAAACATCTTCCAAATTTCAAGTAAAAAGACCAGACAGTTTCTTTTTTTTAAATTCAAAATTTTTTATTGTAAACATCAAGATGTCAAAACAACATACATAACATCAGATATTTTGTTCCTTCGTAACAGTTGACATACATTGAATCCAATAAACAATTGTCACCTCCCTTCCTCAAAAACACCCTCCCCCTCCTACCTATCCCCCTACAGTACTAAATACCCTCGGGAAGATCTGCTCATCCACAATCATCTCTAGTGTTGCCCTACTGAATCCGACCTCACCTGGGGAGGTATAACGACTGAAAAACGACTCCATATCTTCTCAAATAGATGAATTCGATTATCCCTTCCACTTAATTTTTCCATGTTCAAGTTGAATAGCATCTCCTGTAATCACTCCACATACGTGATTGAGGAGTCAGTCATCCAATGTCGCAAAACTACCTTTTTGAGCGAGCCTGAAATCAGAGCCATATAAAATCTGCGCTCCTTAAACCTGATATCTGAATAATCCCCTATCAAACATATTTCTGGGGTAAAATACCGGTCAATACCTAACAATGGATCCGCCTTCTGCTTAATCTGCATCCACAACTGTTTTATCGGTGGACACTCCCAAAAAATGTGATACAAGTCTCCAACTGCCTGACGGCACCGGAAACAGTTTTGGTCAGGCCTACGCCCCACTTTGTGCAACTTGGAAGGGGTCCAAAATAAATTGTTTAGGAACTGAAACTGCATCACCCTCAGTCTGTCCTGTTTAACATATCTATACACATATCTCCATACACCTTCCAGTCCCGTTCAGTTCTCCCAAACAACTAGACCAATATCTAGGCTTGTGATCAATGTCAACAAGAACTTGATCAAAAGTGTCTTATACACTCTGGACACGCATGCGGTTCCACATAGTTTGCTCAATGATTCAAACCACTTCCCATTTATACGCTCATCTCGAAGTTTACTCATCACCTGTACTAATAAATGAGTAATTTGATATAATTTGAAGACTTGTTTGGACTCTATGTTATATTTTGCCAGGATCTCTTTTATAGGCAGCACACAGTCATCCCCCATTAAATCCTCAATCCGCAAGCCATCAATCTGGGGAAGCCATCCACCCGATATCATTTTCCCCCCAATCCTCAAATTGGGATTTTGGCAGATCGGTTGATACTTATCCCTCTCCGGAATATAACCTAACTTAACACAAATCTGTCTGTGAATACGCAAAGATTTCGCTATTGGAATAGCAACCAATTTAGGGGGCAATGTCTTAGGAATGGAACAAAGCAAAGCTTTCGGGTCTATCCTCACCTCCTTAATCGCCTCTATTTCCAAACCAGACAGTTTCTGAGACATTCAATGTTAAAGATTGGTAAAATGTACCTATATATTCCATTTTAAAAAATCAGGCCATTTTGTCCCCATTTTGCGATCAAAGATCGTAATCAAAGAATCTCTCGATCAAAGAATTTGCAAGCTCATGAACAAATAATAAAAAATGCTATAAATCAAACAACTGAAGGAATGGCGGTAAACCACTGCCATGATTTGATAGAACAAAGCCCCCTGAGCAATACACACCCTCATTTGACTTCCTAGGGCACCCCTGGGCTGAGAAAATAGATTTTTTACACTGGCCATCTCATCTTTGCTCGCGATGCATGATCGTGATTGTGATCAAAGAATCTCGCGATCAAAGAATTTGCAGGCTCGTGATCAAAGAATTTGCAGACTCATGATCAAAGAATAAAAAGTGCTGTAATTAACAAAATACAAAGAATTGCTGTAAACCACTGCCATGGTTCATCAGAATGAAGTCCCCTGAGCAAACCCACCCTCATTTGTTTTCCTAGGACACCCCTGGACTGAGAAATAAGAATTTTTAATCCAGCCATCTAGTCCCTTGCTCGCAATGCATGATCGCGATCAAAGAATCTTGCAAACAAAGAATTTGCAGGCTTGAGATCAAAGAAATTGCACAATCACAACCAAAGACTTTAAAATGCTGAAACGATACTTTTTCACAGATTTGAACCGAACCAACAGCATGCTTCAATAGAATGAAGCCCCCTGATCAAAACCCACCCTCAATTGTGTCCCTAGCCCACCCCTGAGCTGAGATATTTGTGTATTTAGGTCACGATGCAAGATCGAGATCAAAGAATCTCACGATCAAAGAATTTGCAGGCTCATGATCAAAGATCATTAGCGAGCCACGATCAAAGATTTTAAAAGCTTATAACTCTATTTTTTGAACAATTTGGATAAAACCAAACGCATGGCTTGATAGATCGGAGCCCCTGAGTAAAACTCATCCAAGTTTTACTTCAGGAGTAACCCCTGAGCCGAGATATTTGTGTTTTTCCGATTGGAAAACTAAAAACAATATAGCAGACCTCACGATCAAAGAATTCTTGGGGACAAAGATTCTTGAACCCTGAGGCTGCAAATTCTTTGATTGACAGGTGAAATGAGATGGCCAGAACCCCATTCTTTATTCACAAAGCATATATATAAATTTTACCATTGACTTATAATGGGAACTTCAAAGTGGCATAACTTTTGAAAGCCTTAATATTTGTTCCCCAAACAAAAAGTGGCATGTTCAGCCACCAAAGCTCTTTCAAATGAGCTATCTCACAGAGTGGCATGCCACACGATGGCTGCACAGGGCCACATCAAAAATTCCCAAAACTGCCTCCAAAAATGGATAATTTTGCATTTTTCAGTGTTTTCATACGCAAAGGCTGTAAGTCCAACCAAAACACAATTTGGGAAATCAAGAGACCTACCATTCCCCACCACGTAAACCAAATTTCAGGTAAATCTGTTGAACCGGTCCAAGGTTATTAACGCGCAAAATTTTGGCTTTAACACAGAAGTGACATCTGAACCCTATCTGTAGTGGCGTGACCAAACCACTATAAAATATATATATATATATATATATATATATATATAAAAGATATTGGAATTACAATCCTTTGAGTCATAGACTCCTTTGCAAAGGCTCCACGTCAGTAGGAGCATTCACTAAGTATCACAAACCTAAACATTTGGTATATATATATATATATAGTCTGTTTTGGGTTGTGAGGATAGGGAGGTTATTTGAAACTATTGTATTTCTAACCATCTTTTGCTATTAATTCTCTCTTTGCAGCTATTTTTCACTAGGGTGATTAAATCCTGCTACTGCATGGGTCTTGCCCAGACCTGATTGTGTTTTCTTTTTAATTTAGGAGTATTTCCTAAAATGGAAAGTAAGTATTTTCTTTTCTTTTTTTTTTTAAATATCTGTTTCCAGATGTCACTGTGTAACTGTTGTCTGCCCCTGTTTCCAGTGGCACTGGAACAATTTTTATAAAAGGGGGAAAGGATTTTAAGCAATCTGATTGGTGAGTTAAGAAATAATCCTGCCTAACAAAATACAGTAACTGCTTGAAATCCATGAGCCATAGAATTTTAAAAAGTCAAATAGTGCCATTTTCCCCTTTAGATACAAGAAATAAAAAGGAAGACTGGAGAAGGGCTTATGTGATCCCGCTCCACAAGAATGGTAGCAGGGAGGAGGCAGGGAACTACTGACCAGTCAGTCTTATCTCAGTGGTGGGCAAGATTATGGAGGCACTCCTTAAGGAAAGGATAGTGTAACACCTGGAATCCATAGGAGCACAGGATCCAAGACAGCATGAGTTTACAAAAGGAAGGTCCTGTCAAACTAATCTCATATATTTCTTTGACTGGGTAACCAGAGTGGTGGACTGAGGGGGAGCAGTTGATGTTGCCTACCTTGACTTCAGCAAAGCTTTTGATACTGTTCCACATAGAAGATTGATTAATAAGCTGGGTAGGCTCAGGGTGGGTCAGAAGTTGGTCAACTGGGTGGCAAACTGGTGGACAGGCAGAAAACAGAGAGTGGTGGTAAATTGTTTACAGTAAGAAGAGATGCAAATCACAAGTGGGGTACCTCAGGGATCAGTCCTGGGGCCAGTCCTCTTCAATATCTTCATCAGTGACATTGCAGATGGACTGGAGGATAAGGTTTGTCTGTTTACAGATGACACCAAGATCTGCAACAGAGTAGATGATCCAAATGGGGTGGGCAGAATGAGAAGAGATCTGCATAAACTTGAAAAATGGTCAGAAGAGTGGCAACTGGGGTTTAATGCAAAGAAGTGCAAGATCATGCACATAGGGAAGAGAAACCCTGAAGCCACCTATAAGCTGGGAGGGGAGTTGCTGGCAGTCACAAGGGAAGAA
This sequence comes from Neoceratodus forsteri, assembly GCA_016271365.2. Classification (NCBI taxonomy): domain Eukaryota; kingdom Metazoa; phylum Chordata; order Ceratodontiformes; family Ceratodontidae; genus Neoceratodus; species Neoceratodus forsteri. The sequence goes on from CM057453.1 coordinate 77,938,483, forward strand.
AGAGACTTGGGTATCATCATCACCGATGACCTGAAATCATCCATGCAGACCACTAAAGCAGTAGGTAAGGCTAGGGGGATGTTGGGGTGTATTAGTAGGGGTATCACAAGTTGGAAGAGGGAATTAATAATCCCTCTTTACAAGACACTGGTTAGACCCCATCTGGAATACTGCATGCAGTACTGGAGGCCACACCTTCACAAGGACATTAGCCAAATTGAGGCAGTCCAGAGAAGGGCAACCAAAATGGTGCAGGGACTGCATCAAAAAACATATGAGGACAGATTAACAGAGCTCAATATGTATACCCTACAGCAAAGGAGGGAGAAAGGTGATATGATCGAAACATTCAAACACCATAAGGGTATTAACAAGGTGAAAGAGTTTAACATGTTTCAATATAAGAAAAATAGCAGGGCAAGAGGGCACAGCATGAGATTAGAGGGAGACCAATTAAGGGGTAATGTGAGGAAGTTCTTTTTCACAGAAAGGGTGGTGGATGCATGGAACAGCCTACCTCAGGAAGTGGTGAATACAGTGCAGGGCTTCAAACAGGCATGGGATAGGCATAAGGGAGCAATACAGATGAGTATAAATAGATAGGCCATTGACAGAGCAAAGGCTGATGGCACATTCATAAGGTAGAAAAAGAAATGGGCAGACTAGATGGGCCTTGCGGTCCTCATCTGCCATCAACTTCTATGTTTCTATGTGAACAAATCTTAATCTGCCATTTAAACAGTTCACTATTACAAAAACACCCCACATATTAATGTGTACAGTTTGTTATCCTATCATCTCTGTTTTTATTTCTCTAAGTAAAAACTGCAGTTCAGCTTCATCCCAGCAGTCCCCTCACCACACATCTGTCCATCTGATTGCCCTCTTCAAAGGCTACAGTTTAAAAAAAATCATTTCAGCTAAGATTTTTTTCTGCTGTTGTTAAAGAAAAAAACAAAGGCCACACACCTCACTTGCATGTCTCCTGCTCTCTTCTTTATTAATGATGCCACATCATCCTTTGAAACATTCATTACTTTATAAATGCCTCCAGCCATTTCTACTATCGGCAGTGCGATCGCATCTCTCTCAGCCACTGCATTTACTTCCGGGATCATCCCCCCCCATCCAGTCACTGCATTACGATGGAAATCCAAATTACAGTTAGCCTTACAAGGAAAAAATGAAACAAAATAAAAAACAATAAGCATCCAAGACAACCCTCCTAAGACTTGCATTCTTTGTAACAGTACATGCTTTCACGTACACCACATGTAACCAGCTACTCCAGTGTGGGCGCTTTCGGTGTCACTCATCAAGTAAGGAAAATTAATGTACACTTGAAATTAGTCATCATTTAAAAACTATGGGCCATATTTTCAAAGCATGGTGCAGGGCTTACATCCAGTCCTGCATCACCACACTTAGGTTTTGACAATGCACCAAACCCCACCACCACAACTTTACCCAATTTTAGAATCTCGGGTGCAGTTGTGACAGTTGCCACTATTTACAGCACTGTGTGCCAAATATCTGGTGCAAGCTCTGTAAAAATGGCCCTCAGGATTGCCGCAAGCTTGACCACAAAAGGTTGGTCTAAGTTTTGGCAGTTGCTGCATGGGATTGAAAATCCCATTTGATTGCCACAAGCCTGGTGCACCATATCATTGGCACACCTGGGGCTTGCATCAATTGAAACCTTTCAGAAATATGGCCCTGTGTGTTCCTGCTTAAATGAGTTGATTAGCAGGTGATGGCTGTCACAAACCCACTCAGCAGGTCAGGCCCTCTGCTCCCACAATGCCAACCTCCAAGCACAATATTGTGAACAGGTAACAGAACAGGGTAACCCTCCTGTCTGCTTGTGTGTCCGAATCACCTTAAGTCTCATGTTCTGGGGGGATTCAAACTGTGAACCTTATGCTACCGTACCCAAATGTACAGGCTCAGATAATCGGCTCTTCAGGGATGCCAGATATCTTTCACCTAAGGGCACCTAACCAGGTATCCAAAATGAACCCTTAAAACTCTATAAAACACCTTTGGTATATTCTAACCTTTTCCCAGTTTAGTACACTATCAAGCTTTGAACAGTTTTAGTCAGTCCTAACCGGCTATACTTCACATTCAAAAGAAAGAACTTTGAAGACACACCAGGCAGTCTCTTTAAAATAAGAGGTTTACTTAAAAATGGATAGAAATATATAAAATGTAAACACAGAACCCTATATCACAAAGCATACAATCACTTAGAAGAACAAGGTTAAAGTACAAACATAAACTCCTACCACAATACAATTAGACTTTTCTATCTAATGTATTACCTTCTTACAGTGCTTACAGTTAGTTCTTGTTTCTAAGATCCCACAAAGAAATGTGTCTCAGTGGAAATACAGAATACGGTTTAAACTCTGTGTCTCCACCACTTCTATGATGCCATCTAGCTCCTCCTTTAAGAATATAAAAAATATAGAATACAGGATGGCCTATCAGGAGGTATATCAGATAAGGTGATATTAGCAAAAACTAATTTCCCAATATGACTCTCTTTAATCAAGCCTTTCCTTTAATCTTGTGTGGTTTCCTGCTTCCAAGGATCAAAGGATGTTATATCTTTTAGCACCATAGTGATATGACATGTTTTCTTCCTCTAAAACATCATAAAAGTTTATGATCCCTATATCCTGGCAGCTGGTCATCTCCAATTAAGTCAGATAAACAGGAGACCCTTAATTAAGGGTCTCTAGTCTTTTTAATTACCTCCTGGTTTCAGGATAATATATCCTGTTATTTCCACTGAAACCTGACCCATGGCACAGCTGCCTTATGGAGACAAATCACACTCTACATTTTTATATTACAAATATCAAAGAACAATCATAACCAGCTGGCCAAGCGTCACAAATCCTCCCCACCTTTACTGAATTTGGGGCTCTATCCTCTGCATGGGATGAGCTTCCCAAATCAGTTCCCTCCTCATAAACCCACGACAGGACATCTGCATTCTGATCAGTCATTGCAGCCCTATGTAAGATTGTCATGTCATACCATTGTAAGGCAAGACTCCATCTTTACAGTCTCATTAGTTTTTCCCATTTGTGTCAGCAAACTATGGGGTTGTGGTCAGTTTGTACCACAAAATGCTGCCCATATAAGTATGGCTCTAACTTCTTTAGGGCCCACACTATGGCAAGACACTCTTTTTCCACTGGTCAGTACAGGAGCATGGCACAGTGCCTCCTTCAGTCTGGTAAAGGCTTTCTCATAGGCTGGTTCCCAGGTAATTTTCTTAGGTATCTTTTTCTTTACCAGGTCAGATAGGGGAGCAGCCAGGGCACTGTAATTGGTACAAATTTCCTATAGTACCCTGCTGTCCCAAGAAAACTTCTGAGCTGCTTCTGTATTTCTGGTCTGGGCCATGCCTCGATCACCTCTATTTTTGCTTGGTTAGGATGGAGCTGTCCCCAGCCTACAACATGCCTGAGGTGCGTCTCCTGCCCAGCACTTCCCTAGGGTGGGACAGGTGTTCCTACCAGCTGGCACTAAAGATAGCAATGTCATCAATGTACACCACAGTGTACTCCTCAGCACCATTTAACACCTGGTTCACCAACCTTTGGAAAGTGGAAGGGGTGTTCTTCATTCCGGAAGGCGTTACTTTAAATTCAAATAAGCCTATCAGAGTGATGAAGGCTGACCTCTCCCTACCTCTGTCAGTTAACTAGACCTGCCAATATCCCTTTGTCAGGTCAATAGTTGTAAGGTAGGTCGCCCCTCCCAACTTGTCAAGGAGTTCATCTGTCCGGGGCATTGGGTGGGCATCTGACTTTGTGACTGCATTCAGTTCATGATAGTCCACACAGAAATGAGTAGAGCTATCTGGCTTGGGCACAAGGAGTATGAGGGAGGCCATGGGGCTGTGGGATCTCTGGATTACCCCTAAATCCAGCATCTCCTCCACTTCCCTCCTAATGTCCTTTTTGAACAGCCTCTGAGACCTGATATCGATATGCTGTCCTCTGTATGGGCGTCTGTGTCCCTGTCTCCACATTGTGTGTTGCTAAGGGGGTTTGTCCAGGCTTGGTGCTAAACAGTGGGGCAAAGTCTGCTAAAGCCTCCCTTACTTCCTGGATCTTGTCCAGGGCCAGCTGGGGAGACAATTTAACTACCTCCACAGAGGACTCCTGCTTGCCTTCTTCCAGCAAGTCCAGAAGGGGGTCTCCTTCATCCATCCTCTCCCCAGGACTACATACTGCAAACACCATGTCAGCCCTATTAGCATATGGCTTCATCATGTTGACATGGTACATTCTTTCTGCCTGTCTTCTGTCAGGTAACTCTATGATATAGTTCACATCATTTACTTTCCTAACTTCTTTGTACGATCCTGCCCACTCAGCCTGCAGCTTGTCTTTCCAGACCAGAATAAGGACCATGGCTTCCTGACCCATCGTGTACAAGCGAGCTCTGGCTCTGCGGTTGTACAACACATTTTTGTTTCTGTTGGGCAGCTGACAGGTTGCTCTTGGCTGTCCCCATAAGCTCCTTCAGCCTTTCATTAAACCTAAGGACGTATTCCACTATGGGAGTTCCCTGGGTGGCATGCTTGCCTTCCCAGTCCTCCCAGATCAAGTCTAGGGGCCCATGTACCCAGCGTCCATATAAGATCTTGAAGGGAGAAAATCCTGTCAACTATTGGGGCACCTCCCTGTATGCAAACAACAGGTGGGGAAGGTATTTCTCACAGTCCCTCCCATGCTTTTCAGCAAACACTTGGAGCATTGTCTTCAGGTACCATTAAATCTTTCCCCAAGCCCATTGGCTTGTGGGTGATATGGTGTTGTGGATCTGTGCACTGCCCCACGCTTCTCCCACAAACATTTCATCAGGTCCAGCATGAAGGAACCCCCTCGATCAGTGATATCCTCCTGCAGAAACCCAACAAGGGGAGAAAATCCCAAGTAAGGCATCTGCCACTTTGTCTGTCCTCAGTGAATATAGGGTTACTGCCTCTGGATACTGGGTGGCATAATCCATCACGGTCAGGATGAACCTCTTCCTGGAGGAGCTGGGGGTATTTAAAGACCCCCCAATATCCATTCCCATCCTCTGGAATGGCTCCTCCACTATGGGCAATGGAATTAGGGTGGCTTGGGTTTTCTTACCCACCTTCTCTTTTTCTTGGCACCAGTGACAAGACCTGCAATACTCCTTCACCTGCTGAGTGAAGTTGGGCCAATAGGAATTCTGGGCCAACCGCTGCATAGTGTGCATGATTCCCAGTTGACCAGACAAGGGAATGCCATGTGCATATTGAGCAACTGCTCACAATAGCCCTGAGGAATGACAAGCTGCCTGCCTATCACCCCTCCCTCTGTCTTCACAGCCTGAGTATACATCAGTCCATTTTCCCAATAAACCTTATGTTTACCATCACCTCCCTGTGCACTGTCAGAGTCTGCCCAAGCTCTCAGCTTCTCTAGACTAGGGTCACTTTTCTGAGTAGCTGCAAACTCCTTACACATTCCCAAGGCATGAGACAGGTCCCCTTCAGTCTCTAAACTAGGGTCCCTAGCATTAACATCAGGGCACTCAGGATCACTGTCATCCCTAACCCTCTGACAATGGGTCACCCCTCCCTCTTCAGAGTAACCCTCCACAGCTGTGTGGTTAACTGCTACTGGGGACATTTACTAACATACTATTTGCCAGCAGATTAGGCCGTATGGTCTATCGAGTTTGCTCGAACCTTAGATCCTTAGTTGGGTGCCGAGGCCCTCCCATCCCTTGTGCTCCAGAAACCCCTATCATCCATCCCCAACCCCCTGGGACAGGCCATCATCTGATACATCCACTTTCTGTGTCTGTCCCACCCTCTCTTGAAGCCCTCCACTCTGGATCTCTGAACCAGCTCACCAGGTAGTGCATTCCAAGGGTCCACCACCCTCTCAGTGAAAAACCACCTCCTCTTTTCCCCCTCACCCTTCCACCTTCCAACTTCAAACCATGCCCTCTGGTGATACCTCCCTGCTTTAGTCTAAGTTCCCTCCATGTTTACCCTATTTATTCCTTGAGGTACTTGAATACCTCAATCATGTCCCCTTGTCTCCTCTCCTCCAACGAAAACAGGCAGAGCTCCTCAAGTCTGTCCTCATATGTCAAATCCCCTAGCCCTCGTATCATCTTAGTTGCCCTTCTCTGTACCCTCTCAGGAGCTATATGTCCCTCTTCAAGTGTGTGGTCTCCAGTACTGTACACAGTACTCAAGGTGTGGTCTAACTCCCAGTCCATTGTGTGGCAGAATCACTTCCTTGCTCCTAGAGGTGATCCCCTATGATGCATCCCGACATCCTGTTTGCCTTGCTAGCCGCTCTCCTGCACTGCTCAGGTTATTCATACATGCATCCACCATGACCCCTAGGTCTTTTTCCCTATTAGGCCTCCAGTGCCTCCCCTCCCAGGGTGTACCTGTGTTTAGGGTTTCCCTGACCAAGATACAACAACTTGCACTTAGCGATATTGAAATTTAATTTCCATGTGTGAGCCCAGCTTTCCAGGGTGTCCAGGTCCCCTTGCAGGGCCAGCCTCCCCTCTTCTCCCTCAACTACTGCTCCCATCTTGGAGTCATCCACGAAGAGACTCATTTCACACCCTATACCCTCCCTGATGTCCGATATGTATCCATTAAACAGGATTGGACCCAGGACCGAGCCCTGCGGTACTCCACTACCAACCTCTCTAGGGTTCGAGAGCTCCCCACAGACCACTACTCTCTGGGTGCATCCAGCTAGCCAGTTTTCAATCCATCTGACCATCAAAGGGCCTACTCCTAATCCCATCAGTTTCTCCACCAGACCATTGTGGGGGACAGAGTCAAACGCCTTGCTAAAGTCCAAGAATAATACATCCACAGGCTTTCCCCTGTCCAGTTCTGATGTTACCCATTCATAGAACTCCACAAGATTGGTTTGACATGATCTACCTGGCACAAATCCATGTTGCCAACTATCCAGACCTCCCACTTCCTCCAAGTACACCCCCAATCGTTCCTTTAGTATACTCTCCATTAATTTTCCCACCACCGAGGTCAAACTGATGGGTCTATAGTTACCTGGTACTTCCCTCGACCCCCCTTTATGGATTGGCACCACATGTGCCTCTTGCCAATCCCTAGGTACCCTCCCTGTCTCAAGTGACCTGTTGAAGAGCTCCGCCAGAAGGTGCAGCCAGTATGTCCTTGATTCCATAGTACTCTCGGATGAATGCCATCCAGCCCAGGAGATTTGTCTTTCTTTGGGGCATTGAGGGCTAACCACCCTTTTTGGTGGAGATAGCATCATCCGTCCCCTCCACCTTACTGGCCTTTTTATCCTTATCCAGATGTGACACCCCTGTGGTACCTCTCTCTCCCTCTTGCTCCATTTCTATGAATCCCCTGATCCCACTCACTGCTGCTTCTATCCCCTTCGTGCCTTGCTTTGTAGATATCCCATCCCCCTCACTAGTGAACACAGAGGCAAAGTACTCATTAAATACCTCTGCCTGGTCCCTCGCCTCTTCCACCCACCCTCCTTCTGATCTCAATCTGCTGAGATGGCCCTTAGTTTTTCTCTGCTCCCCAATGTACCAGAAGAACCCCTTTTCCCCTCCTTGTATCCCCTGTGCCAGCTGCTGCTCTTTACTGGACTTTGCTCCCCTCACCATATGGGTGACTTTTCTAGATGCAAGATGGTACATTTCCTTATCCCTATCCCCTCTTGTTGTTTTATATTTTTTGTAGGCTGCCTTCTTTTCTCTGACTGCTACCTTTTCCTCACTTCTTCCCCCTTTTCATTAGTCTCCATATCAGGAGACACAGGCTGGGGAACCAGCCTCCCAGTGGTTTTCACAGTGGCTTCTGTGGGTTCCAGGGAACTACAATTTTCCCTTGCTGCTTGGCTATGTGTAACTGCACACACCATCCCCTGTCTGAGATTGTTGCCAAGGATAACATCCACTGCTAAAATTTTGGCTACAGCCACCTGTTGCACAGTTCCCCCATTTCACCCCAGTCTAGGAGAACACTAGCAAGGGGCAATGTTTTCTCCTCACCAGTAAAGTCTTGTACCGTGACATATTTATTGGGTATAAGCTGACCAAGCTCTATCAGATCCCCTTTTACCAATGTCAGGGATGCCCCTGTGTCCCTTAACCCTTGTGTCTGTACATCATTCACTGTGACTGGGTGCATGTGTTCCCTCATGTTCACAGGCATGCTTCCAGGGACAGAGAAACAACCCACTTCTTTCCTAGCCCCCTGTTGCATATTGCTTGCCCTGTTGGGACACTGTCTGGCAATATGCCCAGTTTCTTTACAGATCCAACATTCATTTCTTTTCTCAGAGAATTATTTTCTCTGAAACCTGGGGCTAACTGATTTTGGTGGAGGCAGTGAGGGTTTTAGCTGCCCTGAGGGTGTGCTTTTCCCTTTCTGTGCTGCCACACCCACCCCATTCACTCTCAGAGCAGGTCTGCTCTTAGCATAGCGCTCCGAGAGTTCAGCAGCCTCTTGCACTGTTTTGCAATCTCGGTCCTCCAACAAGGTTTTCAGCTCTTCTGGGCATGCCCAAAAAAACTGTTCTGGCAAAATAGCATTTTCAATTTTATCTACAGAGTTTGCTTCAATTCCTTCCAACCAACGTTTTAAAAACTGACTTTGTTTCATGGCTAGCTCCTCGTAGCTCATATCAGGGCTTCTCCTGAGCTTATGGAATTTAGCTCTGTATGTTTCAGCAGTTAAATCAAACTTTTTTAACAGTGCAGCTTTAAGTTTTCTGTAATCATTACTGTCCTCATTGTCCATTTGACCCAATGCATCCCGAGCTTTCCTGGTAAGTAGCGGGGATAGCTGGAAACTCCAGGACCCTCTAGGAATTTTAGCCTGAATACAAACTTTTTCAAAGGAATTTAAAAAGGCATCCATATCCTCCCCCTCTTTCAATTCAGCTATCAGTTTGGAATTCAATTTGTAACCCAATCCTGTAGTTCCAGTTAAACCCAATACACTTTCCTGCTCTGGTGCTCGTGGTTGGAGTCATAGCTTATCCAGTTCATGCTGCCTCTGGTGCTCATGCTCCTCACAGTCCGCATCTCACTGTTCACGCTCTCTCTTCTCCTCTGCAGCTCGCTGTTCTCGCTTTTCCTCTCTCTTGTACTCCAGCTCCATTCTGTGCAATTCAATCTTAGCCTGAGTGCTTCTGGCTACAGAATGCTGGTGACCTTCTCCTGCTGCTGTGGCCCTTTGCTGTCACTGGCCCTGCTGTCATACTCACTGGATCTGGACACTGCAGAGGCCGCTGGCCCCTCCATGCTCAAGGTTTGGTCTTTTACAGTCACAGTCAGTGACTCGATGCTCTGGGTATCTGCTGCCATCAGGGCATCCATGAGGTTCTTCTTGGTGACTCTCACATCGTACAGGACTCCTCTGTCCTTGCACAACTGCCTCAAGTAGTCTACAGTGTGCCCACTGTAGTTGGAAGCCATCTTCCTCCCTAACTACGACTACTCTAACTTGCACTTTAGAAAAAAAAAATAAAATAGCTAGGAACTCGACTGTAAGTAAAATTATATAGTTCTGTTTCCTTTTTAAAATTAAATTACTGCCTTTTTTTGCAAGTGAGCTGTACAGTATCAAGCTGACACACTGCACAATTAAAGCTTGTCTTACCAAATGTATCCTCACCGTTGCCAACCAATCTGTCACAGATCCACTCAGCAGATCTGGCCCTCTGCTCCCACAGTGCCAACCTCCAAGCACAGTATTGTGAACAGGTAACAGAACAGGGTAACCCTCATGTCTGTTTGTGGGTCTAAATCACCTTAAGTCTCAAGTTCTGGGGGGATTCAAACTGTGAACCTTATGCTAGTGTACCCAAATGTACAAGCTCAGATAATCTGCTCTTCAGGGATGCCAGATATATTTTGCCTAAGGGCACCTAACCAGGTATCCAAAATGAACCCTTAAAACTCTATAAAAGACCTTAGGTAAATTCTTACCTTTTCCCAGTTTAGTACACTATCAAGCTTTGAACAGTTTTAGTCAGTCCTAACCGGCTATACTTCACATTCAAAAGAAAGAACTTTGAAGACACACCAGGCAGTCTCTTTAAAATAAGAGGTTTAATTAAAAATGGATAAAAATATGTAAAATGTAAACACAGAACACTATATCACAAAGCATACAATCACTTAGAAGAACAAGGTTAAAGTACAAACATAAACTCCTACAACAATACAATTAGACTTTTCTATCTAATGTATTACCTTCTTACAGTGCTTACAGTTAGTTCTTGTTTCTAAGAGCCCACAAATAAATGTGTCTCAGTAGAAATACAGAATACAGTTTAAACTCTGTATCTCCACCCGTTCTATGATGCCATCTAGCTCCTCCTTTTAGAATATAAAAATTATACAAAACAGGATGTCCTATCAGGAGGTATATCAAATAAGATGACATCAGCAAAACTAATTTCCCAATATGACTCTCTTTAATCAAGCCTTTCCCTTGGTCTTGTGTGGTTTCTGCTTCCAAGGATCGAAGGATTTTATACCTTTTTAGCACCATAGTGATATGACATGTTTTCTTCCTCTAAGACTTCATAAAAGTTTATGATCCCTATATCCTGGCAGCTGGTCATCTCCAATTGAGTCAGATAAACAGGAGACCCTTAATTAAGGGTCTCTAGTCTTTTTAATTACCTCCTGGTTTCAGATTAATATAACCTATTATTTCCATTAAAACCTGACCCATGGCACAGCTGCCTTATGGAGACAAATCACACTCTACATTTTTATATTACAAATATTAAAGAACAATCATGACCAGCTGGCCAAGCGTCACAATGGCATGGCGGGTAGAGAATGTGGATGTGAACTACAGGACCCAATTTAAAAACTGCAGCTACAGAAACCTACTTAGGACAAAAGTCCTCAAAGGGGAAAAAGCGCATTTCTCCCTTACAGGCGGAGGAACTGTTTTCTGTACAAATACATGAGAAAAGTATGTTTTTTGGTACTTAAACCTCTTAATTTTAGGCTTTACATTAATGTAAACTACAGAGTCCCATTTTATAAGCACAACAAGACACTCCAGAGGTGTGCATTTTATGGTTCTAATACACAGTCTGGGGCTGAAGGCACTTGGACTGCAGCATCTTGTCCCACTATTCCTCTGATCATGCATTGGAACTGTCTAACACACACCCCATCATGTCTTATTGCTTAAAAACATGAAAACATGGAAACTGTCAGCAGAAAAAGGGCCTCCTGGCCCACCTTGATTGCCCTATAGTCCCTATCTACTCTGCTACCACATACCCTAAGTAATCTCTGGAATTACACCACCACCCCAGCCCTACTACTAAGGTTCCCCTGTATCTGTCGCATGCATGTTTGAAACCTGTTACCATTCTGGTATCCACTACCTCTGCTGGGAGATTGTTCCAGGTGTCCACCACCCTTTCCAGAAAAAAATATTTCCTCACATCCTCTCTAAGTATCTCCAATTCCAGCTTCATATCATGCCCCTTTGTCCATGTGCATTTCTTTCTGTGCAATATGTCACCCTCCTGTACCTTAATGATACCCTTGAAGTATGTGAATGTTTCTAGCATGTCTTCCCTTTCTCTCCTTTCCTCCAGTGAGTACATATTTAATTCCCTAAGTTATTCCTCATAGGACATGTGATGCAGGCCAAGCATCATTTTGGTTGCCTTTCTCTCTACCACCTTCACTCAACCTGTGTCCTTTCAGAGATGGGGCCTTCAGAACTGGGCACAGTACTCCAGATGTGGCTTTTTACTATAACATTTTGTTGGTGCCTCAGTAATGTTTCATTTCTGTCGGTTTTTGTTTTTTGAAAAGTAGGTGTGAGCAATGCAATGATCTGCTAAACAGCAAGCACTGTCAGGTGCACACTGCCCACTGAGACCCCTGAAAACATATTATATGACTTGGTTTGCTGTTCATGATGGTACAAATAAAATATATGTTATATATTCTTTATTCTTTATACCATCAACAGTGTAACAATTCAGCTATCATATATGTTTTCAGGGGGCTGGGGAGTGTGTGCACCTGACAGTGCACTGCACACATGCGATTTAGCAGACTATTCTACTGCTCACTCCTGGTTTTCAACAAACAAACCACCATGCCAGAAAGGAAACATTACTGAGGCATCAAAAATATTTCATGGTAAACAGACATTATTAAATAGGAATATAACAGGGCCCTCAGAAGCACACTGCACTAACACTGTGGACGGGTGCTGGTAGAGAGCAGCTAGCTCCAAAAGAGCAAGACAAACCCAGAAAGCCACCACTCCATATGAATACATGCCAAGAAAAAATGTTCAATGTTAGTGCATATTTATTGATGGCAAAAAAAGCCACACACAAATGACCCCTGTGCTTCAGCGCTTAGGCCTTCATTAGGGGGCACACTAATGAAGGCCTAACCACTGAAGTGCGAGGGTCATTAGTGTGCCTTGTTTTGCCACAAATACATTTGCACTAGCAGTGAACATTTTTTATTGGCATTTATTCACCTGTAGTGATGGCTTTCTGGTTTTGTTAAGTAGGAATATAATGAGGGCAATGACACCACTGTTTTACTTTATTTTATTTCAGCTGTTTTGGGGCATGGTTCTCACCATTTCGGGGAGGTAAACAAGGTTATGCAAAAGAAAGATAGAACACACACTTAACATTATTATACACATAACAGTCCACAATGGGGAGGGGGAATAACAACAACAAAAATGGATAGTGACCTGTGTCAGATGACCTAAAGGTATACAAGAAAAAAATGCCAGAAGAAAGTAAGGAGGGCTGGGAAATAGGGTATACTGGGATGCATTGGGAGCCATCACATTAAAATGAAGTCAAAAAATGACTGTACAAAGGAGGGGAAGTAAACTGTTGAAGGGTATGCACCAGAATGAAGCCAGATGAAGATACACTAAAGGGAATTACATATAAACACAAGAAATGGTGGGGGGGGGCATGATAGAAACTATCAAGTACCAGAAGGGACTCAGAAAGAGAGTAGCCTCATCCAAAACAAAAGACATGCATGAAGAAAGAACCAAAATTTCAAGATAGAGGAGGGAAGGATCAGAGGCAACATTGGGAACTATTTTTGCACACAGAGGGTGTTGGTGGGTGCAAGGACAAACTAAAACTAATAATCAGTGTTGTGATGAGACAGCAACAGTTGACGCATCCCCATGATCTGTAGTTGGTGCCCCACAATTCGATCCAACTGCTGCTCAACATTGTCCACCCGGTGGTTTGCAGCGTCCATCTCACTCCACAGCAGGCCCAAATCAGCCTGTGTGGCAGGCAGTTGGAGAGGGTTGCCACCATCATCAGGTAGTGCTACAGGTTTTGGTGGTAGAGCAGCCAGTTCTGCCATGGTCCTCCCCCACATCCCGCCCCTCTTCCCCAGCTGGAACAGCAGGTGCATTATTTCCCTGTTCTGCGACCTTGGCCTGCCACTCCAGGTGGTGGTGGTTACACATGTGGGTGGGCTGACCCCCTGTGCCAACATGACTTCCTCTGGGGCCACGGCACACCTCAACACCTCACAAATTACACTTTACTACAGTGCTATCCCCAGGCAGTGTCGTAAACAATTACCACACTAATGAGGTGTGGGGAGGACCAGGTACAGGCAGGCAGGGGGGCCCAGGTGTTGATGGAGGCAGGGTCTGCTGCTATATAGTTGGGGATGGGGGTGCAGAAACCTGCTGCTGCAACTCCTGTGGCTCTTCCTCCTCCTCCCTGATTCCCTGCTGCTGCTGAGCCACTGGCACAGGGGCCATATCAGATGCTGGCACTGGGAGGGTACTGGTAGTTGCCACAGGAGGTGGTGGTTTCATGGCACCAACTCCACTATCTCTTGCTTCAGGGGGTGGAACACTCAGGATGGTGCTCTGGTCCAGAGGCAGCTTGCACACCCACTCGATCTCCACCACATCTACAAAAACCACCTAGTCTCTCCCCCTCCATTCTGGGCCCTCTCTCACTCTCACAAGATACACACACACACACAGACACACACAGACACACACAAAAAAAATGAACAATAAACAAATACTAAACTGAAATACTGCACAAATACAAATCCGGACAACAAATATGCAAAAATCAGCATCTAATTAGCAAAAAAATTAAAGGTTTAAAGTACTTTTCCAAAAGATTTTCCTCTCTGACTAAGCAGCACACAACCTCTTTCTCCTATTACATGGTGAAAGTGAAACTCTTTTTCAAGCATGAGTCACTTCCTGCCTGCCTGCCTGAAGCATGTGACCTATGCTGTGTAAGCCATGTGATGTGTGTGGGCTGTCTGTGAATTATCACTTTGCCTTAAAGCGAAGTAAGGCGGAGCGAGCAACGCAAAGTCATAATTACAACATGAAGTGAGGGCTTTCAATAGGCACTTCATGTTGTGGGGTGGCAACACAAAGTGACCCACTCTGTGTCCACTTTGCAGGTGGAATTTAACTTCTCTGTATCACTAATTGCAGTTGCAATTATCACATGGAACCCTTACAAACTCATTACATGTATGATGGTACTGTCCCTTTAAGATGATTTTTTTTAAAACAGTTGCTACAAATACCATATCAACTTCTTGACAAAGTGCACATGTGTGAAACTGGGTTTTCTTCACTGCCTGTGGATTATTGCCTGCACTTTGCTGCTTTCACAATGAATTAAAGCATACCACTGGATGCAAGCTGTGATTGCCTCTCTGATGAAGCCTCGCCTTATTGTATGCCATGCGGGTGAGTGTGTGGCTTTTGTATTTCCTCCTATTTGCTCACACTGTCCACCCCTCTGGTCCAGTAGTGCATCTCTTTTGTTCTCTTCTGTGGATTCAATTTGGGCAACGCTCTGATAGCACGTCCTGAGACTCATAGCTTCTGGGTCTAGTTGCCACAGCGTGCAAGCAATTTCTCAGGTAGCAGGACCATCCGCAGCAGAAGGTATGAGTTAATTTGACTTTATTTTGTTAAAACCTGACACTGAAGCTTTTGCCTCAACTGAAGAACAGCAAGAATCTGCAAAGGGAATGAGTTATTTGGACAAACCCATCACTATTAATGAAGCCTTTTTAGAATATGAAATGCTGGCTTCTAAAATGCATCGATTAGTTTGGCAGCAAGTACTGTAACATTAGAACAATATGTTATTGCTGGCAGAGTTCCTCATGGTTTGAGAATTTTTAAGTTTCCATCTTTTGGAAAGGATAGATCTCTGTTTTCTGACCCTTAGAAACATCAAATTAATGATTCATACCTGAGACTGATGAAATTAATTATTGCTGATTCAGTTAAGGTACAACAGCATCTAGGGGAGCTACTTTAAAATATTTCACTTTAAATCAGTCTGCTGATTGTCTCGAGTTTGAAAATCTTAAATCCAGACTTATCAGTTTCATTGCAAAACCTGACAAATGCCTTAAGGCATACAAACAAAAGAAGTGGTTGTGTGATGAAAGGGATTATTTAAATAACAGAATTTTTGACCAGAAAAAACAGGCAAAAAAAAAAAAGAAAGACAAGAATTCCCTTAAACCCATTTAGAAATAATCAGCTTCCACCTTCACTGTTTCCAACACTGTAGACAGCTAGCTTGATGCTGCCTTCTCTGTTTTTTAAAGGATTATCTGAGTTCAGAGAACAGTTTGGATCCACCCTTATACTGCAGCCCCAGGATCAGTTTTCAAAAAAACGTCCAACAAGGGGAGGCTGTAGGGGCAACAGCTGGTGGACAGTGAAATCACATGGCATGAAGAGATACCAGCAGAGGCATCATGACCAGAACAAGCAGTGTTAGCGAATAACATTATAAACTCAGCCAGTTATTCTCTAAGTGACTGAATTAAGTGTATTTAATAAGGGACTGAAATTTGTTTCTAAACATAATGAACTATTGTGAAACTTTCATTGATTTGCAATAATTTGCACATAATATAAATCTTAATTGCTTTTTTTCAGTGTGGGTATGCAATCTGAAATTGTTTCTACATTGGGTAACATTGGAGTTGATAATAGGGGAAGGGAGTCTGTTCCTGATTTGGATACCGCTTCTGATTCTATTAGTGCTTCTTTGGATAATATGTGTGTCACTGATGGTTTATCAGATGGACAAGTGGTTTCACAGTGTTTCAGACAGAAATCTAATTTTATGCCACCAGTCAGTCGTATTGTGGTGGAGTTTTTGCAGGCATGTGAACAAGATTTAAGGGAACTTTATGAGTCTACATTCAGCCCTTCTTTGTTAACATGTGTAAGGAAGAATCTGAGGCCCTAAAATCATTAGATAACAACACAACCATTACAATCAAACAGGCTGACAAAGGCGGGGGTGGAGTTGTCTTGGACACTATCAATCAATCAATCAATCACAAACAATCACATCTTTATTTATACAGCCCCTTTCAGAAAACCAAAGCACTGCACAGTTAAAATTCAGTATACAGCATAAAAATGTAGTCTAAAACAATAAATATATCAAATAAATTATATTCAATTTCATCTGGGAAGGCTAAATTGAACAAATGTTTTTAGATAAATTTTGAATCTATTGATGATCAGGTATTCTCTTAACCGATGAGGTAGAGAATTCCACAGGGTAGGTTACACAAAGGAAAAAGCATGGGCACCAGATATTTTTAAATGAACCCTGGGAATCTCTAGCAATCCCTCATCAATGGATCAGAGTGGACGAGAGGGCAGTAGGGAGTCAGGAGATCATGCAGGTAACTGGGTCCCTATTCAGAGCTGTGTGGAAGGCGTAAAGCTGAAACGTCAGCTGATTCCTGTGCGTCATCATGCATGTGGGCTGTCTGCTTGGCTGGCCTGGTCAATGTCCTGCTATGGTAGAAACACCATGATGGTGTATTCATTTTGTTTGTTTTAACCATTTAAAGTTGTTGCCTTTGCACTCTATTTTGCTGCGGGATGGAAGTTTTATGCACTTTAATAAAAACATCATGATACGGTAAGCTGTGCGTTTTGATGTATTGAGTGTGCAAACTGTTGGGTTAAGTGCAGCAGACATGGCTTTTGGAATTTCCTAAAGCAGTAGTGTGGCTAAATCTACAGGTAAGAACATGGTAACTGATTATAATCATTGCACAGTTGCATGCAGTCAAACACTTTTAAATATGCATCATCTAAAGATGATCAAGCCATTAATTGTTCACATCTAACTAAGTCCACTATGGAATACACCACTGTATGACTGACACAAGTTTCTAAACTACTAATAATGTATATATCAAAAATTAGGTAGGTCTTTTTTGAATTGGTAGTCTTTGTTCTCATCTACCCATTCTTGGTTATGGATTTCATACCTATGAGTGAATGCAGTCTACCCAATTTAAAGAACTGTTGGGATATCATGTGTATATAAAACGATGTGCCGCTTTCAAGTGATTATTAAATGGAATGGCAAAAGGCATTGTGTACTCTATGTAATATGTGTATGCTTTCATGTATTATTGTTCATGTATGTGGTATGCATGTATGTGCTTGCAGGTACTGTATGCTTGCACACGTGCTCATTTACAACTCTATTTCCAAACAATGTTCATCTGCTAACCAGGGTGCTGGGGCTGCAGCTTGTGTTGGTGCTGGAGATGGGCTCAGACACTTAATATATGGTCATCCTATCACTCACATTTTTTACCCACCCAGGCTATTTGATAAAGAAAAAGGCTGAGATAATTTAGTCCTTAAATTGTAACACACAGTGACTATGATGACAAGCACAGCTATTTTTAACAAACTGTAATGTAGACATGTATTTTCTGCACGGTTTTGTGATATTTCCTTCTTAAAATGCATTTATCACTGTTCCTGTTACAGTGGTGTTTAGGCTTTAGACACCTGGGCATGTTCACTAACCACCCCCTTATTACTAGGGCATTTGAATAAAGTGTGACAAATTCAGTTAGGTCTCCACTGCCAAGGCAAGTTTTGTAATTGCCCTGGCTGATCTCTTTGCAGCCCCCTTACAGTCAGTCATCTGAAGAGTTGCCTACAGCAACTCAAGGTCATCCAAATAAAGTTAGTCAGTGGCACGCAACATCATCCCATATAACAAGTGTGCTTTCTTAAGTAAATAAGGATTTAAAAAATAATTTCCTAACAGATGTTGCCAGCATAGAATCCATGCCTGCTGCCATCAAAGGATTAAATGGGTTTTCAGATCTCTGAATTGGGGGAAATAATGTCTTCTCATTGAATATCGTGTAAAAAATATAGATGCATACTTATAAATAATTACTTGAAATTCTATACATAATTCAATTTATTTACTATGTGATTTCATGCATACATTTCAAAGCTTACATTTGTCTGTGTAGTACTGCGTTCTTCTTTCTAGACTGCCTGATTATGGACCATACTTATTTTATATGAAACAAAACCCACAAATTATGTTATAAATTTCTATCCTCCAATTGTAAATCAAATATCATTATTGTATGCAGGTACTTGGATGCCATAAACTGAATATTAGAAGGTTATTTGTACTAGATGAAATGGAAGAAAAATGCCAGAAAGGTAACTCCATGTCAAAAAATGAAGGTATTATAAAAGTGATATAAAAGGTTTGTGGTAAAATACATACTTCATCTGAAAATGGATCAAGTCAAACAGAGTGCAACACAAGTCAGCCATCAGCCCTGCCTGCAACATCCCTACCCAGTTTTCTGCTTATCCCCAACTTGTGAATATGAATTACTATGTGTTTAATTCCTACTTTTGTACACCTTTACCAAAACATATTTTTATTCTATCACAAAAATTAAAATAATACTGGTCTTAACTGATAGTTGCAACCCTTATCCTAACCAAATGCATACATTTATGCTGGTCCTTAAACAGGTCCTCTAGTTTTCTTCCTAAATAGTACTTAACTCAAATATAAGCTGAACCAGATCCCTGACTTTAAAGCCATCAACCCTGTCCTATAGCCTTTACACTAACTCTAAATATCAACCAATGATCTATAATCTCTTTCGCACTTCAGCTCCATCATTATTTATTCTTAGAAGTTCTTATCCTTATATACACTATTTCTTCTTGTCGCCAGTATCAGTCTTCTGACCATATTTTAGTGACTGGAAACAGTACGCAGCTTGTGTGCTTCTAGTCATTGCATAAAGCGCCCAGCTGAGGTGGTGAGAGGAGGGCTGCACCAGTCACCATATGGGCTCCCCATGGCGCCAAAGACTATTGAAGAGGGGGTGGCAGGTTGGTATATCCAACCTGGTGTGGGTGAGGGACCTCTAGATGCCAGGGATGTAAATGGTGGTAAGTGATCAGAGAGCTTGAGGTGCCACAAAACACCAGGAAAATGTTAAATTAATACAAGGGCAGTGATCGGAGGGTGGGTGGGGTGCTGCAAAACACCTGGGAAACCTTAAATTAAAGAAGCAAACAGAGGTCAGCCTCTGGCTGCAGTTATGGAAGGTTAAAAGAATCAAGTATTTTTGCAGAAAAAATCTTGCAGCTCTCCTAAGTGAGCAAATGAATCAAGTTCCAGGCTAGTATGTGCACTTATGGATAAATGTTTATTACATACCATATATAGGAGGCACCCTTGGTGGAATCCTTTAAAAAGGGTGTAAAACCTTTTTATTCAACCAGACATTTAATATATTTTAATTATTGATTTGTATTATGATACGATAGTTTTGTATTTCGCTGTTCACTCTTTACTGGATGTTGTTTGTATTGTTATTGTTGTATTGTGGTTTCATATTATATTGTAAAGTGCTTCAAGTCTTTGGAGTTGGAGACTATATAAATAAAATATCTATCTATCTATCTATCTATCTATCTATCTATCTATCTATCTATCTATCTATCTATCTATCTATCTATCTATCTATCCATCTATCTAGAAAGAACTTACTTATTAAAAAGTTCCACCCCCATTAGAAATACCTGACCGCATTTCACTCTGTTACTGGGAGCTTTATCAAGAGCTCTTGATAAAGCTCCCAGTAACAGAGCAAAACTACATTGGGCATTTCTAACCAGGTGGCACTTTTAAATAAGTGTGTGCTTTATATATATATGGTACTGTACGTAATAAACATTTATCCACAATTGCCAATACTAGCCTGGAACTTGATTCATTTGCTCACTTGTAAGAGTTGCAAGGACTTTTTCTGAAAAAAACTTAAATTAATAAAGGACCAGTTATCTGAGGGTGATTGGTGTCACTAGACACCAGGGAAACAATAAATTAATATGGGGCTAGCGATAAACAAATTATACATTTATTCTGCAGTTCATTGACTCACTGAACAGCGGAATGAATGCACGAATTGCAGGTTAATGTATTAAACTGCCTAAAGAAGTTCTGTAGAACTGGCCTCTGACATTGATCAGTTTTTCAGAATTTTGTTTGCAGTTTAATACATTAATCTACATTTCATACATTTATTCCACTGTTCTAAGTCAGAATTTCCGAGAAAGTTGCCAAAATGATGTCTGAACTTTCGTGGACGTGACACTCTGGCTTTCACACAAATTCTACCAGCAGACTTTTTTTCCTTTTGCACAGCTCTCATAGCAGCAGTCTAGTGACAGACTTAATTTTGTGCCATCTTTAGTATGGCAGCACACCAGATTGAGAATTTGATTATGAAAAACTGGCACATTTTGTGTACAGAGCCCAAATTAAGGGATTATGTTAAAGAATACCTTAGGATGGTTTTTGTCCTTGTAATATAGGTAAATGTGTCACAAAGAGTTTTTAATTGATTTTATTACATTTGCTGAGCACTTACAAACTCATTACATATATGATGGTACTGTCCCTTTAGATGGTTGTTTAAAAAGGTTGCTACAGGTACCATGTCAGCTCATTGACAAAGTCTGCATGCATGAAACATTGGGGTTTTCTTCACTGCCTGTGGATTAATGCTTGCACTTTGCTGCTTTCACAGTGAATTAAAGTATACCCCTGGATGCAAGTTATGATTGCCTTAGTGGTTTTTCTTTCTTTTTCTGGCAAAGCCTCACCTCATTGTGTGCCATGTGGGTGAAAGTATAATTTTTGTATTTACTCCTATTTGCTCACACTGTCCACACCCTCTGTCCAGTAGTATGGCCCTTTTGTTCTCTTCTGCCAACATGGGGTTTATTCCGTGCTTAGGACTGATGATCACTTATGTGTACTACAGCTGTCTAAAACATCAACAACTGTTTACTAACACTTGCCAGAATGTTTGATAACTAATTGTATGTAAGAAATGTGTACAGTAGTTCTTTGCAACAACAACATAAACCCAATGTTGGTACAGCATGACCACGAATTACATACATTCAGTTATCTGAATGGCCACCAGGTGTGAATAAGTAGGTTTATCCCCCAGTGCTGGTAGGACCAACACTTGCTTATTAGTAGTTGTCTTTTCATCATATAAGAACACATGCCTAACCTGCTGAGTCCTGACAAGAAGTTTCCTGTTTTTAGACTTTGCAGGTTATTTTATAGTCCTCTTGGCACCTTACAGTCCCACTCATATTATAGACAGCCTAAATTTCTATATGTTTATTTGCATACATTACCCATTATGTATTACATGGGGGGGGGGGGAGGCTGTGCAATTTCATTTTTCTGCAAATGTTATGCTTTTGCCAATGCAAGTTTTACATGATTCTTGCTTCAGTGTTGTTACATGAAGATTCTTGTCTTCTCAAAAAACTTCTGAATGAACTTCAGAGATATCTGAGGTGGAGATGTTAACAAGATTAAGAAAGAGTACTGTGAGCTGGGTGGAAGGATCAAAGATATTATGAACAGCCTTACATAATTTGATTGGGTTGTTGACATTCTTCTGGAAATTGGTGGAAAACTAACTAGTCTTGTCTACTCTAGTGACATTTTTGTAGGCATTTTGCAATGTATGTTACAATATTAAGTCAACTAGACTTCCAGATACATAATGGAAGCACCAGGTGTAGTTGCAAGCTTTGAAACAAGTAATGAACTCTGTAGATATCTATGAGAGGTGAGGACATGGTATTTTCCAAACAGGTTTTGCTTAACCCAGACTGTGATACATTTATCATGAAATTAAGACAGGACCACATTAATCTTGGCTAGTTGGATGTGTTACACATTCTGGTGCTCTTTCTCCTTTGACTACTTTATTAATGACCTGTCAGATCAGTGGTTCACAGGATCACTTAATTGCTTCTCATTATTCAATCCTTTGCTCTCACTCACCATAAACACTCTTTCTGTTTTCACTAAATGGTCAACTGACTTGGACATGTCCTGCACTCTAGAGGACTGGGACAAGCACTCTTTAGTAACCTATAAACTTTTGACTATACCTTATTTGCTGTCATTTTCATGGAAGTGTCAGATGCATTTTTTTATGACCCTAGCCTGTACTGTTTTCTACAAGGATCCTGAGGTGGGAAGCTGCTGGCAGTCCTGTAGCAAACTTATGGTTGATCATGTACATATCTTTTGGGCCTGTCCTGTTTTACATAAGAAAAATATTGGCAGATGGGGACCACATGATCCATCTAGTCTGCCCAAAAAGACTACCCTCCCTACGTTGCCTGCAACCTAACCTGTCCACAATGCCAATCCCATGCAAATTTTAAATCTCTAATCATTTTTGATGCTATCAGCTCCTGGGGCAGGCTGTTCCATGGTTTCACCACTCTCTCCGTGAAGAAGTATGAGGTTGCTTTCAGCCTACCTCCCACCAACCTCAAATTATGGCCCCTTGTAAGTGCTTTTGTGTTGTGCTGAAATAGATTACCTGCCTGAGTTGTGTTTAGCCCCTTCACATACTTAAATGTTTCAATCATGTCACCTCTGTTTCTTCTATGCTTGCAGGAGTATAAATTTAACTCCCTGAGTTGCACTTCGTACGTTTTGTAGTGTAGACCCTGCACCATTTTTGTAGCTCTTCTTTGCACCATCTCCAAATGGTCAATGTCTTTTTGAGGTGAGATCTCCAGAACTGACCTCAGTATTCTAAGTGTGGCCTTACCAAGGACCTGTAGAGAGTCATGATAACCTCCTGCTTCCTACTAGTAATGCCACTACTAGAACAGCCAAGGATGCCATTTGCTTTCTGTGCTGCCTTCTCACACTGTTTTCCTACCTTTAAGTCATCAGTGATCACTATGCCAACATCTTGCTCTATCTGTGTTTCTTTGAGTTGATGTCCTCCAAGTCTATACTTATTTCTTGTGTTCCTCCTACCCAGGTGTATTTACCTTACATTTTTTTGACATTAACTTTTAACTGCCAAGCCTTGGACCATTCCTCCAACTTTCTAAGGTCAACTTTCATGTTGTCTACCCCTTCCTGTGAGTCCACTCTATTGTAGAGCTTAGTATCATCTGTAAACAGGCAAACTTTCCCTTTCAAATCATTTGTGAGGTCTCCTAGAAAGATATTGAAGAGGATAGGTCCCCAGTACTGACCCCTGCGGGATGCCAGTGGTTACACTACCTTCCTTCGACAGAGATCTATTTAGTAGCACTCTCTGTGTCCTATTGTTTAGCCAGTTGCTGATCCAGTTAACTACCTTTTGTCTGACTTCTGTATGACCCAGATTGTTTGTTAGCCTTCTGTGAGGGACAGTGTCAAAGGCCTTGCTGAAATCCAGGTATACAATGTCCACTGCCCCTCTCTGATCCACTATTCTGGTGACCCAGTCAAAGAAGTTGATAATGCTGGTTTGACAAGATCATCCCACTGTGAAACCATGTTGCCTTGGGTCCATTTTTCCAGCATCTTTCAGGTATGACACTATTCTCTCCTTTAGTAATGACTCCATAATTTTCCCCATGACTGAGGCCAAACTGACAGGGTGGTAATTTCCTGCCTCTTCTTTGCTCCCACTCTTGTGCAAGGACACCACTATTGCCCTTTTCCAATCTCAAGGTATTTCCCCACTGTCTAGTGACTTGTTGAAGAACTCAGCCAGGGGCGGGGCTAGTTCCTCTTGAAGTTCTTTTAAAACCCTAGGTTGTATGCCATCAGGTCCAATGGTCTTGTCCATCTTGAGTCTTCTCAGCTCTTATAGGACCCTTTCCTTTGTGAAGAGGTTAGTGTCCACTCCCCGACCATCATGTTCTGTCTGACCTAGTGTAGGACCTTTGCCACTGTCTTCTATAGTGGAGACAGAGCAAAAGAACTTGTTTAGTGCTTTGGCCTTTTCCTTGTCCCTCACTGTCATCCTACCTTCTTTGGTTGCTATTCAGACTATTCCTCCCTTTCTCCATTATGTATCTGTAGAAGGTTTTATCTCCCTTCCTAACACCCTCTGCTATTTTCTCTTTGGTGTGCACTTTTGCCCTTCTGACTGCCTTCCCTGCCTCTTTCAGTTTTTTTCCTGTATTCTTATCCATCTGTTTTGTGCTTTGTTTATTTAAATTGTCTAAAAGCCCTTCATTTCTTTTTGATTTTGATCACTACTTCATTTGAAAATCAGAGAGGTCTCTTCCTTCTTCTGGACTTGCTGGTCAGCTTTGTGCATTTAGTTGTTACTGTGTGCAGAGCAGTCTTTAGGGTATTCTAGCAGTCCCCTACATCCCCCGAGTTGCTGGCTTCCATTATGGATGTGAACATAGTTCACATTTTGGTGAAGTTAGCTTTTATGAAATCTATTACCTTGATTTTAGTGTGAATAGTATCTTCCTCCTGGTTTACAATTAACCAGATTGACCTGTGGTCACTGGTCCCAAAACTGGCTCCTACTTGAGCTTCTGAGACCCTAGAGCTGTTTGTGAGCACTAGGTCCAATATTGCTCTGTCTCTATGTGGAATGTCATAGCATTCTGGATCTCTATTTCTTAGGTAATAGCTCAGATTTTTTATTTCCCCCTTCCTCTTAGTCCAGTTTTGGTGTTACTTTGTATTCCTCCACATACTGCTTCAGTTCATTATCAGCAATTAAAATGGTTACTAATTTTGATGGTTTTCAGTAAAAAAGCTATTGTCAGACTTTGGCATAAATCTCAGCCTCGTATGATAATGCATTGGTAGATGTTGTTGACTCTAGTTATAGGCTTGAAAAAGCCAGTCATAAGTATTTAAGCCACCTTCAAATATTTGAGGCGATTTGGGGCCGGTGTTTTTTTCATAGACTACAGACTGAACTCAGTTTTGTACCATAATACATAGTGAACTAATGCACAAATTCCTTTTTTTTTCCTTCCCCCTTTTTTGTTATGGTATGCTAGTGCTATATCAGGTATTAGAGCCCTTTTTTGATATTAATCAGATTATGGTCCTGTCTTGCCTCATACCATGCTTGTTTTTTATCAACGAGATTTTTATATACTTTAATTGTTAAGCCATGTTAACTAGCCAAGTCTCTACATAAACATCTTGGGTGTTTATTAATTGAATCTTATTGTTAATCTTTATGTTGTTTATGCTTCTTCTATTCCCCTTGAAAGTCTAGTTTGGTTATTGGGATACCTTTTCTGGTGCTGTTATTGTATTCTTAAAGTTTGCCTGCTATATGTCTATGTTTGAATTGTTCATTATGTTGTTATCCAATTGTATACTCAGTTTCCAGTAAAATGTTATTTAAAAAAAAAAAACACAGGGCCGCATCAATGTCTTTCCATAATTCAATAAGAGACCAGTACATGCTATGGAAGCCAGACAATAAGGGGCATTATCTAAGTTCTCTGGAGATTGTATACACATCCTTATATAAAATGCCACCTATACCACATACTCACCACTTGTTAAGCAAACCATCCCAAAGAGGTGAAGAAGCAGCCTGCTATTCTCTTCCTCTGTATGCCTGCCTATGTATTTAAATGGAGGCAGTGCATCATAGAGAAAGACCGATTTTTGATAAATTAATTATCAATGTTTGTGGTACCCTCAATTCTGCATTGTGTTCCCTTTAACTCAGCAGCTACTGCTTTTTCTGTTCATACTGTTACGACATGCTACACATGCAGACACATCATTTCAGATTATTCATCTGAATAGCTTGTAATGGTGAAACTAATAGGAATGTTCAGGTAGTGTAAAAATGATAGCAGTAGCTGCAGAGGACTCAGGAGAGAAGTAATCAATGCAATGACAAAGGCAAAATTCATCAGACAATTAATGTAACAAAAATGGGTCTAAAACACTTCATAATATTGGACAAACGAAAAGGAACACAGCAGAGTATAAAAGGTACAGACACTGTTTTCTATCACAGCAGTTAAAGACCATACTTAAAACTTCAGAGTGGAAAATATTAAGTTGTTTTACTGCTAAAGCTTTTATTGGCCATACTTTATACATCCCAGGTTGAATGGTTTTACAGTTATAAATCAATGCATCATTCTTAGCCAATCAGGTACTCTTATAACCATGAGAAGGTGTCTCATGCAAACAGTTTTAAAAGTCTAAAGTTCTATGTTCAGTTTGCACAGTCCATTTCCCACAAAGGAGGGTTCTGTAACATGCTGCAAAGAGAAACAATCTTGATTTTAAATTCAAATTGATTTTTTAAACTAAAGGTCTCTAACATGATTTATGTTTATATGTACAGTTCTTGTGCCTCCTATGGTTATAAGAGTTTCTCCTCAAATCTTTATCCTGCCAGCACTGCTCAGCTTTGCTTTGCAGTTCTTTCATCCAATAACTCAACAATGCGCTCTTAAAGCCATAAGAGGCACAGTAACAGTACATGTACATATAAGCATATAATAAAGGTCTGTGATGTTAGAACTTCTTTGTAACCTAGACATGCAGCCAAAGCCTGAATGATTTGATATAATCAGTCTCGATAGTATGGGAGCACTCAAAATAGCTCCATCACTGGATTACATGTAAGTAAAACTGGATGACTGGATATGGGCCATATAAAATGGATTATCCTGTCAAAATTGTACAGGTGGCAATGCTACCCAGGACAGGTATGCCTCTGCCAGCCCACCAGAACCACAAAAAAAGCTGGTAGTTGCTGTCAAACCCAACTACAAGTATGCCTCCCTCCAGCCTGTTGGAATCTTACAAAAGCTTGTGGTGGGTGCTTGATTCTACTACTGGTATATCCAGCCACCTGAATATTACAGAATAAGGCAGCAGGTGTCCAGCCCTGCTGCCAGTACCCCCCTTCCTGTCTGCCCAGTCTTGACAAAACCCAGTGGCAAGTGTTCAGCCCTGACACCAGTATCCCTCATCCTGATTATCCAACAGAACCTTACAAAATAAAAACAATTCCCTCATTCATCCTGTAGCATGCACACCTCCCTCTGCCCCTACCCTATCTTTGGTCCACATCTTGATTCTTCAATGTCCTTAATTGTGATTCCTCTATGTCCCATGTTATGAATCTTCAGTGTCTCTAGACACACTCCTTTTCCTTCTGCAGGGGAAGCAGAAAAAGGAAAATATAGAAAACTACTATGTCACAAAACAGGGGTTTACATTTTCTTATTGAACAAAAGGGGTGTCTAAAAATAGGCTTAGGAATAATTTAGAACAATAACAATTTAGTGTTCATGAGATGGGGTGGTAAGAGCCCTGCACTCCATTTTGGTTAAAAAAAATAAAAAAATATAAAATATAAAAATTTATGGGTGTTAGAATCAGTTACCCCACCCCCGCCTCTCACCACCAAAAATAAAAAAACCATAGCCCTATGAAATGTGGACTGCACCTGATTTTCTCTGACTTGGTTGTTTATCTGTTTTTCTACTTAGAATATTCTGATTTTTTAAATATTTTCTCACCAAATTGGAGGAACAGGTTACCTAGTAGTACTTCTCCTAATAAACACCCAATTGGTAAGTTTCATAAATGCCCAACAGGTATTATGAGTGCCCTACATGAAGCAAGCTGTAGCTATAAGGCCATGCCCAGTGGAATGGCTGCTTTGCATAGAGCCCACAGGGCCCCTTGCAAAACAAGCTACAGGTCTGGCACACTGAGCATCATTATGCAGCTGTTTTATGACTGATCTGCACGGCAACTCACAAAGCAAATTACAAACCTAATGGAGTTCTTATCACTATGCAGCTATTTTGTGTTTGATAAAGCCACTCTCAAAACAAGCTACAGGTCTGGGACAGTGAGCATTACCATGTACAAGCTTTGTGAGTGAGCCATACTTATAAAGTGAAACTTCATTTAGATATCTTTTCCAAAAAGTAAGGCAAGTAATTAAAAAAAACACTATGTTACTGCATTTATTAGAGTTGAAAAACAAAGTGTACAAAGTAGGGAAATGAAAAATTATGGTTAAAAGTTATTGCAACCAAACGGGCCCAGTGGCACAAAAGGGTGAGGTGCTTGCTCCTTACCATCTGCCAGTCAGGTGACTTGGGTTTGGGAATGGACTCAGGTAGCTGGGGGTCTGCTGGGGGTAAGAAGATTGAGCATCCCATGGACTGCTATTCTCTCCCAAGGAGAAGTGGCATACTGTCTTGGCCTTTGACTGCCTTGGGGTGGAGGTCTGGTTGTAATGCAGGCTGCCAATGACTCTGTGGGAGGGTCCACCATTCCATTTTGTGTATGTGCCTTCACACACATGTGCTTACGTGCAGCCATAGACAATGGGTTGAGAAAAAATGGAAAAGGGGCTGGGGAAGGATTAGTGAAGCCATGTCTGCTCTCCTCTGACCAGCACCACCACCTGGCTGCCAGCAGGGCATCAGATAATTTTTTTGGGTGCAAGTCAAATATTTCCATGGGTTGAAATTTGGAAGTCACTTGAGTTTTACTGGAGTCAAAATACTCCAGTTGTCAATGTTTCACAAGTCAAAATAAAAGAGGAGCGTACCACCCATTTCAAAGAAAGGTACTGTTGTGCAATGTTAACATCGTCTGCAAGGGCTATTGAAAATCTGTGCACCTGAATTATCTTGCCCTAACTATGTGCCGTTGATCCCCCTCTGCTGATTATTTTGCTTTTTAAACCTGTGGCTCAGAAGGAGGAACTGCTGCGAGCATCAGTGGAGGAGGCGGGGCAGTGAGATATAAAAGGAATGTGCCACCTGTTTCAAAGCAAGGTACTGTTGTGCAGTTTTAACATAGTCTGCAAGGGCTATTGAAAATCTGTGTGCCTGAATTATCTTGCCCTAATTGTGTACTGTTGCTCCCCCTCTGCTGATTATTTTGCTTTTTACACCTGCGGCTCAGAAAGTGAAACTACTGCAAGCATCAGTGGAGGAGAAGGGTCAGTGAGATATAAAAGGAACTTGCCACCTACAGTGGAAGTGCTGTGGCACGAGCATTAGTGGTGCGAGCACCACTCAGTACTGAAATTTGTTGATTAGTGAAAGGAATTATAATGTAAGAAGGGAAAGTATTGTAGTTGTAAAATTCATCATAGCCAGACATTTTAAAAAAAGTCAAAGGTTTTAAAGTTAATAGTCTGCCTTGTTAGGGTCAGAATATAAGACATATCAACACAAGCTTTAACTTGTTATTTGGGTAATTAAGTTATTTTGATAACATTGTATTGGGGTGATGAGTTTTGTGGTGTATGCCTTTTTGTTCTGCTCACTGGATGGCTTAGCACAGAAAATCCACTGGGCAGAAGAAAATGGGGATTTATGATAATAGGCTTCAATTGGAATTTCAGAATAATGACAACAAACTAGAGGTTGGTAAAATCATATTTGGTCTTATGGGTAAACGGAAAGTTGGAAATCTTGGGTATTTCTTAAACTCTAGTAAAATAGATTTCTGTTTGTATTGCTTAATAATAAAAAGATTACAGGAATCAGGAGATGTGGAAGAAAACCCAGGACCTCTAGAAAATATAGAATTAAAATGGACAAAAGCATGAGGGATAAGAATGGTACACTTAAATATTTGTAGTCTTATACCACAAAAAAAAAAACAGGAACTAGAAACTTGGTTTGAGGTATATACAGTAAACCAGATTTAATGTTGATAACTGACACTTGGTTGAAACCCAAAATAGATGATAACTTAATAGGAATTTTGGGTTACAACCACTTAAGAAAGGACAGGCCAGGGAAAGGGGGTTAGTAATTTTTCAGAAAATGCATTTAGAGGTAAAAGAAATGTCCACACCAGTATTAGATTCAGGATGTGAGTGTCTTTTTGTAGAAATGGTATTGGGCAAAACAAAGAAATTAAACATGGGATGTGTATATAATCCTCCAAACTCTAAGATTCAGGGATTGGAGGAATTAACTAAAATACTGGAAGGATATAGCAAAAATGAGCCAATTCTAATGAGGGATTTTAATTTAAATTGGTGGGGGACTGGGGCAAATAAATACAGGAAGTTGCTGCAGGGAGTGAATCTTGAAAAAATTATAAAAATGGAACATGATTAAATAATAACACAAAGCAATTTAGTTTAATTAGGTATTAGTAAGTAATGTAAAAAATAATGGAATTTCAGGGGTATTAGCTGATGTAATTGGCCATCATAATCCAATTTACTGTGTTTGGGGGAATGGAAGATCCAAGGGTAAACATTGTGTAGTGGAAAATAGAACTTTAAATTAGGAGAATTTGTTAGCTATCAAACAAGATCTATTACTGGTCAATTGGACCCAATTAAATACTATTAAAGATGTTAATAAGCAGTAAGTATATTCACAGACACGTTAAATGCAATAATTGACAAACGAGCCCCAATAAAGAAGAGAAGTGTGAAGGACACTAGAAATAAATGGTTACATTCTTTTTTCTTTTTTTTTAATTCAATTTACTTTATTAACACATTGATATTACATGAAAAGTGCCAATCTATTCAGTCTAACAGTTACAAGTCAGACAAGTCATTATCAAGCATACATGTTAATAGCAACTGGCTCGTTGAAGTAAGAACCACAAAAAGTAACATGACACATTAACCAAGTAGCCTAATAAAAACTTACCCATTACTCATTCCGCACCACCCCATACCCAGCAGCATCTACAGTCATGTTGAAACATTATACAAGCACTCATTAGAAAGGAGAACGTAAGGGCACTAAAAGTACATCTAGCAGCAGGACATTACCAACGGCCAAAGAGGTTAAGCTTGCCAGCTGGCTAGGACTGCACCCAGCAGGCCCCATTTGGAGCCATATAATTGGATCCTGTTGTTCATTCTGGCTATATGTTGCTCTAGTTATAAATGGTTACATTCTAAATTGTTTAAATTGGTGAAGGAAAGGGGAGCAGCTAACCAATTATATAGAAAAACTGGGTTAGAATCAGACTGGAACCACTACAGAGAGTTGAGAAATACTGTAGATGTAAAAAAGAAACAAAAAGATCAAAGGTTGAGTTTTACAGGAATGAACAGGTTACTACTTTTCATGACAAAAAAATGTTTTGTAAAAATGTGAATAATTTGCTGGCACCTAAAAAAGACAATTATATAATTGGTTTGGTTAAAGGACAACAGGTGATTACAGGGAAAAAGGAAATGGCAGATTACTTGAATGAAAAATTAAGTATCTTTTGGATTTTGGGGAAAGGGTTAAATTTAGAATACCTGACCAAAGTGATAATTTACCTAAGTTTTATTTTACGAAAATCACGTGGAATGAAGTTTATCAGGAACTCTGAAAATTGGATGAAACAAAAGAGGACCCGGGTTTGATCAGATAGAATCAAGAATCTTAAAAATAATGGCAAAAGAGATTGCAAAACCACTGCAGCAAATCTTTAACACATCACTTGAAACAAAAATTGTACCAACTATGTGGAAGAAAGCAATAGTAATTCCAATTTTTAAAGAGGGTCAGGCAGATCTTGTGGTAAATGACAGACTAATTTCCCTTCTGTCTATAGTGGGAAAAGTCCAGGAAAAGTTACTGCATCTACAAATTGTGGAACATTTAAGTAAATATCAGGTGCTTACGGGTGCACAACATAGCTTCCATAGGGGGTGTGGTACAATGACAGCCTTGGTCAGGTTCACAAATTACTTGCATGAAAATATGGATCGGGGAAGTATAGGTGCAGTGTTCGTGTACCTGACCAAGGTCTTCGACCTAGTGGACCACCAAATACTGATTTTCAGATTGAAAGTGTTGGGGTTTGAAGGACCAGTGACTGAATGGTTAAATGATTACCTGACTATGACAGAACAACAGGTTAAGATAAATGATACTGTATCTGACTTTAGAAGAGTCAGTTATATGGTACCACAGGGGTTGATATTGGGGCCTCTGTTATTCTCTCTATATATAAATGAATTACCCATAATATGTAAAGATTCCTCCTTAATTTTGTATGCAGACAATGCAGTTTTATATGTGACTGAGAAAAATATTGACATGATTCGAATTAAGTTAGAAAATGATTATAGAAAAATGATAGCATGGTTAAAAGCAAACAGATTAGATTTGAATAAAAAAAAAGACAAAGGGTATGTTGTTTAGTACACCTGCAAAGTTTAGGAGGATGAGGGAAGATTTTAAAATAATAGATAATGAAGGTTATTTTCTTGGTATGGTCACTGAGTTCCATTATTTGGGTGTGTTACTAGATAATCACCTTTCTTTTGTTTCTCATATGAATAATGTAACTAAACAGATACAAAGTAGAATTGGTGCCCTATATACAGTAAGGGATTTTTTTAACAGATGATACTAGGAAAACTATAGCAACAGCATGCTTATTGCCCATATTAGATTATGGAGGGTTGATATGGGGGGGGGGGGTCAGAAAAAGTAAAACAGCAGAGACAAAGTCTATATAATTCTATTTGTAGATCTGCATTAAGGGCTAGACATAGGGAACATCATTGTAATCTATATAGTAGACTGGGTTGGCTACCTTTGGTGCAAAGATACTCTATGTAGGGTTATGGTTTGTGCATAGATCACTCCACAGTGTTATATACCATGCCTAGGCACAACTTATTTTCTTGTAGAAAAATTGCTAGGCAGCTAAGATCCAGTTCCTCCATTTTGTTGGAAATTCCTCTTTGTAAAACATCAAAGAATGAAAAACCTTTTAAATATTGTGCAATAGATAGTTGGAATAAATTGCCTGATCATTTAAGAAATTTAGAAAGTTTAACTTCTTTTAAAGTATCTCTAAAAATACACTTGTACCTAGGGGTGGGATGTAAGTGTACCTAGAGGTCATCTTAGGCATTGTGCTTTATATTATATAATTTGTTTTTAGGATTATATCAAATGTCATAGTGTGAATATTCATATTGTTATGTGTTCTATTATGTTTGTCTGACTGTGATGTAATTTTGTTCTGTATCCGGGTCAAGCCTGTAAAAGGGCCATGTGGCCCAGTGCTTTTTTACCTGGTTAACAATGTTTTAAATAAAAATAAAAATAAAATTCCAGTTGACAAATTTTGACAGAATATTCTAAATCCTATAGTTTCAGAAGTCAACTCATTGGCATTCTAAATACCTCACTGAAGTCCATGCTGCATCCATATAAATACATTTCTTAATGTTAGGAAATGAAAATGTACAATACACAGTAATCATTTACCGAACAGTATGGCCCAGATATTAAAAGGTGCGCCATTAACAAGGTTCTTGCATCGAACTCAAAAATACACCATTCTGCGATATTCAGAAGAGGCCAGTTAGCCACAAAACATGCTGAGCAACAGCGCAATGGAAATGAAGGCATGCGCAACCGAAGGGGGCGGGTCCATGCATAAAGTGCGCAATGCGATATTTGAACACTTGAGCAATGCGCAAGAGTGGCTCAGCCGGAAGTTGCGCAGTAGCGGAATTGAGCCAAAATAAAAAGGCTCAAGGAAGCGGCGCAAGAACCCTAACAGGCCGCAAACTGGGGGAGAGAGACAGAGAGAGAGAGAGACAGGAGCTGGAAGGGCAGAGAGAGACAGTGGGTCAGGAGGACAGAGAGGCCAGTGGGGGTGCCGGTGCAGTGGAAGCAGCAGTGGGGGCAGCGGAGGTAACACAGGAACAGCAGCAGGGGGCAGAAGCCAGGGAGATGGACAGTGCCAGCTTCCACATGGAAGCTGTAATGAGGGTGAGACACCATGCTGCAGGGGCGTGGCGCGGAAGGGCCCGTCAGCGGTATGCCCGACAGGCGATATCGTGCCCGCATCAACTTCGAGCTGTACACAGACGTCGAGATTGTGGGCCGGTACTGCCTGAACAGGGCAATACTGAGATGGCTCTGCGAGCTGTGCAGTGATGTGATGCAGGCACCCTCACGACGGAGTCACGCTCTGTCGGTGGAGACTAAGGTGACAGCCTGCATGTGCCTGCTCGCCATGGGCACCTTCCAGAGGCCAACAGGGGACACCACAGGCATTACACAGTCGGCCACATCATGCATCCTCACCAAATTCCTCAGCGCACTGCTGCCTCATGCTGCGGAGTACATCCATTTCACCAGCACCGCGGCAGAGCGTACAACAAACATGCAGGAGTTCCACAGGGTAGCACATATGCCTGGCGTGCTAGGGGCCATAGACTGCACCCATGTGGCCATCCGCATGCCACCTGGCCCCGACGGCCAGGCATATCGGAACCGAAAGGGGTCTTCCAGTGTCAACTGCCAGGTGTTGTGTGATGCCACTGGGCGCATTATCAATGTCTGTGCCACACACCCTGGCGGAGCACATGATGCCTTCATATGGCACCAGTCTGCACTGTGCCATCGATTCGAGTAGGGGACATCCCACGGGTCATCTAGTGGGTGAGTACATGTATGGAATGCAAACTCTGGGCAAGGGTGGGAATAGCACAGGTGCCATGGTAGTGGCACACAAGGATATGGGCAATATGGACCTGACATGACACTGATCTCCACTATCTCCACACAGGTGACTGCGGATACCCACTCCATCCCTGGCTACTCACACCGTACCAGTGCCCCACGACCCCAGCGCAGCTATGCTTCAATGAGGCACATGCCGCAACACATAACATCATAGAGCAGGTGTTTGGGATGCTCAAGGCATGCTTCCGATGCCTGGACACCTCCGGCGGAGCCCGACAGTACAGCCCCCAAAAGGCCTGTGGGATATTCCTGGCCTGTTGCATCCTGCACAACATGGCCAAAGACCATGGGATAGCCGTACAGGTCCAAGAGGGGGACAGCGATGGGGACGCCAGTGGCACCGGTGATGTTGGTGATGAGCAGCCCCCCCTAGGACGGAGGGACCCCCGACTGAACCGGCAGGCCCAGCTGCACCGGGACACCATTGCAGAAGAGCACTACGCCCAACACAGGTAAGTCAAGGGGACATGTGCAGGCAACACTGTCCATGCGCAAACCACAGGCACACAGGGGAACACACCGTGCATGAAGGTCAGGGAGTTGAAGGTTCCAGGCATACCAACACACCATCAGAGGGGTGAGCACTCATATGGACACACACACACACCGGGCAGCGTACATGGGCAGCAGCGCAGCACTGCGGAGAAAGCGAGTGCCAACACACAGCACCACCGACCACCCCACCACCTGGACTGTCCGCGTATGTGTGTCAGGACCTGGGCACCCTGCACCTTGGTGTACAGTGCAATGCAGGCATCATCATGCACCGCACCTGTGGACAGCAGTTGGGAGAGTGTGCAGGTGGTCCGTGTGTCAGCGTGGTGAGCAGAGCACCCAGCAGTGCACTGCCCACCATGCACACATTGCACACAGGCAGCCCCAGACAGGGCCTGCACTGGGAGACAGCTCAGTCAGGTAGCACTGTCCCATGGCCACCACGGATGTGCGGGCGGCCCCACCATGGCCCAGCAGCACTGGCAGGCTGAGCAGGGGCCACATCGAGTGGTGCTGGTGCACCACCAGGGGTCCCACTGCGTGAACGCGACCTTGCCTGCACAGGGGTCTGCATCCTGCCAAACAAACTTGCACCAGGGGTGCTCGGGATGCCCACAGCAGAACCTGGAGTCAACAGGCCTGGTGTCGCACGATGCCGGGAACGGGGAGTGGAGAGCACACTGTGTGGGGTGTGTGGTACAGGGGCACCTGACAGTGTGGCCAATGCATCCACGACAGAGACCACTGCCTGGGTCAGCCTGTCAATGGTAGCGGTCACATCCGTCCGCATAAGGACCAGCTCGGCATGGTCCTGAGCACACTCTCTGCTATGCCGCTTCACGGACACAGACAGTGCCTCCACGGACCTTGCAACCAGCCCCTGCAGCTGTACCGAGTCCTGCAGCAGGCGGGTGTGCGCGTCCAATGGGTACTGTGCCCCAATGGCATCGTGACCCCCAGGGTGTGGACGGTCCTGGTGCACAGCACCCCTTGAGGGTGGGCGCTGTTCACCAGGACCAGGTATGGGCAGATCAAAGGGCGGTGGACATGTGCCTCTGCTTGACACTGTACCCCCAGACCTGGTGTGCGACTGCTGCTGCCGCCCCTCCAACTGCTGAGCCCCCAGGTCCACCTGTTCCACTTCCGTGCTGACAACAGTGCCAGACACCTGCACAGCCACTGGTGCTGCCCCACCGGTGCTGACAGGCACAGCCTGGGACTGTGCCAGCATGCTGGTACACAGGCATGATCCAGGAAGGCCCAGGGGCACGTGCTGGCCTGCCATGTGTCCATCATGGGACACACACCTATCACTGCCCATTGCAGGCCTGCTATCATCAATGGTGCAGGTGCGTGCCAGTGCCATAGGCACAGCATGCTGGCATACCTGCATGCCAGACTGCTGAGACACAGGCTGTGCACCCCCTGCACCCGTATCACTGACACCAGAGTTGTTGGCCCAGCGTGCATGCTGCTGCAGTGCCTGCAGGCTGGTGGATGGTCCCTCCTCCACATCCAGCAGGTCTGCATCACTGTCTGGACCCACCACCACCACCACCGTCTCCTGAAGATGAACAGGATCTGTAACAGAAAGAGAGTACATGTGAGTGCATGTGAACAACAACCCCCCCCCAACAACACCACCATGTCATACCGTGCAGTGATGGGATTCCACCTGTCTGGAATCCTCCGCCTGGTACGCCCGCAATGGCACTCGGCTGCATGGCCGCGACCAGTGTCTCCTCTGTGGGGGTCAGCTGCAACACCACTGGTGGGTCCCCACCAGTGCCAGCATGTGCCGCCCTGAATGCTGCCACCTTCTCCTTCAGCCTCCTGCGGTCAGTCCCCATCTTCTTCTTGCATTCCTGCACGGAGCGCTGGTGGCTTCCGTGCAGGTTGACGGCCTGAGCTACCCCCTCCCATGCAGCTGCACGTTCCTGAGGGGTGCCCCTCCGTCCACTCAATAGTGGCTCATCCTCCAGGTAGGCCTGGAAGAGGGCCTCCATCTCTGCCGTGGTGAAGTTCGGCCTCCTCCTATGCCCGACGTCCACACCCTCAGCTTGGCTCTGGTCAGTCATGGTGATCTGTATGGGTGGAAGTGGACACCTGTCACTCTGCAGTCTACAGCATTTCCCCATGAGCATAGCTGCCGGCCCGGGGGGGGCGGAAGCCCCCCACGTTTCCTCTCCGCATGGCAGATACTGATAGAAAGGGTGCCCTTTGTCTCTTTCTAAGTGCACTTTTCATGCTCAGCCCCTCAGCCTTTATCATCCTCCGCCCCATGAGCATTGTCCTGAGCATCACACAGCATGTAACTCACCTCTCACCTGCAGTAACCAAATCAGGCCAGCACAACCCACTGTCGCATTTTATAGCGCAAGCACATGCAAATGAGGTGTGGCGCATTTTCAATGACATGCTAATCACGCCACTGTGCCTTTGAATGGCTGATCGAATGATTTGCATATATCGGCTGAATATCGCCTATTTAACCTGCGCAATCACGGAAAGTCCGGCTGAGCCAATGGCGCAGGTTTGTGGCTACGTGCTACACTGCATTGCACATGCCCAGACAGCTTACGCGTAGCGTCTATCGTGCTGCAGACCTGCTGGCGCGATAGGCGATTCAGGCCATAGCCACCATTGTGCCAGTGGCGCTACAGCACTGGGCACTATATGGCGCTGCTTGGCATTACTGCGCGATAGTCCACTGTGGCACTGGTGCACAGCGGCGATCCACGGGATGCTATCGTCGATGGCGCTGTCGTAGCCTTGCGTCATTGCCGTGACCTTGTATGCCCTCTGACCCCTGGCACTGTTGGCATGCCATGTGTACATCCCTATTGTGTCTGGTGACAGCGCCCATGTAAGTGATGGCACTGTTCGAACAGCGCGATTGGAGCCTGTGGTGGTCTATTGCGCAACAACTCCACATGGGGTTACGGCGCAGCGGGCGCCATATTGCCTGCTGTAAAGTTGGTGCCATGGCTAGGAGGAGGGCGGTGTCCTGGAGCCAGATTGAAGTGGCCAACCTGGTGGCCCTAGTTGAGCCACACTATGATGGCCTGTATGGTTAGGCGCCCCTCACCAGTGCCAGGACTCAGCTGTGGCAGCAAGTGGCCACTGACCTGGTGGAGGTCACTGGATGGGGCCGGTCTGCTGAGCAGTGCAGGCACCGGTACAGTGACCTCCGCCAGAGGGAGCCAGAACTTTTGTCGCGGCTGCAGTCACATGCCAGGCAGGGCAT
Source organism: Neoceratodus forsteri (assembly GCA_016271365.2). Lineage (NCBI taxonomy): Eukaryota > Metazoa > Chordata > Ceratodontiformes > Ceratodontidae > Neoceratodus > Neoceratodus forsteri. The sequence goes on from CM057453.1 coordinate 77,976,999, forward strand.
AGTGCCTAGGCCAAGTGAGTGTACCATCTATGCACCTATATTCTCTGTAGGGGTATGTGTGTGCTTGGGTGGCTGTGCATAGGTGCCGGCTCGGACACGGTTGGCTGTGTCAGTGTGTGCAGCTGTGCAATGGATGGTTATGGCTGTGTGGGCAGGCACTCTCACTGGGGCAGGGGGCACTCTGCTTTTGAGTCACACTGATGTTTGTCTCAACATATGTCTCCCACAGGCCGGAATCTGAGGATGAGGCGACAGTAGCGACGGGCGTGCAGGCCCCGGTGCCGGGGTGTTGCGCCCCAGCAGCAGCAGCAGCAGCATCAGCAGCAGCAGCGGCAGAGCCAGCTGCTAGAGGAGTGTGAGTATCTTTACTTCATGGATGCTATTGCATGCTGGGAGGGGGATGACCACCAGCCATGCACAACACAACCATGCAGGAAAGGGGAAGTCATAATTCCACTATACAAGACACTGGTGAGGCCCCACCTGGAGTACAGTGTACAGTTCTGGAGACCATACCACGTATGGACATGGACTGGGTAGAGAGGGTTCAGAGGAGGGCAACACGGATGGTGCATGGATTGCATCACAAGTCCTATGAAGACAGGTTGAAGGAACTGAACATGTACTCCCTGGAGGAGAGGGGGATATGATGGGGACATACAAGTATCTTACAGGGGGGGAACAGAGTGCAGGAAAACACTATTTTTAAGCGTAAAAGATGTTCCAGGACTAGAGGGCATGGGATGAAGTTGGAGGGGGGACGATTCAGAGGAAACATGAGATAGTATTTCTTCACAGAACGGGTGGTGGACAAGTGGAACACCCTGCCAGAGGAAGTGGTGGGGGCTGACTTGGTCACGGGATTCAAGAATGCACGGGATGGCCAAAAAGGAATTCTGGAGGTCAGGGGTAAGGTGCAACAGACTTATAGGAAAACAGAGTGAACTTACAAGGTCAAATGGCCAGACTGGGTGGCCCATAGGCCCTTATCTGCCGACACTGTCTATGTATCCATGTATGTAGGCACGACACAGGTGACATGCATCACTGTGCAGTATCACAGCACGTCTGTGTATGCGTCATTGGTGGTCCAGGCATGCACTGGGCACATAGCTGTGTAACTGGCATCACACCACGTTGCCACATCACTTGCCAGCCTAGTTTGTACTGTGATTGACGTGGGCAGTGTGTGTGGGCGGTGGTGCGCATAGCTGGTGCCGCCTGTTTGTGATGGCCATGTGCATGTTCACTGTGGGTGGGTGTATGCCATCACAGGTGCGGGACATTGGGCTATATGGCTTGCAGGTTGGGTGGTGTTCAGGGTTGTGGTCAGTCACAGCCATTGACTGTATTCCCATTTTCCTAGGCCTCATTGTGCTCTGGAGGATCGAGCAGGCACTGCAGCAGCTCACCCAGGTCTCCGTGGACAACAGGACCATCCTCAGCAACATGCAGCGCCATGGGGTACGGAGGCGGCACAGCCATACATGAGAGCACCAGGCGGCAGAGGACCAGCCTCCAAGGCCTTAGGCCGGATTCCCCTTCCCACTTCACCCATCCCTCCCGCCCTGCCTTCCCTCTCCAAGTTCTTCATCCGTACCCCTTGCCCACCCCTACCTTGTACCCCTCCCCCCTCTTGTAAATAGTTATGTTGTTGTGGATTTTGTAATTACATTTTTCTAATACATTTATATTTTGATATGAATACTGTGTTGGTCTCTGATTTGCAGCTGGCTATGGTTGCTCAGTTGCAGTGGTGTGCATGCCATCTGGGCTGGTATGGTCCTGGGTATGTGTGTGTGTGTGTGTGTGTGTGCATGTGTGCATGGGAGGTATCTCCAGCATGGCAGTGGCTTCGGTTGGTCTTGCCATCTGCTGCCACCCACTGGGTGCACAGGTGTGTCTGGCTTGTAGGCTTCTGTGTTGCACGGGGCTGACGTGTGCTGGGGGGACTGCATGGTTTCCTGCAGTGCCAGTCACTGCACATGGGTGGTGTCTTGGGGTCACAGTGCAGGGTGTGCTGTGCATATGGGGGGCTGATGTGCACTGTGGTTGTCAACCCCCTGTGTGTGGCACTCTCCGCCTGCCAGTGGTTGTGCTGGGGTGTCAGGGCTCTGCTATGCTTTGTTGGCTTGTCCCCATGGGCACGTGGATCATCCGTCCCACCCCCAGTGATGCTGTGCTTGGGGTGTGCAGGTGTGGTGTGGGTTCTGCAGTGTGTTCCTGTGCCCATGTGTGGCATGGCTGGCGGTGGGCCCCAGCCTGCCTCCTGGATGTGCAGTTCCATTGCTCTGGAGGGCTGTGCTTAGCTATGGCAGCTCTGGAATGCTCAGCTGAGCTTCCTGGTTGCGCCATAAGCAACATTTAACTCAGCTTCTCCTTCCTGGTTGCGATGGCGTAGTACATGTGCGACTAGATTTGGTTGCTTCATGAATTTGCTCTGCTCCATGTTTGAATATCGCACCTGTTGAGCATTTGCGCAACTGGTTTGTGCTTGCTCCTGCTGTTGTGCTACTTTTGAGCGCAGTTTGAATATCTGGGCCTATATGTTTATTTTATAAATTGTTCTTGCAGAACCATCAAGTGCATTAACCGCTATACATTTTTCTCCACAGGGTGAAAACAGGTTAACAATAAGGAATGGCTAAATCTACCTAAGCTACCTTTAATGCTGAGTTTTACTTCAAGCTAATAAAGTTGCAGCTGTGTAGCATATAATCTTGCTGTAATATAAAATACTGTCAATGAATATTCTCAGTTGAAATACTTGTATACTTAATGCCTTAAGTTGAAAGGTTAGGTAGCAATTTGGGAAAAGGGCAGATAGTGGTAGAAAAAATTGTGAGGGTTAAGTACATACAGCAGGGATAAAGAGGGTTACGGAGCCAAACCTGAGGTTTGAAACTTTAAAGAGTAACAGGACAGCACAATGAATGCATGTGGAAAGAGGTGCAATTATGGTTTGGTGACTAGTGACTTCTGAACTGGTGAGAGGACATACTAGGCTGAAGTTTCACAGGAGCATGACTGAGGAGTGGCTCAGATTACACTGTGGGAGGATGAGAGGACAATCAGAGACTCAGACTGTGCATGATGCTGCATGGATAGGGCTACTAGTTGGGGGGCACAATCAAAGAGTATAGGATGGGGGCAGGTCAGGTGGGAAAGTGGACTGATTGATTCAGCATATAAAAGAACACACTTCCGGGTGGGGTTAGTGTTGGGGAGGAATGGAGCCTGAAGGGTAATTGGCTGCTCCTTGACTCTATTTTCACTCATTGCGCTGTTATTGCAGAGTAGCTGGAGAGGACAAGTCTTGGGTTGAGTGGAGTTATTAATGTCTCTGGTGGAGGTGCTCTGACTCCAAGGGATGGGGAAAGGAGGGTGTGGTAAGCGCAAAGTGACCAGAACTCAAGCCCTCAGCCTCATCATGACCTCTGAAGTTGGCTGCTAAACTTAACTCTGTGAATAAAATAAAAATGGAAACAATAAGAGCCATGTTATAACTTATGAAGAACAGAGCAGATGCAGCAGAGTAGTACAGTAAACAACAAGGTAGCTACAGTACTGCAGCCAGGCTTTTATACCTGGATATTTATTCTGCTCAACTTCTAAAGAATTTTACTGCCTAAAAGGGGCCTATTACATCATCATCATTAACTTATTAGTCTTTCCGTACAGTTTTGGCTAAGTAAGAGCTCACAGAAGTAACATGTATCTTCTAAGCATCAGGCAAACAGTCACACTGACTCAGTCACCAGTAGTCACTAGTTAGATCACAGACAGACTCAGTGTCTAATGTCAATAATAAAAAAAGTCAATACCTTTTTATCGTTTTCAGATGAACCTTCACTCACTGACTGTATAGACACTGGACACAGAGCCAGATTTATCCTCTATAAAGGTCAACATGGACGAGTTCGATGGGGTTTGGGCTGGCTGCTGTGGTGGCTGACTGGCTCTAGTGGCTCAGACTTGATTGGCTGTGGCCTGCCCCTTCACACTCCACATTATTTGTGCCTCTGCCATTGGCCTGCAACTTGAGCTCCCTGCTGCTGCTGGTGGTCTGGTTGACTCAGTCACTAGGGAAAGAACGTTAGGTCACTTAGGTTAGGGTGATCACTGATTGGGAAGGGATGTTAGGGAACCGAGGTTACCCAACACAGGCAACGGACCTTCGCTTCACCTCAGGCTGGCTCAGTCTCTACTTTCTTCCAGATGATGCCTTCAGACCTCTCCTCTCCACCGAGGTCCACCGCCCACCTTTCTACCATCGTGCATGGCACGACCAACCTCAGGCTCCTCTGGCTCCCTCCCAGTCTCACTCTTGCCTCTTCCAGGCTCCCACCCTAGGCTACTCCACTCCGCTTCCACCTACACATGCATCCAGGGGCAACATGCAGCCCTCACCTCTGTCCACACATGTGTAGTTTGTGGCCCTCTGCTTTGGATCCTCTCACAGTCTCACTTTCTCATTGAATGCTGGTGGATGGGCTCACTGTAGCTCTTGTAAATTTTCAGTGAACTGCTGCAGCAGTCAGCAGAGTCAAAAAACTATCTGATGGTGGGGACTGGCGATAGAGGAGATGATGTCTCTCAGACTTAGTGTCCCGACTCCCGGCCCTCACTCACTATTTGCTCCACGCTCATCTGGTCTGCTCTAGACTGCTCTCTAACTGTCCTCATGTTGACTGAAGGCTGCAAACAGACTGTGCATGCATGTGCCCAAAGTGAACACAGATGGGGGAGTGGCCAGAATTTGGAAAAAAGAAAGAAAAAAAAGTTGGACATACCCAGCCAGCATGCTGTTGTGTTTATTACAGTAACATTTTCATTAATTCAGTAGAAAATCTTACTGCCTTTATAACTGTGTGGTGTATTCTGACTTAAAAAACATTCATTCCCTTTTGTATATTTTGTTTTGTGTAGTTGTTAATCTCAATGTGGAGTTACTCAATAAAAAGTGTCCTAATAACTTAACCTTTTGTCCTTATCTTTGCTTGGAGTGGCTTTCTTTATGGTTTAAGGTTTGAAATGTTTGTTTAAATCTATGTAAGTAACGTCAGGTCAAAATGCCACATTTATAGTTATCATGCACCTAATACACAACTTTGGATTGAGATTATGTGGCATGCACATTTATCATCTTGAAATCAAGGTTTATCTCACGTCATCAAAGACTTTGAAATATGAGAGACTATGGAGAGTTTTAAGAAGGCGTTGAAGACACATCTGTGGCATAGCGCCTATCCAGAATGAATATTTTAGATATTTATTTGCTCTGTTATTTGGTTATACTGTTCTGTATTTTATTGATTGTGTATGTTTAATTACTGTACAGCTCCTTGGTTTTTGAAAGGCACTTAAAAAATAAAGTTTTATTATTATTACTATTAGTATACCTTATAGGCAGACAGGATGTCTGCTGTAAAGGAACTATGTAATTTAACCACAAGAGGGCAAGGGTACTGGACTTTAGGAGGGCAGATTTTAATAAGATGGGCAATTTCCTCAGGGGCAGGGCAGAGACCTGGGTGAGGTGAAGAAAAAGTGGGGAAACAAAAAAGGACCATAGGGAAGGCAACAAACAGGTTCCATGTCATAATAGCAAAAATTTTACTGCGACATACAAAAGAGCAAGTGCATCTTACTGAATACCTAATCAGCATAACACACACCGAACACCGAAGCAAATACCAACTCAATTTGGTTCGCCAATATAACAGGATACCCAGCAAATCTCTGCATCAAGGGAGCACAATCAAGAGGAAAAAGAGACTGCAATGGTCCTCTAAAGTGGTGCCAGAAAAGATGAAGGCTGAAAGCATTCAGACGGTATAAGGAGACACAGAGGGGGAAGGATAAGGAGATGCATCATGAAAACAGGGAGAGAAAGGTATGGAGCGCAGAAGCACAAACTGAAGAGAGAATAGTCCAGGAAGTGATGAAGGTGGACAAGAGATTCTTTAGGTACTGTATATAAGTAAAAGGAGGAAGGCCAGGGGTGGGATCAGAAGTTTAAAAAGGGAAGGTGAGGCTATGTAGAGGAGGACCAGGAAGAAGCAGAAACACTGAACAAACACTTTTGTTCAGTTTTCACAGAGAAAGAAGAGAAAGGGCAACAAAAAAGGAAGAGGAGCATTGGAGAGGGAAGGTGGACACTAGTCCCTTTTCAGATGAGAAAGTAGAAAAAGATATGTGGTCAGATGAGGTGAATCCAAGGGTATTGAGGGACTTCATGGAGGTACTGACTACACTTTTGATGGTCCTATTTAACAGCTCCTTGGAAACAGGAGATGTTCCAGAAGATTGGAGGAAGGTAGACACAGTCCCACTACTAAAAAGTGATAGCAGGGAAGAGGATGGCAATTATAGGCCAGTCAGATCTACTTTGGTAGTGGGAAGGTTAATGGAGTCACTGCTGAAGGAAAGGATTGTAAAATTTCTTGAATCCTATTGGTTACAAGGTCTGAGACAGCATGGATTCATGGGGGTGGTCATGTCAAATGAGTCTGATAGAATTATTTGACTGCGTGGCCATGGCATTACATCAGGTGGAGCAGTGGATGTAACTTACCTAGATTTCATTAAGGCTTTAAACACTGCTCCACATAGGAGGCTAGTAAGCAAGCTGTGTAGCTTATGAATGGGTCCAAAGGTGGTAAACTGGGTAAGAAACTGGTTAGTGGATAGGCAACAGAGGGGGATGGTGGTAAACAGAGTTCATTCAGAAGAAGGGAGCACGACCAGTGGGGTGCCTCAGAGATAAGTGCTGGGAATGGTCCTTTTCAATGTACTTTGCAAGTGGAATTGTAGAGGAGCTAGAAGGGATGGTCTTCCTTTTTGTGGATGACACAAAAATCTGAAATACGGCTAACACTCCAGAGGTAGAGGAAAGGATCAGCTGAAACCTAGGAAAGCACAAGGAGTAGTCAAGGGGATGTCCTGCCAATAGAGAGGAGGAGCAAGCGTGGGGTGATGTGAGTGGAATGCAGAGGGCAAATGCAATGTGGGTGAGTGGGCATTTGGAGCATGTACAAGTGTAGCCATACTGATGGGTAAGCATGTCTGGGGCAAGCTTGGATGTGTGTTGCATGTGTCAGCTGTGACTGGGTGTTGTGTGAACCATATCTACTCCTGCTTCTCTGCAGCTGTGTGTCCACTTCCCAACTGTTCTGGGAGGGTGGAATTGTTTATATATATTTAGTGGAGATATGGGGGCACAGCCCCCCATGACATGGGGTGTGGTAGGTGGCGCTCCTCACATCACATATGGAGGTAAGGACCTATTCCTGAGTGGCCAGTGGTGGTCCGCTGATGTCTCTCTGCTCTCCCTAACCTGTGGGAGCATGTACTATATGGCCAGAATATTCAGTCTTTCTCCCCTCCCCAGCTGAATTCTGTTATTTTCGACATATTGCATGTGAGGCTATTTTCCTTGGAAAAATTGTTTTCGCCCTATTGTGGATGACCCAGTCGACAATATGGCAGCTGGGTTTCAATGCACTAAAGTGTAAAGTAATGCACTTGGGGCACAGACACAAGGGGGCAGAGTGCAAAATGGGAATAGTAGTACTAACTACCACCAAGCCAGGAAAGAGACCAGGGGTGATCATATCAAATGACCTAAAGCTGTCCAGGCAGTGTGACAAGGCAGTTGGAAGGGCTAGTGAGATACTGGTGTGTGTAGGGAGGGGTATTACCAGTAGAACAAGAAAGATGATACTTCCTGTGTATAGATCACTAGTAAGACCTCACCTAGAGGATTGTGTCCAGTTCTGGAGACCAGGGGCCCAATTCCAGATGCTGCCTGCACTGGATGCAACTCACAGCAAAGAAGGATACCAGTGATTGCTATGGGACTGAATTTATACATATTAAATGAACTACTCATGAATATTAGTGAACCGTGCCTGCCTTCTGCTCATTGGTATTCTTTAAACAAATACTCTCATGGCTTCTCCACCACATCCCTCTTGTCTCTGGACCCCAGCTAACAGATCTAAGAAGCCGGGAGCAGTAGGGAAGCTCCTAATGTACCACTATCATGGTGAGAAAATGGATGTGTGCCACCACACATGTGCAGATCTCTGGTTCTCACATTCTCTGTGCAGCTGCCAGCAGTTCTGCGTCTCTGCTCCTCCAGACCCTCTTTAGAAGGAAAAACATAACCTGTGGCCAAACAGAGACTCAGAGAGCAATAGGAACTGAAGCTAAAGAGGCAGTGAGCAAACAAGGAAAATGGGACCTCCACAAGCTCAGATACATCTGTATCAGCTCTGGCCAGAGCTTGTCTGATGCAAAAGACCAAGACCGCCCCATGGCTGGGTGTGCTAACAGAGGAACTATGTAGTATTCAGATACTCCAGCACCAGCCACCACATAAAAAAACACCACAACAACACAATAGAGCTCAAAAGAAATTGAGTTTAATACATCAGGTACAGTAGACCTCTAACTGACAAATACTGTAAGGGAGACACCAGCAAGACCCCACCAACTCCTACCAGTTTTGTTATTGTGCCCTCAGCTCCTTTGAGCTCTACTGTGTGGTTGTGGTATTTCTTATGCACTGGGTAATGCTGAAGTATCTGAATACTACAGAGCTTGTCTGAAACAGGAATCACAGACTCACAGAACTTGACAGCAGAAAAGGACCCCCCATGCCCATCCAGTCTGCCCCTTCGCCCCTACTAGTGTACCCCCTTCCCTTCTAGAGTACCCACCCCACTATCCTGTAGCCCCTAATGCCTGTCTCATGCTCTTTTGAAGCCCTACACAGTGTCAGCCCCCACCACCTCCTATGGAAGTCTGTTCCTGGCCTCCACCACCCTCTTGGTGAAGAATCACCTTCTCATATTGCCTCTGAAGTGTCCTCCCTGCAGTTTCAGCCCATGCCCCCATGTGATGTTGCTCTCCTTCATGTGGAATAATCACCCTGGGTCCACTTTGTTTATTCCTTTGACATATTTAAAGGTCTCTATCATGTCTCCTCGCTCGCTTCTGGTCTCCAATGTGTAGAGCCCCAACTCCTTACATCTCTGCTCACATGGTTTACCCCTCATCTCCTGCACCATCTTGGTCTCTCTTCTCTGAACCCTTTTAATCAGATCTATGTCTTTGCGGAAGTAGAGTCTCCAAAACTGGACTCCGTATGCAAGGTGCAGTCTCACCATGGCTTTGTACAGGGGCACCAGGATTTCCCTCCGCCTGCTAGTGATTCCCCTGCCTGTACTTGCCAGCATCCCATATGTCTTCCCCACTGCCCTTGTACACTGTTTTCTCACCTTGAGGTCACTGGAGACTACTATCCCAAGATACCTCTCCTGTTCTGTAACCCTAACTACCTCCCCTCAAGTGTGTACCATGCCCTCGGGTTCCTGTGCCCCAGGTGCATAACTGCACACTTTTTAATGCTGAGTTTAAGTTGCCAGGTCTCAGCCCACCCCTCCAGCATCCTCAGGTCCTGTCTCATGTCTTCAACCCACCCACAGTGTCAACCCTGTTGCAGATTTTCATGTCATCTGCAAAGAGGGCAACATGTCCCTTCAGTCCATCTGCTATATCACATATGTAGATACTAAAGAGGATTGGTCCCAGCACCAATCCCTCGGGTACCCCACTTATCACCCACCCTGTTCTGGAGTGCAACCCATTTACTACCACCCTCTGGCTTCTATCCACCAACCAGTTTTTCTACCCATCTAGTAATTTTGTCCCCCACCCCCATGCTTTCCAGCTTGTTGACCAGCCTTCTGTGGGGTACAGTGCCGAAGGCCTTGCAGAAATCCAGATAGGCCACATCTACTGCACTCTCCTGGTCAATTACCTGCATCACCCAGTCAAAGAATTGAATTCAGTTTGACTGACATGACTTCCCTCTCATAAACCCATGCTGTTTGTCATCCAGCAGACCATTCATCTCCAGGTATTCCGTTACCCTTTCCCTGATGAGTGCCTCCATGACCTTCCCCACCACTTCAGTGAAGCTGACCGGGTGGTAGTTCTCCCTCAACTGTCTGCTCCCCCGCCTTGGGAGTCAGCACTACAGTCACCCTCCTCCAGTCATCCAGCACCCTCCCGGTTTCCAAAGACAGGTTGAACAGCCTCTCCAGTGGGGCAGCCAGCTTCTCTCTAAGTTCCCTGTTCAGTCTTGGATGCAGTCCATCTGGCCCTTAGCCTTGTCCACCTTTAATCTGCCAAGTTCCTGTCTGACTATTTCTGTGATGAATGGTCTTGTTTCCACCCCGCCTCCCCTTTCTCAACTCTGGTCCCCTTCCTTCCCCTCCTTTGTAATCACTGAGCAGAAGTGTCTATTTAGATCTTCTGCTTTCTCTCAGTCTTCCTCTAGTGGCTCTCCCTCCCTTCCCCAAAACCTTACAATCCCATGGCCAATCTTCCTCCTATCTCTCACATATCTAAAAAATGTCATATTGCCTCTCTTGGCCTGTTTTGCTATTCTTTCCTCTGTGTTGGCCTTTGCCCTCCTAATTACCCTCCTCAGCTAGTTTTCTCATCTCCCTATATGCCCCCCTGTCCTCTTCCTTCTGCATTTTCTTGTATTTCCTAAACACCCTTCACCTGTCCCGACCACCCCCCCACATCCCTATTGAACAAAAGTGGCCTTCTGCTTCTTGCGCCCTTCCTAACCCTCCTTATACACACTTGTGTGGCCTCCCTAACCCAGTCTCTAAAAGCTCCCCATAACTTGTCCACTTGGTTTACTTCCCCCATGCCTACTATCATCTCCCTCACTAACCATCTCATCTTGTTGAAGTCTGCTCGCCTGAAGTCCAGCACCGTTGTGTTGGTTTGGCTCCCCCCCCCCCCAAACCTGATGGTCTTATGATCGCTATTTCCCAAATCTGTTTAGGAAGAAATATCAGAGGTGAAATCAAAGCAAAGCAAAAGATCACATTATGCAAAATTACATATTTCAATGAAATCTATAATATTTTAGTGGAAAAAACCTTTACTTTTTTATAAAAATCTAAAAACAGATTTGCAGCTTCCCATTAAAACACTGCCAGCCTTGCTAGTAAAGAATGTCTGACTTCATAATACAAGGACTAAAATTGATTCTTTTTTACTAGTAGTTGGTAAAATAAAAATAAAATGATGACATGAAGTAAGCGGTGATGACCCAGACTGACACGCAAACTATAGACTTATCTCAAACCTTCCCTTTTTAGGGAAGGTGATTGAGAAAGTAGTGGCAGCATGACTGGAGGACCACTTGACCATCCATGATGTCTATGAACTGCTCCAGTCCAGGTTTTGTAAGAGACCTAGCACCAAGACAGCACTGGATCAGGTGTGCAATGATCTCCTGATGGCTAGAGATCAGAAGAGTCATTCCATCTTAGTCTTTCTGGATCTTTCTTCAGCATTTGACACCATGGACCATGGGGTATTGCTCGGGCACCTGAGGCACATCTGTGGACTGTCGGGATGGTCCTCTGGTGGTTTAAATCATTCCTCATGGGTACAACACAGAGAGTAGTGTCTGGATTTTAGTCTTCAGACCCTATCTCTCTATCATGTGGGGTGCCCCAGGGCTCGGTGTTGTCTCCCATTTTGTTCGCAGTGTACACGTTTCCCATCAGAGACATTGTAAGAAGGTATGGACTGAGGTTTCACTGCTATGCTGATGATACCCAGCTCTACCTGTCTTTTACACCTGACCAGGTTGGAGCTTTCTTGGTCTTTAACAACTGTCTGAAGGAAATCCAGGAGTGGATGGTTGCCAGTTGGCTGCAGTTGAACTCTGATAAGACAGAGGTGTGGTTTTAGACCCAGGTCACCGTATGGGGGGGTTAGGGTTTGGACCACCCTCAGGAATTTCTCTCGATGACGTCTCACTCCCGACCTCTGAACAGGTGCGTAACCTGGGGGTAACGTTTGATGAACAGCTGACCCTGCATTTGCAGGTGTCGGCTGTCATCACATCTTCCTTTTACCATCTCAGGAATATCTCCAGGATTAGGCACCTGATTTCGTCTGGCGACCTTCCTACCTTGGTCCATGCCTTTGTGTCCTCGCTCTTAGATTACTTCAACTACCTATACCTAGGGCTGCCTGGGATAGAAATCCATTGCTTACAGCTAGTGCAGAACATGGCGGCCCAGCTTTTGACGGGATCTGCCTGATCCTATCATATTGCGCCAGTCCTGCATGAACTGCACTGGCTGCCTGTTAAGTGATGGATCACCTTTAAAGTCAGTTTTCTGACTTTTAAAGCCCTACACAGACTGGGCCCTGACTACCTGAAAGAGCTCCTGGTCCCTTACCGCCCTGGACGATCTCTCCACTCAGGCCGATGAGGGGTTGCTAGAGATTCCAAGTGTATGCTTAAAAACATCTGGGGTGAGAGCTTTTGAATATGCAGCCCCTACCATTTGGAATTCTCTACCCCGTCAGCTTTGGGGGTGCACAACTGTGGAGGGTTTTAAACAATCTTTAAAAAAGTATTTGTGGTGCCAGGCCTTTGGTAACTGATATAATTGATGTAATTAATTGATGTTTTTCTTTTATGTTTTTTTTGGTGTATTATCACTTGGATGATATTGTTGATGCCTGTTTGTTTATGAACTGTGAGGTGCCTTGGTTGTTGATAAGGTGCGTAATAAATTAAATTTTATTGTTTATTATTATTATTATTATAAAGAAACAGATGGAAGTAAACAAAATGATTACAGAGGCATCTGAAGAATCCAAACCCTTATTCTTGCAAATATGCATCCTTACTAAGCACTTGCTTTTTAATGTCTGATAAAAGGAAGATTCAGGAGAAATCATTACTACATCAAAGATGACAGGGAGCCAAGATAGCCGCTGACTAGATGTGCTGGTTGCAGCCCAGCAGTACTCTGGCGTTGAAAATAACAAAATGCCAAGCTAAGTATCTAGGTTTTTGTCACTTCTTTAAATTCTTCCTCAGAAGTATTCTATTGAAAATGTGGTCATGCACTGACTGAGTCACACTAAATTTTATGTACGTACACTACAACAAGCAATGTAGCTCCATGGCTTGCTAACCATTGCCTTGCAAGTCAAATAGAGCTCCCGATCATTATCATGCTAAAAACTTGATTAAGCTGTTGTTTAATTTGTACATTTCTTCTGCAGCTTGTGTAGTATTCCTAAGTATTTTATATATATATATATATATAAAATGAGCATACTTGCTCATATTTAGGACAGGATACTACATCCATAGTGGAGTGGAATGGCCACCTGATTCTTCCAACCCCCTCCCTTTTTTTTCCTTTTTCTCTGCTTTCACACAAATTTAATTTGGAGTCAAGTTATTAATGCTGGATGCCCTGTATTTGTAAGTTACTAACTGGCATCCCACTACATTAAAAAAAAAATGTGATTCAAAGATGCTACAAGGTCTTGCACAGACCGCTCTGAAAATACACTCAAATTCAAAACACAAAGAGAGAAACTTACTGTGTGATTTATGCCTGGTAACAACTATCTTTTGGTTTGGTAACTGTGTTATATAGAGAATAACTAACTAAATATTAGGAGCTCTATTAAAATAGAGCTGAAATTTAAGCAGGATTTAAAAGCTGCACTGAGCTGTGTTTTGGAAGTACTGTATGTGGTGACAGAAAATACAGACTGATTGTGTTACACAGTGCTCCTCCTGTACAAAATTTACTAGCACACTTTGCCAAAAAGCTCTTTATTTCCTGTGATCTTTGAAGCTGTATTTCTTTGTCCATATTAAATACACAGTGGTTGAACTTGAAATGTAAGTGAAGAAAATGATAAAAAACTGCAATAGGGTAATTGAATATAAAGAGGCAGATTTAACCTTAATTAAAGGAACAAGTTTCAAATCAGATTGTTTAATGGATAGCAGGGAAAAAAAAGAGATTTGCACTTTTCAATACTGGAAGAAACAAACTGTTGTTTTAACTGGCAGAGATACTCAGATATATTCACTCCTACTTATATCTCTGAAGTTACTAAAAAAGACCCTCTGAATCCATATTCTACCACTTTGCAGATAATAAAATGGAACTTGAGGTGTGCAAAAAAAAAAGTTTGCTGGTGGAATTGAAGTGAAAGCCAGACTTTCGTAGAAATTCTGCTTGCCCTGTACCATACAAAAATCTGTTTTCCCTTGTGTCAAGTGCCCTCCTACTGGTCACAAATTGAATTAATTCCCTGATGGCTGGTGCCCCCCTCCCCCCGCTTGCAGCTACCTGATTTTAAATGAATTCCCTGGTGGCTAGCAGTCCCCCCCCCAATCACCCACCATCCAGTGTAACCCCAACCTGATCCCCTGTATTGTAAAAAAAAAAAATTGCTGTGGTAGTATAGTGACCCCCCAATCCCCTATCTCCAGTCCCTAAATTACAGTTTTATTCCCTGGTGTTCTAGTGCTACCAGCCCTCTTCACCCCTGCAGGCAGTGTCCCACCACCCCGCTGCCCCCATCCCAAACTAAATCAGGTGATCAGCAAAGCCCTCCTCTCTCCTCCACAGCTGGTTGCTCACCGAGCTGTCAAGTGAATGATATGTGTTTGTACAAGTACGTGCTCATTCATTGACAACTCAGTGGGTGGCATGGCCATGGAGGAGAGAGGAGGGCTGTGCTGGTTGCCTGCTCTGTTTCAGGATGGAGGAAGTGGGATAGTGGGACACAGCCTGCATGGATAAGGGGAAGGAGATGTGCTATACCACTAGGGAATACTAACTACATAAAATTCAGGCACAGGCAAACTCAATTAGGGGGATGCCAAAACTGTAGTGAATTCAAAACATGAGCCTTTGGGAAAGGACATGTCACTATCTGAAATGCGTTCAGTGTTTTTTTTATTTTTAATAAATGTTTTGCGCTCACTACAGTTTTGGTGTCCCTCTAATTTGGTTTGTGTGTGCCTGAATTTTATGTATTTGGTTTGCTGCCTTTAATTCAGAGCACCACAGTCCCTTATGCATACTTTCATAAGTTACCAACAGGGAATAAAATTGTCATTCAAGGACTGGGGATTGGGTATGGGGGAGTTCACTATACAACCACAGATAATTGTTTTTTTTTTACTATATGGGTTCAGGATTGGGGGGGGGTTACACTGGTCAGATGTGTGATTGGGTGGGGGGAGGGACTGCTAGCCACCAGGGAATTCATTTAAAATTGGGTGGTGATCAGCGACTGGTGGGGTGGCACTGAATACCATGGGGAATTTATAGGGATAGGGAATAACTAGTATCTTCCAAGTGGGACAGGGTGAAATTTCCCCAAACACAGTCAGAAGATTTCTGATCTGCCACAGGTGGAAGTTCAGAAACCTTGTGTGAAGGATGTGATATTTCATGGAAGTTTCACTAAGGTGGAAATCCCAACATTCCCCACCTCTAAGTGGACCATCATTTAAAAAAGTATTCAATCTCTGGGGTAGCTGTAGGAGCAGACCTAGAAGCTATCAAAAGGTAAAGAAACATGGCTGGGGGCAAAGCAAAAGATAAATCAGAGCAGAAAACTGATCAAAAGATAGAACAAAGAATAAATAAGAGAGAAGGGAATGGCCAATAAAATGTTGTTGCAGAAAATGATGTAGCTCTACAGGAAAAAGACACAAATATAGAAATAAATATTCAGAATAAATCACAAGCTGATTCACTTTCTTTGATGCCTGAGGAACAAGCTAGCTGTACAAAAAGTCTTGTACAGATGAGAGCAGGAGTCTCAAAGATAAATAAAATCCTGGGCTCACTTGCATACTCTATTATATCACTTTCAAGAAAAATTGAATCATTAACACAACATACTGGCAAAGCAGAGATGAGGATCAGGGTTCATGAAGATAAAACAAATAATTTAATGTCCACCATTAAACTACATGCTAAGGAATTGGCTGATATAAGAGAAAAACTGGAAGAATTGGATGTGCAGAACAGAAAAGAAAACCTAAAAATTGTCAGTGTTCATAAAGGATTGGAGGGATCAATCCATTTCAATTTTTTTTCAGGATCTGATTTCCAATGCAGTTTGTAGTGATACACCAGTAGAAATGGATAGAGCTCATAGAGATGCACCAAATCCAAAATGTCAAGGAAAACAGTCAAGGTTTGTGTACATCAGACCACATCATTTTTTCAGACAGAAACAATCTTAAATAAACTCTGAATTGAGAGAGGTCTACATGTAAGAGGTCTAACCGTACAAGTCTATCCTGATTTTGGATCAGATGTCCTGAATAAGCAGAAAGCATTTAATCATATTCTGAATCTCTTTCATGAACATCAGATACGATTTACTCTGATTCCACCAGCAAAGTTACAAGTGTAATATCAAGTTATGTATTTTTTTCTTCTCACCTAAAGATGCTGAAACCAACATGAGGAGGCTATTGGTCAATAAAAAGAATGATAATGTAAACTATAAAACCCCTGACCCAGGTGACTTATCCTCACCTCAGCAGGAAAGGGCACAGTCAAATTTATCATCTTCAGCCTCTACTGAGCTAAATCATGAGGTAGACCATGAATCTAATAAAAATATAGATGAAGACTCTAGGTAAAATCAATGACTAGATGATGGAATATGAAAGAAAAATTAATAAAGTGGACCCGTGGAAATTAACTGACCCCCCTTCCTTGTGTGTTTTTTTTTTTTGCTTATTGCTTTGAATGTGTGTGTGAGAGAGAGAGAGAGAGAGACAGAGACAGAGGGGGGAAGGGAAGGAAAAAATAAGGGGATGAAAGAGAAGGAAGGTAAAGGGAGAAAAAGAAAACGGGAAGAAAACATGAAAAGGTGCAAAAATGACAATAATTAGAAGATGAAAACTAGCCTGAGTTTAAAAGCTGCCAGAGCTCCATGATATCATTAGGCCCACCTAGAAACATTAATTCTGGGCTTTCATTGTAGATTTACAATGGGGAGAGGGAGGTCTTGAAACATCATTCTTGACTTTTATGACTAGAAAGAAAATGCCCCTGAAAAGGAATGGGGCGGGAGAAGGATTTAGCACTGATGTGGGTAAGGGATGCAAATGCCTTGGTATGAGAGGGAGTAGAGGGATTCAGTAATAATGGATCAGGAGATGTTGTTCCAAATCTTCTTGTACTAGTCACAGCCAAAGACATGGCCAGATATTTCCTGAAACATAGCTGGTCAATATCACTAAAACAAAAGGATATGGACAAAAACCTTGCAGTCAAAAGTGTTAAAACTACCTGGATTACAGCGCAAGCTACAACTGCACAATCCAAGTAGTTTCCCCCTTTCCGTTGTTGCCCACTCATGCAGTATGTTATATAAATATAAATAAAGGGGGTGCGGGTGGCATAGCCCCCCTGCAGAAAACATACATTTTCACTCCTGCGCATTGGTTGCTGGTGCTGTTTTTCCGAATGGTTTTGAACCACACTCCTTTTGTTTCAGTGACTTTGACCTAAATCATCCTGAAATTTCTGTACTATTTCTAGAGAAAGCTCCTGCTTTCTAAAGTTCCACAGTAGAAGCAGCAGAGAGAATCTCTTTAGAATTTTTTTAAAATATCTGGACATATCTGACCATGTCTTTAGCTACAACTGAATATCCTGTATTTATTGAAAGTACAGTCTCAGACTGAAAATGAATTTTAAAATTAAAGTTCTGAAGATTAAATTAAAAGATATATGTTGTGGCCTGGGGTTGAAAGCACCAAAATGCATTCACCATTTCTAAACGTTTTATCTATGTATTATTTTGCTTAAAATATATATATTACATTGTATGATTTTGAACATTAATAGGGGTCAAGACAGAGAAAAAATGAGGAAAATATTAAAGATTGCAAGAAAAGATATGCAAATTGTCTTCTATTACAAGAAACACATTTTATGAAAGCAGATTTTAAATACTTCATGAATTTATTTCAAGGAGGAGGGGGTAAATCCCTTATACTACTCTTTGGCATGGGGGGGTAGCCATTATATTTAGGAAGTCCATAGACATTGAGAAAATTGATTATTTAATTGATTCAGAAGGAAGTTACTGTATATTAAAACTTAAAAAATCAAATATGATATCTATGTTCTCACTCGTCGGCTATCGTCGAGACCTCTTTTTACCATCTCAGGAATATCGCCCAGATAAAGCATCTGGTCCCACCTAATGATCTCCTAATGTTGGGCTACGCCACTGTGACCACCCACCTTGATGATTGCATGCCCTATACCTAGGGCTGTTGGGGGGTGGACCTTCACCACCTGTAGCTGGTGCAGAATGTGGCTGCTAGATTGTTGATAGGCATAACAAGTTCTTGCCATATCACACCTATGCTCTGTGGACTGCACTGGCTGCTGGTTAGGTGGAGGATCTCCTTCAAGGTTGGGTTATTGACCTATAAAGCCCTACACAGACAAGGACCATGGTATTTGGAAGCTCTCCCCTGCCCTTACTGCCCCCTCCATCCTCTCCACTTCACCAATGAGGGATTGCTAGATATTCCTAGGGTCTGTCTAAAAATGTCTGGAGTGAGATCATTCAAATTTGCTGTGCTGACCCTATGTAACTCTTTTTCTCACTGGATACAAGAGTGCTCAACTGTCAAGGCCTTCAAATCTTTCTACAAAACATATTTATTTAGCTTGGCATTTATTTGATTTATGAAGTTGTCCATTATAATTAGAATTGAACTGTTTTATTGATTATATTGTTTTTAAAGTTTTATGTACAACACTGTGATCACTTGTGGAATAGCGTTTAACAAAAAAGTTTGCTTGCTTGCTTATGCTGACAAATATTTATGCAGCAAACAAAGAAAATCCAGACTTCTTTTTGGATATCTTCTTAAAAATAGTTCTGTTTCCTAAACCATATATAATAGCTGGACACTTCAATGTTATATTAGCAGAGCTAGATCATTGCTTTAGCATGAAATGGATAACTGTAACTGTGAATGTGATAATAAATTTCATTGCAGATTTAGATTTGATAGATCCTTTTTGTACTAAATTTCAAGATCTCAGAAGATATTCATACTAATGACCAGCACACATTTCTTATTCTAGAACTGATTTTGCATTAATTAGTGAAAATCTTCTATATTATGCTAAAAAGATTTACTATAATATGATTATAATTTCAGATCGTGTTCCATTTTATTTGTCTATTGCGCTAAAGCATAGAATGAAAAAGACTTCCTTTGGAAAATGGATCCATATCTACTTCATGACACATTGTTCATTGAAAAATTAAATAATGAAATCCAAATATTTTGAATAAAATCTAAACACTGGTGTATCAATCAATATGGTTTGGGACAAACTGAAAGCATATATTAGAGGCTTCTTTATGTCTCAGACATCTTTTAAAAAGAAAAAATAAACAAACTGGAGGATCTAAACAAAAAATGAATGGACACTGAAGAAAAGCATATAAATTCGGGAGTGCAGAATTATTTAAATGAATTTATTATACAGGGTCTTTATAATAAGGAGACAGATGAGGAAGTTGAGAAGGCAATAAATGTGGTAACATCTAAGTACTTCATTTTCATTGATATATGTGATAAATTATTAGCATACTAACTCAAATGTGAGTAAACAGTGACTAGAATTCCAAAAATGAAAGATATGTATGGACAAATTCAATATGGGTTGGAGCAAATAAATTAGATATTTTCTGATTTTTCTAAAGACCTATATAATGCAGATAATAAAACTGATGAATATAAATTAGTCATCTTTTGAAATATATGATCTCCCACAGATTACAGGGAAGGACTGGAATTTATTGAATCAGTAAATCTCTAAAGATGAAGTAGCAGGGCAATAGGGGACTTGTCTAATTGTTAAGTCCCTGATCTGGATGGGTTTATATTAAATTTTACAAAACCTTCTTAAATGAGCTTCCCACAATATTAAAAACCTTCTTAAATAAGCTTCTCCCAAAATTAAATACTATTTTTAATCAATTAGGAGAAGGGAGGGAAGGGGGAATTCTTTAACCAGAAAAGGCACACTAAGCCGAGCTTGCTTCCAGTTGCAACCTGGTAGCACAAGGAAGTTAAGTGACTTGTTCAGGGTCACACAGTATGGAAGTGGGGGCTGATGGTATTCAAACCCAGGTCTCCATGTTTACAGCTCAATGCCCTTTACCTCTATGCTGTACTGCCTCCTCCTCAGCAACCATCTTTTCCTCCCTCCTTTAATCAACTTTTCATTATGCTTATCTTGAAAAAAGACAAAGATTATGCTCGTTGTTGATCTTATCATTCTATCTCACTCTTAAATACTGATTATAAAATGTTCACAAACATTTTAGCTAAAAGGCTTAGTAACATTGTTCAAAAAATTATTCATTCAGATCCAAAAGGGTTTACATCAGAGAAAAGGTTGTCTGATAACTTCAGAAGAACTTGAAATATTATCCAAGAAGCATCAACCAAAGAAACTATTTTTTTTTTGGCACTGGATGCTGAAAAAGCATTTGATAGAGTAAGTTGGGATTTTATGAAAGCTTCATGAAGACACTTCAGTATGTTTGGTCATTTTATTGAGTGGTTAGATTTAATCTACAGAACATCAAAAGCAAAACTTCCCTACCAATACAGGTAACAAGAGGGACAAGACAGGGACATACCTTATCATCTCTGTTATTTTCAATTTATATTGAACCTATGGAAATTGCACTTCAGGAAGCTACAGATATAAAGGTGTAATAATTAATGGAATAAAATATATTAATTCTTCTAAATGCTGATGATATCCATTTATATTTACAGGCTACTGTATTACAAACACTCTACCTAATCTTCTCCATTTAATAAATAATTTTAGCAAAATTTCAGGATACAAAATGAACTGACATAAATGAGAGGCATTATCCCTAGATCTGCACCAAGATCTAAAAACAACCTTTCATGACTCAATTGGAAAACCCAAAATAAATATACAGTATTCTGTGGTCACTATAAATTGAGATATAGGAATGCTATTCAAGTAAAATATAACACCATTAATGAATAAAATTTACTCAGATTTAATTAAATGATCATCTCTTCCATTCTCTTTAATGGGCCATGATAACATTATAAAAATGAATGTATTACCAAGAATTCCCTTTTACTTTTAAACTCTTCCTATTGAAATAGAAAAAAAATCTATAAAGAATATGAAAAAAGTTTAGGGAATACCTGTGGCTTGAAAAGAAACTGAGATTGTCTTTAGAAAAATTATATATGCCACAAGAACAAGGGAGCTAAGCTTTCCAAATTTATATTGGTACTATTTAGCTCCTCACATTGAACCTACTGTATAAACTTTTTGTTGAAGCTATCAGATAACTCTCCATTTTGACTCACACAAAAAGTTCACCTAGTACTATGTAAGTCTTTATTCACTGTACTAGAACTGGATTTCACAATGAAATGCCCACATGAAAAAAAATCTAAAGCTTTACTAAAACTTCAGTGTCAGCATGCAAAATATAAATTTTCCATTATGATAAAAACATAAAATATCAGATTTATCACCTATATTTTTAATCCTCATTTTCCAGTTATGACAATACCGAAAAGCTGGTTACAGGAAAACTTTGTCTTGGTAAAATATTTCTATAAAGAGAATACATTTGTAATCATTGAATATCTCACAGATTTGATAGATTATCTAATAGGAAGTTTTGTAAAATATTTATATCTCGAATAAATTACTAAACGTATGATTGGAAATCTAGATCCCCTTCAATATTCTCCTTGCAAATCTTTTTTTAAGCTGATGAAATTGCCAGACAAATTGATAGGGAAAATACATGATTTAGTAAGGGACAGTATGACCATAGAGTTACTGTAACTTCATTGAGGAATGCTTGGAAAGTAGACTTTGGAGATAGTTTTACTGAGCAACAGTGGAATGCTATTATATTTTCTGCTATTGCAATTCCACAAAATATAAAATTAAGACAAACATAAATCAACATCATGCACAGTATTAATTATTCTCTCAAAAAATTTTACAAATGTAATTCATCAGTTCTTGAATTCTGTCCAATATGTGTGGAGAGGTACCATTCTCCATATGTTTGCCACATGTACAGCTCTCTCTCAGTACTGAGACTAAATATTTTAATTTTTATCGAGTATCCTTAAGAAGAACTTTCCTTCTGATCCCAGAATTATTATGTTGGGATTTCCAGATGAAATGGACATGCCCCATCATTGTTATAAATGTGTGGTACAGTTGATGATAATAGCAAAGAAAGTAATATTATTACAGTGGAAAGATCAAAACCCACATACACCGGTGAAATTCTTGAACATGACAATAGACATTTTAAAAATAGAATGAACACATTACTCAATCTTAGGAGAAAATGAGAAATTTGAATTAATGTGGCAACCATTTTTACAGGTCTTATAAAATAATTAACTAATATTATCATTAACATTTCTCTTCTGTCTAAAACTCTTCTTTCTTCCTTTTTAGGTTGGCTTGCATGCAAGTGCAAGCAACTTCTTGTGGTGATAGCACAAATGCAAAGGTGTGTCATTGTTGACCAATGCAGGGGATGCTTTAGTGGATGCATCTCTCAGTCCCAAATCAGTGAGCATGCTGCCGATGACAGCAATTTCAAAGAGAGCTATGGAGATGACAAAATCTGCTGTTGCAATCAGAGACAAGCTCATCATTGCAATGTCAGATGGCACACCTCTGTTACATGAATTTCCTGGTGAAACATTTCAGTAAAAATGGTGGCTCCTGCCATCTGCCACACAATCCACAGAAAGCCAACATCGGGGTGCCTAATCCCCATGTCGACGTGTTCACAGCTCCTGCTGCCTGCCACAATGCAACTTCCCACTGCTGCTGCCCTCCCTGCTACTGCCGTTCCCAGTCCCCAACAGAGAAAAAAACTTCCTCCAACCTCCCACTGCTGCTGTCCTCCCCACTCCCTCCAGTCCCTGTCCCCTGACAGACAAAAAAACCCTCCAACAACCTCCCACTGCTGCTGCTCTCCCTGCTCCCTCCATTCCCCATCCTCTAGAATTGTAGCACACTGGAGCCCCACCCCAGTGTGCCTATTTTTTTTGTTTTTGTTTCTTAACCTGTAAATGAAGAAAACCTTGCATTGTTTTTTTTATTTTTTTCCCTGCAAGCAAGAAAACAGTCCACTGATGTCTCCCCATCCCCTTCCCCCATCCCTACCCTCCCTGTGCAACCACCTCCCTGCACACCTCACCCATACTTACCTCTAGAGGTAAGGAGCCACAGTCTTCTCTGAACATGTCTGCACTCTTCAAAGTCGAACTGCTATGTGAAGAAATGATGGTAAGCTTCATAAAGGGAAACAATGGGGGATTTTAGCTTAGGTTGATATTGTAGCCATTTGTGGGGAATTTTGGCACCAAATGTTCAACATGCGGTTCTTGGGACCTCACCTTGTGAACCTTTCACTGTCATTTCGTTTCCCGGTCCTGAAAGGTGATTTTGTAGTCACTGCGCAGAATCACCTTTTGGGAGTGATTAATGAAATGGCACTGCCACTGTTCATGAGGTGGAGACCCAAGAAACCTATGTTGCAAATTTAGTGGAAAAATTCAAAAAAATTTCTACGTTACAAGCGTGTGTTGCACAGTTTCAACGTACGCTTGTAACTTCACCAATTCTTTATATTTTCACTCCAGATTTTCAACATTGCCATTTTTTTCACACCTCCTTATGAAAAGTATAGCTGACATTTTTATAATCCTGCCCAAAATATGTTCTCACACTTGTGGCGCACAATAAGCATGGTTGCTATGCAAAATCAACTTTCGGGACAATTTAACAAAATCACCATGCCACTGTTCATGAGGAGAGGTCTCCAAATGCCCATGTTGAAAATTTGGTGAAAACATTCCAAAAAATGACCGCGTTACGGGTGTGCATTGCACAGTTTCTTTGCAAGGTTGTAAGTTAGCACATTTTTCATATTCTCTCTCCAGATTTTCAACATTGCCATTTTTTCACATCTCCTCATGAACAGTACAGCTGTCATCTTTTGCATCCTACCCAAAATATGTTTCTGCACCTGTGGATCTGAATGGCACAGTTGCTGTGTGAAATCACCTTTCAGGATTGAGTAACGAAATGATAGTGCCACTGTTCATGAGGTGGGGTCCCAAAAAGCCCATGTTGAAAACCTGGAGTGAAAATACCAACAAACACCTGGGGCATTAAGGTTTCCAACCATACACCTACCCTGTAGAGACTGACAGGCATCCGGGGCATAACTTGGGTTCATCGGCTATAATATTTACTGGATTCTACCCCCAGCCTACAGCCTCTGACAGGCATCAAGGTGTGCCTTGGGGTCTGTCACCCTAACGTTCACCCCATTCTCCTATATTGCACCCATCTCAGCTTATTTCCTTATAGAATGGAGTGAGCATAAGGGCCGAAGACCCTAAAGCACATTGTGACACCTATCGGTGACTTCAGGGTGGGGTGAGGTGGAATGGTGTAAGCATTATGGCCGATGACCCAAAACCACAATCCCAATTCATTTCAGTCTCTGTGGGGGGGGGTTGGCATTGGCATTAGCTCAATACTTCACTGTCATTCCTATTATGCATCTCTCTAACTCCTGCACTACCAACGCCAATGCCAGCAAGCCAACATTCAGCATTGACAAATGCTTATTACCTATTTGTTTCTTTTTTTTTCTGTTTTTTCCTGCATATTGAGCTCATGTGTCTTGGGCTGCTCTTACCGGTCAGGTGACAAATTTGGGTATATGATGAATCTGTTGAAGTAATCTGATAAGAGCCTCCTAACTTGGGGGTGGGGTCCCCTTCTCAAAAGAATGGCCTGATGTGCTGACAACACCTCTGATCCTAAAAAGAAAAAAAAAAGATTTAGGGGAAATATCAATAACTATTTCATCAAGAAAATGATGGACATTTGGAATAGCCTTCCAAAGAAGAGGTGCTGATCAAGAAAAGAAGGATTCTGAGTACTCTTGAATTATAAATTGCTCTGGTAATGCAAAAGACTGCATCATACAAACATACCAAATTTGCCAGCAGATTAAGACCTAGAGGTCTCTCAAGTCAGCTCGAATGTGCAGCTAGCACCCCTTATTCTGCAGCTGCCCCTCCCTTCCACCCTTCCCCTTCATTGACCCTCCCCCTTGTCCTGTCCCATCCCCTTTTGAAGCAGTCCACTGTTCTACTGCATACCACTTCAGCAGGTAACGCATTCCACCCAGCCACCACCCTCTCTGTAAAAAAGTGTCTCCTCTTCTCCTTCCTGAACCTTCCTCCCTCCAGTCTCATATCATGGCCCCTGGTGTCCCTTCCCTCCCTTACTTAGAACAGCCCCTCTGTACCTGTCTTGTTTATTCCTTTCATGTACTTAAAAGGTTTCAATCATGTCCCCCCGTCCCTCCTCTCCTCCAGTGAGTACATGTTCAACTCCCTCAGCCTCCTTTCATATCATAAGTCCCCCAGCCCCTTGATCATCTTTGTCGCCCTGCGCTGCACCTCCTCCAGTAACCTAATGCCCTCTTCAGATACAGGCACCAGTACTGCATGCAGTACTCCAGGTGTGGTCTAACTAATGACCTATACAGTGGCAGAATCACCTCCTCCCTCCTTGAGGATATACCCCTTGCAATACAACCCCGCATTTTGTTGGCCTTTGCAGCTGCCTTCCTACATTGTGTTGACCCTGTAATGAGCACCCCAGATCCTTCTCCTTCTCCTCTGTCTGGGCTAGCTGCACTCCCCCCAGCTGGTATCTCCTCCTTGGGTTGTTCACCCCAAAATGCAGCACCTTGCACTTTTTGGCATTAAACCCCAGTTGCCAGATGGCATCTCCCCCTTGGGTTCTTCATCCCAAAATGCAGCACCTTGCACTTTTTGGCATTAAACCCCAGCTGCCAGGTGTCTGACCTGGTTTCAAGCTTTGTCAGATCATCCTGCAAGCCCTGCCTTCCCCCTAGGTCATCCACCACTCCTCCTACCTTGGTATCATCAACAAACAGACTGATCTTGCTCTTGATATCCAATGATACGTCTGCAATGAATATCCCAAACCACACTTGTCCCAGCATCGAGCCATGTGGGAGACCACTTGTCACTACCCTTGGGTGTGAGAGCTCCCCACCCATCACCAACCTCTGTTGCCTTCCCTGAAGCCAGTTCCCTACCCATGTCACCAGCTTTGCACCTGCCCCTGTGCCTACTAACTTACTTCCCAGCCTTCCATGTGGCACCGAGTCGAATGCCTTACTGAAGTCCAGACACAGGACATCCACTGCATGGCCCCTGTCCAGTTGCCTAGTTACCCAGTCACCCAGTCATAAAACTCCATCTGGTCAGTTTGTCAGGATTTGCCCCATATGAAGCCATGCTTTCTGCTGTCCTGTAGTCCTTTGGCCTCTAGGAAGGCCACCAACCTTTCCTTCAGGATAGTCTCCATTAGCTTACCCACGATGGATGTGAGGCTCACTGTTCTGTAATTTCCCGGTTCATCCTTAGGGCCACTTTTGTGGAGGGGCACCACAAGAGCCATCCTCCAGTCCTCAAGTACACACCCTGAATGTAGTGAGGCATTAAATAGGTCTGCCAAAGGTCCTGCAAGGACCTCTGCCAGCTCCTTCAGTACCCTGGGGTGGATGCCATCTGGGCCTGCACATATCCACCTAAGTGCCTTCAAACTCTCCTGAACTCTGCCTTCATGATTTCCCATCTGTCACCCCTCCCCCGTTTCTACCATTTCTCCCCTTGGGTGTCACCCCTCTTCTTTTTAGTAAATACTGAGCAGAAGTACTCATTTAGTGCTTCTGCCTTATCACTAGCTACCAACCCCATCCTTTCTAATCCTTACTATATGGTCCTTACAGCTCCTTTTCTCCTGATGTACCTAAAGAAGTCATCCCCCCTTAATGCCTTGTGCCAGCCTGAGTTCTGTAGATGCCTTGGCTCCCCTTACTGCCCTTGTCACCTCCTTCAATTCCATGAAGTACTCCTCCCTGTCCTCCCCTCTCCCTGTTTTCTTGCACTTCCTAAAGGCAGCTATTTTCCTCCTTACCTTTTCCATGACCTCCTTACTCAACCAGCTCGGTTTCTTAGCCCTATCCTTCTTGCTGTGGGCCTTGCAGCAGGTTTTGTTTGCCTCCACTATCCCCAGCTTTATGAGTTCCCACCTCTGGTTAGTGTCCATACTAGATTGAATTCTGGCCAGGTACCCTTTTACCACTTCCCCATCCTCCCAAAGTCGTCCCTCCTGAAGTCCAGCACTCTTGTGCCAGATTCCACTCCTTCCTTGCCCAAGTCCAATGTGAGCCATACTGAGTGGTGGTCACTCCCTAACAGTGGTTCCTTCACTGTAAGTTCTCTCATAAAGTCCCCATTTGCCAGCACAAGGTCAAGGGTATTCCCTAACCTGGTCGGTTCACTGACCATTTGCAGCAGGAAGCTGTCCTGGAAGGCATCCTGCTGTACCTGCTTCCTTCTGTTCCTGGTTGTTGGGGTACTCCAGTCCACTCCTGGAATGTTGAAGTCCCCCACAATCACCACACTACCCTTCTCACAGGTCCTCCTGATCTGTCCTGCTAGTTCCCTGTCTAACTCCTCCATCTGAGATGGCGGTCTGTACACCACTACCATTCTAAGAATACTATTCTTGGAATCCTGGATTTGCATCCAAATTTACTCCGTACTACCCTCCTCCCCTTCCTCCCTTACACACTTCAGTCCTTCCTTCACATATAGTGCCACACCCCCTCCTTTCTCAATCACCCTGTCCCTACAAAATAACCTGTACCCTGGTACAGACAGGTCCCAGTCATTGTATTGGGTGGCCCATGTTTCTGTGATGGCTGCAATGTCCACCTCTCCCTCTGCCGTGTGCACCTGTAACTCAGCAGTTTTCCTCCCAAGGCTCCTAGCATTAAGGATAACCACCTTCCACCCTTCCCCCCCATCCTGCCCTCCTTTACTAGCATCACCAATAGTACTTGCCATTTGTCCTTTGTCACTGTTATGGGGGGTAAGTTCATATGGTTTCCCAACCTGTGGTCTCTGCATGTCTCTTGCCCAATTGTCACCTCCTGATCCTAGTTTAAATTCCCTACTTCCTCTGTGTACTCCTCCATCCTGTGTTTCAACACTTTCTTTTCCTCCTCACTCAAGTGTAGTCCGTCCTTGTCATAGAGACTACTGTCCTCCCAGGACCCTCCCCACCCCTGCATAAACATTTGAGATTTTACTGAAAAGCAGCACCCTCTAAAACAGAAAGATATTTCACTGAGTCATTATTATGCAGTTGAAATACCCTTATCTCTGTACATCAGTCCATTCTTTAATCTGGAACTTTTCTTCCTTCTTGATCCTTTTCTCCTTGCATGCTGTCCTTCAGGGTCCAGACACTCAGATCCAGCCCTCCACACCATCACCAGAACCAGGTACCAAACTTACCAAGACCTACCCCCCCAGGTCCAGACACTGGAATCTGACCACTAGTCTCTATCCCCCTCCCACTCCCCCCATTACTTCCATGCCTGAGTTCATTTTGCCTCAGCCTGTGTTGCCTACCCCTTTCTGCCACCTCCCCATTCACCCTCTCAAGCCCCCCCGTTTTCTCCACTGACCCATTTCCAGCTCACCGTGGATGATGGGGCTCACCATGGATGATGGGGCTCCCCCCTTTGTGGGCTAGCCTCTTAAGCACTTTTTCACTATCACCCCTACTAGGTCCCAAATGGGTCTCAGGAACTCCGACAAGTGGACTCCATCTGACCTGTAAATGTCTGCATGATCAAAAGCAATGCTCCTATGCTGTAAGTGCACTTCCCCATCTCAATCACTGCTCTTGCCACCTTCCTGTTAAGTCATTTCCTCCCTTTTTCTACTGCCCTGACTTCCTTGGTGCCTCTCCAAACCCTACAGGGTGTGATCTTGGACCAGCTGATGACCATCCCTGGCCACCAAACCTTAACCCTTTCTACATCAGCCATTATGGTGTGCACTAGCACTCCCCATGATGTCTCACCTAAGTTGTTGCCCCCCCAAAGTGCATAATTATATAGTTCGGCATGCCCCATTGCACCCTCAGCTCCTCCAACAGAGGCATTAGTTGCGCCCACCTCATGCCCTTATTCCCTTCCATTGCACTTTTGTGTGCTCCATGTCAGGCTACAACTGCGTCCTGGTGCTCTGGGATGATGCAAATCTCTGCCCAACAGATGAAAGGGTACCCCATGATCCAAGCCCTTCATTTTGAACCTACCAGGAGGGAAACAAAAACAAGGTAACCCATTTGCCATCAACATCTCATATGTCTCTTGTAACAGCTGATTCTCCAGCATTCCACCCACTTTATTTCAGCCTCAGAATCCCCCCCTGGCTATGGCCTCTGATGCCACCCTATGCAAAATGAGTGTGGGGAAAATTCCTCTGGATCCTCCCCTGTAAAGGAAAGGGCCTTCTTAAGGAACCCCCAACCTGGAAACCCATCACTGGACTGCCATCCCCGTGGCAGAACTGTACCTCCCCACTCACCTCCCATGAGTTTCCATATTCCTCTAGGGCTGCGACAGCACAGACCTCTCCTTGTCTCTGGCTGAGTAATGACACTGAGATCCTCCTGCCCCTTTTATCCATTTTGAATCTGGGCAGGCTAATGACCACCCTATTCAGCCCCCACTCAATATCCCCACTCTGCAGTCACTGTGCAGCTGCCACCTTCCTCTGGCCATCACTGTAAAAACCACCCTGAACAAACTGGCTCCCTTAGCTGAGGTGCATACCTGCTGTATGGCCCCCATTACCTTATGAACATATGAAATTTGCCAGGAGATAAAGACCTAGAGGTCTATCAAGTCTGCTCAAATGTGCAGCTAGCTCCCCTTATTCTGCAGCTGCCCCTCCTTTCCACCCTTCCCCTCCATTGACCCTTCCCTTGTCCTGTCCAATCCCCTTTACAAGCAGTCCACTGTTCTACTGGATACCACTTCTGCAGGTAACGCATTCTACCCAGCTACCACCCTCTCTGTAAAAGAGTGTCTCCTCATCGCCCTCCTGAACCTTCCTCCCTCCAGTCTCATATCATGGCCCCTGGTGTTCCTTCCCTCCCTTACTCTGAACAGCCCCTCTGTACCTGTCTTGTTTATTCCTTTCATGTACTTGAAGGTTTTAATCATGTCCCTCCTCTCCTCCAGTGAGTACATGTTCAACTCCCTCAGACTCCTCTTGTATGATGAGTCCCCCAGCCCCTTGATCATCTTTGTCACCCTGCACTGCACCCCTTCCAGTAACTCAATGTCCCTCTTCAGATATGGGTGCCAGTACTGCACACAGTACTCCAGGTGCAGTCTAACTAATGACCTATACAGTGGCAGAATCACCTCCTCCCTCCTTGAGGATATACCCCTTGCAATGCAAACCAGCATTTTGTTGGCCTTTGCAGCTGCCTGCATACATTATGCAGAGTTGTTCATTGACCCTGTAATGAGCACCCCCAGATCCTTCTCCTCCACTGTCCTGACTAGCTGCACTCCCCCCAGCTGGTAACTCCTCCTTGGGTTGTTCACCCCAAAATGCAGCACCTTGCACTTTTTGGCATTAAACCCCAGTTGCCAGGTGTCTGACCAGGTTTCAACTTTGCCAGATCATTCTGCAACCCCTGCCATCCCTCTAGGTCATCCACCACTACTCCCATCTTGGTATCATCAGCAAACAGACTGATCTTGCTCTTGATGTCCAATGTTATGTCTGCAATGATTATCCCAAACAACACTGGTCCCAACACTGAGCCCTGTGTAACACTGCTCATCACTTCCTTGGGTATGAGAGCTCCCCACCCACCACCAACCTCTGTTGCCTTCCCTGAAGCCAGTTCCCTACCCATCTCACCAGCTTTGCACCCACCTCTGTACCTTCTAATTTACTTTCCAGCCTCCTATGTGGCACCAAGTCGAATGCCTTACTGAAGTCCAGATACAGGACATCCACTGCATGGCCCCAGTCCAGTTGCCTAGTTACCCAGTCATAGAACTCCACCAGGTTGGTTTGGCAGGATCTGCCATGTATGAAGCCATGCCATCTGCTGTCCTGTAGTCCTTTGGCTTCTAGGAGGGCAACCAGCCTCTCCTTCAGGATAGTCCCCATCACCTTACCCACGATGGATGTGATGCTCACCACTCTGTAGTTCTCCGGTTCATCATTGGGGCCACTCTTGTTGAGGGGCACCACATGAGCCATCCCCCAGTCCTGAGGTACACAGCCTGAGTGTAGTGAAGCATTAAATAGGTCTGCCAAAGGTTCTGCAAGGACTTCTGCCAGCTCCTTCAGTACCCTGGGGGTGGATGCCATCTGGGCCTGGCACCTTATCCACCCTCAGTGCCATCAAACCCTCCCAAAGTCTGCCCTCCATGATTTTCCCATCTGACACCCCTGCCCCCTTTTTCTGCTTTTCCTTCCCTCTTGGGTATCACCCCCCTCTTCTTCTTAGTAAATACCAAGCAGAAGTAATCATTTAGCTCTTCTGCCTTATCACACTTTGCTTCCACCCAACCACCCTCCCTGCTTCCTAATCCTTCCTATGTGGTCCTTACAGCTCCTTTTCTCCCTGATGTAGCTAAAGAAGTCCTTCTCCCCCTTCTTAATGCCTTGTGCCAGCCTGAGCTCCACAGATGCATTGGCTCCCCTTTCTGCCCGTGTCACTTCCTTCTATTCCATCAGGTACTCCTCCCTGTCCTCCCCCTTCCTGTTTTCTTGTACCTCCTAAAGGCAGCTCTTTTCCTCCTTACCTTTTCCATGACCTCCTTGCTCAACCAGCTCAGTTTCTTAGCCCTAACTTTCTTGTTCTGGGCCTTGCAGCAGGTTTTGGTTGCCTCCACTATCCCCAGCTTTATGAGTTCCCACCTCTGGTTAGTGCCCATACTAGGTTGAATTCTACCCAGGTACCCTTTTACCACTTCCCCAATCCTCCCAAAGTCAGCCCTCCTGAAGTCCAGCACTCTTGTGCCAGATTCCACTCCTTCCTTGCCCATATCCAATGTGAGCCATACTGAGTGGTGGTCTCTCCCTGACAGTGGTTCTTCCACCGTAAGTTCTCTCACAAACTTCCCATTTGCCAGCACAAGGTCAAGGGTATTCAATAACCTGGTTGGTTTACTGACCAGTTGCAGCAGGAACCTGTCCAGGAAGGCATCCAGCAGTACCTGCTCCCTTCTATACCTTCAGCAGCAGCAGTTGCCCCATGATGGGCCACCTCCAGTCCTTTCTCTCTCCCCTGCCCTCTCTGGCATCCTGTGATCATCCACCTCACTGACTTCCCAGCAGTAGCATCCAGCCATTCCCTGTCTTTGCACATTCACCCTATGCCCACCAGTTGGACCCCCATGGTGGTGTGGGCCAATCCCTCCTTCCACTTCTCCACCACATACTGCCTCACTTAGTCCTCAGAGACCGGCCCATCTGTGCCTCCATCTGGATCTTATAAAAAACTGGCTTTATCCCTCCAATCACCCATAGCTGCTCCCGGACCCTGGTCCTGTGTGCTGCTGCTGTGTGCAGGGCCAGCTCCTGAAACCTGTCCAGCTGCAAATGGGAAAGGCTGTCAGCCCTCTCTTTCTTGAGCCCTTCAATATGCTGTGTCTTAAATGACAAGTTCAGTTGCAATCCCAGGAGCACCATGTGGCACAATAGCCTTTTCACCATATCCGTAATCCCCCTTTGCCTGTTTACTACCTCCTTGACCCCTTTGTTGTCGCACCAGAAGAGTATGCTCTTCTCTTTCATCTTCTCACCCCATACTTCCATGGCCACCCAGATGGGAAATATTTATAAAAAGGTAATGTCTTTCAGAAACCCCCTTTCTCTCCTTTGGGTCAGCAATGCTTCTCATATTCACTTGCCCCTGAAATATGCTCCCATCCCAGGTGCCCCAGAAGCATCTGTATATAGATCCAAGTCAGCGTTACATGCTCACTCCTCCTGCCAGAATGTCACCCCGTTGTATTTGTCAAGGAAATCTTCCCATACCCTTAGGTCTTCCTGAAACCCATTAGTGATATCTACCCAGCGGTGTGGCTGTTTCACCTTCCCTGTGGCCCTCCTCAATCTCCTGGTGAATGCCATGCCTGGGCTTATGGCATTGCAAGCAAAATTAAGGTGACCCAGAAGTTGCTGTACTTGTACCAGTGGCACCCTCCTCCTCCCAGTTACCTGTGGTAGTAGCCCCTTGAGTCGGGCTACCTTGACCCCTGGGAGGTGGAAACATTCATGTTCTGTGTCCACCTTGTGGGCCGGGTGCACCGGGAGCAAATGCCTGAACTTGCAACTTGCCTATGTGCATGATGCCCTGTTAAAACCCTAACAGGTCTTCACCACTGAGGCCTGGTTGACCTTCTTACTGTGTTCCCCCCCAGGCCCACCAGCTGGCCCAGACAGTGTCTGAACCCATAGCTCAGAATGAGTGTGGTCCCATCTCAAGTCACCTTTCTCTGCTGTTTCCAGAAAACCTAATCATATTTTAACCATCCATATCCCAACTTTGATTTATAAGCGTTCCTGATGATACGCTGTGTAGGTCAAGAGGGGAATTGCCAGCTCTGGTTGTTTCTTTAATACCAACATGCTGTATATCAGGAAACCCACTTACCATGTATCTGTGTTCTTGCCCTTGTATTTGCCTCTTCCTCCTTGTGCCCAACCACCACCAGTGCCACTGCCATCTCTGACTTTCCCACCAACTCCTTCTGCTCATATTTCTTGGCTGTATCCTCATCTACCATCCTGGAAATGACTATGTATTCTCCCTTCCATATTTTGTTTTTAACAGAAGATGACACATGGTCCCCCAGTGAGAAACCCGGTGGACCTTCATACAGCTCCTTCCCCCCAGCCTTATTCCTGGCAGTCTCTGCACCATCCTAGCCCCCATTCTTTATTGCCTATAATGCCCGTTCCATCTTCTCCACCCCTTTCTCCCCCATGTCACCTAACAGCCCCTCCAAGTATTTTCTTACATCCCCTTCATTTGTGACATCTACATCTTCCATATCCCTGTTTGGTCCTGGTCCACTTGATGATGGTTCAGGCTCTGGTGCTGGGATGGGCGAGTGGCCAGGCTCTACTCTTCTAGGTCTCTTCCCTCCCCTGCACCCACCTGCTCTTTTTTTTTTTTTTTAGTTTTTTTAACCAGGAGTAGCACACTAAGCTGAAAGCTTTTTTACAGGAGCGACCTGGGAGCACAGGGAAGTTAAGTGACTTGCTCAGGGTCACACAGTATGTAAGTGGAAGCTGTGGGATTCAAACCCAGGTCTGGTATGCTGGATGTCACCAGATTTGCAGCTCAGAGCCTTAAACCACTGCGCTATACTGCCTCCCTTTCATCTTTTCCTTCTTCTTCTTCCTCCCACCACTTGGCTGCCTCTACCAGTTCCATCATCTGGCTCATCAGCTTGGCTGCCTCCTCCATCATCTTGGCACTGGAGACCGGGTTTCTTTTAGGTGGCATCTTTCTGTTGTCATGGTGTTAGGATCTGAAGTTGACAAAAGTGAGTGCAGAATATGATGGCCCACAATCCATCCCTTGTCATCCGACCAACCCCTGTTGGCCCCTTGTGGTAGCTCATGCCTGCGGCCCTGGTACTGACCCACCCCCCTTCACTGTATCCGCTGCCTCTGCCATTCCTCACGAAATTGGCAACACATATATCAAATATAAATAGCTCACCCCTTTTCTTTGCTTCTTTGTCTTCTTTTCTGGTTAACACCTCGAAAACTTCCCCGCTCAGCAGGGTGCCCACCTGATCACACCTAGTGCCTCCTTCCTGTACTTGCATCATAACCATGTGGGGTATATAGATCTGAGTGGGTCTCCGCAATTCATTTTCCAGTGGGGTACCTGTTTACTAATTTTTGCACAAATGGTACAGAACATCCTGATCTTTGCCTTGCTTGTACAAAACCTTAACCCCTGTTTGCATAAAGGGATTACAAATAGAATATCCAATTGTGATTGTTTTTTCCTAAAATATTATGTAAAGGTATATAAAGGTTTATAGAAATAAAAGCAATCCATCACTTGTTTATATAATTCAATACCAAGCCAACCCTGGCATATAAATCACCGTAGGCCCCAATTTGCTGTACAGATCTTCACTTGAAGACAGCATTCATAGATAACTCCAAAGGATGTTCAGTTGCTCACATCTTGCGGTGCCATCGGCCTTACTAGGTCCTGCCCCCATGACCAAGTGGTGTCTCCACCATTTTTGATACCCCATCAGTATTTCCGGACTCACGAAAAAGCAGCAGCCCTCAAACAAATCAGCATCCGTGCATTCTTGATGCAGCCCTGTTGCCCCATTGAGCTAGTTGTGATGTCCCATACACTCAATATTTCCCACACAGCTGCAACCTCTGCCACCTGTCTGGACCTCTGCACGCAGTGTCATGGTGTACTACCGTATGGGCTCCTCATCAAGCCGCCACTGTAACCAGTATGGTCCATATACAGCAATTGCAGCACAAATGCATCCCACTGATGCTCCCACGTGGCCTGGAGCCAACAACTAACTCCCCCAGTAGCTGGAAAAAGGAAAAAAGAACAACACATTCACTGGCTAAAAGAACCCCACTCCACCTCATGTCATCCTCCCAATCCCTGCCATAGGCACTGCTCTTGTACTTAAAACTAGGCTTCCTGCCAAGCAACTACTCCTGCTGAATTCCCTGGAGCTGGCACTCCTGTCCACTCTTAACAAGCCTATGTTGCAAATTTGGTGGAAAAAAAATCAAAATAATGACTGTTTTATGAACGTGTATTGCACAGTTTCTATGCATGCTCATACCTTCATGAATTTGTAATATTTTCAGTCCAGATTTTCAACATTGACATTTTTCCACGCCTCCTTATGAAAACAGTACAGCTGTCATTTTTCACATCCTGACTGAAATGTGTTTTTGCAGTTCCGGCACAGAATAGCACGGTCACTGTGGAAAATCAGTGTTTGGGACACAGTAAAAAAATCACAGTGACACTGTTCATGAGCAGAGGTCCTAAAATGGCTATGTTGAAAATTTGCTGACAAAGGTCCGTAAAATGACTGTTACAAGCAAGCACTGCAAAGTTTCCATGCATGCTCATAACTTCGCAAATTTGTAATATTTTTACTCCAGATTTTCAACATTGGCATTTTTCCACACCTCCTTATGAGCAGTACAGCTGTCATTTTTCATATCCTGGCCAAAATGTGTTTTTGCACTTCTGGCACAGAATAGCGCAGTTGCTGTGGGAAATCAGTGTTCGGGACACATTAAGAAAATTATAGTGACACTGTTCATGAGCAGAGGATCTGAAATGCCTATGTTGAAAATTTGGTGACAAAAGTACACAAAATGACTGTGTTACAAGTGTGTGTTGTGCAGTTTCCATGTATGCTCGGAAGTGCGCAAATTTGTAATATTTTCACTACAGATTTTCAACATTGCCATTTTGTCACATCTCCTTATGAACAGTACAGCTGTCATTTTTCATATTCTTCCCAAAATATGCATTTGCACATCTGGCACACAGTGGCACGATCGCTGTGGGAAATTGATGTTTCGGACAGATTAAGAAAATAATAGTGACAGTGTTCATGAGCAGACATCACAAAATGCCTATGTTGAAAATTTGGTGAAATAATTCCACTGAATGACAGCGGTACAAGCATGTGTTGCACAGTTTCCATGTACACTCGGAACTTCAATCATTTTTAATATTTTCACTGCAGATTTTCAACATTGCCATCTCTTTCTGGCCCAGTAGCATGGAGGACTGAGGCATCATGCCTTACCTCCTGCCATGCCAGTGACCCATGTTCATGGTGCGAGCGTGCCACCGCGGGGTCTAGGGAGGGAGAGGATTGAACATCCTGAGGACAGCTCTCCTCTCACAGGGAGGGGGTGGGTGGAATCTGCTGCATGTCTGACCCCAGCAGAGGCTGGGGACTGGCTCCTGTGGCTCACACATAGGGACTGTTATGAGGCAGACACCCATCGTGTCATGTACGGGAATGTGCGTGGCTCGACCATTGGCGTCATTGCACATCACTGTGCCAGACTCGGGGAAGGGGAGAAAATAGGAACAATTCCTCCTTGGCATGATGAATGCTGGTTTCCACAGGCCCCTGCTCCCGCAGTTGGCAGTAACCCCATACCAGATCCATTCCAGTGGGTTGAGGGCTCCCCACCACCCCATTATGGGGGGCAAGCCATGGAGGAAAGTGGAGAGGTAAGCTGCAAGTGGGAGATGGGGCTGGGTGACCTGGCAGAAGGGAGTGCCCTAGGAGAGGTAGGAGAAAAAGATTAACTGCAAAAAAAAAAATTGCCATCTCTTCACAGCTCCCTGTGGATGGTACAGCTGTCACTCTTCACATCCTGCCTGATCTGTGTTTTTGCACATCTGGCATAGAATGGCACAGTCACTGTGGGAACTTGAAGTTCGGGACACATTAACAAAATCACATTGCCACTGTTCATGAGAAGAGGTCCCAAATGCTTTCATGAGGTGGGGGGTCAAAAAAAGGCCATGTTGAAAATTTGTAGTGTGAATACCAACAGACACCTGGGGCATTAGGGTTCCTAACCATAACATACCACCCTGTACAGACTGACAGGCATCAGAGATGTAACTTTGGATCACCGACTGTAATGTTCATGCCATCCCACCACCCACCCTGAAGCTAGTGACAGGTATCGAGGTGTACCTTGCACTCTTCAGTCCCAGACCTCACCTCATTCTCCTGTACTGCACCCATTTCAGTGTATGTCCTAATGAAATGCGCTGACTGTGAAGATGAACACCCCAAGGCACACCTCAACACTTGTCAGTGTCCATCAATAGAGTGAGGCAAATTGCCATGAGCATTATGGGCAATGACCCACAGGCACACCCCAATGCCTGTCCATCTCTGCAGGGTGAATGTGGGATTGGCATGAGTTCAATACTTCATTGCCATTCCTATTCTGCATCTGTCTGACTCCTGCATGTCCGATGCTAATATCAGCAAGCAAACATTCGGCATTGAGAAAGGCTTGTTGCTGTTGTTGTTAGTATCTCACCCCCCATTGTTTACTCTTCCCCTGGGTTTTTGATTCCCAGGTGCATTACTTTGCACTTCTTAGCATTGAATCTAAGCTGCCACACATTTGACCATTCCTCCAACCTTGCCAAGTCCCTTCTCATCCTTTCCACCCCACCTTGTGTATCAACACTGTTACAGATCTTTGTGTTGTCTGCAAAGAGACATACTTTTCCTTCCAGTCCCTCTGCAATGTCACTTATAAAGACTTTGAAGAGAACTGGTCCTAGTACTGAACCCTGTGGTACCCCGCTAGTAACACCCCCTTTCTTCAGAGTGGACTCTGTTTACTATTACCCTCTGTGTCCTGTTCTCCAGACAATTCTTTACCCAGGCTACTATCTTGGGACCCACTCCAAGGCTGGCTAACTTGTATATTAATCTTTTGTGTGGGTCTGTGTCAAATACCTTGCTAAAGTCTAGGTAGGCCATGTCCATAGCCTCTCCCTGATCTACTACTTTAGTCACCCAGTCAAATAAATCTATTAGATTCATCTGACAGGACCTTCCTGCTGTGAATCCATGCTGTCTTGGGTTCTGTGCCCCTCTGGCCTCTAGGTATTTAACAATTCTTTCCTTCAGAAGTGATTCCATCATTTTCCCTATCACTGAGGTTAAACTAACAGTTCTGTAGTTTTCTGCTTCTGCCCTGCTCCCACTTTTGAGAAGGGGAATCACATTTGCCATCCGCCAGTCCTCAGGTACCATCCCATCCTCCCCCGATTTGTTAAAGAGGGTAGTCAGCGGTGTCACTAGTTCTACCCTTAGTTCTTTTAGAATTCTGGGATGAATCCCATCAGGCCCCATTGCTTAGTCCCTCTATACAGAATAGATGGATGTATAAAAAGGCTTTTTCTTGATTTGGACCTACCATTTTAAATACATTTATAGGGGTGGTTAATACAGCAAAAAATGAAACTCTTTATTTATTATTTATTGGATTTTAGTAACTGGATAAGTCCACTGAGACAATTACAGTCCCTTTTTCAGGGTGACCCAGAGGTACAACAGTGTGATGTACAAGGCAAATTCTACATTAGAAACATTTGATTTACAACGTAAATTCCACATTAGAAAAATACAAGGGTTACAATGCAGTATAAAAACATGGCACAATATAAAACTGAACGCAATTAAACATTCAAGCAAAGTTGCAATATAAAGCACTAGATACCAAATAAGGCATTCTCAGACTAGATTAAATATATTATATGATTAGGATCAAGGTAAAAACATTTGTAGACTGAATATAGAGGATGCAGAAAGGGAGCTAGAGACAGAGTCAGCGGAAATAGGAAGAGGTAGCTGAGGAGGACAGAGAAGACTAAAGCTTAGATTAGAACTCAGGAATAGAGGAGCAGGACAGTAAAGAGGGAGGGAGGGCATTCCAGTTAGAAATCATGGCATAAGATAAGGCCTTATGTCAAGTCAAGTCAAGTCATCTTTATTTATAAGAAGCACTTTTTTAAAACCAAAATACCTGTACAATATATCATAAAACACTACAGGTTAAAATCCTAATTCATAAAATTCCATATTTTAATTAAAATCACATCAAATCAGAAAATGGCAGTTCAAACAAATGGGTCTTCAGTGCAGCCTTAAAGGACTCGGTGGACAGGCACTCTCACTCAATGAGGTGAGAGTTCCACAGAGTCAGGGCCACAAAAGCAAACACTCTGGCCACCGGGATCTTCAAATGAACCCTGGGAACCTCCAGCAATCTCTCATCGGTGGAACAAAGTGGGCAGATGGGGTGGTAGGGATAAAGGAGGTCTTGTTAATAATGCAGTCCCTGTTTGTGTAGGGCCTTGTAGGTCAGCAACGTGACCTTGAAGGTGATTCTCCACTGCACTGGCAGCCAGTGCAGTTCATGGAGTACAGGCATAAAATGACTGTCTCTTGATAAACCAGTCAACAGCCTGGCAGCCACGTTCTGCACCACCTGCAGGTGACAGATATCCATCCCCCAGAAGCCCTAGGTATAGAGCATTGCAATAATTGAGGCGGAGGGCACCAAGGCATGGACCAATGTCGGAAGGTCCTCAGGTGGAACAAGGTGTTTCACCTGGATGATAATCCTCAGATGATAAAATGAGGTCTTGACAATGGCTGACATCTGAGCTTTAAGTGTCAGTTCACCGTCAAGCATAATGCCAGGTTACGCACCCATTCAGAGGCCCTCAACTGGTTGTTCCCCAGTATAATCCCAGATGACCGCACAGGAGGAAGCCCCTCTAGCTGATCACCTGGGTCCACCACCAACACCTCAGTCTTCTCCGGGGTTCAGCCTCAACCAGCTGGCACTCATCCAGTCCTGAATCGCAGTGAGACAGTTGTTAAAGACCGAGATAGCATCACCTTTGTTTGGGCACAAAGGACACGTACAGCTGAATATCATCTGTGTAGCAGTGAAAATTCAGCCTGTACTTCCTTATAATGTACCCCAATGACAGCATATACATTGCAAATAGATTAGGAGACAAAACAGAGCCCTGCGGTACCTCATATGACAGGGAAAGAGGGGCAGAGGAAAAAAGCTTTGACACCACTCTTTGAGTGGAACCATCTGAGAACTGTTCCTGACAGTCCACAGATCAAACACAGGAGCTCCAGTAATAGTCAATGGTCTACGGTGTCAAATGCCGCTGAGAGATCAAGGAGAAACAAGATCGAATGGCTCTTCTGATCTCTTGCCAGCAGAAGATCATTAAGTACCCTCACAAGGGCAGTCTTGGTACTATGCCTCTTCTGGAAGATGGACTGGAGAGGATCATAGACCTCATGGGTGGCAAGATGGTCATCGAGCTACAGCACGACTACCTTCTCAATAACCTTGCCCAAAAAGGGCAGGATAGAGACCTGGTTTGTAGTTTGCAAGACAGTCTAGGTCGAGGGAAGGTTTCTTCAAAAGAGGTGTTACCACCACCTCCTTCAAGGGGTAGGGGAACACACCCTTCTTCAATGAGCACCAGGCATTCTCAGCCAGGACCTGTCCAATAATGTTCAAGCACTCCACAAGGAGGTGACTTGGACCCAGATCCAAACTACAGCAAATCAGCCACAAGCCCCGACCATCTTCATGATATGAGTGATTGCCAGCTGGTCAAACATCACCCAGACTGACTGGGTACCTGTGCCCTCCCACTGACAGTCACAATACTCAGCAGAACATGCTGGCTGGACATAAGACTTAATGACAACAACGTTATCTGCAAAAAAAAAAACTCCTTGCACTTCGGTTGAGAAAAAGCTCTCCAATTCTGCAGACGGGTTGGATTGCACAACCTGTCCACAGTACAGAAGAGTTGAGCTGGTCTATTTCTTGCAGTAGAAATCTCTCTGAACAGGAATTCTGCCTTCTTATGAGAGATTTCTGACTTATGGGCAGAGGCAAGATGGAGGTTGGGCTTGCGGAGGATGGGGAGAGTGGCTGACCTAATTGCTCATGGGGGTTGTCTTAAATGAACAATGGCACTGAGGCAAGGAGGGGTAAACCTATGAACCAACTTGTGCAGGAAACACTGTGTGGAATATCACAGTTTAGATTCAAACGGTAGCCAGCTTAGGGAAGAGATGACGTCAAAGTGGTGGTGACAGATGTTGACCCCCAGAGCGAATCTACCCACCCTATGATAGGCTTGAGTTAGAAAGGACATGGATGACATACTGGTTGAAAGAAGGAGAGGAGCTCTGTAGTTTAGGATTGGGAGAAGGGACGCAGAGGTAATTTTATGGCACAAGGCAGAGGTGAGGAAGGGATGGATATGGTAAAGAAGTTCTAACTTTTGATTCAAGGTTCTGATCAGAGTGGAGACATGAACATTAAAGGAGAGTGAGGCATCCAGAGTGATACCCAGATATTTAAAGGTAAGAACAGGTTCATAGGCATCACCATTGGAGGAGGTTATGCTGAGGAGGGGAGGCGATGTATTAGGGTAGGAGGGAGATCGAGAGAAAAGCATGCTTTTGTTTTTTTTTCATATTAAGGACAAGACGATTATGCCTGAATCAGCTTTCCAGGGTGAGGAAGTCGGCAGCAAGATCGCTGTTGAACTGGTGTTTTTAAACAATTGTTATTCAAATTTTTAAGAACTACCAGTAACTGTGAATGCAAGTAATGTGAAGTTTACATGTCAGTTGTTAAGTATTGTTATTGTTATAGTTTTGTAATGTTTCTGTGTCAGGTGTGGCTGAAAAAGGGCTGTGCCCAGTCCACCGCCTGGTAAAAAATA
The DNA here is from genome assembly GCA_016271365.2 of Neoceratodus forsteri. Taxonomy (NCBI): domain Eukaryota; kingdom Metazoa; phylum Chordata; order Ceratodontiformes; family Ceratodontidae; genus Neoceratodus; species Neoceratodus forsteri. The sequence goes on from CM057453.1 coordinate 78,019,304, forward strand.
AAAATAAGTTCTGGCACCAATGCCTCCTAGCCTGCCTATACTGTACACTGGTGCCAACCATCTAACATGAAACAACTATCACTTATAAGCATCACTGCGAAGCACACCCAAAATATACTGAACAAAGAAATGATACAGGTATTTAAAAACTGTCTAGCAAGTCTTAAAACAACTCTCAATGGCCAAAACTTTTCTTTACATGGCTAAAACCTCACATTACTGATGCCACCTACCAGCTACCTGGGTACTCCTCCCACCGCCTGGATAGACCTGGCAAAAAAAAGGGGGGTGGAGTAGTTCTGTTTGTCAAAGAACCCCTATTAGCCAACGTAGTTCTCAGCTCTGACCCAACCTCTCCAAGTTAGTGGTGGGCGAAGTGGGCTCAATCCACTCTGTGAAGTGATTCTCGGAGCAAAGGCGAATTTGTGGAGTGCTCTGCAATGTGAAGTGGAGTACTTTGCGTTATGACGAGGGATACGAAGTCCATTGGAAACTACGACTTTGCATTACTCCACCTCCCCAGACCACTACTCACCAAATTTAAGGTGAATTGCATTGAGGACAATGCACGTCGCTTCACTTTGCCTTGATTTTGAGCTCTGAAGGTGAATTTTGAGGTGATTCATGGGATTTCAGGTCACATGGGCTCTATATTGATCTGTACAGCCTCAGTTCAGGGTAGTATGTGTAGGAAGGCATAGGAGACAGTATGCTCTGATAGCTGTCTGTGATTGAAATCTTCTAAAAGCTGTTAAAAAAGCATGTTTGCATTTTTTGGGAGGCTCCAACTTTAGTTCATCGATTGTAGGAAACCCTCCTGTGCTCATATCATCAAGTGCTTTTATTTTTGTGTGGATTTTGAATGTTAATTTAAAACATTGAGAGTGTATAATGAAAGACAGGAAAGTGTGCTTTGGGGAGGGGCGTATCTGTGGTGTAGGTAGATTTAAGTTGGAGAAATAGTGATTTCTTTGTTTTTTGGTTATAGGTTAGTTATATAACTGACTGTGTTAATGTACACACAGTAATATTGTCAGTAATAGTTGACATTTTGTTGCTGTTTGCTGTGTGGATCTGGTGCAGCAGTTAGTAATTTCAGGTTGTTTACACGACAATACGTGGCATAGTACTGAACTTTTGCATTTGCTAGGCATGACTCATTCAGCATTGTAGACAAACTGTTCTGTGTGTGTGAGTGTGTGTGCGGTATTGCGTAACTTCAAATAATACACCTTTTATTGTGCCACAGAGTAGTGTAATTGCAGGTGCAGCAGTGTGAACCTGCTATCCACTGAAGCTGCTTGATTTTGTACTGCGATCATGGTATCTGTTCTTTGTTTTGCTGCTTGTACTGCCATAAAAATCTGCACTGCAGTCAGTGCTCTCCCCCCACCACCACCCCCACGTGCAAAAGGAATTTTTTACCAGATTGGATTATTTTTGTGATCTCATCAGCACCACTGGTTACTGAAGTTGTTTTCATTGCCTGACAGACTAGTCTCTTATCTGTTGCTGAAGCTACAGTTGTTTTTTTGACTTCACATCCAGCGTTCCCCCCCAATCAGTGAGTAAACATATCAAAATCTGAATTTGGTTATATTATTGTGGTTGATCCCCCAAAATACCTGCAAAGAGATGTACAAGCAAAACTGTTTCTTGCCATGCCAATGCTGGCAGTAAGATAGTATGTGGGCGTGGTAGTAGTACACAGATGCAGAAGTGCATTGCTGATGTGAGGAAAGGTATTTCTCCTGCAATGCTTTTTACAGCCCAATCAGTAGCTTCACTCATAGCTGGAGGAGACAATGTTTTCCCAGCAGGTGGTGTTAGTGTCTCTGGTGTTAGTGGTGGTAGTAGCATTAGTATTGTTGCATCAAGTTCTAATTCTGACCAGTGTACTGTATCCAAAAATATTGAGTATGAAGCAGTGCAAGTGAGTGGCAGCGTAGATGATGTCATATTTCCCAGTAACAACCCAGTAACGGAACCTGAGGATTCTGATAATCATGTCAACGATAGTATACAATGTGATATTCCGTCCACCGTGGCAGTTAACATCACGCATTTTCCATGCAGTGATTCACAGTGTGGTGAAAAAATATCAGGTGATGGTGGTGTAGATGCTGATGATGAATGTGATGATGATGATGATGTTGCTGCTGTTGCAACATGCAGTCCACATGTTAGCATCCAAGCAGAAGATGTGGATGTGTGTGACGTTGATGAATATGATGATGATGTAATTGACCCCAGTTGGGAACCAGAGAAAAAGAAATTCAAAGTGGTTGTGTCTGAGTCTGTTTGCAGGACCCCCCCCCCCGTAAAAGCTTGTGATCTACCAGTTTTACTTGATGATGATGATGATGATGACCCAGTAATAAATATGATAGATAGTCACGGTGGTCAGTTGCAGTCCATATGTGCAGTGCCCGAAACATCACGTGCCCCCCCCACTTCAGTGCTTACAATAACGGACTTAAATAAGCCACATCATGGACATGTTAAAAGCAGAGCATCATAATCCCTTGTTTGGGATTTCTTTGTTCAAGATGCAAATGATGAGTCAGTTGCAATCTGCCAGATTTGCAATGTGCGTATGAGTCAAGGTAAAAAGGGGAGCCATCTGGACAAAGGAGGACAGCATAAGCATCTTAAGAATAGACACTTGGCACTGTGGACCCAGCACAAGCTGGCAGCTAATACCACAGTGGGGCATTCAGCCTCATCACTGGCAACCATAGAGAGCATGTTATCCCCTTCCATGACTGTTAAGTCCAGTAGTAAATTAAACGTGTGCAGTAGTGAGGTAATAAGAGCAGAGGATTACTACAGGCATGATGAAGTGGAGGACCATAATGACTTTGAAATGTTGTCCAGTGCTGGTGAGAGTAGCAGTTTTTGTGGTGGTGGTGGTGGTGGTGAATGCAGCATGTCTAGTGCAAATGGTACATCAACCCCAGTTGGCAAATTTGGCAAAATAACTGCATTTCTGAGTTTTTTATCATCACCTGTGCAACTGACTTCATCAAATGTCCACACTCCACCCCCTGCCAATGCCATTCATCACAGAGCACAACCATTTGTGATCACACCCCATGTAAAACATTTAAGTCAGCCCACGTTACAGAGTGTTTTTGCGCATAAACTGAATTGCCCCCCAAATCATAAAATGTCAAGTGAACTTAATGCTGTTGTAGTGGAAATGCTGGCAATTGATATTTTGCCCTTCTCCTTTGTGGAGAATTCTGGGTTCCGGTGGTTTGCTGCACGTGCCTGTCCAAAATGGAAAGTCCCATCCAGGACATACTTTTCTACCCATGCTGTCCCTGAGTTGTTCCGTACTGTATCTGACTCAATAAGACATGCCCTTCAACATTCCTCCTCTCCATTCATCCATTTAAGTATGGATATGTGGACAAGTGGCAAAACAGCAGGGAGTTCATATTTGTGTATAACTGCACAATCGGCGCAGGGGCCGGGGGTTGTTTGTGATGTTGGTAGTGTGGATAATCAGTGCAGCAAGGTGGATTGTCATGGCAGCAATCTTCCAGGAATTCGACAGCATGCAACGATTGCCATGCACAATGCGACCTGTTCACACACTGATGAGAACATGCTGGACATGGTACTGACTGAAATTGACAAATGGCTAAACCCTCTGTCCCTGAGAGCTGGGTTCATAGCAAGTGACAATGGGTCAAATGTGGTGAAATGCATCATGAATGGTGTTTTTTTTTTTTCGTATTCCATGCATGGCCCACTGTTTTAATCTTGTGGTGCAGGCAGGAGTTTCTGCAACACCCTGATGTAAAGGAAATGCTGACCATTGCATGACGTATCTGCTCTCACTTTTCAAGATCTGGAGAGGCCCGTGACCAACTGCAGCAGTTGCAGATACAAAACAGCCTGCCTCAGCACCGCTTGAAGCTGGAAGTTGTCACCCAATGGAACTCCACTTTATATATGGCAGAGAGGTTGTATGAACAGTACAAAGCCATCTCAGAAAATCTTGTGATGTACACTAGCCATGACAGTTCCGGGGCCTCCATGTCTATGATGATTGAACAGTGGCACCTCATGGACTCATGTAATAACAATTTTATGGCCTTTTGAACATACCACATAGGCAGTGAGTGGTGAGTCTGCCTCCATTTGCCAATCAATTCCACTGCTGCGGGTGCTGAGGCAGACACTGGTGAATGTACAGCATAGCTTTGATGTTGCCGGAGATGGTGGTAGCAGTATGTTGCTGCAACACATGCTGACTTTATTCAACCAGATTCGTCACATTGTGAGCATTCAGCATAGTGACAACTTTGCCATAGCAACAATGCTGGACCCACAATACAAACATGGAATTGCATCAGTACTGGAGGGAGGGCCGGAACAGGTAAAAAATATCAGTGGTCAACTGGTGTGCTTGGCTCATGGGGCACAGAAGTCATGTGCCAAGGTCAGCAAACCTCAGCAGCATAATCTGGCTGAAGGTGTACCTGGAGGACCATCAAGCATATCCTGCAAGGGGAAAGGGACTGCAGTTCCAGGTGGTCTGTCATCCAAAGTGGCTGGTGTCAACTCACTTTGGAAGGCTTTGTCCCAAGTGGGTATTTGTGAAATAAATGATTTGAGAGAACAGGATGATGCATCAACAACTGGACTTAATGCGGCTCAGAGAATGGTTGAGTCATATTTGTCTGAAAACAGGCATCTGACAATAACTGAAGATCCTCTTTTGTACTGGAGTGGAGAGGTCAGTGAATGGCCAGAGCTGACTGCAGTGGCACTGAAGTACCTCACATGCCCACCCACCCTCCAGTGTAAGTGTTGAGAGGGTATTCAGCTCAGCAGGTGCAATAGTCAGGGATTGTCGGACAAACCTGTCTCCTGCAAATGTTAGTTTGCTAACTTTCATTATAATGAATGAGAGGCACATACGAGCACAGACTCCAACCTCGGTATTCACACCCCCAGCCTAGTCATGGTGGTTTTGATGATGTGGAAATGGACCATCCTGGTGGCACTAGCAGTGGCTGCCTGAAACGGCACACCACTGACGTAGATGATGACACAATGGAGAAAGAATTTTCCAGTGGTCAGACTTCAGACATAGATGACTGTGAGGGCAGCTTTCTTTATGAGTATGATGTGGTTAATGTTGGCAGGTTTTAACTGAAGTTGTTATAAGATGGTGTGCCACCCCAGACCACCACCACCAGGACTGCTGTTAGCCACTGCCACCACTGAGCCTGAGTCTATCCACCCCCTGGACCACCACCGGGACTGCTGTTAGCCACTGCCACCACTGAGCCTGAGTCTATCCACCCCACAGACCACCACCACCGGGACTGCTGTTAGCCACTGCCACCACTGAGCCTGAGTCTATCTACCCCACAGACCACCACCACCGGGACTGCTGTTAGCCACTGCCACCACTGAGCCTGAGTCTGTCCACCCCCCGACCACCACCACCGGAACTGATGTTAGCCACTGCCAACACTGAGCCTGAGTCTGTCTGGACCACCACATCCATCAGCCAGAGACACAAAGCTTCTTAATATTTAAACCATAAAGTGAGTATGTGTACTCATGTTTGTTATGCTGCTTCGCTTCCTTTAGTTGTATGTTTTGTTTTCTGCAGCTTTTCAGAGCCACAATGGTAAAACATATACGGTACACTTATTTTGTTTCTTTTACAGGTTAACAAAAAAGGTCTCCATCGCTAAAACTCAGTGGGAATGGTACTGCAGCTGTACTGTAAAGAGAGGAACTGATGGAATATCCATGTGAAATCCATTCTGGTAAGTATGAAGATTTTATTTCATCCGTTTCATTGTTTTGGAAAGACTGCAGCAAATATTGCACACAGGTTGTGTTAGTTGACAAGATGTGGGTTTCAATGTAACTTGACTTGAGATTCAGAACCAGGGAGGGACAAATAACAATTAGGTTGTAAGAAGTCATTTATTTCTCTTTTTTTAAGAAACTTCCAGATGCTTTGTTGTTCTGTCAAAGTGGCCTTATCCAAAAAAGTTCTTCAACAACAGGAACCCGCTCCCCCGGGCTTGGGCACACATGCAACACACAGAAGTAATTTCATTAGATGACCATGACCATCATTAACAACAACCAGACTCCAGAAGGATTCAGATGAAATCTTTGAAGAAGTAACAAAATAAGAAACCATTACAGACAAACCAGAAAATATGATTCTCCCCCAACCCCTGAATAAAAATACTTACCATCATGTGCTTGAGAGTTATCTGTTTCCAATTTCAACACAATAAATTCTCATTGAGCACTGAAATGTGCACACCAATAGTTTCTGTGACCTGTGATGCAGATCAATACCATGAGTACATGTCCATGTCAACCCCTCTCCTCACTAACAAAATACACAAACATATATTTTATATATATATATATATATATATATGAATACACACACTCACCAAGGCTACTATCAGTGTACAGCCATAGGGCACCCTTCAATCCAGTTGAGATGATCACAATGTATTTGCTCTAATCACCTCGCAGAAAAAATTGGACCAGAAACAGGACGGTCACGGTCATCATTTTATACTGGGGGACTTTGTATGTGCTGAAATACTCCCATTTCACTGCGTTACCACTTGTCAATTTTCTGCACACAAGGAGGATGCATTTTGGGTCTGCAGAAAAAATCTGGGACTCTGTGCCACCACTGCGTGCATGACTAAGTGCACCACTAATTCTGGGGACTTTGTATGTGCTGAAACAGTCTCATTTCACTGTGTTGACACTTGTCAATTTTCTGCAGACAAGGAGGATGCATTTTGGGCCTGCAGAAAAATTCTTGGGACTCTGTGCCACCACTGCATGCATGACTAAGTGCGCCATTAATTCTGGGGGACTTTGTATGCACCATTCATTCTAGGGGATGCATTTTGTGTGTTGTGTGATTGTTGTGAGCTCATGATATCATACTGACTTTATCAATTAAAGCAGCATTGCAAGAATGTGGTGACAATTTTGAACTGTACTTTTTTATGCTACTTTACATTGCCACAGCCACTAGTTACTCCGAGTTGTGACTTGAATAATATGCTTCTTTTCACAATTTTTGTCTGCTTTACTTAGTTGACTACTTTTTTCATGTATGAAAAAAAAAATAAGCACACCTTTCAATATTGTTCTGACCAGAGGATCACATGATGCAGGGTACCTGGTAGATGCTCCTCTGCATAGCTCCAGCCTCCTAACTACAAATATCGCTTTTTTGGTCACTATTTCTCTCTAAAAACCAGAAAGATTGCTGATTACCACCTTCTTAAAATCCTGGGCACCTGCTAGCTCATTTTCAGTGACTATGGAGGTCTACATGAAGAAGCCTCCAAAGAAGCATGCACTGCCGGTTACTCCCGAGAAGGCCCCAAAAAAATCAAGGGCCTCGAGTGCAGTGGAGAAGCCAGAGCTTCAGAACCTGATTGCTGAGCAAGAACCCCTGACCTTGAATAGATTTCTGGAAGAGTTTAAGCCCCTCCAGGAAGAAGTCAAAGAAATATCAGCTGAATTTAAATCTCTTTCTAAAAAACTCGAAGAAGTCTCGATGAAAACTTCGGATAATGTAGCTAGAATCTCTTCTCTTGAGAAGCAAGTGGAAAAAATCGATCCCAGTCTCGTGGCTCTGCGGCAAAGGATTTCTAGTCTGGAAATGAAGCTGGAAGATTTAGAGGGCCACAGCCAAAGAAATAATATTGTTATCTTGGGCCTTCCAGAAGGAGAGGAAGGCCAGAATATGCTTGTATTCGTGCAGAAGCTGACAGAAAAGGTCACTGGTCCCTCTCCCTTCGGGGCCAAGTACATCATTGAAAGGGCGCATAGGTCCTTGTGACCCAAGCCACCTCCAGGAGCAATGCCACATCCCATTATCTGTTGCTTTTTAAATTACCTGGAGTGACATTTTCTGGCAAAAGTGAGAGAGTTGCAAGAAGTGAAATGGGAAAATGCCAGGCTCAGAATTGCCCAAGATCTACCTGGGTCAGTCAGAGCAAAGTGCACTGCTTTTCACCCTATCATGTCGAAAGTCATATCAGCAGGCCTCTGCTTTAAAATGGGTTACCCAGCTAGATTACAGGTACTAGTGGCTGGTACCTGGTAAACATATGAGAATCCTGAAGCTGCTCTTGTGGGACTTAAGGCTGCTTTGCCTGATCTGTTTCAGGACACTTGATTTGTTTGGCTGGTCTCATCCTATCCTGTGCTGGAAGAAGGAAGTTGTCTCTCATACTACTATACATAATGAGGAATGAGAAACTGTCCGGTCTTGAAGTTTCCTGAATGCCACGGTGGAGGGGACTATTCTCACTGGAATCCTGCTCTCTTACACTTCTCATTTTAGTGGTCAGTGTTTTGGAGCAACTCCATATCCCAGGAATTTGTTTCTAGGGGGCTGTGCTGTTTCTGGGAGGAAGATCCCTTTTCTCATATGGATCACAGCTTCCTGTTTTTCTTTTACAAGGACACCAGTTATTTCTCATGCTTTAGTTATTAGAATGAATGCCCTCTGATTTGGTGTTTTTGATTGCTCGGGCATTATGTAAAAGAGTGACCTTCTGGTGTCAGCATTAGCTGGGCATGCGTTTTTGTGATAATATTGCCAGAGGGCGCTCTTGCAATATATTTGGTGAATCATACTCAGCACTTGTCTCAGGAATTTATTTTCCCCCTGCTGAATATACAAGTGGGGGCTTGGGATCAGGTGGAGATCTGCTACCTGGGAGCACTTACTTCTTTTGATAACAAATGTTACTGGGATAATTTTCAGTCTTGTTTGTGGAGCACCTATGATAGTGCATTTTGCCATCATGTTTTACATTGTTCCTTTCTTTTTCAGGTATTTGGGTTCCCTGGTCTGCTCCCAGGTGGGGGGGATGCTCTCTCTTCCCTCTCTCGTTCTCGCTCTCAGCTTTTCTGGATATCAGGAGCCCAGTAGTTGTCTATTATCATTTATATTATCTCTACCTTCATTTAGATATGGCTGATCATTGTTTGTATAAGAAGGTTCGCATATTAGTGCAGGGTTTTGGGGCACATGTTTGAGAGGTTGGAGGGAGAGGAAGGAAAATGGTATTGTGCTGAACGTTGCTCGTGACAGTTGGGATGGGGGAGGGGGGATGATATTGGGTTCATGGTTCTTATTTTATTTGTTCGTTGGGTGGATTTAAAATATTTTTGGGGGGTTGGTGGTGGTGGGTGGAAGGGAAATTGATGTTGGATTGGGAGGGGAATACAGCAGCAAACATGGGTTCTGGTCATTTAATTCCGATTGTTATAATCCCTAGATGTCACATAAGAGACTCCTTTTTTTCTTTACTAAGATGGCCAGTAGTATAAATCTTGCTACATGAAATGTGAAGGGGATAATGAAAAGAGTTAAACAGTACCAAGTGTTAAAACATTTAAGCTTATTATCTTCTCAGATCACCTTCTTACAAGAATCTCATTTACTGGAAAGTGAATCTCTGCAACTTAGGAGGCAACAAGTTGGGCAGATATTTACTGCCTCTGGGTCCACTAACAGCTGTGGGGTTATGATTCTGGTCAATAGAGGCATACCCTTTATCTCTAAACAAGTTCTTAGGGACCCGGAAGGTAGATATGTCCTGGTCCAGGGGGATCTCTGGTCTATGCCTATTTTACTTGGTACCATATATGGGCCAAACACAGATGATCTGGGCTTCTTTATGAAGCTTATCTCGTTGCTCCTTCCTATGCTTCCCTTTGGTATAATTATGGGCGGGGACTTCAATCTGGTTCTTGATCCTGAAGTGGACAGGTCTGGTAGTGGACAGAGGAGTCTGTTGCCTGGGCAGAGGGCCCTCAGGAACTTTTTGGATCTGTGCAGATTGTGTGATGTGTGGCGTGTATTACATCCTAAGGACAGGGAGTATACTTTTAGTTCGCCTTTGCGCAGAACTCAGTCTCTCATCGACTGTCTTTTTCTCTCTCAGATCCTCTTGCCCGGGGTCTTAACTGCCTCGATTCTTCCTGGTCCAGTGTCAGATCACTCTTTGGTGACTTCCAATCTGGCTTTCCTTAACATTCCCCATAAAGAAACCCGAGGGAAATTAAACGGGCAACTGTTGAAGGATACCAAATACTGTAACCTAATTAAAGAGCAGATTGATTTCTTTTTCTCTACTAATTCTTCTGAGGACATGGCACCCAATATTTTGTGGGGTGCTTTTAAGGCTTACATGAGAGGGATCATTATTAGTTTAGCCACAAAGAGGAAAAAGATCCGAGAGGCAGAATTATTAGCTTCCTTATCTCTAATTAGGTCTCTGGAAATTAAGTTATCCTCTAATGCCTCAGAAGAGGATATGAGGAGGCTCTCGGTAGCTAAAGATAAATATTTAGATCTGCTGAGAGAGAAGGCAGAGTTATCTATTATTTGCACCAAAGCAAGCTATACTGATCAGGGGGAAAAATCAGGTTGCCTGCTAGCCTTAAGGTTAAGACAGCAGGAATCTGCTAGATTCATACCTCCAATTAGGGCACGGGCAGACGGATTCCTGAAGGTGTCTCCTTCTGAGGTTGTGCAGGAGTTTGCCTCATACTATGAGCATTTATATAGAGATATGGATAACCCTCCTTTCTTAGGAACGCTCGAGACATATCTGAGGGATTCTTCTCTACCCTCTTTATCTGAACCACAGAAGAAATTCCTATCCTCCCCAATATCTCTGGAGGAAGTATCAAGGGTCGTTGGGGCTTTGCCCTCAGACAAGGTCCCAGGACAAGATGTTTTTTCCACCTTATTCTATAAAACCTTTCGATCACAATTGTTACCGGTTCTTCACCGGTTGTACTGTCACATTCTTTCTGGTACAAGAATAGATACACATCTGTTTGAAGCCCTGATTGTTACCCTTCCTAAGCCCGATAAAGATCTGGAATTAGCGCAAAATTACAGGCCAATTTCATTACTGAACCAAGATGTTGAAGTTCTCTCGAAGATATTGGCCGATAGAATAACATGGGTTCTTCCCGATCTGATCAGTATGTCTCAGGTGGGGTTTATGAAGGGACGGTCATCAGCTGACCATTTACACACCCCGTTACACGTTGTCTCAGAGTCCAGGGATGCTGTCTTTCCTGTGGGATTGGTCTCCTTGGATGCCGAGAAGGCATTTGATCGCATCAACTGGAATTTCCTGTTTCAGGTCCTTAAAGTATTTGGTTTTCCAGTTAAGTTTATAGACTGGATTCAGGCCTTATATCAAACTCCCTCTGTCAGAGTCTCCAGCAATGGAGCATTCTCCAAACCCTTTCTCCTGTCATCCGGTACAAGGTAGGGATGCCCTCTCTCTCCCCTCTTATTTAATTTATACTTAGAGCCTTTTATCCGAAATATTCTCAATAATCCGGAGATACGTGGCATCCCGATAGGTAATCAAGTGGTGAAGATCACTGCTTATGCTGATGATCTCCTCCTCCATTTATCTCATCCAAGAACATCCATTCTTGTCATGCTAGGAGAAATCGCAAAGTTCAGTACTTTCTCAAACTATAAACTGAATATAAATAAATCCATTTTCCCTCTTAACCATAAGGTTTTCAAAAATGATGTGTCCCCATTTGGTCTTAGTTGGTCTTCTCGTGTTCTCAGATACCTTGATATTAATTTGACCCGTAACCCCTCTTCCTGGTTCAAAGAAAACTTGGAGTCTCTCTCCCAAGTGATAGTTCAGGATCTCAACAGATGGTCTAAACTTCCTATCTCTCTCTGGGGTCGCATTAATATAATTAAAATGAATATTTTTCCTCGCTTATTTTATCCCCTCTCGCTTCTTAACTCTTTCATCCCCGTTATCTTGGTTTCAGAAAATGCACAGGATTTTCACCAATTTTATCTGGTCCAATAAGCAAGCCAGATTAGCGTATCATAAACTGGCCACTCAGAAAACAGATGGAGGACTGCGGCTCCCCCATGTGGCAATTTATTACTGGGCTAGTCACGCTGCAAAGTACATGTGCTGGGTGAATCCAGGACCGGAAAACTTAAGACCGGTCTGGCTCAAAATTGAGTTAGATCTCATTCAGACTGAGAACATGGACCCCAGACTATGCTCTATCTTAAATTGGCATCCCTTTCTGACACTTGTAGTTGTGCCACTATTCGAACATCCCCTCAGAGTTCAGCTGCAGCTTTGTTCATTTTTGCGGTACTCCCCACATTTGGACTTGTCTCAGTCTAGTTGGAACTCCCTGTCTTTCACAATAAACAAAAGAATGATTTCTCGCAAATGGTTACCTCAAATTGGGGATGGGATAATTTCTACTTTCCTGGGTGATGCAGGAGAATGGCTCTCAGTTTCCAATATAATTCATAAATTTGACGTCCCCTCAGTCTTTCACTTCAAGGTGGTTCAATTAAAGCACCTACTCTCTACAGTATTGGGTATCATTCCTCTTTGCCCACCTGCCTTTCTATTTGTATCTGATCTGTCCTCCTTGTTGGGGTCACCAGGCACTATTTCCAAAATATACCCGTGTTTTATTTAATTGGAAATATGGGAGACATGAAGGCCCCACCAGGTTCTGGGTTTCCTTTTTTCCTCAATACACTCCCAACTGGTCAGCTTTACGGAAATTCTGCCATAAATGCGTTTCTCAGGATAGACTTCACCTTATGCAATATCACATTATGCACAACATGTATTATACCCCTGTGAAGCTGAGGAAATTGGGTCTTATAAGTTCCGGGGCATGTACCAGAGGATGTCAAGAGGGTGGCACACTTCTTCACATTTTTTGGTCATGCCCTAAGATAAGGTCTTTGTGGACAGCCATACAGACTAATCTAGATCCTATATTAGGTTTGCAAGATTGCTTTGCCCCAGACGTATGTTTGTTGGGTGATCTATCCTCTATCAAGGTGAGAATCAGGAGATTTCATATCTCCATGATTGCATTATCTGTTTAAAAAAATTGTACTTCGGCATTGGAGGGATGCAATAAGCCCATCTTATCAGGAATGGGTTAATGAAATTCTAGCTAATCTACATACAGAGAAAGCGATAGCGAGCCTCCATAATAAGTTGCAGTGGAACAAGAACACTTGGGATCCCCTTCACACGCTAATCATGGCCAGATCAGGTATATGAGCTACTGTAATTAATGTTCCTTGATTTGTGATATTATATAGTACTCCGATCTTATTATTGTATAGACTCTGCTGCTGTAGGGGGTGGGAGGAAGAGGCGGGGATGGGGACAACTTATTTAACACTTTCAATATATGCAGAGTATTCTTTAACTCTCTGTCCCCTGTAATGTTAAAATTTTTTAATAAAATATGAATTATAAAAACAAACAAACAAAAAATATTATTCTGACCAGGTTTGTATTTATTTGCAGCTGCTTTTCAATAAATATTGTCCCGTGGTGTCATAAAACACTGCCTGCTGCATAACTGTTAATTTACAACAGAAGTGATATATAACAACTACCTGATGTGATGGAGAAAAGCAGAAGAAAACAATGACAAAGACCTGGTCAGCACCAATTTAAAAGGAATGCTTCTTTCATTATTTCACACACGAAAAAAGGTAGTATAGCAGACTCAACTACTGGAAATTCTCGTATCATTCCAGTCAGGATGAAGTAAAGGAAGTTATAACATTGCATTAAAAAATATAGGTCAGACTTTTCAACAGATTGTTGCACTGCTGTTATACAGAGATTCACCACGTTACATAGTTACGGTGATGCACATAACCTAATATGTGTGGGCCTTACTCCCAGTGGAATATTTCTTGCTCCACAGAGTGCAATATATTTCTGAGAAAACCGCCCGTAATTTCATTACAGTGTGTCACGTGACGGACGAATTCCCATTCAGAAAAGCCACCCACATTTTGTTCCCCTTTCTCAGCAATGTTAGGACGTGATGCCAGGGGGAGCGCAGGTGCATGCTCCACTATAGTGAATGGCGGGCAGCTATCCCAATGTTTTGTTATGTTATAAGATTCGCTTTATAGTGAAATGTGGGAATGTTTCTGCTAACAAGGCTCTTCTTACTGGAAATGTGCCCACACGTTTCACCACAAACTGACCATTATAACATAAAGAAACATTCAGAAAGCTGCCTGACAATCAGACATTCACAGTAATGGAGCACGCACCCACACTCTCCCTGGCATCATGTCCTAACATTACTGAGAAGGCGGGCAGAATGTGGGCGGCTTTTCAGAACGGGAATTCCTCCATCACATGGCACACTGTACTGAAATTATGGGCGGTTTTCACAGAAACGTATTGCACTATGTGGAGCAAGAAAGATTCCCCTGGAAGGGAAAATGTTAAACAACAACAAAGAAAAAACACACAAAAACAGTAAAACACAGTAGTGGGAGGGGGGGCAGAAAACAACCCCTTACTGTGGCTGTGGGATGCCATGGTGGTCCAGCAGCAGGTGCAGCATTGTCAGTATTTGATACTGCTGTTCTTCTATTGTGTTGATCTGCTGCTGCAAAGAACTGGCCCTCTGATTACTCTTCTCCAGGGTCACCCACCCCAGGGTGATGTCATCCTCTGTTGCAGGGACTGTGGCGGGGTCCACTGAAGGTGGAAATCCAGGTAGTGGTGATGGTGGAGAGGGTGGGGCTGGTGGCTGTGGTGGCGATGGTGGTGGTGGTGCAGCTGCTGTACTGGCCCTCCTCCTGCTGCAGCGAGGCACAACTTTGACCCCAGCAGCACCCTTGGCCACTGCCACAGAAGGAACAGCAGGTGGATGCCTGGCCTCATGCATGGCAGCCTGCTGCTCTGCCTTGTAGTGGTTCAACATATGGGTGCACTGGCTACCGGTCCCCAAATGTGTCCCTCGGGGGCCACGGTGCACCAGCACACCGCACAGACAACACACCATGACTGTGCTGTTTCCCCCCACAGAGTTAAAAAACTCCCACACTGGGGAGCTTCGGGGGGGACAAGACACAGTCCTTGCACCATGTATAGTTTCCAAGGGCACCTCCTGTGACTGTGTAGGTGGTGGAGGGGGTGCTGCTGGAGCCCCTACAGCTGCTACCGGTGGTGGTGGTATTGGTGGAGAAGGTGGATGCACAGCAGCCACTGGTGGCACTGGTGCTGCTGTTGCTGTTGCTTCCACTGGGGGGGAAGCAACACCCAGACCCAGGAGTCTGGAGTGGTCCAGCATCACACAACCGCCCCCACATGTCCGCACCCCCCCTCCTCTGACCACACCTACGGGCTAGCGACTATCCTTCTTCATCGTCCACGTTCATCCCTCCCACACAAGTCCCCGGCACACACACACACACGCACACACACACACACACACACACACACACAACAAAACAAAACAAAACTTATAAAAAAAAGATTAACCACCAAAAAAACAATCACAAACACAATACAAAAACTAAATAAAGATAGCTTTTAAAAAAGCTGTTGTTTTACAAAGGCAATAAGCACTTTGTCACGGACTCCTACACTGCTCTCTTACAAGCCTTCTCCCTCTACGAATGCAAAGGAGAAAGTGAAACTGCTTCTCTGACTCACTTCCTTCCTGCCTGGCTAAAGCATGTGACTTACAGTACTGTAAGCCACGTGATGTGTGGGGGGCTGCCTATTTACTTGCCACTTTGCCTTACTTCACGTTAAGGCATAATGGCAATGCGAAGTAGTAATGATAATGTGAAGTGAGCACTTTACAGTGTCCACTTCACGTTGTGCTCTGCCAACGCGAAGTGTCCACTTCGCGTCCACTTCACCAGCAGATTAAACATTTGCTGCATCTCTACTCCCAGTGAATGGCTCCTCACTGAACTCACCTTGGGAACTAACAAAAAACTCTACATTATGTGCTGCTACAATCCCTTACAGCCAGAACTGAGGGTCTAAACAGCTTCCTCTCTGGCCCGGACTCCATATCCCCACACAGAGACTCATTTCTCTTGGGTGATCTCAATCTAAACTGGCTCAGTTCCCGCCAACCTGACTATGCCTCCCTCCTAAAACAATACAACCTGGCCCAAACTATTAACCTTCCCACCAGGCAGAAAACTCGCAAGAGCACACAGACACTCCTAGATTGGATTGTAACTAACCAGGAGGTCTGTGTTCTGTACACTGGTACCATGGCCAACTCCATTAATGATCACTCCCCTATGTACCTTCTCTGGTCATCCAAACTTAAACAGCTCCCACCCAAATACCTGTCTTTCCATAATTTCAGAAACCCAAACACCCCTGTCCTTCTCCCTGAGGCACAGGCACTGTACTGGTCTGCCATTTTCTCAGAATCAAATGTGACCCAAGCAGCATCCTTGCTCACTGAAGCTCTCCTGACACTACAGGACAAGCATTTAACAGTAACCACCAGAAGGCTGAGGGGTTGCTACTCGCGATGGGTCATGAAAGACCTCCTTACCCTCATGAAAGACAGGGACTGTGCCTGATCAACCTATAAAGCATCCCCATCCCCTATCCTATGGGATGATTACAGGCATCGGAGGAACCTTTGCAAACACCAGGTCAAAGCTCTCAAACAGACACATTTTTGCAATTTCCAG
Source organism: Neoceratodus forsteri (assembly GCA_016271365.2). Classification (NCBI taxonomy): domain Eukaryota; kingdom Metazoa; phylum Chordata; order Ceratodontiformes; family Ceratodontidae; genus Neoceratodus; species Neoceratodus forsteri. The sequence goes on from CM057453.1 coordinate 78,035,880, forward strand.
CAAACTAACCTTGGGGACCCTAAACAATTCTAGGCATCCAATGGCTCTTTACTAAATCCCCCCTCCAGTAAGCCTGTCCCACTGCTATACACTATTGCTGGCCTCATTACTGGTCCCCAAGAAGTGGCCACGGCCCTCAATGGCAAATTCTCTGACCTCACTATGTACCTGAGCAAACTCCCAGATGACCTGCAAAAAAAACCTGTCCCTCTGCATGCCCCCATGACATCACCCACCTTTTTCTTCAAAAAACTCTCACACGCTGACATAGTAAACTCCTAAAGAGCCCCCCAAACCATGGCTCCCCTGGAGCAGACAGATTATCCCCTGTCTTCCTTAGACTTATCTCCCCTGCCATCATCGCCCCACAATGTTCATTTTCAACCTCACCCTGACCACTTCCTCCATGTCCGATACATGGAAAACTGCAGTGGTCATGCCCATTCATAAAGCTGGGGACCCACAGTCCACAGACGACTATAGCCCAAGCTCCATCCTTCCTCACCTGAGCAAGCTACTGGAAAAAGCTGTCCACCACCAACTTGCTGACTACATAGGTAAATATGACCTACTATGTAACCAACAACACTGCTTCCACAAGAATCACTCCACCACCACTGCTCTCACATTCCTAACAGACCACATCCTCACAAACATGGACCGTGGAAATACAACTGGCACAGTCTTCATTGACTTCTCCAAAGCCTTCGACCTGGTTAGTCACTCGATCTTCCTCTCCAAATTGCATCACCTTGGTTACTCTCCAGAGGTCACCACCTGGTTTGGAAGCTACCTTACAGAGTGCTCCCAGTTTGTGTGCATTGGTCCAGCCCACTCGCCCACCTTGCCTGTCTCTACTGGGGTCCCCCAAGGCTCTATTCTGGGACCCCTTCTTTTCTTCTTATTCATTATCTCCCTTCCAGCGGATAGTCTCAACTGTCACTCAATCCTTTACATCGATGACCTTGTGCTCTTCTCCGGTGGAAAGTCTCCTACCCTCATCTCTGCAGCCTTCTCACAAAACTACACTGCAGCCTACAACTGGTTCTCTGGCAACCTCCTTCTAGTCAATGCCAAAAAAACAAAAACAATGTTGTTCAGATCTAAGCCCTTCCTAACAAAATGCAAATCTTACCCACCCCTAATCATCATGTCCCCTGATAGCCATGCCCTAGAGGATGTCAAACATTTCAAATATCTAGGAGTTGTGCTTGACCCCACCTTTCCTTTACAGAGCACATAAAGTTCATGGTTCTAAGATTTCACCAAAAACTAGGGGCTGCCTACAGATACCAGCAATACCTCACCCCTGAGGCCCGCCATGCCATCATCGAGGGAAACCTGCTACCTGCTATTCTGGAATACTGCTCTCACATCTACTCCAGGACCTCCACATCCACCATGGCAAAACTATCAGTAGCATAAAACAATACCTGCCACTTCTTCCTGCTGGTCCCTTTCTCCACACACCAGTGTACACTCTACACTACACTGGGGTGGTTCCCACTACAAGCCCACTTTGACCTTGCGCTGTATAGTTTTATTGATTCTGCCATCTGTATTGGCCAGAAATCCCCTCTTGCTCCCCTTCTCACCATCGAAACCTCACACCACTGCCTATGCTCCTCCAGTATCCCCTCCCTGAAAATCCTCAGGGTAGCCATGAACATGGGTGCTAGAGCCTTGAGTGTAGCAGCCTACACACTATGGAACATGCTGCCCACTGAACTGCGCACCATAAACACTCACCACCAGTTCAAGACTCACCTCAAAGACTGGTTCCTGTTGGCACCCACCTGCAACTGTTTTAAGGACTAGCCCCTTCCCATAGGTTCCAGGGGTAGGGCCAAATAGGTTCTCTCATTTACTGAAACTGTACCACCATGAGTCTTACTTTCCTTTGTTATTTGTTGTCCCTCAACTACTGCCACCATGTACTGCCAAATGTAACAACTGTAACCTTTCAGTATGTATTACCTGCTCTTGTTATGTTCTTGTTATTCTGATGTTTCTGCTCTGTGCAGCCTTACATGGCCTGGGTCATGCCTGAAAATGGTCTCTGGGATCAGTACAGCTACCCGGTTAACAAAGTCATAAATAAATTTATTCCACAACTCCACTACATAAAATAAAAACAGTTTCCTACATTTACATCACCAAAGCTCAAACATATTGCACACACAAATCCACTGCCACTGTAAGTTTTTACTGCATTTACATATACCTTTTATATTTAACATATTAGCTTTCCTCCTCAAATCATGTCATTCTGTTTATATCCTCCCCAGCACATTTCTCGTGGCACCTGACTCACAGCTGGAATCACCAGGGGAACCTCTGACAAACGTTGGTGAAACATTCTGAAAAATCCATTAAAAATCACTTTCTATCCTCACATTATTATTAATACTATTGTTTAGCCCATTGTAACTGACTGTGGCTTTGTACATTGTTCTAACAGTCACTTTCATACCACACAACCATCCATTGTTCTCTTCTGTTACAGTCAATCCACTCCCTGATGCTGCTCATTCAGTCCCTGACCAGCTGAACTGTAACTAAATTAAACACCAGCCCTATATTAAACAAGCATTTGTCAATGCCGAATGCTTGCTTGCTGGTATTGGCATTGGTACTGCAAGAGTAAGAGAGCTGCATAATAGGAATGGCAGTGAAGTATTGAACTAATGTCAACCCCTACCCCCACTTTGCAGAGACTGACAGGTGTTGGGGGTGTGACTTTGAGTCATCGGACATAAAGCTCACACCATTCTACCTCACCCTACCCCACCCTGAAGACACAGACAGGTGTCATGGTGTGCCTTGGGGTCTTCTGCCCTTATGCTCATCCCATTCCATAAGGAAATAAGCTGAGATGGGTGCAGTATAGGAGAATGGAGTGAACGATACTGCCAAAGACCCTGAAGCACACCTCGATGCCTGTCACTGGATGAAGGGTGGAGGTGGGAGTGCAATGGCATGAGCATTACAGCTGACAGTCACAACTCACAACCTTGACACCTGTCAGTCTTGACAGAGTGGGACATTATGGTTGAAAACACTAATGCCCTGGGTGTTTGTTGGTATTTTCACTACACATTTTCAACATAGGCTTTTTTGGGACAGCACCTCGTGAAGAGTGGCACTATCATTTCGTTACTCAATTCCCAAAAGTGATTTCGCACACATGTCGGGTAGGATGTGAAAAAAGACAGCTGTAATGTTCATGAGAATGTGTGAAGAAATGGCACTGTTGAAAACCTGGAGTGAAAATATGAAAAATTGGTGAACTTACGAGCATGCATAGAAACTGCGTAACACACGCTCGTAACGCAGTCATTTTGCTGGAGATTTTTTACCAATTTTTCAACATGGCCTTTTTGGGACATCCCCTCATGAACAGTGGCACTGTGATTTTATTAATCTGTCCCAAAAGTTGATTTTGCACAGTGACAGTGCCATTCTGCACCACAGGTGTGAAAACACATTTTAGGCAGGATACAAAAAAATGTCAGCTGTACTGTTTATAAGGAAGTATGAAAAAATGACAATGTTGGAAATTTGGAGTTAAAATATTGAAAATTGGCAAAGTTACAAATGTACGTAAAAACTGTGCAATGCACGCTCATAACAGAGTTATTTTTTTGATTTTTTCACCAAATTTGCAAAGTGGCCTTTTCTGGAACACTATCTCATGAGCAGTGACACTGTCCTTTCATTAATCAGTCCCAAAAGATGATTCCACACAGCGACCGTAAAATCACCTTTCAGGACTGAGAAACAAAATGACAATTCAAGCATTCATGAGGTGGGGTCCCAAGAACCCCATGTTGAAAACTTGGGGCCAAAACTCCCAAAAATGGCTGAGATGTCAACCTAAGTTGAACCACCCCATTGATGCCGTTATAAAGCATACCATGATTTTTTTCATTTTGTGGTTGGCTTTTGAAGCGTTCAGATGTGTTCTTGGTCTACAGAAGATCACAGCGCCAGACCTCCGGAGGTAAGTATGGGGTAAGGAGGGGGTGTGGGGAGAGGTGCACAGAGGAAGGGTGAGGATGTGGGAGGGAGACCCAAGAAGACAAAGAAGGATCTTTTTTTTCAGGTTTAAAACAACAACAAAAAACAGCAAGGGGCAGTTTTCTTCATTTGCAGGAAAAATAAAGTTGGGCACGCTGGGGTGGGCTCCCAGTGTGTCACAATGGCAGTAGGAAGGGGGATACTGACTCGCAGATTGGGTACCCTGATGTTGGCAAGGGGTGTTGACAGGCTGGGGGGGTGCATCTGACACAGAGAGTGAGCATCCCGATGTCGGGAAAGAAAGGGGAAATTTAAAGACATACCAAGGGGAGGTGCCAGCATGGGGATTGGGCACCCAATGTCTGCTTATGGGGATTGTGTGGCGGGTGGCAGGATCCACCATATTTTGGTATACTGGAGTGGGCTTTCAGTGTGCCACTTAATGGGGGAGGGGGAAGATATGCTGACACTGGAATGGGCACCCCGATGTTGGCTTTCCCCAGGAGTGTGTAGCTGGCAGCAGCAGCCACCAATTTAAATAATGAAATGTTTAACCATAAAAGGCACACTAGGGCCAGGGGCACAGCGCAGCAGCTGACAAGAAGGAAACTGCACCCATGTGCATTACTGTGCACTGTAATGCATATGGGTTGAGAGTATTGTTGACTGCCTCTGTGTTCCTGGTTGTGGGGGTGCTGCTGCAATCCAGGATGACTAAACTGTCCCCGATTGGAGTGACACATTTCTTTTAAGTCTGGTGCTTTCTCTGAAACTGACATCATCGGCAGTTTTTCTGTTGATTGGTAGCTGAGGGATGGGCCCCTGAAAGCATAGGCTGCACTGGCCACACACTACCATACCTCTGCAATGTTCTACTCACCTCAATATGTTTCTTGTGCACTGTGAGTGCTCAAGCAAACATAAAAAGCAATGTCTGACAACTTTGAAAAGTTAATATTAGCTAGCCTGCCAGCACAGCAGTAGTGCTACTGCTTGCACCATCACCAATCCAGGTTCAGGAATGAGCTTGGATCATCGGAGGTCCAGCCAGGGAGGAGCACTGAGCATCCCAGAGGATGTTCTCCCCCTACAAGCAGGAGGGGCTATCACTGTTGACCATGGATGGTGGTACAGGTGAAATGCATTACTGGGATTGGGGGCCACTAACTGGCTGGATGGATGCACATGACTTGTGTGAGCATGCCTGTCAGCCAGCCTGTGGGGTAGGGGGACAATGTAAAATATGGCCATGCTCCGTGCATCCAACAGACCCTGTACGCCTAAGCAGAAAATCTTATAATTGGCATGTAGGAAAAGAAAAAGCACATCTGATATAAAAAGCAGTGGTTGGGTACTTTGAAAAGTTAATATTAGCCAGTCCACTGGCACAGAGGTAGTGCTATTGCTTGTGACACTGACAATCTAGGTTTGGAAACAGGCATGAATAGTTGGAGGGCCAGCAGTGGGAGGAGGAGGGATTCACTGTCCCCATGAAACCACTGCCTAGGTGACCATGGGTGGCAGTGCAACTGAAGTGCAGTACTGGGACTGAGGATGGCTGACTGGCTGTATGGATGCATATGACTTGCATAAACATGCCTATCTGCCATGTGCTGGGGGGGAGGAAGAACAATGGAAAATATGGCATGCTCCATGATGGCTCTGTGTGACCCATGAACCCCACACTCCGCTGACCTAGGCTAATTCCTGGAGTCCCACAAACAGCCTCACCATCTATTTTTGAATACCATGAGATGTGAGCCTCACAGATGTCAACTGCAATTTGTTTTCAGGAAGCTGATAAACTCACTTTAGATAACCCACCAGTGACTAGATTCTCAAGACTATTGCAGATGCTGGTGCCACAGTGTCTGTCAATATAAATTATTTCCAGATGCTGCAGTAGAGTTTTTCTTAATGCTTTTTATCTTGGGGAGAGGTCACATATTACCCTGCAGGCTGCAGCACCCTTTCTGACCCTACTCCCCCCGGAACCAACTTCCTCTCACAGTTTCACCACTGCCAGATTTGACAATGTTCCCCTTCCATTCTCCCCTTCTCCCAGCAGTGGTCTCCAACACCCTTCAAATAAAAAAAAAACAGACTCTCGCTTAGTCTTCACTAGTGTACGTGTGTCAAATCTGCCACAGTCTTGGAGCTGGTAGGCAGGTTTACCTAAGCTGCCTCAGTCATCAACAAAAACATCTGGTTAATTGATATATGTGTATATATTTCTTCTTTCTGCTGCACTGAGTATCGAACTTTGAGCCGAAAGCATCCAGAAAGAGAGCAAGAAGTGGGAAAGAAGTGTGGGTTACCAGCTGCAAAAGTCATCCTTCCAAAAATAAACTGCAAGCAAGAACAGTTAAAAACAGAATACCTGGAAAAGATCTCCTTTAAAAAAAAAATAATAATAATTAGTGTGAGTTTTATTGGGGGTGTTCAAAAGTAACCCTTATAGAGAAATTTGTTATCTGCAATGGATGAGAACTGAAACTCAGAGGAGCTGCTGCTGGCTCTGAACAAAGATCTTATCAGCGCAAAGCAGTTCAACAACCTCTCCAACAAGATGAAGATAAAATCAGGTAAAAACAAACAACCGGAAACCAATCTCTCTGCCTCCTGATACACGAGCAGATGCATGAAAACATGACATGAGCGCATTTCTGCCTAATTTACGCTTGTCCTTCCATTATTCAAATAAATACATTTTGTATTGTGCAGACTGCTGTTATGATACCATATGCACATATATTAATGTCAGAAGGGTGTGCGACTGGTTCTACAATAGGATGGGACATTTTCTGTGCCCACAAACTGCACTCTTTCCCAGAGGAGTAACTAGCTTTTAAAAAAGTGTACGCACAGTTAAACACCACAACTATTAGGCCGGGGGTCTGAGGGTCGCCTAGACCCCCAGAAAATGTTGGATTTTTGATGCATTCTGGTGTATTTTGTGATCAATTGTTTGAGTATTCAGTGCCCTACCATGATATATCTCAAGTGATGGCAGCAGCACTGCAGCCCCCATGCCTCAGGTGCGATGGTGGTAGCAGCACTAGAGCCCCCATCCCTCAAGAGGGATGGCAACAGCACTATGGCCCCCATATCCCCACGTTTATGTCCCATGTGTCCAAATCACACATTTCTGGGTCTTGTTTGTCAGAGCTCAAACATGAACTAAACTGAACTGCCAGATATCAAGATGGACTCCCTCCGTTTGGTCCTAACATTAAACTGCCTGAATTGGCTTCTTTGAAGTAACATGACTCAGTTTGTTAAGGGGAAGTAACACATCACTCAAACATTAAACAAATACAAAAATAAATCTCTTGCTTTAAAAAAACTTCCAGTCACAGTTCCCATGGGTGCTACTGGTGTACGATACATAGCAGTGCAACCCCCCCAAATGACAAGTCAATTATTTTAAAAAGAATTATATTTCTTTCAAGCTAAATTTGGCCACTTTACTTTGTCTCCATAAGAAGGGGTCACATAATTTTCATGTCAGAACTCCAATGTGAATTAAGCCCCACTCTGCCCATTGGCACCAACATGACCAGTTTGGACACAGCCAGTACCCACCAAACATGGCTAGTTCAGCCTAAATGAACGCAACTAGTTCAGTAAGACCACATAAATGAAGTACTGCCAGCCTCTTGTCAAAAATATTTGATTCTCAATAAGAGACTAGCAGTGCTATTAAACAGTGCTGTCATGGCACCAGTCCCTGCTACACCACCAACATGGCCAGCCTTGCCCACCCCAACTAAGCAGACATAGCCTGCTCCCTCACCTTACCAATGTGTCATGTCCCTCCCCAAACAAGCAGACAATTTTGGCTCCCACAGCAACACATATGCTATCTCACCAAGATGGTCAGTCACACCCACCCTAATTAAGCTGGCACAGCCATCTTCACACTCCACAAACATGGCCTGTGCCCCACCCAAGCAGACATGACCATCTTTCACACCCCACCAACATTACATGGTCACCTACACACAAACACAGTTGGATCCCCCACCCCTCTCAAACAGCCCCTGTACCAACACAGCCAGTCCTCCCCAACTTCAAATGAGCACAGCAGCTCTCCCACCCCTTAAAACAGCCAGCCCCTACCCCACCTAAGTAAACACAGCCAGATCCCCAACTCCAGCTTCTGAATGGGCACACACCTTACAGTACAATGATGGACAGTGCACTGAGAATAAATGTACTATAAAGTTTAGCACAAGCCGTCAGAAAGGATGCCCTCTTTTTTTTTTAATCCTGCATGTTAAGCTAATCCCGACCTGGTAGAGGGACTGTAATTCCTATTTAATAAAAATTGCAATACACTATGCCAGTGATCCCAAACCAGCAGAGTCTGTTATTCATTTAATCAAATGCAGCTGCCCCATAGAGTCTGATAGCTAGAAAATGTAAAATGAATTACTTTATTAAGATAAGATACCATTTTAGATGTCTATAATGTTCCTATTACAGGTGCTGATTTAACAGTTACTCACAACCCAAAGATATTTCTTAAGCACTGATATCGCCCCGATAGCAAGACTGCTTTGGCATTAAGACTCCTAACAGATGCCCCACCTATTTCAGGTGCACAATTTTTTAAATAAATAAACTTTACATTCTTGGAAATATAACTGTAATCATGTTGAATGGACAGGGGAGTTTATTCAGATGCTGACTGCAAGCTGCAGGAAGTCGGTGGTTGGTGTTGGAGCAAATGAATAGTGTCAAATTGAGCTTTCTTTTGCTCTGCAGCAGCTGGTATCATCGATCCAGATGGGTAGGGTTTTTAATTTTTTACTATCAGCAATTACTGCAGTGTTTGCATATTTCAGCAGAGTAAAACAAAAAACACTGGCACCAGACTTGGAGTTACTCCATACTTTCCTTAATTCATAAACATACAAATGAGATACCTGTAGATACCTTATACCATGGCACTAGTGGTCGAGAGAAAATCAGAGGGTGAAACTGGTCGGGGTTACTAGTGATCTTCCACCACCGTGGCATTTGGTCTTTAACTTGTTGCCCACTTTTTATGAATTAAGTAAAGTATGGAGTAAATCCTGAAGTCTGGTGCAGGTATTTTTTGTTTTGTTCATGATTACTGTGGCCAGGCACATGTGATGGAGTGGTTAGCATGGAGGGGTGTCCTTTGGTTCTTACATATAGCCAGATTCCCCTCTCAGCCCACTGTTTATTTACTAGTTTTACACTTTGACCCCCCCCCTTCCCTTTTAGGTGCAGACTTCACTTGGCAACACTTCACAAATCTGAACAATTTTTTTTATTATCAGAAAACTTACTGTTTTTTTAGGATAGAATGGTAAAAAGAGAAAGCAGGTCCTGACGGCATTTAAATTCTGTAGTAGTCAGTAAACACCGGGAGATATACACAACAATGCAAAGTGCAGGCTATTGGCAAAGAGAGATAAGCAACAATAGCTCAGCGGTGCAGATAAAACAAGCCCTGTTTTGAGTAATCTTGATGTGACTGGGACTTAAAGATCATGTGCAAAGCTTATTTATAGCATTACTTTTCCAATTTTTAAGTCAGTGTCCATTATGTGCACCAGCGACGTTAAGTTTGCTTACCTTTCGTAGCTCTATGTACTGCATTTTCTTTTCAGGTCCATTTCGGACAAGTTGGCTAAACTGAAATCTCGATGAGCTGGAGCAGTGGGGAGAGCATGCTGAACAGATGACATAATTCGGGGTGAGCTGTCAGATGCTCTTTTCTGTGGCTGTCTCATTCACACCACACAGTTCTCTGTACCTCTGTTGATACCTGCCTGTTTGTTTGTGGATTGAAGAATTTTTAAAAAAAGAAAAAAAAAACTTGTTATTTGCATTGTGTCCTTTATTTCAGTTTTGCTTCTTTAGTGTAAGAATGTCTGACTTTTTTTAGTGGTCACTGCAGAAAGAAAAATTTTTCAGGTTAAATTCTGCAAAACTCTAAACAAGGAGGAAGCACAGCCAAGCGAAGAATGGAAAAGGCAGGGTGACTGGAGGAGGGAGTGTGCTGGGATGGGGAACTGGAGTGAGAGGTAGCAACAGCACAACAAAACAAGACAATGACACTGGGCAGCTGCAACAATAATGGACTGCCACTGAAATGATGAGGAGCTCCCTGATTGAGGCAGCCAATTTGTTTCAAATTGGTGGCAGGCTTGCTGAACTAGTGTCACCAGCAGCCTTCCACAGCACTGGTTACAGAGGGCCAAGCCAGAAATGTAGTGGTGGCATTGGCTGCCACAGTGCCACACCTCCACAACTCACTTCCCTCCTAAGTTGCCACATAATGCTTCTTGTGCATGCACTCAAGCAAACATAAACAACCATTTGTCAATGCCAAATGTTGTCTTGCCATTGGCATTAGAAGTGCAGAAGTTAGAGAGATGGAAAAAGGAATGGCAGTGAAGTATTGATCTGATGCCAACCCCACCCCCACTCTGCAGAGACTGACAGGCACTGGGATGTGCCTTTGTATCGTCGGCCACAGTGCTCACGCCATTTCACCTTACCCTACTGCAGACACCGACAAGTGTTGTGGTGTGCCTTGGGGTCTTCTGGCCTTACTGTGCAGGACCAGTGGGTGACACCTGGAGTGGGGGTCCACAGGATATGGCAGCCCATGTCAGTTCACCAGAGGCTGCCATTCCCCCTTCAAAACAAGCCAGAAATGTGCCATAATATCAGACCAGTGCCAGTGACACCCCCAGCCCATACCTCTTCATCCAGGACTGGTGGCCAGTGGAGAATGGGCTGTATTTACCCCGGCATGAACTGGACAACCAGTCAGAGAGGGGCACAGGGGTGGTATGACAGCCCCAAAGTAGATGCCCTCTGTGCCAGCTGCACATGCTTCCATGGCAATGTGCAGGATCATGCAGTTGTCTGTCCCCTTGCCTGCCCCCAGCCTACCGTAGAGATGGGTCCTGTGACCATGATTTGGGCATGGAGTAAGCATACAAAAATGGCTCTGGATGCTGCAGGGTACCCCAAAGGTGCACATCCTGTGCATGGGGGGCCTCTGCAGCTGTTCACCCCCTTTGCAAGAGTGGAGCAGCTGCAAGTATTGTGTGGAGCATGCCCTTATTTCAAAGCATATTACATATAGAATAATGCATGGGGTGGCATGTGTAATGAGACTTTTACACACACCTGAGGTGTGGGATGCTACATAAACCCCAAGGACAAAACCCGAGGGGTTTAGTAAAGCATCCCACACCGATTATTGCGAATGCGTTGTTACAAGCGCGCGTTATGCAGTTGCTATGCACCTCGTAAATCACTCATTTTATGGAGCATTGTCACCAAATGTTCAACACAGGCATTTTAGGACCTCTGTTCATGAACAGTATCACTGTCATTTTTGTAATGTGTCCCAAACACTGATTTCGCACAGCAACCACGCTATTCTGTGTCGGAAGTGCGAAAACACATTTCGGTCAGGATGTGAAAAATGACAGCTGCACATATCACAAGAAGGTGTGGTAAAATGGCAATGTTGAGAATCTTGCATGCAAATAGTGCAAATGCACCAACGCACAAGCATGCATTGCACAGTTGCTGCGCACGCTTGTAAAACAGTCACTTTGTGGAGTATTGTCACCAAATTGTCAACACAGGCATTTTAGGATCTCTGCTCATGAACAGTGTCACTGTCATTTTCGTAATGTGTCCCAAACGCTGATTTCGCACCATGACCGTGCTATTCAGCGCCGGAAGTGCGAAAACACATTTCTTCCAGGATGTGAAAAATGACAGCTGCACGGTTCACAAGAAGGTCTGGTAAAATACCAATGTTGAGAATATGGCATGAAAATATTGCGAATTCACTAACTTACGAGTGTGTGTTGCGCAGTTGCTACGCACGCTTGTAAAACAGTCATGTGTAGGATTTTTCCCAACAAATTTGCAACATAGGGTTTTTGAGTGCCCTCCTCATGAACAGTGGCACTGTCATCTCCTTACATGGTCCTGAAAGGTGATTCTGTGCAGTGACTGCAAAATCACCTTTCGGGATCGAATAATACCATGACAGTGCAAGAATTCATGAGAAGGGGTCCCAAAAACCCCATGTTGAAAATTTGGGGCAAAAATTTGCAAAAATGCCTGAGATATGTACTAAAGTTGAAAAAACCCTATCTATCCCATTATACAGCTTACCGGCAGATCCTCAGTTCGCGGTCGGCTTTGAAGAGTGCAGATGTGTTCCCGGTCCACCAATGATCATCACACTGAGCTCTGGAGTAAGTATAGGGGTATGGAGGTGTTTGGGGAGGCAGGTGTGCAGTGGGTGGGTGCGGGTGGGGCAGGGGGGCACGGAGACTACAAGGGACCGCTTTTCTTTACGTACTAAAAGGAAAAGAAAACATCATGGACAGTTTTTCTTTTCCAGGGATATGGCATGCTGGAGTGGACTCCCAGCATGCACCTAACTGTTTTGGGGGGTCTGTAGTTGACAGGGGATTGGGCACCCTCGACGGCAAGCAACACGGGGGGGTGAATTTATGCCGACAGGGATTGGACACCCCCATCAGCACACAAAGAAGGGGGAGGATGAGAGCCAAGGGGAACTGGGCACCCCTTGGCATTAAACAATTGGGGGTTATTTCTGCTGATGGGGAGTGGGCAACCCCATCGGCACACAAGGAAGGGGGGCAGGGTAACAGCCGAGTGGGGATTGAGCACTCCTCAGTATTACACAATTGGGGGGGTGCTTTATGCTGATGGGGAGTGGGCTCCCCCATTGGCACATTGACAGGGGGCAGGGGCAGCTGACAGGGGGATTGGGCACCCCCAAAGTCAGCAGTTCTACGGCCGTGTCCCACCATGCACATAATGTCGGTGAGCACGGCAAGAAAAGGACCGCTGCATCTGATGAGCTTTGCTCGGATTGCAGTGGACCTCTCCTTAGATGTGCTTGCCACATTATGTATGCATGGTGTGGAGCCGGCATGTAGGCTGATTGGGGAATGAGGGACGCACCTACTGATGTGTGCCCTGCATTCGCCCAACAGCAACCGCGCCTCCAAATCTGCACTACTGCAAGATGTTGGCTTCCGCTTGCGTGGCAAGCCAACATAAAAATGAACTGTAACTTGCACTAGAAACCTCTTCTGGCTCCCCTGTACAATGCATTACTTACAATGCATTAAGTATCATGAATTGCATAATATGAAAATCAAAGCACTAATTCCAAACTCACAGCTGTTCTTTTACACAGTGCATCATACCATGTAGATCCATACACTACTAATGACATACAGTTCTTTCATTCCCTCTCTCCTCTGCTTCTGCTCTATTACAGATCACTGCAAAGTGCACACCTCCTGCTACCAAAAAATATATATATAAAAACCCAGTAGAAGAAAGCTTAATTTTTTCAGTGCCTTATAACAATGCTACTTTAACATACTGCAACAAAACTATCATGAAAAGACAAAGCACAATTGCTGCCATTATTATGATTCATCCTTTCTATGATAGTTCAAGTTCAGACATGTGTGTGCTTAATTACAGCAACCAGCCTCTTCCGAAATGAAAAACATACACTACTACTTTAGGATACAACTGGGAAACTATGTTTTCAGGATTAAACACAAATGAGTGTTGGGTATTATTCAAGTATATTATTACAGAGTTAGAAAACTTATACAATTCAATAAAAAAAAATCACACAATAATAAAGGTAAAGTTCCATTATGGTTAACTAAGAATATTAGGTGCCAGATAAACATCAAGGAAAAAGCCTTTAAAAAAATTAAAAAATGTCTGAATGATACAAATACAAAATCAATATTAAAGGGAATTAAAAAAAGACAAAACTACTAATTAAAGGGGAAAGGAAAAAAACTGAATTTAAATTAGCAATGACAAAGAATTCAAAAGCATTTTTTTGTATATATCAATGGAAACAAACATAAAGAAAACAGTATAATTAAATTAGTTGAGAATGGGAAGGAAATTATAGAATAAAAACATATTGCAGATACTTTAAATAGATATTTTGGAACGGTGTTTCAGCAAAAGCATCAATCAACTGCAAATTATATATCTGATAATTCATTTATGGAAGGCAGTACAGAAGAGATATCATCAGCACTGAAAAGCATTAAATTAAATTCTGCACCAGGCCAGACGGTATTAACCTTGACTTTATAAGGCAAACAGTTGGTCCCATAACACTTCCTTTAAAGCTTATTTTCAATAAATCATATTATCATGGTGTTATTCCTGAGGATTGGAAATATGCCTCAGTCATTCTGATTCATAAAAAAGGATCCAAAATTGAAGCAAGCAATTATCGTCTGATAAGTATTACATCGAATGTTTGTAAAAGCATGGAGAGAATTATTAAAAAATAGAATAGAACAATTCATTAGCGCTAACAATTTAACAAACATAAAACAGCATGGATTCACTACTGGGAGATCATGTACAATGAACTTAATTAGTTTCTATGATAGGGTAAGTAGGTATGTGGACCAGGGTACCCACATTTACATCTTGTTCATGGATTTCAAGAAATTGTTTGATTGAGTTTAACATGAGAGACTTATTAATAAATTTGTATTGATGAAACCTGAAACAAAAATAATCACATGTATCCAAATGTGGTTAAACAATAGGACCCAGGATGTTAGAATCCCGAATGGACACTCCTATATTATAGATGTTACCATTGGGGTGCCCCAGGGATCTGTTCTCGGGCCAGCCCTTTTTAGAATATTTATATCAGATTTATACCATTGGATAAATGGACAAATTTATAAATTTTCAGGGGAGATGAAAGTTTGTGGACCAGTAGATTCGGAAAAAAATAAAATTGCCTTTAGAAATGATATTGGTAAACTAAAAGAAATGGCAAGAGATAATGAGATGTCACTTAATGAGGATACGTGTATTATAATGTATCTTGGGGCAAGAAATATGCACATCCATTATAGTCTTAATGGAAATTTATTAAAATCAATCATGACAAAGAGGGACCTGGGAGTGATGATAAATAATTTTTTAACCCCAGAGGACCACTGCCAGCAAATGTCAGCCTTGCAAATAGACTATGGAGGTCAAACAAGTGGAGCTTTAGTGCCAGACATGAAGTTTGTATAACACCAATTTATAATATTTACATTAGGCCACATTTAGATTATGCAAGTTTCTTTTGGGCACCATATCTGACTAAGGATGTAAACTTGATCAACTGTGTACAGAGGAATGTAACCAAAATAATTCCCAGAATGTAAAATCATTCATACCAGAATAGACTTATGGAACTGAAACTCTATGACTTGGGGACAAGAAGAAAAAGGGGGATCTTTTAATGTTATATAATATTTTACATGACCCTATCTTCATGTCAGATTGTAACATCCAGTACGTAGACAAACTAGTTATGTGATGTCATAATAAATAATTGTTAGTACCTAAGGCAAATACAAATAAAAGAAAATATTATTTCACAGTAAGGGCTACAAAATTGTGGAATCAAATACCACAATTAATAGTGGATTCAATAAATCCCACATCTTTCAAAAATAGTTTGGACAGACACTTCTTGGATTTAACTTAATTAGCCCACATTGAGTGTGTGTGGGGGGGTGGTAGTCTTGATGGGCCTTGAGCCCTTTTCTGACTTATTTTATCAAGTATTACCAAGTATTACTTTCACAAAAACTGTAGCCAGCAACAGAAGAACCATGTCAGACATATCAAGTGTGGATTTCTGCTGCAATTTAGACATGTTTCTAAAAAATATTAATTAACAGATTTAAGGCAGTGCCTTCTCACCACCACCACAGACTGCAAATAATCGTGCTTTCTCAGAACCCACTGAAAGAAAAACAACTGGAGCCTTCCTTTACAGGACCATCAACAAAAAAGAACAAAACCAGATGCATCTGTGAGTAGACACCGTTCCTTAACTGAAAATAGTATTCAAATAATACAGGAAAACAAAAGACAAACCTAATATGAAAAAAAGATACAAAACAATTTATGGACAATATATGTATTTATTACTGTGCTCAAAGCAAAAAAAAAATCACAACTGACATCAGTATCTCAGTACTATAACAGACTCTAAATTATATTCAGAATATACTATGCTGAAGTTCAAAGCTTGGCTGGTCTCCAATATTCCATTGTATTTATTTTATTTATTGATTGATTTTCTTTTTTAATCAGGCAGATCCACTGGAATTAAAAGTCCCTTTTTCAGGGGTGACTCAGATTTAGTAATACATGATACATATAATATAGATTATATAGAGTCTGAATGTGCAAATATGAACATAACAAGTCATGTACATTTAAGCTATGGATGAAGCATTCATAGGGGTACAAGAGATTAGTACACAGGCAAAACAAATTACTGGTCAGAGGAATAACACAGTAAAGTGCATTCAAGATGGGTGCAGTGGTGTTATTCTGTGGTACAGGGTACAGAACAGACTAGTTGAGTTTTCAATAAAGATAGCTGTAAGAGGCATTTTTGATAAAAGTTGTTAACAAGTCTTTTTAAGATGATTAGGGTGTGCTGAGTCCAAATATGGTTGTTACCAAGCTGTATGTTGTGTATTAAGGCCTCTACAAAGAGAACAAAGACACACATTAAATCACTGAAGTGTAAACCTTTATTTCCTTTTCGTTTATAATTAACATACTTCAGATGGATCCTAATGAGCCGTAACATGTAATAAAAGTGCTCAAATAATATATACAACCTTTTTATAAAGCTACTGAAATTCAATTTCTTATTTGTAAGA
The DNA here is from genome assembly GCA_016271365.2 of Neoceratodus forsteri. Lineage (NCBI taxonomy): Eukaryota > Metazoa > Chordata > Ceratodontiformes > Ceratodontidae > Neoceratodus > Neoceratodus forsteri. The sequence continues at coordinate 78,052,691 of CM057453.1, forward strand.
GGTGCTAGAAATATTTTAAAATGTTATACAACAAAGGGCATGTTTACATGACTCTTATAACTTGAGCATTAGCACCTTGAAACAAAAGTATACAAGTTGAATGAACTGTCAGAAATACAACACGTAATCTGAAAACGCCTGTTTTTAAAACAAGTAAAAACATTTTCTCGACTAAACATTAAGTAAACATTTTAATGCACACAAGTTAAGCACACATGTTAAAGTAGTACAGTTTCAAGAAATTTTGGTATACAGTGGTAGACTGAATCAACATCTTATTAGGTCACTTATTATGACACACATCTACTTATTTGATAATACTGTCCTTATGCACTAAGTGTCAGGTACATTGGCACAACCTTGTCTGAGTTCTCTACATTTGCTTGCTCCTGTACAGACAAGCCGTGTTGTCCTACACCTGCATTGTTGAGTTCTGCACCCTGTTGTGCAGGCACTGAATATTGCCTCCAAGCAGTCTGCTGGTCCTGATGATTATGACATAAGCTGTGGCACCAGACCTCTGTCCTCCTATTTCCACCCACTGTATTTGGAGAAAGAAATATTGGACCTGGGCAGTGGGCCTATCTCCAAACTAGTGCCTGATAATGACCTCTCTGTATGTGGAAGAAAAGAGCATCACTTGATGGGGGTAGAGCTTTTGATGACTGCAAGCATGTGAACAAAGTGGCATGTGCTTTGCCAATGCTGTGGACCTCTGGCAAGCCATACATCTTACAAATAAACTCTTCTGCACCTTACATCTTCTCTGGTCCAGGTCACCCTGTCCAAAGTGTGTTAGAAGATGATGGTGTCACTGAAAAACTTTCCAGGTGGTGTTATTTCTGTGTCCAGCAATAAAAGAGGTAACATCACAACTAGTCATGGCATGAAATGGGAGCAGAGTTTCCAGAACAGTGGGTCCATATTTTGGTTTCTCACAGATGGCAAGAATAGGTAAGTATTTTGGTTCCTTTGACGTGCCAGCTTTCATCCAAAGCTGCCTCCATGTTATTTTGTTATAATGAGCCAATGAAAGAATAGGCATGTCAGTGTCCATGGCTCCAACAACTACACCATTGGAATCATTGTGGAAACAGTATAAAATCATTCTTGTGTCTATACTTCTTCTTGATGAGCACACAGCTGATATGTGTCAACTGTTCCTGTCGAGCACCATACTTCAGCCTAATCCTGAAAGCTACCAGCCAGAATGATGTTTTTACCATGCTGTGCTTGTGTCATTAGTTGCTCAGATAAAAAATATTGCAAGGTCTTCTTTATTGGCTGGAAGCATAATGAATGGATCTTGAACCTCTTGAGTGGTTTTGCCTCATATCAGCCTTGATAGATTCCTTATAGTACCTGTCAAGCACAACGTTTATTCTGTGGAAGTCTGCTCCAGTCCTAGGTACTATTTCTACAAATGTGTCTGCAAGGTCTCTGAATGTTTTGCTCCAGATAGCTTTCCTATGGCTTGCACCAAAGACAGTGCATCTATCACAAGACCACTTCTCTCAATGGGGCAACTGTTGGTGGGTAGTGGACATTAGCTGTCAATGCATCACCTAGTATTGCTTTTGTGCCTGTTCTTAGACTGCCATTTATCTGTGCTAATGGCAATGGGACAGGCATTAACTCATGTTTCAAAATCAGTTTCAAATTCACAGTCCTGCTGGCTTCACATGCTGTGATTAGTTGCTGAAGAATATCTCTGCCTGCCTTCATGATTGAGGCCTTTCCTTTGATTTCTTTCCCCACCTCATATAGCATGGGCAAAGTTGGAGCATTATTTTTTGCAGTGGATCATAAATGTGTACACATCCAGGCTCCCCCTCTTGTGTCATAAGCCATTTGTCCACAAAGCTGTTCAAATGAACTTGTCCTAGGCTTTTTGCATTCAACAGTGTGTCTTGTATGGCTTCAGTAGCCAGATCTTTTGTTGCAATATTTTGCAATGAAGTGCGTGGTTCCTCCCTAGAGAAAACCTTAAACCTTTGAAGTGTTTGTACAAGTGTATCCTCATCTTCATTGTCATATTTCTTCCTTGCCTTTTTTGACTCATTGTGAGTGAGTTGGTCGTCCAAGCCAACACAGAACATGGCTTTGTTGCCTGCTGAGATATGGGGTCTCAGGTTATAAGACAAAGCCCATCTGCTTAGGGCTGAGCAAGTCTTAGTGATGCCTACAATTCCACTCCTTTCTTTCCAATGCCATTAGGCCACTCTTGACCTTGATCAGGGTCCAATTGATTGACCTTCTGACATGATCTTTTGACAGAAAAGTTCCCTTGCTGGAACTTCTTGAGCCCTTGATCTGGTAGTTGATGCATTTCTGCAATGTAGATGGCATCTCACATCAAATAGTTTGTGTTTTCATATCTCATGAAGAATGGCGGCATACATTTGAAAGTGAAGAGATCAGCTCCCAGTTTCTTTCTCTCTAGGCATGATTAAACATGAGCAGTAGGGCCACCATTTCCATGTACTGCCACCAAAACCTGAAGTTCACACTACCTTCACCTTTATTGGTCATAAAAGTGGAGGTAAGATTTCAAAATCTTTGTGAAGTAAGAACTGACATGACCTCACCATAAGAATGTGACTGATTGGCTTTGATGTTATCCTCTTTAAGCTCTTGATGATGTGCTGCTATTAAGTCCAAGAGATGTGGAAGAAGCAGGCACCACAATGCTTGAAATTTCAGTTCCTTGGCTCGCATCACCCTGGCATATGACTTGTCATTCATAGCTTGTTCTCTTGAGTTTGGTTAAAGAACTCACTTTTAATCTAGTCACCTGCTAGCCCTGAAGTCTGTGTGTACTGGCCTATAACTTTTTGAAAGTTCATTGAGATACAGATGCCTCCTAGTCATGGAATAAGCCACTCTCTGTACCCTGGTATGGCCCATTTTAGTTCCATCAGTTTAAAGTACAGGGCTTCATCACTGGTTAGAATCACATACTGCTGCCCAAGAACTGATGACACATGTTTGCATCTCCGCACAACAGTATTGAGGGTGTCTAACTCATGAGCAGGGGCTTGAATGATTGGCATGTATCCAATTGTAGTTTTTTCTGGTTCAGTTGTCATGTGCAGTTGGTTGAAATATGTCCATCCACATCTTGGGTTCTCATTGTGATGTTGAATGATAAAGGCCATATTAAAAGTTTTTGCCTGCACTGCAGCTTTGCAGTTTTCTTCAGATTCAGAGTACCACTCTTTGCAACCATGTTCCTTGAATACTGGTTTAGCTTTAACACCTTTTACATTGACTGGCATGATTGTGTTGACTGCATCAGGAACACTGAGTGTGCTGTTGTTTGATGGCTTTAGATCATTCATCATCAGATTAGGGGCTCATCCTCTTTGTCAAGCAGCAACTTGGATTGCATGTAATGTGTTTCTGCCATCCAGAGAAGCTTAATTTATGTCAATGTTGTTGGCTGTATAGTGAATAAACTTCCTGGGAACCAGATTGGAAGGAAGAACATCACCATTCTCAGCATCCATAGTTTTTAGGTTTTCTCTGCTAGGGCTGTTTCCACCTTTCAGATTCCTTTGTAACTAATTTAGTTTTATTTAATGTTCAGTAACAACCTTTGAACTAGAAGCTCATTTACAAAGGTTCCACATCAAATAACATAAACATAACCCAACATAAATTTAAGCAGTGTACAACAACTAGCTGAAAATCGACAGCCATGAACTATTATATACAACCTTTACAGAATACATAGTCAATGTATGTTACTTGAACAGCAGTGAATCAACATCTAAGGAAGGACTCAAGATACTCTGTAGCACCCAGATAAATAGGTATTGTCACCAGTGTTTAGTCTAGAAGTATAGTAAGTAAAGTTGAGTAGGGTTGAAAAGAATGTGGACACAAATGTGGAGGGGAGGAGAGAGAGAGGGTCTGGTGTAGGAGAGGACATGTAAGGTTAGGAGAGGGAAAAGGATATTTTTTTTTTGTGACAGTGTAGCGGAGGGAAAGCACTACCTGATCAGAAAGGGAGATGAAGCAGTAACTGCAAGTGTGGAGTTAGAGTTAAGTTTCAGGGAAGCAATCACAGCCACTAGTGGTGGCAAAGTGATAAACTAATGCAGTGGCCAGCCTTGTGGAAAAGCTGAACAACTTGTTTTGACCTTGTTGCCTGATGGAGGGTGTACCCAATATCAATGTGCTATGGTGTCCATTTCTTTCCACCACTCACACCATATACAATGTCTTGAGCTAAACTAAGCACCTTGAATTTCACTGATTGTCGTTACTCAAGGTTCTCCTCATCAGCTTCACCCTCAAAAAGAGACCGACCTTCATTAACATGTGAAGGAACATGTACAGCCTATCTGAAATGCAAGCAGCTGCATCATCCTCAATGACATTAAAATCTTTGTGGCCAGGGTGTGACAAAGTAACTCCCCAAATTTTCAATGCAACATGTACCAGTGACATAAATATGTCTTCTTTGGGATGGCCATCTAATTATCTTATTAAGAATCTGTCATTTGTGAGATGGGTACAAATTTATACTTGGCTGGAACTAAGAGCAGGAAACTGATCAAGAAATGAAATGAAATGTCCACAGTGAAGTGTGCGAGCAAGAGACCACAGGTCGGTGCTCGCCGAATGAGATGGCCAATCCCAAAATCACAAACCAAAAGAGAAAAAGTGCAGCACACTGAAGCTGGATGCAAAAGTAGAATTTATTTCTAGCCCAATTGGCTATACATTCAAAAACAGATCCAAACACAGCAAATAATGTGGATGGTACTACTCTAGTGTTTCGACTCGTAGAATGAGTCTTCCTCAGGGGGTATGGCATACTGGAAAGATCTGTCATTATATACATGTTACACTAGATTACACATCACACTTAATCAATTAAACATGAGATTGTGGACACCCAAACTTCATAGTGCTTTAAGTAACAAATAAACTATTTATACAAGTTCTATACAACAATGTAAAAAAATGTGTACTACATTTCTCATTTTTAGCAAAGTTTTCCAAAGTTCATATGAAAGACTTATCTCCAAAATCATTTAAAGACAGAAAATTGTCTCAAATGGTCTGCACACAAGGTGCTCCATAAATATGAAGGAGACAGGCACAGAAAAGAGAAATGGAGGGAAAGGGAGAAGGGGGAGAGAAAAAGGAGCATAGAAAAAGGAAGGTAAGGAAAATGGGAAAGGAAGGGCAGGAAGTGTGGAATGAAAAAGGGGAAGGGATAAAGAAAGGTGAATGGGTAAAGGAGGGGAGAAGGAGGAAGTAGGGAGAAAGAAAGAAAAAATAAAAGACAAGAATAGAATAGAAAAGGAGGTTTGGTCTATCATGCCCTATTTTTACTGGGGGTACGCATCCAAGACCCATACATTTAAGGTCTTCAGTGTTATATAGGTGTTGTATTGCAAAGTGGGCTCCCACTGGTGTGCTGAGGTTTACATTCACAATAGAGTGAATGTGCTCCTGGATTCTCTACTTTAGGGGCCGAACTGTTTTGCCTACATACACCAAACCTCCTTTTATAGAAGGAGTATAAATGGATTTTCAAATTACAAAGTGTGAAACACAAAGGGCTCAACAATCAGTGGGATCTTAAACCTTATTTGAAAAAATAGCAAAAAATAGAGACGAACAATGCTAACGTATGTTTGTGAAATTTGCATTTCTTTCAGATTATTGAATGCCTCCATCCTAGTTTGGATGGTTGTATTGCTCATATAAAGTATACCCATCTGAAATATCCCTTTTATTTGGATAGCAGTGCTTATTTCTTTGTATAATAATTTCAATGAATGATAGAATATCAAAACAATAATAACTTCTGTTTTATGATTAACTTATTTCTAGTATTATGATATACGGATGACTAAATGCTATAAAAAGTTACATATCAGGGTGCAATGGGTGTTAAAACTATGATGTGTGTCTTATTTCTATTCTTAATAAACTGAAAAGAAATTATTGCAAACAGTTTGATTTTGCTGAAGGGTTGGTATATCAAACATTTCAGGTGAATTTTGGCAGCTATATTATTTTGCAAGTTTGAGGGTCTAAATGTCAAATGTCAAAATTCAGCTTGGTAACAATCATTTTTAAAATCAACAGGTTCAAACTATGTTAGGAAAACTTGTTACCAACTTGTAACAAAAATGTTTCTAGACCCCTTATGGAGGATACAGAGGACTGATTCTAAGACTTCCATTTAGTCTAGAATGTAAAGTACAATTTCAAGCTTCTGTAGTCCAAGAGCTCTCCTTAACTGCTACATCAACTAACCTGCCATAGAAAAAAAAAGGAAGTTCCACTTGTGGTCCACAGTAAATTTGCAGACCTCCTGCACAGCGATGACACAGTACTGACACAGGTATGGTGCAGGGGGCATAGCCCCCCACAAATTTCTTCCTTTTGTGATGTCACAATACCAGTGTCAGTTGTTCCAGGGAAGGGGCTGAACACCGGGAGAAAAGCATCGGTGAAAACAGACAATTACAGTGACTGTGGCTGTAATGATCTATTTTCAGACTCTGCTGTTGGGGTGTTACTCTAGAGTAGGGCTGAGCAGACTGTTCCATGGGAGATCCAAACCCCCTGATTGAACCTGCAATCCACATACCTGGATAAATACAGATTTCACTGTAGAAGTCTGGTTCCAGGTCTGTGGAAAAGCCATTTGTTGGATTATTTTGTCTGTTGCCAGGGGGATGCCATTGGCATGTACAGGTAGCCAGCACCATCCAATCAGGCAACAGTAAGTCACATGACACACTCAAGGTATATAACCATGCTGAGTGTGCCATGCAGCCCAAAAGAGTGAGGAGGACTGGAGAAAAGCAGAAGGAGAGCTGTATTCTACAGCAGAGTGCAATAAAAGCATTAAAAACCAAAGGAAAACTTAAAACCACCACCAGAAAGATAACTGAGGGGAGGGGAGGGAACAACAACAGAAAGGGAGAGCGAGAGAAACTGATCATTGGGGGTGGGTGAAGGCAGGTCTGGTACTCAGGGAGTCAGGACAGAGGAGATAGCGGTGGCTGGGGGAGATGCAACATACTGTACTGTGTGTGTGTGACTGACTGTGAGCAAGGGCAGGCTGGCAAAATCTTTGACTTTTGCCATTACATCTAGATCCAGAGGAGAGAATGAGAGACTACCAGGGGCCCAACAGAGATTACAGTTACATAAAACCCAAATGAAAGTTTTTTTTTTCTTTTCCTTGCCTCCGATGGTGTAGCTGTATGTACAGAAAGGGCAGACTGGCAAAATCTTTGACTTGTTCCATTCCAGAACCAGACTGAGAAGAGAGGGAAAGACTAATGGGGGCCCCAGAGAGATTACAGTTACAGAAAATCCTAAATGAAAGTTTTTTCCTTTCTTGGCCTCAGGCAGTGTAGCTGTGTGCACAAAAAGGGTAGGCTGGCAAAATCTTTGACTTGTACCATTCCAGATCCAGACTGAGGAGAGAGGGAGAGAAAATTGAGGCCCAAGAGAGATTGCAGTTACAGGAAATCCCAAATGAAAGTTTTTTTTCTTTTCCTGGCCACAGACAGTGTAGCTGTGTGTACGTACTGAGAAAGAGTAGGCTGGCAAAATCTTTGACTTGTGCTATTCCTGATCTAAAGGAGAGAGGGACAGACTACTTCAGGTCACAGAGAAATTTTGCAGTTACATAAAATCCCCAATGTTTTTCCTGGCTTTAGTTCAGCTGTGTGTACAGAATAAGGGCAGCAAGGTAGCAAAATAAATATTTGACTGTGACATCCAGAGGGGGAAGAGAGAGATTGTAGTGCAGGGTGGCCCATGATAAATTTAACAGTCCCAGAAATCCCAAATAATTTTTTTTCCAGACTTCAGTGTGTCTGTGTGTACAGGGCAAGGGCAGCAGGGTGGAAATATAAATGTTTGACTGTGACATCCAGAGGGGAGAGATAGAGACTGCAGTGTGGCCCACAATAATTGTAACAGTCCCAGAAATCCTAAATATTTTTTTTACTGGCCTCTGGGTGGCTATGTATACAGGATAAGGGCAGCAGGGTGGCAAAATAAATCTTTGACTTGTGCCATCCAATCACAATCACTTACCTTCATTCACAATTTCATGTATTAAAAAAAAATACTGTTCAGACAAACAACATACAAGTTAATGTGTCTGCCCTGTGCTGCTGGCTGTGGGTGGCCCAGGGGATAAACTGACTTTGTGACTTGTAGCAGGCTGTTTACAGTACAAAACAAGTAAACTACAGGCACTACACACAAGTGTCATCATCATCATCATCACTCATTCCCCATTATTCCTTATTATCATTAGTTTTATAGTATATCATGTTACAGTAAGTATAAGCATTAACCAACCCCCAGTGTGGGACTGTGCAGCATGTGGCTGATGCACGAGATGTGACTGCATCTCCAATTCAATGTCTAAGGCACACTTAACAGTAACTGTGTGGTAGGAGCTAGTCTGGTAATCTTGAAAGGAAGTGGTGGTGGACCTCTGTGTTGTTGTTGTGATGTCAGTTTATACAGTCAGGAGTCACGACAATAAATTTTTCTGTGACCTGTGGGTGGGAATCATCAGAAGGACATCACATTAGAGGGATATTTTGTTACAAAATGGATCAAAGTGTTGATGAAGAACATTCTATTTCTCAGGTGGGCAGTGGCACTGCAAAATACAGCAATCAGCCTGAAAAGGAAAACAAAATCAAACCCTAAGAAGTGATTTTTTCACATCTAAGGTGTTGTCTTACAAGCAAATGCTTGAATCCAAAAAAGGTGAGTGTTTTGGATCATCATCAGTCCCAAATAAAAAAAAAGTTATGTAGTTAAAAAAATAAAGGCATGGTGGGTACCACCAGAAGAGGCACTCAACGGTATGGAACAATTGCATACTATGCTACTGGCAGTCTCTCATCTGATTCTCCAGAGGTTGAACATAAGGGTAATACTAATAATGAAGATAAAGAAAATGATCAGGCAGCACAAGATTTACTGGAGGGGATGGAAATTGCAGATGCAGAAGAAACAGGCAGAAATGTTTTTGTTGTGGAGGGGGCAGTGGGAATAAATCACAAGAGGAACAGGATCAAGAAAAATCGGGGGGAGGGGACCCTGAAAAGTTGACCAAGGTGTTGTCTCTTCCTGGGAAAAAAAAATAATAAAATGTCATCTTTTGTTTGGTCATACTTCTTCATTAGTGCTTCCAATGAGTTGATAGCAACATGAGCTATTTGTAAATAACCAGGGGTTAAAAGAAAGGAGCACTGGGAATTTCATCACTGAAAAGGCACCTAGACAGATGTCATAACATTACTGAGAAGTTCAGTTATGAGTCTTGAAGAGAAAGTGACAGTGATAGCTCACTACATTCAGGGGTAACACCCATAGAAGAAAGCAGTGGCAGCCCCTGCAGCACTGCACCTCCACCACCACTTCCTGCCCTTCGAGGAAAATCTCAGATTGTTACTGAAAGTGACCATGTCTTCAAAAGCCCACCTCTTTCAAGGAGACAGCTTATCATTTCAGAAACATATGACCATAAAGCCAAATATGCCTCAACTCACTCTGTTGCTCTTACAATAACCCCAAAAAATTCCAAAATGATAACTGTTGATTTGTTACCATATAATGTGGTCGAACATATAGGATTCAGGCAGCTGCTTGAGTACCTCGAACCTCGGTATAGTATACCATCACGGAAATACTTCTCAACAACAGGGATTCCAGATCTTTATGATGTCATATGTAAAAAATTAAGACGCATGTTGTGCAGTGCTGTTGGGAGGGTGGTGCATCTCACAACAGATATCTGGACAAGCTATCAGCCTGAACCCTTCATGTCTGTCATGGCACATTGGGCATGTTTCGATAATTCCCATGGGACTGGGGACAGTAAAGAATCACAATTTGCTGTTTTAAGAATGTTTTTTTTTTCCCATTTGAACATACCTCATACAATATCAATGAAGAGCTCCAAAAAATAATACAGCAATGGCTCACCTCACAGGGACTGTCAGTTGTCTTTATAGTTGCCGATAATGGGTCCAGCATAAAGAAGGTCTTGGAGGAGAGGGGCTTTGTTTACATCTGCTGATTTTTGCATTACTTAAATTAAACACTTCACAGTTTTCTAGATGACAACAGGGAGATTAAGGCTTCTGTTAGCACTGCTAAAAGAATATGCACTCATTTCAGTCACTCAAGCAAAGCCTGTCACTTGTTTGGAAAAATACAGCAGGAGTGCAGTTTACCTTTGAACAGACTGATGCAAGACATTTCTACTTGATGGAATTCAGCCTTTTGTATGTTCCAAAGGCTGCTGGAACAAAAGAAAGCTGTCAGGCAGTACACATTAGAAAATAAAATTGGTGATGCAGATGTCTATATTACTCCACCACAGTGGGGCATGCTGGAGTTTCTAATTTTCCTGATCCATCCATTTGAGGAAATCACCAGGGAGGTTAGTGCAAACACCGCAACTCTCAGCCAGGTAATACCCCTAATTAAAATTTTAAAATGCAGATTGAATCTGATTAGGGAAAAGTCAGAGAAGCAAGATAGTTCCATGATCACAAAGGCTGCCAGTGGTGCTGCTGACACATGCAGATGGCCTTCCAGAATACAACACGATCTAATGAGACATATGATCAAAAAAATTGAAGATGACAACTACCATATGTAAAATGCTTCATTCTGAGTACTACATTAAAGCAACAATCTTGGACCCATGATACAAATCAAAGCAATCATTGAGTGATGATGATAACACTTGTTTCAAGATAAACAAACAAGAAATAATTGACAAGGCGCATGCCGTCATGGAACAGAGTACAACAGCAGCACCACATTCAGAATCTTCTTCATGACACAGCACAGTGTTAGGTGGCCCATCCTTTACTGTTGTGGCATTTTCTCCCTCTTCCTCCTCAGTCACTGCTGCCCAATTTTCTTCTTCACCACCAGCCAAGCATAGCACTGTCCCACAGTCACTTGATTCAACTTCATGTCTCTGGAGTCACTTAGATTTAATTGTAACATCTTCTTCATCTGCCTCTTGTAACACAGCTTCAGCACAGACCATTGTTGAAATGTACCTGGCACAGCCCATTATCAGCTGGAATGCTGATCCTTTGAAATACAGGAAATCCAAACAAAAGATGTGGCCTGCTTTAATACACATTGCAATGAAGTACATGAATTGCTGCCCAACAAGCATCTTTTCAGAACAAAATTGTTTAGATCAGCTGGTAACATCATTACTGACACACAGTCCTGTTTGACACCAAAAAATGCTGAGCGCCTCATATTTCTCAAAGCCAATCAATTAATCAATCAATTAATCAATCAAAATCTTTATTTAACCAGGCGATCACCATTGAGCAAGCTCATTTTCGAGGTGGACCTGGGTGCAACAAATACAAAATAACAATAAAGTACATGATGGTTCCAATTCACTGGCAAATCAACAACAGGCAACAACAATCGTAAGGGAGTACAGGTTAAATACATCAAAAGATACAGAGTGAAAAGGTGAAAACAGCAATAGCGCAGATGAGTTCAACAAGTCTTAGTAGGATTATAGGGGCAAGTAAGGAGATAACTAACTGGAACCCCAGGAGAAAAGATGGGCGGTTTGATATGGGGAGGAGGCAGAAGGGAGGATGAGGAGGGGGCATAGGGCATATATTAGAGAGAGCAACGGATAGGGGATAAGGATAAGTCAACATTCCTCACTTTAATCTCAAATATGATACCCGAATAAAACATACACTGACTCCTCTGAGCAGGCCCTATCCACAAAACACTTTCAAGAATTTGTGCCTGTGGTGAAAATCTTTTGTGAATAGGGTCTATTACAGGAGGTAGCAATTAATTGCAACAAGTCAGGTCAGGATGGACTAGGCCAGGCCACTGTTACTTGAATGATCACATGAGCTGCACAGAATAGAAACAAAAATAACATCAATGGGTTCAGAGTCCAAAACAAATACAGCAAGCAACTGCATTTCATGTCACAAACTTACTTAGTGGTACCTGGTACCAGTATCTGATCTGAAAGGTGTGGTAATGTTGTCTAATACTGCTACTACTACTGCTACTATTATCAGGTTTTGTCCTTATGAGTCACGACTCTTTCTTATCACCTTTTGTCCACTCCTTACTACTACTAGTCACTTTTTTGCCCTCAGCAACTGATTCTTACTGTACTGTTTTAATTTTCATACAGTGCATGGCTTAGTAGATGCCTGAAACACATAAACTGAATACTCTTTGTATATTTCTCAAATCCCTCTTATTTGGCTGCAAATACTTCACAGAATAAAATGCTACTAAATTGAAAATTCATATAATTTCTTTATTGTTTTTGTGTGCATGGTATGTTAGCCTGGTTACATGTCACTTGCAGTAACTGGGCTGAGAGTATAACTATATTTTATTTTTGATACTTAAATTATTTGGCAGTGGCTGGCAGCAATTGTGGAACTAGGAAGGATGTAATTGTGTTGTGTGTCATCAGATATTCAGGTGGCAGTGGCAAACATTTTTATGACTGCACTGCACTTGACCAATGTGATGAGTGACTGGCTGCCTGTCTGGGTGGTGATCACTGTCTTTTGGTTTTCTTCTTTAAGGATTCAGCATGTTGATCAGAGTCAGTAGAAGTAGTCATAGTACTAGAAAACATTACCACCTCTTGGACCAGGTAGTGTACCACATAACACAGTACACTGGGGCATGCAAAGCAGTTGCATCATTCAGATGGGTAGAGTGAGTGGGCTCTCTTAGTGCTGCTCATTTGATCATTCGTATCAATTTCTTTGGCCTGTTCAGCTCTAACTGGAACATCCAACAAAATAATACCCACGCAGCACCTTTAATAAAAAATCTTAGCTGCCTGACAATGTCTGCAGTGCTTGGTGGTGCTGTGATATAGATATTTGCATCTATGTGTCTGTGTGTGTGTCTGTCTCTCTCTCTCCATCTCTTCCAGCACACTCATGTCACGGGCCCGAGCAGAATATGCCACCATTATAGGCCAGCCATGAAGGGGATAATAGTGACTGATTGCTTTTCTATTTAGCAATTTTACTCTAATTTTTATACAAATAATTCATTAAATTATTTTCTTAGGGCCTCTGTGTCAAATGTGAGCAACTTTGCCCACTTTTATGCATTTGTTCACATTTTTTCAACTATTGGTCAATAAATTAGAACTAATCCGAAAAAAAATCAGAATTTCAATGTGTTCCAGTTCTTATTTAATAAGGGTCAGAACTTAACTGAGTTCTCCAAGCCCTACTCTAGAGTAGGCCACTGGGAAAAATACCAGAATAGGTTCCAGCCCATCTTTCACACGTGAAAACTCTATGGGCTAATGGCACCAAATTCTGCAAGCCCTGGTTGCACCGAACATATGGCGTATAGGGCATTCTTCTGGCTGGTGATAGATATTTTCTTACTCAGGTGCCAATTGCCGAAGATTAGACCTACTTTTTCTGGTCTAGCTCATGGCATTCCCAGGTACCCTTTATACAAGTCTGACAATAAATATTTGGCACAAGCTGCCATAAATTGAGTAAAATGTCATAACTGTCCTCACCAAAATCAGGTGCAGCTGCAGTAAAGATATTTGGTACAGCTGCACCAAAACATGGGTTTGACGCAGGGCTTGACACAAGTGCTGTGTCCAGCTTTGAAAATCAGGTCCTATATTTCTATCAATAATAAAAAACCATCACATGTGAGCAAATTGACCAATCACAACTTCACCGAGCTATCTCAGAAGCAGACTTCAAAACATGAAAACAAAAATCACCTGCTGCAGTATTTCTCCCTTTATTACACCTGGATTACTCAACATAACCAAAATGCAGGGCATGCTTTTTGGAACACCTGCCTAACTTCATAAAAACCACAACCTATATAATGTCTCCTGTGCAGATGGCTCCTCTCTTATGATGGTAACCTCTTTCAGATACCTAGGAGTCCTACTCAGTGAAACCCTTACTTTTGAGCAGCATATCATGACTACTTGCAAATCTATAAACACTAAACTGAGTATTGCCTACAGAACAAGTCAGAGCCTTACTCCCTCAACTAGACTGGCTATTGCTACAGGCATCCTACCACCATCTCTTGCCTATGGTGTAGTCACCTACATAAATGCTGCTAAGAGTACCCTTAACAAATGGGACACTACATATAATAATATCTGTCACTTTGCCTCAGCTTCACCTCATCTGAAGCACCACTGCTTTTTATATTCAGACCTAAACTGACCCTCTCCCTCTGCCAATCGACAACTTGCCCTTGGGTCTCTGCTGGATAATATCCTGAGTTCTAACCAGCCCTTATCTCTTGCTGCCATGCTAGTCCCACAGTCTCCCTCCTATGGCTTCAGACCTACTGAGCTCTCTCTCTCTGCTATTCATCTCTATGTGTAGAACCCTGAAAGGTACTACAGTGTTTTCTAGCGTCACCCCCAAAATATCAAAACTCCTTACCTCTTGAGATCCACTCAACACCTAGCCATGCCACTTTCAAAAAGATGCACCATACTCTTCCTATCAAACATCCCAGTGCACCTGTTTCAAGCCACCTTAAGCAGCTTATGCTCCTCTGCCTAACTCACTAAGGTATTTTTCTTGCATACTGTGACCTCACTCCTCTCCTGAGTTTATCAACAGTTATATAGAACACTTGCTGTAATCTGATAAATATGGCTCTAATGCCTTCCACTTTTGTATGTTTAGTTGTTTCTAGAGAACTGTTTTAGTCAGTGCCTATTGCTACTATTTTCTTCTGAATCTTGCTGTTTATGTACTTTTTGGTATTACCGAATACTGTACACCATGTTGTAATTTGTCTGTTTCTGTAAAGTTGTTCTGTAATTCTTCTGGGTCGTGTCTGAAAAAAGTCTCACTTGTGGTTAGTGCACCCACCAGGTAAACAAATACTAAATAAATAAATAAATAAAATAAAAGAAAGAAAGGTTGGGCTATATATTCAATTAAATATGGTAAGAAGAGGGCAAGAAGGTCTCAGACATTTAATGTCAAGCTCCTTTGAAATAAAAACTGATGCCCAAGGGCTAAAATATGTTTCTTTGAGTCACAATCAAATGCAAAAAAAAAAAAAGTAAAAATCATAAACAAAATAAACAAAAACTCTGAGTCTTCAGGTTTCTATACCAAATGACCCCATGTGCCCAGTAGCTTCCTTCAAAAAGTACATCTTCTATCCACCAGCAAATGCACCTGCTATTTATATTCATCCAAAAAAATAAACACCTCCATCATTTCCCAGACTGCATAGATGTGTGGTACACTAAAGAACCACTTGGTATAAACTACCTGCCTAAAATGATGCAAAAACTCAGCAGTGTCACAATCCTATCATGATGGTACACCAATCACAATGTCCAAACAAAAGCAGTTCAAATGCAGGATTTGATGCAAGACAAAAAAATGGGAGCGAATGGCCATCACAATGAAGAAAGACTCCAAAGCTGGTGGGATGCTTCCCATATGAAGTAAAAGCATGGAGTCACAGCTTATCAAGAAAACAGTACTCACAAAACACAGAAGAGCCAAACCTCCCTGCAACAAAGTCACCACTGAATCTGCAAATCAACAAATTCTACCACCTACTGGAATCAACAAGAAACCTACAAATAATGAAAGTCTGCCATCTGAAGGAGCTGTAACCAATGAAAGCCTATCATCTGTCACACCTATATACAATCATACCCTGCCATCTACAGCAGCCAACCCACCTTTCAGTCTTAACAGCAAGTTCTACAAAACTGTAAACTTCATTGCCTACTCTTAATAAGTTTGGTAAGTAAAAAAGAAAAACATTTCATAGGTTTCATAGGTTAGTTCAAGCTTGAATAGACTTTCATCCTTAGTGCTTGCCATTTAGAACTTACTTTAAATTATATTTCACCCCATCCCTACATATCCTGTCCAGTCTTGATTTAAATATTTCCATATTTGGACTTTCCACAACCTCTGCTGGATGCTGATTCCATGAAGTGTCCACTATTTAGCTAAACCAGTTTTTTCTGCATAATAAGTTCCATCTGACCTGGAACAGTTGCTTGGAATGCATTCTATTGCTAATTTTGCTTTTCCTTAACTCAAAATCCAAATCTCCCCTAAGTTTTGCATCTCACATTGCTCTGTATAACATATACATATCTCTTCTGTATCTCTTGTACTGGAGAGAAAAGAGATTAAGGGCCAGATATTCAAACCATTGCGCCTAGCGCAAAACCATAGCGCTGGATTAGCACAAGGCTACAATATTCAAAAGCCCTATTAGCACTGGCGCTGTGTGGTAGCACCAATGCTAATAGTTAATAGTATGCAGGGGCTGGGTTGGGAGAGCACCCATGAATGCCAGCAGCATGGCATATCCAAAGATCTAGCGCTGCACTACAGGCATTAGCGTGACTTGTTGCATAGCGCTAAATACCACTGAGAAAAGGCCAGCAGTAATGCGGCAGTGTCCCCCCATGATTCCTGACCCCTGGTAGCCCCCTAAATCAAAGAAGGACCTGGTGATTTAGTGGCCCCCCCGCATGAATCCTCACCCAAAAAACATACATAAATCATTTTTCCCCTGGTAGTCTAGTGGCCCCCCCCAACCCCTGTGCGTATCCCGACCCATAAAATGTTCACAAATCATTTTCCCTTGTAGTCTAGTGGCCCTCCACCTCTGCATGAATCCAACCCATAAAATGTACAGAAATCATTTTTCCTGGTATTCTAGTGGTCCCCCACTCCCCATGAATCAGACCCGTAAAATGTTCAGAAATAATTTTCCCTGGTAGTTTGTCCCCCCACTCCCTGCATGAATTCCGACCTGTAAAGGTTCAGAAATCATTTTTCCCTAGTAGTGTAGTGGTCCCCCCACCCGCCCATCAATATAGACTCCCATGAATAGAGCCAGCGACCGGCTCAGCCCTCCTCTCACCACTATGGCTGCCACCCGACTGGGGTACAAATGGCGCTACTTCATTACAGTGGCGCTCGTGCATTTTCTCCTCAATGAAAGAAAAAACTGAGCCGATCTCAACTATTAGTGGGAGACTATAGTGCTGACTGGGGGCATCACTGCCGGGTGAGAGGACCACTAGACTACCAGGGAAAAATGATTTCTGAACATTTTACGGGTCGAAATTCATGTAGAGGGGTGGGGAGACCACTAGAATACCAGGGAAAAATGATTTCTGTACATTTTATGGGTTGGGATTCATGTAGGGGTGGAGGGCCACTAGACTACCAGGGAAAAATTATTTCTCAATATCATACCAGTCAGGATTCATGCAGGGGAGTGGGGGGACCACTAGACTACCAGGGAATATTATGTTGCATTATGTGGAACGGGGGTCGGGATTCATTGGTGGGATCCATACCTCCAACTGTCCCTAATGTTCAGGGATATCCCTGAATTTTGCCTCACGTGTGTCCTCTGCCCCTTGTGTAATGTGTGTTGTTATGACTGAACAGTGGAGATTGTCAGCATAACATTATGTCTCACATTAAAGTTACAGACGGTATAGTCTTCACTGAATACATCTTACACTGATCCCCTTATTCTATCATCTTTCTGGGTGAACAGTATCACTTTGTGAGATGTGTCCCTGAAGTGGGGTCTTTGTCCCTGTTCTTGTAAGCCCTGTCCCTGATTCAGGAGGCATGGGGCTGGGAGGTCTGTATACACCAACTGTGTTCCTGCTGCTTCCAGCGTATCCTTCCATTCAGACCAACAGGGGATGCTGTGGGTATGTGTTGTCCTGTAGTGTCCAGCCTGTACTTTCATTCAAACCAAAAAGTGGAGCTGTGTGCACCATGCAGTAGCACCGGGCAAACTGCATGGTAATGTACGCTAAGCAGCACATAATGACATGCAAATGTGCCTGTTTGCCCACGGATTACCTAAGTAGGCTCATTTGCATGGAAGCTTTGAATATAGTTTCCGTTTGCCCCAGGCTAACCAGTTTGCACTGGGTTAATGTGTTAACACTGTGCAATCAGGTTAGCCCTGGGCAAACCTCACTTCAGCATAGCACAGTTCTGCAGTGTGTGGCTTACATTGTTGTTTGTAGTAGCTGTGAGACATCTCTGTGCAATCACACACAATGTTCTCCACCCGCAACACTGGCTTGCTACAGAGTCTAATGAGCTGCAGTTGCAGTTTGCACTTCCCTGTTGCTATATTCAGTGCTGTCTTATTCCAGAGCTATTTTTGGCCTGCACTCCCAGATTGACTTGCCCGGTTTCCTTAGCATGCTATATTCAGCAGGATTAGCACTAGGCTGTTCCTTTTGAATATAGCTTGCTTTTTGCTACGGGCTAAGTTTGCCCACTGGGCAGTGCTAATTTAGGCCCGGGGCAAAGTTTTGAATATCTGGCCCTCAGTCTCTGGTCATGGGGCAATTCCTTCAACCCAGAAATTTGCTCTAGTGGCTCTTTGTTGAACACCCTTAACCCTTAGAATATCCTCTTTTTTATATGGGAACCACACCTGAATGCAATATTCCAAGTGTGGTCTAACCAATGCCCCATGCAATGGCAGCAACACATCTTTGTCCCGACTAGATATATGTCTGAGAATACAATATAAAAGTCTGGGTTACCTTTTTGATTTGATCATCACAGTGGTAGCTAAATTTCAAATCTGAGCTGACTTTAATCCCTAGATCTTTTTCTTGGTGGGTTACCAAAAGGTTTTCATTCCATAGCTTATACTCTTGCTGCCTATTTTGTGTACCTAAGTGCATAATCTTACACTTTCTGATGTTCAAGGCTAGCTTGCTATGGTTGGTCCAGGTAAGTATACTTTCAAGGGCTTGTTGTAGTGCAATTATATTCTCTGAACTATTAACCACTGTCCATAACCTGTATTCAATCTTAGTGAGAAAATATATATATATTAAAAAGGCAAGGGCCCAGCACCTACCCCTGGGTCATCCCACTCATAGCCAGATCTCATTCACAATATAGCCCATTGACTGTTACCTTTTGTCTTCTTCCCACAAGCCACTCAAAGATCCAATTTAAGATGTTTACCTGCAACTTAAGTTCCCCCAATGTTTTAATTAACTCAAGATGAAGCAATTTGTCAAAGGCGTTTGCAAAGTCCAAGAAAATTAGAGCAACTGAGTTACCTTTATTCAATTTTCTACTTGCAGTCTCACAAAAAGTCAGCAAGCTAGTCTGGCAAGATCTGGATTTAGTAAATCAATGTTGGGTTGGATCTGTCAGCCATATTTCTCCAAATAAGTTAGTACGTGTACTTTTATTATTGCTTCAAGAATCTTCCCCATAAGAGAGGTCAAGCTAACATGTCTAAAATTTTCTGGTATCGTTCTTGATCCTTTCTTTAGGAGGGAGACCATCATTGCCACTTTCCAACCTTGAGGTATTTCACCTGAGTCAAGTGAGGACTGAAATATTATAGTCCGGGGTAGATATAAAATGTCTGCAAGTTCTTTTAACACTCTAGGGTGCACATCATCAGGCCCTGGGGAATTGGTAGTGTCCAGTTTCAATAGTCTTTCATGCACATCTTTGGGATCTATGATTAACTATCCTGAATGAGATCTCAATAACTCTAGGGGCGTTAGAGCCATTTTTATTAAAAACCATGCAGAAGTAATTATTTTGAAAATCTGCTGTCTCTTTATTATTTGCTACTAGGCATGACTCATTTAAAAAGGAAAGGGACCTATCATGCTGGATCTCCCTTTTAAACTTTGGCCCAGGTATTCAAAGGGGTTGCGCATGGTGCAACAGAGTTGCACTGGCGCAACCCTGCACTGTGCCCCAGTGGGATATTGAAAAGGCTGCCAGGTGCAGCGCAAATCCTGATGCACTGGGGCACAACAAGACAGAGTGGCATAAATGAGGGCGTGTCCACGCATACAGACATCCTGATATTCAGCCCAGGATGTGCAGTGCATATGCTGGCACAACCCTGCATTGTGCTGCATAGAGGGCTCAAAGTTCAGCCCGTGAATAGAAGGAACAATTCCTGGCCACCCACAGGTGGGCTGCTGTATTGCAGGGCGCAACACAGCAGCCGCCAGCCGTGGGTGGCCACCCACCCAGAACACCATCCACAAGCATCCATATCTCCCTGGTAGTCTAATGGCACCCTCCTGTAGCCACAATCACCAGTTCTTCCCATAGATTCAGTCCCTGGTGATCTAGTGGTACCCCCCTCCCTCCCATAGCCGTGATTGCTGTTAAATGCCATAAGACATACCTTGGTAGTCTGGGATACCCCCATCCCCAATCATGGTAAATCACCATTTGGAATTTCCCTGGTGATCCAGTGGCACCCCCACCCCTCCCACCCACACAGGACCCTGCCCACCCGCACCCCTGTCATCAGTGGGCAGCTGTAACTCCCTGCTCACCGCCTGGCCACCCGCTGAATGACAGGTAGAGTATGGGCTGTAAACCCATTGGTCCACAGTGTGGATGAATGGGCTTGCAGGGCATACTGTACTAGATACAGTCCCAAACATGTGAATGATTTTATTCACATATTTGGGACTGTCTAGCTCTATTATGCCCTACAAAACTATGAATAATACCTGTCATTTGGTGGGTGGCCAGGCGGTATGTGGGTGGGCTGCGGCCGCCCATCAATAACAGGGGAGCGGGGTGGGCAAGGGGTCGTGTGTGGGTGGGAGGGGTGGTGGGTGTCACTGGATCACCAAGGAAGTTTCATATGGTGATTTACCATGATCAGGGCTGGGGGGGTACCACTAGACCATCAGGATCTTTCTTACGACATTTAATGGTGATTGCAGCTATGGATGGGAGGGGGTACCACTAGACCACCAGGGTAATTCTTACACCATTTAACGGTGATCACAGCTACGGGCTGGGGGATGCCCTGGAACCCCCTCTGCACACGTCAGTCTGTGCAGGGCGCCAGGTGCAATTCGCCTAGTTGCCCTGTGCAAGGCATGCAAATGGGGCCATAATGACATGCAAATGGCCCCATTTGCACCTTGCATGTATTATGGCCTCATTTGCATGCTTTCTGCTGAATATCGCGGGTAATGCACCCAGTGCAACTGTGTTTGTGCTGGCGCATCCCCGTGCTTCCTATTTGTGGCTTGTGCTGGCACAGTGCTACTGCACCATGTGCTGTCTGTGCCATATTCAATGGTGTTGCGCCATGGTGCATCACCGTTGAATACCACCTGGTCCTGGCACCGGCACATCCCAGTTGCGCTGTGCCCATGCTTGTGCCACTGCAAGGCACAGTCTGAATATCCAGGCCTATTTATATAAGATAAGAGAAAAGGGTATGTTTGTTGTCTTTAACCCTATTAGCCAACCACATTCCATGTAGGGCTTTTGCTTTTTTGATTTTAGATTTTACCTCTCTGGTTAAGTCCCTATAGGCATAATAGCCAAACTGACTGCCTCATCTAAGATGTTCAAAATGTTTTTTGTTTTTTTTTATTATTAATTAGTCTTTTTATAGAAGAGTTTAGCCAACCAGGTACTGTCCTTTTGTTATTTTTATTAATAGGAATATTGTTTTTAATCTGTTCATTCAACTTTAATAACAGGAGATTCCACATTTTATCCACCGAAAGGCCCAAAAATTCCTTAGACCAATCCCATTTAGATAGATTATTACTGATAGTCATAAAATCAGCCCTACTGAAATTCACTTTTTTGTGGCTCCTGCCACAACTTGCTTATGTTGCCCTTGAATATAAAAAAACACAGTTTGATGATCACTATTGCCCAGTGGTGTATTAACACTAAGACTAAGTACAGAGTTACCCATGTTAGTTAATATAATGTTGAGTGTATTATTGCCTCTGGTTGCTTCAGAGACCCTTTGAGCCAACCCAAGTTGTTCAAACATATCTAAAAAGGATTTATCTATTTTATTTGCTCCTGACAATGTTTTCCAATGAATATGTGGTAAGTTAAAATTGCTTAGCAGTAGGATTCTATCCGTTGGGTCCAGATTGCCAATACGATTTAATAAGGAAGCATTGTTTTTTGCTGAGATTGAAGGTGGCCAATATATCAAGCCCAATTTAATTTTAGCACCAACCTGGGGAAGTAACTTGACCCATAATAATGCTAGATTATCAACATCTTTCTTTATTTCTTCACATTTTATTGATTCATGGATATAGATGGCTATCCCACCGCACTTCCTTTGTTCTCTGGATTTTGAGAACAGGTTATACCCTTGAATGGTTTTGGCCCATTTCTCCTTCTCATCCCACTAAGTCTCAGTTTCCAGAGCTAGGTGAATGTCCTGTTCAGCTAACAGTAGTTTAATTTCATTGAATTTATTCACCAGGCTCGTAGCGTTGATTAACACTCCCTTCCAATTTTGATTATAAGGCTTATGCAAGTTTATGTTTGTAACAGTATTAATGGTGATTGCTGTACCAACCCCCCCCCCATTTTCCAGTTTAAATGGAGCTTCAAGACCTCATTATTTTTTTTTTACCCAGGGTCTTAGTGCCTGTCCAATTTAAATGAAGGCCATCAACTTTAAAATATACTTTGTTACTGAAAGTGACCGAGTTGTCCATAAACCAAATATTTTCTTTAAGACATAACTGACGTAACCAAGTGTTCAATATATTTATAGACTCATTTTTAAGATGCTGTCTTCCAATGGTAGGTAATACCCCAGATATTATAACCTCGCCATTTGCATCCTTAATTCATTTAATTAGCTTCATAAAGTCCATTTGGATATCACTCATATTGCGTGTGTATGAATCATTAGTGCCCACATGAAGTAAAGGGGGTCTGGAGGTATTTTCTAGTAACCCATCTAGTAACATAATAATGTCATTTACACGTGCTCCAGGCAGTGTGCTTACTGTAGTATGTGCTTTACAGACATAACATACTACAGTATCTATGCCCCTTAGGATAGAATCTCTAGTCACCACTATGTCCCTGTTCTGACTGGGCAGATTCATAACTGGATCAGAATTAGTTGGATTATGCAGCATATCATTAATTTTACCTTCTGATTCTGTAGGCGGTGAGTTTAGGTCCTCTACTACATCAGCCGAGTCTTGTGACAGACCTTCAGATTTATTATGTAATTGTAAGGGTGCCTTCTCCTGCCTATAATCCCTTGATTTCTTCCTAGCTGGAGGGACTTGTACCTTGAGTTCACATTTTGACCATTATCTAGATTTGATTCCATAATTTCACTGCCAGTTAATGCATCACCCATGATATTATTATTACTAATAATGGTTTGCTGTTCTGCCCCATCTATGAAATTAGCTAGTATTTTTATCTCTTTCTGTACTTCCAGTCTCTGGGTAGTTGATCAATTTCCCCTTGCAGGGTACTAATTAAAAGACATTTATCACAGGTAAAATCAAGACTAGCGGTCTCATCTGTGTACATGTTACACTGTGTAACATCACTCATCTCTTAACTTTACTACATTTATTTTTGTCCTGGGACATGGCTATAACCTCAACAATTCTCTGCCCATTGGAATTTGGTACCTAGTTTTAAGTAGCCCAGCTATGTTGCACCAAATATATTTCCACCTTGATCACCCGCATCACCAGTGGACACAGCAGATACAGTATGCACAGATGCGCATCTCCACGCACATGATGTGCACCCTGCTGGTCTCGCCCCGCTCACAGCAGGGCATCCTATGTATTGTGAGCCATCCAGGAGTCCTTGCAAGAGGTGACACACAAGTGTGAGTTACTATTTTAAAATTTAATCCCATCCCTCAATTTTACTGCTAGAGCCCCTCGTAAGAGACCCATCTAAGAATTCCCCAGAATGTTTTAAAATTAAGAAAAAAAGTACACCAACAGTTAGACATGTAGCTCTCTGCTCTCTTATGAGAACTACAGTCTTTCTTCCTGGTTCCGATTAGGTTACCAGGGCTCCCACAGGAAATAAACACATGTTAGATGTTTAGTAAAATACAACGTTTCATTTACGTAAAATACAAGCACTCTGTACTGCTAACCCCTGCAATGTACTTTAGGGACTGCTTCAGTTTACTGTCTCACTATCAATCACACTTCACTGTGCTACATTACTTCATTTAATATTTATCTATTCACAGAAAAACCAGACCAACAACTGACATGCCACAATCTTCAACTAAAGTTTCCTACCTACATTACCAATTAGAGAAAAATACTATTTTTTATTTTTCACCAGCCTTACCACAGCTCTCTATACACTATAAACAGTGGTTTTTTTAACCTACCAATTTCTTTTTTCAAAATAAAAAAACAATCATTAAAACATATAAATGTTCAATTCTTTTTAATTTTACACTGCACACACCATTTTACAAGTACGACCCCCCCCCCAAAAAAAAATCAGGAACAACTTTTTATGCATGACAGTTTTTTATAAATAAAAAGAAAAACAATCTCAAAACATAAATATATATAATCTTTCTTTTTTTAAACCATACAAACTCATTTTATAAGTGCATTAATATGCTCCAGGGTGTTGTTTGTGCTGCCAAACCTGCACTTTCAGTGCCTAAAGTCACTCGGCTCTTTCTTCAGCCCTGGATGTGTGTTTGTGACAGAACAGTCAACACCCTGTTGTGTCTTATTGCTTACTTAAATAGAGCATCCGACACTACAGTCACACAATGACATCTTCCATAATGTTAATAAATGGAATCGGTGGTGGAGGAATGTACCAAAAAGTGAGGGGTCAGAATTGCATAGAACACCTTAGCCCAGTGCACTGTTCAATTCAAAGTCTTGTCCTTCAGCTACAAAAGTGAGGCGTTGCCTAACCCTCTGACCAAAGGTGATGGAGCTGGGTGGTCAGAGGGTCAGGTGACCCCTCACTTTTGTAGCTGAATGGCCAGAGATTGAATTGAACAGTGACCTGGGCTAAGGTATTCTATGCAATTCTGACCCCCCACTTTTTGGTACACTCCTCCACCACTGCCTCTGAGCCCCCAGCTCTACTGCCTATGAATGGAATATCTGCAAAGAGTTCCATGTCAACAAAAAAAGCATACCCTGAGCATTTCCAAGTTGTTGGCAAGCCACATGGCCTGCAGCAGCCAATCAGTGATATTGGAACTCAATAATTCCTCATGCTGCTCACATCTCAATGCCATTTATAGCTTTCTGTCAGAGGAAAAACCAGACTACTTAAAGCAGCACCTTTGCTAGTCACGTGATGGCTGGCTAGAGACAGCAGCTCTCTCAACTCTCTCCCGCTTATAAATTAATATAATTCACTGGTTACTTCAGCAAAGAATGCATTAATCTATATTTCCTAGCAAGGCTGATGATCTAACTGGGCACTGATCACAGTTTGGAGCTCCAAATACATCTGTGGAGGTGCAAATGAAGCAAGAACTCCTGCAGCACACTCCTTCACCCTCTCCCAAGAAGACCGCAAAGAAAGCCATGCAGCAAGCAGCCAAATCGACTCCAACACCCTCAAGTAAAACAGCAGCTACACCACTAACAAAGGACTGATTTTTGCAGGAGATGAAGCCGATGCAAGAAGCATTACTCCTACTCACCTAAGATGTGGCAACATTAAAAAAAGAACTAGTGGATGTCTCACATCAAGTTAAAGACATTGAAACATAGGCAATCTCGCTGGAAAAATAGAAAGCGACTACGGACTCTGAGATCATGGCCCTCAAAAAACAACTGAATAAGATGGAGTTAAAGCTAGAGGACCTTGAGGGCCATAGTCACTGCAATAACCTAGTGGTGATTGGCCTCCCAGAAGGTGAGGAAGGCTCCTCACCCAACCACTTTAACCAAAAGCTGCTGGAGAAAGTTGCAAGCCTTTCTCCAAATGGCCCCTCCTATATGGTGGAATCAGCCCACTGAGCACTGCACCCCAAACCATCTCCAGGTTCACCCCCCACAACCATTCATCCTAAAGCTGCTTAACTATTTAGACAGACAGCACATATTGGCCAAGCCACGGGACATTCAAGTAGTAATGTGGGAGGGGAACAAAATATGGATCTCACAGGACCTACCAGCCTCGGTGACACAGAAGAGGGGCTCATATCATCCAACGGTCTCCCGCCTCATCCCTGCTGGCATTCACTTTTGGATGATGTACCTGGTACAGCTGCAGGTCCAAATACAGGAGAAATGGCACTTGTTTGATTCGAATAAACAAAGACTAGGAGAGCTCCAGAGACTGTTGTCTGAACTGTTTAAGAAGTGAATGCAGGTACAAGTGACTGTAGAGGACTCTTTCTTGGGCAATATTGCCTAACATGGTCTGGAAGAGCTGCTTCGCTGTTTAATCTGAGACCCTGTGTTATGTGCTTGGGCTGAATATTATATTGGCCCTTTAATAGTTGCCTTTCTTGTGTACTATGCCTGGGGCTACAAGGGAAGCTCAGATCTTGGCTCCCATAGTGTTTCCAATGACAGTATTACGAACTACAGTTTGTTAGAATTAGTATTAAAACTGCAAGTGCTGCAGGGTGAATCTGATCGAGGTTTTCGGGTCCAGATCCAGGACTCGCTTTAACAAACTGGATTACAGTATCGATCTGCATACTTTTTACTGTGGCTTGTCATTCCATTGTTTTCACAGGATTAACCCTTACTAAGGACTTGTGGGAAGCACCAATAGCAGAAAGCTCCATTTTTCCATGTCACTTGGCAGTGCTCACATTCGAGGGGTTGCACTGGACTTGCTGTGCAAAGTTTTCTTTTTTGGTCTCCTCTGTGTACATTTGCCACATAGCAGCTACTGGTACTGCACCATTGTGGGACTCCAGCTTGTTTGACTGTACCTTCCCACCCAGTTATACTGACTAGCAGGAGGCTCTCGGACCCCAGGATTACCTTTTTGAAATGTACTGTATGATCACCACTGGTGGTTTGATTTGGAGCAACTTATTACCCCCTGTACATTGCAGAGGAGGGGGAGTGATTTTTTTCTTTTGCGCAGACTAAAAGCGCCTCCATTTGGGGCTAAATTTACTTTCACTCAATGCTTACTAGCCAACATACCTCAATGGAGGGGACAAGCAGGTTTATTATTATTTATTTTATATAGAGCTGGACATTAGTCTTGGCGGACATACTGAACAGCCGCTCTTCCTTTTACTTGGGTTCTGGGACAACCCAGTTCTTTAGATAGATTGCAGCCGACTGAGGCCCTTGTTCTTTGTAGAATAAGAATAAGGGTCTCCAAGCCTTGTTCTTTATTTCAGATGGTTTTTACTGCACTTGAAACAGTATACATGTTCACCTGTTTAAAACGTTGGTGCCCTGGTGTTCTCAGGGCATTTCATTAGCTAACTGTTAGGGGATTATGATTTTACTATTTTATGGCAGGGGGAGGGGGTACTTCTCTGCTGAAACTGGCAGCATCATGCACAGTATTGAGGGAAGGGTGCCTTACCATCACACAATCGAATGTATGGGATTTAATTCAACGGGCAAATATAGATTTAAGTAAATTGTACATCAGATTTATATTACGGTGCTGCATGGTATGGGGGGATTAGGTTTGTTTTTGTGTATGTTTGGGCATATTGTGGGTTGTATGGGGGAGTGGGGGTGAATCATGATATCAGTATGGAAACTGGGGTTTGTTCTTTTTGACACTGGTCAGATGATAACATTGAAGATTAACATCTATGGCTAATACTGCGAGAATTCTGTCATGGAATGTTAAAAGCGTGCACAACAAGTATTAAAGATATAATATACTAAAGCATCTGCAGGTGGAGAAGGGGAAAATTTCCTTTTTACAAGAGACTCCTCTTCTCGAAATGAAAGCTAACTTGTTGTGGAGATTAAATATAGGACAAGTGTTTCTGGCAGGGGTAAGCACACAGAGCAAGGGGGTAGCTATTCTGTTAGCCAGGAATTTGAATTTTAAATGTACCCAATGTATTCAGAACCCACTGGGTAGATTTGTTTTTGTGCTAGGTACTCTGTAGAGATCAAGACATTGTCCTTGGGTCTATCTATGGCCCTAACACAGACACCATATCCTTTTATATGGATATCCTTAACCTCCTGCTGCCTTTCCCGTCTGTACCAATTTTGTTGGGTGGTGATTGGAACCTACCAATCTCCCCAGATGCAGACAGGACAGATAGACCGAAGGCAGGTCTATCACCTGCCCAAAGGGCTATAAGAGATATGGTAGATTGATTAGGCCCAAGTGACCCTTGGAGGGTGCTCCGTCTGAACTCATGGGAATACACTTTTCGGTCTCCTGTACAAGGGACCTCCTCTCGCACAGATTATTTCTTATTAAGTGAATCACTCATCCCAGGCCTTGTGACATGTCAGATCTCTCCAGAGGTTATCTCGGACCATTTCTTGGTGACCTGTACTCTGGAAATGTCCCCTAATCATAGGGTGGAAACTAGTTGGAAAATCAGTAACAGATTGCTTAAAGAAAAATGGGTGGTGGAGAGGTTGAAGTCCTGTGTTACGCAATATACAGATGATAAACTTCACACTACAGGATGGACAGAGATGGAATGGGGTGGTTTGAAGGGTTTCCTGTGGGGGGAGCTTATCAGGATTGCCTCCATGCAGAAGCATCAGAGGGAACAGCAAACTAAAGAATTGTTGGACAAAATTAGGCAAATAGAAATAAGTA
This sequence comes from Neoceratodus forsteri, assembly GCA_016271365.2. Lineage (NCBI taxonomy): Eukaryota > Metazoa > Chordata > Ceratodontiformes > Ceratodontidae > Neoceratodus > Neoceratodus forsteri. Next base: position 78,081,340 of record CM057453.1, read on the forward strand.
TCTCACCTTCTTCCACTGAAATGCAGTGTCAAGAATTAATACATTTCAGGGCACAGTACAATGAGATGTTAAGTGACAAACCTGAATACGCTATCCTCAAAATGAAATCTACTTATATAGACCAAAGAGAGGAGGCAGGGTGGCTGTTGGCTTTGAGAGTTAAGCAACAGGAAACTTCCAGATTGGTCAATGCAATCTGCTCGAATCAGGATGGCTTACTTAAAACAAACCCAGTAGATATTGTTGGGGAATTCCAAAATTTCTACAAAGATCTCTATAGTACTAGGTATAACCCCCCCATCGGAAGCACAAATTGATAATTACTTGAAAGACCTGTCCCTCCCTGTTCTCTCCGCAGACCAACAAGCCTCTCTGACCTCCCCAATTACAGAAGGAGAAATTAAAGTAGCAATTAGTGACTTAGCATTAGATAAAGCACCTGGGCCGGAAGGATTCTCTTCAAACTTTTATAAAGTTTTTATGGATGAACTGACTCCATGGCTGGTCCATCTGTTTCAGCCAATACTATCTGGAGAATGCCGGGACCCACATCTTTTTGAAGCAACAATAGTAGTCCTGCACAGAGAGGAGAGGGATCCGGAAAGGGTCTCAAACTAGAGACCAATATCAATTCTTAAATATGATGTTAAGATTTTAGCCAAACTCTTGGTGGGTAGAATGGGCCGGATTATGCCATTTCTGATAGCTGAAGAACAGGTGTGCTTTATGGTGGGGAGATCCTCCTCAGATCATGTGAGATAATTAGATGACATCTTCTCTGCATCCCGGGGCAGTGTATCTCCTGTGGTTCTGCTGTCCCTGGACATGGAGAAAGCTTTTGATAGAGTGGATTGGAGTTTTCTTTTCAGAGCCCTGAGTAAATTTGGATTCCCTCCCATCTTTGTGCAGTGGGTCAAAGCTTTATACTCCACCCCTAGCACCCAAATCTATTGTAACCAATCCTTTTCTTCCTCCTTTTCCCTCCACTCTGGCACTAGGCAGGTTTGCCCCCATTCCCTCTCTTGTTTAATATTTACCTAGAGCCCCTTTTAACCCAGCTTAAAAATGATCCTGATATTCAAGGAATAACTATAGGCTCTCAGGAATTCAAGCTATCAGCGTATACTGATGATATACTTCTTCACATATCAAACCCACGGGTCTCGATTCGTAGAACCCTATCACTGATCTAGGAGTTCAGTCTATTGTCTAACTATAAGTTGAATTTAGAGAAAACTATTGTGTTCCCTATAAACTCATTCTCCCATAAGATAGAAGTCGAGGGTTTAGGGCTGCAATGGGAGTCTAAGAGACTTAAGTATTTGGGGATAATCCTGTCCCAAGACTCTAAGACTCTACAGGAATGCAATCTGGATACACTTGTACAGACCATGCAACAGGACCTAGATAGATAGATGAAACTGCCATGATTGCTCTGGGGTAGAATTAACTCAATTAAAATAAACATACTACCCCAGATTTTCTACCCTCTCGACATGTTAAACTTATGGTTGCAACAGGCCTGGTTTACTAGACTACATTCTTTGATAACCCAGTTTATCTGGAAAAATAGGCAAGCCTGTAGATCTCATGAGAAATTACCGGCTCCTAAAATCAAAGGGGGTTGAGACTTCCCCACTTTAAGCTTTACTATTGGGCCAGTCATGCTGCAAAGCCTTGAGATGGTTAGACAGTCCAGAAGCAATGTCCCTACACCAATACTACCTTTTCTGGCTTAGGCTGGAAAGAAAACTTATATTGGCTCAAGGCCTGTCTCCCCTAGCCCTATTTCACATATATTTTAAACTGATCCCATCTATGCTAGTGGAGACTCTGTTAAGGTTTATACTCAAATGTATGCCTCCATATCTTATAAACACTCTCAAGATCCAGTCCAACCTTTTTTTGGAAATCCGAATTTCTTGGTAGGTGGGAAAATCATGGCAGCCTCCTGGCTCCCCCAATTGGCAAAAACCTCTAAAGTGGAGTTGTGGAACAATGGACAAGTAATGCTGACAGGAGACATAGTACGGGATTATAACCTGGGTCCCCAGTCATTCTTCAAAGTGTACCAGATTAGGCACATACTGGGGAGAACCCAGATCAGCCAGACTGCAAGAGAAGAGAGTATATTCCTGCACCCACTCAGAACTACGGCTATGCAACCTCATGCTGTTTCTACAGTCTACTCAGTACTGTTAGAGAGAGCCTTCCAACAGTTAGATGGGTCCTCTAACTACTGGAATACTCAATTTTCAGAGAAAACATTTAACTAGGAAAAAATATGAACAGATAATCACAGGTTGACCTCTCAAGACAGACTGCGGCTGATGCAATATCAGATTATTAACAATATGTACTTCACACAGGTTAAAATGGCAAACATGAATAGGGCCCCTTTGGTAACCTGTAGATGATGCATCACATCTTATGGGAATGCCCAAAAGTTGCTCCACTATGGAATCTTATCAGACAGAAGGTAGACCCCTCACTGGGCTTAATGGAGCACATAGAACCAGTCGCTTTTCTCTTGGGAGATTTTCCTCTAATATCTGTCACTGAAGGAAATATCACCTTGCCATGATGGCATTATCAGTCAAGAAGTTAATACTTTGACACTGGCTAGACGAAGAAGTCATCTCCTACTCCGAGTGGTTACAGGAATTGTTCTCCAACCTCTCAGTGGAATGGGTTATTGCTAATGTTCAGAACAAGCTGACTAAGTTTGAGAAATACTTGGGTAAGTTGCACACTCTTTATGCTCTCTAAAGGGCATATTCTGGTTACTGATACACAATACCAACATTTACCAGTCAATTTTTCCTATTTTTACATCAACTGATACCATGAGTGGGGAAGGGACGGGGGTCCTGAGTCTTTGTATTGTCCTGTTGATATGGACTGATGTGTCGTTGTATGTGACATGCCCTTATTAGGCCAAAGAAAAAGAAATAAAGCATATTGAATTTCAAAAAAAAGAAAGGAGCACCTTTAATGTCAGAAAACTGTCTTGATTAGAATATTTTAGAAGGCATTAGAAAAAAGTGCAATTATCTTTACAATTAGCTAAATCACTACATTTAGCTGCAGTTTTAGATAGGCAGCAAGCTACTGAATTCATGCTGCTGAGGAAAGGAGACAGAAAGCATAGTGTGAGCCTGCTTTGCATTGGCCACTCATTTGTAGACCCTGCAGTATGAGCAGGCCTAAACTCGTAAGATCATAAGCGGCTAGGTGCTTTGGTGACAGTTATTGAGTCAATGAACTTGTGCTCCCCTGCCCGTGGGTGTTGAAGCCCTGAATTGCCCTCCCGACTGCAGGACCTGCACGGTGTGAGAGACTGTGCAGTGGGTCCTTGCCACTTTTCCATTGTCTGGAGGTGTGGGGGGGAGCCGATACCTGTGAGCTAGAGGGGCGGGGACTGCATCTCCGTTAAACTGCTATGCGCTGCTTAAGCGTTAGAGTGTGAGTGTGGCGTGAGCGCCACTCGGTACTGAAAATCTTCCAGCTGATGAAGAACGAAAAAGGGCAAGTTTTCCTTTAGTGTGCTTCTTAATAGTGTAAGAAACTAATAGTTTGTATCCTACTGTTTAAATTATTACTGACGTAGGGAATAGCCTAGCTGGAGAGCACTATTGTGAAGCAGTTTGTCCTGCTTTTTAGTGTTAATTAACTGTATTAGTTTTGCTATTTGAGTAGGCTAGGTAGATTTTTTTAGGTATTATTTAAGTGTGTTTTTCATTAATTTTGATAGTTAATTACTGTATTTGTAGCTTAAGATGTGTAGGGGTTATATGGGAGGATTTAAGGGGGTCAGGATTACCTATGGGAGCTCACTGCTGCATGATTTGCGTCCTTTTATCCCCCTCCCAGTGTCAGACACTACTGCTAGACGCTGTTGGGAAATGGGGATTGGAAAGGGTCATGCTGATTGTGGACAGTATGGTGACCCATGTACTTCAGGCGATGATAGGATAGAGGTTGTTAGGTTCAGAAGGTGCCCTGGGTTATGACAGGCATCTGGGAGAGGCCCGACATGGTTGGTGCCCATCTCCAGGGAGTCCACCAGACTGAGTGGTCAGGTAACCCGAGGGGCTGTGCCACCCTCCAATCCCCTGACGGCAGTGCTTTGCAATGCCAGATTGATTAGAAATAAGATGCCAATTATTGCTGCCTTGATTTCTTTGGTCTATCTGGCTTGCATCACAGAGACCTGGGTGGGAGACGATGCGGGCCCTATTTTTGAGGCCACAGTCCCTCCTGGGTATACCGTGGTGCACTGCCTCAGAGTGGAATGCAGGGGTGGTGGTGTAGCTATCTGTTTTAGATCCAGCCTGACCTTCACTGTGCGCCCAGTGAGAACTCCAGGCTCATTTGAATGTGTGGCTATTTGTGGAGGACTTGGCACGGGCTGCAGGATCTTCCTCATCTACCGCCCTTCTGGGCAGATGGAGAATTTCCTGCAGGAGATCGCTGAATTCATCGCCGACAAAACATTGGGATCCCCCAGATGTGTTTTTCTGGGGGATTTCGATGTTTGGGTCGATGATGGGAATCAAAGATGTAGTTACGATTTTTTGCAGATCATGTCCTCCCTAGGATTGATGCAAGCTGTTTCTGCAGCAACTCATCAGGATGGCTACATGTTAGACCTGGTGTTCTCACTGGGGCTTGAGATTAGTGATCTCAGGATTGATCGAGCACTTTGGTCCGATCATTGCACGGTGCAGTTCATGCTTGGGGCTCCCGCCAAAAGCCCTTCCCCTGCTGAGATGATTAGCTGTCGCCCTTTATGGGGTTTGACCCCTGAGGGTTTTTTGGCAGCAGCTAAATTGTGTAGTGTGGGTGCTGCATGCGTCGGAGGTGTTGGTGCTGGGGTTGACACCTATAATAGGGTGTTATCTGACACCATCAACTCCCTCGCACCTGTCCGTGTATGACCCAGAACTTCACACCTGAGGTCCCCGTGATTTGATGGGGATCTCAGAGAGATGAAGAAGATGGGTCAGAGATTAGAGCACTGCTGGAGGAGGTCCTGCCTGGAGGTGGACAAACTGGTCCTGCGTATGCATTATAGTGCATACCAGGAGGCAATCAACCATAAGAAGGCAGTGTTCCTGCCCAGGAAGATTGCTGTCAGGGAAAAAATGACCAGCTTTACTCTTCCGGGTTGTAGACAGGCTTCTCCATCCTGCTTGTCTGCAGCCCGGGAGGGTTTTTTCTAATACAGAGTGTGAGGAGTTTGCTCGGTTTTTCTCGGACAGGGTGTCCTTGATCTGGCTGGTGGCTTCTTCAGCCAGCAATGTTATAGCTGACAGTGGTCACCATATGTGTTCTGAGTGCACTCCACCTAGTTCGGGGGAGTTTAGACCAGTGGAGGTTAGTGAGGTCATTGAGGTGGCAGTCAACTTGAAGCATACCTTTTGTGAACTGGACCCGGTGCCAACACGTTTCTTAATGAGATGTGTTGACTCTATTGGCCTGGTGTTAGCCTTGACTGTCCGGTGTTCCCTATCTGAGGGGGTTGTTCCAGATGCCTTGAAGGAGGCTCTGGTGAGACCCCCTCTTAAAGAAATCATCTTTGGACCTGGAGATCAAGGCAAATTACCATCCTATATCCAACCTTCCATTTTTGGAGAAGGTGGTAGCGCTTAAGTTGGAAGAGCACCTTGTGACTCATGAGTTGTATGAACCCTTCCAGTCAGCATCTCAGGCTAGACATAGCACAGAAACTGTGCTTGTTCGAGTGCAGAATGATCTCGTCAGGGCAAGAGATCGGGGGTTAAGGACAATTCTTGTTCTCCTTGATCTCTCTCTTCAGCATTTGACACTGTGGACCATTGTGTGTTGCTTGTCTGCCTTAGGGAGTTATGTGGACTCACCGATACTGTCATCAACTGGTTTGAGTCCTTTTTTACCAACAGGAGGCAACAGGTTATGATGGGGAATTCTTCATCTACACCCAGTCTCCTATTCTGTGGAGTCGCTCAAGGATTGGTACTGGCCCCAAAGCTGTACACAGTGTACATGCTGCCCCTGGGAGGGATTATTAGGAAGTATGGTCTGAGTTTTCATTGTCATGTCGATAATACTCAGCTATATCTGTCCTTTGTCACAGGAACATCCAACACAGTGGATGTGCTAAATATCTGTCTGGCCGAGATTAACGACTGGATGGCCTCCAGCTGGTTGCGACTGAACCCTGACAAGACGGAGGTATTGGTAGTGGAGTCGAACAGAGTTTGTGATAGGATGGCCTCTGACTCAGAAACTGGACTTGTTCTTGGAGCTGTGTCATTGAAGGCCTCCTCTTGGGTGTGAAATCTTGGAGTGATTCTGGACAGGATCTTAACCATGGAGGCTCAAATATCCTCCATGGTTCGTACCTGTTTTTTCCATCTCATTGCCAGGATTAAGCCCCTTGTTCTGCCTCTGGACCTCCATACCTTGATACATGCCTTAGTCACATCTAGGCTTGACTACTGTAATGCGCTTTATCTCGGGGTCATGGGGGATCTCTCCGCAGACTGCAGCTGTTGCAAAACGCAGCTGCCCAGTTATTGTTTGGGCAGCAAAAATGTTGCCATATCACATGGGTGTTGTGCGAATTGCACTGGCTGCCAGTCAGGTGGAGAATCCTCTTTAAGGTGGGTCTTCTCACCTATAAGGCCCTACACAGGCAGGGCCCTGGTTATCTGTTGGACCTTCTGACACCTGCCCTCCCTACCCGCCCTCTTCGATCTTCTAGTGGTGGCTTCCTGACCATCCCCAGGATGAGGCTTAAATCAGCTGGTGATAGAGCCTTTAGTGTTGCGGCTCCCGTTCTGTGGAACTCATTGCCAGCTCAGGTCAGGGAAGCCACCACAGTGGATATTTTTAAGGCACGCTTGAAGACACTCCTTTTTTCTCAAGCTTTTGATATATAAATTAAAAACTATAGCAGAGTCTGAGATTTTATTGGAGTTATTTATTCTTATTTTTGTATAAAATTTTGTGATGTCTTGTGTTTTCGCTTTTAAATGCTGTTTATAAAAATCTGTACAGCGTCCAGAGCCTCTGGGATTGGGCGTCTTTTAAATAAATTTTGCCTTGCCTTGCCCTAAACAGGTGTGGTGGAAGGGACTGAGAAGTGGTAAGGCCAAGGATGTTAGAGGTAAAATTGCCCCCTTGGTTGAGTGGGTTCACTGAACACTCTTTATTTTTTTTTCCTCTATCAAATTTGTAATATGTGGAGTATCTCCTTTTAACACACTGACAGCATCTCCCTGTGCCTAGTGCCTTGATGCCCCCAAAAAGCCTGTTCCTTCATTTTCATTCTTAAAGTTTGACCACTGTACCTTAACGCAGTAGACCATGCCCCCTGCCCACAACCATAACCACTACTCACGCCTTCACTTTGCAAAATTCTTTTGTCACTCTGCAAGCCACATTGGGAATGATTAGAAAGGAACACTGCTTACTGCAGATGCTGCATTTTTAATGCACAGTCCTCTGCAATTATACATTACCATGTTTGCAAAAACTGATAGGGTCTGACCCTACCACTTATAAAAACAGGTAGGGCCATGGCCACAATGGCCCCTTTGTTCTGGCACTGGGCTGAATGAATTTTGTAGACTGGGGAAAGTGTGGGGGAGGGATTCATTTTTGAAGTATTTATTTGACACTTTACTTGTCCTGAGAGCTGTGGGTTGAAACTAATGCTCACAAAACTCCATATTTTTTTTTATTATTTTCCCTAGAACAGGTGCAGGGCAAAGTGAGTCTAGCACATGGGAAAAGATGCAGAGTTGATTTTGAAGGATTTATTTGACATATAGTAGAGGCCTATTCTCAAAGGGAACAGAAAGATGCAATGCACTTCCATCCAAAGAGAATGATGCAAATGGTGACTTGTACCAAAAGATGCAGCAGATGTGATTCTCAAATGCGGCCTATGACATAGTGGTACAGCACTGCACCAATGGGATCTTATGCCACACTTGCACCAAATCCTGAGATGCGCAACAGCATAATGCAGCATGTGCCATAAAAAAGCAACACTATCTCCTTTTCTGGGATTCTAGAAGACGTGGAAGGGTAAGAAGCACCATTCCAAAAAGGCACAAGTTACACCGGGGAAGCAGGTATAAGTGCACTACAGCATATTAAGAGGCACAGTTAGAGAGGCACAGCAGAGTCCCAGTGTAGCAAGCAGTGTGCACACACAGCAGCTAAGAGTGACAGAGAGAATGGCAGCACCAGTAGCATTACTGGGCATCATGCTAGCAGCAGACAGGTGGCCTAGGCACCATGGGTGGTTGGATGGCAGGTACCATGGGAACAGGCAGCAACCAGTGAAGCAAATACCTGTCAGGCACCACACACCACATGTGTACCAAGCTAGGAAGTCATACTTGGACCTCAGGGAGGAGCAGTGCATAGCATGCTTCCACCTGAATAAGGCCACATTGGAGAGCTATGTAAGAAATTGCATGCAGAACTTCAATGTGCCAGTTAGAAGGGGCATGCCATACCTGTGAAGGTCAAGGTGAGAGCAGCACTGTGCTTCCTAGCCACCGGGACCTTCCAACCCCCCCACTGGCGACACTGTGGCAATATCACAGTCAGCCATGTCCAGGTGCCTAAGGCAGGTCCTGGATGCGCTGCTTCACTGGGTACACAGATATATTGTGTTCCCATAGGAGGCACCACAGCAGTAGGTGGTGAAGCAGGCCTTCTACAATGTGATACAGTTCCCCCATGTCCTAGGTGCCATAGACTGTACACATGTGGTCATCGGGGCACAACCAGCTAAGGGGGAGGTTACATAAACCACAAGGTCTTCCACTCCATGAATATGCAGGTAGTGTGTGACAGCCAGTGATGCATACTGGATGTGGTAGCCCAGTAACCTGGATCCTGCCATGACTTATACATCCTCCGCAATTGCGGCCTGCATGAAGCATTTGAAAGGGGAGACATTACAGAAGGATGGCTTATAGGTAAGTGGCACTGGCACACAATGGTGCACCTCAGGCCTTGCAGACACATGTGCAGGTAAGCATCTGTGCAGTCCATGTCCGTGCAACACGTGGGTGTTGGTAACATGCACCATGTACATCCATCATGTGTTATTTCCTTTTCTGTAGTGCTGCTGACTGCACCATTGCCATGGTGCATCATTTCAAGGTCTCCATCTACTTCTGGGCACAGCTCCACATCCCACGTGGGACCACCATAATGTTGGACAGCACTACATTGGTGTCCCATGTGCCTGCCTGCATGGCACTTAGGATGCCTGACAGCTGTCCTTCCAGGCATTAATAGTGTTCCTCCAGGCTCCTCTGTAGTGCAGCAAGCTCGTCTGTCTGCTCCTCTTGCCTCAGCACCAAGGGTTCACAGTAGTTGTATGCGAGTGTTGTGTCCTGCTGTTGGAGGCTCTGGTGGCCTCCTGCAGGCAGTCCTCAAGCTCAGTCACACTTAATGGACTTAGGTCTTGTGCCCAACATCATATAGACTAGGGGTGTGCACTGCGTCCACTGCTGTTCTCTGTTCTCCTGGCTGGTCCTCTGTTGCTGACATCTGGCTGTGGACATATTCAGTCATGTCAGTCTCCCTTTGTGTTATCTGTTCATCCTCCTCCTCATTCTCCTGCTCTCCATGATCTTCTGGCCTGTCAAGTGTAGTGATCATGCTGCTGTTCCCCTCACTGTCCACAGCCTCTCGGCTGGCCTGCTGGCTACCTCTCCCATCTGCACCACCAGTTCTTGTGTCACCAGTCACCTTTGTGGTCTCTGGGGGGTAGAAAGGGTATCATGAGTTGCTGCTCCCATCCACCTTGTCACCCTTAATCATCTATCCACTATACATCCTTGTACAGCTTGGTGGGCTCCCAGCACAAGGGACCATTGCAACCCTATCAGCTAGGGTCACAGTGGAATGCTTCTTCAGAGTCTGCCCTCTGCCAGCCTATGTGGATGGCCACTGCCAATACATGCTATTCCTACCCATTGCCATCCATCATCTGCCGTGTACCCTTACAGGTGCATGGGTTGACTGCACCAACCCTCCACCCCTTTTTCAAAGGCAGTCATGTGTACTGGGTAGCACATCCTTGTGTCTTGGTTGTAGCAATATGCACATTCTGGCCTACCACATGCAGTGCTGACTGTGGGATGGCTAGCATTTGCCCATGGCATGCTGCAGTTCTTCCTCGGCGCATATTGGTGGAGATGTCCTATGCCAAATTGCATGGCCACATGTCCCGGCACTGTACACCCCTTGCCCCCAACCCCCATGGGTCACAGCTTCTGAATGGCCACAGTGGCATGCACACACATTGCAAATGCCCGTGTGTGCCATCCTTTCAGTGATACAGGCCTCGCTGTGACTGGCAGTGTGTGTATACCTTGTGACACAGGCCTCAACTCCTTCTAGTCAATGGTGGCCATGCCCTGTGGGCCTCTTGTTTTTGTCTGTGGTATTGTTGTATCCTGCACACTAACACACAGGTGGTATTACAGGTGCTGCATCCTCCACATGTGCACACACACATATACACACACACACACACACATGCATGTTGGCTGTGCTGCCACCCCCTTGTACATGTACCTGTGCTGTTCGGCACTGGGTCATAATGTCGCGAGACATCATGCTGCTTGCATATATTGTAGCGCACGGCCAATACAAAGCTATTGCTTGCATGTGGCATGTCTTTTTTTTGTGGGGGGGCTGCGCCCTCTGAACCCCCCTCAAATAAAATAACTAACTCCGGGAGAGGGGGAGTGAAGTAAATATCACACAAAGTGAGAAAAAATAACATTTCTATGCATCTGGGAACAGGAATTGAACCCAACCCCAAACACTCTGCCTGCTTCCCTTGCTGCTAGTGGCTCATCTCATTGAGCCATGGCAGCTGCTCAGTGGAAGCCCTTCCCAACAGAGGTCTTATCCTCTGCTTGGGACACTAAGAGGGTGCAGTACTGTGCATAGAACCATTTGCGGTGTTGCACCCTCTCACTGTCATGTACTGTGCTGTTTCTATTTAGCGCTTCTGTTGTACGACATATTGACCCAGTAGGGTGCTGCTCTGCAGCCTGAAGGAGAACAGGTCTGTGTCCCCAGTCATGGTGTGGCCGCTGAGGTGTGTGGCAATCCTTTGTTCATGGTTTGTGAATACATGTTGCTGGCTGCTGCCTCCACCAGAGGCCTGGACACCTCCCCTCAGTTTTGTGCCAGCTTCTCTTTGCACCCCCTCTTCATATCATTATCTTTCTTCTGGAGGTCCCTGATGGTATGTTTTTGGGTGGCCACAGCATTTACTTTTCTGGCCACCTCCTCCAATGCCTTCTTGCGGAAGTCACACTTATCCTTGTCACCACCCCTGTTGAGTAGTAACTCTGTATGGGCATCAGTATCATTTTTGAAGATATCAGTCTCCTCATGGGAGAAGTTCTTCTTCCTCCTTTACCTCCCATTTGCACCCTGCATTCTTCCTTGGCTGTGCCTTGCACCTGTGCCTTCCACCATTTTGTCTGGTGCACTATCCACATCCTTCCTGCAATTTGCACACTTTTATATGATGCAAGTCACTGCCTGTGCCCTTTCTGGTTCTTTTTGGCTCAACTAGATGTTTTTCTAGAATATGATGCAAGTCTTATGTCACAACTGTTGGGGCGCAATTTGCGCTTTAGCATATTTTGTGTCTGGCATAAATGCTCCTTTGAGAATAGGCCCCATATTTTTTATTGACTACTAGTAGTACAGCAGAGCACAAAAATCCCTTTTTTATTTATTTTATTGCCCTTGTGTTAGCCTGCCAGCCAGTGAGTGAGTGAGCACAAAGTAAACACAGAAACAGATTCTCTTGGCAGAAAAGCAACACTTGGCCAACCTAGTCTGCTCAGATGATCCCTGTCTAGTATGTCTCTGCACAGCCTGTCTGTTCCCAGGTGACCCTTCCTCCTCCCTGTCTATTTACTAACATTTCTCCATGTCTATACACACCTCTCAACTGCTATGAATTGCGCATAGCGCTATGATTTTCACACTCAAATTTGCCCATGCTCTGCATAGGTTTACTGATGTTCCTCATAATGTTAGAGCTATTTCTGGACACACAAACTATCAAATCATTGAAGTAAGTTGATAGAAACATTCCTTATCACTAACTATATAGGACCCACTATCTGTAGACATATTGTTGCTTAAAATAAGAAAGTGCTACACATTTTGACCCTTTGCTATGATTTTTGAAGGCAAATGCTATGATTTTTAATGCTGAGAGGTTGAGAGGTATGTGTCTATACCATGTATGCTTGAAACCTCTTTCTGATTTTGCCTCTGTCACTTCTTCTGGCAGTCTGTTCCAGGTGTAAGTAGGTAAGTAAGTAAAACATTATTTCTATTTTATTTATTTATTTAGTTTTTGTTTACTGGGTGGGTGCGCTAGCCATAAAGATGACTGTTTTCAGGCATGACCCGGGAGGTTACAGGGCAGACATTGCAGGTATAACAAACAGTAGATTATACATCGAGATACATAAACAAGGTGTTTTGAAACATTAAACAATAGGCTAAGCAGCACAGGTAGTATACAGAGTATTTCAAAAAACATTTAACGATAAGTTAAGCATTACAGGTAGTACACAGGGTGGTCCTGGTAGGATCACAGAGGTTTGTACAGTCTTAGCATGACAAAAAACATACAGTAGCAAGAGTATTGCAGTAGTAGTCATGAAAATGATTAAAAAGTACAACAAAAATAGATAAATAAAAATGTGGTCAAATACTGACAAGTGCAGGGGGATATTGGGCAGTAGAATGGCAAGACTGTGAACAGTAGGGATAACAGCAGGTCAGGATAAGGAAAGGTAGGGTATAGGATAGGAGCTGGCAAAGAGAGAGAGGGATGGATGCAGGGGGCCAGTCTCAGGGGAGAGAGAGAGAGCTGGGATAGGCTGTACTGCAAGAGGAGTATTGTGGAAAAAAGGTAAGAGCTTCAGGATAGGCAGGATAACCAGAAGATTAAGGAGATCTGAAACAGGAGCATTGGTTGGTGGAGCTGAGATGCTGGTGGAGTGCTTTTTTAAAAGCGTTGTGTGTAGGAGCTAGCCAGATGTCCGGAGGGAGTGAGTTCCATAACTGAGGTGCTTGGTGAGCAAAGGCTCTAGAGCCTTTGGTAGTACTGCATTTGAGAATGCATAGTAGGAATTTGTAAGCCATGTGTAGGCCATAGTTGGAGGTCTGGTAAGTGAGTAGCTCGGCCAGAGTTGTTGGGGTACAAGATCTCATGTTGCTGTCAACAGTGGAGCAGAGGAAGTAAAGTTTAGTATCATTGGGGACAACCAGTTTAGATCTGAGTATAGTAGACAATGGTGTTTTAGTCTGTGGGAGGCTGAGGTGAACCTGCAGATGTTGTTATAGGTGACATCCCATCTTTGAAGATTTGATTTTGGTAAAGGAGCATAAGTGGACACTCCATAGGTCAGAGTAGGTTGGAGTGTGCCCCGAGCTATAGCCACTCTAGCAGTAGGATTAGCAGGTGGATGATCCGGTATGAAATGCCTATCTTGGAATTGACTGATTTGCATGCGTTGATGATGTGGAGTTCAAAATTTAGAGATTGGTCACAGGTGACCCCAAGGTATTTAAATGACATTACAAGAGTTATGAGTGAGTCATCCAAGCAGGAGACCCTGAACTTATCTTGGAATAGATTGAGTTTAGGGAGGGTCCTGAATAGCATGGACTATGTTTTTGCCTCATTTAGAACAAGTTTGTGGTCCCGTAGCCATGCTTGTGTGTGTTGGAAATCGGAGGAGAGTTGTAGATTGATATCAGACACATCTTTCGCACTGGCATTCATGACTATGTTGTCCGCATAGAGTACAGAGGAGGTGTCAAGGAGATTAGTGGTGATGTTGTTGATAAAACTTGAGAAGAGAAGTGGCCCAAGGATTGAGCCTTGGGGAACTCCAGTGTTCACCATCTTTAGGTTGGAGCATGTAGAAATGAATTTAACAGTTTGGGCCCTATTTGACAGGTAACTGTTAAACTAACTGCCAACACTAGGAGCAAAGCCCATAGAGTGTAATGTGTCGAGGAGATGTGGGTGGTCTACCAAGTCAAAGGCTTTTGACACATTGATGAAAACCGCTCCCGTGAGAAGCCGTGAGTCAATGGCAGTGAGGGTGTCTGTAGTAAATTTGAGTAGGGCGGTTGTGGTGATTTGACCTTTTAGAAAGCTGTGTTGCGCAGCAGTTAGAAGGTCACTGTCTGAGAGGAATTCAATGGTTTGCATGACAAATAGCTTTTCCAGTATTTTGCTTAGAACTGACAGGATGCCTATGGGCTTGTAATTAGAGGGGTCTTTAGGGTCACCTTTTTTGAAGACAGGGGTGACTTACTGTTTTCCAAATGTCCAGGACTCTGCTATGACATAAGGAGAGTGTAAAAATTCTAGCCAGGGGTCCGGCAATGAGAGGTGCAGCAATTTTTAGCAGCCTGGGCTCGATACCGTCTGATCTGGTGACTGTGCTGTCTGAGATCTTTCTGAGGAATTTTGTGACATCCCTATGAGTAATGGCCTTAAAGTGAAAGGAGGTGATTTTTGATGCTTGGTGGGAGGGAGTTGAAGGATCCAGATGATTCGAGGCAGGGAAAGTGGATGTGTATTTGGTCAAGTCTGTAAATTGGTCATTGAAGAAATTAGTGATGGTCTGAGGGTTGGTGCAGTTGGCACAATTTAGTACCATGTCATTCAGAGTAGGGGAAAGGTTAGATCCCAGGAACATTTTTATGTGGGACCAGAATTTGTTTAGGATCCCCTGATGCACTGGTTAATAAGCTTTTGCAATAGGACTTTTAGGCTACCCTGATCTCCTTTTTGCATGTATTTCTAAGCATCCTGTAGGTGTTTTGGTCTTCCTGTAGGCCAGAGGACTTGAAACAGCTCCAGTTTTTTTCATGCTGCTTTATTTTGTTTAGTAGATCTTTTTTTAGCCAATGGGAAGGCTTCCCTTTGTTTCAACATGTTATCCGAGGGATGTGAGTGACCTGAATGGCTGACAAATTTGTAGTGAAGATGCTGAGAGCAGACTGCACATCAGAGATCAGATATAGACAGGACCAGTCTATGTTGGCTACATCATGAAGAAAGCTTTCGGTATTCAGGCTAGCATAGTTTCTGATTTTGGCACTCAGTCTCGGAGGCTCTGAGTGCCATTACAGTCAAAGGCAGGTTTGGACAATATAAGCAGTATTTCTTATAACTACTAAACTAAATATATATAACAGTAGTTAATAATTATCATAAAATGCCTTATTAAAATGATAGGTCTTTAGGCCCCTTTAAATGCCTCCACTGTTGTGTCCTCCCTAAAAGATCTTGGCAATGAATTCCAGAGGGTCGAGCTGGCCACCTCAAAGGAATAATCCCCTGAAGTTTTCAGCCTGCACCTCAGAATCACAAGGAGGCCCTCAGTGGTTGAATGAAGGGAATGCACCAGGATGGCAAGTGTTAAGAGGTCAGACAGGTAACTAGGGTACAGGCCATATATGGCCTTGTAGGTGAGCAAACCTACCTTGAAAATTATCCTCCACCTGACAGGCAGCCAGTGCAGATCCTGCAGGATTGAGGGGTGCTGCTGGTGGGGGACTTCAATCTGCCAGGTAGGTAAGTGAAAAGAGGAAGACCAGGGAAGGGATTGTAAGGTTATAAAGGGAAGGAGGGGTACTGCACAGAGGAGGACTAAAATAAGACATTTATCCTGAATAAATACTTTTGTTCAGTGTTCACAGAGGAAGGAAAAGGGTCCTGCACCTCTGCCAGTCCTGTTTAACAACTCACTGAAAACAGGAGTGGTTCCAGAGGATTGGAGGAGAGTAGCTGTCCCATTACACAAAAGCAGAAGCAGGAAGAAGGCAAGCAACAATAAGCCAATCAACCTGACATCAGTAGTGAGAAAGTTAATGGAATCATTGCTGAAGGAAAGGATTGTTAAATATATTGGATCCAATGGGTTACAAGACCTGAGGCAGCATGAATTCACAGGGGAAGGGGGTGTGTCAAACAAATCTGATAGATTTCTTTGACTTGGTGACCAGAGAATTAGATCAGGGTGTAGCAGTGAACATGGCTTATCCAGATTTCAGTAAGGCTTTCAACACTGTTCCACATTAGTGACTTGTAAGGAAGCTGAGCAACCTAGGAGTGGCTCCAAAGGTGGTAATCTGGGAAAGAAATATGTTATGGGACAGGCAACAGAGGGTGGCAGAAAATGGAGTTCACTCTTCAGAAGAGTGGGTGACTGACAGGGGTGCCTCAGAAATCACTACTGGGACTGGTCCTCTTTAATGTCTTTATAAGAGACATTGCAGAGGACCTGAAAAGGAATATCCGCCTCTTTGTGGATGACATCAAATTCTGTAATCAGGTGAACACTCCAGTGGGGAGTGAAAAGAATAAGTAGAGACCTGAGAAAACTCAAGAAGTAGTCAAGGGTATGGCAGCTGCATTTCATTGCAAAAAGGTACAAAATCATGCACTTAGGGCACAGAAACCCCGGGACAGAGTACAAAATGGATTGAGAGGTAGTGATGATCACCAAACAGGAAATATAACTTGGTATACTTGGGAAGGTAATCATATCTGATGACTTAAAGGTTGCCAGGAAGTTGGCAATGCAGTTTGGAGGGCTAGTGAGATTCTGATTTACATAGGAAGGGGTATCACCAGCAGAAAGGGGGAGGTGGTGTTGCGTCCTTATAGATCGCTGGTGAGGCTCCACCAAGATTACTTTGTCCATTCTCTGGAGACCACATCTCTGGAAGACATAGACATAGTGAAGGCAGTTAAGAGGAGGGCAACTAAAATGGTGCAGGGTCTGCATCACAGACCCTATGAGGAGAGAATAAGGGACCAGTGTGTACACCCTGAAGGGGAAGAGAGAATTTGATAGAGACTTATATATCTCATAGGAGTAAATAAGTTACAGGAGGGAAATATTTTTTAGAAAAAAAGATGCTCAAGAAAAAGGAGACATACTCTGAAGCTGCTGCTGATGGGGTCACATAACTCTGAAACATCAGCATAATAGGGATGCAAACCAAGTGGATCTGGAGACCAAGTACTATGAGAGGAATGCATGAGTTACCCAAAGCTGGCATATGAAAACCTGAATGAGCACTGAATGGCCCCGGTGTCCTGGTACCTGAGTCTTGTTGTTTACAATCTCCTTGGGATATGGAATTACCAGCACCATGCTTGGTTAGCATGGACAGTTACAATGAAAAAAAAACAAAAACATTCACAAGGTCAGCAACTGAAGATTGCAAGGAGAGAAATCATGCTCCAGTTTCTTAAAAATATGGATCTAGGAAATTGAGCCATGAAGAGCAGCAAATGGGTAAAGTCCCTGATTTAAATCACATAGCTTGAAGAAGCACAGCTACTAGTGTTCAAGGGCAGACCAGGTGGGCCAAAGGCCCTTTTCTACTAACAACATCTATGTAACTTCCTTTATAATCAATTTTCAAGATTGATTATTTAAAAGAGATTTCTTTTAAGAGTTTTCTTATGTCTTGAATACTATATAAATTTATTAGACATCTCAACAAAATCGTATGAGTATTGGTTTTGCACTGCATTGAATTAAATAATAAAACATTAAAGTCTGAAACTACCGAAGATGGGCAAGTTATTACCACCTATTACCACGTTACCAAAAGCTAATAAATAAATAAATAAGTTCCATTTTGTTCTGGGTGCTGATAGACTGACTACAATTCAAGTGGTTTCTGACATAGTTTCTGTCATATTTGTTAGCAGACCAGGTGATTGGTATCTGGCACTCGGTGACTAAGTGGGTGATCTGACCAGAGAACTACCACCTAGTGAACACAAAGTGGAGTTTGTGTCTGGTGGTCCTAAAACCTATGGCTACAGACTGACTAACGGTAAAATGTGTATGAAAGCTGAAGGGATAACACTTAATGTCAGTAACAGTGGAAAGATTACTGTCTCAAATTACCAGCAGAGTATTTTGCCAAGGATGGTGGAGCAAATAAAGGTGATGGGTTACATACAGTCACTACATGGCTGAAAAAAAAATTGTGCAAAACAAAAAGAGCATTACTACTGAAAACGATTCAGAAAAGAAGGAAACTCTTCACGGTTGTTTATAACATGAGGGTGTTGACTGAGGATTTCAAAACATTGCCTTATGGCTTTTAACATGGGTACCAATATACATTTAGAGCACCCGTTTTCTTGTATTCTGGCTGGACTATCAAACTCAGGGAAAAATTGTTTTATTAAAAGCATGCTGGATGTGGGTTTCAATGTTTTAAACAAATTTCCAGAAAATATTATCTGGTGTTATAGTAGTTGGCAACCTTTGTATTCAGAATAATGTGGTAAATTTCCTCAGATGAAATTTATAAAGGGTGTTCCTAACATCCTACAAGATAATATGCTGATATCAACCGAAAAAGTACATATTTTAATTATAGATGATTAATGGTATCAGCAACTATAAACTGTGAAATTGAAAAAAGCTTTCACATAACATGGTATCATAGGAAAGTGTAATGTATATTATGCAGAATTTGTTTGTCCAAGGTAAACGAACAAACAAAAAAAAAAACGGCTGGACTATAACCTTAAACACAAATGATCTGGTGTTATTTAAAAATCCCAGGGATGAGCTACAGATAAGTACACTGGCATGCCAGATGTGTCCTGGAAAGACCACATTTTTTAAAAGGCCTTTTATGATGATACCCATGAGTCCTGTGGATATTTTTTGGTGGATTTAAAAGCAACAACACCTGAAGCTTATCACTTAAGATCCTGCCTGTTTCCACCTGATTTATCTGTTGCATACACCATGAAAATAAGAGCCCCTTGGAAATAAGAGATGTGTCAACTGTGCATTGTAGTCAGGCCAGTGTTGGGTAGTAAGGCCTTACAAGTAATGCGTTACTGTAATCTGATTACATTCTCAAGTAACTTGTAACAGTAACTGATTACTTAAAAGAAAATGTAACTTTGGGACGCTACAGATTACATCTTCTTTCAAGTAAAGCAGTTACTGTAACGCATTTACAATATTACTTTTTTGTAGGATGTGTAAAATATGGCCATGCATAGATGAATGATTTCAGAGGCCCCTCCAAGCTGAGCACAATTCACACTGGCTGACCACAAACTAGCTAGTAGTTCAGTCGGGGGGGGGGGCAGATGTTTGTGGTTGTTGCTTTTGGCTTGTGTGTATTGTAAAACAACAAGGTAAATCGATAGCAGGGAATTTGTACTGTATGCAGACAGATGCCCCACAATATTTGAAGCCAGGATTAACCCATAAGCAAAATGGGATGGCCCCAGAGTTTACTTTCATAATTCATTTCCTTTCTTGCTGCTGCTGGGGATGGAGGTAACCATGGGCTCACAGCCCTTTTAAAAGTGAAGTGGGCATGCATGGTATGGGGTTGGCACTTGGGAATGTTTGTCGTGCGTAGAGACAGTCGGAATGCTCAGCACAGGAAAAATCATTTTAAATAGATTTGGCGCAGTAAGTAGCAGTTGTCCTGACCAACCTCATCATGTTGTATGCCAGCACTGTCGAAGGTTTCTCTCAGTCTAGTGCTGCTGCCTTGGTTTGGTGAGTACTCCAGCATGAAGCTGTAAGTACATGTAGTCTGCTGCAAATTTGTCTCCTGTCCAACAACCGAACTGCCAGTCCTCATGCGTGAGTAATGATTGGCTACTTTGGAGCCGACATCAGTCTGTTGTGGTGATTGGGTTGGTGTATAGCATGGGGTTGAGGCTCAGAGTAATCAGCAGGATCAGGTAGTCTAATACCCCCCTGGCCTCGTATCTTGACTCCTAGTCCTGTGATGAGTAATGATGCTGATCTGAGTTAAAACTGACTGTCCTGCTAAATTGGGGTTGGAAACGGGACACGTGGCTCAGGGATGCCTGAGGAGAGTAGCTGAGTGGCAGCATGAGGAATCGGGTATTGCACCCCACTGTCTGGTAAGCAAGGATACAGCACTGCTAAAAAGGAGGACCTAAAAGAGGAGAGAATCAAAAAACAAACAGAAGCAAAGTAGTTAAAATATCATATTTTGCAATACAAAAAGCTTAAAGATGAGTGTCCAAAAATCCCTTACAGAAAGCTTTGCCTTGCTGAGTTTATAATTTGTGAGCTGCAAATGCCAATGGTATGGTGTGTGTGTGTGTGTGTGTGTGTGTGTGTGTGTGTGTGTGTGTGTGTGTATATGTATGTATAAGAGAAATGGAGTGCTTTTTGCCAAATAAAAATATGAATTTTAAAGAAATCGAGTCTCTGGTCAGCGTATGTGATCACTGAAGAAACAGTAAAACATCAGTCACAGGATATGAAATGGAATAGGCAACTGAGCCACAAAACTAAGAACTGGAACATGGTAAAGTGTTTCAGTGACTGCCTAATTCTGTTTAATCATAAACTGCCTTACTTGCATTAAAAAGGGGGATGTTTGGGAGTTGTTTTTTTTTTATTTCCAGTTAATAAAGAATTATGTTCATGCCTGTATTTTTTTCTGGGGGGGGGGGGGGGTTGCCTTGCATTTTTATTTACTGAATGAAACCAGTTAAGGGTAGCAGCTGAAACTTCCTGAGTCGTCCGACCACTCAAAATGCTGCTGCTGTTTTGGTGGCAATCACAATCCACCATTTTGTGAGGCAGCAAAGTCAGCACCACATATGCTGTGTGACAGCAGCTATCACTGATGACTGAAAATTTGAGTATAAGCAGATCACTGATGTTGTGAAGGTGAGAATTAATGAGATGGGGGAGGGAGTTGTCGATGATGACACCTGTCCATTATGTGATCAAACCTGACCTTCAAGATGAAGGAGTAGGTTATGGTGCCAAGTGCCTGGGCCTTGGCAGGATCTGAGCTAAGTGGTGGATTTGAAAGGTCACTGAACTAAAAAGTTCCACAGCAAGTGGGGAAGATGGTAGTTGTGGCAATCAGCTTCCATCCTGAGAAGATTCCAGTGGGACAAGAGGAGCAGGGCAGCCACTGAGGAGTATGCACAGATAGCAGCACACTTTAGACAAGCACGCAAATTTACTTCTAAAAAACTGGTATTTTTGTATTTGTGAGATGAAAAGAAAATTGTCAAATTAAAACATGACTAGCTGTTGCTGTGATGTGCAAATTCATGTGAAGTGTGATATGAAACACTAGAAACTGCCTAGTAGGCATGAAAAAAGTTCAGGATGGCAACAACATGCAGCAAGCCAGCAGCACGCTTGAGCACATTTCTTTGAAGGACCAAGCCTTATTAATAACTTGTGGAATGGCATTTATTTTCAATATATAACAATTTTAGGGACTGGCTTATCAGGACATGACTAGTAGAAAAATAGTGCTGTGGCCATACCTCTCATAATTATTTACAAGGGGCGTAATACTATACCTCACTGGCACTGTACTGCTTTCATTTGAGTTTGGTCAGGTGAGATGGAGAGAAGTGTTGCTCTGCACTGCAGCAGTGTTCATGTAAGTGTTTTTGATTTTATACACTGCACTGAGTAATAACATGTAGTATTGCACATTAGTGCTTGGTTTCAGTTTCATTTTGTCTGCCTGAGAAATTTAAGTTGTCAGACTAGAAGAACCATTGTGCTATGCTTTTTCTGAGTTGCTGGCAGGGTGGGTTTTATGTGGTGGTAACTGAATCAGTATCAGTATTGCCAGCAGACGTGAAGAATATGCAATAATGCAGGCAGGGAGTTCAGGGCTTACATGGGTCACAGATGAGGTTTACATGGTAGGAGTGACTACTAGGCACATGTAGGCCAAGGGGGTAAAGTGTTTAGTCTGAAAAGAAATGAATTCACTGACGAGCACCAAACTTCCTGGACTAAGTTGTCAACAGTAATAGAAAGTAACAGAAAAAGTAATATTATTTTATTTTATTTTATTTAAGAATTTTACCAGGAAAACATATTGAGCAGGTTACCACTCGATTCCAGATGCGTCCTGGGGAAAAAGGGACAAGTGGAAACATACAAATCATGTGCACAGAGAAGCATGTACAAGAATGCACTTAATAGAAACAGAAGCATACAAATCATAAGTACAAGATGAGAGACCAAGAAGCAATTACATTTACATACAATCGAGGAGGACTTGTGCGTATTTACAGTTACACTATGCAGAGAATGGAAGTAAGAACACAACAAGGGGAGAATTGAGGCATTATAAATAATCACAAGTAGTTGTACAAGTATGCAGTTACATATTTATAATCTGATAATTCCATTATAATGTATGGTAAGTGCCTATTAACCACCATAATCAGCAGTCACACAGCTTTGTTATGCGCCGTTTAGAATTTTAAAAGTTGTTAACCTCACTTCAGAACATCCAAACAGTGGCATAACAAAAAAGAATGCATCAGAGTGCCATAATTCTCACACATAGAATGCAAACTGTGTTTTTTTGACCATACACTATAAAAGATGATGGCTGGGGATCGGGTGACAACCACACCGAAATCACCTCTCGTGGCTGCTAGGGCTACAGTAAAGCTCTCGAGCTGCGCTCTTGAGGTCTACCATGTTGCCCTAGCAACCACTCGAAGTGATAATATGCATTACAGTTACAGTTACTGATTACTTTTATACACAAGTAATCAGTAACTGCAACTGATTACATTTATTTGAGAGTAACTAGCAGCTGTAACTGATTACTTTTTTAAAGTAACTTACCCAACACTGAGTCAGGTGATGATAGTACTGTGACATATTAGCGTGCCTGAAAAGAAACCTTGCAGAGCTGAAGTTGTTGGCGAAGGAGTCGCTTCAGCAAAGAAAAACTTTTCTCTGTTCAGTCTCTGATGTTTTTAATATCTGCAATTGCTGAGATGGCACTTTATGCTATTAATGGGACTGTACCTTTCACAGCACACCAGATAAAGAAACTGAACAGGAGATGCAACATTGTCAAAAGATTAAAGAGCCGCTGACGCCGTCTGGCCAAAAGTGCTACATTGCAGAATTAGAATAAGCATATCCACAGTAAATCTCACACCAAAAAGTAGATTTCTGTTACTTCATTTTAAACTTATTAGCCATTTTGTAACCCTGATTTCACTACCTGTTCAAAGAAAGTCTGTTCCAGTGAAGAGCTGCTGTTGATGTCATCTAGGGACCTTACAGTTTATTCTTCCATGTCAGCAAGCTTATAGGACCCGTTTCTCTAAAGCTGTAAAGATCATGTGAAAGGGTTTTCATAAGTAAAACAGGCAGCACGAGTTAGTAAACATTGCTTTAAAAACTTTGTGTTTCAGGCTTTGTAACAAAACTGACAATATTTTGTCTGGATACCTTTTTATTGTGGTCCTTTTGCTGAATGCTGACTCATATAGCACACTGTGAGGTTTGCAGACTGAATAAGTTTCTGATGAAAGGCTGAGCTCATTCACACCTATCAGTCAATTGAGGCAACTTCTAAGAATGGCAATTTAAAACAATTATCCCATCTCCTTGGTAATGGGGGTGGGTCAGACTCATATATGTTCTATTCTAAATTACAATGACCATTTTATCAGGGCTAACATTTCCACCCCTAGTAGGAATTAACACATATAATGCCCCTATTAAAACATATTGTAAAGCAGACAATGACAAATAGCAGTACAATTAGTAGCACTCTAACTGGTTTCTGCAGTCTGGAGGCATGCTGACTTAGTATCCAGCAACCCTGGTGAAATGGACCACACAAAAACAGCATTAAATAATGCAAATGTATCAACTTTGTGACAAAACCTGAAACATTAATAGTATTTATAGCAATGTTTACTGACTGGTGCTGCCTGTTTTACATGTGAAAACCATTGGACATGGGTTTTACAACTCTGGAGAAATGGGTCCTATAAGCTTGCTGACAGGGATTACTAGACTTTGAGCTCCCTACATGACATCATCAGCAGCTTTTTACTGACACCTGCTTTTATTGCACAGGTAGTGCAATCAAAGTTACAAAATGGCTAATAACTTTAAAACGAAATAGCGTAAACATCTAGTTTTTGGTATGAGCTTTACTGGGAGTATGCTTATTTGGATTCTGCAATGTAGCACTTTTGGTGTCAGTGGCTGTTTAAGTAATGGAAAGGTGTCTGTTAAACATAAAAAACAACTTGTAACACAGTATAGAGGGTTTATAACCACATTGCAGAGTGTGGCATTACCATTATTAACCAGCCTTCTAAAAAGCAGGTAAAATAGACTTGGATTATGCACAAACATGTGTTTTGATACCTCAACAACAACTGAACTTGCTAAGAGGACATCCAGCCCCTGAAGAGCCATTGAGAAAGTATACAAAATGACAGCTGGATGCTGAACTGCAGGATGTTTTTTCAAAGGATTGACTTTTCTGAATATGATAAGACAAAAGTATACAAGAATGTGTTACAATGTTATCACGGGTAGTACACCAGGGTGAAAAAGATGTAGCAAACATAGACTTTGATGGCATATAAGGATTGCTTGGTCCACCCAGTCTGCCAATTTCCCTACCTATTGGATAAACTGCAGATCCTAATTAACAGCAGCCTACTTCTTCCTACCCCTCACGAGAATTGCCTTATGTCTGTCCCATGCAATCTTTTAAATTCCCCTTCTGTTTTTGACCCCACAATCTCCTCAGGAAGGCCATTCCATGCATTCACCACCCTCTCCATGAAAAAATACTTCCTCACATTCCCCTTGAGCCATCCCCCATCTACAAATTGTGTCCCCTTGTTCTTGCACATCTCTTTTTAGAAACATAGAAATTGTCAGCAGATAAGGACCGCTAGGCCCATCAAGTTTGCCTATAAGTCCTGTACTTGATTACAGCTTTTGATCCTCCTCCCACTTAACCTTTATGGTTTCCTTATGCCTGTCCCATGCATGTTTAAATCCAGCCACAGTGCTCGCTCCCACCACCACCTCCTGTGGCAGACTATTCCATGCATCCACCACCCTCTCCATAAAGAAAAACTTCCTCACATTCTCTCTTAACCTTTCACCTTCCAATTTCATGTGTCATGCCCCCTAGTTCTTGTACTCCTCCTGTATTGAAAGATTCCCCCCTGCACCCTGTTTATGCCTCGGAGGTACCTGAACATTTCTATCATGTCCCCTTTCTCACTCCTCTTCTCCAGTAAGTACATAGTGAGGTCCCTTTATCTCTCCTCGTAAGTCTTGTGGTGCAAGCCCTGTACCATCTTAGTCACCCATCTCTGAACTACCTCCAGACTGTTAATGTCCTTTCAAAGGTGTGGCCTCCATAACTGCACATAGTACTCCATGTGAGGTCTGACCAGGGTTTTGTATAATGGCATCACTACCTCATGCCTTCTGCTGGTGATATCCTTTGCTATGCACCCCAGCATGCCACTGGCCCTCCCTGCTGCCGTTGTGCTCTGCTTTGACATTTTCAGGTCATCAGAAATAGTAACCCCCAGTTCTCTTTCCTCTTTGGTGACTGTCAGCAACTCCCCCCAATCCTTCAGCTCTCCCCAGGGTTACTGTGTCCCAGATGCATAATTTTGCACTTTTTGAATTAAACCTCAGTAGTCACTCTGCAGACCATTTCTGAAGCTTCCCCAGGTCCCTCCTCATTTTCTCCAGCCCTTCAGGAGTACCCACCCTGTTACAGATCATTGTGTCATCTACAAAAAGGCAGGCCTTCCAGCCCTTCTGCAATGTCACTGATGAAGACATTGAACAGAACTGGTCCAACGAATGATCCCTGAGGTACTCCGCTGGTCACCTTCCTCTCCCTAGATTTTACTCCATTTACCACCACCCCCCTCTGTCTCTTGTATGTTAGCCAGTTACTAACCCAGTTTACCACCTTGTCTCCCATGCCTAGACTACCCATCTTGTTAACAAGCCTCCTATGTGGGACAGTGTCAAAGGCTTTGCTGAAATTGAGGTAGGCTACATCCACTGCACCCCACTGACTTACTTCCTTCATCACCAAATTGAAGAAGTCTTTTAGATTTGTCTGACACTACCTATCCGCTGAGAACCCGTGTTGCCTAGGGTCCTGGACACAGAGGGCTTCTAGATGTCCCACTATCCTTTCCTTAAGTAGTACCACCATGATCTTCCCCGCTACCGAGGTGAGGCTGACTGGCCTATAGTTGCCCATCTCCTATCTACTGCCTGATTTGTGAAGAGGGACAACATGTGCCCTCCTCCAGTCATAGATACATAGACAGTGTCAGCAGATAAGGGCCTATGGCCCACCCAGTCTGCCCATTTGAGCTTGTAAGTTCAGTTTATGTTTTCCTAGAAGTCTGTTGCCCCTTACCCCTGACCTCCAGAATTCCATTATGTCTATCCCATGCATTCTTAAATCCCGTGATTGTTTCAGCCCCACCACTTCCTCTGGCAGGGTGTTCCACTTGTCCACCACCCATTCTGTGAAGAAATTCTTCCTCACATTTCCTCTGAATCGTCCTCCCTCCAACTTCATCCCATGCCCTCTAGTCCTGGAACATCTTTTTCGCTTAAAAATAGTGTATTCCTGCACCCTGTTCCTCCCTGTAAGATACTTGTATGTCTCTATCATATCCCCTCTCTCCCTCCTCTCCTCCAGGGAGTACATGTTCAGTTCCTTCAACCTGTCCTCATAGGACTTATGATGCAATCCATTCACCATCTTTGTTGCCCTCCTCTGAACCTTCTCTACCCTGTCTATGTCCTTACGTAGGTAAGGTCTCCAGAACTGTACACTGTACTCCAGGTGGGGCCTCACAGGTGTCTTGTATAGTGGAATTATGATCTCCCTTTTCCTGCTGGTGATGCCCCTGCCTATGCATCCAAGCATCCTATTTGCTTTACCTGTTGCCTTGTCACACTGTTTCCCTTGAGGTCATCAGAGATGATAACCCCAAGATCCCTTTCCTGCTTGGTGCATGCTATATCCTCACCCCCCATCTGATATATTGTGCCAGGGTTTTTGTGCCCCATATGCATTATCTTGCACTTCTTTGCATTGAATTTCAACTGCCAAATCCCCGGCCATTCTTCAAGTTTCTGCAGGTCCCTTCTCATTCTGCCTACACCCTCTGGTGTGTCTACTCTGTTACAGAGCTTTGCATCATCAGCGAACAGTAAAATTCTACCTTCTTCAGTCCTCTGGCACCACTCCTGAATTAAGTGACACAGTGAGCAATGCTGCCACAGGTTCTGCTAGCTCTCTTCACAGCTCCCATACTATCCTTGGGTGTATGCTGTCTGGTCCCATTGCTTTGTCCACCTTCAATTTAGTGAGTTCCTGCAGGACTGTCTCCCCTCTGAATGGAATGTTGTCCACCTCTTTTCCCCCTTGACATCTGGTGCTTGGCTGTGGTCTCTGTCCCTCCCCCTCTTCTGTGAATACTGAACAGAAGTATTTATTCAGTATTTCTGCCTTATCCATGTCTCCCTCCTAGACTCCCTTTCCTGCCCTTTAAGTCTTACAACCCCCCCGTTTTCCTCCTTTTGCTGATGTACCTGTAAAATGTCTTGTCCTCTTTCTTTATTGTCTGTGCTAAACTTTCCTCAGTCTTTGCCTTTGCTCTCCTCACCACCCTCCCTGCTTCCTTTAGACACTCTTGGTACACCTCAGTACACCTCTCTGTCCCCCTGCCTTTGGGTCTTCTTATATTTCCAGAACCCTGACCTTTTAGCCCTTGCCTTTTCCTGCTTCCTCTTTTGAGAACCATAGTGGCTTTTTCATTCTCTTGCCTTTTGATACCAATCTGATGCATTTGTATTTTACTTCCACTATGGCTTCTTTTAGGTTCTCCCACTGCCAGGGGTACCGACAGGGGGGAACAGCCAGGACAACTGTCCCAGGCCCGGTGGCTTAGGGGGGCCCAGGGTTCCCCAGCCAATTATCAATTTTTTTCCCCAGCTGGGCCCCCCGCCCAAGTTGCCGACAGTGAGTGATAGACACTGACTTGTCGGAGGAGGATGCTAAGCCCCCCTGACCACTTTCACCTTCTCAATTCTTTTCAGACCCCACTTATCCTTTCTCTCCACCCCCCAACCCACTTGTCTTACTCTGGCAGGCTCCGTCACCATGCCAGCTGAGACAGTGTGCCAGCTGCAGTACAGACAGCAGAAGTTTTCAGACGAGCCAGTGCTTCCTTTCTTCTCTGCTCTACAGTACTTCCTGAACCTGATCACATGATTTCCCAGCAGGCAGGGGTCAACTCAGGTCAGGAACACTGGCAACTAGAGCAGAGGTCCTGCAGGGGGGTCAGAGGTCAGGTTGGGCCCCGGCCAGCATCCTACATAAGGTCACGGTGATGGCGGAACACTTGTGCACTTTTTTGACCACTCAAGGAGAGAGTGAGTGACCAAGACAGTCCATCGACGTCACTGTCAGGAGTGGGACTTCTAATCAATCAGACCAACCGACTGCCACCCAGGACTCCCTGGAAGTTGAACTGCTGCCTAGTCTCCTGGAACCTGGAAAAGGAGGAGAGGAGGACAAGACAATGGTCCGACCTGGATTCTGGAGACTGCTGGAGGAGGATTCCAGTGCAGCAGGGCCTGGCGGGCTGCTAGCATAGGGCTTGGGGCCGGCTGTGGGCAATGCAGGTGCCAGTGGGTGAGATGCAAATAAATGTTCACTCAGTTCTCCACTCTAACCTATCTAAGCTATGTTGATTTGAACACTAAGCTAGCTGTAGTTGGTGAAGAAAGACCAAGCATTAATCCAAAGAGTGCGTGCCTCCTGTTCCAGCCTGGCTGAAATATACTTCCCCAAATTTTTTTTTTTAACAGAAATGTTATTACTGTACTATACTACTGATTATTTACACCTCTAAAGTGAATAATGTTTTATTAAATACACCTCTACAGGTATAGTATTCTTCAAATGGTTGATCAGCAGATTTTTAGAACTGCATGTCATAATAGGTTATCAGTTCTTTCTTTGCTGAACCTGCAATACCTAAGTTATTGAAGCAGCTGGCATATCTAGTAAAGTTTCCTTTTGCAACATTCTCTCATAGCCCCCTACTCCAGATTTGCGAGGTGAGATGTCTAAGTCTTATGATCATCCCCTGTGCTTGAATGTAATGTTTTATGCATTGCCTACTAATTGAATATGTGCCTTCTATAAGAAAGTACTGTATAACATAAGTCTAAATGTGCTGCATGTGTGATATGTTGCTGAAGCCTTGAAAACAGTTCTTTATTAAATACATGTAAGTGCCATTTTAAAGTTAAAATCATCCAGTAATCTGGTACGTTTTGAATAATTAGGCACATGTTATATGTATCTTTGCTTATATTATACTAGTTGGTGACAGGGTAGGTTTTAGAGTTTTTTCCACTCATAAATTAAGAGTATGATGTCACTGTTAATTATTGTACACAGGTTAGTGTGAGTGTGCGGGGGAGGTATTTAAGGATTACATAGATTACATAGAAATTACTGAGCATTTAAAGACGTTTGTCCATTAGCTCACCATTTAGATATTGAGAATATCCTTGGATGGGACATACTTATAAGATATTTTTCAAGCTTTGT
Source organism: Neoceratodus forsteri (assembly GCA_016271365.2). Lineage (NCBI taxonomy): Eukaryota > Metazoa > Chordata > Ceratodontiformes > Ceratodontidae > Neoceratodus > Neoceratodus forsteri. The sequence goes on from CM057453.1 coordinate 78,110,911, forward strand.
CTTAAATTCTAACATTGTCTTACTTTCTACAACAATGCAGGGTAGGGTGTTCCAGATCTCAGTCACTCCTATCTGGCAGTATCCTTTGATAAAACCAAAAAACAAAATGCTGTTAGAAGGGTTTTCTGCCCTGAACTGCTGTATATGTTGGCAAAAGTCTGGCAGCTGGCATGAATCAAGAAAGAAGCAAAGACTGCTGGTGTCCTGTGGCTTTTTGGATGGAAGTGGTGAGCTAATGGACAAACGACTTTAAATGTTCAGTAATATCGATGTAATCAATGTAATCCTTAAATACCTCCCCTACATACACTCACACTAACCTGTGTACAATAATTAACTGTGACATCATACTCTTACTTTTATTTATTTATTTTTATTTAGTTTTTGTTGACCGGGTAAGTGCACTAGACAAATCCTGCCTATTTTCAGGCACGACCCGGGGGAGGGGGATACAGATGAATGCCAACTGACCTTGAACCAGATTAAGCTGTTGGTGGTATTTTTTAGTGAATGAGAGAAATTTGGCCAGGACACCGGGGAAATTCCCCTACTCTTCAGAGGGGGAACCTCTGTCCAAGATGGCGGACGCACCCTTCCCTTCTGAGGAGGGAGCTATGGAGGTGGGAGATTTGGTCTCTGCTCCTACCTCTGAACAAATGGAAACCACGATGCTAACAACTGATGTTTTGCCTGTTGCTGTTCCTACTTCAACTTTAAGCTCTGCTGCTCATGCTAAGGCTGCTATACCTAGCCCTCTGCTTATTTCTTATGGAACCGACTTGCAGACCTGCGTGCCTACCGTCGACTTACTGGAGGATTTTACTTCATCTGATTCTGAAAACCACTGTCTGACAACCCAAGAGATCCAGGAGCGTTTTGCAGCGGCAAGGAGCTCGCTTTGCTAGTGCTAAACTGAAAAATGTACAAAGATGTGCACGCCCAGAGCCGACAGCATTAGATGCATATTCCACTCAGGTGGAAGTTTTGAAGATTCTCCTGACTTGTCTCCTTTACTGCCTGTTGCTGTGACAGGCTCTGACCGACTAGTGCGTCGGGAGCTGAAGCCCTACTGCCTGCTCCCCTGCCGCCTGCAGTACAAACGGATTTGGTTTCCTTTTCACAACCTGCTTCCATTACATCACAGAGTTCCTCATATGTACAAGACTTATCTGCAGTGAATGCTCCCCTGCTACCTGCAGTACAAACAGATTCATTTTCCTTTTCACTGCCTGCGTCTATTTCACCACAGAGCTCCCTACATGTACAAGAATCATCTACAGTAAATATTAATAAAGAACCTACCTGGACTGTTGAATCGGTGATGAGAGGTGCTGGCTGGGTCCAGGGTACTGTCCCAGGAAGTTGGAAGTCTGGTCCATCTCCAATTCGGTCCCCCCGCCCTGAAGATTTTCCAGAGCTACAGAGCAAGATAGGTGCTTCAAAAGTCACTACTGACCCCTTGTGTCTCCCTCATGAACTGGAGCTTACACAGAATCCTGTGTTGGATTATCTGAAGGGTTCTCCACCTCAAATTCCTCTTTCTACTATTTCTGTAGAGGCTCTGGCTCCCCCACCACCACAGCCCCCCCCCCCCAAATTTCAGGACCGAGCCGCTCATATTCTTCTTTCTTTAAATTTCCAATCCAGGCTGCTAAGAGACACAATGCTGTTCGCCTGTCATATTGGGGGGCTGGTTACCTGAGCCACCTGATCGGGTCTATGTGGCACGTACGCTGCTAAAGGATTCTTTAAAAATTTTTTCCCACGAAATATATGCATTAATTCATATCTCTGGTGAAACCACGTTTGACATTAGTTTCCAAACATCTAGGGGACTGGAGCGTTTTTGGTCAAAGTATAATTCTCTGCGGACTACTGCATTATGGACCCCATTTCAGGCTATTCCTCTTTCTAAACCCACTTTTAAGGCGATCACTATTCTGTTTCGTAATGAGGGAGTTGAGGTGGAGGATGTTGTGTATTGGCTGAAACAGCGTTGTGATGTCCAGGGACAGCCTGAAGCCATTTTGGACACCGAGAACATTTGGACTGGGGGCTGGAAGTTTAAAGTCTTGTTACGTTCTAATGATTCTGGGGTTGTACATCTGCCTAACTCTTTTTTCATAGGCTGATATGGGGGGGTCTTGTTCTACCCGGGTCAGCCGAAGGCTTGCTATCAGTGTGGTGACCATGCACATCTTAGTAATGTATGTGATAAAATGAAATGCAATGTCTGTGGGGAATTGGGTCATGTAGGGGCACACTGTTTGAATGAATGTAGGTGTAACCTATGTGACGAACAGGGGCACACCTTTCAGAATTGTAAATGGGCTGCACATAACCAGGAATTTCATGATGGTGGTGTGGACCAGCGCTTTATTATTACACAGGCGCAGAAGGCCCGTCTCCGGACCACCTTGGCTGTACCTCCCCCTAGGGCAGCCCAGCCCTTACTGAAGGCTTCAGTGCCTGTTGTATCCTCTGAGGTCGTACCTCAGATGGTTTCCTTCACAGATGACCCCTTGCCTGAGATTTCTCCTGTCCCTGATCCTGCCCAATCTAATTTTCCTGCTCTGGACCCGGTCCCAAGTCCAAGTACTATGTCCCCTCCCCCTCCCCGAGTGCTTACAAATGTGATACGTAGAAGGTCACAGAGAAATAACCCTTGGGTTGTACCATCTCCTGTGAGTGATCCGGAACCTCCCCCAGTGCCCTTATCTAATTCTTTTGAACTTCTCCAACCCCTTTCTGATGACGCTGGAGGTGAGTCGGACTCTTCCTCCATAGCTTCTTCTCTCCTGATGGTACCACTGACCCTGAGCTGCATTCATACATGGCCTTTCTCAGAAGCGAAAGGCCAGAGTAAAACTTAAAGGAAGAAGGTGGTTGGGAAAGTAAATTGTAAAATGTATTTTTGTCTGTTTTCCTTTTTTTGTTGCTATGTTTCACTTTGTTTGCCATACTATTAATGTAAATAGTATGAAGCATATGGCTAAAAGGAGATTTATTTTTCCTTTCACGGCTTTTGCCTTTGGGTTTAATTTTATTACAGGATACAAGACTTCATACTACATGAGATCCGACAAGCACAAGAGGACTGGTTACTGGGTCCTTCTTTTGGTCGATTGGTCAGATTCTTGTTCGGACTGGGAATATTAATTAATATCCCGACTCCGCTTGCTAAATTGTTTGATGTAGCCCTGGTAGGGTGCTTATTATAGATTTTGTTATTGGTCCTGTCCTCACTGGTTCTAAACATTTATGCCCTCAAATCAAAACTGAACGATAGCTTTATTTGCTTTGTTTTGCCCTTATTTGCATACTTCCTTTCAGGTATTGTTTGCTGGTGACTTTAATTGTGGCCTGAGTCTTCAGGATAAGAGCTCCTTTGCTGCTAAAGAAACTGTTTTGTGATTCCCACGAATTGGGTAAATTGTCTGAGTCGCCCACTTAGCAGACTCTTATCTCTCCTTTACTACACAACACACCTACCTTCCAAAAGGGTAAACTAGCCACACGTATTGATTATGTGTTTTCCTCTCCTACAGTACCAATTATTTCTGCCAAAGTTCAAGCGGTTGAGTTTTCTGATCATAAGCTGCTTTCTGTTGGTTTTGGTTCTGTTGTCTCTTCCCATAAAGGTCCAGGTATTTGGAAATTCAACACATCTTTGTTGCAGATTCCAATGTTTATGCAGTCCCTCCTTTCCTTCATACAAGCCCGTAAATCTGTTTTTATTTGTTATGAAGATCCTGTTCATTGGTGGTTAGACACGAAACATGATCTGGTCACTTTTTTAAAAACTTACAGTCGTTTAAAATGTAGGAGGGAATACCTAGACTATTTGCAGAAGAGGTTACATTTTCAGTCATTATTAACCAGAGCATGCACGACAGGGCAAGACCTTACTCAACAAATAAAAGTCCTACAGAATGATATGTTGACTTTCCAATTACGGCAATCACAACAACTTTATAACCAGCATAAATTCTGTACTGTTAGAACACATGATGTTATTTGTCCTTTTGAATATAATTCCTGTCAGTCCGCCCAAAAAAATATGACGTGTCTTCTAAATTCAGACGGGACCTTATGTTCCTCACAAACTGAGATTTGTCATATTGTAACAAAGTATACTACAGCCCTTTTTTCTCCCCTCCCTGCTGTGGCTGGTAACAGTGCGACTTTGTATAGTGGCCTTGATATCCCAGCTCCCTCACAGCTATGTCAGGACCAGGCTTGTTCTCCTATCACGAAGCAGGATTTGACACTGGCTATTTCTTCATTACCTGTACAGAGAACTCCTGGTCCAGATGGTCTCCCTGCTGGCTTATATAAGGTGCTGGGTGACCATTTAGCCTCAGAACTTACATCTGTGTTTAATTCTCTGTTAACATGTGAATGTCTCCCTTTGGAATTTATTAAGGGTAATTTGATTTACATTTATAAACAGAAAGGTGATATCCATTCTCTAGAGAATTGTCGACCTTTATGTATGTTGAACACTGACTTTAAGCTCTTAACGAAAATTATTGTGAAGCGTTTGGTGAGGATTGCGGAGGTGGTTTTGCATCCCGCCCAATCCTGTTCTGTGCCTCAAAGGAGAATTTCTGATCATTTGATCTTCTTACGAGAATTATTTTCTCATGGCTGTGCAGGTCTGGCTTCGGGACTTGTTGTTTCCGTAGATCAGAAGGCTGCTTTTGATTCGGTTAGGTATGATTTTTTATGGGAAGCACTTCATTTTCTGCATGTACTTGATGTTACGGTACACTGGATTCATGCTTTCTATAGAACGGCGACTGTTGTGCCTGTAGTGAATGGTTGGATAGGACCCATGATCCCCATAAAACGAGGGGTTCGTCAGGGCTGTCCTTTAAGCCCGTTGTTATATGTAATTTTTCTTGATGTTTTGCTCTATCGGCTGAATACTAATTCTCAGATTAAGTCTATTTCTAGTTGTGCCTTATGCTTGCCTTATAAAGCAATCGCATATGCAGATGATGTTTGTTTTCTTGTAGCTGATGCAGCCTCAGTGGTTCATTCTCTCCGTGAGCACTCTATTTTTGGAAACTTCTCTGGTGCTGTTTTAAATTACACTAAAAGTTTGATTATTCGGGTTGGTTCAGCAACCTCCCCCTCAGACCATATTGGCCCGTTACGTTTAGTTGAGGGCCCTATTAGCATTTTGGGAATTTTTTTTGGGACGCAGGACTCAGATTTGTTTAACTGGAATGTTAAACTGCAACAAGGTAAACTTCAGGTGGCCTCCTGGAACCGGGGGCAGATAGAAAAAAAAAACGTGTTTTCTTAATTAAAAACTATTTGATCTCTACTTTCCTTTTTCTGAGTTATGTATTCCCTATTCCATGACAGCTAGAAACTGCTGTCTTTAGCCTGTTTTTCAGGCTCTTTGGGGTAGTAGGTTAAACCCGATAAAGCGGAATATCACTTATTTATCTATCCCTGAGGGTGGCGCTTGTATGGTTAACCTTTGTGATTTTTTCTTGTATTTTTCACTGCAAACCTTAGGCCTTATTGATTCATGCCCAAAGGGGTGGGAACCTTGTTTATGACTCTGCAGGATTTGGTTTCATCAATGGGAAACTAATTCCTTAACTGTGTTAAGACAAACTGTTGGAATACCAACTTACGTAAAACATATGTTTTTACGTCTCAAACAATGGAAGGTGTCTGTTCAGTTGTTATTAAATCATTCCCATAAAGTTTTATATAAGAAATTACTCCTGACAGTTTGTGCTGTATCAGTACCCTTCGATAAGTGTCCTGGTCAACACCTCCCTTCCCTTTTGTTATTGTGGAAATGTAAGAGGGTTCCAGCCAAAATGTGGGATTTTCATTGGCTTTCATGCCATGAAAAGATTAATGTAAATCAAATCATAAACATAAGCAGTCCCAAGATAGAATGTGTTCTCGCTTATTATGTATTACAGAACTTGAAACTATCCCTCATTAATTTTTTGACTGTTCCTTTATCAAAAATTGGTGGTCCTTTTTGGCACAGGCATGGGATACCCCCTTGCTTCAGTCGATTACTTATTTGAATCTTGTATACCGGGTTTTTTCTCCCCAGTGGTCAAAATGGCACCAGGACACTTTAAACCTTGTTTTTGTCTGCATTAAATGGAATATTTGGATGGTGCGTTGCATGTTTTCTCTACAGTAAAAGAACTGCTCCTATTTGGAGCTCGAAAAAAAATTGTACAAGATTTAGAAGAGATTTATGAGCATGAATTACTCTATATTCAGATACGACACTTTTGGAACTTTGGAAAGCTCTTCCTTGGATCACTGACTCTGATTTTGCAGTTACCTGAATGATTGTATAATACTTATCCTGTGTTTTCTTTGTTTTGTATTATGCTTTGTGTACTATTGTACGATTTTTGTCTCAATAAAACTTTCCCCTACTCTTTTCGATACGTGCCATGAGATCTTTAACATCCACCTGAACTACCACCAATCCAGGCAGATGGGAGCTTGGTTTAACGTCTCATCCAAAAGATGGCACCTCGGAAGTGCAGCACCCCTCTCATGCTGCACTACAGTGTCAATACTAGGATATTAACCCAAGTGCCAGATGTGGGAACTGAACCCACAGCCCTCTGATCTCCCAGCCTCAGAGACGAGTGTGCTACCTACTGAGCCACTGACACTGACAAAAAACTCTAAAACCTATCCTGTCACCAACATCCAGTTGTCAATTGTTTGCATTGCACTCAATTCCATTGTTTATCTCTTCCTTGTGCTGCGTCACATTGTACAGCTCATGTTTTTTTTTTTCACTTGTATTCTTCCAGGTCGTGCCTGAAAATAAGCATCTCTATGTCTAGTGCACCACCCGGTTACCAAAAGCAAATAAATAAATAAATAAGTAGGTGTGGTGTAACTTTTTGCTTTTACTGGTTTACAAATTGTCACAGACACCCAGTTCTCTGAATAGCTCTCTGTGGTTTATGTAGTAAGTCTAAGACTTAAGCTGCCAAAGGGTGAGGCCCTAAGGCCACAGGGGTTCCTTTACTTGTGCAGACTATGTCAACAGCACCCCAGTGAACATAGCAGAAATTAAAATACATTTCATAATGATCTGTAAGTTTCTGGTCTTGTCTTCCTTGTGGAGAAGAGGCATTAGGCAGGCCAAGGTTTTTGTATAATGTTCAGTGAAGGGTCAATTTTTGTTTGATAACTAGGAGAAAATCTATGGAACAGATAAAGAGAGACAGACAGAGAGACAGACATACTGATATAAAACATGGGCTTTCTGAAGAGATATGATATGCCCTACCCTAATGTGCAGTATTCCCTTGAAATATGCATGCCTGTGTTTTAAGTCTGGGGATATTCAATTAATTGGGTCTGGGAGACCAAACAATATTGTTTCTTACATAAGCTATCTTCCCTTACTCCTTAAAAAATGGCAACTGTGTGTGTCTGTGAGGGGGGGCTACATAAACCACTCAGTACTTGTGTGTTCTCTTCAGTAAAAGCCCCAGAACTCACCACAGAGCATCTAAACCCCCAGAACATCTGGGGTCCTAGCAGCCGCCAGATGCTGGCCTTAGATGGTTTAGGAGAGGGGGGCTCATCTCAAAGAATTTGTCCTGGGCCCAAAAATTCCTGTCTGCTACCTTGCCCACTCCTCTTCCACCCCCCTCCTGTCCCCTATTCTCCAGGGCATTTTTGATAACTCTCCCCATTTCAGCGAAGACTGCCTTTTTGAAATTGAAAACCTTCATCCTAGTGTGACTTGATTGAATCCCTGTCTGTATGCTGAAGCACACTATGTGGTGATCACTGGATCCTAGTTGCCACTCCACCCGGGTATCTGTGATTCTTTTCCTGCTGGTCATTACTAGATCAAGAATCGCCCTGTCTCTGGTGGGACAGCACCAGCTGCCTGAGTCCTGCACCTTGTAGGTAATCTAGGATGCCTCTGCTTTTGGCTGAAGCAGCTGCATGAGTAGTCAATCCATGTTTGGCAGATTGAAATCCCCCATCAGCAGAATCTCACCTTTCATTGCCATTTCATGTATTTCATCCTCAAGGTCCCTGTCCACTCCCCCCCGACCTGAATGCCTGTATATCACCCCTGTGCATATTGCTGTGCCATTTCCTGGTTCAAGGGTGACCCACAGTGCCTCTGCCTCCCCCTTCCTACCCTGTATCTGTTTTGCCTTTATACCCTCCTTGGCATACAGGGCAATTTCTCCCCCTTTTTTGCCTCCCATATCCCACCTAAAGAAAGTAGAACCTGGTATATTTACTTCCCACCCATGACTGGCACTGTACCATTTTTCAGTTATTGCTACTATGTCTAGGTCTGCCTCAACTATCACAGCCTCCATGTCTGGGATGTTATTTCCCAGGCTGCGGGCATTTGTCACCATAGCCTTTCAAGTATTACTGTCTGTCCTCCCTCCACTCCTAGTTTTGGTCCCCTGCAGTTCCTTCCCTCCCTGTTAACTTTAATATGTGTCCCCGATTTCTTTGCTTCTCCCCTTCTGCCTGGTCCAGATGACCTTGGCAAAACATCATTCTGGTGTCTCTACCATGTGGGGGTGGGCTACTAGAGTTTGCCTGTTCTTGTTGCCCCCCCCCAGCTAGTTTAAACACTCTTCAGTGAAACGTTTGAACCACTCATTGAGGGCTGCTTTCCCCTTTCTGGACAGATGCAGGGTAAACATCATTCAAGGTAGAACCCCAGTCCCCAGTGAAGTCATACCCCTTCTCATTGCACCAGGCCTTCAACCATGAGTTGACGTTATTAATGTGGAGATTCCTATCCCCCTCCCTGCCATGGACTGGCAGCACCTCCGAAAATGTCACAGAGCTTGCTACTTTCCCAAGGCACCTCCCCAAACCTATGAAGTCCTGTTTAACCTGTTCCAAGCTAGCCCTGTCCTTGGATAAGTCATTTGTTCCCAGAAGGACAATGACATCCAGCCCCCACCACCTTGCCACTGCTTCAGTGATCCCCTGGATCTTCTCCCCCTTCCTCCGAGTTGTGCCTCCTGGAAGGCACTTGACCTCCCTTTCCTCCCTCCTATCTGTGCCCAAATCTATTCCCTGGACAATCGAGTCACCCAGACAGAGTAATTTCTTCCTCCTTTGAGGTTCTCTTCCTCCCATCGCTGGGTCTCCCAGCTGGAGGACCCTCACATCCTCTCTGGTTTCAGCCTCAGGTTTCTTTGCAGAACTCTCCTGCTCCTCCAAAACAGTGAAGAGATTTTTGAGCTGGATTGGATGGTGGATGTGTCTCTGCCCCCTCCCCTGAATCTCCCTGATCCCACCATAGTCCACCATGCCATTTGCCTGGGTGGCTGTTGCAGCATAGGCTGGGGACATAGTGGCCTCTGGGTGGGGGCAAGGGTATCCACTATTCCTGCCAGCTCGGCCCAGAGACTGGCAACCTCCTTCTACAGCCCAGAGAAGTGCTTGCATATGGGGCAGCCCTGTAGTACCCAGAATGTTCGTCTGAAGACTTCTGCACCACACCCAGAGCACTGCACCACTCCCTGCATCATCCTGAACCTGCTTACTAAACCACCCCTCCTTCTCAGTTATTTTTTCTCTTCCTTTTCTCCTCTTTCCAACTAAATTACTCCTCTGTTTTCAGCTTCAAGCAACTTTGCTAATCTAGTTGATTGCTCTTCCCTTGTATTGCTGCCTGTATTCTCAGATAGGCCCTATCTTGTAGAGTGCTGCCAAATGTTCTCTGTGCCTTTAATTAGGTGTGTCTCTGTTGATGTCTATAAAGGCAGAGCACCCGGAGGGGGGACGGGGTGTCTCCTTTCCTGCCTGTCCACTGTACAAAAACAATCAGGTACCTGGAATGTGATCCTAGCTGAGGGTAGCTGAAAAACCTCCAGAAAGTTACCAACAGAAACTCAAAGTTACTTGAGCCAAGCTACTTCTGCTTTTCTTTGCTGCGGTGGCTCCTTTGCCTTTTCTGAAAGTTGCTACCCTCTTGGAGTTTGCTGATTTCCTTGAGGTACTTGAAAGTTTGTATCATGACATACTCTGCACTGTGTTTTATAAAATCCTCTACCTCCTCCCCCTCCTCTTCTCCCTATCTGCCATTCCTCCACTACTCTCGCCTTTCTTTCCTACATCTGTTATAACCCCTTTCTATGTGCCCCCATAATCTGCTGCCACCTCCTCCACCTCGGCTCTGTCTATCACCATGACCCAAAGTCCCTGGACTCCAGGCCCAACAATCATTTCCCTTACATTCCATATAAATCTGCCAACTTTCACTCTTACACCACCCCTCCCCTTAGACCCGCAACAATTCCACATCCTACTACCCTATCAAAACAATTCTTTGCTCTTGCCACCAAAATCCTGATAACCTTGCTGCTACTCATATTTGGTGATATTGAGCACAATCCAGGCCCAGTCCCCTCTCTCTCATCAAATCTTCCAAATGGGTCAAAGATTGCCCATCTGAACATCAGGAGCCTTCTCCCCAAGCTCAATCTCCTTTAACCCCTTGCTCTTGACCTCAGCCCTGACATCTTCTTTATATCTGAAACATGGCTAAATCCTAAAATTACTGATAAGTCTATATCAATACCTGGCTATCCCCTCATTCCTCAGGACCGTTCCTCCAGAGGTGATGGCATTACCATGTATATAAACTCCTCTATTCAATTTACTCCTGTACTATACTTTAGGATTAAGGGTCCAGGGGGATTGGTGAAAATAATGTGTTAACTGGGGGGGTGCTTCCTTTATTCATTTTGGGCCAGTGATTGCCGTGGGGGGGGGGCACTAGACACCAGGGAGAATTAATTTTTGCAGCAGCAAAATTGCAGGTGAAATTGTGAAATTTCACCACAATTTCACAAAATATTTCACTCAGTGAAATTGCCGATTTTGTCACAATTTCACAGGCAAAATGTTATTTCTCAGCCTCTCTACTGGATGCCCATACATCACGCTACATTAATTGACTCAGCTCTTCATTACTTCCATTCTAAAATCCTCTCTATCTGGGATTGCTACACCCCCCCCTAAAATGGACCCATGTGCATGACTCTCACCTTCCCATGGTCTCTGCCAAACTAATTGCTTGTCTATATGCCAGGGATCAGGCATGGAAAAAATACAAATTGTCCTACTCCCCCTTGCCTTGCAAACTTACCGTACACTAAGAAATGCCTGCACTAGAGCAACTAGTCTTGCAAAGGCAGAGAACTTCACTGCAAACTTTAACAAAAACATTAACCACCCATCCAGATTCTGAAAGGTGGCCAATTCCATTCTCCCCCATCCCAACCTCCTGCACCAGTTCTCATAGTGGAAAATGTCACCCTCTCCAAACCTCTCCCTGTAGCCCATGAGTTTAACACTTTATTCACCTCCTGCGCCTCCTCCCTACTTTCTACCCTACCTCCCACCTCTTCTCTACCATCCTCTAAACTCCTTCCCAATCATCCACCCTTTCACCTTCCCTCCTACCACCCCTGCTAGTGTTCTTGAAACCCTTCTTTCCCTTAACCCCGCTAAAGGCAATTGCCCCTCTAGTCTTGATTCTAAAATCCCCTCTCTATCTGCTCCAGCTATTGCAACCCCAGTTGCCTCTATGATAAACCTCTCCTTCTCACTTGCCTCTGTACCATTCATCTGGAAACATGCCACTGTAATCCTCTGCCCAACCTCCCCTGGCAACTACCAGCATTTCTCTTTGCTATCCATTCTTGCTAAGCTTCAAGAGTGCTTGGTTCTTTCCCAACTGTCCTCCTACTTTGACTCATCCTCCTTTTTCACACCTTTCCAGTCTGGCTTCCAGAAAGGTCTCTCCATCACCTCTTCCCTCCTTAGGCTTACTGACTCCATACTTACTAGTATGGATTAGGGACTTATCCCTTCTGTAATCTTTGTTGACCTAACTAAAACTTTTGTCACTGTCTCCCATTCCCTCCTGCTTACCTATCTCTCAGCTGCTGTGCTCTCGGCTACTGCTACCAGCTGGTTCCATTCTTACCTAGCTGAAAGAACATGATCTGCAACAAAACTTCTCCCCCCTTCTCATAACTACAGGGGTTCCCCAAGGTTCAGTGTTCGGCCTGCTGTTATTTTCCATTTTCTTAAATGATCTTCCCTCTGCCTGTCTTCCCACCTCAATCCATATGTATACTATTGATACTGTCCTCTATATATCTGGGCCATCCCTTGCTGATGTAGCATCTAGACTTCAGGCTGATTTTGATTCAGCAGTAGTTTTGCTGAAATCAGCTGTTCCAAAATGCCAAGAAGGCAGTCTCCATGACCTTCAGCACTAGGCACAGACTCTCTTGGCTCATATCCCCACCCTTATTCCACACCCTTGATGGGACTTTATTCAACGACACCTCCTCATTTTGTTATCTAGGGGTCTGGCTTGACCAGAACCTCCAATGCTCTGGAAACATCAATGCAATCCACTAAAAGTTGCATCCCAAACCGGATGCCCTATATAGAAACCGTGGCTCCATCCTGCTACCAGCTCACCATGCTCTGATCCAGACAATGATACTTCCCATTTTTGACTATGGTGATGTAATCTACTGTGCCACTCCCAAATCTTCTTTAGGCACGCTAGAGACTCTATTTCACTCCTTCTGCCATTTTACTCTTGACAGTCCTACATGCACCAATCATTGCAATCTCTACCAATCTCTCTCCATCCCCTCGGTAGCTGACTGATGACATATCCACTGTGCCTTCTTCCTGGCTAAATTCTGTCTTCACTCTCTCTCCTCTCTTACCTCTCATGCTCTATCTCTCCCAAACCTCCTTCCTACCACTCCCTTGGAAATCAAGACTCATGATCCCTAAACCTTCCTCACAGATCTTCTTCTGCAGGCCAATCAGCTTTCTCCTACCACTTCCCTAAAATATGGAACTCCCTCTCCCAGCCTGTCTGGCACTCTGCCTCATCTAAAATCCTCTCATACTTCTTAAGGAACCTTCCCCCCCATCTGTACTTATGCCTATTCTAAACATAATAAATAAATCCTCCTTCCCCTTATTTTTTGCTCCCTGGGTTGCACATAAACAGTTAGCACTTATAAATGTTAAAAGTTAAATTACTCTGTCCCTTGTAATCTGTCAGAGTGATTATGTTTGTTTTGTTGCTGTGTTCTCTAAGTTTTGCACTGTTTATAACTGTCTGTAGGTAACTCAGTATCTCCTTGTCTTCTGATGTATACTGTATATCAAACTTTATACCCTCTAAAATTGTAATTACTACATGTGTAAGTTTATACCACGTATGATGTTTTTATCTGTTTGTATCCCTCCATTTATCCCTTTCCCCCTCCACCAGGACACATCTGGAAATGAGCTGTTGCTCAGCATGCCTTTCCTGGTAAAACATTTTAAATAAATGTCCCCCTGTCCCTCCTTTCTTCAAGAGTTCACATATTAAGCTCCTTTAGTCTCTCTTCATATGGCTTCTGGTGCAGACCCTGAACCTTTTTTAGTTGCCCTCCTCTGGACTGTCTCCAACCTGTCTATGTCCCTGCAGAGATGGGGTCTCCAGAACTGCATACAGTACTCCAGATGGGGTCTCACTAACTGTCTGTACAGAGTGATGACATCTTCCTGTTTTCTACTGATGATGCCTCTCCCTATGCATCTCAACATCCCCCAGCCCTTCCTACTGCCTTCTCACATTGATTGTCTAACTTTAGGTCATCTGACATGACTACCCCCAGATCCCTTTCCATTTTTGTTGTTGTTAGTATTCCCCCCCCCCACTGTGTACTCTTGCCCTGGGTTTTCGTATCCCATGTGCATTACTTTCCACTTCTTTGCATTGAATCTAAGCTGCCATACTTTTGACTATTCCTCCAACCTTGCCCAGTCCCTTCTCATTCTTTCCACCCCCCCATGTATCAACCCTGTTGCAGATCTTTGTGTCATCTGCAAAGAGGCATACTTTTCCTTCCAGTCCCTATGCAATTTCACTTATAAAGACATTAAAGAGGACTGGTCCCAGTATTAACCCCACTTTTTTTTGAATGTACTCCTTTTACTATGACCCTATGTGTCCTGTTGTACAGCTAATTTTTTACCTAGGCTACCACCCTGGGACCCACTCCTAGGCTGGCTAACTTGTTTATTAATCTTTTTGTGGGGACTGTGTCTAATACCTTGCTAGATTCTAGGTAGATCATGTCCGCAGCCCCTCCCTGGTCTGCTACTTTGGTCACACAGTCAAAGAAATCTATTAGAGTCATCTGACATGATCTTCCCACTGTGAATCCATGCTGCCTTAAGTCCTGTGCCCCGCTGGCCTCTAGATACTCAGGTCTTACTTTCAGAAGTGATTCCATCATTTTTCTTACCACTGAGCTCAAACTAACATGTCTGTAATTTTCCCGCTTCCACTTTTGTGAAGGGGAATCACATCCACCCATCTCCAGTCCTCAGGTACCACACCATCATCTCATGATTTGTTAAAAAGGGAATCAGTGATGTCACTAGTTCTCCCCTTAGTTCTTTTAGAATTCTGATGTGAATCCCATCAGGCCCCATTGCTGTGTCCAACTTCGATTTTGGGAGTTTTTTCAGGAAATTTTCTTCTGTGAGTAGACTGGTATTGACCCCTCCCCCCCCCATCCAGAGTGCTTCTATTGTTTGGTTTAGGTACCAACCCCTCTTCTTCTTTTGTGACTACTGAGCAGAAGTGTTCATTCAGTATCCCTGCTTTTTCACTGTCACTCTGTGCCCACCCCTCTCCCCTTTATTAAGCCTCACTATCCCTCCCTTGTTCTTTCTTTGCTCCCTAGCATACCTAGAAAAGACTTTATCCACCTTCTTAACTGAGTTGGCTATCTTTCTCAGTTTGGGCCTTTGTTATTCTACCTGCCTTCTCCACTTCCTTCTTCTTTACTGACACAGATCTCTGTCCTGCTTCTTCTGTGTTTCCTTATGCTTCCTGAATGCAATTTATTTCTCCCTAAACTTCCCCACCATCTCTTTTGAGAACCGTAGTGTTTTTCCTTCATTTTTTTTATTTGTTTCACACAAAGGCTTGTTGCCTCTGTGATGGAAATTTTAATTTTTCCCCATTGTTCCGTCACCCCTCCTTCTTGCCAGTTTGCTAGAGCTTTTGTGATACACTCTCCCATTTTGCCAAAGTCAGACCTCCTAAAGTCTAATACCCTGCCTTTTGTATGGCTTAACTCTATGGCTGTGTTTATCATGAACCACACTGTTTGGTGGTCACTTGTTCTGAACTTGTATTTATCTCTGACACCACATTAGCTAATGCAACCACAAGATAACACAGCATTGCTGCCTCCCATTGATGACATTTACAATGACATATTACAAGATGTTTCTGTACATGCCCGAAAACACAGAAATATTGCTAAACAAACTGAAAAGGTCTCCCACTATTAGACACTGGAATGATCACAGTGAATCTATATATCAGGATATGCCAATTTAAGGGTATCAAATGTATGACTTAGTCAAAGTGGTTACTTCACAAAGACACATATCTGATTGCTAAAAAAACAATGGGTTACATCATTTTATCAGTGCTGTAGCAGAAATTAATGGTTCTGAATTAGTGACACTTAACATCAGAAAAGGTATTTGATTCAAAGTGTTAAGAACAAGCTGGCAGAAGTTCTGACAGGTGCTTCTACAGCACCAATACCTGAAACCCACACAGCATCACCTGTGGCAAGAATAAGAAAAAACTATTTAAAAAAACAGCATGATTGACAGTGTAACTTTTTGGCTATGCTGTACATAGTTCTGCTAATTTTACAATTTTGTGCATTTTTGTTAATTCATAAACACGTTGGCTTTGATGTTGCTGTCTTATTATTTAAAAAAAAAAGCTAAACAGACCTTTAGACGCAGTGCATAAATGTCCATGTTTTATTTTCCCCTTGAAACAATCACCATTAATAATTATACAGAATAAAAGTAAACTACATTGTTGGCTGAAGAGTACAGCATGCTTTATTTCTATATTGAACAGCAGTAATAGTGCTGGTTGTAATCATAACATGAAATTATTGACTGTTGGCTAAAAGTAAAAGAAAACATTGACCATTTAAAAGTTCATTGATTGGAAGATGTATAAACATTTTGATCATTGATGATTACATTATCAGAATGCATCCTAACCACATCATTAAATGTTTCACCTATGCATCTATGATGTAAGAAAAATATACAATGTTGGTCGTAAGTCATAGATGTTATGTCTTGAACCTGTTTAGGACTAAATATTGTTTCTGTCACATTTTTCCTGAAAAAGTTAGCAGTTGATGATGGAACAAAATGTGAAGTCTGGAGAAAAGCTAAAAAAGTAAAAAATGTCCTCAGTGGTATGGCCAGGTAGATAAATAGCTAGCCCGTGTTCACCAGGCATGGACCAAGGTTGTGTATTCCCTACTAAAGAGGCTGTAACACATGTAAGTCTCTCCAAAAGTAGTTGATCAATTTCAGCTCCCCCCCCCCCAAAAAAAGATGTCTGTGGTAAGAGGGTCTGCCTAGAGAAAAGTGTCCAGTTGTTGAGTTTTCATATTTAATTGAAGTCAAACACAATGTTTCAACTTTGATTAATGTCCATTACATTATCAAATACCACATACACCTTCATATTCGCTGTTGCTGGCAGCGAGTCAGCAAACTATATTTCAGATCTCAGATTTCCAGAGCAGATTAGTGAATAATAGTCTCTACAGTCTTGACCAGGGCTTAGAGCAAAAGCAAATAATGTGAACCCATGACAAAAATCTATATGGTCTATCTACTAATATGAACAAGAAAAAATTATTCTCTGATGGAATTACCGATTGAAAAGTTAGGTTTCAGTAGTTAAGCAGCTACTTGTTTACCATCCACATAAAAGGATATAAAAGTTAACATTAAAATGTTTAAATTTTAAAGACATTCTATTGTACACACCACTGAAACCATCATTATCTACAGAGGCTATCAGCAATAATGTTGGTATCTACCCCAGAAACAGATTATCTTGGTTTCATACAAGGATCCCTCCAGCTATACTAAACACTTTCATGCTAACATTATCAATAATGCACTTTGCATTAGAAGTGTGTATCGCCTGATCATGGCCAATACATATTTCTGGAGACATTTTTACCCTTTTTACATAAATAGATGAAGATTTCATTTGTAGTTTATAATCTTCAGATGCATCACCACTAATTAAACAAAATTAGTTCTTGTTATTCACATATTTAATTTTAACATCCACTTGATTCAAAAGCAAATTTTCCTGATGAATAGGCCTGGATGAATTGGTCCAAGCAGTTCTGCAGCATGATTCCCAGCTGTAAATGTTGCATGCTTTTTAAAACCCTCATTGGGTCCATTAAGAACTGTGTTTTCATGCTGTGCCAGTGTATCCTTGTAAAATAATCCAGATGAAAATGATGTAGACAGGGTGTCATCACTGGAATTAAGTAGTGACATGATGATTGGTCTGTAGGGGTAGCAGTTATTACTCTGGCTAATTAGATGGTCACTCAACATTATATCCAACTGGCTAAAGATGTATGCTGAAGGGTAGTTAACTAAACTTACTCTTGCTACATCATCAATGTAACTACCATCAACCTTAGCAATCTTATGCAAAAGATATAATAAGGTGTTGCTTAGATCAATATAGTTGTCACCATTACCCACCACATAAAACTCTATGGGAATGTTACCACTCACACTTGACAAGTTCAGGATTTCATCATAAAAGTTTTTTCTTTACTCATTTTCATTGGTGGTAACATAAAGAGGTCTAATTATGAGTTTCCAAATTCTGGAGACATGCAGTGTACCAGAGCCATAGCTTACAATACGTCGGTTTGTCTGATGGTTTTAAAAAGCTTCCTCTCCCTGCCCTCATATTCCATAACCATTCCTTTCTTTTGAACATGCATCCTTCTGACAATGCGGTCATGGATTCTCCAGTAGGACAATTCTCCATTTCTTATTTGGCCTCTTGTAAGCAACCATTCCTGCCCCATCTTCTGGCTGTCTCAAATCAGATGTCATAAAGGAATTCACAACATTACCAATTACATCTTTTACAATATTTTTAGTAGCTGATTTAAGGTAGGATTTCATTAACTGGAAGACTTTTTGTAACAGCAGCACAACTTTTTTTTAAATAAATCTCTAAATATGCTGCCTATGGCAGCACCATACATAACAAAGGGCACCATGAAAACCAGATAAATCATGGCTCACCTGTGCTTTGTCATAGGGCACACAAAGGCTGGGGTTGCAGTAGAACTTCTATGATATTGTTGGTATTCAGAAGGTTCCTTTAATAGGTCAGAAATGAAACTTCATGATCACCTTACCAAACAAGAATAACCTTTTTGTTTTGATCATTTTTGTCACAATAGATATTGTGTCAAACTGTTATTTGCTGACTGGTATATTATCTGGTTTATCATAGTGGATGGTTATGATGTCTTATTCTTACCAGATATTTCAACACAATTGAATAGGGGCACATGGCTATCTCTGGTACTTTGGAATTCAACAATGTCTGTATACACAAACTGTAAAAAATGTTATTAATGTCAGCATAATATGGTACAGTCCATCTCACTTATAGCAGACACCTTTATAGTGGACACCTGCTTATAATGGAGGGATGTGCCTTGCCAAAAGTCAAAAGCTATGTCCATAATGTTAAAAATTCATTTTATACCATACTCTGCAACCCCTGTATAGCAGACACTGTGAGCTTCTCTATGCCTTTGGTACATGTTGCAAGGTGCCTCCTAACTGCCTTCTAATCCCCCTTCTTGTTCAGCCGGCTGTCTAGCACTATAAAGACATCACTCATCTTACCATATGCCTAATACCTGACTCCTTACTCCAAGGGATTACTCCACAACACAAATGTTGCCTGTCTGTATAACCTCACCCTCCTCCCTTGGTGGTGGCAGATCAGATCTCTGGTCATCCAGTTAGCACAGGTAGTGCACAGCAAAATCTTACCAATCTTCTTTACTGCTTAGTTCCCATTCAGCCACCAATAGCAGATACCCATGCCCTCAGTTGGCAGATGAGGGGGTATATTGTTATTTTGACTTTGGTGAGTACGCTAGGAGAAAGGAGGTTCATGTTTTAAGATTTTAGTATATAGTGGACTCCCCTTTTAATGGACAAAACCTACTTAAACATTCAAACATGAACTGCTATTTTCAAGAGACTGTAACATCAATTTATGTTTGAATGTCTTAAATTCCAGCTATTTATAGTTTTAGTGCTATATATCAACTGTTGGTTATGTGTTCTATTATGATTTTGGTTTCCTCATTTTAACATGCTTCTTCTTCCACCCCCCGTCCATTTTTTATGTCTTTTCACTTGTCAGTTCATAGTATTGCCTGTCTATGTCCACTTAACTTTTATCCTACTTAGATCTCAGTACTACAATTCAGCATTGACATATGTGTGAACATTTAATTCATTTGTCTGTATGCAATTCAATTTCCAATCTATCATTACAAATTTTAACTATGATGTCATAATGTGTCAGTCTGGATCTTGAGAATTTAAAATGTTTGTTTAGTGTTCAGCCTCAGTCTTGGATAAAGGACAGTATGTCCAAAATGCATTAGGTGGGCACAGTGTGTGATACTACGTGTTTCTTGATTCAACATGGATGTTTAAAAATAAAAAAAAATAATCTGGACAGTTCTGCTGTGGTGTCCTACATCAATATGTGGTGGTGAGTGCTCAATTCATCAGTGTGGATTTGTATTGACTTGTTGAGAGCACCACTATCCCTGTGTGCACTTTTGTGATAATAACCTCTAGGAATGAATAACATTGATAATGGCTTAGAATTTTCATCTGCTTGAAATCTCCCATCTGGTGGTGTAATATTGTCTTGGTCCATAGGTACTGTATTTCTGACAAGCCAAATTCCTACATCCCTGCTAAATTCATAGGTTTTACAAGTTTCACAGTATAATCCTAAACTGTATTTGTGGGGAGCATTCCAAAAGAGGCGCTGCGGGACAATGTAACATAAAATCCAGCTCAGCCATTGTTTTATCAATAAGGTGTTCACTCAACTAATGTAATGCAAAACAAGGGTGCATCCTTATAATTTTAAATCTCTCAGCTGTTTAGATTCTATCCAGCTGTTAACGTTTGATGGCCAGCAAGGCCAAATAATTTTTTTTCTTTCCATGTCTTCTGTGAGACTATTTCTCCACCATGTATACACAGTTTGCAGTGTCTTTGACTTCTACTGTTTCTTATTCATATAAAGTACCTATTATTTCTTCACCATTGTAATAGTTTACTTTGTACACTGGTATATGCTTAGGAATGCATTCTGAAATAATGAATATCTCAATGGTAAATTTTTGCCCATAACCTTTTCAAATGTTTTCTTAACTCTGGAAAAACTGCATATGATCTCCAACATGAAATTGAAGTCCTTTTCACTTTGAGTGTAGGATCACTATATAGAATTTTCCAGACATTTAAAGTATTGGCTGTTGTCACATCAACTGGCCTAATTTTGATGGCCTGGTTATAACTCTGAGTGAGGCCTTTGTTAAAGATTGTATTACATGTATACACTCATTGGTGTTAAAACAGTAGTGCTGGATAATCAGGAAGTGATTATCAAAATGTTACTTTTTTAAGTTCTGATTTTTATATCTAAATATTTTTTCTAGCAATCTTTTGTTGGTCTTTTTTTAGATATTTAGAATGTATTTCCATTGTTGTGGATCCACAGCAAATATGGCTGGTGCCTAATTAGCAGCCAAGCTCCCCTCTCATGTCACATCATGTCTTTTGTTTACTTCTGTGGGACCCTGTGCTGTATATTCTGGTTGTCCCTGAGTAGAACTGCGAGTCATGTGTGTGTGCGGTTGGCAGCAAAGGATTCAGGTTCAGCATGACGGGTGGGAGAAATGTAAACAAAAACAAAGAAAAACCACAAATTATAGGGTGATAGTATGGCAAAAAAAAAAGGAAGATTACCAGGTAAATGCTTAACAGAGCACAGGTAACAAACTGTTGCAAAAGACCTGATTTTTTATGTAGTACTGCTGTTTTAAATGCTGTAAAATATCTCCACATTTTTATTTTCAATGTGTGATTAACCCTTTCCACAATACTAGCCTTAATATTGTTTGATGTTGTAAAATGGTGTATTTTTTTTTTGTTTTAAAAATAATTGAAATTTAGCATTAAGAAATTTGGTCCCTTCATGTGTTTCTTTTTTTCAGGCTTGTGGCCCTCTCTGAGTATCATTTTGAAAGCCTTGTCGCATATCTTCTGGATTTATTTTTTAAAACTTTGGACAGTGCATATTTCAACAGGATATCCTTAACTGTTAGAATAAACCAGAATCCTTCATTGTCTTTAAAAAGACTGGCCATGTCCACTAAATCAGCTTCACATTGGGCATCAGTGTTGTTACCAACCACTCTGGTCCTAAGAAATCTTTTCACTGCAGGGTTGTGCATAGTGTAAGCATCTTGTAAAGGCAGCCACTGTGGTACTTCTGTGCAAGTAATCCTTTTCCCCTGTTTTGCAGGAGCACTGTGTAGTCTTTGAACCCCATCTAAGTTACTGGGCAAATGAGGATCATAATATTTTCTTTTCAATGATTTCTTAATCATGATTCCTGTTTAGTAACATGGTAGGGACAGAGGTATTTTTAAGCTGTTAAACTTTTATTATGAAAGACCACACATTATACAACACCACAAAACATGTGTTGGTCATTGGGATAAACTGACACTATATCACACTTTAAGCATTACAACAAGAAAAGACATATCTTGTTTTGCTGTGTTACAAGAAATTTGGATGTAAATTCAATCACATTGTTAACATCTTGCTGTTTTGAGCATTTTAAATAATAGCATCAAACCTCAACAATGCAGGTCATGGCTACCAATATGCGACCATGAGAAACAACATCCATTTTTTTCAATATTAGTGGTAGCACATTTTGAACAGTTTCTAACACCTAATTGTTTATATACATGGTTATGTTCATTATTTCAACCCAGCATGTCTTTTTTTAATGTTACTCATCAACATCTGTATATACTGAACTTTTTCACAGTTTATAGGGTTGCATAGAATTTGAGCACCACAGTCCAGAATTTGCAAAGCGTATCAAAGTCTGTCAAATATTTTCCATTTTCTGCTTTTCAAAGATTATTTTGTATTTTCCTCACTGGTTATCCATCTTAATGGCTCTTGCCAAGCAACACCATGTTCCTCATCACAACCACTAATATCATACAAGTGCATGCAATAGGGCACAGAGTCTCCTTTTTTGCAGTGGGCTTTAACAATATTTTTTACAACTTCCTGATGAAAAAACTTCTTCAACAGCTTTCTGCAGTATTATACTCAAGTGCTCATGCAGTGTGTCAGGCCCTTTAGCAATATATGACAACTCTTTAAACAAAGTGGCATTAATAGCTTGTATTATATAAAAATAGGATGTTATTGATACGGCTAGTATCTTGATCAGTCATGGGCGCAACCTCTCACAGAGTTTGGGAAAAAGATGCTCCCCGTACCCCCTGCTCTTGGTCATTTGAGCAATTTAAAACCCATTAATCATTTTCTCACTTAGTATGTACACATATTACTACCATTTCCCACTGTTATTTTTTCAAATTATTCAAAATCCCCTACTCTACTGGCTTTGAAAGAAGCACTGGTGAGGCCCTTTATGAAGAAACCCTCCCTTGACCCTGATGTCCTGGTGAATTACCATCCAATCACCAACCTACCATTCTTGAGTAAGGTTGTTGAGAAACTGGTGGCACAGCAGCTCAGGGACCGCCTGGTATCCTTCAACATCAATGAGCCATTTCAGTCATTTTTTTTGGGCTAGACACAGCACAGAAATGGCTCTAGTTAAGGTGCATAATGATTTGCTTAGGGCTAGAGATACAGGAGCCAGGCCAGTTCTTGTGCTCCTTGATTTCTCTTCAGCATTTAACACTGTGGTCCATGTCATGCTTCTTGATCTGCTCTGTGAGTTTTGTGGACTCACCAGTGCTGTCATCAGATGGTTTGAGTCCAATCTCTCTGACAGAGTGCCATGGGTAGTAATAGAGAATTTTTTCTCTTCCCCAATGTCCCTGTCATGTGGAGTGCCACAGGGCTCAATCTTGTCACCAATGTTGTTCACAGTGTACATGCTGCCCTTGAGTGAGATCATTTGGCAATACAGCGTGGAGTTTCAATGTTATACAGATGACACCCAGCTATATTTGTCATTTGTACTCAGAACATCTGGGGCTGTTGATGTGCTAAATTGTTGTCCTGCTAAAATCAATGACAGGATAGCTTCTATCTGGCTAAGACTTAACCCAGATAAGAGAAGTGCTGGTGGTTGAGCCAAGTTATGGGCATGATAGGTTGTCACCTGGAGTGAACACAGGGCTTTTCCTGGGGTCTGCTCTGTTGGTGGCTTCCCTGAGGGTGCATAATCTTGGTGTGATCCTGGACTGCAGGTTGACCCTTGAAGATCAGGTATCATCTGTAGTGAAGAGTGTTATTTTATCACCTCTGGAACATCACCAGGATCAAGCCCCTCATTCCGCCCAGGGATCTGCCGACCCTGGTGCATGTCTTTGTGACCTCTAAGCTTGACTGCAGTAACTCTCTATACTTCAGGGTCACAGGAGGGACCCTCTGCAGGCTGCAGCTGGTGCAGAACCTGGTGGCCTAGTTGCTGACAGGCTAATTCTTGTCTGCCATGTGACCCCAGTCCTGCGTGCTCTGCACAGGCTGCTGGTCAGGTGGAGGGTCCTTTTCAAGGTGGGCTTGCTCACCTATACAGCCCTATATGGACTGGGTCCTGGCTGCCTGTCAGTGCTCCAGCTACCTATGACCTCTGCTCACTCCCTCCACTCCTCCTTGAGAGGCCTCCTGGACATTCCCAGGTTCGGCTCAAGACATTGGGTGACCATGCTTTTAGTGTTGTTGGGCTGGCCCTGTGGAACTTGCTTCCATCTGCAGTCCAGGAGCCTCCCTCGATTAGTGTTTTTAAGCTGAGGCTGAAGGCCCAACTCTTTGACCTGGCTTTCATGGATTGATCTCCCAGACTAACCACTTTAGTTAGAAGATACCATCCTTAATGCTTGTTTTTCTGATTTTATATTAATTTATTTTTTGTTACTCTTATTGTGTTTTTATCTGTATTTTATGATTATGTTTGTAAAGTACCCAGCGCCTCAGGGATTGGGCTCCCTCAAAATAAAATTGCCTTGCCATTGCCTCACTCAGATTAGAAATGAGATTCCCAGTGGCTGAGATTACCCTTCCCCCATCAATACTGTCTTTTTAAAACAGCATGAGAGAAGGGAGTCATGTGGCAAGCCCAAATCAGGGCTTAACTTAATGATTCATGTTTTCTTGGAACAAAAGAGAAATAATAAACAATAATAAAAAATATACATATTAAATTATACAAAATTGTATTGTATTATATTTTTATGTATTTGTTTTTCTGTCAGCTGGATAGGTACACTAGTACATGAGACAAATGAATATCCATTTTCAGGTACGACTGAGAATAGTATGAAAATAGGATGCGAACAGTTACAAGGATCAATTACAAGGCCAGCATTTCTGAAGGTGAGTTTAGGCACAGACAACAATAAAAAGAGATCAGTAGAATAGAAGTAATAATAGTTGGCCTGCCACTGCAGTGGTAGTGGTACCGCTCATGCTGCTGATGACCCAAGTTCAGTAGCAAGCTCAGTGAGCCAGCCAGGGGGTAGGAGGATTGAGCATCCAAGGGACTGCTCTCCTTCTCCAGGGAGGGGTGGGATGGGAGACCAACATCAGCCTGAACTTGAGTGGTGGTTGGGGGTCAGCACACTCAGACTACACTTGGGGGGCAGAGGTGGGGTAGACTCTCAGCATGCTGCATACGGAAGCTTGTGCAGCCTGGCCATTGCATGTCACTTCCTCCATGCAACAGGAAGAAAAGGGGGAGGGACAAAAACACCTACTGGAGGCAGGATGGCGCTTGAATCTCACAGGCCCCGTTCCCAGCTAGCTGGGCTCACCAGACCACATACTGGCTCTAGTCCCTGACAGGGATTAGGGAAACCCAGTCATTCCCCCAAGGGGTGCAAGCCCTGGGGGTATTGGCTGGCAGACTGGGCTTCAGTTAACTCCATTTGGGGGGTATTTGACTTCCAAAAATGGGGCAAAAACTTCCAAAATAGAGGAAGAGAGAATCATTGACTTCCAAATGTAAAAACAAAAATGGATGACTTCAGAAACTGAAGCACAGAAGTCAAGAAATTATGGATTTTTATAAAAGAAATTGCATTTTACCATTCATGTTTATATTAACATATCTAAATTGATCCTTCCTAGAATAATGGCTTCCAAATTGTGGGATCCAGAAGGTATTTTGACTTCAAAAAATTTGGAATGACTTCCAAATTTTGACTCATGGAAGTATTAGACTTTCACTGAAAATAAATTAACTAAACCCCAGCTGGCAGGTAAGTCCCAATGGACATCAGGGTGATGGGGTTGCAGAGGTTTCAAACTGAGAAGAGCCATCCAGTAATGGGTGTACAGCACAAAAAAGAAGTAACAATAGTCACAATATAGCAAGACAGAGGATGCACTGTGGTTTCATGAAGGTAAAACATAACAAAGATAATAAATAACAATAGAGCAGGACAGTGACAGGAGTAGTAGCCAGACGGTGCATGCAAAACCATTTAGGCATTAGAGAAAAGGCCTGAGCTAGGTGCAATCACAGATAGGTAATAAGAGTATATGGTTCTGAGGATCCTGTTTGAAGGATAATTTAGTGGGGCAATTATGTAGGTGAACAGGGAGTTCCAAAGCCTAGGTATAAAGGATGAAAAGGCCTGATCACCCATTCTGGTGGAACACTTGGAGAAGGTGACAGTGGACAAATCCACTGATCTGAAAGAGAATTATAAGTGAGCAATATGTACCAGCAAGATGAGGTGGGAAGAGGATTTGAATACATTTACATAAAACATCCTAGCAAGTAGGAATGTGCAGCAGAAGGGGAGATGCAACCCAAGGTTGTGTACAAATAGCAATGTTGGGAAAGACATGGGGAAAAAGATGCAAACTGACAGATATTCTTATAGCCACATCACATTTGTGATGGATTATTTTGTGAGCATTTAATAAATAAGAGAGTGATATTGCAGGAAGGGGAGGACTTCCGGTGGGATCCAGCAAAGATGGCAGCTTGAACCTCTCGCTCTGCCCCAGCCAGATGGAAACTCTACACTTACCGGCGGAGTGATGGACTAACAGTGTTCTCTTTGCACCCGATTGCTCCCCTTCCCAACCCCGGTTGCCATCGATGAAGTATTTTTTTGGGTTGTTGCAATTTATAACGTTGGGTGACCCACGCAGTTACTGACTAGGGCGCTTCTATGTAGGCTGCACAGACCCGACCACAGTATCTCCAACTGCAGTATCCCCTGGTAATTTTTTCATGGAGCACTCACGTCCCTCACCTTCTTCGTACCCTCTTGATGGCAATTGAGGGCATTAAAGGTCAGTTAACTTTTAGGAATACCAACGCTGATTCAGCCACAGGGCCACTGGCCTCCCAAGTACCTGCTTAGTGCTACACAAAGATTCTACTGCTAGAATGGATCAGATTGCAAGCTGCAGCAATGGGGCAGTGGCCCAGGGTGCCCTGGATCAAACACAAGTGGGGGAAGCCCTGGGCAATATTACAAAAATGCTTGAAGTGCTACTTTCCAGGGTGGACAACATCAGCGCTTCACTGGTAGGCAACGTCGCAGATGTCCACATGCTAGAAGACCAGCACAATGTCCTCGAGCAGTGGGTGGGGG
The DNA here is from genome assembly GCA_016271365.2 of Neoceratodus forsteri. NCBI lineage: Eukaryota > Metazoa > Chordata > Ceratodontiformes > Ceratodontidae > Neoceratodus > Neoceratodus forsteri. The sequence goes on from CM057453.1 coordinate 78,137,802, forward strand.
AGCTGGAAGGCCAGCACTTGAATGTTCTGCACAAACTCAGAGATCATGAAGCCAAGCTGGCTCATCTATGGCAAAGGGCTTAAATACAAGAGAATCGCATCAGAAGAAACAATATGTGTATTCTTGGTGTACCAGAGGGAGCAGAGAGCCCCAACTTAGAGAAGTTTTTAAATGAATGGCTTTCAGAGCTGGTAGGAAAACAGTGGAAAGAGCCGGTAAATGTTGAACATGCCTATTGAGTTCCAAGTAACTCGAATCACACTAAAAGCCCTCGAACCACAGTTGCATATATGTTGCGCCTCTCAGTTAAGGAGCATTTACTTAAAGTCATAAGAGACATTGTGGAGCTAACTAGGAGGGGCATGCTATCTCTGTATACAGAGATTTCTCACAGGAGGTTGCAGCGAGGTGAGATGCCTACAAATCGCTAAAAAAGGTGTTGAATACAAACTCAGTACAATACAGATTTAAAGGACTTACTTCGCTACATATGTCTAAGGATGACCAGTCTTTTCTGGCGGACTCGCCAAGGGATGCTGAGGCCTGGATTCAGGGACACTGGCAGAATATGCTGATGGGCACTACATCTGCCAGATGCCTCTGGGAGCCAAGGGGCAGAATAACACAGGGAACCAGCAGAAAGGGCAGTGCTGTCCCAGAGGACCACTATCATAGGCAGACGGGGCCACCCAGTGCAACTCCCCCATCGCAAAGGCAGTTATGGAATCCCTCCCCTGATGGAACCAAGTCACCTCTGCCTCACTCTGCACCTCACCAGCCATCAGAAGTATCTAACACTGGCCAAATGTTGAAAATGTCTGAAGCAGCTGATCCTTCGCTGCCAGCGAGACAACGCTCACGCGCTAGAAGCCCTCGCCCACCAACCCAGAGTAACCTAACCACGTCCCCACCTTCCAAATTTCTGAAGGCATATCTAACTAAACTGGAGAAAAGCAAGCCCTCTGATGTGATGGAGGAACCAACAGGGACTTTTGAGACCGATCTGGTCCCGATTGACTGGGCAACGATGATGGAGGAGGAGAACGATGAGGAGGAGACAACCTGTTCTGCTGTGAAACCTGGGCTGAAAACATATGCTGATGCCCTGGTGATACTGGGGACCTGAAAATCAGTGGACTTTCATTATCAATAGTTGAGAACTGGAAGGTCTAATCAGACAGTCATGGGGCGAAGGGGAATACCCCCCCCTCTTTTCCTCCTTATTGAGCTAGCTCATCTAGAGTTGAATGAGGTAATGTCTATGAATTATAGGCAGGGGAACTTCTTCCTCCCACCTACTTTGTACTATCTTCTTCTGAAAGGCATTCTTATGGCTCAGCTGATGTAGATAGTAATCCGTCCCCCCTTCTTGCTGCTACAGGCATGTCTCTGTATGTACCTCATCTCTGTTAGTGGAAGTGCTGTGCAGCATAATGCTAGTACTTACGAAGTGGGGCATATAATTCCTAATCAACATACATTGCCTAAAGAAATCGTAGGCTGGGTAATTTCTAAGTGGTATAAATATGGGTACCTGCTAATGCATTGTGATGTCTTTGTAGTCAGTCATACTAATGGTCAATTGTTACATTTCCTGTGGGTTGCTACCTTTCCCCATGGACTGGATCCTTAAAGGTACTATATGGCTGACAGATCCCTCCCCCCTCCCCCATCCCCTTCCCCATCCCCCAGTCAGGTGTATCGACTGAAAGTGCCTCCCCTTGCAGTTTGGGGGGGGGGTGGCTTCAGACTCTGGGCCTTTCCTGGAGGCTAGTTGCAGTACATGTGGCCGAGCCCTCTGTTTAGGGCTGGGACAGATCACTTAATCTGGTGTGACTCCCTCCCGATTCAGCATTTGGTGTCTGAAGCAGTGTGGCTCAGGGGTGTAATTGCCTGTACTCACGCATCCAACTTGACACCAATAACTGAGCTATTGCTGGTTGATTTAAAAGTGCGATACTGTTTATAATTAATCTGTTAATTAGCCTTGTTGCTTGACAGCTGATTGTTGGCAGATTTCTGCCCTGTATTTTGAATTTCTAAGGTATATAACTGCGGTTTTCTCTTCACTTTACACAGGCCTCTCTTCAATTGAAGGTAGATTGGTTGTTATTGACTCCTCTCAACTTTTACAACACCTGGTTGTTTTGAGGCTCACCAACGGTGCAAGACTTACCATAAGCCTCTAGCCGGGTATCTTTTTTCTTTTATTCCTACCTGCTTCACCTTTCACTATTGGCTGGGTGAGTACACTCTTTTTACTTGCTACATAATAGGTGGGTGTCATTATGGTCCCAACTACGGTGGCGCCGCGTGGTTGGGGATGTGTCTCCTGGAACGTGCTTGGTCTGAATCATCCTTGCAAAATGAACCAAGGTGTTGCAATATTTAAATTCGATCAGTGCGCATATCGCATTACTCCAGGAGATGCACATTACAAGCCGCACAGTGCAATGGCTAAAAAAGTTGTGAGTGGGAACGGTGCTGGCTAGTTTGTGCCTCCACGAAGTCCGGGGAGTGGCCATCCTACTACAGAGGTCAGGACGATGTACTGTTGAAGGCCAGTGTCAAGACTCATTAGGTAGATGGATAGTGGCTAAGCTGTCATATCATGGTGGCAGGGCCATAATAGCCAATGTTTATTGTTTTAATACGAATGCAGGGGATGTCTATTCTGAAGTGAGTCAGGCCCTCACCAAGCTCTCTGGTGATGACCTGGATATTCCAATCCTGCTAGGTGGGGATTACAACTTGGTGCATGATATTTTTTTAGATAAATCCATACCCACACCACAGTCCCATCTGAAGGTTTTAGAAACTCTAAATACTCTGATGTCAGAATGGGGATTAGGAGACCCATGGAGAATTAATCATCCGAGTCAGCGTGACTACACGTACTTTTCCACAGTGCATGGGACACATAGAAGACTTGACTTCTGGTTGGCCAACCATGCTGCTATGCCAGGGATAGTAGCTCCCACTATTGGCAATATAGTCATATCAGACCATGCCCATGTAACGGTCATTTTCACTCCCCCAGGGCAGGGCTCATGCTCCACAAGGTGGAGATGTAACCCATTACTGCTGGAGGATGCAGCCTTTCGTAATTATATAAAAAGGAAACTCTCTCCTATTTTTTAGTTAACACTCCAGGGGAAGCAAGTGCAGCCACAGTCTGGGAGGCCTTTAAGGCAGTTATAAGGGGGAGAATTATTTCCTTCTCTGCAGCTAAACACAAAGAAAGGGCAAAGCAGATATCAGAGCTTCAGAAAGATCTGGCACTTCTAGAGAAGCAGTTCAAACTATCATCCACTAACCCACTTAACTCCCCTCTCCTAGCCCACATTACTGGCCTAAAATATAATCTTAGTGTGCTGCTGAATAGGAAGGTGGAGTGGCAACTTACTTGTGCTAAACACAGGTTCTGGGAGGGAGGGGATAATGGAGGGAAATTGTTAGCTTATTATTTACGGAAGCAACAAACCTCCTCCAGATTTTAACCTTAAAGAACAAGGATGGGAATGTTGCTACAACACTCAAGGCTATCAATGAGACTATGAAAACATTTTACCAAGACCTTTACCAATCTCAGAATACCTTTTCAGATACTGAGTTATCTCAGCGCCTGCAAAGTTTTTGCCGAGGGGCCCAACTTCCTAAACTCTCGGAAGAGCAGGTCCTGGCTCTGGATGCTCCCATAACTCGAGACAAGCTCCGGTCTGCATTATCTCATATGGCCAAAGGGAAGGCCCTGGGGCCAGATGGGTTATCAGCAGAGTTGTACCAAGTGCTGCAGGATGAGATTACCACCCCCCCATTGCAAGCTCTCCAGGAAGCCCAATCAAATGCTATACTTCCCCCCACTATGCGTGAGGCCTTTGTTTCACTAATTCCCAAGAAATCTTCCGATAAATTATTGTGTGCAAATTATAGACCTATTTCTCTTCTCCCGGTGGATACTAAGATTTTAGCTAAAATATTGGCAACCAGATTATCCCCAGTGCTATTGAATCTGATTCATCCCTCTCAAACGGGGTTCTTAAAAGGGAAATCTAGTGCAGATAACCTATGCCTTATTTTAAATCTTAAATGGCTGGCAGATTACTCCGAGGTCCCCATGGCTGCCTTAGCGGTTGATTTTGCTAAGGCTTTCGACTCACTGGAATGGGTGTATTTGCACTAGATTCTCCAGCTGTATGGTTTTGGATCCCAATTCTGTTCATGGATATACACGCTGTACAACCTGCCCTCAGCCAGAATCCTTACTAATAAAGATACCTCTCCTCCCTTTCTCCTCCAAAGAGGTACCAGACAGGGGTGTTCTCTCACTCCGCTCCTGTTTCCGGTAGCTCTAGACCCCTTAATTAGAACACTGACTAATACCTCAGCTGTAAGAGGTATTCCTGTGGGGAAAACTTCCTATTTATTTAATGCATATGCAGACAATATGCTTCTTACTCTCTCTGACCCGCAGTCCTCCCTCCTTCCCACTTATTTTGTCAATAATGCAGGAGTTTGCTAGAATATCTGGGCTTACAATGAATCAGAAAAAAACTATACTATCCCCTCTAAATAAGAAATGTAGTATACAATGTTTAGCTGATACAGACATTTCCTGGGTGCTACAGGGCTTCCCATATTTGGACATTAACATCACGACAGCCTGGAAGGACCTAGAAATGGCCAATTTATCTCCCCTCCTAGAAACATTAACAGCTGAGGTCCACCGTTGGATGAAGTTGCACCTAACTCTGACGTGAAAGGTAGAGACGATCAGAATGTTTATTTTTTCCAGGGTTTCTGACCTACTAAACAATCTCCCAATCCCTCTCTCCCAGAAACCATTTCAAGTCTTAGATAGATTAGTGGCACTTCTTATCTGGAAAGGTGGCCTTCCTAGATGTGGGAGAATGAAATTACATGCCCATTGGACCAAGGGAGGGCTCGGCCTCCCCTGTTTCGTGGGATATCATTTTGCATTTAACATGGCCCAGGCTCTGACATGGTTTGCCCCTCGGTCTACCCCTCCTCCTTAGTGGGCGGTACTGGAAGCCATGCTGTCAGCAAAGACTCCCCTTTACTCGCTGTTATCTTGCAGGAAACCTGCCAACCCTCAACTCACACCAGTTATGACAAATACATGTGCATTGTGGCACCGTGCAGCGATCATAACTGGTGTTCCAAGCACCGATTACCCTCCCCCCCTTATGTTATGCCCCGATTTGGAATAATCCTCTCATAAAGGTAGACCACAAGTCACTTCATTGGGCCGTATGGGCCTCTAGGAGCATACAGATGGTAGCCAACCTCCTCATACGGAACACGCATACGTTGATGTCCTTCGAGCAGCTTAAAACTAAATACAAATTGCCAACTCAGGACTTTTGGAAATTTCTCCAATTACGCAGCGCATTGATCCCTCTACTTAAAAGCTGGCCGTCCCAATCCCTTTGGAGATGCCTGAATAACCTCTCTCTCTCTCTCTCTCTCTCTATCCAGCAGAGATGGGGGCCTTGTGTGCGCTATCTATCAAACTCTTAGGGACTCCCAACCGAATGTCACCTTAACTATCAAAGCTGCATGGGAACAGGATTTTTCTCACAGCTTATCCCCACAGCAGTGGTCAGAATGTCTCAAATTGGCCCATACGGCCTATGTAGATTCAAAGAGCCAGTTGATTTAATTAAAAATTCTCCTCAGGTGATATCAAACTCCCTCAGTCCTCTATAGGCGAAAGATAATCCCACAAGACAATTGCTGAAGATGCCACTCCTCTCCGGCCCACCTATACCATATACTGTGGCTGTGCCCAACAATTCGTACCTTCTGGACATTAGTCTTGAAGGACTGTTCTTCTATAGTGGGTAACTCACTATATCTTCAACATTACTCCCTACTGCTAGGGGACACTTTCTCAGTAAATGCACTTACTCCCTCCTCTAGCAAAGCCTGGCTCCTGGTCGCTGTCATGGAAGTGAAGAGTGCTATTCTGGTGAGATGGAGGCAACCTTTGCCCCCCACACATTCTCAGTTGTGGGCGGCCATGACCAGGCTGGCCACCTATGAGAGGCTTATGGCAGCAGCTAGAGGCAAACTTGCTGACTACTACTCAAAATAGGATGCCTACCTGCACTCCCATATTTGCAGAGTGTCTCCTTCACCACTACAAAACCCTCCTATTACTTCTTAGCAAGTTGATTTTAGGGTGATATGCTAAATATAAAGTATCCCCCTCCCTGGTGTGTAATCCCTGTTTTGCTCTTTCTCCCTTCTCTTATCTATAGCTCTTTCTCCTTATATTTTCTGCCTTCTTTTTCTTCCTCAATCCTAACCCTATGGATAGTATAAGCATTGCATTGTGGGATTACTGGGTATAAACTAATCAGGAGAACCTAGCTGATATAATTTTATTATATAAATGAGAGGCCTGTGCTGTAAGGTAATGCTTTACTGGAATCTATGTCTCAGCAAATTCTCATGTCCAATTAAAGACTGCTGCTGTTAGTCTGCCTCACATTTAGCTTAGGCCTTCCTTAAGGCCAGCTGAGATTTGGATTCTGACAAATAGTAATACAGTTTAGAGCTATGTGGTAATTAGGATGTATCCTGTAAGATGGCAGTAATGTTAGTCATCCTGCGGCTGTTTGTCAGTAATTGAGGTTTATCATGAATACGTCTCTATGTATTATGTGAACAAAATGAAAATTGGAAAATTTCAATAAAATATCACATGATAAAAAAAAATATTGCAGGAAGGGTAAAGAACACCTGCTATATTATATCATATAATATTATCTTCTCATATAACGTATCATATTTTATTCCTCTGTTGTTCTTCACTTCAGTGAATTCTTCAGTACCTACACTTATCCTTATCCACCCCTCCTGGCTCTTCTTCTTCCCACCCTTCTCCTTCCTACCTTTCCATGGGTTTCCACTCCCCCCCATCACCATCCAGGAAATCCTGCTTGCCCTCTCTCCCTCAACCTGTAAAAGTCCAATCATAACAGGCTGGAATACAAGCTTCTCCACCTCTCATCTTCTACCATTACCTCTCCCCTAACTTACTTGCTGAACCTTTTCTATCCCTCTGAACTGTTCTTCGTTCCTGGAAGATGGCCAAAGTTATTCCTCTTCACAAAGGGGGTGACTCCTCCTCCACTAGCAACTTCCATCCTATCTTCCCCCTTCCCTCCTTTTCAAAACTGCAAGAGCAACTTCTCCACTCAGGACTTCCTAACTACCTCTCATCCTTCACTTTTCTCTCCACCTTCCAGCCTGGTTTCTGGAAGCACCATCTCAATGTCTTCTCCTTTATACACAACACTGATTCCATCTTCTGCAGAACAGAGCAATGACACATTACAACTGCCACTTTCATTGATCTGGCCAAAGCCTTTGTTTTGGTGTCTCATCCACTCCTCCGGGACAAGCTGAACTCATGCTGTTGATTGGTAGCTTTCCTATTTTAGGGGCCATCAGTAGTAAGTACAGGTAGGAAGCATCTTGTCACCTCCACTACTGATTTCACCAAGTCATGGCAAAAAGAATTTCACTGACCTCCCCCAAAGTGACACATTGTCACTGCCATCCCTGACACTGCCAGTTCCGATCACAACCAGTGATCACACCAACACCTGTTCAATGTTAATGTGGGGGGGGCTGCACCCATCCACACATCCCCATGTAGGGGGCTCTGTCCCTGCAATCCCTGGACTTACGAATTCCAACTCTTGGGGGTGGATGTCAGGGGAGAGAGAGAGGCCAAACCAGGGATTTGATGAATCATTCATTGCTCCAACAACCCATTCGATGCTGTGGGTGCCATTGGGTTGGTGTCACTGTGGGGGATTCGCTGTAACAGCATCACTGTTACAATGGTATACATCCACTACCCATCCAGGCTGGCATCCCACAGGGCTCCATCCTGGGTCCTATGCTCTTTTCCATTTTCCTGATTGACCTCCCCTCTGCATGTGCCTACTTGAATATTCACATGTATGCAGATGACACCGTCATCTTCACCTACAGTCACTCTACTGCACCCGTGGAATACCTGCTTGAGCAACATTTTCACAACATTGTGCTCTGGCTCCAATGCAAGCAGCTTTGGGTCAATACTAAAAAAATATGTTGTCCATGACCTTTGGTACCACTAAGAGACTGTCCAGACTCATAACCATCCTTGTTTTCATCACATTGGGTGACCCCTCCCAATGTGGTACAGTTTCTTCAAGTACATCATGTGCAGCTTCACAGCAAGCCTGACAACTCAACCCACCTACCTGCCTACTGGTTTTATTTCCTCACCACTTCTGCACTTCCCTCCATCTCAGGGCTGGCATGGACCCACCTTATAGGACTCATAACTGACTCAGAATTGCTTCTTTAGTTGTTGTGTTTTGATGCTATTTTATTTGCACTTGTGATAATCCATATTATGCTGTGAATGCACCTTATTTTTGTACCAATTTTTTACCACACTTTTGTATAAATGATTCATTAGTGTGTATTGTTCTTCTACAGCTTCTGTTCCTTCTTCCCAGATCATAGAATTGTCAGCAGATAAGGACTGCCTGGCCCATCAATTCTGCCCATTTTTCTAGCTTTAACTTATGCTTCAGACTAGCTGGCCCAGTGGCGCTAAGGGTTGAGGCACTAGACACTGCACCTCGTGCCATACTGGTGGCCTGGGTTCCGGAATGAGCTTGAGTCATTGGGGGTCAGCAGAGACAGGAGAGAATTGAGTGTCCAGAGGACTGCTCTACTCTCCTGGGGGTGGGTGGGTAGTGTATGCTGCTGTGTAAGCGGTTCCCAGTGGATACTGGGGACAGCACATGTGTGTGCTTGTATGGGAGATGGGGTGTTGGCAGATGCCTTACACATGGCTGAGGAGCCCAGCCATTGTGTGCAGGGCGTCATTGCACATCTTCACCCGTGAGCAACAGAACACAAGGAAAAAGCTCTGGCACCTGAGAAGGTGATGGTGGGTCCAGAGGATGGCTCCCATGTCCAACACCAGGTCTGCCTTAGCCAGGCCTCTAGATCTCCTCCCACACATTGGCATCCCATCTGGATTATAGATAGAGAGCCAGAAAGGAGTGCAGCAGTCCCACCCAGGGGGGCTCAGAGCCAGAGGGCTGGGAAGTCTGAGATGTGGAGTGGGGAACTCCCAGGTTGGAGGCTGGGTTGGAGAAGACCTCAGGCAGGATGGTAAGACCACACCAGAGAGAATCCTATGGGCCAGCGAGGAGGAGCAGGTAAAAAGAATTAACAAAAACAAAAACTTTTGCTGTAGACTGATTGAACTTGGAAATGAGTCTTGGCTCAGTGTGTCTTTCCTGGGTACCAGTGTGCAAATAAATAAATGTAAATGAGTCAAACCTTAGAGAGAAATAATTTATTTTAGCCACCGAAGCATTATAAATGAACATAAATCTTTCATCATGATTCTAGCCATTTATCTCCACTGTAGACAGGTCATGAAGGAACCTTTAAAGAGCATGTGTTCATTTCTAATAAAAAGGTGACTGACTATTTTGTTTATTGTGTTTCAGCATGTTGGTTATTACATTCTACAATGCCCATAGTCTAGCTAAAAAGCTCCCTGAAACGGTGGCCATGATGGAAGAGGGATGCTTGAATATCGTGGCAGCCATAGAAACATGGTACACAGAGAACTATGACTGGGATGTCAACATACCAGGGTACACAGTCTACAGGAGGGACAGGGAGAGAAAAAGAGGAGGAGGAGTAGCTCTTTATGTAAGGAAAGGGATCAAAGCAACAGAACTAAAGGGTAAACAGGGAGGAGAGGAGGCAATGTGGGTCACCCTGGAGACTGGAAATGGCACCACAATCTGCACAGGGGTTGTATACAGACCCCCATTTCAGGGGGAGGAAATGGACAAGGAAATGATAGAAGGCATCCTTAGGATGGCAGAGTAAGGGGAGATATTGCTGATGGGGACCTGAATATGCCATCCTGTTAACTGGAGCACCTTTGCTGCAGCCACATCCAGGAACAGGGCCATTTTTGATGCCCTACAGGGGGCATTCCTCAGACAGCTAGTTTTGGAACCCACTCGGGAGGGAGCAATCTTAGACCTCATAATCTCAAATGGGGACAGAGAGAGGATCTCTGATCTTGAAGTGGGTTGCCATTTGGGAGCAAGCGACCACCAAATACTGTGGTTCACAATAAAGTTAGCTGTAAAGTCAAGCCACACAAAAGTGAAGGTACTAGACTTCAGGAGTGCTGATTTTGTCAAAATGGGAGAGTGCTTCAGAAAAGCACTAGCAAACAGGCAAGAAGGTGGGGTGGAGCAACAATGGGGAAACATCATAACCACCATCACAGAGGCAACAAGCCTTTGTGTGAAGCAAATAAACAAATCAAAACAAAAGAAAAAAAACAGTATGGTTCTCAAAAGAAGTGGTGGGGAAGGTTAGGGAGAAAAAGACAGCATTCAGGAAGTATAAGGAAACACAGAAGGAGCAGGACAGAGACCTGTACCAGTTAAAGCAGAAGGAAGCAGGGAAGGCAGTCAGAATAGCAAAGGACCAAACCAAGGAAAAGATAGCCAACTCGGTTAAGAAGGGGGATAAAACCTTTTATAGGTACATTAGGGAGCAAAGAAAGACTAAGGCAGGAATACTGAGGCTCAATAAAGAGGAAGGTGGTTGGGCAGAGAGTGACAGTGAAAAAGCAGGGACACTGAAAGAAAACTTCTGCTCAGTATTCACAATGGAAAATCAGGAGGAGATACCTAATCCAGTCAATAGAAGCACTCTGGATAGGGAGGTTGATATGTCCTTTCAAAGAAGAAAGGGTTCTGAAAGAACTCTTAAAACTGAAGGTGGATAAAGCAATGGGGCCTGATGGGATTCACCCCAAAATTCTAAAAGAACTGAGGGAAGAACTAGTAAATCACTGACTACCCTTTTTAATAAATAATGGGAGGATGGTGTGGCACCTGAAGATTGGAGAAGGGTGGATGTGATTCCCCTTCACAAAAGTGGGAGTAAGACAGAGGCAGAAAACTATAGACCTGTCAGTTTGACCTCAGTGGTAGGGAAAATGATGGAATCACTTCTGAAAGAAAATATTGTTGAGTACCTAGAGGCCAGTGGGGGCACAGGACCCAAGTCAGCATGGATTCACAGCAGGAAGGTCATGTCAGACAAATCTAATTGATTTCTTTGACAGGGAGACCAAAGTAGTATACCAGGGAGGGGCTGTGGACATGGCCTACATAGACTTTAGCAAGGCATTTGACACAGCCCCACACAAAGGATTAATAAACAAATTAGCCAGCCTGGGAGTGGGTCCCAGGGTGGTAGCCTGGGCAAAACACTGGCTGGACAGCAGGACACAGAGAATAATAGTAAGTGGAGTCCACAGTGAAGAAAGGAGGTTACTAGTAGGGTACTGCAAGGTTCAGTACTGGGGCTGGTCCTTTTTTAATGTCTTTATAAGTGACATTGCAGAGGGGCTAGAAGGAAAAGTATGTCTCTTTGCAGATGACACATAGATCTGCAACAGGGTTGATATGCAAGGTGGGGTGGAAAGGATGAAAAGGGACTTGGCAAGGTTGGGGAAATGGTTAAATGTATGGCAGCTTAGATTCAACGTAAAGAAGTGCAAAGTAATGCACCTGGGAAACAAAAACCCAGGGGAAGAGTACACAACAGTGAGTGAGATACTGACAACACCAAAAATGGAAAGGGACCTGAGGGTAGTCATATCAAATGACCTAAAGGTGGGCCAGCAATGTAAGAAGGCAGTAAGCATGGCTGAGGGGATACTGGGATGCACAGGGAGAGGTATCACCAGTAGAAAACAGGTAGTCATTGGCCCTCTGTACAGACCGTTGGTGAGACCACATCTGTAGTACTGTGTACAGTTCTGGAGAACCCATCTCCGCAAAGACATAGGGTGGAGGTTGTCCAGAGGAGGGCAACCAAAATGGTGCAGGGTCTGCACCAGAAGACATATGAAGAAAGACTAAAGGAGCTTAAGATGTATAGCCTTGAGGAACGGAGGGAGAGGGGGGACATAATAGAAACTTTCAAATACCTCAAGGGAATCAACAAAGTCCAAGAGGGTAGCATATTTCAGAAAAAGAGATGTGCAAGAACAAGGGGGCACAATTAGAAGATAGATGGGGGATGGCTCGGAGGTAATGTGAGGAAGTATTTCTTCACAGACAGGGTTGTAGATGCATGGAACAGCCTTCCTGAGGAGGTCGTAGAGTCAAAAACAGTGGGGCAATTCAAGAATGCATGGGACAGACATAAGGCAATTCTAGTGGGGGGTAGGAGGAAATAGACTGTTGGTTAACTAGGATCTGCAGCTTTTCCATTGGGTAGAGAAATGGGCAGACTTTGTGGGCCAAGTCATCCTTATCTGCCATCAAATTCTATGTCTCTATGTAGACAGGTCATGAAGGAACCCTTAAAGAGCACGTGTTCACTTCTAATAAATAGGTGACTGACTATTTTGTTTATTGTGTTTGAATGTGTTGGTTATTACATTCTATGGTTATTAAAACTATTTGTGCAATTAATCAAGTTGTTTTCTACCTTTGCATTTCAAACTGCTACAACAGTAAAATGGAATTTAATAGAATCGTGGTATTGTAAGAAAGATTCATATATACTTAGCTACATAGATACTGACATCAGAAAAATGCAAGTCTGAGCTTAACTTCCCTGTGCTCCCAGGTTGCACTTGTAAACAAACTTTCAGCTTAGTGTGTCTCACCTGGTTAAACAATTGGGGGGAAAAATGCTCTTGGTCCATACAGTCAGCCCACCTGGCCTACTGTAACTATCCTGCCTTACCTCATAAAAAGGTCACAGATTATCAGCTATCACATATTTGTTTATTTTAGACTTTGGTAACTGGGTAAGACCCATTAGGCACAAGTGCCTGTTTTCAGGGGCGACCTAGGAGCACTAGGCAGTTAAGTGACTTGCTCAGAGTCACACAGTATGTAAGTGGAGGTTGTGAGAATCAAACCCAGGTTTGGTCTGCTGGAGGTACCAAGCTCATTCACAGCTCATTACTCTAACCTCTCGGCTATACTGCCAGCCGTATAATATTAGTACTATAACATTTTAGAGGATAACATTTTAGAGAAAGACAAGTTTTAGTTTGCAATAAAGACTGCAAGCAGATTTGCAGTTTCCCATTTAAGTTCACTGCCTGCTTTGACAGAAATGATTTTCTGGCTTCAAAATATGATGATTCCATTGGAATCTAGTAGTTGATGAAAAAAAAGAAAATATTGAAAAAATTAAGCAAATAAAAAAATGCATAAATAGTATTACCAAAGCATCAGAAGGCCCCGTACCTTAATTCTATGAAATATATAGCCTTACTAGTAACATGCTCTTTAATCAGAGTGCAGCTTTAGCAATTCTTGATAGCATCACAGTGGCTTCTGCTGTAATCAAAACAGAGTACCGAAATCAAACAGAAAGAGTAACATCTACATAATAACATTTAAAGGGACACACTTTTTTTTTTTTTGAAATTACTGTTTATTTAATCCTCCCAGCCTGCCACCTCCGACCCTTCAGGGGGGACAACTGGACATCCCACTGCCCGGAACCCTACCCACACAGACCCACAGGCCCCATGGAGCCTTGGATTACCCCCTGGGCGGGGATGAGGTGAGGGGTCAAACCCCATTACTTTTACCTTGCCTCAGTCTGTGGTCTGCTGGGCAGGCACAGGCAAATCGTGGGCACTGCCATGGTCCCCCCATCTTCCCAGCTGTGGCAGGCTTCCTTTCCATGGTTTTCTCCCTCCCGAGCAGCAAGTACCCTCCCCGACGTCATGACGCATACGCCGACATCCGTGCTGCTTAATAGCCGCCCATCTCCCAGGTGGAGCTTGCAGTTCCTCGAGCCTCCGCTCGGGGTCATGCAAGTATAGGGCAACAGCTGAATCCCTCCCCGGAGAAGGAGAGCTGTCGTTGGACGCTCAAGCCTATCTCCCCCCAGCAGACCCACCGACGACCCGAGTCTGCTCCCGAACCCGGGTCGCCGGCGTGGAGCGAGGTGTGGCGTCCAGCGCCTCAACCCTCAGCGCCACCGGGCCGGCTAAAGGGACACACTTTTTGCATCATTTTATTTCTACTTGAAAATATACATTTTATGATTGCTTGCCCTCTCTAAAATGCATTTATATTGCTCTTTGCTTTATTTGATTCCTTTCATAGCAGAACAGAGATGCATGCTGGCAGTATAATTATAACCAGCACTGTTTTGTTTCAAATCCATGATTTACTCTTATTCCATACTTCCTGAACATTTGGAACTCCCACTCATAATGCAATAGTCTCCTCTCCTCCGACTGGCTCAAGAGTGTCTAGACTGTATTGGGCATGTCCTTATATCTAGGAAAGATGCAGTGGGAGTTGATCAAGGACTGTAACCAAATATTTTTTCGTAGTAACACCAGTATGGTTGCCAGTCTGTTTTTCACTTAAAACATGGATAAAAATCAAACTACTGTGCCAGCAACATCACCATTCTCTGCAGAATATGAGCAATCATAAAATGTGTTTTTTTTTTGGCAAAAGACACTTTGAGGCCTAGCTCAGAGTATGCCACTAACCAGCACTTGTGAAGTGTCTGGACTTTCATAACTCACTCATGACTCTGCCACTCATGAGTTATTGTCCTGCCCCCAAGCATGAAGATAAATGGTGTATTTAGAGTTAGACCACTGTAGATCCCCTATATGTATCAGAATCTTCTCATATCATTTCTGCTGAAACTTCTTGCCCTGCTCAATGCCATATGAAGGAATATCATTCTCCAGTAACCCCCAAAAGAAATTATCTTGAAATCACTACCTAATTCCACTAAAAGTACCCTCAGGTTTCCACCACCACCACCACCATACCTAAAATACCAAGCAGATCTTCTACTGTGTGGAAGTATTTTACAGGTGACACCACAAATCCACTTAAAGCATGTTGCAATCAATGCAGTCAAAAATCATTGTTTGGGGTTGGTGACTTCTGCTCAGACTTTGGCAACCTCTGTTCTGGACAATGACTTTTAAAATATTAGCATGGTATTCCCCTAGCAGCAATGTCCATTCCCAATCCCCACTCAGGTCAGCTGGACCAGAAGTAGCAGCAGCAGGGCAGTTAGATCAGGATAAGAATGGGAAGTGGAGGAATAAGAAGATTCGTTCAAGTAATTAAGCCACCATGAGTGGCAGCAGCCAGAGTCACTGATGCAGCCCTTGGTATCGGGCTAGCACTGCATCACAAAGGATCCAACAACAAAAAAGCAAGAATAAGGCCCAGCATATGAACCCCAAACAGTACTAGATTCCCTGCCTGTCTTCATAATGAATTGAATTGTTGGGACATATAAATAATGCCAGTGTCACAAATGCACTTAGCAGGTCAAGCCCTCTGCTCCCACGGTGCCAACCTCCGAGCGCAGTATTGTGAACAGGCAACAGAACAGGGTAAGCCTCCTGCCTGCTTGTGGGTCCGAATCACCTATAGTCTCAAGTTCAGGGGGGGTTCAAACTGTGAACGTTATGCTATCATACCCAAATGTACAGGCTCAGATAATCTGGTCTTCGGGGGAATGCCAGATATCTTTTGCCTAAGGGCACCTAACCAGGTATCCAAAATGAACCCTTTAAAACTCTATAAAAGACCTTAGGTATATACTTAACTTTTCTCAGTTTGGTAACACCATCAAGCTTATGAACAGTTGTCAGATTTAACCATCAATACATCACATGCAAAAATGAACTTCGAAGACACACCCAGGCAGTCTTTTTAAATGAATGGGTAATTTAAAAATGGATAAAAATATGTAAAATGTAAATACAGAACAATATATCACAAAGCATACAATCACTTAAAAGCAAAGAAAACTACAGACAAACTCCTACCAACATACAATTAGAATTTTTCTATCTAATGTATTACCTCTACAGTGCTTATAGTTAGATGTTGTTTCTTAAGAGCCCCAAAAAATAAAATGTGTCTGTTGAAACAGAGATTACAGGTTAAAAACTATGTGTTTCCACCCCTTCTATGATGTCATCTAGATCCTCCTGTTAGAATATAAAAACAACCATTTGTCAATGCCGAATGTTGATTGTGTTGGTTTGATGCGCTCGCTCAGTGACCCTCTGTCAGTGGCTCAGTCTGTTTGTCCCGGTGCTGCAGGCTGCTCTTTTGTACTGGGCTGCTGCCTGTGTTGGCACCTTTTCCACTGAGGAAGAAATCTGCAGCTGTCCTGACAGAGCTCCATTGAGGTGGCTCACTCTCCCTCTCTCACTCTCTCATTCTGTTTCACCTGGTGCTGAAGGCTGCCCTTTTGTACTGGGCTCCTGCCTGTGTTGGTGGCTTTTTCTACCAACAAAGAAATCCACAGCTGTTCCGACAGAGCTTCGTTAAGGTTGCTCACTCCCCCTGTCTCACTCACTCATTCTGGTTGTCCTGGCACTGTAGACTGCCCTTTTGTACTGGGATCCTGCCTCTGTTGGCACCTTTTTCTGCCCACAAAGAAATCTGCAGCAGTCCTGACAAAGCTCCATTGAGCTTGCTCACTCCCTTTCTCTCACTCACTCATTCTGTTCTGCCGGCGCTGCAGGCTGCCCTTTTCTACTGGGCTTCTGCCTGCATTGCTGCCTTCTTATGCCCACAAAGAAATTTGCAGCAGTTACAATACAGCTCTGTTCAGTTCACTCACTCGCTCATTCTGGTTTTCCTACCACTACAGGCTGCCCTTTTGTACTGGGCCCCTGCATGCATTGCTGCCTTTTTCTGCCCACAAACAAATCTGCAGCAGTCCCAACAGAGCCCCGTTGAGCTCACTGACTCCCCCTCCCTCACTAGCTCATTCTGTGTCTCCTGGTGCTGTAGACTGCCCTTTTGTACTGGGCTTCTGCCTACATTGGTGGCTTTTTCTGGCCAGAAAGAAATCTGAAGCAGTCCCGACACAGATCCACTGAGCTTGCTCACTCCCCCTCTGTTACTCTCTCTTTAGTCTGCTTGCCGGGCGCTGCAAATTGGTCTTTGTACTGGGCTCCTGCCTGCATTGCCGCATTTTCTGCCCACAAAGAAATCGGGCAGTCACACTAGAGCTCCGTTGAGCTCGCTCACTACCACTCTGTCACTCGCTCATTCTGTTTCTCTTGGCGCTGCAGATGACGCTGTTGTATGTGGCTCCTGGCTGCGTTGGCACCTTTGTCTGTCCACAAAGAAATCTGCAGCTGTTCTGACAGAGCTCTGTTGAGGTTGCTCAGTCTCCATCTCTCATCGTTCATTCTGTTTGTCCTGGTGCTGCAAGCTGCCCTTTTGTATGGGGCTCCTGCCTGCATTGGTGCCTTTTTCTGCCCACAAAGAAATCTCAGCAGTCCTGATAGAGCTCCGTTGAGCTTGCTAAGTTCCCTTGTCTCACTCACTCCCACTGTTTCTCCCACCGCTGCAGGCTGTCCTTTTGTACTGGGTTCCTGCCTGTATTGACACCTTTTTCTGCCCACAAAAAAATCTGCAGCAGTCCTGACAGCGCTTTGGTGAGTTCGCTCACTTTCCCTCCCTCACTCACTCTCTCTCTCTCATTCTGTTTCTCCCAGTGCTGCAGGCTGCCCTTTTGCACTGGGCTCTTGTGCTGGGACCTTTGTCTGAACACAAACAAATCCGCAACAGTCCCGACAGAGCTCAGTTGAGCTCGGTCATTCCCCCCTCTCACTCGGTCGATCTTAATCTGTCCCAAGCACTGATTTTCCAGAGTGACCATGTTACTGTCCGGCAGGAGTGCAAAAACATATTTTATCCAGGATATGAAAAATGACAGCTGTAGTGTTCTTAAGGAGTTGTGAAAAAATGCCACTGTTGAAAATGTGACGTGACAGTATTACAAATTTGCGAAGTTACAAGGGTATGT
Organism: Neoceratodus forsteri; assembly: GCA_016271365.2. Lineage (NCBI taxonomy): Eukaryota > Metazoa > Chordata > Ceratodontiformes > Ceratodontidae > Neoceratodus > Neoceratodus forsteri. Next base: position 78,155,742 of record CM057453.1, read on the forward strand.
GGAAACAGTTCAACACAGCTTGCAACACTGTCATGTTATGGAGTTTTGTCACCAAATTTTCAACATAGGGATTTTAGGATCTCTGCTCATGAACAGTGCCATTGTCATTTTCTTAATCTGTCCCAAACACTGATTTCCCACAGTGACCACGTTATTCTGCTCTGGAACTGTGAAAACACATTTTGGTCAGGATGTGAAAAATGGCAACTGTACTGCTTATAAGGAGGTGTGAGAAAATGGCACCGTTGAACATCTGGTGTGACAATATTACAAATCTGCTAACTTACAAGGGTGCGTGGAAAGTGCGTAATGCACACTTGTAACACAGTCAATTGATGGGCTATCTTCACCAAATTTTCAATATAGGCATTTTAGGATCTCTGCTCATAAACAGTATCATTGTCATTTTCTTAATCTGTCCCGAACAAAGATTTCCCATAGCGACCACTGTATTCTGCGCCGGAAGTGCGAAAACACATTTCAGCCAGGATGGGAAAAATGACAGCTGTACTGTTCATAAGTAGGTCTGGGAAAATGGCAGTGTTGAAAATCTGGAGTGAAAATATTATAAATTGGCAAAGTTATAAGTGTGCGTGCCAACTGTGCAACACACACTCATAACACAGTCATTTTATGGAGTATCGTTACCAAATTTTCAACATAGGCATTTTAGGACCTCTACTCATGAACAGTGTCACTGTCATTTTCTTTATCTGTCCCAAACAGTGATTTCCCACAGTGACCGCTTTATTCTGCGACGGAAGTGTGAAAACAAATTTCAGTCAGGATGTTAACAATGACAGCTGTACTGCTCACAAGGAGGTGTGACAAAATGTCAGTGTTGAAAATCTGGTGTGAAAATATTCTAAATTTGTGAAGTTACGAGCGTACGTAGCAACTGCGCAATGCATGCTCGTAAAACAGTCATTTTTTGGATTTTTCCACCAAATTTGCCACATAAGCTTTTTGAGAGCCCACCTTCTGAACACTGGTACTGTTGTTTAATTAATTGGCCCCGAAGGGTGATTCCACACAGTGACTGCGAAAACCACCTTTCGGGGCCGATTTATGCCATGACAGTTCAAGAATTCACGAGGAGAGGTCCCAAAACCCCATGTTGAATATTTGGTTAAAAAATTCCCAAAAATGCCCGAGATATGCACTAAAGTTGAAAAACTCTATTTATTACATTATACAGCTTACCGGCATTTCCTCAGTTTGCGGACAGCTTTGAAGAGTGCAGATGTGTTCCCGGTCCACCAAAGATCATCGCGCCAAGCTCCAGAGGTAAGTATGGGGTGACGGGGGTGTGGGGAGGCAGGATGCACAGTGGGTGGGTGAGGGTTGTGGGTGGGGGTAGGGTAAGCACCGAGGGACAGTTTCCTTTTTTCAGGAGAAAAAAAAACAAAATACATTGCGGGACTGTTTTTCCCTTCACTGGGGCATCTGGCACGCTGGGTTTGGCTCCCAGTGTGCCAGCAGAGGCTTTAGTTTGGGGGCCAACAGTAACCGATGAGGGATTGGGCACCCCGTTGGCAGGAACAAAACTGGGGGGGTTACAGAATGGCGATGGGGAGTGGGCTCCCCCATCGGCAACAATAACACTAAACATAGGGGCACAAAGCTGATTGGGGATTAGGGTCCCCATCAGCAAGTAGACAGTGGAAGAGAGTGTTAGAACACGGCGGCAAGCCGTCGCCGTGTTCACAAACAATATCAGGGGTTTCACATCCCGCCCTGCAATGACGGGTCGCTCCCTCATTGCAGCAGATGGCTGACACTGCAATGATGAGGTGGCCGCTGATTGCACCTGCTACTTTTTTAGAAGGTTGTGGCACGCTGGCTGAACTAGTGTCAGCAGCAGCATGCCACAGCATTGGGGGATGGGGATAAGCCTTTGAAGGCTGTGGGGGCACTGGGCACAACAGTGCCACACCTCCACAACCTGCTTGTGGAGAAAGCTGATGCAACATGTTTCTTGCACATGTGCGCAAGCAACATAATGATACAAACAATGATCTTCCAGTCAGGAGATATTTTAAATACTGTGACTTCAGCAAAAACTAATTTCCAAATACGACTCCTTAATTAACATCCCCTTTCTGATCTTGAGTAGTTTCTTTTCCCAGGCCACATCAAAGGAGTTTATGACCTCTCTGCCATATCTCACTTAGGTGCAATATAGCTTTTTAACACCAGCTGATATTAAATGTTCTTCCTCTTAAGACATCATAAATGTTTATGATCCCCATCCTCTGGCAGACTTATAAAGTCCCATTTAATTTCCACTTCAAAGCAGCAACAGGCCATAAAATGCAATGTCTCAAGGAAGTTAATCACATTACAGAGATCTGCTGGTTTAATATATATCCTGTCATTTTAACTGAAACCTGGGGGAGGGCATCCCACATGCTGTCTCATAAGAGACACTCACGCACCACATTCTATATACAAATATCATAGAGCAATCATAACCAGCTGGCCAAGCATCACAATCCTCCCCACCTAGATTGAATTTGGGAGCTCTATCCCCTGCATGGGATGAGCTTTCCCAATCAGTTCACTCCTCATAAAGACGCGAAAGGCCATCGCTGTTCTGATTGGTCACTCCAGCCCTATGTAAGCTTGTCATGTCATACCCTTGCAAGGCAAGACTCCATCTTAATAGTCCACCATTAGTTTTTCCCATTTGCATCAGCCAAACCAGAGGGTTGTGGTCCATTTGTACCTCAAAATGCAGCCTGTATAAGTATGGCTCTAACATCTTTAGGGCCCACACTATGGCAAGACACTCTTTTTCCACAGATAAGTAAGTCTGCTCCCTGGGAAGTAACATTTTACTGAGGTACACTACATGGTGATCTTTCCCTTGGCTGGATGTCTGACTCAGTACTGCCCCAATAGCCATGTCTGAGGCATCAGTCTGAACTATAAAAGGTCTGCTATAGTCTGGACTTGTCAATACAGGAGCACTACACAGTTCCTCCTTAAGCCTGGTAAAAGCTTTTTCACAGGCTGGTTCCCAGGTAATTTTCTTAGATATCCTTTTCTTTACCAGCTCAGATAGGGGAGCAGCCAGGGCACTGTAATTGGATAATAATTTCCTATAGTACCCTGCTGTCCCTAGAAAACTCCTGACATGCTTCTGCATTTCTGGTCTGGGCCAGGCCTTGATGACCTCTATTTTTGCTTGGTTAGGATGGAGCTGTCCCTGGCCTACAACATGCCCAAGGTATGCCACTTCAGCCATGGCCACCTGACACTTTTTAGCTTTGACAGTGAGCCCGTCCCTCTGTATCTTGCCCAGCAGTTCCCTAAGGTGGGACAGGTGTTCCTTCCAGCTGGCACTAAAAACAGCAATGTCAGCCAGGTACACCACGGTGTACTCCTCAGCACCATTTAACACCTGGTTCACCAGCCTTTGGAAAGTGGCCAGGGAATTCTGTATTCATAAAAAGGCATAACTTTAAATTCAAGTAAGCCTATCGGAGTGATGAAGGCTGACCTCTCCCTAGCTCTGTCCATTAATTCTACCTGCCAATACCTCTTTGTCAGGTCAATAGTTGTAAGGTAGGTCTCTCCTACCAACTTATTCAGGAGTTCATCCTTCCTTTGCATTGGGTGGGTGTCTGACTTCGTGACTGCATTCAGTCCATGATAGTCCACACAGAAACAAGTAGAGCCATCTGGCTTGGGCACAAGGACTATGGGTGAGGCCCAGGGGCTGTGGGATCTCTGGATTACCCCTAAATCCAGCATTTCCTCCACCTCCCTCCTAATGTCCTTTTGGACAGCCTCTGACACCTGATATGCTGTCTGCTGTATGAGTGTCTGTGTCCCTGTCTACACATCATGCTTCACTAAGGGGGTTAGTCCAGGCTTGGCGCTAAACAGTGGGGCAAATTCTGCTAAAACCTTCCTTACTTCCTGGATCTTGTCTGGGGCCAGTTGGGGAGACAATTTAATGGCCTCCACAGAGGACTCCCACTTGCTTTCTTCCAGCAAGACCAGAAGGGGGTCTCCTTCATCCATCCCCTCCCCAGGACTACATACTGCAAACACTGTGTCAGCCCTATTAGCATATGGCTTCATCATGTTGAAATGGTACATTCTTTCTGTCTGTCTTCTGTCAGGTAACTCTATGATATAGTTCACATCATTTACCTTCCTAACTACTTTGTACAGTCCTGCCCACTCAGCCTGCAGCTTGTCTTTCTGGACCAGAATTAGGACCATGACTTCATAACCCACCATGTACAAGCAAGCTCTGGCTCTTTGGTTGTACCACACTTTTTGTTTCTGTTGGGCAGCAGACAGGTTGCTCTGGGCTGTCCCCATAAGATCCTTCAGCCTTTCCCTAAACCTAAGGATGTAATCCACAATGGGAGTTCCCTGAGTGGCATGCTTGCCTTCCCAGTCCTCTGGGATCAAGTCTAGGGGCCCACATACCCAACATCCATATAACAGCTTGAAGGAGGAAAATCCTGTTGACTCTTGGGGCACCTCCCTGTATGCACACAACAGGTGGCAAAGGTATTTCTCCCATTTCCTCCCGTGCTGTTCAGCAAATGCTTGGAGCATTGACTTCAGGGTACGTTTAAATCTTTCCACAAGCCCATTGGCTTGTGGGTGATAAGGTGTTGTGCATCTCTGCACCACCCCACACTTCACCCACAAATATTTCATCAGGTCCGACATGAAGAAACCCCTTGATTGGTGATAACCTCCTGCAGAAACCCAACATGGGAGAAAATCCCAAGTTAGGCATTTGCCACTTTGTCTGTCCTCAGTGAGGATAGGGTGACTGCCTCTTGGTATTGGGTGGCATAATCCACCACAGTCAGGATGAACCTCTTTCTGGAGGAGCTGGGGGTATTTAAAGGCCCCACAGTATCCATTTCCGCCATCTAGAATGGCTCCTCACTATGTGCAATGGAATTTGGGCGGCTTGGGTTTTCTTAACTGCCTTCCCTATTTCTTGGCACCTGTAACAAGACCTGCAATACTCCTTCACCTGCTGGGTGAAGTTGGGCCAATAGAAATTCTGGACCAACCGCTGCGTAGTGCACATGATTCCTAGATGACCAGACAAGGGAATATCATGTGCAATCTTGAACAACTGCTCATGATACCACTGGGAATGATAAGCTGCCTGCCTATCACCTCTGCCTCTGTCTTCACATCCTGAGTTTACATCAGTCCATTTTCCCAATAAACCTTATGTTTACCTTCACCTACCTGTGCTCTGTCAGAGTCTGCCCAAGCCCTCAGCTTCTCTAGACCAGGGCCACTTCTCTGAGCAGCTGCAAACTCCCCACACATTCCCAAGGCATGGGGCAGGTTCCCTTGAATCTCTAAACTAGGGTCCCTAGCACTAGAGTCAGGGCACTTAGGATCACTGCTATCCCTAACCCTCTTACAATGGGTCACCCCTTCTTCTTCAGAGTAACCCTCCATAGCTGTGTGGTTAACTGCTACTGGTGAAATTACTACACCCTGTTCATTAGTCTCCAGATCAGGAGACACAGGCTGGCAAATTGACCTCCAAGGGATTTCCACACTGACTTCTGTGGGGTCCAGGGAACTACAATTTTCCCTTCCCACTTGGCTACGGGTAATTCAACACATCATCCCCTGTTTGAGATTGTTGCTAAGGATGACATCCACTACTAAAGTTTTGGCTACAGCCACCTGTTGCATAGTTCCCCCTGTTTCACCCCAGTGTAGGAGAACACTAGTGAGTGGCAATGTTTTCTCTTCACCAGTGAAGTCTTGTACAGTGACATATTTATTGGGTATAAGCTGACCAGGCTCTACCAGATCCCCTTTCACCAATGTCAGGGATGCCCCTGTGTCCCTTAACCCTTGTGTCTGTACACCATTCACTGTGATTGGGTGCATGTGTTCCCTCATGTTCACAGGCATGCTTCCAGGGACACATAAACAACCTACTTCTTTCCAAGCCCCATACTGAGTAGTCCTCATCCTTTTGGGACACTGTCTGTCAATATGCCCAGTTTCTTTACAGACCCAACATTCATTTCTTTTCTCAGAGAACTCTTTTCTCTGAAACCTGGGGTTAACTGGTTTTGGTCGAGGCAGTGAGGGTCTTAGCTGCCCTGAAGGTGCACTTTTCCCTTTCTGCACTGCTATGCTGCCCCATTCACTCTCAGTGCAGGTCTGTTCTTGGCATTGCGGTCCGAGAGTTCAGCAGTCTCTTGCACTGTTTTGGGATCTCGGTCCTCTAGACAGGTTTTCAGCTCTGCTAGGAATCCCAAAAAAAACTGATCTAACAAAATAGCATTCTCAATTTTATCTACAGAGTTTGCTTCAATTCCTTCCACACCAACGTTTTAAAAACTGACGTTGTTTCATAGCTAGCTCCTCGTAGCTCATATCAGGGCTTCTCCTGAGCTTACAGAATTTAGCTCTGTAGGCTTCAGCAGTTAAATAAAACTTTTTTTAAAGTGCAGTTTTAAGTTTGCTGTAGTCATTACTGTCCTCATTGTCCATTTGACCCAATGCATCCTGAGCTTTCCCGGTAAGTAGCGGGGATAGCCGGAAGCTCCAGGACCCTCTAGGAATTTTAGCCTGAACACAAACTTTTTTAAAGGAAATTAAAAAGGATTCCATATCCTCCCCTTCATTAAATTCGGCTATCAATTTGGAATTCAATTTGTAACCCAGTCCTGTAGTTCCTGTTAAACCCAAGCCACTTACCTGCTCTGGTGCTGGTGGTTGGAGTCATAGCTTCTCCAGTTCATGTCACTTCTGGCACTCACGCTCCTCACAGTCCACCTCCCACTGTTCTCACTCTCACTTCTCCTCCTCTGCAGCTCACTGTTCTCGCTTCTCTTCTCTCTGGAACTCCATCTCCATTCTGTGCTACTCAGTCTGCAGCCTGATTGCTTCCGGCTCCAGAATGCTGGTGACCTTCCCCTGCTGTGGTGGCCTTTCACTGGTACTGGCCCTGCTGTCATCCTCACCTTATCTGGACACTGCACTGGCTGCTGGCCCCTCCGTGCTCAATGTTTGGTCTTTTACAGTCACAGTCTGTGACTCGATGCTCTGGGCATCTGCTGCCATCAGAGCATCCTCGAGGTTCTGCTTGGGGGCTCTCACCTCGTATAGGACTCCTCTGTCCTGGTACAACTGCCTCAAGTAGTCTGCAGTGTACCCGCTGTATTTGGAAGCCATCTTCTTCCCTATGGCTTCTCTAACTTGCATTTTAGAAAAAAAATAAAACAGATAGGAACGTGACTGTAAGCAAAATGATATAGTTCTGTTTCCTCTTTTAAAAATAAATCACTGCCTTATTTTTCAAGTGAGCTGTATAGTACTAAGATGACACACTGAACAATTAAAGCTTGTGTTTCCAAATGTATCTGCACCACTGCCAACCAATCTGTCACACACAGACTCAGCAGGTCGGGCCCTCTGCTCCCACAGTGCCAACCTCCGAGCTCAGTATTGTCAACAGGTAACAGAACTGGGTAACCCTCCTGTCTGCTTGTGGGTCCAAATCACCTTTAGTCTCAAGTTCTGGGGGTATTCAAACTGTGAACCTTATGCTAGCATACTGAAATGTACAAGCTCAGATAATTGGCTCTTCGGGGGGATGCCAGATATCTTTCACATAAGGGCACCCAACCAGGTATACAAAATGAACCCCTAAAACTCTATAAAAGACCGTAGGTATATTCTTACCTTTTCTCAGTTTGGTAACACCATCAAGTCTATGAACAGTTGTCAGATTTAACCGTCTATACATTACATGCAAAAAGGAACTTCAAAGACACGCACAGGCAGTCTTTTTAAATGAAAGGCTTATTTAAACATGGATACACATATGTAAAATGTAAATACATAACAATATATCAAAAAGCATACAATCACTTAAAAGAAAGCAAAGATAACTACAGACAAACTCCTACCAACATACAATTAGACCTTTTCTATCTAATGTATTACCTCTACAGTGCTTATAGTTAGATGTTGTTTCTTAAGAGCCCAAAAAAGAAAATGTGTCTGCTGAAACACAATATACAGGTTAAAAACTCTGTGTTTCCACCCCCCTTCTATGATGCCATCTAGCTTCTCCTGTTAGAATATAAAAATGATACAAATAAGGATCTTCCTGTCAGGAGATATTTTAATTACTGTGACTTCAGCAAAAACTAATTTCCCAATATGATTCCTTAATTAACATCCCCTTTTCGATCTCGAGTAGTTTCTTTTCCAAGGCTACATCAAAGGAGTTTATGACCTCTCTGCCATATCTCACTTAGGTACAACATAGCTTTTTAACACCAGCTGATATTAAATGTTCTTCCTCTTAAGACATCATAAAAGTTTATGATCTCCATCCTCTGGCAGACTCATAAAGTTCCATCTCATTTCCACTTCAAAGCAGTAACAGGCCGTACAATGCAATGTCTCAAGGAAGTTAATCACATTAGAGAGATCTGCTGGTTTAACATATATCTTGTCATTTTAACTGAAACCTGGGGGGGGGGCATCCCGCAGGCTGTCTCATGACAGACACTTACATACCACATTCTATATACAAATATCATAGAGCAATCATAACCAGCTGGCCAAGCATCACAGCCAGTACCCTAGAAAACAAAAGTAGTGAACTCCAGGTAATGGTAGCATAGATACATAGATAGAGAGATACTGTTGGCAGATAAGGGCCTATGGCCCACCCAGTCTGCCCATTTGAGCTTGTAAATTCACTTTATGTATTTCTAGAAGCCTGTTGTCCCTTACCCCTGATCTCTAGAAGTCCCTTATGTCTATCCCATGCATTCTTAAATCCTGTGATTGTTTCAGCCACCACCACTTCCTCTGGCAGGATGTTTCACTTGTCCAACACTTTTTCAGTGAAGAAATTCTTCCTCACATTTCCTCTGAATCACCCTCTCTCCAACTTCATCCAATGCCCTCTAGTCCTGGTACATCTTTTTCACTGGAAAATAGTGTATTCCTGCACCCTGTTCCTCCCTGTAAGGTACTTGTATGTCTCTATACTATCCCCTCTCTCCCTCCTCTCCTCTCCTCCAGGAAGTACATATTAAAGTCCTTCAACCTGTCCTCATAGGACTTGTGATGCAATCCCTGAACCATCCTTTTTGCCCTCCTCTGAACCTTCTCTACCCTGCCTATGTCCTTACATAGGTAAGGTCTCTAGAACTGTATGCTGTACTCCAGGTGGGGCCTCAGTAGTGTCTTGTATAGTGGAATTATGACCTCCCTTTTCCTGCTGGTGATTCCCCTGTCTATGTATCCCAGCATCCTATTTGCTTTACCTGCAGCCTTGTCATACTGTTTCTCTACATTGAGGTCATCAGAGATGCTAACCCCAAGGTCTTTTTCCTGCTTGGTGCATGCTATATCCTCACCCCCAACTGACATGTTTTTCGAGGGGTTTTGTGCCCCATATGCATTATCTTGCACTTCTTTGCATTGAATTTCAACTGGCAAACCCTTGACCATTCTTCAAGCTTCTGCAGGTTCCTCCTCATTCTGTCTACATTCTCTGGCAGATGTGTAGTTAGACAGTATGGTTAATACAGAGACATAGGACACCAGGAGAAATAACTGTGACCTAATATTGCTAGGGTATACCAGGTATAAGAGAATAAAGTTAATAGAAAACAGAGTGGGTAGCTCTCTATGTCAGGATAGGCATTGCAGCTGTAAAAGATGGGTCTATTAGAAAAGTGGACAGGGAGACAGAATCACTTTTGAGACCAGTCATGACAAGACCCAAAAACAGCGTGTGAATTGGGATGGCCCATAGGCAGAGGGGTAAGTGGGTTAATGAACTAGAAGAAATTGAGAGGGGGCCACAAAAGGGACTGTAGTGATAGTGCAATCTCAAGCTAGCTGACACAGGTTGGGATATTCTAGTCGCTACTGTAGCAGCGCTAGAAGTTAGATCCGGTTAGATACATTGCAGGACTGCCTACTGATGCAGCTGATCAGGGAACCCACAGGCAAGCCACCACTCTTGATATGTTGTTCACAAACCTGAAAATGGTGGGTGAAGTGCAAGGTCGGGGAACCACTGGGATCCAATCTCCTTAATACTATATGGTATGAACTGACCCTGGTTAAGGTATATCCTCATCAAAGGCTATGGTTGAAGATTTCAGATGAGCAGACTTCGATAGATGAGGAAATTAGTAATGGAAAGCTTGTGGGTATGGAGAAAATCAGGGGGTGGAGGAGAGGTGAGGGGAAATTAAATGGCTCATTCTAGAAGCAACTAAGTCATGCTTGGCAATGGTTACGAAGAGTAGCAAACTTAAGAGACTTATCTAGTTTTCTGAGATGTTTAGGGAGGCAGTGAGGATTAAAAAAAAAGGCCTGATGTAAAAAGGCAGATTTATCTAAGTACATTAATTAAATACAGGTGAGGGATCCTGTGTTATATGCTATTCACGGTTGCCAAGGTACACTAGACATTACTCCCTTATGAAGGTCACATGGGTGACTGATGCACTGGGGCTGTTTAACATCAGTTTTTCTTAAGTGGTGATATGGATATCTAAACATATGGAGGCAGAATAGTGCAGTGGTTTAAGGCTCTGAGCTGCAAAACTGCTGACATCCAGCAGACCAGACCTGGGTTTGAATCTCACAACTTCCACTTGCGTACTGTGTGACCCTGAGCAAGTCACTTAACTTTCCTGTGCTACCAGGTCGCTCCTGTAAAAAAGCTTTCAGCTTAGTGTGCTACTCCGGGTTAAACAACTAAATAAAAAAAATAAAATAAACGTATGTCAAAATAAAGCATTTTAAATTGCAAGTATCTATTGCCTGCAGTCTTAGTTTTTGCTGCCTTTCTAATTCCTGTTACCTGTGGGTTCTCCAAGAAGGCCAGGGTGGCAGTGAGGGCTAATGTAAGGACCTTTGTCAGCTACAAAGAAAAACAGGGAGACAAGGAGTGGAGTGAGTACCAGTAAAGATTAAGGAGGACAAGAAGGTGGTCAGAGATATGAAAGCAGACACTGAGCTGTTTATTGCGGGAGGTTAAGGGAGGGGTAAAAGACTTCTTCTAGTACAATGGCAAAAAAGAATCTGAAATGGGGAATTATAAGGATAAAGGAGGGGAGAAGGTGATAGAGGATGATGAACAGAATGCTGCATTTCAAATTAATACTTCAGCTCAGTATTCACAATGGAGGAAAGCTGGCCTCTGCTGGAAAGTGGCACACAAGGCAGCTGCAAGGGGGATTTCAGAAAGGGGGCAGAAGAAAATAACAGTAGGAAAAATAGGAAAAAGGTTTTTAGCCCTCACAGTAGATATGGCATGAGAGGGATTCAGTCAAGGGTGCTCCGAGAATTATCATTGGAACTGGCTGAACCCCTGGGCAGGGCTATTCGATAATTCACTGTGGTCTGGGGTGGTTCTGAGAGACTGGAGTAGAGCAGACATTGTTCTGCTCCACAAGGAAGGGACGGGGGGGGGGGGAACAGAGAAATGTTAGCTCTGTCAATCTTATTTCCATTGTGGGTAAACTGATGGAGTCACCAGTAAGACCTGGTAGCCTAGCTGGAAAGCAATAGTCTCCAGGATAATGAACAGCACAAGTGTATGGCACGGAGTATGTGTCAGACAAGCCTGATAATATTCTTTGACTGGCTTACAAGGGTGGTGGATAAAGGGCAAACTGTTGATTTAATCTACTTTGACTTCAGAAAGTCACTTGACTTGGTACTATACAGAAGGCCATTGAATAAGTTACCTGGGAATAACAAAGAACCAAGTTAAATGGGTGGCAAACTGGTTGGGGAAGAGACAGCAGAGTTTATTGGTAAATATGGCCACAGTTTGGTAGAGGGGTGTCACGAGTGAGGTGCCATCAGGGACAGTACTGGGACCTGACCGTTTTAACATGTTCATCAGCAACATAGGGGAAAGTCTACAGGGCAAGATGTGGCTCTTCACAGATGACACTAAGCTCTGTGGCAGGGTACACTGTGATGAGAGGGTGAGAGAGAGAGGGAGAGGGAGAGGGACCTGCAAAGGTAAAAGAGATTGACTATGGTTTATCAGTTGAAATTCAACATGAAAAACTGCAAGGTGACTCATATAAGAATTAGGAATTTTTCTACAGAATACTGTATGTGAGAGGTAAAGTTGCCACTACTTCAGAGGAAAGGGACCTGGTAGTCATCATAAGTGACTACTGCAATGATTCTCGAATGTCAGACAGTGTACTTAGTATACACTTTATTAGAACAGCAGTGTACCTAAGCACAGCGCCTAATGTGCAGGCTATTACACATCTAAACACAGATACATATAGAGCATGGTGCACATGTACACATGCACACAGGACCAATCACACGTTACATCATACATCTAAATCCTAACCTTACATCTCACCCTGTTAGCTTATCTCACCCCATTAGCTTGAGTCTTACCCCTTTATAAAGAACAAGTATTAACAAATTAAAACATGTTACTTGTTGGCAGAATGTCCTTAGAGACAGAATTTCAATTCACAAAGTCTCGATGTCTAACAGGCCTTCTTATTTCCCAGCCGCTGACCTGGCTCACTCTTGGAGACTGTTCATTTGCTGCCAACTGAGATTGAACACCTGAAGGCATGGCTTGCGTCATTTGATCGCTGGAGGGCATGGCTTGCATCCTCTGTAGTGGGTCTTCCATCACTGGTGCCTCGGAAAATACATCGTCCTCCAGCATGTTGTCCTGTTCTCTCTCTCTCTCTCTCTCTCTCTCTCTCTCCTCCCAGCTAGGTGACACCCTCCATGTCAAACTGAACTGTGGCTCTGGGGTCCACAGCAAATCTATCCTATTTCTCCTGTAATGTTTCCCATTTGCCTCGACTATGTATAAGCGAGGTTCCTCAGCATGGCCTGTGACAACTGCACGGGTCCACATATTTTCCAGAGTTCTATACTGGCTGTCCCAGTTTCAAATCAGGGAATAGTCTAGCATGCTTAATGTAGTAAAACTGTTGTTGTTGCCTATCTAGTCTGCCCGAAAAATGACCCACCCCTCCCACCCTCCTACCATTTACTTCTCTGTACTACCCCTCCTTTTCTGTTTAGGTCCATGTAGCTGTCCCATGCTCATTTGAACTTGTCCACTGTATCCACCCCTACAACCCATTCAAGTAATCTGTTCCATGAACCTACCACCCACTCTGAGAAATAGTGTCCCCTTACTTCCTCCTGAAATCTGCCCCCCTCCAGCTTAAATGCACGACCTCTGGTGATTGTGTTTTTGCTCAGCCTTAAGAGGCTACTTCCCACCACTTTGTTAATTCTCTTCAGATAATTGAAGAGTTCCACAATATCCCTCCTGTCTCTCCTCATTTCTAGTGTATACAGACCTAATTCTTCCAGACTTTGCTCATATGGCCTCCCCTGCATCCCCTGAACCATTTTGGTTGCCCTACTCTATACCCTCACCAGCCTGTCCTTGTCTCCTTGCAAGTGCAGCCTCCAGAACTGCACACCATACTCCAGCTGTGGTCTGACTAGTGCTTTGTGGAATGGCATTATCACCTCCATCTTCCTACTTGTGAAGTCCCTCCATGTGAATGCCAGCATTCTTGTCCCTTTTCCAGCCACGCAATTGCACTGATACCTAACCTTTAGGGTATCTGAAATCCAAATTCACAGGTCCTTTTCTAGCTCTGTAACCTACAGTGCCTGCTCCCCAAGCTGGTATGTAGCCCTGGGGTTACTGTGGCCAATGTGCATTGTCTTTCATTTTTTTGCATTGAATTGAAGCTGCCACCTTTCTGCCAACTTCTCCTGCTTGGCCAGATCTTGTCCCACCTCCCCCCAGATTGTCCACTGTGTTATAGACTTTCATGTCATCTACAAACAGACACACTTTCCTATTTAGATCTTCTGCTAAGTCCCCTATGAATACGTTAAACAATTGAGCTGGTGATCCCAGTCCTTCCAGTGATGTATTTCTCAATTTGAGTAACTCCAGGCAGGGATCTTTACGATCTCTCCATGCTTTTTTCATGTGTCTTTTTACGGTTTAAGTAGCTCTCTTGATCATGCTAATGCTTTGGGGGTATTTTGGTGATGACAAAATGTGTTTGATTTCATAGCTTTCTGCAAAATCTTCAACTCAATGCAGGCAAATTGGAGTCCACGATCAGTTACAAGTACCTCAGGGATTCCATGCCTTTTACATTCTGCCTTTATGTGGTTGATGACTGTCTCACTGGTTGTATTTTGCAATCTAGATATTTAAATAAATTTGGAATATTAGTCGATCATTGCTTAATAATTATCTGCCTCAAATTCAAACAAATCTGCTCCCACTTTCTGCCATGGGCAATCTGGTATTTCATGGGGCTGTAGTGGCTCTTTAGATTGGGCTTTCCTGTATTGATTACAGACATCACATTTGGATGTCATATCACTTATTTGGCTGTTGATGAATGGCCAGAACAAAATGTCCCTTGCCCTTCGCTTGCATTTCTCTGTTCCCAGATGGCTGTTATGCAGTGTTTCTTAATAGTGTGAGTACAATCAGTCTTTCTCCTTTTAACAACAGTCCATTTTCCACTGAAATTTCTTCTCAAAATGGCCAGTATCCTCTAACCTCAGAGTCTACTTTAGCTTTCTCAGAGAGCCATCCTCCCAGAAGAATATTTCTCAACTTCACAAGGGCAGAGACCTTATTTGTTTCATTTTAAAATACTTGCAATTTTGCATCACTAATTGGCATTGTGTTAAATAGTATTGACTTCATATTAATCTATATCACTTTCTGGAATGAATAATTCACTAACAACCCAGCTCATGGTATCTGCTATGTAAAGCTCTTTTCCTGCTTTGTATAATACTCTCAGATCATACTTTTTTTTTAATTTTAGCATCATACATTGAATTCTTGGTGAAGCAGTAGTTAATGGCTCTCTAAAGAGACATTCTAGTGGTTTATAATCTGATTCTGCATATACTTTAGGTCTCCCATAGATATACTTCATGGAATTTTGAACACCCAAAGACAGTATCCAGCGTTTCTTTCTCTACTTCAGCATAACTATGTTCTTCTTTGTAAGTAACCTTGAGGCAAAAGCAACTGGATTCCCTTCTTATAGTAAGCATGCACTTATCCTTTCTGAAGATGCATTCAATGAAAGTTCCACTGGTTTGTTTAAATCATAGTATGGCAAGACTGGTGGGTTGGTAATAACAGTCTTTAAGTCTTTGAACACCCATTGATGACAATCTTCCCCATGCCAGGCTATATCTTTCTCTAACTGTTCTCCTAGTGGTTTATTTGTGGTAGACAAATTCAGGATAAACTTTGCTAGATAGTTTACCATTCCTATAAATCTTTGTAGATCAGTTTTACATTGGGATGCGGGGGGTGGGCATCTACACAATTGCTTTGATGTTTTCTGGGTCTGCCAGAAGTCCTTCTTTACTTAGCTTGTGACCTATATAATGGACTTCACTTAGTTTGATTTTGATTTTTTTCAGGTTAAGAACAGACGTCTGGCCCAAGCTCTCTTTAAAACCTTTCTCAGTCTTTCATTGTGCTCTTGTATGTTGGAGCCCCAAATTAAAATGTCATCAATAATTACTTCAGTACCCTCTAGCCCTTCAAAGATCTGTGAGATTTTTCATTGGAAAACCTCAGCTGCAGAACAAATAACAGATGGAAGGTGTTTAAATTTGTAGCAACCAAATGGGGTATTAAAACTCACCACTTCAGAGATTGGTCCATCTACCGGAGCTTAATTTGCCAAAAGACATGTCCTGCATCAAGCTCTGAGAAAACTTTAGAACCAGCAAGATTAGCAGCAGCATTCAAGGACATCAGCAGGCATATGCAGTGTACACAATTGCATACACTCTTTTTAGAGGGGGTTAGCATTTTTTGACATTTCCCACTGCCTGCCCTGCTTTTCTCATTTGCAGATCTTCACTGCCACGCTGGGACCCAAACTGTAATATGCCATTTCCGTAGTGCAATGTGTGTGTGTGGGGGTGATGCACTGCTGCTGGGGACATGATTGTCGGTGATGAGGAAAGGAAGAATTGGCCACCACCAAACTACTTTACTGCTGATTGGCTAGCCCACAGGCCAAGCAGTCCAACAGCTCTATTCTGATTGATTGATTGAGGGGTGATGGCGGATCCGCTGGCTTTATAAATCCAGCTGCATAAAAAGTCCAGTTTTTAGCCTGCCAGTTCCCCAGTTGTTTTTCGGGTCAAGGACAGCTCACTACCAGTCAACTGGCAATGACAATGACTCAGGAGCAGCAGCAGAAGAAGCAGCATTGCTTCAGACTGTCAGCGACGTTAACCAACAAAGCAATTTGGACTCTGGAGCATCAATGGTGGCAGCAGCACTGATAATTTGTGGCAGACCGGACCCTTGCTCTCTTATCTTGAGTTACTAGTCCAGTATTACAGACAGAAGATACCTGAGTGGAGGAGTGAAGCACGATACCTACAGACCGAGTTCAGTGAGCTCAGTTAGCAGCAGGCAAAGGCACAACAAGGCAAAGCCACTCCAGTCAGAGCAGAGGCAGAAAGTGGACAGAGAGTGTGAGTATCGTGCAACTGAGAGACAGAGTGGACCTGAACTTTGACATTCTTATTATTTTGTTCATTCACTGTAGGTTCAAGTACTCTGAGCGATTTCTATCTTTTCAGTCACCAGGAAAGTTGAACTGGACAGAATACTTCTGGGCAGCTGGACAGGGGGAGATGGAGAGATGCAGACTGGAGAGTAGGGGAATGAGCATAGAAGTTAATTTCATTATTGTTTTTTTGCTATTTATTATGTTTAATACAGTTAATTTCCCTTAGATGGTTGTTCAAATTCTGAAATGTTGTTCATTCCTAATGCTCCAAGCGTCACCATCCCTGTTGGCGTTCATTATTGGAAAGAGATCAGTTGCATTTCACTTTAAAACTAATTAAATCCTGGTGTTTACAATGGAATATATATGTTGCAAAAACTTTTTGCATACAGTCATTCTTTGTAATTACACACATTGTAGTAAGTATTGTAGGATATCTTATGGCCTTCTCTTTCCTAAATTACCTATATTTTTTTACAATTTGCCTTGCTTTTTATTTTTAAATATTGTGTGTGCTTTTTGTTATGCAGAAATGTCCATATTAGGAAAGATGGATAGATGTGTTTTTAATAAAGACTGGAGAGAAAGAGAAAGTACAGATAGAATTAATGAGGTAGTATGATCTTATGACTACAGTTCAGCAGGCTGAGAACTAGAAGTTCACAGTAATTCCTGTACTCTTACTATAACCCATCAATAAAGGCAATGCGAGCAGATGTACTTGAAAAAGTGCATGTACCATAACACTGGCTGTTGCCCAGCCCAGATAAACATTATGTAGGGATACCACAGTCTGTTGCTGTAGAACTGAATGTTACAAGCAGTACATTATGTTTTATAACTTCAGCTTCAGTTCTAAATAAACCTCTCAACTGTAGAACTGTAGCAGACATGGCCTCTGTTTTACTGTAGCTGACTTTAAAATAACAAAATCACTTGAAATTATATTCTGTTGTGGTTGGAATTAATATAAAATGGAGTTCTGCTGATTACATTTGTTTTTGTTGTGGTGATGACCCGATCATCTTTGGGTGGGGGTGGGGGTGCAGATGCTGCAGCTGCTACAGCTGCTGGCTCATCAGTGAACCTGAGCATTTTACTATGCTTACATGTTACAGCGGCATAATAGTTTCCCCAAACCCCAGCAACCAGAGTCAAGACTCATTTTATATTAGTCATACCATGTTATGTCTTTTTACATCATGTAGCAGTACTGAGGCTTTGGGGCATGCAGAGTATAGGTATTGTATTGTCCACGTGAGTATGGATTGTCATAGTAATCTCCTCTGTAAACTATCTTGGTTTGGATCAGGAGCCTCTCAATGTGTAGCAGACTGTGTTCTTTTTCTGCTGACACAGAAGGGTTCCCTGAGATATCCTTTATAGAGGATCAAATAGTTAGTTCAGCAGGATATAAGTGTTCTATATTGACTATCTCAGTGTTAAATTTGATAGTTTGTGGAATCTCCTGGGCTCAAAGTGAGAATATTAGCTTTTTCTGAAAACAGGATTCAGACTCATGTTTTAGCTATACTGTTATTTTTTTCCTGAACTTTTTACTGGTGTACTAAATACTGTAGATAATAAAGCAATTATTGCTCTGAAACTGTTGCAATGTATGTGAGTGTCCCCTTCTAACTACAATTGCTTTTTGACATTTTTAACATCAGTATGTTGTAGTGAGCACTGTGATAACCTCACAGTATCTGTTTATGATAATGGGAGAGGCAGGTGTTTTCAAATGCTTTCTATGCAGACTTTGTAGATGTAATTTTGCTCACTTGCTTGATGCCGATATGGTGTTGCCTTCACTATGCCCCATTTTATTTTGGCCCACTGTTCCTCTACTCCCAGATCACCCCTCCCCCATAGGTCATCCAGGAGAAATTAACCCATCTATATAAACTGTGCCCTTCTGAAGTCAAGAACCCTATGATTACCCACAGGTCACTTTCCTGTTTGGTGATGGTTAATACCCCCCCATTCTGTACTCTGCCCCTGGGTTTCTGCCACCAAGAATTTGCACTTCTTAACATTGAAACCCAGCTGAAATACCCTTGAAAACTCCTCCAACTTTCCTACATCACTATTAATTCCCCCCCCACTGAGAGGCTACTCTGTTACAGATTTTAGTGTCCTCTGCGAAGAGGCATACCTTCTCTTCTAGTCCCTCTGCAATGTTGTTTAATAAAGACATTAAAGAGGACCATTCCCAGTACTGGTCTGTTTGGCACCACACTTGTCACCTTCCCTTCCTGGGATGGAACTTTGTTTACCACCACTCTTTATAATGTCTCCCCGCTTCCTCCTGTCCTCCAGTGAGTACATATTGAGGTTCTTTAATCTCTCCTTATATGATGTTTGGAGCAAGACCTGTTCCATCTTAACTGCCCTTCTCTGGACTGCCTCCACCCTGTCAATGTCCTTGCAAAGATGCAATCTCCAGAACTGCACACAATACTCCAGGTGAGGCCTCACTAGTGTTTTATACAATGACATCACTACCTCCCATCTTCTACTAGTGATACATCTGCCTATGTACCACAGTATGCCACTGGCCCTCACTGCAGCCTCTGTACTCTGCTTGGAAACCTTTAGGTTATCTGAAATGATAACTTCCTGGTCACTTTCTTCCCTTGGGATTGTCTGCAAACCCCAGTTCCTAACCCAGTTTACCACTTGTACACTTCCCTTTTGTGAAGTGGGACTACATCTGCCCTCCTCCAGTCTTCCTGAACCACTCCTGTCTCCAATGAGTGGTTGAACAGGGCTGTTGGGTACAGCCAGCTACTTCTTGAACTCCCACAGTATCCTAGGATGCACACTTTCTGGCCTCATTGCCTTGTCCACATTCAGATTGTGAGTTCTCATAGAACCCTCTCCTCTCTAAATGGACTAGTGTCTATATCTCTTCCTTGAGTTTTTTGTCTGCTGTCATCTAAGCTAATATTGTGTCCTACTGCTCTTCACAGTGTACTTTTTATTGGTTTTATTTTTATACTATTCATCTGCCTATCATAGTGTTATTTAGAATATGTGTGTTAAAAAGCAGTGCCACTCCAAAGCCCTCCTCTGTGGGTATTGTATGAAATATATAGTCACACTGAAACAACCGTAATACATGGTCATAAAATTGTTTTATTTTTGACTAGTTACAATTTTATGGAAAACAACATATGGATGATTGTTACAACCTTTCAAATGTGTGTAACAGTGTGTTATTCAGCAAGTTCAAAACTCATTAGCAGTTGCTTAACTGCAATCTGCAATTACTTCAGCACAACTGGCAGCAATTATAGTGCAAACTGCTGCTAAGCATTCCTTAAGAAAAAAGTGTTAATGTGTGTTTGACACTAGGCTGCTTCATTCAATTTACCTTTACTAGTGTTTCTAAAACTTTAGCCTTATAGCTGATTTCATAGTGCAGGACACAGCATTTACTTCTGGGTTCCATCCAGACTTTTGGGACACTGTTGGCGACTTGCTCACTGAGAAAGTAGTGATCTCTTAGACCAAAACTGTAAGTTGAAATTATTTATTTATATTCTTGTTTTTTTTATTCTATCCTGCAAGATGCTATGCAGTGTTTCTCATTGGTTTTGTGTTTGTCTTGCTAGAATGTAATCTGCACAGAAGAGAAAACAAGTGTCTGATGCCCAGCAGAGGAAGGCAAAATGTGCCCGTCAAGAAGAGACAGCATGATTGCCAAAAGTTATGGCCTTTTTCTCTAACTCGGTAAGTAAAACAAAAAGCATAACAAGCTTCATATTTATAACATATAGAATAATATATGGGGTGGTGTGTGAAACAAGAACCCCAAGGGTGTGTGTAAAATTCTCATTACACACACCACCACATATTTTATTTTATATAATTGCTGGGGAGCATTTTTTTGCCACAGCAATTATATAAAATAAACACAACATGCGTGGAGCCAGGGAAACCTGGCATGTTTGCCATTATAAGCAGCTGGTTATAACGGACAAGTATAACCAGGTTTCCTAATGGGGAAACAAATGGTCAACGGTTATTATAGTTATTGAAATGGCAGCTATAATGTATTGCAATATAACTAGTACTTCTTTGATTTTCTCTTGTAGTAGTTTTGTTGCCTTATTTACTGTACACTAGGATCTCTTTTTTCTTTTCAGTTGTACATCTGTGTAAGTTGTTATCAATTGTGGTAAGTCTATGGCCATATACTGGCAAAGGCTAAATTTATACGCTGAATCACATTAATAATAAATTGTTTTATTGCATTCATTACATACTCAGTTGTATTGCAATTCAAATTAACACTGCTGTCTCATTTTAGGCATGCTGAAAAACCTACATGCTTGGTGGCATCTGCGGAGTACCTTGAAGGATCATCCTCAACTTGGTAAGTCATTGTTACAGTGTATGACAGTTTTTTTTTAGTTTTTAATGCTACTGTTCCTTTCTCACACTGCTGTTCTTTTTCTTTTTGTTTTCATTTTAGGCATGTTATTAGCAATGAACTGGCATCTACTGGAGTGCCAGAAGTTGATCTCCCTGGAGAACCAACTGCAGCTCCTGTATGTGGTACCATAGCCATCCCTGCAGAAGAAGTTCCTCTCACTAGGACCTCATCTTTGGCTGAGGGACCTTTCACTTCACAGAACAGAGAAGAAGGAACTCTAACCAGAGCCCTGTCATTGTGAGATGAAGAACCTGCAACTCAGCAGAGCAGTATCATGTACAATGTTCCAAGAGGGGAAGATCTCCATGCACAGGATGAGAGTGACATTGGGTTCTATGACTGCCACACACTGACAGAAGTCCAAAAGAAGACCATCTTAACAAGCCAGTGGCCACCACCATCAAACTTTCAGTTTCTAAAAAGAAACATGAAATCGGGCAGTGGCCAGCAGCAGTATTGCTGTTTCAAACCCCAGCTGCTTCAAGAGTACAATTTCACACAATACTCTAAGCATCTGGATGCAGTCTTCTACGGACCATGCTTTGTTTTCAACTCCTACAATGAAGCAGTCTTGGTATCGACACCAGTGATGGACTGGTCCAATGGGAAAAAGATTTTCGAGAGGCACAGTAAGTCAAAAGAACATGGGAATGCCACATGAAGGGCAGATGCATTTATAAGTGCATGTGATGGAAGACAGACATCTGCCTATCAGTCTTTTCTGAAGCAGGATCAGAAAATGACCAAACGTACAAGACATACTCTGTGTTGGATTGTGAAAATCCTTCTCCTGTGTGGAACAAATAATGTAGTGCTGAGAGACAGGCTTCAGACCACTGGGAATTTCAATACATTTCTGCAGTACACAGTTGAGTTGGACATGGTCTTCAAAGAATACCTGGAATTTGCACCACGAAACACATAGTACACATCGGCGCAAATTCAAAATGAGCTGATACAGCTAATGGGTCTGCAGATTCAGAGGAAAATTCTGGCACAAGTCAAAGCAGCAAAATTCTTCAGCTTAGTTGCAGATGGGACCACTGACATTTCCGTGAAGGAGCAGATAACCCTGGCAATGTGATATGTTAATCAAAATGGAAATGGAACTGTGGAACTGTGAGAAGATTTTATCAAGTTTGTGAAATCTTTCATGACAACTGGGCAAGCACTTGCAGAGCTTTTCTTGAAAAGACCCACTGCTTGGGGTATAGAAAAGGAGTACATGAGGGGCCAAAGCTGTGATCGGGGCAGCAACATGAGTGGGTGATTCAGTGGAGTGCAAGCCAGAATCCGTGAGGTCCTTCCAGAAGCAGCATACACTGCTTGCAAAGCTCATAATCTGAACACAGCAATTGTTCATTCCTGTTCAACACAACAGATTGCAAACATGTTTGACACATGCAGAAAAGTAATAGCAGCACTGAAATCCTCTGCCAAATGCAGCAACGTGTATTTAACAGAACTAAAGGAATTCAAGAACTTGCCATGTGACTGAGAAGATGAGGAGGAAGAAGACAGAAGTATAGTCTTGCCTGCCCCAGGGAATACACGATGGATGAGCCAGGCAGATTCACTTTGATGCTTAAATATATTGTGATCATCAGCACCTTGGAGAAAATTGCAGAGTTCGATTATGATGCTGAAAGAATTTTATTTTCTATTACGAAATTTGATTTCCTCATCAGTTTAGTGTGTTTAGAGTCCATACCAGGACTCACAAAATCTTTTTATTTGTACCTGCAATGTGAGGTTATCGACTTGATTCAAGCATGTGAAGAAGCAGGTGTGGTGGAGGCACTGCGAAGCATGAGAGAGGATGCCGATACCAGATTTTCTGTACTGCATGCTGAGGTGAAAAGTCTGGAAAATTTAGCATTTATTGAAGAATCTATGCCACGGATATGTGGAAGACAAACCCAGAGGAACAATATTGGTGCATCAGGCCCACAGGAATACTACAGAAGAAATGTCTTTATTCCTTTCTTGGACCCTGTTATTTCAGAGTTAACAGAGCAACTGCTTGAATGCCGCCCACTTTTTCTTGCTCTGTACTTGTTACCAAACAAATTGCATGCTATAGACACTAAGGACATGGTGATGGCTGTGTATAATGTGTACAAGAGTGACTTATCTGGTCTGGACAGCTTTCAAGCAGAACTACAGAGAGGGAAGGCAAAGTGGGAGCGTGTCCCAAAAGAAGAATGGCCAAAGAGCATCCTCGCTACATTATCTCAGCTAAATCCTGCTTTCTACCCAGATATCAATATGGCTTTTGTGTTTTGGCCACAATGCCAGTCAGTGTTTCTGCAGCAGAGAGAGATTTTTCAGTGCACTGCGAAGAATTAAGACCTGGCTATGGAACTGTATGGGTGAAAGTTGGCTTACTGGTTTAGCACTGCTGCATTTACATCGGGATATCCCCGTCGACCTGGAGCAAGTACTGAAGGATTTTGACCCTTGTAATGATAGTCAGATTAATTTTGTTTCAAGGTGACCTCTGCCAGTGGAGATTGCTTTTCCTGGGTCTGTGCTGTGTTTTGATGCATTATTTGGTTTTTGCTGTATATGTATCATATGGAGGATAAATTGATTAGAACTAGTTTTGTTGATGTGGCGGTTTCAGTCATTTTGGGTATGAGTGAGTACATGAATGATTTGTGGTTGGTGGCATTTTGATTCTTGGTTAATTTTTAAATTGTCAATGGGTACTGTACCAAAGTCTGAGGTATGAGGCTATTTGGTGCGAATGCTTTAGGTGGTTAAGGTGATTGAACCAAAACCAGAGCACCATAACCAGAGCACCATCTAGCTTACCTAAGCCCTCTTATATTGTTATGTAGATTACTGTAATTTTAAGGCAGTGAGTAATGGCAAACTACTGTGGATATGGTAAATTATGTTGAGTGAGTATTTCTGAGTACTTCGGGTATGAGTGGGTTGCAGCACATGAATGATTTTTGGTTAATGTGCGAGTGCAGCAGTTGGTGTGAGGGCTCGGCTGTGTGTTTTTTTTTATTTTTTGTGTCGTGGTATTTTATTCATAGTTAACAGGTAAATTACATGTACTGTATCAAAGTCTGAGGTATGGGGGTATTTGGTGTGAATGGTTTAGGCAGTTAAGGTGACTGAACTAAAACCAGAGCAACAAAACCAGAGCACCAACTAGCTTACCCAAGCCCTGTTACACTGTTATGTAAATTATTGTAATTTTTAAGGCAGTGAGTAATGGCAAACTACTGTGGATATGTTAAATTACATTGACTGAGTGATTCTGATTACTTTGGGTATGAGTAAGCTGCAGCACATATAAATAATTTCTGGTTACTTTGGGTATGCGTAAGTACATGCATGATTTTTGGCTGGCGTGGATGTTAAGCTTCAGTGAGTGGATAAGGGGTGTTGGCACAGGTATTGGAGTGAATGTACCTCTGTGGGACTAGCTACCTTGATGTGGTACAGAGGCTTGTCACAATGCAATATTGTAACCAAAAGCCAGTCTGTTTGTCTGGCATTGTTGGTGATTGAAAGGCTTTATTGTGGTGTGGGAATGTGAGTACATTCATCATCTTACATTCTGTATTTAGAAAAGATAATTTCTGATGTTGCATTTTTGGGGCTTATTTTTTATTATTTATTTACTTGTTAATATGTTACATTTTGGCATGCAGTTGTTTTCTCCAGGGCCTTCTTATTGTCATAGGCCGTATTCATAAACAGAGTTCTGAGCAGAGTTGAAACTGGTTTTTACTGGTGTACTGTTACCTCACTCTTGAAGTGTATGTGTCTTCAGGGGGCTTATTCACTTGACATATAATTTAGTGAGCAGAGAATCTTAGTGTTTTGTTATCCATTAGACTGATACATGGTATAATATATGGGAAGCACCAAGTTTGGTTGACAGCGACAATGCTGGCCTCCCCCACAGCAATGGCACAATATCAACACAGGTATTGTGCAGCTTGTTTTAAGGATGTTTTCTGTGGGGACCAGTGCCCCCCCACAACCCCCGGACTTTAAGATTCTGACTCCAGGTTGGAGTTGGTCCGGGAAGGGGGCGGAACAATGGGGAAAGGCGAAACACAGAAAAAAAAGGATCATTACTGCGAAAGTCGCCATAATGGTCTTTTTTCCTGTTTCGCCATCAGGGAGTCAACAAAAAGGGGTGCACCATAATATATGTGGGTTGAACTCTCTGCCTGCTTTTATCTCTGGACAGCCTTTGACCTTTAAGTTTGGTTCAGCTGGAATCACACTTAGGATATTAAAGCTCTCCAATGTCACTTTAATTATGTTCTGAAGGCCTGTTTTAAACCAATGAGAATTATTTCTGTTTTTTTCTGCATGTTCTAAGTGTTAATAATATGGGATTTTCTAAATAACTCTCATTAGGCTTCCGAAGAAGGACTTGTTGGCCTGAAAGCTAAAGCTCTTTATTCTTTTTGTAACATCCTTGTTGGTCCAATAAAAAGTATCAAACCATTTGTTCTGGATTTGTTCTTACTAAGACCAATACGGCATTAAACAGTTTGTTTGACAACCTTAGATAATTTTCCCTATCCACCTCTCTTTTGGTCTTCTTGAATTTTCTATAGGCCAACATCTTTTCCCTTACTGCCTGGGCAACCCCAGAACTGAACCAGCTGGAAGCTTTGGTGCTTCTTACCCCTGAGCCTAATGCACTCATCTGTGGCAACCAGTATTCCTTCCTTAATGATGGACCACCTTTGGTACACCCTCATATCTGCTTTGATACCTACCTGATTGCTCCTTAGCACTTCACCTGTTTTCCTGAAGTCCACCCTCCTGAAATCTAAGATTTTGGTCTTAGTCCGGATGCTTTCCCTGCCCATATCCAACTGGAACCACATTGTCAGTTCCACCCAGTGGCTCCCTGACCATTATTTCCTGTACATGCTCCCCATTTGTGAGCACTAGATCAAGAATTGCCTTAGCTCTTTTTGGGTCAGTGATGCCCTGAGTCAGGAATCTACTCTGCAGTCCTTCCAGGATCACCTGACTCCTAGTATATGTTGTGGAGGGTATGCTCCAGTCCATCTTGGGCAGGTTGAGGTCCCCCACAATTACCACTTGTCCTTTCCATGCTGCTTCCAATATTTGTGAGCTCAGTTCCCTGTCTCTCTCCTCATACTGATTTGGTGATCTGTAAACCACCCCCAATCTCACCTTTCTCCCTCTATTGGACCTTAACTGAACCCATAATGCCTCCGCCTCCCCTTCCTATGCTTCCTCCATTGTGCAAGTTAATCCCTCCCTGTTATAAACTGCCACCCCTTCCCCCTTCCTGACTACCATGTTCCTCCTGTATAATTTGTATCCAGGGATCCAGGGATTGCAAGGTCCCAGTCATGGTGTGATGTTGCACAAGTCCATATGCAAGACATTTGTTTGGCTCAACCTCTCACCCACACATCCCACATTTAAGCCTGTTCACACAAGCTGGTGGACTTCCTCTGTTTCTGTTCACCCCATATTTGGCTCTCTCCTGTTTTAAAGATGCTGCATATACAAATTGCTCTTCTTGCATCATCTCACTTGAACTTTTAATCTGGGTTTCATCATTTTCAGCTGCTGTACAAATGTCTATTGCTCTAGCTAGCATTAGATCCATTTACCTTAGCACTCTGCATCTCATGTGTTCACTTTGTATCCTACAAACCATCCTGTCTCAAATTAGGGAGTCACACAATTCTCCAAATTCACTTGATTTAGCTTTTAGCCTTTTCAGTCACATAAGCATTTATTGACTCACCAGGGTTCTGATTTCAAATGTTAAACAAATGTCTCTCATAGGTCACATTTTCTTGGGTTACAATGCCTCTCAAACTTGTCCATCATCTGTAACAATTTCTCTTTATCTTCCTCCTGTTCCCATTCAAATGTATTATAACTTCAAGCACTGCAGGGCCAGCCACAGGTCAAAAAGTGATAGCCAGTACTCTCTGTGACTTTTCTGCAACTCCACTGGTAACAAGGAAGATTTCAAATTGCTGCTTGAATCTGCGCCAGTTTGCAACCAAGTTGACATGCAGACCGAGGGCATGGGGTGTCAAAAAGTGCTCCATTCTGACAGCATGAAATAATACTCAATGCTCAGTAAGTGGACTTAGTATGAATTTTATTAGTACAGCTGTGTACCTAAGCTCAGTGCTTAATTACCCAATTACACTCCTAAACACACACACATATATATATATATATATATATATATATATATACATATATATATATATGGCACAGTGCACATGTGCACAGAACTTATTGTACATTATGTCATACATCCAAATCCTATCCTTCCAGCTACCAAAAACAAACTAGCCAATTCACTAAGGTCTACTGCAAGGCAATCAGACTGTTGGGAGGTGTCCTGTTAGAAAAAGAAAGGAGGTTGTACTACCTCTCTAAAGATCACTAGGGATGCCAGCCCGGAATACTGTACCCAGTTCTGCAGTCTCCACATGAGGAAACAAAGACAGACTGGAGACACTACAGTATAGGGTAACCATGATGATTCAGAGACAAAAGGGCTCATGAGGAACATCTTAGGGCACTGAACATGTACTCACTGAAGGCCAGAAGGGAAGGGTTACATTTATTTATTTATTTAAAATTTGATGACCAGGTAGGCCCACTGAGCCCCGAAGGTCCCTTTCTCAGGGCAACTGAGATCTTCAAGTTCCTGAAAGGAATAAGCAAGGTACACCTTTAGGACTATTCAACAGGAAAAGCAGGACAATAATATGGGGAAGATTCCAGAGGGATGTGAGAAAATGTTACTTCTTGGAGAGTGTGATTGTGCTATGGAACAGCTTGCCAGCTGAGGTGGAAAAGGGTGAAAATCATGAAAGGGTTCAAGCATGGCAGGGAGAAAGTAAGTGGCTTGATAATCATGCAGATGGGATCAGTAAGGTGTGAAGCAGGGGTCTAGAAACACTGGCCAGAGTCGCAAAGTACCCAAAAATCTTGCAACTGTGGGGAAAGCCCAGCACAAATGAATTGCCACTTGCGGAGCTGCAGCATTTCCGATAGCTGTGGTATTCACAAAGGTGAAACCAGTTTATGACCGGCTCCAAAATTTATGGCAGCTTATGGGTGGTTTTTCCTGCTGTTACAGAAAAATGTTACACCTAGCGGAACCAGGCGTAACATCTCCCGCAGCTGCAGTGTACTATGAATGCAAATCTCCACAACTGTAGAGATTTCAGTCTGCAACTGGACATGCAGAATGGGACTTAGTCCCACACGGTTTTGTGAATCCAGCCCCCCATGTAGAAAATAGGTCACGAGGTAGAGTGGTATAACATAGGGTGGACTGGATGGACCAATGGTCCTCTTATGACGATAATGTCTATGTTTCATGTTTTTAATTTGAGAATCATAACTAATAAGAAGTACATTAAAATCAAAATCATAGACTTTGACTGGTTCTAAAAACAGTACATCCTCTTTAGCATACTCCTTTCTCCATCATGAAGTGTACTTTCACAGCAAATAATGAATGCTAAATTTAAGAGTAATAATAATAGGAACAATTATAAAAATAATTACTCTGCTGTAAAAACCATGAAGTTTGACAGGTTCGGAAAACACCAAATCCTTTTTATCATTGTCTTCCTTCTGCCATCATATATCATGTTTTCCTCATCATGCATAACTAAGGTGTGTGGGTGAGTTAAAACCACTTCTTCATCTGAGTCATTGCAGAAACAGGATGCAATGACACAGCACAAAGACCAGTTCTGCAGCGTTACATCAAACATGCAATTTGTCATGGCAACACTTGATAAAAATAAGTGTTCATTCTCCCTGGAACATAGGCTATATCAGATAAAAATTGCTGCATGCTTTTGAGGATGATCAGTAGTGACAGCTTGAAGAAAATAGCAAGAATGTGTATATTTATTTATTTATTTTATTTTGGATGCACCTTTGAGCCAGAGACTCATTTATAGAGGTTCCACATCATATAAACATTACAAAAGCAGAAAAGTACATTCGATATACAGGGATTACAATATGGTAATATGCGGGGTAAAACATATGAAACAGCAAGTGCAATGAAACTCAAACTATGGATTACAGAAGGTTACAAAACAATTGGGTGGAGGAGATCATAGCTAGACTTGCCTATTACAGAATCTGCTATCTATGTGTAGAGGGGAGGCATGCGGCTGCCTTTTATGATGTGAAAATTGCATGGTTGGGAAGGGTGATGAGATGCTACTATCCTACAGTGAGAAGAGGGGGAGTGGAGGAGAAAAAGGAATGAAGGAGACCTTGAAGGTGGCAATAGGCTGGGCATAAAGAAAAAGCTAGGCATTAGTAATGAGGGAGAAAAAATAAAGGTAGATGTTTGGCATTAAGAGGGAGTAAGATACAGGTAGAGAGAAATGTGGCAGAAAATAAGGGGTAGACCCAGGAGTGGTGGGAGTGGGGGATAACATGGGAAAATAAAGGTGGTAGCGGTGAGGGGGTAGGGAGGGCAGTTACAATGAGTATGGCGTTCCCCTGTGTAGTGGAGGGGAAAGAAAAGGAGAGCTAGACAAACAGAAGGGGCATGGGAAGAAACAACAGTGTTCAGGGAGTGGGAATAGAGCTAGAGGGCTGAAAGAGGGGAACCTGGTTGAGAGAAATGGTAAGGGAAGAGATGGAGAGGCGTTGTAAATAAGCCAGAGGTGAGGTTAGTGGATTTCTTTGTCAGGAGGCAAACATGATATTGTATTCTGCTGTTTAAGTTAAGCCAACCAGATTGTGCATATAGAGTGGGTCAACTGGTTTGCATTTAGTACAAGCTGACAAGCCTTGTTAAGAGTGAGCTTGTCGGCCCGGTGGCACAGAGAGTTGAGATGCTGGCACCTTACCTTGACCCACGCTGGCGACACGGGTTCAGGAATAGACTCGGGGTGCCGGGGGTCGGCAGGGGAGGAGAGGAACGAGCATCCAGAGGACTGCTCTCCTCTCCTGGGGTGGGCTGTGGGAGTGTGTCACTCTGCAGTGGCCTCCAGTGGAGACTGGGGGATAATGCAGAAGCAATGCAAGAAAGGGAACATCACCAGAAAAATGGAAACTGGCTCTGCACTCAACCATATGATGGCCACCTAGCAGTCCAATGCCATCAATGTCCCAGGAGCCATCTGTCCTTCAGCAGTGCCCCAGGGCCAAGTAGTGGACCTGCCTGCCCCACAGGTGCCTCTCCCCTCGGACAAAGAGGGGCCCATCCAGTGAAGGGTTACATACGGGTTACCCTGGTGATGACTGCAAATGTGAGGGATGGGGCACAGGAACAGGACAGATTGGAGGTGCCTTGGCACAGTCAGAAGGAGTGGCTAAGAGCAGTAATGCGTAGTGGAAAAAAAAGATAACACACACAAAAAAAAGAGTGATCTTGATATGTTTGAGAGCCATAAGGGTTGCAGCTCCAGAGACAACAAGGCCATAATTGATAAGTGACAGCATGGAGCTAGTGACCACAATTTTTAAGGCTTCTTTGGTTAGGCAGTGATTATTTCTGTAGAGGAGGGCTAATCAAGCATTATCCATCTTAGCAACCAGGTCTATGTGTTGTGTGTATGACAGTTACTTAAAACTGTGAACCATTTCAAGAGGGGAGTTGTGGTTGTTACAGATTTGTAGTTAAGACTTGTGCCTGTTATGGGTGGAGGCAAATATCATGGTTTTCGTCTTTTTGTAATTTAATAGCAGCTTGGATTTGTAAAATCATTTTTCTTCAGTTGTGAAATCATTCTGCATTTGACTTTCTAGAACAGTAGCGTTGGACTGGCAAGAATACAGCACTGAATTGTCTGAATACAATAATATGTAGTCTTTGATAGTTAGTGGGGTTTGTTTAAGGAACAGACTAAAGAGTAGAGGGCCAAGAATAGAGCCATGGGGCACTCCTGTTGCAACAGGCTGACCATCAGATAGGACATCTTGGACTTTCGCTTTTTGCTCTCCCTGAGAGGCAGCTTCTGTACCAGGCAACCAACTCATCAGAGAGACCTGTAAGGATTAGTAGGTGAAGGAGCAGTTCATGGTTAAGGGTGTCAAAAGCCTTGTTGAGGTAAATGAAGGTTGCCCCCACCAAGAGTCCATGATCCAATGCCTTGTAACTGTATCCAGTAAATTCAACTAGTGCAGTAGAGGTGTAATGCTGCTCCTGGAAGCCATGCTGCTGACGGCACTGCAGTTGGTATTAGTCCAGGTATTCCATTACTTGATCAGCAGCAATCCATTCAATCACTTTGGAGAGCAGGAGAAGTATATATATTTGCTTATAATTAGAATGATTGTTCCTGTGACCATTTTTGTAGACAGGAGTAACCACCTCTATTTTCCAAAATTGAGGAAATTTACCAGAGGTTAGGGATACATTTTCAATTTTGGTAAGGGTAAGGAAGAGAATGTCAAGGTCAAGCTTAACAAACTTGAGATCGAGAGAATCACTGCTGGTCCTAGATTTGCCAAGTGCTTTAGAGAGATACTTTTTAGCTTTGGCAGAGGTGATAATGATTATCAGATGGGGGGGTGGGGAGCCTGGGCCATGTCCAGGGTTGAAAGAGAGATTGTGGTCATTCAAGGGTTGTAGCAGTTCCAGAGGTAGCACACCGCTGAGATAAATGAAGGCCTTATTAGATATATTGGTGATCATTTTGGGGTCTTGGGTTGGAGTTCTCTCCACATTTAGAAAGGATGGAGGTGTCTTATTTGATTTGCTGTTAGCATTTTAATGCTTTCCCAAAGCCTACGGCAGTTACCCCAGGAGGTTGTTAATTCAGTTCTGAAATATTGGCTCTAGGCCTTCCAAATTTCCCAAGTACAGTTGTTCCTAGTTGTTTTACACCTCTGCAGATCAGCAGGGGAGTCAGCATATTTTGCTTTTTTCTATAGGTCATCTCTCTGTTTCATCAGCTGTAGGAGTTGAGGGGAGATTTAAGAGTTACTGAAGTCTCGGATCTTACAATTTAATATGGCTCCATCGCTTCTATTTCTTCTGATTTCATATCAAGGTTAGAGCCTAAGAATATTACATTCTTCATTTTTCTCAGAATCAACTTATATTAGAGATTGATTTTAACCTTTCAAGAAATTACTGTATTCTATTTTCCAACAAGTGACGTCTACTACTGTTCCCACTCTGCCACCTCCTAGTAGCATGTGTCCCCAGACTCCTTGCACTGGCACCGCAGTCTGACAAGCCACTTCCACCAATAATGACATAATTCTGCCTCCTGATCATCTCTACAACAGCTTTCACATTGCCAGCACCAGCAAGGTCAATATACTCAGGGCTATTGCCCCTGAGAACATTGAGCACAGAGTCAGTATTAGTTAAAGAGGATCAGTCATGGGCAATGTAATGCCCTACATTTCAGGTCTTTTCATTTATTTTTATTGTTATGTTTTTTGATGTATAACTTGTTTTTTAAGAAGTGGTTATATAATTTCAAAATCAATGTAGCCTTAGAGAATATTGTGATTCTTATATAGGTAGCTATAGGGAGTAAAAGCTTTGCTATCAGCAGTGAATAGTACTTCTACCTCACTCTTGATGTTTCCAGTCATAGTGGATTTTGTATACTTTCCCACAACACAACAGATATATACCAACAGCACCAGCCACAAGTTCACTACAGTAATAAATATTAATTTCCAATCTAAATGATTCTCCTCAACTGCAGTCTTCTTTATTCCATGCCAGTGAAAGTGGTTTTGCTGAATTCTCAAAGCAGAATATTTTGCTGGAACTAAATTGCCAAAGGCATACTTTTCTCATCTTTAGAACTGAGAGGAGGAAAGCCACCATGGCTGTTCAATTGTGCATTTCAAACTAACTAGAGATGCTGTAATTAAGACTCATGGCCTTGGGGGTACACAGGATCAGTGTAAGAGCCCTATTACTCCACGGCAGTGTGCAGCATTAAATATTTAACACACATCAAGAATCTATCTTCTTACATGCTAGAAAAAATTTCTGGTTTATTCTGAATATATTTCCATAAAGAATAGTATCTGAGCTTGTTTGAAAGGTCACTGTTTTAAATGTAGTAATCTCTGGTTCCATGGATTACCAAATCAATAGTTTCAGTACGTCAAACACATGACAACACTGGTGAACCTTATACAAAACCTGCATAAAAACATATTACAGAAATATGATTCCAAATGTATTTTATGTAAATCTTTATTGTCTAAATCGTGGTTTTGTGTCTGCAAAGTGTTAACACTTCCTATCAATGGTCAAGAAATAATTATTTTATCTCAGGCAACTAAATAGGTGGTAGGCCTAAAGAGCAAGTATCCTCATAAACATATGCTTTCTCCAGCGTTCTGCAAAATGTCAGACACTATGCAGTTCCATTTTTTGGGAAAGTGTGGTGCTACACCCCTTGCTGCCATACACATGTATGGTAGCGTGCAGTGTGGCATTGCACTTTCCTATGAAATGGAATCACGCAGCAACTGACATTTTGCAGAACATTAGACATTACAACATTTAATAAAAGTAAGTTCCCTTAGGTGCAAATAAAAGTTTCTTCTCACAAAATGCTTAATTGGGAGGGGGAGCTGAGATTATGACTATTTATTTTAATTTGTAAAACTTTAAACCTAAATTTAATGGTTGTAAATATAACAGTTTCAAGCAATATCCCCTCTCTCCCTCTATCCCCCCTCTACCTGCAACGTTTCTGTTCTCCCTGTCCCAAACTGTCTCAATGCTGTCCACTGTTTTTTTTTTTTTTTAATACCACCTCTACTGGAAACTTATTCCACTTAGCCCCCACCCTCTTGGTAAAAAAGTGCCACCTCATGCCATCTCCCTCCTGAACCTTCCCCCACTAGCTTTAGGCTGTTACTCCAGTGGTCCTGTTTCAACTAAGGTTAAAGAGGCCCTCAGTACTCACCCTGTTTGTACCTTTAAGGTACTTGAAGCTCTCAGTCATGCCCACCCTCTCCCTTTAGTCCTCTATAGGGTACGTGTTCAGTCTCATGAACCTCTCTTCATAGGTGTTGCCTTGCTGGCCCTGGATCATCTTGGTTACTCTTCTCTGGATCTTATCCGGCAAGTTTATTTATTAATTTGTTTATTAGCTTTTGGTAACCAGGTAAGTACATTAGGCAAAAGACCTGCCTATTTTCAAGCACAACGCAGGCGTGTACAAAACAACAATGGTACAGGTTTACAGAGGATAATACAGGTATAACCAAATCCAAGAAAACAGGACCCTGTGCAGGAGGTCAAAAACATAGTTTCAGGTGAAGTGAACACTCATGTAGGAATGAGTAATAACACTAAACAGGCCAAGCAATACACACGGTAACAGAATGCAGCAGACTTGGCAGGCATGGAGTAAACAGGAAAACCAGAGTGAGAGTTAGAGGCAATTGCAAGCACCAAGTCTGCTCAAGTAGGAGAAAAGTGCTCTTTTGAAAGTATTGTGAGAAGGTGAGTGCTTGATGTTGGGGGGGAAGGGAGTTCCAGGATTTAGGAGCAAAGTGGGCGAAAGCTTGCTCACCCATCTTAGCAGAGCAGAGAGGAAAAGAACGAAGTGGAGAGGCAGAAGACCGTAGAAAACGAGAATGGATCACAGGGTTTAACATAACTGCAAGTGAGTCAGGATGGGATAAACAGGTTAAAGAATCTGTGAAGCATCCAAGAGTGTAGCAGCGCAGGCCATTGGGAGACAGCCAGTTCAAGGCTGAGTAGAGCAGACAGTGGTGGGTGCGACGGGGAGCCAACAGGGAAAATCTGCAGATGTTGTTGTAGGTTGTATCCCATTTATGTAGATCAGCAGCCTTAGCATGAGAGAGGAACAGTAGAGCATATTTAAGCCCTGGGAGCAGAACACCCATGTTTACAGAGATCCTGGCTGACGGGGTGAGGGAGTGACGTACTCTGTATGTGGCTCCTATCTTCGAGTTGACATGTCTACAAACCTCATTAATATGCGAGGTGAAGTGGAGTTGGGGGTCAAGAATCACTTCCAGGTATTTAAAGGTGTTTGTATGAGTTATTGCAGAACCATCAGGGCATTGGACCTGCAGATGGGGTACTCAGTTCTAACTTTTCTTAAGGACCCAAAGAGTATGGCCTGAGTCTTGAATAGATTAAGAATGAGATGGTTTGAGGACAGCCAGGATTGAATCTCAACAAAGGAGGTTGATAGGTGAGAATTTATGTCATAAACAGATGTTGAAGTGGTATAGAGGAGTAGATCATCAGCATACATGCTAGATTGACAGTGGGACATGGAGGCAGGAATATTATTAATAAATATGGAAAAGAGCAAGGGGCAAAGTATTGAGCCCTGAGGGACACCACAGGATGTGGAAGTAGTGGCTGAGTGGACTTTACAGAAGGAAACAGACTGTGAATGACCATCTAGATAGCTTTTCATCCAGGATAAGGTGGGACCAGTAGCACCTAGACACTGCAGTTTTCTTAGTAGCACAGGATGGTTAACCAGGTCGAAAGCTTTAGTGAGGTCACTGAATACAGCCCCGGAGAGTCACCCATTGTCCATGTTAGTCTTAACCTCGCTAGTAAACAGTGTAAGAGCCATAGTAGTACTATGCCCAGGCCTAAAGCCATGCTGGATAATGGACTGAAGATTGAACTCTGTTAGATGAGAAGAGCTCTGTCCATGGATGAATTTTTCCAGCAGTTTGCTAAGGGTGGGCAGTATAGCAATGGGCCTATAGTTTGTTAATATCTCAGGGTCACCTTTTTTGAACAAGGGAATAATCCTGGCATATTTCCATACACAAGAACAGTAGAGGTGGAAATGGAAAGGTTAAATAGCCTGGTTACAGGGGTAGCTAAAAGGGGTGCAGCCAGATGAAGGATGCTTGGCTCAAGACCATTGGGACCCCAGGATCTTCTTAAGATAAGGACACCAATACTGCACACTGTAAACTAGGTGCAGTCTCACTAGAGACCTCTACAGTGGCAGAATGACCTCCACCTTCCTACTGGCATTTCCCCTGGCTATGCAGCCCAGCATCCAATTTGCTTTGGCTGCAGCTTTCCTACAGTGTGCTGAGTGTTTCAGGCCACTTGTGATAATTACACCCAGGTCCCTTTCTTCTTGTGACCTGGTTAGCTGCAAACCACTCAGCCAGTATTTGGTCCCCTGGGCTTTTCACCCCCAAGTGCATATCTTTACACTTTTGAACCTTGAACCCTAGTTGTCAAATTATAGACTGCTGCTGTATGCTAGCTAGGTCTTCCCTGAGTTCCTGTCTCCCATCCTTCATGTCTGTCCTCCCACTAAGCTTTGTGTCATCCATGAATAGGGAGCACTTACCCTTGATCCCATCCACAGTATCACTTATTAATATGGTAAACAACATTGTACCATGCACAGTGCCCTGTGGGACCCCACTGATCACAGGTCTATCTTCTTAGAATTTCCCCATGACTACACCTTTTGGATTCTCTGCTACAGCCAACTTCTGACTCACCCAACAAGCTTAGCACTCACCCCCAGGTCTTCTAGCTTCCTGACCAGTCTGCTGTGAGGTACAGAGTCAAAAGCCTTGCAGAATTCCAGATACAGAACGTCAACCACTTGGCCCTGGTGATGCAGCAAATTTAAATTTCACTGGCAAAGTGGTCAAATTCACCTTGTGGAGCACTTTGTGAAATTTTCCTGCAGAAGGCGGAATATCGTCTTTTCAAAATGTTGCCTTCCGCGGGTGAAATTTCACTTTCTGTGGGTGAAATTTCACCTTCCACAGTGGGTAATTAAATCCCTGATTGTTAGCGGTCCCTCCCCCCTACCAGTTCACCCGCTGACCACCCAACATAAAAAAAATTCTTTATAAATAGCACCCCCCTGCCCGACAGTGCCTACACATCCAAATGCTCTTATTCCCTAGTAGCTACTGGTCCCTCCCCTACACCCCTTTACTCCAAGCCATAG
Source organism: Neoceratodus forsteri (assembly GCA_016271365.2). Classification (NCBI taxonomy): domain Eukaryota; kingdom Metazoa; phylum Chordata; order Ceratodontiformes; family Ceratodontidae; genus Neoceratodus; species Neoceratodus forsteri. The sequence goes on from CM057453.1 coordinate 78,192,740, forward strand.
TGTATAAATTTATAGTACCCCCCTCATGTCCATCCCACTCCCCAGTATACTACAGTTATAAAGAAAATGCTCTGGTGGTCTAGTGGTTTGAGGTTTCCACAATAGGCTACCCTTCCCATCCCGAACTCCCATCCTTATCCCTTCCCAGCCCTGTTACATCACATTTTCATAAATCTCTCCCGTCCCTGGTGGTTGGCTGGACTCACTTCAGCTGGGGTGGGGGTGGGAGGCACTAGACCACCAGCGACATGCGGGTGCTATTCATAAAAAAACATTTTATGTTGCGTGGCTGGCGGGTGAACTGGTGGGGGGAGGGACTGCTAGCCACCAGACATTTACTGTGTACCTATGGGTTGGGAGAGGGGAGGGACAACTAGCCACCAGAGTTTGTTTTTTTTAAATATGGGTGAAATTTCACCCATAAATTTGCACTTTCGCCCTCCTATCCACCGGCGAAATTCCTCTTCTAGGGGCAGAATTTCACCAGGGAAGGCAGAATTCTACCACAAAAGGCAAAATTTCACCATGGAAGGCAAAAATTTGCCATGGAAGGTGTAATTTCACCATTCCATCAGGTAAAATTTTGCCACTCCACCAGGCTAAGTTTTGCATTTCACTCCACAAAATGGGCGGAATTTCATGGATTACTCCACAAAGTGAATTTCACCCACTTTGCCCATCACTACTTGGCCCTTATCCACTGTCCTGGTGATCCAGTCGAAAAAGCCAATTAGGTTATTCTGGCAAGACCGTCCCAACACAAAACCATGCTGCCTCACATCCTGGAAAGCATTATCATACAGAAAGCTCACCAATGTTTTAGGATTGTCTCGGTCAGTTTGCCCACTGCTGAGGTCAGGCAGACTGGCTGTAGTTCCCTGGTTCATCCTTCAGCTGTCTTTTAGGAAGATGTACCACATAAACAGTTATCCAATCCTAGAGCATAATCCAGCATGACTCCAGAGAGGTGTTAAACAGGTTTACCAGGGAACCCGCCTGAGGCTCCATCAGTTCCTTTAGGATCCTCGGTTGCACGCCATCTAGCCCTGGGGATTTACCCACCTTCAGGACCGTAGGCACTTAAGTAACTCATCAGCTTGAATGATGCTGTACATGACTTCCCCCATCTGGGTCCTTCCAACCCTCCATTCCCTTGTTGTACTGGTCCACCTTTCTCTGTAGTGAAGACTGAACAGAAGTACTTCTGCTTTCTCTTCACTGCCCTCTGCCAAACCATCCTTCTTTATAGGGCTGCAGTGAGCATAGACCTGCAGACCTCGTGCTATGAAAAAAAACAGTCTGTGTATTCCTTCTGACCAAGAAACATGTTGGAGTTGCAACAAGTGGCCTCTGCACTTATGAAGCACTCTGCTCACTGTCTGCATTGGCAGTCACACTGTACTATTTTTGCAGTCTGTCAGTAGTCATGGTGGAACACGGCACGCTCTGCCATGTCCAAGATGACTGCAAAACTGTACTGCACATATGCGACTGCAAGCGTATGTGCAGTGCAGTGTGGTGGCCATCTTGATCATGGTGGACAGTGCTGTGTTCCACCGCGACCGCCAGTTTTATTTTTTTATTACACAATTCCCCTACCCAACCCTCCCTCTCAGCACCCCCCACCCCACCCCCACAGAAACATAACAAAGACACTGGGGAGTTCCCAATCACCCAGTGTCACGATCATGTTTAACTTGACCTTTTTTCCCCATATATTTTTTTTCTTCCTCCCACTCGACCATCCTTCTCAGCACCCACCACCCCACACCCCTCAGAAACACAACAGAGAAACTTGGGTGCTCAGTCCCTCAGTGCATGATCGAGAATCCTCTATTGTTTTTTTTTTTTCACCTGTAAAAATAAAACTGTCTATCAATGTCTTTTGTTTCCATTCCTGAGCCCCCTTCACTTGACCCTCCCACTCAGCACCCACCACCCCGCACCCCCCAAGCCCTTACTTACCCATCGGGGGTCCAACACTGCAATCCTCTCTGGACCACAGACACATCTTCACTCTTCAAAGCCAGACCACAAACTGAAGAAACAGGTATGCAGGTCAATGTATTTCAATAGAGTTTTGAAACTGGTGGCATTAACTTGGGCATTTTTGCATATTTTTAGCCCAGATTTCAACATGGCTTTCTTGGGACCCTGCCTCATGAACTATTCCAATGACATTAGGCAAATTGGTCAAGAAAGGTGATTGTGTGATCCCTGCATGAAACCTTTCATGAAGGAGTTGAAAATGTTCTCTGCCCTTGTTCATGAGATTGGGTCATAAGAAGGCTATGTTGAAAATTTGGTGTAAAAAATATTAAAAAAAAGCTATAAAGTTATGAGTCTGCATTGAATTTTATGAACACAGACTCGTACTTTTGGTAATTGTCTATATCTATACCCGAAGAAGATGGAAGGTTTGATACCTTTTATTGGACCTACAAGTGTCTTGTACAAAGATGGAATTATACACAAGCTTTCGGTGCCACACAGGTCCCTTCTTCAGGTGAATAGCAAAACTGAGTAACATAAGCAGTATTTATATCCACTGTGGAGCAATTAAAAATCAAGAAGTGAAGAAGGAAGGTGATAAAGGGGGCTAGAAATGAAAGTCTAAGATGCAGAATAAAAACATGAGAAGAAATGTGGAGGGGGCATAGTAGGAACAGATCAGTAGGAGATGAAAGGAAGCTAAAGGGAAGGAAAAAGCATGCAGATAGGATCTGAGATCAGAGGCTGACTGAAAGGGTAGAATGGACAGGAGATGCCTAATAGATGCAAGGCAATATCTGTACCCCAAATTTTCAACATAGCCATATCTTTACAACACCTCTTGAATGTGACAGCTGTCATTTTTCGAATCCTGTCCAAAATGTGTTTTTTTTTTTAATCCCAAGAGGTGAATTTGCAGGGCCTGCATGAAATCATCTTTCAGGCAGGAGTTGAACATTTTCTCTGCCCTTGTTCATGAGGTGGAGTAATAAGAAAACTATATTGAAATTATGGTGTAAAGATCTTTAACAAGCTTGCTGGTATTGGCATTGGTAGTGCAGGAGTTAGAGAGATGCATAATAGGAATAGCAGTGAAGTAATTAAACTAGCCAACCACCCCCACCCTGCAGAGACTGACCGGCATTTGGGGGTATTCCTTTGGGTCATCAGCCATAACACTCATGCCATTCCACCTCATGTCAACCTGCAGATTCTGACAGGTGTTGCATTGTGCCTTGCGGTCTTCAGCCCTTATGCTCACCCCATTCCATAAGGAAATAATCTGAGATTGGTGCAGTAGAGGAGAATAGGGTGAACATTAGGGCTGAAGAACCAAAGGCACACCTCAATGCCTGTCACTAGCTGCAGGGTTGGGGAGAAATGATATTAGCATTATGGCTGATGACCCCAAGTCACACCCCCAATGCCTGTCAGTCTCTACAGGGTGGGGCGTTATGGTTGGAAACTTTAATGCCCTGGATGTTTGTTAGTATTTTTGCTCTGTATTTTCAACATGGGCTTTTTGGGGCCCCACCTCATGAACAGTGGCACTCTTATTTGGTTACTCAATCCCAAAAGGTGATTTTGCACAGCAACTGCGCCATTCGGTGCAACAGGTGCAGAAACACATTTTGGGCAGCATGTGAAAAATTACAGCTTTACTGTTCATGAGGACGTGTGAAAACTAGCAATGTTGAAACTCTGGTGTGAAAATATGAAAAACTGGTGAAGTTATGAGCGCGCATAAAAACAGCACAATTCACACTTGTAACAAAATCATTTTTTAAAATTCTTTCACCAGATTTTCAACATGTACAGTTTGGGAACCTCACCTCATGAACATTGTCACTGTGATTTTGTTACTCTGTCCTGAAAGTTGATTTCCCACAGCAACTTCGCCATTCTGTGCCACAGGTGCAAAAACACATTGCAGGCAGGATGTGAACAGTGACATCAGTACTTTTCATAAGGGTGTGTGAAAAAATGGCAATATTGACAATCTGGAGTGAAAATATTAAAAATTGGCTAAGTTAAGAATGCACATAGAAGATATGCAATGCACGCCCATAACGCAGTCATTTTTTGGAATGTTTTCACCAAATTTGCGACATGGTTTTTTTGGGACCCTACCTCATGGTCAGTGCCATTGTCTTTTCATTAATTGGTCCTAAAAGGTGAATCTATTCAGCAACTGCAAAATCATCTTTTGGGACTGAGTAACCAAATGATAGTGACAGTGTTCATAAGAAAACCATGTTGAAACTTTTGGGCCAAAATTCTTAAAAATGGCTGAGATAAGAACCTAAGTTGAACCCCCCCCCCCATTGAACCCCATTACAAAGCTTGCCATCATTGCTTCAGTTTGCCAGTTGACTTTGAAGAGTGCAGACGTGTTCTGGTCCATAGAAGATCACTGCTCCAAGTCTCCATTGGTAAGTATAGCATGGGGGGGATTCAAGGAGGTGGGTCTGCAGAGGAAGAGTGGGGTGGGTGGGAATGGGGAGATGACGGGGGACCTTTTTCCTTTTTACAGGGGGAAAAAAGGACTTTTAAGATAGTTTTCTTTTTTTTTTACTTTCCTTTATTGAATCAGATTTAATATCAATTAGCTAAAGAAAACACAACACAAATTATAATAACAAACACAGGAATCACACAAACCCCCAAAACAGCAATAGAAAATAGATACAATTCTTGTAATAATCAAAATCCCTCCCGTGAATCCTAACCCCAAAATATATAGTTTTAAATTATGTCAGTTCCACTAATTACCTGGAAGAGATACAAATAGGTATTAACTATGAAGTCCGTGAGATAATTGTAGTACAAAACAATCCTGAACATCCCAGAAAATAGATGGTGCATGCCTGGAGTTTGAAGTTCACAAGGGTGGATTGTATTAATAAACGGTATATACCTCCCCATTAGTTGTAAAACTGGGTAATGTTGTTATGAAATAAATAGATTAATCTAGTTATCTGAAGATTTAGAAGAATATTGGATGTCCACTCTTTCATACTGAGGACTTGCTTGTCCAACCAGTGTCTCATAATAAGTTATTTCATTGTGATAGCTAACATGGATACATGATCTATGTGATAACAGGGATCATCGATGGGCAATCACCATTAGAGGGACAGCACATCACCGAATAAATATTTCAGCAATGTACTCCCCAGTGCACAGCAAAATGGCACCAGGGAGTTAGGATTTTTGTTTTATGTGGGGGGCTGCACCCCCAAACCCCCCTACTTAAGGATTCTCAACTCCAGGAGGATGCATGTCAGGGGGGGTGCAAAAGCAGCATAAATAAAATTTCGGGCCTGGTGCAACAAAAAGTACCTGCACCCAAACCCGAACCCAGCACCATTCCCACTGCAACCCTGAACCCGCCCACCACACTATGACAGCAGCTCAGCAGCTCACAGCAGCATCACCCCCACAACCTCCCCATCCCTCCCACCCCATGGTCAGCATGCTTGCTCCCCCCCATGCAGGTAGGCATGTAGTGACAAGAAGTCACTATTTCGCGCATCCCCCAATCTGGTCACCCACCCTTCCCAGTCACCCCAATGGCAGGTGCCACGATTGAGTCGCCCTTTCAGTAGGCACCAAATTACAGTTGCCAAAGTCATGGGATACCAGGGAGACAATAGATTTGTTTTTAGATCCCTTGACTGCATTTAAGTTTCCTAGAACACAAGTCTCACAATTAAAAGCATGAAACAGAGAACGTTTTTCCCAATATTCTAGTTTGACTAAATTCCAAATGTATTGAGAGGAAGAACAATCCCATAAGATGTTACTGATTGTTCCTACATCTACATTACACTTGAGACACCTATTCGATTAAATAAGATCAAAGTTGTACATTTTTTGAGGAGTTAAATAGATGTTATGAAGAAGCTTATACTGAATAAGTCTCGGGTTGTCCAAAGGAATATATTGAGAAATATTACTCCATACTGTAGGTTAGACCAGTTTTTAGGATTAAATCCAGTCTGGTTGTTCCAGTAGGAAGGGATAATAGGGTTGATGCTGAATTTAAGGTTTAAGAGAAGTTGGTATAAAGTTGAAATAGGGTGGGATTTTAAACTACCAAGCTCCATTTCTTTTAAAAGATCTTGAGAGTCAGCAAGCATTAGATGTACTCCAAACTGAGCCTTTTAAAACCAGATTGATTAACAGTTTGGGTAACAACTTTTTGTGGAGATTTTCATTTAGAATTGTCTCCAGTGGAACAAATATACTGGCTATTGTTTATAATAAAATAACCAACAATAAGATAAATGTTCCTAGGGAACCAGTCCAGGAGGATAATTTTCCAATTGATCTTAAAATTTGGGTTACCAAGAATAGGCTGGAAAAAGCTATGCAGACCGGAGAGTCCTATAAAGGACATAATCTGAATATGGGCTTTCAGAGAGGTCCATATCACAGAGGATTTCAAATGCTTGGGTAAAGAGTTACGTTTAGTATTAATATGGTTTTAGGGTGAATTTTGTGTTTCTTATTCTTAATTCAAGATCCTTCCATATTGGAAGATAATTTTCAAAATGATTAGGGGGAAGTAACCATTTAATATATTTGTTAATATGGGAAACCATATAATATAACAGACAATATGGTAATTTAATTCCACATTGTTCCTTAGAAAGAATAAACTTTTTCCAAGCTATTCTTGGTGTTTTACCTCCCCCTAAAACTATTATCATTCTGACTGTAGATTATTAAACCAATGCAAAGGTATGAACATACTTAACATGTTGAGTGGGTAGGATAGTCTGGTGGAAATATTCATCTTGATAATACTGAACTTGCCCCAGAAAGAGAGAGGGAGATTTTGCCACCTTTTTAGGTCTTGTTTAATTTTGGAAACTAACTCTTCTAGGTGAACTTTAAAAGCTGAGATCGATCTGGGGTTAAATGTATACCTAAATATTTTAGTCTGTGAGGAACCCAAGTAAGACCTAACTTTAAAATATCATTTTTAAAAGATGGAAAGTTAAGAGGCATAACTTCTGTTTTATCTATATTTAACCTATAATTGGAATATATGCTATATTCTTGTATGGTAGCTGAAGCTGCTCTTATTGAAGATGTCGGGTCAGATATAGAAGGATATCATCTGCAAATACTGAAATTCTACACTGCATATTGCCATAATTGATACAGACAGCCTGCTGGTTAATGTTTAAAAAGATGAGCAAAGGCTCTATATATAGATTAAAGAGGAGAGGAGACAAGGGACATCCCATTTGGGTGTTACATTGCAACTTAATTAATCCTGATAATATACCATTAATACTAAATATAGCTGTTGGGGATGTATAAAGAATCCTCAATCAATTTATACATTTTTTAAGAAAACCAAATTTGAGTGCAGTGAGAAATAAGAATTTGTGGTGGACCCTATTGAAAGCTTTCTCTGCATCCAACGACACCAGTACTGTAGGGAGTCTGGAGATATTGGAGACAGAGAAAATGAGAAAGATGTTTCTAAAATGATCAGAGGCTTGTCTATGAGCAATAAACCCCACTTGTTCTCTGGAAATTAAGGGATGCCAAACCTGTTTAATTCTCCGTGCCAAAATGGAGGTAAGGATTTTAATGTCATAATTAATTAAAGAAATAAGTCTATAGCTACCAGTTTTACTTTTGGGTTTGTTAGGTTTAGGCAATAAGATTATTATGGCTTCAAGGAATGAGTTATCATTAAGGCCATTATCAAGTATAAAGTTGTAAAAGATTTGGAGAAGAGGAATAAGTGATTTCTTTAAAGTTTTATAGAAAGTTGCCATAAACCCATCCGGGCCTGGTGACTTGATTATTGTTAATCTATCAATATCTTCTTCTATCTGCAATAGACCCGTTGTTTAATTAAAGCTGGAACCTTATCTCGTGTAAGCTTAGGACAAACACATTTACTTAAATATTTTTCAATATCTTCAGTAGAAGGAGGGTTACTCATCAGGCCATAAAGAAGTGTGTAGTACTTATGAAATTCTTCCAAAATATTTTGTGGATCATTTATAACTTCTCCTGAATCAGCAATGGTTATTGATTCAATACAGTTTGACTGTTCCTGTTGTTTAAGCTTATTTGCTAAAGGCTTCCTTGGTTTGCCACCCAGATTGATATATCTGGCCTTAATTTTCACAATAATAAACTCTGCCTCCTCCTTTGTGAGTGAGAAGAGTTCATTTTTTATGTTGCTGTAGTTCTGTTTTTCTAAGTCAGATAATAAAGATTGATCTTTATTTTCTAATATTTCTATTCTTTGTGATAAAGATACTATTCTCTCAGCTTGTTTTTTTTTGTTTTTGTTTTGAGCCAAACAAAAAAGTCTCCCAATGTAACTTTTAAAAGATGCTCAAACAATATCTACTTTGTCAGTGGAATTATAATTTCCTTCCCAGAAATTACTAATCAACATATTAATATAATTGATAATATAATCCTGTCTAAGTGCATTATTAAACCTCCATATTGATTTTCTTGGATAGGTTGGCAAAGAAATACACAAGTCGATCAACAAATGGTCAGACAAAGATCTCCCTGAGATCTTAGTATCATGAACTTCACTAATCAATTATTTAGATATCAGGAAAAATCTATACGTGGGTAGGATTTATGCACTGGAAAATAATAAAATATTTTTTTTAATTTTCGGGCAAAGGGTTCTCCATGGATCATCTAGGTTACAAATATTTAAAATTCCTTTAAAGTGAGTGAAGAGTGAAATTTGAGGAATTAGATCTATCTAACAAAGGGCCACTGGGTGGTATTCCAATCCCCTTTTAAAATTTTGTATAATAGAAAGGGAGCTAAAACTGTTAGTAAATTAGAAAAGAATAATGGAGTATGTGTATTCGGACCATAAATAGACCCTACAGTAAGGTCAATATGATTATATTTCCCCAAAATAAAAATATATCTGCCTTCTTGGTCTTGGACTATCTGTGTAGGAGTAAAGTGCAAAGATGTATGTACTAAGATAGCTACCCCACCTTTGGATGTATACCTTCCCACACCATACACCTTAGAAAAATCACATTTTTTGAAGAGATCTAATTTAGTATCCAATAAGTGGGTTTCTTGTAAACAAAACTTGTTAATAACCTAGTGAATTTGTATAACTAAGAATTTGTATTCTTTTAGTTCTGAGGTGTAAACCCTTCACATTCCAAGAAGCTACATTGAGAGGCACTGACATATTATGCGTTTATTATTAAGTCAATGTGTGGGGTAAAAAAAATATATTATGTTTCTTTTGAAGCCCTTCATAACTCTTCCAGGTTACAAGCATATCTTCCCTCCCCCATATACTTAACACAACCTCCATAAAAAAATGGCAAAAATCAACATACATACAGTTCTATGTGACAACAGCAAGCGCCGAATGGCTACCCATGTTATTGCGATGTCAGGATGGTGAAAACAATTTTGCCACCCTGACAACCCCAGCGCATGGAGGAACTGCACTGGGGACTCTGTCTTTTTGCTTTCTGTGGTGGGGATGTTCCCCCATGCACCCCCTACTTAAGGATTCTCAACTCTAGGGGGGTGCATGTTGGGGGGGCGAAAGCAAAAAAAAAAAAAAAAGTTTCAGGCCGGGCACAACAAAACAGCAGTAGCGCCTGGACCCAGACCCGAATTCAGAATCCCAAACACTGCAATCAGAGGACAACCCCCGATGCCATGGAGCAGCTTAGCAGCCGACCGCAGTGCCACCCCCTATATCCCCTCTGTCTCCTCCCAGACCACACTCACCATGCTCGCTCCCCCCACTACGTGAGTGTACATATTGTGACATCCAGTCACTACAGTTGCCCACCCCACCACATCCGGTCACCCCCCTCGCCATTTGGACTTTTGCCCAGATCACATTGCCATTTCGGACAGTGCCTTAATTCAGGTGCCAATGTCACTGGCTACTCACACATACCAGTCCCTTAGACTGAACACCTACTAACATTACAGCTAAGCAGAGCCCACATATCCAACCTGCCCCAACCTCAATTAAAATAATTACAGAAAAAAAAACTTTATAATAAATCTGCTATCCCAAATAGTTAACAATATTTAAGTTCCTACTTATTAAATATTATGCAACTATCAAGTTAATGCTGCTTTATAAATCTAGCAACTAGAATAGGTTTTAAAAATTATGGTAAGCACAAAAGGATCATATTTTGTAACCCTTCATTTTGAAACATTTAATATTAGAAAATAGATAGTTGGAACTTATTTGAATGGTGTGGAGAAAACATCCAGGGAAACCATGAAGGTCAAACAGTCTGTTTTTGTGCACTATTCTAATTTATAGAGGAATATAGCCTAACTATAGGCTTTCAAATGTGGGTAGAAATGAAATGTCAAGTTAGAGGGACATATTGATTGTATCTCAACAGTATATAGTTAAAGTGATTTTATCTATATATATATATATACTGTATATCAAAAGTAAAAAAATATATAAACTAAGGAATCGATATTCAATATAAAAAAGAGTGGAAAAATCATCGCAGGCAATGGAAATCCAGGAGCCCTCTGCTTTGACAATAAAACTAAAGAGAAATGTGAATACATTTTTAACCTGAAACCTTGAGACCCATAAATGTAGCAGATATGCTTGAATGGTTCTTCAACTGGTATCAACTCTCTAAAATGTCCTATATGGTGTCCAGTGCCTTTTCTATTTAGCGGGAAAATGAAGCACCTATGAACTATCCCATTTCCTTTGCCCAAATTCCGCCCGCTTTAAATACAAAAAAAAAAGAAAAAAGAAAAGGCATCACAGGAAGAAGTATAGGCATATTCGAGGATGCTACCAGATCTGAAAACATTAACCCTTAAGGCAGGTCAAGACCCCTTAACCAATTATATAGCTTTTCTCTCTTTGAGACCAGTAAAGAGGGAATGACAGTCATCAGAAACCCCTATTTAGCAGGGTATATTCACAAGACGAAATTCACAAATGTAGTTACCCAATATAAAATCTGGGGTATCAAAGCCTTAACATGCTTTCTCCAGTTATAAAATGGGGTAAATCATTCATCTGCAATCTCCTCTCTCATTCTCGGTCTAACATATTATAAAGAGAAAACAGAAAATGTAGTGTACAAATACCCCTATTAAATGGGGAGTTAGATGAAGGAAGGTAAGGGTCTAGGAAACTTATAATCTGAGGTTTCTGTGCTTGATATACATTTACCACTTCTACCTGGTAGTTGGAAATGAAACTGAAGAACATCATCCTACATACCATAACCCAAACTGCTAAGTAAATAGAAGGCAAGGCAAAACCAGGCACCGCAAGTAACAAGTGAAAAAATTATTTTTTATTCACACAGCATAATAAAATAATGCAGCCACTCTGCAGTACAAGGAAACTTTTGCTCCTAATTATGCCAACCTTTATTTGGGCTATTGGGAAAAATTAGTGGTCTATGACGCATAGGTCAATCCTTTTTACAATAGGATTGACCTGTGGTGTCGCTTTATAGATGACATCTTTATGATCTGGAAGGGAACGTTGGATGAATTGGGGGAATGCATTCAGAATCTAGAGGCTAGTAATCCAAACCTCAAATTGTGTGTCATGAATAACAAACAGAAGGTAACATTTTTAGATATTGAGATAAAGAGAAGTGGAACGAATGTGATTCAAAAAACATTATTTTGTAAGGATACTGACAGGAATTCCCTCCTATATGTGCCTAGTTGCCATCCAAGATATCATTAACAATATTCCCAGAGCACAGTTAAAGCCCCATAAAGCATCAACTGCATTGGGCAGAAACTCAGACACCTCTGAAATGCTATACTGTCCCAAGATGTTTCTTGCACATGCGCTGCGCACATGCATGCAAACAAGCATAAAAAAGATAAAGTTATGAGCCTACAGTACACTGAATTTTGCAAATGCAGGCTTGTAACTTTGGCAATTTTCAATATTTTTACCCCATATTTACAACACATGCATTTCTTTACAGCACTTCATGAATGTAACAGTTTTCATTTTTCAACTCTTGCCCCAAATCTGTTTTGGAGTACTGAAAATTGATTTTGCAGTCCCTGTACAAAATCACCTTTTGGCCAGGAGTTAAACATTTTTTCTGCCCTTCTTCGTGAAGCAAGGTCATAACAAGGCTATGTTGAACATTTGGTATAAAATATTTAAAAATAAGTATTTAATATTCTTCCCCCAAATTCCTTGGCTGCAGCCCTATCGGCTCTGGCCAAAGCTTGTGTAATCTGACTGATCCTTTATGTTCATTTTCTCCCTTATATTTTGAACAAGGCCTTCTTCCCCATTCTTACCCTCTCTGCTAGAATGCTCTTCCCTTGTAGCCTTTGCCACTGTAACTGGTCTGCTTGCCTCCATTGATTTAGCAGAGTAATCCATCCTGTCTTCCTCCTTATCTTAATTGTGTACTAGGAGGTGGTCTGGGCACTGCCTTTTTTCAGCCACATCTAACACAAAACATAACAATACTATAACAATCACAATATGTAACAATATTCCTTCTGAGTACATATGTACTGTACTTTGGAAGCTATCTTCTTGTCACCTACAGCTTTTGCAACCTCTTTGCCAAACCAGCTGGGCTTTTTGGCCATAGTTTTTTTAACATTGATTTTGGCTCACTCACTAGTGGCCTCATGCAGTCCCTCCTTTTTATTGGCAATTTTAGTTCCACATCCAGTCTCCCTTCTGATCCAGCAATGCGTCCTACTAGGATTTCTCCCTTCTTACCAAAGTCTGACCTCTTAAACTCCAAAACCCTTGTCCTGGTCCTGACTACAAGTATCTCCCAACCCATGTCCAGGTGGTGGTCATTACCTGCAAGAGGTGCTTCCACTTTTATATCCTGAACATGTTCACAGTTGGACAGGACCAGGTCCAGAATAACCCTCTCCCTAGTGAGTTTCATGACACCTTGTGTCAGGAAACAACCCATAAATGCATCCAGCAGTACTTGTTACCTGGTGCAGGAGGTAGCTGATATTTTCCAGTACACCCCAGGTAGACTGAAATCCCCCATTATTACTGCCTCCCCCTTACTAGCCATTTCTGTGATTTAAGACCCTAGTACCCTGTAGAGCACTCCATCCTTGGATTCCTTTCCCTAGTGGATTGTACCTGTACCCACAACATTTCAGTCTTGCCCTCCATCTCTTCCTCTCTGGTACACGTTATCCCCTCTTTCACGTACAAGACCACTCCCACTTTCCTATCTCCCTATCATTTCTGTACAGTTTATACCCAGGAACTGGAAGGTCCTAGTCATGATTTTGTGTGGCCCACATCTCTGTGATGGCTACTGTCCATCTGTCCCTCAGCCATCAGGTACTGAAATTCTGCCAACTTGTTTCCTAGGCTTCTGGTGTTCAGAGTTACCACCCTCCACCACAGCTCGGACATTTCTTACCCCAAACCTGCTTCTCACCACCAACTCCTCTTCCTCCTCCTCCCGCAGTCACCCCCTCCTACCTCTACCCTTCTCATCTAGCTCTTCTTCATGCTGTCTTGAATGAAGAGAGGCCTATCAGCCTCTTTAACCAGGTCACTAAGGGTGTTGTGCACCCTGATGCCTCCCCCTGTCAGGTTAAATTGAGGTTTTACCCCATAAATGCCTCCAGCTTTCCCCTCAGGACACTTATACCCTTTCTACTCAGATGTAACCTATCAAGTGCATACAGGTCCTTGTCATCTCAAGTCGATCCCCAGCCAGCAATCAACCCATACCTCTCTTTTTGACACCATCCTCTAAGTCATTAATTAAATTCTCCTATTCATACCTTCCTTGCCATACTAGCCCTCAGGACCAGAAGCACCCCCAAGAAGGCTACCGTCTTCCCTACCTTTCTGAAAATTCTCCACACCTTCCTGAACCTCTCTTGTGCAACCCTCACCTCACATTCTGCAAGGTCCTTTGTCCCTAGGAGCACTATAATGTGAGGTTTCCCTCCGTCCTGACCAACAGACTGTGCTATGAGGGATCCCACTCTTTCTGCCATCATGCCTGGCATACATTGTACCCTCATATGGCTTGCCATTGTCTCTTTCCCTCCCTTTTTCACTAAATTTACAATTGAATACATCAAGATTAGCACCCTCTCCTTGCATCCTGGGCCCTCCCACCTTTATGTCCCTCTGCTGGTGCCCCCTCTCACCTCTATCTGCTCTTGTCCCTCTTTTATTCCCCGCAACCCTCTACCACAACCCTCTCTTCCCCATCCCATCTTTCCAAAGTTTTCTCCTCGCAGCGTATCTCCTATTTTACCATTTTCTCAACCCTCCTGGTCTGTACTCTACCTTTTCCTTCCTGTCCCTTCTGTCTTACCCCATCCTGCCCCTCATTCTTCCTTGTTCACCACCCTTTCCTTGCTCCACTTGCCCTCCCCCCTCTTCCTGAACTCACTATCTCCTGCCTATCCTTCCTACTTTCTCTGATGCCTCATCCCACTACTTTCATCTCTCCATATCCCACTGTCCCTCTCAATTCCACCAAGTTACCCCTCCTCCTCCCCCCCATCTAGTCAGCGGAATTTGTTACACACTGACAACTCTGGAGATGCTCCCACTGCCCCCCCATCCTGCCTTACCTTTTCTTTTTACTGTTATCCACCTCCCCCCCTTCTCTGGGCCATCTCTCTTGCTGAGGAAGGGTGCCCCAGGGACCTATCAAGCCCTGCTCCTTCCTAACTCCTTAGGCCCACTATCTCTCATCTGTCTATTCCTGTTCCTCTCCCCTTACCAGCCTTCAGGACCTGCAGCCCCTGTTCCCCTCCCTTCATCACCTAGTGAATCACCCCTGTGCCAGTGCATCTTATTTCCTGCTTCAGCTGCCACACTTCCACTCTCTGCTGAATAAACTCCCTGCAACTGGAGCATCTTCCCATCTCCCAGGGATCTTTTAGAAACACCCCCACTCCACATCTCCTGCACATCACAATCCTTCCTTGCCCAGCTCTGCCCTCACTGCATGTCCCTCCTTATATACAATATAAGGTTTCTAGACTATGTAACCCCTTTAAACTTTTGTATCTTCTAATTAGGAGTATGTTTAGACCTGCTTTAGGAATGTGCTATATACCTTCCTGCTGGATTTCTTGCTTGCTAATTCCCCTGTAGTCTGACCAAGATAGGGAGTAGCTGAAATCCTCAAATATTACTGTTATCCAACATACTAATCCCCCTGTAAGCTGACCCTAGATAGTGAATATCTGATATCCCCTCTTACCATTGCTAACACTCACTGCCTACCTCAGAGACCATCCCTAGATAGGGAATATCTGCTACCTTAATTGTACCCCTATTTACTCTTTACTGACCTTTGCTTATCCTATCTGCCCTCCTTTGAGTAGCATGGCCTGTGGCCTGTGGTCCTCCCTGGGAAACCCCTACTGAATGTCCTGACATCACTTAAGTAGATGCCACACTCCTGCTTCATGACACTCATTTTATTTATTTATTTTATTTATTTATTGCATAAGATCAGAATTACAATCCTTTGAGTCACAGACTCTTTTGCAAAGGCTCCACATCGGTTACAGGGGGTGGAGGGAGTACATAAAATACAGGGAAACATACATAGTCAAGCAGTATTCAGGGAAAACATACATTAACAGTCAGCATTCATAAACAGTACTGGCAATGCAGTCCAGGCTTTAACTTAGTTTACTAGAGACAGTGGTAGGCAGCTATCAGGATTCCATTAGTTAGAGATAGGTAGGAAGCAGATTCATAGGGTCAAGGAGGACCCTGAGTCAGTTGTAGGGGGGGTATGGGGTATTTCAGGGTTGTTCTCACTTCAGGGTCACTTTGACCTTTGTATAGGTTGTAGAGACTACAGGCTCCTTATTGGAGGGCTGAAGCCATGTGGCCCACTGAATCTACCAATCTTGCTGGCTGGTCTGGCTGAACTCCCTCCCTCAACCCTCTCACTGCTGCTGTGTTCCCTCCCCCCTCATCCCCAATCATCATACACACACACACACACACACACACACACACATATGATTAGCAGTTAGAAAAAGTTAGTCAAACAAAAAATCCCCCAGCATTTATCTTGAGTTTGAACTCTGGCTCCAGTCCCACTCAGAACTCAGCAGTGCTCCTCCCAAAAACAGGGATCAGACTACACAATGCTGTTTATTGTGCAGGAATAAAATTATAGGCTCCCTAATGGACTCCTGCAGCCATATGACATGCTTGGCTCACCAGTCTTGCTGGCTGATTTGACTGATCTGCCTTACTCAGCCCTCTAACTGCTGGCATTCTCCCTCCTGCCACACCCCCTCTGTTTCTGATCACACACACACACACACACACACACACACACACACATGATTAGCAGCCAGAAAAAGATAATTGAACATAATGGCCCCAGCACTTAGCCTGTGCTTCAGCTCTAGCTTTGATTCCTCTCATTGCTTGGCAGGGCATCTGCCTGTGGTGAGATGAAATTTAATAATATATTATAATACATAATAAAAGGCCCTGTGTCACCCTATTACTGATAGACTCTTATTACAGTACCTTAAGCATACTGTAGTTGCACTTACCAATCCGAGGAAGAAGAAGGGGACTTCTGGACATGGACATAGGTAGCACAGTCTGACAGGGCCTATGAAAAAGGGCAGCTACAGTGTTAAAATGCACAGGAGGAAAGCATAGGACACATTAGCTAAAGGAAACAAAAACTATAAGATAAAGAGTACTCACAAACTATAAAGGCTGGAGAAGGTTGAAGACAAAAAGTGGGGGTCAACAGTAACAAGAACCTGACTCAAGCAAGGATGAAATAAAGCTGTGATGTCAAAGGCATCTAATGGTTATAAAACATATAGGGCTGACTGCGCAACGGCATGCTATACTGTGAAAAAGGAACAGTAGGAGCAGGGGCTCCAAAACGCCCACTCCTTACATACAACAGGTATTCTACCACTGCCTATGTGCTGCGATACTGAAATTTGCAACTCACAACTTTGTCATGTAAAGAATAGTTGGTAACTGTTTTGATAAAATTGGTCCCTTTACCAGACCAACTTGTGCTGTGAAATTTCTGTATTCCCTTTCTGTTCTTGGTATTTGTCTTTGGTGCTGTGAGTTACAGCAGTGGAGAAGGTTGCACCAGAGCAAAGTCTCAGGGGTGGCCCTGCTGGGTCTGATCACTTTAAGACCTATACAGAGTCACTGTCTTGTTTGCGACCGAGAGTGGTTTTGAACATTTTTCGTCAGACCTCAGTTCTAAAGCTTGTTTGCTAAACACCGCATTAAAAATATATTGTGGTTTTCAGATGCTCTGACTAAAGACATGCTGAATGTAGAGCACAAATGATTTTAAAAGATTTCAGGGCACACTGTAGTTTTAATGAACCTGTGCTCAGTGTTGCTATAATTCCGAGTCTTAATTGCTTTTTTGTTGTTGAAATGTTACTGGATAGAAATGGACTAGTAAGGCATATGTGAAACTTGAGGGTTTTGGAAACAAACAGTATCAGACTCATTTATTTCGTGATACATATTGGAAATACTTGACAGCATATATTTAATGCAGAGGCATTCTAACAATTAATTGTTGGAAGTAGTTAACCCTCCAAGAACCTTTTGATTCTTTTTGATTGGACTACTCGTTGAGTTTTAACATTTTACATTTTTGCACCCTTACCACTATTTAATGTGTGTGCACTAATGCTAATCTGACTCAATTTATTCATTCATTCACTGAATGCTATCCCATGCTGCTGACACGTGGACTCAGAACTGTCTACATAGAAAATGTTTTACTACTTTTACTGCTTTTATTGCTTTCACAGTGCTGCGTTATCCTGGGACAAGTTTGTACAACTTCCTCTGAAAAGCCATTGCTGTAGGCTAGGAAATGAGTGTTTACTCGCCTGGTAGAGGTGATTGTGTTAGTTGTATCCATGACACTCCAGACATTACCTCTCGGGTTCCCAACCCGACCGATAGGCTAGTGATGCACATGTGACCCAGATCAAATTTCGCAGCATAACTTGCTCCCAGGAATCCCCTTTCTCCAGTTTGATTCTTCCATAGCTGAAAGGAAACGATTCGGGCCAACAAAAAAAAACAACTTTCCCTGTAATCCCCACTGTTAACCATTCAGAATGATATTTTCAAAGTATATCAACTGAAACATCTTGTCAACAAAGAATTTGGTGACACTGTGCCGGAGTCAGTTATAAAGCCCCTGCTTAGGGTAGTTAAAGAATGTGCGGCTAAACCCCACGGTGTATCCAAGTTATATCTACATCTTTTGAAGGTTATCTTTCCTGCCCCCTTAACTGGCTCCAGATCTTGGCCTTTACTCTCCCGGATCCTTCATTCACATGGAGCCAAATTTGGAGATTTGCATATATATAATACTCTAGATATAGGCAAACATTCAATATTTCATTGTCAACAATATGTATATTACGCCTGTTAAAAAATCGAAATTTGATCATTCTAGCTCCCCTAACTGTCTCAGATGTGACAAAGATCTGGGTAGTCCACCCCACATTTTCTGGCATTGCTCCAAATTAGCCCCACTATGGAGAGCTATACGGGAGAATTTGGACCCCATTCTGGGGCTGCAAGATCTCTTTACGCTAGAGATTTGTATTCTAGGAGATTATTCAAGTATTAACATCAGAGAGAGAAGATATCATATGGCTCTTGTCTCAATGGCGGTTAAGAGATTAGTGCTTCGTCACTGGTCTGATAATTTAGACCTCTCATATATGGATTGGGTTGAAGAAATGTCCTTGTGTTTTAAAGTCGAGAAGTTGATAGCCAGTTTTAGATTCTTTCCCTTGGCCTTTCAGAAAAAGTGGGGTAAACTCTATGCCCTGTATCTGCACTAAAGATCCCCAAGCCCATTTCGGCCCATCTGTTTATTGACGGTATTTTTCCCTGTATGGTCTCCCTGATGCTTCCCCTTTCTACTCTGGAACTTGTTTTTTGTAGAGTCGTGTTCCCTCCAGGTCCTAAGGGCTGGCTGCTATCTTGTTCTCTTTCCTAGACTCGTCACCTTCTTTCTCCCTCAGTTACGCTACCTTCTTTGCGCACTTCCCTCCTTTCAGTGGTGGCACCTTCTTTTGGGGGGGGGGGTGGATAGGGATTTTATTTTTTCCCATGCTTGTTATTCTGGGTCTTGTTTCAAGTATTTTTTTTTTACAGTGTTGGTTCTTCTCCTGTATGTACCAGTTTGATGTTATTGTTATTGAAACTGAATAAAAAGAGAATTTCAAAAAAAAAAAAAAAACATTCGGAATGATATGAAACTTGTCTAAGGATGCCACCATATCCTCTGTTTATTTCCTATTGATACAATTCTAGTTTTGGTCACCTAGTGTTACCAACCTATGAAATGGCTACGTCAAAACTCATTTGTTCAGAGTCCTTAATACTTCAATATTTCTTCTTGTCTTTCCTTGAGTGCTTAACCACCCCATGACTATTCAGTGTGAAGTATATCTGCCATGATCGCCCTGAAGGGAGGGCCGTGGAGTGTCATGGATATAACTAACACTATCACCTTTACCAGGTGAGTAAAGACCCATTGTGTTATGTTGTATCCATGACACTCCAGACATTACCTCTTGGGTTACTATAATAAGCAGTTACCCCATCCTTCCAGGGCGGGACAGGGCAATCAGGGGGACAGCTGTGTTTGGCCTGCTGTGTACAAAACTTTTCTGGCAAAGTCCATTCTTTGTTTATATAATCTGTCCAGACTGTAATGTCTTGCAAACATGTGGACAGTGGACCAGGTTGCCGCTCGGCAGATATCCTCCATGGATACATTAGCTGTTTCTGCCCATGAGGTAACCACTGCCCTTGTAGAGTGGGCCTTTATCCCTGCTGGAGGTGTAAGGCCTTTTTCTTTGTATCCCACCTGTATTGTCCTCTTTATCCAAGAAGTGATGGTGGTCTTGGTGGCTGGAAGTCCTTGTTTGGGGCCTTGGGCTATTACAAATAGTCTTTCTGATCTACAGATTGGCTGTATTCGTGTGATGTATTTTGATACCATATTGCCCATGTCTAGGGGGCAATGAGAATTCAGCTCCCCTTGTTGTGCTTGTGCGAAAAACGTGGGTAGTTCCACTGGCTGGTCCTTGTGGAATGCAGACCTGACCTTGGGGTGAAATGCCAGCACCGTTCTCATGAACACCCCTTGGGCGGTGAAGATGGTGTAGGGTTCTTTACAAGACAGGGCCCCCAATTCACTAATTCTGCGGGCCGAGCAGACA
The DNA here is from genome assembly GCA_016271365.2 of Neoceratodus forsteri. Lineage (NCBI taxonomy): Eukaryota > Metazoa > Chordata > Ceratodontiformes > Ceratodontidae > Neoceratodus > Neoceratodus forsteri. The sequence goes on from CM057453.1 coordinate 78,213,005, forward strand.
GCTACGAGAAAGCATGTCTTGAGGCCTAACCAGTAAATTGACACTTGATGCATGGGTTCAAATGGGCTGTCCTCTAGGGAGTCTAGCACCATGGTTAGATCCCAAGGAGCTATCAGCATGTGGAGCTGGGGGCAAATGATCTCCGTAGCCCTAAGGAATCTTATGGCATCTGGATGAGCCCCAGGTTGTGAGTGCCCGACTTTGCCCCGGCAGCTCCTATTGCAGCCAACTGCACTCTGAGGGAAGAAGTGGCCTGTCCCTTATCTAGGCCCTGTTGTAGGTACAACAGGATGATAGGCATGTCTACATGCAAGGGGTCGAGCTGTGCTGAATTGCAACGCTTCGTGAAGATGTTTCACTGTCTACCATAAGTAGTATTAGTAGACAACTTCCTGGATTGCAGAATGGTTGTTATGACTGAATCATGGTAACTGGCAGTTAACAGTCTCTGCCTCTCAGGAGCCATGCCGATAGTTTTAGGGTGTGAGGGGCCAGGTAGATCATTGGTGCCAGGAACAGCATGTCCGTTCTGAAAGGTATGGTCCATCTGTCCATTGACAAATTGCTATGGCTGAGGTGAACCAGGCCCTTCATGGCCAGTATGGTGCTATGAGAATGATCTGAGTCTGTGATAGCCTGATCTTTGCTAGCACCTGGGGAATTAGTGATATTAGAGGAAAGACGTAGAAGAGATCCTGATTCCATGCTTGGGACAGAGCGTCTACTCCCTGGACCTGTTTCTCCTTGTACCTGGAGAAATATGCCCTGACTTGTGTATTCACCTTTGTCAGGAGGTCTAAACCTCACTCTCAGGTTCTTGGCAATAATGGGAATGCATGGAACCACAGACATGTTGCATAAGAGTAACAAACTTGTTTATTACTACCAAAAAGGATAATCACAGTTGCCCTAAGCAGTTCTTACCAATACAAACTGGGAGCCAATGCTAAGCGTTCCCTATACCTCGAGGATTCTCCATGTGTCTCTTGGGGTCTCCAAGGTAGACAACGTAATGTCTTACATTATATACCTATGATAATTACCATGGTTACTGTAAGATAGAAACATTTCTAGTTACAGAGATGAGCCCTATTGGCTAAATTAGATGTGGCTCCACAGTACAATATAACATTATACAATTTTGTAAGGGTCATCACTTTGTAAGACAAAGGAGTACAGTCATACATATATCAGTGTAAAAATACAAATCACCAAAAGATGGCAATGCTGACTCATATATCATAATTATTACAAGGACACAGATGTCCTAACATCTTGTAAGCAAGAAATACATATACGTATTAGAAAGTAAAGTGTATAACAATAATATGCATGCATATCCTGACATCTACTCTTGTATAGTAGATGCCCTTAGCTCTGTATGTTAGTATAACATATGCCTAAGTACTAGCTGTCTATGGCGAACCTCTGGGGGTACCAATAATGGTGCAGAGACCTCATGTAACACCTTGGAGGCCATTAGATCTATGGAAATTCAGCCCCGCCTCTGCTGTAGCAGGGTGAATAATTCCGGGTGCAGCTGCAACTCCCCTGGGTGAACCTGTTGCCTGCTGAGCCAGCCTGCCTTGATGTTGAGCTTGCTGGCCAGGTGGATGGTGTGAATGTGAATGAGATGGGACTGGGCCCAGGTCAGGACCTTGGCTGCTTCCCTGAGCATGGCTCTGATGCACGTCCCACCTTGTTTGGCTATGTATGCCACCGTAACCCTGTTGTCGGACTTCACCAATACTGTCTGACCAGTGATATCTTTGCTGAATGCCCTCAGGGCATGGAAGACTGTCCTCATCTCCAGGATGTTGATGGACAATCACGTCTCTGCCAGTGTACACCGGCCCTGGGCCATGGAGCTGTCCATGCATGCCCCCATCCTGTAAGGCTGGCGTTGGTCTCCACTGTCACCTCGAAGGATAGCTCCAGACGGCAGCCCCTTGATAGGTGTGGGTGGTGCATCCACCATTTCAGGGAGCTTCTGACAGTAATGGGCATCCTCTGATGGGGAGCCCTGTTGAAGCACGCAGCTTTGCAAGGGGTGCACATTCCATCTTGCCATGGGTACCAAGTTGAGGCAAGATGCCGTGCAGCCAAAAGCCTGGGCTGCTAGGCCCATTGTCAGTTTGGGTGAAGACTGCAGTGGCCGAATCACCAAAATCACTGAATCTATATGTTTGTTTGATGATCTTGCCATTCCCTTGGCTGTGTTAATTTCTGCCCCAAGATGCTCTATGTGCTGTGAAGGGCTCATGGAGCTCTTGTCAAGATTGACCACCCAGGCGTGCTACGAGAGTGTAGACAGAACCAGTTCTCTGTCTCTCTGTGACAGGGAGCTGTTGCATGATCGTATCCACCAGTCATCCACATATGGGATGATGTCCACTCCCCGCTCCCTTAACTGGGCTGCTAGGATGACAAGACACCTTGGTATAGACCCTTGGTGCTGATGTGAGGCAGAAGGGCAACATTTGATATTGGAAATGCTGGCCCAGGATGTGAAACCAGAGGAGATGGTGGTGGCTTGGCCTTATTGGGATGTGGGTGTAGGCATCCTTCAGATCTACTGAGGTGAAGTAGTCTCCTACCCATATGCTCCTCAGTGTTGACCTGAGGGTCTCCATTTTGAACTGAGTAGTGGAGATGAACCTGTTTAAGAATTTGAGGTTGAGAATAGGCCGGAGGTCTCCATTTTTCTTCGGGACCAGAAAGAAGACAGAGTAGATTCCCATGCCATGCTAGGGGACTGGGACTGGCTGTATCACGTTGCTGTGTAGCAGGTCCCAGAGAATCTCTTGTACCTGGTGAGCCGTTGCCCTTCTCTTTGAGATAGGGGACAGAATCAGCCTGTCTCTGCAGGGTTTCTTTGAAAACTCGATAGCATAACCCTGGGACACTGTCTCCAGTACCCACTTGTCGGAAGTTGTTTGTTGCCAACATTGATGAAAAAGCATTACCCGTTGTCCCACAGGAGGGTAGGGAAGTGGAGGAGTTGGTGGTGGTCCAGTCTGGTCGGGGTAGTTAGAACTGTTTCTGTCTTCCACCTCTTCCTCTGCCAGCGACGCATGAACTCCTCCCTCTGAAGGTGGAGTAGCCACCCTGGGATGGGCCCCAGGAGTTGTTTTTCTGATCTCTCCCATGAAAGGAGTTATTTGAGTAACTCTGTTTTCTGGTCTGTTGGAATCTGTTATTCCCCCAAAATCTATGGCGAGAAGATGGTAGGTAGGTGGTTCTCTGTTTGTCTGTGGCTAGGTCCTTGCCTTCCTCTTTTTGCTTGATGAACTTTTTGAACCCTTCCTCGAAAGACATTGTCCCCTTTTAAGGACCGGCTCTGTAGAAGTGCCTTTGACTCATTATACACTTCCCAGAGTTTCAGCCATAATGCGCGTCTGGCTTTGTTGGTCACGGCAGAGGCCCTAGCTTATAGTTTTAGAGAATCCACGGCCGTGTCACCTAGATACTTTGCTATGTCCATAGTACATTCCAGGAGTTCGGCTTCCCTGGACTTGGGGTTGAGCTTTTCCATGATCTCCTCCAGCCCAAGGATTTGTGCCCTAGAGGCATAGACCACCGTTACTGCGGCCTTAGCTGTCATGCTAGAGAGTTTGAAAAGTTTCTTGAGCATTTCCTCTATCTTTTTGTCAGTGGGGTCGTTGAGGGAAATGGTGCCACATGGCAGCATTGTCTTGTTACTTAGTGCTGCAATTTGCAGATCTATAGTTGGTGCAGTGCACCACAGTTTGGCCTTGTCTTCTTGTATTGGGTACATCCTTCCCAGATTTCTTTTCTCTGACAACCGACCTGGCTTGGTCGCTTCCCACTCTTATGAAAAAATGTCATTGATGGCAGGGCAGCTAGGAAAGGTGTCTTTAACCATGTGACTCTGCTGAATCATGGGATCCAGCTTGGATTCTGGTTTGGGGGTTTTGACATCGAACCCCATTGTGGTCTTTATGGCCTCATTAGGCCTGGAACAAGATCGAATGAACAAAGTTTTGAGGTTAGAGATGGCGACTCAGGGGGTGGTGTCCATGTCCTCGTCCCCTGAATCTATATCCTCTGGATTAACTGGAGCTACCCCTATATCCTTGTTCCCAGGAATGGGAGGCTAAGGTTCCTCCTGGGGTTTCAGTTGTGGGGGTTTTTCCCCTGAGTCGGTATTTGGGGTAGTGACATGGGCGACCTCGATTTTGTCAGCGACTCCAGTTTCTCGATCACCTTCAACATGAAATTCTGCTGACTCTCCATCATGGCCGCCGTTGCTTGCTGTGTCTGGTTGAGAAGAGCCCCAGGGTTCATCTATCCAGAGGGACTGGGCCCTTGGCTGTCCAGATCTGTGAGGGGCTGATTCCCCCTCTGCTTGTTCGTCCTTGTAGCGGCATGCCGGGCATTGAGGGCCTGGGTTGTGGGGCATCAAGGCTGTGCTGCAGGATATGCATTTCTTTGTCTTTACCATCTAGTAGAAGAAAAAAAGGAGGACAGGATTAGCATTGTACCCAGTGAGGTATGAATACCTGTAAGAAACAGGGATTAGTGAGAGTTCAGGCCACTTCCCTGTGAAAACTCAGTGGCCAGAGCCTCAAGTGGAGAAGTAGATCCCTTGAGGAAGTCAGTAAGACTTGGGGGGGGGGGTTCTGCAACAGGGAGTTCACTTGTAGTAGATAAAAAAACTTTTTAAAAACCCCTATAATCTTTTCCCTAAGCTGGAACGGGCTGCAGACAGAGAATTAAGAAAAATTTTAAAGCAGTAGAAGTAGCTGCACAAATCATAATGTGTGACCCTGTACAAGATGGTGAATCTGCCTGCAAGGTAACAGCTGTATAAAATGGTGGCCGAGGGAATAGCCATACAAAATGGTGGCTGATTCCCTATTGATCCCAGTAGTGAGGCTGAATGGCCCTGGAGATTGTAGCCAGCTCCCTGAGCAAAATTTCTCTCTGATATCATTATTTAGCCCTATAAAATCTCTTGCCTTGTCAGAAAACTGAAATGCTCTTCATAAGCCACTCAATAGGGGCTGCCCAAGTAATATTAGTTCAGAGGGACAAGTGCCCCTTCCCCGGGAGGCTGCAGCCACATGGGAGAGGGCAAAAATGGAGCCGGATCAGATATTTTCTGTTGCCTTAGGAAACTTAGCCCTTCTTTTGAGACTGCCTGCAGCCTCGAAGAATGGTCGCTGGATAGGGACAGAGACCAGACTGTTGTACTTCCCTATTCCAACCGCTAATAGGGGACGGAGGGGAGAGGTTCGGTCCTGCACTATGTGGCCTCGCTTATGAGGAGGATCCACTCTGCCAGGCGCCAGGACCAAGTGAGACAAAGTGGCCGCAAGCCGCTGATGGAAGCAGCTCCAAGGCCTCTGGTAGGTTCGTTCTTCGCCGTGGGCCCTGCTTGGGAGGGGGGAGCACAGGTAGCAATGAAACATGCTGGGCGTGGGAGGAAACAAACATAAGCAGTGCATTGTCACTGCGGCTCTCAGATGAGTGTGAGTATTCAAACATAGGCAGCGCATACTCGCTGCAGCTCTGAGACGCGCCAGAACACTAGCCAGCATTAAGAATGAAAAATCCTGAATGAAAAAACTTTTGTAAGCCAAAATTTACCTCAAGAGACACTCTGCATTGAATAATGGAGAGCTCCCAACTCCAACTAGAGACCTTGTAACCAAGTAAAGAAACCATGCAGGTGAACAAACTGATTAAATTGGATAAAGAAACCTGGGAGAGAGAGACCATTTGAAATAACAGGGGCTATTTAAAGAGCAGCAAGCACACCCAGATAATTAGCTTCAGATCAATCAGAGAGGGAAGCAATTTGAAATAGCAAAGTCTATTTATAATGAAGCAAGCACACCCAGATAATTAGTTTCAGCACAATCAGAAGATTTGCTTCAAAACAGGATAAATTAACCCTGTGTCTCTTAATTTCTTCACACTCCAAATTTCTCAAGTACAGAAACTATCACTATAGCCATTAGTATTACGTTATTTTGCTGATTTGAGGGTTTTTGGCCTACCTTATCCTGAATAGCTGCACAAGGGTCTCCTGTAGTGCTGTAGCCTCATCAGATCCAAAGGTTGAACTGGAGAAAGGGGATTCCTGGGAACAAGGTATGCTGCGAAATTTGATCTGGGTCACATATGCATCACTAGCCTATCAGGCAGGCTGGGAACCCGAGAGGTAATGTCTGGAGTGTCATGGATGCAACATAACACAAACAGCATTTCTTTTTAAAATGTGCCCAGTTCAGCAGCGTGTTGAATGCTGAAAATGCTGAAATGTAACGGCTTTGTCCAAAGCAATTTAGGGAGCATTCTGCAAGCCGATTAATTTAACAACTGACTTTTGGAAAATCAGGAACTCGATCAGGGAGCCAGTCTCCTTTGATTTAACGGTCTTTATTATGAAGGTATAGTAGACATTGGAATTTCTGCCCTTGTACTGAATTTGTTGCAATCTCGCTCTCTTCTTTTTTATGCAGTTAGCTTTTAATTAATTTTTCCCCTGAGAACTTGTAGATACTGTGCTAGAATACTAATGTAACAATTGGGTACTGTTTTTTTTTTTCAATTGGAAAATCGGGTTATAATTTACCGTTATAACCTGTAGGCTATAACAATGAACATGCATCAGCTTTTCCAATGGGCAGCTCGCGCTCACTCAGGAACCCAGCACTCACTCAGCTGCATGGCAAACACAACAACTGCTGACTGTGAATGTTCAACACAGTATCAAAAATAAACTGTGCCAGCATATTTTAGTCTATTTGAACACACCTCATGAACTCAGTAAATGTCACTGAAAAGTAAACTCCAACTGAAAAGTAAAATCAGAGAAATGGAACATTTCCGGCTGTCTCCCATAGAAAACATAGTGACCTCTGAATTATACTCTTAATTAGCTGTCACTACAGAAATCATATATCAGGGACCACTGGATGCAACCTATACAGTAATCTACACGTTCAAAATACTAAATCACTACCAAAAAAACTGTTTTCGATAAATATTTCTTGCTAGTGTTCACTAGTTTTATTTGTGTTTCATACCCCATTTGTCTTCTGACTCTTGCCGTTGTGAGACTGCATATTCACAGGGCTGTAGTACTGAGCTCACTCCAAACTGCAGATAATTTGTTCTAAGCAAACATTACATATATACATACATATGAAGAAGCCAGCAGAAGAAGGCCATTTGGTCTATCAAGTCTGCTGTACTGCAGGGTCCACAGCTTGAGCTAATGTCCCTGCCCTCCCTCCCCACCCTCCCATCCTTTCTACTCAAGATCCTTACCTTCCCCTATGCCTATCCCAGCCTCTCTTAAAGCTGCCTGTAGTCTTCAACAAGATGACCTCCGGCATCGCATTCCAAGTGTCTACCATCCTCTCTGCGAAGAAGTGCTTCTTCACCTCCCTCCTAAACCTCCCACCCTCCCATTTAAGACTGTGCCCCCTCATGTTATGGCTGTCACTCAGCTTAAAGAGATTCTCCTTATCAACCTTATTTATTCCTTTCAGGTACCTGAAGGTCCCATTCATGTCCCCTCTCTCTCTCTCTCTCTCTCTCCTGTCTTCCAGGGAGTACATGTTCAGTGCCCTCAATCTCTCCTCGTATGCCTTACCCTGTTGACCTGCTATCATCTTTGTAGCCCTCCTCTGGATCTTCTCCAGCAGGTTAATGTCCTTTTTGAGGGGTGTGGGCACCAGTACTGAACTCCATACTCTAGATGCAGCCCTACCAGTGACATGTGCAAGGGCAGTATAACCTCCTCTCTTTTACTACTGATCCCCCTAGATATGCATCCCAATATCTTGTTTGCCTTTGCTGCTGCTTTCTTGCACTGAGTGGAGTGCTTCAGGTTACTAGTGATCATCACTCCCAGGTCCTTCACCATTGATGCAGATACTCGGACTCCACCCAGGTAGTACTCTGTGCTGGGATTCTTGGCTCCAATATCCATAACTTTGCATTTTTTAAACTAAAATTGTATTTTTATGCTACTAGTTGTGTTTCATGATGTCTACTTCTGAAAATAATTGGAAAAATACACCAAAAGGCACATACATTTTTTTTAAATTTCTAAAACAGTAGCTGGCAGAAAAACAGTACCCAGCAATTACGCAAAACAATACATGGGGGGAATGCAAAACTAGAATTTAATGCACACCCTTGGTGTTGGATGCTTTGATAAACCCCTCGGGCTTCGTCCTTAGGGTTTATGTAGCATCCCACACCTCAGGTGTGCATTAAATTCTCATTATGCACTCCCCTCCATGTATTAAAGGAATAATGCCTGAAAGGGTAGGTGTTATGCTGGGATAATATCCCACCTCTGGTGGTTGGGCCCGAGGCCACCTGTCAAGGGTGTCCAACACCCAAGAAGGGATGTTATCCCAGCATAACACTCACCCTAGAGGGAATTATTCCTATTATACAATACTTACTTTATAGTAAAAACAATAATTTTAAAGAATGTTTTCATTAGTGTGTAAAAATATTTTTGTTTCTTAAGAAAAAATGCTAAAGCTAAGGCTGTGGCAAACAATCATCAAATGGCTCTAGTAGCAAACAATCAGCAGGGATGTTATGTCGGGATAACATCCCTGCTGTGATGGCCAACTGACCAATCAGAAGCCAGGATTATTTCTTGCCATTGTATAATATTCTATATATTATACTCATAAAGTTACTAATTTTATGAAAATCTTTCTGGCATAATTTACAATCCAGTGCTACATGGTACATGTATTATATAAATGAAATAAAATTAAGCTAACAGCTTGCAACTGAGAGGAATTTGATCATAGTTTTATCAATATATAATTCTTATAAATTTATCTATTAAATAATAGGGGTGGGGGCAACTCATCTTTTATATTGTTTATGTCTTTTTTATTTACATTTACACCGATAAAATTCTGAACTTCAGGATCTGTTATACCATACTACATATGTTGAAGGTGGTGGTGTGCTTTGAATAAAGTAGACGGGAACTGGGATGGGAACTATTCACTCTGGATTGTGACTCACCAGTGTCTACCTGATTTCCATCAAGGAGAAACTTTGCCTAATGACATCAAGAGTTCATGAAATACTATCTGCAGGCTTAGGACTCATACAATTGTCGGTGGATTTGGAGACTGTTGGTGAATTTGAATCATGATAACCAAAGTTATTTCTTTAACAGTGGCAGTGTACATATTGTTTTTTTTTTCTCTCTGTGTTGTTACCTACTATTGATATAAAATGAGAACAAGAAGCAAACAAATAATTGGAGAAGAAGCCCCTGTTTTACTTAACCCCACCCCCAACAAAAGAAAAGGTGAACAACAAAAAAGTAATAGGAATTAAATTGGTATACCAAACGTAGTTAAACAATCTAATGACAGAAATAAAGAGAAAGAGGTTAAAAATAATGGTAAAATGAGGGGTAAAAGCGGATGGACAAACACTGATCACTGAACATTTATTTAACATAAAAGAACTACCCTCAAAAAATATGTCACCCCCAAAATTAATTTAGCAGGGAAAACTTCTTTAAGAAAAACACCAGAAAAAAAATAAGGATAACACAAATTCATATGAAAAATCACCAAACGTATGTTTTGAGTCTGTTCAAGAGATCTTAATACAGGAGCAACAAGTGACCTGTTCCTATTACCCAAACCCAAACAGACATGATTAGTGAGAAAGGACTAAGCTTGCACTTCGGTCCAGAGATCTCATTACAAAGAAGGGTTGCCTCATTAAAAGACAGGCCCCTTTGTCCTGGGGCCCTGGCCAATAAAATTGGAACTTAGAGAATAAGAGTTGGGGTGGGGAGGGAGGCAGGAAGGGGAGTGGGTAATGAGGTCACAAAAGGGGAATGCTAGCAGATGACTGGCTGAAGAAAGAGAGAGAGGAGTAAAGGACAGAGGTATCAAACAACCTGCACAAGTGCAGGGAGCCCTTTTCAACTGCTAGCCAGTTTGTTCATACTACATACTGGTCAACACATCCACTGGCCACCTCTCCCTGTCTGCCTGATGACAAAGCTCTTCTGCCTTGGTAAGATCTAAAGACACTCCAGTAACGCAGCATGAGTTCCGATTGGCCACAGCTTGGCAATCTTCACCCTGATTGGACAAAGGCCTTACGGCTTTTACCGTGATTGATAAAGATATTTTTGGACTGTTTCAGGCTATTGGCTCTCCTTGCCATACTTTTACTCCTATTTTGGGGGGAATTTTGAACTGTTGGGAAATGGGAGAAGAATTTTAATGTTTGTTTAACGCTAAGCTGTGTTGCACACTGCATGTTAAACCAAGTTCTATACTGCCTGTTGGAATATAGCATTGTTTGCCACTCGCTGCCTGTTAAGCCTAGATTTTTCTCTGATTTCCTGCTTGCTGGAACTAAAATCTCTCTCTGCCCTCACCCTAGCCAGCAAATTGCTCACTAAATTAATTTATTTTACCCTACTGTCTCTCTCGTTGCCTTTTACCTAGCTCTCTGAGCCTCTACCCTCTAATCTTTGTTACCTTTCCTTCCTGATCCCCCCATCCAAGTTTTTAATTTGTTTCTGTGGAACCAGAGGTAACTGTCCTTCATTTTCCGGTTGCCTGCATCACCCTTCCTCCTTACTAATCTTTGATTCCTTTGAGACTATTGTCCTTCTCCATGCTCCCCAATTTAGCCCTCTGGCTCAGTCCACTAGTTCTGTCCATATTTAAACTAACCCCCTGCTCTCTTCTTCCACTCAGGTCTAGACCTCGACCGGGCATGCCACCTCCATCTGTGGCCGAGGCTGGTACCTTCAGCTAGCCGCTTCTCCCTGTTCGGCCTGACAGCAAAGCTCTGTTACCTGGGTAAGCTCTAAGGACACTCCAGGACCACAGCCTGGCTTCCAATTGGTGATGGCTCGACCATTTTCACCCTGATTGGACAAAGACCTTATAGCTTTTACCGTGATTGGTGTAAGATATTTTTGGACTGTTTCAGGCTTTCAGCTTTCCTTGCTGCATTTTTGCTCCTATTCTTGTGGGATTTTTTGGCCCTCCCCCACAGCTGGCCTTAATTAAATATGCTCTAGCCCCTCCTCTTATCTCCTTCAGTACTTCCCTATTGGCTGCCAGCAGGGTAACACACTATGCCTTACAGCAATAGACTGCTAATTCTTTCCTCTGACTGCTGACTCTACAGGGACTACCTGTTGCTGATTAGTGTCTGCTCCACATTTGCATTCTATATGCTGCTGCCACCAGGGGTGATCATCCTTCTGAACCACTCTTGAAAAGTGCATCATGTTCACTGTACCCAGCTCCTACTATGAATGTCAACCAGACAAAGGAGTAAGCCTTTCCCACTGTCTTACCCCTCCAATGAATACACTACCTCACTGTGCACCAGCAATGTCTCCCACATCCACTTCGACCTTGCAGTGCCTCTTGGCATTCACCCTTGTCACCACATTGGGACCTTGTAATCTAACCATCAAATCTTCTCAGGCTACCCTTGAGGGGGAGGTTCTAAATGTATATAGCACAGTGACCTCTTCCTACCTTGATGAAACCCATAACATCCAGCAACTGCCATCCATGATCACTGGTCTGGCATACCTATCTAATGATCCCTCCGTGGTACCACTCCTCAGTGGTCTTGTAACATGGAATCATGAATGCCCAGTAAAAGACAGCAGCACCTAAATAAAAAACTTATATTGGAACAACTTCTTTGTCTACTCCTACTCCTAATGTTAGGTAATGTGCACTCCAATCCTGGTCCTCCACATAACTCCAATGCACAACCATGAAACTCCTCTGGACTTGTGCACACCTCTATAAACATTTGCAGCTTCCTTCCCAAGATAGGCAACCTGAGGGTCTGGGTCTCTTGTCATTAGCCTGATGTATTATCTATTGTGGAAACCTGGCTATCCCCAAAGGTACCAGTCACTGCCATCACACTGCCTAGTTACATCTTGTTCAGACAGGACTGCATCTCATAAAGATCTGTGGAACAAATTGTTTATGGCAGAGATGGGGACAGCCACAGAGACCTGGAAAGCCGAACAGGGTTTAGTCTAAAAAAAAAAAAAAACACAAGGAGGGGAAGGGGAGGGGTAGCAAGGGGGGCCCACCATACTTACACAAGTGGTAGGTGGTCTAGTGGAAAGGAGAGGAAAAGCCAGGAAAGAACTGGCAGGGGGAGGACCCAGCTTGGGTATACACCTGGGTTGGGGAAGGAGAGACTCTTCTGGGGGTTTATGCTCAGAGGAGCAACAGAGGAAGGGCACAGATCTACATCCATACTCTTAGACAAAAAGTGGAAGAAGGAAGGAATGAACCCCTGATTTACATCTGGGGGAGAAAAGAGAAGAAAAATGCAATTAAAATTATTAATAAATATTTGATATGTGACGAAACTTATGTGACTGAACTGGAATAACAAGGAAATGGAAATATGATGGAACTGTTTGAAATATGATGTTTATGAAAAGAAAGAAACAAAGAATTGGACTAAATTAATTTGCTAACTGAGCAATCAACTAAACAGGTGTGGCATCAATTTATTGGGAAGGGGCTCCGGGGGCAAGTGATAATTATCAACACCTTCCCTCAATAATCCAACAAATGGGTTTGTCTTTTAATGACAAAACAAATCTTACTGATGCTGAAGGAAAAGAAATATATGAAATAAGAACTGAATTACATGAAACTATAATAGGTCTTAAGGATCTAGCAGAGAGGAAGTATAATATAGAAGGGAAAATAAACAACTGACCTATTTACATTTCTTGGATCAAAATCTAGTGGCAGTACTAAAGAAACTGAATATTGCCAGTATTGATAATGGAACAACTTATTATTTAAAAAAATGATATATTTTTTATTGAGGGAAGAAGTGGCTAGTATTGCTGCATGATTAGAAGATATATTGGAATATCAAAGAAGATCCCAAGAATATGAAAGGGATTCTTCCAAGTCTGTTGCCTGTCATTTGATTGATCAAGAAACAAATAATGAGGATGTAAATAATGAACAACTTACTCATATTGATAATGTAAGTCTGGCTAACTTGACTGACAAAATTGAAGACCAGACAGAAACCAAATGTAAAAACGTGTCCAAGAAAAAGGTAAAGCAAAGAAGAGAAAGGGGAAAAAAATTCTCTCAGGAGATAGTAAATGTTCAGACTAAATCTAATGAACAGCAGTTAAATATATCTGAAGACATAACAATAAAGGACAGTGATGAAGTAAATATAGAAATGAAGCAAACAGTGTTCCCACAAATAAACCTACAAGGGGGAAACATATTAATGACAAACAAGTGGATACTGATTCTTTTGGAAAATTAACAAACAATGGGCCATATGCATGAAGGGGGGAAAATATGTGCAGGAGTGCATATCCTACCAGTGTACCTCCATGGCCCCAGACAGATGCAGGGTTCATGGTATTCACTAGTTGACCCAGGCAGACATCCAATTGGATGCCTGTCCTGGGTCCCATAGTGGATCACTTGTGAGCAAGATCTGGTCCGGGTGCATGGCACCCGGACCCACATGGCCAAGTCCTTTTAGTCAGAGAATCTCCTGCCTGAGCCCCATTGGCACTGTGGATGTCCGCCGCACATCCAATCCACCACCCAACACAAGTCTACCCTGTCCACAAAACATCAAAGCCCCACACACACACACACACGTATACCCCATCCACACAGCATCATAGTGCCCCCCCACACATGCAGCCCCATTTCCATCAGTACATACCAATCCTCTCAACACAGGCAGCAACGAATCCGTAAGTCCCAAAGCACCCCCCCACACACATACATGGCAGCCATGGCCCCATATAACCCAAAGCACCCCCGACGCATGGCAGACCCTACCAGGTGTTAAAATAGACCACCCCAGACAGAGGATCCCCAGTGCACACACTTGGACCCCTGATTTGGTACCCATCTGAAACAAATGGTGCCAGTGGCACTTCACTCTGCACACCTCCTCAACCACTAGCTGTCCAACTGATGCTGTGAGCATGCTGCTATGAAGACAGCATGATCCCAGCATCATTGGATGGCCGGCAGCTGAGAAGGTGTGTGGAGGGAAGTGCTGCTGGCTGTCCAGTCCCAAGACACCATCGACTTTCAGGTATGGGGTTGGGGAAGGGTTGTTGGTGCTGTGTGTGGGAAGGCAGCTGACATCATTTGTTTCAGATTGGGTACTGAATCAGGGGTCCTCTGTGTGGGTGGTCTATTTCAACACCAGGTAAGGTCCACCATGTGTTGGGTGGTGCTTCGAGTCATACAGGGTCATGGCTGCTATGTGTGTATGGCTGGGTGCTTTGGGACTTATTGGGTCATGGCTGCCATATGTGTGTGGCGGGGGTGTTTGGGACTTTCAGGGTCATGGTTTCCATGTTTTGGGAGGACTGGTATGTTCTGATGGGGGTGGGGTGGCCATGTGTGGGGGTTACTTCAGGACTCAAGTAGTTGTGGCTGCCATGCATTATGGGGTTGGCTCGGCATGGAAGGGGCCACACAGGGGTATGGGTATGGCCACTCAACCAATCAGCTGCCCCTTCCCTCCTCATCAGCCTTGTGGGCTGTAGCAGAATGGAGTGTCAATTCTCAGTCCTGCTATGACTGGTGGGTGAAGTCCATGGGGGTGAGCAGTGGTTTACAGCAGGGTCCCAGCTACCATAACCTGTGACCCCATATACCTGGCAACACATGCCTTTGTGCATGGTGCATGGTGCAGGCATGCCCCCAACATGCCCCCTGCCCACCCCCAGTGCATTGCTGACAGCATGGCCAGTGGATTGGGCAAATAACTACCTTGCACACAGTTCGTGAATGCCACTGGTTGTTCGTGGGACCACTGCTGCATGGCATTCCAACTTACAGTTGTCTATGCACCTCATATATGCAGCATAGGCATAGGCAACTTTTTTTTGTGTATAGGCCCCAATAATAGTATTCTCAAATCTTAATGGTGTTAGGAGAGGTGATATGTGCTGATTTATTGGTGCTTGATCTCTTATCTGATGACATTCTGGATGCAATTAGAGTGAATAATCTCACATCCTAAGATTTGATTCTACTCTTCTTTAAAAGCGAAAGAGTGGCTCATCATGTCTGGTGAAATTCTAAAATACTATTTAAGTATGAACTATCCAATAACAACCTCTTCCTTAAAAAAGGTATAACAACAACAATGGAAATAATTTCCCAATTAGCTGTATCTTCTACATTACATGATCTATTAATGCAAGATTTTGATGATACATTTTTGCCAGACAACTCTATCTATATTTTGCATTACATATGACAAAACTGAAACAAGGGCAAAACTAAACACCATGATCACACACATAATGGGCAGGGCCACTGGAAAATTGCGGAAAAGGTTACCCGAAATTGCGGAGCATTATGCAAATATTGCGGGAAATTGCGGGGATTCTACTATAGACCCTGAGTGCTTCACAATAAATCTTTAAATGTTTTCTGAAGCATATATTAGTCAGTATACATTGCTAAATGAATACACTGACACCTGAATATGTTTAAAACATAAAGAAAAGTTTATGTTCCTAAAAAGAATACTAAACTGATAAGCTATCGTAAGCGTTGCCAGTCTTCCAAAATTTAAAAGCATCTGCCTCATACAGTGCTAAATAGATTATGTAAAGTGAGCCACAGCAAATCAATATTAAATAAAGCCAGAAGAAATATATTTTTTGGTTTCTGGTTGTAGAATAATGCAGCCTAATCAACAGCTGTTTACAGTGCTCTGCCAGATATTCACCCACTTTGGTACGAGAAAAAATAAGCAGACAGAGTGGCGAATAATTGAGTTTTAGTAAAATGTTGTTAAAGTGTTTAATGGTCATAATTTGTACTGTAGGTACTGTACACTATTTTTGAAATCACATATTTAAACATTAAATATGGGGGTTATTAGGGCTGGCAGGATAATCTAGAGATAGCATAATAAACTGTGAATGAACTGACGACATCTAGCATACCTGGGTTTGATTCCACAGCCTCCACTTGTATACTGTGAGTCTGAGCAAGTCACTTAACCTCCTCAGTGCTCCTGGGTTGTACCTGACACAGGCACTAGTGCCTAGTGGGCCTTACCAGTTGCAAAAAAATGTAAAAATACCAATGTATTTTTACTTCATCATACAGTAGTCAAGGTACCCTGTAATTTACCTTTGTTTTACTCTGGCTGCAATGATTTTGTTTAAAGTTAAATATTCAGATACATTTTGTGTTTGATAAGCTTGTTTTCAGACTCTAGTCAGGTTTTATTGTAGTCTTTGCATGTGAACATCTGGGGGTAGTTGCTAAGAGTGAGATCACTGTTAGCAACTAGCTTATTCAAGTTTAAAATTGGCAGGGCCATGCAAAAATCCTCAGCTGTTTGAATCAAAACTAGTTTGAATGAAAGTGTGCTCACAAGGTAATACTTCCCTGTCACTTACAAAAAGGCTTCGTAGTTTGCACCCCATTTAAGGAATGGGATCATTTGCACCTTTTATCCCATCTTTTGTTTCAGTCTGTGTGGCAACAAAAAGTTTCCTGATAGACTGCTTCAACACAGAACAAATGTTAAGTGTTAAAGTGTACTTATGCTTGGCCAGTGAATTTTGAAACCAAACAGTACAAGGATTCAAAAGAAATCAGTGTCACATAAACCCCTTGTACTACCTTGCACTGCATTGTTTCGGCCAAACCTAAGTCTGCATGCAAATTGTCAGTATATTTGAGAGTATTTTATTAAAATGTTAATGCTTTTTACACAGTTCAATATAAAAACTCAAAAATTGCAAGAAATTGCGGAACATGTCAGTTTTTGCGGAGAATGGTAAAAATTGCGGATTCCGCAAAAAAATTGTGGGCACAATTTTCCAGTGGCCCTGATAATGGGTTATTTTCTTGGCATTGAATTTTATGAAGATTACATAATTTATGTACAGAAAACTCGTAAAAGCTGGTTGCAAGGCGATCAGATTGATTTAACTTTAAATAACAGGATTTTGGTACAAAACATTTTGGATGCTATTCCTAAACTGGACAATTTGGGTATACTGATTACTGATTTCCATTCAGGGGAAAGTACTAATCAGCAACAAAACAAGTCTTATAGACAAGAAGTAGAGAAACAAAAGGAAGTAATCTATAATGTTGAGACTGCTAACGGATATCAAGTATTTACAGAACAAAATAATTTTTGACTACCAAACAAACACTGGATCAATTTCAGTTCTTCAGAGCTCATAACAACATCTGGAGACCAAAGCAATAAATACATAAATGGTAGCACTGCTCTTTTTTAGTATCAGCTTAGGTAATGTAGGAATCCTTTCCTGGAATATACTGTAGCTGGACCTAACTCTAAATTTGTGCAGATCCAGCTAACTATAGACCTATTAGTTTGCTGGATACTATGTCTAAGACATATACTAAAGTATTATTAAATCAATTACTGTATAACTATGGCTAGACCAACATAAAATAATTTTAGATCTACAGGCTGGCTTTAAAAAGAATACAGGTACTTTGACACAAATCTTTCTATTTAACCATTTGACCTAAAAATATTGCCAGATTAAAAAACAGCCTCTTTTTGTTGCATTTGTTGACTTCACGTCAGCATTTAATACATTCCTTAGAACATTACTATGGGAAGAACGGAGCAATTAGGAATAGAACAGAATCTGGTAACATTAATCAAAAGACTATACTCTAATTCCTGGCCAAAGATTCAATACACAAAATCAAATAAACTGACATGATAGATACCAACATAGGAGTCCAACAGGGCTGTGTATTAGCCCCAACATTGTTTAATGTTTATATCGACAATATTATAACAGCACTTGATAATCCATCATTTCATGCACCAAAAATCAGTAATCAGCAGATACCAGTTCAAGTCTATGCCAATGATCTGACAAGCATCTTGACTAGTAGACTAGGGGTGGGATATTCAGACTGTGTCAGGCAGGGGCACAAGCCTGGACGCAGCGCAACTGGGATGTGCAAGGGCATGGCCCGGGTGATATTCGACAGTGCTGTGCCTTGGCTCAGCACTTTTGAATATGCACAGGGGCTGCCCCCACTGTGCATGGTGCAGTGGCACTGCAACAGTGCAAGTGGCAAGTGAGGAGCAGGGGGATGTGCCAGCACAAGTGCGGGTGCACTAGGCACAACAACCACGATATTCAGCGCTGGGCATGCAAATGAGGCCATTATGCATGCAAGACACAAATAGGGCCATTTGCATGTCATTATGGCTCCATTTGCATGCAGGGGCACCTATCCCCAGCGAGTTGCACCTGGCGCCCTGCCAGGCTGCAGCCATTGGGGACCGACACCCCTTGCCCCTCAGTGGGCAATGTGCCCCAACACCCAATCGCAGGCATAACATAAATAAATCCCTGGTGGTCCAGTGAACCTGCCCCCCTGCCCAATTGCGGGCTGTAGCAGAATTAATATTTCCTGGTGGTCCAGTGGACCTGCTCCCCTGCCCAATCATGGGCAAATGAATAAATTAATCTCCCTGGTGGTCCAGTGGACCCAATCCCCAGCCCAATCATGGGCAAATGAATAAATGAATCTCCCTGGTGGTCCAGTGGACCCGATCCCCAGCCTGATCACGGGCTTCAGTTGTAAAGAAATACCCAGGTGGGCCAGTGGTCCTCCCCTCCCACCACCACTCCAGACCCACCACCCACTCCCCTCATCAGTCAGCAGTGGGCAGCAGCTCTCCACCCACAAGCTGCCCCTCTCCACCGACTGACAGCATACCAGTACTGCTGTATGCCCATTGAGTCCCTATTGTGGGCCACTGGGCATACAGACTGTGCTATACTACCTGATCCCAAAATGTGAATGAACCATTCACATTTGGGACTATATAATCTATATGGTCTGCATGCCCATTGCTATCAGTGAACCAATGGGTGTACAACCATACTGTACACTGGCAGTCAGCAGGTGGCCAAGCGGCTTGAGGGTGGGGGAGCTGTTACCACCCCTCGACCGGGGAAACTGCGTGGTGGGTCTGAGTGGGCAGGGTGAGGGGTACTGCTGGCCCACCTGGGCATTTCTTTACAACTGAAGCCCACGATTGAGCTGGGGATTGGGTTAAATTGGACCACCAGGGAGATTTATTTATTAATTTGCCCATGATCAGGCTGGGGACTGGGTCCACTGGACCACCAGGGAGATTTATTTATTCATTTGCCCGTGATCAGGCTGGGGACTGGGTCCACTGGACCACCAGGGAATGTATTGTATACAACAGCCAGTGATCGGGTGATGGGATAGGGTCCACTGGACCACCAGGGTGATACATACATTTTATGCCTACGATCAGGCATGGGGGCACGGCACCTGGCCTGTGTCTCGGGAGGTCAGGTGGCTACCCACAGCAGGCGGCTGCCGTGTTGCACCTTGCAATACAGCAGTTCACCTGTTGGTGGCCAGGACTTGCTCCTGGTTTTGCCGGGCACACCCTTGCACCCCACTGAATAGCGCAAGGCAGGTATGTGCCAGCATATGCACTGCACATCCTGGGCTGAATATCGGGATGTGCTGCATATGCATGGGCACGCACCCTGTACTTGCGCTGCATACATTACTGGTGCAACCTGATGCATCGGGATCTGTGCAGTGCAACTTTCTCCTTTGAATATCACGCTGGGGCACATCAGTGGGTTGCGCATTGTGCAACACAGTTGTGCCATGCGCAGCCCCTTTGAATATCCCACCCTAGGTCTACAGAGATCATTCTATAAACTAGAGTCACTCTGTGCAAAACACAATCTGAAACCCAATACAAAGAAAACAAAAGTTATGATACCTGGAAAAGAAAAAAATATATAGAAAGCTAATGCTGGCAGGGATTAATCTGGATTATGTTAGAGAATTCCTTTATTTGTGTGTTCTCTTAAACAATTGTAAATGAAACAAACACAACAATTGGTGTGAAAAAGAAGTACTGAATTCTACTAAAGCCCTTTAAAGATTCCGTTTTGTTTACTGTGGAAAGACAGTGATCCCCAAGATTAAAGCAATAACTGCTTAAGTAATAAACCAGTCAATTTACACAGTTAAGGTATGGGGAACTGAGAATTCTATAAAAATAAATACAGTTCTAAACAAAACCAATAAACAACTTTTGAAACTTCCTTCCAGTGCTCTAAGTGCACTAGTGAGAGCTCAGCTTGGACAATCTAGCTTCAAGTACCTTGTATATGGAAGAATGATTAATTATTGGATGAAGATTGCATCTGAAAAAAGGGACTCCATTTTGGGCAATTGTCTCTCTGAAAAGTAAAATTGCTTCCCTACAAAGAGGACAGTTGACTTGAATACAATTAATAACCCACTAAAAGCAAATGGTTTAAGTTATTTAAAACATTGGATTGATCAGAAGATCCAGCTGAATCTAGCATCAGCAAGCTAGATAATGAAAATATGTTATTTTAAGATTCCCCGGTATAAACATCCTCGAGATAAATATCTGGGCGAATATATTGGATCATTATTTATTCCATCACGATTCCTATTGGATTAATTATTCAGTACAGAAAACATGGATATTATAAACAAGTTAGCACTTTATTTAATATAAATTAGTAGGATAAGAAAACAACAAGTTCAGATATTCAAATCAGTCTAATACAACATCTATAATATAAATGTGCTCATGATTAATTTAAGGCCTACTAGAAATGTGTACTATAGTACGGAAGTGTGATATATGAGCTTGCTGATTCCTTTTCATCACAAAATAGGAGGGAGTGACTCTTTCATGTTACAATTGGGAGAAATGTTATCAAAAGAAATCGGTTCTAGATGATTACATGTATTCACAATGCACTGAGATATTACTATTGATAGAATAAAGGTATCAATAACTACAGTAAAAGGTATCTGAATGAGTGAAATGTAATTTCATAGTTTTAACATACTGTAAATAATGTTTAGTATAACTTATCAATATTGTACTATAACCGACTACTTATATGTGTGCAAATTTTTTGCTGACTTGATTTTCTCTTTGTGATTGTGTAATGGTATTTCTGCTGAATAATAAACTAAACTAAAATATACAGGGCTTGATTCTCAAAGCTCATAGACTGATGCAAGGTGACTGCATGAAATATAACTGGCACCTTGCATCAGAAAATGAACCCTAAGCTGTTCAAAAAAGCAGCCTGTGTCAAATGCAGGCTGCATGTGAAAAAGGGGACTTGTGCCAGCCTTGGAGCACAACATGGGCTGCAACATGACACTATGGGGCTTTCAGCAGATGCAGGCTGCCATAAGCCTGAAAGTGGGATGCACAAAACCCTCAAAGAGGGCGAATTTCTAAGCACCCTTAGACCAGGCAGGGCTGGTCTAGAGGTACTTAGACATATCCCTCTGGGGGAGTGTTGCACCTTTCAGTAGTGTGTTGCAGTCCCCTCTGCCAAGCCCCAATGTCACCCACTGTAATAATATAGAATAATACCCCCTTCCCTGGTGGTCTAGTGAACCCCCATTCCCTGATGTCACCCATTGTAATAATATAATACCCCATTTCCCTGGTGGCTTAGTGGCCCCCACCCCCACCTCTGCAGGTAGTGCCCACCACCCCATTCCCCCATCCTGAAACACAGCTGGTGACCAGCACAGCCCTCCTCCTACCTCCATGGCTGGCCTCTGACTGAGTGCGTACTATACTGTGTATGCATCATTGATGTCAGCAGAGAAGATATGAGGGAGTATGGAATTGCTAGCAGGGTATTTCAGAGGAAACGATTGTGGAAGTTGTCCCAGAGTGGTCCCAGAGGACTGGAGAAGGGCAGATGCAGTCCCATTTCACAAAAGTGGTAGCAGAAAAGAGGAAGACAATTATAGGCCTGTCAGCCTGACCTCAATGGTTGGTAAGGTAATAGAAAAAGTGCTAAAGGAATGAGCTGTGGAATATTTGAATCAAGTGGGTTACATGATCTGAGGGTGCATGGATTCATGGGGGGTGATGCCAAACAAATCTGATAGATTTCATTGACTGGCTGACCAAGAAGTTAGATCAGGGTGGAGCAGTGGAGTGGCCTACCAGGATTTCTGCAAGGCTTTCGATACTGTTCCACATAGGAGACTGGTAAGTAAGCTAAGTAGCTTTGGGTGGGCAAGAAGGTGATAACCTGGGGGTAATAATTTGATTAGGGGATAGGATGCAGAGGGTTATGGTAAATGGAGTTCACTTTGAGGAAGGGAGGGTAATCAGCAGGATACCTCAGGGTTCAGTGCTGGGAGTGGTCTTTTTCAATGGCTTTATTAGTAACATATCAGTGGAGCTGGAAGGGAAGGTCTGCTTCTTTGCAGATGACACCAAGATCTTCAACAGGATGTACATTTCAGTGGTGGGAATGGGCAGCAAGCTGATAAAAACTGGAGGAGTGGTCAAGGGTATAGCAGCTGGGTTTTAATGCAAAAATGTGCAAAATAATTCCCTTACAGTAGGTTACAGAAGCCCATGGGTGGAGCAAAATTCAATGGAGTGATACTGACAACCAAGTAAGAAAGAGACACGGGGGTACTCATATCAGATAAGCTAAAGGTGGCCAGGTAGTGTGACAAGGCAGTTGGGAGGGCTAGTGGGATGCTGAGGTGCATAGAAAGGTGTATAACCAGCAGAAATAGGGAGGTGGCATTGACCCTATAGAGCTTGCTAATAAGACTCCCACCTGGAGTACTGTGTCTCGTTCCGGGGATCACATCTCATGAAGGACATAGACAGAGAAGAGGCAGTCCTGAAGAGGGCTACCAGAATGGTATAGGGTCTGTATCAAAAGCCCAATGAGAGGATCTCAATATATACACCCTGAAGGAGGGGGGAGAATATGATAGAGATCTTGAAATACCTCACATTGGGTTAATAAGGTACAGGAGCAAAGTATTTTTTTCAGAACAAAAGGTGCTCTAGAACAAGGGGACATACTATGAAGCATTTAAAGTTTAACTACATTCAATATGTTTTTGATTTGTGTGTTTAGTCATAGTGTATCTTTTCCTTTGTTTGCTGTTAAGATTTTTTGTTCTAAATTTGCCTACTAGTTTTATGGCACCTGGGAAGTGCTATGTCTTTATCATTTATTGCCTTTCCTTTTCCCGCAACTCCTGTCCCATGTGACAGCGATGTGTCCAAGACCATCAATGAGTGATAGCTTTGTCCTTTCTACAGCAGCAATCTGTTGTTAGAAGTGTGATGTTCTTGTCTCAACTAAGTAATTCTTTCTAATCCAATATTTAGTTTTGAAAGTATGTGACTAGGTCTAGCCAGCAGCAGTAATTGTTTGTTTTTTAAAACGTTTCACTTTATCAAACTGTACACAGTCATATCAAAGCAAAATAGTCACCCCATGTCATCAGTGCTATAACTAGTAAAGACTCTAGCCTTTTCCTTTCAGAAAGTCCACTCAATTATTCCTCGTGTGTTTGCCAAACTGTGACTGCAGCCTTTTTATTATGCTCTCTGCATAATAAAAGGCACTTAAAATTATAACTCTATGGATGGAAACTGGCACTGAACCAGCAGTTGCTGAATGGTCGCAGACATATCACTGTCACATTGCACAGATGAAATGACTAAAAAAGAAAGAAAAGCAATACAAATGTAAATGTGGAGATTCCTAAAGGCTACAAAAACCAGTAGACAAACTTACAAAACACAGCAAACAGAGGAAAGAATACACTAAGACTACTCCAACAAATCAAAACAATTTTCACAACATATTTATTTATTTAGTTAGTTGTTTGTGCATTTATTTATTTATTTATTCAGTAAATTTTGACTCTAGTTCCATTTTAACAATGGAGGGTTTTGAGACAGCAGGGATACTGAAATTTGGAGAGGTGTTATTAGATCTGTCGTTTTGAAAAAGATGGGTTATTCAACTCACTATGAAAAACCTAAGTTTGCTAAGCGTTTAACTTTACAACTGATAGAACTTCCACAATGCTAAGCTTTTAACTTTATTTCTGATAGCAGTTTGGCAAACTAGTGTTACACACATTATTATAGATGTCTCAAGGTGTGCTGCACTTCCTGCTGGAAGTGACAAGCAGTGTGTAGTGATTTTAAGTGACCAACATGGTACAAAGTGACTTAAGTTACCCTACCTGTTCTGCTCCAGGAGTGTGTTTAGGTAGCCTTGCATAGAAATCCTTAACCTGATACCTGCCTGTTTCTCGACTGGCCTTCTTTTGCAACTTCTCCCCCACCCCAGCCTTACTATATTAATGACTTCACATTGCCTTATTTCTTTTACAGCTGCAGGCTAGAAGCGGAGGTCGCCAAAAGGCGGCGGCCGACCACCACCCCACCCCAAATACCAGCACCTGAAGCCCGCAAGGTAAAAATCCTCATTACAATGCCAAAACGTATGCCAGGAACTGAAAAAAAGAAAAAAAAAGAAGCTGTGCTGACTCAATGCTGCAATTCTCAACCGTGGAAAGCAGCATTTTGGAACTGTTCTTGCTTGCTGCTCCTCTAGCTCCTTCCAGCTGCCGTGCTCAGGAATATCCCTGCTGGCTTCACTGGCTGCCCCACCACTCCCACCACCACCCTTGGTCGGCTTCTCTTTATATAGCGCCGATCATGTAGTGCGGATGACGTGAGGCTAAAACTCCTGGATGACATGAGGCTAAAACTCCTATCAGCCTTCTTTCCCATTAGCAGGTTATAACGACCCACCACCAAGGGCATCAGTCTCTTGTACCTGTCAAACTTTTCCCCCAGAACCTATCCTCCTCTTACAGTGCTGGTTTTACAACTTGGCTTTCAGCTCCTCGCTCTGAAATTAGTGCGTTACAGCTGGGATACCTTATAGCTGCAAAGTTTGCCTTGCCCCTTTCAATCTCCATGCTCCTTGCTCTGTGATCTAATGGTCTAGCTGTGCTACAGTATAGCTGCAACACTTGTTCTTGCCCCTCTCAACCCCCTGCCTCCTTGTGCTCCCCCCCCCGTCATTTCCTTCTCTCCTCCCAGAAATCGGGGGCCCCTGCCCTCTCTTCCAGACATGAGCCTCCCATCCCTGATGCATTCCCGTGGTCATCGAATTGATCACCCGTCATGGCTCCCCTCTCAGCCAGCTGACTAAGGCCACCGACTTCACCTCCTCCTTACAATCCCTCCCTCCGACCTGGCAAAATGCCAAGGGCCTAAAAATTGCCCACCTAAACATTCACAGCATCCTATGTAATCTAGCCGAACTTACGGCCTGGTCTGCCTACTACAATCCGGATATTTTGGGCATCACTGAAACGTGGCTCAGACCCTGCACCCCTGACCACGCCTGTGCCCTACCAGGTTACAGCCTTGTCCAGCAGGATAGGGCTGGCAGGAAGCGGGGTGGGGGTGTGCTTATATACTTTAAGTCTCGCCTCAATGTTACAACTGTGTCTCACGCTCTCCCCTCATCTCCAGTCTGTGAGTTCCTCCATTCCCTCCTACTGCTGGGGAACACAAAGAAGGTGCATCTCGTCTGTGCCTACAACCCCCAAAAAAGAGGTGTCCCTGGGCTCTCCTCTCTACTGGAACTGATCTGGGATAAGGTGGGTGCAAATGAACTAATAATATTGGGGAACTTCAACCTAAATTGGCAGGGACCCAATGCCAAGCAGTTTGAGCCGATTCTCTCTAGTCTTTCCCTCAGTCAGCTGATCACGCATCCTACTAGGCCTTCCTCCCAGGGGGTGGGGTCGTTCATTGACTGGGTCATGAGCAACAGACTGGATACTATCATCCACTCTGGGATCCTCTCCCATGCAATAACTGACCACTCCCCCACTTACTGCATCCGTGGTTTCAACTCTCCCAAAGTCCCCAGCAGAGTGATCCATATGAGGGACTATTCTAAATTTATCCCATAAGACTGCCTTAAGGATCTCACGATGGGTTGACTGGTCCAGCCTCCTGTGCATAAGCGATCCTGACTCAGCTCTGGGTCTCCTCCTGGCCGCCCTCATCCCCTTGCAAAACAGGCACTCACCCCTCACCAAAAGGAGGGTACGAGGCACTGTCACAAAATGGCTCCATGGTGGCCTTTACTCCCTCATGAAAGAAAGGGACAAATGCTGGGTAAAATTCAGAATCTCCCAAGATGATCATGACCTCGTTGAGTATCGATGACTTAGAAACATCTGCAAGCGTGTAGTACGTACCGCCAAGAGTGAGTACTGCAAGTCTGCCCTACTCGCCTCAGCTTACAACCCCCATGGTTTCTGGAAAAATGTAAGAAACCTTGTTGGTGGGATGGCCACGGAACAGCCCCCCGACATGTATGTTGGAGGGGCTCACTGCAATAAAACCCATACTATTGCCTCTGCCTTTAATCGCGCCTTCTTTGATCTATCAGCCCCTCCTCCCTCCTGTCCCCATGCCCCCATACCGCCTCGGGGGCCCCCCCTCCCGCTCGCCCTTCTACCTCAAGAGGATCTCAATTGGTGAGACCCAGGCACTCCTGGCGGGGCTGTCCCACCACATGGGTGCGGGCTACGATGGCCTTGAACCCAAGCTCCTTAACCTTGGAGCTCCCCTCCTTGCTAGACTGGTTGCACACATCTTTAACTCCTCACTCATGTCAGGATCCATTCCGGAGATATGGAAGATAGCCAAGGTGGTCCCTGTCCACAAGCAAGGTGACCCCAAAGACATTAGCAACTATCGCCCCATTGCTATACTGTCTGCCACTAGCAAGCTTCTCGAACGGGCAGTAGCTTCTCAACTTTCCCACTACCTTTAGGAATACTCCATTTTCTCCCCGGCCCAACACGGCTTTAGAAAAGGGCACAGCACATCAACGGCGCTTGCTGTGGTCACTTCCGTGATCAGATCCACAACTGATCAAGGTTCTCTGACGGGGGCCATATTCGTCGATCTTTCCAAGGCCTTCAGCCGGGTGGCTCACTCCCTCCTCCACACTACGCTGTACTCCCTCGGTCTCTCTCACCATGCCCTTGAATGGTTCTCAAGCTACCTGGCGGGTAGACAGCAGTTCACCTGCTACAACCACACAAACTCAGCCTTATCCCCTGTTAACTGTGGGGTCCCCCAAGGATCCATCTTGGGTCCCCTTCTGTTCTCTCTGTACATTAATGGATTGCCCTCCGAACTTATCCATGGTGTTCCTATCTTATATGCGGATGACCATGCTGTCCTGGCCAGCTCCCACGAAATCAACACCATCAGCTCTCGGCTAAACTCAGACTCTGAGCTCATTCAAAACTGGCTCAAAGGCCAAAAGCTCATCATCAACTTGAAGAAGACCCATGCCATGCTATTTGGGTCAGTGACTCACACCTCTTCCTGCCCTACTCCCCTAGAAATATTTGGGGCCAATGGTGACATACTTTCAGTCTCTGACTCGGTCAAATATCTCGGGGTCACCCTCGATCCCATACTCAATCTCACCACCAACATACAGAACGTGTGCAATGCATCTAATGGCAAGCTCGGCCTTGCCTACAGAGCCAAGGACTGCCTCGCCCCTGCCACCCGGCTAGCCATAGCTAGGGGGATACTTTTCCCCACACTATGCTACTGGCTCATTGCATTTGGCCCGGTCTCCAAAGCTCATCTCACAAAATGCAACACTGCATACAACAACATATGTAAACACTCTTTTCACCCCCGCCCTAATGCATCGATTGCAGCTCTACTCACGTCTGGAGTGGCTCCCCCTGAAAAATATTGTACCTTAGTCCTTAGCAATTTTGTTGACAATATAGTCCAAATTGCTACCCCCTCGGTACTTGCTCTCCCCCAATCCCCCATCCCCAGCCTACCATCTCAGATCCTGTGCCTCTCAGGCCCGACTTGTCCCTAGGACACGCACCCTCACCAGTGACCGGGCCTTCTCAGTCCACGCTCCCAAAATGTGGAACTCTCTTCCCACGCATGTGCGTGCCTCGCCCTCCCACCACAGCTTTAAAGCATCCCTCTGGTGCTTTCTCAAGTCTACTGTGGCCTGCCTATGCTCCGCCTAGGCCTGGTATACCCTCTATCCCTCCTGCCCGGGGGAGGGAGGCTGCTACATTATTTATCTGTACCCTCCCCCAGTTTAGTACTTACTAGCCCCCTTGTTGTTAGTTTATTAAACTCTGTCTTTTTCTAGTTTATGTATTATCTTGCACTGCCATTTGAGCTGTGTCTCAGCATTTTGACTTAGCAGAATACCTTGACTCCCGATGTTGTGTTGTTTACTTCTATGTTGTTTGCTTGCCTAGCCTTGCCTGTGCCTCACCTGTACCTCTCACCTATGTAGAGACTGTGGCTCCTGACTGTAATATTCACTTTATATTCCAGTTTCTTTGACTTGCATTACGTTACCTGTATGCTCTGTATCTCTCCCGGGTCGCACCTGAAAATAGGCACTTGGTTGTCTAGTGTGCTTACCCGGTAAACAAAAGCAAATAAATAAATAAATTGTTTTCCTTTGCTGCACAGCCAGCTGTCTTGCTAAGCACAGACCTAATCCTAAGTCCTCCAGAGGCATACAGATCAAGAATGACATCAGAATGGTCTCCTGTCTTGTAACCACCCCCGAGGACTTGGTTTCACCAACAACACCTCTGTCTTAGTCAGGTTTAAGCTCAGGCAGCTAAAGGCAGTCTAGTCTGTAATTTCCTGAAGACATCACTCCACCACAGCAACTCCTGTATGCCCATCAGGTGTAAATTACAAATACAGCTGAGTATCATCTGCATAGCAGTGAGAACTTAGACCATACCATAAAATGTCTCATTCCAATGGTAGAATGGAAACCATAAATAACACAGGTGACAGAACCAACCCTTGCAGAACCTCACAGCTGACAACCTTCAACTACAAAAGGAATGTATTCAGCACAACCTTTGTTGTCCTAAGGAGTCCATCATATTTCCAAAGATGCTGTACCGACACCCCATGTTCCACTATGTCAAATGCCGGTGAGAGATTGCAGAAAATGGGAACAGCTTGTTCGCTTTATCCATCAACAGGAGCAGGTCATTAAACATCATTATGAGTGCAGTCTTTGTGCTGTGATGAGGCCTGAAACTGGACCAAAATGGCTCATAGATGTCCAAAGTTTTCAGGTGGAACATGATCTGCATCACTACCACTGTCTCAAGCTCCTTTCCCAAAAAGGGAAGGCTCAAGACAGGTCTGTAGTTTACTAACACCACCTGGTCCAAAGATGACTTCTTCAAAAAAATGACCTTTTTAAAAGCATCATGAAAGCACCCCTCTGACATAGAACACCAGACAATGCCCACAAACACTAAGCCTAGAGCCTTGCAACAGTCCACTAACAGTTGTATGGGCCCCATGTCTGCCTTGCAACAAGTGAGATTCAGATTTGCAACCAGTCTGAGGACATTATATATAGTAACTGTCTGAAACTCATCCCAAATATAAGGAGTACCCTCCTATACCTCTCCCTAAAATCATTGTAGGCCCATGACAGACAACCTGGTATGATACCCACCCTAATGAAGGACAGTGTCCAGAAAGAATTTGCCAAACTTGTTCCTCAATCTTGTGACAGCTGTCATCCAGATCACATACAAGCTTGTTACATCATCGTATGGTGTGGGAGAGCTGATTAGCAATAACCCATTACAGGAACTCTGCTTGTCTCAAGGTTATCACTGTCTGATAATAATCATAATGAGAAATCTCAGAACCATTCTATTATCCACAGACTATAACCTTTTCCAGGAATGCTCTAAACTCCACCCTGTTGCATTTATCATACCATGGGGAGCTACAGCGGGAGACCAGTGGGTGGCACAGGTTGGTGAAGTGGAGTCCAGCACCAAGAAAACAGCCCAGCTATAGCCCTCAATGGCTGCCACTGTACCTCTCTCACATGCTGCTGCCGCCATATTCAAGATGTCCGGGCATGCCCAGACTCCAGATTACATAAATAGAAATACTGAACCAACTCCATAGGGAGGATGAAATCCTGGGAGCCAGCAGTGCCAGTAGTCAAGCACTCATGGATACATTCCTTGATGGCTTTTTGAAACAGGGGTAAGGAAGCCAATGACAGAAAGAGAGACTCTGGACCCACAGTGGTGCTAATGAACAGTGACTATGTCAAGGACAAAAAAGTTGAGGAACTACTGGATACTAGTTACCGCTGAGGTGGAAGAATAGGTTTGATGGAAAAGGCACCTAGCTTCACCTGAGCTCTTTTCTTCTAGGTTTGCTTGTAAGAAGGGTTTTAAATAATTGATTAGCAGTTTTTTTCTTGAGGCAATACTAACTGTACAGAAAGCATTTATATAGGTTTTCTGGAAGTGTTATGTTTGTTAAACGCAGTGAGGCAAGTGCTATGTATTTTCACAATGTTTTAGAACTTTTATGAGCCAAACGCTAATCAATTTTTAGTTAAATAAAACACTGGTAAGGACAGAGCAAGTAACAATATTATTAGAGCAAGAAAAACGATTAAGGCTTTTTTGGCTACACAGATTTACTGTGTGTTATTGTTTTCTTTTGTGCTCACAGGTTTTGTTACTGTTTTTTTCTTTTCCTTACATTTTACTGCTTTATTGTTCTCTGATTCAAATTGCTGTTGCAGGGTACAGTATACTTTCTGCTGCATTGTTACAGAGTGTGCCTACATGTTTGTCACTGTTTTGTGCTTACAGATTACTGCTGTAATAGTCTCTGATTCAGACTGTTTTTTGCAAGGCATATCTTCTGTTACTGCTTTATTTTTCTCTGTAGCAAAGTGATTTTTGAAAGGTATATCTTCTGTGAAATTGTTACAGGTGGTGCTTACTGGTTTTACAGTTTTGTCTATTATTAGGCTAAGCTTTCTGAGCTACTGCATTTGTTGTTGGTTGATTGTTTCTGCTCTTATCTCCTCATTTCTTTCGTCTGTGGTTCTTTTTTAGCATGGGAAAGGCTCAGCCCCCCCATCCCCAGCCACCCCATGCTACACTCCTTTTACAGAGTAGCACAGTTGTGGCATTTTCTGTAGCAAAGCAGGAAGGGGAGGATCAGAGGGGTATCCATACAGTGACCTCACTTACAGGAGCACACTTAATTTTAATTGCTATAAGAAGTTATACAAAAACAAATAAACAAAACAAGCAAACAAACAAAAATATTTAACAAAACAATCTTTTACTTTCATTTTCCTTCTAATTACTCACAGCAGGTTATAAACTCAGCAACTCAAATGAAATGGATGTTATTAACTGCAGGAACTGTGGGACACTTTTCAAAAGGACAGTTATATAGGATTTAGGATGCTATTCCACATGCTGGACTATAGAAGATCTAAGGGCTCAGCTCTGGGCAGTATGGGCAAAGACTGCATGCCTCAAATCACATATTCAGGAGGAAATATATTACAAGAACTGCCAGCCATTTCCCCAACATCCAACAGAAGCACCTCGGATGCAGAGGGTATTTGGTCCAGGAAGTTGGCAGATGGTTAGCAGGGGCAAATTGGGTGCCCCATTACTTAATGCTCACCAATGTATCACAGGGTTTTATTTAACTCCAAAAATTGATCAGCGTTTTGCTCATAAAACTGCTAAAACATTATGAAAATGCATAACACTTGCCTCACTATGTTTAACAAACATAACACTTCTAGAAAACCTATATAAATACTTTCTGTACAGTTAGCATTGTCCTAAGAAAAAAACTACTAATCAATTATTTAAAACCCTGGTATCACATCCACAAATCATATAAAAACTACAAACAAGTATCTGTCTCTAGCTCCAAAATCAAACAAAGGGGCAGAGGACACTGCATCACAGGAGCCGGCACTACAAAATTCGCCCAAAACAGGGACCAAAACAAAAAAAGCAAAACAGGAAATCCAAAACACTTCTGATCATAGGTGACTCCATGATTTGGGAGTTAATACCTACCTCCAGCTGATGGTAATGGTCAGATGTCTCCCAGGTACATCAGCATGGAGAGTCGCTGACCACATTGTTAAAATTGTGCAGGAAGCAGGAGAAAACATCACTGTTCTGGTACACATAGGGACTAACAATCTCACCAACTGGTCAGTTGTGGAGGCCAAGGAACACCTGATCAGGCTGGGAGAAAAACTGTCACCAATTTCATCCAGCATCTCCTTCTCTGAGATATACCAGTCTGGAAAAGGGGGGCAGATGGATGGAAGATCAGAGAAGGGGAGATAGGGGAGCTAAACATGTGGCTCAAGGGCTGATGCCAGGGCAACAGTTTGGGGAGTGAAAGTTCTTTAAATTCGATGGATTGCATCTGACTAAGGAGGGAGTCAATGCATTGGGGAAAAAGTTTGATATCTTTGCAGAATATTTAAGCTAGCAAATGGGGAGAGGGGTGCAGCACCCCATACATCGAATGGGAAGAACACACCTCCTCCCTCAGCTAGTGATCAAACAGGAGTTCAGCATATTTGTAGTTCGTTTCCATCATCAGGTAAGGAAAAAGGTCCAGCTCCCCATATAACATGCAAGGGAAATTCCTGACCTTACCCAACAACTAACGCACTGAAATCTGGCCAATGGAATATCATGTACACAAATCCCCGCAGTCTGGGAAACAAGATTCTTGACCTGGAGGCAACAATGAGAGAGGTTAAACTGGACATAGTACCCATTAGTGAGACATGGTTGACCAGTAACCATACTTGGGAGACTTCAGTACCCGACTAGGTACTGTTCAGAAGAGACTGAGGTGCAAAAAAAAAAGAGGGGGGAGTGGCCCTTTATGTCAATGAAATTATCAAAGCTGCAGAAATTCAGAATACACATCAGAAGCCAGAAGAACTGTGGGTCACCCTGGAAACAGGAAATAGGACAGCCATACAAACTGGGGTTGTCTACAGGCTTCCAGACCAGGTGGAGGACATTGACACATTACTGTTAGAAGATGTTGGAGGCAGTATAGGGCAGTGGTTTAAGGATCTGAGCTGCAAACCTGGAGATTTGGGTTTGAATCTCACAGCCCCCACTTGCATCCTGTGTGACCCTGAAAAAGTCACGTAACTTCCTTGTACTCCCAGATTGCAAATGTAAACAAGCTTTAAGCTTGGTGTATCTCTCCTGATAAAACAAAGGTAAAAAAAAAAAGATATACAAAACATGACAGCTAAAAAGGGGAGGTTCTGGTAATAGGAGACTTCAATATGCCAGATACAGATTGCTTAATATCTGCAGGAACATCCACCAGAACTAGACACATAGTGGATTCCCTTCAGGGGAAGGGCCTTAAACAACTAGTACAACAACCCACAAGAGAGTCAGCCATCCTGGCTGTAGTACTGACTAACAGGGAAAGGATCACAGATCTCCAGGTAGGTCACCTGGTGGCCAGTGATCATCACATGGTATGGTTCAATTTGGCCACTAGAACTAAATCATCCCAATCCAAGGCAAACATATGGGACTTCACAGGAGCTGACTTTGATAAGATGGCCAAGAGTGTTAAGCTAGCCCTGGCAAGAAGAAATACAGGTGAGGGGGTACAGGCAAAGTGGGCAAGCATTAAGGATGCAATACTTGAAATAACATCCCATTGTGTTAGAGAGAAAAGCAAGAGCAAAAGGAGGAGGAAACCACTTTGGTTTTCAAAAGCAGTAGCAGAAAAGATCAGAGCCAAAAGGCTGACCTTCAGAAAATATAATGGAACGCAGTGGGATGAAGATAGGGAGGTATACCAAACTTCCCTAAGGAAAGCAGGGAAGGCAGTAAGGCAGGCAAAGTCCCAAACTGAAGAAACACTAGCACAAACAATAAAAGAAGGTGACAAGACTTTCTGAAGATACATTAGTGAAAGGAGACAGTTCAGATGGGGGTATTGCTCAGATCAAAGGGGATAAGGGGGAGTGTGTGGAGGAGGACCAAGGAAAAGCATCTATCCTAAATAGATATTTCTGCTCAGTATTTACTGAGAAGGTAGGGCAGGGCCCACAGCTCAGCACCATGCACACAGTGGAGAGGGAGGTGTGCACAAGTCCTTTCACAAAATAAAGGGTCCTACAAGAGCACGGTAAGCTCAGGGTGGACAAGGCAATAGGACCTGATGGCATACATCCCAGAGTACTAAAGGAGCTAAGGGTGGAACTAGCAGAACCATTATCAGAACTGTTTATTGAGACTCTGAGCACAGGAGAGGTCCTAGAAGACCAGAGAAGGGCTCATGTGATCCTGCTCCACAAGAGTGGAAGCAAGGAGGAGGCAGGGAACTACAGACTAGTCAGTGTTACCTCAGTAGTGGGCAAGATTATGGAGGCACTCCTTAAGGAAAGAATAGTGCAACACCTGGAATCCATAGGCGCACGGGATCCAAGACAACATGGGTTTGCAAAAGGCAGGTCCTGTCAAACTAATCTCATAGATTTCTTTGACTGGGTAACCAGATTGGTGGACCAAGGGGGTTCAGTTGATGTTGCCTACCTTGACCTCAGCAAAGCTTTCGATACTGTTCCACATAGAAGATTGATTAATAATCTGGGTAGGCTCAGGGTGGGTCAGAGGTCGGTCAACTGGGTGGCAAACGGGTTGTTGGGCAGAAAACAGAGAGTGGTAGTAAACGGTATACAGTCAGAAGAGATGAAAATCACAAGTGGGGTACCTCAGGGATCAGTCCTGGGGCCAGTCCTCTTCAATATCTTCATCAGTGATATATCAGATGGACTGGAGGGTAAGGTTTATCTGTTTGCAGATGACACCAAGATCTACAACAGAGTAGATAATCCAGATGGGATGGGCAGAATGAGAAGAGATCTGGATAAACTGGCAAAATGGTCAGAAGAATGATAACTGAGGTTTAATGCAAAGAAGTGCAAGATCATGTACATAGGGAAGAGAAACCCTGAAGCCACCTATAGGCTAGGAGGAGAGTTGCTTACAATCACAAGGGAAGAATGAGACTTGAACATCATCATCACAGACGACCTGAAATCATCCAAGCAGACCGCTAAAGCAGAAGGTAAGGCTAGAGGGATTTGGGGGTGTATTAGTAGTGGTATCACAAGTTGTAAGAGGGAGGTAACAATCCCTCTTTACAAGAAACTTGTTAGGCCCCATCTGGAATACTGCGTGCAGTACCAGAGGCCGCACCTGTACAATGACATTAACAAAATGGGGGCAGTCCAGAGAACAGCAAACAAAATAGTGCTGGGACTGCGTCAGAAATCATATGAGGACACATTAACACAGCTCCGTATGTATAACCTAGAGCAAAGGAGGGAGAGAGGTGATATGATTGAAATATTCAAGCATCTTAAGGGCATTAACAAGGTGAAAGAGTCTAACATGTTTCAATATAAGAAAAATAGCAGGACAAGAGGACACTACATGAGCTTAGAGGGAGGCTGATCAAGGGGTAATGTGATGAAGTTTTTTTTCACAGAAAGGGTGGTGGATGCATGGATCTGCCTACCTCAGGAAGTGATGGATACGAATACAGTGCAGGGCTTCAAACAGACATGGGATCGGCATAAGGGAGCAATACAGATAAGTATGAATAGAGAGACCATTGACTGAGTAAAGATCTGTGGCACATTCCTAAGGTAGAAAAACTTGGGAGACTGGATAGGTCTTGCAGTCCTTATCTGCCGTCAACTTCTATGTTTCTATCTGACAGCATGGTTCACTATTGAGTTATATAAGCAGCACACCCAGTCCAGCACTAATCCTGGATCTCTGAAGTGCAAATTTGCAGAAAATAAAGGGGAAGCTCAGATGCAGGTAGAGGGAAGAGGGGCATCAGGGTGCAGAGGAAAAATTAGACTTTTCATTTACTGTATGTGGTAACCAGGATAGAAACATACATTCTTTGTTCATAAGTGAACATTATCTAATATACATGTCACATAAAAATATAATTAAAATTAAAAGTAACAAAAACTTAGATATATATTTATTTAGCTTTTGGTAACCGGGTAACTAGACAAGTAATATGCCTATTTTCAGGAACGACCCGGGAGATTACAGCAATGGGGTTCAGGGCACAGTGCATCATTACATCAGAGCATCATGTGTAAGTACAGTGGAGAGCATCA
Organism: Neoceratodus forsteri; assembly: GCA_016271365.2. Lineage (NCBI taxonomy): Eukaryota > Metazoa > Chordata > Ceratodontiformes > Ceratodontidae > Neoceratodus > Neoceratodus forsteri. The sequence goes on from CM057453.1 coordinate 78,249,072, forward strand.
ACAGAGAGAAAGACAGTTCATCTACAGGTAAAACAGTGATAGATCTTAAACACAAATTATATTGTGGCACAACCAGACATATTGTAGCACAACCAGAGTTGGTGGTCGCGGACAAGTAACAAAAAACATAGAATAAAAACTCCGTCTGGTGCACAGGGCTTACAGCATTGTGTGGGGGACAAGCAATGTTGGGAAGGAGGTTCTTGCAAGTGCGAACTGGGGTCTAGTGGACGAAGGCCATTTCATTTAGGGAGGCCTAGGGCAACCACAGGCCGAGTCAAGTTTCAGGATGTCCCACAAGGATTTGCGGAAGCACTGATGTGAGTGGGCCAAGCGGACAGACTCAGGAAAAGAGTTCCATAGTCTGGGGGCACACACGGGACAACAGTCATAGATCAGATTTAACCTGTGCATAGACTTAAAGCTCTTTAACATGAATTGAGAGTAGCAGATAAATTATGGAAGGCAATGAATTCCATATGAAAACAGCACTAAACGTAACTCTGCATTCCCTTGACACATATCTAATTCTTGGTATTAATAAATCACATTGGTCTGTGGAATGTGAATCATACAGTAATTGTTCCTGTACACAGCAAGTTGTTCGTGTAGGAAACTGGGCTTCCAGTTTTCAAAGTTTTGTACACTAATTTGAAAAATGCAACATTAAAATTGTGTTCAATTGCCAAACAATTTAATTTTAATAATCTGTCACAATGATGGATATAATGAGGTTCCCTTAGAGCAAATCTCCCAATCTTAAATCACAAGGACAATTTCCTTTGGGGAACTGTGGTCAAATCCAAATCAGAAGCCACACTTCTGTTCTTTAAAGTAGGAAGTAAATTCAGGATAGCAATTCCCTTTCTAGCTTCCAGGAACACCATTAAGGAACGCCTACAACAGGTCACCAGCTCCTGCTCAAAGTAAGTGGGAAAAGGCAAGAAGAATGGAAAACCAGTTTGGTTCATGGGGGGTTGCAGTGAGAGAAAAGAAGCAGAGGTAGAATAGGGAAGAATACGTATGAAAACTGAATGAGGCCAACAGGGTAGTAGGAAAGCTGAAGCAGAAACAGAACAGCTAATAAGGGGATTAAGGTTTTCATTTGTTAGATAAGGGGAAAAGGACAAATAAAAGAAGGAATAGTCCAGCTAAAACTAAAACAGGGTGAGAGATGCATAGAAAAAGACATGTAAAAAGCAAAAATATTGAAAATTTCTTCAGTTTACTATTTGTACAAAGATGAAGGCAGGCCCACTACCTGAGGGGAAGTTAAAGACAGATCAGATTGTGGGTCAAAACTGTACATGTAACCGATAACCACTGAAAAGGTGTTCAAGAAACATGACCCGCTGAAAGTCAATAAATTTCCAGTACCTGATGGGCTACACTCCAGAGTGATATTAGAGATGACACAGGTGCTGGCAGGGCCTCATGTAAATCCTATAACTACTCCATACGGTTTACAGAGTTGCCTCTGGACTGGAGAGTTATGTAGATTATTCCTCGACACAAAAGCAGATGAAAGGATGAAGGAACATTGAACCCATCAGTTTTACTTCAATAGTTGGTAAACTGCAGAAATCTATCAATCTATCACCAAAGAGAGGCTAGAGGCGTGGAGGTGGCAAATGGACTGCAGGCTAGAAGGCAACATGGGATTATGGTAGGCAGATCTTGTCAGACAACCCTGACTGACTTCTTTGACTTGGTTGACTTGGTAATGAAGGCTGTTGATAAAGGATTCTGTAGGTATCTAGACTTTAGCAAGGCATTCAATTGGGTTCAACACTGGTGGCTGATCAAGAAACTAGAGGAACTAGGGATGGAAGACAGGCTGACATGGTGGGAGCTACCTAAGGAAGAGAACAAAGAAGGTAATGGTAAATGGCAAGTAGTCTGGAGTGAGAGAGGTCACAAGTGGGGTCCCATAGAGTTCAGAGCTAGGGACAATACTTTTTAACATCTTCATCAGTGACATAGAGGCGGGTTTTAAAGATATTATAGGCCTCCCTGTGGTTGACACCAAGATCAGCAGCAGTTTGTTGTAGATTGTGGGGATGCATACGGGTGTTGAAGGAGGGTCTCAAGAGGATTCAGATATGGTAAAAGATCTGATATCTTGGCTTCAATACCAACAATTATACAGTCTCGTAGAGATGCTGCTGAAACCCTGGGAATAAATTCAGGTTGAGAGGATTAACTATTACTGTGATGGAGAAGGAATGGGATCTGGAAGTGGTGAGCACTAACAACTTTAAATAATCAGCAAAATGTAGCAAAGCATGAGGGAAAGCTAATAAAACATTGTGATACATTGGGAGTGGGTTCAGCAGTAGGTGAAAAAAGGTAGTAATGTTGCCCCTTTACAGAAACAGTGTGACAGCATCTGTGATACTATGAGCAATGTTGAAGCACCAACCTATAAAAGGACATAAATAGTCTGGGTTCAGTGAAAAGAAGGGTGGCCAAGGATATTCATAGCCATCAGGATAGGACCTAGAAGTAGAGAATGGAGAGCCTGAACATGTACTCACTGAAGACCAGAAGGAAGGGGGCATAACAGAAACATTTAAATGTGTACAAGGTATAAACAGCATGAGCTCAAGCAAGCTGATTACTAAGAGTGGCAACATTAATACTAGTAGAAATGAGAAAAATGCAAAAGGTAGGTTTACAGAGGACATTAAGAAGTACTTTTTCACCGTCTAGGTGGTGGAGTAGTTGAATAAACTACACATGGAAGTGATCGGTGCAAAAATGATGGATGGACTCAAGAAGGGTTTGAAGCACAAACTTAAATTTATTTATTTTATTTAAAATTTGGTAACCAGGAAACGCACATTGAGCTGAGGCTTGCTTTCAGGTGCAACCTGGGGAAAAGGACAATACATGATAAGACATTTGTACAATAAATGAGAACATTATATCTGTATGCAAAAAATAAAATACCACATTTGAACGTTTGTTGAGAATAGAAAAAAGAAAATAATATTTAGTATACAGATCTAGAAATTAGGAAGAGTAAAAATATAATAATACATGATTTTTTTTTCTGAAACAAAAACAAGGAAGGAGCCGACCCACTAGAAATGTATAGGTAAGGTCTAATCTAAATTTTGAGAGAGGCAGTCCAACTAGCATTGGGACAAGGGTGAGAAGGTAAAGGAGTCGAGTAAGCTATGAAGAACTTGGGCGAGGGCAACTAAGAATAACGAAGGATAATGATGAACATTGAGAGAACTGTGGGGAAGGGAGAAGCCTGAGGAATCTTTTGATGGAGAAGTTTGAGGGGGGTAGGAAAAGGTCTGAGGGGAGCTTTTTATGCAGTAGGGGAAGTCAATAGGAGAAAGCAAATTGGCCCACAGTTGAGAGGGGGTGAGGAATCATGAATCTGTGTGGGTCTCTGCGATGGAGAGAGTATGGTAAGATGTTTGCTTGAGAGAGGAGTAAGGAGAGGTGGTGGGGGAGAATACCATGCCAGAATTTTGCAATAAGGGAGGCAAAGTGAACCAACCTTCTGTGAGATAGAGGAGCAAGGAAGAGAGCAGAAAAAAGAAGATAGTGGTGAGTGAGGGGAGGGGCAGAGGTAGTAAACTGTTAGAAAGAATTAAGTAGAGTATTCAGTCTAGAGAGGGATGTGGCAGGGGCTGTACCACAGACCTCGTCTGCATAATCAAGGATAGACAGAATACTTTTTATGTTTGCTTGTGCACACACGCAAGAAACATGTTGTGGCAGCTTAGTGGAGAAGCAGGTAGTGGAGATGCGGCAGTGTTGTGGCCAATGCCACCAATGCTTTTTGGGGCTCATCTGTGTGTCACCAATGAAGGAGCACACTGGCTATGACAGTCGGCTGTAAGCATCCCACCAACTTAAAACAATTTTGGCCACTGCAATCAAAGAGCGCCTCATCACTGCAACATCAGCCTCTCACTCTGTTCTGAATAGTTTGCATGCAGATAAGAAGCTGATGCTGCAATGCTGGGCCATCTCTGATTGTTGCAGTATTTTGTTTAATGTTCTGTGGTTGCCATCATCTTTCCTTTCAAGTTCTGTGGTTTCATATCGGCAAATTGCATGAAGGCCTGCCCCAGTGCTCCGCGGCAAGCATTGAACTCGTATAGGTGGCATTGCCATGAAATGCACATCCTCTAGAACCCCGTGGGACATCTCATGAATTTACATAATAACACAAATAATACAGGGAGATGCAAAATAAAAATAAATGCACATCAACTGATTGGGAAGTCAGTGGGCATGAAAACGTCAGAGGAGGCATTCGTTCAGACAGCTGTGTCAGTCCTCCATGGGATCCTTGTACTTCCAGAGCAGCATGTCAGCAGAATGCAGATCAAATATATTGGTATAGCTTTTGAAAAGAGAAGCAGGTTCAGGATGTTTGTCAGGCTGTGTGCCAGTGAGGTGGCTGGAAATTAGACTGCAGCCAATGGTAGTTGTTCTAGCAAATGCTGTAGGGTTTTCATGGAAAAGCACCCATGTTACTCTGGTGATTGTGCTGGATTTGGCCATTTCAATGATGCTGCCTGCCAATATCCCCCCCCCCAACACAGACACACACACACCAAGTCTGACTTTCTCTCCCTCCACTTCCGCCATGCCGCTTTCTCTGGAGCACTAACCAAATTACTGTATGTGCTGAAACAGATGAACATGCTGCACATTCTCTCACCCACCAGATAACATGTTCTAAATACAGTTTTCAACATACATTATATGGCAGCCATGTGGGATTTATTCTAAAAACAATGTGGAGATGCTGAAAAGTAAGTCACTGTCATAATCTGCTGGACAGTGGGGCTGTCGATTGCTCCTTTCTGCTTCCAGCTCCGCTGCCTGCTCTGGTGTAGGGAAGCAGCAGTGCGTTTGTAAGCCTCTCCCATGTTGGGGACTTATCATTGTGTTTTTGGCCCCTCTGCTAGCCCCTTCAGTCTCCCAGGACAGCAGAAGTGGGGACTGTCAGGGCAGTGTGTCTAACTATCAGTGGCTCTAGCAGGAGTTGAGTCCTGGCTGCCTGCCAGAGCATTGCAGCTGGCAGTGGGTCATTCACTCTTGATTCGAGCCCCGGGACTCTAGTGGGGGTGTGGGGACTGAGATAATGGAGTAAGCCAGTGCTCTCATGTGTGGATAATATGCTCCCTGACTGAAGGAATAGCAGCAGGACAAAGAGGAACTTTCAGCACCTGAGCACTAATAGCATGTTTGGCAGGTACATGCAGGTGCATTAGTGCCATGTTTCCAAATGGGCCACACTCTCACAGCCTGACAGTGGTCTCATGATGATGAGATGAGAAGCAATGGTATTTACTGCTCCTCTCTCCTTATGATCCTGATGCCTGGTCTGGGGTTGGACAGTAATGGTACCCTTGTCTGCCATTGGCAGCTCCTCTATACTCAAGACTCCATTGCCTGCTCTGGGTTTGAAAAGCAATGGTGGCCTTTTTCGTCATTGGTATCTCATCAATGCTGCAGACTCTGCTGCCTGGGGTCATTTGTGATGCCACCATGAGTAGATTCCAGTTTCTTCTGAAACCCGCCCCAGTGTCCAGCAGTTGGGTATCCCACCCTGACATGGTGCAATATTACTGCAGCCATCCCCTGCAATTCTGGCTTGGCGAGTGCCCATGTCACCGCTCATGAACATTACTGTGCCATATCCCCCTCCTCCAAACAGTTAAAAAAAATGCCACCCTTTCCCACCCACTTTGCACTGTTAACACCCTCCACTTACACCCTTCCTTTGTCCCTCATTGCGATTCCTCTGCTCCTTGCTGCAGAGTCCTCATGTGTCTCGATGTGCTGTTTTGTCAATCTTTAATTACATTGAAATGAAAAGGTCCCATTCATTTCAGTGGGCCATTCATGTCAATTTTTCTCCCTAATTCATAGGTTTTTTTTTTTATATTTTTCTGTTGGTCCTTTTTAGCCCCACCCTCATGACTGTTATGGGCATCCACTTTCAAATATTCCTCCCTGAAGTGAGTATCTGCTGCCTCTGCTAGCATATACTACAAACTCCCATATATGGAGGTGGGATTTGAAAGTTGACATCCATGGGGTTTGTGAGGGTGGGAGTAAAAAAAAAGCTCTTGACAAAAAAATGGAGGTACAAATATTAAAACAATTATGATGTAAAGAAAAAAAAACATTGTAATGAAGGGGCCCAATGGAGAAGCAGTGCCCTGAGGAACATTGAGGAGTAGTCATTGAGGGACAGAGGAGCTGCAATGAATGACAGAGGTTGGTTCCAGTGCCCAACTAACTGCTTGCCTCTGAGGTCAACCATAAAGGCCTCCCTGCAGGAGCAGCAGAGAGCCAATGAGCTGCTCGTTGCTTAGGTGGGCTCTAAGAGTTCACTCACAGGAGTGGTGATAGGATAATCGGAGGAGCAGCACATCAAGGGACATCGAGGGAATGGGAGGCTGTAGTGAAGGCCAGAGCTGCACCTCCTGAAGGAGTGGCAGGGACCTAATCAGCTGTCTGCTGTGGAGGCAGCCCAGCCTAGATCCCACACAGAAGCAGCCATAACAGCTGCACTCAGCAGCTATTCAAACTGCACCCCCCGCCAAAGAGGGGAGCATCTTTAGAGTAGCAGCTCAGCAATGATCCAACCCCCCCCTCGTGAGAGGAGACTTCTGTATAGGAACTGCTCTTGGTGGCAATCCAGCCTGCCTGCCTTAAGAGAAGGGGGATCTGTTTAGGAGCCATGCTTCGTGACAGTCCTGCACCTCTCTTTCACCTTCCACAGGCCTGAAAAACTACCAAACAACCTGCCCGTTGGTACAGCTACACCCGTAGCATAAAGGACCTTTCAATTCTTCCATTTCCTTTCATCTTCTCCGTGCCCTTATTCACACCACATTTCATAAGAACAGCATGTAATCAGACACCATTGGCATTGGCCAGTGTTTGTTATAGTGTATGTGTAACCCCTTCCCACCCCCACCAATTTGGAGTTTACCTTAATGTCTTCCTGGGCTCCCTTAATGCCCACTGCCAGGCTGACATCCTTTGGAGGTAATAGATTCCTGGGTGTCTGTTTGCTTCTGTTCATTTGCATGAGAGTGCCATGCTGTGCCTCTGCACCTGTCCCTTTAAGAGTCTACCTAATATGGGTATAGCGAATGGTCTGAGCTGGGTCCGAGTGATTCAAGGCATGTGACTGGCCAGACAGCGTACTGATTTGCCCCACTCTGCAACTGATAACAGTGCAGAGGAAGCCTGTATGAAAACTGTACTTATCTACCTCTCATATATAGTTGTATTTGAATTAGAGAAGTTTGTTTAACCTGATTGCCTTGCAGATCGCCTTTTGGAATGGGGGCCACCAGGTTAGGTCTGGGACTTCCAGTAATTCGACCAATAGGACTCAGTGGACCTAAAATGGATCCTGGCTCAACTGTCTCATGGGAAGGAAAACTAGTTATAAAGTTGGCACCTAAACTAACCTGAAGAGGGTGTCCAACCTGTAACTGACAGCTTCTCCAGCCAACCCAAATCCTGGATTCCAAGGGAAATCCCCAGTACTAAAAGAGACAGTAGATCAGCTAGAGTAGGAGTTGGAGCATGAAGTGTGAACAGCTCGAGCTTTCGAGCAGCTGCTCCCTGAACTGAGTGTAGGGGAACTGGCAGGAAGAGGCCCAACTTGCCTCCCTGCCATGTTTCACCTGCATTGGACAGCCTGATTACAGAAATCAAACTTGTTCCGATTTAAAATTTAACCTGCGGCAGAAAGTATCAGAGAGTTTGAAGCACCACTTGTGTTTTGGACCGAAGAATTGCTCCTGTGAAGCAATCGGGCCAAGTAGTGTGTGAGACTGATTTTGTAGTGAGAGGTTTGCTCGGTGAATCTACTGTAATAGCAACTGGACTGTATCAGAACTGTAAAAAGTTGATGCTGTCTTTTTTGAATGCACTGAATGTCTCCTGTGGGTCAGACCTGCCTGTTCATAACCCAATCTTTTATGCCAGCTGTAGGCTTCACCACCACACGGAACTGAACTTTGTCAATGTGCTCATCATACCTGGGTATTTGCCATTTCGGCCCAGATCAACTGCTCTGCAGCAGAGACTGTCTGCAGCAAGAGATGGGCTTGGGGGATCCCGCCTCTATGTAGAGACAACTCACAGGCTGCGGCCACCTGGAGGAAAAGACCATGAACAGGAGGTGTGTAACTTAGAAACATAGACTTTGATGGCAGATAAGGAATACTTGGCCCATCTAGTCTGCCCATTTCCCTACCTACAGGATAGGCCGCAGATCCTAGTTAACCAACAGCCTATTTCTTCCTACCCCCACAAGAATTGCCTTATTTCTGTCCCATGCATTCTTGAATTCTCCCACAGTTTTAGACCCCACAACCTCCTCAGGAAGGCTGTTCCATGCATCCACTACCCTCTCTGTGAAATTATACTTCCTCACATTGCCCCTGAACTGCCCCCTCTAACTTTAAATTGTGTCCCCTTGTTCTTGCATGTCTCTTTTTCTGAAAGATGCTACCCTCTTGGACTTTGTTGATTCCACTGAGGTACTTAAAAGTTTCTATCATGTCTCCCCTCTCCCTTCTTTCCTCAAGGGTATACATATTAAGCTCCTTTAGTCTCTCCTCATAAGGCTTCTCTTGCAGACCCTGCACCATTTTAATTGCCCTCCTCTGGACTGCCTCTATCCTGTCTATGTCCTTGTGGAGATGGGGTCTCAAGAACTGAACACAGTACTCCAGATGGGTTCTCACTAACTGTCTGTACAGAAGGATAACAACTTCCTGTTTTCTGCTGCTGATGCCTCTCCCTATGCATCCCAGTATAGCCCTAGCCCTCCCTACTGCCTTCTCACACTGCTTGCTAACCTTAAGGTCATCTGATATGATTACCCCCAGGTCCCTTTCCTTTTTTGTTGTTGTTACTACCTACCGCCCCCCCCCACTGTGTATTCTTCCCCTGGGTTCTTGTTTCCCAGGTGCATTATTTTGCACTTCTTTGCATTGAATCCTAGCTGCCATACTTGTCGGCCCTGCTTCCCCATGCTTATCGGTGAGCACCACAAGGTCTCCATATTGCTTACAATTCCACAGCAATCTCATAGCATGAGTACAATCAGGGTAGCTCCCTGCAACGACTTATTTAATTACCTATGGTACAATCTGATTTCTCTAACTTTCTGGGTGTCAAGAGACTGGGCCAACCGGCCTGGATTACAAATAATCATTTTGTTGTTGTACATGCTAACTGCCTTTTCTTTCCATCAAGGTCCCCAACATCAGCTGTAATGCCGGCTACCCCCAGGCAATGCCTCTGGTTTGCCAGCTTTCCATCCTGGGTATCCAGTGTTGTAGGACTGTACTATTTGGACTGAGAAGTACATGCCAAAACCCTGATTCAAATCAGAATACAAATCATTTAACTAAATGACCAAATGTGTTGAATCCACTGGAACTGATGTGGAGCCTTTGGAAACGAGTCCTTGACTCAAAGGGTTGTAATTCCAATATGTATAATAAAATAAATAAATAAATGCACACCCCATCCTTGTTCACATCCCCTGAATCAATCTGATTTTCTTGTTTCACATCTAATCTGGCTATTGTGCATATTATTAGTTGGATTAGAGTATTGCAATGTTGCAGATGTCTTGCTAACTTTATTTCACAGTTGATCTCCAGGGAAATTGCTGAATGTCCCACCCTGGTGGTAAGTGCGAAGGATGTGTGCATATTATACCTGCTATTTACTGAGTGCGTGGTAATCACTGCTGTTACAGGTACGGAGCCACTAGGAGGGTTGGTGGGTGGTTATAGCTTCCCAGTGGGTTATAGTAGGCTAGGCAGACACCCCAATACTGTTATTCTGTGTGGAGGCACCTTAGTACTGAATCCAGGCCACTTAACCTGTGCTCAGACACACAGGCAGGAGTAGTAACCTTAGGGATGGCACTGCCTAGGGGTTACATATGGCTTCAAAAAACATTTGATTAATTGATAATTTTTTTTATTTATTTAGGGATTCTTATCATACCTTTGAGTTCAGAGCTCTTTTACAAAGGTTCCACGTCAAACAGTGACAATGACTACAATAACAAACAGTTTATACACAATACTCGAATAGTAGGTAGCTAGTATACAATAAGGTTACAATGCCATTCATAGTACCAATGGTGATAGTACAGCATCAAGAGCATTCAACTAGGGTATAGGACAGTGTTTATATGTAGGGAAGGAGATAAAGAGTTGTGACACCTAGTGTGAGAGTCTGAGGAGGAGTCAAGGTGAGGGGGAGGGGAGATGGGGGGAGAGTGGGCGGCCACAAAAAGTGGCTTTGTCTAGGAGGTTGGGAGGTAGTGGTAGTAGCTTGGTTTTAAGGTTGATTACAACTGACAAAAGTTATGAAGTTAGTCCGTTTACTGAATATGGTCATTTGAACAGGGCAGCGGTTTAAAACATGGCAAAATCATGTGTGGCCAGTTATGTTTTAAAGGATTATTTTTAAATAAATCCAGCAACTTGACTCTGTGTTACTCTGAAGATAACTTGAGAAGGAAAACGTTGTCAGGAAGCAACTACTCCTAATACAAAGTATGTTTTGCCCCTTAGAGAGGCATATTTATGTTAGCAAAGATTGGGTCTTTCTGGGGATTCAGAGATTGTCTTTTTTCTGGGGGTTTGGTGTGCTGGCATACATTCATGTTTTGACTGGCATTATGTCACTGTGTTTTTCTCCCTTGTAACTCTTAGTTTACTGCTCACTGTAGTCTAGTTAATGTTTTTTTGTCAGTGTTTGTAGTGAGTACTAGGTCCCCCCACTTGAGTGTGAACTGCTTGATGGTTTGGAGGGTGAAATAAGGGGCCATGTTGAAGAATGGCATTTTTAATAAATCAGTAGGGTTATGTAGCTCACGAGCATCTGATATATACAGTAAGTCAAAGCCCATTTCTGTTAGATCTTCAGGTCCCCACATTCAAATGGTACCCACATAGTATGGTGTTGACTGTGAATAGTGCTGACAGGTGAGGGGCCATATTCAGAGGCCCATGGTATACCATGCCAGCCTGATGGGGCAGCCACACAAACTATACAGGTGCGAGAACCCCCATGCATAGTAGGCAGAGCAGTATTGTCGTCGGCTTCAGCAGCACTAAGCTGTCTCTATCACAACACTGTTTAATGGTGCAAGACTTCCCCCCATTCCCCCCGAATGCCCATCTATTCAAGTTACAGTCGCAGTTCCCCTATCCTGGTGGTGTAGCAGCCCCCTCCCCTGCTTGGTCAACAGTGCAGTGTAGTCATAAATATATATAAAAAAAAAGATTCCTGGTCAGTGGTGGACAGTGTGCCTGCTCCCCTTCCCCCATTCTCCTCAAAAGGTCAGTAGCCCACATCTTGACCTGCTTATTCAGGACCCTCCTCCCCACACCCTCCCCTGCCTTACAGAGGCCATTGTACAGCAACCTAGGTGGCGATTGGCATAGTCACCACCTTGGCCATCTGCCATCTGACAGGCATGCATACTGTAGAAATAAGGCAGTTCAAATGCCTGTCAGATGGCATGCCAAGGTGTGAGAGGAGGGCTGTGCTGGCGCAGTCTTGACTGGTGTACAATGGCATCAGCAACTGGGAAGGGGTAGGGGAAGAGAGTTCTGAGCAGGCTGATCAGGTGAGGCGGGGGTCACTAGACTACCAGGATTCATTTATACATGTCTTTTGCTACACGGCACTGTTTGGATGTGGGAAGATAGCTAGATGTCTGGGGGAGTGATGTGATGCCAGGAGGTGACCTGAGATGGAGGGAAGCAAAACTACCACGATAGGGATGGGTGTGATTGTAGCTAGGGCAGGACAGATGCTGGGGGGGTGCTACACATATCAGCTAATGAGCCCATAATGGGCATGCTAATGGCCCCTTAGTGCCTTGCATGAATACTGGGCTCATTAGTATACTAGGACTGAATATAGCCCACAGAACTGTTGACATTTTGGATCTGAGCTATTTCCACTGGACTCCTGTGGGCCATATTCAAGTTTGAGCTGTGTCAGCACAGTGCATAGTGGCTTGTTGGTGCACACAGATTTTCTAAATATGGGGGCCCAGCTCTATTGGGATTATTCCCTTTGTCTTTAAAAAACTTCTATTTTGCTGACATTGGTTTTATAGTCTTATGAAAGGAAGTATCTGTGCTACAGTGGCTGTATAGTGTATATACAGTGTCTTTAACAGCTATCTAGCTGTGCCTCTCAAAATACCTCTTACCATGCCTGGATCATAATTGTTACCTTCCTGCCTTTTATGTGTATACAAATTTGGCTAACACAAGATCCCCATTTTCTTGTGCCACATGACATCAGAATGCTCACACTCTGTGAATGCTGCTGTAGCAGTGCACCTGAACACACAGCCCAGCAGCTATCAGAACTTTCACAGACCGGGGAAATGACTTAAGACATCGGAATTTAACAGCAGACATCTCTTATGACTATCAGCCTGGAGACTATGAGTTGGAAGGTTTAGCGGCTAAAAAGACCCTAGAGGTTACAGAGGCCACAAAGTGATGAGAAGCCTTCTATTTTAATTTTGCTTTGAATGTTTGCTTCAATCTGAAAAGATGGAAAAGGTGGATTCCCTTCCTACTGGGTGATTTGTCAGCTGATTCCCTTGGTTTCTGCTGGACTTTTTTTTTGATCATACTGGCAATTTTGGCCCCAAGGTTTTTGTTTTTTTTAAGAATGTTGTTTTTTTTTTGTTCGTTTCCATTTTGAAGGATTTGTTCTAGACCTGCTCTGTTTTGTGCATCATTTAATGTCTATATTAATCTTTACAATTGCTATATTTAAAGAGAAAGGAAAGCAAGGAAAAGGAGGTGAAAATTACGGGTGCCATGTAGGTACCTTCTTTTAAACTTTTTTGTCAATTTTGAAAGTCTGTTTTGTAGGAAATCTGGTTGGTTTTTATCCACTCCTTTTAAAAGTATTACTTAGTTTTATATTTGCTCTGCAAAGATTAAAGACATCTGGGACATTTTGCTTGGGACTTACACTGAATATAAAATTCAAAACGGACTTCTATTCTATATTGGTCTATATTTGATTAACAACTGAAGACCAATTGAAGACCAGTGTAACTTATTATTTTTGGAAGGTGATTGGTTTAAGTGTACATTAATATTATTATTTTGCATAATTTATTTATTTTGTTATTTCTATTAGGATTCAGTTAGATAAGAGGTAAATTTATTTTTTTGTTTTCTTTTTGGAAATTATATATACTGTTTAGTTTAGTAATTTTGTAAGTATATATATATATATATATATATATATATATATATATATATACTGCCTAGATTAAATGCCTGTTATGACCAGAAGCAAACAAATGGTTAAATTACTAGAGGCCAAATCCAAGAATAAAAGGGAACAGAAGGAGGTGAAGAAAAGGGGAGATAGCTCCTTACTTGGATTATTGGCTGGAAAAATGCCAAATAAAAGAAGGAATAAAACACGTTTAGACAAATTGAAATTAAAAAAGAATAAACAGTAAAGATTATGAACAACAAAGAAATAGTTTGTACTCCAACTCCAAATGGAGATATTACAAAATTTTTGAAGGTAACTAAAAATACTAATATTGATCAAGGGCTAGAGGGATTAAGAATGAATAAGATGGAGGAAGTGAAAAGTTTAAGATTTACTGGGGAAACAAAATAAGGGAAAAATAATGATAATATGGAAATATGGAATGCATCAAAAGAATCAAAAACATTGAGTAATCAAGGTGGTTTAATTAGGAATGCTGGGGAAATACAAGAAGACATTAAATTTAAAAAGTCAGTAGTAATAGATGATACATTGAGTCCTCTGGATAATCAATAGACCTGGGCAGAGGAAGAACTATCATGGTCTCATAATTCAATTAACATCTCTATGATGGATCTGGATCTAGAGGAAATAACAAAAGAAGTTGAAAGAGTACTTAGAGACCCATTACAATCTAATGTATTGATCTATCAACAGTTAACTGAGATTAAAAAGGAGTTGGCTTTCCTAACAGGAATAATGATTGAAAACAAGATTAGATTAGATTATCTTGCTGAAAACTAAGATAAAAATAGTTTTGGAATTCAACAAGAGATGACATTTAAATTAGATGAGAAAGTAGAGGAAATTAAGCAATATGCTGAAAAAGAGGTAAGTAAAGGAGAGGATTAATTAGAATATGTGATGCTTCCAGATAAAATATTTAGGGAAGAAAGCATATGTGTGGATTTAGAAAATAGATTTCCTGATATATGGGAAAAAGTGAACAACAAGAAAATAAAGAGATGGAAGATGAGAATATGAATAAAGATGAAGGAACCAGTAAAGATGTTAGAAGGTTAAAAGATGAAGTGGAGGAGGAACAGGTAATAGAAGGTCCAAATAATATAAAGAAGGGATTTGAAAATAAAGGACAAAGGAAAAATATTAAAGGAAGACAGACAGAAAGGGTAACAACTGAAGTAAATATAGAAGGTTCAAAGAATAAGGGGAAAAAGTTAAAAAAAAATCCACAGAAGATAAAAAAAGTGGAAAGAGAGTGTTGGAAGGAAAAAAAACAAGGTAAAGAGCAAGGAAATAGAAGATGGAAGGACAGTGGTTGGCACAGTACAGAATAACAAAAGACAACAAGGACAACAAGGATGTAGAGAAGTTGTAGATGATATAGGGAAAGTGGATGACAATGTGGAGGAAAAGATGGAAAAAGGAACTTTAGAAAGAAATCCTTCACTGAACTTTAGAAAGAAGTCCTTCACTGAAGCCGAGGGCTGGTTCAAGGAACATAGATTGGTGATAAATCTTAAAAAAACAAAAAACATGTTCTTCACTCATCCCCAAAACAAGTCCTGCAACTTCAAACTCCTCATTCACTCTGGGTCCTCATTCCCATTCGAACAAGTTTGCTCCTATAAATACCTAGGGATCCATTTTGACCCCTCCCTCTCTCTCCTTCCATGGACACATCGCTGCCCTAGCCACTGCCACTAATATTCGATTGGGCATCTTACATCGGTATAAACACTGCCTCCCCCCGGAGGCACTTTGACTCACAGTCACCTCCTCTATCCTGTCCCTAGTGGACTATGGACTGCCGGTGTATGGTGCTGCTGATCAGACCGCACTCCATAAAGTTCGCACTACTCTGAATAAGGCCTGCAGGTTAATTACTGGAGCACCTAGGATGACACACACCTGTCTACTGTATGCTAAAGCACTGATACTTGATCTCGATGAGCGCCTCAAATATCTTACCTGTACCCTTACAAAAAAGACCCTCCTTGGGCTTTCCCACCAGGATTACCATACCATACGCCGCTCTGTCCCACTAGTTCATACTGGACCTCTGGGAAAACCCTCTTGTTATCCCTAGAGCTAGACCTCTCACGGCCAAAGAGCCTTCAGCTTTAGGGCCCTCCTGGTTCAACACACTGCCCCTCCATCTCCGAAGCTCCAACTATATCGTAGCTTCAAAACTTCCTTTACGAACCGCCTTTATTAACACCATGCTGTAACTGCCACTAGTCAAAGCTGTACTCAATACTTATGACAAAGCTTATTACTAAGCTGCTAAGGATGACATAACTCTGGTATTGTTTGCATCCATCCTACCTGTACCTGCTTGTTTGTATATATGTCTTAATTTTACTGTTATACTTATGTGTTGTACTGCTATACTGTGTATTTTGGTTTGTCTTACTGTGACAAGGTACCTTTGTAAATGAGCCTATGGCTCAAAGGTTTTCCAAACTGCTGTTTAAATAAAATAAATAAAAAATAAATAAAATGATCTAGAAAATTTGTTGTTAAATGGTGAAGAGAAAGATAACAAACATGAGGAAATATTGAAATAATTTAAAAAAAAAACAACAAAAAGAGATTTTGTTTTACCTTTGTATAAAATGGCATGTTTGCCTAATGAAACAGAGGAAAGTTTGTCAAAAATGGTTAAGAACTTATTAGACAGTGTACTAAGTGGATGCAGACAAATACTGAACAGTATTAGTGTTGTAAGGCCTATTATGGAATTAGAATTGGTTCTGGTGGTTACAGACCAGTACTATGCTCTGAAAGCCATTGACAAACAAGCAAAAGAGCTAGGTAAAATAGGAATCCAAGCTGGAGAATTGATAACTTTGGGTGAGTTATTTCCAGAATATTATGCGGTTATAGAAAAAGGAGGAGAAATAAAGGAGGTTATCATATATGGCTTAAAACAATTTTACATGGAAAATAGTAAGAATCTTAAGAGCAAAGTGGCTGATTTATTAAATATACTGTTAGGCACTGAGGGCTGCATCCACAATGTAACACAGGCTATTCAATGTGAAAAAGATGGTCAAATATTGGTAAAGATGAAAAAGGGAATTATTTTTGAACTATTAATACAGAGACAGCCATTGTTGGATGATCTTGGTGTATATGTTTGTATGGAATTAGGAGAGATGGATCAAGAATTTCAAAAGTATAAAGAATCAAGGACAAGGGAAGTTATAATAGAAACATCAAATAGATATACATTATTAACTGATCTGGATCAGTGACTGCCTGGAAAAAGTAATGAAAGGAGGTCACAGACATCAGAGTTTAATATAAGGACTAATGAGATTATATATGAGAAAGAACCTAATGAGAACAAGATAGAATCAAAGAACAAGATACAAATTCTTACTTGGAATTCCTCAGGATTACAGGAAAGATCAGGAGACCTGGATTTAGTAAAATATTTTGAAACATTTTAGTATATATGTATCCAGGAAACATGGATGATGAATGAGGCTTATTGAGATGGATATGTGACATATTGGAAAAAAGCTGAAAAGTTGAAAAGGCATGGAAGGAATGCAGGGGGTCTTCAAACTTTCTGTAAATTAAATAATAAAGTGAAAACAAGGGATATACAGATTGAGAGTAAGAGCACATTAATAGTATATATACAGGAGGAAGGAGAAGATGATTTAATATTAATAAATATCTGTGCACCTCCATTAAATAGTTCCTAAGGTGATAAGGATTGGTTGAAAAAATTATCAAGGGAATTAGACAGATCGACATTTGAATATCCTAATAGCAAAATAATATTAGTAGGAGATTTTAATGTAAGATTGGGCACCTTACAAGGAATACCAGAAGAAACTGTATCTTGTTGTTATCATTTGGAGAATAATAATCTAATGGCTAAAAGGGAAGTGATGGACTACACAGTAAATATTCTTGTCCATAGGAACTTATGTGATAGAAATTTCCTTTTATTAAATGGGAGAATTAAAGGTGATATTCCTAGTAATTATACATATCAAGGGGATCATGGGTCATCAACAATAGATTATGTTTTGGTTAATCTAAATTTGCTATCAAAATGTGTTGAGATGAGGATAAACACAAATTTGGAGAGTCAGCATGCCTCCATAGAACTAATGTTGGAAAAGGATCAGACAAAATTTGCTGTTGATCAAGTGGGACCTGAAGTGTTGAACTTGATAAGAAAGAATGTTATTGGGTGGGATATTACAGAAGGAGGGAAACGTATCCAGTTAATGTATGATGGAGGTATATTGGATAAAATAAATAATTATATTGATGATAAAAATGATATAGAAACATTACTGGACTATAACATCATTATGGTTGATGTCAGGCAGATCATCTCCAGGCAACAAAATATAATAGTAAGGAAAGGACAGGCATGGTTTAATAAAGAATGTAGGGATGCAAAGAAGAAATGTAATGGGTTAATGAGAGTTTTAAAAGGTAGTTTGTTAGAAAACAAGAACAGTGAAATGAACAAATTAAGAAAAGAGTATAAAAGGATTTTGAAAATAAATAAAGGAAGATACCAACTTAAATTATGGACAGAATTAGAGGAAGCTGTAGTATCAAATGACTCTAAGAAGTTCTGGAATATAGTCAATAATGGTACATTAAATTATGACAATAGGATAATTACATTAATTGAGCCAGATGTATGGGTACAATATTATGAAGGTTTATTTTATACAACAAATAAAAAGAAACAAATTATAGTCGAACAATATGGTAAGAATGAATTTGACATTAAAAATCAAGAATTGATTAACAATAAACCATTTATGGAAGAGGATGTATGGAAGGTTTTAGATTCTTTTAAAAAAAACATAAAGCCCCAGGCCCAGATGGGATACCTTTTGATGTTATTTTTCATACAGTTCGATTTTGGGTTCCTTATTTGACGATATTCTATTACAAGCTTTGGGATAAAGGAATAATACCAACTAGTTGGAAACTAAATATAATTGTTCCAATATTTAAAAAAGGGGAAAAAAAAGTCCAGAATGTTATCTACCAATTAGTTTAATAGATAGTACGGAGAAGATATTTACTAAAATATTAAACAATAAATTGACAACATGGGTTGAGAAAAACAATATTATCGATACAGCGCAAGCAGGATTTAGAAATGGTCAATCTACATTAGACCAATGTTGGATATTGGTGCATTTAATTTACAAGTATACTAAGATTAAAAATCAAAAGCTATATTGTAAATTTGTTGATCTAAAAACAGCATTTGATCGAGTGAATCATAGTATGATGTGAGAAAGATTAAACCGATTAGGAGTGGATAGGGATATGGTGACAATGACTGAGCGATTATATCAGGACAATTATACAAGCGTAAGATATTCAACAAAGGGACAATTGACACAATGGTTTCAAACTAACATTGAGGTAAAGCAGGAATGTACTCTTTCACCATTTTTATTTAATTTATATTTTCAAATAATATTAAGTAAATTATATGATTCAGATTTTCATTTGACTAGAATAGGGAAGAAGCATTGTGCTTATTTGGCATTTGCAGATGATGTAGCTTTATTATTAACAAGCTTCATAGCATAAACAGGATGTTAATTAAATTTGTTGGAGAATGTAAGAAGGCAGATTTATTATTAAATTATGAGAAAACAAAAGTACTAGTCTTCAGAGGGAATAAAAAAGAATACCAATATAAAATAGATGGATATGGATTGGAAGTGGTAAACAAATTTTGTTATTTAGGAATAGTTTTCACTCAGGATGGTTTATGGAATAAGCATATAAAAGAAACTTATAGTAAAGTAAATAGATTTATGGCAGTAATGAATAGATTTGTGTATAAACATGGAGGGCTGTCAATAAAAGGAAACTTGAGGGTTTTAAATGCAAAAGTTAAAGTTCAAATACTTTATGGGCAACAATTTGGGCATTTGGTGATTTTTCCAAATTAGAATGTATTTTGAATAAATGTTATAAAAAAATGTTGGGTCTTCCTATTGGGATGCCATCAGCAATGGTTAGGGCAGAACTGGACCAATGCCAATTGGGATGTGAAATAAAAACAAGACAAATGCCCTGTTGGTTAAAGGTATATAACATAAGTAATCAAAAGTTTCCTAGATTATGTATGGTGGAGGCAATGGAGTATAGCAAATATTATAGGTTATTTCCAAGTATGGAAATAGAGAAAATATTAAAACCAGTGGGGTTGTTAGAGACTATTATGGAAAGTAAGATTTGTCCAGCAGATATAATTAAATTAAGAATTAAAGATAGGGTTAGAGATTATTATACCCAATTGGATTTGGCACTGTGTAAACAGTATAAAGTGAATGAATGGATGGTTAAAAGTAACAGGTCACATGAATTAGAATTTTACTTGAGAGCTAAAATCAATCCTGAGTTTAGGAATTATTAACCCGAGCAAGATTCGAGAGTATTACAACAAACTGGAAATTAAATTTATATTGTAAAGAGAAAATAATGGAAGATATACTATGTAAATGTGGAACAGGTAAAGATGCACTTAGAGATCAGTTAATAATATGCCCTCTATATGAGAAAGATAGAAGGAAAATTATGGGGGAGATTTTCAGAAAACTTGAGTTAAATCCAGAAATTATGTTGAATTTCTTGTTAAAATCTCATAGCCTGAAAATATTACTCGCTGTTGCCTCCTTTTTAAAAATAATTGAGCAGAAAAAATTGCATGTGAGGAATGTTTTAACTTAAGGGGTAGGTTAAGCTGTTTATAATTTGTCCAATATTTCAATATTTAAAAATATTTAAAAATGTGGATATTACTAAGACGAATTGAGGATTAATGTTATATGATGGATGTTTTAACATGGAAATTATAAAAATGTGTATTTGATTGAATTATAATCAAGTATTTTAATTGTAATGACTTGAAAAAGTTGATCAATAAAATTACTACTACTATTTATTTGAAAATTGGTAACAGGAAGAGGCACACTGAGCAGAGGCTAGTTTCCAGGTGTGACATGGGGAATGGTTATGTTTAACACAATATAGTACATTGCGCGGAACAGAGAGCAAGCTGCAGGCACAGAGCAAAAAATTAATACATCTTTGATACAAACTTGGAACAAATTAAAGGGCAACACATGTGCAGGTGGAAAACTGGGAATTAGACAGAAAAGCCATACAGAGGCAAGCAATGCAGTGTACCAGGGATCAGTAAAGGACTAAGGGACCCAAGAACCTGAGCTACCAAAAATAACTAAGGGGGGCATCCTTCAGGACACAGGTACAGTTAGGTGGGAGGAGGAACTTTGGCTGGATCCCAAAAGGAGACTGAGGAAGTGGCTTGTAGAGGAGAAAGGGAAGCTGGTTCCAAAGTTTGGAAAACAATAGGAAAAGTACAAGTGCCCAGCACAGGAACAGGGTCGAGGAGTGGAAAAGGTTCTCTGGTCCCTGGAGCAGAGGGAACAGGGAGGACAGGAGAGAGGAGATGTAAGAAGGAAGGGAGCCAAACCAGTACTTGGAGATGAAATAAGAGCAATGTAACTGGCTACATGAAGGTAAGGGGAGGATGGAGAGAGAGAAATAGATAGAACAGTAGCACGTATGTGGAGGAAATTTTGTCACAAAATGGAGAAAGACATTCCAGAATGTGTCTAGTCTGGCTAGAAGATGGAGGGGGCTGTACTACGTACCATACACCACATCTGCATAGTCGAAAACTGGAAGCACCATTTTGGTAATAAGTGAGCTCACAGTTGACCAGCAAGGGAAGGCAGTTTTTGTTATGGTTCAGGGCACCTAGCTTAGGGCAGAGTTTCCCACAGATAGCATCTATATGGTCTCTTCATTTTTTTTATTTATTATGCTTTTATTCCCCATGCCAGCCTCCCAGAACCTCAGCCTTATCACAGACCTCAGGCTTCCACCTCCAAATCGGCCATGACTCTGCAATACCCTCGGCTTACCCCCCAGAGTAGGGCTGTGGCAACAGCTCCCAACAGTACTGTAAATGATGGGATAGGTCGGAGGGTTGGCCTGGAGGCTAATTGAAGCAGAGGTGATCTTTATCTAGGGCAGCCGACAACTGAGTTTTTTTTTCCTTTGTTTTTTCTGGGGACGGGGACATGCAATGATGTCCAGAGTCCGCTCCACCCCCCTGAACATTCTGATGCTGGTCCCTGCAGTACTCCTGGCCTCCACCAGGGATCCATCAAGCACTGGTCATACTCCCCTCCTTCCCCCCAGAGAAGGAGAGCAGTCCTCATGATATTCCATCCTTTTCCCCCAGTCAGCCCTCAGATGACCCTGGTCCATTCCCGAACCTGAGTGACCGGCATCACAATCAGAAATCCAACTGCTACGCTAATGGGCCAGCCATGGGCTCTTCTTCTGTGGGGACAGTGTACAGCACCCTTGTCTCACTTACTTCAGACAGGTAAAATTTAACAATGTGTAAATTGGCAACCGTTTTCTGAAGGGTTCATGTAGTCTCATGTTTAGAATGAAAAGTCACAGTCTGACAGCTGTTTTGAAAAAAAAAACATCATTGGCCATTATGAAACAAATACCATTATGAAAGAACAAAGCATTGATTACTAATGTACAGTGACAGTGTAATTTGTTGATTGGCAGAGTGAATGAATTTTAAAGCAGGATATAAGGAGAACACAGGCACAATCTTCAAAGGTGAAAAGTTGTTGCAGTATTGTTGTAATGTCAGAACAATACTGCAGCAAATTTTCATGACCCTTGAACTGAATAAGAAAATGCTGTATATAGAAATCCATCCACGCTAAAGATCAGCCATATACTATAAGCTATTTGTGGCATCAGGGAAAGTCCTTTGTGCAGATGTGGTGCTGTGGAGGATGCTACACACATGGTAGATGGCTACTCTTGTTGTGCTGGGCTCCCTGGAGGTCTCCAAACTGAATACAGCAGATCCAAAGGTTATTGACTGGCAAGCTATTTTACCTTGTATCTGTAAAGTTTACCTTCTTAGTCCCACCCACAGAGATGCAATCACTATATATTGTAGGGGTGTGTCCGTGCCCCTATAGTTAGGGTTCAAACTTCATTTCTATGTTAAACTTGAAATTTCGCACTGTAGTAACTATGCAACCATTCAAGCAATTCGCATGAAATTTTTTATGTGCTCATCAGGGCCAAAGATCTCCTGATGTAGCAAGCTTTGTTCCAGTTAGATTTGTGCATACAGAGATACCGAGTGTCACAAAATGTGAAAATTACCATTTTTGGTCAAATTCTTTCACACTGTTGCTCAAAAAGGGTGTGGAATTTTGATCTGAAATTTTTAGGGTACAAAGGTCTTGGGTCACAGATGTGCCTTTTGAAGATTTGGTGACAAAATGTTAATCTGTTTCAAAATTATTAAATTTCAAATTTTCCCATTATTTCCTGTGGGATCAGTTAGATGTGCCACTCAAAAAAAGATTCTTTATTGCAAATGTGGAATCTTTTTTCATGCTTCCGCCATCTTGTTTTCAGTTAGCAGTGCCAAATGACTTACAAAATATATGAATTTAGTAGACAACAACAGTTGTCTTTACCTATTTGTGACCCGTACCATCCAATTCTGGGATTAGTTTTTCAGGAAGTTACTTACAAAGTATTTTTTTTTAACATGCATAAATCCTTTTTCACAAACTCTGGGGAAAAAACACGAAACAGGATCTTTTTTTGCAATTTGCAAAAAAAAAAAAACTTTCCACAAATTGCAAAAATGAAATGTGAAACAAGATCATTTTTCACAATTTGCCAAAAAGGAATTTTAAGACAGCTGATTCTTTGTCTGTCACTCCACAGATTACATATGGTTGTTGATTCTGCTCTGACATTTTCAGGGTACAAAGGGCTTGCCCCACAGATGTGTCTTTTGCTGGTTTGGTGAAATTATATTACTTTACTGTGGAGTTCCGAGGGTTTACATTTTGGTTAATTTCCCATAGGATAACATTATAATGTAAGATTTACACAGTCATTTGTCACTAAGCTGTGAAGAAATGGGGCTGGATATTCAAACTGCACCATTCTGTGGTGCAAGGCCTTGTGCTGCTCAAAAAAGTTGTGCTGGGGTGTGGCCGGATCGATATTCAATGGAGTTGCGCTATTGAGCGCTCAGCATTATCGCCCCACAGCCACAGCCACTGCATAACACTGGAACTGCGCCACTGCAAGTGGTCAGAGTGGAGCATTCAAGATCTTGGGTGGTGCAAGTTCCATTACGCCATGCCCAACTTTCAATATTCAAAGGTGACATGCAAATGGGGCCATAATTCATGCAAGGCGTGGGGGGGGCCATTTGCATCTACTTATGGACCCATTTACATGCCATTAGCATGCAGGTGCGCTGATCCCCGACAACTTGCACCTGGCACCCTGCCAGGCAGCAGCCATTGGGGACGGACGCCCCCTGCAGCCCGATCATGTACATGAAGTAAATCTCTCCCCCTACTGGCCCAATCACGGGCATAACAGTAATGAACCCCCCACGACTGGCCCGATCGTGGGCATAAGATCAACCCCCCCAAAGACCAATATCCCTGGTAGTCCAGTGGACCACGAAGCCTGATCATGGGCATAAGATCAACCCCCCCAAGACCAATATCTCTGGTGGTCCAGTGGACCGTGAAGTCCAATCGCGGGCATAAGGTCAACGCCCCCAAGTAAAATTTTCCTGGTGATCTAGTGGCCCCCGCACCCCACCCACCCATGGAGCTAACACCTCCACTCCCCCCATCAGCTGGTGGGCGGCAGCACCCCACCCGCCTGCTGCCCCACTGCCCACCGACTGACTTCTCGGTAGGGCTGCATGCCCATTGGTTCAGAGCAAGAGCCAATGGGCGTGCAGCCCATACCGTACAAGGCAGTCCAGATATGTGAATGAATGAATTCACTAGATCACCAGGGAAATTGGACTTGGGGGGGTTGACCTTATGCCCGTGATCAGGCTTTGTGGTCCACTGGACCACCAGGGATATTGGACTTGGGGGGGTTGATCTTATGCCCGCGATCGGGCTTCATGGTCCACTGGACCACCAGGATATTGGACTTGGGGGTTGATCTTATTCCGTGATCGGGCTTCACAGTCCACTGGACCACCAGGGATATTGGACTTGGGGGTTGATCTTATGCCCTTGATAGGGCTTCACGGTCCACTGAATCACCAGGATATTGGTCTTTGGGGGGTTGATCTTATGCCATGATTGGGCCAGTCGAGAGGTTCACTACTGTTATGCCAGCGATTGGGCCAGTTGGGGAGTTTCAGTACTGTTATGCCCATGATCGGGCCAGTCGGGGGGGGTTTCAGTACTGTTATGCCCGCAATCGGGCCAGTGGCGGGGGTGAGATCTGTGCAGGATCAGGCTGTGTGGGGGGCACAGGGAACAAGTGGAGGGCCACCCACAGGTGGCAGCTGCTGTGTTGTGCCCTGCAATGTGGCAGCTCACCTGTGGGTGGCCCTTGACTTACTCCTTTTTTTTTTGGCTCAAAGTTGTGCAGGCACAGGTAGGGGGTTCTGCTTGCACAACTCTGCACAGCCGGGCTGAATATCGGGCTGTGCAGTTTATGCATGGTTCCTCCCCCTTCGGTTGAGCATGCCTTCATTAGCATTGCACTGTTGCTCAGCATGACCTGAGGGGCGCAACTGCCTCCTGCTGAATATCAGAGAATGGTGCAATTTTGGACTTGCGCAGGTGCAACCCTATTGCGCATGGCGCAACCCTTTTGAATATCCAGCCCATGGTTTGCAATTTTGCTCTGAAATTTCAGGGTACAAAGAGCTTGTCAGCTTGTGCAACTGACAAGTGTCTTTTGCTGGTTTTGTGAAAATATATACATTTGGTATCCATTTGCACAAGTTTCAAATTCTGCTATGTTTCTATAGGATAACAATGCAATGTTATGTGTTTTGGGGCACTGCATACTATGGGATAGGAGTGCAAGGCCTGCCATCTCAAAAATGATGCATGGATGAGAGTGCAGGACCAAGAGGCTTGCACTCCCACCTGTAAATATGGATACCATTATGGACTGTGATGCTCCCACAAGGAAATAAGATTATAATTGTAATCTTTCAAAAATTATGGATGGATGGGGGCCCTGTGCTTCATCAAGCAAATAAGGCTATGATTATACTATCTCAAAAAGTAAGGAAATTAATTGCAAAAAACTTAGTTAATGCATCAGTTACGGTTCCAGTTACAAAAGTTGGGAAATATGGTATTAGGGTTTCCAACACTAGCAACCCACCCCTTCTCAGCACGCACCAGGAGCTGACAGGTGTGTGCCTTGGGGTTGTCATCCCTAATGCTCACCCTGTTCTTCTATACTCTACCCATCTCAGCTTATTTACTCATGGAATGGTGTGAGTGTTTGGGCTGACAACCCCGAGACACACCCCCAGACGCTTGTTCTTGCATGTAGGATGGAGGTAGGGTGTTAGGGTTGGAAACCCTGACACCACATTTCGCAACATTTAAGAACATAAGAAGTAGCTGGCAGATGGGGGCTGTGAGCTCCATCTAGTCTGCCCAAATATTTCTACCTCCAACCCATTTCATTAACCTTTTAAGTGCCCACATTGTCTGTCTCATGCTAGCTTGAATTCCTGTACTGTCTCTGAAGCCACTACCTCTGGGGGCAGGTTGTTCCATGGTTCTATCACCCATTCTGTGAAAAAGTATTTCCCTACATTAGTTCTAAATCTGCCTCCAACTAGTCATAGATTATGCCCCCTAGTACACACAGTTTTTTTTTCCTGGAATAGATCACCTTTCTGGGCTGTGTAGATTCCCTTTACATATTTGAATGTTTCTATCATGTCCTTTCTGTTTCTTTTTTGCTCCAGAGAGTATAAGCTTAATTCACTGAGTCTTGTTTCATACTGTTATTGATAAATACCCTGCACCATCTTGGTGGCTCTTCTCTGTACCCTTTCCAAGCTCTCAATGCCCTTTTTCAGGTGGGGTCTCCAGAACTGCACTCAGTATTCCAGGTGCAGTCTGACCAAGGACCTGTACATGGGGATAATTACCTTGCATTTCCTGCTTGTAATTCCTCTATCTATGTATCTGAGGATGCTGCTGGCCTTCTGTGTTGCTTTTTCACATTGCTTCCCCACATTTAGATCATTGGTAACAATTAATGCAAGGTCATATTCCATCTTTGATTTTTCTAGTTGGTGCCCATTCAGTGTGTACGCCTTTCCTGAGTTTTGCTTCTCCATGTGCATCACATTGCACTTCTTCGCATCCTGCATTGCATTGTTATCCTATAGAAAAACAGCAGAATTTTAAACCTGTGCAAATGGATACCAAATCCTGTCTGCCATGTTCTTGATCATTCCTCTGATTTCTTGAGATCGACCTCCATCCTGGAGGCACCTTTGTCTGTGTCAACCCTGTTGCAGAGTTTGGCGTCATCTGCGAACAGACAAAGATTCCCTTTCAGTTCATCAGCAATGTTGCTGATGAATATGTAGAAGAGGATTGGGCCAAGTGCTGAACCATGTGGAATGCTGCTGGTAACTGTGCCCTCCTCTGATAATGCCCTATTGACCATGACTCTCTGAGACCTGTCTAGAAGCCAGTTCCTAATCCAGCTGACTATTTTTTTGTCTGTGCCTGTGTGTTCCACTTTGTTTGCCAATCTCCTGTTAGGAACAGTGTCAAAGGCTCTGCTAAAATCTAAGAAGATCATGTCCACCGTACCACCTCAGTCCATTGTCCTAGTAACCCAATCAAAGAAGTCCACCCATGAGTGACCAGCTGTGAACCTGTGCTGTTTTGGGTCAAGTTTTTTATTTTCCCTCAGGTATTCTACTATCCCCTCTTTAAGCAATGCCTCCATGATTCTGCCCACCACTGAGGTCAGGCTGATGGGGTGGTAGTTCCCTGGCTCCTCCTTGCTTCCACTCTTTACAAGGGCACCACTATTGCCCTTTTCCAGTCATCTGGTACTATACATCTTTCTAGTGACTTATAAAACAGCTCAGCCAGTGGTTTGGCAATCTCTTTCCTGAGTTCTTTCAGGACCCTTGGGTGGATACTGTCTGGACCCCATTACCTTATATATTTTTAACTCACCCTGTTCCTATAGGACTCTTTCTTTTGTAAAGGGGCTCATGTGGGACACAATCATACTTGGAATCATACTTGGATGTGTAGGACAACAGAAGGCATAAGCCCATACAAAATTTTCCCCACCTCTCAGTGGAGGTAACTATGGTTACCAACTGTAATACACTGGTCTAACCTTACCTTAAAAGTATTGAAATGACTGTGCATTAATCACCTCCTCATGCAGCTGATTCTACCATTTAACTGATCTTGACACAAAACCATGTCTCCACATTTCAGTTCTACGTGGTTTCTCAGCAATTTGGTGCTTGTGGCATCTCAAATCATATTTTTGGTCCTTGTAAACTAAATGCAGTTCATTTCTTAACATGCTTTTATTTCACAGATACTGTATTTTTTAGATTGTGTTGGACCCTTGAAATCTGCAGTTTCTGAGAGGCTGAGACCCAGATGCTTCCACAAAATGAGCTTCAAAAGTATAGTAAACATTTATATGTCCAGTTACGTATCCACCCCATCGCAAATGTAAGGAACTGAGAACTGACTGCTTCACATTCCATGGGCAGAGTTCAGGAAAAAGATGGCATTCAGGAAGAGTACCAAAATTTGGATTTTGGTGCTCTGCCAAGAAATTTGGTATTCTGTGCATTTTGATTGTAAGTGCTTTGGGATACTTTGTTGTAACACATCCAATATCTCCAAACTGTCCCATTAGGAAGGACATCCCTCATTTTTATGTTGGCTCACGCATGTGCAGCCAACATATTGCAGTACTAGCAGATTTGGAGGTGCGGTCACTGTTGGGCAAATACAAAGCATGCATCAGTAGGTGTATCCCTCATTCCACAATAAGCCTGCATGCCAGCACCACACCATGAATACATAATGTGGCAAGCACATCTAACGAAAGGTCCACTGCAATGGGAGAAAAGCTTGTCATATGCAGTGGATCTCCCGATGTGCTTTCCTGGTGAAAAATAGATTAAAAATGGTGGCTAAATGCCGACTTCAGGGGTACCCAATCCCCCCTGTCAGCATACCATGATCCTATGTATGTGCGGATGGGGGAGCCCACTTCCCATCAGCATAATGCACCCCCACAGTTGTTATGTGCCAAGGTGGGTGCCCAATCCCCCTCAGCTCTTGTCCCCCCCCACTTTTGTTGTGTGCCAACAGGGTGCCCAATCCCTCATCGGCTACAGCATCCCCCCCCAAAAAAAAAACACTTAGGTGGCATGCTGGAACCCACCCCAGCATGCCAAATCCCCTGAAAAATAAAAACCATCCTGCGATGTTTTTATTTTATTTTTTTAACCCTGTGAATGAAGAAATGGTCCCTCACAGTCTCCCTGCCCCCTCCGACAACCCACGCCCACCATCTGCGCATCCTGCCTCCCTACACACCCCTCACTCAATACTTACCTCCAGAGTCAGGTGCGATGATCTTGGGTGGACCAGCAACACATCTGCACTCTTCAAAGCCGACTGCGAACTGAAGAAATGCCAGTAAGCTGTATAATGGCATAAATTGTTTTTTTTCATCTTTGGTGCATATCTCGGGCATTTTTGGGAATTTTTGCACCATATCTTCAACATGGGGTTATTGGGACCCCTCCTCAGTACTGTCATGATGGTGTTATTCAGTCCCAAAAGGTGATTTTGCATTCAGTGCATGGAATCACCTTTCAGGACCGAGTAATGAAAGGACAGTGCCACTGTTCATGATGGGGTTTTTCAAAAAGGCTATGTTGCAAATTTGGGGGAATAAATCCCCAAAATGACTGTTTTATGACCGTGCATTGCGCTGCTTCCACGCACGCTTGTAACTTCATGAATTTGTGATATTTTCACTCCAGATTTTCAAAATTGGCATTTTTTCACACCTCCTGATGAACAGTACAGCTGTCATTGTACATATCTTGGCCGAAATGTGTTTTTGCACGTCCAGCACAGAATAGCACAGTCGCTGTGCAAAACCAGTTTTTGGGACAGTTTCAGGCAATGACAGTGACACTGTTCATGAGCAGAGGTTCTAAAATTCCTATATTGAAAATGTGGTGCCAAAAGTCCATAAAATGACTGTGTTACAAGCGTGCATTGTGCAGTTTCCATGCATCCTTGTAACTTTGCAAATTTGCAATATTTCCATGCCAGATTTTCAACACTGGCATTTTTTCACACCTCCTTATGAATAGTACAGCTGTCATTGTTCACATCCTGCCCAAAATGTGTTTCTGCACCTGTAGTGCTCAATGGCGTTGTCGCTGTGAGAAATCAACTTTTGGGACAGATTAACAAAATCACAGCGCCACTGTTCATGAGGGGAAAGTCCCAAAATGCCTATGTTAAAAATGTAGCTAACAAACTCCCCAAAATAATTGGGTTACAGATGTGGGTTGTGCAGTTTCTATGCATGCTCATGACTTCACCAATTTTTCATAATTTCACTCCAGATTTTCAACATTGCCATTTTTTACACCTCTTCATGAACAATACATTTGTCATTTTCCACATCCTGCCCAAAATGTGCTTTCATTCCTGTGTTGCCAAATGGCATAGCCATTGTGCAAAATCACCTTTCAGCTAACAAACTGATGTTGCCGCTTTTCATGAGGTGGGCTCACAAAAAGCCCATGTTGAAAATGTGGAGTGAAAATACCAACACACACCTACAGTGTTAGGGTTTCCAACTGTAACACCCCACCCTGTAGAGACTGACAGGCATCAGGGGTGTGACTTGGGATCATCGTCTGTAATGCTCACTCCATTCCACCCCACCCCCACCCTGCAGCCAGTGACAAACATCGTGGTGTGCCTTGCAAAGTTCACCCCATTCTCCTATACTGCACCCACCTCAGCATATTTCCTTATGGAATGGGGTAAGTATAACACCCAAAGACCCCCAAAGCACACCACAGCACTTATCAGTGTCTACAGGGTAGGGTGAGGTACAATAGCATGAACGTTATAGCTGATGACCCAAAGGCACACCCCAATGCCTGTCAGTCTCTACAGGGTGGGGGTGGGGTTGGCATCACTTCAGTACTTCACTGCCATTCCTATTATGCATCTCTAACTCTGGCACTACCAATGCCAATACCAGCGAAACAACATTTGGCATTAATAAATGCTTGTTTCTCCCTCAGAATTGCTCTATTATATATGTATCTCACTTGGAAATGATGCTTCCCACACAAATATGGTGCAGTAAACTCAGACTTAAAGGGTAATTGGTAAGGGTAAATGGACTTAGGTTCCTCCTATAACAGTACTTTACACGGGTAACCCATGTCTCAAAATACTGTAGTTCCAGGATTTTCATCACTGTGGTTGTCTTATATTTTAACATTACGGAGTTTCCCAGAAATATAAAAGGTACCAAAGTATGCTGTGTGAACTCTAAGTTAAAGGTGTGAATGCTGCTAGTTTGACTGAAATAGCAATGTGTGCAGGGTTATATTAATATTTTTAATATCTTGGGCAAGGATATTTATTTTGAAAATATCACGGCATTTTGGGTTTTATGTAAATATTATTTCAAAGATGAATATCCTTGCCAATGGCATTAAAACATTACCGTGATCCCTGCACACTGCTAAGCTTCAATTACAACAGTGGCAGCCTTCATGTCACTAAGTCTGTGAGTTTACCCAGAATCATTTGGTGGCACTCCATTAGCTCAGCATGGAACTGTTTACGTTCCTCTGTTTGCCAAAACTCTGCTATATCAACAAGGTAATGTTTGTCTACAGTTCTGGAATGATATAACTTTGAGACTTGAGATACCTGTGTAAGTACTGTTGCAGGGGCAACCTTGCTGCATGTACCCTTGCCTGAGACCCAACAGAAATTCATTACACACTATAATGTTACAGCAGAATTAAACTTGAACAAGTAAAGGGACTAGAATCCACAGTGCTCAGCACTTGTGTTGGTTTGTCCCCCATTATTATGCTTGCTTGTGCACATGCACAAGAAACATTATTGTAACAGCTTGCTGGAGTAGCAGGTTGTGGAGGTAGAGTGGTGTTGTGGCCAGTGCCACCACTGCTTTTTGGGACATGTCTCTGTGGCACCAATGAATGAGCACATTGTCTATGACAGCAGCTCAGAAGCGTGCCACCAACTTGAAAGAAATTAGCTGCTGCAAAGAGGGACCTCCCTCTCATTGCAGGGCGTGCCTTGCCTGGTGTAACATTTCAATAAACATGGTGGCGGCTGTCGCCGTCTGCCTCTCACAGTTCCACAAAAGCTGACGTGGGGGTTGCCCAATCCCCTTATTGGCATGCCCCCTTCCCAGTTCATTTGTTGACAGGGAGCCCAATCCCCATCTGCATCATATGCCTCTAGTTTAATTTGTCTGCCGAAGGGGTGCCCAATCCCCCTCGGCATCATGGCCCTCCAAACACAGACCTGTTTTCTTTGCTGATGGGGTGCCCAATCCCCATCGACACCAGTCCCCCAAAAACACCCAGGTGGCACACTGAGAGCCCACCCCAGTATGCCAAATCTACGTGGAAAAAAAAAAACCTTCTCATGAAGTTTTTTTTAAATTTATAAACAAGAAAATTGTCCTTTGATGTCAGTTGCAGCCTCTCCCCCAACCTGCATCCACCCTCTACACCCCACCTCCCCGCACCCCCCTCACCCCATACTTACCTCCAGAGATATGGAGCCTTGAACTTCGATGGAGTGGGAACACGTCTGCACTCTTCAAAGCCGACCGTGAACTGAAGAAATGCCGGTAAGCTGTATAATGGTATAAATGGGGGGGTTCAACTTAGGTGGATATCTCAGCCATTTTTGTGACTTTTGGCACCAAATTTTCAACATGGGGTTCTTGGGACCCCACCTCATGAACCCAAGTCACTGTTGTGTCATTATTCGGGTTCTGAAAGGTGATTTCATGGTCACTGTGCAGAATCACCTTCTGGGACTGATTAATGAAATGACAGTGTCACTGTTCATGAGGTGGGCTTCCAAAATGACTATATTGCAAATCTGGTGAAAAAATTCCAAAACATTTCTGTGCATTGCGCAGTTCCCATGCACACTTGTAACTTCGAGAATTTTTTATATTTTCACTCCAGATTTTCAACATTGCCATTTTTCCACACCTTCTTATGAACAGTACAGCTGTCGTTTTTCACATCCTGCCCAAAATGTGTTTTCGCACATTTGGCGAACAATGGCGGGGTCACTGTGGAAAATCAATGTTTGGGACAGATTAAGAAAATCACAGTGACAGTGCTCATAAGGAGAGGTCTTAAAAAGCCCATGTTGCAAATTTGGTGAACAAATTCCAAAAAATAACTGCGTTACTAGCGTGCATTGTGCAATTTCTTCTCACACTCGTAACTCCGCTAAGTTTTTATATTTTTACTCCAGATTTTCAATACTGCAATCTTTCCACACCTCCTTATGAACCATATTACTGTCTTTTTTCCCATCCTGTCCAAAATGTGTTGTCATGCATCTGGCGCACAATGGTGCGGTCGCTGTGCAAAATCAACGTTCAGAACAGATTAAGAAAATCAGAGTGCCACTGTTCATGAATGGAGGTCCCAAAATGCCTATGTTGAAAATCTGGTGTAAAAAAATCCACAAAATAATTGCATTACATGTGTGTGTTGTGCTATTTCAATGCACGCTCATGACTTCACCAATTTTCTTTTTGTATTTTCACTCCAGATTTTCAAAACTACCATTTTTTACACCTTCTCATGAACAGTACAGCTGCCATTTTTCACATCCTGTTTGAAATGTGTTTTCGCACCTGTGGCACCAAATGGCGTGGTAGCTGTGCAAAATCACCTTTCAGCTAACAAACTGATAGTGTCACTGTTCATGCGGTGGGGCCACAAAAAGCCCATGCTGAAAACTTGGAGTGAAAATACCAAGAAATGGTTTTTGACCATAACGATCTACCCTGTAGGGACTGACAGGCATCAGGGGTGTGACTTGGGATTGTTGACAGTAATGCTTACGCCATTCCATCCCCACCCTCATCCTGCAGCCAGTGATAGGCATCGAGGTGCACCTTGGACTCTTTAGCCTCAAAGTTCACCCCATTCTCCTATACTGCACCCATTTCAATGTACTTCCATATGGAATGGGGTGAGTGTAAAGCCCGAACACCCCAAGGCACACCTCAAGACTTATTGGTGTCTGCAGGGTAGGGTGAGGTGACATGGCGTGAGCGTTAAGGGCAATGACCCAAAGGCGCACTCCAATGTCTGCCCATCTCTGCAAGATGGGGATGGAGTTGACGTCAGTTCAATGCTTCACTGCCATTCCTATTCTGCATCTGTCTAACTCTTGCACTTCCATTGCTAATGCCGGCAAGCAAACATTCAGCATTGACAAATGCTTGTTGTTACTAGTTCCCACCTGGTGAGGAGAGAGAGAGAGAGACAGAGACAGAGACAGACACTGTCCTTGTGATGGTAGAGAACAGTGAGCTTCAGATGGAGTTTAGAACAGATGGTGTCAATGTGAATAGTGAAATCTAAGTGGTTGTCCAGTCAGACCACTAGGTATTCAAACAGGGACTGAGGTCAACATTTTTGGCATCAATAAATTCAGAATTTGGATCAGCATATCCTCAATCAGCTTGATGCCAAAAATCAGGTCTGTCAGTTACTTTGTTTAAAAGTTACAAGTCATTTTGTAACCCTTAATTCCCTGCCTGTTCAAATAAGCCAGTTTCAGTGAAGATCTGATGATGATGCCATCTCCTGAACTCACAACCTAGTCCTCCCTGCAAGCTGCCTTATATGACTTATTTCTCTTAAACTGCAGGTGTAGCAAACATCTTAAAATGAAAATTATAAAATGTACATGGAGAATGATAGAAGCTGATTGGTCAGACTGGAGCTTTAGCCATGTGTAATTCTCACAACAAACACAAGGCTAAAGTTCCAGCTGACCAGTGCTGACCCGATCACAGGTTAATTAAGTGACTGAATGTTGGTACCTTTGAAAACCACTATTTGCTTCATGATAGTCTGCTCAGTTAAAAAATAGTGGTTTCATCATGGTCTAATGATTGTAGAATCACACGGTGTAATGGAGAGCCAGAAAGCAATTTAAAAGGGGAAGTACCTTCCATCACCTCTGTGATGGTTCTGTAGAGCTGTTTCTGAACAGTAGCCTGGATCACAAAGTCACCCCAATGGCACCGACCATGGAAACAGCTGTCCAGGACCATCAGCAAGTGACAACATAGCACAGCAGCCAGATTTTCAATATTTACTGTACAAATGCCATTAACACATAACTTGGAAGTGAGCAGCCAGATGATGTGAAGCCACACTTCCTCATCCTGCTCACTGCCCTACCCACAGTCTAAATGAATGGCATTGTGATTGGGCAAGTACTGAAATCAATATGCAGGCACCTCCTACAATCAGTCCAGCTTCTCACATGCACAACACAACCATTCAGGAACCTCCTACTCTGACACTTTCTCCTACTTAAGCCACATCAATAGAAAGTGCTGTTCATAACAAGGGGGACAAGACACAGCCGTGCAAAACCCTCCAGCAGTGACAGTCACCCCACACAAATAAGCAGAGAAACACTGTTTGTTCTAGGTTATACAATGACTTATTTGTTCCATATTGATACCATATAAACAGCTTGTACTGTATTTCTTAAATTAATAAATATATAGTGTATAGTGGAACGTTGGTAGAGATGGAAATTAATGCCTTCAAAATCATTGTCATGCTGCACTAGCTACATCAGCTAGTTTGTTATGCTGCACTAGCTACGTTGATAGTGCAGCATAACAACTTAGAACAGGGTCAGGCATGCACATTCTTCCGACCTGCAATCCTGGGAGAATGGCCATAGTGGAGTAAGCTCTCCGGTGAGGCTGAAAAACACAAAAGTAAGGACAGCATTTAAATGTATGAGTGAGCATACACTATAAAAGATTGTGTATGATCGCTCATACACTCCAAGGATGTTTATTTTTTTAATCTCAAGGTTTCCATGGTAACAGACATCTCAAGCTGTGTTCTTGACGTCTCCGGTTACCATAGAAACCTCTCGAGTGAAAAATATCCTTGTTGTGTATGAGCGATCATACACAATCCTCTGTAATGTTTTGTTACCTACTTATGATATATTGATGGGACTATTTTAGCACAGCTGAATGAACAAAATCTTGCATATCTTGAAATTAATATGAATATTGATTTATCAATAAAAAAACACATTTTGTTTCTTAATTAGTTTTATAATAGCAATAACGCACTCCAGGGTGTGTGTTGTGAGATTTACATATGCCTCAGGTGGTTTACCACACTTGACCTGCAGCCTCATGCCACACCACACCCAAGGCATATGTACATCTCACACCCTCTGTCATGCATTTCTGCTTAAATTGACACTGGGTGGGTCAGCAAATGCACTTCCATAACATGTAGATGCAAGGTACAGTACCTCAGAATGTGATGGGGGATGGAATGCAGTGACAAACATGACTTTAGAATGACAAAGTTGTGTGCAATTTTTAAAATAGTGCAGGTATGAGATTTTGAAATGTCGCCAGGTTGCAATTGTGAAAAGCAGCAATGACACAGTCTCAGAATGTAGTTGGAAAGTTGCTGGAACACATAATTTTGGAATGTGGCAGTGA
Organism: Neoceratodus forsteri; assembly: GCA_016271365.2. Taxonomy (NCBI): domain Eukaryota; kingdom Metazoa; phylum Chordata; order Ceratodontiformes; family Ceratodontidae; genus Neoceratodus; species Neoceratodus forsteri. The sequence continues at coordinate 78,285,144 of CM057453.1, forward strand.
TGCACAATTTTGGAATGTGGCAGTAACACACAGTTTTGGAATGTGGTGGTGATGCACAATTTTGTAATGTGACAGTGATGCATAATTTCAGAATGTGGTGGTGCCACAATTTTAGAATGCTGTAGTGAAGAGTAATTTCAGAATGCAGCAGTGATACACAATTTTTGAATGCGGGCAAAGTACTTGACATGCAGCTGTTCTTCGATGAGCACATAACCTGTGTCACTAAGGCTACTAATCAGAAACTAGACCTTCTATATCGCACTGCTTCCTACCTCTCAAGTAGTGCAAGAAGCACTATTGCCTCTGCCACCCTTCTCCCAGGCCTCTTCTAAGGTGCCTCTATAATCCACTCCTCTAAGACTACGCTTCTGAACAAACTCAAAATGGACTATCACAGAATTGCCTAATTTGCAATTTACGCCCCAGCTTGTGCCCATCACTGTAACATGCTGAACAATTTGGGTTGGCCATCTTTAATGGCCAGACCTAACCTTTTAGTATATTGTGCCACCTTCAAGCTAATACACCTCCCACCTCCTCTGAGTATATGTAATCTACTAACTCAGAAACCCTTCCCATGAACACTCAGGTGGTCACACCTACTGATACTGGGTCTGCCCAAGACTCACCTAGCTGTTGGAAGAAGGTCCTTCTCCTTCGCAGCACTACAGCAGTAGAATGACCTCCCACACTCATTACTCTCATGCAAGACTATTACTATCTTCAACAGACAATATAGGGAAATATTTTACAAGCCTCCTGTCTGTAATGGGAACTGTACCTAATCTTCTCTAAACTTTCACTTGCTGCCTGTACTCACCTGGTGTATATGTTCAATGTCTAAGGCTATAAGTCTGTACACAGGCAATTGTCTATACTCTTATGTACTAACTGACTCTACTACGATTATATTGTATGCTCGTATCAATCTTACTGTTTCTTCACCTATATTGCAATTGACATCTGTAATTTGTACTGTCTCCCAATGAATGTGATGGCTAGTCCATAAATGTATGTAACTGTCCAATGATATTTGTACATAATTATTTGTATCTGTTCTGTTTTCTTATGCTTGGACCATTTGGTTCCCCAGGTCGCCCTGATAAAGGGACTTGACTGTCTCAGAGGGCCCACCCGGTCATCAAAATGTAAGTAAGTAAATAAATAAATGCAGCGGTGATGTACAGGTTCAGAATGCAGCAGTGACACACAATTTTGGAATGCAGTGGTGATGCACAATTTCTGAATGCAGCAGTGACACACAATTTCAGAATGCATCAGTGTCGCACACTTTAAGAATGTGGTGGCGATGCACAATTTAGGAATGCAGTGGTGGTGGAAAGGTTTGGAATGTGGCAGTGACACAATTTAGGAATGCAGCGGTGATGCAGTTTCAGAATGTGGCAGTGATATGTGGTTTAAGAATGTGATGGTGACACATAATTTCAGAATGCGGCTAAGATGCACAGGTTCAGAATGTGGCAGTGACACACAATTTTTGAATGCAGTGGTGATGCACAATTTCAGAATGTGGCAGTGATGCACAATTTCAGAATGCAGCAGTGATGCACAGTTTTGGAATGTGGTGGTGATGCACAGGTTAAGAATGTGGCAGTGATGCATAATTTTGGAATGCAGCAGCGACACACAGGTTCAGAATGCAGCAGAGATGCACAGTTTCAGAATGTGGCTGTGATGCTCAATTCAGAATATGATGGTAATGCTCAGTGTCAGAATGTGGTGGTGACACAGAATTATGGAAAGTAGCAGTGATGCACAGGTTCAGAATGCGGCTGTGATGCACGGTTTCAGAAACTGGCGGTGACACACAGGTTCAAAATGTGGCAGTGACACACAGTTTGGGAATATGGTGGTGATGCACAATTTTGGAATGTGGCAGTGAGGCACAGTTTTGAAATGTGGCAGTCATGCACAATTTTTGAATGTGGTAGTGACATGCACTTTCAGAATGTGGCGGTGACATAAAATTTCAGAATGTGGCGGTGACATACAATTTCAGAACATGGCGGTGATGCACAATTGTGGAATGTTACAGTGACGTATAGTTTCAGAATGTGGCGGTGACATCACTTTCAGAATGTGGTGGTGTTGCTTAATTTTGGAATGAAGTGGTGATGCACAGGTTCACACTGCAGCACTGACACACAGTTTTGGAATGTGGTGGTGACACACAATTTCTGAATGTGGCAGTGATGCACAGTTTCAGAATGCATCAGTGAAGCACAGTTTCAGAATGCAGTGATGGGCAGCCGTGCTGGGCAGGCTGTAAACAGTACTGAGGTGTTGCTGCAGTTATTTTAAGTTTAGTTGTTTAATCCTGTACTACATGTGTTTTTTATTTTAATTTGGTTTTCATGTCATTTATTTCTGCAGTATTTTTGCTATTTGGTCATTTTAATGCTATTTTAACATTATTTTCACTCTCAGCTATAGTTGGCGTAGTCTGTCATCTCAACTGCCTTCTGCTGAACATATCCCAACTGCCTTCTGCTGAACATTTATTTTACACTATGCTTGTTGTGTGTCTTTTATTAAACAAGCCAAAAGTGGATAATTTGTCACCTGTGGTATTTGGAGTCCTGCAGCAGTCCTGTAGCAGATGGGATTGTGGGGAGCAAGAAATGGAGTTTAGATGAAGTAGTAAGGGTCTTGCAGGGTCTTGCAGGATTTTTCAAGGAAGAGACAGGGCCAGCTTCTTGATCTGGTGTGGGCTGAAGGACTGAGAGGTGACCTGGAAGAAGACTTTCCAGTGGCAGCTGTCGGGTGAATTGCTGAGGAGGAGTTTTGCTGGCCCTGGCCCAAATCTAGTGGTGTGTGGTAAGGTTTGCTGCTGTTGGGTGGCTGTCTTGCAATACTTCCACTTGGTGGATGGTGAGCTGCTGTGGTAACGGATGGGTCTGGGGGATTTGGGGCTGGGTAAGACTTTTTTAGTGCCTGGCTGAGGATTTAATAACCTGAGTGCCTGTACTGGAATAGATACCCACCTTCTGTTGGGTGAAGTACTTTCCGAAACTGAGGTTGGCTTTTTGATTGCTGCTCTTGCTCTGTCTTGCCCCCTGTGTATCGACAGTCAGTCTGGGGAGAGACTATGTGCGATTTAGTCAAATGGATTTGATTTATGGAGTGGTTCTCTGCTGTAGAACTGACTCTGTTGTGACTTTTGTTTGTTGGTCCAAGGTGGAGGTGAGAGCCCACTGGAGAGACTTCACTATATTGATTTTGGATCCTTGGAGGTGTGAGCTCCTGGCCAAAAGAAGTACTGGACATAATTACTTTGAATTTGGACTTCAGTTGCTTTATTGTTTTGTTTGTTTTATTTGTTTTCCCCTTCTGTGTGAGAGACAGTATGTGGGACTGTAGTTTGTTGACCTCTCCCTCTCTTTCTTTCAATCTGTGAGAGAGAGTGGAAGAAGGAATTATCTGTCATCTTAGAGTGGATTGGTCTTTGTTGTATTCATTTATCTTTATTTATTATTTTATAATTATTTTATTATTTTTTTGGTATTAATGTATATTTAATCCTGCAGTATTATTAGATTTCATTCACCTTTCTAGCTGGGTTGGTTGATTTTAATTATTGGTTTTATTTTTACAATGTGTTGGGGAGGCTTAGTGCCTGTTGGGCATTATTCCCCCACCAGGCACAGGGAATTATGCCCTTTTGAGTGCCTCCCTTTGCCATCTGACACCTATTTTAGGTGTCGAGCTTTGGGCATACTTAGAAAATGAAAATGAAAAAAGAAAGGGGGAGCTGGACCTGATGGGGGACAGGAAGGGGGAGGGAAGATTGGAGTTGTGAGATCCAGGAGATGCCCTGGGGCAAAATGGAGTCAGGATAGAGGTCCTCCCTGTCTTGTCCCCATACCCAAGGGCTCTGATATAAATGAGCAGGTGCCAAGGTCTTCCTCAACAGCTCATCCTGCCTTGGCCGTGTTATGCAATGCCAGATCAATTAAAAACAAGACAGATGTTATAGCTGATCTTGTTTCACCAACTGATCTGGCTTGCATCACTGAGACCTGGCTGGATGAAAATGCAGGCCCTGTATTGGCCTTGACAACTCCAGCCAGTTTCTCAGTGATGCATTGTCCAAGGCTGGATTACAGGCACGGGGGTCTGGCCATTATGTTTAAGACTGAGCTGGGCCTTGTGGATGTGCCATTGGGAAGTACCAGATCCTTCAAATATATCTTATGTGAGGGTGTAGGTTGTAGGATTCTCCTCATCTACCGTCCACCAGGAGATAGCAGACTTCATTGTCGAGGTGGTATTGAGGTCCCCCAGATGGATAATTCTGGGGGACTTCAATACCTGGATCGACGATGAACTCTCGCATTTTGGTCAAAATCTCCTCCAGCTGATGGCAACACTGGGCCTATCACAGGTAGTTACCTCCTCAACCCATGTAGGGGGTCATTCGTTGGATCTGATCTTCCTTCTGGGTATGGAGATTGCTGATTTGGGAGTGGAACCGGTCAGTTGGTCTGACCATCACACCATAAGGTTCAGTTTCAGAGTCCCCCCCTAATAGATCTGCCCCTACGGAGTTGGTTTGGTACCACCCTTTAAGGGGGATTAACCCCAGCGACGTATCGGCAGTACTGGACCTCTCGGGCTTGTTGAGTGAATGCATGAGTCCAGATGATCTTGTTCTAGCCTATAATAAGGCTGTTGGAGATGCTCTTGACAAGATTGCTCCTGTTCATGTTCAGCCTCCCACCCTTTGCCCAAGGAGCTCATGGTTTGACGGCTCCTTGAAGGAGATGAGGCGAGTTGGTCGAAGGATGGAGAGAGTTTGGCGGAGGTCTAGCAGTGATGATGACAGGCTTAGTCTGATGGCACATTACGATAGCTATCAATCAGAAATCACCTGTAAGAAGGCAGAATTCCTGTCCAGGGAGATTTCTGCTGCACAGAATCGACTAGATCAGCTTTTCCGGACTGTTGACAGATTGTGCAATCCAATCTGTCTCCAGCCCAGAGAAGCTTTTTCTCAGCTAAGATGCGAGGAATTTCTTGATTCTTTGCAGATAAGGTTGTCAGCATCAAGTCTGGCATCAGTTCATCCTCTCCTATGAGTGATTGCAGTGGTCGATGGGAAGTAACTGGCACTCTGTCTGTCTGGTCAGATTTTCACCAACTGGAGTTCAATGACATTGTGAAGATCATCCAAACATTGAGTCCAACCAGTTGTAGTTTGGATCCGGGCCCCACACCCCTTTTTGGTGGGTTGTGTAGATGTTATCTGCCCAATCCTTGCTGACATTGTCTGGAAGTCCTTGGAAAAGGGAGTCTGTCCTGACTCCCTCAAGGAGGTGGTTGTTCGACCACTCCTTAAGAAATCCTCCTTGGATCCAGACTGTCTAGCTAACTACCGACCTATCTCTAACTTGCTATTTGTTGGTAAAGTTACTGAAAAGGTGGTTGTACTGCAGTTGGATGATCATCTTACAACTCACAATGTCTATGATACTCTCCAATCCAGTTTTAGGAAGAAACACAGCATGGAGACAGCTCTTGTCTGGGTATTGAATGACCTCCTAATGGCTAGAGATCGAAAGGCATGTACCATTCTGGTCCTTCTCGATCTCTCTGCTGCATTTGACACTGTAGACCATGGTGTGCTACTGGAGCGCCTGCGGTTTTTGTGTGGACTGTCTGGTACAGTCCTAAATTGGTTCCACTCATACCTCACAGGCAGGTCTGAGAGTTGCCACTGGAATTTATTCCTCTGGCACTCACCCACTGCATTGTGGGGTTCCACAGGGCTCTATATTGGCCCCCATGTTGTTTGCAGTGTATATGCTGCCATTAGGAGATATCATTAGGCAATATAGTCTGAGTTTTCACTGCTATGCAGATGATACTCGGCTGTATATGTTCTTTCTGCCCAGTCAGAATGATGCAGTCTCCATGCTGAATAGTTGCCTTGCCGAGATCAGATCTTGGATGAGTACCAGCTGGTTTAGACTGAATCCAGACAATACTGAAGTGGTGGTTGTGGACTCAGGTCATCCGAGGGTGGGTTGAGGGGTTGGACAACCATCAGGCTTATTACTTGGTGGTGTACCACTCACTACCTCAGACCAGGTGCATAACCTGGGTGTTATTTTTGATGATGGCCTGAACCTAAAATCTCAGGTGTCAGCTGTCGTCAAATCCTCTTTTTATCATCTAGGGAATATTGCCCGGGTGAAACATCTGGCTCCCTTGGATGATCTTCCAACATTGGCTCATGCCTTTGTTATGACCCATCTTGACTATTGCAATTCCTCTACCTAGGGCTTCCACGGGTTGATATCCGTCACTTGCAGCTGGTGCAGAATGAAGTGGCCAGGCTTTTGACTGGGACATCTAGAACAAGTCATATTATGCCTGTGCTCTGCGAGCTGCACTGGCTGCCTATTCAGTGGTGGATCACCTTTAAGGTTGGCTTGCTAACCTTCAAAGCCCTACATGATCAGGGACCTGGCTACCTGCAAGATCTCCTGGTACCTTACAGCCCCCTCCATCCTCTCCATTCCACTGATGAGGGATTGCTAGAGAGTCCCAGGGTACAATTAAAGATGTCTGGTTCTCGAACTTTTGCTTTTTCAGCTCCAACCCTGTGGAATTCTCTGCCTCGTCAGTTGAGAGAATGCCCAACCATCAGAAACATAGAACATAGAAACTTAGAAGTTGACAGCAGATAAGGACCGCAAGACCCATCCAGTCTGCCCATTTCTTTTTCTACCGTATAAATGTGCCATCTGCCTTTGCTCTGTCAGTGGCCTATCTATTCATAGTCATTTGTATTGCTCCCTTATGCCTATCCCATGCCTGTTTAAAGCTCTGCACTGTATTCATAGCCACCACTTCTTGTGGTAAGCCATTCCATGCATCCACCATCCTTACTGTGAAAAAGAATTTCCTCACATTCCCCCTTAATCAGCCCCCCTCTAATCTCATGCTGTGTCCTCTTGTCCTGCTATTTTTCTTATATTTAAACATGTTAGACTCTTTCACCTTGTTAATGCCCTTAAGGTGTTTGAATGCCTCGATCATATCACCTCTCTCCCTCCTTTGCTCAAGGGTATACATATTGAGCTCTGTTAATCTGTCCTCATATGTCTTCTGATGCAGTCTCTGCACCATTTTGGTTGCCCTTCTATGGACTGCCTCAGTTTGGTTAATGTCCTTGTAAAGGTGTGGCCTCCAATACTGCACACAGTACTCCAGATGGGGCCTAACCAGTGTCTTGTAAAGAGGGATTATTACCTCCCTCTTACAACTTGTGATTCCCCAACTAATACACCCTAACACCCCCCTAGCCTTACCTACTGCTTTAGAGGTCTGCTTGGATGATTTCAGGTCATCAGTGATGATGATGCCCAAGTCTCTTTCTTCCTTTGTGACTGCTAGCAACTCCTCCCAGCCTATAGGTGGCTTTAGGGTTTCTCTTCCCTATGTGCATGATTTTGCACTTCTTGCATTAAATCCCAGTTGCCACTCTTCTGACCATTTTGCTAGTTTATCCAGATCTCTTCTCATTCTGCCTACCCCATCTGGATCATCTACTCTGTTGCAGATCTTGGTGTCATCTGCAAACAGACAAGCCTTACCCTCTAGTCCATCTGTAAGGTCACTAATGAAGATGTTGAGAGGACTGGCCCCAGGACTGATCCCTGAGGTACCCCACTTGTGACTTGCATCTCTTCTGACTGTATACCATTTACCACCAGTCTCTGTTTTCTGCCCGTCAACCAGTTTGCCACCCAGTTGACCAACTTCTGACCACCCGGCCTACCCAGCTTATTTAACAGTCTTCTATGTGGAACAGTGTCAAAGCTTTGCTGAAGTCAAGGTAGGCAACATCAACTGCCCCCCTGGTCCACCACTCTGGTTACCCAGTCAAAGAAATCTATGAGATTAGTTTGACAGGACCTTCCTTTTGTAAACCCATGCTGTCTTGGATCCTGTGCCCCTATGGATTAAAGGTGTTGCACTATCCTTTCCTTAAGGAGTGCCTCCATAATCTTGCCCACTACTGAGGTAAGACTGACTGGTCTGTAGTTGCCCGCCTCCTCCCTGCTACCACTCTTGTGGAGGCGGGATCACATAAACCCTTCTCCAGTCTTCTGGGACCTCTCCTGTGCTCAGAGACTCACTAAACAGTTCTGATAATGGCTCTGCTAGTTCCACCTTTAGCTCCTTAAGTACCCTGGGATGTATGCCATCAGGTCCCATTGCCTTATCCACCCTGAGCTTAGCAAGCTCTTGTAGGACCCTTTCTTTTGTGAGAGGAGTAGTGCTCTCCTCCCTCCCCTGTGTCCATGATGCTGGAGCTGGGGCCCTGCCCTACCTTCTCTTCAGTAAATACTGAGCAAAGTATCTATTTAGGATAGATGCCTTTACAGGATCCTCCTCCTCCATGCTCCCTTTTCTCTATTAAGCTTAGCAATACCCCTCTGGACTTTCTCCTTTCACTAATGTATCTATAGAAAGTCTTGTCACCTTCTTTACTGTTCGTGCTAGTGTTTCCTCAGTTTGGGACTTTGCCTGCCTTACTGCCTTCCTGCTTCCCTTAGGGCAGTTTGGTATGCCTCCCTATCTTCATCCGCTGTGTTCCCTTATATTTCCTGAAGGCCAGCCTTTTGGCTCTGACCTTTTCTGCTACTGTATTTGAGAACCAAAGTGGTTTCCTTCTTCTTTTGTACTTCCTTTTCTGTCTAACACAATGGGATGTTGCTTCAAGTATTGCATCCTTAATGCTGCCCACTTTGCCTGTACCCCTTGCCTGTGTTTCTTTTGCCAGGGCTAGCTTAACTCTGTGGCCATCTTATCAAAGTCAGCTCCTCTGAAGTCCCATATTTTTGCCTTGGAATGGGATGACTTAGATGTAGTAGCCAAATTGAACCATACCATGTGATGGTCACTGGCCCCCAGGTGACCTTCTACCTGGAGATTTGTGATCCCTTCCTTGTTAGTCAGTACTAGATCTAGGATAGCCCTGTCTCTTGTAGGTTGCTGTACCAGTTGTTTGAGGCCCTCCCTGCAGGAATCCACTATGTGTCTAGTTCTGGCAGATGTTCCTGCTGGTATTGACCAATCTGTATCCGGCATGTTGAAGTCTCCCATTATCAGAACCTCCCTTTAGCTGTCATGTTTTGTATATCTTCTAACAATAATGTGTCTATGTCCTCCCCTGGTCTGGGGCCTGTAGACAACCCCAGTTCTTATGGCTGTCCCATTTCCTGTTTCCAGGGTGACCCACAGTTCTTTTGGCTCCTTATGTGTATTCTGAATTTCTGTAGCTTTGATATTTTCATTGACATACAGGGCCACTCCTCCCCCCCTTTTTGCACCTCGGTCTCTTCTGAACAATACATAGCCAGGTACTGAAGTCTCCCAAGTGTGGTTACTGGTAAACCACATCTCACTAATTGCTACTATGTCCAGTTTAGCCTCTGACATTATTGCCTGCAGGTCTGGGATCTTATTTCCGAGGCTGTGAGCATTTGTGTACATGATTTTCCATTGGCCAGATTTTGGTGTGTTAGTTGTTGGGTGAGGTTTGGCATTACCCCTGTGCGTCGTATGGGGAGACAAACCTTTTTTCTTACCAGGTGATGCAAATGAACTGCAAACATGCTGAATCCCTGTTTGACCACTAGCTGAGGGGGGAAGGGTATTCTTCCCATTCGACTTATGGGGTGCTGCACCCCTCTCCCCATTTGCTAGTTTAGATATTCTGCAAAGATGTCAAACTTCTGCCCCAATGCACTGACTCCCTCCTTAGTCAGATGCAGTCCATCAAATTTAAAGAACTTTCGCTACCAGAACTGTTGCCAGTTCCCTACAAATCTGTGTCCTTTTTCCTGGCACCAGCCCTTGAGCCACGTGTTTAGCTCCCCTATCTCCCCTTCTCTGATCTTCCATCCATCTGCTCCCCTCTCCCAGACTGGCAGGATCTCAGAGAATGAGATGCCGGATGAAATAGATGATAGTTTGTCACCCATCCTGGTCAGGTGTTCCTTGGTCTCCACAACTGACTGGCTGATGAGATCATTAGTCCCTATGTGTACTAGGACATCAATGTTTTCTCCTGCTTTGTGAACAATTTTAGCAATGCGGTCAGTGTCTCTCCATGCTGATGTACCTGGGAGACATCTGACCATTACCCCTGGCTGGAGATAGGTATCAACTCCTCAAATCATGGAGTCTTCTATGATCAGAAGTTTTTTTGGATTTCCTTTTTGCTTTTTGTTTTGGTTCCTGATTTGGTGAGTTTTGTTGTGCTAGGTCCTGTGCTGCAGTGTCCTGCTCTGCAGTGTCTTCTGCCTCTTTGTTTGATTTCAGAGATAGAGGCAGATACCTGTTTGTAGTGTTTATATGGTTTTTGGAGGTAATATGTTGGACAGCAGAGAGTGATGGGGCACCCGATTTGCCCCTTCTAACCACCTGCCAACCTCCTGGACCAACTACCCTCTGCAGTCGAGGTTTTTCTGTAGGATGCTGGGGAAATGGCGGGTGGTTCTTATAATGTATTTTGTTTTGAATATGAAATTCGAGGCGTGCAATCTCTGCCCATGCTGCCCAGAGCTGAGCCCTAAGATCTCCAAAGGCCCAGCATGTAGGACAGTGTCCTAAATCCTGTAAGACTGTCCTTCTGAAAATTGTTCCAGAGTACCTGCAGTTAATGATATCCATTCCAGATAAGTTGCTGGGTTTATAACCTAGTCAGAGTAATTAGAAGAAACAAAAGGAAAAAAAATGCAAGTAATGGTTTGATTGTGTTTTGTTTAAATTGTTATAACAAGTTAAATTACTAGTGCCCCTGTAAATGAGCTCACCTTGTGGAGGCCCCACTGATCTACCCCTTCCTGCTCTGCCACAGGAAATGTCACAACTGTAGTACCCTATAAAAGGAGTGTAGTGTGGGGTGGTTGGGGATGGGGGTGGGTGGCTGGGCCCTTCCCCTGCCAAAAAAGAAGAACCAAGGATGAAAGAACAAGGAGGTAAGAGCAGAAACAATCAGTCAACAACAAATGCAGTAACCCTGAAAGCTTATCCTAATGTTAGATAAAACTGTAAAACCTGTAAAGCACCACCTGTAATAATTTCAGAGAAGATATACCCTGTAAGAAACACTTTGCTACAGAGAAAAATAAAGCAATGAAATGTTAGCAACAAACAGTAGCAATCCCTGTGAGCAAAAAATAAAAACAACACCACACAGTAAATCTGTTTAGCCAAAATAAGTCTTAATCCTTTTCCTTTGTTCTGGTAAGTTTCTCTACTCTGCCTTTCAAGCAGTCTTAGAAGGAAAGAGCTCAGGTGAAGCTAGGTGCATTGGCCAGCAAACCAAGTCTTCTACCTCCAAGATATCAACTAACCTGACTTTTTAACCCTTCTTTCTGTTGGAAATTACTGACAGTTTGCCAGCTCCACCCCCACATACGCACCTAATCCTTTGGAAGAGCTGTGAGAGGAAAGCAATTAGCTCCTTCAACGTGAGAAGGAGACTGAAACACCTCTGAGACAACAAACCTTTTCAACAAACAAAAAAAAAACAAGAATAAAATAAAACACAGTGTCAAACAGTAATTTTGCTTAGCCCAATGATAAAAAAGTCACAAAAATGTAAGCTCCACCTGTAATACAGTAATTTCAGAGAAGATATACCCTGTAAGAAACACTTTGCTACAGAGAAAAATAAAGCAGTAACAAAAGATATACCTTGCAAAAGACAATTTGAATCAGAAGATTACAGCAGTAATCTGTTAGCACACACCTGTAGGCACAGCTTGTAATAATGCAGAAGAAGGTATACCAGCAACAACAATTTGAATCAGAGAAAAATAAAGCAATGAAATGTTAGCAACAAACAGTAGCAATCCCTGTGAGTAAAAAATAAAAACAACACCACACAGCAAATCTGTTTAGCCAAAATAAGTCTTAATCCTTTTCCCTTGCTCTGGTAAGTTTCTCTACTCTGCCTTTCAAGCAGTCTTAGAAGGAAAGAGCTCAGGTGAAGCCAGGTGCCTTGGGCAGCAAACCAAGTCTATCAGCAGATTTAAAATCGAGCATAAAGCTTATTTATTTGATCTGGCCTTCCCTAGTGATGGATAATGTAAGTTTTATGTTTTGAATGTTATTTATGTTGGCTGTTCTTGTTTTTATGTTAAGCGCCTTGGTTTTTGAAAGGTGCTATAAAAATAAAGTTGAATTGAATTGAATTGAATGACACATAGTTTTGAATGTGTTGGTGAAGCACAGTTTCAGAAAGTGGTGGTGACACACAAGCTTGGAATGTGGTGGTGATGCACAATTTTGGTATGTGACGGTGACGTACAGTTTTGGAATGTGGCAGTGATGCATAGTTTCAGAATATGGCAGTGAAGCATATGTACAGAATGTGGCAGTGACTCTCAGTTTCAAAATGTGGTGGTGATGCTCAATTTTAGAATGTGGTGGTGACGTATAATTTTGAAATATGGCATGATGCACTATTTGGGAACATGGCAGTGACAAATTCTGAATGTGGCCCCGAAACACAATTGGTGGAGAAGTGCAATTTGGAATTTGGGGGGATGTTCCATTTCAGAATGTGGCAGGGATGCACAGTTTGGGAATGGGGAAGGGATGTACAATTTCGAATGTAGCTGGGATGCATAATTTTAGAATGTGGCTGGGATGCATAATGTTCGAATATGGTGGGGATGTGATGCACAATTTTGAAATATGGTGGGTGCGCACAAATCTGAAATGTGTTAGGGACAAGCAATTTCAGAATAAATGGTGTGTCCTGTCAAATTCCAACAGCGTGCACCCTCACTCTATTCTGAAATTGCCAGTCCCCACCAAATTCCTCGATGAGTGTTCCTGTCACATTTCTAGACTGATTATCCCACCATATTTTGAAATAGCACACCCTTTTCACATTCTGAGATTGTATATCATCCCCCCAACATTTTTAAAATTGTGCACCACCTTGACATCCTACGCTTTGGTTCAGTGTTGCATTCCAAAACCACCTTCTGACATGTTCTAAAGTACAGTGCCATGCATCTGAGCATTCTGCAAATGCAAGCATTGCAACCAACCTTATGTCATTTAAAAAAAAAAAGGATTACTATGGCTACAGTTTCTTAAACTTTGGAGAAGCAGGTCATGTAAGGTGGCTGACAGGGAGGTCTAGAGTGTGAGTTCAGGAAATGACATCACCAGTGGTACTTCACTGAAGCTAGCTTTTTTCAATAGGTAGTGAAATCAGGGTTACAAAATAGTTCATAACTTTAAAATGGAGTAACATAAAAATCGAATTCCTTGTATGAGATTTATTGGGGGTATACTTATTCTAATTCTGCAATGTAGCACTTTTGGTGGGAGTTCAACTTTAAATGCTGGAACAGTCTTGAGGAAGGAACCAGCCAGTGTAGTGAAACCTGGGATAGACTGGAGTGTAGACAGTTTCTGCCTGGTGCCGAATGACATGGTAATTTTTTTTTTTGCATTTAGTTTAAGTTGGTTAGACTGAAACCATGTCTGCACACTGCTAAGATCCTGTTGGAGAGAGGATCACATGATGACGGACCAGGAACCAGAGGTAAAGATAATGGTATTGTCAACATACATATGCATGTGGGAGGAGGTGCAGATGAAGGAAAGGTCATTAATGAAAAGGAAGAATAGGATGGGGCCAAGTATAAAGTCTTGGGGGACAACATATAGGATGGGAAGGGGGGGAGTGCATCACCTATTTTGACAAATTGCTGCCTATTTTGTAGATAGGAGCAGAACCAGTTTACAGTTGGGGCTGCTAAACCAACAGACTTTGGTTTATGAAGGAGGAGGGGGTGGGAGACAGAATCAAACGCTTTTGCCAGGTCTATGAAAATAGCAGCAGTAATATGACTCTGATGCACAGCTGAATAAATGGAGTCTGTAACCCGCAACAAGGAAGAGATAGTCGAGTGCTGTTTTCTGAAATCAGATTGTATGTGAGAGAGGGTGTTGTTGGTGGAAAGGTAGTCAAAGAACCTAGAGTAGATGAGTGACTCTAAGAGATTAGCAACAGATGGAAGGAGTGAAATGGGTCTGTAGTTCCAAGGGTTGGAGGGGTCACCTCCCTTGTGAAGAGGTAGCACCTTAGCAAATTTCCAAGCTTTTGGGATGGTGGAGGTTGAGAGGGAAAGGTTTAGAATATGGGCTAAGGGGGAAGCTGTGGTGGGGCGGAGATGTGAAGGAGCTTGGGGTGGAGACCATCAAGGCTGGTTTTGGCCAGGTGTAGAACAATAATAGCTCTGTAGACTTTGTGTGGGGAGGTCAGGGATAAGTAGAAGATGGTAGGGGTGGGGTGATGCTGTGGGGGATAGGGGAGGGGGTTATCAGGGAGTGCACAAGTGGCAAAGAATTTGTTGAAAATCTTAGCTACTCTGTAGGGGTCAAAGACAGGGGACCCATCAATTCTGAAGACCGGGAAGGAATGTTGAGTAGGAGGATTGAGGAGTGAGTGAGTGAATAACTTTCAAGAATGACACAGGTGAGATTTGATCTTGTTGAAGGTTGTATTTAAAGTATTCAGACTTGGAGAGGCAGATGGCTTTGGTGCAGTTATTTGTTTTCCATGTGCGTTTAGTAGGTGTTTTTTAGGTATTCTTCCCCACCCTTTGTGTCCCTGTGCAGTGCAAATGTGGAGGCATGTGCATGTAATGCACTACAGGATGCCCCTTCCTACCAGTCACTCTGTTACCATCTGCGCCTGCCACTGGACCTCCATCCGGTGATGGAAGGACTGTGGACAGGTAACACCACCCCCTCCTGGGAGAGGAGAGACAGTGCTCAATCCTGCTTCTCACTCACCTCCCCATGCCAGCACCCCAATGACCCGAGGTTGTTCCCGAACCCAGGTTGCCAGCATAGCTCGAGGTAAGGCATCAAGCGCCTCAGCCATCAGGGCCACTGGGCCAGGTGCAGTTATTTCTAAGTACTTTATAAGCTTGTAGGTCAGCCTGGGATAAAGAAGCTCTGTATTTCTGGTTAAGAGAGCTGGGCAGGTTTGGGTTGGGGGAGGATGATCATCAACCCCTAGATGGCATGTATTACCTGAATAGGCTGGCAGGCCTTTTTCCGCTTCCAATTTTCTATGTTTCTGTATCACATTACCATTATAATGGTTGCACCACAAAAAGGGCAACGCACATTTTCTGTAACAAAAAAGTAATCCACCCAGTAGCCTTACATTTAGAGTTCTGAATTTTCTTTAGGCACCTCCCTGTGGTATTCACAAGAGGTTAGCATGCCAGGAATTTTTCACCTACATGCCAAATCCCAAGCAGAGACATGTCTGTTTTAGATTGTCCTGTAAGACAGGGAAGGGCCTTCAAGAGTTGTACAAGGGGTATTGAAAGTTTCTGGCACTGCACTAACTACTCGGGCTGAGACGTGCTTACTTTGATAACTGACTCAGCTTGATCTTGGCTCTCGTTTGCTAACAGAGGTTGAACCGAGCCAGAGCCTAGCAATAGACTCAAGCTTGCCTTCATTTGCTCCACCTCTAGTGTTCACACATGGCATCAGCTCAGATACAAAATGCCCTTTTTGTAGTAAATAAGGCAGGTTAAGGTGAAGTATATAGCACAAAGAAAAGAAAGGAGAAGGAGCTATCGCTGCAGTGGCTTTTAGACTAGGAATCAATTCCTTCTGCAAACTCCATAAATGTTAAAGTGCCATTGGAGAGAACATTAAAAATGATAAAAGGATAGTCTTGCTTTTATTCTATCAGTTTCTAAAGATGGTTAACTGTCTCATCACCAACCCCCTTGAAAGATTGCTTAAACTCTGAGCAAATGTTCTTCTAGTGATGTTACTTAAGAAGCACTTGAATACCTTGCTCCTGTCATTCCTTTCTTTCCGGCATGCTGGCGAATTGCTTTTTTTCTGGACTAAAAAGTATCTAAATTGCATTCTGTAACACTTTTCACCTCAAGATCTGCTCTCTCAGTTCCACTGAGCTTTGTTCATTATACAGTAGCTTAGCACTTGATTTTTTGTGTACTTGCTGTTAAATACATCTGTACATCTTTTTACAAGAGTATTTACTGAACAGTGCAGCTTCATTCTAATATGGCAGACTATGCGAGGCTGTGGATCTATTACAAGCTTATGGACGCCAACAAAATTAAACAAAGTTCCTGTCAAAGATCATGAGGTAAGCCCTCACTGCTGCATGCAATTCTCAGCCTAATATTAGTCTACACTTTCAGTGCAATTAGAAGTAAGAAGAGGATTGTGAGTGTGCTCAGTGTTAAGGGCCCCATATTTAGAGCTGGCTGTGTGCACAAATGGAGGAACTGCCCAAAAAAAAGGATCGGCAGGCTCTGACACCATATTCAAACAGATAGTGCAATCTATAATGACCTTGCTATCCACCTGAATATCAGGCCATGGTAGCATGGTGCATAGCCAGCTCCTACTGTGCTATGTGCTGTGCTGCCAGAGTGCTGGGCCAAAGACCGTCCATAGGGGCAAAGCATGGCACACACACCGGTTAGTACTGTGGCCCTTATGAACAATATTCAGCCCACATGTGCAGGTGAGCCCATTGGGCATGTACGCAGGTCTTTTGAATGCCCATTATCGGCTCTTCTGCATGCCACCACAGAGGCCAAGTGTGCCGGACCAGGTTCCCCCACCCATGCTGCGATCACCGATCATGTAAAAACAAATGTAAGCCTTAGTGTTCCAGTGGTCCTTCCCGTGCTGCAATCCCCACATATGTCAAATAAAAAGAAAGCTCTGGTGGTCCAACGGTCATTCCCATGCCTCGACCCCACATATGTAAATTAAAAAAAAAAGCCCTGGTGGTCCTGCAGTCCCTCCCCAGCCCTGACCGCTCACTGTTTCAGAAAACTGACATCCCTGGTAGTCTAATGGTCCCTCCCTAGCCCCTATCTCCTCTCTGAAGAAATAACTGTAATTCCTGATGGTCTAGTTGTCCCTTCCCAGCCCTGATCCCCTCTCCATAAAAATAAATGTGATCCTTGGTGGTCTAGTGAACCCCCTCACCAGCAGGTACTGTCCTTCCACCCTGCACCACCCATACCAACCCTGAGAGCTGGTGACTAGCATAGCCCTGAACTCATCACAATGGCTGGACACAGACTGAGCTCTCATGATTCATGTAACATACAAGAACTACAGTATGTACTTCATGAGAGCACAGACCACCAGGGATTACATTTATTTCTACAGAGAGGGGATCAGGGCTAGGGAAGGAACACTCGATCATCAGGAATGTCTATTTTCTGAAACAGATGGGGATCAGGGCTGGGCTATATCACCAAGGATTTCTATTTTATGAAAGGGATGGGGATAGAGGTTGGGGAGGGACCACTGGAGCACCAGGGCTTTCTTTTTAACTTGCATATGTGGGGATCAGGGCATGGGGGGGGACCACAGGACCATGAGGTCACCCAGCCCTTGACAAGTTCTAAGACATGGTGCCGGGTATTTATTCCCTCTGCACTCTGTTAAGGACTAGGTTTCAGGAATGTTAAACTGCACCATGCTTGCAGTTGTTTAGTGCTTCTGAAAACTTTCAATAGCATGCTGCACTGAAAAATGCATGGGGGATCCTTCATTTGCATGTGTGCAGCTGGATATTGTGTGCCACGGCAATGTCGGGGGTGCACCTTGCATACACGGCCTTTGAATTTGACCACATCCCGATGGCCAGCACTGTTCCTGGTTAGCATGGTGCTCACCTGGTTTGTGTCATGCTAACCTTTTGAAAACAGAGCCCTAAGTGCCTGAAATCAGCATATATAACATCTTTGTTTTTCAAAAATGATTTTATTGATTTTCAACAACATCACAGACAGACAGACATTAAAAAAAGAGCTATTTTGGACATTGAGTTTATCTTGTGACAATTCAGACCTAGGGGACAGGACTGGAAAAAGCAGATCAGTTACAAATAAAGGTTTTCCTCCTGAAGCAGGCCAGCAACAAGCAGCCATACTGTACAACCACCACCCACCATATATCAAGGCAGTCTTGAATATTTTAGGACCATTAGAAACATGCAGGAGATATGTCTATAAATGTGACAGTGAGCATCACAGGCATCTAACTGGCCCAGAGCCTTGTACTGGGGTGTGCAAATACCTTATTTTGAATACCTAACTCAGTATTGATGTTTAGAGACCTAATTATTCATGCTTTGTTATTCATTATTCAGGAGAAATGGGCAGAGTGGGTGGGCCAAGCGGTCCTTATCTGCCATCAAATTCTATGTTTCTGTTTTAACTTCTGGAACAGTGTGTGAAATTCTAACATCTCCTGTGACTTCCTGTCCAATCAGACACCATTGAGACTTCCTGTCCAATCAGAGACCATTTTGGAAGCTCACTGAAGGCAACTCAGGTGACTCCGCATACGCAGAAGCTGCAGGTAAGAGAGACAGACATCTGAACTGCTGTGAAGGAGCAGTCTACTTCCATCTACTTGTTAAAATTAACCCAGAAGCAGTTATCTTGACAGTTTTTGTTTCTTCTCTAAATCCCAAGCTAGAGAGAGTAATTTTTTCACACTTTTCCGTGTGATTTTCTGTGATTCTCAGTAGAACTGCTAGGAGTTTGCTTTTTTTTTCCTAAAAGTGAAAAAAAGCTGTACTGTTAGGCCTGTTTCTGGTCTGCAAGCAGTCAGTCACAGGTGCATGTTAAAAGAACACAGATTTTGACAGTTTTCTTTTATACACTTTTCTCTGCAAGCAATTCATCACAAATACTCAAAAACAATCAGACGTTTTATGTGAACTTTCTTATTAAGTGGCAAGTGCCAAGCTAGAGTTTAGAAATAAATAAAATAGGCTGTTTTTTATCAGACTTTTGTGTGATACATTGAGCAGTTTAAAGGGATGTTTTTTTTTTTTTACACTGAACTTTGTTCTCCCCTCAGTGATGTCTGGCGGCACCCTACCCCACCACCCAGCCCAGTCATCCATCTTTTCGCAGACTTAGAGGATATTCACCACAGTTACACAGGATGACTGTGTGGTGGGTATCCACTGGCCAGCCATATCATTTGTGCAGGAGTTGTCTAAGTCATAGTAGAAGGAGTGGTCAGGAACACAGTGGCAGGAGTGTTCTCAGTCACCATGCAAGGAATGGCTGTCAGGACCACTTCTGCGAAAAAGGTTATTGTGCTAGTAGTTACAGAGGATAGGTGGTGGATCAGAACAATGGCAATTATTAAGGATGAGGCCACAGAGGTAGCCACAGAACATTTCAGTTCCTTGTTGTATAATGTGGCTTGCTCAATGTCACAGAAGCAGTCCCAGAAACTTCACTGCCTTATACTGTACTGTGACTTGCTCAAGGCTACAGTTGCAGCCCCAGAACATTGACTGCCTGTAGAGTACTGTGACTTGCTCAAGGACACAGAGGGAGCCCCAAAACATCTCACTGCCTTGTGGTGTACTGAAGCTTGCTCAGAGAGGCCCACCAAGTGAATACTGTCTTCTTCAGAGGTACCTTTTTTTATTCTTTTGTCATTTGGATGACAGGCGGGAATGTACCCTCCTACTCAGAGCCTGAACCACTGCACCCAGCATCCTCCTCAAGTCACCCAGACTGGTGGTCCACCGATTCCTCCCTAAGGCAGAAAACAAGATCCATCTATAAAATAAAATTATATGATTGTTGATATGACTGTTTTGTGCTTTTACTGTTATTGTAAGTTTTTTACGTGAATATGTTTGACCTCAGGTTGTATCAGAAAATGGAATTTTATATTCCAGTGTACCAACCTGCAATTCCAAAATAAAAGAAATCAAGTGAAAATGAGGCCCCACATGAGGCTGCACCTGGGGCATCATTTGGGTGAGGGTCCAGGGGCATCACCGTGCACTGGCCCAAGGGTTTTTGACTGTGTTCCCTGGAGGTGCAGACATGTAATGATGTCAGTATGGAACATGCACACACCCTTAAACATTCTGCGGACATCGGCTGCCTCCTCTGCTCTTCTGACATGGTCCCAGCCTGGTGTACACCCAGCCTCGACTAAGTGTCACTGCTGTTCTGGGAGTCTAAAACCCACCCACCCCCTCAGAGAAGGAGGACAGCAGTCCTCAGGATGCTCTATCCTCCTCCCCCAGCTGACCCTCCAGTGCTCCAGGCTTGTTCTTGAAAGTGGGTCACTGGTGCTACAAGCAGCCAGGGCTACTGCTTGTGCCAGTGAGCCACTGCCATGGAACATTTCATCGCTGTGTACTGTACTGTGGATGCTCAAGGCTACTGATGCAGTCCCAGAATATTTTCTTGCCTTATACTGTACTGTGACTTGCTCAGAGATGCGCACCTAGTGCACTCTGTCTTCTTGAGTGGATGTTCTTTGTATGGTTGAATGTATTTGTAAATGGCCAAGATAAAAATCATGATGCCAGTCACTGCAAGTTAGTTCTGTATATCTAGCATTGGAGTCCTGTTTTTGTGCCTTTCATAGACAGCATTGCCATATCTCGCATCCAGATTCTTGGCCATAGTAGTAGTGTAAAGGTGGTGGCTTCTCGGTCTGCAATTCTCCTCCAAATCATGTGGATAAATGCAACAAAAATTGTGCAGTATTTATGCAGTTGAGGGATAGGTACAGTAGGCATGGCCAGGAACTGTGACATATCAGAAGCTGGAGATAAAGTAAAAAACAAATCAGATGTTGAGTATCCAGGTGGCACAATGCAACTATGATGTCAGAAACAATGATAGCCAATCAGCTTGAAACTGATGACCCTCTGGAAGTTGGGGAACAATATATAATGGGGACTTTCTTGAGCTCGAAAAATACACATCTGACTGAGAAGCAATACTCTGTATCACTGTACTGAATATTGACCGAAGATGACAACCATAATCAGATGCGCAAACTTTTATGGGATACCAAAGGTAGGCAGACCTGACAGGAAGAGAAAATTGTTAATGCAACTGAAGAGCAGCACACCTGTGAGCAGAAAGAGAGGGGGAGAGGAAAATGCCACACCAGCAGTAAAATGACGAATTCTCAGAAATAAGCCCAAAAAATACACAGTAAGACAATATTGTTTTGTATTATTGTTTTAAAAAATATGTATTCAAATAGCTCTCTACTGCAATGATTTCTGTATAGCACCACTGATGTGCATTATAATATTAAGAAACTTGATAGAAATTGTCCTTAACATTACACAAATCTTGACCACAATTTTTAAAATTTAAAATCCCCGCCTTTCAAATAAGGGACAAGGCACAAAAATCAGGGGCACATCTTAAACATTTGTGATATCCACTCAGAAAGCTGTAAGAAAGGGAGTTTTAGTGTAAAATACTTTTTCTGAGCAAGAACAAGTGTGTAACTGTAATGTCTGGCATTATTTTATGCTTGCAATCGCCATTGTTCAGTCACAGAGACCTACATTTTTGGAGGAACATACCTGAAAATCTGACACAGTTGAGAGGTATGCCCAGTCCTTTTTTCGAGCTGGGAACCCTACACCTCAGTCAGACTCTGATAATGGTAGTTCATAGACAGGCAGGCAAGTGATATTCTGTTTTAAGTATTTAAACTCTAACTGCATTTCGTGTTTCAAAACGGTGTGATATCATCGCCATGGACAATGAGCCATCTTTTTATAAAGAGTGTAAGGAAAACCTCATGTCAGAGTCCTAGCAGGAGGCAGCAGCACAGGAGGGGGCAGCACCCAAGCAGAAGGCCCATCCAGAAGACACAGAAGCACCACGGCAGCTGGCCCTTCCAGAGGACAAGGAATCACCCAAGCAACAAGCTGGCCCATAGGAAAAAGAATCACTAGAGCATCATGTGGCGAGTACATGAGGGGAAAGGACAGCTACAGAACTCCAAGGAACAGAGGCCGATGTGAAAACAGCTACATGTAGAATGTGGAAGAAAGTAGGAGAGAGATCCAAATTCAAGTGGTTTATGTAGAAGAGCATAAAAGAATGGAACCAATAATGCCAACAGGTGAGGGAGACCTTGGAACATCTAAAGGCAGACCAACTCCACCGCAGCCCAACTCCATCTTCAGGTAATGATTCAAGACCTGAAAAGGGAAATGAGGGAGATGCAGCAGCAAATGTCAATGCTATGGACATCAGCACCACCGGGGAGGCATAGTCTTTTAGAAGACACTAAAAATATACAAGCAGAGGAAATGGAGAGAGACTCACTGCAAGACAGTGGCTGTGATAGGCCGACCCAGTGGCCCTGAGTGTTGAGGCGCTGGTGCCTTACCTCATGCTATGCCAGCAACCCAGGTTTTGGAATGACCTCAGGTTGCCAGGGAGCTGGCTCAAAGGGGGAAGGCTGGAGCTGGATTGAGCCACACCTTGCGGCTCTTCCCCCCAAGGGATGGATGCCTTCTCCTCCGTAGTTCCGCTCCCACCAGGTGGAGGCCTGGTTGGATGCGCAGGCACAAGAAGTGGTGACATAAGTCTAGGGAGGGGTGGAAGGGGCTACCAGATCCTGGAGTGTGCGTGTGCCTCCATGCACACACATGCGTGTGTACACTGTGGCCTGGGGGGGGTGAGAAACACAGAAAAACAAAAAAAGTCTATATGGAAAAAAAAAAGACAGTGCCAGAGGCAATGGCAGATGATAGGGTAACTGTTTTGGTTCCACTGAGAGCAGTCCATGGTCACATCATGTTACAATGAACATCCTGTTGGATATGGACATTGTCCTTCCCACAAGTGAAAAAGAAAGGGATTGCAGGTGCTGGGGCTCAAACCAACCCAAATGCTTTGTGCCATATAACATATATGTCCAATGGGCAAATAAACTGTGATGGCTCAAGGGAGAAAAAGTGCTGCTCAGAATCCTGATCAATGTTATCTCAATCCATATCTGGTGGAACTTTGATTGAACACCACCAATTCTTCCGAAAATAAGGAACAGAATAAATGAACAGCTACGAATGGTGTGGAAAGGTAAAATATACCCACTGACATAGCACTGCACTATCTGCCCATGAAATTATAATTTTCATATTACTAAATCACACATGCCCCCACAATGCAAAGCATCATGGGCTGCATATGCAAATCACCACAGAATGTTATGCTGGTCCAACTTTAAGCAGAATTGCATGGTGCCGAAAGGCCTCTCACACAGTTTGCAAAGGGTGCTAACAGAAGACATAGACATGTGTTTCGTCCTACCAGGACTCATCAGTATGCCTCATCTGACACCCCAGTGAAATGGACCAGCTACCCTTAAGGCAGTGTGCCTTGGATATATTGTGGTGAACCCATTAAAATAAAAAACTATTTAAAAGACAAAGAACCTCTGAGCGCAAACACTGAGGCAAGGGTTACCCTAAAGGGCATTTTGCGAGAAGCCAAGTTTCAAGAAAATACAAAATCACATGCCCCCACAATGCAAAGCATCATGGGCTGCATATGCAAATCACCACAGAATGTTATGCTGGTCCAACTTTAAGCAGAATTGCATGGTGCCAAAAGGCCTCTCACACAGTTTGCAAAGGGTGCTAACAGAAGACATAGACACGTGTTTCGTCCTACCAGGACTCATCAGTATGCCTTGTCTGACACCCCAGTGAAATGGACCAGCTACCCTTAAGGCAGTGTACCTTGGATATATTGTGGTGAACCCATTAAAATAAAAAACTATTTAAAAGACAAAGAACCTCTGTGCGCAAACACTGAGGCAAGGGTTACCCCATAGGGCATTTGGCTGGGAAGCCAAGTTTCAAGAAAATACAAAATCACACATGCCCCCACAATGCAAAGCATCATGGGCTGCATATGCAAATCACCACAGAATGTTATGCTGGTCCAACTTTAAGCAGAATTGCATGGTGCCGAAAGGCCTCTCACACAGTTTGCAAAGGGTGCTAACAGAAGACATAGCCACGTGTTTCATCCTACCAGGACTCATCAGTATGCCTCGTCTGACACCCCAGTGAAATGGACCAGCTACCCTTAAGGCAGTGTGCCTTGGATATATTGTGGTGAACCCATTAAAATAAAAAACTATTTAAAAGACAAAGAACCTCTGTGCGCAAACACTGAGGCAAGGGTTACCCCAAAGGGCATTTGGCTGGGAAGCCAGGTTTCAAGAAAATACAAAATCACACATGCCCCCACAATGCAAAGCATCATGGGCTGCATATGCAAATCACCACAGAATGTTATGCTGGTCCAACTTTAAGCAGAATTGCATGGTGACCTATAAATATTTTTTCCTTTAGTATTTGCCCCCGAAATGTATGTGTGTAAAAAGTATTGTGCTATACAGTGTAATATTCTGATAGGGGTATTTGTGTGTTTTTATTTTTGCTTATACAGTACTGTTTGGTTTCTTGTAAATAAAAGTCTTTGAAGGACTCAGACTTCTCAGTTACTTTGTGACTAGAAAGAGTTAAGGGGAGGGTAGAAATATAGAAATAGCAAAAACAGGGCTGAGATGACATGGGCTAATGTTAGTTAAAGAGCAGGGGCTCAATTTTACAAGCCACCATTAGATTGGTACATGCTGCATGGAATTGCCACCTGTGGCAAACATGGGTGCACCAGGGTCCCTGCACCTGATTTTGGAAAAATCAGGGTCCAGGCACAAAACACCACAGGTTTGCCACAAGCCAACAGCTGTGCAGATGAAGGCAAGGCAACTTTTATTGATATAGCGCCCTATCCAAAGCCTTAGAGCTCATTATATAAAGCAATACATTAAAAAGCAATTAAGCATCAAGAAAATAGATAAAATCAAAAATCCAGAAAATCAGCATAAAATCAAATTAAGTCATAGACCTTTCCTAATAAATTTGTTTTGAGAGAGTCTTTAAAGGCCTCCACTGAGCGGGCTGCCTTAATATGTGGAAGGAGGGAATTCCAGAGGAGTGGGGCAGCTACTCCAAAGGCGCTGTCTCCAGATCTTTTTAAACATGAGGGCAGAATGACCAGCAGGTCAGCATCAATGGAGCGTAGGGGGTGAACCAGGGAGTATGGAATCAGGAGCTCTTTTAGGTAATCAGGTCACAAACTG
The DNA here is from genome assembly GCA_016271365.2 of Neoceratodus forsteri. Lineage (NCBI taxonomy): Eukaryota > Metazoa > Chordata > Ceratodontiformes > Ceratodontidae > Neoceratodus > Neoceratodus forsteri. The sequence goes on from CM057453.1 coordinate 78,310,206, forward strand.
TATAGGGCCTTGTAAGTCAACAAGAGGATCTTGAAGGTGATACACAGACTCACAGGCAGCCAATACAGAGAGCACAAAACATGTGTGACATGGTCCCTCATAGAGGTACCAGTCAACAACCTGGTGGCAGCATTCTGCACTAGCTGCAGGTGATGCATCAAACCTCCAGATAACCCTCGATATAGGGTCTTACATTAATCAATTTGGCTGGTGACAAAGGCATGGATAACTGTAGACAGGTCCAGGGGAGTCAGGAATGGGTGGATCCTGGCAATATTTCAAAGCTGGAAAAAGCCAGCCCTGACAACCAACACGACCTGATTTTGCAGATCCAGTCGATCATCAAGGTTGACACCAAGGTCCTTTACCATACCAGTCACTGAGAGAGGGCAGTCATCAACTATAAGAGGAGGCAGCCTCCCATCAGTGACGACACCCCCATGACCTGGCTCAATCACCATAACCTCAGTTTTGCCTGGGTTGAGGCACAGTCAGTTTACAGACATCTAGTCATTAATCTCAGCCAAACAATGACCCAGCATAACTGAGTCAGAGAGATCATTAGGAGCACAAGACAGGTACAACTGGTTGTCATTTGCATAGCAGTGAAAACCCAGATTGTACCATCTAATGAGCTCTCCAAGTGGAAGCATGTAGATGGAGAACAACAGAGGTGCCAAAATGGACCTCTCCGGGACCCCACAAGACAGAGCAAAGGAACTCGAGGAAAAATTCCCAAGAACTACTCGCTTTGATCGACCAGTGAGGTAGGGGTGAAACCAGTGTAAAACAGTGCCAGTGGTGCCCACAAACTCCTGCAGTCAGTCCAGCAGCACCTAATGATCAACCATGTCAAATGAAGAAGAAAGGTCGAAGAGCACAAGAACAGTATTGTGCCCTTGGTCCTGCGCCATGAAGAGATCATGTGCTAACCAGACCAGAGCCATCTCAGTGCTGTGCCGAGGCTGAAAACCTGACTGGAGAGGCTCAAAGATGGAAAGTGATTCCAGGCATTCCACAATCTGGTCAGCCACCACCTTCTCAATAACCTTCCCCAAAAAGGGAAGATTAGAGACAGGCCTATAATTTGCAAGAACGTTGGGGTCAAGAGAAGGTTTCTTAATGAGGGGTCTCACCACAGCCTCTTTCAGAAGCATAGGAAAAACTCCCTCCTTTAGTGAACCCTGGATGATCTCAACAAATACAGGACTCAACCAGTCCAAGCAGCTGTTAATGAACCAAGTTGGACCCAGGTCCAAGGCAAAGGTGGTGGGATGCACACTAGTAAGAACCCATGGAACTTCCTCTGCCAAAACCAGCTGAAACTCGGACCAGCAAGGCAAATGTCTCCCAGAATTCTGACTACTCTTAGTAGAAACTGGGCTGGTCGAAGAAATATGCACCCTGATAGAGGACACTTTCTTGGCAAAAAAAAAAAAAACCCAAACTGGTCACTTTTTTCTGTAGAAACAGCTGTCCTAGACTGGAGACAGGAGGGATTTAACCAACTGTCAACAGTGTGAAACAGCACAGCAGGGTGGTTCCTTGCTGCAGCAATTGAGCATGACAAAAATTCAGATTTCTTATGATCAATTGCATGCTGATACTCCAATTAATGGAGTCACAGTACTAATCTGTCCTCCTCAACACTTGACTATCTCCTGGAATGCTCCAACCTATGTCCCTTAGTCTTAAACTGAAGCAGCTCAGCACAGTACCATGGTGAGTGGCGTCGGGAGGTCAAAGGGTGAATGTGGTATGGTGCAATTTGGTCCAGAGTCTCAGTCAAGGCAGTATTATAGGCATCAACTCTAGCATCAGGTCTGAAATGACCAGTGAGTCCTGGAGCTGGTGGGGTTCCAATTTATTTCTTGGACTCCACCAGATTGCTTCCACAGAGGTGGTTAAACGATAGAGGTCCTCACACTGGAACTCAACTGCATGATGATCTGACCAAGTGACTGGATCAACCTGGACCTCCCCTATGTCAAGTCCAAGTGAGAAGACCAGATCCAGAGTGTGACCTTGAATATGAGTCCCACAGGTAACTACCTGAGTCAATCCCAGCTAAGACATCAGCTGGAGAAGCTCTTGATCAAAAAGGCTGGATTCATCGTCCACCCAGGCATTGAAGTCCCCCTAGAACAAGAATCCTAGAGGACTCCAACACCTGCTCAGTAAAGAAATCCACAAGCTCCTGCAGAAACAGGCTTCCACTACCCAGAGGCCAGTAGATGAAGACTATTCTGCCATTTGCTCTTGGTCGCATTTAATGATGACACACTCAAAAGAATCCAGTGTTCGCACTTGAAGTACAGTAAGGAGTGCAGTAAGCAGTGGAGTGCACAAGAGGGGAATGCTCCAGGATGGACTTGCGGCAGTAGCAGTCAGTGATGGCACCATGCTGTGTAGCTGTCCTGGTGGCTGGCAGGTTGTTCAGGACATGCCCTGGGTCACAGGGGGAATGGCTCTGGCTGGGGGTGAGTGACAGCTGCCTCTGTCTGGGAACTGTAGGGACAGTGTGGGTCCATGATGGGGCCAATGCACCAGCACTACCTGGGAGGGTTGTGGGCTTGGACCTACCACAGAACACCAGCTGCTCTAGGAGTGGTCTGGCAGGTGTCTGGGGCTGTAGGATGCCTTTCCCCGGGGGGGGCACAGGATCGCCCCCACTAAGCGATGGCTCCAACATTGGCACTTGGCTAGTTAGAGCAGCTCCAGGCTGGGCTAACTCCTAGGGAGCCTTGGGCCCATTGTGGCCCTTCTAGAATTCACTGCCAAGGCACAAGCCCCCATCTGCCAGGACACAGCCATACATCAGCTGCAAGTATGGTGTAAGCCTGGCTGGCGCAGGTGTCCCCCAGTGTTGCAGGAAGTGTCTGAAAATCAGCAATGGTGCACAATGCAGCTCAAGGTGCCCCTCACACCATTCCTTGGTGGCACAAGCACCGTGCGTTGTTCCCAGCCATTGGAAAATCCAGCCCCAGGTGTTTACTTCTAATAGGTAGACAACTAATTATTTTATTTATTTGTTTATTTATTTATTTATTGTATTTTATGTGTCTGTAGTTCATTTTTTTCCCCATTGCTCAATTTTGGATTCTCCAGAACACTTGAAAATTATTCCACAAACAATGGGCCCTATGCATGAAAGGGCGGGAAGTATGCACCAGAGGCGTGTACCCCACCTGCGGACAGGTGCACACAGGCCAGTGTGCACTATCACCTGCAACTTGCCCACAGGCCAGTCCCCCAATGTGCAGGATTGCATAAGGCAGAGAGGGGCAGAGTAGTAGCCCCAGGCAGGCAGCCAATCAAATGCCTGTCCTGGGTTTCTGAGTGGATGCCCTGCTCCATGGGAGCAGGGGAGTGTGGGAAGGCATGAGTTTGAATGCATGCGTAGCACACACAGGCACCCGGGGAATACATAGATGTTGACCATGGACTAGTGGTCTCTCCCCCTGGCCGATACCCATTCCTGGTCCCATATATTGACACACACCCCCCCACACAGCATTGCCCCATCCCCAGTCCTGTAGGACACCTCACCTCCATGTGCATAACTGGATTCCCAGCCCCGGTCCGCATGTCATTGACAGTCCCCCCTCACTCGCAACCAGATCCCCATCCTGGTGGACCCTGTCCAGTACTACACAACCCGACCACCCCACGACTTCAATCCCAGCCCCTGCCCCGCATTGGTGGTCAGTGCCCCCCTCATGGCCCAGCCCAGCACCAACCTGACCCTTGTACAAGCATGTCAGTGCCACTGCAATGGACAGTGAGCAGCACATTCCTCTGCACACCACCTTGGCCACCTGCCCTCCAACTAATACTGGGAGCATGGTGCCTATTAATAGGAACAGCACTATAAATAGGCAGTGCAATTCCAGCATCTGTTGGATGGCAGGTGTCCGAGGCGGTGTACAGAGGGATGTACCCCATCAAAGTGGCACTGACATGCAGGTACGGGGATCAGAGGTGGTGCTGTCAGTGCTGGTGGGGATATTAACCACCAATGAGGGTCAGGGGGTCAGGATTGGGATTTGGGGTATCACCAGCAATATTGGGCAAGGTCCACCATGATGGGAATTTGGTTGTGGGGGGGGACTGTCACTGACTTGTAGACCGGGGCTAGGACTCAGTTGTGTGTCAGGGGATGAACTTTCCCACAGGACTGGGGATGGAGCAATGCTATGTGCATGTGGGGTGAGCTGTTCTATGGGACTGGGGACGGGGCAATGCTGTGCAGGGAGTGGTGTGCTGTCTGTCCAGCAGGACTGGGGATAGGGCAATGCTGTGAGTGTAAAGGGGGTGAGCTGTCCTATGGGATCAGGGACAGGGCAATGCTGTGTGGGGGTGTGAGGTGAGCTGTCCTATGGGACCAGGGATGGGGCAATGTATCCACAGAATGACAGTTAAAGGGGAGGTGCTGCTGGTAGGAGACTTCAATCTGCCGGATATGGATTGGAGCAACCAGGCTGCAGCTTCATCAAGGAACAATGTTTTACTGGAAGCCCGGCAGGGGACATGCTTAAGACAGCTAGTGAAGAAGCCCACCTGAGAGGGAGCGACTTTGGACCTGGTACACACCAATGGGGCAGAATTACAGATGTAGAAGTGGGGAGCCACATGGGATCAAGCGATCACAATACAGTACAGTTCAATGTGAGAACAGCAGAAGAGTAAAACCATGTGGAAGCAAGGGTCCTGGATTTCAGGCGGGACGACTTTGCAAGGATGGGGGAATGTCTTAGAAAATCACTGGCAGGGAAGGAGAAAAGAGGGCAGTGGAGAAACAATGGGCGAATCTTAAGGGAGCCATAGTGAAGGCAACAAGCCATTGCGTTAGGCAAGTAAGCAAAACAGAGAGAAAGAAAAAAACAACACTATGGTTCTAAAAGGAAGCGGCTAAGAAGGTAAGGGCCAAAAGGGTGCCATTCAGGAGGTACAAGGAAACACAGAGGGAAGAAGACAGGACAAAGTATCAGGAAAAGCAAAGGGAGAGTAGTTAGGAGTGCAAAGGTGCAAACAGAAGAAAAAATAGCCCATGCTACAGCAAAAGGGGACAAGAACTTTTTTACGTACATTAGTGAAAGAAAAACAAAGACTAAGGGTGGGACTGTGAGACTAAAAAGGGAAGGAGGAAAGTGTGCAGAGGGGGACCAAGAAAAATCAGAAAACCTGAATAAGTATTCCTGTTCAGCATTCACAGAAGGGGAAGGGGAGGGACCAAAGTTAGGTGATGGACGCAACACTGGGAGGGAGGTGGACACCAATCCATTTAAGGAGGACAGAGTCTTAAAGGAACTCAGTAATCTGAAAGTGCACGAGGCAATGGGGCCAGACAGGATACATCCCAGAGTATTAACAGAACTCAGTTAGGTGCTGGCAGCACCACTGACAGCTCTGTTCCACTGTTAGCTGGAAACAGGTGTTATACCAAAGGACTGGAAGAGGGTGAATGTAGTCCCTCTCAACAAAAGTAGAGGCAGGGAGGAAGCTGGTAATTACAGGCTGGTCAGCTTGACCTCAGTGGTGGGGAAACTAATAAAATCACTACTAAAAGAAAGGTTTGTAATATATCTCAAGTCCAGTGGAGCACATGATCAAAGGCAGCATGGATTCACAGCAGGAAGATCTTGTCAAACAAATCTGATACATTTCTTTGGCTGGGTGAGTAGGGAAGTGGATCAGGGAAAGGTGGTGGACATGGTGCACCTGGATTTCAGCAAGACCTTCAACGCCATCCCACATAGGAGGCTAGTAAACAAGCTGGACAGCCTGGGAGTGGGTCCCAGGGTGGTAAACTGGGTCAAAAATTGACTGCATGATAGGACACAGAGAGCAACAGTAAATGGAGTTCAGTCCAAAGAGAGAGGGGTGAGGGTGACCAGCAGGGTCCCACAGGGAACATTGCTTGGACAAGTACTCTTCATAAGTGATATTGCAGAGGGGCTGGAAAGGAAAGTGTGTCTGTTTGCATGTGACACAAAAATTTGCAACAGGGTCGACACTCCCGGTGAGGTAGAGAAAATGAGAAGGGACCTAAGCAAGCTTGAGGAGTGGTCAAGTGTGTGGCAGCTAAGATACAATGCAAAGAAGAGCAAGATCATGCACTTGGGGATAGAAATGTGGGGGGGGGGAGTACATGATGGGGGGGTACTGACAGTCACCAAACTAGAAAGGGGCCTAGGAGTAATCACATCTGATGATCTAAAGGTTACCAAACAATGTGAGAAGGCTATGAGAAAAGCCAGTGGAATGCTGGGGTGCATGGCTTGGAGGGACAGGAAACGAATCCTCAGGATCATGGGAGAAGCTGCAAGGGGGAGTGAGCTGAATGTCATTATCCACCTAGGGACAAATAAGCTGGCTAAGAATGGGATCAGAGCAGTGCAACAGGAGTTTGTGGAGTTGGGGAGTGGCCTTAGACAAGTAGCACACACAGTAACTTTCTTGGAAGTGCTACCTGTCTATGGCATGGATGAGGCTAGGGTACACCACACCATAGGATTCAATGACTGGTTGAATACTGGTGCAGAGCTCAGGGATTTGGCTTCATTGGGGACTGGGGCTCCACCTGGAGGGATGCAGACCTGTACAGAATCAATGGTCTGCATCTATCCAGGAGGGGAACCAGGATCTTAGGTGATAGGTTTAAATGCTTCATTGGCAAGCATTTAAACTAGCTAAGGGGGGGAGGGACTGAAACAGGAGAAGGAAAATCCTAGTCCCCCCCCCCAAAAAAATCAGGGTAGTTAGTGAGGTAAACACCAGGATACAGCAGTCGATAGGGAGAAGGGCAGGGGTAAATGGAGAAAAAGACAAAGTCAGTAAGGACAGGGATGGGGCAAAAAGAAATAAAGCCATAAAAAATGGAGGGTAATGAGTACCAATGCCCGTAGTCTAGCTCAAAAGATCCCTGAAATGGTGGCCTTGATGGAAGAGGGATGCCTGGATATTGTGGCAGTCACAGAAACATGGTACACAGATAACCATTACTGGGATGTCAACATACCAGGGTACATAACCTACAGGAGGAACAGGGAAGGAAGAAGAGGAGGAGGAGTAGCTCTCTATGTAAGGGAAGGGATCAAAGCAACAGAACTAAAGGGTAAACAGGGAGGAGAGGAGGCACTCTGGGTGACCCAGGAGACTGGAAATGACACCACAATCTGCACAGGGCTTGTACACAGACCCCCATCTCGGGGGGGGGAGGAAATGGACAAGGAAATGATAGAAGACATCCTTGGGATGGCAGAGAAAAGGGAGATATTGCTGATGGGGGACCTGAATAGGCCAGATGTTAACTGGAGCACCTTTGCTGCAGCCACAGCCAAGAGAAGGGCTATTCTCGATGCCCTACAGGGGACATGCCTCAGACAGCTAGTTTTGGAACCCACTCAGGAGGGAGCAATCTTAGGCCTGGTACTCTCAAATGGGGATGGAGAGAGGATCTCCGATCTTGAAGTGTGTAGCCATCTGGGAACAAGCGACCACCAAACAGTGTGGTTCACGATAAACTTAGCTGTAGAGTCAAGCCATAAAAAAGTGAAGGTACTGGACTTCAGGAGGGCTGATTTTGTCAAAATGTGAGAACGCCTCTGAAAAGCAATTGCAAACAGGCAAGAAGTTGAGTGGAGTAACAATGGGGAAACATCAAAACCACCATCATAGAGGCAACAAGCCTTTGTGTGAAGCAAATAAACATATCAAAACAAAAGAAAAAAACACTATGGTTCTCAAAAGAAGTGGCGGGGAAGGTAAGGGAGAAAAAGATAGCATTCAGGAAGTTAAAGGAAACACAGAAGGAGCAGGACAGAGAATTGTACCAGTTAAAGCAGAAGGAAGCAGGTAAGGCAGTCAGAATAGCAAAGGCCCAAACCGAGGAAAAGATAGCCAACTCGGTTAAGAAGGGGGATAAAACCTTTAACAGGTACATTAGAGTGCAAAGAAAGACTAAGACAGGGATACTGAGGCTGAATAAAGAGGAAGGTGATTGGGCAGACAGCGACAGTGAAAAAGCAGTGATACTGAACGAATACTTCTGCTCAGTATTCACAATGGAAAAGCAGGGGGAGATACCTAATCCAGTCAATAGAAGCACGCTGGATAGGGGGGTTGATATTAGTCCTTTCACAGAAGAAAGGGTGCTGAAAGAACTCTTAAAACTGAAGGTGGGTAAAGCAATAGGGCCTGACGGGATTCACCCCAGAATTCTAAAAGAACTAAGGGAAGAACTAGTAACACCACTGACTACCCTTTTAATAGATCATGGGAGGATGGTGTGGTACCTGAGGACTGGAGGAGAGTGGATGTGATTCCCCTTCACAAACGTGGGAGCAAGACAGAGGCAGGAAACTACAGACCTGTCAGTTTGACCTCAGTGGTAAGGAAAATGATAGAATCACTTCTGAAGAAAAGAATTGTTGAGTACCTAGAGGCCAGTGGGGCATAGGACCCAAAGCAGCATGGATTCACAGCAGGAAGGTCATGTCAGACAAATCTAATTGATTTCTTTGACTGGGTAACCAAAATAGTAGAACAAGGAGGGGCTGTGGACATGGCCTACCTAGACTTTAGCAAGGCATTTGACACAGTCCCGCACAAAAGATTAATAAACAAATTAGCCAGCCTGGAGTGGGTCCCAGGTTGGTAGCCTGGGTAAAATACTGGTGGACAACAGGACACAGTGGGTAATAGTAAATGGAGTCCACAGTGAAGAAAGCGGGGATAGTAGTGGGGTACCGCAGGGTTAAGTACTGGGGCCGGTCTTTTTTAATGTCTTTATAAGTGACATTGCAGAAAGACTGGAATGGAAAGTATGTCTCTTCGCAGGTGACACAAAGATCTGCAACAGGGTTGATATGCAAGGTGGGGTGGAAAGGATGAAAAGGGACTTGGCAAGGTTGCAGGAATGGTCAAATGTATGGCAGCTTAGATTCAATGCAAAGAAGTGCAAAGTAATGCACCTGGGAAACAAAAACCCAGATGGAGTACTCAATGGGGGTGAAATATTGACAACAACAAAAATGGAAAGGGACCTGGGGGTAGTCATATCAGATGACCTAAAGGTGGGCCAGCAATGTGAGAGGGCAGTAAGGAGGGCTGAGGGATACTGGGATGCATAGGGAGAGGCATCACCAGTAGAAAACAGGATGTTGTTGGCCCTCTGTACAGACAGTTGATAAGACCACATCTGGAGTACTGTGTACAGTTCTGGAGACCCCATCTCTGCAAAGACATAGACAGGGTGGAGGCTGTCCAGAGGAGGACAACCAAAATGGTGCAGGGTCTGCACCAGAAGACATATGAAGAAAGACTAAAGGAGCTTAAGATGTATAGCCTCGAGGAAAGGAGGGAGAGGGGGGACATGATAAAAACTTTCAAATACCTCAAGGGAATCAATAAAGTCAAAGAGGGTAGTATCTTTCAGAAAAACAGATGTGCAAGAACAAGTGGGCACAATTTGAAGATAGAGGGGGGACGACTCAGAGGTAATGTGAGGAAGTATTTCCTCACAGAGAGGGTTGTAGATGCATGGAATGGCCTTCCTGAGGAGGTTGTGGAATCAAAAACAGTGGGGGAATTCAAGAATGCATGGGTCAGACATAAGGCAATGCTAGTGGGGGTAGGAGGAAGTAGGCTGTTGGTTAACTAGGATCTGCAGCTTAACCGTTAGGTAGGGAAATGGACAGACTAGGTGGGCCAAGCGGTCCTTATCTGCAATCAAATTCTATGTTTCTGTGTTTCATGGGGAGAGGTATCTTCAACAGAGACCTCATCTAGAGTACTGTGTCCAGTTCTGGAGGCCTCATCTCTGGAAGGATATAGACAGATTAGGAGCAGTTCAGAGAAGGGTGACAAAAATGGTTCAGGAGCTGTACCAAAAGTCATATGAGGGGAGACTGGAGGGTCTCAATATTCCCTGAAGGACAGGAGAGAGAGGGAGGATATGATAGAGACTTTCATATAGCTCAAGGGTGTAAATAAAGTACAAGAGGGTAGCATCTTTCAGTAAAAAAAGATGTTCAAGAACCAGGGGCCATGATATGAAAAAAGAGGAGGGTAGACTTAGGGGTAATGTGAAAAAGTATTTTTTCATTGAAAGGGTGGTGGATCCATGGAATAGCCTCCCAGCAGAGACTGTAGGGGAAAAACGGTAAGGGAATTCAAAAAAACATGTTACAGACAGAAAGTAACTCTAGTGATAGGAAAGACAGGTTAAGCCACAGATCATTTAAGATCTATGGTATATGAAACAGGTAGCTGAAATGGGTAGACTAGGTGGGTCAAGTGGTCCTTATCTGCCATTGGATTCTATGTTTCTATGGAGGGGGGAGCTGTCCTATGGGACCAAGGACAGGGCATTACTGTTTGTGTGTGTGGGGGGAGCTGTCTTACTGGACCAGGGATAGGGTTCAGATGTGGATGGAGGTAGTACCAATTGCCTTATGGGACTGGGCAGCGGCTTTGTGTGTGCGCGGGGCTGGGAACATAATGCAGCTATGGCAGGGTCCCCAATTCCATATCCATTGCCCTCCTGTGCCCCCTGTGCACAGCACTATGAGTCACCGTGAATGGTGCATAGTGTGGGCATGCCCAATCTCTCTCTCTCCCAGACCGCTCTGGTGCCTAGCTGCCTGGTGGGGAATCAGGTGCACATCTAGACCATGCACTGCTAGTGAATGCTGTGGGACCCCTGATGCATGGCATTCACATGCACTGTTACGTGACACATAGGCAACCTTTTTTGCGCATGGGCACCATTGACATTACATGGCAGTCTTCTGCCAGATTGAAAAGTCAGGGCCAAAGGGTTAGTTATTATAGCATGTCTCTCTCTCTCTCTCTCTCTCTCTCTCTCTGTCACTCTCCCTCTCTCTCTCTTTTTCTCTACTCTATGTAGCTTTACAAATTGTATTCAAGGAGAGAGTTTTATTATCTTTTTGCCTTAGCTTGTAAACAACACAGTTATAATAGAGACTCATTCTAAGCCTACCAGTGTCTCCTCCCAGTTAAACTAATGTCTCAGTTACAGTAGCAATGACTCCTAGTTATGGCAGTGGGCATCCCATCAAAAAAGTGAGTGAATTTAAGTGAATGAATAATAGCAAATCTATAACAGCAAATGTCACAGTAGCTACATGGCCTTTATAACGAATTGTTATTTAAGCAATGTACAGTAGGCAGTAAAGTAGTTTAGCGAGGTAAGGCCAATGTTAGCTGGCCAGTGTGTGCTACAAACCATTGCTGGTAGAATAGTCTAGAGGCTAGAGTCACTGGCTGTGTGTGTTCTTGCTACATGCAGCAGACCTGGGTTCCATTCTTGTGGTTCCTGTTTTGTTTTTGTTTTTTTAATGTTGCACCAGGTTTCGTGCTCCCCCCCAGTTCTGTCCCTCCCCTGGAGTTATTGTATGAACTATCCCTCTCCCTACTTTGTCCCACTCACTAGGTGGCGCCCCCCCAGAGTTAGTTTAATAAATCTGCCCTTCCCTCCCAACTCCCACCCCCAAGTGCTGTACTTCTCCTTGTAACACTTGTGTTTTGCTGGTGCTTTCTGTCCAATTCGCTGTTTTTACTGTTCAGCATTATGGTGTTCACTATTTTTGTTGGTGCTGAATTTCATGCACTAGTATTGTCTTTGGTGTTTTTCTTTTGCTGTTTTGGCATAGTACCATCCCAGTGCATCGCTCCAGTTATGGAGTGCCTCATGCCGGTCATGCCATTTTTAATCACAGTTACATCAGTGTCTCTTCTTCCTCCTGTTTAGAAATGAAGTCAACTAAGACTTTGTCCGTGAAGTTACTGTGAGGTTGGGAAACATCTTACCTTGAAAAGTGGGTAAAGTTTTCCCAACTACACTCAATGTTGCCAGGCAAAGATAAAAAATTGTTTAAAAATTAAAATAAAAACCCCACAGATGTTGTCACATTCCCACCCTCTTTCCCCTGTCTCTCTCTAACCATTAGCAAAGGTTCCTCCCCATATTGCCACTCTCTTGCATCCATACCTCCCTACTCCCCCTTGTCTAGATGAAGTTGTATAAGAAAACGTCAGCCATTTGTTACCATTCCCTTCCCCGTCCCCACGCAATGACTGTAGTTGCAGCTGGCATTATGTAGCAAGACATTATGCCACATGGCAATATCATGCTGCAAGCTTGGCTTCCCGGCCAATGGCCTTTGGGGTAACCATTGCCTCAGTGCTTGCGCGCTGAGGTTCTTTGTCTCATAGATAACATAGCTATGTTTCCATCTTGGGGAAAGGTCTATATGATGTCATCACATCCCCTGGATGGAAACATAGACTTGCTGGCCTGGATATTCAAAGCAGTTGCACATGGTGCAACTGGGTTGCACATGTGCAACTGTGGAAATGTGCCATAGAGCGATATTCAGCAGGAGCCATTGTGCAGCACAAGTAGCAGTGTGCCAATGTGCAGCTGTAATAAATGCATGTGCAAGGGCAGGGAGCGCATCCATGAATATGCCGCAATATTCAACCCCAAACCATGGCGCAGGTGAGGAGCAACAGCCAGATGCACTGAGCAGACTTTAGCCTATAAAAACAGGGAGCAAGCAGGGGGACAGCACTTTCACCAGAGAGAGACAGAACAAGAGACAGACAGAGACAGAGAGAGAGAGTGTGTGTGAGAGTCAGGGAGACAGATAGAGTGAGAGTGAGAGAGAGAAGCAGCCACCAGACTCTGAAATGAGCGACACAGGAGCCCACAGGGACATGGGACAGAGGTCGCAGGCAACTGAAAGCAGGGGCAGTTGGCACAGGATTGAGCCCGGCAGAACAACAGGCACTGCCCCATGGTGGCAAGCAGTGCACTGGAGCCGGACGCCCAGGGGGAGACAGGACAACAGAGGCCATGGCCAGTGCAGTATTCCAGATGGAGGATGTAATGAGTGGTGTGAGGAGGCAGGAGGCAGAGTGACGTGGCCGTGGAAGGGCCCATCAGCGGTACACCCGGAACAAGCAGTACCAGCCCCTCATCAGCTTTGAGACCAACACTGATATAGAGATCATGGACCGGTATCACCTGGACTGGGTGATTCTGAGGCAGCTCTGTGAGCTGAGCAGTGAGGAGATGCAGGCAACCACTAGAAGGGGCCACGCCCTGACAATGGAGATGAAAGTGGCAACCGTCATGTGCCTGCTCACCAGGGGCACCTTCCAGAGACCAACAGGGGACACCACAGGCACAACCCAGTTGGCCACATCATGACTCCTCACACAATTCCTCAATGCCCTGCTGCCACCTGCTGCAGACTACATTCATTTCCCCAACACACAGGCAGAGCATATAGCAACCATGCAGGAGTTTCACAGGGTAGCATGGATGCCTGGTGTGCTTGGAGCCATCAACTGCACCCATGTGGGCATCCACATGTCATCTGGCCTGGAAAGGGTAGCATATGTGAACAGGAAGGGCTACCCCAGTATCAACTGCCAGGTGGTGTGCGATGCCAGGGGACGCATTACCAACGTCTGTGCCACACACCCTGGGAGTGCATGTGACACATTCATTTGGTACAGCTCAGCACTGTGCCACAGGTTCAAGAGTGGGGATATCCCCACAGGCCACCTAGTGGGTGAGTATGGCAAGACCATGAGCAGATGGGTACAGCAGGGCATGGGAGGAGGGGGGTGGGCAGGGCAGGTGCACTGGTGGGAGTGCCAGGGATGGGCAAGGGGCACAGAGACAGAGGACACCAGGCTAATCATACATCTGTCTACACAGGTGACAGTGGCTACCCACTCAGGCCCTGGCTGCTCATCCTCTACCGGCGACCGTCATCCCCAGCAGAGAACCAGTACAATGAGGCACACACCAGCATGCAGAACATCAATGAGCATGTGATCAGAATGCTGAAGGCACATTTCCGTTGCCTAGACAGGTCTGGCGGTGCCCTACAGTACAGCCCCTCGAAGGCCTGTGGCCTATTCCTGGCCTGTTGCATGCTGCACAACATGACCATTGACTGTGGGATAGCTGTAAAGGCCATAGATGGGGACAGCAGTGGGGACGACATGGGCAATGGGCGGGGGTGTGGTGGGCAACCCCCCCCCAGGGTGGAGGGATCCCCGGCTCCTGAGGATGGCATGCCAGCATTGGGACACAATCTCACAGGAGCACTATGACATATGCAGGTAGGTGGACAAACCCCCATGCACTGAACAGACACATTGGCACAGCACACAGGCATGGGTGGGCATGGCCATGGGCATGCATACACAGGTGTGGGGCAGGGGCGGGGGGGCTGTGCCACACAGCCACACACAACACCATGAAGAACTGTACAGCAACACACACACACATATGCACTGGCACCCGCTGGCCCTGGTGTTAGCATATGGTGTGGATCAGATATAGGGTGCCGGTGCACAGGTGCAACCAGCGCTGTGCTGCCATCATCACACATATGCCACACGGGCCAGCGGCCGGGCAGGTGTGCACATGGGTAGCATGTGGCATGACACACAGGTGCCACGACTCTGTCATGCACACACACACATCACCCAGTTGCACACAGGGCGGTGGCAGCAGACAGCAGACAGGGCAGTGTGCACATCAGGTCCACCGCGTGGACACACAACCTCCATGACAAGGGCGAATGGCCACACCATGGCTGCTTGGTAGTCACAGGCTGCTCAATGGCCATGGGGGGGTTGTGACTGCTCCCCAGGGGTTGAACTGTGGGACCATGACTGGGTCCTCGCAGGGGTCCATAGGCACCCAAACAGGACCTCCCCAGGCATGCCTGGGATGCCAACAGTGGATCCTGGTGTCGACACTGAGGGTGTTGCCTGATGCTGGGTCTGTGGGGTGGACAGTGCACTCCACAGTGACTTTGCTGGGTGACCACACCCTGTGGCAGCCAGTGGCGTAAGTCTGACCTAGATCGCATTGGCTATGTGGTCCAGGGATGCGGTCGCTTCTTCCCGCAGGCGCTGTATGGCCTCCAGGACCCGTGCGGTGCCCATCTCATGCTGCTCGGCTGCCTGGTGCACATCTGCGTGGAGTGCATGCACCCCAGCTATGAGCAGCACCTGTTGCTCCATGGAGGCCCGCAGCAATCGGGTGTGCTCAGTCAACGGGTCGGCTCCCAGGGGTGCATGGGTGTGTCGCCATCCCACTGGTGATGTACAATTGCACTGCACGGCCCCCCACTACCATGGGGTAGGTTAATGTCAGGCGCACTGGTGGCGGATGCTCCACCCTGCCATCCATCATCCCCAGCCGTCTGCTGCTGCTGCCCCCTGGCTCCTGTGCGCTGGCCAGTGCCTGGGCAGTTGCACCACCACCACCACCACCCAGCACCGCTGTGCCTGTGCACAAAGCAGACCCGGGGCAGCGGTGGGCAGCTGTTCCACCACCAACAGGCCACTGGCTGAGCTACAGGTGCTGGTGGTAGGTATGGGTGTCTCCCCCATGACAACACCCCTGCTGTTCAGGATGATGGTTTGTCGTCATCAGTGTCAGAACCCCCCGCGATCTGTGTCTCCATGCAGAGCACGCCATGTCTTGCATCCTGCTGGAACACAGCCAGGGTCTCGTCCGCCACCACACCCAGGACATCCAGCTGGATGGTGGTGGTGGTGTGCTGCAGCTGATTGGGCCCCCGGATGCCCATGGAGGTGGATGGCTGCTCCTCTGTGCTGGGCCTGCCCCCATGGCAGCGCATGCTGGCGAGCCGGTGCTGTAAGGGAAAACAGATGTGTCAGTCCTGCCATACCAGCTGCTCCCCCAGCATACCTACCATGCTGTGATGGGCTCCCTCCTGTCTGGAGGCCACCACCCGGCATACCCTCAACTGTGCTGTGACTCACGGTGGCCGCCACCAGCTCCTCTTGTGCTGTGACCTGTGGCACAGCAGCTTAGCCTCCATCAGTGGCTGTCCTGGCAGCCCGTATGGCTGCCACCTTCTCCTTTATCCTGAGTTTGTCGGTGCCCACCTTGTTTCTGCACTCCTGTGCAGACCGCTGGTGGCTGCCCTGCTGGTTCACAGCCACTACCACCTCCACCCAGGCCATGGCCTGGCCTGTGATGTGCCAGTGGTGCCACTCAGCAATGGCTCCCTCTTGAGGTACGCCTCAAACAGGGCATCAGCCTCTGCCTTTGTAATGTTGGGCCTGCGCTTGCAGGCAGGTCCATGCTCCTCGCCCTCCTCATGCGCGGACATGTTGCTACCTGTGGACAAGGACATGTGGTTACTGGCTGCAGCAGCCCACCCCATCCATCCTGATGTGCTGGCTGTCCCCACGGCAGGTGCAAATTACCTCAGATGTTCCATTGCCTGTACTGTAGTGCGGCGCTTTTATAGCGCATCACATGCACATGAGCTGTTGCACAATGGTAATGACATGCAAATATCCCCACAGTGCCATGGATAGGCTGATGAGCTCATTTGCATGTGACGGCTGAATAGCGTGCAGTTGTGCCTTGCACAATGGAATTGTTCTGGCACATGTTGTGGCACAATGCCGTGACATGCGCAGTGGGCTGCCCACAATACGCATGAGCTGTGGCATGTGCTACCGCTTATTGTGCACTGTGCGCTAGGAGCACTATAGGGGCCATAGCACCTAATGTGCCATGGACCCAATAGCACCCAGGAGCTATAGGGCTTATGGCGCCCAGGTGCTACTGGGCCTATGGTGCTCAGACGCTATATGGCCCATGGAGCGTGGTGCGATATAGGCCCTATTGCGCACTATGCGTATAGTCCCTATGGAGTCCATGCACACTTTGCGCATGCTGACCCAGCCCTGGCCCCTGCCCTACCCTATGCCTCCTTGGGACTCCTGCTTCATATGCCGCTGTGGCCATGCCCATGCCGTGCATCTCCAGCAATGTGTGATTGCCAGATGCCATGCAACCGTCCATGAGGTGCACATCCCGTGCACGTTGTGCACGTGCTCTACTGGGCACCATTTTGTTTCAGCACTGGTATAGGTGGCATGGCGCATAGAGGGATTCATCATGCACAAACCTGCTGGCACAGGTGGAGCCACATGCTGCAGGCCTGTTTGGGCAGCAGGCCCTTACAGCAGGTCAAGACTGATGTGTGGCAGGCCATAGCTGCTGGCTTTGTCCAGGACACAGGGGTGCATTGCACAGGGGAGCAGTGCCCCCACAGATACAGTGACCTGATGCGATGCGACCCGGAGCGGCTGAGGGCACTGCAGGCACGAGTCTGCAGGGGGGCCCTGCCATGGCCAGGTAAGTGGGCACATGCTACTTCTGTGCATGGCCACCATACCATGGTGTTGGCTGGGCTGCCTGCCATGCCAGGGGGGCAGTGTTGTTGTGTGCCCTGTGGTGTAGCATTGCCAGTCACCGGGTGCACTGCACCACTGCTCTGCTGCTCATGCCTGGCTGGGGAGCACAATGTGCATAGGGGTGGGGCGGTGGGCTCATGCTGTGGCTGTGTTCTGATGTGTGCCTGTCTGTGTCCCTTCCCTAGGACCTGAGGATCAACACCATGCCAGGGTGGCAGGGGTGCCTGGCGGACCACAGCAGGACCGGAGCTGGCCCCCGTGGAGCAGGTGGAGTAGCTGTAGGGCCAGTGCATGCAGTGCCGCAGTGGGCAGGTAGGCACTGTTCTGCTTCTCTACTCCTTACCAGGTGGTCGGCAGGGGTGGGGTTGAGGCCATGACCACTTGTGCCTTGTGCCATGTCAGCTGTGTGCAGCACACTGTGTGGTGTGCATGCCACCATGGGGTGCCCATTGCTCATGTGTGGCAGCTGTTGGTGGAATGGGTGTGTGTAGTGCTGCTGTGGTGCTGCTGCAGCACTGTCTCACCTGTCTGCCACTGAGCAGTCGGGTGGCCCTTGGGTGGGGGTGTCCACCGCTGTGCATTGTTGTGGCATGCTGGGGTGTTGACAGGTGTTGGCCCACCCACTTTGTGTGGCTGGCGTGCCACTCCAGGGGCATGTGTTTCCACTATCCACGGTGCACAGTGGGAGGGCATGGTGTCTGTGAACATGCACAGATCACCTGTGTATTCCTTTGTCATAGGTATCTGGAGGAGATTGCGACTGCCATTATACTGCCATCTTCTGCGGCATATAATTTTGATCACCTCCATCATGATGGAGATCGCCCAGCAAATGAGATGGATTTTGTTGCATGACAGGCAATGATGGAAGCACCAGGAGGTGGCAGGATGTGGCCACACATAACGGGACCTGTACCTCCTCCATGCCCTTGCCTTTCCTTACCCTACCTTCTCCCATCCCACTGTACAGTCCCTGTCCCCTCTCCCCATCCCTCACTCTCCTACCCTGTCCCTCTGGTTGTCTTGTAAATAGTTGTTAAATACATTTTTCTACCTTACCTGCCTGTGTCCATGTCTGCTTTGCAGCTGGTGAGTGGCACCATGCTGCAGTGGAGTGATGGGTGTCTGTGTGGTGTTCCTGTGTCATTGTGCAGACCATGCATGGTGGTGCCCTGCCCCTCGGCTGGTGGCTGTGCCTTGGGGTGGCCATGGGCTGGCTGTTTAGAATGTCTGGCATATGTGTTGGGTGCCATGTGCCAGGGTGTGGCTTGCCATGGTCTGGGTGGGTTGGGACATGCCTTCCAGCGGGGGGGCAGTGGCAGCTCACCCTTGGCCAATGGTGCCACCTGTTCCCTGTGGCCCCTGCCCTGGTGCTGGGGGGGTGCTGGCTGCCTGTGTGCACCCTGCAGGTGGTGGTCACCTGTGGCCCACTGTTGTTCATCCCTGCCACTGTTCCTGGCCAGGTACCACTGTCTCCCCGCACTGCCCCCCCACCTGTCTTGCTCCCAGCTGTGCCTACTGCTGGTCCTTCAGTGCATTGATGCATTTTCTATTGCTCCCTTGTGCATCTCTGGGTGTGCTATGGCACTGGTCGGGTTGCTCCCTAGTGCCCTCTGGCTGTGCCATAGCGCATCCCTGCAATATTCAGCTGTGTTGCACTGGCGCATGTCACTGTGTGCAACCATTGAATATCACAGTCACTGCACCATAGCGCAGTTGGGTTGCACTGTGCCAAGGTTGCACTGGCCTTTGGCGCATTTCTGAATATTCGGCCCGCTTTGTATCATCACCCATACATTATTACACATGTTTGCCTTAAAGAGCAGTTGACGCAATTGATAAAATATTAAAAAATATAATAGCTGGAGACAATTCTGCTTGTATTTCATATATCTTCTATAGATTTTTCCTTTCCATTATTTATTACTCAAGAAATTCCCACAGAAACAAAATCTTTATCCCTAGAGTTCATCTGCCTCTTTAGCTTGCTCCCTACTTGAAATCATAATGCTATGTTGTGATATCACCGTCTATTCCTATGGGAACAACTGTAATATCATAAGCAGAGTTTTGTGTCATACAGTTGGGAAGAAGCAGCAGGAGCAGATAAACCCTCAAGGAATAGCTTTCCCGCTTTCATGCATATGGCATCAATAATAGATAATGGGAATGAGAAATACAGAGATAATGAGAAATATAAACTGATTTGTGTCCACATATTACATTTTTCAAAGTTCTTCTTGAGGCTTCCGAGGCTGTTTAAATAAAGGTATATGGATGTTGTGAAATTATGCTGGAAGTAGACTCACATTTAGAAAGTTCAGGAGATTGGAACTGGATGGACAGGGGAGTCCACATAAAGAAACCCAAAGAGAGACATGATCTGGATGTTCATTGTACTACTAAAAGAACTTCTTGCAAGGGAGATCAAGGTTAAGGATAATGACTATGTATGCAGTTGTTTTATGGTAAATTTCAGAGACATGTGATGTGTATTAGGAGGCATTACATCTACAAAGTAACATTTGTATGTACTCTAGGCTTTAATGAACTCCCACTGGATAAGAAAGGAGCAAATATGGTCCGGCAGGTGTTTCTCTTTCAACCTGTGTTTACCTGATGCATCACTGTCAAGCTGGGGAGAATGTCAAGTGGTATCTAACTAGAGGCATATTTCTCTACTGTTCTAGGTGCTATAGTTGATCTATACTGCATTCCTGTAAATACTATGGGTGTTGATTTAATGATGACTTGTGACACTGAGGAATAAGCTACTGATGCTTGATGTTGCAGAAGATGAGCCCTAAATCAATTTGAACCATAAGTTACATATGTTACAGGTGCTAAATGGTCTTTTGTTCCTCCTTATGATTTGTGTTCATTTTATTATGGAACGTACTACTTTTAAGGGCACTGTACCACTTTGCATTAAGTTTGAACTTGCTGCTTGATTGTTCTCTCAATTTCAACAGTAGTATTTTTAAGTGCTGAGGTTTTGGTGCAGGGTGGCCCTGAAGTAAGGAGATGGTCATCTGTCAAATACTACAAAGTTTCAACCATGTGCTTGGTATGGACATATTAACACAGAGTCTGATAAGTTATAAAGCGTGCTCTGGGACAGGACCCGAAATCGCCCTACACCCTGCTGCCATATGGGCTGTTCTTGGTTAAAATTCCATGAATTGGAAATGAGAGAGGGTACTTTAATTGGCCTATTGATAATGTCAGCCTAAGTCTCTTTTGGACATGGCAGACTAGTACACTGGCCACCTTTAGTACCGTACAGCCAAAGCCAAAGTCAAGTAAGAGGCTGTTAAAGAGTGTCAGACACCTCAAAGAAAACTTGAAAAAACATGATAATTAGGTACAATTCTGCCAGCATTCCATTTATATTTTAAATATTTCTACTCCCCATTATTTATTACTGAGGTATTTTTTGCATGAATATATGAAGTTTTTCCCTTAGAGCTTCTTTCGAGTCCATCTGCCTCTATAGCTTACTCCCTACATCAAGTATAGTCCTCTGTTGTGACATCACAGTCTATTGCCAAGGGAGTAACTGTGATGTCACATGCAGTGCTCTATGACTTCAGGTAGGAAGAAAGCAGCATGAATAGGTGAACTCTTTAGGAATGAATATCCTGTTTTCATACAAATAACCTAGTAATAAATAATGAGGAGGAGGAATATAGCTCTAATGGGAAGTACAAGCTGGACAGTGTCTAAATATTAGGTTTTGTTAAAATTCTCCTGACCACGTCACCAGCTCTTTAAGATGTTGCTCTGACTAGCAAACCGTGGTGCTTCACACCTGATAGAGCCCAGGTAATGTGCTGATTGACACTTTGACATAGTGTAACTTTGAAAAAGATTAAAAAATGTTACCTGGATTTTCCATTCTACACAATAATTATTTTAGAAGTGACAGTGAAGACAGGAGGGACTGCAAGGGGCTAAGGCATGGCCCCCAGATGTGCCTATAAATATATATATATATATATATATATATATATATATATATATATATATATATATATATATATATATATATATATTATGGTAGCACGGTAGTGCTACCATAGTTAGGGTTGAGGAGCCATTTACATGTTAAACCCCAAATTTTGCACCTTAATAACTTTGCAACCATTTGACGAATTTGCCTGAAATTTGGAATACATGATCAAGACCCATACGCCTTGGGATCTGCCAGGTTTTGTGCTGGTCGGATACGCAGCTGCGGAGTTATTAAGCGTGATCTGCGCGTGTGTCTATGCTTTTTCTGGAATTCTACGGTCGCGCCTACAGGTCTCACGGTTTGCACGACCGGCCTGAAATCTTCAGGGAACGTGCGGCCAGGGTCCCCGATGTGCCTTTCAAAGATTTCATGAAAAAATATTAAGCAGTTCAAAAGTTATTCAAAAAACAATTTCCCATTAAAGTCAATGGGAAAAGTTAACAAAAAGTTTGACAGTGTCGCAAATGCATTTTTACTTTCGCAAATGGCCCTCTTACTTTTGCAAATCCGCCATCTTGTTTTCAGTTAGTGATCAGAAAAATGCTTGCCATTTAAATTTGGGACCCTCTAGCAACCTAATTCTTTTTGTATTCACCTAGTCGGAACCTAAGGATGCTAGCCTTGTCTTTATTTTGGGGTAAAACACCCCAGAAATATGTTTTTCAAATTTCTGGAAAAAGTACTTTCGCAAAATACTTTCATGCTCATGAAAGTGTTCCAAATTTTTGTCAAAGCTTTCGTAAATTGCGACAGTACTTTTCTAGGCTGTGGGGAAATGACAGCAATTCTTTGGCACCCAGCTGCAAAAGAACGGTTGGGAGTTTTGGGCTGAAATTTGGAAGGAATGCAGCCGACATCTCACAGATGTGCCTTTCAGTATTGTGTTGAAAAAATATTATATGGTGGAAAAGTTACGGCACTCCAAAGTTGACAGTTTTTCCCATAGGATAACATTACGGCACCCGACGCATTACAGGAATCCTTTGGCACCTTGCTGCAAAATAACGGTTTGATCTTTTTTCCTGAAATTTGGAGGGAAGACAGCCAACAGCCCACAGATGTGCCTTTCAGTAGTTTGGTGAAAAAATATTACAGGGAGGCAAAGTTATGGCACTCTGAACTTCTCTTTTTTTCCCATAGGATAACATTCTGGCGTTGCATGCGCATTTCAAGGGCCCGTTTCTCGGAAACAGTGCAAGAATCGGACTTTTGTCAGAAAGTACTTAGCCCTCAATGGGGCTAAGTACAAAACTAGCCAGGACAGTCATAAATCATAAGACTTTTACATTTTTTTCTACGTCGTACAGTTCCTGAGATATAACCTATTTAGTATTCCAAGTCCTCATTTTCTGCTCCGATACCCATTATTATGCATACATTCTTTGTACTCACTGTCTTTCTCTATGCAGCTTTTGGGGAAAACCAGCCTGTGTGCTTACATTACTGTTACCGTTGCCCTTTCGCTTGCGGTTCCGTACCCGTTTCACTTACCGTTGACGTCTACGCCACCATGTGCGTTATCCTTTGCGTTTTCATTTGCACTTGCGTTTCTGTTATTTTTTGCCATTTGTGTCTACAGTACTGTTTCTCTTTCTGTTTCACTTTGCGTCACCATGCCCATTGACATTTCCATTTGCAGGCACCATGTTACTATGTGACAACACATCACGCGGGCAGACCATTCCTGTCTCATGCCAACGTGTTCGTAATTCTTCTGTTCTCATTCAACGCTTGTTACCACTCTACGCCACTGTTAGCACTTCTGTTTGCGTTGCTGTTCTGTTACTTTGGGCCCCGCTGCCCCGCTGCTGCATTACATACTATTTCTCGTTATCATTCTCAAATAGACAAGTAAGAGGCAAAACTCTGTTTATGTTATCAGTTAAGTCCACAGTGACCGAGGATTCGATATTGGTTGAAACCTTTTCACTTTCTCATCTCCATCAGTTGGACTGTGCATTGGGGTCTTGGGTCCTAACTGTCACCCCATTCTCCTATTCCTCAGATTCTTTCCACATGTGATGGGGCTATACTTAGGCCGATGACTCCAATGCACACCCAGTTCCATTTGGGGGTGGTGAGGGTGCAAAGGGGTTTCAACCCTAACATCGAATTTCTTGCGTTTGTCGCTGTGGAACAACCCTAACTGATTTATTAAATGGAGTTTTTTGCCTCTAATTTATATATGTGTGTGTGTGTGTGTGTGTATATATACTGTATATGTATATATATATATATGCACATATATGTGTGTGTATATATATATATATATAAAGAATATGTGTGTGTATATGTATATGTATATATATATATATATTTATAAAATGGGCAAAGCAAAATAAGGCTGGTGATTGGCCAGAAAAGAAGTGCCATATATGTATTACACATGGGGGAAAAAAGTACAGTCAAACAAATCAATGCCCCTAAATAGAATGTTAACAAATAAAAATGGAATGTTCATAAATTTTCAGTTAGCCATCTTGTTTGCATGCTTAGCGAGATCCATACAAGCAAATAATGAAGCAGACAACAGCACTAGTTCTCCACACCTTCATCATCGGCCTCACAGTGCTACCTCTTTTCTCCAAGTTAAGTTACAAAGCCGACCGCTTCCTTTCTCTCGCCCTGGGACTGAGAGTATTCAGAACGACAGACAACGCAATTCAACGGTATTCAGAGTGACCAGCACCGCGACTCAGTGTGGGATGCTAGCTGACAAACTGTCAGTGCTTGGGGAGTGGGGGGCTGCCATCTGCCTTATGTTCAGTGCAACCAACAACACACAAAGAGGAACAGAAGGGGGCTTGCATGAAACAGCAAAATTTGATGTTTTGTTTCACATGCACACAGATCTGTACTCCCGTTTGGAGAAACTGGAGCATGGCTTCTCGTATACACTAACACCACTTCGTGACACTATAAACAGCAAGATCTGTATTTTGATCGCTAAATAATTACACCTGTTCTTTCACGGGGTTTGGAAATCATAGTACTGCTCCAAGTAACGGTGGAGCGTGAGACATCGTATTGTGTCATGTTAGACTATTGGAAGTAGTTTACTGTGCCAATTAAAATGCACTATTTTTCTTTGTGTAGGGACACTGTTCAAATAAAGCTATATTTTAATGTAAATGCAATACTTTCTGATTTTTTTTTTAATTCTAATAAAAGTTCTCCATTTTATAAGCGCAATAAGACACTCTGGGGTATGTGTTGAACATATATTACCACACGGCTGTGGCTGAAGTCACTTGGCCAGTGGCCTCATGACTTACTACGCCCCAGCCGTGCGGTAATATATGTTCAACACATACCCTGTCGTGTCTTATTGCTTGCATATGCACACACACACAAACACACACACACGGTAAATACTAATTATAAAATATCCATTCTGTATCACTTATTATATTCATTAAATATGATAATATTGAAAACAGATTAATTCAGAAGAACACACTTTTCAAGTGGACTCTGAAAGAAAAAAAAAAGAAAAATCGGGAGAAATCATCAACGTTTGACCACTACTTTTGACTTTGCTCCCCCACCCTTTCTTCTTTGCTTATCAGCTAGTAGATTTACATTGTATATGTAATAGCTAACCCACTCTAATGTGTGCAGTCATGGTCTGATATGCACACGCCTTGGTGTGTGTATTTACACATGGGGCCGCAGGTCGAGTGCATCAACTACCCAAGGCGTCTGCATATCAGAGTGCATCCGCACATCCTAGAGTGGGTTATCTATCTTATAAAATGGCAACATTGTTTTGGAGTGGGGTAAAAGTACAGGTGTGCGGTTGCGTTCTGATATATGCATGGTCATGTGATGTGTTTTATACAATCTGAACATAGGATTTGGATGGTATTTTCATACCCATTTGATAGATAGATAGATAGATAGATAGATAGATAGATAGATAGATAGATAGACACAGACAGACAGACAGACAGATAGAGATAGATACAGTAGATAGATAGATATATAGATATATCACACAAAAATACTGTACATATAACATTTGATAAATCACATAACCCCCATCTTTCTTTATACCCATTCCCCATTTCCTTTTATAACTTATTATTATATAATTCCCTTTTTAATTAATTATTTATACTTCCACAACATGATTATTTAAAAACACCTTTTAAAACATCTCTCTTTATCTAACTAATGTATTGCTTATAAAAATGCTTTACACTTGCTTTATCATTTTAGGGATTCCTAGATTACACCTTTGAGTGGTGCCACATAATGGTGTTCTTTATTATGGTATTTTGAAAATGCACTGTCACTTTAAAATCAGCATGTTTAAGAACACCAATCACTAGCACACTTTATGCCTTGAGAAAGCATGAGGTTTCGTGGCAAAATGTTCATCTCGGTTCATTGAGGGAGGGTGTCTAATATTTTTGTTTTGTATTGTTTATCTTGGATTATTCCCTGAATCTGCCTGAATCCTTGATATATTGTACCTTGCTTTGTATGGAGGACTGACTTGCCAGAGCTTTCCCCCAGTAAGTACTTTCTGTTTACTCTGGCACCAGTCTGTCTGTATGCAGCAGGCGCAATTTGCTGAAGTTTGGCTTCAATTATTGGCAGCTCATGCCACATGGTGCACTCTCTTTCCCTGGCCCTCACTCCTCTGAATCCCCTCCCAGACTTATACATTTACCATGGTGTGGCTTTACTTATTGGTGGCTCCTGCCACCTACCACAGTCTCTCTCCTTCTAGTCCTCACTCCTTACCCCCCGGCATCAACACTAGCCACAGTGTGGCTTCACTTATTGGCAGCTCATGCCACCTGGCGCATCCTCTCTTCCTGGTCCTTGCTCCTCCGAACCCCCCCCAGCTTATACATCAGCTGCAGTGTGGCTTTACTTATTGGGAGCTCCTGCCACCCACAGTCTCTCTCTCCTTCAGGTCACCCCTTCTCACCCCTCGCTTTTACACTACCACAGTGTGGCTTCCACTTGTGGCAGCTCATGCTGCCTGGCCCACTCTCTCTCTCCCCACCGGTCCTCATTCCTCTGAACCTCCCCCCAAGTTATACATTAGCCATAGTGTTGCTTTACTTATTGGCGGCTCACGCCACCTGACCCATGCTCTCTCTTCCCCGGTCCTCACACCACTGAACACCCCCCGCCCAGGCTTATACATTGCCCATGGTGCAGTTTTACTTATTGGTGGCTCCTGCCACCTGGCACATGCTCTGTCCCCGGTCCACTAAGGCCAGAAGGATCAGTTTCTCTGACTATCACCTCCTTGCTGCTTTTACGGTGCAGCTTCCACCATATGGCACCCGTCACTGTCACTGCTGCCTCCTCGCTCCTCTGAAGCCACTACCAGTACCACACACCACCGCAAATACCTACACGTGAACATTTGGCATTGACAAATGCTTGTTTAAATTGTGATTAAAACATGGAAGTAATAAATCTACTGAATCAACTGTCCTAAGGCTTTTTTCTTTAATTATTCACATGTATAATATACTGTATATGTTTTTTGTAGGACTGAGTTAGTTGCTGCAGTGTTAGTTGCTTACAAATGTGCTGCAGTCTACTTCTGAGCTACAGTAAGCTCATACAAGATGCAAGGTTGCACAGTCCAAACATTACAACAAAGCCATGACATTTACAGAGTAGGAAAAGATGTCTGCAGCTTTGTCTAAACATGAAAGGTGACAAGTAATGGCAATTTTATTAATTTTACATTGATGTCAGGACAACATATTACCACTATGGTGCTATTTACCTTGATTTTATTAATATCGTTCTCTGTGCTGTGGTAAGAGGTCATTAATGCTGGCATTTGTCCAGCTGCACATGGTGGCTGACTGTAAAGCAAAGTATGCTGTAATATCACATAGTGGAGAAAATAAAGGCACTGTTTATGTGTAATAGCAGAACAGAAAAATTAGTTTCCCCCCACACCATGCCATTAGTTCCATTTCTAGTGCAGACTAATTTTGTTAGAGGTAATTGTAATAAAATGCATTTCAATAAAATGTGTTTCTTCTGTATACCTTGTATTGCTCAAAATATTACCAATATATGGTAAACCCTGAAAGATAATAAAATATTGTATGAATCATAAAAGGCAAAAATATGTATTTGTATTTTAATATGGCACATATCTTTAATACTTGAGGCATATTAACAAAAAAACATAGAAACATAAAATTTGATAGCAGGCAAGGCTTGCTAGGGCCACCCAGCTGGCCCATTATAAGGAATCACTGCTCTGAAGAACTGTTTTATGTATTTTATTTATTAACATCTTGGATCCAAAACCTTTGAGCAGATGCTCTTTACATTGGTTCCATGTCAGAATGATAACATGGTCAGGTTAACATTTACAATAGTTACTTTGCAAGTGTCACCTGGCCTAAATACATACATGTGTAGACAGAAGGGAGATGAAGATTCAGTAGATTACTATAGATAAAATAAAGTGAAAATGACACTAATAGTGATCAAAGGTACATCTTACATACAACGGAGGCATTGTACAATGTATGCACAAGTCTAACTGTTACCAGCTTACTAAATAGAGCGAAACAGGCAGAAGGCCATAAGGGAAGAGAGGGAGGAGGAGAATTGGGGATGAGGGGTGGGGTAGTAGGGGGGAGGGAGATAGAAGGAGGAGAGGAGGAGAGGAGAGGAGGAGAGGATAGGTGGGGACAGGAGGGCCCCAGAGGTAAGTGCAAAATAAGTGAAAGTGAAGGTAGTAATTAGAGTAGGTGAGGGTCAGGTGGGAAACCCATAGGAAGCAGGTGCAGTAGAATTTGATAGTGCCTAGTGGTAGCAGCCACAGGTAGCCTCAGCGACTAAATGCTGCTGAAGTAAATGCTGAAAGGAGCCCAACTTTGTTGCACTGGAAATGTCTGATCGTAGTGCATGGACTGTATACAATTCTGAAGCTGAACTCTATATTTGTACATAAAGCTAGCCCTTGTATTGCCTTGATCCCTTCTCTTTGTGTCTAGAGTTGCACTGATGCCCACAGTAACTTTCACATCTGCAAGCTTCTTCACAGCAGAGCCCTATCAAACCTAGTGACACCAGCTGGTTTATCAGTGATAAGATGCAGTCCCCTATCCACACGCACAATACATATATATAAAAAACAACCCTTGAGTTGCTCTATGGAAAATGTTCCTACTACTCAGAATGTACAGCAAGCCCTTCTCAAATCAGAATACATCCATACATTGGATGTTCCACTTTTGATTCTTAGAACCATGACATTTAATTAAGTGCTGAATTAAATGTTTGGACATCTTACACATGTTACATCATATGTGCTGTACAAATTGAACACTCATCCATTTGAAATAGCTTTCTTCTTGAAACATTTCAAGTATTACTGCAAATGAAATGTTACCACATCTGTAAGGTACTCAGTTCTAAACATTTTTGAAATAAAAACTGAACCAATGCTTCTGGGAAATGATAAAACCGTGACCTTCTAGACATTTATTTGTATCTTGGAACAAAAAGATTATACAAAGTTTCAGAAAATAGTTGAGGTTTGGACTTGGATTCTTCATATATCTGAATTTATCGAGGGTGTTTGACTCCAAATAACACTGAACTACAAATCAGCATCATTCCATATCCAATGCTTTGCATACTGATAACTAGAAATGCACTGCAAATGACTGTATGCAAGAGGGTGCTCTGAGCTCCAGCTGTAAGGAACAAATAAACATATATTTTACCATATGTAACCAATTGTGGTAAATCATCTATATTGGTGATTAACTTAAGGTTGTGTAGCCTAGCAAAGAGTGCTCTGAGCTGTAAACCTGACTACCCAGGTTTGATTCTGACCACCACAACCACTTTCTCACCATATGACATTCAGGAAGTAACTTAGGCTCAGTCCACAAACTGACCCATGCTACATGTGGTTGGAGCATATCCCAGCTGAATGCATCCATGTCCTGATGCAGCCACTGCCCTCCACTTTCCACAAATGTGGACCATTGCATGGGGAAGGGGTGTCAGGGAGTCAGTGTTGTGGTACCCACCAGGCATCTAACTGGATATCTGGATCAGCTCTATAGTAAATCATGCGCCCTGCACAGGACAGGGGCTAGTGGAATATGACAGTTCTCCAGTGACTGCCATATCACTGTCAGAAACACCATCCACTGCTATTAAACACCAGCCTTTGGCCATATTACCACCATCCCTCTATTCAGGCCAAAGGGCTGGGGGAGATGGCTCAGAAAACAGATGGGCCAGAAGAAGCATCTAAAAAGTTGAAAGATGGGAGTGTTCAAGCACTATTGCTGCTTTTCAGGCTGCATAGCCTCCACCTCCTTTGCAAGCCCTCAACACTGTGGAGCTTGTCCCCAGAATTGAGTGCTTCCACTCCAACACTCCTGTGTCCACCAATGACCTGGACATGTGTAAGTGTACTGATGACATGAAATCAGGTGAGATGGGGCACTCGCCACAGGCTGTGAATACAAGAAGATCTCTGCATGTGTTGAGTGAGACCATTGTGCATCACCATTCCATGCAAGCAACCCTTTGTAGGTGTGCATCCTTAGGTGGACGGGCTCAAAATCTCCCTGTGCTCAGTACACACACACACCACACACACACACACACACACACACACACACACACACACACTATTTCTTTGTGGATAATCCCTCTATGTTTTCTCTAATTACCTTCTCTCAATCTTACATCACCTTTTTATGCACAGCTAATGACTGCTACCAGCCATCCATGTGTTGTAAATTGTTTCAGTCCAGGTGCTTTACAAAACAACATTTCTTTTCAAAGTCAAAGATGATTCAAATCGCATGCCACTAAAATACCAGAAAATTGGTTAGCTGGTAAACAATGAAAAAGTTATTTACCATCTAACATTTTCACCTGTACCAGCTTGTGAGAATGGCATACCAGGGACAAAAGCAGTTTTGCAGTAAAGTATTGGGAGAAAATTGGGCTTGAAGTCTCAAATTGGTTTCTTATATTCATTTTGTATTTATTTATAATGGGACCGTTTAAGGTTTCTGTACAGACTATGATTTTTTTGTTGTTGTTTGTTTCCTGAAATAATTTTTCTTTCAAACACCAGTTTTTAATGTTTCTCCCAGCTTCCTATATAACCCTTTCTCCTGGGTCGTAATTTGAAATGAGTCTTGGCTCAGTATGTCTTTTTTTTTTCTCAATTCAAAATGTATTAACTTTTTATACATACCAAGGACAATACACCATGGATAATGAAAAGTATCAACAAAGCATAACAAACAGATTGGTGTGTCCCTTCCCCCACCCCTTCCCCCAAAGATCACCCCTCCCTAAATCGTGCAAGCAATGAACAAGCATATATCACCAGAATTAATAGTTGGGTGTACAAAATTAGACAGATTATAGGGAGTAAAGAGTTTGCAGAGGGCCCCTTATTTTATTAAATTTAGTTGTAGTATTCCGGAGACTAGCTATAGATCTCTCTGTTCTAAGATTAGCTAGTAATTCTCTCAGCCATTCGGTATAGGAGATATTTTCACTATCCTTCCAATGCTTTAGTACTAGTTTTTTAGCTGACATGGATAGTAAGGCCATGTGGAACTTCTGAGTGAGAACTGGAATCCCGGAGAAATCGCCCAGGAGACAAATCCTAGGGGAAAATAATTCATTGAGGCCTAATAGGGGGTCAGCTCTCTGTTTGATAAGCTTCCAGAGGGGGGATATTTTGGGACAGGTCCAAAAGATATGAAGTAAGTTACCTTCATTCTGTGCACATCTGGTGCAAGTGGAGGAAGAGATTATATCATATCTAGCCAACTTTTGTGGTGAATAATATAGGTTGTGCAATATGCGGAATTGCATGAGACAGAATCTGTCCTGCGTGATGAACCTATGGCATTTCTGCCATAAAACAGGCCAGTTTATAGGTATCTCAGGGAGAAGAGGTGCCCAGTAGTTCAAAGGGCCCAGATGGTCTGGATAAATCCAGTCAAAGAGGATACTGAACAGTTTGGACACTACATGTTTAAGGCCGATGAGAGGGACCATTCCTGTGATAAAAGGTGGATTTATGGAGGGAGAGGGGGTTACCCCCATGGTTTTTATCAACAGGTGATGTAGTTGATACATTTTAAAGATATAGGAATTTGGGATGTTAAACTTAGCTAAGATCTCGGGTGAAGTTAACCAGGACCCTGTTCTTCCATCTAAAAAGCAGAAGAGAGTAGAATTAGAGAGGTGTCACATCCAATGGGTGGAAAGAACTTTACCAGCGATTTTAAGGTTGGGGTTCCCCATTATTGGTTGTGTCAGATCTGTACAGTGGTCATACTTCAAAAAGGCACCCAGTTGGGAATGCACTTTGACAGAAAGGGCAATCGGGGTAGAATGAAGTGGTATAGGAAGATGTTGGACCTTGGTAAATAAAAGCATGGAAGGAGAAAAGCAATACAATCTAATTAGATCAGATTCAATTTTATGCTAGACTGGGGTATAAGGGGATGATGTTCTGGGAGTTCCCGTCCCAAGCCATCTAAGATAGAAACATAGAAACATAGAAACTGCCAGCAGATAAGGACCGAAAGGCCCATCCAGTCTGCTATTTCTTTTTCTACCTTATAAATGGGCCATCGGCCTTTGCTGGCATGACATGCCCAGTAATAGAGCCCTAAATGTGGAAGACAGAGGCCACCCTTTGCTTAAGGCACTGCCAGTTTGTGGAAGGCCAGTCGGGTTTTTTTATTATCCCAAATGAAATCCACAATGATACCTTGTACTTTTTTGAACCATGAGAGAGGAAGCCATACATTTAAAAGATTGAGTGGATAAAGAAGACGAGGAAAAACATTCATTTTGACAATGTTGATTCTGCCCCATAGTGAAAGTGAGAGAAGGGACCACCTTTTAAAGTCCTGTGTAATTGTAATTAATAAAGAATCCAGATTTTTCATTTGGAAAAGAGTTGGATTTCTTGAGAGCACGATACCTAGATATTTCAAAGATTGTGCTTCCCAAGACAAACCTAGGGTTTGGATTTCTTGTTTCTTTAGTTTATTATTAAGGGGAAAGACAACTGTTTTGTCTACAATTAATTTGTAATTTGAAAAGGTGCTATATTCTCTTATAATCTCTAGCATAGGGGGGATTGATAAGGTAGGATGGGAAAGCTGAAGTATTAGATCATCGGCATAAGCAGAAACCTTAATTTCATGGTTTAGCATGGAGATACCTTGAACTTTAGGGCAATTAACCAACTGCCGTATTAAAGGTTCCAGATATAGATTGAAAAGAATAGGAGACAAGGGGCATCCCTGTCTCGTGCCTGAATGCAATGGGAAGAGGTTAGAGATCACTCCATTACATGTCACTCTAGCCGAGGGTAGTTTATACAGTGCGTGAACCCATTTTAGAAATGTTGGGGGGAAACTGAAGGCTTGTAAAGTATGGAATAGGAAGTTCCAATTGACTCTATCGAATGCCTTCTCAGCATCCAGGGAAACCAAGGCGGCGGGGTATTTGGCATCCCTGGATGTCGAGAAGACATGGACCAGGGTACGTAAGTGATCAACAGAGTATCTACTTTTCATGAATCCTGCCTGTTCTGGTTCTATTAGATCAGCGATTACGGTATTGATGCTGTCTGCTAGTAGTTTAGATAGGATTTTAATGTCGTGGTTAAGAAGAGAGATTGATCTATAGCTGGATGTCAGCTCAGGGGGTTTGCCAGGTTTAGGTAGGAGAACAATCAAGGCTTCAAATGGGGTGTTATCTATGCTGTACTCAGAGAGAATATATTGGTATAAAGGAACAAGCAAGGGAATCAGTTGTGATGGATAGACTTTATAAAAATTAGATGAAAAAATGTCAGGTCCTGAGGTTTTCTCTGAAGGGAGATCCCTGATGATTCTGAAAAGTTCTTCTTGAGTAATAGGGGCACATAATGCAAGTTGTTGAGCTTGGGAAATGAAGGCAGATGAGAGTCAAGGAGTTACTTATCTAGTTCATCTAGGGAAGGTGGATTTGGCATGGGACTGTATATTTCTTGGTAGTAAGAGTGAAATTCAGCAGTGATCTCAGATGGGGTAAATTTCAAGGTACCGTCTACAGATGATAAGATGGTAGAAATAAATCTAGATGATTCTTGTTGTTTGATTCTTAATGCCAGGAGACATCCAGCTTTTTCTCCTTGGTCAGTATAGGAAGCATTTGTTTTAATAATCAAGAATTCTGCTTTCTCTCTCAGAAGGTTCAAGTAAGCATCCTTCAGCATAATAAGTTTTTGCTTAATTTGTTCTGGGGTGGACGGGGCCAAGTTATTTTCAAGGGTTATAATTTGGGAAATGAGATTCAAAAGTTGATTCTCACTTGCCTTCTTCCACCTGGAAGCCAAGCCAATTAATACATCTCTTAAATATGCTTTTAAAGTGCACCATTCCACATCTGGCATATTGGTAGTATTGTGGTTGATATTTATAAATTGTGTAATATGGTCTGCAGTATCCTGTACTGTACCCAGATCTTTCAGAAGCTGGTTATTGATTTCCATCTTCCCCCTAATTTGGGAAGGAAAAAAATGAGAGTTGACATGTGACCAATGAATGATTGGACAGGGGGCCGGGAAGAATGGAAGAATCTATTACCCCAGAAAGTAGGCTCAGTATGTCTTTGCTGTTTACAATTAGATATATGTACAGTACTAACCATTGCTCAGTGATTAAATCACAGATTGTAATGAGAAAGAATGAAATAGTGTGATATACTGGGAATTAAACCCAAGCCTCCAGAATGCCATCCCAGTGCTCTAACCACTGAGCTATGGGCTCAAGTGGATGGACCTGGGGTTCTCAGACATACTTCCTTTCACAAGTATTGCAAATTCTGCAACTAGTAACAATCAAGATGACAATTAGATGTTTTGGTACAAAATTAGCTACTGCTTTTACAACACCGAAAACATTTCATTGTCATCCAAATTGTTCCCAGTTATAGAATTTTTAATAAAAGAGAAAGTAAGTGTGTCTGAGAACCCCTGGTCCAACCATGTGGGCCTGTAACTCAGTGGTTAGAGTACTGTGATGGATCTG
This sequence comes from Neoceratodus forsteri, assembly GCA_016271365.2. Classification (NCBI taxonomy): domain Eukaryota; kingdom Metazoa; phylum Chordata; order Ceratodontiformes; family Ceratodontidae; genus Neoceratodus; species Neoceratodus forsteri. The sequence goes on from CM057453.1 coordinate 78,344,604, forward strand.
GGAGCCTGGGTTCGATTCCTAGTAGGTCACATTATTTCTTTGTCACCACAGTTTCCCATTTACCAAATTTTAAATATATTAATAAATTAAATCAGCACGCTTATACTTTGCTTTTGCACTTCTCTCTGATAGGCCAGTCAAGGAATCCCTCATTATGAAATGGTCTGTGTCTTTTACTTCACTCTACATCTATGTGATAATTCTTCTGTGTATGCACATGATATGTTATAGAGACATTTAATTTATTGTGTAAGGGCATGTCCACAACACAATAAACTGCTACAAGAAGTCTGCTCAGCAATGCTAAAACCATTAGCTAAATAGAAATTCTCTTAAAAATGAAATTCTGATTAAGCTAAATGACTCAGGGAACAATTATGGACAACATGTAAGAGCAACTACAAGCTCCTATATAATCACATTTCATTGCAAAGTAGAAAATTGTTTCTGGACTGGAACTTTTCCTCCTAGTTAGTAGTTTATATAATTGAAACAATACCAGCAAGTTATTTAAAAATGCAATTTTGCTTACCCACTTATCAAACTGTACATTTTCTATAACCAGATACTTGAGTTTAAACAAAGTTCTTCTGTCTGCAATAGCAGTAAGGTTTCAATAGTTTGTTTTGGTTCTCAGATATTATATTGGGCAGAATGCTGTCAAACATCTGGTACCTCATTTCTGTGGACAACACTATAAAGAGTTAATCATACTCTTGACTATCATAAATCCTTATTTTTTATATATTGTTCTAAACCAAGGAATATTGCGTTGTTTTTTTCTTGTGTATTTTTTCCTGTCTGTAGTAGGAATATACAATACATTGTTGCAGTTCCCACATTGGGATCCCTAGCACACTAGAAGTATGCTGTGGCTGAAATTTGTAAGCTCACGTAAGGTGATCTAGCTGGTTTTCCCTCCCCATGGGACTGCAGTTTCAAGCCGCACCCATCATCACCTACTAATGTGCTATTGCTAGTAGAAAATAGAAAAAGTGTGCAGTTCTCCCTTACTAGAAAACCCCTTGTATCTACCAAAGTGGTAATCTTCAGCATTCTGTGAAGAATATCTCTATGTCCATTTTTTTTTAATTTTGTTTATTTTCAATGCATTCAATGCACAATAAAAACAGTAAATTGAGTTGTTAGAGCATCATAAAGAGTACATACAGTAATGTAAGGTAATGATAGGATGCATTCTCTGCAGCTTGAGCTATGACATAAGGAGAGCTGTAGATAACAACAGTTTAAAGTCCTGTAAATTTGTTCAAGAAAAGACCAATTGCAGCATGCACTTAGACTAAGTACTGTCACGAAAATAGGAGTCATAAAGTCGCCCATTTGCTATAACCACAACTAACACCGCAAGTGGTGTTTAATCAGTCCATGAAGACATTGCATAACATAATTCCTAAAAGATATAACATAAGCATGCCAATCAGGGAGTCTGCATCAGTCTATAACAGACTTTATAGAGCATTTCAAAAAGAGTTATTACATTGGGTAGAGAATCACAGATACCTGACTGGTGCAGAGACATCAGGTGATCATTGATTAATCCACAATATACACACAATAAGTGGTGAAGGATCTGCCCTGAGTGATCAGTGAGTGGACCAGATATAGATATTGTGCCGAAAATCCAGTCTGAGTGGCAGCCATTGCTATCCTTGCTAAGAGAGTGAGACAAGAAGCCTGTCATGTATACCTGTGTTTCTGTACTCCATGTTAATGCAGCACAGTGTATTGAGACTGCCTTCACTGTTCAAACCTGCTGCACTGTTTTCTCTTTCTACTGTTGGCCACATGGAATATAGCTGCTGTCCCAGTAGCAGGGCCTATCTACCCACTCACCCCCCAGATCTCTGGGTACCAGGTGAGTTAATGTTTGCCATAGCACCACATGCCCATCTATCGGCCCACACCATGAATCTCCATGCACCATGCAACTCACTGTATAAATACCATGCCACCAGTGTTACAATATCAGCTCTGCTTCCTCCAGTTACATAGAGCAGGAAAGACAATGACACTCAGGCATGGGCCCCCCCTGGCCCCCCCCAAAGACCTGCAGTTCTGACAGTCTGTGCTGGCCATCACCGGCATTGAAGGAGACTGAGGGAAGGACGTTTAGTGACAGCGGGATGGAGTCCCCACTGAGAGGCTATGCACTGTTTGGTCTCTGTGTGGCGCCATAGTCCTTTGCCCCTCAAATCTCCAGATGCTGTCACTGTGACTCACTGTGCAAGAACTGTGCTAGTGTTTAAATGTCAGCTCTGCTTCCTCCATTCACAAAGACTGGGAGCAACAGTGACAGCCAGGCATGCCCCCCCACCCCATGACCTCCGATTCTAACTATCTCCGCTGTGGGAGTTCTCCTCTGTGAGTGTAGTAGGCTGATTTCCATGAAGAGAGACTGTGTGGAGAGAGATTGACAGGAACAGGTGCACTGCAGCATGTCAGTTTGTAAAGTAAGTTACATGAACTGTACAAGAAATACACCAAAGTGCCATGCCATCTGTGCTGACAGCCTTATTCTGTTCCCTATCTGATGAATGGTACATGACAATTCATGTGGCATAAGATGTGTAGAAGGAGAAGTTCTTAGTACAGAGTGGCTTTTCAGTGACAACAGTGCACTGAGACATAGTTGCCAGTATATCTTTATTTAAATCTCTTCTGGGGGCTACTTTCTATCTCAAAAATCCCCTTATGAAGAAAACAACCCCCCCCATGTTACCAAAGCATCTTCTCACATTTCTTCTTTTCAAAGACACACATGGTGAAATATATACCCAAAGAGTGACATTTGCAAGTGAAGGTAAAGGTATAGCCACTCTGCACTGTAGCCCAAATTTCCTTTAGAATGGGCTTAATTTCTGTCATACTCCATCATAAATCAATGTAGAGATCCTAAGTGTACCATCATGGACCAAGAGGCAGTCAGCGGATAATTCCTTTGTCTAGTATGCAAAACTCTGTTGTGTGCTCAGTGGTCACAAATTCAGCTGTGTCACCAGTAGATCTATAGGGCAGTTTAGCACTGTCATCAGCACAGAAGTTCTGCTGAATGCAGAACACATAAACAAGTTCCAAACTTTCCATCAATTAATCATGGTTTCCTCATTTTTTTTCACCTCTGGTGACACCCCATGACACCACATTATAAGTGTAATAATCCACTCCAGAGTGTGTGGTTATGGGATTAATCAACACCCCAGGTGTTGTGAGGACACTTGGCCTGCTGCCTCATGCCTCACAATGCACCCGGGGTATTGATTAGTCTCTAATAACTGCACACCCTGTCATGGGTTATTGCTTACTTATTCAAAGTCAAACAGTGGTGAAATAATTTTGCATTCACAGCTTAGACGGCTATGTAACCACGTCAGAATGTCAGAGAACAATATCCCTGTCTGTGCACAGAAACTTCAAAGTGCCTAACAGTAGAACAGACTTAACAGAACAGAGCTATTAAACAGGAGGCTGTATTATGGGGAACCTTTGGCCTAAGGAAAACTGCATGTTTGAGTCTGTCACCATATCACATATAGTGCCACATCCCCAAAGCCACCATGAGACGTTAGCCATATTGGAGACCCATGACTTCCAGTCAAACTGCCAAATCACCAAGGGAGTGTAGACGGAACCAGTCAATTTACACAATATCTGAAATAACAGCATTTAAGAAAGGCCTCCTGACTCAAACATCCATACTGTATCAGTACTATATATAAATATATATATATATATATATATATATGTGAAACCTCAGGAATCCAGGCACATGTAAACCTCACCATTACATTCTGTGTAAAGGTATTAAGAGACAGGCACAATATATGTAAAGTTTTGTAACATTATTAGCAATCAAAACCAGAGAAAAGTCAATCGGTCTTCCCCCTTATCAGATAAAGTTTTGGTAGGCCGGTGTACAAAATAATTTTTTATACCCTCCAGGTGCTTACCAGCTTCTTATTAATCCAAGAACATATACGTTTTACCTGCATAGTTAATGTACAGCTGAATTGATAACCACTACACCAGTTATCTCCTGCCCTAATATTTTCCCCTGTCACCCATTTTTATGATGATTGAGCGCATGTGCAAGAAACATGTTGCGCAGGTTTCTCCAGAAGCAGGTTGTGGAGGCATGGCACTATTGTTCCCAATGCCCCCACAGCCTGTAAAGGGTTGTCCCCTGTCCCCCAGTGCCATGGCACGCTGCTGCTGACACTAGTTCAGCCAGCGTGCCACAACTTTCTAAAAAATCAGCCGCCACAATCAGGGGCCGCCTCGTCATTGCAGCGTCAGCCATCGGCTGCAATGAGGCAGCGACCCATCATTGTAGGGCGGGATGTGGGATCCCTGATATTGTTTGAGAACATGGTGGCGGGTTGCCGCCGTGTTCACAAACAATATACCCTCTCTCCCCACTGTGTTTACTTGCTGATGGGGGAGCCCACTTCCCGTTGGCATTCTGTAACCCCCCCATTGTTTCTGCCAACGGGGTGCCCAATCCCCATAGGCATAATGATTATCCCCCTTCCCCTGTTGTTCCTGCCGACGGGGTGCCCAATCCCCATCGGCATAATGATTATCCCCCCCGTTTTGTTCCTGCTGACGGGGTGCCATCGGCATTATGATACCCCCCTTCCATTGCTGTAGCCGATGGGGGTGCCCAATCCCCCTCGGCTCCTGCAGCTCCCCTTCCCCTTGCCTTGTTTGCCGGCGGGGGTGCCCAAACCCCTGTCGGCTAACCCACCCACACAGGTGACATGCTGGGAGCCCACCCCAACATGCCAAAGCACCTGTTAAATCAGAAAACGGTCCCCCGATGTCTTATTTTTGTTACCACCTGTAAAAAAGGAAATGGTCCCTCATAGTCTCCCTGCCCCCCCCCACAACCCACACCCACTCACTGCGCACCCTGCCTCCCCACACTCTCCCATACCCCATACTTACCTCCGGAACTCAGCGCAACAATCTTCGCTGGACCAGGAACACGTCTGCACTCTTCAAAGCCGACCGCGAACTGTGGAAATGACAGTAAGCTGTATAATGTAATAAATAGGGTTTTTTCAACTTTAGTGCATATCTCGGGCATTTTGGGGAGTTTTTTCACCAAATTTTCAACATGGGTTTTTTGGGACCCTCCTCATGAATTCTTGAACTGTCATGGCGTTAATCAGCCCCTAAAGGTGGTTTCACGGTCACTGCGTGGAATCACCCTTCGGGGCTGATTAACAAGATGAGTGCCAGTGCTCATGAGGTGGGCTCTCAAAAAGCCTATGTTACAAATCTGTGAAAAAATCCAAAAATGATCATTTTGGTAAGCGGCGCTACAGTTGTTAATGTGACACTGTGAACTTTGCGAATTTACAATATTTTCACTCCAGATTTTCAACATTGCCATTTTCCCACACCTACTTATGAACAGTGCAGCCTGTCATTTTCCCCATCTTGGCCGAAATGTGTTTTCGCACTTCCGGTGCAGAATAGAGCGGTTGCTGTGGGAAATCACTGTCAGGGACAGATAAAGAAAATGACAGTGACACTGTTCATGAGTAGAGGTCCTAAAATGCTTATGTTGAAAATTTGTTGATGATAGCCCATCAATTGACTGTGTTACAAGTGTGCGTTGCACACTTTCCATGCACCCTTGTAACTTCTCAGATTTGTAATATTGTCACACCACATTTTCAACAGTGCCATTTTTTTCACACCTCCTTATAAGCAGTACAGCTGTCATTTTTCACATCCTGACCAAAATGTGTTTTCACAGTTCCGGCGCAGAATAACTTGGTTACTGTGGGAAGTCAGTATTCAGGACAGATTAAGAAATTGACAGTGGCACTGTTCATGAGCAGAGGTCCTAAAATCCCTATGTTTAAAATTTGGTGATGAAACTCCATAACATGACTGTGTTATAAGCGTGCGTTGAACTGTTTCCACGCACTCTTGTAACTTCACAAATTTGTAATACTGTCACGCCACATTTTCAACAGTGACATTTTATGAACACTACAGCTGTCATTTTTCACATCCTGGCTAAAATATGTTTTTGCACTCCTGACGGACAATAGCATGGTCACTCTGGGAAATCAGTATTTGGGATAGATTAAGATCGACCCAGTGAGAGGGTGGAGTGACCCAGCTCAACTGAGCTCTGTTGGGACTGCTGTGGATTTGTTTGTGGGCAGACAAAGGCCTCAACACAAGAGCCCAGTACAAAAGGGCAGCCTGCAGCACTGGGAGAAACAGAATGAGAGAGCGAGTGAGGGAGGGGGAGTGAGCGAACTCACCGGAGCGCTGTCAGGACTGCTGCGGATTTCTTTCTGGGCAGAAAAAGGTGTCAATACAGGCAGGGGCCCAGTACAAAAGGCCAGCCTGCAGTGGTGGGAGAAACAGTATGAGCGAATGAGACAAGGGGACTTAGTGAGCTCAACATTGCTGTATCAGGACTGCTGGGATTTCTTTGTGGGCAGAAAAAGGCCCCAATGCAGGCAGGAGCCCGTACAAAAGGGCAGCTTGCAGTGCCAGGACAAACAGAATGAGCAATGAGAGAGGGAGACTGTGCGACCTTAACGGAGCTCTGTCAGGACAGGTGTGGATTTCTTTGTGGGCAGACAAGGGTGCCAACACAGCCAGGAGCCCCATACAAAAGCGCAGTCTGTGGTGCCAAGAGAAACAGAACGAGCTAGTGACAGAGCGGTAGTGAGCGAGCTCAATGGAGCTCTACTGTGACTGCTGCAGATTTCTTTGTGGGCAGAAAATGCGGCAACGCAGGCAGGAACCCAGTACAAATGGCCAGCTTGCAGCACTGGCAGAAACGGAATGCGAGAATGACAGAGGGGGAATGAGCGAGCTCAGTGAAGCTGTGTCGGGACTGCTTCAGATTTCTTTCTGGCCAGAAAAAGCCACCAATGCAGGCAGGAGCCCAGTACAAAAGGGCAGCCTGCAGCACCAGGAGTCACAGAATGAGCGAGAGAGGGAGGGGGAGTCAGTGAGCTCAACGGGGCTTTGTTGGGACTGCTGCAGATTTGTTTGTGGGCAGAAAAAGGCAGCAATGCATGCAGAGGCCCAGTACAAAAGGGCAGCCTGCAGTGGCAGGAAAACCAGAATGAGCGAGTGAGTGAGCTCAACAGAGCTGTATTGTAACTCCTGCAAATTTCTTTGTGGGCATAAGAAGGCAGCAACGCAGGCAGGAGCCCAGTAGAAAAGGGCAGCCTGCAGCACTGGTAGAACAGATTGAGCGAGAGAGAGAAGGTGAGTAGTCGAGCTCAACGGAGCTTTGTTGGGACTGCCATAACATGACTGTGTTACTAGCGTGCATTGAACTGTTTCCATGCACCCTTGTAACTTCACAAATTTGTAATACTGTCACGCCACATTTTCAACAGTGCCATTTTTCCACAACTCCTTATGAACACTACAGCTGTCATTTTTCACATCCTGGCTACAGTATGTTTTTGCACTACTGCCAGACAATAGCACGGTCACTCTGGGAAATCAGTGTTTGGGACAGACTGAGATCGACCGAGTGAGAGGGGGGAGTGACCGAGCTCAACTGAGCTCTGTCAGGACTGCTGTGGATTTGTTTGTGGGCAGACAAAGGCCCCAATACAAGAGCCCAGTACAAAAGGGCAGCCTGCAGCACTGGGAGTAACAGAATGAGAAAGCGAGTGAGGGAGGGGAAGTGAACGAACTCACTGAAGCGCTGTCAGGACTGCTGCGGATTTCTTTGTGGGCAGAAAAAGGCGTCAATACAGGCAGGTGCCCAGTACAACAGGCCAGCCTGCAGCGGTGGGAGAAACAGTATGAGCAAGTGAGACAAGGGGACTTAGTCAGCTCACCGGAGCTCTATCAGGACTGCTGGGATTTCTTTGTGGGCAGAAAAAGGCACCAATGCAGGCAGGAGCACCGTTTAAAAGGGCAGCTTGCAGCGCTAGGACAAACAGAATGAGTGATGAGAGAGGGAGACTGTGCGACCTCAACGGAGCTCTGTCAGCACAGCTGTGGATTTCTTTGTGGACAGACAAAGGTGCCAATGCAGCCAGGAGCACCATATAAAAGCACAGCCTGCGGCGCCAAGAGAAACAGAATGAGTGAGTGACAGAGCGGTAGTGAGCGAGCTCAATGGAGCTCTAGTGTGACTGCTAGAGATTCCTTTGTGGGCAGAAAATGTGGCAACACAGGCAGGAGCCCAGTACAAATGGCCAGCTTGCAGCGCCGGCAGAAATGGAATGCAAGAGTGACAGAGGGGGAGTGAGCGAGCTCAGTGGAGCTATGTCGGGACTGCTTCAGATTTCTTTCTGGCCAGAAAAAGCTGCCAATGCAAGCAGGAGCCCAGTACAAAAGGGCAGCCTGCAGCACCAGGAGTCACAGAACGAGCGAGTGAGGGAAGGGGAGTCAGTGAGCTCAACGGGGCTTTGTTGGGACTGCTGCAGATTTGTTTGTGGGCAGAAAAAGGCAGCAATGCATGCAGAGGCCCAGTACAAAAGGGCAGCCTGCAGTGGCAGGAAAACCAGAATGAGCGAGTGAGTAAGCTCAACAGAGCTGTATGTAACTCCTGCAAATTTCTTTGTGGGCATAAGGAGGCAGCATGCAGGCAGGAGCCCAGTAGAAAAGGGCAGCCTGCGGCGCCGGCAGAACAGAATGAGCGAGTGAGAGAAGGGGAGTGAGTGAGCTCAACGGAGCTTTGTCAGGACTGCTGCACATTTCTTTGTGGGCAGAAAAAGGCGCCAACAGAGGCAGGAGCCCAGTACAAAAGGGCAGCCTGCAGCACCAGGAGAACCAGACTGAGTGAGTCAGAGAGGGGGAGTGAGCCACCTAAGTGGAGCTCTGTCAGGACAGCTGCATATTTCTTCCTCAGCAGAACAAGGTGCCAATGCAGGCAGCAGCCCACTACAAAAGAGCAGCCTGCCGCACCGGGACAAACAGGCTGAGCCAGTGACAGAAGGCCACTGAGCAAGCTCAACAGACCAACGCAATCAACATTCAGCATTGACAAATGCTTGTTAATATAGTGATCCTTTAAAAACTGTTACCAGTTTCTACACTGGCATGTGAAATTATTACCATCTTTTCACAGAGGCACACCCCTTTACAAGCCCAGCCCCCACCCTGCCCCATTCCAAGCTAACTCAGCAGCATAGCCCCACCCAACCAGCAGCACACTGTTTGAATGTCACATTGTTATATGATATTAGCAATGTGCATAACCATAAGAGAAGTGGAGAAGTGTAGTCTTGTGCCAGCAGTGACATCAGTGTACACACATACTGTATGTACATTGAATTTGTTAGCAGATAATGATCTAGCAGCTCATTCAGTCTGACCCTTACTTGTCTAAGTCTACAGTATATCTAGCATAAGAACATGCTGGATTTATTTATTTATTTAAAAGTTTAACCAGGAAGTACATACTGAACTGACAACAGCTCGTTTCCAGATGAGTTATGAGGGAAGAGAAGAGAAGGAGATTTTTTAAAATAAAATAACAAGGTGAACTATAATAATAATTACAAGCAGAATCATAAATATTAAAGCCTAAATAGTAAATGAAGGCAACAAGAAAACAACACATACACAATATATAAAGAAAGAAAACAAAATCTGAACAGCAAACAGAGGGCATGGCTAGAGAATGGAGAAAAAGAGGAAGGTTCAAAGGCAGTCGCAGGTAGGATGACAAAAGTCAGAGAGAAGAGACTTAAGGGAGGAATGAGAAGAGGCAGAATGACCAGAAAGGTGAAGAGAGGACCAAAGTTTTGGAAAGTGGTAAGAAGAAGCAGATTGGCCAACAATAGATTTTCTAGGATGGATATTGAGAGAATGGAGAGTAATGTTAGGAAGAGAGTAGGAGGAAAAGGGAGAAGGGGAAAGAAGGGCTTTAAGATAAGAGGGAAGTGAACCAAACCAGAATTTGGACAGAAGGCGATGCAATGGGAAAAGCACCTGCCACCAAGAGTGGGGAAAGAAAGAGCTGAGTAGTGAGCAGTGGTGAATATAAGAGGGGCAATCTAATGCAAAGTGGCAAAAAGAATGAAAGAGGGGGCCCAATTCAGCAAGGAAGGTTTTAGGGGCACTACTGTAGACTTAAGTCACCGTAGCCAAAGATTGAAAGGATCATCTTTAGTACAATTTCACAGCAGGCAGGCAGTGATATACTCACTTTGTTCCTATACAAAGCATCAAGCTTAGGGTGAAGCTTATAGTGAATTGCATCAATGTGTACAGAGGAATCAAGATGACAGTCAAGGCAGACCACAAGGCACTTAAAAAAGAAGACATCTTTAATTTTAGCACCATCAAGGGTATTAAATAGTGGGGGGGAAGAAAGTTTGGCAAGCTTCTGACGAGTACCAATAGTCACTGAGACTGTTTTTTTTGGCATTAAGAGACAGTTGGTTAACCTCAAACCAGTGCTAAATGTTGTCAAAATCCAAATGTAGACAGGAGATAAGGTCATGGAGATAGGAGTCAGATTCAAAAAGAACTCTGTCATCCACATACATATGAATGGATGCAGAGGAACAGATAGCGGCTATGTCATTTAGGTCATGCCTGAAAATGTCATTTTATGGCTAGTGCACTTACCCGGTTAACGAAAGCTAAATAAAATAAAAAGAAAACAGAATAGGACCCTGGACAGACCCTTGAGGGACACCTGAGGTAATTGGAAGTGAAGGTGAGATGGATTTTCCTATTCGGACAGCTTGAGACCTGCCTGTAAGAAAGGAACAAAACAAACTGACTGAGGAGTCAGAAAGGCCCACAGTTTTAAGTTTATCCAGTAAGAGGGGATGTGCCACAGTGTTGAAAGCTTTAGCAAGATCAACAAAAATTGCAGAAGTCATTAGCCATTTATCCATACCTGTAAGTATGAAATCAGTAAGCCAAAGGAGGGAGGTAGAAGTAGAGTGGGATTTCCTTAAACCAGATTGGAAGGGAGTGAAAACGGAGAAGTTGTCAGGAAAGGAAGCAAGTTGGGATAGAATAATGTATTCCTCTAACTTAGCCAAGGTTGGAAGGAGAGAAATTGGATGGTAGTTACCAGAAGTGGGATGACCACCTTTGTGAATAGGCATGACAGCAGCCTGTTTCCAGACATCAGGGCCAGTAGCAGAGAAGGACATATTTAGAAGTAAGGCAATGTAAAGAGCAATAGCAGATGCTGAGTGAAGGAGAAGCTTAGGGTCAAGACCATCAGGACTACCTCCCTTTAAGCAGGGCCTTTAGGGAAATGGCAGGAGTGATAGGAGGGAAAGAAAATGAAGGAGGCAGCAAAGGTGGGAAGGGAAGGAGGAGGGGTGGCAGAGGAAGGAATAACAGAAAGAGCACAAGTAGTAAAGTAGGAATCAAAACATCTAGCAACAGCAGAAGGGTCAGAGTTAAGGGAGTCACCAGTCTTTTAAGTAGGAGGGGGAGATTGGGTCTGAGGGGAGAAAAGGGAATGGTTAACCTTCCAAATATTGAAGAGGTTATATATGTTTTGGAGTGTGGAACCAAAATACTCAGCCTTTGCAAGTCTGATGGCTTTGGTACAGGGATTACAAAGGCTTCTATAGTGAGCCAATGAAGACTGAGAACCAGTAATTTTAAAAGTGTGCCAGGCAAGGTCTACTGAGTGGAAGAAGAAGAGTCAGAATTTACAGTATATAGCGCTTTTCATACACAAAGTATCCAAAAGCACTTCATAAGCAATGCTAGACTGGTAGTGAAGTGACTAAGTGTGTAGTGGCAGCCATATCGCATACCAACACCCCTACACAACTTAGACAGCTGCATGAACCAGTTTTATGGAAACGGGAATATTGGCCAGAACACCAGGTTGTCCCCTACTCTTTGCAAAGAATGCCCTGGGTTCTTTTACTTTCACCTGGGCACCCACCAGGACAGCACCAGGATCTGTAGAGGGACCACGGTTTAACAGGTCATCTGAAGGATGGCACACCCCAATAGTACAGCACTCCCCTTATGCTGCACTCAGGTGTCAGTGTTTTAGGTACAAGTCCATTCTTGGTGTAGGACAAGAACCCACAACTTTCTGGTCCAGAGGCAGATGCTCTACCAACTGAGCCACACTGACACATAAGTATCTCAGCCGATATCCAGGGAAGGTGTGAACTCCACACTCTAGTTCTAAGCAGATGTGAATGATTATCCCATACAGTTAAGAATTCAGACTGAAAGTAATGTAGGGCAGAATTTATATTACCAGCTGTAGAGATGGGATACCAATCAAAAGACCAAAGATCAGCAAGGAGAGAGGTCAAATCAAATGATTTGAAAGACTGCAGATAAATTAATTTAGGGGGAGCTTTAGGGCAGTGTAGCTTACATGCACAGTAGATCATATGATGATCAGAGTACATCAGGAAGTATACCTGCAACTACTACACAGTGGGGATGAGAAGCAAGGATCCAGTCAATCAGAGAGTGGTTAAAGGATTAAAGTTTAAATGGGTAGGTTCAGAAATCAATTGGGTCGGCTGCAGTGACTTAATATTTTGAGAAAATTTATTGGCTTTAGTAGTGAACCAATTTAAGTTAGTCACCAAGTATAAGTAACTCACCACTCAAAGTGGTTGAACAGATAGAGGAAAGAAGCTCAGTAACTGAAGTAAAGAATACGCCAGGGCAGCAGTGAACACCAGCAATAAAGACAGGAATAGAGAAGAGAAGGCAAAGTTTAAGGAGGATCAGCTAATAGGAAGTGGGGAGGAGACAGTGAGACAGTTGTACACTGGATTCTAGAAGATATGAAAATTGCAACACCACCACCCATTTTAGAATGATCTTGACTGACTATGGCAAGGCCATGTATAGTAACAGCTAAATTCAGGACCTTAGAGGACAACCAGGTTTCAGACATTAATCAATCAATCAATCAATCAAACTTTATTTAACCAGGCAGTTACATCATTGAGCAAGCTCATTTTCAAGATGGTCCTGGACACAGAGGACACTTATGCTTATAGTAAACAACACTTCATACAAAAGTAGACATCGGTACAGGCAGTTACAATATACAAACTCAGTACTTGGATGAAGCAGACATGTAAATCAAGTGCAAATATAGGCATTTAAAGTGCAGTGTATACAGGTTGTAGCTTATAGAGTACAAGTGAGGAGAGGAAGGAGGGACATAGAGAAGGGCAGTGGGAAGAAAGGGTATCAGACACATAGTAGAGAGGGAAAATAGAGCAGCCTAATAGAATGCGGCCCCCCGAAGCTAATTGATGAGAGGGGGGGAGGTAGGAGGGGGGAGATGGTTGTCTAAAGGGATGCTGGCCGACACAGGAAGTAGGTGGCCCACTTATTGAGTAGAGGTTAAGGGACTCAGTTGAGTGGGGTAAGGCTTTACCTGAATAATCGCATGCCATTTTCAGGCCTCTATAGAGCAGCCCCCTAAATATAAAATGGCTGGGTAGCAGGGAGATTTTAAGTAATTTTTGCATGTCATTCCAAAGCCCTGGTAAAAAGAAGCTAATGGCAGTTGAGCCAAGACATGTCCTTGTTCGTGGTAGCTCAAGGAGGACACAGGAGGAATTCCTTAGTCCATAGGCACCCTTTGAATGTTCAAACAGGTTACAGATATAAGGTGGTAGCTTGTTGGACAAATCCAGGACTAGTCACATGAGGGCATTTATTTGCCTCCTCGTGGAGAGGGATGGCCAATCTAATGCTTGGTACAATGAGCAGTGATAAGTCTGCAAGGGCAAGTCAAGAATAAATCTCAATTTGTGATGATAGAGTGTATCCAGCTTTTGGAGTGTATACTGTGGGCAATGGCTATATAGGAAGTCAGCATTGTCAATCAGGGGAAGAAAGGTTGCTTGAACCAGCCGCTTTCTAGCTACTAGGGTGATTATGCATCTTATGCGGTAGGAAAATACTGAGGTGCTGCCTTGTCTTTTTTGATAACTCGCTTAGATGTACACCAAAGGTGAGTTTGTTATCCAACCAGACTCCCAGATATTTAAATTTATCCATTATCTCTAGTGGTTCATTAAGGAGGGTAGTAATCTGTGGGGTCCCAGGTATCCCAGTATTGTGGAATGGAGAGATAATCATAGCTTTTGTTTTTTTTTTCCATTTGATAAGAGCTTTAGATTCAGCAGGTTGTGCTGGAGGATGATAAAGTCCTGCTGTAGCGCCTTGTAATCAATGTCCAAGGAGGGGTTGGTCATGTAGAGGACTGTGTCATCTGCAAAGAGATGAATGTTTCCAGCGACCAGGCAAGAGTCAATAAAGTTGATGTAAAGGGTGAAGAGGATAGCTCCCAAAATGGAACCTTGCGGAATGCCTCGGGGCAGTAATTTTAGTGGGGAGAATTCCCTTTGGGCTTTAATTTGCTGTTTATGATTCGTGAGGTAGCAGCGGAACCACTCTACTGCAGCAGAGATTAGACTGATGCTACTCAGGGAATCAAGAAGCATGGAATGATCAACCATATCAAATGCTTTGCTGAGGTAAAGGAAGAGTGCATAGATGTGCTGTTTACTGTCCAGGGCTTTTAGCCAGTCATTTAACACTTTGGCAAGAGCAGACACGGTACTGTGCTTGGGTCTGAAACCTGATTGAACTGGATTGAGGATTTTCTCATGATCCAAGTTCTCCCTTAATTGAGAGTTTACAATTTTTTTCAAGTAGCTTGGATAAAACAGGAAGCAACAAAATAGGCCTATAGTTGTTCAAGTCAGTGGGATCTTCTGACTTGAACAGGGGGATAATGTGCGAGGTTTTCTAACTAGGCGGCAATTCCCCTTGGGATAATGAACTGTTAAAGAGATGGGCAACTGGATCTGCCAGTTAATAAGAACCTGCTTTTAAGAAGAAGGGTTCAAGTGAATTGGCACCAGCGCTCTTTTTGGTGTCCAGCGAGAGGAGCAGGTCCTCCACCTGTTTGTAGGAGACTGGCTGGAACCTAAATGGGGGGGGGTCGGTGGGGGGAGGCTATGGTTGGTCTAGTAGCTATGCTGGTGGTGCTTGTGGTGCTCAGTTTACTAACAGGTGATGTGTCGAATGCGAGGCCTGCAGTGGAGAAGTGGTTATTGAGCTGATCGAGGATCTTGGACCTATCTGTGTAGAAGGTGTTATTTTCCACAATTTTAGCTGGTAGCGGGGAGGCAGGGAAATGTCCCTCAACCTCTTTCAGTATCTTCCAAAAATTGATGGAACAGTTTTTGTTTGGCTCCAGGGCTGACTGGAAGAAATGTTGTTTTTCCAGCCTTACCAGTTGAGTGCAGGCATTTCTGGCTACCCAGAAGGACAGCCAGTCTGAGTCAGACTGTGACTTCCTAGCCCTTTTCCAAAGGATGTCTCTATGCCTTAAGGCCCTCTTAAGTAGTGGGCTAAACCAATCAGGTGTGTGTTTCCTGGATTTGATTTTCCTTAAGGGCGCGTGTTGGTTGATAACATTTACTAGCAGATCCTGGAAGATACAGAATGCTTCAGACACAGAGGGTGTAAGGTAGAAATCCTGCCACTTTATGTTCACAAGATCTGTCAGGAAGGCCGGGAGACTGAAGTATTTTAGGTTGCACTTAAGCTTGAAAGTAGAGGTGGAGGGGAGGTGTGGGGAGCACCTAACACAGGCGTCTGTGCAGTGATCACTCTGATCATTGTGGAAGACCCCTGCATGAGACATCTCTAGAACATCTAGCTGAAGATTAAGCATGATACAGTAGGTGATAACTGGTCAGTTTTTTGGGAAAAGGCTTCAGATATTTAGACGAGCCACCCCTTAACCCTTGTGAAGCTGCAAGGATGAAGGTGTGCTGGGTCCAGGATTAATCTCAATGTCACCTGCTAACAAAAGTAGCAAGCTGACAATGAGTTTTAACACACAATTATGATGCTTGGAAGAGGGGAAAAGGAGGAGGAGAAAGAGGAAGAATAGAAAGGGTGATGGGACGGAAGGAGATAAAGAGTTTCAAGGTGAAGCCAATGAGCCAGAATAAATTGACACAAGGTACACCAAGGGAAGTGGATGAGAGATGGAACTGAGGAGGAGGGGAGAGTAGATGAAGAGGAGAGGGAAACAGTAAAAGAATAGAAAGAGGAAGTTATAGCAGGCTGTGGAGGGAATAAAAAAGATAGACAAGGGATGAGAAAAATGAGAGAAAATAACAGCATAGTGATTATAAAAGGAGGCAGAAGAATAAATAAGAGATAAAATGAGAACAATGATAGGAAAAGTAAGTGGTATATGATGAAAATTAGGCCCAGAAGGAGGCAATAGGGAGGTAGACGAGAAGATACAAAGAAACTAAACACAAATGTACTATTTAACAATTAAGCAGGGGCAAATACAATGGATCACATAACCTCTCCCCAAAATAACAGAACTGAAGGGATAAGCAAAACAGTTTTGAATTGGTAGAACACATGCAATGCAAATGAACAGATACCTGTAGTAGAGCAGTAGGCTGAAACTTTGCGTGGAAACACAGCATGATCTTGGTTGGACAACAGCGAGTAAAAACATGCACAGTTGGCCTAACAAACAGAACAACACATTTTAGGATAGATGCACATACAATACCAGTAAAACACATGTTGAACCACACACATAATGGCAAATCAATAGAGTCTGAATGTCATACAGTGGGAGCAGTGTCTCCTGCTGACTGCCCGACATGCTGACACCCACAGTATGATGCCCTTAAGCTGCGGCCTATTAATGAAGGGACTGCAGCGGAGGACTCCTAGCACAGGGCACAGAAATATGGGAGGACTGGACCAACCACCAGCTGAAACAGTCTTCCCCAACTGGTTGAACAGGGCAGAAATCAGGCAACAAGGTTATAGAAAGCCTGCCCAATTGTCCCAAATGAGTCTGAGCAGCTCTGTCACAAAGCAGGATCCCTCCTGCAGCTCCAACACACACAGTAAAATTAGATCAAATCCAAGGTTATTCAAATGCTGCTGCTACAAAAGGCAGGACTGGACCACCCACCAGCTGAAACAGTCTCCTCCCAACTGGAGGAACAGGGCAGAAATCAGGCAACACAGTCCCAAGTGAGCACGATCAGATTTACTGAGCTTACTGGCCCAATTTAATCTGGAAACACCCTTCTGTAGTCCATCTATTCTCTGCTTCTTACCATAGACCTCACTATCCCCTTGTGTCTGTCAATCAATGCTTAAAGTCCAACACTAACTTGGTTTTAATCACCTACTGCACTTTGATAAACTATTCCATTCATCCACCACTGGCTCCATGAAAAATAAATGCCTTGCATCCCTTTTATATCTTTCCCAACAACTTCCATCCAAGCCCTTGGTTACAGTGATTTTTTACCCTGTGAGTAGATCATTGCAGTCTACCCTGTTTATGCCCCTCAAGAAGTTGTAAATCTCTATCATGTCACCCCTCTCTCTCCTGGCTTCCACAGTGTACATGTTGAGTAGAGGTGGGTGAAGTGGCCAAAATCCACTGCGGAGAAATCTGTGAATTAAGGTGGAATCTGCGAAGTAATCCCCAATGCGAAGTGGAGTACTCCGCCTTATAATTATGATCGTGAAGTCCATTGGAAGCAATAACTACGTTACTCCGCCTTTCCCCAACCAGTTCTACACCAATTTTAATGTGAAGTACATTGAAATTGCATTACTTTGCCTTGTTTGTGAGCTCTAAGTCAAATTTTGCAGTGATTCATGGGATTGCAGGTCACATGGGCTCTAGATTGTTCTGCACAGCCTCAGTTCTTTGTAATGTGTGTGTATAGTGGTAGCAGGAGACAGTTTGCTCTCAGAGCTCTGAGATTCAAACCCTCTAAAAACCATTCAAAAAGCATTTTTTGAGCTATTTTTTTTTTTGCTCAGAATTCAGTACATCGATTGTAGGAAACCCTCCTGTGCTCATATGATTGAGTGTTTATTGTTTTTGTGTGGATTTTGAATGTTAATTTAGAACATTCAGTCCGTGTACTGACAGACACTGTTGAAGTGTGCTTGCGGGGAAGGGCGTATCTGTGGTGGAGGAAGATTAACTGGGAGAAAGGCAGTCTTTCTTACTGTTTTGGTTATATTTTTGTCGTATAACTGTGTTCATGCACACACAGTAATATTTTCAGTAATTTTTGAATTTTTTTGGCTGATTGTTGTGGTGCAGTGCATCATTTCAGTTTGTTTAACAGATTTGGTTATATTACTGAAGTTTTCAATTTGCTGCACATTACCTGTAGTGTGTGTGTGTGTGTGTGAGTGTGTGTGCGATGCATGCCATCAAGTCAGACAAATTTTATTGTGCCACGCAGTAATTGCAGCACTGTGAACCTGTTATCTGTCTGCATTATTTTGTACTGCTTTGTGGTATCTTAGTAGTGGACTGTTATTGCAGTCCACTCCCCCCTCCACAACCAGCAAAAGGTATTTTTTTCGAGTTTTGGAATTGTGAGCATTGGTTAAGGTGTTGTTGTGCCTTTGCATCTGCATCTCTTGAGTGTGCAGCACA
This sequence comes from Neoceratodus forsteri, assembly GCA_016271365.2. NCBI lineage: Eukaryota > Metazoa > Chordata > Ceratodontiformes > Ceratodontidae > Neoceratodus > Neoceratodus forsteri. The sequence goes on from CM057453.1 coordinate 78,363,073, forward strand.
ATCTTAATCTGTCTGTGCATTTGCATCTGTTTAGTGCCCAATCACCATCTGCAAGCCACAGTTGTTGTTTTTTGGCTTCCCATCCACCACAAATTTTGGAAATCTCAAATTGTTGTGAATTTTCTGTGTAATCCCAAAAAATGCCTGCAAATAGATGTGCATGCAAAGATGCTTCTCTCCATGGCACTGCTGCCAGTGACAAGAGTGGTCATCGGTGTGGTAGTAGTACGCAGCAGAAGTGCATAGTTAATGCCAGTAAAGGGATTTCTCTTACTATGTTTTTCACAGCACAATCAATAGCTTCAGTCATGGTTGGAGATGCTCTTGCCTCTACTGGTGGTAGTGAAATTGCTGATAGCATGAGTATTGTCCCATGTTCAACCCATGCCAATGGCAACAAATTAACCAGTTTTCCAAATATTGTGGCATCTAAAGGCAGAGTGTAGTAGATGCCATACTTCCCGACATCCCCATCTCTGTCCCCACATTGGTTGAACATGATTCTGATGTTGTCGAAGAGTCATCCCAATCTCATGTTTCCAGTGCTGTTGATGAGGTCATGCCTGTGCCATCCAATGATTCACTTATACTGGGTTCTTTTACTGTAATTTGAATGGCAGGAGACCCATTGGTTCATATAAACCATTCCCCACCTTAGTGGGTACATTTTAACCCGGTTCCCATAATCATCTCATCTATCTTCCTTTTAACTTCTGCCAGTGACTTACTAGCCACTACTTCACCTGGCAAAGCATTCCAAATTCTTCCAGTTCTATTCATGAATGAACAGTAGAATAGGTTTCCTTTAACCTCATCTAGTTTAATTTGCATCCTATGACCTCTAAGTCCTATCGGTTTTCCTTGTAGTCCCAGACCTACCTCAGTTGCTAGATCCTTGTCATTTATGATCTTATACAAAGACTTTAAGTCACCCTTCATTCTCCTTTGTTCCAGAGTAAGCAAACCAGTTCTTTTTAATCTTTCACTATACTTATATCTTCCTAGTGTGCCCATCATTTTAGTATATCTTCTCTGTACAGCTTCCACCTGTTTTAGTTCCCTTATTGTATATGGACTCCAGAGCTGTGATCCATAGTCCACATATGGTCTTATGTAAGACTTATATATCGGCAACAGACATCCCACTTATTGCCTGCCTGAAGCATGTGACCTAGACTGTGTAAGCCATGTGATATGTGTGGGCTGCCTGTAAATTCTCACTCCACCTTTAAAGTGAAGAAAGGTGGAGTGAGAAAAGTGAAGTCACTATCATCATTATTACAAGGTGAAATGGCAAAGTAATGTTTTTCAATGGGCATGTCACATAGCCAGGGAGTAACGTGAAGTGGGCTACTTCGCTTCCACTTCACAGGAGGAATTTAACTTCACTGTATCTCTAATGTTGGCATACCTTAGTCTCTCCTCATATCTTCCCTTGCTGCCTCTGCATTATTTTGTAGCCCTTCTCTGGATCTTCTCCAAGAGGTCTCTGTCTTTATTTAAGTGGGGACTCCAGAACAATGCACAGTACATCAGGTGTGACCTCACCAGGGACTTGTACAGGAGCAGTATCACATTTTACCTTCTGCAGCCCTAACTATATAACCCAGCATCTTACTTTCCTTCCCATATACCTTGCTGTATTGGGACACAGACTTGAGGTTGCCACTACTAATGACTCATGGATCCCTTTCATACCCTCACCCTGTATCCAGTAGTTTGTTGTATGGTTTTATTGCTTTCATGTATAATCATACATTTCTTGGCATTAAATGTAAACTACCATAACTTGTTCCACCTCTGCAGCTTTACTAGAGCCCTTTTCATGTCCTTCCTTCCATTCCTTGTGTCCACTCCACCACACATCTTGATATAGTCTGAAAGAGATAGATCTTTCTCTGGATATCTTCCCCTATGTTATTGATGAAAATATTGAATAACAGGTTCTTGACCATTAGTTTTTAAACTTTATCATAGTAAGCATTTTCTGAGTGATAGTAAAATATCATTGTGCGCTTTTTAAGTGATGGCCTTCAGGCTGAGAAAAAAGTAAATTCATTGTTTCTATTTAAATTAAGCTAGCTTTCAATTCAGAGAAAAAATCACTTAGTGATTTCTTTTGAAGCTCAGCTACCATAAGAATTGCTAAAGTCAAGGTTAGCTTCATGTAGAATTTTGCCAGGTGTTGCATTATGGGCAACACAAAGATCTGTAATAAGGTGGCTACACCAGATGGTGTGGAAAAATAAGAATAGACCTGGTTAAATTGAAGCATTGGTCTAGAGTGTGGCAGCAGGGATTCGATGTGAAGAAGTGCAAACTCATGCACTTGGTCTGCAGGAATCAATCAGGAGTACACAATGGGTGGGGAATTGCTATCAGCCATCAAACAGGAAAGATACCTGGAGGTTCTCATATCTGATTACCTTAAGGTGGCCAAACAATGCACCAAGGGAGTAGGAAAACCCAAAGGGATGCTGGGGTGCATAGGGGAAGGTATCACCAGCAGAAGAAAGGAGGTGGCAATGCCACTATACAAGTCTTTGGTGAGACCACATTTGGAGTACTGTGTCCAGTTCTGGAGACTGCATCTCCATAAGGACATAGACAGAGTAGAGGCAGTTCAAAGAAGGGCGTCAATGATGGTGCAGGGCCTGCACCAAAGATCATGCAAAGAAAGGCTGAAGGCACTCAATATGTATACCCTGGAGGAGTGGGAGGGGGGGACATGATAGTGACCTTCAAGTTCCTAAAGGGAATAATCAAGGTTCTGGAGAATAGCATCTTTCAAAAAAGGAATTACCCCAGAACAAGAGGGCATGACATGAGATTGGTAGGGAGTAGACTAAGGGGCAATGTGAGAAAGTACTTCTTCACAGAAGGGTAGTGGAGGCACTGAACAACCTCCTAGCAGAGGTGGTTGGGGCAAAGTCAGTTGGGGAGTTTGGGACTGCATGGGATAGTCAGAAGGGAACAGTCTCAGTACAAAAGGGGAGCTAAGGCTAGAGATAGTGCAAGGATCAGTGGCTTTGTTTAGTAGATAGGGAAAAAAGGCAGACTGTATGGGCCTATTGGACCTTATTGGCCATCAAATGCAATGTTTCTATGGGAAATTCATGACAGTTTTCATTTCTGGTGCTGGTCTATTCCAGGTTTTACCAGTAGATGTCTTTCATCGTTTGATGGTATTCTGTTGTCAACAAAGTGCATGTGCCATGAATTTTGCACTGGTATCATAGTGTAGTTCTGTATGTTAAAACCATGATCACTACAGAATAATACAACTATACTGAAAAAAAACAGAGAAAAGTTTTAAAATATGCTGTCAAATTCACTCTCTCGCTAGTGCTTCACTGCATCTGTTAGGAAACTAAAACTGTTCGATTGTTTCTAACAGATGAGCTGTAGTGCTACTCTTAGCCAATCAGAACACCGGTATTAGCATATTATGTGCAGTCTCATTACAGAGTCTACTGTCTCATTATCATAGAATAAAGGGACAGTAACTCTGTATTTTGATTGGTGTTTGGTGCATTTTTACTGCTTGTTCCTGCCTTGTGTCCTTTGTGTGGTCAATATCACGTAGGAGCAGTGTAAAGTAGGACACATCTGTGATTTTCAGTACACAGTTGTATAACCAGTCTCTCATTACCAGGTTCAAGATCGGTTAATAAAATAAGCTCTCTGAAGGGCTGATTTATTCCCCCTAGTATTTCGAATGTTGCCCCAGTTGGAGATGAAGTGTCTGGATGTTGGAACTCTGTGCTTCGTGGTTGGCTGACCAGAGAGGATGGGATGTGTATATTCATGTATTCACCCTCTCCCTCACATATAGAGGAAGACTGCCAGCTGAGTCTACTGCAGTGTCAGCAAAGGAGGTTAAAGTCTTTTTGACCAGCAGCGCAGAGGGATGTATCACCTTTCCTTCCCTTCTGGAATTTGGGATAGGCCACCACCAGCAACTTGAAGAAGACCATAGGATTCTTGCCCATTAGAAGCAGTTCTAGTTAATTCCCATTGAAAAGCATCTCAGAAGCAGCAGGGGAGAAGTTGTGTGTCTTCTCTCAAAGGAGGTCATCAGAGGCCATTGCAAGCCCACTTCCATCCAGAAGTAGTAGTGTGACATTGAAGTCCATAGCTTGTAAAGCAGCTGTTCAGTAAGGAAACCTAGGTAAGTGGGATCAGGAGCAAACCTCCCTGTGGTCAGGTAACTCAGCATCAGGTAATTGGGAAATTACAAATTTAAAAAAAGAGACAGTAGTACAAAGCAAAGGCAGAGAGGGATGCTTCTATGAGGTTAGCAGGCCCCAAATAATAGAGATCAGTTCTACTAGAATGGAAGCAATCAGAATGGAACTCATGGGATGCAAATATCAGGTCACCCATATTTAGTGTGGAAATACAAAAATTCAAAGCGCCCACACACATACGCACTTCAGCGCTTCACCCAAAGGGGCTTCAGCAGGAAGTTCTTCTTAAAAAAGCCTTTTTGGGTGAAGTGCTGAAGTGTGTGTGTGTGTGGGTGCTTTGGCTTTTTGTATTTCCATTATACTGTAAATATGGGTGACCTGATATTTGTGTCCCATGGGTTCCATTCTGAGTGTTTCCTTTCTAGTAGAATGAATTGGGAAATTGCCATTGCACCTGTGTGCATGGTAAGAGTTCTGATAAGTCAGTTCCCACAGTGGTTGGGTTTGGTGAAGAAAAAGTACTTTTTGTTAGGTTACTAGGAGATCAACATCATTAAACACAAGTGAGATGTCATGCAAGGGCTGGACTGACAAGTTTGATCACTTTTAGGGAGCCATAGGCTGGTTCCTATTTCAGTTGTATAGTATATGTCATGATCTGGCATCCAGAATTTAAGCAAAGACCTTGCAGACCTCCAGTTGAGTGTTTTGCCATATCTTGAGCCAAATGCTACTTATATTCAGATCTGTGTCATAACAGTATCCCCCATGAGTTACTGTAATATGAGGCTGTCAACTCTAAATACTAATAGTCCTGAACAGATGGTAATTAAATATCTTTAATATACAGTAGAAGTAATCCTCATGGATGTTATTGTCACAATGTACCTTTACAATAGGCCTGTTCTGAATGATTGCATATAGTAACCACTGGTACCACCCCTAATGAAGTCAAAGATTTGAGATAGTAGCCAGAATATGAGCTAGTCCTCCAAGGACTAGTGTAACATCAGCCAATGGATAAATAAATTGCCCACCTGCTTGATTCCAGCTTCAAGTGTGGTCAATCTCTTTGTGAATGGTCTCACTGGGTATGTTGTTTGTGGTTCTGATATCTCTGATCCCCAGTTCCTAGGCCAATGGTGGTAAGGTACACTTCCAGTTATGGGTGTGAGCACCCCCACCCTTACATTACAAATAACACCACTAAATACAGGGAAGCAGACCTTGCTCCTTGGGACTCGTCTTCAGGGATTATAAAGATGTGAGATACTGGGAGTTCAGCGTCCATGATACCACCAAAATGTTTGAAGAGTTTAAAAAGTTTTTGATGTACATCAGTTGAAAATTGAGATAAGTGTTCAAGAAGTTAAAGTAAACCTAAAAGAAAGGAAGTGTGATTTAGGTCTTTTGTTTTTTTTTCAGCAGATCAAGCATAGTGCAGTACACTTTTCTTTTGGGGAGAAACAGCTGAAGCAAGTTAATTTAACTGGTGTCATTGGATTTGAGCCTGTCTTTCTGATGACAACCCCTGTATGGAAATGTGCTAGCTAGAAAAGGGCCTGCCACATGTGTAAAAGCGAGCCAGCATAGAAGGAAATGATGATGATGACCAAAGAGGATCTGAACATGAGAAAGACCTCATCAACCGCAGACAAGTTGTAGATGACCCTTCAAGCTCACCCATCATTAGAAGGGAGCTGTGGATTGCCCTTTGATCCATCCAGTTGACCAACGATGGGCAAGGAACAACATCATCGGCTGCAAATGCATCCCTGTCACATTGATTGCTGGACCACCTCATTGACTCATGCCCACTCTCCCAGAAGAGGGAGGACATCCCATCACCTGCTGCACACCTTTGTGCTCAGGCCCTGCCTGAATCAATCTTCTATCAGAAACCTCCCTTCTGAGTTCTTAAGCTAAAGGTGCTGTTTTGGTTTATTGTGAGAGTCACCTAGGGATCTTTTTTTATTGTTACTGGGATCCTTACCAGGGCTTCTTTTAACCATCCACCAATGTCCCTTTACCCATTCTCTGAAACTCTGCAAGCTGACCTACCTGGAACTCCAAGGCCCACCTGTGACACACCAATGTGCTGCCTCCTACCTTTCCCTTCAGGGCTGGTGTCCCCACTCTGCTCCTCCGGCTATCTTTCTCAATCTTTATCTGACCACCCCTGGTAGAGGTGAAGATCCTGAGCATCACAGGAAGTGGGAGCTGGGCCAGACTGGACATTTGGGGAGGCTTCATCCTTGCTTGTCAGGGACATCTTTTCCTTTTAAAATCTGCCCACCCCCCAGCAGTAAGGTTAAATAATCAGGCACTGGCACACCTGACACACCTCATGACAAATGTGCTCCAAAACCCATGCTCCACAGTGCTCCCCTGTGTTTCCACCTGTGATCATCCAGGTGGTAGTGTTGCAGTGGGATGTGGCTCCCACCTTCCCTGGAGAAGGAGGAAGAGCATCTGCTGAGATGTTCAGTCCTGCTACCCCTGGCCAGCTCTCCAGAGGCCCCTGGCTTGTTGTTACACAGGGGTCATTGGCATTACAAGTAGTAGTGCTACCACTGCATCAGCAGGCCTGCTCAGATAGAACTTTGGAAGAAGAAAAGACTGACACAAAGTACCTATAAAGTAGCAAAAGAAACTGTGTTGAGCCTTCCTGTGTACATGGAGAGGGAAACAAATACTTGTTATAAGAGACTGAGTCAGCAGTTCAAGTGTGCCTGGAAGTGGGGACCAATGTGGAATATAAAAGGAGTCTGGTCTTGGTTTGTGACATGAAAATTCACTGCACTACCAACTGGTGCAGTCACTGCAAGTCTAGAGGGAGACCTGATTTTGGGGTGGCTGCTGAATTGTCCCCGTGCCAGCTACAGATGGTCTACCATTCCAGAAAGCCTCCCAAAGGACTGTGATCTGTGTTCCATGTAAGGGGAAATTATTTATCCATGAAAGGCACACTAAGCCAGAACTTGTTTCCAGGTGTGTTCAGGTGGTGAGTTCATCCTGGCTGTGCACCTGTGCAAGTCCTGCTTTGACTATGTAGCGTTTGTACACCAGGGATAACATCACTGCTGAATCCTAAATGGATCTCCCCTGAGCCATGGCTACCTGAAGAGGATGTAGACACAGCAAGAAAGGTGACTCAGCTGGCCACCATTTGTCCTTCCTAGCCAGGGGAAGATGCCCATTCCTAGGAAGTGGTAGCAGAGAAAGTTGAGAAGATAACCATGAAGGCCCTGGTAGGTGTGGCCAGCATGAAAAGTGTGAGGCTTGACCCTCCTGTTTGAGGCCTGGTTTAAGATTTTATGTGGGGTCCTGAGCCTCATCTTTGTCTGGTTCTGCAGTGTGCTCATAACCCAGATGGCCCACTTGTGAGACCAGGTCATGGTCTCAGATGAGCCTGACTGGCAGCCCAGAATGGCACAGCTGCTCCACAGGCCTGATGGTTCCCCTTGACTTCATGGGCCCATCCCCTTGTGTAATTTCTAGTTCTGTGGCTTACAGTATGTGGAGTCCAGTAACCAGTAAGTCCTGCCTGACTCCAAAGGTGACAGTAAACAAGTTCTCATACTAGAAGAGAAGAAGACAGATCTTTCTGTTGTGATATAGAGCTGAGGACCAAGGAAGAAGCAGCAGCAGCTGTGAAGGAGTCTCCCATGTGAGTATTCAGTCCCCCTCCCCAACTGGAAGAATAAGAAGAACCTGAAATCCTGAAGCCACCATCACTAGGGTCCCAGCTTAGAGAACCTGCTATAAATATGAAGTTCATACACAGTTGGAAGGAGCCATGAAGCATTGGTGGCAGGGCCCATTGTTGCCACCTGGTAAAGGTGAAACATCAAAAGACACAGTAGATAGTATCTAGTCATGGGTATTGCATTCTGTACACACCTTGGTGGCTCTAGGAACTGGTGAAAGCAAACCAAGAGTGCATTTTGTTGTTGGAAGCTAAGAATCAATTGGCCAAAATATAAAACAACAGGTACAAGAAACACAAGGAGGAAACAGACTAAATGGCCAGAACTGAAGTTTCTACATACAAACATATGAATTTGATAGCATAAATAGGCTGCCTGGTCTATCAAGTCTGCTCGAGTGTGCAGCTAGCACTCTCACATTGCAGCTGCCTTGCCCCCCTCCACTTCCCAATTACCCCGCTCTCACCTTGTCCCATCCCCTTTTAAAAATACCCACTGTCCTACAGGCTACCACCTCCTCCTCTGGTATAGCATTCCATTCTGCCACGACCATCTCTGTGAAAATGTCTCCTCTTTTCCATCCTAAATCATCCCCACTCCAGTCTAAGACCATGTCCTCTCATGTCCCTTCTCTCCTCCATGGAGTACCAGTTCATATCTCTCGGCTTCTCCTCATATGGTCTGTCCTCCAATCCCTGAATCATCCTTGTTGCCCTGCATTGTACAACTTTCAGTAATTTCACATCCTTCTTCAGATGTGGGCACTAGAACTGCACACAGCACTCTAGGTGCAGCTTGACCAGTGCCCTGTAGAGGGGCAGGATCACCTCCCTACTCCTGGAGGAGATCCCTCTCATGATACAACCCAGCACCTTGTTGGTTTTTGCTGCCACCCTCCTACACTGCTTTGTATTGTTCAACTTCCCTGTTACAACCACCCCTAGATCCTTTTCCTCTTCAGTGGAACTTAGCTGCACCCCTCCCAGCTGGTAATCCCTCCCTGGGTTGTTTGTTCCAAAGTGCAGGACTTTGCACTTTTTTGCAATGAACACCAACTGCCATGCTTCTGACCACTCCACCAGTTTGTTCAGGTTTTTCTACAGTCCATGCCAACCTGCTATATCATCTGCCACTGCCCCCCTTTGGTATCATCAGCGAATAGACTGATCTTATTCCTGATGCCATATGAGATGTCTGCTATGAATATTCCAAACAGCACTGGTCCCACTATCGATCCCTGTGGCACTCTACTCATCTCAGCCATTGGTGACGAGAGTCCCCACCACCACTACCCTCTACTGTCTCCCCCCAATTCTCAATACATTTAACAATCTTAGTCCCCACCTCCAAATATCTCAACTTCCCTCCTAGCCTCCCATGTGCCACCGAATGGGCAAGGACATCTGCATGAACAAGATTCTTAACACAGACATCAAGGGATACAGAACTGGTTGTATTAACTAGGCCAGATGGGGTGCAAGAGAGGAAGCCCCATACTTAGCACTGCATGTTCAAATGGGCTGTAGGGAATATAATCCTTAGGCAAGGAGCACCAGTGTTTTGCCATGATTCTTGTGCCAGTTTCAAGTTTTGCTTTCCCCTTAGAGAAGGTGGCGAAATCCAAATTATCAATCTCCCACAGGAGTAGTCTGTGTCCTCTTTTTCTGGAGAGAAATGTTTCTCCTAGTATCTAGTTACAACAGAGGGCAACCAGTTAACTAAGAAGACTACACAGACTACTTCAAGTACTTAGGGTCTCCCATGGAAGAACCACCGTATTTGAAATCAGATTAAGCTCTCACAGGACTGAGAAAGTAATGGACTTCTTGTACACTCAGTTACCAAATGCAACACATTTACAATATTCTGCTGTTTGGTTACAAAAAGCAAAATATTGAAATCAAAAGCTGAGCTGAGTGTATGTGTTTTTCTAGTCTCTTGCAGGTACAGCTGGAAGCTTATGACCATTTCCCTATAAGTAACAGAAGAGGGAAGGAACAGAAGAGCCAATAATATTTGACATATAAGTGAAGGCTGCTTCAGTGCAACAGGTTGCTGTACCAATGTTTAGGTACTAAGTTTTATTGTTAATTAAGAAATAATGACTGGGTTTCCATTTTTCCCCATAGGGAAAGTGTTAATTTGCCCTAATAAAGAAGTGTTTATTTTGGCAAACACGCACATGGTTTCCCTCACTCTGAGCATGTGCCCGCTGCAGTTCCTCACTTCCTGACCATTCTCCGCTTGCCTTCTTGCCAAAAGACAACCAGCAGTGGAAATCAGTGGGAAGTTATTTCTTTGAAAATGTTGCTAATTTTCCAGATTTACACAGATTAAAAAAGTATTTTAAAATATTTTAAAAAGTTGGACATCACACATTTGGGAACTTGCCAAAAATGAAACCAGACCATGGACACACTGGAGCCTCTGCTTTTTATATAATTTTTTTTAATTTTATTTTAGTTTTTGTTGATCGGGTAAGTGCACTAGACAAATCCTGCCTATTTTCAGGCACGACCTGAGGGAAGGGGATACAGATGAAAGCCAGCTGACCTTGAACCAGATTAAGCTGTTGGTGGTATGTTTCGTGAATGAGGGAAATTTGGCCAGGGCACAGGGGAAATTACCCTGCTCTTCTCGAGTGCTGATTTGGCAGTGTCTTTGAGGGAGTGAATGAGCTGCAGTCCTTCTTGGCAGTTGGTCAAGATGGTGGATGGCCTGCTAAACAAGGTGGAACAGGATAATCTTATGGAGAATGATATCCTAGAGAATAATAAGAAACTACAAGAAACAAATGAAATGGCAACAACAGAAAACTAAATAAATACTCTGGGTAAGATACAGTCAGATACTTCTGTGCAAAATGTGATTGAAGTAATGACAAGCTTGCCAAGTGATAGTTATTTTGCTCTGGATGAAACTGTGCTGCAAAGTGAGGATAGTATTGGATGTATAAGTATGCCAGAATGAAAGGCAGCCTTGAGGAAACAATTTGAGAGAGAAGAACGTCAGTACTTTTTGAAAAAGGCACAATTTGAAGCCCAGCTTAGATCAATGTGTACTGACAAGCTGCAATTGCCTGTTACAGATGCTCAGCTGGAAAGATGTGATGCATCAGCATCAAAGGAAAGTGAAAGTAGCTGAGCAGAGACAGTAGAGAATGTGGAGCACGTTAGCTTTCAGGACAGGGTGGAGAACGGTAATCAATCAAGTGAATCTACAGCCATGAAGTCGGGAATGGCAAAACGAGCACAACTCGACCTAAGACTTGATGTGCCTACGGAGCAGAAAGCAGCACCAGAAAAAGAGCAGAACTGGTCAGTCCCTAATGCTTTGGAGGCAGCAGGATGGCAACAAAATCCTAAGAATGGGCAGTGGGAGTCAGGTAATTGTCCTATTATTATGCCTCAACTAAAAAGCATAACAAATGTAAAAACCTCAGTGGGACATAACAGTGCAGAGCTGGATTTCCCACCTGAACTTCAGCTCACCCAAAACCCAGAGTTACAATTATTTACAAATCAAACTGAACTAACTTCAGAAGGGGGACACCCCATACAAACAGAAAATACTGAACAAAGGCCTTTGAATATTATTAGGAAAGACACACCCAAAACGTTTGTTTCTTTGTTTAAAACTCCAATTTTTCCTGCAAAAAGGCACAATGCAGTATGATTAACTTATATAGGAGGCATGGAGGATCCACCGGATAGACTATTTGTTGCTCGAATATTGTTAAAAGAATCCATGAAGTTTTTTTCTTCAGAAATTTACGCTTTAATTCACATCTCTGGGGAGGTAACTTTTGATGTGAGTTTTAAGACCCTGAATAGTTTGGAGTGTTTTTGGACAAAATATAATGTTTTGAAAAAATCTTCTCTCTGGGCACCTTTTATGGTAACTCCTTTAACCAGGCCAACACAAAAAACAATTACTGTTTTATTCAGGAACGAAGGAGTAAGCGTACATGATTTAACTATCTGGCTGAAACAGCGCTGTACAGTAATAGAAGACCCAATGGCAATTTTGGATTCAGAAAACATATGGACGGGGGCTGGAAAGTAAAGGTCATGCTCAAAATGTCAGAAACAGGACTGCTGCATCTACCAAACTCTTTTTTTCTAGGTTGGGATAGGGGCATTCTATTCTATGCTGGCCAAACAAAATTGTTATATAAATGTGGTGCTTTAGATCACTCAGGTGGGATATGTGACAAAACAAGATGTACAATATATGGTGAATTAGGGAATACAGGAAATGATTTTCAAAATGAATAAATGCAACTTATGTGGGAATTTGGGCCATACATTTCAAAACTGCAGAAAAGCTGCACATAATCTTCCACACCAAGCTGATGGAGAGGAGCAAAGATTAATGGTGGCCCTGGCACAAAAGGATAAAGTGGGGAATTTTAGGTTAGGTCCTAACAGAGAACAAGACAAACCAGAGAGAGATCCCAACACAGTCCCCCCCACCCCACCTCTCCCTTCCCGAGACAGGCAGGGAACATGAGAAATGTCACCACACAGGACAGAAAATCCAGAGAGCAAGAATCTTGAGACTGCACCTACACATTCAGAGAGAGTAGAACCAGAGGAAGGGCCTTCAGGGAAAGTGATGCCTCCCATCCCACTCCAGGGAAGAAATTAGAAGGAAGAATTACAAGACAGAAATCCAAGGAGGTAGCAGAGCTGTGAATAACATCAATACCTTTAAAAAACAAATTTGATGTTCTGCAGTCTGAACATTCAGAAGAAGAATATGACTATTCCTCAGTGGAGCCCTCCCTTCAGGAAGGCACAACAGGTACTGAGGGGAAAGACAAACCTAAGGGGCAACAAAAAAGGAAAGCCAGAGTTAAATTGAAAAACATTGACAAACAAAGTAGGAAAGGGAGCTATAAATCATGACAGAACCATTCTCTATTCATACGGTAAATGTAAATAGTATAAAAAGAGCTGATAAAAGGAAAACAGTTTTGTCTGTGTTATCCTTTTTACATTTTGGGATATTTTTCCTGCAAGACACAAGGTTACACACCTTATCAGAGGTACAACAAGCCACAAAAGCGTGGTTCTTAGGACCCTCCTTCTGGCCTATAGGAGAGGATACCTGTTCAGGGGTGGGAATATTATTCAAGCATCCAGAAGTTAGATTATTAAAGCTTTTTGTTTTAATACCAAGCAGGGTTTTAATTTTAGATGTGCTACTACAAAACTCTCCATACAGACTGATAAATATTTATGCACCTCAGTTGAAAGCATTACGCTGTGAAGTACTACAGGCTATTTAACCATATTTACATACAACACATACTATTGTCTTTGCTGGAGATTTTAACTGCCCAATTAGGGCAAAAACAGCCAAACAATACTGTGATTCCAACTTACTAGAGCAATTGGTACAAAGATCAAATTTGACAGATGCAGCATCCCAGTGTAAAAAACAGGACTTCCAACTTTTCATAAAGGGTGTCTAACCTCTAGAATAGACTATATATTTCTATCAAAGACTATACCCATTAGTAAAGCTACAGTAACAGTAGCAGAATTTTCAGATCATAATATAGTGTCAGTAACTTTGGGGAGGTATATAAAAGACTTACAAGGACCAGGATATTGGAAACTAAACACCTCCCTCCTCTCAGAACCAGAAACAAGACAAATAGTGCAAGACTTTTTACTGGCTAGAAAGTCTGTTTTTATTTTTTTTGAGGACCTGGTCATCTGGTGGCTAGACACAAAGGCAGACCTTCAGAAACTACATAAAAGAATAAGTAGAAATAGCAACAGAGAAAAATATTTGCAGTATCTACAGTACAGGAGAAATTTACAACAATTACTATCAATATCACATAAAACCAGACAAAATCTGACCCTACAAATTAGAAACTTAAAATAAAAAATGCTAGATTTCCATAATAAAAAAGCTACCATATTGTATTATCAACAGCAATTTGGAACCCTAGGTAAGTCAGAAGTCATATGTCCTTATGAACACTGGCAAAAACAAATACAAAGTAAAACAAAGGTTAAGATGAAGAATAAAGAAGGACTAGAACATACAGAACAGAAAAATATTAAAGAAATTGTGACCACATATACTAGAGCTAGATATGCTTTACTACATGTGGAAAAATGGAAATGCACATAGTTTCTTAGGAAAGTTAGACATACCATTCTTAGAACAAGAAGAGATACAGAATATAACAAGAGAGCTACAGGAAGAGGAAGTACAGAATGCAATTTTAACACTAACAGGGAATAAATCACCAGGGCCGGTTGGCCTACCAAATGAAATAATGAAGATCATAGCCCAACTTCTAGTACAGGAATTAACTCAAGTATTAAATGCTATGCTTGAGACAGAACAAATCCCATTAGAACTAAATGAAGGTATATTAACATACATATATAAAACAGGAGACAAAGCAGAAATGAAAAACTGGAGGCAGATCACGTTGTTAAATTCAGACTTTAAAATACTAACAAAAATACTAGCTACAAGACTATCAACAGTAGAATCAAAATGTATCTCCCCAGCACAATCATATGCAATTCTGGGGAGGCAAATGCATACTCATCTCATATTACTAAGAGAAGTAGTCGAGCAAAGGAAACTGGGCAACATGGATGGATACTTGGTGTGCTTAGACCAAAAAAAGCATTCAATCAGGTTAAATATGATTTTTCGTGGGAAACATTAACTCATTCTCATATACCAGAGAAAATGATAAAATGGTTAAAATGTATTTATAATACTGCAAATATCAGACCAATAAAACAAGGGTGGAAGGGTCCTCTCATACATTTGAAAAGAGGAGTTAGACAACGCTGCCTCCTGAGCCCCATACTATATGATTTTTTATAGGCCCTCTTTTTAGAACAATAAATAAAGGGGAGGAAATAAAAGTGATAACAATAAATACTCAGATGATTACATACAAAATAACTGCATATGCAGATGATATGACCTTAATGGTACAAGATAAGAAGTCTCTTTGCAAAGCTTTGGAAATTTGTGAGAAATCTGTGAAGATGTCAGGAGCACCTTTAAACTTAGAGGAGTGCATAGGGCAGAGATTGAATTATCAATTAAGGTGGCGGGTGTTATAACAGGGATTGAAATTACAAAAGAGACAATAAAAACATTGGGAATATTTTATGGGAATTAGAACCTAGATAGAGTGAACTGGGACAGGAAAGTTGACATTGGTAAGCAGAAGATAGTACAATGGAATAGGTGGAAACCAAGCAAAAAGAAAAGACTTTAGTAAATTAAAACCTATCTAATCCCAGTTTTCTTATACACTTAGCTACATCTTTCCACCACCAAAAGAACTAGAAACAACATTGTTAAGTATATTTTTTCAGGCTTGCTGGGGAAGCAGGCTAAACCCCTTAAAAAGAGAAATTTTATACTTACCAATTAAGAAGGGAGGTTTGAGTATGCCAAACCCCATCCTATTTTTTTATAGTTTTTTCTTATATGCTAACATAAAACCTTTGATAATGAGTACAAATACAGGATGGGAACATCTCCTTAAACCAAAATGTGTGTACTGGCTACAAATGTGGGAAACAAAATCTTTGAGAGCTTTAAAAAGATCTGTTATAATCCCAGAATACATAAGATACACCTTCATGAGAATAAAAGAATGGGATGTCACAAAAGAGCAGATGATAGATATGCAAAGAAAACAGCTATCTTTTTATACATTAGAAACCACCTGTTTTGTGGAAGAGGTTTTTGTGAAATGTCCTAGAGAACACAGGAATGCATTAATTACATTTTTGAATAACAAACGAGTGCCAGAACACATATGGGATATTCACTGGTTAGTATGCCATGAAAAAATTAATGTAAAGTCAAATCAAAAACATAAACCTCAAAACGAAAGGATTTGTAGCAGATCAACATGTATAAATGTGGAAGAAACCATAATGCATCTACTATTCCAATGTTCATTTATTTCTGGGTTTTGGACTTATATGGCACAACAATGGGGGGAAATATCTTTAGCACCATAAGTTTTAAAAATATTAAGTATGGAATATTTGAAATTGAATAGCAAAAATGGCATAAAACTACCTTACTAGCAATGATGGTAATTTTTAAATTGAATATCTGGTCGATGAGGTATAGTTTTGTGCGCCAACAAAAGGAGGGGGGCTTTATAGAATTATTGAACAAAATTACAGTTAATTTAAAAAATATCTATGGGAAAGAGAAAACTATCTTAACAAGGAGGAAATTACTACAAATACTGGAAAGGGCTTCCATGGATAACAAATAATGACTTTCCCATCACATAGAAAAGTAATATTGATTCTGACTAGAACCACTGTATATGGAGTAGATGGAGCAGTAGAGAAATGAATTATGAAAGTACATCAGAAGGACTGAAATACTCAAATGTTTTTGACTTAATGATGAGAAGAGGAGTTGCTATGAATGAGGATGGAATGCACATAGATTATCTAATTAAGAATTCCCCTCATTCAGGAGGAGAATTCATGTTACTTTGATATTTGTACTAAATCTAAAAGGGAATATAATGGCTGCATTGTTGACAGATATGACAAATAAGAAATTGATTAAATATAGAATGCAGGATTGCAACAAGTATTTATTCTGTTTATGAGTCATGTACTCATGTATGTTTTAATTTATTTTTCAGCTTGTGAGACTGAATTTTATAATTATACATATTGTTTTGTGTGACTTAACACATTTTTTGTACATATGTGATTTTGATGTTGTCAAATAAAAATTCCCCTGCTCTCCCCAAGAAGTGCCATGGTATCTTTAACATCCACCTGAACAGGCAGATGGGACCTCGGTTTAACGTCTCATCCAAAAAATGGCACCTCAGGAGTGCAGCACCCCCCTCATGGTGCACTGCAGTGTCAGTATTTGGATGTTAATCCAAGTGCCTGGTGTTGGGGATAGAAACCACAGCCTACTGATCTCCTGGCCTCAGAGGCAAGTGTGCACTTGCTGAGCCACTGACACTGACTAATTGCTGTGGTGAAAAAGAAAAACCCAGCAATTATATAAAATAAAATATGGTTGGTGTGTTTAAACTCAAAGTCTACACACTCCCTGTGGGTTAGATGCTTTCACACACCCCTCAAACTTTGCTCCCAGGGTTTATGTGGCATCTAACTCTTCGAGTGTGTGTAAACATCTCATTACACACACCATACCTTATGATATATATAATGAATGTTGAGTGTAAATAAATGCTAATATGTGAACAAATTGCCAAGAGTAATAAAAAGTATGTAAGACCAGGAACATCAGTAAGAATATAGGATACATTCAGCATAGACCCACATGGTACAGTAAGGTCTTTTGAGTGTTCTGAGCCTGTGGTGGACACAGATGTAGGGAGATAGGTGTGAATTCCTTTCACAGGGACATCAGGAGGCTAGTATAGCAACAAAAGAAGTTGGCATTGCCATCAGGTTGTCTTTTGGGGCAACGCAAGGATTTCTTTGGGGAGGGTGTAACTAGTCTCTCACTCACTGGTTCAAGAAAGGTTACTAAAAGAAGCACTCAAAAGGGTTACCTCCTTCCCTTAGACATGTTTCCCACCTGGACCCAGTTGGGCATGAAGTGTCTGGATGCTAATGATCTGTGCTTTCTGGTTTGGCTGACCATGAAGGATGGGGTATTACTAAAAAAATGAATAAGACCCTGGAATTTTTGCCCGTATGGTGGCAGTCCCAGCTAATTCTCACCTGAGAATCACACTCTGAAGCAATGGGTTAAAGTGGTAGGCCTCCTCTCAAATGAATCAGTGATGAATAATTTCTCCTTAGGCAGACACACTTGCCATACTGGAGTCCTCTTTCAGATGGCCAGGGTGGACAACATCAGCTTGCAACAAGGAGTTGCCAGAAGAGTGTTTCCTATATGCCTCAGGATGTACAGGGGGGGCCATCACCATCGGTCATTTTAAGATGTAAAAAATGAATGTTCATAGAATGGCATGAAGATGTAAACTCTAATGTCATTTCTATTTGAAGAATAGATAACATTCTTCAGCATGTTCTGTTGAGCCTTCCAGCAAAATCAAAATATCATAGAAGTACTGCCCCCAGAAGCAGATCTTGGGCAGGTGCAGATTCCTGGTATCACTGAGCACCATGGTCTCTTTTCATCAGCCTAACAAGAAGTTAGCATAGGAGGGGTCCATGCTGGTCCCCACAGCAGGGCGACAAGTATGCAAAAAGCAACTACCATCAAAAACGAAATAGTCTGAGGTCAAAAGTATACTAGTGGTAACAAGAATGAAATCAATTACAAATTCAGAGGCTTTGTTGGAAGTCTGCAGACAGTACTCATGGGCATAAAGTCTCAGATCATGTGTAATAGATGTGTGCACTAACACCATATCTATGGACAGCCAAACAAAGTCAGAGGACCTGGTCAGCCTGTTTAGCTTGGACAAAATGTCCATGGCATCATGGATATACCTTCCTAGGTCCACAATCAACTGTTGCAGAAAACAAATCTACAGAAAGCAACACTTTTTCAGTTATTGAACCTTGTCTACATATAATTGTATGGCCAGAGGGGTTGGCCTGCTGCTTTTACATTTTGGGAAGGACTTAGTACAGTATGTTACAGTAGAGACTGCCAAGGTGAAATGCAGTGTTGCAGGAGCCTCATCTGGCAATGCGCCCTAGTCTAGCAGTAGCAGAGGTGGCAGCAAACAAAAGTGGTACCCACTTGGGTACTGGTGAGCAGCATAATCATCTCAACACTGGGCACTAATATCAGTGCACTACAAGGCTGCAGGGAGGGGTATGACTTTTAGGGGTCTACCTGTACCATTGGGGTTTGGCACAGGAAGAGGAAATGAGGCACATGGTTGCCTGAGGGGTGTGAGGAGGGGAATGGGGCATGCAACTAGACCCTTGTTCTGTGGGGAAAAGCACCTGAGACCCCAACTACAGATCCTTCTCCCCCTCCAAGAATGTCTTCCAAACAGGCAGAAGTGATGCAATTTCATGACAAGGTGAGGGACCTCAGCTGTTGAGTTGCATCAATTGAGGATATGCTGGAGGCTATGCTAGCCAACCAGAATCTGCTTTTAGAGGGAATGGTTGATCTCCATAATGGTGCACCCTTGGTCCCACCCAGACTGCAACTATTAAACTTTGTCCTGTCTTGTCACCTGCTATGATAATATCTTGGTTTTGTCTTGTTGACATAAAAAAATGAATAGTATTTTAAATGTTCTCTTTCATCTTTTACTCTGTTCTGTCTTCTACTGATTCTCAATTGTGCAGTCTTTGCATTCTCATGCACTTTTCTCATAACTGTTCTTGTTGTACAGCAGTGTGGTCTTTGTGCACTGTGCAAGTCACCCTTTTGGACTGAGTCACTCTGCAGCCCATCTTATTAATCAATTTACTTCACGTAAATGTACCAGCACAGTATATAAAATTTTAATTTCTTGAACTTTTCTCCACACCAGAAATTATTTGTCTTGCTAATATGCTACTGCTGTGCTGCATCAGTCCCCCTTTCTGAGGGAGTTTCTTCACAGCCTCTCTTGCTGTCACTTCCTGAAATGTTCTCCAGAGCCAGAGATTATTTATGCTGCTGCCAATATGGTGCTGCTGCTGATATGATGTGTCAGCCACCCTCTCTTAGACTGAGACCTCCACTGCTTCTCTTGTTAATCACTTTACTGCTCATAAATGCACAAGCACAATATAAAACAGTCTCACTTGCTGAAAGTTTCTCCAGAGTCACAAATGATTCAGGCTGCTAATAGGGTATTGTCATTCGTCCTTTTGGACCGAGTCCCTCCCCAGTCTCTCTTATAGTCACTTTCTGAAATTTTCTCCAGAACCAGAATATGCAGTGTGTATAGGTTAACTTGAGGAGGTTGTTGCTTGCAGTGCCAGGCATGATACTCTCACTGGCACAGTCAGGCAAATTAGTAGCTTATTTGGTGGTCACTGGCAACAAGATGCAGGGTAAAGGCTTTAAGAGTTTGTTCTGCTGTGTGCTGATACTGAAGCAGTTTCTCTGCATCTGATTTGGATGTACCATATTAACTTTGGCTGTACTGTTTTGCTGAGTATGCTGCAACACTGAGTAAGTTTGCAAACTGGCATAGAAGACAGTGGTGGTTTACCTGTAGCTGCTAGAGGAGGAGGCATTTAACGGGTCAGGAGGAGATGAAACCTGTGAAGATAAGACTGAATTTATTTATCTCTGATCTGATTCATGTTGTGTTGCACCTGCAAAAGGTATTGGGAAAAAAAGGAAAACAAAACTTTAGGAAAGGATATTTACCATTATTTTGGTAATGGCCATGCCATGAAATATTATGATATTGCCCCAGACTCAGGACAAGACAGAAGAGGAAGCATGTTGCTTGCTAGAGGAGACAGTAGGGTAGGAGGCCTGTGAAGACAACATTATTTAGTGTTTAATAGCCACTGTTATATCCTACTGCCATCAACTCCAGCCTGTCACCTGTGAAGACATGAATTAAATCATTTTCCCTCATTTTGGTCACTATGGTGCCTGCATAGCATATCCATTGTTCACTCCCAGATGTCACTGGTGAGGGCATGGAGAAACTATTTTCCTTATTTGGCCACTCTGGAGGATGCACAATACATCCATTATCCATGCCCAGCTGTCACCTGTGAAGGCATGAGATATATTATTTTCCCTCAAGTTTACCACTATGGTGGCTGCATGGTATATATATATACATATTTATGTAGTCCACTCACAGCTGTCACCTGTGAAGGTCTGAGAGAAACAATATTTTTCTCAGTTGGTTACTATCATGCCCACACAGGATATTCATTGTCCACTCTCATCCTGAGTCCCAGCTAGCAACTAAGAGGGCAGGAAAGACAAAAAAAAAGGTATGATACCTAGAATCACATTAGTGATGGCCATGCTATATACTGGCACAATGGTGCCGTACAGGTGGTGGAGAAAGAGGAAACCCGTTTGTTGTTTAGGGGGAGTCAGCAGGAATGTAAACCTGGGAACATAAGATCAACATTATTTATACTCTTGGTCACTCCCTTAATTCCATTCATACTGCAAAGTTGTGAGGAAATTAAAAGAAAAAAGAAAACAGAGCCATTGTATGATACTTACCATCATATTGGTGATGGCCATGCATGTATGTACACAATGGTGCACTGAGGTGGAGGAAGAGGTGGTGTTTTGGTTGCTGCAGAATGAGGCATGGTCTTCTTGGCATTCACACTATGTTAAGAGTCCAGGTTTGTCTGGATGCATTTAGTGGACTCAGCGGCCCGCATTGTTTACAGATGTGGACCTAAGTAAGCCAGAGGAGGAGAGGACAGAGCATGGGGCAGGCAAGGCAGCAGGTTCACATGAACTGTGCCTAGCATTTATGCTGGATTAAGAGTTTGTGTTTTTTCTAAATGCATGTGGTGGAGACTGCGGCCCAAGGAGAGGATGGTACAACTTATCAGTGGAGTCAGGCATTGGAGCACATTTACACAGTACTAAACAGGGAGGCATCAAATGGAGGCAGTGGGCCATGTTGTTGTTTGCATTGAATTGTGTAGTGTTCGGTACTCTGGGTTTGTCTGTAGGCATCACACGGAGGGTTGTTACATAAAATCATAGATGGATTTCATGAAGTACTCGGAGTAAATATGCTGAGGGTGACACTGCAAATGAAAAAGGAAGGAGAATCAGCCAGAGTACTGGTAAATTGGGCACTAGATTACAACAGCGCCAACAACAAAAGTGGCATCAAGAGCAGCACAGTATAAATGGTGCAGTCAACAACAGCGCCAGGACAAAACATCGCTGGATAATAACAGTGCCAATGGTAGCAGTCCAAATCCATGCCAGTGACTGCTAGCATGGCTAAAAAAACCAACTCTTTGGTTTTGCAGGGACTCTGCCCCCCACACCCCCTGCAATTTATATAACTGACTCCGGGGGGGGTCAGAACACAGGAAGTGGAAGAACATTGGGGGGTTATATCTGCTTTGGCACTGTTATAAAAAAAAATATTTGTGGTGGGGGGAAAAGTAAAAGTGCAGGAGTTGGGGACTGGGAACAGAACATTGGCCTCCAGAGCCATACTGGCCAAGCTGGTTGTGCCTTAGACTTCTCCACCATGGGAGCATCTTGGCCAGCATCCGTACTTTTTTTCCTACTTTTTCACTTCCTGCCTTGTGTGGCCCTGCCTTTACAGTCACAGGGTAGCAGTTACTAATGTTCGCTGTTCTACCCTTGTCACTGTTAAAGACAAATGAGATTTAGGAAACATACTTTAGACCTGGCTGTTATCGCCACACTAGTCTAAGAGGAATGGATAAATTGTACTTCTCACCCAGTCACAGGGAACAGCAGCACAACCTGAGAATAAGTTAAATGAGAGAAAAAAGTTATATGTGAATCAGAAAGAAATCAACTGATAAGGAAGACAGGACAGAATACAGAGCAACAGGCTTCCTCATTGAGGAAGCAACCGTCACAGTCTTCCAGACTGGAGCAGTCCCACATGGGAATTATTATCCATGTTTTATCCACCACAGTAGATGGCAATGTGAAAAAGCTTCCAACATCATGGACATCAGGTTCATTTTCACAATGACTGCCACCTTCACGTGTTAGGAATGCAATGATGTTTGTGTGGCGTGGAATGTGTCTGGCATATATTTTAATAAATGTTAACGTGAAAATTTTTTGGTGACAGATTTGTGAGCCTGTCCCTTATCATGGCCCTTGCTGAACTGAAGACATATTCAACACTAACACTTGAGAGTGGAAAGCGCAGGTATTTTATAGCTACTAAGGTCACTGCTAGTCAATCAGCGTGGTTGCTACTAGAGATGTTACAGTTTTAATTCACTTGCGAAGTTCTAGTGAAGTTATCAACTCACTTTCATGGATCAATTTGTAAATGTTTGCAGTCTACTAAGAAAATTGCCTTAAGAGACTTCACCTGCAACTTCACCTGTAGAGCACATTCGGGCAAAGTTTTTGTTAAATCAAGGCTTTTGGTAAACAAGTTCCTGTAGACCTTATAGATACAGATCCTTCAGGACACTTGCTACTTCTTTATGTACAGACTGATGTTCAGTTTTCTTTTTCAGTCCGAGTTTGTAGAAGAGATCAGACCTGCTGCTTTCAGACCCTTCTAAAATGCAATAAAAACAACTTTTATAGCTTTCTTTGGTTTGTTTTTCATCTTATCTTTGCATAGCAATTGGTCAAGATTTATTTAATTGCTGTTTTGGTGTTGATAGGGGAGTTTGACTGCCAAGTTGTGGCCATAAAAAAAAACAATTTAGATATTGCTCCAATGCCAGCAGAGTATCCTTCAGGAGATGGTGGAACTGTATGGTGGCCCCAGATGATAGCCTTATCCTCTCCACTCTTGTCAACATATGCTGTTTTTCTGTCTTACTCTCACCTCTAGTCAGCAACTGTTCTAAAAAACTAGAAAAAGTGAAAAAATAAACACTTAAAAAGAAAAAAGTTGTGCATCTTAATTACTCTGTGTCCTGATTTCTGCTACTGCAGTATCTAAATAATGCTATCAGTTTTCTCTGCTGTTCTCTTTCTTGTGCAATTGTGCAGTTCTTAAACTGACACTGTCTTTTTCTCTCACTACTGTTTTTATTGTAAAGCACAGTGGGCCCTCTGCACTACAGGATGGCTTGTGTATGAGCTGCATATCCGCAATGCTTATGAAATCCTAAGTGTCAATTCCACACACCAGTGTCATGCAAACACATGCACATATGGATGAATGAGATGCTCGGCCCTTCTTCACTGGATCCCCAGGCCTGTCACGCAGCTACACAAGTGGATGGCCTAGGGGAGTGTCAGTGGCATGCCTGCTCTCTATGCCATTCACGATGGCATGGAACACCTGGTAAGGGGGGCACACAATGTGGCAGCAGGAACCCTGCCATAACTGTTGCATGGCCCCCACAGTGTACTTCCATTGGCCACTGGAACCAATAGCACCCCCCACCCACCATCCTGCACCAGCCCTGTGGTCTGGCAGGGAGTGCTGGAGGCAGCTATTTGGGTACTATCCCAACAGTGTGTAAATCTGGGATCTACGCCATCCCATAATCCACTGCGAGGTATCTGCTGTAGGACCAGATCAGGCATCCAACTGGATGCCCACCGGTGTCCTTGAAGCTGCCCCCATGATCCTGCAAAGTGGGGGGGGGGGCAGTCCCATGGACCGGCACCTGGTGATCATGAATGTTGACCACCATGTGAACATCCACAGATGTGAAACTGCATGAGATGAGTACACGCTAGTTGCACATACCATACATGCATTTGTGCGTAGGCCCCAGTATACCTAAATTTTTTACTGCCAGGATTTTTCTCAACTAGCAGAATAAATATGTCATTCTTCTACATGCTGCTTCATTGTTCTGCACTGCGTGTCAGTCCCCTCCACAGTTCTCATAATGCACTTTAATAAGACCTGTGTATGAAAAGCATAATATACTGTACAGCAATTCTGTACTCCCCAAATTTTTCCCAACTACTAGAATAAATATGTCAAGCTGCTACATAGTACTGTGATGTGTGTAAGCCCCCCCCCACTCTCCCAGCCAGTGCCACCATGGTCCTTGTAACACTCTTTAATAAAAATCGTGTGCAAAAAGCAACATGTACAGTAATTCTGCACTCCCAGAATTTTTTCTTAACTACCAGAATAAATATCCTAGGTTGTTATATGCTGCAACATAATGCTGCACCATGCATCAGTATCTCAACTCCCCCGCTATTGGTGCTACATTCCTTGTAACACAGCAACATACAGAATGACAACAGAAAATGACAAAATATCCATCCAGTCTGTCCGAGTTCCCTATTTAGCTGTTTGGCCAACATAGAAAAATAGACAATAATGTCAGGGGAAAAAAAAGTCAATCCAGTCCACAGAATTCTTTTTTCCCATACCAGGAGTTGAACTCAGGCTGTCTGGGTGAAAACCAGGGGCTCAATTTTCCAAACTCAAAAAGTTATGGAAGTTGCCTACATCAAATAGAATTGATGCAAGGGACACATTGCTTCAAAAACTGTGCAGTTTCTGATTCTGGAATTCAACTGCTGCAAACTGGGGACCTTCCAGACCAGCCATGTGCAAGGTCTTAACCAAGATCAGGTGAGCACCAGGGCACTAGCAGGCTTGCAGCAGAAACAGGCTGCCACATCCCCTTAAATGGGATTCTGACAGTCAGCGGGATCCACCAGGACTTAAACCACCCAGCAGGTGGTCTAACATCCCTTGTGCCACCCCCACAGACAGTGTTGGGTGGGAGCAGGGGCTGGCCTAATGCTCAGACAAGTGAGCAGCTGTCCAACATGCACAGCATAAGATGGCAACTGTGCAGCCAGTTGCAGACTGCATCAGGGACATTGCCACTCAGTCCCCTGATGTGTGACCTGCCTGCTTGCTGGACCTGCAGTAGGCACACCTTTGGGCAGTGTTGTGGAGGTCCTGGGAATGGACTCCTACCCTTCATCTGCACCCTGTACCCCTCCAGCAATGCAGCCCACATCAGCGCCCTGGGACTTATGTTTGTCCCTGTGTTGTTCAGCAGAGTTGGGTGTACATGCCACCATGTCACATCTTCTGGACTCTCCTTCCATGCACCAAATATGTGGCACATGGGAGTGGCTGCCAAAACCTGTGGGTGTTTGGCGCCAGGACTCCTTCCATATAGGAATCAGGCGCAGGGTCCCAGGTGCACTAAAGATTGGTGCAAGCTGCCATTTGCACAGCTTGCATTAGTCTATGAGAACTGAGCCCCAGGAGCCCTAATTACAAGACTATATGGGTCACACCATGTAATGCACTTCAGTAAACAGTGTGTGCAAAAAGCACAATAGAAAGCAATTCTGTACTCCCAGAATTTTTTTCAGGTACTAGAATTAATATGTCAGGCTACTGCATTCTACTACATGGTACCACACTGAGATTCTCCTGTCACACCACCTATGGGGTGAAAATGTCACACGTTTAATAGAGTTCGACATTTCCCCGAAACTGCAACAGCGCAATATAGTACACTGAGATGGTGCAATACCGCAAATGGGTCTGTGCACTGTACTGCACCCTCTCACTGTCCCAAGCAGAGGATAAGACTTGTGCTGGGATGGGTTTCCACTGAGCAGCTGCTGTAGCTCAATGGAGTGAGCTACTGGCAGCAAGGGAACCAGGCAATGTATTTGGGGCTGCATTCGATTCTCAGTCTCAGATGCATGGAGATTTTTTTGTCTCACTTTGTGCGAAATTTCTGTCAACCCCTTCCCCCAGAGTTAGTTATTTTAATTGGGGCATGGTCAGGGGCACAGCCCCCCCAAAACAGGGTGTGCAGGGGTAGAGCCCCCTGATAAAAATGACTTACACCACATGGCATATATTGCACTGTACTGGCAACATGGTATATGCATGCGGCACAATGTCTTGTGACATTATGACCCCATGCCATCATAGCACCTGTCATGATGTACTTTAGTGCCCAGAATCCCTCAATTAACAAATTCTCATGTCTGGGAATTTTCACACAAAATGATAAGGCCAGTTTGGTGCCTGGATCCAACTTATGATCTTTCAGTAGCGCTGTGTGTCCTACCAGCAAAGGTAAGTATTTTTTTTTCCTTTTTGGCTGTAGGTGTGGGGTGTGGAAAGAGTGTCTCCCTAATCATATGTTGTTCCTGTTTCTCATTAACATTCTAATATATTAGAAACCAGTAATGGTGCCCTACAAATACCTAATGATTGACATTGATCAGTGTGTTCTACCATTTAAAATATTTATTTATTTGTTATTCATTCGTTCATTCATTCATTTATTTATTGATGTGTTTATTTATGTATGTTTGTATGTATTTAATATTTTAATTCTTGGTTGCAATTTGCTTTCCACTCGCTGTTATCTGCTCCTGTTTCTCTCGTTGCAGGTGTTTTTCAGCTGGTTGAGAATGGAGACTCAGGCAGCAGCATCAGGATGATGGCTGGTATTCATGCTGGCTACAGAGGAGGGGTTGACTTTAACAAGATCATGTATAGTGGTGGAGAAACTGGAAGAGGAAATCTGAGCATGATCCTGCAACATTAACCACATAAACGGTCTGGTGGAGAAGATAGTGAAAGTTTGTTGGTGGAGGAGTCATTCATGACAGAATAGAAAGAGAACTGCTAGCACAAGAAAGACACTATTGGACTCTAGCACATATCCTGTGATGATAAGCCTGTGAAACAAAACACAATAAAACAGGAAAAAGAACTTTTGGAAAGGTTCCTTACCACCACATTGGTGATGGCCATGCCATTATATGGCACAAAGATGCCCCAAACAGAGGAGGTCAGGGAGGATAAGTCTTGCTTGATGGAGGAGGAACCAGCAGGATAGGAGGCCTATGAAGCCAAGAGAAAAGTATTTAGACTCTACTCAAATAGCCACCATGGTAACTGCATAGTACAGATTATCCATTGTCCCTCTCTCAGTCTTACTATACCTGTCACCTGTGAACAAAAAAGATACATTATTTTGCCTCACTTAGCCACTATGTTACTGTGTACCTGTGAAAGGATAATTAAATATAAAAAATGTTAAAAAAGAAAACATTATGTAATGATAACTTCCTGCCAATTTAGCCAGGGTCATGCCATACTGGCACGATGATGCCACAGAGAGAGAGACGGTGGATGAAGAGGCAACGTAAGTCTGTGACTTGAAGACTGTCTAACCTTATTCCTGCTTTCAGGTCATCCCAGTGAAAAATCAAGCCTGCAGTGAGAGGGAGGGAGAAGAAAGAAAGAAAGAAAGAAAGAAAGAAAGAAAAGAAAGAAAGAAAGAAAGAAAGAAAGAAAGAAAGAAAGAAAGAAAGAAAGATTGTTTAATGTTTTGCAAGCAATAGGGTGAAAGCCCCTCCTATGCAAGGAGTCACCTCCATCAGTGATGATGAGGAGTGTGAACAACAGAGAAAGTCACTTACCATTGCAGCAGACAAAGGTAGGTGGGTTGACTGGCTGGAGGGTTGGTTTGCTGGCTGTAGGTCTTCATGGCAATGGCATTTTTGCTGGATTAAGAGTCTGGTTCTGTCAGTATAGATGCATGCAGTGGAGGAGGTGACCCATGTTGTTTGTGGAGGTGGAGGACACAAATAGGCCAGAGGAGGAGGGGGTATCTTGCTTTCTGGAGAGGCATGGACTGCCTGGCTAGCTATCGCTTTTACACTAAATTAAGAGTCCAGTTTTGTAAGACAGGATGTATGCGTGGAGGTGTTGGCTCATGTTGCAGTGGCCCACAGTACAGTGACACCTACACCGCGACAGCAGAAAAAAGACCAATACAGCGAGAGTCATTGTAAAGGTCTGGGTTCACTGATGCAGCTTCTCCTGGTGATTCCCCCCTCCGCAAATCAACTCTGACTTGGAGATGATTATATTTAAATGCAGGTGGTACAGGGGGCACTTTGTTTAGTGACGGCACAATACTGAGTGTCGATATTGTGCCATTGTTGTGCAGGATGTTGGCAGATTTACTGTCAAAGAAATGTTGTCCTTCCCTTATCTTGTTAGTGGATGTGGAGGACCCAGGCAGGCCAGAGGAGGAGGAGGAGGAGGTAATGTCTTGCTTTCAGAAAGAGGCATGTTCTGCCTTGCTGGCAATGGCATTTATGCTGGATTAAGTTCCTGTTTTGTTAGTCTGGATGCATACAGTGGAGATGGTGAAGACTGATGTTATTTTTTGCGTTTAATTATGCAGTGTTTAGTGAGGGTGGAGGCAGTTAGTTGGATGGATGCAGGGAACAGCAGCACAACTTGGGTAAAGTGAAATGACATAGAAAAAATGTGAATCATAAAAGAAAATGGGCCCAATTTTCCAAAGTCCTACATTAGCTGCAATCCACTGGTGCACTGAAGATATGGCTTTGGGAGGCTTGTGGCATTCATTCGGTGACAATTGGGATTTTCATCCCTGTGTGCCAGATGCCACAAGTTTGACCAGCTCCCCACCAGTCTAACTTGTGCTATTTGGGGACCCTTTTTACAGGGCTTGTACCAAATGTTTGGCACGAACTGCAGCAATGTGTGGAAACTGCCAAAACTGTACCCGATCTGCTAAAATTAGATGCAGCTGCATTAGAGAAGTTTGGCGCAGTTGCATCAAACATCAAGGTTGATGCAGGGCTTGACAGAAGGCTTGTATTGACCTTTGAAACTCGAGCCCACGGAGTCAACTGATAAGGATGAAATGTGGATGTTCTTACAGATCCTAAACAAAACAAAAACTATACACAAGATTCAGACTGCAATTACTGCCTAGTAACATACTCACAGTTAGATATACTAGATCTTTTCATTTACACTCATGTTTTTGTGTCTATACAAGCTGTCTGGTAGAAAATTTGCACCATGTTATATTAGTCTGCCCCTGGTATGAAAAACCAAGGCAATACTGGCTTGTTCCCATATGGGGGAAAAATTACAACAGATGAGTCACTTTTATTAAATCTGCTTTTCACCTCAAATGATGAAGTGACAATTCAAAGAACTGCAGGTTTTCTTACTGCCATTTCAAAAATCAGAGCTAAACCTAAATAAATAGGCTAAAGGATTAAATCATTTTCCCTCTAAAATCCTTTTTCCTAATCAAAGCCTATTCCATTTCTGTCTATATCTGAAACTTGTTTCCATAATTGTATTGTTATGCAGCTACTGATTTCTTTTTGAAGAGAAAGTTGTGACTTTGAGTCCTCGCACTGTGCACTTTCTTTTGTCCATAGCTGATATATTAACCAGCTGTTTCTCCTCTATTTAAATACCACTAAAATGTTATGTACCTAGCAGTTTTTAATATTATGTATTTGTATTTTATGCTTTATGTTTTGTATAATGTAATGGTCAATGACCAAACAATAAATTAAAAAAAAAAAAAGATAAGGACAAAAGGATGTACTGAACACATAGCATTTTATGCTTAATGCTCATCAAGAAAGCAGCCCTCACAGTTTTCCAGACTGAAGCCATCCCAACATTGGAATTCTTTCTCCATCCATGTTCCATCTAGCTCACTAAAAGGCAATTTGTCAATGCGGACAATATCATACTCCTGGGGTTCATAATCACCATCACTACCACCTTCATGTAGTTGGTATACCAAGATGATCATGATAGATGAAATGTGCCCCACATTCATTTTAATAAATGTAAGCATGCCATCATTTCTTGGGGATAGATTCATATAATTGCCCTCCACAATGGCCCTGCCAAACATAATTCCCACTGAACACTGACATTTGAGGGTGGACAACTCAGATATTTGATTGCTACTGAGGTCAGTACTGGCCAGTCAGTGACCTTGCTACTCCAGTAAAGCAGGGGCTCATCCATGATGGTAAGGTGACTGGTAACTGCCAAATATGCACCAACCATGTTTCACACTGCCCACAGTCCTGCTACCTCATTAACTTCCTCCTTCTCCTTTTTGTCCTACATGTCTTCAAGCTCTACCTGGTACAATACATCACAAAGTGGACTTGTTGGAATTTGCACTATCACCATGCATGCTTTCACAACCTGTTTATCATGTGAGGTGGTAGCAATACCCAGTCCCTGTTTAGTTTCATCCTATGCCTAGATAACTGTGACTTTAGCAATTGTGCCTCATGCACCACTTTTATTAGACAATCCATTAAATTTGTGACCTCATCATGGCCACCTTCAGTTATTGATGCCAGGTCATGTTTATAATGTGAATTCAGCAGTAAGGCAATCCTAAAATCTGCAAACTGCAGAATATCTGAAGTATGGGTATTGCAGTCCAAGATATGGAGCATGTGTTCTATTAAGGCACAATGTCTGGTATTACCACCTGCCTCCAGCACCTAGAGAAGTGGGAAGGCCTGACTGATATACTACGGGCAGTGTCTAAACTCACTGCCTGTGTTGCATGTTCAAATGGCCTGATAATCATAATCAGGTCATCCATTAGTCACCACTGGTCTGTTCTCAGAGCCATGTATACTCTGGTACGTTCATGACCTGAATTTAAAAGCAGATATTTCGAGATGGCTTTATACTGCTCATATAATCTCTCAATCATGTACAGTAATATAGAAAAATAGAAATTGATGGCAGAAGGAGACCACCAGGTCCATCTAGTCTGCTCAGGGGCAGTACCATGCCAAGTTCTATCTGGTGTTGACTTCCAGCTTCATACTGTGCTAATGTAGCATGCTCTGTATCTGCAGCTGCATGAGCTGGCCATGGACCTTTCTGGAACAGGTAAAGTGGGCACAGACAACATGGACTTGATATCAGGATATGCTAGAAACTCCTGCACAAAATGTATTTTACTACATTTGAGCCAATATCACTCACAGTGAACCCCACTTTCAGTGAACAGAGGTACAGCCACTTATCTATTCCATTAGGGGCAATTCTAGCATTTTCTGATCCATGTGTAATCTAGTTACACTCTTCATTGCCAGCATGGCATCCTGTAGTGCTGCTACCTCCACAAGCAGGCTTAATACAATTTTTCCTCAGTCCTGAGTCAAATACTACCCCATGTACCTGTGCCAAATCTGCTGTAATACACAGATAAGAACTACCAGCTGTTTGGCCATTGGTCCACATATCCATACTAAGATGTATATATGATGATTCTGAGTGCAGAAAGCCATGGATTACAATGTGTGACACCATTTCATAATGTGCAGAAATTACAATGTTGAGAAATATGTTCTTGATGGAACCTGCCATTTTTTGGGACAGGCATGGGACATAGAACTTTTAAATCATATTTTCTCCACAAAACAGAATTGCAATTGATCAAGTGCCAGCATTTCAGATGTTGCTGCATTCAGTTCTCATGCAATAGCATGACTGGTTGGATATGGTTGGACTGGTTAGAACTCACTGCCTTCCTTTCTTTGCAGAATCTCTCCGACTGCAGAGGAACAGGTCTGGGGCTCTCCCCCAACCCCGAACAGAGCTCCATGCTCCTGGAGGTCGAGAGGGTCTGAAATTCTCAGGTGCTCTCCCCCCATACGCTGTAGAACCTCTGTGATTGTTCCACAAGAAGGGCAGCTCCCTGTGGCTCTTCCCGGCCCCCCAGACACAGAATCGTGGCAGCATTTTGCCAGGTAGCATAGGACCTAGCTCCCTCGCACAACTCTTCCCCACAGTCGCTGCACGACTGCTCCCCGCCTGCCCCCTAATACCCTCTCACCCTTTGCTGGTATTACTTAAATAGCCTCTACCCTCGTGATAATTTGCTGCTGTCGTTTTTTTTTTTGTTTTTTTGCTGCTGTCGTTTTTTTTTTTTTTTGTTTTGTTTTTTAACACCCAACTTCTCCATTAGCTCCTTATATTGTTTTGCCACTAGAGGGAGCCTGATTAAGTTCGAGCAATTTGCTCCCAATACCTCACTTGTCACATTTTACTGCTCTCTAGTAGCTGTTTTCACTTGGTGATTTATATTAAAGGAGCCCTCTGCTGTCTCTTTCCTCTCTACCTCACTCCTTTCTCTAGTCAAAAATGTCCCCTCCTCCCCTCCTAGCGCTCCTCATGGGAATACTTTGCCTTCTATCCTCTTTGAGCTTTACTGCTTGAACACATCAACAGCTTCTGCCAATACTTATACTCAGTTTGACTTCTACTACTCCAACATGCTTGCTACTGCCACTCCACTACCTCTACCCCCTCTTGCTCTCTCATCAGCAAGCGTATGGCCCAATAGTCAGATACCTTCACCTTCATCTGAAGCACGCCACCCTCGTCTCTATCAGGGTGTACCTCATCACCCGCTATGGTTACTAACCTTATCTCTTATACTATCCGGCGACATTGAGATCAACCCTGGTCCATCTCAGCCCCGGCCATAACCTTGCCCCCAGCCACCACTCTCCCTAAAACCGATGGACTAACTTTCGCCCACCTGAATGCTAGGAGCCTTATGGCCAACCTCCCTGACCTCCAGGCTTGGGTCTATACTAACGTCCCGGATGTCCTCGCCATCACAGAAACCTGGCTTATGCCCACAGTGCCTGACTCTCAGTGCCACTTTCCTCGACGCAACATGCTTCGTATCGACCGTCCTGGCACTAAAAGGGGAGGTGGCCTTGCCCTCTACTTCAAAACTAACCTAAACATTACCCTTCTGCAGGACCCCCTCCTACCAAACTGTGAAATCCTACACTCCCTACTGCTTCTTGGGGGTGTAAAGAAACTCCATATTTTTTGTACTTGCATCCCCCAAAAAAATGCTACACAAGGCATCACTGAACTCCTAGGGTTTCTGCCTACAGTTACAGGCAAAAATGACATAATTTGCCTTGGTGATTTTAACCTTGACTGGTCGAGAAAAACTCAGCTAACCTATCCTCCTTAGCTAGCAAACCGAATCTATTCCAGCTCATGCATGAACCACACAAGGGTCTCCGTGGGGACAACTGTGCCACCCTCCTTGACTGGATACTTACTAACAGGACGAATATGTTGCCTCAGCTGGTGTGCTACCTGACAATTAGTGACCACTATCCATCTACTGTGTCTGGAACACTGTCATTCCTCCTCCTGCTAAAACTGTAACCTTTCCTAATCTCTCCACCTAAGTCATGAGGACTTCTTAACTGACTTTAACCAGGTTGACTGGTCCTCTCTCTACCAAACAAAGGACATTAACAAAGCCACAGAATATTTCAACTCCGCCTCCTTTCTCTTCAAAACCTTCACATCCGGTCACCACCCAGTAGGATGGCAGGAGAAGTAACAAGTGGCTAACCGCCCCTGCTTCAACTTCTCAAATCTAGGGACAAACTTTGGTCCAGGTGGAAGATCTCCACCTCCGTGCAGACTTTGAGACTATACGTGCATTCGTAACAACTGCAAAGACAAATTAGTATTGCCAAAGCACCTACTATAGGAACCTACTAATAACATCCTCTACAAATCCTTGGTACTGGTCCAAAATTAAGGACATTCTCCGGCAGCGACAAGCAACAGAATCCAGCTGACATGAACATTCAAGGTGTTCACTGCACCAACCATGACACCATTGCCAGCGCCTTCAATGCCCTTTTTTCTTCTCCACCAGTCACTACTTTAACTAGCCCACAACCTGACTGTCTCTCTTCTCCTCCCTCACCCTCCCACCCTCCCTTTCATTCTGGCTTCAACCACATACCTTGAAGTTGCAAGCTACTTAACTCCTTCCACAAGTGGGGCCAAGGGCCTGAGGCATCAATCCTGCATACTTAAGCAGTATGCACCTTGGCTGACCAGACCTATCACCTGGCTTTTAACTTCTCGATTCATACACCTACTGTCCGTCCACCTGGAAAACTGCCAGAACCATCCCTATACACAAAAAGGGCGATGTCAAACTCATGTCCAACTACCGCCCTATATCTCTTCTGCCCACTCTCAGTAAGCTGCTTGAAAAAATAGTCCACCGCCAGCTTGCTGCTCACCTTGACATGTTTAATCTTCAAACCCCGTGCCAACATGGTTTCCGGCCCGGTCACAGTACCACCTCTGCACTTATACAACTTACAAATGACATCAGAAATAATATGGACCGTGGCCTACTCACTGGGGCCGTCTTTATCAACCTGTCTAAAGCCTTCGACATGGTACACCATCCTCTCATGCTAAAGAAGCTCCAATCCATTGGAGCATCTTCAAACCCTCTCCTGGTTCCATAGCTATCTTGACAATCGGACTCAGGCGGTAGCATTTCACAAAGCCCTTTCCTCCCCTAAACATCTCCCATGGAGTTCCCCAGGATCCACTCTTGGACCTCTACTCTTCTCCCTCTTCCTAAATGATATTCCCACCATGTCCCGGCATAGCTGCACTCTTATGTACGCAGATGACCTTGTTCTCTACTCTAGGTCAAAATCGGTTGCTGCTGTCAACTCCACTCTCACTAATGACTTTCAGTTCCTGCAGACCTGGCTCTCTAGCAACCACCAAGTCCTGAACCTAGAAAAAATCTGTGCTATGCTATTTGGATCCTCTAAAAAACTGTCTGTCCCTGCGAACAGGCTCCGGGTTCAATGCCTTGCCGGCTCCCTCATCTCAAACACTGAGTCCTTCAAGTACCTTGGGGTCACTTTGGATCACACACTTGACCTGTCTCAACATGTCAATATGGTGTGCTGTGCCGTCAATGCTAAATTTGGCGGAGCTTATCGCGTGCGCCACTCCCTCACTCCTTCCGCTAGACTTTCTGTTGTGAGAGGTATTCTCTTACCCCAGCTCCAATATGCTCTGCCCCTCCTCTTTGCTGCAAACTCTACACTCCACAAATGGGACACTGTCTACAACAACATCTGTAGATTCGCCTTAACTGCCCCACGTCTTACCCATCATTGTCTCCTTTACGCTGGCTTAAATTGGCTGTCACCTAAGGATATTTGTTACTCCCTGGGCTGCTTTATTGACTCCCTGTCTAGACCTCCTGCCCCGTCTATCTTGCCAACCTCCTGACTCCTGCCTCACACACCCGTGCCCTCAGGTCTTCCTCTGTCCCCATGCTCTCCACTAGACCTTGCATGACAAAATGGGTGAACAGGCATTTGCCCATTTGCTCCCAAATTCTGGAACTCACTCCCCTTATGGTGAAAACTTCAGCCTGCATCGAGAATTCAAAACTCGCTGTTCACCCACCTCCTAGCATCTGGCCAATGCAAATGCTCTTAATTTGCTTTGTCCCACTGCAGGCTGTCGGGTCTGACCCTGAGTACTACACTAATGTTCTCCTATGCAATACACTTGTCTAGGTGGCTATGAACCTTGATGTCTTTACTGTCCTCAGCTTTCTTATGGTTACCCTAATTGTTTTATTTTACATCCTTATTATGATCTATGCCTAAAATGTACCCTTATGTAACTATTACTGTGCTACCCAATGTATATCTTGTTTTGCTCCTGTATACCTATATTATGTCTGTGCATTTCTGCATATTGTAACCAGTGTCCTGTGCTCTCTCGGGTCATGCCTGAAAATAGGCAGGTCTGTTGCCTAGCGCACTTACCCGGTTACCAAAAGCTAATAAATAAATAAATAAAATATTTGGACCAACACTCAAACATGTTATGCAGTGTAGTTCAGACCTTTCTGGGTGCTGGGCTTCTAAACAGCCTGACATATCATGGTGGCATAGCTAGTGGGGTAGCATTTGACCCCTGAGGATTCACATTTTTTGTTCTAATGAAAGTCTTGATGGGTGGGGGGGGGGGGTCTACAGTGGCATTAATGCTGTTTAGTGCCTTGTGATGATACAACATAACCCTACACTGTTGCTACATACACTAACAGGCAGTCTTACAAACTCCTCCACCCCAACTTCTCTGAATTTCTGCTTACTCACTTCTCCTTCCACTTGGAGTATTTTCATGCCTCTTCTGGATACCTTGACAAATAAGTCTGACAGGGGAGAAGAATGCCCTGCACTAGCTTTATTCTAATGCTGACTCCAGTGTAAGTGGTGCCTGGATTTTGCCCACCAGTGCCTAAGTGGTTGCCTTTTTATCCCTATTAACTTGCACTTACAGTGATCAGTCAGCACCCAGCTAGATTCACAATTGCTGTCAGCAGGATAAAAGACAATTGGAATCCATGTTCTTTAATAAGATCCATAAAATCCAAAGAAATTTTGCAAACCAAAGTTAAAGAGAATGCCACCACAGCAGATGGCTGACCCCTCCTCAGTTCAGAGTTGCATGTCTTTTATCCTGCTGAAAGCAATTGTAAAAGTAGTTGGGTGGTGGCTGACCGCTGTGAGTACTGTTTGTTCCTTTGGTGGAACCGGCATTGATACATAGCAGCCACCTGTTCTAAAACTTCTGACTGCCCCCTATTAACTTTTGATGTGGTTGACAGATAGCAACTGTTAAATCTGCTGGATCCAGAATATAAAAATCCCAAACTAGGGATTTGGCACCCCTTGATTTTACATGGTGGTGGGAGTGGGGCAGGAGAGAGGAAGAGCTGGAACAGGGTGTTTTGCAGGATGCTTTAAGAGCATAAACCCTGGCTGATTGACATGTAGTAGACTCACCAGTAAGAGGTACAACTGGTATAGTATGGGGGTCTTTGATAGTTGTGTTGATAGTGGTGGTGGCAAACCCTCACATCATTGGCAGCACTGCCTTTACTCATTTTCTTTTCCAACTCCCATAGGCAATCCAAATTATCATCCCTATAGTCACTGGTATCCTCCTCTTAATGAGCTCTGCCCTCCCCATTACTTCCTCCAGGCTCTCGCTCCCTCTCATCACCCAGAATCTAACAGGTATTTTTTAATTTAGCCATTTCTGACTGTGCAACAGTCAGAGCTCCCTCTGTAAGCTATGACTCATGGATGAGCTCCACACCCTTACTTGAGAATGGGAAACCATCATTAAGCTCAGACTCAGTTCCACCACCACAAGGAATCATGGGGACACCAATGACCTACACCTCAACCTCTTTGCTGGAGCCAGAGATTTTACCACCCATTGTACTGCTCCTCTTGTCATCATCTGCCCCAACTTCCACCAGCATGGATGACTCAGATGGGGCAAAGAAATATTTTTACCACACTAATGCCACCATCACTGCCACCAACTACTCCTTTGCTACTGCTACCAGCCCTGGAGTACACAGATGATACAGCCAAAGATGTAAGTTTTTTTAGCTGCAACACTCATTTGCCCACACAACCTCTGTACTTCTTTTCCACCTCCCTGACACCTCTCCATTTAGTACAGCATCTCCTAGTAATTTTTTAAAATACTTAGATTTATAATATTGTGGTAAAAAAATTGAAAAAGAAAGTCTGCAATACAACTAAGTAGCTGCAACAGGCAACACATCCCTTGATGGATTAGAAGATTGATTTGAAGCATAAAATAAGATGTTTTCTGAGCTAACGGTAGCTAGTAAATCAACCAACAATGTTTTGAATTTTTTCTTTTCTTGCCATAACAAGGATTAACATGATATGCATGACAAGGGTGATTAATACATTCGTTTAACAACATGATAGAACACTGTCACTTCAACAACTAAATAACTAAAACTAATATGGAAAAAGACTGACACAATACTTCATTTAAACAAACTAAACTACAGAAATAAAATGAGAAAGCATTGGTTACAAATCAAAAATACGTATTAACAAGAAACACTGAGGAAAAAAACTATGAGAACTCACCTGCTGCTCACACAGACTAGTACTCATTCAAAAAAGCTCCTTATCTTTCCAGGATGCTTGCTAGCTGAATACACCTCTGCTCCCCCACAACAGTTGTTCACTACAAGCAAAAGAAAAACAATATTCTAAACTAAATAATCACCAGAAAGTGAAACAAGCAACACAAATCTGGCAGCACAAGGCCATCTAGAACACATGAGTGATTTAATTTAAAATGTCTCTCTGCTTTCAGGCAGATTTTAAAGGCTTTTCTTTGCTCTGATAAAGCAGGGACAGACATCCCTCCTACTTTGTCTTTAGAAGACTGCAGTACTATGTGACCTATGTCCCACAGAACATGGTGAACTTCACCTGGGGATCCCACTGTTCAAATTTCTAAATTTCCAAACTACAAAGTTATCACTATACTGAGAATGGGCACTTTGCAAGATAGAATGATTTTGCGAATTGCAACAAGTTCATTAATTAATTCATAAAGCAAATGTTTCCAAGCCTGCACACTACTACTTGCTACTCCAGTATACCAAGGGCTCATCAGTGATGGTGAAGTGCCTGGTGTCGGCTAAATACTGTATAACCCATCATGCATCATATTGCCCACAATCCTGCTGCATCATCTGCCTTCTTCTTCTCCTTTTCCTCTACATCTTTCAGTCCAACCTTGTACAACATGTCTCAAAGTGGTATTGTTAGGATTTAGTATTTTAAATTGCATGTTTTGTCAGCCATTTTCCCATGTGAGCTGGTAGCAATACACAGTCTCCGGTGGTTCAGCCTGTGTCATCAGTAACTGTGATTTAAGCATCTGCACCCCATAGACCTGTCTCTTAGAATATCTGGCACATTTTTTGGCCGATCATGCCCACATTCCAATATTAATGCATTAACATGTTTGTAATGTAGGTCCAGTATGGTGGCAATCCCAAAATCATTAGAGCACCAGAAATATGTTTATTGTAGTCCAGGACATGGAGAATGTGTTCTATCAAGGCACAACTTCTGGTATCACCTCCTGCCTCCATCACCTGCTGTACATTTAGCAGTGTCTGCCTCAGCACACATTGAAGTGATATGGCCTGACTGCTACAGGTAGTGTCCCTACTAAATGCTTGTTTTATATTCTTCAATGGCCTGAGAATCAAGATCATGATATTAACCAAAACTGCTTTGTTGTCAGAGAAATGCATATTCAGCACTGCCACTGCTTGTGTTTAGCAGCATATACTCGGAATTGGCTTTATACTGTTTTTACAACTGCTATATATAGTGTTGACTTCCATCTTGTGATGACTTATAACTTCATACAGTGTTTGTTCTATGTATGCAGGTGCTGCAGCTGGTTGCAGGCCTTTTTGGACTGGACAAAGTGGGCACAGATGAAATGATCCACAGTCAACATGGACTTAATATTAGTATAGGTTAGACATTTCTGCACAAAAAGAGTATTAGACTGAATAAAGCAATAACAAATACTTTCAGCTAAGCATGCAGGTAGGAGTACTCCTGATAACTACAACAGAAGAAAAAGTTAATAGGGATTATTATAACATGAAACCAAAACTGGAACAATTTGTGAATGGTAATAAAACAACTTATAAAAATTGGAAGTATATTCTCTTAAATACTCATACACGGCATGATTAATGAAATACAGTAAATGAGCTGGAACTGTTAATAAACAGGAAAGAACGAGAAATGGTGGCCATCACAGGAACATGCTGGTCAAACACTGATATGTGGAAAAACGTAATACTAGGTTTCAATTTAATGAGGAAAGATAAAGAAATGAAGAAAGGGGAGGAGTGGTGGTAGACATGAAGAATGATATTGTAGAAAGACAGAGACAGTACAGAAAAAGTTGGAAATTCTAAATGTGGACCTACATAGAGGTAAAGGTTCATTTAAATGAACTGTAGTAATATGTTATAGACCACCTGACT
Organism: Neoceratodus forsteri; assembly: GCA_016271365.2. Classification (NCBI taxonomy): domain Eukaryota; kingdom Metazoa; phylum Chordata; order Ceratodontiformes; family Ceratodontidae; genus Neoceratodus; species Neoceratodus forsteri. The sequence continues at coordinate 78,403,150 of CM057453.1, forward strand.
ATGATAAGAAATATTTACAAATAAGAAATGATATACCTAATATGGCAAAAAAAGAAACTGTTCAAATATTGGGAGACTTTAATTATGGTGGTATCGGCTAGACAAAATGAACTTACTGAGGTGATTGTGAAAGACTTTTTTTCTGGAAGCAATAAATGAATATGCCTTAGAGCAATTAGTCATACAAGGAACCAGCAATAATGTCATTCTAAATGTAATAATTATGGACCAGAGAGAAATAATGAAAAGGCATTATGGCAAGGGAGCCACTAGGAACAAGTGACAATAGTATGAATGAGATTGAAATAATTAATCAAATAAAATTACATAAAAGTAAATTGCCTAAAAGGAATTTTTCCATAGCAAATTGTAAAATGCTAAGGAAAGTCTGAGAATGGACAACTTTGAGAAAAGGCACAGTGAATAAAAAATGGTAAATATTAAAAAATAAAATACAGCAACTGGATAACAGGCACATACAGAGAGTCAAAACTGGAGGAATACCTCTCTTGGTACTATAAAGAAACTGGGAGATTAAGATCACAAAAGACAAAAAAAGGCAAAAAATTAAATTTAAACTATATAAGATCCTAGAAACAAAGGGAGGGGATGAGTATGGTAATTTTCAAGAGGTGGTTAGAATCAGAATTAAGAAAGCAAAAACAGTACATGAACATGGACTGGCTGTCTTAGTAAAGGACAATAGCAATATCATTCTGTAATCACATTAATAAACTAAAGTGCAAGCCCAGTACTGTAGGACCACTGAGAAAACAAGAAATTGCTTTATGTGGCAATGTTGGTATAACTAACAAAGTGAATATTCCTGCACAATATTGAACAAAAAATGTGGGAATACTAGAAAACACAGTGGTGATGCTGAGGATTTCCCATTTCATAACACTGATGACTTGAAGAAAAAAAAAAAAGGACCAGATAGCAGACAAATCAGAAGGACCCAATGAAATTCATTCAAGACTATTAAGGGAAGCAGCAGATAAAGTAGCTCTCCCATTGGCATTCATAATTAACAAATCACTAAAGTCAGGGGAGGTACCAGATGATGGGCAAAAGCAATAGTTACACTACTATTCAAACATACTTTGGTCAGAGCCAGTACAGCTCCAAAATGGGGGTACTAATGTAGCCAAAAAAAGTAAGAGGCTGCTTCAGACCTGAGGAAAGGTGAAGATATCTTCGATACATCAACAGATGCAGATGTAGAGAGCATTTTCGGCTGTGTGCTATGGGAAGACTCTGCCCCCCTACAGAAGAGCAGGGCCTGGCACATTCACTCTTTACACATTTACTGGTTGCACATTCAGTACACATTTACTCTTCACACATTCAAGGCCTGATTTTCAAATGGGCTTGGATAGGTGCAATCTACAGCATAAAAGCAACTTGCGCCGATGCCCCTGCACCAGGGACCGTGTCTCTATTCTCTGTTGGGTAAGGTCCTGGCAGCTAAGACTCATGTCGTGTGGCAACCTGGGCTGGGCACCAAACAGAACGTGCACCGGCAGTGTTTGTTGCAAGCCTCAGGGTGTCTGTGTGCCATTCCAGTTCCTGTTACATGGGCAGCCCCCATTCCCCATGTGCCCTATCATACATCAAAACAGTGAACCTCCCCATTGGTGGCATAACGGTCCCCATCACTGATTCCCAATAGTACCACAGGACTGTGTGTGCTGGTTCAGGCTGCTCTAAGATTAAGATTATAATCAATCTTTATCTGGCTCATTCTTAAATCCTCAGGCATGGAAATCAATTCTTAATATAAGTAAGGAAGAACTCAAATAAACACTGGAATTCTTTGGCAAAAAAACTGCTTTTATTTGCCAGTAACATCCACACTGAATATGAAGGCAACAGTTTTGTGGCTGTTGCCACTTCTTCAGACCCATACAGTCTTGGTACACTCAATAATGAAATATTCATCCTGTGTTATTCTCTTGTACTCATGTTCCAATCTTTCTGTTATATATAGGCTCCTTAGACACTGGAAACTCTGCTCTGCCAGAACCCCTGGCATGATATTGGCAATTTGGCACTCCAGGGAGAGATGAGGACAGAGGTTGAGGAGAAGAAAAATACAATAAGGAGTCTATATATAACAGAAAGATTGGAACATGAATCAAATCAAATTAGATCAACTTTATTTTTATAGCGCCTTTCAAAACCAAGGCACTGTACATAAAACCAGATGCATCAAATATAAATAAAATTAAATAACATTTAAAACAGATCATCCATAACTAGGGAAGGCTAGGTTAAATAAATATATATTTAACTCAGTTTTAAAACTACCAATGGTTGGACATTCTCTCAACCAACAAGGTAGAGAATTCCACAGGGTTGGAGCTGAAAAAGAGAAGGCACGACAACCAGATGTCTTCAAACATACCCTGGGAATCTCTAGCAATCTCTCGTCAGTGGATCGGAGAGGACAGAGGGGGTATTAGGGTACCAGAAGATCTTGCAGGTAACCGGGTCCCTGATCATGTAGGGCTTTAAAGGTTAGCAAGCCAGCCTTAAAGGTGATCCACCACTGAACAGGCAGCCAGTGCAGTTCACGGAGCACAGGCATAATATGACTGGTTCTAGAAGTCCCAGTCAATAGCCTGGCTGCCGCATTCTGCACCAGCTGCAAGCAGCGGATATCAACCCCTGGTAGCCCTAGGTAGAGGGAATTGCAGTAATCAAGACGGGTAGTGACAAAGACATGGACCAACATTGGAAGATCATCCAGAGGAACCAGGTGTTTCACCCAGGCGATATTCCTCAGATGATAAAAAGAGGATTTGATGACAGCTTACACCTGAGGTTTTAGAGTCAGACCATCATCAAAAATAATGCCAAGGTTACGCACCCGATCTGAGGTAGTGAGTGACATACCACCAAGTAATAAACCTGATGGTTGTCCAACCCCCACACCCACCCCCGGATGACCTGGATCCACTACCAACACTTCTGTCTTATCTGGATTCAGTCTCAGACAGCTAGAACTCATCCAAGATCTGATCTCAGCAAAGCAATTATTTAGCATGGAGATTGCATCATTCTGTTTGGGCAGAAAGGACATATACAGCCGAGTATCATCTGCATAGCAGTGAAAACTCAGACTGTATCTCCTGATGATATCTCCCAATGGTAGCATATACACTGTAAACAACATGAGGGCCAAAATGGAGCCCTGTGGCACCCCGCAAAGCAGGAAGTGAGCACCAGAGGAATAACTTCCTGTGGCAACTCTCTGAAACCTGCCTGTGAGGTATGAATGGAATCATTTAAGGACTGTACCAGACAGCCCACAAAAAAACCCACAGGCGCTCCAAAAGCACACCATGGTCTAGTGTCAAATGCAGCAGAGAGATCAAGAAGGACCAGAATGATACGTGCCTTTCACTCTCTAGCCATTAGGAGGTCATTCAATACCCGAACAAGAGCAGTCTCCATGCTATGCTTCTTCCTAAAACCAAACTGGAGAGTATCATAGACATTGTGAGTTGCAAGAAGATTGTCCAACTGCAGAGCGACCACCTTTTCAATAACCTTACCAACAAATGGCAAATTAGAGATAGGGTGGTAGTTAGCTAGACAGTCCTGATCCAAAGAGTTTTTTTTAAGGAGTGGTCGAATGACCGCCTCCTTAAAGGTGTCGGGAAATACACCCCTCTCCAAGGACTTCCAGACAATGTCAGCAAGGATCGGGCAGATAACATCTACACATCCAACTAGGAGAGGTGTAGGGCCTGGATCCAAACTACAACTGGTTGGATGCAATGTTTGGACAATCTTCACAATGTCAATGAACTCCAGCTGGCAGAAATCTGACCAGACAGACCAAGTGCATGACACTTGCTGTTGACCATTGCAATCCCTCATAGGAGAAGTCAGACCGATGCCAGACTTGATGCTGGCAAACTTATCTGCACAGAATCGGGTGAACTCCTCACATTTAAGCTGAGAAAAAACTCCTCTGGGCTGGAGACAGATTGGATTGCACAATCTGTCAACTGTCTGGAAGAGCTAAGCCAGTCGATTCTGTGCAGCAGAAATCTCCCTGGACAGGAATTCTGCCTTCTTATGGGTGATTTCTGATTGATAGTCATCATAGTGTGCCATCAACCTAAGCCTGTCAGCATCAAGGCAGGACTTCCACCAGGCTCTCTCTCCATCCTTCGGCCAACTCGCCTCAACTCCTTCAAGGAGCCATCAAACCAAGGACTCCTTGGGCGAAGGGTGAGAGGCCGAACTCGAACAGGTGCAATCTTGTCCAGAGCATCTTCCACAGCCCTATTATAGGCTGTTACAAGATCGTCTGGACTCATGCATTCATCCAACAAGTCTGATAGGTCCAGTACTGCCAATAGATCACTGGGACTAACATCCCTTAAAGGGAGGTACTGAACCATCTCTGTAGGAGCAGATCTATTAGAGGGGACCCTGAAGCTGAACCTTATGGTGTGATGGTCAGACCAGCTGACTGGTTCCACACCCAAATCAGCAATCTCCATACCCATAAGAAATATCAGATCCAATGAATGACCCTCCTATATGGGTTGAGGAGGTAACTATCTGTGTAAAGCCCAGCGACATCTTCAGCTGGAGGAGATTTTGACCAAAATGCGAGAGTTCATCATCGACCCAGGCACTGAGTAAGAGATAATAACAAAGGATGAATATTTCATTACTGAATGTACAACAAGAAGTGGTGACAGCCACGAAACTGTTACCGTCACTAATAAAAGCAGTTTTTTTGTTGAATTCCAGTGTTTAGTGGAGTTCATCCTTATTCCTATTAACAATAGTGCCACACATAGTAATAATAACATACCAGTCTCCCCCTCCGATCCCCGATAGTGCCACAAATACTACTATTAGTCCAGTCCCTCCCCTCCTTGATCCCCAATGTTGTCTGTATGGATAGAAATACCTTCCCATGCCCCCTCCCTGACCCCACAGGTACCAACACTAATATTAAGAGGCAGAGCTGGTGACCAGCACAGCCCACCTCACACCTCCGCGGCTGGCTGCTGACTGAACTGTCAATGAGCCTACTTTAAACAGCACTCTCACCCTATTCCACTTGTAAACAAGCTTACATGCTACAGTATAGGAGAATGGGGTGAGACTTAGGTCTGAAGACCCAATGGCACACCCTGATGCCTGTTAGTACGTGGAGGGTGGGGGGATGGGGTTGGGAGTTAGTGGTAAGTGTCACAACCGCACTCAGCAGGTCAGGCCCTCTGCTCCCACAGTGCAACCTCCAAGCACAGTGTTGTGAGCAGGTAACAGAACAGGGAAACCCTCCTGTCTGCTTGTGGGCCCAAATCACCTTTAGTCTCAAGTTCTTGGGGGATTCAAGCTGTGAACTTTATGCTAGCATACCCAAATTTACAGGCATTGATAATCTGCTCTTTGGGGGGATGCCAGATATCTTTTGCTTAAGGGCACCTAACCAGGTATCCAAAATAAACCCCTTAAAAACTCTATAAAAGACCTTAGGTATATTCTTACCTTTTCCCAGTTTGGTAACACCATCAAGCTTATGAACAGTTTTTGTCAGTCTTAACCCTCTATATGTCACATGCAAAAGAAAGAACTTTGAAAGACACACCCAGGCAGTCTTTTTTTAACATGATATATTTTTACCCCTTGCAGCCACTGACCTGCCTTTAATCCAGCCACTGCTCAGCTGTGCCTCTGACCCCAATGTGGCATGCCCAGCTGGCATATGAAACTCTGCCTTCGAGAGGGGCACCCCCTATTGCCCCCACACCAGACGATGAACCATTACCAGCATACGAATTGGGCATCTTTGGGCCGGCGGAGCATGGCCATCAAACTGACGTTTCCTGTGCTGCTCTGCTCCATTTTCCACTTTTTCTATCCCCTGAGGGTGCAAGTGTGCAATAACTTCTAGGCACTAACATTCCAAAGTCTGCCACACTCCATCCTTCTACGTCTAGCTCTAGCAGTGCCCCAGATCGTCACCGGGGGCCGCTGCAGAGCGATGGCTCCCTGGATCCCTCCACAGGGATAGAAACATAGAAACATAGAAACAAAGAAACACAGACTTGGACAGCAGATAAGGACTGCTTGGCCAACCTCGTCTGCCCATTTTCCTTCCTGCAGGATAAGCTGCAGATCCTATTTAACCAACTGTCTATTTCTTCCTACCCCCCCCAGAAAATTGCCTTATGTCTGTCCCATGCATTCTTGAATTCTCCCACAGTTTTAGACCCCATATCCTCCTCATGAAGGCTGTTCCATGCATCCATCACCCTCTCTGTGAAAAAATACTTCCTCACATTGCCCCTGAGCCGTCCCCCTTCTATCTTCAAATTGTGTCCCTTGTTCTTGCACATCTCTTTTTCTAAAAGATGCTACCCTCTTGGACTTTGTTGATTCCACTGAGGTACTTAAACATTTCTATCATGTACCCCCTCTCCCTCCTTTCCTCAAGGGTCTACATATTAAGCTCCTTTAGTCTCTCCTCGTATGGGTTCTCTTGCAGACCCTGCACCATTTTAGTTGCCCTTCTTTGGACTGCCTCCATCCTGTCTATGCCCTTGCAGAGATGGGGTCTCCAGAACTGGATGCAGAACTCCAGATTGGGTCTCACCAACTGTCTTTACAGAGGGATAACAACTTCCTGTTTTCTTCTGGTGATGCCTCTCCCTATACATCGCAGTATCCCCTCAACCCTCCCTACTGCCTTCTCACATTGCTTGCTTACTTTAAAGTCATCTGATAAGATTACCCCCAGATCCTTTTCCATTTCTGTTGTTGTTACTACCTCCCCCCATTGTGTAATCTTTCCCTGGGTTTTTGTTTCCCAGGTGCATTATTTTGCACTTCTTTGCATTGAATCCAAGCTACCATACTTTTGTCCATTCCTCCAATCTTGCCAAGTCCCTTCTCATCCTTTCCATGCCTCCTTGGGTATCAACCCTGTTGCAGATCTTTGTGTCATCTACAAAGAGGCATACTTTTCCTTCCAGTCCCTCTGCAATGTCACTTATGAAGACATTAAAAAGGACTGGACCCAGTAATGAACCATGCAGTACCACATTTCTAACCCGTCTTTCTTCAGAGTGGACTCCATTTACAATTACCTTCTGTGTCCTCTTGTCCAGCCAATGTTTTACCTAGGCTACCACCCTGGGACCCACTAGTTATCCTTTGTGTGGGACTGTGTCAAATGCCTTGCTAAAGTCTAGGTAGGCTATGTCCACAGCCCCTCCCTGGTCTACTACTTTGGTCACCCAGTCAAAGAAATAAATTAGATTTGTTTGACATGACCTTCCTGCTGTGAAACCATGGTGCCTTGGGTCCTGTGCCTCACTGACCACTAGGTACTCAACAATTCTTTTCTTCAAAAGTGATTCCATCACTTTCCCTACCACAGAGGTCAAACTGACAGGTCTGTAGTTTCCTGCCTCTGTCTTGCTCCCACTATTGTGAAGAGGAATCACATCCGCCTTCCTCCAGTCCTCAGGTACCACACCATCCTCCCATGATTTGTTAAAAAAGGTAGTCAGTGGTGTCACTAGTTCTCTCCTTAATTCTTTTAGAATTCTGGGGTGAATTCCATCAGGCCCCATTGCTTTTTCCACCTTCAGTTTTAGGAGTTCTTTCAGAACCCTTTCTTCTGTGAAAGGATTGGGATTGACCCCCCTAGTCAGAGCGCTTCTGTTAATTGAATTAGGTACCTCCTCCTCCTCTTTTGTGAATACTGAGTAGAAGTATTAGTTCAGTATCTCTGCTTTTTCACTATCCCTCTCTGCCCACCCACCATCCATTCTATTCAGCCTCACTATCCCTCTGTTTATCTTTCTATGCTCCCTGATATACCTATAAAAGGTTTTATCCCCTTCTTAACCGAGTTGGCTGTCTTTTCCTCAGTTTGGGCCTTTGCTATTCTGACTTCCATCCTTGCTTCCTTCTGCCTTAACTGGTACAGTTCTTTGTTCAGCTCCTTCTGTGCTTCCTTATACTTCCTAAATGCTATCTTTTTCTCCCTAACCTCCAACACTACCTCTTTTGATAACCATAGTGGCTTTTTCTTTTGTTTTGATTTGTTTATTTGTTTCGCACAAAGGCTTGTTGCCTCTGTGATGGCAGTTTTGATATGTCCCCATTGTTGCTCCACCCCTTCTTCTAGCTGGTTTGCTAGTGCTTTTCTAAGGCACTCTCCCATCTTGCCAAAGTCAGCCCTCCTGAAGTCCAGAACACTCACTTGTGTATGGCTTGACTCTGTAGCTGAGTTTATCGTGAACCACACTGTATGGTAGTCACTTGTTCCCAGATGGCTACCCAGTTCTAGATCTGAGATCCTTTCACTGTCCCCATTTGAGAATATGAGGTCTAAGATTGCTCCCTGTCTGAGCTGTCTGAGGAATGCCACCTGAAGGGCATCAAGAATGGCCCTGCTTTTGGATGTGGCTGCAGCAAAGATGTTCCAGTTAACATCTGTCATATTCAGGTCCCCCATCAACAGTATCTCCCCTTTCTCTGCCATCCTAAGGATGCCTTCTATCATATCCATGACCATTCCCTCCCCCTGACACGGGGGTCTGTATACAACCCCTGTGTGGATTATGGTGCCTTTTCCAGTTTCTAAGGTGACCCACAGAGCCTCCTCTCCTCTGTTTACTCTTTTGTTGGAGAGCAGTACACCGGATGCTCAATCCTATCCTCCCCCACCGACCCCTGATGGCTCAGGTTCATGTCTGATCCCAGGTTGCCAGCGTGACTCAAGGTGTGGTGTCCAGTGCCTCAACCCTCAGAGCCACCGGGCCAGGCCAGGCAGTCTTTTCAAATGAAAGGTTTACTTAAAAATGGATAAAAACATGTAAAATATAAATACAGAACAATATATCAGAAAGCATACAATCACTTAAAAGAAAAGCAAAGAAAACTACAGACAAACTCCTGTCAACATACAATTAGACTTTTTCTATCTAATGTATTACCTTTAAGTGCCTAAGTTAGCAATCTTGTTTTGTAGGAATCCAAAAAGACCTGTGTCTCAGTTGAAACACAAAATACAGTTTAAAACTGTGTTTCCACCCCTTTGATTATGTACTCTAGCTCTTCCTTTTAGAATATAAAAATTATACAAACAATGATCTTCCTGTCAGGAAATATTTTAAATTCAGCAAAAACTAATTTCACAATATGACTCCTTAATTAACATCCCCTCTTTGATCTCAAGCAGTTCCTCTTCCAGGGTACATCAAAGGAGTTTATGACCTTTCACAGGAATCAGCTTATCTGAAGTCTTAGTGTCCATATAAGAGTTTGAAGGGGGAAAATCCTGTCAACTCTTGGGGCACCTCTCTGTATGCAAACAGCAGGTGGGGAAGGTATTTCTCCCAGTCCCTCCCATGCTGTTTGGCAAATGCTAGGTGCATTGACTTCAGGGTACCATTTAATCTTTCCCCAAGCCCATTGGCTTATGGATGATTAGGTGTCGTGCACCTCTGCACCACCCCACACTTCTCCCACAAACATTTCATTGGGTCTGACATGAAGGAACCCCCTTGATCAGTGATAACCTCATCTGGAAACCCAACATGGGAGAAAATCACAAGTAAGGCATCTGCCACTTTGTCTGTCCTCAGTGAGGATAGGCCGACTGCCTCTGGGTACTGGGTAGCATAATCCACCACAGTCAGGATGAACCTCTTCCCAGAGGAGCTGGGGGTATTTAAAGGCCCCACAATATCCATTCCCACCCTCTGGAATGGTTCCACCACTATGGGCAATGGAATTAGGGTGGCTTGGGTTTTCTTACCTGCCTTCCCTATTTCTTGGCACTGGTGACAAGACCTGCAATACTCCTTCACCTGCTGGATGAAGTTGGGCCAATAGAAATTCTGGGCCAACTGCTGCATAGTGTGCACAATTCCCAGATGATCAGACAAGGGAATATCATGTGCAGTCTTGAGCAACTGCTCATGATACCCCTGGGGAATGACAAGCTGCCTGCCTATCACCCCTCCCTCTTTCTGCACCGCCTGAGTATATATCAGTCCATTTTCCCAATAAACCTTATGTTTACTGTCACCTCCCTGTGCTCCATCAGAGTCTGCCCAAGCCCTCAGCTTCTCTAGACAAGGGTCACTTTTCTGAGCAGCTGCAAATTCCTTACACATTCCCAAGGCATGGGACAGGTCCCCTTCAGTCTCTAAACTAGGGTCCCAAGCACTAGTATCAGGGCACTAGAGATCACTGTCATCCCTAGCCCTCTGACAATGGGTCAACCCTCCTTTTTTGGACTAACCCTCTGTAGTTGTGTGGTTAACTGCTACTGGGGAAATTTCTACCCCTTTTTCATTATTCTCCAGATCAGGAGACACCAGGCTGGAGAATCAGCCTCCCAGGGATTTCCACACTGGCTTCTGTGGGGTCCAGGGAGCTACAATTTCCCCTTCCTGCTTGGCTATGGGTAACTGCACACACCATCCCGTTTGAGATTGTTGCCAAGCATGACGTCAACTGCTAAAGTTTTGGCTACAGCCACCTATTGCACAGTTCTCCCTGTTTCACCCCAGTCTAGAACACTAGCGAGTGACAATGTGGTCTCCTCACCAGTGAACCCTTGCACAGTCACAAATTCATTGGGTTTAAGTTGACCAGGCTCTATTGGATCCCCTTTTACCAATGACAGGGATGTTCCTGTGTCCCTTAATTCTTTTGCCTATACACCATTCACCATGATTGGGTGCATGTGTTCCCTTATGTTCACAGGCATGCTTCCAGGGACACACAAACAACCCACTTCTTTCCTAGCACTTTTTGCATATTGCTTGCCCTTTTGTGACACTATCTGGCAATATTCATTTCTTTTTTCAGAGAAATCTTTTCTTTGAAACCTGGGGCTAACTGGTTTTGGTGGAGGTAGTGAGGGTTTTAGCTGCCCTGAAGGTGCGCTTTTCCCTTTCTGTGCTGACACTCCCACCTCATTCACTCTCAGAACAGGTGTGCTCATGGCATAGCGGTTCGAAAATTCAGCAGCCTCTTGCACTGTTTTGGGATCACGGTCCTTCAGCCAGGTTTTCAGCTCTGCTGGGCATGCTCCAAAAAACGGTTCTAACAAAATAGTATTTTCGATTTTATCTGCAGAGTTTGTTTCAGTTCCTTCCCCCCAATGTTTTAAAAACTGATGTCATTTCATGGCTAGCTCCTCATAGCTCATATCAGGGCTTCTCCTGAGCTTACGAAATTTAGCTCTGTATGCTTCAGCAGTTAAATCAAACTTTTTTTAAAGTGCAGCTTTAAGTTTGCTGTAATCATTACCGTCCTCATTGTCCATTTGACCAAATGCATCCACAGCTTTCCCGTAAGTAGCAGGGATAGCTGGAAGCTCCAGGACTCTCTAGAAATTTTAGCCTGAATACAAACTTTTTCAAAGGAATTTAAAAAGGCATTCATATCCTCCCCCTCTTTAAATTCAGCTATCAATTTGGAATTCAATTTGTAACTCAGTCCTGTAGTTCCAGTTAAATCCAAGCCACTTACCTGCTCTGGTGCTGGTGGTTGGAGTCATAGCTTCTGCAGTTCATGTCACCTCTGGTGCTCATGCTCCTCACGGTCCACCTCTCGCTGTTCACACTGCCTTTTCTCCTCTGCAGCTCATCTCTCTCACTCTGCTTTTCTCTATTCTCGCTCCCTTTTCTCCACTGCTGCTCGCTGTGGCTCAATCTCTTCATGGTCAGCATCTCGCTGTTCTCGCTCCCTCTTCTCCTAGAACTCCAGCTCCAGTCTGCACAACTCAGTTTGCAGCCTGATTGCTTCTGGCTACAGAATGTTGGTGACCTTCCCCTGCTGCTGTGGCCCTTCACTTGCACTGACCCTGCTGTCCTCCTCACTAGATCTGGACACTGCACTGACTGCTAGCCCCTCCACACCCAAGGTTTGGTACTTTACAATCACAGTCTGTGACTCAATGCTCTGGCATCTGCTGCCATCAAGGCATCCATGAGTTTCTGCATGGTGGCTCTCCCCTCATACAGGGCTCCGATGCCCTGGCACAACTGCTTCAAGTAGTCTACAGTGTGTCCACTGTAGTTGGAAGCCATCTTCTTCCCTACCTATAGCTACTCTAACTTGCACTTTAGAAAAAAAATAAAATAGGTAGGAACTTGACTGTAAGCAAAATGATATAGTTCTGTTTCCTTTTTAAAAATAAATCACTGCCTTTTTTTGCAAGTGAGCTGTAAAGTATTAAGCTGATACACTGAACAGTTAAAGCTTGTGTTACCAATTTCATCTGCACAGCTGCCAACCAGTCTGTCACAACCGTACTCAGCAGGTCAGGCCCCTCTGCTCCCACAGTGCCAACCTCTGAGCGCAGTATTGTGAACAGGTAACAGAGCAGGGTAACCCTCCTGTCTGCTTGTGGGTCCAAATCACCTTTAGTCTCAAGTTCTGGGGAGATTCAAACTGAGAACCTTATGCTAGCGTACCCAAATGTACAGGCTCAGATAATCTGCTCTTCAGGGGGATTCCAGATATCTTTCACCTAAGGGCACCTAACCAGGTATCCAAAATGAACCCATAAAACTCTGTAAAAGACCTTAGGTATATTCTTACCTTTTACCAGTTTGGTAACACCATCAAGCTTATGAATAGTTTTTTGTTAGTCTTAACCCTCCATATGTCACATGCAAAATAAAGAACTTTGAAAGACACTGTATGTCTTTTCAAATGAAAGGTTTATGTTTAAATGGATAAAAACATGTAAAATGTAAATACAGAACAACATACCACACAGCATACAATCACTTACAAGAAAAGCAAAGAAAACTACAGACAAACTCCTGCCAACATACAGTCAGACTTTTTCTATTTAATGTATTACCTTTAAGTGCATAAGTTAGCAATCTTGTTTTGTAAGAGTCCAAAAAGATCTGCATCTCAGTTGAAACACAGAATATAGTTTAAAACTATGTGTTTCCACCCCTTCGATGATGTACTCTAGCTCCTCCTATTAGAATATAAAAATTATACAAACAATGATCTTCCTGTCAGGAGATATTTTACATACTGTGACTTCAGCAAAAACTAATTTCTCAATATGACTCCTTAATTAACATCCCCCTTTGATCTCGAGTAGTTCCTCTTCCAGGGCACATCAAAGGAGTTTATGACCTTTCACGGGAATCAGCTTATCTGACATCTTAGAATGTATATTTTAGTTTCCCAGCTTCAGAGATAGGAGGTCATAAAAAAAAAAGCTATAAAATGCAACTTCTCAAGGAAGTTAATTACATTACAGAGACCTCCTGGTTTAATATATCCTGTTTTAATCATTAAGACCTGGGAGGGGGGGTTGACACCTTACATACCACATTCTGTATTACAAATATCATAGAAGAAGCATAACCGGCTGGCCAAGCATCACAATAGGAACCCTGGGGGTGGGGCATTAGGGTTGAAAATCTTAACTCCTCATTTCCCTGCTTTTGTCACTAAGGTATTCACCCTAACTGATACATTAATGAAGTTGTTTGCAAAGAATTTCCCTTCTTTTTCAGATAGTATTTTTGTATCCTCATATTACTGTGGGAGCACAGGCTCCCATCCCTTGGACATAGTACAACAGTGTCCATATATCATAGTGTGAGCTCCATGCAGATAGTATAACAGTGTCCATATGTCACAGAGAGAGAGTGCAGGACCCTTTGTACCCTGTGCTTTCATCCATCCACACAGTTACTATAACAATATTTCTGTGCTTGAGAGGGTCCTGCAGAATTAGTACAGTCCTGAAAGATTTGCCCTTGGAAGTTGCTGCTCAATTAAAACCTCTCTAAAATGTCTTGGTTCACAAAGATACATTTTAGCCATGGTGCCACAGTGTGGAATAGCAGCATTTCACAAAATAAAAATAGACATTGCATGAATAAACCTTTTCTTTAAAGTAGTAGAAAAGCAGTGTACATCAACTAAGGTTGTAAATCTTTTTTGTTGAAGAGTAACATGGCTGCCATGTAAACATCATAGGTTTGTGGCACATAAGTAAACATTTTTTTTTAAAACACATTTCCAAAGATTTCCAGTGGTGCTGCTGACAATATGCAGAACACACATTTCTAGTACTACTTGAAATGCTGACTTCTTTAGGGGTCATGCTCTGCAGTACCTGACTGACTTCCCAACTTTTGCAGCACGTGTTTCATCTCTATCAAATTGTCGGAAGAGTCACTCAAAACAAAATGATTCTGCATCTCAAGTGTCATTCAGCTCAATTCATCATTCAACCACATCCTAAACTGTTGCAGTGCATTTTTTAAGACCTGCGTCTGCACTCTTTGTTCTGGAAGCAAGGCCAAGAACACCTGAGTGGCAGAATCTAAACTGGTAGTAATGGTAGAGGTAATATTGTCTGGTTTCTCAAAAGTGACAGTTTACATTGCTGGTTTCAGGCTGTCTTCCTATAATTTCTTCTGTAATTGCCTTTTCTTGTCCACTGTATGTTTCCTTATGCTGGTGTACCTCCTCTATGTCCTCTGCATCCTTGTTCTCCCCATCTGATATTACTTCAGGAGTGCTGTTGTGTTTCTTTGTTAAGCATTTCTCAGTCACTGCACTATGTGGCTCATCTTCCACAAGCACTCTTTAGGAAGGCTGAATTCCTCAAGCAGAACACTGATCTTCTGTACTGCTCCTCTTTTCAGAATCTGCAGTAAGCAAAACAGTAGTTCCTTTTTCAACATAGTGTCACCACATGGTAGTGTAAGCTCTGTTCATTCACTGGTACTGGCACAGGGTCATAATGTCACAAGACATTATGCCGCATGGCAAAAATCACACTGCCAATACAATGCGATATTGCCACATGGCATGTCTTTTTTTTGAGGGGGGCTCCACCCACTACATCCCCGTTATGGGGGGCTGCATACCCAGACCCCACCCACTAAAGATTCTCAACTCCGGGGAGGTCCAACTCGGGTGGCACACAGTTTGTGGAGAAAAATAAAATGTCTGGGACCAGGAATCAAACCAGGTCCCAGATGCAGCACTTGGGATCTTGCTGCTGTGGCTCAGTCAGGTGAGCCACAGCAGCTGCCCAGTGGATCCCAACCCCAGCAGAGGTCTTATCCTCTGCCTGGGGATGTGTGTGAATGATGCAATACCATGTACAGCAGTATACACGGTATTGCACCATTCGCTGTTATGGACAGCACTGTTTTGGGTTAGCTATGATGTTGTACACTATTAGGCGTACAACATTAGGACCAGCTAGGACTGGTACTTACCTGCCTGAATCTGTTCTGTAGTGCTACCGATGTTCATCTCCTCAGGTTCTGCACTACTCTCCCCACCAGTGTCATCACTCTGTTCCTCCGTCAACACTGGATGTTGTGTTCTTAACAGAAGCCCCTTAATGCTTTCTAAAGGACAATAGTATTTTATATTAAGTACATGCCTGTACAGTTTGTGTGTGTGTATATCTATGTGTATCTCTATGCAAGCTACTGCCTGTGTATCTGTACTTGTGTCTTTCTGTCAGCCATTTTTCTGCTGCTTCTACTATCTACTATCAGTTTGTGTACTCATTGTAGTATATTAACTGCCATAACAACATGTGCCAAGAGATGGTCTCCCAGTCAAGTCCCAGAGCTGTTGTACTGTGGCAAACTATGAAAAGGAGCTAGCTGCTGACTCTTTCTCTGGAAGCAATTTGAAAAATTTCTGTCTCATCAGTTTCCATTTCCTCTTGTAGGAAATAGCATCTCTTTTGATATTAAATTTAGTTTGTGGCTTGGAGCTGACTGCTTCCCACATATCAGTGAATGGTTGGTTTAAAGCTCTCATGACAATGTGTGGGTTACAAAGTTCCTGTACTGCTTCCACCAAATGACGAATTTCACCTTCTCACCACAGTGTCTTCCTTTTTCTGTGAAGTAAAAGTAAAATTATGTCTATAGTATACTAATGCTGGAGTAGACTTGGCCAAAATATAAAATAGCAGGTACAAGAAACACAAGGAGGGAATAGACTAAATGTCCAGAACTGAAGTTTCTATATATGAACATATGAATTTGCCGACATAAATAGGCTGCCTGGTCTATCAAGTCTGCTACAGTGTGCAGCTAGCATCCTTATCTTGCAGCTGCCCTGACACCTCCCCTTCCCAATTAACCCTGCTCTCCCCTTGTCCCATCCACTTTTAAAACTACCCACAGCCTTACATGCTACCATCTCCTGCAGTATAGCATTCCATTCTGCCACGACCCTCTCTGTGAAAGCGTCTCCTCTTTTCCATCCTAAATTGCCCCCCCTCCAGTCTAAGACCATGCCTTCTCATGTCCCTCCCACTCCTCAGCCTGAACATCCCTTTAGTGCCTGCTTTGTTTATCCCATTTATGTACTTAAAGATCTCAATCACATCCACCCGGTCCCTTCTCTCCTCCAAGAAGTACCAGTTCAGCTCTTTCAGCTTCTCCTCGTATGGTCTGTCCTCCAATCCTTGGATCATCTTTGTTGCCCTGTGTTGAACACCTTTTAGTAATTTCACATCCTTCTTCAGATATGGGCACCAGAACTGCACACAGTACTCTAGGTGCAGCTTGACCAGTGCCCTGTAGAGAGGCAGGATCACCTCCCTGCTCCTGGAAGAGATCCCTCTCGTGATACAACCAAGCATCTTGTTGGCTTTTGCTGCCACCCTCCTACACTGCTCTGTATTGTTCATCTTCCCTGTTACAACCACCCTTAGATCCTTCTCCTCCTCAGTGGGAACTAGCTGCATCCCTCCCAGCTGGTAATCCCTCCCTGGGATCTTTGCTCCAAAGTGCAGGACTTTGCACTTTTTTGCATTGAACCCCAACTTCCATGCTTCTGACCACTCCACCAGTTTAGACTGATCTTATTCTTGATGCCATATGAGATGTCCGCTATGAATATTCCAAACAGCACTGGTCCTAGTACTGATCCCTGTGGCACTCTACTCATCTCACCCCTTGGAGATGAGAGTCCCCCCACCACCACTACCCTCTGCTGGCCCCTCATAGCCAATTCTCAATCCATTTAACAATCTTAGTCCCCAGCCCCAAATATCTGAACTTCCCTCCCAACCTCCCATGTGGCAGCGAATCTGCAAGGACATTTGCAAGAACAAGATTCTTTACACAGACATTGAGGAATGTAGTACTGGTTGTATTAACTGGTTGATTGGGCCAGATGGGATGCAAGAGAGGAAGACCTGTACTCAGCACTGCATGTTCAAACGGGTAGTAGGGAATATAATCCTTATACAAGGAGCACCAGTATTTTGCCATGATACTTGTGCCAGTTTCAAGTTTTGCTTTCCCCTTAGCAAAGGTGTGGAAATCCAAATGATCACTCTCCCACAGGAGTAGTCTGTATCCTCTGTTCCTGGAGAGAAATGTTTCTCCTTGTATCAAGTTACAGCAGAGGGAAACCAGTTAACTAAGAAGACTATACAGACTATCTCAAGTACTTAGGGTCTCCCATGGAAGACCCACCCTATTTGAAATCAGATTAAGCTCTCACAGGACTGAGAAAGTAATGGACTTCTTGTACACTCAGTTATCAAATGCAACATGGTAACAATTTTCTACTTTTTGGTTACAAAAAGCAAAATACTGAAATCAAAAGCTGAGCTGAGTGTATGTGTGTTTTTCTATTCTCTTGCAGGTAGAGCTGGAAGCTTATGACCATTTCCATGCAAGTAACAGAAGAGGTATGAAACAGAAAAGCCAAGAATATTTGACATATAAGTGAAGGCTGCTTCAGGGCAACAGGGTGCTGTACCAGCCTTTAGGGGCTAAGCATTGTGGTTAATTAAAAAACAAGCATTTGTCAATGCCGAATGTTGTCTCATTGGCATTGGTATTAGTAGTGCAGGAGTTAGAGATGCATAATAGGAATGGCAGTGAAGTATTGAACTGACGCCATCCTCACCCCCACCCTGCAGAGACTGACAGTCATTGGGGTATTCCTTTGGGTCATCAGCTATAACGCTCATACCATTTTACCTCACCCTACCCTGTAGACACTGACAAGTGTCATGGTGTGCTTTGGGGTCTTTGGGCCTTGTACTTACCTCATTTCATAAGAAAATACACTGAGATGGGTGCAGTATAGGAGAATGGGGTGAACGTTAGGGCTGAACACTCCAAGGCACACCTCGATGACTGTCACTGGCTGCAGGGTGGGGGTGGGGGTGAAATGACCATGAGCATTACAGCCAATGATCCCAAGTCACACTCCTGATGCCTGTCAGTCTCTACAGGATGGGGTGTTACAGTTAGAAACCCTAACGTCATAGGCGTTTGTTGGTATGTTCACTCCAAATTGTCAACATAAGCTTTTTGTGAACCCCACCTCATGAAGAGCAACACAATCAGTTTGTTAGCTGAAAGGTGGTTTAGCACAGCAGCTATGCCATTTGGCAATACAGGGACAAAAACACATTTTGGGCAGGATGTGAAAAATGACAACTGTATCGTTCATGAGGAGGTGTAAAAAATGGCAACATTGAAAATCTGGAGTGAAAATATGAAAAATTGGTGAAGTCATGAGCATGCATAGAAACTGCGCAACACATGTCCGTAACGTAATTCTTTTTTGGATTTTTGTAGTTAAATTGTTAAAATCAGCATTTTGGGACCTCCCCTTATGAACAGTGGTGCTGTGATTTTGTTAATCTATCCCAAAAGTTGATTTCCCACAGCAACCACACCATTGCGTGCCACAAGTGCGGAAACACATTTTGGTCAAGCTGTGAAAAATGACAGCAGTACTGTTCATAAGGAGGTGTGAAAAAAATGGCAGTGTTGAAAATCTGGCATGAAAATATTGCAAATTTGCAAAGTTACAAGGGTGCGTGGAAAGGCGCAATGCTCACTTGTAACACAATCATTTTATGGACTTTCCTCACCAAATTTTCAACATAGGCATTTTAGGACCTCTGCTCATGAACAGTGTCACCGTCATTTTCTCAAACTGTCCCATAAACTGATTTTGCACAGCAACCATGCTATTCTGTGCTGGACGTGCGTAAACACATTTGGGCCAGGTTATGTAAAATGACAGCTGTACTGTTCATAAGGAAATGAGGAAAAATGCCAATTTTGAAAATCTGGAGTGAAAACATAACAAATTCATGACGTTCTGAGCATGAGTGGAAACTGAGCAATGCACACTCGTAAAAAAGTAATTTTTTTGATTTTTTCACCAAATTTTCAACATAGGATTTTTGAGCACCCACCTCATGAACAGTGGTACTCTCATTTCATTAATCAGTCCCAAAAAGTGATTCCACGCAGTGACCGCAAAATCACCTTTTGGGACTGAACAATGCCATGACAGTGACTGAATTCATGAGGAGGGGCCCCAATAACCCCGTGTTGAAAATTTGGTGCCAAAATTCTCCAAAATGCCCGAGATATGCACCAAAGTTGAAAAAACCCTATTTAAGCCATTATACAGCTTACTGGCAATTCCTCAGTTCGCGGTCAACTTTGAAGAGTGCAGACATGTTCCGGTCCACCGAAGATCATCATGCCGAGGTCCAGAGGTAAGTATGGGGTGAGGGGGGATGTGGAGAGATGGGGTGTGCAGAGGGTGGGTGTGGGTTGGGGAGGGAGCAGAACAGACCGCAAAGGACCCTTTTCTTCTTTTACAGGGAAAAAAAAAAACAAAACATTGCAGGACAGATTTTGTTTTAGAGGGGCATTTGGCACCCTGAGGGTGGGCTCCCAGCCTGCCATATGAGTGTTGGGGGGGCTAGCCAATGGGGAATTGGGCACCCCCCAGTCAGCACATAGCAAAGGAGGGCCAAGAGCTGAGGGGGATTGGGCACCCCCCCTCGGCACAGAATAAATGGAGAGGAGTCATTATGCCAACAGGCAGGGGGCTCCCCATCAGCACATGAACTGAGTAAAGGCATGCTAACAGGGGTATTGGCCACCTCTGAAGTTGGCTCTCTGCATGGCAGCAGTCAGTGCCACCATGTTTCTGGAAAGGTTTCACCAGGAAAGGCATGTAGGGAGGACGTGTTTTGGTGCTGCGGCATGACGAGCTTGGCTGTCATTGTAGCAGACCTTTTGATGTGCTCACCACATTATGTATTCCTGGTGTGGCACCTGCATGCTGTCTTATTGGGGAATGAGGGATGCACCTACTGATGCATGCCCTGCATTCTTCCAACAGTGACCGTGCCTCCAAATCTGCCACTAATGCAATATGTTGGCTGGCGCACAATCGCGGGCCAACATAATAATCACCGGGTTTCCATTTTTTCCCATAGGGAAACTGTGATGTAATTTGCCCTAATAAAGGAGTATTTATTATGGCAAACACACACATGGTTTCCCTCTCTCTCAGCATGTGCCCGCCACAGTACCTCACTTCCTGACCACTCTCCACTTGCCTTCTTGCCAAAAGACAACAAGCAGTGGAATTCAGCAGGAAGTTATTTCTTTGAAAATGTTGCTCATTTTCCAGATTTACTCGGATTAAAAAAGTATTTAAAACATTTTAAAAAGTTGTAAATAAATGCTAATATGTGAAAAGATTGGCAAGAGTATTAAAAAGTAAGCAAGACTAGGAACACCAGTAAGAATATAGGACACATTCAGCATAGATCTGCATGGTACAGTAAGGTATTTTGAGTGTTCTGGGCCTGTGGTGGACACAGATGTAGGGAGATAAGTGTGAATTCCTTTCACAGGGACATCAGGAGGCTAGTATAGCAACAAAAGAAGTTGACATTGCCGTCAAGTTGTCTTTTGGGGCAACACAAGGATTTAGTTGGGGAGGGTGCAACCAGTCTCTAACTCACTGGTTCGAGAAAGGTTTGTAAAAGAAGCAGTCAAAAGGGTTACCTCCTTCCCTTAGACCTATTTCCCACCTGGCCCCAGTTAGGCAGGAAGTGTTTGGATGCTAACGCTCTGTGCTTACTGGCTTGGCTGACCATGAAGGATGGGACATTACTAGAAAAATGAAGAAGACCCTGGAAGTTGTGTCCTTATGGTGGCAGTTCCAGCTAATTCTCACATGAGGATCACACTCTGAAGCAATGGGTTAAAGAAGCAGGCCTCCTCTCAAATGAATCAGTCATGAATAATTTCTCCTTAGGCAGACAAACTTGCCATACTGGAGTCCTCTTTCAGATGGCCAGGGTAGACAACGTCAGCTTGCAACAAGGTGTTGCCAGAGGAGTGTTTCCTATATGCCTCAGAATGCACAGGGTAGCCATCATCATCAGTCATTTTAAGGTGTAAAAAATGAATGTTTATAGAATGGCATGAAGATGTAAACTCTAATGTCATTTCTATTTGAAGAACAGACAAATTCTGCAGCGTGTTCTGTTGAGCATTCCAGCAAAAAAAAAAGTACTGCCCCCAGAAGCAGATCTGGGGCAGGTACAGATTCCTGGCATCAATGAGCACCATGGTCTCTTTCCATCAGCCTAATAAGAAGTTAGCACATGAAGGGTCCATGCTGGTCCCCACAGCAGTGCAACAAGTATGCAAAAAACAACTACCATCAAAAACCAAATAGTCAGAGGTCAAAAGTATACTAGTGGTAACAAGGATGAAATCAATTACAAATTCAGAGGCTTTGTTGGAAGTCTGCAGACAGTACTCACAGGCATAAATTCTCAGATCATGTGTGATAGATGTGTGCACTAGCACCATACCTATGGACAGCTAAACAAAGTCAGAGGACCTGGTCAGCCTGTTCAGCTTGGACAAAATGTCCATGGCATGATGGATATACCTTCCTAGGTCCACAATCAACTGTTGAAGAAAACAAATCTACAGAAAGCAACACTTTTTCAGTTATTGAACCTTGTCTACATATAATTGTATGGTCAGAGGGGTTGACCAGCTGCTTTTACATTTTGGGAAGGACTTAGTACAGTATGTTACAGTAGAGACTGCCAGGGTGAAATGCAGTGTTGCAGGAGCCTCATCTGGCAATGCACCCTAGTCTAGCAGTAGCAGAGGTGGCAGCAAACAAAAGTGGTACCCACTTGGGTACTGGTGAGCAGCATAATCATCTCAACACTGGGCACTAATATCAGTGCACTACAAGGCTGCAGGGAGGGGTATGACTTCCATTGGTCCTCCTGTACCATTGAGGTTGGCACAGGAAGAGGCACTGTGATGCCTGATTGCCTGTACAGACAGTTGGTAAGACCACATCTGGAGTACTGCGTACAGTTTTGGAGACCCCATCTCCACAAAGACATAGACAGGGTGGAGGCTGTCCAGAGGAGGGCAACCAAAATGATGCAAGGTCTGCATCAGAAGACATATGAAGAAAGACAAAAGGAACTAAAGATGTATAGCCTGGAGGAAAGGAGGGAGGGGGGGACATGATAGAAACTTTCAAATACCTCAAGGGAATCAACAAAGTCCAAGAGGGTTGCATTTTTCAGAAAAAGAGATGTGCAAAAACAAGGGGGCATCATTTGAAGATAGAGGGGGGATGGCTCAGAGGTAATGTGAGGAAGTATTTCTTCACAGAGAGGGTTGTGGATACATGGAACAGCCTTCCTGAGGAGGTCGTAGAGTCAAAAACAGTGGGGGAATTCAAGAATGCATGGGACAGACATAAGGCAATTCTAGTTAGGGGGGTAGGAGGAAGTAGGCTGTTGCTTAACTAGGATCTGCAGCTTATCCGTTAGGTAGGTAAATGGGTAGACTAGGTGGGCCAAGCGGTCCTTATCTGCCATCAAATTCTATGTTTCTATGTTTCTATGCCTGAAGGGATTGAGGAGGGGAGTGGGGCATGCAACTAGACCCTTGTTCTCTGGGGAAAAGCACCTGAGACCCCAGCTACAGATCCTTCTCCCCCTCCAACAATGTCTTCCAAACAGGCAGAAGTGATGCAATTTCATGACAAGGTGAGGAACCTCAGTTCTTGAGTTGCATCAATGGAGGATATGCTGGAGGCTTTGCTAGCCAACCAGAATCTGCTTTCAGAGGGAATGGTTGAGATCCGTAATGGTGCATCCTTGATCCCACCCAGACTGCAACTATTAAACTTTGTCCTGTCTTGTCACCTGCTATCATAATCTCATGGTTTTGTCTTGTTGACATAAAAAATGAATAGTATTTTAAATGTTCTATTTCACCTTTTACTCTGTTCTGTCTTCTACTGATTCTCTAATTGTGCAGTCTTTGCACTCTCATGCTCTTTTTTCGTAACTGTTCTTGTACAGCAGTGTGGTCTTTGTGCACTGTGTCAGTCACCCTTTTGAACTGAGTCACTCTGCAGCCCTTTTTGTTAATCAATTTACTGCACGTAAATGTACCAGCACAGTATAAAAAATTCAAATTTCTTAGATGTTTTCCACACCAGAAAGTATTTGTCTCGCTAATATGCTACTGCTGTGCTGCATCAATCCCCCTCTCTGAGTGAGTTTCTCCACAGCCTCTCTTGCTGTCACTTCCTGAAATGTTCTCCAGTGCCAGAGATTATTTATGCTGCTGCTAATATGGTGCTGTTAGTATGTTGTGTCAATTAGCTTCTCAGACTGAGACCGCCACTGCTTCTCTTGTTAATCACTGTACTGCTCATAAATGCACACAGAAAATATATAATAATCTCACTTGCTGAAAGTTCCTCCAGAGTCAGAAATGATTCATGCTGCTAGTAAGGTGCTGCTGCTGTGGTGTGTCATTCATCCTTTTGGACCGAGTCCCTCCACAGTCTCTCTTATAGTCACTTTCTGAAATTTTCTCCAGAACCAGAATATGCAGTGGGTATAGGTTGACTTGAGGAGGTTGTTGCATGCACTGCCAAACATGATACTCTCACTGGCATAGTCAGGCAAAATAAGCAGCTTAATTGGTGGTCACTGGCAACAAGATGCAGGGTGAAGGCTTAAAGGGTTTGTTCTACTGTGTGCTGATACTGTAGCAGTTTCTCGGCATCTGATTTGGATGTACAGTATTAACTTTGGCTGTACTGTGTTGCTGAGTTTGCTGCAACACTGAATAAGTTCACAAACTGGTGCAGAAGACAGTGGTGGTTTACCTGTAGCTGCTGGAGGAAGAGACATTCATTGGGTCAGGAGGAGATGAAACCTGTGAAGATAAGACTGAATTTATTTATTTCTGATCTGATTCATGTTGAGTTGCACCCGCAAAATGCATTGAAAAATAAGGAAAACAAAACTTTAGGAAAGGATACTTACCATTATTTTGGTAACGGCCATGCCATGAAATATTAAGATATTACCCCAGACTCAGGACAAGACAGAAGAGGAAGCATGTTGCTTGCTAGAGGAGACAGTAGGGTAGGAGACCTGTGAAGACAACATTATTTAGAGTTTAATAGCCACTGCTATATCCTACTGCCATCAACTCCAGTCTGTCACCTATGAAGACATGAATTAAATCATTTTCCCTTATTTTGGTCACTATGGTGCCTGCATGGCATATCCACTGTCCACTCCCAGATGTCACCGGTGAGGGCATGGAGAAACTATTTTCCTTATTTGGCCACTCTGGAGGATGCACAATACATCCATTATCCATGCCCAGCTGTCACCTGTGAAGGCATGAGATACATTACTTTCCCTCAAGTTTACCACTATAGTAGCTGCATGGTATGTATATGCAGTCCACTCACAGCTGTCACCTGTGAAGATCTGAGAGAAATATTTTTTTCTCATTTGGTTACTGTCATGACCATGCAGGATATTCATTGTCCACTCTCATCCTGAGTCCCAGCTATCACCTAAGAAGGCAAGAAAGAGAAAAAAAAAAAGGTATGATACCTACAATCACATTAGTGATGGCTATGCTGTATACTGGCACAACAGTGCTACACAGGTGGTGGAGAAAGAGGACATGTGTTTGTTGTTCAGGGGGAGTCAGCAGGAATGTAAACCTGGGAACATGAGATTGACATTATCTAGACTCTTGGCCACTGCCTTAATTCCGTTTGTACTGCAAAGATGTGAGGAAGTTAAAAAAGAAAAGAAATCAAAGCCATTGTATGATACTTATCATCATACTGGTGATGGCCAGGCCATGTATTTATACAATGGTGCACCAAAGATGGAGGAGGAGATGTTGGTATTTTGCTTGCTGCAGAATGAGGCATGGTCTTCCTAGCATTCACACTATGTTAAGAGTCCAGGTTTGACTTCAATGGTGGGCCCATCATGTGGGCTTAGGTCCCAGCATGGCACTATGCATAGCAATGTGCAATGTCTGGCCTGTTGGGGGGGGCTGGGTGTCTGTCATTAGAATGCTTCTCATAGTCTTTTATTTATGTGTTTCCTTCTCAGGTGTGCAGATGGGCCAGGGCCCAGGCGAAAGGCAGGGCAGGCAACCGGATAATGGTGCAGTGGCTGTCCCAGCAGGACAGGTGGCAGGTGAGTGTGTGCACTTTGTATTTCACATCTGTTGCTGAGGATGGGTATTGGGGGGGCAGTACACATAACAGGGCAATGCCAGCATGCAGCATTTGGCCATGTGATGGTTCACTGTCACTTTTGCCAGCGTTGGTCAGCAGCATGTGGTAGTTCCATGGTGCACATGGCATCTATTTGGTGGTACCCTGTTGTTGTCACTGGTGGTGGCTGTGTGTGATCCACAGTGCACACATGAAACTGCTGATCGGTCGGCTTGAATGTTGCACTGGGGGGCATCAGTCCTTTGCTGTGGAGTGTCTGTGCACATGTGACAGTGCTCGGTACTCCCTGGTGATCTGCACAGTCTGTGTGTGTCAAGGAGTCCTGGGCTGCTGTGGGTGTCCACTATGCAAGTGCTGTTGGCAGCCTCGTCCGTGGATGTCCCCAGCCTCTGTCCCCTACACACACAGCCGTGGGTTGGGGCAGTGGCCATTTGCTGTGTGGGACCTAACACTCAGTGGCCGTTCTGTGTTTCCCTTGTATAGGTTGTCCAGGGCCAGGGAGAGGTCAATGAGGTAAGGGCATCCTAGGAGGTGGTATGCTTCAATGCTTGACTATGTGCATCATCACCCATCTGGCAGTACACATCTGCCTGTCCCAGAGGCATGTGGTGGCGACAATGGCACTGGTGGTGGAGGTGCACCGAATGAAGGAAGATATCTACCGGTTGTAGCGCTGAACATTGGACAGTTCACTGTATAGCCCCATGATTCCCTCTCATTCACCCCGTCCCACTTGAACTGTTATGTTGTCTCCATTTGCACTCCCTGCACACTCCCATCCCCATATTATTCTGTACATTGTTGGACCTTGCCCTGCTTTGCATTTGTTGTTACATCTTACATAGAAACATAGAAGTTGGCGGCAGATAAGGACCGCAAGGCCCATCCAGTCTGCCCATTTCTTTTTCTACCTTATAAATATGCCATCGGCCTTTGCTCTGTCAATGTCCTATCTGTTCATGCTCATCTGTATTGCTCCTTTATGCCTATCCTATGCCTGTTTGAAGCCCTGCACTTTATTCATATCCAGCACTTACTGAGATAGGCCGGTCCATGCATCCACCACCCTTTCTGTGAAAAAGAACTTCCTCACATTACCCCTTAATCGGCCTCCCTCTAATCCCATGCTGTGTCCTCGTCTTGCTATTTTTCTTATATTGAAACATGTTAAACTCTTTCACCTTGTTAATGCCCTTAAGGTGTTTGAATGTTTCGATCATATTACCTCTCTCCCTCCTTTGCTCTAGAGCATACATATTGAGCTCCATTAATCTGTCCTCATATGTTTTCTGATGCAGTCCCTGCACCTTTTTGGTTGTCCTTCTCAGAACTGCCTCAATTTGGTTAATGTCCTTGTGAAGGTGTGGCCTCCAGTACTGCGCACAGTACTCCAGATGGGGCCTAACCAGTGTCTTGTAAATAGGGATTATTACCTCCCTCTTCTGACTTGTGATACCCTACTAATACACCCCAACATCCCCCTAGCCTTACCTACTGCTTTAGTGGTCTGCTTGGATGATTTCAGGACATTGGTGATGATGATGCCCATGTCTCTTTCTTCCCTTGTGACTGCCACCAACTCCCCTCCCAGTCTATAGGTGGCTTCAAGGTTTCTCTTCCCTATGTGTATGATCTTGTACTTCTTTGCATTAAACCCCAGTTGCCACTCTTCTGACCATTTTGCTAGTTTATCCAGATCTCTGCTCATTCTGTCCACCCCATCTGGATCATCTACTCTGTTGCAGATATTAGTGTCATCTGCAAACAGACAAACCTTACCCTCCAGTCCATCTGCAATGTCACTGATGAAGATACTGAAGAGGACTGGCTCCAGGACTGATCCCTGAGGCTCCCACTTTCGACTTGCATCTCTTTTGACTGTATACCGTTTATCACCACTCTCTGTTTTCTGCCAAGCAACCAGTTTACCACCCAATTGACCAACGTCTGACCCACCCCGAGCCTACCTAGCTTATTAGTCAATCATCTATGTGGAACAGTATCGAAAGCTTTGCTGAAGTCAAGGTAGGTGACATCAACTGCTCCCCCTTGGTCCACCACTCTGGTTACCCAGTCAAAGAAATCTATGAGATTAGTTTGACAGGACCTTCCTTTTGTAAACTCATGATGTCTTGGATCCTGCGCTCCTATACAATTCAGGTGTTGTACTATCCTTTCCTTAAGGAGTGCCTCCGTAATCTTGCCCACTACTGAGGTAAGACTGACTGGTCTGTAGTTCCCTGCTACCACTCTTGTAGAGCAGGATTGCATGAGCCCTTCTTCAGTCTTCTGGGACCTTTCCTTTGCTCAGAGACTCATTAAACAGTTCTGATAATGGCTCTGCTAGTTCCATGCTTAGCTCTTTTAGTACCCTGGGATGTATGCCATCAGGTCCCATTGCCTTGTCCACTCTGAGCTTATCGAGCTCTTGTAGGACCCTTTCTTTTGTGAAGGGACTATGCACACCTCCCTTCCCCCTGTGTCCATGGTGCTGGATAGATGCTTTTACATAGTCCTCCTCCTCACATGCCCCCTTATCTCCTTTGACCTTAGCAATACCCCCTCTGGACTTTCTCCTTTCACTAATGTATCTATAGAAAGTATTGTCCCCTTCTTTTACTTTTTGTGCTAGTGTTTCCTCGGTCTGGGCCTTTGCCTGCCTTACTGCCTACCCTGCTTCCCTTAGGGAAGTTTGGTATACCTCCCTGTCTTTATCCCACTGTGTTCTCTTATATTTCCTGAAGGTCAGCCTTTTGGCTCTGACCTTTTCTGCTACTGTTTTTGAGAACCAAAGTGGTTTCCTCCTCCTTTTGCACTTCCTTTTCTCTCTAACACAATGGGATGTTGCTTCAAGTATTGCATCCTTAATGCTTTTCCACTTTGCCTGTTCCACCTCACCTGTATTTCTTTTTGCTAGGGCTAGCTTAACTCTGTTGGCCATCTTATCAAAGTCAGCTCCTCTGAAGTCCCATATTTTTGACTTGGAATTGCACTGTTTCCACCACATTGGCTGTTTCTTACTGTGTTGTTGTTGTTCAGCTTTCTCCATTCTTTTTGATTAAACCATTTAGTACTGTTTGCTTGTGTGTTTCTGTGTCTCCCATCTCATGTCTGTTGCTGCTGTGTGCTGGTGTTGTACATTGCTGGCATCTGGCCGGTGCATGTCTTGACCAGTGGTGTCTCTGCAGTGTGGGTCCTGTAGGTGTCCAGTGCCTTGTCTGTGACTTCCATGTATGTCACTGTTGCATGGGTTCTGTTGTGACCTGCCTCTATGAATGCCACAGTGCTGACTGCCTATGTCCACATGTCCAGCATGGTGCCCTCCAGCTGTGTTGCAATTCCCTGTGCTGCTGTGCTATGAGGTGCAATGGTCTGTGTCCGTGTGTAGCTGTTTGGCGTGTGATGCGTACCACCATGTGCCTGTCGGCCAGTGTGGCTGTGGCTCTCTGTGCATGCATGGTGCCTTCACAAGATGGCTATAGTGCTTGGCTAGTCCATGTTGGCTGTTGAGACTCTGGTTCTGGGGTGCTCAGTCCCTGCACCCATCTGTACCATAGCCATTTCGTGCCCTGTCACATTGGTTCCCTGGGTGTGTGGGGGGCTCTGTGCCTTGTCCATGGCCAATGGGCTCTGTGTTTGCTTTGTGCCTTCTGCACCTTCTTCCCATTGTGGTTCTACCCTGCCTTCACTACCAAGGTCCAGTGCCTTTGCGCAGCCCTTCCTGTGTTCCCTTGTGCATGGTGCAACTTGCTCCACTTGCTATATTCAGCTTGCAGTGTTGCTCCTGCACAGTTCAGATTGCTCCAGAGGATGTCTGTTTGCACCATGGTGCATTTGTGCTATATTCAATGTGGTTTGCGCAGGTGCATTTCTGTGGCTCATCTGCTGAATATTACATTATTGTGCTGTGGCGCAACTGGATTGCACTGCACATCACATTGCATATGTTCTGGGTGCACTTTTGAATATCTAGCCCAATATGTACAATGTTGCATTCATCAAGGATCAAGACCAAATATGATTACATAAGACACTATGTCCACCATGCGGAAGAGGGCTGGAGAAGGAGAATTCTTCCCCATATGCAAAGAAGGCATGGAGAGGGAGGAGTGCTCTCTATGTGCAAATGTGTAATGGAGGGGGAGGAGTGCTCCTCATGTAGGGAGGTGGGATGGAGGGGGGGGGCAGTCAATTAATGGCCACTATCCTAGACCCTACTCCAGCCTGTGTGAGTGGAAGAATGCCATTGGGGAGAAGAGGTAGCAGGTGGGGGAGGGTGAATCAGGGGAAAATTAGGAATAGCATGGAAAGGGATTTGCCACAAAACAAAGCACAGCCCTGATGAGCCCCTCCAGGTTGCTAAAGCTCTCTGCCCCAGCTATGACCCCTCTTCTCGCCTACATACTGAATCTTTCCTTCTATCTCTCAATCATCCCCTAAGCCTGGAAAATGGCCAAAGTCCTACCCCTCCACAAAGGAAGTGATCCTTTCTCCCCTGGGAACTACCATCCCATCTCCCTACTCCCTGCCCTGATGAAACTCCAAGAAGCTCTCATAGTCTCCAGGCTCACTTTCTTCCTTGACAGCATTGCCTTCCATACCCCCTTGCAATCTGGTTTCAGGAAGTCCCACTCCACAGTATCCTCCTTCCTCCATGTAACGGAATCCATTCTTACTGCTATGGATAAAGGCCACCTTACCTCTGCCCTCTTCATAGACATGGCAAAAGCCTCTAATTCAGTGTCCCACCATCTCCTCCTCTATGCAAGGCCCCCTGCCCTTTTTGTCTTTTACTGTATTTTCTGACAGGTTTCCCCTTCTTTTCTGTTCTTCTGTGTCCCCTTTAGCCATCCCTGTAATACTGGCCATGTTTTGCATCTATGTGCCGTATTCCCTGTCAAAAAACAAACTATTTGCATTTTGCATTTTCCTGCTACCTTGAGAGTAGCTAGTGTGTGTGACCACCTGTTGATTTAAACAGGACAAGATCCACTTAGCTGCCCCTGGGGCTGAACCATCTCACCCTCTTGTGAGCTCCTTTTTCCTGAGTACTCTGCCATGTTATATTGCCTATGCACTGTTACCTTTCTTACATTTAAGCAATCTTACTTGAGTGGCAGGGTATTACCTGCCTGGTAGATATGTTTCCCCCAGCTGGGTAGAGGATAGCCTTGTACTTATCTCTCTCCTGCGGTCCCTCCAATGATTATATATCCATCTGGGTGGGGGCTCTGGCCTCTTGGAAGCTGAAGGCTTTAGCATCTGAGAGAGATATATGTTGGGGGTTGTTCTTCCCACAGTGTATCTATTCCCTCATCTGCCATGATAATCATGGGGACCCCTCCTTTGTCCTCCATCCGGATTCCCAGCACCTCCCCTTCCCCACCACCTCCGTCCCTAATCTCCGTTACTTGCCATCAGGAAACCACCACTGAATAATAGTGAGGGGAGGCGTCAAACCTGGCTCTGGCCAGGACCACCCTATCCATTTCATCTTCCAGTCCTCCCTCCTTCAGGTCTCCCATTGCCCTCTGCGCACCCTTGTTGGGAGTGATGTTCTCATACTGGGTGCGGCATTGTCATACTGGGTGCTGTGGGTCTAGTCACCCCTATTACATCCTTCATGGCCTTTTATGCATTATTGCCTTATCCTTGTGGCGTACTGAGGACACGGAGACCTGGGCCGCATGGTGTCCGAGTTTGCCTGAGGGGTAACCACAATGCTGGGGGGGCGTGGAGTCTCTGGGAGCCACCAAATAGGCTTTATTAAATTAACCTCTTGGAGACTGCACTGCATGTTGTACTGGTATGCCCTTATTCCTCGAGGCTTTGTAACCCAAATCTACCTGCCCTCACCCTCCCAACTCCCTTCCCCAGAACCATAACATGCATTAGCCATTGTACTTATCTGAAAAAAACAGTCCTTGGTATGGTCTTGTCCATTCAACTGCTCCCACTCTTCTGATTCTCTTCCTCAGCTGCCTTGGCAGTTTCCTCCACTGTTATTGCTTGTTCTCAAGTAGGCCCTCCTCCTTGCCCCCACTCCATGGCCAGTTCATGAAGTAGAATAAGGGATTCCTGCTCCACAGCAGCACTCGGGTCCTCCTTCTCAGTTGGGGAAACTGCTGTTAGCACCTCAAACCTGTTCTCTGTTAGGCAGCATACTAGTACTGTTAACTCTTCCCTCTGCTGCTGACATCTGTGGTCTGGTGAGCCTTCCTTGACAATCGGGTGTTCCTTCTTGCAGTATGTGGCTTTGGAAAATCTTTTTCTGTGCCTCCGTGGCAGGGCCCAGTTCTTTTTCCTTAGGGTCTCCATCCTCTGCTTCCATGTCCTGCAGTCCTCCTGCTGCTGCCTTCAGTGATAGCAGTGATCTCACCAGTGTTTTAGGACTGCAGTGGCCTTGGGAAGTTGTGTGTGGATTTCCTATAGCCGCCAGCCAATTTGTTTTCAAATATTGTTTCAGATCTTCCAGTGAAGTGAATGTCCATGCCACTCCATTTACAGTCACCCTCATAGATGCTGGGTACCAGAAGGAGTATTGCAGGCCCAGGCTTTGCATCATGTGCCTGGCCCTTGTGAAGTGTCTCCTTCTGGACAAATCTTTCAAAAAGTCCTGATAGATTGATATCTGGTGACCCTGCCAGCTTACTCAGACCATTTCCCTAACCATTGCTAGACTTAATTGCCTTGTTAGATACCATAGCACCTTTACGAGGATAGCTCTTGCTTTTTCCTCAGGCCTTGGAGTCAGAGCTAAAGTTCTGTGGGCCTGCTCGATACCGAGGTGGAACCCTGGTTGCAGTCCCAAGATTTCAGGGAGGACTGATTGATGGAATACACCATGTCAGGTTTATCGGCTCCCTCTGAGAAAATGATTAGACACAGATTGTTCTGCCTGCTCCTTTTTTCAAGGTCATCGACCTTGGCAAGCAACATTTGGATCTGGCTATGTTGCTCCCTAAGACTGCCTGGACTTAATCCAGTGCATCCTTGTGTTCTGCCACCCTTTTTTCAGTGTGAGTAAGGCATCCTTCCAACTGCTGGATGGTGACTGTGGTCCGATTTGAGGCAATTGTTACATCATCCATTTTTTTAATTAATGTTTCAAACATGCCTTGAACAGTCCCGGGCTACACCATTTCCCCACCCAGCAACGCCATGCTTCAGGCCGTGGAATGCACTGAGACACGGATGGATTTTTCTGTACCCGATCGGGGCTTGACAGGTATGTATATAAAGCTTGTTACTTGATCTATCAGAATTTGGCTATTTACCAGATACTGTCCAGCTTGTTAATGGATACATTACAGATTAAATTATTCCCACTGCCCTGATGTTAGAACGTGCAACCATCTTGTTTTACTGCTTTGCCACACCCCCTGTGTGTTTTTAAATATATTTTTCCCCTTCCCACACACCTGACCCTCTGTCTCAGTCCCACCACCCCACCCCACTCCCAGAAACAGAACACTGACACTGGGGGACCCAATCCCCCACTGTCATGTTCAGAAATCCTCGGTCCATTTTTCTTGTTTTAAACCTGAAAAAAAGGAAAACATCCATCAATTTATTTTGTGGCTGTTAACGACCCCCACTCAACCTTCCCACTCGGCACCCACTCCCCACATCTCCTCCAAGCCCTTACTTACCCACTATGGGTCCAGCGCCATAATTTTCTGTGGACCGCAGACACATCTTCACTCTTCAAAGCTGGAACGTGAACTGAGGAAACAGGTCTGAGGTTCAGTATATTTCAATGGAGTAGAAACATAGACTTTGATAGCAGACAAGGACCACTTGGCCCACCCAGTCTGCCCATTTCCCTACCTATTGGATAAACTGCAGATACTAGTTAACCAACAGCCTACTTCCACCACCCCCACCAGAATTGCCTTATGTCTGTCCCATGCATTCTTGATTTCCCTCACTGTTTCTGACCTCACAACCTCCTCAAGAAGGCCATTCTATGCATCCACCACCCTATTGTGAAAAAAATACTTCCTCACATTACCCCTGAGCTGTTCCCCCTCTATCTTCAAATTGTGCCCCCGTGTTCTTGCACATCTCATTTTCTGAAATATGCTACCCTCTTGGACATTATTGATACCCCTGAGGTACTTGAAGGTCTCTATCATGTCCCCCCTCCTCCTTCTTTCCTCAAGGGTATACATATTAAGCTCCTTTAGTCTCTCTTCATGTGGTCTATGGCACATACCCTGCACCATTTTAGTTGCCCTCCTCTGGACTGCCTCCATCCTGTCTATGTCCTTGAGGAGATGGGGTCTCCAGAACTGCACACAGTACTCCAGATGGGGTCTCACCAATTGTCTGCACAGACAGATAACTACCTCCTGTTTTCTACTGGTGATGCCTCTCTCTATGCATCCCAGTATCCCCCAGCCCTCCTTACTGAGGTTTTAAACTTAGTGCCATAACCTGGCTATTTTTGCATATTTTTGCCCTGAATTTTCAACATGCCTTCTTTGGGACCCCACCGCATGAACAATGGCACTGTCATTAGGGAGATTTGTCCTGAAAGGTGACTTTTGCAGTCCCTGCACTAAATCACCTTTCTAGCAGGAGTTGGAAAATGTTCTCTGCCCCGTTCATGAGGTGGGGTCATAAGAAGGCTATGTTAAAAATTTGGTGTAAAAGTATTGAAAAACAACCAAGTTATGAGCCTATGTTGACTTTTGTGAATGCAGACCCATAACTTTGGTAAGATTCGATATTTTACCATAAATTTACAACATAACTATATCTTTACAGCACCTCATGAATATGACAGCTGTCATTTTCCAAATCCTGGCAAAATGCTTTTTCACATCCTGAACAGTGATTTTGGGGTCACTGCACAAAATCAACTTTAGGCTAACAGTTGAATATTTTCTCTGTCCTTCTTCATGAGACAAGGTCATAACAAGGCTATGTTGAAAATTTGGTTTAAAAATATTACAAAACAACAACTT
Source organism: Neoceratodus forsteri (assembly GCA_016271365.2). Taxonomy (NCBI): domain Eukaryota; kingdom Metazoa; phylum Chordata; order Ceratodontiformes; family Ceratodontidae; genus Neoceratodus; species Neoceratodus forsteri. The sequence goes on from CM057453.1 coordinate 78,437,553, forward strand.
TATAAGCCTACATTACATTTTGCTAAGGTAGGCTCATAACTTTGGTAATTGTCAATATTTTTACCCCAAATTCCTCGGATGTAGCCCTATTAGCTCTGGCCAGATTTTGTTTCCTACTGAGGCAGTAGCACTCTTACCTTCACCTAACACTTTGCTACCTGACCCTAAACAGGTTGCTATTAATGTTGCCATATACCTTCCTTAAAAACTCTTTATACTCCTAACCTAGATAGAGTGTTGCACCTAGTTCCAGTTTTGGCCTACCTTTAACCCTTCACCCATCTCGGCAGTGAGTGTTAAAACAGGAGTGAATTAGAACTTTACCTTAGTTGACAGTTTCTCCTACTTTCCTGCTTCCTTCTGTGGACACCTGCCAATTCCAACGTTGCCAGTTACCTGTTCCACTTTTTCACTGGGACATGAATGGGAACTGGACATGTTAGGAGGGAGTCCTTCTATAGTGCACTTGTTAGAAAGCACTCAGCCTCTGTCACAATTCACAATTACACACAATTTCACTTCACAATTACACACCTGATTCACAGGGCTTCCTGAATCTACTCAGCTCCATGATTACTCTCCTGAGCTATTTCCCCCCACAATAACTGTTACAGTTCTAAAGACAAGTTTCAAAGTGCCACAAACACTGCCTACAAATATCTTTTTTCTCCCCACTTACCCTTCTACTTTCAGTATCAAGGTAAATATAAATAAATTGAAATATACCTTTAAGGTAGAGCTAGGGGTTTACACTCCTTTCTGTCAACAAAGTCTGCACTACTAACAGTTTGCAGCATTTCACAATGTGCATTAACTTCGCAGTGGTGTCTTACTTTATGAAGTAATTCATGAAGCAAAAGCTCTGAACTTCATACATTTCTAGTCTGTGGTATGATACAAAGACATGTTTTTATAAACTTCTTATCAAATCATATGTGAAGATACTCACTGGGTGATCTAAGCTGGTTAAACCTACAATTCTGTTTTAGGTCCAGTCTGGGACTTATAGCATGCTCCCAAGGGAGTGACTAGGCCATTTGAATAGATAACTGTTAGGGGTCGTCCATGTACAGATTGCAGAATCATTCTTGTGTGCCGGCCTTCTTGGCATGGGAGAAAGTTCTTGCAGGAACTAGCAGACTTCATCACAGATTGCAGTGTCAGTGGCTCAGCAGGTAGCACACTCACATACGAACATACAAAGAAGCCAGCAGAAGAAGGGCATTTGTGCTATCATGTCTGCTTGTGTTGCAGGGTCCACAGCTTGAGCTACTGTCCCTCCCCCCACTCCTCCCATCCTCCCTACCCATGACACTTACCCTCCCTCTATACCTGTTCCAGCCTTTTTTAAAGCTGGCCACTGTCTTCAACGAGATTATCTCTTCTGGTAGTGCATTCCAAGTGTCCATCACCCTCTCTGTGAAGAAGTGTTTCCTGACTTCCTTCCTAAACCTCTCATCCTCCAGCTTAAGACTATGCCCTCTCGTGTTATGGTTGCCACTCAGCTTAAAGAGACTCTCCTTATCAACCTTATTTATCCCTTTCAAGTACTTGAAGGTCCCAATCATGACCCCCCTCTCTCCTGTCTTCACATAATATTCATGAAAAATCATGAAGCAAAGGTTCTGAACTTCATACAGTTCTAGTCTATGGCATGATACAAAGGCACATTTTTATAAACTCCTTACTAAATCACATGTGAAGATACTCACTGGATGATCTAAGCTGGTTAAACCCTCTATTCTGTTTTAGGTCCATTCTGGGAATCATGGCATGCCCCCAAGGGAGTGACTAGGCCATTTGAATGGCTAGAAGGGAATTTTTTACCTCTGAGAATAGAAGATCAGAAGGCTGTGGGTTCCAGCCCCACACCAGGAATGTGAGATAAATCCCAGTACTGATACTATAGTGCATCATGACGGTAGTGCTGCACTCCTGAGGTGTCATCTTTTGGATGAGATGTTAAACTGAGGTCCTGTCTGCCTGTTCAGGTGGTTGTTCAGGTGCACGTTAAAGATCCCATGGCACTTCTTGATAAGAGTAGGGGAAATTTTTATTGAAACTTCACAATAAAATTATAATACAATACATTATTAGTTGTTTGATATAATACATAAATTATAAGGTAAATTAAGTAAGTATTCAGGCATACCATCCTACCTGCCTTATAATGTAAAAGTAAGGGCAATTGCTTCTCAGTGTGTTCAAAGCTTATACCGTTCAATTAGTGAGGTAACAGGACATTTCAAGGTATAAAAATCACCAGCATAAAATTCTAAAGATGTCATCATGTAGGAGGCAGTATAGCACAGTGGTCTAAGGCTCTGAGTTATAAACCTGGAGACCTGAGTTTGAATCCCACAGCCTCCACTTGCATATTGTGTGACCTTGAGCAAGTCACTTAACTTCCTTGTGCTCCCAGGTCGCACCTGTAAACAAGCTTTCAGCTTAGTCTGTCTCTCCTGGTTACAAAAAAAAAAAAATATCCAAATTCCTTAATACACACTTACTGTCCCTACGGACTTTGTAGCTAAACAACTGCATATCTGGTGTTATCATAGTCATCTTATCCACGTTATGTTTTTCCATCTTATTTCATACTGTTGCTCAGAAAGAGAATGTTTTTCTTGTGTTTGGTTAATTCTCACCACTCCCTCTATTAAATTAAACAATTGCTCCCCAGACATATCTATCTGCTGTATAGTCAAACAACACCTTGTATACCATATATAATATTCAAAACACACCAAAAATAACCATATTGTTTGTCTGTCATAACTAAGCCATTGATTCGGTAGTATACCCAAGTACAAAATATCAGGTGTCATTTTATGGAAAAGTGACTGAGGCCACTTACGAGGTACTAAGGTCCAAAATTGAACTACTGTATAGCATGATATGTAAAAAATAAGTGATTCATCATTTCCAAAATTCCCTCACATGACTCTTTTGGGCAGAAGCTTTCTTCCACTCCCTTATGTTTCAAGTTACTTCTGACATTCAACTTTCCATGGATTGTAAGCCAAAGCACATCCCACATGTTGTCTAGGATCCTATTTGAGGTTAACATTTTGCCTGTAATCATCCCTTCCTTTTTAGGGTGGTGAGCAAAAGCTGGAGACTCATTAAAAGAGTTGGTCATAATGTGCCAATAAAAGTCTCGTCTTTTCACTGAAAGCATTTGAACCTGGAGCATAACCATGTCTTCAGTTTACCAAAACAATTTTGAAAATAAAGGGGAAGATTCGTAAGTGATCTCTGTTTATGCACATGTGACTTTATGGGCCAAAATGGAAAAATAGGATCCACATTTTCCTCTACCCACACCATCCTTTGGCTGTTCATGCCAATCAAAAGGGGCTTGAAATATGTGACAATAAAGAGCACTATTGGGTAAATCATTTTTAACCCCCCTTGGCTTTATCTGAATACAATATTCCCCAGTTAATGGGTTCAGTTGACTTCCCCAAAAGCATTGTAAGTAATATCCATAGATAGTGATGACTAGTTGTCTGGGTGGTGGATAAATACAGCTCAAATGCAGGGACATTGTTAAAAAGAATGTTTTAGCCAGGTACACCTTTTTTAACTCTAACATTCTCCACTTGTTCCAGGCATTAACCTTACTTTGTGCAGTGGTTTATAACTTTTCCCCATTTACTGTAGATATGCTGGATCTCCTTTCCAAAAAAGAATTCCTAAAATCTTACAGGGCTCATTTTTACTGCTGTTCCCATCACTTCAGTATCTAATAACTGTCTTACACCTATGGGATACAGTTACTTTTGGTGTAGTTTATCACTGATCCTGTCATCCCTGAAAAGGTCTTTAAAACTGTTTCTGTCTTCTGACATGACTCCAAATCAGCTAGTACCAAGCATACATTGTTCACGTATGCAATTCTTTTAATTTCTAGGTACAAACTTGAAAAGGTTAAACCAGTAATTTCAGGGGACAAATTTATTTTATGTAATAATGGATCTGAAGTTTATATATATAACAGGAGGCTTAACGGGCACCCCGTCTCATACCTTTTTCTACTTTACATCCCATTCCCATCCATCCATCCATTTATATATAGAATTGTTGTGGTCCTTTGATAACACTTTGTTAATCAGCATATAAATTCCTGTGGGATCCCATAGGCCATCATATATTCCAAAAGACAGGTATGTGATATTCTCTTGAAAGCTTTGTCTGATCTATACAGACCAAACATCCTGATAGTTCTGCTGCCTTTCTCATAACAGGATTAAGCTATGTATTATACTTCTACTGGGTACAGCACCTGTTTGAGATGGATGTAATATTTCTCCTATAGTAAAAGCTAGCCTATTACTTAGTAAATTGGTAAACATTTTAAAGTCAGAATTTAAAAGCGTGATTGGTCACCAATTCATCAAAACATTTAAATCTCCTAACTTGTACATTAAGATGACTAAGATGCTAACTGGAAAACTGTCTGATTGTAACATAGCATTGAATACATTTACCATTTCCATTTTCAATTTTTCCACTATGAATGAATACATTTCGTTAGGTAAATTATCTTGACCGGATGCCAACCCTTCTGTCAAGTTTTGCACAGTGCCTAAAATTTCTTATTTAGTAATGGGTTGTATTAATGAATTTTTAAACTGTAAAGAAAGTTGTGGCAAATTACATGTATTTAACAACCAGATAAATCTGTGGATGATAAAATTTGTTCATTAAAACTGTCCATAATATATCTATCTATTACTCTCAAAATATCACATTTCTTCACTACAATGGTTCCATCCTTACAAGTAATTTTTTTTAACAATTTTCTTTTGACATTGCTTTTTACAATATTCAGAAGGATTTACGTGATCTTGTTTACCTTGGGTTCCAAATTTTTGTTCAGCATTTAATGAATTTAATCTATCATATTGAATCTCTGCCATTTTAGTTTTTATTTCAGTGATTCGTATGGTATAATCGAGTCCACTACTATTTTGTAGAGAAATTAATTGAAGCATCTGGTTTCTTAGAGGTGATAGAAAATGGCTTTTACACCTCTAGATGCCTTTCAGTTGTTCTTTTATTGGTTACTCAGTATTCTGATATACTTTTGATCTTTTTTATTAAATTAATAATCTAATGTTGTTGCTGTTGTAACTACCCTGAATCCTTCTCTGCTCAACAGTTGCTGCTGTCTCTTTTCATACTGCCTGAACATTGTATGAGATCACAAACTCCTTTCCAGACCATTCAGATGAATGGCATGGAATGGGAGTCTGTGATGTCATAGACTGTGTTAGAGATATGAAAATCAAGAGCAGCAGCTGGTGAGTAGAGTGGAACTCAATGTAGGTCTTAGGGCACCCCAAAGCAACATTATTTATTTATAAAAAAAATCAAAGCATATCGTAATATATAACTAGCATGGAAAGGAAGATGGAAGGGAAGTTAAATATGCAAACATCATTTCCTATCTCCTTTAAAGTTTTATAATTATCCCCTTTTAATGTCCCATTCAATTTCCCCATTTTTTGAAAATATTCTCTGTAATACGAATAACCATCTGCCAGTTATGTGTATATAATTTTGTTATAAATCTATGTTTTGTATGGCAGTCCTGCTTTGGAAACAGGTAAAGCAGCAGAGCCTCATGGAACACTGGATTTTAAAAGAGAAGAAAAAAATGGCCTGCCCTCCCGCTAACCTACAGGATAAGATGTCCAGAGCTTCCTTTCCTGTTTTAACACCTACCTGCCAAAATCTGTGTAGCTGTTATACAACCAGCTTATAAAAAATACAACTGCTTTGAACTTAGGAAGACTGTTGTAAAAAAAAAGTTACATTTTATAGAATAACAGGAGGAAGATTGTTTTTGGAAAGCATACGTGAATTAACCTTACAGGATATTTCTGCAACATCAAAGGGTGTCATAAACCATACTCCGAGGAAGACAGACTGTCTTGATATAATTAATAATATTGCTGTATTTGCAGATTCCAATTAAGTAGTAATCTGACCTGTTTGCCTATGCAGCTGTATGTTACAAATTAAGTATGCAGGAGTGAGTGTGACCTCACACTAGCAGCTCAGAGCTGACACATCACAAGGAGGGAGGGATATTCTGGCCTCCCTCATATTGGTGAAGCTTGGCTAAAAGGACTGACACTCTTTTCTGGACTTCTAAGAGTCATCTTTGTTTCTGGACTTCTAAGGTACACTTCTGTCAATGTAGGTAACAGCCCAAATCATTTGCTAACTAAAAACCTGAGGTAGAATTAGCTAACTCAGTTACAAGGCACTTTGTTTTGTAATTGTCCATTTCTCCTCTGACTGTAACCTTAATGTATATATGTTCTGTATTTATTTACCATTTTTAATTTTAGTAAAAATTGTTTTTCCTTAAACCTGACTGGGAACTTGCTCATTTTGAGTGTGAATGGGGGGACAGTATTGATAATTCTGACATAACTGTTAAATTGCTTAGAGTGTGACCATATACAACCATGCTAACAAGGATCTGTGTAAAGATCCAGCAATGTAAGAAAATACCAGCATCTCAATTGATTCTGCAGGGGGTTGTGAAACAGGTTGGTTGCATGCCCACTGGGTCAAGTATTGTGCTGCATTCCCCAAAGAGAGTTGGATATTTGGACCTGTTACCTGGGTGTGCTAGCTAAAAAGGGTTCATAATTTACCCCAGGATGTGAGACTGGTAGTTTGCTTGGACCCGAAACAAAGAGGAGGGTGTCCCTGTTTGTTCCCTGTTCACAGATCGCACTTCTAGGTTAGGCACTGTGGGGGCAGATGGCTTGACCCCCAGAGTGGATTTGTGACAGATCTGGTGTGCAGCGCTGGGATATGAAACATTTGTTTGCATATTGTGCAACTATTTGGTGGCATGGGCATTAACATTCCTGCATGTCAGATTGATAAACTGTAACAGTTCACATGCAAACAAGGCAGAGATTTTAAAAGAAATATATAATTTGGGTTACAGTCTAAAGTTCCCTACCAGTTTTATATTTTTTTGGGTACCAAGCTAGTGTAGCCATAGATTAAGGAAGAAGATGGCTTCCACCTACAGTGAATACACAGCAGAATACCTGAGGCAGTTGTGCCAGGAAAGAGGAGTCCAGTGTGAGGGGCGACCCAAACAGCACCTTGTGGAGGCTCTTGTGGCAGCCAATGCACAGGTGACTGCCCAGGACCTCGAGTCACAGTCAGTGACTGAAAGGGACCAGAATTTGGATGTGGAGGAGCAAGGGTCCACCACAGTGTCTAGTCCCAGGAAGGAGGACAGTGGGACCAGAGGAAACCCAGGACCACAACAGCAGGGGAAGGTCACCACCATGCTGGAGCCAGAAGAGATCAGGCTACAGCCAGCATTAAGGAGAATGGAGCTCAAACTCAGACAGAGGAAGTTCCAGATGGAGTTGGAGAAGCAGGTAAAAGAAAACCAGCTTTGGAGAGAGGCAGAGGAAAGAGAGCGACAGCTTCAGAGAGAGGCCGAGGAACAAGAATGACAGCTGCAGCTAGAGGATGAGCAAGAGCAGTGACAGGCTGAGTGAGAGTGATGAGAGGCCAAATAAGAGGAGAAAGAGTGCCAGAGGGAGTTTGAACTGCAGAAGCTAAAACTTCAGCATCCAGTGCCAGAACAGGTAAGTGACATGGGTGAACTGGTAACTCCAGGATTGGGGTACAAATTAAATTCTAAATTGATAGCTAAATTTAAAGAGGCGGAGGATATGGATGCATTTTTAAATTCATTTGAAAAGGTATGCATGCAGGCAAAAATTCCCCAAGTCCTGGAGCTTCCAGCTATCCCCGCTGCTTACTGGGAAAGCTCATGACTCATTGGGTCAAATGGACAATCAGGACAGTAATGATTATGACAAACTTAAAGCTGCATTGCTTAAAAAGTATGAACTGACATCTGAAGCATATAGAGTTAAGTTCCATAAGCTCAGGAGAAGCCCTGACATGAGCTACAACTAGCCACAAAGCAACATCAGATTTTTGAAACATTGGTGGGAAGGGGTCAAAGCCAACTGTAGAGAAAATCGAGGATGTGGTACTTTTGGAACAATTCTTTTGGGCTTGCCCAGCAGAGCTGAAAACCTGACTAGAGGACCAAGCTCCAAAAACAGTGCAGGAGGCTGCTGAGCTCTCGGACCGCTATGCCAGGAACAGGCCTGCTCTAAAAGGGAGTGGGGTGGGTGGGCAGTGCAGAAAGGGAAAAATGCACCTTCAGGGCATCTGAAACACTCACTGACTCCCCAGAAAGTGGGCAGCCCCAGGTTACATAGAAAGGATTTTCCTGATAAAAGAAATGATGAATGCTAGTTTTGTAAGCAACCAGGGCATCTTGCAAGACAGTGTCCTAAAAAGGCACAGAGTGCACAAAGTGGTGATCGAACAGAGGTGGGTACACTGTGTATACCTGAAAGCATGCCTGTAAACATGAGAGAGCACATTCACCTGGTTACTGTAAATTGGGTGCACACCCATGGATTATGGGGTGTGGGGGAGTCCCTTACATTGGTAAAAGAGGATTTGGTTGAGCCTGGACAGCTTATACCTAATCAGTTCATAGCTGTAAGAGGATTTACTGGTGAGAAAAAACTCTGCCCCTAGTAAGTGTTCTCCTGGACTGGGGTGAGACAGGAGAGGGGGTGCAGAAAGTGGCTGTAGGCAACAACCTTACCCTGGATGTGATTACAGGGAATAATCTACAAAAGGGGGTGGTATGTATGGTTACCTGCAGTCAGATGGCAAAGGCTGATTATAGTTCCCTGAACCCTATAGAAACCCCTGTGGAAAACACTGGAGGCTGGTTCCCCAGCCTGTGTCTCCAGCAATGGAGAATAGTGAAAGGGAGATAGAACTCCCCCAAGTAGCAGTTAACAAAACAGCTATAGAAGGTTACTCTGAGGAGGGAGGGGTAGCCAGTTGTCAGAGGGTTAGGGATGGCAGTGATCCTGAATGCTCTGACACCAGAGCTATGGACCCCAATTTACAGACTGAAGGGGACATGTCCCATGCCTTGGGAAAATGTAAAGATTTTGCAGCTGCTCAGAGGATGGACCCTAGTTTAGAAAGGCTGAGGGCTTGTTCAGAATCTGATGGGACCCAGGGAGGTGATGGGAGACGTAGAGTGTTTTGGGACAATGGACTGTTGTATAAGCAGGACGTAAGGACAGAGGGAGGGATGATGGGCAGGCAGCTTGTTGTTCCCCAGGGGTACCATGAGCAGTTGCTCAAGATCACTCATGATATCCCCATGTCTGCACATCTGGGAATCATGCACACTACCCAGCAATTGGCTCAGAACTTCTATTGGCCCAACTTCACCCAGCAGGTGAAGGAATATTGCAGGTCTTGCCACCAGTGCCAACAAATAGGGAAAGCAGGCAGTAAAAGCAAAGCTGCCATAATTCCCTTGCCCTTAGTGGATGAGCCATTCCAGAGGGTAGGAATGGATATTGTGGGACCTTTGAGTACCCCAAGCTCCTCCGGGAAGAGGTATATTCTGATGGTGGTAGATTATGCCACCCGGTACCCAGAGGCAGTTGCCCTATCCTCACTGAGGACAGACAAAGTGACAGATGCCTTGCTAGGGATTTTCTATCATGCTGGGTTTCCACAGTAGGTTATCACCGATCAAGGGGGTACCTTCATGTTGGAACTGATGAATGGTTTGTGGGAGAAGTGTGTGGTGATGCAGAGACACATGACACCTTAGCACCTGCAAGCCAATGGGCTTGTGGAAAGGTTCAATGGTACCCTAAAATTGATGCTCCAAGAATTTGCTGATCAGCATGGGAGGGACTAGGAAACATACCTTCCCCACCTGTTGTTCGCATACAGGGAGGTGCCCTAAGAGTAGACAGGGTTCTCCTGCTTTGAACTCTTACATGGATGCAGAATGCGTGGGTCCATAGACTTGGTCTGGGAAGATTGGGAAGGCAAGCATGCCACCAAGGGAACTCTCATAGTGCAATGTGTCCTGAAGTTTAGGGAAAAGCTGAAGGAGCTTATGGGAACAGCCCAGAGTTACCTGTCAGCTGCCCAGCAGAAGCAAAAGTTCTGGTACAACCTCAGAGCCAGAGCTCGCTCGTACACCATAGGTCAGGAAATCATGGTCCTAATGCTGGTCCGGAAAGATAAGCTGCAGGCCAAGTGGGCAGAACCGTACAAAGTAGTCAGACAAGTGAATGACGTAAATTACATTGTGGAAATCTGTGCAGGAGACATACCAATAGAATGTAGCATGTCAACATGATGAAGACAAATGCAAATAGGGCTGACATGGTATTTGCAGTGTGTAGTCCTGGGGAGGGGAGGACGAGGAAGACCTCTTTCTGGACTTGCTGGAGGAAAGCAAGTGGGAGTTCTCTGTGGAGGCAATCAAACTGTCACCCCAGTCGACCCCGGAACAGATCCAGGAAGTAATAATGGTTTTAGCAGACTTTGCCCCATTGTTTAATGCCAAGCCTGGATTAACCACCTTGGTGACACACAATGTAGACACAGGGATGCAAGCGCCCATACGGTGGACAGCATATCTGGCATCTGAGGCATTCCTAAAGGACATTAGGATGGAGGCGCAAGAAATGCTGGATTTAGGAGTCATCCAGAATTTCCACAGACCCTGGACCTCACCCATAGTCCTTGTTCCCAAGCTGGATGGCTCTATGTGCTTTTGTGTGGGCTATCATGGACTCAACGCAGTCATGAAGTCTGATGCCCACCCAATACCACGTACAGATGAACTACCGGACAAGTTGGGAGGGGTGACATACCTTACCACCACTGACCTGATGAAAGGGTACTGGCAGGTGGAGGTAACTGCCACAGATAGGGAAAGGTCACAGAAATATAGAAACATAGATGCTGATGGCAGAAAAGGACCACAATGCCCATACAGTCTGCCCATTTCTTTTTCTACCTTATGAATGTGACATCGACCTTTGCTCTGTCAATGGCCTATCTATTCATACTCATCTGTATTGCTCCCTTATGCCTATCCCATGCCTGTTTGGAGCCTTGCACTGTATTCATATCCACCACTTCCTTAGGTAGGCCATTCCATGGATCCACCACCCTTTCTGTGAAAAAGAACTTCCTCACATTACCCCTTAATTGGCCTCCCTCTAATCTCATGCTATGTCCTCTTGTCCTGCTGTTTTTCTTATATTGAAACATGTTAGACTCTTTCACCTTGTTAATGCCCTTAAGGTGTTTGAATGTTTCGATCATATCACCTCTCTCCCTCCTTTTCTCTAGGGAATACATACTGAGTTCCGTTAATCTGTCCTCATATGTTTTCTGATGCAGTCCCAGCACCATTTTGGTTGCCCTTCTCTGGACTGCCTCAATTTGGTTAATGTCCTTGTGACGATGTGGCCTCCAGTACTACACACAGTACTCCATATGGGGCCTAACCAGTGTCTTGTAGAGAAGGACTATTACCTCCCTCTTCCGACTTGTTGTACCCCTACTAATACACTCCAACATCCCCCTAGCCTTACCTACTGCTTTAGTGGTCTGCTTGGATGATTTCAGGTCATCATTCATGATGATGCCCAAGTCTCTTTCTTTCCTTTTGACTGCCAGCACCTCCCCTCCCAGCCTATAGGTGGCTTCAGGGTTTCTCTTCCCTATGTGCATGATCTTGCGCTCCTTTGCATTAAACCCCAGTTGCTACTTTTTCTACCATTTTGCTAGTTTATCCAGATCTCTTCTCATTCTTCCCACCCCATCTGGATCATCTACTCTGTTGCAGATCTTGGTGTCATCTGCAAACCGACAAACCTTACCCTCCAGTCCATCTGCAATGTCACTGATGAAGATATTGAAGAGGACTGCCCCCAGGACTGATCCTTGAGGTACCCCACTAGTGACTTGCATCTTTTCTGATTGTATACCATTTACCACCACTCTCTGTTTTCTGCCCGTCAACCAGTTTACTAACATACTATTTACCAGCAGATTAGGCCTTATGGTCTATCGAGTCTGCTCGAACCTAGATCCTTAGTTGGGTGCCGAGACCCTCCCATCCCTTGTGCTCCAGAAACCCCTATCATCCATCCCCACCCCCGGACAGGCCATCATCTGATACATCCACTTTCTGTGTCTGTCCCACCCTCTCTTGAAGCCCTCCACTGTGGATCTCTGAACCAGCTCACCAGGCAGTGCATTCCAAGGGTCCACCACCCTCTCAGTGAAAAACCTCCTCTTTTCCCCCTCACCCTTTCACCTTCCAACTTCAAACCATGCCCTCTGGTGATACCTCCCTGCTTTAGTCTAAAGATCCCCTCCATGTTTACCCTATTTATTCCCTTGAGGTACTTGAAGACCTCAATCATGTCCCCCCTGTCTCTCCTCTCCTCCAATGAAAACAGGCAGAGCTCCTCAAGTCTGTCCTCATAAGTCAAATCCCCTAGCCCTCGTATCATCTTTGTTGCCCTCCTATGTACCCTCTCCAGGAGCTGTATGTCCCTCTTCAAGTGTGGTCTCCAGTACTGTATGCAGTACTCAAGGTGTGGTCTAACCAGTCCATTGTACAGCGGCAGAATCACTTCCTTGCTCCTAGAGGTGATCCCCCTTATGATGCATCCCAACATCCTGTTTGCCTTGCTAGCTGCTCTCCTGCACTGCTCAGAGTTATTCATACATGTATCCACCATGACCCCTAGGTCTTTTTCCCTATTGAGGCCTCCAGCGCCTCCCTCCCAGGGTGTACCTGTGTTTAGGGTTTCCCCGACCAAGATGCAACACCTTGCACTTGGTGATATTGAAATTTAATTTCCATGTGTGAGCCCAGCTTTCCAGGATGTCCAGGTCCCCTTGCAGGGCCAACCTCCCCTCTTCTCCCTCAACTACTGCTCCCATCTTGGAGTCCTCCGCAAAGAGACTCATTTCACACCCTATACCCTCCCTGATGTCCGATATGTATGCATTAAACAGGATTGGACCCAGGACCGAGCCCTGTGGTACCCCACTACCAACCTCTCTAGGGTTCGAGAGCTCCCCACAGACCACTACTCTCTGAGTGCGTCCAGCTAGCCAGTTTTCAATCCATTTGACCATCAAAGGGCCTACTCCTAACCCCATCAGTTTCTCCACCAGACCATTGTGGGGGACAGGGTCAAATGCCTTGCTGAAGTCCAAGAATAATACATCCACAGGCTTACCCCTGTCCAGTTCTGATGTTACCCATTCATAGAACTCCACAAGGTTGGTTTGACATGATCTACCTGGCACAAAACCATGTTGCCGACTATCCATACCTCCCACCTCCTCCAAGTACACCCCCAATCATTCCTTTAGTATACTCTCCATTAATTTTCCCACCACCGAGGTCAAACTGATGGGTCTATAGTTACCTGGTACTTCCCTCAACCCCCCTGTGTGGATTGGTACCACATGTGCCTCTCGCCAATCCCTAGGTACCCTCCTGTCTCAAGTGACCTGCTGAAAAGCTCCACCAGAAGTGCAGCCAGTAGTCTGCCAATTCCCATAGGACTCTCGGATGAACGCCATCCGCCCAGGAGATTTTGTCTTTTCAGGGCCTTGAGGGCTAACCACACTTTGGCGGGATAGCATCATCCGTCCTCCACCTTACTGGTCTTTTATCCTTATCAGATGTGACACCCCTGGGGTACCTTTCCCTCCCTTTTGCTCCATTTCTGTTGCTCCCTGATCCCACTCCCCTGCCGCTGCTATCCCTTTGTGCCTTGCTTGTAGATATCCCATCCCCTCCCTAGTGAACACAGAGGCAAAGTACTCGTTAAATACCTCTGCCTGATCCTCGCCTCTTCCACCCACCCTCCTTCTGATCTCAATCTGCTGAGATGGCCCTTAGTTTTTCTCCACTCCCCAATGTACCCGAAGAACCCCTTTTTCCCTCCATGTATCCCCTGTGCCGGCCGCTGCTCTTTACTGGACTTTGCTCCCCTCACCATACCGGTGACTTTTCTAGATGCAAGCTGGTACATTTCCTTATCCCTATCCCCTCTTGTTGTTTTATATTTTTTGTAAGCCGCCTTCTTTTCTCTGACTGCTACCTGTACCTCACTGGACCACCAACATGGTTTATGTGACCTTGCTCCCTTATGTTTCAACTTAGCGCAGATCCTGACTGCCTCATGAAGTCCTGCTTTATGACCTCCCATCTCCTTTCCACACTTGTCGTTGAGGTAATCCCTTCAAGTGATCCTTGAGAATATTTCCATGCCCATAAAGTCTTCCCCCTGAGGTCCACTGCCAGTGTCCTAGATCTCACCCCACTCCCCATGCTTATTTGAAACCAGACAGTATTGTGGTCACTCCCAGTCAGGGGTCCTGTACAACCATGTCCCTACCAGATCCCCATCTGCCAGAACCACATCCAGGACATGCCCCTCCCTTGTGGGCTCCATCACATGCTGTGTTAAGAACACATCCTGGAAGCCATCCAGCAGCCTCTGCTCCTTGGCCACCTTAGAAGACATGGTTCCCAGTTTGTACCTGGCATATTAAGGTCCCCATCAACACCACTCCTTCCCTTTTGGACCACACTGGGCAATGATGTTTGTCCAGCAAACCATCCTCTAGAACATCACTCATCCGGGGGCCTATATGCTACTCCCAGCTTGACCTTATCTCCTGCTGGGGATCGTAAGGTGACCCATAAGGCCTCCACGTTTCTCTCTGCCTCTTCTACCATAGCAATTTCTATGTCATCTCTAATGAACATAGCCACTCCACCCCCTCTGCCCTCCTTTCTATCCTTCCTAAGCATAGTGTACCCCTGCACATTTAGGTCCCAGTCATGGTTTTTGTTGGCCCACGTCTCCGTGACCGCCGCCACATCCATCCCCCTCGAACAGCATGGCCTGGAACTCTGGCAACTTGTTTCCCAAGCTCCTGGCATTTACTAACACCAATCCCACCCCTTATCCCTGATCCTCTTTGTCGAACCCCACCCAGATTCCTTATACTTCCATCCTCCCCTGCTCCTCCTGAAACCTCCACCTCCAGTCTGTTTCCCTCCCTTGGGCTTGAAGGCTACTTCCCTCATCTGGAGGGAGGGCTTTGGTCAGCCCCTCCTTATCCCTTCCCCCTACAAGTTTAAACCCCACCTTTCTTGTATGTAGTCAGCCATCCCTTGTTTAAGGACTTCCTTCCCTAATGGGGCAAGATGAAACCTGTCCTTGGCATATAGTCCCTTATCCTCCCAAACTCCATTCCAGTTCCCTAACACCCCCAACCCATTCTCTTCACCCCCACTTCCTGAGCCAGTCATTAACCTCTGTGAGCTTCATTTTTTTCTCCACTGAGGCCTTTGGTACTGGCAATATCTCTGAAAAGGAAATGTTGCATCCATTATCCCGACAGACTCTGGCAAGCTCTTGGAACCTTGCTTGGATTTCCAAAACGCTATTTCCCTCTAGATCATTAGTTCCCAAATGCACCAGGAAATCCGGTTTCCCTCCACAATCCCTAACCATTTCATACACCATGAACTTTGCTCTGTGCACTGTCAGCCCAGAGATACTCACTACCTTTACCACCCAGTTGACCAACTTCTGACCCACCCTGAGCATACTCATCTTATAAATCAATCTTTTATGTGGAACAGTATCAAAAGCATTGCTAAAGTCAAGGAAGGTAACATCAACTGCTCCCTCTTGGTCCACCACTCTGGTTACCCAGTCAAAGAAATCTATGAGATTAGTTTGACAGGACCTTCCTTTTGTAAACCCATGCTGTCTTGGATCCTGTGCTCCTATGCTTTCCAGGTGTTGCACTATCCTTTCCTTAAGGAGTGTCTCCATAATGTTGCCCACTACTGAGGTAAGACTGACTCGTCTATAGTTCCCTTCCTCCTCCCTGCTGGCACTCTTGTGGAGCGAGATCACACGAGCCCTTCTCCAGTCTTCTGGGACCTCTCCTGTGCTCAGAGACTCACTAAACAGTTCTAATAATGGCTCTGCTAGTTTCACCCTTGGCTCCTTTAGTACCCTGGGATGTATGCCATCAGGTCCCATTGCCTTGTCCACCCTGAGCTTATTGAGCTCTTGTAGGACCCTTTCTTTCATGAAGGGACCAATGCACACCTCCCTCCCCCCTGTGTCCATGGTGCTGAGCTGTGTGCCCTGCCCTACCTCTCTTCAGTAAATACTGAGTAGAAGTATCTATTTATGATAGCTGCTTTTACATGGTCCTTCTCCTCACACACACCCTTATCCCCTTTGATCTTAGCAATACCCCCTCTGGACTTTCTCCTTTCACTAATGTATCTATAGAAAGTCTTGTCACCGTCTTTTACTGTTTGTGCTAGTGTTTCCTCAGTTTGGGCCTTTGCCTTCCTTACTGCCTTCTCTGCTTCCCTTAGGGAAGTTTGTATGCTTCTCTATCTTCATCCTGCTACGTTCCCCTTATATGTCCTGAAGGCCAGCCTTTTGGTTGTGACCTTTTCTGCTACTGTTTTTGAGAACCAAAGTGGTTTCCTTCTTCTTTTGCACTTCCTTTTCTCTCTAACACAATGGGATGTTGCTTCAAGTATTGCATCCTTAAGGGTGGCCTTCATCACTCTGATAGGGTTATTCAGGTTCAAGGTAATGCCTTTCAGAATGAAGAATGCCCCTGCCACCTTCCAAAGTTTGGTGAACCAGGTGTTACATGGTACTGAAGAGTATGCAGTGGCATACCTGGATAACATTGCCATCTTTAGTGCCAGCTGGAACACCTGCCCCACCTTAAGGAAGTGTTTGGCAGGATACAGAAGGATGGGTTCCCCGTCAAAGCTGAAAAGTACCAGGTGGCCATGGCAGAGGTGGCATACCTAGGGCACGTAGTAGGGTGGGGACAGCTCCATCCTAATCAAGCAAAGATTGAGGCAATAGAGGTGTGACCCAGACCTGAAACACAGAAGCAGGTCCAGAGTTTTTTAGGAACTGCAGGGTACTATCAAAAGTTTGTATCAAACTACAGTGCCCCTGGCAGCTCCCCTATCTGGTTTACTAAAGACAAGAATGTTTAAAAAGGTAAAGTGGGAGCCAGCCTGTGAACAAGCCTTTACATGGCTAAAGGAGGCACTGTGTGTTGCTTCTGTGTTAGCCAGTACAGACTACAGTAAACCATTTGTAGTCCAGACAGATGCCTCAGATGTGGGTATTGGGGCAGTACTTAATCAGACTTCTAACCAAGGGAAATATCACCCAATAGTGTACCTCAATAAGAAATTACTTCCCCAGGAATAGGCTTATTCTACAGTGGAGAGGGAGTGTCTTGTACTGGTGTGAGCAGAGAAGAAATTGGAGCCATACCATTACAGGATGCACTTTGAGGTACAAACGGATCATAACCCTTTGATTTGGCTGACACAAATGGGTGAAAAGAATGATAGGCATCTAGGATTGAGCCTTGCTTTACAGGGTTATGACATGACTGTCATTTATAAGGCTGGGGCAGCAAATGCCAAAGCAGACGGGCTATCCCAACAGTTAGAGCAGTGAACTGAATTTGTTAAACTCATCTCATTCCTAGGAATGGATTCCCACAAATTCAGTCTAGGATGGAGGGATGTAACAGGAATAGCCATCTGCCAGTTATGTGTATATAATTTTGTAATAAGTCTATGTTTTGTATGGCAGTCCTACTTAGGAAACAGGCCAAGCAGCAGAGCCTCATGGGCCACTGGATTTTAAAAGAGAATTAAAAAAAAATAGTCTGCCCTCTTGCTGACCTAGAGGATAAGCTGGCTAGAACTTCCTTTCTTGTTTTAACACCTACCTGCCAAAACCTGTATAGCTGTTATACAACCAGGTTATAAAAAAACAACTGCTTTGAACTTAGGAAGACTGCCGTAAAAAGTTACATCTTATAGGATAACAGGAGGAAGATTGTTTTTGGAAAGCACATGTGAATTAATCTTACAGGATATTTCTGCAACATCAAAGGGTGTTGTAAACCATATTCTGAAGAAGACAGACTACATTATTATAATTAACAATATTGCTGTATTTGCAGATTCCAATAAAGTAGTAATCTGACCTGTTTGCCTGTGCAGCTGTATGTTACAAATTAAGTATGCAGGAGTGAGTGTGACCTCACACTAGCAGCTCAGAGCTATGACATCACAAGGAGGGAGGGACATTGTGGCCTCCCTGATATTGGTGAAGCTTGGCTTCAAAGGACTGGCCCTCTTTTCTGGACTTCTAAGTGTCATCTTTGTTTCTGGACTTCTAAGGGATACTTCTGCCAATATAGGTAACAGCCCAAATCATGTGCCAACTGAAAACCTGAAGTAGAATTAGCTAAATCAGTTACAAGGCACTTTATTTTGTAGTTGTCCATTTCTTTTCTGACTGTAACCTTAATGTATATATGTTCTGTATTTATTTACCATTTTTAATTTTAGTAAACCTTGTTTTTCCTTAAACCTGCCTGGGAACTTATTCATTTTGAGTGTGACTTGGGGAACAGTATTGATACTTCTGACATAACTGTTATATTGCTTAGAGTGTCACCATATACAACCATGCTAACAAGGATCTGTGTAAAGATCCAGCAAGGTAAAAAAACACCAGTGTCTCAACTGAGTCAACAGTGGATTGTAATCCAGGTTTGTTGTATGCCTGCTGGGTCAAGTATTATGCTGCGTTCCCCAAAGAGAATGTGATATTTGGACCTGTTACCTGGGTGTGCTAACTAAAAAGGGCCCATAATTGACTCCAGGACATGAGACTAGTAGTTTGCTCAGACCCAAAACAAAGAGAAGGGTGTCCCCGTTTGTCCCCTGTTCACGAATCACTCTTCAAGGTTGGGCACTGTGGGAGCAGAGGACCTGTTCCCCAGAGTGGATCTGTGACATTCTCAAATATCAGTTTTGGTATCCTCCCACCAACTCTGTGGGGAGTCACAGAGAAAAAATACTGACTTTCAGAAACCCAGTACATAATCACAACCCTGCTTGATAAGTGGGTTATTTAGTAAGTTTAAATTTATTCTCCAATATCCAGGGCCATGGGCCATTTCTTCAAAATTTGCCAGTGTTAAACAAAGCACACCATGATCGGACAAACTACCAGTTTAACTATGGTGCTTTTAACATCCAAATTTGGAGAAATAAACCAGTAATCTATCCTGGTGGTAAGATTTCACCAAAAATATGTATTTTTTTTCAGAACTACCTGTGGGAGTAAAGGCATCAATGAGACCTGTTTGCGTTAATAGATTATTTTAAATATTACTGTCGCAAAATGTTTTTGTTGTTTTCAAACCTCTGACAGCTATAAACCTGCTACAATTGAAATCCCCCCTGAACAAAATATACCTCAATATAAATAAATAGAGTTGTATCATTTGTAAGAGGTCAAGCCTGCTACCTCTAGTCTGGGGAGCATATATATTAATCAAATGAAAATCCATATCATTTAGCTATAGGTCCCTACCTGGTAAAATATCTACCATATGAATAACCTGTGTGCCAGAATTGTTTAGGCAAATTTCTACCCTGCTACAAACTTCATGTCCTATTAACAATGTACTTCTCCCAATAACCAAGCTAAACTTGCTGTTTGCATTCCTGCTGCTGAATGCAACCTTGTATCTTATAAGAAGATGAAGTCATATGGACATGCATCAAATTGTGCAAAGGTTAACAGCTGATTTTTCTCTGATTTATGCTGTTAGTGTTCTGAGAAGTTATTTATAAATCATTCAAAGGTCACCTCATTGTAATTATGCATCAGTATTGTTACAGTCTTCTGGAGCTTGCCCGAGTACCCATTCTTCTTTTCCTTTGTTTATGAACTGTTTCTACCCCAGGATTGTCAACATCGGATGAAATGTCTTTTTGAGAAGACATGACTGAAGCAGAGTCAGACTCAATCTCTACATTCATGTCACCCCAGTGTACAGCTGCATATTGGTTGTGTATGGAGATTGTTTCTGAGGATGTCCCTGGTTTGTGTTTGAACTTTCCATTTCCCTTTTTCACAAGCTGAAATTCGCCTTCTTCAGGAAGTGTGTGTGGGGGGGGGGCATAGCAGTTGCAGACTCAGATAGCACATCTTTCTCTTGTGGTTAAGCTTTCTGGTTTGGGGGTGCCTTATTTTGGAGGATTGCTTTTTTCTGTAGTTTGCATAGGCTCTGAAGCCAGATGAGGTGATGGGGGTTTTAGCTGGCTGAGTCTGTCTGCGAGGCTGTGCATTAGCCCTAGGCCTCTCTGTTAATATAAAAGTCTTGTATGCTAAAATCAGCATCTGCTGTATTATGGGCCACCCATGGACACTGTAAAAGGATAATCTTCCTCGTCGCATAGATTGCACTTCAACGGGTGCCTTCAATAGAAGCAGGTGTTCCCCTGTTTCCCACATTGAGTGCATTTGACTATTTCACAAGTACGACTTAACTGTCTTACAGACCCGTACTTGTAGAAATGTCTAGGCTGCCCGGGATGAAAGATAAAACCTTTATCACTGCCAAGATTAAAGCAATTTGGCAAATGTTGAATATCTTCAACTGTTTAGTTGAGTTTCACCTTAATTCTCCACCACCCATTCTAGAAACCTTCTGAATCCAGTATAGGGTCTGATGTATGAATAAACACATATACTTCAGCTGGTGAATACCCTAAGGATTATTTTAAAAGTACTTTTCCCACATAAACTGCATCTGGTAAAGCCTCCATGTCCCTTAAAAAACGCAGACAGCATTTCATATTTTTGCCAACTCTACTGGCTTGTGAAAAAGGCTGGCATATGTTGGAGTATCTTTTGTTGCGGTGCACTGTCACTGGGGGGTTCGGGGGCATCCTCTGAAGTTGAAGTTTTGTTCCGAACTCCCTGGAGCTGCATTATTAAACCCATTTGGACATAAAAAAAATCTTCAGGCATATTAGCCTCTAAAGGTGAAAAAAAGATTGTATCTGACTCATTATTGTCCAGCAGTGAACTCTTCTCCTGGATTTCCTCTGGCTGTGTAGTCTCAGGTGATATATAGTAAGTGGGGGCACTGGCTGTTCAACACCAGTGCCTGGTACAGGCATCTCTGGATCTCAGATCCACAGCCCTGTGATCAATTGCACCCATCTGGCTCCTTTCAGGGCAGTTTTGGGCATCCAGGTGTGTTTCCCCTGTACAGGGCAGGTTTGGTCTTTGTCAGTCTAAATTGCCAGGTTTGAATTCAGGTCTTTAGGAGCTGCATTGAATACAACAATCTTTGTTGCTTGTACTTGCGTCTGTCCTGTTGAGTTACCATCAGAATGTTTTCTTTTTTTTTTCTTCCTCCAGTCTGTTCCTTGCTTCTTGGTATTCTCTTTCTGCGTCTGAGATTTGTTTTTGTAAAAAATATTTTCTCTGCTGTAGTTCCTGTTGTAATGATCATTCCTCCAATAAGATGTCCATGTCTTCTGGTACCACTGCAGGTTGGCAATCCTGCCCTTCTGTTAAAACTGACTTCATAGAGGTGTCTACTGCACCTTCCCCAGTGGTGGCCATTGCAACAGCAGCAGCTGCATCCTCATAGCCTTCTCCTCCATCATCATCCAACTATAAGCTGGACTCTTCCATTGTGCTCACAGGAAGCAATGACCCCTGCAGCAAGAGTAAAAGAATTTCCCAGGTTTCCTGGCCAAATTTCCCTCTATTCACTAATAGCACCAACAGCTTAATCTGATTCTGTAAATCAGTTTGCATCTGCACACATATTCCCCTTCCGTTTCCCCGGGTCACACCTCGAAACAACCCATGGTTAAGGCTGCCTATCCCAGTCACTAACTTTCAAATAAAATAAACAAAAATCAATAACCTCTTGCTGGAGTCTCTGAGATTGATTGCTATCAGAGACTTTAATGACTTGCTTAATGATCAAGCATCACTGCTCAACAGTTCCTCCAGCAGATTAACTCATTGAACCTAGGATGGGCTGTTGCCACTGGTACTCAAAAGCTTCATGGCCACACTTTGGGCTTTGTCTTCTTGCCAGGTCTTTACATAAGTAAAGGTTGTTTGTTTGGATCATCATGCTATGTCATTCCATTGTGAAGACCCTAATTTAATAACCTTCCCCCCACAGAGATGGTCCATTACCACCCTACAAATATCTGGAGCCTGGAGCCTGGGAAATCATTGCAGTATTGGCTCTATTGAGCATGATGACAGCATTGCTAGTGTGGTCAAGGAGGCAGTAGAGGGCTACAATATCGCTCGTACGTCCTCTCTCAACTGTCTGCCATTGTATAGCGTTTATCTCTTGGCATCCCATTGCAGCCCCCCATGGTACTGTGAGGAGCTGAGGTGACTGAAGACAAAGGGACAGATGTTGGAGCATTATTGGCAGAGGTCCTGCTCACCAGAGGTGAAACTGGTGATGAAAACTTGCTACAGTGAGTATTAGTGGGCAATCACCCAGAAAAAGACAGAGTTCCTGTTAAGGGTGATTGCTGAGGGGAAGAACTGACCAGCCCAAGTCTTTTGCACCATAGATAAGTGACCTATTCTCCCCTGTCTACAGTATTAAAAGAGTCTCTTTTTAGCTAAAAAAAATATATAATGAGTTTAATCAGTTCTTCTTTAGCAAGGTGTCATCTATTTGGGACAGAATTTCCTCAAATAGTACACTATGGGCTGGCAGTATCATTCTTCAGATGGGCCCACTTGGTCAGTCATCTGGGGTGGATGTTTTTCTTATTCTAGATGAGATGTTCTGGGTGATGTCAAGACTGTCTTTCACCTACTGTCTACTGGATCCAGGTCCCACTTGGCTATTTATTGACTTGGGGAGGCTGGGTTTGATTATTTTGGAAATTGTCAGGTAATTTCTAGGGGAATGGATTTTCACTACTACTCTGAAAAGAGAAATTATGAAACCTCATCTTAAGAAACTATCTTTGGATCCTGACATTCTTCTGAACTACATTTATATCTGGAACATCCCCTTTTTGGGGGAGATATGTAAGAAGCTGCTGGCAACACAGTTGAAGTACGTCTGGAAAGGTATGACATCTATAAGCCTCTCCAATTGGGATTTCGCCTTTTTCCATAGCATGTAGACTGCACTCATCAAGGTGGTCAATGATGTCCTCACTGTGAAAGATAGAGGGTATTGGCATGGTCAACTGTGGGGTGCTCTTGGAATGCCTGAGGCACTATATAGGATTCACCCATACTGCCTTCTGCTAGTTTGACTTCTATGAGGACCACAGACTGTAGCATGTTGTCTTAGTTAATTCCATCTCTGTGATACCTGGGCTTGACTAGGAAATCAGAGAGTTGTAAAGCAACAGAACATTACAATAGTGTTGTGGGCAAGGCAAACATTAAGCTGGATTTCATATGGAGGGGGATAAGTAGTAGAAGTCAGAAGGTGATCCTGCCATTGTACAGGTCGCTGGTGTGGCCACACCTGGACTACTGCACAAGGTACTGGACTCCACACCTGAGGCAAGACTGTGACAAGGTGGAAGCAGTATAGTCAGGGCAACTAAGATGGTCCATTGACTAAGGATTAAGATGTAGAAGGAAAGGCTGCAGGACTTGAACATGTACACCCTTGAGAAAAGCAGGGAAATGAGTGACATGATGCAGACATACTAGTATGTGCATGGGATAAACAGGATGGACAACAAGGATCTTTCTTCTTTAACTCAAATACAGGGATGAGAGACAACTCATGAACTCGTAAGTGGGAGATTCAAAAGGGACACCCATAAAAATGTTTTCACAGGAAGAGTGAAGGATAATTGGAACAATCTGCTAGAGGAAGTGGTACAGGCCAAATTAGTGAACAGTTTCAAGCAGAGATGACACAGACATATGGAATTAGTTAGAAAAGGGAGTGGTAAAGATGGATATGACCACTAGATCCAGTGCAGAGTAATTAGATAGGGTGGACAGACTGGATGGGCTGACAGACATTTTTCTGTCATCATTGTCTGTGTATCTCAGTATCTATATGGTGTGCCTTGAGGTTCAATCCTAGCCCCTTTGTTGTTTGCAATACACATGCTGTCATTGGGAGACTTCATCAGATGGTAAGGTAAGGAGTTTCATTGCTACGCAGATGATACTCAGCTATGCATGGCATGTGCATCACATGTCAGGGGGAGGGAATGGATAAGGATATGACAGAAGGCATTCTTAGGGTGGCAGAGAAAGGGGAGATACTGTTGATGGGAGACCTGAACATGCCAGATGTTAACTGGAGCATATTTGCTGCAGCCACATCCAAGAGCAGGGCCATTCTCAATGCCCTACAGGTGGCATGCCTCAGACAGCTGGTTTCAGAACCCACTCATGATGGAGCAATCTTAGACCTCATACTCTCAAATGGGGACAGTGAGAGGATCTCAGATCTAGAAGTGGGTTGCCATCTGGGAACAAGTGACCATCAAACAGTGTGGCTTATGATAAACTCAGCTACAGAGTTAAGCCATACAAAAGTGAGAGTACTGCACTTCAGGAGGGCTGACTTTGGCAAGATGGGAGAGTGCCTCAAAAAAGCACTAACAAACCGGCTAGAAGGAGTGGTGGAGCAACAATGGGGAATCATAAAAACTGCCATCACAGAGGCAACAAGCCTTTGTGTGAAGCAAATAAACAAATCAAAATGAAAGAAAAAAACATTATTGTTCTCAAAAGAGGTGGCGGGGAAAGTCAGGGAGAAAAAGATAGCATTCAGGAAGTATAAGGAAACACAGAAGGAGCAGAACAGAGAGCTGTACCAGTTAAGGCAGAAGGAAGCAGGGAAGGAAGTCAGAATAGCAAAGGCCCAAACTGAGGAAAAGATAGCCAACTCAGTTAAGAAGGGGGATAAACCCTTTTATAGGTACATCAGGGAGCATAGAAAGACAAAGGGAGGGATAGTGAGGCTGAATAGAATGAACGGTGGGTGGGCCAGAGGGGGACAGTGGAAAAGCAGGGATACCGAATGAATATTTCTGCTCAGTATTCACAAAAGAGGAGGGAGAGGTGCCAAATCCAATTAACAGAAGCACTCTTGATAGGGGTCTCAATCCCAGTCCTTTCACAGAAGAAAGGGTTCTGAAAGAACTTCTAAAACTGAAGGTGGACAAAGCAATGGGGCCTGATGGAATTCACCCTAGAATTCTAAAATAATTAAGGGGAGAACTAGTGAAACCACTGACTACCCTTTTTAAAAAATCATGGGAGGATGGTGTGGTACCCAAGGACTGAAGGAAGGAAGAGGTGATTCTCCTTCACAGAAGTGGGACCAAGACAGAGGCAGGAAACTAAAGACCTGTCAGTTTGACCTCTGTGGTAGGGAAAGTGATAGAATCACTTCTGAAGGAAATAATTGTTCAGTAACTAGAGGCCCGTGGGGCACAGGACCCAAGGCAGCATGGGTTCACAGTGAGAAGGTCATGTCAGACGAATCTTACTGATTTCTTTGATTGGGTGACCAAAGTAGTAGACCAGGGAGGGGTTGTGGACACGGCCTACCTAGACTTTAACAAGGCATCTGACACAGTTCCACACAAAAGATTAATAGTCAAATTAACCAGCCTGGGAGTGGGTACCAGGGTGATAGCCTGGGTAAAACATTGGCTAGACAACAGGACACAGAAGGTAATTGTAAATGGAGTCCACTCAGAAGAAAGAGGGGTTACTAGCGGGGTACCGCAGGGTTCAGTACTAGGTCCAATCCTTTTTAATGTCTTTATAAGTGACATTGCAGAGGGACTGGAAGGAAAAGTATGCCTCTTTGCAGATGACACAAAGATCTGCAACAGGGTTGATACACAAGGAGGCATGGAAAGGATGAGAAGGGACTTGGCAAGGTTGGAGGAGTGGTCGGAAGTATGGCAGCTAGGATTTAATGTAAAGAAGTGCAAAATAATGCGCCTGGGAAACAAAAACCCAGGGGAAGATTACACAATTGGGGGGGAGGTAGTAACAACAACAAAAATGGAAAGGGACCTGGGGGTAATCATATCAGATGACCTTAAGGTTAACAAGTAATGTGAGAAGGCAGTAGGGAGGGCTGGGGGTATACTGGGATGCATAGGAAGAGGCATCACCAGCAGAAAACAGGAAGTTGTTGTTCCTCTGTACAGAGAGTTGGTGAGACCCCATCTGGAGTACTGCATCCAGTTCTGGAGACCCCATCTCCGTAGTTCACAGGAGGGCAACTAAAATGGTGCAGGGTCTGCAAGAGAAGCCATACGAGGAGAGACTAAAGGAGCTTAATATGTATACCCTTGAGGAAAGGAGGGAGGGGGGTACATGATAGAAACTGTTAAGTACCTCAGTGGAATGAACAAAGTTCAAGAGGGTAGCATCTTTCAGAAAAAGAGACATGCAAGAACAAGGGACACAATTTAAAGACGGGGGGGCAGTTCAGGGGCAATGTGAGGAGGTATTTTTCACAGAGCGGGTAGTGGATGCATGGAACAGCCTTCCTGAGGAGGTTGTGGGGTCTAAAACTGTGGGAGAATTCAAGAATGCATGGGACAGACATAAGGCAATTCTTGTGGGAGGTAGGAAGAAATAGACTTTAGGTTAACTAGGATCTGCGGCTTATCCTGTAGGTAGGGAAATGGGCAGACTAGGTGGGCCAAGCGGTCCTTATCCGCCATCAAAGTCTATGTTTCTATGTTTTTATGAGTTAGATGTGCACCCTGTGCTGTGTCAGTCCTTGCAAGAGATCAATGACTGGCTTCCAACTGGTTAAGTCTCTGTCCAGGCAAGAATAAAGTGATGATTACCTCATCCCTACACACAAAATATCTAAAACTTAAAATAAAAAAAGAAAGATTTTTTCAGACTTGCTTGAGCCTCCCCTGAAACAGGTTGGGGACTCTTCAGGGAGGCTGGTCTCACCATTTGAGAAACCCTAGTGTATGTCTTCATCATATCCAGGTAGGTTTACTGTAATGCTCTTTTTAGGTTTGTCTGGGAGCTTGGTGCATCACCTGCAGCAGGTCCAGAATGCAGTGACCTGTTAAATCTTTAGGACACTTGTAGACATCATATCATGCAGGTGCTTTGGCACTATAGCCTAGTGGATAGAGTAACAAGCTTTGAATGAGCTCTAGCTGTGTATCCAGTAGATTTGGATTTCATTCCCACAACCTCCACTTGCAAACTGTGTGACTCTAAGCAAGTCACTTAACCACCCAAGTGCTCCCAGGTCACCCCTGAAAACAGGCACTTGTACCTAGTGGGCCTTACCAGGTTACCAAAAGAAAAAAAAAACTACACTGGCTGTCCATTTGGTGGTACATCAACTTCAAGGTATGCTTGTTGGTATGCAAGTCTCTGCATGGCAGGGGACCTGGCTATCCAAAAGATCTTGTTGATTTTTTAAGATCTGCCCTCTTAGGTTCACCAGTGCTGGTCTGCTGACTGTGCCCTGGTCAAGGCTAAAGTTGTACAGGGACAGAGCATTTATGGTTGCAGTTTTCAGATTGTGGAACTCTGCCTCTCTACATCTGCTCTGCCAGCAAGTTCGAGACCTTTAAAGTGCCCCTAAAGTTCCATATTTTTGAATTAGCATAATACCTGACTATTTTATTTAACTCACAAAAGTATGCTACTGAAATGCTTTACTCCTCATAGCTATTTATTTACATAATATTTGTAATGTGTTTGTATTTATTTCTTGGAATATTTTTTTTTTGGTAGGGTACTCTGAGCCTCTGGCAAAGAGTTGCTAAAAATTAACTTGTCTTGCCTTTACAGTGTAAGGCAGTCACCATATTTTCTGTCTGAGGGCCTCTATATATTCTCTAAGCATCAACTGAGACAGTATATTCAAAGTTTAAATCTTTGTTTCAAGTTCAACATTCTTTGTTTTTTTTAAAGCATGAATGTGACTTTTGAACCATCACACCTTGTAACAATTGTGTGAAGACTGACTACAAAGTCTCTAATTACTTGCATCAAAATACTGCTAAGAATGGTTCACTTCCAAAAAGCTAGTTATGTTCTCAGTGAAACTGTGCAGGTGATGATTTTTCTTGGGCCTAAACCCCACAAAACTACTGCAACCACTGCTATTAGAGTTTCAGGCAATTCCATCTGAGAAAATTACAAACTAGTAAGCCTTACCTCCATCTGGGAAATTGATGGAGACCATTCTGAAGGAAAGATTAGTGAACAATTTAGAGAATAACTTACCACAGGAAGGCAGGCAGCATGTGTTTGTGTTGTGAAGGTTGTATCAGACAAACATGATTGTGTTTTTTGACTAGGTCACTACGGAACATGATGGAAGCAAGGTGGTAGATTTGTTCTACTTTGACTTCAGCAAAGCCTTTGATTCTGTGCCATACATGTGGCTGCTCAAAAACATGGAGGACTTAGGAATATAGACATAATTAGTCAAGTGGGTGGGAAACTGGTTAGGGGAAAAGCAGCAGTGATGGGTGGTTAACAAGGTCGGATGTAGGGAGAAGACATCACAAGTGGGATGCAGCAGGGATCAGGCTTGTAATCTACGGTTTCTTCAATGGGTGTACACAACTCAGTGAGGAGTTATGCTTGTGCAGCTTTGTAGATTATCTGAAGGTATTTGAATGAATGTGTTGACTGTCATACAAGTACATGTATACTTTGGTCATTTGCACTCTGTCCCATGGAGAACTACCACCCT
This sequence comes from Neoceratodus forsteri, assembly GCA_016271365.2. Lineage (NCBI taxonomy): Eukaryota > Metazoa > Chordata > Ceratodontiformes > Ceratodontidae > Neoceratodus > Neoceratodus forsteri. The sequence continues at coordinate 78,466,143 of CM057453.1, forward strand.
GTCAGGGTACCATGAAGGCAAATGAACCCTCCTGAGGAGGGCTTCAACCCTATAGGTGCCACGGGAACGTAATTCTTTAGGCTAAAGGTACCTTAAGAATAAGCCCCAAAAATACTTCATAACATGCTGAACACAGAGCCTGAGTGAGGACAGACTGACAGCAACTAGTGACAACTATAATAGACAGAGACTGAAATAAGCAATGACTGACAGTAATCAGTAACTGATAGCAGAAGAGGCATAACTTCTGTAAGGAGAGAGGGAGCAGCGGGATGGAAAGAGGACTGCCATCCAATCCCAGCTCACAATGGAAACCTACCTGGGTAAACACTATATTCATATAAATTTACTATGCTGTGGGCCATCTCCTGCATAGACTACCTACTTTTTATGACCTTCGTCATGGAGGAGAGGAAAACCCCTTTGTGCGAAAGAAATATCTGCTGATGCAAGGCCTTGGTTGCCTTCCCTCCAGGTTTGGGATAAAATTTGTGATGTCTCAGTTACCATAACTTAAAAACTCAATCCTAGGGGACATTTTTAGAGGAAAGGCTCTCACTCTGTCCCTCTAATAGGAAAGCCATTGTGGTGCCACAAGCGGATCTCTGCAGCTAGAGGAGGTTCACTATGAAGGAAGCCCACCAACCAAGGTCGGAGGAGCAGAGCAACAATTGCTGAAAGGCACTCACATGGCCTCCATGGATGGAAGGCCTAGAGAAGAAGCCAAACCCTTGAGGGGTAAAACTTTGGAGTTAAGCCCTTGAAGGTCTGGGATTTGTATAACTGGATGATCTTCACCATTGAGGGGCAAAGAAAGGGAAGCAGGTGGAACTAGATGAACCTTATGTATCCCGCCTACTAATTTAGGGTTTACCTTAATGTCTTCCTGGGCTCCTTCTATTCCCACTGCCAGGCTGAAATTCTGTAACGGTAATACAGGTAGATCCAAGGTTATCTGTTTTCTTCTGTTGATTTATGTGAGTGCAATGCTGTGTCTCCACACCTGTTCCTTTAAGAATTCAGTTAGTATGTGTTCAGTGAATGGTCTGGGCTGGGTCCAAGTGCCTTTTAGAGCTTGCAACCTGCCAGACACTGCTTTGATTTGCTCCACTGTGCAGTCGATAATAGAGCAGAGGGAGTTTGAACTAGTACTGTATTTATTTATTTCTAACTGGCTGTTGTATCTAAATTAGGGAGTTTGTTTAACCTGCTTTTCTTGCAGCTTTGCCTTTATGACTAGGGGCCACCATGTTAAGTCCAGGACTTTCAGTAAGTGGACCAATAGAACTCAGGGGACCTCAAAGGGTCCTTGGCTCAAGTACCTCATGGGAAAGAAAGATTGTAGTTTTTAGGTTGGTTCGTAAACTGAACTGAAGGGGGCATCCAAACTGTGACTGACAGTTCCCCCAGCCAACCAGTACTCTGGAACCCAAGGGAAAAGCCCAGAACTGTTAAAGACAGTAGTACAGTTGCAGTTAGAGCATGAAGAGTGAACAACTTGAGCTCTTGAGAAGCTGCTCCCATTCGGAGCTTGGGAGAATCGGCAGGAAGAGGCCCGATTTGCCTCCCTGCCACTGTTTTATTGCATTGGACTTCCTGATTGTAGTGATCTGACAAACCTGAATTGTCACTGAAACTGCAGCAGAAGCTCAGGAGATGTTTAAAAGCACTGCTTGAGATTTGCACTGAAGTTAGGATCCTGTGAAGCGATCAGCCCAGTAGTGGTGAAGAGACTAATATTGGATCAAGAGGTTTGCTTAGTAAATTGACTGCAATAGCAACTGGGTTGTATCCGATCTGTTAGAAGAAGTTAATGCTGTTCTTGTTAAGTGTGCTTAATGTCCATCATGGGTCAAGACCTGCCTGCCCACTACCAGATCATTACACCAGCTGAAGGCTTCACCAGCAAAACAAACTGAACTTTGCCAAAGTGCTCATCACGCCTGGGCCTTTGCCAACCCAACCCAAACTGACTGTATTGCACCAGAGGCTGTCCTCAGCAAGAGACTGGTATTAGGGATCCAGCCCCTGCACAGAGACAACTCGCCGGTTGTGGCTACCTGGAGGGAAAGACCATGAAGAGACGATGTGTCATGTTGACCTTGCTTCCCCAAGCTCGTTGGTGATCAACACGAGGTCTCCATATCACCAGCAACATCACAGCCAACTGGCAGTGTGAGTAAATCCATGTTAGCTCCCTGCAACAAGTCACTTAATTATCTGTGGTACAACCTGATTGCCTTAGTACTTATCTGGGTTACAAGAGACTTGGCCAACCAGCCAGGATTACAAATAATCAAATCTTTGTTGTGCATGCTAACTGCCTTTTCTTTCCATCAAGGGCCACAACAGCTACATTACTCACATCATACTAAACTATGATCCAAGCAGTCACTTCATCACTGTCCATGGTAGGCCCATTTGTAGTGGAGAGAAAAAAGCATGTTGTGGCATGTCACTGTGGTGACAGTGGTGGGGATACAGAGTGCCCCAGAGTACCAAATGTGGGATTTTAATCCAGCAGTGAACAGGTTGTAAGTCAGCATGCATTCAAATCAACAATGTGTAGAGCAACCAAATATGAATACTTTCTTTGCCTAGGTGGCCATGTAATTGGCTTATGCCAAGCTAGTGCATGTTGCCTACATATATTTCATAAGTAACTAACAGTGATTCCGCATCCTCCACTGAAGTCTTTTCCACATGCTTTTATAGGCACACACCAAATAAAGCAAGTCCATGGAACAGAGTCAAAAAATCGGTACAGGACATGCCTAAGGTCATGTGTGGAACACTTACACAAACTCATTTGTACCTTAGCTAGCCAATTCAGACTGTGCATGAATTCAGCACATTTCCTGACATTTGCTGCTCACTGAAAAGTGACCTATGTGAGCATGATATGATAAGACAGCTTGCTTTAGTTTTACGGGAATGGTTGTGAAGTACCGCTACTCAGGTGATGTATAGGTTTCTGGAGGTGGTGGGAGACATAGATGTTGGTGAATGTAAGCAAACATGGGAGGCACGTAGCTGTTCAATCACAACAATAAACAAAGTATTTGTCACACATAAACAATAATATGTTGTGTTTCAGCAGCACTTGTAAAAGTTGTACAGTCTGTGGACAGCATTGTCCATATCGGCCGTTCCCTTATATGTTTGTATGATATTGACTAGTGCATGGTTGAAAATTGTAAATGGAAAACATATTGCTATTTATATTTATTACTCCTCTGCCTGTTTTTCAAAACTCCCAGGTACTTACTGAGCTTGCTATACAAATAGAAGGAACATCGGCAAAGGCTGGAGACAATGAAGTTCTGGGGCCATCATCTGCAGTGTACACAGAGTTTGACCGCCATGTGCAGCACATCATGGAACACAATGGACACCAAAGTTCTGCTTGCCAGACTGAAACTGCTGTTAGTAGTATCCATGCTTTGCTGTCATTAACGTGGTGCACCTCACCATGGTCCAAATTCTAGAACGGTTTGCGCAAGTCGCCTACATAGGAGACTGGCACCAAACCACGTTACGCCAAGGAATGCTGCAGGTTCCAGTATCCATGTGGTTGAGCCCTGCAACTTGTGACCATCGGGCAGGTACACAAAACTAAGAGATGGAAAACCAAAAAAGCAGCTCCACGCTGGAGCTGTGCAAGCCCAAATCAGTCTCAGTCAAATCCAAAAAAAGGGCAGCACCAGCATCCGTCTCAATTTATGAAAACAACATTTATTGTATTACATGCCTGTAAAGAAGCAGTGGCAATAAAGGCAGACTCACAAGCTCCGACCGGTTTCGTGCATGCGCACTTCCTCAGGGAGGCTGACATAGACACAATCCCTTACTTAAATACCCCACATCACATATAGTTAACAATTATACAATAGTCACATTCCAGTGAACACCAACTTCCAACGCATATATAAGTAAAAACATTATGCATCACTAAAATTCCTATCTGGATATGTATCTCATACAAAACATGCTGAATTCTTTAAAACATTTATGTAGAATAAGGAAATATGTGTTCTAATTAACTCGCAGTAAATTCAAAAACATAAAAACATCCAATAATTTATATAAATCGGAATCCAAATCTCATAATTTTATAAAAACATTTGTTTTTTCTCATAAGAATTAAATATAATACTCAACCCACTCTAAAATTTATAAAGATGGGTCACGACCCGAAGGTCAAAAGGATCACCTACTAATATGCTCAGACCTGAAACTTTTTATATAATGTTATCATTTTTAGTCAGCATATAACTTATTCAGAATAGGAAACCCCCTTATCATTATTTATCGGAGCCCAAAATATCATTACTCCATAATTTCCGATTTCTTATGTGTAGGAGGTCAACAAGGTCAACATAATATGCTCATCTACAATAGACATCATATATAATCTTTCCTTAATCATCTTTAAAGAATCAAAAAACAAAAACCAAATCCCAGATTTTAACTACAAATAAACCACTAACAACCCGAAGGTCATAAAGGTCAATTACTAGTATGCACATTAAAAAAATTTATATATCATTTCTTCTATATTTCACTGATATCTCATACAAAGTTATTAAAATATAAAGACTGAGGAAGTTATATTCTAGTTGACCTATAATTAATTCAAAATCAAAAAACATCTAGAAATCAAAATACAGAAGGTCAACAAGGTCAACATAACATGCTCATCTTCTAAACACATCATGTATAATATTTCTTTAGTCATCTCTAAAAGGAGTCAGAAAAATCAATCCCAATATTCTAACTTCATATAAGCGGCAAAACGACCAGAAGGTCACAAAGGTCAATTACTAATATGCACACTGAAACATTTTTTTTACCATTTCTTTTGTATTCTACCATTTAAACATATCCATATAATAAATAAGGGAAAAAAAGTGTGTTTAAAAAACTGGAAAATCGGAAAACCACCACGTTTTTATCTTTTCTTTAAAAACGGTAAAACAGAGATACCCTCATTTAATCCTGGTGTTTCAACACCCTTTAACGTAAAAATCCAAAAAGCTTCCCTTTCTAATAGAAAATTGTCTAGATCCCCCCCTTTCACCAACAGTCACTTTCTGTACCTATAAAACAAAAACATGTTCCCACTTCCAGATTGTGTTGCTATGTGTTTAGCTAGTGCATTCTTCAAATCTAAGTTTCTTACTGCTCCCAAATGTTTGCCAATCCGAACCTTAAATGGTCGACTAGTCTTACCCACATAAAATGCACCACAAACACATGTTGCCAAATACACAATACCCCCCGTTGAACAATTGATAAACTGTTCAATTTTGTATTCTTTTGGGGATTTTGGAGAACAAAATCTGTCAGTCTTCTTTACCACCGGACAAAACTTACAATGTCCACATTTAAATGTACCTTTTGGCAAAGGTGGTGGAAAACATGTTTCTACTCTCAAAACGGGCTGTAAACTGTTCACTAGTCTATCCCTTAGATTACTAGCACGTCTATATACCATGCGTGGCATCGCCTGTACCCATGGTGTCAATAATGGTTCAGTTTGCAATATACTCCAATGCTTTCGAAAAATATCTCTCACTTGTCCTGATTTTTTAGTATATGTACTTACGAAATTCAAAATACCACTATCATCTACTTGCTTTTTTGTTTTATATCTCATAAGCCCTTCCCTGTTTTTTTCAAGAGCCATTTTATTAGCCTGTTGAATTTTTTCTGGCTTATAGCCCCTCTCGAGAAATCGTGTCTCCATTTCAAATGCCCTAATCTTATAATCTTCTGTATCAGAGCAATTTCTTCTAATTCTCAAAAACTGTGCATCTGGAATATTTTCTACAATATGTTTAGGATGGCAACTCGAGGGTAATAATATTGTGTTCCTGTCGCTGTCTTTTCTAAACAAATCCGTTCCAAGTGTACCATCTGGCATCAAGGTTATATTTAAATCCAAAAAATGTACACTCACGGTGCTACTATCCATTTTTAACCTCAAATTTGGATTTGTTAGTTCTAAAAATAACACAAATTCTTTAAGTTGTTCCATAGTGCCAGACCAAAGCAATAAGATGTCGTCAATAAAGCGCTTCCACCGAACAATTTTACCAAAAAAAGATTTTCATGTTGAGATAATACTATATCTTGGTCCCAGACTGTATGAGATATCAGTGAAATATAGAAGAAATTATATATAAAAATTTTTTAATGTGCATACTCGTAATTGACCTTTATGACCTTCGTGTTGTTAGTGGTTTATTGGTAGCTAAAATCTGGATTTGGTTTTTGTTTTTTGACTTTAAAGATGATTAAGGAAAGATTATATATGTCTATTGTAGATGAGCATATTATGTTGACCTTGTTGACTTCTACATATAAGAAATCGGAAATTATGGAGTAATGATATTTTGGGTCTGATAAATAATGATAAGGTTTCTATTCTGAATAAGTTATATGCTGACTAAAAATGATAACATTATATAAAAGTTTTAGGTCTGAGCATATTAGTAGGTGACCCTTTGACCTTCGGGTCGTGACCCATCTTTATAAATTTTAGAGTGGGTTGAGTATTATATTTAATTTTATGAGAAAAACAAATGTTTTATAAAATTATGAGATTTGGATTCGATTTATATTAATTATTGGATGTCTTATGTTTTGAATTTATCATGAAGTTAATTAGAACACATATTTCTTATTCTAATGAAATGTTTTAAAGAATTCAGAATGATTTGTATGGAAATACATATCCAGATAGGAATTTTAGTGATGCATATGTTTTTTATTTATATGTGTAGGAAGTTGGTGTTCACTTGGAATGTGATGATTGTATAATTGCTAACATATGTGATGTGGGGGTATTTAAGTAAGGGATTGTGTCTATGTCAGCCTCCCTGAGGAAGTGCACATGCTTGAAACCGGTCGGGGCTTGTGAGTCTGCCTTTATTGCCACTGCTTCTTTATAGGCATGTAATACAATAAATGTCGTTTTCATAAATTGAGACGGATGCTGGTGCTGCCCTTTTTTTGGATTTGACACAAAACTAAGAGCATACCTGAACCGGTTGTTTCATGCTGCAGTTCACCATAACAAAGGGCGTAATAGACTCACCCCACAGTGCCCTAAAGTCCAAACTAATATACCTCATAGTGCTTGCACACCTCCACCATGTTTTCCCTACCCATGGCTCTGCCAGGCCTCAATGTTTATCACTGGATCACAACAAGATTACCAGCATGGAATATGCCATTGCTTGTTGGACATAGGCAAACCTATCCTTCTCTTACTTGTGTGATTGGCCACGGTAGTAATTATATATTTTGTTTCTGGTTACATTGGAATAGGCAACCACATACAGTTAGGCTCATCTAGTATGCTCATTTTCCCACCATACCATTAAGGGCATATGCACTACCTTATCTCTTGATTTACATCCTTATTAGTACCTCAAGGTTTACACCATGATGATCCTTTGTATGCTTGCATCCCCCCACTATATTTGCCACCACTGCGTCAGTTGTGAGTCTGTTCTATTGATCCCCCACCCTGTCAGTGCAGAAATGCTACCTCTCTCGACTCCTCAGTGTAACCACTGCAAACCACATAGTCACCTTTTTTCTGGATCTGACCTGTTCTCCATGATGCCATGTCTGTGTAGCCTGTATATTCTTTCTAGGTCTTTCAGATGTTTGATGTTATCTACCAAATCTCCCCAGTACACCCTCTTGCATCTACTGCTCAGTTTCCCCATGCCATTTCCATGAACAATTGAACTACATCCCTGTGCTTTCTTCAACCACCTAAACTATGAGTCTATTCCATGCATCTACCACTCTTCCTGTCAAGAAAGGCTTCCTCACTCCACCCATAAGTCAACCGCCTCCCCAACCGCATAGCATGGCATCTTTTGCATGGACTAGAACTTGTTTGTTGGACGCCATGCATTTGTAGCCTATCTGTGTATTCTAGATGTTAGAAGTTTTTGGAAGGGCTTTAAGCCTGAGGTTCAATGGGCGGAGCAACAACGTCACTCCCCCATTGAGTTTAAAAGGTCACATCATCCTGGGCTTTGCCAGGATTCTTTTTCATTGCAGCCAGAGGCTCCATCAGCTGTTCTTCCTCTACATGCCTTCTCTCTCACAGCCCCGTTCTTTCTCCCTGGCTCCTTGTCCGCTACTGGTTGCGCTCCTGTTCCCTGCTCCCTTTGATTTGAACCGCCACTCTGTGTGCATCACTGCCTTCCTTTCCACGCTTTAGACCCAGGGGCACCTATGCTCTTCAGATGCCTCACAGAGGACCCTAACTGCTAGCAAATCTTTGGGGAGGTGCCCCTCCTCGGTTCTGTTCCATAAGCGCTGGGGATGTTCTATTGTATCTTGCATTCAGTGCTGATTCCACGGTGACAGCTTGTGCATCTCACACTGCTCCATGTTGCACCTCACTCCTTTCTTCTGCTTTGGCTCCCCTCTCCCCAGGTATCGATCTGGTGTCCTGTTTCTTTTGTCGGAGTCACCCGCTTCCTCCTCAGGTAATCCAGTGCTACCACTCCTGTGTGGCATTCTTCCCTATTCACACCTTCCCATTTCTCTGCATTCATTGCCAGTGCTTTGGGTGCATCTTTCCCCGCCGGGTTTCTCTGGTCTCCCTCTCCATCACTGCAAGATGGGGAATGGCATTTCCGCAAAATAGTTGAGCAGTACTTGACTTCCTTCAATGATTCTCTGGATTTCAGCCACTAAGTATTTCCTTTTGCTGCATGAATTCACAGCTACTCAAGATTACCCCAAACCTTGACTTTCATCACTTTTATTTATATTGCGGTGGATGGTGCACTACCTGGTTTGCCATTCCTTGTCCTGCTGCATGATGACCGATGGAGGAGACGGCTGGGCCTTTGCAGTTCTCTGCCTAACCCCCCCTGTCCCATGCACCATGTCTTTGGTCACTTTCCACCACTACTGAGTTCATCATTTGGCTCCTGCTTCTGATAGCCATACCACTGTGATTCACTATGTACTTCCTTAAGGGGGTTCCTGCTCTCTCTCAGGCACATTCTAATACTGACCAGGAGGTGGCTCCTTAAGTCAAGTCTGATCTGCTTTGGACCATTCTTGCCCTACTCTCCATGTTTTGTTTGGGCATACCTAGCATATCTTATATGCCCATCCCCATCCAGTAGCTGAACCGGGCTGCTGGCGGAATCACTGCCTTCGGTGGCAGTTATGGTCTGCTTGGCTCTACTCCTCTGGCCCCTCGTCCTCATGTTCCCTCTGCCCTCCATTCCTCTTCTCCCTCTCCAATCATGCTTCTTTTCAATCCTGCAGTTTGCTGCTGCTCCTGCAGTTCTCATTCAGTACTGGCCATTCCGAATTCTCTCCAATCTCTGCCTACTGGCTCTATTTCATTTGCATACACTTGTGCTTCCTCCTCAAACTTGCCCTACTGCAATTCTCATTCCTTCATACCAGTTCTTTTTCAAGTTACACTCTGGTTCCTGACACGCCCCTCCATCTGGCCTGCATTCGATATTTCTTTTGGGCATACCTATTATTCCTCATATGCCGCCTCATCAACCCATGGCTCTCCGGCCACCTGTCAGGTTCAAGACCCTGGTTATCCTTCACCACTTCACACCAGCCATCCCGGATTCAGCCATTATCATCCTGCATTGGTGGGGTCCTATGCTACCCCATCGACCTTCCTCCATCCTTTGTCCTTTCATACCTCACTTTCCTGTACCAGTCTCCATTGCTTCAATCCCTCATTATACCTCATCCGTTTCCTAATTTTACCTTACTTATCCTAGCACCTTTTCTAGTACCAGCCATCATGGCTTCACTCCGCTCTTATCTTCACTCCTCATCATACATCATCCAATTCTGCTCACTCCTCATCATACCTCATCCAGTTTTGATCCTTGATCGCTCAACCTGAGTAGTCTCTGGTTCCAGATCTCCCTTCTTGGCCTCGGAGTCTACCTTCTTTCGAGGAGCCCACTTCCTTTTACTTCCTTCATACAAGTTCATTTTCAAGTTCATTTCTGTCTCCTCCTCTTCCAGTTCCACACCAGCCATCCAGGATTCACTCCACTTGTGGCCTGCTATCAATATTCTTTTTGGGCATATCTACCATAACTCACATGCCAGCTATCATCTGCGGCCATACTGTCTCATGTATTGAGTTCATAACTCCAGTCATAACCAGTTCATAAATCCAGTCATCATTCACTCAGCATTACCTCGAGGTTTATCTATTTACATCGCTTACTTGAACATTCCTCTCATTGAATTCCATACTGCCTCATTGACTATAACCTCAGGGTCCAATCATTCAGAGTCTAATTGTTTACATCACATAATCAAGCATGCCTCTTCAACCTCAGTGTCTGCTCAATCACATCACTCAGTCAAGCCAGTCTGCATTATCATCTGACTCCTCATTAGCACATCTGGAATCTCCTCGTGAGCACATCTGTATACACTTGCTCCTCTGAGGCATACATGGATTTACTCCCTCTCATCCTTGCTCCTCTGATCTACTATCTCTCATTGAATACTCGAGCATAACCTCCTTGGGTCCCTGCTACTTCATGTTCCTTATTTAATCTGTGCTTCTTTGGAGTTTTTCCCTATCCTATTGTCATCCTCCCTACCTATATCGTTAATCTATGAACCATTCTCTTTACCAACATATGTCTTCAAATCAAACATCGTCAGTGTGGAGGGAGGGTGACCTAGGCCTTGGATCCCCAGAGGTTTTCTCCTCAAAGGGGGTTTTCACTCTCTTCTATGCCAATGGTCATACTATTAGTTAGAGTTAGTGCTTTCTTCATGTGAGTTTGTTAGGTTCCGCTGTTGGATGGAGGCAGATGGTGGCCCCGGCTTTCCCCTCTCTCTTCAGGAAGTTAGCCCTTCTCTTCACAGAATTCATTCATCATCCTCATCTCTTCGAAGCTTGACATCTTTGGGTATTCTTTTTGGCTGCTTCCTCACCTACATTTAGCCAAAGCATTCGTTCCAGGCACCTGTGTGGGGGACTCTCCTCTAGGGTTCCTTGCATCGTACTCCTACAGGGTGGTATATCCCACGGATAGGGAGGCAGAAAGTCACAAAGCAAATCAAGTTACACAAGCATCATCTCATATTATCTCATTCAGTTGTGTAAGCACATCGAATGGAAGGGCTTTAAGCCCAAGGTTTAATGGGAGGAGCAACAATTTCACTCCCCCATTGAGTTTAAAAGGTCACATCATCCTGGGCTTTGCCAGGATTCTTTTTTGTTGCCCACCATCCACCCCTCCTCCTCCAGCAGCTTCTCTCTTCCACGTGGGCTTCTTCCTAACCTACCTTTAGCTGATGCATTCATTCCTGGCACTTGTAGAGGGGACCCCTCCTCTTGGGTTCCTTGCGTCATACCCCTACAGTGTGGTATATCCCATGGCTAGAGAGGTGGAAAGCCACACAGCAAATTAAGTTACATGAGCCTTGTGTGCAAATCACGTTACACAAGCCTTGTGTGCACTCTGTATATTTGGTTATCAAGGTGCTGTAGTGTATAATGTGCCATTGTATGTGTATTACCTTCAGGACCTCCTTTTGAATAAGCTTGCTCAATGGAGTCTTCCTGCAATAAACTTGAACTTGAACTTGAAGCATCATCTCATATTATCTCATTCAGTTGCGTAAGCACGTCGAACTATCATATATACCCTGTCTCCCTCATTGTTGCTACAGCTACGTTACACCTATTCTGGTACCCTGTGTGCATGAATTCCTCAAACTATGTTGACTGCAACCACCTGCGAAGAGACTGTATTACATGCATCCACCACTCTTTCTGTGAATACATACTTCCTCACTGCACTCATTCCTCATCCCACTTTCAAACTCATATAATGTCCACACATTCGTGGATGTGGACTTTACAGTTACAGTGCATGCCTCTGTGCATTCTATCCAGCCATGTAATGGATGGTGATCATAGCTCCTCTCTCTCTCCATGTTACTACTGCTGTTTTCCCTATCATGATCCCATGAAAACTTGCCTCCCTTCACTGTGCTTCATCCCTCAGTCTCTGTTGGGAATCAACTCCAAGCGTCCACCCACCTTAATGTGAAGAAAGACTTCATCACCATGCCCATTCGGCAACCCACTTCCAACCTTGTTTCATCGCCACACCTTTATGGACATGAACTGTTCTGTGTGATTCCCTTATCTTTGTCTTTTTGATGTTTGGTGGATTCTATCATATCTCACTTATTTCCCTCTGTGTTGCAACTACTAGGTTTTATTGCCATACTGTAACTCCTTCCACTGCCTCCACTTGGACTATATTCCATGCATCCACCAGTCTTTCTGTAAAGAAATGCTTTGTGACTGTACCCCATTATCTACCCCCTTCAGACTGCATTTGGTGGCCCCTTGTTCCTGGCCACGTACTTTTCTGGCATATGCCATGCCTTGCTACCTATGTTGGGTATGTTTCAGGTAGCCTGTTTTATATCATATCTACCCTGTCTCTGCAATACTACTAGGTATGTATGTTGAGATCTGACAGTCTCTCCTCATATGACTTACCTTGCATTGCATGCCCTGCACCATCTTTGAAGTCCTTTTCTGAAATGCCTCTATCATGTCTATGTCTGTATGGAGATGCAACATCTTGTGCCAGAAATGGTATTCCTAATCAGGCAACACAAATGATCTGCACAGTGGCATCACCACCACATTCTGCATGCTTGTTATGCCTGTCCACCCCCCACATCCACCTAGCTGTTATCACAGCTGTGGTACATTTTGTCTCCTCCTGTAGATAATCAGATATGATTACCCACAAATTGGTTTCATGTTTGGTTAAACATCATGTCCCCCTTCACATCAGCCTGTTATCTGCCCCATTATTGATGCTCGCCAAATGCTTGCTTACATACTTTATTGTCAACACCACTATGGCCATTTCTAGTTTTTATTTTGGTCCCTCAGCTTCCACCCACCACACACAAGGTGTACACCCTGCTTTAGATCTGAGTGTGATCCGTGTGGCACCCAATTGTGCACTCCCTGCTCCTCATGCAAACACCATTTAGTATGACCCTTTTTTCAGTCACTCAACTAGTTCCTTGCCTTTGTGCCATGTCTGATAGAGACATTATAATTTCAGATTCAGCACTTTGAAGAGTTGCAGTTTAGCTATGATTACTTTGCTTTGGCATCATCTTCTTGTAATCACCTGACTGTGTAGGTCATTATGCTAAATGCTGTTCCCAGCATTGCCTTTCAACAATTACAGATTTAGACAACGGTGTAAAAGCAGATTTAGTACTTTGCTGTGCAGAAAACATTCAGTTTATTAGACTAAATGCTTTCCAAACTTTGCCGTTTCATAACGCACTGCTTTAGACCACATTGAGACAGATAGAAGATTTTGCACTTTGATGTGCAGAGATGGCTCCTTTTTGAAGTAGCAAACCATTTGCAGGATTTCTCTTTTGCTTTCACAGTTCTTTTGGCCAATCTACTGCTAATCATCTGTCTATAAAGTTTAGTTTAGTGCTGTGCTTTGCACTCCATCAAGCTGGAGCCACTGGTTCTCCACTCCCTTGTTCTGAAGTTTGGCACTTACAACAGGACCATCTTATCTGCTTTCATGTTTTGTTTCAGGCAGTCAGAAAGAAAGCACCCATCACATGGACTATAAAGACACTGTACTAGTGTCACTGCTGGGCAGTTTAGTTGGGTGAAACGCAAGTTTTTTTTCCAATGTTAGCACCAGCTGTTTAAACTTTCTGCCGGTTGATGTTTTGCCACAGTGTAAAATAAAATTTATGTGACACTAGTATAGTGTCTTTGTAGTCCGTGTGATGGGTGCTTTTTTCTGACTGCCTGATTAATATTTAACATAGCACCATCAATCGTTAGCCCAGTGCTCCTGTTTTTACACTGTCCTGTTCATGTTTTGTTTCACTTTACCATTGTGACATTTCAGGTCTGAAATGTGTGAATGTCTCACATCACACATTGTAATGAAATGTTGCCCAGCTCATTGAAGTCACAGCCATTACTTTCCAATAGTTACTTGGACTACTATAAAAAGCATCACTTAGCTACCACAGAGTTTGTATCACAAACATGTTTTTGTATCTCTTGCAATTTCTCCGTTAGTATGGATGGGCAAGTGAGACCATTACTCATTGCTTGATGTGTCCAGTATATACAATATTGTGACATAGAAATGCAAACAAGAAAGATATGCTTCCTCAGGCACATATATACTCACAGCCAAAGACATGGTACGAGATATTCTGATATTTCTGTGATATTTCTATCAAAATCTCTGCCTTTCCCCATTCCACAGCACAGGCATCACGGTGAAACTATTCATAAATTATGGCCCTTATGGCTTGGGTGGCATGGGTTGCCCTGTGGTGCTTTGCATGTCACAGTATGGGCATTGGGGCATGGGGAGGCAACATACTTGTGGGACCATGATTGTGACCGGTCGTTTCCAGCATATAGGTGCTGGGCATAAAAGCAGTGGAAAAAGACTTCGTCATGGAACGTCAGGGAGAACATGGGTTGTAAACACCAAACAGTAGGGACTCATGGGGAGGACAAATGGGAGTAAAAGGTGTGCTCAGTTTTTACTATGGAGAAAGAGGGAAAGATACCCAAGTTGGAGGGGAAGATAGGAACTGGGGCAAAGAGGGTGACTGATGGGTAAATCACAGAAGGTAAGGTGTACAAAGCACTGGGACAAGATAGTGAACACCCCTATGTTTCATGGCAGGTCCATTGGTAGACCAATTTAATGCTTCTGTGGACTCAGGGTGTGCACCTCAGGACTGTAGTAGGGCTCACATCATACCCGTCCATAACAGCAGACCCAATAATGAACCAGGTAACCATGGACTGGTGAGCCATATGTCCACAGTGGGGAAAGCAATGGAGACAATCCTGAGGGAGAGTCTGGTGGCCATGCTGGCAGTCAATAGGCCACAGGGCAGTAGGCAGCATGGCTTTTCCAGGGGCAGATCCAGCCAGAACAACCAGGTAGAATACTACAACTGGGTGATTAGGCAGTTGGGCAAGGGCCATGCAGTGCATGTCCTATACCTGGACTTCAGTAATTAATTTGATATGGTGACACATGGGAGACTTGCAAGTAAGCTACAGGGCACAGTGGCAGAAGCAATATTGATGGTCTGGTTGTAGAACTGGTGGCATGGTTGGAAGCAGAGGGTGGTGGTGGGTGTAGAATTCTCATCCTTAATGGCAGTGGTGAGTGGTGTTCAACAAGGTTCCTTCCTGGTGCTGGTGTTATTTTGAATATTTATGGCAGACATCTCAGTGGGCATCACCATCAAGATTAGTCAGTTTGTTGATGACACCAAGATGTTTGCAGTGGTGGATGACCAAGAGTGGTGGCATGGCTCTGAGGAACATCTAACAAGGTGGAAGAGAGGGTCTGACACCTTGCAACTTTGATTCTGAGGCACAATATGCAGGGTTCTGCATTGTGGATTAAAGAATCAGAAGAGAAAGTAATGGTGGGGGGTTGTTGGGGTGGAGTGCAGCAACTGTAGTACACAATACAGCAGAAGTAGCTTATCATATTGCGGAGGTGGTTGGTGGGTCACAAGTTGCATGCATGAAAGTGGTCTGAGGGTATATCATCTATGATGAACACACCGTGGGCAGACACTGCTACACAGGTGGCTGAAGAAGCCATCAGTATGCTATGTTGCATAGGCAGGTGTTTCAATGGCCACCAAGGCAGATCACAGTGACACTAAGAAAGCATGAAAGGTTGTGTGGGGTAGCCTTGTGGTCCTTGGAGAAGGGTGAATAGGAAGGGGGAATGCATAAAAGTACAAATCATTGCCATCATTCTTTTTCTTCCTTATTCCACAGAAAATGGTCAATAAGGGCTGCCAAACAATGAGGAACATCATACATGACTGTGGGAGGGCAAAGTGGACACGGCAACACAGACAACACCACTTGTTACAGAATGTCGAATACAAATCAATATGCCCTGCTTGCAAATGAAAAGTGTTGCTGTACAGTGCAATTTGCTCCATGATCTGCCCACACAGACACCTGATTCACATCCTGTGGTGGATCAACCACGTATACCCACCCGACAGTGACAGTTCGACAGTGAGGTCCCCTACAGCGACTACAGCACCATGCCACTGTAGGAGACCCACTAGAACTGGGCACTGTCTGTCGGGGGTCCTGCACTCCCCACAAGTCAGCTCCAACTCAGAGTTGACAATCCTAAGTGGGGGGGGTGTGGGGAGTTTGAGGGGGTGAAGCCCCCCAAAGAAAACACTTTGTGGCATGGGAAACTGGCAGCCAACTGCAAAATGTGGTCAACTTGCTGTTTTCGCTGTCGGGGCATTCAACAAAAATTTTGTCGAACAACCATCATGGATCTGATGAACCAGACTGTGGACATGATGATGACTTACCAGAGAACGTGGATAGTGTTGACAGTGACCCAGACTGGGGCATATCTGGTGCATCAGATAGTGAAGACGAATTGGAGGAGTGCCTTCCCGATCAGTATGCATTCACTTTGTCATGTACGCACATCACATATTGTCCACATGCACTGCTCCATCATAACTTAATTTTGGGTTTTACATTCCTACATTGGTTTCCCGAATTGGCAGGTGGTCAGGACAGTTACCAGGAAAGGAAATTCATTGTCTTTGAGAGTGCTGTGCTACTACTTCTCCAACTTTGCCATGTTTGCCTCGGCCTGTGTTGTGTCTTTATCCACCAAATGGTTGGTACCATGGTAATCATGGTGCAGTTACATGAGAAAGAACATATGCGCACATGGCAAAATATGCCACCAAATAATTCATTACCAGTTAGTAATCTCTTGGTGGCAAGTACAATTCTTTTCTCTGGTGGTGGACCAAGTAGATTTCTAAACTTCCTCCACCATCTAAACATGCCCCATATTTCTCGTTGTACATTCAGTTTGATGCAGTTGCACTAATTAATTCTTGCTGTGCAAGAGTTTGGCACAGAAAACAAACTGAGCTACTGCGGACCATTCTCAATAACCTGGTGAGACTTGGTGGTGATGCTCTATGTTGTTCCTGGGCCACACGGCAAAGTTTGGTTCGTACTCTGTGAAGGATGTGGTGAGATCGAAAATTGTTGATGTCAAACTGGTCCAGGTAAATGGCTATCTTTTCATCAAATCCTACTAACACCTAGGATGTTGGCTGTATCATTATGCAAGGTAACCACCATACTAACAACACTGTTTTATGCATTGTTTGTGCAGAGTTATGAGGTGAGAAATTCCAATGCAATGGAGCTAGAGGGGCTGAAAAGGTGTACTGAAACTCAGAGCAGAAGAGTTACCTATTGAAAGTCTGACAACAGATTGACATGTGTCAGTGAAGAAGCACATACTTTACGTGAGATGGAGCCAGATATTCAACATTGGTTTGATGTTTGGCATGTTGCCAAAGGTACTTTTTAAAAAATGGTTATTGTACACTATAGTTTGCAAAATAAAATGGCAACATGTTTCTCAGTGACCTGTAGCTTTGCTTCTGAAATTCTTCCAGAAATAAAGAAAAAAATAGAGGCCAAGAGGAAAAGAAAAGACTACCATGTCCTTGGAGATTGGACAAAATCGATTAGTAACCACTTGTGTTGGTGCGCAAGCAGCAGCGATTGTGATGGCAATGTTGTGGCAGCAAAGTGGCAATCCATAAGTAATCATGTGGTCAACTGGCACAGTGGTCGTGCTGAGGTTTTTCAAGAGTGCACACATGGTCATTTAGAGGATCAGAAATGGCCAACAAAAGGTGTGTTCAAATGACACTGTCAAGTATTATAGTCCTGCATGTACTTTCCTGCATAGTCATATGAAAGAAATTTATGTGTGAATGTTGATGTGCAGTGGTAAATTGTCAGAATGTTTCATGGTGCGTAATCTGTGACTGCCTGTTTGAATGGCATAAACAGGGTACTGATGTTCTAGAGCAAGTGGGCATGATGAGTCATGTGAGGTGTAGAAAAAGGGGAAGTATGTGGAAGTATTTTTTAAATACAGAGTGGTGACATCACATAGTCTGGGAGAGCTCAACATGTATACACTGGTCAAGAGACAATACTATGTTGAATACATGTGATAGCATGCCAGCAGAGGCTGAGGTGAAATGCAAGCATTTGTTGACATGTAATGTAGTCATGTGGGTAGACCTCATGAGTTATATCCCGCTTTTTTGTTCTTCACATATGATCGTTGCAGTGGCTGGATGGGTGAGGCTGAGTGTTGAGTCACATGACAGAGAAAATCACCAAGGGGCATTAGGGTGGTGGGGTTAGGGAGGCGGGCTGTGAAGGTAGTTAAAAATTTGTGCAGGCTTTTTACATTCTCTGATAGCTCCGGAAGAGGTAGCATTGATTTCTCCATAACTGAGTCGCCTGTTCTCACACGTGCATCTTTGTTCTAGGTGGTAAAGCCCACAAGAAACTACTTCAAATTGTACATGCACCCTTACTGTGCAAGGATATTCAGAAGCTGTTGCCTGCTCAACAAACTTCTGTTTTGGAAGCTTACCATAAGGTGATGATCTACTTTGTGCCGAAAACTGTCCACTACTTCTATCGAAGTATGGAGGCAATGTAATGTGAACAGAGTTGTAACTGTAGAACTGGTTATACTAACATACTAAAAGTCCAGCAGATGAGGCCCAATGGTCTTTCATGTCTGCTCAATAGTCAGCCCCCATACTGGACACCAACTTTGCTATCCCCCCCCCACCCCATGGGTTTCTCTGTCCCTAGTCTGTATTGGCCTTCACCATCCTCACCCTCCTCCTATACTTGTCCCAGACCCTTTTAAACCCTGCCATAGTGTCCACTTCCACCAGTCCCTTAGGCAGTGCATTCCATGGCTCCACCACCCTGTCAATGAAGTAACACCTCCTCCTGTCTCCCCTGAGTCTCCTCCCCCTACAGCTTGCACCGTGTCCTCTAGTTGCCCCCTCTCCATCCTTTGAAACACACCGACTGAGCCTCACTTATTTATCCCCTTGTACTTGAAGACCTCAATCATGTCCCCCCATCCCTCCTCTCCTACAGGGTGTACATGTTGAGCTCCTCGAGCCTCTCCCCATATGTCCTGTCCCCCAACCCCCAGATCATTTTGGTTGCCCTCCTTTGCACCCTCTCCAGGAGTGCAATGCCCCTATTTAAGTGTGATCTCCAAAACTGTACACAGTACTCGAGGTGCGGCCTAACCATGCAGTTATACAGAAGGAGGATCACTTCCCCCCTTCTGGAGGTTATCCCTCTAGTGATGCATCCCAGCATCCTATTTGCTTTTGCCACTGCCCTCCTACAAGTCTCAGAGTTATTCATTCTGATGTCTATCACCACCTCAGATCCCTCTCACCTTTGAGACCTGTAGTATCTCTCCCCCCCCCCAAGGTATACCTTTAGCCCAGATTTCTTGCCCTTGGGTGCAGAACCCTGCATTTCCCCGCACTGAAACTCAGTTTCCACTTTCACCACCACCTTTCCAGAGCCTCCAGGTCCTTCTGCAGGGCCACTCTTCCTTCCTCCCCATCTACTACCTCTTCCAGCTTTGAGTCATCCACAAAGAGACTCATTTCACTCCTTATACCCTTCCTTATTTCCGAGACATAGGCGTTAAACAGGAAGGACCCTAGCACTGATCCCTGGAGAACCCCACTAATGACGTTCCTTGGAGATGAGACTAGCCCTCCAACTACCACCCTCTGAGTACACTCTGAGAGCCAATTTCCTATTCATCTGATCATCTGCATACCCATCCTCATTTTCCCCAGCTTAGCCAGTAGGCCACTGTGGGGTACCGAATCAAATGCCTTGCTGAAGTCCAGAAAGAAGACATCCGCGGCCTACCCTGGTCCAGGATACTCATCACCCAGTTGTAGAACTCCACAAGGTTTGTCTGACACAATCTTCTGGGGATGAAGCCATACTGTCTATCATCCAGGTACCCCATTTGCTCCAGTACCCTCCCATCCTTTCCTTGACAATACCCTCCATCATTTTGCCCACCACCACCAACATCAGGCTCATGGGCCTGTAGTTTCTCACCTCCTATCTTGACCCTCCCTTGTGGATGGGAACTATATGGGCTACCCTCCAGTCTTGGGGTACCCACCCTGTCCTCAGAGTGATGTTGAAAAGCTCCACCGGGGGGTATCCAGGACATCCACCAGTTCCCTCAGCACCCTGGGATGCATTTCATCCAGCCCTGGAGCTTTCTCCGTCCTAAGGGACAGGAGGGCTTTCCTTACTTTTTCCAACGGGATTTCATCCTTCATGTCCTCCCCTTTGCTCCCTGTACTGCCCTCCCCCCACCTGATGGTGCTGGCTCCTCTTTAGCCGCTTTGGGGTTCCTGATTTCAAAGGTTCCCTCCCCTCCCACTAGTTCACTCTCTCTCCCCCAAAAGATGTGGTCCCCCATCCTCCCTGGTAAAAACTGAGGCAAAGTACTCATTTAGTACCTCGGCCTGCTCTCCTGCATCTTGTGCCCGTCCCTCCCCTGATCTAATCCTACTAATCTGCCCCCTCACCTTCCTTTTTTCCCCAATGTATTTAAAGAACCCCTTGTTCCTCCTCCTGATCCTCCTGATCAAGCTCTGTCCTTCCTCACCTTAGCCGCTTTCACCACCCTGGTGATCGTCCTGGTCATTTGTTCATACCCCCCCTGATTCCTTTCGCTGTTTGAGTGCTTGAAGCACTTATAAGCTTCCTTCTTATCCCTCACCACCTTCTGAACCTCCCGGGTCCAACAACAGGGTTTTCTGGCCTTCCTGAATTTGAGCCTCTCTCTTGCACAGGACCTGGTGGCCTCCTGAATTCCACTCTTAACGATCTCTCACCTGCTGTCAGCATCCATGTCTGGCCTTATCCCTTCCAAATGACCCTTATTGATCCTTCCCATCCCCCTGAAATCTGCACCCCTAAAGTCAATTACCACTGTCTTTGTCTTTGTGTGGCCTTCCCCGGCCCCAGGTCCAGGAAAAAACAGACTGAGGCATGGTCACTCCCAGCCAATGGGTCCGTCACCTCCAGGTCCCTAATCTGGTCACTGTTCACCAGGACTACTTCTAGTGTCCTAGCCTCCTAGTTGGCTCCCCCACCTGCTGTATCACGAACATGTCCTGGAAGACATCCTGAAACCTCTGTTCCTTGGCCACTGGGGACGTCAAATTCCCCCACTCTGTTCCTGGCATGTTTAGGTCTCCCATCACCACTACCCTTCCTGATGATCACTTCCCTGCCTCCCACCTCCATTTGTTCTGCCTGTCCAGAATCCCTCCTCATTCCACTGCTTACTTGTCCACCATGTCCCCTCCTGCTCATCCCGATTTCTGGTCCCTGCCTCCTTCCCCCTTCTCCCTTCCCTACTACCTCCTCTCCCCCAACATTCCTCCTCTACTTCCAGACATAGAGGTTTGAAATGATTTGAAGCCTAAAACAAGCCCCTTTATCCCCCCATCACACCTCCTCATCTTGGTTCACTCTGACCACCCTTTTGTCTGCCTGCTCCTCTGGAAGTTTTCACCTCTTGGGTCCCCTTTGCCAGGGTCCTCCTGTGCCCCCCCCGAGTACCCACCTTCACTCATCTCCCTATGCCAGATGCTTCAGCACCTGGTGCATCCACGTGGGCACACCCTGCCCCCTTCTTCTCCAATACCCATGTCCCCCCCTCAAATCCCCAGCTGCCTTATAAACCCCTCCATCTCCTTCCTATGCTGTGCCAGCTGGTAGCACACTGGGCATCTCCCAAACTTCCAGGCCCTGTCAAGTACCATAGCCGCCCCTCACCCTGTGCACCCAACCACCATCTCAAAGATCCCTGCACTAGTGACATGTGGTTCCTTACCCATCCTCATCATCTAAGTAGGTTTATAGGACAAAAAGGCCCCTACATAATACAGAAACAATTCCACAGGGTCCCCCAGTGATCAGAGCCACAAGTGGCTATACAGTTTCAGAACTCTCAGCGAATACATTTAACAGTCCCCCACACAGCATGCAAAGAGTCTGTTCCAAAACTGAAATTGCTCCAAGGACCAAGGTCTCAGGTTACTAGTCCAGCCCACTCCAGCCCAGACTCCTTCCCTCTGACTATTTAATAGAGGTTAGGGTGGGGGGGGGACACAATTACAGCTCCTACAGTACAAGTTTAATGAAGGCAGCTGGGCTGTCCCCTTTATAGCCCAGCCCCGAGTTTAAAACAGGTTCCCTGCCCTCTGATTGGGCCACCTTCCTCTGGAATCAATTTGCTTCCAGCAGCCCCTCTCGCTCCTGCCCTGGCCCACTATCATTGCAGCCACTGAGAAAAAAAAATTGCCCTGGTTGCTCTTTTCTGCCACCAATGCAGCCTGGTAGATGCTGCCTCCTGCCCGCTGCCTGATA
Organism: Neoceratodus forsteri; assembly: GCA_016271365.2. Taxonomy (NCBI): domain Eukaryota; kingdom Metazoa; phylum Chordata; order Ceratodontiformes; family Ceratodontidae; genus Neoceratodus; species Neoceratodus forsteri. The sequence continues at coordinate 78,488,590 of CM057453.1, forward strand.
CTGCACTCTCCCACCACTGCTCCTCCACCTCCTGCTGCTGATGCGGTACCGGTGCTCCCTTCACACCACCGGTGCGACCAGCGATTCTGCCTGCTCCACCACCACCGATGCATCCTCTGGATCTGCTCTTCCAACAAATACAGCTCCTCCAGTGCAAGTTTAATGTAAAAAAGATTGAACTATTTTATAGTGCTAGAATACAATGTCAACAACAGACCAGTATGGCATATTTCCAAAGGGCATAAATTATAAGATAATTGCAAATTGCAAAATTAAATTTGCCAACATGCACTAAATTTATGTTGAGCAAGATTAAACTGTTCTGAGATATATATGAAGGCCGCCCATATCACAACTTGTGGATTTTGGTGTTTCATAATGGCGTTTACTTCCTATTGAGGATAGCCACTGCTGTAGGCCCAAATCCTAGCACGTTGTGTTGCTCATTTGTGCTATTGTCACACCTTGTGTTCCCTGGGATACCACATAAAAAAGGCCCTGAGTCATGATTTGTCAAGCTCAACTATATTTTTACATGTTTTTCTCCACGGTTCCATCACCTGCAATGGGCTGCCAGACAGATGCGCTTGCATGTGGAGGCGTGCATGCACCCTCATTATCTATTGAAGTCCCCATCCTACAACACCACTAGCATAGAGCCCTGGGCTCCTAATAGTGGCACTTGCACATAGCCTGCACCGCCAGAGTGTCCATAGGTGATGCAGCTAAGGCACATGTTCGCTCCACAACACGAGTCATGGGTTTGGCGACAGGTAAGAGGTACAGCACCTTGACCCTGTGTGACAATGTCCCAGTTTTTTTGGTGTCAATTGTCATTCACTGCCATACGTGTGAAGGCAATAGCCTTAATAATGCATGTGCCTAAGTGCTTCTCAGAGCTGTGATCACTCACATTTCATTCTTCTCCTTTACATCCTTCTGATCACAGTCGTACATTTCAATGAAAACTCAGCACACCAACGGTGGACCACACAGGATGGTGATTTGAAATGGGGAGTGTCCTTCCCCACGTTCAGAGGTGGAATGTCAGTCATTAAGCCAGTGAAAGTACCTGTGACATTCGATAAGCACAGAGCACTACACCTGACATTCTCAAATAAGATGAAATAACATATCACTGTATTTCTACACAGATGGATTGCATTTTTGCATTTGCACTAAGCCAGAGGTTCATTGTCCTTAGTCAGCTGTGACTGAATTTCCAGGTTTCTGCGGTACAGCTCCTGGGCTGTTGTGTCAGTGTTTCCTGATTTATGTTGGCATTAGCCATAAGAGAAACTATCCAATGTCATCAGTGACATCTGATCATGAACACAGAGGAGGTTCTTATGGGATAAACTAGATGAGAAAGAAAGCATCTACTATGGAAAACCAATATCTTTGAATGAAAGGTTGACTAAAACAATGACTTCTGGTGCACTGTTTATATTTTCCATGGCATGATGCAAATACTGCATACAATCCATCCAACACAGAATAGCACGTTTCTCGGTTCCTTGATTGTGGTGCATTGTTGTGTGGTACTGTTTAAAGAGCATGTGCAAAGCCCATTTCTTGATTGTGCTCTTTGCACATGATCTGACCCATCGCGTCTGCCCATCAACTCCCCCACCCCATCTAATTGTTTCACACCCTCCAATGGTCCTCCCATCCCTCCCTTGACATTATCTTGTGCTTGTACCATGCATTTGTGACACCGTACACTGTAGTGGCCCTCATCACCACCACTGGCAGTCTTTTCCAGGGCTCAACCACTCTTTCTCGGAAGTAATACTGTCTAATGTTCCCGCTGTGCTGGCTCCCCGCCCACAGGTCACTAGTGATTATAACTCTCAAATGCAGCTTCTGCCTGATTGCAGCCATTATCGCCCACCCCAGTGGGCCTGTGGTATTATGATTCCTCCTCCCCAAGTGCATCACTGCGCATTTCCTGGCATTGAAATTTAGCTGCCATGTTTCCGACCACTCTCCCAGTGATTTGAGATCTTTCTTCATTTCCACCCCCCCCAGGTTGTCCACCTGTTGCTGAGTTTCGTATCAGTCCACGAAAGGGCAGACTGTTCTCTGACATCATCAGGGATATCCTTGACATCCACGACAGCAATGGGAACAACACCCACTGTTGGCATTTCTCCCATCAGGAAACAGTTTTTTTTCTGCAGTGGGCTTTGCCACCCCCCACACGCGGGAGGCTGCACCACCTGTGCACCATCTCTCTAAATATACAACCCTGAATCATATCAGGGATGGAGGAGGACACCTGTAGTGACAGCAGCACTATTCAATAAGGTACCATGGAGACCTGGCAAGATTAGTCACTGAGGTGGACTTCACTGAGAAAATAACAAGATTGTGACAGTACACCTCCCCAGAGTACACCCCATTGACCAACACCCTTTGTCTTCAGCCCATCAGCCAAGTATTTATAAAACCATTGTGTTATTTATTTTTTGTAGCCAACCTGCCGCCTTGCATCTGCCCAGCCACAGGCCCCTCTGCCTCCACCTCCACTTTGGCCATAACTTCCCTGAAACTCCCTGGCTTACAACATATTATGATGGGGAGCTGGCACTGGAGGCTGATTAAGGCAGAGGGGCTGGCTTCGTGGATGCATCAGGCAGCTAGGTTTTTCCCCCATATGGGGGTGGGGACGTGCAATAATGGCCAGCATCCACCACACCCCACAACGTACTGGTGCCAGTGCTTACAGTACACCCAGCCTCTGCTGGGTGTCTGGAGTGCACCAGACACTCTACCCTCCTTCCCCCCTGGAGAAAGAGAGCAGCCACAGGACGCTCGATCCTTCTCCCTAAGTTGGCCCTCCGACATCCCCGGATCCGTTCCCAAAACTGGGTCGTCAGCGCTGCAGGTCAGCACTCTGCCCCTGCACTAGCAGGATGATGATCTTGTTATTTTCTGACCCACCCCCAGACTCACCAAATGACTGACCAGTCTTTTGTGGGGCACCGTGCTGATGCTTTCCCAAAGTCCTGGTACAGTAGGCCACATCCACTGCTCCACTGCAATGATGGCAGAGGCATATCACTTGAAACATAGAAATTTTTGGTCATACAATGGAAATAACCAACATCATGACAAAATGTTAATGTGGAAGCACAAAGTTTGGGGACTCAGGCATTGTCTGATTTACTTTGAGGTCCTGGGTGTATACAACTAGAAATCATTGGTCTGCCTGATGGATAGTTTAGAACACAGTTCTTGCCACACCTTGAAAAACTGATAATTATAGCATCCTGTGCCACACAAAGTACTGTAATTGGTAGATTGTAATCATGAAAACCACACATTAATTTTCACATGCAGCAATGAGACATACTGTTGTCTGCCAATGTGAACCTGTCATTCAGTTTCATAATCATCTCTGTCATTGATATTTTTTTTAGGGTATGTAGCTGAGCTGATGGAAGAAGTATTCTCATTGTGGACTGAATATCCATCACATAAGTTGGCGCGCAAAGCAGTATAGGACATTGTTGTGCCTACACCACTTGAGGCCACTTATGAGAAGTGTGCCAAGACTGAGCTCATACAGGAACATCAGAGCCAATTCAGCAAAATACACCATGAGGTGTAAGTAACATTGTGTAGCATGACATTTATCATGGGAATCTAAAAGTTTCTTTGTAATACAGTGACACTGCCTCATTGTATGAGGTGACATGTAATGGGTGTGACATAGAAAATATCTGGATGAATGGAGAGTAAGCTAGAGGAATATCACAAGTGGTGGAGCATAGTGGTAGTGATGGTTCCCCGAGCACAATTGCCAAGAGATCAGCTATAGTCTGTCTCATACTGCTAGCTATCACGTATTTCTGCCATACAATAGGATAGTGTTTGGTGGGGTTTTTTTTGGGGGGGGGTTGATTATGCCATCACAGTTAGAGATCTGGTGATATTACACTGTGACAGTGGCATCACAGCATGAGATAAAGAGTTTTCACACTGTAGTGTGCTTACTGGTTTATATGTCTATACACATTGACAGTCGCGTATCACCACATCTTCAGACCTCTGATGCTCCCTTATACATGTACCATGTGCATAACCCATCCACTGTGCTTGCACCTACTACCTCATTTGTAATTCATTGCTTGTGACAGGGGACCTGTTGGTGAAGACAAAGTTCCACACATTTGTATGCATCTTATTTCATGTCATTCTCACTGGTTATCATGACCATAGAAAGCTGTCGTCCACCCCACCCAAAAATATGCCCCTGAGGCACTTGAATGAGATCACTATGGCCATGCACATCTGCAACAGTCAATGTACCGTGAGATCAGATGTTTTGTGTTGCTTTTGTGGTCTTGTATTTAGGATGTTGTATAAAGTAACACTGAATTATCCATTGTGGTATATAATGGCGTGTATTTCTTATTTCCACAGTCAGGAAGAAAACACCAGTGAGGCGCAGTAGATGGACTTTGTACAGTCAGTGTGGGATGACATGGTGGCATGTAAAGTGAATCAGCAAATCTAATATCTACTGTGAATGGATGCACAGAAATAGTACTGGATACGCTGTGTATGGGCATACACAGGAATAATGACAAATACTAATGTATTATGTGTGCACAATATTGTTTTACCACTCGACTACAATGCCAATGTTGCTTGTAGTAATAGAACAGGGATTTCATTCTAGTGGTGCAGCATCAGAGCTTTTTGCCGACTGACACTACTGTGCGGGTCAAGACCAGTGTGACTGAAGTGCACAGCCTGACAACAATATGGTGTTGGGTGACATGACTTTCCTTGGGCACAATAACTGCATATTGGTAACAGTCCATGTTGCATGACATTAACCCTTTTCAACAGTATGGGAATGCATTGCCTTACATATCAGTCTCATGCATTTGAAGCATTTTGCAGCCACGTTACAGCAGCATGCAGAGTGCATACATAGCAGTGTGGACAAGCATGTGATGTAGAAGAACATGCAAATGCATGTTGCTGCAGCTTACATTTTGTGTATTGAAATACCATGGAAACAGTCCCATATACTGTATCCATTTTCACATGAGTGTTTGGAACAACCACAGATGCTGCGTGCCATGTAACACCCATTTGAAGACTAGAACTCTCAGTACCAATGACTGTGCACTATGTTAGAACATCAGTTGCAGACTGTGTCTCACACCACTGAAAGTCTGCCAGGTTTTTTCAGAAATAAGTGCAGTTGCACCACACACTCAGTGGCATCTTGTGCACCTTGTCCTATGAATAGGAAGGATTGTGTGCTAGTGTGCCAACTATTACTTTTTTACACTGCACATTTCTGTTCTGAATGTAACATATACCAACTAAGTATGCCTATTGTGATATTTCCATTACATGATAATGACGAAACAGTATACAATGTTTTGCTTGCAGAAAAGGGATAACTTTGCAGTTCTAACATGCTCTTATTGTATTGCTTATGCAACAAATTGCACACCAAGAAATGGGTGATGTTGATATTCAGAAGACACATACACTGATGAAACTCATTTTATTACCGTGTGAAACAGTGGTCAGAAAATGGATCAATCACAGAGTACCATTCATGCTCTTTTAACATACTTAGCAAAACATGAAATGTAGGATTCAGTTGAGATTTATGACCAAAATCACACTGTGATTGTATTACCATGTGAAATATAAATATGAGAACAAGAAACGTAGTTTACTGATCATTCAAATTAACTGCAGTAGTACTTGAATAAATAGCACTTTGGAGATTACATGCAGGGTAGCAATTCTTGTTATCTGTGTTCAGATCTGAACAATATGCAACAAGCTTGGTCATTGTTGTGTTGGTGTACGTGCATGGTTGTGTTCAGGACAGCAATTGTACATGTTAGTGTGAGAGACAGAATTTGTGTGTGCGACAGACAGAGTGCATGCAAGACCGTCTGTGTTTGAGGGTAGGAGAGTGAGTATGGGAGAGAGAGACAGAGATTGGTTGTTCCTATGTGCACATCTCTTCTTTGCTAGTATCACACTGTCGCAGCACCACTGTGTGCATTTGATGTCCTGGGAATGTGTTGTACTGACTTCCAGTGTGCATTTGCCTGATCACCTTGCTGTCCCCCTTGCAGGCTGCATAACCCAGTGTGTGTGTTTGTGTTTGTGTGCCTCTGTGTAGGCGCCTCCCTGTGTATTTGTGTCCAACCATGGGCACATATCTATGTGTGTCGCCCAGTCATTTACTGTAGAGCAGTGTCACCAAGTGGCAAGCTTGAGAAAGATGACCACAAAGTTACTTCACAGTCCATTTTACTCAAAAAATGTTTTGTTGGATGTGAATGCATGCCCACACCATCTAGTGTGCATCCTTGAACCCAGTGTACTCATCTGATGGGAATTTAGACCTGATCTTGTTGACAATGCAGGTGGGTAGGATTTTCCAATTTCTTCAGCCAAGATGTTGAAAAATCCAATAGATGAAACGCTGGTATGCCATGTGTCCATACATCCCGAAAATCACATAAACAGAAAAATGTGACTCACTGCAACAGGCTAATGTTATGACATCAGGCATACTTAGAAATAACAAAGAACTGCTGGGTTGCTAATGCAGGCTGCGATAACAACAGTACAGTACCACATACCAAAGTATGTAAGCACTGGAGGAGGGGAGGGACAGGCAGGATATGATCATGACTTGAAGAACAAGAAAGAAATAAAAAGTACTTCTTCAGACGGACTGCTCACAGTAATGTTGGGGAGTGACATTCCATGGCATGTTGTGAGATTAGATGGTGGAAGGTGCAGAGTGATGGTGGAGGAAGAGGGGAACACACTATTGGCTTAGATTTAGGATGACAAAAAAGTTTGAAGCATTCAGAAGGGATGTGACAGTGTAAGTGAAAGAAGGAGGGGCAAGGGAGAAGGTGAATGTGAGCCATACTATCACCATCCTGAAGCTATACACATGTTACCTGGTTCACAATTATAATTGATAGATTGGGGGGGGAGGGGTAGGAGAGAGGGAGGGGGATGAATGGGGGGAGAAAGAGAAAGAGAAAGAGAGAGAGAGATCAAAACTACAACTGCCACTACCTCGACCAACAGTAGAGTTTAGCTAGCTCCTGACAGAGTGCATGCCTCACTTCCTCATTGTCCACTTTTGCACAAATCTTAGTTTTGTCCACGAACAGGCTGATCTTCCTCTTGATCAACTCTTGACCCCCAATGCAATGTCTCCGATGAAGACATCAAACAAAACAGGGCTCTGCTCATAACCTTTTGGCACCCAACTCATTACTGGCCTTGGATTGGATCTCTCAAATACCTTACAACTACCTTCTGTAGTCTGCACAGCAACCAGCTCTCCACCCACCCCATCAGTTTCTCACCCACCACCATGTCCCTCAGCTCTGAGTGGAAAGCATTGCTGAAGGCCACATACAGGAAATCCACAGTGTGGCCTTGCTCAACTGCACTAGTGTCCCAGTCGAAGAAGGGTTTGTTTGGCATGATCTGCCTGAGACCAGCCTGACACAGGGTGCTTCTCCTCCTGAGGACCATTACTAATTGAGAAAGGTTATCAACCTCTCCTTCAGAATGGTCTCAATCAACTTCCCACATATCAAAGTTGTGCTCACTGGTCTGTGGTTACCCAGTTGGTCCTTGGGGCCACTCTTGTCAAGGGGCACCATGGGAGCCATCACTCCAGTGCCTGGATACAATCCTCATCTCCAAGCAGGTGTTGAACAGGTCCTCCCGTGGGCATGCCAACACCACTGGCAGTTCATACCAAACCCTTGGCTGTACACCACCTGGTCCTGTTGCCTTGAGGAGGAATAAGGGAGGTGGTTTTAGTATGCAGTAGGACCCTATTTGTGGCTCTGAATGCAACTACATTTCTGCCACTGAAACTATTTATTTATTTTATTTTATTTATTTATTTTTATTTTTTTATTTATTATTTATTTATTTATTTTTTTTAAACACTTTTTCTTCACTTGTCTTCTCAGGGCATCTCTCAGGCTTCTCACACAACATCTGCCCCTAACTGCCCATCAGAACCACTCCTCCAACAGTCACATCAGTATCATGATCCCCACCTTCCTCCTGACCCCAGGGAACAGGCCGAAGATCCCCAGGGGTTACAGTCGGAGTTGTGTCTGGCTTAGGGCATGTGAAGCATCAGCCCCTGGAGGTAGCCATTGTCTCCCACCTGCTAGACAGGTGTTTTTCATGCTTGTTGCTACTCCTCTCTCCCTCCCCACAGAGCTCAGATGTGCATTGACGTCCTCCAATGTCTGCCACAGCTCTAAGCCCTCTACTTCAGACCTAAGCTGCGCAGTGTCTCTGGCTTCCAGCAGAAGTCGCTGCTATGCCAGGCTAGCTTTGGATCCATCCCCGAAAGAGGAGAGCTGTCTGCCAGATGCTCAGTCCTCTCTCTCCACTGCTGACCCCAGCGGTCCTAGCTCATTCCCAAACCCAGGTCGCTGGCGAGGTGTGGCATCCAGCACTTCAACCCTCAGTGCCACCAGGTAGGCTTGCTACAGAACCATGTTTGTCAAAAAATAATAATCAGGTATGAAACAACTGTCAGTGGGCACTGGGATAGTCAACATGACCATTGCAGAAGACATACTTAGCCTGTGGTATCTTGTCACTAATGGGTCCTTCATTCTGTATGAACTCAGACAGGCTTGACCTTAGAACGTATATGTCCATCGTTCATGACTGGAAACCAGGATGTTCTGTAATACACTGTAGTGATGGAAAGTCCTCCATTTCAATACTAATCTGGTGATAATAGGAGCAGCACCTGTTTTCTCTAACAGTTTTCATTGCCACACACTCACCACATTCACACATACAGAAAGCAACAATGGAAACACTAAAACACTGATCAACCAACAATACAGGTAGTAGATGCAAATGAGTACTGTAATGTATGTGTACAGTTTTCATATGATAGGCAGCCACAGTATGGTAACTGCATAACACAGTAATACCCAGCAATACAAATAGAAGCTTGGGGTAGCAGAGCTGAGGATTAAGAAGGCTAAAGCATAGACAAAGGACAGAAGTGCTAGCAATGACAATGGGGTGGACAAGACATTATGGCAGTACACATGGTAAAGGATGAAGGTAAGGCGAGGGATAGTACAGCTTATTGTTGAGAGGGTGGTGAATGTGGAAGGGGATTTACAGAACAATGTCAAAGTTGAATGCAGAAATGTACAGCCAGGCCTAGTTGAATACAAAAATGTTCAGCCAGGCCCAGTTAGTCGGATCTTTTGTGTTTTACCACAGGGAAAGTATTCCCATAATACTGGATGTCTGGAAAGCAGAGGTGTTGAATGCATACCTCAGGCAAGAAATTATGGGTGGATAGTGGTCTGACCAATAAAAGCTAAAAAGGTGGAGGTCAACAGGGGAAATATGTGGAGACTGGTGAGCAAGTGGTGTCCCCAGGGAGTCTGTGTTGATGCCCATTCTTGCCAAAATCTACATAACCAACATTGCTGAGTGGATTCAGGGGAGGCAAGACTTTTATAGGAACAAACAAAACTTAGCTACAGAAAGGACACTCGAGGAAGTGGAGGAGGGGAATATCTTTACAGTGCCAAGATGGCCAATATTACAGTAATGGGAAACATGATGGCAAAAATTCAATGCCTGAAAATCAACAGTGATGCACATGGGGAGAAGGGTACAACACACACAATTGGAGGGTGAGATACTTGCAGCAAAAAGGTTGGAGATGGATCAAGGAGTTATAATAAGCGATGAACCAAGGGTGGGAACACAGTGCAGTCAGGCAGTGGACAAAGTAAAGCAAATGCTGGAGTGCATATGGAAAGTGATGACCAGCAGAAAGAGGCTAGGTGCTGATGGCCCTAGACAGTGCCATGCCAGTGCAACATATACAATATGGCCAGAGACCTGGAGAGGGTGGGAAAGGAGTGTATAATGCCAGGGCCACAGCACCACAGAGGGACTCGGGTCAGTCCCATAGACTACCTATGTACGGAGCTGCATTGTTGCCTTGGAGACTGCACTTTGACTGAAAGTATTACACCATGGAGAGAGTGGGTAATGCATGTAATGGCCTGCTGGAGGATAAGGTGTGGGACAGCAGTCCATGGAGAATGACAAAGGGACCGTCAAGTGGAGGATGGGGTAATTCTTGATGGTGGGGACAAGCGTGAAGGGGTGAGGACTGACTGGCAACAACTGATGGGCCCTGAAGTCCCTTGTTTTGGTAACACATGTTTATGAATCATTGTTGGCACACAAGGCTATGTAGCAGTGGGACATAGTGCTTTTGGTCTGATATCTCCATTGGTCAGACTGCAATGTTCAGGCTGCATGGCAAATGAACATAAAGGAAAAATAAACCTACAAGCATGAAATGCATGGTGTGGGGGACTGGATACATTTGTGATGAGCACAACAGCCAACTGCAAAACAGGGAGACTATGTGGTTCTGTGGACTAAATCAGGAGTGCAGTACACACACCGACAGTTAGATCTCAATTTGATGTGTATGCCAAGATCTGAAGCTGTCACTGCATGTTTCACTGTGGAAGATTCATTGCTTGTGATGTCACATGGAACCTGTTGTCAATGCATGATTGAGAAGATATGCACCAAATTTTTCTCTTGCCGTCAGTTGACAAACAAAGCGGTATTACTTCCCATACTACCCATGCTGCATGCACACTTTGTCTCACTTTGCTATTTCCATATGCCACACACCAGCCTTACCTGTCATTAACAGTGAGAATCATTAATTTAATATAAAAAAGTATTAATTAGTAATAAAGTATTATATTGATAATTTTCTAAAATGGTTTACTGGGGGCCATACATGCGATCACGAAGGGTGTAGGAGCTTTGCTAGCATGCTATCGCTGATGAGCCCAAATAGGACTGTGATACTTCATTGGCAAAACAAAGCTGTCAGCATTACTAGTGTGGACTAATAAATAAGTAGGTCTTGGCAGAGAATAAGACTGGAAATGGTAATGTAAACTATCCAGTTGACACAAGGCACATCACTGGCAGACAGTGGGCAGACTGTGAGACGTTCGGGTGCACCCTGTTGTCCGCGGCTCTGAAACAGCTGTAGCTAGCACTGTTGCAAACATCGATTCTGGGGCAATCCCAAAATGTCCCAGCACCATCGCCAGCATGTACACAGAGAACAGTCACTAAATAACTGTCTTGTTGGTACTGACCCAGTAATGACGTAGTACTCCTGCTCCGGGTACAGGAAAAAAAAAAAAGTGTAATGTACTTGTCAGAAACTAAAAAGACGCTTTTCTGCATAAGAGCTGCAGCAGAATTATTTGTGGTGTTTTTTGGCGATTGAGTTCCCCTAGGGGTTTGCCAGAGAACTAATGCATGCAGTGGCTGTTGGGGCATGATGTTACTGGTATGCCCACAGATAATAATAGTATATAACATGCTTGACAGTCACCATGTCATAAACTGAGGAGTTTGCTGTTGATCGCAAATGCCACAATGAGCACACAGCCAGATAGATGGGTACTAGAGCTTAGTTAGCAATAGCAGGCGATTGCTGGTGTGCTGCGCTTGTCTAAGTAATAGGCCAAAATATTACCAAATTTGAATGCTTGGGCCCAGATATTCAAAAGGGTTGCTCCATGCGCAACAGGGTTGCGCATGCGCAAGTCCTACATTGCGCCATTCTGCGATATTCAGCAGGAGGCAGTTGCTCCACTGGCAACAGGTTGTGCAAAAGAGCAGTGCAAATGAATGCATGCTCAACAGGAGGGGGAGGAACCATGCATAAACTGCGCAACCTGATATTCAGTCGGGTTGTGCAGAGTTGTGCATGCGCAACCCCCAACCTGCGCCTGCACAACCTTGAGCCAAAAAAAAAAGGATCAAGTTGAGGGCCACCCACAGGTGAGCTGCTGTATTGCAAGGGCAATACAGCAGCTGCTACCAGCTGGCCCCAACTCCCAATCCCTATGCCCCCATCAAGCCCGATCGCGGGCATCACAGTTACATGAAACCCCCACACATCTCCCACAGCCTGATCGCGGGCAGTACCGTACATGAACCCCACACACACACACACACACATCTCCCACAGCCGATCGCGGGCAGTACAAATACATGAACCCCCACACACACATCTCCCACAGCCCGATCACGGGCAGAACCTGTATGAACCCCCAGTGCCCGATCGTGGGCAGGAATGCTAACCCCTCCCCCCAACTCGAATAACTCCCTGGTGGTCCAGTGGACGTAAAGCCCGATCGCGGGCAGAATGTCTAGCGCAACCCCCAAACATCTCCCTGGTGTCTAGTGTCCCCCACCCACCCATAGAAGCCCCTCCACCCGCTCCCCGCGGCGGCGGCGACAGCATCCACCGCCTGCCGCCGCGCGCCCGCCGACTGTCGGTAGGGGCTGCCGCCCGGTGGTGCAGAGCTACAGCCAATGGCGTGCAGCCACACCCGTACATGACAGTCAGATTTGTGAACGATCTTCACAAATCTGGACTGTCATAACGATATGGGCTGCGCCCATTGGCTGTAGCTCACAATTAATGGCTGCAGCCCACCGGACAGTCAGTCGGCGGGCGGCGGGCGGCAGGCGGTGGAGGCTGCCGCCCGCCGCTGCAGGGGGAGCGGGTGGAGGGGCTTCGTGGTGGGTGGGGGGACACTAGACACCAGGGAGATGTTTGGGGGTTGCCAGACATTCTGCCCGCTGATCGGCTTTACGGTCCACTGGACCACCAGGGAGTTATTCGGGTTGGGGAGGGTTACATTCTGCCCGCGATCGGGCACTGGGGTCCATACAGGTTCTGCCCGCGATCGGCACTAAATATATGAGTTCTGCCCGCGATCGGCTGTGGAGATGTGTGGGGAGGCGATATGTACGTGTTCTGCCCGCGATCGGGCTGTGGGAGATGTGGGGTGTCATGTAACTGTGATGACCGCGATCGGGCTGCATTGTGCGTAGGTCCCCGACGGCTGCTGCCTGGCAGGGTGGCCAGGAGCAAGTCCCGGGATCGGCGCACCTACATGCAAATGGCATGCAAATGGGGCCATAAATAGATGCAAATGGCCCCCCCTTCGCCTTGCATAAATTATGGCCCCATTTGCATGTCACCTTTTGAATATCGGAAATTTGTGCATGGTGCAATGGTACTTGCGCCACCGCAAGTTAATGCTCAACTCTGGCAACTTGCGGTGGCGCAAGTTCCACTACTTCCATGCAAGTGCTGTGGCTCGGGGTGATATTCAAGGGGTTGCTCAACAACGCCAACTCTTTGAATATCACCCCGGCCACACCCCGCGCAACTATTTTGAGCGGCGCAGGGGCTTGCGCCTCAGACTGGCGCAGTTTGAATATCTGGGCCACGGTGTTTATGATCTTACCACCTTGGGGGAACAAAATGTAACGGAGTCATATAATTACACTCAGACATTTGCCAAAAAATCATGAGGATGGACTAGTAACAATGGGCATATACAAAGGTAGAGAACTGAAAATATGCGTGTTGCTGCAGGTCCCGAGACTGTCAGACAGTGATAAGATGGTGACATGATCGGCTGGACCATATTGTGTGGCGCTCTGCCAGCTGCGACTGGCACTATTTATTTCAAACACTGCTTCTGGAGCAGTCCCACCAGCACACAGTACCACCACAAAGAATCTGCACATAGGACCTGCAGCACATAACCATTTAGGTTGCAGTCAACCATTAAAGAACCGTGCAGTATGCCAGCTCCTAGATACCTCAGCTGTGGTGCAATCCCCAATAAAAGCAACACAAGTCACTATGTGTAGGACAACATGCGATGAACATTTCAGTAAAGGGGCAGTAAATGCAGTACCAATCGACAATAGGAAATCATTTGTTGGTTTGTGGGGAACAAGTTTAAAATGCATTTGGTGGGTTTGACAATGGGATGTGGGAGTCGCTAATCCTACAGTGGTCAACAGTAAGCATGGTCACCCGTGAAGTGCAGCAGTGCAAAAAAATAGTGAATGGGAGGCATTATGCCTGTAAAAAAAAAAAAAAAACAATGATTCAAGCATGCAATGCACACTCCATACGGCTTCCTAGGGCTTTTACATTAGTTAGATGGGGTTGGCAGCACGTGTAGATGGTGAGAACACTGCCACGGGTGGGTGGGGATTGAGACGTTGACATAGCAGGACACAAGATGACTTGGCATGTAGGAAAAGGGTACCACTTCCAGAGTGGAAAACCACCCTACTGGTAACCACGATGCTGGCATAAGACTTGATGTCTTGACTGAGCAGCTCCTCTTATCTCCAGCAAGGATCAATGCCTCAATCTTCCCCCTCCCCTTCGTGAACGCAATTTGCAGATGGCACAATATGTATTATGCCGTGTGCATCCAGACGCACACAATATTTGGGTCGGGAGTGCTGGGCACCTGTACAAAAGCTAGACGTACCAACTAACTAGTGTGTAAGCCCCCACCAGGAAACACAGCAGTTTTCCAATCTGCAGTGCACCTGAGCCCACCTGGTGAGGCATCGGTTGAGTTACACACCATGCAGGTACCGGCATACAAATTAAAACAAGAACACAGTCCTTAGATCACTAGGACTGAGCGCCCCACTATCTGCGTGCTCTTGCCAACATTATGAGCAGATGTGCACAGCACAGTATATGAGGATGCAGAGAGAGAATGCAGCAATATACAGGTACACAGAAAGGAATGCATAAAATCAAGGGGGAACATCACCATTCACCCACATTGATCGCAGAGCCAGACTCCTCATTTGAACTCTTAACTGCTGTCAGAGGGGTCATATTCGATGGTGGTATTGTCAGACTGGCCGGCAAGAGGCTCGAACAGATAAGGCTGTAAGACTGCAGAGCCCCAAATGTACTCGATCTCGCTCTCCTCGTTAGACAACATTATGATGGCTTGCTAAAACAAAAATAAGCCTGCTTTTAAAAACTAGGCACAGCTGCAGCACCTTTAGTAATTGTAAGTGGAAGTAAAATTAGAGACAGCTGAAGCAGTTTTAATAGCACACTATACCTGACTGATCGGCAACGACGTCAGAGCGGGCGGGGCTATGCTCAAGCGGGAAAGAATAGCCCATGCATGAGGGGCAGGTCAAACCTAAAAAAAAAAATAAGAAAAATACAAAAACTATGTGACTCTGAACAATGACACAAAAAGAATATGACACCAACACAAACAGAGGTAAGGCATGCAACTTTATTAGGTGTTTTGGTCAAAAGCACTAAACAGGCTTGCACATAATCTTGAAGTTTCACCATAACACATACATCAAAAGATTGCCTTAGTACTTATCTGGGTTACAAGAGACTGGGCCAACCAGCCAGGATTACAAATAATAAAATCTTTGTTGTGCATGCTAATTGCCTTTTCTTTCCATCAAGGTCCCTAATAACCGCTGCAAGGCCAGCCACTCCTGGGCAACACATTTGGCTAGCAAGTATTCCATTCTGGGTACCCAATGTTGTAGAACTAATTATTTGAGGCTGAAAAGTGCATGCTAAGAACCTGAATTCAATCAGTATAGTAATCATTTAACTAAATGGAGGCAGTATAGTGCAGTGGGGTAAGGCTCTGAGCTGCAGATCTGAAGACCTGGGTTTGAATCCCACAGCCACCTTGGTGCACACTGTGCAATCTTGTACAAATCACTTAACTTCATTGTGCTCCCAGGTCATATCTAGAAACAATCTTAGTGTGCTACTCCTGTTTAAACAGTTTTCCCTTTCCCTTCCAATAAATTCACACCCTTTCCTTGTTTATGACCACTGAATAAATCTGATTTTTATTTCATGTTTAACCTGGCTTAAGTGCATATTATTAGTTGGTTTACGGTACTGACAGTGTGTATTTGCTTTGCTAACCTTGTTTTTACAGGGGGTTCCAGGGACACTGTTGAAGGCCAGACCCAGGGAGTAAGTGTGAAGGGTGTGCACATATTATTAATGCCACTGGCTGACTGTGTGTTAACTGCTGTTAAAAGTATAAAGCCACTTGGAGGGTTGGGGGGTGGTTATAGCTTCCCAGGGGCTATAACAGGTTAGACTGATGTAACCCCCAGGTGGCGCTATCCCAAGGGCTACTACCCCTGCCTGCCTGGCTAGTAGCAGGTTAAGGGGCCTGGGTACTGAAACGGGTGCCTCCACCCGGCAGTCAGGGTTGTTAATGGTCACATTCACCTGGGCACAGCCCTCCGGGACACTGTAACCACCTTTCCCATCTAGTGGCCTGAACAACACACAATAATCACTTTCACAATGACCCTTATTCACCATACAATTACCCACACTGTTTGCACTTACCACCAGGGCTGGTTCCTCTAGCTCAACCCTGGAGACCCCCTGTAAAACAAGGTTATGCACAGCAAATAGATTCATAGATTCATAGAAGTGTGATGGCAGAAAAGGACCGAACTAGGCCCACCAAGTTTCCCCATTTGTCCAGCTATCTGCTTGGACCTGTGCCTTCCCCCTTTAACACTCCCATGTGGTTGTCCCATGCCCTTTTGAATCTCTCCACTATTTCCTCTCCAATGACTGCTTCTGGGAGTCTGTTCTACTTTTCTATGACTCTCTCTGAGTAATAGTATTTTCTGATGTTCCCACTGAACTGCCCTCCCTCCACCTGCAGGCCATGCCCCCTCATCCTCTGCCTTCCTTTCATCTTGAAGATGCTCCCTCCTGGCACCCATTTTATACCCTTAAGGTACTTGAAGGTCTCAATCATGTTCCCCCTCTCCATCCTCTGCTCCAGGGAGTACATGTTCAAATCTCTCAACCTTTCTTCATAGGATAGGTGGCTTAACCCTTTTACCATTTTTGTCGCTCTCCTCTGAACCATCTCTATCCTCCCCACATCCTTCCTGAGGTATGGCCTCCAGAACTAGACTCCGTACTCCAAGTGTGGTCTAACCAAATGGGTGTACAAGGGTACTATTACCTCCCTATTCCTACTGGTGATCCCCCTTCTGATGCATACCAGCATTCCACTCCCCCTGGCCACTGCCCTCCCGCACTGCCCTTCCACCTTCAGGTCCCCGGATATAATGATGCCTAGGTCCCTTTCTTGCTTCATCTCCTCCAGCACTCTTTCCCCCTTATAGTATCCTGCCTTCTGATTTCTGTAGCCCAGATGCATGATTTTACATTTTTCTGCATTGAATTCAAGCTGCCACCTTTTTGACCATGCCTCAAGTCTCCCCAAATCTCTCTGCATTTTTTCCACCCCTTCCTCAGTGTCCACCCTATTGCAGATTTTGATATCATCTGCAAACATACTCACACCCCCTCTCAAGGCCCTCCATGATGTACCCTATGAATATATTGAACAGTAGGGGCCCCAGCACTGATCCCTGGGGGACCCCACTCATGGCCATGCCTTCCTCTGATGCCACCCTATTTATTATGACCCTCTGCCTCCTTTTCCCCAGCCAGTTTCCCGCTCATTTGACTACCCCTTGCCCCATCCCCAGCCCTGCCATTTTACACAGCAGCCCCCCATGAAGCAATAGTACAGAACTTTTGGCACAAACTGAAACCAAAGTTAAGTTAAATGCAAAAAGAGTTAGATCTGATTTATTCAGGGGACTTGAACAAGGGAGGGTCATAATCAGGTTGATTTGCTTAAAGACTATATCAATCAGACAGTTATGCATGCACTTCAGAGTCCCTACACAGTCACACACTCTGGGTACCCAGGTAGGAAAATGGTGGGCTAGCCAGGAACATTGCCCATGGTAGGCCAGCATCGCAGCTGGTTGGGGCCCTGTGATGGAAGAAAGCAACATGCACAACACACACTATTTGTAATCCGAATCCAGAGTGCTCAGTTTGTGACAGAAAAGACAACAAGGCAATCAGATGACAACACTTTAGATTTAAGTGTTGCTGCAGGGAGCTACCCTGATGTTTACTCATGATACCCAATACAGGACACAGGCAGGATGAAATCGAGACAGCAGGTTGTTGAACTGGAGTGCCAGGAGAAGCAGGACCCACACGAATCACCAAGCATCATTCCTGTTCAAGGCATTGAGCAGGGGGCTGATCCCCAGGCAGGTCTCTCGTCAATGACTTTCTCTGTGTAGAGGGTATTCTGGCTGGGCCAGTGTGGCAAGGCCCAGGCCAAATGGAGATGCAAACGGATTTAGTCCGTTGGAGCTGGATGCCACCTCCAGCAAGCAGAACACAGTTCAGCACACAGTGGGGAACCAAATCACAACCCACTAACTGCACACAGCACATTTACATGTAAGAAACTCTACTGTACCAGGCAGATTGCTGTCCGGTCACAATTACTGGGTCTTTTCACAAACCGGGAGTTCAAAAGTAGCTGGAAATCCTGACAGGCCGATCGCATTCAGCAAATCTTCGGTCTTCTTCAGGTTAAAGCCTGTTCACAGTCCAGTGGCTTATCTCACTCTCACAGTTCAGATTCAGTCCGAATCAACTCTATTTTCCTCTCTCAGAGACAGCAGGCAGACAGGCAGGCCAAAACTCAGTCCTGTCACAGTTCTGCATGAATCCACGCAGGATTGCTGTTTGAATATCTCAAGCTGTTACTTCTTCACTTCCCAACTCAGATCTGAAGCTAGCTGCAAGCAGTCTAGGACTTTCCCCATGAACCACAAAGGTGTGGTTGGCTGATCTGTCTGTCAGTCACAACAAGGGCTCCCCCTTCAGGTTCATTTAGGCACCAAAATCCCAAAACTACAATTCCTACAGAATTTTGCTCCCATAAGACTCCTGGGGACAGACTCCATTTTAGAGTCCCCAAAGGTACTGATTGGCCCATTTTGGCAGTCCAGGACCAAGATGGTGGTGATAAACAGAAACTGTCCATGCTACAAAGAAGGCAGGTTAGACAAACTACAATATCATTGCCACTCTAATAGATATTCAGCAAATAAGTACATGTTATAACAAAGCCCCCTTTGCACAATTAGTGATGGAAGAATGGAATGATTATCTGTCAGCCCGGGTGGGACTCGAGCACAGAAACACTCAGCCCCCTCCCAGATTAATTATGACTGCAATCCAGGCAGCTCTTAAAGAGACAGTTCACAGAGGCTATACAGGCACTCTCTGGCAATACATTTAAACTGCTAAAATGCAGGACACCAGCCTGGCACTGAGCATTTAGGCAAGCTCAAGGGGGACTTTTCGGGAACCCCCATTTGTGGGGGGGGATTACACCGACATGATCTTCATTGCCAGGCAGATCCAAGAAAAGTGTCGGGAACAACATCAGGACCTGTACATGGCTTTCATCGACCTGACACAGTCCTTTGACTCCATCATTCGTGAAGCCTTGTGGAAGGTGCTGGCCAGATTTGGCTGCCCTACAAAATTCATCAAGGTCCTGAGGCTTCTGCATGACTAGACGACTGCCATTGTTCACCACAATGGTTCAAAGACAGACCCATTCATCATCCAAACTGGGGTCAAGCAAGGGTGTGTCATCGCTCCAACCTTGTTCTCTATCTTCCTAGCAGTCTTCCTAGTCCTCACCAAAGGTCGCCTTCCCACTGGAATTGATATTGAATACAGAATGGATGGAGGGCTCTTTAATCTTGGATGTCTCCATTCAAAGACCAAAGTTTGCAAGGCACCCATCATTGACCTCCAGTATGCTGATGACTGTGCCATCCTTGCACACACCAGGAGTGACCTACAGTCTGCGCTAGATCTCTTTGCAGAAGCTTACCGAAGTCTGGGACTCTCATTTAACATCAAGAAGTCCAAGGTGCTCTATCAGCTTGCTCAAGGCCTTGTAAATGACCCTCCACAATTCACCATACAAGGGACAGACCCTGGAGACAGTCGAGCACTTCCCTTACCTCGGTAGCCACCTCTCCCTAACAGCGTACATTGACTATGAGATTCAGCACAGGATCCATTGCACTAGTACCTCATTTGGGAAACTGCTTCAGCGCATCTTCACTGACCGTGACATACGAAAGGACACCAAGATCCAGGTATACAGTTCGGTTATCATCCCTACCCTTCTTTACGGATGTGAAACTTGGATGACTTACCAACATCATCTAAAGAGCCTAGAGAGAGGGCAATTTACTCTTATATCCTAATTTGTACCCAATTGAATATAACATCTAGATATGGACTTTGAAATTCCACTCATGGGCTATTTTGACTGCCATAAAAATAGCTAGACTTTCACAGGATCCAAAGACTACAGTATTTTTGGCCTTTTTCTTTACTATACATCTTGAACTAGATTAAACAATGTGCAATATACCTGTTAATCTAGATTATAACAATACATAAATCCATTAATTTACTATTGAGCCCATTTTATTGTCATAGCTTGATTCCTTGTTCTGCATCTTGAAAAGATACATTACAGTATGTATTGGACTTGTTTGGGTTAGGATTGTCTGTTCTTAGTGCTATCGTGCACTGTGTACAGCAGTTTGCATCGTGAGCACAATACAGTCTCAGTAAGAAATAAACATGAGCACCCTGTGACTAACTGTGTCAATAGGTTTCCTAAGGCCAAATAAAATGGCTCCATAAATGTTTTTATTTTATCAAAAGCAGTACAGATTCTGTCTGTGAATTGTAATTGCACAGTTGCACTTGAATGAAATGGCCTGAAGCCAAACTGTCTATTACTGAGTACTTCATTTTGCTGTAAATAGTCAAAGATCTGGTTGTGCACTGACAGTTCTTCAATTTTGATATGCCATGGGAACACTAACTGTAGGCATATGGTTAGAATCATCAGTATATCCAGATTTATAAATTGGAACAACACTGGTAATTTTCTAATCATTTGGTAACATATAGACACATGCAATAATTTTGGGAGTGTACTCCTTCAGTTAGGACTATGTCACTTAGCCCCTTCTCAGTGTAGTCAAGGGTTAAGAGTTATTGCTTTTAGAAATGTAATTAAATTATTTAAAACTCTGAGACTTACTGTCCTGGAAGCCTTTAAGTTTCAGGGTATATCTTGTACTCCTCATTCCTGTGCAAGGCACAGAGCTGTCTGGATCACCTGAGTTTAGGGATATGAAAATTGGTATCCAGCCAGAAGAGAGAGATCAGTGGAGTACGCAAACTCCAGACAGCAGAGAAAGGGTCCTCCTATCGAATCCCCTGGTGTGACTAACCAAACAGGGCTCATCTGGCTTGGGGTGGTGGCAGGATCCTGAGTCTAAGATGGCACTTGTCTTCTCTGTGCTGAGTCTCCAGAGGTTGGATTCTGGTTAGAATTTAGTATTGGGATGGTGAGAGCTTTTTTGGCTGTTCATACTCAAGGGGTGTGGCCTAATGGCATTCCTCATTAGATCCCAAGTGGGCAAAAAACTAGACTTAAGAGTTCACAAAAGAGAATGATGTTGAAGCTATGAGTGCACATCCAACCCATGGACTGGGGTTCCATGAGAGAACACAAAGACATCTAGGTTCAAGTAGGGGTACGGTGAGAATGCACTACCTCATTTTATAGTGCCAAAAATGGATAGTGCTTAGGCATAACATAAGAGGGTACTGTACATCTTTTAGAAATATTGTAGGATATTTAGGGCTAACAAATGTAAATGCTGACATCAATAGGGCAGGTATTTGTCATTGGGTTCATAGATACTGTATATCCTGTTAGAAACTACTGTTTCATTTCTGCTGCAAAGGGGATGTGAATTTCTGTATGTCTCTGATTCAGTAAGATACCTTTGTCTTGGGGTACGTAGTACTTAAGTTATCTGGGGCCTAATTGGGAATGTTGTTTAACATGTAATGCAATCTGTGAGAGTATTCCATAACTGAGACTGCGCATGTGTCTGTGTAAATAAATTATCTTGTTCTGGAGCTAGTTATGAGTGAGCATTATGTGTTGCTGAAGCTGAAGTTTATTATTTAAATATGGCATCAGTGTATCAGGTGTTGGGTGTAATCTGCCTGCTGAGAGGTAAGAGAAAAATAATCTAATTACCTGTTGTTAGTGAAAGGTCCCCGTGTAGAGTTCATAACTTGCCAATGCCATAGCCCATCTGTTACTGCCTAGCTACCCCAAGGATCTATTTAGACCAAGTATGTCAACCTGAGTAAATGACCCCTGCTCACTGGTTAGTGCTCGAGTGCCCTGGGGAACCCTCCATACATTTCTCAAGATGGACACACCAAACTATTTATTTATTTATTGCATGTTTTTCCTTCATGCTCACTGAGAACTGTAAAAAGAACCCAAGCTAGCCCTCTTTGTGCAAAGGGATATAATCCCCTGAGGGCCCCAGAACAGCTGCTGATGGACCAGCCATCACACAGTTGCTGGACATATGGGCACTGTTGCTCATCTCCCTTGTCTGTTGGGAGGTGGCTGAGACCAATTGTGCATCATGAAGACAACACCGGGATCATGATAACATGGACCTTGGCATGCCATCTGGCTTCGGCACTTTGGGGCACTATATATGGGAAGAGGAGAAAAGTGTTTTTAATTTTGCCTTCAAAGATGGTTATAATGCACAAAGTTATGGGCTGCTATAGCAGGGATTGGGGCTGCTGCTGCCAGTTTTTGTGATGCTCATACCCCTGCATCCTGCTGAGTCCATCTGCCTCTGTGCTGAGGCTTCCTGCCAGGTATATCCTTGTTAAAGCTTGGAGGTGCCACTAATCATATGGTGGTAGTCCTGCAATTGTGGGTACAACTTCTGGGCCTGATCAGTTATGGAGTCCTCATGTGTAGCTTGGTCTTTGCTATCAGATTGACAAAAGTCACTATGTTCCCCAGTAGCTGCAGGAATTACCGTGCTGGTTTTCCAATGAATGTATGACTGATCAGCATGCCTGTCTCTGTATGTACTGTATCTCCTTTTCAGTGACATGAAGGCTCTGCCTAGATAACGGTCTGTGGTAAATATTGCCCCCAGATATTCCACAGGTGTTCCAGGCACTGTGTTGACATGAGTGTGCTTTTTTCTACATTGATTTCTCATCCTTAGCTGTTACTTTTGACAGCATATTGGTGTTCAACAGCTAAAAAACAAAGACAATGCTCTTTGCTGGGTGTCAAAAGAGAACTACTGCACCCTTCATCATAAATGACAGCTCTCACTCCACCCTCAAGCAAGTGTCCTCTTTCAGGTACCTGACGAACATATTCATACTATTACCACCGCTGCTAACAGGAAGTTTGGGTCCCTCTACAGGCTCTGGTCCTGCCTCGCTCCAGAGCCAGGTATCAGGCCATCAGAGGTACAATCCTACCAATCCTAGACTATGGAATTGTGGTCTACAGTGCAGCCTCTGATACCAGCCTACACAGAGTCCACACCACCCTAAACAAAGCCTTCAGACTTGTTTTAGATGCTAATCGCTTTATGCACACTTGCAATCTGTACATTAGAGCAAAATGGCTTCCTCTCAAGGACTGCCCCCGACTCCACTCCTGCCTCATGAGGATGAAAGCCCTGCTTGGGCTTGCACCACCTTCTTTACAGACTTTATTCTGCCCTGCTCCTTCTAAACATGTTACGAGAACTGTTACAAAACATGCGCTTGCAGTGCCATTTAGAAAGACTGCCCTAGGGAGTCATGCCTTTTCAGTCAGAACACCCACCTGGCTAAACAAGCTCCCTCAAGCCATCACAAGCCTCAGCAGCATTAAACATCTCAAGTCTGAACTTTAGAATTCCATTGCACCACCTACACACTGCTACTGCTCTACCTAACCCCCAGAGCATTACCTGTGTACCCTACTAGACTATATTCATACAAACGCTGCTGAATCAGCCTCCACACTCCCTTACCTATTGCCCGCTACACATTCACTGAGGTGTTTCTCCTTTGCATCCTCTTGCTATGACAAGGCTTCTTAGCTGCTATTTGTGAGTACCTAGCTGAACTGTTAGCACCTTATTTATACTGCTGGTGTTTTGTTCCTTATCTACTTTGTGTTAAGACTGTAATTTACAATTTGCCTCTCTTTAATACTCAATTTCTTGTATTATATTAGTTTGTTAATGTGATACTAATATGTTTAGGACAACGCCTGTTAAGCTGCATTTGCTATTCCCACCTCATATAATTGTTCCCCTCCTTTGATTGACAAGGACCCTCTGTAAATTTAGCTCACAGGTTTGTAATTCTGATACTTTAATAAATAGATAAATGCTTGGTTACTTGGCTACGTAAGACATAAGTAGGCTTATGCCCATCTAGAATATCTCTCACACTGTCGTGTGTGTATCAATTTTCTCTATGAGTCAATCCAAGAAATGAGTCTAATCTGGATTTAAACACAGAAACATAGAAACAGAGAATCTATTGGCAGATAAGGACCATACAGTCTACCAAGTCTGCCTATTTCCCTACTTGGTTTGGCAATCCCTACGCTTATCTGGACTGCCTTTCCCCCACTGTACTGTACAGCAGGGTACCTTTATGCTTATCCCATGTACTTTTGATTCCTCATACTGTTTTTGCTTCCACCACCTCTGCTGATACTTCCTAGCATTCCCCCTAAGCCTCCCTCCATCCAGTCTCATGTTATGTCCCATTGGCCTTGTGCACGTTCTTCTCTGAAATATGCTTCCCTTCTGTATCCTGTTTATTCCTGCATGGTATTTGAAAGTCTCTATCACATCCCTTCTCTCCCTTCTGTCTTTCAGTGACTGGATGTTAAGTTCCTTGAGTCTTTCCTCATAAAGCTTGTGGTGCAGTGTAGTGCATGTGTCATTTTTGTTGCTCTTCTCTGGACTGCTTCCATTCTGTCAATGTCCTTCTTGAGAAGTGATCTCCAGAACTGGACGAAGTATTCCAGATGAGGCCTCACCAGTGATCTATACAGTGGCATCATCACTTTGCTCATCTTACTGGTTATGTCCCTGTCAAAAGTTGTTGCATCAACAACATATTGAGGTAGGCGATTCCAAGTTTTTACCACTCTAACAGTATAAAAATGATCTCTTTCAGTGGTATTAGCCTTGGGTACCAACAGTTGTTGATTATGGCTTCTTAGGTTTAGTAAATGACTATGGTGTTGCAAACCACATTTATTTTTTAACTAAGGTTTTTTTAGGAACTCGTATAATTCTAATAAGTCGCCACTTTTCCTCCTCTCCTAAAGGCTGACCAGTCACATATGTTTTAATCTTTCATCATAGCTCAGATTTCTTAACCTAGAAATTCATTTAGTTGTCCTTCTCTGAACCTTTTCCAGCAATTCTATGTCTTGTTTCAGGTACAGACTCCAAAATTGCGAGCATGTGTCAAGATGAGGGTGAATGTAGGACCAATACAGTGGCAAAATACAGTGTTCATTCCTGTTTAAATGGGTGCTTGACACAATTTAAAATTCTATTTGCAGCTAATGCAACTGTTTTACAGTGATCCATGGGTGTTAGTTTATTATTTGCAAGGATTCTAAGCTCACGTTCTTTCTTGCCTGCGGTAAGAGCTTTGTCATACAGTTTGTATTGATATAGGGGGCTGTTCCTCCTGAAATGCAGTGCCACACACTTTTCTTGGTTGAATGTCATTTTGTTAGTTTTTGCCCAGGATTCAATGAGCTTTAAATACTTAACCATGGTCATATAACCACTAAGTGTTTTGATCTCACCTCCCAATTTTGTGTCATCCGCAAATTTGGTGAGGGTATTATTAATGTTTAAATTGATGTCTGCTACAAACGTATTAAAAAGTGTAGGTCCAAGGACTGATCTCTGTGGAACACCACTAGTAACAGCACCTGAGTCAGATAGTATCCCATTGATACGGACTGACTAGGTACGATCTGTCAACCAATTATTTATCCATCTGATTATATTTTGGTTAAGTTCTGTGTGTGTTAATTTGGACACCAGCTCATAATGAGGAACCTTATCCAATGCTTTTGCAAGATCTAACAGGATGACATCCACTGGGATGTTATTGTCTAGTCTTGAACTTACTTTACTGCAAAAGGAAATCAGATTAGTGATGCATGAATTACCAGTCTTAAAGCCATGTTGCTTGTTATCAGTTAATTGTTTAGAGAGGATTTTTGAGTCTACTGTAGGTTTTATTAAGCTTTCCATGATTTTGTAGCATAGAGAGATCAGACTGATGGGTCTGTAGTTATTAACCACCCCTTATTTCCATTTTTGTAAAACGGTATAATGATGGACATTTTCCAGTCCTTAGGAATCTGACCTTTTGCCATGGATTTGTGTAGGTGTAGCTGTGTAGGTAACATGCCACTGACTGTGTCATCTGTGCAGATTATCTGACAGTCATCTGATTAGGAAATCACAAGCAATCTGAGCTCCCTGCCAATGGTCACTGATACCACCATCACCTTTGTAAAGACCCCAGGCACAGTGGCAGTTCGAATGGAGACAGCTGTAATGGAGCAGCTGACCCATGATTGAAAAGTGTAGATATTTCTGATTATAGGGTCAGAATTGTTATAAAGGGTAAGTGCCTTGCACGTCTATAAAAGTAAGGAAGTATCCTTTATTTACTATTTGGATAGAGGAGAATCTTTGTGATCTGATGTACTGGTTGACATACTTCAGGTCAAGAACCAGGCAAACGTATTCTGTCCCCTTGGATAATAAATAATAACATCATTGTTGGCCAGCCTAACATGATTATAATATGCTTACTTGTAAAGTATTAATGTGCCTTCTTGAGTCCTTGATTTGCCAGAACTGCTTGGCACTCTTATAACTGTAAGAGATGCCAGAACTGTACATATAAACATATAGTAAATTCTCATGCCTTGCTGCTCCTTGGGTGCTAGAAGGGTCACTTGGTTTAGTAACAAGTCTGTCTTTATCTGTTTCACTTGCTCTGCCTTGTTATCTGGGTAGAGGGGACATGGTTATTGGTCTGCATGGAGGGAGATAGGAAGATAGGTAGATAGATAGATAGACAGACAGACAGACAGACAGACAAAATGTTAGTTTTATATACGTAACATGCCATTAGGGAAAGGTATCACTGTTTACAAGACAGTCCTTTGTATAAAATGTTGCAGTTTCAATACAAATAGTACAGAATAAAAATTACACATAGCAATACAAATTACACATAACAATACAAATTACACATAACAATTACAAGCATTAGAGAAGCAGTTTTCAAATTTATTAGCAAAAGCAGATACTGATACTGAAATATGAACAGAGTAAGGTAGTTTATTCCAGTATAAAGCAACCTGGAAACAACGTATTTTCTCCATATTTAGTATTACACCTCGCAAAGTTGATTTTGTTACTATGCACAGATTGGCTCAGATCATGAACTTGATCCTCTTTTTTTACAAAATACAGTGTAATTAATGTAATGATTGGGTTGAAATAACTAATTCTTGTGTCATAATTTCAGACAAGATTTAGTGCATCTTGTGCCCAGAGACTGCCAGTTCAATTTTGTTATCATTGCACAATGATGAGTAGTACAGTTTAAGTCCAACATGTGGCAGGCCAATTTAAAGTGTAATTTATAACTTATCTAACAGAGCTTTTGTTGCAGTGCAATGTATCGAGGAAAAGTAAAACTAATTGCTCAGCAATTGTTTTCCTGGCAGATATTTTAAGATACATATTAGTACATCTTAATGCCCCAGTTAGAGGTGGTCAAAAGTTGTGAATTCCACTGTCACGGAAATTCTGCGGAAATTTGGATATTTCTAGAAATTTTCCGAACTTCCGTCATTGGCGAGATCAGAATCTTCCGAATGTGTTTGGTGGATTTTCACTGTGTTCTGTGGAATTTTTGGCTGGACTGCAGAATAATACATATGATCTGTGAAATAACAGTTCTGAGGAATATTTTTCCCACAGTTTAATGAATTACTCCTCAGTACATGTAATTATTTTGCAATTCAGTGATCAGTTCTATGGACTTTTTTCTCTGCAGTTTAATACAACAATCTGCAATTTATAATCTTATTTACCATTCTAAGGCAGAATTTCTGCGAAAGTTGTTGATTTGATTTTTGCACTTTCATGGACGTGAAAATCCAACTTTTGCAGAAATTCCACCAGCGGAACTTTTTTTTTCACACACCTCTACCCCAATTTCTTACTAACATTGCTAAAAGTAAAGTTGCATGTCCTGTAAAAGATAACTCAGAATCAAAAACCACACCCAATTATTAATATATTCTAACCCAGGCAAACTGTTCACTATACTATGTCAAAACCTGCAACTGAGGCTGATTTTTTTGTGTCTAAAAATGAACCAACTTGGTTTTCTTGACCTTCATCATGAGCCTCAACCTGGTGAACCACTCCTACACACTAAGAAAGTCTACCTGTAATTTTACCCTAAGGTCCGACATGTCACTCCCCATAGCAATCAGAGCCATGTCGTCTGCATACAGTTTCACAAAGAAAAACTGGACTGCCTGAGGAAGGTCATTGTTGAAAAGCAGAATCAAGAGGGGCCCCAAGATAGATCCATGTGGTACCCCTCGAACCACTTCTTTCCTCGGTGAGAGAGCCTGGGAGACTGACAACCTCTGAGAATAATTATTCAGGTAGGACCTAATCCAATCACAGGGACCATCTCTTATCTCCAGGGTCATTATTCTACCTAGCAACAAGGAGTGGTCCGCCAGGTTGAAGGCCTTGGACAAATCTGTACAAATGACCACTTTTTCTAGTCTGGAGTCCAAGGAGGAGGAAAACAAATCATTAAATTCCAACAAAGCAGTTGTAGCTGAGTGCCCTCTCCTGAATCCTGACTGGATAGGCATCAAAACAGTATATGTGTCCAGGTATTCAGTCACTTGAGAATATACATGATGTTCCAGACATTTGGACAGCAAGGATAAAAGTTCTATTGGTCAATAATTCTGCAGGTCAGAGGCATCACCTCCCTTAAGGATGAGTATTAATGTACTTTATTTTCATACTGATGAACATTGGCCTAAACTTAAGCTTCAATTAAAAAGAAAGGTAATAATCAGGGCTATTTCTTCAGCTGCAGGTTTTAAAAATTGACCTTCAATTCCATCAGGCCCAGGGGATTCATATTCAGTAATAACCTATAGGTTTTTGCAGACCTCCAAGACACTCAACACCCTAAACCAAAATGGTGGATACGTTAGCCTGTGTTAATTCTTTCATCAACTGATCTTCCAGGAGGAGAACAGGTTACTAAACTTGGTAGGTTTACAAAATAGGTATTGAGGATCTTGTAGTTTACATAGGGATCAATAATCAGTTTGCCTTCATACAACAGCTGCAGGGGCTTAACAGGACCAACACTCCCTGAAATTGTTAAGTGATTTAACAGTCTTCCAAAATTTACAAGAACCATCATTATCATTTAACTTGAGCTTGTGGAATTTTGCTTTGGCTTTTTCTTATCTGTTCCTTACACTCATTATGCATATGTTTAAAATTGTCCCGGTCCCTCCCTATTTTTTTTTGTTGTTGTTGGCAATTGCCAAAGTTTGTTTTTTATCATAATTGTTTTTACATTTTTTTTTCATTTTTCCAAGGAGCTCTAGCTCATTTTACTGTAAATTTTCACCTCGGGGCATGCAAGTTATGCAAATCACCAAAAACCCATACAAAATATTCCATAGCCCAGTCCAATTCAGGAATTAGCATTTCCAGTTTCAAATTTCTCACACTGTTCTTAAATTTATCAGTGGAGAAATTTGAAAGGGTCCCTAGCCAATACATGGTTACTCCAGTTACTTAACAACTGTTCCTGCACAATGGTAATCCAAGCCAGGTTATGGTCCCTTAAAGATGATGCTAAAGTCCCAGAATCTGTAACCTTGATTTGTGGAGAAGCAAATACTAAATATAAAACTCAGCCTTGGTTAGAAACTTTTGTATATCTAGTAGGCACTTGAATATGTTATTTAACACTCAGAACTGACACCAATTCCTGTAGTTGCCTCCTTTTCAACTGAAACCAATCAGAGTTCATGTCATCCATTAAGATGAGAAGTTTGTTCTCCAGGCACTTGTACATTTTGTTAATCACTACTTCTAGTTTAGATAATTTAATTTTGGGCAGGGAAATACACCACACCAACTATTATTTTAATATTAACTTAATAAACTGTTAAATATTCAGTATTTTCACCACTACCAAGTAGTAAAGTTTACACAAAAGCCAGCAAGTGTTTTATATACAATGAACCCCACCCTTCACCTCTTTTACACCTATCTGACCTAAACATTTGACAGCCTGGGAACATAACCCCTTTATCCTCAATGCCTTTGAATAACCAAGAGTCTGACAATCCAAATATAATGAGGTCTTGCTTTTGTACCATAGTTAACAGCATATCCATTTTCTGTAGTATGTTGCATGCATTATCATGTAGAATCCATAGATTCCTACCACACACCTTGTGTGGGCCTGGGTTTAAGTCAACATTACCCTCTAACAACATCAAACACATAACTCATGATTGTTGTTCAGTACAGTCAAGCAGCCATTAAAATTACCAGTTTTTGACTGAGTTGTGTGGTGGTATATTTTTCTGTTGTTGGTAAAAACATTATGGGTCCAATTTTCAAAGGGATTAGAATGACGGAGGGGACTCGCATCAAAAGATTTTAACACATGGGCTGACTTGCATGACAACTTGTGTCAATCCTGATTTTCCAAATCAGCCTGCTTCAAATTCTGACACAGCTCTACCAAAACCCCCTTATGCCAAGGTTGCCCCAAGCAACCAGGTGCACCAGGTTGCAAGGGGGCTTGCTCCATGGTGGGGCTGCAATATTCCCTTTGGGGAATTTTGCAATCCCTGCCATGGACACAGCAAGGGGCACAACTTAGACCAGCTAGGAGGTGGTCATGTGGGTTGTGCTAGTGGGATGGGGGTCTGATATGGAATGCTGGGGGAAGAAGGGGTATGTGAGGTGTCATGGGGAGGTCAGGAAGACAGCTGAACATGGAGGGTGTTTGATTC
This sequence comes from Neoceratodus forsteri, assembly GCA_016271365.2. NCBI lineage: Eukaryota > Metazoa > Chordata > Ceratodontiformes > Ceratodontidae > Neoceratodus > Neoceratodus forsteri. The sequence continues at coordinate 78,519,522 of CM057453.1, forward strand.
TGCACCCAGCTGAATACCTTATTATTGAAAATGATTGCATGCAGTGTTCTGTCATGGTATCGCAGTTCTGTAGGTTCTCACAGAGAACAGTGCTGTTTTGTAACACAATGTTTTTATTATGCAGACCTTTCTGGTATCATTATATGATTTGTCATTTCCATAGCACATAACCATGGAACTGTATCTGCCAGTCTGTCTCATAGTATTGTGCTACTGAGTACAGTACCAAGACAGTACCTGAAAGAATAATGAGAACAAATCCATAACATCCATGGGTGGAGCAAGTGCTATTTCCAACTATCAACATCACCATATGTACAGAAACTCAGCACACCTCTAAATTGTTATGGTATACATACTGTAAGAATCAGCAACTACAGATCCAGTAATGGGGGTGACATTTGCATATCCTCAGCATCAGTGGACTGGGACTGCCAGGGGGTTGTGAGGGACAGAAAGTGACGTGGCAGAGGACCCACATGATACAGTCATCACAAGGCACAGTGATGAGACACAAAAGCAATAGCAGGGAGGGTGGTAATGTAACGAACAGGGACTACCTCACAAATGGCACAGCTGGCACACTTTTACTGCTGTCAGGCTCTTCATGATGGTGTGTTAGTTGCAGTCATGAGCTGGCACAAGACTGGGTGTACTGCACATAGAGGAGGCAGGTATGGCTATTGATGCAGATGGAAAACTGACAGAATTGTTTTACTCACCATCTCAGCCAAGGCTCTTCACCAGCTGCTGCTCCAAACACTGAAGTAAACACTGTGGCATTTCCCTTGTGCACCATTTCTAGGATGCATTGGTATGTGGTGGTCCACTCCCATTGGCTGACAAGGTGTTTCAGTCTGCCACCCATTGTTTGACTTTGGGCTGAGGCTTGCTTGTTTTAATGCTGAAAACTTTTATTAAAATGTTCTCTGCCTGAGGGTCAAGCATGGTCTCTGCCTTCCCTGCTTTTGAATGTTTGACCAATGTTGGCACTGAAAAGCTATTGTTTCAAGGGCCAATTCCATCCTTGAGAAAACTTCTTCCTGTTTTTGTCACAAAAGGACCAAGAGTGATATCAAAAGGAGGCCTAGGAGACCATCATATGTGCTTAACCCTTGCCTAGTGATTTTCTGTCCTCAGTACATATGGGGTACAGTATGGGGCAAGACCTTCTCTGAACACTAAGGATCCTTTAAACAGATGCAAGATTAAGGTAATTTTGATTTCATTTCTGTAAGCTAGAACTTCAGTTTGAGTGTCCTTCTCTTATTAGATGCTACCACTGATCCAATGCTTAAAGAGCAGCTTCTTAGCTGCCGAGTTGCCGCTCCCCCAAACAAGGATGCAGTTGACAAGAAGGTAGAAAATAGTTTAAAACAATTGCACACTATTACTGGGAATAACATATGAATGGCAAGGTAGCAATGCACACCAGTTGGCACTCATGCAGTGGTTAGAGTATCTATCAGCAATTATGCCAGAGAAATCTAAGCACCCCGAAGAGATAGACTATTCACTACAGGTTTGCAGATACTTGGTGTATTTGGCATCAGACCCACTAAGGTTAAAGAGCAGCTTCCTAGTTGCTGCTCCCCCAAACATAAACAAAAGTTTACCTGGCCCCTGTTTATTTCCACCCCATCCCAAAATGCAAACACTTCCTCATGCTGCTGACACCACCCCGCCCATGCAGGCACATGCAGTCTCTTTTTGTGATGTCATAAAATGAACACCACACATGCGCATGCCACTGATTTCAATGAAGGTGAGTTTTCCATACATTTCATTAACATTAACAGTTGAGATTTTAATAAACAGGGAGCCTTTTAGTGTCCAAATCCAAAATTATGTGGGATATAATGGTTTTAAATGGCAGAAAAAGTCAGATTTATTTATGGAAATAAACTGAAGGTCAGGTGAGTTTTCATTTATGTTTGGGGGAACAGCAACTAGGAAGCTGTTCTTTAACCTTAGGGGTTCTGATGCCAAATCTGCCAAGTATCTGCAGACCTGTAGTGAAAAGTCTATCTCTTCAGTGTGGTCAGATTTTTCTGGCATAATTGTTGATAGAGACTCTAGCCATTGCATGAGAGCCAACTGGTGTGCATTGCTACCTAGCCATGCAAATGTCACGTCCAGTAATATTGTGCAATTTGTTTAGGCTGTTTTCTACCTTCTTGTCAACTGTACCCTGTAGAGCAGCAGGTCCTTCTGTCAAGATGGTTAACCTTTGTGACACAGCCATGATCCATATGTCAGATTTTGGGATTGCCAGCCAGGCTTCTTTTTTATCCTTTTGGAAGGGATATGCCTTATTGTATGCTCATTTTTACTAGCGCCTACTGGGGTTGACTGAATGCCACTCTTTTGATGATCTCCTCCAGAGTTGGAAATACTGAAAAGGCTAACTGAGCCTTCTGCTTTGCTCTCAGAAGAGGGTTAACTTTGGACTCTGTTTCTATCTGATGTGTTGTGTGGTGAATAGTTGAACTGCTGGCTCTTCTGTGTGTTCCTACTGTGTATTGGAGTGCTTGATTTTGTGCTCCCATATGTTAGCTCCATGGGTCCAGCTTCAGTGTGCTTGGTTGTATCAGTTGACTTCCAAAGGTGGAGTGAACACATACAGCCTGGTGCTGAGTAGCCATCACATTAATTTCCCCCATCATTTTTATCAGCAGTGATGCTTGTGAGGCATCTAAAGTCAAAGTGTTCTCTGTGGCAAGTGGTTGTCCTCTCTGTCCTGATGGCTCTGTGCACCTGATGGTCCCAGCTTCTCGATCTCTGCATCCACTGCGCAGACAGCTCAGAATTTTTCAGAGAAGTCTGCACTCTTTTGGCATTCAACATTGTGTGTTAGCTTCTGAGAAAAGAAAGCAAAATGCACATCGAAGGTAGTCATTGCATGAGGTACTATGTCTCCTTCTGACTTTTGCTTTGCCACTGCATGCCCTCTATAGCAGGCTGTGAGATGAGATCTTGGAGCAGTCTATAGTGCCAGTCCCTGGATAGTGAAGGGATGCACTGGTAAACTCTCTCCAGTGAGGTTCCATACTGGTGGCCCTCTATCATCGGATGCATGCTCGGTCGAAGGATGAGAAGTAAGAAGTTTTTCTTTTAGGCTAGCACTGGAATAAGAGTTGACCCCCAGCACTGATGCTTCAGTTGTAAGAGCATAGAAGACTGGATGTGGAATTGCAGTCCAAGGCTTAGCTCCTAGTGGTCAAAATCATTGGTGGTCTGCCAACCAGCAGTGGAGGAATGTGCAGTTAGCTAAACTGACTTGCACTGGTGGTCTGTGAACTTTATTTATTTATTTATTTATTTATTGAAATCTTTCACCAGGAAGGCACACTAAACAACAAGTTAATGCAACTGGGGGGTTACAATTGGATCAAGAATTGGACATACAGTTTAACATTTAAATTATACAAGAAATTAAACATTCAATTACATTTATAACAATACAGTTAAAAAAATATCATAATTATTCAGTTGCATTTGTAACATAACATGCAATTAAGTATATTATACTTGTAAAACATGCATTTAATTACAAGTGACATATCTGAAGAACATAGTATATAGTGGTGATGGGGAGGAGTGTGCTGAGATGCAGGCTGGGGGAAAAAAGGTTTAATAGGTGATGTGAGTCATGTAGAGGAGCAGAGGCATAGGAGGACAGTTAAGCAGGAGCAGTTAGATGACAGAAAGTTATGTAAGGCAGAGGCAAGAAAGTGGGAGGAGGAGAAGTGCTGTATTTGGGGGGGGGAGTGCCAAATTTGCAGGAAATGATGGGTAAAGCCTGACTGACCGATGAGAGTGGTACGACAGGGAACCAACAAAGTGCGAGTGTCAGAGGATCTGAGGGAATGAGAGGGGGAAGGTGGGGAAGAGAGCAAGCATGAGAGGTAGGAAGGAAGTTCTCCTAACCAAAACTGAGAAGTGAGTTTGGCACAATGAGTGAGGTGCCTGTTGGCAAGGGAAGGGAAATGGTGTGGTAGAGATCCCAGTGATGAGTGCGTGAAGGAGCATCAAGGGCAAATCAACAGAAGGAGTTAAATAGTGTCCAGTCTGGTTAGAGAGGATTTGGGAGCGACACCATAGACTTCATCACAGTAGTCGAAAATGGGGAGGATCATTTTCTGGACTAGTTCATGTCAGGTTGAAGGATGGATGCAATTACAGTTCCGGAATAAGGCACCAAGCTTGGGGCACAATTTTTTCAGGATGGCATCAATGTGGCCAGAGAAGCTGAGATGTTGGTCCAACCAAACCCCAAGGTAGATGAATGAGGAGGTGTCCTCTAATATCGTCCCATCAAGGGTATGGAAATATGGGAATGGGTGGAGCCTAGAGAGTCTCTGCCTAGTGCCAAAGGTCATGGAGACAGTCTTTTTGGCATTTAGGAATAGCTGATGTGAGGCAAACCATAACTGAACCTGGCAGAAGTCAAGCTGAAGGGTGGTTGCAACATCAGCAGGGCATCTGCCAGATAAGAACAGGACAGTGTCGTAGGCATACATATGGATAGAGGTTGAGGGGAAGCATACTAAGGGCGAGTCTGTTACGAAGATGAAGAAGAGAATGGGTCCAAGCACTGAGCCCTGTGAGACTCCAGTGAAAATAGAGAGGGGGAGGGGGAGAGAGATTGAATCCTGGATTTTGACTGATTGTGTTCTGCCTGAGAGGTAAGCCCTAAACCAGTTTTTTGCAGAAGTAGATAACCCAGCAGCTGTAAAAGAGTCAAGAAGTAGGGCATGGGAGACTGTGTTGAATGCCTTGGTGAGGTCAACAAAGATGGCAGAGGTAATGAGGCCATTATCCATCCCAGTGAGAATGAAGTCAGTGAGCCTGAGTAGGGAAGCGGTAGTGGAGTGTTCTTTTCCAAAAACCAGATTGGAACAAGGTAAAAAAGGAAGAGTCATCAAGGAAGGAGGTTAGCTGAGAGAGGACCAGGTGTTCTTGGAGTTTAGCAAGGGCAGGGATTAGGACGACTGGGTGAAAATTTGCAGAGGAAGAGGGGTCACCACCCCTTGGGAGAGGGAGGACCACTGCATGTTTCCAGGATGAGGGGACAGAAGAGGACGAGAAGAAAAGATTTAAGATCAATTAGAGAGAGTAAGCTATAGCAGACGCTGAAAGGTAGAGGAGTTTAGGGTCTACATCATCTGGAAGATCTACATCAGTGGAGCGGGAAAAGAACACTTTACTTTCTTTGCTGTCTCTGAGGAATGGATCAGACCACTTTAAGGCCCTTTCCACAAGCTGCTGCCCCAAACCAGAAGCAAATGCCATCAACATTGGAGTGAAAGGGCAACTAACTATTGATCCAGAAACTGCCATCACCACATGGCAAACCTCCACCCCAGCATCAAAGGTTGACAACAGGGTGCCCAATACCCAGTTTTGCTATGCTCAATATCCCCTCACCACACTCCTTCACTGGAGGGCCAAATCCCCAGAGACGTTATGCTCAACACACACACACACACACACACACACACACACACACACATATGCACACACACCAGAGTAAAATAGCAGGGTGCTGAACCCCTAGTGTTGTAATACTCAACACCCCCACCACAGTGTGACTCCAGTGTGCCCGACCCCTGGTTTCACTATGCTCAACACAAACAACCCTACCTCAGTCCAACAGTGGAGTGCTCAATCCCCTGTGCTTCCAAACAACACCCCCACCACAGTGTTTCACTGTGGTGCCCACTTCCTGGTGTTAGCAGACACACATACAACAACACTGATTGCCCAATCACCAGTGTTTGGTTACTGAAATTAAGAAAACCATCCATCATCATTCATCTTTTTTTAAATCTGAAGAACAATCAGCCATGCCTTCTAACATTCATTGAACCACAAGCTCACAGACTCCACTATGAGCAGCACCATACCACACCCCCAATCCCTCACTTACCTCATGAGTGTCTCCCAGTGTACTTCGCTATGCAACCAGTGATGCTTCCACTACCTTGCCCAACTGCAAACTGAAAACAGAGTCTGATTAATGCTTTTTAATGTGTTTTAAAATGTTATTCATAACTACATAATTTTTCATAAGAGATCTAATAAGCTTGAGGAGTGGTCAAAAGTGTAGCAGTTTAGATACAATGTAAAGAAGTGCAAAATCATGCTCCTGGAGCATAGAAATCCATGGGTGGAAAACAAGATGGGGGAGTGGTACCAATGACCACCAGGTAGGAAAGAGACTTGGGGTAATTATATATGACCACCTAAAGTTGGCCAAACAGTGTGACAAGGTGGTGAGGAGAGCTTATGGGATGCTAGGGTGCATAGGGATGGGCATTACCAGCAGAAAGAGGGATATGGTGACATCTCTGTATAAATAATTTCTGAGACCTCACCTACAGTACTGTGTCCAGTTCTGGAGACCGCATCTTTGGAACAACATAGACAGAGTTGAGGCAGTCCAGAGAAGGGCAACTAAAATGTTGCAGGGTTTGCATCAAAAGCCCTATGAGAAGAGGCTAAAGGACCTCAATATGTACATCCTGAAGAAAAGAAGAGAGGAGGGGGATATGATAGAGACTTTCAAATAGGGTACAAGACGGAAGCATTTTTCAGAAAAAAAAGATACTCAACAACAAGGGGTCATACTTTGAAGCTGGAGGGGGTAGATTCAGGGGAAACATGAGGAAGTACTTCTTCACAGAAAGAGTGGTAGATGCCTGGAACAGCCTCACTGGGGGAGGAGGAAGGGGTGGAAACCATAATGGGATTCAAGAATGCATAAGATAGGCAAAAGGAAACCTTACTGGTTAGGAAAAGGGAGGGTAAAGCCGGAGACCAAGTAAGGTCTGTGGTATTACAGTAGGCAGGGAAAATGGGCAGACTAGGTGGGCTAAGTGGTCCTTGTCTGCCATCTGTTTCTATGTTTTTATGATTAAGACTTTGGCCTCAAATTTTCAGCATTTTCGTTGGTTTGTATCCCATCTCTTGTACAAGTCAGGTATAATTTTTGAAATCACCTTTCAGATAGGATGTAAAACATGACATCTGTCTTGATCATAAGGTGGGTTATTAAGACTATGTTGAACATTTAGGGTCACAGTCTCAAATAAGAATAAAGTTAATGAAGAAACATTGATGTTTTTCAGTGTTTCCTCATTTTTCAGATGCTGTCCAGCACATGTTTTCATGGTCATACTGCAAAATGATGTTTTGGGCAGGATTTCATAAATAGCACCTGCCATGCATATCATATGGATTAATCAAAATACAATATTACTATGGGGTAAAAATCTCAAAAAATTAAAAAGTTATGAAGAAACATTTACATTTTCCCAATGTTTACTCATAACTTTGAAAATGATTTTTTACATTTTGAGTCCACATTTTCAACATGATCCTCTTTTTACTCCACCTCAGCAGGTGTCATTTTTTTAAATCCCCCTCCCAAATCTGTTTTCACAGTCGTTCTGCAAAATCATGTCAGGTGGGATTTGATAAATGACACCTGTTAGTTTTATACATTTGCAGGGGTGATACAAATATGATACTGACATTTTAGGGTCACTATTTAAGACAATAGTGTTATGTGGGAACCTCTTTACTTCCCAGTTATGACAATTTCACTATTAAAACTCTCTTTTTAAATGTTAACCTCTACAGCATCTAGGACTAATGACTAGAAAACTAATACAAACAAGCAAATATGAATGACAGTGGCCAATGCTTGTTCTTGATGCAAGTACTGCCATGCTGTATTCATAGCAATATGAAAAAACTGCATCATAAAATTAGTAGAAGAATGTCCACTTCTGAAGCAAAAACAGAGCTGAAAATTGCACGTTCTGAAAATCCTACCACAGTCGTCCATGTCGGGGCCAACTATAGTGGCATGGGTTTGATAGCTGCAGAGATTTTCAAGAAGTAGGTGATAGCCTACAGTCACATGACAGTAGTGTACCTATGTATAAAAGAATACCTGTGTTTGGCTGGAAATCCTAGACAAAGGCAATAAAACTGACAAATGCCTACTTAATGAATTTGGTGAAGAGGAAAGGTATCATTCTCTATGCATGACCTAGAATAAGCAGCTCTGATTACTAAATTGTTACAACTATTATTGTTATTGTATTACGTGGCACTAAATATAGCAGCCTATAAGACTTGTGTCGTACTGCTTCATGCTATGATAGTTTTTCATCATAAGTTATCTTTGCTCTCTGATGTTATTTTTATAATCAAATGGATTGGGGCATTTGAAATTTAATTAATGTATTATTAAGCAAGCACTGGCATTTAAGGTGATCACATTGTTCTTTTGGCAATGCCCCCTGAGGAAGGGTTGTTGGACCCGAAGCACCGGGACAAGTGTGGTAGTATCACAGCTGACTGTCCTTTGCTTATACTTTGTTATGGTGTGTTCATAATAAAGAGTTTTGTACAACTTTAGATTTTGGAGACTTTTTCATGCTAGTCATCATGTCTAGCTGAAGCATACACACTGTAAGAAAAGGCATTGTCTGGTAATATTCAGGTGGAAGTATTTGTGACTTCTCCACAGAAGTACACTGTGTTTTAGGAGTTGGAATCCTGGTGGTTGGGGCAGAAGGTGTGGAGGTTCCAGTTCAGTAGTCATCATGGTGGGGGGCGGGGGGAGGTGTGGAAAACAAAAACAGCAGCCATCCTGGTTAAAGAGAAATGGGAGTGGGGAACCTAAACCATCAGTCATCCTGGTGGGGAAGGAACAGATATTCAGGGCAGCACAGTGGTGGCTGAGACTGTCATGGGGCTGGAGTTGCACAGTGGTGGTGGTTGGGCTAGTTTGGGATAGCTGAGGTCATGCAGCAGTGGCTGGGTCTGGGGGCCAGGGTGGCACAGTGGTGTCGGGGCCTACAGGGAGGCTGTGGCAGTGCAGAAGTGGCAGGGGCTACATTGGGCTGGCTGTACTGTCACAGCAGCAGAAGGACCTGCAGGGGTGCTTATGGCTGGCAGCAGCACAGAGCTGTCGCCTGGCAGCTAGCCACTGCTACTAGCTTGCCTTTCAGAGACTTCAGACTCATTGTATTCCTCCTGCCCCCAGAACGCCTCTACAAAGCTCTAATCATTATCTTCCTTCTCCTCCTCCTCCTTCATCAGTACAGTGGCAGCCCTAGCTCTTCCCATGCAGGATGCAGGTCCCACAGTATCCCAGTATACTGTGTTCTCCATGATTTACAGGGATTAGGCTGGTAAGAAAAAGAAATTGACATTGCTGAGTAATGCACGTGCCAGTGGTAGGGCATTCCAGAATGCAGGGTTAGTGAACTGTGGATAGCCATACACATGCCACCCATATAATGCAGTCTCCACATGCCACAAGTGCATTATTCATCACACACACTACCCATCACCCATGATCACACAGTAGACATCACTTATGTGGCAGAGAAGGGGAATACCCTATGGATATTTGAGCCACCAGGATATCTGGAAATCACTAATTGGACCACCTCTGTGTGTAACTCAACCACCTAGCACACCATGACAGTCACTGAATGCATCATCAACAGCCCACATATATGGTGTACTGTGGGCCTTGCAGAAACATGCAGGATGCAAGCTTAGGGCTACGATAGGGAGGGCTGGTGGAATACCGATGCATGTCAGACATTTAGCCCCCACCTCCAGTGATGGTCCAGCTGTGCTTTGTATCAACATGCCACTTGGGCTGCCTGCCCATTCCATCCATGCAACACATGACACCACTGTGACATGCCCCCTCCCTTGCACATTCAGAGCACTGTAAGGTGTGGGGACTACTGCAGTTACTCACATGGCTTTGATGGTCTGACCCAGCTCTCATAAACCCCACCTGGTGCCCTTGTCACAGACATGGCCAACACTGTGGCTTCCATGAATTTCTCTGCCACATTCAGTGGCTGTGTTTTGAGTGGGCCACCACCAGTGGCCATCATGACTCCACACAACTTCACAACTCCTTGATGTGGGTCTGGTGGCCAATCACCCACTGCTTGCACTGCTGTACCATCCATCCTCTGCCATCCCTAGCATTGATGGCAGTCACCATAGCCTGCCATCCCTGTCTGACTCATCCTGTGTGACCCAGTGGTGGCCCAAAATATCCTGCTGTGCAAAGCAGGCCTGAGCCATGGCCAGCACCTACTCATCACTGAACTTATGACTGGGGATTCTGTCCATGTTAGCCATTATACCTGTTGGAAAGTGGAGGACAGTTAGCCAAGAGCATTGTGTGCATACACACACAGCTGAGCAGTGATCCCATATGGGGCATATAATTGTCCTTGAAGGACAGGGAGAAAAAGGGAGTTTATTGCATTGTACAAAATGAGGCAAATGTGCAAATTCAGTTACAGTCAAGGTTGGACAGGTTCTAAACATTGTGGTTTGAACACCCCTGCCCATGTTCTCAGGCCATAGTACATACACTAATCTCTAGCTGCCTGCAGCATCTCAGACCAGTTACTGGGATCAGAACATCACCAAAATATCCCCTAAATAGAAATAAATTATAAATCAAAAGCCTAGGCTACTATACTAAAACTATAATTAAGCACTCAAATATAGCACATTTAGAGGCATAAATTATTTTATTTCCTGGGAGAAGTATGTGATTCAAGGCAAAAATTGTGCTCCATAGTATCATTGTACTAGGTTGTTACAGAAGACAGACTTTGAAGAATAGACCATTGAAGCAGATATGTTCAAGCATACCAAATACAAAACACATAAACTTCATGGGAAAAAATATTACATTAATAAGTCTGTATTTTAGTGTCAAAGTTCAGCAAGTCCTAAACATTGTGTTTTGAATGCCCCGTCAATGTTATGGGGCCATAGTAAATACACGCACCTCACCTCAAGCTCCCAGCAGTACCTCAGTGACATCTGGGTTGTGCTGCCTGCTCCTTACTTATGCTCTGTGAGCGACTTAGCAAGCAACTGAATGAGCACATTCCAGTAATATGTAAAGAGGGCCTTAGGGCAAGGGATGTGTAATGAAGTAATTTCATTACTAAAGAATGAAATCAGGCAATCAAGATCAAAGAAGTGCAGAATCATAGAAATCTGGTTGCAGAAAAGGACCCTCTGGCCCATGAAGTCTGCCCCCCCCCCACTTACTCATTACCTATGTCACAGGACATCCCCTTCTCTCCACTCGCCACCTTATGTCGGTCCCATGCCCTCTTGAATCCCTCCACCATATCTACCCCCAGCACTTCCTCCAGTAGTTTATTCCAGACCTCCACCACCCTCTCCATCAAGTAACGCCCATCCTCATTGCCGCTAAATATTCCTCCCTCCAACCTAGACTATGCCCTCTAGTTTTAACCCCCACCTTCATCTTACATAAGCTCCCATGCCTTACCTTACTAACCCCCTTCTTGTACTTAAATGTCTCTATTATGTCCCCTCTCTCCCTCCTAGTCTTCAATGGGTACAGATCCAATTCCCACCACCTATCTTCATATGATGTTGTTGTAATGATAATACCTGAAGTTTGCAAAAATGCATGCAATTGTAATTGTACAGTAAATATTGTGCATAGTAGGAAAGATTTTATCTGTATGACTGTACAGTTTTTTGTCATTTTTAATAGTGTTGTATTGTATTAGATAATTGTGTTTGTGTTTCTGTTGTTGTTGCCCTTTCCCCAGGCATGGCTGAAAATGGTTCCATGTCATAATGGTGAAAGGGTAATGATGACTCTGTAATTGGCAAGGACACAGTGCCAAAATCAGAATGAGTGAATGTACAGAACAGGAGACCCTCAATTACCAAGGGTCCACAACACAAACCCGGGGTGCACTAATAGTATATTTTAGGGGTGGCTATGCTCCATGCACCCCCCATTTGGGGGGCTCTTCTCCCACACCCCCTGATCTCTTTATAACCAGCTTCAAGGTGGGCTTGACACTGTGGCAGTGGACTCACTCCACAGGGAGCTAATCGGAGGATGGGGAATACAGAACGAGGAATTGAAATTAAAAAAAAAAAACCCTGCTTAGTCCAAATGTAACAAAAAAATACTTTCCGCCCCCCTTCGTGAGCCCCGAACTCCGTACACTTCCATCTCAACATGAGTACTCTTCCCGCTATGACAGACAGCCTGCATCAAAATCTCCCAGGAAGCTCGGACCCTTGTACCAACTTCCTCTCCCTCCCTCCTCTAGTCGCTCTCTTGCAAACCGACTGCGCCATTGTGCGTTACATGGGCAGAAACACATTTTGGGCAAGATGTGAAAAATTACAGCTGTACTGCTCATAAGGAGGTGTGGTAAAATGGCAGTGTTGAAAATCTGGAGTGAAAATATTAAAAATTCGCGAACTTATGAGTGTGCATAGGAACTGCACAACACATGCTCTTAAAACAGTCATTTTTAGGAATTTTTCCACCAAATTTTCAACATAGGCTTTTTGAAAGCCTAACTTATGAACAGTGGCAGTGCTGTTTTGTTACTCAGTTCCTAAAGGTGATTTCACGCAGTGACTGCAAAATCACCCTTCGAGCCCGATTGACGCCATGACAGTGAGAGCATTCATGAGAAGGGGTTTCAAAAACCCCATGTTGAAAATTTGGTGAAAAAATTCCAGAAAATGCCTGAGATATGCAACAAAGTTGAAAAAACCCTATCTATCCCATTATACAGCTTACCGGCATTTCTCAGTTCGTGGTCGGCTTTGAAGAGTGCAGACGTGTTCCCGGTCCACCGAAGATCATCGCGCCAGAGTCCAGAGGTAAGTATGGGGTGAGGAGGGTGTGGGGAGGGTGTGGGGAGGCAGGGTGCGCAGTGGGTGTGCGCGAGTGGGGGCAGAGACAACGAGGGACCATTTTTGTGTTTCAGGGTTTTTTTTTTTTAAAAAAAGGACAACGACGTGGGACATTTGCCACACTGGCGTAGGCTCCCAGCGTCGAACAAGGATGGCTATTTGGGAAGGGCATGGAGCTGATGGGGGATTGGTCACCCCCGTCGGTGATAGTAACTGTTGCCATGCTGGGGTGGGCTCCCAACGTGGCACCCTGTACTCTCTGGGGGGGAACAGTAGAGCCGACGGGGGATTGGGCACTCCCGTCAGCTATACGATGTGTCGCCACGCTAGGGTGGGCACCAGCGTGGCATGTGAACTCTGATTGGGGGCAAGGCACAGCCGACTGAGGATTGTGCACCCCATCGGCACAGCACAGTGTGTGCAAGAACTAGCAATGCAGGCGCGAAGCGTGTGTGTGTGTGTGTTGGGGAGGCGCATAAGCAGGCGATATCTTATTGCTGCTCACTGAGCGTAGCCCCCTTTCAACTATACTCCACTGCATTTTGACTGCTGTCATAGACAGCTCCAGCAGCCATTGGAGAGCTGTGGCCACGCCTGCAAACACACTGACTGAATTGGAAGAGGGCTGCAACACCTCCGAAAACTCAGATGATAGCACTAAGTTTCTTGCACATGTGTTCAAGCAAACATAAAAACTGCATCATAAAATTAGTAGAAGAATGTCCACATTTGAAGCAAAAACAGAGCTGAAAATAGCAAATTCTGAAAACCCTACCACAGCCGTCCATGTCAGGGTCAACTATAGTGGCATGAAGTTGATATCTGCAGAGATTTTCAAGAAGTAGGTGGTATCCTAGAGTCACATGACTGTAGTGTGCCTATGTCTAAAAGAATACCTATGTTTGGCTGGAAATCCTAGACAAAGGCAATAAAACTGACAAATGCCTAGTTAATGAATTTGGTGAAGAGGAAAGGTATCATGCTCTATGCATGACCTAGAATAAGCAGCTCTGATTACGAAATTGTTACAACTATTATTGTTATTGTATTATGTGGCCCTAAATATAGCAGCCTATTAGACTTGTATCGTACTGCTTCATGCTATGATAGTTTTTCACCTTAGGTTATCTTTGCCCTCTGATGTTATTTTTATAATCAAAAGGATTGGGCATTTGAAATTTAATTAGTGTATTATTAAGTAAGCACTGGCATTTAAGGTGATCACATTGTTCTTTTGGCAATGCCCCCTGAGGAACGGTTGTTGGACCCGAAGCACCGAGACAAGTGTGGTAGTATCACAGCTGACTTTCCTTTGCTTATACTTTGTTATGGTGTGTTCATAATAAAGAGTTTTGTACAACTTTAGATTTTGGAGATTTTGTCATGCTAGTCATCTAGTCTAGCTGATGCCTACACACTGTAAGACAAGGCATTGTCTGGTAATATTCAGGTGTAAGCATTTGTGACTTCTCCATGAGGAGTGCACTGTATTTTAGGAGTTGGAATCCTGGTGGGTGGGGCAGAAGGTGGAGGTTCCAATTCAGCAGTCATCATGGTGGGGGGGGGGGGTGGAAAACAAAAATAGCAGCCATCCTGGTTATAGGGGAATGGGAGAGGGGAACCTAAACCATCAGTCATTCTGGTGGGGAAGGAACAGATATTCAGGGCAGCACAGTGGTGGCTGAGACTGTCATGGGGCTGGGGTAGCACAGTGGTGGTTGGGCTAGTTTGGGCTAGCTGAGGTAGTGCAGTGGTGGGTGGGTCTGGGGGCCAGGGCTGCACAGTGGTGTTAGGGCCTACAGGGAGGCTGAAGCAGTGCAGAGGTGGCAGGGGCTGCATGGGGCTGGCTGCAGTGTCACAGCAGCAGAAGGACCTGCAGGGGTGCTTATGGCTGGCAGCAGTACAGTGCTGTTGCCTGGCAGCTAGCCACTGCTACCAGCTTACCTTTCAGATACTTCAGACTCATTGTATTCCTCCTGCCCCCAGAACCCCTCTACAAAACTCTGATCATTATCTTCCTCCTCCTCCTTCATCAGTACAGTGGTGGCCCTAGCTCCCCCTGTGCATGATGCAGGTCCCACAGTATCCCAGTATACTGTGTTCTCCATGATTCACAGGGATTAGGCTGTTGAGAGAAAGAAATGGACATTGCTGAGTAATGCACGTGCCAGTGGTAGGACATTCCAGAATGCAGGCCTAGTGAACTGTGGATAGCCATACACGTGCCACCCATATAATGCAGTCTCCACATGCCATAAGTGCATTATTCATCACACACATTACCCATCACCCATGATCACATAGTAGACATCACTTATGTGGCAGAGAAGGGGAATACTCTATGGATATTTGAGCCACCAGGATATCTGGAAATCACTAATTGGACCCCCTCTGTGTGTAACTCAACCACCTAGCACACCATGACAGTCACTGAATGCATCATCGACAGCCCACATATATGGTGTACCGTGGGCCTTGCAGAAACATGCAGGATGAAAGCTTAGGGCTATGATAGGGAGGGCTGGTGGAATACCGATACATGTCAGACATTTAGCCCCCACCTCCAGTGATGGTCCAGCTGTGCTCTGTATCAACATGCCACTTGAGCTGCCTGCCCATTCCATGCATGCAACACATGGCACCACTGTGACATGCCCCCTCCCGTGCACATTCAGAGCACTGCAAGGTGTGGGGACTACTGCAGTCACTCACATGGCTTTGATGGTCTGACCCAGCTCTCATAGTCCCCACCTGGGGCCCTTGTCACAGACATAGCCAACACTGTGGCTTCCATGAATTCCTCTGCCACATTCAGTGGCTGTGTTTTGGGTGGGCCACCACCAGTGGCCATCGTGACTCCACACAACTTCACAACCCTTTGATGTGGGTCTAGTGGCCACTCACCCACTGCTTGCACTGCTGTACCATCCATCCTCTGCCATCCCTAGCATTGACGGCAGTCATCATGGCCTGCCATCCCTGTCTGATTTCATCCTGTGTGACCCTGTGGTGGCCCAAAATATCCTGTTGTGCAAAGCAGGACTGAGCCATGGCCAGCACCTACTCATCACTGAATTTATGACTGGGGATTCTGTCCATTTTAGCCATTATACCTGTTGGGAAGTGGAGGGCAGTCAGCCAAGAACATTGTATGCATACACAGCTGAGCAGTGATCCCATATGGGGCATACAAATGTCCTTGAAGGGCAGGGACAAAAAGGGAGTTTATTGCATTGTACAAAATGAGGCGAATGTGCAAAGTCAGTTACAGTCAAGGTTGGACAGGTTCTAAACATTGTGGTTTGAACACTCCTTTCCAAATTCTCAGGTCATAGTACGTACACTAATCTCTAGCTGCCTGCAGTATCTCAGACCACTAACTGCAATCAGAAAATCACCAAAATATCCCCTAAATACAAAAAAACTATAAATCAAAAGCCAAGGCTGCTATGCTAAAACTATAAAGATAATAAAGCACCCAAGTATAACACCTTTAGAGGCATAAATCACTTCATTTCCTGGGAGAAGTATGAAATCTAGATTTAGTAGTTGCAGTATTGGTCCTTGCAAGAATAGATCCAGAAGCAAATGATTTGATACCTTTTAATGGACCAACATAGATGTAACAACAAGAACAAAGTGCTCATTAAAGTGTTCATTGGGAGAAGTATGTGATCCAAGGCAAAAATTGTGCTCCAAGGTATCAATGTACTAGGTTGTTACAAAAGACAGACTTTGAAGAATAGACCATTGAAGCAGATATGTTCAAGCATACCAAATACAAAACACAAACTTCATGGGAAAAAATATTACATTAATAAGTCTGTATCTTTGTGTCAAAGTTGAACAAGTCCTAAACATTGTGTTTTGAAAGCCCCTGTCAATGTTATCAGGCCATAGTAAATACACTCACCTCAGGCTTCCAGCAGTACCTTAGTGACATCTGTGTGGTGCTGCCTGCTCCTTACATATGCTCTGTGAGCGACTTAGCAAGCAACTGAATGACCACATTCCAGTAATATGTAAAGAGGGCCTTAGGGCAAGGGATGTGTAATGAAGTAATTTCATTACACACAAAGGAAATCAGGCAATCAATATCAAAGAAGTGCAGAATCATAGAAATCTGGTGATAGAAAAGGACCCTCTGGCCCATCAAGTCTGCCCCCCCACTTACCCATTACCTATGTCACGGGACATCCCCTTCCCTCCACTTGCTAACACCTTATGTCGGTCCCATGCCCTCTTGAATCCCTCCATTATTTCTGCCCCCTCCATTTCCTCCAGTAGTTTATTCCAGACCTCCACCACCCTCTCCGTGAAGTAACGCCTATCTACATTGCCCCTAAATATTCCCCCTCCAATCTAGACTATGCCCTCTAGTTTTAACCCCCACCTTCCTCTTAAATAAGCTCCCCTGCCTTACCGTATTAACCCCCTTCTTGTACTTACATGTCTCTATTATGTCCCCTCTCTCCCTCCTAGTCTTCAATGGGTACAGATCCAATTCCCATCACCTATCTTCATATGATGTTGTTGTAATGATAATACCTGAAGTTTGTAAAAATGCACGCAATTGTAATTGTACAGTAAATATTGTGCATAGTAGGAAAGATTTTATCTGTATGACTGTATAATTGTATAGTTTATTGTCATTTTTAATAGTGTTGTATTGTATTAGATAATTGTGTTTGTGTTTCTGTTGTTGTTGCCCTTTCCCCAGGCATGGCTGAAAATGGTTCCATGTCATAATGGTGAAAGAGTAATGATGACTCTGTAATTGGCGAGGACACAGTGCTAAAAAAAGAGTCAGTGAATGTACACAACAGCAGACCCTCAATTACCGAGGGTCCACAACACAAACCCGGGGTGCACTAATAGTATATTTTATGGGTGGCTATGTTCCATGCACCACCCCCCCATTTGGGAGGCTCTTCCCCCACACCCCCTGATCTCTTTATAACCAGCTTCAAGATGGGTCTGACACTGTGGTAGTGGACTCACTCCACAGGGGGCTACTCAGAGGATGGGGAATATGGAATGGGGAATTGAAACAAAAAACAAAACCTGCTAAGTCCAAATGGAACAAAAAAATACTTACCGCCCCCCTTCGTGAGCCCTGAACGCCATACATTTCCATCTCAAGATGAGTACTCTTCCCGCTATGACAGACAGCCTGCATCAAAATCTCCCAGCAAGCTCTGACCCTTATACCCACTTCCTCTCCCTCCCGCCTCTAGTCGCTCTCTTGCTCCCTCGCTGTTTTGTACTCCACAGTCACTATAGCCTAACTCTCAGCATCCTCGACCCGTAACCCACATATCGGGTGTTGTAAATGAGTAGCTCAAAATAGAGTCGCTCATTTGCAACTGTCTATACAATGGGTTACTGCTGAAAATGGGTTTTTGCACAGACTACCTTCCTGGTAAATCAGATAAATAAAAAATAAAATTAAAATTGCATACATTGGTTCAATATTGCTGTTCAATGCTGTCTACAAATGTATTAGCACAATGCTTGTACCAGAGGCTATTGCATTTCCAGCCAAACAACACAGTGCTGTGCAGGCATCAGTGCTATGCCACCCACTACTATCATAGTGCTGCACAGGCAACAGCACAATGAGACTGTGCCTTGCAGCTGTGCATGAGCGGTAGCATGTGGGGCATGCACTAACATCATCCAGGAATCACACTGTGAACTGCTCATGTGGCTCACACATCCCCCACCCAGAAACAGATGTAGCGATGCACAGTGTAACATTAGTGCAGTGCAAATGGCACACATACTGTGCTAACACCCAGCCTACTAAGTACAGCCAAGGCAGTCCTGGATGCAGAAATTGGAGTTAGAGGGTTCAGCCAACAATCAACGAATGTATCATGGCAGTAAGGTGCAGGAGAGTGAAGGGAGCTCAACAGTGGTACACTCTTGTTGGCTGTGGAGCTGGCCAACCTAGTGAAGCTTGTGATGGTCGAGCAGGAGCAGCTGCTGAGGGAGGGGTAGGAGGGATCAGCACAGCCCTAGTGTGAGATCTGGACATTTGTGGTGGTGCCTGGCCAGTTGGATGGACTTAGAGCAGACGGGCGACCAGCTCCAACGTCAATTTAATGATTTGACCCAGAGAAAGCCAAGGTGCCAGCAGCTGCATGCATTGGTGGAGAATGGCATCCTGCCCAGGCCAGGTGAGTATAGCTAAATGAACAAATAGTTGCGGTGTGTGATGGTGTACAGTACTGTTTGCTGTACCCACCAGGGGAATGCGGTACCACATGGGCATGTGTTCAGTGTTTGTTATTGGGCTTTAGGTGGGTGTGATATATATGTCAGTTTCCTCGGTGTGTGCTGTGCATTGTACATAAAATTGTGTAGCCACTTTCCATGTCATACAGTATTTACTGTATGTGGCACTTAGGTTTGTGTATCTGAACAGTCTTTGGTCTTGCCTGATGATAGACTCATGGCCTAGATGTGCTTGCAGGTCTGTACATAATATTGGCCATGGGTGTTATGCATGTGCAGTGTGCACTGGCATGACACAGTGGCAGTGTCCATAATGGGACTGTCTGATGAAGGGAACACCATCTGCAGCTGTGCTTGCAGGTCTGTACATAGTATTGGCCATGGGTGTTATGCATGTGCAGTGTGCACTGGCATGACACAGTGGCAGTGGCAGTGTCCATAATGGGACTGTCTGATGAAGGGAACACCATCTGCAGCTGTGGTGGTGATGCAGTGTTGGTATGGCATAAATGCATACCTGGCCATGGCCAGGTGGGTCCCCTATTTTGGGTACCTGAACATCTTTCACAGTCTGTAACCCTGTGCAATAAGCAACTAGTTGCTATGTACAGTGGGTATTCTGGGTACTGGACATAACTGCATGATGCATGTACCATGTTAGTGTAGCATGATTGTGTGGAATACTGCATTGCATGTCCTTCTCCTATTGTTTCCCCAGGAGGGACCCTGTATATACATTCAGGTCTGACCCTGCGGTGACATGACTGTAATGTTATGATGGGAAACCACCCATACACTACCCACTGGCATTGTCTAGTAGTGGTGCAGAACCTGCCATACAGGTGGCTGGGAATTAATAGCCTTGTGCCCCTATTGGGACAAGCACAATCACCCCCTGCACGCCTGGTTGTCATTCCCTTCCACAAACCACTGGTGTCCCTACTGTGTGTGGTATGCCACTGCTGATATGACATCTGGACATAGCACAGTGGCCAGGTTGTCTGTGTGAAGGTTTGAATGATGTCTGCATGCTGCCAGCCTTGAACAGTGCATGTTGATCACACCCTGCACATGTGGCTGTGGTAGTACCATAAGTGTGTGTGTGTGTGTGCATGTGTGTGGCAGCACTGCATTGGTACAGGTGTGTGTAGTATAGCTGCTGCATGGTGCTATGCCACCTGTCACCCTCCATGTATGTATACCTGCACAGACCATGACCACTTGTCACAGCAGTACCCTGCACACATGTATTGTGCACCACACAAAGAGGAGATGCTGGACCAGGGTGGGCTCAGGGAGGGGAGAGGGTGGTGGAACAGAGTTGCATCCCTCCAGCTGCACCTCTCCACAATTAATTCGCTCTTCTGGTGGATAGTGGTTCCTCTGTGGAGGCACCTGCAGTGGAGACAAAGGAGGATGCAGGGAACCTTCACAAAGGAGACCCACCGGAGGGTGGCATGGGACCCCAGAGGGGAAGGAAACAACTCCTGATGGGGGACTCAATCATTAGGGGGGTAGAAATGGGGGAGGAAGGGGAGAGGGAGGTAAGGTGCCTTCCAGGCGCCACGGCTTGGAGGGACAGGAAGTGAATCCTCAGGATCGTGGGAGGAGCTGCATGAGGGAGGGAGCTGAATGTCATTGTCCACCTAGCGACAAATGACCTGGCTAGGAATGGGATCAGACCAGTGCAAGAGGAGTTTGTAGAGTTGGGAAGGGGCCTTAGACAAGTAGCGCATATGGTAACCTTCACGGAGGTGCTGCCTATCTATGGCAAAGGAGATGCTAGGGCACTCCTCACCAGAGAATTCAATGATTGGTTGAAAAACTGGTGTGAAGCGCAGGGTTTTGGCTTCATTGGGGACTGGGAGCCACCTGGAGGGATGCAGACCTATACTGGTGCGATGGTCTGCATCTGTCCAGGGGTGAACCAGGATCCTAGGTGAGAGGTTTAAATGCTTCATTGGCAAGCATTTAAACTAGCCAAGGGGGGAGGCACTGGAAAGGAGCAGGGAAATCCCAGCATCCCCCCACAAAACACGGTAATTAGTGAGGTAAACACCAAGGTACAGAAGTTATTAGGGAGCAGAACAGATTTAAATGAAAAAAAAGGCAAAGGCAGTAAGGACAGCAATGGGGCTAAAAGGGATAAGGCTATCAAAAAGTGGAGGGTGATAAGTACCAATGCCCATAGTCTGTGTAACAAGCTCCCTGAACTAGTGGCCTTGATGGAAGAGGGTTGCCTGGATATTGTGGCAGTCACAGAAACATGGTACACAGAGAACCATGACTGGGATGTCAACATACCAGGATACACAATCTACAGGAGGAACAGGGAGGGTAAAAGAGGAGGAGGAGTAGCTCTCTATGTAAAGGAAGGGATAAAAGCAACAGAACTAGAGTAAACAGGGAGCAGATGAGGCACTTTGGGTCACCCTGAAGACAGGAAATGGCACCACAATCCACATGGGGGTTGTATACAGACCCCCATCTCAGGGGGAAGGAATGGACAAGGAAATGATAGAAGGCTTTCTTAGGATGGCAGAAAAAGGGGAGATCTTGTTGATGGGGGACTTGAATATGCCAGATGTTAACTGGAGCACTTTTGTTGCAGGCACATCCAAGAGCAGGGTCATTCTTGATGCCCTACGGGGCATGCCTCAGACAGCGAGTATTGGAATCCACTCGGGAGGGAGCAATCTTAGACCTGGTACTCTCAAATGGGGACAGAGAAAGAATCTTAGATTTAGAAGTGGGTAGCCATCTGGGAACAAGCGACCACCAAACAGTGTGGTTCACGATAAACACAGCCATATAATCAAGCCATACAAAAGCAAGGGTACTGGACTTTAGGAGGACTGACTTTGGGAAAATGAGAGCGTGCTACAGAAAAGCACTAGCAAACAGGCAAGAAGGAGGGGTGGAGGAACAATGGGGAGTGATCAAAACAGCCATCACAGAGGCAACAAGCCTTTGTGTAAAGCAAATCAATAAAACACAATGAAAGAAAAAAACTTTATGGTTCTTAAAAGAGGTAGCAGGGAATGTTAAGGAGAAAAGGACAGCATTCAGGAAATATAAGGAAACACAGAAGGAGCAGGACAGAGAACTTTATCAGTTAAAGCAGAAAGAGGCCAGAAGGGGAAGGAAGGAAACATATTCAATTCAGTGCTTTAGAGTAACTGGTAATTGCTATTTTTCTTTTAAACCTAGATTGTGGTCTTTTAGTGACACTATACTTTCTTTGTTGTCTTTACTTATAATTGTTTTTGGGCTGTTGAGAATTTAAAACATAGTGGTGGTGTAATTCTGTGCTGTCTTTAATTGCTGCAAATTTTCGCCCCCCCTCCCTTTCCCCAACTCTTAATTATATGCCCTGTTAAATCTGATTGACAGGAGCTAAACACAGGGTATAGTAAAGGGTGTGAAGTAGGTGGGGCATAAGGAGGAAGAAGCCCACCCTCAGCACGACTAGTGTTTTGACTCATTTATCTATTTATTGGTTTCTTTTTCTTTAAAAAAAAAAAAATATCTGAGGATCAGTGGCAGGATTTTTAGGACAGTAAATTAATAAAAAGGGAACTAGGAGAGCTTCAGTAGCAGACAAGTAGTGGAATTGCAGTATAATGTGGGGAGTGGTGCAATGCAGTGGCTGTGGGACAGCCATATTCAGGCAGACCTTCTGGACACTGAGGTGCTGCCCTGTCATGCATCTCTCTGGACTGCGGGATGAGGTACCAGACTCAGGGCAGAAGTAAACTGGGTCAGGAGTACCATCACCCCTATCCAGGGACCACCAGTCCAATGCAACTGCCTCAAGGATGCCGGAACAAGGAGCACTTGGATGACAGCGGGCTCAGGGAGGTTAGAGCAGTCAGGCAGAGGCACATCCAGATCCTATTCCACTCAAGAACTCATATGCCACACTGGCAAATGAGGACAACCAAATAAGTACCCAAAGAAGTGGAAGGAAAGGATGTGGAGATTAGCCAAGGAGGTGACCTCAGCGGGGAAAGTAGTGGACCCCAGAGGAGGAGGAAGCGAATCCTGGTGGGGGACTCCATCATAAGAGGGATCCAGGTAGGAACACAGGAGGGGGAGGACAGGGAGGTGAGGTGCCTACCAGGTTCCATGGCATGGAGAGATGGAAGGAAGATCCTGGGGCTAACTGGGAAGGCAAGACGGGAGGGTGAGCTGGATGTCATTATCCACCTAGGTACTAATGACCTGGCAAATGGGGAGCCAAAGGAAGTTCAGGAAGAGTTTAGGAAACTGGGGAGGGGTCTCAAGCAAGTAGCTACTTCTGTCGCTTTCTCAGAAATACTACCTGTGAGAGGCAAGGGAGAGCATAGGAGTGCATGCACCAGGAACTTTAACTCATGGTTGAAGAACTGGTGCTGTGAGGAAGGTTTGAATTCATTGGTGACTGGGGACCCACCTGGAGGGATGGAGGTTTGTTCAAGCCTGATGGCCTGCATCCATCCTGGAGGGAATCAAGCACTCAATGATAAGCAAATATACATTGACAAGCATTTAAACTAGCAAAGGGGTGGCAGGCCAGCAAGGAGGTACCTCCTTGCTCACCCCCACACTGCAGTGGAACCAGTGAACCAGAGGGTGCTATCTCTGCAAAGCAGTGTGCAGAAAATGGAGATTAGTGCCCAAGAGGTGGATAAGCAGAAAAGGGCAAAATTCAGCAGAAGGGCAGACAGCAAGGAGAACCAGGGATAAATGACAACCAAGGAAGGAGCTGGAGTAGAAAAGTGAAACAGTCTAGGGAGGTCAAATAATGGAAAGCCATGTGTGCAAATGCCAGGAGCCTTAGCAACAAGATGGAAGATCTGGAAGCTGTCATGGTACAGTCAGACCTGGACATTGTGGCCATCACTGAAACCTGGTGTAATGATAACCACGACTGGGAGATGGCCATACCTGGCTACAACATATTCAGAAGAGACAGAGCAGGCAGGAAGGGAGGAGGAGTGGCACTGTATGTGAAAAATGACATAAGGGCCACAGAGATCCAGGAGGAACAAAATGGGAGAGAGATACTGTGGGTTAAGCTAGAAAGGAAAATGGGGACAGCCATCCGCACAGGTGTGGTCTATAGACCACCAGCCCAGGGGAAGAAACAATCGAGCTGATGCTGGCCATCAAGGATGGCAGACAAGGGTGAGAGTAGTACTGGTTGGAGACTTCAATATTCCAGACATGGACTGGAGCATCCCAGCAGCAGCAGCATCAACTAGGAGCAGATTTATCCTGGACTCCCTTCAGGGTGCCTTCCTCAAGCAACTGGTCATGGAATCAATTCGGCAGAAGGCAATACTGGACCTTGTGCTCACAAACAGGGACAGTGTGGTGGGGGTAACAGTGGGGGAGCACCTGGGAAACAGTGACCACCAGTCATTGTGGTTTGAAATCACAGAAAGAGCAGAACCAAACCACACAAAAACACGTATCCTGGATTTTAGGGAGGCAGACTTTGGGAAAATGGGGAGATACTTGAAAGAGGCATTAAGGGGAATGGGACAGGAATCAGGGGTTGAAGAACAGTGGGCAGTATTTAAAATGGGGATTACAAGAACAACAGAATTATGCATTAAGCAGGTTAGCAAGAGGAAAAGGAAGAGGAGACCATTATGGTTTACCAAAGAGGTAGCAAAGAAAGTGAAAGCCAAAAGATTGCATTCAGGCAATACAAAAGAGCATGAGCAGAAGGGATAGGGAGAAGTACCAGGAGAAGCAAAGGAGGCAGGGAGGTCAGTAAGGAAGCCAAAGCTCAGACAGAAGAACACATTGCAAAATCAGTGGGTAGAGGAGACAAAACCTTTTACAGGTACATAAGTGAAAAAAGAAAGACAAAGGGAGGTATAGTGAGACTGAAGGGGGAGGATGGGGGCTGCGTGGAGGATGACAACAGCAAAGCTGACATATTGAACAGGTATTTCTGCTCAGTCTTTACTGAAGAGGAGGAGGGTAATGAGTCTGGAGGGAGTACAAGGGGTGAGAATGGTACAGAAATGGACTCAAGTCCCTTTACACGAGAAAGGGTCCTGAAGGAACTGGAAGTAATAAGAGTTGATAAAGCAATGGGGCCAGATGGGGTGCACCCCAGGGTCCTTAAAGAACTAAGAGAGGTGGTGGCTGAACCTCTGGCTATCCTGTTTAGCCGATCACTGGAAACAGGGGAGATACCCAAAGACTGGAGGACAGCAGATGTAGTCCCTTATACAAAAGTGGGAACAAAGAGGAAGCAGGGAACTACAGACCAGTCAGCCTCACCTCGGTAGTGGGGAAGATCATGGAAGCACTACTGAAGGAGATTGGTGGAACATCTGGTTGTCAATGGACTACAGGACCCAAGGCAGCATGGTTTCACTAGGGGAGGTCATGTCAGACCAACCTCGTTGAATTTTTGACTGGGTGACTAGGAAGGTGGATCAGGGAGAGCAGTGGACATGGCCTATCTGGACTTCAGCAAGGCCTTTGACACTGTGCCACATGAAGACTATTACACAAACTGGGAATATGGGTGTGGGCAGGACAGTAGTGTGGTGGGTAGGTAACTGGCTGGGTGGCAGGACACAGATGGTGGTGGTAAATAGCTGTCACTCCACAGAGGAGAAAGTGACCAGTGGGGTACCATGGGATCAGTGCTGGGACCGGTCCTATTCAATATCTTCATCAGTGACATTGCACAGGACCTAGAAGGCAGAATTTCACTGTTCGCTGATGACACAAAGCTCTGTAACAGAGTAGACACACCAGAGGTGTAGACAGAATGAAAGCGACCTGCAGAAACTTGAAGAATGGTCAGGGGTTTGCAGTTGAAATTCAATGCAAAGAAGTGCAAGATAATGCATATGGGGCACAAAACCCTGGCACAATATATCAGTTGGGGGTGAGGATATAGCATGCCAAGCAGGAAAGGATCTTGGGGTTGTCACCTCTGATGACCTCAAGGTAGAAACAGTGTGACAAGGCAGCAGAAAGCAAATAGGATGCTGGGATGTGTAGGCAGGGGCATCACCAGCAGGAAAGAGAGTCATAATTCCGCTATACAAAGATACTAGTGAGGCCCCACCTGAGTACAGTGTACAGTTCTGGAGACCATACCTACGTGGGACATAGACAGGGTAGAGAAGGTTCAGAGGAGGGCAACAAAGATGGTGCATGGATTGCATCACAAGTCCTATGAAGACAGGTTGAAGGAACTGAACATGTACTCCCCTGGAGGAGAGGAGGGAGAGAGGGGATATGATAGAGACATACAAGTATCTTACAGGGAGGAACAGGGTGCAGGAAAACACTATTTTTAAGCGAAAAAGATGTTCCAGGACTAGAGGGCATGGGATGAAGTTGGAGGGAGGACGATTCAGAGGAAACATGAGAAAGAATTTCTTCACAGAACGGGTGGTGGACAAGTAGAACACCCTGCCAGAGGAAGTGGTGGGGGCTGAAACAATCACGGGATTTAAGAATGCATGGGATAGACATAAAGGAATTCTGGAGGTCAGGGGTAAGGGGCAACAGACTTTTAGGAAAACAAACTGAACTTACAAGTTCAAATGGGCAGACTGGGTGGGCCATAGGCCCTTATCTGCCGACACTGTTTATGTATCTATATATCTATGAGGCTGGGAAGGCAGTCAGATTAGCAAAGGCCCAAACCAAGGAAAGGATAGCCAATTCTGTTAAGAAGGGGGATAAGACATTTTATAGGTACATTAGAGAGCGAAGAAAGACCAAAGGAAGGATACTGAAGCTTAATAAAGGGGAGGGAATGTGGGTAGAGGGTGACAGTGAAAAAGCAGGGATACTGAACACATATTTCTGCTCAGTATTCACAAAGGAAGAGGAGGGGGAGTTACCTAAACTAAACAAGAGAAACACTCTGAAGACTGGGGTCAATACTAGTCCATTTACAGAAGAAAGGGTTCTGAAAGAACTAATAAAACTGAAGGTGGACAAAGCAATGGGGCCTGATGGGATTCACCCAAGAATTCTAAAAGAACTAAGGGTAGAACTAGTGACACATTGACTACTCTCTTTAACAAATCATGGGAGGATGGGGTGGTAGCCGAAGACTGGAGGAGGGCAGATGTGATTCCTCTTCACAAAAGTGGGAGCAGGACAGAGGCAGGAAACTACAGACCAGTTAGTTTGACCTCAGTGGTAAGGAAAATGATGGAATCACTTCTGAAGGAAAGAATTGTTGAGTACCTAGAGGCCAGTGGGGCACAGGACCCAAGGCAGCATGGATTCACGATGGGAAGGTCGTGTCAGATGAATCTAATAGATTTCTTTGACTGGGTGACCAAAGTAGTAGACCAGGGATGGGCTGTGGACATGGCCTACCTAGATTTTAGCAAGGCATTTGATACAGTCCCACACAAAAGATTAATACACAAGATAGCCAGCCTTGGAGTGGGTCCCAAGGTGGTAGCCTGGATAAAAAATTGGCTAGACAACAGGATGCAAAGGGTAGTAGTAAATGGAGTACACAGTGAAGAAAGGAGGGTTACTAGCGGGGTACCGCAGGATTCAGTACTGGGACTGGTCCTTTTTAGTGTCTTTACAAGTGACATTGCAGAGGAACGGGAAGGAAAAGTATGTCTCTTTGCAGATGACACAAAGATCTGCAACAGGGTTGATACACAAGATGGAGTGGAAAGGATGAGAAGGGACTTGGCAAGGTTGGAGAGCGAGTCACATGTAGGCAGCTCAGATTCAATGCAAAGAAGTGCAAGGTAATGCACATGGAAACAAAACCCAGGGAAGCGTACACAATGGGGGGTGAGATACTGACAACAGTAAAAACAGAAAGGGACCTGGGGGTAATTATATCAGATGACCTAAAGGTGGGCAAGCAATGTGAGAAGGCAGTAAGGAAGGCTGGGGGGATACTGGGATGCATAGGAAGAGGCATCAATAGTAGAAAACAGGAAGTTGTTATCCCTCTGCACAGACAGTTGGTGAGACCCCATCTGGAGTACTGTGTGCAGTTCTGGAGACCCCATCTCCGCAAAGACATAGACAAAGTGGAGGCTGTCCAGAGGAGGGCAACAAAATGGTGCAGGTCTGCACGGAAGACCTCTGAAGAAAGACTAAAGGAGCTTAATATGTATACCCTTGAGGAAAGAAGGAGAGAGGGACATGATAGAAACTTTCAAGTACCTCAAGGAATCAACAAAGTCAAGAGGGTCGCATCTTCCAGAAAAGAGATGTGCAAGAACAAGGGGCACAATTTGAAGGTAGAGGGACGGCTCAGAGGTAATGTGAGGAAGTATTTTTCACATAGAGGGTTGTGGATGCATGGAACAGCCTCCCTGAGGAGGTCGTGGAGTCAAGAACAGTGGGGGAATTCAAGAATGCATGGGACAGGCATAAGGCAGTCCTAGTGGGGGGTAGGAGGAAATAAGCTGTTGGTTAACTAGGATCTGCAGCTTATTTGTTAGGTAGGAAAATGGGCAGACTAGATGGGCCAAGCGGTCCTTATCTGCCGTCAACTTCTATGTTTCTATGTTTCTATGTACCACTGCACCCCTGTGTGGGAAATATGCCTGTGCAACGCCTGACAATTGAATGTATCTACCACTGTACAAAGCTGCCAGTGCCTGAACCAGCAATTGTCCTGGGCTGTTATATGCCGTACAATAAACAGACATAGGAAGGCAAAGCCACATACTGGCATGGTGGTAATGCTACCACACACTACACTCTCGGCCCAGGATTGGGAGCTATCTGAGAGGGTGCCGGGGACACTGGAGGAACAATATAGCATCCACTGGACTGCTCTCCATTCCCAGAAAGGGAGGGATGCCGGCTCCAAAGTGTAATTGCCATCTGGTGGAGGCCTGGTGGTAGGACAGGTCTGGGTGCAGCAAGGAAGGGAGGGAGGGAACTGCGGGACCTCTGTGGAGCATGCATGTCTTCACATACATACACTGATATGGGGGACAGAGAGACAGGAAAACAGAAAAGAGGCATGGACAGGATTCATGAGGCCCTGCTCACTCCTCCCCAATCCGCACTGCCACCTGATCACTGAATCTGGATTTGATTGTACTGAGGGAAGGGACCTCCAAATTCCTTGCCCTGCTGTGGGGAAATTTTGGGGGGACTCCCAGTGGTTGGAGGAGGTAGGAGATGGCCAGAGAGCAGGGACCCACTCGATAGCCTCCCATCCATCCCATGGCAGGAAAAGTTTGATGGCAAAAAAACATAGGAAGGAATGTGAATCACAGACAGATACTGGCAGAGTCAAATCGGTAAGAAATTTATTGTAACATCAGATGTTGACTAACTGCCCAAGTGCTTTGACCATGAAGGTCTTCATCAGTGGGAGTGTCAAATGGACAGGCAGATCTCTGTTTTAAGCGGTGTATTACAGAAATGCCACACAAATGGTATTGTGAGTAGATAAAAATTCAGTAACAGAGTACTACAATTATCTGGGGTACAGAGCAAAATAAGTCATATAAATGATTCTAATCCATGCAGATGGCATGTATACACATTGAAAAATTAATTACTTTGACAGACCACTAATTGGGGTCAGAACATCATGTAAATATCCTCTAAATACAAAAACTATAAATCAAAAGCCAAGGCTGCTGTGATAAAACTATAAAGATTAGTACAAGATTGGAATAATTAAGCACTCATATGTAGCACATGTAGAAGCATAAAATCATTTAATTTCTTGAAAGAAGCATGTGCTTCAAGGCAAAATGATGCTCAAAAGGATCATTGTACTAGGTTGTTATAGAAGGCAAACTTTGAAGAATAGATCATTGAAGCAGATATCAGGCATAGACTTCATGAGAACAAACATCACATTAATAAGGCTGTATCCTTGTGTACTGAGTTTTATTAGTAATAGTATGTTTATTTATGAAGCGCCCTTCCCCGGAGACTCAGGGCACCATACAAGTGTAGACAGGATGAGAAAACATTTGCAATAAATAAATAAGTAAACAAATAACACAGATAACAATAACATTGTTACAGTCATTTAAATTAAAACAGCAGCTGAATCATAAAAGATACTCAAAGACTAATTTTAGTTCCCAAACATCTGTCTGAACAGATTTACCTTTAACCCCATTTTAAAGGCTTCCACCGGGGGTCCCTCAGTACCCTAGGCGGAGTCTTCCAAGCATTGGGCCAGCAACCTCAAATGCATGATCCCCAGAAGATTTAAGCGGGGACCCTGGGTGCAAGGGAAGACCTTCAGAAAAACAGCAAGGGGGCATGAGGACTGGAGAGGATTCAGAAGATCTGAGTGGCAGCCTGGGCCCAACCCATGTTGGACATTGTAGGTTAGCACTCCAACTTTGAAGGTAACATGCCACTTCACAGGCAGCCAGAGCAGGACAGGGGCTACATGACTAGACTTCAAGAGGACAGTCAGTAACTTGGCCACTGCATTCCGCACCAGCTGCAAATATTGTAGGGCACCTCCACCAACCCTGAGATAGTGCACATTAGAGTAGTCCAGCCGAGCCATCATGAATGCATGCACCAGTGTTGGCAGATCTTCAGGAGGGATAAGAGTCTTAATCCAGCTGATGTTCATAGAATAGTAAAAGCTACTCCTGACTACGGCAGACACCTGAGCCTCTAATGTCAGCTGATTATCAGAAATGTCTCCCAGATTGTTTACCTTTGTAGAAACAAACAGCCTGGACAACCCAAGCCAAAGCCATGATTCTTCCATGACTGCTGCTTCTCACCCCTTCCAGCCTGGCTCATTCACTAGTACCTCAGTCTTATCTGGGTTAGGTCTCAGCCAACCAGATTCAGTCTGCATCTGAATCACAGACAGGCACAAGTTCAACACCTTGACATCGTCAGTCATCCTGGGTGTAAAAGACAAATACAACTGGGGGTCATCCACGTAGCAGTGGAAACCCAGATCGTATTGTCAAATGATCCTCACCAGGGAAAGCATGCACACTGCAAACAACATAGGTGAAAGTACTGATCCTTGGGGCATGCCACAGAGACAGGGTATGAGGGATGATGAGATGGTTCCCATCGCCACCCTGTGTCCTATCCCTGAGTAGGACTCAAACCAGCAGATGACAATGCCAGTGAGTTCTCCATACTCCCTCAGATGATCCAGCAACAACTCTTGGTTCACAGTGTCAAATGCTGAAGAGAGATGGAGGAGAAAGAGAACTAACCATTCACCCATATCTCTAGCCCTAAAGAGTTCATTATGCACCCTGACCAATGCTGTCTCAGTGCTATGCCTGGATATGAAACTAGATTGGAGGAGCTCATAGATGACATGAATTATGAGGTGGGTCTCAAGTTGTAGCATTACAACCTTCTCAATAACCTTATCTTAAAAGGTAGGTTAGAGACAGGATGTTAATTAGCTGGAATATCCAGGTCAAGTGATTGTTAGGTTTCTTCAGAAGGGGCTGAACCAGTGCATTTTTCAATGCCACTAGGAAGACCCCCTCCAAAAGGGAGCATCAAACCATTCCACTAAATACCGACTCCAAAAACCCCATGCAGCTCACTAGTAGATGTGTGGAGCCTAGGTCTAGTTCACAAAAAAGTGAACCATAGCTCTGAGATCACCTCGTAGACCTTTTCTATTGTGATTGCCCCAAATGCTCCCCAAGACACCTGGGTACATCCATGAGGTGCAAGCTAGACTCTGCCAGGTTGTGACCGACTGCCTGGAGAGATCCTAGCCCAAACAGAGGACACTCTGTCTGAGAGGAATCAAGCAAACTCTTCACTCTTACTTGATGAACCAGCTGAAAATAGGTAGGATTTAATAACCTGTTCACAGTATGAAATAGTTAAGCCAGTAGATTTCTCACAGGAGCAATTTTCCTGGATAGAAATACTGCCTTCTTACTGAAGATTGCCCTTTGATATTTATCATAATGAATCATCAAAGTCACTTTGTCCTGCTGGGCCCTGGACCTCCTCCAACAGTGCTCTAACCTTCAATCCCTGGTTCTCAGCTCTCTAGCCTGCCCCTCAAACCATGGGGAACCTAAGCAAGAGACTGGGGTCATACACAAGTAGATACTATGGGTTCAAAGGCCCCAGTAATAACCTCTTATAGGTAAATATTGCATTCTTCAATCCCATCTCACATGCTGTCAGCGTCATTGAGATGTCCAGAACCACCTACAGTCCTTCTGGCATGAGCCCTCTCAAAGAGTGGTACTGAACCATCTCCAAAGGGGGAGGACTAGGGGGGGGCACATGAAGGAGAACTTCACTGTACAATGATCCAACCAACCATCCAGGTCAATCTCAATGTCACTAACCTCATGCCCCAGGGAGAAAGTCTATTCCAAGGTGTGTCTATGTTGATGAGTCGAAGAAGTAGTAATTTGTGCCAGGCCAAGTGATTCTATCAACTGTAGAAAATCCCTTCCAATGTGTGAGAATTCATTGTCAATCTAGGTGTTGAATTTCTGTAGAACAATCCATCTGTATGGCTCCAACATCATGTCATTGACGAAGCCCATGATTTCTCACAGAAAATCCCCTCATGCTCAAGAAACCAATACTCCAAGAGGATCCTCTAAATTGCTCCTGGACCTCATGCACATACACACATTCAAATGATGTGGTGTCCCCCACTAGTTTCACAATGAAGTTCAGCTCAGGTCTAAAACAGATAGCCCCCCCCCCACACACACACACACACAATCCCTCTGCAGGCAGTGTATGACAAATAATCCAGCTAGGATAGCTACTTTCAGAACTGGGACAGCATTGCCAAGCCAGGTCTCCATGATACAAGCCAGATCAACTGAAGAACCCAAAATTAAATGTGCTACAATGGCATTCTTGTTCCTCAATGATCTTGAATTACAAAGCACTGCCCATAGGGGATGGAGTGAGGCAGCCGTTCTAATGGCTACCCCGACTTGGTCCAGTGGGTTCCCTGAGTATGGGAACCAAACACATCTAGCCACACTGTAGATCTCATTTCATCCCAGGGCATCTCCTGATCCCAACTGTTAATCATGCCCCCCTCATTAGCTTCCCTCACACTCAGCTGCCAACCATATCGCTTCACAGCCTTAATTACTATAACTCCCTGTACCTAGGGCTGCCAGAGGTTGATATCTGCAGCTTGCAGCTGGTGCAGAGTGCAGCGGCTAGGTTGCTGACTGGGTTGTCTCAATCCAGCCATGTCACACCTGTGCTGCGCAGATAGCACTGGCTGCCAGTTCAGTGGCTGATCACCTTCAAGGTCAGTTTGCTGATCTATGAAGTCCTACATGGACAGGATCCGAGCTACCTGCAAGAGCTCCTCCATCCCTACTGCCCTCTCTAGCTGTTCCGCTCCACTGATGAGGGATTGCTAGATGTTCCCAGGGTCAGCTTGAAGACATCTGGGGCTCGGGCTTTTGAGTTTGCAGCTCCCATCCTGTGGAATTTTCTGCCTCATCAGATACAAGAGTGCCTGACTGTGGAGGGCTTTAAAACAGCTTTAAAAACATACCTGTTTGAGCTTGCCTTTCCTGACTGTATTTGCTAAAGTTTGTCTATGTTTTGCTGATTGTATGATTTTAGTATGTATTTATTGAATTTGAGTGTACAGGAACTATGATCATTTGGAATAGCAACTTTTTAAAAATAAAAGGAGGCAGTATAGCGCAGCGGTTTAAGGCTCTGAGCTGCAAATCTGGTGATATCCAGCCAGACCAGACCTGGGTTTGAATCCCACAGCTTCCACTTGCATACTATGTGACCCTGAGCAAGTCACTTAACTTCCCTGTGCCCCCAGGTCACACCTGTGAAAAAGCTTTCAGCTAAGTGTGCTATTCCTGGTTAAACAACTAAAAAAAGAAAAATGTCATTCTCAATCCCCACTTCCCTGTACTGATCACAGGCAGCTGTAGACGGGAGGGATGGCGGGGGGGTCCTGAAAGGGGCACAACCTGAGGTCACAGATCCACCGTGGGTCCAGAGTACAGGTAGCAAGGGCAGTGTTTGAAAACCCTTCCCCCACCTCCTGAAACGAACTCAGGTATGAACCAGACATCCTCCGACAAAGAGAGCTGCTCCCTGCAGTAGCGTTTGGCGCCTTTTATGATTTAAACTTCAGATGCACTTTTTATGTCGTCCCAACAGTGAAGATATTTTTTTTTGTTTGGTGCTTCTTGGACAGTTAAGGGTTTTTAGACCATTTTGACTAGTCACCTTAATGTATTTCGGGGTGAATTGTAATCAATTTTTACTTAGTTAGTGCACCTTAAGAACGTCCCAA
This sequence comes from Neoceratodus forsteri, assembly GCA_016271365.2. Taxonomy (NCBI): domain Eukaryota; kingdom Metazoa; phylum Chordata; order Ceratodontiformes; family Ceratodontidae; genus Neoceratodus; species Neoceratodus forsteri. The sequence goes on from CM057453.1 coordinate 78,553,798, forward strand.
CTAAACATTATCAGCTGTTGAGAACCACATACACTGTCCATGTGATTAAAGGCTGATGCAGAAACGTGCTTACCAGGACTAGTTATTTATTTTTTTGGTTTGTGTGCTTACTTTTTTTTTCACTGTTTGATATTCAGTTAGCAGCCTTCATGCCTTTTATTTTACTACTGTGCAGCTTCTTAACACGATACGAGCAGCAACGAAATAAGGCTCCTGAATTAGGTTGCTAACAAGTGGCCACTGTACATCTGGTGACTTGGTATAAACATTCTTACCTTCTCTTTCTCCGCAGAGATCACAGATCCACCATGGGTCCAGGGTCCAGGTCACGAGGGCAGCATTTGAAAAGCCCTCCCCCCACTCCCCGAAATGAACTCGGGTACAAACCAGATATCCTCCGACAAAGAGAGCTGCTCCCTGCAGTAGCTTGCCCCACAGTCGCTTCGCGACTGCTCCCTGCCCCCCTTAATACCCTCCAACCCTTAGTTGGTGTTATCTATATACAGTAGTCCCTCACAATACTTGCACTCCCCACTCCCCCATGATACTTGCATTCCCCAAGTCCCTTGTTTTCCATCTGCTTCTTATAGTCTCTTGCCACTAGAGGTCACCTTGACTACTTTCCTTTGTGCTTTCTCACACGTTGCTCTTTGTGCTGGTGCTACAGTTTACTCTTACTCATCCTTCAATCCACCATATGCCCTTGCTCTCCTTTTTCTTTGTCTTCTTCTCTCTCCCTCTGTTCCTTTTGTCCCATTATAATTCTCCTATTTCATTATGGCTTCCACGTCTTTACTCACCCTCCTCTCTGTTGCTCCTATGTTGTTTACACTCTTTGCTCTCACCTGTCCTGATAGGATTATCACACCCTCCTATGTATGCTCACTTGATGATTCTAGTTTCTCCAACCTCCTATCTGATGCCAACCTTATCCCCTTCCGCCATCAGGGCCTATCTTCAGGTATCTGGGGTTATTAATTAGATTTATCCAGTTGAGGTTCTCCGTATCCCCTAGCAGTGCAGCTAGGGCCTACATTATTGCCTCACTCTGGATATTTACCCTAGCCCTTACTCTAGCGGGGGACATTGAGACTAATCCAGGTCCCGCTCTGACCTCTGATCCCACACAATCCATCCCTGTGCACTGTCTGCCCCAAACTAATGGTCTCACCTTTTCTCATGTTAACGTTAGGAGCCTGCTGGCCAATCTCCCTGACCCTGAGGCATGGATTAGAGTGAACAGCCCAGATATCTTAACCATATCGGGAACGTGGCTTAAGCCTCCTATTACTGATTCACAGTGCTACCTTCATGGTTATAAAATGCTTTGTGTGGATCGCACAGGTGCTAAAAGAGGTGGTGGCCTGGCGCTTTACCACAGACCTCACCTGAACATCACTTTAATGTATGAGTCCCCTCTGGCCAACTGTGAGGTTCTTCATTCCCTCCTCCTACATGGGGGTGTTAAAAAAACTACATATTTTCTGTATATATACTCCACACAGGAAATCTAGACTGGAGCTCAGTGAGTTCATGGAATATTTTCCATCAGTTACTAGGAAAAGTGACATAATCTGTATTGGGGATTTCAACCTAGACTGGGTTGGTCCTAGCTACTCTAACCTATCTTCTGTGCTAAGCAAGGCCAACCTCTCTCAGATTATACAGGAACCCACTAGGATATCCCTCGGTGGTGCCTGTGCCACCTTTCTTGACTGGATCCTGACAAATAGGAAGGAGTTCATGACCTTGGCAGGTGTACTCCCGGACACCATAACTGATCATTAACCTGTGTAGTGTATATGGGATACCTCCTCCCTCCTTCCCTTCAAAAGTGGTAACTTTCTCTAATCTCTCCAACCTTAATATGGATGCCTTCATTCATGATCTTGACCTGGTTCACTGGTCTCTCATCTACTACTCTGATGTTCATAAACTTAACTTCACTGTAGGATTTTTCAACCGTGCCCTAATTTTGCTGCAAAACAAACACATCCCTGTCACCATGTGAAGAGTAAAAGGGAAGGTTCCCAAATGGCTCATGCATCCCTTACTCCACCTTCTGAAACTCAGGGATAAACTGTGGTCTGTATGAAAGGCCTCCTACCTACTTACAGACGTTGAAACCTACAGAGCCTTACAGAACACGTGCAAAAAAGAGATATGCCTGGCAAAAAGTTCTTATTTTAGGAATCTACTTATGTTCTCTGCCTCCAACCCCAAACGGTATTGGTCCAAGATCAAGGAAATACTTGGTTACAACAAGCCTCAGACACCTGCAGATATGCATATAAATGGTTCCCACTGTAACCATCCCCTCACCATTGCCAATGCTTTTAACATGGAAACATAGAAACATAGAATTCGACGGCAGATAAGGACCGCTTGGCCCACCCAGTCTGCCCATTTCCCTACCTACTGGATAAGCTGCAGATCCTAGTTAACCATCAGCCTACTTCTTCCTACCCCCACCCCCTAGAATGGCTTTATGACTGTCCCATGCATGCTTGAATTCCACCACTGGTTTTGACTCCACAACCTCCTCTGGAAGGCCATTCCATGCATCCACAACCCTCTCTGTGAAAAATACTTCCTTAAATTACCTCTGAGCTGCCCCCTCTATCTTCAAATTGTTTCCCCTTGTTCTTGACACCTCTTTTTAAAGATGCTACTCTCTTGGACTTTGTTGATTCCTTGAGGTACTGGAAAGATTCTCTCATGTCTCCCTCTCCGCCTTTCCTCGAGGCTATACATTAAGCTCCTTTAGTCTCTCTTCATATGTCTTCCAGTGCAGACCCTGCACCATTTTAGTTGCCCTCCTCTGGACAGCTTCCATCCTGTCTATGTCTTTGTGGAGAGGGTCTCAGAACTGCAGCAGTACTCAGATGGGGTCTCACCAGCTGTCTGTACAGAGGGACAATAACTTCCTGTTTTCTACTAGTGATGCCTCTCCTATGCATCCCAGTATCCCCCAGCCCTCCTTGCTGCCCTCTCACATTGCTTGCCCACCTTTAGGTCATCTGATATGACTACCCCAGGAACCTTTCCATTTTTGTTGCTGTTAGTATCTCACCCCCATTGTGTACTCTTCCCCTGGGCTTTTGTTTCCCAGGTGCATTACCTTGCACTTCTTAGCATTGAATCTAAGCTGCCATACATTTGACCATTCCTCTAACCTTGCCAAGTATGTTCTTATCCTTTCCACCCCACCTTGTGCATCAACTCTGTTGCAGATCTTTGTGTCATCTGCAAAGAGACATACTTTTCCTTCCAGTCCCTCTGCAATGTCGCTTATCAAGACATTGAGAGAGGACGGAGTCTAATACTGAAGCCCCTCGGTGCCCCCACTAGTAACCCCTTTCTTCAGAGTGGACTCCATTTACTATTACTCTCTGTCCTATTCTCCAGCCAATTCTTTACCCAGGCTGTCATCTTGGGACCCACTCCCAGGCTGGCTAACTTGTTTATTAATCTTTTGTGTGGGACTGTGTCAAATGCCTTGCTAAAGTCTAAGTAGGCCATGTCCACAGCCCCTCCCTGATCTACTACTTTGGTTACCCAGTCAAAGAAATCTATCAGATTCACCTGGCATAATCTTCCCGCTGTGAATCCATGCTGCCTTGGGTCCTGTACCCCTGTGGCCTCTAGATACTCGGCAATTCTTTCCTTCAGAAGTGATTCCATCATTTTCCCTATCACTGAGGTTAAACTAACAGGTCTGTAGTTTCCTGCTTCTGCCTTGCTCCCACTTTTGTGAAAGGGAATCACATCTGCCCTCCTCCAGTCCTCGGGTACCACCCCATCCTCCCAAGATTTGTTAAAGAGAGTAGTCAGCGGTGTCACTAGTTCTACCCTTAGTACTTTTAGAATGCTTGGGTGAATCCCATCAGGCCCCATTACTTTGTCCACCTTCAGTTTTAAGAGTTCTTTCATAACCCTTTCTTCTGTAAATGGTCTGGTATCAACTTCTATATCCAGAGTGTTTCTACTGTTTTTTTTAGGTACCTCCCTCTCTTCATTTGTAAATACTGAGCAAAAATATTTGTTTAGTATCTCTGCCTTTTCACAGTCTCCCTCTGCCCACCCTCCTTCCCCTTTATTAAGCCTCACTATCCCTCCCTTGGTCTTCCTTCACTCCCCGGATGTACCTATAAAGGTTTGTCCCCTTCTTAACTGAGTTGGCTATCTTTTCCTCAGTTCGGGCCTTTGCTGTTCTGACTGCCTTCCCAGCTTCTTTTGCTTTAACTGATACAGTTCTCTGTCCTGCTCCTTCTGTGATTCCTTGTACTTCCTGAATGCTTTCTTTTTCTCTTGAACCTTCACTGCCACTTCCTTTGAGAACCATAGTGGCTTCTTACATTGTTTTGTTTGTTTATTTGCTTCACACAAAGGCTTGCTACCTCTGTGATGGCAGTTTTATTATTCCCATTGTTCTTCCACCCTCCTTCCTGCCCATTTGCTGGTGCATTCCTTAGGCACTCACCCATTTTGGCAAAGTCAGCCTCCCTAAAGTCAGTACTTTTGCCTTTGTATGGCTTGACTCTATTGCTGTGTTTATTGTGAACCATACTGTTCGATGGTCGCTAGTTCCCAGATGGTTACCCACTTCTACATCTGTTATCCTCTCTCCATCTCCATTTGAGAGAACCAGGTCTAAGATTGCTCCCTCTCGAGTGGGCTCCAATACTAGTTGTCTAAGGCATGCCCCCGTAGGGCATCTAGAATAACCCCACTCTTCGGAGTGGCTGCTGCAACTCACTCTTTTCCTCTCTACCATCTCCCTCACCCTCTGGGATTTAGAAACTTTGTCCTGTTGCCTCCTCCATAACCCCCTCTCTCCCTACCCTGGAGTTGGCCCTGGTCACATACCTTGAAGTCCTAAAGCTTCTCAAAACTATTCTGGCTAATGGCTGCCCAGGCCTGATGGTATTCATCTTGGAATCCTTAGGCAGTTTGCTGCATGGCTTGCTGCACCAATTACTAGGCTTTCAACCATCAGCACTGCTTCTGTCTCCCTGGTCTGGAAAACTGCCAGAACAACTCCCATTTTTAAGAAGGGAGATGATAAACAACTGTCCAACTACTGTCCCATCTCACTTCTCCTCACTCTCAGCAAGCTGTTAGAGAAACTTGTCTATCATCATTTCACTGGGTACCTCACCAATTTCAAACTTCAATCCCCTTTTCAACATGGCTTTAGGGCTGGACACAGTACCACCACTGCCCTGACCCAACTTACCAGTGATATCAAAGGTAACATGGATAAGTGCCTACTTACAGGTGTGTTTTTTATTGACCTTTCTAAGGCATTTGACATCATCATTCACCCACTTTTGCTGATGAAGCTACAAACCCTAGAAGCCTCAGACTCCACCCTATGCTGGTTTGGCAGTTACCTTGATAACTGGTCTCAGGCTGTTGCCTTCCATAAGGCTCTACCCCCCATTCCCATCACACGTGGTGTTCCGCAGGGTTCCATACTTGGTCCCCTCCTCTTTTCCCTATTCCTTAATGATATTCCCAGTCCTTCTCTTTGTGGTAGCATGCTCATGTACGTGGATAACCTGGTGCTTTATTTCTCTTCTAAATCCATAAATGACGTTAACCACAATCGTTCTCATGACTTTAAATCCCTTCAGTCTTCGGATAACCATCAGATCCTCAACATAGGTAAAACTCAGGCCATGCTTTTTGGATCCTCTAAAAAGGTGCCCACTGAGGCCCCTCAGCTCCTTGTCCACTGCAGTGATGGGTCCATGGTCACTAACACCTCTACCTTCAAATACCTCACGGATACCCTTCACCCTACTCTAGATTTCTCAGCTCATGTCAATGCAGTTTGCCAGGCTGTCAATGCAAAATAGGCTCTGTCTATCATGTACAACACTCACTCACTCCATCAGCCAGACTGTCAGTAGCTAGAGGAGTACTTCTCCCTCAACTCCTTTATGCCCTCTCAGTTCTTTACCCTGCCAATGCCAGTGTGCTCTGCAAAAGGGACACTTCCTACAATAGTATTTGTAGGTTCGCCTTATCAGCCCCACACTTAACTCATCACTGCCTACTTTAGTCTGGCCTAAACTGGCTGTCTCCTAAAAACCTCTGGGCTTATTTCCTAGGGTGTCTTATTGACTCCCTTACTAGACCACCAAGTCCGGCCTCTCTGACCTACCTGCTTACCCTGGTCTCCCAATCCCGCACCCTCAGGTCCTCTCCCATCCTAGTGCTGTCTGCATGATCCTGTACTACCAATATGGGGGAACAGCCGTTCTCCAATTTTGCTCCTAAGTTCTGGAACTCGCTCCCACTGCAGATCAAAAACTCCACCTCCCACCTTGTGTTTAAGCGTTCGCTGTTCTCTCACCTCTACGTCTCTGGGAACTGCAAATGCACGTAGATTAAACGTAATCTTGACTCCCTTTGGGCCTAGATCTATTGTATAATGTACATCATGGTATTTTACTTTATTGTGTCTTAATTGGTATACTTGACTTATCCTGATGTAGCTCAACCTGTACTACATTGTCTGTAATATGCTGTTTTTACTTGTGAATTGTATAACTGTGCATTTCTGATTTATGTCCTGTACTCTCCCGGGTCATGCCTGAAAATAGGCAGGATTGTTGCCTACTGCACTTACCCGGTTACCAAAAGCTAATAAATAAATACATTTATGTAACTGGAATGAGGAAGACCTAAAGACAGAGGGTCTATGACCATACCTGACATACTTAACTACAGCTGCAAGACTTAAAAACAAACAAATCCCCAAACTCTTCACAAATGCCCCACCCCCAATCTCCCTTCAAATAAAATAACCACCCTCCCATACCTCACTCAAATATCATATTTTAATCACTTACAATACACACCCAAACCTCAAAACATACACCATACACACTACTAAACCCTATACACTCTCCAATACCTACACACCCCTATTACAATAAATAGACAGTCTTACCTTTAACACACACTCCAAATATTTACCCTAACCTAACTACACAATCTACACAGTCACGTAAAAATAAAATTACTTAATAACAATATTGCCAGTGTCTGAGAAAACAGAATGCAGTTTGCAAAAATCCAAAGAGTTCTATTGCAGTTCAAATGTATGGGTGAAAGAAGCACCCCAACAATATTGTGTTCTGCTCCAACCAGAACTGAGCCCAGCATATATCTAAAAATATTACAACCACAAAAGAGGAAGGTTGAAATTAAACTTACCAATCCAAAGTGCAAATTTAACCGGTAAATCTGGAAAAGGTTAAGCTTAATGCAATTCCAGCAGGAACATTTTCTCTGACTGCAGGAATATATCTACAAAAGGAGAGAATATTAACCAAAAATGAATTACAACAGTGAAAAGTGAAATAGGCTATAACAAGATAAGGCTATTACTTCAGCAGTCAGTCTAAACGATTTCTTCTTTTTATTTTTCTTGTTCTTATCTAACAAGAGGTAGGGGGGCCAGATTTTTAGATGCCCATTAATGCCGCATGCCCCCTGTGTGTAGAACATGTGGCGCACAGGCTTGCGGCATTCACCAGCTGTCATTCAGGATTTTCTATCCCTTGCGCGCAGTGCCATATCATAGACCACAGTTTATGTAGCACAGTGTTGCTTAAAAGGTATATTGTCTGTGAAATTATTACAGGTGGTGCTTTACAGGTTTTACAGTTTTTTCTATCATTAGAATAAACTTTTGCATTTGTTGCTGACTGATTGTTTCTGCTCTTACCTCCTTTTTTCTTTCGTCCATGGTTCTTCTTTTTCAGCAGGGGAAGGGCCCAGCCAGCCATCCTCATCCCTAAGCACCCCATACTACACTCCTTTTATAGGGTAGCACAATTGTGACATTTCCTGTGGCAAAGCAGGAAGGGGCGGATCAGTGGGGTATCCACACGGTGACCTCATTTACAGGGGCACTAGTAATTTAACTTGTTATAACAAGCTATACAAAATCAAACAAAAAAAAACACAAATCAAACTTTTGCTTTCATTTTCTTCCTTCTAATTACTCTGAACAGGTTATAAACCCAGCAACTTATCTGGAATGGAGGTTGTGAGAATCAAACCAAGGTCTGGTCTGCTGAATGTACCAAACTCATTCACAGCTCGTTACTCTAACCTCTAGGCTATACTGCCAGCCCATTCTTTCATTTCTGTTGCTTATTGCCCTCACATACTCAGAATGTGTACATTGAATCCAAATAGCTGTAACTATATATTGTAGGCCACATGATCACCAGACAATACTGGACACAAATGTGATTAGACAGGTTATGAATTGCTTGATTTCCATTCTTCTCCCAGCCTCCAAGGATGTGAATGGTGGTTCCCTTCTAGTGCAAATTTGCGTATACTGCAGGATCCACATTTGTAAAAGCCATGCAGACATACAGTAAGGGCAACCAACAAGGTTTCCTTTTGTGGGATGTACTGGAAACAAAGTGACTAAAGGTCACCATGTCACCAATACGTTTACCTTTCTTGAAAGTGACTTGTGGCTATGACATATCTAAAGCCACACAGTTAACTTTGGATCCTGCAAAAGTCCACAGAGGTCAAGAGGGCAAAAGGACAGGTCACCCTCTCCCACCCCCCCAAAACCACCCATCTACAAGTTAACTTTGGATCCTGTGAGGGTCCATGGAAGTCGAGAGGGTAAGTGGACAGGTTGCCTCCCCACCCCAAAACCAGCAATCTACAGTTAACTTTGGATCCTGCTTGGGTCCATGGTGGTCGAGAGGGCAAGTGTACAGGTCACCCTCCTACCCCACCCGAAACACCAATCTATAAGTTAACTCGGATCCTGCGAGGGTCCATGAAGATTGAGAGGGCAAGCAGACAGGTGGCCCCCTTCCCCCCAAAACCACCAATCTACAAGGTAGGGAACTGGTGCCAGAAACACAAGAGCTCCATCGCCTCACTTGGGAAACTTGCTGAGTTTGGCCCTGACAATGCTCCGCTTCAGCTCCCCACTGCCCCCACCACCACCCTTGATGAGCTTGCCCTTATATGGGGTGTGTGGGGCTGCTTGTCTAAACCTATCAGCCCACTTCTCTACTAGCAACCTATACATGCTTGCCTCTATGGGTTGCTTGTTGGCTTTCCCACACCAACTTCTGGCTCTTCCTCAGGTCTACCTCCCTCAGCTTATTCACTATGTCACTGTTATTCCTCCCCCTACTCAGGCTGTTGATACCAGTGCTGACACCTCCCCCCTCTATTTTTCCCTGAGTATCTTCCCTCCTACGAAAATTACGTCTTTCTGCCTGTATGGCTGCCTTCCCCTACAATTTATCCATCAGCACCGCAAGTTATCTTTTGTCCCACAGGACTACAAATGATCCCTTGTTTAGGCAACCACTTGCCTGCGACCCCGGCTGCCCCCAGGAGTGGGAACTCGGCACACTACTCCTTTTGGCCATGCCACTTAACACCCCCAATCCAGCTATCCCCTCCCACTGTGGCTCCTGAGCCTAGCTTCCCCCTTACTCTAACCCTCCCCATTCCCACATTTTCGAATCCAAAAGTGTCCCAAGCATGCAGGTCTCATTGCCCCAAAAAGATGACCTGGAATCCCACCCTCAGGTCTCTTCTGCTCCTCTGTCTTATGTCTGGCAATATACACCCTAACCCTGGACCTCTGGCAACCTCCATGCCCTCATACTTCCTTTCAGGTGGGATGTGTTTTGTCATTCTTAATGTCTGCAGCTAATTAAAAAAATGGGACTCCTACCAGGGCTGGGTGCTATAGCATCAATCTGATATCATCACAGTGGGAGAAACCTGGCTCTCCCCCTGTATCCCTGATTCATCGGTCACCCTCTCCGGGTATAACGTATTCTGGGTCGACTGTCTACATAAGCGGGGGGGAGGCTGGGCCATTTACACAAAGGATACATTGAATGTACAGCTGCTCCCCTCTCCCCATCTCATACCTGGACCCCAGGCCCTCACACTCAAACTTATCCTTGAACGATCCCATATCCCTCTGTTCATCACTGCTATATACATTCCCCCCAGGGACCAGAAGGCTGCCTTCCTACCTTGTCACACTACCATCCAAGAATGAAAAAAATTGTACTTGGGGATTTTAATATCAATTGGCTCTCTAAGTCTGCCGCCCCATTCTTTGACGCAGCTACAACCCAAGACCTTACTCAAATAGTCCCTTTCCTCACCCGGCGGAACCAGCACATGGGGCCCTGCTCCCTACTGGACCTAGTCTTCACAAACCACCCCCACAAAATCACTAGCACTACTGTACTCCCAAATGCAACCAGTGATCACTCCTGTCCTTTTCTCTTGGTCAGGCAAGGCACCAAAGTCCCCGCCAAAAAATTATCCTACAATATTAACTTGGTCCTGGTAAACTTGCACTTCTGAAAGCTCATCTCGCTGCACTGGATTGGTCACTCATAAGAAACACCCTCGACCCAGACAAAGCCCTTAATTGCTTCATTCATTCCTTTAATGTGCTCTGTGACATGTTCACCCCTCTTACCAAAAGGATGGTCAAAGGCAACCCAGCACCCTGGATCTCTGACCACCTCCTGGCCCTGATGTGGACCAGAGATTCCCTAAGGCACCTCACCAATGAGACTTGTTGGCCAGTGGACAGACAGAAGTACAGAGATGCCCAGAACCAATGCACATGTTCCCTGTGCAAAGCCAAGGCAGAGTACTACAAATCCACCCTAACCTCCACCCGGGGTTCCAGGCACAAATTTTGGAATAATATAAAGGACATCTGTGGCACAGCCCCCAACTCTGCATCCACACAAATCCTGGTCAATGGAGGCCTGACCTTCGATCCCATTCAGATAGCTTCAACCTTTAACCATGCCTTCACCAACCTCAGCCACGTCCTCTCTCGCAACTTCTTTGATCCAACCCCAGTCTTTGACACCACGTCCCCCCAGCACACCCTCCATTTCACCTACATTGCACCTCCCCCAGGTCTGCAGAGCCTTACCTCAAAAAAGCCATCAGCCACTCCCAGTACAGTAGTGACTCCTTAGACATGAGACTTCTATGGCTTACTCTTCATGAGGTGCTAATCCCCCTCACACACATTATTAACCATTTTATATGTTTTGGGAAATTCCCCATGCACTGGAAATCTTCCTCCATTATCCCTATATTTAAAAGTGGGGAGCTTACATCCATCAACAGCTATCGTCCCATCTCAATTCTCCTTCCCCTATCTAAGGCACTAGAGCGTATTGTCTCAGATCAAGTCACAGACCACCTCAGCAAACACAAAATACTTTGCAAGCAGCAACATGGCTTCCGCAAAGGACACAGTATGACTACCGTGCTACTCAAGTTCACCACTCACCTCCACACTGCCTTAGACAGTGGTTATATCTCTGGTGCTGTCTTTATTGACCTCACCAAGGCATTTGACACTGTCAGTCACTCCCTCCTATTAATTACCCTCTCCAAACTTGGTCTCTCTCAAGATGCCCTCTGCTGGTTCTTGGACTACCTGGCGGACCGTTTCCAGCAGGTCAAAATTGGCACAACCTTATCTAGCAGACTGCCAGTCCACTCCGGTGTCCCATAAGGGTCCATTCTTGGACCTTTACTGTTCAGTCTCTTCCTAAATGCCCTCCCTTATTCCTGCTCAGGCAACCTCCTACTCTATGTGGATGATGCTGTCCTATACTCCTCCAATCCTGACCCTACCCAGCTCCACCTCTCCCTCCAATCCTCTTTCAGGGATGCAGAAAAATTGTTCACATCACAGCACCTTATCCTTAATTATAAGAAGACTGAGGTTATGTTCTTCTCACACCCTCTTAACTCCAAGAAAGCCCACTGCCCCCAAGTCATAACTGCCAGCCTGACCCCACTTGAACAAGTGGACTCCTTTAAATACCTGGGCATCACATTCGACCTGGCCCTTAACTTCCACCAACACATTCATCAACTGTCTACAGTCCTCAATATCATGACTTGGCCTCCTCTACTGGTTTAAACATTGTCTTACTCTGGATGCCCTTTATCTAGCAGTCTCCTCCTCAGTCCTCTCCCTTCTAGACTATGGCATCCTGATCTATAGCACTGCTAACTCATCGGCCTTAACCAGACTCTGGCTCTCCCTCAACAAAGCCTCTCGCCTCATCCTGGGCTGTGATCAGCTAACCCAGACATGCTCCCTATATAATGCCACTAACTGGCTCAACCTTGATAACAGAATCAGGTTTCATACTTGCCTCGTGGCCTGAAATATTACCCTCTGTCCCGCCCCCCGATCTCTCACCGCTAATGCAATGGGTCTTGACACACCAGCACACCCGTTGCCCAAGCAGGTAACTCCTCATGGTTCCCTACTGCCGCATCTCCCAATTCCAAAGGTCCTTTGTTTTCCGAGCCCCTTCCTGGGTAAATAACCTACCTAGCACTCTCACAAACATGAATAGAATCGGACCCTACAAAGTCTACCTTAGGAATCATCTACAGTCCTCCAATCCCTGTGATTTCCATGCAACCCAGCCCTGCTCCCTCTCTCTGTTGACTAAGGCCTCTGGCCATTTTGCCCTCCCCTCTACCAGAACTCCCTGAATTAGCTACTTAGTGAAGATTATAAGTGGAACTGTACTTGAGACTAATACTTTGAATCTACTAGTACCCAAATGTTAGCCTTTTACTGTATTTCTTGTATCATGATTGTTACTTGTGACCTGTTGCTGTACAACTCTGTACTGTTCTCTTCATGTTTTATCTGCTCTGATGTGGAACTTTTGAAAAGGAGTCCTTGGCTCAAAGGTACTTTCCGAATAAATCAATAAATAAGTAAACATCTATATGTAACAGTGTGCAGGATTTATATTTGAGGCTACAGACTTGTCCTGCAATCAGATTAAAAGCTATAAGAAATGGTGTTTACTGCAAGGGAGGTTCTGCCACCGGTGTGGGGACATAGGCACAGTCAACTTTAAATATGCTGCAGAAATAACACATGGAGACCACACCACAGACATGGGATAACTCCAGAAAGGTACAAAAATGAGTAGTGTGCAACAGAGAGAGAGCAGCATAGAAATACAAAATCGAGTGAGGAAATGACACTGCCCGAATGCAAATCAGACAAGCACACGCTCTGCATAGAGTGAAACCGAGAGAATCACAGTCATCCCAAGTTACCTAGTAATGAAACAGCCGCACAGAAATTATTTAAATGTGCAGCAATCATTGAGAAACAAACAGTTCAGTGTATTGAAAAACAATAACCACACATGTATGTAAGAGAGTACTGTTGAGAAATGTGAAAGTAACATTAACAAGCATTTGTCAATGCCGAATGTTGCTTGCTTCTATGTGCTGTTTAGGTATTTAGAAGTCATTGGAGTGCAAATATTGAAAATTTGCGAACTTACGAGCATGCTCAGGAACTGCGCAACGCACGCTCGTAAAACAGTCATTGTTAGGAAATTTTTCACAAAATGTTCAACATAGCCATTTTAAGACCTCTGCACTTGAACAGTGTCAGTATGATTTTGTTAATGTGTCCCATACATTGAGTTTGCACACCGACTGTGCCATTGTGAGCTACATGGGCGGAAACACGTTTTGGGCAGGATGTGAAAAATGACAGCTGTACTGCTCATAAGGAGGTGTGGTAAAATGGCAATGTTGAAAATCTGGAGTGGAAATATTGAAAATTGCAAACCTACGAAAAGCGTGGGAACTGTGCAACGACACTCGTAAAACAGTCATTTTAGGGATTTTTCATTAACTTTTACAACATTGCCATTTTAAGATCTCTGCTCATGAACAGTGACACTGTGATTTTCTTAATGTGTCCCATACACTGAGTTCGCACACCGACTGCGCCATTGTGCGCTACATGGGCGGAAACATGTTTTGGGTCAGATGTGAAAAATGACAGCTATACTACTCATAAGAAGGTGTGGTAAAATGGCAATGTTGAAAATCTGGAGTGAAAATATTGAAATGTCGCGAACTTACGAGCCTGCGTAGGAACTGTGCAACGCATCTCTCGTAAAACAGTCATTTTTTTTAATTTTTGGACCAAATTTTCAACATGGGGTTTTTGGGACCCCTTCTCATGAATGATGTCACTGTCATGGTGGTATTCAGGCCCAAAGGTTGATTTCACAGTCAGTGCACAGTCACTGCGCGAAATCACCCTGGCTGGCTCTGCCATGACAGTGACATCATTCATGAGAAGGATCCTAAAACCCATGTTGAAAATTTGGTGCAAAATTCCAAAATGCCTGGAGATATGCAATAAAGTTGAACTCCCATCTAGCCCATTATACAGCTTAACGGCATTTCCAGTTTGCGGTCGGCCTTGAAGAGTACAGATGTGTTCCCGTCCACAAAGATCATTGCGCCAGAGTCTGGAGGCAAGTATGGGGTGAGGGGTGTGGGTAGGCTGGGTGCACAGTGGGTGGGTGCGGGTTGTGGGAGGGTCGGAGGCAGCGCCCGTGGAACCGTTTTGTTTTATAGGTTTAAAAAAGATGTCATGGGGCGTTTGCCATGCTGGGTGGGCTCCCAGTGTGGCACAAGGACAGGGGCCTGTTCAGCCAACGGGGATTGGGCACCCGTCGGCCAGAGACGATTGCCACACTGGGTGGGCTCCCAGCCTTTTCCGACTACACGGGGACGACGCAGCTCAGCCAGCGGGATTGGGCACCTCGTCGGCCACACAGTACATGTGGGGCATGCACACCTGCATGTGGGGGGGGAGCTACACTTCTTATCGGTGCTTACTGAAGCGTAGCTCCCCCTTTCAACTGTACACCACTGCATTTTGGAGCAAGTCATAGACAGCTCCAAAATGCATTGGCTTACAGGGGCCGCACCTGCCAGCTCACTGACTGAATTGGAGGAGGAGGAGGTGACACACCTCCAAAATCTCAGATGATGGCACTATGTTTCTTGCACATGCGTGCAAGCAACATAAAAATCACAACAGACCGTATCACTGTCAGTGTTTTCTGTTCTATGAGTAGTAAGATGTGTAGTCCATAGTAAGCATAGTGATGTCCATGTTACAAGCGCATTAATCACCAATGAGGGTGGCATCTAATGGGGAGTTAGTACATGGCTGGACCACTGTAGGCACTCGGCCTCTGGCCTCATGCCACAACATCACAACCATGCATTAACTCCCCATTAGATGCCACCTTCATTTGTGATTAATGCTTACATGAAACAGCCAACCTACACACACACACACACACACACACACACACACACCATGGTAAAACATAGGACACAGCAAAAGTGTCCAACTTAACACAATACAAAAAATAAAATATGTCAAAGTCCATCATTCTCAGGAAATAATACATTCTAGGGGTCAAAAAAGCTCATAAAGGCCATTCGCCCTTCAGGCTCATGGCTTTATGGCATGTTTGACCCCCATTGGTATTACTGTATTTCCTTGTATACCACACTTTGCCATCATTGAGTCTCCATATATACATTTCTGCAACAGGGATGGGCATACATGGAGTGTGATAAATCTGTTTCTTTCAGTAACTATGTCTATAAATGTAAATTCTTTATATACATTTTTTTATATTATTTGGTTTTGGATAATGGGTAAGCACGTTAGACAATAAAATGTCTATTTTCAGTCAAGACACAGGAGAGTACAGTAACAAGCACACTGGAGTACCGATACAACAAACAAGATAAAGGGATATGAGTAGTGTCGTGGTACAATACATAAAATATGGGATGAATATACCACATATAAGTTTACAGTTCTGTGCATATAATACTTATTTTATTTATTTATTGAAAATGTTTTACCAGGAAAGGCACACTGAGCAAAACGATGCTTGTCTCATGGTGCAACCTGGGGGGATTACAGAGGAGGCCGATATACATACAAAAGTTGAACTTACAGTAGCACAATATGGAAAATGTACATAGTTGGGAAGGACACATTTGAACATGTTACATAGGCAGTGCAGTTCAGCACGGCACAGGCTCAGCAAGTACAGGTTATACAAATTGTGGTTAACCAACTAGGTAAGAGCAGTACAGAACATGAGCGTAAGGGATGGTATACAATACAAGGGTACACATCAAGGCAAAACATGAAATACATAAGTGCCAGTAACAGAACAGAGGTAGTAATAACAGAACTTGAGTGCAGTAGTGGAGGTTGAGCTTCAGGAGAAGCATCAAGTAGAAAGGAAGGATTTGGAGAGCAAGATGGGGGTAGGGATGGAGAGGTGAAGAAATGTAGGTGTATAAGGAGAGGTTAGGTGAGGAGGGAGGAGTGGGGCTGGGGAGCTTAGATTGATTAGGAATGGGGGGAAGGGAGAAATTGAGAGTGCGGAGTAGGTAATAGAGAGGGTATAAGTGCGCAGGGTAGTATATAAGCCAGTCAATTAGGTGATAGCTGGGCCACTGGTCAGGCACAGGGGGAGCGAGGGGTGAGGAGCTAATGGGAGTGTGGTCAGGGGCAGTAGCAATTAGGTGCAAGGAAGTTAGAGAGGGCATAGGAAAGGGAGAGTTTGGATGAAGAATGATGAATCTGGGTGGGCAGGCCGTTCCAGAGTTTAGGGAAGAGGTAAGAGAATGCAGATTGGCCGGTGGGGGTCCTACGGTGAGGGATGAATAGTAGTCTAGGGTCAGTGGATCTGAGGGAGTGAGAGGGGGGTAGGTGGGGAGGAAAGGGCAGAGGCGAGATAGGGAGGGAGGGAGCCGAGCCAGAAGTAAGAAGTGAATTTAGCGCTATGAATTAGGCGACGGTTACTTAGAGAAGGTAGGGACAGGGAAAGATAAAGTGTGCAGTGATGTGATCGAGGGGGGGCGTCGAGGGCAAAGCAGCAAAATGCATTGAAGAGGGGATCTAGTCTAGCAAGGGTGAACTGTGCAGCGGAACTGTAAACTACATCACAGTAGTCGAAGGAGGGTAGAATCATTTTCTGAACAATTTTGCGTCTGACAAGAAGAGGGAGACTAGTGCGGTTTCTATAGAGGGCACCAAGTTTTGGGTGCAGTTTGGAAATGATGGCATCGATGTGAGTGGAAAAGGAGAGGTGGCGGTTAAGCCAAACTCTGAGATACCTGAAGGAGGGTACGTCTTCGAGGATGGTGTTATTTTGGGTGTGGGATCTCAGAGGGGATCTGAGTTTGGATAGGCGCTGTCTGGTGCCGAAAGTCATAGAGTTGGTTTTCTTAGCATTTAGGGAGAGTTAGTTGCTATTGAACCAGAGTTGGATTTTATTGAAGTCAGATTGAAGTTTGGAGGCAACTTCTGCGTGGGTCCGGCCGGAGGTGAAGAGGACTGTGTTGTCTGCATACATGTGGATGGCGGAAGAGGAGCAGGAGTTTGGCAGATCATTTAGGAGGATGGAGAAGAGGATGGGTCTGAGGACTAAGCCTTGCGGTACACCAGAGGTGATAGGGATAGGGGGGTGATGTGGTCAGCTATTTTAGTGGATTGGGTTCTATTTAGAAGGTAGGCACTGAACCAGTTTATGGCGGGTGTGGCTAACCCAACTCCGGAAAGGCAGGATAGTAGGAGAGAATGGGATACATTGTCAAAGGCTTTTGCTAGGTCGATGAAAATAGCAGCAGTGATTAGCCCTTTGTCCATCCCAGTGAGGATGTGGTCTGTGAGTATGAGCAGGGAGGAGGTAGTGGAGTGGTGTTTTCTGAACCCTGACTGGAAAGGGGTGAAGAAGTTAGTTTCTGCGAGGAAGTGAGAGAGTTGGGATAGCACAAGGTGTTCCTGGAGTTTTGTGAGGGTTGGGAGGAGGGAGCTGGGACGGTAGTTGGAAGTAGAGGTAGAGTCACCGCCTTTCGGGAGGGGTAGAACAGTGGCATGCTTTCATATGGAGGGGAGTGACTCAGTACTAAAGAAAAGATTTAGTAGGGCTGTGAGGGGGTGTAGTGATGGCGGGGGCAGATAAGAAGAGGAGTTTGTTGTCAAGACCGTCAGGGGATTTGCCTTTGGAGGGGTTTAGGGCACAAAGGGCATCTACGGTTTCAGTGTGGGAAATGTGTCTAAAGGAGAAGGGGCTCATGCCAGATAGTTGGGGGATAGGAGACTGAGGAGATGGAGTGTTTGCAGGTGGAAGGTCTTCAAGGAGGGCCTGAGCACAGGTAGTGAAACAGGAATTAAACTCAGAGGCGACTTGCCGGGGGTCGGAAAGGAGAGTACCTTGGGCAAGGAGAAGAGGTGGAGGGTTAACTGTTTGGGGGGAGAAAAGGGAGTTAATGACTTTCCAGAATTTGAAAGGTCTAACAAGGTTTGCTTTAAGTGTGTTGTTAAAATATTCAGACTTAGCTAGGTGGATGGCCTTAGGACACCTATTGCAGAGTATGCGATAGGAGGTGTAGTCGGCGGGGAGGAGTGAGGATTTGAAGGTTCGCCAGGCCTTATCATGGGCTTGTTGGCAAGCAATTAGCTTGGGAGTGATCCAGCATAGGTGGGAACCACAGACTCTAGCCCGGCGTCGGGGGGGCGTGTTTGTCCCAGGTGGAGAGAAAGGTGTTCTGGAAGTGCATAAGGGCTGAATCCATATTAGAGCGGTTTGTGCTTGGGACCCAATTAGAGTGGTGAAGATCATCCAAGAGGGGGGAGAGGTTGAGGGATTTGTAGGAGCGCTGGAATATAAATTTGGGAGGGGATTTAACTCTGTGGATTTTGCAGACTAAGTAGATTAGGTGGTGGTCAGTAATGGAGTCAGGGAGAAGACCTGAGCTGACGACACAGTGTGGGTGGGAGGTAAGTGCCCAGTCAAGGAGTGAGTGATTACCGGACTTAAGGTTAGAGTGAGTGGGTTCAGTCATGGTTTGACAGAGGTTAAGAGCAGTTAACTCAGCTTGGGTTTTGGTAAAGGTGGGTGCTAGTCAATTGTGGTTAAAATCACCCATTATAGTTCACCCGATTGGACAAGGGAAGCAAGCTGGCCCAGAAGGTCGGTGACTATTGTGGTTGATGTGCCTGGGCAGCAGTAAATGCCAGCCACGAAGATAGGTAGTGAGGAGGGGGGGACAGTTTTACCATCAGAAGCTAGTAAGCTTTGGGTACAGTTTTTGTAATGGAGACAGTGAAGTGGAGGGCTGAACTGATGTAGATAGCCACCCCACTGCCTCTGGAAGGCTGGTCTTGCCATATGATGTTGAACCCTGGAATAGCGAAATTATTATCGGGTAGGCTAGGTTTTAGCCAGGTCTCAGATAGGATGATAATATCAGGGGTGTAGTGTATGGCTAGGACCTGGAGCTGATCGAGCTTAGGGGCCAGGCTATGAATATTTAGGTGGAGAAGACGCAGGCCCCGGGGGAGGAAGCTAGGGTGGGAGGTGGAGTTTTTACTACTCTTATTGTAGTTAATGAGGCCTGATGAACCATCAGTGATAGCAGCACAATTCTGGGTGCAAATAGGCTGGTTATTGTGCCTGCCAGTGCCACCAAAAGTGTCACACACAGAACTCTGCCTAAGTCACAGGTGGGCAGGAGTCACCCATGTGGCCCAGGTGCAGTACAAATGTGGGTGCCATATGCTAGAGGGCACTACTAGGGTTTATAAGTCTAATTAATTATTCATGACGGTATCTCCGTCTGTGATTGGTACCATCCCGGTCTGAAATATCTAAGAAGTAACCAGCGTGACACCCACTGACAGCTTCCTGCTGCAGTAGCTGTTTTCTATCGGCACAGGGAAGCAGAACATAAAAAAATCTCAGGTCATTATTGCGATTAGACTTATAATCACAATAATGACCTAAGTGCCAGCCATTTCCAAGAGATTAACAACCGGTCGGTCCGGCTCTTCGGTCATTGTTGCTTAATTGTACCTGCTCGCATACCGGACTGCACCACTGATGGATGAATCATGGCACAACACTAGACACATGGGGCTACACCACCTTCAGAGCTCCACAGACCCTATGCAATCATCAAAATGTTTCCCACACAAACCCAACCTTTCTCTTAAGGCCTGCTTCTGAATCAAAAATTGTTCATTTGTCCTTCAGTTCCTTCTGGTGGTCCAGTGGCCTCCCCTGCTTCCCAGCCCTGGAGTCACAGACTTCCAATGGGAACGCTCAATCCCTAGTCCATTTCCCCAGTGCTGCCGCTCAGTGTACTGGTCCTTGACCAAACTCTGTCCCTGGACAGCACCTCAGTAGGTTACTGCAGCAGTGCAGTTCACCCTCAACCTGCCAGTGCTTAGGAGTTCTTAGGGAGGAGGTGCCACAAAACTCTGCAACTGACAGTGCAGAGAAGGCTTGCAATCCTTTCTGTGTATGGCATAAGCTGAGGGAGCTGGATCAAACCTATTCCCCTTCAAAAGCACTAAAATGGGTATGTGTGAAAACTGGACCCTCTGACTGGACCAGACTGGCAAAAGCCAGGTCAGTCATATTCATGCAACTTGAGCCCGATCTGGCCAGACTGGCCAATCTGGATTTAACCAACCTGGTCCAGTCCAGGGGTCTGCTTTTCACTAACATCCCTCTCAAAGCACACATAAACATACTGTATCATACCATACCTGCTGGATAAACACTAAAAAGATTATGGAATTACCTATGACAGCATAAACATTTTTGGCCACACCTGCAACAATCTAGCAATCTGTAAGCTCCTATTAAAGTGTTAGATTTTACAGAGGGCATTGTACTCCTGTGCCTGCCAAACCATGGCTAAAACATCTCAAAATTCTTAGCCACTTCGAATTTCACAAAGCCATTGGAAACTGACTAGCGTTAGCACACACTCACACAGAGAAAACTACCAGTATACTCACTAGCTCACTCGCTTAGCATGAAAAGAAAACTTCCTTTTCACATTAGGCAGAGTAAAACAATATTATCTGTGGGCAGGAAAATGATGAGTGAAAATTAAAACCCTTCCCAACTGTCTTGTCTTCCATTTGCTCTTAGCTACCCCTCAGGCTCAGTCATCACAAAATGCCACCATTTCAGAAATTAATAAGTTTTGCATCACTCTATGCTACATGGAGTTTATGCACAATATTTCAACAACAACACACAAAATATATAACTACAAATATAAATTATGTGTTTGAAATGAACTCAATGCCAGCTTGTCAGCAATTAATGTTTTTAACTGTCAGAAAGTAGACTGCAGGGAGTGATGTCACAAAGGGTGCAGTCACAATGCAGATGCAGCATAAGGAGATACTGTACATCAGTTTCCAGGCACAGTACTGTTTTACACATCACATCTTATACCATTAGGTCATGTATATTTTTATTGGGAAAAGTCAGAATAAAAATGCTTTAGAAATAAAGAAATAACTTCTGGCAACTTAACAAAAAAAAATCAGCATTTTCTCCTTGCTGTTTTCAGCAGTAGTAGCTCTTTAAGATGCTACAGCATTCAGCACAGTTTTTTTTTTTTACTTCCTGTGCTGATTTTATTCCCACCCCCTACATAACATGCACTGAAATCCTCCCACTCGACAAACACCATCGAACTCCTCCCCAACTTAATGCTGACATTGGGGTGCCCAATCCCCAAGTGTCCACTCCTGGTGCCCCTGTAATTGTCACGCCACCCCATCCAACCCTCCCACTCAGCACATACCACCCCATCCCCACCCCAAACATAACACTGACACTGGAGGTGCCCAATCCTCCAGTGTCAAAACCTAAAATAAAGAAAACCTTCCCTTGCATTTCTTTTTTTTTTGTTACCTTTTACTTTTTTTAAGCCTATAAAAATGAAAACAGTCCATCGATGTCTGTTGCACCATTAGTTCACCCCCCACCCAAACCTCCCACTTAGCACCCCCCAACTCAAGCCCTTACTTACCTACTGGGGGTCCGATGCCATCATCTTCCCTCTAGTCTTTTTCAAGAACAGAGCAGCACAAATCTGACTCCTCCCCCAACATCTTCTTTAGTTTCTCCATATATTTGTTAAGATAGTGGGTTTCCTGTAACATGATAATCTGACCCCTTAGCTTCTTTAAATGAGAGAAGAGCTCCTTCACTTAACTGGACTGTTCAATCCCCAGATGTTCCAGGATATCACTTTATAACCCATCCCCAAAGATAAAAAAAAAGTAGGCAGGGTCCCCCCAACCCCTCCCCAACCAGCAGCATAACTAAACTGAATAAAGCCAACAGGGATCTTAACCAGTTGAAATAACATAGAACAGCAAACCAGTATAGTAAAAAACATCATAGAGCAATAAGCCAAAATAATGAATGACATATGGCATAGTAATGCAAAATTAAAATGTTGTATCCCACCAAGCTGAACCATGTGGTGTAGCGTGAGGCCACTAGGCTCCGCTCCTGCGTGAAAAAGAAAACTTCTACCAAATACACCCGGTACCCCAATCCCTCCCCACCTGATCTCCCTGCTAAACAACAAAAGTATGCACCTGAGATTTACAACAAAAGCAACTGAATCCAATAATATCCAAAAAAAAAAAAATGGGTGCAGAGTAAACCAGGAGCAGTGAGAACCTGAATTACAATTGCTAAACCACCCCAGCTAATCGCGCTACTAATATTAAAACAAAGAAAAATACCATTCTATATTCCTAGAGACAATGAAACTCTCCCTCTCCAAGCCATTCAAGCAAAATTTACACCCAAGTCCAAACAGTCAGCAGTCCACACACAGAGCCCATCCATTCTCCTCCCCGCCGCTTCCACAAAGCTCAATCCCTACCCCATCCGCTGAGCCTCACAACAGAAGGAGGAGAACAGGGGAACATATACCAGGTCCCTGAGCAGCACTGTCAAGAAATCTAAGGCAATGTCCTGCCACACACTAACAGGACAGTCTGCCATCCCTAGAGTCAGTTAGGGGCTGGAGTGCAACCAAAGCTCAAAGAACCATGATCAGAAATTCATGCCAAAAATGCTCCAAAAAAAAATCAGTAATAAGATTGTAGACGTGAGCCCCCTGTAAAATCCCCTCCACCGTTCGTCACAACTCAGGGTACCACAAAATGAACTCACCCAGAATGTCCCTGCACCACCACCATCACAGCACTAAAGGGGAGCCAGGTACTGCAAATCCAACAAAAGAAAAACGTATCCATGTGTAGTGACAGAATGCAAACCAGACAGACTAGGTCAGGAAAAGAAAAGTCCTCAGCCTGCTGCTTGTACTGAGACCTCCATATGCTCCACCAATTAACATGCTGCCAGCTCCCACCCTCCATGAGATGTTGACTGAAGTCAGAGTGATGCCGGAGGAGAAAAGGCCACACACAGCACACATATACTGAGTAGTTGTTGCTAGTTTTTTACACTAGTTCATGAGACTGTTTTGCAGGAGTATGTTTACACACATTATAGGTGTATTGAGAATTACATCATAGTGGTAGCAGAGGAGAAGAGATTGCACACAGCGGACATATGCTGAGTGACTGTTGTGGATTTTTTGCGCGGGTGCACGAGACCAACTTGCAGCAGTATTTTTCATGTGTTATGCAGATACATGTGGACTAACATCACAGTGATGATGGAGGAGAAAAGGTCACACACAGAAAAATATATGCCGAGAGGTTGTCATCCTTTATTTTTCCACTGGATACTACTGTTATTGTTCAAAGACCCATTTATACTGACCAAAATGTTACATACTAGTATGGATCATACTGGTGTCAGTCTTTACCATGTCATTTTAGAACCCAGTGGTGTAAAAAACTTCAGGATGCCTGCTTCAACATCAGTGTTACACCAATCTCTTGAGAACTGATTGCAGGACCCATCCTGTAAGGAGTACCCTGTGCATTATGATGCAAAATTATCATTAGGTATTGTTGGAAGTAGCTGTACTGTATTTGCACATCACTTGAAAACACCAACTTCAGTAAAGCATCTTTGTCTGGGTGAGGAGCAGACGAGTCACACCATTTTAATGATTGCCCAGTTTACACATGCGAATGCACACCCGTGTGGCTCTCCAAACCAAACCACCTACACCATTGTAGAAATGGCCAGTCTAAACAGGGCTGATGTCTACTAAAAATAATGACTGTATTTCTATTGGGGAAAGTGTATTAAGACAGCAATGCAAGTTATTACTGCAAAACGTGTAGAGAATGGAAGGCCTGGTGGAATGCGATGGGCTTGATGATTTCGCACTTACCTCTCACCGGCGCTGCTTGCTTGAATCAATGTCCATTACTCCATCTCCGTTCATCTACCTAGCTCTCTCTTGTGTCTCTGCTGCGTGATGACCTGCTGCACACCTGCACCAGCTCGCTCCAGAGAAAGTACAGCGCTCCATCCTGAGTCCCGACTCCCGACATCTAAATTTTCTCCTCCCCAAGAGGCTCCGACTGACTCCACTGCACAGTGCCATGGCCACCCAGTAATCTATCCAAATGCCTGGCCGACTGAAGTTCCGAACTCCATTCCATGATCTCAGACTCCACCGACCGAATCAATCCAATCCATGAGTCTGACACATCTCTAGCACAGCCAGCAGCAGCAACACCACACAAGCACCTTCTTTCCTGCTGCAGACTAGAGACTGTGCACAGAGTTCAGGTGGAATTTAAGTAGCCCACTCGCCCCTGCTCCACCCCTTTCTAGCCTTGTGCCACGCCTCCTTTTATACGCGGACCTGATTGAGGTGGGCAAGATATTCCATAATCAGGTCCGCTGGGTCACGGGACCCTGCCCCCCCTTCAAAAAAGCCTCCGAGTGCTGGTAAAAGCCCACAAAAAAAAAAATTAAACAAAAGAATGGACGGGACATTGGGCTTCTGTGCTACCCACCGGCTTTACTACTACACACCATGGTGTGTCTGGCATATCAGTAGCTACACCCTTGATTTGCAAGCAGGAAAGACAGAGGAGAAAGAACCAACATCTGAGCCTTTATTTCCAGAGCTTGAAAAAGATTTATAACCCATGTCTGAGGAAGAAACTGATGTTCCTGTAAGTTTTTTTGAGAATATTATGGATTGGTCTCAAATAGTTAAAAATGCTGAGAATACAGACCAGGCACAGCATTCTTTACCAATTAGTTCTAAGTCAGCAGATAAGGAAAGACTCATAAATGAATTAATGCAAACAGAAGAACAGTATAAATTAAAAAAGAAGCATTAGAGAAGGAACTGTCTAATTTGCAAAATGGCTTTGTGACAGAAACACTAAATGACTCACTGGAACTACAGCTGAGTGGTGATACAGCATGCTGTATTCAAACACCTACAGCAGAAACTAGCCAGAAAACTAAAAACTTTCTCCCGGCTGGCAGTAACAAACAGTGTAGTGCTGTGTGCCCAGAGCCAGTAAAACAAGAAGAGAACATTAAACCTCCACGTCCAGCAAAATATAGACTGGGGCTCTTGAATGTCCAGAAAGTGCAAAATACTCATGAAGCTGCAACAAAAGCAGCTCTGATGCAAACAGAGCAAGACCCTGTAAATGTTGCAGAGGACATAATTTCCCCGGTGAAAGTTAAAAGGACTAGTGCTGACTTATTAGCACTACAGCAGGATTGGTCTCCAGCTCGAACACTTGAAGGTGCAGGTTGGCTGAAAAATGAAACAGGGAACTGGAAACCTAACACAATAAAAAAATACCATGCGGACACCTTTAAATCTGAAGCTTCCACCTCTAATGTTGCTGCTAAAAATCAGTGTATATCTGATATGGGCCCCAACATTGAAAATAACAAGTGTGAGAGAAAACGGATTGCAATTCAAGGGACAGAGGGAGCAACACAGCCAGGTGAACTATCTAATAGACTGGGACCTGCAGAGCACATTTTACAGGACCCTAAGAAAAAAGCTTGGCTATACCCCATGTTTAGATTGTCTGGCATGTTTCAAAACAAAGGGGAGCCAGCCCCTAGAAAAAATGCTGTGAGGTTAATATTTAAAGGAGGCTTAGAGGAACCTCCAGATAGGTTGCACATAGCTAAAGAGTTGCTTAAAGGTACAATGCATTTTTTCTCATCAGAAATCTTTGCTTTAATACATTTGGGGAATGGAAATTATGATGTCAGTATTAAAACAGTTTCCAGTCTTCACAGATTATGGTCACAATACCAGACATTGAAAAATAACCCTTTGTGGATCCCCTATATGGCAATCCCTCTTACGAAACCAGCTATTAAGTACATCACCATTATGTTTCATAATGACGGAGTCCATGTAGAAGATACCCTTTTCTGGTTAAGGCAGAGATGTGAAGTACTAGACAGGCCAGCCCCCATTTTAGACAGTGAACAGATTTTGAATGGGGGCTGGAAAATAAAAGTAAAACTGTACACTATGAACAATGGACAGGTGCATCTACCAAGTACTTTCTTCTTGGGAAGGGATAGAGGGGTTCTGTTTTACATGGGACAGCCCAAATCTTGCTTTAAGTGTAGCTCCCATATCCATTTAAGCTCAGCTTGTGACACTCGCAGATGCAGTCACTGTCTGGATTATGGGCATACTTCCCCCACATGTGTTAATCTCTTCAAGTGTAATTTATGTGAAAACATAGGACATGGTTATGGGAAGTGCCCATGGGCCTCCCATGACTGGGAAGACTGCCCCCCAAAAGATGGCCTAATCAATAAGGCCTAACAAATGCAGGCCCAAAAAGTAGCTGCAGAAGCTAATAAAGTCTCGGATATGCAAGATCCTGCATCAACTAGCAAACTCCCAAAGCCAGTTGAAGGGGAGAAGTCCTCAGAAGTAGGTAATAAAGATACTTCTGAGACTAGAAATCAGGCAGAAGAGAAGCCTAGTACCGAGGCTTCAATTTCTGCTGTTAAAGTAGAAGACAAAGGGTTGCCCCCCCACCTCATAGTCAAGAAACCAAGTATAGGAAAGTAGCTACTAAAAGAAATAGGTCAGGCAAAACACTGAAAACAAAAAACACTGAAAACATAATAGAGAAAGAACCCTCAGCAGAGACATGGAAAAAGGGAAATAAATATGTGGTTATAGCACCAGAAAAATCTGATGAAGACACTGAAGGGGAACAATCAGACACATCATCCACAACTACAGGTGCTACAAAGACAGCATCAGATACAGAAGAGGGGAATGGGGGGATACACACATTTCCCAGAGGACTAGGAGAAGGAGATGGAGTAAAACTTCCTGATAGTAGTCAGTTATAGTACTTGTCCTGATAGTACATGTTTAATTCATGGATTCCCTTACCCTTACATTGATAAATGTAAATAGTATTAAAGGGAATGCAAAAAATGTTTACAGTCTGGAATTCTTTAGCTTCAGAAGGGAGTGATATAATGTGTTTACAAGATACACGGTTTAAAACAAATGTTGAATTACAGCTAGCTACTAAACAATGGTCTAAAGGCTCTTTCTTTTGGTCAGTAGGCCAAGAGAGATGTGATAGGGTAGGAATTTTATTAAATAACTCTAGCATTAAAGTGGCAAAATTGGTAGATATAGACCCAGGGAGTGCTCTAATGTTAGCTATTTCCCTATATCAGGAAAGGTTTTTGGTAATAAACATTTACACCCACCAGACTAAAGCCCTTAGAGTAGCCTTATTCCAGAAAATACAGCCATATTTACACACATCCAGACTTACTGTTGTGGGCAGGGGAATTTAATTGCAGGTTAAAGAAATCAGACAGAGGGCTTAAAACTGATAAGATCTTCTGTGACTCCACAGCTCTGAATAAAATAATCTCAGATGCTAAACTGATTGATTTATATAGATCTAAACATTACACTGGAGGGAACACCTTTTTTAAAGGAAGCCTATCAACTAGGATTGATTATGTTTTTGCTTCAGAGATTCTAACCATTTTAAGTGTTAAGCTCCTGGTTAGAGAATTTTCAGACCACAAATCAATAACAGTGAAAATAACTTGGGAAGGTACTACAAGATGTAAGAAAAACTTATGGAGGTTGAACAACTCCATTTTATCTGATAAACATGTACAGGAAATTTGGAGGCAAGTATGGCAAGCCAGACTTTCTACAGCAATAATGTATGATAATGCTGCCCTCTGGTGGGAGGACACAAAAACATCATGGAAGCAGTTTTTTTCAGAAAATTACAAGGGACAATGTAAATGATAGATATCTGAAATACCTACAATTAAGGGCACAATTACATACACTGATTTCAAAATCTGAAATCTTGAGACTGAATTTAGACAATCAAATCTCAGAAGTTAAAAAGCAGATGTGTAGGTTACAATATGATAGAGCTAAGACTCTAGAACAGGAACTAAGATTCAGCACTAATGTGAAAAGGGATCCATTGATCCCTATAAAGAATGTAAAGACAGAGTAGATCATAGGATCCTAAAGAAATTAAACTAAAATCCAGTCAGATTACCTCCTCACTAGAAGAAATAGTACAAGCAGTAAACTTTCATTTTTTAGAGACATTTGGGACAGCACCACAGACACTGGAGGAGGAAGACATGTTACAGGACTTACCACAGCTTGAGGAGGAGGAAAGTGAGTACTTAACAGTCCCAATACAAAGTGAAGAAATAAAAACAGCAATAAAAGGTCTTAAGAGTGACTCTGCCCCAGGGCTGGATGGAATAGGAGCAGAGTTTTACAAAACCTTTAGTGAAGATTTGACACCAGCCTTAGTAATAGTATATAATAGCATGTTACAGAAAGGCATTTTAGCAAAATCCATGTGTCATGCAACATTAATACTGTTGTTCAAAAAAGGGGAAAGAGAGGATCTGAAAAACTGGAGACCCATTAGTTTGCTGAATGTAGATTTTAAAATATTAAGCAAACTTTTATTGAATAGATTAATGTTAATTGCAGATACATTTATCAGTCCTAGTCAAACTTGTGCAATCCCTAATAGAAGACAAGTTGATAACCTCATTATGTTAAGAGAAATATTCTATAAAGCAGAAAAGCAAAAATTGCAGGGGTAAATAATAGGAATTGATCAAGAAAAAGCATTTGACAAGATTTCACATCATTATACGTATAAAATGCTTAGGGCCTATGGGATACCCAGTGAATTCGTAAGATAGCTAAAAGTATTATATAGCCAAGCTACATTAATGCCAAACATAAACAGATGGGTAGTGAAAAATATTGGTGTAAAAAGAGGAGTAAGGGAGGGCTGCCCACTAAGCCCCTTGCTATACGTGTTTTGTATAGATGTTTTCTTAAGGAGAATAGAGCAGGACAATAGGATAAGAGGCTTAAGGACGAGCCCTTCTGCTCCTATGATAAAACATTTGGCATATGCAGATGATCTGGTCTTATGTATAGATCCTTCAACAAATGAAGAGTTTTTGATGGAACATTATAAGAAATTCTCAGATCATTCAGGGTCTAAAATTAACTTGCAGAAAAGTGTAAGGGTGATACCCAGGTCCCAGAAAATAATACTTATTCAGGGATTAAGATAGATGAAGGCACAATCACATTGTTAGGAATAACTTATGGTAGCCCAGATATGGCCAGACAGAACTGGGAGACAAATCTCCAAGGAGCACAAAGGCTAGTAAACACATGGAAAGGTCAAACTATTGGAAAGAGAAAAAAGGTTATGTTGATAAAAACTTTATTAATACCCATTTTTTTATCCATAAGCTATGTTTTCCCTCCCCCACTGTCTTTATTAGTAACAATGTACAGTGTGTTTTTTCAAGCATTGTGGGGGAGTAAATTAAACCCTACAAATAGAACAGTGACCTATAGAAGAGTAGAAGATGGAGGCTTAGGAATGGTGAACCCCACCATTTTCTATTTCAGCTTGTTTATAACATACAATTTTGGGGGTGGAATATGACCTGGAGTCAAAATTTGGAAAGAACAAGCAAGGGAATGGATTGACTTATGTGCCCTAGATTGGGCCCGGAAAAAATCGAATGCATTATATAGAATCACGTCAGTCCCAAAATATGTGGTAGAACAAATGAAAAATGTAATAAAATGGAATGTTACAAAAGAAATTGTCTTACTGAAAGACAGGAAAGAGCTGTACTCACATATGATGAACAAGGAGAATAGGGAAGACATCTCCTTGGGAGAATGCCCAGAACAGAAGCTACAATTTAATCTGGACATATTGAAGCCTATAAACGTTTACCAGATTTTGTCTGGGACACAGCATGGCTGAGTCTACATGGAAAATTAGGAGTCATAAATAACAATAAACATAAACAGATACAAGACAGATACTGCCTAAGACAGTCATGTACCCAAACAATGGAAACACAAGAACATTTGTTTATAGAATGTGCAAGGTTTTTGGAAATACCTAGCAAAGGAATGGAATGAGCCAATGTTGAGTAATTTATCATACGGTTCTCTGATATATGGACAAATGGAAAAGGGTATTGGTAAATATTTCCCTGAAACACTGCAAATAGTATTCATAATAATAAGATATTATATTTGGCAGTTGAGTTGTCTATGGGCAACTCAACAAAGATGGGTATCATATATTGAAATGCAGAGGACTATTGGCATTTCATTACAAAAAATGAAGGCTTTAGATACAAAGAGATGTACTTAGGAAAGAAGAAATCTATTATGGATTAATTGTGAACACCGGGCTAAACCAGCATAATAAGGGAAAACTAGTACTGATTAATAACCATTAAGTGTTCTGAATTGTTGTATACCGAAAAAGAATCTGAAATATGTGAAATACAATGTTTACTGGATTGTATATATTGTAAATATGTATAATATGTGTATGAATTTGTCTGTAAGTCCTCTCAATAAAAATTCCCCTACTGGACTGCAGGGGGACCCTTTGTCATCCTGGCTCTCAGCCTAGATGGCGGTTCCTGAAGCTGATGGTATGGAGGAGGACATGGAGGTGGGGAGAACAGGTCTCCTTCCCCGCCCCAAATGTATTGTAGACCAGAGCATCGATGAATGAAACAAGTACATCGAACATGGCTACTACAGAAACTTCTAAGGAAAGTAAAATGGCTGAATTATTGACCCAACCTAAGGCCTCTACAACTAAAGCAACTGACACATGTTCTGAAGGAGAATCCACAGAATAAGAAACTGACAAACATCCAGGTACCGGTGCAGCTAATGCACCTTCATCTTTTAATATGGCTTCTGAAACATTTTGCAATAGCTAGAAGCAGAAGAAAGGAAATTTATGTTTAAAAAAATGACTTTATGAAAACAATTGAGACAGATACAGCATGACAGCCAGTGCCAGCTTGACAGCCCAGTGCAGCTGATTGCTGATGCAGAAACATCAAAGGAAAAGTGACTAGACTGGGTAGATGCTATCACAGATGCTGAAATGCAACAGACTGTTAACTCACAAAGCAGCACATCGAACAGTGCCCCCAGCCCTGCATGTTCTCTGAATGAATCGGGGATAATATCTGGAATGGCACAAATGGTCAGTGCTAAGTCCAGCCTTAGATGACCTGATTCCATGGCTGGTCAACAACTTCACTCCAAGTCCTGGTCTTTTAAATCATCAGCATTACAGGCCACAGGTTGCAAACAAAATCAGGCAATGGGAGAATGGGTATTGGGAGCCTCCTCAGTACACATTCCGAATACTGCCCCCCCCCACCTGCCTAAGAGAATGACTACATCTGCTCCAAATCATACAATGGTAATAGACTCACTTGAAGTACCTCATGAACTTGCCCTTACAAAACCCCTCACCCTTAAACTACCACCTACACATACAACAGCCTCAGACAATATTACAGCCATAGTCATTGATGATCAACAACCTGGCCCATCTAGGCCACAAATTGAGGCCCCTTTGAACTTACTGAAGAAAACGACTGACTGACTTTATGCATCTTTATTCAAACTCCCAATTCTGCCTGCCAAACACCATAAGATTGTTTGTCTTACCTACTTAGGAGGCATGCCTGAACAACCAGATAGACTGTTTGTAGCACGTTCTTGCCTGAAGGACTCAATGACATTTTTTGCAAACGAAAATTATGCACTGATTCATGTTTCAGGCAAGACAACCTTCAACATAAGTTTTAAATCAACGATGGGCCTGGAATGTTTTTGAGCTAAGTACAACGTGATGAAGAAAAATGCACTATGGACACCTTTCCTAGCTGCACCTTTATCCAAACTTGCTCATAAAAATGTTGCTGTTTTATTTAGGAATAAGGGGGTGAGCATGCACTATTTAACATACTGGTTAAAACAATGGCACACAGTGCTGGGGCATCCTGACACAATTCTCGATTCAGAGAATATATGGATGGGGGGTGGAAGGTGAAAGTCCTATTACATAGTTTTGGGGCTGGGGTGAATCATCTCCCTAATTCTTTCTTCCTGGGTAGAGATAGAGGGGTCTTGTTTTACCCAGGATGGCCTAAAGCACGTTACAGATGTGGATCTGTTACCCACTTGAATAGTGCATGTGATAAAATTAAATGTACTGTGTGTGGGGAAATGGGACATTCTGGCAGTGATTGTTTGAATGAAAATAAGTCCAACCTCTGCAATGAAACAGGCCACTCCTTTCAAAACTGCACATGGGCAGCTCAAACCACTTAGAGCATGCAGATGAACTGGAACAATGGGCATACATCACTCTAGCCCAAAAAATAAATTGGGACCCACAACTAAGGATCAGCATAGTGAGGTTCATGCTAACATCCCCCTTCAGGTAACACCTAGGAAACCTATTATACCCCCCTTCTCCCATTACCCCTGAAGGTGTGTTTGCCCCCCCCCCAAGAAAAGTGATCTCAGTCTCCTCCTCCCAGTACTCCTCAGGCAGAACCTCCTGAGGATGTAGGGACATCAATGATGCTTCCCCCCCATTCCTAGTTCAGAGAAAGAAAAGAGGGTCACCAGACAAGGAACTAAACTAAACACCCTTTTGCCAAAGATACACAAGAAAGACTGTCTTCCTCTTTCTAACAAGTATGATATTCTGGTAGACCACTCTGAGAACTCAGAGGAAGACTCTGATTCATTTTTGGTGGTGTTGTCCCTTCCAGAAGCCATGACAGATGCAGAGGCTGGGGAGACTGCAACAAAACAAAAAGCTACAACCAAAGTAAAAAATAAAGAAAAAGGACTTAGGAAAAGCAGAAGGAAGTGAGGCCTATACACCCCTCCCACATGACTACTGACTGCACCTTTTACACTATTAATGTGAATAGCATAAAACGTCTAGACAAGAGACGGCTGTTTTTTTTCCTTTCTGAAATATCTACAGTTGGGAATTATTTTTTTGCAAGATGTGTGTTTTCACTCTTTGCAACAAATTCACTGGGCAAAAGCAAATTGGCTCTTGGGGCCATCCTACTGGTCCACAGGCCCAGAAACATGCTTAGGGGTGGGTATTCTAATTCGTATGCCGGAGGTTAAACTCCTGAAACTATATGACTTAGTCCCTGGTAAAGCACTTATTTTGGATGTCAAAATACAAAGGAATAGGTATAGACTAATCAGTACCTATGCCCCTCAAATTAAAACGTCCATGATTGACCTGTTCAAACAAATACGGCCCTATCTGTATACCTCATACCATGTTATCTGGGGTAAGGACTTTATCTGTAGTGTATCTACTCTGGACAGGAGTCAATAAATGAAAACACAGGAAATTTATTGTGATGCCTAGTTTCCGACACAACTACTGAAAACAGCTAAACTTAGAGACACAGACCTAGAAATAACCAAATGACACACACTCACCTTTCATAAGGGCCAGCTCACTACTTGAATCGATTATTTCTTTGTGTCACAAACCTCCTCTTACAGTAAAACATGCACTAGAAAGCCTGGCAGAATTTTCAGATCATAATCTACTACAAATAACAATAGGACACACATCAACAATAAGTAAAGGTCCAGGAACCTGGAAATGTTATGTTTCCTTGCTGCAAGATAAACTATTTTTAAATTCATTAACCCAATTGGTAGCAGCTAAGAAATCCATTTTTATCCTATTTAATCATGGTGGGTAGTCACAAAATGGGAACTACAGCTCCTGATGATACAATTAAGTAAATCCAAGAGCCTGAATTCTTATTTTATCCTACTTAATGAAAAGACAGCATTTACAAAAGCTGCTAACAATTACTTATAATACTAATTAGGACTTGTCCCAACAGATTAGCTTAATCAAAAAAGACGTGTCACAATTTCATGCCTACAAGGCAAACACTTTACACCAACAGCAGAAATCTGGTATGCAGGGTTCATCGTCCTCTGTATGCTCTTTTGAATATTGTTCACAGAAAATAAACAAAAAAGAAATGAATAGCCTCCAGGATTCATAGAGCACGTTACATAAACAGAAAAATTATATTTTGAAGATTGTAGCAGATTATACAGGCAACCTATTTGAAGCTTCAATTCGATTGGACATGACAAGTGCTCAATTTTTGTTAAACTTACATCTCCCAGCAACACCTCCTGACATTTTACTAAATATAAGTCATCCAACTGATAAACAGGAAGTACTAGACATCATTTCCACCCTGAAAAATCACACATTGCCAGGACCTGATTGGCTTTCCAATGAATTATGCAAAAAAATTGGCCCTGAGATAATCCAATAATTAACTGACATTTGCAATAAACTATTGAACTTAGAATTCAAACCTCTAGATTTTAACCAGGGTATCCTAATTTACCTCCATAAAAAAGGGGATAAAACCTTGCTATCACACTGGAGGCCGATTTGCATGTTAAACTCTGATTTTAAAATTGTAACCAAAATCCTGAGTAGATGTTTATTACTTGTAGCCCCCATAGTGGTTTCCACAGCCCAAACATGCTCGGTACCAGGCAGACAGATAGCAGACCATTTAATTCTCTTGTGAGAAGTTATGGAATGTAGCAACAGAGAAATGTTAGAGGGCTAAGTTTGATATCCCTGGATCAGTGGAAGGCCTTTGATTCGGTAAGTCACAATTTTTTATAGAAAGTACTGACAGCATACAAGTTACCCCAAATCATGGTTCAATGAGTACAAAAGCTATACCATACAGCCACAGTAATCCCCTCTTATAAATGGCTGAAAAGGGCCAGTTATACATATTAAACAAGGAGTGAGGCAAGGCTGCCTCCTCAGCCCTATATTATATGTATTCTTTATAGATCCCCTCCTATGACACATAAACAGTGCACAGAATATCTCCTCTCTCAATACTATTCAAGGTCTCTCCACTCATATGGCATTGGCTTATACAGACAACATATGTCTCTTACTTGCAGATGAAGAATCACTACAGACAGTTATTTTAGCTTGTGAGCAGTTTGGGATTAGTTCTGGAGCATCCTTGAACCTAGCAGTTGTGTAGGGTATGACTTGAATCTGTCCCATTATACTCAGGCATCCATAGGATGTATTCCTCTAAAAAGAGGCCCTATCAAAATATTAGGAGCTCAGTTTGGCATACCACAGATGGATATGGTGGACTGGGAACAAAAAGTAAATACTGGGACACAGAAAGTGGAGAGTTGGAACAGGTGAAAGTTTGGAAAAAAGAAAAGGGTATATCTTATTAAAACCTACCTCATACTCATATTTCTATACATTAGTAGTATATTCCCCCTCCCAAGGCATTGGAAACTTGCCTTTTCAGGCTCTTCTTCCAAGCTTTCTGGGGAAGCATTCTTAACCCCATTAAGTGAAATATTACCCATCTACCCTTAGATAAAGGTGGGGGTTAATATGGTTAACCTGATCCTATTTTTTAATAGTATATTTTTGATATCCAACTTTAAACCATTATTGTTAAATCAAAACATTGGGTGGGAACCATGGGTATATGAGACCTGTAAGTCCTGGTTTGTATTATGGGAAAGGAATTCCCTATCTATATTACATAGAACAGCCATGATCCCTGACTATATAAGGGAATCCTTTGGTAGAATAAAGCAATGGGGTATCACCACTCATATGATGAGCTCTTCTTCTAGGAAAAGTTTATATCGGGACCTGTTAACTTTTATATGTTTGGTTGACACTGTATTTGAAAAATGTCCACAACCCTACCTTTCCTCATTACAGGAGATGCTGAAAAATAAAAGAATACCCCCACATATGTGGGACATGCATTGGCTGACATGTCATGAAAGACTAAATGTTAAATCTAATCATAAACATAAACAACTTGCAGATAGAACTTGCAGTAGACCTGGCTGTTATCAAATTATAGAAACTCAAGATCATCTATTTTTTCATGTTCTTTTATAGTTAGATTTACATTTGATTTATTATAAGGAATGCTCTACCCTACTAAGATATGAACTACTTGAACTATGGAAACACATGCCCTGGATCACAGATTCTGATTCCACTGTTACTTGATTGATATATTGAGTGCTTCTCTGAATGGAGTATACACCTTGACCCTTTTGGATTATACAATGTTTTTGTTATTATTGTTTCTTTTGGCATGATTATTGAATGTTATGTTACAGTATTTGATTTCTTTATAAAATTACCCCTACTCTTGCAGTAAGGGAAACCGTTGTCTG
Organism: Neoceratodus forsteri; assembly: GCA_016271365.2. Lineage (NCBI taxonomy): Eukaryota > Metazoa > Chordata > Ceratodontiformes > Ceratodontidae > Neoceratodus > Neoceratodus forsteri. The sequence continues at coordinate 78,590,191 of CM057453.1, forward strand.
CCACATCCAAGATGGCAGACATGGAGTGTGGAGGTGGAGGCTCTGGAGAGGAGGAGGAGGTAGAGGAACCTTCTTTCAGTATACCTACCCCTAGAAATACAGATATTCAGGCATAAATGGAGCCCAGCAACACAGAAATGGAAGATATTGTGGAGTTTCTTTTGGATACTGACCAAGACATGGATATGGATGCCTCTGCGGACATGGCCCTCAGAATGAGGAAATGACAGCTATAAGGTTGGAGAAAGATAATATCTCTGCAATTAACCTGCTGACACCAGAACACAAGGAAACCATGCTGAAAAATGCAATATTAAATAATAAAAGTCTGCTACTGAAATTATACGAACATATGAATCTGCCAGCAGGAACAGGCCTTATGGTCTGTCAAGTTAGTCTGCTTGATTGAGCTCCTAACACCCTTATATTGTAGCTTTCCCCTCCTCTCCCCCTCACCTTTACCCCCTCACACCCTGTCCCATGCCCTTTTTAAACTGCCCACGGTGCTACAGGATACCACCTCTTCATGTAGAGTGCTTCATTTCTCCACTACCCTCTCTGTGAAAAAATGCCTCCTCCTCATCTCTCTCTCTGATATCTTTTATCCTCCAACCTAAGACCATGTCCTCTGGTGTCCCTTCCTCTCCTCAGCTTAAATATCCCTTCTGTGCTTGTTTTGTTAATCCCCTTCAAATATTTGAAGATCTCAATCATATCTCTCCAATCTCTCCTCTTCTCCAGGGTGTACATATTCCGCTCAGTCAGCCTGTCCTCAGGTTTTGCCCTCCAGCCCCTAGATCATCTTAGTTGCCCTACACTGCACCCCCTCCAGCAATCTGATATTCTTCTTCAGAAAGGGATGCCAGAATGGCACGCAGTATTCTAAATGTGGCCTGACTAGTGATCTGTACAGTGGCAGGATCACATCCCTATTTCTGGATGAGATTCCTCTCACAATACACTGCAGCATCTTGTTGGCCTTAGCTTCCACCTTCCTGCACTGAGCTGAGTTGTTCATGTTACCAGTTATAATCACCTCTAGGTCCTTCTCCTCCTCTGTGACTTCTATCTGAACCCCTCCCAACTGATAGCTCTACCCCGGATTCCTTGCTCAGAAGTGCATAACCTTGCACTTCATTGCATTGAAGCTCAATTGCCACTTTTCTGACCACTTCTCCAGTTTGATCAGGTCCTCCTGTAGCCCTTGCTACCCTTCTATGTCATCCACCACCACCCCTATCTTGGTATCATCTGTGAACAGACTGATCTTGCTCCTAACATCATGTGAGATATCTGATATAAATTACCCAAACAACACCGGACCAAGAACTGAGCCCTGTGGCACCCTACTTGTCACCGCCCTTGGGGAAGACAGTGCCCCCCCCACCACCACCTGTTGCTGCATCCCCTTCAGCCAGTTCACAATCCAGTTTACCATCTTTGTCCCTGCCCCCACATATTGCAACTTACCACCCAGCCTCCCATAAAGCACTGAATCAAAGGCCTTGCTGAAGTCTAAATACAGCACATCCACTGCATAGCCTTTATCCAGTTCCCTCATTACCCATTCATAGTATTCAATTATGTTGGTTTGGCAGGATCTTCCAGAGAGTAATCTATGCTGCTGACTGTCTTAGAGTCCATTTCCCTCCAAAAAGGTCACCAGCCTCTCTTTCAGGATTGCTTCCATAAGTTTTCCTACAATAGATGTGAGGCTTGCAGGTCTGTAATTGCCTTGTTCATCTTTTGGGCCACTCTTGTGGAGGGGCACCATGTGAGCCATCCTCCAATTCTGTGGTATGCACCCTGTGTCCAGGGAAATATTGAACAAGTCCACTAGTGGCCCCACCAATACCCTTGCCAGTTCTTTCAGCACCCTGGGATGAATGTCATCTGGACCTGGTGCCTTATCCACCCTTAGTGCCTTCAGACCCTCTAGCACCCTGATCTCCATAATTATCCCATCTATCACCCCTTCCACCCCTTGCCCACCTTCCACATCCCCTGAGGGAGCTGTCCACCCTTCTTCTTCATGAACACAGAACAGAAGTACTTATTTAGTGATTCTGCCTGTTCTACCCCCTTCTCCACCTACTCCCCATCCTTCCTAATCCTCATTATCTCATTATCAATCAAGTCTGCTACAAAAAAAACTCCAGACAACCCCGGGCATTGAACATGCTGTTTCTATAGACTCTAAGGGCACTCATGGTATGGCTGCAACATCCATTATTTTTCAAACTTTACAAGAAATACCTTCCTCAACAGGCTCCATGATCACTATGGTAAATGACAATCCACGAGATAATCAGATTGATGTGGAAGACAAACTGAGAAGCAGGTACTCAACAAAATCCAGTGCCATACCCATGTATATAAAATGGATCCCAGTAGTGGCATTAAAAGCAGCCAGATGGATCCCAAACCAGGAACAAACAGGATGATGTTCCCTGGAATGGGTACCGGTGGCAGAAATCATGCAACTTTCCCTGGTACAAGCATCCACTTCAGGTGTGATCCAAAGGAAAAATAAAATGTTCAGCCCAATCTCCCATGTATCAACTAATAGACTGCCTGCAGAGATTTCAAAGAACCCACCTACTAATTTTTCTGGAACTCCCTCGGGCAATCCACAGGGAAAAGTACAGATTTGGACCATGACAATATAGAGGAAGCCCAGAACGCTGACATAATTCAAGCAAAAGATGCACCTTTTTTGGACTTGCTTCGTTCTGGTGCAGGGACACTGACAAACCCAAATCAAAGTGTGCACATTAAAGAGAACTGAGAGGACAACCCAGGGAACAATCAACAGGAGGCAGTGCTACAAACTGATGGTTCCCAACCTGCTACATCTTTTAGAATGTCAGATTTATTTAAACAGGTTGGGGAACCAGCACAGAGGTGCAATGCTGTGAATCTCAGATATACAGGGGCTAGTGAGACTTTCCCAGACAGGTGATTTGTAATGCACCGGCTAGTAAAAAAAATTCTATGATTATATAGGCTCAGGAGCTTTTCTCCTTTTTACATATTAAAGGTGAAAATACATACTCTATGATATTAATTTCAGGAACAACCTAACATTAGAAAAGTTTTAGCATAAATTTGAAGTAGTCAGAAACCAAACTGCCTGGCAAAATGTTTTTCCAATACTACTGGCAAAACCAACAGTGAAGACTGTAATCCTGTTATTTAGGAATGAAGGGGTGAACATTGAGGATGTACAGTACTGGTTGCATCGAAAGTGTGAAATTCTTCAAAGTCCCATACCCATCTTAGATGAGGATTTAGTGTGGATGGAGGGGTATTAAAGTAAAGCTAACACACACAGACTCTAGTATCCAGCACCTGCCTAGTAGTTGAGGACAGGGGAATTTGTTTTTATCCAGGTCATCCCAAGACTTGAGACAAATGTGGCACTAGAACCCACCTGAGCTCATCCTGCAACCTTCCTAGATGCAATATATGCTTAGAATATGGCCATGTTGGCTTAGGTTGCCCAAACCCTGCCAGGTGCAATCTATGTGAGGAACTAGGACACTCATACATCAAATGTCCATGCCGGCCCACAAGAGGATAGATAGAGCCATGCAAGATCAGGAAACTCTGATCACTGCCCAACAAGTTAAGGTAATGCAAGCTAGGCAAGGACCCAGTGTCTCATCCCCAAATCAAATCTCCTCCACCAGAAACACCCAGGTAGCTCTTCCAGATACCTCTCAAGCCAAGGACATGGCTCCAATGCCTAACCCACCAACCCCCTCATAGTTATGGGTAGGGAGAAAACACCCACGACAACCCCCCGAACACCTACAGAAGCTCCCCCTGGGACCATGCCACTGCCCAAGGAAACCCCTATGGAGGTAGTACAAGTAGGTAAATCAAGAAAGACCAGGAACAAAACCTGACCCAAAGCTAGCTGAATCTCCTATTCTCACCAGAAACAGATACAATGCACTTGTAAAAAGGAAACAATGGGGATACACAGAAGATGAGGAAGGTGACTCTGATACGTCCTCAGTCACATCTGAAGTTATGGAATACAATACAGACCCACCATCAGAACAATCTAAGGCCAAAAAGGCTAAAGGGAAAAGCAAGTCTAGGCATAAACCTGATGGGTGACTTTTTTACCTCCCACCTTTCTTGCCCAAATGAACCAAATCTTAAGCTCTCTGACCTTAAATGTTAGTAGCATAAAATATTTCAAAAAGTGTGGTACTACTCTCCACATACTAAAAGAATTACCAAATAACATTTTTCAATTGCAAGATACATAAAAACTGAGTTTGAACTCTCTCAGGTTAAACATTTATGGTCAGAAGGCCCATTATTTTAGTTTCAAGGTGAAGAAATATGTGATGGGGTAGTTATCCTATTGAAAGACCTTGACTTCAAATAAAAAAAAAATCATGGACATTGAACCAGGTGGGGCTTTGATGGTAGATGCTCTATTTCATGAATTAGAATTACGTTTAATTAGTGTATATGCTCCTCAAAGCATAGCTGCTTGTGTAGATTTATTTAAACTAATCCAACCCTTTCTACATACACAAAAATCAGGCAGAAAACAGTTATTTTAGGTGGGGATTTTAATTGTGGCTTATCCCCAAAAGGCTGAGGGTACAAAACTCAAAATATTTTCAGTAACATGGCTTGTTTGAAAAATATAATAACCATAGAAAATTTACAGGAAGCATTTGCAGCAATAAAAATAGCAGGGAGCAAAACAGTTACAACAGGACAGCTAACCTCAAGGATTGATTATCTATTTATGTCCAAAAATTTAAAGGATCGTAAAAGCAACTACTATCTCAGTAGAAACATTGAACCATCTAGCTGTGTCTAGTAAGTGCAGTGTTGGACTACACTCAGCTTCCTTCATAAAATCTAGATGGAAACTTAATAATAATTTACTAGCAGACAAAATACTTCTTGGAAAACAGGATCAACTAGTAAGAGCTAAGGTATCCATTATAGACGCATATGAGACCATCATTCAATGGTGGATAGACTGGTGTTCCGACCACACATTGAAACATTTATAATGAAATCCCCCAGAGTGACACAGATTCAACAGGTTTAGAAATTGTCACTGTGGGGGACCTGAGGAAGAAATTTCACCCTTTTACCGTGTGTGTCCTCCTCTTCAAATCAACTCCAACTTGGAGTTTATAATCCTTTAGAAGGGAAGGTTTGGGAGTGCAGCCCCTGAGAGAAACATTTCAATGTCAGAGAGGTGAAATTTTGCCTGTCAACATTGGGGATCTCTTTATGCCAAACTTTGACAACAAAGTTGTCAACTCGGCATAGGTAAACCAGACAGATTCCAAAGCAGACTTTAAAAACCTCTTTATTAGCCATGCTACCTGGAGGGGGGATAAACAACATGCCCAATACTTAACTCGGAGAAACCAACTAGAAAAATGTATATCTACAGTAAATGAATAGAAAATTAATTTAAACAAACAAAAGAAGAAATGTTCAAATTTCAATACAATATATACATAAGTCTTAAAATGGAAGCTCAGTTTGGCACCCAAGGATAACAACCAACCTTAGACACTTTTAAAAGCTGTGCTGACTGAGTAAAAGCAACAATAATTGACTATAAAAATAAGAGAAGACCCTACACCCCCATCTGATAAAAAGAAAATTATGGAAGAGGATCAGAAATGTTTACAAAACCAATTTGGGCATCAACTTGAAATTATATGGGATACAGAGTTCCTAAAAGATATACAACTGTCATCTCCCCCAGAAGAGATGGGCACAATGCTGAAAGCAGAAATATCCCCTATAAAGGTAAGGCAAGTCATAAATAAACTTAAGTTAAACACTGCCCCAGGGAAGGATGGCTTAACAACTGAATTTTATAAAACTTTTGAAAACAAATTATGCCCAGTTTTAACCATCCTGTTCAATTCATTATTACAGTCATCAGATATTCCAGCACCTTTTTCTCAAGCCTTAATCATTCTCCTATTTTTACAAAATAGGAGATGGAGATAACATAAAAAACTGGTGACCAATCAGCATTTTAAATGTAAACTATAAAATCCTATCAAATATTTTGGCATAGAGATTAACAATGATGGTGGGAAAAACTGATCTCTCCAGTACAATCCTGTGGTATCCCAAACAGGTCTATTTTCCATAATTTACAATTGTTAAGGGACATAACTTCACAAGGCATAGCTCACCAATGTACTGGCTGGCTCCTCTCTTTGGACCAGCAAAAAGCTTTTGAAAGAGTCAGCCATAAGTTCCTATTTAGGGTATTACATTGTTATGGTATTCCTAAACCATTCATAAACTGGATAAAACTTATTTGCAGATCAGCATTTGTACAGCCCTTTATTAAGAAAGAATTAGGGACAGAATTTCAGATTAAAACAGGAGTTAGACAGGGCTGCCTTCTGAGTCCAGTCTTATGTCTATTCACAGTTGACTCCCTCATTAGGAAAATACAAAATAACAAGAACATCCCAGGCATAAAAGTGCATGGCCACCCTGACACAGCAAACATTAGCACTTATGCTGTGATTTATACCTAAGTATACAAACCAAGGAGGCTAAACAGGAAAAAACACAAACCCTCAGGAAATAGGAATGAATCTCAGGAGCAAAACTGAACTATGGGAAGAGCCAAGGCCTCCAATGTACCCCAGATTCTAGATCACTATATATCAAAACACTTGACAATATACCAGTAAATGCAACATCAGTAAAGATTCTAGGTATAATATTTGGCACAGAAGATGATGCCAAATATAACTGGGAACAGGCTATAGCAAAGGGCCAAACCATAGTACAGCAATGGAAAAATAAAACTATTTCCAAGAAAAAAAAGAGCAAATTTGATTGAAACTTTAGTCATATCTCAATTCCTACATGTAGCTAGTATTTTTGCTATTCCATTTGCATTTGAATCACAAGTCTTAAATATATTCTTCCAAGGTTTGTGGGGAAGTCATTTAAACCCCATTAGAGGAAGCTTTACATACTATGACTTACAAGATCAGAGATATTAGGATGATGAATACAGTAGCATTCTTTCACAGCATCTTTCTTTATAGAAACTTAGCAGATATCATAAAAGGCTGAAAGAATGGCATATTTTAAAGAGCTGGTTCTATATTCTGCAGGACAAACGGGACAAAGGTACCCTTTCGGTATCTATGATTACTCATACAAAACAATGTGCCAGGATACATCAAACGTTGCTCAACTAAGCTGTGACAATGGAACATCACCCAACATATAATTATCATACACCCCTGGAAAGCCTTATATAAAAAAAATCATAGAAGACATATTATTAATAACCCCTGTACTACCAGAATTCTCAAGTACAAGAAGTATGTTTACAGCTGACAGACACAAGAATCCCAAAACAAATGTGGGATATAGTGTGGCTGTGTTCCATCGAAGGCTAGGCATCAGAAACTCTTTAAAGCATAAGGCAGTGGAAAACAGAATGTGCCCTAGGCCTTTCTGCATGGATACTTTAGAAACATTGAATCATTTCTTGATCCAATGTCCATTTGCCCAGTCTTTCTGGTTATCCTTAAACAAAATATGGAAAGACACAAGATTGTTACCCATAACATATGAGGTTCTAATTCTAGGATTATATCCCCACACTCTCTGGAAGTACTATAAAAGTACTTTAAGGCAAATTTTGCTGCTTGTAAATGCTATACGTGGCAAGTAAGATGTACTTTACTAATTCAGCAAACGGAAGTACACTGGAATATGTGGTTATCCAGATTTTAACCTCTCTGAAAGTAAAATACAGGTCAGAGCAACAAACATTGTCTAAAGAAAAATTTTATGCATATTGGAAAATGTGTTCTTGAGTACTTCAGGAATATATATAGTATCTAGAATCTTTACCAGTAGGTAATTACCTATAGATAGATAGACTGAGGCTGGCCAACCATCAGAATATAGAACAGATGGAAATATACAAAGTGAAATGAAACAACATGTAACACATAATCACATGTATGATTTCTTTGTGGGCACTGTGGTGAGGGACAGGTTAAAAGGGCATTGGGATACTGAGTTATAGTTGTTCACTTCAGTTTGCTCCCTGTACTTTGGGCTGTCTGGGGTTGAAATCCATTGCCTACAGCTGGTGCAAAACACAGCAGCCCGGGTTTTGACTGGGACAAGTAGGTCCTGCCATATTACCCCGGTGCTGCGAAAACTGCACTGGCTCCCTATATGGTGATGGATTGCCTTTAAAGTCAGTTTACTGACTTTCAAAGCCCTTCACGATCAGGGTCTGGCCTACCTGAAAGAACTTCTGGTACCTAACTGCCCTGGCCGATCACTCTGCTTGGCTGACGAGGGGTTGCTAGAGATTCCAAGAGTGAGTCTTAAATCTTCCAGTTGCAGAGCATTCTCTTATGCTGCACCCACTCTTTGGAACTCTCTACTGTGCCGCTTATGGGAGTGCACCTCCATTGAGGAGTTTAAGAATAATTTGAAAACTTACCTTTGGCGAATGGCCTTCTTGGATGGCTAATTATATTGTAATTTGTTGATTGTGCTGTAATTTTATTTTTATTTATAGAGATTTTAAAACCTGATGTCAAGGTGTTTTGATCTTATTTATGTTTATTATTGAATCCTATATTTCATCTTAATGTTTCAAATGTGTTCAGCACCTTGGAAAAATTAAAGGCACTTTACAAATAAATGTATTATTATTATTAATTATTTTCACTGTAATTATCCATGTTTTTCTCTTTTGCTGTGATTGTTTATAAATAAAAAATCCTCTACTCTTGTCAGTAGGGGTAGCTGTTGTACCCATGGCCACTGTTCCTGAGAGTGGTCAGTAGCTGGTGTACCTGCAGGTGAGCAGATCTCCCTCCCTGCAGGTCCAGCCCTGGAGATTGGCAACAGTGCTATTGTTGGAAGAGAACCTGCTGCGATGGAAATTGCTGTGCCTATTACTCAAACAAGTAGGCAGGGCGAGCAAGACTGGTTAAAAGAACTTTTGAAAGAAAAACATCAGTTTATCTTATCCTTGCTAGACACAGAAGTGGGAACACCTAGTACAGCAATGCAGCCCGAGATTGTTTTGGAAGATAACAATGACATATGTACAGTACAGAATATTACTGAGCAACCCACTCCATTTTACCAGCAACGGCTTGTTTTACACCACCCGAAAGCTCTCACCAGCCTAACACAACAGATTCCACTGTCAGGCCTTTCCCAGCTAAGTGTGACACACAAGCATCAAAGGGTAGAGATGACTCAGTATTTTCAGAAGCTGCAACACCGACAGTGGTTTCAAGGGACTGCTCTATTGCTGCTCAGGACTCTGACCAACTACCTACAGTGGCAGAAAAGGTTGTAAGTACTAATGAAGTGCAAACTGCAAATGCTGGAAAGGTAGTTGTGGGGAGAAGACTTGTGCTACAACTGGGGTGGGCAGGCTCCCTTTCACAATGCACTACTGGCCTAGTGAAAAAAAAAACCTTCCTTGGTCTTTATAAAATCCTCTAAAGAATGGGGGCTGGAAAAAAACATCTTCTGGCCAATGGCTTCCCAAACCTGAGCACAGTCCCATATCTGGGTCTCCCACCATGCGTGAAATGCATAATCCTTACAACACTACTGTAATTGCTACAAAGACTATGCCTGCCACCTTCATTACAGATTCTGATTTAGGCCTACATGCTGAAGATATCAGACATGAACCCCAAGACACTAAATCCTTAAACTGCAAATGCATTCTGCTTCAGACTCTGGGGATGAAGGGCTGAGTAATCGCCAGGACTACTGGGGGGGATAGGATGGACCTGAGGCACCAGCCCTCGCCCCCCCCCCGTGTCTGCGGCTGAACAAGCTAAAATGATATGGGCTTCATTTAGAAAAAGAGATCACTTTTTCAGCAATCCCCTCCTTCACAAAGGAGGAATGCTGTTAGGTTACAGTATATAGGTGGTTTAGTTATTACACCTGACAGAATTTATATTGGGAAAAACTGATTAAGGAATCTATGGGTTTTTTCACAAATTAATTTTATGCCTTGATACATGCGTCTGATGAAAGAACCCACAAGGCTTAGACAGGTTCTGGGTGAAGTACAAAAATTAAGGTATTCTGCCCTCTGTTAACCTTTCAGGCAATTCCACTTACTAGACCTGCTCTGAAAACAGTCGCTATTTTATTCCGCAATGAAAGTGTGGCAGTGCATGATATTACTCACTGGTTACAGCAAAGGTGTGACTTATTGGGTTCCCCACAACCTATTTTTAATGAGGAACACATTTGGATGGGGGGGGGGTTGGAAGTATAAAGTTAAACTAAGCAGTTCCAACCTGGGCCCACTTCACCTGCTTAGTAGTTTATTTTTGGGGAGAGATCATGGACACTGTTTTTACCCTGGTCAGCCCAAGACATTTTTTTAATTGTGGATCCTTTTTACATCTGAGCTCAGCACGTGACCACATAAAGTGTAATTTGTGTCTACTATATGAGCATACCAGTTCAGACTGCCAAAATGAAATGACCAGTAACTTATGTGATGAAACTGGGCATTCTTATCAATCTTGTCCATGGGAATCCATACTAGGACAGACCAACCCAATCAGGATTCTTTACTTACCGAGGCTCAAAAATAAAAGAAATTGCTGCACATAGTGTCACAAGAGCTCCCTGCAGCACAAAATGCAGCTGAACCTCAGGCAACTGTGTCTGAACTACAGTATCCTATTTCAATGGGCCTTCCTCTTCCAGAAGTAGGCCCACCTACTGACACCTTGTGTACAGCGCAGCCTCCACTTATGACTGACACCCCATCTGACTCTGCAATGGAAGCAGACACTGTGCTCCCTGTCATTCATTCATCTGATTTAGAGGGAACTATTATTATTCCCCCTCCTCCTAACAGTGTAAACTCTGAAATGCCACCTCCAGACATGATTGTGATGTCTAAAAAGAGATATTTAAGCCAATTGAGGCCCGAACCCCAAAACTGTTAAATCTGCATCTTTGCCCCAAAGGATCTCATTGTCTAATAAATATGACACCCTTACTACCAGACCTTTGGAGTCTGATCAAGGAGGTGACTCTGAAACCTCTTCCACTATTTCTTTCCAACATATGATGTCATCTGACGCAGAAGAAGACCCACCCCTAGGAACCCCCATAAAGGGAAGAGGCATCAACTAGGGACTAAGCCTAGACAAAGTTCCCTGATTCTGTAATATAATGTCTTCTTTGTCTGTGCTTTCTGCTGCTACCATTAATGTTAATGGTATACAGAAAAAAGTAGCCATTTGGAAAACCTGGTAACAAATATAAAAAAGGTTATGTTACTCAAAACATGTTTTTCCCCAATATTTACTTATTTAAGCATAGTCTACGCTATTCCCCAGTATTTAGAAGTAGTTTTACTGAGTTTGGTGTTTCAAATTATTTGGGATAGCCATTTAAATCCCATAAAGAAGGACATCTTGTATTTATCAATAAAACATGGAGGTCTGAATTTACCAAATCCAATTGTATTTTTCTATAGTATGTTTTTATTTAATAATCTTTTGGATCCCACTGTGCCCTCACTTGCCATTTGAACAGTGTATGCAGCATCTTGGCTTAAACCCTTTTTCACATTTTTGGTCTGTACAGCCTGCATTTGAACAGTTCATTGTAAGGTCCCTTTATTTTTTAAACCTGTACTTCTTAAAATAAGAACTAGAAGTTAGAACCAGGTCAAGTACTGCATAAACCCATACTTTCAATTTACACCACCATTCAGGGACTAGCTTTTGATATAACCCCAGAATTCAAATGAATATCTGATACAAACCTTAACAAGATGCCATTAAATTCATAACATGCCAGGACTCCACCCAGGATGTGGGATGTATTATGGCTATTTTGTCACAGGCAAGTAAGTGTGAAGGGGAATGCTAAGCACAAGAGCCAAGCTGAACGTATGTGCCTTAAGAACATGTGTGTAGCTACTGAAGAAACAATGGAATATTTGTTTTATAGTGTCCCTTTGTTAAATCCTTCTGGCAATTGTTATCACAGAGTTAGCATGATTTGTTTATTTATTGAAATGTTTCACCAGGAAGGCACACTGAGAGACAAATCGCTCATCTCCTAGTGTGACCTGGGGGGGAAGGGTACAATAGGAATGAGACATTAAACATTCAAGTTACAAGATCAACATTAATATATAGTTGTAAGGCAGGTGTTGCAAACAATGATACAACAGTGTTGCACATAATGATGTTAGATGGCAGATGATCACATATAAAGAATTAGTGGGAGGATTTTCATTGCAATTTCAGAACATTGACTCTGGTACAATACGATTCATATTTACCTGTACTAAATTTGTACTGTGGCAGACAAGGTGTAAACTGTTATTTCAACAAAAAGAACTTGCTCCAGGTCAGGTTATTCAATCCTTGGAAGAAGAAGTATATGCACAACGTTTGTTTGAAAAACAAAGAACAACTAGACCAGTGTGGGTCAAGAGATGGATTGATATTCCTTTTTTGAAAGATACAGTTGGTTAATTTGTTTTTTTTTTCTTTGTTTTTCTCTTTTGGTAGTTACTGATTTAATATTATGTGGAATGATTTTCTTTTTATGTTTACTATGTTTTATATTTGTACTGTATATTGTTTTTGATTTGACATTTCTGACTAAAAATTCCCCTACTCAGCAGATGGGGGGAGCTGTTGCCCTGCTTGCAGAATGACAGTCAGTGGGTGGATGGAGGAGGAGGATGTGTTTGTGCAATAAGCTGAGGTCCAGTCCCTGACCTCATCTGGTAACTTGCTAGTGGATGAAGATATGGAGCACAGTGAGGATTTTGAGACCAGTGCTTTTGCACAAGAAACAGAGCTTGGCATTGGCAAAGAGAATGCAATGGAGATGGGAGATGCTCTCCCAAATGAGGTCAGTAGGCTTATTATTTCTAAGACCCAACAAGCTCCTTGTGAGGCTCCTACTACTTCTTCTGACATGAGCTCTAGTTTAGCTTTAGATTGTGACAGTCCAGTGGTCAGGCCAAAAATGCCAGCACAAAATGGCTCAGCTGATTCTGGCAGTCAGCTGGAAGAAACAGATGTGCCTTGCATAAAACAAACCACTAAAACAGCTGCTACTCAGTGGGATATGAGGGACTGTGTGATAGCAGCTTTTTCCTTATCAGAGCGAGAAGCTCTTTTCTCAGCAGAAAACTGGTCAGCAGAAACTTCACTTTTAAACCCTGGATGGAGAAAGAAACTGGATGGAAAGTGGATACTAGACTCTTCGTGGGAATCCTTTTCTCAGAACAACATTGCTACACAAGTGGCCCCCTCAGAGACTGTACCTAATCATACCACGGAGATACCTTTACTTCAGGTGGTTGCCAGTTCCTCTTACCTAATCTTGCATTAAAACTTTTAAATGCCAAGAAAGCAGTTTCTGGCTTTGTATGAAGATATGTTTTTTGTTGTTTCCATAAACAGTTTTCAGTGAATCTAATACCTAGATAATTTATAATATTTTGTTTCAATCTTCTCACTAGAAATGTATAGATTATGTCTTTTAAGGGTTTTATTGTCGAAAATAACCATTTTTGTTTTTTCGTTATTGATAATTAGTTGATTTTTATTACATAACTCTGAAAATGTGTTTACTTTCCTCTGCTAACCTATAAAAGATGTCAATATAAGAATAATATCATCAGCATAAGCTAAACAAGTATTTTTTTTTTGCTTTTTTCTGTTTAATTGAAGGAGAATGAAATTCTAAATCTTCTAAGTCCTGTATAATATCATTAATGTAAATAATAAACAAAGTGGGTGCTAATAAGCACCTTTGCTTGACCTCCCAGTTTGTATTAATTTTAGAGGTCAAAACACCCTTTTCATTGTATTGTATAGAGACCCAAGTATTTATGTGAATACTAATTAATATTTTGAGTAATGTTCGGTCAATATCTAGACAGTCAATTTTTTTACATAATTGTAATCAACTTATATTGTCAAATGCTGAACTAAAATCTATAAAACAACAATAAAGTTTTGCCTTCTTATTCATAATATAGTTCCATAATCAGTGTGAAAGAACAAAATAGTGTTGTATAGTAGAACATGATTGTCTGAGTCCATTTTGATATTGGCTAAGTATTTCATTCTCATTTAGCCATTCCAGTAGTTTCTGTAGAATTATTTTTGTATACAGTTTATGTGATACGTCTAAAAGACTAATGGGATGATATATCTTGGGATCCAGTGACTTACCCTTTTTGAATAAAGGGAAAATGATACTTCCTTTCCAGTTTTCTGGAGCGGCACCACCCTGCTCAATATAATTGAATACATTTTTCAGTACCATTATACATTTATCTATAAAAAACTTACATACCTCTGTAACTAGTTGATCAGGGCCAGACACTTTATTCAGCCTAGATTACATGCTTTATATATATATATATATATATATATATATATATATATATATATATATATTAGAGGCAAAAAACTCCATTTAATGCATTAGTTAGGGTTGTTCCACAGAGAGACAAAAGTGAGAAATTAGCTGTAAGGGTTGAAAACCCTAACTCCAGTCACCCCCACACCACACACATAGACACACACACACATTCAAGTATGGGGGAGGACCAAGTCAACACAACTAATGACAGACATCCAGCAACAGGTGACAGAAATAACAAACAATTGTCTAAATGTACTATGAGACATCCCCACCCACCTGACCAGGTACTGCATGGTCAGTGGAGATCAACAGCAAAACTGAGGCCATGTACACCGAATGTACACATCCCTGATTGCAGCTGCACACAACGTACCACACTTAGTAGTTGCATGGCCCTACCTACCGATGCCCCACACAGACCACACCACTTGTGGTGGGCCACCTGAGCAATAGAGTTAAGCAAAACCAAGGAGTTGTACAGGTATAATATCTCTGATTATAACAAGGGTTTGAGAAATGTAGCTTTCTAATTGACTGTAAACATTGTAACAGCCTTTATGTTTAGTTTTATTAACATACATGTAGAGCCTAACCATATGATGAACATGGTTTAATGTTGTTTAAAAACAGTTTTATTATGATAGCAATAAGCCACTCCCAGGTATTATGTTAATGGTCAGTTTATCACTGTCTAGCAACATGTGGCACTCGGCTATGCCTCATTCAGCATTAAACCCCTACAGGGTGATTAACAGACCATTTAACATAACTGTTGGTCATGCCTTATTGCTTAATTGTCTTTATGAGTAGATACTCTCTCTCTGCTAGGCACTGCAGCAGCTTTGCAACACAGTGTCCACCCAGTTACACCATACACTGTCTAGTTACTGGAGAATGGCTGTGAATATGAACTCATGAAGATGAACAGTGTAACTTGATAATTACAGTCATTGAAACCCTAGTGTGATTATAACTGACAGAGTCAGTGATGAGGATAACCCCTGCTGTCCTAGTACACTTACCCTTTATGAGTTAAATCAATACTAAAAGACATTCTGTTTATATCTACACCATACCTACTTGATTCCTGTTGTAGCACAATTAACATAGTTATCACTTTGATAGCATCAGTGACAGAAGTGTGGCAAACCCAAACAGTAGGCATACAGCCTGAGTATGAAACAACTGTTAAAAAAATCACACTGTGTCCATAAGTGGCATAGATCACTCATTGCAACAATAGTAAATGTATTACTATTTGAATAAGTTAGTCATCACAGATGCAATGAGATTGTCTTTATCAGGTACAACACACTCAGTAAGTGCCTACAGGAAAATCTATCCTATATACATCTCTGATACAGGTACATCATTGTTGGCTCAGTAGTGCTATGATATTTAGAACTTGCTTGGCCTGATCCATGCAATTACAATGTTTCTTACAAAGAATACTTACTGCATCTTTAATATTGAAACACACTGAAGGTCTATGTATGTACATCAGCAGTACACCTTCATCAGTAAGAATGCATGTGATACTGACAGAACCAATTTCACAGCGTTGAACAGGCAATGCTTTTCCATACGTTTACATCAGCCTCTCTATGTTGAGTAAACCATTGCCGTAAATGTACTACTATGTAAATCACCTACTAAATGTATCACTACTTTTATCTTGAGCATGCTAGTGTCTTGTAGTTAATTTATGTGCTTCTCTTAATTAATGTATACTCACTAGTGTTAAAACCTTTCTACAACTGTCATGCACCTTCAACATTTATATTGAATAACGGCACAGTACCAGTTGTGGTGTGGTGTGGGGCATCGGTAGGTAAGGCCATGCAACTACTAAGTGTGGTACGTTGTGTGCAGCTGCATTCAGGGATGTGTACGTTTGGTGTACATGGCCTCAGTTTTGCTGTTGATCTCCACTGAGCATGCAGTACCTGGTCAGGTGGGTGGGGATGTCTCATGTGCATTTAGACAATTGTTTGTTATTTCTGTCACCTGCTGCTGGATGTCTGTCATTGGTTATGTTGACTTGGTCCTCCCCCATACTTGAATGTGTGTGTGTGTCTGTGTGTGTGGTGCTGGGGGGGTGAGTTCGGAGTTAGGGTTTTCAACCCTAACAGCGAATTTCCTCACTTTTGTCACTGTGGAACAACCCTAACTAATGCATTAAATGGATTTTTTTGCCTCTAATTTCCCTTCTTTTTGAGAATGATATTGAGAAATAGTAAATGTAATGTGGTGGTGGGAGTGGGGGGCCCATGATGTCTTGTGGCATAGTAACAGGTGCAGCAACGCAAACAGAAATGCTAACAGTGGCACACATGGTAACACAAGCGCGAATGAGAACAGAAAGGGTAACGCACACGGTGGCGTAGACAGGAATGGTGTGCCACGTGATGTCTTGTCACATAGTAACATGGTGCCTGTAAATGGAAATGTCAATGGGCATGGTGACGCAAAGTGAAACAGAAAGAGAAACAGTACGGTACATACAAATGGCAAAAAAGTAACAGAAACGCAAGCGCAAATGAAAATGCAAAGGATGACGCACGTGGTGGCATTGGGGTGTGCATTGGGATCATCAGCCCTAACTCTCACCCCATGACATGTGTAAAGCAGCAGAAGTATAGGAGAATGGCATGAGAGTTAGGACCCACGATCCCAATGCACACCCCAATGCAGGTTGGGGTGGGTGGGGTGCAAGGGGTTTTCAACCCTAACAGCGAATTTCCTCACTTTTGACGCTGTGGAACAACCCTAACTAATGCATTAAACTGAGTTTTTTGCCTCTAATTTCCCTTGTTTTTGAGAATGATAACGAGAAATAGTGAATGTAATGCAGCGGCGGGAGTGCGGGGCCCTAACAGGGACAGCAACGCAAACAGAAATGATAACAGTGGCGCACATGGTAACACAAGCATGAATGAGAACAGAAAGGGTAACTCACATGGTGGCGTAGATGGGAATGATCTGCCACGTGATGTGTTGTCACATAGTAACATGGTGCCTGCAAACAGAAATGTCAATGGGCATGGTGGTGTAAAGTGAAACAGAAAGATAAACAGTACTGTAGACAGAAATGGCAAAAAATAACAGAAACACAAGCGCAAATGAAAACGCAAAGGATAACGCACATGGTGGCGCAGACGTCAACTGTAAGTGAAACGGGTACGGAACCGCAAGCGGAAAGGGCAACAGTAACAGTAATGTAAGCGCACAGGCTGTTTTTCCCCAAAACCTGCATAGAGAAAGACAGTGAGTACAAATAATGTATACATAATAATGAGTATCGGCACAGAAAATGATATCTTGGAATACTAAATACATTATATCTCAGGAACCATACGACGTAGAAAAAAATTTAAAAGTCATATTATTTACAACTGTCCTGGCTAATTTGAATCTTAGGCCCCATTGGAGGCTAAGAAATTTTCCTACGAAAAGTCCGTATCTCTCACCGTTTCCGAGATACGGGCCCTGAAAGGCGTGGCGAATGCCATAATGTTATTCTGTGGGAAAAAAAGAAACGTTCGGAGCGCCATAACTTTGCCTCCCTGTAATGTTTTTTCACCAAACCACCGAAAGGCACATCTGTGGGCTGTTGGCTGTCTTCCATCCAAATTTCAGGAAAAAAGACCAAACCATTATTTTGCAGCAGGGATCCAAAGGATTTCTGTTATGCATTGAGCGCCGTAATGTTATCCTATGGGAAAAACTGTCAACTTTGGAGTGCCGTAACTTTGCCGCCGTGTGATATTTTTTCACCAAACTACTGAAAGGCACATCTGTGGACTGTTGGCTGTCTTCCCTCCAAATTTCAGGAAAAAAGACCAAACCGTTATTTTGCAGCAGGGTGCCAAATGATTTCTATAATGCGTCGGGCACCGTAATGTTATCCTATGGGAAAAACTGTCAACTTTGGAGTGCCGTAACTTTGCTGCTGTGTAATATTTTTTTAATACAACACTGAAATGCACATCTGTGAGATGTCAGCTCCGTTCCCTCCAAATTTCAGCCCAAAACTCCCAACGGTTCTTTTGCAGTGCAGTGCCAAAGAATCGCTGTCACTGTCCCACAGATGGAAAACTACTGTCGCAATTTGCGAAAGCTTTCGCATAAAAGTTCAACACTTTTGTGAGCACGAAAGTAATTTGTGAAAGTACTTTTTCCAGAAATTTGAAAAACATATTTCTGGGGTGTTTTACCACAAAATAAAGACATGGCAAGCATCCTCAGGGCCCGACTAGGCGTAATACAAAAAGAATTAGGTTGCTAGAGGGTCTCAAATTTAAATGCCAACCATTTTTCTGATCACCAAATGAAAACAAAATGGCCGATTTGCGAAAGTAACAGGCCCATTTATGAAAGTAAAAATGCATTTGTGACACTGTCGAACTTTTTGTTAACTTTTCCCATTGACTTATAATGGGAAACTGTTTTTTGAATAACTTTTGAACCATTTAATATTTTTTCACCAAATCTTCAAAAGGCACATTGGGGACCCTGGCCACATGTTCCCTGAAGATTTTGGGCTGATCGCACAAACTGTATGACCTGTAGGTGCAACCATAGAATTCCAGAAAAAGCGTAAACGCGCACACAGATCACACTTAATAACTCTTCAGCTGTATATTTGACCAGTACAAAACTTGGTAGATCTCAAGGCCTATGGTTCTTGATCATATATTCCAAATTTCAGGCAAATCCATCAAACGGTTGCAAAGTTATTAAGGTGCAAAGTTTAGGGGTTTAACATAGAAATGGCTCCTCATCCCTAACTATGGTAGCACTACCATGCTACCATAATATATATATATATATATATATATATATATATATATATATATATATATATATATATATATATTCATCAATAAAAATGGGTAAAGAAGCCATAGCTTTTTCTTTCCTTTGTATCTCCAGCATAAAGGTTTTAAATTCAGTTTCTTCAGCCACTGTGAAATATAACCTTCTGACATATTCATCCCAAAGTATTTGGGGAACATGAGCCTCAATATCCTGTGTATATCCATTATAACCCTAATAAATCAACATTCAAAATGTTTTAGTATCATTCTTGTATACTGCCTTTCTTAGCTGATCCCACATTTTATGATAATTTCCTCTCTCTGTGTCCAGTAAATTTTTATATTTCTTCCTTGCTTTATTTAATAGACAGTTGTTTTCTTTTGTTTTATTCTGCTTGCAGTATCTAGATAATTTATGTAACCCTTTTTTAAATTTTATGTATATTTTATTAAACCATGTGGCATACCCTTTTCTAGCAACTCTATTAATCTTAGAGTTTAATAAATCTCAGTGTTTTATCATATCCTAGGCCATAACTGGATTCTTTAATTTCTCTGTTAACTTCTTTATTTCTGAATCCTGAAAAAGTTCCAAGAATTTCTCTTTATTATTTACTGACCATCGTATATGCTTATTATTTAACATTTCCATATAATCTTCTATAGTAAATTCTTTATTCCATGAACTATTAAAAATGTGTGGTTTGCATAGCAATAACAGTGGATCATGAGCATATTCAGCTCTGTCTAATTTTATGTCCCAAACCCTTTTAAGTGCTTGTAAATTTACCCAGATTAGACCAATGGTAGAAGAGCCAAGTCCACCAGAATAGGTGAATGCCCCTATTTGATCACTGGGAAGTCGTCCATTCAGGAGACAGAAATTATTCTCGGGCAGCATTTTTTAAATAATGTTTTCCCCCCTCATATTACATTTCTTGTCTGTGACATTTCTATGTCTACTTAATATTTTATTTACAGCCATAAATCCCTCATATAACTATAGGTATCAATCTTCAGTTTATCTATCTGTTGTTATACTTGTCTCCCACAATGTATATCTCTTCTTGATTATATTTTTCTTCACATATAGCCAGGAAGTTCATAAACTTAATCCAAACTTCTGTGAATGAATTTTGTTTAGGAGGAAAATGAACGTTGGTGATAACCAATTTGGTAACATCATTTTTCAACTGAACTACTAAAATATTTTCTATTGTAGTTTGTATAAATGAACCTTTAAATTTAACAATGTTCTAGTATATATATGACAAAACCAGCCTTATTATAGCCATACTTTGTTTCCTATTTTGCTAACAATGAGAAAACTGAATATCTTGGAATCTGAATCACATTTATATTCTATGTTTCTTAAAGACATAAAACGTCCCATTCAGAAAGAAAAGCTTTAGTTTCTTTATCTTCTAATTTATAAGTCAGCCCTTCTATATTCCATGATAATATTCAAAATAATTATTTCTTCTCTTTTATTTTCCTTCCTTTTCTTTTTTCTAAACTTTTGAAATCTAACTTATTTTGTCATAGTACATGTTCTGGTGTTAAAGTTGCAAATCTATTAGAGCAGCTGATTTCAGATTGTATGTTATCGTGTGCCTCATTAGCCAGTTTTGATTCACATTGGGTTGATGCATATAATGTGGCTGAGCTTACAATGTAAAGATCAATATGATCCCATACCAGGGAGGCCTTCAGAACCATATCCGCCATCTTTGTACTTTTAAATGTAAGATCTATTTGAGATTATACAGACTTTTTGTTATGCAAGGGGATCCATTCTATAGAATTTTGTGCAACATTTAAATCTAAAGCCCTTTACAAGAAGTCTGAAAAACATTGTTTAGTTCATGCTATAGGGTCCTTGGGGTCTAATTTCCAACCAAAAATTGCTTCCATTTTGCTTTCTCTTGTATCCAGATAAATGTTTTCATATTTAAGAATTGTGTTATTAACTCTATTAGGTCATGCCATATCTTCCTCACTATAGGTTTTTTTCTCCTTTGAGATTTTAGTTTTTATTGGTTCTGAATTTGTTTCACTAGGTACCATAATTGGAGACATCATTATAATTCCAGGTGCACTGAGGGTTTGAACTTGTTGCCAAACCATCCAGGCCAATTCCCTATCAATTAAATAGAGTTAGACACAGTCTACATACATCAAATTTGGTGGCTTCAATGCATGAACTATGTATCTTTCTGGAATGTTAAATAGGGAATGCATAAATGTTACTAGAGTTACAGGAGATTCCCCATCTAGGCAACTTATTCCATATATTTCAATCAAATTTTCTCTCTCTGATGCATTGTGTGGAAGTTCTTCTGGCTCCAGTTGAGTCTTGCTAGACTTTGGGACAACTTGTGGAGTCCTGGGGTCCTGTCCTCCCACCAATCAGCATCAAAATCTTCCACTGCAATAATTTTGTTTTCATTTTTATTGTCATGTTCTTTCTCCCTCCTTACCCTTTCTCCCTCTCTTTCTATATCTATAAATCTGGATTTTTTCCCATGTTTATTTTTTTCTTGAAGTTGGAATGTATTTTTTTTGGATTCAGTCAGATCAATAACTTGGGCCAACTCTGTTTGTCTATTATTGCTGTCTCTGACCTGATATCTATTTGTATTTGTTTTTCCTCTTTTCCTTTCCTTTTCTTACTCAAGTTTACAACCTTGTTTCTGTGTATTTCTTTCATATTCTTTCCTTTATGTCTTGTATGCTTTGTCTTTGGATATTCTGCCTCAATATTTCCCCTTCTTGCTCCTTACTAAAAGGTGGTGGTAAGGAAACTTGTACTGCTTTACTGGCAAATTCAAGCTCTCCAGTAGCTATTGTATTCAACAATCTCCTCTCTTTTTTGTTAAGTTTTCCAGTAAGGCTTGATTCTAAAATATATCAGCATGCAAGTTAGCCAGTTCCTGATTTATTGCCCACATATTTTCCAGAATTCCCACATTGGTGTAGTAGGCATTCTTTATGATCTACAATATCTGTTTAGAAAGGGGAGATGATGAGACAAAGTTTCCCTCATTAGTAATCTTTATTATAGGTTATTTCAGAAGGATTTGTTTCATTAATGTTATTTGGGACTCTAGCAAAATGTTCTTGTCCCACAGGAACACCCCTCGAGTACTCTCATGGATTTATCTTTTTAAGACCTTCTATGATATTACTCTGGTCTTTTTTAACTGAGGCTAGATTGTCTGGTTTCGTGACTTCCCTAATTAGCCCATGAGTTTTGTGAGCTAGGTCTAATCTATCAGTAACCATTGGATCCACTTTGATTTCTTGTGAAGCACTTCTAGATTTTTCTGGGGGGAAAGCAGAGGAGATGAATAAGGCAGGAATTTTGAATTCCCCTTCACCTGTGCAGTATTATTCAAAATTCAGGAGGAATAATAATATGAGTCATAAATTTTCCAATCATATGAGGACAATGAAATTCCATCCTCTGTTAATGGGGCAGAGTTTTCTATATGGGACCCCATTTCCTTAGTCATACTTTCTTTGGAACAACTTCCAGGATTTAGCTTTTCTGTAAGTTGTTTCCCTAATAAATGTTTTAGTGCATTGTCTCTAGATGTAGAAGCAGGCAATGATGCCATAGAGTTAACTGAACAATCAGACTGTGCATCAATAAGAACATTTTTTTTGAACTTCTTTATTAGAATTTTATGTTTTCAGCAATAAGACATACACACATACATCCTAGGATGGGTATCTAGGCCCACATCCCTAAACTCGACATGGGAACTATCTACATCCCCAAACTTATTTACAATCACAGTTATATGAAATCACTAGAAAAAATTGAGTCCCCTTATATCGAGATAAAAAATATTTCTATTCCTTCAAAGTTGGTGATAGTCTAACCCGGTTCTTGGCCATCATCAGATTTATATAGCTCTGTCAACTTTGAGGTAAAGGTGACAACACGAGGATAACCTTTAATAACTGTGTCCCTGGGAGAGAGAGAACCCTTCTTGACCATAAAGTATAAAAAACTTCTGTCGCTATTAAAGTCAATCCCGTGAGAGTGTTATGCACCATTAATTAAAGACATACCCTAAAGAAAATGGTACATCTCCATACAATCTTAGTTACTTATCATGTTCTGTTACAAGAGTATTGCAGGTTACTCCCCTTCAGACAGACAGATCAGAGTCTGAGGGCCTTTCTGTTGTATTAAGTAGACTGTTTCTAGGACCCCCCACCTTCTGGCATATAATTTCTTTTTCCCCTCTACAGCCATTTGCCTTTTAAGTCTGCCCAGGACCTGCACCAAATCGCTGACCCACTGGTCATAAGTGTATATATTACCATTCTTCCAGTGTCTCAAAACAAATGCTTTAACCAAGGCAGACATCAGAGACACATGGTATTTGGCTGAGTCCCTCAATACTGCTTTCATGTCCTCTAGGAGACAGATCTCCAGTTTAATATATTCAGTGTAATTTAGCAGGGGATCCATTTCTTGGCCAATTTGGATCCATAACGAATGGATTTTAGAACAGCTCCACATTACATGCAATAGGTCCCCTGATTTTATTCCACATCTAAAACGAGATCTGTCTGTCTGAGTTTTTAGAACGTAATTTAACAGGGTATAATAAATATTTGAACAAATGAAAATTGCATAGTCCTGTGCTTCGGAACCGGCAGGATTTTAACATTTTTCCAAATCTCCTTCCAGTCAGGCCTCAGGGGGGATAGAGTTTTATCCCAGTAGACTGTCTGGGCTTTAAACTCTAAGCTCAAAAAATCCAACAGCACCATATACATCTTTGAAAGGGGGTGTTGTAGGAGATCAAACTCCTTCAAATAGTCCCAAGTAAATGGGGTCAGTCCCCCTACTTCATTGTCTCGTATGAACTTCTGTACCATATTTTTAATTTGGACCTTCTTAAAAAAATCCCACTCCCTAGTATGAACTGGTAGGCTCACCTTGTCATCAAATATAAAATCTACCAGGTTTACCTTGGCCAATTGTGGTGCCCATTGGGGGCTAATTACCAATACCCCTCGACAAAAATTAGGGTTACCCACTATGGGCTGGTCTCTGGCTCCCCTCTGAGCCTTTCTATGAGCTGGGTTTAATAGCTCCCACCAAGCCTTCATTGACTTTTCGATTGGTGTGTGCTCCTGCCTAGTAGGCAAAGCCACCGGATCCGTATACAACAGTGCAGCAGGGGAAAGTTTTAAATCCTTTAAAATGCGCTGCTCAATTTTCAGCCAGGTTGGTGTATACCCTCCTTCTTCCCCAGTTCTTGCCCATTGCCCCATCAGCCCAAGCTCTCCTGCAACATAATATAAAAACAGATTGGGGAGTTTTATACCTCCTTTAGGATAAGAGAGGCGTAAAGCAGTGTGTTTCCTCCTTGGGGGTTTAGAATCCCACAGGAAGTTTGAAATTACCCTTTGGATACTGGTAAACCAGCCCTTCGGGATATTGTACGGTAGAAGGTGTATGGGGTACAATAATCTGGGTAACAGATTCATTTTAATCATTCCTAGTCTGGCGGTAAAGTTTAAAGGGAGTTTATTCCACCTTAAAATATCGCTTTTAATTGTGGCCAATAAGTTACCCAGATTGTCCTCCACCCCATCCTCAGACCTGGCTCTAATCCAAATTACCAAGTATTTAATTTTATCTGAGGCCCAATTGATCTGCAGGTGTTCAAAATCTGATCTGAGGGTGTATACCGTAAGCGGGGACACTTGGGTTTTGCTTAAGTTTAATTTATAGTTTGATACCTCCGAAAATTCCCCGATAATTTCCAAGGCGTTTTGAAAGCTGTCAGCTGGATTGTTTAAGTGCAACAAGATATCATCAACAAATACCAAAAATTTAAACTCCATCCCTTGAACCTCGATCCCTCAAACCCTGGGCTCCATAGAGAGTGCTCTTAGCAAGGGTTCCAGGTAAATATTAAATAAAATTGGTGACAGGGGACAACCTCGTCTAGTCCCGTTATGAAGGAAAAACTCTTTGGAGAGATAGCCATTACATAGAACCCTGGCTGTAGGAGCTTTATACAGATTTTAATAGATTGGAGAAATCCCTTTGGGAAACCCATTTTTTCCATTGTAAAAAATTAAAAATCATGCTAAACCCGATCAAATGCCTTCTCGGCATCGAGTGCTATCAAGGCCATAGCGGACTTTGAGTTAGAGGCCTTGTGTAAGATATGGTGAAGTTTCCTTAACACTTCATGTGCCCCTCTACCTGGCATAAATCCAACTTGATCCTGGCTAATTAATAAAGGAGCGACTTTAAGGACCATATTAGCCAAGATCTTTGTAAGTACTTTAATATCCTGATTTATTAAAGCAATGGGTCTATAATTACCCGGTGAATCTTTAGGTTTGTCCAGCTTTGGTATCAAGGTGATATAGGCCTGGTATAAGGGAGGATGGGGCACCCTTCTTCCATAATATTCAAAAAGTTCTTGTAGTATAGAGGCATTATTGTCTCTATATGAACTTTGTAGATTTAGCTAACAGGCCGTCCGGCCCCCAGTGCCTTACCATTTGGCAGGCTTTTGATTGTATCCATGATCTCCATGAGATTGGAGCAGACAATGCTTAAGTGTGTTCTGTGCTCATTCTAGGCAACGGTATTCTATTGAGAAACCTCTTAATTTCGTCCTCTGAGCTGGTGGCCCCCTCTTGGTATATACTAGCATAGTAATCCGCTAAAGCATCAGCCAGTCTTTGAGGTTCTATAATAATTCCCCCTCCAAAGTTCACCACCAGAATAGCTCTTTATGCCTCCCGCTCCCTAATTCTGTGTGCCAGTAGACGGCCCGGCACATCCCCTTGTAACAGATATTTAGCTTTTAATCTCTCCCTCCAGCAGTCTACCCTAAGATTCCATATCCCCCTATACTCTTCTCTTAAGTCCTTTAGTTCATTATCTATTTCTGTGGAGGACCCCTCCAGCGGTAATAGTGACCCTATGGCCCCCATTAAGAATTCCTCCCACGCTTTATCCATTTTGTTCCTCCTAGCAGAGTATTCCTGCACCATTCCTGCATATAGGACCTTACAGACTGGCCAGGCAAGCTTCTTGTCTGTTAGGGTTGGAACTTGAGTTTGAATAATCTCCTTAAGGGACTCCTCTAGCTTATTTACCATATTATCCTCTGCTAAGATCCCTTCATCTAGTCGGCATTGATATGATTTCGGAGGTATGTTATCTAATTCCCATAGCAGTTGGATAGGAGAGTGGTCCGATAATACCCTGTTAAAGGTATTCAGACCTTTAATTCTACTAAGCACATCCCTATTGACCAGAAAAAAGTCAATCCTCGAATGCGACTTATGAACCCCAGAGTAAAAAGTCATCTCTGTATCCCCTTTCTTATACACTCTATATGGATCTACTAAGGCTGTAATCCCCATAAATCTATTTAATGCAATCTGAGGGGCATTGGGAGGTCTATTACTAGCAGGGCTTCTATCCACCTTATTGTCTAGGCAGAGATTCCAGTCACCTGCTATGAACAATGGGTTGTGAGGAAGTGTAGCAATGTCAGCTTCCAAGGAGGCGAAGAATTCTGGCATGGGGGAGTAGGGCCATATATTGAGGCATATGAAAATGAGTTTCCCAAAACTGAGCCCGACACATATATCCCCCTACCGTCCTCTCTTGGCAAGGTTTGCTCGATTACGAATGGGCAAGATTTCCTAATTAGTATTACCTCACCCCCCGATGCTTTCGCTTTCCCATCGCCTATGACCTTGCCCACCCATCCTTTCTTAAGGAGGTGCAACTCCTCGTTCAATAAATGTGTTTCTTGGAGTGCTGCAATATGTACTCCTAACTGGTTAATGTACTGCAGTATAATCATTCTCTTCTTCCTCTCCTTGAGGCCTTTCACATTCCATGACAGAAATTTAATTAGGACCATCTACTATATCAATACCCCAGATAGTCACTCTCATATGCCCTACTTTCTTTATTTTATATATCTTGAATTCTCTCTCTCTCCTTCCCCTGTAGCTCCCTATCCCCCCACCCCGATCCTCAGATCACCCTCCTTGATTCTCATGAGACGTGTATGAGTCAGCCCCAACATGCCTCTGACCCTCCCCCACGCCTCAGCATATAACCCACTAAGTGAACCCTTACCTGTTCCCCCACCTCAATGATAACTTTAAGTCTACCCCTAGCCCCCTGTGAAGTTAGTGAAGCAAAGGGAAGGAAAGAAAATGATAACCTAACTGCATGGTGCTGCCACTTCCCCATTACATAAATGCCACAATAGCCAGAGGGTCATAGAGACCAGGTAATGATCTGCCTCAGCTTATCAATTATCCCCTAGGGCTCATCATGAGGCAGTTGAATTCTAAACATCTAGCGGAAAGAAAAGATCACCATAAGCAAGGTCTGCACTTTCAAGTCAGTTCTACCCTGGGAAAGTATAATGTTAAAATGAACAACAGAATCAATAACAGGGCATTCATTGTCACAGTCTCTTGAGACCTCTCTCTATCCAAAAAAGAAGAAAAAAAAGGAGAAAAAAGAAAAAAGCTGAGCAACTGGTGAATTTCTGCCATCTGTCTAGGTGCTTCCCTGTTGCCAATAATCTCACTCAACACAGCTTCGTCTGTATCCATCGTGGGCCCTTTGTTCCTTTAGGTCACTGATTTGAATAGGTCAGGCAGCACCACCCTGAGGCCTTCCAGGGCATCGCACGCTGTGGAGTATTTTTTGTCTCCTTTTGGCAGTTTCACAGTCAGTGCGGCAGGGTACTGCAATCTGAATTTCAAACCAGCTAAATACAGCTTCTTCTTAATCTCTGCATATTCTTTTTGTTTCTCTCTCACCGAGGGTATTAAGTCCTGGAATAGCCAAATGGAAGCTCCATTCCATTGCAGGTTTCTGTTAGCCCTGGCTTTGTTCAGAACATGGGTCTTCTCTTTGTAGTTCAAGAATCTCATAATGAGAACTCTGGGTCGGGCTCCAGGTGGGGGGATTTCTCTCAATGATCGGTGAGTTTGCGCGATATTATATGATTTCCCAAATGGTGTTGGACCAAATAGCTTCAGGAGAAGATCCTGCATGAAAGCTACACAGTCTGGGCCTTCTGACTTCTCGGTGAGACCTGCCATGATTAAATTATTTCTTGTACTGCGTGATTCCCGATCCTCGAGTCAATCTTCTAATTTTTTGACTTGTCTTTTATGGCCAATCATCTCGTGGTCCATGGCTTCCGTCTTCCTTTCCTGCGAGGTCACTGTCACCTCAATGTCCCCCACTCTTTGTGATAGGGCATTTAAGGCAGGTTTAAGTAGAGTAAAATCGGCAACCAGCCCCTGCAAAAGCTGTTTGATCTCGCTAATATCCTCCTAGGTTGAATGCCCCACTGGAACTTCTGCCCTGGATTCAACGATCTCCTCAGGGGTTGGAGAATGCAGCTTAAAGCGCTTCACCACCGGCGTTCTTGCTGCCAGAGGCTCGGGGCTTCTGTTTTCCATCTCAGCCATTCCACACTTGATCCCCGCTGTAAGTAATACTGATTTTTCTTCTTTGGAATACGGCTTCTGTCACCCGCTACAGTGCAGTGCCCTTCAGCAACACTATGCACCTCGCACAATTGAACTGCGGGGTCTCAAACCACGTAAAAAATTATATTTAATTCACTGAAGCATGGGAGCGATCTCAGAGACTTCTGCTCGCTGCTAGCTCATCACGTGATCCCCCATCCATAAGAACATTTGTAATTATAGTTTGTTTGTCCTTCCCCTTTTTAATCTTGGCTTTTATCTTGTGTTTGTAAAATATCCCTATTGGTTTATTTCTTTTCCTTCCTCTTTTCATTTTTGTGTTTTGCTCCATGAACTCATGGACTAGGCTTTTCAAACTGCACCCAGAAAGGGTGCAAGTGTGTGTGCCGCTTAACTGAGTTGCACTGGAAAGCAAACTTGCTATATTCACATGGGATGTGCAATGCAAAGGATACACGTGGCACAAATAGGGGCTGCTGAAGATGCACTAGTGCATCCTCCTGCACAGTCTGAATACCCAGAATGGGGACGAGCAGCACATCTTCGGAATGTGCTGGGTGCAAATTCCAGATATTCAAACAGTAACATGCAAATGGAGCCATTATGCATGCAAGGCACAAATGGGGCCATTTGCATGTCAATATGACTCCATTTGCATGTCTTGGGCAGGGATGCACCTGGCAGAATTTGCCAGTCACTATGCAAAGTCCAGTTAAAAAAAAGGAACATCACATCCCACTGGTAGTCTAGTGGCCCCCCTCCCAGCTGATAGTAAAATAAAGTGCTGACCCCACATCTCCCGGTAGTCTAGTATCCCCCCATACCTGAAACCTGTCCATATAGTAAAATGATCCAACAATCTTGCCAGTGTTGGACTACGCCAACATTGTTTATGGAGTGGCCCCAACCTCATCTCTCTCCAAACTGGACATTCTACTCAATTCTTTCTGCCATTTTGCCACTTCTCCCCGATGCACTCACCACTGCACTCTCTATGCACTACTCTCCCTTGCCCCACTCTCCCACAGAAGAACCATCCACAGCACCTCCCTCATAGCAAAATTCTGGTTTGGTTCCCTCCCCCCTCTACCTCACATCCCACCTGACTCCAGCAACTCCCTTGATTACCCTCTCTGACACAGGGAATTATGCACCTTTCACATCCCTCACCCACAAAATACTACTGGCCAAGCTGCCTTTTTGCACCATCTCCACCTTCTCTGGAACAGTCTTTCCTCCAATCTGCACCTGGCCTCCTCTCTCCCATCCATAAAAAATTCCTCATGCTTCTCCCAACCACCCTGCCCAAAATGCCCCAACAGTCCTAGAACGCCCCCCTAAGATCTACCACCTATTAACAGAAATCTTGCAGCAGTCCAGTACACTTTTGTCCATGTGCTGGCCTACTTTATTGTGAATGTAAAAAGTTTGTGTAAATGGTTGTTTATACTGTGTCCTGGGAATTTCCTTGTGTATCTCTTCTCTTTTCTGTGTACACTCTGTACCCGGGTCACACCTGGAAATGAGTTTCAGCTCAGTGTGCATATCCTGGTTATCAATTTTTAATAAATAAATAAATCCCTGGTACTCTAGTGGTACCCCTCCCAGCCTTAAACCCCATCAGTTAATAAATCCATTTGATATTCCCTCCAGCCCTGAACCCCATCTGAATAATAAATCCCCATCCAGTATACATTGGTAGTCCAGGGGTACCCCCTCCCAGCCTCGAACCCCATCTGATCTATAAATCCCCATTTGTTACTCCCTGGTAGTCTAGTGGCCCCCTGCCCTGCTCACAACATAAACATCCTAACCCTGGACCTCCCTGGTAGTCCAGTGGACCTCTCACCCACAAAGGGACCCCCCACCATGCTCCCCCACATCCCAGCATGGCCAACATGTCAGCAGGCAGTACAACCCACTCGCACACCACCACAGCTGCTCACCGACTGAGCTGTCAGTGAATGACAGCATACTGTACACCTGTAACCTCATTGGTAGACACTGTCAACCAATGGGCTTGCAGTGTGTACTATATGCTTTTATTCACAACTTTGTGAATGACACAAAGTTGTGAATGAAAGCGTACAGTATGCGCTGCAAGCGTACTGGTCAACAGTGTCTACCAGTGAACTTACAGGTGTATAGTATGCTGTCATTCACTGACAGCTCAGTCAGCAGTCATCCATGGTGATGTGTGAGTGGGTTGTGCTGCCCGTCAACATGTTGGCCATACTGGGACAGGAGAGCGGGGTGGAGTGGGGATCCTTCAGTGGGTGGGGGTCCACTGGAATACCAGGGAGGTCCAGGGTTAGGATGTTTATGTTACAATCAGGGCTGGGGGGCCATTAGAC
The DNA here is from genome assembly GCA_016271365.2 of Neoceratodus forsteri. Taxonomy (NCBI): domain Eukaryota; kingdom Metazoa; phylum Chordata; order Ceratodontiformes; family Ceratodontidae; genus Neoceratodus; species Neoceratodus forsteri. Next base: position 78,621,368 of record CM057453.1, read on the forward strand.
TACCAGGGAATATTGAATGGGGATTTATTGATTAGATGGGGTTCAGGGCTGGGAGGGGGTACCACTGGACTACCAAGGTATATCGAAGGGGGATTTATTAATCAGATGGGGTTCAGGGCTGGAGGGAATATGGAATGGGGTTTTATTATTTGGATGGCATTCAGGGCTGGGAGGGGAGTACCACTGGACTACCAGGGTATATATCGAATGGAGATTTATTAATTGGATGGGGTTCAGGGCTGGAGGGAATATTAAACAGGGATTTATTAATTGGATGGGGTTTGGGGCTGGGAGAGGGTTCCACTAGGCTACCAGGGATGATTGGGTGATCATTTTACTATACAGATGGGTTTTGGATACAGGAGAGGGGGATCTTGACTACCAGGGAGACATGGGATCAGCACTGTATTTTACAATTGGGCTGGTAGGGGGGACACTAGACTGTCAGGAGATTGGTACATTTCTTTATTTTACTATCAGGGCTTGGGGGGTAGCCACCCAGGGGCTGGCAGCTGCTGTGTGGTGTTGTGCAGTACAGCAGCCTGCCTGTGGGTGGCTACAACTTAGGCATGGTTTTTCCATGCCTAACTTTGCATGGCACATCTCTGAGATGTGCATGCAGCTGCACCACACATCTTGGCTGAATATGGAGATATGTCACGTATGCAGGGGAATCCCCTGCTGCTGTACTGCATACATTATGTCTGCACTGCGGTACATCTGGAATTGTGCGGCACATCACCCCCTTTTACAAATGACCCTGGGGTGCATTTTGGAGATGCACTAGTACAATTTAATAGCCTTTTACAACACTGTCAACCAAGAACTAGACAATAAGATTCCCATGGATGTCATCCTCCTGGATTATAGTGAAGTATTTCATAAGGTTACTCAAAATATTCTCCTAGCTAAGCTATCAGACCTGGGTTTTTCTTGTAACATAATAAAATGGATCAATTGCTGGTTAACCAACAGGACCCAGCATGTTAGGATCAATGGTGCCTATTCCAGTAATATGGGTATGACCAATGGTGTGCCACAGGAATCAGTTCTGGGTCTAGTACTATTCAATATTTTCATTTCAGACATGCAGATTAGCTCCAGGAACATACTTTCAAAATTTGCAGATGATACAAAATGAGGTGGTAGGGTAGATTCCGACTATAATATGGATTTATTATTAAACAACCTCTCAGTATTAGAGCATTGGGCACAGAAAAACAAAATGACATTCAATACAGACAAATGTTCTGTTCTCCACTTAGGTTATAATAATCCCAAACAAACTTATACACTATACAATATTATCATTAAATCTTCAATATGTGAAAGAGACTTGGGCATCTTGATAGATGACAAATTATCCTCCTCCAATCACTGTAACCATGTAGCTAAAACCACTAATTTACTACTTAGGCGCATTAACCATGCATTTATATCTAAGACAAAGGAATGTATTACCCCATTGTTTAAAGCATACATTAGTCCATATACAGATTATGGGTCACCAGTGTGGAGTCCATACATGGTCAGGGACATTCAAGTGATTGAAAGAGTTCAGAGAAGGGCAACAAAAATGATGCCCCATTTAGCATCACTACCATTTCCAGAGAGGCTTCAAAAAACAGGCTTACATTCACTGGAGGTGGGTGCTCCAGAGGTGATCTTCTGTTCTTATAAGATTCTCAAATCACCCTCTCTGATGGATAAATGAGGTATTGTTAAAACACAAAGAAAAATAGTACCTAGACTTCACAATCAACAACTAATGGTGTGTAAAGCAAACACAAACTAGAGGTTTCATTTCTTCTCGATAAGAACACCAAGGCTCTGGAACCAGCTACCACAAGAGCTAGTAGATTGTAATACATTTGACTCCTTTAAAAAGGGTGTAGATCATTGGCTCTCCAAAAACTACAACAAAGTGTAATTTCCCACAAATGTGGGGGACAATCAAGATAGGCTTCATAGCTTCCTTTTGTTCTTACTTACCTAGTAAACATAGTAAACTCAGTTATGCCAGGTGCATCTCCTTTAAATATCTTGGCCATGATGTTTTTCTAAGGTGGAGCAATCTTTATCACTTTCGGTGAAGATCATACTCGTATTGGTCCCTATATCCAAATTAGTTAATAACCTAATCTGTATGATAAATATTTATCTATCATTGTTATCACATAAACATATTTATGGAGGTTACATTAAATACATGCTGCTTCTATGAATCAATGGAATGTAGTTTATATTGTATCCATTAAACAACCCTGTGTTATATAGCCAGAATGGAATGCAGAGTTGTGATGATAGAGAACTGAGAGCTGTGATACAGAAATTGTTATTGTTCAGATTCATTCATACCACTTCAATTCAGTACTGAACCCCCAAATGTTCAACCTTTTATGAGAAAGGAAGATTTCAAGCATATCTCTCTAAACACAAACCACTAACAAACTCTGATTGAAAACAATTAGCTACAGCAACTGCTCTAACGAGGGACTGCAACAGCTTATTTAGCAATCAGGGACTTCATTGCAGAAGCAGCAGGCAGGACAAGTATGATGTCATTGCTCACTGAAAGGGACAGAAACATCTTCAATGTTTCTTCACTGTTTCAGTTACTGCAGAGTGCAGATGCTGATTTAAAGAAAACCATAAAATCAAACAGCATGTTATTTTCAGGAAACACTAATCATGACAAAGGGATGTGAATTCAAGCTTGTTGTGAAATATGTGTGCATTTGATCTTTAAAATAATACCCAAGTCCTTTTGTTGGTCTTTTCCTTCTTTCAATTGGTTTCTATCCACCCTCTGTAGATGTTCTGTATTCCAATCCCTTCCACTTTGCTTTGTCTTTTTCTTTCTTCAAGCTGTAGTCTTGATTTCACTTAGTTCTAGTAAAGGTTTTAAATAGCTTGACCTCTGCTGGCAGTTCTTCAGTGTTCAGAACAATTGAAATCAAGGTCTGATAAATATAAAAACATATGACCAGCAAAAGGGGAAAAATAAATATGCCAAAGAAGCAATAATTTTATATTTTTATATTTCATATTCTACTAAAAACTAGGGCTGTGCATGGTCTGAATAGTATTTCCTGAATATCATGAATAGTAGGCTTGCCGAATATTCGGATGGATGTCTCGAGTAGTTCACTCTTCGGCCTCTATTCGAGAAGTACTATTCGATGGGTGAGAGTTCTAAATTTCACAGAGCTTTGCTGGCCAATCAGCAGCTGTTTTTGGAGCTCACTGCCAAGAACACCATGTGATCTCCTCACTCTGAGTGTGTAGATGAGAGGAGGCAGTCATTTCTGAAAGAGCTAGCTCTGTTTAGTTTACCACTTGTGACTTTTATAACTGTTTAAAAAAAGTTTTGTGTGTGATCCAGTTTTGACATCTGATCACCTTGTGAGTGCATCTGACTGCAGTTTTGTTTCTCATCCTTGAAAGTGGGCTCAGTTTCAAGGAAAAGGAGACTCTGTGTGTAAGTGAATCTGTGTGTGTGCTGTTGAATGCTGACTCCACTCCCCCACTGCTTACAGTTTCACAGCTCAGCTGAAGCAGTGTGGTATGGTTTGATTTTTTGCTTAAGAACCAATTAGTTTTTATCAGGATTTTTTTTGTCAACAAAGTCCAGCTTGGCTTTTGCATGTAGTGAGTAACTGTTACTGGGCTCAGTAACAGTGAGTGGCTCAAGCTTTTGCTCACTGCCTCATCCCCACTGCTGTGCTTGCTTAGCTTTTTGTTCCAAATCCACACACAGCTCCAGTGGTATTTTCTATTTCTTTTGTGAAGCAAGTTGGTATTTTGCTGTAATCAGGTTCCGGGCTCGGTTCCCTGCATAAGTGAGGTGTGATTGTAATCTGACTCTCTCTTGTCTGCGTTGTAGCTTATCACAGTGCATACATCATCCATGTGTGCATTGTATTGTTGTTCTTGTAATCTGTCTCCTGGAAGTGCATGTGCAGTTGTCTTCACGCATTTTTTTTTTGATTTATTAAGCAGCGTATTTTTTTTTCTTTGGGTCAGGCTTAGCCCATTGAATTGTTGCTGACTGTGGTCTGGTTCTTGGCTCAGTTCCCTGTACAACTGAGTAAGGAGGGTGTTGCAGGTGACTCCTCCCTGCACAGCTCACTGCACCTGAGTGGCCACATGTGCATGTGAGTTTTTTCTTTTTTGTGTGTCTTCACCCCCTGTGTGTGTACTGCTGTGAGTGCATACACGTAAATTTTCTGTGAACTGCTTTAGTATTTCTGTGTATGTCAGGTGTGACTCACTGGGTTCTGTGTGTTGTAAGTTGTTTGGTGCACCTTCAAAGCTTGAATTGCTGTACTGTATGACTACACAACTGACACCATATAAGTAAGAAGTTGTTTGCTGACTCCTTCTCTCTGTAGTATCAGCCTGTTTTTATTAGCTGCTACATAAGCAGTGTTAGCATTGTTTTCTGCAAGAAACACCAACATAAACAAAAACACTAATCACAAACAATATACACAGTAAGTTACAGACCATGTCTCATCAATCACATAAACATGCATGGTCCAGCCCAAGCAAGTCATCTTCACCACCAGTCAGAGGAACAGGGTGAGTGAAGGTCTGTTCGTATTCGCCACTCTAAAATAGTTTTCTCCCCTGATAAGCCTTCAAATTCTGGTGACAGTAAGATTGGGAGGTAGTACTAGTACTACTATAACTACAACTGCTGCCACTACTACTACAAGTACTGCATTTGCAGCACCATCATTTTATAAAAGTAGAAGGGCTTTACAGCTGACATCTCCAGTCATACAAAAAACAAGATCCCACCCCCACTACCAGTGGTAGTGCTAGTCACACAACTGCCCCATAGAGGCAACATCACCTATCAGTGTGCTCCTCCCCAACACAACCAATGCTGTGATTTCAGGAACCAGAGCAAATCCTTTGTGTACTGTTGACACCACCACTGCCACAACAGTGTGCACTGTTATTTGTGCTCCTTGCACAGCCACTGTCACCACAGCCTTTACTAGTCCTGCATGTTCTGCTGTCACCATGACTACTACTCCCAGTATTACAACTAGCTGTAGGTTGATTCCAATTTCTTCAACTGTAACTCCCGATTGTAATTCTGGCACCAGAACTACTGTCAACAGTGCTACTACCTTGCCAACTGTGCCCATGACCATAGGTACTGTGACTGGTACTGACCATAAGACTGTTACAATGACCACACCAATTGTGTTGCTCAGCCTCGTAAGTTTCCTCTCACCACATTTCCTTTTGCTGTTGTGGAGGAAGAGAAGAGCATTCATCTGGTTCTGAATATTTAACAGAGCCACAAGAGTTGCTAAGTACATCATCTGACAGTGATACCCACCTAAGAGAATTTGGCAGTGAAGCCGAATGTGCGGCATATCTGTGTGAGAAATGTGAATGTGCAGCTGCCAAAAAATGCAGCGTTGCTCATCATAGCAAGCAGGTTGGTCAGGGTCACCCTCCTCCTCCTCCTAAAAAAAAAAACAAACAGTCCACCCTATCCTTTCAAAGAGTTGTGTCAAGTTCAGCTCCATCTGATGCACAAAGTAGTTTTACAACTACATCTGTTGTGGAGAAAGAATGGGGCAGAACAACTGCATCCACTGCACCCAGGTCTAATAAGGGGAAAGGGGCAAAACATGCCCATGGTTGCCCTATTGGGGCCCGTACTTCCACTGTCATTGCAGGGAAAAGTGTGGTGTGGCTGTACTTTAGTGTTGTAAAAGATGATCCAACAAAGGCAGTATGCTGTGTGCGTGACTGTACTATAAGTCATGGTAAAAACCTTTCAAATCTCACAACAACATCAATGATGAACCATCTCTGAATGAAACATCCCAGTGCACTTCAACGATTCACAGCTGTTCCTCCCCCTTCGCAACATGTGCCTATCAGCCCCTCTTCTGGTACCGGTCCAGTAGATGTACAAAGTATTGTTAGTGATTCTATTACTGAGACAGGCAGTGGGCCCTCAACTCCCCCTACACCACTTATAGCATATCCCCATACAGGAGCATCACCCAGTCTGCCTTCTTTTGCTCAATCATCTATTATTGTAACACCCTCCACAATGGGTTCAAAGTGAAAATCAATGCAATGTGGTACTGCTTTGACTACACCCATCATGCAAGCCTTCCATGCCTGCACCAAATACCAGATGTCATACCCAGCAGCGCAGCAGATCACCAGTTTAATTGGTGAAATGATAGCCTTGGATCTGCAGCCATTTTCCATTGTGGAAAAACACAGGTTTCCATAGGTTGCTGCAGCATTTGCACCCCAGGTATAATATACCATCATGGACCACATTTTCACATACTGTAATACCCCAAATTTACCATGATTTGAGAAAAGAAGTTGCCAGACTACTAGCAGAGGCTGTTGGTGGAGTTTTCCACTGCACAGCTGACATATGGACCAGAATGAATTCAAATCATCCATGTATGTCACTGACAGCACACTGGTGTGTCGCTGATGTGGTAGTCACTGGTGGAGATGATGGTACTGGTGCTGGTTCTGTCTCTTCGCCCTCTCCCTGCAGGTCTGCATTGCTAAATGTCAGTGTTATGGAAAAGGATCACTGGGCTGTAAACATACTGTCATCCCTGCAAGAGATGTTGAGCTCATGGATTGATTTGCAGTTAGTGTTTGTGGTCACAGACAATGCCACTGATAAAAGCACTTAGAGATGGCAGTTTTGAGGGGATATGCTGCTTTGCTCATACATTAAATTTGGTGGTGACAAAGGCTTTAGCAAACACAGCAGAGGTAGATCACAAAATCAAAGTTGGCAGAAGTATATGCAGCCACTTCCATCACTCTGTGAAAGCTACAGACTGTCTGCATCAGCTACAAGAGCATCTTCAAATGCCGCTGCATCATCTCATCCAGGATCTACAGACCCAGTGGCATTCCACCTGCTACATGCTGCAAAGACATCTGGAGAAAAAGCTGGCCCTTGATGAGATGAGCATGGAAACTGATATGGGGGAGTCCTCGGACATCAGGACTAGGTTGTGATTGAGGGTGTGGTAAAGGTTTTAGCCCCATTTGAAAGGAGCATTCATGACCTTAGCTCTGATTCTGCACTGCTAAGTCATGTAATTCCTGCTGTACAGATCCTGAGATAAGCCATGAAGAGATTCAGTGAAAATGCTGAGAAAGATCCAACCAGACACCAGGAACAGTGATATCCCTTGTGGAAAACCTCACCACAGAACTAGAAGTTAGATTTTCTGATCTCTGTTCCAATAAAAAACACATATTTGCCACTATGTTGGATCTACATTTCAAGTATGAGGTACTACACCTTATAATGCCCACTCACAGGGCTACAGACATTCAGAAGCAGATGTGCTCAGAACTTAGTTTCTGCATCCTTGGGTCAATGAAACCAGCAGGTGACCCTATTGATGAGCCAGTCTCAGGATCAAAAACTGAAAGCAGTATGGAAAACCTTGAGAAGGAGGGTGACTGTTGGGCTGAACTCAGTTCATCTCTACAGGCTGAGCAGCGGAAGAGAACAGAAGAGCAGCCACAGTCAGCACCCAATCTGCTGAACAGTTATTTCAATGAGCCTCTGGAGTCATTCTCCATAAATCCAGTGGCGTACTGGATCAAAAGGATGAAAGCATCTCCGCACTTGGCACAGTTGGCCCTTAAATATATCTGTTGCCCCCCTACCAGTGTACTGTCTGAATGAATGTTTAGCACTGCTGGGGATGTGGTGGAACCTCATCGATCTTCACTTGACCCAGCACATGTGGAACAACTTGTGTTTATAAAAATAAATCTACCTCACCTTGGGTTCACATATGGCCACTAACAATTGTGTTAAATAATTGTCTTGTACTGGATACAACATTTGTGTGTTGTATCATTGACCCATACACAAGCCATTCTGTGTTAACCATCATTGTTCTGTTAGCAAATAAGCACATGTTAACATTCACATTCTAAGTCATACTAACACAAATCTGTGACCAGACCCTTTTTCTTTATTACTCTCACTGCCATAGTGTATTCTTTTGAATGAGCATGCCCTACAGTTCCCAGTGCCTAAAACTGCCTCCCACCTATTGACTGCTGTACCTAATACAAAATCCTCAACTGGTGTTGCTACATCTCTCATCCCCTGTGTTGCTCATGCCCATAGTCCATCAATCCCTTTAACAGCTTTCCAGGCTCCAGTTACCAGTGTGACATCACCAGTATCATCATCTCAAGTATTTCATGTGCATAAACTATGGCAGTTAATAGTGGGTCATCTCCAGTCTCAGTGTTTCCCAGGCCTGAAATATGGCAGTTAACAGCGTGCCATCTCCAGTCTTAGTGTTTCCCATGTGTGAAATATAGCAGTTACAAGTGTGGCATCACTAGTCTCAAGTATTTTCTGTGTATAAAATATGGCAGTTTGTGTGGCATCTCCAGTCTCAGTATTTCCCATGCCTGAAATATGGCAGTTAACAGTGTGGCATCTCCAGTCTCAGGTATTTCACATGACTGAAATATTCTGGTTACCAGTACAGCATCACTTGTCTCAAGTATTTCACATGACTGAAATAGTCTAGTTACCAGAATGGCATCACCCGTCTCAAGTATTTCCCATGCCTGAAATATTCCGGTTGCCTGACTATGACCAACTTGTACCATTGTTTTGTTGCAATAAGTTGTTGATGCTGCTGCTGTTGATGATGATGACAATAATGATTGTGAAGAAACATAGAAACATAGAATTTGACGGCAGATAAGGATCGCTTGGCCCACCCAGTCTGCCCTTTTCCCTACCTACTGGATAAGCTGCAGATCCTAGTTAACCAGCAGCCTACTTCTTCCTACCCCCACCCACTAGAATTGCCTTATGACTGTCCCATGCATGCTTGAATTCCACCACTGTTTTGACTCCACAACCTCCTCCAGAAGGCCGTTCCATGCATCCACACCTCTCTGTGAAAAAATGCTTCCTTAAATTACCTCTGAGCCACCCCCATCTTCAAATTGTCCCCTTGTTCTTGCACCTTTTTTTGAAAGATGCTACCCTCTTGGACTTTGTTGATTCCTTTGAGATATTTGAAAGTTTCAGTCATGTCCCCCCTCTCCCTCCTTTCCTCGAGGCTATACATATTTAGCGCCTTAAGTCTGTCTTCATATGTCTTCTGGTGCAGATCCTGCACCATTTTAGTTGCCCTCCTCTGGACAGCTTCCATCCTGTCCATGTCTTTGCATAGATTGGGTCTCCAGAACTGCACGCAGTACTCCAGATGGGTCTCACCAGCTGTCTGTACAGAGGGATAACAACTTCCTGTTTTCTACTGGTGATGCCTCTCCCTATGCATCCCAGTATCCCCCCAACCCTCCTTGCTGCCCTCTCACATTGCTTGCCCACCTTTAGGTCATCTGATATGACTACCCCCAGGTCCCTTTCCATTTTTGTTGTTGTTAGTATCTCACCCCCTGTTGTGTACTCTTCTCCTGGGTTTTTGTTTCCCAGGTGCATTACCTTGCTCTTCTTAGCATTGAATCTAAGCTGCCATACATTTGACCATTCCTCTGAAATCTGGAATATATCACTGATGACCAGTGACTGATGACTGCCAAAGCCAGAGTCTGATGCTTCTCATCTTTGATGAACACATTGTGTACTATCAGCAACAGTAAGTGAAATATGTAATCTTTTAATGCTTTTATTTCTGTTTGTGTTTTTTTAGGGGGAGGGGTTAAATTGTGATTAAAGTATATCTCTAATCATGTTTTTCTCCTGTTTTTTTTGTTTTGTTTTGGTATACAGGTATTTTACCTCCAGGGTGATGAACTCTTTGTAACACATCGGGTATGAACAGCAAATGTAAGTAAATTATTTAATCTGTTAATTGTTTTCTTTCTGTTTTGGGGTGTGGCGTGGGGGCTTATTAAAATAGAACAGGGAGAATGCCTGGATGTGTGTAGGCCATTTTGGAAAAGCACTGCATTTCATTATGTCTCCCTCACAGGTAGCATCCAATCAAAAGACCTTTATGGTGTAGCACTTCATAGGCCAAATGGGCATCATGCTTGAGTACTGTCCTCACAGCTGTACCTCTCGGCTCTGAAGGTAAGATGTGAATGTGCATGTTGGTCTGTTGAAGTTACACCGTTATCCTATGGGCTTAATTACATCTTATTGCTTCCTTTTCTTAATGGCCACAATTATTTAAGGTTCTGGCATATGATATTCTTGCAGTGGCCACTGAGACCTTTCAGACCATATATGGATTGTTACTTGGCTCTAAATATTGCCAGAATTACGGCCTGTTAAAGTTACAGTGTTATTCTATAGACTTAATTATGTCTTATTGCTTACTTTTCTTCATGGCCACAATTATTTAAGGCTCTTGCATATGGCATTCTGGTAGTGGCCACTGTGACCTTTCTGACCACATGTAGATTGTTACTTAACTCCGAATATTGACAGAGTTATGGTGTCTTATACTCTAGTGTTATCCTATGGGAAACTGCATGCCCATGATGAACTCCTGTCCTCTGTTTCCTCCTCCTCCTCCTCCTGAGGCATCAGTGTCAGAAGACATCTTCTGGCACCACTGTACAAGGCAAAGTGCCATGACCTCTACATTCTCCTCCTGAAGTACAAGTAGCACAAGACAGCCTCAAGCACCCATGTACAAGCCAAAGTGCCGTGACCTCTTCATCCTACTCCTGAAGCACCAGCAGCAGATGACAGCCTCTGGCACCACTGTACAATGTAAAGTGCCATGACCTTTGAATCCTCCTCCTTAAGCACCAGCACTGCAAGATAGCCTCTGGCCCAAATGGGCAAGCCAAATTGCCATGACCTCTGCATCCTCCTCCTGAAGCACCAGCAACAGAAGACAGCCTCTGGCACCAATGTAAAAGCCAAAGTGCCATAACCTCTTCATCCTTCTCCTGAAGCACCAGTGACAGAAGTCAGCCTCTTGCACCAGTGTACAAGCCAAAGTGGCTAGACCTCTTCCTCCTCCTCCTCCCAAAGCACCAGCATCAAAAGACATCCTCTGGCACCAGCATACGAACCAACGTGCCATTATCTCTTTATCCTCCTTGTGAAGCACCAGTGTACAAGGCAAAGTGCCATTACCTATCATCCTCACCCTCCTGAAGCCATTTTAATGAGTTATACAGCAATTCTCCATTAAGGCAAATTATATTATTATTTATTTTATTTATTTCATTTTTGTTGATTGGGTAAGTGCACTAGACAAATCCTGCCTGTTTTCTGGCACGACCTGAGGGAAGGGGATACAGACGAATGACAACTGACCTTGAACCAGATTAAGCTGTTAGTGGTATTTTTAGTGAATTAGGGAAATTTGGCCAGGACACCAGGGAAATTCCCCTACTTTGCTGTGCTTTGCGGCCACCAGAGGGCGCTGTTCACAGCCGTTTGGGCTGCTCAGTGTGCTTTCTGTTTCTGATGGAGAAGGAGGACGTGGGTTTCAGCTCCTCTGAGCCTGCTATGGAGCCCTTGGCAGTTTTGGATGCAGTTCTGCAGGATAATGCTGCTTGCTTACTGGAGTCTTCTCAGACTGTTCCTCAGTCTGTTTTTGTGGAAATTCTGGATTCTTCTGTTACGCTAGTGGGTGACTTGTTGGCTCCCTCAAGTTTGTCTGCGGAACCATTGTTGCAGCAGTCGGCTGCTCCTCGGGAGGATGGACATTGTTCTGTGCAGGAACAGACTCAGGATCTTCATACTGTGGGACTTCTGGGTTCTGATTCTGCGGCTCTACAGGATGTCAGTTCTCTGGATCATCCTGAGTCTTCGAGTACATCGCAGGCTGTTAGGCGACAGTTTGGACTGCCTCAAAGGAAATTGTCTTATCCCACTATGGACTGGTTGGCTGATATGGTTTTGAGTGACTCAGGTTGGACCCAGACTGCTACTGGACAATGGATTCCTGACCCTAATTGGACAGACCCTCCGATGGCTTCTTCTGCTTCCTCGTTGCATGCCACCGTTGCTACTACCCTGAGCTCAGGTATGGACTACAGTGAAAATTCTGGGGCCCCTATTGACGCTCGTAGCATTTAGAAAAAATGTTCTTTGGCCTCTTGAGGCCTAAGGAGTTGAGTAATCTCACTAACACTGTCTCTGCTTTACAGAAGGGTCTTCTACTTCTTTACCTATTGTGTCAGGCCCTCTACTTCTAGAGTTCCAATGTCTGAATTGTTTAAAAATAAATTAGAGCAGGCTCCAAGAAGGAATGCAGTTAGACTGAGATATCGGGATGGGTTGCAGGTCCACCCTGATAGATATTATGTTGCTAACACTTTATTGAAGGGGTCCATGAATTTTTTTTCTGCTGATATTTTTGCCTTAATACATGTTTCTGGAGAGGATTCTTTTGACAGTCAGCTTTAAAACTTCTTGTAATTTGGAGAAATTTTGGGATAAATACTCCACACTTAAGTCCACCCCTCTTTGGGTCCCCTTTTATGCCCTTCCTCTTATGAAACCCCAAATTAGACACATTACTATTATGTTTCGGAATGAAGGGGTTAATGTTGGTAATATACATCACTGGCTTCAAAGAGGTGCAATATTTTTAGGCCCTCCTGAGGCTATCTTGGATTTAGAAGGGATCTGGATGGGTAGTTGGAAGTTTAAAGTTAAACTGTTTCAAGTTAATGGGGAGGTGGTGCATTTACCAAACAGTTTATTTTTGGGGAAGGATAGAGGGGTTTGTTTTTATGGCAGTCAGCCTCGTGCATTTTATAAATGTGGTGCTAAAACCCATATTAGCAGTTCATGTGATCTGTTGAAATGCGCCCTCTGTGTGGGGTATGGACATTCAGTGGATAGCTGTGTCAATATTTTTCAATGTAACTTGTGTGATGAAAAGGGCCATGCCTTTCATCAATGCCCTTGGGCTACGCACAATAAGTCGGGAGGTTGGGATCAGGAAGATTTCATCCACAAAGCTCAGGCCAGTAGATCTGATGGTGCCCCCCCTCCAACCCCTCTCGGTAGCTGAGGATATTCCAGGGGAGAATATATCAGAGCCTCAACCTGCTACTGAGGACAGTGTTCCCCTGGTTTCTGATTCTGTGAACTCAGTGTCTGTATCTTCAGTCTCAGCTAGTATTACGGATCCCATCTCTGCTCCCCAGCAGGCATCTCCTTCTATGCCTCCGCCCTTTGAAATTGTTAAACCTAGACGGTTCACCAGAGCCTCTCTTAAACTTTCTACCATTTCTCCTGTTCCTATAGAGAATTTTTTTCCCTTTGCTGGGTGAAGGGAGGAATCTGATTTTGAATCTGATACCTCTCATCTTCTGAAATGCTTTCTGAGGATGAGGATAGCAGGTCTACTGAACTGGCCAAGGAGAAAAGGGTAAGAAAGGTAAAAACGGAAGGCAAGCTTTAGTCAGAAGACTGGGCCTTGATTCTAACTCTTTTCATCATGGCTGCACTTAAAATAGTTTCCTTAATGTCTGCAGTATTAAAACTTTAAAAGAGGATTTCTATTTTTCTTTTTAGTACTTTGCAGGTTGATGTTATTCTCCTTCAGGAAACCAGATTGTCTTCTCTGGCTGAAATTGAACAAGCCAAGAAGAGATGGGTTTGGGGGCCATCTTTTTGGACCTTTGGGCCTGATGTGGCTGATGGAACTGGGATACTTTTCACTTCCACCCTATTTCAGATTTCAAAATTAGTGGATATTTGTCCTGGTCGGGCTTTGCTTCTTGATTTTTGTTTTCGAGATTATGATTTTCGTTTGATTAATATCTACGCCCCTCAAATCAAGTCAGCCCGGATAGCATTATTCATTGACATTAAACCCTTTCTCTATACCAGACGACATGTGATTTGGGAGGGGGGACTTTAACTGTGATATTGACCTTAAATTTAAGGGTGATTCTCAAAAAAAATGTATTGCAACTCTATTTCTTTGAAACAGACGGTTCAGGATGCGGGACTTATTGATGTATTTAGAACCCTGCATGCTACTGGAGGCGCTTCTTATCATAGGCATATTTTTTCCTCCCGTATTGATCTTCTTTTTGTTTCTAAATATTTGACTCCTTTTTTTTCTAAGGTTCAGCCGACTGAGTTTTCGGATCATCATATTTTAATGGATTTTGTTAATTTAGCAGGGGTACCTCCTAAAGTATTTTCGACTGGTCCTAGATGGGCTTGAACATATCCTCTTGGAGGCTGATGATTGTGTGGATGGTTTAGAACTACTGTTTGCTGCACGTTTTCCACTATATGTTTATATGATAACCTTTTTTATGGTGGATGGATACTAAATCGAGCTCAGGTCCTTTTTCCTTTCCAAAGGGAAATCTAAAGCTAATTCTCGATATCTCACTTATTTAAACTATCGGAATCAGCTGTATAGACTAATGTCCATTCCCCCTCATGATAGGATCGCCTTTCAATCACAGCTCACTGAAATAAAGAAGCAAATATCTCTTTGTCAGTATGATAGGGCTAAATCTTTGGAGATGGAATTCAGATATGGGTTGCACTCACAGCCTGCCTCTGATCCTTATAAGGCTTGTAAGCAACGCCTTGATAAAACATTGATGACAGGGTTGTTATCCCCTCTGGGTAATGTGGTGACCTCAGATTTAGAAATGCTGAATGTGGTACAAGACTTTGTCTCCAGCTCTTTTGGTGAGGACTCTAGTCCCTCTGATACTTTACCCCCTGAATTTTTAGCCTCTCTTCCTGTTATGGATGTTAAGTTTAGGACTACTTTATTAAGGCCTATTTCATCCCTAGAAGTGGAAGGTGTTATAAAATCTCTGAATTCTAAAATGTCCCCTGAATTAGATGGTATTCCTAATGAATTCTATAAGAAAGCCCTTCCAGTTATGTGTTTTTTTTTACCTATAGTATTTAATTTTATGTTGACATCTGACTTGGGCTTTCCGGAGTTTAGTGTTTCTTTATTGAAATTTATTTATAAGAAAGGTGATTCTACCTTACTGACCAATTGGAGGCCTATTAGCCTCCTTAATAGTGATTATAAGATTTTTGCCAAAATTCTCACTAACAGGTTAGCACTAATCTCGGATTCCCTTATCCATCCAGCTCAAACTTGTGCTATTTCTCAACGCAAGATTCAGCACAATTTATATTTATTACGGGAATTATTTGAGAGTAGTAATAGGGGGAAGGGGTCTGGTTTTATTGTGGTGCTGGATCAGGTTAAAGCTTTTGACAGGCTGAGTCACCATTATTTGTTTAATCTGTTACTCTCCTATAATATCCCATCCCTTTGTACAATGGATTTCCATGCTATATTCCAATGCTACAGTACTTCCACTAGTGAATGGACTAATGGGGTCTGACATCCAGGTAGTTAGGGAGTGCAGGGTTGTCCTTAAGCCCTCTCCTGTATACTTATGCATTGGATCCCATTATTAGATATGTACATGAACATGATGGTATTTTGGGATTGCCCAGATATTTCTCTACCTATGGAGAAAATTACTCGTCCATGAATGATGTAACTCTGTTAATGCGTGATGAGGCCTCCCTTCGACTTGCCTTACAGTGTTTTCAGCTGAGGGGACGTTATTCTGGGGCTGAAATCAACACAGCTAAGAGTTTTATTTTCTGTTTACACTCCGCTCCAGTGCATCTTTCTGACACATGTGGCATTCCTCTTGTTTCCACACCTCACAAAATTTTGGGGGTTTGGTTTGGACCTGGTGATTTGGCTACCTTTAACTGGGAGAATCAGTTGAGTATAGGTGAAGCTAAAGTCAACTTATGGAAGCATTGGAAGTTTGGGAAGAAGAAACGTGTTTTTATAGTTAAAAAGGTTTTGATTCCTGTCTTTTTGTATTTAAGCTATCTATACCCACCTCCGGTTCATTTGGAAACCCGACTGTATAGTGTTTTTTTTCAAATGGTTTAGGGCAATGGACTGGACTGAACCCTGTGCGCAGAGAAGTTACCTATCCACCAGTTAAAAAGGGAGGATTGGCCATGATTAACCCAATTGTTTTTTATCATTCTATTTTTTTGTTTAATTCCTTTAGTTTTTTATGGAATCAGATAACCTTCTCTTGGCAGGTGTGGTCGCACTTTGTTTGGGCTAAATTTTTTCAACAATGGACTACTTTGGCCCCCAAAATCTTACCATGGGATCAGTTACCAGTTTATGGGATCCCTACTTTAAAGAAGTGCCATCACTGGAAGTTATCATTCTCTACTTTATTATCCCATTCTCGGAAAACTTTTTATAATTATATTGTTTTTGAAATACACAGCGTCCTTCAACTTTTTCCTGAGTGTACTCCAACTAGGATGATGTTTGCGCTCAATAAATTAACTGATTTTCGGCTTCCTGCCTTTGTATGGGATGTGGTTTGGATGTCTGCTCAAGGAAGACTTGGGGTACGTGGGAACCTTAAATATAAACCAGTAATGGATAGATTTTGTCCGAGACCTCTATGTACTACTGTGGAAGAAAGTCTTTCTCATTTTTTTATTTCTTATTCCTATGTTACCAGTTTTGGGTCAGATGCTGCTGTCCATTGGGGAGTGCCTATATTGTCAAATGTTACCTATACTGTTTTACTTTTAGAGGATTATGTAGGGGCCTGGAAATGATATCACCCCAGTACTTTGAATGTTTTTTTTGGTCTACTTCAATTTTAATTATAGCAAGCCAGATGCCAATTTATATTTCAACAACAAACTGTTTTATCTTCTACTATACTGTCTCAAGTTTTGGAAGGTTTACTGATTGTTAAATCTAAAGATAGTCAGAGATTTACAGATGTTAAGTTTCGTTCATTATGGAATAATTTCTTTTTTTGATTATGTTATTCTCAATTTTTGTCCTCCTGTAATTCCCTATTATTGCTGTTTTTGTCTGTTTCCATTGTTTATTTGATTTCTGGTGATGTTGTGGTTTTTTTTCTCAATAAACTTCCCCTACTCTTTGTGATAAGTGCCATGCAATCTTTAACATCTACCTGAGCTACCACCAATCCAGGCAGATGGGACCTTGGTTTAACATCTCATCCGAAAGACAGCACCTCAGAAGTGCAGCACCCCTCTCATGCTGCACTACAGTGTCAGTACTGGGATATTAACCCAAGTGCCAGATGTGGGAACTGAACCCACAACCCTCTGATCTCCCCACCTCAGAGGCGAGTGTGCTACCTACTGAGCCACTGACACTGCTTGACACTGATATACCTGAATTCCAAATACATGGTACCCGAATACCGAATATTTGGCTGAATATTCAGGAAATAGTATTCACACAGCCCTACTAAAAACCTTCAAACACTATAAGTTATAAACTATAAGGCAAAAATCAACTATTTTATATAAAATCAACTATTGGCATGTGATGAGCTGTGAAAAGCTAAAACAAATTCATAAAATTTAACCCTGAGAGAACCTGATGTCCCACTTTATTATATTTAAATTAAAAGAAAAACTTTGAATTTTAAAAGGTTCTGGACAGGTTCTAGGCTGTAATAGTAAAAGCCTAGCCTTTGAAAAGATATACGTGGTTAAGATGTGGGTTAAATACATTTTAGAATAAAAACAAACTCTTTTGGTAACCAAGTTGTATCTCTTAAAATATTTAAACCACAGTTGCCTTCTCAGATCTGGCAAACATCTAATGCTGGTAGGTACTTCAGTGTGCTTAGAAGAACAGACAAAGCAACAGAGACATTCTGTAATGGACAGTCCATAATAACTTGTATACAAGTAATGAAAATTATAAAATGCCAAAAATACCAACAATTGCTCCATAAAAATGGTTTAAAAGAAATTAACATACCATCTTAATATTAAATATTTTCACTAGTCTGAAAATAACTTGGTCCCAGATTATACAGTGGTTTAATCTGGAGATCTGTTGGGTCCGTTACTTTCAATGTAATTGAACAGTGGAGACCTCTTGACCCATATACCAAACACAGCTTGTGGCTGTTAATCTGATCCAGAAAAAGATGAAAAGTCACAAATCTATTTTATTTAGTTAGAAATTCTTTAAAAAGTGGAAAGGAATCTTCAGTGTTGACATTAGGCTGGAACTCACGACTGATGCTCCTCTCAAGTGGATGCCAATAGGACGCTAAGGTGTGTGCACTGCTTGCTTTGTCCATTATTTTAATTTGCTATATTGATTAGTTAATGGATCTTAATTCAAAAGTATAGCTTATAAATCTCGTGCTCATCTAAGGAACGTTAAACCCAATCAATTCCAAGCAAATTGGCTGGCTCACCTAATATGAAGTATATGATTTAATTTAACATCTTGCATCATAGCACTCAGCACTTTATGCTTTTTAGCACTTTAGCACCTTATGCACGTTAGTACCTCAGCACCCAGCACTTTATGCTTTTTAATACTTTAGCGCTTTCGCACTTGTCACTTGCCACTTTCAAAGAGTCCAATTTTTATAAAAAGTTAATTGCAATTCACAAAAGCCTATTCTTTGTTGTAATTATATCAGTATTTAGCTACAGAAACCATTGATATTTATCATACAAATAGCTTTTGCAACTTCGGGATTGTACTTGAGAACTCAAAGTTGGTTTAGAACAAAACTTCCAGTACTTAAAAATGTACTTAAAGTTACTTGAAATTTGGGTTTTGTGAATTCAGCAAAGGAAGGTATAATAAAATAAAAATAAAATATGTAAAAAAACGAAAATATAAATAGAAATATACAAAAATAGGCTCAGGCATAAAATTATTTAAGAAACAGTGGGTACATATAATAAGGAGTTAAGAGTATAGAGTTAGAATGCTTGAAAATGTATTTCAAAAAGCAATTTCCCCATCAAACAGTCTTAGGGAGTATTTTGAGAGTTCCCTCCTGTGGACTGTGTGGAATTCTAGTGCTTCACCCCTGTGAGGCTATTAGGCCTTGAGGATCTCTGGGGCTCCTGCCACCTTGGACTCCTGTAGGGGAGCACTTCTGGTTGTGTTGCCATATCCTCATACACTCACAGCAGCACAGTGTTGTGTTACAGGAACAGGAAACAGCTGATCACCCTCATCTGAGCAGCTATACCTTGCCCTCGACAGGAAGCAACAGAATATATGTGGCCCAAGAATTACTAAAAGAATCAATGAACTTTCAGGCCTCTGACTTCTATGCTCTGATTAACATTCAAGAAAAGGACATTTCTGATATTAGTTTTAAGACTTTTGCCAGTTTAAAAATATTTTGGAGAATCTATGATTCTTTAAAAATTTACCCTTTATAGACTCCCTTTGGTGCTGTCCCTTTAACAAAACCTCTTTTTAAGAATATTACCATCATGTTTCATAATGAAGGAATAAATGTAATGGATATTCAGTTTTGGCTTGAGAAACAATTTACTGTGCTGGGTCCACCTAAAGCTATAATTGATTCTGAGGGGATATGGAATGGGGGGTTGGAGGTTTAAGGTTAAGCTAAACATTATAAATAATGAGGTGGTGCATGTTCCCAACAGCACTTTTCTTGGGAGGGACAGAGGAGTATACATCTATTCCAGACAGCCTAAGGCCTGCAAGAAATGTGGGAGTTGCACACATTTAAGCAGTGTCTGTGATAGGTTGAAATGTGCCCTTTGAGGAGATTTTGACCATGTTAGCTCTATTTGTAAGAATATTTTTAAATGCAATCTTTATAATGAACAGGGGCATGCATTTCATCAGTGCTCATGGACAGGTCAGAATAGACCTGGAGGCCCCTTTAGGGTTATTTAATCAATCAGGCTCAGGAACAAAGAACTACAAATGAGGATCTGTGTCTCAGGACCTCAACCTCAGAAGTTAGCAGACCAGAAGACATCGACAGGCCTCTTGCAGAACAATCTGAGGAGAGAACCCCACCTTCTGTTGCCTTAGTGCTGCCTCCACCAGAACCAGTTGTACTGGGGACCCCAGATGTTCTAGGTGAGCCTCCAGTGGACAAAATAATTCTCCCTCCCCTCTGATTTTCAGTTCTCTAAATCCCACAGAAGGACTAGATCTGCTAATAGACAGGTATGCCCTTTCAATCCATTTCCTAGGCAGAATACTTTCTCAGCCCTACAGGATGATGGGGAGGGGATTCTGAATCTGAGTCAGATTTTTCTTCATGATCAGAAGCAGTTTCAGAAGGCAATTTAGAGGAAGAATTGGTCCCTGGACACCCAGAAACCAAGAAAAAGAAAGGAAGGAAAAGGAAAAATAAGGGACATAAAAATCTTTAAATGTATAAAATTGCCTCTGCCTGTAATTTAAAAAATGATAAAAAGAGATTAGCTTTGTTAACTTCCTTTCTGCTTAATTCTGCTGACATTATCTTTTTACAAGAAACTAGATTAAACTCTTTATTTGACATCTCTCAGGTAAAAAAAAAAAGCTGGCCATGGGGACCCTCCTATTGGTATTTCAGCCCAGATGTAGCTGATGGGTTAGAAATACTTTTTAAAACATCTCATCAACAGTTTCCAAGATGTGCAGACATTTTACCAGGAAGAGCCCTATTGCTGGATTGCATATACAAAGGATTTTCCTTACATCTGATTATCACTTATGCACCACAAAGTAAAGTAGCTAGGACAGATCTTTTCAATCTCATAAGATCTTTCCTATATACTGCCAGACATGTAATTGGGGGGGGGGGGATATGAATTGTTGATTAGATATAAAAATCAAAGATAATATAAAAAAAAAGTCTATTGTGATTCCCATGCTCTCCATAATATAATGATATCTGCAGGGCTGAAGGTTTCATACTGGGAATTATATAAAGATGTAGACTTTACTTAAAGAAGGAGTGCCTTTTTAGCTCATATTGATTTTATTCTTTTTATCTAAATTTCTGGTATCTATTAGATTTCAGCTGAGGCACAATGAATTTTCAGATCATATGCTACTGCTTTGTGATAGTGGATTCAAAAACATACCTCCTAGATTTCCATCCATTTCTAAGGTGTAGAAATTAAACTCCTCTCTTTTGAACACAGAAGAAGTAAAAAAGGTGTAACAATGTACATTTTTGCCAGAAAATCAGTTGCTTGCCTTTACAAAGACTGGTGGTCATGGTGGGTAGATACTAAATTGGAATAAAACAATGTTTTAGTCAGCATGTAAGGGATAAGGGTAATAATGATTATTTGCAATACTTAGACTATAGAAATCAATATTATAAGTTAATGTCTCTGACTAATGCTTTTGATACAAGGATCAAAGCACAAAACTGATAGCATAAAAGCTAAAATGCTTTCTTTTCAGCATAATCGAGCTAACTCCTTGACTACAGAAATGAGGTTTGGTACAGAAGCACAGCCCTACTCAGACCCTTTATGCGGCTTGTAAACAGAAGCTTGATCAAAAGTTAATGGAAGGCTTATATGATATTTTAGGTACACTTAAAACTTCAGATGCAGGAATGCATGAGGTATTTCAAGATTTACTATCAGATATATTTAGTCTTCAATTCAATCCTAAATCAGAATGGGAGGACTTGATTTCTCTTCCCACTCCAAATCTTCCATTAAGTATTAGTCAAAAGACAGAGGGCCCTATTACTTTAGAGGAGGTCACAGAGGTCATAACAGGTCTTAACAAAGGAGTATCCCATGGTGTAAATGGTCTAATGAATTTTATAAGGTATTCACAACAGAGTTAGGAGAAATATTGGTTAATTTATATAACAAAATGTTACATTCAGACTAGTCTTTTCAAAACTTTGTAAATGCCAGTTATATTCCTGCATGAAAAAGGAGACCATCATGATTTGAATAATTGGAGACCCATTAGTCTTTTAAACTCTGATTATAAAATCCTAGCTACAATATTAAGTAAAAAAATGCAATCAGTGGTTGTGGAATTAATTCATCTGTTACAAACATGCTCTATCCCTAATAGAAATATAACGCAATATTTACTTCTATTGAGCAATATTTGTGAATTTAGTAAACTGGATAAGCTACAAGTTTTTTTATTGGACATTGATGAAAAGAAAGCCTTTGATAAGGTATCTCATCATCTCTTATATCAGGTATCAGAAAATTATGGTATACAAAAAACTTTTATAGCCTGGGTTAAAGTATTATTTGATAATGCACTTATTACCCCATCGGTTAATGGACTACTTGGGAAGACAATTCCAATGAGACAAGGGATTTGACAGGGATGTCCCATTAGTCCCTTACAGTACACTTTTGCCTTAGATTCTGTTATTAGATGCTTTATATGGGACAATATATGGGACTATAAAAAGGATCCCCCCTCTAGAGATATAGTGCCTCAAAAAATAGCAGCCTATGCTGATGATGTTTGTTTATTTACCCAAGATCATGAATCAGGGATTAAAGCATTACAAACTTTCCAGAAATTTGCATACATATTTGAGGCTGGATTAAATTACAGTAAAAACATAGGAATTCAACTTGGAGACAGTGATACTCATATACAAAATGTTGGACAAATTACAATTACAGAACAACTCATTAAAATCTTAGGCCTTCATTTTGGTAAAGGGAATTTAGCCCATATAAACTGGGAAGAAAAACTCCTGTTAGGAGAGAGAAAAGTACATCAATGGAAAACTTGGGCATTTTCAAAGACAAGTAAGGGTTCTTAAAATTAAAAATATCCTGTTACTCATCTTTTTTTATGTCAGTCATATTTTTCCTCCCCCTTTACATATTGAAACAAGACTTTTTAGCTGTTATTTTCCAGATAGTCTGGGGGAGTAGACTGAATCCAGCTAAAAGAGAATTTACATATCTACCTCTGAAGAAAGCAGGGTTAAATATGATAAACCTGTTATTTTTCTTTCATTCCTTTTTTATATATTCTTCCCTTAAATGGAAGAGACAGGTGTATAGCATACTTGGAGACAATGGTCTCAGACACTCTTTGAACCCTTTTTGGTAAAATGGGAGGTTTACCCACCCAAAATACTGCACAGGTTAATGTCCCTGAGTTTGCTATTTCATCTGTGAAAAAGCTTAGGATATGTAAAAAAGATAAGCAATCTCTTTAAAGTTTAAACAGACAACAGTTGTATACTTTCATCTTGGACAGAAATTCAGCCTGTCAAGTAAAGTTCCCTAAATGTCTTCTGACAAAACTACACCTGGCCTTGAAACTACTTAAGGATAATAGAGTGCCACAAAAAATGTTGGATGTTCTTTGGCTAAGTTGCCATTGCAAGTTTTGTGTAAAAGGTAAACTAAAGCACAAATCATTAGCAGAAAGGCAATGCCTGAGGCCAGAATGCAAGGGGGTAGAAGAAACTTTAGAACATTATTCCATTAATTGTTTTTTTGCAGTTCAGTTTTAGGCCTTTTTCAATGCTTAGATGGAAATGGTCTGCCACAAATAACATAACATATTAATGTTTGATTTGGAGAGATTATTCAGGCTACTTCAGAAAATATTATCCCAGCACACTTAAGGCACGTTTACACACAGGTTTATGTAATGGAATAACTGTTACTGAAACAGTATTCCATTGCATCTCTTGTGTGTAAAGTGCATCTGTTTCATTCCATAGGTGAACATTCGTCCATACCGCAATCTCTGTTTTTTGCGATTTGCACCGTTGTGTTCTGTTTCATCGGGCTGTGTAAAACTGCCATTCTGAAACAGCGTACAAACAGTAATAGAGCAGCAAGTACTGTGGGGGTGCCAAAACACAAATGGAGGTGGGAGCTGCCGGAAAACTCGAGGAGTGTAAAGGGACCCATAAAACACAACAGAGCACAACGGCGCCACAGGTAACGCTCATTTCCTTTTAAAACCTGTGTGTAAAAGCACTTTTAATGTAATCTTTGCCTGTATAATATATGTTATGTGGCAAGCCGGGTGTCAATATTCTTTTCAGCATGTGAATACTCCCAACATTGCTATTGTTAAACAAATAGAATCAATAATTCAACAGGTTTAAACCCAAGACATCTTAAAATGGGATAGAGGGACAATAAATCAGTTATGGAAAATCATAAACCAGATCATGTAAAAGCTTAAGCATAGCTTGGTTTTTATTGGAAAATATTTGATACAATAATTGACAAGTTTTGCCTTTGATTTTGGCTCCCTGTCTGTTAAACGGATGTGTGTGAGAAAAAATACTTTATTATCATCCCCCTTTTTTCTTTTAGTATCCCTTGTATTTATGGCAATCATTATCTGCATCTTAAGCAGAAGATCTTTAAATTTTGACCATATAAGTGGGTATTGGTTCAGATAGAGAATTACTTGCCTTATACAAATTAAATTTTATTTTTTGAGGAAACATTGTTTACATGGCTATATAAAAGTGTTCTTTAAAATACATAGAACATATAAGGTTACAAGACTATATACACAGACATTCTTGAAAAGTTTGGCTCATTTTTTGATAAAAACTGTCATTAATTTGTTGTAAGTGCAGTTGAAATATGTGTAAACATAGAAATGAAATGATGTTTGCAATGTTAAAAAACCTTAAAACAGTTTAATAACTGCATGACAGTATTTTGTTTTAAATGGTTTATGTTATTTTATTTTAATTCTTCATACATATATACAGCATTAAGAGAGGCTTGCAATAAAGATAAGTAAGCATATAAGTACATAAAATGCTTGAACAAATTAAAGTGCTGATAAGCTATGATGTAATGTAGGACATCACACTCTGACATGTATAAAAGCCCAGAATGCACTATATGTGATACTCCCTAAGGAAGCTTAAAGGTGTGAAGTGCAGGAGTAATGTTTGTGGTCACAGTAATTTGCGGTAAAAGTGAAATAAAGAAGGTATTTTGAATCCTTGGAAGTTTAAAAGTCTACAGAAATATTTTTTTCCTTATGGGAAGTTTAAATATTTGCAGTGCCTGTGGAGTGCAGAGATTCTTTTGTTTGTGGCAATGGTTGACTACTGGTTTGCCATCCTCTATGGTCTGACATAGGTATGCATACCCATCTGGTGTATTTATTCATTGACCATTATTATTTTTTTACTAAGTAACCTTTATTGAAAACATTAATCTACAATTAACAACCACCAGCAAAATTCATACCAGAAGAATACAACATGAAGAATAATCACACCCGCCTCCCCCTACCTAACCACCCAGCCCCACCCCCACCAAAAATCAGGCTCTGGAGTAGTTAGAAGAGGGTAATATTTTACAAACAATGCCATATCAAAATTGTTTAGGAGGCAGTGATGCACCCCAGTGTGGACAGCCAGCTTCCAGAGGGCTCCAACAGGTAATATAAGACTGAAAACAATGGCACATAGACACTGCAGAGGGGTTGTGGGATAACAGATGGACCAGACACCAAACTTCAAGTTCAACATGCAGTCTATGTGTGATGTTTATTCAAAATGCAGTAGATAACTTTCAGCAATGGCATATCCCCTCTTTAGTACATCAGTTTGTAGCAACAGACTATGCAAGCATTTCCTCTACACTTAGCCAGCAACAGCTGACTCACTGATCTCTGATCTTACTAGCCATTGAGACTCAGCCTACACTCCTATGTGGGCCCTGCTTGCTTTGGCAGTGGAGGCTCAAATAAAAAAAGCAAAACAAGCTAAAAACAAAGAACCTCAGCGTGGAAGCACTAAAACAAGGGTTATCCCAAAATGCATTGACAATAAGCCAAGTTTCAATGAAACACAACATTGCACATACTTTCATAATGCAAAGCATCATGGGATATATGCAAATCACCATGAAAATTCAGACTTGTTCACTTTAGAGCAATTTACATGCATTTTAGATAGCACAATTAACTTAATTTTTTATAATACAGTCAACTAGTACTTTTTACCTTTATCAAAAACACCTAGTGCCATCATATTTTCAGCATTTTCATACACATAAGGTATATACATTAAAGTATTTTATGGTGTAGTGCTATTACATACTAAATCCAACAATGATAAACACAGTCTGTTGTTTTACATATGCTCGGAGGTCACCACAATAACCTCCCTGTATGAGGACCTGAGAGGGTAAAGGAAAATTAAAGAGGCACTATAGCTTAGTCAAGAAAGGGAAGGGGTGCCCATAGGTGTCCACCCTTATAGACTAGATATTGTAAAGAATAGATTAGGCTAAAAAATAGAAGAACTGTTGCAACAGATTTAAGAAAAGGTTGGTCCTCAAGAGTGGCAGGAGCCCCATCACAGATGCCAAAGTACATTTTATCCTCAGCATGTCTATCATCTCCTTATGCTATTCAGAAAAAAAATGGAATAGTTTGATCCATCCAATGTCTAAGAACAAGTTTTTTTGTCCACAATAGTAATCAATGTGAAATGGTATTGTCTGGCTCCTATTAATGCCTGGATGTCCACACCCAACAAACAACATTCCTTAGTGAAAGCATCAGAAAGACCAAAAATTGGGTCCAATGCTTCCCGAATACTTTGCCAAAGAGGCTGAGCTGAGTTTTGGGGCAGTCCCAAAATATATGTGACAAAGTGCCATCCCCATCATTACATCTTGTGCAGATTGATGAGTTCAACAGTCCCTAGTTATGTAATTTCCAGGGAGTATGATACAGGACATGAATAATTTTAAACTGAATAAATCTAATTGGCCACTGTTTTACAGTACACCCCTGTGACATGCCATATGTGGCATGCAGTATGCATAGGTGGCCCCTGGCAGCCTGCCTGCATTGTAGTTGTCTACAGTGATATCGCGCTGAGGTGCCATACCATTGCATCTCACATTGCTGTTATGGTCACTACAGCATGGTGTATCTGGCGCATGCATGGGTGGCCTGCAGTGCTCTCACTAATGGACCACTCTGCTGCATGTATGTGTTCCCCTACCTACAACACATGATGCTGAAAGATGCTACTGCTGTGCCTTAGCCCTATTTGGGCCTGTGATCCCATGCTGCCCCCTTGCGCTGCAGCTTCAGCTGCATGTCCCTATTGTGTTGGTCTGTACCCTGTTGCTGCTGTGTAAAGTGCATGCTGTGGTCACACATACTGTTCTTTCCCAATGGTGTACCTTCCGTATTCAGCTGGGTTTTGTGTGTTTACCAGTGGTGCCTGTGCCCTGTCCATGCTGCAGGTGGTGGGTGGTTCCTGCTTGGCTGGTGTCCTTTAAATGCACACGTGTGGTCCTGTGCATGGGAAGCCTGGTTTGCAGAGTGCTGGGTGTGTACCCAGTACTTATGGCTACTGGGGCCTGAACACTTCCTATTGCACTCTGTCATGGTGCTGCTGTGGCCTGTGCTGCATGTTCACATCTGGCCTGTCATCCTGTGTCCTTTACATGACTGTGTCTAGCTCTGCTGCAGCCAGGCCCACTCTGTCTATGTGCAGTTCTCTGCTGTTTGAGTTCACACTGCTGTCTCTGTTATACTCCACACATGCCACCATCACAGCTTCATGACTCTGTCCACTTGTGTGTCTCATGTCACCCAATGTGCAGTCTGGTTGTACATATGTTATGCACTCCCTTTAGTCTGGTCCTGTTTGTGGTCCTTGCTGAGTTCTGTGCCATTCCTTCCATAGCTTCATGGAGAGCCACCAGTTGGGCTGGTGCAGGGCTGGAAGGGCAGGGCTAGGATGACCTCCTATGGTGTCAGGTCTGTCTATTACTGTTGGAGTGTGATCTGCTGTTGACAGTCATGGGGAAAGTGCAGGAGTTTGCACAGTTGGTGAGAGAGCTGCTGGTGGAAACCGCACATCCTGGTGAGGAAGAGCAACAGCAACAACCATCTACAGGCCAATGATGGATGCAGGGCTAATACTGACATGCCACAGCTGGGTACCCTTTATTTTTTGTTCCTGTGGGTTCTCCTTTAGTTGTTTTGTATGGGTGAATGTCCATTTTTGGGGGGTAGGTGCCCTTTATTTTGTTTTTTGTTCCAGTGGGTGCCCTTTTGTTTGTTTTACTTTTGTTCATGAAAATAGACCTTTTGAAACCTTTGTTGCTTCTGTCATATCTCTTTCTTTGGTGCCCATCTCCCTTCCCCAGCACTGTGCTGTCTTCTGCACTAGTTGCACAGTGCCTGCAGCCAGCACTGTGCTATATTCAGTGCTACTAACACCGCACTGAAGACCAGTGATGTGCTGTAGAACTGCACCTGTGGCCAGCACTGTTTTTCCAACATTCAGCCATGTTAATGCAGGCACTGTGCCTGGCATTGTCTGAATATCTTTGTGTCCCTGTCTCTGCACTAACTTTGAAATCCTAACCAGCTGCCTTCTGTCCTCCAGAGAATACCTGTTGAGACTGTTTATGCTCACATCCTATGCCTTGCTCTACTACCATGAATTATCTAATCTATTTCTGTTCTTCCTTAGGCATAGAGTACAGACCTGGAAACAATTTTCCAGATGCAGTCTCACCAGTGATCAAAACAGAGGCAATATTGCCTCTCTCCATCTGCTAGTAATTCCTTATGCACCCCCAGCATTAGCATTCTGTAGTCCTTCCTCATACCTTTGCATTGAGCAGCTGACTTTAGGTTATTCCTGATCACCAACAAAGGTTTCTCTCCTCTTCTATGCTCTTTACCTGCATCCCATCAATATACAGTGGTAAGCTATGACCGTACCAGTCACTGCCCTGTCCTCAGAGAATTTACCATTAAGGACCACCCTCTAGAATCTCTCCATCAGCCAGTTTTTGATCAAACCAGTTATTTTATTGCCTAGCTCCAGCTTACTCACCTTCATAACCAGTCTCTTATGCAGTACCACATAAAAAGGCTTGTTTAAATCTAGGCAGAGTACATTCATTGCCAGGTCACTGTCCACTAAGTGTGACGCTACATTACTGTTTTGTTAGTCTGACATGATATCCCCTGACAAACCTATAGGCCCAATTTTAAAAGGCCAACATTTGGAGCAAGGTACCTGCCCCAAAAGGATTTGACACAAGTGGCACTTTGTGCCAAATTTTGTGACAAACCCAATTTTTGAATGCAGGCTGCACTGAAATCAGGGTGCCTTGTTCCAAAGCAACCCTACCCCACCCCTGCAGCAGACAGGCCTGTGCACCAAGTCACAAGGGGGCTTGCACAATGGTAGGGCTAGCCTGCACCATACCCTTATTTGGTTTTTAGAAGCCTTGCTGTGGTCACATGAGGGGGCTGAGGTTAGGCCAGTCATAAGCAGGTCTAAGGGTCCTGGGCCACTGGCTACAAGGGAGCAAGTGGGGGAGGGGACCTGCAAGGTTGGGATTGGGGGCAGGGTGATCAGTGGGGGTGCCATAGTGGGCAATGGGGGCACAGTGGCAGTAGCAGAGTTCAGAGGTGGCACCCAGAAAAGGTGCCATGGCCAGCAGAACAGAGCCATAAGGCCTGTTGTTACTTAAACAATCTCAGATAGTAGATTAAATAATAATAATACTAATAATACAGATTCTTGTGTCTTTGGAGTCTGCCAAGAAACATTCGTAAACAAGCAGGGAGTACTAATAAAGTTTATTATACTACTTATGCCAAGCATGTGACAGAGAACATTACAAGGGAGATGGGTTTCTCACCACTCTCCTGAAGAATATACATAATCTCCAGTATTTATAGATCTTGGGTTCTTTAAGATCTTGTTCTCTCTGCAATCTCATTCATTCTGTGTGTAAAACTAAGTTACAGAAGCCTAAATACTACAGATAACAACATAGCAACATAGATTACCACATAGTTACAGATATGAGAAACAATATGTACTGGCCCTAAGTCATTCTCCACTGGATGATGACTTAGGAGACAGAATTACTAAGGAGTATCATATGAAACAGAATATGCTTCCATTAGCATTATAGCGTGGACAAAAGAAATGCTGACTGAGCTCTATTACACATGGCATTTCTTGCGTATATATAGTAGAAGACATAACAAAGAATTTCTCTCTAAAGAGACAAAGATAAGTATTGACAGGGCTCTATTACATGTGGCATATCTGCCTAAGTGTAAAGCACACATTACATATAATTATATGAGAATATAAGTATACAATAATCACTGATGATCCCTCAGAGTCATCTTATCAGTAATTAGGTAGATTATATATGGAGTAAATAGCAGTATCACAGAATAATAGACCAGGAATACAGTGTGAGGTGTATGTGAGATGCATGTGGGATGATAGGGGGCATAACCCTCTTTGTTGCCCTAATTGCAATAGTGGCAACACAACAAAAAGACAGCAGTTAGGCACTATTCAACTACAGGCCCTAGGCACAAGCCTGACAGAGGAATTTTAACTGGTCATGGTGGTGTATCAGGGTTTTCCTTAAACAACATAATCTAATTATAAGGGGAAATGTTAGTAAGCCTCGTATTACTAGAAACATTTAGAATAAAACTTTACAGTTTTTTCCAATATCAAAACAATCAGCAAATACTGATATATATCAGGAGTGTATGTGTCCTATTGGGAAGAAATTGAAGAGACAAACTTAATTTGCCTATATGGATATTAAAAATAAGTCAAATCAAAATAGAGCATCAAGATAGTTAGGACTAGACTTAATGGTATATGGTTCTGGGATGGAAATAGGTGTGATTACCGTATATAATATTTCCTGTTTAGGGAGTAAAAATAGATGTTAGAAAATTTCATTTTGCAAAACTTTTAGTCCATATCAGAAGAATAGTTGGTCACCGCAAAATGTTCCACATCAGCAGAATATATCACATTGAAGGATGGCATTTTTTAGTTGGTAAGTTGAACAGGACACGAAATGTCAATGTCCACAAGCCATAAACTACAAACAGTTTCAGGGATAAATCCAGGATTTCTTCAAATGTTAGATGAAGATTCATAGTTCAGATTTGATGCATTCAGATTTTCCAAAGGTAAATCAAAATGTTCAGGAGGCAGCAATATTTCAGAGGCCTCAGCGGGGGTGCATTAGATTGCACATTAAGTTTTATAATAGAACAGCAACAGTGTTCAGTTGAAGATGATCACATGGCTGCACAAAGTGTAACAGTTTACAACAGTACTCAGTTTGTATGAGGTGCCAGCCAGGCTTGGAAAACAAGCAGTGAAGAAAATTGATTTCTTGATTGTAGATCAAATGAAGAAGAGTCTTCTTGCTGAATTAAGGGATTGCCCCCACCCCAGACTTGCTTCATAGTATTCATAACAATGCACTTGATTGTAGAATCTTAATAGGCTGGGCCAAGTACAGTTTATTTGAAAGTTCTCTAGTGGAAGCCTAATTTTCACTTATTAGGCCTGTATTCACAAGTTGGTAATACAAGTTGGAAGGTGTCACATCTGCATAAAAGGTGGTGTTCCTTTCAGGTACGACATTCAATGTTCAAAGTCAGTCATGATTCCAAGACCTCATGGTGAGCAAGGAAAGGAGGTAGTTTCAACCATTCACAATAAAAGTTCCCATCAAGATGACCAATAGAACGGACATTGCCAGACGATCAGAGATGGATGTTGCCAGATGAAAATGAAGCAATGACACTGTGAGAGTCACAAACATGGCTTCCTGGATTGTGCAGGAATAAGTTTCAAAACATAGAGCAATACTGGTGGGTGTGGTGACATATCCAAGGTTCTTTGCCATTCACAATGGAATAGTGCTAGTTTCAAATAAACATTTGTTAACACAAGCAATAGTAGTGCAAAATGTTGCAATGCCACTGACCCATACATCTGCCATGTATGAGATCAAGGATATGTTCTCATTCCAGATCCCAGAAGAGATAACCAAAGGGTTGTAAGAACATAGTAGCTATAGGCAGTGCAAAGGACTTTCTTAGCTATGTGATGCTCACTCGCTTCCTTAAAGTGAGCAGAACTTAATTTATTAGCAATCAAATGTTTCAGGTCAAAGCCCTTCAGAATATCTTTAATGTTGTAAATGTAAATCACTCTTAATGAGCAAAACCATGTATATCATGCAGTGGGGGGGGTGTGATATATTTCATACTATCGTGAACCTTTAACATATGTGCCTGAAATATGTCTATATCAGCCTTATTTCAAATAGATGTGTCACAGCCAACTAGATCTGAGTCTAAACCTGTGTTTTTTTTTTGTTTTTAAATAACACACAAAAAAATTGCCTACTACATTTGGGTAGGTTCACAGTCATAGAATGTATCACTAGCAGTCAGAATGTGAAACTCCTGTGTGTGTGTGTGTGTGTAGGTGTGGTGCTATCAGTCCCTGTATAGGGAGTCATTAATGAGTACCTGATATGCTGCCAGGATATCCAATAACATGATTATTAAAAAAAAATTTGGAAATGTTTGTTGTGAACATTAAACAAATCATTTCAAGTTTAAAAGGTGAAATTTAAAATAACTGGTTTGTGCATGAACTGCACATTACTAACTAGGGCACCTGATTGAGAAGTAGCTACTAGACCACTGAGTGAGCCACAGTTCTGTTTTGGGCACTCAGTATTAAGTGTCACAAATTATGGGGCATCATTGGGTAAAAACCTATAAGGTCTAATGACTTTTATTGCCATCAAATTTGGATGCAAAATTCCTGATTATCAATAAAATGTAAACAGGAGTCCAGATCTAGTCTAGCTGCTAGAATTGATCCAAAGCAATGATCATAACATTCAGTAGGGCCTCACTACCCATCTGGAAAATTAACATGTCTTTTAGGACTTTAGTGTGAATTCCACAGGATGCAATTAAATTATGTGGGCTTGTGAGGTACTCTACCTCAACAATATGATGTGCAGTTTGGGCTTGTAAGAAGACCCATACTTTTAAAAAGAATAATCAGCATTAAAGCAAGCATCTCTCTCTCTTTCTCTCTCTTTCTGGAACCTAAAAGGAAAAAGAAAAGAAAAACACAGTCTAGTACTATTCCTCCTACTGGGGTATGGAAAAGTAATTTAATCTCCTTTAAACAGGTTCATTTGATTGGCATGTAGCTATTTATCAGTGATGGTTATAGTGAGGCAGTCTAACTTAGTAGACTGCTGGACTGAGTTTGTTTACACTGGGATAGGGCTTGTTGTTGGGCCTTGTTCATATATTGTGCAGCAAACTAGTGTACTTTTTGGATGTCTTGTTTGAGATATTTAAAATATTTATCTACTAATGCTCAATCAGCAGTGACAGTACACGGGTCTAAAAGTAAACGTTCTGGGAATCTCATGGACCATCCAGTCATAATTTCAAAAAAATGGGGTATGCTGTGTACCTGCAGAGGTGTCCTTTTTATTGCCATAAGGAGTAAAGGCAATAATGAATCCCAGTCTTTGGGGTTTTTTTCTGAACAAGTTTGGATAACATAACTTTGATCTGCCTGTTAGCACATTCCACCTGTCCTGATGACTGTTGGTTGTAAGGAATATGAAACTTTTGCTTTACCCATAACAAATCCAGAGTTTCCTGCATTACTTAGACTATAAAGCTGGATCCCTGCAACCAGAATTTACTACCTGGTAAATAGCTGGTTTACCAAGTCATTTGCAATCACTTTGTGTTGTTCTGTTTTTGGATAGCTTTAAACTGTTTGGAAAATAGGTCAGTGATCACTAGTGCAAACTAGTTGTTCTTAGTGGTTGGCATAAGGCAAATGTAGTCAATCTGGATGTTGTTCCAGAGGCCTGATTGCCTCTGGGGTAACAATGTATTTTTCCCAGCTGATATAGGATTGTTCTGTGCACAGATCAAACAGTTACTAATGTAGTGTTCTGCATAATTTCTCACGTGTGGCCACCAGACAGAGGATTTCAATCTGTCTAGTGTTTTATTGACTCACTGGTGTCCACCAGTTGGATTATCATGTACTTTGTACAGTAGATAAAATCTGCTCTCAGGTATTCAGGAATTACCCGTAACTTTTTATGAGTGTTGCAGCACTGATGTTCCAAATGAGTAGGCAATCATTGGATAGGTGAATGTCATTTTCACCTTCTTATAATACAATACAATTGGGGTATAAGGACTTATTTCTGGAAGTTATTCCCCAGTTCCTTTATTAAGAAACCTATACACTACCCTCAAATGAAGGTCCTTCTTTTGGAGCATAAGGTTCATATTTTACAAGATGATCAAACCTTATGAATGTACAGTTTGTAGTTATACTGGTTAGGGTTGTGTTGTACACAAACAAGTCACTGTATTTCACAGCGATACTACAGAGTACTGGAACAGAAGTGTTTTCTTTTCCTCCAAAGAAATTCAGTGAGGAACAAACTCAATTAGAACCTGTAATAAAACAAAAAAGAGTTTCTGCAGTTTGTAATTATCTCAAGGCCGATTGCTAAACTGCAGTGCTTAACCCTCTTGTGGAGTGCTGGTATCGTTTTATGTAAGGAAAAATATATTTTTTTTCTCTCTTAACACAAGCTGTATTTATCTCAAGGACTTTCCAGCTCTCTAAACCATCCACAAATAACTGTGGTAATAAGAAGACTCCTCACCACCCTGCTTTTCATTTTATTTGCCAGGCATGTTTTAACATTGCCTGTGAATCATACATATACAATGATGCAGTTACTAGCCATGCACACTCTATCATCACCAGAATGTAAAATAACTCCAAACCCTGCTATCTGACTCTTGATGGTTGTGTGGCTGAGTCATCAGTCAAACCATGACACACAGTGGTGTCTTTTAACACGTTCTGTGGTTCAGTAGGAAAGTCCCAGGGACAAGTAAGTCAGTGGGTTGGAGTGATCAATCATAGGTATCTCCTGTAAATTGAAGGCCATGGGCCACAAAGGATGGAGTTTTGATAGGAAGGACAGTGATGTCATAATCCTGCAAAAGGAGAGACCAGTGTGTAAGTCTTGCATTGGTTACCTGAGTCTTCTTTTACTCTATCTGACAATAGAAAGTTAGTTGCACCATGATTGGAATGGAGTACAATAGGTGCATATCCAATAATGTACATAACATATCTCACTGCCCAGTATGTAGCCAAAAGATTCATTTCACAAAGGTTGTATTTCAGCTCCAGTGGGGGCAAACATCTGGGATGCATAAGCAATGGGTCTGATGTGTCCATTGTATTTTTGGGCTAAAACTGCTGAGATTGCTGTATCTGATGTAACAATTTCAGTATACCCTAAAGCACGGTTAGGATTAACCAATATTGGGACCATGGTCAGTGATTCCAAAAGAAAAGACAATGATATCAGTATTAGGATACCTTGTAACTTCTTTCCAGCAGTGCTTGCTATAGTTTATGCTGGGAATAACCCAGACTGTTCTTGGCTTGTGCCTGCTATTACAGTCACAGTATGGGATGATCCATATGTCACTGAATGCAGGGGGTTCTGCATCATGTGCAGGGAGTGCTGGCACTATCAGGGGTGCCTGCACAGTGGAGAAAAATGGTGTGAAAGTTTCTCATAGTTCTCCAGCTATGGATTGTGGTTCAGTAGTCATCAGGGGTGGAGAAAGTAGTACTGAAACAACTGTCAGCTCAGGTTCAGAAATCAAACCTGTAACCCTCCCCCCCCCCCAATGTGGCCTGTAATGCTGAAAATATCACAGCCATGGGGCTTTCAGGATCAGGGTTATCCCCTTCCCCATCAAATGTAAAGTGGGTTTCCCCACCGGAAGGTTGCTGGATGGTAGCAATATTATTTTTAATATTACAATTTAAGGTATTAATGCACTGCATAGGAAAAGCAGTACGTTTAGTTTTCTCAGGGAAAGCTGACGTTAAATTGCATAGGGAAGAATCACAACATTTCATGCAATTAACTGAAATGTGTTCCTTAACTGAGGTCATTCTAGTACGGTAAACACTGTTAACAGTATGAGCTGTTTCTGCAACATCAGACACTGACTTCATGACAGATTGCATATCAGCCTTATTCAAAAGTATGTCAACATCATTTTTAATGAGAATCTTGTGTCCCTCAGAAACACTAGTCTTACTGATAACATTACTAATCATACCAAAAAACTCTGGTTTGTTTGTTTGGTTATGGCAACAATCACAGGTTCCTGTGACTGAATGATCGAACCTCCATGATGTGGTGGTTGGCCATTTTGGATTACCTCATGGGCATCCTGAGTTTCTGTGTTATGACCATCATCACCTGACCATGAGCAGCCATCTTGGGGATGGTATGGGGTTGCAACTTGATGACATGTGTGTCCACCATTTTGAGACTCTAACAATTCTCCATTTTGTGAATCACAAAAAAACAAGTGGCTAGCCTTTGTTCTAGTCCACCCCCACAGCATACTGTGAGAGTTCAAAATCAAACAGTTTAACATGAGAAGAGGCAAGGTCTTTGGGCATTAAGTTAGTATGCCCTGCCAATGCCGCAGGCTAATGGTGCAAGTTCACCACTTCTACCTTGCAATTTATATGATCAACCTCAGGTTTGATATCACACACATTAAGCATAACCTATTTCTCCAAGTTTCTACACACAGTGGTAAGTTGAGCATTTTCCTTACTCTTGCATTCCAGCTCCTCAAGTACATGGGAGAGCACACTGTGAAGTAATCTAACTCCAGTTCGCAAGACTTTCTGATAGTGTAAAACTAGTCCATTGTCAAGAGAAGCTTTATCATACTTGATATTCAAAGCATACATTTTACATCTACTATTTTCACGACTACTTAGTAATGATCACATTGTTCAGTCAAGGTCCTGTTTTGAAATAACAGCTCATTAACTTTCTCAGCAGACTTGGCATTAAGCACACTCATCTTTTGCCTGTATGCAGTGTAATCTGACTTCAAAGTATCACTTTTTTTATAGAAAATTCTAAGCAAGAGAATAGTGTTGCAGCTAGCAAATTTTCAGGAATATTTTCCTTGGTACCATTGTTTAATTGACTATAGTCTTCAGAAATCACCTTCATGGGACTGTTTCTGGTCTTTGCACATTGGCAACATTTTTCAAACCACCATAGGCAGTTTGACTTTGTAAGACATCCAGCCTCAACATCAGTACTGATTTTTGAGACATGTCTTTTAAGAAATAAGAAACCCTTAGCTGTCTGTGAATCAAAAACTTTGTTTGCAACCAAAGTTCATGACAGGACACAAATAGCATTTAGTGTATGTGGACACCTAGATGAGTAAATACCCATTACAACTTGAATCCACAAAAGAAAGTAGTCTATCTGTCTGTTCAGATCCCTTTACAGCTGTGTGTTCCCACAGAGAAAGAAGAGGAAAAAACAAAACAGAAATAAAATAACTCATTACACCAAGATTGAATATCTGCCAAATGATTGTTTTGTCTGCACTGTGGAACACATAACAGACTGAACATTTAAACAGAAGACACTTTCAGCTGATTGTTACTGAGGATTTTTCACCCAATGTTTTAATTTAGAGAGGGAAATTAAAATGAAACTTGGCAAACACCCAGACTCCACTAGTGGTCACCATTTATGTTACGTAAACAATCTCAGATAGTAGAATAAATAATAATAATAGTACAGGTTCTTGTGTCTTCGGAGTCTGCCAAGAAACATTCGTAAACAAGCAGGGAGTGCTAATAAAGTTTATTATACTACTTACACCAAGCATGTGACAGAGAAAATCACAAGGAAGATGGGTTTCTCACCACTCTCCTGAAGAATGTACATAATCTCCAGTATTTGTAGATCTTAGGTTCTCTAAGATCTTGTTCTATCTGCAATCTCACTCCTCTCAGCATTTATAACTAGGTTACAGAAGCCTAAATACTACAAATAACAGCATAGCAACAGAGATTACCTCATAGTTACAGATATGAGAAACAATATGTATTGGTCCTAAGTCATTCTCAATTGGATGTAGTAGTGGGTGAAGTGGGCTCGATCTGCTCCACGAAGTGATTCATGGAGCAAAGGCGGATTTGTGGAATGCTTAGCAATGTGAAGTGGAGTACTTCGCATTATAATAAGTAATGTGAAGTCCATTGAGAACAATGACTTCACGTTACTCCACCTTCCCAGACCACTACTCCACCAAATCTTAAAGCAAAGTGCATTGAAAGCAATACACTTAGCCCTCACTTCACCTTGTTTTTAAGCTCCGAAGATGAATTTTGCAGTGATTCATGGGATTTCAGATCACATGGGCTCTATATTGATCTGCACTGCCTCAGTTTGGGGTAGTGTGTGTGTAGGAAGCTGTGCTTTGAGAGCTGTCTGTGATTGAAATCTTCTAAAAGCTGTTAAAAAAGCATTTTGATGTATTTTTGGGGGCTCAAACTTTAGTTCGTCGATTGTAGG
This sequence comes from Neoceratodus forsteri, assembly GCA_016271365.2. Lineage (NCBI taxonomy): Eukaryota > Metazoa > Chordata > Ceratodontiformes > Ceratodontidae > Neoceratodus > Neoceratodus forsteri. The sequence continues at coordinate 78,659,496 of CM057453.1, forward strand.
AAACCCTCCTGTGCTCATATCATTGAGTGTTTTTGTTTGTGTGTGGATTTTGAATGTTAAAGTACAACATTTAGTCTGTGTAGTAAAAGACAGTGAAAGTGTGCTTTGGGGGAGGGGCATATCTGTGGTGTAGGAAGATTTAACTTGGAGAAATAGTGATTTCTTGGTTTTTTGATCATATTTTTGTTATATAACTGACTATGTTAATGTACACACAGTACTATTGTCAGTAATTGTTGAAATGTTCTTGCTGATTGTGTGTTGTGTGGATCTGGTGCAGCAGTTCATAATTTCAGGTTGTTTACATTACAATACGTGGCATATTACTGAACTTTTCAATTTGCTAGTCATTACTTGTTCACCATTGCAGACAAACCGTTCTGTGAGTGTGTGTGCGTGTGTGTGTGTGTGTGCATGTGTGTGTGTGACATCAAATAATACACCTTTTATTGTGACAAGTGTAATTGCAGGTGCAGCAGTGTGAACCTCCTATCCACTACAGCTGCCTGATTTTTGTAATGTGATCATGGTATCTGTTCTTCATTTTGCTGCTTGTACAGTCATAAAAATCTGCAGTCAGTGCTCCCCCACTCCTACAGGCAAAAGGAATTTTTTACCAGATTGGATTGTTTGTGACCTCAGCACCACTGGTTACTGAAGGTGTTTTCATTGTGTGACCATCTCTATCTGTTGCTGAAGCCACAGTTGTTTTTTAGGCTTCATATCCAGCATCCCATCAATCAGAGAGTGAATGTACCAAAATTTAAATTAGTTTATAATATTGTTGTTTATCCCCCCAAATGCCCACAAAGAGACGTGCATGCAAAGCTGGTTCTTGCCATGGCACTGCTGCCAGTAAGATAGTCAGTGGGCATGGTAGTATGCAGATGCAGAAGTGCATTGCTGATGTGAGGAAAGGTATTTCTCCTGCAATGTTTTTTACAGCCTCAATCAGTAGCTTCACTCATAGTTGGAGGAGATGATGTTTTCCCAGCAGGTGGTATTAGTGTTAGTGTTGTTAGTGGTGGTGGTGGTATTATGAGCATTGCTGCCTCAAGTTCAAATTCTGACCAGTGTACCGTATCCAAAAATACAGTAGAGTGTGAAGCAATGCAAGTGAGTGGCAGTGTAGATGATGTCATACTTCCCAGTAACATCCCAGTAACTGAACCTGAGGATTCTGATAATCATATCAACGATAGCATACAATGTGATATTTTGTCCACCGTGGCGGTTCATGTCATACATTTTCCATGCAGTGATTCACAGTGTGGTGAAAAAATATCAAGTGATGGTGGTGTAGATGCTGATGACGAATGCGCTGATGATGATGATGTTACTATGGTTACAACATGCAGTCCACATGCCAGTATCCAAGCAGAAGAAGTGGATGTGTGTGATGTTGATGAATATGATGATGATGTAATTGACCCCAATTGGGAACCAGAGACAAAGATATTCAAGGTGGATGTGTCTGAGTCTGTTTGCAGTAATCCCCCCTGTAAAAACTTGTGATTTACTAGTTTCAGTTGATGATGATGACCCAGTAATAATGATAGGTACTCATGGTGGTCAGTTGTAGTCCAGGTGTGCAGTGCCTGAAACATCACGTGGCGCACCCCGCCCCCCCACTTCAGTGCTTAAAAGAACAGAGTTAAAAAGGCAGCATCATGGACATGTTAAAAGTAGAGCATCACAATCCCTTGTTTGGGATTTTTTTGTTCAAGATGCAAATGATGAGTCAGTTGCATTCTGTCAGGTTTGCCATGTGCGTATGAGTTGAGGTAAAAAGGGGAGCCATCTGAGCACAGGAGGACAGCATATGGATCTTAAAAATAGGCACATGGCACTATGGACCCAGCACAAGATGGCAACTAATACCACAGTAGGACATTCACCCTCGTCAGCAAACATAATGAGCAAGTCATCCCCTTACAAGACTGTTAAGTTCAGTAGGAAATTAAATGTGTGCAGTGGTGAGGTAATAAGAGCAAATGATTACTACAGGCATGATGAGGTGAACAAGCATAATGACTTTGAAATGTCATCCAGTGCTGGTGAGAGTAGCAATTTTGGTGGTGGTGGTGAATGTAGAATGTCTAGTGCAAAGGGTACATCAACCCCGGTTGGCAAATCTGGCAAAATAACTGCATTTCTGGGTTTGTCATTGTCACCTGTGGAACCGTCTTCATCAAATGTCCACACTCCACCCCTGCCAATGCCATTCAGAATCATCACAGAGCAGAACCATTTGTCAATGTCATCACACCCCATGGAAAACATTTAAGTCAGCCCACATCACAGAGTGTTTTTGCACAGAAGCTGAAGTACCCCCCCCCCAAATCATACAGTGTCATGTAAACTTAATGCTGCTGTAGCTGAAATTCTGGCAATTGATCTTTTGCCCTTCTCCTTTGTGGAGAATTCTGGGTTCTGGTGGTTTGCTGCATGTGTCTGTCCAAAATGGAAGTCCTATCCAGGACATACTTTTCGACTCGCGCTGTCCCCAAATTGTTCTGCACTGTGTCCGACTCAGTAAAACATACCCTTCAACATTCCTCCTCTCCATTCATCCACTTAAGTATGGATATGTGGACAAGTGGCAAAACAGTGGGGAAGTTTATATTTGTGCATAACTGCACACTGGGCACAGGTGCCGGGGGTTGATTGTGATGTTGGTAGTGTGAATAATCAGTGCAAGAAGGTGGATTGTCGCGGTAGCAATCTTCCAGGAATTCAACAGCATGTATTGATTGCTATGCACAATGTGACCTGTTCACACACTGGTGAAAACATGTTGGACGTGGTACTGACTGAAATTGACAAGTGGCTGAACCCCCTGTCCCTGAGAGTTGGGTTCATAGCAAGTGACAATGGGAGAGTTGGGTTCATAGCAAGTGACAATGGGTTAATTGTGGTGAAATGCATCATGAATGGTGTTTTTTTTTTCATGTTCCATGCATGGCCCATTGTTTAAATCTTGTGGTGCAGGAGTTTCTGGAGCACCCTGATGTAAAGAAAATGCTGACTGTTGCACACAATATCTGCTCTCACTTTTCATGATCTGGAAAGGCCCATGACCAACTGCAGCAGTTGCAGATGCAAAACAGCCTGCCTCAGCACCGCTTGAAGTTGGAAGTTGTCACCCAATGGAACTCCACTTTCTACATGGCAGAGAGGTTGTATGAACAATACAAAACCATCTCAGAATATCTTGTGATACACACTAGCTGTGACAGTTCCGGGGCCTCCATGTCTATGACGACTGAACAGTGATGACTCATGGACTCTGTAATAACAATTTTGCGGCCTTTTGAACATGCCACACAGGCAGTGAGTGGTGAGTCTGCCTCCGTTAGCCAATCAATTCCACTGCTGTGGGTGCTGAGGCAGACATTGGTGTATGTACAGCATGGCCTTGATGTTGCCGGAGACAGTGCTAGCAGTATGTTGCTGCAACACATGCAGACAGTATTTAACCAGAATCATCACATTCTGAGCATTCAGCGTAGTGACAACTTTGCCATAGCAAAAATGCTGGACCCATGATACAAATGTGGAATTGCATCAGTACTGGAGAGAGGGAGGCCCTGAACAGGTAGAAAATATCAGTGATCAATTGGTGCACTTAGTTCATGGGGCACAGGTGTCATGTGCCAAGGCCAGCAAACCTCAGCAGTATAATCTGGCTGAAGATGTACCTGGAGGACCATCCAGCATATCCTGCAAGGGGAAGAGGACTGCAGTTCCAGGTGGTCTGTCATCCAAAGTGGCTGGCATCAACCTGCTTTGAGAGGCTTTGTCCCAAGAGGGGATTTATGAAATAAATGATTTTGGAGAACAGGATGATGCATTAACCATTGGACTTAATGCGGCACAGAGAATGATTAGGTCATATTTGTCAAAAAACTGGCATCTGACAATAACTGATGATGGTCTTTTGTACTGGAGTGGAAAGGTCAGTGAATGGCCAGAGCTGACTGCAGTGGCACTGAAGTACCTCACAAGCCCACTCTCCTGTGTAAGTGTTGAGAGCTCAGCAGGTGCAATAGTCAGGGATCGTCAGACAAACCTGCCTCCTGCAAATGTTAGTTTGTTAACATTCATCAAAATGAATGACAGGCACATACCAGCACAGACTGCAACCTCGGTATTCATACCCCGGCCTAGTCATGGTGGTTCTGGTGATGTGGAAATGGACCATCCTGGTGGCACTGGCAGTGGCAGCATGAAATGGCCCACCACTGATGTAGATGATGACACAATGAAGAAAGAATTTCCCAGTAGTCAGACTTCAGACATAGATCACTGTGATGTCAGCTTTCTTTATGAGGATGATGATGTGGTTAATGTTGACAGGTTTTAACTGAAGTTGTTGAAAGGTGGCGTGCCCTCCTGGACCACCACCACTACCATCGGGACTGATGTTAGCCACTGACACCACTGAGCACGAGCCTGTCCATCCCCCTGGACCACCACCACTAGGACCGATGTTAGCCACTGCCACCACTGAGCATGAATCTGTCTGCCTCCCAGACCACCACCACCAGGACTGATGTTAGCCACTGCCACCACTGAGCATGAATCTGTCTGCCTCCCAGACCACCACCACCAGGACTGATGTTAGTCACTGCCACCACTGAGCATGAATCTGTCTATCCCCACACTGCCACCACCACCAGATGCAGGAAGATATAGCAGAGCATGTCATCGTGTGCCACAGTTATCACTACCAGCATCCACCACCAGTGTCATTCAGACAACATTTCCCCATTACATCTACTTTTACAATGCCAAGGCAGATGGAATCGAACAGGAGACCACATCCATCAGCCACAGGCACAAAGTTTCTTAATATTTAAACTATAAAGTGAGTATGTGTACTAATGTTTGTTACGCTATTTAAATTCCTTTAGTTGTATGTTTTGTTTTCTGTAGCTTTTCAGAGCCGCAATGGTCAAACACATACGGTACACTTATTTTGTGTTTTTTTTTACAGGTTAACAAAAAATCTCTCCTTCACTGAAACTCGGTAGGAATGGTACTGAAGCTGTACCATACAGAAGAACCTATGGAATATCCACTTGAAATCCATTCTGGAAAATATGAAGATTTTATTTCATCCATTTCATTTTTTTGGAAAGACTGCAGCAAATGCGACTGAGTATGATTTATAAACTAGGTGACATGTGTACATCACCAAAACTATTTCTGTAAGATATCATTAATGCCCTATATTCCGAACTTTCAGCTGTGCAACCCTGACCATGACAGTGTTGAAAAAGTTGCACACATGTTGTGTTACTTGAGAAGATGTGGTTTTAAAATGTAACTTGACTTGCGATTGAGAACTAGGGACAAATTACGATCAAGCTGTAAGAAGTCATTCATTTCTTTTTTTAGGAAACTTCCAGATGCTTTGTTGTTGTGTCAAAGTGGCCTTATCCAAAGAAGTTCTTCAACATTAGGCCCTCCCTGGGCTGGGGCACACATGTAACACACAGAAGTCATTTAACTCAATGACCATGACCATCATTAGCAACCAGACTTGAGAAGGCTGCAGATGAAATCTTTGAAGAAGTAACCAAATAAGAAACTATTAGAAACAAACCTGCAAATATGCTTTCCCCCAACCCTCGCAAAAAAATACTTACCTTCATTTGCTTGAGAGTTATCCATGCAAAAAGTTCTCATCGAACACTTGAATGTGCACACCAACAGTATCTGTGACTTGTGATACAGAGCAATACCATGAGTACATGTCCATGTCAACCCCCCTCACCTACAAAATACACAACTATGTATCTATATATATCAACTCACCAAGGCTTCTATTAGTGTACAGACAAAGGGCACCCTTCCATTCAATTGAGATGATCACATTGCATTTGCTGGAATCGCAGCACACATTAGACCAGCAACAGTTCACTCATGGTCATCATTTTATTCTGGGGGACTGTGTATGTGCTGAAACTATCCCATTTCACTTTGTTACCACTTGTCAATTTTCTGGACACAAGGAAGATGCATTTTGGGCATGCAGAAAAAATCTGGGGACTCTGTGCCACCACTGTGCTCATGACTGAGTGCGCCATTAATTCTGGGAGACTTTGTATGTGCTAAAACACTCCCATTTCACTTTGTTGCCACTTGTCAAATTTCTGGACACGAGGCAGATGCATTTTGGGTATGCAAAGCATATCTGGGGACTTTGAGCCACCACTGCACACATGGCTGAGTGCACCATTAATTCTGGGGGACTTTATATGTGCTGAAATGATCCTATTTCACTTTGTTACCACTTGTCAATTTTCTGGACTCAAGGCAGATGCATTTTGTGTGTTGTGTGATTGTGAGCTCATGATGTCATACTGACATTATCAATTAAAGCAGCATTGCTAGAATGTGGTGACAATTTTGAACTGTACTTTTTTACACTATTTTGCATTGCCAGCCACTACTTACCTCCGAGTCATGACTTGAATGATACACTTCTTTTCACAATTTCTGTCTGCTTTATTTAGTCGACTACTTTTTGTCATGCATGAAAAATAAATGAGCACACCTTTCAATATTGTTATGACCAGGTTTGTATTTATTTGAAGCTGCTTTTCAATAAGTATTGTTCTGTGGGGTCATAAAACACTGCCCGTTGCATAGCTGTTACTTTACAACAGAAGTGATATATAATAACTAACTGATGTGATGGAGAAAAGCAGTGGAAAACACTGACAAAGACCTAGTCAGTGCCATACTAAAAGGAATGCTCCTTTTAATTGTTTCACACATGAACAAAGGTAGTACAGCAGACTCAAATACTGGAAATTATAGTATCATACGAGTCAGGATGTAAGTAAAGGAAGTTGTAACATAGCATTAAAAAATATAGGTCAGAGTTCTCAACAGATTGTTGCATTGCTGCTTTACAGAGATTCACCACATTACATAGTTATGGTGTTGCAACTAATATGTGGGCACCTTACTTCCAGGAGAATCTTTCTGCTCCACATGTCCTTACATAGTGCAACACATTTCTGTGAAAACTGCCCATTATTTCATTAAGGTGTGTCACATCACAGAGTTATACTTATTCAGAAAAAATGCCCAAATTCTGTCCCCCTTTCTCAGCAATGTTAGGACATGATGCCAGAGGGAGTGTGGGTGCTTGCTCCACTATAGTGAAGGTCCGGCAGCTATCCAAATGTTTCTTTATGTTATAATGTTCAGTTCATTGTGAAATGTAGGCACATTTCCACTAACAAGGCTCTTGTTACTGTAAAAGAGCCCACACATTTCACCACAAACTGACTATTATAACATAAACATTTGGAAAGCTGCCGGGCAATCAAACATTCACTATAATGGAGCACGCACCCTTGCTCTTCCTGGCATCATGTTCAAACGTTGCTGAGAAAGGGGGGCAGAATTTGGGCAGCTTTTCGGAACAGGAATTCCTCCATGACATGACACACTGTAATGAAATTATGGGCAGTTTTCACAGAAATGTATTGCAGGACATGTGGAGCAATAAAGATTCCCCTGGAAGTAAGGCACCCATATATCATAGAAACATACATAGAAACATAGAAGTTGATGGCAGATAAGGACTGCAAGGCCCATCCAGTCTGCCCATTTCTTTTTCTACCTTATAAATGTGCCATTGGCCTTTGCTCTGTCAGTGGCCTATCTATTCATAGTCATTTGCATTGCTCCCTTATGCCTATCCCATGCCTGTTTGAAGCTCTGCACTGTATTCATAACCACCACTTCTTGTGGTAAGCCATTCCATGCATCCACCACCCTTTCTGTGAAAAAGAATTTCCTCACATTCCCCCTTAATCGGCCTCCCTCTAATCTCATGCTGTGTCCTCTAGTCCTGCTATTTTTCTTATTTTTAAACATGTTAGACTCTTTCACCTTGTTTATGCCCTTAAGGTGTTTGAATGCCTCGATCATATCACCTCTCTCCTCCATTGCTCAAGGGTACTATATTGAGCTCTGTTAATCTGTCCTCATATGTCTTCTGATGCAGTCCCTGCACCATTTTGTTGCCCTCTCTGGACTGCCTAAATTTGGTTAATGTCCTTGTGAAGGTGTGGCCTCCAATACTGCACGCAGTACTCCAGATGGGGCCTAACGAGTGTCTTGTAAAGAGGGATTATTATCTCCCTCTTATGACTTGTGATACCCCTACTAATACACCCTAATACCCCCCTAGCCTTACCTACTGCTTTAGAGGTCTGCTTGGATGATTTTAGGTCATCAGTGTTGATGATGCCCAAGTCTCTTTCTTCCTTTGTGACTGCTAGCAACTCCCCTCCCAACCTATAGGTGGCTTCAGAGTTTCTCTTCCCTATGTGCATGATCTTGCACTTCTTTGCATTAAATCCCATTTGCCACTCTTCTGACCATTCTGCTAGTTTATCCAGATCTCTTTTCATTCTGCCCACCCCATCTGGATCATCTACTCTGTTGCAGATCTTGGTGTCATCTGCAAACAGATAAGCCTTACCCTCTAGTCCATCTGCAAGGTCACTAATGAAGATGTTGAAGAGGACTGGCCCCAGGACTGATCCCTGAGGTACCCCACTTGTAACTTGCATCTCTTCTGACTGTATACCATTTACCACCACTCTCTGTTTTCTGCCCGTCAACCAATTTGCCACCCAGTTTGCGGGTGCAATGCTGTAAGTTGGTGAATCTCTTTCATGTCTATTTCAAAAACAAAAATAGTTATAGAGCCTCAGTAATGTTTACTTTGTGTCAGGACTCATGAATCAGATTTTAAGTGTTTAGCAAACAGCATGAAGACTGAGCAATGCGAGTATGTTGTGTTAAACTGCATGTGTGTTGTCAGTGTTCTTTCCTGTGTGTGCATACATTGTCCAGCTTCATGCAAACATATTTATGGTAAGACTTGTTGCAGTATCTCAAGAATAAAGATAACAAAGAATACCTGATGTATATTTTATTGGTGCCATCAGCACCAGCGGACTAAGTGATATGATAATTTTTCAGCGATATCGGGTCACTGTGCACTTCAGTCACTCACAGTGCACACATGACTTTGCGGAGATCATAGCACAAAAATCACATGCTCTCCTAAAAGTTATGTGTGCAGTATATAATGTGACTAAGCTGCACTCTGGCCAGACACCTCTGAAAAGTATCGTATCACTTAGTCCACTGATGAAGAGGGTGACAATAAAATATACGTTATTATCCTCGCTATTCTTTATAGCATAAACACTGCAGCAAGTCAGCAACAGCAATATATGTTTGCAACACGCTGCACAATGTCTGATGTCAGACACACACTCACACCCCCCCAGGAAACAACACTGACTGCACACATGCAATTTTGAACATCATACTTGCACTGCTCACAACAGCTTGTCCACAAGCAGTCCACAACAGAAAGTCAACATTACTGAGGCTCTGCAACAACAGAAGGGCAAATGTCTATAATTAAACAACTAAAAAAAACATACAAAAACAGTACAGCACAGTAGTGGAGGGGGGAGGGATCCAGAAAGAAATGCCTTAATGGGAGATTCCATGGTGTTCGAGCATTAGGTGGAGCATTGTCACTATTTGCAGCTGCTGTTGCTGGATTTGATCAATCTGCTGCTGCACAGCACCCACCCTCTCATTGCTTTCCTTGAGGGCCATCCGCACCAGTGCAATGTTGGCCTGTGTTGCAGGCACTGTGGCAGGGTCCACTGCAGATGGAAAGTCAGGTAGTGGTGCTGGTGGAAAGGGTGGTGCTGGTGGCTGTGGTGGTGATGGAGCAGCTGCAGCAGTTACCCTCCTCCTGCTGCGGCGGTGAGGCACAACTTCACCCCCAGTACCCTCTGCAACTGCCACAGAAGGGCCAGCAGGTGGACATCTGGCTCCTTCGGTGGCAGCCTGCCACTCCACCTTGTGGTGGTTTGCCATGTGCATGCGCTGGCTACCAGTTCCCAAATTAGTCCCCTGAGAGCCATTGCACACCAGAACACCACACAGAAGGCAAACCACAATGGTGCTGTCTCCCCCCCCACAGTTAAAAAACTGCCACACCCAGGAGCTGCAGGGGGACCAGATATACTGCTGGAACCACCTACATTTACCTGGGTCTCCACCTGCGGCTATGGAGGTGGTGGAGGGGGTGCTGCTGGAACCCCTGTAGCTGCTACTGGTGGTGGTGGTAGTGGCGGACTAGGTGGATGCACAGCCACCAGTGGCACTGGTGCTGCTGCTGCTATTGCTGCTTCCATGGGAGGGAAGCAACACCCAAGAGTCAGGAGTGGTCCAGTAACATCTGACTGCTCCCACGTGTGCACAGTCCTCTTCTCTGCCCATGCCCATGGGCCACAGACTCTCCTCATCACAGGTCCACCATGCTCAAGTCCATCACTATCACCGAGGCCTCAATACTATGACCTTCACCCACACTAACAGTCTCACACTCTCAGACATGCACGCACACAGTCAAACACATCCACACACAAAACAAAACTTATAAAAAAAATTCAGTAGCAAAAAAAAATGATGCAACTAGGGAACAAACTGCTCTCCTCTCTCACCAAAAATGCTTCCTCTTTCTACAACTGCAGAGGACAAAGTGAAAATAACTGTTTTTCTGACTCACTTCCTTCCTGCCTGGCTAAAGCATATGACTTACAGTACTGAAAGCCATGTTATGTGTGGGGGGCTGCCTATATTGTTGTCACTTTGCCTTACTTTGTGTTAAGGCAGAATGACAACGCAAAGTCATAATGAGAAAGCAAAGTGAGCACTTTATATTGGCCACTTCACGTCCACTTCACCAGCAGATTTAAAATTTGCTGCATCTCTGATTGAATGATGACTTAGGAGACAGAATTACTAATGAGTATTGTATGAGACAGAATATGCTTCCATTAGCGTTATAGCTTGGACAAAAGAAATGCTGACTGGGATCTAGTACACATGGCATTTCTTGCTTATGTATAATAGAAAGCATAACAAAGGATTTCTCTCTAAAGAGACAAAGATAAGTGCTGACAGGGCTCTATTACATGTGGTATATCTGCCTGAGTATAAAACACACACTACATATAATTATATGAAAATATAAGTATACAATAATCACTGATGATCCCTCAGAGTCATCTTATCAGTGATTAGATAGATTATATATGGAATATATGTAAAATGCATTATAGTGAGGTATAATAGTCATGCATGATATAATCCTATGAAAGGATGTAAACATTAGCATATATGAGCAGCAAAGCACATTCCTGGCATGCATGCTTATATGATGGATGCCTAAATCTATATGTTAGTGCAAAATAGCAGTAACACAGTATAATAGACCGGGAATACAATGTGTGGGGAATGTGAGGTATATGTGGGATGATAGGGGGCATAACCCAGGTGCAACACCATGTACCCAAAAGGGAGGCACAGCCAGATCCTGTTCCAGACTCCCAGGTGGCAACAGCCCTTGCACCTGTTCCATAGGTGACACAGTCCCTGAAATGTGGCTGGTGGCATTGGCTGCAGGCTACAAAGTGTAGTTGGTGGATGGGGATGTCTCCCAGGCACTGCCACATTACCCTGCTAAACAGCCCACCTTGTAGAGCCAGACTGATGCTAGACCACACTGTCAGGGATTGGGTCACCTGGGGATCTGGGACAGGGTCCATCCTTGCCTACCTCAGTGTACCTTGGCATAGTGGCTCTGTCCCACTGGCCATGGCACTTCCAAGAGGTGCCACCTGTGGACCCTGCTACTGCTGCCATACCCCCACCACCCACTATGGCACTAACACTGATCCCTCAACACCCAGTCCTGACCTTGCAGGCATCTTCTCTCCCCCACCTTCATGGCTGCACCAGGGTTGCACCAGGCTGGGGGAGCTTGACAGAACCCTCTGTAAAATCCCTCCAGTGTGCCAAAGTTTGCCTTAACCCTACAGCTGTGGCAACTCTAAGAACTTTAGTGGATGGGCCCTCTTTCTTCTGGAATACAAAGCAGGTTCCCTGATGCACCTGGAGTTTGCTACAGCCTTTGATCAGTGCAATGTGCGCTGGCCTAGCAGTAATTTGAAAATTGGGCCATATGTATTTTCCCATCCACTACACCTTATACTCTAGGAATGTGGCTATCCTCTTGTTAATAAATTTGCACCTAAATGTTTTCTCACTAATTACGTCTGATTTAATGGTCTCCAAGGGAACCCCATTCCCATCTGTCAGTCTTTAGCCACTGGACCTTTTGCTACTGAGCCTCAATAGTGTACTACCAACAGCTCTGCTGGCAATTACCTGTATAGGGCCAATCCCAGCTCGCCATGGTGCTTTACTGTTTTTTAAGTTCTTTGGTCCCTTTAGTACAAATCCCTTGTAATCATCAGCAACTCAAATCTGCCCTCTCCATTACCATTTAATTGACTCCTGATGTCTGGGAGTGGGACTTCTTCCTTGGCCATGAACACTGAATGGAAGTATTTTTTCAACATACAGTACCTGCCTTCTCCTTATCATTCCAGGTACTCACCCAATCCTTCCCTAGTATGTTTTAGTTTTCTTTATCTTTTTCCTTCCACTTAATAAGCAGTGAAAGTATAAAATGGAGCTGGGAGGATAAAATAAATGCATCTAGTTGGAAATGTAATGCATAAGAATTGCTAGTTGCCAGTTAACCCAATATTTATTTAGTTCTTCAAATGTATTTAATTTGGTTAAATGCAAATAGGGAAAGCAATAATTGCATTTTCAATTATGTCCTGGTAGAAGAGTTAAGGAAAGGACCATTCAACAGGCTTTTTTATCCAAAAAGTATTGACACAGTTAAAAACTGTCAGTTTTTTGGATCCACAAAAAGTCTGTTGAATGGTTCTTCCCTGTAAATAATACCCTTGCTGGTGTCACCCTGAAGCCTGTGTCTGAGTACAAATATCTTGGTATGCTGTTTGAGCAATGCCTGAACATCTCCTTTCAAATCTAGTCTGGTATTCACATCCTTTAGAAAGCTGGGTGCTCGCCACAGGGTGGGTGACTGAAAGACTGTTTGGTTGAGCACTTGATTCTCCCTGTAATCGACTTTGGGGATGTGATCTATTTCATTGCTCCAGTTCCATGTGATATGAGTGAAGATTTTATGGTGACTGACATTACAATGAGTGGCTGGCCAGATGGTGCTGAGGGTTGAGGCGCTGGATGCCACAGCTCGCACCATGCCAGCAACCTGGGTTCTGGAATGAACTCAGGCTACTGGGGGTTGGAAGGGGCAGGAGAGGATTGAGCATCCGTAGGACTGCTCTCCTCTCCTGGGGGGGTGCACCTTCTTCTGCAGCTCATGCGACCTCTGGTGGCTGTCATTGTTCACGAACTGCAGAGACCACAATGTAAGGGGTATGGGAGCTTCAGCGGACATCCTGTGGGTGGGGTGGGAGTGTGATATTGTGCGCTGGATGTCATTGCACATCCGAGCTCCTGGGGAAACAAAAGAAAAATAGGAAAAAAAACAGCCTCGGGGATAGGCTAAGGTGCTTCCTGTATTTCTCAGCCACACTCCCACAGTCAAGTCTGCTGTCCAGGAACCCTCCTGACTCCAGCCCAGTGCATTGGATTGTAGATAGAGTACCAGGGTATAAGGCAAGCTCAGATTTTGGGGATCCTCTGGGCTGGGTAGGCCTGAAGCAGCAAGTCTCAGACATGGGAGGTAGAGCAGTAGACATATGGGGTAGCCGGAGAGCATTCCTCAAGAGCTCCAGGGAAGATCAAAAGTCTACAACAAAAAAAAAGACATTACAGTGAGCACATTTGGTTGAAAACAATATCAGTGATCAACACCACAGCAACAGTCAAAACAGCGATGGCAGTATACAGTACAATAGGGGGAAGATGTACACTTATGTTTAATGTGAGGGGGGCTATGCCCCCAGCACCCCACCACATATATAAATAATCAACTCCAGGGTCCAACAGAGGGTGGAGAGGGGAAAACATGGGATGGGGGCCACAGTATGCAGGGGGATACTGTGGCTGGGGGCAACAAAGTCAGAGGACACCAAAAAGAAAAAAAAAACTGTAACAGCTCAAAAAAAAAATTACCTACAGGCAGCCCTGAACCCAGGTCCATGAACTTTGCAGGTGGTGACCATATCCATCATGCCAGGCAGCCAGCTCAGCTGCAGCATGCTGAATTACTCCATTTAGCTCACATAACTCTACACTCCCCAATCATTTGCCCTTTCTATTCTGTCCCTCCACACTCGCTATTCACTCCCTCGCTATTCTATCATGGTCGCTATTCCTTCGGGAGTGCAAATTGAGTTGCTCAATTTACTTCACCCACATCACTGAATACCCAGTGCCCCAGTGCTAATTACCAGTATCTAAACTACACTCATTACCAAATGTCCTCTGCAGGTTAATTCTCTGCTGTCTAGTATGAACCCACAATTGCACATTTATGGCTGTTCAAACTGTCCTTCACAAACAGATACAGTAGATGCATGCAGCACCTTGCTCTCTATGGCTTCAAGTTTTTGGTTAAAATTCTCAGTTGCCTGTGGTAATTTAAAAAACATACAATTTCTTGGCAGAAAAGGGCCGCTTGGCCCACCCAGTCTGCTCAGATGGTCTCTGCCTAGTATGTCTCGATATATCTTAACTGGTTTCCATCAATCTTCCCTCCTCCCCGCCTATTTACTAATATTCCCCCATGTCTGTCTCACATATAGTATGCTTGAAGCCCCCTACTGTTTTCAGCTCCACTGCTTCCACTGGCCATCTGTTCCAGGTATCCACCACTCTTTCAGTGAAGTAGTACTTCCTCACATTACTCTTAAACTAGCCCCCAGCTTCACTGGATGCCCACTGGTTTTGATACTTTTTCTCATTTGAAGGAGACTCCCCTCCTGCACTCTGTTCAACTCTGTGAGGGTAAGACAACCTTGTAGACCTCTATCACGTCCCCTCTTGGTTTTCCTCTTCCAGGGTGGACATGTTGAGATCCCTCAGTCTCTCCTCATAAGCCGTTTGATGTAAACCATGCACCATTTTAGTTGCCCTCCTCTGGACTTCCTCCACCCTGTCTATGTTCTTTCTGAGTTGTGGCCTCCAAAACAGGACCACAATATTCCAGGTGGGGTCTCATAAGCAAGTGACACTGTGGCAACACTACCTCCCTCCTACTGCTGGAGGTACCTCTCCCTCTGCGTCCCAGCATCCAACTGGCTTTACTCACTGTTTTGTTACTCTGCCCATTTCACTTTGAGGTCATAGATATGATAACACCAAGATCCCTTTTCTGCTTAGTGACTGTCAGTAGCTGCACCCATCCTATGACCTTGGTGCATGATTTTGCACTTTTTGGAACTGACCTCTTAACTTCCATGCTCTTGACCACTCCTCAAGTTTCCAAGGTCCCTATGTATTCTCCATCCCCTGAGTGTTCCCCCTACTACATATTTTGATATCATTTGCAAAAAGGCATAACATCCCTTCCAGGTCTTCTGCAATGTCTCGTATGAAGGCATTGAAGATGACTGGTCCCAGTGCTGAGCCCTATGGTACCCTGCTGGTCAGTCTCCCCTGATTTGAGTGAGTGCTGTTAGCTACCACCCTCTGTCACCTTTTGATTAACCAGTTCCTTACCAAATTAACCACTTTGACTTGCACCCCTCGGCTGACCAATCTCTTTATCAGTCTGCTGCGTAGCATAGTTTGAAGTCCAGATAGGCAATGTCCACCGCCCTCCCCTAGTCTATTTCTCTGATCACCCAGTCAAAGGAATGAATCAAATTTGTCTGGGATGACTCCCCCCATTTATTTTATTTATTTATTTATTTAGTTTTTGTTGACCGGGTAAGTGCACTAAACAAATCCTGACTATTTTCAGGCACGATCCGGGGGAAGGGGATACAGATGGATGCCAACTGACCTTGAACCAGATTAAGCTGTTGGTGGTATTTTTAGTGAATGAGGGAAATTTGGCCAGGACACTGGGGGAGATTCCCCTACTCTTTTTGATATGTGCCATGGGATCTTTAGCATCAACCTGAACTACCACCAGTCCAGGCAGATGGGACCTCGGTTTAATGTCTCATCCGAAAGACGGCACCTCAGAAGTGCAGCACCCCTCTCATGCTGCACTATAGTGTCAGTACTGGGATATTAACCCAAGTGCCAGATTAATCTATGATGAATCCATGAATCTATGCTGCCTTTGATCTTGTAGCCAATTGGATTCAAGATACTCTACCAACCTTTCCTTTAATAAGGTTTCCATTAATTTCTCCATCACTGATGTTAGACTGACCAGGCTATTGTAGTTAGCCTCGTCCCTGCTGCATGACCACATCTGCTCACCTCCAGTTCTCCAGAACCATGCCTGTTTCCAGTGAACTGTTGAAGAAGACTGTCAGTGGGTAGCTACCACCACCCTGAGGTCCTTTAGTATCCTTGGGTGTATCCCAGCTGATCACATAGCCTTGTGCACTTTCAGAGTTGCAACTCCTTTCAGAATTCTTTCTTCTGAAAATGGATTGTGCCCACCTCATCCTCCAGTGTGTTCCTGCTGCTCCCTAGTGGTCGCTCTTCACTGTAAAAACTGAGCAGAAGTATCTGTTCAAGACGTCAGCTTTTTTGATCCTCTTCTGTGCAGTCTCCCACTGCTACCCTCTGTATCCTCACTACCCCCCCCCCCTTTGTTCTCCTCTTCTCACTTAGGAACCTGAAGAAATTCTTATCCCGTTACATACCTCTTTGGCTATCCATTCTTCTGTGCCTTTGCTCCCCTCACTGGCTTTTCTGCTTTATTCTGTTTTACATGATATACCTTCCTGTCTTCTTCCCTCTGTGTTCCCTTATTCCTCCTGAAAGCCACTTTTTTTTACCATCTTTGTCACTTCCCCAGAGAACTATTACTATCTCTTTTTCCTTCTTTTACTCACTTCCTTCACACAGAGATTGGTTGCCTTAATTTTGCCTTCCCTTATTTTTCCCACTTTGTCTTGATCCCTCCCTGGCAATTCCCCCATATAAGGGCTTTCTGAGCCAGTTTTCCATTTACTTAAATACTGCCCCCAAAGTCAGGACTCTCGACCTCATGTGGTTTGCTTCTGTTACTGTCTTAATGTTAAACCACACTGTACCATGATCACCTATGGGGTCGCCCACTGTGACATCTGCAATGCTGTTCCTATCTGTAAGTGGGCTCCTTGACTAGCTGACTGGGAAACGAGCCTCAGGCCCCTTGAGAAGAATTCTGGGTCCCAGGGAAAGTTCAGACTATGGGGCCTCTACCAGCTCGCAGCCCCTTCCCTGCATACAGTATGCTAGGAGGTCTGGGCCCCTCATGGCACTGGGCCCTGGGAATTATCCCTTACTCCCCCACCCTCCCAAGGATCCTGAGGCCCTTTGAAGGTAGTCAAAGATGGTCCTGCTCTTTACTGAGGCTGTGACTGGAAAGTTCCAATCCACACCTGGCAGATTGAAGTCCCCAACTAGCAGCACCTCCCCATTACCTGATGAAGGCTTCTCCAGCTGCCTTGTCCAACTCCTTTCCCTGTGCTGGAGATCTGCATACCACACCTGTATGGACAGTGGTACCAGTACCTGTCACTAGAATGACCTACAGCACCTTCACCCCTTCTTTTCCTTACAGAGCTGAGCCCCCTGACCAGGATGTGCTCTCCCAGCAGTGCGGCTTCCATGCAAATGCCACCCACCTCAGCCTCAATGGAACTGCAGAAGACTCAAGAGCTGAGCCCCCCAGACCAGGGTGTACTCTCTGTGGTGCAGTTTCCCCTGCAAATGCTGCTCACCCCACCCTCCATGGAACTGCCGAAGATGCAAGAGCTGAGCCTCCCTGACCGGGGTGTGCTCTACCTGCAGTGTGGCTTCCCTGCAAATGCCACCCACCTCACCCTACATGGAACTGCCAAAGCCTCAAGAGCCGAGCCCCCCTGACCAGGGTGCATTCTTCCTGTGGTGCTGCTTCCCTGCAAATACTGCCCACCTCATCTTCCATGGAACTGCCGAAGACTCAGGGTATGGCTCTGCCAGAATTCTCCTTGAATTTCAATCTTAGAGCCTTTTCTGCTACTGGAGATTGGCCACAACTGTGGTGCTTTCCTGCTAATTGGCTCCTAGAGCGGCTGCATGGACTACTGCTAGTTTATTTTTTTAGCTCTTACTCAGCTTTTTCATAACTCCAGATTTTGTTGTTCTCTTGCCTAGCAACTAGATAAACCTATTCATTGAATCAGGAATTATAAACTATACATTTTTTTTTAACTCTACTTATCGCCTGACAGTCCGGGGCTTCTCTTCGGCTGGCTCGCACGGCATTCACTTCCTAACCACTCGCCTGAACCACTCCCCAACCAAAGCTTCAGGATCAGGATCCCCTCCTCCCCTGCCAGCCCATACAGAAGGAGACTGAGAATCACAGGGGTAAGGTTGGGATTGTGGCTGGCACTGAGCATGTGGGGTGCCTGCCACAGGAGACCAGCCGTCACCTCACCGGCTGCCAGGGGTTTTCTTGTTTCTCTCTAGTTTTCCATTGGAGTGCAGCATGCAATGACGCCTGCACATGGCTGCCCTGCTGGCATCTGCCGCTCTCCACCCCTTACATCTGCCGGTATACCTGCAATACCTCTGACCTCCATCGGGAGTAGTCAGGCCACCGATCTACCCTTGATTTCTCCCCAGGGAGAGGAGAGAAGAGCTGTCCTCCAGATGCTCCATCCTCTCCCTCCCCTGCTGACCCCCAGCGACCTGAGTCCATCACCAAACCCGAGTAGCTGGCATGGCACTAGGAGTGGCGTCCAGTGCCTCAACCTTCAGTGCCACTGGGCTGACTCTAAACTGTAGTTTTTAAACTGTATTTTTATCAGTCTAATATAGTGAGTATTTAACTTGTTAGGATTTGTGCTGTTTCTTCCTTTCTGATTACACTATCCTCCTCACAGCAGCAGCAGAGCTTCTTCTTTCAGACATTTAATTAATGTATGCCATAGCTGTAATTTATATTCCATAGCTTGCTCTGCAGCCATTACCTTTGCTGTGCACCTCTTCTTATTCTTAACTCCCACCCTCAAATCTGCCTTTTTTTTTCTTCAGCTGTACCTGCTCCCCCTCTTACCTAGCCTCTCTCTTGTAATGATTTTCAGCACTTAGTGCTGATTCACCCTTTCCCCTGCTCCCTTGTCTCTCCTCACTGTGCTCTTCCCTGCCCCATTTAACTAATCCTCCCCAGACACCTCGGCCCTCGCTGCTAAATTGTCTACTTAGTGTCTGCCCCTGCCCCTGCCCCCTGATTGCTCCTTAAATCTCCTAACTTTTGCTTTCTCTCTCTCTTTCTCTCTCTCCTTACAGAGCCAAGCCCCCCTGACCAGGAGGCATTCCCTGTGGTGCCGCTTCCCTGCAAATGTTGCCCATCTCACCCTCCATGGAACTGCTGAAGATTCAAGGTATGGCCCCACCAAGATTTTCCTTGAATTTCAAGCTTGATGCCTTTCCCACTACTGGTGATTGGCCATAGCTGTGGTGCTTTCCTGCTGATTGGCTCCTAAAACAAGCTGCATGGACTACTGCTAGTTTAGTTTTTAAGCTCTTACTCAGCTTTTTCATAACTCCAAATTTGTCCCACCCACCTCTCCTGTCCTGACACTCTTTAAATTCTCTTGCTGCACCTCCAACTCCTCCCCTCAGTGCAGCTCACCCAATTGAGTCATGCCATCATTTCATACTCTGAAATCTACTTCACTTTTTTCTCCCTTGCTTAACTTTCTTCTGTGTCTGCCTGCCATGTTCTGCGACTACCTGCATAAAGCCCAGCAGCTAAAGTTCTTCCATCAACGCCAAGTAGATTTTCTCCCCTTTTCTCCACTGCTGCTCTTTGTGTGCTAACTCAACTTATCTCTTCCACATTAATCTCCCTTTTCAACCTTGCCTGCCGAACTCCCCTCTTTGGACTATGTTGCTCACCCTCCCACTCTCCTCCTATACCTCCCTCCTGTTTTGATTTCCCATCTCTCTTCCCTCACCTCCATCATCCCCCCCCTTGCCCTCTCTCTTCTTGGCAGCCTTGTCCCCACCTCACCTCACCCACTTATTCTCTCCTAGCACCCTCAATGTGTGGCACCCTCCCTCCCCTCACAGCCCCACACTAGTCCATCCCTACCTCTCCTCTCTCCCCCTCAATGTCCTACCCCTCTTCCCCTGTTTCCATTTCTTTATCTTTAATCCATCCCTCACTGCTCCCCTCCAACCTCCTGAACCTTGTAGCTCTCCACCACTGCTTAAACCTCTCCTCCCTGCCCTCCTCGCACCACTCCACCAAGTCAAAACTCCCTCCCTTCCTCTCTCCCTCCTCCTCCTGCTCCTTGCTGGTGATATCCAACCTAACCCTAGCCCCCCCCTTTGCCCCAATCCACCTTCACCTCATCCACAACCCTACCAGGGCCGACCTCGTCTCAGACCTCATCCTCTCTACCCAAGAGCCTCTGTATTTATCATCTCAGTGCCAGGAGCCTTCTCCCCAAATTGGTTGCCCTAAATGTATGGATTACCCAACAGCACTCCAACATACTCTGCATATCAGAAACTTGGCTATCTGCCCAAATCTCTGACTCCTCTCTTGCCACCCCCAATTTTAACTTATTCTGCCAGAATAGAGGTAAGTAAGGAAGGGGTGTAGCCTTTACATCAGGCAATCCATCTCATGCTCTAACATTTTCAAAGAATCTAGCCCTTCATCCCACACATTCTTTGTTGCCCATGAATCCATTCCTTTCTCTATACCCTTCCCTTCTACATTGGTGCTCTTTATGCCCCTCCTAAGGCCTCATCTGACTCCATCATAAAGACCATCTCCTCTATCTCCACCCTCACATCCAAAGGTGAACTTTTACTCCTAGGTGATTTTAATCTCAACTGGCTCTCCTCTTCTGCCAAGCACACCACCCTTTTGATTGAAACCCTCAACTTCTCTAAACTTATCCAGGAACCTACCCATCTAATCCCGCTGGTCCCAAAACCGCTTACTTCTAGATTTGATTTTATCCTCCCACATTCACCACATCACAGCCTCAAGCATCCTCTCAGATGCCCTCAGTGATCACTGTATTGCCTACTGTATTTGTAAAATCCACGCTCCCCACTCCGCTCCCAAATTCATATGGTCCCACCCCCTTCATTCCCTCAATGAAGCTGCCCTGTTCCATGACCTCACAAATGTTGACTGGCAACCAGTCTTTTCTGCCCTGGATGCTGACCTTGCCTTATCCCACTTCCTCAACATATTTAATAGTATCTGGGACCTACTTGCACCCCTTAGGAAAGTAAGGGTGAAGCACTACCACCACCCCTGGATAACCCCCAATCTCATTGCCTTGTGTTCTTCCAGGGATAAAACCTGGAGACAGTACAAAGCATCCCACACCCAAAGAGACCTCCAGTCTTATTAACAACTTAGAAACAGGTGCACCAAGGCCATTCACCTGTCCAAGACCTCTTACTTCCAGTCTGAGCTCAATCAGAGCCATAATCCCCCCTGCTTCCTTCTGGAAGATGATACATTCACTACTGTATCCAACTTCCAAATAAACCTGCCCAGTCCTCAAAATCGACAGCTGCCCTGTTTCTGACCCAGCCTCCATAGCCAAGATTTTCAACAAGTTCTTCATCTCTTGTGCCCTGCCAACTCCTCCCCCTCACCTGGCTCTCCCCATGCCTCCCTAATCTTCTACCCCTGCTGGCTTCCTCTTCCCCCCTTCCCCCTCCCTGAATTTACTTTGCACTCATCACTCTCAACCCTTCCAAATCTAGCCCTGGTGGCGTCCACCCGAGACTACTCCACATATCCACCCTCACAATAGTTGCTCCCTTGACATATTTACTAAACCTCTCTCTCTCAACAGCCCTGGTTCCCAGTGCCTGGAAATCAGCCAAAGTCCTCCCTTTGCAAAAGGGTGGTGACCTGTCTTCTCCTGGTAATTATTGGCCCATCTTGCTCCTACCTTTTCTTGCTAAAGTCCAGGAATCCCTCATTCTGGCTAAGTTGTCTGACTTCCTCTCCTCCAACAACTCCCTATCCCCTGTGCAATCTGGTTATTGGAAGCAACACTCAACTATCACCTCTCTGCTGCATGTCACCAATTCTTCTTCACTGCAATGGACCAAAGAAAAATCACTACTGCTATCTTCATCAATCTGGCTAAAGCTTTTGACTCTGTCTCTCAAATTCTACTTCTTCAAAAACTAAACTCTTTCGGCCTTGCCAAACACTCATTTGATTGGTTTCATTATTACCTCCAAAATCGACAACAATTTGTCCAAATAGGTGATGCACTCTCTACTCCTTTCCCCATCCTGTCCAGAATTCCTCAAGGTTCTATCCTTGGCCTCATCCTCTTCTCTCTTTTCATAAATGACTTTCTGTCTGTCTGTCTTTCCTCTAACATGAACATGGACACACATGACACTGTCATATATGCATCTGGCCCTTCCTTCGACAGTGCTATTCCAAATCTCCAAGGTGATTTCAACAGAGTATAATCCTGATTCCATTCAAACCAGCTAACCCTCAACACCAAAAAGATAGGTACCTTATTTTTTGGTTCCAGGCAGAAGCTGTCCACCCTTCCTGCTGTCCTCCCAGCAATCACTACCCTGGATGGTTCTCCACTTGAGCTGGTCCCTGCCTTCAAGTACCTGGGTGTTTGGCTGGACAGTCAACTCAATTTCTCTACTCATATTGATGCTGTCTGCTCCAAACTCTGACCTAAACTCCCAGTCCTCTACCACCACAAATCCTGCTTCCCTCTCCCAACTCGATGTGAACTAGTACTCAAAACAATTTTGCCAGTGCACTATTACACTGATGTAGTCTATGGCACAGCCCCAGCCTCTTCTCTCTCCAAACCTGATACCCTACTGAATTCCCTCTGCTGTTTTGTCACTGTCTTCCCTCCTCTTACTCATCACTGCCTATGATATGCGCCACTTTCCCTCATGCCACTTTCCCACAGGAAATTGATCACTGCCCTCCCATTACTAAATACTGGTTTTGCTCCCTCCCCTCCTATCTCTCATCCCACCTCTCACCAGCCAAGTCCACAACCTACTCGCTGTGCCACAGAGACTCATGGGTTTTCCCCATTCCCCACCCACACTCTACTGCTGCCCAGTCCACCTTCACATACTGGCTCCTTTTACTCTGGAATAACCTATCCACAAACCTTCACCTTGCCGCTCCTTTCTCATCTTTCAAAAGTCTCCTCAGACTCCTCCCCTCCCTTCTGTGTCTCAATTGCTCCTATCCCTCTGCCTACACCATCATCCCACCTTCCATCTCCTCAGTGTTTTTCCTACACAAGCCTCCTGCTCTGTGTCCACAGGTCTTGTCATCCTGATGTGACCACCCCCCTGTTCTCAAGCTAAACTGCCACCTTAATTTGTCACAGTATGTATAACCACTTGTCTTGCATTGTTTTCCTGCCCTATATTTAGTGTCATACATTTGTATATATTTATACACAAATTATATTAATCTCTTGTAAATTTTATATATTATTTATACCAATACTTTGTTTACTCCTGTGTATACCTTATCCCTGGGTTGCACCTGGAAGCAAGCCTCAGCTCAGCGTGCCATGCCCAGTCATCAATTTTAATAAATATATTTTCCTTACGGGGGCCCTGTACTTCCATGGCCATGATTCCCTGCTTCACATATAGTACAACCCCTCCTCCCCTTCCCTCCTCCCGTTCCTGTTCCTCCTGAACAGAGAGTAGTCCAGTTTGACCATGTCCCATTCAAGACTGTTAGTGCACTACAACTCCAGTATGGCCACCAAATCGAGACTAGCTTCTGACATGATAGCCTCCAGGTCTGAAATTTTGTTTCTCAGACTACTTGCATTTCAGCTCATAGCTCTCCATACTTTATTCCCTCCCTGCCTGTTTTCATGCTTTCCCCCTCCCTCCTGCCTGTGCTGTTCCCTGAAGATCCCATGACCGCCCCCCTTTCTTGTTACTTTCTTGGTTTCCTGTCTCCTTTATGGTGCATGTGCCGGATGGCTGGTTCACCTATGCCATGGTGGGGTGCAGGCTTCGGGTATATGGTATCAGTAGACACACACCAGCAGCATCTGTTGCCCTGCTTTTATGGCCCTGTGTCGAGGTACTCTTGGGTCAGGGTGGGTGTTTGTCCATGCCCTGTGTTGCATCCTGTGTGGCGCATGCCTCCATGCACCACAGTGGGTGGCTGTGCTGGCTGTTGGAGCCAGTGCTGGGACAGGGTGTGTGCAGGGGTGGGTGTGCGGGGTGCTGTCCTGCTGGTGGTGGGGTCCAGGGCAGGTCTTGTCGCATGTGGGGTTCCTCGGGTACCAACACAGGGTCGACCTCTCTGCTGTGCCATGGGGGGGCCATGCAGGGTGGCACTGTGTCTGCAGTTATTGAATTGGTGGCTGGTGCCACCCGCTGTGGGGTGCTCACAGTGGGACTGCCATGCATGGCTCCATGGTGCATAGGGTTGCATTGTCATGGTGGGGGTGGTGGCATGCATTCAGTGCCATGCACTGTTAGGTGCTGCTCCTGGGCCGGGTGTCTGGGGATCGCTGTACAGGGTGTGCTCTGGTGGCACTGAGTGGCTGGCCCTCCTTGTGTTCTGGTCACTGCTTGCCAGGGGGGTGTGCTGGGGCACCATGCCCCAGCTGTGGATTCAGTGCTGGTGTTCATGGGCTGGTGGTCCATCCAGCTCACCACTGGTTGTGCAGGTCATGGGGTGCGGGGGGGCACTGTCTGGCCTGCTGCGTGCTCCTCTGCCCATGGCTGCCATGGGTGGTGCACCCCTGCATCCTGTCCCTGTCCCTGTGCATCCCTGGTTGTGCTACTGCACTTCTACCCTGCTCCATTGCGCATCCCTGGTTGCACCATGGCACAGTTGGCACAATATTCAGCTATGTTGTGCAAGTGCACCTTGGCCTGTGCTGTGCTTGAATATCATGCATGTTGCACAGGGGCGCACCACACTTGTGCCTGCTCCTGCTATTGTGCTTCTTTGTGGCACAGTCTGAATATCTGGCCCAGGGTATATAGGGTCCACTTGTCAATGCCGTCCAAGACCAGTTTTGATGTCTTCCAAAGCTTGTCCTTCTGCAATAGAACTGATTAGGCATATAGAGACTTGTGACCAATGATAAAAATATACCCATTATTAAGGGTTTGATGTTAATTACCTGCTCAGGATACACTCTAATCATTGCTGGTTCATACAGCATGCTGGATAAATTCCCTTTTGGGTCCTGGTCCATTCATGTTTACTGTATCTCCCTGGGTGGAATCTGGAGTGCCACAGAAGACTACATCTCACAGTCACCTTTACCAGGTGAGTAAACTACCATAGTAGGGAGTAGCCTCTGAGGCACTCCATTCCTTACAGACAGGGTTCTTAGAAGCAATACCCCCACTTATACAGGGTGGGAGAGATGGGGCATAATTCAGATCACCTCACACTGCTGCCTGTAAGACAGAGTGAGCAAAATTCAACTTTGCAATTTGAGAAATGTGCAGTGTGTAGTGTTTAATGAATGTATCCACGGTAGTCCAAGTAGCAGCTCACATATTTCTTCAATTATAGCCATCTTCCTCTCAGCCCATGATGTGGCCACCGCTTGTTTGGAGTGTGGTTTAATGTCTTGTGAAGGTGGCATGGCATTTGCTTTGTATGCCTCTTGCATTTCCTGTTTGAGCCATCCTGTGATGGCCAACTTGGATTCCTCCTGTCCCCTCTGGTATCCTTGCATGACTATAAACAGTCTGTCTGATTTCCTGTATCTCTGGAACATTGTTGAACAACAAAACAACAACAACAGATCAAGTTTCAGAAGTATCAGCTTGTTACTTTTTATTTTTTAAGTCTGCTTCTTTTTTCTTTTGGCAGTTACAAGATTGCAACCTGTTAGTATTGGATGTGCTGTGCAGCAGTGTTCTATGGAAGTTAACATACTGGGCTAGATTCATGAAGGTTAAATTAGCATACGTTAAATAAAGAGACCACTACATTGCCATATGACCTTGATTCGATCCTGTATTCTACCCTCCAAAACCAACCTACCTAGCTACAATATTTTCAAGAAAGAGAGAAACAGAAAGATAAAAGGTGGGGTAGCGATCATCTCTACTCATGACTCCCTAACTGTAAAAGATATCTCCTTACCCACTCTGTACTCCTCCCCTTTGTGAATGCATACTTGTTAGGATGCTCCTTGGAAACACTAAACCTCTATTCATAGGGTCCAGCTATAGCCCCCTTCCCCTGCAGAAGCAAAACTGATACATAGCAACTTCCTATGATATCTGAGGGAGTTGTCACTCTCTGAGCTAATACTGCTCAGGGATTTCAACCAGAACTGGTTGGATAAGGGCCCTGGTGCCTTCAAAAACACAGTAAGCAATGCACAACTTCACCAACTCATCAAAGAATCCACAAGGCACAATAACAAAACTGGAAGTCATACCCTGATGGAGTGGATCCTGGCAAATGAGCAGGACAGAACACTACCAATGGGGATCTTCTCTGACCCTCTATGTGATGGTAGCACACCAGCACAATGACAATCTTACAGCGAACACCACCACAATGGCAAAATCTTGCCAGGTCGCTGTGGTGATCTGCTGTACAATGTCCCTGCAATTCCCACTGTTTCACCCCCACTCCGAACCAATTCCAACTCAGAGTTGGTTATTTAGAGATGAGAGGTGCGGGGGAAAAAGTCCCCCGAAAAAAACACTTTGTCTTAACGGGAACAATGCCAACAGCCGGCATTGTTCCCATCACTGTTGGGGATGTCGACAACACTGTTGTCGATATCTTGACATAGAACCACAAGTGACCACTCCCCAGTATTCTGCATTTGGAGCAATAGCTTCTCTATGGCCTCCCTCAGGATTACTCTGTCCAAGGACTGCTCAAAGCTGGACAGTAACTTTCTTGTGTGAATTGGGACAGCATCTATACCATGCAGAATGCCAACCAAGCCCTTGAGTTTCTTATCAACAACTCCATCACAACAGTAAATAAGCAAGATCCCCTTATACAAAGGAGATTTAAAGACCTTTACTCTAAATGGCTGACCCTGTACTCTGTAAATTAATGAAAGAGAGATACAAGGCATGGGGCACCCAAAAACCACAGGGTAGCTACAAGACTGGCATATTCACAGGCAACTGTGGAATAAATGTAAGGCATCCCTTAAAAAGGCCAAGAAGAACTACATGATGAACCTGCAACTTAACAACCTCCAAAACCCCAGATGTTTCTGGACTCAAATTAGTCATTTACTGATAGGGCACACAACCTCCCCGCCACAAGAATTCCAAATCAAAAATGAGCATGTCAGGGAGTCTGTACTAAAATAGCCAAAGAATTTAACAAATACTTTAAAAACCTGGATGACTACAAGGGCCCTGATACCAACTCTTCTCCTACTCCATCCACTCCTCAGGACAATCACCCTGATTTCCACTTTAAGCAGATCTTGAGAAAGTAAATCCTGGGTCAGCTGCTTAAGTTAAACCCTGATCAGTCAGCAGGCCATGATGGCATAAAGCCTAGGCTACTGAAACTTGTGGCTCCAGTATTTTCCCACCCCAGACCAAAATATTTAAACTGTCCCCCAAAAATGGAAATTGAGAAACGTAGTTTGGGTCCATAAAGGAAGATGCAGAGAGCATATAGAGATCTTTCGCCCAATCTCTATACTTGGCATACTATCAACAATACAAGAAAGGGTTGCATAAAACCAGTTGATGGCTTACATTGAAGCCAGCTCTGTGCTCACATCTGCCCAGCATGATTTCTGAAAGCACCCTGGAACAGACACAGTCCATGTCCACTTCACCTTGGACATTTTCTGGGCCATCAATAATGGAAAAGCCACCAGAGGTATTTATATAGACTTAACTAAGTTATTTGACCTGGTAAGCCACAATCTACTAATTTCCAAATTGAAGAACTTGGGGTGTAATCATCCACTACCTGGTTGAGGATCTACCTTACTGACCAAGCCCAAGCCATAAAATGGGGAAGGAGCCAATCATCAGTGTGAGAGATGTGCTACGGAGTCCCATAAGGCTCCATGTTAGGGCTTCTACTCTTCACATTATTTATCAAAGAACTGCCTTCTAACTGTGGCCAGGTACAAACACTATTATATGCTGATGATGTTGTCCGTTACAAAATAGACACAAATGTGAAAGCCTGACTAAATACTGACATTGCTCTTTGGAAGAGTGGCTAGTGGCCAGCCAACTTGTATTGAACACCAAAGAAAATGAATGTAATGCATATGGGATCCTGTAAACTGGGCTCAGACAGGACTCAGTCCCTCAACATCATCTCATCTGAGGGAGTTAAATTTGATGTAGTGAGTAACTTTAAATATTCAGGTATTCTGCTTGATCAAGATTTGTCCTTAAGACCTCAAGTGAACTGCACAATTAGGATGTCCTTCCAAAAATGTGGCCTAGTCTACTCACTCAGGTCCTACCTCACAAAAGAGGGCTGTCTCTCAATAGCCAGCTCTCTTCCCCTCCCAGTGCTGTTATATGGTGCTCCTATCCTTGCCTCACTAACAGAAACCCAAGTGAAATAAAGTCAAGCAATTCTACTACAGAATAGGCAGGTTTGCAGCAGGAGTGGATAGCAAGGAACACCACTGTACTCTACTTACATCCCTAAAGTGGTCCACCCTGGAGGGTAGGCTAAAATACTCTGTTCTTTACCTTACATGCAAAGTCCTAGTCAGCTCCCTACCTAATCTCAATGATACAGTGATAAAAAAAACTCTTCCAGAAAACCTTCACTCCTCCGCACAGCCTGTTTTGGAGGTTCCTAAAGCCATGGCCTCATCCAGCCAATGATCCTTCTTTAACAAGGCCACTCATCTCGGAAATGATCTCCCAGTCCCTCTACAAGATTGTTCCTCTCTTGGAATATTTAAAAATCTCCTCAAGGACAACCTTTTCCTCGTAACATCCTGCACTTGTACATAAGGTTTGAAAGATATGGGAGCTGTCCTTACACAATGTTGCTGCCTCCTTCATATCTGTTTGCTGTAACTTCCTTATATTGTGTTATCCTGAAAAAACTTTTGTAATTAACATAGTTTAATTGTTCTTTTCCACATGTCAGCTATCCTCCTGAATATTTCCTGCTGCATCTCTGCACAGTGGCATTGCTTTTGATTGCTGTTTTAATGTAACTAACTCTGGGTTGCCCCTGAAAAAGAGACATCTGCCTCAGTGGACCCACCTGTTAAACAAAATTCAGTAAACAAATAAATAAATTGCCATTTCTGCAGTACCGCAAGACCAAAGAAGCAACAGGAGCACTGCTAACAGGCACGGTAGTTGTGTGCATGAATCACAAAGTGCAGTTTTGCAAATGGCATATTACTATTTATGAGGTCATATTAGCTTGTTAGCTGGGTACAGAATATGATATCACATGCTGTACTGCATATGAGCCTGCAGTAGGGCAAGCACCATGTGGTTCAAAATGGGCAGAGAGCACATGATATCTGCTTTTAAAATCACAGTCATCGATATGCAGTAGTCAGACTTTTTCATCAGCACCCATAGCTGAAGTATCTTGTGTAGTCCCTTGAATTTTTGACTTAGAAACTGGAAAAACACACATTCAAACCTTGGTAGAGCTAAATTATAACGGTGTGATCTTGGTCAAGTCACTTAACCTCCTAGTGTTCCAGACTAGAGATGCAGTAAAGCTTAAATTCGAACACAAAGTGCACGCGAAGTCATCCACTTCGCTTTTGTACGCACTTTGTGTAATTTTCCCTCTGGGGACCAGACTTCACGTGATTACTTCACCTTACTTTGGTGCACAAGGTAAAGTGACCAGGAAACCAGCAGTTTGGTCACATGTGTGCCTCTCTCTGCAGGTCACATGACCACTTTCCTCTACAGGAAATGATTGTTTCCAATTGTTTAGTCAGTCTGAGCCAAGTTGTGGTGTGTTGAGGACTGCAAGCAGCTAATACAGATCAAATCAATTCATTCATTGAATAGTTCTCATAGTTTCATACTTTTTAGTACCAATCTATCTTTTACTTTTTCCTACTCTATTTTACTAACTGTACTACCGCTGTTATTTTTTAAACTTGTGTACCTTACTCTCTCTCTCTCTTTCTGTTTTTTGTTTTTCATTCCCAGTCAGCAGCTCTCTTCTCTGGCTGTTATGGATCATCCAACTGGACATCATGGCCCAAGGACATGTGGTGGTTCATGTGTGGTAATCCTGAATAGGGCAGTTTTTGGAGTGCAGATCCACCAGCAACCAAAGGAGGTGGAGGTGCAGCAAGACGATGAACAGGAGCAGCTGCAGCTGATGGAGCAGCAACAGCAGGAGCAGCAGCAAGCAGGAGCCCCCAACCCTGTAATTCCATGCCCAGAGCATAATCCATCTGCTCCACCAAAACAAGCTGCAGAAGAGACATCACCAGTTTTGCAAAAGCAATGCCAGCCTTGGGGCCCTGAGAAGAAGACCTCCCCTATGTGGGCCTATTTTCATTGTGTCCCCAATGATTGAAGTGTGTGTAAGTGCACCATATGCCACCAGGTGGTCTGTAGGGGGTGAAGTGACAGGCGTATTGACAATTGGGGCAGTGGACACACCTAGCCCTGCACCACTGTGCAGAATGGCAGGAGGAAAACACAGCAACATCAAGCAGAAAACATAAACTGCAATTGACAGTTGCCCCCCTGCTGTACAAATACCACCACCAGTAGTTGCTTCAACAGCACCACGGCCAGTAGCAGAAGCAGCAGCAGCACCACCACCACCAGTAGTACCAGCAGCACCACCACTTGCAGCAGGCAATGAGCAGCAGGAGTTAATGTGTTGGGAAATTGTCAAGCTGTGATGCATGGTGATGGAGCTCCTGCAGACTGTTGCTCAGGTCCGTGACAATCAGGACCATGAGATTGCAGTTTTGACAGCAATCCGGGACCGTCATTGTGGTGGTGATGGTGAAAAAGGTGCCACTGAGTAAATATGGTGCACAGTTCAAACTTTATACCCTATTCTGTATCTGTGCCCCTTTATCATCTTTCCTTTCCTTTCATCTTGTCTTTCTTTAACACCTATGCCCCCCCAAAAAACACAAATAAAATATAAAAGTATATAAAAATGATGATACCAAAAAATCTGTGCTATCCTTCCATCCTTGTGCTTTCTTCCCCTTATCTGTTTCTCCTGCTTTATGCTCGTTTTCCTACTTTCCTTCTTCTATCCACAAATGTCAAGTATTGGTCCCTTTATAGAAAGGCTTACATGCCGCTCATACTGCTGCTGCTGCTGCTGCTGCTGTGCTGATGCACTGGTGGTGTGCGAGGAAGAAGAGAATTCCAGAATAATAGAAAATGAACATCTTTTGTGTGAGCATTGAAACATAAGTCTGTTCATGTTGATGTCTGCTCCTGCTAGCCACTAATGCCAAATAGTGGCCCCATTACAAAAATGCTTGCATGCTGCAAAGTAAAGCTGCTGCTGCACTAGTGTGCAAGTAAGAAGATAATTCCAGAGGATTCAAAGTGAGAAAATGTCTGCTGTTTAAATGCCATGAAAAATCATGATTCCAGTCTGGAGGAAATTAATCACAAGAGAAACTGTTCATAAAAGTCACAGCTATTTCAGGATGCCTTGATTCAAGCATGCACCTACAGTCTCAAGGCTCCATGAGTGTTCCAAGTGAGAAAATGACGTGCTGGTGCCTGTTACTGCTGTTGTCCTGCTGTTTACTGCTGCTGCTGATGTACAGTGTGTTGACTCGCTACAAGCTAGCTACTTGTTAAATGTTCAAGCCATGAAAGGTAAGTATTTTTTTGTTGGGGGGAAGGGATCATCATTTCAAAACAAGTTTCATTAATGTTTTTGTCTTCTTTTCAGGTCTTCGGTTCACAACTGGGGCCATAATCGTCATCATCTGCATCCACAAAGTCGGTTTGGATGCTGTCCTGTGGTGAACATGTTTCTTCTAACCACGGCTGCAGTATGATCATCCACAATTTTTTCATCAACATATGACTCTTTGGATGGTATATCAGGCATAACCTCAACATCGCTGGAAAAATGAGATTAATTTCTGAGTCATCGTCAGACTCATGATCAGAGTCATGTTCAACTACTGTGGGGATGGGGAGTGTGTGTGACATCAACTACACTCTGAATCATGTATTTGGGCTTCACAACATTTTGGCAAAGTGATACATTTGCATGGGCTGAACTTGGAGCAATATTCGCGCCATCACTAACTTCACTAACACCACCACCATCACCAGCATGGATAATAGCATTGCCAACCATCATGAAGTGACTAATTGTGTTGTGAAAAACATATTCAGAGAAATCCATTTACTTGCATCAACTATTCCCTTCTGCTGTGTTCTATCTGAGGAGGCAGTGTTGCGCAGCAGTTTAAGGCTCTGGGCTACAAACCTGTAGACCTGGGTTTGAATCCCATAGTCCCCACTTGCATACTGTGTGACACTGAGCAAGTCACTTAACTTCCTTGTGCTCCCAGATCGCACCAGTAAACAAGCTTTCAGCTTAGTGTGTCTCTCCCCTGGTAAACAAAAAAAAAAACATTTCCACAGCTACTCTTGGCACTGGCATCAGTGTCACGGCCAGAAACATCTTTCCATGCACATCTCTTCACGGGCATTTTTTTGAATTACAAAAAAAATTAACAACAAATTTAGATTTAGCCACTTTTGGAAGGATGGGAAACCAGAAAACAACAAATGTTACTTACAGATGGAGATTGGGCCCCAAAGAGATGCAGTGGCACAGACAGATGGAGATTGAGCACTAAAGAGATGCAGCCACAGAGGCACAGAACCTTAAACAGTGGTCAGCAATCCAAAAATGGAAAAATAATACCTCCTTTTGCTGGAGGGTAGAGGTACAGCAGTGCCTTGATAGAAGCAGTAAAAATAATGCAGACAAGCAAAGAAATTAAACTGCGATTATGGTGCCACAATAAAAGGCGTTTGATTTGAAGGCATGCACACACAGTAAAGATAATGGGCAGAAAATATAACAGTTCAGTACATTGTCTACTACCCAGTCTTTTAAACAGACTGAAAAAAGTGCAAAGCACCACAGCAAACAGCAACAAATGAACAAAACTTACTAGAAGTATGAATGTGTGTATAATATGAACACACAAATCCTAAAGCATTACCCAACACAACAATTGGAAAGACTGCCTTTCTCACTGTGAATCTCCCTTCCCAATCACCACAGATACACCCCTCCCAAGAAGTACACTTCTACAGTGTCTGTCAGTACAGAGCCTGAATGTACTAAATTAACATTCAATATGTACACAAAAACAATAAATGCTCAATAATATAAACACACAAGGGTTTCCTACAATTGATGTACTACATTTTGACACAAAATTTTGTCGCAAAATAATTTTTAAAGGTTTTTCGATGGTTTGATTCTCAGAGCTCTGAGAGCAAACTGTCTCCAGCTTTCCACAATACACACTACGATGAATTGAGGCTGTGCAAGACAATCCAGAGCCCATGTGATCTGCCATCCCATGAATCACTGCAAAATTCACCTTAAAGAGCAATAGAAAGGCGACGTTAATGTGAAGTCCCTTAAAATCAATGGAACATCGCATTAGAATTAAATGGAAAGTAATAACAAAGGCAAAGTCAATGCAAAGACCATTGCAATTAATGTAACTTCATGTTCAAAAACAAAGGTGAAGTTATTCGCTTCATGTTGCAAAGTATTTCACGAATTCCGCATTATACACAAAGTACTCCATGTGACAAAGTTTGGGAACTTTGTCTACCACTACTCTAGACCACCCAGTTGTGGAAATGGGTGGAGGCAGGGGTTAAATTGAGCAGGAGTCCACAGGAACTCAGTTCCCCCACCTCTTAGAACACTGTATGACAATTCAACCACTTCTGTCATCTTTATCCATTGACTACTATAGGACAGTTCCACCACCTAGAAATGACAGTTCCACAATCTAGATATATGAGTTTCTCCACTTAAAAATGTCTGATTCAACCACTGGGTAGAGGCATGACAAAACCGTAACCGATATGTTACATCTTAGTTGGGCTATTCTGTGTGAATAGTTTCTAAATAAAACAAACTTAACCTCTGCATCCTTCTCCCCATGAGCTGCTGCTGTTATGTAGGCAACCTGTACAATTGCTAGTTTGTGGCACTACTGCATCCTGGTGCAGTACTGTGCTATTTAAAGGTGGATTGAGAACCCCTGTATTTAGTACAACAGGAACTGTGTGCTATTTGCTTCCTGAATGCTGTGCTACAGTTTTCTAGGGGTGTGGCTGGCATGCTCATCACAACCATGCTAGTCATTGCAGCTTAATTTGCAGCAGTTTTGTGTGCTGCAAAGCCTACATCGCTCATGAAGTGCAACAAGTGTAAATGTTTTCTTACTGTGCCTGCATTGCTGGCTGTTGTTCTTTATGGCTGCATAGTGTCAGAGCTCTGTTGATGTATTGCTATCAGAAGATGGGATTTGACTGGAATTCCTAATGCAGCACAGCTGTCTTGCACAGCAGAGTGGAATCAAAACACAACTTCCTGCAAATCTGTCCATGTCCTACCCATTCAATAAAATGTGTTTCCTTCGTGTCCCCTGCCGTATCCCCCTACAGCATTAAGTTCTTGCTCCAAACAGTTCATCCAGCATTTCAGTGAATGAAACTATGCTGAAAACTGACTGCTAGAAACAGTGTTTATGTCTAACTCTAGTCACTTGCGTCATGATGCATGAAACAGCTTTTCTGTTTACAGTTATATTAGATCAAAGTTGGCTCAGCCTCACGCTGTTGGTGTCTCCCATTCACTATTGTAGCATGACCAGAGTTCTATAACATGAAACAGAGTTGCATGGCTGTTTTATGTGACAAAAAAATCATAATTCATTACAATGTATAACCAGTTTGGTAAATTTCACTAGCTTTGTCCACTGTATCTGGCAATTGATCATGTTTTTTTTCTCCTTACATTGTTCCATAAATCTTATCCATCAGTGCATAAAGTCCTGCTCCAGACTGCTCTAGCCACAGCATGATCTGCCTGCTTGTTCTGTATCAGATGTGTTCAGGATTGATTTAAAACACAGCCTACCTGCAGTCTTTTACCTCTGTCATGTATGGTTTGGTTTGTTGCAGCTGCTTCATGATCACAAGTTTGATTGAGTAAAGCAGGACATTAGTAAATTTATTACAATTAGTAAAGCAGTACATTCCACTAAGTGTCTCA
The DNA here is from genome assembly GCA_016271365.2 of Neoceratodus forsteri. Taxonomy (NCBI): domain Eukaryota; kingdom Metazoa; phylum Chordata; order Ceratodontiformes; family Ceratodontidae; genus Neoceratodus; species Neoceratodus forsteri. The sequence continues at coordinate 78,694,834 of CM057453.1, forward strand.
CTTGAGCAAGGGCATGATCGACTTGCTACAGATCCAAGCAAGACAGCAAGACATCTGCTTGATCCTTGACCATAGCAGTACAGTAAAAGCAGGTGCTGAATATGATTCCTTATTCATTTTACAGGCAGCTAAGCAGCAAACAAACATAATCTGGTGGTGTATTGGTTTATTGATCTGCATACAAAAAGTCTAGCTACAAGATTTAATGTACATGCTACCATTCCCTCCACAACCACCCCTCAATTGTACACTGATATCCAAGTTTACTTTTTTCTGCTCCCATAAAACATGAGACACATTTGCATCATTAGCCAGCATGAAAACTCACAAAGTTCTTTACTGAAAATTTTAAACTAAACTATTACAAGATGGTACTTGAGTAGTGTTGGTTTTACTTGATTCTGAGAGAGACACTCATTATGAGAGCACTCCACTACCTCCACACAAGTTATATGTGGTATGTCACTGTCATTTTTTGCAATGGATCTGCTGGCTAACCAAACCTCCATTTTATATTACGTTGTCCTTTTTTTTTTTTGCTATTGACAATCTTAAATTTATCAGCACATGTGCCCTTCTAAGTACCCCATGCTGATTTCCAAATACTGTACATGCCAAAACCTATCTCCAAACCAGCATTGTCAGACACAACACTGAGAGTCTATCAAGAGCAGTCCCTTTAGGTGCATAACTATGTCAGATTTATAAGTAATATTCTAAATGGAAAATAATTCATAATGATCATTTAATGACAGGAAAGTGTATGAATGAGGTCAACAGAGCACTTCACCCCAGCCCCCATGACGTCAGCCAATGCTAAAAATGTAACTTGAGCATGCAGTGGCATGAAGAAGGAACAGACAGGAAAGGCAAAGATAGCTGGCAAATCAGACTGCATCGGATTTAGAGAAGGGGCTCATCTGGCAGAATCCCCTCAGCTGCACATTACTTACCTTACACAGCGGCACAGATAAGGCAGTGGACTTGTGCTGTTAAATAATAAAATAAATCAAATTTAGCAATAAGAGGAACAAATAAATTAAAATAACTATACCCCCCAAAAATCTACATTAATGAAACATCAGGTGCACCAGTTTTAATGACCCTCCCAAACTAACAGATTCAACGACACATAGCTAAATTTGACAGTTCTCTCTCCCAATTAAGAAAAAAATGGCCACATAGAAAATAACATTACACAAATAGGCTTTTTTTAATTAGTACAGTGAATTATTTGATCATTGAAATTGTACACATGCTTGATAGATATGTAAAGGCTTCAGACACTTTGTGAAGTACAGAGCTGTGACATCTATGGGAAGTCGTGCAGTGCCAGTCATGGCACCAAAGCACAAACACAGTCGTCATTAAAAAACACCATGCTCATTTCACATCTGTAGCAACCAGAAAGATCATCTGGGCAACTCCAGTGTCAGCCTTGACAAACAAATCAATACACTTTGTTAAAAGTTAAGATAAGCACAGACTAAGCATACCATTTCTACCATGTTAAGGTTCTCATCATCTGACTGGAGATGACAGTATACATAACATCAGGTAAACAGACATTTTTATTTGCTGTCCTCTTTAAACACTTTTTTTCTCTGTTTTAATATGAAGTGCATAAATAATTTCAAAGCAGGCAGCAGGCTCAGCCTTATGCTGTCGGCATCACCCATCCGCTATTGTAGTGCAAATTGCATTCCATTACAAAAGACAGAGTTGCAGCAGCATAATGTTACATCCCCTTTCTCTCCCCTCTTTCTCTTGAAAACAGACACAGAAGAAGAAATTTGATGAGTGCAGTGATCTTGCAGAACAATGATAATGTAAAAAAGTGCAGTGCTGCACGGCATAGTGATTGAGTGAAAAAAAAGATCAGGGCCATATTTGGGCAGATAACAAAAAAGGTCAGCGATTTTAAAAGGAGGCGCTCTCTCCCCTCTCTCACTTGAACATAGGAACACAAAAAAACTGTCCTGCCCTTAGCTTGCCCTGCCTCTACTTATTCCACACCAGAGTAATCAGCCACACGTTCAGTGCTTTACTTCTCCATTTTAAAGTGAAATGCATAAATAATTTTACTGAGCAGACTTTCAGGCAATCTAATGCATAAAATAGCCTTATAAGTTAAGGAAAACAATACAGAGCAGGGAAGCATAGTGCTAGCAGAAGGCATAGATGTTCACTATGTGAATCAATATACTTTGTTAAATATCAATATAGGCACAGGCTAAGCATACCATTTCTACCATGCTACGGTTCTCATAATCTGAATGGTGATGAGAGTACACATAGCATCAAGTAAACAAGCATTTTTATTTCCTGTCCCCTTTAAGCACTTTATTTCTCTGTTTTAAAATGAAGTGCATAAATAATTTCAAAGCAGGCAGCAGGCTCAGCCTTATGCTGTTGGTGTCTCCTCCTCACTATTGTAGCACAAAGGGAGTTTGACTACAAAAGACAGAGTTGCAGCAGCATGATGTTACATCCCCTATCCCCCTTCCCTCTTTCACTTGAACAACACACAACATAAGAAACTTGGTGAGTGCAGTGATTTAGCAGCACAATAACAATACAGAAACGTTACAGAGCTCCAGAGCTTGGTAATCGGCTGAATAAAAAATCAGGGTCATATTTGGGAAGACAAAAAAGGTCAGACATTTTAAAAGGATGATCTCTCTCCCCTCTCACTTGAACATAAGAAGGTAAGAACACTGTCCTGCCCTTAGCTTGCACTGCCTTTCTTTATTCAACACCAGAGTAAGCAGCTGCACAGTAAGTGCTTTACTTCTCCATTTTAAGATGAAGTGCATAAATAATTTTACTGAGTAGTCTCTCGAGCAATCTAATGCATCAATTAGCCTTATGAGTTAAAGAAAACAATACAGAACAGGGAATCGTAGCACTAGCAGAAAGTACAGATGTTCACATATAAGGAAATAAAGCCTGGACATTACACTGGCTTGGATGCAATTATTAGATATGAAATTTTTATGGAAATCTGACTTTAATCATTGACAGTGTATTATATGTGGCAAATCCATATGGGCACATAGATATAATATGTAGAAACAAGAGAAGAATGAAACACAGCTTGCAATACATTTATTTACTAAAGACAGTAAATCCAAACAGTCAAAAAACCTTGGCATGTAAGCAGTTGCAAGTTCAATAAGTCATAAAAATTCTTAATGCTATTTGTCATGCGGACTTCCCTGAAATTAAAAACCTCCACACCTGTTTGAAATGGTTCAACCACTTGACTTTTTTATTTTAAACAGATTTCCATACACAGCATATTCACTTTAATACAATGCCTTCACCATTTCAATACATTACACCATAACATTTGGGGTTGCCCCTTTATTTCCAAGTTACATATTTACAGATCCTTTAACCAATTTCTTCTTGGCCTGGGTGCGTCTAGCCCAATGCCTCTTCACCCATCCACTGTAGTTCCGGGTTCAGGTGACCCGCCTGATCCCCAGCCCTGTCCCCCCCTGGGGTGACTACCCCATGAGGGGCCATCCCCTGCCCAGCCATACCTCCTTTCAGCTGGACCCCCCAAATGTTTCCCACTAGCCCAATGGCAACTGACTGGTGCCCTTGGACTTCCCCACTAAAAACTAGCAGAACAAACTCCCAGGCCCTTCTAATGCTCCATATCTTACCCAACCACCCCATTCCATACTGAGTTCCCCACCGCAGACAAGTGTATGCCATCTGAATGGTACATCCCTGGGGTGTCGTATGTTATCAGATCATGCCTGATGCACAGCCCTGCAGCCTTTTGTACCTTCTCAGCCACTTTCTTATTCACCTTCTTTCTAGTCCATTCTATTGCCAGGGTGTTCCTGGCCTGCCTCCAGTATCTCCTGGGTATGATCTCAGACCATCCTAATCTGGCTTGTGGCAATCTCGCCTGCACCACTGTAATGTCCTTAAACATGCATTGTGTCAACACCTTCCAGAGGTGTTGTCCTGGGTTGTTCCCACCAGCATGAATCACTATCATGTCCAGCGCCAACCAGGAAGTGCTCTTCTCATCCAGTAGCTGTGCCATGTCTTTCCATCATAGGCCCCTACACCCATGTCACAGGATCTGGGTCTGGTTGGGGTTCTGCCCCAGCTGCTGGCCTCCTGTCAAAACCTTTGCCCAGCGCTCTGCCCAATAAACGTATGAATGGCCCACGATCCATACCACCCATTGTCGGTCATCCCCTGCAACAGATAAGAAGTCTTGATTACTAACATTGTCTAAAAAATCTCTTATAGGCCCATGAGGACCACCTGCCAACCTGTTGGACCACCTCTGGTATACCCCATAAGATGGTCACCTCTGAGGCCATGCCAATCCAGAATGAGTGTGAGGCTAATCTGTTTGGGTCCTCCCCGATGAAGACCAAACTTTTTTTTAAGACTCCCATGACCTGGTACACAGTGGCTGGTGCCCCATTCCCATGACTGAAAAAACACCCGAGATCCCCCTGCCTGCTTACTGCATATTCCCCCACCGCTGCCAGCATGTGCCCCCCCCAAACTAGCTGACATCTTGAGCAGTATCCTACGCCACTTGCTGGCTTGATCAGTTTTGGATCTCCTGAGCCAAATAGTGATGCCCTCCTCCAATCAGGAGATGTCCCACTCTTGGAGGCCCCCTTGTGTGTCCTTCATCCTATTGCTACTACCTCACTTACTCTGAAATGCCCCTGCATGCATGACCCAAAACATTGCCAAGAAGAGCCCCGCCTCATACACCGAGGAGCACACATTTTTCAGGATGCCCACCAATTTGTGGAGGAGGTCTCCACATACTGACCTCTGCCTATCTAACCACTGCCCTTGTATCTGAGCCCACCCCTGCTACCTGTGGTGAATGCCCAGGGCCTTGGTTGGGGCCCAGCACCCCTGCATCTGGGAAAACCATACCAATTCTTGCCAGGTGCAGCCCCATGGTGAATGCTGCCATCCCTGTATCCCATTTTTCTTCCATGTACCTAATGAGCTGTAATTCTGAGACTGGGCCACTTACCTCTAGGTCTCCCTGATCCCAGAACTCCTGGAAGCTCCACCATGCCATGTCATAGGCCCTTATTGTGTTGGGAGCCCAGGTGTTCTGAAAGAGAAGTTGGGCTCACCCCATCCAATCTCCCACAGGGATGGTGGCACCTGTGGCCTGAGTGCCGCCAACCCCGGGGCCATGGACCGGAACCTGTGCAGCTGAAAACATGAGAGACTGTCAGTGATGTGATTCTTTACCCCGGTCACATGCTTCACTCTAAAAGACATATTAAGCCTAAGTCCCTCCAATACCATCATGTGTTCCACCCTGAGAACTGCTTCAGAGGACACAGACTGTTTGTTTATCACCACTACTACTGCCATGTTATCACATCTAAACATCACTTTCTTGTCCCTCAGTGCCTCCCCCTGACTACCATGGCCACCCATATCTGGAAAGCCTCTAAAAATGTAATGTCTTTCATTAGGCCCAGCTCAACCCAGTGCCAAGGCCACTGCTCTGATACCCATTCCTACTGAATATATGCCTCCATGTCTGACCCCCAGACACATCTGTAAACAACTTTAGGTCTGCGTTGGTCTCCCAACAGTCTTGCCAAAATGTCACCCCATTGTAACCCCGCAGAAAAACCTCCCGGGTAACCAGGTCTTCCCTGACCCCTTTGCTTATGTCCACCCAATGGTGTAGCATGTTGGCTTTTCCTGAGGTCCTGGCCAATCTCCTAGTGAATACTTTGCCAGAGGCAATTGCTTTACATGCAAAATTCATGTGTCCCAAAACCTGCTGTACTCTTCTGAACTGTGCCTTATGTTTTCCTTTCAGTGCTGCAACAATTCATGTAGCCTATGCACCTTGGCTTGGGGGAGCCTGAAGCACTGGCCCTCCAAATACAGCTTGATTCCCAAAAATTTCAACCTCCCAATGGGGCCTTCAGTCTTGTCACTGGCTAGGGGTACCCCTATCTCACTGGTGATCATCTGGAAGACCAACAAAATTTACAAAGTGGCCTCTTCCCCCTCACCTATAAATAAGAAATCATCTAGATAGTGCACCACTGCCCCTGGCCATGCTTGCTTTCAAATATTCACTGGAGACAAGTGTTGAAAGCCTCAAATGTGGCACAGTCCACTGAGCAGCCCATTGGCATAGCTTTGTCAAAGTAAAATTTCCCTTGGAACTGAAAACCCAGCAGTTCCCAGTCCTAGGGTCAGACTGGCAGCAGGCGGCAAGCCGCTTCGATGTCCATCTTAGCTAACTATACTCCCCTTTGCCCTTATGAGCTCTACCACTGTGTCCAGCATGGCATATGACACTGCGCTGTGCTCTGAGGAAATGGCATAATTTACTGACTCCTTCTCTGGGTCTGATAAGTGGTGTATAAGCCTTTACTCCCCCAGGGCTTTTTTTGGGAATGATGCCCAAAGGGGGAACCCAGAAGTGGGCAAATGAGGGGTCTGGAAATGGGCCCTTGATACACCCCACTGCCAGCTCCTTCTTGATCTTTTTTTCAGCTATGCTTTCTTTTTCTTTGATGAAGGCCAGGTTTTTGGCCAACATGATCTTCCTGGTTCCTGTAAAATGTAACTTAAAACCCCTTGAAAAACCTTCTCATAGAAGGTTCTCCCCTCCCAGTCTGGGTAGTCCCATGTCCAGATCAAAATCTTATCTAGTTGGATGGGGCACTGAGCCAAGGGAAACTCGCCCATCCCCTTTTCCATTCTGTGTTGTATCCTACCTGCCACCAAAACCCTGCCCTGCCAGACTGCCACTTGAAGCTGTTTTGGCCAGAGTGTCCCCCACTGCTGCTTCCTTGCCCAGGGTGGTTGGGCTGCCCCTGGGGTGGTGAGTTGTGATGCTCCCTAAACAACCTGCACCTGTTAGCTGGGTGAAGGCCCTCACAAGCAGAACAGGTGTGCTTAAACTTGCAGCTAGTCCACATACACGTTGCTTTATTGTAGGCCCAGCAGGTCTTGGCTGTGGTGTTGCCAGTGCCCTTTCTCCCTTCCCCCCGCTGCCCCTTGGAGCAGACAGCATTCTGATCCACAGTTCCGGTAGTGTAACATCCCATCGCACATCCCCATGGGAGGCAACCCTCTGCCAGAACTTCTCATCATAGATCAGCCAACTGTAACCCCTCTTAACCCTGTAAGCTTCCCTGATTATGGCTGAATAAGTCAGCAGTGGGATAGCTAGCTTGGGTTTCTTTTGCAACATGATGGCAGTGAAATGTGTAAATACTTCCATCCATACCCCAAAAGTTTTTCCCTTAAAAATGATGTCCTCGCTGGTTTTTCCCACTATAGCTAATGTCACTGCCATCTCTGAATTTCCTACCAAATCCTGCTCGTTCTCCTTGGCAGTGTTAGGGAAGACACCAGGAGGAAGGACTGCTATGTGACTGGACTTCTCTACTGGGACTAAAGAAGTAGAACTCTTGTACTTGGACCTTTAATTTTGGGTAAAAAAAAAAACAACAAACCAACAAACAAAACAAAAAAAAAGTGTGCGTTTGTCTGAGTTAACTGAACTGAATGGTTATCTGAACAGTTATCTAGGTGTAAATCTCAGGTGATTGAAAGCACTTGATAGCTGTGTAGTATAAAGTACTTGTAGAAAGATCTAGTAAGTAGGGGGAGTGTCTTAGCTAGAAGGAAGCTAAATTTAAAGACTGCCTTAGAAAGATTCTGCTTGTATCTTGGCAGAAGACACCAGGAGGAAGAACTGCTGTGTGACTGGACTTCTCTACTGAGACTATATTGCCCTCCTTGCCTCCCCTCCAAAGCTAGTTCTACTTTTATAGGCACAGGATTTGACTGACAACAGGAACTTTCTGTTTGGGAGAAAGAAGTGAGTGATCACAGAGCCACCAAAGACCCACCATCCTAGAAGGGCAAGACTAGCTCTATGGTCCCCTCTAGCTGCTGGAGGTCTGCCTTTGAGCAAGTAAGGGGTATACTGAGAAATATAGGATATTCTTGTCCCAGAACAGGACAATCAGGAGCTTAAAGGGCACACAGGCAGAAAGTAAGTAAGTAGAGTGAGAGAGAAGAGAAAAAAAAACAGAGGAAAGAGTAAGGATTTCAAACAGTTAAGGGGCCAGAAATAAGACATGACGGGACTGGTGCAGTGCAGTGGCTGTGGAGCAGCAGTCTTCCAGGAGACATTCTGGAGAATGCAGTGTTGTCCCATCTGCAGGCACCTCTCTGGGCTGAGGGAGGAGGTTGCATTTTCTCCAGGCTGAGTTGGCCAGGATTTGTGGGACCTCCTCTTCCATCCAGGGACCACCAGTGCCACTGCAGTTGCCTCAGAGGTTGCCAAGAAAGAGGAATAGTTGGACCACAGTGGGCTCAGGGATGGTGAGGGTGGTGGAACAGAGATGCATCCCTCCAGTTGTACCTCTCCACAATTCCTATGCCATTCTGGCAAAGTGTGGTTCCTCTATGGAGGCATCCGCAGTGGAGACCAAGGAGGATGCTGGGAACCTCCACAAAGGAGACCCACAGAAGGGTGGCAGGGGATCCAACAGGGGAAGGAACCAACTCCTGGTGGGGGACTCCATTGTTAGGAAGGTAGAACTGGCAGAGGAAGGGGAGAGGGAGGTAAGGTGCCTGCCTGATGCCATGGCTTGGAGGGAAAGGGAGTGAATCCTCAGGATTGCCAGAGCTGCAGCACAGGGGAGGGAGCTGGATGTCATTGTCCACCTAGTGACAAATGATCTGGCTAAGAAAGGGATTATAGAAGTGCAGGAAGGGTTTCTGGAATTGGGGAGGGGCCTTAGACAAGTAGCATGCACGGTAACCTTCTTGGAGGTGCTGCCCATCTATGGCATAGGAGAGGCTAGGGTGTTCTACACCATGGGATTCAATCAGTGGTTGAAAAGCTGGTGCAGAACTCAGGGATTTGGCTTCATTGGGGACTGGGGAGCCACCTGGAGTGATGCAAGCCTATACTGCCATGATGGGCTGCATCTGTCCAGGAGGGGAACCAGGATCCTAGGTGATAGGTTTTAATGCTTCATTGGCAAGCATTTAAACTAACCAAGGGGGGAGTCACTGGAAAGGAGCAGGGATAACCTAGCCCCCCCAAAAAATCATGGTAGTAAGTGCAGTAAACACCAACATAGAGGTGTTGCTAGGGAGAAGGGCAGGGGTAAATGGTGAAAGTGACAAAGGCAAGAAGGACAGGGATGGGGCAAAAAGCAGTAAGGAATCAGGAAATGGAGGGTAATGAGTACCAATGCTTGTAGTATAGGCAACAAGCTTCCTGAGCTGGTGGCCTTAATGGAAGAGGGATGCCTCAATATCGTAGCAGTCACAGAAACATGGTACACAGAGAACCATGACTGGGATGTTAACATACCAGGATATATAACCTACAGGAGAGACAAGCAGGGGAGAAGAGGGGGAGGAGTAGCTCTCTATGTAAAGGAAGGGATAAAAGCAACTGAAAAAAAGAGTAAACAGGGAGGAGAGGAGGCACTCTGGGTCACCTTGGAGACTGGAAAGGGCACCACAATCTGCACAGGGGTTGTGTACAGACCCCCATGTCAGGGGGAGGGAATGGACAAGGATATGATAGAAGGCATTCTTAGGATGGCAGAGAAAGGGGAGATACTGTTGATGGGAGACTTGAATATGCCAGATGTTAGCTGGAGCACATTTGCTGCAGCCACATCCAAGAACAGGGCCATTCACAATGCCCTACAGGTGGCAGGCCTCAGACAGCTAGTTTCAGAACCCACTCGTGAGGGAGAAATCTTAGACCTCACACTCTCAAATGGGGCAGTGAGAGGATCTCAGATCTAGAAGTGGGTTGCCATCTGGGAACAAGTGACCATCAAACAGTGTGGTTCACGTTAAACTCAGCTACAGAGTCAAGTCATACAAAAGTGAGGGTACAGGACTTCAGGAGGGCTGACTTTGGCAAGATGGGAGAGTGCCTCAGAAAAGCACTAGCAAACAGGCTAGAAGGAGGGGTGGAGCAACAATGGGGAATCATCAAAACTGCCATCACAGAGGCAACAAGCCTTTGTGTGAAGCAAACAAATCAAAATGAAAGAAAAGCCACTATGGTTCTCAAAAGAGGTGGCTGGGAAAGTCAGGAGAAAAGATAGCATTCCGAAGTATAAAGAAACACAGAAGGAGCAGGACAAAAAGCTGTACCAGTTAAGGCAGAAGGAAGCAGGGAGGGAAGTCAAAATAGCAAAGGCCCAAACTGAGGAAAAGATAGCCAACTCAGTTAAGAAGGGGGATAAAACCTTTTACAGGTACATCAGTGAGCAAAGAAAGACAAAGGGAGGGATAGTGAGGCTAAATAGAATGAACGGCGGGTGGGCAGAGGGGGACAGTGAAAAAGCAGGGATACTGAACAAATATTTCTGCTCAGTATTCACAAAAGAGGAGGGGGAAGTGCCTAATCCAGTTAACAGAAGCACTCTTGTTAGGGGGGTCGATCCAGTCCTTTCACTAGAAGAAAGAGTTCTGCAAGAACTCCTAAAACTGAAGGTGGACAAAGCAATGGGGCCTGATGGAATTCACCCCAGCATTCTAAAGGAATTAAGGGGGGAACTAGTGAAACCACTGGCTACTCTTTTTAATAAATCATGGGAGGATGGTGTGGTACCCAAGGACTGGAGGAAGGCAGATGTGATTCCTCTTCACAAAAGTGGGACCAAGACAGAAGCAGAAAACTACAGATCTGTCAGTTTGACCTCTGTGGTAGGGAAAGTGGTGGAGTCACTTCTGAAGGAAAGAATTGTTGAGTACCTAGAGACCAGTGGGGCACAGGATCCAAGGCAGCATGAGTTCACAGTGGGAAGGTCATGTCAGACGAATCTAATAGATTTCTTTGACTGGGCGACCAAAGTAGTAGACCAGGCAGGGGCTGTGGACATGGCCTACCTAGACTTTAGCAAGGCATTTGACACAGTCCCACACAAAAGATTAATAGTCAAATTAAACAGCCTAGGACTGGGTCCCAGGGTGGTAGGCTTGGTAAAACATTGGCTGGACAACAGGACACAGAATGTAATTGTAAATGGAGTCCACTCTGAAGAAAGAGGGGTTACTAGTGGGGTACCGCAGGGTTCAGTGCTGGGTCCAGCCTTTTTTAATGTCTTTATAAGTGACATTGCAGAGGGACTGGAAGGAAAAGTATGCCTCTTTGCAGATGACACAAAGATCTGCAACAGGGTTGATACCATGAGGCATGGAAAGGATGAGAAGGGACTTGGCAAGGTTGGAGGAATGTTCAGAAGTATGGCAGCTAGGATTCAATGCAAAGAAGTGCAAAATAATGCTCTTGGGAAACAAGAACTCAGGGGAGGAATATACGATGTGGGGGGTAGTAACAACAACAAAAAGAAAGGGACCTGGGGTAATCATATCAGATTACCTTAAGGTTAGCAAAGCAATGTGAGAAGGCAGTAGGGGGCTGGGGGTATACTGAGATGCATAGGAGAGGCATCAGCAGCAGAAAACAGGTGTTGTTATCCCACTGTACAGACAGTTGATGAGACCCCATCTGGAGTACTCCGTCCAGTTCTGGAGACCCCATCTCCGCAAGGACATAGACAGGATAGAGGCAGTCCAGAGGAGGGCAACTAAAATGGTGCAGGGTCTGCAAGAGAAGCTGTATGAGGAGAGACTTAAGGAGCTTTATATGTATACCCTTGAGGAAAGAAGGGAGAGGGGGGACATGATAGAAACTTTTAAGTACCTCAGTGGAATCAACAAAGTCCAAGAGGGTAGCATATTTCAGAAAAAGAGATGTGCAGGAACAAGGGGACACAATTTAAAGATAGAGGGGTGACAGCTCAAGAGCAATGTGAGGAAGTATTTTTTCACAGAGAGGGTAGTGGATGCATGGAACAGCCTTTCTGAGGAGACTGTGGGGTCTAAAACTGTGGGAGAATTCAAGAATGCATGGGACAGACATAAGGCAATTCTTGTGGGGGGTAGGAAGAAATAGGCTGTTGGTTAACTAGGATCTGCGGCCTATCCTGTAGGTAAGGAAATGGGCAGACTAGATGGGCCAAGCGGTCCTTATATGCCGTCAAAGTCTATGTTTCTATGTTTTGCCTACTAGAGTGAATATGTCTATGAACTCCCCTTTCCAGATCTTCTCCTTGAGGGCCTGTGAAACATGGTCCCCCAAGGTTATGCCCGGTGGACAGCATGAACAGACCTTGGTCACCTCCTCTCCTCCCTTCTGCCCATCCATCCCTCTTTTGTCCCTACCTTCCTTTCCTCCGCTAGCTCTTTCCACACTTTGTCCACCTCATTCTACCCTTTTTCTCCCTGCTTGTCCATTACCTCAACAAGGTATTCCCTCAAACTGCCCTCCACCGATAAGTCCACTACCACATCCTTACCCATATCAGGCTGAGGCTCACCCTCCTCACCTGAGTTGCTCCTGGTGGCCCTCTTCTTTGTCCGCTTCTTCTGGGGAGGTGGGTTCTTCCACTTACTGGCTGTCTTCTCTTTGTCCTCCTCTGTGCTGGATTTCTGAATGATGGCCTGTACCTGCTCCAACAACTCAGCTGCTTTCTATGCCAGTGCTTCACTGGTCTTCTGTTTGCTGTCCTTTCTGGGTGCCATTCTAAAACTAGCAAAAAGACCAGTGAGCATGCCACCCCCAATTGCCTGTTTTGCCATTATATATTTTTTTTAAGAGAAATCCCCATTTGCTACTGCAACTACCAGGACCCCCAATGTGTGTGGGGAGGGAGGGACCCAACCCAAGTGCTCCCTTAAAGGGCCCCTCCAGCAGCCAGTCCCACACCACACCCAGGCCCAGATAGAGGGACCCATCTGATAGATGGCCAGCCCTCCACTGCCCAGGCCTCCCAGTGACTGAGGCAAGATGGCCCGAACACCAAGCTCTACTAAATGCTCTTGGATCCCCCTGTGGCAGCCCACCCCCAGAAGGCCTACAGAGACGGCAACTGTTGTCTCCCCTAGCTAGCCCGGTGAGACCCAGAGGGGTGGAAAGGGACCTCCCAAGAAAATAAATGCCACCCCCCCACTGTGTGCGGGACATCTACACCGGGTGGCTTGAGGGGTCGGAATCCACTGTCCTTAAACACCAAGGCAACCAAGGCCCTGGCCATCCACCTACAATTGCGTGCCCACTGCAACATGGCTGTTGGTGCCCTGCTAGGCCTCCCAAAGGAGAGAGGCTAGCCACCTTGCTCCTGGCTTGTGGGGTGGGAGCCCTGCTCCCGGTAGAAAAAAACTCTCAGGTGAAATGACTGAAAAGCAAGAGGAGGGTAAAGGATGAGTGGGCAGCTGTAGAACCACCCACCCCAGCCACAAAACATGAAACCCCTTTAAATCCAGAGAAAAAACACTTCTAGTATGTCAGGTGGAGTCCCACCAACATCAACAAAATGGCAGAGCCACACGGTGCGTGCCAACAGGGGTCTCAACATCCCCCCTCGGGCATGCCATGCTCATGCCACTGCCCAACAGCACCACAAAATCCCTGCATCCCAGCCATGTGTGGAAACAGAAATGCTCAAACACCACTACATGTAGCGGTGCCTAACTGCACATGACACAATGCAAATGCGTTCCAGACACTATGGTCATGTTCATAACTCCCAGAGGAAACTCATAGAATTGAAATAAGGTGCCTCACCAGACCATAACAAAATGGTGTAGCTGTTTTGCGAGCCCCAGAGGGGCCTAACACCCTCAGGGGGCACAACTTATAACCACCAGGGAAGGCACCCACATGGGCCGAAACAGCACTGGGTCAAAATGATGCTGAGCTGCCACAGTGCCATGCTCCACTGTCACACTAAATGAACCAACCTTTGCATTTATTTTTTAATTTTTTTAAATCCCTGAGGCCATCTGGTGATTCCCATCCCCGTAGCCACCATGCAGTCAGTAAAAAATCTCCAGGCTGTAGAGAAAAGGCTCCCATGCAGGGAAAACAGGATGACTGCAAAAAGGCCCATAGCAAGGAAACCCTGGGAGAGCCCCCTGCCAGGGGCAGCTACGTGCCAGGAAAAAAACTCTGAACTGGCGAAGATGAGAGGAAAAGTCCTGTAAAATAGTGCAGCTCCTGCTTGGCAGCTGAGCCCAAAACTGCCAGCTGCAAGTGAGCAAGCCTGGATGCTGCGTGGCCAGAAGCACAAACGTGGGACCAACACAGAGCTTGGCCCCGCTGCAGGACCATGTGGCCTGGCCTACCACCAACACATTTCAGAGCAAAACAGACCCCACTGAATAAAGCATGATCATTGAAAATGATGTGCCCTGAACAAAACAGATAAATAAGACAAAATACCCACCTGCCTTATCTTACCTCAAAGCCATATGACTTCCTGGAAAGGCAACACCAAAATCTGGGCTTAGTATTATTCCCCTTACCAGCTACTGGAAAATATAGCATATACAATTAAACACCAGAGAATTACCTCTTTTTCCTACAGTAAGAAAACCATAACTAAAGAAGGCTACTATATATATATATATATATATATATATATACACACATATATGTATGTAATAGATATACCACTCTGAGGATTATGCTGATTTGCGCTCTGATATCACATACGCTTGTGTGTCATAAATCAACCCTTAGAGCGTCGTATATCAAGTCGACCACTACACCCTCAGAGTGGTTTATCTATCTTATAAAATGTAAAAATTGTTTTGGAGGGGGGTTAAAGTGCAGGTGTGCGGTCGCGCTCTGATATACGCATGGTCATGTGATGCTCAGGATCCAATAGAGCAACAATAATGTCCCAATCCATTTTATAAATATATATATTAGAGGCAAGAAATGCTGTTTAATGCATTAGTTAGGGTTGTTCCACAGCTACAAAAGGTGTTAGGGTTGAAGGCCCCCCTTGGACCCCCCAGCCCACACCTCAACCGGCATGGGGGTGCTCACTGAGGTTGCCGGCCCTAACTCTCACCCCATCAGATGTGTGAAGAAGCAGAGGTATAAGAGAATGGGGTGAGAGTTAGGACCGACAACCCAAATGAGCACCCCGATGCCAGTTGGGGATGTGGGCAGGGGGGTCCAAGGTGGGCTTTCAACCCTAACACCGAATTTCCTCGCTTTTGTAGCTGTGGAACAACTCTAACTAATGCATTAAACAGAGTTTCTTGCCTCTAATTTCCCTTCTTTTTGAGAATGATAATGAGAAATAGTGAATGTAATGCAGCAGCGGGAGGGATCCGAGCTCCTGCCACATGATGTCTTGTCACATAGTAACACAGTGCCCACAAATGCAAATGGTAATGCGCAAGGTGTCGCAAAGCAAAACACAAAGATAAGCAGTACTGTAGACACAAATGGTTAAAGTAACGCAAAGGCAAGTGCAAATGAAAATGCAAAGGGTAACGCACATAGTGCCGTAGATGGGAAGAGTAAGTGAAACGGGTACGGAACTGTAAGCAGAAGCAGTAAGGGTAACAGTAATGTAGGTGCACAGTCTGGTTTTCCCCAAAAGCTGCATAGAGAAAGACAGTGAGTACAAAGAATGTATGCATAATAATGGGTCTCGGAGCAGAAAATGAGAAGCTGGAATACTAAATTGCTTATATCTCAGAAACCGTACGATGTAGAAAACAAATTTAAAAGTCATATGATTTATGACTTTCCAGGCTAGTTTTGTACTTACCTTGTTTTTCCATTGAAAAGTCCGTATCTCGCACCGTTTCAGAGATACGGGCCCTTAAAGGAGTGGCAAACGCCGTAATGTTATCCTATGGGAAAAAAAGAGAAGTTCAGAGTGCATAACTTTGGCTTCATGTAATATTTTTTCACCAAACCACAAAACGGTACATCTGTGGGATGTTTGCTTTCTTCCTCCTGAATTTCAGCCCAAAAGACCAAACCGTTATTTTGCAGCAGGGCAGCAAAGGATTCCTGTAATGCGGCGGACGCCGTAATGTTATCCTATGGGAAAAAGCATCAAATTTGGAGTGCCATAACTCTGCCACCCTGTTTTTTTTCCACCTAAATACTGAAAGGCACATCTGTGAGATGTTGGCTGCGTTCCCTCCAAATTTCACCCCAAAAGACAAAACCATTCTTTTGCAGCAGGGTAGCAAAGAATTGCTGTCATTTTCCTTCAGCTTGGAAAAGTACTGTCGTACTTTGCAAAAGCTTTCTCAAATTCATGTGACAGTGTCGCAAATGCAAAAAGTACTTTGTGAAAGTACTTTTTCCAGAGATTTGAAAGACTTATTTTTGGGGGGTTTTATCCCAAAATAAAGACATGTCTAGCATCCTCAGCGTCCGACTAGGTGAATACAAAAAGAATTAGGTTGCTAGAGGGTCCCAAATTTAAATGCCAAGCATTTTTCTGATGACCAACTGAAAACAAAATGACAGATTCGCAACAGTAATAGGGTCATTTGTGAAAGTAAAAACTGCATTTGCGACACTGTCTAACTTTTTGTTAACTTTTCCATTGACTTATAATGGGAAATTGTTTTTTTGAATAACCTTTGAACCATTTAATATTTTTTAACAAAATCTTCAAAAGACACATCGGGGACCCCGGTCACATGTTCTCTGAAGGTTTTGGACCAGTCATGCAAACCGTGCAACCTGTAGAGATGAGCAAAGAATTCCAAAAAAGCGTAAATGCGTCCGTAGGTCATGCTTAATAACTCCACAGCTGTATATATCCGAACAGTATGAAAGCTGGCAGATCCCAAGATGTATGGTTCTTGATCATGTATTCCAAATTTCAGGCAAATCTGTTGAATGGTTGCAAAGTTATTAAGGTGCAAAATTTTAGGTTTAACATGTAAATGGCTCCTCAACCCTAACTATGGTAGCACTAACGTGATACCATAATGTATATATATATATATTTTTTTTTTAAAGAAATCTCTACTTGCAGGGAGGCCCTAATGGCCTTGCAGGGCCTAGCCTGCCACCTTACCCAACTGGAAATCTGTCCTCCAAATCAAGAGTCTGTGCAGCAGACTCTCTAGAAGAAGAAGTCAGTATCAGCTACAGGTAAGAGAGTGGGCTCCCCTAACCTGCAGCTCCTTTTCTACCCTCCCAAGCCCTGCCCCCTCCTCCCAACCTTTGGCCAATGCCGTCATGTCAGCCTGCTGCTTACATCATGCACCCACCCCCTTTCTAGTGACATCATCCCCCGTGATGTCACAAACCCCTCCCTCCCTTTCTCCTCCCAGGGCCCTCCCCTTTGTAGGTGTCAGGTGGCCAATCCTGTGCCACCAGTGATTCCTTCCCTTCCCCACTCCCCCCCCTTTCTGCAGATCCCAGTGGGCCAATGACAATTGTGCTTGCCCTTTATGGGGCAAGCCGTTTTAATAGTGGAGAGTTTACTTGAGGACAAAGCAGGCTTTGCAGGATTTAAGCATTTCTAAAAGGAAGGCTGCTGATAGAGCTTCTTGGGAGGGGGATGGTAGCTGCTATTGTAGCTGCTATTGTTCAGCCTGTGTGTTATGTTGTTAAGGAGCTCACTACTGCAGTCAGTTCAGAAGCTGTCTTCTGTATTGGGACTGGTTTAGTATCAAATCATGTTACTCCTCAGGATATCCCACCCTCATCAACAGTGTATGCCTAGAGCTCTTTACACACTGTTGTCTGATCACTCACCCGCTTCTCAACCAAGGTATTTGCACTGCCATGTTTTGTGTTGATTTCAATTGATATACCATTTTTTTTTTATTTTAGTTTGTTTGGAACTGTAAACAATGCATAGCATTATTACCCTGTGCAGATCATGACTTTGTTTTTTTTCCTCCTCAATTAATTGCTAGCCTGCAAGAGTGTATTTGTAGTCAGAATGAAAAGATCCTACAGTAAAAAAATAAAGCCCTCGTCTAAAAATGTCCCCAGCAGTACACATGCATCCTCATTACCCCCATACATCTATTTTTGGGACTAGCGACACTGTGTGCCTTGCTCATGCCCATGCTGACCAATCTGTTGTGCCCTGAGAAAGAAGCTGGTGCTGTAGAAATGTGAAAAAAGGCTGTTGCACTAAGGAAGGGCTCCTCCTATTCATGTCTGGCCTGCTTCATTTGTACAGCTGTATAGCTAGAGCTATGCATGATGTATTGCTACTACATAGTAGAGAAGGGAGCTGTGGAAGCATATAACTAATACACCACGGCTGTCTCATTCCACTGACTTATCACCCTACAAAGACTTTAGTAATACTGTAAAAGTAAATATTCCATAATTATAATAATTTCCATCATTAATAACATATTTCGTCTGCTGTATTGGCTCAGACCAGACCATGTTTTCTTAGTTGCAGTGGTGTTCTGCTCTGCTATCCTTCTGCAGATGGACTCCTGAAGTTAGCATGTGCTACTTTCACAGTGTTTAGCTGGAGTCCTGTTGTGTCCCCTCTAATTGCTGCAGTTTCCTTTAGAGGATGTTTCCTGAATTAAGAGATATGAAGAAGCACATGCTATGTGAAGTATTTCTTTCATGAATCTAGCACTCTGTATCTATTGTTATTCCCCAGTAGAACTTGACAGTATCGTGGTCTTTCTGACTTGTAAGCATACTGTACAAGTTGCTATTCTGGCAGGAGGTAAGTGTTTTTATTAGTAGCAATACTGATAAGGTACTGTGTGAAGAGGAATAATAACACAATTTTCATTTAAGCAAAAAGGAAAAGAAGTGGTACAACTGGAAAGATTGAGCATCAGTACCACAACACAGTCCTTCCCGATAGCTCCTAAAATCTCCCTTTCTTACCTGCAGAATTTAAAAACCGCTGAACCCGATATATATAAGGATACTGTTCAACTGAAAATTAACCAATCAAATGTGATCATTCCAAGTGATCTAAATGATTGTCTTGGCAATCTAAGATCATCACAATGCTAGAACAGGAAAGGGAAGTGCAATAAGGAAAATATAATTCAGTTTATCTGGATCCTCTGTCATTTTCAGTGTACTGATGCATTCAGACCCATACTTACAGGTATTTTCTCCTGTAAATAA
The DNA here is from genome assembly GCA_016271365.2 of Neoceratodus forsteri. Taxonomy (NCBI): domain Eukaryota; kingdom Metazoa; phylum Chordata; order Ceratodontiformes; family Ceratodontidae; genus Neoceratodus; species Neoceratodus forsteri. The sequence goes on from CM057453.1 coordinate 78,713,831, forward strand.
TAATCAGGTCTTATTCTGTATTAGATTTAACACAGTTATATAAAAGCACAGGCATTTACAGTAATTATAAATCATCAATTTAGCTTCACAGCAATTGTGTGTATAGCTTGGTACAACCTCCAGGTTTTCTTTTTGATGCATTTAATTATCAACCTCCAGGTTTTCTTTTTGATGCATTTAATTATCATCAGCCCCTTTTTGCTTTCATTTTCTCCATAACTATCACTTCCTACAAGTAATTCATTTTACTCTGTTATCCAATCTTATGTCCGCCTCCCATTCTTTCCTTATCCATCCCTTTGCTTTTTCCATTATTCATGCTACCACCATCACAGTTCTCAGTACAAAACCCTGTACAAATGCACGCTCATAACACAGTCATTTTATGGACTTCTGTTACCAAATTTTCAGCGTAGCCATTTTAAGACCACTGCTCATGAACAGTATCACTGTGATTTTCTTAATCTGTCCCTAACATTGATTTCGCACACCGACCACGCCATTGGGCGCTACATGCACAAAAACACATTTTGGACAAGATATAAAAAATGAAAGCTGTACTGCTCATAAGGAGGTGTGGCAAAATGGCAATGCTGAAAATCTGGAGTGAAAATATTAAAAATTTGTGAAGTTACGAGCGTGCGTAGGAACTGCGCAATGCACACTCGTAAAACAGTCATTTTGGGGAATTTTTCACCACATTTTCAACATAGGGTTTTGGGGGGACTACCTCATGATCTATAATACTGTTGTTTCATTACTGGGTCCCAAAAGATGGTTCCACACTGTGACCACGAAATCACATTTCAGAACCTAATAACAAAATGACTGTGATTGAGTTCATGAGGTGGGGCCCCAAGCACCCCATGTTGAAAATTTGGTGAAACAATTCCCTAAAATGGCTGAGATTTGCACCAAAGTTGAAAAAAAAAACATTTATGCCATTATACAGCTTACCGGCATTTCTTCAGTTCACGGTCGGCTTTGAAGAATGCAGACGTGTTCCCGGTCCAACGAAGATCATTGTTCCAGACTCTGGAGGTAAGTATGGGGTCGAGGGTTTGTGGGGAGGTGGATGCACAGAGGGTGGGCACAGGTTGGGAGAGGGGGCAAGACAATCGACGAGGGATCATTTTTTGTTTTCAGATGTGTTTTTTCTTTTTAGGAAGATGACATGGGACTTGTGCCACACTGGGGTGGGCTCCCAGTGTGGAAACTGAAAGTTTTTTTGGGGGGGCAGTGGAGCCAAGAGGGGATTGAGCACCCTCGTCAGCCATACAGACATTTGCCATGCTGGAATGGGCTCCGAGCATGGCAACTGGAAATCTTTTTTTTTGGGGGGGTGTTGAGTGGAGCCGATGGGAGATTGGGAATTCCCATCACCATTCTGACTTTTGCCATGCTAGGATGGGCTCCCATCATGGCACCTAGACATCTGGGGGGGGTGCTGTGGAGCCGACAGGGAATTGGGCACCCCCATCAGCCATACTGTGTTCGGTGAGGGGGGAGCACATAAGCATGCTGGGGTGGACTCCCAGCATGCTACTTGAGTGTTTGGGGAGGGGGGAACTTGAAGGGAGCTGTCTATAGCTGCATTCAGGATGCAAGGCTGAGTGTAGGCACTTTGCATACTGCCGGCAGCAGTTTGTAAATTACCTGCTGACAGCAGTATGCAAATTGCCTACATGCTACAACCATGATTGCTGTGGTTTTTAGCTTTCAACTGTACGCCACTGCATCTGAACGGCTGTCATAGACAGCTCAGACATTCATTGGCACGGTGCAGCCACGCCTGCAAAAGGGAGCACGGCATTGGAAGTGGGGGAGGCACACCTACGAAAACTCGTATGGTGGCACTATGTTTCTTGCACATGCATGCAAGCAAACATAAAAAAAATACAACTGAATCTTTGTATTGTGATATCAGAACCTCTTTACTGGCAAGGCTGCTAGTGTATTTCAGTGGGAAACTGCAAATCTACTTTTAGATTTTTATGGATAAATAACACTTCCTGTCACCAAAATATTATATATTTAATAGAAATATGTGATTTTGGATAACATGTGAGCCTGTGTTATAATTTAGCAGGTGACATTTTCTTCATAACCAGATTTTACTTGAAAAGAAGAAAAGAGAAGCTAATTATTGTTTTTAAAAATGTAAAATCATACAGCTGGAGCACAATAGTGTGAACATATGAAAGGCGAAGTTTGTTTATGAAAAAAGTATCACATTCTTTTGAAAAACAGAGAAAAAATGTGTTCAGTTTCTCATTGAAATACATTGGGCTCTTAAGTAGCAAGCAGTTATCACAATACTAGAATTCTGCTGAATTAATTTTTACCAGCAATGTGCAAAGCAAAGATGAAAATCCACTTGTTTCACTGCACTAACAAATATTTTATTATAAAGTAGAAAGTAATTGGGAACACATCAAAATACTATAAATAAAACAGTCAGTATACTATTTATTAGAAGTAAACACCTGGAGCTGGATTCACAAAGACAGCCAAAAATCCCGCACCTGTGGGAAAAAGATCTGCAGCATAGTGGAAATGCTGGTGCAGGATATTCTGAAAGAAAAATTGCGCATGTGCAGAAATCCATAAAAAAACAGCTGTTAATGGAAATTCTGCAAGTGCTGAAAATCCATAAGTGCAGATCCGCAGCTGCGGAAAGGACATGGGAGGCACAACAACAGGTGATCCATATTAGCTGGAGCAGCAGACTTTGACAGTCTTGCCATAGATGTAGCTAAAAGTATCCACAGAGAAACCAGCAACCATTTTCTCAACTGGAACCACTGCAGCACCACTGGTACCAGCAAACCCATGCACCATAGTGGCTGTCTGTAACTGATGGTTGTGTCTCTCCCTGGAGTGTTTTTGTTGCTTGCTGCTGTAGAACTCACTGCAGGCTGTTCAGCCTCTGCTGCTTGTGGGGCTCCTTCATGGGCTGCACTGGGTCTGGTGGCTGTGATTTGTTGTCTTTCAGTAACTTTGGAGTGCTAGCATTGATGTAACAACTGCCACTGCTATACACCCACTGGTTTGCTATTACTTGTGCCTGACCTTCTCTATAATTGTATTTCAATTGTTGAGGTACTGCATTTTGCTCAGGCAGTGTTACACCTCACTCTCCTGTGTGTAACATTTTTTCCCCCAGCTGCTGAAAAACACTGGCTGATAATGGCCTTTAAGGGGATGTGCCATACTTATCAAATATATTTTTTCCTTTTTTGTGTATAGCACTCATATCAATTTCCCCTTTTTTCCATAGCTACAGAACATTTGGGGACTTAGAAAAGATTTTGCACCTTCAGATTGTTTTGTGACCCCCCTTCCCACTCTTTACTTACCCACCCTTTTACTTTTATGTCAGAGTTATAAAAAAAATACATTATAGCTGACAACTGAGTCTTGTGAAACAGAACTGATAGGCTCTTTAGCATTTCTAACAGGGAAACTTATCATCCAAGGTAATAGTTGAAATGTGGCTGCAATAAATTTGTTATTTTGTAGTTCAGAAGATAGGAGTCATCCCATAGACTTAGTATTCTTAGACAGTTCACTAGCTCCAATACTAATCTGGATATTTCCAGCTTGCATTTAAAGCTAGTACAGCCTTCCACTTAACATATTTCAACAGTGAAGTTCATTAGTGAATGGTACTTAAGGGTAGTAGCAATGCTGTAACTCCACCCCCAACTAAGAGGCTGTGTTTGGACTTGAAGAGCTGGGAAATCCTGCTCCAGGTTCTCTCTGCAATTATCTGTCAAAATGAAACTGCGTACATTAACAGGAAAACAAAAAAAAATTACTGGCAGATAACTTATGGCTCCAGAGTGCTCCCTACTTGGGGTTTCATTCACTTGAACTTATCTGAGGTGAGTACCAGGATTTGCTGGCATCATAGCCCTGCACCCACTAGGAAACCAGTAATGTTAAAGAGGGACTCTGGCCAAAAGTGCTACATTGCATAATTAGAATAAGCATACCCCCAATGAATCTCATATCAAACATTAGATTTCTGTGTTACTTCATTTTAAAGTTATGGACTATTTTGTAACCCTGATTTCACTACTTGTTCAAAAAAGCCAGTTTCAGTGAAAAGGTGCTAATGATGTCATCTCCTGAACTCACAGTCTAGCCCTCCCTGTCAGCAAGCCTATATGACCTGTTTCTCCAAAGTTAAAAGATCATTCTGCAATGGTTTTCACAAGTAAAGCAAGCAGGTCCATTCTAAAAATATTGCTATATAAGCTATGTGTTTCAGGTTTTGCAACAAAGTTGACGCATTGGTATTTTAATGCCTTTTTTGGTGTGGTTCATTTTCCAGAGTTGTAGGATGCTGTCAGCATTCCTCCATGCTGCTGATACCATGCGAAGTGTTAATCTGCATGTTGCAGTGTTGGTAACTGCATTGCTGTTTATCAGTGCCTGCTTTACAATAAGTTGTAATAGGGGCCTTATATGTGCAAATTCCTACTAGGGGTGGAAGTGTTAGCCATGTTAAAACAATCATTGTAATGTGGAGTACAACACAGGTGAGCCTGAATATAGCTCAAGCAACAGCCTGTCTATGAGAAAATAGAAAATGAGCTCTGCTCAACTGAGTATCCCATTAATTCATACTTTGATGGTGAATAAAATATTGATTGATTGCTTGCTTGATTGATTGATTGAGTCAGTGATTAAGCATTGAGTGGGCCACTGCATAGAAGCTTTTAATAAGGTTTCAAAACAGCACTACCTCTCCCACTCCATTTACAGGGTGATGGAATAATTGATTTAAAGTGCCATCCTGAGAAATCACCTCAATTGAATGACAGGTGTAAATAATCATAGCCTTTCACCACATCAGAGATATCAGTCTGCAAATCTCACATTAGTGTGCTGTGACATGGCATCCAGCAACCCAGGAGAAAAGGACCACAACAAAAAACACCAAAAACAAAAATATGAATTTGTCAACTTTGTTACAAAACCTGAAACACACACAGGTTTTAAAGCAATGTTTATTGAGCGGTGCTGCCTGTTTTACTGGAGAAAACAATCTGCACATAGTTTTTAAATATTGGAAAAGCAGGTCCTGTAAGCTTGCTGACAGGGAAGGCTAGACTGTGGGTTCAGGAGATGACATCATCAGCACTTCTTCACTGAAACTGGCTTTTTTGAACAGGCAGAGAATTTAGGGTTGTATAATGACTTGTAACTTTTAAACAAAGTAACTTAGGAATCTCAGTTTTGGGATGAGGGTGATTGGGGCTATGTTGATCCATATTCTGAATTAATCGATGCCAGTAATTTGTGACCATAGTCCCTCTTTAAGGGTTAGCCAGGTCTATTTCTTTCTATGGATGTCAGAACTGTTGGACTGGGTTGGCTGTGAGTCCAACTCCCTTCCCCCAATACACACATTATGTAATACTTCTGCCTTTTAAGCCTTTCTAGCATTAACTATCCTTTCAAAATTCAGTCTACCATTATAAGTTCTAGATACCTTCCAAACCTCAGCTCGATACACTTTTTTTGCCATGTTCTGACACCGTAGGTTCACTCACATGGCTATTCAGTTTGAGGTCTCCTCACCACAGGCTATAAAAACTAAACTGAATACCGATGCTTGCTTTGGGGTCTTTCCAAGGGGTTACTCAAAGATGATCCTGTTTGTAAAAATCCACTGCCCTAGAGATAGTACCTACAGTAGCACTAGGTACCATATGTCAGTTTAGAGAAAAAGTACTGTTCCACACATCTCTCCTTCTGCTGTCATGTAGAAAAAATTGTAATGAACATAAGGAGAAGGAAAATTGCATCAGACATTGAAAGTAACAGCTACTAGTATCTTTAGTGGTATACTAGTTGTTTACTTTTGGTGAACTGTGCATTACAGATATGATAGCCTGCTACAAAGGAGATACTATAGGCACGGCTCAGTTTTACACTGTAATAATTGGTAAATTGCACATGGCAGTGTCTTTTATAAACAGTTTTTCAATTCAGGTAATCTTTTGAAAAATAATACAAATTTACAGCTCCTACTACTCAGTTCTGCACTGCTGTGGAAACAATCCAAAATCAAGTCTATTTCTTTAATTAGATTAATTTCTTTATGCAATACTGCCTTTCCTGATAACACCTTGCTTCTTACCTTCACTTTAAAGGTTCCCTTGCAGCCATTAGCCCCACTGGTGGGTTCAGATTGTATTCAGATATAACAACATACAGCAGAGACTTAAAATCAGCATGGTATCACCTACAGCGGGGCTCAGATAGTTAGCACTTAAGAAAGCAAAAAGGCAAAACAATTTAAATCAGCAGGATACAACCCTTTGATGTTTCAGTGAACAAGAAGAAAAGTGTCACGAAATGCCCTGTATAACTGTTAGAAATGTTCTGTGTGGAACTATACATAATAAACATTTGAAGCAAAAGAATGGATTGCACTTTACATATCAAACACTGTAATACCAACCATAATATATTGGCTTCCTTACAAATATTTGAGAGGTTTCAAGTGCACCTCTGTCTGTTGTTGGATCCATTTATTTTCTCTAATGTGTGGTTTGTCAATATAAAATGTGAGATCCAAGAAAGAGACAGGAATTTTAAGCTGAAAAACAATATATCACATGTAAAAAAGAGTCGGTAAATGGCATTATAATTGCACAATATTAAGTAAACCATTGTTTCATGACATACACATTGCTAGACTGCAGAGCAAAGAAGCCATGGAAAAAAGTGACAGAGTCCACATTTAGATTATGGCTAGTTCATACCTCAAGCTGGGATCTACTGTACAGAACTTCAAGTTACAGGGACAATGCACTTTTCATAAGGCCATAGCATGGGTGGTAAAAAAATCCATCACTTCAATATTCAGAAATCACTCTTGGGAGTATGCAGTCCCAGATAGGGCTTGAAGTATTCTTGATCCCTATGAAGTCATGGGTAAGGCACAGCTATTTGTAAATGTAGTGTCATGCCATTTCCTTTCTAGGTATCAGCAGCCAGTGGCACTATGTAGGTTAGTGTAAATAGCACATGGCATAGTATTAGGTAGCTCCACCTCTGTGGTGGCATGACCCCTTAGTGCATAACCAATCCAGAATTTGGGAGGACCCACAGAGTCCCTCTAGACTAGCCCCATGCACCCCAGAGTACACATTTATCCTCGATCAGCCTGTATTAGCTGATCTGATACAACTGGGGCTGAATTCGAAGCCGAGTGAAGTTTGATGTGCCCGATTATATTTTTGTATAGGTATGTCACTGTTGCCTGTGGATGGTGAAATTATATCAGTTTAACTGGTGTTGCAAAGTTTACTGCATTGAGAAAGTGCTTTTGTTTGTAATTTATTACAGGTTCAGTAGCCATAGTTAGGAGATCATGAATGCTAAAGCAAGGCCTGGAAGTGGGGAGCTGAGGAGTGGGGGAGCTGAGCTACCATAGATCACCCAAAGAGCTGAGGAGTAACTAAGAGAATGAAGCAAGCTAGATAAAGTGGAATTATTGACTCCAGTAAAAGAAGGAAGATTCAGAGGAAGACTGGAGGTCCAGGAAGAACCAAACTACAGAGTGCTTGAGAGTCAGAGTGAGACAAAACAACCAGTGAAAATAACTCTGCAGCACTTTATATAATACAGTGATGAAAAGTCAAAAGAATATCATTAAAATAGGAGAAAAAGGAACTACTGTAGTGTGAAATTTATCAAATTGAAATTAACTATATACACTACTGCATAAGGGTACAACATTTTTTTTTTTTTTTTTTTATAAAGATACCCACTGATAGCATTCTGGTAAGGTATTACTTTGCTAACATAAAGATTTAGATAATTCAGCAGTTTGGATGTTTTAAGCCCTGTCAATTTCTGCTACTTTAAAGTTAAAATTGTTAAATCTTGTTAAATAAAAATATTTTAAACATTAAAGTTTTCATGCCATCTAGCCATGTGATGAAAGAATGTCCCAAGCTAACATCATTGTTCTTTAGCTCACACAGCGCAGCCAGCAGCCATTGTAGACTACATCTTAACCTTACTGAAGCAGACCAAGGAATCATACTTAGATTTGGATCAAGGCTCATGTTAATTTTGGGGGGAACAATTGGGGATGAAGAGCAAACAGAATGCTACATTGGGCAGTAATCTAAGGAATTATTGAATAAGAACTAGTTTAGATAACTTTTTATTATTATTTATTTTAGAAATTTTAGTAATTTAGTTACTGCTATGGCTAATACTTTCATAATTGATTTTAATAACTAAATATAAAAAAAAGTAACAGCTTACAAACCAGGAAGGCTTAAGAAAGGGAAAGGAGGTGAGAGACTGATATTAAATTATAAAATGTCACAGGTCTCCGTATTTTTGTCCCCATTGATTTTCTGTTTTTTTCTAATTTTATCAAACCAGAAGTCTGGGGAGGCATGGTTCAGCCAACAGAACTGGAGTAACATAGTGAGACAATACAAGGCCAAATTAAACTGGGGAAGATATGTGGGAATATTTGTGGATTTCATATGGACTGCATATATATTACTACAAGGGATCAAGCTTGTCTATCTTGAGCTAAATTCCAAGCCTGACAGGTGATTGATAATGCCGATTGTGGGAGTGCTGGAGTACAGAACCCCAGGGACATAAAGGGCTGAGAAAGTCCCAAGCTAACATTATTACAGTTGAAAAACATTAAAGCAGAAGGTGCCACTAAGTGAGTGTGGACTTTTCTTTCTGTTTCAATTGTGTTTCAACTAGAAAAGCAGCAAACAGCAAACAACAAGGGACTTGTTAAGAACTTGCTGAGAATTAATAAAGATTTTTATAATAGTAAAAGCTTTTGTAAGGCATTTAGGAAATATTCTAACAAAGCATTTTAACATTTTAGCATCATAGCTTTAGTATAATATTAGAAGTTGTAGTATGTCATTGTATTTCATTGTAAAGCACACATTAATCAACTTGTGTACAATTTTAGACTGTAGAGAACTTCTTTTTTGAGATTCTGTTTGGAGTATTTTATGAAATTGTTAAGCCTCCAGACTTTCAGAAACAAGTTTTAAGAAGTTATATACAATGCCAACAATAACCAGAAGTGGGAAAACACTCAGTAGTGAGACACAAAATATTAAGGGAACAGTAGCCCCAGGGGAAGTAATGCAGATAATTTACCTAGTACACTGAACCATTTAGCAATAAGAGCTCTGAATAAAGTACAAAAACATAGAAAGAAATTGGTAAAAAAAAAAAGCAATGGCAATTTAAAGAAAAAATAGTAAAAATAATAACTAAGACCTGACTCCAGCCCCAGTAATATCAATTAAAAACTTATTTTAGGAAAAATCTCCCTTGTGAGATAAAAAGAGTAATATGGGGAAACTGTGAATATAACCCCCCCCCCAGAGTAATAGTGAACTAGTAAAAATATTACGAAAGAAAGAAATGAAATCAAAAATACAATAAATCTCAAAATGTTGTTAATGTCTCAGTAGACTTTAAAGACATCTTTCAGAATTTAAATAAACTTAATAAGGAGACAAGAGTTATAAGGGATTCAATCAAAATCAACCTCAGCAATAGACCAAAAACCACAAGTTTTAAGGAAATAAAACCAATCTTCAGGAAAGAAAAGGAGGGAAAATGGGAAGAAGAAATTGGATAATATATAGAGCTATCGCAGGGAATTGGCTCAGATAGCATAATAATATCAGACATAGAAGGGATTACTGGAGATGTCATCATAGCCCTTAAAGATCCATTTAGTGCTAACTTACTCATGTTTAAACAATTGGTTGAAATAAAAAAGAACCTCACTTTCCTGAAAGGAATTTGTATAGAGAACAAAAAGGTGCTAGATAGTGTTAAAAAGGGCAATTCTATTATTACACATGAAGTGGACATTATAAAATTTAATAAAGATGGTAATGAGGAGGGAGAATATATAATAAGTCATATGGAATTAAGTATAGAGCTAGAAAAATATGAATGTTCTACAGAAGCATGTATAATGCTCCCAAGGAACACATTTAGGGATGACAGTAGCTGTGATAAATTGAAAACACCTCATCCAATGTTATGAGTGAAAGTAGAAATAACAGAACAGGTTAAAAGGGAAAGTAGAAAAGTTAGAAAAGGTACAAAGGGTGAATATGACATAAATAGAGAAGATAAGGAGAAGATGAGGAACAATGAAGAGGAGAACTGCATAAGCAGTCAACACATTTCAGAGACTAAATAAATAACACCTGACAACAGTGAAGGAGAATCAGAAGTGGGCAATAATTTTACTGGACAGACTAAAATAGAAAAAGGAACACAGGATTTAAATTTATTAGATAGTTGGATATGGAAACAAAACAAGCATAAAAAAAACAGAATAACAGAATAAGGAATGGGAAGAAAGGGAACAAAAAGGGTAAAAAGAGAAGCACAGATGCAAAAAAAAAAAAAAATACCCCACGGAGTCCTTGTGATACAGCAAGGAGACCAGAAGGCTATTAAAAGAAAGGAAATAGAAACAAATGACTTTGATGGATGTACAAATGAAGAAGAAACCACCAGTGGGACAGTTCTGGAGGAGTATAGACAGGAATTTGGAGAATAAAAAAAAACACTTGAAACAGATTATGTTTTGTCATCGCTCAAGATCAACATATTACCAGAAGAAACTGATGATATGTTAAACAAAATAATAAAGAACTTACTGACCACTATTCTTGATGGTTACAAGCACCTGACTGATTATATTAGTATTGTGAGACCTCTCCCAAAGTCAGAATTAGTTGTAGTAGTTGTAGATCAATACCATATAGTAAATTATAGGCACAGGGAATTGAAAAAGCTCAGATTAGTAATGGGAGAAATCTCACTGTTGAAAGATGTATCCCCAGAATTTTATGTACAAAGCAAGAATACGAGGGAGAAGGATGAAGCTATGTTAATTTCTATATTTGGGATCAAATAAATGAATAATGACACTTAAAGTAACTTACAAACAAAATTGATTGATACAGTGACTGTAATATTGCAAACTAACATTAGAAGACATGATATAAGAAAAGTGGTCAGATGGGAAAAAGATGGTCATATTTCAATACAGGTGCAAAAAGGTGAATTGTATGATCGACTGTTGACAAAGTGCAAAATGCTGGATGCATTAGGAATATTTATTTATGATGAACAACAAAAAGAAATAGAAGGAAATTAAATCAACTAGTAGGTACTAAGTCATCAATCAGATGGGGTTCTATAATGGAGATCTTGAATAGATATGAAATCCTGTCGGTATTAGATACTGAGTGTTGACACCACCACAAAAGGATAGTGGTGAAGGGCCACTTCTGGTTATAAATCATAAGGAGGAATCACTGGTTGCCAGTATATTATCATGGCACATTTCTTGACTGAGGGAACAATTAGCTGATCTAGAATTCATAAATTATCTAAATAAATTTCATTTCATATGCATACAAGAAACATAGATCATAGGAGAATTTAATTTGAATAGATACAAATCTTGCTTCTCTGTGTTAATATTGCTGTAAATAATATTGTGGTGAATAACATATTGGTCATAATATTGCAGAACAAAATAAATTGAGGAACTAGTATCACAGGATATACCTGTGAAGACAGGGAGCAGGCTGCAGGATGCCCATGAGGTAGGCATCCACCTTGGGGTGGGGCACCAGACATTGGCAGAGTTGTCCGTGGCTAGGGTAGTCAGGCTATCTGTTGGACAGGTTCAGAGGCTGTGGGTGGGCCTGTGTTCCTGAGATGCATGGGGTTGTGGGGGGTGCGCTAGAGGCATTTCCATCTGTGGGGTGTAGGCATTGGGATCCATGGCTATGATGTCCTCTGTGGGGTCTCAACAGTGCCTGTCCCCTGCTTGGCTCCTGGGTGCCCAGTCACTGTTGGACTTCAGTGGCTATTAGTGTGGCAGCACAGTGACATTGTGGCTCTTCTCCACTGGATGGTGTGGCACTGCAGTCTCTCTTCATATGTCCCGGTGCCATGCCAACCAAGTGTCATACCATGTCTGCTGCCATTGCAGCACACTGTGGACTGATAGCATGCGGTATTATTACACACAATGTTTTTTACTTGCAGTTTTAGTGAACACGATGTGCTGCCTGCAATGTTTTGCCCCGCTTTATTTTTTGGGCACTATTTACACACGGAACCACAAATCTTATGTTAATTCAGGAGCAAAACATAAAAAAACAAGGAAGAAATGGGGGTGGATTAATAACACTGTGTAGACTAGATAAATACAGAATCACAGAGGGAATAAAAACCTCCAACAACAATATACTGGTGGCTTTAGTGAAAAGGAAATTATTACAATTAATGTATATTTTTCCCCAGACAACAATACGTATGGTGATAAAGAAGTACTGGAGCAATTTAATAGCTTTTTAGAGGGGCTCAAGGAGTGTTACTTACATAGTGATATTATGGTGATAAGGGATTTTAATGCCAGATTGGGCAAGGAAGGAAGGTAAACAGAAGATGTAATTATCCAATTAGTACATTTTGATAAGGTAAATGTCTGAATAAGTAGAAATTCCCAAGTCATGGTCGAAAATGTAAGAGGCAAAAGGCTTTATGAGATGTTACCAGAAAAAAACATTCTGATGCTAAATGGAAGAATGGCTTCAGGTAAAAAAGTGGAATACACATATTGGAGGCGATGGTTCACCCATAATAGACCATGTATGGGTGACTATCAGTATGCTACCTATTTGTAAAGATCTGAAAATAGAAACTAGACCAGAAAGCTCTCATTGCACAGTAGAAATTATGAATAAACTTTTTTAACATCACAAAAAGCAAGGCAACCCATGCTGTCCCTATAACAATAAGGAAGGGAAAATGTATTTATTGGTAAAGCATAGATAACGCTGATTTTATAGACATTTTGAATGATAGAGGAGTTCTGATTGCTCTAGAAGAACTAGTGGAAAGAGAGCAGGAGAATGACATTATGCTTACAAAATGTGAACCTATAACGACTAGAGTATCAGAAATCCTAATACAAAAAGTTGTAGCGAAGGACAAGAAAGGTGCCGTGTGCTTTAATAATGACTGCATACAAGCTAAGAAACTAGTAAATAGACAGATATCTAAGAGTGGTAAAGTGGATCCCCACTAGAGAGAACAAGCAGATATTATATAGATTAGGAACAGACTGTGGTAAAGTGATAAGATACATGGAATAAACTAGGGCAGTCATACACAACAAGCTTGTGTTTCCATTGAGAGGTTGAGATACCAGCATATGGACTTTGAGAGTGAAGCTCAAGGGGTCCATGCTTGTGTCTCAACCCCAAGATGGAAACACAGGGTGAGTTGTGTATGATCATCCATATTTTATTTATTATAGTATATGGTTTCTCAGAGATTTAAAAAAAAAGTCATGTTTTGTGACAGTTTAACTTTACTAAGGTTTCATATCTTGTGTTTAGTACAGCGCTCCCGGTTGTTGTCGGCAACTCAGTGTGTGCTGCCAAATCTGTCAGTATGGTGTTGTGTGGTCCCCTTCCAGACCAGACCCTTAAGAAATCCATGGCAGCATTTGTTTGAAAAAAAAGAACAGATTTCAGTAGTAGGATTTGATACCACAGAGCCAACTATGGCAGTCTTTATCCTAACTGTCTGTGCACCGCTTGCTAACCAGTGCTGCCATGTTTGTTTTGGTTTTTCATTGAGTTGCTCCGTTTGGACCAGTAAGGTGGCAAATAATGTGGAACTTATGAATATTAATTAGTAACTGATGAATATTAATTGTAGAACATGAACAATAACTTTTAGAATGTGCAAAAAATGTTTCAGCAGCTACTGATTTCTATGCACACTCACTTCAAACCATATACTATATAATAGGAACATCTATAAGAAACAGCTTTGGGAAAAATTACAAAGAGTGGTATATCAAAAAGACAGCAAAGAATTCTGGCACCTGGTCAGCAAAGGTAGGGGACAATATAAAGCAGAATCAGAGATGAAGCTAGAACCTCAGGAAAGGGTAAAGCATTACAGAAAATTATTCTTTAGAGATAATATGGAATACCTAAAAGAAACTAAAAGGATTAAGGATTCCATGATATGGGTTTCACTTGAAGAGGCATTCTCTATGGAGGAAAGTACTGTAGCTGTGCTCTGGAGACATTTACTTTACATAAGGCCCCAAGCCCAGATGGTGTCCTGATTGATGCTTTTCAGAAAATGAAGGAAATTTGTGTTCCCATCTTCTATAGTGGTCCCAATGTTCAAAGCACTTAGGGTGATGCAAATAACTTGCATCCATAATACTGGATGCAAAACTCAATTTGCGTTCCGAGTTGCACCAAATGCAATTTTTGAACTAGCATCACATACAATGCAGGTGGAATGTGTCCAAGAGAAAGTTGTGGCCAAAGATGGGTTGAGTCAGAATGCAAACACAAATTGTGTCAACACAACACAGAATGCACCAATGCAAGCTCAATTTGATATAGCTAGCCACCACAGGCCCCAAATTGGGATTTTCGAAAAAGGCAAGAACACAAAGATCCGTCCAACATTATATGCACCTGTTAGACCAGGGAGCAGCGGGTCTAAAGCAGATATAAAAGGGCCTAGCAATAAGCCCTGCACTGAGTCACTAGTGAGGTGAAGGAGGAGCAAGAAGAGCATCAGTGCAATGATGGAAACTAGGATGCCTGGGCTAGTGGCCCTATTGACCATATGTTTGGCACTATAAATGCACCACCAGTGAGCACAACAGTGGCAGCAGGCACAAAATACTGGCCAAATTCCCAGGATGCACAGGTCATGGAGACGGTACATAGCCAGAGTGTACCGGATGAGAACATCATATAGAGACCTCACAGAAGAACAGTGTCTGGCATGCTACCGCCTGCCCCAGGATGTCATAGAGGATCTCTCTAATGACCTCAGGGGGAATTGCAGATCTATTCTTGGAGAGGCAACCCCATACCTGTTGAAACAAAGGTGTCTTCAGCACTGTGTTTCCTGGCAACAGAGACATTCCAGACACTGACTGGGAACATGGTGGGCATCTCACAGTCCGCCATGTCAGCCTGTCTCAGACAGGTCATCATGGCCCTGCTGCAGAGGACAATGCAGCGCACCACATTCCCTGTGAAGCCCAAGCAACAGGGGGCTGTGAAGCAGGGCTTCTATAGGATAGCCCACTTCCCCCATGTGCTGGGAGCCATGGACTGCACACAAGTGGCAATACAAGCGCCCTCACAAAATCCGGATGTATATGTGAACAGGAAAAGGTATCACTCCCTTAACTCATTCACTCTACAGGAGTTCTTTGAGCATTACACCACTTGTGTCCTGTATATTCTTAACAATGCATCCTGGGCCTTTCTAAGCAAAATCAAGACATAATTCCACAAGACCAGTTCTCCTCAAGAGCCTGTGTGGCTGGCTGTTTGTGTTTGTCTATCGTCAGTAGTTTAGTTTTTGTGGATTTTCATGTGTTTCTGCTTGGAGGAACTAGATCATTCTTGGACATAACATCTATGAACATTTCCTGGACTAAGAAACTGCAAAACATCAACACTAGGTATTGGCATTCTCATCATAAATCAACTTAATTGGAAACCATCAAAGCCAAAAGTAAGGTCAGTAAATCTCTTATACAAGTGCTGAGTTGTGGAGTGCTGCATTGAATCCACATTTCCGTCTGACTTTGTCTTAAAAGATGTGTACTAGTGTTTGAGGTCTATTCAAAACCATTTTGGAGAACAAAGGGAAGAGACTAACAAAGGATTTTTACATCCTGCATATGCCCCAGGCCAATGTTCATCACCTTCAGGAATTTAACCCCTTCAGGAATTTGTCACATTCTGGGTCTTTGAGCTACAATAAGAGTTTTCTTGTCACAGGTATTTCACCATTTCTTGTGGATTTGATTACTTTTCATCAATCACGTGGCACCTCTGAGAACATGGCTTTATATATTGTGCTCTGCAGTATCATGGGACAAATGCAGACCAGCAAGGCCAAGAAAACCAGATGCCCTACAACAAAACTAATCTGCAAAATGATTAAAGCGTACCTTCTTAGGATACTACTTATGCTACTTCTGATATCTCGAAATGTTCATCTTAATCCAGGGCCTACCAGCCTAGCACCCCATGCCACAAAAAGGAGAGAGGGGTCCCTCACATTAGCCTCAATCAATGTCTGCAGCCTCCTTAACAAACTTGACATCTTGCAAACCTGGGTCCAGCAACATAGCCCTGATGTACTCTCTGTTGTGGAAACATGGCTTAACCCCAAGATACCAGATGCTGCAGTCACCATCCCTGGATACTCTATATTCAGGCAGGACAGGATTTCCAAATGAGGTGGGGTCTGTGCCATCTACCTCAGGAATTTCTATCTTGGTCAAGTCTTCCCATTCTCAAACCCTAAACCACCATAGCAGGTTCTCGCTATTAAAGTTCTACTTGGGGCGCACAACAAGGAGCTCACCATTGCCTCTGTGTACCTACCCCCTAAAGATCAGCACAATGGATTTACAAGCATATTGGAAAGCCTACAGGGATTACACCATAACTCTGAACTTATAATACTAGGTGACTTCAACATAAATTGGCTATCGCTGGAGGCCAGTAACTACAAGAATGCTGTCACATCACAGAACCTCACCCAGCTTGTTACCACCCCCACCAGATGCAACTACAGGACAGGGTCACGAACACTTCTGGACTGGATCCTAACTAATCACCCTGAACGAATCTCAAAAGTCTCAGTGCTCCCTGATGGGATCAGTGACCACTCACCGGTCACATGTACCTAGACAAACAAATTCATTAAGCCCCCTCCTAAAATAATCCACACCAGAGTGTTAAAGCAGGGGTACCATGAGCTACTAAAGACACACCTAAGCCACCTGGACTAGACACCAATCGACTCTGCCATTGATGTAAGCCAAGCCTTAGACCTTTTCATCAGCCACTTCACTGCGGCCTGCAATATCTTTGCACCTCTCAAAAAGCTGAAGGTCAGGGGCAGAGTTAATCCTTGGATAACCCCCGATCTAATCGCTTTACTCAAACATAGGGATAATTTCTGGCACTGTGCCCATGCAACATCCAAACCTGGGGATATTCATGAATATAAAGCTGCAAGAAATGAGTGGACATGGGCAGTTAGGAGAGCCAAAAGCAAATACTTCAAGGAAACTCTCTCCAACTCCTGGGGTGATGGAAAAAAAATTTTGGAGTAACTTGAAAGACCTTACAGGCAAGGACCCTAAGTCACCACCCATCATGCTAAACATAAATGGAACACCAACAACTGACCTGTACACCATCACCAACACCTTTAACAATGCGTTCTCCAACTTGGATAGTGTCCTCCCTTCTAATTTCTTTGATGCCTCCTCTGGTAGTAACCCTCCTGCAACTACTCCGCTCCTACACCCTGACCCACAATTCTACTTCAAGGAGATCCCAGTACATGAAGCCAGAACCTATATTCAGAAGGCCATTCACAATGCAGGCTACAGCGGTGACTCCCTTGACCTGAAGTTGTTAGCACTTGTCCTTGAAGAAGTCCTTGAACCCTTGACAAAGGTCCTCAATCTATCACTAAGGATGTCCCAGTTCCCATGTTGCTGGAAACAGGCAACCATCACACCAGTACACAAAAGTGGAGACAAATCACTGCACTCCAACTACAGACCTATCTCCATCCTCACTCCATTGTCTAAGGCCCTGGAGCGCATCGCCTCAGACCAATTAGTCAAGTACCTGGAAAAATACGACATCCAGTGTCCTGAGTAACATGGTTTCCAAAAAGGGCACAGTACCACCGCTGCACTATTAGAATTCACAGGCTTCATCCATACCACACTTGATCAAGGAAACTGTGTAGGGGCAGTATTCATCGACCTTACGAAAGCCTTTGATACTGTGAACCACCCACTCCTACTCAAGCAATTATCAAACATTGGCTCTCCAATGAAGCACTGCTCTGGTTTTCAAGCTACCTTGGGGAGAGGGTCCAGCAGGTTAGGATTGCCGGTGTTACCACAGAAGAAAAGCCAGTCTTTCAGGGGTCCCACAGGGGTCCATCCTGGAGCCACTACTCTTCAGCCTCTTCCTCAACAACCTTCCCAGTGTCTGTCACCAGAAATTACTGCTTTACGCCGATGACGCAGTCATGTTCACCAACCACCAAAATGCAGAGCTCCTCGAGAAACAATTACAGCTTGAATTCATGCGCATCGAAGAATGGTTAAGGTCACACAAACTGGTCATGAACTACAGCAAAACAAAGGTTATGACCTTCTACAACGCCAGGAGCAAGTACAAATTCCGTGACCTCACCATCCTAAACCAAACAGGAACCTTACTTGAACACGTTCCTGATTTTAAATACCTAGATGTCACATTGGACAGCTCACTGTCCTACCATCGGCACATAGATTCTGCTGCCAAAGCCACCAACATCCGTATAGGCCTGCTCTACAGGCACAAACACTGCATGACTCCTGACACTCTCCGGTTGGCTATCAACAGCTCTGTCACCTCCATCATCGATTACGGGCTAGCAATTTATGGCTCTGCCTACGCCTCTGCCCTCCGCAGAATTACAGTTGCACTCAACAAAGCATGCTGGCTGCTGACTGGGGCTGACTGACTTACACACACTTGTGACCTGTACACTCAGACAGGATGGCTACCTCTCATCAGCTGGATACAGTATCAAACCTGCCTCTTAGCCAAAAAAGTCCTCCTCGGGGTCATTCCCCCAGGCATTGAAAAGCTACCTATTGAAATCCACAGCAACCAGAGAACTAGAAGTTCACAACAACTAACCTTCCTTGTCCCCAGATGCCGGACTACCATGGGCCAGAGGACCTTTGCCCACAGAGCACCACAGTGGTACAAAACTCTCAACAAAGAAACTCTTACTGCTGCTGCTCTTGGCCCTTTTAAGAGACAACTCTGACTTCATCTAATTTCAACTAGTCATTGTGACCACCTCGCCTAATCGGGGGCCCACCATTCACTGCCCTCCACTTCAGTCTTGAAAGCCATCTCTCCCCGCCTTGCCTCCTTCTACCTACCTACCCCTTGCCCCTCTCCCTTTCCTCCCCCGGGGCATTTCCTGATTTTTATCCCTTCTCTCTCTCTCTCTCTCTCTCTCCTTTAGAGCTCTTACCCTCACCCTCTTCCCTCCAGCAATGGCCTTCCTGCCTGCATACCCCCTTCCCTCTCACCTGCAGTGCTTATTTTCAAGATTGCCCTTGGCTGGTTATGTCATGCTACCTAACATTTGCCACATTTTGAATTACTGGAATTTCCTAAGCCTCAGTCTCTCACTTCTTGTTATTGTGTAACTATGTATTATTATGTTGACCTTTGTATGTATGTATACCCCCCATTCCTTCGACGTGGAACCTTTGTAAACGAGCAGTTCCTGCTCAAAGGTATTTGTAATCCTAGATTTCAATAAAATAAAAAATCAAAAATAATCAGAGTGCCACAATCAAATGCGAATACCTCATGAACCATAAGTGCTACACACAAAGTATGAGTGGCAATGTTGTTCAGCAATAAATTACCTTTCCAATGGTGCTATGCAATTAATTATAAGCAATTACTTTTTTTTTCTATATTAGTCGAAATAGCAATAAAAGTGTTTTTTTGCAATAAAAAAGTCAACATAAACAGTTTTTGATAGGAAAATATGTAACATATGAACACCAAATTAAGCATCCATACATTAGATGTAGGTACAAAAGTAATTGTGTACTAAAAAGCAATTAGTCTAATACAAAACATGTATTTTTTCCCATTTTATTCAAGATGTTTAGGTGAGGCTTGAGGGACAAATGTAAGCTTCATACTCCATCCCATAAACTTCTGTTCTGTCTTCACCAGGGAGAAAGATGGACCAGTGCCCTCAGGAGGGAAAAGAGGAGTGGGAGGAACACAGATGTAGTGGTAGAAAAGTATAGAGTAAGGGAGGGGCTTCTGGCATTGAAGGTGGACAAATCGCCAAGCCCAGACAGAGTACATCCAAGGGCACTAAAGGAACTGGCTGAGGAGCTGTCAGGGCCACTGGCAGACCTATTTAATAGTTCACTAGAGACATGCATAGTACCACAGAACTGGAGAACAGCACATGTAGTTCTGCTGCACAAAACCTGTCCCAAGGATGACCCAGGGAATTACAAACCAGACAGTCTGACCTCCATTGTGGACAAGCTCATGGAAACTATACTAAGAGAAAGGTTGGTGGAATATCTAGAGGATCATGGTCTCCAGGATGTGATGCAGCATGGGTTCATGGGGGCAGATTGTGTCAAACAAATCTGATTGACTTCTTTGACTGTGTCACTAAGACAGTAGACAGGGGCCATGCGGTAGACAGTCTCTATCTTGATTTCAGCAAGGACTTTGACTCTGTGCCCCACAAAAGGTTGATCAGGAAGTTGGTGGATCTCAGGGTTGGGGAAAAGATGGCCAGATAGGTGGAAAACTGGCTGAAGGACAGAACCCAGAGGGTGGATGTGGGGGAGAGTAATCTGGCACAAGACACATAACCAGTAGGGTCCTGCAGGGCTTGGTGCTGGGGTCAGTGTTCTTCAATGTCTTCATCAATGACATTGGAGATAGCATTAAGGGCAAAATGTGCCTATTTGTGGATGGCACCAGGCTCTGTGGGAGAATGGACACAGCTGAAGGGATACAGAACCTATAGGAATATCTGGAAAAGCTAGGGAGGTGGTCCAGGATCAGGCAGCTTAGCTTCAATGCCAAGAAATGCAAAGTTATGCATATTGGAGCCAGGAATCCTAGGACAGAGTACTATCTGGGTGGAGTCTGAGTATTTGCATCAGAGGAGGAGAAGGACCTGGGAGTGATGGTAACTAGTAACCTGAAGCACTCCACATAGTGCAGGAAAGCAGCAGCAAAGGCAAACAAGATGCTGGGATGCGTATCCAGGGGGATCATTAGTAGGACAGAGGAGGTTATGCTGCCATTGTACAGGTCACTGGCAAGGCCGCATCTAACATATGGAGTTCAATACTGGTGCCCACACCTCAAAAAGGACATTTACCTACTGGACAACATCCAGAGGAGGGCTACAAAGATGATAGCTTGTCAGCAGGGTAAGGCATATGAGGAGAGGCTGAAGACACTGAACACATACTCCCTGGAAGACAGGTGTAAGAGAGGGGACATGATTGGGACTTTCAAGTATTTGAAAGTGGTAAATAAGGTTGATAAGGACAGTCTCTTTAAGCTGAGTGCCAACCACAACATGAGGGGCATAGTCTTATGCTGGAGGGTGGGAGGTTTAGGAGGGATGTCAGGAAGCACCTTTTCACAGAGAGGGTGGTTGACACTTGGAAGACACTGTCAGAAGAGGTAATCTCATTGAAAACAGTGGGCAGCTTTAAGAGAGGCTGGGACAGGTATGGGGAGGGTAAGGGTCATGGGTAGGGAGAATGGGAGGAGTGGGGAAAGGGGGCAGGGACACTAGCTCAAGCTGTGGACTCTGCAACATGAGCAGACTTGATAGACCAAATGGCTTTCTTCTGCTGGCTTCTTCTAATGTCCGTATGTTTGTATAAACAAATGTGACTAACTCCTAACATATACGTGATACACACAAAATATCAGTGGCAAAGTTGTTCAGCACAAAATTACCTTTCTAATGATGCTATGCAGTCAAGTCTAATCAATTTGGTTTACAAGTAACATAGAAACTGTCCTGAAGACCTGAGAAGTGTCCAGGGCACACAGGAAGTCTTTGTCTGCCATTTGACATCATTGTGGGAGACAAAGGGGATGATTAGGCCACCACCTACAGGCATTTCCAGGAGGTAGTGAGTTAATGTACAGGTCATGTGTGACAGCAAGTGCTGCATCCTAGATGTAGTGGCTATGTATCCGGGATCCTGTCCTGACTCCTACAGATTCAGAGTGGGCTGTATGAGGCACGCCAGCGTAGTGATCTACAGGGAGGGTGGCTAGAAGGTGAGTGTAGGTCTGTGCCTTGTGAACAGTAGTATGGGAAGAGCCATGATAGGAGGTGTGTCATGACTGTATGTGTAGGGCAGAACACAGTGTTACTCATCAAACTCCCTTGGGACACCATACCAGGTGCATACAATGCAAAAGTCCACTGTGTGGGGGAGACAGCCATGCAAGGCTACCACTGACAAAACTGCAATAAGGAGATAACAACCACAGGCACATCTGTCAGTGGGAGAGTGGGAACATGCCAGTAGAGGGCAAGCCACTGCACAGACCTGTGCAAGGCTCAGTGTGCCTCAGACAGCACGGGGCAGCACACAATGTATATGATTGGAACCATGCCTGCTGAGTGGGGGGGGATGTGGGAGACAGACAGCCACAATGCCAAAATGGATGGGTCAGAGAATGTTGAGTGCCACAATGCCATGTGAACATGTGTCACTGTGACATATTCTCACACAGGCGACAGTGGCTATTCACAGCAGCTGTGGCTGATGACACTGATATAGAATCCACAGACTGAGGCAGAGGAATGATACAACCAGGCCCACAGCAGCACCAGGGTTGTTATTGAGAGGACTTTTGGACTCTGGAAGAACTGGTTCATATGCCTGGACCACTCAGAGGGAGCACTGCAGTACACACTGGACGAGGCCTGCAAAATATTTGTGGTATGTTGTATTCTGCACAATATTGCACTGGTACAACATGTTGACATTGGGAATGACGCACCAGAGCAGGATCCTGGAGAGGACTCTGATGCCAAAGATAGTGCCACCAACAGTGGACAAGGATAAGGGCATGGCAGCATAGTGGCAGCTGGATACTGGTAATGGGCAGAACTCATCCACAGCCACTTCAGCTGATGGAGACCCATCATGGAGCACAGCACTGCAGTGCAGCCTAAGTAACATCATGGCCCCTGCCAGAACCTGGTAACAACATACTGCTGCCTGGGGAGGGGTAACAGAAGAGTGATGGTATGTGGCATGTGGTGTAAACACATATGGGTGACCCCCCAGGTTCTGCAACACCCCTATGCCTCTGTACTCTCTGCAGTATTGTGGGCTGTCACCTACAGCTGTTGCAGGGGTAATGCAGGCATCCTGTGTGGTCATGTTGATGTTGCCACAGTCCCTGGCCTGTCCATGTGAGACGGTGGCCTTTGATGCCTCCCAGGTTGGACATGGCACATCCCCGCTGGCCTGCACACCTGGCACAGAGTCATGGGACACATCCATAGATATGGGCATTGTGTCAGTGTCCACGTTATTTGTGATGGACCACAATGCTGACATATCCATGTCAACATCCAGGTCCCTGTGCATTTCCAGCAATGTATTCGCACAGTCCACTGGATGCATGTCATTGTGCCATGTCTCTACCACAGTTGTGCTGTGTGCAATGTGCAGCACAAGTTTGGCCATTATGTTTATATGGCCTGTCCATGTCACAGTTCTACTGCCTGTCAGTTGTGGGGGGATTACTTGCAGCACCTGTCAGGTACACATGATGAGCAATGGGCTGCGGTTGGTGCACTGTTCATTTGCAGGCCACGGGGGCTTGCCACCTCACCATCCTTCATGTACGTTGCCAATGTGGTTGGTGTTGTGCACACTGGCATGGTTGCATGTTGGGTTATCATCCCAGCCACTTGTCCCTGCCCAGTGCTGTGTTCAGATGATGCTGTTAGGCAGTGCCTCACACTGTTGTCCCTGGGAGTGGGGTCAGGCATGGGCATGAAGTGTTGCTGCTGGCCCCTGTTGTCAGTGTGTATGGTGTTGACATTGTCAGGTACACCATGTGCAGACCACTGTAACCACACAAGTCATTCAAGAGCAGCTGACACATGCTTCAGTATGGTTGCCTGGTGTTCACTGACCCAGTGAACCCCTTAAGGTCAACATCCTGATGGCGAAACACGAAAAAAGACCATTATGGTGACAATCGCGGTAATGGTCCTTTTTCCATAGTTCGCTTCCCCCAGTGTTCTGCCCCCTTCCCATACCAACTCCAGCCTGGAGTTGGAATCCTAAAGTCTGGTGGTGTGTGGGGGGGGGCAGAGCCCCCCACAGAAAACACATTTTGAAGGGGCGGCACCTTACCTGCGTCGGTATTGTGCTGTCGCTGTGAGGGAGGTCGGCATATTCACTGTCTACATCCCTTGATTCCTCCTCACTGACCATGTGCGACCCCTGCAAGATGTCTGCCTGCCATTGCCACTGGGAGGTAACACTCCTCAGACCCTGGGTAATGGCATTCCTGATACCTGCAATGTCATCATGTATCCACTGGTAGTGTGCCTGGGCTGCAGCAGTGTGTGTGGCTATGTGTTTCCATATTGCTGACATTTCCTGGAAGATGCTCTCCTCAGATGTGAGCATGTTGTGGCACAGTCTGTCCACATCATCCATACTGATGGACATCCCAGCAATGTCTTCCTCACCAGTCTCGGACACCACTCTGCCCTCCTGCATGGATGGTGTTGGAGAAAGGTCCTTGGCAAGGTTGTCATGGATGTCATTCAGGGTACATCCTGTGCCATCATTCTCATGATCCTCCTCCTCCTGCCCACCACTCCCTCCTCTACATGTGATGCCCCCTCCTCACCCCCTCAGCATCCCCCTTAGCCTCCCCCCCAACATCGGTGGAGTCAGCAGCATCCTTCTTTGTGGCAACTCTGAGCTGTACAACAGTGTCTTCTTGGCTGCCATTAGTGTCACTGTCCCCACCACTGCTGGACATGTCCTCATCAGGTGTGTCACTGTCATTGGTTTGTGTGTGTCCTGTGTTTCATTGTTCATCTCTGGTTCCAGATGTACTAGGTCCCCCCAGATTCCTGAAGTTCCATTGGTACATGCAACAAAGGGTTGACAGAGGTCAGTTTAACCGGTGTCCGTGTTCCATTTGCATGTCATCCCGCAACTGTGCAGTACTGCATGCTCAATGTGGGCCTATGATCACACTGGGCAACTGATGGGTGCATTGGGCAGTATAGTACACTGCACAGGCATCTGTGCCTGTGTGTAGGTCCCTGTGCTGTGTGTGTCATCTGGCAGCTGGTTGGGTTGTGGCGTATGTAGTGTGCCATCACTTGTACAGTGCTCATGTGCCCCATGCCCTGTTGCCCCCTTGTGGCATGGCCCAGCTGCACTGGCCATAGTTGCAGAGGGCCCCAGGCCAGAATTCCAGATAAGCCAGTGTTTCCTATGTATTTGATTGTGCAGGTTGGCATGTGCTGCACCCATGCTCAGTGCCAGTTCCCATACCCCATGCATCCGGACAGGTGCTGTTCCCTACCACACACCTTCACCACTACGCAGCATGAACACATCAAGATTGTTGCCTACCTTGATGCTCCACTGGCTTATCTAGGATGCCACATGCTCCTCCTGGGAGGAGAGTTCCACAGTCTCATGTGGTCCCCCCCCCGGTGGCAACATTGTTCCTGTGTATTTGTGCCATTTTTCCCTTTGACTGGTGTATGAGGTTGTTGTACTTCTTTGGAGCTCCCACACAGTATTCTTCACACTGCTGACAGTGTTCACCTTCTTGGACACTTCCTCTCATGCCCCCTTCTGCTTAAGTCTGTGGGGCTTGTTTCTGTCTCAGCTAAGGAGTAGGGCAGCATTTGCCTCCACAGCCTCTAGGAGCACATCTGTCTCCTCCACCATGAAGTTCTTCTTCTGTATCTGCTTTTTGGTCTTCTGGTCAGTCATTCCACACTCGTGTCCTACACAGCTGTGTTCTGTGGGTGGTCTCAGGTGCTGTCAGACACAGAACAGTCACATTGGTACAGTGGCAGCAGTGCAGGCAGGTGTGCCATGCTGGCATGTTCAGTATAGCACATACACTTGCAGCGGGGATACCTTACCTGGGTGGGGTGTGTTCCATGCCACTTCCAGCTGGTGCTGGTCTAAGGGTTGTCTTGGGTGCTGTCAGGCACAGAACGGTGACATTGGTACAGTGACAGCAGTGCAGGCAGGTGTGCAGTGCTGGTGCATTCAGTATAGTACATAAACTTGCAGCAGGGATACCTTACCTGGGTGGGGGTGTTCCACTCCACTTCTGGCTAGTGCTGCTGTTTGGGTGGTCTCTGGTGCTGTAAACCACAGAAGGTACTCATTAGTACTGTGGATGCAGTGTAGGCAAGTGTGCAGTATACCTGTGTGCTGTTCTTTACCTCATTGTATTTACCTATATCAATATTCTGCTTTATTTGTGTCCTGTTTTGCATCACTTCCTCTTTTTGCACTCCTTCCCACTTTCCTCCCATTCTGTGTCTGACAGGTGGTTTGTGCACCTTTTTATGCTGCAATTTGTGTGCAAAATTGGTTTACTGCATCTGGACACAAATTGCGTCTTTTCTAAAATACCGGCTATTTGAATGGATACAGCTGTCTGACATGACAGCTTTTGAAAATTGGGCCCAGTATCTTTAACATAGTGGCAAAAATTGGTAAAGTCCCTAACTCCTGGCAA
The DNA here is from genome assembly GCA_016271365.2 of Neoceratodus forsteri. NCBI lineage: Eukaryota > Metazoa > Chordata > Ceratodontiformes > Ceratodontidae > Neoceratodus > Neoceratodus forsteri. Next base: position 78,740,341 of record CM057453.1, read on the forward strand.
AGAAACATCATAGTTCCTATTTTTAAGAAAGGGGACAGGAAAGATCATGGATGCTACAGGCCTTTTAGCATGATAGACTGCAACCAAAAAATTGTAACAAAAATTATGAACATTAGAATCACAAAATTGATAGAGGAAAATAATAAATTGGACGAGGCACAAGCAGAGTTTAAAAATAAATACTCAACTACAGATCAATGTTTTATTCTCAACCGTTTGGTACACAAATATAAGAATATTAGAAAACAAAAACTTTATTGTGCCTTCATCAATTTGAAAGCTGCATTTGATAATATTACTAGGATTAAGTTATGGGATACACTGGAGGCAACGGCATTAGGAAAAGCTTTATTGAATATCATAAAAATATTGTACAAGAAAACTGCACAGATTAGATACAGTTCTGGGGAGAAAAAGCAATACATTTAATCTAACATGGGAGTAAAACAAGGTTGTACATTATCCCCCTTATTATTCAAAGGTTGTACACTAACCCCCTTATTATTCAATATATACGTATCAAGATATATAATTAATACAATACTTACACATATGTATAATGCAGACTTTCATATGCCATGGATTGGAGATAAAGCTTGTTCATACCTAGCGTATGCTGATAATGTACCACTGTTATCCACAAGCTGTTTGGAATTAAATAGAATGCTGCGAAAGTTCTATGACGAATGTAATAAAACTGAATTACAAATCAACTATACAAAAACTAAGATCATGGTATATGGTGGAAATAATAATAAATACAGATATGTTATAAATGGAAATGAGCTGGAGGTGGTTAATAGTTTTAACTATTTAGGTATTACTATAATGAAAAATTTGACATGAAACAAACATGTAAGAGAAATAGAACGTAAAATTAAAAGATTTCTTCCTGCATCAAGAAGTTTCATGTATGAATATGGAGGTCATTCAGTGGAAAGGTTTTTGAAGATCATTAATGCAAAATTATATAGCCAGATTTTATATAGTGCCCGAGACATGTGGAATAGAAAACAGAACAGGGATTTATGTGACAAAGGCGAGTCTCAAAGATTGCCTATCACATAGAGCGAGCAAACTTGAGCCCATAGTCAAAAGGGTGACAGATATTGTACCGACCATTGCAAGTAGCGATGGTCGGTACAATACTCAACTAAATCACAAAGGAATTTTTTTTTTTTATGTGGGGGCTGTGCCCCTCATGTCCCCCTTTATGGGGGCCAAGCCCCCGCACCCCCCAAACTTAAATAACTAACTACGAGGGGAGTGTGGACCACGGGGCAAGTTACATGATTGTGAAAAAAACATTTCCTACCTGTAGACGGACCAAACCCAGGTCTGCTTGCATCGCAAGCAGTGGTGTACACCACTACGCTATGCAAGAAGCTGGGTGGGAATTGGCCTCAAAAGACACGATATCCTGCAATAGTGAGTACAGGTCCTTGCTGTACTCACTATACAGGATATAATGCCATATTGCACCACTCAATCTCTTGTAGAGTGCTATTATTGAGTTGCTCAAATGTGCAGCACTCAATAACAAGCGCTTCTACATGGGTGCTACCACAGAACAGACATAAATTTATATATAAACAAATTTTATAACAGAAACTACTTGGATTACTGAAAGGCATACCTACGGTTATGGTGAGGGTAGAGTAGGGTTAGCATCCTATATAGTGCCAGAAACAGGAAAGGATGATACATTATTGGCTTAAGGGTTATAGAATGAAGGAGTATTGACTCCCAAGATTATGTATAGAAGAAACAATACATTATTTAAAGAGTAACTACAGTCAAAATTTCTGGAGTCAATACATTTCAGAATTTGGATCAGCTTAGCCCCAATCAGCTTCATGTCAAAAACTAGATTTCTAAGTTACTTTGTTTAAAAGTTACAAGTCATCTTACAACCCTAAATTCACTGCCTGTTCAAAAAATCCAGTTTCAGTGAAGCGATGCTGATGATGTCATCTCCAGAATTTAGAGTCTAGTCTTCCCTGTCAGCAAGCTTATAGAACCTGTTTCTTCAAAGGTTGGAGTTCATGTGCAATAGTTTTCACAAGTAAAATTGGCAGCAACATTCAAAAAACATTGCTATTAAAACTGTGTGTTTCAGGTTTTGTAAAAAAGTTGATAAATGTGTATTTTTTATTTATTTATTTATTTTGGTGCCTTTATGTTGTGGTCCTTTTTACCGGGGTTGCTAAATGCTAAATCATAGGACTTTGCAGTGAGGTTTAGTTTTGGTTTCAGTTTATTTTTCACACTGGAAAGGCATGTGAGAAAAATGTCCTGTTTTCACTGGTGAGGTTTACAGACTGAATGATTTTCTGATGTGGTGGAAGGCTGTGATCATTCACACCTGTCATTCAACTGAGGTGACCTCTCAGGTTGGCACTTTAGAACAATTATTCTGCTTCCCTGTAGATGAAGTGGGAGAAGTAATGCTGTTTTGAAACCTTACTATGAGTTTCTATGTAGTAGCCAACCCAGACAACCTAGGCCAGATATTCAAAGCTGTGCCATGGGGCAAAATTAGCACTGCACGGTGGGCAAAATGATCCCAAAATCATTTGCAAACCATATTCAAAGGAATAGCCCCAAGGCTAAATGAGCTGAATATAGCATGCAAATGAAGGCATGCAAACAGGGCTGAGAGTGCAGTGCAGCAATAGTCCAGCAAATAAGACAGCACTGAGTATAGGAACCAAGAGCAGTGCAAATTGCAACAGTGGCCGAATGCACACAGAAGTCAAGTGAGGCAAGGCTGAACAATGTGGGAAACATGTGAGCTAGCAAAGCAGTGGAGCACAACAGCAGCAAACAGTGCAGGCCAAATACTGCAGAACCATGTAATGGAACATTGCAGTATTGCACAGCGCTGCACTGACACGTTTGTCCGGTGCAGTCCTGTTTGCCCAGCACTAAAGTTTGCTATATTCAAAATTGCAATGCAAATGAGCCTACTCAGGCAATCCATGGGCAAGCAGCCACATTAGCATCTTATTACAGCTTGCTTTGCATGTGGATTGTCTGGCACTAAAACATGGCACACACAGCTCCACCTGTAGGTCTGACTGGTATTGCAGATTGGTTGCCACATTCATTGTGTGCTCACAGATCACAGAACATTAGTTGCAGTCTTGGTTTGAACACAGATGCAAAGACTAATGTGGCCCAGGGGAGGAGCACTACAGGAACAGGTGGTCATGCTGCATGCCAGAGGAAAACTGTTGTTCCTGCCACAGTGTTTACCAGATGGTACAGTACCATAGTAGGCGATACTGTGAGGTACACAACAATGCCTATGGTGTGTCAGGCAACAGTGACAGGTGTTATCTACAGAGTGACAAGCACAGCTGGAAAGTGTGGTCTGACATGGGCACCACAGTCATACTGTCCTATGACCCTCATGTGCTGCACCAGTGGCATAGGATCCCCATGCTACTATACACATGGCTGTCCATGTGTGCAGGATCCCAGACAGGTGTAGGGTATGTGCTCGGGGCCACACATACCATCATACTGGCACACTGTTGTCAGGAACAGTCCAGTCAGTGGAACATGTGCACTGTATGGATGGCCCCAGCCATGTGGCAGTACCTACTATGTGGTGCAGCCTGGCCACCTGTACACCCTCCCTTCAACACCCTCCATTCCCCAGTGCAGCATGTGTCTGCTGGACTGTGTTGGTGTAACCCAATGGGGAAACTGGAAGTGTGTGCTGCATGGAAACATTGCCATGGTGTCCACTGGGTGCTGGGGCACCCACTAATGCCTGACAGGGTCAGGACCAGTGCCAGATGACAGTGACATGGGTGGTGCCATCTGTGTGCATCTTGTGTCTGCCATGTATATGCTCAATTCATTGTTTTTTATCACCATGTTCGCCGGATAAGCACAGTGGGCCAAGGCCCATTGTCAGGAATGATCCAGAGACACTAACTGTGTGGCTGAGGTGTTACGGTGTACAATAAAGACATACAATGCACAACAACACACAACACACAAATATTACATTAGATACACATTCAATACATTACAATACCATGCAAATAGTTTGTTGCTGCAAGTGGTGTTCTAGCTCAGTTATATCATTTACATAAGTGTTCACTTCACAGTACTGATGGGGCATTGCATTCCACAGTTTGTGTGCCTGTGCATATGGAGTGGCCCTGGGTGGCCATCCACCCAAACTGCCTCCTCATTTAATACATATGGCCTTGTTCCCTCTTGCTTCTGGGTCCATGCCACCATCCTGGGTTTGCCCGGCATTAAGACCACCTTTTCATGGGCAGTAATTTGTGCCATGCTACATGTTGCGCTAACACACGTTGCAGCATGCTATACTTTTGAATATACCATGCACCTGTATGCATGTCCCCACCCCTCACTTTGCACCACACATGTATTATCTCATAGTGCTGGCGCTATTACATTGTGCAGGCGCTATCTGACCTTTTGAATACAGCTCTCTGGTGCAAATGTGGTGCAGTCATGGTGCAATCTATTTATGCCAGGAGCACAGTTTTGAATATCTGGCCTCTAGTGTTTTCTCCCTGACAGGCTGTTACTTGAAGTACATTCAGGCTCATCTGTGTTGTATTCCACATTAAAATGATATTTTTACCAGGGCTAACAAAATTTGATGGCAGAAAAGAACCACACCAGTCCTTCTAGTCTACTCTTATATCCACCCCTTCTCCCCTCCTCCTTTTACTGGCTCAGAACTTCCTCCCTCTCCCAACCCCATATGTCTGTCCAATGCCCTCTTGAATCCCCCACCATTTTGGATCCCACCACCTCCTCTGGTATCCTGTTCCAGGCCTTCACCACCCTCTCTGTGAAGAACGCTCCCCTCACATTGCCTCTGTATATCCCTCCTTCCAACCTGAGGCTATGCCCCCATGTTCTAGCACCCTCCTTCTTTTTGAACAAGCTCCCCTCCTTCACCTTATTGATCCCCTTCAAATACTTTAAAGTTTCAATCATGTCCCCCCTCTCCCTTCTAGTCTCTAGTGGGAATAGATTCAGCTCCCTCCACCTATGTTCATATATTTTTCCCCGCATCCAATGCACCATCTTGGTTGCCCTTCTCTGAACCCTCCCCATTCCCTCAATATCCCTATGTAGGTGCAGTCTCCAGAACTGTACCCCATACTCCAGGTGCAGCCTCTCTATTGTTTTGTACAGTGGCATAAGCACTTCCCTCCTTCTGCTAGTTATGCTCCTTCCAATGTAGGCCAACATACCATTTGCCCTTCCCACTTCCTAGCAGGACTGGTTCCCCACCTTAAGATTGCTTTATGTAATAACCCCCACATCCCTCTCCTGCTCAGTTTCCTTGATTTCCTCCCCCCAAGCGTATAAACTGCTCTAATGTTTTTCCTCCCCAGGTGCATCACCACACACTTTTTTGCATTGAATTTTAGTTGCCAGGTTTTTGACCTTTCACCTTTCATGATGGTCCAAAAAGTTACATCTTGTAGTCATTATATGCAGTGCTAGGCTTGAAAGCATGTGTGCATTTGTTATTTGTGGCCAAGGTTTGCTCTGTCTTCCATAATTTGGATTTGTTTTTGAGTCCTGCTTTAGCCCTGCTGCACTTGCCTTTGCTGTTCAGCTTCTGGCTGGCGATGGTATCATTGTAGAGCAGAGGAGTGACTCATACTGTGTAGTACAGTGCAGTCACAGCAATTTTGAAAGGAAAACTACCAGTACTCAATGTACATACTATGTTTCCTCTTCCCCAGTAGACCCTGTTAGCAATGCATTATGCCAAAATCCAAATGCCTTGCCAGTATGTTTTTTTTAAATAAAATTGACTTTCTTCTGCCTCTGTAACAAAGCATGGGGTTTGGGAGAAGATAGATTTGCTGCCAGCATATTTCCCAGTCCTTTTGACGTTCATGCAAAAATTACACCATTTTGTGAAAGACAGGACATGAAACGTACAAGAACAAGAGGCTGGGTTTCAACTGCCAGGAAAAGACATCTTATAAAACAGAACAATATTTTGTTGACAGACAGAGATAAATTGAGATTTACAGCACCTTTCCCAGTCCTTTTGATTTTCATGCATATATTACCCCTTCTAGCACTGATTCTGGAATTCCATTTCATTCATTTTGCAGAAGGCAAAAACTACTCTTAGCGAATTGGTGGACTCCCTGGGCTTCGTTGATCCTTGGAGAGTTCTAAATCAAAATTGTAGGGAATACACATTCCACTCCCTCCCACATAATTCTTTTTCAAGGTTGGACTACTTCCTGCTTGGTGTACATTATCTCCCTGGGGTACTGTCCTGTCATTATTCGACTAAAGTTGTGTCCGACCATCACCCTGCTTATATACATAACTTCACCCCCACACTAAACAAAGACAAGGTTTGGAGACTTAACAAGCAGCTACTTAAGCAAGATGATATCATACAATCCTTTCAATCTTTTATTGTTGATTTCATAAGAAGTAACACTTCATCCATGGCTAAGACAGATATTCTATGGGGTGCTTTGAAATGTGCTCTACTGGGGGGAATTAATTCATATAGCCACTAAGTGGAAGAAGCAGACTTTGGCTCCTCTTTCTACCCTATTAAAGTGTATACATTCCCTGGAAGGTTGCATCCTACTAACTTCTCCTCCCTTGGAATGGTAGCAACTTGAAGATCTCAGATTTCAGTGTAATTCTTTACTGGGAGAGTGGGTGGAATATTTACAGCTATGTTCTAAAGTTAAATATTTTGATCAAGGAGAAAAAGCTGGAAAATTACTAGCCAGGTGTCTGCGTTCACAAGCCATGGACAGGCTAGTACCCTTCATTTGTATTGATTCTGGCCAGCTTCTCACATTCCCAAGGGATATCATTGACACATTTAAAGATTTTTACTTGCGGTTGTATGCCCTGCCTCCCTCCCATTCACATCTGATCACTTTAACGATTTTCTTCGGGACATAACTCTCCCCCAACTAGCAGAAGCACAAGCTGCTATGCTGCAGACTCCTTTGACTTTGGAGGAGATCTCTCATGCAATAGACTCTCTAGCCCCAGCCAAATCCCCTGGCCTGGATGGGTATTCTACCAATTTTTATAAAATCTTTAAAATTCAGCTAGCACCCATTCTCCTGGACACCTTTAATTAAATTTTTAAAAACATCATCTCTGACCCCTCCCTTACAGAAGCCACTATTGTGGTTCTTCCTAAGCCTGTCCAGGACCCCTTGTTGATTTCAAACTATAGGCCTATATTTCTTATCAATGTAGACTTTAAAATCCTGACTAAAATATTGGCCTGTAGAGAAGACCAAGTTTAGGAGCTGCTTATTAGTAGAGAGCAGGTAGGTTTTGTTAAGGGTAGACTCTCATCTGACCACCTTAAGAAACTTTCCTACCTTATTTCTACATCCAGGAATTCCTCTACTCTGGCAGTTTTGGTGTCTCTGGATGCAGAAAAGGCTTTTGACAGAGTCTCATGGGAGTACTTGTTTGCACTTTTACCTGTATATCATATCCCTCAAGATTTCATACAACGGATTAAGGTGGTTTATTTCTCTCCATCAGCCCAAATACTTTGTAATGGAGTCTTAACTTCTCATTTTCCTCTACACCAGAGTACTCGGCAGGGATGTCCCTTATCTCCCTATTAATTCAATTTATTTCTGGAACCCCTGATCCATAAATTAAATTCCTCCCCTCAAATTCAAGATATCTCAATCGGTCCTACAGAATATAAGCTATCAGCCTATGCAGAGGACATACTACTGCAACATTTCTTCTCCTGCCACATCTTTACCAGCTGCCCTGCAACTCATTTTTCAATTCAGAGATATTTCCAATTATAAATTGAACCTCACAAAAACTGAGGTTATGCCCTGTGAGGGATTTTATTTTTAAAAGAATATGAAAATGCTTAGTCTCACATGATTTAACTAAGTAGCTAAAATAAATGCACATGTCCAGGCTTGCTGAAGCAGGGTTACTTTAGGTGAAAAATATAGCTGTGTAGCTGACTAAAACTAGTTAGAACTGGCAGTTGTTGTCTGATAAGAAAGAACTAAATAAGGTAGAAAACAACTCCATATAAGGAAAAATGCTGATAATAGTGTTCTGTGCATCTGTTGCAAGCAGAAAAAATCAAGTGAAGCCACGCCAATAGTGTATAAAAACTGCTGTAAATTATAATCGGGGAGCTTTCTCCTTTGCAGAACTCCCGCATGCATGTGAAAGATTTGATCAAATAAAGCGACATTAAGACAAAACCCAGTGGTGTGGTTTTTGCCCCGTGACGACGGGAGCGGTTGTTCAGGTAATACTTACAGTGAGAGAATTTGCGATCACAGTTTTGGCGTAGTCGGCAGGATGAGTTCTTCGGTCCATGTCACCTCTTGATCGGGTTGTTTCCCTTGGACAAAAAGAAGGACATTTTTGTGGAACCCCATCAGGACGTGATGCCTAGGGGCCCGGCGACACTCATCATCACTGTAAGTACAAGAATACCTTGGAGCGAGTGTGCACTATAAAGGACAGGCCTAGATAAAATGGGAAACAAGGGAAAAAAAAAAAGCTGGGTCCGGAGTTAGTATTGTCCGGACCGGCAAAATGTATGTTTGACAAGTTTGGCCAAACAAATTACAAGGGCAACTGCACTGCTCTTTGCCCCTGTAATTTGTGCTTGCTGAAAGTATATACTGTTAGAGCCAATGATGGCTTTCACAGTTCAGGCTGCTTTTAAGGAGAAAAGCAGAGGCTGATTAAGTAACGTTATATAAGCAACATTTAGAGAAAGAAAAATAAACTACTGTGGATGTACGAACAGTAGGTGACTACAGATGGGATGATTTGAAAATCCTCCCCCCCATGTTGCCTATCTGTGTAGTTTCAGGTTTTTTTTGTATCAGTTTCAAGTCCCCTTGCCTCCTACAGAGGCTGAAATGTTTGATCCCAAAAACCCAGGTACTGGGAACCTCCACCAGATAGATCTCAACCTAGTACCTAGTACGGTTACAGATTTTTTTTTTGTTTTGTTTTTAAACTGCAAACCAGAGCTCTGGGAAAAGACTTGATTTGGCAGTTTTCTAATAATGGCCAAAAGAAAACATTTGAAAGTGTTAATAGCTGCAGTATTTGGTAATGATCATGAAGGTCCCGCAGTCAGTTTTCTCACTCAGACCAGTGTATCAGAAAAGAAGAAGGAAAATACCTTGGCACCGGGTAAGTCTGATTTGTTTTATTTAAAGTTGTTTTATGTCTGTCTGTTTTATTTCTGTGATACATATACTAAACAAGGTAATGCTCCATCTCTCTTGTGCATATTTTCCAGAGTATATCTGTGTTCTGTAATTATGTTCTGTTGTCAAGGTTGTGAGATAGCATTGACTGCCTTCGGTGCACAACATGTTACAGTAAAAAAGAAAGAGGAAGCTTCTTTGCCTCATATCTGACTGTTTTAATTGGTTTTATTTTTAATAAAACATTTGTGCTGCCTAGATAGGGTCAGTGAAGAACTTTTGTATGTAGTTGTTGGTTGGAGCAGGTAGTGTTGAAGGTGAAGAGATATGGCGTCATAGATTGCAATATGCAGAAAGATTTGTAGTTTGCAAGCAACATGCCAAGCCACTGCTAGGTAAAAATGTAATGTGTTAACAGCTATGAATGGCTTTATCATACTTTTAGTTATAACCAGAAACTTTTTGCAAAATGGCAGAGTGCCATATTTTGGCTATGCACCAGAAGGTGTAACCATGTTATACTAGATGTGTTCACTTACAGATGGTATGTTGTGCTGTATTTCAAAGGTGTTGGAAGGCATTGGAAGGTGTTTAAAAATAGTTTTTTTTCTGAAAAGATTTGGCATGGAGATATGTATAAATTTGTTGGTTTAAAAGAGGAAAAAAAAAATTGTCAGTGTTACAAGACAGGCAGGAGGCAGCACATATATCTAAAGCACGTACAGTTTTCTAATAAAACTATGGGCATTACCTCAGCAAATTGGTGTCAAATAATGTCAGTCTTATTTTGTGTTAAGTATTTCTTTTTGTGCATGTGTATGTGTGTGTACTGTCTTGGCCAGCAGTTTTATTGTGTGCTCTATTATTATTTAAAGATATTTAATATCAGTAGTGTTCAAGGACACTAAAAAAAAATAACTGGGTTTGAACGACCCTTGCATGCACACTGTGACCTTTTGCACGTTATTTGACCTTCTTGTGTTTCAACATTTTATGTTACTACCAGTTCAAACTTGATGTGTATTCCATACCTAAAGTACAACTTTTCATACAAAATGTATGTTTTCATGAAAGCACACCAAGAGTGAACCATGTAATTTGATTTTTATTGCAAAACTAGTATTCTAAGTAAAAAGTAACAAACTTTTTTTTCTCTTCTCATTTCTTCTGACTGGTAGCCAACACAGGCAATACTCCAGCTGGAAGGGGAGAATTATTCATCACCTCCCCTTACTTTTTTATTATATTACTTTTTTATATTTGTGCAGTACACTTTTGAAAAAGGACTATTACAGATGTTTTTGAGAGTTTACCATCTACAGTTAAAAACAATGGCTTTTGTTTTTATGTGTGACCATGGTGTAATCATTTTTTTCCTTTTAAAATGCATTCTAAGAAATACGTACGTACAGTATTACCATCAATCCGGATCTTATAAACTCAGCTGACATTTTGTCATGCTTAGGATAAGGGAACCCAGGGACGCTTGGCTTCTTTTATCCTATGGAAATAATCTTGTTTTATTTTTAAACTTGTGTAGGTTTAGTATTTTGTTGTTTGTCTGTGTTTCTTCTCTTTCTTCTAGAGAAAAAGAAGTTTCCCCATCTTTATAGTAAGATATGAAACTTACTAAACTAATTGTAATATTATCTTGTTATAATTTAAAGTGTAGTAGCTGGGGATCATGTCACCATCCACAGCTAACCTTTTTATTGCTAGAGTATTCGAGCTGTCTCTTCCATCAGTAGGAGCTTGGAGGGAAGGGGTAAGCTATCCTTCCTCCCTTCCAGTGTAATACCCACAAAGGTTGCAAGGTATATCACTGTCCCCCCAAAGGGGTAAATAAAGAAAATGTGTATTTGCCAATGATTGTTTCTTATTTACAGGTTTTAAAAAAGACCCAAGGCATTTTAACAGCATAACCCAGCCCAAGCCCTTCTGCTTTTTCTAGTGCAAACAGTTAAATCTCACACCTATTATTGGTACAAGGGCTTCTGCCCTCAGCAAGTAATCAGTTACGCTGGAGGGTGAAGTTGTGTATGTATGTCCACGCATATTCATTCTTTTGATTGTCTTTTCAGCTTTCTCATCCTGCCGACTACGCCAAAACTGTGATCACAAATTCTCTCACTGTAAGTATTACCTGAGCAACTGCTCCCATCGTTATGGGGCAAAAACAACACCACTGGGTTTTGTCTTAACATCGCTTTATTTGATCAAATCTTTCACATGCATGCGAGAGTTCTGCAAAGGAGAAAGCTCCCCGATTATAATTTACAGCAGTTTTTATACACTATTGGCGTGGCTTCACTTGATTTTTTCTGCTTACGACAGATGCACAGAACACTATTATCAGCATTTTTCCTTATATGGAGTTGTTTTCTACCTTATTCAGTTCTTTCTTATCAGACAGCAACTGCCAGTTCTAACTAGTTTTAGTCAGCTACACAGCTATATTTTTCACCTAAAGTAACCCTGCTTCAGCAAGCCTGGACATGCGCATTTATTTTAGCTACTTAGTTAAATCATGTGAGACTAAGCATTTTCATATTCTTTTAAAAATAAAATCCCTCACAAGGCATAACCTCAGTTTTTGTGAGGTTCAATTTATAATTGGAAATATCTCTGAATTGAGAAATGAGTTGCAGGGCAGCTGGTAAAGATGTGGCAGGAGAAGAAATGTTGCAGTAGTATGTCCTCTGCATAGGCTAATAGCTTATATTCTGTAGGACCAATTGAGATATCTTGAATTTGAGGGGAGGAATTTAATTTATGGATCAGGGGTTCCAGAAACTAATTGAATTAATAGGGAGATAAGGGTCATCCCTTTCAGACCTCAGCAAAAAGAACCTTATCAAAAGTTTGTAACTGGACTTTCAGCAACATTTTACATAGCCGTCTTTCTGTCTAACGGCCTGAGATGGAAAATGCTTGTTCCTTAATATGTACGGTATAAAAAAAGATAATTTCTCAAGGGAGATGTGGTTTCTTTTAACATCCAGTGATGCCATCATTATGCTATCTGAACACCAGATGCTAATCACTAGAAGTATAATATCCTCCACTATCTAAGAATACTATCATGTCTTCTGCAAGCAATGAGTCTGTTGGTAACAACCTTAAAGTTATGTGACTGCAGGACAGAAACAGCATGCAGCATCAGGAACACATGAGTTACTATGACTAAATCACAATGAGACGAGTCAGCAAAGAGCAAGTCATACTAGCGTCAAATATGTAGTATCAGACTGGACCATTGAGGGAGAGAATGCCAGCAAGCATCACCCTCCTCCCTTCCATGGACCAAGTAAAAACCTGTTTGTAAATCACTGCACACCCTTGCCAGACAAAACTCCCCAACTGATGTCTCATCTTTGACAAGTGAATAAAAAGACTGGGAGGTTCATCAAGTGGCTAATGTGTGTGCATGTTTTGCTAAGGACTGTATGAACTGTCATTGGCCAGACTGTTTATATGCCATGCTGAAATTAGGACCATTGGTCTTGTAATGAGGCTATCAACTAAAAAGGGATGGTTCAAGCAATACATCCTGTCAAAACAAATGTAAAACAACTTCTCATAGCCTTACAGCAATGAATGCATTTTTTTCAACCAGTAAATTCACAATACTCTAACATTCTTGGACTCTAAGCTAAGTTTACAGTCTATATGTGTTGTTTAAAATGTATTTTATGCATTATGCTCAGTACTGAAATTGTTCTATTACAAACATGCGTATGTTTCACGTTTATGTTATGTTCTGATATACATCTTGCTACACTGTATCATAAGTGTATTCAGAAAAGTGCTCCACATGTATAACATTTTTAATTCTCATAACCAGACCTAAATACTGGGGCCAGCATTGCTGACCCACCCCTACAATATGTTCCAAAGCAAAACCAAAAGTAAAATTAATGCTCCATTTGTCTTATTACTCACAGGTACCCCTGAAGAATAAGTGCACTCTATGCAGGTTTTGTCATTTTAAATTTTAACAATTATAATATGCAGAATTTAGATTGTACTCCAAACCTATGCTTCAAGCCTTACCCCACTCAGTACTTTGGAGTATTTCACTATACAGGGTAAAGAAGGTGGACCTTTTCACTTGTCACAGGTGCAATAGGCACTGTTATTAAATTGGCATAGGCCAACAACATATGTATTTGTCCCACTAATTGCATTGTGTAACAGGCATATTGCTATGAACTATATGTTTGAAGCGTGTTATTGCAACATTACAAGATTTTATAACTCAGGTCTGAGTCAGGCCTGCTTGCAACAGACAGGGAAATAATGTTCATCACTGTCATAACTGCTTCTGTGATTTAAAAGCAGGAGGTAACCTTAACATTGTCATGATTTACAGATGGTCAAATTGTATAATTGAACCTCAGCCTGCACCCCCAGGTGTGTGGTTTATGTCCCATTTTTATGTTCTCTTTCTAATTGCCAGAATTTAGGCTCTGTCACACCACTCTTTACAAAACAAAAAGTCAATGGTTTAAAAGATTGTTATTTATGTGTTTTTAATTCAGTGTCTAACACACTTTGCAAGTTTGCAGGTTTCACGGTGTGGCACACATAAGATCTCCACGTTCAACAGCAGTAATACTTTCATCTAAGTTGCCAAGACCTTCATCTTTTTCCTTAAAAAAGGAAAACAACAGTCACAGTTTTGATGTTATCACCATCTTTGTGCCTGACTGGTTCCTTATAAGGACCTCTGCAAGTGTAATGTTTTCAGCAAAATTACACCTATTTGTAGAACTTTAAATTAACTGAAGAAGGTCCAGTCAGTTCAGACTCTGCAATCAAGCTTATTGTTTCTGCTTACTATGAAGTTAAGTCTGGGGTAGGGGCAATTCCCTAACTTCAGCAAGAAGATTCTTCTTCAATTGACCTTCAAGCAATACATCCATTTTCTTCGCTGCTGCTTGTTCCAAACATGGCTGGTACTTTCTACAACCCTATTGCTCTATTATGGACTGTGTTCTTCATGGTTTATTGTCAATTGTTACCTTTTTATGGACTCTTAATCTTTAAGCCGGGGTGTAATCAACTACCACAACACAAATGCCATGCCAGTGTGTGTGTGTGTGGCTCCTCCATTAAAAGGACTCAATGCACCCCTGGCCAGTGTGTCTGCTAATCAGCCATCCAGCAGTCAGCAAAATGAACACTGACCTTTCTACTGTGCTGGTGTTTTGGTTTTAAATTACTGTCTGCATTGCCCCATATGCCTTGTGGGGTTACCACCATTCTGCAAATGACATTTCACCTGTACTGTAACTACACCAACCTGTGGTTACTTATATAAACTTATGAACTGTTAATTTCATGGACTATTATGTTTTATAAGGACTTATCTGTCAAGAGACATTATCAACAGATTCTTCAATCAAGCTCCAAGGGTGTTCACACCTCAACACAGGTAGCATGTACCTTATTCACTCTCAAAGTGGATTCCATGAACTCTTTTTCATCAACAAAATTGTTATATTATATTGTGTTATATGTGGTGTCACATGTTAGCATTTTTTCACATATTTCAATTGTGGTGTTGACATCCCTCAATTCTGTATTATGTTTTACAAACTCACGATTTGTGTTCTGTCTGTAACCACCCCCTGTACCAACTCCAGAACAGGATGCTTTTTATAAATGCCTTGACTATCTGTATGCTTGCAGCCAGTTTTAAATCATATACCTATTCACCTAGTCTAACAGTCTAAAAGAAGAAATGTTTAGTTTTTTTTAACCTTCAGTTATTAACTAATATCTTTACATTTATGTTCAATTTTTGTGAATGTTCGAGTCCCTCAGGGGCCTCCTATCTTCGGGGTGGAAAATATTAAAAGTGGTCAGTGGCCAAGGTTTTAGTAATCAGTGACCAAACTTTTATCAACAATATGTAGTTAGCTAACCAAAAGATTGAGGAAATAGAAAGGTGTAAAATGGCTAGTGTAGATTGCTAAAGGGCTAGTAAAAGGTAAAAATGGTTAGTAAATGACTAAATGATGCCAACATGTAAATTAATATATCTAGTAGCAAAAGGCTGCAAGTGGCTAAATACCACCATGTCACTTAATATGTGTGTGTATAAGACTTTGAAAGGGTTAATTGTAGGATTCTATACAATGAAGAAAATAGCTGAAAGCATAAGGTGAGGATGGCCGAGATATGCACACAGCTGTGTTTAGCCTTGACTATTAAAAGTTTCTCATCATATAATTCTCTTGTGTTAAAACAAAAATATGTTTAACAGAAAACTGATAAGAAATAATGAGATACCTCATTTGGTTACTGGTACAAGGTTACTTTGACATTTGTAGCAAGCTAGTCACATCTCTCATATGCTGTCTGGCTCCTAAGACAAAAGTTATTTGTGATAAATACTATTCTGTCACCATTTGTTTTCCCCTCCAAGGGTGAGAATAACTCCCCTGTCTTGGCAAAATGTCAGGTACATCTCGTAACCAAGAAATTTGATTATGGGATGTCTCAGAAATTGTAGCTACAAAATGTATCAAAAACTTTAATTATGGAAATGTATTAATGTACAGGTGTCCAGGCTATGCTGTCATAGTTTTTTGGGAAATTCCAGCCTTGCATTTTTTTAAGCTTGCTACACATAAATATGGGACCCATGGTCATGGCTTACAAGCATATTTGGTGACTGGGGTGCTACTCTTCTCCATTAGATGGCAGAACTTGTAGTGGTCATATTAGCACTATGGCTACTAATAACCCTAATTAAGTTCTTCCTGCGACACCTCTGCAGTGCTATGATATCACATGACGTCATTCAATTACATCCATTGTTGCAACCAGAACAAAAGGACCCCATAGAACTTAACAAACTATTCCTACTGTAGTGAGCCAGATGTGACTACAATATAAATGAGTGGTTAATTGATACAGAGTCTCAAAAGGGGGGAGTGTGAGGGATTTTATTTTTAAAAGAATATGAAAATGCTTAGTCTCACATGATTTAACTAAGTAGCTAAAATAAATGCGCATGTCCAGGCTTGCTGAAGCAGGGTTACTTTAGGTGAAAAAATATAGCTGTGTAGCTGACTAAAACTAGTTAGAACTGGCAGTTGCTGTCTGATAAGAAAGAACTGAATAAGGTAGAAAACAACTCCATATAAGGAAAAATGCTGATAATAGTGTTCTGTGCATCTGTTGTAAGCAGAAAAAATCAAGTGAAGCCACACCAATAGTGCATAAAAACTGCTGTAAATTATAACCGGGGAGCTTTCTCCTTTGCAGAACTCCCACATGCATGTGAAAGATTTGATCAAATAAAGCGACGTTAAGACAAAACCCAGTGGTGTGGTTTTTGGCCCGTGACGACGGGAGCGGTTGCTCAGGTAATACAGTGAAAGAATTTGCGATCACAGCCTCTTAACAGTCACACCCTTAAAGCAGAAGTTGAACACCTTGGCCTTGTTTGGAAATGAAACAAATTGAAGTATTTGGGGATTTTTCTTAGCACTTCCCCCTCCCAGATGAAAAAAACTTAATCTTGACCCTGTATTAACCTGTGTTAAAGCAGATTTAAACAGTTGGTCTTTGCTTCCCATATCTCTATAGGGATGCTTAAATATTATAAAAATGAATATTCTCCTCTTCCTACTGTATCCTCTGCAGTGCCCAATTTTGTTCTTCCACAATCATGGTTTAACCAAATCCATAGAATCCTTACTTCCTTCCTTTGGCAAGGTAAGGCAGCTCATCGAGTCCTGTCCAGTTAATGCATACTAAACAAGATGGGGGGCTACAGGTCCTGAATTTCTTTTTATACCACCTAGCTGTGCACCTTACCAGAATCTCTCATTGGATGGGGTCAGCCCCTTTGAAATCCTACACTCCACACTGGTTGGACATAGAACACTCGGTATGTCCAGCTTTGGGATTGGATATCCGGTCGCTTCTTTATCTCTCCAAGAAGAAAATTCCCCACCCACACAGGGATATTCCTCTGGGATTATCCATCACCATTTATTTACAATTTTGCTCTCTATTTAAAGTTTGCCCATACAGAGATACCTCACAACCTTTATTTGGGAACCCAAATTTCAGAATTGCAGGTCAGGCTCTGACAAGGAGATTCTGGCCTGATGTGGGCATTGAAACTGTTGAAGAGCTCACTAATAATCAAAAGATTTTATCTTTCCAGGAAGCTTGTGCCCTATACTATTGGCCTACCTTTAGTGGTTTTCGATACTTCAAATATCCCATATGCTTTTCCAACATTTTGGCAGTGGACTATGGTCTACTTCTCTTAATACCTTTGTTCTCCCTATGCTAAGCAATGCCCCTACTTCTCATCATATCTCCTATTTTTACCAAGCCATGTGGGAGTGTCTGGCTGCCACTGAGGGACCCAGGTTCTATTATTGGGATCAAGCCCTCCAGTTCACAATACCACAAGAAACTGGACCACTATCTGGAAGCAACTGTATAAATACATCAAATGGGACAGATACCATCTTATGCAATTCTAGGTCATCCACAGTCTTTTATTACACTCCAGTCAAATTGCACAGGATGGGTAAACTGTCCACAGACTTATGTTCCAAATGTGGTAAGGAACCAAGCACTTTACTCCACATCTTGTGGACCTGTGAAAAAGAATGTTCCTTTCTAGTTTTCAATACAAGTCCATTTAAACCCCTTGTTGGGATTGTCTGATGCTGTCTATCCTGAGAACTGCATCCTGGGTGAATACAACAACTTCCTTATCGGCAGTCAGAGTCCCCACATGGTTCTAATGTCAGCTTGTGCAAAAAAGATAATTTTTTTCTCATTGGCTGGACCAATGCTCTCCACAACTTCATAAGGTGTATAAAGAGATTTTTGTTTGCCCTGCAGGATAAGTGCATTGTAGCTAGTATGTTGGGTAAAAATAAAAGATACAAGAATATTTCGGAACCATATCATGTTTTGTTACCCGTATAAGATTGGTTCATGATTATGGACACTTCTCTTTTGACTGGTCTAAATCAGATGGAAAAAAACTTTTCTTGTTAGTATTTTCTTTGATATCTATAATCTGTACCTCTGGGAGAGGGAGGAGGATGGGGGAAGGGGGATGGGATAGGTTGGATAAGATATAACCATAACTACATCATGTTCTCGCATTGCATATGATTACATATATATATTTGTCTGTTTCTTTCATTTTAAATAAGTGTATTCAATTTGAAAAGAATGCAAAAACTAACTGCAGAGGACAGTAATGAAATACAATTCCAGAATCAATGCAAGATGAGGTAATTTACGTATTAAAGTCAAAAGGACTGGGAGTGGTGCTCTTTAAAACTTGTTATGAAGCAGACACTGACAAACAGCAGTGAAGTTACCAACATCATGCAATACTAGTAGCATTACAACTTCCTAACAAAAACAGTAGAGTAGCACCCCAAATGGTATCAGCAGCCTGGAGACATGCTGACTCAGCATTCAGCAAACCTGGAGAAATGGACCAAATCAAAAAGGCATTAAAAATATGAATTTGTCAACTTTGTTCCAAACCCTGAAACACACAGTTTTTTTTTCAATTCAAAGTTTATTCATTATTACACAATTACAGAGAGAATATCTCCAGTTACATTTGTTCATCAACTATACAATAATGCTGCATAAATTGGGAATAGATAAACTCTCCCCCCCTCCACCCACCCCAACCCCCCTTCACACAAAGCAGATCTATCTGATGTAACCCTGTCTGTTAAAGATAAGAGATCTTTATGACTTCTGAAGAGAATACAGAGTAACGAGAGGACCACATTTCTTGAGAAATTTCTGTGACTGATTACGTAAACTAGAAATTGCCTTCTCCAGGTGAAGATTGGCCAACAACTCCTGTAACCATTCACTGCAAGAAATTTCAGCTGTATCTTTCCAGTGCTTCAAAACCAGTCTTTTAACTGACATAGCGATGAGGGTTATATGATATTTTCTGTTGGTAACAGTAACCGAAGAAAGATCCCCCAAAATACAAATTTCAGCTGTAAATAGATCTGATAAACCCAAGAGGGGGTTGGCCTTCTGTTTAATGATAGTCCAGAGGGGGACAATCTTGGGGCATTCCCAAAAGATATGCAGAATGTTACCCTCACTCTGCAGGCATCTGGTACATGTGGGTGAATGGAGCATTCCCAATTTAGCCATCTTCTGGGGCAAATAATAAAAATTATGCAGAATTTTAAATTGCATTAATCGAAAAGCCTGTCTTGCATTACAAACTTGTGACAGCTCTTCCATAGAGAGGGCCAATGAAAATCGTGCTTGGGAAAAAGTGGGGCCCGGTAAGAATTCCGCCCTAGGCAGTTGGGCCATTTCCAATTATGGATTACCTCATACAGTCTGGAAACAGCATGAGAGAGGCCCACCTGGGAAATTAAGCATGACAAGGATGGGTTTGGGAGTGCTGGTGGGACATTGCCAAAGGATTTTAGTATTAAGTGACGTAATTGAAATATTTTAAAAATCACAGAGTTTGGAGCTTGGGATTTGTTAAGGATTTCAGGTGAAGTTAACCAGAAGCCATCAGTCTTCTGAAAGAAAGAAAGAGGGCAATCCCCTAGCTGGGGGATCCATCTCAATTGAAGTAGCTTGCCATCAATTGTAAGGTTAGGGTTACCCCACCAAGGTTGAGATGGGTCCGTGGTGTGCTTATATTTCAGGAACGAACAGAGCTGGGAGTGGATATGAATAGATAATGCAATGGGAGTATTTTTAAGTGCAGAAGGCAGAGATTTTAAATTAACATGTAGTAATGCTACAGGGGATAGCCCATGGGTTTGTATTAAGATACTCTCTATTATGAGCCATATAGGTGTGAAAGACTGCAGAGATTGGAGATGATCCACCCTTAGCCATTGCAGATACTTATTCACATGACTAGCCCAGTAGTAAAGTCCTAAATGTGGTAGTTGCAATCCCCCCTTCAATTTCGGCACTGAAAGCTTGTCATAGGCTATCCGGGGTTTCTTATCAGACCAAATGAAAGCTGAGAACATCTTATGTATCTTTTTAAACCACATCAACAGTAACCAGGTGTTCAAAAGGTTTAATGGGTAAAATAGCCGCAGGAAAATGTTCATTTTGATGATACTGATTTTACCCCAGAGAGATAGAGGAAGTAATGCCCATCTCTTAAGATTTTGTCTAATAGTGGATATTAATGGGTCAAGATTTAATTTTGTAAACCTAGTCAGTTCCCTAGACAGGTTCAAACCCAGATAATTCAATGAGTTGGTCTGCCAAGAGAAACCCGCTGAGGAGACTGTTACCTTTAACGCTTTGTGATTCAAGGGAAAAACCACCATCTTGTCTTTATTTAATTTATAATTGGACATAGAACTGAATTCTGCCAGGGTGGTAAGTAGGGCAGGTATAGATGTATCAAGTTGAGATATTTGAAGGAGCAGGTCATCCACATAGGCAAAGACTTTAACTGTTTGCTGCTGGATATTTATACCCTGAATTTCTGTATTCACCATAATCCTCTGAATAAGAGGTTCCAAATAAATATTAAACAGCAGGGGGGATAAAGGGCAACCTGGTCTAGTACCAGCATGCAATGTAAAGGGGTCAGACAGTATTCCATTACACACTACCCGTGCTGTGGGGGATTTATACAGGACACCTATCCACTTTATAAAGAGAGAGGGGAACCCAAATGCTGTGAGTGAGTGATTGAAACAAAAAAATCCAATTGACCCTATCAAATGCCTTCTTGGCATTCAGGGAATAAGAACAGCAGGAAAATCGGCATCCCTGGAAGCCGAGAAGACATGTGAAAGGGTTCTAAAGTGATCAACCGAGGATCTGCCCTTCATGAAACCTACTTGTTCCAGGCCTATAATATCTTGCATGACAAGACTCAACCAGTCCGACAGGAGTTTCGTTAGAATCTTAAGGTCCTGGTTGAGGAGAGAGATTGGTCTATAGCTCTGGACCCTCTCAGGAGGTTTACTTTCCTTCAGTATTAGAGTGATTAAGGCTTCAAATAAAGACTCATCCGATACCTGCCCAGAAAGAACATGCTGAAATAAAGAGAGAAGGAAAGGTGCTAATTTCGGTGTGAAAGTTTTATAAAAAGTAGAGGAGAAGCCATCCGGATCAGGTGTCTTATCCGAAGGCAAATCCTGAATAACTCTAAGTATCTCCTCTAAAGTAATGGGAGTGACTAGGGAAGACTTCTGTAAGTCCGAAAGTACAGGTAAGGAGGTCAGTGTAAAATAAGAGACTAATTGTGATGAAGAAGGGTTTTTTTTCCATGGGACTATACAGCTTCACATAATAACTCCTAAATTCCGAAGTTATATTCAATGGGGAGGTCATAAGGGTATCATTCTCTTGCGAGTGAACTGCAGCGATCAGTCTGTGAGATTCCAGCTATTTAAGTTTGAGGGCCAAGAGATGCCCTGCTTTATCCCATTGATCTACATGAAAAGACTGAGTTTTTAGAATGATAAATTCAGCCTTTTCTCTTAGGTGATTCAAATATGAGTCCTTGAGTTTCACTAGGGTTTCCCTGATTTGATCTGAGGATTGGGGTGATAAATTATGCGCTATGGCCCATATTTGGGACAATAAGAGTTTAAGACATTCATCCTGAGTTCTTTTCCTTTTGGTTGCTAAACCGATCAATAAGCCTCTAAGATAGGCTTTCAGGGAGCACCATTCAGTGTGTGTGGTTTTCCGGTAGAACCGGCATTAATATTCATAAAAGTGGAAATGTGTTCAGATATGTCTGTTTTATAATCCGGAATCTTTAACAATTGATTATTAATCTTCCATTGCCCACCTATTGTGGGCAGTGAAGTCAGAGAAATCAAACAAGAAACTGGTGAATGGTCAGAAAGCGGACCTGAGAGTATAACTGAGTCTATCACTCCTGGGATTAGGGACTGGGAAATCAGTATGTAATCAATGCAGGAAGACAAGTGGTGTACCGAGGATGTAAAGGTGAATTCTCTATCTGAAGGGTGAAGAGTACGCCAGATATCTGCCAATCCAGCACCGTCCATCCAGTCTCGGAGTGCCTGTTGTGCCGGAGAAAGCCCTTTGTGGGGTTTGCCTGAGTAATCCATTTGAGGGTCAAAAACGAGATTGAAATCACCTCCTATTATTAAAGGGATTTGCAAAAATGGGGAGAGGATGTTGAGAATATGTATAAAGAAACTGGGGGTGTGAATATTGGGACCGTAGACACTGCCCAAGATAATTTCTTTGGTATGGAGCTTGCCTGTCACAAAGACGTAACGCCCTCCAGAGTCTGCTATAATTTGGGTAGGAGCAAACAGTATGGACCTGCGTAACAGGATCAGAACTTTGAGGCTTTGGGTATTGCCCTCTGCCACAAAGCATTGACCCATCTGCTGCCTGCGGAGCTGCGTGGCCTCAGAATTAAGTAAGTGAAACTCCTGCAAAAACACAATGTCTGCAGCCAGAAGATTTAGATGTTTAAGAATCTGATATTGTTTCTTTTTGTGTCTGGCCCCCTGCACATTCCAGGTGATTATCTTCATTGTCCCAGCCATGTCAAGCAAAAAACTGGTTGAGATAGGAGGAAAATAACAAACAGCATACTCTGCCACGTGCCACTGTGTGAACTTACCCTCCCACCTCCCCCCAGTCCCATGTAAGCTACCCACATAGTCAGTAAACAGTATAGACATTAAAGTCCTTCCCCAACCCACCCTACCACCCCCCATTCTATGTTTTGCCTTCTGCATCATGCCCCAAAACCTTCCCCTTTCTCTCCAGCCACCCTACCCAAACCTAAATTATATAAGGTAGTTACAGTAACAAGTAACACTATCTAAGATCTAATGATTAATATGCTAACAAAGGAATTTACTTTATTGGAGTGGCTGAAGATATGAAACAATTTGTTGAAAATTAACTCTCCAATCCGTGACACTATACGCAGATCAGCAGCAATATTCCAAACGAAGGCCAATGCATTACTATGGCCATTAGTGTAACTAATACGCTAATGTAAAATGAGTATAAAAGCTGGTCTATGCAAAATGGACCAGAAAGTAATCTAAACTATTGCTCTACCACAACAGGTAACTATACAGGTTATAGGACAAACTGGAAACCCATTGGGTCATCAAATTCCAGCACATTACTACGTTTGGGAAGAAAAGACACGAAGAAAAGAAAAGGAAATGGGGGGGGAGGGACCAATATCAGCCTTCGCATGGTATCATAAGCGAACCTACTCTCTCTGAATCTCCAGCTAACTTGGGCATCCTTCAGAGAGAAAAGGCACTTTTCTTTGTCCCTTCTCCCCTCTTTTCCCCTCCTGTTTTAAAACTAACAAACGCCTATTTGTACAATAATTGGCAATTCATCCTAGTAAATAGAACAGACAGGCAGTGGTACAGTTGCTAAACTGGGAAGTCCACATAAACATTGCAATGTTGAAATGGCTAATTGATTTAGCAGCAGTGCATTGAGACAGACGGCATTTATGAGGGAAGAGCCTCCTCTAGTGGTGACGACATGGGCGTGTCAAAGAGGTAAAAACACTTTGCAAAGGCAGAAAAAACAGCAATGACCCCCTTCTGGCACTAAGCAATGCACCGTAATCTTGATCATCTTCCCATCACCAAGTTGTAAGTGTAGAAGTAGTGACTGATCCCGTGAGAGGAGGTCAATAACCTCGTAATTAAACCATCCACTGTATACAATCAGCCACAAAATACCAGTGTCCAGCCTCTTAAGTTTCCAAACCCCTTAAGTTTCAGGCTTAGCAACCTCAGTCAGGAATATAGATCTCCCCTTCAGCCTGCGATAAGAGAAAACCATCTTCCACCCGCACCTCTCGTTGCTTTCTCAGGGATTCTTGAATAATTCGGGGAAAGTGGTTTTCAATTGCACCAAAGTGGATTCAGGGTCATCAAAGTCAGCCCAGGCACCAGTGATGAGAACCTTTAATTTTGCCGGGTATACCATCCGAAACTTGATGGTGGCGGCTATTAGCTTAACTATCATAGGGTGGAAGGCCGTTCTTTTCTGGCGGACCGGAGCTGGGAGATCCTGGGCAACTCTCAGACATTTTCCTTCCCAAATGATGTCCTGAAGTTCTTTGATCTTGTTTAGAAAATGTTGTTTTTCCATGAAGTTGAGGAATCGAAATATTACCGTATGTGGAGGCGGACCCTGGGACTGGCTTGGGGCGTAGAGCTCTGTGTGCCCTTTATATAATATAATTAGCACTGAAGGGAGGGGGGCCAGCTAACTTCTCTACCAGCTTTTGAATGAACTTGATCTGGTCATGCCCCTCTTCTCCTTCAGGGAGACCTATGATGACAACATTGTTCCTCCTACTGCACCCCTCAAGATCCTTCACTTTTAACTCAAGCTTAGTAAGGCATTGTCTGTAGGTGGCCAGTTCAGGGTCCAGTTTATCCTGCCACTTTTCTAGCGAGAAGATTCAAGCTGAGTTGTCCGTGACTCTTTGTGCAACCTCATCCAGCTTCAGAGTAAGGGAACTGAAGTCTGTTGTTAAGGTATGAAGATCCTCCCTGAAAGGTTTAAACTTCTCTAGGAACAGCTGTAAGGTAAGCGATTCACTATCCGTGGAGGGAGGGCTGATGCTAGTACAGGTGTCAGTGCTCAGAATGGAGCTGGAAGCCCGAGGCTTCTTCGGGGCCTTTTCAGGTGTCACTGGTGGAGTGCACTTTGGTAGATTCTTTTTCATATCTACCTCCATTCTGGATGGTATAACATGCCTCCATGTGCACTCGCAACTTTCCAATGTGTATTAATGTGATTTGCGCTGTCAAAATAGCATAGTTTAATAAGTTAAGCAGCTATAATGGAACGGGTGGCTGGAGCTCCATAGGGAAGCTGCTACGTGGCACAGTGCATCGCCAGAAATCAGAAACACACATAGTTTTTATAGAAATACTTTTAGAATGTTGCTGCCTCTTCTACTTGTAAAAACCATTGCACATGATTTTTAAACTTTGGAGAACCAAGTCCCATAAGCTTGCTGACAGGGAAGACTAGACTGTGAGTTCTAGAGATGACATCAGCAGCAGCAGTTCTTCACTGAAACTGGCTTTTTTTGAACAGGTAGTGAAATCAGGAATACAAAACAGCTCATAACTTTAAAATGAAGTAACACATAAACCTAATTTTTGTTATGTGATTTATTGGGGGTGTGCTTATTCTAATTCTGTAAAGTGTCACTTTTGGCCAGAGTCCCTCATTAAAAAAAATATAACCTTTCCTAGTATGATGATTATTTATGTATGTATAAAACCATATGGTCTATTATTTTGTATTGCAGATACTTTTAGAAGGCCCCCATGATAGTTAAACCCCAAGTTAAAAGCAAAATCAGGAATATTTTTAAACAGTGGGACATAGAACTTTGCAAACAATATAAAATGTGCAAATGGATGTCTACAAACAAGAGAATCCATATGATGAAATACTATTTAAAAGCCATTAAGGAACCGTTCAAAAGGAAACTCATAACAAGGTTCAAATTTGAATTGTTTGAAAGTAGCTGGTTAACTAATTTATATTACAAAAATAACCCAGAAAACAGTTTATGTAGGTGTGATAAGGGAAAGATGATCTTACATACTTAGTGATCTAGTGCCCATTATATGAAAAGGACAACAAAAAGTATCTGGTAAGGATCCTTGACACATTAGAAATGAAACCATATTATATGATAACATATTTGTTAAAGACAAATTTAATTGAGGTATTAAATACTGTGGCATCATTCTTCAGGGTTATAGAAAATAAGAAATGTTGTTTAAAGAAGGTAATGAGAAGGCAGAAAAACTTACAAGAAATACTTATTAATAGTGTTTTGTGAGAGAGGGATCAACTAGAAGATTGTGCTAGTAGGAAACCATAGTCTATATCAGCAATATTATTTCTACATTTGAAAGAAACATTCACTTCTGGTATAAATGAAACTCAAATGAATATCAAGACTCCTATTGTAAAAGTGATACTAATTGGGATTAAGTTTAACTATGCAAATTGAGTATTGGAAATCACTTTTTGCAGAGAAAGAGAGAGTAACAATAGTTTTTTTAGAGTCAGATAAGAACTATCTTTCCTTAGGATGAGAGATTTCAGGCTTGAACACACCAAGGGATGTGTAGGTAATCAGACCTGAACCCTATGGTGTCCTGATTAAAATTCGGATCACCAAAATTAGCTAAAACTGAGTATTTGCATTCTCTTTTCAATATACAAACTGGAATGAAATTTGTATTGAATATTTATGCCTATTGAATGTGCCTGTGTTTAAATCCTATTATTATTTATATTTTTAATGTATTTAAATTGTAAAGATGTTTCATGTCGAACAATAAACTTTAATGATGATACAACAGGAAGTGTACAAGACCCCAAGGGAGAAAGTATAAGAATCCTTAATGATTCTAGGCAGGCTGATTGACCAGTCTGATTAGCATCATCATTTTATTAACATTTTTCATTGCTTTGAATATATTACCTCAAACAAGAAAAATATGTGGATCCCTGTGCCAAGTACTGAATTCTGTTTGTTATTCAGAAATTATTATTTGGGACTTGCACAGCCCTAATATTTCTTTTGCCCATCTGCATATTGCTTAACCGAGCAATTTTAAAGATCTACAGCACAGTGCCCTGTGTTCAGCTAAACATTGTAAAATAATACCATCTGATCCTCCTCAGTAATTAGTACCAGATTATTTTTCTGTCAGTAATCAGTAATCTATAACTGAATACTTTTCAAAAGTCATTAATCAGTAATTTGCCATTAACTATTTTTCTAAGTTATGAGTAATCTGTAATTGATTACTTTTCTCAGTCAGTAATCCATAATCTGCTATTTTGCCTCAGACTTGCCCCCTGCCTCTTCTAAAATTAATATCTTTCTTACTGAACAATGTGAATTGTATGCACAGACTAATGTCAGACATTATAGTCACATACATGTTCTTCTCCAGAAATAAATTCTACCCAAAACTCCTTATTCTTTTAGCTTTCTGAATGGATATACCCAATTTTTAGGATGAGTCTCTGATTTTGATCCCTTGTCCCATTAATTTGAAGCCTTGTCCCTGATTTACAAGACAGGGGGTTGGGAAGTATATATGTTTCATGGTCCCAGCAAACAAACTGCACTAACTTCCCACTAACCTGCCACTGCAGTTTCAGATGGATAAACCCCCTTTACTGATTCTGGAGGGAGCTTCCCCCCCCAGACATCAAGTGGCTCAAGACAGGTGGCAGGCATCATAGTCCAGGGGTGGGTCCCAGATGTACCAGAACCATCGTTCTGATAGTGATCAGGGTTCTACACACATACTAAAGTCATTTCCTCTTTCCACCACTCCTCTTGTCAGTGTAACCTATATTGGCCTCATACAGCAGTGCACCAGGTGATTGCACCACCTAGCACAAAACAGCAAGCCTAGAAAAAAACCTGCAGCACTCACCAGCAACAGTTTCAGAAATTTAGTAAGCATCAACAGCCATAACAGTGCTGCAGAATAATTCAAAACAGCAAGCCCCTGAAACAGTGAGAGTGGTCACTGCGTCAACAGATTCCAACATCCCATCCTATGGGCCATCTCACACTGCTGTCTTCAACACTCCACTGCCTATGCCACATCCTCTTTCACTTCTGCAAGGTCTACTCCTGAATCTGGATCCCAAGCATGGACATTCAATGCACTTCCAATAGACCATTGGCAGTCTCTTGTCACAAAAATACACAATCAATAATCACAGTACCTTATTAGGGGAAAAAAAAGCATTTTCATCTATTTTTCTCTGGTGACTCCACTCAGCCATCTACTTCTGCAGCACAGCCTCATAAACAAATTCCTATTCAAACTGCAGTTCCTGCTAGACCTCAGCCAGTGACCCCCTCCCCCCCAAGTAAGTGATGCCTTCCCAGTTACTTTTGACAACTGCCACTTGGGAATACTAAACCAGCAGAGCAAATATTTTTGGCTCTCACTGCTCTTTTTATGGAGACACCTCCATTAACACTGATAAATCTTTACCTCCTGCAAGGAAATACTGATACATACAGTAATATACTTTGACTGTGAATTGGCATGAAGATGATACCCAAATGTAAAAAAGTTGTAAATTGAAAAGTTCATGTTCCTGTTTATTAAAGTTTCTGGTCTTATTATCTGTTGCCCATCATCATTGGCACATGACTTTTAACAGCCTAGAATCATTGACAAAGGACGTTTAACAAGATTTTTAGCCCAGTTTCAATCAGGATCCAGGATTTTCAGCACCTTCAATGGTGGTAAGTACTTGAAAGTAATTTGATTAATATGATTACTATATTATAAAAACCAAAAGATAGGGCATTGAAATTATTCAGCTATTATTCTATTTCAAGGATCTAGAGACATGTTGAAACCTCTCCAGCTTCTCTCTTGAGGTTTACATGTGCCAAGAACCTCTCAATGGTAGTATCACTGTGTAATACACAGTCCCCTATCTGTTATTCTGTTTATTGTCCAGATTTTCAAATTAGTTATTAGCATAAAAATCTCAATCAGGAAATTGACCCTCATGACAAATATTATTCAAATACTGATGAACTGAGAGATAAATTGGGAATATACTGACCCTGATGGATGAACTATTGACTGACGATAGTTATATTGTCTGAAGCAGAAGGCTAGAGCCAATATGACAATTAGAAAGCAATAGTTCACCCAAAGGTGTCAAGATTTTCGTGCAATATCACAAAAGTATTTTGGCCAATATCTGTTTTTATTAAACCTTCCCTGAGTAATTTTCCTTCCCCCAAAGTAGCCAAGTCCTTTTGATAAAAACACAAATTCCCTGGTGCAAGTAATGCCCCCTGTGTTGCTTCTAACCATGTCTTATAAAATATGTATTTCTCTAGTAGTCCAGTTACCCCTCCTGAAGCCAATATTTCTAACACAACCCAGCACCCCTCCGGCCCTGAGATAGTAGCCTACATTTAACTCCACTCACCTTCCCTGCCAGCCTCCATGTCACACAGCTGTAATCACTTTCATTATTCAAGTAACTTTGTTAATATTTTACTAACTCAAGTACAATATCTATCAAGTTCTGACTGTACTTGCTTGAAACAGTGGCTGACAGCAGAGTTAAACAGAGGATAACTGATGACCACTGTCTCAGGGCCAGGGATGTGTGTGCACGCGCATGCATGCATACATGCTTCACTGACAACAATCAATAGTTGTTTAACTATTTCCCATCATCGTGAACCATTGCCAGCTGCCAACAAAAAGTCCATCAATAGTTTACAAATGTTGAGTTGAGAGATATAGTGGGAAATGTAATGCCATAAAAACATAAGCTTTATCTAAGCCTCCCTGGGATTTTTATATTGAGCCACAAGTGAGGCAGTTTATTGTTTTGGCAGTCTCAGCCACCAGACTGTTCCCCTAACAAGGATAATATTTTTATTCATTTATTTATTTAATTTATTGAGTTTCAGATTAAAAACCTATGAGCCAAAGGCTCTTTTACACAGGTTCCACGTCAGGAATACATTGATAGGTACATACACTGTGCAATTAAGCATTTACAGAGGTTATAAAACAAGAAGTAGCAAAAAAGAAGTAAAACAAGGGATAACAGAATGATTGGCGTAGTATATGGACAGGATATACCTGTAGTAGTACATTAGCCTGGTATTAACTAGTCCGACTAGAAATGGAATTGCAAAGGGTGGTGCCCAGTGGACACATACAATATTATTATAATACTGCAGCCAGTGGCCTTGTCCAGTAATGAAAATATAAAGGGAGGCACAAAGAGGGGCTAGGGTAGTAGTTGTCAGAGCAAGAGGACACATTCAAAATAGTTTTATGATTGCAGCCAGAGGCCTTCTCCAGCAACGAAGACAGAAAGAAGGCATGGAGAAGGGGCTTAGGTAGTAGTTGGCAGAGCCAGAGGACAATCAGCAGTGGTCAGGATTGGGTAAGAGTGTAGAAGGGAGGGGAGAATGTGAGGGGATAGGAGAAAAGTGGAGGGAAGGGGAGGGGAGGGTGGGTGAGAAGGAGCAAAGTCATTTGGAAGGCACAGAAGTATATGTGGCCAACTCTGGGTTTAGGTGAAGCAGTCACAGGTAGCACTAGTCACAAAGAGCTGATGTAGTTTGTGTTTGAATAGAGTGGCAGCATTATCTTTTAACTAAGCCACTCAGTATTTTCACATACAGCTGTGTGAGTGGTTTGCATGCCAATGGCTCTTGACACCCACTTAACTCAGCTAACAAATGTGAGCTTCAGTGTCCCAAGAGGCATTAATTCAATTAAAAAAAGTCCATGTTGTTATTTCATGTCACATCTTCTTTGTCGGCTCCAGGTTCTGCTGAAGCTACAGGTGCATCACTAGCTTAGCATAACATTCAACATAGAAACACAGAAAGTGTTGGTAGAAAATGGCCTGTTGGCTCAGCTTGTCTAATCATCTCCACCAAACTACTGTTGAATAAGAGAGCCCTCTAGGCTGTTCACTCTACCCATTCCCACTTTCTCCCTTTTTGGTGGGTTTCCTTATTACACCCTGTATCTCTCCCTTCCCTCATTTGTCCCGCCCCTCTGAATTTCCATGAAAAGTGCCATCTTCTCTGGCTTCCTAGTCCTTACATCCACCACCATCACTTTGAAAATCAACTTTGTGGTATCTTTCTTAAATTTGTTCCCAAATCAATTTCATTCGAGTTTCCCCTGTTATTTCTAGTCCCACTTACTCTGAACAATTCCCTTTACCCACTTTATTTACCCACAGAGGTATTGTCTCAATCAGGTTTCTACTCTTCCTTCTTGTCTCAAGCATGCACCTGTCCAGATCTGACAAACTCTCTTCATATGTTATTTCCTGCAGTCCCTAGATCCTCTCTGTCCCTTTCCTTCCTTAGATGTAGGCTGTAAAACTGCAAACAGTGCTCCAGGTGAAGATAAAACAGTTACATCTATTGTGGTTGTAACACCTCCTTCTTCTGCTTGCCATTCCCCCCCCCAATACACTCCATTATCCTAATTGCCCTACCCACTACCCTACTGCATTGTGCTGATTTTGTTAGACTGTCAGAAATGTGTCTGTCCCTTTGTCTCATTCTCCATTTCAACCTCCACCATGTATGCACAGTGTTAGGATATCTTGTCCCTATGACATCCCCTTGCACTTTTCAGTATTAAATTTCAACTGCAATATTTTTATTATCTATCCAGTCTACTCTTAATTTTGACAGCTTCATCACTATTCACCTAGCCACTGATCATAGTATCATCTGCAAAAAGGCCTATCTTGCCCTGAATCCATAAACCATATATGGCAGATAAAGATCATACCAAGACTGATTCCTGTGGCACCCTGCTTGAGATGCCCATCCTGAGACTCAGAAACTCCCAGTGTATTATTACCCTCTGTTCCTGTCTTTTAACCAATTTTCACCTACCTAATAATTTTTACCCCTACCCTAAAGTCCTGCATCCTCTTAACCAACCAGCCATTCAGATGGAATCAAATGCTTTACTTATGACAAAGTACAGTATGCTCACTACCTGTCCCTTATCTTCTGCCTTATCAACCAGTCAAAGAAATCAGTCCTGTTAGTCTGACATGACCCCCTTCCCAGTCATGAACCCATGCTATCTTGTTTTTTCTGCCATCAATTATTCCCAAGAAAACCTACTTTACATTCCCTTAATTTGGACTCTAGCACCTTACCCACAGTAGGCATTAGGCTGACAGGTCTGCAGTTCTTAAGATCAGTCCTGCTTCCCCTGTTG
This sequence comes from Neoceratodus forsteri, assembly GCA_016271365.2. Classification (NCBI taxonomy): domain Eukaryota; kingdom Metazoa; phylum Chordata; order Ceratodontiformes; family Ceratodontidae; genus Neoceratodus; species Neoceratodus forsteri. The sequence goes on from CM057453.1 coordinate 78,772,397, forward strand.
TATAGGTGAACCACATTTGCTATTTTCAAATCCCTAGGTGTTATTATTGTCTCCTGTGAGCTATTTATTGAATAGCTAAGCTTGCAGTTCAGCTAAGACCTGCCCATCTCTTAAGCACATGGGAATGTAGTTCATCTGGAATGATGGCTGTAACATACATAGTAATATAGTATATGACAGCATACTGTATAAGGACCACTAGACCGACCCAGTCTGCCAATATTCCCTTCCTGCATCAATGGTCACTGACACTACTTTAGCCTTTCTTACCAATGTATCCACCTTTAGTATCCACCTTTAGTCAATTAAGCCCTCCAATACCTTTTTAACTGGAATAGGATGCACACTGACCCCACCTCCCTGCCTGATGGTATAGTTAGGCACTGGATTCTTGTCCTCCACAATGAACAATAAGCAGAAATACCTGTTCAGGATGTCTGCTTGGCCTCTGTTCTCCTCTTCCTACTGCTGTCTTTGCTTCATCCTTACTATTCCTACCTTTGTCTTCCTTTTCTCCCTTTTGTATTGAAAGAAGTTATTTAGTTCATTCTTTGTGCCCTCTGAAATTCTCAATGCCATGTCAGCCTTAGCCTTCCATACAATCTAGCAGGCATTAGCTTCTAAACTATTGATTGTTGCCATGCACTACTGACATTGTCCATTGCTATAGACACAGAGGAGAATAGTGCAGGCTACTTTAAATTATGTGATTGACTTTATATCAACAGAAGGGCTCCCTTTCAATCCAAGGCTTGATAATTACTGCTATAAACTACCATAAGACTTGATTTTGACCCATCACATGACTATATTTAGAATGGGTCACCAATGTTAGGATGGATTTCCCAGGGTGCAGTAAATCAGGGAGGATGAACAATGTCAGAAGGATTGAGAGTGACTGAAAATTGTGTCACCTTCAGACATGACCACAAGAATTGCAGAAGCAGCTCCTTTGTCTGTGAGTGTACTCCAGCTAGCACATGTTGGGGGGATGACAAACATTCAGTAATGGCAGCAACCCATCCCAATACACTCAGAGTACAGGACACTATGAAATCCCAGTAGCCCATATTCCATTCATACTAACTCATCCACCCTATTTCCTGCACCCTATCTTCCATGCCCTATTGTTGGGATACCATTCAGAATTAATGTTTGATAACATTCAAAATGAAGAATAACATTTAACCATAGTAAACATTTTCCCAGTGCCAGCCAACTAGCACAACGGAGGGTCACAGTCCATGGTGGTGAACTGGGTTCTGGAATAAGCCTGGAGCATTAGGGGCTGGCAGGGGAGAGAAGGATTGAGCATCCCAGAGGATGCCAGTCAGGATGTCAGTGGACTGGGGGGGGGGGCACCACCTTATGTTTCACTAGTTCCACATTATAGCAAATCAAGATTGCACTGTTATATATGGTGGTTTGAATTTTACCTGTGGTGAGCAACCCACTTGGCATTGCCATGTACTCATAGAATACTGCAGTAGACTCACCTCATATGGGTTACATTCCCAATATATTTAGTGCTAATGCTCATTTTGAGGTGATTATCTGGCTTGAGTCCTTAAATAATTTTGAATTGGGTTAGCTGACCTATACTATATAATTATAGTAAAAAATGTTATCTGTGATTTTTATTAAGCCTTTCTCCCATAATAACATTGTTTTCTGTTATAGTCTTTATGTAAACTACCATAATGCAGGGTAAAATGCTGCAAATATAACCAGCTTTTAAAAGAGTGACCTTGGTATACAGTACTAGGGCAGCCCCTGAAATAGAAGTAATAAAGAAGGTATGTCTTTGCTTGAGGCTTTTGAAAACCTTGCCCTAAATGTTTTGGCACTTGTGGATAACATCAGACCAAATTAGTAATTGGTGCATAGATAGCATTTTTTTGCATAAATTCTTACATGACATTTTCATAGACACGTGTCACTATCAAGTTCAGACACTCCACCTTATCACTTACGAAAATGAACACTGGTCAAAATAACAGGCAGAGAAATTTTAGTTGGGGACTGTGCCCCCCACTCCCCATGTCTTTTTTTAATGGGGGTGTGGGGATTGCCGCCCCCCTATTCAAATAAAGAATTGTTTCTGTGGATGAAATTATTCAGATTTGCCATAGACACTGTTAGGGTTGGGGGAAGCTGCCCACCGCACCCCCTCCCTTGCTTTGTTTTAAAATGGGGGCTGTGAGGCACAGCCCCCTACCTCAATCAAACTAAGAACTGTATCAGTGGATGTAATTGTATGGAGATATTTGCTGTAGGAGACAGAGGTAGTAGCATAGAGCTTACACTCTTCTTTATGACATGTCATCACGTCATTTTATACATTTGCCATTGTGTCTCGCTACGGAGATTGCAGTGGTCCAGTATTCTCCACCAATGCCAGTGTTTTAAATGTGACAAAGAGAAAGTCATGCCAAACCTTTCTAAAGGGGTGCATGCAGACTCTCTACTGGTAGCTCAAGAATTAGACAAAAGCTTACACAAGCAGATGACAGCTAATTTCCCATGTCACATTCCCTGTATACCCAAGCCTTTACTAGTCCACAGAGCATAGACCATTTCCCCTACTTCCTATCTCCTTGAGGGTGGACCCTCTGGCACAGTCCTGCAGGCCCAAGACAATGCTGTTTATCCTGCTTAATAGGGTTAGTGCCATTTCTTTCTCCCATGCTCCACACCCCAACATCCATGATGGGCTCTATGCACAGTTCTACTGCAGATTTTGCTCCCACCTCCTTTCTCACAGTCCTGTGACATACATCCCTGTCAGTCCACTTTACGATTCAAACTCCAGCAATGGAAAGGCTCCATACCCCAGCTGACTGTGTGCTAGGTGTCCTTGTACACTACTTTGGTCTACGCCATTTAACTCTGGGTTCCACGCTTTTTGTTCTTAGGACACTGTGCTGCCACAGCCTCCTTTGCCTTCTTGTTTCTAATGGTTTGTGTTCCTCCTCTTTATTGTTTCTTGTTAGACTTTGCATTTACTTCTGACACTTTTTAGACATGCTTACTCAGCTTCTACCATACCAGTCTATTACTGGTAGCTGTTATGTCTCTCTCCTTGGTGGTATGCCTTCATTGCATTTATTCAACATTATCTTTGCCTAAACTGAGTTCCCACCTTTAAGTGTGGAACTCTAACAGAGGAGGTCTGTTAAGCCATTAAGCCATAAAGCAGTGCTCTGTTGAATTCTGCAAGGGTGGTAGTCCCATTTCAGAGTCAGAAAAATCTGTGCAACCAAGTCATTACTGCAGTTGCTGACAGTGGAAAGCATCTCCGTCTGGAGTGCTGCAGTTGCATACCCCAAACTTCCTTCAGCTAATATGGGCAAGTCTCTTTGGCACCTCCAAATGTGGAATTCGTTCCTGGGGATTCCTTCAGTCATGTGACCAAACACCATGTCCCCTTGTAAGGGTCACAGTCTCAGTTCTGACCCAGAAGTAGCAGACAGCCAACCCATTCTGCAGCCATTTATTGAAGCAGTTAATAATTATTATCTACCATTACTTTCACAATTGAAGCCCGTAAAAGCAGGGGGAGGCAGTGGTTGGTAAAGAGAAGAATGAAATATACTCAGCTGCTGCAGTCTTTCATCTGCTGCGCCATGTTCCTGTCTCTAGAACTCCACAGGCCCTGCCTGCACTTTCTACAACTGATGCTCCTGTGAGGGAAAAGCTGCAAACTAGATCTTCAGATTCTGTTTTGCTGACAAGGACAGTGACTGTTACAACTCCCCAGGTGCATTGCCATTCTGGTTGGTGGGGGGGAGCTCGAGCAAGCCAACAACCAATCACTGCACCTGACGGGAGGAGCAATAGACTTAAAAGTCGGGGCCATGCGCACAAGCAGCAGAATGCCAGCACTACTCAGCTGCTGCAGTCTTTCATCTGCCATCCCATGTTCGTGTGTCCAGAACCCCACAGGCCTTACCTGCACTTTCTACAACTGATGCTCCTGTGAGAGAAAAGATGCAAGCAAGATCTTCAGATTTCATTTTGCTGCCAAGGACAGTGACTGTTATAACTCCCCCGCTGTGTTGCCATTCTGGTTGATGTGTGGGGCTCGAGTGAGCCAGGAACCAATCACTGAACTTAATGGGAGGAGCAATAGACTTAAAAGTTGGGGTCACATGCACAAGCATGAGCAGTGCGCGAACATGAGTGTAGCAAAAATAACTTGAAACATGCTGCAAAACAGCTCTTGTGGCATTTTTCTCCTTCTGTTCAGTGTGCTCTGGTGAGTAACATTGAATATATTGAAATCTGATGTTAGAATAGTTTCTGGGAAACTGTTGTGTTCTCATCTGGGTACATTGAAGTAGGAGGTATTTCTAGTATTTTGGAAAATTAAATACTCATATACTTTGAGGGTAAAACATTTTAAACACAGAAATGGGTGTTTAAAACATTTGGGTAAATTTCACAATGTTTTTTGCCTTTTTATACCTGACAACTACTCATAATATCTCAAGACAGTACCCAGTAGATTCAACCATCACTGTACTACTAGATCAAAAATGGGGAGATGTCAGACAAATGAAATTGGAACATTCCTGTATAAAGAGAAGAAATTCATGTCCACTAGTCAGGGAGATGACTACTCACACCAAAGGTATAGCAATAAAACTGCATTTAAAAACCCAGGATAGACAAAGTCGTTGCTGTTCAATTTTATTAATGGGAGGCTATATTGAAATTAATCCAGATCCCCCACTCTGCTCAGTTAAAATGATCTATGACAACACCAGAAGCTTGAAAAACAAACTAGATATGATGCAAGCCTGGGTAGCCACTGAGAACCCTAGTATAATAGCAATTACTGAGACCTGACTAACTCACAAAATCAAAGCCAATGAAATAGATCTACAAAATTATTATTCTCATCATCAGGATAGGATTGGCAAAAAAGGTGGTGGATTACTTTTACACACTAAATAGGAATTAGGTCAAACTAGCATACTCTTCTCAGGAGGTAATGGGATGACAGAGTGCATACTTGTGTGTATTAAAAGACTAAACCTAGTAATAGGTCTAGTCTAGTCACCCCCAAAAGTTAAAGTTATTGAGTTTGATAAACTTACACATATTTTACAGCAGCATATCAGGGATTTTGGTTTATTTCTCATAGGCTACTTCATTGCAGCATGGAATAAATCTGGAGGGAATGCTTTCTGACAGAGTCTAACACCATTAGCCCTTACTCAAAAAATTACAACATCTACAAGGAAAAGGCATTTAAATAGTGAGGGGAATATACTAGATTTGATCTTTACCTCTGAAGGAACAGAAGTTAAAACTATGGAAGTAAAAGATCCCATATTTGGGGACCATTGTTCGATCTCATGTTTATGGGAAATGACCCTAAAACGTGTTTTTTCAATAAATTAGGAATCCTTTCACATAAAGCACAGACATTTTAAAGGTTATAGTAAAGAAACATTTCTACATAAGTTAAATGATATTCCCTGGCATAGACTGTTTTTAATCCCTGATCTTGATTCAGCAATAGATGAATTCAGCAAACTGTTTATGCAGGTGTGTGATGAAGTAGCTCCTTTCAAAAATAGTGTAAACAAAAAAAAACATGTTGCATGGGTAATGGAGAGATTAAAACAAGCAATAAGATTTAAAAATAGATTATGGAGAAAGACTAACAAAACCCCTGATTTCAGTGATTGGGTAAAATATAAAACACATAACAAACTCAAATCCCAGATAAGGAAAGTGAAAAAGAATCATTATCAATTTAGGTAGCAAAATGTACAGATCCTTGACAATACTGGGCTTTAATAAGATCTCTCAAAAAACCTGTGGACAATAGGTTGCCTATACAAATATAAGATAGGGGTACTTTATTGTCACCATTGAGCTCAGGGGAAAATTAAATCAATATTTCCCCACACTTAAAGATATAAATATCCTCCAAGGGGGGAGCACAGAGGTTAAACCTACAGACCCATGGCCCTCAAATAAACTAAAATTTAGATTTAAAATCATTGGCCCATCATTGGAATGAAATTAATTTTCATTCACATATCTGGACTGACTTGTACGGTATGGGTTGCATGCCCATTGGCTCATGCTCTGAACCAATGGGCATGCAGCCCTACCGATCTGTCAGTCAGTGGACAGTGGGGCGGCAGGTGGGTGGGGTGCTGCCACCCGCCCGACTGATGGGGAGGATCAGGATGGTGGGGCTCCGTGGGCGGGAGGGGTGGGGGCCACTAGATCACCAGGGATTCTGGATGTGGGGGTGAGGATGCCACCAGCGATCAGGCTACTGGGGTGGGGAAGCTTTACATTATGCCCTTGATCGGGCTACTCGGGGAGTGGGGGAAGCTTTACGTTATGCCCGTGATCAGGCTACTCGGGGGTGGGGGAAGCTTTACATTATGCCGCGATGACGGGCTACTCGGGGAGGAGAAACATTTCAGTATGCCTGCATCGGGCTAAGGGGCAACCACTATTATGCCCGCAATCGGGCTGATGGGGGGGTGGTTGCACTTCAGTCCCTGATCGGGGCTTGGGGAGGTGCCGCCAGGTGCGGTGGAAACAAGTGCAGGGCCACCCACAGGTGGCAGCTGCTGTGTTGCACCCTGCAATGCAGCAGCTCACCTGTGGGTGGCCCTCAACTTGTTCGTTTGTTTTTTTTAACGTAACTTTGTGCAGGTGCAGGTAGGGGTTGTGCCTGCATAACTCTGCATGGCCTGGCTGAATATCGGGCTGTGCAGTTTATGCATGGGCACACCCCCCCCACCTGTGCCTGCATACATTACTGATGTGCCCCGGCGCATCGGGATTTGTGCAGGCGCACTTTTCCCTTTTCAATATCGCAGCGGGGTGCATCAGTGGGTTGTGTATGGCACAGCAGTGTTGCACCATGCACAACCCTTTTGAATATCTGGGCCATTAGCTGCAAAGAGGTAAAAGATGAGTTGAGGACATTACATTTAAATAAAGCCCAAGGCCTGGACCAAATTGAAATCAGGTTTCTAAAAGACTCAGTTGAAGTAATGGCTCCAGTTTTGACCAAACTGCTATGCTGGAGCCTAATGGAGAAAAAGTTCCCTACAGCATGTAAAAGAGCAAAACTTGTACTGATTTACAAAGGGGGTCAAGCTACAGAACCTACAAATTTTAGGCCAATAGCATTGTTATCTGTGGTGTCGAAGGTCTTGGAGAGGCTGATGCAGAAGTAATTAAGTGGATACCTGGAGGAAAATTCTTCAGTGACCTGCTACCAGTCTGGTTTCTACAAGGGCCACTCCACAGACACAGTGCTTACTGACCTAGTGGATAACACAGCCACTCATTTAAATGGGGGCAGGTCAGTGGGTGCCGTGTTCATGGACCTCTCCAAGGCCTTCGACACTATGGATCATGCTATTGCACTCAATAGAATGTTGGGAATGGAGATGGATAAGGAAACCCTCTCTTGGTTTTGGTCTTATTTAACTTCAAGATTGCAGCAAGTGCAGGTGGGTAACTCCCTATCCGGACCAGCTTTGGTCAAGTGGAGAGTCCCACAAGGCTCTGTTTTAGGGCCATTACTATCTGTCATTTATATAAATGAATTCTCTAAAATGGTAGAAAACTTGAAAGTCAGAATGTATGCAGATGACACAGTTCTGCTAACACATGGAGCAGCTTCCATCCAGGAAATGAAGACTTTGGGCAGGATTCTCAAAGCTTTCAGAAGGTGCAACACCTTCCCTAAGTCCCCAAACCTTCCTCAGCCACGGAAAAAAAGGGGAGTTTGTTCCAAGTGCTAGTCACAAAACCCTCCGCAGCTGCAGGAAAAAACACTATGGACTGTGGAAAAAAGTACAGCTGTGGGAGTCCCTTAGGATAAAAAGGTGTGAGATAAGTAAGGCACAGCCCCTGAAAGGCTATTCACAGCCAGTTTTTTTTCAGTAGCTGAGGAAAGAATGTTACACACAGTGGAATGAGGTGTAACTCTCCCTCAGCACACTGCAGTAGTGCCCCAACAATTGGAATCAATTAAGGTGGAGGTGTACCACAGGTAATAGCATCTCAGACAGTATAGCAGCGACTGATGTTACAGCACTGAAAGCACACATTGCCATGATATGGCAACAGGCAACAGCCACTAGACCCAGTGCAGCCCATGACAGAGCCCCACAAGCAGTAGAGCCTGACCAGCCAGCAGAGAGTGCTACCCCTGCAGGCAACAGGAACACCCCAGGGAGGGATGACCAGCAGGGACAGTCAGCCACTGTGGTGCCAAGGTATTGCTGGTACCTGTGATGCTGCAGTCATCCCAGTTGAGGGACTGGTTGCAGGTCTCTTTGTGTGTGCTGTCAGCTTGGGTATTATGGCAGCAATCTTAAAGTCTGCTGCTTCAGCTACAAAGATCTACTATTGCTGTGCCTCCTCAGTCATTTCTACAGCTGCGGATCTGCAGCTGTGGATTTGCAGCACTTGCAGGATTCCTGCAGCTGCTGCAATTTCACAGCTGTGGGAGTTTTTGTGGAATTCTTTCAGCTGTGGGATTTTCTTTAAGAATATCATGCAACTGCGTTTCTGCAGTGCTGCAAGATTTTTTCCCGCAGCTATGGAATTTTTGCTGTTCTTTGAGAATCCTACCCCTTTTCTCCAAAAAGATTTTACCAACTTGGAGAGATGGCTATACCAGTCCAAGCTTGTACTTAATAGTGAAAAAATGAAATAAATGATTTTTCTCCAAAGTAAAAAGAAAAAAGGCATGTTCTCAATATAAAATCCAAATAAAAACATCTAGTAATGAAACTTTGGAACTGGTGGAATCTTACAAATACTTGGGGATCATTTTGGATGAAAACGTAAAATCTGATTTTCATATAAATGAGTTGGTTAATGAAACAAATAAAAAACTGGTTTTCTTCCAGTGGTCTAGCCACTGTATTGATAAGAAAATGAGACTGGATATAGTAAATCAATTTATCATACCTCGTATAGACTACAGAAGCCATATTTATGGCATGGCTAGTAAAACAAGCCTAAAAAAGATTCATGTACTATACAATAGATTGGCCAGACTCATATAGAATGTGAATATCTCATCCACCACTGTGTTATGTTAAATACTTTACAATGGCTGTCACTGGAACAAAAAAGGGAACTGAAATGGATAAATCAGATGCATGGGGTGGTACATCAGAATAAACCAAAGTATTTATATGCCAAGTTGAAAGTAGTTGAACACAGATATAATCATAATCTTAGGGACAAAAGAAATAACAAATATGTGAAACCAAAAGTGTGCAATAGATTTGGAGATATGACATTCGTGGCTAAAGTAATTCAACTATGGGATTCAATAGGTAATGAGTTGAAACCAATACAACAGACCCAACAGTTTATGATGTCTATCAGATATGATTTAAATATGAAATGCATGTGTAATGATTGAGGTGCTGTAGTCAGCCTTGTATGTTTAAATCTTTTATTCCTGGGTGTATGTAATGCTGTCTTTGGGGCTTTGTGATGTACGTAATTTACTTAATAACCGTACATTTTTTTTTTAAATATATAAAATCTGAAACAGGTCCATCTTGAAAATGAGTCTATGACCTAATGATGAGTTGTAAATCTACCTGTATAAAAATGAAGTTTTACTACTACTACTACTACTACATTGTGATTAAGGACATAAGATATATGAAAATTAAGTTGGAAACAACACAGTGTCTAATGCTAATTAAATAATACATAGCACTACAAAAATTCAGGAAAAGTAAAATTGGTTTTAAAACAGTCAAGGAGTTTTATGTATTGATATAAAAAAATATTACTGATTCTACGGGGGACTGTCAAAGCGTATGACTAGATATGATTTTTAATTGTGTGCAGATTTGGACAAATGAGCAAACTGTCCCTATATCCAATTTTCAAACTCATAGAATATAGCCCCTTTTCCAATGTTCCTATTTTTCATAAAAAAGCAAAGCTCAATTTTCAAAACTCTGACTTAGTTGTATCCTGTTTGCAAAGTTCAGCCATTTTTCAAAATATTTTTGCTGTAGACACAGAATGGCAGAAATATTTTGAAAACAGGACCCCCAGGTATGTCTAGGGCATGATCTATCTTGTTGGAGTGCTTTACACAAGTTGCACATAACTAGAGAATATCTTGTTTTTGTATGGTACTTTACATCCAGTCTTTGCCAAAAAAATTGCTAAACCTACAGTGGACATAAATGATAGACCAGGTTACACTCTGTCTGAAAATTAAGTCCAGGCACATTTATATCTCAGCTTTGCAAACTGGAAATAACTAAGACAACGTTTTAAAACTTGTCCTTAGCTAGATCCTAGCATTGAAAATCTGACATGGGGCAATTTGGCTTATGTCCAGTGTTGTACAATGGTAGTTTACTCACCTGGTAAAGGTGATTGTGGGGCAATGGCTCTCTGAGGCACTCCACCTACCTGACATCATGGGTTGTGTACACCTAATAGGTTGTCTTGATGCACATGTGACTGAATTTGAGAATGTCCCCTCTGAGTGTCTCTGATCACTTCTAATCAGGTGGATGTTTTCCAAAGCTGTATCTGAAATGAGAAAAAGTTATATTGCCCCCCCACTTGTACCTGGAATAATGTTAATGTGATGTCTCTGTGGAGGTATTGAATTTATAAGATTTATTGCCATAGGAACAACAAATGTCTTGCGGAACACACATCCTGAGATGTTTGTGTCCAATTGTTAATGTTATTTGGCATTGTCACGTTATTGTATAGGGTAAGGCATGGAGTGCCTCAGAGAGCCATTCCCCCACAATCACCTTTACCAGGTGAGTAAACTACCATTGTGGGGGATGGTCTCTGAGGCACTCCACCTACCCTGACATCATGGGTTATTCAAAAGCAGTGATATAAAGTCTAGGGTGGGTTAGACATGATAATGTCATTGTGTCCTGTGCTTGCTGCCAGTAGGCCTGCTCTGGCATAGTTTGTCTTGGTTTGTTGAGACACATCCAATCGGTAATGTCTTATGAAAGTGTGGCTAGTCGACCAAGTGGCTGTGGTGCAAATCTCTTCTGCGGTGGCCAAGTTTCTTTCTGCCCAAGAACTCGTAATAGCTCTGGTGGAGTGTGCCTTTAATGTTGTTGGTACCTGCATATTGTTAGCTTTATAAGCCTCAGAGATTGCTTTTCTGAGGTACCCCACTATGGATGCTTTGGAGTCAGGCAGGCCCCATCTGCATCCCTGTGTGATGATGAAGAGTCTGTCAGATGTTCAGATAGCTTCCGTTCTAGCAATGTATGTTGTGAGGAGGCGAGTCATGCCTAGTAGTCTAAGCTGTGGGTCGGCCTGAATCTCTTCTGGCAGGAGTTGGCCTGGAATTTTGGTAGATTGGTTTAGATGGTACTTAGAAGCAATCTTGGGTCAGAATGAAGAGATTGGTCTCATAGATATTCTGTCAGGGTAAAATTGCAGGAAGGGTTCTTTATGTGATAGTGCCTGTAGTTCTCCTATGCGTCGGGTGGACGTGATGGCTGTTAGAAATATGTTTTGAGTTGTAGCCCTTTTAGGAGAATGGAATCTATAGGTTCAAAAGGTGGCTTTGTCATTGCTGTCAGCACGGATGGTAGATCCCACGGTGCGAGCATTGGCTTTTGTGTGGGACATATGTTAGCTGCCGCCTTCAGGAAGTGGACGACGTCTTGGTGGGATCCCGGCATCGTGCCTTGTAACTGTCCCCTTGCTGCCCTGATGGCTGCCACTTGTACCCTGAGAGACTATGGTGAGAGTCCTAGTTGTAGTCCCTCCTGGAGAAATAAGAGGATGTGAGGAATGGTGCATGTGGAGGAGTCGATTTTGTGGTGCCTACACCATTTGTTGAATATGTCCCAGTGGCATTGGTAAGTGGTAATCGTGGATGGTTGATGTGATGATGCCATTGTCTGAATGACTGAAGGGTGGTATCCTGCTTTCAGCAATCTCTCCCTTTCAGGAGCCATGCCATCAGTTGTAATTGGCGAAGGTCTGGATGTGTAATAGGGCCTTGTGTGAGAAGGTCTGGTTTGAGCGGAAGTTTCCATGGACCTGTTAGTGCCGTTGAGACAATTGTTGCGAACCATGCTCTCCTCGGCCAGTGAGGTGTAATTAGAATGACTCGTGCTCTGGATATGCAGATCTTCCATAGTACTGGAGCAATGAGTGGTTTGGGGGGGAAGACATAGGCTACTTGAAAAGTCCAGTTGGCTGAGAGTGCGTCTACTCCTATTGCCCTGTGGTCCTTGAATTGTGACCAGTATTTTGTGCATTGACAGTTCTTGTGGGATGCAATGAGGTCTGTCTCTATTGGGCCCCATCTCTGGTCAAGTTGTTGGAAGACTTGTGGGTAAAGTTTCCTTTCTCCTGGGTGTATCATCTCCTGACTGAGCCAGTCTGCTGTGATGTTGAGTTTGCCCACCAGGTGAATTGCTGATATTGATCTCAAGCTTGTTTGAGACCATGCTAGTAGTTTGGATGTTTGTGATATCATTGCCCTGCTTCTTGTGCCGCCCTGCTTGTTTATGTAAGCTACCGTGGTCTGATTGTCTGACCGTAGTTGCACATGTTTGTTTTGGATGAGCTTGGAGAAGTGTAGTAGCGCCTTGAATACTGCCTTCATTTCTAGCACATTTATCATGAGTTTTGTCTCGGATATGGACCATTTTCCTTGTGTGGTATGATGTCCTAGTACGGCTCCCCAGCCGGAGAAGCTTGCATCCGTTTCTATTGTTATGTCGGGGTTATGTCTAGCAGCATACCTTGGGTCAGTCTGTGTCTGTTTGTCCACCAGTTGAGGCTTGACTTTACTTTGGGTGGAAGAATGACCTGTCTTGCTAGGTTGAGATCATGCGCATGTCCTTGAGTTAGAAGGAATGACATAAGAGGTCTTGCATTCTGTCTTGCCCAGGGAACCGTGTCTATGGTAGAGGACATTAGTCCTAGCATTTGAGAAATATCCCACAGTGTCGGGTGCTTTGTAGACCATAGTCTGTGTGCTGTTGATACTATTGTGTCAATTGTGGAATGAGACGGAGTAACTAGTCATCTTTCTGTGTCTATTAGAGTGCCTAGGGGTTCTGTTTTGTGACTGGGAACCAGTTGACTGTTCTTGGCACTGAGTACCCAGCCATGACGCTCTAGGCACTGCACCACCATTTGTGTCTCCCTTAATGATTGCTGTAGTGATCTTGTCCGGATGAGCCAGTCATCCAAGTATGGTATTACATGAATTTCCTGTTGTCGGAGATGTGCTGCTAGAACTACGGAAACCTTTGTGACTACTCACAGTGCAGATGCTAGTCCAAATGGCAGGACCTTGTACTGATAGTGTTGGCCTAGAATTCAGAAGCGTAGGAATCTATGGTGTGTGGGTCTCATCGGAACATGAAGGTAAGTGTCTTTTAGGCCAATGGATGTGAGGAAGTCTCCCTGGTGGAGGGCTTTGAGTGTGGACCTGGTCGTCTCCATCTTGAATGGGATGTAGCGTACTGACTTGTTTGTATTTTAGATCCAGTACCAGTCTGTATCCCCCTGTCTTTTTTGGCACCATGAAGAAGATGGAGTCTTGGGACTGGAGCAATGGCATTGTTGTCTCTTAATTCTTGAATAGCTGTAGTAATGTGTGCTGTTGTGTATTTGTGTTTGGAAGAGGGTGAATGAATCATTCTGTGTCCTCTTGGTGTGTTTGTGAACTGTATCACATAACCTTGTCCTATTATCTCTAGTACCCATTTGTCTGTGGTGGTGTCTTCCCATTGTTCCAGGAACAGTGTCAGTCTTGCTCCCACTGGAGTGTGACCTCGCTGGGGATGTGCGTAGTCAGGACCTGGAATTGTTGCGGCGATGGTAGTTTCCTCTGCCTCTTTGTGTAGAGCCCCTACCTTTGTATCTGTTGTAGTGGTATGGAGTGGAATAGTTTTGTCGGAAGGTAGTGCTGCGGAATATGTAGCTACCTCATCTCTTGTCGTAAAAGGACTGGTGTCTTCCTCTCGGATGTGTTGGAAGATAGGTGGAGCTTGTCTGTTCTCTAGCTAGGAGTCTGCCATCCTCTTTGCCTTTGAGATACTTCTCTAGGGCCTGCCTGAATATCATGTTGCCTTTAAATGGAAGTCTGTGTAAGGTGGCCTTTGATTCCTTGTCAGCATCCCAGAGTTTCATCCAGAGTGACCTGCGGGCTCGGTTAGTGATAGCCGCCGATCTAGCATTTATTTTCAGGGAGTCAACCGCCATGTCTGCCAGATATTTAGTGGAGAGAATGTCATTGTCTAAGAGAGTGGACTCGTGTGATTTTGCAGGAATGGTCTTTTGTATTTCCTGGAGCCGGGTGAGCTGTGCTCTAGTGGCGTATATAGCTTCCCAAGCCTGCTAATTCTGTGGTCTTCTTTATGTTTTCCTCTAGTTTTCGGTCAATTGGGTCTCATAAACCTGATGCAGACTCAGTGGGGAGTACTGTCTTTTTGTTTAGTGCTGCTATTTGAGGGTCCACGGTGGGTGGGGTAGACCATAGAGCCAATTTGTCCTCCTGCAGTGGGTACATTCTGTCCCATGATTTCCTTTTGGGAATTCTGGCTGGTACAGAGGAAGACCATTCTTTGAGAACAATCTCCTCTATTGCTTCACAGATGGGGAAGGCTTCTGCTAGTTTCGCAGTGGGCTGCAGGGACAATAGTAGCTTGGATGTGGGGGTTGGTGTCATCATGTCAAACCCCACTGTTTCCATTATGTGGTGTACCAGAGCCGAGATTTGGTCTGGGAAGCACCACTTTGCAGTGAGAGTTTGTGGTTCTTGGTCTAGACTTTCCTCTTCCGCATCAGAAGAGTCGCTGGGGTCGACCGGGGGAGGGATGGTGTGCATGATCTCATCTGCATGTCTGGTAAGAGATGTGTGCCTTTTCTTAGTAGGAGGTGATTGCATTTGTTGATGTTTAGAGAGTTCTGTTAGCTGTTGTAACATCACTGTTTAAACTTCCTGTTGGGCTTGCATAAGTTGGTTATTTTGTAGGAGCACTTTAGTGGTCTTGGAATGTTGTTGGTTGTCCTGACTAGTGGAAGGTGGGAGAGGAGTCATCCTCTGTGTCATGTGCCTCAATGTGTGTAGTGGATTCCTCAATGCAGGATGCACAAAGTCTGCCTGATTGTTGATGTGGGATTGGCACATTGCACTGCCTGAAGCTTTTTGGTTTTGGCATGGTCACCTGATGAGTAGATATAAATGATATGCTTAGTGGTGTGGTACTCACTGTGCTTGCTACAGTAGTAAGTGTCTTAGATAAATGTGCTTTCAGTATCATTAATTGTATGAGATAAACATAAGTTATAAAACTTTGTTGTTTGTTGTGGGAATAATGCCTAATGAATTGCAGTATCACAGCATTTCAATGCTTATTAGTTGTGCTTCGGTGGAATGCAACAGTCTGTGCTGCACATTTAAAGGTGGTTTGCCTTTAAGGTGGAGATGGTGCTGCATAATGAGTCCTGGGGTTGCTGCCAAAGGACTGCATAGTAGCAGTACAGGATCGATAAAGTCCGCTCTGTACTGGCACATTTATTTAACTGTTTTGTTATTAAATAGTGTGGAAAAACATGCTGTGCCAGGGGAAACTGCATGATTTATGCTGTTGTATGAGTCGCATGCTCATAGAAGCAGTACACAATGCATTGGTCATCCCGAGACTTGCTTTGAAGACTCGCGAGTGTTTCCTGGCCAATTGGGGAGCATGCTCTACTTGAAAGTGCATGAAGAAGCAAGAAGGGAGAGAGCAAGAAGGCATGGCCATGGGCACTTCTAGGTGCCATAAAATAACATTATGGCATCTCCATTTTGGAAACACGTGTATGTGCAGCCTTCTATGTTGGGAGAAGTGGTAATTTCGGAAATTTGGCCACCAGTTGGAGTGACACCAGGTGATTGTGCAAAGTGCAGGTAGGGAGAGGTGCAGACCTGAACTTGGAGCATTGTAAGGTACATTTAAGTAGTTGTGCACAAGTAGCATCTGGGACCGCTACATGAGGGCTGCCCAGAGTGCTGTGCTCATTCATTAGAATGGAATTTTGCTGTTGGAGGAGCGCAGAAGCTGATCTGCGATAGTAATCATGTGCAGCATCTGGGACCGCAGTATAGGGGTATTCAGAGCGCTGAGTTAGGTAAAGAAAATGCTGCATTGGAAGGGAGTCTCTGCAGTGGCAGCAGTACAGTGTTTGAAGTAGACTAGTGTCTGGAACCGCTAAGTTAGGGGTGTCCAGAGTGCTAAATGTTTTAGTTAATCTGCTAGAGAAGTTGTCAGCATGAAGTCTTGTAATTTGTAGCAGTATTCATTGCTCTGGATTGTCGCATGTGCTGGTAAACCTAATGTGTGTTTGTAGCATGCTAAGTGTCATGTGGGATTGTAATGGTGGAGTCTGTGGCAGTAGAGAAAACACCTTTTCACATAGTATCCTTAACTAGCTCACTGCTAATCTGCATGATGTACTGTGAATCGTACCGATGTACCAAATAGACGCAGAACTAGCTGTGCTGGCTGTATAAATACTGAAAGCAATAGGTACAAAAATATGCAAGGAAACTGTTTTCCTACCTTTAAATGAGTTGTTTAATGTTTCTGTGGTCTGGAGCTCTGGAGTAGTGCGACAACCTTCATGAGATGCACAATTTGAATTGATTAGAAGTGACCAGAGACACTCAGAGCGGACGTTCTCAAATTCAGTCACATGTGCATCAAGACAACCTATCAAGTGTACACAACCAATGATGTCAGGTAGGTGGAGTGCCTCAGAGACCATCCCCCACAATAGAAGATTGCATCTGGATGTAGGATTTGAAAATTCCCCCACATGCTTTGAAAATACCCTCCCAATATAAATGTGCTTTGATACAATTTTTCAGTCTGAGTGCAACCTCAGCTATCAATTACATCTATGCCTATCATTTTTTATCCAAAACTTGATGTTAAGTAAGATAAAATAGCTTATTATATTGCAGATAAGACAACTTAAAAAATACAGTACCTGCAGCAAAATAGAATTTGGTTCAGACATACCAGAGCAGTTTCTGACATTGACATAACTACAAGTTGCATTGATTATGACTTTTGAAAATCCAGGCCAAATGCTTAAATCATTGTGAAAAATGTTCTACAATCACATACAGTATGTACTGTACTAGAATTAAACTCATATGTAAACAAAATATTAAGAAATGTATGCCTCATCTCCTCCTCCTCCTTTACACAAGCTCTGCAGAATTCAATGCAGAGAAAGCAAAAACTTACCTTCTGCTCTGTGCATGGTCTGAAGGGTCTGAGCATGCTATTTCATACAGGATCTGAAGGATCCTGCGTGAAGCAAGTTAGAACTCCTCCCACCCCCGCTTTGTACAAAGATAGTTTGAACTTTTTCAAAATGTAATGAAATTCAGTACACTAAAGTGTATTAATGCATCATTAGGGTTTTACAATCACAAAAGTAGGGACAGATGACATTTTGGGTTTTTCATCATTAATTCCAACCCTCTTCCCAGTCCCTAGCCTCATTACAAATTGCCAAGCTACAGATCTGGGGCAATGCCCAAGGGTTTTCTGCCTCAAGATGAGGATCTGTGGTGCTCTGTAAAGAATGCTATGACTGATGTCTTGCTTCAGGCAGGGCCCACTAGGCCCTGCATAAAGAAAGGTTTGAGAGATCTTTTGTGTCATGTTGGACCAGTAGTGTCCTTCATGAAGCAAGTTATGAGTCATCTCATGCTTTATACATTACCTGCAGGGCCCTACACAAAAATCTACAGCTTCACACAGGGCCCATATGGTCATACATAAAGAAAGAATTGAATGATTGCATTCCTTGCACAAGGCCCACAGGGCCCTGCCCAAAGAAGTTTACAGCTGATGCAAGGTCCTAGCATTAAACTTTCACATAGGGTGAAATGTGGCTTATGTTCAAGGTTGAACAATAGAACACTGCATCTAGACATAGGCTTTGAAAATCCCCCAGATATACATGTGCCTGGACACAATTTTCAGGCTGAGCATAGCCTCAGCTATCATTTACATTGACAGTATGTCTAGCATTTTGCATGCAGAGCTGGATATAAAGTACAATAAAATACTTTGTAATTTTACAGCTAAGGACAACTTTGAAAAATACCTTTAACAAAAAGAATGTGATTTAGACTTACCAGAGCAGTTTCTAACATTGATGTAACTAGGAGTTTCATTAATTTTATGGCTTCTGAAAAGATCATGAAAATCATTGTGAAAAAAAGTTCTACAATATCATGTGTTGTACTAGACAAGAATAATATGCAATGCATAAAAATATATCACAGTCAATGTGTGTGGAATTACTAAAGCATTTCAATAAATAAGAAATGACATCTTGTGCAAAAACTCATTTTGACTGACATTGCCCAGATTATTTTCTTTTTTTCTTCTTTTTTGGCAACTTAGTATACTTTATGTAAGCAATAAGACACAAAGGGGCATGTGTAAAACATATTTTACAGCATGGCCACAGGTGTAGTAGGGCACGAGGCTGAAGGCTGAGTGACTTCAGCCACTGGACATGCTGAAAAATATGTTTTACACACATCCCTGAGTGCCTTATTGCACTTATACAACTGGGTCCTTTTTTTTTTTTACCTTTTACCTTTTACTGTTGGGAAAAGCATGTATATGTAGAAATAATAGATTTACTTGTGTGCATTTGTGATAAAATAGTCCCTCCATCCACTGCAAGTGATGTCATTGATGATGTCATTGTATTATTGCCTACTTTCTGCTTCCTGTTTTTATTTCTCTGTTTTTCTCCACATTCAAGATATGGAATGTTTATCATGGAATGTTTACCACGAAATACATGGATTAAAAATTCTGCTCAGTTCCACTTGCAGAATGTTTCTCTCATAACACACTGTACACACAGACAACACAGGCCTTTGTTACAGCCAGAGACTCAATTATCTCACTGTCAGAACAAGAAGAATAGAGTTCCCTGATGAGCAGGTAAAGACACAAGGGGAATTTTTCACTGTCAGCAAAGAAACAATTGTAGTGAAAACTATAAACAATACTTACTGTTTCTAATTTGTTTATGTAAGGAGAGTGTGATAATCAGAGAAAAACATTTAATTAATTTGTTTTATTTTTTTTACTTAAGGTAGTTTTATTTTTAGAGCCCAGCTGAAGTTTTTTTTTTTTTACAGTGTAAAGGTGGCAGCCATGTTTGTGGTGAAAGATTAATTCTGGCTGTAGAGGGCTACCTGAAATGCCTGTGTTCCAAATGAAATGCCCACTGATTTGGGTTCCAGGCTATTCACTGCTGAGCAGCCCTTTTTTTAACCATGTGTAAACCATATTTTACACATAAATAAGAGCCAGTCAGATTACTGGATTTTACCCTGCCATTTTATAATGGTTTTTCAGATTTACAAAGATATAACAAAAACAACAAGACCGATAACAATAATAATAACACGTAATGTAGCACTAACAAAAAGAACAAACTGCCCCTACCTTACCTCCCCCAACCTCCCAATCCGCCCCACCCACCCCACCCTTGTACATGCCTCTACTTCTGCAACCTTTAGAATGGTAACAGTTAAAGAGAAGAAAAGGTCAGGAGTACTTAGTGAGAAACATATAAAGATCTGTCCAACATGCTATGACTCTAGATAGTTGAATTATAAGTACATATTGCTTTTCAGCTGAGATGGCCATCAAACACTCTTGTATCCACTCCGAGAGGGAAGGAGTCCACGAGTCCAACCAGTGCCTCTCTATAAAAAGTTTGGTCACTAACGAGATAAGGACTATGCAATACTTATGAGAAGAAGTAACAATTGTGGAATAGTCCCTAAGGAAACATATTTCTGGAGTAAAACAATCTCCGAGGTCAAATTGGAGGGATGTCTTTTCATGGACCATGGACCATAATTTATTTGACAGGTAGACACTCCCATAGTTTATGAAATAAGCTGCCATCAGCCAGTGCACAGCTGGGACATTGTGGGGAGGATAAGTTTTTTCATTCCAAAAAGGACATAAGGAGTAAAGTAAAGATTATGCAGTATTTTAAATTGTACCAGTTTAAGCTTGTCTTCTTTAATATAGGTGTAAATATTGTTCCATATTGAGTGACATTACAAGCTAGACCAGCCAAGTCCAAGAAGGTTTTGCCAATAATAGGCAACAAGGGAAATTGAAGCACAGTCATGGAGGAGCAGAGCTTTATATATACCTGATATTGCCTTCTGTTTACCAGCACATTGGATGTATTCTTGAAAAGGGGAACAAGATACCTTAACCGAAGATGCAGGGCCCAGAAAATGTTTAACACAATTGCTCAATTGCATATATTTGAAAAAGCAGGTTGACACAGTCTTGAAATGACTTATCATATATTGCAATGGCTGAACTTTATTGCCTATAACCATATCACTCACTTTAAGGGTAGATAACCAAGGCCAGAAAGAGGATGGAATAGGTTTACCAGCTATACTTATGTTGTGGTCATTAAATACTGGCTGAACTAATACCTTAGTGGGAGCAACTTTTAAGTAGCTACATAATTGGGAGTGAGCCCTAACACTCCAGCCAATGGGGAGGAATGAAGATTTCTAGGAAGCTTATAATAGGGAATATAAAGTAATGATTCCAGAGAGATATTGTGTTTTTTGGTCAAAAATTGTTCTATGACCAACCGGCTAGGGAGGGGGGTAGATGAAGGAAGGGCTTCTCCCCATCTAAAATATTTGGCGCCATGCAAGGCAAGACAGTATTTAAAGAAATCTGGCAACTGCAGCCCACTATACTTGTACAGTCTGCACAGTTTTGAATATGCTGTACAAGGGGTTTACCTAACCACAAAAAGGCAGTACAGGCTGAGGATAACTTCAGAAACCACTGTTTTGGCAAGTAGAGGTTCAACATACCAAGAGGGTAGAGCAGTTTAAGGAGAGCACACATTTTCATTAAATTTGCCCCGCCCCAGAGAGAAAGTGGTAGATGTCACCACCTGGCAAACTCTTTCTCTATGTGTTGGACCACCTGGTCTAAGTTTAAAGTTTTAAGTTTAGAGATATCTTTAGAGAGTTTATTGCTCAAATAATTCAGTGCTGAAGTCTCATATTGAAACCCTAGTTGGAGGTACAGAGGTTTGGGATTGAAAGTCGAGATAGGGTAGATTACTGTTTTGGAAGGGTTTAGTTTATAACCAGAAAAAATACCAAAGTTAGAAATAATATTTAGAGCTTCTGGTAAGAATGTAGCCCAATCTGAGAGATGGACCAAAATATCATCTGCAAATGATGATAGTTTATACTAGTCTTGTCCTATGTTTATACCTTTAACAAGAGGAGATATATTTATTATTCTAGCTAATGGTTCGAAGTATAGATTGAAAAGATATGAGGATAGAGGACACCCATGGCAAGCACCTCTGAATAATGGGACAGTATTGGATAACTTGCTATTGCACAGAATATGTGCAGAGGGGCATAAATTCATCTGGGAAACCATATGTTTCCAGAGCTCTAAAGAGATATAACCAGGACACTCGGTCAAATTTTTTTTCTATGTCTAGGGAGACCAACATAGCTTCACAAGGGGTCTCCCCAGATGCAGAAAAAAGGTGGAAAAGTTTTCTAAAATGCTCACTCAACTTCCTGCCTGCCACAAATCCAACCTGCTCAGGTCGGAGGAGAGAGATACCCATACTGAGGACAATCTGGTTGCTAATATTTTACCATATAATTTAATGTCATTATTAATCAATGAGATGGGACAATAACTTTCTGGCTTAGTATGGTCTTTCCCAGTTTGAGCAGTAACACTATACAAGCCTCAAATAGTAGCTTATCTATAGGGGTATGCGTGCTCCAGTAGTTAAAGAGAGTGGTAAGGAGTGGTGTTAAAAGGTTTTTATAAGCTTTATAGAACAACAGAGTGAAGCCATCAGGGTCTGGCACTTTATCGATGGGCAGGGAACAAATTAAAGAGGTTACCTCTGATGCCATTATAGGGTCTAGCAAGGATTGTGCTTGGGCCACAGTAGGTTGGGGTAGGTGAACTGAAGCAAGAAATAAATCATGGGCTGTTACATTGGTATGATCTCATGGAAGGGCAGTATAAAATGTTTTGTAGAATTTGGAGAAAATGGAAGCCATCCACCGGGGGTCTGTTGTTGATAAATCTGTCTCTGGGTCAACCAAGGAGGATACCCATTTAGGGCTGGAGTGCTGTTTGATTCTAAGGGCTAAAAGCTTGCCAGCTTTTTTACCCTGGTCAATGTATGTAGCCCATAGTCTGGCAGCCACTTTATCAACATTATTTAAAAGATAGTCCAAGTACTGGGCCCAAGATTGTGCCAGTTTTACCCTTATGGAGTCCGTAGAGGAACTAGAAAGGGTATGCTCAATACATCTGAAATGTTGGAGCCAGTTATGTACTTGGGCATTTTGTATCTTTTTCCTAAGAGACACCAAATGTATAAGATCCCCCCCCCAATGTGGCTTTAAGGCTGCCCCAAATGATGTCTTGAGGTAGGGAGGCAGATTGATTAAGTTTAATGATTGTGTCCATGTACTGCCTAAAATGGGCTGTCATTTCTGGGTCCCATAGTAACTGGTTGTTCAAGAACTAGGTATGGGGGCACTGGGGAAAGGAAGGGGTATCTAATACCAAGGTAACTGGAGAGTGGTCTGAGACAACCCTGGCTTGTATTTTACTATATAAGATACCAGGTATGAGGTATTTACTGTTAAGAAAAAATGCTATTCTGGATAGTACCTTGTGTGGTAAAAAAAGAAAGTAAAGTCTCGAGCAGAAGGATAAAGAGTTCTCCAGGGGTCAATGAGACCCAACATATCAATAAATTTCCATAGAGCGCTCTGTCCTGGGGACAACCCAGCTTTGGTGAGGTATGTTCCGTCTAAATTATGGGCCTTCACAAGGTTCCAATCCCCTCCTAAAATAATAGGTAAGTGGTTGAAGAGGGCTATAGCCATGGCCAAGGAAGGAAACAACCCAAGGGTATCTAAATTAGGTCCATATATCAAGCCTAGTAGGAGCTCCAAGTTCCCAAAAAGACCATGAAAAAAATATACCTCCCTTCCGGGTCCTTAATCTCTGTTAGTAAAGTAAACGGAACAGTTTTGGAAAAAAGAATTGCCATGCCTCTCTGGCGTGGATTATTGTAAGCCCCAAATGCCCTACCCACCCACGACTTGGTTAGGTAGGACATCTGGGAGTTCAGCAAATGGGTTTCCTGCAAATATAAAATGTGGGCAGAGAATTGACTCAAGTGTCTCAACAGATTGTATTTTTTTCTATTATCTCTTCTACCCATAACATTCCATGTAAGATATAACAATGAATTAGCCATAATATCTAAGCATCTTAACACTGGCATACAACAAAACAATTCTGAGGTCGATGCACCAACCCCCCCCAACTCAATTAAGCTGAATACAATAACATTTTACAAATAAAATACCTATACTACTAAACTACAGAAACAGAAGGATAACTATATACACAAATATTCCCAAGTATTCCAGGCCTATTGCCTTCACCTAAGAAGAAAAAAAATCTGGTATGAGACGGAGCCAGCTCCCCACCTCACCCTTAATAAAGACCAGTAAATTGAACCCCAAACAGGTATAGTATAACAGTACACTCCTCAAACTAAAGAAATAAATGTGTACTAAAGCGATCTCTAGGATGTACCTAACTATTTAATGAATGCAGAAAGATGACTGCATTTACAGATGCTGTAATAATAAAAAAAAAAAAAGGAAAAACATAGGTGGCTAAATAAAAAGGTAGTAACTGACTTCTCAAATCTGCTATAAAAAAGGTTAAAAAAGAAAGAAAAAAAAGTTTGTTATCCTCACAAATTGTAAAGTCCTGAAACAATCAGCTGCCAAACCTTCTATGGGCAGGAAAGAGTTCCTTTGAAGCTATAATAAAATAACACAACTCGAGTGCCATGAGGAATACAAAACTGATGTTCGAATGCATCAGTCCCAGCAATGCTCCAGCAGAGCTGTCCAGAAGGAAATATCTTAGCGATGCAGATGCCGATGGGAGAAGTAGTGGCAAATCCATTAGTTTAATGGAGAAACTTCTCATGTAGGTCCAGGCTCTGGGGCATTGTTGAGATCTCTGTATGTTTTGAACCTGCCAACAAGCAGTCTGAAGTGGCCATCCAAATGACACAGCCTGGGAAATAAGATCCCAGACCTGCAGGCAATAATATCAGAGGCTAAACTAGACATAGCAGCAATTAGTGATACGTGGTTTACCAGTTACCACACTTGGGAGACTTCAGTACCTGCCTATGTACTGTTCAGAAGAGACCGAGGTGCAAAAGGGGTGGAGTGGCCCCGTATGTCAATGAAAATATCAAAGCTACAGAAATTCTGAATACACATAAGGAGCCAGAAGAACTGTGGGTCACCCTGGATACAGGAAATGGGACAGCCATAAGAACTGGGGTTGTCTACAGGCCCCCAGACCAGGGGGAGGACATAGACACATTACTGTTAGAAGATATATAAAACATGACAGCTAAAGGAGAGGTTCTGATAATGGAAAACTTCAACATGCCAGATACAGATTGGTCAATACCAGCAGGAACATCTGCCAAAACTAGACACATGGTGGATTCCCTGCGGGGGGGTGGTCCTCAAACAACTGGTACAACAACCCAAAAGAGACAGGGCTATCCTAGACCTAGTACTGACTAAAAGGGAAGGGATCACAGATCTCCAGGTAGAAGGTCACCTGTGGGCCAGTGACCATCACATGGTATGGTTCAATTTGGCCACTACAACTAAATCATCCCATTCCAAGGCAAAAATATGGGACTTCAGAGGAGCTGACTTTGATAAGATGGTCAACTGAATTAAGCTAGCCCTGGCAAAAACAAACACAGGTGAGGGGGTATAGGCAAAGTGGGCCAGCATTAAAGATGCAATACTTGAAGCAACATCCTATTGTGTTAGACAGAAAAGGAAGTGCAAAAGAAGAAGAAAATCACTTTGGTTCTCAAATACAGTAGCAGAAAAGGTCAGAGCCAAAAGGCTAGCCTTTAGGAAATATAAGGGAACACAGCGGGATGAAGACAGGGAGGCACACCAAACTGCACTAAGGGAAGCAGGGAAGGCAGTAAGGCAGGTAAAGTCCTAAACTGAGGAAACACTAGCACGAACAGTAAAAGAAGGTGACAAGACTTTCTATAGATACATTAGTGAAAGGAGAAAGTCCAAAGGGGGTATTGCTAAGCTCAAAGGAGAAAAGGGTGCATGTGAGGAGGAGGACCCTGTAAAAGCATCTATCCTAAATAGATACTTTTGCTCAGTATTTACTGAAGAGAAGGTAGGGCAGGGCCCACAGCTCAGCACCATGGACACAGGGGGGAGGGAGGTGAGCACTACTCCCTTCACAAAAGAAAGGGTCCTACAAGAGCTCGCTAAGCTCAGGGTGGACAAGACAATGGGACCTGATGGCATACATCCCATGGTACTAAAGGAGCTAAGGGTGGAACTAGCAGAGCCATTAGCAGAACTGTTTAGTGAGCCTCTGAGCACAGGAGAGGTCCCAGAAGACTGGAGAAGGGCTCATATGATCCCGCTCCACAAGAGTGGTAGCAGGGTGGAGGCAGGGAACTACAGACCAGTCAGTCTTACCTCAGTAGTGGGCAAGATTATGGAGGCACTCCTTAAGGAAAGGATAGTGCAACACCTGGAATCCATAGGGGCACAGGATCCATGACAGCATGGGTTTGCAAAAGGAAGTTCCTGTCAAACTAATTTCATAGATTTCTTTTACTGGGTAACCAGAGTGGTGGACAAAGGGGGAGCAGTTGATGTCGCCTACCTTGACTTCAGCAAAGCTTTTGACACTGTTCCACATAGAAGATTGACAAATAAGCTGGGTAAGCTTGGGGTAGGTCAGAAGTTGGTCAACTGGGTGGCAAACTGGTTGATGGGCAGAAAACAGAGAGTGGTGGTAAATGGTATACAGTCAGAAGAGATGCAAGTCACAAGTGGGGTACCTCAGGAATCAGTCCTGGGGACAGTCCTCTTCAATATCTTCATTAGTGACATTGCAGATGGACTAGAGGGTAAGGCTTGTCTGTTTGCAGATGACACCAAGATCTGCAACAGAGTAGATGATCCAGATGGGGTGGGCAGAATGAGAAGAGATCTGGATAAACTAACAAAATGGTCAGAAGAGTGGCAACTGGGGTTTAATGCAAAGAAGTGCAAGATCACGCACATAGGGAAGAGAAACCCTGAAGCCACCTATAGGCTGAGAGGGGAGTTGCTGGCAGTCACAAAGGAAGAAAGAGACTTGGGCATCATCTTCACCAATGACCTGAAATCATCCAAGCAGACCTCTAAAGCAGTAGGTAAGGCTAGGGTGATGTTAGGGTGTATTAGTGTGGGTATCACAAGTCGTAAGAGGGAGGTAATAATCCCTTTTTACAAGACACTGGTTAGGCCCCATCTGGAGTACTGTGTGCAGTACTGGAGGCCACACCTTCACAAGGACATTAACCAAATTGAGGCAGTCCAGAGAAGGGCAACCAAAATGGTGCAGAGACTGCATCAGAAGAATATGAAAACAGATTAATGGAGCTCAATATGTATACACTTGAGCAAAGGAGGGAGAGAGGTGATATGATCGAAACATTCAGACACCTTAAGGGCATTAACAAGGTGAAAGAGTCTAACATGTTTAAATATAAGAAAAATAGCAGGACAAGAGGACACAGCATGAAATTAGAGGGAGGCTGATTAAGGGGGAATGTGAGGAAATTCTTTTTCACAGAAAGAGTGGTGGATGCATGGAATGGCCTACCTCAGGAAGTGGTGGCTATGAATACAGTGTAGGGCTTCAAACAGGCATGGGATAGGCATAAGGGAGCAATACAGATGAGTATGAATAGATAGCCCACTGACAGAGCAAAGGCCGATGGCACATTTATAAGGTAGAAAAAGAAATGGGCAGACTAGATGGGCCTTGCGGTCCTTATCTGCTGTCCACCTCTATGTTTCTATGTTCCCAACCAAGGCCGATCATCATTTATCTCCTCAGGTACTTCACAAAGGAACAACTACTGAGGGCAGCTAGGGAGAAAGAAAATCTGTATTGGAGGGGCACCAGAATCTCCATCTCTCAAGATTTTTCAAATGAGGTGGTCCAGACCCGTAAATCTTATAATACATTAAAAGTGGCACTCCGGGAGGCTGAGGTGATCTACATATTTAAAGGACTGACTCCAGGAATGGGAAGAGGTTTAAAGGGAGAACACCCAAAGAAGTATTGGGATCGATTAAAAGCAACTGGCCTGATATCAGGATTGAACCCCCTGTGCACAGATGGCTATGGGAACAACAGAGAAATCAGCAGAGGAATACAAAGCACACAGTCACTGGTAAGCCACAGCAGAACATTGCAGAAAGGGAGACCTTGAAAGGTCATGACAATGTGTCTTCTCCAGCTAATGTTGGACTGTTGACTAGGTCCCCCCACCAAGAACAACCTGCACAGCCACAGAAGGAGCAGGCTGATGACTCCCTGAAGATCAACAGAACCAGGCACAGATCTCATAGACAGCCACCAAGGGGCCCTGAATTGGAGCTGTACTATTGTCATCACCCACCAAATACACAGGGTAATCGCCACTCTCCCCACAACACAACAATGGGAATCTGGACCATCTGCTGCATCCTTTTTTTTTTTCCATTCAAATTTTATTAAGGTTTTCAATACAGAGAATACATCCAAGCCAGTGGTACATAATCTACAAGGTCTGCATACATACAACAGCTGTTGCCAGGAACTATTCTCCCCCAACCTCCCCATTCCCACCCCCTCCACTAAACCTCCCTCCCACAAAACCAGCACAGCGGGTAAATCCCGCATCTTGTGTAATCACTCAAAGGAAGAAGTACGTTTAAAACTATAGAGAATATAATGTATATAAAGGACCACATATCATGTTAAAGTTTGATAATGTATTCTGGAGGGTAGCGATGGTTCTCTCTGTTCTAAGACTGGTGAGTAATTCCTACAACCACTCTATACACTGTAGGTAATTTCTAAGGTGTCTTTCCAATGTTTGAGGACCACTTTTTTGACTGATGCAGAGATTAAAGCCATGTGATATTTTCTGTTCCGTACTGTGATATTTGAAACATCCCCTAACAAACATACCTCAGGTGTGAAAAGGTCGTTCGGGCCCAGTAAAGGGTCCACTCTATGTTTAATTATGGACCAGCGTGGGGCTACCCTGGGACAATTCCAGAAAATATGAAGAAGATCTCCCTGACCTTGGAGACACCTAAAGCATATAGAGGAAGATGCAATGCCTAACTTAGCCAACTTCTGAGGGGAATAATAAATATTATGTAATATTTTAAATTGCATCAGTCTGAGCCTATCCTGCAGTATATATTTATGGCAACTTTGCCATAATGCTGCCCAACTAAACGCCTTATCAGGAAATAATGAGGACAGAAGGTGGTAGGCGCGATAATTTGGGGATAGGCCCAACTGTATAAGATGTGGTATAATTTAGAAACCGCGTGTGCCAATCCCGCTAATGGACCTAGTTCTTCTTGGAAGTGTACTTTAGATGTAGTCGGGGAGATTTTATCTAGCACTTTTAACAGGAGGTGCTGGAGTTGAAACACTTTAAATATGTCAATTTGCTGAAGTTGAAATTTATTCAAAATATCAACTGAGGTGAGCAAGTGTCCTTCCGACGTGACTAGATTGGATAGTTGGCAATCTCCCATCTGAGGAAGCCAAGAAATATTGAGGGGCTTCCCATCAAGTTGAAAGTGGGGATTGCCTCTAATAGGTTGAGATAGGTCTTTGGTATGACTGTATTTTAAGAATGCACATAGTTGTGAATGGATTTTGATAGAGATACCTATGGGAGAGACTCGGAGCACAGGAGGTAGAGAATTTGGGTTTATGTGTAACATAGCCTTAGGAGAAAGGCCATGCTTCTTAATACGAGATAACTCCACAGTTAGCCAGAATGGAACATAATTACTTTGATCCAGGGAGTCTAACGCCTGTAACCACCTTAGATATTTATTTGCATGGCTAGCCCAATAATATAACCCAAAGTGGGGAAGTCTAAGCCCTCCATTTATTTTGGGGGTGGCTAATTTGTGATAGGCCATTCTGGACTTCTTGTGATCCGAAATAAAATTGGTAATAATGCCATGAATTTTCTTAAACCATATTAAAGGGAGCCAAATGTTTAGCATATCTAAGGGGTAAAACAATCGAGGAAATACTTTCATTTTGATTAAATTAATTCTCCCCCATAACGAAAGAGGAAGCATTGCCCATCTTTTTAAGTCTAGTTCAATTACATGGAGCAAAGAATCCAAATTTAGTTGTTGAATACGAGCTGGATTCCTTGTAATATTGAGCCCAAGATATTTTATCGTCTCGGTTTTCCAAAATAACCCTAGTGGAACGATTTCCTGTTTAAAAATTCTCTTATTGAGGGGAAATACTACTGTTTTCTCTACATTCAGTTTGTAGTTAGCAACTTCACTAAATTTCTGAATAATATCTAGTAGTGCGGGTATAGACCCAGCCGGATGTGACAGGTGCAGCAGAAGATCATCTGCATATGTCGATATCTTGGTAGTGTGACTGTGCACTGGAATACCCTGCACTTCCTGTGCATGTAAGATTCTCCTAATGAGAGGTTCGAGATAGAGATTGAAGAGAAGTGGGGAGAGTGGGCAGCCTTGTCTGGTTCCCACATGTAACTGGAAGGGATCAGAGATAACTCCATTACAGGAAATTCTGGCAGAGGGGAACTTGTATAGAGTGCCAATCCAATTACGGAATTCCAAAGGGAAGCCAAATATTTCTATTGCAGCCAGAAGGTAATTCACATAGACCCTATCGAAAGCCTTCTCTGCGTCCAGGGAGACCAGCACCATAGGTTGGTCCGCCTCCGTGGACACAGAGAGGACATGTGCGAGTGTCCGCAGGTGGTCTGCTGATGATCTCCCCTTCATAAAGCCCACTTGCTCTACACCAATTAGTGTTGGGAGGATTTTACTTATATGGTCAGCTAATAACTTTGCAAGAATTTTAAGATCATAATTAAGTCATGAGATGGCTCTATAGCTTGTGACCGATTCAATGGGTTTATCTGGTTTGAGTAGTAAAACAATAAGCGCCTCGAACAGAGACCGATCTGTTGCTTGACCACTGAGAATATAATGGAACAATGTTAATAGTAGTGGAGATAACTCCTTGAAAAATGCTTTATAAAAATTAGAGGAGAATCCATCTGGGCCTGGAATTTTATCGGCAGGGAGACCTTTGATGACTTGTACTATTTCACCCTGGGTAATGGGGGTGATAAGCTGGGCTTGTTGGTGTTCCGATGGGGAGGGTAAGTGAGATTCACCTAAATAACGTTGCAAATTCTCCTCTGAAGGGGGGGGGTTCATTGGGCTATATAGAAGTTCAAGATAGTTCTTGAACTCCCCGGCAATTTCTTTAGGGGTAGTTTTAATAGCACCATTTTCTATAGAATGGACAGCGGGTATTAGTCTGGTAGATTCTAATTGTTTGATCCACCTTGACAACAAGTGGCCGGCTTTCTCCCCTTGATCAGTATAGATCACTTTTGTTTTAATGATTGCTAACTCAGCCTGTTCACCTACTAGTCTTAAGTATGAGTCACGCAACTTAAGTAGCTCTTGTCTATCCTCCTTGGGTGAAAGTGGAGAGAGTATAGACTCTTTATCCTGAATCCAAGACAAAAGATCAGAGATCCACCTTTCTCTCTCCTTTTTCTTCTGTGATGCCTAACTTATTAGGATTCCCCTTAGAAACACTTTGAGTGCTCCCCATTCCATATCAGGCCGTTTGGTAGTATTACAATTATTTGAGATAAATTCAGATATTTGGGAAGAAATATATTTTTTAATTTCCTGGTCTTTTAGCAACTGATTGTTAAATTTCCATCTGCCACCCTTTTTAGGAAGGGATGAAAATGAAATAAGACAAGAAACAACTGAGTGATCTGAAGGTGGTCCGGTGGCAATGTTCGAGTCCACAACACCTGGTGAGAGGTTTTGTGAGGTGAGAATGTAGTCGATTCGGGATGCCGTACCATGTACCTGGGAGAAAAAAGTGTATTCCCAAGCCTCTGGGTGAAGAATTCTCCATACATCACAGAGACCGGTTTGGTCTAGGAGTTCACTGACCGCCCTTTGGGCTGGGGTAAGGCCTTTACAGGAGGGTCTGGATTTATCTAAAGCCGGATCCAGCACTAGATTTAAATCCTCTCCTATTATTAAAGAGATGTCTAGAAAAGGTGTTAAAGCTTCTATCAACTGTACAAAAAAGCCTGGGGTATCTGTGTTTGGGCCATAAATAGACCCACACAGAATTTCCAGGGTGTGTAAGTTCCCTCTTACCAAAACAAATCTCCCTAAAGTATCCTGGATTACTTGTAGGGGTTTAAAGGGTACAGACCTATGCATCAGTACCATTACCCCTCTACTCTGAGTATTGCCTTGAGAACAGAAGACCTGTCCAATCTGTAAGTGCCTCGTATTATTAGCTTCACAGTTGAGTAAGTGGGTCTCCTGTAAGAACATTATATCAGCTTTTAAATAATTTAAATGTTTGAGAATCTTATATTGTTTGGGTTTATGTTGGGCCCCATTTACATTCCAACTGGTAAATCTAATAATCGCAGACATTAGTATCTTTTTCTCTGAGATTATAATTATCTATCTATCTCTATATTATAGATACTTACTTCCTTTTCTTTTTTCTTTAATAATTTGTGCTTCCCCCCTCCCACCCCACTTCTCCGATTCCAAGTACCCCTCTAACACCCAATCCCCAACATACACAAGACAATCCCAAACCTCCCCCTACCCAATCTATCATGGTCCATGACGACAGTACACCCTGCCAATCCTCCATCACTCTTTCCAACCCCCCTCCAACCACTCATAACAAAACTTTTGACCACAAGATATAGAAAATATCCTACCAACAATATATCAAGTCAAACCTATGAAAACTATATTTATTAAAATGATACGTAATACGAAAAAATGTAGCCCGGGAATATCTATAGTGTCCCCATATTTATTCTTTTTGCCCAGACTATTGAGGACAGTTGAGATATCTTTAACTACAGACCCGGGTCTTATATGTACCAACTTATGTAATGTAGTAGAATATACTACCCCGCTTCAACTGGGACAGGCTCAAAACTTTTTTAGGCTGATCCCGATATTATCTTCCTGCACCCATCTATGGGGCACTAAAATCTACCTGGAAATGATAAGAGATTTTCCAACAATATATGCATAAAAAAGAAAAGAAAAACAGTTCAAGAATATCTGATGCATTAGGCACAAGAGCAGAGTATCTATATTGCCTTAATTTGCAAGTTCGTTTTTCTGTTTTGAGCAACCTAAACAGAACCATACTTTTATCTCCCTTCTAGTAGCCAGGTGCAGGGATTAAAATACACATCCCTGCTTTAAGGGAGCCTTACTTGTAAGATAAACATTCCCCACCATATGGTAAATTAAAATAAAAAGCAACCAAAACAACGCTGGGTGACCTTCCCATTTCTGCAGTGTTCAGTCCATGACAAATGTCCTTTACTGCACCACGCGGCCGTGGCTTCACATGGCAAAATTAAAGTTAAGTAGTGGTGAAACCTGTTACTCGGGAAACAAGAATAGAAAACCCAGCTAAAATAATGGAAAGATTTCACCCTTCAGAGATCAAGTAATACAATAGGGACAATACTGAGCGTTGCAAGAAACTGCCATTTGGGAGTGTATTCATTTGAGCCGCTGCATGCCCCAAAATAAATTTTAAAACCCTTTAGCTTGGGCTGTTTCACTGCAAGATACAGGGATCCTTGAGATGGGTAGCAGAGCGGTCTTTGGCGCCATCTAGTGATGAGGTGCAGACATTTTTCTTTTCTTTAAAGTCTACATATAGAGAGAGATGGAGAATAAAACTGAAAACCCCACAGCACACTGATCCTCCAACCCAATTCCTTGACGTCTGGGCAACCACGATCAGTATCTCTTCAATTCAGCAGCTGAAAAAATTGCAGGGCCGGACTACAGCTGAACCTCCGTGGAGACCGACAACAGAGAGGAGAGAAAGGTAAACTCACTTTTAGCCAGCGGGAGAATATTAGTATGTAACTATCAACTGGTGGGATAGAAACTAATCAGGACGACTTCTGAGTTCACCGCTAGACGCTTTCACTAAGCGAACACTCTCAAAGCCCTGGGTAAGACTTGATTACCTCCCGAACTTGGGATGGCCCCCTAGGGATCTTAGGGATTTTTAAAGAGATCCAGGAGAGCTACCTGAAGGGCAGATGTGGCAGCTTCCACATTATCATAGGATTTCCATGTACCTGCCATCTGGACCTGAAACTTGGCCGGGTAACTCATTTTGAACTTGATTCCCACAGCGATTAATTTTTTGACCAGCGGGTGGAAGAACGCCCTCTTTAGTTGGACCGATCGTGACAGGTCTTGGGTTACCCTTATCTTTGCACCCTCCCATTGCAGCTCCTGAATGTCTTTAACTTTCACTAGAAAAAGCTGTTTCTCTTGAAAATTGAGGAAACAGAAAATGAGGATGCGTGGGGGTGCTCCCTGTGGTGGTAGTGGGCTCGGGGAATGGTGGGCTCTTTCAATGGTATAAGATGGTCCAAACGGTGAGGGACCTGTTATCTTTTCCACAAATCTCTGCACAAATTTTATTGGGTCTGGCCCCTCCTCCTTCTCAGGTAAACCGATGATTACAGCATTGTTGCGGCGGCTCCGACCCTCCAGGTCTTCCACCTTTAATTCTAATTTTGCAATATGCTGCTTCATCTGAGCCAGTACTGATTCCGTTCTTTCATTTTGTCCTTCTAATGAACTTATATGTGCCTCTGAATTTGTGGCTCTTCTAGTCAGATCTTCTAGTGATTGATTTATATTCTTAATTTCCCCCGCTAATTCTTGCATCTCTGCTTCAAACGGGTGGAACTCTTCAAGAAATCTGGCTAGCATAAGGGGTTCTACATCTGTATTCCCCACCGTGGGTGCCTGAGATTGCTGCGTAATCGAGGCTTTGGACTTTTTCGAGGCCTTCTCCGGTGTTGCCGGTGGGGTATGCTTCGGCATAGATTTCGGCATTTCTGCTTCCATCAGAACTTTACCAGACTCTGCACAGTCTTCTGAATTGGTAGGATAACCTGTGATTCTTACATTTACTGCTAATATTTATATTTTAGGTTGTTAAGGGGGAAGGGTGGTCGGAGTACTCGGAGAAAGCAGCTAGCTGGTGCTCTGCATCACGTGACTCTCATCTGCTGCATCCTTGAGAGAATGCACACTGCTGCACCACCCAGTCCTGGGCAGAGCTGTCTGACAAGGCAGTTGATATGGACATAAATACTCCCGAACTGCCTCGAATCACACCAAGCAACAGAACATTTGCAAAGTGGTGGCTGCTGCAGGGACCTGAAAATGACCAGCAAGATGACTGCTTCTTTGTTCTACTCCCACCAGATGGCTCAACTCCTAGAGGTCTCCTTCGTATGCTGTCTCCTTTTGTTACATAGAAACAGACTTTGACGGCAGATAAGGACTGCTTGGCCCACCCAGTCTGCCCATTTCCCTACCTGTTTGATAAGCTGCAGATCCTAGTTAACCAACAGCCTACTTGTTCCTACCCCCCACCAGAATTGTTTTATGTCTGTCCTATGCATTCTTAAATTCCCCCACTGTTTTTGACCACACGACCTACTCAGGAAAGCCATTCCATGCAACCACCACCCTCTCCTTTTGTTTTAAGTAATAAGCAAATTGTTCCCTGCCCTATTATTCTGGACTATAAACAATTATGAGATTGTGTGGATATTGAAAGTGATTTACTGGGTGTAGAAATACTTTAAGTACTGTAGCAGGGATTGACAAATCCCATAGCCCGACATCCTGGGCTACCTTTTTGCTCCCTCGGATAAGTATTTTTTAAGAGACCACTTGTCCATGGAGAACCATTTCTTTGGAATAAAACACATTTTTTTTTTTTTAAATACCTGGTCCTGCAGTTTCGGTATCCATCCAGGAGGGGGCACAGAGCAGAGGAAGGCAGCAGCAGGCATGCACAGCAAGAGCTGAGGTACAGGTGCCCCATTATGAAGCGGCAGGGCTGCGTCGCATACCACTGCCAGTCTGTCTCCTAGTTCCTAAAGGTCCGTTGTGCACCGTGAGGCAGGTCGTCACGTGGTGCTTCTTCTGCCAGTCATGTGATGGCAAGTTAGGGTAAGGGCTGGGAGGCAATACGGGAGCATAAGAAGAGAATGTGGGTGCTTCCAGCAAAGGGGGGGGTCAAGTGACAGAAGGACTAGACAATCGGCAGCGCAAGTCGTTCCCTTGCTGTACAGACAATTGTCTGAGACTGATTGTAGGGAGGTGGAGTAAATGAAGCAGGGGAGGAGATGAGGCGAGCGAGTGTGTGGCACATTCTGACTAAGCGGCACGAGTTGTGTGTTGGAGTCAGATGTAGTTATTGGAGTGGAGCTTTTTGGGATTCCACCAACTACAATTATTATATTTTAGAGACATTACTTGCTGTGCACTGAAGTACTGAATATAGGCTTTGAAAAATGAGATGAATCGAAGGGAAAAAGCAGGGAAGGGGGAACTAAAAAGAAGGAGGGTCAGGGTCAGGGAGTGGGTCAGGTATGACGTGTGGGTTGTCTGTGAGAGCTCACAAAGCAATTGTTGGGTTTGTTGGGTGAGGAACAGAGGGAGAGGGGAAGATTGAGGAGGAAAACAGTAAAGGGAGGAAAAAACAAAGGTTTCTTTCTTCTTAATATTTCTGATTACCAGCAGCATCTGTGTGTGTGAGAGTGAGAGATTTATCTTGAGTCCTCATTATTTCCAACTACTACTACTGCTGCTGGTGCTGGCTGTTGAATGCCATTTCCTATTGCCTAGTGAGGAACAGAAGGCACTAGAACCAGAAACTGAAAAACACTCTTCTAAAAAAAAAGAAAATAACAGTTCCATCACATTTATTAAGCTGCTGCAGCTGTTGCTGAATCCTCAATTCAGTCCTCATCAATTGTCTGCAGTGGGTTTTGCTGAGGGACGGGACAGGGAGAGAGTGAAACCGAGAAATTGCAAAAAAATATTAAAGAACAAAGGGAAAAAGTTGGATTTTGGACAACACTGTATGTGTTACTAAGTTCTGAGACTCTTTGTTAGAGAACGAGAGAGACAGAGAGTTCAGTCTGACTGTGAGGCCCTGAGAGTGAACCCACACACAAGTGCCTGACTATGAGGGACAGGAGGGACTGGAGAGAGCAGAGACAGAAATTTAAAAAGAAAAAAAATACTGTATAGACAGACAAGGAAAAGAACAGAAGTCTGCTGCAGCTGTGCCTGAATCCAGTCCTCATCAATTGCCTGCTGCCTGACTGTGTCTGCTGAGGGATATGAGGGGGAGAGAGCATCAGCAAAGCAGAAATTGAATAAAAAAATATATATTACACTGGGGCACTGAGCCCACAGTGCTGTGCCACACAAGTGCCTGGTTGTGCGAGGGACAGGAGGGACTAGAGAGACTGAGAGGCAGAAATAAAAAAAAAAAAAAAAAAAAAAGAAATCTGCTGCAGATGTGACTGAATAAATCCAGTCCTCATCAACTGCCTGCAGTGCTAGACAGTGTGTGTCTGCTGAGGGACATGAGGGGGAGAGAGCATCGGCAAAGCAGAAACTGAATTAAGAAAACTATTATTAAACTGAGTTTGAGCACAAAGCTTTAACAAACGGGGGGTTCATCATCCTGCGATTAGTTACCCTGGCCTACTAGTACCCAGTCCCACCAAGTCCACCACCAACCACTAGTGCACTACACTACCACCAATACCACTCCCCATCTTCTTTCCCATTCCAGTTCCCACCCAGTAGAAAGTATACTCACTCACACATAGTTATTTAAAACATTTTTATTGCAGGAAAGTAAGACAAAGACAAGTAGTGAGAAAACACTGTACGACAAATAAAAAATATGGCTATGCAAAAGAATAAAAAACAACAGACTATTTTTTCTATGTGGTGTCAGCAGCAGCCACTACTACTAGCCAAACACAAATACAGTCTTCTCTGGATAAAAGTGACTCTGAGTCTTCTGCTGTGGTAATGGATACAACAGCAGCTGATGCTGATGTTCATCAGTCAATTGAATTGAATGAAGCGGAAGCGTCTGTTTCCTCTTCTTTTCCTAAGAAACAAACTTTGCTGGATCTGGATCAGCAACAACAAGGAGACAATCTCTAAAGACAAAAAATACGATCAAGGAAAAATGGGCAGAATGTTTCAATCTCACTGGTTGAACAATTATAAATGGTTGTGATATGATGAAAAAAAGGCACAGACGTACTGCACAGTTTGCGAAAAGTATCCCACTATTGCAATACCAGCCTTTTCAAAAAAAACAAATGTGTTTGCCACAGGCTCTAACAATTTTAGAATTGAGTCACTATGTGCACATGAAAAATCTAATCCGCATGTGCTGTGCCAGAACCAACATATTCTAGAAAGTGGCCAGCATGCAGTTCAGTGTGATATTACCGAGTCACCACTTTATCAAGCCTTTGCAGTGTTGGAAAAAGCTACAAAGGAAAAAATGAGACGTCTGTTCAACACAGCGTACTCCATTGCAAAAAATCTGCATCCTTTTTCTGACATGGATTGGCTATGTGAATTGCAAGAGAAAAATTGTATCAAGATTGGTACTAACTACACCAATGATAAGCGAGCCAGGGATTTTTGCAGAACTATATCTGCTGTTCTGTCCAAAATCCAGATACAGACTGTTAAAAACATAAAATATGTGACAGTTCTTGCTGATGGCAGCACTGATGTGGCTATAATTGAATGGAAAAATATCTTTCTGCGTTTTGTAGATCCTAACACAAAAGATGTATGTACATATCTGATCCAGGCTATGCCTTTGGAATTAGCACATGCTGAAGGTGTTTTTAATGCAATAAGAACTGAATTAGATTCACTGTGTCTTCCTCTCACTGACTTATCAAATGTGAGCAATCCAGTACTTCTTTTGATTTTTGCCAGTTTTAATGGGGCAAGTGTGATGATGGGTGAAAGGGGTGGAACCATCGCAAAGTTATGGGAGCATTGTCCTCACATCATTGGCATGCACTGTGTTGCCCATAAGCTGGGGCTGGTGGTTCTCGATGTAATTAAAACAAACTCTTTCATATTAAAGCTTGAAAATACTCTAAAGGGTATATTTAAATTTTAAAACTATAGTCCAAAAAAAAATGAGACAGCTACAAGAAATTGCACAAGTGATAGACAGTGATCTGGCACACATCAGTGCAATTAAACAGGTGAGATTGCTTGCCAGCAGATCACGGTAAGTTCATGCAATTCAGGTGAAACTACCTACAATTGCTTGGCACTTGCAACAAAGTACATCTTCTGCTGATGGTTCAAAAGCAAAGGTGCTGTTATAAGAGCAACAGTCTGTTCACTTTGTCAAATCTCTTCATATCCTCCAAGATTTTTTGCCCATACTTAGAAATCTTTCCCTGCAGTTTCAAAGAGATGACTTAGTAATTCTTGAAGTACCAAATCTCATCGAAACCTGACTTCTGCAGCTGATGGAACTGAAATCAAAGCCAGGGAAATACATAACAGCTTTCCTAGCTCATTACAAACCTCAAAACAGATGCATGGACGATGTAATTTCACAGAAGGGAGTTGAGAAGACTGTGCCCTTCACATTCAAAGGCAACTGTCCTGAAATAAATTTTGGGACTGATATACAACTGCAGACTTAGTACATGCAGCAATAGATTACATTGATGTACTGTAAGATTTCAAAATTTCTCAGAGGTGCCTCTGAAATGGTTCAAATGTCTGGATTTTAAACAGTTTGATCTACCAAGAAAACAACTTGCGGAGCTTGGAACCAAAGAAGTGGCTAATTTGGCAGCATACTTTAATTTTTCATTGAAGAGCAGCAGGAAAATATTACAACAGAATATGCTGCATTTAAGGCTATGCTGAAATCTCCAGTTGAAAACCCCTATCTGCAGGTGTATACAAGATTGCTGAAAAAAAAAAACGCCCCAGATTGCTCACATTCTAGAGTTAGTGAAATTACTACTGGCAATGATTGTGTCAACTGCAAAGTGCGAATGAGTGTTCTCCATTCAAAAATTGATAAAGACAAAAATAAGAACATGTCTGGCAGATGACACACTACAGTCACTTCTTCAGATAGCACTAGAGGATCCAGATCTATGTGACATCGATCCAAATCCAGCAATAAACCACTGGCTGCTGTCTGCTCCAGGCACTCTACATGTATATGGGCATGCTGCTACTGGTACTACTGAATCTGAAGCTTCTGTGTCTCATGCTAGTACTGCTGCTGCTCCACCATCACTTGATGTTGTTGACAGTTCTGAATCTGAGTTCTTCTAATTATGCTGTGCTAATTATTTTCTGCTTCATTCTGGCATTTGTGGAACTGGACAGGACATTCAGAGTATGGCATCGCAACACTTGACTTCTTCAAATCACCAAACTGAAACTGTATTAACAGAAAAATTTAAAAACAAATCTTCATTTTTACTGTTTTCTATGGCCTTCTTCATCACATATATTAATAATACAATGACACAACAATTACTTTGTTGCTACATACTTTTTTATAAGTTTTCCTTAAAACACGGGCTTCTGACCATTGGACTACCACTCATGACAGTGGGACTACAATTTTTGGATAGGCCAGTTGTTCTGGACTACCACATAAATTAAAAATTTGTCGATCCCTGTACTGTAGGCAGTGGTTATACTGTACATGTGAGGTGAGTGAGAATTGGGCTACACAGTGTGATCTCACCCAATATAATCCCTGGTATTCTTCCCCACTAATTGTGAAAAATCTGAATAAGGAGCCAATGATGGATGGGGGCAGGTAAGGCTATGAGCACCAACAGCTGCAAATGTGTGATGATGGCCACACACAACTTACTATGCAATCCCCGCTCACTGCACACCTGCGAGGGAATTGTCCCCTTCAACCCCTTCCCCACAGCTCCTGTATGTGGCTTTGCACCAGGGAAACTTACAGTACTGGGTGAGATCCTCTCCTCCACTGAGGGGGGCTAGCCATCAGTAAAGATCTGGACTCCACAGGGAAAATGACAGCACTACCCTCCTCCACCTAGTATTCCCATCTGCTGCTTACATAACTCCAAGTTGTGGGAACACCAGCCCCCTATCCTTCTCAATTACTGAGTAATAGTGTGATGAAGGAAAGGGGCTATTCTACCCCCCACTTAGGTGGGCTCCCGGAGACACCTCTTCATCACTGGGAGGGTGGAGTATGTTATACAAGGCTCTGTATCAGTGCATGGTTGGTGGTACAGTGCAGTTTCAGGCAACCCATATGAGAGGGGAGAAAGGGGAGGTGAAGAACATGTAGTCTACATACTCCATAAGCACTCCGAGAGGCAGGAGCTGAGGCACCGGCTTAAGACCACCACCCCCGCTCTTTTGGTAGAGATGGCCATATTAGTTGCACATTATGACCCCACAGGAGTGGGATGGCTGTCTTGGGGTCACCCATATACAACAGGAGCATACTCATTAGACACTTGAGCCAGGAAGTTTAGTATGGCCTAAAGATTAAGTGAGTGACCAGTGGCTCTGTTTAGCCACATAAGTTGAAATCCTCCATTTAATAGGTGTTGATGTATGTAATATTAAATGTAGCCGGTGACCTACTCCTGGACAGATCCACTTAGCCGGGACCACAATGCCCTCCTTGGTATTATGAGACTAGCCCCTTGGGCACCAGCACTGAGAGTATGAGGGAAATCCATCATAATAGTAAGCCCAGGCTAATTCGGAGGGACATGCCAAATGTTAAGAGTTGTACTCCCTACTCTTGGTAGCACTTCAATAGAGAGCATCATTATCTCTGATCATGTCCCAGTTGGTATCTTGTTCATTGCACCTGGATAGCAGGGCAAGTCATTGAGATGGAGATGCAATCCCCTTACCATCTGTGACCCAGGCTTTCAGACCTGGATAAGGTCAGAATCAGAGTTCTTTTTCCAGGAGAATGTAAATTGGGAAATCTCCTTGAGAATGGTATGGGAGGCATTCAAAGCCTTCAAACGTGAAAGGATAATTGCCTTTACAGCTGCTTGTAGGAAAAAAAGAGAGCAAGAGGTGGCTTCCTTACAAGCCAAATTGAAACTGAAAGAGGCACAGTTCAAACAACATCTTGCTAACTCACCCAACCTACTTACCTCTATTATAAGCCTCAAGTACAAAATGAATGCTCTGCTACAACATCAAACCAAATGGATGTTACTTAGAGCAAAATGCAATTATTGGGAATCAGAAGAGAAAGGGTGGAGACAACTGGTGTACAGGCTTTATAAGCAAAAAGCTGAATCCTAGATTCAGGTACTGCGAGATACCCAAGGGGCCATTGCCTCTAGTCCTAAGGCAATCAATGAAACTATGATAAAATTCTATGAGCAGCTATACACCTGTAAGACCCCACCCCCCACCTTCAGAGTGCTCAATCTTTGCAGGAGTATTTTGGCATGACCCCTTTGTTCTCTCTCCCACCCGCACTGCATGAGAAACTAGTTTGCATTCATAGAAAGGAAATTTCACAGTGCCTTGATGCAGCTCACAAAAGGGAAAGCAGTGGGCAGACATGGCCTTTCATCTGATCTGTACCAGCTTATGCTCCTCACAATCATTCCCCATCTGTTGGTGGCATTTAATGAGGCCAGGGAGAATAACAACTCCCTCCCATGATGAAAGAGGCCCTGATCACACTCATCTCCAAGAAATCTGATGATCCCCAGGACTGTTCCAGTTATCACCTGATATCCCGCATTACCTCAGATACAAAGATCCTAGCCAAGGCAATGGCAGACGGGCTTGAGAAAGTCTTTCCCCTCCTCATTCACCCATTGCAAGCCTGTTTTGTAAGGGAAGGACAGGAGCAGATGGTTTCCCCATTGACTTTTATAAAACTTTTTGTTCATAACTCAAGGCATTACTCTTTGACATGATCCATGATGCCTGGAGAGTGGCATGTTGCACCCATCCACACAGTCTGCTGTTATAACTGTCCTACCAAACTGGGTAAAGACCTGGTGCAGTGGTGTTCTTACAGGGCTATCTTATTACTTACCGCTGACTATAAAATACTAGTGAGGGTTCCAGCCAGTAGGTTAGAAAAGTTACTCCCTACTATCATGCATACTGAGCTGGCTAGATTTGTCCAGGGCTGCAAGGCAAACATAATGTGTGAAAAGCATTAAATATTATTAGCAGGTGGGGCATAGGCCACACTGGATCTGGGACCATGGGTTTGGCCCTTGATGCCGGAATGGCATTCAACTGCATGAAATGAGGTACGTGTTCACTGCACTTAAAAGGTTTGGCCTGGGCAATAATATAGTTGGGTGGACCTCCATCCTATATCAACTCCCCACTGCTCAAGTTTTAGTTAATGGTAGATTATCAAAACCTTTTACTCTCTCTAGGGGGACCTAGAGACCTTGGTTGCTGATGATGATTTCCTCCATATGACTTTGACATGCATACAGCCAGGGTTCTTCTGAGAACCAAACCCGAACCCAGCCAGAACTATTCGACTTTTGCCTGATTTGAATCGAACTAGAACCCTAAAAATAAAAAAACAGATGAACCCGAACCAAACCTGAACCCACACCGTGTGAGATGAGGAGAACCCACATGGAGGCAGTAGTCCATCCATGCTATTCTACACTTCTCCAGCTGTGTGAAGTATTGCCTACAGACTGCAAAATGATTTCTTCACTGAAGTCAATAATGACTGTCAATATCAAAGCAAAATCCGATGATGATGAGCCACCAGCAAAAAGGCCAAAAACTGATGTCAAGGACATGCTATTCAGAGAGGTGGTCCTTCTTCAACAGCAACCAGATCATTGTCATTCAGTGAACTAAAAACATGTTTAGAACATGACAGTTATACTGACAACTGCCTTGAATTCTGGAATAAGGCAGGAAGACACCTGTTCCCAAAACTAGTAAAGCTTGCACGAAGTACCTATGCTTGCCAGCTAACAGCAGTAGCAGTGAGAGTGTTCTCATTCTGCAAGCAAGTTCTAGATGACCGAAGATCTCACCTGTCAGTTAACACTCTTGATTGTTCTGTGTTTGTTAAATTCTTGAACATTTATACTTTACAACTGAACTTGTACTTACCTGCCTTTTAGTTTATTTTACTTAATGTTGATTTGAATAAAGTTAACAATGTAA
Organism: Neoceratodus forsteri; assembly: GCA_016271365.2. NCBI lineage: Eukaryota > Metazoa > Chordata > Ceratodontiformes > Ceratodontidae > Neoceratodus > Neoceratodus forsteri. The sequence goes on from CM057453.1 coordinate 78,815,841, forward strand.
AATCAGTTGTCTTGTCTCCATGTTTTATATTATATATATATATATAGTATTTGGCAATATAAAGTGAATTTAGTAACACTTAACTTGATCCAGAACTAGAACCGAACCAGAACTAGAAAATAAACCAAAAGACTAGAACCGAATTGAACCACAATCCAATCATGTCATTTTTAAGCAGAATTGAACCAAACCAGAACCCCACACTGTAGAACCAGAACTGTACCAGAACCCAAAAATTCTGGAGAACCCTGGCTCTAGACATGCAGTAAGGTGGCACAATTCTGGAAAGAGATACATAGCATTATGGAAAAGTTATTGTGTTGTTAGATGCCTTGCTGCCCTTCAGAATTTATGTTAGTATAGGGGAGGTCCGGTCTTTTAATGCAAGAGGTGGCAAGCAGTTACCTATGGGATATAACCCTGATTCATAGAATCATTGAAGTCTGTCAGCAGAAAAGGACCCCATGGCCCATCCAGTCTGCCCCAACCCCCCTCTAGGAAGACCCCCTCCCACTATTACCAACCTTACCCCTGCCAGTTAGACCCATGTACGTATCCCTTTTAAAGTGGTCAACTGTATCCACCCCCACCATCCATTCCATCAGTCTGTTCCATGGTCGTAGGACTTTCTTGGTAAAGAACTGCCCCAGATGTCCCCCTGAATCTTCCCCCCTCTAGTTTGCATGCATGTCCTCTAGTGGAATTGTTCTTACTCATTTTGAAAATGCTGTCGACCCTCACCCTGTTTATGCCCTTTAGATACTTGAACGTCTCCACCATATCCCCCCTCTCCCTCCTCTCCTACAGTGTGTACAGACTCAGCTCTCCCAGTTTCTCCTCATATGACATACCCTGCAGCCCCTTCACCATTTTGGTTGCTCTTCTCTGGACCTTTTCCATCCTGTCCTTGCCCCCTTGCAGGTATGACCTCCAGAACTGGACTCCGTATTCCATGCGTGGTTTGACCATGGTTTTGTATAGTGGCAGGATCACCTCCCTCCTCCTGCTTGTGAATCTCCCTCTCTATACATGCCAGCATTCTGAGTGCCTTTCCTGCTGCTCTGTCACACTGACTCTGGATATTCAGGTTGTCTTAAATAATGCTCCCCAGGTCTCTTTCCTGTTCTGTTGCCTCCAGTTCCTCCCCCTCAAGCTGGTATCTTGTCTTTGGGTTATTACACCTTATATGTATAATTCAGCACCTTTTTTAATTGAACTGCAGCTCCCACCTTTCTGACCACTCCTCTAGCCTGGACAGATCCTCCCTTATATCCTGCACCACCTCTTCCACCAAATCAACCCTATTACTACATATCTTCAGGTCGTCAACAAACAGACACACCTTTCCCTTAGACCCTCTGTGATGTCCCCAATGTATATGTTGAAAAGTATGGGTCCCAGCACTTACCCTTGGGGAACCCCACTCATCACCTTCTCTTCCTTTGAGTACTCCCCATTCACCACTACCCTCTGTGTCCTCCCCTCCAACCAATGTTTCATCCAGTCTGTGAGCTTGCTCCCCACTCCTAGGCTGTCTACCTTGACTATCAACCTCCTGTGGGGGACAGTGTCAAATGCCTTCCTGAAATCCAGGTAGGCCACATCCACCACCCTCTCCCCATCCCATATCTCCGTCACTCTGTCAAAGAATTCAGTCAGGCTGGTCTGGCACGACCTACCAGCCATCAATCCATGTTGTTTGTTATTTAGGAGACCCCCCCCCCCAGATATTTTATCAGTCTTTTTTTAATGAGTGCCTCCATTAGTTTACCAACCATAGAGATAAGGATAACCGGTCTGTAGTTTCCTGGCTCCTTCCTTCCTCCCTCCCTCTTTATGTAGGGGCACTACCTCAGCCCTTTTCCAGTCCCCAGGTACCCTTCTCTTGTGCAGTGGCAGGCTAAATAACCTTGTGAGTGGCGTTGTCAATTCTTGTTTTAATTCTTTAAGTACCCTTGGGTGGATCCTGGCCAGTCCCATCGCCTTATCTGTCCACAGCTTTCCTAATTCTTCCAATACCCTAGTCTCAGTGAAGGGACTTGAGTCCATCTCACCAGTGCTGTATTAATGTATATGCCACCCATAGGCTGGAAACTTCAGCCCCCACCAGTGAAACACGACTCAGTTCAGGGTATGGCAACAACACATTCACTGAAGAATAATAAAATACTTAGAATACTCACTTTTGTTGTACTTTCTGTTTATTGTCATTTTAACAAAAAGTAACATGCAGAAACCACACATTTAAAACAGACAGAATACTGCTGCATTAAAGATGATTAATGGAAAAACAAATTATTTTCCTATCCTACAGTCTGGTACCAGAGGAAATGGGGATACCTATAACATTCTGCATTCTGTTCATCCAACCCATTTATAAAGAATAAATAAAAATAAAAAAAAAAACACTAAATGCCATACCACTGAGAAGTTTTAAGCACAGTAGTTATTTCATTTCTGTATTTCAGGCACAGCCACTGTTTTTCATTAAAGAGAATCAAAGGGCCCACATTTTCATTTCTTCATTGGCTTGCATTGATTGCACCAACATATTTACTTCCACCCCACCTGACCCAGTAAGTGACCCCACACCACTAGTAGTGTGCACTGTGCATGTCTGACAGACTGAATAATGATGATCAATCAGAATAAAACAAGTCAATCACTCACATCAACAAAATCTCTTATCCACCATCTCAGATGACAAGCTGCAGCAACACAGTTTGTTGTACACAACTCACTGAAGACAAGTTATTTATTAGTTAGTTGTTCTGACTGACTACTCACCAGACTCACTATCTGTCCACTCCTCTGTCATCACCACAATACCGATATGACCATCGACCGACACCAACCAACCCTGTCTGTCTGTCAGTCTGGTCTCAGGAGAGAGAGAGCCAAGCCCAGGGAAGGGCAAGATTGAAGACAACTGTAGACAGTAGACTGACAAGCACATTAGCAGGAAGAGGGGCAGGTGCACCAGGGCACAGGTCGTCAGACACTGATTCCGTGAGTCGCTGGGCTGCCTGCAGCAGGGCAGGGGGAGTGGAGGGCAGCAGGCCACAGGCAGGCTGCAGGGTCACTCTCTAAATCCCTCACAGTACAGAGTCTGCTCTGTCTGTCCGATCTGAGTACTCAGCTCTGACGATTGCTGGATTCAGCAGCAGCGCACAGCAGGGAGGACGGTCAGAGAGTGGAATGAGAGACGGATTCGTCAGACAGATGGTGTGGTGAGACAGTGATGATGATGACACACTCTACCTCTCTACCGTCCAGCTCAGCCTTGCTTTGTCCCGACTGTCCGACTTGCGAGTCAACTTCTCTTAGTCTGCAGGCTAATGCTGAGGCACCGGCATGCACCGTGCCTTATTTCAATTGGGTGCACATGCGCAGTGGTCTTATGGAGCTGGGGAGGATTTAAAAATCAAAACAATGAATGCACAGCGTGTGCTTTCTGCTAATTGAACTAGTGTCTTTTCTTTCTGGGGGCGAGAGAGAAACAGAAACAGTCAAGTTCTGGGGGGGTGGAGCTGACGAGACAGACAGTGGTGGGGGGGCAGAGTTCTGGAGGGGACTAGTCCATGAGTCAGCTCAAACATGTTCAGTCAAAAAAAACTTTTTTTCTCATTTTTTTTTTTATTTTTTTTATTTCTCAGGTGCCCCCTAACAGCTGGTGCCCCTAGGCTGCAGCCTACTTAGCCTAATGGTAAAAATGGCACTGCATCTCACTACCCCATCCTTCCTCTGTTTTCCAGCTTCAGTCCTTTTCCATCCTCCACCGTGAAGACCAATGCAAAGTAATTATTTAAGACATCGGCTTTTTCTATATCTCCCTCCACCAGTGCCCTCTCCCCCCCCGCCCCTCTTTTGTTTTGCAATTGTTTAACCAGGAGTAGCATACTAATCTGAATGTTTGTTTACAGGTATGACCTGGGAGCACAAGGAAGTTAAGTGACTTGCTCAGGGTCACACAGTATGCAAGTGGGGGCTGTGGGATTCAAACCCAGGTCTCTAGATTTACAGTTCAGAGCCTTAAACCACTGTACTATACTGCATCCCTTGAGCTTCATAATCCCATGCTTCCCCTTCCTTCTGTCACTCATGTACCTGAAAAATGTCTTGTCTCCCCTTTTTGCCTCCCTTGCTACATGCTCTTCCATCTTGATTAATGCAAAAAAAACTGTTCCACAGAATTGGTTAAGCTCATAGCCTGGTACTGTGGCTCTCTGGCTAAGTAATATGTTATTCTGTATGAAACTGGAAAGTTATCACCTCAGTGCTAAAGGCCAAGGGTTTTTATTCCAGCATATTTGGGATCCTCTGATGCGTGCTATCTGTAATAATGAAATTTCAGTGTAAATGGGTTTGTGATATTCAGTGTCTATTTACTTGTATTGGAATTGTTGTTCTCATGGTACCTGGTAGGTATCCTGTGCTACTTACACCCTTGTTTCTTTTTTCAGAATATGAAAATGGACCTTAGTGATATGTTATGTTTATATGTCGACAATGGTACTTCCTAATTTCTAGGTCATAATATGTCAGTTTGGACTGTGGCTGTTTATGCCATTCACTGTCACTACACAGTAATGCTGTTTCACTTTGTGGTTTTGTTTTTTATCACAGAAGAAGTTTATTGGTTTTGTGACAGATCCATGCAAGCAGGACAACAACATCACAAATACGAATAGTGGAGCCAGTACAGAGTAATATCCGTCATATGAGCAATAATCCTCAAGATACAAGCTCGAAGGTATACCATATCCACCAATTATACAGCATTATGGAAGGGAAAGCAAAGCACTAAGGTGAACTGAGCAATAGAAACACAGTGTACCAATGGTTCAAGTAGGAGGGCTACTGTAAGGGAGGGGAGCTTTACACAGAGGAGACTGCAGGTAGGGTTCCCATTTGGCTAAGTATCTATCCAGTTGGCCTTGATGAACATAAGAGAGGCATTCCAGTGATGCCAGGCGAGCAAGGGCCACATGCCAACTCTTCCGAGAGGGTAACAATACTTGGCGCCAGTGCATTAAAAGTAAATGCGTGGCGTCCATAAAGGCCGACATCACCCAATTTCACGGAGGGGGGTAGATAGGGTACTAAGTGGGGTCACATCCCTGAGCAAGAGCCTTGCATCTGTGGTTGAAATTGCAGATCCTAGCACTCTGGGGCAATCGGAAAGTGACTGCTGACCAAAAGGGCAAGACCAGTGGGCAGTCCACAGGATATGCAACAAGTGCTCCTCAGGCTGACCATACCTCCAGCAGTTCAAGTGAGTCAACATGCCACGACGGCACAAGGCCGCCAGGGTACGGTACCAATAGAGGAGGATATTAAGTTGGATAAATTGGCTTTTTATGTCCCTATAAAGGGTGTGCACGGCCCGCAGGTATTGGGACCACTTTGTGGTTTTGTAATCTGCAGTATCCCAATAAATTATGTTTACAAAAAAAAAAATATAGAGGTAGTCTAACTTATCTTACTGGACTGGCAGAGTTCCCTGCATGCCCTACTGTTGCCTGTGAGCACTTCCCAATGTGTAAGATGTCAATCATATCACTGTTCTCCTGTGCTATTCCACTCATGTTCTGGGACATGAACATGAATGAGACACATTAGGTGGCTGGATTTTTATGCAAGAAAAAGGGCTTCCTGATCCACATGGATTGCTCTCCCACTGCCTCTGGTCCCACCTTCCCACCCAAGCAGTCTCTGGCTCTCAACCCTCTTGTGTGGCTCCTGAGTAGAACAAAAAAACAACTGCAGTGCAGGTCAGAGATTTAATCCAATGGCTTACCCCTTCCTACATTAGTGCTAATTGTTTTCTGTGGAATGCACACAGAAAAAACACTCCATTCAGCATTTAAAAGAAAAAATGCTTTCTAGTCCACCCTGAATGGTTTCCCCACTGCATCTACTACTGCCCCCCCCAAACAGTGTCTGACTCCCAACCCTCTTCTACAGCTCTTGACAAAAACAAAATTACAACTGAAACATATACAAATAGAACTGACGGCAGTTAAGGACCCCTTGGCCCACATAGTCTGTCCATTTTCCCTATTTGTTTCATATATAGCAGATCCTAAATGATCTGCGGCTTACCCCCTTTCCTATCACTAGAGTTCCTTTATGTCTGTCCAATGGATTTTTGAATTCCCCTTCCATTTTTGCCGCCATGATCTCCACAGGGAGGCTATTCCATGTGACCGCCACCCTTTCTGTGAAAAAATACTTTCTCACGTTGCTCCTGAGTCTGCCCTGTATTCTCATATCATGACCGCTAGTTCTTGAACACCTTTTTTTATGAAAGATGCTACTCTCTTCTACCTTATTTATACCCTTGAGGTATTTTAAAGTCTATAATATCCCCCTCCACCTTTCTTCCAGGGAATAAATATTAAGATTCTCTAGTCACCCCTCATATTACTTCAGGAGCAGCCCTTGCACCATTTGTGTCACTCTTTTCTGAACAGCTTCTACTCTGTCTTTGTCCTTCTGGAGATGTGGCCTCCAGAACTGGACACAGTACTTTAGATGATGTCTCACCAATGTTCTGTACAGTGGCACTACCACATCCTTCCTTCTGCTGGTGATACCTTTCCCTATGCACCCTAGCATTCCACCGGCTCTCCTCACGGTCTTTTCACACTGTTTGGCAACCTTTAGGTCATCAAATATGATTACCCCCAGGTCCCTTTCCTGGTCAGTGGCCATCAATACTTTCCTCCCATCATGAACTCCTCTCCCCTGCATTTCTGTGCCCCAGGTGCATGATCTTGCACTTCTTTGTATTGAGTCTTAGCTGCCACACCCTTGACCACTCCTCAAGCTTGCTCAGGTCCCTTCTTATTTTCTCTACCCTTCTTGGAGTGCAAACCATGTTGAAGATCTTTGTATCATCTGAAAGAGACTTATCTTCCTTCCAGTCCTTCTGTAATGTTGTTTATTAAGACATTAAAGAAGACTGATCTAAGCATTAATCCCTGTGGGACCATGCTGGTCACACCATCTCTTTCCATTGAACTCTGTTCATCACCACCCTCTGTGTCCTATCGCTCAGCCAATTTTTTGACCAGTTTACCACCCTGGGACACACTCCCAGGCTGCCCAGCTTGTTTACAAGCCTCCTATGTGGGACAGTGTTGAAGGCCTTGCTGAAATCCAGCTAGGTCACATTCACCGCCCCTCCCTGATCTACCTCCCTAGTCACCCAGTCAGAGAAATCTATCAGATTTGTTTGACAAGATCTTCCCACTATGAATAAATGCTGCCTCAGATACTGAGTTTCACTGGATTCAAGATTCATCACAAACCTTTCTTTTAGTGGTGATTCCATTATCTCCCTGCTCCAACTTTTGTGGAAAGGGATTACATTTGCCATCCTCCCATGCCTTGGTACCGCCCCTGTTTCCAGCGATCTGTTGAACAGGGCTGTCAGTGGTGCTTCTAACATTTCCCTGAGTTCTCTTAATACTCTAGGATGTATTCCATCCAGCGCCATTGCTTTGTCCACCTTCAGACTAGCAAGTTCCTTTAGGATTCTGTCTTCCATAAATGGACTGGTGTCCACCTTCCTCCAAGCAGTTTTTCTTTCATCTAACTGTGGTCCCTCCCCTCCTCCCTCTTCTGTGAATACTGAATAAAAATATTTGTTCAGCACTTCTGCTTTTTCTTATTCCCCTTCTGCACACTCCCCTCCTTCCCTTTTTATTGTCAAAATCCCACCTTTAGTCTTTTTCTTTCAATAACTGCAGTACAGGTTGCAGCACTAATCCAGTTTCTTACCCCCTTGTACAACAGTGCTAGCTGTTTGCAGTAGAATGTGCACTGAGCAAACACTCCATTCAGTATTTTAAATAAAAAAGCAGCTTCCTTGCAAATGAAATTCTCTGTCTGAACAACTGAGAATTTTGTTTTTCGTATTTCCTACACTTTAAACAGTCGCTGGTATGCCAGCCCTCCTGCCACTCCTCCCTCAGCCCTGTCACCCCGGCATTTCTGGGACTTACCTTCACCGACTGACACTGCTCCATGGTTTTATCTCCATGGTAGAGCTCCCAGGACCTCCAGCTTTTGCTGGAGGTGTTTAGTTTGGATGCTGGTCAGGGAGCCTAGTAGGCAGGTGCCGGGACTGCAAGGATAAGCGGTATTACCCAGGTAGGCTGAGATGAGTTTTCCTTAGATTGAACTGTATGCAGTATTGCTTTACAATACAGTGCAAGTCTATTTTAATGGATGCATTCGTGCACACAAATTGTGTCTATTATATCCAGCATCCATTATATCCAGAGGAGGTGGAGCCTATGTGTTAGGTGTGTCTATGTATGTGAAAAGGGGTGCACAGTGAATTAGAACATATTATAAAACTTCATAGATTATTCAGAATCCTGCCTAGCATGAATGTTTCTGTATTCTGTGAGTTTATTTAAAGTTATTTAACTGACAGTGATAGTGAGTTTTTTAAGGAAGTTTATTGCAGACGATAACAAGAAGACAGTAACCTGAGTGGCTTGATGTTTGGGTTCCGGGACAGTAAGAACAAAAGCAATTGTACTGTAGGGATTTTATTGAAATATAAAATAATTTCCTTTTATTGTAATTAAGTAATTGCAATTTTTCCAGCTTGTGGAGAATAATTTTATAAGAAATTTAGGGGCCCATTTTCCAAAAGCTTTGCAGTCACTGCAACGGACTTGCAGCCAAGAGTTTGATGCAAGTGCTGATTTGCCTCAAACTGTGCTCATGTGCAATTTTGAAAGGAATCTTACCACAACCCCCCCCCACCCCCACTGGAAGTCCCTTGCTGTGCAGCAGCAAAGTAAGACCAGCTCCCCGTTCTAACTTTTCATCCATGGAGGACCCATTAATGGGACATGTGCCACAGTTTTGGCACAAGCTGCTGTAAAATGAGGGTACTGTTGCAACTTGCATCCCAGGTTATAAAACTGAGTGCAAGTTGTAGCACACCCTTGGCCACAGGTGTGGCACATTTTGCGTCTATGCAGGGATTGGCTGCAAGCCCTGCATCCCCATTTGAAAATTGGGCCCTTAATCTCTGTAGCTCCTTCATTTTAATTCTATGTTTGCCAAATCTCCTCACCCGCTCTGCATATCCTGCTCCAAAAAAAAAAGCATTGCAAATGCCCATAAAGGTTCACAGTGTCCATTATAAGCAATGTTTCTGTCTGTTATGACCAGAGGAAAAGGGATTGGATTTGATATATTTGGTTTTGGGAAATTAGTTTTTGTCCGCTATAACTGATCACTTTGATGTATGCTAATCTGTTGTGGCCATTGGTGCCACTTCATCAACGCAATGGTACTGCTGCTTTGCAAAGCTGTGGCAAGATCCCAAGGATACACAGATGGCATCATAACCAACCGTCAGTCACTTTGTTTCATGATAGGTCTGCATTGCTGCTAGAGTGTGGTGAATGTTTAGTTTAGTGATCAACAGACACAATGGTCAGGATTTTCAAAGCCCTTAGAGTGGAGAAAGGTGCTTGCATCCAGCATGTTGGGTGCAACAAGCACCTTGCACCAAGGGTAAGTCCCCAACCTATTTTACAAAGTAGCCTGTGTCAATCAGCAGGCTGCTTGCACCAAGTGTGCTAGCACCAGCCTTGCACCACAAAAGGGGCTGTGGCATAGCGTTAGGGGTCTTTTGGCAGTCCCTGGCCACCACAAACCCAAATTCATAACTTTCAAAGCTCTCCCCAAGATCAAAGTGCTAAGTAACATTATATCAGCTGAGGGCTGGTCTAACGGTACATAGACAACCCTTGAGAGAGATGTCCAATGTGTGCCAGCCGCCCCGACCTGCCCCTACACAGCACACAATTGCACACTAGTATTGAAGATATCCCTGGTTATCTAGTGCCCCATCTTCCCACCCTGGTCTACCTCATCACCAAAATAGTAATAAAATAATTCTCCCTGGTGATCTAGTGCCCCCTCCCCCCGATCTACCCCAACACTGAAATAGTAATAAAATAAGTCTTCCTGGTGATCTAGTGTTCCTCTTTCCCACCCTGATATAACCCAATAGTGAAATTGATATGGAAGATTCTCCCTGGTGATTGAATGGTCCCCCACTCACCCCAGCAAATACTGTTCACCACCCAGATCCCCCCCCCATCCTAGGTCATTATCCAGTGACCGGCACAGCCTTCCGCACACCACCATGGCCGGGTGCCAAATGAATAGTCAGAGCACATACTGTATACAATATGCACTCTGACACTTAATTCAGTGGCCAGCTATGGTGCTGTGCAGAGGGCTGTGCCAGTCACTGAATAATGGGCTAGGATGGGGGAAAGCAGGTTGGTGGCACTATTTGCTAGGTGGGTGAGTGAGAGGCCACCGATTACCAGGAGTACCTTCCACATCAATTTCACTTAGCAAATTAGGGGTGGGAGGGCACTAGCTTCTCTGGGGAGACTTCTTTATTACTATTTCCAGTGTCAGGGTAGATTGGAGAGGGGAAGGGGCATGAGATCACCAGGGAGTGTTCTGTATGTACCGCTTATGGGCACATCAGGGCTTGGTGTTGGGGGGGAAACACCATGCACTCTCTTAAGGGTGCAGCTGCCACCCCACCATCCTGCAACACTTGCAGCATTTCTTCTGGGTGTGCCATTAGTTTGGTGTGCCCACTCAGTTGCCACAAGCAGCAGGACTTAGGCACCAGGACCATGCCCAATTTAAAATGAGGTGCAGGGTCCCGGATGCACCGGCACTTGTGGCAAGCTACCTTTGTCACAGCTTACGACCAAGGTCTGAAAATCTGGCCCACTGAATTTTATTTTCTGGTAACTGTCAGTATCTCATCTTTATTTCTCATGGGCAGCCTTGTGTGCTGGGAATTACCAAGTTAAAAAGTGTTTCACTAGCCACTATCTAGACTGGTAGTGAGATAAAAACAGACTACAATATCTGTGATACCACATGAGTATCCTTGTGACCTTATCACAGTCAAAAAACTAGTAAGACCACTACTCTGATTAAGTGGTGCCAACACCCAGGAAACATTAACAAACAATTACAAATTTCAAAAAGCCCTGCATAGAATGTATGACACTTATGCTAAAGCATTTATTCTCAGGCTTTGTCACACTGAGTCTCCCGCAAGCCATGGAAAAGATCTTTGATATAAATATGGAAATAATCTTTGGGCTCCCCTTAGAAAGAATATATTTTTCACAGGATACCAGGAGTAAAGAGGGTTGCCCAATTAAAGGGGCAGACTTCTTTGTCCTCGGGCCTAGATCAAGTTGTGTGGGGAGGCCTAAAAGACTTAACTGGCAGGGGAAGACTTGGGAGGGGTGGGGGAGAGAATAGAGTGAGGGGATAAATGCAGTCACAAAGGGGAGGGGCCATGAGGTCAGAGTAAGAGTGAGGTGGGAGACAGGGATTGGCTACACAAGAGAGAGAGAGGGATGACCAACGGGGGTACTTAAGGTTGAGCACAGGCTCAGGGAGCTCACAATTTTGCAATTTTGCATAGAAGAGAATTTCTCTGATAAACACATCAGTTTTAGCAATTTTCTGAACTATTGTGACTTAGAAGAATTTGCTTAACCCAATTTTGGCCAGTTGGCCACATTAATTGATAGTGATGGTTATTTAGAGTTAGTTTTTGTAATTATGATATAGATAAACTGTTAATTTTGTTAAGCTTACTGCTACTGTAAGTAAAAGTAATTGGTAAGTTTGGTGAAAGAACTGAGACCAGCGCCTTACATGAAGAAGTTGCAGCAAGTGGGTATTCCTGAAATTTGACTGAGCAAGGTGAGTAAAAAAAGAAAAAAAAAAGGAGATAAGGCTTAGTTGGAGTGGTGTTACTGAGAAATATGAGTAACTGGTGTTATTTTCTAGCAAAAAGGAGCGTACTGTTTGGAGCAGGGTGACTTTGGCAGGCTTTTCTGGAGGGGCAGACTGGACCACCACCGAAGGTAGAATCAGGCAGCAGGTGTTGCGGTTCCTGGCTAAAAGTGTTTGCAACCAGCAGTATATCGTGATGTCTGAGGCTGTTTGCTCCTCAAAAATGATATGCAGTATCAGGGGGTTAGGGCTGGCCATGGGTTTGTTTGTTAATTGTGTGAGTTGTCTACCTCTGGCCTGGGTTGCTATGATAGTATGCTGGAGCAGCGGAACCAGCCTGAGCTGCTGGGAACAGAAAATTTGCTGATGTGGGAGCACCCTCTGGAGAGATGTGCGCTGGAGATTGCAGCCTGCAAAAAACAAAAGAGGAATGGGATGGTGAGGAGCAAGGCCTACTGCAGACCTGGGCCCGGGAGCAGTCCACGAGATGATGGCATCTGACAGCATCACCATATGGTCGGTCAGTTGGGGGTCTCTGCTCACTGAGTGGTGAGTATGGCAACTGAAAAGGATCCAGTTTTTCTGAGTAGCTGGGCAGGTTTTTAGGTATGGGCAGAGGATGGAAACCAGGATTTTATCAGCTGCAAAGGATTGGCAGAGTTTTGTTTGGAGGGCCTGGTCGGTGTCTGTGCCCAGCAAGGACCGTGCGATTTTGGCATTTGATGTCAGCACCACGTGGTCAAGTCCTACAGACCAGACACATTTGAGGGTTAGGGAAGGGGGAGATGGTGACAAGAAGGATGAACTGCAGTAGGGAGCAGTTTTATTTGATACCCTGGCACGCCCCACTGGGATTTCAAAAAAAAAATATATATATATATATATATATATATATATATATATATATATATATATATATAATATATAAAGGAGAAGGTAGCTTGATCCAGAGTAGGGGGGCTAATTTTAGGTGGGCAGTACCAGGGCACATAATAACATAATAATTACTTCTGGGCTCCCCCCCTTTTGACACCCTAAGTTCATTGCTACTTAATTGTAATGCCCTACCTTGTTTTACTGATCTTGCCTGTGTAGTATGGTTCACAGTGGCTTGGATTCTGTTTATATTTTCAAGTACAAATTGAACAGTGAATTTAATGATTCTAACTTGTTAGAAAATGGGGGGGGAAGGGGTGAGGCACTAGAATGTGAGGTAATGGTGGGGGAGTACAGCCCTGAGCGACCACGCTTTGGGATCAGGGCCTAGGTCCTGGCCAGAACAGCCAAAGGGATCATGGTCATGGTCTGTATAGGGCAGTGGTTTTTTAAGGCCTGGTTTCGGAGGCCATAGTCCCTATTTACACCATGAGGGAACTTTAAAAAAAAAAAGACAAACAACAGAGGCAATCAAAAGGCCCATGAGGCAGACCCATGTGCTAGGTGTATGCTAGGCCTCACTGGGGGTGAGGATGAGGCTAGGAATGGTGGCCTGGGGGTGGCCTGCATTGTTAGGTTTCTGCTAACTCTAGGTTTGTGTTTTGTCAGATTTCTGCAATTCATATCATGGCTCCTAGAAGGAACAAACCCAGCAAAGAGGAGTGCTACCAGGCAGTGATGGAGTTGGTGAGCAGGGCAAACCAGTTACTGGATGCAGCAGAGCTGCCCAGCCCGGTCAGGGATAAAAAAAGGAAGGGCAACAAGAAGCAGGGAGGGCAGGACAGCAAGAAGGCACCATGGGCTCCTCTCATGCCTAGGCCCTTGGGTCCTAGACTAGTTGATTCAGTTCCAGCTGACCCAGTACCTCCAGCTGCTCCAGTGCCCCCTCCAGCACCTGTCCCTACCCCTTTGCTCCAGCCTGGAACCACCAGTCTCTTCAGACCCTGTACCTCCTGCTCCAGTAGCACCCCTGGTTCTGGTACCCACACCTGATCACAGCCAGCTGATCCTGCCATCCAGGCCCGACCCACAACTAGACCCCCCACCAGATAATAAGGATTTCACACTAGAGAGCAGTGTGAAGGAATAGGTGGAACAGATGATTAAGGCTATGGGAGACGAGGCTGAGGCAGCTAGAAAAGCCCCGGGAGAGAGCAGGAATAAGGATAAAGGGGAGCTGGTTGGGGTGACGGGGGGGGGGGACAAGCATAGAAAAAGGGGTCAAGGCAGAGATAGAGGTGCCGGGTGTCCGCATAGGGGACCATATCCTGCTAGCCACAAAAGAGAAGATATGGAAGGGTGAATATGTTGACGTATTTGCTTTAGCTAATATGGACAATATGGATAAATACGAGGAGAAGGAACGTTTTGAAAGACATAGTGGTAGTGCTATTGGGAAAAGGGTAAGAGGAGAAATTTATGAAAGGTATGAACTAGGATAATTGTTCCATGGGTTTTGCATACTATGTGGCCATAGTTATAGAAAGAAACCAGAGCAAGCCACTTCTCTACTCATCTATTCCCTAATTATAAAAAATGCATATAAGAAGGGGGGGGCATAGCTGTTTGAAATACGAGGAGAAGTTCAAGAAGAGGATGGGGGGGCAGGGAAAGGGGGGCAGGTGGCTGCAGATGCCAAGCCTACTGCAACTGACATCAGGATAACTAAAGGTTGGAAAATCATGTCCTTTAGGCTGGCAGACACCCCCATAAAGGTTGACATGCTGGAAGACTGGCGGAGGTTTTATCTGGATAGGGAGGCAGCACATATCCTGTTGGCATGTTTCCAGAAGAGTTTCAGTTTGCACTTTCAAGGAGACAGAAAAGGGACCAAGGCAAAAAACTGAAGTTGGTAAGGGCAAAGAGACACTACTAGCACAGAAAATTCAGAAAGAAGCAGCAGCTGGCAGGATGGAGGGGCCATTTGGGTACCCGCCACTTCCAGACCTGAGGATATCCCCTCTGGGCTTGGTCCCAAAGAAGCAACCAGGAGAATGTTGAGTGATACACCACCTCTCATACACAGATGGAGATTCTGTCAGTGACCACATCAGAGAGAAGGACAGCAAGGTGACCTACGCCACCTTAGAAGAAGCGGTTAGGCTGATTAGGGCCTCCCAGGGGGCATGGCTGGCCAAAATGGACATCAAAGTGGCTTTTCGCCTGCTGCCAGTCAAGCTAGAGGATTGTGACCTGTTGGGTTTCCAGGAGGGGAATGACTATTATTTTAATAAAGCCATGCCCATGGGCTGCTCCTTCACCTGTGCTACTTTTGAGATGTTCAGCCCCATGTTCAGCACATGGCTACAATGGACATTCCAGTCAAGATAGGGGAATAGGGAAATGATTCATTACTTGGACACTTTTCTATTAATTGTAAAAGGACAACAGCAGACAGAAAGGATGTCTAGGGATTTTGAGACCCTGTGCGGGGAGTTGGGAGTGCCCTTGTACCCAGACAAGACAGAAGGTCCTAGCCAGCAAATTGAATTCTTGGGCATTGAGATAGATACTGTGAGGGAGTTATTTAGAACTCCAGATTCCAAGGTGCAGACATCAAAAGCGCTGCTAGGAACAGTTAAAACTAGGCACATGGTGCAGCTGCAACAGGTGCAGCAACTATTGGGGCATTTGAATTTTGCCTGTGGGGCCATAGCACCAGGCCACACTTTACATGGTGACTGGCTAGGCCGACGCATGGTGTTACCAGGCTGCATCACTGGGTGGATATAGCAAAGGGAACCAGGGAGGATTTAGTATTGTGGGAGACTTTTTTAAACATCTACGACAGTAGGACTTTCTGACAGGAAGAATGGGTTTTCAACTCAGAATTGCAGTTAAACGCCGTTGCAGCAGAGGGTATAGGTATGGGAGCCTATTTTGGGGGAAAATGGTTTACTGTGGCCTGGCCCAGCACCTGGTGTCAGACCGGCATGATGAGGAATATCACCTTTATAGAAATCTTCCCCCTATGGGCAGTGATGGAAATATGGGGAAAAGCTATCTGGAACCAGAAGGTCACATTCTGGAGTGACAACAGGGCAGTTGTGGATGTCCTAAACGGGGGGTCTGAAAGGGTTATGAGGGTATTGAGGCAGTTAGTATTAAGAGGGCCGATGTTAAATATGTCATTTAGGGACAGGCACACAGATGGTGTGGACAACGTGATAACTGACTGCCTCTCCCGCCTGCAGATGGACAGGTTTTGTGCCATCGCCCCAGGAGTGGGGCACAGGTAGACAGCAGTTCCAGACTACATCTGGAGGATTGGCTCAGGGAAGCCAAACAGTTGTATCACAATTTCTGGTCCCCAGGACTTTAAAATCTTATTAAACTACTTTGAGGGCTTTCCAGGTATTTTGAATTCAGAATGGCTGCCAGATTAGTGGGGTAGTGACGGGGGAACAGGTAGATCAATTTATAGTGACAGGCTGGAGGAGTAATATGGCACATTTGACAATGGGGGTTCACTTAGCAGCAATAGGTCAGATGTGTACCCTAAAAGGGTGGGGGGACCCAATGAGGAGTAATTTAATAAGGTACATGAGGCAGGTTGGGTTACGGAGAGCTGACAAAGCACAGGATATCAGGAAGCTGCTGACAGAAGCATTACTGGAAAGGTTACTGGAGAGTTTTTGCCAGGCGATCAAGTCCGGTAGCAAAGCAGTCCTATATACAGCAGTCTACGCCACCATGCACAGCGGGGCCTTTAGGGTCAGTGAAGATGCAGGCAGGGGTTCAGTTAACTCAAATTTTGGCGTACTTGACTTCCAAAACTAAGCCAAAAACTCCCAAAACAAAGGGGGAGGAAGTCATTGACTTCCAGATGTAAAACAAAAAAATTAGACGACTTCCAAAACTGTAGGCATGGAAGTCAGAAATTAAGGATTTTTCTGAAAGAAATTATATTTTACCACTAAAATATGTTGTATTAACATCCATAAATCGGTCCTTCACAGAATACTGACTTCCACAACTGGGATCCTGGAAGTATTTTGACTTCCACAAAATTGGAATAACTTCCAGATTTTGACTCATGGAAGTTTTATTCTTCCACTAAAAATAAATTAACTGAACCCCTGATTGTAGGCATGGAAAGAGGAACACTTCTACAGGACTGCTGTGGGAAGACATGGTGGACAGGGAAAGGGATCTCAGTCCTAGTAAGATGGTCGAAGACAAATCAGGGAGGAAAAGGGAACATGATTTTGCTAAAAAGTCATGTGACTGTTGCCATATGTCTGGTAGGGGCCTGGCGTGCGTATGCAGCAGGGTGCCCTTGGGGCAAAAACCCTCTGCTATGTTTGCATGGAGATGGGTCCCCAGTAATGGGGTCACAAGTGGTGGCAGTACTGAAATAAGCATTTGTCAATGCTGAATGTTATTGCGCTGGCATTGACTTTGGTAGTGCAGTGTGGAAACACATTTTTGGCAGGATGCGAAAAATGACAGGTGTACTGTTCATAAGGAGGTGTAAAAAAATGGCAGTGGTAAAAATGTGGCATGTAAGTATTGCAAATACGCAAAGTTACAAGGGTGTGTGGGAAATGAGCAACTCACAGTTGTAACAGTCATTTTATGGAGTTTTGGCACCAAATTTTCAACATAGGCATTTTAGCACCTCTGCTCATGTACAGTGTCACTGTCATTTCCTCAAGATGTCTCAAAAAGTAATTTTGCACAGTAACCGCACTATTCTTCCCCAGAACTGCGAAAACACATTTTGGGCAGGATATGTAAAATGACAGCTGTACTGTTCATCAAGAGGTGTCGAAAAATGCCAATGGTGAAAATTCAGAGTGAAAATATTACAAATGCACAATGTTAAGAGCGTGCATGCAAACTACGCAACGTATGCTCGTAACACAGTCATTTTACGGAGTATCGTCACCAAATTTTCAACATAGGCATTTTAGAACCTCTGCTCATGAACAGTGTCTCTGTCATTTTTGTAATCTTGCCCAAACACTGATTTCCCACAGTGACCATGGTATTGTGCGCCAGAAGTGCGGAAACACATTTCGGCCAGGATGTGAAAAATGACATCTGTACTGTTCACAAAGAAGTATAGAAAAAATGACAATGTTGAAAATCTGGCATGAAAATATTGCGAATTTGCGAAGTTATGAGCTTACATAGCAACTACGCAATGCACACTTGTAAAACAGCTATTTTTTTATTTTCTTCACCAAATTTGCAACATAGGCTTTTTGAGAGCCCATCTCATGAACACTGCCACTGTTCTTGTGTTAATCAGTCCCAAAAGGTGATTCCATGCAGTGACTGTGAAATCACCTTTCAGGGCAGATTAACATCAAAACTGTGACATAATTCATGAGGAGGGGTCCCAAAAACCCCATGTTGAAAATGTGGTGCAAAAATTCCAAAAAATGCCCAACATATAGATCAAAGTTGAAAAAAACCTATTTATTCCATTCTACAGCTTACCAGCATTTCCTCAGTTTGCGGTTGGCTTTGAAGAGTGCAGACGTGTTCTCGGTCCACTGAAGATCATTGTCCAGACTCAGAGGTAAGTATGGGGATTGGGGGTGTGGGGAGGCAGAGTGCGAAGTGGGTGGGTGTGGGTGGTGGGTAGGGAGACTATGAGGGACCGTCTTCAGTTTAAGGTACTAAAAACCATCACGGACGGTTTTTTTTACTGGTGGTTTCTTTGTTTCGGGGGTATGGTAGCGATGGGGGACTGGGCACCCCAGTCAGCAGAAAGAAGAGGGGGACATCATGTTGATGAGGTAGGCTCCCCGTCGGCACACTACAGCGGGAAGGGGGGGTGGATGCCGAAGGGGATTGGGCACCCCCTATCAGCAAACAATGAGGTGGGGGGCACAATCTCCTGATGGGGAATGGGCTCCCTCATCAGCACATACTTCATGGGGCAGGGCAAGCCGACCGGGGGATTGGGCACCCCCCGAAGTTGGCGCTGTCGGCAGTGTAGTGGCCACTGTGCCTCCATGCTACTAGCTGGTGAGCACGTAGGAAGGGTCCACTACGAGTGACGAGCTTTGCTCGGATTGCAGCGGACCTTTCCTTAGATGTGCTCACCAGCTTAGTATGCATGGTGTGGCATCAGCATGCAGGCTGATTGGGGAATGAGGGACACTCCTACTGGTGCGTGCCCTGCATTTGCCTAACAGCAACCGTGCCTCCAAATCCGCACTGCCGCAAGATGTTGGCTGTGCAAGCGCGACAACATAGAAAGGTTGGCCTTTTGGGAGGAGGACCTGAATGGGTATTCATCTCATTCATTCTGCATTGGGGCAGCCTCCAAAGTGGTGGCACGAGGTGGCACTCCAGTGGAGGCAGATTAGAACTGCTATTAGATGGGAACTAATTTGTATCTGCTTTGTGGTTTATTCAGAATGAACAAGGAGGTTGCAGGCCTGGATATACAGTCACTCCTTCATCCACTGGCAGAAAGATGGGCATCCAGGAGGCTCGGGGGGAGGCAGCTGTATTTGGACCTCAATTCAATCAAGCTGACCTGGAGAGGCATGTGTGGTATGAAGTGGGCACAACTGCTGCTGGTGCTGAGGGAAATGAGAAGGGATCACAGACGTCCAGATCTAATCATAATCCATTAAGGAGAACGATTTGGGGACCAGACCATGGCTGGACATATTTTATCAAATAAAAGAGGATGTTCTAAAAAAAAAAGGAATGGTGGCCAGAGGTTACTCTGGTTTGGTGAGATATTTATTCCACAGAGGGTGTGGAGGCATGCAAATGCCATAAGCCATGGATAGGGCCAGAAAATGTATCAATGCCAGGGTGGGCAGGCTGTTTGAGGAATTAGGAGGCAAAGTTATTCACAGAGTGGTGGAGGAGTAGCATGACGAATATTACAGGGGAGATGGGGCACCTCTGTGAGTTAGTCCTGGCAATGTTTAATTCTGAAATTGCTGATGCAGTTGAGCCCTGAATGCGGAAAAGGATAGGTTAAAGCAGGGGGCCAGTCCACTGTCCACCACAAGCAGGAGGTGGACTAGTGGAAAATAGGTGAGGGGGAGGACAGGATGGGGGAATAAGGGGAAATAAATAATTAATATGATATTAGGACAACACAACCGGAAGCAGGGGTATGGCATGTGTGCTCGTACCCCTTTTGAACAGAGAAGAAGGAAAAAGGTGGCTCCCCATGATATATATCTGGGGGGAGAAGAAGATAAGAGAATAAAGGAAAAGAAATTAAGAAATAAATTAGATAAATTATGGTATGACAAGTTGATTTGATATTTATGATATATATGGAAATGTGGCTGACGGATATGTACAGTATATCTATGGTTTTGTGGATGAAAATGTATACTTGAAATCTGGAATTAAGTAAATTAATTGTCAAATCTGAGCACCCACACCTTTTTGTCTGTCTCTTCATTGGTGGAGATCTGGGGGACAATGTGAAATACCTTTGAATAGCTGCCTGATTTTTTTTTCTCATTTTAGTCACTTTATTTTTATCCCCCTGAAATCTCCACACCCTGGGTCATTTTACATCATCCTCTCTTATGATTCTTGGACCTTTGATACCCCTCACTACAATATCTCTAAGGTTCAAACTACATTCTGTGTCCATTCTACTCAGTCTGTGACAACCTTCCTACCCACCTCTGCCTCCTCCTCCCCCCCTTACCTTGCTCTTAAGAGACGTTTCAGGGTACAGGAATCATTTTGCTTCTTTCTGCTCCTTCTACGTCGCTGCTTTGCAGTTGTATTTGCACTGTTCTGCCTCCAAACTAATGGGCAAATTGTTACATCTCATAACTTGCACATTGTTCCTATTTATTTGCACAATTGTGCATTTTGTTATGCATAGTTGCATCTTAATTGTATTTACTAAATGTACCTTTCCCCTGGGTTACACCAGGAAATTAGCCTTGGCTCAGTGTACTTTTCTCAGTCCCCAGTTTGTACATCAATAAATAAATTTACCTACCAGTATCCACTTTCCGTTTCTTTCATCATTTCACACAAAACTACAATTCAAAATTTAAATACAGTAAATTTTAAGGCTTACTGGAGCTTCCCCTGAAATAGGTCAGGGCCTCCCCTGTGAGGCTAGCCTTACCATTTGAGAAACACTGTGCTAAAGGTTAATGCGGCTACTGGTGTCAATTAAAAAGTCCCTTTGGAATGGAAAATAAAAAGATGAATGAACATGAACAGTAACTAATTTCTTTCACAAATTCATCAATTTCTTTCTTCCGTGAACTGTATATGTAAGGCAACCATATTGCCATCCCAACATTTTGCTTAATTAAAATCTTATTCCAAGGAAGGTGAGCCTAGTATAATAAAAATATACTGTGCATTGTAATTCATTGCACAAATACTGTAACTTCAGTTCTCAATGTGTTTCATGTCACAAAAAATGCACCTAAATGAGGACTATAGGCATAAATATCTAACATGGCTGTAGCACTTCATAAAAGTATAACTTCATTTAAGCCGGCTAAAAGAAATTAAATTCTGTTTCCCTAACAGCCAGGTTTTTTTTTTTTTTAAATGTTTTTATTATGAGTGTGGTTCAGCTTACACTGCACCCAAGAAAACTACACTCTTAGTAATATACATCAAGCAATAAAGTGGAAGCTGTTATACAAAGCTTAATATGCAGATATACAAGTACATAGGTATGCGAATATATATGAGCATCTTAACAGCGACAGTCTCAATAAGTAAGGGCTATGCATTGGTCAGAGGGAAACAATATTCAGCCCGTATTCAGTCCTACTCACGGGCATGAGTCAGTTGTCCTAATCCGGGATTACACCTTGCTCTACTACCAAAAGACAAGGGTCCCAAATCTCACTAACCATAACAAACCTACCTAGAGCCCCAACTCAGTCTGTTCCCATACCATACAAGATTTAACATTTTGCACCCACCTTGTAACCGTGGGTGCACTAGCTGACATCCATCCCTGTGCAATGGTTCTCCTGGCACTAATTAAAGCAATGGACCACAGTGGATTGTCAAGATTTTTGTTTGGGTGGTACGGGTCTGCCCTCAGCAACAACTCCATGGGAGATTTAGAAGGAGCATACCCTAATACCTGCTTCATAATCCGGTGAGTTTGATGCCAGAATGGAGCTATCCTTGGGCAAGTAAGAGCCAAGTGGACAAAGTCTGCCTCATCCGCCTGGCATTTAGGGCACGTGGGCGAACGTGTTGCATCCATACTATGCAGTTTCTTAGGGTGCATATATGCTCTGTGTAGAAAGAAAAGTTGGATCTGTTGTAGTTTGTTGCTGCGAGAGCACTCCGGAAAATGCATACATGCCATGGGCCATGCCTTTTGGTCTATTGATATAGATAGGTCCTCGCTCCATCTCACCACACTAGAATGTGGCATCTGTGGTCTGGAATTAATAAGCAGTCGTTAAAATAGTGATAAGGGACTTCCCTTTGGCTGTGGGTGGAGCAGTTCCTCCGCAATAGGGGAGGGTTTGTTCCATTTACCTGCCATATCTAAATTATCTCCACAAGAATGTCTGATTCTTAGATATAAAAAGAAATCTCCTGGGGATATGTTCCTCTGTGAACAAATTTGTGCAAAATTTTTGATCAATCCACCCTCATATAGCTGGTCTATTGTCACCAGCACCCATTTCCTCCTGGCACATAGTCTTTGAATCATCCCTACCGTACATCTGTCACTCCGTCGCATGAAATTTAATATGCTGAGATGAGGTGAGTTACCCCCCCATAAACCGAATTTGCTTATGGGCCTGAGTCCATGCGACCAGAGTGGTAGTGGTGAACCGGTTCACCACCTGCTCACATATCCTCCCCCCCCCCCCCAAGCTCCCAACCAGCAGATCATTCTTATAGTTACCCAATATCATATCTTCCTCCAGTCCCATCCAAGTAAATTCGACCCCCATTTGTCCTGTCGGGATGAATGCCAATTGGGCTGCCCAATAGTAGAATTTAAAATGTGGAAGACCTACTCCACCATCCCCAGGCTTCCTCTGGAGAAGAGTCCTGGGTACTTTGGCCCTCCCATTCTGTCATATGAACTTATGGAGAATGGAGTCCAGTTGTTTAAAATGTGTTTTGGGGACCTTAATGGAGCGAGTCTGATAGTTGGTAGTAACAACATTTTTCTAGCCCCCATGCTGCCAAGTTTTGATATAGGGAGAACTGTCCACCTCATACACTGTTGTGCAATTTCATCCATGAGGGGTTTTAAATTTAATTTGTAAAGCTCCCCAACTCTTGCAGATATCCATATCCCCAAGTACTTTAATGAATGGACCAGTTGAAGCCCTTCCAATCACTCAATCAGCTGTGCTCTATTCAGACTCCCCACCAGCAAGAATTCACTTTTAGTCAAGTTGACTTTATGCCCCAAGATTGCACCAAATGAGCGCATTAATCTATGTACTATCGGCAGTGCCACATCAGGATTCTGCAGATATAACAGTTTATCATCCGCTTACATGGTAATCTTATGTTCCCGGTCCCCACCCCCCCAGAATCCCTGTATCCCTTCATGTGCTCTCAGAGCTGCTCCAAGAGGTTCCAGCATGAGGACATATAGCAGCAGAGAGAGAGTGTGCACCCCTGCCTCATGCCTCGTCCCAACTGAAACGACCCAGATATGACACCCCCAGCATTGACCTGAGCTAAGGGACCCCCATACAGTGTCCTAACCCAAGCTCCAAAAACAGGTCCTACCCCCAGTCTATGCAACATGTAAAATAAGTACCCCCACTCCAGACGGTCAAAAGCCTTTTCTGCGTCCAGAGCAACCACCGCAGCTCCATGCTGTCCCCTGGTATGTGCACATCTAAATATAATATTCAGGATGTGTCTTATATTATGTTTACCCATTCGACCCTTCACAAAACCAGACTGATCCGGATGGACAATTGATGGGACAATTCACTCCAGTCTGCTCGCCATGGCTTTCACTAAGATCTTATAGTCTGTGGTTAACAGAGAAATTGGTCGATATGAGGAGCATAATGTTAGATTCTTCCCCACCTTGGGCAGCACTGTTATTACAGCAGACCGTATGAAGAGGGGTAGTGCGCCCTTCTGTAGCACTTCCTCAAGAGCATCAAACAGGGGTTCAATTAGATATCCTCAAAAAGTTTTATAAAAGTCGATCGGCAACCCATCTGGCCTCGGAGCCTTCCCGCTCTTCAGGGTTCTCAATGCAGCCTTTATTTCTTGCTTAGTGAGCGGGGAGTCCAGATTCTCAGCGTCCCCCTCACTAATCTTACCAAGAGGTGCCATGTTAAAAAATTGGTCATATTCCTCTCTCTGAGGGCAGCATTCTGAGGTATATAATGTTTTATAATAAGTGCCAAATGCATCCCCTATGTCCTTACCATCCCTTACCATGTTCCCTTGTGCATCCTGAATTTGCGCTATGCTCTTTGCAGATTCTCTTCTCTTAAGCTGTCATGACAAATACTTGCCTGCCCTATCTCCATCAAAATATACTGTCCCACGTTTACTAGTAGAATGGATTTCTCCAATTGGGCACTAGATAAAGAATTAAATTTCCATTTTAATTTCTGCACTAGGCTGTATAGAGCAGATGTGGGATTAAGCATATGTGCCCTCTCGCATGTGGTTATCTTATTCTGAGCATTTCTAACTCTCTAGTGGAAGCCCATTTCATGCGAGCAGCAAAGGCAATGGTTTCCTCTCATATAAAGGCCTTTAGTGCATCCCACCATGTAGAATGCGAGGTGGCCCCATTTACAATTAAACTTTAAAAACTCGTGTATAGCCTCTGCCATGTAGGAAACATATTCCTGTTTCCGCAAAAGCAATGGGTCCAACCTCCATATTCTGAGTCTTTCCGGGCTCCCCCATCCACATATTTTAACACAGTGAAGGGCATGATCCGATGTTAGAATGGGTGCGTATGCCACTTCTCCCACTGAGGTAACCAGGTTATTGGATAGCAGCATCCTATCGATGTGAGCATATGAATTGTGGGCATGCGAATAAAAACAATATTCTCAGCCAGTGGGATGCACATGGCATCAAATATCAGTCAGATTAAAGTCGGTCTGCAACACCTCCAGTACCTTTGTATTTTGGGACTTTGGAGCAGGGAAAGTACTAGATCGGTCCAGTACCATATCTAAAACACAGTTATAATCCCCTTCCAATAGCCAGGGGCCCTCCCACCTGGGCAAGTCTAAAGCAAGCTTTTGAAAAAAACCTGGATTTTCGACACTGGGTGCATAAATAGATCCCACTAGCAGGTTTCCCTTACCTGGGACATCCAGCCTCGCCAAGGCATACTGGCCTGATGTATCTACCATTGTATCCACTATCTGTAGGCTAGATCCCTGTGGGAGCCAGATAGAAGCCCCTCATGCCTTGGATGAAAAATTTGAAGAGACCCATGTACCTCCCATGAATGCAGCAGATTTATGAGACTCAACAGCCGAAAAATGAGTCTCTTGTAGCAGGACCAATTCCCCCTTTCGTCTATGGATTTCCGCCATAAACTTCTTTCATTTCACAATAGATTTAAGCCCATTTACATTCCAAGAGATATAATTTACTTCAGCCCCCATCATTAAACCTCAACATGTAATCGTATAGCCTTCGGTTCAACAGTGAAAAAGCTCCCACACTCTTTTCCCCAAAATTCCATCTACCCTCCCACCCAATCCCTCCCCCAATACCATTCTCGCTTACCCCTGGGTTAAGTCCATTTCCATACGCCACCAATAACTCCTTTAAAGAGGGTGCCACCTCAGCTTGCCCAGTGTCAGCATGTATTGGAGCCTCCGAAGTAGAATCCCCCACAGGCAAAAAGGGCTGCCATTTAAGGCCTCGGGTATCCACCCCATTCTTAGTCAAAATTTGCCTCCCACCCATTCCCACAACATACTCCAATTGCCCCAGCCTCCAAACAGCAGTGGCTGAGGTTCCTCCCCATGCGGAATAAGTCCCACCAGCATTCCCATTACAAACATTAAGCAAGGAACATCAGTCCTGCCCCACCTTGTAACTATGCAACTGCAAATAGGGGAGGGTGGCGACATATCAACATGTAAAGATATCCAAACATAAAACAAATAGCTGTGTTATTTAGGTTAGAGAAAGTTTGCTTTCTGTAAGTTTGCTCATATGAGTACTTATTAACTGCAATCAGAAAGCCTGCTATCACATAACTGAAGTGCTCCCAATGATTGTGTTAATTCCACAAGTGGCACTTGAACTGTCATGGTCCACATTTCAGGACTTTCACCTGCCTTATACCATGGAGTCCGTCAACACAGTTTCACGAAGTAGAAAGCGTGTCCCACTGGTACCTGTGCTCCCCTAGCACGGTTAGGTATCATACCTCCATCTTCTAGGCCAGTCACTGAAGCATGTGGTAAGATATCATATTCTATTGTTCCCCAAAACACCCAGGAAGGCAAAAGGAATCACATATAATCCCCCCCTGCTGGAACCTGAATCCCTAGATTCGGTTGGGGATTAGGAGGACCATCTATGATTTGGCCTTAGATTTGGCTGACTAATGCAATCCAACTTCACAATTGACTCATGGAGGAAACAAGAGCCGTAGGGGCACAAGCAAAAGAAAACAAAGTGCAGGCCTACCGTATAGAAACACCAGCATTATTTAGCTCTTACTCAGTCCAGAGTTCATCCATCATTGGACCTTGCTCTTTCACCCCTATTCTCCTCCTCCTCCTCGATCCATTTCTCAGCAAGCTTATGGAAGGTGAAGAAGCGAGGGTTCTGACCAGGTTTATCCACCCTTAGACAAGCCAGGTACACCAGAGAGAATTTCCAGCCCATCCTATACAGCTTGCTTTTCATTGTATTGAACTTCTGTCTCCTCAGCTGAAGGTCCCTGCTGTAGTCTTGGTACACATACACCGTCGCATTATTCACCTTGAGGGGGCCCACTGATCTAGCCTTCTGCAGGATTGATTCCTTATCTTGGAATCTTAAATATTTAACTAGGCAGTGTCTTGGGGGAACCCCGGTTTGGGGGGGGGACCAACTCAGTGAGCCTGCTCAATTTCGTAGCCTGCAGTTTCATCCGCTAGGCCCAGCTTCTGGATCAACCAAGTATGGATCCCTACATTGGGGCTGCATCCTTCTAATCCCTCTGGCAGCCCAATAATATGAATATTGGAGCACCTCGATCGATTTTCTTGATCATCCAAGTGCTCGCTGAGATCAGAGATTGTGGACAGTAGCCCATTTCTTTCAGCAGAAGCTCCCTCATAAGTGTCCTCCAAGCCACTTACCGGATGTTCAAGCTCACAGATTTGTGATGTATGCATGGCAGTGGTATCGGTCAGTGCCGTAACCACGGATTGCAAATGGGTAAATTGTGAGTTGAGGTTATGGAACTCAGCCTTCATGTCCCTCTGCATCTGTGCCATTGTGTCGGGTACTCCTGCGAGTGTCTTAGTGATACTCATCATGGCAGAATCTGCACACACACTTGCTGCTCTGGTGCTAGATGGAGAAGGCCCAGTTTCCTGCAGGAGAGTCTCGTCTTTGCTGCTCAAGTTCCTGGACTGAAACTGAATTTTTGCCTGCCATTTTCTTGGTTTTGGAGGTAGCCATTCGACCCAACTTCTTATATATCTTTTCAACAAAGCCCAAAATGCGATTCACAGCTATTTTTAAATCGTTTTAAAGTCACCACCCATGGAGTTTGTTCAGCAAGCGTCCTCCATGCTTGCTGGCTAGCCACACCCCCTCCTAACAGCCAGGTTAAACTTAGAGGTACTTCGTCAGCTGCAAGTCTCAGTATTTGCTGAGTAACATGCAGAATCTGTTTTGTGAAGTACAGTACAGTAGCAGCAATAGACATAGTCAGATATTTCCAGATATTCTGCACAACTTCCAAAGAAATTCTCTATGCTGGGCCAACAGTGATACTACAGACTAGGTAAGGATTTTCTTCAGGAGATATCACAGTTATTTTATGAAACATCTGACCATGTCACTTTATGCAACTGTAGTCTGCACCACAATCATGACGTGATGTCAGACACGAGGGGCTCAATTTTCAAAGGATGATGTAGGGCTTGCATCAAGCCCTGTATCACACCCATTTGTTGACACAGCCATGCCAAACTCCTTTGATGCAATTCCACCTGATTTTAGTACATCAGGCACAGCTGCAACAGAGTCTTCATTTTATGGTAGCTTGTGCCAAACATTTGGTGCAAGCCCCATAAAAAAAAAAGTCCACAAAATGATACCAGTTATACCAGGGAAAAGGTGGTCTAACTTGCAGCATTTGTTGTTTGAGACTGAAAATCCTGATCGACAGCCAAGAGAATGTCACATATCCCATGCGCCAAACAGTCACCGCACCAGGGGCTTGGAGCATTCTCATGGCTTTGAAAATTGAGCCCAATGTGTGGGCATCTGACCTCAGTGTGTCACGATGAGTGGTTGCACTTGTGAGTGTGCTTGGTTGACGGTGTACGTTGTTCGCTGAAAGCAATCTCCCCTTATACCCACAGTGAGGTAGGAATGAAGTATTAATACATTAAACAGCCAGCACAGTGCCAGGCTTTAAAGAATGTTAGGTCATAGAAAAAGTGAGTTTAGCCAGCCTGAAAGATTAGGCTGAAAGAGAAGTTACAGATTTACTCATATCAGAAACTGCTAATATTTTATTTGTTTATATATATATATATATATATATATATATATATTACAACTTCTATTTATAAATATCATCTATATTTGTTTCTATTCATTGCTAAACTCCTTAATTCGATCCATGTTTCAAAAATAAAATTGCAAATCAGAACCCCAAATGTTTGTTCTTGTGCCAATACAGGGTGGTCAGTCTAGACTAAGAAGGTCACCATGGAGTTACTGTAAGTACATTAAGTCATAAACGATTCTGTTAATTTGGATCACACTGCTCTAATTTTTTAACATACAGTATGTGGCAATGCTGTTGTGATATACCAAACTACATTAACAGGCACATATATCCATATAAAAAGAATATAAAAATCATAAATAAATTATTAATGCATTCACAGACTGGGGACCCAATTTATTTCCTCATTCACCCCCATGACAGGATTCAGGGTGTCAAATTTGTTGATTCAGGATACTTTTCTTCTGACGCTCAGAGAAGTACAGTATCTGGCTACACTGGATGGCTTGTCCCTATATATTATAGATTATTTGTGCTCAGAGAGACTTACTCATAACTGTCTATGGGTTTTATCTATATATGTTCTATCACAGGGGCATTTAATAAGTAAGGTAAACAACATTGTTGCAGAGCATGTGATCCGCAGTTCGAATTGAACATTTTTAATTGCAGAAATATTATTGAGTTCCTAAATTGTATACGTATTTGAACACAAGAAATAATTTCTTCAAGAAAAGTTTCAAACCAGTGATCATCCAAAACTAAACCTTGATGTTTCCTTCTCAACCATAAATAGATCTGAATGATTTAGTTTGTCATGTGGTGTCTAATTTCTTTTCTTAAATAAAAGGGTTACTTTCTTTGTCTGTTTGATTCAAAATTTTTCAGTTTATGTTTATAATGGATTTACTGTGACAAAAAGCCAATATAAACAGAGTAAAATATATTATTATAATAACTGGGTATTGTTTTTTACAATAGGGAAACTCATAGCATAATTTGTTGTTATAAAGGTGTGTTTATAACGGCAAACACACGCTGGGTTTCACTCATCCTGCACATGCTCTGGTGGCCTTGTTTCCCTTCCCTAACTGCCAGATGCTGACTTACCACTGGAGCTTACATTGGCACTCAGACTCTGAGGTAAGTCAATTAGTTTTTTAAAAAGCACACAGAAATCAGATGAACTTTATAAAAATTAAAAAAAAATTCTATTCAGTAGCCGCATTCGACCAAACCCACTGAAACCTGGTTGGGCGGCGGTGCGGCTGCACAGAAACATTGTCTTATTTTATATAATTGCTGTGGTGAAAAAAACAATACCCAGCAATTATATAAAATAAAATATGGGGTGGTGTGTAAAACCTGAATTTTACATACACCCTCTGTGTTGGATGCTTAGATAAACCCCTCAAACTTTGCTGTTGGGGTTTATGTTGCATCCAACACCTTGGGTGTGTGTAAAATTCTTGTTACACAACCCACCCCATACTTTACCTGAGATATATATCATAGAATTGTATTTAGCACAGTTCTGAGCTGCAATAGAGACTCTGTAATGAGACCCTTAGTTCTCTCTTCTGTTTCTTGTAAAACCTAGGCTCTGGTCCACATAACCCCCTCTGTCAAATCCCTCTGCGGTTATATTCCATCAGACCCCTCTGTGGCTATATTGACCTCTCTCTCAAAATCTGTACTTCCCAAATAATTCCTTCTTGCACTGAGGAATTGTCCATAGGGAATATCTGAAGTGAGGGATCCATGGGAGAACACCACTTTATCTCTCCCAAGTATTGTGTGTCTTTCTGAATGTTTCCCAAATTGCCTGCCCTCAAATGAATTTCCCTCAACCAGAATGTCCAAGTCAAGACTGAAACCTTACTGAATTCTAATGAAAATTTCAAGTTGCCTTGACATGAATTTAAATACTGGTGAAACTCCACTAAATCAGGCGTCCTGCTTTCATACAATGAACACATCATTCATGTATGTTTTGTATTTTACTATAGTCTTCAAGAAAGGACTAGTACCAAAGTTCCTCTTTGCACTGAGGAATTGTCTGTAGGGAATATCTGAAGTGAGGGATTTATGGTAGAATACTACTATATCTCTCTTAAGTATTGTGTGTCTTTCTTAATGTTTCCCAAATTGCCTGCTTTTAAATCAATTTCCCTCAATCAGAATGTCCAAGTCAAGACTGAAACTTTACTGCATTCTAATGAACATTTCAAGTTCCCTTGACATGAATTTAAATACTGGTGAAATTCCATTAGTTCAGGCTTCTTGCTTTTATACAATGAACATATCATGTATGTATATTTTCCATGTTGCTATAGTTTTCAAGAAAGAACTAGTACCAAAAGAAGAGATATGTGCTGTTTCAAACTCATGCTTGTAAAGGTTCCTATATGATGGGCCTATACTAGACCACATCACTGTTGCTTTAAATTATCATGGCTGCAGTGGGCATAGTCCTGCAGTTGTCTTGCAAGCACAATAGAGGAAAGAGGATTACCGGAGACCAGCTGGATTTTTAAATAGTGGAGGTGAATGACAATCACTGCGTATTCACCGCACTATTTAAAAGTTTGGCTGGTAGAACATGGCACTGTTTTCAATGTCTAAGTTAGCCACAGAGGTTTTCTGTGCATGCTCGACAATTCACACATGCACACTGAACTCTGGCGGCGTGGCAACACAATCCACTGTATTCAAGATGGCTGCCAGAGTTTTCTGCACATACGCGATGACTCACACATGCACACTGAATTCTGGCGGCCGTTTTGGAGACATTGGACTGTTCTGCCATGCCATTGGAGTTCAGTGCACATACGTGAATAGTCGTGCATGTGCAGAAAACCCCGGTGGCCATCTTGGACATGGCAGACAGTGCTGTGTTCCTCATTTCATTTAACTAGTATCTGTGCACTGTCCGTGTCTGCTTAGAAGCCACTGTTTTTTTCTATCAAACTCTCATATCAACTAAATAACTAAATGAAACATGTATCCAAACCTCATACAGTATCTCTTGAACTGCAGAGTTCACCTGAATGAAATGAAGTGTGTCTGCATACTTTCAGTTATTTGTATTTTAGAATTTTGTTGCTGTAATTAAATGGCTTGCTCAAGCTTTAAGTCTCTGACACGATTGCTAGTGTATCTGAGTTATGATTTATCTTTGAACACTTCTCTTTTTGAACTGCAACAAAGATGTGGTAATCATTCTTTCTGTTGACTGGTAAGGACACATACATTACCCATCCCGCATCTGAAATTACTACTTAAAACCTGTAAGGTAATAAGGGCCCCATATTCAGAGCTGGCTGGATGCGCCCCCAAATCAATGTGCTGCACAAAACAATTGGGTTGACTGGCTCTGATGCAGAATTCAGACAGAATGTGCAATTGAAACAGATCGCACATTCTGTATTATTATCGGACTGTGGATCCATGGCACATAGCAGGCAGCTGCTGTGTATGGCGCAGTGCATCCAGGGTGTGGGGCTGAAGACTGCCAATGGGGAAATGTGTGGCACATACCTGGATGTTCCATGTCCCCCAAGGGTGATATTCAAATGATATGCAAATGAGCTCATTGGGGATGCATGGCACAAAAGGGCTTCATATATGCCAACTGTGGGCTTATTAGCATGGCTGTGACAAGCTGAATGTGCCAGTCTAATCCCCCCACCCCAGCTCCAATGACTGTAAATAAAAAAGTCTGCTCAATCCCCTGTTTCCACAGTGTAGCAGACCCCCTCCTCAGCCTTTTTCCCTGAAAGAAAAAATAATAGAAACAAGTTCCCCTTTTCCATAGTGTAGGGACTTCTCTCCCCAGCCCCAGCCCCTGCTAGAAATAATATGAACAACAAGATCCTCCTTTTCATAGAGTAGGGACTCCTCTCCCTAGCTCCAATCCCTGATAAAAATAATAAGAACAACAAGATCTCCATTTCCATAGTGTAGGGACTCCCCACCCCAGCTCTGATCCCTTATAGAAAATAATATGAACAAGATTTCCATTTCCATAGTGTAGTGTTGACAACCAATGAGTACATAGTATGTACTGTATATGCTCTGGTACCGATCAGTCAGCAGCTGGCCATGGCAGGGTGAGGAGGGCTGTGCCAGTCACTGGCATGAGATGGGCTGAGGGGTGCAGGGTGGTAGGTTACTGCCTACCAGAGTGGGACGGGGGGAACACTACACTACACTATAGAAAACAGGGAATCATTTTGTTGTGTGTTTCTTGCAGTGATCAGGGCTGGGATGGGGGTCCCTACACTATGGAAATGGGGATCTTGCTGTTTGTGTTATTTCTATCAGGGATCGGGTCTGGGGAGGGGGTTCCTATACTATGGAAATGTGGAACTTGATTTTATTATTGTTTCTATCAGGGTTGAGGGCTGGGGATGGGGGATCCTACATTATAGAAACACGGCTAGGGACATATGTTTATTTTACAGTGTTCAAGGCTAGGGAGGGGAAATCATATAACTGACCCTGGAACATGCGCAGTGTACCACCCTACCCTGCGCATACTTAGCGTAGGGTTTGGGGAACTTATCTTTGCATCAGCGCAGCTGGCCGTGCCTTTGCCAGGGGGCATTTGAATATTGTGATGCATGGCATATGCATGAGGCCCCTTCATTTGCATTCCCGTATCACAATATTCTGCACAGCAGTACAGTCAGTTTTGTGGGGTACATTGAGGGCTTCTGAATATTGCCGTGTCCCTGATGGCCATCACAAGTACGGAGAGGCGCAGGTCCATCTAGGGATGTACCACGCATATCTTTTGAATATATGAGCCTGAATTTTTTGCTTGTGTCAAATGTGTAACATTTTATGTTACTTTACACAGTAAAGATAATAAACTGAGCTAGTTATCATCTGCCCCACCTCTGCAAAATAATTTGTTTTGTACTTCCAATTAGCAAAGCATTGCATATTTTTTTCATAAACCAGAGCACACACTGCTCATTGTATTTGTCTTCAAAGTGAGAGCTCAAAACCATTTCTGCACATCTTGTGTGCCCCAACAGGTGTTGACTCTGATAGTATAAAATCAGTCAGAGTACCTTAGAAGCTAGCACGTGCAGTGAAGACATGAACCCTCAGGAGAAATGTACAGTGGTATCATCCATTCAAGGTGACTTCTTTTACACTTTGGTGCCCCCCCCCCACCATTTTTACTCCTCCATGAGCCATATCTTTTATTCTATCTAGCAGGATTATGCAGTAATTGGTCATGATTTTTAAGGTAGGAATGAAACATTCCAGTAGATCACCTTTGTGCTGATACACTTCTCAAGCTCTGGCTCAGTGGTTAGTGCAAAAATTGCTATTTTACAAATTTCTCACTCCCCACAATAACATTATTTTGTAGCCATATTGGCTGTTGCTAGACTTTGTTGATAGTAGGTGGTATCAATCCTGAGTTAAATCTTGGTCAGAACTAGTCTCAACAATTCTTTTAGAAATCCAGTAGGTGGCAATTCATCAACATTGTCCCTTTGATTCCCCGCATAAATAAGCCACACATCACCACTTTTTGTAATCTTTGGATGCTTGTTGGCAAACCTATTTACTTTGGCACACAAGTATCTCTTTACATCCCAATAGTCATATTCATCACAAAACTACAATTTTATCTTATAACACTACTTCTCCTTCCAGCATCCTCCTCTTCTTCCTGGTTGGTTCTTTCTTCCTGGTCTTCCAGGTCCAGACACTCTGAATCTAGCCCCCTCTTCCATCACCAGAACCAGGCCGGTTCCCCCACTTAACTCAGGCCTCCTTCTCCAGGCCCGGACACTATGCATCCAGCACCAAGACCTATTCCCCTTCCCCCAGCTTTTCACCATGCCTGGGCTCCTTTTCCCCAGCCCATGGTCTTACCCCATCCCCCTATTTTGGCCCTCCTCCCACCCTTCTTACTTCTTCCTCCTCTGTTCTTTTGAAACTCCCTGTTTAAATATTCCCGATGGGCACCAGACTTGCCCACAACTGGCAGGGTTCCACCAAGCCCCCCAGCCCCTTGCTGCCTCTTCACAGCACCACCTTGGTTACCCCAATGAACAGAACCCATCGGGCACTACTCATCGCCCTGCCCACTTCCTTTTCCTTGTGCCAAACTGCCACCCAAACCCTTCCTTACCAGGGTGGGTGGGTTGATAAATTCTGGCAAAAGAGGGCTAGCTAGGGATGAACTGCCCTTATGTACCCCTAAGGACCCCAGATCAGGACCCCTCTTGGCCCTGCCCCAGCCAAACACCTGAGTCCCTGGGTGACCCCTGTCATATGATGCTTCCCTAGTTCTGCCCACCCCCGGGTGATGTCACTATCTCCTCCCCCCTTCCTGCCCCTCCCCCTCTTTAATTTCTGGAGGGGCCCTGGAACAATCTGGACTGCCTTTTAGTGGCAAGTCTCATTATGAAGGTTCAGCACAGTCTTAATTATTTCCAAATTACTGTGTGAGATCCCTTATAAATGCTCTTGTAAAGCATGTACTGTTGGGAGCCTGGTGTGGATTCTCACTGCATGTCCTGTATTCCTAAATTAACAGTTAGTGAGTATACTGGCTTGGTTATCTATTGGCATTTTTGTTGGAGTGATAAGAGACCAGTTTTCATTTTATTATTTTCCTGAGTTTTCATGACTATAAGCACTGTTTTTGCACCAGATTGGCTTTTTTTGTTGTGCATTCTTCTCAAAAAATACATACTGATACAGATACAGAACACCCCATTACTTTTATCATGACATATTGCAATAAAGCAAATAAGATTTCAGACATTTAACACTGGCATATACTGTAGTAAGCAAGGACACCATTTTTAAAGGCACTCCATATGAACATTTGAGAATTATGTATAGGAGAGGGAGCTATATCAAAGATTGCACACAATTTTTATAGAGCTCCAACACCAAATCGTATGTGACTACCTCCCCCTCCTAATGACAACTACAGATGTGGACACCATGCTCACTTCAACAATAACAATGATTCTAAGAATTTTAAACATCCAAGGACAAGCAAAAGATTTACAATTACTTTACATCATTCATAAACTGTTATACTGCATCAGTCACCTATTTATTAACTTGCCCATGTGGCCTTGGATAAGTTAGTCAAACAAAACATCCCTTGAAAGACTACATCTGTGAACATACTGTAGAGGACATATATTTCACGTCCATAAATGTTTGCGATGTCAGCTGTCAGTCTGATTTCACGGTACAAATATTTTGCACAAGCACAGCATCACAGAACTGCTATATACTACAGTAGTCTGACAGACAACAAATTTACTGGCAGCATTCTGTGTAGTGAGCGCACCATGTCTCTATTAAATTGGTTGAAAAGCCATTCCGAGAAACGAGAGCATGAGCATCCTCTTTATGTCAGCGATGTTGATCCAGCTGAGCTTGTACATACCTCTGGTGTTGATGTGCCAGTAGCTGTAGCAGTCGCCAGTGAGCTTGCTTCTGTCAACCCTCCTGCAAAGAAAAGATAGCACGGGTCATATGCACATTACACCCCTGAGATTCATTATGAGTACTGACTGTACGCAGCTGATCATGGGGTGATGTCAGCAGTGCATTATTATCGATTGAAAACTAAAAATAATATAAATGAAAGCACAATTAGAAGCTTTAAAAATGATTACTTGGCAAAGCTGAAAGGAACTCCAGATCCTGCACACCTAACAAAAACCTTGTCATGTACACCTAGAGGACGACCCAGTATGGTACTCGATGATGTTACAGAGCAGCTAAAAAAAATAGTGAGCAGCCTCTGTGCAGTGGGTGGTGTTGTTAACGCACCTATGGTGCTCACAATTGCACAGGGTATAATAAAATCCAGTGCCCCACACTTGTTGAGAGAAAATGGGGGGGTCGACTGAGCTGACAAAAAGAGGGCTTGACGCTTTCTAGCAAGATGGGTACAGCAAGTGCAAGAGTACTAAAACTGCTTGTAAAACACCAGCTGACTTTAGTAATCTAAAGTCAAAATTCCTAACAAGAATTGCTAAGTGTGCTTCCCAAGAACTAGTACCTCCTGAACTAGTCATCAACATTGATGAAACTGGGGTGTACATGATACCTGTGCCCGAGTGGACAATGGCTGCTACAGGATCCCAACAAGTTTCTGTTGCAGGACTAGGGGACAAGCGACAGGTTTCTATGCTCTTAGCTTGCACTCAGTCCAACTCATTTCTGCCACGTCAGGTTATCTATAAAGGGAAAACAAATGCTTGTCACCCGAAACACAAATTCCCAATGGCTGGTGCATAGCTCATTCAGAAAACCACTGGGCAAATCAGTCCACGTTGATGCAGTACATTGAGGCAGTGATAATACCGTGTTGTGAAGAAATAAAAATTAAATGCGGTCTCCCATCCGAACAAAAGGCAATTCTCATCATGGACCTGTTCTGAGCCCATACCACACAAGTTGTTCTCAGCTGCCTAGAGGAGACTAACATAGTGCCGATCTTTATACCCCCATCATGCACTGACCGTCACAAACTCCTTGACATTTCTATAAACAAATTGTTCAAGGATAATCTCTGACGCTGCTTCACAAACTGGTATGCTGGTATTGTGGCAGAAAATGTTTCACAGGGGAGCCAAAAGTACAAAATTGACTTTAAACTACACCAGCTTTAAAGAACGGCATGCTGCTTGACTAGTGCATAGTTTCACGGAGCTTTCAACTAGAGCCGCTGACTGTGCTAGGGGGTTTGCTGAGGCCAGTATTCTTTATGCACACTCTAACAGCTTGAACTGGGCAAGTTGGTTTACTTACTCGAGTTGTTTCTAGACATTCTGTCAATTTCAGCTCCTGTCATTAGTTCCTCTACAGTATATCTGCCATGAGGAATAATGTCATGACAAATTCTATGGCCAGGCTCTTTTCAGAAAGAATCCATGGATCTTCAGCCAATTTAAAGTTTACTGCCATTGACAAGGTCACAGTGGGGCCTTGTGGTGGAGACTTATCAAAAACGGTACCACAGAGAGAATGTTTCTGGGTTTACACATTGCAGACTATGAGACCATTTGGTCTTAATGAGGATTTACCACTGAACTGTTTTTTTTATAATTCATCAGCTTTTTACATGTGTTTATTGTGTTTTTTTTATCATGTTTATTTATTGTTTCTTTCTCCCATCCCTCTTCCTCATCCCCTTCTCTCCCCCTCTTCCTCTTCCTTTTTATGTTTCTCCCAGGTTTGTTGCCTTTTGTCAAGAGAATATTAATGTGTCAAAGTTATTATAAGGCTTTTATGTTTATCAGTAGTGTCATTTACATATGTACTTAAGGTGCAATATAGTGTTCACCTAGGGAGTGAGTCCTTTGACAGTCCAGCATCAGAGGAGAACATGAATATTCCTGAGATAGAGTACTAATGCTATCAGTTCTTGTGAGCTAATCAGCACTGAGGAAGGTGACTTTGTTGAAACATCAGCACATTGTGAGTCAACTTGGTCATATGTACACGCTGTCTGCTGGCCACTAGTTACTGTAACGGAACACCTAGTATGGTGTCAGCGGGTACTTCGCCTTGAGTTTTATGTTGTCCTGCACTGTTTTCACTGTAAAATAAATGAGAGTTTTACTATTTAAGGTAAGCCTTCTGTCCACTTTAGTAAGCAATATTCACAGTGGCTGGAGCGTCTGATGAATGCACAGATTCCTTTGGGTGATACAGTTCCCATTCCCAGTACTGCCTTCTTTAAGGTAGTCAGCAATGTTAATGATGAGCCCCCCTCACACAAATACTCAAATTTCCACTTGTTTAATACACTCGGTAAACCCAATAGTGCATTCCTCACAGACTGTGTCAGATTTAATGTTCTAGAGATGATTTTTTTAAACATCTGGTTCACTTCTTGATTACCATAAGACATGAAACTTTCAATAGTGGTACAGGACACAGAAGCATGCAACTAGACTTAACCTGTAGCTTCTTTTTCCAGTTCTGATTAGTCACATCATTTATTTGGGGTATCTCTGAAAATAAGTATCTCATGTAAATCTTCCTATTGAAGTTCCATAAATCAAGCTTTATCTGAAATTTATTGAGCTTGGGAGTAGCAGCAAAT
This sequence comes from Neoceratodus forsteri, assembly GCA_016271365.2. Classification (NCBI taxonomy): domain Eukaryota; kingdom Metazoa; phylum Chordata; order Ceratodontiformes; family Ceratodontidae; genus Neoceratodus; species Neoceratodus forsteri. Next base: position 78,854,369 of record CM057453.1, read on the forward strand.
GAAATACCTATTGACAAAACTACCAGCTTAGTCTCAGACAATGATTCCTCCATGCTTCCTGACCAGACCCATAATTGGGACCATATCTGGGAGGACCTTTAACATTATACTGAAAATGATAAGTTAAGGCTTACCCAATTTTATAGCCTCCACAACATATATGTCACTTGAGTTAAATTACACAAGATGGGAAAACTCCCTTCTTCAGTTTGCACCAGATGTGGTCCTGGTGAAGGAACTCTATTTCATATGCTGTGGGATTATCCCAGAGTAGCTCCACTATGGAATATGATTAGGCACCATGTGGATCCTCTCCTTGGGTTGGCAGACTATTTTATGCAGGAAATTTGCCTTACAGGTGATTTTCCTGGAGGAGGTGTCACTGAGCAGAAATATCATTTATCCATGATTGCTCTTTCCACTAAAAAAGTGATGCTTCACCACTGGAAAGACCAGTCAGACATATTGTATACTGGATGGCTTAATGAGTTTCTCAGCAACCTCTGTCTTGAGAGAATGATGGCGAGCCTGAGTTATGGTATAGCAGAGTTCAATAAAAGATGGAGTAGGCTTTACACTTTATTCTCTTTTTTTATTTTCCCCTGGAGCGGTGTAATGGAATGATTTTCCCTACATTATGTAATGGATTTTTTTCTGATTTCTGTTCCCCTTGTACTTGTGGATGTTTTTCTTATTCTCTTTGTTTGGTAGACTGCGTAGGTGTGCATTTTTGCTCTCCATGGGGATGAGGGGTGAGGAGTGAAGGGGGGGTTGTTTGATTGTTGTTGTTCTTTGTTCTGTTTATTGTTCATATGTTTTACATCTGTTTTGTGATTTTATTAAACTAATAAAGAGTATTAAATTTAAAAACAAAATCTCAGACAGCGATCGCAGTGAAAGGTTGAAGACAACCTTGCAGTCTTCAATGTGTCTAACCCCTTGCCTCCTTCCTCCTTTTCTTTGTTTTTATCATCTTTCTGCAGGCCCTGTCTTTTTATGATGCTATTTTAATTAGGTATGGGCTACCCATCAGGTAACTGCATCGGGTAAGTCAGATATCAGTGATTTTTTTTTGCCAGGTAGGATAGTTCAGGCAATTTACTACCCTACTCAACATAACAGTGTACTTCACTGGTTGGGTAGTTTTGACATAAGTAAAGGATCTGGTAATGGGAGGCAAAGAAAGCAGTTAGGAGCGCAAAGGCACAAACAGAAGAATCAATAGCCCAAGTAATAACAAAAGGGGACAAGAACTTTTTCAGGTATGTTAGTGAAAGAAGAAAGATTGAGAGTGGGACTGTGAGACTAAAAAGAATGGAGGGAAGTATGCAGAGGGGGACCTAGAAAAAGCAGAAATCCTGAGCCAGTATTTTTGTTCTGTATTTACAGAAGAAGAGGAAGGGGGGGACCTAGGTTAGGCAGTGGAAGCACCACCGGGAGGGAGGTGGACACCAGTCCATTTAAGGAGGAGAGACTCTTAAAGGAGTTGGCTAATCTGAACGTGAACAAGACAATGGGTCCAGACAGAATGCATCCCAGACTATTAAGAGAACTCAGGGAGGTGCTGGCAGCACCACTGACAGCCCTGTTCAACAGTTTTCTGGAAACAGGTGTGGTACCAAAGGACTGGAGGAACATGAATGTAGACCCTCTCCACAAATGTGGGAGCAGGGAGGAGGCAGGCAATTACAGGTGAGTCAGCCTTGCCTCAGTGGTGGGGAAACTAATGGAATCACTACTGAAAGAAAGGTTTGTGATATACCTCAAATCCAACAGAGCACAGGATATGAGGCAGCATGGATTCACAGTGGAAAGATCTTCTCAAACAAATCTGATAGATTTCTTTGACTTGGTGACTAGGGAGGTGGATCAGGGAGGGGCAGTGGATAAGGCCTACCTGGATTTCCATCAAGGCCTTTGACATTGTCCCACATACAGTGGCGTGAAAAAGTATTTGCCCCCTTCCTGATTTTCTCTATTATTGCATATTTGTCACACTGGATGTTTTCAGGTCTTTAGAGAAAATGTAATATTAGATAAAGGGAACCTGAGTGAACCAATAACACTTGTTTTTTTTTTTAATTTCACTTATTTAATGAAAAAGTTAACAACACCAACTGGCACTGTGTGAAAGTAATTGCCCCTTACACTTAATAACTGGTTATGCCACATTTAGCTGCAATGACTGCAACCAAACACTTCCTATAATTCAATATCAGTCTTTCACATCGCTGTGGAGGAATTTTAACCCACTCTTCCTCGCAGAACTGCTTAATTCAGTAACATTTGGTAGGTTTTCGAGCATGAACTGCTCGTTTAGGTCCTGCCACAGCATCTCTATTGGGTTTAAGTCTGGACTTTGACTAGGCTACTCCAAACTTTAATTTTACTTTTTAGCCATTCTGATGTGGACTTGCTTTGTGTCTTGGATCATTGTCTTGCTGCATGACCCAACTACGCTTCAGCTTCAGCTGACGGAAGGATGACTGGACATTCTCCTTAAGAATTTTCTGGTACAGAGCAGAATTCATGGTTCCTTTAATTATGGCAAGTCATCCAGGTCCTTAGGGCAGCAAAGCATCCCACACCATCACACTACCACCACCATGTTTGACTGTTGGTATGGTGTTCTTACTGTGGAATGCTGTGTTTGCTTTCGCGAGACATTATGGGATCCACGTTGTCCAAAAAGTTCCACTTTGGACTCATCTGTCCATAGAACATTTTCCCAAAAGGCTTGTGGATCATCCAGGTGCTTCTTGGCAAATGAGAGACGAGCATTTATGTTCTTCTTGGTTAGCAGTGGTTTCCGCCTTGCTACTTCCTCATGAAGCCCATTTTGCCCAGTCTCTTTCTGATTGTGGAGTCATGAACACTGACCCTAGCTGAGGCAAGAGAAGCCTGCAGTTCTTTGGATGTTGTTTTAGGAGCCTTTGAGACTTCTTGGATGATTTTACACTCGCCCTTGGAGTAATTTTGGCAGGCCGCCCACTCCTGGGAAGTTCACTACTGTTCCAAGTGTTCTCCATTTGGAGATTATGGCTCTCACTGTGGTTCGATGGAGTCCCAGAGCCTTAGAAATAGCTTTGTAACCCTTTCCAGACTGATAGAGGGCAAAAAAATTTTTTCTGATCTTTTCAGGAACTTCCTTTGATCATGGCATAATGTGCTCATTGAATCTTTGTGCTGGCAATGTGACTCTGATGGTAAGGGCCAAAATAAGTGAGGTTTATATTGAGCAGGGCTGGCTGTAATCAAGCCTGGCTGTGTTCAATCAGCTGACTCTAATTATCCCTTTAATTAGGTTGATTTAACTAGGGGGCAATTACTTTTTCACACAGTGCCAGTTGGCATTGGTTAACTTTTTTCATTAAATAAATGAAATAAGTAAAAAAAATAAGTGTTATTTGTTCACTCAGGTTCCCTTTATCTAATATTATATTTTGTCTAAAGACCTGAAAACATCCAGTGTGACAAATATGCAATAATAGAGAAAATCAGGAAGGGGGCAAATACTTTTTCACGCCACTGTAGGAAGCTAGTAACCAAGCAGGGCAGCTTGGGAGTGGGTCCCAGGGTGGTAGACTGGGTCAAAAACTGACTGAGTGATAGGACATAGAGGGTGGTGGTGAACAGAGTTTAATACAAAGAGAGGGGGGTGACCAGTGGGGTCCCACAGGGATCAGTACTTGGACCAGTCCTCTTTCATATCTTTATAAGTAACATTGCAGATGGGCTGGAAGGAACAGTGTTTCTCTTTGCAGATGACATGAAGATCTGAAACAGGGTTGACACTCGGTGGGGGGGGGGTAGAGAAAATGAGAAGGAACCTAAGCAAGCTTGAGGAATGATCAAGTGTATGGCAGCTAAGATTCAATGCAAATAAAGTCAAGATCATGCACTTGGGGCACAGAAATGCATGATTTGGGGTGAGGTACTGAAGGTCACCAAACAGGAAATGGACCTCGGAGTAATCATATTTTATAATCTAAAAGTTACCAAACAATGTGAGAAGGCTGCAAGGAGAGCCAGTGGAATGCTGGGGTGCATAGGGAGCAGTATCTCCAGCAGAAGGAAGAAGGTGGTGATGTCACTGTATAGAACATTGGTGAAACCTCATCTACAGTACTATGTCCAGTTCTGGAGTCTGCATCTCTGGAAGGACATAGACAGAGTAGAAGTGTTTCTGAGAAGGGTGACAAAAATGGTGCAAGGGATGTACCAAAAGTCATATGAGGGGAGACTGGAGGATCTCAGTATGTATTCCCTGGAGGACAGGAGAGAGGGGGGATATGCTAAAGACTTTCAAATATATCAAGGATGTAAAAAAGAAAAGATGTTCAAGAACAAGGAGACTTGATATGAAGATAGAAGGGGGTAGACCTAGGGGTAACATGAGGAAGTATTTTTCATGGAAAGGGTGGTGGATCCATGGAACAGCCTCCTGGCAGAGGTTGTAGTGGAAAAAATGATAGATGAGTTCAAAAACGCATGGGACGGACATAAAGGAACTCTAGCAGAAAGAGAGGGTAAGCCACAGATCATTTAGAATCTGTGGCATATGAAGCAGGTAAGGAAAATTGGCAGACTTGGTGGGCAAAGCAGTCCTTGTCTTACATCAAATTCTATGTTTCTATGTAATGTTTTGTAAAACAGACCTTATAGGCAACCTGTGGGGTTCTGTGACTCTTCCCAGGCTGGGAACAGGCATGAAAAGGAATCCTGTGGGGTCCTTCATTAACTAACAGTGGAAAGGAGCACATAACACTAGGCACAGAAATGCATGATTTGGGGTGATTGGTCAGTGATGGCCTCTGTGCTACATTTTCTGTGAGCCTGTTGCACAAATAACAGTGGAGTCTGGAGGGAGAGGAAGGAATTGTGCACTCGCTCTGCATGTTTTCACCTAAATCGCGTCAAAAAGTTAACCTATTAAAAAAAAAGTCCACGATCATCCAGTGTGGTGCTGGAAAGAGAAGGAACAAGGTGGGGGGAAGAGGGGAAGAGAAGGACTGGCTGGCAGCTGCTTGTGTACCTTCGGCATAGTGAAAGCTATTTAGGCTTTATTACACTGTTAGGTGCCCTGAGCCCTGCCTGAGGCATTAGCTACACTATGTGTTTCTCTGTAGCATAGTGAACGCCATTTATGCTGTGTTACACAGCGTCTGTTAGATGCCCCAAGCACTGTTTGTGACATAGCTACTCTGTGTCTCTCTGCAGTGTAGTGAAAGCCATTTAGGCTGTCTTACACTGTCTGTTAGGTGTCCTGAGCCCTGTCTGTGACATAGCTACTCTGTGTCTCTCTGTGGTATAGTGCAAGCCAGTTGGTCTGTATTATACTGTCTGTTAGGTGCCGAAAGCCCTGTCTGTGACATTAGCTACTCTGTGTCTCTCTGCTGCATAGTGAATGCCATTTAGGCTGTATTACACACTGTCTATTAGATGCCCCGAGCCCTGTCTGTGACATAGCCACTCTGTGTTTCTCTGCAGAATAGTGAAAGTCATTTAGGCTGTATTACACTGTCTGTATGGTACCCCAAACCATCATTTATTACTGTGGTGACATAGCTACATAATGTGTGAAGTCTCTCTACAGCATCGTGAAAGCCATTTAGGCTGTATTACACTGTCTGGTAGGTGCCCTTATCCCTGTCATTTATTACTGTGGTGACACAGCTACACTGTGTGTGATGTCACTGCAGCATAGTGAAATCCAGTTATGCTGTATTACACTGTCTGTTAGATGCCCCAAGCCTTGTTATAGCTACACTGTGTGTGACATCTCTCTGCAGCATAGCAAAAGCCATTTAGGCTGTATTACAGTGTCTGTTAGGTGCTCCCAGCCCTGTCATTTATTAGTGTGGTGAAATGCTGTAGCTACACTGTACGTGATATCTCTCTACAGCATAGCAAAAACCATTTAGGCTGAATTACACTGTCTGTTAGGTGCCCTGAGCCCTGTCATTTATTACCGTAGTGACTTAGCTACAATGTGTGTGACATCTCTCTGCAGCAATGCAAAGGCTATTTAGGCTGTTTTACACTGTCTGTTGGGTGCCCTGAGCCCTGTCATTTATTACTGTGGTGATTTAGCTACACTGTGTGTGACGTTTCTCTGCAGCATAGTGAAAGCCATTTAGGCTACATTATGCTGTCTGTTAAGTGCCCCAAGCCCTGTCATTTATTACTGTCTGTGACATAGTCAGCTGCACTGTCTGTCTCTACAACAGTTAGTGAAACTATATCCCTTCCTTCCATGGCTGTGTCTACTATGCCTCATATTTCCCAGTCTAAGTCTACTAAAAGGAAACACAGTGTTGCTGCACGTGCAGCTGAAAATGATGTAGACAATATGAATCATAGCACTAATGAAGAACATAGTGACAATAATAAAAACATCACCAGGACAGGAACTAAATGGCCTCCTGAAACAAAAAGCATGTTAGCAATGAAATTATAGAGTTTCAGAAAGAACTGACTGAAGTTACTGGTAGATGTAAGGTACATGGTAAGGAGGCAGTATGGCTGCAAATCTTGAGACCTGGGTTTGAATCCCACAACCCCCTAGGTGCATACTATGTGACTCTAAGCAAGTCACTTAACTTCCTTGTGCTCCCAGGTTGCACCTGCAAACAAGCTTTCAGCTTAGTGTGTCTCACCTGGTAAAATAATTGGTAAAAAAAAAAAAGATGTACTTAACATTTTGCCACATGTGCCAGGATACCTCCAGCTGCTGAAGCAGCATGCAAAGACAAAGAGGCATCCTCCTCAAATATAAGCTCAGATCCTGAGGCAGTGAATGCTGATAAAGATGGTAGTGATAGTGGGGACTATGAATGGGATAGCCCAGGCTATGTCCCACCTGATGATGACAGCACTTCCAGTTCTTCTGACTCTTGTGGCAGTCAGGTCTGTAGTTTTGATGAGGGAGTAGGAGAAGATGTTGTAAGGCATGAGAGGCAATTGCAGAAAAGAAATCATATGCTAAATGTAAGAATAAGAAGATGAGCATGAATGAGAACAATTCATGTCAACAAGGAAATAGCAATGTAGTGTTTCCTCCAGGTCCCTTGACTGTACAAGAAATAGTGCCAGTCACCATAGTGCAAAGCATAACACATAAATCTGGAATCCAGTGAACACACCGACTGCGATTGAGCACTTTCAAAACGAGCGATTCAATCATGGCGTCTGTGTTCAGGGCTACCTGGCAGGGTAGCGACCGGATATCTTGGTGGGTGAGGTAGGACGACTAGAAACATACACTCATGTACATGTGCACACACATGCGGAGGGGGAGAAGAAGGGGAGGAGAGGAGAGGTATGTGGGAGGGAGTGTGCCAGTCAGCTACTAAGCTGGTCGGCTAGTGTGGTGGGGAGGGTGCTCTGTTGGGGTGTGCAGGGTTCAGGGTTCGGGTCTGGAGCGGTGCATTTTTTTGTGCTGACAGGTGGCTTATTTTTAAAGAAATCCCCTAACATACCACCCTGTAGTTCAGAGAATCCTTAAGTAGAGAGTGGGTGCTTCCCATGAGCTTGCAGTTTACCGCGAGTGTACTTCACCATAATTCATTTTTGGCAATGTACACTTGCCCAGACAGCGATCACTATTCCGCGTTTGCCATTATCACATAGAACCCATAAATCTTTAGTGTGGAATTTATTTTACATTGACCATGCAGACAACTCTTGAGCTGTACGCAGTCTGTATAAAAAGAGCATCAGTCATGGTGGCAAAGCAGGACAATTTGGCACATCAGTAATGATATGACATCCAAAGGCAAAACACTGAATTGAGTGGGCAGGGCAAGGGACAGTGTGGCTGGTATGGGCAATAGTGGAGGTGGTGGTGGTGGTGATGGTGGAGTGGTGACCATAGTAACAATGAACAAGAAGCAGGAACTGACATTGAATCACTTGATGTGTCCCTGCAGTCTTCCCAGACAAACATAGATTGCTTCCTGCTGACACCATCAAGTACTGCAAAATCCCAAAGTAGTACTCCACGTGAAAAAGGTGCAAAAAATACAATCCCCACAAAATTTAAAATTTCTTGTGATTCTTGCCAACTAACATTAAAAGAAAGTGTTGCAGGGATATCAGAATTTATCCACAAGCATCCAACATTCCAGCTGTTAAATAGCGCTACTGCAGAGTTGTAGGCTGATTGTCAACTCCCTTTTGCTTTTCTTGCCCAAAAAGGTCTCAAGTTAATGAACTGGATTGAACCATAGTGCACCATTCCCTGTTGAACAGATTTCTTGAAAAAAGCTGTTCCACATTTGTGTGGCTTAGTGTGTACTGAAGTCATTAAGCAGTTGAAACTCTCTGAGGTTAAGTAGGTTCGCATAACCACAGATATATGAACTAGCAACCAAACAGTTGACTACATGACTGTTACAGCTCATTGAGCAAGTTTTCAGTCAGAAAGCAATTACATAGAAACATAGAAACATAGACTTTGACGGCAGATAAGGACCACTTGGCCCACCCAGTCTGCCCATTTCCCGATCTACTGGATAAGCTGCAGATTCTAGTTAACCAACAGCCTACTTCCTGCCACCCCCCACTACAAGTGCCTTGTGTCTGTCCCGTGCATATTTGAATTCCCCCACTGTTTTAGCCCCAACAACCTCCCCAGGAAGGCAGTTCCACGCATCCACCACTCTCTCTGTGAAAAAAGATTTCCTCACATTACCCTGAGCTGTCCCCTCTATCTTTAAATTGTGTCCCTTGTTCTTCACATCTCTTTTCTGAAAGATGCTACCCTCCTGGACTTTGTTGATTCCCTTGAGGTACTTGAACATTTCTATCATGTCCCCATCCTCCCTTTCATCAAGGGTATACATATTAAGCTCTCTCAGTCTCTCTTCATATGATTTTTTGATGCAGACCCTGCACCATTTTAGTTGCCCTCCTCTGGACTGCTTCCATCCTGTCTATGTCCTTGCGTAGATAAGGTCTCCAAAACTGCACACAGTACTCCAGATGGGGTCTCACCAACTGTCTGTACAGAGGGATAACCACTTCCCTTTTTCTACTTGTGATGCCCCTTCCTATGCATCCCAGTATCCCCCTGGCTCTTCTTGCTGACTTCTCACATTGCTTACCCACCTTTAGATCATCTGATATGACTACCCCCAAGTCCCATTCCATTTTTGTTGTTGTTAGAACCTCCCCTGCTATTGTGTACTCTTCTCCTGGGTTTTTGTTTCCCAGGTGCATTACTTTGCACTTCTTTGCATTGAATCTAAGTTGCCATATGTCTGATCATTCCTCCAACCTTGCCAAGTCCCTTCTCATACTTTCTACACCCCCTTGTGTATCAACTCTGTTACAGATCTTTGTATCATCTGCAGAGAGGCATACCTTTCCTCCAGAACCTCTGCAATGTCACCTATAAAGATGTTAAAGAGGATTGGACCCAGTACTGAGCCCTGAGGTACTCCACTAGTGCCCCCCCTTTCTTCGGAATGTGTTCCACTCACTATTACCTTCTGTGTCCTGTTGTGCAGCCAGTTTGCAACCCAGGCTACCACACTGGGACTCACTCCCAGGCTGGCTAACTTGATTATTAATCTTTTGTGTGGTACTGTGTCAAATGCCTTACTAAATTCTAGGTAGGCCATATCCACAGCCCCTCCCTGGTCTATAACTTTGGTCACCCAGTCAAAGAAATCGATTATATTCTTCTGACACGACCTTCCTGCTGTGAATCCATGCTGCTTTGGGTCCTGTGCCCCGCTGGCCTCTAGGTATTCAACAACTGTTTCTTTCAGAAGTGATTCCATCATTTTCCCTACCACTGAGGTCAAATTTACAGGTCTGTAGTTTTCTGCTTCTGCCTTGCTACCACTTTTGTGAAGGGGAATCACATCTGCCCTCCTCCAGTCCTCAGGTACCACCCCATCCTCCCATGATTTGTTAAAAAGTGTGGTCAGTGGTGTCACTAGGTCCTCCCTTAGTTCTTTTAGGATGCTGGGGTGAATCCCATCAGGCCCCATTGCTTTGTCCACCTTGAATTTTAGGAGTTCTTTCAGGACTCTTTCTTCTGTAAATGGACTGGTGTCAACTCCCTACCCAGAGTGCTTCTATTGTCTGGTTTAGGTAACTCCTCCTCATCTTCTTTTGTGAATACTCAGCAAAAGTATTCATTCAGTATCTCTGCCTTTTCACTGTCTCCCTCTGCCCACCTCCCCTCTCCCTTATTAATCTTCACTATTCCTCCCTTAACCTTTCTATGCTCTCTAATGTATCTATAAAAGGTTTTATCCCCCTTCTTAACTGACTTGGCTATTTTTCCTCAGTTTGGGCTTTTGCTATTCTGACTGCCTTCCCCACCTCTTTCTGCTTTAATTGATACAGTTCCCTGTCGTGCTCCTTCTGTGATGCCTTACACTTTTTGAATGCAGCCTTTTTCTCCTTAACCTTCCCTGCCACCTCTTTTTAGAACCATAGTGGTTTTTTACTCCGCTTTGTTTTATCTGTTTCACACAAAGGCTTGTTGCCTCTATGATGGCAGTTTTGATTTTTCTCCATTGTTCTTCCACTCCTCCTTTTTGGCCATTTGCTAGTGTATTCCTCAGGTATTCACCCATTTTACCAAAGTCAGCCCTTCTAAACTCCAGTATACTTGTTTTGATATGGCTTGTCTCCATGGTTGTGCTTATTGTGAAGCACACTTTGCAGTGGTCGCTTGTTCCCAGATGTCTACTGACTTCTAAATGTGTGACCCTCTCTCCATTTGAGAGTACCAGGTCTAGTATTGCTTCCTCCCAATTGGGTTCCAACACTAGCTGTCTAAGGCCTGCCCGCTGCAGGGCATCGAGAATGACCCTGCTCTTGGATGTGGCTGCAGTACATGTCATCCAGTTAACATCTGGCATATTCAGGTCCCCCATCAACAGTAACTCCCCCCTTTTTCAGCCATTTTGAGAATGTCCTCTATCATTTTCTTGTCCATTTCCTCCCCTTGAGATGGGGATCTGTATACAACCCCTGTGCGGATTGTGATGCCATTCCCTGTCTCCAAGGTGACCCAGAGTGCCTCTTGTCCTCCCCCTTTACTTTTTAGTTCTGTAGCTTTGATTCCTTCCTTTATGTATAGAGCTACTCCACCTCCTCTTTTCCCCTCCCTGTCCCTTCTGTAGACTGTGTACCCCAGTATGTTGACATCCCAGTCATGGTTCCCCATGTACCATGTTTCTGTGACTGCCACAATATACAAGTGTTCATCTCCCATCAAGGCTACTAGCTCAGGAAGCTTGTTTCCCAGACTACGGGCATTGGTACTCATTGCCCTCCATTTAATGTTGGCTTTATCCTTTTTTCCCCCCATGCCTGCTCTTTTTGCCCCTGTCTATTTTTCCATTTACCCCTGTCCTGCCCTTTGTTGAGCACTGTACCTCAGTGTTTACCTTACTACCCATCATGTTTTATGGGGGGAGGCTTGAAATATACTGCCTCTTATTAGCACCTCCCCCCATGGCTAGTTTAAAAGCTTGCCAAGGAAGCATTTAAACCTGTCACTTAGGATCTTGGTTCCCTTCACAGACAGATGCAGACCATCATGCCAGTATAAACTTTCATCTCTCCAGGTGTACCCCAGTCCCCAATGAAGCCAAAGCCCTGTGCTCTGCACCAGTTTTGCAACCATTCATTAAACTGCATGGTGTGTAGTACCCTAGCCTCACCCCTGCCATGGACTGGCAGCACCTCTGAGAAGGTAACCGTGCTTGCTACCTGTCTGAGGCCCCTCCCCAAATCCACAGTTTCATCCTGCACTGCACTGATCCCATGCCTAGCTAGGTCATTTGTCCCAAGGTGGACAATGATATCTAGTTCCCTCTCCTGTGATGCTGCTTCTGCAATCCTGAGGATTTGCTTCTTGTCCCTCCCAAGCCATGGCACCAGGCAGGCACCTTACTTTCCTCTCCTCTCCTCTGCTTTCCCCAGGTCTACCCCTCTAACAATTGAGTCCCCTATCAGAAGCTGTTTCCTTCCCCAGTGGTGTCCCTTGCCACCCTTCTGTGGGTCTCCCTTGTGGGTGTCCTCAGCATTCTTCTTGGTCTCCACTGAGGGTGCCATCATAGAGGAACCTTGCTTTGCCACACTGGCATATGGTTTGTGCAGCGGTACAACTAGGGGCCTTTGCCTCTGTTCCACCACTCGTACCCTCCCAGAACCCACTGTGGTCCAACTGCTCTTCATACTTGGCAGCCTCTGTGGCAGTGGTGCTCTTTGGGTAGGGGAGGCCTCCTTAGTCCTTGCCAGTTCAGCCTGGAGGTGGGCAACCTCCTCCCTCAGAGCTGACAGTTGCCTGCAGATAGGACAGCTATGCAGTTTCCAGAATCTCTCCCGGAAAACTGCTGCCCCACAGCCAGTGCATTGCACCACTCCCCACATGTCCCTCTCCCTTATAATATACAATATGTAATATTTATATATATATATATATATATATATATATATATATATATATATATATTTATATATACAGTATATTTTCTTCCTTTTTGTGGTGTGTTCTTACCTTTTATGCACTGTGCTGGGTTATTAAGAATATGACAGTTCCGCCCCAAGACCTGTTGAGGAAGTGATGTCAGAACCTTGGCTATAAAGGAAACATCATGCCTGGGGGGTGGGGTGTGGGGAAGGGGGTGGGTAGTCCACAACCACTGGTGACTGTTAGAAACAATCAAATACACCACTGCTCCACCACCCTAGTGAGTACTGCCCTTTATAGCAATTCAGCTAACCTCCAGTTACTGATCTGTCAACTATTTAAAAGTAATTTGATGCAAACTGCTACAGAATACTAGTAGGCAGTCCAGTTACCCACAAAGAAAAATCAAATATGCAGTTATTTCAACACTTCTGAAGTTGCTCACAAGATAAGTAGTTTTGAAAACCCCCTTCCTGATTTAAAAACGAAAATAATTAAACACAAAGCAATACCAATGTAAGACTGTAAAGTAAGGAAAACTTCCCTCAGATGTAAGTAAGAAAGATCTGTTGCAAATTTCTAGTCCAATATAGTATATCCCATGCAGCTTCTCAGTTGTTTCAAAGCACACCCTGTTACACCACTTGAAGAGATGGGCTTCTGTCTGAAACAGGATCACACCAGTAGTTTATAGTAATTGATCAATGCTGGAATGCTCCTCCACCCAAAACAAGTGGCTATGATGCAAGGTCTCCCTGACTAGTGAAGACAATTTCCCCCACCTGAGGCTGTGTCTGGCATCAAATTACAAACTGCAGCCTTTGCTATTCAAAGTATACAGCCACTACCAGTAAATTATTTCCAAATTAATAGATGCAAATTGTCACAGAATACTAGTAGACAGTCCAGTTACCCACAAATGAAAATCAAATATGCTGTTATTTCAACCCTTCTGAAGTTGCTCACAAGATAAGCAGTTTTGAAAACCCCTTTCCTGATTTAAAAATGAAAATAATTAAACACAAAGCAATACCCCTTCTGTACTGTAAGCAGTGGAAAACAGGCTGTATTATGCATCACTACGTTTGAGGAAAGCTACACTGCTGAGAATATTTTTCAAGAGCTGCAAAAATTCCAGAAATGGCTTACTCCATATTCCTTGTCTCCAGGGTTCATAGTGTCAGATAATGGTGCCAACATAGTCAAAGCTGTTAGAGATGGCAACTACCAATACATGCTTTGTTTTGAACATTGTTTAAATCTTCTCATCAGTTTCTTAAATGGAAACAGAAATGTTGAAAACCTGTTAGATCATGCTAGGAAAATATGTGAGCATTTGAGCCACTCTGTGAAATCACATAACAATTCTGAAGGGGCTGCAGAGGTCAAACAACTTACCTTTGCATTCATTAAAACAGGAAGTTACAACCCACTGGAATTCAACATTTTACATGTTGGAAAGGTTTCTTTTTTTTTTTCAACTCTATTTATGGCACTGTCTCCCGGGGTAGTCTCTCGGGCATCCACTGATCCCCAGCTCTACCTCCAAGCCTGAAACTCCCCCACCTCCTGGCACCAGCCTGGCTACCCCCCTGAATCTGAGTCCCCCGAGGTAGGGCCACCCTTTCTACTCTGGGTGCTCTATCTACAATTCAGGCCTGGCTGGGCTTGGCCCAGGATTGGAGAGGGTCCAGGTAGTGGAGTGTAGCTGTGGGAGGTGGTGCCTTTGCATATCCCCGAGGACAGGTGGTTTTGGAGCTTGTGGTTACACCTTCCCCCTCTCCCACAGAGCCCGAGCATGCAGTGATGCCAGGGACATCAGTCACGGCTCTGCATGCCCACTAAGTGTACCCTAGAGCATTGCAGTGCTGCCGGTCTCCACTGGGGGCTGCTGTGGTGCTGGGCAAACCCTGGGTCCCCCCCAAGAGAGGAGAGCATTCCTCTGGATGCTCAATCCTCTCTCACCCCTGTCGACACCCGGTGGCCTGGGCTTATCCCGAACCCGGGTCACCAGTTTGGCGCAAGGTGTGGTGTCCAGTACCGCAACCCTCAGTGCCACCGGGCCAGCCCAGAAAGGCTTCTTGAACAGAAAAAAACTCTACATGACTACACCATGCAGACTCAAATAGATAAAGTAGACATCATGCACAGTTACAGCAAATGGACTCTATTTGAATCTTTGGTCACCTTATTGGAGCCATTTGAGGCTACCACATGTGATGACAGTGTGGACAGTGCAACACCGAGTCAAATTATTTCTCAGATAAGATTCCTTTGCATTTTCCTTGATGACATTCAAAAAGACTTTCAGTCAGAAGAAGACACCACCACTGTTGTGCTGGCAGATGACCTGAGTCTCAGACTCTCGAATGATGAGAATAAATGCCATGTTTAAGAATGACACCTATGTGTTGGCTACATTGCTAGATCCCTGCTTTAAGTGGAACATTGACGCCATCCTGCCTGCAGGGGAAGACACTGAGTATTAGAAAGATCTTCTTCTAACCAAATGAGACATTGTCCCACCAACACCATTTTCTGATGTACAGTAGTAAAACTCTGCTGAATCATCAGAGTGTGCCTCTGGCACAGACAGTAGCACATCTATAAATTATTCACAATCACAAGTGTCATCAGCAAGGGAAAGGACCTCTACAGCTTAAACACACTTGGGACCTGTACACTTGGGAAGGATGGCTTCCTCTCATCAGCCAGATACAATATCAAACCTGCTTCTTAGCCCAAAAAGTCCTCCTCGGGATCATGCCCCTGGGCATTGAAAAGCTCCTCATTAACCACCACAGCACCCAGTGAACTGGAAGTTCACAACAACTAACCTTCCTTGTTCCAGGATGCCGGACTACCATAGGCCAGAGGGCGTTTGCCCACAGAGCACCTCAGTGGTACAATACACTCAACAAAGAAACTCTTACTGCTGCTGCTCTTGGCCCTTTTAAGAGACAACTCTGACTTCATCTCATTTCAACTAATCATTGTGACTGCCTCACCTAATCAGGGGCCCACCATTCACTGCCCTCCACTTCAATGTTGACAGCTACCTCTCTCCGCCTTGTCCCCCTTCTACCTGCTTCACCTGCCCATCCCCTTGCCCCCTCTCCCTTTCCTCCCCCCAGGCATTTCCTGACTTTTATCCCCCCTCCCTCCCCTTTAGAGCTCCTACCCTCACCCTCTACCCTCCGACAACGGCCTTCCTGCCTTCATACCCACCCCCTCACCTGCAGTGCTTATTTCTAAGATTGCCTTGGCTGGTATGTCATGCTACCTAACATTTGGTACATTTTGAATTACTGGAATTTCCTAAGCCTCAGTCTCTTGCTTCTTTTTATTGTGTAACTATGTATGATTATGTCGACCTTTGTAGGTATGTATACTCCCATTCCTTAGATGTGGAACCTTTGTAAACAAGCAGTTCCTGCTCAAAGGTATTTGTAATCCTAGATTTCAGTAAAATAAAATAAATAAAAACAGCTACTTCTTGTGCATCATATTTTCAGGATCAGAAAGACAAATCACAGTCATCTTCAACAACATGGAATAGTATCCTGTAAAGAAAGTGCAGCTTAGTCATCTGCCAGACTGGTAACCATCTCACGCAGCACAATGATCGTGGAGTATTTTGCATACCATACTGTGACTGGTCTCGAGAAAGATCCATTACTCTGTTGGAAACAAAAAATAAGCAATATGGACAGATCTATCGAATCTTGCAATAATATACCTCAGATGTCCACCTTCAAGCGTATATTGAGGACGCATATTTAGTGCAGCTGAAAGAATAGTCACTGACCACAGAACACTGTTAAGTCCTGCAAATGGCTTACATTTCTCAGAATGAATGCAGACAATTTCCCAACTGCCCCAAGCACTGAATTATTTGATTTTGACCCTGAACATGAACAATAGACTGCAAACCATGATACTGTATATGAAGATCAGGTTGTGTACGAAATGAATAGAACCATCACAACCGTCACTGTGCCAGCCACATGTGCCACACTGCTCTTAGTTTTCTTTTGTTAATCATCAGTTCAATATTATGTAACTATGATGCCCACTGTGGGTATAATTTCTGGAAACAGTAACAGCCTCAGTCAGAGCAGCTGCACCTCTCTTACCAACAGTATCTCATAAATGCCCCACAATGAGTATAATTTTTGAAAATAGGAGCATGCTCAATCTGAGCAGCTGCACCTCTCGTACCTGCCTCAGCAATGACCACCATGGGTATAATTTTTGGAAATAGCAGCAGGCTCACTCACAGCAGATGTGCCTCTCGTACCTGTCTCAGCAATGCCTGCCAGAGGTATAATTTTTGGAAACAGCAGCAGGCTCACTAGCAGCAGCTGCACCTCTTGTACCAGCCTCTGAAATGCCCGCCTTGGGTATAATTTTTGGAAACAGCAGCAGGATCACTCACAGCAGTTGTGCCTCTCATACCTGTATCAGCAATGTATGTCACAGGTATAATTTTTGGAAGTAGCGGCAGGCTCACTCACAGCAGCTGTGCCTCTTGTTCCTGCTTCAGCAATGCCCCCATGCATATAATGGTTCAGGGTACCTAACAAAAAGTGCAATAGTCCAAAGAAACAAACAGTTTTTCACATGATTTTTGTTATGGCCAGGGTCAAGTAATCAGGTAGTAGAATGGGTTGGGTAATAACTACCTTACCCAACCACTCAGTTTTCATCCAGGTGTATTTAATGCACTTTAGAGGTACCCATTGGTCATTTTGAGGGTCAGGTAGTTTAGTACCCACTCATCCCTAATTTTAATTCTTTCCTTGAAATTTTTCTTGAGTTTTGACTGCCCCCTGATGATATCTAGGTAGTCCACCCTTTGTTACCTGTTCTCTTTTCTGGCCTGTGTGACTTAAAGAAGCCTTCCCAATTACCAGATCTAAGCTGCTCTATGGCTCTTGGTGTCCTGTGATAATAGTGACTGAATATGAGTGACCGTCAAAACGGCGACTCATATTCAGCACTATTATCATGGGTGACCCACAAGGGTAGCAATACTCTGCTACTGTGAGGGTAGGGGGGTAACTGGAAAGGGAGGATAATGACAGGAAGGAGAGGGATAGGGAAGAGGGTTATTGACATGTACTCTGCCTGCTGTAGCCGAGTCAGCCATGTGGTGTGATGGTGATGGTGGCTAGCTCCAGTGCAGCAAGTACTGGGCTTAGGGGTTGGGGACCTGGGGGGGGACTTTTGCCACTGACTGTGGCTGCTGTTTTTTCCTTTTTTATTCCAGAGTGTCACCTCCTTGTTGACATGCACCCCTATGGAGTTAGGAATCCTTCTGTTGGGGGGGCACAGGGAGGCACAGCCCCCCCACATAGACATTAAGTCTATCTGCCAGATGTTTAGTTGCCAGCATGTGTATATTGCTGAATTGCTTTTCAGCGATATACACTCGCCATAATAGCGATCTCCATTTCACATTCACTATTATGACATAGAACCCTGTCTCTCTTAGTGGTTGGGCTACTAATGTGTTTTTTTTTTCTTTCTGTAGAGATACCCTTCTCTGTCTATATCCTAAAAAAGGTCTCTGCTTTTTGGGACTCTCTACCTCTTTCTTCAGAACTTGCCTGATTATAAGAAAATTATATAACCTCTGTGTCTTCATCTGTTACCCCAATTATAAACTCTCTGGTCCATGTCCCCATAGTATTTTTAAGTTTTCTGTTGTTATCACTTCTTGAAATCTAGATAGTTTTTAGGCACCAACAAGCATAAGTTTGTAAGCACCTCTTTTGATCATGTGTGTTCTTCATTGCAATTAGTCAAGTTTAAGGTTACATTCAGAGTGATTATGCTTTGTTATATCATGCATAGTATCAGTGATAGGGCTTTTATATCTTGTTTTAGTGTTTCAGACCTACCCAAGCCTAGGTCTGATTTCCAGTGGAGCGTATTTTTTCTTTCATTCTACAGTTTATGTTGTATGAGAGCAAGTGATAGATGACATTGCTGATGTCAGTGATAGGTTTTCAGCAGGCCTTGAAACAGGATTTCAGAACATTGAACTGTTACTTAGTTGAACTCAGCTTCTGGCTGAGACTCTGAGTGTTGTCTAGGTTTGAATGCAACTTAGTGGGAAGCATTACTTCAAGATGGCAAAAAGTTCATTATGAAGCTTCACTGCAGCTGTTCATTGGGTCTGCACTCAATGCAGGATGTTCTTTCTCATAGTATGGGTTCTTGTATATAAACCTTCTGTTTCACCATGTGGAATTACAGCACTGTGACAGGGCACCAAGACATTAGTTGAAGGGGGTCTGGGTTTGAGCCCCAGTGTGGAACATTTTTCTTTCACTTTACAATTTACATAGTATGAGATACATTTTTTGATGTCATTGCTAATGTCAGTTATAGAGTTTCAGCAAGGTTTGAAGCAGATTGTCTCAACTGTTACTTATTTGTTGCAGTCAACTTAATTAGTTGCAGCTGAGAATTTAAGGCTTGTCCACATTTTAATGCAACTTGGTGGGAAGCATTACTTTAAGTTGGCAAAGAGTTCATTACTTAACTTCACTGCAGCTGTATATGGGGGAGGGTCTGCACACAGTGCAGGATATGCTTTCTCATAGCATGGATCTCTTGTCCACAAATCTTATGTCTCAGCATGTGGAACTGTAGCACAGTGGCAGAGCACCAGATCAGTAGTTGAAGAAGGCCTGGGATTGAGCCTGAGTGCAAAACATTTGTTTTTTTTCTCACTACAATTAATGTTGTTAGCATACACCTCTTTCCCCACTTCTGCCTCACCCTGTGGCATGACAGCACAGCGGCAGAGCACCAGGACAGTAGTTGGAATAGGGCCTGGGTTTAATCCCTAGTCAGGAACCTTTTTTTCCATTTTGTCTATAATTTATGTTATTAGCATGAATCACACTCTAGAAACCTTCTGTCTCACCATGTGGACTGATACAACCATGGCAGCATACTAAAAGAGTACAGCAGTAGCCACAGACATGGCCAGATATTTCCAGATATTTCACAACATTTCTAAAGAGTTTCTCTCTGCTGCTTCAACTTAGCAAATGGAGAAAACAGGAGATTTCTCTGAAATATAACAGAAATTTCAGGAAATATCTGCCCATGTCATTGGTTGTCACTGTATTTGGGAGAGGGCCTGGGTTTGATTAACAGTTGGGAACACTTTTACTTCCTCACTAAAATTGTTACTGTTAGCATGCAAACCTCACTAGAAATCTTTTGGCCCCCTCCATGTGGAATTATGTCACGCTGTCTGAATACCAGAACTGTAGTTGGGAAGGCACCTAGGTTCAATGCCCAGTTTGGAACATTTTTTCTTTCTCACTATCAGTTATGTTGTTAGGATGCATCTCTTTCTAGGTACGTTTTGTTTTACCATATAGAATGATACCACAGTGACAGATCACCAGAACAATAGTTGGGAAGGGGTTTGGTTCACTTCTCAGTTGTGAACATTCTTTTCTTTCTTGCCACAGTTTGTTAGCATGCATCCCTTGTCTATGACCCTTTTATGTCATCATGTGGAATGATAGCACAGTGGAAGAGCACCCAGGCAGTAGCTGGGAGGTGGCCTTGATTCAATTCCAAGTCTGGAACATTTTTTCTTTCTCCTTATAATTTATGTTCTTAGCATGGTTCTGTCTTTTGAAACCTTCTGTCTCATACTGTGGAAGTACAGTGCAGAATTCCCAAACAGAAGTTGAGGAGATGCCTAGGTTTGATTCCCAGTTGAGAACATGTGTTTTATTTTCACTACAATTTATGTTGTTAGCATGCATCTCTCACTAGAAACCTTTTTGTCTTGTCAGTGGAATGATCGCTCACTGGCAGAGCTCTAGGAGAGTACATTAATGGGACCTAAGTGCAGTTCCCAGTTTGAAACTTTTTTTTTTCTTTCTCACAACAAATTTTGTTGTTAGCATGCTTTCCTCTCTAGACATTTTCTGTCTCATCATATGTATTGATATCACAGTGGCATAGCACCAGCAGAGTAGTTAGGAAAGAGCCTGAGTTCCTTGATTCACAGTTGTAGACATTTGTTTCCTTCTCACTCCAATTTATGTATTTAGTATGCATCTATTGTATGAGAGAGATTATTAGATGTCATTGATGATATCAATGATAGGGCTTTCAGAGCTTGAAGTAGGTTATCAAGACACTGGAACTGTTAGTAACTCAGGAACAAAGTATAAAGAAAACATAACTGGCCCACTCCATTGAGATTAATCAAAAGATACGGTAGAAGAGGCTCAACAATTACAGTTCAAGTGACATTTATTTTACAAAAGGTCATAAATACTCCCAAGGCTCTAGTGTAAGGAATTTATTAATTTAAAAGTTCTGAGTTTATGTTTTATGTGGGATATGCTTGTTTATTTTGTGAGGTATATGTGTATATTTGTGTGCATCTACAGTATGAGTCTGTATTGTGCAGCATTTGTATGTACATTGTTTAGCATGTACAGCACATGTCTCTTTTACTATAGGAAAATAACACATTCATACCCAGACACCTCTCAGTACCATTGGTACTTTAACTTTCTCACCTCTGATGTCACCACTATCACTGAAAGTATAAAGTATATACAGTTTTTAGCTCTAACTGCTCCCTATCAGTTAATTTGAGTGAGATTGGCATCTGATGGAGTACATCTCTGTTGAACATCTGTTGAATGTGGCCGACATCAGGCGGAACTCCTTCCAGCACACTGGCATTGCTCTAGACAGGCATTTGAACGCTGCACCTTGGTTTTCCTGGAGTTCCTTCAGCTGGCCGGAGCTCAGGGACAT
Organism: Neoceratodus forsteri; assembly: GCA_016271365.2. Taxonomy (NCBI): domain Eukaryota; kingdom Metazoa; phylum Chordata; order Ceratodontiformes; family Ceratodontidae; genus Neoceratodus; species Neoceratodus forsteri. The sequence goes on from CM057453.1 coordinate 78,875,625, forward strand.
CTTAAGGATTGTCCAGAGTATTCACCCTATGTGCTGTAGTTTGGATCCGGGTCCAGCTACCTGATCTTGGGTTGCAGTGATATTCTTGGCCTGATCCTAGCATGAATAGCCTGTTGCTCCCTGGAAACAGGTGTGTTTCCTAGTTCCCTGAAGGGAGGCGGTGATGACTTTCTTGGATCCAGACTGTTATAGGTTTCATAGGTAAGTCGGAGCATTTAATAGATCAAAATATCCTTATACTTACCAAAAGATCAGTTGTACCCCAAGATTTTATTACTAATCAGGTGTCTATCCAACTTATGCTTAAATTCATCCATTGTTTTTCTAGTCACTATATCCAATGGAAGCTCATTCCAGATATTTGTAATCCTTACAGTTAACCAGTGTTTTTTCCTGACTGTATTTACTCTTTCCCTGTAAATTTGTAGACAGTGTGCTCTGGTGTTATATACCTGATCCCTTAGTTCCAGATTTGATTGTTCCCATAAATCACTATCATTAAGTGCCTTAAAAACAAAGCACATATCTCCTCTCATTCTTCTAAATTCCTAAGCATATAAACCCAGGATTAGGAGCCGATCCTCATAACACAAACCCTGTGCCTCATATATTCTACATGTGGCTCTTTTTTGTACTTCTTCTAAACTTTTTATATCTTCTCTGCCCCCTGGGGCCCATACTTGGGCTCAGTATTCCAGGTGTAGATGCACCAAAGAGGTATATAAAGGAAGCAGCACCTCTTTGCTTCTACTACTAATATATCTATGTATGCAATATTGTATGTTACTAGCCTTTTTTATAAGTTGATTATAATGAGATCTAAAACTAAAGTCATTTGTAATTTTTAGGCCAAGATCTCTCTCTTCGTATACCTCACTTAGGTCAATTTTCCCCAATTGATATTGGTATTTATTGTTGTGCCTCCCCAAATGTGTTACTGTACGAACATACGAACATATGGAATTTGCCAGCAGATAAAGGCCTAGAGGTCTATCAAGTCTGCTCGAATGTGCAGCTAGCACCCCTTATTCTGCAGCTGCCCCTCCCTTCCACCCTTCCCCTTCATTAACACTCCCCCTTGTCCTGTTCCATCCTCATTTAAAACAGTCCACTGTTCTACTGCATACCACTTCTGCAGGTAGCGCATTCCATCCAGCCACCACCCTCTCTGTAAAAAAGTGTCTCCTCATCTCCCTCCTGAAACTTCCTCGCTCCAGTCTCATATCATGGCCCCTGGTGGCCCTCCCCTCCCTTACCTTTGAACAGCCCCTCTGTACCCATCTTGTTTATTCCTTTCATGCATTTAAAGGTTTCAATCATGTCACCCCTGTCTCTCCTCTCCTCCAGTGAGTACATGTTCAACTCCTTCAACCTCCTCTCGTATGATAAGTCCCCCAGCCCCTTGATCATCTTTGTCACCCTGCGCTGCACTCCCTCCAGTAACTTAATGTCTCTCTTCAGATACAGACGCCAGTACTGCACGCAGTACTCCAGGTGTGGTCTAACTAATGACCTATACAGTGGCAGAATCACCTCCTCCCTCCTCGAGGATATACCCCTTGCAATACAACCCAGCATTTTGTTGGCCTTTGCAGCTGCCTTCCTACATTGTGCTGAGTTGTTCATTGACCCTGTAATGAGCACACCCAGATCCTTCTCCTCCTCTGTCTGGGCTAGCTGCACTCCCCCTAGCTGGTAACTCCTCCTTGGGTTCTTCATCCCAAAATGCAGCACCTTGCACTTTTGGCATTAAACCCAGTTGCCAGGTGTCTGACCAGGTTTCAAGCTTTGCCAGATCATCCTGCAACCCCTGCCATCCCCTAGGTCATCCACCACCACGCCAACCTTGGTATCATCAGCAAACAGACTGATCTTGCTCTTGATGTCCCATGATATGTCTGTAATGAATATCCCAAACAACACTGGTCCCAACACGAGCCCTGTGGGACACCGCTCATCACTGCCCTTGGGTGTGAGAGCTCCCCACCACCACCACCCTCTGTTTCCTTCCCTGCAGCCAGTTTCCTACCCATCTCACCAGCTTTGCACCGCCCTGTGCCTACTAACTTCTTCCCAGCCTTCCATGTGGCACCGGTGTCGAATGCCTTACTGGAGTCAGATACAGGACATCCACTGCATGGCCCCTGTCCAGTGCCTAGTTACCCAGTCATAGAACTCGACCAGGTTGGTTTGGCAGGATCTGCCATGTATGAAGCCATGCTGTCTGCTGTCCTGTAGTCCTTTGGCCTCTAGGAAGGCCACCAGCCTCTCCTTCAGGATAGTCTCCATTAGCTTACCCACGATGGATGTGAGGCTCACTGGTCTGTAGTTTCCCAGTTCATCCTTGGGGCCACTCTTGTGGAGGGGCACCACATGATCCATCCTCCAGCCCTGAGGTACACACCCTGAATGTAGTGAGGCATTAAATAGGTCTGCCAAAGGTCCTGCAAGGACCTCTGCCAGCTCCTTCAGTACCCTGAGGTGGATGCCATCTGGGCCTGGTGCCTTGTCCACCCTCAGTGCCTTCAAACCCTCTTGAACTCTGCCCTCCGTGATTTCCCCATCTGTCACCACTTCCCCCCTGCTTCTGCCATTTCTCCCACCTTGGGTGTCCCCCTCTTCTCTTTAGTAAATACTGAGCAGAAGTACTCATTTAGTGTTTCCGCCTTATCGTACCCTGCTACCACCCAACCCTCCTTCCTAATCCTCACTATGTGGTCCTTACAGCTCCTTTTCTCCTAATGTACTTAAAGAAGTCCTTCTCCCCTTCTTAATGCCTTGTGCCAGCCTGAGTTCTGTAGATGCTTTGGCTCCTTACTGCCCTTGTCACCTCCTTCGATTCTGTCAAGTACTCCTCTCTGTCCTCCCCCCTCCCTGTTTTCTTGTACTTCCTAAAGGCAGCTCTTTCCTCCTTACCTTTTCCATGACCTCCTTGCTCAACCAGATCGGTTTCTTAGCCCTAGCCTTCTTGCTCTGGGCTTTGCAGCAGGTTTTGGTTGCCTCCACTATCCCCAGCTTTATGAGCTCCCACCTCTGGTTAGTGTCCATACTAGATTGAATTCTGGCCAGGTACCCTTTTACCACTTCCCCATCCTCCCAAAGTCGGCCCTCCTGAAGTCCAGCACTCTTGTGCCAGATTCACTCCTTCCTTGCCCATATCCAATGTGAGCCATACTGAGTGGTGGTCACTCCCTGACAGCGGTTCCTCCACTGTAAGTTCTCTCACAAAGTCCCCATTTGCCAGCACAAGGTCAAGGGTATTCCCTAACCTGGTTGGTTCACTGACCATTTGCAGCAGGAAGCTGTCCTGGAAGGCATCCAGCAGTACCTGCTCCCTTCTGTTCCTGGTTGTTGGGGTGCTCCAGTCCACTCCTGGCATGTTGAAGTCCCCCACAATCACCACACTACCCTTCTACTTGAGTCCTCCTGATCTGTCGCTAGTTCCTGTCTAACTCCTCTGTCTGAGATGGTGGCCTGTACACCACTCCCATTCTAAGAATCCTATTCTTGGAATCCTGGATTTGCACCCAAAGTGACTCTGTACTACCCTCCTCCCCTTCCTCTCTTATACACTTTAGTCCTTCCTTCACATATAGTGCCACCACCCCTCCTTTTCCAGTCACCCTGTCCCTACGAAATAACCTGTACCCGGGAACAGCTGCATGGGAGTCTGAGCTGGACGTCATTGTCCACCTAGGGACAAATGACTTGGCTCATCATGAGATTAGAGCAGTGCAGAAGGACTTTGTAGAACTGGGGAGGGGCCTAAGACAAGTAGCACACACAGTATCCTTCTCAGAGGTGCTGCCTGTCAATGGCATGAGTGAGGCGAGGTACTTTGCACCATGCAGTTTAATGAATGGTTGAGAAAAATGGTGTGGAGCACAGGGTTTGGCTTCATTGGGGACTGGGGTTCCACCTGGAGGGACACCAGCCTATACTGGCAGGATGGTCTGCATCTGTCCAGGAAGGAACAAGTCTTTCAGCAATCGGTTTAAATGCTTCATTGGCAAGCTTTTAAACTAGTCAAGGGAGGCACTGATAAGCAGCAGGAAAATCAGCCTCCCCAACAAAACAGGGTACTAAATGAGAAAAGACCAAGGTAGAAAGGTCAGTGGGAGATGCTGCAACAGAAGGTAAAGCCATCAAAAAATGGAGAGCAATGAGTACCAATGCCCGTAGTCTGAGTAACAAGCTTCCTGAATTAGTGGCCTTGATGGAGGAGGAACATCTGGATATCATGGCAGTCACAGAAACATGGTACACACAAAATCATGACTGGGATGTAAACATACCAGGATACACTAACTACAGGAGGGACAGGGAGGGTAAAAGAGGAGGAGGAGTAGCTCTTTACATAAGGGAAGGAATCAAAGCAACAGAACAAAAGGGTAAACAGGGAGGAGAAGAAGCACTGTGGGTAAATTTGGAGACCGGCAATGGCACCACAATCCGCACAGGGGTTGTATACAGACCCCCTTCTCAGGGGGAAGAAATGGACAAGGAAATGATAGAAAGTATACTTAGAATGGCAGAAAAAGGGGAGATATTGCTGATGGGTGATCTGAATATGCCAGATGTTAACTGGAGTGCAGTTGCAGCAGCCACTTCTAAGAGTGGGGTTATTCTAGATGCCCTACAGGGGGCATGCCTTAGACAACTAGTATTAGAGCCCACTCGAGAGGAGCAATCTTAGACCTGGTTCTCTCAAATGGAGATGAAGAGGATCACAGATGTAGAAGTGGGTAGCCATCTGGGAACTAGCGACCATCGAACAGTATGGTTCACAATAAACACAGCAATAGAGTCAAGCCATACAAAGACAAAGGTACTGGATTTTAGGAGGCTGACTTTGTCAAAATGGGTGAGTGCCTAAGATGCACTAGCAAATGGGCAGGAAGGAGGGGTGGAAGAACAATGGGGAATAATAAAAACTGCCATCACAGAGTATCAAGCCTTTGTGTAAAGCAAATAAACAAAGCGAAACAAGGTAAGAAACCACTATGGTTCTCAAAGGAAGTGGCAGTGAAGGTTCAAGAAAAATAAAGCATTCAGGAAGTACAAGGAATCACAGAAGAAGCAGGACAGAGAACTATATCAGTTAAAGCAAAAGGAAGCAGGGAAGGCAGTCAGATCAGCAAAGGCCCAAACTGAGGAAAAGATAGCCAACTCAATAAAGAAGGGGGATAAAACCTTTTATAGGTACATCAGGGAGTGAAGGAAGACCAAGGGAGGGATAGTGAGGCTTAATAAAGGGGAAGGAGGGTGGGCAGAGGGAGACTGTGAAAAGGCAGAGATACTAAACAAATATTTTTGCTCAGTATTTACAAAGGAAGAGGGGGAGGTACCTAAAACAAACAGTAGAAACACTCTGGATACAGAAGTTGATACCAACCCATTTACAGAAGAAGGTTCTGAAACAACTCTTAAAACTGAAGGTGGACAAAGCAATGGGGCCTGATGGGATTCATCCCAGAATTCTAAAAGAACTAAGGGTAGAACTAGTGACACCACTGACTACCCTCTTTAACAAATCATGGGAGGATGGGGTGGTACCCGAGGACTGGAGGAGGGCAGATGTGATTCCCCTTCACAAAAGTGGAAGCAAGGCAGAAGCAGGAAACTACAGACCTGTTAGTTTAACCTCAGTGGTAGGGAAAATGATGGAATCACTTCTGAAGGAAAGAATTGTTAAATATCTAGAGGCCAGAGGGGCACAGGACCCAAGGCAGCATGGATTCACAGCGGGAAGGTCATGCCAGACAAATCTGATAGATTTCTTTGACTGGGTGACCAAAGTAGTAGATCAGGGAGGGGCTGTGGACATGGCCTACCTAGACTTTAGCAAGGCATTTGACACAGTCCCACACAAAAGATTAATATACAAGTTAGCCAGCCTGGGAGTGGGTCCCAAGATGACAGCCTGGGTAAAGGGTGGCTGGAGAATATGACACAGAGGTAATAGTAAATGGAGTCCACTCTGAAAAGGGGGTTAGTAGTGGGGTACCGCAGGAGTTCAGTATTGGACCAGTCCTCTTCAATGTCTTTATAAGTGACATTGCAGAGGACTGGAAGGAAAAATATGTCTCTTTGCAGATGACACAAAGATCTGCAACAGAGTTGATGCACAGGAGTGGAGTGGAAAGGATGAGAAGGGACTTGGCAAGGTTAGAGGAATGGTCAAATGTATGGCAGCTTAGATTCAATGCTAAGAAGTGCAAGGTAATGCACCTGGGAAACAAAACCAGGGAAGAGTACACAATGGGGTGAGATACTAACAACAACAAAAATGGAAAGGGACCTGGGGGTAGTCATATCAGATGACCTAAGGTGGGCAAGCAATGTGAGAGGGCAGCAAGGAGGGCTGGGGGATACTGGGATGCATAGGAGGCATCACCAGTAGAAAACAGGAAGTCATTATCCCTCTGTACAGACAGCTGGTGAGACCCCAGCTGGAGTACTGCATGCAGTTCTGGAGACCCAATCTCCGAAAAGACATAGACAGGATGGAAGCTGTCCAGAGGAGGGCAACTAAAATGGAGCAGGGTCTGCACCAGAAGACATATGAAGAGAGACTTAAGGAGCTTAATATGTATAGCCTCGAGGAAAGGAGGGAGGGGACATGATAGAAACTTTCAAGTACCTCAAGGGAATCAACAAAGTCCAAGAGGGTAGCATCTTTCAAAAAGAGGTGTGCAAGAACAAGGGGCACAATTTGAAGATAGAGGGTGCGGCTCAGGGTAATTTAAGGAAGTATTTTTTCACAGAGAGGGTTGTGGATGTATGGAACAGCCTTCCAGAGGAGGTTGTGGAGTCAAAAACAGTGGTGGAATTCAAGCATGCATGGGACAGTCATAAGCAATTCCAGGGGTGGGGTAGGAAGAAGTAGGCTGTTGGTTAACTAGGATCTGCAGCTTATCCATCAGGTAGGGAAATGGGCAGACTGGGTGGGCCAAGCGGTCCTTATCTGCCGTCAAATTCTATGTTTCTATGTTTCTATGTTTCTATGTTTCTATGTTTCTACCCTGGTACAGACAGGTCCCAGTCATTATATTGGGTGGCCCATGTTTCCGTGACGGCTGCAATGTCCACCTCTCCCTCTGCCATGAGAACCTGTAACTCTGCAGTTTTCCTTCCAAGGCTCCTAGCATTAAGGGTAACCACCTTCCACCCTTTCCCCCTCCTCCCATCCTGCCCTCCTTTCCTAGCATCACTAATAGTACTTGCCATTTGTCCTTTGTCACTGTTATGGGGTAAGCTCATATGGTTTCCCAACCTGTGGTCTCTGCATATCTCTTCCCCAACTGCCACCCCCACTCCTAGTTTAAATTCCCAACTTCCTCTATATACTCTTCCATCCTCTGTTTCAACACTTTCTTTCCCTCCTCACTCAAGTGTAGTCTGTCCTTGGCATAGAGACTACTGTCCTCCCAGGTCCCTCCCACCCCCAACAGACCATACCCTTTAGCACAACACCAGGTTCTTAGCCATCCGTTAAATTCCTCTATTCTCAGCTTTCTTGTTGTGCTTGCCTTTGGCACTGGAAGTATCTCAAAAAAAGTTACTGATCTTCCTGCCCCCTCACATAATTGTGCTAGTTACTCAAACCTCCTCTGGACTATATCTACTGTCTTGTCAGCCAGGTCGTTTGTCCCAAGATGTATAATTAAATGAGGCTTGTCCCTACCCCTTCTAGCATATTTCAGAACAGACTGTCCCACCCTTTCCGCTGTCATTCCTGGCATGGCCTCCACCCAAATGCAACTATGCCTCTCCCCCTTGCTACCCCACCTAACTCCTCTTAGTATTGAGTCCCCCAGCACTAAGATTCCACCCCTCTTACTCCCTGCTTGCTTCCATTCATCTCCTTCCTCATTTCCAACTCCTCTTCTTCCTCCTGCACATTATTTCCCCCTTTTACCCCTGTTGCAATTCTCCCAGCAGAACTTCCCCCCACTCCAGTTTGGTCCAGGCATTTATCAATTACTCCTCTAATTTCATCATTTCCCTCCTCCACTTTCTTCCTCTCTAGCAGTGCACAACTGTTTTCTGAAGACCCTTCACAAATGCCCGCTCCCTCTCTCTTCATAGTAACCTGTTCTCTCCTTTCCACTCCATGACTTTTGCCACTTCTTCGCCTCCCCTCACAAGTCCCTATCTCCTCCTTCCATTTGTCTTTTGTCTCCTGACCTGGTTTCCCCAGCAATCGTTCTTCCTGGCCTGGGCCCCTTTGTCTCTGCTTCCCTTCTTCTGACCCTCTCCTCACCACTGTTGGCTTAAATCACCCTCCCTCATCTCCCCTTCTTCCTCCCTCCAGTATTGGGCTAAACCCACCCCCAGTCTGCCTTGCCTGTCTTAGTTCCTCCTGCAGACCCTCAATCTCCTTTCTAAGTTTTCTATGTGGTTGCACACTAAACATCCTCCACACTCCAGGCAATGTTTAGAAAGATTGGTGCACCGCAGTTGTTGCAGCCTACCACCCTACCCATTGCTGTCGTTGCCCACCAGCGACCCCCCACCCTTCCAGATGCAGGATACCAAACACTCCCCAAGTCTCCCCTCTCCCTCCTCTATCAGTGCAAAACATTTTCTTTATTTCCCTTACCTCCTTTGTTGCACACGTTTAGATATATTGAGCAACTGCTTTTTATATTCCTATCCTTCCTATCCACACTCAAAAAGAGACTTTAAGTAGCTATTGCACAACCTTCTTCAAACTCCTACTCCTCCTCCTTTTCCCAATGCAATATCAATGAGAAGAAGTAATAATGAAAGCTTCTAGATTTGCATTTACTTCCCTTCCACTGAGAGAGCAGTCACCTCTTCACTTGCTGCTGTTCCTTTCCCGGATGTCTGCTTCTGCTATGACAGGTGCATATCCTTTGCCTGTTTGAGGAAGTGATGTCAGAATCCCTGGTATAAAGGAAATAATGGACCAGGGGTGGGACCAGCCCAAGTCTTCCAGAAACAATCAGGTAGCTGAGGCCTCTGGTCAGACCATTAGCACCCTTCCCCCACTGTGCACTCAAACTTTGCAGCTAGTGAAGCCAGCAACAATGAATCACAATTCTACTCAAAGCCCCCAAAATAGGTTTGCTACCCAAAGAAACAGGACTCCAATTCAAACAGCTTCACCAACAACACAGCAAAATAGGCTTGGAATTAGAAGATATAGGTCTCCAATTCAAAGAAACAGACCCAGTTAAATTACACCAATTATGTTTTAAAACAGAAGAAATTGGCATCTACAAATGCAGCCTGCCACACAGTGAAACATCAAACAAATGAGCCCACTTATAGCTACCAAAACAGGTTTCAAAATTCCAACAGCCCCAAACAATACCCTGCTAGCCCCTTAGTAGTAAGAAAGAAAAGAAATAACATTCTACCAAGTAGAATCCATGAAAAACAATGTAAAACAAGAAGCTACTGTACTGTAGATCTGATCCTGTCCCTGTTTTTGTTGAATACTGAGCCATAGTCATGGGCCCATTTTTCTAAACTTGCAGGGGCAGTTTGCATGACATCAGCATCCACCCTATTGCCTACAACATAACCAGTGGTGGTATCATCTGTCAATTTAGAGAGCCAAACATCCTGTAGTGGGCTCATAGTTGCTATATACAGATTAAGCAAAATGGGACCCAAAACTGACCCCTGTGGGACCCCAATGGTCACACTGACCCAGTTTGAATATTCCCTTTTATACAAACTCGCTGCTTCTTGTTTGTTAAACCATGACTCAATCCAGAAAGTAATGTTTCCTGGTAAGCCCTGCTTTATCAAAACCTCTATTAATTAATCATGTGGAACCTTGTCAAAGGCCTTTGCAAAGTCCAGATAGATGACATCCATGGGCTTCCCATCATCCAGAGCCTTGCTGACCTTCCCGTAGAACTCCAGGAGATTGGTTTGACAGTATCTCCCCTTTACAAAGCCATGCTGTGTTGGGTCCATATTACCATAGGTATATTGGAAATTGATAATGTAGTCTTTCAGAAATGTTTCCAACATTTTCCCCAATACTGAGGTCAAACTAATCATCCTATAGTTAGCAACCTCGTGCCTTGATCCCTTTTTAAAAATAGGAATGATCTCAGCCAGTTTATATGCTTCAGGGATAATACCTTCATGAACTGATTTCTGAAAAAAATAAGATATTGGTCCTGCCAACTCTTCTGCCAACTCAAGTACCCTAGGATGTACCAAATCAGGGCCTTGTGCTTTGTTTTGGTCCAGCTGGATTTGTTTTTTCTTGATGTCCCCTTTTAGTACAATAAAAGTCGGATCCAGGTCCCTATAGATTTTAGAGGTGTTTACAGTATTCTGGTTAAAAACGGAAACAAAATAATTATTACATTCTGCTGCCATTTCAGTGTTTTTAGTAATTAGTCTCTTATTTTGATCCACAAGTGGGCCAAAAGTTCTCCTATTTGCCCTTTTGTTATTAATATATGTATAAAAGGATTTGTAATTATCCTTGATCTTTGCTGCCAGTTTAAACTCATAATTCCTTTTTGCTTGTACAATCTTCTTTTTTGTGGCCCTAAAGCAGTTTTTGTATTTATCCCAGCTATGTTAATCTCCACTTAATTTAGCCATTCTAAACATCCTATTTTTATTTTTAATGGATTTCTTGACTTCAACAGTTAACCAAGGAGAGAGGAGTTTTTTGGATCCACTGTATTTATTTTTTGTGGGTACATACTTCTGAACCAGATCTTTTATTTTAGAGCTTAGCCTTTCCCACATACACATTATAGTCAAGCCCCTAAAATCAGTGTTCCAGTCTGACTTGGATAACTCACTTCTCATTACTTCAAAGTCTGCTAAATCATATCTATATATCAATGTTTTCCCATTTGTTTTTTTTCATAGGTCCTGTATATTTAAAGCTGACCATTTGATGGTCACTTGTTGCCAGTGGGGGTAAGACAGTGCAATTTTGGATGAAAGGTCCCATGTCACTTAAGACAACATCCAAACTATGATTATTCCTAGTGTTGTCCATAACATATTGGTCCATGGCTGCCAAACTGAATATCTCAAGATATTCCCTTTCCGTGGCTGTATTGGATTTGAGACTTTTCCAGTTTATTCCAGGAAGCTTCAGATCTCCTAGAATAATAACATTCTTCCTTTGCACTACTTGTTTAATAAAATCCATCAACCTGGTATCCTCTACTGGGGCAATATTAGGAGGTCTATATACCAAACCTAAGTTGATTTTGGTGTCATGCATTGGGTACAGTGTAACCCACACTACTTCACAGTTTTCCCACCTTGAGGTGTCCAATTTTTCCACCATAATAGCATCACTGATATATAATGCCACCCTCCTCCCTGCCTAAAGCTCTCACCCTATCTTTGTTATGGAGGATATATCCTGGGATATTGTTTTCCCGTGAGTCATCCTGTCTCCACCAAGTTTCTGTTATGGTGCAAATATGTATATCCTGGTCATGCAGGGCTAAGCGGAGTTCTTCCATGTTATGGGTCAGACTCCTAGCATTTAGGGATAGGAAGTTAAGGTTTGCAGATTTGGGAATATTTTTATGTATTACGCTAGAGATGTCACAACCCCCTTCCCTCCATATACTAGTTTAAATGTGAGTCAATTATGTTTTCAGTTTTTTAGCAAAAATACACTTTCCCTGCCTATTAAGGTGTAACCCATCATATGAAAACAAATTATGCCCCTGAAAATCCTGCCAGTTGTCTACATAACTGTACCCTTCCCTATGGCACCAACCGAGTAACCATCCATTACATCTTCCAATCTCTCTATTTAATCTAGGATTTGCCCTGGGTACTGGCAAAATCCCAGATATAATAAGGTCACATCCCTGGGATTTAAGGCATGTCCCACACTTTCAAAATCCCTCTGTATATCAATGTAATTTTTTTTTCCTATGTCATTCACTCCTACATTTATAAGAGCGGCAGGTTTGTCAGTATTCTCTGCCAGACCTGGTAACAGATTTTCTATGTCCCCTATACCAGCTCCTACAAAAGCACTAACTGTGGTGTGCTCCTTTCTATTTCCACATACAATATTATCTGTATGTTTTAACATGGAATCGCCTATAACTAAAACATCCCTCAGATTATTGTGTTCCCTCCTATTGTGTGTACTAGTATTTTGGAGTTTTCCCACTGTATCTGGGTCAGTGATTTCAGATTCCAGGCCTATTTGGGGCTTTTGTGCTTCAACTAGGGTGGATTGATCATCAAGTGTAAGAACGCTGTACCTATTTGAAAGTGATAGATTTGAGGAGCTTCCCATGTTTCTTCTACCCTTTTTGTTATTATTTTTATGTATCAGACACCAATCATCTATAATGTCATCCTTTTCTTGAATTTGCTTCTAAAGCTGAGGAGATGCCTGTGCTTCCCCTGATGGCACCTCATTTAAACTATCTGCCATAGTATCTATGTAGTGTTCTAAGGTAGTAATGTCTGCTTGCACCCTCAATCATTGCTTTAGTTGCTCAAGCTCTAATTTCAGAGCTTCGAGGCTGATACATTTGCAATATACATAGGCCCCCTGTGCCTTCCTGTCATTGTACATTTTACATTCAACACAAACTTTCATGTTACTCACAGTACCTTTTCTAGTATTTTATTAATTTTGTCCCAGTCTCCTCTGCAGACACAGCCGACACGCGCTGATGCTCTTGTCTCTGCACGCATCTCTGTGTGCTGCGATGTGCGCCCTGCCCGTGTTTGCCCTGCTCTCAGCAGGGCTGATTAATATAGCTGTGCGAGACCTGGAAGTCAGTATGAGGTTGCAGGATCACTCGCAACAAGCTGAGAATTAAAATAAAATATTTCTGTGCTGAACCTCTTTGCCCTGTATTATTAAGGGCTACAAAGGAGAATTATCCAGGACAGATGAGAAAATAACACTAAAATCCTCTGTTGTAGTTCTTTGTCTCATAGGAGGACTAAAGCTCCTCTCTTCCTCCTTCCTGCACTAGAAAGGCAGGGCTCCAGTTAACTCAAGCATTCAAGGTATATTTAAAATAAAAATAGTGTTCCCACACACAATACCACACTCCTGCTGCTGTTACATGTAGTGGCTAGAACAGTTTTAAATTATGTGAACTACAGACCGATCTCGAACCTTACCTTCATGGGGAAGTTGATCGAGAAAGTAGTTGCCATACAACTGGAGGACCATTTGACTATCCATGATGTCTACAAGCCTCTCCAGTCCAGTTTTTGAAAGAGGCATAGTACTGAGACAGCGCTGGTTCAGGTGCTCAATGATCTCCTGATGGCTAGAGATCGGAAAAGTCATTCCATCTTGGTCCTCTTGGATCTCTCTTCAGCATTTGACACTGTGGACCATGAGGTCCTGCTCGATCATTTGAGGTTCATCTGTGACCTGTCAGGTATGGTCCTCAGGTGGTTTTCTGGGTCGACGATGAACTCGCGCCATTTGGTAAAAGCCTCCTCCAATTGATGGACTCATTGAGTCTGACACGGGTTATTACCTCTGCAACCCATCGGGGGGACACTCATTGGATTTGATATTCCATCTGGGGATGGAAGTCTCTGGTGTGGAGGTGGAGCCCATCAGTTGGTCTGACCATCATGCCCTGAGGTTTAGTTTTGCAGCCCCCCAAAAGAGGCCTGCCCCTAAGGAGATGGTACAGTTCTGTCCTTTGGGAGGAGTTACCTTAGAAGGCCTAATGATGGGGATCATGTGATGAGCTAACTGAGGAAGTACATCCTGAGTGCTGCTCCCAGACCCTGCTAAATCTATTAAATTTTAAAATTACCTTTGACTCCACTGTGGTGGTGGACTTTACATGGTTAGGCTTCTGAATGATACTCATATTCTTGGAGGAGCCTTTCTGTGCTGATCGTGGGATTTTACCAGAGTTTTACACCATAGTAGAGGGCCGACTGCGATGGCCGAGATGGAGTGTGGAAGCCCAGAAATCCTGAATGCACGAGCGCCGGCGACGAAGCACCCAAAACCCCTCTCACCAGTGCTGGAAGATCAAGAGGACCGATTGAGCATGGAAGGAAGAGGCCAGGCGTCCCCCGATGATATTTCAGAAATCAAAACACTACTGCGGGGTCTAGTGGCTGATTTTTCTGCAGTTAAACTGATGCTAAATGCTCTGGCACTGAGAACAGGAGATGCAGAAGCTAGAGTTGCTTCTCAGGATTGGAAGACTTCAATGCATGAGCAAAAGCTGGTGGCTTTATGGAAACAAGTCAGAAAGCTTGAAGATTGAGTCGAAGATCAGGAATTTCGCAGCTGGAGAAATAATTTGATTATGGCAGGTCTTCCACAGCGATCAGAAGGATCCGATTGCATAGGCTTTACTCAAGATTTATTATGGAAGCTGCTAAGTCCGATGCTATATGGAGATGCATACAACACTGAAAGTGTGCATCGTTCACTGAGAGAAATACCTCCACTGGGGGCTTGACCTCGGGTCGTTATTATGCGATTTTTTAACTATAAAGAGAAGGCTCATGTCCTTAGTAGAGCCAAAGCACTTAAAAACTTGCAATGGAATGGGGCATCCTTATGGCTATTTCAAGACCAGACACCCCACGATGTGTGAGAAGCAGAAAGAATACCTGGATACAAAGAAAAAGCTATACCTTGCTGGAGTGAAGTTTAGAATTCAACACCCTGCTACTCTGATGGTGAAATTACAATCTGGAGATCGGAGGTAGCTGACAGCGAGGGATGCTGCTGAACGACTGCGAGCTGAGCTCCCGGATTTGTTTAGGCCTGCAACTTGACTGTGCGGGGGGAGTGAAGACTCCAGTTTATTTTGAGAATTGCCAATCGCGTGAATGCTTATATATGGAGCAAGACTGAGTGGTAGAATCATCTTAAAACCTCCTCAAGGAGTTCTTTCTGTTTTAAACTCAATGGGACTGCTGTTTTATTTTAATTCTTAGGTTCAGGAACATATGGATAGGTCGATGTGTATTGCTGAAAAGATAGAAGCAATCTTAGGTGGTTAAACATGATCTGCTATGTTTATTTGTTTTTAGTGCAGTCTCTGGAAGTGGTGCATTGATCCCACCCTGGACTCAAAGGGATTTAATCCAAATATGGGGCCTCAGAAAGTCAGGAAATTAAAGCACTACAATGTGTAATTATAGTTGTCTCCTGGTTATATGGGGCCACATTATTATTATTATTATTGATACTAGTTTTTGCCTAGTTTGATACAACATAATCGGGGCTGAGAGAGAATATAAGTGGGGCTTAATACTTTAACAAGGGAAACTTAGCCCTATCTAATGGGGGGAGTGGAAACACAGGGGAGTCAAGGTGCCCTATGTGCCGCTAAAAGATGGGGGACAGGGGGGCATTCTCAGGGTTTGGCTCATCTCTGTTTCATCTTGTGGTAGGAGGGCGATCAAAGGATCGGGGATTATGGTAAGGTGGGGGAGGGATCAGGGGGTTAGGGAAGAGAGAGATTCCAAAAAGCAGGTACAAATACTTGGGTAGATTTTGTTGGTGTGAGAGGAAGGGGTATGGAAACACAATATGACAAATATTAACATTATTTCCTGGAATGCTAAAGGCCTCAGATGGAGAAAGAAAAGATTGATGATTTTAAAACATATATACCAGCTGGGGGCTCAAATAGTAGTATTGCAGGAAACCCACTTATTAAAAGATGAGTTAAGTCTTTTGAAGAGGCTATGGGTGGACCAAGTCTTAGGAGAAGGAAAGGCGAAAGCCTTGGGGGGGGGTGGCGAATTTGATTGGGAAAGCTTGTCCGTTTACAGTATAGCAAATCAAAGCAGGAGAGGATGCTAGAGGGATATATGTCACGGGTGCTATCATGGGTAAGCTACTATCAATTGCCTCTATATATGGTCCTACCCCATCTAACCTAGATTTTTTCACCTCGCTCGAAATAGACATAGCTACCTCTTCATCTCATCCTTTAATTATAGCAGGTGATTGGAACTTATATCTTAATAAGTTGACAGACAGGAACCCCCCATCTAAAAAGCCACTCTCTATGGCTCAGGTAGCTATGGCTAGACTCCTAGAGGTAACAGTGTTGGTGGACCCGTTTCGAGTGTATAGCAAAGTGGACCGTAATATGATCTTTTGTTCAGGGGTGCACAAAACCCATTCGTGCATTGACTTTTTTTTGGTTAATAAGAAGGCACTGCAGGGAACAGGAAAGTGATCACCCATAGCAGAATTTTATCTGACCACTCTCCAGTACAGTTGACATGGGTAATGGATTCTATTCGGATGAAACCTTTTAGATGGAGGCTAGACGAATCTCTGTTACTAGAGGATAATATGTTATCTTGATTAGAGGAAGCCCTGCTGGAAACTATCCAGACCCAAATCCCAACACTTCAAAATAGACTAGCATGACCCACCTGTAAAGTATTATTCACTAGTGTAGCACAGAGATATACAGCTAGAAGAAAGAGTATGAGAAAAGCTAAGGAGGAGTTCATATGGGGTGCTATCAACTCACTTGCCTCCTTGGAGGGATCCTCAGCAGAGGTGGATACTAAGCTTAAAGAATTAAGGGATGAAATGACACGCATTCTTTATGGCAAGATAGATTTTTGGCTTGAAAAGCTTCAAGCTAGCTATTTGTTGCAGGGGGACGTAGCTAGTCAGCTTCTTGCAAATAGAATTAAAGACTGGGAAGCAGCCCAAATGATTCCTTTGATAAACTACCAGGGGGAAATAATAACAGAGCCTCAGAGAATGGCGGATGCCTTCGCTGCTTATTTCACAGAGGTTTATCAAGGGGGCTCACCCAGTAATGAGGTGGATATATTGGGGTTTTTTGAGAATATAATGTTACCTAGACTGAACCAAGCGCAAGCCCAGGCATTAGCAGCCCCCATACTAGAGTCTGAAATAAGGGAGGCGATTAACTCACTACCAAGGGGCAAAACACCGGGACTAGATGGTCTATCAGCTCAATTTTACAAAGCACGTCCTCAAATCATAATCCCCCTATTGAAAGATCTAATTTCTAATATTTTGCAGGAAGGGGTCCCTCATCCACCATTATATCAGGCTTACATTACACTCATTCCAAAACCAGACAAACCAAAGGAATTCCCTGGAAGCTATAGACCTATTGCTTTGATGAACCAAGATCTTAAGCTGTTGATGAAAATATTGGCCAATAGAATTCTAAAGATTGCCCCTATACTAATTAGTCAAGAACAAGTCGGATTTATGCCAGGTAGAGGGGCACATGATGCCCTTTGGAAACTCCACCATGTACTAAGCAAGGCCTCTAACTCCAGGTCACCCATGGCGTTAATTTCATTAGACGCTGAGAAGGCCTTTGATAGGGTTTCCCATACTTTTTTATCTGCTACTATGGAGAAGATGGGTTTCCCGGAGGGCCTTCTCAGAGGTATTAAAAATCTCTATGCTGCTCCCACGGCTAGGGTTCTTTGTAATGGCTATCTATCGAAGGAGTTTCACCTTGACAATGAGACTAGACAGGGATGCCCCTTATCACCAATTCTATTTAATATATACCTGGAACCCCTGTTAAGAGCGATTCAGATGGACCCAGCAATACAGGGGATTGTTGTTATGGGGAGGGAAATGGAGTTTTCTGTTTTTGCAGAAGACATATTGTTACATCTACAGGAACCAGCAAAGAGCTTTAAAAGGGCTCTTGAAATCTTAAGAAGATTTTCTATGGTTTCGAATTATAGTTTAAATCTGAATAAGACACAGGTTCTCCCCCTCACCCCATATAACTACAAAGCAGATTTTGAACCTTTACAATTGAATTGGGCCCCAGATAGGATCAAATGTCTTGGCATTTGGATTACTGCTAATGTAGGGGAAGGAGTGGAAGCAAATATAAACAAGGTGCTTTCAGTAGCTAGAGATGATATAATTAGGTGGAATAAACTCCCCTTGAATTTGACGGCTAGACTTGGTTTGATCAAAATTAATCTATTGCCTAGACTTTTGTAGCCAATACATTTGTCCCCGTATAATGTCCCAAAGTGCCGGTTTATTAAGGTACAAAAATTTATCTCTGATTTCCTATGGAACTTAAAACCACCTAGGAGAAAACATAATATCCTACGTCTTCCCTATCGTATGGGGCATCTCAAAATCCCAGACCTCCATTTATATTATGTAGCTAAACAACTAGGTATAATGGATCGATGGAATAGAACACCGGAGGAAGAGGGATACATTCCAACTTGGCTACACATTGAGAGACAAATTCTTAAAGACATGGGTATCTCCCCAGCAGCATTGCTCTTCACCAATCCAGAAAGCTTACCGGAGGGGGGGAAACAAACCCCAATATACAAGTCAGTGTCGGCTTAGTGCGCTCTTTTATCTCCGAATCAGAAAAAAAATGAAAAAGGTTTCAGGGAGCAGCCTATATTTGGTAATCCTAACATGACTATTGGGGGTCGAATAATTAGGAAACAATGGGCCCCTCAATTATTCAGTCTTAATTGGGCAGATTTTATTGTAGAATACAGGGTGGTCTTCCCAGCCCAGTGCAAAAGCATGAACTTCTTTAAGAGAATGCAGGTTACCAAAATAGTGCAGAAGGTGTTGAGAGAGAATAGGGGTGCCCATGACATCCCGTTCACCTGGGATAACCTTAAGGAAATCAATTATTCGCAAAAAAACCTCTCCAATGTATATAAGGTGCTGTTAGATTTTCTAAGTAGGGATCTTTCTGCAAGGTTTTCCTACTGGGAAAAAAAGAATATTCCCCCGGGGCCGGATTGGAAAGAAATTTGGAAGAGCGGCAGTTATATACCTATACCCAAGTACAGGACCATGCAGTTTTTTATATTTTCTACTATATACTATACCCCTTCCAAATTAAGTGCTAGAAGCCTTAGACAGACAGATCTATGTTTTAGATGTGGCATGAACCCAGGGGATATATTGCATGCACTCTGGGATTGCCCCAAGATTTACCCCTTTGGGTTCAAATTAAACAAAATATGGATCCCATTCTAAATTACTCAGAATTAATTTTACCTGAGATCTGTGTTCTGGGGGATATGGCCCAAATTTCAGGGACGCTTACTAAATGCCATATATCCTTGATGTCTGCCCTAGTCAAAGCTTTTGTCCTGAGGCACTGGAAAAAATGACTTTATCTATCCATATGATCAGTGGGTAGGGGATTTGCTGAAGATACTTGATAGGCTTAGGAGGCGAATGCTTCGGGATGGAAGGAAGGGAACATATGACAAGAGGTGGAGGACCTTGGAGGCGATTTACTCAATACAAGCCAAAGGTGTCCAAACATGGATCTGTCTGTCTGTTTGTAGACAGCTTAAGACTTATAGGTAGGGAGTAGATGCATAACATGGAGTTATGTTTATTTATTTTCCACTGCAAGGGGTTATGTATACTTTTGTTGGTCACTATTAGGATTATATAGTATGAGTTTCATTATCTGCCAAACAATTGTGGGGGGGGGCTCTTTCTCTTTCCTAGGGATGCAGCGGCAGGGATCTACCCCAATCTATTGATATGTATATAGAGATTATATTAACTTTAGGGGGGATCCCACTCAAACAGGTGTTGTTCATTATAGGAGTTTGCTCCCTAGATACAAGAACTTGTCTATAGAATGATTAGTATAGATATCTAGGATAATTGAAGGGGGGGTAGTCATTGCAGCTGTGTATGTACATAGTTATTGCTGTATATAGTGACCACACCCAGTTTGGGGGTGTGGACCCGGGAGTTATGTGGGTATTAATGTTTGTCTGTCTGTATGGTTATCAAAATGACAATAAAAATTATATAAAAAAAGATAAAAAAAGAAGGCCTAATGACGGAGCTGGACTTCTCGGGATTTCCAATGGATAGCACTGACCCAAGGTCCTTAGTGCTAACCTATAATAGGGCAGTTGTGAAGGCCCTGAATGTCATTGCTCCAGTCCGTGTTCGTCCCTGTACTCTCCACCTGGGGGCCCATGGTTTACCATGGAGATCTGTGGGTTGAACAGACAGGACCAAAGATTGGAGAGACGCTGGCGGAAAACTCATATGGAAATGAACAGGCTTAGACTATTAGATCATTATAAGACCTATCAGTTAGCAATTTCCCATAGGAAGGCAGAGTTCCTGTCCAAGGGAAATTGCTACAGCGAGGAATAGACTGGCCCAGCTCTTCCGGAATGTGGACAGATTATGCAATCCAGTCTGTCTTCAAGCTGGTCAAGCGTTGTCACAGTTACAGTGTGAGGAATTTGCGATGTTCTTCGCTGATAAGGTGTCCACTATCAGGGATGAGATCAACCAGCGCCTCCCCATAGGGTCTTGCAGTGATCAACCGAGGGACACAAATACCCAATTTGCTTGGTTCACCTTGAGTCAACTGGCAGTCATGGAAATAGTGAGGACCATCCAGACTTTGCGGCCAACCTGCTGTAGATTGGATCCAGGCCGTACCCACCTACTTGTGGGTTGTGTAGAGGTTACTGGCCCAATCCTTTCTGGGATAATTGCGGTGTCACTGGAGAGAGGTGTCTTTCCTGATCCCTTGAAGGAGGCAATAGTACACCCCCTTTTGAAAAAATCCTCCCTTGATCCTGACTGCTCAGAAAACTACAGACCGGTCTCAAATCTTTCCTTTTTGGGAAAGATTGTCAAGAAGGTGGTTGCACTGCAGCTGGAAGATCATTTAACCATCCACAGTGTCTATGACCCTCTCCAATCTGGCTTCAGGAAAAGGCATAGTACTGAGATGGCTCTTGTTTGGGTACTAAATGATCTCCTGATGGCGAGACATTGGAGAACTCGTTCTATCTTGGTTCTCCTTGATCTCTCAGCAGTGTATGACACTGTGGATCATAGGGTGCTGCTCGATCACCTGTGGTTTCTCTGTGGACTGAGGGGGGTGGTCCACAGTTAGTTTAAATCTTTCCTGCAGGGTAGGACTCAGAGAGTAGTGTCGGGGATTTATTCTTTGGCCTCTCACTGTCTATGCTGCAGGGTGCCACAGGGTTCAGTTCTGCCCCCCGTGTTATTTGTGGTGTATATGCTTCCATTGGGGGACATTGTAAGACAATATGGGTTGAAGTTTCATTGTTATGCCAATGACTATCAACTCTATATGTCTTTTGTGCCCGAGCAGGAGTCTGAGTCAAGTACACTAACAACTGCCTCCTGGAGATACAGAATTGGATGAGTACCAAATGGCTGAAGTTGAATCCGGGAAAAACAGAGGTATTGGTGGTGGAACCGTGGATGAGGATGTCAAGTTCATGGGCAGGAAATCCCTCAGGTTTATTTCTGGGGGAGACCCCGCTTATGGCATCTGGCCAGGTACGTAATCTTGGTGTTATATTTGATGAGGGCTTGACCCTGAGGGCGCAGGTGTCTGCCGTGGTCAAATCATCCTTTTTCCATCTAAGGAATATAGCACGGGTGAAACACCTGGCTCCATCAGAGGATCTTCCTACCCTAGTCCAGCCTTTGTTGCCACTGCAATGCCCTTTATCTGGGGCTGCCGGGAGTGGATATTCGCTGCTTGCAGCTGGTGCAAAATGCTGCGGCTAGGTTGTTGTCTGGAAGCCCAAGTCCAACCATATAACACCTGTGCTTTGCAAGGTGCACTGGCTGCCGGTACAGTGGCAGATAACTTTTAAGGTCATGTTGATGAGCTATAAAGCCCTACACAGATTGGGACCCAACTACCTGAAAGAACTCCTGACTTCAAACAGCCCCTTCCGCTCCCTCCGATCCTCTGGCGAGGGATTGCTGGAGATTCCCAGGGTAACCTTAAAAATATCTGGTAGAAGAACATTTGCCTTTATGGCTCCTACCCTGTGAAATTCTCTACCTTACCAGATATGAAATAGCCTGACTGTGGAGGGCTTTAAAAAAGTCCTAAAGACCTTCCTTTTTAATCAAGTATTTTAGTGATGTAAATTATGTTAAAGTTGTTATATATAAAATGTTATTTATTATTGTGGTTTTAATGCTGTTTATGGAATTTTGTAAAGGTGCCCTGAGCTTGGGAAGGGCACCTTAGAGAAATAAACTTTACTTACTTACTTTTCATCTTTCCTCGCCAGAAGAACTCAAAGCGTGGCATTGGGGATTTATTCCTCTGACCCACCCCCTTTGTTATGTGCGGTTCCTCAGGGTTCGGTGTTGTCCTCCATGTTATTCACAGTGTACATGCTACCGCTCGGAGACATTGTAAGAAGGTATGGGCTGATGTTTCATTGTTATGCCGATGATACCCAGCTCTAGCTTAATTTTGTGCCTGACCAGAATAGAGCCCTCTCGGTATTCAATAACTGCCTAGCAGAGATCCAGAAGTGGATAGATTTGAGCTGGCTGAAGTTGAACTTGGTAAAGACTGAGGGGTAGGTGGTGGATCTGGGTCACAGGATAGAGGGGCCAGAGGTGAGGTTACCCTCAGGACTTGTTCTTGTGGGTCTCTCACTCCCAACCTCTGAACTGGTGCGAAACCTGGGGGTCATTTTTGATGGAGGCCTGACACTACATTCACAGGTGTCGGCTGTTGTCAAATCCCCCTTCTATCATCTGAGGAATATCTCCAGAGTTAAGCACCTAGTTCTGTCTTGTGACCTTCCTGCGCTGGTCCATGCCTTTGTATCCTCTCATCTGGACTATTGCAATGCCCTTTACCTAGGGCTCCCGGGGGTGGCTATTTGCCACCTGCAGCTGGTGCAGAATGCAGCGGCCCAACTATTGATGGGAACCTCTTGGTCCTGTCATATTTCATCGGTGCTGTGTGAACTGCACTGGTTGCCAGTTCAGTGGTGAATCACCTTCATAGTCGGACTTCTGACTGATAACTACATGGACTTGGCCCAGACTACCTGAAAGAGCTCAAGGGTCTGTTTAAAATATTCTGGGGCCCATGCTTTTATGCATGCGGCCCCTACCCTTTCGAATTCTCTACCCCATCAGGTATGTGAGTGCCCGACTGTGAAAGGATTCAAACAGGTGCTCAAAACTATTCTATGGAGTCATGCTTCTGGGGATTAGTTTTATAATTCTGACTGTTTTAAATTGTTATATTATTTTATAATATATGTCATTTTATGTTCAAGTTGTGTTATTTTATGTAAGTCACCTTGGTATTTGAAAAGCGCCATAAAAATAAAAATGAATTGAATTGAACAAAAGCACAGTGTAGAGTACCACAACAGAATTTGGCATCTGATGGAATACATCTGTGTTGAACAAGACTATTAGGAAAGCAGTATCTAACATTTTAAGGTGAGCTTAAATGTATTTATACTTTTATGATGTGCTATGTAAGAGATTTATGCATGTAAGTACCAATATACTACTAGGATCTGGGTACACGTGATATGCATGTGCCCAACCCATGCAGCTCCACACCCATGGTCAGGTGCATAGCATTCATGATCACTTGACTCCACAGTGTGCCTGTCCACACTGGTGCATGGGGAGTATGGGTCTGTGGACACAGGCAGGCATCGAAATTGGATGTCCATCCTGGTCTGCAAGTGAATCCCCTACTCCATGCAGAACAGGGGATTGTGAGACAATGCATGTCCTGGATAACTAAGAAAAAGGGTAACTGCCCCAATGGCTGCCCCGTCTCTTTCTGCTGGACCAGAGGGCTGGGGCAGTATTACAAGGGGTGTTACAGTCCTGCCACAACCAGTAGGTAAAGTCCATAGGTGACATGCAGCAGCTACTGCAGGGTTCCTGTGTGTGCCCCACCTTGCCCAGCACTTCACAGCTGAGTGAATGGTGTGGAGTGCAGGCAGCCACCCTGGCCACTTCCCTGGACTGCCCATGCATGTGCATTTTGTGCACAGGGCCCATTATTCTCACGCTGGTGTGATTTTTGGTTGCATGAAATCACTAAAGATATTGTTGCAATGAACTTCTATTTTTTTTTCTAATTAATGTAACAGGACCATCTCACTTGAACATTTTTTAAATAAGCTAAATGTTGGGGTAATGATAAGGTGGCCTGACAAAGGGAAGAAAGAAATTAAAGATTTTGTGAACAATGTTACAGAAAGATAGAGTTTATCAGCAGAAAAGGACCACTTGGCCCACCCAGTCTACCTAGATGGTCCTGACCTAGTCTATCTCCACAGACCCTGCACAGAAACACAGAATTTGACAGCAGATAAGGACCGCTTGGCCCACCTAGTCTGCCCATTTTCCTACCTAACAGAAAAGCTGCCGATCCTAGTTAACCAACAGCTTACTTCCTCCTACCCCCCACTAGGACTGCCTTAAGTCTGTCCCATGCATTCTTCAATTCCCCCACTGTTCTTGACTCCACGATCTCCTCAGGGAGGCTGTTCCATGCATCCACAACCCTCTCCGTGAAAAAATACTTCCTCACATTACCTCTGAGCCGTCCCCCCTCTATCTTCAAATTGTGCCCCCTTGTTCTTGCACATCTCATTTTCCTGAAAGATGCTACCCTCTTGGACCTTGTTGATTCCCTTGAGGTACTTGAAAGTTTCTATCATGTCCCCTCTCTCCCTTCTTTCCTCAAGGTCATACATATTAAACTCCATTAGTCTTTCTTTGTATGTCTTCTGGTGCAGACCCTGCACCATTTTGGTTGCCCTCCTCTGGACAGCCTCCACTCTGTCTATGTCTTTGCGGAGATGGGGTCTCCAGAACTGCACACAGTACTCCAGATGGAGTATCACCAATTGTCTGTACAGAGGGATAACAACTTCCTGTTTTCTATTATTGATGCCTCTTCCTATGCATCCCAGAATCCCCCCAGCCTTCCTTACTGCCTTCTCACATTGTTTGCCCACCTTTAGGTCATCTGATATAATTACCCCCAGGTCCCTTTCCATTTTTACTGTTGTCAGTATTTCACCCCCCATTGTGTACTCTTCCCCTGGGTTTTTGTTTCCCATGTGCATTACCTTGCACTTCTTTGCATTGAATCTGAGCTGCCATACATTTGACCATTCCTCCAACCTTGCCAAGTCCCTTCTCATCCTTTCCACTCCATCTTGTGTATCAGCCCTGTTGCAGATCTTTGTGTCATCTGCAAAGAGTCATACTTTTCCTTCCAGTTCCTCTGCAATGTCACTTATAAAGACATTAAAAAGGACCGGTCCTAGTACTGAACCATGCGGTACCTCACCAGTAACCCTCCTTTCTTCACTGTGCACTCCATTTACTACTACCCTTTGCGTCCTGTTGTCTAGCCAATTTTTTATCCAGGCTACCACCTTGGGGACCACTCCAAGGCTGGATAACTTGTGTATTACTCTTTTGTGTGGGACTGTATCAATGCCTTGCTAAAATCTAGGTAGGCCATGTCCACAGCCCCTCCCTGGTCTACTACTTTGGTCACCCAGTCAACGAAATCTATTAGATTCGTCTAACATGACCTTCCCATCGTGAATCCATGCTGCCTTGGGTCCTGTGCCCCACTGGCCTCTAGGTACTCAACAATTCTTTCCTTCAGAAGTGATTCCAACATTTTCCCTACCACTGAGGTCAAACTAACTGGTCTGTAGTTTCCTGCCTCTGTCCTGCTCCCACTTTTGTGAAGAGGAATCACATCTGCCCTCCTCCAGTCCTCAGGTACCAACCCATCCTCCCATGATTTGTTTGTTTGTTTGTTTGTTTGTTTGTTTGTTTGTTTATTCGCTTAACGGGTAAAGAGAGTAGTCAGCGGTGTCACTAGTTCTACCCTTAGTTCTTTTAGAATTCTTGGGTGAATCCCATCAGGCCCCATTGCTTTGTCCACCTTCAATTTATTAGTTCTTTCAGAACCCTTTCTTCTGTAAATGGACTGGTATCGACCCCCATCTTCAGAGTTTCTCTTGTTTGGTTTAGGTACCTCCCCCTCCTCTTCCTTTGTGAATACTAAACAGAAATATTTGTTCAGTATCCCTGCTTTTTCACTGTTCCCCTCTACCCACATTGCCTCCCCTTTATTAAGCCTCAGTATCCCTCCTTTGGTCTTTCTTCGCTCCCTAATGTACCTATAAAAGGTCTTATCCCTCTTCTTAACAGAACTGGCTATCCTTTCCTCGGTTTGGGCCTTTGCTATTCTGACTGCCTTCCCAGCCTCTTTCTGCTTTAACTGATATAGTTCTCTGTCCTGCTCCTTCTGTGTTTCCTTATATTTCCTGAATGCCATCCTTTTCTCCTTAACCTTCCTTGCCACCTCTTTTGAGAACCATAGCGTTTTTTTCCTTCTTTGTGTTTTATTGATTTGCTTTACACAAAGGCTTGTTGCCTGTGTGATGGCTGTTTTCATTACTTCCCATTGTTCCTCCATCCCTCCTTTTTGCCTGTTTGCTAGTGCTTTTCTAAGGCACTCTCTCATTTTTCCAAAGTCAGCCCTGCTAAAGTCCAATACTCTTGCTTTGTGTAGTTGATTGTATATTTCTGTGTTTATCGTGAACCACACTGTTTGGTGGTCGCTTGTTCCCAGTTGGCTACCCACCTCTAAATCGAGATTCTTTCTCCGTCCCCATTTGAGAGTACCAGGTCTAAGATTGCTCCCTCCGAGTGGGTTCCAATACCAGCTGTCTGAGGCATGCCCCTGTAGGGCATCAAGAATGACCCTGCTCTTGGATGTGCCTGCAGCAAAGGTGCTCCAGTTAACATCTGGCATATTCAGGTCCCCCATCAACAATATCTCCCCTTTTTCTGCCATTCTAAGGAAGCCTTCTATCTTTCATTGTCCATTCCCTCCCCCTGAGATGGGGGTCTGTATACAACCGCCGTGCGGATTGTGGTGCCATTTCCTGTCTCCAGGGTGACCCAGAATGCCTCATCTGCTCCCTGTTTACTCTTTAGTTCTGTTGCTTTGATCCCTTCCTTTACATAGAGAGCTACTCCTCCTCCTCTTTTACCCTTCCTGTCCCTCCTGTAGATTGTGTATCCTGGTATGTTGACATCCCAGTCATGGTTCTCTGTGTACCATGTTTCTGTGACTGCCACAATATCCAGGCAACCCTCTTCCATCAAGGCTACTAGTTCAGGGAGCTTGTTACACAGACTATGGGTATTGGTACTCATCACCCTCCACTTTTTGATAGCCTTACCCCTTTTAGCCCCATTCCTGTCCTTACTGCCTTTGCCTCTTTTTACATTTACCTCTGTCCTGCTCCCTAATAACTTCTCTACCTTGGTGTTTACCTCACTAATTACCATGTTTTGTGGGGGGAGGCTGGAATTTCCCTGCTCCTTTTCAGTGCCTCCCCCCAGGCTAGTTTAAATGCTTGCCAATGAAGCATTTAAACCTCTCACCTAGGATCCTGGTTCCCCCCCCCGGACAGATGCAGACCATCGCACCAGCATAGGTCTGCTTCCCTCCAGGTGGCTCCCCAGTCCCCAATGAAGCCAAAACCCTGAGCTCCACACCAGTGTTTCAACCACTCATTGAATTCCCTGGTGAGGAGTGCCCTAGCATCACCCTTGCCATAGACAGGCAGCACCTCCGAGAAGGTTGCCGTATGCGCTACTTGTCTAAGGCCCCTACCCAACTCTACAAATTCCTTTTGCACTGCTCTGATCCCATTCCTAGCCAGGTCATTTGTCCCTAGGTGGACAATGACATCCAGCTCCCTCCCTTGTGCAGCTCCTCCTACAATCCTGAGGATTCGCTTCCTATCCCTCCAAGCCATGGCACCAGGAAGGCACCTTACCTCCCTCTCCCCTTCCTCCCCCATTTCTACCCCCCAATAATTGAGTCCCCCACCAGGAGTTGTTTCCTTCCCCTGTGGGGTCCAATGCCACCCTCCTGTGGGCCTCCTTTGTGAAGGTTCCCAGCATCCTCCTTGGTCTCCACTACAGGTGCCTCCATAGAGGAACCACTATCCACCAGAAGAGCAAATGAATTGTGGAGAGGTACAGCTGGAGGGATGCAACTCTGTTCCACCACCCTCTCCCTCCCTGAGCCCACCCTGGTCCAGCCTCTCCTCTTTCTTGGAAACCTCTGAGGTAGTGGCATTGGCCCTGGTGGTCCCTGGGTGGGGGAGGAGGTTTCACGAATCCTAGCCAGGTCAGCCTGGAGACGGCCAACCTCCTCTCTCAGACCAGATCGGTGCCTGCAAATAGGGCAGCATCACATCCTCCAGAATGTCTCCCGGAACACTGCCGCCCCCACAGCCTTTGCACTGCACCACTCCTATCATGTCTTATTTTGTGTCCCCTCTCCTGTTTCTCTGTATGCTTATTCTCTCCTCTCCTTACAACTCTCACCCTTCCTGTTCTGGGACAGCAACTTCCTAACTTCTTTAGTAGCCTCCTTCTTCCTTGCTCAATGTCAGACCACCAGCAGCTAGGGGAGGAGAGTGAGCTACTTTTTCTTTAAGGTTGACAAAACCAATGTTTCTCTATGATCCTTCCCATCCTACTGCCAAACAGGAAGTTCCTGTTGACAGTCAGATCCAGTGGCTATAAAAGTAGAACTGGCTTAGGGTGGGTGGGATGGAGGGCAATTAGTAAGAAAAAAGGCTAGCAACAGGAAGTTGTAATTTGAGTCAGCTGCTTTTATAGTGTCTAAGCCACGCCCCCATTTAAGCTCTCTTTCCTCCTACTGGTTTAGCAAAGTCAGCTGATACAAAACCATCCCAGCACAGAACACACACTGACATTCTTTCTTTTCTTTCTTTTTTTAACCCTAAATAAGACCGCTTCTACTTCTAATAAAGTATCTGTCTACTTAATCTCAACAGACACTGACTCCTGCTGAGACATAAGTTTTAAATTAAAAAGAAAATGTAGCTTTTTTAGTTAGCTGCTTTCTGCTCTACAAGCAAGGCTAGCAAAGCTAGCAACCCTACGGGTCTGTGGCAACCTTCCCTCCTCCATGCCTATTAACCAATGGTCATCTCTGTCTATTCCATGCATGTTTGAAGCCCCTCTCTGTTTTAGCCTCTGCCACATCTGCTGGCAGACTTTTCCAGATATCTACCACTCTTTCAGTGAAAAAGTACTTCCTCACATCCCTCTTAGATTTCTCCTTCCAACATCATCAAATATCCTCTTGTTTTGGTGCTCTTTCTCATTTGAAAAAGACTCCCTTCCCATATTGTGCTCACCTCTGTGAGGTACTTGTAGATCTCTGTCATGTCCCCTCTCGCTCTGTTCTGTTCCTGGGTGTACATGTTGAAATTCCTCAATCTCTTTTTACACGGTTTTTGTGACAACCCCTGTTTCATTTTAATTGCCCACCACTGGACTGCCTCCACCCTGTATGTGTCATCTCTGAGGTGTGGCTGTCAGTCCTGGATACAATATGCTAGGTGGGGTCTCACCAGTGACTGACACAGTGGCAACACCACCCCCTTACTCTTGCTGGTGATACCTCTCTGCATGTGTCACAGCATCTCTCTGGCCCTACCAGCTGCTTTGTTATACTACCCTGCCACTTCGAGGTTAGCAGATATGATAACCCAAAGGGTTCTTTCCTGCTCAGTGACTGTCGATACCTCTCCCCTTCCTACACTTAGCTTCAGGGCATAGCACTTTTTGGCATTGAATCCCAGCTGCTATTCCCTTGACCACTCTTGAGTTTTCCAAGGTCCCTACACATTCTCTCCACTCCCTCCTGACTATCCACCCTATGACAAATGTTGGTGTCATCAGCAAAATGGCATACCTTCTCTTTTAATTCCTCTGCAATATTACTTATGATGATGCTGAAGAGGACTGGTCCCCGTACTGAGCTATGTGGCAGCCCAATGGTCACTCTGCCTTCCTTAAAGTGAGTGCCATTTAACACCACCCTCTGTTGCCTATCCATTAATGAGTTACTGCCCAGTTTACTAATTTGAATTGCACCCCAAGACAGATCAATTTCTGTACTAGTTTCTTGTGTAGTAAAGTCTTGAAGGCCTTGCTGAAGTCCAGATAAGCCACCTCCACTGCCTTACCCTGATCAGTTCCTCTAGTCACCCAGTCAAATAAATCAATCAGATTCATCTGGCATGACCCCTCCCCCTCCACCCTGAATCCATGATGCTTTTGGTCTTGCAGAACATAGATTCAAGATACTGTACTAATCGCTTCTTTAACAGGGTTTCCATTAATTTGCCCACCCCTAATGTAAGACTGGCTAGCCTGGAGTTGTTTGCCTCTTTCCTGCTGTCACTCTTATGGAGCAGGACTATGTCTGCTCACTCCGAGTCCTCCAAAACCATGCCTGTTTCCAATGACCTGTTGAAAAAGGCCATCAGTGGTGCAGCAAACACCTCTCTGAGTTCCTTTAGTACCCTTTGATGTATCTGCTCTAGTTCCATGGCCTTGTCCACTTTCAGGTCTGCAAGGCCTTTCAGGACTCCTTCCTTTGAGAATAGAATCGTGTCCATCTCCCCCACATTGTTCCTGTTGCTTTCTTGGGGGTCCATCCCCTTCTCCACTATAAAGGCTGAGCAGAAGTACCTGTTCAGAAAGTCTGCCTTATCCTGATACCCACCTGCATAGTCTCCCACTGTCATCCTCCTTATCCTCACTACCCCCCTTGTTTTCCTCTTCTGGACTATGTACCTGAAGAAAGTCCTATCCCCTTCTGTTACACATTTAGCTATCCATTCCTCAGTCTATGTCTTGGTTCTGCTCACTGACTTACCTGCTTCCATCTGTTTTACTTGGTATAGCAAGAAAACCTTTATTTATAAAGTGCCAATTTCCATAGGCTCTGGGTGCTTTAGCATATAAAACAATATAAATTAACATATAGTACATGAATAGTAAAAATAACTGTAATATTAAAAATTAAAAGAGTTGACTTAAATAAATAATGAAGTTTATCTAAAAGTAAATATAAACAGCCATTCAAAAGCTTACTTAATAAGATGGGATTTAAGACCCCTGTTACAGGCTTCCAATGAGGGGGGCTCCCTCAACAACCTTGGGAGTGAGTTACACAAGGTCAAGCCAGCTATGTCAAAGGCCCTCTCACAAGAGGATTTCATCCAACCCTGGGAACTGCTAGGAGGACCATCTCAGAGGAACAAAGAGGGTGGGTGATCTTATGAGGAGCCAGAAGGTCATGCAGGTAGCTGGGGCCTGTTCTGTGTAGGGCTTTGTAGGTCAGCAAACTGACCTTGAAGGAAATCTGCCATCTCACTGGCAGCCATTGCAGACCACAAGATTGGGGTCATATGACAGGGTCTAGAAAGGCCCATCAACAACCTGACTGCAGCATTCTGCACTAGTATACTTCCCTGTCTTTCTCCCTCTGCATTTTTTGTGCATTCTGAATGCCACCCTTTTTTCCTTCACCACTTGGCCACTTTCTTAGAGTATCATAACGGTCTTTTTTTTTCCTTTTGCTTTTGCTCTTTTCTTTTATGCAGAGGGTGGTTGCCTTAATTATGCCCTCCCTTATTTTCCCCACTGTTCCTCTACCCTTCCTGGCAATTCCCTACTGGGAAGTTTCTGAGGAAGTCCCTCATTTATTTAAAATCCACCTTCCTAGATCCCAGGACCCTTGTCTTCATGCGGTTTGCCTCTGCACCCATCTTAATGTTGAATCCCCCTGTACAGCGATCACTGATCCCTAGGTGACTGCCCACCATTATGTCTGCAGTGCTGTCCCTGTTAATAAAGATAAGGTCCAGTTTATCCCCACCTTTAGTGGGTTTGCTGACTAGCTGCCTGAGAAATGCCCATGTAGGGAATCAAGGATGGCTCTACTCCTTTCCAAACCTGTAGCTGGAAGGCTCCTATCCTCATCTAGCAGGTTGAAGTCAATAACTAGCAGTACTTCCTCCTAATCTGCTATCCTGTTGATGGCTTCCCCTTGTGCCTCTTTTAACTCCTGTGCCAGTGCTGGAGGTCTGTGTACAACCCCTCTATGCATAGTGACTCTAGCTCCTGTCTCCAGCATGACCCTCAGCACCTGAGGACTTTTCTTTTCTTCTGGGTTCCCTTGTATTTGTGTAGCTTTGATTCCCTCCATCACATATAGAAGAACCCCTCCACCCCTCTCTATCTGTCCTGAACAGAGTAGCCTGGTATGACCATGTCTCAGTCGTGACTGTCAGTGCACCACAGTGTGTTATGGTCACCAAATCCTGGCTAGCCTCCACCATAATGGCCTCCAAGATTGGAATTTTAATTCCCAGGCTTCTTACATTGACACACATGGCCGTCCATACATTGTTCTCTATCTGCCTGAAGCCCCTCTTAACCCCCACTTCTGCTTGTGCTGCTCCCTGAAGCTCCCCAAACCCCCTCTTGCCATGTGTCCTATGCTTCCCTCACCATTTCTATTTTACTTCTCTCTTTTTACATCCTTGGTTTTTACACCCCTTGTCCTCTACCTTGTCTGCATCCATTTCTTCTTGCACCTCTGCACTGGGGGAGCATTATCTCCTCCGCTCCTTTGTCCTTGTTGCTTCATCATGCCAAAAAGAAAGGATTGTGGAATATCTTAAATACAGTAGAGCACAGGTTCTGAGGCCGCATGGATTCACAATGGGAAGGCCATAGCAAACAAATCTGATATATTTCTTTGACTGGGTGACCAGGGAAGTGGATCAGGGGAGCAGTGGATTTGGCCTACCCGGACTTGACACTGTTCCACATAAGAAGCCTACAGACAAGCTAAACAGTCAGGGAATTGGCTCCAAGTATATAAACTGGGTTTGAAATTGATTGAGGGATAGAACACAGAGGATGGTGGCAAATGGAGCTCAATCTGAGGAAAGGACTATGACCAGCGGGGTGCCACAGGGATCAGTTCTGGGACCAGTGCTATTTAATGTTTTCACAAGTGACATTGTGAAGGGGCTGGAAGGAAAGGTATGCCTCTTTGCAGATGACACTAAGATCTGCAACAGGGTAGACACTCTGGGAGGGGTTGAAAAAATGATGAAGGACACAGGTAAACTAGAGGAGTGGTCAAGAGTGTGGCAGCTAAGATTTAATCCAAAAAAGTGCAAAATCATGCATTTGGGGCACAGGAACTCAGGGGAAGCTTACATGATGAGGGAGAGATACTGACAGCCACCAAACAGGAAAGTGATCTGGGGGTAATCATATCAGATAACCTAAAGGTGGCCAAACAATGTGCCAAAGCTGTGTGAAGAACCAGTGGGGTACTGAAGTGCATAGGGAGCGGTGTCACCAGCAGAAGAAAGGAGGTGGTGTTGCCACTGTACAAATCATTGGTGAGACCCATCTGGAGTACTGTGACCAGTTCTGGAGCCTGTAACTCTCTAAGGACATAAACAGGGTAGCGGGAGTTCCAAGAAGGGCAACATAAATGGTGCAGGGTCTGCACCAAATGTCATATGGGGAGAGACTGGAGGACTTCAATATGTGTGCCCTGGAGGAGAGGAGAGAAAAGGGGATATGCCAGAGACCTTCAAATATTGCAGGGGCATAAATAAGGTACAGGAGGGTAGCTTATTTCATAAAAGGAGATGTTATAGAACGAGGAGTCATGACATGAGGCTGGAAGGGGTAGACTTAGGTTAAACTGTGAGGAAGTATTTCTTCATGGAAAGGGCAGTGAATGCATAGAACAGCCTCCCAGTGGAGGTGGTGGGGGCAAACTCAGTAGGGGAATTCAAAATTGCATGGGATAGGTATAGGGGAAGCCTAGTGATATTGAAGAGAATAAAGCTTGAGATCAAGTAGGGTTTGTAATTTTTGAAGCAGGTAGGAAAAATGAACAGATTGGGTGGGCCTAGTGGTCATTATCTATCACCAATTTCTATGTTTCAATGCGGGGGGCAGATTTTGCTTGCCCTGGTAATACAGCCTCCATACCATCTTGTTTTAATGCTGACCCAAGTAACATTTAAACTTCCCACTAAGAATTGAGGTCCCTCTACTGGAAGTATGCAAACAGTTATGTCTACTGAGTCCCATATCCTCCCAGGCTGGTCCCAGTCCCCAGTGTAGACTAAGCCCTCCTCCCAGCAATATGCCTTCAACCAGTTGTTGAAAGTCCCAGTGTGAGTGCTCTAACCCCCACACCTTGGTGAATGCCATTGTGCACACTACCTGTTTAAGGCCCCTCTTCAGCTCCTCAGCTCCCTGAAGTAAGTCCTGCACTCATTTTTCTGTCTATTGTTGGTGTTCTGTTATCTTCTGAATTGGTAAGCAATTGCAAACTCCAGAAATGTACAAAACATACCAAATAAAACTGTTATATAAAGGTTTGGTCATTGCAAGGGTTTCCATACCATTAATTTCCATTTGAGAAAATGTCCAAAATGGAGAAATCTGCAATGACACATATGTCCTACCTCAAAATAAAAAGTTCTGCATCCAGCTCTGCAGCTACATCATTTTTGTTATGTTAAACTTTTTATTAAACATTGCATCAACAGTACAGTACTGTAATGTATTGGTACATGAAGAGTAAGGAGATGCACAGCCAGAACACCAATAACATCTTAGCCCATAATTCAACAAAAAAACAGAGAACAGTACACAAAGAAAACAATCTATTAAACAGCAGCAGTACAAACAATCCAGAAAACAGTTTTTGCATTTTAGTCTGCAGCTACAGATTGACAGAATTCAAGAGGCCATGCAGATAAAAGTCATTTTCATTGATTCTAAAATATCCTGTACACTATATTTAAACAGTGCAACAGTGAATTAGATTAAGGCAAAGTAATGTGCATAAATTAAGTATTGGAAATCTCACTTTTTTTTTTACATGAGGCCAACAATGGTAGGTTATACAATCTAAACAACATTGTTTTTAAAACTATTCTGTCATGTATTCCCCTTTTTTATGCTGGTCCAGGACAGAACCACCCTTTTAAGAACTCCAAGGTAACCCCTCCTTGGACCATTTAAAAAGAAGTATGTGTTTGCTTTTATATTGAAATTTCAAAAGTTGCTCCTCCCAAAAAAAAAAAAATAAAAGTTCAACAACTGTTTATGGACTCAAAGGTTGTATTAGCACTGTCTATTCACCAAAATAAGCACTTAAAAGATTTTTATTATATTGCTGTCTATTTTCTTATTTGCGCATGCTAAAGTTGTGACACCATTCAATAAACTACAGAAAATTGTGATGAAGCACTGTTCTTCTGATAGCAGACCTGTATGTATGGAAAAATGAATATGACACCAGAATATACAGCCCCTCTATATGAGACAACTTACAGGGTTATTCACTATATAGTTTGTTTCTGTTTATTGATTGATTAATTATTTAATTAATTCATTCATTTATTTATTTATTTGAAATAACTCCAACTGGGATAACCCCATGAGATGCAGCATTTCATTTTCATGGGGTCCCACGCAGGATTATAGCAGTCAATAGGTTAACTAGCAGGAATACTTACATACAGTACAAGTGAAAATACACACAAGGAAAAACAAACTGTGAAGGTAAGTACATCCAAACAGTAATCAAAGCAAATTAACAAAGTGAAGTCACAGCACACAAAGAGAATGAGCAGTTTTTTGCATCACAGTCATGAGTAGAGAGATGGTGATTCTGAACCAAAACAATACAAGGACTCCTAAGGTAGCTGGAAAGACTAGGCTTGAACATTTGCAAGCTTGAGGCATTGTTCGGCTGGAGAGAAAATTTGCCCCAAGTGCCTGCTGTTGCAAATGCAAATACCTTTTTACCAAATTCAGGCATCATCCTGGGAATTGAGAAGTGGCATGTTAATGAGTAGGTACTGTTTAATTGTACAAGATGGACTAGGAGATAATTAGGGACGTTTCCTTGTGCACAGGTTTATAACAAAGAAAGCCAATGGCAGTCATGCCTGCTTGAGGATCCTCCTGGTCATACAGGAAACAATGATGAATAGATCATCCACAGGAGAGGATAACCCTGCACAACCAGTTGTGCCAATGAAGCCTTTAGACTTGGAATATAAAGTGGGGGGATACTGTAGTGGCATCTTGTTCCCCCATGTGTTTGTGGCATGCTTTTAGAAGGACAGGGCAGCTTTACAATCACACATGGTTTCTGCATGACCTCAGCTTTTGCAAGTACTTATGGGATCAGAGCAGGTACTGAAATAAAATATTTAGAGCACATATCTCAATGCATAGGTACTGTAGCAATACATTGCTCCCCCCCCCCCTTTCCACATGATGGAAACTGCTATTTTGATAGATACATGCTGTGAAACCTGTATGTAAAAACAAATCCATAGTTCACTTGCGCAAGAAAACTGCACTGAACATGTAAGTCACATGTCATTGTGGTGGCTATTTTTAAATACTGGTTCCATTATTTTATTGTTCAATCATTAGTGAACTCAGTAAGTACAGCTTATATTTCTGATTTTCACATTAGTGATAAATACCAATGTGGAATAGTATTATATAATCTGTGCCCCTTGCAGTCACAAAGGTCTGTAACTGAACTCAGATGTACAGTGACAAAAATAAGAGTTTAACATAATGACATAATAGACAGCATACAGTACTCACCTCCAGAGTGTAAGCAAGACATTCACCCTGTACTAAAAGACATGTAAAGACAGAACAAAAGACAATATGAACCAATATTTGAGCAATAAGTACTACGGAGAGCACAGTCCTGTAGATAAAATGCAGTTCTTTAAACAGACTGCATGTTCATCAACATTTTAAGGTATCAGAGGAGCAACTAACATCCAGTTCAGATTTCAGTTATTTCAGGATAATGTATTTTATTAAGACAGCTGAAGAAAAACAAGATATAAATGTCTTTATGGTGGCTTAAGATCGATGTCAATGTCAGACCAATAGATACATTTTTCACATTCTTTTCTTTCTCCAGAGTTTTATTCCCTGTGAGTTCCTATTATATTCCTGATATGTTGAATACATAATCTGATTTCTGGTTGATATCAAACACTTCCAGTCATTGTATCTTAGGGTTTGAACACAGCTTTTGATTTTTGAGTCCTGCATTTCATCAGGCCTCTTCTGGCCCAAAATCTTAGTATAGGACTCACAATGCAGTGTTCCGCTTCTCACTTTCATGACTAGGTCAAGGATTCTGATTAAGTGGCCAAGTAACTATTTTCTTAACATTAAAAATATTTGGTTAATTGGAGAAGCTAATGGGGAGATGACTGCCGCTGATCCCTCTGCTCCTTTTGTTTAGAATAGAAGACCTTGGGGAGGAGTGATGGTGCCCCTTGCCACGTTAATCCTCAGTGCTTCTCATGTTAGCATGGCACTGTATTCTGAACACTTGAGTGTTGGGTGTGGTCCCCATGGTACAGTAAAGTCAGAGCCTGTCCAGTCAAGCTTTGACAATGGAAAGACTTTCCCATGTTCCTAAAGGGAGAGGTGAATGCTTTTATAGAACGTGTGAGCCCTCCCTCTCTTCTCTGACTCTTGAGGAGACCCAGATCTTGTGTGAGGGATGGTCTTGAGCCAGGGCAGACTGGAGAGGAAGTGAATGTCTGGCTCCTGGAGGCTATTCCCCTTGGATAACCCCCAGGTGAATGAAAAGTGCCAGCTGGAATCACTTTGACTCTTGTGAGGCTGGAATTTTTTTATGACTCCCATACGCTAGATCAAGAAACATTATATTATAGATTTTATTTGGAATGTTGTATGGATGTGATTTTCATATAATTCTGTATGTAATGTAATGGACCCAACTGTACATAGTTTGATGAATTTGTCTTGTGTGTGTTGTATGTTGTGTTTTTATACTAAAACATCAATAAAAAGATGTTGCAAAAAACACAATATTTAAACTGCTTTTGAGACTATGCCTCATTTCTTCTTTATGCGATTGCTGTCATAAAACAGTTCTGAAATTGCTAAAAGGGATATAACTCTCAAGAGTTCAGGTTCCCATGGCAAAAAATAAAGAATATTAAAAATGATGGTAACTGTGTAACCTCACCTTTTACAACACTTTTCAACCTCTCCATTACAGCTAACCAGATCACTTTAATTTGGAAAACTTCCACTGTAATGCCCCTGCACAAAGCTGGGATCATATTTGACCCCCCCAAAATTACACACATATTGCAGTTTTACCAACACTCACTAAACTTTTGAAAAGACTGGCAGATAATCAACTAATGACACACCTACAGTACCTTATAGCAACATACATTCGCTAATGCACTCTGGTTCAGACCCAACCACTCAACCATTATAGCACTGCTGAAGGGAATAAACAACCTGCCACTTTAAAAGGATGATTGCTACACTACTGG
Source organism: Neoceratodus forsteri (assembly GCA_016271365.2). Taxonomy (NCBI): domain Eukaryota; kingdom Metazoa; phylum Chordata; order Ceratodontiformes; family Ceratodontidae; genus Neoceratodus; species Neoceratodus forsteri. The sequence goes on from CM057453.1 coordinate 78,913,752, forward strand.
TGCATTCTTCATTGACCTGACAAAGGCTTTCAATACCATACATCATGACTTACTATTAACAAATGATGCCACCTATGGCTAAAGCACAGTGTAGTCTATTGGTTTAAAACTAAATTGTTAGGTACCCATGCATGAATAGTAGTGATTCATTCTTATCTGCCAAAGCACTCAATGTAAGGGTTCCTCAAGGCTGTATTCTGGAACCCTTACTTTTCAACCTATTCATCAATGACTTTTCAAACATCTGCAAAGTGCAGATGCCTATCTGCACCTCTACACCACGACAGTCATCTACACAAAGGCCTGAACCATCATGGAGCTCAACAGATCCTTACAGTCAACATCTGACAAGAGTGAGGGCTGGATGTGAAAATATGTACTGTATTGCAAATAAATGGTCCAACAACCAAGACAATGCATTTCACTACAAATCATCACTTAGCAATACAATGTACCTCACATCTGTTACGCCACCACCACTGGAAAAATGTCACTACTTTCCAATACCTTGCTGTCTGACTAGACCAAAAGCTATCATTTGATACCTGCATTACAAAAGCATTAAAAGTGTGTACCCAAACCTTGGACTACTATATCACAACCATAACTGCCTTGATTGCAGCACTAGAAAACTGTTACTCAACCAGGAACTTACACCAACATTAGAATACTTAGTAAAGTTTATAAATTAGCAAATTGCACTATACTGAACAAAGCTGATGTAGCATTCAGCATCTGTGGATTTGTTACAGGTTGCATGGGGATGACCCTTTACTGCTTGCTGTATAATGCAGGCATTGCCCCACCTGCCAAAAGAAAGGAGATCAAATGGGTTTCATCCATTCATAAATGTATCCATTGTCTCTAGCCTGATTACCTAAGCAAGTTGTTAACCATGGTACATCCATCATATCAACAAAGGTCTTTATCTAAGTACCTACTCAATATCCCCAGAATACATAATGTACAACAATTGGAGATAACACCTTTACTGTTGTTGCCCTGCCCAGTTGGAACTGACTCCCTGATAATCTCAAAGCCTCCAGAACCATCAGAAACTTTAATTGGTCTATGCAGAATTACTTATTAGTCCATGCAACAGCTCATCCTGCCCTTATTAAACAAATCACTTCCTATCTATCATGGTACATGATGTCCACATAGGGCTGCATGTAAAGAGCTGGGGGAGTGATACCAGTGCTTTTTATCATTTGAGCAAATTTGTAAGTTGTTTATTTATTTGTTCAAATTTTGGTAACTGGGTAAGCCCACTAAGACAATGCAGTCCCTTTTTCACAGGTGACCTGGAGGAGGGTACAGAAGGTTAGGAATACAGAAATATAAACACAGCCATGAACATGCAACACATAAGCACTGGTATAAATGAATACAGATTAAAGAGGCCTACATCAAACATAAATAAAGCCCTGTATATAAAATAACAGCATTGATATCAATAAAGATACAAAGATAAGATCACAGAGCCCAATACAATGTGTAACAGTGCTATACATTATATACACAAAAAACATAACATTTCTGGATTAGAGGAGAGTGGATGGTGGAGAACAAGACTGATTCCGGCCAAAATTAGGATCACTTACAGTATATACAACAGTTATGCACAATAATGTAGGAACATATGTACATAAGAATGGACAATATACTGTAATGTAAAAGTGTAACTCAAAACTAAGAGACAGGTAGCACCATGCATTGAGGTGGTAGGCTCACAATGATGGACTAACATAAGTATGGAAAAGAACAGGGTGACTTGGGTAAAGCAGGAGCAAATTCCTAGGTCATAGAGGTGGTTGTGCAGGACACTTTTGAAAATGGGAAGGGAAGTGCAAGAGATGATAGATGGAGGGAGGTAGTTCCAGGTGCAGGGTGCAGCATAGGCAAAATATCTCCTACTTACAGCTAGGTGTGTCAATGGCACAGTTAATAAAGGGAGGGAGGAGGAATGTAGGGTCCAGCAGGCTAATATTCTCACCACAATATTAACTAGACTCAGAGGAGTATATAGGTGAGTTTGCTTATAGGTAAGGCAGAAGGAGATATACTGAAATTTATATTCTAGTTATGGCCAACCCAGAGATGCTAGTACAGTACAATGATGTTGTCATGAGGCAGCACCTGAGGCAAAGCTTCCTATCCTATGATACATTTGCTTCAGTTGATTCATAAGGGAGGACTTAAGTGATAGGAATAGAGGTGAACCATAAAAAAGGAGGGGTAGGAGGGAGGCTGTAGCAATTTTTAGGCAAGTTGCTCCTGACAGAAGGGGGCAGAGCCAGTATAACAAGCCCAGCTTCTGGTGAAGAGTTGAGATGGTTTTGTTCACATGTGCCTTGAAGGAGAGGCTTGGGTCAAGCAGGATGCGACAATATTTAAAATAGTGTACCAGTTCAAGGGATTCTCCATTGTGAGTGGAGATGGTGAGTTTGGGTGAGCTGTCAGTTTTGTGGATATGCGGGAGGAAAAGCATAGATTTCATTTTTTTGATAAAGAGAAGGTTTTTTGCCAGGAACCATGCCTCCAGTAATGGAAGTTGGAGTTCAAGTGTTGACTAAGCCATGAGACGTTAGCAGAGGACCTGTAAATGATGGCATCATTTGAGTAAAGCTGAACCGATGCTCCACCACAGGAATTTGGTAACTCATTGATGAATAGTGAGAAAAGCAGTGGTCCCAAGATAGAACCCTGGAGAATGCCAAGGGAGATGGGTCTGAAGGACGAATGGCAATCGGACCACCTAACACTTTGAGAGTGGCCTGTGATATAGTTTTAAATCCAGGTTGTGGAATAGATATCTAGCCCCAGATAAATTAGTTTCTGTATAAGCAGTTTGTGGTTCACCAAATCTGAGGCTTTAGTGAGGTCCACAAAAATGGCCTCAGTTGCTTAGCCCCAGTCGAAGGTGAGTTGAATGACCAAGGTGACCTTGATGAGGGCAGAAAGAGTGCTGTGATTTTTGTGGAATCCATGTTGGCAAGAGGACAGAAGTTGGTATTGTTAAAGGTACTCATGCAACTGGTTATAAAGAATTTGTTCTTGTACTTTCACTAGGTGACAAAGTATAGAGATGGGTCTGTAATTTTCAACTGGTGTTGCTGATCCCCCCTTGTGAATTAGGATAACTAAGACTGGTTTCCACTTAGTAGGAACTTTTCCCTCAAGGAAGGGTCTGTTGATCAGATCTCTGACCGGGGAGGCCAGTGCAGGAGCTCACCATTTCAAAAATCAGGGCTCTAGGGAGACATGGCCAGGTGAACCATGTTCCTTGAGATTGTACATACATTTGAGAACCTCTTTGTATGAAGTTAATTTTATATGGAAAATTCTAGTAGGGGTTTTAGGGGGGGTGGTGGCAGGTGATGGGTGGCAATGTTGCACTGTGGTAAATTGAGAAGTGCATGCACTGAGGTCAGTAAACAAGTTGTTAAGACCTTCAGCTATGGGGAAGAACAGGAGAATGTTTTATCCTTTGCATAAAGCAAGTCAGGAATGAAGGAGGTGTTTTTTTCTTTTAGGAGAAAATTTATCTCAGACCAACATTCTTTGGGATTACTGAGTTTATCAGTTTGTAAAGTGTGATAATACCTCCTCTTAGCATTAGTTATAGTAGACTTGCATGTCTTTTGAAGGTGTCTGTAGGAGTGCCAGTCAGAGGGGAGGCCATTTCTCTTGAATGTTTTTCAAGCTGTGTCACGTTCAGCCATGAGTTTCCTAATGTGTTTTGTCAACCAGGGGATTAGTTTGTCTTTGAACCTATGCCTGGTGAGAGGGGCATGATGATTTATAATTGTGGTGACAGAGTGTATTAGGTAGTCCAAGGTATAATCGATGGTAGGTAGGGTGCAAATTGGGCTCCAGTTGACATTAAATAGAGAACTGAAAAAGGAGGTGTGATCTAAGGTAGTTAGGTTATGGGATTCAACAATTTTAGGAAGATGATTAAGGATTTTATTTCTCCAGACACAGTAAACAGGCAAGTGGTCACTTATGCTATCTGCAGAACTCCTGCATCCACTATTCTGTGTGAGCAGTTGGAAAAAAACAAATCTATGATGGAGCTGTTGCCTGTTCTAGGGTTCCTCTAGGTGGGTTCAGCAATGTGCTGAGTTAGGTTGGCATCAACCAAGGAAGAGCAGGCATTTCTTAAATTGTGGGACTTCCAGTCTATATTGAAGTCACCACACAGGATCAACTAATGGTGGGGGAGATCCGAGATAGAGGACATGAGTTCAGGGAGGGCAGCTGAAGTGGTTCTGGGTGATAGAGAGATGCAACCGACTATTAATTTTTTGCTAGTGCCAATGGTTAGGGAGTCAAAGATTGATTCCACCTACGATGAGGAAGGGGTCTTTGGGGTGATCTCAGAGGTTACAAGGTCAGAGTTGACATACAAGAGTACACCTCCATCTCTCTTACCAACCCTGTCCTGCCTGAATGTGGTGTACCCCTGTAAGGCGACTTCATGAGGTAGGATAGAGGGTTTTAGCCAAGATTCTGTGATCCCAAGTACCATCAGTTTTAGGGCACAGACCCATGCCTCAAGTTAAGCCATTTTTGGTTGCAGGCTTTGGCAGTTTAGGTGAACTATTATGAGTCCCTTAGAGTCGCAGTGATAAGTGGTCTGAGGAGTTAGAGAGGGATTGATGTGAGCTGAGGGTCCCAGATTGGATTCCACATCACCAGCTTGTAAGAGGTGAGAGACTAGGTGAAGCAGCATATAGCCAGGGGGTGCAAGTTTGTAGTTGAACCATTTTCTAACTCTAGGGGTGGGTACAGACAGTTTGTCATATAGCCAGTGCCCTAGTCTGACAATATGTTGTTTAGGTAGGTATGGGAGGGTATAGAGGCAATGTGAGGAAATCTGGATCTGAACCTGGGGTGGGCTGTGTAGGTGACAGTCTTGGTCACCAGGGTGTTGCTTCCTGTTACAGGAGGAGATTAGGTGATCACAGGATATGCAGAGGGATATATATATATATATTATAGTGGCACGGTAGTGCCACTATAGTTAGGGTTGAGGAGCCATTTCTATGTTAAACCCCAAAACTTTTCACCTTAATAACTTTGCAACTACTTGACAGATTTGCCTTAAATTTGGAAACATGATCAAGAACCATAGGCCTTGGGATCTGCCAAGTTTCGTACCAGTCGGATATACGGCTGTGGAGTTATTAAGCGTGATCTGTGCACGTGTTTACGCTTTTTCTGGAATTCTATGGTCGCACCTACAGGTCGTACGGTTTGCACGACTGGCCCAAAATCTCCAGGGAACGTGTGGCCAGGGTCTCCAATGTGCCTTTTGAAGATTTCGTGAAAAAATATTAAACGATTCAAAAGTTATTCAAAAAACAGTTTCCCATTATACGTCAATGGGAAAAGTTAACAAAAAGTTCGACAGTGTCGCAAATGCATTTTTACTTTGGCAAATGGGCCTGTTACTTTCGCAAATCGGCCATTTTGTTTTCAGTTGGTGATCAGAAAAATGGTTGGCATTTAAATTTGGGACCATCTAGCAACCTAATTCTTTTTGTATTCACCTAGTCGGACCCTGAGGATGCTTGCCATGTCTTTATTTTGTGGTAAACACCCGGAGATATGTTTTTCAAATTTCTGGAAAAGTACTTTCATAAAATTACTTTACGTGCTCACGAAGGTATCGACTTGCCAGCTTTCCTAAGTACAGTAGTTTTCCATCTGTGGAAAGTGACAGCGATTCTTTAGCACTGCGCTGCAAAAGAACCATTGGGAGTTTTGGGCTGAAATTTGGCAGGAACGGAGCCGACATCTCACAGATGTGCCTTTCAGTGTTGTATTGAAAAAATATTACATGGCCGCAAAGTTATGGCACTCCAAATTTGACAGTTTTTCCCATAGGATAACATTACGGTGCCCGACGCATTACAGGAATCTTTTGGATCCTGCTGCAAAATAACAGTTTGGTCTTTTTTCCTGAAATTTAGAGGGAAGACAGCCAACAGCCAACAGATGTGCCTTTCAGTGGTTTGGTGAAAATTATTACAGGGAGGCAAAGTTATGGCGCTCTGAACCTCTCTTATTTTCCATAGGATAACATTACTGTGTTCGCCAAGGCCAAGGCCCGTGACCGGAACGTACGAGAATGGACTTTTCGTCGGAAAAATCCTTAGCCCCCTGCTAAGTGCCAAATTAGCCAGGACAGTTGTAAATAATATGACTTTAAAAAATTTTTTCTATGTCGTACGGTTCCTGAGATATAACATATTTAGTATTCCAAGTTCTCATTTTCTGTGCCGATACTCATTATTATGCATACATTATTTGTACTCACTGTCTTTCTCTATGCAGGTTTTGGGGAAAACCAGCCTGTGCGCTTACATTACTGTTACTGTTGCCCTTTCCGCTTGCAGTTCCGTACCCGTTTCACTTACCGTTGACTTCTGTGCCACCATGTGCGTTATCCTTTGCGTTTTCATTTGCGCTTGCGTTTCTGTTATTTTTTGCCATTTCTGTCTACAGTACTGTTTATCTTTCTGTTTCACTTTACGTCACCATGCCCATTGACATTTCTGTTTGCAGGCACCATGTTAGTCTGTGACAACACATCATGTGGCAGACCATTCCGGTCTACGCCACCATGTGCGTTCCCCTTTCTGTTCTCATTCACGCTTGTGTTACCATGTGCCCCACTGTTAGCATTTCTGTTTGCGTTGCTGTCCCTGTTAGTATGCCACAAGACATCATGTGGCGGGGCCTTGAGGCCGAAGGACCCTCGCTCCTGCCACCAATGTATACTGCGAGGGCGTGGGGCCCAGAGGGCCCGTGCTCCACCACTGCATACATTCACTATTTCTCATTATCATTCTCAAAGAGGAAATTAGATGCAAAAACTCTGTTTAATGCATTAGTTAGGGTTGTTTCACAGCGACAAAAGTGATGAAATTCGCTGTTAGGGTTGAAAACTGCCCTTGGACCCCCCCACCCACCCCCCAACTGGCATTGGGGTGTGCATTGGGATCATGGGGTCCTAACTCCTCACCCCATTCTCCTATACTTGCTGCTTTACACATGTCATGGGGTGAGAGTTAGGGCTGATTTATCCTAATGCACACCCCAATGCCGGTTGGGGGTGGGCAGGGGTCCAAGGGGTTTTCAACCCTAACAGCGAATTTCCTCACTTTTGTCACTGTGGAACAACCCTAACTAATGCATTAAATGGAGTTTTTTGCCTCTAATATATATATATGCAAAGCAGCATCCCATTGGCTTCATCTTTTTGATGGAATTAAGAGTTGATGGGGGCATGAGAAACTCAGCAGTGTAGTGTAAGGATAGAACAGGTATAGAATCAGGCTGAGTGGGGCACGTTGCACTTAAAGTTAAAAGATAACAAGCATAGCAATGGGAAGGTATCGAAACACATGGAGATATAGCCCTCTAGTGGCTAGAAGTTATAATCTGCTAATGGAAAAGTCGGTATGAGTAAGGGGTTAGAAGAAAAAACAGGCAGCAGAGCAATTCAAAGACAAGCCCTGAAAAAATGTCCAAAATACAGAAAGCAATAGTCCTGACTGGGCTAAGGAGCCAGCCAATGAGGGGCAACGAAGAAGAAAGCCATCCTGTCAGTGGCTGTGGCAGATCTGTAGGAGGAGCAGAGCTGAAATAGCTTGGGAAGCCATACCTGATGGATTCTGCACTGGCCAGGAGTAGAGGGGACAGTGGCAGATGCTATGCCATGTCCTGGACTGGAGATCAGCTTCTGTGCTCCTGTCTGGTCAAGGGCACACCACCTAGGCTATATTTGTAGTTAGTCACTAGTTAGGGCCAGGAGAGAAGCTTGGGTGTTCAGCGAGGTAGAGTGAGGAGCTAAATATTTTATTTTTTTAGTTAGCAGCAATCTAACAGTCTGTGGGGCATACCTGCAGTGGCTGGAGTTGGCATAGAGGATCTCTGTGGCAAGGCACTGACAGACCAACTCATCTGTGTGTGGAATCTGGAGGAGTGAAGAGTGCAGCTGTACTTTTATCTTTCGTCTTTCTTCTGACAGTCGATGATACTGTGTTGGACTGTGACACCAACTGGCTACCGGGGGTCTGGTCAGGTTAGCAGACTGGAGCCATGATGGACATCTTGGACAGGATCCAGGTTACTGACAGAAGAAGGACACTTGGTAAATTAGCCAACCTGAAACAGTCAAGGTGGAAGCTTTGGGAAGAGTCCTGATCTGTTTAGTTGTCTGGAAGCAGTGTGCAGTTTCTGTGGCTAAGGAGTGTTCTGGGTGGTGGTTTTAGACCTGTTTGCTGCCTGCTTAATGTGGGGCATTCTGACTGTGAGGGGAGTGAGAGTCCCCGAGAATGGTGGGTGAGTCCCTGGCCATGGGTGCAGGGTGGAACAGCCCTCTAACTGAAGGTGAGAGCTAAGTTGAGGGTGAGAGCCCTATATTTTGGTTAAATGGGAAATCTCTTGGTAAAAGTTCTGTTTGGAAGTGTTCTGGCTATATATATGGACTTATAAAGGGTTGTGAAGATCTACTTTATTGGACTGGATTCCATTGTATTGTTTTCATCTAGCTTGTTTTGCTCCAGGAGAGACAGTGGTGTGAGCCTGGATTTCTGGGGTTCTATGGCCCATTAGTCATGCTTAGGACTGTGGCGAACTGTCTCTTACATGACATTACCCTGACTCCCAGTGCAGGATAGCGTATCATTGCATTCAGTGAGAGAGGATAGGAACTTTGCCGTTTCGCCTGTACTAGTTTATCTTTTACTGTAATTTGGATCCTCAGATATCGCCTCACAGACTCTGGTTTCTCCCTCTTATTGTTAAAGGTTATAGACTTGGTTAACTTTTTGAAAGTGGGCAGGTTTGTTGGGGTGTTGGTGGGTGGGGGTGTGCATTGAAGTGCATGGTGTATGATTATGTAAGGATTTTGGGTGTTAGTGTGTGGTGAGTGAGTGTATTCTAATCTTGTTGGGTCAGTTGATCTGGCTTGCATTACAGAGACCTAGTTGGGCAATACCTCAGACCCTGTGCTTGAGGTGTCTGTCCCGGCCAGGGACTATGTAAGGCATTCGACTTGGTGCCACATGGAAGGCTGGGAAGGAAGTTAGTATGCACAGGGGTGGGTGCAAAGCTGGTGAGATGGGTAGGAAACTGGCTGCAGGGAAGGCAACAGAGGGTGGTGGTGGGTGGGGAGCTCTCACACCCAAGGGCAGTGATGAGCGGTGTCCGACAGGGCTCGGTGTTGGGACCAGTGTTGTTTGGGATATTCATTGCAGACATATCATGCGACATCAAGAGCAAGATCAGTCTGTTTGCTGATGATACCAAGGTTGGCACAGTGGTGGATGACCTAGGGGGATGGCAGGGGTTGCAGGATGATCATGATCTGGCAAAGCTTGAAACCTGGTCAGACACCTGGCAACTGGGGTTTAATGCCAAAAAGTGCAAGGTGCTGCATTTTGGGATGAAGAACCCAAGGAGGAGTTATCAGTTAGGGGGAGTGCAGCTAGCCCAGACAGAGGAGGAGAAGGATCTGGGTGTGCTCATTACAGGGTCAATGAACAACTCAGCACAATGTGGAAGGCAGCTGCAAGGCCAACAAAATGCTGGGTTGTATTGCAAGGTATATCCTCGAGGAGGGAGGAGGAATTCTGCCACTGTATAGGTCATTAGTTAGACCACACCTGAGTACTGCATGCAGTACTGGCGTCCGTATCTGGAAGAGGACATTAAGTTACTGGAGGGGTGCAGCACAGGGTGACAAAGATGATCAAGGGGCTGGGGACTTATCATACGAGAGGAGGTTGAAGGAGTTGAACATGTACTCACTGAAGGAGAGGAGAGACAGGGGTGACATGATTGAAACCTTTAAATACATGAAAGGAATAAACAAGACGGGTACAGAGGAGCTGTTCAAAGTAAGGGAGGGGAGGGCCACCAGAGGCCATGATATGAGACTGGAGTGAGGAAGGTTCAGGAGGGAGATGAGGAGACACTTTTTTACAGAGAGGGTGGTAGCTGGGCGGAATGCGTTACCTGCAGAAATGGTATGCAGTAGAACAGTGGACTGCTTCAAATGAAGATGGGACAGGACAAGGGGGAGGGTTAATAAAGGGGACGGGTGGAAGGGAGGGGCAGCTGCAGAATAAGGGGTGCTGGCTGCACATTCGAGCAGACTTGATAGACCTCTAGGCCTTTATCTGCTGGTAAATTTCGTATGTTCGTATGTTCATATGTTGTGCACTGCCTGAGGAAAGACTGCAGGGGAGTTGTGTGTGTTCTGTTTTAGCTCAGAGCTGGGTCCGACAGTGCACCCAATTGGGGACACTGGCTTTTGAGTGTGTGGTGGTGCAGAGGGGGTCCCAGCATTAAATTTAGAGTGCTCCTGATCTCCCGTCCACTGGGGTATGCTCAAAGCTTCTTGCAGAAGGTGGAATCCTTCATTGCTGAAAGGGTGTTGGAGTCACCAAGATGGATTATTCTTGGTGACTTCAGCATTTGGGTGGATGATGTGATATCACTTGGGGCCAGAGATCTCTGGGCCTGACCCTGCTTTCCATGTCTGGGACCCACCAATCAGGCCATGCAATCGATCTGGTGTTCTCGCTGGGGCTTGAAACTTGACATCTTCAAGACTGATTGGGTAGCTTGGTCCAAACATTGCACCATTATGTAAAGCTTTAAAGCCCCCCCCCCCGGATGTCCCATCCCCTGTGGAAATGGTCCAGTTCCACACTTTGAGAGGTGGAACTGGACATTTCGTCTGTGGAGGCCTGCACCAGTGACCCAGAGAATGTAGTGGTAGCCTATAATAGTGCTGTTGCTGGGGCTCTGGATTATCTGGTGCCAATACGTGTACACCCCTTGCCTCACACCTTGGCTCCCCTACATTTGATGAGGAGCTAAGGAAGCTGAAGACAATGGGGTGAAGGTTGGAGAGGTGCTGGAGGAAGACTGGGTCTTGGAAGGACAAACTGGTTCTGATATCTCACTATCATGAATATCAGAATGCAATTGCCCCAAAAAAGGCAGTCTTTATGTCTAGGGTGATTGCAGCTGGGAGGAATCGACCAGCTCAGCTCTTCCGGGTTGTGGACAGGCTATTACACCTGGCCGGTCTAGAACCTGTTAGAGCTTTTCCAACTCACAAATGTGAGGAGTTTGCTCAATTCTTCATGGACACATTGTCCTCTGTGTGATTAGGGATTGCCTCAAGCAGAATTCAAGCCTCCAACAGTGGTGTTTCTCAAACGGGCAATTGCACTTGCCACCCTTGGGTGAGTTCCGGCCAGTGATGACACGGGAGGCCTGTGGGATAATCCTTGAGCTAAAATCAACATTCTGTGACCTGGATCTGGACCTGAAATGGCTACTAGTTGGCTGTGTCACGGCCTTAGGACAGGTTTTTGCTGGGATTGTCAGGAGTTCCCTATCAGCTGGGGTCTTTCCAGAGTCTTTAATACAGGCTCTAGTTAAGCCACTGCTGAAGAAACCATCTTTGGATCCTAACATCCTGGCAAACTACCAGTCCATTTCTAACCTTCCTTTTTTAGCTAAGGTTCTTGAGAAAGTGGTAGCAGAACAGCTAGAGGAGCATCTCATGGACTTCCAGATCTATGAATTGTTCTAGTCTGGGATTAGGGCCATGCACAGCATGGAGACAGTGATGGTCAGGGTGCTGAATGACCTGCTCAGGGTGAGAGATTGAGGAGAGTGTGCAATTCTCATCCTCCTTGATCTCTCCTCAGTATTTGATATGGTGGATAATGGGGTGCTGTTGGACAGACTGAGGGAGTATGCAGGCTTCATTGGTAAGGTCATAATTTAGTTTGAGTCCTTTCTCTGGGTCAGGTCTTAGAGGGTAGTATTGGGAAATTATTCCTCACACCCAAGGAACCTGCTCTGTGGAATTCCCCAAGGTTCTGTCCTCTCCCCCATGCTGTTCACAGTAAACATGCTGCCCCTGGGCAAGGTCATAAGATGGTATGGGCTGAGTATTCATTGTTACACTGGTGATACTCAGCTCTACCTGTGTTTCTCACCTGATGGACCTGACGCTGTCAATGTGCTGAATAAATGCTTTGCTGAGATCTGGGCTTGGATGGTGTCAAACTGGCTGGGACTAAACCCCAGGAAGACTGAGGTGCTGGTGGTAGAGCCAGGTCAGGGGGGTGGGACTTGGAACCTCTGGTGACAGGCTGGACTTTGTACAGGTCAAATGGAACTGGAGGTTTCATCAAGGGTGAAGAATCAAGGCATTGTGTTTGACAGCGAGCTGACATTTGATGCCCAGTTGCCAGCTGTTGTCCAGACCAGATTTTACCACCTCCAGAACATTGCCTGGATCAAGCTATTCAACCTGCCTGAAGACCTGGCCATGCTGGTTCACACTTTCATAACCTCGAGACTTGACTACTGTAATGCCCTCTACCTCGGAGATGGAGGTGGTGCACTGTGGTACCTGTAGCTTTTGCAGAATGCAGCAGCAAGGCTGTTGACTGGTCATTCCAGATTCAGTCACATCACCCCAGTGCTGCACGAACTGCACTGACTGTGGGTGCACTGGCGCTTCACCTTCAAGATAGGTCTTTTGACTTTTAAGGCCCTACATGGTTTGAGTCCAGGCTACCTGAAGGATCTCCAGCACCCCTACATCCCATCTCGGCCTCTTAGATTGGCTTCTGGTGCTCTCCTGGAGATCCCCAGAGCAAGGTTGAAGAGCTTTGGGGACCAGGCATTCGAGGTTGCTGCTCTGACTCTTTGGAATTCTTTGTCCTGTCCCCTACAGGAGGCACCTTCATTGGAGATATTTAAATGGTGATTTAAAACTTTTCTTTCTACACAAGCTTTTGGATCTAAGGTGACTATTTAGACTGAGCTATTCTGACTGAGATTTGGTTCAGCTGTTTTAATTATGTTTAGTTTTATCTGTATGTTTTTATTTAATGTTTGCTCTTTGTTATTGTTTGCATTTTAATCTTATTGTAAGGGTGCCCTGAGCCATCAAGGAAGGGTACCACAAATAAATACAATCTACTACTACTATCTTGCTATCCCATCCAAGTATTACTCCATCACAACTTACCTCTTCTATCTTGCTCACCACTGTAGTCTACCTTGGTGCCTGTACTTTACATATAGTATTGATAATATATTTGTATACAGCTGTATTTTATTCTGACCTTTGATTGTGTGCAATGACATGCATATTGTATTTACTGGCACATTATCCTGTTCTTTGATTGCGTGCAATGTGGCCTCATCTTTATGTGCAATACTCATCTGCTGTAATGTTCACTCAGTACCCACTTTCAAAATAGGTGCAAAACTTAAATAAGGCTTGTTTGGTGTGGAAAAACTTCCAAAAATAAACAATGAATAATTAAACAAGATCCTACACCTCTCTCTACACTTTTGTATTGTTCTCCGATGGGAGAGTTGGATTTCCTGGGGCTTTTCTGTATGTTGCATATTAGTAGTACACACATAGTATAGGCCACACTGAAATGCTGGTTGAGAGAGAACAACACAGTAAAATCAGTGTGTAAAAGTAGAGAGACTTGATGAATTTATGGGGATCATGCCCACCCTCCCTGAGCTGATTGTGAAACAAGCTGTAATGATGAGTTCCCCTCAAAACTAAATTGTCCTCAACCTTAAGATCTTTCATAATTATTCACTGAGCATCTTTTTTGTTCAGCCCTTACATTCAACACAGTTCATGCCACATGGCAATTCAGTGTGTGGTCATGAATAATGATGTGCAAAATGTTTTAAACAGGCAGGCAAGTGGCCAAAGAATTATATGATGGCGTTGGAGGTATAGAGCAGACACAGGTAAAATGGTTGTGAATTGAGGTTACACATGAATAATGATGTGCAATCTTTAGACAGCTGCCAGGTGACTGAAGAATACAGTGATGGAGTTGGAGGCAAGTTGGACAACCTTAGTACACAGAAAAGCACACACCAACAAATTAAGACAGTACACAATGCTATGAACTAGATCAGGGTTTCTCAAATGGTGAGGCCAGCCTCCCAGGGGAGGCCCCAACCTGTTCCAGGGGAGGCTCAAGCAAGCCTTAAAATGTACTGTATTTTAATGTCAAGTTTTGGATGCTTCATGTGAAAGGATGCAGCAAAGTGAAAGCGAATAATGGAATGCGAATTTATGTACAAAATGGTTACCAGGAAAGACATGCTCAACAAACATTTGTTTCCTGGTATGAGATGGGGAAAATACAATTCTAGGAAACTGTGCAAAACAAAATTCAAAATAATGCAAATGAATAGGAACAAGGTAACAACTGACTCATTATACTGGCTGCAGAAAAGCACAAATACAAAGGCTAAGCAGAGAGCTACTAGGAGCAAGACCAGGAGGGAGCAAAATGGTCCCGGAGAAGGTGTTTAAGAGCAGGGTAAAACTGACAAAGAAAGCAATCTGACTCATGGAGATATTGCAATGAGGGGTAAATAGAGTCCAAAAGTCAGAAGTGTGGAGCGAGTAGGCTGACCTGGGGAGAGGGGTTATAGAGAGGGAGAATAATAAGTTCAATAAAATGAGAATAAACTCAACTACTCACATGCACTTCATTATATTCTTCCTGTAATGTGCAAAGTATGATAGTTGCTCTAACTATGGGGAGGCCCAAAATTATTTCTATATTAGGGGGAGGCTCAAGATCTTTTCCAAGGCTTGGGGGAGGCTCACTATGACAAAGTGTGAGAACTCCTGAACTAGATAAAAGCCCTTACAACACATAGTGGAAAACAGTAAACATTTTGTCAATAAAATGGCAGTTCCATGGTTGGGTGGTTGCTTGTGGTGCACACTAGATGGATGTGGTAAACTTGAAAAATATAATAAATGTGAAAGACTTTGCTGACCACTGTCTGAGGGCATTTGCTCAACCTCATCCCTCTCCTCATCATTTCTTGGATGCTCCACCCACTGCTTTCCTGTTCCTAATCTCACTTGCATCTTTCCATTTACAGTGTTTGGTTATACTTAATTTAAGTTCTCAGTAGGCAAACCTCCCAATAACTAACTTTATCCCTGCACAGGTTACAGAGTCTGAATGCATGCCACACATCACATTTATCACCCTGCCATAGTAAAGGACTATCCACATCCAGTGCTGTTCTGCATTCAATCAATTGAAAAATCCTCCACTTTTTTTAATCCTTGCTGTTCTGTTGACTTCTGTAAATGTCCTGAATTCCTATGTTATCTAAATCTACTGGTGGCCTAATGTTACAACTTGTTATATGTATTGTATTCCCTAGGCTAGTAGTACTCTAGGGTATACAGTACAGTATTGTATGGGGCAGGTGAAAACTTTATTCCAGAACACTGCTCACTGTCACAGGAAAAACAAATCTGGTCAGAGCCAAAATGGCTGCCAATGCATTAAAGATAAAAGACAAAGAATGAAAGTGTGGGCATGGTTTTAATTAATTTCTTATATTATTGTGATATTCAAATTCCAGACTTACATCACCAGTACTTCAGAAGCAGACTTTCCCAGTGCTATGGACATCACAAGCCAAGCACCTACAGAAGGGCCCAGTTCTATGGCTAAAGGAGTGATGTCAGTGGAGGCCATTGCCTTTACCCCAAGCCAGGCTGTTGCTACTGCCTCTGCTGACCCTAGCCTGCAGAAGTTGCTTTTCTGGGACTCCCCACTCAGTGAAGGCATCAATTTGTTTTTGAGGTTTGCCCTTTGTTTCATTATGTTGGGGCTGGGCTGCACAGTGGAGGTGAGCCACATAAGGGAACACATCCAAAGACATATCGGGATACTGATGGCTTTCATCTTCCAATTCATCATAATATCTCTGGTCACCTTCTTGGTGGCTGTCATCTTTGCTCTGGATGAGGTGGCTGCGATTGCTGTCTTACTGATTGGCTGCTACCCCGGGGGAAACCTCTTAAACATCATGTCCCTCCTGGTCAATGAAGAACTGTACCTTAGGTAAGTGGAACTCACCTCCACCACACATTATATACAGTAGGACATAAAAACTGCCTACTTAGAGGTGGAGAGAGGCATCACCTCCTGAAGGTGGGGCTTGCAGGACAGTTAGCAGTTGAGTATAGATGTGAGCCCTGGTTTGACCGATGCTGTAAATGCATCCTTTAGGTACTATAGGCTGAATTCTGGGTTTTTTTCAGTTACCTAGTCTGATAAGTGTCATATTTGAATACATACTGTATGTACTTTTAAAAATGCAATGCTTTACGAAAGAAAATATAAAGAAACATGGACATGCTGATTAGAATACAAACACTGGCAGCAATAAACATGCAAAAAATAGCAAGAGCTTGTTACACACCTATGAAAGGAAAGTCAAAAATGCTAAAAGCAGCAGTAATGGGCTTATTGTTATTAATAAAAAGAAATCAGTAAATGTAAGTGAAAAGGGAGGGTTGCAGACAAACTAAAGCAAATTTCAACACTAAGAGACTCCGACTAAAGAGGTAGCTAACTCTCCATCGCCTAAACAAAATCTAAATATTGACATTAATAAATAGGGTGCCATGTTTATAGTAATGAGAGCCAGAATATGGCATGTTTTTATGTAGATTCTATCCAGATTCATTCATATGAGATGTTCTTTTCTGGGTTAAGTAATTATATCATATGGTTTTAAGGGGAAACAATTTTATTTCTGGAAAGCTTCACAGAACATCTTCTGTTTGATGGCAAGCTCTCAGGGTAGGTGATGTACAACAGAGCTGCTTATGTCCTGGGGGTTCAGTTCCATCTGTGACTCAAGCAGGCTTTCTGCTCAAAACCAAGCTCTAGGAAACCGTTTTATTGTAAACAAGATATTATTTAAGAAACAGGGACTTTTTGTTTTGGAATTAAAAAGTTATGGTAGTATTACTATTAACAGGCAAATTAATTCTATGACATCAGTGTTCAAACATGGGTTCAATAAAAATGCAGGGAGCAGCATGTGCGTTGAAATAAAATAACAGAACTCCAGAATTCCTGATGCAGACAGGTGCTCGGTGGTTACATAGCACAGAACAATGAAGATGAGGTGGGGTTGGGGGTTTGAAATCTCACTAGACCAATTTATTCACTCTGTGAATTTGAGGAAGTAACTTGGCTTCCATGTAATATGCCACCTCTAGTTAGGTAGAAGCAGAAGGGATGTTGGGTCTCTGCTGGGCCAATCTGTCTGAATAAATAAATTGTAACATAAAATAATACCAGCAGACAGTGATTATAACACAGCTGTAAAATATTTAGAATGAGCAGGCTGTGCAGATGTGATACAATAGCTGAACAAGAACACCGAAGTCCTGTATGTGTACACAAGTCTGGCTCCCAGTACCTCTGTCACTTATGCAATTAATTGTTGACTAGAGGTCTGCTGATGGCTCGAGGGTTAATGGCATGCAGTCTTCTCTTCCACAGCTTCTAACTCATGAGTTTTATCTTTTGATCAGATGCAAGAAGTGATGAGCTAACAACATAATATCCCTGCCTCCCACTGATACCCTATTTGAGAGTTCAGTTCCTTTTTTGTAGAAGTTAAACACATCAATTGACCCAAATTCAGAAGTCATTCTAGGCATTTGGAAATCAAAACACTTCTTGGGCTCTAAATTATATGTTACTATTATCCCAAGACCCTACATTATATGGCAGACTTGATGAGATCAGGTCTTGGAAAAAATTTAATATTGCTTCATGTTCAGGAAAGAAAACCTTTCTAACGTCCATTCTTACATTCAAAATTTGATGTCATATAAATGTAATTCTGTTCCCTTCTAAGAGCCCCCCCAACACACATACACAAATGTACACACCAACACACAACATTTTAGAAGCCCTTCCCTTATTCTTGGAAGTCTAGCACTTCCAAATTTGAGTTAACTTACTGAAACCCTAATCCTATTTTATTGAAAGTTCATTCAGCTGCAATACTGAGGCACAGTATGAACCCAAAGAGCAGCTGGAACTGCACTTGAAATTATGAGCTCCACAGTGCTGGGCTCATGGGGTCTCTGTCTTTAAAATGAGCTCCCTCTCCTATATACAGTATGTCAATTGCAGTGATAGTAGAGCTACTGGGGTCTCACATCTGAGCTATGGGGCCAAGCCCTGGCAAACCTGCCGCCCCCATAATTCCAATACTGCCCATGACTAAGGCTGTATTATTTTCTTGGTAAATACTGACATTTTTTATCACTCATGCACAGGTAAAATTATGTTTTTCATGGAAAAACACTCGCAAAGTTTTTAGTTACACTGTAGAAATTTAAATTAGTTATAAACATTAAAAAATAGTTAAAAATTAGTTAAAAGCATCAGTAGCTTGAAGAGGCTATATCTCAAAAATGTAAAATAGGTTGCAACAGTTATGTGGTAAAGGCTTAACCTTAGAAGGTTCAGAGAGTTACACTTCTGCAGCACATACTGTGCTAAGCATAAGAAGACTTTTGTGGGTAGATGGCTTGGAAGTTCGCCCCCCAGTCTGCAGCAATAATTGCACTTGCTACAGTTAGACTCTCAGAGTTGCTAATGTCCAGATGTGGGATTCGTCCTGTCTGGGCTGGTGGTTGGGAACAGTAGCCAGTGGTGACTCTGGCACTACATGGTAGAGGGGAGAGGAGGGTTGTAGTGAAGGAGAGAGAGAACGAAAGGAAAACAAAATCATGGTAACCAGTTGTGCCAGTCATGGTGATAATAAATACAGTCCTTAGAGGCAAATGGGTGAATGTGGGGTCGATTTCTTTTCCTTCCGTGTGAAAAAAATGTTAAAACACTTGGTTTACAGAGTTTGGTGGAATTCACGATAACACACAGTTTTCATGGAAATTGTGAATTCCGTGCATGCCGTGAAAATAATACAGCCTTACCCATGACATCTTGTTATGTTATCCCAACATGGCAGCAGGGGTGGGTCTCAGGATCACCCAGGCCTTTTATTATTAGAGCTGTCCATGAAGTATGCAGACTACAGATGGGTTAAGAGAAGCAGCAGGGGTGCTGATGAACCCAAAACATTAAGGGTTGAATATGACATGCTCCCCATCTTGACCAGCACTCAACACCCTTTCTGTTAATGAAGCCAGTCAAAAGAGTTCACTTAGCCAGAAATGTAATGTCTGGGGATGTGTGGGATAGGGGACACAAATACTAAAGATAATATCCAATGGAAAATAACTACAGATTTATATTATTCAGTTTGGTTTGTGATTGTCATACTTATTTGTGCAATAGTGTGTGGTCCCTTAATGGGGTTCTTGTACTGGGACCAGTAGCATGCTATTCTCAACCAAGTTCTTGGTTCAGACCCATGGTTGTGTCCGAACATTCTGCCCCACTGTGGTATAAACAATTCAGAGGACCCCAAACCCATTGACCCACACAAGGCTTTAGCAGCAACCCTATGGTTATGGTTTATGAAATGGGTTGGGTGTCAACACTGATGGAAGGCAGTGTCTTAAGAGAATGACAGAGTGCAACCACTGAATTTAAATGCAAGTGGGTGCCATGCTGCAACTTAGAGCCCTGAATGTTTGTGAAGTTACCGAACAAACCAAACAACTTAAGGCACTGCATCCAGGGGAACCTGTTACTATACACTAACACCATGAATCAAGGTTCAGAGTTACTATTTCCTCTCTGTGTTGAAATAGTGTTTCACTCTGGTATCAATAGAATAAAATCATGTTTGCAGTAAGGTATTCTCCATCTTAATATGCACCCTGAAAGCACAGTGCAGTCAGTCCACATTCCAATGAAATCTATGTGTGGTTCATCTTTTGCCTTAGAACACCCCATGCTCAACTGAACTGCTGTCTTCCATATTCTGTTTCTCATTTTAGTCCACTGTAAACTGTATGGGTTTATTTTCCTGTTGAAATAACATTTTTGAATCCACTGTAGATGATTGTATATATATTCCCTAAAGATTTAAAAAATATTATTTTCCTGTTGGAATAACATTTTTAAATCATTTTGCCCTTTGCTTGTATGTATGTTCTTCAAGGATTCTAAAATGTTATTTTCCAAACCCCCCTTCCCCAGAAAGGGTGGCCGTGCACACTATTGACTCAGCTGAAGGCGGGCCTCTGCCACAGAACTAGAGAAAAGTAGAATGCATTGCCAGGCACAAGTACATAGAGCCATGTTTTGGGTGGCAGAATGTAGCAGAATCACGAGTTAGGTGCAGCATAGGGTGCGTGAGGGGTGGTTGAACTGGTAGAATTGGTTCATGATTTTCTTTGTGGTTTTTCTCTAACCGCAAAAGAGTGCTGAAAGACAGGGGCCAGCCATGGAGGAGCCTCTTCCATCAGAACTTCAAGTTAAAAGGACAGGGCACACATCACCAACTGAGGTAAAACAGCAGAAGTTTGCAAGTAAAAAGTTATACCATTTATCTTGCCAACAAAATAGCCAAAACTCTGTTGTCTACAACAGAATGCCCTGCACTTTGACCGTTACGTCTTTCTAAGGAGTCAATTTCTGAAAATGAATGCTTTGTTCAACTAGCCCCAAAGAAGATGATGTCATAGGGCATATAACCAATATAGTTAATTAATGCAAATAGTTTTGCTCTGACTCAAATCTTGTCATACAAGGAAAAAAAACTTTTAAAACAGTCTTTTAAGAAACAAACATTCACAATAAACTATACAGAGAACTATAAAACAATGTAGTAATAGTAACAACATTTTGAAAATGCATGAAGAGCATACAGGGAATGCAAAAATAATTTTTTTTTTAGTTGTTTAACCAGGAGCAGCACACTAAGCTGAAAGTTTTTTTACAGGAGCATCCTGGGAGCACAGGGAAGTTAAGTGACTTGCTCAGGGTCACACAGTATGTAAGTGGAAGCTGTGGAATTCAAACCCAGGTGTGGTCTGCTGGATGTCACCAGATTTGCAGCTCTGAGCCTTAAACCACTGAGTTATACTGCTTTCCAGTTGACATGATCAGGTTTTGAATAAACATTTTTTAAGGTTAAATTTAATTAGAGCCCCTGTAACTGCAGCTGTTATACTAGTTGAATTCTTAAATAAACAATATAAATGTTTCAAAAGTGGAAACATTATAATAAAGAACACAGTTCAAAACACTCCAGGTGGGTGGGGGGAGGGGGGTGGAGAGAGAGAGAGAGAGACAGAGAGAAAGAGAAGTTAGGATAGATGCTTGAATCGGGGGAGGGGAGAGGGAGAAGGTTTATAAAAAAAGAATTGAAACAATATATAAGATTTGCCCGGTTTATTCCAAGTATTGACACATAGAAGAGGGTACCATATGACCACCAAATGGAGGAAAAAACAGGGAAAGGTAACCTGGAGATGGAATGTGTAGGGAGCTAAATCCTTGTAGTGTTTCACTACAAAGAAGCAGAAAAGTAGCCTGCACTCACCATAACACATTAGCACCTTGAGGAAGAACCAAGAAAAAATTATTAAAATAAATTGTTTAAGAAAAAATATTTCAGAAAATGACAGAACATTATACACCTTCTTCTTTTATCAATAACATTCACAGGTAAGGTCTCATGTCAGTTTCATTGTTTAAACCCACTGGATTTAAACTACATAAACTAAACATCCAGAAGGTTTCTTGTTGTAGAAGCTTGTTAAGCCTATCACCCCCACTGGTACCAAGGTTCACTTGTTCAATGCCCATAAAGACGAAACTGGCAGTATCGACACCGTGACACTCCCAAAATTGTTCTGCCACAGTGTTAATCAAATCCATGTTGTTGATGTCCCTGATGTGTTCTTGTATATATTGCTTGAAAAATCTAATAGTTCATCCATCATATAGTTTGTTACAGCCACACCAAATGACATAAACAACATAGGTGGAGACACAGGAAGTGAAATGTTTTATTTTGACAACTTTACTGCTGCTTGGTAATGAAAAGGTATTGGGTTGTACATAGTACTTGCAAATATTGCAGTTACCACAATGGTACATGCCAGATGGCAGAGATGGTAACCAGGTATTCCTTGTCTCCTTAGGTTCAGTATAACAACTACTGACAAGATGATCCCTTAATGTTTGTCCCCTTTTGAAAGTTATTCTTCGTGTGTCACCAATGGCACCTGCCATTTCATTATCATTCCTCAAAATGGGCCAGTATTTATGTAGTATGTTCCCAATCTGACCAGAAGTATGGGTAAATTCTGCACTGAATGTGATTACCCCTGTATCTGCTGCTCTGGATTTAGGCTAAGTTGGAGCATTGTAAAGATTTTGCTCTGTTAAGTGCTTGGTCCAAAACTATGGAACTATAGCCCCTTGCTAAAAATCTGTCATACATTTCCCTGGACTGATTTTGAAAATCAAGATCTTCAGAACAGTTACATCTAAGCCTTAAAAACTGGCTATAGAGAATTGAATTTTTGATTTTTCTGGGGTGAAAGCTGGAGGCATGCAATAGGCTATTTTTAGCAATAGGTTTTCTGTACGCCCTAGACTGCATGCTTGAATCCAGACCCACAGAAAGGGTGACACCCAGGAAATAAAGCCATTGTTCCTGTACTTCTGCTGTGAATCTTAAATTTATGTAATTAATATTTAGTCATTCCATAAAATGGCTAGCATCCTGTTTGTCACCCTGCCATACATAAATCATACCATCTATAAAATGAATCCACCTCACAATGTTTTTGTGAAATGGATTAATGTCAGAACTGAACACATGAGCCTTCTCCCAAGCCCTAGTAACAGATTAGCATAAGACTGTGCCATGGCCACCCCCATTGCCATTCTGCAAATCTGAAGGTAAAACTGAGAGTTACACATGAAATAGTAATGTGTTAACACAAATTAAAGGACATCAAGAATGAAATCCTTTGGTATGGTGTTACCCAAAGGGTCACTATTTAGCAAATGTTCACAGCCTTTAAGTCCATCAACATGTCTAATAGACGTGTATAGGGACTTTACATCAATACCAATCCATAAATAGATTGCCAGGTAAAATTCTTAAATATTTGTAGGACATGCACAGTGTCCCTTGAGTAGAGGGCAATGCTGTAACATACATCTGGAGAAGAAAATCAATGAAAGAACACAGGTGATAACAATTGGATGTCTGGGTGGGTTTGA
Organism: Neoceratodus forsteri; assembly: GCA_016271365.2. Classification (NCBI taxonomy): domain Eukaryota; kingdom Metazoa; phylum Chordata; order Ceratodontiformes; family Ceratodontidae; genus Neoceratodus; species Neoceratodus forsteri. Next base: position 78,936,851 of record CM057453.1, read on the forward strand.
CGGGTGTTTATGGATTTTGGGAAGGATATATAGAACTGAAGTTAGGGTGTGTTCTTGCCACAGATATTCAAATTCTGTTTCTGTTATTTGTTCACTTTGTTTCGCCCCGTCTAATAACTCCAATAATTCTTTTATGAAAATTGGTAGCCCGTCTCCTTCAAGTTCTTTACCGGAACTGTTTCTGCTTTGTCCAATAATCTCAAGCAGAAAGTGCTCTCTTAGTACCAGGTCAAATTCAGCTTTGCCTCTACTTTTATTTGCTGTCTACTTTACTGGAGGTTTCCTGATATTTAGCAATGTATACTGATGAATCAACGGCTAATACAGAACTGCTTCCAGTTTGCCTGACTACTACAGAGACGTTACAACAATGGAAAGCATAATTAAAAGCTAAAATTGGAGCTGAACAAGGAACTGCAGCAATTGAAGTGGGTGAAATTAAAGCATTGTTCACGGCCCTTGAAAAACTGTTATTTTCAGAACTGAATTTAACTTATAATAGTCTTGGTTTGGTTTGGTAAATTATCTAGAACAAGATCTAGCCCCTAGAGGGCTTAGAATCATCGTTTTACCTTCTGGTGGTTTGGATAATCTGAAATATAAGACTGAATGGTAAACAGCTGTAGCCCTTTGCAATAAGACATTTATTGAGATACTAATTAAAGAGGATGCTAATAAACATAACCAACTCACTGAGAATATAATCAAAACTAAAGACTCCCTTAAAAATGTAATGCAACAATCATTGTTTGGTAAATTGGATATTAATTTACAGCAAAAGATTAGAAAGCATGAAAGTGACCTCATAGACAGGAAAAACACTTAGCTGGAAAGGGATTGTCTTGATTACAAGAAGGGGAGAATTTATATTTGGAGCCAGTTTAATATTGAGCGCTCATTATCAAGAAGTCACTCCAGACAAAGGAGCAGCTCCAGGAGTAGAAGGAATAAAACTGGGCAACAAAAATCAGACACAGTATCTACCAACAATAGTACATCCACACCAGAATTAGAAATAACATCTACTACTGGAGCAGAAGTACAAGATATTACAAGCAACCCATCTAATAAATTAGTTTCTTTTTTCGAGGACACTGTAGGCACGAAGCCTAAGGAAAAGCAAAAAAGAAAAGGAAAAAGATGTGGAGAGGATGGGGAGGAGGAGGAAAGGGGTCTGGGAAACAGTGCACATACGAGGAGTGGCAAGTCATGACATTTATCTGATCGAGACCTTAGTCCAGATCAAATTAAATTGCTTTAAAAGCGGTTGTCATTCATGCGCACAATGGGACCAAATAAGTTGGAAATTTACCTTGATTTGCAGCGCTTTTTCTGAAAAATCCATCTAAAGGACTTTTTTTGTAAGAATCCAAATTTGGGTTGTGGAGTTATGGCAGACGTGGATTTGTCATTGTGTGATGCTGAAATCATAACAGGTGATTTGGATACTTCCCTATTAAACTTCTGAATGGATAGCAATGATTTTGAGCGATCCAGAAATGACATCACATGGAATCTACTGTGGTTCTGGTCACTGATGGAAGAGGTACAAAGGGAGGAACAGCCTGGAGCAGAAATTGAACATACATTGAGTCATCAAGATTTGAAGAATAAACAGTATGAACTGACAAAAGCTCAGGCTACATTATTCAAACCTAAATTGGATTTTATACTGAACTTACCCAATCAGTACATCAGCACATACAAAAAAACTGTCATGAGAGAGGTTGATAACATTTTGAATAATTTTACATAGGTATGTTCAAATATTAGTAAAAAAGAAAGTGAGGCTCTTGAACTTAAAAAAACTTAGGGACATTGTTGTGAAATAGTCAGATAAGGAGGCAATATAGTTATTATGAGCAAGGATTTGTGCAAAGAAAATGTGTTTTAGATCTATTGAGTGATACAAACAGCTATAGATTGCTTAAAGGGGGCCTAGTACTAATTTTCAAAACATTATTATTGGCGCTATTAGATGGGGTGAAACAAAGCAAACAAATAACAGAAACAGAATTTAAATATCTGTGGCAACAACACCCCCTAACTCCAGTTCTATATATCCTTCCCAAATTACATAAAAATGTGTCAAACCCACCCAGACATCCAATTGTATCCATTGTGGATTCTCTGATTGATCACCTATTTTCCTTTATTTATTTTTTTCTCCAGAGCTATGTTACAACATTGTCCTCCTACACAAGGAACACTATGCATTTCCTACATAAATGTGAGAATTTTGCCTGGCAATCTGACTATTTATGGATTGGTATTGATGTATAGTCCCTATACACATCTATTAGACAAGTTGATGGACTTAAAGGCTGTGAACATTTCCTAAATAGTGACCCTTTGGGTTACACCATACCAAAGGAGTTCATTCTTGTTGGCCTTGAATTTGAGTTAACACATAACTATTTTATGCTTAATACTGAATTCAACTTTCAGATTTGTGGAACAGCAATGGGGGCAGCCACGGTGCTGTCTTACAGAAATCTGTTACTGGGGCTTTGGGAGAAGGCGCATGTGTTCATTTCTGACATTAATCCATTTCACAAAAACATTGTGATGTGGAATTGTTTTATAAATGATATGATTTGTGTATGGCAGGGTGACAAACAGGAGGCTAGCCATTTTATAAAATGGTTTAATATCAATGACATAAATTTAAGTTTCACAGCAGAAGTACAGGAACAGCGGCTTAATTTCCTGGATGTCATCCTTTCTGTTGGTCTGGATTCATGCATACAATTTAGTGCATACAAAAAATCTACTGCTACAAATAGCCTATTGCATGCCTCCAGCTTTCACCCCAGAAAACTGAAAAAAAAAACAATTCTCTATAGCCAGTTTTTAAGGCTTAAACGTAACTGTTCTGAAGATCTTGATTTTCAAAATCAGTCCAAGGAAATGTATGAAAGATTTTTAGCAAGGGCCATAGTTCCATAGTTTTGGACCAAGCATTTAACAGAGTAAAACCTTTACAATGCTCCAACTTACTTGTGCCTAAATCCAGAGCAGAAGATACAGGGGTAATCACATTCAGTATAGAATTTACCCATACTTCTGGTCAGATTGGGAACATACTACATAAATACTGGACCATTTTGAGGAACAATAATGAACTGGCAAGTGCCATTGGTGACACACAAAGAATAACTTTCAATAGGGGACAAACATTAAGGACCATCTTGTTAGAAGCTGTTACCCTGAACCTAAGGTGACAAGGACTACCTGGTTACCATCTCTGCCATCTGGTATGTACCATTGTGGTAACTGAAATATTTGCAAGTACTTTGTACAACACAATACCTTTTCATTGCCAAGTAGCAGTAAAGTTGTCAAAATAAAACATTTCACTTCCTGTGTCTCCACCTATGTTGTTTATGTCATTTGGTGTGGCTGTAACAAACTATATGATGGAGGAACTATTAGATTTTTCAGACAAAAAATACAAGAACACATCAGGGACATCAACAACATGGATTTGACCAACACTGTGGCAGCACATTTTTGGGAGTGTCACTGTGGCAATCCTGTCAGTTCCCTCTTTATGGGCATTGAATAAGTGAACCTTGGTACTAGTGGGGGTGATAGGCTTAATAAGTTTCGGCAGCATGAAATCTTCTATATCTTTAGTTTATGTAGTTTAAATCCAGTGGGTTTGAACAATGGAATTGGCATAAGATCCTACCTCTGAATGTTATTGATAAAAGAAGGAGGTGTATTATGTTCTATAATTTTCTGAAATATTTTTTCTGAAATGATTTACAGTATTTTATCATTTTTTCTTGATCCTCCCTCTATGTGCTGATGTGTTGTGGTGAGCGTAGGCTACTGTCCTGCTTCTTTGTAATGAAGCACACTTCAAGGATTTAGCTCCCCTACACATTCCAACTCCAGGTTACCTTTTCCCTGTGTTGTCCTCCATTTGGTGGTCATATGGTACCCTCTTCTATGTGTTAATACTTGGATTAAGCCTGACAAATCTTATATATTGTTCAATTATTTTTTTACAAACCTTCTCCCTCCCCCTCCCCCTGTTCAAACATCTATCCTGACCTATCTCTCTCTCTCCTCCCTCCCCCCACCTCTAGTGTTTTGAACTGTGTTCTTTATTATAATGATTCCCACTTTTGACAAATTCATGTTGCTTATTTAAGAATTTAGCTAGTATAACAGCTGCAACTACAGGGGTTCTAATTGAATTTAACTTTAAAAATGTTTATTCAAAGCCTGATAATGTCAAAATTATGTTTGCATTCCATGTATGATCTTAATGCATTTTCAAAACATTGTTACTATTACTACATTGTTTTATAGTTCTCTGTATAGTTTATTTTGCATGTTTGTGGCTTAAAAGACTGCTTTAAAAGTTTTTTTTCCTTGTATGACAAGATCTGAGTCAGAACAAAACTATTTGCATTAATTAACTATGGTGGTCTTATGACCTATGGCATCATCTTGTTCGGGGCTACTTAAGCAAAGCATTCATTTTCTGAAATTGCCCCCTTAGGAAGACTTAACAGTCAAAGCACATGTGTTTCTGTTGTAGACAGCTGAGTTTTGACTTTTTTGTTGGCAAAAGAAATGATATAACTTTTTACTTGCAAACGTCCACTATTTTGCCTCATTTGTTGATGTGTGCCACTGTCCTTTTAACTTGAAGTTAGTACAGGCTTGCAACATCAATTGTGGCACCCACCTGGACTTGATTGCTGTGTTGGCCTTTTCTTTACCTGAACTCTTCCATCAGGACAAAGAAAATAGTGCATTGGGGGAAGGGTAAAGAGAAGAAATAGTGCAGCAGGGGAAGAGGAGAAGAAGAAAACACATTGTAGTGAATGGGAAGCAGCAAAGAGATTTTCAGGATGTTGTGCTTTGATTCCACTTCCTCATAACAACAAAAGTTGTGCTGCATTAGGAATTCCAGTCACAGACCCCTTCTTCTGATAGCAACATGACAGCATTGTGTCACGACCAAATATAACCTTAAAAATTAGGATGGAGCAACAGTTTTAGAATAGTATTTGAGAATGATGTGATCAGTGTCCCTACTGTAACCAAGCTAATAAAGATAAAAATGTTTTCATTCAAATTGAGATTTGTGAGACATAGACACAACTCACTGTCACCAATGCAGAAAAGAATATGCTGCAATTATTTGATTTCTGTTACACACAAGAGTACTGTAACTCATGGCCATACTAAGCATCAGAAAAAGGATCCCTTTATGAAAGGCTATATGCTTAAAAGTAAGTCAATTGTGGCCATCTCACCAGCACAGTGGTAGTACTATCACTTGCGATGTGGATGACCCGGGTTCAGAAGTGAGCCTAGACATCGGCGCACCGGCTGGGGAAGGAGAATTGAGCATCCCATGGACTGTTCTCCTCCTTCAAGGAAGTGGGTGGGTGGGGAAGCTTTCCATGCTCATTTGAACCCTGGCAGAAAGCTGGGGTCCAACAGCTTGGTACACCTACTGGCTGGAGGCAGGGAAGATATTGGCATATGTGCCATAGACATCATGGCATGTACCACCTACTGGGGTGGAAAGGTGGAAAATAGGGGAATGCTGGATGCTGCCCACCTCACTCCACAGATTCCACATCACTGACAATGGTGCTGCCATAGCAGTATTACATCTTCCAACAAGAGGGTGAGCCCTATCCTGAAGGCCTAACACTGGGGCAATCCAGGGCATAACTCTGGGATGGGAGGATTCTGCGACCAATGGGAGGATGGGCTCCCTCCTCCAGCCCTGCTCTGGGGGGTAAGCCAGAGTATACCTCCTGCTTGGACAAGTCCCAGGAGGTGGATGACAGGGCTGGGCATGAGGCAGATCCAGTGGTGGCCAGTCTTCAAGGAGGAAACATATAGCAATTTTTTTAAAGTAACATGATTAATATAAAAATACATATTGTTATATAATTTTATTTTATTTTCAACACATGTGAGTACCCTGACCACATGCCCAGTAGTTGGCATAGGCAGCCAATGCTAAAGCTTGTACTGAATGAGTCCTTTGCTTGTAATATGGAATCTCTGTAAATCTTCAGTAGTGCAGTTGCCAGTGTCTCACAGTTTCATGAGGCAAAAACTGTGCTTTTTTGTTTGCCCATACCTCACACTGAGCACAGCATGGAGGCACTACGTCCAGAAATAAGCAGAAGACTGCAGAACAAAATATTGTGGGGATGCAATAGTGTTTATTGAAGTAACAAGAAATTGTCAGTACACAAGCTTTCAGGCATATACAGAGAGCCATTTTTCAGCTGATAAAGAGTTTTTACAAAATGTATTTATTGATCTAGTTACCATGTTTTATAAGGAACAGCTCACTAAGCTGTGATAGCTTGTTTCCAGGTGCTTTCTGGGGGGGGGGGGGGGGGGGATTACATGGACCTGTTTTATTGGTGAGGTAATATTGGCCATGTCACCAGGAAAACTCATCTCCTCTTCCTTGATAAGTGCAATGGGATCCTTTACTTCCACCTGCACAGTGACCAGAAATTGGAAGAAGGAACCATGGTTTAAGATCTCATCTGAAGGATGGAAAAATAATTTCATATGTGCACTGGATAGTACTGCCTACTTTTAACTATTAACATACACCCCCAAAAAAGTAGTTGTAAGCAATTAGTCATGACAGAGTGTGTATTAAAGGATTTTAATTAATGGGTCATATTTTCTCCCATACAAAGAGCCATGTATTAAATGCCATAATAAATGAGTATTAATTATGCCATTTAATAGACGTCTCTTTGTGTGAGAGAAAGCAGTAAAAAAATCCGGTCCCTCAATTAAATAAACAAAGTACAGGGTACACAGTGTAAACACGAATTTCACAAACACACTCATTTTTGGATGGCTACATAAACCCCTCGGGCTTTGCCCTCAGGGTTTATGTAGCCATCCAACAATTTGGGTGAAGGTCAAATTCTCTTTACACACTGCACGCCATACTTTATCCTATATTTAATCCACACCCCAGGGGAGTGAGGCACACAGCCAAATGCACAACATGGAGTGTCTTATTGTGCCTATACAATGGTTCACTGCACTTATGTCATACTGTATATGTAAAGTGAAACACGTTTGCTATGTTTTTTTAACACAAAGATATGGATATTCAAATAGAAGAACAAGCACAGAGCAAATAGTTGTGCTGTACTTGAGCTTCCACCTGAACCCAGCAGCTGCTACTGTACATTCAGTCTGATAGTGGGTGGCACTATTCAATGGAATATTGGACTTTGTTGGTGCAGCCCCAAATGAAACAGCCCTACCCTGACATGGACCTATGCCGTATATAGCCCACAAATAATTACATTGCTGAAATGGAATAGCACCAAGATACCTGTGGGCTATATTCAGCCCAAACATGCAAATGAGGCCATTTGGCATGCAAGATGCTAAGGGGCCATGTGCATGCCTATTATGTGTTCATTTGCATGGGGCACACAGTCCCCTTAGTGTACCTTGCAGTGTCAGCCACTTGTGTAATATAACACAGCTGTCTCTGGTGTCTAGTGGTCCTCATCGATAGCCTTTAGTACAATACATCATATGTCTCTGGTATAAAATGCTCCCCCATCACCTTATCTCATAGTAGAATAATTTCCTGGTGTCTAGTGGTACCCCCACCTCCCCAATTACCTGATCTCAGAATTGACTAGTTCCCCAGTGCCTAGAGGTCCCCCAACCACTCAATTGCCCAGTCTCATAGTAGAATAATTCCCTGGTGTCTGTTGGTACCCGCCCACTCTCTTGATTGCCAATCTCATATTCGCATACTTCTCTGGTGGTCCAGTGGCCCACTCATCAGCCTCGATCTCCAGCCCCAATCTCCCAGTCTCATGGTAGAATAATTCCCTGGTGACTACTGGTATCCCCAACTCTCCCAACGCCTAATCTCATATTCACATATTTTCCTGGTGGTCAAGCATTCCCTCGCCAACAGCCACTCTCCCAACCCACCCACTGTCCACCTCCCCACCCCTCATCCCACTGGCAGACACTCATATCATCTCAGTACTGTGACTGGTACAGCCCTCCACTCATTGCTGCAGGATGCCATATGAGATGTCAGTCAGCGCATGTACAGTAAACAGCTACTATACACATGCTCACTGACTTTTCATATGGCAGAAGATAGTGGAGGGCTGTGCTGGTCACTGTATTAAGATGATCTGAGCACTGGCCAGTGGGGTGATAGAGGCATGAGGAGGTGGGATGGCAGTGGTGGGGTTGGGTGGGAGCTGTTGGGGAATCACTGGACCACCGGCCAAGTAAGTGAAGATGAGATCAGGCAATTGGTGTGGTTAGGGGTACCACTAGACACCAAAGCCTGTTTCCAGGTGTAATCTGGGAGCACAAAGAAGTTAAGTGACTTACTCAAGGTCACACAGTATGTAGGTGGGGACTGTGGGATTCAAACCCAGGTTTCCAGGTTTGCTACTCAGTGCCCCAAACCACAGCGCTATATTGCCTCCACTAGAACTTCCACTTTGACTATGAAACTGGCCATTTAGGGGTGAGGGGACCACTGGACATCAGAGTTATGGTACTATTTTATTTTGGGTGATCAGGGATGGGCAGCTGCACTACAGCCACCCTGCCTTTGGGGATTGGGGGTGCTGGCTTAGCACCCTGTTAAGAGGTGCTTTTAGATGGCTTTAAATAGTTCTGCTTTGGGGGTCTATTTACCATTGTCACAAACCTTTGAAAATACTGCTGTACCAATATGAAATGCAGCGTCCCCACCCCTTTGGTGCTGTGGGTTGTGCTGGTGCACCCAAGGATTCTGAATATGGGCTAACCAGGAGTACAGCAAAAATCTGGGGTTAGTGCACCCGCTAACCTTATTAGTGGATGTGCTAATCTTTGAATACTGATCCCAAAAAATTTGTTTTAATACATTTTAAAAGGAAACAGTATGTACACTATAAGAAATAGCCCCTGTTTTTGTGGTTAATGAGGCTGTTTTGCTTGTTAATTATATCCGGCACCTGATTGATTGTGCAGCAGTAATGCTCTAATGCATAGTCTAGTGATGTCTCTCTGACAATGAGGTTTCTAGATTTTCCTGTCATTTTATAGAAAAGATTAAATGTAGGTCTCTTTTTTGAGTTTATATCAATTGCTAAACATGGGCAGCACTATTCAGTATACATATCAGAAATGCTTTTTATAAAAACTTCCATCACATGATGATGGGTGCTGTGTAGGCCTGAAAGCCTGTATGCCACAAATTTCTTGGTTGTCTAATAAAATGTATCAAATCACCCAATTTGTTCACTTCTTTGTACAAAAACAAGCGCTGCTACAAACATTTCTCAGAAAACTGCAGGAAAACAAATTACCTACAGCTGCACAGTGGAGTGGTCTGCTTTTTATGCTCCTCTAATCCATTACAATTAGCACAAGCTATGTCTGTGTATAATTTTGTCATAAATGTATTGCAGAGTGGATTTGTTCTATCTGTCCTCTAGTCTAACATCTATTTAATGCACAAATGTGCTAGCCAATGACATCTAACCTGGCAGTGTCTCAAAAAAGCTCAGTCCCACATGCATCCCAAACTCCAGAGCTCCAGAGCTCCTGTTTAATTACTTCAGATTAATGATAAAGCACCCTGTAAAAGTACTCTAAGGTCACCATGTTGCAGTACTGTACTCACTGTCTCTGCATGGCCAACTTTAGACAATAACAAAAAACATGAACTATGGTGATATTCTAAAATTCTCAAAGAGATTCTGAGTATCTCTAATGTTTATAACGAGCTCCAAAAAACTGTCAAGTATTCTGAAGTCACAGTGATGGTCTTTGAGCGTTTTTGAACTGCTGTATAAGAGCAGTGCTAATCATCGACAATCATGACACTTTTATCTCATATGATCATTTTTCCCCATGATTGATGTATCATATTCTGTACTGTATTTTACCAGTTTTCTTCAGACTCAAACCAGAGGCAATCCTAATAGGATCTTTAGTTGCTTTTAGCTCAACATAAAACACTTCCTCAGTAGAAAGTATCAAAGTGCTCTTGACTCAGTTCCAAGGTGGGGATTTACAAAAGAGAAAACACTCCTAGAACAATGCTATATAATGGGGCATGCTCATACTCTGGCTCTTACAACTGGCTGCCTCAACTTGGGTGCTCCATAGACAAGTGGAGCCACTACCTTACCAGGCTATGGACAGGCCAATGTAAACCCACCATGGGGGCTATGCCAGTGGGGTTCAAGGAGGGTAAGTGCCAGAGAAGTGGGGTAAGTGGCTTGGCAGTTGCCACCAGATGGGTGTTGTTCTGGGTGACATGGGGACATAAAACATAAAAAATAAATACAAATTGTCCCACATATGCATGTCTGTGGAAAGAAATTGTGCTGCCTTAAATAATTGTAACTTATTGTCTGTGTTTATATTATTTGCTAAGCTGTCAACACAGAGAAGAAATGTATTAAATTTTTAGCATTTTCATGTTGACTTTAATAATGGACTTATCACAGGCACTCATTTAATCTCCTCTTACCCATTGTTCCAGATGAAGGTGATAAATTATGATCATTATCATGCTTAAGACTGCAACTCATTTTAAGAGCAAAGCTGTCCGTTTTGCAGCATTTATAAATGTTGCTGTGCTGTTTCTTCAGACAGCTTTCCCAGGCATATGGGGTGACATCTCTAAATCTGCTTGCAAAGTAGTCTACATGAGGTTTGTGATGCAAGAAAAGCAGCCAAAGATAAGCAGGGCACTATTCTGTAGCTCAGAACAGATTTTGGAACACTTAGAATTCAGGTCTGAATATACATATCAAGAGACAGGCTTTCAGAGACCTTTCAATATCTCACAATTTTCGGCTAGAAATAAGAACATGTTTCAAATTTCCCACTCACAAAATATTTATCAGTTGATAGAGTCATCTACATCTGGATGATTCAGACAATTTTATGTATGCACCTACTGTACATACAGTATGTACAGTATGTAGGTTTGTAAATATCTGTTTTGTCAAGGAATTGCCCTGCAAAAGACCAGAAAATAGTGCAGTTTGAAAATGGCAAAAATGCATGTACCATTTGAGATTTTCAATGTACCTACTTTAACATACAAAATAACTGTTGTAAAATGCACCTTAGCTTGAATGTTCCAGTGCAGGCTGTAGACTGAAGATGTGAGCATTCATTTCCATTACAATGTCCAAGCGATGGGCTGGCTATGTGGTGCAGTTGCAGTCCTTGACAATAGCACTTAGTGTGCAGGGGTTCTTGTGTGAGTCCTGGGATCCCCCACTATTGCCATGTTAAGGGGGAGTGGGTCATGAAGGTGAGGCACTCAGCCCCCAGGGATGGAGAGTTAGTGCAGACAATCCAGCATGTTCACATCCCCTGCTAACCACCCATGGAGTAACAAAGCATTGGTTGTGAAAGCAGATGTTTGTCTGCCCTTCCAGCCAGAGAAAGGCATAACCATGATGACCCTGATTAGTAGAGTGCATGACAGGAGGGAACTGGTGAAAAAAATGTTAGAGCAACTCTTCCTGAATTGAGCACGATATATGTGCCACTGTCTTTCACCAGCCATGCCTGGGTTTTTCATTTTTTTAAACTCCTGCTGAATCACCTGGCTCTGACATATTAGTGACTTTCTTCAACCAATTTAGTCTGTTCTTTTAAATGCTTAAGGGAACTTTTTCAGTTTGGAAACATTGTCAGTTGTTTTAGAGAATTTTATTTTATTGCAAGTGTTAAGAAAACATTCAGATTCAAAGCAAAATAATATTAATTCCACACTGAATATTGATTTTACCAATCCAAAAAGTACAGTAAAGTAATCCATTCATGCTGGAAGAAAAACATATGCGATGCCACTATATTGATCTGCTGTAATCAGAAAGTGGCTTTTAGCAACCGTGCAGTATATGGACTCCCTATGTTCAGTACCTGTGGGATTTTTGGTTTTAGAAAGAAAATCTTAAAGGAGGCAGAGTTGAGACAGATAATGTTGCATATTCTTGAGAACAACCTTCTCAGTTCAAAAAGAACTTCCCCTGAAATCTAATAGATTTACAGTATTCTTCCTATTATCTATGTTAAAAACATAGAAGGGAGATTATACTTTACTGTAGCATGAAATTGCTCCTTTGCCAAATGTACCTTTCAGAGCAGGTTTATATGTATTTTAAAAAGAAATAACTCATCATGGGATATACATGCAACAGAATGCCATTCACCTTAACTGTTAAATGTGTTTTTGTCTTCTCCTGATGATTTCAACATATTAGGTGAACAATATGCAGTTCCCTGACTACACATAAATGATCCCTGATGCAGTTCCCTCACTGCACATAATTGATCCCTGATTTTGTCCAGATAAAAAAATGCAAGCATATGAATCTGCTATATTGTGAGCCTATAGTCTGTTATGCTCTAGCAGGCAGTGCATATTTTAACTCTGGTTACAAAAGAATGGATTAATAATAATAATCAGTAGCTGGGACACAGAATCTTGTCAGAAGACGAGTTGACAATTGATAAATGGCTAATAGCAATAACTGATATTCTTTTAAAAACAATTAATTGTTTATTCCTCTTATTTTCAGTCCTAAATTGTAAATGAGAAAAAGAAAAACATATACTAAATATATACATATGTTATTGAATTGGCATTTAGAGTGTACATTAAAGAAAGGTGGGTCAACAAGTCTATGCCACTGATTTGTTTACAAACCATATACTTTTATATGTTAATGTTGAGAAGAATACATGGGCATGAATACATCTTAGCTGAAGAGCACCCTTTACTGAAATATTCTTGGCAGAAGCAGAGTTAATCAAATTTCTGCATTTACAGAACCATGAAGCTACTAAAATCATGAGCCGCTGGCAGATTGCATATGAATATGGAGGCCTCTTATACATCCTGGTTTGTAAATACTGTAAGTAAGGATAACTAAGGGTAAGAAAATGACTTATTACTTGCACCTGGGGATGCCAAAGCAACATGGTTATACCATGAGTAATTGTCCCATACCAAAATAACCTGTTTTATGGTATACCACAGTATGCCATGGTTTCCTCCCATACCTTTAGATTTCCCTTCCTAACTTTGAGTAATTAAAGATCATTCCCACACAAACATAATCCCTTATTCCCATAGTTTTACCACCCAAACACCAATTAGCATACTAATTTAGTGTTGATGGCAATGGTGGTATTTCAAAGTTATCATACCATGAACATTTCATCCTATAACATGTCTATTTGCTCCTAAGCTCAAGGTAAATCTCACCTTTCCAATATCAAGGTCCCTGCAAAAGGGCATAGGCCTCAAACAATCTGAAAAAGTGACCTTTGCTCTATGGTCCTCAGGGGGCAGAGGTGTCAGATTTTTACCAGTCATTTCACTGTGTATATCACCTTGTCTTCTCTCTCTTTTTTCTCATCCTCAATTCCCAGTATGAAGTGTCACGTTGCACTTCACCCCTGGACAAGAACTCTGCCACACATGGACAACAGCACAATTATATCCATGCCACTTTCCCATCAGCCAGCAGGGGATGTTCTAGCAGCAGCATGCCAAAAGGTCTTTAACAATGCTACTCAAATACCTAACACATTGAGGTGGACAACACATTAGAATCAAACCCAGGTCTCCCGCATAGTCATACAATGTGCTTCTGCTTTGACACCAAACTGAGAAAGATTTTGCAGATGACCCTGAATCCTAGGCAGCTGTTTCTCTTTCATTAGTTCAGTCTCTGAGCCATGAGTATATAATAATAATGAAAAGTTGCAGAATCCTACCAAATGACATATCAACCCTCACAAATGTGTCAAAAGGTGCAATGCTTCATTTACTGTAGCTTCACAACTACTTGACATTTTCAATCTGTATGGCAAGTGAGTATTCTCATTTGACCCCAGAGTATAAACACTATCTATGAGCTCAGTGCCCTTGCTGCCATATGGGAACACAATCTAAAGCAGTGAACTCTCCCCACTTCTAATCAGATCTAGCCACCTGTAACTGATGACTCCTTCTAACTCTCTAAGATCTTGTAGAGACAGAGTCTGTAGCAATAATCCAGTGTATCAAAAAGCTTGACCTCAAATGCTTTGCTGGTGCTAACATATAATTTCCATAACACTTGCAAATGTGTATGGAGAATGAAGTTTACTTTTGAAATATAAACTATGACTTATTTGCTTGAAACATCAATGTTTTAGTACAAGCTTACAGTGACATAAACATTTTGACCCACATCAGAGTCCTGAAGTCAGTTAAGAAAAATCTGTGCTTTTTAGACAGAGTCCACCTTCACTTGGTTGTTGTTAGTTATTAAAGGTGATGGCTTGCTTTTATTTCTTTCAACTGCCTCATTTGAACTTTCTTGAAAGAATATCCTTGCTGTGCAAACAGAAATAATTATTCTTTTGTATTCTCTTCTGAAGTTCTGATTCAAAAGTCCATAGATAATTGCATTAAGGCAGCTATTGAAATAAGCCATGTAGTAGCTGGCCACAAAGAGCCACTCAGGAATTCTAGGAATGATAATGTCAGGATTGACTGCAACAGAAAGGCCTATGAAGTTTAAGGGTGCCCAGCAGACTGCAAAGAGTACAAACACTACAAACATGGTGACAAAGTTCCGAAGGTCGTGTGGCTTCAACTTTAGTTTGGTATCAGGCTTCACCCTTCTTCTTACTTGAATAACTAGTATCCATATCCTCAAGTAACAGAAGCTTACTATGATAATTGGGAGCATGAAATGGAAAAAGACTACAGCTATTGTATATGTTGAGCTCACAGATTGAACAAATGTGCAGGAATAGACCCTGGGGTCATACTGAAGAGATCCAACAAACAGGTTTGGCACAATGGCAATGAATGTCAGGACCCAGATTAGAATGACATAGCAGAGGGAGTTCTTGTCACTATATAACTTGTCATACTTTAAGCTGTGGCAGATGTAAAAATAGCGATTAATAGCGATGCCTGTGATGTTAAAAATGGATCCAATAACACTCAGTCCCATCAGAAAGCCACTGATTTGACAGTGGAGGTATCCCAGGTTCCAGCCATTGTGAAAGATTGAAGTCACGACAAGGGGGTATGGATAAATTGCAACCACCAAATCTGCAATAGCCAAGCTTACAACAAATATATTTCCTGTAAAAGAAAAAGAAAAACAGAATGTTATTAAGGTTGCTGTTTCCTATACATAGTTTCACCTAAGTGTTTGACCCTTTAAAGAAGATACCAGCCTATAGAAACCTTCTTATAGTAGCAAGAAATTGAGAATGGCCATAGAAACATGGAATCTGATGCCAGAAGGAGAATGAAAAGCCATCAAATCTAACCATGTTATACTACATCACCCCACCAAAATACTGCACAGGTGGGTTTTCTTTTTCTTTCCATGCTCCCTCACCCCTCAGCCCTATGCCCCCCCTCCCAGTAAAATGAGTCCCCTTACCCTGTTTCATCTGTGTTTAAACCTGTTTATGATAGCTGCCCCCATCATGTTCACTGGCAGTTTATTCCACAGCTCCTCTACCATTTACTTGAAGGAAAACTTTCTCATGTCTCTCTTTAACTTGCTCCCTACTAGTTCCAATCATGCCCTCTTAATAACTGTGCCTCTGTTTCTTACAAACTGGTCCTTGCTAGTCACCCAGTTTATACCCCTCAAAAATGTTTCTATGAAGTTCCTTCTCTGTCTAAGTTTTTGTTTCAAGCTAAAATACATAAAATTAGCTTTCACTTTCAATAACATTTTTCAGTCACCATCTATGGATTATATCAAAGTCCATTTGAAAATGCTTATTAATCTCACCCATTTTTGTGCCCCTTCTATAAAGCAGACATAACAATACCTGTCTCCAAACACTGGACTCTATTAGGAAGTTCATTCAAAAACAAACAAACACTGAAAATAATGGGACCCAGGGTAGGATCCTGGGGAACTCCCCTTTCAATGTCAATCAAGGGAGAGACAGTAGAGTTAAGTAGAGCAGACTGCTGACTACCACATCAATAATTCTGAAGCCAACTAGCAGCTGCAGTCAACAAACCAGATCAAAGAGATTTGAAAGTGGGTGACAGTGGTGCACCAAATCAAAAGCCTTTGATAAGTCCAGGGATTACACACCAAACATGTCCCCACTGTCCAAGGCTCTATGAAGAAGGCGTGTGACTCCCAGCATGGCAGTAAGGGAACTGTGATT
Organism: Neoceratodus forsteri; assembly: GCA_016271365.2. Lineage (NCBI taxonomy): Eukaryota > Metazoa > Chordata > Ceratodontiformes > Ceratodontidae > Neoceratodus > Neoceratodus forsteri. The sequence goes on from CM057453.1 coordinate 78,953,087, forward strand.
CTCCTTAAAGTCATGCTTAAACAGAGTCATTACATTCCTGGAGTCCAGTATATTTTTTAACTCATCAAAAACAATATCTAGAACTTTGGACAGCAGGGCCAATAAAGAGATGGAACAATAATACCTGTCCAGGGTATGGTCCAAAGATTAAACAAGCATTTGTCAATGCTGAATGTTTGCTTGCTGGTATCGGCATTGGTACTGCATGAGTTAGAGAGATCCATACCCAAGGGCACTACTGGTTTTAGTAGGCAGATAGGCCCGACAAGCTCCAAGGTTTGTCCAACCCGGGCGGTGTTATGCAATGCCAGGTCTGTTAGGAATAAGACCGCCATTATTGCCGATCTTGTTGGCTCGGCTGACCTGGCTTGCATCACTGAGACCTGGCTGGATGAAAATTCAGGCCCCATAGTGAAGGCCATGACTCTGGCCAGGTACTCGGTGATACACCACCCGAGATTGGACCGCAGGGGAGGGGGGGGTTGCAGTCTGTTTCAAGACTGAATTGGGTCTCACGAATGTAGTAGTAGGTGAGGCTGAGTCCTTTGAGTGCACAGTTGTAGCAAGTGTAGGTGTTCTAATCGTTCTCATCTACCGTCCACCTGGAGATGGGAAACGCTTCTTACAGGAAGTAGTAGACTTCCTCGTCTACATGTCATTTGAGTCACCCAGATTGATGGTTCTGGGTGACTTCAACGCCTGGGTCAACGATGAACTCTCACAATTTGGTAATCACTTCCTCCAATTAATGTCTTCTTTGGGTCATACCCAGGTAGTTTCCTCTGCTATGCATAAATCTGGACACTCTTTGGACTTAGCCTTCCTTCTAGGGATTGATGCATCCGACGTGGGGGTGGAACCAGTTGCCTGGTCTGACCACTACACCGTGAGGTTCAATTTTTGCACCCCCCATTAGAAGGCCTTCCTCTGTGAAGATGGTCAGGTACTACCCATTATGGAATATTACTTCACAAGGCCTAGTGGTGGTCCTTGACCTATCATCCCCCGTGTTGGTGAGCAGTAATCCAGAGGCACTGGTGTCGGCCTATAATGAGGCCATTACGACTGCCCTGGATCTTAGTGCTCCTGTTCATGAGCGCCCCTTATCCCTTCACCCCGGGTCCCCTTGGTTTGATGGGACACTGAGGGAGATGTGGAGACAGGGGTGAAGGTTAGAGCATTGTTGGCGCAAGTCCACCCCCTGAAGCTGACCGCCTTAGATTGATGGAACATTATTCTACCTATCAATCTGCAATCACCCATAAGAAGGCAGAATTCCTGTCCAGGGAGATTGCAGTTGCTCAGAATCGACCGGCTCAGCTGTTTCGAAATGTAGACAGACTGTGCAACCCAGCCTGTCTGCAAGTTTGAAAAGACTTTTCGCAATTAGAGTGAAAGGAGCTTGCTTGTTACTTTGCAACTAAAGTGGCCATCATCAGGGCAGACTTGTGTCCGGCAACCTCTAAGGGTGATGTTGTAGAACAGTGTGAGATCACAGTGCCTCAATTCTCTTAGAGTTCCTTTTGTCGTCCTGAGTTTGTGGATATTATGAGAATCATCCATAGCATGCGTCCCACAAACTGTGGTTTGGACCCTGAACCAACTTCCTTAATTTTGGGTTGTTCTGATATCATCGGTCCAGTCTTGGTGCAAATAGTCTAGTGCTCCTTGGAGTCAGGTGAGTTTCCTAGCTCCCTGAAAGAGGCGGTGGTGACACCTTTCTTAAAGAAAGCTGCCTTGGACCCAGACTGTTTCTCAAACTACAGACCTATCTCTAACCTTCCCTTTATTGGGAAAGTTATTGAGAAGATTGTGGCAGCCCAATTGGAGGACCATCTAACCATCCATAGTATCTATGAATCCTTCCAATCTGGTTTCTGTAAAAGACATAGCACCGAGACTGCTCTGGTTCAGGTGCTTAATGATCTTCTGAGGGTGAGGGATCAGAAGAGACGTTCTATTCTGGTTCTCCTTGATCTCTCATCAGCTTTTGACACTATGGATCACATGGTGTTGATAGCACGCCTGAGGCAAATTTGTGGAATGTCAGGAACAGTTTTACAATGGTTCACTTCATTCTTCACTGGGAGATCACAAAGAGTTGTGTCGGGGATATTTTTCCTCTGGCCCAATCTCTTTGTTGTGTAGAGTGCCTCAGGGTTCTGTGCTGTCACCCATGTTATTCGCAGTGTATATGCTGCCCCTCAGAGACATTATAAGATGGTATGGGCTGAGGTTTCACTGCTATGCAGATGATACCCAGCTATACCTGTCTTTTGCACCCGACCAAGATGGAGCTCTCATGGTGTTTAACAACTGTCTGGGTGAAATCCAAGGTTAGATGGATTCTAGTTGGCTAAAGTTGAACTCGGAGAAGACAGAGGTTTTGCTGGTGGCCCCGGGTGGTCAGATCGAGAGGGCGCATAATGGCACGCCTTCTGGAATTTTCTTGGCAGCGTGTCACTTCCGACCTCTGAACGGGTGCATAGCCTTGGGATTGTCCTAGATGACAGGCTGACTCTACAATCTCAAGTGTCGGTCATTGTCAGGACTTTCTTTTACCATTTTAGGAATATTGCCAGGGTTAGACACCTTGTTCCGTCTGACTCTTTGCCAACATTGGTCCACGCCTTTGTGTCCTCGGGCCTGGACTACTGCAACACCCTTTACTTTGGGCTTTCTGGGGTAGAAATCCATCGCCTACAGCTGGTGCAGAACGCGGCAGCCCGGGTTTTGACTAGGACAAGTAGGTCCTGTCATATTACCCCAGTGCTGCGCGAACTGCACTGGCTCCCTATAAGGTGGCGGATCACCTTTAAAGTCATTTTATTGACTTTTAAAGCCCTTCATGATCAGGGTTCGACCTATCTGAAAGAACCTCTGGTGCCTTATTGCCCTGGCTGATCGCTCTGTTCGGCCGATGAAGGGTTGTTAGAGATTCCAAGAGTGAGTCTAAAATCTTCAGGCAGCAGAGCATTCTCTCATGCTGCACCCACTCTTTGGAATTCTCTACCACGCCGGTTATGGGATTGCACCTCTGTGGAGATATTTAAGAAAGATCTGAAAACATACTTATGGCAAATGGTCTTCTTGGATAACTAAGTCAATTTTAGTGTGTCTGTATCTTTATTATAACTTATTATGTTTTAATATCTAAAGTTAATATGGTACATTTTTTATACATGTTTTGTAGATTTGTATTTGAAATTTGAATTTATGATCTTAAAATGTTCAGCACCTTGATACATTGAAAGGCGCTTTATAAATAAAATTATTATTTTTTTATTATAACAGGAATGGCAGTGAAGTATTGAATTAATGCCAACCCCCATCCCCAACCTGCAGATACTGACAGGAGTTGGGGTGTGTCTTTGGGTCTTTGGCCATAACACTCATGCCATTATACCTCACCCCAGCCTGCAGACACTGAAAGGTGTCACGGTGTGCCTTTGGGTCTTCAGCCCTTATGCTCACCCCATTCCATAAGGAAATAAGTTGAAATGGGTGCAGTATAGGAGAATGGGGTGAACATTAGTGCTAAAGAACCCAAGGCACATCTTGATTCATGTCAGTGGCTGCAGGGTGAGGGTGGAGGTGGAATGGAATGAGCATCTCAGTCAATGATTCCAAGCCACACCCCCGACACCTATCAGTCCGTACAGGATGGGGCATTACAGTTGGAAACCCTAAGGGCCCCGGGTGTTTGTTAGTATTTTTGCTACAAATTTTCAACATTAGCTTTTTGGAACCTCACCTAATGAACAGTGGCACTATCATTTCATTACTCAATCTTGAAAGGTGATTTCACACAGTGAATGCACCATTTGGTGCAACAGGTGCAAAAAGACATTTTGGGCTGGATGTGAAAAATGACATCTGTACTGTTCATGAGGAGGTGTTAAAAAATGGCAATGTTAAAAATCTGAAATGAAAATATGAAAAAGTGGTGAAGTTATGAGCATGATTAGAAATTGCACAACACATGCTCATAATGCAGTCATTTTTTGCAATGTGTTCACCAAATTTTCAGCTTGGCCTGTTCATGACCTCCCCTCAATGAACAGTAGCACTGTGATTTCATTAATCTGTCCCAAAAGTTGATTTCACACAGTGACTGCACCTTTCTGCGCCACAGGTACGAAAACACATTTTGGACAGGATGCAAAAAATGACAGCTGTACTGTTCATAAGGAGGTGTGACAAAATGACAATGTTGGAAATTTGGAGTGAAAACATTAAAAATTGGTGAAGTTGCAAGTGTGCATACAAACTGCGCAATGCATGCTCATAACACAGTCATTTTTTTGGATTTTGTTCACCAAACTTGCAACATGGGCTTTTTGGGATGCCACCTCATGAACAGTGGCACTGTTGTTTCGTTAATCAGTCCTGAAAGGTGATTCCATGCAGCAACCACAAAATCACCTTTTGGGACTGAGAAACAAAATGACAGTGCCAGTGTGTTCACAAGGTGGGATCCCAAGAACCCATGTTGAAAACTTGGGACCAAAACTCCATAAATGGGCTGAGATATTAACCTAAATTGAAAACCCCCCATTGACTGCCATTATAGGGCTTACCATCATTTCTTTGGTTCCTGGTTGGTCTTTGAAGAGTGAAGACGTGTTCCCGGTCCACAGAAGATCACTGCTTCAGACCTCTGGAGGCAAATATGGGTGAGGGGGGTGTGGTGAGGAGGGGTGTGCAGAGGGAGAGTGCAGGTTTGGAGATGGGGGCTGACAGGAATGAAGAGGGACAGTTTTCTTTTTTTTTTTCAGGCTTAAAAAAAATTCGTTGTGGAACAGTTTTCTTTTTTTCAAGTGAAAACAAAATGGATTTTGGCACAATGGGGTGGGCTCCCAGTGTGCCAGACTAGTGGATGGGAAGATCAATGCCAACCTGGGGATTGGGCACCCTGAGATTGGCTAACAAAAAGGGAGCATGAGTGGTGCATACAACACCGGGAGTTGGGCATCCTGGTGTAGGAAAAACATAAAAGTTACTTTGGCATACTGGGGTGGGCTCCCAGTGTGCCACAATAGTGGAGGGGCATGCAGACATGGGGACTGGGTGGTAGCACATCAAAAGGGCAAAGAAAGAATGGTGACTGCAATAAGGGTGAAGTCAAATTGGCTACTGTTATAATGGGCGATGGTAAATTATGGCTAGTGCAGTAATGGTGACAATGGACTTCCCCACCCCCTCCCCAAGGTGCTATGACTTCAGAGATGGTTATAATAGTATAATAGTAAGGGGGTGTGGGGGGCAAATCTCCCTGCAATGGGGGGTGCAGGGGTGAAGCCCCCCACATAAACACAGTTGTCACCTTTACTGCAGTAGCTATAATGTACTGTCACCATTTTAACAGTAGCCAAATTGACTTCACCCTTATTGCAGTCACTGTTCTTTCTTTGCCCTTTTGACATGGAGCTGGATTGGGCATCCCGTTGTCGGCAAAATATATGTTTGGGCTTGGGAGAGCACGCTGACATGGGGATCGGGCACCCCGATGTCGGCTTTGAGAGGAGTGTGTGGTGGGTGGCAGGAGCTGCTAGTTATGGCGTGGTGGGATTCATTTATTTATTTTACCAGGAAGGACACTGAGCAAACAAGTTGCTCATAAATCCAGCCATGTGCATTACTGTGCAATGTAATGTGCATGGCTGAAATTTGCCTGGTTGCCAGGGGAGGAGAGAGAGATCAGCCGCTGCAATGATTAAACTATCCGTGATTAGAGCGGCAGATTTCTTTCAAGTTTGGCACTCGCTCTGAAACTGCCATCATCAGCTGCTTCCCTGTTGATTGTTGGTCAAGGGACGAGCCCATGAAAGCATGCGCTGGATTGGCCAAACACTGTCACACCTCTGCAATACTTTACTCTCCTCAAAATGTTTCTAGTGCGCTGCATGCACAAGCAAACATAAAAATTGGGAACATGGTTGTCTGCTTCCCAAGATGAGGGATCTTTCCAGTTTTCAGGGAAAAAAAGCACTTAAGGGGTAGACCACCACATTAATAACTGATGAAAGTAACCATTTGTCCGTATTATCAGCACCATTTCCGATTTCATCTTCATTTTCATAAACTATTCCAGCATTTTTCCCATTGACAACATCTCAAAAATCAAATTTCCAGCCAGAGTCTTCACTAACAAAATCATAGTGATCAAAAGCAATGTTATCCACTGATGGAGCCATCTTGGCAATGTCGAAAAACATTTGATTAAGTGGCAGTGTCAAATTGGTCAGTGATATTGCCTCCCTCAATAGACAATAGTGAAACCTTTGTAATACTAGATTTTTACAGCTGTTTGTTTAGAACCTTCCAATTATCTCATTAGCCATTAGTCATAGGAAACTGAAATTTTGAAAAGTATTCAGATTTGGTTCTCCTGATTAGCTGCGTACAGAAATTTCTCAGCCTTCTATATTACATAGGAATTGAGCTATACTTGGTTTAATACATAACACCCAATCTTTATCCCATTCTTGCACTGTCTGAATTGCATGATGGGTAATCCATTCCTGGCAATGGTCTTTAGCATGTACGCAAAGGGACAAATCTATCACAAACCATAGAAAATTCCTGAACAACAAAATCCAGCATAAGGTCAACAACCGATACTGTAGACAAGTAGGATCAATCGATGCTGGCTGTTGCACCCCTAAATTTCACAAAGTCAAGGTTTTTTGTAGAGTGAGACATAATATAAATAGATGCCACTCTAGGCTTTTGAGCACTGCATAAACAAATTATAGGGTAGTCATCACTTAAGCTATCTGGTAAGGGACTGGCTTTCAGGATTATGCCTGGTATCATTACTAACTCCAGATCTATCAAACTTTGAGTACCAGCTATGTAATTATGTCTCGTTGATGAGGTAACAACGTGATATAAGTTTAGTCTTTCTAAATAGTCCTTCATTTTGAAATTAGATTTATCCTTCCAATTGATGTTGGTAGCTTTCATCAAAGTAAATTCCTTATTATATGTTCTGAGGCTTTTATATCCTAAAATCAAAGTGTCTTTCATCAGAATGGCCCAGAGGAATATAAAAAGTAGCATAACAAATCATTTTAACACCCTTGATGGAAGATAATTGGGAGGAAGTTACAAGTCAAGTAATTATTTTTACATGTATCCAAGGCCACAGACAAATTAGATTTACTAAAGATAAGAACCCACCCCCTCCCCATTTACCCTATCTCTCTTTTCTGAACAGGTTATAATTGTATATTGCAAGTTACATTTCTAGAACTTTGTTGAATAACCATGTCTCAGGCACTATAATAAGGTCAAAGTCATTGCTATAGACCCAGATCCAAAACTCGTTAATCTTCGAAAGTAAACTCCATCTATTGACATATACAATGGATGTGTATGTGTAAGTCACAGCCATTTTCATTATGATATACAATAGCAGGGCCAGGATTCAGATGAATATTTCCAACAGAATTAAGAGCAGAAGAACTTGAAACCTTTATATATTAGTCTGGTTTAAATGGAGTAAGTATATTTTTTATGCAAAACTTTTTACCACTAGAAAATTGAATGGAAGTCTGTAACCTAGCAACCTTCAAGAATCAGGTTGCGTAACTGTCGCCCAAATGAGCAAATGCTTTCAGCATAGACATCGGAATACACCAGATGTGTTTTCAGGAAGCTAAATCACAAGTTAAGTGTTCCCTCTGGTAATTGTGTAATTCACTTTAGACAAAAACAAGCCACATATTAATTTAAAATCCTAATAATAAACATTTTCAGCACTTATGTTCAATAGCAAAGTTACTTGCCCCAGCTTAAATACCTTACCTCCACGGACTTCACAGACTCCAGTACACTTTGTTCAAACTTCACCTGCTGTGAGCCACCACTTTAGGACACCACTGTGTCTGATGGGTTGAAAATTTGAACCCTCAAACCCTCCTCAAGTGGGCTGCCATCACAGATTGGGGGGGAAGGGAAGGCAGGACTCAGCTGGTCAGTGCAATGCCAGGCGGGAGCAATTTGGAGCAGTTAGTTAGATAATAATAATAAATCTTTAAGTTAAGCGCCTTTCAGGATATCAAGGCGCTGTATAATAGATTTAAAAACAATAATAAAATCAACAGTAAAGCAATAAAACGGTCTGTTTCGGTCACTTCAATCCATTACACTAAAAGCCTGATGCCATAAGAAAGTTTTCAAAGCCTGTTTGAACCTCCCCCCCCCCCACAGTCGCGTACTCCTGCAGCTGACGGGGTAGAAAATTCCAGAGGGTTGGGGCCACATACATAAATGTACAGGCCCCAAAAGATTTTAATGACACACTTAGAATCTTTAGCAACCCCTCATCAACCGAACAGAGCTGTCGCTTGAGGCAGTAAGGTACCAGAATCTCTTTCAGGTAGTCAGGACCAAGTCTGTGTAGGGCTTTGTAAATCAGTAATCTGACTTTAAAGGTGATCCACCCAAATTGGCAGCCAGTGCAGATCATGCAACACAGGTGTAATATGGGAGGACTGAGAAGCCCCTGTCAACACTGTGCTGCAGCGTTCTTCACTAGCTGCAGGCAGCAAATATCAACCCCAGGTAACCCTAAGTACAAGGGGTTGCAATAATCAAGGCACGAAGTCACGAAGGAATGGATCAGTGTAGGAAGGTCACCAGACAGAATAAGGTGCTTGATCCTGGCGATGTTCCTAAGATGGTAAAAGGAAGACTAGATGACTGCAAATACCTGGGATTGAAGTGTAAGCCTGTCATCAAGCACCACCCCAGGACCCACACCTGTTCAGAGCTAAGGATCTGGGAGCCCCCCCAACCACTCTGTCTGGTGACCTGGATCCATGACCATCACCTCGGTCTTTCCTGCATTCAACTTTAGCCAGCTAGAATTCATCCAATCCTGGATTTCTGTGAGGCAGTTGTTAAATATCGAGAGAGCACTAGCCTGGTCAGGTGCGAAAGATAGATAGAGCTGGATATCATCAGCATAGCAGTGAAACCTCAGCCCCTACCATCTTACAATCATGAGGTACTGCTCGACCACCTGTGTTTTTTCTGTGGTCTGAGGGGAGCAGCCTACAGTTGGTTCCATCTTTTCTGGAGGGCTGATCTTAGAGAGTGGTGCCCAGAATTTACACCTTGGCCCCTCATTGGCTGCCCTGTGGGGTACCGCAGGGGTCGGTGCTATCCCCTATGTTATTCGAGGTGTATGTACTTCCATTGGGGGACATTATAAGGTGGTATGGGCTGAGTTTTCATTGTTATGCTGATGATTCTCAGCTCTACCTAACATTTATGCCTGAACGGGAGTCTGATTCCATCACAGCATTTAATAACTGCCTCCTGGAGAGTCAGGATTGGATGAGTGCTAGTTGGCTTAGGCTGAACTTAGAGAAAACAGAGGTAATGGGTGTGGACCCTGGAGGGAGAACAACAAGGGCTTGGACTGGGAAGCCCTCAGGTTTATATCTTGGGGGAGCCCCGCTTCTGGCCTCTAGCCAAGTGTGTAACCTAGGCGTGATATTTGGCGAAGGCCTGACTATGAAGGCGCAGGTGTCGGCCGTAGTCAAATCTGCCTTTTTCCATCTGAGAAACATTGCCCGGGTGAAACACTTGGTCACACCTGAAGATCTTCCCACCCTGGTCCACGCCTTTGTCACCAGCCATTTTGATTACTGCAATGCCCTCTATCTAGGGCTGCTGGGGGTGGATATCCGCCACTTGCAGCTTGTGCAGAACACGACAGCCAGGTTGTTGATGGGGAGTTTCAAGATCTAGCTATATGACACCTGTTCTGCGTGATCTGCACTGGCTACCAATACAGTGGTGGATCACCTTCAAGGTTGTATTGCTGACTTTTAAGGCCCTACATGATTTGGGACCTCACTACCTGAAAGAGCCCTTGATCCCTTACTGTCCTACCCATTCTCTTCGCTCCTCTGATGAGGGATTGCTAGCGATACCCAGGGTACGTCTAAAGATGTTTGGAGGTAGATCTTTTGCTTTTATGGCACCGACCCAGTGGAATTCTCTACCTCATCAGATATGAGATTGCCTGACTGTGGAAAGTTTTGAAAAACAGCTAAAGACTTTCCTTTTTACCCAAGCATTTGCTGGGATGTAATAAGTGGGTATTATTTATGACTGCTGTATTTATTGTTTTGCGTAGTGTGTTTTAAAGTGGTTTTGAATTGTTGTAAAAGCATCCTGAGCTTGGGAAGGGTGCTTGAGATAAATAAATTTTACTTACTTACTTACTTACAATGTCTCCAAGGGGCAGCACATACAACGCAAATAACATGGGGGACAGCACTGAGCCCTGAGGAACCCCACATGACAGAGAAAATGGGTCAGAAGAATAAATCCTGGACATCACTCTCTGGGTTCTGCCTGTGAGGAAAGATGTAAACCACCTGAGGACTGTACTAGTCAAGTCACAGATGAACCTCAGGCACTCAAGCAGCACCCCATGGTCCACAGTGTCAAAAGCTGAAGAGAGATCGAGGAGAACCAAGATGGAGCAGCTTCTCTAATCTCTAGCCATCAGGAGATCATTGAACACCCGAACCAGCACAGTCTCGGTACTGTGCTTCTTTTGAAAACTGGATTGGAGATGTTCATAGATGTTATAGATGGTCAAGTGGTTCTCCAATTGTACCACCACTACTTTCTCAGTAACCTTCCCTATAAAGGGTAGGTTTGAGATTGATCTGTAGTTGACCAGACAGTCCAGGTCCAATTAAGCCTTATTCAGGAGGGATGTCACCACCACCTCCTTCAGAAACTTAGGAAACTCACATAAGTCAAGGGAGCACCAGACTATCTCAGCCAGGACCGAGCCGATGATGTCACAATGAACCATAGCCAGGGAAATTGGGCCCGAGTCCAAACTACAGCATGTATGGTGCATACTCTGGTCAATCTGCATTACATCCATGAACTCTGGCTGGTCAGAGGTACTCCAGGAAATACGAGGGACGGTGACCTGGCACCGATCAATAGCATCTCCCGTAGAGTGAGTCAGGAGAATCTCCACCCTGATGTCATCCACCTTATTTGCAAAGAACTGAGCAAGCTCATTGCTAGATAGCTGTAGTTAGTAGTTTGGAGCTGTTAGCTGTAGTTGGGTGCTACAGGGGCATGCTGCACCTTGGGATAGGCATTCACCATCTTGTACAGATTCAAATAAAAGCACTTTCATTTATGGGACATAGGTACAGTTTATAAAACACAGTCAGATGGAAATCACTGTTCTGGCACAAACAAGCTGCTCTTTTCAAGCCAGGGCAAGAGATATTACAATCTGGGCCATATTTCTCTACCATTTTGGCCATCCGGGTATCTAAAGCCTGGTCCCTGGCCATGGGGTTGTAGTTGTACTCCACCCCCAGCAAGTCTCGCAGTGCATGTCTAAGCTGCAGATATCTTCAATGGTCAGAAGCTGGTAAATGAAATTCTTGCTGGAGGTGACCAAAGGTTTTTAATATGCTGCTCTGGGGAAATATGTCCTGAGCCAGAACTCCCAAACATTTCTTTTCCCATTGCGATCTCTTGATATCTTTGCCCTCAACTTTGATCCTAGGTTTCCCCCACAGGTTCTCATTTGGACACATTAGATTGCATTCAATCCTGAAAGCCACTGTACTACTTTCAAAGTTTCTCTATTTTATTGGAAAGTGGAAAGTAGGCCCCCAGATTCTTTCACCAATGCTCACAGTTTTGTTTGAAAGGAAGTGGTTCCCAATCTGCAACCACAAGATGCTGTCTTCACCCCATTAAGCCACCACATACTGTACCACTTTTAACCCCATTAGCCACATGGTATGCCCATGGTCGGAGGTATTCCACCCTTCACTTGAACAGGGGCCTGCAGAGTCTTTTTACGAAACTGTGGTCTCTGCTGGCCCCAAAGGAACAAAAAGAAGATCCTGCCAATCTTCTGCCCCAGTGGTTCAGAAAGTTCAGAGAGAGATTATTTGTACAATAAATGATTTTTGGGAGGGCCATCATCTTAATAGTAGCTGTCTTTCCCAGGAGGGAGAGACTGAGCTCCCTCCTTCTGTCCATACCATTTATGAGTTCTGTTATTAAAAGCTGCATAGTGGTGTGAACACAATCCACCACTTGTGGGGTAACACGCATACCAAAATATTGGATACTCTGTGTTGACCTGGTCAGATCAGCTGTGTTGCCCAGCTGTTGTAGGTACTGACGTCCAGTTAGTGACTTTAGTCTTTATTCAATTTACTTTGAGGATGGAAAATTTATCAAAGTCAGTTAACACAGTAAGGACTGCAGGGAGTGAGGTGCCCACTTCCAATAGTGTCAGTAGTAGATTATCAGCATATAGTAGGGATTTGCATGTGACCTCTCCCAGCTGTATTCTAGATATGTCTCAGTGTTGTCTGAGAGTCAATGCCAGGGGCTCTATCTCCATTACAAATAGCAATGGTGGCAGTGGACATCCCTGAAGTATCCCTCAGTGGAGTGGCAATCTTGGAGATAGCAGGCCTTTGATAAGGATAGTCATCTTGGGTGATGTGTACAGTCGTTTCATCCATTCTATAAACCATGAACCTATATCAAAATGCTTCATGGTCTCCAGTAATTATTCCCTCTCCACTGAGTCAAATGCCTTCTCTGCAACTATGGCTAGCAGCATAGGCTGGCCTATTCTCAGTGTGGGCCTAGTAAGACATTCACCAGTGTTCTCTAATTATCTAACCATTTTCTACCCTTCATAAACCCTGTCTGGGAAGGGTGAATGATACATAGATACATACATAGATACATAGATAGTGTCGGCAGATAAGGGCCTATGGCCCACCCAGTCTGCCCATTTAAGTTTGTAAGTTCAGTTTATGTTTTCCAGGAAGTCTGTTGCCCCTTACCCCTGACCTCCAGAATTCCTTTATGTCTATCCCATGCATTCTTAAATCCCGGGATTGTTTCAGCCCCCACCACTTCCTCTGGCAGGGTGTTCCACTTGTCCACCACCCGTTCTGTGAAGAAATTCTTCCTCACGTTTCCTCTGAATTGTCCTCCCTCCAACTTCATCCCATGCCCTCTAGTCCTGGAACATCTTTTTCGCTTAAAAATAGTGTATTCCTGCACCCTGTTCCTCCCTGTAAGATACTTGTATGTCTCTATCATATCCCCTCTCTCCCTCCTCTCCTCCAGGAGTACATGTTCAGTGCCTTCAACCTGTCCTCATAGGACTTGTGATGCAATCCATGCACCATCTTTGTTGCCCTCCTCTGAACATTCTCTACCCTGTCTATGTCCTTACATAGGTAAGGTCTCCAGAACTGCACAGTGTACCCAGGTGCGGCCTCACTAGTGTCTTGTATAGTGGAATTATGACCTCCTTTTCCTGCTGGTGATGCCCCTGCCTATGCATCCCAGCATCCTATTTGCTTTACCTGCTGCCTTGTCACACTGTTTCCCTGCCTTGAGGTCATCAGAGATGATAACTCCAAGATCCCTTTCCTGCTTGGTGCATGCTATATCCTCACCCCACAACTGATATATTGTGCCAGGGTTTTTGTGCCCCATATGCATTATCTTGCACTTCCTTGCATTGAATTTCAACTGCCAAACCCCTGACCATTCTTCAAGTTTCTGCAGGTCCCTTCACATTCTGTCTACACCCTCTGGTGTGTCTACTCTGTTACAGAGCTTTGTGTCATCAGCGAACAGTGAAATTCTGCCTTCTAGGTCCTGTGCAATGTCACTGATGAAGATATTGAATAGTACCGGTCCCAGCACTGATCCCTGTGGTACCCCACTGGTCACTCTTCCCTCTGTGGTGTGACAGCCATTTACCACCACCCTCTGTGACCTGCTGCCCAGCCAGTTACCTGCCCACCGCACTACTGTCCTGCCCCACACCCATATTCCCAGTTTGTGCAATAGTCTTCTATGTGGCACAGTGTCAAAGGCCTTGCTGAAGTCCAGATAGGCCATGTCCACTGCCCTCCCCTGATCTACCTCCCTAGTCACCCAGTCAAAAAATTCAATGAGGTTGGTCTGACATGACCTCTCCCTGGTGAAACCATGCTGCCTTGGGTCTTGTAGTCCATTGACAACCAGATGTTCCACCAATCTCTCCTTCAGTAGTGCTTCCATGATCTTCCCCACTACCGAGGTGAGGCTGACTGGTCTGTAGTTCCCGCTTCCTCTTTGTTCCCACTTTTGTATAAGGGGACTACATCTGCTATCCTCCAGTCTTTGGGTACCTCCCCTGTTTCTAGTGATCGGCTAAACAGGATAGCAAGAGGTTCAGCCACCACCTCTCTTAGTTCTTTAAGGACCCTGGGGTGCACCCCATCTGGCCCCATTGCTTTATCAACTCTTATTACTTCCAGTTCTTTCAGGACCCTTTCATGTAAAGGGACCTTGTGTCCATTTCTGCACCATTCTCACCCCTTGTACTCCATTCAGACCCATTACCTCCTCTTTCCTTAGTAAAGACTGAGCAGAAATACCTGTTCAATATGTCAGCTTTACTGTTGTCATCCTCCACACAGCCCCATCCTCCCCTTCAGTCTCCTCTCCTCCTTTGCCTTTCTTTTTTCACTTATGTACCTGTAAAAGGTTTTGTCCCTCTACCCACTGATTTTGCAATGTGTTCTTCTGTCTGAGCTTTGGCTTCCCTTACTGACCTCCCTGCCTCCCTTTGCTTCTCCTGTACTTCTTCCTATCCCCTTCTGCCTGTGTCTTTTGTATTGCATGAATGCAATCTTTTGGCTTTCACTTTCTTTCTACCTCTTTGAAAACCATAATGGTCTCCTCTTCCTTTTCCTCTTGCTAACCTGCTTAATACATAATTCTGTTGCTCTTGTAATCCCCATTTTAAATACTTCCCACTGTTCCTCAACCCCTGATTCCTGCCCCATTCCCCTTAATGCCTCTTTCAAGTATCTCCCCATTTTCCCAAAGTTTGCCCCCCTAAAATCCAGGATACGTGTTTTTGTGTGGTTAGGTTCTGCTCTTTCTGTGATTTCAAACCACAGTGACTGGTGGTCACTGTTCCCCAGGTGCTCCCCCACTCTTACCCCCATCACACTGTCCCTGTTTGTGAGCACAAGGTCCAGTATTGCCTTCTGCCGAGTTGGTTCCATGACCAGTTGCTTGAGGAAGGCACCCTGAAGGGAGTCCAGGATAAATCTGCTCCTAGTTGATGCTGCTGCTGGGATGCTCCAGTCCACATCTGGAATATTGAAGTCTCCAACCAGTACTACCTCACCCTTGTCTGCCATCCTCTGGATGGCTAGCATCAGCTCCCTATCTGTTTCTTCCTCCTGGGCTGGTGGTCTATAGACCACACCTGTGCGGATGGCTGGCCCCATTTTCCTTTCCAGCTTAACCCACAGTATCTCTCACCCATTTTGTTCCTCCTGGATCTCTGTGGCCCTTATGTCATTTTTCACATACAGTGCCACTCCTCTTCCCTTTCTGCCTGCCCTGTCTCTTCTGAATATGTTGTAGCCAGGTATGGCCAACTCCCAGTCGTGGTTATCATTACACCAGGTTTCAGTGATGGCCACAATGTCCAGGTCTGACTGCACCATGACAGCCTCCAGATCTTCCATCTTGTTGCTAAGGCTCCTGGCATTTGCACACATGACTTTCCATGATTTGACCTCCCTAGAATGTTTCGCTGTTCTGCTCCAGCCCCTTCCTTGGTTGTCCTTTATCCCTGGTTCACCTTGCTGTCTGCCTTTCTGCTGAATTTTGCCCCTATTCTGCCTATCCACCTCCTGGGTGCTAATCTCCATCTTTTGCACTTGGCTAACCTCCACATCCTTTCCTTCCATTTCTCTGGGTACCTCTGTGTGGTTGTCCCTGTTTGGCAGTGTGGCATATGAGTTCTTGAGTGGAATAGGATCTGGGATGTGCCTCTGCCTGACTGGTCTAACCCTCCCTGAGCCCACTGTCATCCAAGTACTCCTCGTTCTCTGCATCCTTTGAGGCAGCTGCATTGGACTGAGTGGTCTCTGGATAGGGGTGATGGTACTCCTGACCCAGTTTACTTCCGCTCTGAGTCTGGCTACCTCACCCCGCAGTCCAGAAAGATGCACGCAGATAGGGCAGTACCTCAGTATCCAGAAGATCTGCCTGAATATGGCTGCCCCACAGCCACTAACTAGATACGAGGCAGAACATTTCCCAATCTTGATGCCAGTATCCACATTGATTAAGAAGATGGGTTACTAGTTGGATCAGAGGGATCCATCCTTGTGTGGCTTTGGAAGGACAGTGATGGTTGCTTCTATGATAGTTGATGGAAGTCTATCTCCTTCTCCTACCTGTTGGATGAACCTATGTAGATGATGAATTAATACCTGGCCAAAGGCCTGGTAAAAATCAGGCTACAGGCCAGGTGATTTACCTTTGGCCATTGCTTTTATAGCCTCTGTTACTTCTGACACAGCAGTTGGAGCTTCCAAGGCCTGTATTACTGTGGTAGTATCTGGGTTCACTTCAAACCTTTCAAAAAGTGCACAATTGTTTCTATATGAGATCTGGAGCCCGATTTATACAACTGTTCACAAAAGGTTTTAAAGCTCAAATGCACATATTTAAGAAAAGCTTGAATTCACTTGAATTCAAGTCCCTGTGTCATGATTAGTTTTTTCTGAAAATATCATGCTGTTTGGGTTTGTGGTTTTCTCTAAATTAGCATCTGTTAATGTGCTCAGCAGTAACTGAAAACAGTGAAGATTTTTCTGTCCCTATCAGTGAACGATGACATCATTCTTGTTTAGCCTGCTGCTTTAGCAATTAAGTCCCTGATTGACTGAAGAAGCTGTTGCAGTTCCCAGTCAAAGCAGTCTATAGAGTTAATTGTTACCACTCAAAGTTTGTTACTAACCCATCTGGGTTGTGTTTAGATAGATTAGCTTAAGAGCTATCATTCTATTTTCATAAAATGTTGATCATTTGAGTTTCAGTGCTGAACTGTAGTGGTATGAATGAGTGAATGTCTGTGAGAAATTCCCTTGCCTGTATTACAGCTGTCAGTTGTTTTTCATCTAAACTCTGCATTGTTTTCTGGCTATATTACGGAGGGTTGTGTAATAGATATAAAATAAATCTACAGTTTGTTAATTGATAGAAGCAGTGTGTCTTTGGTGTAGCTTTCAAAAATAGGTTCACGTGAGAACAATTGTGTTGTTATTTCAGAGTAACAAGCTGGTGTCTGCCACACTCAGCTATTTCAGGAACATGTACCGTATGAACTCACAAAATTCAGTTCTTTGATGGTTCCTGTGTGAAAATACATCATGTATGTGTATAACTAGAAAAACTATATGGCATCCTGCTGCCCCTGTCTCCTGCCCAAGAGGTGAGGCAGCAACACACTGCTACCCCCTTTCCACTGCCCCACAAGCCCCCCTGTCTCCTATCCCCATTTGAGACTGCTGCAACCCACTGCCCACTGTTTTCTTCACATAGTCATGGCTGCTGCACCTTGCTGCCCCCTGCACAAACAGTTGAGGCTGCTTCACCCTGCTTCCCTCTGTCCCCCAACCCCACAGTCAGAGCCAATGCACCCTGTTGCCCCCAGGGTGAAGCAGCCTCAACTGAGATGCAGGAGACAGGGGCATCAGGATACCATGTAGTATTTCCAGTTATATGCATACAGTACATGATGTCTTTTCACACATAAGCTGTTGATGAATTACAAAAAAAAAAGTCCATGTTGTTCCATAGCTCTCACAGCAAATACAGATCCATAAACTTCACCATACATAATGAACTTGAACAGTCACTTGAGCAAGTGCAGGAGTTTAAATACCTTGGTATTACCCTTGATTGCACAATGTCTTTCAGCTCACATGTTCAACACACCTCAAAATCAGTCAACTCAAGAATTGAGGTCCTCTACCGCCACCGTTGCTGTCTTACCAAAGAAGCTATGCACTCAGCCATAACTACCTCAGTCCTATCCATCACTGAGTATGGGCTTGTCTTCTATGGGGCTGCCATTGATACCACCCTAAAATGGGTCAAGACAGCCCTTAACAAATGCTTTAGACTTCTCACTGGTGCAGGGAAGCATATGCATACCTGTGATCTCTACAAGCAATCCAACTGGCTCAATCTAAATAGTAGGCTTGTCTACCAGACCTGCCTACTGGCTAAGAAAATGTGTCTTAACCTCACACACCCCTGTAATTCATGCCTTAATGTTGCCCACAGTCACTGCACATTATACACACAGTTCCTTCAAACCAACATTTATCATTACATTCTGCCGTACCAACCAGGCTCAACATGTTTTCCACACCAGGGCCCCCCTGCTGCTAAACAACCTTCCTCCTGAAATTGCATCTGAAAACAAGTTTGGCCCATTCAAACATAAACTCTGCCAGCATCTCACTGACCTCAGCAGTTGTGACTGCTCTGTCTAGGCTTGCAGCTTTGTTTCACCTCTCCCTCCTCTTCTCTCCTCCCTTGCTACCCTCCCCACTTCTCTCCACCCCTCCATCCCCTGCTACTCCCCATCTCTCTCTCTCTCCCAACCCCACCTACCATTACCCCCTCACCTCCCCCCTACCATTTCAACCCTCTCCAGCTCCTCTCCTCCTTTCCCCCTCCCTATCACCCTATCTCCTGTTGCTCCACTCCAGACTACCTAGCACTTATCTTTCTGTTCTTGCACTTATGACTATGTCAAATCCTTGACTGCCTACCCCCCTTTTCACCACCCCTCCTCTCTTATCCCCCACCCTTTGTTCCACTTATGTCACCCCAGGATGGTTTTTATTTGTATTTGTGTCTTGCTATATATACACACCCGTATTGTTAATTGTTCATTGATATTTGCCACTGACTGTTTGCTACTGTGCTAGTCCATACACATGTACTGTCTTTTGCTGCTAAGTTAACCTCCTGATCAGTATTGTATCTTACCTCTGCTTACTTCTATGTTAACTTCCTGACCCTGTATTGTATCTTACCACTGTTTTGCTTGCACCCGTTGCTGATGCGGAACCCTTGTAAAAGAACCCTTGGTTCAAAGGTATTTGTAATCCTATTAATAAATAAATAAATAAATAAAACCCTCAAAGAACTGAATTTTATGAGTTCATACAGTACTTGTTCCTGAAATAGCAGAATGTGGAAGATACCCATTTGTCAGTCTGACATAAAAAAATTGTTCTCACATGAACCTTTTTATGAAGACTACTGTATATCAAAGACACGCTGCTTCTATGAATTAACAAACTTTTTTTTATATCCATTAAACAGCCTTGTGTTATATTGCTAGAAATCAATGCAGAGTTTTGATGAGAAAGAACTCACAGCAGTGATACAGACAAGGTCATATCTCACAGGCATTAATTCATACCACTACAGTTCAGTAGTGAAACTTGGATGATCAACTATTTATGAGAACAGAAAGACTAATTTTAAGCTAATCTATTTAAACACAAATCATATGGGTTAGTAACAAACTTTGAGTGAAAACAATTAGCTCCACAGACTGCACTGACTGGGAACTACAACAGCTTCTTCAGGCAGTCAGGGACTTAATTGCTGAAGCAGCAGGCTAAACAAGAATGATGTCCTCACTCACTGACAGGGACAGGCAAATCTCACTATTTTCAGTGACTGCAGAGCAAATTAACACATTTAACAAATGCTGATTTAAAGAAAACCACAAAATCAAACAGCATGATATTTTCAGGAAACACTAATCATGACACAGGGACTTGAATTCAAGCTTTTATTAAAAATATGGAAAAAAACAGTGCATTTGATCTTTAAATACCTTATTGATTTCTCTTGTATCCATTATAGGCTTGCCTTTCCCATCTTGAACCTGAGAAATAGGTGACTCAGCAGCTCTTTTTAAGCCTGTATGGCAATAACTTAGAGGTGTTTTCTCCACTCTCCCAGTAGCTCTGCTTAGTAAAATATAATGCTTACTTTTGCTTGCTGGTAGAGGATAATGTTCAACTCATATTTTAGTTGAAGTATTTTCCTCTCCAGCTGCCCAAAGTCAGTGGTTGTATTATACAATTCCATTTCAGCTGAATGATTTGGACTTGATTAAAAATATCTAATTACTAATGATATACATATTATAGTGATGCAGTGGCACCACATACTGTAGTTAGGGTCGAGTAAGCTGTTTAATGTTAGACCCCTAAATGTGCACTTTAATTGCTTTGCCATAGTTCAACAAATTTGAATGAAATTTTGCATACACAGTCCTAAGGATGAGGTCCCTTGATGTGCTAAGTTTCATTCTGACTGGATGTCCAGATTTCTAGATCTGCATAGTGAAAAAAGTGAAAAAAAAACACAGACTTTTTTGCTGTTTTTTTGTCATCATCTAGCATCTAGAAGGTTTGGAATGTTGGTCTGAATGTTTTGGAGTAGAAAGGGCTTAGGCCAGATTGGTGCATTTCATTGTTTTGGTGAAAAATATTAATCCACTCCAGAGTTATAAGGATTTGAAATTTTGGTTCTGAGCATCCTCAGTATGGTCATTTGAACAGCTCTTTCATACAAAAAAGAATTTGGGCCATATGAAAAAAGGATTCTGTTCAAATGGGGGGTAATCTTTTTTCATGACAATTTTTTTTTTTATGGCCACCATCTTATTTTGATTTTTTCAAAACAAAAAAAAAAGTCAAAGCCCATAAAAATAATACTACAGAAACACAACAACACATGTATCTTGCTAATCAGGACTCTATTAGATGCATTCTGCAGTTACTTTTTTGAAAAATGGCCAAAAATGTGTTTTTAACACATTTAAATATATTTTTTCATGAGATGATTTTCTGTTTTCATATGGACATAAGAAAAAAGAATCAGTCATATGAAAAAAAATTGCCTTCATAAGAAAACATAATTTGGGCTTAGTTTTTTCACATTCTTTTTTTGTATGAAGCAATCTTTTTTCATGAGAATGACATAATCTCATGAAAAAAGATTCCTTCATACAAAAAAGGAATTTTGACTTAGATTTTTCTTTCACATTCTTTTTCATATAAAGGACTCCCTAACCTGCCTTGTAGCAAACTTGATTTAAATTTCAATAGTTATGGCAACATGACCCTTTTTTTTTCAATTAAATTTGTGAACAGGATATTTTGACTTAATTAGTGAATCTAGATGTAAAAAAGGGAGCCAGCCAGGATAAGGTAGATCCCATATTTTTATAAAATTAGAGCTCTTGCACTTGCAAAGCATCTTACTTATTTAATTTTTCTTTAAGCACTTCTGAAGTTCCCATTGACTGTAAAATGGCCTGTATCATATCTATATTTAAAGGTAGCAATGAAACTGATCCAGGATGTTTCCACCCTATCTCTATTCTTTCTCACTTCCTCAACAGGTCTTGGGGCAGAACTGTCATATTCTTAATTACCCAGCACAGTGCATAAAGGGTAAGAAAACACAAATATATATATATATATATATATATATATATATTACTCATTGTATGTTATAAGGAAGAGGGACATGTGGGAGGCGGTGCAATGCACTGGCTGTGGGCAGCAATTTTCTGGGAGACATTCTGGAACCTGCATTGCTGCCCTATTTGCAGACAACTGTCAGCTCTGAGGGAGGAGGTTGCCCACCTCCAGGCTGAACTGGCAAGGACTAAGGAAGCCTCCCCCACCCAAAGAGCACCAGTTCCAAAATCACTGCCTCAGAGGTTGCCATGTGTGAAGAGCAGATGGACCACAGTAGGTTCTGGGAGGGTGAGGGTGGTGGAACAGAGGTGTAGCCCCCGAGTTGCACCTCTACACAAATCATATGTCAGTCTGGCAAAACAAGGTTCCTCTATGATGACACCCTCATTGGAGACCAAGAAGAATGCTGGGGACATCCACAAGGGAGACCAACAAAAGAGTGGCATGGGACACCACAGGGGAAAGAAACAGCTTCTGATAGGGGACTCAATTGTTAGGGGTGTAGACCTGGGGAAGGGAGAAGAGAGGGAAGTAAGGTGCCTGCCTGGTGCCATGGCTTGGAGGGACAGGAAACAAATCCTCAGGATTGCAGAAGCAGCATCACAGGAGAGGAAATTAGATATCATTGTCCACCTCGGGACAAATGACCTAGCTAGACATGAGATCAGTGCAGTGCAGGATGAATTTGTGGAGTTGGGGAGGGGCCTCAGACAGGTAGCAAGCATGGTAATCTTCTCAGAGGTGCTGTCAGTCTATGGTAGGGGTGAGGCTAGGGTACTGCACATCATGCAGTCTAATGAATGGTTGCAAAACTGGTGCAGAGCACAGGGCTTTGGCTTCAATGGGGACTGGGGGTCCACCTGGAGAGATGAAGGTCTATACTGGCATGATGGTCTGCATCTGTCCAGGAAGGGAAACACGCTCCTAGGTGACAGGTTTAAAGGCTTCCTTGGCTAACTTTTAAACTAGCCAAGGGGGGAGATGTTGATAGGAAACAGGAAAGTTCAAGCCTCCCCCCACAAAACATGGCAAGTAGTAGGGTAAACACTGAGGTACAGAGCTTGACAGAGGATAGGACAGGGGTAAATGGAAAAATGGACAAGGGCAATAAGAGCAGGGATAGGGTGAAAAAGGATAAAGCCAACATTAAATGGAGGGCAATGAGTATCAATGCCCATAGTCTTGGAAACAAGCTTCCAGAGCTAGTAGCCCTGATGGAAGAGGAACACTTGGATATTGTGGCAGTCACAGAAACATGGTACGAGGAGAACCATGACTGGGATGTCAACATACCAGGGTACACAATCTACAGAAGGGATAGGGAGGGTAAAAGAGGAGGTGGAGTAGCTCTCTACATAAGGGAAGGGACCAAAGCTACATAACTAAAAAGTAAAGGGGGAGAACAAGATGAACTCTGGGTCACCTTGGAGACAGGGAATGGCATCACAATATGCACAGGGGTTGTATACAGACCCCTGTCTCAAGGGGAGGAAATGGACAAGAAAATGATAGAGGGCATTCTCAAAATGGCTGAAAAAGGGGAGATACTGTTGATGGGGGACCTGGATATGCCAGATATTAACTGGGCGACATGAACTGCAGACACATCCAAGAGCAGGGTCATTCTCGATGCCCTACAGGGGACATGCCTTAGACAGCTAGTGGTGGAACCCACTCGGGAGGGAGCAATATTAGATGTGGTACTCTCAAATGGAGAGAGGATCACAAATTTAGAAGTCAGTAGACATCTGGGAACAAGCGGCCACTGCACAGTGTGCTTCACAATAAACACAACCATGGAGACAAGCCATACAAAGACAAGGATACTGGACTTTAGAAGGGCTGACTTTGACATAATGGGTGAATCCCTGAGGAATGCATTAGCAAATGGCCAGAAAGAAGGAGTGGAAGAACAATGGAGAAAAATCAAAACTGCCATCATGGAGGCAACAAGCCTTCGTGTGAAACAAATAAAGAAAACAAAGCGGAATAAAAAACCACTATGGTTCTCAAAAGAGGTGTCAGGAAAGGTTAAGGAGAAAAAGGCTGCATTCAAAAAGTATAAAGAATCACAGACGGAGCACGACAGGGAACTGTATCAATTAAAGCAGAAAGAAGTGGGGAAGGCAGCTAGAACAGCAAAGGCCCAAACCAAGGAAAATATAGCCAACTCAGTTAAGGAGGGATAAAACCTTTATAGGTACATTAGGGAGCATAGAAAGGTTAAGGGAGGATAGTGAAGATTAATAAAAGAGGAGGTGGGCAGGGGAGACAGTGAAAAGGCAGAGATACTGAATGAATACTTTTGCTCAGTATTCACAAAAGAAGAAGAGGAGGAGTTACCTAAACCAAACAGTAGAAGCACTCTGGATAGTGGGGTTGACGCCAGTCCATTTACAGAAGAAAGAGTACTGAAAGAACTCCTAAAACTCAAGGTGGACAAAGCAATGGGGCCTGACGGGGTTCACCCTAGAATCCTAAAAGAGCTAAGAGAGGACCTAGTGACCCCACTAATCACACTTTTTAACAAATCATGGGAAGATGGGGTGGTACCTGAGGACTGGAGGAGGGCAGATGTGATTCCCCTTCACAAAAGTGGGAGCAAGGCAGAAGCAGGAAACTACAGACCTGGTAGTTTGACCTCAGTGGTAGGGAAAATGATGGAATCACTTCTGAAAGAAAGAATTGTTGAGTACCTAGAGGCCAGCAGGGCACAGGACCCAAAGCAGCATGGATTCACAGCAGGAAGGTCATGTCAGACAAATCTAATCAATTTCTTTGACTGGGTGACCAAAGTAATAGACCAGGGAGAGGCTGTGGATATGGCCTACCTAGACTTTAGCAAGGCTTTTGACACAGTCCCACACAAAGATTAATAATCAAGTTAGCCAGTCTGGGAGTGGGTCCCAGGGTGGTAGCCTGGGTAACAAACTGGCTGCACAACAGGACACAGAAGGTAATAGTGAATGGAACACATTCTGAAGAAGGGGTTACTAGTGGAGTACCTCAGGGCTCAGTACTGGGTCCAGTCCTCTTTAACGTCTTTATAGGTGACATTGCAGAGGGTCTGGAAGGAAAGGTATGCCTCTTTGCAGATGACACAAAGATCTGTAACAGAGTTGATACACAAAGGGGTAGAAAGGATGAGAAGGACTTGGCAGGTTGGAGGAATGGTCAGACATATGGCAACTTAGATTCAATGCACAAGAAGTGCAATAGTAAGAAACATAGAAACATAGAATCATAGAATTTGGCCTTGAATAAGGACTACTTGCCAGCCAGTCTGCCCATTTTCCTACCTACTGGATAAGCTGCAGATCCTAGTTAACCAGCAGCCTACTTCTTCCTATCCCCACCCCCTAGAATGGCCTTATGACTGTCCCATGCATGGTTGAATTCCACCACTGTTTTTGACTCCACAACCTCCTCTGGAAGGCCGTTCCATGCATCCACAACCCTCTCTGTGAAAAAATACTTCCTTAAATTACCTCTGAGCTGCCCCCTCTCTATCTTCAAATTGTGCCCCCTTGTTCTTGCACACCTCTTTTTTTGAAAGATGCTACCCTCTTGGACTTTGTTGATTCCCTTGAGGTACTTGAACGTTTCTATCATGTCCCCCCTCTCCCTCCTTTCCTCGAGGCTATACAGATTAAGCTCCTTTAGTCTCTGCACCTAATGCACCTGGGAAACAAAAATCCAGGAGAAGAGTACACAATAGCAGGGGAGGTACTAACGACAACAATAATGGAAAGGGATCTGGGTGTAGTCATATCAGATGACCTAAAGGTGGGTCAGCAATGTGAGAAGTCAGTAAGGAGAGCAAGGGGGATACTGAGATGCATAGGGAGGGGCATCACAAGTAGAAAAAGGGAAGTGGTTATCCCTCTATACAGACAGTTGGTGAGACCCCATCTGGAGTACTGCGTGCAGTTTTGGAGACCTCATCTACGCAAGGACATAGACAGGATGGAAGCAGTCCAGAGGAGGGCAACTAAAATGGTGCAGGGTCTACATCAGAAATCATATGAAGAGAGACTGAGAGTGCTTAATATGTATACCCTTGATGAAAGGAGGGATGGGGGGACATGCTAGAAACTTTTAAGTACCTCAAGGGAATCAACAAAGTCCAGGAGGGTAGCATCTTTCAGAAAAAGAGATGTGTAAGAACAAGGGGGCACAATTTAAAGTTAGAGGGGGGACGGCTCAGGGGTAATGTGAGGAAATTCTTTTTCATGGAGAGAGTGGTGGACGCATGGAACCGCCTTCCTGGAGAGGTTGTGGGGTCTAAAACAGTGGGGAAATTCAAACATGCATGGGACAGACATAAGGCAATTATAGTGGGGGGTTGTAGGAAGTAGGGTGTTGGTTAACTAGAATCTGCAGCTTATCCAATAGGTAGGGAAATGGGCAGACTGGGTGGGCCAAGTGGTCCTTATCTGCCATCAAAGTCTATGTTTCTATGTTTCTCCTGTATCTAAATTTTTTGGCAAAATTGGTATATAAGCAATTATTTAAGTTCTTAGTGAAGCATAAGGTACTAACCGACTACCAGTCTGGGTTTCATAGAGGTCATAACACTACTTTTGTTACTTCCAGAGTCACTGATGATATTTGATATTTTTTCTGTGTTTGATCAAGGTTATGTAGTTCCTGCAATTTTTTTTTTTTTTATCTTTCTAAAGCATTTGATTCTGTTCACCACAATATATTATTAATCAGATTAAAAGCCTCAGGTCTGGGATGGGTTCATTGTTTTGGTTTTTCTCCTACTTGCCAACCAGACTACAGTGTGTTAAAGCTGGTGAGCACTGCTCTGACTTTGCTCTTGTAAACAAGGGGGTTCCCCAGAGGTCAGTCCTGGGTCTCTTTCGTTTCTTATTTATATTAATGAACTGTCTAACTGTACCTTAGCTAATACAAACACTTTCCTTTACGCTGATGACACCATTTTGTACATCCAGAATAAGGATCCTAATTTGGATTTAAACACTGCACAGATTGATTTTGATAAGGTTCAACATGCTCTTATTAATTTACATCTATTGCTGAACATTGGTAAAACCCAATGGATCCTGTTTTCTGATAAGGCAAGGGAGGAAAACTCTAATCTTAGTTTAAAAGCTCTGGATGGGTCAGACGTATGCAGGACTTCCTCATATAAATATTTGGGTGTTTTCCAGGATGAGTCTCTGAAATTTAATTTGCATATACAAAATGTGTCTGTCAAATGTAAGAAACTCTTATCATTTTTTTTACAGAAATAGGGCTTGCTTTAGTTTCTTTATCCATAAACAGTTAGTTAGTTTATTATTTACTGTATATCACAGATTGATTTGCGGGACTGCATTTACATGAAGACATCAGATGCAGTAATAACACTGCTTGATCCTTTGTACCACAGTGCCCTGAATTTTTTCTCCGGCCTGCCATGGAGAACCCACCGCTGTAGCTTATATTCTGCAGTTGGCTGGCAATTTCTGCCTGCCCTAAGACAAAATCATTGGGTTATTTTTGTTTATAAGTTTGTAATAAAAACTCTTCCATCATATTTGCAAGTATTCATTATGGTCACCCAATATCCCACAGTTCACTACAATCAGATATAGGATGAAGCATGGTGATATGTTAGCTGTTATTATGCCTCGTACATGGCTTGCCATTCAGAAGAAACTTAAATTATTGCCTCTTATATCAATATCCCATTTTAAGAACAGTGGAAAAATGTTATGTTTCATACATGTGAGTGTTATGACTGAATGTTTGCACTGGATTAAGCCTTATTACGATTTAAGTTATATCTATTTGTATTGTATGTCTTTTCTTGTTAAATGTTTTGGATGCAATTGTAAAAAAGAGTGTACTCTCAATTTGCTTTCCAATAAATGAATTGAATTGACTCTCTTAGACAATCAAGCTAGTGCAACAAGGCCTATAGTAAGGCAAATAGGATGTTTTGATGCATCAGAATGGGTAATGACGTGGTGGGGGGAAGAGGTATTGCTATCTTGTTATAGACTGCTGGTGAGACAGTACCAGGAGTACTGTGCCCAGTTCGTGTGTACTCACCTCAGGAAAGATAATGGTACAATGAAGGGTGACCAGGATGACTCAGGCACAGCAAGACAGATCTTCTGAGGATCTGCTTAAGGCACCGAACAAGTATTTGCTTGAGACCAGATTAGAGAGGGGTGATATGATAGAGACCTTTAAGTTCCTGAAAAGTATAAACATGGTGAACTGAAAGGAACTCTTTAACATAAGTAACAGTTCAAGGACATGAGACATGAGTGTAAACAGATGTTAGGGAGGTTCAAGAGGGATATGAGTATGTTTTATTTTACAGAAAGGGTGGTGGAGCCATAGAACAGTGTGCAAGCCAAAGTGGTTGGTACTAAAGCCATGAATGGTTTCAAGTATAAAGGGACAGAGTGAAGTGTATAGTGGTTACTCAGGGTGGTAGTAATTGGGAGGAGAACAGGGGGTGGATAGTGAGGTCCTGCATGCTGTATAGACAGTAGGTTCAAGGGTTTGATAGGGAACTATGGGCAGACTGGATGGAACCTTGGCCTTTTTCCTGCCATCACTGTCTGTGTTTCAATGCAACCCCCTGCACCAGCACAATGCCAGCTTAATAAACTGTACCAGTTGCTCTATTTGAAATAAATATAAACCAGCTTGTTTACTTTCACAATTATGAACTCAGCATTTTTTGAAAGTACCTTTTTAATACCAAAGTTTTAAATCAGAATACAGACATTTCCCTTTTAGTGCTGCTTAAATGTTATAAACCTCTGCAGAAAACACATCAAGGCAATGGGTCTTACAATTTTGTGAATTTCCTATTTTCTACACAGTTTGTGCTGTTGTCAGTTTTAAATCACCAGGTTGTTGCCAAAATCAGGAGAAAAGGATTATAAGAGCTTTACAATTGATTAAATCTCAATCCTAAACAAATGGCTTAACAGAAGGAATAATACGTAAATAAAACGTACCGTACCGTGCATCACTTATAATGGCTGTTTGGCTCACCTAACAAAAAGGGATAAACTGGTAGCTTCTAAGTGCTATTTGCCTACCCTTTTTGGCTACCATGGTATCTCAGTATTGTAAAACCATATGTGTCACTCATTCACAATTGCCAAGCCCATGTGCAAGACGCATGCTGTTAAATGAACTATGACAGGGAGAAAAAAAGATTTTGCTCATCAGTGGTATGTGCACATAACACCAAGTTGAAAAACCAAACAAACGGCAGCCCTAATTGCAGAGCAGCATACAGTATATGGTGGCACCAGCCAGGATGCAATGCAGGTATGCTGCAGTGTACTGCAGAGAACAGTGTAATTCAATGGCAATTAAGCTCCTTTTTACTGCAGTATTTTGTGACATGTCATTTACTGCAAGTTATTGTGCTGCATCATAGCTGGATCATCTGTAAATCATTCCTGTATTCCAGGTTTGGGTTCATCGATGGCATCCAGTTATGCAAACCTATTCATCAACAAATTTGAAGAAGAATTTGTGTTTAGAGAACGAAACACTTACCCTCCATTGATTATAAAATTGAGGTTTATAGACAACATAATACTCATTTGGAGGAGCACAAAGTCTGAAATATGGTAGACAAAGACAAAAGGGCAATGCAGCACCAGGAGATTGTAGTGGTGATATAGTAACGAACATACAGGCAAAACTGGAAAGGACAAAGCTTCCCCTGTGTGTCAGTGGTGTTTCTACTACTGTTTTTTATGGATATTAACTGCATGATATTTGCTAATAAATGGTAAAACTGTTTAACCATTGTCTGTGCCAAAGTACCTACTAAAAACATTTGTAGTAGGTGCTTTGTCATTTTCAGTTTTGCCTACTGTAGACACCATTCATGGATACTCAAATTATGTTTCAGAGTACTGCACCTCAAATTTGTAGTGAACTGTGATTCAAAACAAGTTCTTTTCTTGGAACTTTTATCTATAAGGGTCAGAATGAACTATATACAAGACTATCACAAAGAAACTGTCCACAGCACAATGTTGCATGTGAATAGTGATCATCCACAAAGAGTGAAGGAGAGTATCCCTATTATACAATGTGTGTAAATAAAAAGAAACTGCATAAAAGAGACTGATGTTGAAACTGTTTTGAAGAATTTTCAACAAAGATTCTTGGATAGAAACAACAAAGGGAATACTATTAAGTGAGTCAAAATGAGGCGCAACTCTCTGGGAAGAATACATTGCTGCAAAGTAGAAACATAGCAGAAAACAACCAGCAGCTAGTCTTAGCTACCGGATATTCAGACTATTTTGATTCTGTAGAGGACAGTGGTGAAATACGGCAGTGTATCCAAAGTGGCAAGTGCTAAGGTAGCATATAGAAACAAACCTACTATATATGTTGTATTTTAGTGCCATTTATTTTATTGCTCATTTGTGCTTGCCTGTGGATTACTCTCACTTTACAGTAGTGGGCTGCATCCCAGAATATGCTACTGTACCTGTGTGTACTCATGTCCTGAATATGTAGTCTTGTTCCTAGTTTTGTAATTGCTGTGTTGCACTTCTCCACTACCCTCTACCCCAGGACACATCTGGAATCGAGCAGTAATCTGCTCGGCATGCCTTCCTGGTAAAACTCTTAACTTAATAAATAAACATAGTGTTACTTAGAAAAGCTAAAAGCAGTTGGGATAGAGTGATGTACTTGGCCCACAAAATCCTAGCACACAGTACTGAAAAGAACTTCGAAGCTGGCCTCAAGTCAGTTGGTAATTTCCCTTCTTGGCAACTGTAACCACTGCAATAGGTCACATCAGATAAAATCTACTGCCTTAGGAGGTGATATCACAAGATCTCGGTACCTTCAGACTTCTCATACAGTGTACTTTTCAAAAAGCCCATGTGATATTTTCTATGAAGGTGAAGCCTTTAGGCAGCTCAGAGTCAAGATAAATGAGTATGAGGGCAACACAAAAAGACAAGATTCAGCATCCTCAATCACCAGATATTTTGCAGAGAAAGGCACACAATCCTGGTGTTGCAGTTTCATAGTATCGAGAAGGTGTTGATCCCGGGGGTAGAGTAAAGGTTTCTCACAAGGGAAGTATTCTGGATCACACAGTTCAAGGCACTTTATCAAAATATGATCCAAACAAAGAAACTGAGTGGGTATCTATTCCTTTCATGCCCTTCTTTCCACCATCCCCCATGAGTGATTACCCTATGTGACTTAGATCTGTTTTTCTCTGTTTTGTATACTTTTTATGGTGTTAGTATTCATTTCTTCAAAAACTAAATCTATGATTTTTTTCTGGTCCCAGAAGAGCCCTGGACTATAATCTATCCATCAAAGTGAACTATGGAAATTTAATTGATAATGTCCATGAATTTAAATACTTAGGTGTAACTACGGATAGACATCTGTCATTTGAGCCACATATTATTAATCTCATTGGAAAACTGTACAACAGGATGGGAATGTTATATAGATTTAATCAGTATTCAACCACCAAGACCAGGAAGTTTATTTACTTACCTCTGAAAAGATGCTTTGTAAATTCAGGGCAACATATTATAACATTATCTGGTTTGTGACCAGACTTCCTAGAGACAGACATCATTGTGTACTTTATCAGAAACTTGGGGATTTTTCCTTAGATGATAAAGTTAAATATAGGTCACTTTTATTTTTTTACTTAAAGTGCATCTTGGTCTCCTTCCTAAGTGTATTCCTTTGTTGTTTCCCAAATTGACAAATGTCTTTTTAACAAGATCACAGATAGGTTCTCTTTCTAGGTTCCCTTTTTCAATTGTGTGTGACCCTGAGTAAGTCATTTATCTTCCTTGTGCTTCCAGGTTGCACCTGTAAACAAGCTTTCAGCTTTGTATGTCTCACCTGGTAAAAAAAAAAAAAAAAACAGCTCTGGGTCACAAGTCCCCATCCTTTAGGGTTACTAATTGTTATAATAACCTGCCAAAATCCATTGTTGAGTGTATGAAAACGTCTGCTTTTAAGAGTTCACTTAAGTTTCATCTCTTTAACAAATCTGTAATTGTTTTGATTTATTTCATTGTCGATGTATGTTATCGCTCATTTTTATGCACTTGTCTTTTTTATGTATTTTATTATTTCAAATATGTGTTGTATGGACTGGACACTTATGAAAGAAAGAAAGAAAGAAAGAAAGAAAGAAAGAAAGAAAGAAAGAAAGAAAGAAAGAAAGAAAGAAAGAAAGAAAGAAAGAAAGAAAGAAAGCCAGACTTTTTATTTCTGAACCTCAAAGTGGGTCGTTTATTGAATGTTTCCAAAAGTGCTTATAACAACCTAGTACCTATCACATATCATCACAAAACAATAATTTTATTTTACAGCTTTCTTAACTAGGCTTGCCCAGCTGAGATATAATATCAAATTTTCAGTGCTGCATCTCTCAATTTCAACAGCTGGGTTAACTGGAACACTGCAAGGTTATGAATTGCTCAAGGTCACACAGTATTTAGTACTGCTGAGATTCGAACCTTTGCTCTCGGTTACCAAGCTGGAGCTCTAGACACTAGACCTCACTGCCTCACATTACACCAAACAATGACAACACAGCAAATTGTACAAAATTGCATCTTTGCAAACAAATATATAAAATGACACTTGCAAATAACTGATAGAATAGTCTAGCAGAAAGACATTTTGCAAACCTTATTGACATAAAGCTGTTCACTAAATGAAGATGTCATAAAACAAAGTAATCAAAGTACGAACAATTTTGGTAACTGGTGGCACTGGCTCTGTGAAACATTGCTTACAATAGTGCAAATGTTATTTCCATGAAACAGTGCTTTAGAAATCTGCAAGATCACAGGAGTGCAGATGGCTGAAAATCTCATGAGAACAAGGTGTTAAAAATGATGCTAGGAGTCATGATGATCAGGTAATCATCATTATGAAATACTGGCAGCACCCTGCTGTAATGTCATTTCTTGTGAAAGGGCTTTAGAAAATGGATGCCTGTAGTTGTAAAAGGAGAGGAAACTAAATGTGTTCTTTTTCTGACCCTAACAGAGTTGCAGGGTTGGCCAGTAGTTTATCTGGAATAGATTTTCCTTGGCAACAATACTGTCACCTTTCTGTGTAAATGAGTGTCCCCCTTAAACAACTGTAAAGCTCTTATGACCCTGTTCCTCCAGTTTTGCTAGCAGTCTGGTAATTTAAAACTGATAGCCCAAACTGTATAGAAAACAGGAAATTCACATAAATGTAAGGCTCATTACATTTGACTATTTTCTGCAATGGTTCATAAGATTTAAACAACACAAAACTGAGACAGTTTATATTCTGTGATTCAGAATGTTGGTATTAAACACAGTTGCTGTACATTCACAAAATGCTAAGCCCATAAATATGAAAGCAAAAACTCTAGTTTATATTAGGCACGAAATGCTGCTGCCCACCAGTACACAACAATATAATGGAGTTTGCCCTTTAGAGGGCAGACCAGGTTGTACTGGTGCACCCCTTCCCTCCTTCATTAGGATGGTTGTGCTCAGCAGGGGAAGGAGGAAGGAAGGGGAAGGGCTAGGGATTAGAATAATGGGCAGGCAACAGGAAGGGGAGGGGCAAGTGGAGGTACATAATGGACAGCACAGAGGGGCCTCAGCCACTTTTTGCTTGAGTTTTGATTCTACACTCAACTGCAGCACGTTAGATTGGCATATTGATTTGAGGTTTGTTCACCAGGAGAGAAAAGTAAGGAAACAAACAACAAAGTTGGGGAGGATATTTGAAGTTGGTTTTACAAAGAAAAAGGAGAACATTTTATAATTTATTTTAATAAGTACAGTTTTGGGCAGAATAACATATAAGATATATGATAGAAGACAGAGAGAAGCAGGTGGTTAATAACCAATAGGTTGCTAAAAAAAAAAAAAAAGAAGAGCTGATGTGGTTTATGGCTGTTTTAGAAGGTCCAATTCATCTGGTTTGGTTTGGGGGTAATGATAGTAGCGTTTGCTTCATGGAAGGTAGGTTGGGGTTACAATTATCTTGGCAATGTTTTGTGGAGATGGAGAGCCGCGATAGAATTGTGAGGCACCATGCAGCTGAAAAAGCGATGTTAGCGTTTGGTTCAGGGCAGGCATGTTGGGGTGTATAAGTATCTGGGCAAGGTTATGGAGAGGGATAGTCACAATAGATATCACGAGGTGCTATGCAGCTGAAAAAGCGATTGGTTCAGTAGGGGAGCTGGGGCCAGCTTGCACGGTGCAGAGCCGATGAAGTGGCAGTTGAAAATCCACCCATTGGTAACCGCACTAGAAGATGGAAGTCGTAGCAGTGGTGGCAAGATAAGGAAGCCTAGGATAAGGGCGAGGGTTTTTTTGCAATGCTTGTGAGGTACAATAGGCCTCGAAGAGGCCCTGAATCAGATGGAGCAAAAGCACGATCAGGCGACCACGTGGCATGATGTCACACACCGAGTGGTAGTCGCGATAAAACCCCTTTCCCCTTTTGTGCCACTGACTGCATTTGGACCTGGTTTCCTTTACCTCAGCACAGGTTTGAGAGAGCTGAATCCCCCTTTTAGGAGGAGCTCCTGTTTCTTTACCCCTGGCATCGCCGACGAGGGAAGGAGCATGGTAGGGGCCAGCAGGAAGAGGCCCTTACTCAGGGGGAGCGGAAGCACGCTAATGTGACCACGCATCATGATATCACACACTGCACAATGGTCATGAGAACAGGGGGATTTGAACAAAGGAGCAGTGGGGTCAGGAGAGGGCTAAAAAGGTGAAGAGGTGGGTATGGTTTACAGGGGGAGCCTGGCTTGCAAGGGACAATGGGAGTGTGAATGCGCACACACACCAGTGGGTCATGGGTGGAGAAGCAGACACTCTCCCACCCCAAAAGAACCTCATGGCTGCCTCCCTTTTTGTGTGTTTCATGAGGGGAGAGCAAACCACCTCAAAGGACATTTTCCTTTAGCCCTGGCATTGCCCACGAGGGAGGTAACCCAGTGAGGGCCAGCAGCAAATTTCTCAGCCCCTGTAGATGGCGCTGGAGAAGCAGAGGAGGAGGGGCATTGAATGGGGAGGAAGGGCAGGGCACACACAAAAAAAATAAATAAATAAAAGGGGTCAAGGGAACACCTGAAAGGGGGCCAGTGGAGAGGCTCGGGGGGCAACGAGTGGCCCACGTGGTGTGGCACCACATGCCAAGGGCATGGCAGGGAGCAGTCAACTGGATCTTTTGCCTATTTGAAGATGAAGCCCTATATATAAAAAAAAACCCAGCTTTGATTGTTCAAAGAATACTGGGTGGGGGGGGTTGTGTTCTGGAAGGCAAAATGGGGAGGCACTTGGACATCAAGGGACAAAAGGAGCAGGATGGAGGCCTGTTACTGGGGGCCCAACCGGGCATGCTGGCACATGGCAGGAGGGACAGAGGGAAGGCATTAAAAAAATATATATATATATATAAAATTAATCTTGTTCTCTTCCCGTAGTTGTCTTCACAGTGAAAAGGAAGTGAAGGACATGGCACCAAAGAAGAGCAGGCCATCAAAGGAAGACGCTTACAGAGCTATAATCAAATTGGTGGAAAAAGCCAGTAGAATGTAGGAACTGGTGGAGGGGGAGGAACCAGGGAGACCTGGAGAGAAGAGGAAAGCAGGCTCGGGAAAAGGAGGCAGAGGCAAACGACCAGCCAAAGGGCTACGCAGTCCCACTTGGGTGCCACCGCTGACAGTGGGACCCACCAAGGTGGCTGATCCAGTACCTCTGCAGCTTATAGACATGGTAATGCCAGTACCTCCCCCTGATCAAGGTGGGATCTCCCTTGGTGAACCCAGACCAGGTCCCCAGAACATAGTGTTCCCTCCACAAACCCTAGTAGTCCACCCTCCTCCTCAACTGCAGGGAGAAAAAAGGGGACACTTGGAAGACGCCAGGCAGCACGGCCCAGACATGGTTACAGGTAACACACCCAGTGCAGTGGGGGACAGTATAAAAGAATATATAGGTCAAATTGTGTTGGCACTGGGAACAGGAGGTTTAGGGCAGATGGAATCGGCTCTGGCAGAGATTAGGACGGAGAAAGAGGTGCCAGGAAGAAATGAAGGGGGCATAGAGAAAGAAGGTAAAGGTACAAGGGAGATAGGTGCGCCCGGCATGAGGATAGGCGAGCATGTTCCACTGGCCACAAAAGAAAAAATATGGAAAGGGGAGTATGTGGATATATTCACTTTGGTGAGCCGGGAAGTGGCAGCAAAGTATGAGGAAGCTGAGAACACAGATAAGAGTGAAATGGCAGCGGTGATAGTGCTTTTAGGGAAGAAGAAGGAGGACAAGTTCACAAAAGGGAAGACTCGGGATGGGTGGTTCATAGGTTTTGCCACTTTCTCAGCCATTGTCCTAGAAAAGAGCCGGAGCTGGGCATACCACTCATCACTTATTCCTTGATAATAAGAAGGGCAAAAGCAAAGGGGGTGTGGGGTGGTTATACTATGACAAATTTTTTTGACAGAGAATGGCAACATTCGGGGATGTAAGATGGGACACCAAGCAGCTAGACTTATGGACAGATTATGTAACAGATCAGTCCACACTCAAAGGGGAATGGGGGAGAAAGGGGGCTATGCCCCAGAGATGCTGCTGTGCTTACAACAGGGCTTTTTGCTCATGGCCTCAATGTCGTTTTCGGCATGCTTGTTCAAAATGCGGGGGATTGCACCCAGCAAGCAGATGCAGAACGACATGGGCCCAAGGGGCACAGGGCCATGGGGGTCAAGGGTCAAGTCAACAGTTTCTTTGAGAATGACAAGGGTTTAAAGTGCAGACATGGAACAGGGGAGGGAGGGGTAGGGGAACACGAGCAGAGGGGGTCAGAATCACTGACCAGGAAAACCTTGCACAAGGCAAGAGGGAGGGGCAGGGGAGAAGAATGGGAGGAACGACAGGGAGCAGTTTGGGGTGGCCAGAACCCCCATCAACTTAGAGGCATGGACAGCCTGTTTGGACAGATATCCGAACAAAAGAGTGGGGGATATGATTATAAAAGGTTTTAGCACAGGGTTTTCACTGCAGTGTGGGGGGCCCAGACAAGTGAGAGAGGCGAGCAACCTGGGGTCAGTAAAAGGAAGGGAAGAAATGTTAAGACAGAAGATAGAGAAAGAAAAGGCAGCAGGGAGAGTAGAGGGCCCATTTGACACCCCCCCCATTGTGAAACATGCGGATTTCGCCATTGGGTTTGGTACCCAAGAAACAAGAAGGGGAGTACAGGGTGATTCACCACCTGTCCTATCGAGAAGGGGACTCGGTGAATGATTTCATCAGGGAGGAGCATAGTAAGGTGACATATGCAACACTAGAGGATTCAGTTCAGATAATCCGGGCCACTGAGGACGCATGGATGGCAAAAATGGATATTAAATCTGCTTTCAGACTGCTGCCGGTTAGGACAGAAGACTGGGATCTATTGGGTTTTAAAATTGGGGAGCAGTATTATTTTGACAAAGCCATACCGATGAGATGTTCCATAGCATGTGCGACATTCGAAGCATTCAGCATGTGCTTGCAGTGGATATTTCAGGAGAAAACTGGTTATAGGACGGTCATTCATTATCTGGATGATTTTCTTTTCATTGGGAGGGGAAGAAGAGAGACACAGAGCATGCAGGGCAAGTTTCAGTAATTGTGCAGGGAACTAGGGGTTCCACTAGCACCAGAAAAAACAGAAGGGCCCAGCAGGGTGATGGAGTTCCTGGGGATTGAGATAGATGCCCCGAATGAAATATTCAGGCTGCCGGACAAAAAAGTGAGGAAACTGAGGGAACTGATTCAAGTACACACCAGCAGGAGAAGAGTACAACTAAAACAAGTGCAACAAGTACTGGGGCACCTGAACTTCACCTGCAGGGCCATTAGACCAGGGAGGGCATTCACAAAGAGGTTAGCTAGGGCTACAGCAGGGGTCACCAGACCACATCACTGGGTGAACCTGACAAAAGGTGTCAGGGAGGATTTTAAAATATTGGAGGAATTCCTTAGGGAGTATAACGGCTGCTCTTTATGGCAAGAGGAGTGGGTGTGCAACACAGACCTCAACCTCTACACAGACCCTGCTGGGTGCTAGGCATGGGGGGGGTTACCTGAGGGGCAGGTGGTTTGCAGAACCATGGCCTGCTAGCTGGGTGAGGGACAGCAAAGTGAGAGATATAACATTGTTGAAGTTCATGCCCATATGGGCACGTACCCTGGTCTGTGGGGAGGAATTACGGGATCAGAAAGTGACATTTTGGTGTGACAATAGAGCAGTGGTGAAGGTCCTAAACAACAGGGGAGCCAGGTCAGAAACAGTCATGTAAGTATTGCGACATTTAGTGTTAAGGGCTTTGCAGCTGAACATGTCATTCAGAGCAAAACACATAGAAGGGGTGCACAATACCCTGGCTGACAGCCTTTCCCGTCTGCAGCTGGACCATTTTCAGAGGCTGGTACCAGCAGCAGAAGAGCAAAAAATGCCCATACCAACGAACATCCAGGATGTTGGCAAGAAGGAGCAGAACTGTTGTTTCGCAGCTCATGGGTGCCTCGGACTCTGAGGGCCTACAATGGAGCCTGGTGAGTGTTTCAAACATTCAGAGAAGCACACCAGATGGAGGTAAGTAGGACACTCACAGAGGAACAGTTGGGAATGTTCACCGTGGAGCAGTAGCAAAAAGGAACAGCCCACACCACAATGGGAGTCTACTTGGCAGGGATTAGTGTTATCTGCAGTCTAAAAGGGTGGAAGGACCTGACAAAATCATTGTTCATCAGTAGAATGATGCAGGGATGGGGCAGTTTGAAACAGGGGCCAGGAGATAATAGGAGGCCAATATGGGAGCAGTGGCTAGCAAAACTAAAGGACGTGCTCCCAGCAATATGCAGATCGAAGTCTGAGGCCCAGCTATTTCACACAATTTATGTTGTAATGTTTGCAGGGGCCATGAGAGTGAGTGAGGTGGTAGGCCATGGGAAAGAAGACAAGGAAGGGGGATTAGAATGGGAAAATATAAGCTGGGGGGTGAAAGAGATACAGATCAAGATTAGGAGGTCAAAAATGGATCAAAGAGGACAGGGTTGCATAGTGACACTGAAGGGGCAGGTAGAGGTTGCAGTATGCCCGGTGCAGGCTCTGTGGGCTTTCGCTGAAGAGCATGGGACCAGGGCGGGGAGATTATTTGTGCATGGTGATGGAAGAAGGGTCACCGGATATCAAGTCACAGCATTACTCAAAAAGGGCATGCAATTCATGGGGGAGGACCTGGCTAATTATTCATCCCATTCCTTGAGGATTGGGGCTGCCTCACAGTGCGGAGTAGCGGGAGAAACTGTGAATGACATTTTGGAAAAAGGACACTGGCAGTCTGCCAGTTATAAGAGATACATTCGAGCACTGAAGTAAGAAATTAAAATATTGCTCTTGTTTTCATTTACAGATCGGGGGCAAAATGGTGATGGGGGAGGGCAGGGGAGGGGATACTAAGGTGATGACACTAAGAGCATGTATAAGATAATTAATTTTGCTTGAACCCCATAGGAAGAGGGAGGATCACAGAAGTCTGGATCTGTGGCCATTCCTATATTTATTGGGCTGGAAAGAGAGCAGAGAAGAAGGCTGGGGGAAAGCAGCTGTACCAGGATGTGAAACAGTGTAGGTTGGTCTGGCACGGCATCCGGGGGATGAGATGGGCACAACTGCTTCCCACCTTGAAGGAACTCAAGAGGCGGCGACCCAGTCCAGACCTAATTATTATACATTTAGGGGGCAACGACCTTGCAGGCAAGCCATGGGTAGACATATACTTGCAGATAAAAAGGGATCTAGGAGCAATACGATAGTGGTGGCCTCAGGTATGCCTTGCCTGGTCGGCTATGATACCAAGGAGGGTGTGGAGGCAGGAGCACAGCCATAGAGCTGTGGAGAGGGCCAGGAGAAAGATGAACAGAAGGGTTGGGACATTGGTAAGGCAGATGGCAGGACAGGTAATACTGCGGGGGGTAAAAGAATGGGTAGAAGATTTCTACAGGACGGATGGGGTGCACCTGTCAGATCTAGCCATAGACACGTTCAATACAGAAACAATGGGGCTTTATAGAAGCATGGAGGGATCATGCAAGAAGTGGGAAATAAAAAAAAAAATAAAAAAAGAGAAAAAGAGAAGGAGTAAAAAGGATCTTCCCTGAGGTAAGGGAGAATAATACCTTAAGTGTGAGGGAAGCCAGTCGTCCAATGCAAGCTGGAGACTGGCTAGAGGGAAAAAAGGGGGGAGGAGGGAGGGAAAGGAAAGGAATAACACAAGAAGAGGAAGAAGATGAAGGAGAAAACAGTCTCGGTTTTCACCGTTACCTAACGGAAAAGGAGAAGAAGAAGGCACCCAGGTTTTCACCTGGGGGGAGAAAAGAGGAAGAAAGAGGGATGATCAGAGATTGATATATGGATGGAAATAAATGAAATTCTGGAAATATGATAATAAGAAAATGATAAATGGAATATGGAATTATGATGTATAAATAAATTAATTGCCAATCTGAGCACAACAACAAACAATGGTCTCTGTCTTTTGTGAGGGAAAAGGGGGTAATCTGGAACAATGGAGTTTGCCCTTTAAGGGACAGACCAGGTTGTCTGGTGCACCCTTCCCTCCTTCATTAGGGATGGTTGTGCTCAGGAGGGAGGGAGGAAGGACAGAAGGGAGGGGCTAGAGGTTGAGAACAATGGGCAGGAAACAGGAAGGGAGGGGCAAGTGGAGGTATATAATGGGCAGCACAGAGGGGCCTCAGCCACTTTTGCTGGAGTTTTGATCCCTCCCACCCACCCTACAAGGCAGAGCAAGAGGAAGACAGTCAAGATGGGACTGTGGTGGGTCTGTCAAAGGTGGATGACAGACGGCGTCCAGTTGGACAGTTTGGACTGCCAAAGGTGGATGGCAGATGATAATATGGGTATGGACTGCCAAAGGTGGATGGCAGGAGGAAAGGGGGAGAAAGGGGGGAAGGAGTGGAGGGGGGAAAGAAAAAGGAATAACACAAGAAGAGGAAGAAGATGAAGGAGAAAGCGGTCTCGGTTTTCACCATTACCTAACGGAAAAGGAGAAGTAGAAGGCACCCAGGTTTTCACCTGGGAGGAGAAAGGAGGAAGAAAGAGGGATGATCAAGATTGATATATGGATGGAAATAAATGAAATTCTGCAAATATGATAATAAGAAAATGATAAATGGAATATGGAATTATGATGTATAAATAAATTGCCAATCTGAGCACAGCAACAAACAATGATCTCTGTCTTTTGTGAGGGAAAAGGGGGAAATCCAGGACAACGTATAGTTGTCTGCAGTGCTAGGTAAGAACTTCTTTATGTACATTGCATTCATCTTGTTTTCTTGTGGTCTACAGAGACCACTGGTAAAGTCAGTATATATACAGACGTTACAATATTGATCTAGTGTGTAGTGTATGACTCAGTTTGTTTTCACAAAACATCTCTCATTAGCACATGTGCTAGACCTTGTGCTAATTTCTCTATAAAAAAACATACTCCTTAGCAGAACCGATGTTACTAGTTATACTTGGTTATTGCACACTAGGATTATCCTGCAGTTAACTCTGTTTCATATTAATGTCCTGGTATGTTCCTACTGCTAAATCTACAGCACCATAAAAGTCTATGGTTTCCTGCATTACAAATTAACCTATTAGGAGACAATGAGCCAAATTCTGGGCCCCTCCACCCAATCTTCCTATACTATTACACCCCAATGGCTTAGTTTAAAAGGGCCAACAATTGCGGACCTTAACATCTGTACCCTTCAAGCTAATATGTCTTAACTGGAAGCTTGGATATCCCTTTACAAACCTGAGATCCTTGGTATTAGTTAACGTAAAATGTGTTGAAACCTTATATGCCAGCCTCAGCATGCTCAATTCTTGTTTATAACTTTATTAGGTTAGATCATCCCTCCATCAAGGTTTGATCATCCCTCCTTCAAGGTTTGATCATCCATCCATCAAGGTTTGATCATCCCTCCTTCAAAAAAGGTGGTGGGTTACTAATTTATTATAAAAGCCACCTTAAACTATCTACACATACATGAAATTGTCTTTTGCAGTTGCCCTACAAAATACTTTATTCACTACTCTTGCAAGGCAATACTAAAAAGCTTAGCCTATTATGTATGCACAGTGGTGCCAGCCAGGATGCAATACAGTACCTTACAGTGTTACTACAAAATGCTGCAGTATGCTGCAGCAAATAGTGTAAGCCAAAGCCAATTAAGCCTGTCTGCCATGCAATATTTAGTGACATGTCATTTACTGCAAGTTATTGTGTTGCATCCTGGCTAGCTCCTCTGTATAACCCCTTATTAGTGGCCTGTCTGATATGCCCCACTTAACTGAATACAGTATACTGGTATGCATGGCAAAAACATTGAATTGTAACTAATGGAGGACATGAGTCTTGTTTGATTTGGGCCTGAATCTAAATCCCTTGATTCTGTCATTAGTAGGTTAAATCTGAGTCTGATTATTTCTGACTCTACAAGACCAACTGGCAGAGTTAGTTGCCACACCTTGATTGGATCCAGTCAAATCAAAAGGTTTGATTCCAATGTGTGGGGAGCTTCCTGATTCCATAAGTGTCCGCTCTCCTACCACCTGTGTATGGAGGACCTGCTCCCCTAAGCTTTCCCCAAGAATAGTTCAGCTCAATCACTTTTCCCGGATAAACCCAGATGACAAACTCAACTTTGTAGCTGAGCTCTCTCTCATGGTTCCATGTCACTACAGCTACTCAATATGGGCGCACATCAAATCAGCAACGTTATAATAGTGAGTGCAATAATAATGCTACCTCCATAGAGTGAAAAACAATAACGGTGACTGCAACCATCACGCATGGAGCTGAAAATTATATGCCAGACCCCCAAGATATTCATATCTGCTCCTCAGCTCATACTCCCTTAAAACCTGAACTAGACACTCAGTCAAGTCATGGTAGTGGTGACAGAAGCACAGGGTATTGAAGCAAGACAACAGCTGCTCCATCCATAGGTGAGTTCCCTACCATGCCACACCTATTTAACCACTACTCAACAGGTGTGCACACTCAATCACATACTATTCATGTGTGGGGCAGGGACCCCCCCCCCCATCTCTAGGATTCCAACTCTGAGTCACACCTGAATAGCGGAGGTATCAGCTACCCATAGTCACTCATTCCTACTGTGCGCTGTTATGTAGCAGTCACTATTAATGTGATCACCCATCTGGGGTTGCTCATTTATGTTCGCTATTTAATTCTCGCTATTATTACATGATACCGTCTCTCACTGATTGATCTCCATTCTTTAATACTACTGACATTTCCTCTGCTTTATTCTCCTCATAGACATATTTACTGAAACCCAAGGCAAGGACAAGAAAAAGGGTAAGGCAAGGTATTTTATTTTATATAGTAGCCTATCCTAAAGAGCTCGGAGTGCTGTACAGATTAAAGAAACAAAATAATATTATCATAGAACATATTATTTACATATATTAATAAATAACAAAAATACAGTTCTAAAACACTGAGGCAGTGGCCTCTCTGAATTCTCTAGGTTAAATGCTATTAATAATAATAGCCTGTACTGAATAATTGCCTGTACTGTTATCCTTATTATCTTGTCCACTTCTCGTAACCCTGTATCACCTGACTGTATGCATTGTATTGCTTCTGGATCACCTGATTGTATGTATGGGGTCACCCCTCAAAAAGGGATCTTCTGGGCCCAGTGGGCCAACTCAGTCATCAAAAATAAATAAATAAATAAATAAATATGCTAATTTAAACAGATGCTATTCCATCCCCTTTTTAAATGCCTTCACTGTCTTTGGAATACATGGTGCCTTGATGATGTGAAGGTCACAAAATGTTGGCATCAGCCATGATATGATTTTGCCTTCTGTTTGTAATAAAATAGAAGTACCATTCTGAAACACTATTTTTGCTGGGTGAGTGGATCTAATTTCCAAAATGGCTAGTAATAATTCATGGTAACATGAAGTCCACCTTGTAATGCAGTGGTATAGGGAAAGGTAAAGAGGATGCTGGGGTGAATTAGGCTGGGGTTTTCTAGTCACAGAAAGGAGGTGATTATGCTGTTTTAGAAAACAGGCAAGTAAATCCTAGCATTCTTCTTTTTTTTTATTTAGTATACTTTTTGCCCCTTGGTCACAATTTCTTCAGTGCTGCCATCTCCCCAGCACCCACCTTGCTTCCCTTGTGTCTTACCTCCAGGATACCCCCTGGCATGCCCCCCCAGGGTAGGGCCACAGCACCTTACCAGGCCCGTCTATGATGGGGAAAGGTGTCAGCTACTGCCGACATTGCCTCCCTGGCTCCCCCCCCCCAAGGGAGGGTTCAGGGCCTGGAGATATAATCAGTGGAGCAGTATTAGGTAAAGGAGAGGCAGGGGACGATTGAGGCCAGGCG
This sequence comes from Neoceratodus forsteri, assembly GCA_016271365.2. Taxonomy (NCBI): domain Eukaryota; kingdom Metazoa; phylum Chordata; order Ceratodontiformes; family Ceratodontidae; genus Neoceratodus; species Neoceratodus forsteri. Next base: position 78,997,019 of record CM057453.1, read on the forward strand.
CTGGGGTGGCCCTCATCCTTGGTGGCCAATGAGTAGTTTTTCCTGATTTTTCCAGAACATTCAGGTGCTGGCTGCTGTGGTATCCCCAGCCTCTGCCAGGGGTCAATCAAGCACCAGACACACTCCCCACCCTCCTCCCGGAGAAGGACAGCAGTCCTCGGAATGCTCCATCCTTCTCCCCCCAGCCGGACCTCCGATACCCCTGGTCCGTCCCTGAATCTGGATCACCAGCATTGCAAATGGGTATCCAACCACTGTGCTGATGGGCCGGCTAAATCCTAGCATTCTGATTGTCTAGGGCACCCATCTAAGTGGGCAGGTATTTTTTAACACAGCCAACTTAAAAAAAGTGCCAATTTGGGGTGCCCCATTACTAAGGATATTCTTGGGTACCCCGAATTTTCACTCTCATCAACTGCCATTTTTTTCTCACTCACTTAGCAAGTGGCCAGTCCCCCAGCACTCTGTGCAAAAATTCCAAATGCTAACACTGCCTCAGGGGCTGCCTGTCTTTCTGGTCACACAAAACAAAAACAAGAAAACTTTTTTTGTTTGTTTTTCCTCTTCTTACTTTTGTATTTCTCTGCTGGCTCACTTGTACTCAACTGCACCTGCTGACCTTCTCCTCTATGCTGCTCCTCAGTAGGACTCTCCACCCACTACCACCACCCCATGCCAATTCCCGATATCCTTAACTTTTCTATTCTGTAGCACCTCTTGGGACCACACATGGAAACAGAGCACAAAATGAAAGCACACAGAAACGCGGTTCTTAAAAAACAGCAGGTGCCTTATGGGGGAATGAGATGTCTCCCCTTGCTGTCACATTCACCAAATAGGGAAACGTGACCATAACTGCCCCAGAATGACACAGGCAGATAAAAACTGAAAGAAAAAAAAAGCATACAGCTGTCAATTGTTTTTTTCATTCTTCAAAACCACCAGAGCATGACTGCCAGTTCCTTTCTGCTACTCGCACTACTGCCACCTTTGACCTCCCTTGCTGACAAACAACCAGAAATGTTAAAAAAAAGATACCTTTTTTTCTGTCGCTGCCCTTCCCTACTCCGGTATAGTACTTCTGACATGCCATCCCATACAAACACAGGGGAGAGGTGGTAAAGGGCCGATGCCAAAAAAAAAAAAGAGAGGAGGTAAATGGCCAATGTCACAAAAAAAAATTTTGGAGTTATGCCTAACATAATGAGTGACTACCACCCCATTTTTTGTGAAAGATCTGTTACGATCCCCTGAGGGCCCCCAAACTATATTGAATTTAGGAGTTTGGCTCGGTTATCCTCTGAGACTATAAATTCAGCATGTATGGAAATTCATTGGTCCCCTTTGCATTCCCTTACCCAAACAGACTCACTTTGGGACTTCTTCTGCTTGATGTATAATACCATTATTAAAAAGGTTGTTCCTCTCAAAAAAATAAGAATCAGAGCCAGTAAACAAAGATGGGTAACTGAAGACCTGCTTCGCCTTATGAGAGAACAAGATAAATGCTGGAAGCATTTTAAGGCTAGGCAAGATCCAGACTCCCTTCAAGAATATAAAATACTTAGAAATAAGTTCAAATCTGAGATTAGGAAAGCTAAAATTCTGTACTGCCTCACTGAGCAGAGGAATTCCCATGGAGATTCAAAAAAAAAAACATGGCAAGCCCTTAATAGATTATTAGGAAGGGAAAACTAAAATCCTACCTCGTCTATTTTGCATAACTGACAAACTCTCTGTGATTCCACCACTGTTTCAGATGCTTTTAATATGTATGTTGGGAACCTTGAAACATAACCTCTGGCAGGGTGTTCCACTTGTCCACCACCCGTTCTGTGAAGAAATTCTTCCTCATGTTTCCTCTGAATCGTCCTCCCTCCAACTTCATTCCATGCCCTCTAGTCCTGGAATATCTTTTTCGCTTAAAAATAGTGTATTCCTACACCCTGTTCCTCCCTGTAAGATACTTGTATGTCTCTATCATATCCCCTCTCTCCCTCCTCTCCTCCAGGGAGTACATGTTCAGTTCCTTCAACCTGTCTTCATAGGACTTGTGATGCAATCCATGCACCATCTTTGTTGTCCTCCTCTGAACCTTCTGTACCCTGTCTATGTCCTTATGTAGATATGGTCTCCAGAACTGTACACTGTACTCCAGCTGGGGCCTCACTAGTGTCTTGTATAGTGGAATTATGACCTCCCTTTTCCTGCTGGTGATGCCCCTGCCTATACATCCCAGCATCCTATTTGCTTTACCTGCTGCCTTGTCACACTGTTTCCTACCTTGAGGTCATCAGAGATGATAACCCCAAGATCCCTTTCCTGCTTGGTGCATGCTATATCCTCACCCCCAACTGATATATTGTGCCAGGGTTTTGTGCCCCATATGCATTATCTTGCACTTCCTTGCATTGAATTTCAACTGCCAAACCCCTGACCATTCTTCAAGTTTTTGCAGGTCCTTTTCATTCTGTCTACACCCTCTGGTGTGTCTACTCTGTTACAGAGCTTTGTGTCATCAGCGAACAGTGAAATTCTGCCTTCTAGGTCCTGCGCAATGTCACTGATGAAGATGTTGAATAGGACCGGTCCCAGCACTGATCCCTGTGGTACCCCACTGGTCAATCTTCCCTCTGTGGAGTGACAGCCATTTACCACCACCCTCTGTGTCCTGCCACCCAGCCAGTTACCTACCCACCACACTACTGTCCTGCCCACACCCATATTCCCCAGTTTGTGTAATAGTCTTCTATGTGGCACAGTGTCAAAGGCCTTGCTGAAGTCCAGATAGGCCATGTCCACTGCCCTCCTCTGATCCACCTCCTTAGTCACCCAGTCAAAAGTCAATGAGGTTGGTCTGACATGACCTCCCCTGGTGAAACCATGCTGCCTTGGGTCCTGTAGTCCATTGACAACCAGATGTTCCACCAATCTCTCCTTCAGTAGTGCTTCCATGATCTTCCCCACTACCGAGGTGAGGCTGACTGGTCTGTAGTTCCCTGCTTCCTCTTTGTTCCCACTTTTGTATAAGTGGACTACATATGCTGTCCTCCAGTCTTTGGGTACCTCCCCTGTTTCCAGTGATAGGATAAACAGGATAGCCAGAGGTTCAGCTACCACCTCTCTTAGTTCTTTAAGGACCCTGGGGTGCACCCCATCTGGCCCCATTGCTTTATTAACTCTTATTACTTCCAGTTCATTCAGGACCCTTTCTCGTGTAAAGGGACTTGTGTCCATTTCTGCACCATTCTCACCCCTTGTACTCCCTTCAGACCCATTACCCTCCTCTTCCTCAGTAAAGACTGAGCAGAAATACCTGTTCAATATGTCGGCTTTACTGTTGTCATCCTCCACGCGGCCCCCATCCTCCCCCTTCAGTCTCACTATCCCTCCCTTTGTCTTTCTTTTTTCACTTATGTACCTGTAAAAGGTTTTGTCCCCTCTACCCACTGATTTTGCAATGTGTTCTTCTGTCTGAGCTTTGGCTTCCCTTACTGACCTCCCTGCCTCCCTTTGCTTCTCCTGGTACTTCTCCCTATCCCTTCTGCCTGTGTCTTTTGTATTGCCTGAATGCAATCTTTTGGCTTTCACTTTCTTTGCTACCTCTTTGGAAAACCATAATGGTCTCCTCTTTCTTTTCCTCTTGCTAACCTGCTTAATGCATAATTCTGTTGTTCTTGTAATCCCCATTTTAAATACTGCCCACTGTTCCTCAACCCCCGATTCCTGTCCCATTTCCCTTAATGCCTCATTCCTCAACCCCTGATTCCTGTCCCATTCTCCTTAATGCCTCAATTTATTAAATTGTCTAAAGGTTTTCTGTAACTCTGCCCTCATATTTTGGTTAAATCTCCCTAACTGTGTTCATCATTGTATCATGTATGAACAATCTGCTTCATTATCATTTGATAACAGAATTTTGTACAAAATGAGTATTCTCCTGTACAAAGTCATGAAAGGGCTCTACCCTCCTTCCATAGGTGAACTCTTCCCCAGGCTTATCAACATTATCAGTCCCAGTCTAGATTCACCTTTAAACTTCCAAAACTCAGAAGCACATTTGGGCAGAGATCTACTCTTTTCAGGATACCTACTTTTTTTTAACTCCATTCCCTTTGAGATTATTGAATGCAATTCTCTCTGATATTTTAAACTAGTTTTAAACAATGGTGTCTAACAAAAAATGAATGTACCTGTGCAATGCATTGAATAATATTATAAGTCATTGTATTGTCTATTGTTGTTTATTAATGTTTGTATCTTAAACTTATCACCTACGAAAACAGGCATTTTGCTTATCTGGTTTACAAGTATATATAAAAAATAGGGAACTGGACTGTACCTTCTCAAGCAAACCAACTGTGACACGGGGTGGGGGGGGCAGAATGTCTCACCACAGAAGCAACTATAAATGACTGCAGTGCCGTCTACTGACATATCAGTGGAGGGACTATTTTATGGAAAAAACAACAACTTTACAATCATTTCTACAATTTATTTCTATTTCCTTGACACTTTTCATTTCTTAAATAAAAAACTGCAATGTGTGCCCATTTTTTAAGTGCAATAATACCCCCTATGGTGGGCAGTATTGGGAAATACAGAACCTTCCAGGGGGCTATAAGACTAAGCCCCTGGGTGGTCTGGTTTTCCTAATACCACCCACCCTGTCTGGTATTATTGCTTATGTAGAGAACACTGGTGAGGACACACCTCAAGTACTGTAAGCAGTTCTGGAGTTCTCAACTGAACAATGAAAGGAATAGACTATAAACGGTACAGTGCAGGGCAGCCTAGATGGGTCAGGCCAGGGGCAGCAGGGTAAGACTTGAAGAATGGTTTGAGAGCCCCACTATTTACTCACTAGATTAGGACAGGAGGAAGGGAGAGGGCATGACATAGTAGGTATACAGATACTTGCAGGGGTACAACAAGGTGGACTATGCACAACTGTTCCAACTAAATGGAGGGCAATACACCAGGTGGAACAATCTGAATCTAGTGTGGGGGGGGGAGTAATATCACTGTAGTTAACTGAGAATACTGGGGCCTAATAAACAGTCACAAGACGCAAGTGTTGCTAGAGTAAGTGAATGCAGTAACCACTTAGTGACAGTGCTTTCACTTACATTGCACACCTTCCTGAGCAGTCACTAACATCATTGTAACCATTACAGGAAGGGGCAGGGAGTCACCATGCAAATGTCCCACAAAACCACACACTAAGCATGGCAGCATTTGAAATGCCTCAGCAAAGGTTTGTGGTACCCCTACTCTTAGACCTAGGAAAGGCCTGCAATAAGGATGTTAGAACTGCAGATATCCTGTGAGTATGTGGTGGGGGAACCAGAGATCTGAGTGGGACTCTTTGTGATGTGTGCCATTGTGAGGGAATGAAGATGGGGTAGTCACTATAAACCAGGGACAACAGATGGACTGGGGTGTGGATGGTGGGTCAGTGCAAACCAGGAGGAGAGTCAAGAGGATGAGGTAACTCACTAGACTTCATCCCAGCAGTGGCCTAAAGGTATACACTGGGCACATGAGAGAATTGACAGAGGTGGTAGTGCTGGTGCCCAACAGCTCTGGACATGATAACTTGTGCTACACCATCTTCTGGCCTGGATGAGTGTCACTAATCAGTATGTTAGAGGATGAAAGATTGGCTTGCCCCTACTAACATCTGGGTTCCCATATGAATTGCAGCACTGTCGCAGAAAGTACTCTTCACACTGTGACTCTGCCTCGCAGTTGTGCATAGCAGAAATTGGTAGTGACACAAGGGGGGCCTGTTTTCATCATATTTTTGTGCACCTCCTGTTGCAACAGTGAATGTGGTCAATGGGAGTAATAAACTCCAAAAACAGTTGATCTTGGTAATTGGTGTTACATACACAAACATGGAAATAAGTTTAAAAATACTGGAATTATATATGTCTTTTAATCAGGACTTAAATTCCTATCTTGCTTATAATGGCCATCATGAGTTACTCCAGTGAAGATGCACCAGTGCACCACAGTGTCACATCATCGTGGGAGTCGAGTGTTTGTCTAAAAGCTATGAAATCCTACTATAGGACTAGCTGGGGGAGAAAAAGGTGTTGTGATAAAGTAGTGAGACAATATCAATGTTTACTTTGGCAGACCTGCTGAGATCAAGCAATTGCAACTCCAATGGGATGTTGAGTTGTCTTGTAATACTCAACAGCAAGAAGTTTTTTTTTTCCCCAGGGTTTACTTGCTGCAGCAAACTAAGCTCTGAGAATAGAAAATTAATGTCAAAAGGGACTCTGGGTAAATCATGTCCTCCCCTTCCCATGAATTGCAGCAGCCAATCAATGATACTGAAGATTGGGATTTCCTTACACTATGCATATACTGGTGGCATTTCCTATTCTAATTTGTTAAAGGATGACATGTGTGGGAGAGCTCCTTCAGTTCATCCAGAGTCATTTGTTTTTCTTCAAAAACACATAGGATCATTCATTATTATATTCGGACAATGTGGGCCTGTGGATCTACACAGAGAGATCAGTTGTTCTATGCAACCCACTTTACCGTTTCTGAGAGCCTACCCACTGAACCTGGAGCAGGGCTAGCAAGGCTGGGCTGGGGGGACTTTTGCAGCTTTGATTTTGCAGTTAATCTCTACTTTTCTGATTGTCGGCAGTGAGTGACAGGTCAGAATCCTACTTCCTAATTGTTCACAAACTAATTTTTTTGTTCGGTGCTTTCAGATCTCATCAGTAAAGTATCCTGCTGCCTGTTACTATGTGTGCCTCAAACCTTTCTACCCAGTGCCTGTAAGGAGGCAGCACCCATGTGGGTCCTCCCAGTGGGGTGTGTGCAGTATGTTGAAATCTCACGTTGTGTCCATTATGTCTTATGTCCATCCATGTGATTGTACAGTCATAAGCAGGAAGCAATTATAAAGTCCACTTTTCACCTGGGTCAGCTTAGGGACTCTATCATCCCATGCTCAAATGAGCCAGTTTCTTCCCATGCAACCGCAAAGTCATTTGCAAGTGTAGGGGAAGAGCTGTGTGAGCTGCAATGTTAATGGTCAGCAAAGCCATTCATAAGGTATCACAACTTTGGCAACCCAAGTCAGAAAGTTCTGGTTGGATAAGCATCACATACATGGCAGACTAGAAATACATTTGTTTTGAAGTGTTAATTGTTTTATATGTAGTCTGTTATGGCTATAATTGTGTTTGTTATTTGTGTGTGAATGATTTATGTACTTAACGAGCTGTGGCAGTAATCAGATTGTTGATGCAGTCTGCCATATGGAAAAACCAAATAATAATAAAAGAATAAATAAAAAATCAATCAATCAATCACTTTATTTAACCAGGCATAAACACCATTGAGCAAGCTCATTTTCAAAGTGGTCCTGTACATTAGTACAATACAATACATACAATACAATATATAGTCACAGATACGGTAAACTCAATAATGCAAAAACATTGTACAGATAAAGCTCAATAAGGCCAGTACCTACTGGCCTGCCATGGTTGTGAACAAATGCAATTCATAAAAAAGTTTACAGGAAAAAGAGAAGAGCCAACAAATCCTAGACTGTCTCCAGATTGTTGGTGGTAGGCATGGAGAGGGAAGGCAGGGGAAAGGGTGTGTTAGAGGGAGAGAGAAAGGGAGAGAATGGGACGAAGAGGGCCAGGGTTAGAGAGAATAGGCTAGAAGTATTGTTTGTCCCCTATAAGAAAGTGTATTAAGCGAGATTCTAGTCATGGAATTTGTGAGAGGGATCAGATGGTAATGGCTCAATAATGTGTAGCATTAGAATAGTCAGGTGCTACATAGTACAATGTCTGCAAGCTGTCTCCAGGGTGGTAGGTAAGGAATAGTCCATGGTTCAGTGCACAGCAATACTGTAATAACCAAACAACCTGGGTGGGCTGTGCCAGGTTGTGAGGCTTGAGGCACTGCAAAGGCCTTTCAACCACCCAGGAAGTGAGATTATTACAGCTTTGATACACTCCCAGAGTAGATTACTACACTTATAACATTTGTATAAGGGCCAAAAATGTTATAATGAGTATTACTCCCAGTAGACCCCAGTGACATTTGGAAAAAACAATTTACATTATGCTGATACCAGGGAAGCCACCTCAAGAGGACCTGGGCCAATCCAGGCAAAGCCAGTTAACAGTGGCCTTGAAACTTAACAAGGCCTAAGCAATCTTAATTTCAGCCATGTTTCAGAAAGGCAGCCATGTTACAGATTCACTTAGAGTGAACTGAGATAGCTACCAGAAATATTATGTAACCCCTAGGTGGCACTATCCCTAGAGTTACTACCCCTGCCTGTATTGCTGACCACAAGTTGAGGGGCCTGGATTCAATATTTTGGTTCCTGCACCCAGAGTAACAATAGTGGGGGTATCTAACTAGCCTGTTATAGCCCTCTGAGAAGCAACAGTATAACCACCCACAAACCCACCTAGTGACATTGTACCTTTAGTAGCAGTTAACACACACTCAGCAGTGAACAGTAATAATATGCACACATCCTTTACACTTACCACCAGGGTCTGGCCTTCAGCAACTTCCCTGGAACTCCCTGTAAAAAAGCAAGGTTAGCAAAGCAGATATCCACTTTTAATGCAGTAACCCAACTAATAATATGCTTATAAGCCAGGCTAAATGTGAAGGGTAAATCAGATTTATTTAGAGGATTGTGAACAAGAAAGAGGCAAGCATCTAGATGAATGATTACTATTCTGATTAAATTCAGGTTACTCTGCATGTACTTTTAGTCCCGAATAATCAGTTTTACAACACTGGGTGCCCAGGATGGTATACTGGCTGGCCAGAGGCATTATCCAGTGGGGGGTGGCCGGTGTTGTAGCTGTTGTTGGGGCCATCGATGGAAAGAAAAAGGCAGTTAAAATACACGACAGAGCTTTGGTTATTTGCAATCCTGGCCAGTTGGCCCAGTCTTGTGTAACCCAGAAAATTACTGAAGCAATTGGATGGTATCACAGATAATTAAATGATTTGTTGGAGGAAGCTACCCTTGATTTACTCTTGCTACCAGTTGGCCGGGATGAGTCTAGTAATATGGAGACTTCATGTGAATCACTGAAGAGCATGGGGAAGCAGGGCAGACATGACACACCTCCATGTCAGAGCCTTTTCTTCCAGGTGGCCACAACCTGTGAGTTGTCTCTGCCCAGGGGCTGGACCCCCAAAGCCAGTCTCTCACTGAAGAGCAGTCTCTGGTGCCGGAATGGTCAGTTTGGGCTATGCTTGGCATAGGCCCAAGGCTGAATAAACAATTCTGACAAAGTTCAGTTTGTTTGCTGGTGAATGCCTCCAGCTGACAACACAGTTCAGTCACTATCAAAACAGGACACAATCCAAGATAAACATTCAGCATATTTAACAGAAAAAACATTAACTTCTCTAATTCTCAATTTGGTATTCAGGCTGGTTGCTATTACAGTAGATTCACTGAGCAAACAATCATTAAATCTGACTCAAACAACATCTGGGATGGATATTTCACAGGAGCTTTCTCTCGGTGCAAATCCCAGGCTGTAACTGCAGATATCTTGGAGCTTTCTGCCACAAGTAAAGGTTCCTTTTCATAAGATTCAGATTACTGCAATCAGGCAGTCCAATGCAGGAGAACAGTAGAAAGGAGGCAAGTCAGGCCTCCTCTGCCAATTCCCTTCAGCTCATTGCAGGGAGCAGCTGCTCGAAAGCTTGAGCTGCTCACTCTTCAGACTTCAATTGAACTATTGTCTTTAACAATTCTGGGTATTTCCCTTGGTTTCCAGAGTTCTGGTTGGCTGGGGTAGCTGTCAGTCACAGTTTGGATGCTCCCATCAGTTCAGTTTAGGCACCAACCTAAAAACTACAAAAACTACAGATTTTCCTTCCCATATGGCACTTGAGCTAAGGACCCTTAAAGGCCCCCTGCGTCCCATTGGTCCAAATGCTGGAAGTCCCAAACCTAACATGGTGGCTTCCATCCAGACAAACAAAGCTGCAAGAAGGCCAGTTAGAATAAACTCTCCATTTCAAACATAACAACAAGGCAGCAGCAAAAAAGTACAGTACAAGTTCAGGCTCCCTCTGCTCTTTTATCGCCTGCCGACTGGAGCAAACTAAAGGAGTGTTTGGCCGGTTGCAAGCTCTGATGTACTCGGACCCAGCCCAGACCATTTACTATACACATACAGGCTACAGTCTTAAAGGGACAGATGCAGAGGCACAACGTGACACTCTCACGCAAATCAACAGAATCAAACAAATACCCTTCGATTCATTACCCACAAAGGACATCTACCTGGCAGTGAACATGAATAGAGACCAGGAAGACATTAAGGTAAACCCCAGATTTGTAAGGGGGGTTGCACTTCTGATGGATAAGACACTGCACTTCTGACAGCAAAACTCATAAAATAGCTTCTCATTTTAACAGATACTGCACCCTTAACCACAGAGTTCTAAAATATTTATCCTTTGACCAAAGAAGGAGAAGAGACAGAAATGACTGGGTGGTATTTATTAGCGAGTAAATCCTTTCTCATTTCTTTCTAGAATAACCCTTTTTAAAGACTCTCAGCAGCAAGACTATAACATCCCAGACTTTTGATAAGTCAGGAAGACACTCCAAACGTGCTCCTATGAAATGGCTGCAAAGTGTCTTAGTGGGCATTTTGGTAAGGCTTGCTTACAGGGCCCCATAAAGTGATAAGAAACTGAATAAGTTCTTTGCCTCTAGCACTGATAGCTTTGAATGTAAAATACTAGTGGTCAGGACTGCTGATAAAGACCGCTGTTTATGTAATGTTAACTCTGCAACATTCATGCAGAAGCTATGTAATAGGTTAGTTAGAAAATAGCTTTCAATAATTGTTTGTAACAAGAATCCTAGCATCGCTATGTAATTCAATTAGACTAGCTTGTTCTGTTTCTCAGACCAGGAATTAGTACTAGAAGAAGACTGCTGAGCTTGTAAAAGTTATTTGTTCATTGTTTTTGTTGGGTAAAGAAGAGAACAATTTTCTCATGACATTTCTGATCAATCTTTCTGATATGTAAACATGTTTTCTTCATGTACTTATGCTTATGTAGTTCAGTGGTATGAAGGTACCCTAATCACAAAAATAAAAAAAAATAAAAAACACTTGAGGTATACCAGCACAGCCCAGACCTGTTTTTAATATGCATGTAAACTGTGTGTGCATTTTGTGAGGTCATATGAACCTTGGCATCAGCATCTAGTTCTGGTACTGGTTTTGGGTGACATGTAGCACCCAAACAGGTAAAAAAAGAGAAAAATCTGGGAGTTAACTTGGATAACTCAATGTACACTTGGTAGGATTAACTCTTTTAGTGCAGGGGTCCAGACAATTCAAAAGGTACTGGATAAGATTCAGACAGCTTCAGGTTTGCATATTACAGCATATTACAAATTCCACCACCACCACTGCTTTTTATGCTGCTACTGTGTTAAACTGACTGCATCCATTCTCCTGCACTGCCCCCCCCCCCACCAAATAAATGTTCTGCTGTTGTATTTAGTTATCTGCATTTAGGCAAACTGTGCACTTTTGAACTGCACACATCTCCTGTGCTGCAGCCCCCCCTTGGAATGTACTACTATTGTGTTAAGTTGTCTGCATTTAGGCAAGCTGTGCACTTTTGAACTGCATACATTTCTGCACTGGAAGCCCCTCCCTAAATGTCCTGATGTTGTGCTAAGCTATCTGTATTTAGGCAAACTGTGCACTTTTTGAACTGTACACATGTTCTGCACTGCAAACACCCCCCCCACCATGTGCTGCGCAAAAGAAGAAGGAACCACTATGGTTCTCAAACACAGTAGCAGAAAAGGTCAGAGCCGAAAGACTGGCCTTCAGGAAATATAAGGGAACGCAGCAGGATGAAGATAGGGAGGCATACCAAACTTCCCTAAGGGAAGCAGGGAAGGCAGTAAGGCAGGCAAAGGCCTAAACCAAGGAAACACTAGCACAAACAGTAAAAGAAGGTGACAAGACTTTCTATAGATACATTAGTGAAAGGAGAAAGTCCAGAGGGGGTATTGCTAAGATCAAAGGGGATAAGGGGGCATTTGAGGAGGAGGACCATGTAAAAGCATCTATCCTAAATAGATACTTCTGCTCAGTATTTACTGAAGAGAAGGCAGGGCAGGGCCCACAGCTCAGCACCATGGACACAGTGGGGAAGGAGGTGTGCACTAGTCCCTTCACAAAAGAAAGGGTCCTACAAGAGCTCGATAAGCTAAGGGTGGACAAGGCAATGGGACCTGATGGCATACATCCCAGGGTACTAAAGGAGCTGAGGGTGGAACTAGCAGAGCCATTATCAGAACTGTTTAGTGAGTCTCTGAGCACAGGAGAGGTCCCAGAAGACTGGAGAAGAGCTCATGTGATCTCGCTCCACAAGAGTGGTAGCAGGGAGGAGGCAGGGAACTACAGACCAGTCAGTCTTGCCTCAGTAGTGGGCAAGATTTTATTTATTATTTATTTATTTAGCTTTTGTTGACCGGGTAAGTGCACTAGACAAATCCTGCCTATTTTCAGGCACGACCCGGGGGAGAGGGGATACAGATGAATGTCAACTGATCTTGAACCAGATTAAGCTTTTGGTGGTATTTTTAGTGAATGAGGGAAATTTGGCCAGGACACCGGGGAAATTCCCCTACTCTGAGTAGGTGGAGCCTTTGCTGCTGGCTGCAAGATGGCCAGTTCGCATGATCCCCTGGAGGAGATGGACGCTGTTAGCTCAGGGAGTCGGCCTCCTCCTCTGTGCTACCTTCAAGAGGCCCCAGATGCATGTCTTGCTGTAGCTGATGTTAGTAATACGACTATTTTTGAATTTGACTCGTTCTTCAAAACAACCCTGAAGAAGTTGTTTCCAGTCTACCTGATGTGCAAAGTGGCTCGCCGCTCAGTTCCAGTCTTCAGGAGCATGCTATGCTAGTCCTGCAACGTCTGCAGCTTTAGATCTGCATTGCGAGTTTCGCGCAGGCATCACCGACGCCACTTCCTCATTCTCCTCCTCGCGACGCCGGCATTGGAAAGCCCCAGTCGACGGCCCACCGATGGATTCGGCTTCTGTTCCTGCTATAGAGAATTCTCTTCAACCCCTGCTACTGCTGTTTCTCGGACTACTTCAAATGACCCACTTGACTCACCGACATCGGAAAAGCCAGATTCTGGAAATCCCTGCAGCTATTCCTGCTCTGTAAGTGACTTTAGCACTACAACTGCTTCCGCTTGCTTTCGGAGAAACCCACAGTATTTTTTTCTCAGCTACACAGGAACCTGGCTGGTCCAAACGAGGGGTTCCTTATTCCCCAAAAATTAAATCTGGCCAAAATACTGATTTAGACTGGTCACCAGAGTCAGCTTTATTACATGCTGGCTGGGAAAGAGATATTGAAGGGACTTGGACTCCTGATTCTCAGGACCCTGTCTACATTAATATGCTTCAAAACTCTGCTAAGAATAATGACCTGAGCTCCAACGAACCCCGGGTGTGACTCTTTCTTCTTCTACTGTTACTAGTGACACTATTGTTGTTTCTAAGTCTATTTCTACTGTACCTGAACCCACTACTGTTTTCTCAGGACCTACTTTGTTACCTACTGTTGCTGCACCTAAAAGTTCAACATTTAAACTTACTGATTTATTTTCCTCCAAAGGCTGAACCTGCACCTAGGGGAGGAATGCAGCATGTTCTATTATAAGGGTGGATTAGAACTCCCACCAGATCGTTTGATATAGCTAAAACCCTCCTTAAGGGTTCCATGAAGTTTTTCTTCTGAGATTTTTGCCCTGATTAATATAGGTAATTCCAATTTTGATGTTAGTTTTAAACAAATGTCTGGGCTTGATAGATTCTGGGCCCAATATGACAAACTTCAGACTACACCCATTTGGTCCCCCTTCCAGGCCATCCCTCTCACCAAACCTGCCATTCAGTAACATTACTGTTGTTTTAAAATGAGGAGTTCACATTGAAGACATTTTATTTTGGTTAAACAACGCTGTGAAGTCTTGAATAGGCCTACCCCTAATCTAGACTCTGAACAGATTTGGGATGGCAGTTGGAAGGTCCGTGTTAGCTTTTTCCACTAACACTGGCCCACAACATTTGCCTAATTTTTTCTTTCTAGAGTAAAGACAAGGGCTTCATTTTTCCCCGGACAACCCAAGTCCTGTTTTAAATGTGGGTCACGTACCCATTTAAGTTCGGCTTGTGATACCCTTAAATGTAGCCACTGCTTTGAATACGGTCATATTGCAGCTAAATGTACTAATTCATTTAAGTGTAACTTATGTGATGGGACTGGCCACGCGTATGGCAGGTGCCCCTGGGCCTCTCATAACAGAGAAGATTGTCCCTCTCATGATGGCATTATTACTATTGCTCAACAGTCACTTGCCCATAGTCTAGCTTCCTCTAATTCAGAGGTTACCCCTCCTCCGGTAGTTGGAGATGTCTCTTCTGTTCCAGTTTTCCAACCTCTTTTCCTGTTATACCTACTCCTACTGCCATTGTGGTTTCCCTGATACCACCCGTTATTCCAGATATGGATATGCCTCCCCCCTCGGGTCAAGGGGGAGATAATTTTAGTTTTACCACTGTTACCCATAAACGGACTAGGAAGGGTTTAGCTGTTGCTACTCGTAGTAAGGAACCCCCTGCACGGAACTGGCAAACCTCTAACAAATTTGCGGTTTTAGCCACAGATTTTTCAGACAAAGACTCGGGGGGTGAGGATACTGATTCCTCCTCTCTTCTTTCTTTCCCGGATGGGGGTGATGGGGCTGATACGGATCCCATTGCAAAACGTACTAGGCAGCGACGAAGGGGTAAGTCACCACCTATTACTTAAATCCTGTCTTCCTTAAAGATCTGCTCTTTAAATGTGAACAGCATTAAAGGGAAGAGAAAATTAGGGGGGATATTTTTAACCCTTTCTGATTTACAGAGTGACATTATCTGCCTTGTTGACACTAGATTAAAGACCCATGGGGAATTATTCCAGGCCTCTAAGGCATGGACTGCAGGCCCTTCTTTTTGGTCTGTTGGACCTGATACTTGTGATGGGGTCGGATATTGTTCTCCAGCTCTAATTTTACAGTCTCTAGACTTGTAGATATTTCCTGGTAGAGCTTTGTTATTAGATTTCTCATATAAATCTGAGATTTCGTATGATTGGGACCTCGCGCCTCAAACCAAGGCTCAGAGGGCTTCCTTTTCACCAAATTAAGCCTACCTTTTTTCCTCCAGATTACTCCTATGGGTCGGAGATTTCAATTGCGCTACATCAAACAGATCGAGGCCTAAAGACTTCCAAGTTATTTTGTGACTCTGTGGCTTTAAATAGTGTGGTCTCTATGGCCAAGCTTGTGGATGTTTATAGACATTTCCATAAAACAGGTGGGTCCACTTTTTAAAGGGTCCTTACATACTAGGATAGATTTTCTTTTTTATCTAAGATTTTGATTTTACTTTCCTGTACAACTGTGGCTGCAATTTTGGGATCGCGTTGCCCTATGTGCCACTTTTCCTGGGACTCTGCTCCTAGATGTAAGAAAGCCAGTTGGCGTCTTAATGATTCTCTACTTAATGACCCTCTTTTCTTAAACTTTGGCACAAAGAGTTTACAGCTCGGTTGTCAGTAGTTGATTTTTATGATACTGGGATGGATTGGTGGAGGAATCTAAGCTAAGCTGGAAACAGTTTTTTCAGAAGGTAGCGGAAAAACAGAATACTAAATATTTGTCTTATCTGTCACTACGGCATCAGCTACAGCACCTATTCTCTTTAGCTAGCTCTACTACTCATGATTTTAGCTCTCAGATTAGTGAGGTCAGCGCTAAAATGAGGTTATCCAGTATAATCGTGTTGACTCTTTGGGTCAGGAGGCTGCTTTGGCACTCATCTTACTAAAGGTTGTTTAGACCGTTTAAGGCCTGTAAAGATAGAGTTGAAGCTAAATTAATTACCTCTCTATTGTCTCCATCGGGAGTTACTTAAGAAACCTGAGGATTTGCTTCACTGTGTTGAAAATTATGTTTTCAACATGTTTGTACTAAAGCTGACCTTGACAATGCGGATCATTTTCTTCGCCACTGTCCTTACCTCAGCTTTCGGACTCTGATCGACACAAGCTTTTCTTCGTCATTACTGAACCAGAGGTATTACGGCCATTACTAGTTTAAAATCGCATTCTGTTCCGGGGTCTGATGGCCTAACACCACATTTTTCAAGACTTTCTCTGCTGATCTTGTTCCGTTCTAACTATTCTCTATAATGAGATGTTACATTCTGATGCCTTGGCTACTTCTATGAAAGACGCTTTACTGATTTTACTGTTTAAGAAAAAGGGGATCCTTTTGACATTACAAATTGGAGACCAATCAGTCTGCTTAATGTGGATTATAAGATCTTGCCAAAATTCTTTTATCTAGAATGATTACTTTGGCATCACACATGATTAGCCTAACTCAAACCTGTGGTATCCCAGGTAGGCATCTTTCTGACAATTTGATTTTATTGAGAGAATTGTTTACTCTGGGACAACAAAATGCTGTAACAGGATGGATTATAAGTTTAGACCAGGAAAAAGCATTTGATACAGTCTCATGAGTTCTTATTTCTAGCCCTGAAGGCTTTTGGGTTCCCGTATGCTTCCTTTCCTGGCTTCGTTTATTATATAGGAATGTTGTAATACGTCCTAATGTGAGCGGCTGGATAGGCCGTCCTACTATTCTGGCCCGTGTAGAGTCGTCAGGGTGCCGTTAAGTCCCTTATTATATACCTTTTTATTGATACTCTTTTGAGAGCCTTTTTTCTTTGCCCACAGATTGTTAGGGTTGCTCTGTACCTCCTCTTTACCACTTAAAATATTAGCTTATGACGATTTAATTTTGGCTGTGATTCTTCCACGAAACAAGAGGATATTGTTCAGGTTTTACAGGCATTCTCTTCTGTTTCAGGTTCTAAGATAAATTTTACAAAAGTATTTGTGTACCACTAGGGCATACTTCCCTCCTAGTACAGGCCTTTATGCTGGTGTTTCTGTATCCACTAATGTTTTTCGTATTTAGGTATTTTTGGTTGTGATGATCCATATCTATAATTGGAATCTTGCCCTACAAAGGCAGATAATGTGATTAATGGGTGGAAAAGCATTTAATTGGGAAGAAGAAACAGGTTGTGCTCCTTAAAACTCTGGTTATACCGATCTTCCTGCATCCTTGTTATGTGTCCCCGACCATTTCCTATTTTCCAGATTAACGGGATTTTTTCAAGGGATTGTGGGGATCCAGGCTAAACCCATTAAAAGACATATTATTTACAGACTCTCAAGGAAGGTGGACTTGGTATGATCCACCCTGTTTTTTTACAGCCTTTTCTTCATTATAATTATGGGAAAGTGCTGAAACCAGGGACTGTTTTTGAAGCCCTATTTTTAGCATGGTTCTCCCTCTGCCTTGATAACTGGCAAGCCCATTATAAAGGGGTTATTTCCAAATCCCAACTGATCCCCTCTTATGGGAAAGAGAGTTTTAAGATGGCCTTGACCTGGTGTCTTCATCCTCAGGACTTTTGTATCTTATCTAGACCCCAACTATATGAGCGGCTTTAGAGGTTGGAGGCTCAGGAGGAGATTGTTTTTCCGTTCTGCCCCTCTGGCCATCTCCCCTGGGTACTCCACCAACTGCTAAATCAACGGCTGCCATCGTATTTATGGGATATGGTATGGTTATGCAACTATGATAGACTAGGAGTTAATAACAATCATAAGCATAAAGCCTTGTCTTTGAGATATTGTCCTAGATCCTCTTGCCTCAATGTTTGTGAAACTCAGCAACATTTATTTTGTGAATGCCCTTCTCTTGGAAGTCTGGTCTACCCTATCTGCTAACTGGGCAGAACCCTTGCTGGCCTCTTTCTTATGAACATGTTATGTTTTGCACGAATGACCTGCTTAATAGAAAGTATCATGTTGACAGTTTATATATAATTTTTGCTATTATTCGTTATTATTTATGGCAAGCCAGATGTTTGCTAGTGCTACACCAAAAACTATTTCCATTCATGAAGTATTTTGTAATATTCGGGCTGCTTTGTGTTCTGTAAAAGTCTGACTTCTTACTTTTTTCTACTGAAGCTGTATTGTTTTGGAAACACTGTGATACTTTCTTTGTTAACTGATTTTTGCCTTGTTTGGATTGTTTCTGTTTATTGAGTTGTTTTGTTTTTGTAATGAAGCCCACTTTATTACCAATAAAATTCCCCTACTCTTTTCGATAAGTGCCATGGGATCTTTAACATCCACCTGAACTACCACCAATCCAGGCAGATGGGACCTCGGTTTAACGTCTCATCTGAAAGACGGCACCTCAGAAATGCAGCACCCCTCTCATGCTGCATTACAGTGTCAGTACTGGGATATTAACCCAAGTGCCAGATGTGGGAACTGAACCCACAGCCCTCTGATCTCCCGGCCTCAGAGGCGAGTGTGCTACCTACTGAGCCACTGACACTGCCACTGCCAGATTATGGAGACACTGCTTAAGGAAAGGATAGTGTAACACCTGGAATCCATAGGAGCACAGGATTCAAGACAGCATGGGTTTACAAAAGGTCCTGCAAACTAATCTCATAGATTTCTTTGACTGGGTAACCAGAGTGGTGGACCAAGGGGGAGCAGTTGATGTTGCCTACCTTGACTTGAGCAAAGCTTTCGATACTGTTCCACATAGAAGATTGATTAATAAGCTGGGTAGGCTCAGGGTGGGTCAGACGTTGGTCAACTGGGTGGCAAACTGGTTGACTGGCAGAAAACAGAGAGTGGTGGTAAATGGTATACAGTCAGAAGAGATGCAAGTCACAAGTGGGGTACCTCAGAGATCAGTCCTGGGGCCAGTCCTCTTCAATATCTTCATCAGTGACATTGCAGATGGACTGGAGGGTAAGGTTTGTCTGTTTGCAGATGACGCTGAGATCTGCAACAGAGTAGATGATCCAGATGGTGTGGGCAGAATGAGAAGAGATCTGGATAAACTAGCAAAATGGTTGGAAGAGTGGCAACTGGGGTTTAACACAAAGTAGTTCAAGATCATGCACATAGGGAAGAGAAACCCTGAAGCCACCTATAGGCTGGGAGGGGAGTTGCTGGCAGCCACAAGGGAAGAAAGAGTCTTGGGCGTCAACTT
This sequence comes from Neoceratodus forsteri, assembly GCA_016271365.2. NCBI lineage: Eukaryota > Metazoa > Chordata > Ceratodontiformes > Ceratodontidae > Neoceratodus > Neoceratodus forsteri. Next base: position 79,016,260 of record CM057453.1, read on the forward strand.
TACTGATGACCTGCAATCATCCAAGTAGACCTCTAAAGCAGTAGGTAAGGACAGAGGGATGTTGGGGTGTATTAGTAAGGGTATCACAAGTCAGAAGAGGGAGGTAATAATCCCTCTTTACAAGACACTGGTTTTGCCCCATCTGGAGTGCTGCATGCAGTACAGGAGGCCACACCTTCACAAGGACATTAACCAAATTGAGGAAGTCCAGAGAAGGGCAACTAAAATGGTGCAGGGACTGCATCAGAAAACATATGAGGACAGATTAACTGAACTCAATATGTATACCCTAGAGCAAAGGAGGGAGAGAGGTGATATGATTGTAACATTCAAACACCTTATGGGCATTAACAAGGTGAAAGAGTCTAAAATGTTTCAATATAAGAAAAATAGCAGAACAAGAGGACACAGCATGAGATTAGAGGGAGGTTGATTAAGGGGTAATGTGAGGAAGTTCTTTTTCACAGAAAGGGTGGTGGATGCATGGAATGGCCTACTTCAGGAAGTGGTAGATATGAATACAGTGCAGGGCTTCAAACAGGCATGGGATAGGCATAAGGGAGCAATACAGGTGAGTATTAATAGATAGGCCATTGACAGAGCAAAGGCCTATGGTACATTCATAGCGTAGAAAAAGAAATGGGCAGACTGGATGGGCCTTGCGGTCCTTATCTGCAGGCAACTTCTATGTTTCTAAGTCATATTTTCCACTTTTTGAGCTGTACACATTTCTGTTGTGTTAAGCTATCTGTGCACTTTTCTACGTGTACACATTTCTGGCACTCTCTCGGAATGTGTTGCTGTTGTGTTAAGCTATCTGGATTTAAGTAAACTGTGCACTTTTGAACTGCACACATTTCCTGCACTGCCTCCCCCACCACCCACATGTGCTAATGCTGTATTTAAGAAAATACAAAATCACACATGCCCACACAATGCAAAGCATCATGGGCTGCATATGCAAATCACCACAGAATGTTATGCTGGTTCAACTTTAAGCAGAATTGCATGGTGCCGAAAGGCCTCTCACACAGTTTGCAAAGGGTGCTAACAGATCTGGATTTAGGCAATCTGTGCACTTTTTGAACTAGATGCATTTCCTGTACTGCAAACCCCCTCCCAGTGTGCTGCTGTTGTGTTTAGTTATCTGCATTTAGGCAAACTGTGCACTTTTTGAACTGAGCACATTTCCTGCACTGCAATGTCCCACCCCTTTAATGGTGCTGCTGTAGTACAAACCGCCTACTTTCAGGAAAGCTGAGTAGCATCTGAGCTGCTAATATCTCTGTAACTGTAAACCACCCCCAAATTATGACCATGAACAAGCCTCAAACTTCATGAATAGCTTTAATTACAATGTGCTAGAACAAGTTATTCAAATGTCAAAGTCCTTTAGATATCCAACTTCAATATTTTATTTTATTTAGTTTTTGTTGACTGGGTAAGTGCACTAGACAAATCCTGCCTATTTTCAGGCACAACCCGGGGGAAGGGAAATACAGATGAATGCCAGTTGATCTTGAACCAGATTAAGCTGTTGGTGGTATTTTTAGTGAATGAGGGAAATTTGGCCAGGACACCGGGGAAATTCCCCTACTCTTCAGAGGGGGAACCTCTGTCCAAGATGGCGAACGCACCTTGCTTGCTGAGGAGGTGGCGATGAGAGGGAGACCTGGTCTCAACTCCTGCCTCTGTGTGTGTAGAGACCACGCCTGCAACTACTGAAGCAAAGCTGGTTTCTGTGTCTACTGCAGAAAATGAATCTACACTACAGGTTACAACTTTAGAACCTCTGCTGGGTCACCCTGACATGTACTCTCAAACGTCTTTACCCCTTGCCGTCCCAATGAGGGATTTTTCCACTTTTGACTCTGCTACTGTCTGTTTGGCTGAAAAGGAGCTTCAGGACCGTTTGGGTGATGCAGAACGTCGATTTGAGATTACAAAGAAGAATTTGAACAGAGAACTGCAACGGATTCGTGAAGTCAGATTGGCAGGACGTATGTCTCCTGCAGCACACAATAATACTTTGCAACAACCTACATTGCCTTTTCAAGTGGCTGAGGTGCCACCCTGTGCAGCCCATCCTGGCAAGTTCTCAGCTGGAATACTCCTGCCTGCTTCTCAGCTGCCCCCGCAAACTACAGCGACATCATTGCATACAGTGCCTAGTTTGCCTATTGTGACACACTCTCCCTCTCAATTGCTATCTCTTGATACCAATCCTGCTACAACACCTACCTGGTCTGTAGAAACGGTATTGCAAGGAGCTGGCTGGGTGCAGGAACCTACAGAGGGGAAGTGGGTTTCTGGTCCGTCTCCTATTCGGTCCCCCTCTCTCAATGATTTTCCTGAGCTGCAGCATTCACCAAACAGAAGTCTGCCTATGTCTGACCCCTTGTGTCTCCCCAAGGAATTGAAACTTACCCAGCACCTAGTCTTGGAACCTTTGCAGGGTTCTCTTATTTGTGCTGCTTCTCCCACTACCATTACAGAGAATACAGCTCCTGCAGTAGTGGAGCCCCCCTCAAAGAAACTAGAGCCAAATCGTTCTTTTTCCTCATTGTTTAAATTTCCAATTCTGGCTGCAAAGCGGCATAATGCGGTACGATTGGCTTATATGGGCGGTTTACCTGAGCCACCGGACCGAGTGTATGTAGCTCGGACACTACTCAAGGACTCTCTGAAATTCTTTTCTCACGAAATATATGCACTGATTCATATTTCCGGTGAAACTACGTTTGATATCAGCTTCCAAGCGCCTCGTGGCTGGAGGCGTTTTTGAATCGCGATATCATGCCTTAAGAAATACTGTCCTGTGGACCCCGTTTAAGGCCATTCCCCTTTCCAAACCAGCCTTTAAGAATATTACCGTCCTGTTTTGGAACGAAGGTGTTGACATCACTGACGTTGTCTATTGGCTGAAACAGTGTTGTACTGTTCAGGGTCAGCCTGAGGCAATATTGGACACAGAGAATATTTGGACTGGAGGCTGGAAGGTTAAGGTTTTGTTACACTCTAATGATTCTGGTCCAGTGCACCTACCTAATTCTTTTTTTATAGGTCGTGATAGGGGGGTCTTGTTTTACCCTGGACAACCGAAAGCTTGTTACCGGTGTGGAAACCCCTCTCACCTTAGTAATGTCTGTGATAAGCTGAAATGTAATACCTGTGGAGAATTGGGTCATGTGGGGATTCACTGTCTAAATGAGTGTAAATGTAATCTTTGTGATGAGCTGGGTCATACGTTTCAAAATTGTCCGTGGGCTGCTCATAATCAGGCCACACATGATGATGGTGCTGATCAATGTTTTGTAATCACGCAAGCCCAGAAGGCTCGTCTTAAGACCACCTTAGTAGAGCCGACTTCAGTAGTCGCTCGACCTCTATTGCAGGTCCCTGAGCCTGTTGTAGATCAGGTTGTGGTACCCCCCAGTGGCCTCTTGTGTGGCACCGCTTACTGAGACAACCCCTCTTACCCCTGATCCTGTCCAATCTGTTCAGCTTGTCCTGACCCTGTTCCAGGCCCGAGTACTATGCCACCCCCCGAGTACCCACTAGTGTTATGCATCGGAGGTCTATGAGAAATTACCCCCGGGCATTACCATCGCCTCCTTTGCTTTTGGAACCCCCTCCTGTGGTTTTGTCTAATGCCTTTGAGCTACTCCAAACTGTTACTGATGATGCTGGAGGTGAGTCTGACTCTTCCTCTGTTGCATCTTCCCCTCCCGGATGGTATTACTGATTCTGAGATTCAGCTGGGTACTGGTCTTTCTCAGAAGTGGAAGGCCAGGGTTAAGCTAAAAGGGAAAAAGGTGATAGGGAAAAGGAAATCGTAAAGTGTCTCTGTTCTCCTTGTGTTATGTCTCACTTTGTTTGTCATACTATTAATGTGAATAGTATTAAGCGTCTGGCAAAAAGAAGATTGATTTTTTTCCTGTTTACAGCTTTTACCTACGGGATCTTTCTGTTGCAGGATACACGACTCCATACCACCCACGAGATTCGACAGGCACAACAGGACTGGCTTCTAGGTCCTTCTTTTTGGTCCATTGGCCTGGACTCCTGTTCCGGACTTGGGATCTTATTCAATATCCCAGATTTTCATTTGCTAAAATTGATTGATGTAGCCCCTGGCAGAGTGTTAGTCTTAGATTTTTTTAATTGGGCCCTGCCCTTATCAGGTTATTAATATTTATGCTCCCCAAATTAAGTCTGCACGTATAGCTTTATTTTCTTTACTCCGCCCTTATTTGCATACCTCCTTTCAGTTGATATTTTCTGGTGACTTTAACTGTGGCTTAAGTCTTCTTGACAAAAGCTCTTTTGCTATTACCCAGAAATTGTTTTGTGACTCCCACGAATTAGGGAAGTTGGTTCGTACTGCTCATCTCACAGATGCCTATTACTCTTTTACTAAAAAACATACTCCTACATTTCAAAAGGTAAGCTGGCTACCAGAATTGATTTTGTGTTTTGTCCCACACACTCCCAATTACCTCTGCTACTGTACAAGCTGTGGAATTTTCTGATCATAAACTGCTTTCCGTAGGCCTTGGTTCTGATGTCACTGTTCTAAAGGACCAGGACTCTGAAATTCAGCATATCTCTGTTGCAAATTCTGACTTTCATGCAGTCCTTTTATCCTTTATTCAGGCCCGAAATCTGTTTTTATTTGTTACGCAGACCCTATTGCATGGTGGACGGACACTAAACATGATTTGGTGCTCTTTTTAAAAAGATATAGTCTTCAAAAATGTTGAAGAGAATATTTGGAATATTTACAGAAAAAAGTACATTTTCAGTCCTTGTTGACAATAGCTTATACGACAGGACAAGATCTTTCTCAACAAATGCACTTAATTCAGACTGATATGTTGAAATTCTAATCTAGACAATCACAGCAACTTTATTATCGACACAAATTTAATGTGGTAGGCACGAGGGCTGTTGTTTGCCCCTTTGAGTCAAGTTCTCAACAAATTACACAAAAGAACATGTTGTGTCTTGCTGATTCTGATGGCACCTTATGTACCTCTCAGTCAGACATCTGTCAGATAGTGACATGTTACACAACTGCCCTCTTTTCTTCCTTTCCAGCTGCAGATGTTGATCCTGTGGTGTTGTATAGGGACCTTGACATCCCTATCCCTTCACAGTCGTGTTCTGACTCAGCCTGTATACCTGTTACTGAGTTAGAATTGAAATCGGTTATTTCTCCCTTACCCTTAAAGAGGACTCCTGGTCTGGATGGCCTCCCCACTGCCTTATATAAGGTACTGGGTGACCACCTGATCCCTGAATTAACTTCAGTATTTGCCTCCCTGTTAGCTAGTGAGTTTATCTCTTTAGATTTTACTAAGGGTACTTTGATTTATATCTATAAACAGAAAGGAGATATACATTCTCTTGAGAATTGGCGTCCCTTATGTATGTTAAACACTGACTTTAAGTTATTAATGAAAATCATTGTACAGCGCCTTATGAGGATAGCTGAAGTGGTTTTGCACCCTGCTCAGTCCTGCTCTGTACCGAACAGGAGAATCTCTGACCATTTGATTCTCCTTCGATAATTATTTTCTCATGGCTACGCAGACTCTGTTTCGGGTTTTATTGTATCGGTAGATCAGAAGGCGGCTTTTGATTCAGTTAACCATGATTTTTATGGAAGGCACTACATTTTATGCATGTGCCTGGTGAAATGATTCGCTGGATTAAGACTTTTTATAGGACTGCCACTGTTGTGCCTGTTGTGAATGGTTGGGTTGGACCTTTGATCCCCATAAAAAGAGGGGTTTGCCAAGGGTGTCCTTCTAGCCCTCTGTTCTATGTGTTTTTTCTAGATGTTTTGCTTCACCGTCTGAATACTCATCCTCAGATTCATGCCCTTTCTAGTTCTACTTTAATCTCGCCGTATACGGCAATTGCATATGCAGATGATGTCTGCATTATTGTGGCTAATGCAGCCTCTGTGGTTACTGCCCTCCAGGAATGTTCTTCCTATGGTGATTTTTCTGGTGCGAGTTTAAATTTTACCAAAAGTTTTGGTATTTGATTAGGATCGAAAATAGCCCCTTTTTCACATATTGGTCCTTTACAACCTGTTGAGGGGCCTCAACACATTTTGGGAGTTTATTTTGGGACTGTAAAGTCTGACCTTTTTAATTGGTCTGCTAAATTACAACAAGGCAGACTTGAGGTTGCCTCATATAATAAAGGGCAGATTGGGAAAAAGAAGCACGTTTTCCTAATCAAGACTTATTTGATACCGACTTTTCTTTATTTAAGCTATGTATTCCCAATCCCTAAACAATTAGAAACTGCAGTTCTTGGTCTCTTCTTTCAAGCTCTGTGGGGAAGCCGGCTTAATCCGGTAAAATGGAATGTTACTTACTTACCTATTTCTGAGGGGGGTGTTATTTTTTTCATGTATTTTTTTGACTGCAAATCTTCGGCCTCTATTGATAAATACTCAGAGAGGGTGGGAACCTTGGTTCTATGATTCTTGCAGATTATGGTTTCATTTATGGGAATGTGATTCATTAACTGTGATATGACAAACTTTGGGTATACCGATATATATTAAACACATGTTTTTATGTTTGAAACAATGGAGGATATCTACCCAGATGTTGTTAATGAATTCTCATAAAGTATTATATAATAATCTGATCCTGACCATTTGTGCAATACAGTTGCCCTTTGAAAAGTGCCCTAGCCAACATCTTCCTTCCCTGTTGGTTTTGTTACAGTGTAAGAGGGTGCCTGCTCACATGTGGAACTTTCATTGGCTGTCGTGTCATGAAAGAATTAACGTCAAAGATAATCATAAACACAAGCAGTCTCAAGACCGACCATGTTCTAGACTATTGTGTATTTCTAAATTGGAAACTATATCGCACTTATTTTTTGAGTGTTCTTTTATTTGGCACTGGGGTTTTTTTTTTTGGCAAGAGTCTGGGTCACTCCATTATTTCAAATGGTTTCTTACCAGAATATTATGTATGGTGTTTTTTTCTCCCCAGTGGTCCCTTTGGACTCTGGACATGTTAAATCTAGCTTTTGTAGTAATTAAATGGAATATTTGGATGGCTCGATGTCTGTTTACTCTACAGCAAAAAACCTGTTCTTATTCAGAGCTTGAGAAGAAAATCGTAACAGACCTAACTAACATTTATGTACATGAACGTACATTACTTTCCAAGGAGACATTACTTGAACTTTGGAAAGCTCTTCTTGGATCACAGACTCTGATTTTGCAGTGACCTGATGGATTGTCTCTTGATATGCATAGTTCTGTTCTGTTTTTTTTTGTTTACTTCTGTTTTGAGTCCACATGTGTTTTTGCAAATTGCTTTTGTTTTGGTACTGTACGATTTCTTTTGTTTCAATAAAACTTTCCCTATTCTTTTCGATAAGTGCCATGGGATCTTTAACATCCACCTGAACTACCACCAATCCAGGCAGATAGGACCTCGGTTTAATGTCTCATCCAAAAGACGGCACCTCAGAAGTGCAGCACCCATCTCATGCTGCACTACAGTGTCAGTACTGGGATATTAACCCAAGTGCCAGATGTGGGAACTGAACCCACAGCCCTCTGATCTCCCGGCCCCAGAGGCGAGTGTGCTACCTACTGAGCCACTGACACTGCTAAATATAAATGTAAATGTAAATATAAATTATTCTAATATAAAGGTAGAATTGAGGGAAGATATGAATAGGTGATGACAGCCACTAGGTTTCAGAAGACTCTTGTAGACATCAAAGTAGGCCCCTGTGTCCACCCCCACCAGGGTCATCAGAACAAATGGTAGTGGTACCAAAGGCTAATACACCCCTGCAACGAAGCAAAATGATCCAACCTCCAATGTGGAACTAACAATGGCTCACCTGGCTTTTCTAGCACAAAAAAACTGGCTTTATCCCATGGCCCTAACAGCAGAATCCCCATTAGATTCTAAAGATACTGAAATTATTCACCTTAACCGAATTCAATATTTGAATAGCATTGCTGATGCTATGTATATGAGACATAATAGATGAAGGAATAATTAAAAATAAACTGTTTTCTTTACTATGTGCATCATGTGGCCTGGAAAATGTAGTTAGGCACGAACTGAATTATTCCAGGAAAAGGTAAAAAAAGCAGACAAATAAATGATACTAAGGTCATAAAAGTCTATGGGCCCAATTCTTAAAGGGGTTTAGATCAACCCAAGCCGAGGCAAACAGCAGCTTGCATCAAAGCCTGGTGCAGCAGGGACCCTGCACCTAATTCTTTAACTGGCAGGGTCACTGCAGCTAAGTCCCTAGGCTTGCAGCACCCCTGGTTATGTGCCAAACACACAGCACAGCAGGAGGGCTTGCCATGAGCTGTGAGGTGACTGTGTGCTGGTCCAGCAGTGCCCTCAGTGGCTAGTGCTCCCCTACTCTGCTATGCCAATTTTTAAAACATGAATATTTAAATTTATCCTGGTGGTCTAGCGGTCCCCCCCACCCCCAATATGCCTGTTCTTTATAATTTAAATAATTCTGGTGGTCTAGCAATCTCTCTTCCCACTTCAATCTGCTCATTCTTTATAATTTAAATAATCCTGGAGGTCTAGCGGTCACGCCCCCCACCCTGGCAAGTAGTTCCCAGCATCCTGCTCCACCCCAACTTACCCTGAGCTCACACCAGCACAGCACTCATCCACACTCAAGCCCAGTCTGAATGGGCAGTGAGTGCATAATACAGCATAGTACTGTATTGTATTATGCACTCAAGGATGATTCAGTCAGGGCCGGCCGTGGCAGTGTGAGGAGGGCTGTGCCTGTCCCAGCTTGGGGTTCAGGTTCAGGGAGCAGGGCGATGGGTACTACTTGCCAGGGTGGGGGGGCAAGACCACTAGACCACCAGGATAATTTAAATCATAATAAACAGGCAGCTCGGCCTGGGGAAGGACCCCTAGACCACCAGGATTATTTACATTATAAAGAACAGGCAGATTGGGGTGGGGGAGGGACCACTAGACCACCTGGTTATTTAAATTATAAAGCGTGGGTAGATCAGGTTGGGGGAAGGACCACTAATCCACCAGTATTATTTACATTATAATGAACTGGAAGATCAGGGTGGGGAGAGAGACTGCTGGACCACCAGGATTATTTAAATTATAAAGCATGGGCAGATTGGGGTGGGGGAAGGAACTGCTAGTTCACCAGGATGATTTAAATTATATTTGTTTTGCAGAACAGGCATATCGGATGCCACACATTGTGCCAGGCTCTCCCAGATGGATATTTTTAAGTACCCTTAGACCAGCCCTGACTGGTCTAAGGGTACTTAAAAATTCTCCCTCTTGGAGAGTTTTGTGAAATGGACATTCAGGGATGTGGCAGCTTGCATCTACCTTCCCCCTTGCACTGGGCTGCAGCCCATTTTGTAGTGCATGGGCGGCAAAAGCCCTGTTTGGTGCAGACAGCCTGCAATTTCCACAGGCTGCCTTTGTGAATAGCTCCCGGTACATCTTTTGGGGCAAGGGGCACTTTGCACCATTCTTTGTGGTGCAAGCCCCTTGTGCCCTGCTGGGAGCTTTGAGAATTGGGCCCTATAAATCTCTTCAGAACTCTCACGGTCATTGTGAAAACAGCATCATTGTTTGACTTCCATAATACAGAAGTGTTGTGGGTGAGCATAACTGGAGAAATGGTCCTGAGAATAGATACTGCAGATTCAAGATCCATTTACAGTTACCTTCTCAGCTGCTCCCCTAGTTTGGGACAAAATCCTCACACAGTGCTCACACACAGAGCTTGACAAAATAAAGCTCAGGAATGTTTGCAAAAATACATGTCACTGTATGCACAGACAAAAAAAAACAGGCTGGACTGATTTGATACACTATGGAAGAAATCCAAGGAGGGACATACAAACCACAAAGACAATACCAGTCCCACTTGCAGTGAAAAGTCAGGTAGGACTGCAAATAGCAGGAATTATTACAAAAACTAAACAAGCACTCGTCAGTGATGAATGTTGGTTGCTTGTTTAACAGTGGCACTTCCCTGAGCTCCCTTTATAGCCGGCAGTATACCTCATCTGGTCCCATAGCCTTATGTACTTTCAAGACAGCAACCTATTTCAGTAACACTTATTTAAATCCCGCCCTCTTATGCACCCGGCGCCTGCAATTTCTGCTGGAAAAAAACATTTAATGGGGACTATCAGAACCCACCCGCCTCTAATGCTGGTCCCCATCTTAAAAACTAATTTAAGTGACGGGCAGCAGCACCAAGAATACAGAGTAATCCCTCGAATTTAAGTGAGAGGCAGCAACACCAAGAAAACAGAGTATCCCCCCCAACAACAATAAGCGGTTATCGGACCCCTCCATCCATCCATGGCCCACCACACCCAGTGCCCAATTCTCCTTATTAGGAGAAGGTAATTGCCGCCACAGCCCACCAGTCTAGCACAGCACAACCCTCCCTCCTCCACTGTTGTGCGCCAGCTTCTAATGAATGAAACCACGCTGCTTGTTGCTATAGTACAGCCAGCAGATCACATTGCAAAAAAGTAAGTTAATGCATAAGTTAGGGTTTTTATTAGATTGTCAAAAGCTGGGGAATTCAGCCTGAGATTCCCACCCCTACCACCCCACCCCACCCTCACACACAGGCATCAGGGTGTGCCATGGGTTCATCAGGCCCAACTCTCACCCCATTCCATGTGTAAACAAGCTGACATGGTACAGTATAGGAGAATGGGGTGAGAGTTAGGCCTGACAACCCCATGGCACACCCAGATGCCTGTCGGTTTGTGGAGGGTGGGCAGGAGGGGTGGAAACCCTAACATCGAATTTCCCAGCTTTTGATGATTTAATAAAAACCCTCACTACTGTATTAACATAGTTTTTTGCAATGAATTTTCCTTCTTTTTGAGACAGTATAATAGTATCCTTATTTTACTGTGGGAGTGCAGGGTCCAAATTCCGCAAAGTTATGTTTGTGCATAGAATAAATTCAATGGATGCATATAACTTTGACATTTTCAGGAATTTTTTCACCAAAGTTTCAATATGGACTTTTGGGGACCACACATCATAAACACTGGCACTGTCATTTTGTTAATCTGTCCCGAAAGTTGATTTTGCAAAGCGGTCATGCTATTCTGCGCAACAGGTGTGAGAACATGTTTTGGTCAGGATGTGAAAAATGACAGCTGTATACTGTTCATGAGGAGGTGAGAAAAATGGTAATGCTGAAAATTTTGAGTACAACTATGAAAAATTGTCGAAGTTACGCAAGTAATGTAAACTTGCGCAATGCACGCTTGTAATGCGGTCATTTGGTGGAATTATTTCACCAAATTTTCAGCATGGAGTTTTTGAGACCTCACCTCATGAACACTGGCACTGTGATTCCATTAATCCATCCGGAAAGTTGTTTTCACACAGTGACTGCACCATTCTGCGACACTGGTGCGAAAATACATTTTGGGCAGGATGTCAAAAATGATAGCTGTACTGTTTATGAGGAGGTGTGAAAAAATGGCAATGTTGAAAATCTGGAGTGAAATTATTAAAAATTGGTGAAGTTACGAAGGCATATTAATTGAGCAACGACACTTGTAACGTAGTCATTTTGGGACTTTGACTACTTAATATGGATTTTGAGACTCATTCTCATGAACACTGACATTGTCATTTCATTATTCAGCCCCAAAAGATGATTCCATGCAGCAAGTGCAAAATCACCTTTCTGGATTGATTAATGAGATGACGGTGTCAGTGTTCATGAGGTGTGGTCTCAAGAACCCCATGTTGAAAATTTGGGGTAAAAATTCCTAAAAATAGCTGAGCTAGCAAGATAAGTTGAAAGACCCAATTGACAGTCCTTATGCAGTTTACCTTGATTCCTTCAGTTCGCGGTTCACTTTTGAAGAGTGAAGATGTGTCCCAGTCCAGAGAAGATCACAGCTGTCACCCTTCGGAGGTAAGTATGGGGTAAAGAGGGATGTGGGGAGGTGGGTGCACAGAGGAAGGGTCAGGATTTGGAGAGGGGGAACATGGGGAGATGATGAGGGACTGCTTTCTTTTCTTTTTCCAGGTACAAAAAAAATACTTTTTTTTTTTTACATTTTTACAGGTACATTCTACATTTGAGGACACTGGGAGTGAGCTACCCAGTGTCCCACACTGTCAGGGGAAGGGGGGCTACTGCCAACATGTGGATTTGGCACCCCATTGTCTGCAAACATAAGGAGGGAAAATGACAACACTGCTGGGGGGGGCATTCTGGGAATACTCCGAGTGGGCTCCCCAGTGTTTCACAGCAATAAATGGGGATTTTATACACAATTGAAAACACTGGGAGTGGGCTACTGGGGGTAGAGGGGCTACTGACTACACGGGGATTGGGCATCCCACTGTCAGCAAGCCTTAGATTAAGAGGGCACAGCGGGGGAGGGAGGGGGAACCATTCTGGGATGAAGGACACTGGGAGTGGGCTATCCAGTGTCCCACACTGAGAGAGATGGGTTGGCCTGTTTTTGTTGGTCTGGGAAGGATATTTTATTTTTGGCGGGGAGGAGCCACTGTTGCAATACTTCCCCTTTCACTCCACAAGCTGACCAGCTCTTTAATGATGTGGGCTTTGTGCAAATCAAAGGACCAAAGCCCTCTCTGATTGGAGCAGCTTTGGCCCTTTGAAGTGCATGACCATTCAACCCACCTAGCAGAGAGTTGTGTCAGGACCACACCCTGTAGTCATTGGTGCTGACTGATGAGCCCATTACAAGCCCCGGTTTTCTGTACTGCAATGGGATCGACAGCGACACACACCCAAAATCCTGTATTGCAACAATACATTGGTTTGTGCATGCACACAACCAACATAATGAGAGTTAAGGCAAACTTCCCTTTGTTACCAGTAAAGGAAACAGATGGCACTACAAGACTGGTGGTTGACTGTAGAGCTTTAAATAGACAAAGAGATGGTTTTACATTTAACCTAAGAAAAATGCCAAATAGGGAGTTTAAAAGTAGAGTTCCTAGGTTCTAAAATATCCCCATGGGACATAGGTGTGTCCAAACAGTTCAAAGACTTATTTATTAATTTATTTATTCAATTTTGGTAACCGGGTAGGCCCACTGAGCCCCGAAGGTCCCTTTTTCAGGGGTGACTCAAAATTAGTTACAGAAGGATACAAGTACAGTAACGGAACAAGGACACAGTTCAGAATAACATAAGAGAGAATCAAGTACATGGATGAACAGTGCTGACATTGTGCCAAAATTAGTTACGGGAGAAGACAATTACAGGAATATGCAAGGGTAACAGTGTTGCAATCAGGAGAGAAGGTAATACTTTAGACAGCACTGCATGGCTTAGGCTAGTAAGGACCTGGCCTTAGAATTTGGGTATGTCCCCTCATTGACAGGAGCAGACGCTAACTTCTAGTAAGTGAACACAGAGTCTCTTACGGAATTTTCCAAGGGAGGGGGTGTCCCAAGGGAAGGGAGGAAGCTTATTCCATAGGGCAGGGGCAGAAGCGGCAAAGGATTTACTGCCAACAGTGGTTCGAACCCTAGGTTTATCTAGGAGGTTACTCCCAGAGGTTCAGAGGGTACACACTGAGCGCTTGGGTACCAGGAGACTGGCCAGGTTATCTGGGTAATTACAGTGTAGGAGCTTGTACACATTGCAAAGCAGAAGGTACTGAAGGTGACTATCTAGGGAGGGCCATTGTAGGGAAGGAAGGGCTTCACAGTGATGCCGTCTTTTGTGGGATTCTGACGCAAACCGAGCTACTTTGTTGTAGAGAACTTGTAGCATGCTCATCTCTTGTTTAGCCAACCCCTGAAGTATAGGGGCAGCAAAGATCAGTGTAGGAAGGAGGAGGTTGTTGGCAATGGTGATTCTGGACTCGGGGATGAGCTGGTCATTCAGGCGGTACAGCAGGCCCAGTTTGTGGTGCACCGCTTTGGTTAACTGGTCTAAGTGAGACTTGAGGGTAAGCCCCTGATCTAGGGTTAGCTCCAGGTATTTGAGGAAACTCACTACGTCGATGCAGCTGCCTGAGGATGAGGTTAGAGGGAGTAAGGCATTCCTGTCTGGGCCAAGGTTTCTCTGTCCAAATAGCATTGCCTTGGTTTTTGTGGTGTTTAAGACCAGCTTATTCTCAGTAAGCCAGGACTCTAACTTGGCAAAGTCAGCTTGCAGATGGGGTCCCAGATCAGATGGGTTGTTTGGGGACTTATAGATTATAGCATCATCTGTATATTGAATGAACAAGCTGCCACTGCAGTGGGATTTAAGGTCATTGACAAATAGTGAGAATAGGAGGGGGCCCAGGATGGAACCCTGAGGCACCCCTTCACTTAGGGGGAGTGGATCTGAGGTCACACTCTTCCACCTGACCTGCTGGGAGTGACCACATAGATAGCAGGTGAACCAGGAAAGGGAATGCTGATCCATGCCAAAGGAGGCCAGTTTGGATAGCAGGAGTTTGTGATCTACTAGGTCAAAGGCCTTAGATAGATCGATAAAAACAGCTCCTGTAGGGAATCCTTTGTCCATGGCATCTAGGACGTCAACTGAGAATTTTATGAGGGCTATATCAGTGCCATGGTTCTGCCTAAAGCCATGTTGCATGGAGGCTAGCAACCAGTTAGTCTCAAGGTAGTCATGGAGTTGACAGTACACTAGCCTTTCCTGAATCTTGGCCAGAGCACAAAGCAGCAAGATCAGCCTGTAGTTACCGATGGATTACCTAGGACCCCCTTTGGGGATAGGGACCACAACGGCCTGTTTCCAGGTATTGGGTACAGTACCTTCAAGCAGGGATCTGTTGATTAGCCATGTGATAGGTAGAGTAATGCCTGGTGCTGCCACCTTTAGTAATTCAGGGCAGATGCCATCGGGTTATCCAGGGCCTTTGGCTTTGATGGTCTTTAAAAGGGGGAGTACCTTCTTGACCTTAACTAATCACAGGTGGAAGAGCGGCCATGTGGGGCAAGATCCCTCCAAGCATGGGGGCACAGAAGGGGTAGGTGTAAGGCTGGACTTGTAGCCATCAAGGTTGGTGAAGTAACTGTTGAAGGCAGCAGCAATTGTATGGCCGTCATTAGTTATAAGGTAATTGATTTCAGTAGGGCTTAGGGAAGGGTTCTTGTTGCCCTTTATCAGGTCATTGACATGGGACCAGAATGACCGAGGGTTGGCCAGAGTAGTTTGCTGGAGAAGCTTGACATACTCTCTTTTTGCCATCTTAGTGGTATGCTTGCACTAATTCCTTATTTTTTTATATGACACAAGGTCTGCAGGCAATGCAGAGTATTTGTAACGCTTCCATGCCTTGTTCCGGTTTACCATCAAAGATTAGAGCTCTGTGGTGATCCATCTATGGCAGCTACCTTTTGTATGGAGTTTCCTAAATGGGGTGAACAGGTTAGCTGCAGAGCTGAAGGGGTTCTGGAAGAACTCTAGGGCTTCGTCTAGTGTTGGGAGGTGCCATAACGGGGTCCAGTCAAGGTTGCCGAGGTACTCATTGAAGGCATCCTCTGAGAATTTGGAGTAGTCTCGGGTAGAGAGTATCCTAGGAGGGACCCGGGGGAAACAATTTTTCCAGATGCAAAAGATGGATGAATGGTCACTAAGAGCATCAGCCATGATACCAGCAGTCAGAATGTGGACACCAGAGCCAGTCGAGGGTTGTGTGGTTCCCTGTTTTGTTGTTAGCCCTGGTCTTTTCAGAGATGATTCATTCCAGGTTAGCATCTAGTAGTGAGGCCCTGAGGGTCTGCTCTGAGTCCTCTGCCCAGTTGAGATTGAAGTGCCCCAGGATCAGGAGTTCTGAGGAGACTGCATCAGCAATAACCTTAGTAATAGTTTCCAGGCTTGGAGGGCCACCTTTGGAGGGTGTTAGAGGCAGCCTTCAATAAGGTATTTTGTGTTGCCAAGGGTAATTCTATTAAGACTGATTCACCGCCGGAGTGATCAGTGCCTGGTAGGTGGGCAAGAGCTACATCAAGGGAGTCCCTGGCATATATGAGTACCCCATCCCCTCTTTTGCCCTCATGGGCCTTGCAGAAGGAAGAGTAGCCAGACACTGCCACCTTGTGAGATAGGGTGTGAGACTTAAGCCATGTTTCAGACACAGTCAGTATGTCTGGGTTGTAGAGAGACAACCAACCCTGAACCTCCTGTATTTTTGGACGGAGGCTACAGACATTCATGTGGGCAATTTTTAAGCCCTTGGAAGATGCCCAATGCAAGTCAAGGGGAGAGCCAAGAGTGATGTTGGTGACCGGAGGGCCAGGGTTAAGTTCAATGTCACCTGCTAGGAGCAGCAGGAATGAAAGATGAAATAGAGCTTTTGGGGATAGGGGGCGCAGACACCCTCTATGGTGCTTTGCATAGAAATGAAGGGCCAGATAGCAGGCACCCTTTTTAGTGAGCATATAGGACACAAAGAGTGGTTGCACCCTCTGTTTAGCTGGATAGCCTGGTATGATGGGAGGAGAGTGGATGTGTTGACTCAGATCCAGGTACCCAGTCCTAGGAAGGCACATAAGCCTGTCAACCCATGCTAGAGACAGGATGCATAGTGAAACCAGGATAGGGGCTCTGTAAGATAGCCTGGGGTGGTGCTTCCATTTGGGCACATGGGAGTGAGCAGTGTGAGTGAGGGGGTCCGTAGGAAAAAGAGACGGCATTTTGTCTTTGGGAGACAATTGAGGGCAAGAGAAAAAGTCAGACAGACTAGGTAGGGTGGGACTAGGAATAGGTCCATGGAGAAATTGTTTTCAGCAGCACTGAAGAAGTGAGTGTTGGTGAGTTTTTAGTGCGCAAGGTGTGTCTGCTAGCCGAGATAGTGAGAAAAAGAAAAGGGAGATTTTTCTTTGTTTTTCTACCACGTCTTCTCGATACTTGACCAACGCTAATTAACTGGAGCTCGGTTACCATGATTGCTGCAAGTGGAGAAGTAGGGTGATTGGCTCACAGCACCTATAAAAGGCAGAGTCCGCCAAGGGTGGTGGTGGGGGCGGTGGGGCAGCTGATGCTGAGCATCAGTGGGGATTCTCCAGTGCAATTTGCAGCTCAGGCATGGAAGAAGCAGCCATGGAGTGCCCATTTTTCGTACCTAGTATGAGGGTTCCTTTTGCTGAGGGGGGCTCTTCAAGTATGCCCCAGATTGACCTCCCACGTGGGTTGGGGAGCTGTAGCTGTTGCCAACCCAGATCAACTACCAACCAGAAACCACCAACAGTTTCATCTGGTTCAAGGTCAGTTGGCATTCATCTGTATCCCCTTCCCCCGGGTCGTGCCTGAAAATAGGCAGGATTTGTCTAGTGCACTTACCCGGTCAATAAAAACTAAATAAATAAAATAAATTAAACTGTAGGAACTGAGAAGAGAGAGGCAGCCATTAAATAAGGCACCTAAGAGGGGGAAGGGGTGGTGAGAGGAGGGAGGGGAGTAGGATCCTGATTTAAACTTGAGGAAGAAACAGCAGGTAGACTAGGATATCTTCAGGTAAAATTTGACTGTTTGAGCTCTCTAAGGCAGTAAGGCAATTAGATCACGATACACTTCAGAAACAGCAGGTAGATTAGTATATCTTAGGCAAAGCTTGAACTTTAAGGCAGACTGTTTTAAATCTCCAAGGCAGTAAGGCAATTAGATCATGATACACTTTAAGCAGACTTGACTGAAATCTAAGGCAGTAATGGATTAACTAGTGATGTATTTGGTGACCTTAAATAGGCATCACAAAACTAAACAACTTTAGATAGACATTAAACAAAATAAAACTATCTCCACATGTATGGCGCCTTTAAATAGAAAGGAGACTTTAAATAGTAAATGCGTGGAGCAGTCCAGGTTTGCACGCCAGGTATGAGCAAACTGTGCAGGTTTAAATTTTAAATGGTGCCAAAATCCAGATTCATAATTTTTCAGGGCAATTCGCAGCTCAAGCATGGGAGAAGCAGTTGTGGAGTATCCGTTTTTTGTACCTGGTATGGGGGTTCCTTTAGCCGAGGGGGGCCCTTCAAGTATGCCCCAGAGTGACCTCCTGTGTGGGGGGGCCATAGCTGTCACCATCCTGGATCAGCTGTAGGACCTGGTATGGGGGTTCCTTTTGTTGAGGGGGGCTCTTCAAGTATGCCCCATAGTGACCTCCCACATGGAGGGGGGGGACCGTAGCCATCACCATCCCAGATCAACTAGGAACTGGTATGGGAGTTCCTTTTGCCAAGGGGGGGGGCTCTTCAAGTATGCCCCAGAGTGACCTCCCATGTGGGTGGGGGAGCCATAGCCATCTCCATCCTGGATCAACTACAGCATTAAAATTAAAATGAGCCCCCCCAATATAATTACTTCAATCAGACTCCCCTCTTCATTCAAATCATATTAGGCAATGAGTCATACTATGTAACACTCATGCAGAGAAGACATTCACCACAACCAAGGGCAATTTTAAAGTTGAATAAAAAGTTTTAATAGCTAGTACTCAGGCATTTACTATTTTCTGACCAAGTTACCAGGTAGTTCCAGTCCTCATCCTCAAAATGAAAACAGAGAAGTTTAAGAAAACTGTTAGAAAAGCTGGTATCTGTGGGAAACCTTACACTTTGAATATTGCCCACAAGACAACCACTTACCTGCACTAATTGAGAAGCAGGTCACTGTCACTGCTGAGGTCAACCTCCATCCATCACAATTCTCTCTCTTTTTTCATGGCTCCTATCAACAGGTGTCAAGGCTATGGCAGTGTGGGAATTAGTATAGTAATAAGGAGATGCCACAATAGCTAAATATCTTAGGAAAACCTGATTTTTCTCCAGGTTACAACATCTTTGGCACAAAAAGCAGAGGTCTGTGTCCTAGAACACACTATTTCCATATTAGGTAGTCAATCTGAGGTACTCATACTTACTGACTCAGATTAGTGCCAGAATACCTACACTCCTTATTCTTAGTTTTCTTTTTTTCTTTTTTCCCCTACTATTTACTACTTCCCCACTTTAGGGTAGTCCATATCAGGGGACATAAACAGGTTGGGGGTATAGATACTGAAGCAAATGCAGAGGTGGACAGATTAGCAAAGCAGGCTTGCTATGAGAGTGTACCACTTCTGTGGCCTGTCATGCAGTCTTGACCCACTGCCAAGCAAAACTCCTTAATGGCCATAGTGAAATGGCATGTGCAGCCAACCCCCCACCTGAGAATCCCTACCATAAAAATGACAGCCTCCACAACCTTTAAAATCATATGCTACATCTAGCTGTGGAATCAAAGCCTTCGTCTGGGTCAGTACCTTATTTGAAGTGGACACCTCCTGTGGTCTATGACAACTGGATCTGGAAGGACACAAGAGAGTTCCTTCCTACTAACATGAAGGGGGTCTTAATCGAACAAGCACACCTCGGTGCAGGGAGCTTATGTGGTTCAGTTGATAACACTTTAGCTTTATTGGATAGTGCCAACAAAAAAACAAGGACCTCCAAACCTATGTATATAACTGCATTCCTTGTATCCACAGCAATCCAAGCGCTTTGTCTCTGGAATTTGGGACAGAGTGTATATGGACTTTATTGGATATTTAACAATAGCCACCACCTTCATTAGCATTTATTGAAAGATACTCATCACAGACAACAGTGTAACCTATATTATTAAAACAGACTCAGGTGGACATTTTTTTTTTCATTTACACTTTGTCTGTCATTCCACAGAGGCTGCAGGTGGTTCCAGCCCTCCCTAAGAGGGCTGGAGCTCCAAGCCCAGCCATCCCCAATCAGACCTACCCCATAGTTCCCTACGGATTACCTCCCATGGTGGGACTGGGGGCAAGGAGAGTCAACTTTCTCCCCTCCAAGGAAGCATAATACAGAAGCTGGGGTGGCTGGTGAGGATGCCTTTGGGCAATCATGGAGCCTGCCCGCTCCAGTTTTTTGCTTTATTTTCTCCCTGGGCCCATGAATGTGCAGTGGGTGGGGCCGATGTACTCTGCTTCTGTGGGACAAACCTACAGCCTGGACACGGGGTCCCTCCCAATTCCTGGTGGAGTGCATGCACTGGCACCCAGCTGCCACTGGGTGTCAGGTAAACAGCTCCCCACACTGTCCCCCCTTGCTAAGGAAGAAGTGTTGACTATGGATGCTCAATCCTTTCTTTCCCCGCTGGCCCCCGTGCAACCTGAGTCCATTCCTGACCCCAGGTCACCGGCATGGCCCGAGGTGTGGTGTCCAGCATCTCAACCCTCATCAACATGGGCCACCTTAATCAGCTGGACATTTTAGAATTCCTCCAACAATTAACTCCCTTCTTAAAGACATAGAGACTTCACATGAGATTGGACTTTTTAACTACTGATTGCATCATCAGGATATACACTTTCCTAAATGTACTGCATAAGTGGGAGCCCTGGTGGCATGGAAGTCCAACTTCAGAAAGAAAAACTCTTTTCAACCAAGATGCCACTCACTGACACCAATACTGAAGATTTTAAATTCAAGGACTGCAGTGAAATTACATTGAATACTTGAAAGAGTTGTTTCTATTGCACAATTGAAACCACTGCCGAAATGCTAAAAGTTTATTCTCTTTTTAATTTTGCAATTGCACTTTGGTCAGTAACTGTTATACTCTCTCCATGCACCAGGATGCAAGATGGCTTGCACCACAGTGGGGCTGCACCATTCCCTTTTTTTGCTAAACTACAAGCCCAGTCATGGTTACAACATAGGGCTGCCCTTCAATCAGCCAGGAGGTGGTCTAAGGGCCATGCACCACTACAGGGCAGGGTGGCAATGGGGGGGCTGCAAGGAAGGAACTGTGGGCAGAAGAATCATGAGGGTACCCTAGGGGGAGATGGGGACAGAGTAGCAATGTGAGGGGGATGAGGTGGAACCCTGGGGGGTGCCATGTGCTACTACATATAGCCAGTTAGACTGGTTACAGGGGTCTGGCAGAAATGGACTGGGACTGAGCCTAAGGAGGATACATCCCTGACCCCTGTTCCATTGGTGCCAGTAACCACAACACAATCAGTGGACAGCAGTGGCTGCAGGTTTCAGGGTGCAAGTGGTGGCTGGGACAAGTCCCCTGGCACCACGCCATTCCCCTGGTACCAGGCTCCCCACATGGAGGCTGGCTGCTACCTGCTGACAGCATTGTTGTCAGTGACACCTGTGGGGCAGGTGCCAGGGTTGTAGCCTCCATAGGCTGGGTCCTGGTCCCTTCCTGCCAGCCCCCTGTACCCAGTCTGATTGACTGTATGTAGTAGCACAGGGTACCACTGCAGGGTGCTGCATCATCCCCCACATATAACCTCTGTGCCCCTATCACCCCCTTGGGCATGCCCCATGCTTCTTCTGCCATAGTCCCCTTCTGGCAGGCATATTTTGCATATGTTATATATTATATTTTAATAGGTACTGTATATATTGGCAGGCATTGCCTGTTTTTGACCTATCTTTGTATTGCTCACCTACTGTTTTCCCTCATCCCCAGGCATGGCTAAAAATGGATCTTTGATCCAGTCAACTTTCCTGGTAAAATGTACTAAAATAAATAAATATCACCCCTCCACCTTCGTGGCCCCTCGAGTGTTGCGCTAGGCAGGAGAGGGTTGACAGAGCCTTCCATCAAACCTCACAAGTGCACTACTCCTTTAGTGCAACCCTACATACTGTATGTGGCAAATCTTGGGTCTTGGGTGCAGGGACCCTCATTGTTTTAATATACAGCACAATGTCCCTGATGTACCCCAAGATAGCTGCAGCCCCAAATCACCACAACTTGTGGCAATCTAAGGGCTCTTTGAAAATTGAGTCCCTTATGTTCATTTTACACAAAAAAAAGAGGCACAGCTTCAATAGGTAATGATACCCACTATTGAACCTATGCCTACAATATAATATTTTTTACCAGAAGTTAAAATAAGATGTTGTAGTCAGAATAACTTACTGTCAGTCCACTATGGACTAATAGTAAATGGATAGTTTATGATCAACTAGCTTATCCGGTATAGTAGGCAAATATTTTACCATACTGTATATGGGTGTTGCATTATATTATAGAATAATATAGTATTATGATGTGATATGATATGATATGATATGATATGATATGATATGATATGATATGATGTTATATTACATTTATATAATATATCCTGGTTCTATTGCTGGTATATTAATTATAATTGCTGTATTATCCTAATAATTAATTATTAGTACTATGGTGATTATAATGATTATTATAATACTTATAAATTATCTATGTTATATTATGGTATACAACATTATATACTATAACCTTCTATGTATATATTCCAAAATATACCAACTTTTTACTTTACTTTCCAATATCCCAGTTTAGCTACTTCACACCACAAACATTCATGCTTTGATACCTTTGGCCAGTATTCAGCTACTAACATAGAGAGCCCAAAATAATGCTGTTCATAAATTTTTGTTTGTAAACTGATTTACTATTCTCCTACAGGGAAGGCATGCAAACTTGCCCCCTCTTTACTCCATATCACAATCAATTTTCCCAGGAATAAAGGAAGTTTTCCTTTTAACTCTGGAGAATGAGAAACCACAGAGATGATCACTTAAAACTGTTTAAACTTAAAATGGGCAATATATCTTTTGGGAAGATTTTAATGTTATTAACTTTATAAAACTAGATCTACTAGATCACCACCTACCCTCTAACCCCAGACATACATGATCACAATCCTGGTAGTTTTCATCTCATTTTATGGCTGTACATTTATATCTTCTTCTTTTGCAAAGTGCAATTCATGCTTTAAATGGATTACAATATTGAAGTGTGCTACCCACACCATCAGACGACATTTATGATGTGTTCACAGCCTTAATTAACCTCTGTATACACCAGTCCTGGCCGCTGAGTCCACAAAGCCAGAAAGTCATATGAGGGGGGAATGATACTAGGGATGCGATTTTCCAAGGACCTGGACCGATCAAGGCAATGTCAGTTAACAGTGAACCCTGGAAATTAACAGGGCCTAAGCAACCTTAATTCCAGCCATGTTATGGAAAGGCAGCCATGTTACGGATTCACTTAGAGTGAACTGAGACAGCTGCCAGAAATATTATACGGGATAAGACACTGCACTCTTGACCACAAAACTCATAAATACCTTCCTTCTTTAGCAGATCCTATACCCTTAACCACAGAGTGCTAAAATATTTCTCCCTTGACCAAATAAGAAGAAAAGACAGAAATGACTGTGCGGTACTGTACTTTTTAAAGTATAAGTCCTTTCGCATTTCTTTCTAGAAAAACCTTTTTGAAAGACACTCAGCAGCAAGACAATAAAATCCCAGACTTTTGATAAGTCAGGAGGACACTCTGAACATGCTCATAAGAAGTGGCTGTTGAGTGTTTTAGCAGGCATTTTGGCTAGACTTGCTGACAGGGTCCCATAAAGTGGTAAGAAATTGGATAAGTGCTTTGTCTCTAGCAGTGATAGCTTCGGATATAAAAAAAAAAACTATTGGTCAGGACTGTAGGTTCAGTAAGACCACTGTTTGGGGAATGATAGCATGCAACATGCATGCAGAAGTTGTGTAATAGGTTAGTTAGAATATAGCTTTGATTAATGTTTGTGTTAGGAATCCTTGCATTGCTATGTAATTGAGATAGGCTAGCTGGTTCTGTTTCTCAGACCAGGAATTTGTATTAAAAGAAGACTGCTGAACTTATAAAACAGTTACTTGCACATTGTTTTTGCTTGGTAAAGAAGAGAATGATTTTGTCATGACATTTCTAATGAATCTTTCTGATGTGTGAACACGTGTTTTTATGTAGGGCCTAGCCCTAGCTAAGTTTTGGGAGGACTATATACTATCATATTTTCCTTTTAACAAGTCTGTTGCAACAGCAATACCCTAATACTATCCTATGTAATCCTTTATTTTCCTCTTAGTTTGGTCAGACTGGCCACCTGCCTAACCTCCACCCACCCACCCAATCTCTCTACCTTATCCATTTTTATTTTCACCTTTCCTTTTATAGTCACACCCTGAAAGCATCTCAGGCCTCAGGTTGAAAAGAAAATGCACAAGACAAAGTGTGAGTGCTTTTACTAATAATGAAATATTCTCGCAAAATTAAAAACAACTGGAATGAGAAGGGTTAAAAACTATGTCATGCAGCTATGCTGCTATCTGAATTGTTTAAGAGTTCAACAACTTATAAAGAACTGCATTAAAATGTGCATAAAATATCTGTTAAGTAAAAATATGAATTCAGAAATTCTAGCTGGAAAGGCATTTAATTAGGTTGCTGCTACAGGCCCTACAAATAAATAATTGCATTGTAGTACAGGAATTGAAATGTATTCTATGAGACAGTGAAAACTGTTAGGAGTACAGTACAGGTGCTAAAACATTATGCATCTACTTGCCAAAGCTCCTGTGAGTTAAATGGAGCAAGTGAAGCAGCTAAATTACTAATGTGCTGCTTTCAGCTGTTTTATTTTTCTTCCTAAAATGCATTTACACAATTCTTTCCATAAACACCAAATATAAGACTGAGTTTACCTTCAACAGATTTTCTAACAGATACTGAAGGATGCTATTGCTGATAAGTTCCTAAATAAACATGTAGGGCCACACCCCAAACACTCCAGCCTCACTTCTCTTTTGTAACATTTTTGTGTTTACTTGCATGCTTGCGCAAGAAAACACTTGAGACAGTATTGCATTTCAGAGGTGTGTCAGGGACGAGTCCAATGCAGAGCACTGCACAGTGGGCACAACCTTGACACACCAACGAACTGTGGAGCCCACTGTGATGGCCCTTGGAATTTCACAGTGGAAGCTGGCCTTCATTTGAGTGAAATGAACTGCACCAATGAGAGTGCTCTTCATTCCTCTCATTTGCATAGCGGCCATTACAACCCAAATCCCTCCCTCTGCTGCTGTCGTCCCCAGTCTCTTGTTCCCTGGCTGACCCTCCAGCTGCAAATAAATCCCTCCGACTTCCTCCCTCTGCTGCTGTCCTCCTCACTCCCTCGTTTTATGTTTTGAATACTATGTAAATACTTTTTTTCTTGCCGCATATCCTATTCCAAACTGCAGTGTCCTCTTATAGCTGCCGCAACTCGCAATTCCCCCATTCACTCAGATGCCACCACAACTACTGCTTCCCTTCCCTGTGCAACAAGTCATCCAATTTACCTAGTGATTCAGATCATGTTGCCTGTCAGGTTGCTGAAATGCAGCTTGATGCCGTTTGCTATAGAATTCAGTAATTCAGATCTCACAACTACTGCTTCCCTTCACTGTGTAACAAGTTGCCTGATTTCACTTCTCATACTTAAACAGTCTGTCAGTTTCTCCAAGAAAATTTATGGCATTCCTGTAGGCTGTTTCTAGTGGCTGAAAAAGCCAAAGAAGCCTGTGGTTACAAACCAGGTTGGGAAGGGTGCACTTCCTAAATCTTAACAAAGTAGGTGTGTGAATTCTCTAAGTTTTGCAAGTTTTGCTGTGAAAACACTGGTAAAGTAGAATGAACTAACCGCCATGTGAACCTTTGAGGGTGCCCTTGCCTCATTGTCTCTCTCATCCCTGTTGTCTCTCTTACTCTGTCACAAGACATGCACGGCTCTCATTTTTGCCCACTGGACAAATGGTTTGCGAGTGCACCAAAGGGGGAACACTCTCCTTCTCCAGATTACCGCCACAACGGGAGAGACATGCTTTTGGAGGGCATGAGATAGATAAATTGAGCAGCAGTAACTTTGCCTGCTTTTAACATTTGAACATTAGTACTGCAGCTTCTAGTACAAAAGTTCAAATGTGAAAACTACTATATGTGTCTGTAGCCTGGATGAGAAGTAAAATCAGGCAACTTGTTTATGACATTTCAGTGAGTCCCATAGCAACACACTGTCATGATGCCCCCAACAATGTATCGCTGTTCACTGAATGGAAGCCATAAGTTATATTCAGATTCTGCATCTGAGCCAACATCTTGTGTTTTAGGGAGGTTTATTCCAGGCCGAGTTGTATGGCAAACTCCCACGCAATATTGTGTGGACAGTGAGGGACAGTGAGACTTTTTTCTGAAAAACCTTGTAGAATATATGTTGCCTCATCAGCCATTCATTGTACACCATTAAAATGAAAAAAAAAATACAAAGCACAAAGGGTAATCATACTTCTTGTAAATTATGCAAATTTAACATTTGTTAGTGGTAGCTATAGTACATGTTCTTTAACTGCATGTGATACTGCGACATGTCATCTTAAGGATGTAAGATTAGATAATCTCCAATGCGTTGTACAATATTTTCTGGTGTTTTTGTTGTTTAGGCACTGTGGTAAAATAACTTCCTGTAGTTGGCTGTCGTGGTACATTGTTGGTGTATTTATTGTGTGCTCAGTGCTCAGCTGGGTGTAGGACAGTTATTTAGAAGTGACACTATGGTGTTCATACATATTCTATGTGTTGGACTTCTGCTTTTTGGTAGGTTGAGAAGTACAGAGAAATCTATACTACAGCTTCAGAAGACTATGTTTGTCCTGCTTGATATATCAGTTACATGTCTCAGAAGTGAAGGAGATGATTTTCATTCCAGATTTCCAACATTGCCATTTTTTCTCACACCCTTATGAACAGTACAGCTGTCATTTTTGCATCCTTTCCGAAATGTGTTTTTGCACCTGTGGTGCAGAATGACACGGTCACTGTGCAAAATCAACTATCAGGACAGATTAATAAAATCCCAGTGCCACTGTTCATGAAGGGAGGTCCCAAAAAGGCCATGTTGAAAATTTGGTGAAAACATTCCAAAAAATGACTGCATTATGAGTGTGCATTACACAGTTTCTACACAAACTCATAACTTTGCCACTTTTTCATATTTTCACTCCAGATTTTCAACATTGCCATTTCTTCATACCTCCTCATGAACAATACACCTGTCATTTTTCACATCCTGCCTGAAATGTGTTGTGCCTCCTGCACCTAAATATAAGAAGCCTTGTCCACAAGCTTAACTCCCTTCAGGTTCTTGCCATCCACTACGCTCCAGATATCCTCATCCTGTCCAAAACCTGGCTCAACAAAAACATCAACGACTTCTCTGTCGCTATTCCAGGCTACACTATGGCCCACCAGTATACAGCCTCTAGAGGCGGCGGAATAGCCATCTACTCAAACTCGGACTTGCACTATTCAGTGGTCCTGACCAAGTCCGAACAAAAAGTCCTTGAAGTAATACTAATTCAGCTTGTCCTTCCCTTCTCACTACCAATCTACATTGCTGAGATATACTGACAACCTGGTACACCAGCTTCTGCTCTCACCGACCTCCTCAAGCAAATCTCCTGCCTAACCACAACAGGGGAACTTTACATTATGGGCGATCTTAACCACAATTGGCTAGCTCCTGCCCTCAACAAAACCAGGACTGAAATTTCCACCCTAAACCTCTCACAAATCATTATTGAGCCCACCTGGCTTAACCTAAAATCTGGTAACCACTCGCTCATCGACTGGGTCCTTACCACACACCCCCACCAGGTCAAACAAGCCGGTATTCTCCCTGATTCCCTCAGTGACCACCACGTAACCTTCTTAGTGCATAAAATCCACTGCCCAGAATCCCCCATTAAATTTGTAGTTCAACACTCCTATAAAACCCTCAATCTAGCCCCTGTATTAGATGACCTTGCACTAGCAAACTGGGCCCCTGCCCCTCCTACGATTTCCATTGATGATGCCTTCCTACACTTTAAAAACACATTCCTCAGTGTCTGGAACACACATGCCCCACTGCGTCGTACAAGAGTACGAGGAAACCACTTACCTTGGATCACCCAAGAACTGACTGCATGTCAAATCGCATGGGACAAAGCCTGGAAAACGCATAAATTCTCACGCCTCCCACAACACCTCTCCACGCATGCTCCATAACAAGTGCACCAGAGCCACTCGTCTTGCAAAAGCAGAGTACTTCAGCAGCTCCCTCCAGTCAAACCTAAATAAACCCTCAAAATTCTGGAAGGTCATTCACTCCCTTTTCACCCCACCATCTGCCAATCCCACTCCAATGCTAAATGTTAATAACTCTCTCCTATTAGAGCCCACAGCAGTTGCCACTGAGTTCAATGTGTCCTTCTCCACTTGTGCTGCCACCCTCCTCTCTTCCCTGCCCAACACTACACCTCTCCCACCACCTACAGACATAAGGACCCAGACTAGGCCACGCTCCTTTTCCTTCAAAGACATCTCTGCAACTGAGGCCCTAGATGCATTGCTTTCTCTCAACCCTTCAAAAGGCAAATCCCTGGATGGATTAGACCCCAAACTTCTATACCTCTTCGCCCCCACTACAGCAACTCCACTTGCCAAACTCCTAAACCAATTCTTTGCTGCTGCTGCCATCCCCCATGCATGGAAGCATGCCATTGTCATCCCTCTGCCAAAAGGAGGTGCCCCTACCTCCCCCTCTAACTACCACCCTATCTCCCTCCTCCCAGCCCTAGCAAAACTACAAGAGCACCTTGTGCTCACCCAACTTACCTCCCTCCTCACTGACTCCAAATTCTTCATGCCATTCCAGTCTGGCTTCAGGAAGGGACACTCCACCACCTCCTCCATGATAAGGCTTACAGACACTATCCTGACAGGCATGGACAGTGGAATCATCACATCAGCCATTTTTGTCGACCTTGCAAAAGCCTTCGACACCATCTCCCACCCCATATTGCTCTCGAGTCTCGCTGAATAAGGCCTCTCTGTCGCAGCCACAAACTGGTTCAGATCATACCTCTTTGATAGAACTCAGTCTGTTAGAGTCTCAAATGTGATCTCCACCCCCTTCCCTTAACTACCGGTGTCCCACAGGGGTCAGTTCTTGGTCCCATTCTGTTCTCTATATTCCAAAATGACCTGCCACGCATCTGCTCTACTTCCTCAATCCACGTTTATGCAAATTATACTATACTCTACTACTCAGGCTCTGCCCCTGATGTAGTACAATCAAACCTCCAAGCTGACTTCAACAAGGTACAGCAATGGTTTAGCTTGCACCAGCTCTCCCTAAATGCAAAAAAAAATTGTCACTGTAACCTTCAGCACATGACAACACCTGGCCAGACTCCCCTCCCTTCCCTACTTCGCCACCCTGGATGGCCAAAAACATGAAGATGTCTCCTCGTTCCGTTACATGGTTGTCTGGCTCGACAGTCATCGCTCCTTCTCTGACCACATTGATGCTATCTCAAAAAACTACGCCCCATGCTCAGTGCACTATATAGGAACCACAGCAGCCTCTCTCCCTGAGTTCAAAGTGAACTGGTCCTGAAGATGATACTGCCCTCCATCAACTACTGCGGCATTGTATACAGTGCAACCCCTTAGTCCACCCTATCTAAACTGGACACACTTTATAATGCCTTCTGCTGCTTTGCTCTCGATGCCTCTCCCCTCACCCAGCACTGCAACCTCAACCGAGCCTTGGCACTACCATCCCTTGAAAACCGCCGCATCTCTCACTGTGCTAAATTTGTCTCCAACCTATGGCTTGGGTCCATCCCCTCCTACCTTGCCACCATGCTCACAGATGCCCCACCCCCTCCCATCTTCTTAGATCCAGTGACTCCTGCCAACTTTCAGTCCCTAGGTGGAAGACCTCTGCCGGTCAAGCTGCCTTCTCACACTGGCTACCCAAACTCTGGAACGCCCTCCCACAGCAAATTCGATACTCCTCCTCTTCCTACTCTCTGTCTACCGCCCTAGCAAACTTCCTTACTACAAATTGCTCCTGTCCCTGAACCTACCATGCCGCACTATCCCCCTCCCCAGTACCTGACCAGCGGCCTTAGCCTTGCTACAGAAGCTGGCATATAACCCCAACCTTGCACTTATGTCCTGGGCCTATTTTGCCCTATGTACTGTGTATAACTGTATAACTGTGATATACGTCCTCTGTTGTTTACAGCTGTTACTACTGTGCTAATTTACCTTGTCTGCTGCTTCTTGTTATTTGATACTATAATATACTAAGCATTCAATGTGCACTGCTTGCATATTCATGCAATCTTGTATCCTTATACTGCTTTTTATTTGCTTCTGTTAACTGGTCACTTGATAACCTGTGTGTTATCACTTCCATGTGTACCCCCCCACCACAGGACGCACTGGGAGACGAGCATCTTGTTGCTCAATGTGCCTTTCCTGGTGAAACAATTGCAATAAATAAATAAACATAGAAACATAGACTTTGATGGCAGATAAGGACCACTTCTTGGCCCACCTAGTCTGCCCATTTCCCTAACTACTGGATAAGCTGCAGATCCTAGTTAACCATCAGCCTATGTATTTTAACACCTGTGGCACTGAATGGCACACTCGCTGTGTGAAATCACCTTTTGGTATTTAGTAACGAAATGATTCTGCCACTGTTCATAAGGTGGGGTTCCAAAAAGTCCACGTTGAAAATTTGGAGCAAAAATACCAACAAACGCCTGGGCATTAGGGTTTCCAACTGTAATGCCCACCCTGTACAGACTGACAGGAGTCAGGGGTGTGACTTGGGGTCATCGGCCATAATTTTCACCCCATTCCATCCCCACCTCCGCCCTGCAGCCACTGACAGGAATCATGGTGTGCCATGGGGTCTTTGGCCCTAATGTTCACCCTATTCTCCTATACTGAACCCAACTCAGCTTATTTCCTTATGGAACGGGGTGAGCATAAGGGCTGAAGATATCAAGGCACACTGTGACACCAGTCAGTGTCTGCAGGGTGGGGTGAGAACTGGAATGGCATGAGTGTTATGACCGATAACCCAAAGGCACACCCCCAATGCCTGTCAGTCTTTGTAGGGTGGGGGCTGGTGTTACTGCAATACTTCACTGTCATTTCTATTATGCATCTAACTCCTGCACTACCAATGCCAATACCAGCAATTAAACATTCGGCATTGACAAATGCTTGTTTCTTTTTCTTTCAAGCATAAAAGCAGTCACATTTGCTATGCCTGCTGTTAAAGAAGCATTATATGTTTTATTTTTATACAAGACAGTATTAGTATTTAAACAAAGATGTAATTATACAAACGGGTGAGAAAGACTAAGTGCCGCAGGTGGGAATTGAACCCAGACTGTCCCAGAATACCATTCCTGTTGAGCAAACCATCTGTGCCACTGAGACAACTAGAACCTGAGCCATTCCCAAGCTCATTACTCTTTCTCTAATGAACAACCCAATGGCAATACAAATATTTACTTGGAAAAATCACACAGGAGTTTGGTGTGCATCTTTTATGGCACACATATAAACAGGGGTGAGAAAGAATAAGTGCCTCAGCTGAGACTTAAACTCAGGCCTCCCAGAATATCATTGCAATTGTGCTAACCAGCTGCACCACTGAGACAACTGGAACCTGGGCCATCCCAAAGCACATTACTCTTTCTCAAGTGCACTACCCAATGGCACCACAGATATTTACTTGTAACAATCATGCAGGAGTGTGGTGTGCATATTTTATGAAACACATACAAACAGGGGTGAGAAAGAATAAGTTCCTCAGCTGGGACATACCACCAGAGGTTTTGAGCCTTGAGGATGACAGCATCAGACACCCCTCGAGACACCTTTGCCTGGCTAAGAGAAGTCTGTTACAAGTGGATGCAGTAGAAGAACAAGACCATTGATCAAGTCATAGCACTCATCTTAAATGAACAGTTTATTTGAAGTTTACTGCAAGAGGTGCAACTCAGGGTGAAGGCACACCACCCACAATTAGCTGAGAGAACCATCTTGTTAGCTGAGGGCTATCTGCCTACATGTCCTACCAGGCACAGAGGGTCTCATCGGACTGATAACAGCACTAATCAGCTGGAAAAACACCTTTTTATATGGTTAATAAGCAGGAGGGAAAGTCTGAGAAACAGAGGACACCTTTATCAGAAATAATCTGTCATAACTGTCAGGGGAAGGGCCACATACCCAGAAACTGTTCAAAAAAGTGAACAGAGGCAACTCATCTTTTCATTAGCTAACTGGAGACAATACACTATGGTAGTACAGATTGGGACACAGCAGGTGATTAGGTTCATTGACTCGGGTAGTAAACAGACTTTAATTTCAACTGACTTGGTAACTTTTGACAAGCAAAGAAGGCCCAATACTGGGGTAGTGTGTATCCATGGGTATACTCATTATTACCATACCACCACAATAAATATGTCCATCCAGGGTGTCCCTCGGGAACTGACTGTGGGTTTGGTACCTCAGTTGCCTGTCCCTCTGGTGATCAGGCTTGATTTTCCTGACTTCGAGAGATTTGGCAGGAGTAAAACAGGGTTGGCTGCTGTCACCACCAGGGAACAACATGCTAAGCAAGAACAACTACAGACTTTATTCCCTTTTGATGTGGATGTTTTTGGTGCTCCTGGCAAGACTAGAAAATCAGGATCCACCAAGAGACTTGCAAAGCACCTTTGGAATCAGAATCATCAAGAGGAAGACTTGTGTCAGACTTTAAAAGGGTGTG
The DNA here is from genome assembly GCA_016271365.2 of Neoceratodus forsteri. Lineage (NCBI taxonomy): Eukaryota > Metazoa > Chordata > Ceratodontiformes > Ceratodontidae > Neoceratodus > Neoceratodus forsteri. The sequence goes on from CM057453.1 coordinate 79,048,805, forward strand.
ACATTTAAAGTTCCCAAAAAAGAGGATAATACTTGAACACCTTTGTTTTCACAGGTTGGGAAGGAGCTGGATAACAGTTCCCCAAGTTTGTAATAACTAATGATTTATTGTACAGGGTGTGTGTTAATCCTAATACAGGAGAAAGTGTTTATCAGCTGTTAGTACTGGAGAAGTATCATGCCCAGTTAATCTACCTGACACATGACATACCTCTGGTGGGGCATGCAGTGAGTGACCATACCCAGAGCAGGTTGTTGACCCACTTCTATTGGCCTAACATGCAAAGAATGCCAGAGGGTAGCACAAGTGAAAAAGAAAGAAAAAGTACCCCCAACTCCTCCCCCTGGTCACAACACCATTCGAGAGGATTGCAATGGATATGGTGGGTTCATTGCAAAACAGCTCTAAAGTGAACCAATATATCCTTGTTATATGTGACTATGCCACTAAATACACTGAGGCAATTCCTTTTCATTCTGTGATGGCTAAAAAAGAAATTGCAGAGAAATTAGTGAAGGTATTTAGTCAGATGGGGACTCCCAAGGAAATTCTCTCATACCAAGGTAGCAATTTTAACACCACACTTTTAAAGGAGTTGTACTGACTGTTGGGTGTGGCAGCAGTGCATACATCCCACTACAATCCCCAAACTGATGGCCATGTTTTTTTTTTTTTTTTTTAATTTTGCTCTTACTCCCGAGCTGCCTGTCGCCCATTTCAGCCCAGCCCAGTCATGGGCGCCTCTGCCCCCAAATCAGCCTCAGCCCCGATAGCCCGTGGCTTTCCCCATGGTGGGGCCCGCGGCATACCCGGTATATGCCGCAGGCACTGGGACCAGGTCGGGGGCTCGGCCTGGGGAGTACATCGAGGCCGCGGGGCGTAGCTTCATTCTCGGCGGCAGGAGCTCCCTCCATTTCCGCTGGGAGGCGGGTCATGCCATGATGTCACCATCCCCTGCCTAATGGGTTGTCGTCGGGTTTTATGGAGCCCCGCCCGCTTGTGGTCCCAACACGCTGACTGCTACCCACACCCTCCCCTGAGAAGGAGAGAGCTGTCCAATGGACGCCGATCCTACTTCCCTGGCCGCTTTCCGATGACCCGGGACCATTCTCAACCGGTCGCCGGCGTCGCAAGCGGAAATCCCACCGCTGCGCCGGCGGGCCAGCGATGGCCATGTTGAAAGGTTTAATCAAACCCTCAAGAGAATGCTTAAGAAGTTTGTGCAAGACAATGGGATAAATTTTGGCCTTACCTTCTTTTTGTATACCGGGAGGTACCCAGGCCTCTATTGGATTCTCACCCTTTTCTTTGCTGTATGGGCAGAATCCAAGAGGACCTCTAGACATTGTTAAGGAATACTAGGAGGTGGGTCAAAGCATTGATCAATCAAATGTACCTGACTACATGTCCCAGCTTAGGCAGCATTTAGTGAAATATGTAGAAACAGCAAATAAGAATAATAGCCAGAAGCAAGGAGAACAAAAGACCAGATATTATCAAGGCCTCACTGATAAGACTTTCCAGACAGGGAACAAGGTCCTTTTATTACTATCTTCATCTGAAAACAAACGTATGATGAAGTGGAAAGGATCTTACACTGTCCTGAGGCAAACTGGTCAGGTGAACTATGAAGTCAGCATCCCTGACAAAAAGCATAAGAAAATCTACCATGCCAACCTTCTGAAGAAGTGGAATAAGGGGGTAACCCTTCCCTTTATGTATGCCCAGAAAGTGTTGAAACAGAACTGGAAGTAGCTTACCAAAGGTTAGAAAGACCTGGAGAACTGGGGGAGTTGAAAATTATCCCAGAACTAGATTTTGAACAACAGGCAGAATTACAACAGGTCCTAAGAAAATACCAAACTACCCTAACACACCAGGTAGAGCAAATGGCATAGAGCATAAAATTGAGGTACTACAAAGTAAACCAATAATGCAGATACCTTATCAATTACCTGAAAAGGTCAGAGGGGACATCATCAAAGAAGTCAGGAAGCTAGAGGAGCTAGGCATTATTGAGCCATTAACCAGTGCATGATCTTCCCCCATTGTGGTGGTAGATAACAAGGAAGAGGGTATACACCTATGCCTAGACTTCAGGAAGCTGAATGCTGTCTCCTCCTTTGATGGGTACCCGATGCTGCTCATCGATGACATGATTGATAGGTTAGGAACTGCCCAGTATATTGCAACCCTAGATCTCACTAAGGTGTATTGGCAGATTCCCTTGTTCAGAGATTCCCAAGATAAAACTGATTTTATAACCACTGTAGAACTCTATCAATTCATCATGATGCCTCTCAGGTTGCATGGGGCCCCAGACACCTTTTAGAGGCATATGGACCAGATCTTAACTAAACACACCACCTACTGTGCAGCTTACTTAGATGATGTGGTGGATTTCAGACCAACATAGGAGGCCAATATAAAACACCTGACTGTGGTAAATGAAGCCATGACTGAGGCAGGTCTAACCATCAACCCAGCTAAATGTTCAGCAGCCATGTGGGAGATTAAGTATCTGGGTTATATTTTGGGAAATGAGCAAGTAAAGCCAGAAATTGGGAAAGTAGAGGCAGTGGCAAAGAGCCCAGTACCTCTCACTAAGAGACATGTACGATCTTTTTTGGACCTGGCTAGGTATTACCGATGTTTTAGTCCAAATTTTGCCACACTGGCCAGCCCACTTACAGATCTTACAAACAAGAGGTTACCAAATAAGGTGCACTGGACTCCTGAATGTGATGAGGCCTTCAGGAAAATAAAGACCATTTTTTGTTCAGAACCAGTTTTAAAAAGCTCTGATGTTAACTATTCATTCGAGGTACGGACGGATGCTTCAGAAAAAGGTATAGGTGCTGTATTGTCCCAAACAATCAATGGTGAAGAGCATCCAGTCTTATACATCAGTAGAAAATTACATGAAAGAGAAACTAAGTATTCCACTATAGAGAAAGATGTCTGACCATCAAATAGGCAGTTGAAGCCTTGACATTTTATCTGAGGGGTGCAGAGTTCAAACTGACCATCTGTCATAATCCACTACGTTGGATACAACAAATGAAGGAGAAACATCCTCAGATCATGCAGTGGTATTTGGCTCTGGAGCGCTATAGATTTACAGTGCAACACAGGGCTGGCTGTCAGTACACAAATGCTGATTTTTTTATCTACATGTAGGCATGGGGCAAGCACTGATGTTCAGCCTTCAGAAACAAGAATTGTAAAGAAGGTTGAGTCTCTAGCAGATTAACAAAAACCAAAAAAAAGTTCAGTATAGGCCAGAAAAGACTATGCTTATCAACCCCAGGGCATATGATATGTATAAGTATGTGATTTAATAGGTATACATACTGCATATGTATACTGTGTACAGTATTTTTGTTTTGTATTTAGGGTGTCCTGAGATGGAGCTTCTGAAAGGAGGTAAGCGGAAGCTCCATCCCTTCCATTTGCATGAAAGGAGGAAAATTGTTTTGTTGAACTAGTTCCCTTTGGATGGGGGTATGTGATAGGGCCTAGTCCTATCCAAGTTTTGTGAGGACTCTGTATTATCATCTTTTCCTTTCAACAAGTCAGTTGCAACAGCAATACCCTGACACTATCCTATACTATCCTTTATTTTCCCTTTAGTTCAGTCAGCCTGGCCACCTGCCAACCCCCCCCCCCCAAATCTCTCTATCTCATCCACTTTTATTTTCACCTTTCCTTTTCTAGTCCTACCCAAAACGCATCTCAGGATGAAAAGAAAATGCACAAGACAAAGTGCAGGTGCTTGTATTAAGAATGAAATATTCTTGGAAAATTAAAAACAACTGGAACCAGAAGGGTTAAAAACTATGTCTTGTAGCTATACTGCTATCTGAATTGTTTATTTATTTATTGAAATGTTTCACCAGGAAGGTACACTGAACAACAAGTTGCTCATCTCCCTGTGTGACCTTGGGGTGGGTAGGGGGTACAAGTGGATAAAAACAGTGATTATACATACAGTTACAGTTAGCATACATGGGTGATATGGTACAGAGAATAGAACAATATCACCAACACACTTGTGGGTTGGCATTACAATTAAGAACAGGTAAAAAACAATATATTTAAACAATTTAAACAATCAAAGTGCTAGTGAGAGGAGAAGTAAGAGGGAACAGTGGGTCTAACTAGAGGAAGGAGAAGCATAAAGACAGAGGGGGCCAGGACTATTACCAGTAGCAGGTACTAAGCACTGTTGAGTGAGGCAATTTAGAACCAGTAGAGGGTGGGCTGAAGTAACAGTTCTGGCAGGCAATAGTTTAGCTCGGACATCTAGGGGCAGGTTAAATAAGTGCAATGGGGTACGAAGGAGAGATGAGAGGAGCATGGGGAGAGGTGGAGGTTAGGGAGAGGAGGGAATTTATGCCTGGGTCTAACACCTCCAGGATGCTGACAAACCCTGACAGGGGCAGAACAAGGTGAAGACATTTAAGTTGAGAATGAATAGGGAGGAGGTTAGGGAGGGAGGGAGGGAGAGGTCTTACCTATATCTAACCCCTTCAGGATGCTGAGAACCCTGCCAGGGGCAGAACTAGGTGAAGACAATATGGATGAGAAAGAAGAGGGTGCAGGACATGGGAATAATAGAGGGATAGTAGGTAGGGAAGATGGGTAGATGTGGGTGGAAAGGAAGGAGAAAAACATGCTAGAACTAGCCGCTCCTGGGTGCTGAAAACCCTGCAAGGGAGAAGAACTTAGGCAAGGATAATTAGTCAGAGAGGATGGGGGAAGGGGTAGGAGTGAGACAGGGTATAGGCAGGGACCCTGGTTTTCCATTTTTACCGGTAACACCGGTAACAATCATGGAATCCTGCTTAGTTTGAGGATTTTGAATTCTTGTACCGGTGCCTCACGGAAATTGCATGTCACTGCACAGAATCTCTTAAGATTTCAGTATCTTTAAATTTTTTTTTTATTTTCTCTTTCTATGTCCCCTTCTCACAGCATCGGTATCCCCTAGCTTCACTCCCAGGTAATGCTCAGAGCTCCTGTGGGCCTGCCCCTATCCTGCCTGGGTTGTACCCCCAGGTGGAAGAGGGGACCCTAGGTCACCCCCTCCACACCCCCTTAGTGTGAGTTGGGCAGCTCAGCGGGTCCCTCATGGAGCCTGGTTATGAAGTCTGGGGTACCTAGGTCCCTTTCTGCCAGTGGCTGATGTGGGAGATTGTTCCTGGTTTTCTGGTCTCTGTCCCTGAGGGCACCAGCACTAGAGATCCAAGGAGGCAGGTCACATAGAGACATGCCGCTGCTCCAGATCCTGGCTAGCGTCCTCCCTTCCTGATCACTCTGCAGCACCATTGCACCACCACCCGTGGTCACACTGGTGGTGGTAAAGAAGCAGGACCTCCAGCCCACCTGCCCCGGAGGAGGAGAGCAGTCCCCCAGGTGCTTGATCCTACTCCCAGTCCAGACTTCCAGCAACCCGAGTTTGCTTTCTGACCTTAGTCATTGGCATTGCAAGTGCTAGTGCTACTGCAATGCCAGCGGATTGACCCAGATTTCAGCATCTTAAAATGAATTCTGCTGTACTTGCATTCTTTCTGCTTTGCCATGTATAGAAACAGTAAGAAAATCACCCACACTGCTTTGTTGTAATCAGCCATTCAGTTAAACCATCCATGCCTAGTGGTTAGAGTAACAAATGGTGATTGAACTGGTACATCCAGCAGACTTGGGTTTGAGTCCCATAACCTCCACTTGCATCCAAGCAAGTCACTTAACCTCCCCAGTACTTCTAGGTCACTCCTTAAAACAGACAGTTCTGCCTAGTGGGCCTTACCTGCTTTACAAAGAATATAAAAAAAATACCAATATATGTTCACTAGATCATAGAATAGTAGTCAGGGTACCATGTAATTTACCTGAGTTTTACTTGGGCTGCAATGATTTTGTATAGGTAAAGATAAATGTTCAGATACATTTTATAAACTTGTTTTTAGATTTTAGTCAGGTTTTTATTGTATTCTTTGCATATAAGCATCTAGGTTGTAGATTGCTAAACGCAGGACCACTGTTACCAACTAACTTATTCAAGTTTATAATCAGTAGAGCCATCCAAAATCCTCAGTTGTTTGAATGAAAACTATTCTGAATGAAAGTATGTTCACAAAGAAGAAACTGCCTTACTACTTATGAAAATACTTCACAGTTAGTACCCCATTTAGGTGAACTGGATAATTTGCACCTTTTCTCCCACCTGCTGGTTCTGTCTCTGTGACAACAAAATGTTTTCTGATAGACTGCTTCAACAAAAAGCAAATGTTAAGTATTTAAGAGTACTTAACAAGGTAAGACCCAGGGCTGTATGAAGCTGGTGGGCAGAGTAGTGCTCAATTCACATCTGAACAAAGACATGAAAACTGGGAGACGCCTTTCATGGACCAAGTCGAAAAAAAATCCACATGTCTGGGAGATCACTTGTGGATTTTTTAGGTGAAAACACTTTATTTCAAAGAAGCAAATTCAAGCAGTTTTTTTTTGCTCATCCTACCCCCTGGCCATCCATTCCTTCAGGCCTGCCAAGGCCCCCTACCACCACTGCTGAGTCCCGACCACTATCCTCTGACCCTTACTGCTGTGCTACCAGGTAACCCAAAGTAACCCTTCATTGAGTGGCCCCTAACCCTGTGGGAGGCTACCAGGGGAGGAGAATTGCTCCAAAGAGCTTCCTGTGTACCCTGGGCATGTCGGGGGGGGGGGCAGAACGGACACATGTCTGGGGCTTCTGGTGTATGGTGGGACCAGCAGCCATCTTTCAGTTGGCCAGTGGGTGTTTTCCCATTTTCTTGGGAGTGTGACAGGCTACATCATGTTAAGGCACAGGCCGACATCCATCACACTCCTCCAGCAGTGAGGACTGACATGTTGTTGTGCCTCTGGTCTCCACCATGGGCCAGCAAATGCTGAGCCGTGAACCCACCCTCCCTCCAGGTAAAGGTGAGTGGTCATTGGACACTCAAGCCTTCACCCACCAGCTGACCCTCCAACACCCAAGTCTGTTCCCTAACCCTGGTCAGCGGTATCACAGGCAAATATCCAATTCAAGCAGTTAAATTATAGATAGGAAAAAACAAAGGTAGTCCACCTTAGCTGTGATGGTTCAGATTAATTCACATCTGAGTTCTAACAAGCAAAGAGACCAAGTCATTTGTAACTTGTGCATGTGGGGTATGAGTGTTAAAAGGGGATCATAGTGCTGTCACTACTGCCATCACCCCAGAGGGATGTGGACTGCATTGCTGCTACTTCCATCACACTGAAGGGGTAGGGGCTGTAGTGCTTCTGCCATCACCACTGGTGAATGGGAAATGTAGGCCTGCTGCTGTCCCACCTGAGGGATGGGGGCCATAGTGCTGATACTGCCATCACACATGAGGAATGATGACCATAGTACTGCTGCTATCACACCTAAGGGATGGGGGCCATAGTGCTGCTGCTTCTGTCACACCAGAGGGAAGGGGGTTGTAGTGCTGCTTCCATCACACCTTAGGGAAGGGGGCTGTAGTGTTGCTGCTGCTGCCATCACATCTTGTACTTAAAATAATTTTAAATTGGTACAAGGACGGAAGGATGTGTAACAGTGGAGGTCAAAATTGCTAAACTGCATGTTAGCAGAGTTAAAAATTGTTAAATAAAGTACACAAATCCAAACACCGGTAAAACCGGATTTTGGCGTAGCAGACACCGGTGACAATACCGTTTTTTACAATGTGCAAAACAGAATATGCCCTTTCTCAATCCCGGTAAACCAGTGTCCCTGGGTATAGGCAAGGGGGGCTTTATGGGTGGGGTGGATATAGAGGTGGGGAACAGGCTCATGGGAGACAACTTATGGAGGATTAAAGCAGGAGCAGCTAGTGGAGAGATAGTTATGTAAGGTAGAGGCAAGGGAGATGGAGGAGGAGTGATGTATTTTGGGGGTAGAGAGTGCCAGAGTTTCAGAAAGCAATGGGAGAAACCAGTCTGTCCAATGAGAGTGGAACAGGAGGGGATCAGTAAAGTCTGAGTATCTGTGGACCGGAGGAAGGTGGAAGGGTAGAGAGGGAGCATGAGATGTAAGTGGGGAGTTCCCCAAATGAAAATTTTGAAGTGAGTTTAGCACAATGAGCAATGCGCCTGTTTGCAAGTGGGGGAAAGGACAGGGCATGATAGAGGCCACAATGATGAGAATGAGATGGGGCATCAAGGGCAAAGGGACAGAAGGAGTTCAAGAGAGAGTCCGATCTGGTCAAGGAGGATTTGAGAGTGGCACCATAGACTACATCACAGTAGATGAAAATGGGGATTATCATTTTCTGGACCAGTTCATGTTCCACTGTAGGAGGGATGCAACTATGGTTCCTGTATAGGGCACCAAGCTTGTGGCGCAGCTTTTTCAGGATAGTGTCAATGTGGCCAGCGAAGTTGAGGTGCTGGTTCAACCAAACCCCAAGGTATCTGAATGAGGAAGTGTCCTCAAGGATTGTCCCATCCAAGATGTGGAAGGATGGTAAAGAATGAAGCCTAGAGAGTCTCTGTCTGGTACCAGAGGTCATGGAAATGGTCTTCTTGGCATTAAGGAATAATTGATGTGAAGCAAACCAGAGCTGAACCTGGTGGAAGTCACGCTGTAGGGTGGTTGCTACATTGGCAGTGCACATGCCTGAAGTAAACAAGACAGTGTCATCAGCATACATGTGGATAGAGGAGGAGGGGGAGCAGACTGAGTGCATGTCATTGAGAAAGATGGAGAAAAGAATAGGACCCAGCACAGAGCCCTGTGAGACTCCTGTGGTGATGAGGAGGGGAGGGGAGATTGCATTCTGAATCCTGACTGACTGCATTCTACCTGTGAGATAGGCTCTAAACCAGTTATAGGCAGAAGTAGATAGACCAGCTGCTGTGAGGGAGTCAAGAAGCAAGGCATGTGAGACTGTGTTGAAAGCCTTGGTGAGGTCAACAAAACAGCAGAGGTGATGAGGCACTTGTCCGTCCCGGTAAGGATGGAGTCATTAAGCCTGAGGAGGGAACTGGTGGTGGAGTTGTTCTTCTGAAAACCAAATTTAAACAGGGTGAAAAAGGCGGAATCAGAGAGAGAGAGGAGGTAAGTTGGGAGAGAACTAGGGGTTTTCGAGTTCCGTACCTTATAAAGAACTGCATTAACCCTTAGACTGCAGACAGAATTAGAATGTATTGGAGTTCTAGACTGATATATCAGTCCACAGCCCTGTAAGGGTTAATACCTGCATAAAATATCTGTTAAGTAAAAATATGAATTGAGAAACATTTACTGGAAAAGCATTTAATGAGGTTGCTGCTACAGGCTCTACAAGTGAGTGAATGCATTGTAGTAATTGAAATGCATTCTCTAAGAGACAGTGAAAACTGTTAGGAGTACAGTACAGGTGCTAAAAAGTTATGCATGGACTTGCCAAAGCTCCTGTGCGTTAAATGGAGCAAGTGAAGCAGTTAAATGACTAATGTGCTGCTCCCAACTGTTTTATTTTTCTTCCTAAATAGTATTTATACAATTCTTTCCATAAACACCACTTAAAAGACTAAGTGTACCTTCAACAGATTTTCTGATAGTTATTGAAGGACACCATTGCTGGCAAGTTCCTAAACAAATAAAAAGTTAAATTGTAGGGCCACAACCCAAATGCTCCAGCCTCACTTCTCTTTTGTAACATTGCTTTTTCTTTTTCTTTCAAGCACAAACAAGTCACATTTGCCATGCCTGCTGTTAAAGAAGCATTGTACGTTTTATTTTTATAAAAGGCTCTATTGGTATTTAAAACAAAAATGGAAATATATTTGAACTGAGGTACCTGGATCTGTTGGATGTTGTCTATGCGGTTCCTATAGGAGAAGGCTGGCCACAATGTCAACTCCTTTATACTGTTGCCTAACTCCTGATGTCACCAGGTGAGAGAAGCTAGAGTAACTAGTCATCAAACTTTTTTCTTTTCCCTTCAGAAATATCATTATTGTTATTTATAAATACTAGTTGTAGCTTTATATCACCCTCCAAGCCCGCAGCTGAGCGGACTGAGCCACCTAGCATTCCTCCGGTGGCCGTTCTCACTGGCTCCCATCCACCCGCCTGCCAAGAACTAACTAAGACTGCCACCCAGTGGGCAGCGCCACTGCTGCCTTGGACCTCTGGCGGCTGACATAGGACTTCAGCTCTCTAGCCCTCACCCTCCAAGCCTGTAGCCAATCAGGCTGAACCGCCTAGCATTCCTCCGGTGGCTATTTTCACTGGCTCCCGCCCACCAAAAACTAAGGTACGCTTGCCTCTCTGTGAGCCACAGCTCACAGGCTGCTAATTTCACTGGCTCCACTTGTGCTTGGAGCTGGCTGGTGATTGGGCGTTCCATCTCAGCCCAGCCTGCCATTGGTTGGGCCCATCCCGGCGGCTATTTCGGACTGCATCGGTGCTTTGGCACCTTTTCTCCAGCTGCCTGTACTCACACCGGGCACTACTGTATAATTCTATTAATAAATTAGATCTCATTTTAAATGTTAATGTGCCTAAACTCTGTTTATGAGGTAGTGAGCTTTGTGTTACCAGGCCTCTTGTGTAAAGTTAACTTGCCTGAAACATCCGTAGGATGTAGAGAGTTTTAATATTACATGACCACATGTGTAATGTTAATCTGCTCAAATTCTGATTAGGTGGCTGAGAGCTTAGTAATATAGTTGTCTCCCCCTAGCCTGACAATTTTTATTACCTCTCGCTAGCTTGTTAACTTTTGTTTAGTGCTGCTGCTTTAGGGACTTGTGGCTTAAGTTACAGCCCTGGCTGCTACACATTTTCTGGTCATGTCTCTATACTCTGCTTTTCCCTCTTCACTGCTCATTTCCCTCCCCTCTCACACACAAGTCCTAGCTCTGCCATTCATTAAATACCTTTCAACCCTGATCACTGTCTCTCTCTCTCTCTCTTGGCCACCCTTAGTCCCATCTCCCTGCACCCTCCTGTTACCAATAGCCACTCATACTTTGCTTAGCTGATCCCCTGCTAAAACCCCAAATCTCCCTGCATTTGTCCAGACCTGATCCTCCGGTATTCTGACCCCCCCCTTCCGTTGTTTGCTAGCTACCACACTCTTCATCTTCCATCTCCCCCCCCCCGTTCTAATTAAACTTCTCTAATGGCCCTCCTCCCACTGCCTTTTTCCTCAGCTCTAAGACCTCCCACTGACTTAAGTGGAGGCACCAGCACTGCCTTTAGATTAATCTCTTGCTTTTCCTCTCCTCTTTTCAGACTGCCGCACCAGCTGGCAAAGCCGCCACTGCCTCGGACCTCCGGCAATCGCCACAGGACTTCAGCGCTCCAGCCCTCACCCTCCAAGCCCACTGTCGAGCAGGCTGAGCTGCCTAGCATTCCTCTGGTGGCCATTCTCACTGGCTGCTGCCCACCCACCTACCAAGAACTAACTAAGATATGCTCACCTGTCTTACAGCCATGGCTCATAGGCTGCTAATTTCACTGGCTCCGCTTGTGCTTGGAGCTGGCCGGTGATTGGACGTTCTCTCTCAGCCCAATCTGCCATTGGTCGGGCCCGTCCCAGTGGCTATTTTGGACAGCATCAGTGCTTTAGCGCCTTTTCTCCAGCTGCCTGTACTCACACTGGGCACTACTGTATAGTTCTATTTTTCATCCCACCTCGCCCACCCCAACCCTGGCCTCTATTAAATACCCCTCCTCCCCTTCCTCTTCCTGCTCTTTAGACAGCCCCTGGCTCTTCCCCTAAGGGACTATTATTAGCCCCCTAAAAGGAACACTGGTGGACATCTACCTTTCTCTCTTAGATTTATTTATACTATTACACTTAACAAAATAAAATGTTGTCAGTCACTAAAATCGGATTCCTAACCTTCCTCCCCTTTCTCATAAGGAAAGCTGACTGGACAACCTCTGCATATACCACCCACACTGATACTAGTCTGTGCCTCACCCTCCCCACCAATCTCAAACCCAGCAGTACTCGCACTGATGGATGCCTTACTCATGTCTTCAAAATCCCACCCTCTATCTAAACACCCTCTGTTCCGCACAAAATTAGCATCGCTGCCATCCTATGCTGCTGAACCACTGTGGCAACTATAAACTCCTTTGAACCACAATGGTTAAAGGTAAAGGGGACACGTAGGCTGCACTGGGCAAACATCCTAAGAAAGTTGTTACTACTACTGCTGCTGGTAATCTCTCGAAATGTCCACCCCAACCCAGACCCACCCGGTACCAGGCCAAAACAGGCTCGGGGATACCTCTTGATAGTCTCACTAAATATACATAATCTCATTAATAAAGTACCACAGTTCCAGGCCTGGGTGGAGCTACTACAACCTGACATAATTGCTCTTACAGAAACCAGGCTCTCACCAAAAGTTAGTAATGCCCCATAGCACTGGATGGCTACACAGTGTTCCGGCAGGACAGACTGATAAAGCTAGGGTGTGGATGCGCAGTTTACCTGAAGAATGACCTTAGAGCCCAACCCCTGCCTAGCAGTTTCCTAAACAAGGAAGCACAAACTCTTACCCTCAACTCACCCTGGGTAAGCAATACAAAACCCTACTACTATCCACCATATGCATACCCCCTTGAACCTCCAAAACCGGCATCCAGCAAGTGCTAAGCAACTTTGAGCAGTACAACAAAAACTGGGAACACATAGTAGTTGGTGACTTTAACACTAACTGGTTGTCCAATGACACTCTAGCTGTCCGTGACCAGGTGTCCGGACTCTACCTTACTCAACTAGTCCATCAAGCAACCAGGCTTAACTACAAAACAGGCACAAGTACTCTAATTGACTGGTTTCTAGCAAGCAGCCCGGAGCATATCTCTGAGGTCATTGTCCTTCCTGATACCCTCAGTGATCATTCACTCATGATGTGCACCTGGTCAAATAAAGCCAGTACATATGCCCCCCAGGTATCTCAAAACCAATCCCTGAGACCTGGACAACTAGACTCTCTCAGGAATTATCTGAGTTTGGTTGACTGGTCACTGCTGAACAGGGCCACGGACGGGAACCAAGCCCTCAGCTTCTTTATCACCATTTTTACCAAGGCCTGTGACATCTTTGCCCCCTAAAGAACCAAAAAAATACAAGGAACTACCAACCCCTGACTTACAGGCACCATACTACAGCACATGTGGGAAAGGGACAACTTGTGGCATAGGGCCAAAGCTACTGGTAAAGAGGCTGACTACATCAAATATAGGTCTGAAAGAAACAATTGTACCAGGATCATCCAACAAGCTAAGGCAAGCTACTACCATGACCTACTGAAAAGAGCTGGGGTAGAGGTAAGGAATTCTGGGACTCGATAAAAACCCTCACCGGCAAAGCACCCAAAGCACAACCAGGGTTATTAGTCACTACTGAGGGGACATTCCAGGATCCTGAAGACATTACTAATGCCTTCAACCAAGCCTTCTCTGACCTAAGTTCTGTTCTTCCCAAGGAATACCTGTCCCACTCCACTCTCAACCCACCCCACTCTAACGCCCCGCCACCCGTACCCCAGTGCAATGCCCCCCCTTCTACTTCAAACAGTTGAACTGACAGGATACCTTTAAATATGTTAAAGCTGTTCTAAATAAGACTAGACAAGGGAGTGACCTTTTAGACATGAAGCTGGTGGCACTCACCATCAATGAACTGGCGGATCCCCTTACCAAAGTCTTCAGTGCCTCACTAAGGTCAGGAGTGTTCCCAGATAAGTGGAAGAAGGCAGTTGTCACCCCTGTTCTCAGATCAGGTGCTGCCACAAACCTAACCAAGTACAGGCCCATCTCAATTCTCCTCCTCTGTCCAAGGCACTGGAATAAGTGGCCTCAGACCAGCTTATTGAGTACTTAATGAAGTACAACCTACTCTGTAGGCAACAACATGGGTTCCGGAAACATCACTCCACCATAACCTCCCTGATTGACTATACCTCCCAGACATACGAGGCATTTGATGATGGTTTAGCAGTGGGGTGTATCTTCATCGACCTCACCAAGGCATTTGATACAGTCAACCATCAACTCTTCCTACAAAACCTTCACTCAATAGGCTTGTCCTTGGACACAGTCACATGGTTCAAGAGCTACCTATCTGGCAGGATAAAGCAAGTCAAAGTCAGTGGCATACTATCAGAACCCACAGACGTGACTCTTGGAGTCCCACAAGGATCTATCCTGGGATCACTCCTGTTCAGCTCATTCATCAACCAACCGCCTACAGCCTGCCAAGCACACATTGTGCTTTATGCAGATAATGCGGTCATCTCTGTAAGTGGGACAAACTTACCTGCCATCACCCACGAACTCAAAGCAAACTTCTACAGACTTGAGGAATGGTTCAGTGAAAACAAACTGTTGCTCAACTACAAGAAAACCAAGAGCATGCTCTTCTCCCTGCCACAAAGGAAGAACCACCTTGGAAAACTACATGTCCAGAGCTCCAAAGGGGACTTATTGGAGAAGGTTGACGCCTTCAGATATCTTGGTATACACTTGGATAGCTCCCTTTCTTTCTCAACACATGTTGATCAGTTAGTCAAATCAGCCAGCACAAAATTAGGTGTTCTGTATAAACACTGTCAATACATGCCACCTGAGGCGCTAAAGCTTGTCACATTAAGTTCTGTGGTATCCTCCATTGACTATGGCCTTGCAATCTGCAGTACAGCCATGGACACCATCCTGAATAGGGTAAGAACCCTCCTCAACAAAGCATGTAGGCTGGTCTTGGGTGCAGATCGCCTGATCCATACCTGTGACCTCTATGAAGCAACTGGTTGGCTACCCCTCCACCTCAGAGCCCAATACCAAAGCTGCCTTGTGGGTAAGAAAGCCATCCTTGGGTTTGCTCCTGATTCCACCTCATGTCTATTTAAATTGACCAACCATCTATCAGCACAAAGAGGACCTCCAGGGGTGTACTCCTAGTACCCTTCAAGCATACCTCAATAGCTCAAAGATCCCTGTCCAACAGGGGTCCCAAGATGATAAGCGACCTACCCCTGACCTCCTCAGTTGCAATAAGATCATAAAATTCAAAGCTGGTCTCCATGCCCATCTAACCCCCATCAAGTATGTGAGTGCCCCTGCACACCCTGACCCATTATCAGCACTCTTCAGCTCCTGAAACCTCTGACCTTGTATCTCTTTCACCTCTCTCACCTTCCCCACCCCTAATCGACTAGTTCTTGTCCTTCCTTGCCCTGTACTCATTCTCCCTGTATTTACATTGCCTTTATTTATTTATTTATTGAAATGTTTCACCAGGAGGGCACACTGAACAACAAGTTGCTCATCTCACAGTGTGACCTGGAGGGAGAGGTTACATAGGGTTGTGGAGGATGATCAGTTACAATAGTATGTGGGTAGTACAAACAATACAACATTGTAAGATTCTTTTTTCCCCTTACTTCCCTCCCTCTTCTCTTTCTCTCCCATGCTCCACTTAACTCCCCACATACTACCATATCCCCTCCCTTATTAACTCCCTCCATCCCACACCCACCCTCCACCCCTTTCTCCTCTCCCCCACCTTCCATCTCCTCACTTTTTACCCCCCCTTAGCTTTCTTCCCTTTCCTTCCCTCCTAATCCCCCCTCTTCTCTTTTCCCTGCCTCCCCTGACAATGCCTACCCTGGCTGCTATTCTCACTCCAATCCCTAGCCCCACTCTGGCTGCCCATCCCCATTGTTGCTTGGGCCCTTTAACCCCTCTCTGCCTGCTTGCTCAACACTGTTGCTGCCTACTACAGCCAGTGGGCATGTACTACCGCCATTCTAGATGTAATGACACTGAAATCTCCTTGAAGAATTCTAAACTGTCTGGGAACCTAAAATTATTATCTTCCTCATAGTGATTTTTACCTATGAAGTAACTAGTGCTACTCTACCTGTTACAAATTCATTGTTGTCTTTTTTTTACTTGATTCTGTATTGCCACTGTATTATCCCTGTTGTCTGTCTTATCTGTATTGTATGATGTCTGACCTAGAACCTTTGTAAATGAGTCTATGGCTCAAAGGTATTTAATCCCAAACTGAAATAAATAGAAAAATAAATAAATAATATGTCTTTATCAAACCAAGTCTCAAATCTTAAGAAGTGTGCTGTAATAGAAACTTGATTTTGTGAAAGCAGGAATAGTCACATGATCTCCAAGGGGTGGGTATAAAAACCCTAGAAGAGAGATGCTCTACAGATGTTCAGGTCAGTATTGTGCTGACCTAGAAAGGCTATGCAAGTCTTCACACCTCGTGCAGAAAATCCTGAACTGATTTGGAAAAATTTGGAGATCTGTGAATTGTCCTGCTTGCAGCACTAAATTGCAAGTGTTTGTTGCTTTTTTGTATTTTATTTTTGAAAAGACATTTTTTTTACTTTTATTATTTTTGCTCCTTTATAATAAACATCAGACTATGGTGTGTTACCTTATAGATCCGTGTGAGTGTCCATTTGTCTTCCCACACTGTTACACCCTATAACAACAGAATCACCAAGGATCCACCACCCTAGAAGGGCAAGAGTAGCTCTCCAGCCCCCTCTAGCTGCTGGAGGTCTGCCTCTGAACAAGTAAGCGGTCTACTGAGAAATATAGTATATTCTTGTCTCAGAACAGGACAATCAGGAGCTTAAAGGGCACACAGGCAGAAAGTAAGGAGAGAGAGAAAAAAAACAGAGGAAAGAGTAAGGATTACAAACAGTTAAGGAGCCAGAAATAAGACATGATTGAGTGGTGCAGTGCAGTGGCTGTGGAGCAGCAGTCTTCGGGAGATGTTCTGGAGGATGCGGTGTTGTCCCATCTGCAGGCAACCTCTCTGGGCTGAGGGAGGAGGTTGCTCATCTCCAGGCTGAGTTGGCCAGGATTTGTGGGACCTCCTCTTCCATCCGGGGACCACCAGTGCCACTGCCGTTGCCTCAGAGGTTGCCAAGAAAGAGGAGCAGTTGGACCACAGTGGGCTCAGAGAGGGTGAGGGTGGTGGAACAGAGGCACATCCCTCCAGTTGTACCTCTCCACAATTCCTATGCCATTCTGGCAAAGTGTGGTTCCTCTATGGAGGCACCTACAGTGGAGACCAAGGAGGATGCTGGGAACCTCCACAAAGGAGACCCACAGGAGGGTGGCAGGGGACCCTGCAGGGGAAGGAAACAACTCCTGGTGGGGGACTCCATTGTTAGGAAGGTAGAACTGGGCAAGGAAGGGGAGAGGGAGGTAAGGTGCCTGCCTGGCGCCATGGCTTGGAGGGACAGGGAGCGAATCCTCAGGATTGCCGGAGCAGCTGCACAGGGGAGGGAGCTGGATGTCATTGTCCACTTAGGGACAAATGACCTGGCTAAGAAAGGGATTAGAGAAGTGCAGGAAGAGTTTGTGGAATTGGGGAGGGGCCTTAGTCAAGTAGCACGACGTAACCTTCTTGGAGGTGCTACCCATCTATGGCATAGGAGAGGCTATGGTGTTCCGCATCATGGATTCAATCAGTGGTTGAAAAACTGTGTGGAGCTCAGGATTTGGCTTCATTGGGGACTGGGGTCCACCTGGAGTGATGCAAGCCTATACTGGCATGATGGGCTGCATCTGTCCGGATGGGAACCAGGATCCTAGGTGATAAGTTTAAATGCTTCATTGGCAAGCTTTAAACCAGCCAAGGGGAGGCACTGGAAGGAGCAGGAAAATCCTAGCCCCCAAACAATCACGGTAGTAGTGTGGCAAACACCAACATGGAGGTGTCGATAGGAGAAGGGCAGGGTAAATGGAGAAAGTGACAAAGGCAAGAAGGACAGGGATGGGGCAAAAGGGGTAAGGCCATCAGGAAATAGAGGGTAATGAGTACCAATGCCTCGTAGTCTGGGCAACAAGCTCCTGAGCTGGTGGCCTTAATGGAAGAGGGATGCCTGGATATCGAGCAGTCACAGAAACATGGTACACAGAGAACCATGACTGGGATGTTAACATACCAGGGACATAACCTACAGGAGAGACAGGCAGGGGAGAAGAGGGGAGGAGTAGCTCTCATGTAAAGGAAGGATAAAAGCAACTGAACAAAAGAGTAAACAGGGAGGAGGGAGGCACTGTGGGTCACCTTGGAGACTGGAAAGGGCACCACAATCCGCACAGGGGTTGTGTACAGACCCCCATGTCAGGGGAAGGAATGGACAAGGATATGATGGAAGGCATTCTTAGAATGGCAGAGAAAGGGAGATACTGTTGATGGGAGACCTGAATATGCCAGATGTTAACTGGAGCACATTTGCTGCAGCGACATCCAAGAGCAGGGCCATTCTTGATGCCCTACAGGTGGCAGGCATTAGACAGCTAGTTTCGGAACCCATTCGTGAGGGAGCAATCTTAGACCTCATACTCTCAAAGGGGGCAGTGAGAGGATCTCAGATCTAGAAGTGGGTTGCCATCTGGGGACAAGTGACCATCAAACAGTGTGGTTCACATTAAACTCAGCTACAGAGTCAAGCCATACAAAAGTGAGGGTACTGGACTTTAGGAGGGCTGACTTTGGCAAGATGGGAGAGTGCCTCAGAAAAGCACTAGCAAACAGGCTAGAAGGAGGTGTGGAGTAACAATGGGGAATTATCAAAACTGCCATCACAGAGGCAACAAGCCTTTGTGTGAAGCAAATAAACAAATCAAAATGAAAGAAAAGCCACTATGGTTCTCAAAGAGGTGGCTGTGAAAGTCAGGAAAGAAAAGATAGCATTCCAGAAGTATAAGGAAACACAGAAGGAGCAGGACAGAGAGCTGTACCAGTTAAGGCAGAAAGAAGCAGGAGGGAAGTCAGAATAGCAAAGGCCCAAACTGAGGAAAAGATAGCCAACTCAGTTAAGAAGGGGATAAAACCTTTTATAGGTACATCAGCGAGTGAGAAAGACAAAGGAGGATAGTGAGGCTGAATAGAATAAACAGTGGGTGGGCAGAGGGGACAGGGAAAAGCAGGAATACTGAAAGAATATTTCTGCTCAGTATTTACAAAAGAGGAGGGGAAGTGCCTAATCCAATTAACAGAAACACTCTTGATACGGGGGTCAATCTCAGTCCTTTCACAGAAGAAAGGGTTCTGCAAGAACTCCTAAAACTGAAGGTGGACAAAGCAATGGGGCCTGATGGAATTCACCCCAGAATTCTAAAAGAATTAAGGAAGGAACTAGTGAAACCACTGGCTACTCTTTTAATAAATCATGGGAGGATGGTGTGGTACCGAGGACTGGAGGAAGGCGGATGTGATTCCCTTTCACAAAAGTGGGACCAAGACAGGCGAGGAAACTACAGACCTGTCAGTCTGACCTCTGTGGTAGGGAAAGTGATGGAGTCACTTCTGAAGGAAAGAATAGTTGAGTACCTAGAGGTCAGTGGAGCACAGGATCCAAGGCAGCGTGGGTTCACAGCGGAAGGTCATGTCAGACTAATCTAATAGATTTCTTTGAGTGGGTGACCAAAGTAGTAGACCAGGAGGGGCTGTGACATGGCCTACCTAGACTTTAACAAGGCATTTGACACAGTCCCACACAAAGATTATTAGTCAAATTAACCAGCCTGGGAGTGGGTCCCAGGGTGGTAGCCTGGGTAAAACATTGGCTGGACAACAGGACACAGAAGGTAATTGTAAATGGAGTCCACTCTGAAGAAAGGGCGTTACTAGTGGGTACCACAGGGTTCAGTATTGGGTCCAGTCCTTTTTAATGTCTTCATCAGTGGCATTGCAGAGGGACTGGAAGGAAAAGTATGCCTTTTTGCAGATGACACAAAGATCTGCAACAGGGTTGATACACAAGGAGGCGTGGAAAGGATGAAAAGGGACTTGGCAAGGTTGGAGGAATGGTCTGACATATGGCAGCTAGGATTCAATGCAAAAAAGTGCAAAATAATGCACCTGGGAAACAAGAACCCAGGGGAAGAATACACAATGGGTGGGGAGGTAGTAACAACAACAAAACAGGAAAGGACCTGGGGTGATCATATCAGATGACCTTAAGGTTAGCAAGCAATGTGAGAAGGCAGTAGGGAGGGCCAGGGTATACTGGGATGTATAGGAGAGGCATCAGCAGCAGAAAACAGGAAGTTGTTATCCCTCTGTACAGACAGTTGGTGAGACCCCATCTGGAATACTGTGTCCAGTTCTGGAGACCCCATCTCCGCAAGGACATAGACAGGATAGAGGCAGTCCAGAGGAGGGCAACTAAAATGGTGCAGGGTCTGCAAGAGAAGCTGTATGAGGAGAGACTAAAGGAGCTTAATATGTATACCCTTGAGGAAAGAAGGGAGAGGGGGACATGATAGAAACTTTCAAGTACCTCAAGGGAATCAACAAAGTCCAAGAGGGTAGCATCTTTCAGAAAAAGAGACTTGCAAGAACAAGGGACACAATTTAAAGACAGAAGGAGGGCAGTTCAGGGCAATGTGAGGAAGTATTATTTCACAGAGAGGGTAGTGGATGCATGGAACAGCCTTCCTGAGGAAGTTGTGGAGTCTAAAACTGTGGGAGAATTCAAGAATGCATGGGACAGACATAAGGCAATTCTTGTGGGGGGCAGGAAGATATAGGCTGTTGGTTAAATAGGATCTGCAGCCTATCCTGTAGGTATGGAAATGGGCAGACTAGATGGGCCTAGCGGTCCTTATCTGCCGTCAAAGTCTATGTTTCTATGTAACCCCAGACATACGCGATCAGAATCCTGGTAGTTTTTCATCCCTTTTTATGGCTGTACATTTACATCTTCTTCTTTGCAAAATGCAATTCATGCTTTAAATGGATTAAATATTCAAGTGTGCTACCCACATCATCAGATGACATTTATGGTACATTGACAGCTTTAATAAACCTCTATATATACCAATCCTGGCCTCTGTCACCACAGAGCCAGAAAGTCACATGAGAGGGGAATGATACTAGGGATGCGACTTCCCAAGGACCTGGACCAATCAAGGCAAAGCCAGATAACAGTGAACCTTGAAAATTAACAAGGCCTAAGCAACCTTAATTCCAGCCATGTTATGGAAAGGCAGCCATGTTACGGATTCACTTAGAGTGAACTGAGACAGCTGCCAGAAATATTATACGGTATAAGACATTGTACTTCTGACCACAAAACTCATAAAATAGCTTTCTTCCTTAGCAGATCCAATACCCTTAACCACAGAGTGCTAAAATACTTTTTCCTTTGACCAAACAAGGAGAAAATGCAGAAATGATTGGGTGGTACTGAACTTGTTAAAGTGTAAGTCCTTATGCATTTCTTTCTAGAAAACCCGTTTGAAAGACACTCAGCAGCAAGACAATAAAATTCCAGACTTTTGATGTCAGGAGGACACTCTGAACATGCTCCAAGGAAGTGGCTGCTGAGTGTCTAACCAGGCATTTTGGCTAGGCTTGCTGAGAGGGTCCCACAAAGTGGTAAGAAATTGGATAAGTGCTTTGCCTCTAGCAGTGATAGCTTCGGATGTAAAATACTAGTGGTCAGGACTGCAGATTCAGTAAGATCACTGTTTAGGGAATGATAACACTGCAACATGTATGCAGAAGTTGTGCATTAAGTTAGTTAGAATATAACTTTGATTATTGTTTGTGTTAGGAATCCTAGCATTGCTTTGTAATTGAATTAGGCTAGCTGGTTCTGTTTCTCAGACCAGGAATTCGTATTAAAAGAAGACTGCTGAGCTTATAGGACAGTTACTTACACATTGTTTTTGCAGAGTAAAGAAGAGAATGATTTTGTCATGACACTCCTAATGAATCTTTCTGACATGTGAACATGTTTTTCATGTAGTCAGGCTTATGTAGTTCAGTAGTATGAAGGTACCCTCATCATAAAAATAATTAAGCAATAAGGCATGGCAAAGGGTTATGTTAATGGTCTGTTAATCAGCTTCTAGGTGTGTACTGTGGCACAAGGTGTAGCCAAGTGCCACATGCCCCTAGAGGGTGATTAACTGACCAATAACATAATCCCTGGGAGTGCCTTATTGCAATTATAATAAAAAATGTTTTTAAACAGTGTCAAACCTTATTCAGCAAATGGCTAAGCTCTACATGTATGTTAATACAGGATTAACATAAGGCTGTTAGAATGTTTGCAGCCAATCAGAAAGCTCCATTTCTCAGACCCTTTTTATAATAATAATAAAACAAACTGAGTTATGCCAACATGCCTTTGTTCTGTTTTACAATTTACATGTAAATTGAGTCTGTATATTGTTTGGTCATATTAACTCTGGCATTGGCTTCTGGTTCTGGTACTGGTTCCAGGTGACAGTGCTGCACTCACAGAACGCTACTCCACCCCCAGCCATGGTATGAGTCTGTAGCTGGATTGTGTGCATGCTTGATGACACAATGGAGCAGGAACAAAGTATTGATTTCATACTAACCTCAAGTGCCGTCAGGAATTAAGGCCTTTTTATGGCAAACAACAATGAACTATTTAGTTCAGATTCCTGCTGTTGTTACAGTTATGTGTAGGGATGTGTCTTTCTTTAACATACTTATCCAGTTTTATCTCAAAGACAGGTAAGCCACATACTTCACTTACATTCTACTGTAAACCATCACAAGAATCCACTGAGTAATAGTTGATTATGTTACAGTACCAAAAGGGTTGTAATAAATAGGAGTGCAGTTGAGGGGTCACTAGTGGGGTACCACATTGGAACTAGTCCTCTTCAGCATCTTTATCTATGACATAAGGGTAGGGACATGAAGCAGAGTATGCATTTGTGCAGGCTATGCAAAGATATGTGCAAAGCATATAAAGAAGATTGTGTCAAAACTATGATGGAGGACCTTGGTAGATTAGAAACGTGGACAAGAGTATACCAGTTGAAATGTAATGTCAAAAACTGCAGGGTGATGCACATGGGAAAAAGAATCCTACCACTGAGCATAGCACAGGATAGTAGTGGAAAGCACTACAGAGAAAACAGACTTTGGAACAATAATTTTAGACTGTCTGAAAACATCAACCTAATGCAATAGGGCAGTGGGTAGGGCAATGTTGCGGTGCATATGAGGGCATCTCCAGAAAGGAAAGGGAGCTTCAGCTACCTTTATATAGGTCACTTTTCCTCCTCACATAGAGTGCTGTGTACAGTTTTGGAGTCTGCATCTGAAGAAAAATCAGGACAGAGTGAAGACAGTGCAGAGGAGGGTAAACAAGATGAGTCAGAGACATCTGAACAGAACATTCAAAAAAGATTGGCAAATCTGAACATGTACGTGCTAGGGGCTAGAGGCAGGAAGGGAGAGGGGGGCATGCTTAAACATACAAATACTTCCGTGTGGTAAATAAAGTGGATAACAGGGAAAAGTCAACTCCATGAAGCTGGCGGGGGGAAATTTAAGAAAATTACCAGGGAGTGCATTGTAATGGTGAGGGTTGTGGAGTGGTAAGAATGAACAGCAGAAGGAGGTGGTCTGTGTGAAATCAGTGGAAGGATTCAAATAAGGGAAGGATGGGTACAAGGGCTTGCTAAAGGTGACACCAGAAAAGGAGGGAGGATGAAAGGGGAGATTAAGTAGCCTCAAAGGCGTTCTCTTTTTCCAACATTTGTTAGCTACAGTAGGGATGGGTAAACATGATGGGCCAATGGGTCTTTTCTCTGCTGACAGATTTAATGTTTCTAATGTTTCGGGGTTCTGTAATAATCTTCTCTGTTTTCCTTAATATTAAGCTAAATAACCATTGTACAACTCAGTGTAACTTATATGAATCTATTTTCTTTCCAAGACATAACTTAAGGTCCCTTACATTTTTGTTGGGTTAGTAACAAAACAAATAACCCTTTGTGCAAGAGCTTTTTTATTGTTTTGCATTGGGGATATAAGCAATGGGATTTGAGCAATGGGACATGTTCCAAACCAAGAAAATATTAACAAAATTTGTACAAACAGTGTACCCTATTTGGCCAGGCCTAAAGTTCTTGGACCTTGAGAACAATGTTAAATGCAGTTTAGACATTTCTTGGACCTTAAACAAAAAAAAAACAGATCTTCTTATTGTGAGAAAATAGGAGCAACCGAATTCAAAATTTTGGGAAGTTTTAAACCCATCTTAAAAAATACTTTTTTTCTATCACCCAGACTTTGGAAACACTTCCACCTTACCTCATGGTGTTAGCAGACCTGTAAGCAAAACAATCATGTGTATATGTTTTATATGGTTTGACACACTAATGTTCTATGTGGTGTTGCATATTCTAATATTATGACTATTTTACATTGCATGTATCACATAAAGTATTTTAGAAGTATTGTATTTTTGATATGGTCACTACAAATGACACTATACAAAAAATTTGCTAGGCATCTTACTGGATTATGCAAATATTATATCTGCTGTAAAGATAACTGAGATGTAAGGGATACAGATAAATAACCTGACACACACAGTGTACTCTACATGAAAAGCACATTAGGCCAAAATTAATAAATGCAACTTTTGCAAATGCATTGTAAGCATTATGGCATCAATTTGCATTGGTTTAGTTAGTTACTTAGTTATTTTTAAATTGGTAACTGTGAAAGATACACCAAGTCAAAACTCTTTCCAGGCGCAATACGGGGTTGCTTGGACAAGTTTTTAAAAGAGATTGATTTGCTTCTACTGTTATATTAGAAAATCTATTTCTGGTCAGTGGACTGTGGAACTGTTTTGAGTATTGTTGAACCTCTTCGTGCTTGTCTATACTAATTTTTCAGTTAAACACTTCTAGCTGTTCTGTGAAAATGTCTAGAGGGCTTTATAAATAGGAAGACCAATCCTTATTACATGAGATAAGACCTAGCATTTGAGGGTTTTGTATTGGTACAGACCACACAATATTGACAAATGTAAAGTATGTGGTGAGACAACACCAGGTACAGTGTGTTAAGCTCTTCGTGATACTTTAAATATCAAAATACGTATTCTTCTATTTTGCTTCTTTCTTAAATGAAATCTCTATTTTCCATACTTTCAAGACTTATAACCCTCCCATTCAGTGTCATCTGCCAATCAAAACCTGTCAAGAGAGCAACAAGTATGCAATAAGATATGCTAGGGTGTGTACTGGGGGGGGTATTCACATGCCTTGAGTGTGTAGTTAGGAATGAGGTACTTGCAAAAGGGCAGCACCCATTGTGTGGCTTCCCAGAACAGTCAGATGTGTTCGGATTTCTGGGGATTGCATGGTAACAATAAGCTCTAAACTGGGTGTAACCAAAACCCTATTCCAAGTCCTCATGATTTGTTTACAATAATAGCTGCAGGAAAAGAGTCACTTAGCAAGACATGTCACAAACTTATTTGCGAGTGGTATTGGATAAACACATAAGCCATATCTAACAGTTAATATTTGGATTTGTGTATCCCAGTTTCATTTGTTTCCCTGTTGGTCTGCTTGTGCTCTAGCTGTGTTTCAGCATATACAGTATGGACAAGTTATATCAGGGATTCACTGGTGTGATATGCTGTACTGTGATAATTTAATTGCAGATAACAGCAACGTGACATTGCCATAATCTGGAAGCTGTTTGGGGGAAATTATTGAAAGTAGGATTACATGTCAAAAAAGGACAAAATTAGCATTTTTTAAACAGTGTAATTTACTTGGGACATAGAATATATGCAGAAGGTATTCATCCCATGAAGGAAAAAAAACAAAACAAAGGCCATCATTCAAGCCTCTATGACAACAAATTTAACCGACACATGATAGTGTCTGGTATTAGTTTATACCAATCTTAGCCATCCTGATAACATTTGATACAGAAATTGGTTTGGTTAAAAAAATGCAGAACTATGGATGTTTCTGACAGAAAAAGAAGGCATTGTGGCCCCTCAAGGCTGCCCAGCTCTACTTTCCTCTTTTCAGCTACTTTGTTCAAAAGAAGCTTTTGGACTGAAGAAAAAGTCGCTCTCTACCAGTCATATGGTAGTTGTTATTGGTACTGCACTTCATGTAATTTTAGCCCACAATGTCTCACCAGTCATTGTGGGGGATTTAAAAAAAAAAAGCCAGATAGTGAAAAACCCTATCATTTATACATCTCTTACACTGACCAGAGGGGAATGATGGGTATATTTAAATTGAAAAGAAGCATTTAAAATAACTTTGGGTAATATCAAACTTCATGAATATCTTTAATGTACCATAGAAACACCACTCTGATTACAGATAAATAACCCCCACTTAAAATCTTGAGCTTCATATGGCAATACTATGAAAACTATTAGATATGCAAGATGGAAAAATAAAACATTTAGCCTTATTTGATTACTAACTAGCAAAAAAAATTATAAAAATAAGAATATGTAAACATAGTATCTTTCTAATTTAAAATCCTAGAACCCAAGACATGGGTACCTTTACTGGCAGCAGTTAGGGCACAGTGATGGTCACTGATTATGGTTGCATGTCAGTATGATATTCAATTCAACATTTCAAACCAACATGGCAATGCATATACATTTTCCAGACTGTAATTAGATATCTAAGGTTAAAAGAGTAACTTAATATTCAGACTGTAATTTTTAGATGACTTACCTATCACTGCAGCTGATGTACTTTAACCTGTAGATCTAAGGAAGGTGTTCTGTTAAAAATACTAAGGATCATGCCCTTGCTGGTTGTTGTGATAATGCATCAGTTATGGATTTTACACCTTTCCAACCAGAAGATTCATTGCATATTGTTGGGCTGTAGATCAATTCCACCAATTTCCCTAAATCAGCTACTGAGCAGTCATTGGGATATGGAAGAAATGAAAGCAATTGCCCATAGTTAAGTTTGGAGGTGGCAAATAGATCAGGACAAAGAAACAGTGGTTAGTCAATGTGACAATTGCTAGAAAGAAATATGCCAGCTTCAGTACCTATTCACCCATGTAGCTTAGCTGTCAGATTGTGGCAGAGGGCATATATAAGTTTGCAGAAAAAGAGACACAATCACAGTACTCGTTGTATACTCACATTATGGAAGTGGTACCAATGTCAAGCACAACAACAAAAATCAATATTGGTTTTGCAAAATGTATTTGTTGCATACAGAAATCCAGAGGAAGTAGTTTTTGATACAGTAACAGGCTGCAATTGACCTCTGGGGAGTTTCAAACATTTTTGCAGCAAAATTTGAACAGACACATAACAAAAAATGCCCGTGTCATCTTCCATCTAATGGTGCTGATGAGAAACTAATACAACAGTTTAGAGGGGTTTTAGACAAGACTTGGAATCTGACATTGCACTGAAGTGCTCACATATTGAGTTGGCATTTCCCTGTTACTGTGTTTTCCTATAAATTGTACTATTTCCTATGGAATCCAAATTGCTCTGTTTTCCTGTATAACCAATGCAAGTCTGTGGGAAGAATGTTCTTGAAGATGGCACTGAATCCCTGTAAAATGCAGGGATCCCTATAAATTAGGGTGCATCCTTTCCAGAAATCAAAATAAACCACATTCTGCTACTGGGAAAACTCCAGCAAAATTGTTGTTAGACAGGTTCAGGGTTCACACCCATTTGACCTTAGATAAATCTGAATTTACTGCAGCATGTGAAAGCAGGCAAGTGTAGCACAAAAACTGTTCCCAAGTTAAGCATAAGGTGTGTTTCCTCTGGGAGATTTTTGTTTTACTGAACAACTTGTGCTACTGTAGTTCAGAATTACAGTGGAAGGGAACATGTACAGAAATAGATAATGGAATTCTAAACAATACTGTGCCTTGCATATCTTTACTGCACTCTGTCCTTACATACTACAATGGGTTATTCTTACCTGATAGGGATGCTGATGCACATGTGACATAAATCTTTGTGTCATGATCCTACTTCTGCTCCCAGTATTCCACTTGTCTCTCAATTATTTCACATGCTTCACCAAGGCTGGAAGCAAATCCTTGAGCTTCCAGAGATTCCAAGTTTAATTGCCTATAAGGTATGGCATTCCCTCTATTTACTAAATGCTGTGCCAAAAATATCAACTGAGAGGTCAACCATCTGATATCTGTACTGGCCACAAAGATTTCTTGGTGCTATTTTTTCAAGTGTTGGTCTCCTTTATCTTAGATTGGTTTATAAGGTGGGGTTCTATTGTGCCCAGCAACCCTGAACTATAACTGTGTGATAATTCATCAAGCTGATATTGCTTGTAAGTTTGTATTTGTGATTTGGCATCTTTCAGCAAAAGCAGTTGTTTTCTGCATGCATAAATGTTGCCTTTAAATTTACTGTACTACAATGCCTCCCTGTGCAGCTTCTACCAGAATCTGCACTCCAATGAACATGGATACAAATGGATCCCTGGTACTAAAAAAACTACTGTGTCCAGTTACATTCACCGTTGGGTCACTTTGTACAAGTGGCCCTTCACGAGAACAATCCAAAAGTATGAGTACCACAGAGAGGGAAGACAGTACCTGCTCAGGTACTGTATCTACGGAAAACTGTAGGTCTGCACAGCATTCACCTAGAGGTAACTATGGTGTACAGGTAAAGCTCAGAATCCTTGCACTGAAGGAGCTATTCAATGATTCTTGGAGGGGGGTACTGTGTGCATTCAGAGGTCTGCAGTGTACTCTCTGAGGGGAGTACTGGGCAGGGTGGTAAATGCCATTTTAATTGGGTGGGCTTGAGAGACAGTAGAATGAGTGTTGTAACCAACATACAGTATTTCAGAAACCCTAGAACAACCCTATCTGGGGTACCCAAATAAACAGGTCTCAAAAGGGGGACTGACAGAAATACATCTGAAAGGTAGTGGAGGTAGAGGTTTCTAGGGCAGTAGGTGAGGCAGAATTACAGGGGACACTGTGGTGGAAGATATGGATAGCAGAGGGGAGACAGGTTAGATGGGTAAAGCAGCCTAATGGGATGCAATAACTGTGGAGCAGCCATCTTCAGGATAGTCCTTTGAAGATGGTGTTGCTGCTCAGTGTATAGTAGGATTACAATACTCACCACGGAACTAGCAATGGTGAAAACCAAGCTTAATCTTCTCTATGGTAAGACCATGTGGGTGCCAGTACAGATGGCCATTATCTCATCTGGCAAAGGACACCAAAGCTCTGGAATGGGAGGTGGACTGTAATTTTCAGGGGGGAGCCACTCAGGCAGGGATGGGTGCCCAGAGGTAATGACAGAGAATAAGTTTGCTCTCCTGAGAAGCTCAGTATGTTCAGACACTTCTTGAGAGTATTGGGACCTGTTGCTCCTCAGGAAACCAGTCCTACACCAAAGGTGACAACCAGCAATGAGCTTGACCATCCAAGGGAAAGGTTCAAACTAGAAAGGAAATAATGTCAGTGGACTCCTTTGTCAGGGTAATGGAAAAGGTAGTAAGTGTGGGGGACCAGGGAAGCAGGAGGCTTAGGTGCTTTCTGGGGCTCTGGCTGGGAGTTATGCATACAGGATAGGGAGACTTGTTGTGAGCAGGGCAGGAAGGAAGGTTTCAATATCACTGCTCACCTAAGGACTAATTACCTTTTCTGCAGACCCTTAGGGGAGGTGAAGGACAGATTTAAATAATAGGGAGGGAGGCTTAAATTGACAGCATCCTCAGTATCCTTTGAGTGGTACAAGAAAGAATGTTTTGGGTTGGTAGATGATTGGGGGCTCTCCTGGTTTAAAAAAGACTATACAAGCAGGATGGCCTACACCCCAGCAAGGAGGGCACTAATGTTTTGGGATGAAGGTTTACAGAGCATATCAAGCTGCTTGTGAACTAACAGAGATGGAAGCCAGTACAGTTGTTAATAGTTACACCTATTTAAATGACAAATGCAAATTGGGCCTCTCCTTGGTGTTAGTAAAGATGGGTACAGATTAGGAAACTATAGACCTATCAGTCGAACATATATAATAGGGAAACTACTAGAGACCATAGAAAAGGAGAGCATAGTGGGTTTCCTGGAAACAAATTAACTTCAGGAAACTAGACAACATGGATTCATGAGAGGAGGGTTTTGTCAGATGAACCTGATTGACGTCTTTGACTGCGTGATAAAGGTGATGGACAAGGGTCAAGTGGTTGATGTATTGTACCTTGACTTCAACAAAGTCTTTGACTCTGTCCCACATGGATGGTTGGTCAAGAAGGTGAATAACTTGGTAGTAGGGGGATAGGAGTGCATGCTAGGAGAGGAAATGACTAAGTAAGGGAAACTAGAGGGTTGTTCTCAATAGGGAGCATTCAGAGGTCAGGATGTTCACCAGTGGAGTGCCGCAGGGGTTGGCCTTAGGACTGGTCCTCTTTAACATTCTCATATGTGATATTGGGGTAGGGATCCAGGGAAAGATCTGCCTCTTCCCAGTTGATACTAAGATCTGCAGAAGAGTGAACAGCATGAAGGGGATAAGAACTGTGATGAAAAGACCTAAGAAATTACCAAGGGTGTGGTAGTTGAAATGCAATTAAATAAAGTGCAAAGTAAAGCACCTAGGGGAAAAAAAACTGAAAACAGAAAACAGGATGGGAGCAGATAGTGGTGGACAGAACAACTGAGGAGAGGGACCTGGGGGTAATAATATCAGACTACTTGAAAACATTAGTATTTTATATTAAGGCAGTGTGGAGGTGAATACATGAACAAGATGCTTGGATGCATAGGAAGGGGGATCAGCAGCTTGAAGAGAGAGGTGATTCTGCCCCTGTACAAATCCCTAATGTGTCCTCACCTGGACTACTGTGTGCAGTTCTGGAGACTTCATTTGAGGAAGGACAGGGGCAGAGTTGAGGTGGTGCAGAGAAGCATACTTAAAATGACTGAGGGACATTTAGGAAGGGCTTTCAGAGAGAGACTAGAGGACCTCAACATGCACACACTGGAGGCAAAAGGGAGGGGGGACATGAACAGGACACACAGATACATCCACGGAAAAAATAAGGCAGTTAGTAGAGAGTTGTTCATACTAAGTGGGAACACAAGCACTAAGGGTACGCAATAAAGATGGTGGTAGGGGGATTTAGGAGGGATGTCAGGAAGTATTTCTTCACAGAATGGGTGGTGGATGTGGGGAACAGACAGCCAAGGGACATTGTCTGTGTGAAATCAGTGGTGGTAGATTCAACCATGGGAGGGACATACACATGGGACTGGTGGGGACAACAGCAAAAGGTGAGGAAGAAAATAGGAATAAAGGGGCAACAGAAAACCCACAGACAACAACTGGTAGGGCAGTACAGATTGCACAAGTCACAGGGCCTACTTCTGCAGTGCAAACAGCTTCTATGTTTCTATATAAGTTACAGGACAGATGGAAAAAATCTCATGCAAACTGAATGAATGAGAGCTCCTGCAAGTTAAATGTAGAAAATAATGAATACAGTCATTAGGAAATACCAGAAGTTTCAAGTTATGAAAATGTGCAGGTAGAGGATGCACAGACTCCTCCTGAGTATCCTGACAAACCAAGAAATGATGTTTTTGTACCAGAACCTGAGCCACTTACAGTAAACAGAAAGTCACAGCATACCACCCCCCCTTCCCCAAACAGGCTTATATAGTAAAGGATCATTCAAAGCGGATAAAAATCTGCCTTGGAATTTATAGGGGCAGGAAAGTAGTGTCTTGAGATTTCAAAGTCTATAAAAAGGTCACTGAAGTTATTTATCAGAATGCCCTCTTCAAATTAGTGGGTCTTGGAACTTTAGTTTAGGACACATCCTGTCCAGCATACATGCATGCTTGTTTCTTAACAGCTAAAAAAGAGCTGACTGCTGTTAGAGTGACTGAAGGCAGCTATGACTAAATATGCAGTTCCATTCTGTTGACCTACAGTGTAAATACAGTATAATAAGATAACTGTTTTTGGTGAGAATGGACTACAGATCACTTTCATACACACATATTTCTGAAAGGATCTTTTATTGACAACTAAAAAGACTGTACACTCCTCCCGGAAAACGCTTGCTCCAGTTGTAGCTGCAATCATTTTTCAGGGGTATAAAAGTTAATAATAGTCAACAGAAAAGCAAAACTACCTTTACAGAAGCACGATCATTGAACATTAACAGCTCGAATACCAACATTTTTTAGCAACTAGATTTAACAAAAAAAAAATCTGAACTCCAGCCCTCTTGTCTACATGTATGTTGTCTAGTTTCCTGAAGTTAATTTGTTTCCAGGAAACCCACTAGGCTGTCCTTTTCTATGGTCTCTAGTAGTTTCCCTATTACATATGTTCGACTGATAGGTCTATAGTTTCCTCATCTGTATCCATCTTTACTACTCCAACTAGTAGAGTTCTGTCTTTTGGAGCTGTGATGTGATAGTCAAAATACCAACTCTGTCTCTTCCTTTCGTAGAACTACAGTATAAACACTAGAATGGAAAAGGATGTCCTTACAATGTAAAATCAGTAACATGTTATCCTGGCATTCATGATTACATTGTGAGTGTTGACTGTGAAAAAGCAGTGATACTGAACAAATACTTCTGCTCAGTATTCATAACAGAAGAGATGTGGGGGGGCATCTAAATCAATCAATAGAAACACTCTAGATATGGGGGTCGATACCACTCCATTCACAGAAGAAAGGGTCCTGAAAGAACTTCCAAAACTGAAGGTGGACAAAGCAATGGGGCCTGACAGGATTCACCCCAGAATTCCAAAAGAACTAAGGGGAGAACTAGTGACACCACTGACTACCCTTTTTAGTAAATCATGGGAGGATGTTATGGTACCTGAAGACTGGAGGAAGGCAGATGTGATTGCTCTTCACAAAAGTGGGAGCAAGACAGGGGTAGGAAACTACAGACCTGTTAGTTTGACCTCAGTGGCAAAGAAAATGATGGAATCGCTTCTGAAGGAAAGAATTGTTGAGTACCTAGAGACCAGTGGGGCACAGCAAGGCAGCATTGATTCACTGTGGGAAGATCATGTCTGACAACTCTAATCTATTTCTTTGACTTAGTGACCAAAGTAGAAGATGAGGGAGGGGCTGTGGACATGGTCTACCTAGACATTAGCAAGGCATTTGACACAGTCCCACACAAAATATTAATAAACAAGTTAGCCAGCCTGGGAGTGGGTCCCATGGTTGTAGCCTGGGAAAACATTGGCTGAACAACAGGACACAGAGGGTAATAGTAAATGGAGTCCACTCTGAAGAAAGGGGTGTTACTAGCAGGGTACCGCAGGGTTCAGTACCAGGACCAATCCTCTTTAATGTCTTTATAGGTGACATTGCAGAGGGACTAGAAGGGAAAGTATACCTCTTTGCAGATGACACAAAGATCTGCAACAGGGTTCATACACAAGGGGGGGGGGGTGGAAAGGATGAGAAGGGAATTGGCAAGGTTGGAGGAATGGTCAAAAGTATCCCAGCTCAGATTCAATGCAAAGAAGTGTAAAGTAATGCACATGGGAAACAAAAACGCAGGGGAAGGGTACACAATGTGGGAGGGGGGTACTAACAACAACAAAAATGGAAGGGGACTTGGAGAGTAGTCATATCAGATTGCCTAAAGGTAGGAAAGCAATGTGAGAAGGCAGTAAGCAGGGCTGGGTGGATACTGGGATGCATAGGAAGAGGTATCACCAGTAGAAAACATGCAGTTGTTATCCCTCTGAGACAGTTGGTGAGACCCCATCTGGAATACTGTGTGCAGTTCTGGAGACCCAGTCTCTGCAAGGACATAGACAGGATGGAGGCAGCCTAGAGAAGGGCAACTTAAATGGTGCAGGATCTGCAGCAGAAGCCATACAAAGAGAGACTAAAGGAGCTTAATATGTATACCTTTGAGGAAAGGGGGGGGGACACAATGGAAACATTTAAGTACCTCAAAGGGATCAACAAAGTCCAAAAGGGTAGCATGTTTCAGAAAAAGAGAAGTGCAAGAACAAGGGGGCACAATTTGAAGAAGGGGGGACAGCTCAGGGTCTATGTGAGGAAGTATTTTTTCATGGAGAGGGTGGTGGATGCATGGAATGGCCTTCCTGAGGAGGACATGGGGTCAAAAACAGTTGGGGAATTCAAGAACGCATGGGATAAAGATAAAGCAATTCTAGTGTGGGTAGGAGGAAGCAGGCTGTTGGTTAACTAGGGTCTGCAGCTTTTCCAATAGGTAGGAAAATGGGCAGACTGGGTGGGCCAACCGATCCATATCTGCCATCAAAGTTGATATTTCTATGTTGGCCTACACAGTCAAAGTATGGCTGCCAGGTTAAAATGTTATGTTTTAGAGTGGAGACTGAAATTATCTGTTGGTGCTGAGTTGGATCAGTGTTAATGGCTCAGCTGGCTAGGACAATCTAGAGGCAACACGTTAAAAAAAATTATTGCCCCAGTCATTGCCTCTCCCCTCAAAAACCTTCAAAATAAATCCCTACTGCATGGCACCATCCCAGAAACATGGAAAATTGTCATGGTGGTTCCTATACACAAAGGAAAGCCTAAGGAGCCCATACAGAACTATTAACACATCTCTCTACATAGCTCCTTAACTAAATCCAAGAGTGGTTGATTTTATGACAATAAGAATATGACTTTCAGACAAAAGGAGACAGCCAATCTACAGTAGCTTGTCTGCCATTAATTAACAGTACTAGCCATTTATCTCTCCCTCCAGTAGATAGTTACCTAATCTCTTCTCGAAGGTCTCACTTTTCACTACATTGCTTCGTTGTCTATTCCAGATGGCTACCATGTGTTGTGAAAACCAGTCTCTGTTTTTCTGTTCTAAAGTGCCTTCCCTTTAACAGATATGCACTCAGGTACCTATGTCTGAGTTTTAAAATCCTATGTGTAGATATACAGAACAGCAAACATTAACCTAATTTGCTGAGAAATAAATATAACAAAGTTTGACCCCCTGACAAAGATTCATGATTAGACTTAAAGCACTGGGGTTAGCGCCATGGGCTTGACTTGAGTTTTTATCTGGATGCCGTACATTGTTGTATTTATATCCTCAGCAAATTAAGTTAATGTTTGCTGTTTGCTGTTCTGCGTGCTGTCCTCTAGCTCCTGAGTGTCTGGTTCTTCAGGCAAGCACCCACTCCATTCTTCCCGTGCACACCTCCACCTATGCTTTCCTTGTGCTGATCTAGTTTTACATTGTCATTTGAAATGGCCTTATGTACTGCAGTTAGATCACTCCTTAATCTCATTTCCAATTTATAAAAACCTAGATTCTGTAATCATTCTTCACATGTCCTTTCCTCCATCTCCTTAATCAGTTTTTGTAATCCTTTGTTGTACCCTCTCTACTTTCAGGATATCAGCCTTAATCTGGGATGACCAAAACTGTCAATAATATTGCAAATATGGCCTTAGCATTGCTTCCGTGTCCCTACTGGTAATGGTTCTTTTTATACTGGCCATAATTCTTTTACATTTCTTGACAACCTCACAATGGTTGGAATGCTTGAGTTGTTAACTACCAAGATTCCTGGTCCCCATGCTCTTACTGCAATAAGTGCTCCCAAGCAGAAGATACTTTGTTCCATATGGTCTGGACATGTCCGTGGGTGGCCGATTTTTAGCAGAAAGTTGGAAGATTTATTGCCTCTTTTATTGTTCATACAGATTTTTTCACGCCAGAGATTTGCATTTTGGGCAACTTTGAAGGGTTAAAATCGTTGGATAAAACTTACATAGCAGCATTTATGAGGATTACAAAGTTTCTGATTATGCAACACTGGAAACAAGAAGGAACCCCTCTGTTCAAGGAATGGGTCCAAGAAGTATTAACAGCGCTATCTGTGGAGAAAGCAGTAGTTACCATGAATCATTCTCTGCAGAGATTTTATGAGTCATGGGATCCTTTTTTCCAGTTTCTTGTTGGGAGGTAAGGTCTGGGCCCTTATTTTTCATTTCCTCTCTCCCAGAAAAGACAATTTTGGAGAATTATTTTGAGGTCAGCATCTGCTTTGGTATGTATGAATCTAGGACCACATCCAGTGGATATTTCTGAGGTACACAAAGCCTGCTGTGGGGAAGGGTGAGGGTAATTCAGGCAATGGGGGAGCTTTTTCTGGGGAAGATTTAGTACAGGATGGGGACAGTTTGGTTCATTCAGTAGAAATTGGATGGAATGATAATGCCTTTTGTCATTATCTATAGTCTGTTAGCTCACTGGTTATACGATTGTAATCCCCCGATTGTTCAGTTGGTCTGTATTAATGTGTTTGTTTAATAATTCTCAATAAAAATATTGAATTTGAAAAAAAAAATACCGAGTTTCTTAGGTCTCTCTCACAACTCAATACCGTTAATTTAGTTCTCCATAAAAAGTACAAAGTCATATGATTGTTATGTCTAATGTGTATCACTCAACATTTGTCAAGGTTGAGCTTTAGTTTACTCCTGATTGCCCATCTGTCTAGTTTATCAAGCTGCTCCTGAAATAAAATATTTTTTTCATGGAAATCCACAATGTGTCCAATTTTGCATTGTCTGCTAATTTTCAAATCAAACCCCTCCATGCTATTCAACATTGATGAAATATGAATGTTAAATAATGATGGCCCTAGTACTGATCCTTAAGGAATTCCACTGGTCATGTGTACCCATCTGGAGTCATACCATTTACTCTCATTGTTAGCCATCACTCACATAGCCATGATTTTATCCAACGTGATATAGTTCGTTTAAATTTATATGTATAAGGCTATTTACTAGTTCAGCATGGGGTGCAGTGTCAAAAGCATCTCTGAAATCAAAGTAGACAATTTCTACATGTTTACTTTCATTCAACACCAAATTAACTCTGTCAAAGAAGTGCAGCATATTGGTCATACAGGATCTCCCTTTCCTAAACCAATCTGTGTTGTGCCCCATAGATCATTTCCATTTTTGAAGATGTCAGTTTTATTCCTTTTTAGAGTTTTCAGCATTTTGCCCACCACCAATGTTAGGCTAACAGGTCTGTAATTTGATTTTTAAGCCATATACCCTTTTTATGTATGGAAATGTCCACTGCAAGTCTCCACACCATAGGAGTCTCCCTTAACTCCAAGGATTTCTTAAACAATATGGTAACCAACCCTGCCAGTATACTGTATGCCTTTTAAAGTCCAAGGATGTAGCCCATCTGGACCCTATGACTTGTTAATATGCAAATGCATAAAATTTAGAGTTTTAATGAGGTTCAATACATTCTCCTCATTTACTATTAGTGGTATTTAACAGTCTGGTATTATCATATTACTTAGATCAGTGGTTTAGAATATAGACACATAGAAAGTGGCTCTAAATCCACATAAGACTGGGAGCGCTTATGGTCTTGTCCCCAGACTCCTGTATCTCTCTGCTCATGCCATTGACCTCCCTATTACCTACCTCCTCAATATCTCTTTCTCCTTACACTATGTCCCCTAACTCTAGGAAGCTGGCTATTGTCATTCCCCCTTCCTAAAGGTGGGTGACCTCATTTCCCCATGTAACTTCAGTCTCACCTCACTCCTCCCCACACTGGCTGAACACCAGGAACACACTGTTCTCTCCAACTATCTCCTTTTCTTGACTCAACCTCCTTCTTCAGTCCTTTCAAGCTGGCTTTAGAAAATCACACTCCACCTCCTCCCCTCTTTTCTGGCTCACTTATACTATCCTCTCTGTCATGGATCATGGCATTTTCACCCTTGCCATCTTTGTTGACTTAACCAAAGCATTCAATACTGTTACCCACCCCATTTTCCTGTGCAAATGTAAGGCAGCAAGACTCTCTGCCTCCTCAGCTGAGCAGTTCTGCACCTACACTGAGGGCAGGTTGCAAGTTGTCCATATTGGAGACTTCTTCTCCTCCACACTCTCACATCATCTAAAGTGTCCCTCAAGGGTCTGTCCTGGGCCCACATATTTTCTCAATTTTTCTAAATGACTTTCCCACTGCCTGCTTTAGTGAGTCCATTCATACATATGCAGATTATATGGTACTCTTTACTTCTGGTTCTTCTATCCCTGACCTCACAAACAAGCACCAGATGGACATTAACAACATCCTGATCTGGTTCCAAGAATATCAGTTATCCCTCAATGGAAAGAAAACAGTCTCTATAAATTATTACACCAAGCAGAGACTTCCTAGAGCCCCCCCCCCTTCCTTTCATACCCTCGATGGTGCAGCTATTGAAGATGTCCCCTCCTTCAAGTACCTCAGGGTCTGACTGGATCACCACCGTTATTTTTCTTTTCATGTTATGATATCCACAAGAAGCGTCATTCCAAACATAGAGCATGTTACAGAAATAAAAGATGCATCCTGTTTCCTGTACATAGAGAAATCCTCACTAGAATGATTCTCCCAATTTTGGACTTTTCTGCTTCTAAGTCTACTTTAGCTAGACTGGTCCCCCTCTTTCACTCTTTCTGTCAAGTTGCCCTTGACAAACCCCTGCATACTCACCACTGTTCTTTGTATACCTCCCTCACCCTCCCTTCTATTGATGCCAGATGCATGATCCACTGTGTCTCCTTTATCTTCAAATTTGGGTTTGGCTGTCTCCCCTTAGACCTTGCTTCTCCTCACTTTCTTCCCTTCTATCTCTTACTCCCTTTTTAACATTTACTTTCACCTCTCTTGCTCTCACACCAATGAAATCTTCTGTAGGCCAAACTGCCTTCTCATTCTGCTTCCCTAAACTATGGAGTTCTCTCACAGCTACTATTCAGTCTGCTCCTTCCTTCCTTCCTCATTCTGAAGTCTCTCCCCTCCACGATTTATCTGTTCACTGTGGTAGTTGCTTCTGATATTGGGGTGGAATCCTGTCACCTTCCTTCCACCACACACTGCCACAAGCTCAGTTCCTCTACCCCAGTTCATCAGTTACTATTCCCTGCTCCTTATATTACTATTTTGTTGCTCACTGTTTTAATGTTCTTTTGCCTCTCCTGCAATTTACTGTAGAGTAATTTTCTTCTTAAGTGTTCTTGTAATTGTATATTTTGCTATACTGATTTCTACAGTGTTGTATTACTTTTGTATACTGTACTTTGTATCTGTTCAGTTCTCTTGTTTTCCCCACCCCCCCCAGAGCACATCTGGAAACTAGCTGATACCAGCTCAATATGACTTTCCTGGTAAAATGTTTGGCATAAATAAAGTATATTTGTATAATTCCCATATTACCTCATCTCCAGAATCCATTGCCATTTTGTATAGCTTCCTTTTCTCCCTTACTTTCTTCATCAGATTCCTTTTTAGCTATAAGACCTTGCCTTTGCTGTTATACTTCCCAGTCATCAGTACAAGCAGTACTTAGCCTCAAGATGTTTAATTTTACTATCAAACAATTTACATATCTGATTTATGTCTTTCCCACTCAATTCCAGTTTCCAAGCTCAGATCTCATTCCTTCAACATGTATATCCTCTTGAGACACCTACATTTAGTTCTTCCTGTATCTTTCTTAACTTCCATTATAACCTTGAATGTTACCTTTTCATGGTCACTAGCTACCAATGTCTCTTTTGTTATACAGTATATGATAGCTTCTCTGAGATCACTTAGTTCTACATTGAGTGTGTTACTGTCTCTTGTCGTCTTCTGCACAAACTGTTGTAGATTATTATTATCTTACCAGCTAGGTTTCTAACCCGGGTGTTTCCCCTTATCCTATAGTCCAGTTTATTCCTGGTAAATTTAAATCAGCCATAAGAATGACATTATTTGTGCCACTGAAGTGGTCAATATCATTTACTAATACCTCATCTATGAGCCAGCTTCAGGATTTCACCACTCTATCACCACTCTGTCATTGACATCCAGCATGGTTTTAGAAAAGAAAAATCATGGCTCAGACACTGTCCTTGTCTGATTAACCACAGATATCCTGCATGCAATGGATGGAGGGAAAGCTACTGTGCTATCTTCAAAGACCTTACTAAAGTGTTCAGCCTAGTAAACCATGGCCTCCTTTTGGCAAAATGTATGCAACTGGGTCTGGACAACCTCAGCTATAACTGGTTTAGGAATCACCTTTCCAACCAGAAACAAGTTAAGTGTCAGGCCAGTTTTTCTGGACAAAGGGACATAACTGACAGTGTTCCCCAGGACTCAATACTGAGTCCATTACTATGCTTATTATTTATAAATGACATGCCTGGTAATTGTGGTGGCCAACCTACAACTGCATGCAGTGGAGGATATACTTTACAGATACTAAGCAGACATCATCATGATTAACTTGGAACTAGAGAGAGATCTGAGGGATTTTAAACACCTTGAAGTATGGCTATCAAAAAAAACAAGCTTGTACTTTATGTCTAAAAGATGTAAGTTATTCTACTTGGTCCCAGAATACTGGGAAAAGAAAGGTAGCATTTATGGAAATTGTACACTCACTCTGACTCACAACTGGAAGTGGTGGGATTAGTGAAATATCTTGGGATGCGTCTTGATCATGCTCTGTCACTAAGTCTTCATGTTGATGCTGCAATGAAATCTATACTCCAGAAGCTTTGCCTGCTATACATGCTTAGTCCATACCTTATCATAGAGGCAGACCTGGCCATTGCTAATAGCACCCTGCTGCCAGTAGTTTTATACACTGCCTCAGTCCTTCAACGCTTCTGAGATTTAGAACAAGGTTGAATGAAAGTATTGTACAACAAAGCCAGGCTATTTGCTGCAGGTACCTTCCCCAGGGTGACCAATGTGATGCATTTGCAGCACTAAACTTGTTTTCACTCAAAGCAAGAATGGCTCATCAACTGCTCTGCCTAGCCTTCAAACTCACATAGATCTCTACATTTTAGGGGTATTCTCAAGGGCCCCAGAGGAGACATCTACACTCCTCATTATGCTCACTGCACGAAATACCAAAGGCAAGGACAGGATTAGGCATGAGATCCTTCACATTTACTGCCACATCCCTCTGGAATAATCTTCTGCAAGAGGTACAAAATTGCTCCTCCTCTACTCTGTTTAAGAAAAGCCTTAAGGCCTTTCCACTGCAGGGAAGCCACTGCATGTGTAATCACTAATGTTAAAGTTGGCCCTACCCAATGCTGGCGAGCATTTCTACCTGATAAAAATGTCCTCCCATAACTGTAGGTATCATTAATGTATGTGCACTTTTCAATTTTCTCTAATGTCGCTAAGCCTGAAGGCAAACTTGTAAATGCACTATTGTCCCTGTATGTAATTAACTACATACCCTTGAATGTATGATGACATATGTGCAATATTATTTCCAAATAGAATTAACTCTGGGCCATACCTAAAAAAGGGACATCAAGTCTCAGTGAGCCCATACGATTAAATTCAAATCAATAAATGTCACACAGGTACAGGACTGTTATGCTTCCTTTCTAGGTTTTCTTAAGTGTTACTGTTCATGATAGGCTATTGCAAGCTGTGTTAACTTGTTTAACCTGGAAAGTGAAAAATAATCCAAAATTGCAACATGCACAACGAAAGCAGCAGTGCAAGTTAGCAGTGCAAATTTTGACCTAAACTTTCTTTATTTTATTTTAGATTGTCCTGTCTTGTATTATACCATTTTTCCACATTTTGGGTCTGCTGTACCACTTTTTGTACAGCTGAAATAATAATAGAAACACTACAAAATGGCTTGAACCAGATTTTAATCAGTATTCTCTGTTGCTTTTTGAACATCCATTGTTTAATATCACTTCTGTTGTGACTAAAATGAACTAGAATGCAACATATACTGCTACCTGAACCTATAGAACAACAGGTGTTCAAAATAGCTGAGAATACTGATGAAAACCTGGTTTGAGACATATTAAAGCAGCATTCCTTTTATTATTTCAAATGTGAAAAAATATTAAATCAGGCTCAAAATGGGGAAAGAAGGGTTTCATGCATGTCAGGAGATAAGGGGTAATCTAAAATAAAATAATAAAATATAAATACAAATGTTGGCCACTATCGTGCACTGCTGCTTTAAGTATATTAATAAAAGAGCATCAAGTCTAGCACTTCCTAACATAACATAGCATTGTAATAAAGGAAGAAACATATGGTTTATCTTGTCTGCCCTTGCTGCTGCACAGAA
The DNA here is from genome assembly GCA_016271365.2 of Neoceratodus forsteri. Taxonomy (NCBI): domain Eukaryota; kingdom Metazoa; phylum Chordata; order Ceratodontiformes; family Ceratodontidae; genus Neoceratodus; species Neoceratodus forsteri. The sequence goes on from CM057453.1 coordinate 79,090,787, forward strand.
GTGATCAGTTTAGAAGTTTGTCTTTGATGAAATCTGCTAATTGAAACTTAAGATTGTACTATGCTCACTGTTCTGTTACCAACAAGCTTTTAGTAATTTTGCCATTTTCTGGGAGTGCTTCTGTGTTGTGGAATTAGGACCCAGTTCCTAGGTACTATTTCATGAGTCACATAGTGTGAGGCACCCCATTGTGTTGACTCAGAAAATTGCTGTTCAAAATTATTTGATTTTTGAATCAGGGTGAAGATCCAACAGTGCAGATCCTGGAATATTGACATTGCAGTCATTACTATGTTCACATTAACCGCACACACTACTAATGCACATACAGTATGTACCGTATGCACATGGCAGATTTCATGCACATTCATGCATGAGTCAATCTAGTTGAAATTAATGTCCCTTCACTCATCTAACCTGTACATTTTACCTGCTTGTGGGCCATTGAAAAGGTCCACCATTCAGATCCACCATCTCCTCTTGTTGGCCAACAGGCTCCCCATGTCGCTAGCATTAGATCCCACAAAATCTCTGATAGTCCAGTGAAACTTTGCTCTCTTGCCCCATTACCCATGGTAGTCCACTGAATTGAGTGATTTCACAATGATCTTGGTTTCCTGATGTTCATGGCCAGTCGTCCAACACCCCTTACCACCAGAAATAAATGTTATAGGCAGTGGGCATCCCAAAAGTGCTGATACCACTGCCCTGGTGATAACAGACATTGTGAATGGCAGTAAATATTATTTATATGCCTTTTCCACTCCCTTTAGTGCATTACTGCATGTCAATTTAGTGCTGGTGCAAAATGGTTCTTTGCCCCTTTATGAGCATAGCTCATGGTGGTTGCAGGCAAGGGAATGGTGGCAAACAGTGACACAATGGTTTACCACCAGTTCTTTACAAGGTAGAACTGGGACCGTAGGGCTTTGCATACTATCAGTTATCATTAGTGTGTTTTATTTATTATTCATACCACAGACCTTCATAGATATAGGAATTGCTTCCCTCCCGTATCTAGTATACATATGTTTGATAGTGTATTATCAGTTGTGTGCTCTATATACTGGGTTGTGCACCCATTTAAATTAAAAGCCAGATCCATACCATCTTTGGCAAATGAGAGTCCGAATAGTTCATCTATTTAGTTGCATTATATTCACAACATTTTGCCTGGATGATTACTGCTCAGGAAAATGGCTGTCCAATAAAATGACCAACTCCTCATTCTCTTTGTTTAGCCAAGGCAAGCAAAAATTATATGAATAATTCCATCTGGCCCCAAAACAATATCATGTCAATGTATCTGTTGCCTAGTGGCAAGCATCCCTAATAGATTTATTACTAAGAGTTCCAACACTGCAGAATCTGTTTCTCACACAACAACCTTGAAAGCAGCATTTGAGAGTATTATCATGATACAACTCCACTGAGGAAGGTAGGATCAGATTTGATTAATTTTGTGCAATAGTTCAGTGACTTACATGGTCATCAATTGTTGTCTTTTTTTTTGGATAGATAGATAGATAGATAGATAGATAGATAGATAGATAGATAGATAGACAGACAGACAGTCAGACAGAGACAGACAGTCAGTCAGACAGACAGACGGACAGATAGATGGATAAATAGATAGTTCATCAGAACTGCATTCGTGATATGTCAGTGACTAGAACTGAAAACTATTTTTTTTTCAGTAAGGTCAGGTCAATTTACACTTAATTGCCAAACCAAAAGAACATATGGCACACAGGAACAGGATGCAGTAAAAATGTTAATTTATTTAAGCACACATGCCAAGTATTTGCAGACCCCGTTCCCAAATACAGCATATATTTAGACAGAAGAAATAGCCAGTTTACACTTAGCCAATAATGAAATGAAAATAAAACCCAAAATAACTTTACCAAACATGAAGTGCAAATAAAGCCCATAATAGAGTTGTTTGTAATTCAGCCAGTGGGCTTATTCACAGGAGATTACAATTCATGCACACAGTTATAACAAATATTTATACTACATACTGAAGAGATCTAAAGTTTCTAATGAGGAGATGCTGGAGGAGTGTATGTTTCTAAATTATAGGACCCTCTGTATTTTCTGAATATATATATATATATATATATATATATATATATATATATAGATGTGTTTGTTTCTATTGTTATGAATGAATAACAATCTCCAGGGACTTCACCTTATGATGCATTTGCAAGGAGAAGCCCTGTATATTCATCTCATTGACATCTGGATGAGTGGAAGCTGACTTTCTTTAGCATCATTTCACTTTGCCACAGATTCAAACCCTATCATACTACTCTAAACTGGTAGATAAATGTCCTACAGTGCAGAACCTATGACCATATTGTTGTTTCTGAGAAAGTTATCAGGTAAATGAACAGTTTTTGCAAGTTTTTATTTCTGGGATTTTTCTGTTTTTAAAATGCTTTTTCTAACAAATTCATTTTTTAAAAGCTTAATAGGTATTTTAAAAGACAAACAAAACAATACAATCTTACCATGCCCATTATTAATATTGTACTGCTTGTAATAATTGTTTCTTTTGTGTTTTTTTAATGATAAATTGCATGCAATTGTTTTTGAAAGATTTTTGGATACAGTCAGCAGGGTAGCCATCCTACCTTGGTTGGGGAGTTCATTCTGTTTCATTGACACAGTGCTGGGAATGGCCAGTCCACAGCAGATAGTGTTAGTTCGTGGAACTATGAGTAATAACTTTCCATCAAATTTAGAGAGCATATGGGGTACACAAGGTGAGAAGCTCAGAGACGCAGGGTATTGCCAATCAATATAAAGCTTAGTACATGAATAAACACACTGTGAAGTCAATTCACTGACTAAACCAGCAGTCAGTATGAACCCCAAGGGACTGAAATCAAAAGTTGGATGCATTACACCTGTGACAGCGGTTATGCTTGAATGCTACATGAACAATCTACAAAAGGCAAAACAAGGTGGCCATCATAATTGTTATACATGTTTACTTTCATGCTAATCCTTCAAGTCTGATGTGTTGCCAGAGATCACAATTAAATCAAAGCAGTATTAAGATTCCACAGATCTTGTTTTTCCTACAAGAGATTTTTATCTGTGATTGAGCATAGCCAAAGTAAAATATGATATCTAATGTACCATGAAGTCACCATTAAGCAGTATTATATGAAAAGTACTGAAGCAGAAAGTGGACAAGTGACTTGGGAAGAGGTAAAACAGTGGGCCAGGAATTGAGGTGGGATCTGAACCTTGCTTATTTTGGTTTGTTGTTGTGTTCTATGCTCTAATCACAAAGGGCCTCATCCACATGAAGGAAGACATACTATGATTTTTATATTGCCAGTGCACTCCACACATAAGTGAACTCCCTTTTTAGAGAAGGAGAATGTTTAAAGACAAATTAAACAGAAGTTATCATATGACAAGTCCCCACAATGGCTATCAAATAGGGCTTTGTGATTTGATGGTCCACTCTGGCCAGAAGTGCTGGAATGGGATACATTGAGAGGTGGAGCATGTCACACTTAGAAGGCACATAAGACTAAGAGAAAGTGGCCCCCTCATGTCATTTGTGCACCATCTCAGGATACTATGTAGCACTTGTTCAGCAGTTTAGACATCCTAGAGAGGTGGTATGTAACCTGGTGGCTCCTGACCCACTCAAGCGATAGAAGCAGGTATTGGTTCAGGGTACCCTCTGCAAGGGGTGCATGTTTCTCTGCGGATGTGCAAAGGCCACTGCATGTGCAGAGAAGGGACACTTCTCTCCAGTGCCCTAAGGCCACAGGGAACTATTCTGCACTGGACTCTAAGCCAGCAAATTATTTCTGGTCCAGTCAGTGGATATTTAAGTCATCAGAAACCTGTGATGAGAATCAAACCTGGAACCCTTGACCTGGCACCCTTATTGCAGTTGGGCGCTTCAGCTTCTCATACAATTGTGTCTATTGCAACATATAAATAGTGCAGAACTCTCCACTGAAGGGAACTTGCACAAGAATCCCTAAAAGGAGAGACAAAGGGATCTCAACACATACATGAAGGAAGAGAGCAAAGGCAGAATGGACACAATAGGGACCCAAAAGTACCTCATAAGGTGAACAGGGTACAGGAGGGGAGTCTCTTTCAAATGAGAAAAGCAACAAGAATAGGGGACATGTGATGACGCAGGAGGGGGGATGTTTAAGAGGGATGTGAGGAAGCACTACCTCACTGAAAGGGTTGCAGACACCTGGAAGAGACTGCCAATGGAAGGGTGGGGCTGCAAAGACAGATGGGGGTTTCAAACATGTGTGAGAAAGACATAGGGGAATATTAGTAAATATGCAGAGAGGAGGGAGGGTTGCAGGGGCCAGATAGGAGCAGAGATGATTAGGCAGTGAACATCTGGGCAGACTGGATGGGCCAAGTGTTCCTTTTCTACTTACAAATTCTATGTTATAGCAATTTTTATTGATCTCACTAAGGCCTTTGATACAGTACAGTATAGTAATTCACCCTGCTGCTTGGAGGGGGAGCAACTTTTGTTCGGCGGCCGTAGTTGCAGGAGTGTTTCATCAGCCATTGCCACATCTGGAGCAGCTGCTGTTCAGCGGTCATAGACACAGTAGTGTTTCATTGGTCATTGCTGCATCTGGCCCAAAGGAGCAGGAAAAGGGACCAATCTTGGCAGTCAATGCCAAAATTTAAAAGCAGGGGCTGGGCTATAAAAGAGCCACATCCTGCTGCTTGGAGGGGAGCCATTGCTGTTCTGTGGCCATAACCATGGGAGTGTTTCAGCTGCCATTGCCACATCTGGCCCAAAGGAGGAGGAAATGGGACCAATCTGGGTGCTTGGCACCGTAGTTTATAAGCATGGGCTGGGCTAAAAAAGAGCCACAGTCTGCTGCTTGGAAGGGGGAGCAACTGCTGTTCAGCAGCTGTAACCGCGGGAGTGTTTCAGCAGCCAGTGCCACATCTGGAGTAACTGCTCTTCAGTGGCTGTATCCACGGGAGTGTTTCAGCAGACATTGCCACATCTGGTCCAATGGAGAAAGGAAAGGGACCAATCCGCGTGCTCAGCACCAAAGTTTAAAAGCAGCGACTGGGCTATAAAAGAGCCACAGCCTACTGCTTGGAAAGGGAGCAACTGCTGTTCAGTGGGCATAGCCAAGGGAGTGTTTCAGTGGCCATTGCCACATCTGAAGCAACTGCTCCTCAAAAACCATAGCCATGAGAATGTTTAGGTGGCTGTTGCCACATCTGGGCCAAAGGAGGAGGGAAAAGGACCAATCCAGGTGCTCAGCACCAAAGATTAAAAGCAGGGGCTGAGCTATAAAAGAGCCACAGTCTGCTGCTTGGAGGGGGAGCAACTGCTGTTAATCTTTTTTTCCCACCCATTCCACACTGCCTCCATTATTAAATAGGCTCACTGGGAGCTCCCAGTACAGGCTACACCCAACAGGAAGAGGAGAGGAGCAAAAAGGAGGCGTGGATTATAGGAGAGCTGTGGTCAAGGGGCTCCATATGCTGGAAGGGAAAGGAACTGGAGTTGGCATTTGTGGACCACAGGACCTAAGCAATGTATGGACTGGGTATTTAGGGGACAATTGCAATTAAGAACAATGTTGGTGGTACTGTAAATGTGGGGTAGTCCAAAAATTAGTTTTTGATTGGGGCAACTAGGGGAAACATGCATATGGCAGGAAATTGCCTGTGGAAAGGCTATGTATGTGGGTGCATTTTAGGCAGGGGCTGTGATGTTGGTTCTTAGCAGAGCAGGAACGACAAGGAAGGGAGTCAGGATTGGGTAGCAGGACAGGGAAGGTATCAGGGAGCTGGGTGAACATGGACAGAAATAGAAGAGGAGAATTGGATGGGACAAGGGGGTGGCATGAGCATCCTTCAACTGAAAATGAGGGGGGATGGTGGTGGGCCAATAGGGAGATGTGGAGGTTGGTAGGCTGCAACAGCTATGGAGTGGCAATGTTTCTTAAAATGGCATTTAGGGTGGGAGATTGTATGGTGTACAGGCAAATAAGGCAGCTTAGGAATGAAATCAGCTGTTTATAAACAGAGCAAAGGAGTAGGCTACGGACTGCATTTGAAGACAACACAATGGATGGAAACAGTTAGATGGCAGCTGAGGGGTATATGAACATCAGATTGGGAGGAGGAGGAAGGATGTGCAGGAAAAGGGTGGTTGATGGGGAAGGAGACAGGAGGTGCAGAGACAAGAGCAATTGAGGGCGGTAGAGGGGAAGAATGGAAGCAGGAGGAAAAGGAAGAACTAACAGTCACAGATGCAACAACAGAGGAGTGGCTAGGAACAGGAAGGAGGGTATAGCACACAGTAGGGAAGGGACAACAACAAATGAGTTCACTGTACTGGTATGACTGGGTGATAAGAAGGGGGAAGTGCCCAGTGAAGGAGCTGAAGTTAAACCAGAAGAGAACAGAACAGGAGGATGGGACAAGAGAAGGGGGGATTAGGAGACGAGGGATGGGTCAGGCAATGGAGGATGTGGGGAAGGGGGGGCAGCAGGAGGAAGGGGAGTATGAGGTAAATGGAGCAGGGATACATTAAGGGGAGGAGGTAGGAGGCACTTTGTGGAGGGGAGGTAAAGTCAGTAGGTATGGGGAAGAGGGAGAGCAGTACGGGGATAGAGACCAGGGAAGAAACAACATAGGCAGAAGGGGAACTACTGTGCAGGAGGAGGTGGAGTGGAGAAGTAGGGGACAGGATAAAGAAAGGTCAGTGAGAGCAGAACATGAAAATGAGGGTGGGATCTTAGTGCTGGGAGACTCAATACTAAAAGGAGTCTGATGGGGAAGCAAGGGAGAGAGGCATAGTCACATATGGGTGGAGGCCATGCCATGAATGACAGCGGAAAGGGTGGGTCAATCTGTTCTGAAATATTCTAGGAGGGGTAGGGAGAAAAATCATAAAATTCTGCATTTTGGAAAGAATGACCTGGCAGGAAATATGGTAGATATAGTGCAGGGGAGGTTTGAGGAGTTAGGCATGCTATGTGAGGATGCAGGAAGATTAGAAGCATTTTCGAAAGTTCTCTCAGTGCCCGAGGCAAGCACTGCAGGGAATAGTGGAATTTAACTCATGGCTAAAAGGCTGGTGTCAGTCCAAAGGGTATGGGTTGGTGGGGGAGTAGGGAAGGACTTGTAAGGACAGTGATCTCAACTCCAGAGATAGGCTACACTTAAGTGAGGAGGGAGGGAAAGTACTGAAGCAGAGATTGGGGGATTGCATAGCAAATAAGGTGAATTTAAGTTAGGTGTGGGTGTAGCAAGAGGACAGGAGGCATGCAGGATCCGCAAGAAGGGAAGCCAAACATACTTATCCCTCATGCCAGCAGCAAGGGTCTTAAGGAAAGTGCAAGAGCGGATGCTAGAAAGGAAAGACAATCAGAAAGAGGGGGGGGAAGGAGCAGGGCGTAGGGTGGTAACCTTAAATGCTAGAAGCCTAAGGAACAAATCAGCAGAATTGTAGGCCCTCATGGCAGAAGGGGAGATGGACATGGTAGCCATCACCAAAACATGGGCCACCCAATACCACGATTGGTACCTGGCCATACCAGGGTATAGGATATTTCACAAGGATAGAGAAAAAGGGAAAGAAGGGGTGGCACTATATGTAAGGGAAGGGAATAAGTGTGTCCAGGAGGAAGGCGAGGAGGGCAGTATGGAGGCATTTTGGATGCAGCTCCAAGATTCCAAAAATAGGACACTCAGGATAAGAGTGGTGTACAGACCACCCTCTCAGACAGAGAACTAGTGGAACAGATCAGTAGGACCTGTGGGATGGATAGAACAATGATTGTGGGTGACTTCAACCTGACTGGAGTAGACTGGGGTACCCAACTGCAAAGAATAAAAGAGAGCAGGTAATTCTGGATGCCTTCCAGGACAGCTTCCTAATGCAATTGGTCAACAAGAAAACCAGGTTGGGGAACACCCTAGACCTCGTGCTGGCAAATGGTGAGTTGGCAAGGGATTTGAGGGTGGAGGAACCCCTGACAGGGAGTGACCACCAATCAGTGAGGCTCATGATAAACATGGGAAAGGAGGGGGTAGGAACAGTTGCCAAGACTTCAGAAAGGCCGACTTCAGGAAGATGAGGGTAATAGTACAGGAGCATCTGGCCAGGATCCATCGAGACATGGATGCTAACCAAAAGTGAGAGACAATCAAACAGGGGATTGTGGAGGCAACCAGAACATGCTCCAAGGTCCAGAGTAAGGGCTAGGACCAAGAAACTTAGCTGGTTGAGTGGGGGGAAGGGGTCATGGAAGAAGTTAGAAAAAAAGAGCAGCCTTTATGAGGTTCAAAAAGACAGGAAGAAGGGAGGACAAAGAGAACTACCTGAAGAAGTCAAAGGAGGTGACAAGGGAAGTCAGGGCAGCCAAGGTGTGAAGGGAGCTCAGGCTGGTACAGGGCATTAAGAAAGGGGAAAATGATTTCTTCAGGTACATCAGGGAGAAAAGGGGTTGTAAGGGCCAGATCGTAAGGATTAAGAGAGATTGGGGATGGATGGAAACACGGGCAGAACAGGCATAAGCACTAAATGAATGCTTCTGTTCCGTATTTATCAAGGAGAAAGGAGGGGCTATTCCCAACAGCGGTGGGAGGGAAGGCACAGGGGGAAGGAGGTGACAGATGGGGACATCAACGTGAGCAGAGTACTGGAGGGTTTGAGGGCTCTGAGGGTGAATAAGATGCCAGGTCCTGATGGCATACACCCCAGGGTGCTGAAGGAACTGGCAGAAGTCCTGGCAGAGCCTGTGGCAGACCTGGCTAATGCCTCCCTGGACTCAGGTAGTATGCCTCAGTGCAACAGGGAGCCCTGTTAAGTAGAATAAAAGCTTTAAAGTTGTAACACCCCATTTTGTTTTCTAATTTCACTCTATCCTGTCTTCTTTCTATTTTTTCATCTATACTGTTTTCTTGTCAGGGTGGCCAACCCAGCAATCTTAAATCTTTGATTTACTGTCCCCTTTATGCCCTTCTTAATATATCTTGCATCTGAAAAAAAACTCTAAAAATTGGTGTGCAATTATGGCCCAGGGCTATAATAAATTGCCCTTAATTAAGGAAAATCTCACCAGGTACAGGACTGTCTCATTCTAAGGCATATTCTGTATGCCTGTATGTGGTAGGAAAAATAGACAGAATCATGTTTATTTATTTAAAAACGCTTAGCACTATGTACTGTATTTAAAAGCCCAAGTGCTATAGTATTGGAGCAGGTGAAGTGTGCACACGATCGTGTTGCCAGGTGTGCACACACTTGCAGAGGATCCTGCACATGTTTGCGCAGAAAAGAATCCCTGGAAAAGAGCTGCCAAACTGCAGAGATACAACCGCTTGTTGCGTTTTACATGAAGAAAGCGGTTGTGTTGTGCCATGGAATCGCAACCGCTTGCTGCAATTCCTTAGAGAACAGAGTGTCTGCTCAGCTGAAAAGGGAGAGGCGACTGTTCACTGTTGCCAGGGAACCGCTTCTAAGCCCCAAAGTGCTGAAAGAAAAACGAGCTGAATTTGTGAAAATAGATGCAGGACACTACAGGCAGATTGTGTAAAGCCCTGTAGTGTCCAAACAATTCCATAAAAGAGCTGTAATTATTGAAATAAAAGCCCTCTGCAAACTTGAAGGCTTGGTGTTGCAGAAAGCCGTCGGCTGCAATTTCAGCCGTTGGATAAATGAACTGAGATTGTAATCTTGTCAAATAGTAGAAAAAGGCATGGTGCAGCCTAAAAATAAAAGATAAAATGCAGAATACCACTGTATTTGGTGTCTGGTGATATTTGTATAAAAAAAATTCTTTTAATTACTGTTTCTGGATTCTAAGCAAATAAAATTCTGGAAGCTTGCTAAAAAGACAGATAGGGAGCATGCCCCTCATCTGTTTTTCCTTGCCAAGGTTACAGATTTTATTTCCATCATTAGCAAGTGTTTTGGGTGTTTTTCCTTTTCTTTCTGTATTAAAATATTCATGTTACCTGAATGCATCTATTTTCCTGGAGGGTCCTACTGTAGGGCTGGCAGACCATGAAATGGTTGTGTTTGTACTAGGTAGAGAAAGTGATTTCACTGAAAGGGGGAAGGGCTAGGTTCCACATCACACCCCTCCTATAATTAAGGTTCAAAAAGTGTATTAAAGTGCCTTTAATGTTATATATATATATATATATATATATATATATACATATTTATAAAATGGGGTGGTAAAATCATAGAAATCCCACTTATACAATTGGACAGAACACGTCACATGACCATGCATTATTTCCCAACGACCACACACCTTCCAGTATGACCGCACGCCTGAACTACTTTCCAGTCCTCAAAACCTTTTCACCAGCAGTGAGACTACTCCACACCTGATGCAGCTAGGGACCCACACTAACACACATATGCAACTGACACCCACAGGCATAAGTAAATATACCAGTAGTAGCCCCACACTGTACAAACTGATCTCTTCATCATACCATTAATGTTTACATAAAATGTAATTTAAAAATCAAATCCTGCCTGCCATTTTCACAGTCTCGCAGTGTACAACCACGTTTATTACTGTAACCACTGTGACCAATCAGTCTGATTAACACAAACCTAGCTGTATATAGAAAAGCAGGAGAACATACATTTTTTCGTTGTCTTCTCTTAATTTCTCTGAAAAAAGCTGCATTTCGAGGGAGATTACCGCGATCGTGGATGACTTTCGCTTTCACTGCCGAAATGTAGCGTGACCGAGCGGTGCGCATTTCAGAAAGTGAGAACCTGTTAAGAGACTAAGGTAAGCCCCTCTCTGTTTAAAAAATAAGAAAAGTGACTCCCTCCTGTTAGTTTGTGTTCCCTTTTGGTAATACAAGTTACATACTGTATGGTAAGACCTTGTTATTCCAATACACGCCAGAATAATTACAGCAGGTGAGACAGAGGGGGAAGAATACCATATTCTGAACTAATCTGCCATGGGTGTCTTGGCAAAGGCCATACAGTAAGAAATTGCCCAAATAAGAAAAGAACTGATATGACTCACTTAACATTGGCTAATATTGGGTATGTTGCTAATGTGGGGATTGGAGACCAACAAACATTGGGTTTATTGGATTTTGGGAGTAGGCAGACCCTGATGAGAGTGGATTTGGCCCAGGACAGTGAGGTTAACCAATGTGATGCGACAGTAATGTGTATACATGGGGATATTCATCAGTATCACACAACAGTGGTTGAAATGACTGTCAATAATGAGCACCACTGTATGACTGTTGGCCTGGTACCCCGGTTGCCGGTTCCAGTAATTATCAGCCAAGATTTTCCTCACTTTAACTCACTGATGCAAGCACTGCAAGACTATGTAGAACCAGTGAATGTGGTAACCCAAGCCCAAGCAAAAAAACAACAGTTAGAGCCAGTATTTTCCTTTGAAGAGGATTTCTTTGAGGGAGCTAAGGACTCAGAAGAACCCAGAAAGTCTAAAAAAACAGAAGAAAAGAGAATAGAGGAAGTGGGTGGAACAAAAAAAGAACAGCATTGCTGGCATTTTGCCAGGATTACCCTTACAAGACATTACAAAAGAACAATGAGCGGATGTTTCTTTAAAACCTTTTCTTTTACAGGTTCAGCAAGTGAAACACCCTGGACAATCTCATTTTGTTTTGAAAAATAATATCTTGTATAGAGTATCTGTTGATACTGTATTGAATGAACCAGTAGAACAACCGATGGTACCTAAAATGTACAGAGAGAAGGTGATGCAGTTGTCCCATAATATCCCAATGGCAGACCATGAAGGGAGGGAGGGATCAAACCTTACAAAGATTACTTGCATGCTTTAGTTGGCTAGGTATACATCAAGATGTGGCAGAATATTGTCGTGCTTGTAAAGAATGCCAATTGGTTGCCCAAGGAGGGAAAAGAGATCAGGTGCCCCTTGAGCCAATACCCTATGTAACCACATAATTCGAAAGAATCACAATGGATGTTGTGGGCCCTCTTACCAAGGGTTCAGAGGATAACCGGTTTATACTGGTGGTGTGTGATTATGCCACACGGTACTCTGAAGCTGTTCCTATGCGCACTGTTACTGCACCTTGTATAGCTGAAGAATTGGCTAAAATATTCAACCATATGGGAATACCCCAGGAGATAGATAGAGGTAGTAATTTTATCTATGTAATGCTGAGGGAGTTATATCATCTCCTAGGAGTATCCGCTGTCCGTACTTCTCCATACCACCCACAAACCAATGGTCTTGTGGAAAGATTTAATAAAAAATTTAAAAAGATGTTACAAAAGTTCATTCTGAAGAAGGTAGAGACTGGGACAAATCACTCCCTTACCTCCTGTTCGCTTACAGAGAGGTACCCCAAGCCACAACTGGGTTTTCACCTTTTTCCCTGCTCTATGGAAGAAATCCCAGAGGGCCATTGGATGTGGTGAAAGAGCACTGGGATGAAGGTACAAATGTTGGGTACAGTAATATTATAGATTATATGACAGCATTGAGAAAGACTAGTGAAATATGTAACCATGGCCCATTTAAATGTGACCCAGAAACAAATGTGACAAAAACAAGCCTATGATGTAGGGTTAAAAAGTAAATGTTTTATGCCTGGAGAAAAAGTGTTATTATTGTTGCCCTCAACTGAGAAAAAACTGTTAATGTGCTGGCAGGGACCATATGATGTAATCAGACAGACAGGAAGTGTCAACTTTGAAATAGAAATGCCTGGTCACCAGCCAACAAAGAGGGTATACCATGCTAACCTTTTGAGGAAATGGATAAAAAAAAACAGGTCCAGGCACTCTACATTCACCCTGTGCCACAGCAGACAGAAATGGAGATTGCTTATGAGAGGCTTGACTGTCCCATAAGTGATAAGGGTATACAAATAAATCCTGATTTAAGCCTTGAACAAAAAATGGAAGTAGATCTGTTGCTACAATATTTTCAGGACACTTTCACAACCACCCCAGGATGAGCTAAGGGAGTAGAACATGACATTAGGATCAACCAGCAGATGCCCATACACAAAAAAGCCTATAGATTACCTGAAAAAATTAGGCAAGAGGTAATTGATGAGGTGAAAACGATGGAACGGTTGAGGGTGATTGTCCCTTCTAGAAGTGCATGGTCTTTCCCAATGGTGGTAGTGAATAAAAAGGAAGGAGGAATAAGAGTGTATTTAGACTTCTGAAAAATAAATTCAATTTCTGATTTTGTTGGGTACCCCATGTCCAAAATAGATGATCTGTTAGATAGAATAGGACATGCCCACTACATTAGCAAGTTAGATTTGACCAAGGGATACTGGCAAATTCCCTTGGCACCCACTGCCCAAGAAATAACAGTTTTCCCTACACCCGTCGGATTGTACCAATTTACAGCTATGCCAATTGGACTCCATGGGGCACCTGCCACCTTCCAGTGGTATATGGACCACATCTTAAGATCTCATTCCCAGTACAGGCCAGTATACTTGGATGATGTGGTCATTTTCAGTCACAACTGGCCTACACATTTGATGCATCTAAGTGCAATTATTCAGACCATTAAGGATGCAGGGTTGACTATAAACCTGCTAAGTGTGCCATGGCAAGGCTGAGACCAGATATTTAGGTTTCATAATTGGGAAGGGATCCTTGAAACCAGAGATCGATAAAGTAGAGGCAGCAGCCAACAGCCCCAACCCCATCACAAAGAAACATATTCAATGTTTTTTGGGTTTGGCAAATTATTACCGTCAGGTCATCCCGGATTTTGCTACTCTGGCAACTCCCTTAACAGAGCTGACAAAATCAAATATCCTAACAAAGTTAAATGGACTCAAACGTGTGAGGAGGCCTTCAGAAACATAAAGGCAGTCCTTTGTTCAGCCCCTGTGCTAACTAGCTCAGATTTTAAAAAATCTTTTGAAATTCAGACATTTGGTGTATGTGCTTGGCTGAGGAGCCAATGGTGCAAAGATACCATATGCGGGAGTATGACTGAACACCTCTAAGTCAGAATCCCACCTAAATGTAACTATACCATAGTGCTGTGGACCTTCGGTTGGCCAGGGATAGCTGTCCATAAGGTCGGCGTGGAGAGCCATTCATTACTAGGTTGGAGTGCAGACAGAAGGGGGCCACCTCTCTCCAGCAGTGTACTGTATGTTTGTGGGGAACTGGGTGCTAAATCATTCATAGATGACCTGATTCTGGGTCAGGGTTTCGTACACAGCAGAGCAGCAACAAGCTGCGATCTATTGAAAGTCAGCCCTCGAGCCAAGCATTGTAGTACAGGTTTCCTATGCAGATATGGTGCTGAGAGGATACCAAATGTTACAATATGAAATATGTTTATGAATGTCTGGTGTTCTAGAAAGCACTAAAAACCTCAGGGAATAGTTTTGTACAGTAGTTCTGATAATACGTTGTGTTGCAGTTGTGCAAAATTAGTTATTTAGGGTCCCTGAGGTGGAACTTCTGAGAGTGGGTGGACAGAAGTTCCAACCCTTCCGAGGGTGGAAGGGTCTCAGCCAACAAATAAAAAATTGTTGTGTTGCCTTCTTATGGTGGGAGGTATGCAACAGGGAGCCCTGTTAAGTAGAATAAAAGCTTTATAAGTTGCAATTCCTTCCCCCCTTTTGTTGTCTAATTTCACTCTATCCTGTCTTCTTTCTATTTTTTCATCTATACTGTTTTCTTGTCAGGGTGGCCAACCTGGCAATCTTAAATCTTTGCTTTATTGTCCCCTTTATGCCCTTATTAATACATCTTACATCTGAAAAAGATCTAAAAATCAGTGTGCAATTATGGCCCAGGGCTATAATAAATTGCCCTTAATTAAGGTAAATCTCACCAGGTACAGGATTATCCCATTCTAAGGCATATTCTGTATGCCTGTATGTGGTAGGAAAAATAGACAGAATCCTGTTTATTTATTTAAAAGCGTTTAGCACTATGTATTTAAAAGCCAGAGTGCTATAGTATTGGAGCAGGCGAAGTTTGTGCACATTCGTGTTGCCAGGTGTGCGCACACTCACAGAGGATCCTGCGCACGTTAGCACAGAAAAGAATCCTTGAAAGAGCTGCTGAGCTGCAGAGATGCAACCACTTGTTGCGTTTACACATGAAAAGCGTCTGAGATGTGCTGTGGAATCGCAACCGCTTGTTGCGATTCCTTAGAGAAACGGAGTGTCTGCTCAGCTGAAAAGGGAGAGGCGACTGTTTACTGTTGCCAGGGAACTGCTCCTAGGCCCTGAAGTGCTGAAAGAGAAAAGGTAGCTACATTTGTGAAAATAGATGCAGGACACTACAGGCAGATAGTGTAAAGCCCTGTAGTGTCCAAACAATTCCATAAAGGAGCTGTAATTATTGAAATAAATGCCCTTTGCAAACTTGAAGGCTTGGTGTTGCAGAAAACCATTGGCTACAATTTCAGCCATCGGATAAATGAACTGAGATTGTAATCTTGGCAAATAGTAGAAAAAGGCATAGTGCAGCCTAAAAATAAAAGATAAAATGCAGAATACCACTGTATTTGGCTTCTGGTGATATTTGTATAAATTAAACTCCTTTTAATTACTGTTTCTGGATTCTGAGCAAATAAAATTCTGGAACCTTGCAAAGAAGACAGATAGGAAGTGCACCCCTCATCTGTTTTTCCCTGCCAAGGTTACAGATTTTATCTCTATCATTAGTAAGTGTTTTTTTTTTCTTTTCTTTCGGTATTAAAATATGCATGTTACCTGAATGCCTCTATTTTCCTGGAGGTTCTTACTATAGGACTGGCAGCCCATGAAATGGCTGTCTTTGTACTAGCTAGAGAAAGTGATGTCACTGAAAGGGGGTGGGGCTAGGTTCCAAGTCACACCCCCTCCTATAATTGAGGTTCAAAAAGTGTATTAAAGTGCCTTTAAAGTTATATATATGAAAGGATATACTGCACCCTATTAGAAAGTGACATCTTGCTAAAGTCAGAGCCAGTGGGAAAATTAGTGACTATAGAACTAGCCACCAGTCTATTAATTGATTAGTCACATGACTCTGAGGTCACAGAAAAATTACTATAAGAACTCTTCAACGGGGGTAGCAATAGAGAGGTGGGTTAGTATTTGACTGACACAGTACAAGGAGGTTATGTGGAAGCTTTCACACAAGTGCTATTTTTCCAAAGGAAAGAAAAAGACATTTTCAGGAGTCTGTGAAAAGTATTTCCTGTTTATTCTTGGGTGTGGAGTAAACACCATTTATTTCCTTTCTGTGAACTTTCATTTTTTTTTTATTTTTGGAAATAAATTGACAAACACATTTACTTTAGTTTTTTATGCATCTTAACCAACTGTCTGGACATCTATTATTTCCCACGCTTCTACACTCAGGACTGGAGGAAGGCACATGTGATACCCCTCCACAAGAGTGGCCCAAATGATGAACCATGGAACTACAGACCAGTAAGCCTCACACCCATCGTGGAGAAGGTGATGGAGACAATCCTGAAAGAGAGGCTGGTTTTCTTTCTGGACACCACTGGGTTACAGGATGGTAGGCAGCATGGGTTTGTTTCTGGTAGGTCCTGTCAGACCAACCTGGTGGAGTATTATGACTGGGTAACTAGGCAATTAGACATGAGCCATGAAGTGGATGTCCTGTACCTGGACTTCAGTAAAGCATTCGATTCAGTGCCGCATGGGAGGCTGGGAAGTAAGCTGGAGGGCATAGGGGCAGGGGCGAAGTTGGTGGGATTGGTAGTGAACTGGTTGCAAGGGAGACAGCAGAGGGTGGTGGTAGGTGGGGGAGCTCTCAACTCTTAGAGCAGTGACAAGAGGGGTACCACAGGGCTTTGTTCTGGGGCCTGTGTTGTGCGGTATCTTCATAGCAGACATCTCAACTGGCATCAAGAACTGATCAATCTGTTTGCAGATCATACCAAAATGGGAGTGGTAGTGGATGACTTAGGAGGGTGGCAGGGGTTTCAGAATGATCTGTCAAAACCGGAGGCCTGGTTGGACACTTGGCAGCTGGGGTTTAATGCCAAAAAGTGCAAAGTGCTACACTTTGCCGCAAAGAACCCAAGGAGGGGCTATCATATAGGGGGGATTCAGTTAACCACGACAAAGAAATAAGGATCTGCGAGTGATCACAATGGGATCATTGAACAACTTAGCACAGTGTAGGAAGGTGGCAGCCAAGGCCAACAGGATGCTGGGTTATATTGCCAGGGACACTGTATATCCTCCAGAAATGGGGAGGTGATCCTGCCGCTGTATAGATCACTAGTCAGGCCACACCTGGAGTACTGCATGCGGTACTGGTGTCCATACTTGAAGAAGGAAATGGGGTTATTAGAGGGGGTGCAGTGCAGGGCAACAAGGATGATCCAAGGGCTAGGGGACATGCCATATAAGAGCAGGCTAAGAGAGCTGAACATGTACTCCCTGGAGGAGAGGAGTGATGGGGGGATATGATTGAAACCCTCAAGTACTCGAAAGGTATACACAAGACAGGAACAGAGGGGCTGTTCAAGTTAAGGGGGTAGGGACAGTAGAGGGCATGATCTGAGAGTGGAGGGGTAGATTCAGGAGGGAAATGAGGAGACACTTTTTTATGGAGAGGGTGGTGGCTGGGTGGAATGCATTGCCTGAGGAAGTGGTGTCCTGTAGTACAGTGAGCTGCTTCAAAATGGGATGGGACAGGGTAAGGGAGATGGTCACGGGTAGGGGGGGAAGGAGAGGCAGCTGCAGAGTAAGTGTTTCTAGCTGTGCAATTGAGCAGACTTGATAGACCAAAAGGTCTTTATCTGCTGGCAACATCGTATGTTCATATGTATGTTAATAGTACACCACAGCACAGAGATGCAGCTCTGAATGGCTGCAAGTCCTTCTCTGTTAACTTTTGAGAGAGCCCTGCTCTATCACCTCCATACACAGTGCAACTGCTACAGTAATTTCTGCCTATGTCCTCCTCTCAGTCTGTTAACTTCCCACCTCTTACTACCAAGCATTATGTGTGTTATTTAGAGAATGCAGTACACTACTTGTTTAACTGGTGATTTTGTAAGGATCATGTAAACAGTCTGCTGCTGTACAAGACTCCCCCCCGACCCTCATAAAAGTAGGTGGAGTGTGGAGGAAGTGTGTGGAGGAAGACCAAAGAAAAGCATCTATCCTAAATGATACTTCTGCTCAGTATTTACTGAGGAGATGGTAGGGCAGTGCCCACAGCTCAGCACCATGGACTCAGGTGGGAGGAAGGTGTGCACAAATCCCTTCACAAAAGGAAGGGTCCTACAATAGCTCACTAACCTCAGGGTGGACAAGGCAATGGGACCTGATGACATACATCCCAGGGTACTAAAGGAGGTAAGGGTGGAACTAGCAGAGCCATTAGCAGAACTGTTTAGCTAGTCTCTGAGCACAGGAGAGGTCCCAGAAGATTGGAGAATGGATCATGTGATCCCACTCCACAAGAGTGGCAGCAGGAGGAGGCAGGGAACTACAGACCAGTCAGTCTTACCTCAGTAGTGGACAAGATTATGGAGGCACTCCTCAAGGAAAGGATAGTGCAACACCTGGAATCCATAGGAGCACAGTATCCAAGACAGCATGGGTTTACAACAGGAAGGTCCTGTCAAACTAATCTCATAGATTTATTTGACCAGGTAATCAGAATGGTGGACCAAGGGGGTGCAATTAACTTCAGCAAAGCTTTCAATACTGTTACACATAGAAGATTGATTAATAAGCTGGGTAGAATTGGGATGGGTCAGAGATTGGCCAACTGGGTGGCAAACTGGTTGGCTGGCAGAAAACAGAGAGTGGTGATAAATGGTATACAGTCAGAAGAGATGCAAGTCACAAGTGGGATACCTCAAGATCAGTCCTGGGGCCAGTCTTCTGCAATATCTTCATCAGTGATATTGCGGATGGACTGGAGGGTAAGATTTGCCTGTTTGCTGATGACACCAAAATCTGCAACAGAGTAGATGATCCAGATGGAGTGGGCAGAATGAGAAGAGATCTGGGGAAACTGGCAAAATGGTTGGAAGAGTGGCAAATGTGGTTTAACACAAAGAAGTGCAAGATCATGCACATAGGGAAAAGAAACCACGAAGCTACCTATAGGTTGGGAGGGGAGTTGCTGGCAATCACAAGGGGAAGAAAGAGACTTGGGCATCATCATCACAGATGACCTGAAATCACCCAAGCAGACCACTAAAGCAGTAGGTAAGGATAGAGAGATGTTGGGGTGTATTAATAAGGGTATCACAAGTAGTAAGAGGGAGATAATAATCCCTCTTTACAAGACTCTGGTTAGGCCCCATCTGAAGTACTGCATGCAATACTGGAGGCCACACCTGCACAAGGACATTAACTAAATGGAGGCAGTCCAGAGAAGGGCAATAAAAATGGTGCAGGAATGCATCAGAAAACATATGAGGACAAATTACCAGAGCTCAATATGTATACCCTACAGCAAAGGTGGGAGAGAGGTGATATGATCAAAACATTCAAACATCTTAAAGGCATTAACAAGATGAAAGTGTCTAACTTGTTTCAATATAAGAAAAATAGCAGGACAAGAGGACACAGCATGACAGAGGGAGACCGATTAAGGGGTAACGTGAGGAAGTTCTTTTTCACAGAAAGTGGATGCATGGAACAGACTACTTCAGGAAGTGGTGGATAGGAATACAGTGCAGTGCCTCAAACATGCATGGGATAGGCATAAAGAAGCAATACAGATGAGTGTGAATAGATAGGCCATTGACAGAGTAAAGGTCTATGGCGCCTTCATAATGTACAAAAAATGGGAAGAATGGATGGGCCTTGTGGTCCTTATCTGCCTTCAACATCTGCGTTTCTGTGTTTCTGTGTTCTACCTCCATTAAATAGAGCTACAGTATCCCTGTATGCAAACATTCAGATTAATAACGAATCCTGCTATTACACAGTCTCACTGTATGGCACTACTTATAGACTACCTTTTTCATACACAGCACGTATGGTACTCTTTGAATTAGCTTGCCCCATTTGTAACAAATAGTCATTACTTGGCAATTGGAAGAATAAAAGTTATTCAACTAAGACATGCTACTTCAGAAAATACAAAGGCACCGCTGGACCTGGAGCAGCTTCTACTGTCAGAATGTGTCTTGGATACATTCCAGTTTTCATAATTGCTATTTAAACAATTGCTATTTAAACTTGTATACATAGACACATATTTAGGGAGGAATAAAGATTATTGGCACACCAGGTTCCTCTTTACTGCCTGGTCAATGAGAATACCCCATCACCCCTTTTTCTTCAAAGTGCATTTCAAGTCTAAGCTTGAAGGTCATTATAGTTTGTAAAACAGATAAGAGTAAATCCTGCAACCTGACTGGTAAGTAGCCATGCTTAGATGCTATATGTCTAACATATGGCTATAACTAGTTCAGGTTGCAGAATAACAGGAAGGCAAATACTGTTCCAAACATCACTACACTTTCTACACAAATTCCCAATAGAATTTTATAGTTTTAAACAGACAACATCTTTGTTGCTGCTTTTTATCCACACTGAGTTAATGGGGCTTCAGTTAAGGGAGATGTTAGTTTCTTAATAATTCTTTACCGACTTTTGAAATCAGTCTCCCACACAATGGCCCTGGCCCATCCATGCTGTACAAAAAGGATCTCTTTACAGAAATTAGTTCTGTGAACCACAGTAGCCAGTGAATCTGGCATGCAGCCATTGTCAGTTACACAACCCAGGTTACCCATAAGACTCAACATTAAAACAACCATGGAAAGGAGGTAAATGAAATGCACTCATAGCATGGCAGCTGCAGGAACCAAAGTACAGTGTGACAGTTGTAACTAGACAGAACTTAAAAAAAAAACAGTTTCTGACAAAGTAACAAGTAAGCAATAAGACACGATGAGGTGTGCATTAGACAGTTCTAATGCATGGCTAGGGGGATGTAATAAGGCAGGAGGCCACAGGCCGAGTGCATCCAGTCCCCTAGCTGTGCATTAGAACTATCTAATGCACATCCCCAGAGTGGCTTATTGCACTTATAAAATGGGCCTGTGTATTCTAAATGGGGGTTCTAGTTTTGGCTGTGCATTAGACACATCTAATGCATGGCTAACAACCAATCAGATTGATTGAAGTCCTTTGCCCATTTTATAATGTAGCTTTTATCACATCTTATATAAACTGCTTGCACCTTTCCTCCCTTCCTCTGCTCCTCACAGCCATTATGACCTGGCATCAAAAGAACAAGAACCTGTGTCATGCACTTCCTACCAACACTTGTACAAGCCGACCATCTCTCTCTCTCTCTCTCTCTCTCTCTCTCTCTCTCTCTCTCGCTCTCTCTCACTGACTTGCTCATCCACCTATCACACTGTCTTAACTTCAAGGTGCTTACAAGACACATGACAGTCTCATCTCATAGTCATGGGACAAATCTCATTCTTTATCTTAAGAACTATAATTGGGGGAGGAGGCACAAGGACTTTTTTTCAGAAACTACAAGTACAGTTACAGAGGCCATAATAGGACAAAAGAATTAAGGCAAAAAGAAAACATCAAGTTCATTCAGGTGATATGACTTTTTTTATTAAAAGCTAACATAGGTTTCTTTAATATTTACATCTTAAAACTTATTTCAATTCTGGATGACGTGTAAAGGAATATATTTTATTTGCACAATAATATACTCAGGAGGTGCACACTGCATGTGTCTAATGCACTTCCAGGGGTTGTAGGCACTCTGCCTGTGGTGTTCTACCTAACTAAACCCCTGGGCATGTGCAGTGCAGACTCCCACATCTTATTGCTTATAGTAGTAGCTACTGCATGCTCTGGGCAGTCTAACCATTCACACTGTAAAATTTTGAACATTTGTACCACAACTTCAATGTTTCCATTACTGAAATAATTTTAATGATTTATTACCATATAAGCCGTAAATCATTGTGTTTTTGCAATTTTAGCACCTTGCCATCTGATAATCTGTCTTAGCGCACTACACTTGTAATGTTGTAAATGTACCATACATTGCTTGATATTCGGTTTTGTACTTTGCATGTAACACTATATTTGGTATTTCACATTGGTTTTGTAATTTTTTATTTATTGTATTTCTTATCACTTTGCCCCCCCCCCCCCGTCACATCTGGGAATGACCTCTTCCTCAGTGTGCCTTTCCCAGTCAAAAATGTTAAATAACTAAATTCCAAGTGTATACCACTCATTTTGTGAAATAGTAATTCCTAATTAGAGATGCAGTGAAGTAAACTTCTGTGCACAAAGTGGATGTGAAGTGGCCACTTTGTGTTAGTATTCTGCTATGCGAAGTGTCCATTTTAAACCCTCACTTTGCCACTTTGCATTCTAATTATGATTTTTCGTGTTGTGCACTCTGCCTTATTCCGCTTTAAGATGGAGTGAGAATTCACAGGCAGCCCACACACATCACATGGCTTACACAGTGTAAGTCACATGCTTCAGGCAGGCAGGCAGGAGGTTATGGGCTAAAACAATCTCCAACATGGGCTGACTTACACGTTTTGCACAGGGTGTGACAAATGGCTTTACTCTGCAAATGGTCGGGGATGGGGGGTACATGTGTGATGAAGAGGGGTGCACAAATGACAAGTCCACACAAATGAAGTTATTTTCCCCATTTTACAAACAGGGGTTGATCTACCACTTGCACTAGACATACTGCATTTACCACCACCACTACCACTGCTACTCTAACCACCACTTGACAAGATTTCGAAATCATAATACTCCCCCTCATCATGCCTGTAGTAACCTTCTGGTGTTATTTCATCACTACTGCAAACATTCTTACTTGGTTTTACACTCATGGAAGGGGATAACATGCTTAGTAAGGCTGATGATGAGGGTGAACACCCCACTATGGCATTTGCTGCCATCTGGTGCTGGGTCCACAGTGCCATGTGCCTGTTCTTAAGATATGTATGCTGGCCCCCCATGCCCAGATGACTCCCCCTTTTTACCTTGACTCACACGTGCATGGCAAAGCTGGCAGATTGCAATTGACTCATCATTTGCATCTTGGACAAAAAAATCCCAAACAAGGGATTGTGATCCCCTACTTTTAACATGTCCCTGATGCTGCTTATTCAATCAATCAATCAAAATCTTTATTTATCCAGGCGGGCACCATTGAGCAAGGCTCATTTGCAAGGTGGACCTGGTCATGAATACATTAAAGTACAGTACAGAAGCAGGTATACAAAAAGCAATATTATACAAGGAAGAAAAAGTATATACAGTGTATACAGTACAATACAAGGTTGAAATAAATAAAAAAAACAGCATTATTTTACAATTGAAGAAGTCAGCAGATGTACAATCAACCATAGGCATACAGGGGTTGTAAGCAGAGATCTTTTGAATGAGGCAGCCGGCAACTACACATATAGGGGAAAGAGGCCGTGTATTGGGTGGCAGGTTAGAGAGGTAAAGATGAGGAGGGATATATTACTGATGACTGGGAGAAAAATTGAGCTAAAAACACAAAAAGTGACGATGTCTGTCGTGTACTTGTTTATTATGATAATGACGGAGGAGGGGTAGATAATTGGGACACTGCTATGGATGGGATGGGACAGATTAAACTTGCACTGCACAATAAAGAAGAGATGCAGACGCAAAATCACAACAACACCTTAACCAGTGCTCACAAGTCACAATCCAGTCTGGAAAGAATACCTTCTGCTGGTTGGGGAGTGGGTGGGGGGCGGGGAGCAGTGCACTGCAGTAACAGTCCAAAACCAAGATACCACAAAGCGGTACAAAATTATGCAGGTGCAGTAGATAGCAGGATCACACTGCTGCAATTACTCTGTGGCACAATAAAATGTGTCCGATTTGATGGCACACATCACACACTCGATACAAGTAATGCACAGCAAATTGAAAACTTCAGTAATATAATCAGATCTTTTAAACAACTGAAATTATGCACTGCTGCACCACAACAATCAGCAAAAAAATTTCAAGAATTACTGAAAATATTACTGTGTGTACATTAACACGGTTATACAAGAAAAATATAACCAAAACAGAAAGATTGCCTTTTTCTCCCAGTTCTAACCTAC
The DNA here is from genome assembly GCA_016271365.2 of Neoceratodus forsteri. NCBI lineage: Eukaryota > Metazoa > Chordata > Ceratodontiformes > Ceratodontidae > Neoceratodus > Neoceratodus forsteri. The sequence continues at coordinate 79,114,921 of CM057453.1, forward strand.
CTCTACCACAGATACGCTTCTTCCCAAAGCAAACTTCAAGTTTCTGTCAGTACACAGATTGAATGTTCTAAATTAACACTCAAAATCCAAACACAAACAATAAACACTTGATGATATGAGAACAGGAGGGTTTCCTACAATTAATGTACTAAATTTTGAGCAGAAAAAAAGGCTCAAAAATGCTTTTTTCAACAACTTTTGGAGGATTTGAATCCCAGAGCTCTGAGAGGAAACTGTCTCCATCTACCACTACACACACACACACTACACAGAACTGAGGCTGTGCAGAACAATCTAGAGCCCATGTGACTTGCAATCCCATGAATCAATACAAAATTCACCTTGGAGCTCAATAACAAGGTGAAGTGATGTGAAGTACACTGATTTCTATGTACTTCACGTTAAAATTGGCTTAGAGTGGCTGGAGGAAGGCAGAGTAATGAGAAGCCATTGATTTCAATGGACTTTGCTTTCCTCATTATGATGCGAAGTACTCTGCTTCACGTTGTGGATTACATTGCTGATTCTGCATTACTCCACAAATCACTTTGCGGATGAAATTTGGCCTCTTCGCCCACCTCTATTCCTAAGGTGCTCTTGATTCTTAGTCATTCTAATGGAATTGAGTACTCCATTGCCCATTCATCTGTATGCATCCTGGAAATCTGCACCTGGTCCAATGGAGTTACCTCATTCACATACTTAAATACTGTCATCATGTCTCTCCTGAGTCTTTTTATTTCAATTAAAACAGTCCCAGTTCTGTCAGCTGATTATCATAGACCAAGTTTTCCCAAATACTCAACCATCTTGGTTGATGTCCTCTGTACAGTTTCTATCATGTCAGTATTTTATTTTACAAAATGGGTAGGGAAAGTTCTTTATTTTGATTGCTTGCTAGCCATGCATTAGACGTGTCTAATTCATGACTAGCAACAAGTTCAGGCAACCACAGCCACATTTGAAAAATTGATGCGGCTGCAGTCACCATTTTTTTCCTCACTAACCATGAACTTGCCCAAACAGTAAAATTTCATAGAAAAAAAACACTATTTGAACTGAATAATATAACAAAAAAAAAATTACCCAAATCATCGAAATGCTATTTAAACACCAGTGTGTACCACAGAAAATGTAGAACAGTTGATGTCTGATCATTTTCCCTCTGTTGTGCCACTGTAAGTTTCCTACCCTCATCCTGCAGTTATTCTCATCTACCTCTCCAGGCACTTGCTCTCACCCACCGCTGGCTCTCACCCTAATTGACACTTACTTTTAAATTAGTAATTTCCAACAAGTGCTCATCACTTCTTCAGTGCTGTGCTGAACTTATGAATATTTTGAAAGATATAGAAACTAGATAGGTGCTCCTGACAAACTCTCCCAGTGATCATGTAAGGTCTTTTTTTAAAGCATTGCAGCTTTCTTCCAGTCTGCCAACATCATCAGGCTCCTACATCCACAAACAGCTGTCACATTAAAAAGGTAGTTCAAAAACTGCTCATACAGGAAAGGAGTACCCATAGTGTTTATCCAGACCAAGTTTAATCTGATGTGCTTACCATCTTTTGGTATTTCAAATGGTAATTGTAAGCTGGCTGCCCGCGATGACATCACTCTATCTCTGTCTCAAGTGCCAGCTTGCTCCATTACAAAGTCCATAAAAATACTCCAGACATGTAACTCTGTCTAAATTTCTTTTACTATAAGCTCTCTTTTCTGTACAAAATTCAGTCTGTGTTGGGGGGGGGGGACAACCACTATATAAAAAAACTACTGTACAGCTATAGCAGAACACAAGTCGTTAAGTCAAAAAAGAAATGCATTAGCTCAAACCAACTGAGGAACTATTTTAGGACAAAATACATCAAGGAATTTACTTTTTTGGCATTTAAGCCACATGATTTTAATTTGTGCATGCATTTAAAAATCACAGCCCCATTTTATAAGCACAATAAGACACTTTGGAGGTGTACATTAGACATTTCTAATGCACGGTGAGGCACTGAAGGCAATCACCATGTGGCCTCGTGCCTAACTATGCCCCTGGTTGTGCGTTAGAAATGTCTAATGTACAACCCCTCATGTCTTATTGCTGACTTATAAAATGGGCAAAGGATTTCAAGCAATCTGATTGGTTGTTAGCCGTGCATTAGAAGTGTCTAACACAAGGCTAAAACCAGTCCTACCACATACGATATTGTACATGTTTTAAATCCTTGAGACATCAGAATTTTCAGACCTGACCAGCCACAATTTTCACTGCAGTACATAGACAGTAGATAAACAACCAGCATTAGGCATTTTAAACAGTCAGTTCCCCATAACCAAAAAGAGGTTCCAGGTTTTCATTTTGGCAATTGGTTAACTGTCTTTTTTTTATAACATTTGTATTTATGTGGCAACTTTCTGGTTATCCTGCCAGCTCACCCACTTGGCTGCTACTTCGCTTCTTGACATTTATTACTTGGGAACTGGCAACCTAGGTGAGGTGAGCATGCTTTTTACGGCTGCAGTGAGCAGAGCCTGCAAACAGTTTGCATGTACAAAAGGGATGATGTCATGTTTTCTGTCTGTGGAACTGACTGAAGGTGTAAATATTCTCCTCTGCCTTACCCTCCTCCAAGAAATGTTTTCCGCCCTCAAATAAATACACTTTCATGTTAGTCAATGGTTGCAGGGCATTATTTTGATTCTTAAATGGGGGGTACAAGAACTGGAACCTAAGAAGTGGGAGGCAGCATTAGTTTTTTTTGGAGGGGGGAGTAAGATCCACCCCCACCTCCACCCAAGAAGCTCCTAAAGATCCACCTCCACCTTTTATTTGGTTCATGTGGGAGGGGCATGAGGTAGAGCTATCATGTTGGAACAACTGACTATCATAGCTGCCTGGGGAAGTAATTAAGGAGTGCCTGAAACTGCATCTAGGCATATCCCCCCCGAGCACACACACACACACACACACTCACACACACACATAGACATCATGATTTTTTTTAAACTCTAAGCATGTCAAAATAGAAAAAAAAAGGATCAAGCAAGTGTCTTTTTCTTTGTCAGATACATGCAGACAGAAGGTCACAAATCCTGTATGAAAAGTTCATTATATGGATGTTGTCCTTGTAAAACAGAAATTTTGTTAGTGTCATGTCTGTAACATCATTTGTAGTCAGTAAACTATTATTTACGCAGGTACTGTAAATTCAGAAATAAAATCTTGATACATTTGTTTTTTTTAGCAGTTCTGTAAGATTTATGTCTCTCTGATGTAAGAGTGCATAGCACAGAAACTAAAGGGTTTGCCTAACTAATTGTTGTTAGTATGAGAAGTGGGTATGACAATGGCATGCAAGAGAGAAGTCTAACAATTATTTTTTGGCTATTCTGGGACCTAAAGTTTAGCAGTAATGTGTGAAGAGAATAAAGTCTTGTGTTCTGTGCATTTGAATAGGTTTAGTGCTTTGAAGTTAAAATATATAAATAGATGCACATAGTGTCAAAGGCACCTGAAAAGGAAGGAAGGAGATGCTACTTAAATAAATGCTATTCCGATGATTTATTTATTTATTGCGTAAGATTTTAAGTGTAGTTCTGCCTAGGCAAAAGACACATAAGCTATAAAAAGTACATTTAAGGATGGATGTATTAGTCAAAGCTTGTAGTAGCAAACTAAAGCAAGAAAAATAATATATTTTAGTTTTTTTCTTTCAGTTGTTTAACCAGGAGTGGCACACTAAGCTGAAAGCTTGTTTACAGGGGCAACCTGGGAGCACATGGAAGTTAAGTGACTTGGTCAGAGTCACCCAGTATGCTAGTGGGGCTCTGGGATTCAAACCCAGATCTCCAGATTTGCAGCTCAGAGCCTTAAACCACTGTGCTATACTGCCTCCCTAGTTATGGCAATAATCTGTTTTATGATTCATGATGTTGGTGTAGTAAGCAGCAGTACATTGCATAGCAGGTATAACATGTCAATAAATAGATCATGCAATGGATGTGCTGAGCAGTTACTGAAGCAAGAAATGTATTTAGGATAGTAAAATATTCCTGTTAGAAAACTGATAAATGTGTGGCATTTGCATCTCAATTTCAAGGAGGTCCTTATGGGGTGTCAATGTATAATATAGTGCAGTTATAGTTTTCAAGTTGTTTGAGTAATTGCTTTGTACTACCACTGTTAATAAATTTAAAGTAATCTATGAAGAAAATTAAGTTTATGTAATTGTCTGTGAATGTATTAAAAACATTTACTTGTCCTTATAATGTAATGCATTAAATGTTGTTGCTCGGTTAAGAAGTCACATAACAGCAATAGAGATGAAAACAATGGGGTGCATAGGAATTTGAAAAGATGTATACGTTAGCAGAGCAGTGTCATGACTTCACCAATTATTTACTTATTTATTTAAGCGTTTTATCAGGAAAGCATATTGAACGGGTTACCACTCAATTCCAGATGCATCCTGGAGGAAGGGAACAAGTGGAAACATACAAAGCATAAGCACGAAGAAGAGTGTACAAGATGCAATTATTTTACATACAGTAGAGGAAGATTGTACATAATTACAATTGCACTATGCAGAATATAGAAGGAAGACTGCATCAAGGGGAGAACTGGAGCATGTAAATAGTAATCACAAAGTAGTTGTACATGTATGCAGATTATATATTACAAACAGCAGCAGAGGGAAATAGTGCATGTAAAATGAAAAATCAAAGAGTTTTTACTGTTCTGTGAGTTGCCTGCTTATGTAACCCCTAGCTTTGCTCTACTTAAACATGTGAGCTAGACAGGGATGATGTGCTATGAGTGCAGCAAGAGGGCCTAAATTCGAGTAAAGGACTTGGGGACCAGCCCCTAGGTGGCCCTCTGTGTAGGCACATGTTGAGGAGAAGTGTTCCTTGAGGTGGTGATTTAGATGAGATGTGTTAGTGAAGTCACGAATGCCTGCTGGGAGTGCATTCCAAGGTTTAGGCATGAGGTATTGAATGCTACTTGGCCCTTTGATGTGGACATATGTGGAATGCTTAGAAGCTGGGAGCTGTCACTTCTGAGGGAGTAGATGGGTTGTAAAGGGGCTGAGAGGACAGATGCAAGGCAGGGAGAAGGGACTGTGACCAGAATTTCACTGTGGTCCTGATGTTGTGGACATGTCAATGAGCCTGGAGCAACATTAGATTGAAGGGAGCTGTAGAAGTCGCAGTGATGAGTCGAGAGAGGGCAGTCAAGGGCAAAACAACAGAAGAAGTGGAAAAGAGGGTCGAGTCTGGCAAGGGCAGTCTTGGGAGCAGTGCCTTAGACTATATCCCCATAATCAAGTATCGGGAGAATCATTTTCTGGACAATTTCTTTATGGGTTACTGGGGGTAAACTACCCTTGTTCCGATATAAGGCTCCTAGTTTTCGGCGTACTTTTTTGTGGATTGATGTGAGTGGAAAAGTCAAGGTGCTGGTCAAGCCAGACCCCGAGGTATTTGAAGGAGGTGCAAGTCTCTTGAGGATATCCCTCAGTGGTGAGGAAAGTGGGGGTAGACTGGAGCAGGAAGAGCCTTTGCCTTGTCCTGAAGGTTAGGGAGACTGTTTTCTTGGCATTAAGAAAAAGTTAGTTTGAGCGAAACCAGTGCTGTACCACATTAAAATCTTGTTGGAGTGTGGCAACCACATCAATGGGGCAGGGGCCTGTTGCATACAGTACAGTGTCATCAGTGTACAGGTGTATGGATGTGTGAGGGCAGACTGAGGGGAGTTCATTTAGGAAAATTAAGAAGAGTGATGGGCCAAGGACTGAGCCTTGTGGGACCCCAGCAGTAATGGGTAGGGGGAGGAGATGTTAGGTCCAGTTCTTACTGATTGAGATCTACCTACCAGGTAAGAATGAAACCAGCTGGTAGCATCACCTGAGAGTCTGGCACTAGAGAGTTTGGAGAGCAGTAGGGAGTGAGAGACTGTGTTGAAAGCTTTTGTGAGGTCAAGAAAAATGGCTCAGGTGGTGTGCCCTTTATCCATGCCCGTGAGGATGGTGTCGGTGAACCTTAGCAGGGAGGTTATGGTGGAGTACAATTTCCTGAATCCTGATTGGTAGAGTGTAAAGAAAGAGGATGAGTCAAGGAAGGAGGAGAGTTGGGCTAGGACAAGGCGCTCTTGTAGTTTGGCAAGGATGGGGAGAATGGAGATTGGGTGGTAGTGACCTGATGATGAGGGGTCACCCCCTTTCAGGAGGGGGATGACAGTAGCATGCTTCCAGTCGGATGGTACGTTGGCAAGAGAAAATGAGATATTGAACAGCACAGCCAGTGGGGTGGCAATGGCAGGGGCAGATAGATGTAACATTTTTGAATCAAGCCCTGAAGGGCACTTGCCTTTTGAGGGGTTGAGAGACCACAGGGCTTTCAGCACAATCAGCAGGATAACCCGATGAAAAGAGAAGCCAGTTATCTGTGGGGATGTTGGCATTGGAGTGGGTGCATACTTGGGGAAGTGAGGTAGAGAGGCTAGAAGTAAGGATGCACAGCTGGTGAAGAAGGTGTTGAAAACTGCGGCCACTTCAGGTGGTTCAGAGTCAATGGAGCCTTCCACATTTAGGGTAGGGGTGGGTGGCTGGGCAGGGGGAGAGAAGAGTGACTTGATTTTTTTCCTGAAATTTGTTGAGTGATTTAGGTTAGTGAGGAAGGATGTCTTGAAATAGTTGGCTATGGCCTGCTGGATTTGCCTAGTGCAGGAGTTACGAAGTGAATGGTATAATTGGAGTGCTGCCTGTGTGCCTGTTGCCTTGTAAGTTTTCCAGGCATGGTCCCTAGAGTGGAACTGGTCAATGAGTTCAGCAGAGAGCCAGGGCAGGTGGGCACCCCTTACTCTTTTTCTTCTGAGGGGTGTATGGGTATTCCACACTGCAAGGAAAGTGACCTTAAAGAATTGTAGGGCTGAGTCTAGGAAGGAAGCCTGGGAGATGAAGGACCAATTGGCTTGTACTAGGTCCCTTAGAAGCACATCTAGGTTGAGTGCTTTGTAAGACCTAGTGAACAACATCCTTGGTGGTGGTGCTTTGGGTCTGAATATTTTTCTTACAGCGTAAATCATGTGGTGATCACTTAGGGAGTCTGTTAGTAGTCCTGCTTTGAAGATCTGATGGGGGTGAGAGGTAAGGACCCAATCCAAGAGGGAATGGTTCTGAGATTTGTGGTTTAGATGAATGGGTTCAGAAATTTGTTGGGTGAGGTTTAGGGCTGTGATTTGGCTACGAAGTTTGAAGTTATTGTTTGCGAGCCAGTTGAAATTGAAATCCCCTAGAATATGTAGCTTGCACCCAGAGGGGGTAGACTTTAAGGTGCCCAGGTGATCCAGCACATCAGGCTGGGAGGTATCTGGGGTGCAGTAGGACCCTGCAATATATAATGGAGTGGAGTGGGGAAAGTAGAGCTTGATTAGGAGGGAGTTGATGGACTGGTTGGGCATGGAGAGCTGTACCTGAGTGAACTGAAGCATCGAGGAGATGTATATGGCTACACCTTCCCCTTTTTTTCTGCCCGGGCGGTCTTGACAAATGAGTGAGTAGTCGGGTATAAATACTTCTGTGTCCAGGTTATGGGGTTTTAACCAGGTCTCAGTGATTATCATTACATCTGGGTGAAGTGATAGAATGATTGGTTGGAAGGCTGTGAATTTTTTTAGGATACTACAGATGTTGAGGTGCACAAGTATAAGACCTCTTGGTAATGTGAGGGTTTGGTAGGTGCTGGTGGGGTATGGGCTGCGGTTTAGTTCTATGTCCCCAGACAGGAGGAGCAGTAACATTGGCAAATGTTTAGGAATGTGCATGCTCTATTTTGGCTTGTAGGGAGTAGTAACCTGTTGTGACATGTGCGGAGGGGTATTTAGTGTGGAGGTGATTAACGCTGTTAGGCCTGCATGAAAAGATGGAGGCAGAATGGAAGCACTAGGGATCCAGATGTTCAGGGAGTAGCAGTGTAGCAGCGGTATTGGGGTGAAAGTTTCATGATGGGGAGTAAAGACTTTACCTAATGAGAAGGGGTATGAATATTTATAGTTTCACTCCAGATTTTCAACATTACTATTTTTTTTTACATCTCCTCAAAAACAGTACAGCCGTCATTTTTTACATCCTGTTCAAAATGTGTTTTTGCACCTGTGGTGCCAAATAGCACAGTCACTGTGCAAAATCACCTTTTGGCTAATGAACTGATAGTGTCACTGTCCATGCGGTGGGTTCACAAAAAGCCCATGCTGAAAACTTGGAGTGAAAATACCAAGAAACATCCAGGGCACTAGGGTTTCTGACCATAACACTCTGCCCTGTAGGGACTGACAGGCATCAGGGGTGTGATGCTCATACCAATACACCCCCATCCCCACCCTGCAACTAGTAACAGGTATCGAAGTGTGCCTTTGACGCTTCAGCCCCAGAGTTCACTCCATTCTCTTATACTGTACTCATTTCAGTGTGTTTTCTTATGGAATGGGGTGAGTGTAAAGTCTGAACACCCCAAGGCACACCTCGACACTGGTCTGTGTCTGCGGGGTAGGGTGAGGTGAAATGGCATGAGCATTATGGACAATGACCCTAAGGCACACTCCAATGCTTGTCCATCTCTGTGGGGTGGGGGTGGAGTTGGCGTCACTTCAATACTTCACTGACATTCCTATTCTGCCTGTCTGCCTGTCTGTCTGTCTGTATCTCTCTCTCTATCAATATGTCTATGTAATTATCTATCTTTCTATCAATTGCATGAATCTCTGTTTTTACCTATTTCTAAAACAAACCTACATATCACATTTGCCTGCACACTGAGCACATACTTATGAAACTGTGCATATTTGTACTCCACTTTTGCATAGATCTCTTACTTTCCTAATATTCCCATTATCACAAGCATAACTACCTTGCCCTTATCAAAAGCAACCCCCTCTGAAAGTTACTATCACATTTTCTCTGCCAACAGTCCATTATTACACCTGACTTTCTTACGTCAACACATTGCTTAAATATAACTTGCATCACCTCATGGACAAAAAACCCTGTTTCTCTAAACCAAGAAACAAAAACAAACAAAAAAAAAAACAACTGTGTAAATAATCCCAAGGCTGAACATATTCCAGCCTCTTCTTTTTCATGTACTGCCACCTTCTGTACCATCATGGGGATTTCCATATGTTTCCCATGATGCTTTGCAATATTGGGGTATGTGCAATTGTGTTTTCTTTAAAATGTGACTGTCCTGCCAATATCATCTGGGATAACATATACCTCAGTGGCATTTGCTTTGGGGTTCTTTTGTATACGTATATTGCTTCCTATTCCTTCCATTGAAATGTACACCTCCATATATTGTTCTAATAATGTGTATGCCTTCCTTAGAACAGAAACTAAAACAAATCATACTACTTATGAATCATTGTGTTGTTTATCTATACCTCCTTAACATTTCCACACAACTTCACTAACTTTATTATGCAGCCGTGGGGAATCTGACCAGATTTTGTTTTTTTAAAGCACCACTTATTACAAAATGATGTCAGAAAGGGGGCAGGCTTCAGTACCTGACACAGGACCTGACTGCTGCTGCTTACAAAGCTTTGCAGCCTTAAATGCCAATTCCAGGATGCAGTACTCAACTGGAGTCTCATCTCTCCCCCAACCCCCAATTGCAGGCTTAATCCTTAGTTCCACAATGATGATGTACTTCATTGAATTTAAGTTCCCAAAGGCAATCCCCCCCCTTCAAGCAGGCTTACTCTTCAGTTGGGTGACTAACTTCTACTCCCCCCTCCACTTAATCTTTAATTGGGTGACTGACTCTTACAGAAGAAAAAAAAAAGCAAGTGAATGTCCTCTCTCTTATAGCCTGACTCCTATTCCCGCAGGTTTAATCTTTAATCTGGTGAGTGGCTCTTCAAGGAGCAAAATACACACACACACACAAAAAAAAGTGAGTGAATGCCCGAACTCGCATAAACGCATGTAGTTTCAAGCAACACATGCTCTCCCATACTGCTTCCATGAATCTCTCCCTTGTGGTCTCAGCTGCTCTCCCTGTCTCCAGAGGTATGCTCTCTTGCACACTCAAAAATGTACAATATAAAAAATGGGAAAAAAAGAAAAATAAAATAATAACAATCCTTTCTCTGTTTGTTGTCATTCCTCTCTCTGAACCTGTTAGCTCATTCATTCCCCCACTCTGTCAGCCTGTTAGGAAGCATGTGCTCAAAGTAAAAAAAAAAAAAAAAAAAAAAGAACAAAAAAATTAAAAGCAGTCCTACTTCTAAGCTTCTGGAGGGAGCAAATAATCCAAGATATTAATGATCTTTATTGGGGACAGTGTGCATAAACTGGTTACTCTGGACTCCTTAAAAACTATTACTACAGTGGCCATCTAAGGACATAATGCAATCATATTATGAAGGCGGAAGAACTATTTTATGTCAAATAACAAGAAATATTTAACTTTCTTATTATTTAAACCTAATAGTTTTCATTTAAAAAAACAAGTAAAATACAGAGTCCTATTTCATAAGTGCAATAAGACACTCTGGGGATGTGCGTTAGACAGTTCTACTGCACGGCCAGGTGTTGAACACTCTCGGACTGCAACCTCGTGCCTCACTACACCCCCTGGCCATACATTAGAACTGTCAAACGCACATTCCATTATGTCTTATTGCTTACTTCTGATATGGGGAAAAAGAACTGCACACTATATGCAATGGGGTATCTGATTATGAATGTGAAAAAGGGCATTATAATGTCCCACTACCTGTTTACAAAGTTTCTCTTAGTGCATGTCATATTTGTATTTGCTTTGCTAGCAGCTACGCCAGACTGCAGCTCCCATTTAAAGCTGATGCTGATCAGTACTCCCAGGTCTTTTCTTTGCTTGGCTTCAGTAATCGCAATACCATTACATTAATATTTTGTCTTTGCTATACACTATCAAAAGCTCAAATTTATTGTAATGGCATACTCTCCATGTCTTTTACTTTATCCCAGGGTACCAGACAGGGTTGTCCTCTCTCCCCATACCTTTTTAATTTGTACTTGGAACCACTTATTAGGAAAATTAAAAATTCGGTGATGGTATCCCGGATACTAATTGGCCATACGGAGTACAAAATATCAGCTTATGCAGACGATTTATTCCTGCATATTACCAACATAACCCAATCCCTCCTGGCAGCCTTTCACATCATATCGCCGTTTGGGACCATTTTGAACTATAAGCTGAACATCGGAAAAACAGAAGTTTTTCCCCTTAATAAATTTACTCTCAAGAGTGAAATCGATTATCTGGGCCTAAGATGGAATACTGAAAAATTCAAATACCTCAGAATCCTACTGCACCCCCTTCCACGAGTAATGAAAAAACTTAATCTAGATGTTCTAATTAAGACCCTATCAGAGGACTTTAAGCGATGGTCAAAATTACCCATTTCTTTATGGGGCCGTTTAAGCATAATAAAAATGAATGTGCTACCTCGAATCTTATACCCTTTGCAAATGTTTAATGGGGTCCTCCCATTGTCATGGTTTTCACAGATACACAGAATCCTTAGTACCTTCATCTGGCAGGGGAAGAAAGTTAGACGAAACTATCTCAAACTTACTCATCAGAAAATTGACGGTGGTCTTCAAGCCCCTAATTTTTATATATATTATTTAGCTATACATTTGGCAAGGATTAGATTCTGGTTACACTCCTCAGAAGCTGTTTTAGAATCCTCCAATTGTCCCTCCTGGGTCAGAATTGAACAGGCTCTATGTCTGGTGAATGGTATCGATCCTAAGACTCTTCCTTTTATTACTAGGAAGAATCTCCCCAAATCATTGCAGGATACGCCATTATACCCTAAATTTACACTCAGCATCAGTTAAATAATTTCTTTAAAGTAGATGCAAATAGAGATATAGCTCAGCCCCTGTTCTCTAACCCTAACCTCTTAATAGCGGGTAAGACAGTTATACAACACCTTTTTTGGCCACATATGGGAGTGAAAAGTGTAGACCAGTTGGTCCGAAATCAAAAACTGCTCTCTTTTACAGAAGCAAGATCCATTTTTAAACAGCCTGTGAATCAAGTGTTTAAATTCTTTCAAATATCACACCTATTGGTATCCCATTTTGGCATGGGGGTATGGAATAACCCCCTAATATCTACCTTACTCCCATATTTAGAATCCATCCCTACACCTCACATTATATCCTATTCATATAAATTTCTCTTAAATAAAATTGCTACCCTCGAAGGTCAATGGTTTTATTGGTGAGATAATATTTTACCACCGAACCTCTCACGTAGGAATTGGCCCAGCATCTGGAAACATCTATATAAATACATCAACTGGGATAGGTACAGACTCATGCAGTACTATATTAATCACAATTTATATTATACACCATCTAAACTGCACCAAATAGGGGCTTTATCATCCAGTCAATGTTCAAAATGTCAACAAGAACCTGCTGATTTATTTCACATGTTATGGGCCTGTGATAATATTCACTCTTTCTGGATGGATATACAAAATTGTCTTAATCCCTTACTTATGCTTGCCAATAACTTCAATCCTGAAGTATACATTTTGGGTGATTCCAGGCAGGTTCAAGAGTCGCAGCAGAGAGCCCATATTGCTTTAATTACTACTTGTGCTAAAAAAGTAATACTAAGGCACTGGTTAGACTCATCTAGTTCCCTCTATTTAGAATAGTTCAGGGAAATCATGTTTGCTCTACAAGCAGAACACACAATCGCTGGAACCAAAAATAGACTGGGAAGATATAAGCATAGATGGGAAACACTACACACTCTTATATCGGTACAATAGACTCTACTAATACCAAATTTTTACCGGTGTGTTTTATGAAGGTTGTTTCCATCGGGTATAATCCTGAAGCCAGTATTTTCATATCTATATTCTTTACATTAGTTCTTAACAAGAATAAATGGCAGACAGGGAGGGGATGGGAGGGGAGGTGGGGGGGGTTGCAGGCAACTTAACTGTAATTCATTTAACTGTCTATTACCAGTTGTTTTTTCTCTAAGAGCAATGTTAAGTTGTCTGCACTGAATGTTGTCAAAAACATAAAATGAATAAAGTATATTAAATGAAAAAATATTTTGTCTTCACCTTTGTTTTTTCTAGATGCATCATTCTGCATTTCTCAACATCAAAATTCATCTGCCATTTCTTGCCCAATTCCCAAACCTGTCCAGATCTTTCTGAATTTCACTTATCTCTGGTTGTGATGTAGAACTCTCCCAATCTTTGTGAGATTGCCAAATTTGTTAATCTAGCTGCTGATGCCCATCTCAAGGTCACTTATAATCTATTGTAAAACATAAGGCAATTCTTGTGGGGGTAGGAAGAAATAGGCTGTTGGTTAACTAGGATCTGTGGCCTATCCTGTAGGTAGGGAAATGGGCAGACTAGATGGGCCAAGCAGTCCTTATCTGCCATCAGTCTATGTTTCTATGTTTCTATAAGGTGTAGAATTCAATATTAAAACTATCCTTCATGATTTTGGATACCATATTTAAGTAGATTATCATGAAAATAATGCAGATGATTTTCAAAAGCAGTTATGTTAGCATGACTGAATTTGAGCTTAGAGATATAGAGAGATAGATAGATAGATAGATAGATAGATAGATAGATTTATTGTAAAAAAAATACTCTGTTAATGCATCAGTTAAGGTAAATACTATAGCGACAAAAGCAGGAAAATGAGGTATTAGGGTTTCAAACCCTAACGCTCCAACCCCCAGGGTTCCCACCCCTACCACTCCACCACCACCCCTCCACCCTCCACACACCAAGAGGTGTCTGGGTATGTGTTGGGGTAGTCAGCCTAACTTTCACCCCATTCTCCTGTACTGCACCACCTCAGCTAGTTTACACATGGAATGAAGTGAGAGTTAGGATATAGCTCCAACGCACATCCAGGCGGGTTGGTGTGGAGGATGAGCGAGTGAGTGGTGAAGTATGAGGATTCATGGGGTGTGGGAATAGGGTTGGAAACCCTAATACCTCATTTCTACTTTGTTTGCTATAGTATTCATCCTAACTGATGCATTAACAGAGTTTTTTTGCGATGAATTTCCTTTCTTTTTCAGATAGTATATTTGTATCCTCATTTTACTGTGGAAGCACAGGGTCCATTGCACTCCCATCCCTCCATCCAGGTAGTACAACAGTGTCCATATGTCATAGTTGGAGTGCAGGGTCATTTGGACCCTGTACCCCATCCCTCCACAAATGCACACGAGTATCTAGCTGTGGAAACACAGAGGTCTCTGGCCCCTGTGCTTCCACACATAAAGTTACAAGCAGGCATAGTGAAATCACAACAAATAATCATAACTGTGCCATCTTAAATCATTTTTTCCCCAAATGTTCAACATAACCTTCTTATCACCTCACGACATGTACCCAGTACAGAAACCTTTAAAATCCCTGTTGAAATATAATTCTGCGTAACTGTAATGCTGTTTTGAGCCACAGATGCAGACAACCATTTTTGGCAGGGTTTGATAAAATTACAGCTATACTATTCATAAGGTGGTGTGTAAAATGGTAATGTTGAAAATCTGGAGTGAAAACACAAAAAACTGGCAAAGTTACAAGTGTGCGTGGAAACTGCTCAATGTATGTTCCTAACTTGGTCATTTTTTGGAATTTTTTCACCAAATTGTCAGCATGGGTTTTTTGGGATCTTCCCTCATGAACAGTTGCACTGTGATTTTGTTAATCCATCCCAAAAGTTGATTTTGTACAACGACTGCACCATTCTGTGCCTTAGGTGCGAAAACATGTTGTGGGCATGATGTGAAAAATGACAGCTGTACTGTTCATGAGGAGATGTGAAAAAATGGCAATGATGAAAATCTGGAGTGAAAATATTAAAAATTGGAGAAGTTATGAGCGTACATAGAAAATGTGCAATGTGTGCTCATAACACAGACATTTTGGGGAATTTTTCACTACATTTGCAATATGGGTGTGAACAGTGGCACTGTCATTTCATGGGGGGGTGGGTGGAATGCACAGTTTGGGTTTTAGAAGGGGGCATGTGGGTGGAGTGGTGGGGTGGTCAACCTAATATTGAATTTCCACACTTTTGTTGGTGTGGAAACAACCCTAACTGATGCATTAACAGAGTTTTTTGCAAAGTATTTCCTTTCTTTTTGAAAAAGTGTAATTTAAGTAGTAAATGTTATGTGTTGGGCCCCACACACCCACCAAGCTGCCCATTTGTGCATAATGATATGTATCTGTGGGAGCACGGGCTCTCTGGGCCCTGTGCTTCCACTCACATATAAATATGGAAACATACAGGAGCCCTATAAGGCAAGGAACCCTTGTAACACTAATCTGCCAATGTCTTAGGAACCATAGCAGCTAGAAAAAAAAGTAAAGTGTTGTTGTAATCATGACAGTGAGAAGTTCTTGCAACATAAGTAAACTAAATCCATACCTTGAATCATTTACAAGATATAGGCACTGAAAAACACTGTGAATGCAAACTCTGTGGGTGTAATACTGGCCCACATACATGAAAATGACCGATTGGAATACTAATTCCCAAATATGACAGTAACCATACACAGTAGAAAAAAATTAAAATTTCATGGTATTCATGGCTTTCCAACCTACTTCTTCATTTTGTCCCCAATTTTTGCAAAGAAAAATCCGTATCTCGAGCCGTTCTCGAGTCCCAGGCCCTGAAAGCGTCAGGGGCAGCATGATATTTATCCTATGGGAAACTTTCTCAACTTCAGAATGCTGTAACTATTTGCCTTTTCAATGTTTTCATACTAAACCACAAAAAGGCACATCTGTGATACTAGAGCTTGCCACCCTGAAAATTACAGGCCAATAGCACAATCCACGTTGCCACAATGAAGTGACAAAGAAAACAACCTCCGCAATGTTATCCTATGGGAAGATTTCTGAAATTCGTAATGCTGTGACTATGGGCCTATTGAATGTTTTTGTACCAAACCACTGAAAGGTACATCTCTGGCACTAGGGCTTGCCACCCTGTAAATTTCAGGCCAATAGAACAACCCTCCTTGCTACAATGAAGTGATAAAGAAAACAACACATTGCAAAATGTGCTCATGCAGTGTTGCAATTACTTTAATGTTTTTACAATTCTCCTATCACTATAATAGGAATGTTATTGTGCACAAAAAAATGTTGCTGAGGTTACTTTTTCCTCTGATCGCAATTGTTTGTGCAACAACAAAAATGTTGCCACAATCAAAATATGGACAAATTTAAAAAAAAAAACATATTTCCAGACTAGCTGGTGACAAACTAGTGGCAGGGGCATGTCCCTTTAGGGCCCAATTAGGTAAATACAACTGTTGGTGTTTACTAAAGTGCACTATTTTTTGAACTACTGCGTTTTTCTCTCTCTCTCACTAACTGAAAACAAGATGGCGGCAGCGCAAAAACAATTTCAGGAAGCTCGACAACAAAAATGTGATCATGAATGTTTTCACAGTGCACATATACATTTTTCCATAGGCTATAATGGGACATGGAAAAATGGAATAACTTTTGAATGGAGCAATATTTTTTCACCAAATCTTCAAAAAGCACCAGTGCCACCTAGGCCACATGTATACCAACAAATCTGAACCCACTCAAATACATTCTTCAGTCCATTATGGCTGGACAAAGAATTTGCAACAAGTGTCAAAATTCACTTTTTGAGTGCATTACAGTTCAGCAACCGCACTTCTGAGCAGAATAAAAATTTCTATATCCACAGACCTATGGTAGGCAGAACCGCTTTCTAAATTTCAGGCAAATTGGACAAACAGTTGCAAAGTTATTAAAGTGCAAACTTTGAGGTTTAACATAGAAATGGCTACACAATCCTAACTGTAGTTGCACTACTGTGCCACTATCATATAGATATATATATATATATATATACATACTGTATATATATATATATATATATATATCTATATATATATATATACTGTATATATATATACATATATTATATAAAATGGATAAAGAATCAATATCCAAATCCAAAGTTCTGATTGTATAAAACACTTCACATGACCATGCGTATATCAGAGCATGACTGCACACCTGCACTTTTACCCCCTCCAAAAAAATGTTGCCATTTTATAAGATAGATAACCCACTTTATGGTGTGCTGTCACACTCTGATATACGCACGTCTTGGGTGGTTAATGCACACCAAGGCATGCGTATATCATAGCATGACCCCACACCATAGAGTGGGTTATCTATTACACACAGTACTCTAGAGAGTTAAATGATCCATGCATTAACAATGCACCAAATTTGAAAAAAGAAGATAAAATGTTGAAATGTAAGCTGTCATGGGTAGTGTACTTAATAGAGATATAATGTTGATTAAGTGAGCTCATTTTTTTCTCTTTATTTAGTTGTGTCATAAATGGATTCATAATTTTACCCCCTTAAAATAATTCCACAGTGTGACACTACTTACTGGCACATAAATATATTTCAATTGTCAATTCACACTTTGCTTTTGGTAACATTTTCATTGTGGTTTTAATAGCTTTGTTCAACACCTTTATAGTACAACTTTAGTTATTACTAAACAAGTGTGCATTTTTTTATTTTTGTCCCAGTTCTGTATCATGAACATTCATTACACATGGTGTCCATCTCTTCAAATGTTATGCATCCTCTAAGTACTTCTGTGTATTGTTATATTATACCAGTTACGCAGTTCCTGTGTATAAGATCATTTGCCCCCTAAAAGTATGTTTAGTTGTTTTTTATTTTTTTTTTATTCAATTTGTTCTTTTCAGGGCAATTGTTGTGCTCCTGAAATGGTGTCAACCTGTAATGAATGAACTTGCTAGTTCTGAATCTGACCTGTGAATGTAAGTTCCCTAAGTGCTAACAAACCTATGTGATTGGCGTTCCCTGGTTTCTTAAAAAGCCACACTTTTATTGAAGTATCTAATTTTTTTCTGCCCCTTTCTGAGGAGAACAAGCTTGTCGTCCTAAGAGCAGCTGTTGTTTGAACGTTCTTGGTGCCTTAACATCTCACTGTTGATTTTTGATTGGTTTTCCACGAACTGTGGGCTGAGGTTTCCAGCACACCTCATAAGTACCTGTGCCTTCTTAAACTAAACCTCCTTAGGTTCAGATTCATGAGCAGTGGTCATGTTTTCTATGTGATGTAATGGTGAGCCAAATTCTGAACAATGGCCTTGGCTGTGAGCTCATGCCCCCATCAATGATCTCCTGTACAATAAACTGAAACTATTCCTTCATATCAAGCAGACCCCCCACAACATACCCCAGCAGGTTGTGCCCCATTACCCTGCTCCTCCCCATCTTAACCCTGAGCTGGTGACTGGCAAAGGCTTTCACAATCCACCATGGCCAGCCACCAGGTGAGCTGTCAATGAACTCATACTGTAACAGCTGATTGTACAGTACATGCTTAATGACAACTCAGTTGGTGGCTGGCCATGGTGGAGTATGGCGGGCTGTGCCAGTCACTGGCTTGGTGTCAGGAATGTGGGGAGTGGGGTGGTGGGGCACTACCTGCCAGGGTGGTGGGTGTTTGGGGTACTCTGGACACCAGTGAACAGCTTTACTTCATTGTACAGGGGATCATGGATAGGGATGGGGTCTGCTATGCACCAAGGAATGGTTTTACATTATTAGACAGGCAATCGGGGATGGTGAGGTGGTCTGCTAGACACCAGGGATTACTGTATTGGGGGTTGGGGCAATGCACTTCCTTCATGAACTACGAGGAATGCATTGGAGAAAGTTGTATTTTCAGTTTGTGGTATCTGCACCACACAAGGAGACAATGCAAAACAGCCACATGCAGTATGAATACTGTGAGTATTGGAATTTACCAATATTCAGGTCCCTGGCCCTTCATTTGCATTGCACCCCCCTCTGAATATCACCTAGATGCATACCTTGTTTGCCCACACTAACAAGAAATATGGGACATTGTGCAAATCCCAGTTTGCATGCACAAACTAGGCTCTGCACACAGGCAAACTTTTGAATATCTAGCCTCTGGAGTCAGTTTTTTCTTTCATATTTATTTCTTAATAAAATACATTTTAACAATGAAACAACCCACCCAGGGCATAGTTGTATTCACTAATAGTCTTCCTGTGTTATAGGAGGGCACTCAGCATGCTGCCTTGAATATCATAGACACCAAGGGCATGCATTATTGCCAAACATTCACATTCAACTCACTTATACATAGAGATATAAGTTGGATTCCCTCACTCTTATTCTGGGCTTGGCACCAGCTGGTATGTCTAATAGACAGACCAGGTGAGATTAGATTCATACTATGCTATGCTGTGTTGTGCTGTGCCATACTATACTATACTGTACTATACTATACTATACTATACTTTGTAGCATAAAATATTATGAATATAATGGTCAAAATGTTCACAAAAATGTTCTAACAAATACCTATAGTATACATTTACTATGTATTTCTTGGTTGTACATCAGCAATAACTTGTGGTATGACTTGATAAGATACTTGGTATGATACTGATACTGATATTGATGTTGTTGTGGTGTCCATGTTAACCATATGATGTCCCATGAAAAAACTGCATGTAAGTAAAGTATAATTAACTTTCAGAAAATTCAGTGATTTCTGTCTTTTCACATGAGGGTAACATACTTGTGAAATAAAAATGTGCTAGAAAATCAATGAAATGAATGCAGCAGCTAAACTTGGATATGTCCCAATTAGGGAGTAATGGTATCAGAAAATAAACTGTGGCATGATTACCAACAAGTAATTATTGTGATAAAATAGTTAAACATTAAGTAATATACTACCAAAACAGATACTATAGACATAGTAATATAAAAAAATGTATGTTTGATAAATTGACAAATTTGATGTCAAGGACACCATATTACCCACATTACGTTGGACCTGTGGGAAATGTATTCCCATTTTTTAGAACCTCATAACTATCAACTATCTTTATATTTGGTATCACAATACTACAACATATATCTTATTTAAGCATGATATAGTTATAACAATTACCAAAAACAAATGTTGTACTTGAATGTCACAATTGATCTCTCCAGTAGCAAATCAGGAAATATATATATATATATATATATATATATATATATAGAGAGAGAGAGAGAGAGAGAGAGACAGAGAGAGATAGATAGATAGATAGACACACACACACACATACATATACACACAATAACACACAGCAGAGTGGAGTGAACATTATGCTAGATTGCCACACACCCTGGGTGCAAAGTGAGGCAAAAGGCCACAGGCTGAGTTACTGTCGCTGTCTGTGAAGTCTGACTAGTGACCTATGTGTGAGGGGTGCAGGGCAGTAGGTATGGAACAGGTGGGTCGGGGGGGATGGCAACTGCTTTGTGGTCTGGGGAAGTACTAGATGCCAGGGAAATAAAAAAACAAAGTACCAGCATGAGTGATCGGAGTGGGAGGACCACTGGACACCAAGGATATTACCAAAAACTACCAGTATGGGTGATTGGAGGGTGGGGAACCACTAGATATCAACGATATTTCATTAAACTACTAGCATGGATAACTGGGAGTGGGAAGATTACCAGATGCTAGGGATTTAGTGGTTTCTAAAGACCAATATGGGCACTAGGGGGCTATAGGCATGCTAATTAACCCGTAATTCACTACATGTTTACTTCATAGTGGGAATGTTGGGGTCTTTCAGGGCACTATCCAGCTCTGTTCCCCTGCACCACCATGTTACAGAAATGAATGATAACTCATAGTAGGTTCCATGTGATAATGTCTAATCAATTAGATTGATCATTATAATGGTGACTTCAAAACAGTATGGACAGAAATGATAATGCCAAATTACGGTGACCATAAAAAAGTGACTTTTCAGGCATTTGCACCACAGAACATTTTAGGTTTCATTTAGATCGCGATATCTCCTTCTCCCTGCAGCACTGCCAGCACCTGAAACAAGCTGCTACATTTAGACCTCCTTGCTGACATTTTTCAACCAGTCCACACCTCAGCAGACCATTATGCACCTTTATTCACATGGGGGGCTCTGCTTCCACACACCCCCAAGAAGCTGTGCCCACTGAACTCCCCCTATCTCTAAGATTCCAACTCCAATCCACACCTGGATAGTGGGGCTATCAGCCACTCATGGTTGTCATTCCAAAGCATTAAGCTCTATAACTGATGTGCTGGGGTCAGCCATATAGTGTGCAGGGAACAATCTCACTGGTAGAATGTTGGAGTCTTTTAGGGGAACTAGTTTCTCTGCATCCCCTCTTAAACAAAAAACTCTGGTCAGAGCCAATATGATTACTCAGAGTGGTGATAGCAATTACAGGAAGACTTGGTGCTCTCACCACGCTGCGGGCTGCCGTACCCAAGATGGAGGAGATATCAGAACTGTGTATGCATGATACTTGGGCATGTGCAGTTTAAATAGACGAACATCTTGGGCACAGTAGCTGTCACTTCTGCAGTTACGGAAGAAAAAGTAGCACCCTGTGAAGTGGATGTGTTTATGTGGCTGGCAGAGGGAAGGGCCGCATAAACACAACAGTGGAACTGTGCCAGAGCACTGTGAAAGCACACCGGACAGTGGTCTGGTCACATGCTTCCAAAGTGCTACTCTAAAGAAGTGTAGCGATATGTCTGCAGACCTCCACCCATGCAGCCAAAGAAATGAAAGGTAGCTCATAGTATTAAAGGGAAACTCTTTTAAAGTCCCTAAGTGCAGCAGTGGCTGCAGAAACACCCGATTAGGGCTTTTAACATAAAAGTCATTTTTTTTATTTACCCACTGCCTCAGAATTTTAATTAAAAAGATCAACTCCATTCATAATGGCCACAGAGCCCTTGGCAGACATTGTGCACATGCTGGGCAGCTTCTGCTGTGAAGGTTATGCTAATGAGGGCTACCAACATCTGCCATTTGTTGGTAGCCCTCATTAGCATAACCTTCAGGATGGAAGCCGTCCAGAGTACATAGATTACATAGATCATACAGAGCATAAAGACAATTTATCCATGAGCTCACAAGTCATGTTCTTACCCATACCTATTTATCTTTCTTTTTAAGAGGTACTTGTCTAGTTGTGTTTTAAACACCCGCATAGTACCACTCTCAACGATCTCTTTATGTAAGCTGTTCCACACTTCTGTTACTCTATTATTTAACCAATATTTCCTCCTGTTTGTATTATATCTGTCCTTGAGTAATTGAAAACTATGAGACCTAGTATCGTATGTTTGTTCCCTTTTTATCAGGCCCAAAAGATCCCACATGTTTGGATTTGTCCATGCCCTATAGTTCAAACACATATCACCCCATAATCTGCAATATTCCAAGGGATATAAATTCAAACTAAGCAGCTTCTGCTCATAGTTCATACCCTCTGTCCCCTGAATCCTCTTTGTCACCTGCCTCTGGACCCTCTCCACCATCTCAACATCACCCCTCTTATAAGGGGCCCAAAACTGGACACAATACTCCACATGTGGTCACACCAGTGCACTATACAGTGGCATCACAACCTGCCTGTCCATGCTCCTGATGTGTCTTGCTATACAATTTGCTATACCACTAGCTTTTTTAACCACTGTATTACATTGAAGCCTAAAGTTGAAATCCTGGTTAATCATAATCCCCAGATTCTTCTCCTTGCAGACTACCTTTAGCATAGACCCTCCCAGAGTATACCGGAATCTATTATTATTTTTCCCAAAATGAACGACATTGCACTTATCAATGTTAAATATTGATTGCTTCTGAGCAACCCACTTCTGCAATCTATTTAGTGCCATTTGAAGAACTGCCTGTTCCTCCAGGTTATTTACTGTGCACCCAATTCTGGTGTCGTCTGCAAATTTAGACATCCAGACAACTGATTCAACTTGCATCGATGAAATATACAAATTGAACAAACATGGCCTCAATACCGAGCCCTGGAGAATGCCGCTAGTCACTCCGGCATAACTGGAAAATTCTCCTTTTACACAAACCCTCTGGCTTCTTCCAGTGAGCCAATCCCTCACCCATTTTTGTAACCAATAGGGTAAACCAATCTCGTTTAGTGACTCTACAAGTTGTTTGTGTGGGACCTTGTCGAAAGCCTTCACAAAGTCCAGGAAAACAACATCCACTGATTCCCCCATGTCCATGGCCCTACTAACTTTATTATAAAATTCCAACAAGTTAGTCTGACACGATCTACCTTTAGTAAATCCATGTTGAGTCCTATCTACCATGCTTGTACTATCAATGAAGTCAACAATATAATCTTTGATTATGCCCTCCAGGATCATTCTCAGTGCCGAGGTCAAACTAATCGGCCTATACTTTGAAACCTCCTGTCTACTGCCTTTTTTATGTGTGGGTATAATCACTGCTTGTCTCCAGGCCTCCGGTACCTCTCCTGTGTTGATGCTTTCTTGATATAGGTAAGTTATAGGTTCCACCAATAATGGTGCCATTTCCTTTAGTACCCTTGGGTGGATCCCATCTGGGCCTTGTGCCTTATTCTGGTTCAACCTCTTCAGTCTAGTTAGGACATCTACTGGATCAATTCTTAGAGGTGGTTCCCCCTGTCTAACCATCTCACTGCCAACCGGGGTCTGGGAATCTTTATTATAGACAGATGAAAAGTATATGCTATATTCCTCTGCAAGAGCCTTATTATCACTCACAATACTACCTTCCTGAGTTTTTAATGGTCCAATAGTGGTAGTTTTCCCTTTTTTACTGTTGATGTATGCATAGAAAGTTTTGTAGTTATCCCCAACCCTTGATGCTAATGCATACTCATAATTACTTTTTGCCCTTGCTATGGCTTTTTTTTTTGCTATTTTAAGGTTATCCCTATATACCTCCCAACCTCCTTCAGAGTTGATTTTTTTTGCTATATGATAAGTTTTATTTTTGGTTTTAAGCAAACTTTTTATTGTTTTATTCATCCAAGGTGCAGTTTGATTTTTTGACTTGTTATATTTGTTACTGACTGGAACATATTTATTGACTACCCCATTTATTTTATCCGTCAATAACTCCCACATATGTGCTACTGACAGATATTGAAAATCTTTCAGCCATTCCCATGCGGCCAAATCTTGGCCCATCTGAATAAAATCAGCAGCATTATATCTATGAATTTTAGTAATACCCTTGTTTTTCCCAAGATTACCAGAATACTGGAAGCTCACCATATCGTGATCACTTGAACCCAAGGGTGGATGAGTCCTGCAGTTTAAAATATTATCCCCCAGGTTACTTAATACTAGGTGCAATATATGATTCTGTCTGGTATTTGATGTTACATGTTGTTCCAGGCCTCCCAGACTAAAAGCCTCCAAGTATCTAGATTCTACTGATGAACTAGCCCTCCAGTCTCCCCAGTCTATGCCAGGGAGGTTTAAATCCCCAACTAATATTACAGTTCCATCTACTGTTAACTGATTTACCAGGTTTAAGATAGATTCATACTCCTTCAATCTCATAGATGGAGGCCTATACATGAGATGTCCACCCGGGGCTCTGCAGCCATTATGGATGGAGCAGATCTTTTTAATTAAAATTCCAAGGCAGCAGGTAAATAAAAAATTGACTTTTATGTTAAAAGCCCTGATCAGGCATTTTGTCAGCCGCTGCTGCACTTAGGGACTCTACAGGAGTTTCCCTTTAACACTACAAGAGGGACCAATGCCTCATTAGCATAATGTGGCTGAATGTGGCCAACAAGAACCCTGTCCATATTCCATTTTGGGCAGCACTATCTCCAGTGGGCTCTCCTGTGAAATATATTTAGCCATGAGTTGTGCCACTGTGCATAGTCACTATGTGCTGAGTTAGCACTGGACCCCTATTCAAACAGTATGCTCCACTGGAGTGCACAGTCTGAATAAACACAGAAACATAGGAGCATAGAATGTGATGGCAGATAAGGACCACTGGGCCCAACCAGTCTTCACAATGTATTTCTTGCTGTTGTTGTTTGTTAATGCTGCAGGACTCATCTGATCTATGGCACCATCTCTACCACTCCCCTTCCCTTCCATACAGTTTCCATTCTGTTCCTTCACCCTACAATGTCTTTGTGTCTGTCATAAGTGTTTTTGAAACCCTCCACTGTTTTCACTCCCACTACCTTCACTGGAAGGCTGTTCCAGGGGTCCACTACCCTTTCAGTGAAGAAGTACTTCCACATGTCCCTCTTGAAGTTTCCCTACTCCAGCTTCATAGCATGCCCCATTTGTTCTAGAGCACCATTTTCTCTGAAAAATACTCCCCTCCTGTACCTTATTTATACCTGTTAGGTATTTAAAGGTCTCTATCATATCCCTCCTCTCCCTATTCTCCTCAAGGGTCTACATGTTTAGCTCCCTTAGCCTCTCTTCATAGGACTTATAATGCAGACTCTGTACCATTTTGGTGGCCTTCCACTAAACTGCCTCCACTCTGTCTAAGTCCATCCTGAGGCATGGTCTCCAGAAATGGATACAGTATTTATGGTGCAGTCTCACCAGCAAGCTACACAGGGCCAGCACTGCCTCACTCGTTTTACTGTTGATACCCCTTCCTATGCAGCCCAGCATTCCACTTGACTTATTAATTACCTTGTCACACTGCCTGGATAACTTTAGGTCATCTAATCTGATTACCTCTAGATCTCTTTCCTGCTTTGTCTTTGCCAGTATTGTTCCACCCATGTTGTATTCTGCTCCTGGTTTATTATGGCACAAATACATTATCTTGCACTTTTCACAGTGAAGCCCCAGTTCTATATGATTGACCAATCCTCCAGTCTTTTCAGATCCCTCTCCTTCTTTTCCATCCCCCTTGAGTGTCCACTTTGCTGCAGAGCTTGGCAAAGAGAATCCATGTAGCCTTGGCTCCTGTATTCCATGTTGCTCATTGTTTCCAGTGACAAGCACATGGAGAATCTGCAAAAGAGACTCCAATCAGACGTTGATGCCATCCAAGAATGGTTCACCTCCATCCTGCTCATTATGAACATCAAGAAAACAAAATGTATGATCTTTGCTTCCCGTAACAAGTCCCTTCCTCACTAGCTCTGACCATTACTCCCTATTCTGGAGCCCCCCTTGAGCATGTAAGCACCTTTAGGTATCTTTGGGTCACCCTTGATACAACCTTGTCCTTTGCTGCTCACATTGACATTCTAATCAAGACAATCTGCTCCTGGCTAGGCCTACTCTTCCAACATAGGAACAATTTCCCACCTGAGATCAAGAGACTACTGGTTAGTAGTTATATCACTAGCATTATTGATTACAAGATTATAGTCTATGGCTCTGCAAATGACTGCGAACTGTTAAGAGTCAGGAGTCTCCTCAATAGATCCTGTTACTTTGTGCTCAGCCAAAAACAGGACACTCACACATGTGTGCTGTATAGCAGTCTAAACTGGCTCAATCTTAAATCTAGACTGTGCTACCACACACAATTCACTGGAAGACAAGCCCTTTGCAGCTTACTCTCCCCTGGTCTCTTAACCTTGTTCAGCTTTGTTTATCAAGCATACACCACTAGGGGAGTGTTGCAATACTCCCTGTTACTCCCCATAGAAAAAACTCCCTCAGTCAAGCTAGCTTCTCCTTTAGATTTGCTAAGCTATGGAATGATCTACTTCCCTCCCTAAAAATGGGCTGCTCTCTAAGCCTGTTTAGATCCCAGCTTTTCTCCTCTTTCTATCTGGATCCTGCCACCGCTACCGCAGACTTTTCTGTCTTTACTCTAAGAAGCCAACCTGACTTGAATTGTAAGTTTCCCTGATGCCAATGCACCTTGACCATGGCAGCTCTAATTGTATTACTGTTGCCCATGCATCTTAATTGTGGCAACAATTATTGTTTATGGTTGCTTACTTGTTCTCTTACTGTACTGTATTGTTAAAATGTTGCACTGTTCCTTATTGCATTGAGTTGCATTGTGTACATTCAAACCCCTTGTATTTGTTGTTTCTGTTGTTGATGATTCTAAACCCTTTGTAAATAGGCTCTGCCTAAAGGGTTTTATGTGGAATCAATTGATCAATAAATAAATAAATTTGATACAAGGTACTCCATTATCTTCTCTTTGAGTAATGTTTCCACCAACTTATGCACCAACAATGCAGGCTGACAGGCCTATAGTTAGGAGTGGATCCCCTCTACAGGTAGTGTGGAGGGATTGTGGGATAAGGCCAGTCTTCCAGGGTCCAGCATATCCCTTACAGAGGTGGACCTTTAATACAGTTGACACAGACATACACCAGGCCTTTATAGTATGCTCCAAGACCTGGGAGAAACAAGTTGTGGGAGCAGTATGATGTCCATGGCCCCACATGACCAACAGAAGGAAGAGCATTGGAGGTTACAGCAGGTAGCAGCTAGCATATATGACACTCCCACCACTGATGCCCATTCTGTGGCAAAAGTGTGTAGTGCATGGCACATAGCCATGGCATACCTCCATCCACCCTCCCTGCAGGGCCGCATGTATAGCCTGCAGCTAGTGTGGGTCAGAGGTGAAGAAGTGGTACAGAAATCTCCATCATTCATGAAAGGGATTTCTGCACTGCCTCCACTGCATGGCTTATTGCAATGATAAAGCCTATGCACCACATATCTGTGGTGCATAAACTTCGGGAGGCTCATGAATAGAGGCCAGTGTTAGACATAATGAAATTTACCAGGCATTTTTTGTAATGATAAATATTTGTTAGTTTTGTATCAATATGTGATGATGTTTCAATAAAAAAAAGATATACATTAGTGGACTCACACAATTGTGAACCACAACTGTGAAGTTTCTGTGGAAGAAAAAGAAGGGCAGGTCATTAAAATGTGCTCTGTGTATTAGACCTCAACTACATATGTTACCTACTTTTTTCTCTACACACATGGCATCATGCTAACAAAAAATACTGTACAAATGTAAACCAATTTTTTAGCGACTAACTCTTCACAACATTGTCAAGGTTGACAGGCATACATATACACAATTAATTGCAAATGTCTCAGATTTCTCTTCACACAGTGAAGCAGTACTACTTTCTAGTTACTGCAGTTAACTGGGCATGCATCACGTCTATTTCTTTACAGCCAAAGTGCATTAGGTTACTATAAAATGACCAAGGGCACTGCACGCTGCTGTGGAAAACCATGCACTCCATTTTGTCATGCATCTTTGGTATTGTATATTAGTCAAAACAGTGCAATTCTTAACACTAACTGACAGTTATAATTTTTGAGCACATTACACATGGTTAATAGCTGGCACCCCAAAGAATTATCTTCTTCAGAATTGTTACATAGCAGCACTCATACAGTAGTTTTCAAGACAAGAGCATGTATTTCATAAATCAAGCCTCAGCAACAGCGATTTGACCATACCCTTTTTCACTATAAAGATTCCATGCCTCTCCCGGTTTTATTTGTTGGTACTTTTTAAAGTTCTCAGTTAAACCATTTATCAAAGAACCATCCTTGGGCCAACTCTAATGAGCCTAAAAGATTTATGTTTTAACTCACAACTGATTTTGTGCTATTGGTGAGGAAAACAAGTCTTAAACAAAAGGCTTTTATAATTTCAACCATCTATAACTTTTAGACCACTGAACTAATTATTACTAAATTTTCTAGACCAAGAGAACATACTGAATTTCAGGTCATTATATTTAAAGATGACCACATTATCAAGGTGCAGCATTTGTAACCCTAATGATAAGGGTGTTGCTGCATCCCTGCAATACACAGAATGTTGAGGACCAAAAAAAAAAGTCTATTAGCTAGATTTTGAAGGGCAGTGCCTAGGGGTAGCGGCACTGTTATGGTGCAGTTATGCAAATTATGACAAAATATTAGACCACGTAAAATGTGTTTAATGTTTCATTGTATTGCCACAGTCTGAGTACATAAAATGATATGTGTAATATAAATTATGCATGCATTAATTTTTGGGCAAGCTGCTGTGAAACAGGGAACTAATGAAAATGTATCCAAATGTCTGAATACAACATTCAAACATTTTGTCATACGTCAAAAGATTCAGGTGTTGCCCAGCTAGTCCGGCAGTAGAGCTACCACTTGCCATCCAGATGACCTGGGTTCGCGCCCTGAGTTTTGGACATCTGCTGCAGACTGGTGAGACTGGATTCTGGCATCTATCTGGACACCTTCTGCCTCAGGGAGGGAGGGCACCTCCTTGTGCTGTGTGCCTGCACACTGGTGGCCCAGGGAGGAGGGCTTGTTGTACGGGAAGGAACAAGTGGTCACTCTTGAGTGGACTTAAGTCGGCATGCATCTGCTTAGCTGGTAAGTCCCGCAAAGGTATCACATGCCCAGAGTGGGGCTGGCAGGGGAGTTCCAGACGTAGGGCTGGGTATACCCACCCTTCCAATGGCCCTATAGGTGTTCTGCTGTGTCACTTCTCAGGACCATGCCCTAGGCAGGGATAAGGGAGGCCTTAGTTAGGAAAATGCCCCAGCAGCACCAGGCAGATAAGTCTGCCCCAACCATCACACCATAGTAGGGTCCTTCCAACTCCTCCTGTGCCTCACTGACTCTTCAATGGCCTCAATTGTCGAATGAAGTATTCTCCTCCTGGCTTGGGGAATGGGGGGTCCCACCCACAGGGGACAAGCTATGGGTTATGTTCGGAGTGTCTAGAGGGGATGTCAACCAGATTCTGAAAGTGGGTTGGAATATAGGAGGAGTCCTACGGTGGGCAGAAGGGCTTGGGCAGATAGAAGGAGGACCTGGCAGCTGGCAAGGAGAAATGGGGGCAAAAGAAAAGACCCAGGCACAAACCAAATTGGGAATTGTGCCTGGCTCATCACTTTTAGAAATCCAGTCCTGAGCCTATCAGGTCTGCCCTGATATTCTTATGTTGCTTTCCTCTGCTCTTGCTGTACAGGGCTCTCACAACCCCATGTTTTCCTTTTCTTCCTAATAACTCTTTTGAAGATGTGTCATTGGGCTTTGAATCCTGAGATAGTCCCAGCACTGATCACATTACTGGGTAACCTGTGATCACTTATCCACCACCCGTACTGTGAACAAGTACTGTCTGATGTCCTTCTTGAATTTCCCCCCTTCCAGTTTAGAATTGCTCCCCCTTGAGGTTGTGTTTCCTTTAACTTAATTAACTCTGTAGAGTACACCATATTATATCTGTGCACATATTTGTATGTTTCTATCACGTCCCCCTTTCCCTCCTACCCCACAGAGAGTGCATATTTAGACTGTCCTGTCTCTGTTCTTAGGTCTTATCCTGCTGACTCTGTATCATTTTTGCAGCCATCTTCTGGATAGTTGCAAATCTCTCTATGTCCTTTTTAAATATATCTCTTCCAAAATTGCCCACAATACTTCACGTGTGGTGTAACCAATGATCTGAACAGCAACAACATACTGTACCTTAGTGAAACCTAATCTGATCAAATCCAGGATTCTGTTAGCTTTCCCATACAAAGTATGTCCTATTGCATTGGGAAGAGCCTTTCAAACTACTGTATTGTAAATTATGACCCCTCATTCCTTTTCTCCTTTGAGAACTGCCAGTGACTCATTCATACAATATTCCATACGCAGATTTTTGTTTCCAGTGTGCATCACCTTACATTTTTTTGGTACTGCCTTTCAATTGTCAAATTCTGGACCATGGCTCAAGCTTTTCTACATCTTTTTTCATGCTGCTAATCACTTTATCATTGTTCACATTTCCACAAAGGTTCATACCACCTGATAACAGACTCCCATTAATCTATAGTCCCACTCTGATGTTGTTTAAAGGCTGTACATAAAGTATTTAAAAAGTATCAGCTCCAGAATAGATCTATGTGGTATCTTCATAAAGGAATACAAATGTCCATATTTGGCAATAAAAAATTATCTGAGGTGCATTTAAAGAAAAACAGGACATACTGACACTTTTTCTTATTGTAGTTGGTTGGCCCATGATCAACTCTCTGCTGTATAAAGAAGCGTAAACTGCACTGTTACATAAACCGTCAAAACATTTCTGAATAAAACTTCTATGCAAGAGTGCAGCCAGAAATGATAGTTTTGATCACACTCTCTCCAGCTATTACCCATGCTCTTGTTACAAAGTAAAAAAAACAGATTATTACCAGATGAGTCCCTTAATCTCCAACAGGTTGCACACATATATTTCAGTCCTAAATATCCGAAGGTTAACACATATACACTACTCAGTGGCCTACATTAAATCAAATACTCCTAATTAGAAAGGTAATGCCTACAATATGAATATGGATGGTGACAGGTACTTTAAAAAGGTGCAGAAATGTGTACAGTGGGTATGCTTGCTTTCAGCTTGCTATTACAAAATAGTCTGTGCAAACGGTGAGCTTGCTACTTTTGGAAAAAAGTCATAGTGCCAAGGAAACAAAGGGTATAAGCTTATCCAGCTTGTTAGTAATTGGCAGTAATTTGGCTGCCTGATGTCATTTGTTGCACTGATTAATGTTTTGCATTGTCAAATATGTAATAATGTAAGGAACCTCACTTGCCCTTGACTTGACAAGAACTAGCTAATTAAATGGTTATTAATTTGCACATCCCAAATAAGTGGAAACACCTGTTATTTTTCCAAAGACCAACTGGAATCATGTGAACTATCAGGGCAGCAGTTACAGCTGCTATAGCTGCATTCATTATGGAAGCAGTTCTTTGACTGTGTTCCTGTGCTATGGAAACATGTCATACACTCTATTTTTGACTTTGCATTAAGTGCTGCTGTATATAAAGTAACATGATACCCACACTTTAAAACAAGCAGGTCAAGTACATTCTTGTGTAAGCCTCTTGAATATATTTCTTCATGAAAACCAACCAGGGGAAGGGGCATTGTTCTCTATATCAACAGTAAATCCAAATCAACTGAATTTAGCTCCCTTTTCTAGACCTGATGAATTTGAATGCCTGGCAGTGAAGCTCACACTATCAGAGGTTGAAATCATTAATGTTATGGGCTGTTATAGACCACCAAAAGGTGGATTACAACTGCTGAAACACATCTCTGCTCTGGTAAGTTCACACCCCAATTAATAATATTATGAGACTTATATCTGGATTGGCACTCTAACAGATCAGATAATCTAAACAATCTCTGTGATGATCTGGGGCTGACACAACTAATTATGCACCCACTAGGCTAAACTCCATGTGTCAGGTCTGTGCCAAAAGCAATATCATTTTCCAGGTATATCCACAAGAGATGCCGGAGGAACTTTGATTCTATTGCTTTCTGGGCTGATCTTCAATATGCTAACTGGCAAGATTTCTACCTGGCACCAACTGTGGATGCTGCTTATGAGGTTTTCCAAAGCATTGTTCTTGGGACTATAGATAAACATGTTCCATTAGTAAAAATCCGAACTAAGAAGAAAAATTGTCCATGGTTTGCAGGCAGATTAAAAGCTACCTTGTTGCATGGGGACACACTATGGAAAAAGGCAAGAAAAACAAAACATACAGCTGACTGGACAGCCTTCAGAGCAGGCAGAAACTGGTGTGCCAAGCTAACAGGAACCAAAAAAGCAAGGTATTTCTGGTCAGGAATCGAATCCTCATCCAATAGCACAAAACATTTTTGGAAAGCACTACAGGACCTTGAAGGTTATTCCCCGGCAAATTCACTCCCTCAAAAAATCTCCATGGGTGGCAGTTCCACTACTGACAAACAATCGATTTTAGAACTCCTCAATAATCACTTTGCCACAGCAGGCTTAACTTTCAATTCCTCACTGGCCAATAACCTCCAGGCCCAGATGTGTGGCCAGAAACCTGAATGGCTCAGCTGAAGCTCACCGAATATTGAAGCAATCTTCTCCTTCTGCCCTGTCACAGTGAAGGATATTGAGGATCTTCTATTGGCCTTGATATTAGGAAAAGCACAGGGGCAGACCTGATTGAAACCTACTATCTAAAGTTAGGCTATTATGCTGTCTGCTCCATCACCCACTTGTTCAATAAGTCCCTTACACAGGGTACTTTTCCATGCTATACGGAAAATAGCACATGTTATCCCACTCTTTAAATCTAGAGACTCCAGTGACCTGAATAATTACCGCCCAATATACTTACTGCCCATTTTGTCAAAATTATTGAAAAAGGTAGTGAATTTGCAACTCAGACAGTAGTATCTAGAGAAATTTAAACTACTAAACCCAGCCCAGTCTGGGTTTAGATCGCACCATAGCACAATCGTTGTGCTTGCTAAGGTCACTAATGATTGACAGATAGCACTGGATGCTAAAAACTATGTCTGTTCCTTGTTCCTTGACCTAAGCAAAGCCTTTCTATACAGTGGGCCATGACCTGCTTCTGGCCACCCAACATATCATTGGAGTAGACCTTCTGGCAATAAAATGGTTCACTAATTACCTTACTGAGCAGTGCTAAGCAGTGCCAAAAAGTCAAAGCGGAGGGCAATCTCGCCACACTGAAAACCCTTCAAAGGGGTGTGCCTCAAGGATCCATCCTAGGCCCATTATTGTTTGCTGTCTATATTAACAATTTAAACATTGGTATCAAGTCAGCAAGCATTCACCTATTTGCTGATGAAACAGTATTGTACTTAGACAGGCCTACACCTGGAGTAGATAATAAAGACCTCCAAACTGAGTTCAACCTCTTGCAGGAAAACCTATTGCATTTAAAACTGATGTTAAATGCAAAAAAATCTAAGGCTATGCTTTATGCCCGTTCAGATATTGCATCCAAACATAGCACTGCAAGTACAACCCCTCAAATTCTGATGCTTCTAGGTGAGCCTCTGGAATTCATATCAAAATTTAAATACCTAGAGGTGTGGGTTGATGATAGGCTGTCATATATGGAACATATTGATGAACTGTCAAAAAAGCTAAAACAGAGGCCTGGTATATTCTTCCAGATCAAGCATCTATTTACACAGGAGACCAAAATTTGTTTAGTGTAAACCTTCATGCCACTATTGGACTATGCTGACATCTTGTATGGACAAGGCCCAAGCATGGCTTTAGTGAAATTTGACACTCTTTACCATCAGGCAATTAGATTCATAACTGGTGCATCATATTCCACCCACCACTGCACCCTTTATACTATTATAGGATGGAGTTCTCTTAGCTTCAGACATCACAAAACGGCTGTCCTCTGGACCTTCAGAGCCATCTCTAATATGCTCCCACAATATATCTCTGACTGCCTTCCTGTCTGCCCTGCAGGGAACAACCTCCTAAGAAGTCTTTTGTGTACCTCTCTTCTTATTCCCAAGGTTAGAATGCATTTTGGTAGACTAGAGCAGCTATAAGTCACTCTCTCTCCCTGTTCTTTGGAACAATGCGCAAAAAAATGTTGAAACTCATGCTTCCTGTGAAGTTGTCCCTGCAACTGTCTTCACTAATAATCTTCTACTCTTGTACCTCGTCTTCTCCTTCAACTTAATTGCCCTCCTCATATGATCTTTATCTAATGTGATGAAATGTATATTGTGTAGAAATGTATAATGTATCTTTTTTTATACATGTTTTCTATTATAAATGGTTGCCTACTTGCAGAGCCCTTTCCTCTGGAAATGACTATCTAATTGTATATCAGATTGCTTATGTGTAACCTGTTTCCTTGCACTCTGTCTCATATTGCTTTGTACACATACTGTTTCATATTGTGCTGTACTTGCTTGCACCTGACCCAGGTCCACCTTGTAAATGAGTTATCTCAATGGTGTTTTGCCTAAATAAATAAAGATTGACTGACTGATTGATTGATAGAACATGGATCACTGCCCCATATGTAAAACACTGCATATGCTCAGGTCTCAATTGGACATTTCATGGAGGGAAATAGCACAGCTGCAGCACCAGCTGTACTGGTGTTCCACTCCACCATGCCCATTCCCTCAGAGGTCCACTGGCCCTGATAGATGGAAGGTGATGGGATGGAGGGGTGAACCATTAGGATGGGCCAAGCAAACCCTGTTCTACCCTTGGCAACCATGACCACCAACAGCTTCATGCCCCTGGCAAGGATGATGGACTGTGGGAGTGGGGGCAACTCAACCATCAAACACCCAAGGCATAACAGAGCAGTGGCTTCTCACCTCAGCAATAATAAAAATAGTATGACCTCTAACCACCTCATATCCCTTGCAAGGAGAAGGACTCTGTCCTTGGGAGGGGGGAGGCTGGCATGTATGTCAAACAACCAAGGCACAATAGAGCAGCAGCATCAAGTCTCAGTAATAATATAAATAATGAAAGTAACAACTATAAGCAAATTCTCATTGTTGGGGACTCAATGATAAGAGGAATCAAGCCCCACCTGGGTAATAATATGCATACCAAGGTAATGGTCCAATGCCTCCCTGGAGCCTTGGCCAAGAGCGATGTCAAACACATAGGAATATTAGTGGATAGAACAGAAAATGGACAAAGAGTACTGGTGCATCTTGGTACTAAAGACCTGGATACCAGATGGTGGAAGAGGCCTAAAAAAGCTTTGTTCAGTTGAGCAAATGGTTGGCTACTCATTCATCCTCAATAGCATTCTCTGAGTTCCTCACAGTATGGAAAAAAGGAGGTAATCTGGGCAGGATCAGGTCTAGTGAGGTCAATGAATTCAACACTTAGTTTCAAGGCTGGTGCCAGAATTAAGATTACCAGTTCTTTGACAACTGGGGGGGACTTCTGGGAGAGATAATTGTTTAAATTTGATGGACTTCACCTGACCAAAGAAGGATAAGGGCACTTGGGCAAAAATTTGATATCTACATGGAATATTTAAACTAGGTACGGGGGAGCGTGAGGCTAAGGTACTCATAGGAGAAATCACAAAGGATGGAAACTTAGCCAAAACTCCCCCACAAACAAACTCCTGGCCACATACTGGGAAAAAACAAAGGGATTAAAAAGGGAGTTTAAGGGGGGGGGCTTGAGGCTAAGGAACCCAACAGAGAAATTATTAATGATGGAAACTTAGCCAAAACTACCCCACAAGCAGTGATCTACCAGTCACATACTGGGAATAAGCAAAGAGGTCAAAATGAGAGTTTAATGAGGAGCTTGAGGCTAAGGAACCCATCAGAGAAATCATTAATGATGGAAATGTAGCTGATACTCCCCCAAAGACAGCATACTTCCAGCCACATACTTGGAGTAAGTGAAGGGGTTAAAAATGGAGCAAAAGAGTCTATAAAAAGAAGGTAGCAAACTGAAATGAACAAGTGAGGCCTAATATAAGGAAAAAGAGCACTCCAGCGATTTCAGGGGTGGGGGGTGCTTCAGTGCCAGAAGCCTAAGAAACAAAATTATTGACCTGCATCGCAATAATGGCAAACACACATGTGGATCTGGTGGCCATTACAGAAACTTGGGCCACAGAGTACAATGACTGGGACCTCTCTATCCCAGGTTATTCTCTCTAATAAAAGGATAGGAAGGGTGCAAAGGGGGGAAGGGTGGCATTATATGTTCATGATGGTATAACAGTCACATTGGTTGGTTCAGACATAAAGGAGGGAGTAGAATCACTATGGGTCCAACTCAGCTTAGCATCAGGAAAAAAAATATGTATTGCGGTGATTTACAGACCTCCAGGGCAGACAGAGGATATGGGTGCTGAGTTTATAGAGGAAATTGGAGACACAACACAAAAATGGGAAACTGTGGTGATTGGAGACCTAAACATGCCTGTCGTTGACTGTCCTAACCTAGTCATGAGATCATTAAGAAGCCAGGCGGTGGTAGATGCCTTACAGGACTGTCTTCTCACCCAGCTGGTAAGCACACCAACCAAAATGGGCGCCATCCTCGATGTGGTTCTTACTAACTCTGAAGTGGTAGAAAATGTGGAAGTAGGGGAACCATTGGGAAACAACAACCATTTGGTTTGCACTGACATAAGGGGTTGTAAAATCTTAGTCCAGGGCAGAGGTTCTGAGTTTTAAGGGAGCTGACTTCAAAAAAAATAAGAATGATGGTCAACAAAAACCTGACAGGGGTTCACAAAAAATTGGACATAGAGGATATCTGGGGGGTGATCAAGCAAACCATACTAAAAGCCACAAAACGTTGCAATAAATAATTGTCTGAAAGGAAAAAAACCAAAAAGACCTACAGTATATGGTTCACTAACCAAATCAAGGCAGCAATTAGAGCCAAAAAAGAAGCTTACCACAAATATAAAAAGACCCTTAATGATGAAGATGGGGACATCTACAGTCAGGAAAGTAAGGAGGCCAAAAAAGCTGTATGGCTGGCTAAAGCACTGATAGAAGTTCATATTGCTACAGAGGTCAAATCAGGAAACAAACTATTTTTTTAATACATCTGGGAGAAAAAAAAAGGGGTGGGATAGTTAAACTCACAATGGGGAGCAGGACCATTGAGGACAATAGACAAAAAGCCACAGTCCTGAACAACTTCTTCAGCTTGGTCTTCACCAAGGAGCACTATGGACCATTGCCAGAAAGTGGCATAAAAGCACTTGGGAGAGAGCACCCATGGATGTAGATCCTGCAAATTACCACAGACAAGGTGAAGGAGGCACTAATGCATTTAAGAACTGACAAAGCATCAGGGCCTGATGGGCAGCACCCTAGGGTACTAAAGGAACTTGCTGAGGTACTAGTGGAGCCACTGGTGCATTTGCTCAACAAATTACTTCTGGTGGGAGTGGTGCCAGGGGACTGGAGAAAAGCAGAATTGGTACCTCTCCATAATGGAGGGAATAGGAAGGAGGCTGGCAACTACATGCCTGTCAGCCTCACATATGTCGTGGGGAAATTAATGGAACCCTTAATTAAACAGGATATTGTAGATTGCCTAGAAAGTCACAACCTCCGGGATGACAAACAGCATGGATTTGTGGTATGCTGATCATGCCAGATGAACCTCATTACATTTTTTGACTGCATCCAGTTTTGGAATCCATACCTAAAAAAAGATAAGGATAGGCCGGAGACTATGCAGAGAAGGGCAGCCAAAATGATATAGAGCCTCCATGGTCTCTCGTATGAGGAATGCCTGGAAGAACTAAACTTACACAGAAACAGAATTTGATGGCAGATAAGGACTACTTGCCCCACCTAGTCTGCCCATTTCCCTACCTAATGGATAAGCTGCAGATCCTAATTAGAAGAAGAGAAGAAGAAGAACCAGGATTTATATAGCGCTTTTCATACACAGTATCCCAAAGCACTTTACAAGCAATGCTAGACTGGTAGTGAAGTGACTGAATGTGTGGTGGCAGCCATATCGCACATCATCACCCACACACAGACTGGATAATTGCATGAACTGGTTATGGGAAGGGGAATGTTGGCCAGGACACCAGGAATGCTCCCTACTCTTTACAAAGAGTGCCCTGGGTTCTTTTACTTCCACATGGACACCCACCAGGACAACACCAGGATGGGCAGAAGGGACCTCGGTTTAACGTCTCATCTGAAGGATGGCACATCCCAGCAGTACAGCACCCCCCAATACTGCACTTGGATGCAAGAAATTTTTAGGTGCAAGTCCAATCCCAGTGTGGGATGAGAACCCACGACCTTCTGGACCAGAGGCGGATGTGCTACCAACTGAGCCATGCTGACACTAATTAACCAACAGCTTACTTCTTCCTACTCCCTACTAGAATTGCCTTATGTCTGTCCCATGCTTTCTTGAATTCCCCCACTGTTCTTGACTCCACTACCTCCTCAGAAAGGCTGTTCCTTGTATCCACAACCCTCTCCATGAAAAAATACTTTCTCGCATTACCCCTGAGCCGTCCCCCCTCTAACTTCAAATTGTGCCCCCTTGTTCTTATACATTTCGTTTTCCGAAAGATGCTACCGTCTTGGACTTGTTGATTCCCTTGAGGTACTTGAAAGTTTCTATCATAATAATAATAATAATAATTTTATTGATAAGGCACCTTTCAATTGCCAAGGCGCCGTACATAAATAAATCAAAACTGTAAAAATCATTAAAAAATACAATTAAATCAAAACGGTCATAACAATCAGTGTTCTAAAAATGCAGTTTCCCATAAAAAAGTCTTCAAACCTCTCTTAAAGCCCTCCTCAGAAGTGCACTTCCGCAACCGATGGGGTAGAGAATTCCAAAGGGTGGGGGCAGCATACACAAAAGCTCGAGCACCCGAGGATTTCAAGCGGAGTGATCGATTAGGGCAATAAGGAACCAAAAGTTCTTTCAGATAGACTGGGCCCAGATTGTGTAGAGCTTTAAAAGTCAGCAAACCGACTTTAAAGGTGATCCGCCACCAAGTTGGCAGCCAGTGCAGTTCGCGCAACACCGGAGTAATGTGACAGGATCTACTAGAACCCATCAAAAGCCAGGCTGCAGCGTTCTGCACTAGCTGCAGGTGACAGATTTCAACCCCTGAAAGCCCTAGATAAAGGGAGTTGCAATAATCCAAGCATGAGGACACGAAGGCATGGACTAACGTTGGTAGGTCAGCAGACGGAACAAGATGCCGGACCCTGGTGATGTTCCTAAGAAGGTAAAAGGAAGTCTTAATGACTGCCGACACCTGCGAATGCAGTGTCAGCCTGTCATCAAGAACCACCCCCAGGTTCTGCACCCGTTCAGAGGTCAGGAGAGAAACGCCTCCAAGAAAGATTCCGGAAGACACACCAGCACCCAATCCCCCTATCTGTTGACCTGGGTCCACAACCAATACCTCAGTCTTATCAGAGTTCAACCTCAGCCAGCTAGAATTCATCCATGCCTGGATTTCTGTTAGACAGCTATTAAAGACCGAAAGAGCTCCCTCCTGGTCGGGGGTAAAAGAAAGGTAGAGTTGGGTATCATCTGCATAACAGTGAAACCTCAGCCCATACCTCCTTACAATGTCTTTGATGGGTAGCATATACACCGTAAATAACATGGGTGACAATACTGAACCCTGAGGCACCCCACAAGACAAAGCCATTGAATCCGAGGAAAAAACCCCGGACACAACTCTTGTGATCTCCAGAGAGGAATGATGTGAACCATCTTATGACGGTTCCAGATAGTCTACAAAACAGCCTCAGGAGTTCTATCAACACCATGTGATCTACGGTGTCAAAGGCTGAAGAAAGGTTGAGGAGAACCAAAATGGAACTACTCTTCTGATCTCTAGCCATCAAGAGATCATTAAGCACCCGAACCAGCGCTGTCTCGGTACTATGTCTTTTATGAAAACTGGACTGGAGGGGTTCATAGATGTCATGGATGGTCAGATGGTCCTCCAGTTGTCTCCGCATCTCCCTCAAAGTCCCATCAAACCAAGGGAACTTGGGGCGATGGGAGAGAGGGCAAACACGAACTGGAGCAATGAAATCCAGAGCCCCGGTAACAGCTGTGTTATAGGCCGACATGAGGGTCTCTGGATCACTGAGTAGCGCACCACTGTGTGGGCTGAAGATCAACACATCCTGTAAACTAAGCTACGAAATACAATAAACAAAACCTAAGACTAAACTAACAAACTAATAATACCCCCTTAAAAACCAAAAATAATTTAAAAACCCCGCCCAACTCCCAGGTTAACTGACCTCAATTTCAGAGCCTGAAATCAGAGCCCTGACAACCCCCCTTAATACAAAATAACCCACAAAATAAATAAACAACAAATAAAGCATAAGGACTCTCAACCCCAGCCCAACACATCATATAACAAAAAACAATAAATAAATAATTTACCCCCCCCAGTCCTCTCACCACTGAGGAAAGAGGATAGAAAGGCACTCTCACTGCCAAACAATTAACTCAAATTAAAATAATATTGCAACAAGATAAAAAACAAAACTAAATTTTATGACTTTTAACAAAATAAAAATAAATAAAGTACATGGACACAGGGTCCTCTCACCACCCCATCGACCGGATGAAAGAACTGGCAAGCTTCATTGGCAAGCTTTTAAACTAGTCAAGGGGGGAGGCACTGATAAGCAGCAGGAAAATCCCAGCCTCCCCCTACAAAACGGGTACTAAATGAGAAAAAGACCGAGGTAGAAAGGTCAGTGGGGGATGCTGCTACAGAAGGTAAAGCCATCAAAAAATGGAGAGCAATGAGTACCGATGCCCGTAGTCTGGGTAACAAGCTTCCTGAATTAGTGGCCTTGATGGAGGAGGAACATCTGGATATCGTGTCAGTCACAGAAACATGGTACACACAGAACCATGACTGGGACGTAAACATACCAGGATACACTATCTACAGGAGGGACAGGAGGGTAAAAAGGAGGAGGAGTAGCTCTCTACATAAGGGAGGAATCAAAGCAACAGAATAAAAGGGTAAACAGGGAGGAGAAGAAGAAGCACTGTGGGTCAAGGAAATGACAGAAAGTATACTTAGAATGGCAGATAAAGGGGATATATTGCTGATGGGTGATCTGAATGTGCCAGATGTTAACTGGAGTGCAGTTGCAGCAGCCACTTCTAAGAGTGGGGTTATTCTAGATGCCCTACAAGGGGCATGCCTTAGACAACTAATATTGTAACCCACTCAAGAGGGAGCAATCTTAGACCTGATCCTCTCAAATGAAGATGGAGAGAGGATCACAGATGTAGAAGTGGGTAGCCATCTGGGAACTAACGACCATCGAACAGTATGGTTCACAATAAACACAGCAATAGAGTCAAGCCATACAAAGGCAAAGTACTGGACTTTAGGAGGGCCAACTTTGCCAAAATGGGTGAGTGCCTAAGGAATGCACTAGCAAATGGGCAGGAAGGAGGGGTGGAAGAACAATGGGGAATAATAAATACTGCCATCACAGAAGTAACAAACCTTTGTGTGAAGCAAATAAACAAAACAAAACGATGTAAGAAACCACTATGGTTCTCAAAGGAGGTGGCAGTGAAGGTTCAAGAGAAAAAGAAAGCATTCAGAAAGTACAAGGACTCACAGAAGGAGCAGGACAGAGAATTGTATCAGTTAAAGCAAAAGGAAGCTGGGAAGGCAGTCAGAACAGCAAAGGCCCAAACTGAGGAAAGATAGCCAACTCAGTTAAGAAGGGGATAAAACCTTTTTAGGTACATCAGGGCGAAGGAAGACTAAGGAGGGATAGTGAGGCTTAATAAAGGGGAGGGGGTGGGCAGAGGGTGACTGTGAAAAGGCAGAGATACTAAACAAACATTTGTGCTCAGTATTTACAAATGAAGAGGGGGAGGTACCTAAATCAAACAATAGAAACACTCTGGATACAGAAGTTGATACCAGCCCATTTACAGAAGAAAGGGTTCTGAAAGAACTCTTAAAACTGAAGGTGGACATTGCAATGGGGCCTGATGGGATTCATCCCAGAATTCTAAAAGAACTAAGGGTAGAACTAGTGACACCACTGACTACCCTCTTTAACAAATCATGGGAGGATGGGGTGGTAC
Organism: Neoceratodus forsteri; assembly: GCA_016271365.2. Lineage (NCBI taxonomy): Eukaryota > Metazoa > Chordata > Ceratodontiformes > Ceratodontidae > Neoceratodus > Neoceratodus forsteri. The sequence goes on from CM057453.1 coordinate 79,157,378, forward strand.
CTGAGGACTGGAGGAGGGCAGATGTGATTCCCCTTCACAAAAGTGGGAGCAGGGCAGAAGCAGGAAACTACAGACCTGTTAGTTCAACCTCAGTGATAGGGAAAATGATGGAATCACTTCTGAAGGAAAGAATTGTAGAGTACCTAGAGGCCAGAGGGACACAGGACCCAAGGCAGCATGGATTCACAGCAGGAAGGTCATGCCAGACAAATCTAATAGATTTCTTTGACTGGGTGACCAAAGTAGTAGATCAGGGAGGTGCTGTGAACATGGCCTACCTAGACTTTAGCAAGGCATTTGACTCATTCCCACACAAAATATTTATATACAAGTTAGCCAGCCTGGGAGTGGGTCCCAAGATGATAGCCTGGGTAAAGAATTGGCTGGAGAATAGGACACAGAGAGTAATAGTAAATGTAGTCCACTCTGAAGAAAGGGGAGTTACTAGTGGGGTGCCGCAGGGTTCAGTATAAGGACCGGTCCTCTTCAATGTCTTTGTAAGCGACATTGCAGAGGGACTTGAAGGAAAAGTATGTCTCTTTGCAGATGACACAAAGATCTGCAACAGAGTTGATGCACAAGGTGGGGTGGAAAGGATGAGAAGGGACTTGGCAAGGTTAGAGGAATGGTCAAATGTATGGCAGCTTAGATTTAATGCTAAGAAGTGCAAGGTAATGCACCTGGGAAACAAAAACCCAGGGGAAGAGTACACAATGGGGGGTGAGATACTAACAACAACAAAAATGGAAAGGGACCTGGGGTAGTCATATCAGATGACTTAAAGGTGGGCAAGCAATGTGAGAGGGCAGTAAGGAGGGCTGGGGGGATACTGGGATGCATAGGGAGAGGCATCACCAGTAGAAAACAGGAAGTTATTATCCCTCTGTACAGACAGCTGGTGAGACCCCATCTGGAGTACTGCGTGCAGTTCTGGAGACCCAATCTCCGCAAAGACATAGACAGGATGGAAGCTTCCAGAGGAGGGCAACTAAAATAGTGCAGGGTCTGCACTGGAAGACATATGAAGAGAGACTAAAGGAGCTTAATATGTATAGCCTTGAGGAAAGGAGGGAGAAGGGGACATGATAGAAACTTTCAAGTACCTCAAGGAATCAACAAAGCCCAAGAGGTAGCATCTTTCAAAAGAGCTGTGCAAGAACAAGAGACGCGATTTGAAGATAGAGGGGGGGCGGCTCAGAGGTAATGTAAGAAAGTATTTTTTCACCGAGAGGGTTGTGGATGCATGGAACGGCCTTCCAGAGGAGGTTGTCGAGTCAAAAACAGTGGTTGAATTCAAGCATGCATGGGACAGCCATAATGCAATTCTAGGGAGTGGGGTTAGAAAGAAGTAGGCTGCTGGTTAACTAGGATCTGCAGCTTATCCATTAGGTAGGGAAATGGGTAGACTGGGTGGGCCAAGTGGTCCTTGTCTGCCGTCAAATTCTATGTTTCTATATGTTAATACACAAAAAAAGGCGTCTGCAGTCTCTTTTAATCCAGGCCCAGGATTAGGTATAGTCAACACCAGGAACCACCAAAAGTTAAAAGGCTGAAACGGGATACAGTATTGCCAGTTACACAATGGAAAACCACAAAAAGGACACTCTCACTATCCGGAGTAACACAATTCCAGATCCAACTATAAATCCTGAGCAAAATAAAGAATATTCTGAGTAATCCATGAGAAGAGTCCAATTCGATTTAGAACCAATCGGATCGAATGCCACATGTAGATAGTTTTCCAGCAAAATGTCCCAGATCAGCAGTCTTGAGAAAACAGGACGTAAATCCAGGTAACAATCGGGACACAGCTCAAGAGGGCACTGGCTCAGTAGTGGGTTGGGGCATGCAACTCAATCTTAAGAGGAGTCCCCCCCCGAATGTGCCAAACTCACAGACTCCCACCTGGTCATCTGCGACCCACAGCCACAAACCCCGGGAGGTAGGCCACACGGACTATCCCCCAGGAGGTTTTAGAAGAGTCCCAGCCACAACTCCAACTCCTCGGGGAACACGGGGACAACTCCTGCTTGGTCGCGAAGGACCTAAGTGAACAACTGACGCTAGGCACAAAGGGGGGGCCCTCCACCCAACACAGTTCCCAAACCACACCACCCTCCTATTTTAAAATCCTGGCTGCCCTCAATACACAGTAAACTCCTACGCACTTCACACTGAGGTCACTTGAATCCAGGGACCACCGCTGAGGTCGAGAGGGCTGCGGTACCTGCCCTCCCCACCCCCACCCCCGAAGCCTGTAGTCGCACAAAAGGTGCTCACTTGAACCCAGGGACCCTGCCGCTGAGGCCTTCCAGAGGGCTGTAATCGCACGGTAAAGGTAAATTTACTGCAGGACACAAACCTGGGTGTCTTTGTTGCGCCCGGAACGACCACACGAGGCTTTTACCGCAATACATATAGAGTTAAATCCTTCCAGCAATGCCAGGCCTGCTCTCTGCCATGCTGGTCACTCCACCAAGTTGGTGCTGCGTGGAGGTTTTGAACTCGGCGCCTTTCTGTCAGCGCAGATGTTTAGACTGTTTTTTAAATATGCTAAATCATTGCTCTTCCTACTGTTATCAATGTCTCTATTTTTGGATTACTTTAAGGGTTTTGTGCTACATGTTGATTTAAACACCATTTAGTTTACTTAAAGGGAATTTTAGTTGCTTCATGCACTTTGTTACTGCACTATTTATGCTGCTTTAAGGGGTTGTTACAGGTAAAATCAATCGCTCTACAGGCTGTTTTAAAAAGAGAATTTAGGGTTACCTCAAATGAATTCATGCATTTTGGGACTGCACTGTTAACATAGCTGAGCTTAGTCATTTATGGTTGTACTGTGCCTGATTTGAACTATAGAACACTCGTTGCTGTTGCCCTCTGCTCTCTCCTCCTGTTCTCTATCACCCCCACTCCTCCTTCTCTCCCTCTGCACAATATAAAGTGCCTCACCTCGCCTTCTGTTCTTCCAGGGACTCGCTTGAATCCAGGGACCCGTCGCTGAGGTCGAGAGGGCTACGGTACCTACCCTTCCCCACCCCCAACCCCCGAAGCCTGCAATCGCATGAAAAGGTAAATTTTACTGCAGGACACAAACCTGGGGTGCTCCCTGTTGCGCCTCCGAAAACGGACCACACGAGGCTTTTACCACAATACAGATAAGAATTAAATCCTTCCAGCAACACCAGGCCTGCTTTCTGCCATGCTGGTCGCTCCTCCGAGTTGGTGCTGTGTGGAGATTTGTCCCCGCCGGCTTTGCCGGCTGCCCCACCGCCCCACCACCACCCATGGCCGTCACCGCAATTAATACATTTAATCACGTGAGGCTGTGGCAACGCGGGATGATGAAAACCTATCAGCCAACTTTACCATGTGCAGGCTATACTGATTCTTCACTAGGGGTATACTGAACTGAGCTACCCTTCAGAACTCACACAAGCCTTCACAAAACTGCTGATCCGACTTCCCCTTTTTCCTCCCAGCTTAATGTTTATAAATTGACCTCTAAAACTTAACTACCTTTCAGGCCCTAAGCTAGCCTTGCCTCTCTAAAGTTTTGCTCCCTCCACCCACCCACCCCATTTCTTCACCCATCTAACTGCTGACTGTGCCTTCCTTCTCCGTTCAGACATGATCATTCCTCCTTTTCCCCCAGTGGGAAACTCGAGCTCACAGGTGGGATTTCGAAGAGCTTGGGCCATGGCCCCTCACGCACAAAAACGGAAGCCTTGTCTGCTGACAAGGACCCCTGCCCTCCCCAGTCTTTTTCAAGCCTCCCTCGACCTGGCAAACTGCCAAAGGTTTAAAAATTGCCCACCTCAACATCTGAAGCATTCTCCATAACCTGGCAGAACTTACAGCCTGGGCTGCCTTTTACAAACCTGACATTCTGGCCATCACGGAAACCTGGCTAAAGCCCAGCACCCCTAACTCCACCTGTGCCTTCCCTGGTTACAGCATTGTCAGGCAGGATAGGTAAGGCAGTAAGCATGGTGTAGGTGTCCTCCTATACTTTAAGGTGCACCTGAATGTGACAACAGTTGACCATGTACACACTGCATCCCCAGCCTTTGAGTTCCTTTACACCATCCTACTGCTGGGGAACACTAAGGAGGTGCATCTTGTCTGCGCCTACAACCCTGCTAAAGGTGGTGCTCTAGGGCTCTACTCACTACTGGGCCAGCTTAGAGATAAGGTTGGTTCCAACGAATTGATAATCCTTGGGGACCTCAACCTAAACTGGCTGGGGCCCAATGCTAAGCATCTCGAGCCTCTCCTCTCAGGTCTTGCCCTCAGGCAGATCATCACGGAACCCACAAGGCCTTCCTCCCAGGGGCGGGGGACAAAGGATCACTCATTGACTGGGTTATGCACAACAGACTGGATAAAATCAGCCACTCTGGGATCCTCCCCGATGCCATATCAGATCACTCACCTACATACTGCATACGGGGTGACAACTCGCCCAAAGTCCCCAGCAGAGTGATCCAGATGAGGGACTATACCAAACTTATACCCAATGATTACCTCGGGGACCTACGATGTGTCGACTGGTCCAGGGTCATGTCCACAAATGATCCTGTAATGGCTCTGGATCATTTCCTAGCCGTACTTGTTCCCATACAAAACAGGCATGCACCCCAAATCAAAAGGAGGGTGCGTGGCACAGTCACAAAATGGCTCCATGGAGGCCTTTTCTCCCTCATGAAACAGAGAGACCAAAGCTGGGTTAAATACAAGATCTCCTGAGACGACTATGACCTCCTTGAATATCAGCAGCTCAGAAACTCCTGCAAGCATGCTATACGTACCGCAAAGAGTGAGTACTGCAAATCTGCCTTACTTGTCACGGCTAACAACCCCCGGTGTTTTTGGAAAAACATCAAAAACCTTGTGGGTGGGTCTGCTAAGGAGCAGTCCCCTGACATGTATATTGGTGGGACAAACTGCAACAACCCCCAAACCATCGCCACTGCTTTTAACCACATGTTCTCAGATCTACCTGTCCCCCCCCTCCTGACTATCTGCCCCGAACCGCTGAGGGGGCACCCCCCTCCTCCCATCTGCCCTTCTACCTCAAAAGGATCACAGTCAGTGAGACTCAGGCACCCCTGGCTTGACTCTCCCACCACATGGGGGCTGGATATGACTGCCTTGAACCAAGACTCCTTAGCCTCGGGGCTCCCTTCCTCGCCAGACCAGTCGCTCATATCTTTAACTCTTTCCTCATCTCGGGGATCATCCCTGATGTATGGAAGATTGCCAAGGTGGTCCCCATTTACAAACAAGGTGACCCCAAAGATATAAATAACTATCGCCCCATTGCAATACTGTCCGCCATCAGCAAGCTACTTGAAAAGGCAGTTGCTTCCCAACTCTCCCACTACCTCCAGGGTTACACTGTTCTCTCACCTGCCCAGCATGGCTTCAGAAAAGGGTACAGTACATCAATGGTGCTTGCCATGGTTACCTCTGCAATCAGATCTGCAACTGATCAAGGTAACCTGACAGGGCCATATTCGTCGATCTTTCCAAGGCCTTCGATAGGGTTGACCACTCCCTCCTCCATGCCACACTGCACTCCCTTGGTTTCTCCCACCAAGCCCTCAAATGGTTCTCCAACTACCTAGCTGGTAGGCAGCAATACACCTGTTTCAACTGCACCGTCTCAGCCCTCTCCCCAGTAAATTGTAGGGTCCCCCTGGGTTACGTCCTTGGTCCCATTATGTTTTCTCTGTTCATTAATGAACTGCCCTCTGCTATTACCCAAGGGCTCCCAACTTTATATGCAGATGACCTCGTTGTCCTGGCCAGCTCCCGTGATATCAATGTCATCAATTCTAGGCTAAACTCCGATTTTGATCAAATCCAGAACTGGCTTGAGGGCCACAAGCTAATCGTCAACCTAAAGAAGACCCAGGCCATGCTATTCGGGGTCGGTGGCTAATACCTCTTCCTGCCCAGCACCCCTAAAAATCTATGGGGCAAACAGCTACAACCTGCCAGTCATTGACTCGGCAAAGCATCTAGGAGTTACCCTAGATCCTCAACTTGACCTCTCTACACATATCTGGAACATGTGTAAAGCCTCAAATGGCAAGCTTGGCCTTGCCTACAGAGCCAAGGACTGCCTCACCCTGGCCGCCCGACTTGCCATAGCCAGGAACATACTCCTTCCCACACCTTGCTATGGGCTCATTGCCTTTGCTCCTGTACCACTCACAAGTCTTACAAAATGGGACAATGCCTACAACAATATATGCCGCTTTGCACTATCGGCCCCCCGCCTTACTCATCGATGTGAGCTCTACTCACGGTTGGAGTGGCTCCCCCTCCCGAAAAGCACCGCACATTTGTCCTTGGCAACTTTGTCGATAACATAGTCATAACAGCCACGCCCTCGGCACTCGCCCTTCCCCTTAAACATGTAATCCCTGCCTACCATCTCAGATCCTGAGCTGCATAGGCTCAACAGGTTTCCAGGACCCGCACCCACACAGGTGACTAGGCCTTCTCCATCCATGCACCAAAAATGTGGAACTCCCTTCCTGCCCTGGTTTGTGCCTCTCCCTCCCACCACTGCTTTAAAACATCTCTATGGAGCTTCCTCAAGTCTGCTTTGGCCTGTCTATGCTCCACTTAGCCTCGACCGTCCCCCTCTTTGTATGGCGATCCTGTCCTATCAGGACCCTCCTCCTTTTTTTTGGGGTATTAACTATTTCTCCCATATTGGGTGATTATATTTAAGGTTATTCCTAACAAGTCCTGAAACAATTTCTTGATGTTAACCTTGAGGTGTTATTTCTCCAATTGTCTGTTTGAGATTTGCTTAGTCTATAGCTATGATATTTATCTCTGACTCCCCAAGTTGTCTTTTGTATCCTATTGCTTGACTGCCTGCCTTACCATGCTTAAGCATGAGCTGTACCTCCCACCAGTTGGAGCCTGCAGCTCCAGTTTGTTACCTCAACTCTGTATTATGTTTCCTGTACGCTATGTAACTCTCCCAGGTTGCACCTGAAAATAGGCACTTGGTTGTCTAGTGTGCTCACCTGGTTAACAAAAGCAAATAAATAAAATAAATAAAAAACAAAGAAGCTGACAGGCCAGTCCTCCGAATCCTCAGGATCACTGTCGATTAAAATTCAGGGCACAATGGCTCCTATACGAATTGTCTGTGAACTAGCAGGAAAATAGGAGGTTACCCACAGATCCACCAGAAAGGCTCAAAAACACTATGTTCTTCAACTAGTCCTCACAAAAAGTCGCAAATATAACAAAACTAAATTAACCAGCATAAGTGAGCAAGCAATCCAACAAATGTACAGAAATTGACGACGGGTAAAAATAAAACACACGGATAAAAATAAAGCAAAAATAAAACAAAATTGACATAAGCAAACAGTCACATTAAAAAAGCTCCTAACAGCTCCTAATCATGTCCCCCCTCCCTCCTCTCCTCGAGGGTATGCCTATTAAGCTCCTTTAATCTCTCTTCGTATGTCTTCTGGTGCAGACCCTGCACCATTTTAGTTGCCCTCCTCTGGACAGACTCCATTCTATCTATGTCTTTGCGGAGATGGGGTCTCCAGAACTGCAGGCAGTACTCCAGATTGGGTCCTCACCAACTGTACAGAGGGATAACAACTTCCAGTTTTCTACTGGTGTTGCCTCTCCCTATGTATCTCAGTATCCCACCAGCCCTCCTTACTGCCTTCTCGTATTGCTTGCCCACCTTAAGATCATCTGAAACCCCAGGTTGCTTTCCATTTTTGTTGTTGTTAGTATCTCCCCCCCCCCCATTGTGTACTCTTCTCCTGGGGTTTTGTTTCCCAGGTCCATTATTTTGCACTTCTTTGCATTGAGTCTAAGCTGCCATACATTTGACCATTTCTCCAACCTTGCCAAGTACCTTTGCATCCTTTCCACCCCACCTTTCTGTATTGATCCTGTTGTAGATCTTTGTGTCATCTGCAAAGAGACATACTTTTCCTTCTAGTCCCTCTGCATTGTCACTTATAAAGACATTTAAAAGGACCGGTCCCATTACTGAACCCTGCGGTATCCCACTAGTAACCCTCCTTTCTTCAGAGTGAACTCCATTTACTATTACCCTCTGCATTCTGTTGTCCAGACAATTTTTTACCCAGGCTAGCTAAATTGTACATTAATCTTTTGTGTGGGACTGTGTCAAATGCCTTGCTAAAGTCTAGGTAGGCTATGTACACAGCCCCTCCCTGGTCTACTACTTTGGTCACCCAGTCAACTATATCTATTAGATTCATCTGAAAAGACCTTCCTGCTGTGAATCCACGCTGCCTTGGGTCCTGTGCCCCACTGGCCTCTAGGAATTCAACAATTCTTTCTTTCAGAAGTGATTCCATCATTTTCCCTACCACTGAAGTCAAACTAACAGGTCTGTAGTTTCCTGCCTCTGTCTTGCTCCCACTTTTGTGAAGGGGAATCACAACCACCCTCTTCCAGTCCTCAGGTACCACACCATCCTCCCATGACTTGTTAAAAAGGGTAGTCAGTGGTGTCACTAGTTATACCCTTAGTTCTTTTAGAATTCTTGGGTGAATCCCATCAGGCCCCATTGCTTTATCCACCTTCAGTTTTAAGAGTTCTTTCAGAACCCTTTCTTCTGTGAATGGACTGGTATCAACCTCCCTATCCAGAGTGTTTCTATTCCTTCATTTAGGTACCTCCCCTTCAGTTCTTTTGTGAATACTGAGCAGAAGTATTCATTCAGTATCCCTGCTTTTTCACTGTCCCCCTCTGCCTACCCTCTCTTCCCTTTATTAAGCCTCACTATCCCTCCCTTAGTCTTTCTTTGCTCCCTACTGTACCTATAAAAGGGTTTATCCCCCTTCTTAACTGAGTTGGCTATCTTTTTCTCAGATTTAGGCCATTGCTATTATGACTATCTTCCCCACTTCCTTCTGCTTTAACTGGTACAGTACTCTGTCCTGCTCCTTCTGTGTTTCTTTATACTTCCTGAATGCAACTTTTTTCTCCTTAACCTTCCCCACCACCTCTTTTGAGAACCATAGTGTTTTTTTTTCCTTTGTTGTGTATCAGTGATCCTTCCATTCCTACTGCCAAACAGGAAGTTCCTGTTGTTAGTCAAATCCAGTGCCTATAAAAGTAGAACCGGCTAAGGGTGAGAGGGTGGAGGGGAAGGAAGGAGGGTAATTAGTAAAAAAAGTTCTAGTTTTGTAGTCAGCTGCTCCTTGTTCTAAAAGCAAGATTTCTGTCTGCCAAAGCTAGCACTAGGGAACTGTAATTGAAGACACCTGGTTTTGTACCCCTAAGCCACACCCCCAATTACCTTCTCCCCTCCTGACTTAAAAAACTCCCTTTCCCTAACACAGAAAAACACACTAACTTTCTTTTTTTTTACCCTAAATGAGACCTCCCACTTCTAATAAAGTATATGTTTTGTTAATCCCAACAGGTACTGACTCCTGCTGAGATAGAAGTGTTCTATCTGAGCAAGTAAGTGGTCTACTGAGAAATATAGGATATTCTTGTCTCAGAACAGGACAATCAGGAGCTTAAAGGGCACACAGGCAGAAAGTAAGGAGAGAGAGAAAAAAAGCGGAAAGAGTAAGGACTGCAAACAGTTAAGGGGCCAGAAATAAGACATGATTGGAGTGCTGCAGTGCAGTGGCTGTAGAGCAGCAGTCTTCCAGGAGACGTTCTGGAGGATGCGGTGTTGTCCCATCTGCAGGCACCTCTCTGGGCTGAGGGAGGAGGTTGCTCATCTCCAGGCTGAGTTGGCCAGGATTTGTGGGACCTCCTCTTCCATCCAGGGACCACCAGTGCCACTACCATTGCCTCAGAGGTTGCCAAGAAAGAGGAGCGGTTGGACCACAGTGGGCTCAGGGAGGGTGAGGGTGGTGGAACAGAGGCACATCCCTCCAGTGGTACCACTCTATAATTCCTATGCCATTCTGGCAAAGTGTGGTTCCTCTATGGAGGCACCTGCAGTGGAGACCAAGGAGGATGCTGGGAACCTCCACAAAGGAGACCCACAGAAGGGTGGCAGGGGACTCTGCAGGGGAAGGAAACAACTCCTGGTGGGGGACTCCATTGTTAGGAAGGTAGAACTGGGGGAGGAAGGGGAGAAGGAGGTAAGGTGCCTGCCTGGCACCATGGCTTGGAGGGACAGGGAGCAAATCCTCAGGATTGCCGGAGCAGCTGCACAGGGGAGGGAGCTGGATGTCATTGTCCACCTAGGGACAAATGACCTGGCTAAGAAAGGGATTAGAGAAGTGCAGGAAGAGTTTGTGAAATTGGGGAGGGGCCTTAGTCAAGTAGCATGCACAGTAACCTTCTCAGAGGTGCTGCATCTATGGCATAGGAGGCTGGGTGTTCTGCACCATGGGATTCAATCAGTGGCTGAAAACTGGTGTGGAGCTCAGGGTTTGGCTTCATTGGGGACTGGGGTCCACCTGGAGTGATGCAAACCTATACTGGCATGATGGGCTGCATCTGTCCGGGAGGGAACCAGGATCCTAGGTGATAGGTTTAAATGCTTCATTGGCAAGCTTTTAAACTAGCCAAGGGGAGGCACTGGGAAGGAGATAGGGAAACCTAGCCCCCAAATAATCATGGTAGTGGAAGCTGCAAACACCAACATAGAGGTGTCGATAGGGAGAAGGCCAGGGATAAATGGAGAAAGTGACAAAGGCAAGAAGGACAGGGATGGGGCAAAAGGGAGTAAGGCCATCAGTAAATGGAGGGTAATGAGTACCAATGCCCGTAGTCTGGGCAACAAGCTCCCTGAGCTGGTGGCCTTGATGGAAAAGGGATGCCTGTATATCGTAGCAGTCACAGAAACATGGCACACAGAGAACCATGACTGGGATGTTAACATACCAGGGTACATAACCTACAGGAGAGACAGGCAGGGAAGAAGAGGGGGAGGAGTAGCTCTCTATGTAAAGGAAGGCATAAAAGCAACTGAACAAAAGAGTAAACAGGGAGAAGAGGAGGCACTGTGGGTCACCTTGGAGACTGGAAAGGGCACTACAATCTGCACAGGGGTTGTGTACAGACCCCCATGTCAGGAGGAGGGAATGGACAAGGATATGATAGAAGGCATTCTTAGAATGGCAGAGAAAGGGGAGATACTGTTGATGGGAGACCTGAATATGCCAGATGTTAAATGGAGCACATTTGCTGCAGCCACATCCAAGAGCAGGGCCATTCTTGATGCCCTACAGGTGGCAGGCATTAGATAGCTAGTTTCAGAACCCACTCGTGAGGGAGCAATCTTAGACCTCGTACTCTCAAACAGGGGCAGTGAGAGGATCTCAGATCTAGAAGTGGGTTGCCATCTAGGGTCACATGACCATCAAACAGTGTGGTTCACATTAAACTCAGCTACAGAGTCAAGCCATACAATAGTGAGGGTACTGGACTTTAGGAGGGCTGACTTTGGCAAGATGGGAGAGTGCCTCAGAAAAGCACTAGCAAACAGGCTAGAAGGAGGTGTGGAGCAACAATGGGGAATCGTCAAAACTGCCATCACAGAGGCAGCAAGCCTTTGTGTGAAGCAAATAAACAAATCAAAATGAAAGAAAAAGCCACTATGTTTCTCAAAAGAGGTGGTGGGGAAGGTTAAGGAGAAAAAGATAGCATTCCGGAAGTATAAGGAAACACAGAAGCAGCAGGACAGAGAGCTGTACCAGTTAAGGCAGAAGGAAGCAGGAGGGAAGTGAGAATAGCAAGGCCCAAACTGAGGAAAAGATAACCAACTCAGTTAAGAAGGGGGATAAAACCTTTTATAGGTACATCAGCGAGCGTGAAAGACAAAGGAGATAGTGAGGCTGAATAGAATGAACGGTGGGTGGGCAGAGGGGGACAGTGAAAAAGCAGGTATACTGAATGAATATTTCTGCTCAGTGTTACAAAAGAGGAGGAAGTGCCTAATCCAATTAACAGAAGCACTCTTGATAGGGTGTCGATCCCAGTCCTTTCACAGAAGAAAGGGTTCTGCAAGAACTCCTAAAACTGAAGGTGGACAAAGCAATGGGTCCTGATGGAATTCACCCAGAATTCTAAAAGAATTAAGGGAGGAACTAGTGAAACCACTGGCTACTCTTTTAATAAATCAGTGGAGGATGGTGTGGTACCCGAGGGACTGGAGGAAGGCAGATGTGATTCCCTTCACAAAAGTGGGACCAAGACAAAGGCAGGAAACTACAGACCTGTCAGTCTGACCTCTGGTAGGGAAAGTGATGGAGTCACTTCTGAAGGAAAGAATAGTTGAGTACCTAGAGGCCAGTGGAGCACAGGACCCAAGGCAGCATGGGTTCACAGCGGGAAGGTCATGTCAGGCAGATCTAATAGATTTCTTTGACTGGGTGACCAAAGTAGTAGGACCAGGGAGGGCTGTGGACATAGCCTACCTAGACTTTAGCAAGGGCATTTGACACAGTCCTACACAAAGATTAATAGTCAAATTAACCAGCCTGGGAGTGGGTCCCAGGGTGGTAGCCTGTAAAACATGGCTGCACAACAGGACACAGAAGGTAATTGTAAATGGAGCCCACTCTGAAGAAAGAGGGGTTACTAGTGGGGTACCGCATGGGTTCAGTATTGGGTCCAGTCCTTTTTAATGTCTTCATCAGTGACATTGCAGAGGGACTGGAAGGAAAAGTATGCCTCTTTGCAGATGCCACAAAGATCTGCAACAGGGTTGATACACAGGAGGCGTGGAAAAGGATGAAAAGGGACTTGGCAAGGTTGGAGGAATGGTCAGAAGTATGGCAGCTAGAATTCAATGCAAAGAAGTGCAAAACAATGCACCTGGGAAACAAGAACCAGGGAAGAATACACAATGGGTGGGAGGTGTAACAACAACAAAACAGGAAATGGACCTCAGGGTAATCATATCAGATGACCTTAGGTTAGCAAGCAATGTGAGAAGGCAGTAGGAGGGCTGGGGGTATACTGGGATGTGAGGAGAGGCATCAGCAGCAGAAAACAGGAGTTATTATCCCTCTGTACAGACAGTTGGTGAAACCCCATCTGGTACTGTGTCCAGTTCTGAGACCCCATCTCAGCAAGGACATAGACAGGATAGAGGTAGTCCAGAGGAGGGCAACTAAAATGGTGCAGGGTCTGCAAGAGAAGCTGTAGAGACTAAAGGAGCTTAATATGTATACCCTTGAGGAAAGAAGGGAGAGGGGGACATGATAGAAACTTTTAAGTACCTCAGTGGAATCAACAAAGTCCAAGAGGGTAGCATCTTTCAGAAAAGAGACTTGCAAGAACAAGGGGACACAATTTAAAAGATAGAAGGAGGGGCAGTTCAGGGAAATGAGGAAGTATTATTTCACAGAGAGGGTAGTGGATGCATGGAACAGCCTTCCTGAGGAGGTTGTGGGGTCTAAAACTGTGGGAGAATTCAAGAATGCATGGGACAGAAATAAGGCAATTCTTGTGGGGGGTAGGAAGAAATAGGCTGTTGGTTAACTAGGATCTGCGGCCTATCCCGTAGATAGGGAAATGGGCAGACTAGATGGGCCTAGCAGTCCTTATCTGCCATCAAAGTCTATGTTTCTATGTTTCTATTAGTAAAAAAAATTTCTAGTTTTGGAGTCAGCTGCTCCTTGCTCTAAAAGAAAGATTTCTGTCTGCCAAAGCTAGCACTAGCAACTTAAATGAATAACTGAATAAATGTATTCAATTTAGAAGCAAGAAGGGAGAGGGGAGATATATTTGAGACTTTGAAGTTCTTGAAAGGCATAGACAAGGTGCCACACACAAAATTATTCCAAAGGGCCTCCAGCACTACCACCGGCTTGTATGAATGGAAGCTATGGGGGGGGGGGGGCTTTTGAAAAGATCTAAGAAAGCATTTCTTCATGGAAAGAGTGGTGGAGACAAGGAACAGCTTGCTAGTGGAAGTGGAAAATGCAAGGACCATGTCAGCTTTCAAACAGGGGTGGGACAGAGCAAGAGCTCAAGAGGGACCCACAGGATCTGGGAAGGGAAGAACTCAAAAGTGGCACTTAGGCCCCTTGACCTAAAAGAGATCTAGGAAAACCATGGGCAGACTAGGTGGACCAGTGTTCTCCTTCTGCTGTCACTTTTCTATGTTTCTATGTTTCCAGTCCTGCCCCGCCAAATACATTTGCCCCTAATTTAACTACCCTCTTAGGTGACACACTCAAGGAAGAAGATAGCTTACAATGCCTTGGACTATGGCTAGACAGTAGATTGTCCTTCTCAACACATATAGAGGCATTGTGTAATTAACTAAGAATTAGGCTAGGCTTCTTTTACAGAAATAAGAACTGCTTCCCACCAGCCACTCAAGAGAGGCTAGTGCAAGTTACATTTCTCCTGTTATTGAATTATGCTGCTTTAATTTATGGTTGATGCTCATCTTCCTGTTTACATAAACTGGATGTACTTTACTATAGGGATCTTAGATACACATCATTGTGCCCTATACAAGGCTGTGTGATAGACATCACTAGGTACAAGGGAACTGACTCCAAGAGGTCATATGCTGGCATAACCCAAGGTAAGCCAAACACCTTGGTGTATCTCACGACTTACACCAAGCGGTAAGCCAGCCCCAATTACAAGAGGCACCTTGTGCCATGGCAGCTGTGGGCTATGACAGCTGTTGGTTATACCACCCACTACACTGCAGCCCACAATGCCATGGTGCAAGTGTGGGTTACGGCAGCAACCGTGTCCTATTCCAGGAGGGTGGCTGCCATAACAAAGAAACATAGAAACATAGACTTTGACGGCAGATAAGGACCACTTGGCCCACCCAGTCTGCCCATTTCCCTTCCTATTGGATAAGCTGCAGATTCTAGTTAACCAACAGCCTACTTCCTGCAACCTCCCCACTACAATTGCCTTATGTCTGTCCCATGCATGTTTGAATTCCCCCACTGTTTTAGACCCAACAACCTCCCCAGGAAGGCGGTTCCATGCATCCACCACTCTCTCCATGAAAAATAATTTTCTCACATTACCCCCGAGCCGTTCCCCCATTATCTTTAAATTGTGCCTTGTTCTTACACATCTCTTTTTGTGAAAGATGCTACCCTCCTGGACTTTGTTGATTCCCTTGAGGTACTTGAAAGTTTCTATCATGTCCCCCCATCCCTCCTTTCATCAAGGGTATACATATTAAGCTCTCTCAGTCTCTCTTCACATGGTTTCTGATGCAGACCCTGCACCATTTTAGTTGCCCTCCTCTGGACTGCTTCCATCCTGTCTATGTCCTTGCGTAGATGGGGTCTCCAAAACTGCACACAATATTCCGGATGGGGTCTCGTCAACTGTCTGTATAGAGGGATAACCACTTCCCTTTTTCTACTTGTGATGCCCCTTCCTGTGCATCCCAGTACTCCCCGGGCTCTCCTTACTGACTTCTCACATTGCTTACCTACCTTTAAGTCATTTGATATGACTACCCCCAAGTCCCTTTCCAGTTTTGTTGTTGTTAGTACATCCCCTGCTATTGTGTACTCTTCTCCAGGGTTTTTGTATCCCAGGTGCATTACTTTGCACCTCTTTGCATTGACTCTAAGTTGCCATATGTCTGACCATTCCTCCAACCTTGACAAGTCCCTTCTCATCCTTTCTACCCCCCCTTGTGTATCAACTCTGTTACAGATCTCTGTGTCATCTGCAGAGAGGCATACCTTTCCCTCCAGACCCTCTGCAATGTCACCTATAAAGATGTTAAAGAGGACTGGACCCAGTACTGAGTCCTGAGGTACTCCACTTGTAACCCCCCTTTCTTTAGAATGTATTCCATTCACTATTACCTTTCTGTGTCCTGTTGTGCAGCCAGTTCGCTACCCAGGCTACCATCCTGGAACCCACACCCAGGCTGGCTAACTTGATTATTAATCTTTTGTGTGGGACTGTGCCAAATGCCTTGCTAAAGTCTAGGTAGGCCATATCCACAGCCCCTCCCTGGTCTATGACTTTGGTCATCCAGTCAAAGAAATCAATTAGATTCATCTGACATGACCTTCCTGCTGTAAATCCATGCTGCTTTGTGTCCTGTGCCCTGCTGACCTCTAGGTACTCAACAATTCTTTCTTTCAGAAGTTATTCCATCATTTTCCTTACCACTGAGGTCAAACTTACAGGTCTGTAGTTTCCTGCTTCTGCCTTGCTCCCACTTTTGTGAAGGGGAATCACATCTGCCCTCCTCCAGTCCTCAGGTACCACCCCATCCTCCCATGATTTGCTAAAAAGTGTGGTCAGTGGTGTCACTAGGTCCTCCCTTAGTTCTTTTAGGATTCTGGGGTGAATCCCATCAGGCCCCATTGCTTTGTCCACCTTGAGTTTTAGGAGTTCTTTCAGGACTCTTTCTTCTGTAAATGGACTGGTGTCAATCCGCCCTACCCAGAGTGCTTCTATTGTCTGGTTTAGGTAACTCCTCCTCATCTTCTTTTGTGAATACTCAGCAAAAGTATTCATTCAGTATCTCTGCCTTTTCACTGTCTCCCTCTGCCCACCTCCCCTCTCCTTTATTAATCTTCACTATTCCTCCCTTAACCTTTCTATGCTCCCTAATGTACCTATAAAAGGTTTTATCCCCCTTCTTAACTGAGTTGGCTATTTTTTCCTCAGTTTGGGCCTTTGCTATTCTGACTGCCTTCCCCACTTCTTTCTGCTTTAATTGATACAATTCCCTGTTGTACTCCTTCTGTGATTCCTTATACTTCCCCAATGCAGCCTTTTTCTCCTTAACCTTCCCTGCCACCTCTTTTGAGAACCATAGCGGTCTTTTACTCCACTATGTTTTCTTTATTTGTCCCACACAAAGGCTTGTTGCTTCTATGATAGCAGTTTTGATTTTTCTCCATTGTTCTTCCACCCCTCCTTTTTGGCCATTTGGTAGTGCATTCCTCAGGTATTCACCCATTTTGCCAAAGTCAGCCCTTCTAAAGTCCAGTATCCTTGTTTTTGTATGGCTTGTCTCCATGGTTGTGCTTATTGTGAAGCACACTATGCAGTGGTCACTTGTTCCCAGATGTCTACTGACTTCTAAATTTGTGATCCTCTCTCCATTTGAGAGTATCCGGTCTAGTATTGCTCCCTCCTGAGTGGGTTCCAACAGTAGCTGTCTAAGGCCTGCCCCTGCAGAGCATAACCCGCTAGTGCAATTCTAAGAGTCGCACTGGCAGGGCTAAGTTAGACCATCCCAGAGCTGCTCTAAGGGGCATCCAATGGTGCTATCCATCAGCTGCCCACCCCTTGGTGATGCAGCAAAGGTGCTGATGTGCCCCCGTGCTCCCAGAGGCATACCCCTGTCCCCACCCCAGATGTCGAGGACCCCCAGGGGTCTGTTCACGGTGCACCCTCTGGATTTCTGTGCCACCAGTCCTGCCCCCCATGCCCCCTGGTATGTGCCATGGTGTTCTGGGGCAGGAGGGCTTTGGGGGCTGCCAGTAGCTGGCCGCTACTTGTGACATGTGGGCCAACTATGCCATGCCCATGGCATACACATCTGCATGGTGTAACGCACATGTTGCATGTGCTGGGACCTTGCCACTCTTGGAATGTGGTGTAGGGTCCCTGGTATAGCAGTGAATGTCACAACTTGCATACACCAGTGAGTTGCGACCTTCGACTTGGAATTGGGCCCAAGGAGTCTTAAAACCTATACATGTGGGCCTATAAAGTAGCTACAAAGGTCATACCACATTACATCACAAATATTTTTATTAAGTCCCACAGCAGCTACTGACTAAGAAAAAACAAGAATATTCTCTTTCACATCCAGATGTTTGCTACCCAGTATGGTATGCAACAATAAGTAGCATCATTCCAACAATGCGTAACGCAATGCAAAATTCACTCAAACTCACCAGCCTGGTCAGCTGTAATGTCCTGAGATCTCTGATAGACAGTTTATGTAATGAATCCTGTATGTGTAATAGCATAATTAAATGACTGTTCATTGCTTACTGTATTTAGGGATATAATGAGTTGTAAGTTATATTTTATTTATTTCTTTATTTATTTATTGAAAAGTTTCAACAAGAAGGCACACTGAACAATCGGGATTGCTCATCTCCCGGTGTGTCCTGGGGGAAGGGGTTACAGAAGAAAAGTACATGTACATTTGCCAATCCAGGCTACATAAAATACAATAAAATACATTGGTTATACAAAATGAATAGGATAATGCATAATTGATGAAAGCAGGTGGCATAACAAATTGTACAACTAGAACAATAGACTTAAGTGCTGATAAGTGCTTAAGGTGGAGCATAGTGGGCAAGGGAGAGGGCGAGTAGATATAGAACAGTAGAGTGAAAGTTTAGGAAAACAGATTAGGAGCAGGTGCAGTTAGGGGAAAAGAAGCTTAGAAGGGCCGAAGATAAGGATGAGGGGGATGAGGAGTGATGGATCTGAGGTGGTAATGAGTTCCAGAGATGAGGGAAACAATATGAAAATGCAGATCGTCCTATAGTTGTGGTGCGGCGAGGGACAGCCATAATGCAAGGGTCATTCGATCTGAGAGAGTGATGGGGGTGGGGGAGTAGGAAGGGAGGTAGAGAGGTAAGAGGGTAGTGTGCCAAACCAGAATTTGAAATAAATTTGGTGCAGTTGGAGAGAAAGTCCCATATATGTAATTCTGCATACCTTTTCCAACGTATAGTATTTGACTCATTCCCATTGTATCGTATTATTCAGATTTTGCTATAATCTGTCCACAGATCTGTAATTGCTGTATACTGCTGTCTCTACCCAGTATCTCCTTGAAAATGAGCTTGCTCAATGGATCCTTATCCTTATCAATGGAACCTTATCCTGGTGAAATAAACAAACTAAACTAAAACCCAAATCAAGCATTAACAATACTGCATTAAACTGTGCAACCCTCGTCCACTGTGACATACTCATTGAAGAACGCTTACTGTAGTGGAGGGCATATCATGTTTTCATTATCAGCCCTGCTTTACAGGAATACAGCACAGAAATTGATCAGTTCTTTTACTTACTCCTCCTCCTCCAACCCACAATGCAATTTTAATAATATCTTTTGGGGGGTTGGGAGGACTCGAGGTTCATTGGGTGTTATATGGACAGGAATGGAATGATGCAATATGATGACGTGTTTTTATTTTCAGAAACAAATAGTGATGGTATCTATTCCTTAGCCTCCTTACCCTTGCCCTGCTTTTGACCACCCCTTTCCTCTCCTTGCTCCCTGACCTCATAGTTACCACAACTTCATTGAAGTTTATCAACCTGTTTTGACTCCTACTTTCTGCAGCAGCACTGCCTCCCTTCACTCTGGCACTATGCATTTGCAAAGGAACCACTGCAATGAAACAGGAACAGATCTGAAATAGCAATGTTTTTCTAATGAACTGCAATCCTGATACAGCAGGACAATCAAAGCTGAACTGTAAAATAATAGGTTTATATGGGAAGAAGCCCAAACCCGGCTTACAACCTCACTCAGACTGTGCACTGATGCAGTATGGCATCCCTACCTGACTGTCTAGCTTTGTTCTCAACAAAGATGAACATTCTGAAGGATCTCTCTCTCTCTCTCTTGGTCCCACACACTCTCTCCCTCACTCTCCAACCTCAGCAATGGCAGCCACTCTAAAGGGTCTCTCGTGGTCCCACTTCTTTTCTCCCTTACTTATGCGTACCTGTCAATAGAGTTGGGAGATGGTTCCCTCCCCCCGACACAGCACACCTACTAGGCTTGCTGTCGAGGAAACTAGCACCCATACACATCTTTGTACAGCATCTGGCTGTAGGCCTGGGTCTGTTTGGGGATCCTCCCCCACCGTCTTCATCACCTGCTCTTGTTCCTCCCCATCCTAAGGCTTGTACACATGCTTGACACCTGCATCCATCAC
The DNA here is from genome assembly GCA_016271365.2 of Neoceratodus forsteri. Taxonomy (NCBI): domain Eukaryota; kingdom Metazoa; phylum Chordata; order Ceratodontiformes; family Ceratodontidae; genus Neoceratodus; species Neoceratodus forsteri. The sequence goes on from CM057453.1 coordinate 79,177,267, forward strand.
CAAGCTCAGTTTTGCCTGGATAGCCCCCGTACATGTTATCCAACCACCCCCCAATAATTTGCAGAGCTGAGGCTGTGAAATGGTTTAGTGGCTGTAACCACCACAGAAAGCAATGCTGATCCTAACCCAACAGCTTCTTTTTCTGCCTCTAAATGCACAAATACAGAACTCTGCTAGCTACCTCAGAACTAAAAAGCTACATATTAGCACTGGAAGACAATTTGCCTACAACTACCAGTAAGGCATTCAGTGGGGCTTTGTTGTGAGAAATACATTAAACATCTAAGTACTATCATCTGAGCTGGAGAAATCTGAACAAAGCTATCGGTCTGAAAAGCAACTGACGAGTTCCCCTTCCTGTGGATAAGACTGTGTCATTTCCACTGTACAAACAATTTCCATTTGTAATTTTTTTTTGGTTTGTGTTTTTGTTTGTTTATTTTTTGTTTTGCTGGGTCTACTGATTTTGTTGTTGCCCTTCTGTTTCTGGTTTTCAGATTACATTTTATTTTGGTTGCTGCACACATTTAGTTGCTTTGCTTTCTAGTCTGTGCCCTTCATTTTGTGTTGTGTTATTACATTCAGTTAGGCTTATGTTTAGTAGTTCCTTTATATTTTAGTCTGTGTTTTAAAAGTTTTGGTTGTTGTAATTTATAAATTGACACTGACCAAACGTTTTTGTTTTAAGATTTTAGTTCTGATTATTTTTTTTTTCCTTGTGTACATTCATTAATTTTTTTCTTTTTGTCTGTTTTGCCCAGTATGGTATTATTTTTGTTTGCATTCAATTTTAGCTGCACTTTATCATTTTGTTTGCATTTTAATTGTGGTACATATATATTTTTCATTATAATTCATTACAAATTTGAGATGCACTTTAATGTTTTTGTTGCTTTATTTTTTATTGTCAGTTATTTTCACATTTTTGCCTTTCTTTTTTTTTTATTTAAGGTTGTTGACTTACTTTTTTCATTATTGCTTTACTATGTTTTTCATCTTTTGCACTTCAGGGCCACATTAATTGATCAAAAATCAGTGATGATTTTTGCTGATTGGCTTGCCAAAACTATAGCAATCATGATGGAATGACAGTGAACGTGGGACTTATAGAAGCTTGGCTGTCCTTAACTTACCACAGCCCTGGAATCATCAATCTGTGCCCAAATCCTGCCACTCTCTAACCGTTTTTATGCACTACCCAAAGCATATGACCAATCACAAGGCTAGAAAATAGAACGGGGAAGCCTGTATGTCATTTTACTTTAATGTTCCTACTCAGAATGTTTCTTGTGCTTTTTGTATACTCTTTAGGTGCTGATGAGCATTCTGTTCCTCTGATTTTGGGACTGGAAGAGACATTACATATAGGATAAAGTATGGGGAGAAGTGTGTTACGAGAATTTAACACACACCTAAGTTGTTGGATGGCACATAAACCCTGAGGCAAAGCCGAGGGTTTATAGTGCCATCCAACAACGAGGAATATGTTAAATTGAGGTTATTCTACTTCTCTCCATATTTATTATATATAATTGAAAGGGGCTCCGTTTTTAAAATAAACAGGCGTGGAAGCTTCCAACTATCCTGTTTCCATAAAAAGTACTGACGAGAAAAACACTTACTTCTCTGCATTACCTCAGTTTACCAGTGAGTCTAGAAGCACAAAAGTGTGTTGGGGATGGAGGTAATGCAGAGAAGTAAGTGATTTTCTCGTCAGTACTGTTTGCGGAAACAGGGACAGTTGGAAGCTCCCGCTCTGTGACAAGGACAATTTAACGTTGCGCTATGTTTAGTCTCGAGCACTTTGTTGTTCAAAGGGAGCGCGTGAATGCCGTAACACCTACTCAGGTGTTACGGCATTTAACACACGGTTTTGGCAATGGGAGAAAACGGAGACCATTAATTATTTGTACTTAATCCTGACACTGGGAGCTATTTTCAAGTGTCAGCAGCTTCCTTTTCAGCAAAGTGTTCTCATTAAGTCACCACCTGTCTCTGCACCAGACCAGCTGTGACTGTCTCCTGGTCCCCTTTGCCTGAGCAGTATAATGGTTTTATAAATATTAAAGGTTTCCAATGACACAGACAGATCTTTGAGTAGAAAGGTGAGACTATCCCCAGCCCAGTGGGCATTACAGGAATTTGTGTCTGATTTGGGTTTGGTGGGCCCCTGGAGGCTTCTCCATCAGGGAGAATGGGACAGTGTTGGGTAAGTTACTTCTTCCATTGCTTTCTATTACTTTTGAAAACTTGTACCAGAACTCTCTGTGCAGTCACTAGCAAGGATGGAGAAGTACTGGAAAATGTGATACACCTTACAGTTACAATTACTTATATCTTTTTATACAAAAGAAATATGTAACTGTAACTGATTACATTTATTTGAAAGTAATTAGTAACTAACCTATTACTTTCAAAAAATGTAATCTGTTATAGTTATTTATTATTTTTATATTGTTTTGTATAAAAAGAAGTAACTATAATTGTAAGGTGTATTACTTTTTCTAGTCTCCATACTTGCTAGTGACTGCACAGAGCTTCCTGGAACAAGTTTCCAAATGTAATAGAAAGTAATAGAAAAAGTAATTTACCCAACACTGGAATGGGATCACACATTTTATTCACCACCACATGGAGTCTAGTCCCAAATAGATTATTTTCTTCTTGGTACTTTTAGTACAAAAGGGGTGGGGGTGTGGGCATATATCCTAGGGTAACATCAGACCATTCACCAATATGGATAAACCTATGAATATCCTACCATTCCCTGGGTGCTAGCACTTGATCCCTCAACACTCAATTGCTAGCTGATGCTTACATTCTAGAACATATGAAAAAATGTATTCTTCTTTCTTGGGAGGAAAACTGTTCTTCCATTGTAATTAAAAATGTACTATGGGGTTCATTAAAAGTGTTATGGCGAGGGGAGTTTATTAGACTCACCTCGGCAAGGAAAAAGAAACTTAACTTCCAAATAGAGGAATGGCTGTCCCAAATTTGGATTTTAGAATCCCAGCTGTCCAAAACATCAGCAGAGCATCTGTGGTCTGAACTTAATCTGCTGAGGGCTAAATATTCAGCATACCTCTTCAATAAAGTGATGCACTCTGTCTCTAGACTGAAAGCTACCTACATTGGGCAAGCAAAAAAGGCGGGGAGAGATGGCCCGTCGGCGCAGCGGTGGGATTTCCGCTTGTGACGCCGGTGACCGGGTTCGGGAACGGATCCGGGTCGTCGGAAAAGCTGGCGAAGTAGGATCGAGCATCTGATGGGCAGCTCTCCTACTCCGGGGGAGAGTGCGAGTGGCGCTCGGTGCACTGGGACCCCTGGTGGAGACCAGGAGTTCCACGCAGCCAAGCTCGATATAGGGGAGGGGGCGGACGCTTGCGTCATTGCACGTCCCCGCCTCCTCTGGGGAGAAAAGGGAGAAAAAGCCCATGCCCAGCGTCTATATGACGCTCTGCTCCAGGAATGCCCTGATTGGCCACCGGAGCCGTTCCCCCAACTAGTCACTAGTTCCGCGGTCCAATAAGGGGGTCGGAGCCACGGCCCCACTCTCTGGGGGGCAAGCCAGGGATGACCGTGGGGAGTCGGCAATATCTGGTGGCCGGGGATCCTGGAGTCCGTGACCAGAGCAGACGGCAGACGCAGGGGGCGTGAAAAAAAAAAAAGGCGGGGAGGCTTCTCACCATTCAATTGAAGCAGCAGAGAGCTGCTCAGTGGGTGACAGCTTTAGTTGACCCTGTCTCAGGATCTTTAACATTGGATCTCTCTAAAATTGTAAATATTTTTAAAGAATTTGACCACTCTTTATATACCGCCCCTTATACTGATGATAACTATTCGAGCCTCCTTGAGGAATTTTTAAAGGGGGTGGAATTACTGCATCTTTCTGACCCCCAGAAAGAGGTTTTAAAAGGCTGTATAATGGAGTGGGAGGTTGCTTAGGCTATCGATCGTCTTCCATCCAATAAGGCTTCCGGAACAGCTATCCCCACTCTTTTATAAATCTTTCAAGACAGAGCTAGCGCTATTTTTATGCAAAGTATTTAACTGTCTTTTTCACCTTCATATTAAAGAAACTGACCTTTTCAAGGCTCGAATAGTTATACTACCTAAATCCAGTAGAAATCCCACCCTCCAGACAATTATAGACCCATCTCACTTTTAAATATAGATGTCAACATTTTAGCTAGCATTTTGACATTTAGGCTCAAAAATGTTTGGGTGGATCTGATTTGCCTGGAGCAGGTGGAGTTTGTGGCAGGGTAGCAATCAAGTGACCATTTTTGAAAAATGTTTCATCTCCTCTCCATGTCTGGGGAGAGGAACACTAATAAGTTGCTTGTCTCCCTAGACATAGAGAAGGCTTTCGATAGAGTGGCATAGAATTTCTTGTTTGATATGCTGCCCAGGTATGGCATACTTGAGGATTTCATCCAGTGGGTCAGAATATTGTACACATGCCCCTCAGCAAAAATAATGAGTAATGGGATGCTATCCTCCCTTTTTCCTTGACCCTAGGTATGCGTCAGAGCTGCCCCCTCTTCCCAGTGCTCTTTAATTTATATATAGAACCATTGCCAAGGAAGATTAATATGTTCCCAGGAGTGAAAGGCATCAGGCTAGGTCCTCACAAATTTAAATTGTTTGTTTACAAATAATGTGCTTTTACATATCTCAGACTGGAAAACTTCCCTTCCTGCTGTGCTAGACATAATTACATAATACAGTGCCCTGTTAGGCTATAAACTTAACTGTCACAAGACCACTGTCTTGTCACTATCTGACTCTTGCTAGCGGACCACTATTACAGAACTAGGTCTTAAATGTGCACCTTGATCTATCTCCTTTTTGGGGATCAAACTTACTCAAGACTTACAAACCTTAAAAACATTAAACTTAGATCAGGTGATTAAGCAGCTAGAGCTAAATCTTCACAGGTGGCAACATTTACCTCTTACCCTATGGGGGAGAGTTAATATTCTGAAAATGGTTGCCTTCCCACGTTTACTGTACCCTCTTTCAATGTTAAACCTCCCTCTATCTAGGCAGTGATTTCAGAAAATGAATTCAATTTGGTCCAGATTTTTGTGGTTGGGGAAATATCCTAGGTGGACACTGGAAAAACTTTGCAGGCCAAGAGAGCTAGGGGGTTTACAGCTGCCACAGATACTTTTCCATTATTTCATTTTTATGGTGCTAAATATTTTCATTGGTAAAGTACGCCAAAGGGAAGTCATGCAGTCTAGGAGTGGTTGCATACAGAGAGGTATAAAGTTGGTCCCTATCATATTTCTTTGGTTTCCCTCCTTTTTTACTTCCTTTAGCAAACTTCCTACTCTGTTGAAAAATTCACTGATTCATTGGTCTATGAGAACTCATCAACAGTTATGTCACCGCTTCAAATTAAACTGCAAACAAGATCTGGGACAGCCATTTTATGAAAACTCAAATGTCCTACTAGGCAGTAAAGTGGTAATACCAGCTGCTTGGAAAGGTCTGAATGTGTCTTCTCTGGTGGAATTTGTCAGACAGGGCCAATTCTTGACCCTTTTAGAGTTAAGAGAATCATTTCACCTCCTGGTATTTTCTTTTTTCAGCCATGCTCAGATTAAACATTGTCTACAATCTGTCTTGGGGAAAGCTTCCTTGCTCTTGAGGTACCAGCAGCTTATTTTCATCATTAGCCAATTTGGCAATACAGAACAGACCAATTTCTAAACTATACAAAGAGTTGGGAGCCTAAGCTTGGAAAGTTTGCTCTCCAGTAGCCTATTGTTGGCAGTTGGTTGTGCCTTTAAATTATGATTTTGTTAGGTGAAAGGCAGTTTGGTTCAATGTATATAAATGTATTAAACAAGGTAGGCTATGACTAATGCAATTTAATGTGCTCCATAATTTATAATATATCCCCTTAGGCTTTACCGAATGGGCAAACGGGCAAATGCCAAATGCCATAGATGCTCCCAAGAGGACGGTTCCATGCTCCACATCATCTGAGCTTGCCACAGGGTGGCTTCTTTTTGGCAGGCAATTAATCAGACCTTTTTTCTTTGTTTGGCCATACTAGATATTTTTCTTTAGAAATATGTATTATTGGCAATTTCTCATCTATTGGCTCATCAAAGCATAAGGCTTACATGACTTTAATATCTGCTGTGGCTAAATTCCTTATACTGAGACAGTGGACTAGCAGTTCCCTTCCCCCACTGCAGGAATGGATCCAGAATTTCTTGCTAACATTGAATGCAGAAAGGTCCATTGCGGTGCAAAACCATAGCTTATTGAATTTTTGTGCTTTGTGGGACCCTTTCATCCATTTTCTTGCTGGGAAGTGAGATGGCTGATTTTCAGAGACATATTATTTTCTCTCCCATTGAAGAGTGACAATGTTGGCTAACTCATAGATATCAGGATTTATTATTAATATGGTAATTTGTTGAGTGTTTTCCTGCTAATCTTTCTGGAAGTTGTCAGTATGAAGGGGTTTGTGAGGGGATTTGAAAGGGGTTTGGGTGGGCATTTAGGGGTGGGTAAAGAGGATTTTTTTTTGTTTATGGTCCATATTTAACTTTCTTCAGTATTTTTGTATCCTTCTTTGGGGGGGGGGTTGCAGTATTTGATCCATTGCTATGACCATTTCCATTTTGTGGCTATTTGATTATGTAATTTCATGTTTTCAATAAAGTTTATCCAATTGCAAATAAATAAATAAATATAAAGGGTGCTGATAAAAAAGATATGACCTGCTTTGTTTATGTGAGGAAACTGCCAGTTTGTAGAGAGATTACAGCATATGGATTTACTATCATGGGCCTGATTTTCAAAGGGTGGAAAGGGATGCAAGGTTACTTGTGTCCAAAGAGTTTGAAGCAAGAGGCGACTTGCATCACAACTTGCATCAAACATGATTTTCTAAGGCAGCCTGCATCCACTACAGATGTAGCTGTGCCAAAGCCTTCTTGGACCACAGGCTGCACCAATCAACGGGTGCATCAAGTTGCAAAGGGTCGTGCACCATGGTGGGGCTGCAATATCCCCCTTTTTGGGGATTTTCAAAGCACCACCATGGACGCAGCAAGGTACACCACTTACACCAGCCAGGAGGTGGTCTAAGTGGTTGCGCCCATGGTATGGAGTAGTGCAGAGGACAGCAGAGGCACACAAAAAGACCATATGGGAGCAGACAGTGGGGGCACAGGGGCACAGACAGGCAGGTGAGTCAGCTATGCAACACGGAGCAATGTGCCATTGTTATGTGCCATCTGATTATGTCCGGTGTGATCAGGGACCAGGTGGGGGTGCCAGAGCAGAGGGGAAGTTTTGACTACAGGCACAAAGGTGATCTGGGATTGGTGGGGGGGTCACTACAACACTAGTGTCACAAGTGCATAGTGTGACTGGGGGGGGCACTACACTATTGGAATGGTACACACCACTCTGTGCCACATTGCTGACTCACCTACTCATCTGTGCCCATGCTCCCCCTTCCTTCTCAGTAGCCCCTATGCCCCATGACCCCTCCTGGCACTGTAAGTCATCACCCCCACACTACCACCACCATCCCGTCCCCTCTAGTGTTGCACTGGGTGGGGGGTTGCCGCATGCCTGTGGCACATCCCACAGATGCGTCCAACTCTTTGGCACATCTTGCAATCTGCATCAAACTGGATGTTTGGTGCAGGGACCCTATAGATGATAAAATCTGGTGCAGGGTACCTGGCACAACTGGGATTTGCTACAACCCTTAGAGAGAAGAAGTTGTATCTCTCTAAGGGCATTTGAAAGTTGGGCCCCATGTCTTTTATGCACCTAGTGATGTTTTCTGAGAAAAGCAGTCTGTTTTATTCAAAATTATAGAAATGACTTTTCAAATAAATAAAAAGTGGGCAATGCTTCCAGCCCTGCTGCCTTAGCCAAAGAAAGCTTACCCCTAAATTGCAGCCAACTCTTACAAATTCTTTCCCCAAATGTCATGCACTGCAGCTTTATAATCATTTGTTTTGGAAGCATTGCTGAAATTTACATACAAACATCCAATCTTCCAACTTATATCTTAGCATTAGTTTTTCTTTTTTTTATTTCATTACAAAGTCCAGAATGCAGCAGCACATTCCACATAGCTCAGTGTTCTAACTGAGAAAACATTAAGGTTAAAGAGACTGAATACTAAATTTGGAGGAGATGTGGTTCTAATATTAAGAACCACAAAAAACACATATAATGCATAATCTATGTAAGATTCTGAACAGCTATTTCTATAGTGGGTGCATGCTCATTCCCTCTCATTGAGATATTGACCATCTGAAGTGGTGAGCAGAGGGGCTTGGCCAGTCACCCTTAGCAAGTGTTAGATTAGATGCCTACTGGGGTGAGGTGGGAGGCCGGTGTTGGGTGGCTGGATAGACTTGAGTGGACAGGATGGGGGGTTCATACTAGTGAATGAGAGGGCACTAGATGCCAAAGATGTTGATTTGAACATTACTACACAGGCAGTGAAGATCAAACTGGCAATTGAGTGGTAGGAAGACCAATGGATACCAGGGATATGGAATGGAACATTATATGCACAACAGTGGGATCAGATTGGCACTGCAGGGGTTGGGAAACACCAGCAGTGACTAACAGCTCCTCCTTTCCATCTGCTACCTGGCACCTGGCAAGGGGGTGGGGGGTGAGAGGGATGGATATTCATTCATCACTGTGGGCAGTTATAAGAGTAGGTTTTTTAAAGTGTCAAACACCATTGCACCTCAGATTGGTTAATATTTTTGAAACCTCTGAATATTCCATTGCACTCTGTATGCAAGGGGGTAGTATTCCTGCAGCAGTATAGTCTGTATTTATTATTTACTGATTTAAAATTTGCTAATGGGATAAGTACACTGGACTACTTGGCCCTCTTACAGGCATGACCGGGAATACAAAAATACAGACTATGTAACACATTAAAATACATGCAGGACAAGCATCAGCTTATATGCAAAATGTACAAAAAATAATGCAACACTGTACAGAAAAAAAACACTGCTAAAAGCATGTGTGCACTATTGGGTTTGTGTCATCCACCTGGGGCCACTGAATATGACCTGCACCCAAACCAACTGCACTATTCGCAGATAGCACAGTATTAACATAGTTAGCACTGCACTAGTCATGTTCATTAAACAATGTACTCAGCATGTTTTTTTAATTTTTGTGCAGTAATTGAAGTATGACTAAATAGCTATGCACAATTTCCAGGTAATTTACTAGCTTGTCTTTTCTTAAAGGAATAGTTTACCGATGCTGTTCTGTTACAACTGCAGCTTCAAACAGCACTGATACTGCTTTAACTTTTAATTGCAAAAATGCATAATATATGTCTGTTAGGCAAACGATTACCCCTGCTCCCAAATGTATTCTGCTTAATTGTATCCCCCCAGCATCAGAACATTCAGTATGTTTTATTCAGTTGTCAGCTTGGCCTATACATCTATATCTAGAGGAGCATGGTCTCCATGATGTAAGGCAGCATGTGTTCATGGGGGGGGTGATCGTGTCAAACAAATCTGATTGACTTCTTTGACTGTGTCGCTAAGACAGTAGACAGGGGCCAAGTGGTAGACATCCTCTATCTTGATTTCAGCAAGGCCTTTGACTCTGTGTCCCACAAAAGGTAGATAAAGAAGTTGGTGGATCTCAGGGTTGGGGAAAAGATGACCAGATGGGTGGAAATCTGGCTGAAGGACAGAACCCAGAGGGTGGTTGTGGGGGGAGTTACCTGGCACCAAACAGATAACCAGTGGGGTCCTGCAGGGCTCTGTGCTGGGGCCGGTGTTGTTCAATGTCTTCATCAATGACATTGGAGATGGTATTAAGGGCAAAATGTGCCTATTTGCAGATGACATTAAACTCTGTGGGAGAGTGGACACCACTAGGACCTACAGGAAGATCTAGAAAAACTTGGAAGGTGGTCCAGGATATGGCAGCTTGGCTTCAATGCCAAGAAATGCAAAGTTATGCATATTGGAGCAAAAAATCCTAGGACAGAGTACTATTTGGATGGAGTCCGAGTATCTGCATCAGAGGAGGAGGGACCTGGGAGCGATGATCACTAGTGGCCTGAAGCACTCCACGCAGTGCAAGAAAGTGACAGCAAAGGCAGACAAGATGCTGGGATGCATATCTAGGGGGATCTGTAGTAGGAGAGAGGAGGTTATACTGCCCTTTTACAGGTCACTAGTAAGGCCGCATCTAGAGTATGAGTTCAATAATGGTGCCCACACCTCAAAAAGGACATTAACCTGCTGGATAAGATCCAGAGGAGGGCTACAAAGATGATAGTTGGTCAGCAGTGTAAGGCATATGAGGAGAGGTTGAGGGCACAAAACATGTGCCCCCTGGAAGACAGGAGAGAGAGAGGGGTCATGATTGAGACCTTCAAGTACTTGAAAGGGATAAATAAGGTAGATAAGGAGAGTTTCTTTAAGCTGACTGGCAACCATAACACGAGAGGGCACAGTCTTAATCTGGAATGTGGGAGGTTTAGGAAGGAGGTCAGGAAGCACTTCTTTACAGAGAGGATGGTGGACATTTGGAATGTACTGCCAGAAGAGGTAATCTCGTTGAAGACAGTGGGCAGCTTTAAGGAGGCTGGAACAGCCATGGGGGAGGGTAAGCGTCATGGGTTGGGAGGATGGGAGGAGTGGGGAAGGAAGGCAGGGACATTAGCTCAAGCTATGGAACCTGCAATACAAACAGACCTGATAGACCGAATGGCCTTCTTCTGCTGGCTTCATCGTGTGTTCTTATGTTTTTATACAGTTTTTTTGTATTCTTTTGGTAACCAGGTAAGGCCCATTAGGCACAAGGCCTGTTTTTAGGGGAGATCCAGAAGCTCTTGGGAGGCTAAGTGACTTGTTCAGAGTCACATAGTCTGTAAGCTGAGGTTATGGGAATCAAACCCAGGTCTGCTGGATGTATCAAGCTCATTCACAGTGCCTCCCTCTGGCATCTGGGCTGTACTGCCAGCCCCAGTATCTACAGGCCATGTAGCTCTTTTACATAGATTTTTAAATGCATGTACCAGTAAAGATGTTTCATTGCTCTGTGATAGTTTCATGGTAAAATTTTATAAAACACACTTATTCAGCAATGCAAGCAAACATTTGGTCTCCATTGTTCTTGACATCTGCCATACATGGCTGTAATAGACGTTTGTTAGTTGTGTCTGTTCATCTTGCATATTTAGTTTTGTACTTTTTCATTTGTTCCTGCCTTTATTGCCTTCATCATTTTTATGCATATTATCCAGGAAAGCTTTCAATACAGAACTGCTTTGAAATTGTTATCAGGTGGCTGCTTTCTTTTGTGTAAAATGAATTATTTGAAATGAGTTCTGGGATATTTTATTTATTTATTTATGCATGTATTTATTGATTAATTAATTTACTGGCAAGGGGTGGGTAGGATGGATATTCATTTCCTACTGTGGGCAGTGTTCACATATTTTTGGAGCACTCGACCAATGGTCCTTTTTAAAGCTCGACCAAGGCCAAAGGCTTACAAGCTTAATAAATTACAAAACAATGACATACAACAAGTGTTACAAATACACAGTTTAGTACAAGAGTCAACAACAGTTGCAACATAAACTAAATGAGATGATAGAACAAAGGAGAACAGGCAGGGTGTTCCAAAGGTGAGGAGCAGATGTGGAAAAGCCCTTGCAGCCCATTTTGGTTTTACACATGGGAGCACATAACTGAACATTCTCTGAGGAATGCAAGATATTTTGAGAATTCAAAATATTTACAAAGTCCTCAAGAGGGGATAATACAGATGGATAAACTGCCTTATGTGCTAAACAACAAAAGCAAAAATGTAATTGGAGACATTGGAGAAAGCCAGTTCAATTGAGAATAGAGCAAATAATGATGAGAATGAGTAGCAACAAAAAGAACAAAGTGACAAGTTGTATTATAAACTACATGAAGTTTCTGAAATTCTGTTTGGCCAATATTGAGGAACAAAACTGATGCAAAATCAGAAAGCGGAAGATGTCACTATTAGCTGTGCATGAAGTCATTATAAAATAACTTTTGAACTTATAGATTGCTCCTATGCCTTGATTAATAGCCATACATATCCTTCCAATTTGCTCAGATTAAATTAAGGAGGAGATCAGAAGGACTCCCAAATACTTGAACAGATGAACCTGCTCAAGCTGAGAACCATCCAAATCATAGGCAAGTGATGGTGAGCTTTTTTCAGGGAAATGGGAGAGCAAGCAATGTTAGAAGGTAGTAAGGAAGGCTGTGAGATATTGGGATGCATAGTATACCCTTGAGGAAAGAAGGGAGAAGGGGGATATGATAGAAACTTTCAAGTACCTCAAGGGAATCAACAAAGTCCAAGAGGGTAGCATCTTTCAGAAAAAGAGATGTTCAAGAACAAGGGGACAAAATTTGAAGATGAGGGGATGGCTCAGGGGCAATGTGAGGAAGTATTTTTTCATGGAGAGGGTGGTGACCACATGGAACGGCCTTCCTGAGGGGGTCATGGGGTCAAAAACTGTGGGGGATTCAAGAATGTATGGGACAGACATAAGGCATTTCTGGTGGGGATAGGAAGAAGTAGGCTGTTGGTTAACTAGGATCTGTAGCTTACCCAATAGGTAGGGAACTGGGCAGACTGGGTGGGCCAAGTGGTCCTTATCTGCCATCAAAGTTTATGTTTCTATGTTTCTAAGCCAAACAACAGAGACTTTGTTTTTTTTAAGAATTTAAAATCCAAATTTAATGTTTTTAAAACAAGTACTAGCTGCACACAAATATGAATTCAAAAATGTGGTAATCTCAAGAGAACACTTGGAGCTTTTAAAAATAATCAAATCATCTGCATATAAAATAGTTTCACAATTTGTGCAAACTTCTGGGACTGAATTTATAAACAAAAAAAGAAAGGGTCCCAAAATGGACCCCTGAGAAACCCCATGGATAACAGAATTAGAAGATGACAATACCAACTAACAGAACATGGTTTGAAAGATAACTACCAATCCATGACACAACATTCAGTTAGATACTCAAGGTTTCCCATTTATAACAAAGCAATTTATGATCAAGAAGATCAAATGACTTGGCCAGGTCCACAAACACGGCCCCCATCATATATCCATTTTCCATACCATGGAGGGCTAAGACTGTGAACCTGACCAAAGCAGTACCTGTACCTGTCCCCTTCCTAAACCTGTGTTACTGTTTACAAAGCAAGTAAAATTTTTCTAAGCAAGTATTAATTTGATTTTACACAATCTTTTCTAAGGCTCATATTTAACTGGAAGATCACAGCGTGTTGTACTAGGAAATTTTTCCTTGGGTTCTTTCACATTGCCATGTGGTGTTCCGCAGGGTTTCATCTTGGTGCCCCTGTTGTTCTCTGTGTATATGCTGCCACTGGGAGAGATCATTAGGCAGTACAATCTGGGGTTTCACTGCTATGCAGATGATACCCAGTTGTACCAGTCCTGTGCCCCTGGTGATATTTCTGCCCCAGATGCACTGAGTCAGTGCTCAGCCAAGATAAACAACTGGATGTTCCCCAACTGGCTATGTCTCAACCCCAGCAAGACAGAGGTTATGGTGATTGAGCTGGGTCATGGGAGTATTTTCGCTGACGGGAGACTGCCCACCCTTGTGGCTGATGTCCCTTCCCCTGTCGGTGATAAAGGTGGTTAAGGATCTTGGCATTATTCTTGATGATTGGCTTGACCTTGAAAAACAGATCTCATCAGTCATTAGTGATGTTTTTTTCTACCTCCAGAATATTGCCAGAATCCATCCATTCTTGACTCCCACTGACCTGAGTACAGTTATCCATGCCTTTGTTACTAGCCGACTTGATTACTATAATCTCTACCTAGGGCTGTCTGGAGGTTTGATGCATCACCTGCTGCTAGTGCAGAATGCTGCGGCCAGGATGTTGACAGGTACCTCTATGAGGGACCATGTCAATCCTGCCCTGCACTGGCTGCATGTGAGTGCATGCATCACCTTCAAGATAGGCTTGTTAACATACAATGCCCAATGTGGTCTAGGACCTGTCTGCCTAAAAGAGCTCCTGATTTTGTACTCTCCTATCCATCCCTATGTTCCACCAAGGCTGGCTTATTAGTTATAACATCCTCCCACTTATAAAGGCCAGGAGATAGGGCCTTTGGGGTGGCTGCTCCACTCCTGTGGAATTCTCTTCCACGATATATTAAGGCTGCCAGCATGGTGGAGGCCTTTAAAGCCTCTTTTAATACTTATTTATTTGATAAGGCTTTTAATCTTTTCTGAACAATTTATTTGGGGGTTTTGTTACTGTATTTTATTATTATTTTTATCAAGCACTCTGAGCTCCTGGATAGGGCACTAAATAAATAAAATTTGCCTTGCCTTGCCATCTTACTCAAAGGATTAAAAATAAACTGATAATCTTTCACGTTACTAGCATTCTACTTTTTATGTTGTCTTGTGCAGGTGCAAGCAACATCTTGCGGTAGTAATAGCACAGTGAGAGGTGTGTCAGTGTTGGAGAATGCAGGGCAAGCTTTAGTAGGTGCACCCCCATTCCCCAATCAGCCAGCATGCTAGCACTGATGCAAGAATTATGTAAAGTGCCACCAACTTGAAAGAAATGTGCCACTGCAATCAGAGACAAACTCGTCATGCAGCAGCAGAGATGACACGCCTCCTATATGTGCATTCCCATACATGTGATATCTCCCTCTTTACGCAGGAGACTCCTGTTTTTTTTTGACTGAGCTCCCTCCCTCCCGGGAAACAAAATCTCCTGCTTAAGTAAAATTCTATCCAAAATATCCATGTTTTTTGGGGCAGAAAAAGACACACAAAAATTAAATCAGTGATGAACAATGTATCTAATAACTTTATATAACTAGTTGTTTATTGTTTTTAGTGCTTATTCTTGACAAAATGAAATACATAAAATTTTTGTAATGACTTTTTTCTTATTTTTTGACGCCATTTAAGTACAAACTCATGACGTTACGACATCTCCCTCCCAGCAGGCCTATCTCCCTCCTAATTTGACCCAAATCTCCCTCTTAAGCAAGTTGGCAGGTCAGTCTCCCTCCTAATTTGACCCAAATCTCCCTCTTAAGCAAGTTGGACATATCACATGTATGCTTTCCTGGTGAAACAGCAGCCGCTGCCACACAGTCCCCAAACAAAGCTGACATTGGAGGTGCAATCCCCATGTCGGCATGTCCCCATGCCACCCACATTGTGTGGCACACTGCGAGCCCACCCCACTGTGCCCTCACTCACAGAAAACTGACCATGTCAGCATATTTCCCTACCCCCATTGTGTGGCACACTGGGACCCCACTCCAGTGTGCCTAACAAAGCATCTCGCTATGTCCATTTTTTTACCTGAAAAAAGGAAATGGTCCCTCGTCTGTAGCGCCCCCTTCCTCAACCCGCACCCACCCTCATTGCACCCCACCTCTGAGCACCCCACCTCCTCAAACACCCCTCACCCCATACTTACCTCTGGAGGTCTAGCACTGTGATCTTTGGTGGAGTGGGAACGTGTCTGGACTCTTCAAAGCTGAACTGCAAAATGAAGAAATGCCAGTAAGCTGTATAATGGCATGAATGGTGGGGTCGACTTAGGTGGATATCTCAGCCATTTTTTTGATTTTAGGCTCCAAATTTTCAACATAGGATTTTTGGGACCCCACTTCATGAACACATTCATTGTCATCTCGTTATTCAGTCCTGAAAGGTGATTTCACAGTCACTGTGAGGAATCACTTTTCAGGACTGATTAATGAAATAACAGTGCCACTGTTCATTAGGTGGGGTCCCCAAAAGCCTATGATGCAAATTTGGTGAAAAAATTCAAACAAATTACTGTTTTACAAGCGTGCATTGTGCAGTTTCCATGCACACATGTAACTTTGACAATTTTTTATATTTTCACTCCAGATTTTCAACATTGCCATTTTTTCACACCTCTTTATAAACAGTACTGTTGTCATTTTTCACATCCTGCCCTAAATGTGTTTTTGCACATCTGGCTCACAATGGTACGGTCACTGTGGGAAATGAACTGTTGGGACAGATTAACAAAATCACAGTACCACTATTCATGAGTGGAGGTTCCAAAATGCCTATGTTGAAAATCTGGTTAAGAAATTCCCCCAAAATAATTGTGTTATGGCTGTGCATTGTGCAATTTCTTATTTGTTTTTTTAATTAAAAGTTTATTAAAGATATTACAATCCAATAAAAAACAAAACACATGGTCCACACCAATATTTGATACACATGTCATGATCAAAATAAGTGAGGTACCCTCCCCCCTCCACCCCCTCTGCCAAAACTCTCCCTCCTCCAAGACCCATCCCATGCCCCAACCTCTCCCTCTCACCCCAGCCCCCCACCCCAGACCCAGCACGGTGACAGTTTTATGAATTAGCCAGGTAGCTATGAGAGATGTCTGTACCATGAAAGTTACTGAGAGTACAAAGCGTGAAGGGGGCCCCAAGTTTTCTCAAATGTGGCTAGTTGCACTCAGTACCAGATTCTCAATAATATGTGCTACACCCCTGACAAAATGGCCCAAATGGGTTGGCTCCAGTCTCCTACCTGTACTAGATGTGGCGAAGAAGATTAGTCATTGTTGCGTGTTTTTTGGTCATGCAAGAAAATTTCCTCTTTATGGGATTCTGTCCAATATCAAATGGACCCACTGCTAGGTCTAGATGGGCTCTTCACTCCCATCATATGCCTAGTAGGAGACCTTTCCAAGATAAGGGTTAACAAGCGCATATATCACATATCCTTGATCTCTATGGCTATCAAAAAAATGGTACTTAAATATTGGTTGGATCAATTATTGATATCCCATACTGAATGGTTACACAAACTCTCATTCTACCTTCAAACAGAAAGAATGACAGCGAGTACAAGAAACAAAATGACCCACTTCAATCATAAATGGGGTAAACTGTATGCATTATATTTGAACTAACCTAGTCATGCTCTCTAGCTCCCTTGAACCCTCAATATTGTACAACAATACCATGCTTTAACTATAGGTATGTTCTTGTTGCTATTCGCTCCAGGGCTGAGGGGGCAATAGGGAGGGACAGGAGAGGGGAAAGGGTGGGAAGGAGGAGGGCCTGGGGCAGGGGAGAGGGGGGACAGGCTTTTGTTACTGCCATTACCCATGCTGTTATCTATGTGAGTGCAAGTGAAAAACTTAATAAAGCATGTTAAATAAAAAAAAATAATCTGGCTAATTGGTTGCGAAGGCTAGCAATCATCTTTTCTGTTCTGAGGTTGGCTAGCGGTTCGTGTAGCCATTCAGAGTAAGAGATTGTGTCAACATCTTTCCAGTGTTTTAGCATAAGTTTCTTGACAGACATGGTTATGAGGGACATGTGATATTTCTGGTTACAGACACTGATCTCTGAAATTCCCTAGGAAGCATATTTTTGCTGTAAATAAGTCTTTGAGTCCTAACAGTGGGTTTGCCTTTTGACTGATGCAAGCCACATTGCGAAGTTTATACACACACTCATGACTTCACCAATTTTTCATATTTTCACTCCAGATTTTCAACATTACCATTTTTCACACCTCCTCTTGTACAGTGCAGCTGTCATTTTTCACATCCTGCCCAAAATGTGTTTTCACACCTGTGGCGCCAAATGGTGCAGTCACTGTGCAAAATCACCTTTCGGCTCATGAACTGATAGTGCTACTGTTCATGAGGTGGAGTCACAAAAAGCCCATGTTGAACATTTGGAGTGAAAATACCAAGAAACTCCTGTGGCATTAGCATTCCCAACCATAATGCCCCACCCTGTAGAGACTGATAGGTGACAGGGGTGTGACTTGGGATTGTCGGCTGTAATGCTCATGCCATTCCACCCCCTCCCTCACCCAGCAGCCAGTGACATGCACCAAGGTATGCTTTGGACTCTTCAGCTCAAAGTTCACCCCATTCTCCTATACTGCACCCATCTCAGCATATTTCCTTATGGAATGGGGTGAGCGTAAGGCCCAATGACCCCAAGGCACACCGTGACTCTTGTCAGTTTCTGCAGAGTAGAGGCGAGGTGAAATGGTGTGAGCATTATGGTCGATGATCCAAAGGCACACCCCAATGCCTGTCAGTCTCTGCAGGGTGGAGCTAGGGTTGACGTCAGTTCAATACTTCACTGCCATTCCTATTATGCATCTCTCTAACTCCTGCACTATTAATACCAATGCCAGCAAGACAACATTTAGCATTGACAAATGCCTGTTTGGAACTGGGACAATACAAGCCAATTTCCAACTAGAGGGGAACTGTTGTGTTATTAGGGACAAGTTTAACATAGTACACAAGGGAGTTGCAATTTGAGGAACAAACATTTTAAGGTACCTAGAATCAGAACCATCACCATTATCCCCACACTTGTTTGGAAGTCCATTTATCAGTTTTAAAGTATCCCTAACATTTTTGGATTATCAAATGGTAACACATTAGACAGGTTATTTAAAGGATAAGAGGCCAATTGAGCTGACTCGGGACATCAAAAACTGAAATATCAGTAAATTTAATATTCAACAATTTTCAATTTCTCTAGGATCACTAACTGCTTGATCATCGAAAACAAGATTTTTAAATGCATCTTTTTGTTGTAGACTGGTCAAAGCAGAAATATTGTTAAAATATTATCTTGGATCTATCCAATTGTCATCTAGATGGTCTTTTACAAAACTTATCCTTAGTGAATCTAATGAAAATTTTACATCTATTTCTGATTTGACAATATTCATTCAATAAAACAATAAAAGGGGGAACTAACTTATTTTTTTCCAAATACCATCTCTCTGATTAATCATGCTCTTGATTTCACTCATAACCCATCTAATATTTTGCTGTCTGATGCTTTTTTCAAAGGAAACAAAATGTGTTTTGTATTGGAAGTACTGTAGTTTGGGATAGAAAAAAATATTAGGTCATAGTCAACCACCAGGATGCTATCCAAGAAAAACTAGTCCAACAGAATCAATTTAAATTTCACTTTATTTTGGTCAACCCTTTCAGTATTATGTGACATGACAAACCTAGAAGAAATTTTAGGAGGACGAAAATTTAAAACACAGTATGTAGCAAAATGATCACTAATTTATAGTTCCATAGCTCCAGTGAATTACATTTGATTTACTCTGATAGTTAACATCCAAGTCAATGGGGAGTGTTTATCACTTAAATGATTCTGCCTAGTCAGAGTTGAAATACAGTAACTGGAGTCAATAAAAATGTCTGCACCAAGAACTTGTAATGACCCCCTTTCTCAGATAAACCATTTATAGTCATGTCCCCCACAATAACCAAATCTTGATTCTCAAAAGTCTGTTTCAAGTTTTCCAAATACTGAATTAGCCCAGGCAAACCTATTTGGGGAGGGCTATAAAAACAACTCACATAAATAAGTTTTTCACCCAACAGTATTGTAACATCCATTCATTCTTTTAATCATGAGTACTACTATAAACCATGGATACATCTAAGTAATCTTTAAAATAAACAGCTATAGCTAGCCTGGTGGTACTGATGGTTGAGGTGTTGGATGCCACACCTTGCATCACACTGGTGACCCACGTTCATAAATGAGCTTGGGTTTCTGGAAGTCAGCAGGGAGGGAGTGGATCGAGCATTTGACAGACTGCTCTCCTGTCCCGGGGGGGGGGTCAGCTATCTTGCTCCTTGACTGCTATTTGGTGGAGGCCAGGCGACAGCACCAGGAGTCTGAGCAGCATGTAGGAGCCGTTGCTATGTAGTGCATGTGCACCTCCACATGCATGCATTTACAGCTACAGATGCATGGGGAGAAAAGCAGAGGAAAATGGTGATTGGGGGCTATATGAAGCCTTGCCTGCCTACGCTCATCATGCTCAGTCGCCGGCTTACTAATACCTAAATTTGGATTATGGACCACCGGGTAGGGGGATGACTTCCCTCCCCTTCCAAGCCCTGCCATGGGGGAAATCTGTGCAGGAATGGGGCTCGGCAGAGTTGGAGAGGTGTTAGGCAGACCTAGAAGGCAGGGACAGGGCTGATCTCAGCCACCAACAGTGTGCCAGGCAGAAACAACCTCTACAAAAAAATATTAAACAGCTAGCCTCCTCCTTTCTTTTTTCCTTCTCTGCCCAGTCTTACCAATTTTAAGATGGGGGAAAAAGCAAAGGGTAGCAGGGATATCAGGCTTCATCCAGTTTTCTTTCATTCTAATTATGCCTAGAGACAAACAATTTGTTAAAATCTTTAATTCTGCAAACCTAGGCACCAAACTCCAAGCATTAAATTATTTTCAATCCATGTGACTGATAGAGCAAACCAGGGCCAGCTGCAACAGAAGGCACAGGGTTCCTCTCAATATCACCAGCAAGCAATAACATACAATAATTGTTAACAAGTCAGGTTTTGAGAACAGGTAATTTCTAACCTAAAACCATTTAAGCAAAATACTTTGAAACCTACATACTATACATCACATTTCTTAGTACACTCAAATAAGTGAGATATACCAGTCTCAAAATTTGTTTTCATGGTTAGTTCCCAGGACATTGAATAATCATTCACATCAGACTAGCCCCTTCATTAGCAACTAGTAGCACAGAAGCAGTGCCCTCAGAGTAAAAAAAAACTTCCAAATAAAAACAAAATCCATAAAAGAATAATTTTTAAAAGACCCATACTGAATAAAATAGCTTCAAAACAGAAAACATTAAAACAAATTAAAACCTAAGATAATCAAATCACACTAAGCAAAACCTCAGATGGGCAGAGTGCTTTGCTCCAGCTCTAATGCCTTTACTGACTCTATTAACTCCTGAATTTTAATTAAAAATAGAATTTTGGTCTTGCACAAAAGAGGGATATTGAAAATATTGTATCTCAGAAATTAACTCGCTGTTATCCTACTTATAAGCTGTATCATGGCCTAGAATATTATTTGACTTTGCCACTTGATCAGGAGAGTTGCAGAATTATTACATTATCAAGATTTGAATTGCTCCTATCTAAGAGATTAGAAGCAATATATGGGAAGTGTGACAAGAGTGATCTTGTTGCTGTAAAAAAAGATCATGAAGAAAATTTATATTATATTCTATTAATTTGATTTTTGTATCAGAAATGGCATACAAAATAAGTGTTGATTTTATTAACAGATATGATGGCGCACTGTGAGACTGTATGGAAATTTTACTTAACCCTGTACATGTAAAAGAAGTAAAAATATACTGTACATCCAATTTATCCAGGCTGTACTAAAACATGGATTAAATATTGCTGCATGATATTGAATGTATGTTCCTGTCTTGAGATATGTAACTACCATGTATAATGTGCACAAAAATGATTTGAACATCTCTTAATGTACTTCTTTAAATTTGTAAATCTTTGTAATGGTCACAGGCCGATTAAATAAAGATTTGATACTGATACTGCATGCCTTCACTGACTCTACCAATTCTGATACACTTAGCTGCACCTTGCCACTGGTTTTACCACAGCATAAATGCCACTGCATCTAGGGCTGTTTGGATTTTCACCTTATGACCCCATCCCCAAGTTTCTGCCACAACCAATCAGGTGGGGATCCACTATACCACCAGGGAAAGGATTACATAACCTATACAGGGGATTAGGGATCCAGATGACACCTAGCTGTACAGGTCTTGTTCCCCTGATGATTATAAGGTAGCATTGGTGCTGAGTCAGTGCTTGACTGAGATCAATGACTGGATGGCTCAGAACTTGTTGCATCGTAACCTAGGCATGACACAGATCACGGTAATCCAGTCGAGTCATCAAGGCATGGTTGCTGGGGTGGTATGGATCTCCCACTACTGGGCAGCAAACCTTTCTTAGCCACTGACACAGAAAAGAATGTGGGAGCCATTTTTGGACAACAAACTGACAATTGAACAGCAGGTGTTATCTCTTGTCTGATCAGGCTTTTATCATCTTTAGAATATTGCCAGGATCAAACTGATCTACTTTGAGGATATCTCTTTCAGCAGGCCACACCTTTGGAAGTACAGCGGTCAGGCACTAGGACCACACAGAAACTTTTCTATCTAGCAGTCTTCTGGGGCTTCCTATAGCAAGCTCATCATGTTGATGTGCTCCCTATTTTGCCATGGTGGCCGCGCACTCTCCTCAGTTCTCCACCAGAGACCAGTCACTAAGGACCTGCCTGAGGGAGAGCTATAGGTACCTGCGGGTAGGCTAATGGACAAATAGAAGGCAAGCTGGTCTGTAGAGAGAAAGAGAGACCAGAGAGGAGAAAAACTGAGGGTAAGGGGTAAGGAAAGAGGGATGGCATGGCCTGCTGAAAGAGATTCTCTCAAAGATCTACTGTTACGATAAGTTCTTATGTAACTGTTCTTTTCCTGCTACCAATGACCTAGCAACAATTTTCCATGATTTTGCCACTTCAAGGTTGGACTACTGTAATGCTCTGTACCTAGGGTTATCTGAAGGATTGATGTGATGCTTGCAGCTGGTTCAGAATGCTGCAGCCCAGATGACTGTGAGCTCCCCACAGAGTGAGCATATCACACCAGTCCTGTGCATGATGCACTGGCTGCTGGTGCAGTGGAGCATCATCTTCAAAATCTGTTTGCTAATGTACAAGGACCTATGCAGTCTGGGTCCTGACTACTTAAAAGAGCTCCTGTCTCCTCACAACCCAATGTGCTCCCTTCACTTCACTGATACTGGCCTGCTCCTTGTTCCCCCATCTGGCTGACATTTTCTGGGGACAGCATTTTCAGAGTGGTGGCCCCATTGCTCTGGAACACACTCCCTCTGAACATTTGTATGGCCACCTCTGTGGAGGCCTTCAGATCCTCTTTAAAAATGTATGTATGTTGTTAAGTCTTCCTGGATTAAGCACTGTCTCTACTGATTTTATAGTGTTTTATATTGCTATATTATTTTTGCTTTGTACAGTGCTTTGAGCTTTTTTTTGGATTGGGAGCTTTATTAATAAAATGTGTCTTGCCTTGCAATTTGTTTTATCTAAACATAATGCTGGTTCACATCACTGCTGCAATGTACAGTACCTTGCATTATCTCTCTTAGATAACATTGCTTTTCTTATTAATACACAATTACCTAGTTTTGCTCAGTTATCTGGTAGTTGCAGTATTTCCTCATCTGTACTAGTTCAATCAGGCAGCTGCTTCTCTTGCTATCCATCATGCTTTTTGTAACACTGGCTCTTATCCACCTCCTAGATAGTCTCTTCCTCCCTCTCCCTCCCCCACTTCCCTTCCTCTTGTTTGCCCTCCCTCTCCCACTCCCCTTGGCTTCCTCGATGTAGCCTCCTTCCTTCCCTTTGGATTCACCTTAAAGCACATATGGGCCTCTGCTCCCCCTCACTCCATCACCCCTTTGCTACCACCTATTCTTTCTTCTCCTCACAAGCATCTTATAGGCTCCATCAAGCTTCACGTCTCCTTGTTGTTAATACTAGCAGGTGACACTGAGCTTATTCATGGCTCAGCTTTGCATTACCATCTTCCCTTCCCAAAGGGATGAGAGTGTCTCATGTCAGCCTCTGCAGTCTTCTCCCAAAAACTGACCTATTACAACTAATCATGGTTATCCTTAAACCTGATATAATGGGGATCTCAGAGTCTTAGCTATTCACCAAGATCTCAGATTATACTGTTTCTATCCCAAGTTTCTTCTTCAGCAGACAGGATTGTGCAAACAGTGGTGGTGGTGGTGGTGGTGTTCCCATCTACATTTTTCAGCCAAACACATGGTCAAATATTTCATGAAATGTTTGTGTTATCTTTAGAGAAATTCCCTGCCTGCCTGCAGTACCACTGTGGGCCACCAGACAAAATATCTTTAGATCTATCACAAAATATCTGGAGATATCTGAATGTGCCTATGGCTACAACTATAGCTTTCCTCTCTTACCCAGTTAGAACCTGTGCTGTCAGCCTCTTCCCCTTCTGCCTATAAGATGCTCCTGCTAACACTTTCCCTCCTCTTTTCAGTACCTATAATCATTGCTGAAGTTTACTGCTGTTCTTACATTTCTCCCTCAGACACTGAACTCCTCGCTACCACATCCTCTCATGCCAGCTCTGGTGAGCCTCTCATCCTAGGTAACTTCAGTCTCAATTGGCTCTCCCCCACCTTCCCAAAATGTGCCACAACATTAAGTGCCTCCAGCACTCATAGCTAATCTCTGATCCCACTCAGCTCAGTCACAAATCCCTCAACCACACTCTCCTGGACTGTGTCCTCTTCTCACACCCCAGTCATACAGTGGATACTGGTACTCTCCTTGATGCCCTATGTGACTACCATATAGTCTACCGTATGCACAACAAACATAGTCTCAAAGCTACCCCCAAATCCATACAGATCTGAGCCTTCTGATTTCTGGATCTGTCTTTCCTTCATGCTAACCTTGTGGCTATGGATTGGTCCCCCAGTTCAGCTGCCCCCAACACAGCCCATAAATTCTCTAACTCCGAGTTCTTGTCTGTCTGGGATCATCAGGCCTCCCTGAGAAAAATGAGGATAAGAGATTCTCATCTACCCTGGATCTCAGCTGAGTTGCCTGCCTGTCATTGTGCACATGACCATGCCTCGTGGACTTACATGTCCACTGTTTCCCCATTTGACCTTCCTAGTTACAAGGCCCTTCACAGTGCCTGTATCTGAGTTACTAGGCTTGCAAAGGCTGATTACTTTGCATCTACACTCTAGAACAAATCTAACCACCCCTCTAAATTCTGGAAAGTCATTCCCACCTCTTTTTCCATCTGACCCAGTTACCATCTTCCAGGTGGGCAACACCATTGTCTTCAACCCTACCACTGATGCTCATCTTTCAACTCCTTTTTACCTCAATCAATCAATCAAGTCTTTATTTAACCAGGCATTCATCGTTGAGCAGAAGCTCATTTGCAAGATGGACCTGGGTGGAGCATGAACAATTGTATATACAGATCAACACAGGTATTTACAAGGCAATACAGATAATACTCTTTACAGAGAGGAAGAAAAAGAAGTTCATATGTACATAGAATTATACAGATATTGTACAGATAACACGGTATTTACATACATAGAATTGTCTATAGGAAGATAAAGCAGGTTATCTAAGGTTGCAGGAGGAAGTAACGGAAGAAAAAAATAAAAATAAAAATATACACCAGGTAGAGGTGAAGGTAGGGGGGAAGTAGGGGGAGAAAGGCTAGGAGGGCACGGTGCACAGAAAGGAGTTGTTAAGCTGGATGTAGAGAAGGTGGATGGAGAAAAGGAGTATGTGTGAGCCCCGGGATTGAATGCTACAAAGTGCAGGGCATGGTAGGATGTCACAACCCAGGGTAATGAGCTCCTATCCGAGGTTGGGAAAGGAGGAATAAGGGGATGGATGGGCCTAGTGTTGATAAGACAGGGGGATAAGAGAGAGAACAATTAGGCTGGTGAAGAGCAAGCTGGGGGGGTCAGTACTTAAAATTGGGTCTAGGCGTGGCTATATACCAGTACTGGGTCTGAGTGGGTGAAGCAGTTACATACTTCTCTGATTGTACGGAAATAAAGCATCTTGAAAGCATTTATACCGATTAGAGTGCTTAATTTGAGGGGTTTTTGTAGATTGTTCCATAAGGTAGGTAGCACGAAGCTTATGGCTGCCCTGCCGAAGCGGGATTTTGCTTTGGGTACTTTAAGTGTAATAGCTGAGTAACTTCTTAACGCGTATTTCCCAATTATACTCAGGAGAAGACAGCAGGAGATATAGTAAGGCAGCTTATTAGAGATGGCTCTATAGGTCCACAGAGCGGTGTTTCTGTGGCGCCTGAACTTTAGTGATGTCCATCCCACTGCCGCATATAGGGTGCAGTGATGTGTGTCGAAGGGGAGTCCCGTTATAAACCTCAGTTCTCGATGGTAGAGAGTGTCCAGTTTAGCCATGTAAGAGTTGGGGCATTGGCTGTAGAGGAAGTCAGCGTAATCAACCAATGATAGGAAAATGGATTGGACCAGTTATTTCTTGGCATCTCTGGTGAGAAATTGGCTGATTCTAAAAACAGTCCAAGCCTTTGCCGAAGTCGTTTTAGCAAGTCCTCGATATGTTCAATGAAGGAGAGTCTTTGGTCTATCCAAACTCCCAGATACTTGAATTTTGTAACAAATTCTAGTTTTCACCTAGAACTGTGGTAATTTGGGAACTGTCCCACTGGACACAGGGTTAGCTGTATGGATAGAAGGAGAGAGGACCATCGCTTTAGTTTTTTTGGCATTAAGGAGTAACTTTTTTTGGAGGAGTTGGCTTTGCAAAAGGTTGAATTCTGACTGTAGGTCATTACAGGCAGCTTCAGGTGTTGGGCGACTCACGTAGAGAACTGTATCATCTGCAAACAGATGGATGTTGGCTTCTTTTATGCAGTAGTCGATGTTATTAATGTAGATTGCAAAATGTAAGGGCCCTAATATAGAACCTTGAGGTACCCCTCTTTGCAGAGTTTTTAAGGGGGACAGGCCTCCTTCGGCTTTAACTTGTTGAAGGCGCCCTGTAAGATAGTCAGTGAACCAACGCAGAGAGGAGGGGTCCCACACCTATGGTTTGAAGAAGGCGGAGGCAGACTATAGTCGACGGTGTCGAAAACCTTACTTAGATCAAGGAAAACAGCACAAATAAAGTTTTTGCTCTCAAGATTACGCTGCCAGTCGTTAGTAACTTTGGTGAGGGCTGAGATAGTGCTATGTTTAGCTCTGAATCCGGACTGCATAGGTTTAGCAGTTCCCTAGACTCAAGGTGAGTCCTCAGCTGTGCATTTACAATTTTCTCTAGGAGCTTGGACAGGACCGGAAGGAGGGAAATTGGCCTGTAGTTATTGAGATCGCCACGGTCACCTGATCTGAACAGTGGTATGACATGTGCTGTCTTCCATATAGGTGGTAAGGTGCCCTGAGACAGGGATAAGTTAAAAAGGTGGGTGACGGGTATCGCTAGTACGTGGTAGGCAATTTTTAGGAAGTAAGGGTCAAGGGAGTCGGCCCCAGCACTTTTTCTAGTATCCAACTGAAGCAAGAGGTCCTCTACCTCTTTCAGTGTGGCAGGTTGAAGTGAGAAAGGCGGTGAAGCTATCGGAGTTTCAGGCAGTTGGCTGGCAGTCTGGGAGTGAAGTATGTTTGCAGGGGAGTTATCAAATGCCATGCCTGCAGTAGCAAAGTGGTTATTGAATGCGTCAAGTATATCCATCTTTTCGGTTATAGTCAAGTTGCCAGAGGTAATCTTGGTCAGGAGTGAATTTCCTGGGGAGTGGCCTAGCAGATCACTGATTGTGTTCCAGAGCTTGATTGGGCTCTTTGTGGTAGAGTCGAGTTGGATTTGAAGAAGGTGGTCTTGATTCTCTGATTGTTTTGGTACATAAATTTCATAGTCTCCTGAACTGGTTCCAATCCTCTGCAGTGTCCAGTCTGTGCTTTTCCAGAGCTTATCTCTTTCTAGAAGCAAGGACTTGATCTGAGGGTGAACCATTTACAGGTTTTGGTCCCTAGTTCAAACTTTAATAAAGGGAGCATACTTATTAAGGGCCCTTGATAGAATGTTGTGGAAGATATTGTAAGCTGTGTGACGTTTTGCCAGGTAGAAATCTTGCCACTCACTTGCCACTCACTTGCCACACTACTGTTCCCTTTCCCTCCTTTCTTCCCCTCCACCTGCACCCCCTCTCCCCTTCCCCTCCCACCTCAACCTCTCCATCACACACCCACTCCTACTTCTCCCAGCCTCATCCTCTGTTTCTTTCAGAGCCCGCTTGGCTCTATACCCTCATAAAGGTGGGAGCCCTGATTCTCTTGACCTCAAACTCTTGGCTGTCTCTCTGCTCCTGACAGTGCTCCCCTTGTCACATACTTTCTAAACCTCTCATTCACATCAGCTTCAGTCCCTGACACATGGAAGTAGGCTACAGTCATCCCCATTCACAAAGGTTGTGAACCCTCCTCCTCTGGTAAGTACTGCCCTATCTCTCTCCTTCCTACTCTGCCAAAACTCCAGGAACACCTTGTTCTTTCCCAGCTCTCTCTCTCTCTCTCTCTCTCTCTGTCTATCTCTCTCTCTCTCTCTCTCTCAATCTCTCTCTCTCTCACTCTCTCTTCATTCCTTCTCTTTCTTTTCCCTCTACTAGTCTGGTTTTGGGAGGTCCCAGCTCTGCCACCCTCTTGCCTCTCACTGACTCCATTTTATCTGGTATGCATCAGGGCTTGGTCACGTCAGTCATTTTTGTCAACCTGGCCAAAGTCTTCAACACTGTTGCCGACACTATCCCTCTGAACAATCTAAAGGTGGTGGTACTTTCTGCTTACTCAGTTGAGGGACTCTGCTTCTGCCTTCAGTGCAGGATTCAAGCTGTCCATATTGGTGACCCCTTATCATCTCCTTTCCTTTTCTGTTCTGGTGTATCCCAGGGATTTGCAATTGGCACTATTCTGTTCTATATTTTGCTATATAACCTTCCTTTGCCTGTTCCTCTGTGTCCATTCACATGCTTTTTAACTTAATAAGCTTTATTACAATTTTAAACATTCCAATACATAGAGCACAAGGTAAAAATAAAATCCAAGAAACAACAACTGATCCAGAAATATATATGCACGGTGGAACAATAAAGGCAAACCCCCACAGCTAACAAGGAAGAGAGAAAAAAAATGCTTCTAGCAATGCCAACGTATTTCAGTGAGGAAGACCCTGTTAAATAGTATGGATTGGTGGTCAGAACAAGGCATACATGTACAAATATAAAGTGATTCAGATAGGTAAAAAAATACCAAGGGAGGCCAATCAGAATACAAAAAAAAGAAAGTAGAAATGGAAAATAAATTTTATCTAGAGGGCCAGTAGATATAGAAAAACTCAGACTAGTTAGACACATACCAAAGTTAATTGGAGGAGAGTATCTAACTTTTCCTATCTATTCATGTATAACAAAACGTTAAGATGCAGACTAGCTAGTGACCTTTCCGTCCTTTATATAGTTGAAATTTCAGCATGCTATTCATGATAGGTAGGGGCTTGGACGTCAACACAGTGTCTTAAAATCACCAGCTTGGCTACAGCTGAAATAATGGCCAAATGGAATCTTCAAGGCCCTGACTACTGTCTGATACCTATCCCAAGGACACATAACTCTGGGGTGAAACTCTCCTAAAGTCCTAAAAGAGGGTCTAGAGTAGATTTAATGCAGTTCCAAAAAGCTAGTAGAGGTGGGCAATCCCATAACAGATGTTTCAGGGTACCTTCTTGAACACAGCACTTCCTATATAAAGGTGTGTCTAGTTTACCGAAAGAGAATAACCACTGAGGTGTGTAGTATGCATTATGTAAAACCTTATATTGCATTAATTGAAGTTTATCTACTTTAAAGTAATGATGAACAAACTCCCACGATGCAGTAGAGTCCAAGAAAGAATTCCTTCACCCAATCTCTACACCTAACCAGTGAGATTGGTCCCAATATATCTCAGAGAGTTTTGTACAGGAAAGATACAGCATGTGGTTGAGTCACAAGTTTAGCCAGCTTCTGATAGTTAGAGTCATCTGAAAGACATCAAGGGTGAGGACCCAAAAATGTTTGAATAGAATGCTTAAACTGAAGAAATGCAAAAATGCAGAACAAGGTACCACAAACTTATGACATGAAACATCAAAAGTAATAAACTGTTCTTCAACTAAGAGGTCAGATATACCATAGATAGTTGAGCAAGACAGAAAAGTCAAGGGTATAGGTTTATTCTAGATCTGCAGGTTGAGATTTTGTCTAATCGGCTGGCGAGGGTCCCAGTGCAGCACATAACAGAGTAAACAGCAAAGTTGTATTAATCTAAGCTGACCAACCCATTGGAGTATTCCTCAGGCCTAAAGCCAGTTTAGAGCATGGTATATAGGCCAGAGCCTGGGGCAAAATGCCATGGACACCAGAGTAGTATAACTCTATCTCTTCCCATGGTAAATGTGGTTGATCACCAGTCATCCCCAAATTTGGTAGACACCAAGCCAAGAAATTACTTGCCCCTTACACTAAATAATACCAATAAAAATTGGGTAATTGAAGTCCTCAATGGCATTTCACCAAGGACTACTTAGAGTAGGTGATACAGGTTTTTTTGTTCCTTTTCCAGAGGAACTCAGTAATGATCCTGTGCAATTCCATAAACCAAGCCTGAGGTAAAGGAGTGACGACCATACACAAGGGATAGCGTACCCTTGGTAAGATGTTAATATGCACAGCAGATATTCTGCCCTATAACAACAAGTGTAAGGACTACCAGTGAGAAAGGTGTCTATTCACATGTATGTAGATGACATGGTCCTCTTTGCCTGTGGATTCTCTGCCTCTGATCTCATAGCCAGGGTCCAACTGGACTTCATCAACATTCAGAACTGGTTCTGGACTGCTCAGCCATCCCTTAATGCCAATAAAATGGTCTCAATGACTTTTGGCACAAGGCAAAGACTAGCTAGGCTCACTCCCCCCTTCCAAAACCTTGATGGTGCTGCAATTGAGGATGTTTCCTCCTTTAAATACCTCAGGGTCTTGCTGAATAATCACCTTGAGTTCTCTGCTCATGTGGATGCCATCCACAAACTGGGTGTGCTTTATAGGAGTAAAGTAAGTAAGCCACCGCCTCTCTGCAGAGTGATCTTCATGAAGATGATTCTTTCTATCTTCAGTTATGGAGACATTGTTTACAGTGCTGCCCCCAAATCCACTTTTGCCAGACTGGACCCACTGTTTTACTTCTTCTGCCATGTTCCCCTTAGAAGCCAAAACTGTGCCCTTTACTCTTCCCTCTCCTTTCTCTCCCTTGATACAGGTGCCTCACTCACTGCACTACTTTCCTCTCCAAATTCTGGATTGGATCCCTCACACCTTACCTTTCCTCTTTCCCTCCTCAATTTTCC
Source organism: Neoceratodus forsteri (assembly GCA_016271365.2). Lineage (NCBI taxonomy): Eukaryota > Metazoa > Chordata > Ceratodontiformes > Ceratodontidae > Neoceratodus > Neoceratodus forsteri. The sequence continues at coordinate 79,208,276 of CM057453.1, forward strand.
CCCTCCCCACCTTCTACTCCCTTTGCAACTGTAGACCTCACTCCCCCCCCCATAAAATCCTTTTCTGGACAAGCTGGCTTCTCCTTCATCTTCCCCAAACTAAGGGTCTCTCTTCCCATTACTATTTGTACTACATCTTCCTCTTGCTCGATCAAATCTCTCCTCCATAATTTGACTGCTCACTCCTGCAGCTGTCTCTGATCATGTGCTATATTTTTCTGCCCTATAATTAGCTCCCACCCACTGCCCTGGCTCTTGTACTCCTAAGTTTCCTCCATACTTACCTGCTGAAGGAAGTGGCAACAGCACTTCATTCACTCTTCAATTTGTTGCCATCTACACCTTTACACCGTACCTAGCAGTGCCTTGATCATACTCCGATTGTGTTCTAATTTGCATTGGTATTGCTTGCTGCCCTTCAGATGCTCTGTATAGCTCATCTTGTTCATTTTGTTGCTACTTAGTCATTTAATTTGTAATTTTAATTTGCATAATCGACTGTTGTTATTTATTGCTGTACTCTCCTCATTTCCCCTTACCCACAGGATGCATCTGGAAATGTGCTATTTCAGCTCAGTAAGTCATTCCTGGTAAATCTTTTGAATTAAATGAAATAAAACATAAATCATCTGCTCTTAAAACCTTCTGCCATTGCCCCATCCCAAACCAATCATATTCAACATGTTCCTTTCTCTTGCATACATGACAATACACATGGGGTGGAATTTCAAAGACCCGGCGCAAGCTGCGACAATGGCAGCTTGCGCCGAGTGCAGTGAGCCCAGGACCCTGGGCTTGAATTTCTATTTATCAGGGTCCTGGTGCCTAAGTCCTGCAGCTTGCATCAAAGGGGGTGCTGTACCTGACACCTGACATATAGCGCACCCACCTAGAATGCCGCAACGGCCACAGGGAGTCTGCAGCACCCATTGACAGGGGCTGGCAACCGGGCACTGCCCCTACAACACCACCGCACCAACGGCACCAGTGCTGCAACACTCCCCAGAACCCTGGTGGGCTAGTGCCTCCCCTACCCATCTCAGCACTCCCAACCCCCTTGGCACTTGGTTCCGGGGGGGTCTTTCAAATTCCAGATCCTAGGGCTGCAGCAGTCTGGGTCTGCCGCAAGGCCCCTGCACCATGCCACAGCCACTTTCATGGTGCAAGGATGGTGCTAGCACACTTTGGTGCAGGCAGCCTGCTGTGTGATGCAGGCTGCCTTTCAAATTCCCACTTGGCGCAGCCCTTGGTGCAAGGTGCCCTTGCATCAGACCTGTTTGATGCAAGCACCTTGCATCAATCTAAGGCCTTTGAAATTCTGGCCCACACTTTTTTATCTCCCTTTCAGCATCTTAGATTTTATTTTACAGCATATTTAGTTTCATCACTGCTATTTTTTGAAGCCTTCCAGCTACCCATCTTTTGCATGAAAATGCCCTGTAAAATACAAACTAAGTTCAAGCCTCCCATTCCTGCAGAACTGATCAGTTGGTTGTTCATATAGCCTGTCTTTAGTTATAACAAAAATGGAATAAGGAGCTGTTCAGTGCAAAGATAAATGTGCAGTAACTGGGAGGCAGAAAACCCTGCATCATTTTACTCTTAGAGGCATTTAAGAACCTTGGCTGCAGTAGTACTTAATATTTTTTATAAACAGTTATTCCCTGAACTAACAGCACCTATAGGTATCCTGTGTATTCAGTTTTCAGCAGTGATCAAGCTTGGTAAGCTGAGTATCTTACCTTTTGCTCTGCTGACCAGTTTCGTGAAAAGTTGCATTATTTGACGCTGCCAGAAAACATGCAGATTATTCTCTGATTGTCTACCTTTGCTCCAGCATTGATCAGCGTATTTTACATCATGAAGCATAGTTATAGAGGAATTTCTGAAGTAACCACCAATGATTTTCCACCAAAACTCTCTCAATTTGACAACATTGACTGATGTTGTTTTATATACCCTTTCCAATACCTTGTCCCTTTGAATCTCCTGCAGGATATCAGTAACTGCAATTTGATTTCCCATTTATCCTTTATTTCCTTAGATGTGTTTATTGCCCTTGTTTGCATAATCTGTGTCATGTCTGATATACTGGTATCTTTACCCACCATATTCACATACCTTGCCAGAGTAACACAGTGCAAGAGAAATTAGGTGCTCTTTTCAAGCTACAAAATTGTTTGACTTTACTGGCTAGATTTTCACTTGGTAATAATGTACTTTAATCAATACTAGTTTATAATTATTTTTTGTTTTCTAATTTGACAAAGGCCGTATTGTCACTATTAAATGCTACTTTCCATGCAGTATGCAGATTTGTGTTAAAATTACCTTTTCAAACACACCACTGTACTTTATATGCATGAACAGGGTGGTTACCACCCAAATTTACCAGTTTATACAACTTAAATTGTTTAACTGGCAATGTATTATGGCAAAGGATGGACTACCCCCTTTTTGCTCTATTTGACATTAAAAGGGAAGTAAGGTCATTAAGATCCAACTGTAGCATAAAAATTGTAACTCCTAGACTTTCCTCCAGTATAGGAGAATGTTCATTTAGTTTGTGCATTCAATAGTTGAAATATATGACTTATTTTTTTACATTATGGCTTTGGCCATACAGCTATTAAACTACTTTTGAAGAAATATTATCGTAGCCAACTTAATTGTAATTGTTTTTTTGTGAATGTTAAGGTTACACGTGCATACTGTGCTTTTATGTAATCATGTTGTAATATATAGGCTGTTCTGTATAACCCTGGGTCGTGTATGAAAAAGGGCATTTGGCTTATTGCGCTTACCTGGTTAACAAAACTTTAAGTAAAAAAATTAAAAAGAGAGCCTGTGAGGGGAGCGCAAAGGTTGTTCTCTGAGATGCCTTAGTACAAGATTCTTAATTATTTATTTATTTATTGAAAACGTCAGAGATTTATCTTTGAGCACAAGTGTTCCTTTACAAAGGTTCCATGTCAAATGCACAGTCAGAAAAAATTATCAGTACACAAGCAGTTCCAGAGGAAATGCAGTTGAGTCAAGCTCTAGGTACTTAAGACAGAATAATTACATATAATTTAAAAAAAAATATATCCATACAGATCATTGTATAAAAAGTCAAAGGACATGTACAGAGAGAAATTGAATAATTCTGAGGTAGTGGAAGAGGTATATGCACTCTAATTGAAATTCTGCTCTGAGGTCTTCGAACAATTAAACATTTTTAAATAACTGCCCTAGCAACACTATATCTTTATCCTCCCAACTCTCATACCTTGAGTCAATAGCTGCTGAGGGAAGCCTGGGCAGGCATCAGTAAATATATTCTCTCCAAAGACAGAGTTGTTTGCATGCTTTTAAGCTTGCTAGAACAGATCCGTAGGATGACTTTCATTCATTTATTTAGAGTGCTGTCTACAGTACTTCATTGCTGAAAAGGGGGAGGGGGATGATAGGTGGTATGCCCTGAAATATAACACATGGAACATAATGGGCATTAAGTATGATATTTATATTGTGCTCTGTTCAGTTTTACACCTGCTCTTTAAATTATGTTCATCAGCTATCCCAGAGTGTTACAGCTCTTTCAAGAAGCTGCTGAAATAATGAAATTTATATTGTGTACTGTTTTGTTTAGCATATCATGGGGCACAGTCCTTTGCTCAACCTTCTGTTCTATACAGGGCAAGCAGCTGTCATACAATATACTTTTCTTAAAGCATTGCTGAGAAAAATGCAGCATGAAATCAGTATGCCCATCAGCAAAGTGGTGTTTATTTATTATACAGCCAATTAATTTTTATCAGCTGCTGCTATTTATAGAGATATGTATACTAGATAGATAGATAGATAGATAGATAGATAGATAGATAGATAATCTTTGAGTGGTTGTATTGGGTTTAAATACTATGGCTTGTCTCTCACAGCCTCTTGTCCATTTTCTTTAATCCAGGTGACTGTCAATGAAATATATCATTGTCATGCAGGGAGATATTTTTGGTAGCCCCATTTTTTTACCAGAGATTTATATGGACACTAGGATACTGAAGTGTCTGCTCTAAACATACACATAAACACACATGCACCATTATATATTTTTTCTTTCTCTCCCATTTTCTCTCTCTCTCTCTATTCCTTACATTTTCCTGTCTTCCCACTTCTATAGTTAACTTTTACTTTAATCTGTACTGCACTTTGTCCTCTACAATGTCCTGTACTTTACTTCTCACATCCTCTACCATTTGTACTTCTTCACTGCTTTGTCTCTCTTCTAACTATTGCTTTCTTCTATTATCATAACCTATTTCTCCTTTATTTCCCCACTATTTTCTCAGGTCTACCCAGATGTCAGCTATGTAGTACCTATCTGATAATCATCCTTATTTTTAAAGTCTAACTCTCTAATTCCCTCCTGTAGGACCTTTAACCCTTTGTGTCTCCTCATCATCCTCTGATCTTGCTTGTCTGGTCCAAGATGCATTACCCATGTCTCCAAGCTTCCCTAATCCCATTAGAGCAGGTAAATCTTTTTTCTAATCAATGTACACTTTGACTCTTGCTAAGCACGGCGATTTTATTTTTAAAACCTGTGATCAAGCATCATTGACTTTGACCAACTCTTGTTTTGTGAATGTACAAAATAAACTGCATTACCTGCTGGCCTGGAACGACACAGTGATAAAGACTAGCCAGATACAATGCACTGTGTATCTTCAGCTGATGTTTTGGGAGTGAGGTCAGTATCAAGTAAAGGTAACTGTAGTTATGTACAGCTGCAAGGAGTTTGCAGATGGAGATAATCTACTTTGTTTTGTTATGGCAGGTTTGTACAGTAAGTCAGGACAAACAACACTTGTGTATCTCTGAATAGGCTCACAACCTTTCTCTAGTAACATGCAGTTCAGTATGTTAAAGTGTACAAAGGGACTTTATGGCCATCACAAAAAATAAAAACAAAATGCAAAGACATGTTTAATTATTTTAAAATTGGTGAACATCAATTCAATAGATTGGGGTTAGGTGGGGTGGTGAAAAAGGGTATGTGAAGGTAAAGATATGATAAGGTCTTGGTCTTTAACCCAAACAAGGAAACATACCCGATTACAGGGAAAGAACAGAATAAAATGTGGTTTATGCAGTACCTTTCATACACAATGTAGCCCACAGTGCTTTAAGAGTAATGAATTTGAACATGGTACTGCAGGTACTGTACTTAGTCTACAGTTTATCTAGCAGCCATCACTGCAGTAATATCCCACGCTCAATCACACTGATTTAGCTCTAGGGATGAGGATGCATACAGTACAGTAAATTTAATAATTAGAGCTTCATGTTCTCTCAATATTTGAACATATGAACTTTAAGCCTGGAACCAAGAAAAAGTTCACCACAGTCTGAATAGTTTCAAAAGTCTAATGGTCCTGTTGCAACACAGACAAAAACATGAAAAAACATCCCAGCACTCCCCAGCTGGTGAAGCTTGTTCCTTCGCCACCATATCCCCAACCCATTCATTTTCTTCCCTCACCCACTACAAATATTACTTAGAAAAAGTCAGCTTCTGGTACTGTGCCTGGAGCTAAGAGTATCCAGTGGGGTCCCTAGCCAACCCCATCCCCCAAATAACAGTATTAAATACTTTTTCCCCTACAGTGTCTTCTGATTCAGAATTTGAGGCTGAGAAGGCAAGTACAGTGATTAATGAAACCAAGCTAGCAGCTGTCCTTCTTACTCCTCATCCTACACATACTCAAAAAAACATTGGTTAGGATTTTTAAAAATCATAAAATTGGAAAAACTGCTAGTTACATCAAGTGGGATTTTTGAAAGTAATAAAATGGACACCACTCCTAGTTATATTGGGTGGGATTTCCAAAAGACACAACATGGGTCTCTCTTCAAAAGTTCAACTTGCCTTCAGAATTTCTAGCTATTTTATGGTACTTAACATCCAGCTTTTAGGATAAAAAAAAGCTAAACATAGATGTAAATGACAGACTAGGTTACACATGGTCTGAAAATTGTGTCCAAGCACATTTATGCCCAAACTTTACAAAATGTGCATAACTACCTGTAAGTCAGTGTGTTTGTTTGTTTATTTGTTTTTAAAATTAGACATAGCCACGTCCTAGCTTTAAAACTTGGACATGGGCCACTTTTTGTTATATCCAAAATATTACAGTATACCAGTATTGCCCCTTTAGGGTAGTGCGGATAAAGCTGCAGCCAATGAGGTGCATTTAAGTCTCTCAGGTAGTCCATTACTAGACTTGAGTAACAATTGGAGGCACCACAGGGGCACAAAGACATAGGTAGGCAGCTGCAGAGGTTGCAGAAAATAAAGTTAGGGACTTAGGCACTTGGATTGGAGCAACTGTCAGGGACATGTATGGTAGGAAATAAGGTGGCAGGAAATGTTATTTCTAGTGGTGAGGATGGCGAATGGATCCAGGTGGAGAGGAAAGACTGCAGCCATCTACATAATTATGCACTATTACCAGTGGACACTAGAAAAAGAAATCAGAATCTAGCTGGCCAGTTGAGGGTGGTCTTCAGATGACTCAAATGGGTGGGGGGCAGTCCATGAACCAGGACTCGTAACCTTCCTAGGAGAAGTAAGGAAAAGAATGGGGAGAGGAGCATTAATGTAGTCACTGGGGATTTTATTGTCAATGTCATGGGTGAGGTGGAAGGGGTATTGCTGGAACAGGATGGTAGCCCAGGTGAGATAGCTTTTTTGCATGGAGAGTGAGTGTGTGTGGAACAAGTGTTGTCCAGAGCCAAGCAACACAGCTGGGGTGAAGCAGGTCATCTTTCTCCATGTTGGCACAAACAACACAGGAAGCACACATCCTGGGTCATAAGAAGGTCATTAACTGAACTCATGATGTTCCTGAAGGGAAAGATATCCAGGATGATCTTTTCTAAAGTTCTTCCAGTCCTGAGGATTAGTGAGGATTAGCAACAGAACACAAGGCATATTAAAGCTTGACCAAGAATCTACTGCAAGTTAAAGGGGTTTGCGTTTCTTGCTAATGGACAACCTTATGGGGCAAGGGACACCTGTATATCCAGAATGGATTATTCCTGCACTGAGTGGTGGGGGTACTGGCCAGCAGTATGGATGAGGAAATTAAGGGGGGGTTTAAACTACAGGATGGGGAGAGGCTGGCATAGAGGACAGTCAAGTGCAGGATGTAGATAGAGGGGAGCACAACTGGAGGGTAGCAAAACAGTACAATAACAGGAGAGGAAACTGCAGAGGGGCAAGAAAGAATAGAGAAGCAACTAACCTGACTTTTACACAGGACACTATAAGGAGAGTACCCAGCAAAATAGGCACACTCAAGGATCTAATGCACATTGAGGGACAGGACATAGTGGCACTCACAGAGACCTAGTGACCATGAACAACAGTGGAGGACAGGAGAACATTAAAGGGGCAAACACTTTCACAGTAGAGTCAATCTGGGTCAAGCTAGGTGAAAAGGGGAGGGGTTAAAAAGTCCCCTTAGGGGTGTGCTACAGGCCTCCAAACAACTTAGTACAGCATGATTCCCAGTTCATTGTGGAAATAACAAGAGCAGCCAAACGTACTGCTGTTGTGATCTTGTGGAGATATTAGTCTTTTTGGCATAGACTAAGGTTTCAAAGGTTCCTGTCCACCATCAAAGACTGCTTCCTAGATCATCATGCCCAACCAAGTACCTTGTTTTCAGCAGTAGGAATGTGATCACAAAAAAGTCTGTGACTGCTGTAAAGACATGGGCTGCTTCCAGACCAGTGTGAAGAACAGAGCAGCACTATGGATGTGCAAGGATAAAATTAAGAAAGCCAAAGAGGAATGCAAGGATAGTAGTATGAACTACAGATTACACTAAAACCTTCACCCAGTACATACTAAAAATGGAAGGATGGATGTGAGGGAGGGGTTGTGTCTCTGAAAACAGGGGAACAGGGGTAGAAACCTATTATAGCAAGAGGCCAGATGGAAGGAGGGTGTACACAGAGAGGTTCCATGGCATCAGGAATAGCCATGATGCAGGTTTTGGACACCGCACTTACCATGGTAGCTAGCTACCTGGTGAAGTTCAAGCCCATTCTGTCACAAAATGTGGACAAGATACACATCAGAATCATAACGAAGCTAAGGGAGCAATTGGCGGGACCGCTTACAGTAATCTTTCAGGAGTCTGTGCAAACAGGGATAGTGTCAGTGGATTACATAATGGTTAATGTGGTACCCATATTTAAAAAGGGGACACATTTGGAACCTTGGTACTACTGGCCTGTTGGTTCCATGTCATAATGGCGATTGTGGAATAGCAATCACTGTTACAGAGAGTGTACATCGCTGAAAAAAAAGGCAATGTACACTCAACGTGAAGAACAAGCATTTGTCAATGCCGAATGTTGTTGCACTGGCATTGGCTTTGGTGGTGCAGTGCGGAAACACATTTTAGGCAGGATGTGAAAAATGACAGCTGTACTGTTCATATGGAGGTGTGAAAAAACCGCAGCGTTGAAAATGTGGCATGTAAATATTGCGGATTTGCGAAGTTACAAGGGTGCATGGGAAATGCACAACGCACTTTTGTAATACAGTCATTTTATGGACTATCAGCACCAAATGTTCAACATAGGCATTTTAGCACCTCTGCTCATGCACAGTGTCACTGTCATTTCCTCAAACTGTCCCAAAAAGTGATTTCGCACAGCGACCATGCTACTCTGCACCGGACGTGTGAAAACATATTTCAGGCAGGATATGTAAAATGACAGCTGTACTGTTCATCAAGAGGTATGGAAAAATGCCAATGGTGAAAATCCAGAGTGAAAATATTACAAATGCACGTTACAAGCGTGCGTGAAAACTGCACAATGCATGCTCATAACACAGTCATTTTATGGAGTATCATCACCAAATTTTCAACATAGGCATTTTAGGACCTCTGCTCATGAACAGTGTCACTGTCATTTTCATAATCTGCCCCAAACATGGATTTCTCACAGCGACCGGGCTATTGTGCACCAGAAGTGCGGAAACACACTTCGGCCGGGATGTGAAAAATGACAGCTGTACTGTTCACAAGAAGGTGTACAAAAATGACAATGTTGAAAATTTGGTGTGAAAATATTGTGAATTTGTGAAGTTATGAGCGTGCGGAGCAAGTGCGCAACACACACTCACAACACAGTCAATTTTTGGATTTCTTCCACCAGATTTGCAACATAGGTTTTTTGAGAGCCCACCTCATGAACACTGCCACTGGCCTTGTGTTAATTGGTCCAAAAAGTTGATTCCACACAGTGACTGCGAAATCACCTTTTGGGGCCAGTTAACATCATAACAGTGACAGAATTCATGAGGATGGGTCCCAAAAAACCCATGTTGAATATTTGGTGCAAAAATTCCAAACAATGCCCAAGATGTGCATCAAAGTTGACAAAACCCCCATTTATTCCATTATGCAGCTTACCAGCATTCCCTCAGTTTGCAGTCAGCTTTCAAGAGTGCAGATGTGTTCCAGGTCCACTGAAGATCATAGAGCCGGACTCCGGAGGTAAGTATGGGGTGGGGGGTGTGGGGAAGCAGGGTGCACGGAGGGTGGGTGCGGGTGGTAGGGACACTATGAGGGACCGTTTTTTATTTACAGGAGTGTAGAAAAACATCACGGTCAGTTTTCTATTTTGACAGGTGTTTTGTTTTGGGGGGGCACAATAGCTGTCGGGGGATTGGGCACCCCCGTTGGCACATAGGAAGTGGGGGACAGATGCCAATGGGGATTGGGCACTCCTTCGGCAAATAATGAAACCGGGGAGCGCGCATGAGCTGAGGGGGATTGGGCACCCCTTGGCAACCAAAAAAAGGAGAGGGGGGGACACATTATGCCGACGGGGAGTGGGCTCCCCCGTTGGCACATATAAGAGAGGCAGAGTAAGCTGACCAGGGAATTGGGCACCCCCAAAGTCTGCAGTTTAGTGGCCACTGTGCTGCCATGTTTAATGCTGGACAAGCACGTAGGAAGGGTCCACTGCGTGTGAAGAGTTTTGCTCGTATTGCAGTGGACCTTTCCTTAGATGTGCTTGCCCGGGTGGTGTGGCGCCTGCATGCAGGCTGATTGGGGAGTGAGGGACGCACATACTAGTGCATGCCCTGCATTTTCCCAACAGTGACCATGCCTCCAAATCTGCACTACCCAAAGATGTTGGCTGCACAAGCACGCCAACATAAAAATGAGCAAACACGGAAAAGATTGTTCTGATTACTAACTCCGAGGGAGGTGCATGTTGAGAAGACAGTGAAACTTTGAAAACAAAAATTGCAGAGCAAAAAAAAAAAAACAGGAAAAATACTGTATTCCTCCCCAGCCCCAAACTCTGCACCCCCACTATAGCCAGCTACCCTCACCACTCCACCACGGTACCAGCTCTGTAGCCTTGCACCACACTACCCCTTACACACCCTCCCTCCTCTTCCTGTCTCTCTCCCATTCTTCCTATCACCCTGTTCTTTCCCGTCACTACCCTTACAGGGTAGACCACATGACAGGCATTGAAAGTGAGTCACTCATATTCGAGTCGCTCACTTTCAGTTGCTGTTATAACGGTATACCTGGCTGGTCAGCCTGACATTAATGTTGGTAAGGTCCTGGAAGCCATTTTCAATGGACATAATCACATATTACTTGGATGAAGCCAAGGGTCTTGCCCCCTCTTATCATGGCTATATGAGGGGCAGATCATGCCAAACCAATGTAGTCAGTTTCTTTAAGGGTATGAATAGAGAGGTGGGGAGAGTCAGGTACAGAGCCATAAACATGCTATCCAGATGTCACCAAGACCATTGATACTGATGAAAAAGAACCTAAGCAAAGTACACTAGTGTGATATACACAACACATATACAAGATGGATTGTTAACTGATGTGGGCAGGAAGCAGAGATTTGTGGTTGACAGGCTCTATTTAGAGTTTAAATGAGTACTCAGGGATTGTCACTGAGGCAAATGCTGTTCAGCATTTTCAGCTGTGCAGGGGTTATCAGCAGGATGCCTAAGCTCACTGATAACACTGAGCTGGCTAGAGTGGTGGACTTCATTAAGGATAGAGAAAAGACGATAAATTAGGATGAGCAGTGTGCAGCCACTGTCAAAAGTTCAGTAGAATGCTAATGTTCTTAAAAACTGGAGATTTCAGAAAGGAAGGGAAAGCAAGCATGCCTTTGGAAGACTCTGGTCAGCCCCCACTGGAGTACTGCATGCAGTCTAAGCTCTACCTTACAAAAAGGACACTGAGGCAGATGAATGACTTCCATACAGGCCCCCCAAAATTATCAGGGGTATGGAAGAAAAAATCTAATAGGAGAGGCTGGTGGTCCATAACATGTTCAAGTTGGAGAAATGGAGGCTGGGAGAGGGCACAGGATCTCAGTCATCTGTATACTCAAAGGCATCAACAGCATCAAATAGACAGAGATGTTTGATCAGGTGCCCATCAGAAGGACATGGGGAAACACAGTCGAGCAAAGAGGTGGTATATTTAGGAGCGACTTTAGGAAGCACATCTTCTTTGAGGGTGGTGGGCCTATGGAACAGCCTACCAGTGGAGAAAGTGGACAGGTAGACAGTATAGGCCTTCAGCTTAGCAGAGAGGGCTAGCAGGAGGCAGTGTGATCTAGAGGTTGGGAGTAGAACTGGCTTGGTAGCAAGGCGATCACAGGTTCAAACCCTACTAAAGCTAAGGGTACTCAGTGTGTGATCTTGGGTAAGTCACTTAGCCTCCCAGAGCTCCTGTCTACCCAACTACAGAAATGGGTGCACAGTACCCCACTAGAAAAAAGGTGTTGCATCTAATCTGGGCTATTCTGGTTTAATAACCAGTGTTATCCGTGTCAGTGGCTCAGTAGGTAGCACACTTGCCTCTGAGGCCAGGAGATCAGAGGGCTGTGGGTTCAGTTCCCACATCTTGCACTTGGGTTAATATCCCAGTACTGACACTGTAGTGCTGCACTTCTGAGGTGCAGTCTTTCGGATGAGACATTAAACCAAGGTCCCATCTGCCTGGATTGGTGGTAGTTCAGGTGGATATTAAAGATCCCATGGTGCTTATCAAAAAGAGTAGAGGAATTTTTGTTACGAAACATAAACATTACATCACCAGTATTCATATATCATACCAGAAATTGTACAAAGAAAGAAAACACAAAAAAATAAGAAACATTGCATAGAAGGTATACATCATGATCATAAACGGTATTAAACATTTCATATCAGAGAGAAAAAAAAACTATCAAAGGGGATCCCCACACATTACTCTGTATTTAAACTAGCATACTAAAACTAAGACTAAATATTCTGTTAAGTGAACATTTTGAAGTGTCTGCATAAATGGGCCACTTTATCTGGTGTAAATCTCTGTGTATCAAGTTCTTTTACTCTAATCATTTCAGCTTCTATCTGCGTAATTAAAACACTGTTTGTAGATTGTTGCTGTTGCAGAACATACTGACAGTGTGCTTTCCATAAAAAGTATTGAATGGCAGCGAAAAGTACATTAAAGTACTTTTGTGAAAGATTCTCCAAACACCAGAGTAATCTCCAAGTATTAAAGTAGCATACGAGACTCTTGTAAAAAAGGGCAGTTTCCACCTATTGGCCAGTTCTGCCCACACCTGATTGCTAGAAGGACAGTCAAAGAAAAAATGAAAAATACTTTCTTCTATGTTCACACACGTTAATTTAGGACAATACCGTTCAGCTATGGGTTTATGTTTTAGATTACCTCTCACACCTGACTTTCCCTGTGAGCATAACCAGACAATGTCCCATACCTTAACAGGGATTCTGCTTTCATTAAGTTTATTTAAGGCCCAATTCATTTTGACAGGGATACATTCAGGGAAAATTAAAGCCACTTGCTATACATTGTGAACTATTTGTGAATAGAAACCTTTCCTATTTAAGGCCATCAATGTCTGTTTCTCTATTTTCCATTGGTGTAATTTTTTAACTGAAGGACCAGCATAGGTTGGAACTGCAAATTGTGACAACAGTTTAGGGGGGTATCAACCCATTTTATAAAATATTTCTGCAGGGCCCACTGTATCCAAGACTGCCAAAGCGACCCGTTTGTCTCCCAAGCACATTTAAAGGTACTGTATAAACAAATGGAATGAAAAAATACCACTGGGTTTATCATATTAAGCCCCCTTTTCCTCTGTGAGAGGTAAGTAACATCCCTCTTAACTGGATTGAGTCTGCTGCTCCAGAGCATCTGGAAGAAAATACTAAAAGTCTAGTCTCCAAGCGTACCGGGAGGGCATAAATATAACTGACATATAGAAAAATAGGAATAATAAATTTCTTGATAATTTTGTACATGCTTTTTCTTTCCAAACTTCCAAGTTTTCCAAAGGCAAACTGTGCTTTCACCTATGTTGATTTGTTTTTCCCAATTATAGGTGGCCATATCACCGGGACCTACCCATATACCTAAAATTCTTTGTGGCACAGTGGAGATGCTGATTCCACTTACATCTCTGATCATAGTGGTTGGCTTATTCAGGGCTATAATAGTGCTTTTGTCTTTATTCAATTTAACACTAGAGAATTGTGCACAGGCATCAAAGGTGCTGATCACCTTTTCTATGGAGCTGATGTTTTGAACAACGAGAGTAACATCGTCTACATATGCAGTTACTTTCCCTGGAGTTAAAGTCTGATGAGGAGCCAGACCTATAATTTGTTTATCCCACTTTATCTGTCGGATGACTGGGTCTAGAGCAAAGGTATAAAGTAAGAGGCTTAGCAGACAGCCCTGCTGTACTCCTTTTAAAAGAGGAACATCCCCACCAAATAAACCATTAACTGTTGGAATAATATTAGCATTAGAATATAATAGTTTTTTCCAATCCACAAATGTTTTTGGGATCCCATATGTCTCTAGTACATTAAATAGAAAATGGTGCTCAACTCAATCAAATGCTTTAGACTGATCTACTGCAACTATAAAGTCTTTAAGATTTTGAGATGTACAGGCTTCACAGAGCTCTCTTAAAATAAAGAGATTATGTTGGATCTTACATTCAGGGATAGCGCATGTCTGGGTCATATCAATTAAAGTTTCAGCTACTGTTATTAATCTATTGTTCAAAATTTTTGCCAAAATCTTATAGTCACTATTAAGGATGCTGATGGGTCTCCAATTAGACAGTTTATTCGTATCCCCCTTTTTAAATATGTAGTATATGAGAGCTGTACTAAAATCTGTACACTTAAATTCTGACTGTAACATAAAATTAAAAATATTTGCCAGTACAGAACTCAAAAAAGGTTCATATTTTTTATACAGTAGAAGTCATTAGAGAGATCATCTATTCCTGGTGAGGTTCCTATCTTTAACTTTTTAATTGCCCCACAAACTTCTTCAGAGGTAATTGGATCTACCAATGCCTCACCAGCATAATGGCTCAAATGGGGCATTGGTGCAGTTAAAAAATTCTGCACACTACCCTTTTTTAAGGGGTTTTGAGAAAAATGTTCATATAAGTTTTGTTGCACTAATGAAAGTATTCCTAGATTGGTGTCTATCAGCCGATTGTCCGATGTAAGTAAACCTTCCATAATGGTTTTATCCAACCGTTGTTTGCACGCCTTGTAGGGATCTGAAGCTGGTTGATTATTTGTACAAAATCTCATTTCCATGTCCAATGATTTTGCTCTATCATATTGATAGATTTTCATTTGCTTTTTTATTTCCAAAATTAGCATTTTATATTTCATGTGATCCTTTGGTGGGAAAGACATAAGTCTGTATAAATGATTTCTGTAGTCTCAATATTTAATATAGCTTGAGTTTGCAGAATGTTTATCGAATGATAAAAATAGAGATTTTAAATATTTTTTTGTATCTGTCCACCAGTCCCAAAGATTATCATAAAGACATAGGGTCGAGATTTTGGCACCAAAAAGAACTTCCACCTGTTTCTGACATTCAGTTGATTCCAATAAGGAGATGTTCAGCCTCCATCTGTGTATATGGGAATAAATCTTTGGGGGTACTGTTGCTAGACTTAGAGATCCTAATAATATACAATGATCAGAAAATTCTGTGGGCTTAACTTCTATTTTATAGGGTTTTACATGTTTAGACACTAGAATGTAATCAATGCATGTAGCATAGATGTGTCTGAAATAGGTTGCCCCTACATCATTTTTCTTCAGAGTTCTGTATGTATCTGATAATCCTGTAACCAGCATGATTTGTTTGAAGGCATGCGTGTCACAATATACCTTTTTGATTATGTCACCTGCATATTTCAGATCCAAACTGCAATTAAAGTCCGCTCCCCATATAATGTTCTTCTGTGAGTATAAATAAGGTTTTATTTCCTCAAAAAGATCAATTCTAGCAGATTTGGTCTGGGGAGCATAAAGATTAATAAGGCCAAAAGCAACTTCTTTGTACGTGCAGTCTATGGCCAGAGCCCTCTCAGGATGTATATCAATAAGTCTAGATACTCTGAAGTTAGGGGTTTTAAATACAATTCCTATTCCATCAGCAGTATTTGTGCAAAAGGTTTAAAAGGAAGGACCCCATGTCCAATTCCTCTTAACCTGATTTACATCAACAATGGAGGATAGCCTAGTTTCTTGAACGAAGATGATGTCTACAGCAAGTTGTCCCAAATAGGCTAATACAGATAATTGCTTTTTGTACTGTTTCAAACTACAGATATTAAGTGAAGCAACATGAATAGAAGCCATGCGTTATGTACATAAAAAGCATGTTTGGTACAAACTCCTTATATTCAGGGGCCTTCTTCGTGACTAGCTTTAGCTTTTCTTTTTTTACCTTTTTTACCTTTCCTTTACTTAGCCAGTTCCATAGTCTTACTTTCCACCTCTTCAGTGATTATATCAGACCTATGTGATGCATCAGACTCTAGCTCAGATTCTCCCATGTCTACTCATAAAGGGGAAAAAGGATTTTCCATCCTGAAGGTGGTAGGGAGGGGGGGGATGCTGTCTAGTAGACACCCTAGTAAATCTCCTGGCTTTAGCAACTTCAAAGGGGGGTAGCATACTAATACTTGTTTTCCCATCCCTAGAGAACTGGGACATCTCTCTACATTCTTGATTATCATAGGTCTCCCCATTATTTTTTCATTCCTAGGGAAGGGGTCAGCAGTTGTCAGGGTGTCAGTAACAGCCTCCCCAGGGGTATTTTCTTGAGGTACAGCATTCTGAGATTTAGCCCTGCCAGCAGCTTCATGAAAGAAATGGCTTCTTTTCTCCTGGGCTCTATCGATCAGGTCATCTTGGTCCCACCCCTCAGTTCTGTTTCCTTTAGCCCAAGGACACTGGTGAAAGGCGTGACCTTTATCATCACAAAAGTTGCACTGGAATATATTGTCACATAGATCAGTGGAGTGGCCATACCCCCCACATAAGGAGCATTTGAGCATATCACAGATGCTGCTCAGATGAGTCTTAGACCCACATTTATAACAGGCCCTAGGCTGTCCCCCATAAAAACAAACACCCCTGTCCTTGCCTAGGAAGAAGCTATTGGGGAGGTGGATAATTTCTGAATTGACTTGGAATAATTTTATTTTAAATCTCCACCCTCCCGTCCAAAATCTCTCTCTATCCATAATTGCCTCTGGGGGTCCCAGAATATCACATCATTTCTGAAACCTGCGATATATATCACTAACGTTCACTCCTTCATTTCTGAACATGATGGAAATATATCTTATCTGGGGTTTAGTAAGGGGATGGCATAAAAGGGTGTCCAAAGAGGTGTCTGCTTAAGGTTATTATACTTTTCCCAGAATCTCTCAAGGCTGATGTTAGTTTTAAAGCTAACATCAAAGGTATCTTCCCCTGATATATGAATTAGAGCGTAAACCTCTGCTGGCATGAATTTCATGGATCCCATCAATAGATGTTTTGCAACATAGTACCTGTCCGGGTGCTCTGGTAGCCCTCCCCTATACCTTAACCTGACAGTATTTCTTCTAGGGGCCTACTCGTGTTTATTCTTAAAAAGTTCTGACATTGGATTTTTTTTGGCATATCAGTATTATTATCTTGAGATTTAGATTGTTCTTGCTCAGCAGTAAAACATGCAATATTAGTGCAACTTGATTTCACATCCCCCCCTACCCCCTGATGGGCCAGGCACTGTAGAGGCCTGGGTGTCATCATCTAAAATCTGTGCAGTAACTTTTATAGGATCCTTTTTATCAGAAACAGTTTTACCTGAGCTCAGAGTTTGTGCTACAGCCCTTTCATGTCCTGTTGTAGGCCCAAACAAAATGCCCTCATTCCAATCGGGGTCAGAAACCCATTTTCCTTTTTCGTCCCGTTTCCAACCAGATGAATTCAAGGCATCATCAGCCGACCAGTCACTCCCAAAATACTACACAGTGTCTTTTCTTAATCCAAATTGTTTTCGGACTTCTTGTGTCACTGAAATGTATTTCGCCTGTTCAGACATGGTGTTAGCATCTCCCGGTTGCTGCACATGACTTGCAGCACTCTCAGTAGAACAACTTTTCCCTGGATCATCCAAACTACTACTAGGGGGCTCTGCAGAGGCCCAAATCATTTTTGACTGTGGATTATCAGTAACAGCAGGTGGTAGGTTTTCTCTGGTAACATCCTCCACCATATCGTGATTATCCAGATGAGTTGAAGAATTATCCTGCATAAATCTAGTGGTTTCACAAGATTGCTCTGTTGCTACCACAATTTCTTCCACATCCAAAATCTCAGTCAGCTCTTCAGACACATCCACCTCCATCACTAGCTCAGTCTGCTCTGCCATCAGCACAGCGCTTGGGCTCCCCCTACTGACAAGAGTCGGGGAATTTCCCCGGTGTCCTGGCCAAATTTCCCTCATTCACAAAAAATACCACCAACAGCTTAATCTGGTTCAAGGTCAGTTGGTATTCATCTGTTTTCCCCTCTCCTGGGTCATGCCTGAAAATAGACAGGATTTGTCTAGTGCACTTACCCAGTCAACAAAAACTAAATAAATAAAAACATTGTTAAAAATGTGAGTCTGGCTAAATCTTTGTTTTCCAAGGCAATTGCTGGATTCTCTGGGTAGTAGAGTGGCTAGGGATCTCTTTTAAGTCAGTACATGGTTGCACAGCACATGTTAAATACCTTTTTATAAAGTCGGGGGTTGGGTGGGTGGTGGATCTACAGTACAGACCCATCAGACCATAAATTACTGTTATTAATTTGGGTGTTTGAATGTTTATTGCACAGTACATACACATCTCTGTATTGGGCATTACATGTATTGACCCATGCATGTGCATTATGAAATAAGTATTGTCACTGAAGTACAGTACATGTATTTTATACCACCAAACAGTATGTAACAGAAAACACGTTTGTTGCACTTCAGAACCTTTTGTACTTTTTCTAGTAACAAAATTACCAAGAGGGAAAGTTTCTCTCTGAACAAGTATATCTATTTCCTTAAGGGGCAGAACTGTTCATTCTAGTGAAGTACAGTACGTTTTAAAATAAAGTAAAACTTTCTCAATGAAAAAATATGCCATGCTTGCACATAATTTTCATACAGTATGTAGCTTTTGATATCAAGCCCTTTACGTTGTCAGCTTCAGTACTTCATGTATGCGGTTTCTCAAAGTGTTTATAGAGATTCCAGTGAGACTGAAACGGCTTGTCACTTATCTAATTTTATCATGGAAATAAAGAAGCAAAATCTTTTATGAGGTCAGTTTGAGGTACTGTAGGCCTCATGAGGCTGCAACCAGCTGTCTTCACCAGGCAGTTAAAATGTAGTGCAGAAAAATATAAATGCAGTGACACCAGTAGCATCTGATTTTAAAACATTGAGGATCCAATGTTCAGTAACAGGTGTGTGGGTAATTTGATTGAAAAAAATAATTTGTGCCCATTATAAGTTTGTGACACTATTGCTCAGGATTGTAAACCTTCTGCACAACTTCAATGTCCTTTGTGAGAGCACAGCAGAGGTAATGTCATGCACAACACATTGCAGCTATTGTATCCTGACTTTCAGGCTGCTGGGCCCTTCTGCAGTTTATTTATGTATTGAAAAAGATTTACCAGGAAATATATACTGAGCCATAAAGTTTGTTTCCAGGTGTGTCCTGGGGGAATGGGGTGGGAGTAAATACATAGTATAAGTGCAGTAATCTGATAAGCAAAAGGCACAGTTGTATACAGTATACAATATACAGTATACAGTATACAGTATACAGTATACCATATACAGTATACAGTATACAGTAACATAAATGGCAAATTGCTAAACAAGAAAGATAGATAGGAAAGGAGGAGAAAAAAAGCAGGGTTAGGGAGCAGGGAGGAGGAATAGGATGAAAGAAAATGTGAATAGATCGGCGCTAATAGTGAAGGAAGAGTTAGGGAGGAAAAGGGTTGAAGGGAGGAAGGTAGTGGAAAGAGGGGAAAAAAGGGAAGAGGAAGAGTGAGGCGGTTGAAACATTTAGTAGTAGTAGTATAGTAGCTTGGGGACTGGCAGTGAATGAGGAAAGAGAAATGGGGGCAAGCCATTAGACTAAGGGCAACTGCAGGTGGGAGATGTATCGGCTTGGAGTAACAAGGAAAGTGAGCATTTGTAGGAGACAGAGCAAATTGTAAAGGGAAGAGAGTTCCAGATTTTAGGAAAGCGTTAAGAGAAGGCAATCTGTCCCACAAGAAATTTACAAGAAGGGAGCATTAAGGAGTGATAGCTTGACTTACAGAGAGTAAGAGGAAGGAGCCATAGGGGAGAGAAGAGAACTGAGATAAGGGGGAAGAGATGACAGCCAGAATTTAGAGATGGAGGCACAGTGAGTTAGGCGGTGATCTACCAAGGAGGGGAAGGAAAGATCAGTGTACAGAGAACAGTGGTGAGTATGGGAAGGACAGGAAAAGGCAAACCGGCAGAAGGATTGGAAGAGGGGATCCAGTCTGGCCAAAGTGGACTTGGGTGCAGCACCATAAACTATGTCACTATAATCAAAGAAGGAAGTATCTTTGAAATGATTTCCCAGTGAGTAGGGCTCCAAGCATGGGGTGAAGTTTTTTTATGAATAGCGTCTATGTGTTGAGAGAAGCCAAGGTGCCTGTCAAACCAGACACAAAGGTATTTAAAGAAGGGTACATCAACAATTGTACCCCCATCAAAGGCATAGAAGGTGGGGAAGGATGATAGCTTAGAAAGCCTCTGTCTGGTGCTGAAGCACGGAGTGACAGTTTTTTTTCAGCATTTAGTGTTAATTGATTTGAGTAGAACCAATTCTGAATAGTGCAAAATCAATTTGAAGTCTGGATGATAAATCCGAGGAAGAAAACCTGGATGCAGACAGGACCATGTCATCTGCATACATATAATAATAATAATAATAATAAATTTATTTATATGGTGCCTTATCCAAGACCAAGGCGCCTGACAATTTAAAACAGAATCAATCAAGAATACACTATCAATAAAATAACAATAAAATAGTCATCAAAAAGGAAGCTTATTCGTTAAAAGCCTGGTGCTACAAAAAAGTTTTCAAAGCTTGTTTAAATCCTTCCACAGTTGTGCACTCCCATAACTGATGGGGTAGAGAATTCCAAAGGTTAGGGGCTGCATACATAAATGCTCTCACCCCTGATGACTTCAAACCTACCCTTTGAATCTCCAGCAACCTCTCGTCGGCTGAGCAGAGTGATTGTCCAGGGCAGTAAGGATGAAGGAGCTCTTTTAAGTAGTCCAGACCCAGTCCATGTAGGGCTTTAAAAGTCAGCAAACTGACTTTAAAGGTGATCCGCCACTTTATTGGCAGCCAGTGCAGTTTGCGTAGCACCAGTGAAACAAGACATGAATGAGCAGTTCCCATCAAATCTGGGCTGCCATGTTCTGCACCAGCTGCAAGTGGCAGATTTCCACCCCAGAGAGCCCTAGGTGAAGGGATTTGCAATAATCTAAGCGTGAGGACACTAAGGCATGAACCAGCATAGGCAAGTCACCAGATGGAACCAGGTGCCTAATCCTGGCGATATTCCTAAAATGGTAAAAGGAAGATTTGACCACAGCTGACACCTGCGAATGCAGGGTCAGCCCTTCATCAAAAATTACCCCCAGGTTACGCACCCATTCAGAAGTCGGGAGTGAAACACCACTGAGAAAAAATCCGAAAGGTGAACCAGGCCCCAACCCCCCTATCTGCTGACCTGGGTACACAACCAACACCTCTATCTTTTCAGAGTTCAACTTCAGCCTGCTGGAATCCATCCACTCGTGGATTTCTTTCAGACAGTTAATAAAGACCGAGAGAGCTCCATCCTGGTCTGGAGCAAAAGAAAGGTAGAGCTGGGTATCATCAGCATAGCAGTGAAACCTCAGCCCGTACCTTCTCACAATGTCTCCGAGGGATAGCATGTACACTAGAAACAACATGGGTGATAGCACTGACCCCTGAGGGACCCCACACATCAGAGAAATGGGGTCTAAGAAAAAAATCCCAGACACCACTCTCTTAGTTCTACCCATGAGGAAAGATGTAAACCACCTGAGGACCATACCAGACAGTCCACAGGTGTACCTCAGGTGATCAAGCAACACCCCATGGTCCACAGTGTCAAATGCTGAAGAGAGATCTAGAAGAACCAAGATGGAATGGTTCTTCCGATCTCTAGCCATCAGGAGATCGTTGAGCATCCGAACCAGCACTGTCTCGGTACTGTGTCTCTTTTGAAAACTTGACTGGAGCAGTTCATAGATGTCATGGATGGTCAAATTGCTCCCCAGTTGTGCTGCCACTACTTTCTCAATCACCTTCCCTAAAAAGAGGAGGTTAGAGAAAGGTCTGTAGTTTGCATGGCAGTCTGGGTCCAATGTAGCTTTCTTCAGAAGCAGTGTAACCACTGCCTCTTTCAGGGAGCTAGGAAATTCTCCAGATTCCAAGGAGCACCAAACTATCCATGCAAGGACTGGACTGATGACATCAATACAACCCAATATTAGGTAAGTTGGTCCTGGATCCAAACTACAGCATGTAGTGTGCACACCCTGGATGATCCACATGACATACATGAACTCCAGTCAGCTGAAGGTACTCCAAGAAGGCTGAGGTGCAGCGACAGCGCACTGATCAAAAGCAGCACCCATAGAGTGTGCTGGTTGGAGTACTGCCCTGATATCAGCCACCTTATTCGCAAACAATTGAGCAAGTTCCTCGCACTCTGACTGCAAAAAAGCTTTCTGAAGTTGTAGACAGGCTGGGTTGCACAGTCTGTCTACAGCATGGAAAAGCTGAGCTGGTCGATTCTGAGCAGCCGTAATCTCCCCGGACAGGAATTCTCCCTTCTTACAGGTGATTGCAGATTGATAGACTTGATAATGGTCCATCAATCTAAGGCAGTCGGTATCAAGGTTGGACTTCCATCAGCAATGCCCAACCTTCATCCTTGTCTCCACATCTCCCTCAGAGTCCCATCAAATCAAGAGGGTCGAGAGCGAAGGGAGAGAGGATGAACACAGATAAGAGCAATGGAATCCAGAACTACCATGATAGCCGAATTATAGGCCATAACAAGGGTCTCTGGATCAGTGCTTGCAAATGAGAGGGACGATAGGTCAAGCACCACCTCCAGGCTATGAGAACTTATATCTCGTAAAGGACAGTACCTAACCATCTCCTCTGGGGTAGGCCTATGAAGGGAGGTGCTAAAACTGAACCCCACGATGTAGTGATTGGACCAACCAACTGGTTCCACCCCCAAGTCCGATGTTTCGATCCCTAGGTGGAAGACTAAGTCAAGAGAATGTCCATGTTTATGAGTGGCAGTGGTAACCACCTGTATAAGGCCCAGTGATGTCATCAACTGGAGGAAGTGCTGACCAAATTGCGAGAGTTCGTTGTTGACCCAGGTATTAAAGTCACCCAGAACCATCAGTCTGGGGGACTCAAATGCCATTTCGGTGATGAAGTCCACCACTTCCTGAAGGAATTGCTTCTCATCACTGAATGGACGATAGAAGAGGGCAATCCGATAACCTATGCCTACCACTACGACACACTCACATATGGATGGAAGCAGAAGAAAATGCTTTGGCAGTTGGCATCTGTTAAACTGTGAGCAGTATCTGCAGCCTTCGGGTGGGAGAGTGGACAACAGAGGATGGTAAAGGAGTGTGAGGGGAAAACCATTGGATGCTAGATAGGATTGTTGCTGGGAACCAGAAGTGGGATCACTGGACGACATGCACTTTGAGACCGTCAAGGTAAAAGAAAGGGGTTCCTACATTGTACGGGGGAGGGGTGCTATATATGGCTATGGCTGGGGAGTGTAGATTACTAATGGGGGGTGTAATCTGGAATAGCACAGGAAACACTGTTATCTGGGGGTGGGAAGGAGTGCCACTAGACATGAGGAATTTCTTGAATCATAGCAGTGCTCCTAGATTCATTTGGCATTTTCCCTGTAACTACAGGACAATTTTCCAGTGTTCTCCTGTAGATTACATTATTTTCTTTGGAAGCAGAATTGCTCTGTTTTCCCATATAATCTGTGCAAGTCTATGGGAACAATTTACCTGTAAATGGCTCCATTTTCCTGTAAACTACAGAAATCCCTGTAGAACTGGGTACCCTGTCATAGAGGTATGAAAGGATGAAGTGTAGCTTGGCACCACAAACTTAAGGAAACTCAGTACTAAGTGGAAGCCCAGCTCCACAAGCAAAGTTACAGTGCCTTGTAGCACTATAACATGCAACAGGCATACTGTATATATGAAATGTAAATATTTAATGTCTGTGGGTGCTGACCAGGATGTTAAAGGACACCATCCCTGATATCGCCAATTAACATCTGGACAGACAATTTTCAATGCCCTACACTCTGGGGGGGGGGGGCTCTTTCTTTTTCCATTCCTGTATGTATCCCTGTGGGTTTCTTCTATTTTACTAATGTTTATTCTGTCTGCAATCAACTAATACTGTATGTTCAATGTATATTTCAGTACTTGATTCAGTCTATTGTAACTATTCAAGCACAGCTGCTGTGGCTTTTTTTATTGATTGAAAACTGAATATAATAAATAGTTTCACAAGGTAAGGTACTGTTTTTGTGCTATGCGTGGCACCCATCTCCTTTATTTTTTTTTGGGGGGGGGGTCTCTTTCCCTTGTAGTGCTAACCCAGCACATTTGTATGTGAAAGAACAATTTAGCAGCTGCCACATGCTCATTGTTGAATCATCTTGACTATGACTGAGAACTGTGCAATGATTGTCCTGGTTCACAAACTTTTTCCCTTTTTCTTATTTCCATAATCAGTAGGTGTACATTTCAATTAGTATATTGAAAGCTTATGCAAAATCTTAACTAATCCCTCTATTTAATATGGTTGTCACTTCATGGATAGCGTCACTAATGCTGAACCTAATGTACCAGATCCAGGTGCCTCAAAGATTTCATTAAGGCATGAAAAATATATTGAACATATTAGTTGAGGATTAATTTAGAAAGGCATTTGGAAAGTATTGCTAATGCAGATGTTAAGATATTTTTTTTTTATTTTCCAATGATGTCCTCTTTCAAGATTACTGTATATATATTCCCTTATGAAGATAGACAAAATGACAATAAAAGACTTTGGGCTCCATTTTCAAAGGCCAGGGACTGACACGAGGGGCTTGCATCAAACAGAAATGACACAAGGGGCAGCTACTCACCAAATTGGTCCTCCCTGTGTTCAGCTATGCTGAAGCTGTTTTGGGGTCTGCCCCTGCCTCATCCCTCGCTAGGTTGAACACTCTATAATGCTTTCTGTTGCTTTGCCTCTAGTGGTCACCTCTGAACTCATTACTGCAGTCTCTACTCTTCCCTCTCTCCCAGTATGCTGTCAGCTCCACACCAGACTTATCTCTAAATACTACTTTGGGACCCTACCTCTCCTCTCCCCCTCCTCCCCATCTTCCTACAAGCTTCACTACAGAGACCCTTGCACTTTCTCTCTTCCCCACCCTCACTCTAGCTCAGGGTTGGCAGCCTTCTCCTACCATCTTTCCTCTATCTGGAATTCCCTTCCCAGCTCCATCTGTTTGTCTCCCTCTCTACCCACTCTAAAATATGCTGTTTCCCAATCCCTAACCACCACTTGCTCCTGTACCCTCTGACTCCTGCTGCCTATCTCTACCCTTTCTTCCACCCCTGTTCCCATTCCATCCTCCCTTCTCAGTCCCCCTGCTTAGTTCCTGTGTTACGCTAACTTCCCCTAAGCACCTCAATCAGATTGTCCTATACTCCTCTTTCCTTATCTATTAGGTTATTTCCCCTTCTTTTTAAATTGTATTATGTCATTGCACATGGCTATCACTGGCTTGTTATGTGTTGCAACTGCATTATTGTTTCCAATCCCTGCTACCTTTAATTATTGAACCTAGCTGTATTTTTATAGATTTTATTTACCTTGTTTCCCCCTCCACTTCTCCCCAGGTTACACCTGGAAATGAGACTCGACTCAGTGTGCCTCTCCTGGTTACCAAACTTTCAATAAATAAATAAATGTGATTTTTGAAGGGGGATGTGGCAAATGCAGGTGGGCATGCACTGGACTGGGCTGTGCCATACTTGCAGTGAATGTCCAGCTGCACCATGGTGGATTGGGGTCCTGTGCCATGAAAGTGATGTAGCATCCTCTACCACACTATTTTCAAAGCCCTCCAGTTGCCACAGATCCCACACATGGTTAGACCGGTCAGAGCTGATCAAACCAGACTGCAAACATGGGGCAGCATTGTGGGGAATGGGAGGTATGGATGAGCACTGATATGGCATGCTATCTAATGCCCTGAGGCAGTCACATACCCCATGGCTGTGTGGATACAGTCTAAATGCACGATGCCATGTTCCCAATGGTCCCCATGTAGGATCCTCCTATTGGGTGGTTAGCTGTGAAGGATGCCATCTCCTTATGTGTGGCTGACCTCAGCAGAGACTTCTGTGATGAGTGACAACAAAAAAACTGCCTACAAAGTCCCAGGTTTTCCATGTACACACTACCATGAATAATAATTTGAATTCTTCTCCTGGCAATAGAGTCCATTGACCCTCAGGTGCTACATAGTAATGGCACTCAGTAGGGGCTGTATGCTCATATGGACACATACACTACTGAAAACTTTAGGTATGCACTCAGTTGAAGGGTCATAAGTGCCTCCATACATGATATAATAAGTATGTGTCCAGTTCACCAATGGACAAACTGTCCGAAATGCGTCAGGCAAGAGTTTTTATTGCTTCCTAAATAAACGGGTTTTTTTCATAGCCGAGTGTTCACTCATGTATTTTTTCAGAGGTGGAGAGTGCCAGAGTTTTTTGCTGAATCTTCCATGGTACTAGTGGGATTATACTACCGTCTGGTCTCCAAGCAATCACTACAGAACTCTGAATCTATCTCGGAGACCCAACAGACTGCATTAATATTTATCTGTTACTGTAGTGTACTGTATGCTTAGCAACACCACTTGAGTGACAGCCATGTCCAGGCTATGTACCCAGCACCAATTACTATACAGACCCAACAGCCACGGGATGTTTCAGTGAGTTAATACTTACAACAGTGAATGGACATCCCAGATAGTTAGGGAGACATGTCATTCACAGACTCAGGTGAAGAAAACACTACTCATGACAACACTACACAACTAACAGTATGGTGCCCACTCATTATGCACAAACTAGGGGACAGCAGGATCTATGGGCTCCCTGTCCACATAGTCTTACAAATACTTTCCCATGATCCTACTATGTATGTCCTACTGCAGTCCCTATATGGATGCATCACACACAATATGGGTAGGAAATTACAGCACATCAACTGAACCTTGCAAACACACAGTTTATTGGATGGACACATCATCTACTGGACAAGGGGTGCTTCTGTTTGTGCCTGGTATGCACACAGAGCTGGAGGTAGCCTCCATGAAGCCCCTCCTGTGCATCATTTTTTTGATGCACAGCAGTGGTTGTGGCACATGTGAGGACTTTGTTGCCGGGAACCCTCCTGTACCAAAATCTGGTGCAGGGTCCCTTGCATACTAGACATGGATGCAAGCTTCTAGTAGTCACAGGTTGCACTGGTCTACTGACTCTCTGAAAATTGAGTCCTTTGACTTTTAGTTCTATAATTAAGGTAATATACAGATTCACTTCAAAGCTAAGGAGTCAACTATTTTTATGAAGGTAATTCCAGACTATGAGCACTTAATCCAGTTCTATATTATAACCAGTGTTGAGTAGTAACTAGTTACTTGTAACTAGTAACTGTAATCTGATTACTTTTCTAGGTAACTAGTAATAGTAATGGATTACTTTTAAAATAAAGTAACAGGTAACTGTAATGATATTACTGTTCTCTAACAATAGCTAGTTACTGTAATATAAATAGAATAACTGATGGGCATCCTTCTGTTATGGTTGCTGCAATCCATCAAGGGGTTCCTGTGACTTCATAAACCTCAAGACCAAAGCTCACAAGGTTTATGCCATCACAGGAATCCAGAGATTGTGCAGGTGTTTTTTGATATTCAGGTTTCAGTGTAACAAAGGCTGCTCAGTTAACTGCGTACTTGATTTATTACATCAGGTTAAAATGATTGGCAAGCATTGCATAAGCACCCAGAATCTTCACCTTGCACATTTAATGCAAGTTGCCTGCCAGTTTCTTTTCCATTTTTACAATAAAAAATATAGGCAACATTTCATGGCTGTGATGTACCATTTTTTGTAGCCTTGCTGATATTCAGGTTTGCGTAGTCCAGTGTCTAAGTATTATGAGTTGCCAGAGATACGGGGTGGTGTAAACTCCTCGGCACAACAACTGGAGCAAAGACATGCAGCGTTGCAATGTTGAGCATAGGAATTTTGACCTAATACTGGTTTGCCCTATGAGATCTTTGCTCTAACACGGTGGCAACGACTACAAGGTAGCCTTATTTATCATACCACTGCTTTCTACGTGGTTACAGTCCCACTGCTGGTGGGTGTTGGGTTGTTTTTGCCAGTTGCCTCATTACAGAAAATGTTGTTAGGCTAAATGGCTCTGTGAGGTGTTGTTGCACTGGGTGTCCTTGTACCAATTGTCACAGATCCAGTGTAAATCACTGGCCCCTCCAGTTTATTTTTTTGATCTGTGGAAAATAAAAATGAGTGTGCACACTAGGGTGGGACAAATCACTTTGTGAGCTGGTGGTCAATTTAGGCATTAGCTTTCAAAATCTGATAGCCAAACTAATATTTGTAGTGGTCAACCTTTTTAAGGGCTCAAAAATCATGTTGTAGGCATGTAGCCAAGTTGACAATAACTTTCAAAATCTGGAAGACAAACCAATTTTGTAAGCAACCATTGGCTACCTGATTTGTCCCACCCTGGTGCACACATAGTTTTCATCTTTCAGTCTTCTTAATAGGTCCTGTTAATTAGTACCCACTTAAGGACACCTCAGCTCATTTACTTCTACCATGCCATTTCTTATCAATCATCTTTTCATTTACCAGATTCTGTTCTTATCTTACCTATTCTCAATTTTTCTCCTACAGCCTCCCCCATTTTCTTTCCTCACATATATTTATGTTATTTCCCTTATCTGCTTTTTTTCTGTATTAGATAATTCCTGAAGAAGACCTCTGGTTAAAACATCAGTTCTATCTCAGCTTTCTATTTTTAGCATGCATTTAATATTACAATTTTGTTTAATTTCTGTAACGTGCTGTGCAAATAAAAGTCATAAAACACCATTTTATTTGTTGCTTTATTATTAAATATATTATTTTGCAGCATTTGATAAACAAATTATACTACTTATGCACTACTACATGGTACAGCTAAGAATCACTACAGGAAGTTATTACATTTGTTTGAGTGGGCAACAGATTGGCCAATTGATGTACAATTTATAGACTCTAGCTACACCCATCAAGTCATGGCCCTCTATTATAGCCATTGTGAACCCTGAGGGAATCAGGGCCAGCATAGCTGTTGTAGGGAAAAAGGAAAGTAGTCTATCTGCAGGCAGGTCTCAGGGTCTATTTCCACCAGCTCCACATGTGCCAAACTGCCACAGCAGGCTGCTTGATGATCCATCAACCCACCCACCTGCCAGGTCCATCACAATCACCCAATCCATCTCAAAGAAATTCCTCATTGAAGGGGTATGTACTGGAGTACAACACGTGTGCTGTGTTGTGTGATAATTTGATTGTAAGTGACACTGTCTGACTTCAGTTATGGCATACTAGCAGTGGCATAATAGTTATGGCAGACTAAGTTGTAATTATAACTGTGTCTCAGTGGCAGTGGCAAGTCAAGGTTCAGCTGTAGGAAAGGGTAGCTCCCCCCTACACTCACACACACTGAAGATATACTGCCCTTTCTTGCCTTAGTAACATTTTCTCATTTCCCCACAGCAGCCTGAACCCTAACTTTGCCATTGCCAGCCATAGAGGTGGTGGAGTACAAGGTGAGAGAAAAAAGATTGTCCTTCATTAAGTTCAAAAAGTTTGGGCATGAGGAGGATAGAGAAGTGTTCACAAAGGCATCTAGGGAGGTGTCCAGGTCAGTTAGGGCAGCCAAGGAAGCAAAGGAGCGGAAGTTGGCTCAGGGGATCAGTGGGGGAGGGATTCTTTAAATATATAATGGAGAAGAGGAGTTGAAGGGGATGACATTGTTAGAATCGAGAGAGAGGGAGGATGAGCATAACAAGGGGAAGATCAGGCAGAGGCACTCAATGAGTATTTCTGCTCAGTATTCATGAAAGAAATGGATGGCCCAATACCACAGGGGAAAGGGGTAAGGGTGGAGGGGGCAGAGATAACAGACGGGATCATCCAAGAGGACAGAGTTCTGAAGGGCCTTAAAGCCTTGTGGGTGGACAAGGCACCAGGACTGGATGGTGTACACCCAAGGGTCCTGAAGGAACTGTCAGAGGTGTTGGCAGGCCCTCTGATGGACTTGTTCAACACCTCCTTGGAGATGGGGAATGTGCCCAGGGACTGAAGGATGACTCGTGTGGTGCCCCTTCACAAGAGTGGACCCAAGGACCAAGCGGGTAACTACAGACCAGTGAGCTCGACAACCTAACCCCCACCCCTCCTCCCACTCAGCAATCATCACCCCCCCAGTACATCCCTACACACCCTCACTCATCTGAACAGATCACAGCATGAAGATCCACCCTCCATTCAAAGAAACATCTTGCTGCTGGAACCGCCAGCTGCAATATGGGAAACTAAAGTAAGTGTGGTTTAATGGGGTTCTATGGGGTTTTCAATTTCAATGCATAACTTAGCCATTTGTGCATATTTTGACACCAAATTGTTAACTTGGCCTTTTGGGGACCCTATCTCATGAACATTGGCAGTGGAATTCCACAAATCCAGGCTGAAAGATGATTTTTGGTTGCTTAGTGAAATCACCTTTCGTGCTTGATTTTAACATTTTCACTGCACTTGTTCATGAGGTGGGGTAATAAGAAGACTACATTGAAAAATTTGGGTCACAATATGCATAAATGGCAAAGTTATGAGCATACATTTAAATTTTACTATGCTTGCTCATAACTCTGATGATTTTAAAGATTTTCACCCCACATTTTCAACATAGCCATTTTGTCACATCACTTCATGAATGTGGGAGCTGTCATTTTCCAAATTCTGGCCAAAATGTGTTTTTGGCCCTGTGATGCAGAATGACATTTCAATGCCGTGAAATGACGTTTTGGTGGGGTATAAAAATTCTCAGCATGGTATTCATGAGGTGGGGTAATAGCAAGGCTATGCTATCAATGTGGTTGCTGTTTTATCTGAAATGCAAGCTGTTCCATGGCAACATACATGTATGCATCTATGGAGGGATGAGAGTGCAGGGCCCTGAGGGTTCTGCGCTCCAACAGGGAAATGAGAATACAATTACAGTATCTCAAAAAGTATGAACATTCTTTGCAAAGAAAACTGTGTTAATGTACCAGTTAGAGTAACTTAATGCCATAAAATTAGGGGAATGTGGCATTAGGGTTTCCAAGCCTAATGCCCCACCCCACAAGCAGCAAAGGGAAAAAAACATTAGGATTTTGGGTCTCTGGAGTCTTGGCGAATCAGTGGTGGGGTCTTCCTTGGGGTTGTCAACCCTAATGATCAACCCTTCCCCCCAGTCCCAGCCTCCAGTCTGAAGCACAAAGTACAGCTCCAAGCCATTGCCTCATAATGATACACTCTTCAATGGTAGAAAAGTATGTCTTGCCACAGATTGCCAACACAGTTTATTGTACTTTCCTTCATGCAGGGCCCTGTGGGCCCTGGGTATAGAAAGGAAATTGTGTATGACATTGTTTGCTCATGGAATGGGGTGGGCATTAGAGTTGACATACAAAGAAAGACCACACCACTGATGCGCCAAGACTCCAGAGACTCGAAACCCTAATGTTTTTCCCTCTTGCTGCTTTGGGGGGGTTGGGGCATTAGGCTTGGAAACCATAACATGACATTTGCCTACTATTGTGGCATTAAGTTACCCTAACTGGTTTAACATAGTTTTTTTTTTTTTGCAAAGAATCTATATATAAGTACACATGTGGCATTAAATAACGTTTCTGTAATAATGATTGCAGCAGCTCTCAGCATGTCTGAGCTGTCTGCTTTATTTCTGTGACAGTATATTAGTCTACATACGTAATGTGTAAGTTAGGCATAATAATATGTTTTTATTTTGCACCATTGCCAAGGAATTATGAAGCTGCAATAGACTGCACCACTTGTTTACAAACTGAGACTTTGCCTCTCACAAAACACTCTGAGGTAGCTCTCCTGCATTCCATTCTGTCAGGCTGCTGCATTTACTTTCCCCAGCTGGCTGCTGACTGGACTACAAACAATGACATCATTAGCTGGTGCCAGGAACTCAGCAGTGTGACCTTCAGTGCACGTGGGGGAGAAAGCCTGTAGCTCTCAGGAATAGAAGTAGGCTCCAGATATCAATAATGATTTCATGAAAATGGAGCCTCATTTCATTGTATGTATGCATGAATGGTGCTAGATTTCAGAACATTTATTTATTTATTGAGAAATCAGAATTACAAACTTTGAGCTAAAATCTCATTTACAAAGGATCTTTGTCAGAACAAAAATAGGGAACAAGTACATGAATGGGTGAAGACGGTAGCAGCCAAAAGGCATTGTCAGTAATCAACAGAATAACAGGTAGTGCAGGATAATGTACAGTAATCAATATCAGGCAAAGCCTAACATAAGCAAAAAAGTTGGCACAGAATACAATATTGAGATACAGTTCCCACAGCAGCACAGGGAGTAAGTATACCAGTCTATACAGGCATAGTCACGATTGATCTGAGGTGGATTGTGAGGCAACTGAGTCAGTGTCTTAGCAGATACATGTGGAATCAGCTTGTAGCGTCTGTACATCCATTGGGAGAGTAGCCTACAGTCTTAGAGAGAAAGAGGGGAAAAATAGAATGAGGGGATAGCAGAGGGGCTCATTTAGGGTGGGGGTAAGTGGAGGACAGTAGAGAGCAGCATCTGAGGGAGGCTACAGGCTTATGGGCTGGGGGGTGTTAGTAATAAGACAGCGGTAGAAAGATAGGGGATGGCAGTGAGGCACATTAGGGGGTGGGAGGGTATGGGGAAGGCAGTTGAGGATGCATCAAGGGATGGTGTTAGAGCAGGGATGGGGTGGCAAGTAGGTAAGTCAGGCCAGGTGGGAGGAAGTGAGCTTCATGTCTCAGTAGGACAGAAGAAGGTTGGTCTAGGTTTTGCCCAGGTGCAAAGTAGGATAGTACCAGTCAGGTTAGGTCAGACAGTAGCAGCGTTCCAGAGGGGAGATAGTATTCCAAAGCAGATTTAAAGGGACTAATATGGGAGAGGCTTGTGATGGAAGGAGGGAGCTCATTTATTACTGGGTAGGCTATTCCACATACTAACCACCCTATGTGTTTTGGCAAACAGATTGGAATGATAGGCACACTCACAAAACTAGAAGCACATACTGTATGTATGCATATGTGTGTGTATATGTATGTCTGTATATATCTACATATATGTATATCTATCTATAGGTATGTATCTCTCTTTCTCTCTCTCTCTATATATATATATCTCTATATATATATGAGATATATATATACACACACATATATACATCTTCACTGCAAAAACCTCCATTAATGCATTAGTTAGGGCTCCTATTACAGTGACAAAAGTATGGCAATTCAGTGTTAGGGTTCCCACCACCCCACCCTCCACACCCCAACAGGCATCGGGGTGTGCCATGGGGTTATCGGGTTTAACTCTCACCCCATTCCATGTGTAAGGAAGTTGATATGGTACAGTATAGGAGAATGGGGTGAGAGTTAGGTCTGATGACCTCCAAGCCACATCCTGACACCTGTTGGTGTGTGGAGAGGGGGTGGGGTGGTAAGGGTGGGAACCCTAACACTGAATTTCCATACTTTTGTTGCTGTAATAGGTACCCTAACTGAATGCATTAACAGAGTTTTTTGCAATTAATTTCCTTACATTTTGAGATAGTACCAAAATTAAATAAAATAAAATAAATTGCATAATAGTGTCCTTATTTTGCTGTGGGAGTTCAGTCCCTCTGTAGATGCACATATGCACGTGGGTGTGGAAGCACAGTGCCCTCTAGGCCCTGCATTTCCATGCATCAAACAGCAGTGACCAAATTGTCAGCATAGCCATCTTATTACTCCACCTCATGTACCCCAGTACAAGAAACTGTGAAATGCAAGGCAAAACTTAATAATGCACAACTGTAACGCCATTCTGTGCCACAGATGTGAAAACACAGTTTGGGCAGGGTTTGAAAAATGGCAGCTATATTGTTCATGAGGCAGTGTGAAAAAAATGGCCATGTTGAAAATTTGGCATCAAAATATTGAAAAGTACCGAAGGTGTGTGTTGAATAAATTCAACAGATGCACGTAACTCAGTCATTTGTAGGAATTATCTCACCAAATTTTCAGCTTGGCCTTTTGGGGACCCCACCTCATGAACGCTTACACTGTCATTGTGTTAATCTGTCCCGGAAGGTGATTTCATGCAGTGTACATGCTATTCTATGCAACAAGCGTGAAAACATGTTTCAAGCAGGATATGAAAAATGACTGCTGTTCTCTTCATGAGGTGGTGTTAAAAAAATGGCAATGTTGAAAATTTGGAGTGAAAATATTAAAAATTGCCAAAGTTCTGTGCTTGCATAGCAAAATTTCAAAAACCGTGCATAACTCAGGCATTTTTCATTATATTTTCACCAAATTTTCAGCATGGGCTTTTCAGGATGCCATGTTATGGAAACTGGCACTGTCATTTTGTTAATTTGTCCCAAAATGTGATTTTGTACAGTGACCACTAAATCACCTTTTGGGACCAAGTAACCGAAATAACAGTGCCAATGTTCTTGAGGTGGGGTCCCAAAAAGGCCATGTTGAAAATTTGATGAAACAATACAGTAAAATGGCTGAGTTATCAACATAAGTTCAAAACAACATTGATAGCCATTATACGGCACTTACCTTGATTCTTCAGTTCACGATTCAGCTTTGAAGAGTGCAAACGTGTCCTGGTTCATAGAAGATGACAGAAGAGGCTCTCTGGTGGTAAGTATATGGCAAGGGGGGTGAGGTGGTGGGTTGCTCAGTGGGAGGGTCAGGAAGGGGGAAGAGGAGATTACAAGGGACCGTTTTCTTTTTTACAGGATGCAAAAAAAAAACAGACATCAGGGGACTGTTTTCTTTTTTTTCAGGTATATAAGCAAACATTTCTGGACACTGGGGGGGGCTCCCCAGTGTCAGACAGTACTGGTGATGTTGGGGTGGATATTATATAACTAGGAACACTGGGAGTGGGCTCCCCAGTGTCCCAACTTGGGTTGTGCTACTGCTGACACATGGATTGGGCCCCCCAATGTCAACAACGTAGTTGGGGACACTGGCATCTAGTGCTGACACATGGATTGGGCACCCCCATGTCGGCGGTGTGGGACACTGATTTATGCAGCTGAGGATGCTGGCATCTATTGCTGACATGGGGATTGGGCACCCTGTTGTCAGCAGAAATATTTTTTTTGTAAGTAAAAAGAAATATTCCTGGAGTTTCAGCTCACCAAGTAGGATCCTACTTCATATCTTGTAATAGGAATCAGGATCTTACTTCCTACAACGCCGATACAAACAAAGAATTACATTGTTAAATAAAACACATTCTAAAGTCATTTTTTGAGCAATAAAGTACAAAATGCACCTAAAGTGTCCCAATAAGCAAACTAAACATGTTGGTTCCTCCCCAGAATATCATTTTGGGAGGTTTCCAAATTAGAATTTTTCAGACAAACTGAAAACAAGATGGCAGACATGCACAGAAGGAATTGTCCCATATGAAGCAGGATTCCCTCTTTGCTTCATACACCTGTATTGTAGTTTTTACTGAGCATGCTCAAAAATAATTTTTTTCAAATTGTTAAACTGCAATTAACTTAAAAACTGCTTATTATTTTTTTCACCAGACTAACAAAAGGCACATCTGTGAGGTAGTCCCTTTCTGTCCTGAAATTTTCTGACCAAAAAAAACAAATTGTCTGGGCTGTAGGCAAGTTCAAAGAAAAATCCCAGCAAAGTCAATGAGTGAAAACATGTTTTATTCACCTCTCAATAACTCAGAGACCACAAATCCAACCAGAATATAACTTGTCACGTCAAGAGAACTTCCCCACAGTACAGTGCATTCCAAATTGCTTGCAAATCAGTTGAATAGTTACAAAGTTATTAAAGTGCAAAATTTTGAGTTTAACATTGAAGTGAATACTCAACCCTAACTATATGGGCATGACCACGCCTTTATATATATATATATATATATATATATATACACACACACACACACATATATTTTTATTATTATTTTTCAAGTCCATTTAAATGTATATTAAAAAATGGCATTGAAGGTTCTGCACTTACATGTATTTATCATGAAATTTTCTGTGCCTGCTAATGCTCTATAACTTCAGCCACCACAGGAATATTTACATGAAGCTTGCATACATGAAAAATCCTTATATAAAACAGTTTTTCTTATGGCAATCTATATAAATAGAGAAGTGAAAATGTTATTAAAAATATATAGACAGCATGCCACACCTATATCCAACCCTCAGAAGTTTTCTGCATTCGTTATCACTTTATATTTCTATAAAGGAAGCCACAATTGTCATAAAAAAACAATCTCTATGCATCTATTTATTGGTGCCACCTTAAATTTTCCCCCTTAAATAAATGTTTTTGTGTTTTGTATATTATTCTAAATTTGTGTTCAAGTTCCTAAATTCCCTGTATATAAATAATCATTTTCACCCGGTGCAAGTGCCTAGAGTACAAAAGTTCTATCACTTACTCCTCCACTGTTTACTCCCTTTATGTTTATTTGAGGTAGAGAGACCTGCATAGTAAAATTATGTTAGATTCAGAGATATACTGGGAATGCTATAAGCCCCGGGTGCACCAAACATATGGACATGGAGCTTGTGTCATTCCCGTGGCCAGCAGTTGAGATTCATGATCATGTGTGCCTTTTGCCATGAGTTAGATCAGCTTTTTGCTGGTCTAACTTTGTGGCAAACATGGGACCTTTTTATGGGCTTTGGGCCAATTAGATATATATCTGTCTTTGTGGGAGGTGGGAGATGGGGAGTTGGGTGTCAGTGTGTGTGTGGGTGTGCATTTAGATATAGACAGACAGACAGATAGATTCCTTTGATTAATACAGCAAATAAAATAATCATGTTTTGAAAAGAGACTATGGCTTTTCTGTTATACACAGATATCAGTGAAACAGGCAAGTTAATTTTCTTTCAGATAGAATGGAGGCATTTCCTAGCAAATCAACTGTAGTCTGAAATGTGCCTTACTAATTTTAAACTGCCATGCAAGTCCGGAATCCCTTTTGAAATCAAGTCCTTGGTCTTTTATTGTTTATTGTAACACAAATTGCTGATGAGTGGATGATCCAAAGAATACAAACATTATACTGCTGATGCGTGGATGATCCAAAGAGTACAAACATGATAATGATCCAAAGAGTACAAACATGATACTGCTGATACTCTCCTTCCCTTCGTTGGAAGGACACAATACTACAGTGTCCAAATGTAACTGAATAGTGTGGCATAAATTAAAGTATTAACCAGATTCCTTTTGAGTCACGTTTTAGGATTTTGTTTTCAATTTCCATATTAATTTCTCTAGAAGGAAGCGCAATACAGTCATATCACACAAAGCTCTTCAAAATATCTAACTATGGGTAGATTCACATAAGTGAGCATTGGGTGAACTTAATGTCCGTCTGTTTTCACCTGAATATTAAGAATAATCAAAATGCCATTCTTCCTAACTTCTGCCTAATTACAAGGATGAACTGAGGTTGCATAACAACCCATAGCTTTAGATGTCTCAAAAATCATAAGACTTGTAACTGCACAGAACAATTACATTTTCATGGGGGAGATTTTCAAAAGTCATAAAATGGACACAGCTCCTACTTATGAAGTGAGGTTATTTGTGCTCATGTGTGTTTAAAGATAGGTTCCTTGGGAATTGTCGAAAGCTGCACCACAGCAGGGTGAAGTCATGAAAATAAATTTTTACTTCACAAAATAACTTAGTACTGTAAAAGTCCTATAGGCACATCCTCAAGAAACAGTCAGTCAGGAGACAAAGTTATATGTCTTACCAGACCATATCTTACTTATCAGAAGTGCTTCACCAACATACAGTGCAATGCAATGAAATCATTCTTTATTGCCACAAACATTTCTTCTGAATCAGTTGCCTACATTTCCCAGGACTTAGAAAAAGTCTTAGACTGCAAACATGGGTTCTTTCTATATTTTTTCCTCAAGCCATAAATTAATTACTGCACCTCTCCATAGCTATGAAGTTGAGCTGCTGGCTATGGGGAGGATTAACATGAGTGCAAATACGTGTCAGGCAGGTGCTGATGTTTTGGTGTTGTGATATCTTCCTCAGAGCAAATGGTGGTCAGAAGCAGATGTCTATTATAGCATCCCTGGTTACATTTCCTTACTTTGTGGCATTACAGGTCAACCCTAACTGATGCTTTAATTGTTTGTTTTTCTACATTAAACTTCCTTACTTTATAAAAAGGAAATTCAATAATAGATATACCCTGCTTTGTACTGACAATGCTAGACTTTTTATGGCAAACAGTACCCAAAGTGTCACTTTCTGCCCTTACCCCAACCTGTGTCAAACAGTCATTGGTATCAAGAAGTACCCCACTCCATCAGTCTGTTCAGGACAACAAACCATTGGGGTTCAGTGATACCCCCTCCAACAATCTACCTCAATCTAAGCATTTCTGTTCTCTTTCCATACCCTGCCCCAATAAAGCATCATTGATAAAGAGTGGTACCCTCCACCATGCCCCATTACCTGTATCCCTTGAATCCTGTGGAATCCCTCAGACCCTTCCACATTTCAAGTATTCCTGGCAGCCAGTGGTACCCCCTCCTAGAACCTGTGCCAGGCAAAGCATCCCTTGTGTGCAGTAACCACCTTCCAAAAGAGTGCCCCATTCCAGGCATTCCCAGGCATCCAGTTGCACCCTCAGCCCTGTCACATTTCAAGTATTCCCAGGTATACAGTAACACCAATCTACATACCCTGCCCTGTTCCTTGCATTCATGATATACAGTGGCATCCCTTCCAACACTTCATCCCAGTCCAAGCATCATTGTTGTCCAGTGCCACACCCTGCCAAATCCAAGTATCCCTGACATCAAGTTGCACCCTCCACCCTTCCCATTTCACATATCTCAAGCATTCCATGGCACCCCCCCCCCAATTTGCCCTATTTCAAATGTCCCTGGTGCCCTGGAATGAGCTGCCACTGGCCAGAATCAGAAATTGTGGTTTCAGGCAGACATGGCCACTGGGGATAGGTGCCTGGTTGCCACATTGAAACATCAGAGGGTTTGGAAAGAAGCAACCACTGGTGATGGGCTCCCAGGGGCCATATTTGGAATTTGGGGGGCAAGGGGGTTGGCAGCAGCAGCCGCCAGGGATGGGCTCCAGGTGGCTACATAATTTTTTTTTTCCTTTTTTACAGATTCCCAAATCAGGAAGAAGCAATATAATTGCAGATGCACACACATCATTACATTCTGGTTTCACTGACCATTGCACAATGCAGCTTTTGACATGTTCCAGCCTGTAGCTGCAAGAAATGCAGTGGCATGTGAATTGGCCTCATCCAACTTCGGGTAGATTTTTTGAACATTACATGTGCAAACTCTGTATTTTGTTTTGTTTATACCTTTCTTGATTTTAAAATACTTCATTTTAAGCCAGCCCAGTAGCACTGAGGGCTGAGGCACTGGACGCCACACCTTGCGCCGCACTTGCAACTCAGGTTCAGGAATGAACCCTGGTTGTCTAAGTGAGATCAAGCCACCATAAGGCAGCTCTCTCCTTCTGGGAGGGACTGGAGGCTCCCCATCCACTGGTCACCACCCGGTGGAGGATGGATGGCAGAGTTGACCTGAAGAAGCTCCAGTGATAGCCATGGGGAGGAGTGGAAGGTGCTGAGCCAGTGTCACAGGGCATGTGCACCTCCATGCAAGCACAATGCCCATGTGCTTGGGCCCCAGGGACCAAGGGAGAAAACAGGGCAAAAATACACAAAAAAGGTACTTCATTTTCAAAATACCAAAAGCGCCCACCTGTGACAAGCTCTAACAAATCTGCAAGCTTCATATTTCAAATCCTAGCCATTTTGTAGTTACTGATGAGCAAAAAAAAAACATCCTTTTTAATACTTTTAATTTTGTTTTCTACTTTGTAGCACACAAACCACTTAACCAAAACTCCCCCAAATTGGCATGTCTCAAGATCCTGGGCCAGAATTTGTACAACACAGATTTAATGCCCCTATGTCAAAACACTGCAAGGAAGTGTCTTCTCAACCCTACCTACAATATCCTTTTAAAAAAAAGATGGAAAGTAATTGAAAAATTACTTTGTTAAGGAATCAGTTAGAGTTGAAGCAAAAGGCCACAACAAGTAGTGAAATGCAACATTTAGGTTAACAGTCCTCTGAATCTTTGGGAATGTATGGTGTGGTGTTCCTCTAACCAGCATTGACATTTCACTGACTTTAGTATACTCTCTTAGAACATTGATGTGTAAGTACATTTCTGTGCCTTGAAAGACAGTTCTAACGGTAGAGAGCTATCAATGCTGCTTTATAGTTTAAAGACTGATGTATTGGAGCTTGATGCTGGTTGCCCTCAGGGTTATTGCTGAGTACATCATATGATAGAATCATCATGGGTGCCAATTTTACTTTTGCTGTAGTTGACTGCAGAGCTTGTCCTTTAAGAATCTGTGGTTTGGGGAGTCAGTGAGAGTGCCAGTAATAAACGAACAAGTCCTAACAGTGTAACCTCCTGCTTTCTCCCTTTCAGAAATGGCTCTTCCCTTTCAGTAGCCAGAGGCATGCTCAGGTTGATCCTGGCCCTTCCCACTACTCCGATAAAACAATCTCCACAATATTTTTAAAGACTGCTGACACACAGCATCCTTCTCCCCATTTGTTCTGAGGTCCAATCTTCACTCTCTGACAATATTTCCAAGTTGGGACTGGAACAGCTGACTCATCAGGACGTAGACACTCAGCAGCCACCTACTTACTATGTCTACCAGTGCTTATCAAAAAGAGTGTGGCACTATAATATGCCCTCCCTCCACCCTTGCATCGTACCCATGACACTCACTGTGTACCTAGTTCTCTTATTTCCCTGCCCATGTAGCCAGTAAACCAAGCTGAAAGAGCAGCTTACTCAGCAGTTGTTGCTTGTGGCCCTGACTCCCAGGCATGTACAGCACAGCAGTAGTTGGACTCACTCAGGGCTCAGGGGGAGCAATCGCCAGGAGAACTGTCTGATCTTGTGAGTGGTGATTGGTTGTGTGAGTGGCCATGGTACTCAAGCTAATCAGTGGTGCCATGATCTGGTCCACTTGTTCAATTTCAAATCCAAAGAGCTAGCAGCTACAGGTAAGCATCTCAGGTCATAACCTGCTCTGCTTGTGCAAATAACCTCATTGGCATCCACTCCAGCAGCAGCCCTGATCTGCCAGTACCACTGGTGAGGAATAGAAATGGGACAAGGGTGGGGGTAGAAAAGCATGCAGAAGGAGACGGTGGGAGGTGTTAGGATTTTTTAGAGACCAGGGACGGTAACTGATGGAGGGATTGGTAAAGCACGCAAAGGTATGGAGGGTGCAGAATATGTTTTTGTTTTATCATTTACAGAAATGGGGCTGGTAACTGAGGGTTGGACTGGGAAAGCAAACAGAGAGAGGGAGCAGAAGGACAGGAGTTTTTTTTAGAGAGAAGGCCAGTAACTATGGGTGGGGGTGGGAAAGCATGAGTTAGGAGGGAGTGGGAGCTTTTTGTTTGTAGTTGAAAGGAAGGGCCAACAATAATAAAAAAGGTGTGGAGTGAACTAGTGTATATTATTAAGTGATCCAAATTCACTGAGAATGCCAAAAGCAGTATGCATCGATCTCCTTCCTCCTTCTCATTTTCTCTTCTTACTATATTATTTCATGCATACTGTAGCTACAGTATGTGATGCAACTGTAAAAATGGGGAGAGAGACACATAGTTGGAGGCAGGAATGAAACAAATGGGAGATGTGGTTTTTTTTTTAGTGATAAATATGGCTGAAAGTTGTCTTTTCAGAGTGGGGGTATTGCTTATTTATCATGTGGTTATGCTTTGGTTGGGAACCACATCCCATGTAATTATAGTGTAATAATCACATTGGTTAGAATAATTCTTAGCCAATCAAAAAAAATAGATTTTCCTGGCTCATTTTGTGAGCCAAAATAATTCATATTATGTGCAAGCCATAGAACAAACTGATTTACCCTTCTAACTCAGTGATGACAGAACTGGGCATTTTCAAAGAGTTAAGTTCCATATAGTTTTTAGTATAATTTAAGTTGAAAGGGTGCTGGGTCAGAGAGTATATCAAATCTAGAAGAAATAGTTTGATTGATTTGAGGCAGCTTTCAATGCAAGGCTTTACTATCTTTGTTCTTTGCCTCAGCCTAGACGTGGGTCAGTGCTCAAAAAATGGCTTGCTGGTATTTTCCTCTTTTCTTTTTTTACTTTTTTAGGTAAAGTATTGTAGAGATATACAGAGTACCATATATACCCATCATGTAATTGAAACAGAAAATAAAGCCAGGCCAGTGGCACTGAGGGTTGAGGCACTGGATGCCTCTCCTCATGCCATGCCGGTAACCCGTGTTTAGGAGTGAGCTTGGGTTGTTGAAGGTTGGCAGGGAAGGGAGAGGATCAAGTGTCCAGAATCTCCTCTCCTGGGGAGGGAGGGAATCCTGTCCTGCTCCTTGACTACCTCCTGGTAGAGATCGGGTGACAGCACTGGAGTTAGGGAGACAAGAATTTGGCTACATGGTGCATGCACACCTCCATATGCATGTGCTCACTGCCACAGAAGTGGAGGGACAAAATGGGGAAAAAGGGCAAACGTAGGCTCCATGAAGCCATGCCTGGTAACTGGCTCTGTCGTTGGATCGCCAGAAAGCCCTGATCTAGATTGTGAGTTCTGGATTGGGGGGGGGGATGGCCATCCCCTTCCCAGCCCCACCACAAGGGGGAATCTGTGGAGGAAGTGGGTTTCAGTAGTACTGGGAGGAGCGGTGCACAGACATAGGTGGCAGGGCAGGGTGGAACTAGCTGCTATACACACACACACATATATATATATATATATATATATATATATATATATATATATATACAGAAAATACAGTTTATTGATTTTACTGCCCATGAATATAGTGCCAGTTATACTGAGTTTTATAGTAAAGGCACCACTTTATTAAGGCTGGTGGTTCTTCAGTTTCATTTGCCAAATGGTAAGACAAGATTGGCCAAGAGCTTTTTTCTGCCACTAACATCTACGTAAATGGGATTTTCCTTGTCAGGTTACCCTTGTAGCCTAAAATGCTCTATCATGGCTGCCAGTCTCAAATCTGAACCAACTTTCTTTCTCTCTCTCTCTCTCTCTCTCTCTTCCTCTCTCCTCATGGATATGACGCATAGCTGACACAGACAAAATGAAGCACAACCTTCTTCCTTCCTTGAAAAAGTTGTGATTCAACCACTAACCCTTGGCACATCTGGTGTTATACTGCTGGTCACTAAAATTAATAAATTATATATAATTAATGGGTTGTGTTTTTTCCCATAGGAAAAAGTGTGTGTAAATTGCCATTATTAAGGAGCATTTATAACGGCAATCACGCACCACCATCCTACGGTAAAAAAACATGAGCCAGATTAGTTTCTCGTGCTCACTGAAGCTGTCTCTCCCCGTCCCACACAGTGGCAGAAAGCACTCACCTCGGACCAAATTTACCTCACAATTCTCTTGCTGAACTTGGGCATCTTGTCATTTACTAATTCAAAGCTGCCTAAATATTTTAAAAAGAGCAGAGCAGCTCCTCATTTTTTTTCCTCCACCCTCCCTCCACAGGTCACCTGACACGAACTCACCACAGAAACCAGAACCTCCTAGACAACTAGCATAGCAACAGTGCCCGAACTTCGATTTTCACTTTCAAGGATGTTTTCTTCTTTTAAAACTTCAAAGTCAAGTTAGCTAAATGTTTTAAATGTCTCTGCCCCCAAATAAAAAAATTAAAAAGCTTCAGAAAGTTAAGGCTATCTCGTGTGCTTCATGATCAAGGGAACAGTCAGCAAAACACATTTTATATAATTGTTGAGGTAAAAAAACCCAATCCAACAATTACATAAAATAAAAACAAACATTTGTCAATGTCGAATGTTGTCACGCTGGCATTGGCTTTAGTAGTGCAGTGCGGGAAAACATTTTGGGCAGGATGTGAAAAATGACAGCTGTACAGTTCATAAGGAGGTGTAAAAAAATGGCAGTGTTGAAAATGTGGCATGTAAACATAGCAAATTTGTGAAGTTACAAGGGTGCGTGGGAAATGTGCAAAGCACGCTTGGAACACAGTCATTTTATGGGCGTTCAGCACCAAATTTTCAACATAGGCATTTTAGCACCTCTGCTCATGTACAGTGTCACTGTTATATCCTCAAACTGTCCCAAAAAGTGATTTCGCACAGCGACCATGCTATTCTGCAACGGAAGTGCCAAAACACATTTTGGGCAGGATATGTGAAATGACAGCTGTACTGTTCAACAAGAGGTGTGGATAAATGACAATGGTGAAAATCCAGAGTGAAAATATTACAAATGCACAACATTATGAGAGTACATGCAATTTGCCAACGCACGCTC
Organism: Neoceratodus forsteri; assembly: GCA_016271365.2. Taxonomy (NCBI): domain Eukaryota; kingdom Metazoa; phylum Chordata; order Ceratodontiformes; family Ceratodontidae; genus Neoceratodus; species Neoceratodus forsteri. The sequence continues at coordinate 79,252,742 of CM057453.1, forward strand.
ATAACAGTTATTTTATGGAGTATCATCACCATATTTTCAACATAGGCATTTTAGGACTTCTGCTCATGAACTGTGTCACTGTCATTTTCATAATCTGGCCCGAACACTGATTTCCCACAGCCACCGTGCTGTTGTGTGCCAGAAGTGCGGAAACACATTTTGGGCAGGATGTGGAAAATGACAGCTGTAGTGTTCACAAGGAGGTGTACAAAGATGACAATGTTGAAAATCTGGTGTGAAAATATTGCTAATTCACGAAGTTACTGTGCAACGCGTGCTCGTAAAACAGTCATTTTTGGGATTTTTTCCACCAAATTTGCAACATAGGCTTTTTGAGAGGCCCCCTCATGAACACTGGCATTGTCGTTTCATTAATCGGTCCCGAAAGGTGATTCCATGTATGACTGCGAAATCACCTTTCCAAGCTGATTAATGCCATGACAGTGATAGAATTCATGAGGAGGGGTCACAAAAACCCCATGTTGAAAATTTGATGTCAAAATTCCAAAAAATGCCTGAGATATGCAGCAAAGTTGAAAAAACCCTGTTCATTCCATTATACAGCTTACCGGCATTTCCTCAGTTCTGAGTCAGCTTTGAAGAGTGCAGACGTGTTCCTGGTCCACTGAAGATCATCGCGCCAGACTCGGAGGTAAGTATGGGGTGAGTGGGTCTGTGAGAGGCAGGGTGCACAGTGGGTGGGGTGGGGTTGTCGGAGGGGCCTGGGAGAGCTCCGAGGACCATTTCTTCTTTGCAGGGGAAAAAAATAAAAGACATCGGGGACCATTTTCTTTTTAATAGGTGCTTCAGCACACTGGGGTGGGCTCAGCATGCCACCTGTGGGTGGGTGGGTGGGTGTTTAGCCGACGGGATTGGGCACCCCCGTTGGCAAACAAGGAAAGGAGGGGGCTGCAGGAGCCTGTGGGATTGGGCACCCCCTCAGCTATCCAAATGGATGGGGGACCACATTATGCTGATGGGGATTGGGCTCCCCCATTGGCAAAATTCAATTGGAAGGAAGGATACATGCCGACAGGGATTGGGCACCCCTGCCGGCAAAGAGAGAAACTGTTGAGGGGGAGCATGATGCCGAGGGGGATTGGGCATCCCCTCGGCAATCAAAAAAGGGGGGTGGGTGTTGCATGATGCCAACGGTGATTAGGCACCCCCCGTCGGCATGCAATAAAGGAAGGGGGAGTTGACAGGCAACAGCGGCAGTCACTGCCGCCATGTTGTCTGCACGTAGACAGAGGCGTGCTGTGGTCATGCTGCATGAGAGCTCCACTCTCATTGCAGCAGACCTTTTGATAGATCTCTTTACCTCATTAGCCAGGCAGAGTGTTGGCCCCTGCTGCTGGCTGATTGGGGAATGCGGGACACACCTACTGGTGCATGCCCTGCATTCGTCCAACAGCGACCGCTCCTCCAAATCTCCACTGCCACAAGATGTTGACTGCGCGCCAAAATAAAAATGGGTCAGTGCATGTAAACTTGAAATTCACACACACCCAAAACCCCTCGAGCTTTGCTCTCATGGTTTGTGTAGCATCTAACCCCTCGGGTGTGTGTAAACTTCTTGTTACACACACCGACCCATACTTTATTCTATTTATAATTAATGGGTCTCCCCTTTTTCTAATGGGGAAACTGTGGCATTATTTGCCATAATAAAGGAGTGTTTAGTATGGCAAACATGCACATGGTTTCTCTCACTCTGCACATGCACCCACTCACAGTTTCTTGCTTCCTGACCATTCTCCTGCGTTCTCACCTGCAACTGAACCACCTGAACAACTCAGTGGTAAGTCATCTTTAAAACAAAAGAATCATTTTTCCACATACAGGGGAATTAAAAAGTATTTTAAAGCATTTCTAAAACTCAGACAAGGAATATTTGAGGATGTCCAAAAATAGAGCTGGAGCACGGCTGCACCAGAATACCTGCCATTTTATATAACTGCTATGGTGAAAAAGGGGAGACCAAACAATTATATAAAATAAAATATGGCATGGTGTGTGTAAACAGAATTTATGTAGCATCTAACACCTTGGGGGGGTGTAAACTTCTTGTTACTCACACCACCCCATATTTTATTCTATTTATATAAGCAGTAAGACACAGCAGGGTGTTTTTAAGTTTTATTATATGAGAGGGATCTCCTCTCAATCAATCACAACAGAGAACAGCTGTCAGTTATTCTGCCACAGACTACAGTTTTTTTTTAAAAAAGAGTTGGTTATTCAACTAAACCCCTCCCACAGTCGGTCAATCACACTACAGCCATGCCCACAGTCAGTTATTCACTCAAAATCAAACAAACAAAAAATTCCATTGCAATGTCCATCCACTTTGGTAGCATCACCAAAAGTAAACAGCATATCCCAGACCCGCAAGTAGAAAGAAAACCCCTGTACAATACCTACATAGGATAACCAAGCCTACAAAAAAGCAAAGTTAGTACAAAACAAAGAATTTTAAAACTGATTACTTCACTGTTGAAAGCACGCCACATGGAACAACACCCTCCACCCACCACAGTGACTGTAGAACAGCACAACATAGCATTTTTACATATGTAACCCCCTTGTAGAGCTTACCTTGTCTGCCCCGGTGCTCAGTTTTACCCCTCATTATCCCCACCATCTACCACAGGTCCTATTGTGTCCCTAAGCCTCTGTCTGGCCCCTGCAGTAAATTTGGTACTCCAAATAGTGCCGGAAGAACTAAGCCACAGACCTGGCTGCCATTTAAAATGCATAGCATCGGCCCGCACATACTCATCCCCCGACCACAACGTCTGTAAAACGGATTCTTCTCCAGTGGTCCAGGTCCTTAGATTTAGCTAAATGTGGACAGGAGACCTTGATGATGCAAGGGAAGACACAGACTTTTTTTTGTTGAATAGTGCCATTCGCACTAGACATAAGTACCATAAATATTAATGTTGCCTCATGAATATTGATGAGCTACCTTTCTAATGTCTGGGAATTGCTCATGTTCACACTACCAACATGAAAAGGGAAACATTTTAGAAAATAACACTGCAGCCAGGAGACAGTCAAGAAGGGCTGCTAAGAGATTCTGGAGCTTCTGTTTAGTGGTAATATGTATTCTGGCTGCACTGGGGACTTGGGTGTTAGGACATTAAATGGACTTCGTATAGACTGTATTTCTCAGCAGCAGAAACACATTTTCTACTAATTTTCATATTTTCTCCATGTCTAAATACCTCATCAGTGACGACCTCCCTCGGCAGCACTCCCACTCTTCCAAACAAATTTTCCTGAATACAAAAACAAGGATTTTTCACCTACAGTGTCAGCTATCAGGAACTGCTACAATATATTTTTTTAAAAACTCACATAAACTGATATCTACTCCTACATAACCTTCTAAGCCACCTAACTGGATCCATGCTCACTACAAACAAAACAAACTCCAACTCATATAATAGTAATAACATTCAGTTAGTTGATGTATACTCACAATAACTGGCTTCTGTGGATGATTAAACACCTTGACTTCACCTAGGAGTTTAATCATTCACAGAAGTCAGTTATTGCTTTGTGTACTCCAACTAACTTATTGTTATTACTTAATTAAACCCTTACATAGTAACTTGCAATCTGCTTGGCTTAAACAAAGTCACAAGATCAAACACAGTCTGTGCTATATCCCCTGTTGCCATATCAGTAAGCAATATTCTTTAAACTATTGCCCTCAGACTAGTTAGAAGTCTTCCTTAGCAAGAGCAATGAAATTCCTTGCGTGACTGCTTTTCTTAATGTCTCCTGATCTTAAAAGCTGCAGCTACTAATGAAAAGTTGCTGCAGTGCAGCTGCTTGTTATACATTGTTGTAGCTCATTAAAAGTACAGCAGCTCATTGAACACAGCTGTGGATTAACAAGACACTGCTCTAGAGCTACACAAAAAGCTGAACAAGTCTCACTCTAAAAAGTTTTAATAGAAATTGTGGACTAGAGTTCTCATCCAGTAGTGAAATACTGTTGTCCCTTGGTTGAAAAAGTGACATCCAGTGAAAAGGATGCCTTCAGCCTGGCCTATGACCTGAGCATCATAATCCAGTGTTGGTTGCTTTTTCACATGCAGGGCATTAATGTTCTAGTACAAGCTTCAACTCCAGTCCATATTTGTATAATACTGTCACACTCCCTGGATGCATTGTGATGCATGAGGCCACTGGTCAAGCACCTTTACTCACAACTGCAATGACTATCACTTAATACATACCCTGGAGTGTGTTGTTGCACTTAACAAATGAATTTATAATACAAATCTTGTAAAAAAATAATGTTAAAAAGGATGAAACATACTTTAGGTCATGTCACTACCATGCATTGATCAATTTCCCCATGATAAAGCTTAGTTAGTGCAAAACACTTGGACTTAGTGACGGCTGCTCCATCAGGGTAAGCAAGCTTTTTTTTCTGCCACTGAAGGAAATTGTTGTAAAGCTGACTTTGAAAATTATGCACACCAGCACTTATTCGAAGTTGGATTGACTGCACTGTTGTAAACCGCTGAACTGAACTGCTAATTCACAATACTGCATATACACTGATGTTGAGAATGGAAAGACCTTCAATTAATATTTAAATGCATGAGTCAGTTGTAGTGCTGGTATCTGTGGCAAAATATCGGAAACGTTTTGTACCAGCCAGTGTGGTGTGCTGCCATGCATAAAAAGACTTACCCTGAGTATTCTGTTCCTCTCTTTTTTGCCAGTTCAAACAACTGTTTATTTTAGAGCTTAGCTGCCCAGTAGAGATGCACCATCTCAGCACCACAAGATGTAGGTGTGTTAATTCTTTTTGGTACATAGTAATTTCATAGCATGGTAATATGGCAGGTCTATCATAGCTCTCCAGTTTCATTACTCATTTTGCAAGCTGTTGTAACTATATGGTGAGTATATTATGAAGTTCACTAAACAGCTCTACTTAACTCATTAATGGGTCTTGGCAGGCATACTTGGTGGGCTTTGCTGAGTACAGTAAAATCTGGAAAATCCACGGGAAACATGATCCTCAGGGCAGGGCAACAAACACAATCAGAGCCTGATGTACATCAAGAACTGTTTTTCCACTCCATGAATGCATTAGCGTGAGTTTGCGAATGATCTTTGGAAGATGTGAGGGTGCTACACTTAGAGGCCATGATTGTATTCATGACCGGATCAAGTATGTATGCAAGAGTGCTGGTGTGAGTGGACTTCTGTAAGACTGGCTACCTTAATGTGGTACAGAGGCTCATCGCAACGTATTCTAAACATTGCAACTAAAAGCCAGCAAGCTTCTGTCTGATTGGTAGTGTGCATGTTAGATAAAATAAGATGTGAATCTATTAGGATCATTGCCTTACTATGTATTGTTTACTGAAATGGGGCTGGGGCAATGTATGTGTGGTGGGGCAACACATCTCTTGGTTTGTGTTTATTTGCAGGGGGGCAACAATTCCATCAACTATCGAATACAAGTTTGAAATTCCTGGCTATACTCCTGAACTCAGAGTTTTGGAGAACTAGCTCATGCCAAGTTTTTTTCTGCTAGGGACCTTTACATCTCTAGTATGTTCTCTAGCGCTTTTCTTGCACACCTTTGCTTCCTCTACATGATTGTTTTTTTTCCGTCAGTATTCTATTGTGTCTTGGCTGCAGCCATGTCCAACCTCAGAGTTCCAGTGGCCTTTTCTAAATTTCTGCCACTAGTGAGTGGGCACTGCAGGTTATTAAAGATGCACACACTGTAGTGTGCAGCTAACGTGTCAAAACGGAAACTGTTGGGTGTGATTCACAGTGGGGGCCAACATACTGTATGCTTGATTCATGCATTGCTGGCCCATGGAGCTCAGCACTATGAGACAGCAGAGTGTGTCTTGAACCCCATTTCATTTTCTGACACTAACCACCCTCATATACTGTAGTGGGGTGTAGCACAGGGAGCAGGGATGGCCAAGAAGGTGGTGTCAAGGGAAACAATGGTCTTACCTCCTAGGGGAGTCCCCTACTCCTCTTAAGCTGGGGGATCCTGGGATTCAGCAGTCCATGGAAGGGACTGCCATATTTCCTATGGAAAGGAATATTTGTTTTTTTTTAAAGAACAGCAGCCAGTTTTACTATCTGGCCGATGCCCACAGCCACCCATGACATAGAGGGGGTTGGGCATGGGCCAGCATTTTGGAGTGGGAGCTGTTCTGGTTTCTAGCCACAGCATTTCTTGCTTCTTCAGCTGCTAAATTGACAGAGCCCTGCATAGTCCTAACTCCTGTGGCCCAGTGTAGTTTCTAATACCTAAGAGTTTTCCTTGATCCCTGAGATCCTCAAATTAAAACCTCTGGTATGTTCATCTCTTAAAGCATGAACATGGGTCATAGGGCCTTCTCATCCTTTCCTGTCTTGTGGAATTGCCTTCCCAGACATCTGTGGTCTGTCACATCTCACCATCAGTTTAACCTGTTAGCTCAGAACTATTTCCTTGACTGCTGCATTTGCTATTGTCAATGCACATGTGTGTACTGCTTAGGTACAGTATGCACCCACAGTATGTATTTTTGTCATCTGTCATTATGTGTTGCTTTGCCCTGTGGCACAGGTCAAGTCTGAAAAATGGCCTTTGCTCAGTATATTTACCAGGTAAAAGCAAATTAATAGATGTTTTGTTTAACAGATAATTGAACACAATCCTGTGCACAACCTTTTCTTCTATATAGGGCAAGCAGCTGTCATTTAATGCTGCACTTTTCTTAAGGTAGCTGAGAAAAATGCAGCATTAAATTAATATGTGAACCTGCAAACAGATGCTTATTTATTATACAGCCAATTATTTTTTTATCTGCTGAGATATATATATATATATATATATATACATATATATATATATATGTATATATAATACTGGTGCGGTCACGCCAGTATAGTTAGAGTGAAAGTTCACATCTATGTTAAAGTTCAAACTTTGAGGGTTAATAACTATGGAACCATTAAATGGATTTGCATGATATTTGGCATGCATAATCTCTAGGGGTAGGTCTCTTGACTTGCTAAATTTGGTGTGAATCTGTTCTGATATATAAACTGTTGAACAAATAGAAAAAGTGGGATTTTTTTGACATTTCTTTGTCATCCAGGATCTCATAAACGGCATTATGTTGTGGGCAGGGTAGAAAGACCTTGGGTCATAGATGTGAAGAAGAAGAAGAAGAAGAATCAGCATTTATATAGTGCTTTTCATACACAGTATCCCAAAGTTCTTTACAAGCAAAGCTAGACTGGTAGTGAAGTGACTGAATGTGTGGTGGTGGCCATATCGCACATCATCACCCACACACAGCCTGGACAATTGCATGAAGAGAGATGAAAGGAGCTTAATATGTATAGCCTCGAGGAAAGAAGGGAGAGGGGGACATGATAGAAACGTTCAAGTACCTCAAGGGAATCAACAAAGTCCAAGAGGGTAGCATCTAGTACAAGAATAAGAGGGCACAATTTGAAGATGGGGGGGTGTCTCAAAGGTAATTTAAGGAAGTATTTTTTCACAGAGAGGGTTGTGGATGCATGGAACAGCCTTCCGGAGGAGGTTGTGGGCTCAAAATCAGTGGTGGAATTCAAGCATGCATGGGACAGTCATAAGGCCATTCTAGGGGGTTGGGGTAGGAAGAAGTAGGCTGCTGGTTAACTAGGATCTGCAGCTTATCCAGTAGGTAGGGAAATGGGCAGACTGGGTGGGCCAAGTGGTCCTTATCTGCCATCAAATTCTATGTTTCTATGTTTATAGGAAGGGGAATGTTGGTCAGGACATCAGGAATACTCCCTGCTCTTTTGCAAAGAGTGCCCTGGGTTCTTTTACTTCCACCTGGACACCCACCAGGACAACACCAGGGTGGGCAGAAGGGACCTCGGTTTAACATCTCATCTGAAGGACGGCACACCCCAGCAGTACAACACCCCTCAATACTGCACTCGGATGCCAGCGATTATTAGGTGTAAGTTCAATCCCGGTGTGGGACGAGAACCCACAACCTTCTGGTCCAGAGGCAGATTTGCTACCAACTGAGCCACACTGACACCTGTGCCTTTTGAAGGTTTGGTGAAATAATATTAATCCATTCAAAAGTTATTAAAGTTTTAAATTTCCCATTATTTCCTATGGGAAAAGTTAAGTATTAGCATGAAAATAGACCATTTTAGAAAATGGAAGGTCCCATTTTCAAAAATGAAACACAAAACTTTGAAGCTTAATAACTTTGGAACTGTTCAATGGATTTGCATGAGACTTAGCAGACATACTCTTCAGTGGTTGCTCTCTTGACTTGCCAAAATTTGTGTGGCTGAGTTCTATGGTTTTGGAGATATGGACTGTCACAAAAAAATTAATGGCCATTTTTGAAAATGAATCATTGCTTGCAAAAATTAAACCAAGTTGTTTACATTTTAAACATTAATAACTCACGAACTGTTCAATGGATGTGCAAGAAATTTGGCATGCATAATCTCTAGGGTAGATTTCTCAGCATGCCAAATTTTGTGTGGATGGGATTTTTTGTTTTTGAGATATGGACTGTCAAAAAAACATAAAATTAATGGCCATTTTTGAAAATGAATTATTGCTTGCGAAAATTAAACCAAGTTGTTTAACTTCTGAATGTCAGTAACTCTGGAACAGTTCAATGGATTTGCACAATGTTTGGCAGGCATAATCTCTAGCTGTAGGTCTCTTGAGATGCCCAATTTTTTGTGGATGGGTTTTGTGGTTTGTGAGATATGGACTGTCAAAACAACATAAAATTAATGGCCATTTTCTAAAATGAATCATTGCCAGTTTGGGTGAATACCGCATTGTACTGTCTTGATGGAGGGATGGGCGTGCAGGGACCAAAGGACCCTTCACTCCCACCATTACATATGGACAGTGTTGTACTGTCTCAATGGAGGGTTTGGACTCTGTGCTCTCACCTTGACATATGGTTACTTTTGCACTATCTCGATGGAGGGATGGGAGTGCAGGGTCCAAAGGACCCTGATCTCCCACTGTGACATATTGATACTGTTGCACTATGTTGCACTATCTGGATGGAGGGATGGCAGCACAGGGTCTGAAGGACACTGCACTCCCATCATGACATGTGGACACTGTTGTACTATCTGGATGAAGGGATGAAAGAGCAGGGTCCAAAGGACCATGTGCTCCCACAGTAAAATGAGGATACAATTATACTATCTGAAAAAGAAGGGAAATTTATTTGCAAAAAAACTTTGTTAATAAATCAGTTAGGGTGAATGCCACAGTGACAAAAGTAGGGAAATGAGGCGTTAGGGTTTCCAGCCCTAATGCACCACCCACAGGGTTCCCACTCAGCCGCCTTCTTCATTTCATCTCTCTTTCACCTCCACACACCAACAGGCATTGGTGTGCCATTGGTTCATCAGGCCTAACACTCACCCTATACTGTAGTGTGTAAGCTTGTTTACATTTGGAATGGGGTGAGAGTTGGGCCTGATGACCCAATGGCACACCCCAACACCTGTTGGTGTGTGGAGGGTGGGGGGATGGGGTGGCAGGGGTCACCCATGTGGTGAGGCATTAGGGGTGGAAACTCTAATGCCTCATTTCCCTACTTTTGTCAATGTGGTATTCACCCTAACTAATACATTAATGAAGTGTTTTGAAAATGTATATATATATATATATATATATATATATATATAACACACTGTGTATATATATATATATATATATATATATATATATATATATATATATATATACACTGTATATATATATTTTTCATAAAAAAACTCCATTTAATGCATCAGTTAGGGTTGTTCCACAGCAACAAAAGCAAGGAAATTTGGTGTTAGGTTGAAAAGCCCCCCTGCACTCCTCCCAGCCCACCCACCCAACTGGCATCAGGGTGTGTGTTGGGGTCATCAGCCCTAACTCTCACCCCATCACATGTGTAAACAAGCTGAGGTATAGGAGAATGGGGTGAGAATTAGGACTGATGACCCCAATGCTCACCCCGATGCCGGTTGTGGGGTGGGCTGGGGGTGCAAGGGGGGTTTCAACCCTAACACCGAATTTCCTCGCTTTTGTCACTGTGGAATAACCCTAACTGATGCATTAAACAGTGTTTGTTGCCATTAATTTCCCTTCTTTTTGAGAAGGAGGACTATAAATAGTGAATAGAATGTGGTGGTGGAAGCAGGGGCACTTCAGGCCCCTTGCTTCCACCACGTGATGTCTTGTGAGATAGTAACGGTAACTGCAATGCAAATGCAAGTGCTAACAGTTACGCACATGGTGATGCAAACATAAATGGTAACGCAAATATTAATGGAAACGCAAGTGCAAAGTGACGCCAAAGTGAACAGTGACGCAAACAGAGACACAAGCATGTATGGAAACTCAACTGGTAACATGCACGGTCATAGTACTGATATTGTAAATGCAAATGTTAACTGTTACAGCAACAATAATGCACAAGGGAACCAAAATGGAAAGGCAAATGCTAGCGTGTACAGAAACACAAAGCATAATGTACACGGTCATGGTACTGCAATTGCAAATGCAAATGGTAACAGTAACAGCAAAAATAATGCCAAAGGAAGCAGAAACGGAAAGGCAAACACAAGCACGTATGGAAATGCAAACCATAACGTACATGGTCATGGTACCACAATTGGAAACACAAATGGTAAAGGTAACAGCTAAAATAATGCCAAAGGAAACAGAAAAGGAAGCGCAAATGCAAGCACGTACAGAAACGCAAACTGCAATGAGTACGGTCATAGTACCACAGCTGTAAATGCTAATGGTAACAGTAACAGCAACAATAACCCTAAAGGAAACAGAAACGGAAATGCAAATGCAAGTGCGTACGGAAACGCAAACTGTAACGCGCACAGTCATGGTACCGCAACTGGAAACGCAAATGATAACGGTAACAACAATGATAACACCAAAGAAAACAGCAAACCGTAACACGTATGGGTATGGGAATGCAATTGGAAATGCAAATGTTAATGGTAACAACAATGATGATGCAAAATGAAAGACAAACGCAAATGGAAGGGCAGCCGCAAACACAAATGGTAATGCGCACAGTGATGCAAAGTGAAAGACAAACAGAAACAGTACTGTAGACACAAATGGTAAGGGTAACACAAACACACGCGCAAACAGAAATGCAAAGCATAACGCACATGGTGGCGTACATGGCAATGCTAACGCAAACGGGTAAGGAAACACAAGTGGAAATGCTACGTGTAACAGTAACTGGAGCGCACACACCAGTTTTCCCCAACAACTGCATAGAGCTACACAGTGAGTACAAAGAATGTATGCATAATAATGGGTCTCAGAGCAGAAAATGAGGAGCTGGAATACTAAATTGCTTATATATCAGGAACTGTACTACATAGAAAAAAAATAAAAAATTCGTATGAATTATGACTTTCCTGGCTAGTTTTGTACCTTGCCCCTGTGTGGGGGACTAAGTGCTTTTCTGGCAAAAGTCCGTTATCTCGACCGCTTCCAGATATATGGGCCCGAGAAGTAGCACGCAATAATATTAGTCTGTGGAAAAGTGTCAATTTCAGAACACTGTAACTTTCCATCCATGCAATAGTTTGTCACCAAACTACCAAAAGGCACATCTGTTGGATGTTGGCTTTCTTTCCTCCAAATTTCAGCCCAAAAAACCAAACCGTTGTTTTGCAGCAGGGTGGCAAAGAATTCCTGTTATTTTGGGCATAGTGTTGCAAAATAGTGTTGCAAATCGCACTTTCGCAAATGAAATCAGGAAAGTGTCGTGAGTGTGACACTACTTTGCTACACTACTTTTTCCAAAAATTTCAAAAACATATTTCTGGGGTGTTTAACCCCCCCAAAAAAAGACATGGCTAGCATCCTCAGGGAACGACTAGGTGAACACAAAAAGAATTGTGTCCCTAGAGTGTCCCAAATTTAAACGCCAAGCATTTCTGTGACCATTAACTGAAAAAAAATGGCTGTCACACGACATTACAGGGGTCATTTGCAACACTAAAAACTGCATTTGAGACACTGTTGAACTTTTTGTTAACTTTTCCCATTGACTATAATGGGAAAATAGTTTTTTGAATAACTTTTGAACCGTCTCAATATTTTTCACAAAATCTTCAAAAGGCACATCAGGGACTCTGACGATGTTCCTGAAGTTTTCAGACTGATTGTGGAGGCAACAAGCCTTTGTGTGAAGCAAATAAACAAATCAAAATGAAAGAAAAGCCACTATGGTTCTCAAAAGAGGTGGATGGGAAGTCAGGGAGAAAAAGACAGCATTCAGGAAGTATAAGGAAACACAGAAGGAGCAGGACAGAGAGCTGTACCAGTTAAGGCAGAAGGAAGCAGGGAGGGAAGTCAGAATAGCAAAGGCCCAAACTGAGGAAAAGATAGCCAACTCGGTTAAGAAGGGGGATAAAACCTTTTATAGGTACATCAGAGAGTGTAAAAAGACAAAGGGAGGGACAGTGAGGCTGAATAGAATGAACGGTGGGTGGGCAGAGGGGGACAGTGAAAAAGCAGGGATGCTGAATGAATATTTCTGCTCAGTATTCACAAAAGAGGAGGGGGAAGTGCCTAATCCAATTAACAGAAGCACTCTTGATAGGGGGGTTTATCCCAGTCCTTTCACAGAAGAAAGGGTTCTGCAAGAACTCCTAAAACTGAAGGTGGACAAAGCAATGGGGCCTGATGGAATTCACCCCAGAATTCTGAAAGAATTAAGGGGGGAACTAGTGAAACCACTGACTACTCTTTTTGATAAATCATGGAAGGATGGTGTGGTACCTGAGGACTGAAGGAAGGCTGATGTGATTCCCCTTCACAAAAGTGGGACCAAGACAGAGGCAGGAAACTACAGACCTGTCAGTTTGACCTCTGTGGTAGGGAAAGTGATGGAATCACTTCTGAAGGTAAGAATTGTTGAGTACCTAGAGGCCAGTGGGGCACAGGACCCAAGGCAGCATGGGTTCACAGCAGGAAGGTCATGTCAGGCATATCTAATTGATTTCTTTGACTGGGTGACCAAAGTAGTAGACCAGGGAGGGGCTGTGGATATGGCCTACCTAGACTTTAGCAAGGCATTTGACACAGTCCCACACAAAAGATTAATAGTTAAATTAACCAGCCTGGGAGTGGGTCCCAGGGTGGTAGCCTGGGTAAAACATTGGCTGGACAACAGGACACAGAAGGTTATTGTAAATGGAGTCCACTCTGAAGAAAGAGGGGTCACTAGTGGGGTACCGCAGGGTTCAGTACTGGGTCCAGTCCTTTTTAACGTCTTTATACATTGCAGAGGGACTGGAAGGAGAAGTATGCCTCTTTGCAGATGACACAAAGATCTGCAACAGGGTTGATACACAAGGGTGTGTAGAAAGGATGAGAAGGGACTTGGCAAGGTTGAAAGAATGGTCAGAAATATGGCAGCTAAGATTCAATGCAAAGAAGTGCAAAATAATGCACCTGGGAAACAAGAACCCAGGGGAAGATTATACAATGGGGGGAGGTAGTAACAACAATAAAAAAGGAAATGAACCTGGGGGTAATCATATCAGATGACCTTAAGGTTAGCAAGCAATGTGAGAAGGCAGTAGGGTTGGGGTATACTGGGATGCACAGGAGAGGCATCACCAGCAGAAAACAGGAAGTTGTTATCCCTCTGTACAGACAGTTGGTGAGACCCCATCTGGAGTACTGCATCCAGTTCTGGAGACCCCATCTTTGCAAGGACATAGACAGGATAGAGGCAGTCCAGAGGAGGGCAACTAAAATGGTGCAGGGTCTGCAAGAGAAGCCGTACAAGGAGAGACTAAAGAAGCTTAATATGTATACCCTTGAGGAAAGAAGGGAAGGGGGACATGATAGAAACTTTTAAGTACCTCAGTGGAATCATACTAACATACTAAAATGCCAGCAGAATAGGCCTAACGGTCTTTCGTGTCTGCTCGTTTGGTCAGCCCCCACCCTGGGTGCTGACCTTGCTGTCCCCCTCGCTTTCTCTGGCTTCTCCCTTCCCAGTTCTGGATATTCTTGCTGCATTGGATTTTGCTTCCAGAACCCTTCCCTGTACCTGTCCCACCCCTCTTGAACCTCTCCACTGTCTCTGCCTCCACCAGCTCCCTAGGCAGTGCATTCCATGGTTCCACCACCCTCTCAGTGAAGTAGCACCTCCTCCTTTCTCCCTGAATCTTCCCTCCAGCTTCCACCCATGCCTCTAGTGGCCCTTCCTCCTTCCTTGAAGCAATAAAGTCCAAGTGGGTAGCATCTTTCAGAAAAAGAGACGTGCAAGAACAAGGCGACACAATTTAAAGATGGGGTGGTCTAGGGCAATGTGAGGAAGTATTTTTTCACAGAGAGGGTAGTGGATGCATGGAACAACCTTCCTGAGGAGGTTGTGGGGTCTAAAACTGAGGGAGAATTCAAGAATGCATGGGACAGACATAAGGCAATTCTTGTGGGGGGGTAGGAAGAAATAAGCTGTTGGTTAACTAGGATCTGTGGCCTATCCTGTAGGTAGAGAAATGGGCAGACTAGGTGGGTCAAGCGGTCCTTATCTGCCATCAAAGTCTATGCTTCTATGTTTCTAAACTGTGTAACCTGTAGGCAAGAACAAAGAATGCAGAAAAAAATGTAATTGTGCACACGGATGTTGCTTAATAACTCCACAGCCATACATCTAACTGATACAAAAGTTACCAGATCTCAAGATCTATGGTTATGCCCTATGCCTGCCAAGTTTCAGGCAAATCCATTGAATGGTGGCAAAGTTATTGTGGTGCAAAGGTTCACCATTTAACCTCAAAAGGGCTACTCAACCCTAACTATGGTAGCTCTACCGTGCTACCATAATATCTATATATATGTATATATATATATATATATATATATTCTTTGCAAAAAAAACTTAATTAATGCATCAGTTAGGGTTCCAGTGAGAAACCTTGGAAAATGTGGTGTGCCTTGGGGTCCTCAGTCCTAATTCTCACCCCATTCCATGAGTAAATAAGCTGAGATGGGTACAGTAGAAGAGAATGAGGAGATTAGAAAATCGATGTAAGCCACTTTTAGACTTGGTGGATTGACAAATGCCAAAAATGACAGATCTTCCCCATGATTCAGTACTTAATACACAAATAATCCAGCCTTTTAAGGACACATTAAATCATATGACCTTTAGATCATAAAATATTGCTGGGTATAGGGCCAAATTGGTGGATATAGAATTTGTCGAGTTTCTGTCTGTTTTTTCTGTGATTTGCCTTTAAGAAACTTGGCATGAATAAGATGATGATATTAATATGGATGGTTATTAAACTTTTCATATTCCGGGGAGTAAAATATCTAATCTCGGAAGAAGAGCTGGGGCCTTATTACTTATGTTAATACAAACGTCTTTGTCAGCTGTTCTCAAATAGAGCTTAACAATCAGTATGGAATCATAAGATTAACAGGAGATGGTGTCTCTATAATTTTATGTAATATATACATTCCACCTAAGATCTCTAAATTCTTTGACTCAGGAGTTTGGTATAAG
The DNA here is from genome assembly GCA_016271365.2 of Neoceratodus forsteri. NCBI lineage: Eukaryota > Metazoa > Chordata > Ceratodontiformes > Ceratodontidae > Neoceratodus > Neoceratodus forsteri. Next base: position 79,268,338 of record CM057453.1, read on the forward strand.
CTAGAAGGTCAAATTATAAAAATCGCTGGAGATTTTCCAGATGACCATCTTTTATTGATTGGTGACTTTAATTCAAGAATAGGTAACTATGATGGGTTGGCTGATGACACAATATTAAATTATATATACCCTGAAACTGAAAAATATATTAAGAGATCAAAAGATTTGATAATAAATAGAAATGGAGCTAGGTTAATTGAAATTCTTAAGTTAAATGGCATTTTCCCACTAAATGGCAGATTGTGTGGTGATGAAGATGGGGAATTTACATACCACTCTGCCATGGCTGAATCAGTCATAGATTTAGTGTTATGGAGAGGTCCCCTGAACTTTTGGTCATCACTCAGAATTGATGCCATGACAAAGAGTGATCACTATCCTGTTTGTTTGACCATAAACAGTGAATTAATTAGAACAGAACCAATAATACTGCACATTTTTAAAAAGGTTAATGTGGAGGTTCATAGTAAGAAAAGGTTAATTTGGACAAATAGTTTTGATCAAAATACATGTGCAGATTTGGAATTGCTTTTTGATAAATACACTAAAATCACTACTATAGATTTTGAGGTTAAAAATAAATTTATGATGGAGATTCTAGAAATGATTCAACAAAACATCTGTATTGGAGGTGTCTAATAACAAATTTACTAAAAAACAGAAAGGTTGGTTCGATGATGAACGTTTAACTCAGAAGCACCTATTGAGTGTGCAACTTAGGAAATATAGCAAATCATCTACTGTTAATAATTGAGCTCTTTTGAGGACTGAAATAAATAAATATAGGACATTATTAATTGACAAAAAGAAACAATATTATTTATATCATTGGCAACAAATGAACCAGGCAATTATAGCCAGAGATGATAACACTTCCTGGCAGTTGGTAGCCTATGGACGTAAGCAGGCATCAAATCAAATAGAAAGTGCTATTGGGGATAGGGATTGGTGTAATTATTATGCACAGATTTTATTTCAAAAATCACATAAATCTATTCCCTTGTTTGAGTTAGATGTGACACCTCAGCTCAAAATTCTTACCAACATTGAAGTGAGCGAGGCAATAGATAGCTTTAAAAACAATAAGGCTCCCGACCCTGACCAAATTCCCAGTGAAATTTATAAATATTTGAAACATAAATGGGTTGAGATTCTGGTGGATTTTTATAACAGCTGTATAAAAAAATTGTATACCTGATTCATGGAGGTGTTCTGTTATTGTACCCATTTTCAAGAAAGGTGATAGGGAGCTTCCAGTCAACTATCGCCCTATTAGTTTAATTGATATTATGGAAAACATTATTTCAAATATTCTGCTTAAATGATTGGTTTTGAATATTAAAGAATTGGGTGACTTTTCTCAGGGACAAGCTGACTTTCATGAGTCTCTTTTGACTCTTGACAACATCTATACACTACAGCATTTACAAGAAAAGTATGTAAAATTAAGAGGTCAAAAGTTATATTTAGCCTTTATCGATTTCTCATCAGCTTTTGATACCATAAATAGAGAACTATTGTGGTATACTATGAGAAGTGAGGGAATTGATCCTCCTCTTATTAATGCAATTAAACTATTATATACCAATACTTGGGCTCAGGTTAAGAATAGTGGGGGGAGATTAACTGAACGTTTTGATACCAATTGTGATGAGAGATAGGGTTGCAACCTTGCTCCCTCACTTTTTTCAATTTATATAAAGAACTTCCTAGAAAATATAAATTAATTACATGCTGACTCTCCAAAGCTAGGAAGGGATATATGTGGAATCCTTGCTTATGCTGATGATTTATTACTGTTGTCATTGACTCCAAAGGGACTTCAGACAAAGCTAGATGAGTTAGCTACTTTTGCAGATCAGAACTTTCCCAGAATAAATATGAACAAATCAAAGGTTATGATACTGGGCAGTACTACCTGCAAATTTAATTGGTTTATAAAGTCTGAAAAGATAGAACTTGTAAATGATTATCAGTATTTGGGAATTGTGGGATCTCCTTCCTTTAAGTGGAACAAGCATTGTGAGGCCATCTCAGTGAAAACTGAGAGAACCATTGCAGCTTTGAATAGCTTTAACTACAACATGGTGGTAATTCATTTGTTCCCCTTTTAAGGACTATTGAGGCCAAATACAATTTCCAAGTTCTCCATGGGAGTGAGATATGGGACCATAAATATATTACTAAGCTGGAAAAACCAGCAATAAAAGTTCTTAGAAAAGCCATTGGTTTTCCTCAAACAACTCCTGCCCATTTTGTTAGGGCCAAATTGGGTTTTTCCAATCTGATTGCTTTAGCTGAGTCCCCTATAGTTAATTTTTGGATTAGGCTTAATCTTCTACCAGACCATTGTTATGCTAAAAAATGTTTACTTGAAAAAGTGTAGTGGGAACGTTTGGACTGCAAAAAATCTAAATGATTGTCTCTGGTTAAAGACATATTGAAATCGGTAGGACTTTTGTATTTGTCTGAACTGACAACTCAATGAATTGTTGTTTCTGAGAGTTATGGTCCATGTCTTGAGCATCTGATTATTGAGAAATATAGATTTTGTTACTTACAGTACATACAGAGCTCAAAATGTGCAATCTGGTATGCTTGGAATGATTGTTATCATTACTTTTGTTATTATCTAGAATACCTAGAGTGTCCTGAGATGCATCTGACTTATGCAAGATCGTTTTTTTCTCATCTAATGTTCTTGTGTGCAGGTTTAATAAGAACTATCACTATGAGTACACTTACTGTTTCTGTGGTAATAATGAGAAGGAAGACTTGGAACATGTAGTCTTGAAATATGAGTGGTATAGGGCAGCCAGACAGAGATGGCTGGGCCTCATTCTTGTCTCCTTTACAGACTGCTCAAATTAGATAATATTAAGGACACTGTTTGTTACACAGGATTGTTATATTATTAGAAATACTGCTCCCTTCTTATGTTATATACAGAAAATAAGGAAACAGATAATATCTACTATTTTGGGCTAATTCTCCTGTTTAAATGATACTAGAATTATCTTATTGTTTTGCACAAACCTAATGTGATTATAAATGTATAATGTATTGTCTATTTATTGCCATTTTTATGTTTGCTTGAGCGCATGTGCAAGAAACATTATGTGGCAGCTTAAGAGAGAAGCAGGTTGTAGAAGTGCGGCACTGTGGCAGCCAACAGAGACACTGCATTTGGAGGCTTGGCACTGATGGACCAATGGAGGCAAAGTGTGCTGATGACACTGGTTTCCAAAAGTGCCACCAAGTTGAAATGTTTCTGCCGCTGCAATGAGGGGCCACCTCGTCATTGCAGCCTCAGCCATTCTGCTGCAATGAGGGAGCAACCCGTTATTGCTGAGCGGTACCTTGCATAGTGTAACAATTTTTGAAAACATGGTGGCTTGCCGCCACCTCTGAGCCCCATGAAAGCCAAACAGGGTGGCCAATCCCCCTATCGGCAGCCCCCAACCCAGTTCATTTGCTGATGGGGGAGCCCACTCCCTGTTGGCATGATGTAACCCCCTCCCCATTTGTTGTGTGCCAAAGGGTGCCCAATCCCCCTCTGCATCATGCCCCCCAACCCCAAATAGTCGTTCTTTGTTGACGGGGGCCAATCCATATCGGCTTAAGTACCCCACCCCAAAAAAGACAGGTGGCACACTGGGAGCCCACCCCAGTGTGCTGAAAGCAAGCCTGGGATAAAAAACCCTCCCACGACATCTTTTTCTTTTTTTTCTCTCTCCCTGAAATAAAAGAAATGGTCCCACACCAGTCTTCATCCCTCCCACAACCCGCACCTGCCCACTGCACACCCTACCTCCCCACACACACCCTCACCCCATACTTACCTCTGGAGCCTGGTGCAATGATCTTCGGTGGACCGGGAACACGTCTGCACTCTTCAATGCCGACTGTGAACTGAAGAAATGCCAGTAAGCTGTATAATGGCATAAATAGGGTTTTTTCAACTTTGGTGCATATCTCAGGCATTTTGGGGAATTTTTGAACCAAATGTTCAACATGGGGTTATTGGGACTCCTCCTCATGAATTCAGCCACTGTCATGGCGTTATTCGGTCCTGAAAGGTGATTTCACGGTCACTGCACAGAATCACCTTCCAGGACTGATTAATGAAATGACAGTGCCAGTGTTCGTGAGGTGGGCTCTCAAAAAGCCTATGTTGCAAATTTGGTGAAAACAATCAAAAAAATCACTGTTTTATGAACGTGTGTTGCACAGTTTCCATGCACGCTTGTAACTTCACGAATGTGTAATATTTTCACTCCAGATTTTGAACATTGGCATTTTTCCACACCTCCTCATGAACAGTAAGTACAGCTTTCATTTTTCACATCCTGAATGAAATGTGTTTCCGCAGTTCCGGCGCAGAATTGCGTGCGGTCGCTGTGGGAAGTTGGTGTTCGGGACACATTAAGAAAATCACCATGACACTATTTATGAGCAGAGGTCCTAAAATGCCTATGTTGAAAATTTGGTGACGAAAGTCCATAAAATGACTGTGTTATGAGCATGTGTTGTGCAGTTTCCACACACGCTCATAACTTCGCGAATGTGCAATATTTTCACTCCAGATTTTCAACACTGGCATTTTTCCTCACATCCTTATAAACAGTACAGCTGTCATATTTCAGATCCTGGCCAAAATGTGTTATCGTGCTTCTGGTGCAGAATAACGTGGTCACTGTGGGAAGTCAGTGTTTGGGACAGATTAAAAACAAATCACAGTGACACTGTTCATGATCAGAGGTGCTAAAATGCCTATGTAGAAAATTTAGTGACAAAAGTCCATGAAATGACTGTGTTACGAACGTACGTTGCCCAGTTTCCATGCACCCTCGTAATTACACGCATTTGTAATATTTTCACTCCAGATTTTCAAAATTGCCATTTTTTCACACCTCCTTATGAACAGTACAGCTGTCATTTTTCATATCCTGCACAAAATATGCATTTACACATCTGGCACAGAATAGCGTGGTCGCTGTGGGAAATCAATGTTCAGGACAGATTAGGAAAATCATAGTGACACTGTTCATGAGCAGAGGTCACAAAATGCCTATGTTGAAAATGTTATGAAAAAATTCTACTAAATGACTGTTATGTGCATGCATTGTGCAGTTTCCACATAAGCCTGGAAGTTTGAGTATTTTTAATATTCTCACTACAGATTTTCAACATTGCCATCTCTTCACACCTCTCTATGAATGGTACAGCTGTCATTCTTCACATCCTGCCCAATCTGTGTTTTCGTACATCTGGCACAGAAAGACATTGTCACCATGGGAACTCAAAGTTCGGGACACATTAACATAATCTCAGTTCCACTGTTCATGAGAAGAGGTCCCAAATGCTTTCATGAGGTGGGGGTCACAAAAAGGCCATGTTGAAAATTTGTAGTGCAAATACCAACAAACGCCTGAGGTGTTAGGGTGTCTAACCAAAACGTCCCACCCTGTACAGACTGACAGGCATCAGGTGTGTGCCTTTGGATTGCTGACTGTAATGTTCATGCCATTCCACACCCCCCACCTCACCACCCTGCAGCCAATGACATGCATCGAGGTGTGCCTTGAACTCTTCAGCCACAGAGTTCACCCTGTTCTCCTATACTGTACCCATTTCAGCATATGTCTTTATGGAATGTGGTGACTGTACAGCTGAACACCCCAAGGCAAACCTCAACACGTATTGGTATCTGTAGGATAGTGTGATGTGAAATGGCATAAATGTTATGGGTAATGACCCAAATGCATACGCCAATGCCTGTCTGTCTCTGCAGGGTGGAGGTGGTGTTGGCGTGAAGTTCAATACTTCACTGCCATTCCTATTCTGCATCTCTCTGACTCCTGCATTTCCAATGCTAACACCAGCAAGCAGACATTCAGCATTGACAAATGCTTGTTGTCTATTGGAATTGTTTTGTAATGATCTTTTTATGATTGAACAAATAAAATAAATACATACATACAATTGTATCCTTAGTTTCCTGTGGAAGTACAGGGTTCTCCAGGCCCTGTGCTCCCATCAGTCCATAATGGCATCCATATTTGCATGTGGGGTCCTGCACACCCATTAATTCTTAATTTTTGAGATAGTGTAGTGGTATCCTTATTTGCCGGTGGGAGTGCAGGTCCCTCTGAGCCCTGTGCTCCCATCCCATACTGTGCAGTGCTAAAAAACACCTCACATTGCAATGTTATCCTACAGAAAACACAGCAAAATTTGAAATGTGTGTAACTGGACACCAAATTAATGTATTTTAAATGAATGTATTTTCATGGAACTGGCAAAAGGCACACATCAGTGGCAAAAAGCCCTTTGTAACCAAAAAATATCAGAGCAAAATTTCAAACCGTTTCTTCATAGTGTAGTGACAAAGAAATGACTGTATAACTCTCACATTACAATGTTATCCTATGAGAAACATATCAAAATTTAAACCTGCATAACTCCACAGCAAAGTAATATATTTTCACCAAAGTAGCAAAAGGCACATGTGTGAAGCAAGCACTTTGTATCCTGAAAATTTCAGACCACAATCAACAACCATTTGTAAACTGTGGAGTGACAAAAAAGAAACAGCTGTCTTAAAATTCCTTTTTCACAAATTGCAAAAAAGAATCCTTTTCCACTGTTCCTTTTTTGCAATTTGTGGAAAAAGACAATCCTTTTTCAGAAATTGCAGAAAAGAATCCTATGTCACGATTACTTTTTCATGATTTGCAGTAAAAGAAAATCCTTTTTCAGAAATTGCTAAAAAGGATCCTGTTTTGAGTTTGTTTTTTTCTGTGGTTTGCTAAAAAGGATTTCTGCATCATAAAAAACACATTTCTAAGTGACTTATCAAAAATCTAACCCCAGAATCAGATTCTATAGGCCTGATCAGGTAAAGATGACTGTTGTCTATTAACCCCATGTATTTTTAAAGTTATTTAATTTTCTTGTCACCGCTAACTGAAAACAAGGTGGCAGTGGCATGAAAAAAGATTCCACATTTGTGGCAAAGAAATTCTTATTTGCAAAAAAAGATTCCACATTTGCGATAAAGAATGCTTTTTGAAGCTCACATCTAACTAGTCCCATGGGAAAATGGGAAACTTTGAAATTTAATAATGTTGGAATGGAGTAACATTTTTTCACCAAACCTTCAAAAGGCACATCTGTAACCCAAGACCTATATACAGTAAAAATTTGAGACTAGAATTTCACACCACTTTTTCACAATGCATGACAAAGAATTTCACCAAAAATTTTAATTTTCACCTTTTTTACAATCTGTATCTCCACACCCACACATCTGACTGGAACCAAACCTGCCACATCAAGAGATCTTTGATCCCATATGTAACAACTGTCTGTATTGTTTTGCTATATTTGTGTTGTTTGTTGTTAATGTGGAACCTCTGTAAATAAGCTTATAGCTCAAAGGTATTAATCTGAGAATTGAATATATACTGTATGTGATTTATATATATATATATATATATATATATATATAGTACAACCCCACAGATACAAACCTCAGTCATCCGAACTGTTCGGTCAACCGAACGGGCAATCCCCCCCCCCTCCACCTACAAACAAATTCATCGCAATTAGCTAATTAGCAAATCACTATCACCTGTATAACATTCACTCTATAAATCACATTAAAGCATTCCTGAATCAGTAGCACTAGCTGGTGTGTTACAAGCATGGCAAGCAAAAGAAAATGAGTTACGCTATCTATTGACACAAAACTTGAATAATAACAAAGCTTGAATGGGGGGTTAGCCTCAGTAGTGTTGTTGACGAATACGGTATCGGTCAATCAACTGTATTTGATATCAAAAAAGGTCAAGAAAAAACAAAACAATTTGCCAGACAAGTGAAGGACATTGGTGCTTCACAGACCCGCTGTATTGTCCGAAAAGCCACCAACGAAGATTTTGACAGAGTCATGCACTTATGTTTACACAGGAACGTTGTAAGGGCACCCCAATAAGTGGCATTCTAGTCACTGAGAAAGCCAAACTGCTGTTTAAGTAGATGTTTCCTGAGAGGGAGGACGACGATTTCAAGGCTAGTTCAGGTTGGCTACACAGGTTCAAAAACCACCACGGCATATGCCAGTTGAGCATGCAGGGTGAATCATTGTCCGCTGATTGTGTTGCCGCCGATGCTTTCAAAGAGACCCTCCTCAATTTAATATCCCACCACCAGCTAACCAGATATCACATTTTTTATTGTGATGAAACTGGGCTCTACTGGAGACCGCTGCCCACCAAAACCCTTGCAGATGGCACAGAGAAGCAGGTTAAAAACTTTAAGTCAAGCAAGGACAGAGTGACACTGATGGCTACTGCAAATGCGAGTGGTGAGTTTCGTCTACCACTTGTTTTTATCCACAAAAGCTCAAAGCCATGGTGTTTTGCCAATATGACCATGACAGCACTTCCAGTTCACTATTACAGCCAGAGAAGTGCTTGGATGGACCGCAATATTTTTACCGACTGGTTCTTTAAACACTTTACACCACTTATGAAAGAATTTCTACACTCAAAATTATTACCTGCTAAAGCCATCCTTCTCATGGACAATGCCCCCTCACATCCCTCCCTTGAAAATTTGGTCTCCAGTGATGGAAATGTACAGTGCATGTTTATGCCCCTGAATGTAACCAGCATCTTACAACCTATGGATCAGGGAGTCCTGGAAAACCTTAAACAACGCTATAAGTGTGATTTGCTTCATCGCCTGCTGTTAGGTGTCAATGAGTTCGACTGCTACATTGATTTTTGCAAACAACTTTTGGTGAAAGATGCTATTTACCTCAGTGCAAAGGCTTGGGGAGAAATCAGCTCTGAGTCCCTTCACTATTCGTGGAATAAGCTGTGGCCAGTTCGGGAGTATCAGGAGCATGATGACGTTGCATTAGCTGATAGCCAGGTGCACTTCATTGAAGAGTGAGCAGCACTTCAGATTACAGAAGAAGAACAAGAGGAATGGTTGCGAGCAGATTCCAAAGAAACAGGACATGAGATCCTATCAGACAGTGATATTATAGACCTGGCCAGAGTGAGTACAAAATAGGAGAGTTGTAGTGACAGTGAGGGGGATGAGGGGGATGAGGTTTCAGTAAAGATTACACATAGCCGTGCCATGGACTGTTTTGCCATGTGCATTCAATGGATGGAGCAGCAGCCCGAAGCAACCCCCATGAACCTGATGCTGCTTCAGGAGTCAAGAAATCTGGCTGCTAAAAAGTGCTTGAATGGACTGAAGCAGAGCGTAATGACTAATTTTTTTTAAATCTGCTGAATCTTAGCACAGAACTGATCTTTTACTACTCTTGATAACTAAAATTGATTTCAGAGTCTAAAACATGATATATTTGCTGTTTTTGCTTTATTTAGTGATCTTTTCAAAGATACAAAAATTTCAGAGATATGAACACCATTGATTCCCATGGTGTTTGTATCTTTGAGGTTGTACTGTATACATATATATATATATATATATATATATATATATATACTTGCACAGTAGTGCAGGTATAGTAGAGTTGGTGGGACACTTTAATGTTAAACCCCAAAGTTTGCACTTTAATAACTTTGCAACTGTTTACCTGATTTGCCTGATATTTTGCATGCATGGCATCCAACCATAGGTCTCTGGATCTGGAAAACATAGTTCCAGTCAGATGTGCAGTTGTGGAACTGTAGAGTGTCAATAAAGTGAAAAATCCTCAATTTTTGCACATTTTTTGGTCAGGCTTAAAGGACTGAAGAATGCATCTGAGTGGATTCAAATGTGCATGTCTATATGTGGCCTGGGTTAAATTGGTGCCTTTTGAAGATCTGGTGAAAAAATCATAATCTGTTCAAAAGTTATGCAAGTTTTTCATGTCCCATTTTAGACTGTGAGAAAACTTATATGTGCACTGCAGAAAACTTAAGTGAATACATTTCTGTTGTCATCCTCTGGAATTTTGTTTTTGTGCTGCTGCCATCTTGTTTTCAGTTAGTGAGAGACAAAAAATTTTGTAAATCGAAAAATACTGCCTCTTACTAAACACCAATACATGTGTTTACCTAATCAGGTAATGAGGAACATGACCCTGGCATCAGTGTTTGGGAAGGTAGCCTGGAAATACGCTTTTCAACATTTTTCCACCATCTTGCAATTTTGTTGCCGCAAAAACATGTTTTGTGTGCATGGTAATGACCTAGCACACAAACAAAGGTGGCTCGGCAACATATTTTTGTGCTCAAAAACATTCCCATTATAGAGATAGGGGTGCTGTGAACACATTAAAGTTATCGTGAAAACACTGCTCAAAAACATTTTCCCATGTGTTGTTTTCTTTGTCACTTCATTGTGCCAACATGGATTGTGCTTTTGAGCTGAAATTTACAGGGTGGTAAGCTCTTGTCCACCGATGTGTCTTTTGGTGGTTTGGTCCCAAAATATTAAACAGGTCCATAGTTACAGCATTCTAAAGTTGAGAAATGTCCCATAGGATTACATTACGGCACCCATTGTGTCTTTTGGCACCCATATCTTGAAAATGATTCAAGATATGGATTTTTCGCTGCCTGCAGCTTAGTCCACCAAGGTTTTGAAGTCATGATTATAACTGCAGTAAAATTTTTTCCATAGTTGCTATGATTACTGAGATATTACCAGATAAGTGTTACAAAGGTTCCTTTTCAGTACTATGGGGCTGCTGTATGACTCTGTATTTATGTTTAAGTGGGAACTCAGGGCCTGGAGGGCCTGCTCTCCCACATACACACACCATTATGCAAAAAATAGGCAACATGAAGGGATTGCAGGGCCAGGAGGGTCCGTACTCCCACAAACACGTACCACTAACCACTTACATTACACTTTCTCAAAAAGAAGGGAAATTCATTGCAAAAAACTCCATTAATGTATTAGTTAGGGTTGATGTCACAGTGACAAAAGTTTGGGAATTCTGTGTTATGGTTAAAATGTCTGTGATTGGATGGGAGGGTGCTGGTCTCTGCTTGTGAATGCCACAGGGACATCCCTGGCCCCACTGAGTATATATTTTCCTATGCACTGCACATTAGTGAATCAGGCTACAGATTTGTGCCTTGTTATTGCAATATTTAGTTAGTTATTGTCTGACATTTTGTAACCAGGACATGCACATTGAGACAAGGCTTGTGTTCAGGTGCAACCCAGGGAAAAGGTGATTGGGAAGCAAAAGTACATTCAAAATGTAAACTGCAATCATTGTAAAAATGCAGTATGCAGGCATATGTGAATAAAATATAAATAAGGAATGACACAATGAGGTGTGGTCTATTGCCTGATAAAAGTATGCCCCAGGTGTGTAATGAGGCATAGGTGCCTTTAATAACTGTGAAGTGCTCTTATCAGGAAATAAACCACATCTCAGAGTGTTTTATTTATGTATAAAATGGGTCTCACAGTAAAAACATTAATTTAAAAATTAACAGAAAAAGTGTAAAAAACGTTAAATAAAAATAAAGTAGTTCTTGTTCTTGTATTTGTAATGGAACAGCGATGTAGTTTCATTACAAAAAGCAACTAAAGAGGCAGTGATGCCATGTGTCTCCCACACACACACACATATGCTTTATGTTGTAATTGTTTTAAAAACATTTTTTTCAGGGTCTCTTTGATAGTAAGCAACATAAAGACTGGTTTCAGTGGGGATGAACAGGAGACATCCCACTTTGGATGTATTAAACTTATTAAAAATCACAGACATTACCTGGAGTTACTTATAATAAGTTAAAAGGACGTTCCCTGGTTATTCATAATCACATTTTTCTGATGCACTTGAAAATATTTCCAAGGCTCTTTATTGACACCAGTATACATGTATTAAAGTGATTCAGTAGTTCTGGCTAAGTAGGCACTTCTGTGTTAAACTTAGATTTTTGGCCACCTATAACTTGCTCATCCAGGGATCTAGGGGCACACAATTTAGTATTTGCACACCTTTTTCCAGGAGCTGTAAACCTACCAAATGAAAAGTAAATCATTGCAGTAGTTTTGGAGATAGAGAGTGCACTAATCCCTGAAACATATTAAAATTAAGACTTTTTTCTGCTCATCAAAAACTAAAAAATGGTCCTGATATGAAACCTGAACTTTTAGGTTCATTAGCATTTATCACACAATAGGGCATTGTGCTGGTTTTGTAACAAAAGTGTTTTACCGTTTAAATAATGTTTCAGACTTTGCTTTTACAGCTATTTTTCTTTCGCACATGTATAATGTAAAAAACTATTATTATTGTCAAGCCATTTTTAGAACATTTTTAAAACAATTATGATTGCCAAGTTATATTTAGAACATTTTTTAAATCATGATTTGTTTTAATAAATATTATGATTTTGTGTTGCCAATGATTGTGAAAATTATAACCACAAATATAATGTTACAACATAATTCAGATTTTTCTGTCACAATTGACTTTGAAAACTTTAACCACGTAAGTAATGTTAACAGTTGTGGCAGTTTTTTTATATTTGCTGCACTGTCAGTCTGGGAACTGTTTGCCATTGACCAAAGAAACAATGCTGGTCACAGGTTGGCATTGTCAGTCCAGGCACTGTTTTTATTGACAGTATTGAAAATGCAGTTTATTTATTTATTTATTGAAATGTTTCACCAGGAATGGCACATTGAACAACAAGTTGCTTGTCTCACGGTGTGTCCTTTGGAGGGGGGGGTCATTGGGGGAACATGTATAATAAAAATACAGACACAGAGCAGCATAACAGTTGGTACAACACTAACGTGGAGAAAGAACAGATTAAAGGAACAGATTAATAGTGTAAACATACAACATACTACTATAATGTATGCATTGGCCGCATTAAGACTGAAGGTATAATTGCACATTGAAATTTGAAGATTACAGAGTGCTAAGTATACATGACTGTGCATTGAAGTGCTGTTAAAGAAAAAACAATTTTGCATTGTAATGAAAGAGAAGTGCACCCTGCATATGAACAGCTATATGAAATGCATTTCTCCAGGAACAGTTTGTCATTAACATTACTGTCAATGCTGGCTCAATGCCAGCACTGTCAGTCCAGGGACTGTTTGCCATTAAGAGCATCAGCATACAGATTGAGGGCCTGGAGACATCTTATTTAAAATGAAAAAGAAATGAATTACACAAAACTATGTTACTGCATCAGGGTTTAAGCACAAACTGTAAAAAGTAGGAAAACGAGATGCTAGTGGAAAAGTCAGCTGTTCCTTGGTGCATTTGTGGGGTGGTGACCCCAGGGGTTTGAATGATCGTGTGATGTAGCATTGGTGTTACCCTAACCTCAGCATCCTCTGATGTGTAAGTATTTTTTCTGTGCCTGAACAGACTGCCAAAGTTGAGACATTGCCAATGCAGTGTGACATGAACAATCAAAGCTCAAGAAACACCACACCATAGATTCATCAAGGCACAGTGGACTTGTGCCTCTAAGAATACATTTTCCACTGTTTCCACTTTGTGCTTAAAGCCTAACTGAAAACGTAATGTAGGATTTTGCAATGCATTCTTGTATCTCTTGTATGAATGAAGCCATTATTAGTTTGTTATTTACCCCTATTATAGTTTGTTCAGTTAAGTAACTCAGTAGGATGACAGGGTGGAAATATGCTCTATCAGTTGTAGCCATTGACAGCATTCAAAATGCTCTGTGTAGAGTAAGTCTGTCAGTTTTGTGCAACTTTTTTGTATTAAAGTCTTTACCATTCTGTATGTATTTTTGAATTGCCTGAATGACTTTCTGGCATGTTCTATTTTTTAAGTGGCCTTTTTATTATTTTTTTTCCTAGGTCAATCAAGCCACCATACCTCTCAACTGTCCCTGATTTTGCCTCAAAATTTTCCTTTGCCCCTCATAAAATTTGTGTTTTTATGACTGAACAGTGGAGACTGTAAGCACAAATTAATGTCAAACATTAACGTTACAGACTTGCTGTTCTTTAGAAAATGCATCTTACACTAATCAGCTTATTCTATCAGCTTTCTGGGTGAATATTACCAATTTTTAAGATGTGTCCCTGATTTGGGGTCTTTGTCCCTGATTTTTTAAAGTCCTGTCCCTGATTTATGAGGCAGGAAGTTGAGAGGTATGCAAGCCACTAAACCAGCGACTATGAATGCATATACAGTACTGTATATCCAATAGCATCATGGCAACCCCTGTATTTCTTGCTATTGCTATGTTCTACTACATTCTGCATATAACAAAATGTTTTATGTAGATACTATGGGATTTTGAAGGTTTTCTGCATAAAAACCTACAATAATTTCCCACATTTTCAGAAATGTTAGTGTAAGTAGGGTGTCAAAGAACTGATAATTTGCACTGTACTACTAACTGGTTGAAAAAAAATGAAGCACACGTCATGTCAAATGCTGTGTCATTGTTTTATGTTGTCCTTAGCAGTCATGTTGACAGCCAAACTAATGGATGTTATTACTAATAAAAAATAATCTGATACTGTACTGGATTTTCTAGCATACTGTAAGATATTATGTGAGACTATTTAAGTCAAAAACAAGCATTGGAACCCATGGTTTATTTTGCTGAATTTTAACATGCGGCTAACCTTCAGGCACTGGGGGAAAAATTGTACATGTGGCTAAGTCCAACCTTCATGCTCTGGGGGAAAATATATGTGTGGCTAAGGTTAACTTTCATGCACTGGGGAAAAAATAGTATATGTGGCTAAGTCTAGCCTTCATGCACTGAGGGAAAAATGTGTGTGTGGCAAACACTAACCTTCATGCACTGGGGGGAAACATGTACATGTGGTTAAGGCTAACCTTCATGCACTGAGAGAAAAAATGTATGTGTGGCTAAGGCTAACCTTCATGCACTGGGAGAAAAAATGTACATGCATTGGGTGGGAATGTAAATTATTAATATGATATTGGGTGTAGGAATATCAGGGATGTTCTCACGTCACACTTTTTCATTTTTAATTTAATTATGAAACATCCTTGGTTCCCTGAGCTTCATACCATCCTAAGATCCAAAAAGTCCCCAGTGAATGCCTTCTATTGGAGATCTAAACCTGGACTGGCTCACTAACAAATTGATTGAACTAAAAAACCTGTGTGATGGCCGACCGGCTACAATTAGTAGCCCGCTCCTTAATGCACAGGGACCAAACAGGCTTCATATCAGGTAGGTACCTGCAGGACAACATTCAACGAATGCTGAACATCATCTCAGCTCACAAGAACACTAAATTCTTTCAATTAGTCATTAGTATGGATGCTAGGAGGGTGTTCGACAGGGTCAACTGGGTCCTCTTGGAAGAAACCCTGAAGAGATTCAGAATGGGTGACAGATTTATCAATAGCATAAAGGCACTATACAAAGTACCAGAAGCTAGAGTCAAGGTGAATGGCCATCTATCTGAGAGATTCCCCCTATCGCTGGGTACAAAGCAGGGTTGCCCTCTCTCCCTGCTCCTTTTTGCATTGTCTCTTGAACCCTTAGCGATTATTATCAGGGCAAGCCCGTATATTCAAGGAGTAGAGGTTGAAGGGCAAACCCAGAACATAGCTTTATATGCAGTCGATTCCCTTTTCTTTGTCTCCCATCTGGAGACCTCGGTCCCGGCTCTCCTCCAGACTCTGGATGATTATGGCACATTAGCTGGCTATAAAATTAATCTTTCTAAATCAGAAACTCTTATTTTGAGCGGGTCTCCTCCTGAAATGTTTTAAAAAAAACTTCCCTTTCGCATGGGCGAAAAGAAACACAATACCATATTTGGGTGTTGAGGTCTCAATAGATTTCTCTCAGTTATATAAAAAAAACTACCTAAAACTATTCCAGGAACTTCAAGCAGACATGGCCCAATGGCGATTATTGCCTCTGACTCTCTACAGGACGATACAGGCTCTCAAAATGAATGCCTTACCTAGATTTCTTTTTATATTCCAAACTCTTCCAATACAACCTCCAGGGGAGTTCTGGGTAGAACTGCTGAGGGAAACCCAGAGGTTTATCTGGAACCGGAAAAAAACAAGATTACACAGAAACATACTACAAACACCTAAAGACAGAGGCAGATTAGCTCTCCCTCATTTCTATCTATATTTCCTGGCGGCCAGAGGCATGCAGTTGACTACTTAGGCTAAGCGCAGAAAGGACTCTGGATGGTACCATTTAGAGGAGGCTTCTCTTAGAGGCTGGGCTCTCTGGGCTCTCCCAATGAATTATATATCCCATAACCTACTGAGGTTGGAAACAAATCCCTGGGTTTGCCTGTCTCTATCAATTGTCAAGAAACTCAGAAAGATTACACAAACCCCAGATGGGCTGGGTTCCTTATCTTTAATGCACTTTGAACCAATGTTTACTCCCCCAGGTCAGACCCGGGTTATAGACACTGGGCTGCAAATCATCTTTCTACATTTGCACAATGTATAAGCAATTACCAATGCTTATCTTTTGCACAGTTAATGGAAAAATTCCACCTTTGCAGGGAAAACTTATTCAGATACTTCCAGGTCTGACTTTATATTCTTTCAGAGAATAGAATGCAAAAGATTAATAGAGAAAAGACTCAGCTTGAAAACTATTTTTATTTCAATATCATAATTAAAAATGATCTGCGTCCCCTTTGCCAACTTTATAAAGTGTTAATCTACACTAATAACACTAACTTAGGTTTAGTGAAACAGAAATGGGAAGGGGAATTGTCAATCTCAATTTCCTAACAATCATGGGATAAATGATTAAGCTGGGGATGTCAGGTAACCAGTACTCCAACTTGGAGAGAATTCCATTGGAAGATACTACTAAGATATTTTCTTACTCCCTCTATAATGAAACATTACAGTCTGAGTCAATCAGAGCTCTGTTGGAGGGTTGTCGAACCAAGGGGTCCACAACACATATTTTTGGGCATGTCCAGTTTTGTTCCAATTCTGGAGGGGAGTACATGATTTCATGCAAACCATTACAGGACAACAGATTCCTTTCATGGGTGAGGACCTGGTCTTAGGCCTTTCAACTTTACTCTCGGGGCCAAGACAAGCCAGGAAATTCTCCCACATAATGAGGGTGGCGGCACTGAAATCAATTGCAATGAGATAGCTTTCTCCTCTCCCCCACCTCCACAATAGAGGATTAGAAGGCCAGAATGTTCCAGTTGGAGACAATGGAACAAATTACACATACTTTAAGACAAAATTGAGAAAGTTTCATTAATATTGTGTCACCTTGGCAGAGATATACACAAGCTTAACTAATTGTCCCTTAATGATTCCCAAGGGATGCTAATGAAAGCAAGGAAAACTTAAAGATAAGCTCAAATTCCCAGAATGCCTAAGTTTACCCAGTTGAGTTACAGTGGAATGCACTTTACATTTGTATTTGGAAAAATGTTAAAATGATTAAAAGAAGTTTTAAAATGAGTTATCATTATATCAAAAATTGTAATACCCTTTTTCTGGTTAACCGTTGTAATATCAGGTTTGTAACTTAAGAAATGTCAGCTCATGCAGTGAATGTATCTTCTGAAGAAGTTAAGATCTCTTCTACTAATCAGATGATAGAATTTGTAATTACTGACTTTGAAACAATTGTTATGTACATCTGATGCATAATAAACTTGAAGTTAAAAAAAAACTGTGTGACAAACATGAATCCATGCAGATTACAGTATAATGGAACCCACTAGACCAAATCATATCAACCCTGCAAATAGCTCTCTGTTAAACCAGATACTAACAAACAGACCACATAAGTACACCCACTCTACAGTGTTTCACAATGACACAAGTGGTCACTATATAGTTGTGATTCAGAGGCACAAATATCAAAATTACCCAACCTAAATTCATATTTAAAAGGCATTTTACCAGTTCCACTGTTACAAATGTCCTTAATGAACTGGTAGCTATTGACTGGAAATGATTTTACCTTGCCCCTATGGTGCATGTGACAACAGATATCTTTTATAGGTTATTGCTTGAGGCTATAAAAAAAAACCTACCCTCGTGGTCAAGCGAAGAGTAAAGAAAGTAACCTGCTTTTGGTTTACCATGGAGCTGAAAGCAGCTCTGAGAAACAGGAACCTACACTGGAAAACCACCAGGTGCACGAAAATGAAATCAGACCGTGCCAACCTTAAAAGAATGACACATTACTGTACCAAACTAATGTGAGATGTCAACACTAATTACTATCTAAATTCAATGGATACCAATCAATAAGATAAGACAAAATTCTGGACACTCATCAAGACAGTAGAAGGAGCCCCTCCTGCTTCCACCATTCCACAGAACATTCTAGTAAATGAAAACCTCATAACTGATAAACTATATTTGAGGAAATAAACTCCTACTTACCATCTGCTATACTAGCCATTAACAAGTGCCCTGCTGCATCCTATCAAATGCCTACAGTGGACACTGCACACTTAGTAGCCACACCATTAGCCCTTTTGCTTTCTGACCCATCACCCACAAGCAAGTAGAGCAATTCCTTTTAGGGCTTGACACCAAAAAAGTGTGGGTGCATACCTGGACCACTTTCTCCTCAGAGTTGGCTACATGTACCTTGCAGCACCCATAACAAATCTCTTCAATCTGTCACTCTCAAGTAATGAAATACCAATTCTCTGGAAAACAGCACACATCATTCCCCTCCTAAAATCAGGCAATACTACACTGTTCAGCAACTACAGACCCCGTATCAATTCTCCCAGTGCTGGCTAAGTTTCTAGAAAAACTTACCAATGATCAGGTGAGAGATTTCCTCAAAGTATCAAACATCATAACTCCCCTACAGGCATGTTTTTGACCAAAACATAACACGGTCTCTGTCCAAGCCAAGGTTACTAACAATTGGATATAGGCAATTGACAACAAGCAAACCACAGAGCTATTTTTCTTGATCTCAGGAAGGTATTTGGCACTGTGTACTATGATTTTCTGATACACAAATTATCCAAAATAGGTTTTGGCACTGCCTCATTGATCTGATTCACAAACTATTTAACTGGCCAGGCACAACAGGTCAAATCAGAAGTCCTCTGCTCCTTAGGGGTGTCTCCCAATGCTCTATACTTGGCCCATTACTATTTATGTTATGCATTAATGACTTAGGAAAGACAGATATAGTTGCCAAATTACACTTCTATGCAGATGACACTGCATTATTTGTCTTTAGACCTATCATTAACACTGCATGCTCAAACCTCCAAAAAGCTTTAAATAAATTACAGTTAAACTTTTACCACTCTAAACTTCTATTTAAAGCCACAAAATGAAGGTCATGTTCATTACCTCACATAATGCAGTGGCATGCCATGAACATATCCCAGCCATCACTACTTTACTAGGTAAGATCATCAAAGTAGTTAAAAAATAGAAATACCTCAGCATATGGATTAATAACACACTGTCCTTTACGGCCCATTTAGAAGAACTATGGAAAAAGCTAAGGGTTAGACTGTATTTTTACTACAAACTACAGAAACAGGTGCTGTTTCCCACATGACAGTCACAAGCGTTTGGTTCAAGCAACGTTTTTACTGGTTCTTGACTATGCTGATCTTATTTATTGTCATTAATCAGTTGCTTATCTTACAAAGCTAAATGTAACCTACCACAGAGCATTTAGGTTTATAACAGACTCAGGACCTAGGATGCACCACTGCACATTTTACAAAGCAGCAGGATGGTCCTCATTAATAACCAGGAGAGTACTAAATTTGTACACATGTACACATGGACATGCAATATTTTCCTAAATAACCTGCCTGGCTATATCATGGAACTATTCCAAATACTCACAGTGACTATGCTCTTAGAAAAAGAAATGTTATATACTCCTAGACATTCTTGCATATGCCACACAGATAAGGAAGTCTGCCATTGGTTGCTTCATTCCCATCCTAAGGAATTCACTGCAAACCACTCTAAAACTTTCAGCAACTTTCAGCACTGGTAAGACCTACTGTAACACCTTCAAGAATCTCATTGGTAAATTAGTCACAGAAACCTGCTTGTGTGGCTAGTCTTTATCTAAGATATCTGTGATCTTATGATGTGGTACTCAAATTCTATGTATTAGTACTCGCCCTTAGTAGAGTTTGCACAAGCTGTGGTATCAAAAGAGCTATATAATCTAGTGTATAATCTTCTATGTTTTATTTCCTCATAGTTCACACTAGGGATGTGATATACATTTACTAAATGTACTCTTTTATGAATTGAACTATGTCTTTACACGTCTGTGCTCTGTATTCCTCGTTTCAACTCCATATGCTGTCCTACCAAGACCTCCTTATAAAATCAGCCTGCTCAACTGAACCTTTTCCTGGTGAAACAAATAAATACAAATACTAAAATCCCCCTAGCAGGCTGATAATATCAGGGATCAATTCCTTGCTTGAGCAACTATCGAGTTATGTAAACTATTCTGATAACCCTCTAGTGGAGTAGATGACCACACACAAAAAAAGATACCACTCATATAATAGGGATCCTTGACTCTGTTAACCAGAATGGTGTATTAAGGCCAATCACTACAGAATAATACTGACTATGTACTCTGAATGTCAAGGATCTCTATACCCGCATCCCCCATGATGAAGGCCCTCAGTAAATCCTGTTAAGATAGGGTAAGAGAAGATTAGCCAACAACACATGTACTAACTGAACTTGTTAAAGTGTTATTGTCCAAAAAACAATAATTAGTTTGAATCAGTTTTCAGTTTCAGTTTTATTGGTGGACAAGTTAAAATTGTCATTTCAATATTAAACACAGTCATACAGATTTAATTGCACGTCACATAATAATCAAATTTCCTTCAAATAACTTTTACATTTAAAATCAACCCTTACACAATCTATGTCAAGCTATCTATTACAATATTGTACAACCTTTCTCTAAAATACCTAATATGTATTGCACTATTCCGAGACCCCCTGCATACTTCATTATTTCCTTTGTGTATCACTAAACAATATGCTTCTTTGTTTTCTCAATAATATTGCACATCTGAATAACTCCCTCCAGTATATCAAGACAAGCAGAGTTCTATAATACATTTAGCTGATATTTTGGTTCCATATCCATATGTTCTGTCAGTGTCAGTGGCTCAGCAGGTAGCACACTCACCTCTGAGACCAGGAGATCATAAAGCTGTGGGTTCTAGCCCCACACCAGGCACTTGGGTTAATATCCCAATACTGACACTGCAGTGCAGCATGAGGGGGGTGCTGCATTACTGAGGTGCCGTCTTTCGGATAAGACATTAAACCGAGGTCCCATCTGCCTGTTCTGGTGGTAGTTCAGGTGGATGTTAAAGATCCCATGGCACTTCTCAAAAAGAGTAGGGGAATTTCCCCAGTGCACTGGCCAAATTTCCTCCATTCACTAAAATACCACCAACAGCTTAATCTGGTTCAAAATCAGTTGGCATTCATCTGTATCCCCTTCCCCCGTGCCTGAAAATAGGCAGAATTTGTCTAGTGCACTTACCTGATCAACAAAAACTAAATAAAAAATAATAATAAAAATAAAATAATGTTCTAGAAATTGACCCAAAAGAGTCTTTCTTTCTTTCTCATAAATTGGACACAATATTAATAAATGGAGTTGGTCATCCTTCCCATACTGACATTTGCATAGTTGAAGGGTCTGTTTGTCATAGAAGGCATTCAATCTTTGACTTGCTTAGTAGCCAAATCTAAATTTAGACATGATTTTTCTTTTAGATTTATTTGTTATTATACATAAGTATGGAGCCATTGTAAAGTCTCTTTCATTCATTGCCAGCCAATTACTTATCTTACAGTTTTTGCCAAGCTCCAATTCTTTTTGCCTTGAGTCCTCCGTAATTCTTGTCTTAACTTTTGTTTTAACTAGATCTATTGGGGTTATAAAACATTCTGTTAGGCAATCCAGTAAACCATATGGTTTTAAGATCTTATTAACTATCTCAAAGTATGGGAAGCAGAACCCTCTCTCTACATATTCAATCATCTCATCTATACATGCTCTTGGGAATCTTGTTTCCCCTTGATTATAAATTTTAATGAAGTAAAGTGCCTGCCTTTGTCCCATAGTACATTTCAAAGGAAGGTGCCCAAGTTCTAGCCTAGTCATGCAGGATGAGGCCCCAGGAGGGAGACCTAATATCTTCCTATAAAATGCATTCAAAGTTGACTCCAGTTCATCAAAACCTTCCAAGCCCAAAATGTTGGTGCCATAAAGAATTTGTTTTTTTTTTTTTTTTTTTTTGCATTTTGCATTTAAGGCTCTGCTACACCCAATAATAGGGTATCCTCCAAATTTATAAGCAAAACCCTCCACCACCGGGTAAGCCTCTTTATTTTTTGTCTATTTTTTTGTGTTTATTCCACTTTAGACTATAGGAAAATAAATCCCTAGATAGCAGAATTCCTTGACTCTCTATAATGTGTGCTTATTACAAACTAGTTCTAATTCTTTCCCTGATTTTATTGGGTTTTTGTTTCAGATCATATATTTTGCTTTGTTATAATTTATTTCACGCTCAATTTCTTCACATTCTTTCTGAAATTCTTGCATCAACCTTTTGATACCTAGAAAGCTAATGGAAATCAATGCTATATCGTCGGCATAAGCCAGATAAGGCAGCTTCTATAACCTATCTTTGGCATATGGAGTTCTTCTCTATACAGGTTTTTCATGATTTTATTCAAAAATAGGTTGAACAATATTGGAAACAGTACACATCCTTGCCTATGTTCTATATTACAGGATTTAACTGACAACAGGAACTTTCTGTTTGGGAGCAGGAAGAGAGTGATCGCAGAGCCACCAAAGACTCACCATCCTAAAAGGGCAAGAGTAGCTATCCATCCCCCCCAGCTGCAGGAGGTCTTACTCTGAGCAAGTAAGGAGACTACTGAGAAATATAGGAACTTCTTGACTCAGAGCAGGAAGATTAGGATATAAAAGGGCACAGAGGGACAGAAAAAAAATTTAAAAAAAAGCAGAGGAAAGAATTAGTATTCCAAACAACAATTAAGGGGCCAGAAATAAGACATGATGGGAGTGGTACAGTGCAGTGCAGTGGTGCAGCAGTCTTCCAGAAGATGTTCTGAAGGATGCAGTGTTGTCCCATCTGCAGACACCTCTCTGGGCTGAGTGAGGAGGTTGCTCATCTCCAGGCTGAGTTGTCCAGGATTTGTGGGACCTCCTCTCCCACCCAGGGACCACCAGGGTCACTGCCATTGCCTCAGAGGTTGCCAAGAAAGAGGAGGGGTTGGACCATAGTGGGCCCAGGGAGGGTGAGGGTGGTGGAACAGAGGTGCATCATTCCAGTTGTACCTTTCCACAATTTCTATGCCATTCTGGAAAAGTGTGGTTCCTCTATGGAGGCACTCACAGTGGAGACCAAGGAGGATGCTGGGAACCTCCACAAAGAAGACTCACAGGAGGGTGGCATGGGACCCCACAGGGGAAGGAAACAACTCCTGGTGGGGGACTCAATTGTTAGGAAAGTAGAACTGGGGGAGGAAGGGGAGAGGGTGGTAAGATGCCTGCCTAGCACCATGGCTTGGAGGGACAGGGAGTGAATCCTCAGGATCACAGGAGTAGTTGCACAGGGGAAGGAGTTGGATGTCATTGTCCACCTAGGGACAGATAACCTGGCTAAGAAAGGGATCAGAGCAGTGCAAGAAGTGTTTGTGGAGATGGGGAGGGACCTTAGACAAATAACACACATGGTAACCTTCTTGGAGGTGCTGCCTGTGTATGGCACAGGTGAAGCTAGGGTGCTCCACAACATGGGATTCAATCAGTGGTTGAAAAGCTGGTGCAGAGCTCAGGGATTTGGCTTCATTGGGGACAGGGGGTCCACCTAGAGGGATGCAGACCTATACTGGTGTGATGGTCTGCATCTGTCCAGGAGGGGAACCAGGTTCCTAGGTGATAGGTTTAAATGCTTCATTGGCAAGCATTTAAACTAGCCAAGGGGGAGGCACTGGAGGGCAGGAAATCTAGCCCCCAAAATCAGGTACTAAGTGAGGTAGACACCAACATAGAGATGTCAATAGGGAGAAGTGCAGGGGTAAATGGAGAAAGTGACCAATGCAATAAGGACAGGGATGGGGCAAAAAGGGGTAAGGCCATCAAAAAATGGAGGGTAATAAGTACCAACACCTGTAGTCTGGGCAAGAAGTTCCCTGAACTGGTGGCCTTGATGGAAGAAGAATGCCTGGATATTGTAGCAGTCACAGAAACATGGTACACAGAGAACCATGACTGGGATGTTAACATACCCGAGTACACAACCTACAGGAGAGACAAGGAGGGGAGAAGAGGGGTGGAGTAGCTCTCTATGTAAGGGAAGGGATAAAAGCAACTGAACAAAAGAGTAAACAGGAAGGAGAGGAAGCACTGTAGGTCACCTTAGAGACTGGAAATGGCACCACAATCCACACAGGGGTTGTATATAGATCCCCATGTCAGGGGGAGGGAATGGACAAGGATATGATAGAAGGCATACTTAGGATGGCAGAGAAAGGGGAGATACTGTTGATGGGGAACCTTAATAAGCCAGATGTTAAATGGAGCACCTTTGCTTCAGCCACATCCAAAAGCAGGTCCATTCTCAATGCTCCTCAGGTGGCTTGCCTCAGACAGATAGTTTTGGAACCTACTCATGAGGGAGCAATCTTAGACCTCGTACTTTCAAATGGGGACAGTGAGAGGATCTCAGATCTAGAAGTGGGTAACCATTTGGGAACAAGTGACCACCAAACAGTGTGGTTTATGATAAACTCAGCTACAGAGTCAAGCCATACAAAAGTGAGGGTTCTGGACTTCAGGAGGGCTGACTTTGGCAAGATGGGAGAGTGCCTTAGAAAAGCACTAGCAAACAGGCTAGAAGGAGGGGTGGAGCAACAATAGGGAAATATCAAAACTGCCATCACAGAGGCAACAAGCCTTTGTGTGAAGCAACTAAGCAAATCAAAATGAAACAAAAAGCCACTATGGTTCTCAAAAGAGGTGGCGGTGAAGGTTAGGGAGAAAAAGATAGCATTTAGGAAGTATAAGGAAACACAGAAGGAGCAGGACAGAGAACAGTACCAGTTAAGGCAGAAGGAAGCAGGAAGGGTAGTCAGAATAGCAAAGGCCCAAACTGAGGAAAAGATAGACAACTTGGTTAAGAAGGGGGATAAAACCTTTTATAGGTATATCAGGGAGCTTAGAAAGACAAAGGGAGGGATAGTGAGGCTGAATAGAATGGATGGTGGATGGGCAGAGATGGACAGTGAAAAAGCAGGGATCCTGAATGAATACTTCTGTTCAGTATTCACAAAAGAGGAGGTGGGGGAGGTGCCTAATCCAATTAGCAGTAGCACTCTAGATAGGGGGGTTGATCCCAGTCCTTTCACAGAAGAAAGGGTTCTGAAAGAACTCCTAAAACTGAAGGTGGACAAAGCAATGGGGCCAGATGGAATTCATACCAGAATTCTTAAAGAATTAAGCAGAGAACTAGTGACACCACTGACTGCCCTTTTTAACAAATTATGGGAGAATGGTATGGTACCTGAGGACTGAAGGAAGGCTGATGTGATTCCCCTTCACAAAAGTGGGACCAAGACAGAGGCAGGAAACTACAGACCTGTCAGTTTGACCTCTGTGGTAGGGAAAGTGATGGAATCACTTCTGAAGGAAAGCATTGTTGAGTACCTAGAGGCCAGTGGGGCACAGGACCCAAGGTAGCATGGGCTCACAGCGGGAAGGTCATGTCAGATGAATCTAATTGATTTCTTTGACTGGGTGACCAAAGTAGTAGACCAGGTAGGGGCTCTGGACATGGTCTACCTAGACTTTGGCAAGGCATTTGACACAGTCCCACACAAAAGATTAATAGTCAAATTAACCAGCCTGGGAGTGGGTCCCAGGGTGGTAGCCTGGGTAAAACATTGGCTGGACAACAGGACACAAAAAGTAATTGTAAATGGAGTCCACTCTGAAGAAAGAGAGGTTACTAGTGATGTACCGCGGGGTTCAGTACTAGGTCCAGTCCTTTTTAATGTCTTTATAAGTGACATTGCAGAGGACTGGAAGGAAAAGTATGCCTCTTTGCAGATGACAAAAAGATCTGCAACAGGGTTGATACACAAGGAGGCGTGGAAAGGATGAGAAGGGACTTGGCAAGATTGGAGGAATGGTCAGAAGTATGGCAGCTTGGATTCAATGCAAAGAAGTGCAAAATAATGCACCTGGGAAACAAAACCCCATGAGAAGATTACACAATGAGGGGAGGTAGTAACAACAACAAAAATGGAAAGGGAACTGGGGGTAATCATGTCAGATGACCTCAAGTTTGGCAAGCAATGTGAGAAGGCAGTAGGGAGGGCTTGGGGGATACTGGGATGTATAGGGAGAGGCATCACCAGCAGAAAACAGGAAGTTGTTATCCCTCTGTACAGACAGTTAGTGAGACCCCATCTGGAGTACTGCATCCAGTTCTGGAGACCCCATCTCCGCAAGGACATAGACAGGTGGAGGCAGTTCAGAGGAGGGCAACTAAAATGGTGCAGGGTCTGCAAGAGAAGTCATACGAGGATAGTCTAAAGGAGCTTAATATGTATACCATTGAGGAAAGGAGGGAGAGGGGGGACATGATAGAAATGCTTAAGTACCTCAGTGGAATCAATAAAGTCCAAGAGGGTAGCATATCTCAGAAAAAGAGATGTGCAAGAACAAGGGAACACAATTTGAAGATAGAGGGGGGATGTCTCAGGGGCAATTTGAGGAAGTATTTTTTCACAGAGAGGGTGGTGGATGCATGGAACAGCCTTCCTGAGGTGGTCGTGGGGTCTAAAATTGTGGGAGAATTCAAGAATGCATGGGACAGACATAAGGCAAATTTTGTGTGAGTAGGAAGAAATAGGCTGTTGGTTAAATAGGATCTGCAGCTTATCCTCTAGGTAGAGAAATGGGCAGACTAGGTCGGCCAAGCAGTCCTTATCTGCCATCAAAGTCTATGTTTCTATATTACTTGAAAACTTGGCTGTCTCCTCCCTCTTCCCCTCCTTGTTATATCTGGCAGATGTTTTATTATACGTATATATAGCTATAAAGACATCCCAGAATGGCAGGTTGTAATCCATACCTCTCTAAAGTGTTCCATAACCTGGATCTGTTCACACGATCAAAAGCAGATCACAAGTCAATAAAGACATAGTCAAGCTTTTGTCTTTTCATATTAACATACATATGAATCAAATGACTTAATACAAAGCATTGATCCAAAGTAGAATGGTCAGGCCTGGGCTTCATCTTTGATGCTGAATTTGTAAATCCAATCTAGTAACCTTTTATGTAAAACTTTAGTAAAAAATATTTGTGAGATGTCCAACAGACCGATAGGGCTGTAATGTTTTGGGGTTTTCCTTGTCTCCGTTCTTAAAGATTGGGATTATAATATTTTAATTCCATGTAGAGATAATTTTGTCTGTATCTGTAACTGTTTTAAATACTTTTTGTAAACATCGAACCCATAGCTTAGTATCATTCAATATAATGTCCAATACCGTCTGGACCTGGAGCCTTGGGTCTTTTTGCAAAAAATAATACTTCCATAATCTCTTGTTCTGTTATTTCAGGATCCAGTTTATGCCACTTCCTGTTCTTGGTGTAATCTGTGGTCTCCCCTTCTTTAGGTGTTTGAAACAGCTCTTTATAATATGCTTCCCAAATCTGTGGCTCCATATGATTTTCTATATCCTCCAAATGGAAATCCCACCCAAAAGACATTAATTGCCAGAATCTTTCATTATTCTTATTCCACACTGCTTTTTCAAACTCTTTCCAAAGTAACACAAGTAACACTCTACTTTATTTTCTTTTTTCCCCTAACACTTTTTTTTACTCCTTTCTAACTCTATTTAATGTTCTTTTATTATCCCTAGGTGGATCAGCATTAACTAGCCTTGTCAGGATATTTATACTTTTTTAACATCCTACATTCCTTGTCAAACCATTTATTACCTTTCCTTTCTTTGATTTCTGTCACTTTAACTATCAGGGAGGCTATTTTTGCAAGAGTTTGTTCTAGTTGTCTCAGGCTGGACTTACTTGCCTTCTTATATCCAATGATTCTTATTTCCTGATCAACTTCACATTCCTCCAGAAGCTGTTTTGACATATAATTATCAATTGCATCCCGGTTTATCCCTGTTTTAGTTCTTATTAAATTAGTTTTTTTTTCTGTTGAGTTAAGTTATAACCTCTATCTATAATCATTTCAACTGGGCTATGCTCACTGTCTGACCTATCTCCAATTACTAAATCCTTCAATATTGAGACCATATAGTGTGTTATCCAACATAACTCAATTATGGATGCACCCCTATTTCCCAGGTAAGTATATTCACTCTCTGGGTCTCCATATCATCTGCCATTAACTAAAACAAAATATTTGTCTCCAATCTTATTACACAGCTTTTTACCTCTATCTGTCATTCTTTTATCCTTAGCTTCTTTTCCCAAACTGATCCTAGCATTATCCTGAATTGCTAATATGGTTGCTATGTCTTGATTTGCTCCCACACTTCTCCCTACTCTAGCATAAAGTCCCCTACTAAAATAATTTTTGAGTTTGGATTATGCTCTGTGCATTTATCTATAAATTCCATTAGTTTCCTAATAGCCCTTGCTTCAATGTATCTAGAGTCTCTGGGTGGGAAATAAACATTGATTATTAATGCTTCTTCTTTCAACTCTTTAATTTTATGACTAAATTATGATCTGATCCTGCTTCTACTGTTTCTGCTTGGTAACGTTGGGATATTTTACACCAAGTCATCAAGCCTCCTGATAACCTACCAAATTTACTCGATTTCTTTGCTTCTGATGGAAACGTATTAAATCCATTAATATTTAGATGTTCTTTCATCCACATTTCTGGGAGGCAAATACATGAAAACTTTTTGATATACTCTAGAAAGAAGGGGTCTGCTAATTTCTCTGTTACTCTTTCTATATTCCATGACAGGATCCTAAAATCTGAGTGTTTATCGGTCATTTTCCTTCCCTTTCTGTTATCAGGTCTAAACATATGTGATTGTCAGTTAACCTCATTATCCTGTAAAAGTTGAAATCTATTAGTGTTCTGACTTAAATTTATCCAATGATCCAAAGCAGGCTCTGTTTTGATTGTTTTTATGGTGGGGCAATGTTCCTCTATTAGAAATACATCTGTCAGGTCCAAAGTCTGCTTTTTTGATGTGATTTGATTACAATCATTTTCATTATGAAGCCATTAAGGCATTTGTCCATTTTCCTCCCACCTTTTTACCTTTTTGATGGCTTTATTTAAATCCTTGATTTTTAATAGATTTTGCAGAAAATCACATAGTTTTAACTTTAAATGTTGTCCTTTCTCATTTAGAATGCCATTTATTCCAAAAATGGAGATAATAAAATATTTTTTATCTTTTTCTTACCTATAGCCCTCCCATAATATTCTGGGAATAAACAGGCAATACTGACTACTCAGCCCACATTGAAGTCCATCTGTCTTATCTTATTGTTTTTATTCTCTATAGCTTTTAGAGTATAAAATTGATCCAAGATCAATAATATTAATTCAAGGTTATAAACTGGTCTAATTACCCTCAATTGCTTTAACATGGATTCATTATCCTTGTTGCCTTGAAGTATTTGAGCCAAAACATTTTTAAAATGATTATTCAGTTTTTCTTCTGTTTCATTGGGTATAATACCCACTTTATAAAAGGGGAGTGTATAATTCAATTCTAAAATTCTTTTAAGCCATTCCTTCATTTATTTTTCATTTCTTTAAGTTCCAATGGGCTGGTTTCATCAGTTTCAGGTTTATGTCTCATTTGACTATCAACTTCCTCTCCTGAATTAACTATACCAACTTGCTTAGAATTGGAACCTTCTAATTTATCTGTTTCTGTCATTATCCTTTTTGCAACCTTGTGATCCTCTTTACTGTCCTTATAGATATTATTACTTTCTTTCTTTGGATTTTTCTTCTTTAGTTTACTTGTCATGTTTTTCCCTGTAATTCTCTTTGGACCTTTCAGTCCTTTATTTGTTTTTTTTTTACCATTAGAGTTTGAGTTTTCAACTACTTGGTACTTTTGTCCTCTACCTTCTCTGTCCATAAGATGTTACCTATGCTTAATTTCTCAGATATTTCTAATGTCTCAGCTTTTTTGTTCTTTTTCTTGCCTTTAGCCAGTTTCTTCTCTTGTCTTAGCCCCTTTTCCCATAAACTGTCATTTCCTTTTTTTCATATTCTGTTTATACTCCTCGTCGCCTGTGCTCCCTTCAGACTGATCCTCTCAGCCCTGACTTCCCAGAATAACCAGGGCTTACCTTTCTGCCCAGCTCAGAATCAGAGCCTGCAGAGAGTCAGGCTTCATTATGCAGCCAAAGGATTTGTTTTTCCTCCATTTTCTCCCCAATCCCTGTTGCTGAGGTGCACACACTAGACATGTGTGCATGGAGGTACCCACATGTCCATGGAAGTTCCATAGCACCCACCCCTTCAGTGTGCCCTATAGACCCACAGTTCCCCCAGGCCTCCACCTGGGGTAGTCATTTAGTGGGAGTGCAACCCCTGCCATCCTGGGAGAGGATAGCTGTCTTCCCAATGCTCAATCCTCTCCCTCCCCACCAATCCCAATGGCTTGGGCTCATTCCCAAACCCGGGTCACCGGCATGGTATGCAGTGTGGCATCCAGTGCCTCTACTCTCAGTGCCACTGGGACATCATTATTCCCTTTTTTCAATTCTTCTGCTATACTATCATCTCTCATCAAATCTCCTGGGATCATAATTATTTCATCCTCTGACATTAAAAGTAATGAATCAGTTGATTTACTGCTGTCCATAATCTCTATCTCTCTTGAGTCGATTGTCTCCTTCTGTCATTTACTCAATATTAAATCTTTGTCCTCTAAAACTGTATCCTTATATTTACTTTCCTCAGTTTCCTCATTAAGGTTACTGGCGTCTTTTTGTCTTTATCAGGGTCTAAGTTATTCCCCTGTAACCTATCTATTGACAATTTATTTTCTATACAAATCCCTTTACTAAAAGATATATCTTGTTTGATGTTTATCAATTGCTCATATATTAATACGTTGCCTAAATATGGATCCTTAAGGGCCTTGGCCACATCCTTTGCCATGTTATCCATTACCCATGTGTCAAAATCAACAGGGCTCACCAGCTGGGTCTCATCCTTAGAGTTCCAATCTGGTATGTCTGATTGACCCTGATCGTGGGTCTCCTCTTGACCCTGCACTTCCTTCTGCAAAGTATCATCCAAGTCCAGCCTCATTTTCTGTATTTTCATCCCTATCTTTTGATTAGTCTTAATAGTTTGTCTAATGTCTTCCACTGTTTTGTTACCCTCTTTGTTAACAACATCTAATATATCTGAGTTATTTACAGCCATATTGCTTGGGGTTTTCTCCCTTTCTGGGAATGACCAATTCAGTATTTTTGTTCTCTCTTCACAATCCTCCTTGT
This sequence comes from Neoceratodus forsteri, assembly GCA_016271365.2. Classification (NCBI taxonomy): domain Eukaryota; kingdom Metazoa; phylum Chordata; order Ceratodontiformes; family Ceratodontidae; genus Neoceratodus; species Neoceratodus forsteri. The sequence continues at coordinate 79,299,906 of CM057453.1, forward strand.
TAATTTCAACTCTTTGTTTGGCTGTACCAAGTATCTTGCTTTTCCCAAAATAATCCTGAATCAGGGGCTGGGTCAGGTTCTGCTTAATGTTAGTTTTGTGATTTCTCCATTTAGTCCCTGCATTAAGTTCACTACTTGACACCTCTATAGGTGTTGAGGTGGTCCTTAATTGATCCTCATTCTGGGTCAGTTTTATTACCCCCACAACAGGGTTTCTAATACAGTAGATAGTTTCCTTCTAGTTTTGATTTTTAAAGGCCTAACAGCATCCTTCTCTGCTAGTGATTCAGGAGGTACCTTGGTACCTTTGCCACTTCTAGTTTCCACATGCATTTTTAATTAATATAGGTACACACTATGGACCTGCACAATATATATATAAATAGATAAATGGGATGGGTGGGATTAGTTATATCAGGTAAACTCTTGAATTTCCCTTTTTTTAATTTTTTTCAATTGTGTCTACGAATATATAAGAATAGAGTAGCTGACATATACTGTATAATTAAAACACCTTAAAGTGCAAAACAAATCTGTATTGAAGATATAGGAAATAAATGAATAAACTTAATAGACTGAAATATTAACATTAGCACTAATGTTAATTAGTGCTAATGAACACCACTCATTAATACCTCTAAATACCTTAAAGTATCCAAAACTTCAAGAAAGGTCCTTAGACAATATTGCCACATGCCCATATGCTCAAATAAATAAGCTGCTTGTTTTAAATATCCCATTAATCACAGTCACAGTAATCACAAATAATTAAGCAGTTGTTGATTCAGAACATCACAGAAGCAAACATATGATTAATTTGATCAAATTAAGTCCAGAGAGCCTCCTACTAAGGTTCAAAAAGTCCTTACACTGTCTTTTGTGACTATTAGAATAATGCAGAAAAAATACAATTCTGCCCACTTCACTTCGGCTTCTCCCTATTCTTGAATTGGATCCTATTGATTCAGCTGAAAATCTTCAGCTTCTGATAGAAACATAGAAACATAGACTTTGACGGCAGATAAGGACCACTTGGCCCACCCAGTCTGCCCATTTCCCTACCTACTGGATAAGCTGCAGATTCTAGTTAACAAACAGCCTACTTCCTGCCACCCCTACTACAATTGCCTTGTGTCTGTCCCATGCATGCTTAATTCCCCACTGTTTTAGCCCCAACAACCTCCCAGGAAGGCAGTTCCACGATCTACCACTCTCTCTCTGTGAAAATGATTTCCTCACATTACCCTGAGCCGTCCCCTCTATCTTTAAATTGTGTCCCTTGTTCTTACACATCTCTTTTCTGAAAGATGCTACCCTCCTGGACTTTATTGATTCCCTTGAGGTACTTGAACATTTCTATCATGTCCCCGTCCCCTCCTTTCATCAAGGGTATACATATTAGCTCTCTCAGTCTCTCTTCATATGATTTCTGATGCAGACCCTGCACCATTTTAGTTGCCCTCTCTGGACTGCTTCCATCCTGTCTATGTCCTTGCGTAGATGAGGTCTCCAAAACTGCACACAGTACTCCAGATGGGGTCTCACCAACTGTCTGTACAGAGGATAACCACTTCCTTTTCTACTTGTGATGCCCTTCCTATGCATCCCATTATCCCCGGCTCTCCTTACTGACTTCTCACATTGCTTACCCACCTTTAGATCATCTGATATGACTACCCCCAAGTCCTGTTCCATTTTTGTTGTTGTTAGTACCTCCCTGCTACTGTGTACTCTTCTCCTGGGTTTTTGTTTCCCAGTGCATTACTTGCACTTCTTTGCATTGAATCTGTTGCTATATGTCTGACCATTCCTCCAACCTTGCCAAGTCCCTTCTCATCCTTTCTACCCCCCTTGTGTATCAGCTATGTTACAGATCTTTGTATCATCTGCAAAGAGGTATACCTTTCCCTCCAGACCCTCTGCAATGTCACCTATAAAGATGTTAAAGAGGACTGGACCCAGTACTGAGCCCTGAGGTACTCCACTAGTGACCCCCCTTTCTTCGGAATGTGTTCCACTCACTATTACCTTCTGTGTCCTGTTGTGCAGCCAGTTTGCTACCCAGGCTACCACCCTGGGACCCACTCCCAGGCTGGCTAACTTGATTATTAATCTTTTGTGCAGGACTGTGTCAAATGCCTTGCTAAAGTCTAGGTAGTCCATATCCACAGCCTCTCTCTCGTCTATTACTTTGGTCACCCAGTCAAATAAATCTGTTAGATTCATCTGACATGACCTTCCTGCTGTAAATCCATGCTGCTTTGGGTCCTGTGCCCTGCTGGCCTCTAGGTACTCAACAATTCTTTCTTTCAGAAGTGATTCCATCATTTTCCCTACCACTGAGGTCAAATTTACAGGTCTGTAGTTTCCTGCTTCTGCCTTGTTCCCACTTTTGTGAAGGGGAATCACATCTGCTCTCCTCCAGTCCTCAGGTACCACCCCATCATCCCATGATTAGTTAAAAAGTGTGGTCAGTGGTGTCACTAGGTCCTCCCTTAGTTCTTTTAGGATTCTGGGGTGAATCCCATCAGGCCCCATTGCTTTGTCCAGCTTGAGTTTTAGGAGTTCTCTCAGGACTCTTTCTTCTGTAAATGGACTGGTGTCAACCCCCCTACCCAGAGTGCTTCTATTGTCTGGTTTAGGTAACTCCTCCTCATCTTCTTTGGTGAATACTGAGCAAAAGTATTCATTCAGTATCTCTGCCTTTTCACTGTCTCCCTCTGCCCACCTCCCCTCTCCCTTATTAATCTTCACTATTCCTCCCTTAACCTTTCTATGCTCCCTAATGTACCTACAAAAGGTTTTATCCCCCTTCTTAACTGACTTGGCAATTCTTTTCCTTAGTTTGAGCTTTTGCTATTCTGACTGCCTTCCCCACTTCTTTCTGCTTTAATTGATGCAGTTCCCTGTCGTGCTCCTTCTGTGATGCCTTATACTTTTGGAATGCAGCCTTTTTCTCCTTAACCTTCCCTGCCACCTCTTTTGAGAACCATAGTGGTTTTTTACTCTGCTTTGTTTTCTTTATCTGTTTCACACAAAGGCATGTTGCCTATGATGGCAGTTTTGATTTTTCTCCATTGTTCTTCCACCCCTCCTTTTTGGCCATTTGCTAGTGTATTCCTCAGGTATTCACCCATTTTGCCAAAGTCAGCCCTTCTAAAGTCCAGTATGCTTGTTTTTGTATGGCTTGTCTCCATGGTTGTGCTTATTGTAAAGCACACTGTGCAGTGGTTGCTTGTTCCCAGATGTCTACTGACTTCTAAATTTGTGATCCTCTCTCCATTTGAGAGTACCAGGTCTAGTATTGCTCCCTCCTGAGTGGGTTCCAACACTAGCTGTCTCCAAGGTTTCTGCAGGGCATCGAGAACACCCTGCTCTTGGAGTGGCTGCAGTGCATGTCATCCAGTTAACATCTGCATATTCAGGTCCCCCATCAACAGTATCTCCCCTTTTTCAGCCATTTTGAGAATGTCCTCTATCATTTTCTTGTCCATTTCCTCCCCTTGAGATGGGGGTCTGTATACAACCCCTGTGCAGATTGTGATGCCATTCCCTGTCTCCAAGGTGACCCAGAGTGCCTCTTGTCCTCCCCCTTTACTTTTTAGTTCTGTAGCTTTGATCCCTTCCCTTATATGTAGAGCTACTCAACCTCCTCTGTTCCCCTCCCTGTCCCTTCTGTAGACTGTGTACCCTGGTATGTTGACATCCCAGTCAGTATGTTGACATCCCAGTCATGGTTCCCTGTGTACCATGTTTCTGTGACTGCTACAATATCCAAGTGTTCATCTTCCATCAATGCTACTAGCTCAGGAAGCTTGTTTCCCAGACTACGGGCATTGGTACTCATTGTCCTCCATTTAATGTTGGCTTTATCTTTTTTCCCCCATACCTACTCTTTTTGCCCTTGTCTATTTTTCCATTTACCCCTGTCCTGCCCTCTGTTGAGCACTGTACCTCAGTGTTTACCTTAATACCCATCATGTTTTGTGAGGGGAGGCTTGCAATTTCCTGCCTCTTATTAGCACCTCCCCCCATGGCTAGTTTAAAAGCTTGCCAAGGAAGCATTTAAGCCTGTCACTTAGGATCTTGGTTCCCTTCATGGACAGATGCAGACCATCATGCCAGTATAAACCTTCATCGCTCCAGGTGTACCCCCACTCACCAATGAAGCCAAAGCCCTGTGCTCTGCACCAGTTTTGCAACCATTCATTAAACTGCATGGTGTGTAGTACCCTAGCCTCACCCCTGCCATGGACTGGCAGCACCTCTGAGAAGGTAACCGTGCTTGCTACCTGTCTAAGGCCCCTCCTCAACTCCACAATTCCATCCTGCACTGCACTGATCCCATGCCTAGCTAGGTCATTTGTCCCAAGGTGGACAATGATATCTAGTTCCCTCTCCTGTGATGCTGCTTCTGCAATCCTGAGGATTCACTTCTTGTCTCTCCAAGCCATGGAACCAGGCAGGCACCTTACTTCCCTCTCCCCTCCCTTCCCCAGGTCTACCCCTCTAACAACTGAGTCCCCTATCAGAAGCTGTTTCCTTCACCTGTGGTGTCCCTTGTCACCCTTCTGTGGGTCTCCCTTGTGGGTGTCCTCAGCATTCTTCTTGGTCTTCACTGAGGGTTCTATCATAGAGAAAACTTGCTCTGCCAGACTGGCATATGGTTTGTGTAGAGGTACAACTAGGGGGCTTCACCTCTGTTCCACCACCCGTACCCTCCCAGAACCCACTGTGGTCCAACTGCTTTTCATACTTGGCAGCCTCTGTGGCAGTTGTGCTCTTTGGGTGGGGGAGGCCTCCTTAGTCCTTGCCAGTTCAGCCTGGAGGTGGGTTACCTCCTCCCTCAGAGCGGACAGTTGCCTGCAGATAGGACAGCAATGCAGTTTCCAGAATGTCTCCCAGAAAACTGTTGCCCCACAGCCAGTGCATTGCACCACTCCCCACATGTCCCTCTCCCTTATAATATACAATATGTAATATATATATAAATATATATATATATTTTTTCTTCTTTTTGTGGTGTGTTCTACCCTTTATGCACTGTGCTGGGTTATTAAGAATATGACAGTTCTGCCCCAAGACCTGTTGAGAAAGTGATGTCAGAACCTTGACTATAAGGAAACGTCACACCTGGGGGTGGGGGTGTGGGAAGGGTGGGTGGGTAGTCCACAACCACTGGTGACTGTTAGAAACAATCAAATACACCACTGATCCACCACGCTGGTGAGTACTGCCCTTTATAGTAATTCAGCTAACCTCCAGTAACTGATTTGTCAACTATTTAAAAGTAATTTGATGCAAACTGTTACAGTATACTAGTAGACAGTCCAGTTACCCACAAAGGAAAATCAAATATGCAGTTATTTCAATCCTTCTGAAGTTGCTCACAAGATAAGTAGTTTTGAAAACCCCCTTCCTGATTTAAAAACGAAAATAATTAAACACAAAGCAATACCAATGTAAGACTGTAAAGTAAGGAAAACTTCCCTCAGATGTAAGTAAGAGAGATCTGTTGCAGAGTTCTAGTCCAATATAGTATATCCCATGCAGCTTCTCAGTTGTTTCAAAGCATACCCTGTTACACCACTTGAAGAGATGATCTGCCAAGCCAGCCATTCCTGCACGCAGTTTCTTGTAGAATGCTCCCAAGGCCTTCACCAATGTTCAGTTTTTCCTTACTGAGGTATTAAGGCAAAAATGTTCTTTCCTCCAGCCTCCTTTAATCTTATTGCATGATGGGTAGGCAAACATTTGCAGATCAAAGTTGGAGCGTTACAGTATTCCTTGAGGTTGATCTGTATCTGTTAGGTATGGTTTGATGTACTCCAAAACTTGAAACCCATGAATCCTAACTCCATGTAGAATCTCCCAGTCCTCAGAATTCAAACACAGAGGAACTTCAACCATCAGTTCTTGAACAATTATTAGGTTGAATCAAACATTATCCAACCTTTATTTGAAAAATAGGTCCAGAAGCAAATGGTTTGATACCTTTTATTGGACCAACATAGATGTTACATAAAGAACAAAGCGCTTAAGCTTTCAGATTAGTGAAGTCCTTCCTTGGAAGCTTATGACAGTTATTCAGAAACTCACAAACTATTAACACCCAGATTATACATAAAAAAACAGAAAGAATTCTCATTGGTTTAAACTACTCATTTAAATCATCACTGAAGTTAAAAACAGTTGAACCAGACATCACCAGTTTGCTATTAGTTGAGATGCCTTCAAGGTCAAAGTGTCATTTCAATAAGCTAACAACCTTCCTAGCAGAAAGTTCAACTATCATAAATTCTAAATGTCTCCGCATGTGCAGTGAATACAGTCTTAATGAACCACTGGATTCAATTCTCACTTAAATATATGTTAAAATGTGATATTATTGTATGTTAAAAACAAAAGTATATAACTGAAATAAAAGGGAAACACTGATTGGAAGCAAAGTGCCACTGGTGTATGCAAATCTTTTTAAGTGGGACTTTGAGCAGGCCTACATACTAAATACCAACAGCACCCCATTTCACAGTAATGTTATAACTTGGGGCCAGTACATGATTTGTTATGTATTTATTTATTTAAAATTGGTAACCAGGAGAGGTACACTGAGCTGAAGCTCATTTCCAGGTGCAACACAGAGGAAAGGGAGATGCACAATTACAAACAAAATATAGCCAGTTAGGTCATGTGTTTACAATGAGGATGGCATAAAGGGCACACACTGAGGTCAGTACAGACAAAATGGCAAAACATTGAATAGGGAGGAAAATGAATTAGCATTCAAATCATCTGTGCAAATTGTGCAAACTCAAAGTGCACAGTGCCAGAATGGAGGGAGGCTGAACTAATGTTGAAGTGAGAGCAAAGACAAGTTGACAAACATCAAAGAGGTTGTCAGAACTATGAGGTTAAGGGGGGAGTGGTAAGGGGTGGTCAAAAGCCAGTACTTTGATTATATATTTCTAATTTGGAGAGGCAATGGAAAATAATTGGGAAAGGTTTTATGGTACCTAAACAATTTCAACCAAAATATTAGATTTATGCCTACAGAAGACCTAACATCAGTATAATTTCTAGACTTACACAGTATAAGGCACCAAAATATCCTGTCTACCACATCATGCAGGAAAGAGACAGACAGAAACACACTATTAACCCTTAGGCTGACAACAGAATTAGAACGTATAGGAATTTTGGACTGATATATTAGTCCACAGCCCTGCAAGGGTTAAATGGTGAAAGCTTCCACAACCCTAAATTGCTAAGAAATATCCTGTATTCACAGTTTTCACAGTTCCCATGAACAAAACACAGCAAACTGTTATACCAAAGGCATGATCAACATAGCTGTCAAGTACAGCTTTAACATTAAATATTGTTATGTTAAAGCACTGGCAATACTGCTACTGATGGCAGCATAAAACTATGCATCTGATTACACCATGCAGTTCAGATACCGAAAGTGGACATTATTTACAAATCAAATGTTAATACAATACCAATTATTATTAGATGAGGAGGCTAATTCGATCTTATTGGTCTCTCATACATGGCAATCTGATATGAATATTAATTTAGATACTAGATAGTAGAAACAAGCATGTACTGTAGCAATATTTATGAAGTCACCTCATCATTGTGGAAAGAAATTTTGTGAAAAGCAGTCATCTGTCTTTTTATCACACCAATTTTGCAAGAACAATACTTGACTAGATATATGGTACTGTACAGGAAAAACAGTGGGGAAGTACAAGCTACAGTGCTTATTCCTACATCTTTTGAGTGCTATATTCTTATCTCATACTTGAGTCAGCTAAAGCATTCAGTTTATTCCACATCTCTTCCTTTTTACCAGTATCTAGATACTTTTTCAGCTCCATCACACACATATCTTATTAGCATATTTCTGGCAGTGACAACTAAGGATATTAATGGGAATTGACTGTCCAGCACTGTATGTTAAATCCCTCTTGCTACCATGCTATTTAGGACATATATCGAACAGAGAAAATAATTTATGCAAGAAAACTAAACAACTCAGTTTAGAGATTGTCATTATGTGAGACCATCTCTAAAAACAAGCATGAGTACCCATAGTTTATTATTATATGTCTATTGACACCACTTTTCCCCTAAACCACAACTAAGGGAAAATGGGGATTCCAGTCAAGCAGGTAGGTAGTTGTATATTTGGATATGGACAGTTCTTTTATTGAATAGCAAAAGATATAATTAGGTTGGTGGTGGTATTATGTTTTATTTTTTAATTATTGAAGTGCAAAACAATATGTACTGTTGGATTTCATTATTGTTTTAGTAAACAAACAGTACCTCTTTTTTTGGCAAATATAAACTGAGGACACTGATGTGCACTTGATAGTTTAAATGCCCAATTGACACCTTTATTATCTTTCTGTGGTATCTTGAGGGATCTGGTGGCTGATCTTCGGAGCAGGGTATCATGCTATCATAAATGCTTGCAGCACATCTTGTGACAGATGGTAGTGCTGAGCATACCAAAACATGGAGGTTAGAATTGTATAGAGTACCTTAACCCAGGGCTCTGGGAAACAATTCCTTTTTTAACTATACTTAAGTAATTCAGAAATTTCCAGCTTTCATTCAACTCACTGGGGACACATTCCCAGTCTAAATTTACTTTTCATTGTTCCTTTAGGAAAATTGCCACTGGACAGAGGGCTTTATCCTATGGGGCTATTGCCCCATGAAACCAGTTATCCTCTCTACTCACAGAGGGGGATCACATTCCACTGTTCAGCTACAGGCTCTCCCAATATATGGACAATTCACATATGATTCTTTTCTAATTGTCTTAATTTTGCCATGTCCTAATTGTTTCTAAGTACACTTTTTCACCCTGTATTTATTGTTGATTCTAAGACTGTTCTGTAGTCTGTAGTAATACTATGAAGCTGCTAACTTGTGAAAAAGAGCTTTGCAACTTATATTGTGCTCCAGTATAAAAAATAAACAATAAATAAATAACTGAAGTCTACCTAGCTTTTTATAATTCCAAATTATCCACACATTCTCATGAATAATACATTATTTATTAACAGAAATACATTCATGAAAACACATCTGAGTCAGGAACTGCAGCTTTTTGAAAGATTTGAGAGATTTTGGTAGAAGAAAAGAAGAAAAAGTATGTAGTATAATTTCATCAAGAGTAAAACTAAATATTGTACAAAGTTTTCTCCAGAAATATACCTTTTGCTGGCTACTTTTTCAGATTTATTTTGAAAAAGCAAAAGGTTTAAACACAGCCTCCCTAATAGCATCGGAAAACTTCTCCCAGCCTGCCTCATTTTAATGCTGTACCACTGATTGAAAAGTAGGGGGTCAAACACTAGTGGCTGAGAGGCCTGCTGGTCCCCTAATCCCCTGGCTCCACCACTTGCATTGTTGGATCAATAAAGAATTAAAGAAAACTATGCCAATCACTGGAAACAGGGGAGGTACCCAAAGACTGGAGGACAGCAGATGTAGTCCCCTTATACAAAAGTGGGAACAAAGAGGAAGCGGGGAACTACAGACCAGTCAGCCTCACCTCGGTAGTGGGGAAGATCATGGAAGCACTACTGAAGGAGAGATTGGTGGAACATCTGGTTGTCAATGGACTACAGGACCCAAGGCAGCATGGTTTCACCAGGGGGAGGTCATATCAGACCAACCTCATTGAATTTTTGACTAGGTGACTAGGGAGGTGGATCAGGAGAGGGCAGTGGACATGGCCTATCTGGACTTCAGCAAGGCCTTTGACACTGTGCCACATAGAAGACTATTACACAAACTGGGGAATATGGGTGTGGGCAGGACAGTAGTGCAGGTGGGTAGGTAACTGGCTGGGTGGCAGAACACAGAGGGTGGTGGTAAATGGCTGTCACTCCACAGAGGGAAGAGTGACCAGTGGGGTACCACAGGGATCAGTGCTGGGACCAGTCCTATTCAACATCTTCATCAGTGACATTGCGCAGGATCTAGAAGGCAAAATTTCACTGTTCGCTGATGACACCAAGCTCTATAACAGAGTAGACACACCAGAGGGTGTAGACAGAATGAGAAGTGACCTGCAGAAACTTGAAGAATGGTCAGGGGTTTGGCAGTTGAAATTCAATGCAAAGAAGTGCAAGATAATGCATATGGGGCTCAAAAACCCTGGCACAATATATCAGTTGGGGGGTGAGGATATAGCATGCACCAAGCAGGAAAGGGATCTTGGGGTTGTCATCTCTGATGACCTCAAGGTAGGGAAACAGTGTGACAAGGCAGCAGGTAAAGCAAATAGGATGCTGGGATGTATAGGCAGGGGCATCACCAGCAGGAAAAGGGAGGTCATAATTCCGCTATACAAGACACTAGTGAGGCCCCACCTGGAGTACAGTGTACAGTTCTGGAGACCATACCTCACGTAAGGACATAGACAGGGTAGAGAAGGTTCAGAGGAGGGCAACAAAGATGGTGCATGGATTGCATCACAAGTCCTATGAAGACAGGTTGAAGGAACTGAACATGTACTCCTGGAGGAGAGGAGGAGAGAGGGATATGATAGAGACATACAAGTATCTTACAGGGAGGAACAGGGTGCAGGAAAACACTATTTGTAAGCGAAAAAGATGTTCCAGGACTAGAGGGCATGGGATGAAGTTGGAGGGAGGACGATTCAGAGGAAACATGAGAAAGAATTTCTTCACAGGATGGGTGGTGGACAAGTGGAACACCCTGCCAGAGGAAGTGGTGGGGGGCTGAAACAATCACGGGATTTAAGAATGCATGGGATAGACATAAAGGAATTCTAGAGGTCAGGGGTAAGGGGAAACAGACTTCTAGGAAAACAAACTGAACTTACAAGCTCAAACGGGCAGACTGGGTGGGCCATAGGCCCTTATCTGCCGACACTGTCTATGTATCTATGTATCTATGTATGCATCACTGCACAAGTGGCATTTCTTATTAAAAACTGCATGAAGTGATATTTAAGGGGGTGGTAGTGCCTGACTGAAGTGGGGCAAATGGAAGATTCTAAAGTTAGGTATTTTCTTCAAATAATGTTAGTATTTGACTTTGTTCCATATCTATTGTATTAGCACATGACATGGTTTTGTAAATCCAGAATCTTATTCATGTTGTCTTCTATTTGTTAATTTGGGGCTCATGTGTTCTGTGCTTGCTTGTGCACGAAGCTTCACAATGTAGTGTGGTGAAGTGCTCCTACAACACCAGCTGCATTTATTGACCATGGCTGCCCAATATGCTTACATGGAGTGTTGTGCAGGTAGCATGTGTGGAAGAGCTGAGCTGGAACCAGTCACTGAGTGGATCTCCTGTTCAGCCTCTGAGGGGATCCTAAGATAAAGGAATACTAAAAAAAGGACTTTAATTGCTAATACCATGCCGTATGCCCCTATCCCATAGCACAAAATAGGGCTGGGAAAGAACCAGAATTTTGCAGTGTGAACAGTTCCAGTCCATAATTTGAGGTGGCAAGAGTGTGGGGGCCCTTACTGTAAGGTCTCCATGGCAAAGCAAGCCCCCTTTTGAGTTTCCTCAGCCATGCAAAAGTGTCTCTGTATACTCTGCAGGTAGCTGCCACTCCACTAGACACACTCCTCATCTTTGATGCTCTGGTTTCCTCTGCAAGACAGCCAAGACTGGTAAGGTGACATACACAGGTCTCAGGATATGGTCCTGTGAATGTCATGGGTGCATAACTGGACCTCTTTTATGCAGCAAACTAACTGATCTTTGCCTATGCACCATGCATATTCAGCACATAGGCATAGTGAATTGGGCCCTTACTGAACATAAACAAGTAGCAGAAAAGAAATAGCTGTAAACATGGAGGAGTCAGCCCAGTCAATAAGATGAGGAGAGGGTTAGAATCAGGAATGATGAAGGAGAGTTGAGCAGTAACCTAGAGGAATGCATAGTAACATCAGTTGTAGCTGGTGGGTGAAGGAGAGGAAAATGAACATGAGTGGGTGAGTAACCTTTAGCAATAGGGATAGATAACTGGAAGACAGAGGGACCTCAGAAAGTCAGAGAGGTCATACAGCAAAGATGGGTAGGATGTCCAAAATAGATGTCAAGCTGGATGATAGTCCTGCATGGTATGGAGGTGGTTTGGATACATATGGAGATACCAGAAAAAATGAATCCATACAGAGTTAGGTTACTGACTCTTGGATGTGACGGTGAGAGTGTTAGATTGCAATAAAGAAGAACTGAAAGCATGGAATAGCTTTCCTATTGAATCCTCCAGGTTATTTTTATCAAAGTACTGTATTTGAACTCCAGTGTTACACAAGGCACTTGCTTCTGGTTCCTGAGCAGCATCTCAGCCTGTGAGTCCCTTCTCAGTGCTGCAAGCCTCCACTGCTTGCCATCCATATCGGTACCTTCTAGAGCATCCCCCTCCTGTGTCCTCATCTGGTGTAGCCAGGAGAGTTGTGGGGCCTGAAAGTCCAGGGTCATCATACCAGCCAGCACAGCCCTGTTTTTCTCCCTCCTTCCCCAATTGGGACACTGACACAAGACTCCCAAGTCATGCAAATGCAGAGCCTATTAGCATCCCTATCCACCCTTCCAAGGCACCTTGGTCACATACTCCCATAGCATCTTGGTGGTCAGTAACAGATCATGCTAACCTGGTCACCCTCCCTAAGAGCTGACAGAATCCATTGGGGTGTTGCCTCAACCTCCTGCCAGCCCTCAGTGATGGCTCAAACTCAGGGTATGAACCCAGGTCATCAGCATGGTAAGCAGTACCCCAGCTACTGCACTAATAGGCTGATGAATATTTGATGTTTTGAACAGAGACAGTTCAAATCTATGCACCGAGACACCCATCACCTTAGGTGGCTGCTTGCAATCCATACTGATCTCTTAGGTTCCTAAATCCCTGCTAATATCTGCTGTTGACAGAGTCTTTTCAGTTTGTGAAGTGGCCTCATTTCAGACATTCAGACTGTCCCCATGATCCTCATTTTTTAATCATTGATCACAGGAGCATCATATGATGCTCCTAACCAATCACAGTGCTTCTTTCAGTTATGCATGATGTACTCTTATTTCTGTAAAAGTACCTCCCATGCTGGGCCACTTTAATGGGCTTCTTTCTGACCATTCATGCTGTCAACATTGAGAAAAAAAAAGTAATGGACAGAAGTTACCCAATCAATAATACTGTCTATGTGTCCAGTTGAAGGGCCTCTTATGGCTCTAACAGTGTTGCCTCTTGTGTCCTTAGGATGACAGAACTGATCCATTTTTGACTGCAGTCCTCTTGTCCTAAGAAAGCACAAGCCAGCACTCATATATCCTTAAGAGGCCCACCAACTGGACATATGAACTTATAAAATTAATTAAACATAGCTTTTCAGCCCTTCCATGCCAGGTATCTGAACAGATAGTTGTTCTGAGCTCTGTACAATTTTTATAGGATTTCACATTTAGTACTTTTTTGGCTAATGTATTTAATTTTGTTAATACGTGTTATTGTATATTTATGTATTGTTATAGTGATGTTGAGTATTTTTATCCTTTGCTATGCAATACACCTTGGTTTTGAAAAAGGCCTATTTAAATACATATCCATCTACAGTATCTATCTAGTATGTGTTAAATACAGAAATAAGTATGTTGCATGTCCTTGCAGAGGAAATTATTTCAAAATGTACAAAGCAGAGAGGGTTGAGTCATCTGCTTTACTTTTAGATACTTTTCTGTGATGTTTTTGGGGCACAGAAAGGGGGAAATTACAGATTTGCCATTGGCTGCTTAAATTGCTATGGACCTTTAGTAGCACTCCTGTTCAAAATATGTGGAATCTGCCATATGATCCAGAGAAGTACAATAAAATCTGAAGGACCAAGTACAGTATATTAAACAAGCCATGTTATGAAGGGAATATTTTGTGATCCTTTCTGCAATTGCTTAAGTACTGGGCAAGCCATATACTGTGTAAAGTACACCTTGATATTTCAAGACAGATGCCAGGATTTTCAAAGGTCTTGACACAGGACTTGCGGCAGTATTTCTGCCACAGTAGGACTGGCCCACTGGTACAGCGGTAGCTCTGCTGCCTGCTGCACTGTTCACTTGAGTTCAGGAGCGAACTCAGGCTATCAGAGGGTTGGCGGGGGAGGATTGAGTATCCAGTGGACTGCTCTCCTCCTTCAGTAAGAGAGTGGCACAGAGCCAGGCATTAGCCTGGCCACTAGTGGTGGCAGTGTGGTAGGATGCAGGGTGCACTATGAAGGGATGAAGTGACAAGGATCTGACGAGTCACACATGGGAGTGTGTTTGGTGATGTCATTGATGCCATCACATGCCACACCAATGGGGAAGGGAAGAACACCAAGAAAAATCCCTGGTTGACAGGATGACTTTCTACCACCAGCAGGCACCACTCCCAATGACCAGGCACTGCCACAGAATTGGTTCCATTTTGTGACGGGGGTGGGAAATCCTGCTGCCCCCTCTGCAGGTGTAAGCCCTGGGGAAGGAACATGCTGGCAGGGTAAGTCCAGCAATGTTGGAGTTACTGGGTTGTCCAAATGTTTATCTGTGTAATTTTCAGACATTTTAACTCAGTTGTAACACTTTGCTGACATTAGAAAAAAAATAAAGCATCTATCATTTCTTTTTGTGCATGCTTCATTTTTGATGCACAACTTGCGGAACTTGTGATATTAAGATAGACCATCATTTTTGTGGCCTAATAGTCATGTCTCAGGTACTGCAGTTGTGTCACAGTCTTGACACAGTTCCTTGAAAATCCAGCCTGAATCTTAGTCCCAATGGAATCTTGAATACAAGAGTTTCACTGTGTATTATAGAAACATAGACAATGACACCAGAAAAGAAAAGGTCCATCAAGTCTGCCTGGAGTTCACTATCTGCCATGAAACCTATTGCCCATATTGGAGGTTTATACCTCCTGGTCCCCCCACCACTCTTCTTCATACTGCGACTGACTTGAGTAGCCTTCAAACCCTTCACTCTGTCACAGCCATGCTTGAAACCATTTATGGTCTTGGTGCTCACCCCCTCCACTGACAGATTCTTCCACAGCTCAGCCACCCTTCCATAAAACAGACCTTCTTCACATCCCTCTTAAACCTTCCCCTACAACTTTCCACTCATGACATTGGGTTCTTGACTCAGTGCTCCTGTTAAATAGTTCCCCACAGTTCACCTTGTTTATTCCCTTTAGGATCCTGAAGGTCTCTATTATATCCCCACTATCTCATCTGGTCTCCAGTGAGTATATGTTCAGTGCCTTCAGACAATCTTCATAGGTTCTACCCTGTTGGCCCTGAATCATCTTGATAACCCTGTGTTGCACCATCCCCAGCATATCCCTGTCCTTCCTTAGTGGAGGACTCCAGAACTGTGCACAGTATTCCAGTTGTAGTCTCACCAGTGGCCTATGTAGAGATAGTAGTACCTCCTTTTTCCTGCTGTCAGTACCCATCACGATGTCCCCCAGCATCCTATTAGCCTTACTATAGGCCTTGTTACACTGGCTTGAATGTTTGAGGGAGTCACTAGTGTTGACACCCATGCCCCTTTCCTCTGTAGTAGTGCTCAGTTTGACCCCTTCTTTCAATTCCCTGTCCTGTTTTTCCCCCCAGGTGCATAACCTTGCATCTTTTTGTGTTAAATTTCAAACTGTCAAACCTTACCTTTGTAGATAACCTCTGAATCATGGATCCCTTTGTCACTATCTACCCTAACAAAGAGCCTTGTGTCATCTGCAAAGAGACACAACTTGGCCCTGATACTCTCTCCAATGGTACTGATGAACATATTGAAGAGGACAGGGCCCAGAACAGTACCCTGCAGCACCCCACTCGTGATGTCCCACTCTTCTGATTTTACCCCATTTACTACTGCCCCATACTGTCTCTCCTTCAAGCAGTTTCCTACCCATCTAACTATGCCCCTAGCTGTGCCCTGGTTCCCCAGTTTCTTTGGCAATATTCTGTGTGACACTGGGTCAAAAGCCTTTGTGAAACTGAAACAGAGTAAATCCAGTGTGGCTTTTATCTACTACCTTTGTTACCCAGTCAAAGGAAACTATTAGGTTGGGCTGACGCAAACCATGCTATGATCTGCAGACAGTTGTTACAGATCAAGGGAGAGGTAAACTGGCTAAGGATGCAACTGGAGGCATGGGGGGGTGATGCAAGAAAATGGGAGGAGCTATGGGTGGCAGGTGAGAAATGATGGTACGAGATCAGGACACGTTTCATCAAACAAGCAGGAAGAACTCATGGAGAGAGGACTTTTAGCAAGGGAACCAGATGCCAAGGAGGAAAGCAGTAGGGTAAACTGGCCAAAGCATAAGAGGGGGGAAAATGACAGGTCAGGTGAGGCTGGCAAGAGGCAGCCTAGAGGGGCAGCCATTGGGGAAGTGGGTCAAAAGCAGGAGGCTGGCATTGAGTGTTACAACAAATTTGAGCCATTACGCAACTTAGAAGGAGAAAAAGGAGAGTGTGGAGATGAGGGGGATATAAATGAGACCAGCGGGAGGGAGATGGGAAATCGGAGGGTGAGATGGCCTGGGAAAGGAAATTCAAGCAATCAATCTTGCGGGGGAAGAGGTAAATTAAATGTCAAGCAGAGGGAGGAGGGACTTCAGATAACAGGTGTGGGGGTTGAGGGCACAATCAGAGGGAAAGAGGGAGAAATACAGTCAAGGGAGGGGACACCCCCAAAGGAGAAGGACTGTATCAGAGAAGGGGCTCTAGGTAAGGGGGACCTGCAGGGTGCATGGGAGGTGGACATAAGAGTGAGGAGGAGGACCGAGGGAGCAAGGGGAACATGATCATGAACAAGGGGATAGGCGCGGATGTTGGAGGGAAGAAAGAGAAACCAAATCAGGAGGGATCTGAGGGAAGTAGGCATATAAAGTGCGGCAAGAAGGGGAGGGTGACAAGGGGTTCTTTCATGGGGAGGCCAGAAGAAACCCAGGGGAAGGAGAAAACATGTAAAGGGGGAGGTTGGGTCAGGAGCACAAAACTGAGGTAAACAAAAGACTGAGGGGGACATTAAGGTACTTCTACTGGGGGACTTCATGATTAGGGGTATTAAGTGGGAGGAGCAGGGGGAGGGACAATCCAGCCAAGTTAAGGTAGTTGGTATCTCTGGTCTGATGGTGCACAAGGCAAAGTTCCTGGTGTATGAGCTGGCAAAGGAATGTGGAGGATCACCGGACTTCCTAGTGCATCTGTGAATAAATGATACAGAGGGAAATAGTGTACTAGAAATCCAGGCAAGGTTCCGACAACTGGTCAGAGTTTGCCAGGATAATGGATTGACAGTTTCCTTCTTGGAAATACTGCCAGTACCAAGGACCTCTGTGGAGAATAAAATGAAGATCACAGAGGTAAATGACTGGCTCAGGCAGTGGGGGGGAAGAATGGGGGATGGGTATGTTGGGGGGCTGGGGGGTTTGGTAAGATAAGGGACTGTGCACCAGGAATAGACTTCATCTAAATCCAACAGGCAAGGAAGTCCTAAAGCAGGGGATGGCGGACTTAATTCAGTCTAGGTGGGGTTTAAACTTCTAAACGGGGAGGTGAAAATGAGGGGGCAGACTGGACAAACTTACCTCTCATGGATGGGTCTGGCCCTCAGCCCCTAGTGGGGGGGGGGTCAGGCACCGAGGGGAAAAAGGATCCATAGGTGAGGTAAGAGGGCAGCGGTATAAAAGATCTGGGGTGGGCACGGTAATGGGGGGGTAGGTAGAAGGGTTGGGGGTGATGTAAGTAATGCCAGGACCCTGGGAAACAAGTTGCCGGAGTTCCAGGCCATGCTAGTTGAAGGAGAGGTTGATGTGGCAGTGGTCACGGAAACTTGGGCCAACCCAAACCACGGTTGGGAACTTAATGTGAATGGGTACACAGTGCTCAGGAAGGATAGAAAGGAGGGCAGAGGGGGAGGAGTGGCAATGTTCATTAGAGATGGCATAGTGATTATGAGGGTGGAAGAAGCAGAGGGAAATGTGGAGGCCTTATGGGTCACCTTGCGAACCCCTGCAGGAGGGAAGATCAAGATAGGAGTGGTATACAAGCCCCCAGGTTTGGGGGAGGATCTGGAGGAGTGTCTGCTGGATAGCATTAAAGGCCAGTGTGGACCAAAAGAGGAAGGAGTGGTGTTGATGGGGGATCTAAACATGCCAGCTACTGACTGGGGAACCATGACGTCCATGGTGACCAAAGAGCAGAGGCTGCTGGATGGCTTCCAGGATGTGTTCCTCACGCAGCAGGTGTTGGAACCCATGGGGGGGGGGGACATGTTCTGGATGTGGTTCTTGCGGACGGGGATCTGGTACACAATCTGGCAGTAGAGGATCCCCTGGCAGGGAGCGACAATGACATGGTCTGGTTCTGGATAAACTTGGGGGTGAGGGGAAAAGTTCCAGGACAGTGGCTGTTGATTTTAGTGGGGTGGACTTTAGGGGGCATGTGAAAGATTCTCAAGGATCATTTGAGGGGGATTACACCAGGGATGAATGTAGAAGGTAGGTAAGAGGTCGTAAAATGGGGACTCCAGGAGGTCATCAGGACCTGTGCAAAGGTGAAGCTTAAGGGGGCAAGGTTGCATAATCCATGCTGGTGGTGAAAAGAGGTTCAGGAGGTGGTAATGGAGAAAAGGGCTGCATTCAACAGATATGCAAAAATGAGAGGGGAGAGGGATAAGGATAATTACCACCTTACAGCCAGGCAACCCACCAGGATGGTGAGGGGGGCAAGAGCCAGAAAAGAGCAGTGGCTTACCCAGGGGATAAGAGGAGGGGAAAAGGGGTCCTTTAGGTATATTGAGGAGCAGAGAAAGACCAAGGGCCAGATCAGCAGATTGAGGACAAAAGAAGGGTGGGCGGAGGATGCTAAGGAACAGGCAGAGATATTAAATTAGTACTTTACCTCTGTGTTCACTAGGGAGGGGCCTGGGAAACCTGATAAATGGGAACCGATGAAGTTAGAAGGGGCAATGAGTAGGACAGCTGGAGCACCAGATAAGGAACAGGTGGCTGGGAGTGTTACCTCAGGGGCATCGCATCAGGATAGATCTACCCAAAGGGGGGGAGGGACCGACAATGCTATCTCCATTGGCCAGGTGTGGGATGCTCTTAAAGCCCTTAAAAAGGACAACTCTCCAGGGCCAGATGGCATACATCCCAGGGTTCTATGGGAGTTGGCAGATGTACTGGCTGCACCTCTAGCAGAGCTCTTTAACAGGTCGCTTGAGACTGGGTGGGTACCTAGGGATTAGAGGTTGGCACATGTTGTGCCCATCCATAAAGCAGGATCGAGAGAAGTGCCGGGAAATTATAGACCCATCAGTTTGACGTTGGTGGTGGGTAAGATGATGGAGAGTATACTTAAGTAATGATTGGAGGGGGTTCTGGGAGGAGATGGGATTCCTGGATAGTCGTCAACATGGGTTTGTGCCAGGTAGATCATGTCAAACAAACCTTGTGGAGTTTTATGAATGGGTAGCATTGGAACTTGACAAGGGGAGGCCTGTGAATGTACTGTTCTTGGATTTCAGCAAGGCATTTGACTCGGTCCCTCACAATGGCCTACTGGAGAAAGTGAGGGGAATGGGGGCAGGCCTATTGATGGTCAGATGGATCGGAAACTGGCTTGCTGGGTGCACACAGAGGGCAGTGGTTGGTGGGGTGGTCTCGTCTCCTAGTGGGGTCATTAGTGGGGTGCTGCAGGGCTCGGTTCTGGGGCCACTCCTGTTTAATGCCTACATTTCTGATTTCAGTGATGGTATCAGGTGTGAAATGAGTCTCTTTGTGGACATTTCTAAACTGGAAGTGGTGGTTGAGGGGGAGGAGGGGAGGTTAGCCCTGCAAAGGGACCTGGAGACCCTGGATAGGTGGGCCTGCATCTGGAAATTAAATTTTAACTCCTCCAAGTGCAAGGTGTTGCATCTTGGGTGGGGTAACCCCAAACACGGGTACATCCTGGGAGGGGATGAGTTGAAGGCCATGGCAGGGAAAAAGACCTGGGGGTCCTGGTGGATGTCAACATGAACAATTCTGAGCAGTGCATTAGGGTGGCAGTAAAGGTAAACAGGATGTTGGGCTGCATAGCATGGGGGATCATCTCAAGGAGCAGGGAAGTGATTCTGTCGCTATACAATGGCCTGGTAAGACCGTACCTTGAGTACTGTGTGCAGTACTGGAGGCCACACTTGAGGAGAGACATCCAGCTTCTGGAAAGGGTTGAGAGGAGAGCAACCAAAATGATCCGGGGACTAGGGGAGTTGAAGTATGAGGTGAGACTATATGAGCCTGACCTGTTCTCGCTGGAGGAAAGGAGGGACCAGGGGGACATGATTGAGGTCTTCAAGTACCTCAAGGGAATCAACAGGGTAAATCAGGATGGGTTCTTTAGGATAAAGAAGGGTGGGATCACCAGAGGACATAGTTGGAAACTCGAAGGTGGAAGAATGAATGGGGAAAAGAGGAGGAGTTTTTTGACTGAGGGAGTGGTGGAACCATGGAATGCGCTACCTGGTGAGCTGGTTCTGGCTTCTATGGTGGAGGGTTTCAAGAGAGGGGTGGGACAGGTATAGAAAGGGGATGAAGTTGAGATTGGCCTGCCCCAGGGGGACAGGGATAGAGGTAAGGAGGAGCAGGGACAAGAAAAGGAGGGATGGCTTCGGTACCCAATCAGGGTTCTGAGACATGAGCAGACTTGATAGACTGTAAGGCCTAATCACTCTGGCGACTAGTATGTTAGTATGTTAGTGTCATGTAGACCATTGCTGTCTAGGTAGTTCACAAGATCCTCTTTGATCAATGACTCCATCAGTTTATCCACTACAAAGGTAGGGCTGACAGGTCTATAATTCCCCCAGTTGCTCCTTGTCCCTCCACCACTGTGTAGTAGGACTACATCCAGTACCTTCCAGTCTTTCAGAACTACACGTTTCTGAACTGAGCAATCAAAGCTTTTAGGGGTTGAGCCAGTTCTGCAGCCAATTCCTTGAGCACCCTTGGGTGCATCCCATCCAGCCCTGGGACATTATCTACCTTTAGGGCTTGAAGCCACTTCTGGCCCTTTCTCTGGGAAATACTGGATGCTTCATTTCAGGAATGCTCCAGACAGCCCCCTTGATGCCACTTTAAGGCAGGGGCCCATTGTCTTCCTGTGTGACGACAGAGCAGAAATAATCATTAAGGATGGCTGCTTTTTGTTCATCTTCCTCTTGTACATTTCCTCTCTTGTAGCCTAACAATACCCACTTCCTGCTTCCTTTCTTCCTTAACATATCTGAAGAATTGTTTTCCCCATGCTTGACCTTAAGCATTGCCTTTCTAAATAACTTACAAATGGGTGGCCTGAATGCACAATGGGGAATTGCAGTTTACTGCACCATGCTGACAAGGTCATTACTCTCTGCTGTTGTGTGCTCCAATTCAAGCACAGCCTTTGATCATTCAGTACATACAATACAATACTCAGGCACTAATTGAAACACTGTGGTCAGAACAAGCTTACAATATTTTAGAAGTGATGTAACCAAATGCAGCATTGGGTGATAAAATAATGTAAGGCATGAGGCAGTTCTAAATATCAACTGAGAAAAATGGCCAAAGTCACCAAACTTGAAACTTCTGAATCATAGAGTACATTAGGAAAAGACTGTTTGGATGAGGACAGTAGACAGACTCAGAGAGTGGGACGGGGGGGGGAGGGGAGAGAGAGAGAGAGAGAGAGACTAGGATGCAGTGAAAACAGGTCAGGTGTGTTAGTGACAGCACAGCTAACTGAGAAGAAGGACATCAGGTGGTTAGCTGAGTCTGAGGTTAACATAGACTATACTTATAGACATTTAAGGGCAGCATTTTAAAGAGAAATCCTCAGGTAGGGAGTTCCTAAAAGCTCCTAGAATTTGCTGCATCTTGGGCTGCAGGCAGTGCCAAATGTTGTCAAAAACAATTAGTCACCAGCCGAAGATGTTCTACAATATCAGACAGAGGTGAGATTTTACTACTACAGCATTTCTGAATAGTCTGTAGGGAAAAGAGTGAAGACCGACACAGACCTTTGACTGCCTACCTGTAGGGAACTGGCAGCAGCATCAGTGGCCTGATAGGTTATTTTTTTCCCTTTCCTTAAAACAGGAGCTTTGATAGTATTTTGCTATGCATCACGAGCCACTGGATCACAGTCCTTTACTTTGATGATTAAATTACCTGTTAATATTACAGCTCCATAAGCAAATGGTTTGAAGCCTTTTAATGGATGAACACTGATGTTACAAAAAGAAAACAATGTCTAAGCTTTTGGATCAACCAAGTCCTTCCTCAGAGTCTCTGAGGAAGGACCTGGTTGGTCCAAAAGCTTAGACATTGTTTTCTTTTTGTAGCATCTATATTTGTCCATTAAAAGGCTTCAAACCATTTGCTTCTGGATCTGTTCTTACAAGGACCACTACGGCAACTAATATGTTTCTGTTAATATTATGTAATAATTGTGGAAAACCTACATTTAGGCACCAGTTTGATTGAAGCAAAAAGCCACAACAGTTGTATAACCAGCCTCTTTCTTCATCCAACTTGAGACCAGGTACTAAGAACATGTGAAGGGTTAAGCTTGTCCCTGAGAGATGGTCTTTAATGGACCTCAGCATGAAGACAGGGTGTCTGGAGCTTCCCGACTCAGTTTACCTATATTTAAGTGTGGTTGAAAGTTACATGGTCAAAAAAATATGCTGCACGGAGACCCCAAAAGTGTGCAGTCAAAAACCTTGCTAAAATTAAAGAAACTAACTCTGAACTGCGCTCGCTGTTTTAACCACGTGGTTTTCTACCATGCATGCATCTCTTCTCGATCTTGACAGGATTCCTCTCAACTCAGCCAGAAGCAGGGAAAACCAGTCATGAATATTTATTGACACACTAAGATCCACAAGCTCTCAGCCGCTTGGTCAGTGTGGGTCCTTACTGGGTCAATATGTCGCAAACAGAACTATGCATGGAATATTTCTGGAAATCACTCAAATCCCTGCTCTCCCCCCCACTCAACACCCACCCCCGACACTATCAGCTCAGAGCACCCTCATCTCTGACCCCATCCACGTAGCTGAAGCCTTTAATACCCATTTCTCCAGCTGTACAGACAAGCTCCTATCCTCCCTCCCATACATGCACCCCCCGGTCCGCCCACACCGAACCTGCCCTCCTCAAACTGCCCCCCCAGTCCTGCCGTTCTCATTCCGCCCAGTATCCCAAGCAGAAGTTTTCAGCTCCCTACGGGCCCTGAACCCAAACAAAGGCAAATGCCCACGTCCCTGGATGCCAAGATGCTTTTTCTGTCAGCCCCAGCCATAGCCGCCCTCTTGACGCCCTCTCAACCTCTTCTCTCTGCAGCACCAATGGCCTGGAAAAGGCCACCGTTATACCCCTGCCAAAAGGGGGTTACCCCTCCTCCCCAGGCAACTATCGACCCATCTCCCTACTCCCTATCCTGGCCAAATTACAGGAATGACTTGTCCTGTCCCAACTGACTCTGTACCTGGATGCCTCCTCCTTCTTCACTCCCTTCCAATCGGGCTTCCGCAAATCCCATTCAACCATCACCTCCCTACTACGAGTCACTGGTGACATTCTCACTGGTATGGACAATGGACACATCACCTTGGCCTTCTTCATGGACCTAGCCAAGGCCTTTGATACCATCTCTCACTCCCTGCTCCTTTCCCGACTTACAGACACAGGGCTCTCCAATCCAGCCACTGAGTGGTTCCATGACTACCTAGTAGGCAGGAAACAAACAGTCAAAATTGCCTCACACACCTCAAACCCCCTGCCAGTTACTGCCAGAGTCCCCCAAGGATCAGTCCTAGGACCACTGCTTTTTTCCATTTTTCTAAACAACCTCCCATCTGCATGCTCCCACTCATCCATCCAGATGTATGCGGATGACACAGTCCTGTATGCCTCTGGCCCCACAACATGCAGTGTGGCAACTCTCCTACAGGAGGATTTCTATGCCATCCAGAAATGGTTCAGGTCAAACCAGTTATTTCTAAACCCTAAAAAAACCTTGTCACTAACATTCGGCTCCCAACAAAGACTCTCCCGCCAAGTCTCCTGCCCCCCTTTCAAAACCCTGGATGGGACTCCCCTGGAGCAATGCACTAGCTTCAGATATCTAGGCGTCTGGCTAGACCAGCACCTAGATTTTACCACTCACATCAGCTCTTTACATAAGAGGCTGCTCCCCAAACTTGGAGCAGTATACAGAAACAAAAGCTGCCTCACCTCACAAACAAGGCACGCCACTGTCCAAAAAATGATTCTTCCCATACTCGACTATGGTGACATAGTATACACTATCGCCCCCGCATCCGCCCTGGCCAGCCTAGACACCCTGTTCCACTCTTTCTGTCGCTTCATCCTCGACTGCCCACAATCCACACACCACTGCACCTTATACAGCTCCCTAACCCTGCCGTCCCTCCATGATCATAGATTAATTAACTGCGCTAGGTTCGCTGCCAAATTTTGGCCCATCTCTCTTCCCCCCCACCTGGCCTTTACCCTCTCCCAACAACCTGCACCTGCTTACTCCCTCAGAAGCATGGACCCCAGACTACTCCACATCCCATTTATGCACACAACCAAATGCCAGGCTACTTTTAGCTACCGAATACCACAGATTTGGAATGCCCTACCAGCCCCCATAAGACACGCACCAAATCCCTACCATCACAACATACTACTCAGAGCACATTTCTCCTCCAGCTGCTCTTGTTTGAACTAACAATTTTACTATTATGATGATGAAGCCTAGTTGCATATTAAAGGTACTCCACTCTCCAACTTTCCCACTGTATGTATCTAACCCTGTCTGTAATTTCTGCCAAATGTATGCCAGGCAGTAAGCCATTGCATTCCACTATTGAACTGTCTATGTATTAAATACCATGTTATGTATTGGGTCTCGGCCCACAGATCACATCTGGAATCGAGCATGTTGCTCAGTATGCCTTCCTGGTAAAACTTGTAAATAAATAAATAAATACCGCGCAGAACATAAAATGCAGTGTACAAACATGACAGGGGACAAAACCCCACAAGGCACATATGTTGCACGTGGTTTTGTACCATATCATGCATGGGTGGGGAGGAGGAGTGACGCAGAGGTCAAGACCTCTGTTGTGGAGGTAGTCCACCAAGCTGCCATCATGGCTCAGTGGGATGAGCTGCAGCAGTGCAGTGTTACTATGCCTTTTTGGACCGGGGCTCGAATCCTCATCCCAGACTTTTGTGAAACTATATTGTGCGGTTTTTTTTCTCCCTGTCCCTGTGTAGACCCCCAGAGTTGATTATATTAATAGTAGGGTTTCGGCGATCATAGCCCCCCATAGAGTGCGGGGGGCAGAGCCCCCCGCAGAAAACAAGGAGGCCACTTGTTTGTCCAGCCAAAATGTGTTTCGGCAGTTTGACTCAGCGTCAGCAATGCAGCCACTGTATTTACAGCATGGTACATTGCTGCGCTTTTATGTCATACGACATAATGACTCCATGCCATGTGGGTCAAAGACACAACTGCAGTCATCAGCAAAAAGGCTCATCTCACTCCTGATACTGTCCCTGATGACCGAGATGTGAGCGTTAAACAGGAGTGGACCCAGCACCGACCCTTGTGGAACCCCGCTAATGATTCTCGTAGGACTTGATACCTCCCCCTGACTACTACTTTCTGAAATCACACAGTTAGCCAGTTTCCTATCCACCTTATCATCCTTTCCCCCACCCCCATTCCCCCCAGCTTGTCCAGTAACCCAGGGTGTGGCACTGAATCAAACACCTTGCTGAAGTCTAGAAAGAGGACATCCACTGGCCTGCCCTGGTCCAGCACCTTTGTCACTCAATCGTAGAACTCCACAAGGTTAGTCTGACACGATCTGCCCTGAACGAAGCCATGCTGGTGATCATCCAGGTGGCCCCCTGTCCCCAGAAACACCTCTAATCACTCTCTCAAAATGGCCTCCGTCATCTTGCCTACCACCGACATCAGGCTGACAAGCCTGCAGTTACCTGGCTCCTCCTGTGAGCCGCTTTTGTGGATAGGCACAACATGAGTCATCCTCCAATCCTGAGGCACCCACCTTGTCTGAAGGGAGAAGTTGAAAACATTTGCCAGAGGTGCAGCAAGTACATCTGCCATCTCCTTTAGCACCCTAGGATGAAGGCCATCCATACCCAATGTCTTATCCTTTTTCAGGGATTTAAGGGCTTCCCTCACTCTACCAACAGGAATTTCAACATCCCCCCTTCTTCATTTCTAGCCTGCTTACCCCTGTAAGGTGTTGACCCTCCATCACCCCCAGTAAAGACTGAAGCAAAGTATTCATTGAGTACCTCTGTCTGCCCCCCGGCCTCCTCAGCCCACCCACTCCCTGACCTCAGTCTGATAATCTGCCCCTTCACTTTCCTCCTTTCCTGATATAGTAAAGAGCCCTTTCTCCTGCTTCTGATCCCTTGCCAACCTCTGCTCCATCTTCACCTTGGCTGATCATACCACCCTGGTTGCTTTTTGATATCATATCGCCCCCCCCACCCCCCCTCCCCATCCATGACAATATGCACTCTGCTTGATCCCAGCTCCCAGTATGGACATTCATTTTGTGAGTGATCTCATGGTTTGTTGTACCCCCAAAATGTACATTGCTTGTCCTGGACCCCATTTGCCCTGGCCCATGGTGGCAAAGGTAAAGGGAAATAGGCAGTGTTTGACAGCATAAGGTGGGTGCACTTCTGAATGAGAACTGCCACCATTTTTCCCTAGATACGGGGGGGGGGGAGCCTTACAGTTGTGAAAAACATTTGGATGAGAAGTTCCTCCATATTTTAGTAAATATTGTGATGTGGTATTGCTTACTTATGAATGATTATATGAAGCAGTACTTGCAGTACCCTAACTTCTGCTCTCTGTTTTAACCTGAAGAAAATGTACTCAGACATCAATGCATTGAGAGAGGGTGCAAAAAAAACAAGTCATGTTCACCAAGATTTTGGAGAACATCTTACTGTAGCATCATTTTTCTCAACTTTTGTGGCTTAGCACCACAACTCTACTGGGTGTTTAAAAGTAGTTTTGTGCAATGAATTTACATTCTTTATTTTTAAAAGATACTGAATGACAGATGTTCACTAATTTTGTACACAGAATATAGGACTTTGTCTGGCATGTAAAGTACTGCTTCTTGCAAAGAGTTTCTCATATTAAGTGGCAATCCCATTCCATGCAAACACTACTGGCTTTCAGTGGCCCACCTACACCTCACACTGAGGCAAAGTGGCACCCTTTCCTTTCCCAGCCAAATGACATGTGCCTCTGATGTCCCATGGCACAGCCTACCTCAGCCCACCCTGTTATAAACACTGTCTGGCATCTACTAGGCCCCACTCACTCACCCCATGGCACTTCCTGGCATCTGTAGGCTCCTACTTCCTTACCCACCTATGCCAAGCACTCCTTGGTGTGAAGTAGTACCCCCTACCTCACCTCACCTTACCTTACCCATACCAAGTAGTCTCTGGGTTTTGTCCCTCTCTTCCAAACTACCCCATTCCAAGAACACCCTTGTGACTCATGAACCTGAAATTGCTAGAATATGATTACAGTCACTAGAAAACACCTCATCAAAGGTATATTGGAATGGATCACATAACCATATTTCAGAGTGAGAGGCTGAAAGTTTTTTTGTGTTTTTTTTCTGTACCACCACCCTTGCAGCACTCATATGCCTGTTATTGCTGAATGTGATTACAGGCATGTGAAGACACCTCATGGAAACTGTAAAAATGTATGGGCATGCATGGTTGGCCACACTTCATTAAAATTGTAACTGTTTTTGCCATAAAGGTTCTTATCGACTGACCTGGTGGTGCTCAGAGTTGAGGTACTGGACTCCACACTTCGCACCATACTGGTGACCCGAGTTTGGGACGTTTGGGACCAAGTTCGAGTTGCCAGAGGTTGGCGGGGGGGGGGGGGCTGAGAGATGATCTTAAGATCCGCGGGGTTACTCTTATCTCCTGCATTGGAGAAGCAAGTTTCCTCTCAGCTGACTCCTGGTCGAGGCTGGGTGTCAGAGTAGAGGTATCTGGGACTGACATTACATTAGGAGGGTGTAAGAAGCTGTGGTTCTGGGAGCACATACACACCTCCATGCACATGTGCCCACCGTGTGTGCCACAGTTCTGTGTTGGGATGGAAGGAAAAGCAGAAAATGCCTATGTCTCCCTGTTGCTGAGTGTGATGGCTCCCGACACTCTCGGACACTGCTCCTTGTGGATCTCCTCCAGTAAAGATGGTGAGGGGAGAGGCTGACAGTGTTGGAAGAGAGAAGGGGGGGGTGATGGCAGGAGTCACTGACAATGGGGAGCAAAAATATTAAAGTTCTTATCCTCCCCATGGCTAGGGCAGGATAAGCTCCCTTCAGCAAATGTCCTCGCTGCCCCGCAACTAGCCACCACCTCCTCAGGACGTATCCTGCTGGCTGTACCTCTCAAGCATTATCCCAAGTGGTGGGCCAAGGGGAAAAGTTATCAGTAGCCCAGGTCTCAGTAACTGCCTCTATGTCTACCTTACCCTCTGCTAAGAGGGCTTGTATTTCTGCCATCTTGTTGCCAAGACTGCAGGCATTAAGCAACACCACCTTCTACTCTGACTCTGTACCACCTTGCCCCATTCATGTGTTAGCTTCATCCTGCCTGTCCCTCATACTCTCATCTTCACCCCCTATCCTTGGTTGCCCACTCTCCTCCTCCCCCTTCCACCTGATTGCCACTGCCTTTGTGGGGGGGGACTTACCTCCCATCTTGAACTGTTTGGGTTCTTGGGCACCCCCCTTAGCAGTTTAAACCTAGAACCTAGAACTTTCCCCATATAGTCCATCTTATTCCTTAGTATTTTTGCTCCCTCCCAATTAAGATGAAGTCAATCTGGGCAGTACAGCCCCTTGTCTGACCACATATCCCCCAATATGCTTGTACCCCTCAACCTTACACCAGTTCCCCAGCCATTCATTAAATTCTCCTATTCTCTTTTTTATGGCTGTGCTGGCCTTAGGGAATGGAATTACCTCTGAAAAGGCTAACAAGCTCAGAGACTCCTTGCATGATCTTGCTAGGTCCCTGAATCGGTTTTGCACCACCTCTACCTCCTCCCCTGCCAGACCATTGGTTCCAATGTGGATGACCAAGTTAGGCTTTCCTCCCATCTCCCTTATCACTTCCATTATCTTTTTTCCTGCTTTCCCCACTTCCATTCCCAGCATGCAAGATATCACCCTTCTATTCTGTGGGTCCTCCTTTCTCCCCCTCTGTATACCTTTTAGTATTGAATCCCCAAATATAATCACCTTTCTGTCACTCACAAGCCTGTTCCCTGACTCACCATCGTAAGCTATACTGTCCCCTCCACAACCTCTCTCTATCTTTTTCAGAAGCCTTCCTGTCTGTACCAGCAACTCCCCCTTTTCCTGCCTCTTCACTCCCCTTTGATCTCCTCTCTCCATTGTTGACCTTGTTTGCTCCCACTGTGCCTTCTCCATTTCCTCCTATAACCCTAACTCTCCCCTCATCCTCCGCTCCCTTCTGGTTTCCATTCCCTCTTTGCCTCCCTGAGCTGCTCCCCTCTGCCTTCCCCTTGCCTCTAACCTTAATCCTTTTGCTTCCCTTATCCTCCACCTCCCCCAGTATTCCCTCATTCCCCTACATCGGCCAGAAGTGCATATCTGTTTGATGTAGACTGCTCAACCTGAGACCATTCCTTCATACACCTTCTCCTCGCCCCCTGCTTTCCCCTTTGTGTAGATCATCTTACTCCTCTACTACTTACCACTTGCCAGTCTACCCCCCTGGTTTTGCAGGGTCCTTGGGAATGGTATGTCCCAGGACCCCTTGGAATCCTCTTGGTTTCTGTCCTATGTCTGCAAGAAATATGCCCTGATATAGCCCATACATGCAATCTCAGCTGCTGTTCATCCTCTCTGCTTCTCCCCCCCACCACCACATTCCAGCTCTCTAAGCCAAGGTATCTCTCCCCTTTTCTGCTCCAGGATCCTACACACAGGGTAGTCCCCTGTTCTCCACACCATTCTCATAAAGACCATGGCCCCACATCCATTACAGCTCACAATCCTGCCCTCGTCCACATGATTATTTTGCCTTCCTGCATCTCTTTACCTTCCATCCTCCCATCTGTTTTTCTGCCTGTAATAACCCCTAGCCCACCACATCCTCCATAGGTAGCTTATCCCACCTCAGTTGCATGGCACTGCTTTCTCACTTGGAATTTCAAATCTAGGGTGACCCTAGATAGGGTGTTTCTGCTTTCTCCTGTTTTACCTTATATGTATCCTACCCGATGTTAATCTTCCCCTTGCCTTAATACACTTACCTCAGTTGCTCTGTGCAGCATCCTCCCTGCAGACATCCTGCAAATGATCCAGACGCCACTTAGTCAGGATGCCACACTCCTGCTTCTTGACACTAACGCTTCGGGGTCACTCAGAAGAGGGATTGTTTGGCCTTCTGGGTAATTAATAGGGGCTACAGCCATCCTATTGGTATGCTATAGTCACATGGTCCACTTCCCCCACCAACAGGTACTGACACTTTGGGCCTTAACCCTCCCTCTGTTCACCTCTGCTCACTCCCACCCTCTTCCCAGTCCCCGAACTCCACACAATCCCCTGAAAAAAACACAAGTTAGCTTCATGTTTTGTTTTAAATCATGTATACAGCCCCCAAGTTCAAACAATGAACAGATCCCCACTTATTTGGTAGCCTCTTCCGGCATCTCTTCACCACCTGACTGTGCAGCAGACCACAGCACCATCCCTTAAAAACTGCAGGGACTACAGCTGCCCTATTGGCATGCTGCAGCCATGTGGTCCCCTTCCCCCATCAATTGGCACTGACTCCTTGGGTCTTAACCTTCCATCTGTTTGCCCTCTGCTCACTCCCACTCTTACTCTCCTTCCAGGCCCTGAACTCCACACAATCCCCCTCAAAAAACAAGTTATCTTTGTATTTTGTTTTAAATAATTTACACAGCCCCCGAGTTCCAAAAGAATGAACCAATCCCTCACTTATCTGGTAGCCTGCTTCAGCAACTCCACACCACCCAACTGTGCAGCAGACCATGGCACCATCCCTTAAAAACTACAGGGACTAAAGCCACCCTATTGGCATATAGCCATATGATAGACTTCCCACACTAATTGGCACTGACTTCTTGGGCCTGAACCCTCCCTCCGTCTGCCCTCTGTTCACTCCCATCCTCCTCCTCCTCCCAGTCCCTGAAATCCACACAAACAAGTTAGCTTTACGTTTTGTTTTATTTATTTATTTTTTCACCAGGAGGTGGTCTGGACACCACCCTTTTTCAGCCATGCCTGACATATAAAACATCGCTTACAAGGAACATTAACAAACAATACAATTAGTACAATTAAATATATTTACACAAGTTTTCAGTACACACGAGTTTGTGCAACATATGTTTAAAATGCAAAATGCTGTTTGCATTGTGTGTCAAGCTTTAAATCATTTACATAGCCACCGAGTTCCAAAACAATGAACAGATCTCCCACTTATCTGGTTGCCTGCTCCGGCGACTCCTCACCACCTAACTGAGCAGCAGACCATAGCACCATCCCTTAAAAACGACAGGGTCTACAGCCACCCTATTGGCATGCTGCAGCCATGTGTTCTACTTCTCCCACCAATTGACACCGACTCCTCGGGCCTGAACCCTCCTTCTGTCTCCCCTCTGTTTACTCCCATCCTCCTCCTCCTAGTCCCTGAACTCTACACAGCCCCCCCCCAAAAAAAGCACAAATTTGCTTTCCATTTTGTTTTAAATCATTTACATAGCCCTTAAGTTCCAAAACAATGAACGGATCCCCCACTTATGTGGTTGCCTGCTCTGGCATCTTCTCACCACCTGTCTATCCAATAATGAAAGCATATGCTTAACCCTTAGACTGCTGACAGAATTAGAATGTATAGGAATTCTGGACAGATATATCAGTCTGTGGCAGAGCAAGGGTTAATAATAACTATAATGAACATCAGCATGGCCCAGTACCAAAAGTCATAGTCTTTAGAACAAAAAATAAGGGAAATATGTCTCTGCTTTTAGCTCATTTCTTTTGGCTCTAGCCATTTCATGACTGGCACAGGAGGACTCTACATCTGCCATTATATTCACTGTAGTATGACATACAGCAATGCCAATATAAGGTCCTTTTCCTGTTCCAGTAAGAACTGTAGCATTGTACATTCATTGCACCTTTTCTACCTGCCAAAGAATTGAGTATTGCACATCAAGGCCATCACTAAACTGTTTGCTTTCCTTTTCTAGCAAGAATTGTACTACTGTGTATTCATTGCACTTTCTTTTCCCATTTTGAGAGTACAGTGTGACGTACGACAAGGTCAGTAAACAGTTTTCATTCCTTTTGCCAGCAGGAACTTTGCTGTTGCAATGCATTCACTATACCTTTTTTAACATATAAAGAATAATGTGTGATGTGCGATGAGGCCAGTAGTAGGCTGTTGTCTTTCCTTTTTCTATCAAAGAATGCACTTTACTTGTGCATTCTTGTACCTTTCTCTTTTAAATAATACAGTAATGTGAAGTGCACAGAGGCTAATATTAGGCTGTTTGTGGGAAAGAAAGAAAGAAAGAAAGAAAGAAAGAAAGAAAGAAAGAAAGAAAGAAAGAAAGAAAGAAAGAAGGAAAGAAAGAATTTTTCTTTTATTTTTAAATATCATCAACTGAAGTATGGACTAGCACTTCTCAATGAACAGCATGTGATGTAAGTAAAGGAAAGTATAAAATGGGCCAGATTAGTAAAGAAATGTGATTAGTCAAATACAACACTGTTTTGTTGCAGTACAATGGCACCTGTCAAAACAACCTAACATTCTGAATCTCATTACTCAGTTTAAAACTGAGAATTAGGGGGGCCAATTTAAAACTGCAAAAAGATACTTAGAGTGTACTGAAGGTACAGTAATGTAAGGAAACAAAATAGTAACCTACAGAACCAGCTCTCAAGGAAGGTGAAAGAGGGAGGAAATCTTTTAAAACAAAATCAGTCATTTTGTATGGACAAAAAAACATTACTGTGAGCAAATTGGATTGTCCATGACACCCCCCCCCCCCAAAACACACACATTAGTTTTGTCCTGGCAATCTGTTTTCTTCATTACCTATTCATTGTTCTGTAAGAGGAGTTCCATTACCTCAATTATCTCATTTTTTGTTTATAGTACACACATCTGTTATACTGATTTGTCTTCAAGTTTTGATTTTGCTCCTTTGTATATTGTATTTTCTGTATATGATTTTGCACATCCCCTGTCCCCAGGATGCATCTGGAAACATGTTGTTAGCAGTTCAGTGTGTCTTTCCTTGTGAAACCTTTGAAATAAATATATTAATTCATTGTTTTTTGAAGGAAAGGAGGAGCATGAGGCCCATACGCCAAGGCAGAATTTGTATACCTTTGAGGAACAAGTGGATCATTTGGTCTCAGGATTACAGAGGTTGCCACTATGTGCATTTTCCTTTTCTCTCCATGGTGTCAAGATTCACACCGAGTCTTAATACTTCTCATTACATAGTGAAAACAACTTCTCATATTACTGTGTGGAAATTCCATACAGTTGTCTCAAGTTCAGAAGACGGACTTGATGAACCATTGTGTTTTGTGTAGGATTTCTGATAGGATCTTTTGTGCATGTAATGTTTTTGAAATTAGAGTAAGTATTGTCTGTGTATGCATATTTACTTACATTGTGCATGTGATAAACACTTGGTTTTATACATACCACTGAGAGCTTCCAAACTGCATTAAAGACCCACTTGTTTGAGCTAGCATTTTTTGAGTTTAATGTAAGCTAGTGCTCTGCTGAGATTTTTAATATTTTAACTTTATGGTAACCTGCTTTCATGACTGTTTTAAATTGTTTTATTTTATATTAATATATTCATGTGTTGGTTTTTGTTATGTGTACAGTGCTGTGATCATTGGAACAGCACTTAAACAATAAAGCTGAAATTGAAGTTAAATAAAATCAGATTCATAAAGGACAAGATAGGATTGTTTGTTTTATTATTATTATTATTCTATTGTGTTCTTCTGTGGACTCAGAGTGCCATACAGAAATAAAGAACAAAGGCAACACAACAATATGAATTATATACATAAGTAAATACAAACAATCACAACAATATAAACAAATAAATATTCAGTAATACTCCAGAAAGTGCAAAATGACTGAAAATTAGAAAATAAATTGAAACAATGGGGACTAGGTAGAAATAAAGAAAAGTAACAGACGGGGAAAAAAACAAACAGTTTGTCTAGTCTGTACCATAAGGATAAGTTGCACAGAACAGCCCCCTTCTCTCCATGTCCTCAAACTGGCTTACACTGCACATCTGCCAAATGGATCCCAATAGTTACAGAAATTGGCTGGATTGTAACCTACTGTCGAGCAGGGAGCTATGAGCAGACCCTAGTGCTTGGAATAGTGTTGGATTGAAAATGTGAATTCTGACTTTGTAAAAGTTTTGCAAAATTTTACAAATGTCATAACATTTGTTGAAATTCTGATGTTGACAAAATCCAAATCATCCAAGTTTGTTCTGCAAATTTTATTTTTATTTTATTTTTATTTTATTGAAATCTAGGATTACAAATACCTTTGAGCAGGAACTGCTCATTTACAAAGGTTCCACGTCGAAGGAATGGGGGTATACATACATACAAAGGTCAACATAGTAATACATAGTTACACAATAAAAAGTAGTAAGAGACTGAGGCTTAGGAAATTCCAGTAATTCAAAATGTGCCAAATGTTAGGTAGCATGACATACCAGCCAAGGGCAATCTTAGAAATAAGTGCTGCAGGTGAGGGGGTATGCAGGCAGGAAAGCCATTGTCGGAGGGTAGAGGTGAGGTAAGAGCTCTAAAGGGAGGGAGGATAAAAGTCAGAAAATGCCTGTAGGGAGGAAGGGAGAGGGACAAGGGGTAGGCAGGTAGGAGGGGCAAGGCGGGAGAGGTAGCTGTCAAGACTGAAGTGGAGGGCAGTAAGCGGTGGGCCCCTGATTAGGCGAAGGCAGTCTGTGACTAGTTGAAATGAGATGAAGTCGGGGTTGTCTCTTAAAAGGGCCAAGAGCAGCAGCAGTAAGAGTTTCTTCATTGAGAGTATTGTACCACTGTGGTGCTCTGTGGGCAGAGGCCCTCTGGCCCATGGTAGTCCGGCATCTGGGGACAAGGAAGGTTAGTTGTTGTGAACGTCTAGTTCACTGGGTGCTGTGGTGGTCAATAAGGAGCTTTTCAATGCCCGGGGGCATGACCCCGAGGAGGACTTTTTTGGCCAAGAGGCAGGTTAGATACTGTATCCGGCTGATGAGAGGAAGCCATCCTGCCCGAGTGTACAGGTCACAAGTGTGTGTAAGTCGATCAGCCCCAGTTAGCAGCCTGCATGCTTTGTTGAGTGCAACTGTAATTCTGTGGAGGGCAGAGGCGGAGGCAGAGACATAAATTGCTAGTTTGTAATCGATGATGGAGGTGACAGGGCTGTTGATAGCCAACCGGAGAGTGTCAGGAGTCATGCAGTGTTTGTGCCTGTAGAGCAGGCCTATACGGATGTTGGTGGCTTTGGTGACAGAATCTATGTGCCGATGGTAGGAGAGTGAGCTGTCCAATGTGACACTTAGGTATTTAAAATCAGGAACGTGTTCAAGTAAGGTCCCGGTTTGGTTTAGGATGGTGAGGTCACAGAATTTGTATTTGCTCCTGGCATTGTAGAAGGTCATAACCTTTGTTTTGCTGTAGATCATGACCAGTTTGTGTGTCTTGAACCATTCTTCGATGCACATGAATTCAAGCTGTAATTGTTTCTCAACGAGCTCTGCATTTTGGTGGTTGGTGAACATGACTGCGTCATCAGTGTAGAGCAGTAATTTCTGGTGGCAGACACTGGGAAGGTCGTTGAGGAAGAGGCTGAAGAGTAGTGGCCCCAGGATGGACCCTGTGGGACCCTGAAAGGGCTGGCTTTTCTTCAAGGTGACACGGCAATCCCTAACCCGCTGGATCCTCTCCCCAGGTAGCTTGAAAACCAGAGCAGTGCTTCATTGGAGGCCAATGTTTGATAATTGCTTGAGTAGGAGTGGGTGGTTCACAGTATCAAAGGCTTTTGTAAGGTCGATGAATACTGCCCCTACACAGTTTCCTTGATCGAGCGTGGTATGGATGAAGCCCATGAATTCTAATAGTGCAGTGGTGGTACTGTGCCCTTTTTGGAAACCATGTTGCTCAGGACACTGGATGTTGTATTTTTCCAGGTACTTGACTAGTTGGTCTGAGGCGATGTGCTCCAGGGTCTTAGACAATGGAGGGAGGATGGAGATAGGTCTGTAGTTGGAGTGCAGTGATTTGTCTCCACTTTTGTGTACCGGTGTGATGGTCGTCTGTTTCCAGTGAGATGGGAACTGGGACATCCTTAGTGATAGATTGAGGACCTTTGTCAGGGGTTCAAGGACTTCTTCAGGACAAGTGCTAACTTCAGGTCAAGGGAGTCACCGCTGTAAGCCTGCGTTGTGAAAGCCTTCAAATAGGTTCTGGCTTCATGCACTGGGATCTCCTTGAAGCAGAATTGTGGGGCAGGGTGTAGGAGAGGAGTAGTTGCAGGAGGGTTACTATTAGAGGGGGCATCAAAGAAATTAGAAGGGAGAACACTATCCAAGTTGGAGAACGCATTGTTAAAGGTGGTGGTGATTGCGTACAGGTCAGATGTTGGTGTTCCATTTAAGTTGAGCATGGTGGGTGGTGACTTTTAGTCCTGTTCATCAGAATTGTTTGGCTGAATTGCAAAATGAAACACATTTACTATGAAATGACAGTTCTGCAGAATTCCATTTCGCATTTTAATATATCAGTCATGGATTTTTTTTTATTTCTACCTGGTAGATGAGCAATGCTTGCCCTTTTTCACTTCTGGCCAGTGTTAACAGAAAATAATACAGACATAAAAACATGAATGTAATCCAGCATTATATATGACAAGCCCAAGCAGCTCTTTCAGATAAAATTTTCTCTATGTTAGTTTTGAAACAATGTAAAGGAAAGGGAAAAGGGAAATTGTTTAACCAGGAAAGGCGCACTAAGCCAAAGCTTGTTTCCAGGTGTGTCCTGGGAGCACAAGGAAGTTAAGTGACTTGCTCAGGGTCACACAGTATGCAGGTGGAGGTTGTGGGATTTAAACCTAGGTCTCCAGGTTTGCAGCTCAGACAGAATTAATAAATAGATAAAAGCATAATTCCCCAAAAACATATAAAACAGATCTGTTTTTGGTCTTTTTAGAACTGAATAAGGGTTTATGGGAGAAAATCTAGTGTTGCAGGCTGTCAAAATCAGACTGTGCTTCAGACTCTTTAGTAAAACCAAGGGATTGTTTAGTAGGTCCTTTTTAATGTCTTTATAAGTGACATTGCAGAGGAACTAGAAGGAAAAGTATGTCTCCTTGCTGACGACACAAAGATCTGCAACAGGGTTGATACATAAGATGGAGTGGAAAGGATGAGAAGGGACTTGGCAAAGTTGGAGGAATGGTCAAATGTATGGCAGCCCAGATCCAGTGCAAAGAAGTGCAAGGTAATGCACCTGGGAAACAAAAACCCAGGGGAAGAGTACACAATGGGGGTAAGATACTGACAATAGTAAAATTGGAAAGGGACCTGGTGGTAATTATATCAGATGACCTAAAAGTGGGCAAGCAATGTGAGAAGGCAGTAAGGAAGGCTGGAGGGGTACTGGGATGCATAGGGAGAGGCATCAATAGTAGAAAACAAGAAGTTGTTACCCCTCTGTACAGACAGTTGGTGAGACCCTATCTGGAGTACTGTGTGCAGTTCTGGAGACCCCATCTCCGCAAAGGCATAGACAGAGTGAAAGCTGTCCAGAGAAGGGCAACCAAAATGGTGCAGAGTCTGCACCAGAAGACATACGAAGAAAGACTAAAGGAGCTTAATATGTATACCCTTGAGGAAAGAAGGAAGAGAGGGGATATGTTAGAAACTTTCAAGTACCTCAAGGGAATCAACAAAGTCCAAGAGGGTAGCATCTTTCAGAAAAAGAGATGTGCAAGAACAAGGGGGCACAATTTGAAGATAGAGGGGGACGGCTCAGAGGTAATGTGTGGAAGTATTTTTTCACAGAGAGGGTTGTGGATGCATGGAACAGCCTCCCTGAGGAGGAGGAGGAGTCAAGAACAGTGGGGGAATTCAAGAATGCATGGGACAGACATAAGGCAGTCCTAGTGGGCGTAGGAGGAAGTAAGCTGTTGGTTAACTAGGATCTGCAGCTTATCTGTTAGGTAGGAAAATGGGCAGACTAGGTGGGCCAAGCGGTCCTTATCTGCTGTCAAATTCTATGTTTCTATGTTTCAAAACTAAAAATAATAGCACCACCCACACAAAGAATTAAATTGAATACACTACAGGAGGAAACAATGGTGTTCAAAAAGAGAAAATAATAATGGTCCCAGGAGTGAGCCCTGCGGAGCTCGACATGTAAGTAACTTGTTTTCTGAACTTACTGCAACAATAACTGCTTTATGAAATTTGTTAGCAAAATAGCTCTCATACCAGGAAACAACATCCACAGAAACGTTTAGCATGGCCGATGAGTGCAAAAGCACTTCATGGTCAACAAATTTAAAAGCTTTGGTGAGGTCCACAAAGACTTAATCCACACAGAGCCCTTTATCAAGTGCCATATGGTTATACTCAATGAACCTTACCAAGGCTGCCACTGTGTTATATTGTGATCTGAAACCATGTTGAAAATTGGTAAGAAGACCATAATTTGAGAGATATTCATTTGTCTGATCAAAAGCTATGTTTTAAAGAACCTTTGAGAGAAGGACCGACAGGGATATGGGGCAATAATTAGAAACTATGTTCTGTTAACCAGATTTGTGGATCCGTTTAATGGTAGCACATTTCCAAATCTTTGGTAATGAACCAGATGAGAGGTAATGATTCAGGAGAAGAAATAAAGGATATGAAAGAGAATTACAGCCATTTCCATTAATCTAAAATCAATGTAATCAGAACAAGTTCAGGGTTTGGGGTTTATTTTGGAAATATACTTAGAAATCAAATTGGGTGCAGATATTTAAAAATAAAATCTGGGGTGAGGAATTATTAAACAAACCAACCTCATGATCATTGGATGCACTTTGTATTTTGATATGATAGGAATCTATGTCACCCAGGCAAATGCCATACAACAATACCACTGGTTTCAAGTGTGATTAGTAATGATATTTTTTAGTCCTGCCCATTAGTTCATTTAAGGTTTGCCACGTTATTCTGGAATCTACAAGATCATTTATTTACTTTTGTTTGTAGAAATTCACTGTTGCTCTTCTAATAGCAAATTTGTGTTTATTTCTCATCCTTTAATACTCCATAAGGGAGCAAGAATCCTTTTTGTTTTTGTTTGTTTGTTGTTTTTTCCCCAATAAATACCCCATAATTTATTGCTCAAGTTGCAAATATTTACTAACTTTGCTGAAATCCATTCTTTTTTATACCCTTCACCATCAGTTTTTTTTCATGGCAAACATTGTTCCCATATATTTAGAAAGCTTGAGCAAAGTTTGGAGTAAGCTTTGTCAATATTCTTAATTTGATTTAGAAATGACCAACTGGTTTTAACAGTAGCTTCATTAAATGCAGCAGCTTCCTCTTTCTCAATTTCTCAACTGAAATAAATGCTGTTTTTTTCACCTGGTTTCCTACTAATTATAAGCAGAAGACATTTGCAAGTGTCACACAGACAGCTGGGTAAAAAACCCAAACCAAGTACCTTGGAGGGCTGAGTGACTACTATCCAGTCAAGAATAGATTCCCATTTAATAATTCATACAGGTTGTCTCATTTATAATCTGATGAATGCCCCATTTGAAAAATACAAAATATCATAAACCCTTTTGATGTAGCAATTTGCCCAATCATTATTGAAATCACCAAAGAGGATCCACTGCCTATTAGAAGAAATGCTTTTTTTTACTCTTTGACAATGTGACATCTGTCTTCAAGAAGGTATATAGATAGAACAAACGGTCAGTTTTTGTGACTGCCAAGTATTTAATTTACTGAAACAAACTCACAACTCCCTATTTGATATTTAAAAGGGCAATCAATTACTATAAAGGATTTGGAGACAAAATGAGTCGTCCCATTCACCTTCTCCCAATCCTGTCCCTTTTGAAGGAATTATAGTCCTCCATCTCAATGTCAGAGATGTCCATTTTTTGTGAGAGCCACATCTCTGACAGTGCTACCACTTCAAAGTTGTCCTCAGAGACCCAAACCTTAAACCCTGTTTTCTGTGGTTTGTTAGCTAAGAGACTCAGTACATTGGAAATAGACCAGACTAAGAGCTGATTTAGTACTACTCCTTAAATTGCACCCATCAGAGACAGATTGTGCTCCTGGATCTGGATGAAAAGTTCTTAAAAGAAGTAGCAATGGTAGCAGACATCTTTGTCTAATAGATTTGTATGTCCTGAATTCTGAAATGTGCTTACTTTTATGAGACATTTCCTTGGCATTGTAACTGCACAACTGATAAGCAATTGAACAAACAACAAGAATGCATATTAACACTAACAATGGATTATTTAAAATCATTGTATGAATAGCATTTAATTACTTCATGTTCTCCCATATATATATACGGCCTCCAACTTCCCTAGGAAGTTTGAACCATGACTTCACGGGATGCTCAGCTGGCATATCTGAATGTCTCTTTAACATCAGGGAAAGCAAGAATCTAATCTGAAGGTAGAAACAGAAGTCATACTTGGATATGTTTTAGAAGGAGACAAGGTCAGAATAGATATGAAAGTATATAGTGCCTTTAGGGCTTAGTCCTGGACAGTAAGGATATCTTTAGCTTTCCATCAGCTTACTGACATCAGTTTGTGATCAGTACTGAACATCTGATTGTATAAGGGAGCATAGAGGATAGGTGTTGCTGGGAGGTGTAGTCAAGATGATATCCACTTACAGTATTTAAGGTAAACAGATATGGTGGGGTGCTTTAGTTGTACCTTAGGGTAACAGAATACAGTTCCACCCTAGGGTTAGGGGCTAGGTGCAATACCCTATCCATGGTAATCCATAGCAGAAGGGAAGCAGATGATGAGAGGAACCACTTGATTGTCTTGTCCTGGATAAAGGCTTTATGGTAGTTCATAAAATTCAGGAGTCCCAGTCCCCCACATTTGACCAGTGTTACCACATCTTGGATCTATTAAAGTGGAGTGTTCAACCTTCCCGTAAGAAATCCTTGATCAGGGTGTCAATTTTTGAGATCCAAATATTGTACTTGGAATCCCCATTTGTAGATTGGCCTGCCCAGGTACATGATCCCTGCCTCACACCAGAACCAGGAAGCTCCCATTACTAATTGTTAGTTACACTTTTGAAGACCTCTGATGTACCATGGTTGATGTGCAACCCTGCTAGAAGCAGACAAGGGACTGTTGGAGGGGTGCAATTGGGTGTTGGCCATCTGCCAGCAGTATAAGAATATCATCCCATAAAGCAGGGCCCTATTGTCAGTCAGCCCAGCTGTAATGCCATGTAGGCCAGGATGTCCCCTGATGGCACTAACAGGGAGCTCAATGGCAAACAGAAATAGAAGGGGGGAAGGGGACAACCTTGCTGAGTGCCTCTCTGAAGGAGGAAGGCCTCCAAGAGTGTGCTATTTGTCAGGATCTTGGCTATTGGGTTGTTACATAAGGTGCATACTGCCTCTAGAAAATTGAGGCTGAACCCCATAGCTTCCATAACTTCAAAGAGATAGGACCATTAGACAGAGTTGAAGGCCTTCTTGAAATTTATTATTAGAGCTGCTGCAGGAGTAGGAAAGGATTGGACCATATAATGTAGGCTGAGGAACGATTGCAGATGGTTCATGCCCAGCCTGCATTTGACAAGGCAGGCCTGGCTATGATGTATGAGACAGGGCAGGATACAATTTATACTGGCTGCCAATTTTTTAGCCAGAATCTTTGCATCAACATTTATCAAGGGGATTAGATGGTAACTTCCTTGTAGAGAGGGATCCTTCTCTTTTTTCGGGATGACTGTTTTCACAGCCTCATTGAGAGTTGGTGGGAGGTGGCCTATGGGGGGGCTCCTGGAACATCTGTAATAAGAAAGTTGTGACCATTTTTTCATCTGCTTGGTAAAGATCCACAGAGAGACCATCTCCCCAGGTGACTTTTGCTTGTTAATGGACTACATCACAGATCAACTCTCTTCTAGGGTCAGAGGAGGCTCCAGAACAGCTGTTTGGTCCCCAGATAGAGCTGGGAGCCTAAAGGATCACAGCAATACCTTGGTATATTCCTGTGAGGAAAGTGTAAGGGAGGAATATAGTCTGTCATAAAAGTCACGCATGACTTTGTTAACATTTATGGAGGAGGACTGAATTTGGTCAGAGCAGTCCTGCAGGTCTTGGGAAATAACTGACAGCTTGCATTTTTTGCAGCCTGTAGGATAACACTTTACTTGATCTTCCCCGCCCTCCAAGTATTTGTGGTGTGTACTAAGAGAAAAAATGTTGCCTCCCTGAAGTAAAGAGTATGAAGCTGAGTGTGGAGGGAAATTGCTTGCAAGGGATCTGCCTTGGGATCTGACATGAGGGTTATCTCTGCCTTTGTGAGTTGGGTCTGTAACTTCTTGGCTAATGCAGCCCTGTCCTTCCACTTGCTCAAAACATCACCATTGATGCATCCACACAGGTAGGCCTTTAAGACTTCCTAGAGGGAGTCTTAGGATACTGAACTATTGTTGTTTTATGTCAGGTATTCCTGTACTTCTGCTCAAATCAAGGGTAGAAACTTTGGGTCAGATAGCAGCATGGGTATAACTACCTGGATGACTACTTTGGAGTGAGTGAGCTTCATAAAATGATCATGGCCACTGGGGCATGATCTGAGATCATGATAGGGTGGATTTTGAGGCCTAAGTTGTATTGTATAATATGTGATGAGGAAACTAGAGCCAAAAATCCAGTTGACAAAAAAAATTATGAACCTGGGAATGACATGTATAATCCTGTATCATGGGGCTGAAGAGTCACCAGCAGTCTATAAGGGCATGCTCCTGTACTATCTGCTTTGGTGTGTCAAGGGACTTCTGATGGGGTTCTGTTAGGGTGCAGGATCAGTTAATGGCTGGCTCCAAGGTGAGGTTAAAAATCTCCCCCTCCAAAGATGGGTTTGTGTTGATCTGTAAAGTCTGATAAACCTTGTAGCAGTTGCAGAAAAAAAGCTATGGGAGGCCTCACTGGGAGCATACACATTTATCACAATACAAGTACCTTTTCATTTTGATTTTTCCCCAAACCCATTCACCCCTCCCCATTTGTATGGACAACCTCTACTGTGCATTTTA
Organism: Neoceratodus forsteri; assembly: GCA_016271365.2. Classification (NCBI taxonomy): domain Eukaryota; kingdom Metazoa; phylum Chordata; order Ceratodontiformes; family Ceratodontidae; genus Neoceratodus; species Neoceratodus forsteri. Next base: position 79,343,486 of record CM057453.1, read on the forward strand.
GAGACTTATGCCAGAGAATGGAAACAAACCATTTAGCCAACTGTGAGGAGCAGTATGTTTCTCCTCCCACACATTACCTCACAAGTTTTTTTTTTTTGCTTCATGTGAGATCTAGTTTGGTTTATTGGAGAAAGGCCACCTGTGTCCCTAGTTTCTTCAAGTGAGCAAGGACTATTTTCCTCTTGATTGGGGAGTTTAGTCCCAGAACTTACCATGTGATGCAGATCGTGTCAGCTGTGGGGCCTGTCTGTTGCAGGCATATGCACAAAAATAGAGCTCTGGAACCTTAGAACCCCCCATGAGTGCTCTGTGGAGTGTGAACCAACCCAGAAAACTGTGGAAGGAAGGGGGACTGACTGGTGGCCTTCCTCCTAAAATTTCGATTTGGACCATGATTAAGACTTTCACTTTTGCACAGAATCATTTACATTAGGGTAAATTAACTGAAGAGTTAAGGGAATGTAGGAACAGGTGAACACCAAAGGACCACATCCTTAAACATCGGTCCCTCTGGACAAGAGAGGGTCCTAGCAGAAGGTCTTGGTTCAGGGTTGGCATGTCCCCCCCAGCCTATAATTGAAGAGAACTCAGCTGGGCAGGAAGATGAGTGTGCATAAAAGTGTTGCTATGGAAACAGTCATAAATCATTTAACCACTTTAAAAAAAACTATCAATAACAGTCTGGAACTATGTGAAAAAATATTAATGGCAGACTCAGTGTCACCCAAGAGATTCCCCAGTCAGTTCAATCAGCCCATGAGTCAAGCCCTAGGTTCAGATGGCCGCACTGCAGGGTATGCTTTAATTATTGTACAGGCACTGAGCAGTGCCAAGGATGTTCCCATGTGGGATTGTACAGCAAATCATCCTGCAGGATAACAGCCCATTAAGCTAGTGCAATTGTCAACAAGTATTAAGCAGACATTACTCTCATGGTAAAAAATGAAGCCCCCTTCCAGAGTCTCCTGCCCCTGCAATGTGACTCAGCATGGACTTACGAGAAGGGTAATGTGGTGATCGTGGGGGACTTTAACATGCTAGGAGTGCACTGGAGTACCCCAGAAACCAGGAATAGAAGGGAGGAGGTACTGCTGGAAGCTTTCCAGGACAGCTTCCTGGTGCAAATGGTCAATGAACCAACCAGATTAGGGAATACCCTTGACCTCATGCTGGCAAATGGGGAGTTTGTGAGGAAATTGAGTATAGTATATGCTACTGTGCCTTTAAAATTTACAAGGTACAGAGCCAGGATCATGTGACTAGGGGAAGTCTTGGTGTGGGGTGGATATGTTGTTGTATTGTGTTGTATGGAGTCTTATGTGATGCAGTTAATAAATGAAGGAGCTAGAAGCTACTAGAAGTTAATCCAGCATGTGGTCTCAGTCATTCTAAAAGTTATGAACATAACATAACATGGTGTCAGAAGCAGTGAAGCAAAAAGCTTCTCAGTAAGGTAGCCGAATTCTACAACAAGGAAAAAAAAGAAAACGAAAACAAGAAAATGGAGCAATTCAAGCCACCTGAGCCTTTCTCCCTGAAAGGTAATCTGTCAGAGAATTGGAGAAGATGGGAACAGAGGTTTAAGCTCTACATGGAAGCATCTGGTACAGTTGGAAAATCTCAAAAAAACACAAGTACAATTTTACTTCGTACAATAGGGGAGGATGCCCTAGAAGTGTATAACACTGTCAGCTTTGAAGGAGATGATAGTCCTAAAGATGTAGACACTGTGCTGGAGTGTTTTAAAGCATATAGCAACCCCAGAAAAACTGTGGTTTTGAACACTATACGTTTTGAGACAGAAAGCAAGCAGAAGGTGAAACTGTTGACCAGTATCTGATAGAACTTAAAACTCTCGCTAAGAACTATGAGTTTAGTGCAATTGTAAATGTCATGTTAAGAGACAAAATCGTGTTTGGGATTTTGGATGGCAGATTTAAAGAACATCTCCTGAGAGAGAGAGACAGACTTAACTTTAGAGAAAGCAGTTGATATTTGCAGAGCTGCAGAGGCCACAAAGACACAGATCCAGGCCATGACACAGGGCACCTCAGAGAAAGTGCTGCATGCTATTGCACCACAAAAAAAATTCAAACCACAGGAAGAAAGGCACACAGCAAGTTGTGCGGGCAAGCCAGTATCCACAGAACACAAATGGCACTCAGCTCAGACATGCCGTCATTGTGGACAAACCCAAGCGTGAAGTTGCCCAGCCTATGGATAAACTTGTCCCAAATGTAAAAAAAAGAACGGATAAACTTGTCCCAAATGTAAAAAAAAGAATCACTTTGCAAAGTATGCTGTGCAAGAACTGAGACCACAAAAAGCAGTAACTTGCATGAAATTAATATGGACAGTCTGTTTATAGGACAAATAACATGTGCAGAGCAAGCACAAAAAGATCATGATGCACATGCCTGGTATGCGCACATGGAGGTAGAAGGAACACCCACAGAGTTCAAGCTGGACATGGGCCCAAGCCAATGTGTTGCCAATCACTGTAGCAAGAAAAATACTGGGTAGCAGAAGCCTGACAGAATAATCAACTGTACTGGTGGCATATGGAAGAGAACGAATAAAGTCCAAAGGCATGATCAACTTAAAATTCAAAACACAAAATAAAGAAGCTGATCTTCAATTTTGAATCATGTGTGTATCCCCCATACCACTGTTAGGCAAGGCTGCATGTGAAAAACTCAATCTGTTGTGCAGAGTTGAGGCTGTGGTACTCCCAAAACCTCTTACGAAGGAAAGTCCATTTGAAACATATCAGGATGTCTTTACTGGTGTAGGACAGTTCAAAACTGAACATCATATACATGTTGACCCTGAAATACCACCAGTGATACATGGCTGTAGACGAGTACCGTTTGGAATCCTGGACAAACTAAAAGAAACCTTGGACAAACTAGAAATGTCTCACATAATTGTCCGAGCCCTTGATCTCCCACCAACTAGGTGAACAGCCTGGCGATTACTCAGAAAACAAATGATGAACTGCATGTTTGTCTTGACCCATGAGAATTAAATACAGCAATAAAAAGGAAACATTACACCATACCAACACCAGAGGAAGTGCAAAGTCAACTTGCTGACAAGCTAGTATTCACCATTCTAGATGAGAAGGATGGCTGCTGGCAAATTAAACTTGATGAGGAGTCATCTTGCTTCATTATATTTAACACCCCATGGGGCCGTTACAGATTTTGTAGACTTCCATTTGGCATAAATTCAGCCAGCGAAGTGTTTCAACAAGAGAATGAAGAAACATTTGGCCACATCGAGGGAGTATACATCATTGCTGTTGACATGATAACTGTTGAAGACAGTCAAGAACAGCATGATGAGATTTTAAGCAAGGTCATGGACTGAGCGAGAGCTGAAAATGTAAAATTCAATAAAGACAAGCTACAATTCAAAGTTTCAGAAGTCAAATACATGGTCCAAGTGGTGACTGCAAAAGGGATTCACCCTGATGAGATCAAAGTGAAGGCAACTGCGGACATGCCTCCACCAACAGATAAATCAGGACTGTTATGTCTACTGGGAATGATAGACTATCTAGCCCAGTACATCCCAAGGGAGGCAGACATTACTGCTCCACTAAGAAAACTTCTTCAAAAGAGTCAGCTATGACAATAGGAACATGAGTATCAACACGCTTTCAAGCGATTAAAGGAAGCCCTATGCAAAGCTCCAGTACTCTGGTTCTTCGATGTGAAAAAGTCTGTTGCTATCCAAGCAGACACGTCAAAAGATGGACTTGGTGTATGTCTTCTACAGAATGGAAGCCCAGTCGCATATGCTTCTTGAGCCTTGATGAGCATGGAGCAAAACTATGCCCAAATAGAGAAAGAACTTTTAGCAGTAGTTTTTGCTACTCACAAATTCCATCAATACATGTTTGGCAAACAAGTGCAAGTGCAATCAGACCACAAACTGCTAGAGTCCATTTTTCACAAACCTCTAAGACAAGCTCCAGCTCGACTTCAAAGAATACTATTACAGCTCCAGAAATATGATTTACAGATCCAATACACACCTAGGAAACTGATGCACATTGCTGACACACTCTCAAGAGCACCATTATCAGATACCTCTGAAACAACTGTAAGTGACCAAGATGAGAGAGTGATTCATTCCATGGGCAGTGAACCAGTCATGGAGGGTCAGATGATGCAAGAAATCAAAATGAATACTCAGAGTGACAGTACACTGCAGTTACTTGAAGAGCTAGTCAGACAAGGTTGGCACTGGTACAAAAAGAAGGTTGACATCAGAGTCAGACCATACTGATCATTCCGTGATACATTGCAATGTGAAGAAGGACTTCTATTTCATGGAAAAAGAGTCAAAATTCCAGCAAACATGAGAAGTAACATGCTAACAAGAGTGCATGAGGCCCACCTGTGCATACAAAAAACAAAAGCAAGATTGAGAACAGTGATGTGGTGGCCAGGAATGTCAAGCAAAATAGAGTGCATGGTGGGTGTAACATTTGCAAAGGCACCATGATAGGAACCAAAAGGACCACTGCTACCTCATCCCATCCCCAAACTTGCATGGCAAAAGGTAGCAGCTACATTTTTGACTTCAAGGCCCGCCCATTCTTAGTCATTGTGGACTACTTCTCTAAGTGCCACGAGGTTCTGAAAATGACAGACAAAACTGCACGGTCAGTAATCGTCAAGATTAAAGCAGTATCTACCCAACATGGCATACCCAATGACCTTGTCAGTGATCACGTGCCATTCACCAGTCAGGAATTCTGCAGTTTTGAAAAAAGAGTGGGGAATCAAGCTCACCACATCAAGCTCCAAGTATCCTCAATCCAATGGAATGGCTGAAAGAGCAGTTCATACTGTGAAAGCTCTACATAAAAAGTCTGAGGAAGCAGGCACAGATCCTCACTTCGCTCTACTAAAGTACAGAAACACCCCGGTAGCAGGAATACCCTACTCACCAGCTCATATGTTTATGGGCAGGATGCTGAGGGCATGACTTCCAGTGACCAAAGACCTACTATGACCAAAGATTCCCATCAAAGCCAGGGAAAAGTTGGTAATAGCACAGTCCCCTCAGAAAGAATACTATGACCACACAGCAAGTTGCCTATGCCACCATTACACCCTGGTGACTTGATTAAGATGGAAGCAGATCATGGATGGCAACCCGACAGAGTAGAATCAAACTGTTCACAACCTAGGTCCTTCAAAGTGGTCACTTCTGGAGGAACCATTTTCAGGAGAAACAGAAGGCATTTACAGAAATTTAAAGGGCTACCAAATAATGGAACAGCTGAGGCAGAAGAGCCTTATCCAGAAGATAGTGAATCTCACCATGATGCAGTGCCACATTGTGAGCCAACAGAGCTGACTGAACCACTACCAGAATCAGTGAAGGTTACAACCAGAGGAAGACCTGTGCATCTACCTCAGAGATTCAAAGACTATGAGTTATAAAGAGATAGTAACAGAGACTGACTCAAAATGCTGGGCCATGTTGTAAGGCATGGTTGCTAAGTTACTAAAGTTGCAAGAGTTACAGAATTTAATGATTACTAATAAGCTATACTGCTTGTTATTAGCTTTAAAACTAAAGAGAGGAGATGTAGTACATGCTACTGTGCCTTTAAGATTTACAAGGTACAGAACCAAGATCATATGGCTAGGGGAAGTCTTGGTGTAGGGTGGACATGTTGTTGTATTGTGTTGTATGGAGTCTTGTGTGATACAGTTAATAAATGAAGCAGCTAGAAGCTATTAGAAGTTAATCCAGCATGTGGTCTGTTATTCTAAAAGTTAAGAACGTAACATAACACTGAGGGTGGAAGAACCACTGGTGGGGAATGACCTCCACTCAGTATGGTTCACATTGGATATGGGTAAGGAAGGAGCAGAATCTGGCACAAGGGTGCTGGATTTCAGGAAGGCCGACTTTGGGAGGATGGGAGAAGTGGTAAACGGTTACCTAACCAGAATTAAACCTAGCATGGGAACTAACCAGAGGTGGAGCTCAAAAAGCTGGGGATAGTGGAAGCAACCAGAACCTGCAGCAAGGCCCAAAGCAAGAAGGCTAGGACAAAGAAACATAGCTGGGTGAGCAAGGAGGTCATGGAAAAGGTTAGGAGGAAAAGAGCTGCCTTTAGGAGATACAAAAAAACAGGGAAGGGGAGGACAGGGAGGAGTGCCTGAAGGAATCAAAGGAGTTGACAGGAGCAGAAAGGGAAGCCAAGGCATCTAAGAAGCTGAGGCTGGCGCAGAGCATTAAGAAGGGGGAGAAGGACTTCTTCAGGTACATCAGGGAAAAAGGAGCTGTAAGGACCATATAGTAAGGATTAGGAAGGGGGTGGGTGGAAGCAGGGAGTGATAAGGCAGAATCACTAAATGATTACTTCTGCTTGGTGTTTACTAAGGAGAAGGGGGGTGATACCCAAAGGGGGAGGGAGGGCAGGAACAGAGGGGGGAGGGGTTGACAGATGGAGAAATCACAGAGAGCAGGGTTCTGGAGGGTTTGGGGGCACTGAGGATGGACAAGGCACCAGGCCCAGATAGCATCCACCCCAGGGTACTGAAGGAGCTGGCAGATGTCCTGGTGGGACCTTTGGCAGACCCGTTTAATGCCTCACTACACTCAGGGTATGTACCTCAGGATTGGAGGATGGCTCATGTGGTGCCCCTCCATAAGAGAGGCCCCAAGGATGAACTGGGGAACTACAGACTGATGAGCCTCACATCCATTGTGGGTAAGCTGATGGAGACTATCCTGAAGGAGAGGCTGGTGGCCCTCCTGGAGGTCAAAGAACTACAGGACAGCAGACAGCATGGTTTCATAAGTGGCAGATCCTGCCAAACTAACCTGGTGGAGTTCTATGACTTGGTAACTAGGCAACTGGACAGGAGCCATGCAGTGGATGTCCTGTACCTGGACTTCAGTAAGGCATTCTACTCAGTGCTGCATGAGAGGTTGGGAAGTAAATTATAAGGCACAGGGGCAGGTGCAAAGCTGATGAGATGGGTAGGGAACTAGCTTCAGGGAAGGCAACAGAGGGTGGTGGTGGGTGGGGAACTCTCATCCCCAAGGGTAGTGATGAGAGGTGTTCCACAGGGCTTGGTGTTGGAATCAGTGTTGTTTGGGATATTCATTGCAGACATATTATTGGGCATCAAGAGCAAGACCAGTGTGTCTGCTGACAACACCAAGATGGGAGTGGTGGTGGATGACCTAGGAGGATGGCAGGGGTTGCAAGATGATCTGGCAAAGCTGGAAACCTGGCAACTGGGGTTCAATGCCAAAAAGTGCAAGGTGCTGTATTTTGGAATGAAAAACCCAAGGAGAAGTTACCAGCTGGAGGAAGTGCAGCTAGCTGAGACAGAGGAGGAGAAGGATCTGGGGGTGCTCATTACGGGGTCAATGAACAACTTGGCACAATGTAGGAAGGCAGCTGCAAAGGCCAACAAAATGCTGGGTTGCATTGCAAGGGGTATATCCTCGAGGAGGGGGGAGGTGATTCTGCCACTGTATAGATCATTAGTTAGCCCGCACCTGGAGTACTGCGCGCAGTACTAGCACCCGTATCTGAAGAGGGACATTAAGTTACTGGAGGGGGTGCAGTGCAGGGCAACAAAGATGATTCAAGGGCTTGGGGACTTACCATACAAGAGGAGGCTGAGAGAGTTGAGCATGTACTCGCTGGAGGAGAGATGGGATGGGGGGGGATATGATTGAAACCTTCAAGTACATGAAAGGAATAAACAAGACAGGCATTGAGGGGCTGTTCAAAGTAAGGGAGGGGAGGGACACCTGGGGCCATGGTATGAGACTGGAGGGAGGAAGGTTCAGGAGGGAGATGAGGAGAATTTTTTACAGAGAGGGTGGTAGATGGGTGGAATGCATTACAGGCAGAAATGGTATCCAGTAGAATGGTGGGCTGCTTCAAAGGGGGCTGGGATAGGGCAAGGGTGAGGGTCAAGGGAGGGGGAAGGTGGGAGAGAGGGTCAGCTGCAGAATAAGGGGTGCTAGCTGTACATTCAAGCAGACTTGATAGACCACTAGACCTTTATCTGCTGGCAAATTTCATATGTTTGTATGTTCATATGGGAAGTCTTCAAGAAAATACTTCTGGACAACAGTATAGGCAAAGTTATCTACGGTGATCTTTTAAAGGAGTAATGCTTTAAAGATTGGTCAAACACAGTGAAAAACAGTTAATCTGGGCAGTGCTGTTTGCTATGCAAAAGGATACAGTCTTGGCTGAACCCTGGTAATGTCCCTTTTCAGAGGTAGGGACTGGAGCAAGGATCTTAATTGGGTCTGAGTTCCAATTTGTCGGGTGGGTTTGGCTGAGGGATCAATCCGAACTTCCTATAAAAAGTTTTGTATCTCTGGATCCACATCGGAAGTCCCTCACCCCATGTCATGCTATGACTGGCAGGCAGATGAGGAGGCCTTCGGAGGATTGGAAACTGCTGCTGGGGAGTAGGAGCACAGGTAGGCCACATCTGTGGCTGGACGAGTGGGCGGTGACAAAAGGATGTTCTCTGGTAAGAGCTTAGGAGAGTCCTTTTTGAGCTGAGAAGAGGCAGGTTTGGCTGGCTGTTACTGTGTCTTCTTTGACTAAGACCTTTGCAGCTGCAGTGAGGGAGCTGGATGCCTTTCTTCCACATTCCTAAGTAGTGCATAGTGAATGTTCACCATTAGCTAACTTGAGCTATTGGAAGAGTACACCAGATCCTTACTTCTACTGCAGCTGTGAGGACACGGGGCTTGTGATTCATCTGGTCAGGGATATTTGTTCTTTTTGCCCTCTACCCCTCTGCTTCTTCAGAAGTACATCAGCTGCCAGTCCTCCTTGTCAGAGTCCTTTGGGTGGTGTGTTGGGCCTGCTGCTGGAGCCTGTGAGTTTGGGTGAGCCAGGGTGGGGACGGTGTCCATACGATGAGCCTCTCAGCAAAATATGATCACCATGCTGGGCCAGGAATGGAACATGAAATCTTCCATGGCCACTGGGGTACTGAAGGAATGGAAGACCCCATTTCTGGAAATACACAGTGTGGCTGGATACCTCAGGCTATAGGGGGTCTCGGCCTTCTAAAGGGCTTTCCTCACCACAGTAAAAGCTCTCCTTCACTCAGTAAGGACTGGCAAGAAGTCCGGGAAGATCTGTATACTGCATCCATGCCTTGCTAGCAGCTCTCTTTCCTTAAACAGTTGCATTACCCATTCTTTTATGGGTAAGTAAAGGAATTTGACTAGCATGGGCCTAAGTTTTTGTACTGGCTTGGGTGAAGGGGCTAAAGATTAGAAGCATTTAATCTGTAGCAGGACTGGTCACTGGTCTTTAAGGATTTCTGGTAAAGCATTCTGCGGAAAAGAGTTTGTGTTTTGGCCCTCCAGCCCCTCTGGAAACCTGACAATCCTAAGATTCTTTCATCTTCCTCAGGTCTCGAGGTCATCGATTTTTGTCACAGAGCTGTTGTATCTTTTGGTCTTGATCCCGGAAGTGATGTGCTAGGGCTGTAATGCCCTTCTGAGACCGCTGTATGGCCGCTTTAATCTCACTCATTTCTGATAACAGTTGGCTGAACATGATCTTGATTTCCTCCATGTCCACAAGAACTGTCAGAGCTACTGTTGTTGGGAGCACCATTTTCCTGACAAAGATCAGGGCCATCAAGGGCTGAGCAAGAAACAAGAACTGTCACAGATAGAAGGCCCTGAGGACCCAACGGAGCCCAGTAACAGGTTCTTTGGGGTGAGAGCTGTTGAGTTAGTGGGTATGGAAGGATGGATGTTGATTCAAGTAGATTCAGTAGGATTCAGGCTGAAGGGAGCAGGAACTGGCAAGATTATACTGTCTTAATATCAGTGGTCAAGCCACACACCCATCAAAAAGTCTAGAAATATGTGCAAATCCTAACACCAAAGCAAGTTTGGTGACTGCTGGCTCTGATGATACTGCTGGTGATTCAGAAAACACAACTATTGGTGGTACTGCTCTTCAGAATTACATATATGAGTATATAGGCCATGCTAGGTAGAAGATAAATTATTTATTTATTTATTTGTTTTTGTTTACTGGGTAAGCCACACTAGACATCCAAGTGCCTATTTTAAGGTGCACTCCCAGTTTACAATGTCATAATAGGTTATATGTCAAAATGGCGAATAAATAATGGCGACTGTTAAAAAAGGCTCAAGGGATAATGCCGAATGGCAAATTCGGTGATGTCTCATTTTGACCCATGTGGGGGGCTGTGCCCCCCACACCCCCGCCCTTACTAAATATACCAACTCCAGGGGGAGCGGACCTTGGGGAGGGGGTACGGAGACCTCCCTGAATTTGTCATTCTGTATTATCCTTGAGCCCTTTTAGCAGTTGCCGTTTTTTATTCACCATCTTGATGTGCTACCTGTATAGGTTATAATCTGTTCTGTACTATTATGTAAAGCAGCAGAGCCTCTGGGATTGGGTGCTTAAGAAACAAAGTGACTTGACAATAATAGTATATAAGGTGGCTGTAGGTATGGTTCCCGGTGTTTCACTTGACATACAAAACTGTTATACTTTTAACAACCAGATACTGGAGATACATAACAGGGGAACTGAAAGGGTTATTAATTCATACAAATTATTGTCAAATATCCAACATTTGGAATTCTCTAAATGTTGCTAGACATAAAATATCTACATTATCAACATTTAAGAAGTCAATAAACAGCCGGCCCGGTGGCGCTGAAGATTGAGGTACTGGACGCCACACCTTGCGCCACGCCAGTGACCCAGGTTCAGGAACGAGCCCAGGCCACCGAGGGTCAGCGGCGGGGAGAGGATCGAGCATCTGGAGGACTGCTCCCCACTCCTCTCTCGGGGGTGGATCCAGGTGATTGCCCTGCACCGCAGTCGCCCCCGGTGGAGACTGGAAGCATTGCAATGCTCAGGGCTGGTGTAGTGGGATGCAGAGCCATGACGGACATGCCTGGCATCATTGCACACTCAGGGTCTGTGAGGGAGGGGAGGAGGGCATAAAAAAGAAAAAAAAATCAAATCCCAATAGGCAATGGCTCCCCACAGGGCTGGCTGCCACACGCCCAGGACCGGATCTTCTCTCCGCCCCCTCGGTCTCCTCACCAACCCATCCAGATTAACTTGATTGTAGATAGAGTGCCAGGTATGTGGTTGGCCACCCTGCCTTGGGGGATCAGAGCCGGGGGCTTGTCTGGCATGGGTTCAGCGAGGGGGCTGTAATATATATATATGAGGAGAGAGATCACGGTGGGTAGTAGAACAGCTCAGCAAGATAGGGTAGCTTGAGAGAGTTTGGGATGGAGGTGATAAAAAAAATTGTAAAAAAAAAGAAGTCAAACTTAGAAACTGATAAAGAGATGTAAATGATCTGATTTTTAGACTGTGGGAAGTATGACAGGTCATCACTGTTTTGAGACGTAGAACCCGAGGGCCCTTTGCTTACTGTGAATCCAAACCTCTTTTTATTGTATTCTCAAAGTTATATACTAGTTGATTATGTTGTAATTACATTTGTTTTTGCAATATGCTATGTGTATATTATTGTGGACTACAATTAATAATGATGTAACACAGGTCAACCTTGCAAATAGGGCCTTAGGGACCCAAGTATTTTATCCTGTATAAACAAAGATTTTTACTACTACTACTGCTTATCAGAAGCATGACCAACATTTAACTTTCCTGAAAATCCATCTCCTGTGAGTAAACTTTTGTAATTGTTTAAACTACAAAAGCGTCAACAGTAGTGCTGTTGGCACAGCTATTGCTGGAGCAACCAGTCCCAGTTCTGACTGTTTACTGTACAATCAGAAACCACGGTGACTACTTCTGTAATGTCATTACCTCCTAACATGCTATAGCCACCTGCATGTTCTGCCTCCAAATACATTTTGTCTACACCAAATGGGCAGCAGCAGCAGTGACCTTATACTAATGGTATGTATAGGCACAAAGATTTTTACAAGCATGCCATACTGAACAGTTACCATACATATAATCCAAACCCTGATGAGTGTGAGACCTTGCTGGTCTTCTATTTGAATTTGCTTGTTTGCATGCTACCATAGCCAGATAGCTACCTGCCATTTTTTGTTTAGCAATTGCTAGTTTTTGAAATTAGGTTCACAGCAGGGAGATGCATGGGGCTGTTGGCAGCCCCACCATTTTTCTGTTTCAGTCCTTTTACTTTTTAATAGGCCATGCATAAACAGATAGTATAAGGCACTGGCATGTGATTCGTTTACTACTGTGGTTGGCCTACTGTCTGACAGGCATGTGTTGTGGTCCATGAGGCGGTGGTCCACAGTGGTCTAGCGATTTTCAGTTATATTTACTATAATATGACTAACTTGGTTTGCCCTTCTATCAATTAAATTCATTCTGGGAAATTCTGGTCCCAGGTGATCAAACTGCAGACTCCAAACTACTCAATCCAAAGCTCAGCCTGCATTTGGAAAAGGTTCAGTTTACACATTCCTGACCATTCCATTTGCACGGCATTATGTTATACAGTGTCAAGTTTGCTATTTCAGCTCAGGTCTAGCAAATTCTCTCTGGTTCTCCAAAGAGACCACAACCAAAATCAAGGAAAAGAAGAGGGCTTCTAAGCAATGCAAGAAGACAAAAAAGAAACAGACAGGAAGTAATACAGGAACAAACTCTAGGAGCCAGGAAAAGCAATTCAGATTGCCAGAGGCCAGACAGAGCAAAGAATAGCACAGGGGGTTAAGAAGGGATATAAAACTTTTTATAGATACATACGAGATAAAAGAAAGAGTAAAGAAGGAATAGTCCAACTAGCAACAATGGAGGGCCAGCTATTAGAGAAAGACGAAGACAAAACAGTTTTTAAATGAATTCTTCTGCTCAATCTTCACAATAGAAGATAGTGGTAAAGGACCACCACTAAGTAAGACAGTCATAATAGAAGAGGGACAGACACAAGCCCCTTCACAAAGGAGCTGGTCTTAAAAGAGCTAGGCAAACTTAAGGTGATAAAGCCATGGGGCTGGATGGTATCCACCCTAGAGTACAAAACGAGCTTCAGGAAGAAATTGCTGCACCGCTAGCTGAGCTATTCAATAAGTCACTGGAAAGCGGCAGAGTACCTAAAAACCAGAAAAGGGCAACAGTAGTGCCCTTGCACAAAAGTGGAAGCAAAGAAGAGGCAGGAAACTACTGCCCAGTCAGCCTGGTCTCTATAGTGGGAAAATCATAGAAGCTTTACTAAAGGAGAGAATAGTGGACTACCTAAAGGAAAGTGGAAAACTCCACCCCAAGAAGCATGGCTTCACAGCAGGGTGCTCGTGCCAAACAAACATGATTGATTTCTTCGATTGGGTTACCAGAATAGTAGACTAGAGTGGGGCAGTGGATGTGGTATACCTGGACTTCAGCAAGGTCTTTGACACGATTCCCCACAGGAGACTTGTTAACATACTAGAACAAACAGGAATCGGTCAGAAGATAGTCAAGTGGAATACAAACTGGCTTCAGAATAGAACCCAAAGAGTTTTGATCAATGGGTCAGTATCAAGGGAGGGAGGTGCGACCAGTGGCATTCCACAAGGGTCAGTGCTGTGTCCAGTCATCTTCAACATATTCATCAGCGACATCACTGATGAACTGGGGGGGGGGACATTTGCCTGTCTGCAGATGATGGAAAGCTCTGCAACAGGGTGGGCACACGGGGGGGGGGGCCTCAGACTTGGAAGCTGACCTCAGAAAACTGGAAGAATGGTCCAGGAATTGGCAGTTAAAATTTTTATTTCATTATGTATTTTATGTGTTTTTTCCCATTTTCACCCACTGTCAGTCCAAGATGCTCAAGGCATACATGTGGAGACACTCGCGTACCGTGCTTCAAGATACCCTTCTGACTTGCTGCCCCCTCCCACCTGTACTGCCACTGGACCTCCACCCAGTGGCAGTGGAACTACAGGGAGGTGACAATCACCCCAGGAGAGGAGAGCTGCTGTTAGGTGTGCAATCGTGCTCTGCCCCTCCCCCCGTGCTGGTACCTCAGTGACCCAAGGTCAATCCCTAACCTGGGTCACCAGCATGGCATGAGGTGTGTCATCCAGAGCCTCAGCCCTCAGTGCCATCGGGCCGGCCAGCAGTTAAAGTTTAACACCAAGACGTGTAAGGTAATACAACTGGGAAAGCAGAACCCAGGAAAAAAGTAAGTACTGGAAAGGCATCAATTAGAGGAGACAAAGATGGAATGGGATCTGGGAGTAATAATTACCGATGACTTAAAGGTAGGAAAACAATGTGAAAAAGCAGGACAGAAGGATAATGGCATCCTTGGATGCATAGGCAGGGGTATTACGTGCAGAAAGCAGGAGGTAATCGTGCCACTCTACAGATCCTTGGTGAGGCCACACCTGGAGTACTATGTCCAGTTCTGGAGGCCTCACCTGAAACAGGACATTGACCATTTAGAGATAGTACAGAGAGGGGCTACAAAGATGTTGCAGGGGCTGCACCACGAGTCATACAAGACAAGATTCAATGAGCTGAATTTATTCTCTCTGGAACAGAGAAGAAATAGGAGGGAACATGATAATAACATTTAAGTACATCAAGGGAATTAACACAACTCAGAAGGAAAATGTCTTCCAGGAAAACAGGGTGGTGCGTACAAGAGGGCACAACTTGCATCTGGTGGGAGATAATTTTAAAACCAAATCTAGAAAGTACTTTTTCACCAAGAGAGTGAGAGACCCATGTAACAGCCTGCTACCAGAAATGGTATCATCAAAGACAGTAAAAGAGTTCAAGCTTGCATGAGGCAGGCAATGTGGGCAGCTTAGAAAGAAATATAACTAGGGGGGAGCCGCCTTGGGCAGACTACAGGTAGATGGATCTTGAGGTTCCGTTCTGTCGACACTTTTCTCATGTTCTTAAACCCCATATAAATTTTTTTTTACATCTTGAACGCATTGTAGTTATGCTGTTTCCCATGGACAGAGCAAAAGTTATGTAGCTACTGAATTATTTGATTACTAGATCAGAGTACAAATAAAGGCTGCCTTTCTTATAATTAGTGCCCTGAATCTTGAATATTAAAGAGTACCTGATGCCTCAATGCAAACTTTGGAAAACAATGTATGGATACAATTCAGGATCTTGTTCACATACTGTATTTTCTATTCTTCTCTTCCCCTTGCTGTTTTTGATTAAGGATAAATGCATGAATATCAGTTCTCTGTCCCTTAGAGTTCAAATGCCCCTGCTGCTTATTTACCAACTACAGGTCATAACACCATACTCTTAAGAACAGAAATAGTCCTATTGCAATAGACTGTGCAATCACAAGCAGAGAATTATAATATCAGGTGAGGAACAAGCAACAGGGGTAAATGACTCCCAGGTAATAAAGATCATGGACTTGATTTTTCAAAGCCCCCTGAATGACACAAGCTCCTGATGTGCCAATCGTTTGGCGCATGGGACATGCAGCATTCTCCCAGCCGGCAAGCAGCATTTTCAATCCCAAGTGCCAAATGTGCAAGTTAAACCAGCTTTTCTATGGTATAACATTTGCCATTTGGGGGATCTTTTTTATGGGGCATGCACCAAATCTTTGGTGCAAGCTGCTGTGAACTGAGGAAACTGTCATAACTGTGCCTGATATACTATGCAGGGCTTGACACAAGCCCTGTATCATCCTTTGAAAATTGAACACCATATGTTCATGCAAATACACTTACAGTACTTACACAGAATGGGAAAGAGAAATATAGACTGTATATGAAACACTAGCTTCATTGTATCTAAATTATTTTTAAAATCTTCCACCTGGTGTCAGATGCTATTTAAGGACACTGCATACATTTTACAATATATTTATCCAGGGCTGCCTAGCTGAGACTAGATAGCAGCCCTACATATCTCACAAAATGTGTATGTACCTGCCAGCAATATGTCTGGTACAGTGAACTTTCAACAGCAAGGGTGACTCCTCCCCAGCTAATCATTAACACAGGTTGATGTAAGATGTGATCCACTGCTCAGTCTTCTGTTTAGCTGACAGTCTGCCTCAAGCAGCATCAGTGTAGATCAGAATCAGCTGGCTAGTTTCATTATTTAAGTCTGCCATTCACTCCAGGTAGAAGAGTGGAGAACTACAAATATCTGGTGTGTGGAAAGTTCACACTGCATCTGCAGAAAGAATGTCAGTAGGATGAGCACCTGGTTCAGGTGAAACTCAGAAACCACTACAGGCAAGAATTTTACATGGGGGTATAGGACAACTTGTACTTGTGGAAAACCAGACATGGTGACTCCACAGAAAGCACCTAGCTCACTCATCTATCTGGCTGAGATTATGGCAACAAAAAACGTAGTTTTCCATAACCAGCGCAACAGATGCCTTGAATGATTTACCATAGGCTTGAATGATTTAACCATTTACCTTGACAGCACCAGTGATAGGTTCTACAGTGGAGGTAGTTCATGCACTAGAGGGCATAGGTGGTCCATTCCTCAGACAAAATGGCCAACCACTTTATCTGGAGCCACCATTTGCATACTGGCCTTGGCACGGTATGCCAAAATGGAGATGCACCTTAAGGGACATGACTCATAGCCCTGACTGAAATAGGGATCATAACTAGTTATGAATGTACATCATAGAGCTCCTTACACCAGCATTATAACCACTTTCATTTTCAAGTTTATGTCTTGTGGGTCACTTCCGTATGAGATGTCTACAGCACTCTGAATATATCCTCAGAAAGCCCACCTGGAACACTTGAAGCTCAAGAGCCAGACAGTCAGGTACAAGGACTGCAGGTTTGGTTGCCTAATCAACCCCGGCCCCCTTCAGCAGGTCTGACAGGAGTGGAAGTAGCTATGGGGTCTGCTGTTGAGACTGAGATCCTGGTACCAGAGCTGGTTAAGTCAACCTGGAACAATCAGGTTAAAGGGTGCCCTGTCTCTTCACACTTTGAGAACCACCACGTTGGCAAGGGGAATAAAGGGAAGACATATAGAAAGTCCTGAACCCAGAACCACTCAATCGCAGAACCAAGTGAAAAACAACAAAATTCTGCACTGGGAACTGGGTGCCACTGACAAAACATAGCAAAATAAATCTGGGCACTCACCACCACGAGGACGCTCAAAGTTTATTTAACTTGTGTTGAATCCTTTATTAGAAATTGCAATACTAACATGTAAAAACACCAGGCTCTTTAGAATGTAATTCCTAATGCATTTCACACTGATCCACAGTGCTTTCTCAAAGGCTTTTGAGAAAGCACAGTGGATCAGTGTGAAATTAATTAGGCGTTACATTCTAAGGAGCCTGGTATTTTTAAACTTTAACACTGCACTTTCTAATAAAGTATTCAGCACTAGTTAAATTAACTATGGGCATCCTTGTGGTGATGAGTGACCCAATTTATTTTACTAGCATCCCCCTGCAGACTACAGTGCTGAGGCGATGGGCACAGAACAGCTTCTCATGGGAAGTGAACAGCTTCACTACCAGAATTCCCCACACTGAGAATACTTGGGACACAACCTGCAGGTGGAGTGGCCAGGCATAGGACGCTTCACCCATGACTTACAGTATCTGTCAACTGGTTGTTCACCTGTGCAACATGGACTGCTACCAGATCTGTGTGCAGGGAGTGAGCCAGGGATGATGTCCCCATCTTCTTCTGACTCAGTGGAAAGAAATGCCTGACACCTTGTTTGCTCAGATAAAACATGATGGTCATGTTTTTTGTGTTGACCTGGACAACTCAATCCCTGACCAGTAGTGGGAACTATGCAAACACTAAACAAACTGCATGGAGTTTCAGCAGATTGATGAGCAGCTGAGTTTCACTCAGCAACCAGGTATGGCATGCTGTACAGTCAAGCAAATGTGCATCCCAGCCCTTTATCAATGCATCTGTCATCACTGTAACTAAAGGCTCTGCTGGGATGAATGGAATGCCTTTTGCAAACTTTGTGGATGACAGTCACCAACAGATGGTGTCCAGCATCAGAATCATCAATAATCAGCAGGTACAGGTCATGATGCCCACAACATAGAGAAAATCCCTGGCTGAGCTTGATTGCCAAACCCAAAATAATCAGGCAAAGAAAGACAGGTCATCTTCTCTGTCCGGAGGCAGATGTGCTGTGGTTCATGAGGAGTTTAGCACTGCTTCAGTGAACAAGATCACCTGCTTTATGGTCAGCTCAGTCTTGGCCAGATTGACCAAAAAGCTGAGGTTAAGGAACATTTAGATGGCAAGGTCCCTGGACCATTCCCTATCCTACATCAAGCTGCCCATGATGAGCTGATTGTTAATTTTCAGAACTGCACTGGAGGGAGGCTGCTATGAATGTAGGGCCCTTGGCAAACACCCTCTTGTTTCTAATGACAGGCTGAAAAGCATGGCTGAAAACTGGTGAAGGAGTCCATTCACCCAAAAACGGAGGACCTGCTGGTGAGTGGGATAAATAAAAATGTGAAAGTACACATCCTGGAGGTCCAGGGAGGAAAATGCTGGTCCAAGAGTTGGAATGATCTGCTCCAAAGTGACCATGGAAAACTTCCAGCTGTAAATGAAATAGTTCAGGATTCTCAAGTTGAGAAAGGGTTTTCTTGGGTACCAGAAAGTACTGTAATATGAACCCTTGATGTGATCATTTTGCTGGGGACAGGGTCTATCACATTCTATTCAAGAGCTGTTGAACCTCGCTCTGTAACAAAGGGAGATAGTGACTCCTGAAAAAGCATGTCTTTCAGTGGTGTCCGGGACAGACATGGGGTAAGGTCCCAAACTCCAGAGGCAACATCAGTCCCACTCCAGAATCCACTTGTCTGAAGTATTAATGGATTACTGTGACAGGAAGTAGGAAAATCAGCCTCCAACCAGGAGGTGCAGCAGATGTCTGGGTTAGGAAGCAATAGGGCTCCTCATACAGTAACTTCTTGACTTTGGAGCTAGCTCCTAAGGATTACCCTCTAGAGGAGTCACCCCCTCTACACTTCCACTGGTTTTGACCTCTAGATTTACAGAGGTCAAACTATAGTGTCAACGTATAGATTTACAAAACAGCTTAGCTAGGCAGTACTTCTGGAGTTGTTGCCCCTGGTGCTACTGTTGCTGCAGGCCTTGTGAATCCTGGTAGGACTGCAGCCATGAAAAGAACTGTGGCCATTATTCAGCTGTGGCTTCAGATTAGTGACAGAGGTAACCAAGTCCTGGATAACACTGGTCTTCTTTTACCGGTGATATGTTCCTCCTGCTCTGGACCAAAGAGATCCAATCTGATAAAGGAAAGATCTGCTACCTAGTGCAGGATTTGAAGAGTGATGGGTGAGAGCCGTAACCATGATGTGGTGCATGGATACTGCTATGGCTGCCACTCAAGCCGACATTTCAGTGGAATTAAAGGTGACCTGAAACTGGAGCTAGGTCACTGCCAACACAAGAGCTCTAATTTCCCAGAGATTTTGCTGGTAGTCTTCTGAAAAAGGGGGACTTAGAAAGAAGAGCCACTCAAACAGCTTATGGCTATAGCAAGCCATCAATACCACATAGCTAGTCTGGTGCATGCCCAGGGACACAGCAGTATACATGTTACAGCTATGATGATCCTGCTTCTTGAACACCTTGTCTGGCAGATTATTTGACTCACTCTGCATGCTTGCAGTACAACATGTCTACTGAAAGGCTCTACAGTGACAGGTATTCTAATAACCCAGATAACTCCCCACTAAGGGGAACACATATTTATGGTTCAAATGATGCAGTGAAACCTTGCAGGAGACTGGGTTCTGCCAGATGCTGACTACAAAGCTGAGCACTGCTAAGAGGATAGAGAAGGCCACTACCAGAAGGAAATCCCATTCCAGGATGTCCATCTGTGATTAGGTCTGTTCCTGTTGGGCCCTCTACAACAGAGTGTCCAGAAACACGGATATGCAGTCCAGGAGGTGGTAAATGAGGACAAGCCATTCCATAGGGTCAACAGGATGGGTGACACATCTGATTTAAAATAAAGCCAACTACTGACAAGGGTTGTGGATGACACTCTTCATCAGGGTAATTACTTGCAACATGAGGTGAGGAAATCCATACTCGAACCTTAAGGTCTTCATCAAAGTGTCCAGCAGTAGCTGAATAGGTGGAGGATCTATCAGCAACGGTCACTGTGGGGCAGCCACCAGACACGAATTTGGAGCTGTGGGGCATATAACAAAAGTTGGAGATGATATCAGCAACCAAAGTAAGGTCAGGTCTACTGGCATCAGTGGTCGACCATGACCTGAGTGAATGCTCCATATGTCTGTTACTGCCAGGTTGACCATTGCCATCTCTGAGAGGCTCAGTGTCAATGGCAGGAACCAAAGGGTGAGGACGAGTTTGACAGCAGTGGCAATAACATTCCAGAGTAAGAACCAGTACACAACCATGACCTCAACATTGAGTGTTGACCCAATTATTGATGAGGTATGGGAGTCACTGGGCCTAAATGCTTCAACAGAGGATCCCTGGGTACTGGATAGGCAGGAGGCTGTGCCAGGGCCAGGATGGCTAGTGGAGGCTGAGATGGTAGAGAGCCAACTTGAATTCAGATGCCCCCCTTCCCCCACTCAAGTTGGGTCATGGTCAACACTGTAGTCCAAGACAGCAAGGATATATCTCCCACTATGGATTCAACCTCTGCACAGATGGGGTCATCTGGCTGAGCAAGTCATGTTGGCACCTATGGCTACGCAGATGGGAGCTCTGTGGGAAAACCAACAAGTTATATAGTGCCTCAACCTCATTAAAGGGTGACTGACCATGAAGGCCCTGTGTAAGGTGAGAAGATGAGTGGTCCATCAGCTGACCATGATCCCATGACTAGCATCAGCTTTTCTTCTTGTGCCTGTGGGGCTGAGGCAAAGACTAATCTTCAAACAAATGGAGGGACCAAAGAAAGTAACAGAGCCCTTCATTTTCAGGAGGAGAAGGATTATCCATCGCATACTCCTCCATCGTCAGCAGGTGCAGTACAAGCAGAGCCTCACTGGCTTGAAAGTCCTCCACTTTGCACTGTAACTGAACTATCAAGCCCACAGCCACAGAAGGGTTGTGCACATGAATTGGCTTTCCCTGCAACCCCCACAAACTGCGGTCATCAAGCTCCTTTGGAGGCATTACTTGGCATCAGTGGCAATCCACCACATTTGTGGGCAGTACACACAGGCATCTTAGCTGATTGTGGTGAGCAAGGTGTATCCATACACCATGAAACTTTTAAACCTCAGCTCTCTCCTTGGTTCCATTGCAAGATGGGTGGAAAAGATAGGTAAGTCAAGTAGAGAAGCAAAAACCTCCTAAAAGATGAGCAGCATTCTATTTGACTAGCAGAAGCTGTAAAGGAGATCAGTTCCTTTCAGAACAAAAGCCAAGTCCCTGCAAGATGCTTGTTCCAGTGGCTAACCAAGCTCAGTAGAAGAACACCTAAGAGTAAATAGTGAACTGAGTTGTGGTAGTTAGAACATCTCTTCTAAAGAATGTAACCTCTCGTAGTGTAGCACATTACTAGTACCAAGCTGTAGTGACAACGTATGGATAACAGCCCAGTTTTCGACATGGGATTGAACCAAATCTCTGTCGTCCAGAGGCAAGAGTGCTACAAACGAGCCACAGTGATCCTGCAAGGGATGTGTAACATCAGGAGCTCCCTCAGTGGTATACAGTAACTGTACTCTATTATAAATGCACAACTATATGATCCGAAGAACTTTGCAATTTCTATTTATGAGGACAGAATTTGGTCAACACATATTTTTATTTAGATTAATTAGTTATTGAAATGACTCCTCTGAACAATTGTTAAGCTGTGAACCTACAGTGCTTTAAAGAAATGGTGCACATTTAAATAACTTCATCTCTGACTTGAACATGATTTTAATATACTGTTGTCTAAATTTGTGTACAAGTTTTTTTATAGTGTTTCTTACATGTACTGCATGTGTTTCTACAATACTTTATATGTATTGTTGACTCTGTATCCTTTGAAAATGGGCTTCTGCCTGAAGGAGTGTATGCTCAGTAAAAATGAAGTGAAATAACTATTCTCTGATATCCATTCTTAAAGATGGCATGAGATAGATGTCTGATCTTTTTATTTGTTTTTGTTTGTTCTGTGTACTCTAGCCTGTCCAGTAATAATCAGTTGGACTATACAACCTTGATAAGTTTCTAGATGTGCCTCTTTTCTACAGTCTGTGTCTAGACTAAACTGAAATGTACTATCCCATTTTCAGTGTAGTCTCAGATACACACAGTGTTTTGTTTAAGATGGGAGTACTGGAGTCACGTGATGATCTCGCCAGCATAGCAGCTCCACCGATGGGCTCCCGCTCCACCCACTCATTTCTACATCTAAAATACCTTTCCGACTGCTTCAATCACCTAAATCCTATCAGTTTTTGCCTCTGATATCCTTACCTGTAGGGTGATCACAGAAGAGGAGACTTGCAGCTTAATTTTGGAAGTAAAGATGGAGTCAGAGATGAGCCAGGCCCAGTCGCATCACACACCACCACAGAATCCCGAAAGTTCCCAAAGAGAACCAGAGGCCAGCTGACCACTTCCAGCAAATCGATCACCACCACAGTGCAACAGGTGCCACTCTCAGAGAAAAAATGTATGGAAGAGCTACAGCCGTTCAAGGCAGCATTGCAGGACATTTCGCAAGAGCTTAAGTCCCTATGAGGAGACCTAACTGAATCCACGAGAGCCCTCACAGATGTCACAGCCCGTACGTCTTCACTAGAAGGGTGATGAGATAAAGTTGATCCAGAGCTAGTCTCCCTTTGACAGACACTTGATAAGATGCACTCTAAGTTTGAGGATCTGGAAGGCTGAAGTTGTCGGAATGACATTGTCATCTTCAGCCTTCCAGAAGGCCCTACACCAATTCTGTTTCTGCAAAAATTTCTTACCAAGATTGCGGGACCCTCCCCAAATAACACAACCTACATTATTGAAAGGGCCCATTGCTCACTGAGACCTAGAATGGCAGTTGGTCTCCCTTCCCAGGCCATTAATACTTAAGTTCTTAAACATCCTGGATAAAACTCACTTTCTGGTGAAAATTAGAGATCTCAAGGAGGTTTTGTGGGAAGAGCAAAAAATTTGTTTTGCTCAAGATCTTCCAGTTGCCAGAAGGCAAAGGAGAGCAGCATATCATCCTATCGTTACTAAATTCTTCACTGCTGACATAAGATTCAAAGTTGTTTACCCCTTCCACTTCTCAGTCCTGCATCAAGGCACCTGGCACAACTATGAATGCGCTAACGCAGTAGAGCATGTATCAGAATATTGGGGGGAGGACTCGCAACAGTACTATGGCTATTCAGTTATCAATCTGCATTGTTATATTTTACTATGGGGTTTTGGTTAGTTCTCTGGATTCATATGGCAGTATTTGCTAAATGCCTAACTTTGGCAGTGGGAGATTTGTTTCCTCTGTTGTGGGCATGGATAGATCTGGGGGCTGGTAGGGGCTGGGGGTAATGTTTTTAGGATATCGGGGGGACGTCTTTGTTTATTCTTTCAATAATCATTCTGCTGTTGGGGTAAAGTTGGGGATGGGGTGGTATAAGGGGGTAGTTAGAGTTAAACTTATTGTACTTTTCTACAATGATATTACTGTTTATGTAAAATTGGTTGTTAGATGGATAGTTCATGGTGGGGGTCAGGGTTGGGGTTGGGTTTAAGCTACAGGGTGCGCATCTTTATCCATATAAACATATGTTGTTTTTTGCAAGGCCCATCCAATGCTTCGGGGTTTCAAATCATGGGGGGAGCAGGGGGAGGGTATGCACGACTTATGTTGCTATTTCTGATTTCACTAAGATCCTGGACAGTCATCCAGAAGCTGAACTTTGTTTAAAGCAGTGTCTCACCTTACTTCTTACATTATGGCTGTAAGTCTCAAGTTTTGTTCATGGAATGTAAAAGGGGCCCAATCTCCCTCCAAGAGGGCTAAAATTCTTCTGTGTCTACTGTAAATAAATTAAATGTAGATGTTGCTTTCCTCCATGAGATGCACCTTCCTTCCTCCCAAGTACTCCAGCTTTGGAGATCCTGAGTAGGACAGGCATTGGGTACAGGGTTGGATTCCCGTGGGGGGGGGGGGTTGCCATTTTGGTGGCTTGCAAAGTCCCATTTAGACTGCTGAACTCGGTCATGGATCCCCAGGGGAGATACGTTATATTAAAGACCCTGCTAGGCCACTCAGAGGTTGTGATGGGTTCAATCTATGGCCCTGCTAGTGAGGATCCTCAATTCTTCACCTCCCTAATGACCCATTTAGCTCCTTGGTCCACTCTACCTGTCCTACTAGGAGGGGATTGGAACTTGGTATATTGCAATTCCCTGGACAGATCCAGGTCGAACTCTCGCTCTCTGTCTCCTGCCCAGTTTGTACTCAGGGATTTAATGGATTCCATAGGACTCATTGACTCCTGGAGGGCCCTATTCCCTACCAATAAAGAATATTCCTTTCATTTAATTCCACACAATTCCTTCTCCAGAATAGACTACTTTTTGTTGGGAATTGGGCACCTCCCTGCTGTATTATCCTGTAACTACCTCTCCAAGGTAATCTCAGATCACCACCCCACACTTCTGCACCGGCAGCTGGGACCTGGTACTAATAAAGACAAGGTTTGGAGGTTTAACACACAGTTATTAAAATCAGACAACTTTATTTCCCACCTCCAAACCTTTGTCTCTACCTTGTTAACTAATAATTCCCCCTCCATGGCCAAACTAGATCTCCCTATGGGGAGCACTGAAATATACCACACGTGGAGAAATTATTCGTCTGGCCTCCATTCATAAAAAAATTGTTACCCAGGTTACAACTAATCTGCTTCAGCAAATTCATCAGCTGGAATTGTCCCTCTCTCCTCAGCCAACCCCTGAGGAGCTCAATCATTTAGATATCCTCCGTGCCCATTATAACGCTCTTCTAAATGACAGAGCTGAACATCTTATACTGAGATCCAAGGTCCACTACTTTGACCAGGATGACAAGGCTGGGAAATTACTGGCACTACACCTCCGGGCTCAAGCCACTGATAGAATTGTGGCCTCCCTTCGTATTTCTGATGGTAGCATTATTACGTCACCCCACAAAATAGTAAACTATTTCCAGGAATACTATCAAACTTTATATTACAGGCCCCCAGGTATTTTTAATCATGGTCTTCTGGATCAGTTTGTACGGGATGTGCAGCTCCTGCATTTAGGGCAACAACAGGCTGAGTACTTGCAGGCCCCTCTCATGACACTGGAAATTATGTCAGCTATTGAGGCACTCCCATGAAACAAAGCACCAGGTCCAGATGGATATTCAATGGACTTCGATAAAACTTTCTAATCCCAGCTAGCGCCCTTCCTGCTCAACACCTATAATTATATATATGATCATGCTTATCTGATCTTTCTCTAACTGAAGCCACAATAGTTGTTCTTCCTAAACCCGACAAGGATCCCCTCCTTGTTTCCAATTATCAGCCTATCTCATTGATTAATGTAGATCTTAAAATTCTCGCCAAAGTTCTAGCCAACCAACTTAACAAAGTCTGGCATGTCCTGATAAGTCCAGGGCAGGTTGGCTTCATAACTGGCAGACTCTCCACGGACCATCTTTGCAAACTAACTCATCTTATCTCTGCATCTGGGGACTCCAGCATCCTTGCTGCACTGATGTCCCTCGATGCAGAAAAAGCATTTGATAGGGTCTCTTGGGACTATCGTTTTCACTTGTTGCCCAAATATAAATTCCCCCTTCAGTTCATCCGCTGGATCAAGGTACTATACTCACACCCCAGGGCCTGTATACTCTGCAATGGTGTACTTTCACACCCCATTACTCTTCAACAGGGTACCAGGCAAGGCTGCCCACTATCTACTTTTCTGTTTAATCTGCATCTTGAACCCTTCATCAGATGTATCAATACCTCACCATTAATCTCAGGGATCCCTATCGGGCCCTTTCAATACAAATAATCCGTTTATGCGGATGATATACTTCTTCACATCACACACCCCTTCACCTCGCTCAAAGCAGCTATTAATATTATTGAGGAATTTGGCCAGATTTCTAACTACAAATTGAACCATTCAGAAATGGACGTAATGCTCCTTAATGTCTTCACCGTGCAATCTGATATTCAACATCTAAGATTCACATGGACAAGAGACAAAATGAAGTATTTGGGTATTTACCTTTCTCAGTGTGGTACTAAAATAAAACAGTATAACCTGGATGGGGTCCTCACTCATATTAAGGTTGACCTAAATCACTGGGCTTTACTTCCTCTCTCGCTCTCTTTGGGGGAGAATAAGTGTGGTAAAGATGAATGTTCTTCCTCACCTTTTATACCCCCTCCAAATGTATAACTATTTTCTCCCAAAGACCTGGTTCACACAAGTGCATGGTCTCATTTCCAACTTTATTTGGCTTGGTAAACCCCTCGGAGAGCACTCTCCAAACTACAACGTACGAAAACCAGAGGGGGCCTACAAGTACCTAATCTCTTCCTTTATTATCTCTCTATTAATTGTTCTGTGATTCGTCACTGGCTAACCCCATCCACTCTGGCACAATTTGATATATATGTTCCATTATGGGTACAAATAGAGAGATTTCTCTGCGCCGCACACAATCTTGATCTTGCTTCTATAATATACGCCCCTCTCAGTCACTTTCCCGAACAATTATGAGACTCTCCCATCATGGCAACACTCGGGGTACATTCCCAGTTATGAGCCATCTATCACACCTCTCTCATATGTGATGTCTCACAACCTATACTTCACAACCCCAATTTTAGGACTGGGGGACAGTTACTTGGTTCCTCCTTTTCGTCTGGTGAAAAGAAACTCAATGTCAGTGATTTCTTAAATAACCATAAACTACTGTCCTTTTGGGAAGCTCAACACAAATTTAATTTTCCCCCTTCGTTTTGTTTCAAATACACTCAGCTTTCCCATATGCTCTTACACCACTTTGGGTTAGGCCTCTAGGAACAACACCTGGCCGGCCCTATTCTTCCTGTTATTTTGTCATCTCCTTCCTCCCACATTATCTCGTTCTTCTACCATCACCTACGTGGTTTCCTGGCTGATAACGAAGGACAACCTAATTACAAAAGGGATCATATCCTACCCTCTGCTTTGCCCACCCACTATCCCTGGAGTCGGATATGGACCCAGTTGTACAAGGACATTAAATGAGACCAATATTGTCTCCTTCAATTCCAAATAATACATGACTTATACTACAACCCAGTCGAACTTCGTAAAATGGGGAAACTCTCTAACGATACATGTTCCCAATGTGGGGAACAACCAGGTACTCTTCTCCGCATATTGTGGAACTGCAGCAAAGTCTCCCCATTCTGTTTAGCCATTAAGGCCTAATTAGACCCACTGTTAGGTCTCACCGATGTCTTCCAGCCCAAAATATGTAAACTGGGTGATTACGGTGACTCTTTGATTGGTAACCAACGCAAACACATGGCTTTGATTTCTCTGTGTGCTAAAACAGTGATATTATGCCATTGGCTAGATCAATCAACCCCTACACTCATGAAATGGCTGCACAAGTTGCTGTTTGCCCTACAAGCAGAAAATCTTCTGGCCAGCCTTTCAAAGAAATTAACACTGCTTACCCTCTAAGTCATCAAAAATGCTGCTTGCGCTTTAACTAATGGATCTTTCGTCAGTTTGTGTACACTTTCATTTGTGGTGCAATTTGGGGGAGGGGTGGGATGTGGTGGGTGGAGGGGTCATTTTTCTTGTGTATACTTCCTTATTGTTCATTTGTGAGGTGTTTTGTATCAACCAAAAAAGGAGTTCCTCCTTCTGTATTGTTTTACATCCCTTGTGTATTTTATTGCATCTGAGTAAAGTATATTAAACTTGTACAAAAAAAAAAGATGGGAGTACTGATGCAGAGGAAATTGTTTCCTGGCTCCACACCTCTGTGTCTCACAAAGTTAAAAGAACAGGTCCTAGAATCAATCCCAGGGGTACCATGATGATGACCTCAATTACCCATGTGGGTTCTCCATTTAGGACCACCCTCTGGATCCTCCCACGTACCCAGTTATTCTCCCACCTCATAGTTCTTCCCCCTTCCTCCAGGTAATCCAACTTCTTTACCAGTCTTCCATGAGGAACTAGTCAAAGGCCTTACTAAAGTCCAGGTTCAAGATATCAACTGCCTGATCCCTATGCTTGGACTTTGTCACACAATTGAAGAATTCAGTCAGGTTTGCCTGGCATGATCTCCCACTGAGAAGTCTGTGCTGCCTGTAGTCATTGGACTCCAGAAACTCCACTAGCCTTTCCTTAATTATAAACTCCAGTAGTTTCCCAGTGTAGACATCAGATAGACTGGTATATAGCTGCCTGGTTCATCTTGGGTCCCAGTTTGAGAATGGAAACCATATTCACTGCTTTCAAGTCCTCCAGCACTACTTCAGTCCCCAGAGAGCAATCAATGAGATCCTCTGGTAGTCCAGCCAGGACCTGCACCATCTCATTCAACACTCTCAGATGCATTCCATCTGGGCCCATCAGTTTTACCTTTAGTGCTTGTGTGCCTTTCAATACCATCTGCTCTGTGATGGGCTGTGTGTTGGTACCTGCCGCTAATCATGCATTCCTGCTGCAGTCCAGCAGTGGGCCTCCAGCCTTCACCATGAATACTGAACAGAAGTAATCATTCAGCATGTTTGCTTTATCCTTGTCATCCTCCATATAGCCCTTCCTCTTCTTTTGACAGCCACTCCTTCCTTAGGTTTGTGCTTTTCATATATATATATATATATATATATATATATATATATGAATGACTTGTCATTTTTCTAAACCCCCTCCACTAGCTCCAGCTCAGCCTTTGCCTTTTCCTTTACCTGTCTCATTTCCCTGTTTGCTGCTGTCCTCTTTTCCTGATATGCCCCCCTGCCCCTCCATGTCTGGCACAAGAAATATCTGGGCAACTAGTGCTGGCTCCAAGGCGGAGCCCAGTGTCTGATGCAGCACTTTACTTCTGCAGTTTTTTCTGTCTATAATAACTAACTCCCTTCTCCAGTATTTATACTATTCCAAGTTCACACCAACATGGATATCCTCTCTAGTGAAATGACAACTGAAAAAAACCTACATTTTGATAGAAATATTTAAGTCCCTGTTAGGATTTAAACTCTTGAATTTTGCTGAACATACAAACTATGTCCTTACCTAGACTTGAACCCCTGATCCTTTGCTTGCTTATTGAACACACATCCAGTGCACCACTAGAATATGCTAAAGGTCATTTACCTACCTGCAGTATGTTTGATAAAGAGGTTCTATCGCAGTACCCTGGTTATAGAGGTTATGTCACACAGCAAGGAAGTAGGCAGTACAAGCTGCCTAGGTTTGAATCTAGGGCAGTTCCCGTCAAGAAAAATATTTGCAAATTAGCCTGTCAACCTGAGAGGCAACGTTGGTTGACAAGAACTTCTATTAACCCCTGTCTGTCACTGTCTGACCTGACTCATATCTGCAGTGCAGAATGCCTTCCTTTTTATGTTGGCACGCTTGCGCCGCCAACATCTTGTGGTAGTGGAGATTTGGAGGCGCGGTCGCTGTTGGGCGAATGCAGGGCATGCACCAGTAGATGCGTCCCTCATTCTCCAATCAGCCTGTATGCTGGCGCCACACCATGCATACTAATGTGGCGATCACATCAAAGGAAAAGTCCACTGCAATGTGAACAAAGCTCGTCATGCACAGTGGACCTTCCTACATGCATTGCCAGCTACAAACATGGCTGCACAGTGGCCACTAAACTGCCGACTTCGGGAGTGCCCAATCCCCTGGTCAGCTTACCTTGCCCCTCATGTATGTGCTGATGGGGGAGTCCACTCCCCGTCGGCATAATGTTTCTCCCCTCCTTATTGCTTGCTGAAGGTGCCCAATCCCCCGATGTCATCGCCCCCCCCCTAAGCACCGTTGCTTGCTAACAGGGGGCCAATCCCTGTCGGCATAATATCCCCCCTTCTTCTATGCTGAGGGGTGCCAAATCCCCTCAGCTAGTGTCCCTCCCTATGTGCGATGGGGGGCCCAATCCCTATCGGCTACTGTATCCCAAAAAAACACCTGTTAAAAAGAAAACCATCTGCAATGTTTTTTTAACACCTGTAAACAGAAAATAGTCCCTTGTAGTCTTCCTACCCCCCCACCACCCACCCACACTGCGCACCTGCCTCCCACACCCCCTCACCCCATACTTACTTCCGGAGCTCGGTGGAACGATCTTCGGTGGACCGGGAACACATCTGCACTCTTCAAAGCCGACCGCGATCTGAGGAAATGCCGGTAAGCTGTATAATGGAATAAACAGGGTTTTTTCAACTTTGATGCATATCTCTGGCATTTTTTGGAATTTTTGCATCAAATTTTCAATATGGGGTTTTTGGGACCCCATCTCATGTATTCTGGCACCGTTAGGATGTTAATCAGTCCCGGAAGGTGATTTCACATTTACTGTGTGGAATCACCTTTCAGGACTAAGTAACACAAGGACAGTGGCAGTGTTCATGAGCTGGGCTCTCAAAATGCCTATGTTGCAAATTTGGTGGAAAAAATCAAAAAAATGGTTGTTCTACGAGCGTGCGTTGCGCAGTTACTACACACACGCACAAGTAACCGCCCAAATTTGCGTACTTTCATACCAGATTTTCAACATTGTCATTTTTCTACACCTTCTTGTGAACAGTACAGCTGTCATTTTTCACATCCTGGCCAAAATGTGTTTCTGCACGTCTGGCACACAACAGCGTGGGCGCTGTGGAAAATCAGTGTTTTGGGCAGATTATGAAAATGACAGTGACACTGTTCATGAGCAGAGGTCCTAAAATGCCTATGTTGAAAATTTGGTGATGATACTCCATAAAATGAATGTGTTACGAGTGTGTGCTGTGCAGTTTGCACGCATGCTCTTAACATGCATTTGCAATATTTTCACTCTGGATTTTCACCATTGGCATTTTTCCACACCTCTTGATGAACAGTACAGCTGCCATTTTACATATCCTACCCAAAATGTGTTTTTGCATGTCCGGCGCAGAATAGCGTGGTCGCTGTGTGAAATCACTTTTTGGGACAGTGTGAGGAAATGACAGTGACACTGTACATGAGCAGAGGTGATACAATGCCTATGTCAAAAATTTGGTGCCAAAAGTCCATAAAATGACTGTGTTACAAGTGTGCATTGCGCATTTCTCATGCACCCTTATAACTTCGCAAATTTGCAATATTTACATGCCACATTTTGACCACTGCCATTTTTTTACAACTCCTTATGAACAGTACAAATGTCATTTATCACATCCTGCCCAAAATGTGTTTCTGCACTGCACTACAAAAGCCAATGCCAGCGCAACAACAATCGGCATTGACAAATGCTTGTTTCCCTTACTGTCTGTGCTGCCCCCTTTAAGAACCAGAGGGTTATTGTTTTCCTTCTCACCCTTTCCACCATCCTTGTGCAGAGACCTTGTGCTTTCAGGATTCCCATTTTGATCATATCCCATTTGTTGTCTGCTCCTACCATTACTGTCAGATCCTCCAATTTCTACCCCAAACCTTCCTCATCTTCTCAAAAGTATCCTTTCTATAGTTCAGAACCTTATTCCTGGAGCCATAGTGGGTTTTTAGTTTAACCTCAATGCACAATGTTCTGTGATCACTGGACCCTAATGGTTCCCCTACTCAGACCTTACCAACACTGTCTCTTTTAGTCAGGACCGGGTCCAGTATGGTTTCTTTCAAAATAGATACCAGAACCCTCTGCTTAAGAAATACCTCCTGCATATTTTCAACCAGTGAATGGCTCTTTGTGCTTACTGCTGCTGGGATATGATGTACTGGTCCATGCTGGATAAATTGAAATCCCCAAATCAGCATCTCGCCCAGTTCTGACATTCTTTTGATCCCTTCCCTTTGCTCATTGTCTGCATTTTCCTTCTGTGCCAGACTTCTGTACACCACTCCACCCCTGATCAGCCTCCTCCTTGCAATCACCGGTGCCTGCACTATCTCAGTTCCTTGTTCTTACCTACTGTCGGGATTTCTGAAGCTAAGTTGTCCTCCTTCAAATACAACACTACTCCTCTACACTGCCCCTTTCTCTCCTGAATATCGTGCACCATGGTACCTGTATTTACCACTCATGGTTCCATGTTACCCATGTCTCGGTCACAGCCATCATGTCCAATAGCACCTCAGTCACTACTGCCTTGAAGTCACAGGTTTTGTTACCCAGGCTCCTGGCATTAGCACACATCACTCTCCATATCTGCTACTTCCCCTCTGAAGTCTGGCCATCCTCAGCCATATTACCCTTGAATATTTCTGCTACTGAGCTTCTACTTGCAGCTATTCAGTCGCCTCCCCCCCTCACACACACACACACACACACACACACACATACCCTTCACCCTTATCAGAGTTATCAGAACAAGTACTGTACATTCTTAGGGAGGGATCATTTTATAGGTTCCTTTTGGAACCATTCTTTTGTATTTCATGCCTAGAAAACCCCAAGGGATTTTTTCCTAATGAAATAATGTTCTTTCTCCCCTTGTGTGTTTCAGTAAATATTTAGGTTAAGTATCAGATAATAAAAACTGAAGTCCCAGTATGTTCTTTAGAGAGCACTTGGTGATTTACATTAAAAAAAAACATCAGTCAGAATTTAAAATTGCACCTTGAATAATAACTGCAAGTTCCAATTCAGTTGCAAAGTAATAGCTTCTCTCAAATTTAATAAGCACACTTTTTTGAAGATTTAACAAGTTCAAGATTGTGTCTCATAAAAGTGATGCCCATACTAAACCCCATACAACAGCAAAACTGATTTTCTTGCTTTAAAGTATCAAACAGTAAGTGCTACTGCTGTGCAAAGATATTATTCCAGGCAGTTGCTTTCTTGCACAATAAATTATAAATTTGCAGATATGCCAGGTCCCATGTATATCAAATAAGACTAACAGCGAGTATGTTATGAAAATCCAGTTGTACACTCAAAAGCAATGAAGTACAAAGGGATAATCAGTTATCTGAAGAACAAAGTAAGTGCAGTATACAGGGGTTACATTCTCCAGCCCTTAGCTTTGGGTCTTGGGGAAAGGCGAAAAAAGCTTTTTAATGATATGTTTGAATGGCAAGCTGTCCCACATATTTAGTTGCTACAGATCTGCACAGCAACAGCATCAGAAGCCCTCATGCTTTCGAAAAATGGAACAAACAACAGATCTGACATTCTATTCAATCACACTGCCATTTCAGTCTCTGTATCAGTGTTTTACTTGATGTGACCCCCACAGGGCAGAGGAGATTTACAAATCAAACCTTCTGCAATACATACCATAGAAAAAGTCACAGGAAAAACTAAAAAAAAAAAAGGTGTTGCATCAGCATGTGAGCTGTGAATAAAATGAAAGAAAAGATTGTAATTGGTGAAATGTTGAGAAAATAGAAAGTCAAGGTAGAAACAGGATTTCAGCCCTGCAGCCTTTTCCAGGAATGCTTGGGATAAGGTTAGCACTCCTGGACTACTACTGATGCTCATCGTTTGATCCACAGGTCATTCATGAAGACAGGCCTCATGCCTAGGAAGCAATTGTTCTCTTTTACTAATAGTCTTTAATGGACTCCCATCTCAGGACATATCAAGAGGACACTGGTGTCGCTCAAGCAGGTGATGCCACCATGCTCTTCCTATCCAGTTGTGGCACCTTATTTAAAATTTGTGACCAGGAATGGCACACTCAGCTATGGCAGTTCTTTTTCAGGTACATTCAAGGGGTGAGTAGCATGGACCTGTTTTATTGACAAGAGTAATCTTGTGAAAAGGGCCATGGGATCTTTAACTTCCACCTGGACAGCCACTAGAGATGGGCAGAAGGGACTGCTGCTTAACATGTCACCTGAAGGACAGCACTTAACTGTGCAACACCCTCCCTAGTGATGTGCTACAGTGCCAGTATTGGGTATTAGTTCAAGTATTTATTGTGGGACTAGAACCTAGGACTAGGCATGGGCCAGTAGCAAAATACCCTACCCTAAACACTACCCACGGGTACCTCCAAACTACCCTAAATTACCCTAAAATACACTAATACAAATCGGGTAGTTGGTTAGGGTAGGTACTGTAGTTACTACCTTGATCTTTCTGCTACCTTTGTTACCCTACCCTAACTAAAACAAAATGTGAAAGACTTTGTTTTTGACTGCCCTAAACAAAGAAAACTACCCAAAATAATCTGTCTTGAGTCAAGTAAGATAGGACAGCT
Organism: Neoceratodus forsteri; assembly: GCA_016271365.2. Lineage (NCBI taxonomy): Eukaryota > Metazoa > Chordata > Ceratodontiformes > Ceratodontidae > Neoceratodus > Neoceratodus forsteri. The sequence goes on from CM057453.1 coordinate 79,377,892, forward strand.
GCTCTGAGTGAGCCTGCTACTGTTTCCAAAATACAGTATTTAGTATTACAGATGTATAAAGCATTCTTCTATAGGGCCACTGTGACATGTCCCAGTTTTTCTTTATTAATGTGATATTGCCAGCCAGATTGTCTGCAGTGGTAATACTAGCATAAAAGGCCTTCATTAACTGCTACAGAGACAGACAGACAGTGTAGCTTGCCACAGATCCACTCAGCAGGTCAGTCCTCTACTCCCAAAGTGCCAACCTCTGAGTGTATGATTTGTGTACAGTGAACAGAACAAGGTAACCCTCTTGTCTATTTTGTGGGTTCAAGTCACCTTAGTCTCAAGCTCTGGAGGGATTCAAACCGATAACCTCTTGTTAGCGTACCCAATTATCAGGCTCAGATAATTCTGTCTTCAGGGGCCAGCTATCTTTGCCTACGGGCACCCAACCAGGTCTTTCAAATGAACCCTTAGAACTCTATGCAAGACTTTAGAGAACTCTATCCATTTCCCAGTTTGGTATATCAATAAGCCCATACACAGTGTTACTTATAACCTTTAAAAGCTCCACTTAAATTAAAAAGAAATGTCAAGGCACTCCAGACAGTTTCCGTTGTAAAATGTATCTTTACTTTAAAATATCAAAACAGAACAATAATTACAGAACAAAATACTGTATATCCAAACATATACAGCCTTAAAACAAACAGGTAAAAGTGCAATTCCTACAATACGTACATTCAGACTGGTCTAATCTAATGCTTACTTTCTTTCAGTGCTTTGAAGGTCTCTCTTCTCTCAGTCAGGAATATTGTCTTGTGTGTCTCTGTCAGAGTTCTCTCAGCAATTAAACACAGTTCTGAGCCGGCCTTCTCATGAGGTCACTAACTCTGCCTTTGTGTAACAACATCTATATTTTATCTCACAGGATGTCCAAATAAAATATTTAAAAAAACATAATAGGTGACCTCACTGCCTTTCCTCCCTCAGGTTAACCAGACCAAACCAGTTTATGCTCTGCTACACATACATCTCAACAGTTTCTTTGATCTAAGTCACTGTATTTAAAACAAAAGTGTATTTGCCTTTTTAATCCTGTCTGGGCCTTGGAATCTACACCTCAAAGGTCTCACTGATGTAATTCAAGGGTTCCCCGGGAATGTATATTTGGCCTTCCAAATTCGTATGGGTCTTGTTTGGCCCAGCCATCAACCTCTTTGATGAAATGAGCTGGCTCCTGGAAAGTTATTCATAACCCATGCATGCTCTTTCCATATGACACCTAGAGCAAAATCAAAGGACTCCCCTGGGGATGCCATGAATGGCTAATTTCATTTCCTGGGATCAAATCAAATTGACAAGGTAATTGCACCCCAGATATCTGCAGTTTAAAATACCTCCTGTCCTTTGAACTTATCCCTGGGAGGGGTTTATGTGTCAGTTCAGCAAGACTGTAGTTTCCTCAAACTGACCTTCCCATCAAATATTTTATATGTAATAAAAAAAATTAATACAGCACTCAGAGCATTCAGAGCTGGCTGTCTACGTCACACTCCTCCCCACCTAGACTGAATTTGTGGGATCCATCCTCTACATGGGATGAGCGTCCCAAATCAGTTCACTCCTCATAGACCCTAGACTGTCCATCTATGTTCTGATTCTTGGCTCTGGCTCTATGTACAATTTTCAAATCATACCTTTGTAAAGCAAGACTCCATCTGAGCAGTCTGTCATTGTTTTTCCCCATCTGCATCAACCAAACCAGGGGGTTGTGGTCAGTCTGCACCACAAAAGCTGTCCATACAAGTATGGCTCCAATTTCTTTAGGACCCACACTAAGGCAAGACACTTCTTTTCCACTGTGGAGTATGCTTGTTCCCTGGGGAGCAGCTTTCAGCTCAGGTAGGCTATGGGGTGTTCCCTTCCTTCGCTGGATGTCTGGCTTAGTACTGCCCCAATACCCACGTCTGAGGCGTCCATCTGAACTATAAAAGTTTTGCTATATTCCGGACTTGTCAAAACAGGAGCACTGCACAGTGCCTCCTTCAGTTTGGTAAAGGCTTCCTCACAGGCTGGACCCCAGGTGATTTTCCTTGGCATTTTTTTCTTTGTCAGGTCAGATAGGGGAGTAGCCAGGGCACTGTAATTAGGTAAAAACTTTCTGTAGTACCCTGCTGTCCCTAGAAAGCTCCTGACCTGCTTCAGGATTTCTGGTATGGGCCATGCCTGGATCACCTCTATCTTTATTTGGCTAGGATGGAGCTGTCATTGGCCTACCACATGCCCGAGGTATGCCACTTCTCCCATGGCCACCTGGCACTTTTCGGCTTTGACAGTGAGCCCAGCCCTCTGTATCCTGTCCAGCACTTCCCTAAGGTGTGAAAGGTGTTCCTCCAGGCTGGTACTGAAGATGGCAATGTCATCCAGGTACGCCACGGTGTACTCCTCAGCACCATTTAACACCTGGTTCACCAACTTTTGGAATGGGGCCGGGGTGTTCTTCATTCTGAAAGGCATTACTTTGAACTCAAATAGGCCTATTGGAGTGATGAAGGCCAACCTCTCCCTAGCTCTGTCCGTCAACTCTACCTGCAAATACCCCTTTGTCAGGTCAATGGTTGTAAGGTAGGTCATCCCCCCAACTTGTCCAGGAGTTTGTCTGTCCAGGGCCTCGGGTGGGCATCTGACTTTGTGACTGCATTCAGTCCATGATAGTCTACACAGAATCAAGTCGAGCCATCTGGCTTGGGTACAAGGACTACGGGTGAGGCCCAGGGACTGTGGGATCTCTGAATTACCCCTAAATCCAGCAACTCCTCCACTTCCCTCCTAATGTCCTTTTGGACAGCCTCTGACACCCAATATGCTGTCCGCCGTATGGGCTTCTGTGTCCCTGTCTCCACATCGTGTGTTGCTAAGGGGGTTAGTCCAGGCTTGGCGCTAAACAAGGGGCAAAGTCTGCTAAAACCTCCCCCACTTTCTGGATCTGGTCCAGGGTCAGCTGGGGAGACAATTTTACTGCCTCCACAGAGGACTCCTGCTTACTGTCTTCCAGCAAGTCCAGAAGCGGGTCTTCTTCGTCCATCCCCTCCCCATGACTACACACTGCGAACACCATGTCAGCCCTATTTGCATATGGTTTCTTCATGTTGACATGGTACATCCTTTTGGTCTGTCTACGGTCAGGTAACTCCACAATGTGGTTTACATCATTTACCTTCCTAACCACTTTGTACGGTCCTGCCCACCCAGCTTGCAGCTTGTCTTTCTGGACCAGAATAAGGACCATGACTTCCTGACCCACCATGTACAAGTGAGCTCTTGCTCTGTGGTCATACCACACTTTTTGTTTCCGTTGGGAAGCTGTCAGGTTGCTCTGGGCTGTTCCCATAAGCTCCTTCAGCCTTCCCCTAAATCATAGGATGTAATCCACAATGGGAGTTCCCTGGGTGGCGTGCTTGCCTTCCCAGTCCTCCCAGATCAAGTCTAGGGGCCCATGTACCCAGTGTCCATACAAGAGTTTGAAGGGGGAAAATCCTGTTGACTCTTGCGGCACCTTCCTTCATGCAAACAACAGGTGGGGAAGGTATTTCTCCCAGTCCCTCCCATGCTGTTCAGCAAACACCTGGAGCATTGACTTTAGGGTACCATTGAAGCGTTCCTCAAGCCCATTGGCTTGTGGGTGATACAGTGTCGTGCATCTCTGCACCACCCCACACTTCTTCCATAGACATTTCATTAGGTCCGACATGAAGGAACCCCCTCGATCGGTGATTACCTCCTGCGGAAACCCAACACGGGAGAAAATCCCAAGCAAGGCATCTGCCACTTTGTCTGTCCTCAGAGAAGATAGGGCGACTGCCTCTGGGTATCGGGTGGCATAATCCACCACAGTCAGGATGAATCTCTTCCCTGAGGAGCTGGGGGTATTTAAAATTCCCACAAATCCATTCCCACCCACTGGAATGGCTCCTCCACTATAGGCAAGGGGATCAGACCGGCTTGGATTTTCTGGTCCGCCTTCCCTATTTGTTGACACCGGTGACAAGACCTGCAATACTCCTTCACCTGCTGGGTGAAGTTAGGCCAGTAGAAATTCTGGGCTAACTGCTGCATTGTGCGTGCAATTCCCAGATGACCAGACAAGGGAATATCATGGGCAACCTTGAGCAACTGCTCACGATATCCCTGGGGAATGACAAGCTGCCTGCCTAGCATCCCTCCCTCTGTCTGTACTGCCTGTGTATACATAAGTGCATTTTCCCAATAAACCCTATGTCTGCCATCACCTCCCAATGCACCGTCCGAGTCTGCCCAAGCCCTAAGCTTCTCTAAACTAGGGTCAGTTCTCTAAGCAGCTGTGAACCCCTCACACCTTCCCAAGGCATGGGACAGGTCCCCTTCAGTCACTAAACTAGGGTCCCTAGCACTAGCGTCAGGGCTCTCAGGATCACTGTCAATCCCTACCCTCTGACAAGGGGTCACCCCTCCCTTTTTGGAGTAACCCTCTGTAGCTGGGTTGTTACTTGCGCCTGGGGAAATTTCTACCCCTTTTATCAGTCTCCCCCTCTGGAGACACAGGCTGGGGAACCAGCCTCTCAGTATCTTCCCCAATGGCTTCTGGGGGGCTCAGAGAACTACAATTTTCCCTGGCTGCTTGGCCACGGGTAACTGCACATACCACCCCCTGCTGGAGATTGTTACCCAAGATCACATCCACTGCTAATGTGTTAGCTACAGCCACCTGTTGCAAAATTCCCCCTGTTTCACCCCCATCCAGGAGAACACTGGCCAGTGGCAATGTTTTCTCTTCACCCGCAAAGTCCTGTATAGTCACATATTTATTGGGTATAAGCTGACCAGACTGTACCAGATCCCTCTTTTACCAATGTCAGGGATGCCCCTGTGCCCCTTAACCCCTGCGTCTGTACATCATTTACTATGACTGGGTGCATGTGTTCCCTCATGTTCACTGGCATGCTTCCATGGACACACAAACAACCCACTTCCTTTCTGGTACTACTTTGCATATTATTGCTTGCCCTTCTTGGACACTGTCTGGCAATGTTTCCAGTTTCTTTACATAACCAACAAACATTTCTTAGTTCAGAGAAATCTTTTCTTTAAAACCTGGGGCTAACTGGTTTTGGTGGAGGCAGTGAGGGTTTTAGCTGCCCTGAAGGCACTCTTTTCCCTTTCTGTGCTGCCACACTCGCCCCATTCGCTCTCAGAGCAGGTCTGCTCTTGGCATAGCGGTCCAAGAGTTCAGCAGCCTCTTGCACTGTTTTTGGATCTCGGTCCTCTAGCCAGGTTTTTAACTATGCTGTGCATGCCCAATAAAACTGTTCTAATAAAATCACATTTTCAATTTTATCAACAGTGTTTGCCTCAATTCCTTTCCGCCAACATTTTAAAAACTGACGTTGTTTTGAGGCTAGCTCCTCATAGCTCATATCAGGACTTCTTCTTTTTTTTTTCTTTTTTTTTCCATAAGTCTTTATTCCATTTTTGGTTACAGAGAATGAATCAATGGACAGCAAGCACAAACATATACGTACACAATCATGCATATAGCAACAGGTAGTAGAATACATCCTCTGCAATGCCCCCCTAAAACCCCCACCCTCCCTTCCTTCCCTCCCTCTACCCCCAGCACAAAGCCAAACTAAACTGCTTACCACCAGTTGGCAGAGGATCTATGAACACCTACAATGAGTAAATAGTGTAAAAGGCCCCAGATCTTGTTAAACCTAGGAAGTTTGTTTTGAAGGATGGCTATCATTCTTTCAACCCTCAGGCTGGCAAGTAATTCCTCCAGCCATTCCGTATAACTTATCATGACAGAATCCTTCCAGTGTCTAAGAACTATTTTCTTTAGAGTGGCTGCAATTAAAACCATATGGAACCTCCTACTCCTGACGAGGATACGAGAAACATCTCCCAGCAAGCATATTTCAGAAGTAAAAAGGTCCTCCAGTCCCAGCATTGGGTCCACTCTGTTTTTAATATCTGTCCACAGCGGGGTTATCTTCGGACAGTTCCAGAAAATGTGCATCAAATCCCCAATCCCCGTATGACACCTATTACATGTAGGATCCGCTACCATTTTTAAGCTAGCCAGCTTCTGCAGGGAATAGTAAATGTTATGGAGAATTTTAAACTGTATCAGTCTCAGCCAATCCTGCAGGAGAAATCTGTGGCAATTTTGCCATAGGACAGTCCAATTTATTTCCTCATTAGGAAACACTGAGGCCCAATATGCACATGGAGCCAGATTTTGGGAGTAGGCCCACCCAAATAATACTGTGTATACTTTGGAGACCGCATGGGAGAGGCCACTAGCGGCCTAGGATTGAAAAATTCTACTTTGGTCTGGATTGTCCTCATACCCATCTTACTGATTAGAAGATGTCAGAGCTGATACACTTTAAAACTGCTGTGGTGGGCATTTCAAATTTATTCAGGATTTCCAAGAGGAGGTACCTCGCCATCAGGTGTGAGAAAATCTTTTAAACGGTACGCACTGGCAGGCCAACCAAGTGGGCTGAGAGGTTTGTTATCAATTAGGAAATGGATTGCCCCAGATAGGTTGTGACCAATCCTGAGATGGTCATACTTTAGAAACCACAAAGCTGCATATGAGTTCTCACGAGATCCCTATCGGGAGTTCGTAAGGGGAAGGAGGATTTTCGGAGTAAGATAGAGCAGGGTCTCAGGCGCCAAACCATGTTTCTGAATGAGAGCTAGCTCAATTTGTAACCATAAAGGTACATACGATGGCTGTGCTGGGAAATCCGTACCCTGTACCCACCTAAGATATTTATTAGCATGACCCGCCCAGAAATAAAGGGCAAAATGTGGCAACCTTAACCCCCCTAATGGCTTGGGTGCAGCCACCTTGTGGTAGGCCATTCGAGCTTTCTTATATCCCCACATGAAGTTGGCTATAAGCCCATGGAGTTTTCTAAACCACGAGAGTGGTAACCAAACATTTAACATACTAAGGGGATAAAACAACCGGGGGAATACATTCATCTTAATTAGATTTATCCTTCCCCATAATGAAATTGGAAGCTGTGCCCATCTTTTCAAGTCTAGATCAATGGCATGCACCAGGGAGTCCAGATTTAACTGGCGTATCCATGTCATGCTCCTCATCAGGGTAAGATCCAGGTACTTTATGGAATCCAATTTCCAGGCTAAGCCGAGCTCAGTAATCTCTTGTTTAAAGAGATTCTTACTAAGGGGATATACAACGGATTTGTCTAAATTTAATTTGTAGTTGGTCAGAAGACTATATTCCTGAATAATTTCCAATAGAGCTGGGATAGACATCCTCAGATTGGAAACATATACCAGGAGATCATCTGCATATGCTGTTACTTTAACAGTATAGTCTAGGATTTTAATACCGTTTATTTCTTGCTTACGCACTATACCTCTGATAAGGGGTTCCAGATATATATTAAAAAGAAGGGGGGATAAAGGGCATCCCTGCCTGGTACCCACATACAGGGCAAAGGGATCTGAGGTAGCCCCATTACAACTAACCCTGGCTGTAGGGTTTGAGTAAAGGGAAATATCAGGACTTCTGAGCTTATGGAATTTAGCATACCCAATTATCAGGCTTGGATAATTCTGTCTTCGGGGGACCAGATATCTTTGCCTACGGGCACCCAACCAGGTCTCTCAAATGAACCCTTAGAACTCTATGCAAGACTTTAGAGAACTCTATCCATTTCCCAGTTTGGTATATCAATAAGCCCATACACAGTGTTACTTATAACCTTTAAAAGCTGCACTTAAAATAAAAAGAAATGTCAAGGCACTCTAGGCAGTTTCCATTGTAAAATGTATCTTTACTTTAAAATATCAAAACTGAACAATAATTACAGAACAAAATATATCCCAACACATACAGCCTTAAAACAAACAGGTAAAAGTGCAGTTCCTAAGATACATTCATTCAGACTGGTCTAATCTAATGCTTACTTTCTTTCAGTGCTTTGAGGGTCTCTTTTCTCTCAGTCAGGAATATTGTCTTGTGTGTCTCTGTCAGGGTTGTCTCAGCAATTAAACACAGTTCTGAGCCGGCCTCCTCATGAGGTCACTAACTCCGCCTTGGTGTAACAACATCTATATTTTATCTCACAGGATGTTCAAATAAAATATTTAAAAAAACATAATAAGTGACCTCACTGCCTTTCCTCCCTCAGGTTAACCAGATCAAACCGGTTTGTGCTCTGCTACACATACATCTCAAAAGTTTCTTTGATCTAAGTCACTGTATTCAAAGCAAAAGTGTATTTGCCTTTTTAATCCTGTCTGGGCCTTGGAATCTGCACCTCAAAGTTCTCTCTGATGTAATTCAAGAGTTCCCCGGGAATGTATATTTGGCCTTCCAAATTCGTATGGGTCTTATTTGGCCCAGCCATTAACCTTTTTGATGAAATGAGCTGGTTCCTGGAAGGTTATTCATAACCCATGCATGCTCTTTCCATATGACACCTAGAGCAAAATCAAAGGATTCCCCTGGGGATGCCATGAATGGCTAATTTCATTTCCTGGGATCAAAGCAAATTGACAAGGTAATTGCACTCCAGATATCTGCAGTTTAAAATACCTCTTGTCCTTTGAACTTATCTTGGGGGGGGTTTATGTGTCAGTTCAGCAAGATTGTAGTTTCCTCAAACTGACCTTCCCATCACATATTTTACATGTAATAAAAAAAAAATGAATACAGCTCTCAGAGCACGAAGAGCTGGCTGTCTACATCACATAGCTGACTATGTCACAGTAATAAATGACAGGGTTCAGGCCTCAGGGGCACCTTACAAACAGTGCAGTACAGCCATTGAAAGCTTTTACTATGCTGCAGAGACAGACAGTGTATCTGGCTATGTAACAGAGAGTAATAAATGACAGGGCTCAGGCCTCAGGGGCACCTAACAAACAGTGTAATACTGCAGCTGCAAGGATTTCACTATGCCACAGAGATAGACAGTGTAGTTGACAATGTCACAGTGATAAATGACAGGGCTTGGACCTAGGGAGCACCTAACAAACAGTGTAACACTTTGTTCCTTCTCTGTTCTCTCCCCAGCACCACCTCTTCAACTGAGGCTTATCCCTCCTCCCCTGGCTGAAATTGTTTCAGCCCCCCAACTATTTCTCCCTTTCCTGGTTGAGATTGCTCCTGTCCGTTCCTATTTCTCCCTTTGCTCCTTCGTGCAGTGTAGGCTTTTTCAACTGTTGATTGATTCAACTTTAAAGACAAGTCTTTCAGCCACAATTTGTGCTACAGAGTGAGCATCCATGTAGCTGCTTCCAGACTGCTGTGGATTCTGCACCACACAGACTCACAGCAGATGAAGCACAGCCCTTTAGACACCACTGACCAATCAGATGTCAGCCCAGTGCCATGTGCTTCTATTCTACTGTAAACTCTGTGATGGACCCCACAGGCTGTTCTTTTAATGACTGTTTCCAGCCTGGAAGTCCTTTACCAGTTGGCCATTACCCATTTCAAGCTATCCAACCTGAGAATAACATTGTTATGTCTGGTAGGGTAGTACATTACCTGAACAATCCAACCCAGATGGAAATAGGTGATACCCACACTACCTGACCCAGCTACCCATCGGATAGCCCATGCCTACCCAGGATCTTCCAATTTTATGTACCCAGAAGTTAGGGTGCAACCTACTGAACTTATGGCAATCTAGTCTTTAAGGTTCTGTGCCCTCCCCTTCTTCTACTTGGGAAGGTTCTGATCTAGTTAGTTCTTTAACTCTGTTCAGAGGAGCAAGTCCAGGACAAGGAAGGAGTGTACAGATGACCACACTGGGTGATGTGGGACACTGGGCTTATGGAAGAGATGATGCAGAACCTGACCCACTGATTGAGTAGGGGAAAAGTAGCTAGTACAAAACTTCCTGGTGTAGGTAGTCAAGACGCCTGTTCAGTTGGAGCCCATGTGATTCCATCAAGGTAAATACACAGGCAGTGTAAACCATTACAAGAGACAAGCAACCAAACATGTACCGAACAAACAGTAATATTTACTGTATCTAAAAAGTGGTGTTGGAAATCCAACATACATATTGACTGAAACCTGTTTAATAATATTTCTTACAGATTGGCTGACCCAGACACACACTGAGATGCAGGGGTGAGTGACTCAGTTTATTTTTTAAAAATAAACAGTAAAACACCTCCTTACTGTATTTTATGACCAGGATGGTTTGTTAAACAATGGAGCAGAGAGAGAGAGAGAGAATGATATTTGTGCAGCTTACAGTAGTTTGTTATTCTGTTACGAAACTTGTAACTGAAGGGTGGTTGTGGACCCTTTTGGGGGTAAAACAAAGGCACAAGAATTCTCCTGAGGAGGGTTCCACCCTTAGAGGTGTCACAGCAATAATGTTTCTTTAGGCTAAAGGTATCATAGGGAAGGAGCCACAAGAAGAGAAATGAGCCACTGGAAGAGGAGGGGTTGTTGGTAGGAGCAATGAAAATACATTTCCTCACAAATCATGAGCATGCTTCTTTAAATAGCCCTAGAAGGGAAAATGGTTAGAGTCTCTGTCTTCCCCACCAAACCTCATGCTGAAGCCTTACAATTATAAAGACAGACTGGCAGATCTTGGACTGCCCTCCATGGAAAAGAAGCTATGCTTGAAAATTTTCTGTTTTACCAGTATTTCATTTTATTATAGAACTTATTTACCCAGGACAGCCCAGCTAGGAGGCAACATTTTATTTCCAATGGGGTTCTGTTCTACTCATTTCCTCAGATGAGCAGCTTGGAGCACTGAGATGAAGTGACTTTTAGAAAATGGCAAAGATAAATCTCAAAACCTGATTGGCTGAGAACATTTGTGAGGTGGGCATCTATTTTTCAATAGATGCCCTCTAAAAAACAAGCACCAACTTCATACACCAGTTACAAGCTGGTATCCTTGTGCCATAAAATTCACAACCAGCGAGTCACCATTTTTTTCTCCATTACCGGCTGACCAATTGAAGAACCCCGCTCCCCGGCGCTGCTGCCGAAGTGCCCAACAGTGCCATGAATAGGCAAATCATCAAAAATAAATAAAAACTCATTTAAAACATCAAATCAACCTTTTCAATCAAGCACACACCTTTGCAGAGCAACACAGAGAATTACGCCTCCCTTCCTCTTCAAAGCCAGCCAACACAGTATTTAAGCAAGCTGGCCAAGGCTCTACGCATGTGGGAGCCAAATTGAAAAAAGTGCCTCCTACATTCCTCACCTTGCCTTTGCCTCACAACATGCATGGTATTCCTTACCTCGTCCTGTATAATGAGGTTACTAGGCTTTCTCTTACTCTGCATTTTTTTAAATGCATCCATCTTCTCGTGGTCATGACTCCCAATGGCCAATTCCTCACCAACTAAAACCACTTGTACAAGCAATTCATCACCTGCTCTCCAAATGGCGATAGCAATTCCTTGCCTGCTCTCCAAACCAGTGGTACTTGGCTCCACATAGCCTCAAATCCCACCAATACTTAACATACAGGACTACAAATCCTATAAACCAATGGGGCAGCTATGTACCTCATATAAGCAAAGTGTCATAGACAAGATCACCCTCTAGTGGCACACATACCACATTACAGGGACTACTTTCCAAAAATTATAATTTCATGTTTTTTTAAACATTGATGAAACTATTTTAAAAAGGTTTTTTCTATTATATGAAAAATATTACTGATGGGCCATTTTCTAAGTGCAATAATACCCTCCAGGGTGGGCATTATGTAAGCAATAATACCCAACAGGGTGGGCTTTATTGGGAAATACCGGACTGCCCAGGGGCGTGATGAGGCCCAACGCCGCAGGTGGAGGGCCTTATAGCCCCTGGAAGGTCTGGTATTTCCCAATAAAGCCCACCCTGGAGGGTATTATTGCACTTAGAAAATGGACATTGTAAAAAACCAAAAAAAAGATTAAAAATTACATAGAAACATAGAATTTGACATAGAACATAGAAATTGTTAATAAAAATCATTTAGATTGAGTTTTTGTAATTAAATAGTTCCTCCGCCTGTATAGGAATGAAGGACTTTTGTCCATCTGGAGAGTCCATAGTTAAATAAGAAAAAAAAGCCGGTGGAATGCTGTTACTGCTTCCCCACAGCAGCCTGCTTGTTTCTTCATGCGGACCCCCATCACAAAACAGTTTTGTAGCCCCATCCTCCTCATTTATTTACACAGTAGCTCTTGTCTTTTTTTTATACTGGTTGCTGGAGCCAGGAGCTGTTTGTATCTGAAGAAAACGTGGTCTAAAAGAATGAATGAGCATGCAAGGCAGGGCTTCACATTGCTTCGTGATGAAGGTAATTATGCTGTTAGGATGATGTGTACAAGTAACTGCTGTAGTTACACTGACAGCCACCAGGTAAATACAGAAGCAGCTTCAGTAACTGTTGGGGGCAGTGGTGTGAGGGAGTCGCTTGCTGCATTTTAATAGATCCGCTTCTTACTGTGATGCTGAATGCAGCAACGGCTTTTACTTTCTTTTTAGTGCGGAAAAGTGAGACTGCAGTCGGGAGAATGGAGCCATAGTAAAAGACTATGACAGTGAGGAATACTCATTTCCTCACTGTTCTCAAGTGTAAAATCAGCATGCTTTCTTTTTTTTATTAACAGGGAGCCAGTCAAGACTGAAGTAAGTAGCGTTGGGGGCAGCTGTAGTTCTTGCTCAGCGAGAGAAAAAAACATGGCAGGCTTTTCAACTTTTCTAGGGTGCTTTCAGCAAATTAGAAAGCAGGCTGGGCACCACTGGAAAATGCTACACTGTGAGGTGGCACTTGGACTGGCTCTTATTTTTAGCTGGGCATCTATTGAAAAATAAATGCCCAGCTTGGAGCCTGTGTCAGCCAATCAAGTTTGAGAATCCATTCAGGCCATTTTCTAATGGTTAATACCAAACCTTCCAGGGGCTATAAGTCCCTCAGCCTATGGTGTTGGGCCTCATTATGCCCTGGGAGGTCCGGTATTTCCCAATAATGCCCATCCTGGAGGGTATTATTGCTTACATAGATCTCACAGTCAATATTTGGCTCTGCCAAGATTTGAAACTATGATCTCTGGATTTCTCAGTCAGTACTCTAACCACTAGACCACATTACCATCCTACTGGATGCACAATGACATGATTACAGTATTCAAGTATCTAAAAGGGACATCAGACTTGGCGCTCATTTTTAAGATGCACAAGGGTGAAAGGAAAAGAGGACACTTCAAGTAACTGAAAAGAGGAAGACAGCCGGCTCCGTGGCACCAAGTGAAGGGGTTCGCTCAGCACACTGGTGACCAGGGTTCTCACCCTGAGCCCGGGTGTCAGGAGCAGAGACTGGCAGGGAGGGACTCCAGAGTATCCATTGGACGTGTCCCTCCTTGGGGGGGGTGTAGGGTCTTGGCGCCTAAAGATTGATTGGGAAATGCACAGGGGATGTGAAGCATCAACAAGCCCCTGCACATCCCCACCTCAGGTTGCCATCCTCATGCAGGCTTATCAGGGTAGAGTGGGTGGGCCAGAAGAATGGAAGAAGACCCCTGACTGACCGGTAGCCCAGGACAGCCCTATGCTGACCCCCCCATCTGGACCCCAGGCTAAGTAGTTGTGCCTATGGGCACTTCTCCCCCTGAGGGGAGAGACCCATCCAATGAAAGATTATGTTGGGTCACCCGAAGGAACAACCAGCAGTAGCAGGGGCAGCGGAAGGGGACCGGAGGACGAGGGTAGCTGAGGGTCCTAGGTGGCCTGAAGGAGTGGCCGGTCAGAGAGGCAGGGAAGAGCAAAAAGAAAACAAAAAGAAAAGAGGAAAATGAGGAACCACTGGAAGAACTACTTTATACAATGAGAGGTGAAAACTTGGAGTAGGCTATCAGAGCATGTGTTATTGGATGATACTGTAATAACCTTTAAGCTCAAGCTGCTGTTCCCCTCAGTGTACCAGCACCATTTCTCCTGCCTTGATTGTATTTCCTTGACTCCTAGAACCCAAGTCTGGTACAATGCCTAGTAGCAGCATTTGTTTCCCCTGTAGCAATCACATGCTCCCTTCCTTGATGCATTTTTTGCCTTACTCAGAAGGTGCAAACTTTTGTCTATCCCCAACCACAGCTGGAAGACACAACAGACCTCTGCCTCCTGACCGGGGGTTGGGGGGCAAGGAACGCAAGGGCAGGAGCCGCTATATCTGAATATTTGGGGCCAGTGCTCTGAATGCCATGGACCTCTTGGTTATCTCTGCCCCCCCCAAAAAAAAAAACCATCATAGGGCTGTGGGCTCAAACAGCAATCTTATGGTAGTTTCTGTGAGAGGGAAGCATACAAATTCTGGAGGCCCTTTTTGGACCTATAGGGTATCATAGATTTGGAGTGACAGCTGTGCGAACCAATGCGAACTGGCTCCAAAGTGTGCCTATAAAAAGGGGACCATGCTGCAGGCTGACAGATCTGGGACAGATTTCAGTGGGACAGGATCTACTGTTGTCCCAGAGGTTGAGCTGTTCCAATGTTAGGCTCTATGCCTTGGAAATGAATGGTAAAGGAAGCTGATGAGTTCCTGTGAAGGCAAAGAGCTTCATTTGCATGCAAAACAACTAAAGTGATGATGCTGAAGAGAGTGCGCTGAGTGGAAAAACTGAAATCCAGGGCTGATGATTTTGGTTCCATTTTAGGCATGTGGGGAAAATGACAACAACACAGACTCACAGACACTGACTTGTTGTTTAACCATTTTTAATTAAGCACAAGGACACTAACAAGGATCCTGGCACTTCGAGGCACTCTGCATCTTCTTCAGGGAATGGAGAGCTGCCTATAGCTGCTGACTATTAATACTAGTAAGTCACGGTTAATTTACAATGTGCACATTTAAAAATGTACAAATGTGCAAAATGGTTTTAAACAATTAGATAAGATACTACTTGAAATGTAATTGCTGACATTAAAGCTGAAGCTCTTGAAATTACATGAGGGCTAAATGCCCATTTAGTCTGCCAATAAAGGTGATCCAAAATGTAAGACTCAGATTAACTGCTACTTCTAAACGAGCCTCATAAATGTAACAACCCAACTGCACAATCCCACAATTAAAACAAGAACTCAGTACCCCACATCGACATCTCTTCAATGAGAAGTGTGCGAAAAGATAGTTTTCCAATCAAAAGGAAAAAAATAATGAAAACAGAGGAACAAAACCATAAATAAATAAATTATATTACATAAATGGGTAGTGGAGATAGAGAGAGGGAAAGGAAAGAAGGGATAAAAAAACAGAATGAAAACAGTGAGGAAAGGGGGATGGGTTAAGTATAATTGAATGTGAAACAAAAAAACAAACAAAAAGTGAAAAACAAAAAATAAAAAAGTGAAAGTGTTAATGAAAAAATAAAAATAGAAACCAATTTGGAAGGAACTGTAGAAGGACTTAATACCATTTAAGTTGCATAATTTACAATTCATTACAATTATATATAAATACATCCAAGATGCAATGATCAAATACTGAACAAATCAGACATACATTAAGTCACATTGTAACACGGCTCTCAGTCGAGGTGTCGAAAGCACCGCGGCGATAGGCGCAATCGCCACAGCTGACTGAAACCGAGCGGGTATTAAGCCACGCATAACGCCCGCTCGGTCAGTACCAGCTGTGGCCATGGAGGCTGCCGAGAGTAGCAGCCCGCTCCGGTAGTACCTAGATTTGCCAGGAGTGAGAGGGTGCAGCACTGAGCTTGCAATTTACAGGGTCAGAGAGCGAAGTCAGAAATCGGGAGCGCCTGGCAACACTGGTATACAGAGGCAGTTGCACTAGGTAGCTGCCTGCTGTGTCGCCGATGAAACTGCTGGACTCGTGAAGCTGCTGCCACCCATCGCCTAGTAGTACCTGAGCCATGGAGCTGTTGTCAACCTCGGAGAGGACCGGTGCGGCCAACCCAGCAGGTCCCCGAGTACAGGCAGACAGGCAGGGACGCCGACAGCTTGTAGAACAGTTGGAGCCGCCGAATCATTTAAGTGCAGTCCAGCACGTAAGATTTTTGCACTGTACCGTCATAAAAAAAATTTTGTTTGCACACCTGACTCCCGCCTCCTGTGTTGGTTCGGCTCCGGGTGGAACAGAGACAAACCGTGATCGTACCGGGCAGAAGGTGATCCCGCCGGAGGCGATGCCGGTAACAGAGGTTGTGCGGCGCGCGCAGAGCCCTGTTACAAAGCGCGTAATCACCTTCTGCTTGGGCTCCACGGTGATTAATGCCCTGGGGCTACACCGGCTGGCGCCCGGCACGAGCCCCAGCGGCATTAATCCACCGGTAGAGCCCTCAGCTGGCGGTGATTAATGCTTACAGTGCAGGAAAAGTCCAACAGCAATCTTGAGTCCTGAGCACATGGCCTTGGAGGAAGATTTTCCCGAAGCTGTACTCTATTTGAAGTTAAACTCTATTTTTTTGTAGAATCCTGTTGAGTAGCTCATTGGCACTGGTTTGGATTGTTGGCACTCGAGCTAGATGTGGGGCTGCAACCAGTCTATAGGTTCTGAAGCCAAGACTTCAGTTTCAGTTTCAGTTCAGTTTATTTTTTTATACAAGAAAGGCATGTGATCAAAACTGCCCGTTTTCACAAGTGTCCAGTAAGGACAAACAATAGTAGGTTACAAGATTTAAAGGACAATGCAAATTACAAGGTATAACAGACATAATGGGTACAAAAATAAGTGCCATCAAAGTGTGTATTACATATAGAAACACAGAAACATAGAAGTTGACGGCAGATAAGGACCGCAAGGCCCATCCAGTCTGTCCATTTCTTTTTCTACTTTATGAATGTGCCATCGGCCTTTGCTTTGTCAATGGCCTATCTATTCATACTCATCTGTATTGCTCCCTTATGCCTATCCCATGCCTGTTTGAAGCCCTGCACCGTATTCGTATTCACCACTTCCTGAGGTAGGCCATTCCCACCATCCTTTCTGTGAAAAGAACTTCCTCACATTACCCTTGATCGGCCTCCTCTACTCTCATGCTGTGTCCTCTTGTCCTGCTATTTTTCTTATATTGAAACATGTTAGACTCTTTTACCTTGTTAATGCCCTTAAGGTGTTTGAATGTTTCGATCATATCACCTCTCTCTCTCTCTCTCTCTCTCTCTCTCTCTCTCGCTCTCTCTCCTTTGCTCTAGGGTATACATATTTAGCTCTGTTAATCTGTCCTCATATGTTTTCTGATGCAGTCCCTGCACCATTTTGGTTGCCCTTCTCTGGACTGCCTCAGTTTGGTTAATGTCCTTGTGAAGGTGCAGCCTCCAGTACTGCAGGCAGTACTACAGATGGGGCCTTTCCAGTGTCTTGTAAAGAGGGATTATTACCTCTCTCTTACGACTTGTGATACCCCTACTAATACACCCCAACATCCCCCTAGACTTATCTACTGCTTTAGTGGTCTGCTTGGATGATTTCAGGTCATCTGTGATGATGATGCCCAAGTCTCTTTCATCCCTTATGACTGCCAGCAACTCCCCTTCCAGCCTATAGGCGGCTTCAGGGTTTCTCTTCCTAATGTGCATGATCTTGCACTTCTTTGCATTAAACCACTCATTAGGTAAATATGTTGATAGCTCTGCCCTGTTTTAGCTACCAAATGTATAGGCATTAACCAGTAGTTAGTGTATTTATACTCTGTATGATTGCTCACCCACATTTATTCTATGTATGTTGTATGTACTGTATGAATGTCTATGTTTTATTCTAATGTGGAGCCTTTGGAAACGAGTCTATGACTCAAAGGGTTGTAATTCCAATTTCCTAAATAAATAAATAAAACCCCAGTTGCCACTCTTCTGACCATTTTGCTAGTTTATCCAGATCTCTTCTCATTCTGCCCACCCCATCTGGATCATCTACTCTGTTGCAGATCTTGGTGTCATCTGCAAACAGACAAACCTTACCCTCCAGTCCATCTGCAATGTCACTAATAAAGATATTGAAGAGGACTGGCCCCAGGACTGATCCCTGAGGTATCCCACTTGTGACTTGTGACTTGCATCTCTTCTGACTGTATACCATTTACCACCACTCTCTGTTTTCTGCCCATTAACCAGTTTGCCACCCACTTGGCCAACTTCTGACCCAAGTATGGGTCGGTGTGTGTAACGAGAAGTTTACACGCACACGAGGAGTTAGATGCTACGTAAACCTTGATAGTGAAGCTCAAGGGGTTTATGAATAGCATCTAACCCCAAGGGTGTGTGTAAACTTGGAGTTTACACATACCAACCCATATTTTATTTCATTTTATTCATTTTTTTATAGAGCTTTTTGGTCCCCATCGCCTCCTCCCACCAACAGGCAACGGGGATACATATGAATTTTTTACAGGTTTTCTCCCCTACACCCTCCCCAGAGGCCCCTGCACATGGCTGTGTGAGCACGTGGAGGCACACTTCACACCCAGTGGCACTGGCTAAACCCCTTCCACCTCCCAATATTTTGCCACCCCTCTCTGCCTATGTTACCCACTGGACCTCCACCTGGTGGAAGCGGAACTATGGGGGGTGCCAACCCACCCTCACCACACTCAAGAGAAGAGAGCTGCCTGCTGGCATGGTCAATCCTGCTCCCGCCTCCCCACCCTGACAACCTGAGGTCATTTCTGAACCCAGGTCACCAGTGTAGCATGAGGTAAGGTGCCCAGCACCTCAATCCTCTGCCACCTGGCTGGGGCTGCCCATATTTTATTTTATATAATTGCTGGGTTTGCCTTTTTCACCACAGCAATTATATAAAATGAATGGAGGCTCCTGTGTGGCCCTGGCCAAGTTACATTTCAGCGTGCAGTCCACGGTGCTGTTTTCTATTTATTTATAACTTTTTCTTTTGTTTCACTTGGCAGTCGAAAAATAAATTCTTTCCCCTTGTGGTAGATTTTTTGTTTAAAATTCACTTACTGCCACATACGACTGGCTGTTCAGTCTCCGAGGAAAAAACATGTGGCCAGCAGTCTGAAGGAAAGAGCTGCAGCAGGGCATGCGCAGAGCGAGGGAAACCGTGTGCATGTTTGCCATTATAAATACTCCTTTATAACAAAAATTATGCCATGGTTTCCCTATGGGAAAAAGGCAAAGCCAGTTAATATAGTACAATAAAACACAGTAGTGCAGTAATCAATACTGGTGGCAGTGTTTATTATGAATGGGACAGACATTCCAGGACAGATCAAGGCCTAGGGCATTAGCAAGACTACAAACTGGAGAGCTGACACTTAAGGCTGTTAAAATCGTAGACTTGTGGGTCAGTACAGCACCTCAGCAGTCGAAGGAGGAGAGAATGGAAAGCCAGTGAGCCATCTAGAAGAATCCAAGAAGCCAGTACCTGACAGAGGTGGAGCAAGTCTGAAGAGGGTGTCTGACTAATCCAGAGATGCCATGGGAGACTGGAGGGCTGGAGGCCTGCAGACACAGAAGAAGCATCTGGTTGGAGAACCATGAGTAAAAGCAGGGCTTGCCCTGCCTCAGGAAATGCTTGCTTTTTTGAATTTGCTTGCAAGTTGGCCAACAGGCTGGACTACCAATACCCCATGTTATGGTGTCACTCTTAGCCATTTAAGCAACTGCATGGTATTTAGGATTTGGGGAAATAATTGTACAATCTGTTTGTCTCTAAGTTAAAGTGCAACAAAGCCAGCCAACCTGTGGCAAATACATCGGGCCTATACAAGTTCAACATCTGAGGTACCCAGAGCTATTTGTGAAGAGCTCACATCGTGTGTAAGGAGAATATGCTTGTGGGAAGAGAGTAGCAATGTCCAGTACAGGAGGACCATCAAGTAACTGTGCTGTTGGCTAGCCCTGTGGTATGGAGGGCTAAGGCATTGAGCACCTTACCACCTGCCATGCTGGCAACCCATTTTCAGGAATGAGCATGGTATGGTGGGGATCATTGGGGAGGGAGAAGATGGATCATCCCAGGGATAGCTGTTCTCTTCCAGGGAGGGTGACAAGCCCTCTCAGCCAATGACTGCCGCTGGTTGGAGGCCCAGTGTCAATGCAGGTGCAAGCGTTTGAACAGGTGGGGCCGCACATCTGCACGATTTGCGTGCCTCCACATGCACATACTGATGTCACATGACATCATGGCAGGGTCAGAGGGAGGAAAATGGAAAACAGAATCTGAGGGCTGGATGATCCCCCTGCACATCTCCCTCTGACATGCACCACCACATGGACACCTGGAGTTGTGGAAAATGGTCCTGTGACAGAGGATGGCCCTCCAGTCCACCACAGGGGGCAATCTGTGGGAGTCACATTCCAAGTAGTGTAGGGGAAGTGGATGCCACCTGAGGAGAGGTGGGGTCAGGGTACTGAACGAGTTGTCCAAGGAGAAAAGGTTTTGTGAGAATAAAAAGGAACTGTGCTATTTAGCTGTGTGGGGTCAGTGGCTAGAAGGCTGCACCTGGTATCTCGTAATATTGGTGAACCAAACTGAATATCTCAAAAATGAGCAACTCAGTTCAGGCACCTATAGGAGCAGTGACAGTGAGGATATAGCAAGGGCTGGGGAATAGCGATGGAGGAGGGAAAGAACAATGACTGCTAATGATGGGGTTTTGCAGAAAGCACTGGAGAAATATAGGAGTGCAGCCTGCTGCTGATGAGCTGGCCGCTTGGCATGGTGAGTAGGGACACCCGCATGTAGGTGATGGTCCTGGGTTTGGGACTGCCTACTGTTTTTTTTTTTTTTACTTTTACCGGTGTTGGAGTGGGATTTTTTTAACTTTTTGCCATTGTCTGGTTCTGGGGCCACAGTAGTCGCCTGTCCCCCAGTGTCCACACCCCCCCCGAGATTATTTTAGTTTTGGGAGTGCAGGAGGCATAGCCTCCTGCATTAAACATTAATTTTATTGTATGCCAAATTGGTGTTTGCTGTGATGTGTTTTATGCCGATTAGGTATTCAGCAAGATGTACTCGCTTTTTTGTGAGTCGCAGTAAAATTTTCGCTATTATGACATGGAACTGCTGCACCCTGGCCAGTCTTCACTGAACACAACTGGAGTAATCATTATTTGGTATGCATGTTCTGGGCTAGGTAAGAAGACATTATGAAGACAGGTTGGTTTAAAACCACCTGGGAGTGTAACTAAGGGGGTCACTGATCAGGACTGCTTAGAAAGACCACCTTACCAGATCACGTGACGCCGGTGATGAGAAAGCCGTGGCTTTCTGGAGCTCCCCATATTGCCCAGTATAACTATTAAAAATACCCTAACTAAACTATTTTTCCTTCAAGAATCTCCACCAGGAGCAACTGTGAGACACTCGAGCTATTCGACGATCACAGAAACCTGACCATGGCAGCGACGGATATGTCTAAATCAGCCTCCTCTTCTGATGGGGAGACAGAGCCAAATTTTGCCAAGGAGGCCAAGTGTCCTTGGAGGAGTGCATCGCCACTCTTCCCCGCTTAGTCCTTGGCCCCAGAAGACACATCAGCACAAATGCAAGCAGACCTCTCATTAATCAAACAGGCTGTATTTACCTTAGTAGACGAGATGAAAGAGATTAAACCTGCTCTGAAGGAATTATCCATGAGAATGTCTGATGCTGAAGCTAGAATATCCTCTCTGGAGGATCACAGGGCTAGAACTGATCCAGAAAGGGTCCATCTCAAAAGATCTCTTGCGGCCCTGGAGAATAAAGTAGACGACTTAGAAGGTAGAAATCGTCAACTTAGTGATCCTGGGCCTGCCAGAAGGTGAAGAGGGGCCCAACATGTTACATTTTATTCAGAAATACCTAATGAAAACTGTAGGCCTCTCTCCAAATTGGCCCAGCTATGTTGTGGAACAGGCCCACCAAGCTCTTCGAGCAAAACCTCCTCCGGAAGATCCTCCCTGACCCATTATATTAAAAATGCTGAACTTTTTAGATACAGATTATGTGCTGAAGAAAACAAAAGAGTTCGAAGTCATCTTATGGGCAGGGAAATCTGTGAGAATTGTCCAGAACTTCACAGTGAAAGTGCGCCAGGCCAGATCTGCATATCGCCCAGTGCTGAGCAAATTCTGGGCAGCACAAATTAAGCATCGGCTGATATATCCAGCTCATTTGGAAGTCACCACTGGAGTGGGTAAAAAGCACTATGACTCAGCATCAAATGTTGTCACAGAGCTAACTAAACTCTTTCCAGAGTTAATTCATCAGCAGACTTAATTCAGTTCCCTGACCTGATGAGATCCCTGTTACGCCGATTGGTTTGTCGGGGTGCACTTTTTGAAAGACCTTATCGTTCATCGATTCTGAGAAGATTTGAAGTATTCTAAGAAAGGAGCCCTGTGTTGACTTCTGCTCTTCATCTGGTTTTTAGTGTGATGCCTATAACAGAACCTGTACTGAGACTGTAACATGACTTTGGAGTGCCACCTGCTGTTATAATAGATTAATCCAATTTTGGTTGTCAGTTTCTAAATTGGGGGTGACACTGAAAGATTATCTAGCCTTAGTAGCAACCCTAAGATTCAGGGTTCAATTTTTTATTATGTCCCCCCCTTTATATTTTGTTTTTTGAAGACAAATCTAAGTAAGAAGGACCTTAAAAATGACTGGCTAGTTAAATGTTAATTATAGATTAATTTTAAGACTATTAAAAAGGGCACTCATTACAGAAGGACAGTGGAAGCCCTCTCTTTTCTTCTTTTCTTATTTTCTATATGGAACATAGGCTGATAGGAAGCCTTGAGTGAGGAGCCCTATTTTATAATTGCATCAAGTGTGTTGATGACGTCAATTTAGGGGCATCATATAAAACTGTGATAGCGATAACACAGTGGCCAGTATTTGAATACAAGTTGGGTTTATATAAAATTTCGTTAATAATCTGCCAGCAACTGGGGGGCCAGCCTTGCCTAGCCTCGGATCAGAGTTACAGGAGTAGACTTTTGGCCTGGGTAGATGGTTTTGCTTGTACAGTTTTTTCTTATTCAAGGGTTAAAGTATGTTTAGTTTGGGGGGGGGCCTGTGCATCACTTAAACTCTGGATTAATTAGAAGAGGTAGCATGCAACTTATTATACACAGGAATGGCTAATCCTTTTTCTTTTATTACATGGAATGTTAAGGGTGGGAAGGACAATAAGAAAAAATAAACTCTGCTCAGACATCTTCATCAATTTGCTCCGCAAATAGTGTTTTTGCAGGAAACCCATATACCTGATGCACAAACCACCAATTTAGCTAAGTTATGGGTGGGTAAAGCATATGGAGCAGGAAATACTTCATGTGAAAGTGGGGTCACAATTCTTATAACCAAGGTAGTTCCCTTTACCCATTTGTCTGAAATTAAAGACCCGGAGGGTAGATTAATATTTATACATGTTTTTTTGGGTAGCTGTGAGCTGGTACTGGGTTCAATTTATGGCCCCAATATAGACTCCCCCAGCTTCTTCCCCATACTAGCTACCACACTAGCCCCCTTCCACCATTTCCCCCTTATTTTGGGTGGAGATTGGAATCTGGTTCAAGCCAATGATTCTGATCGTACTTACTGTAATAGAGTGGATCTTTCTCAAGTCCAGTGGGCTTTATTAGAATTTATAGATTTTTTGGCTCTGACTGATCCCTGGAGGCTTTTTCACCCCACTAGTAGGGAGTATACTTCCCACCCTCCTCACAATGTCCAATCCAGACTAGATGACTTTCTAATCAGCAAAGAATTAATCCATTCTATAGTGGGCTCTACTATCCAGGCTCAGGTTACATCAGACCACTCTCCAGTACTTCTGACCATAGATGCCCCTTCCTTCCATGCCCGCCTCCACACATGGTCCTTAAACAACCAACTGTTGCAGAATGACAAGTTAGTAGGCAGATTAAAACACTATCTAGAAGAAACTATTAAATTCAATTGGGAGGGCTCCTTACCATTGGATGTAATTTGGGAAAGCCTTAAAGCCACTAGGCGAGGAGAGCTGATTAGAATGGCTACATCTAGGAAGAAGAAAAGGCAAGCTCAAGCAGATGGCTGGCTTGCTCAGATTCGCTCTATAGAACAAAACCTGTCAAAATCCAGCCCAGATGATGTTACAGAGCAACTGGCTAAGCTTAGAGCACAATATTCAGATTGCTTACTAGGGAAGGTGGACAGAGCAGCAGCTAAAACTAAGGCTACTTATATTGGCCAGGGGAATAAAGTCAGCAGGCTTTTGGCCTTGCACCTTAAACAGCAAGCTAGCTGTAAATGGATAGCTACCTTAGCTGACCCAGAATCTGGCTTACACACGACAGACCCTAAACGAATGGCTGAAATGTTTTCGAGGTTTTACCAAACCCTTTATTCTGCCCCTCCCCCCTCAGATTCACACCCCTCAGCTTTAATCAGGTCATTCCTTTCCTCTGTTGTGCTTCCATCCTTAACCGAAGTGCAGACCCAAGCAACACTTGGGGATATCACAGAAGAAGAAGTGCAATTAGCCATAGATGCACTCCTGCTTAATAAATCTCCAGGCCCAGGCAGCTATACAGCCTTATTTTCCAAAAAGTTTAAGCGGTAGTTAGTTCCTCTGCTTTCCCAACTGTACAACTACTGGAACAGGTTTCCTCCTGCAGACAAATGATTATTTGAAGCACGTCTGTTTCTATTGCCCAAACCTGGCAAAGACCATACTAAACCTGAACATTATCGCCCCATATACCTTATCAATAATGATGTGAAATTGTATGCAAATATTTTAGCATCTCACCTGTCCAAGGTATGGGAGTCCTTACTTAGTCACGAGCAAGTGGGGATTGTGACAGGCAGATATTCGAGTGACCACCTTAGAAAAATGTTATACTTTCTTTCCACACCCAGGGAGACCTTCCCTGATTCTGTGCTGGTCTCCTTGGACATGGAAAAAGCTTTTGACAGGGTCTCTTGGGAGTACCTCTTCATAACGTTACAAAAGTTCAGTTTCCCTTCAGAATTCATAAATAGGATCTGAGTTCTTTATACCTGCCCCTCGGTACGTATTCTATGCAATAACAAACTTTCTGATCCATTTTTGCTTTCCCCAGGGCACTCATCAGGGCTGACCCCTTTCCCCCTACCTTTTTAATTTGTACCTGGAACCCTTGACCCGAGCCATAATCAGTCCCCCCAGATAACAGGACTGACCATTGGCGAGAGATCCTATAAGTTGTCCTCCTTTGCAGATGGTATTTTATTGCACATCTCCAACTGGACTACCTGGTTCCCAAAAACCTTTAACATTATTACTCAATTTGGCCTATTCTCAGGTTACAAATTAAAAGCTTCAAAGACTATAGTATACCCAATATCAGCAGTTAACACTAAACCAATGTGTGTAGAGTTGGGACTATCCTATGAACTTTCGTTCTTGACTTATCTGGGCATTAAGCTAACCAAAGATCGTACTAAACTAAAAACTCTTAATTTAGACCCAGTACTGCAACAAATTGAGAAAGATCTAACCCACTGGTGCCACTTACCACTTACTAGACGAGGACGAGGAAATATCATTAAAATGTGTGTGTTACCCAAAATATTATACCCCCTGGGAATGCTGAACATCTAGTTACCAAAAAGTTGGTTTGTAAAGTTGCATTCCATTTGATCTTCCTTTTTGTGGCTAAATAAACCCCCTCATAGGGCTAATGGGAAACTGCGTAGACCCCAACATGCGGGCGGACTGCAATTGCCAAACTTTTTCAGATACTATCTAGCTATACAGGTTCTAAATACTTTCACTGGGGTAAGGTGGACATTGGGTCAGATACCTGCTTGGAGTGGCTTGATATAGAGAGGACACTGGCAAAAAAATCATAATCTCTTGCTAAAAGCCTTCCTATATGTTTCTTATACTAAGCTCCCCAAAGAGCTTCAACCTTTTGGGACCATTGGGATGGAGCATAAGAGCCCATCAACAACTGTGCAAAACTTTAAATATTAGACACTAAATTAAAGGCCCAACCACTATTTAACAACCCAAACCTAAAAATAGGAAACAAACCTATCCCCTTCACCTTCTGGTGAGATAAACCCAAACTAACAATAGGGAATCTGATATATAATAATTAGGTTAGGCAATTTGTTGAGGTTGTAGAAATGTATAAAGTTCCAAGGAAATTCCACGTTTAATATCTTCAACTCACAAATTGCCTCAAACACTTTTTAAGCCTTGGAACAGAACGGGATGACGACAAGTCACAGTCACCTTTTCAGGAGTATATTAAAACTGTAGGGGAAGGGCGCCCAATATCTTGCCTTTATAAGGCCCTGGCCAGATGTGAGGACCTTTCCACAGCTCCAATAGCACATTACTGGCAGAACTCTTTGGGCCTTTCCTGATCTGCCCAGAAATGGCAAACTGTTTGGATGTCCCTTTTTCGGTTTATTAAACAAGACAGACTCAGGCTATTACAATTTAATATATTGCACAACCTATACCTTACACTATATAGCCTGTACCACATGAAAAAAGCTGCCTCTCCTATATGTCCTATATGCAAAGCCACTACAGGGACCCTGTTTCATAAATTGTGGGAATGTCCTCCAGCTAAACAGATATGGGCCCTGGTGCATTGTAAAATTAGACAATTGATAGGTGATGAAGACTATTTTACCCCTGAGCAGTGCATAGTAGTAGACTATTCAGTAATACCTAAACTGGAACATAGATACTTTATTGCCCTTATATCCTTGGTTACCAAGTTAATTATACTTCATCACTGGAGGGATGCTTGGATGCCTTCTTATGCAGAATGGGTGCAGGAATGCCTGATGGCAATATCAGCAGAGTCACTAATAGGTAGCTATACTCTTGCTTTCAGTAAAACCAAACCATATTGGTATCCCTTATCTACGTTTCTCATGAATACTTCGTGAAGCCTCTTAACATTTTTTTTTTCCTAGCATGTAATTAGATTAATAGAGATGCACTGGGAGTGAAGGGATTAGAGGGTGAGAGGGAGGGAGGCACATAAGGGGATTTATTTAATACCATTGTCTTTACTTACTCCTGCTTGTCATAAACCAAATGTAATTGCTGCTTGTTTAAATTCTGGGAAGGACTTGTTAATGTTTTGTTCCTTTTATCCTAATAAAGTATATTAAGTTGCAAAAAAAGAAAGACCACCTTACCAAGTGGTTGCACTAATCATTTTGTCTTTTTCCAGGCAGTTTGTCCTGGAAATAAAGTTGTGTTTACTGCTACACCATTTCCTGTTACAGACTACAGTGCTACTGTACATGCAGTTTGGAGGAGGCTTGATTTGCATGAGGTTTTCGAGTGGTGCAACACAGTGGGGAGGTGGCAAGTACAGCACCGCATGGATTGCACTGACATGTTACCTAGCACATGTAATCTTACTCTTGGTCAAAGCACCACACATTTCTTTTCTTTAGGATATGACCCTCGCTCACTGCTGAGTGAGTAAAGAACCCAGGACCCCCTTGCCATCATGTACAGCTGCTGGGTTCAGTGTAAGGTGCAAGCACTTCAACTCTGTAGTCATTTTGGAGGGACGTCCATTCCATAGGGGCCTTTCACTAGTCTTCTAAATATTAGTCTGTGTGGTATACTCCTCTTTGCTGTAAATTGTTTGTTCCAAAGAGACATGAGTACTCAATGATAACCTACCTGTCATTGTGCCTCATCACGTAAGGAAAAAAAACATGGTAGGGAGTGCAGTGTAATGCTAAATATAGTACAGTGCACTATCCTAGAAAATGCTTGCACCTTTAAAGACCATCACTGAGGCAAGAAAAGGTCATTTCCAGACCCAATACAGGAAGAGGAGCTAAGAAACAAGAATTAGGTGCGCAGTACCAGGACAGCAATGGAAAGGAGCAAGTACAAAAAAAACAGAGGTCAGTAGTGTAAGCAATTATAAGAAGCATTTGCCAGTGCCGAATGTTGTCTTGCTGGCATTGGCATTGGTAGTGCAGGACTTAGAGATGCATAATAGGAATGGCCGTGAAGTACTGAAGTGACACCAACCCCATCCCCAACCTGCAGAGACTGACAGGCATTGGGGTGTGCCTTTGGGTTTTCAGCTATAACACTCATGCCATTTTACCTCCCCCTACCCAGTAGACACTGGCAAGTGTCATGGTGTGCTTTGGGGTCTTCGCGGGTGTTATACTCACCCCATTCCATAAGGAAATACGCTGAGGTGGATTCAGTATAGGAGAATGGGGTGGACTTTGTGGCTGAATACTGCAAGGCACACCGCGATGCCTGTCACTGGCTGCAGGGTGGTGGTGGGGGTTGAATGGCATGAGCATTACAGCCGATGATCCCAAGTCACACCCCCGATGCCTGTCAGTCTCTACAGGGTGGGGTGCTACAATTGGAAACCCTAACACTGTAGGTGTGTGTTGGTATTTTTGCTCCAAATTTTCAACATGAGCTTTTTGTGACCCCACCTCATGGAGAGCGGCACAATCAGTTTGTTAGCTGAAAGGTGGTTTTGTACAGCGGCTACGCCACTTGGTGACACAGGGACGAAAATACATTTTGGGCAGGATGTGGAAAATGACAACTGTATTGTTCTTGAGGAGGCATAAAAAAATGGCAACGTTGAAAATCTGGAGTGAAAATATGAAAAACTGGTGAAGTCATGAGCATGCATAGAAACTGCGCAACACACATCCGTAACCCAATTATTTTGTGGAGTTTTTTAGCCACATTTTCAACATAGGAATTTTGGGACTTCCCCTCATGAACAGAGGCACTGTGATTTTTTTAATCTGTCCCAAAAGTTGATTTCCCACAGTTACTACACCATTGTGTGCCACAGCTGCAGAAACACATTTTGGGCAAGCTGTGAAAAATGACAGCTGTACTGTTGATAAGAAGGTGTGAAAAAATGCCAGTGTTGAAAATCTGGCATGAAAATATTGCAAATTTGCAAGGTTACATGGGTGCGTGGAAACTGCGTAACACATGTTTGCAACACAGTCATTTTTTGGGCTTTTGGCACCAAATTTTCAACATAGGAATTTTAGGACCTCTGCTCATGAACAGTGTCATCATCATTTTCTCAAACTGTCCCGAAAACTGATTTCACACAGCAACCATGCTATTCTGCTCCAGATATGCAAAAGCACATTTCAGCCAGGATATGTAAAATGACAGCTGCACTGTTCATCAGGAGGTGTGGAAAAAAATTTTGAAAATCTGGAGTGAAAATATTACAAATTCATGAAATTACAGCATGCATGGAAACAGCATAGCATGCGCTAGTAAAACAGCCATTTTGGGGATTTTTTCACCAAATTTTCAACATAGGCTTTCAAGGCCCCCTCCTGAACACTGGCACTGTAATTTTGTTACTCGGTCCTGAAGGTGATTGCCCATTGATCGTAAAATCACCTTTCAGGACCAGCTCTTCCATGACAGTGACTGAATTCATGAGGGGGGGTCCCAATAACCCCATGTTGAAAGTTTGGTGCAAAACTTCCAAAAAATGCCTGAGATATGCACCAAAGTTGAAAAATAAACTATTTATGCCATTATACAGCTTACCAGCATTTCTTCAGTTCGTGGTCAGCTTTGAAGAGTGTAGATGTGTTCCCGGTCCACCAAAGATCATCGCACCAGACTCCAGAGGTAAGTATAGGGTGAGGGGGGGTGTAGGAAGGCAGTGTGCACAGAGGGTGGGCAGGGTAGTGGGAGGGGGCCGGGAGACCACGAGGGACTGTTTTCTTCTTTCACAGGGTTAAAAAAAAATAACATTGTGAGACGTTTTTTATTTTTCAGGGGATTTGGCAACCTAAGTGTTTTGTGGGGGTGCTGTAGCCAATGGGGAATTGGGCACCCCATCAGCACACAATGAAAGCGGGGAAGGCAGGAGCCGAGGGGATTGTGCACTCCCCTCGGCACATAATAAACGGGGGATGCTTTATGCCGATGGGGAGTGGAATCCCCTGTCAGCACATACATTGGGACAGGGCATGCCAACAGGGGGATTGGGCACCCCTGAAGTCAGCATTATTGCAGGCAGTGTGCCACCATGTTAAATTTCTTTTTCACCAGGGAAAGCACATCGGGAGGTCTGCTGCATATGGCGAGCTTTGCTCGCATTGCAGCGGACCTTTCCTTAGATGTGCTTACCACATTATGTATGTATGGTGTGGCGCCGGCATGCAGGCTTATTGGGGAATGATGCATGCCCTACATGCGCCCAACAGTGATCGTGCCCATAAATCTGCTACTACCGCAATATGTTGGCTGCACATGCGTGTGCCAACATAAAAATAATGTATGGCAAGGGTTGTGTAATTTTTTTTTTTTTTAATACATACCTTAGGTGTGTGATGTCTTCCCCCTCGAGCTTCACTCTTGGGGTTTATGAGGCATCACACATCTTAGGTGTGTGTACAAAAAATTGCACTTCTACCCAAACTTTGTTCTCTATATATTGCTAGTAAAATAATCAAAGGCGGGCTAAGCAAAGAAATATTTCAAATGAAATAAAGAAGCCATAAAGAATGTAGCTATTAAAGAATGCATGCCTGTACAAGAGAGGAGTATTTTTCGGAGGAAAAGATGCACAAGAACATAGGGACATGCAATGAAGCTGGAATGGGGTAAATTCAAGAGAGATGTAAGGAAGTGTCTCTTCACTGAAAGAGTGGTGGATGCCTGGAACAGTCTTGCAGCAGAGGTGGCGGGGGTGAAAACAGTGGGAGGGGCTTCAGTCTTGTAGGGGCTAGGCACAAGGGAATCTTAGTGGGAAGCGGGGGAGTCAGACATCATGCAGTGTCTGTGGTGACAGCATAGGCAGAAACAAAAGAAATGGGCAAACCAGGTGGGCCAAGCAGCCCTTAACTGCCATCAAATTCTATGTTTCTATGTTTCTATCAGAAATACATAACAAGCAATAACAAGAAATGCAGTAATACTGTATATGTAAATTATATGCATGTACTGTATTTGATAACTTTTTAATAAAAGAGTATTGCGGAAAAGAAAGAAAATACATGTGTGGTCTTACAGAAAAAATGACAGCTTTAATGGTAACAGTGGTAACTAAGTAATGAACTTTATGACCCATAGTCAAGCATGTATGATTTACAGAAGAAGGCATTATTACTTGAAAAAACTACATTTAGATATCCATCTTAAATCTTTGCAAAGCTTGAAGACTAAGGGTCTTATCAACAGAATGAATGGGATACATGTGATTTGTGTGCATCCCAGCAGCAGAGCCCCACACCCAAATGCCAGTCAACACTGAAAGGCATTCGCAGCCACTGCCCACTGCTTCCTGTGCATGTGGAACTATACACAGGGGCAGGGGGTGTTCTGGGTGGTGGAGTTGTGCCTGGTTTTGGAATCCAATTAGAAGCTTTGGTGAGCTGTTCTGTCGATCCCCTGCTCCATGCAAAGCAGGGGGTTGAGAGGTATGGATGCCCTCCAATGACTGCTGCGTCCATGTCAAATGTAACAAACAAAAAAGTGGATCACGACAACGCTCAGCCCTCCAATGACTCCTGCGTCCACGTCAAATGTAACAATCAAAAAAGTGGATCACGACAACGCTCAGCCCTCCAATGACTGCTGCGTCCACATCACATGTAACAAACAAAAGAGTGGATCACGACAGCGCTCAGCCCTCCAATGACTGCTGCATCCACATCACACATAACAAACAAAAAAGTGGATCACGACAGCGCTCAGCCCTCCAATAACTGCTGCGCCCACATCACACGTATCAAACAAAAAAGTGGATCACGACAACACTCAGCCCTCCAATGACTACTGCGCCCACATCACACATAACAAACAAAAAAGTGGATCACGACAATACTCAGCCCTCCAATGACTGCTGAGCCCACATCAAATGTAACAAACAAGACAGTGGATCACTACAACATTCAGCCCTCCTTATCAATTCAGAGGGCTGTGGGCAAGGTGAGGAGAGGCCAGTCTGCCCTTGAAGACTAGTTGCAACTGATCATGGGGCGGGGGGGCTGACTAAAGGGGTTGGGTTCCAATGAAATCAAATATGTTTGCTGAACAGACCATAAAACAGCAAATGAAAGATATTATAGCAGAAGAGAGGACTGGGTGGGAGTGGACATAGGAAATTGAACTGGAAAACAGAATATTCAAAATGCAAAATCATCATAGAATAACACTGAATTTCTTCCCCTAGAAAACATACCCAGAGAGGACATTGACTTACTTAGAAATACTATAAATATTAAAAAACTTGATACTAATGCATTTGGTAACTCAAGATCTTGGCCCTCCCCTCTAGAGTCTTTTAGACAAATTGATATTTTTTTTTGAAATTTTTGATAAGAATTCTTTGCAGTGTTTGGTTTCTACAATGTGCGTTCCTGACATCAAAAAAACTCCTGTTTTGCTGTTTCCCAACATGAAAGGCATCATACTGCTGTTTGTACATAAAGTTTTGTTAAACATTTAATATATAAAAACCTCTGTCAGCTATTTTCCTTGTGAGTACTTCACTCAATCAACGGATATGTTTAAATCTTTTGTAATACAATATTGTGGTATGAAACACTTATGAGTCAGTAATGTGTGTTTTAACTAATTATTTACATATTCTGCATGCACTATGACACTTTACATCCACACATCAGTGTTTATAGTTCTTTATTTAACACAAACGTTTGAGCACTTCATTACAACAATACCTTTTGCAACACTAATTGTTGGAAAAATCAATTTGTATGTACCAATTAAAATGGAGTATTTATTGTGTGTTCTAGAAGGCTAACACTGCCCCCTGAAGAAGACTCTTGAGAGATAATATGTAGAGGCGTTAGTTTGGTATGTATCTTTGCACTTTGAGCCCATAGCAGTGTATCAACTTATAAAACAGCAAGAACATATCTAGAAATGTAATTGGTTGATAGGTGACACCTGACAATGTATTAAATCTCTATAAATGAGTGGTCAGGTGATGAATCTCATGTTTCTCACCAAAAAATCTATTTGGAGCCATATCATGAGTGTAATAAGTCCCTCCAGGACATAAACCATAGGATTTTAATGCACGTCCCAGGGGTGTAAAGACATTGCACTACGCTGAGGCATGCATTAAAATCCTATAATGTACACTGTGTCATGGCTTATTACTTATTATTACTTATACTATCAGCCTGGTGTGTGCCCAGTTTCTTGTACCTTGCTTCAGTGCTGACAGTAACTGTGGATCCAGGACATATGTTATGCTACGGTGCCCCACATAAAATAGCACACAGGCCATCATGACTAGCCTGTGGTTCCCAACAACAGGTGACCATAGCATGCCTGCCCCATTAAGTATAGACCAGATCAACCACACAGGTATCTGAAGGACTGGTATAGCATACTAAGCTGTTGCCACACAGAGCACTCAGCCATGAACCAGTTGAATGGGGATGACCAAGAAAACCAGGGAGAATCCCAAGTCACTGTGCCCCACCTGGTTCATATCAAATTCCCTTACATATGTGGGCAATGGGTACTAGAATAAGCAGAGTGTGTACTAACCGGTAATAGATAAGCTCAGGTCAAATAAATACCCTACCACTTGAGCACATATGTTATATTCTCTGTAGTTTGGGCTAGTGCTGTGCAGTATCACTGATTGCCATTTCCCAACGTCATTACAGGTCAGTGACCACCATGTGAGGGCCCTGGTGCTGTGTCAGGAAATGGCCAGGAGCAGAGTACAAAAGAGGACCATCAGGCAACAGGGACTACCCCAGACAGGAGAATGGTATACTGGATTTACCCTGGTACGGAGACCTGGGGTCGCTAAGTTCAAAGGATGAGGAATCACCAGGAAGGCAAACCACAGGGACTGGAGCACGGCTCCATAACAAAGGGGAAGAGGACTACATCAACAGAGATGGCATGCAAGAGGGAAATGCACTACAAAGGGACATGGAGTAACCAGTCTTTTGCTGTTTTAGGGTATTTTGGGTGATGTTGTGCCACTGACAGACAGTGCCCTAAAGTTAATGGCACTGTGTCAATAAACACGCATTGTTTGCACTTGTTCTGTGTCTGTGTCCATACTGGCATGTTGCTGACCCATATGTGTGCTGTATATACCTTTTGGACTGTGTGATTAGGCTCTTCATGTGGTTCATCATGTGTGTTGCTGCTCTTACACATTGCTAGGGAATGTGGAGGCCTCAAGTTTAGTGCCACCCCACAGCACTACCCTTCAGATTCCTCCAGGTGGTAGCTGACCAGTAGGGCATGCGTTCCCCATTCCCTGAGGGAGAAGAGCTGTCTTTGTGACACTCAGTCCTCCCTCCAGCACAAACTACCCACATCTGTTCTTGAACCAGGATCGCTAGTGCGGCAAGTGATGAGGCTGCCGGTGCCTCAGCCCACCATGCCACTAGGCTGGCTTTTAAATTACATTCCTAAGGGTTTAACTCAGTTTGTTTAGGTAGAAAAAGGCACTAGGCCCATCTAATCTACCTACCCACACCATGTGGGCAATGGAAGTTGGTACCCAAGATGAACCTGTCTAGTCTGACTTTAAATTGTTCCACAGTAGTGGCTTCTATCACATCTTGTGGCAGTTGGTTCCAGAGTGTAGCTGATCTGATAGTGAAGAAATTCTTCCTTTTGTTTGTATTAGCCTTGTGTATCCCCAGTTGTTTACTATTGCATTGCAATTTATTTGGTTTGTTGGCCCTTGTAGTACCACAGCTGAACATAAGATACTCATCATGTAATATTTCATGTAGTAGTAACAGATCACCTCTTTGTCTTCTTGTCTCAAGAGCAAAGAGATTTAGTTCCTTATACCTCTCCTGATATGTCAAGTTATGCAACCTAGAAATAATCTTAGTAGCCCTTCTCTGGACACTGTTAAATATTTTCTTGTCCTTAGTTAGATAAGGGCACCAAAATAAACCAAAGTAGTGTTAATCACATACTTATAAAACACATAAATACTATATTATATTACTTTTAAATTACTTTTCTTTTAGAATTGGTTGATCTTTGACTTAAGGAGAGCATCTGTCAGCACAACACTAAGCATACTCTTTCATCCATGCTTGATGTTTTGTCGCTGGTTTTGTTTCTTTCTTTTTACAAATAATTGGATGCTGTGGTTAAGCTAACAGGCCTATCAGCTTCAAGAAATCTAAAGCATTCCCTCTCTAGGGAGAACAAGGAAACAAAGGAAATTCAGTAAGACTGTCATACAAATTACTTAGCAACAGAATCACCGAAATATAAGGTTTTGCCAATTAGTTTTTTCCTTGGAGATACTACTGTATATAACATCCTTTACACTAAGCAGCTACATGTGCAGTGCCAGGACAAAGAATAAGCTCTATTCCTTATGCAAGAAATGGAGAAGTATTGGAAAACACTTAGGACTGTTAGAGCTGGCTGTGTATGACACATGTCTGCAGCAAGTTGGTTGGAGCCCTTAAGCAGTGTCTGAAATGTGTTCCAAATCGATTTTCTAAACAATAGACTGTGGTTGCTTTGAAATCCAGCTGACCTTTATGTTTTATTTTTATCAGGAAAGCTAAAGTTACTGCACACCTTGTGCTCTTGTTTCATTCCTGGTCTTCCTGTTTCGCTTCTTCTTATTGCAAAACAGCTTCTGCACTAATAATGTCTGAATTACAGCTCAACAACTGTCCCTTTACATTAGGGTTAGCAGGGTCCTTAGTAACAGAAAAATATAAATACAGATGTTGCTGGCAGATAAAGACCATCAGCCAGATTTTCAAAAATGAGAAACTGGTGCATGTACAGTAAAACCTGTGCATAAGGAGGGTTTCACATTTGCAGCCACAGGTTCTGCTGCATGCACCTTATTTTTCTTAGGTGGAGGCAGTTTGCAACTGCTTCATAATTTACACAACTTGTGCCTGTTTTCAATGCATAGCTGGGTCAGTATGTTATTCCTGGTAGTACCAGACATAACAGCCTCCACAGC
The DNA here is from genome assembly GCA_016271365.2 of Neoceratodus forsteri. Classification (NCBI taxonomy): domain Eukaryota; kingdom Metazoa; phylum Chordata; order Ceratodontiformes; family Ceratodontidae; genus Neoceratodus; species Neoceratodus forsteri. Next base: position 79,413,857 of record CM057453.1, read on the forward strand.
TGCGCCTGACACCTGTGTGCATCACAGGTCAAAAATAGGAATGTCCACCAGTGCAGAGATTTTTTTCTGCACTGGTGGGCTGCGACACAGGACTTTGCTCCTGTCTGCTCATAAAGGGTTTCCTACTTTCTCTCTTGACTTCTAAGTGGGCTGTTAGCTCTGAGGCCTACCCAAACCCTCACTCTCGTTCCTTAACCAGATCTCCCTAGCTCCTTCTCTGAGAATCAGCAGCCCTTTCTACCTGTCCCATCCATTTTGAACCAGATTATAGCCCTTGCCTACATAACTTTTGTAATAATTTGTTACATAGCTCCACCGTCCTCTCAGTGAAGTAGAAGTTCTTTATGTCCCTCCTGAAGTTTCCACTGACTAGCCTCCATTTGTGTCCTCTTTTGACTTCACTACTGTTCCTGGTGAACAGGTCCGCATTGTTCACTTTATTAATTCCCCTCAGGAACACATATTGTAGGTCTCTATTATGTTGTGCCTCTCCCTTCTGACCTCCAGTGACTACATGTTAAGGGATTTCAGTCATTCCACAAAGGATCTGCCCTATTGTCTTTGATTCATCTTGTGACCCTGTGCTGCTGAGCTGCTATAAGTTCCTTCTGCTTTTTCAGGTGCTGACTCCAGAACTCGGCACTGCACTCTAGGTGAGGTCTTACCAAGGACCTGTACAGGGGCAACATCTCCTTCTTCTTTCTGCTATAGATCCTCTCCTAGTTCATTCCAGCGTCTTCGCTGCACTGACTGGATTGTTAAAAGGAGTCATTGTAATGAAGACACCAAGGTCCCTCTCCTTAGATGTTGTGGCCAACCTACCCCTCCCCTTTCCAGTACTCTGCTATAACTCATACCCGTGCTCTGCACGTGGGTTCTGTCTCTGTCTGTGTTGCATGTTGTACTTTTTGAAACTGATTCTCAACTGCCATATGTTAGATGATCTCTCCTGCAATTATAATGGTAGTTTTGAACACTTTGATCCCCAAATGCAGCAAAGAAATGCACCAAAGGCATACATCTGGGCATATAGCCCATACAACTGTAGATGAAAGTGCACTTGCCAGCATCCACTACCCCCTGACTCCCTAATCCATGCACAGAGAAGAGGAGTGTGGAGGCACCATGGGCATGTCAGGTAGTGGAGAAGGACCAGATACCAAGTATTCAATCAAATGCCCATGCCAGCATCTGAATTGATCCCCTGCTCAGCACAGAACTGCATGGAGCAGTGGATTGCGGACTACAGCAGTCCTCCAAAGACTATCATGTCCCCTTCAGAAAAATAAGGAAAAATTAGAGTTAAGACCCCAGCCTTCCATGCCAGCTCAAATGGCTGGGGGAAAATTATGTGGAGGGTGCATTCGGGCCATTGGACAATTCCTGGTGTAGTTGGAGGGGGAACATAAGCACTATTCTAAAGTCCTCCTCACTTAACATGTGCCCTCTCCACTGAATGTCTGTGGCATGGAAACATTTATTTATTTAGTCTGTGATGACTGGGTAAGTACACAGCACAACTGAATGTGTATTTACAGGTATGACCCAGGAGGGTAGAAGACCAGTCATAACAATCCAGATATTGGACAGAAGCAAACCACACAGTACAAATCCAGTGTGAGGAGCATACAAACCAAAGGTACACCAACTGAGGCAAAATAGAAAGGCCAAATTCAATGTGAGAGCATACAATGAAAAGTACAACAATTTAAGCAGAAAATGTCAACAGAAAGTAGCACAGACAATAAAATTAAAGCAAACATGTACAGGCTGACTGCGTAGACGGAAGGTGCAGTGGTAAAACTAGGGTTAGTTGTTGCGGTTAAAAGCAGGTACAGGCCATGGATAATTGGAGATGTGCTTTCAGAGCATGAAGGATGTCAGGGTTGGGAGAGTTGTGAACACTGATAGGGAGGGTGTTCCAATGCTTTGGAGCAGATGAAAAGAAGGCCTCATCATCACCTTTTCAAGTCATTTGCTGATGGTGGGCAACAGGGCGATACTGTGAAATTAGTTTAAGGTCACCCTTTTTTTAGAACAGGGACTATCTTAGTGATTTTCCATTGGGAAGGGACAACACCAGAGGTGACAGAGAGGTTACAAATGTGTGTGATAGGGAGGGCAAGTTTGAAGGGACCTAACCAGCGAATTCTAGGTTCAATCCCATCTGGGCAAGGGCTCGTGGCAAGGGTAGGGAATTGAGTAGCTTGAAAATCTCTCTTCTGAAGACAATTTTCCTGAAGAATAGTATTAGAGTGGGGGTGAGGACTGGTAAAGACGAGCCAGTGACCTGGGCAACAGAGGTGTGGGAAAGGAAAGATAAGAGGTAAGAGAACTGCGCATTGAAAGCATTAACTACAGTCATTTTGTTGTAGCAGAGTACACTGTCAAGGACCATGTCCTTTTTAATAGATTTGGAGGGGTTACCCAGGAGCCCCTTGATGTGTCTCCAAAAGATGTAGGACTTGCCAGTAAAGGCTAGCAACTGCTCCTTACAAAAAATGTTTTGCAAAGTGAGTTGCCTTTTTGCATTGATTGTGCAGCTGTCTATATGACAGCCTGTCTTTCAGACTGGAGGAGGCCTTAAAGGCTGCGCAGCATTTTGCCCCAGTGTTTAAAGAGGGATGGAAGGTCAGAATGCCACCAGTGGCTTGCTGTGCTCCTAACTTTTGTATTAATGCAGGAATAAGTCTATCTTAAAGGCTAGTAATAATGGACAGAAAGAGGCCCAGAGGGACAAATTCACATCTGGTGTGATTAGTACGGGGGAACAGTCAATAACAGAAAGTTCAGCATTAAGGAATGAGGAGTCAAGACTGGAAAAGTCCCTGATGGTTAGAATTCTTGGTGGTACTGTAGGGCCCTGGATTTACATAGGCAGCTGGTTGGTGACTGATCACTAACTGAGTCAGGAAGCACTCCGGATGTTGAATTCTCTCAGGTCTGTTTGTGAGCATTCAATCTAGTAGAGAAGCAGATGCTCCATGGTGAGAGGGGTGGGTGGGACAGGAGATAATTTGGGTAAGATAAGCATTACAAAGAATCAATTCATAATTTTTAGAGTTGGGGCTGAGCTAGTCTAAATTTAGGTCTTCCATGAAAATAATTTAATTACAACCAATGTTTGGTTGTATGGTGTCAAAGACTGCAGATAGGTCTGAGGTACCAGATTTTGGGGAGGGGGGGTTGTAAATACAAAAAAGGTGCAGTTTTTTGGTATGGGCTAGAAGGAGGGAAGCATGAATCATTTCATAGGCAGTGCCAGTTTCAGCTTCATAGGGGATCATAGATAGGTGAAGGTGGGAACTATAATAAATTAATAGGCCACCACATCTTCTGGAGAAGAGGTAATCGGCACGTATAAAACTATAACTGCCCAAGTTACAGAGGTGGTGTTCCCTGCCAGGCAAAGGTGTAGCAGTAGGGTCCATAGGGCAGTGATTTTTATCTAAGACCACACTTTGTGGGATACCCAAGAAAAAGTTCCACTGAGTGTGAAACACTAGAAGTAGCAGCAATTTTCACATGAGGAGACTAGTTTTGTTAGGAGTTGGTAAGCCACCACCAGTAAGAGGGAATTGCTAAAATCCGTTAGTGGACTGTATGAGGAACAGTCCACAGTTTCTTGGGGAAAATGGTAGTGTGTCTGTTAGGAAAAAGGATGGAACCTAGTAGTCCTGGTATGTGGATGATAATTAGGCAAGTGTTCAGTGTGATTTTAGAAGCAATGTGAGAAAGCTCTGTGCAGGTATGGAGGTCAGGACAGAGTTAAAATGCAGAAAGCATCCTTAACCTGCCTGCGCATGGCCTGAACTGCAGTAGTTAGGAGTCTGTCTAAAAGAATCAGAGTTCTGAGCAGCGAAACTAGCTGTTGAGTGGTGCTAAGGTGCTTGATTGTGGCACATAAACAATGTACAGGCAGACCCGGTATTAATACCAGCTCTAGTAAGATTATACTAAGCAGCAACAAGTTCCCAGCATCATTAGCCAAGCAAAAACAAACAGGTCTGAGACACCAAGGCACAAATAGCAGTGTATAAGGTGTAGGAACTATAGCTGAACAGATAGTTGATTGTAGTAAGCCAACAGTAGCAGAAAATCGTTCAGACACAGCTGAATTGTCAAAACATGAGTAGCAAATGAAAGGTTATACCTAGCAGTAAGATCAATAGCATATCAGAGTATGTATACAGTACATAAACTGATCAAAAGAGAAGTAACATTTGTAGAAGGGCAAATGTCTGCACTATAAGAATTCCAAATAAATAAATCAGACTGCTGAGAGATATATAGCACAAGCGCCTTGCAAGCTGGCTAGCAGACATTAGCTTGCCTGTACTGCGACATAAACTACATTAGGTGCAAGAGGTAAATAATCTAGAAATATGTATAGGGTGAGAGGGAGACTTACCAGACACACAGAGATATGAGCCAGGAGTGAGACGTGCCCCAGCTCCTTTTGCCTTGGCTGATTATGCAGACTCCCTATTCTGCTCGTGCCACTCAGCACTGGGTCACTTATGGGGACCACTCAGGGAGCATAACTGTAAAGCTTGAAGGTAGAGTTAATCATCTTCCCCACAGCAAGATTTGGCTAAAGCGGGGGAAGGCACTAATTTCAAAATTGGCTGATGCTTTGCGAGAGTGCTGTTGTTGGGGTGAGGGCTTTGCTGCCTCACAAACCACAAGGGATGGTGCTGCCAGATCACTGCCTCTGGTGGCCTCCATGTAGGGGGGTTATCAGGTGCACAGTCATTGACACTAGCAATGAAATGCTACTGTCTGGTCATTCTTCGTATAGAAGGATATTTTCCACCCCTGTACCCACTTTTTACCCAGCCCCCATTCTGCCACTAACACTGTCTCTACTGTTGCTATGATGGCTGTCCCACGCTATCTGCCTATGGCTGCATGCCTCATAATATGCTTCAGACAGGAAGATATCCAATGATATTGCACACTTTGATGTGTACTACTGATTAAATATAATGTCTTTCATACACACAGTATCTCAAATTGCTTTACAGACTCTGAGGAACTGGCACTGGCAACAACCATTAGGTTTGTTAAGAAAGGTTATGGAAAGATCAGTGGTTTATTTGCAGCCCTAGCTGGGTGAAATTAACAAATGTTGCTTTGCAAAATTTTACAAAATATTGTGGATTTGTTTATCAGGCTCTAACTCAGCTGTTCCTTTAAGCTAGAGACTTGGCACCATCAGAATACCATGATCCCAGGTTGCCTGCCTGTTACCTCAACGCATACCACCTCCGCTCACCTTGCGACTGGAGTCGCTCATCACAGACTGTTCTTTCGACCCCTGCCAGTGGACTACCAGCCTCCTCACTGGGCCAGCATCATCCCTGGTGCACCTCTTCCCATGACCAATCGGGTCCCATTTCAGACAGCAGCTGCACTAGTTGGGACCCCAGAAGCTTCCTCCAATCAGGAAGCTGCTCAATGGCCAGCAGACCAACAATCAGTTGTGAGAATAGTTGAACCCAGGAACATTTAAAGGGCTTCCCTTTTCATGTGGGTCAGCGTACATGGGCCCAGTGGGACAGCTGCAGTGGGGTGTTCTCGAGGGAGTTACCAGAGGTAGACGCCAGGATGCTAGGAGACTGCCTATCTCCCTGTTACTGTGGAAGACTCTGTAAGTACTTTTGGTCTTCAACTGCTTTCAGACTGCTTAACTAGAACAGCTTGTACTATTGATAACTCATAATACAAGTGACTGCTAGTATACTGTACCTAATGAACTTTTTTGTGCTAATGTTTGACCTAAACATCACGGCATTGCCTTAATTAACTAATGTCAAGTTTGCTATTGGTTGTTGTTTTTACTTGCCTCTGACTACTCTTATGCTTAGTCCTAGTTAGCCTATTGTTTTTGTTGGTTACTCTGTAGGCTAGTCCTGATATTGCCTCCAAGATAACCATACTTTACTATAAGCTAAGTTCATGTTTGTTATTGCTACAGGGTTTCTTCCTACTATAGAAATGCCCCTTGGGTACCCTTTCTCAGCTGGATTTCTCCAAGGTGATCTTTGCAGTGTAATTGTAATTTGTTTCCCTGTATTGCTTATTTGGTTGCTTAATCACTGCCCAGTGGTTTCCTTCCTAAGGTTTAATCATTTCACCTCCATTGATGATGTTCCTGTCTCTTGTAGTCCTGAGCAGAACTGTTCTGCTATCCTTACTCCTACTGACTGATAGTATCCCTTCCCCCTTCCAACTTCCTCAGGGTACTGTCACATCCCAACACCACAGTTTTAATTCTTGTAACACCTTAGCAGCTCAGGTGTCTTAACCTAATCTGATCCATCTCCTGAAGCCTAAGTACTTATATTTACTCATGTGATATGCTAAGAAGTACTTCTACCCACTTTATTACTGCCCTTTTAATACTGACATCAGTAGCATATAGCTCCATATCTTGCTCGGTTTAAATTTATCAGGTGATATTGAACTGAACCCTGCTCTTCCTGCTCCTAGCTCTGACTGTCAGTGGTCTTCAGCCAAGGAGCTTAAAATTGCCTACCTAAATATGTGAGGTCTATTAGCAAACCAGCTTGAGCTAGAGGAATGGGTATCTCAGTACAGTCCTGATAGCCTATGCATTTCAGAATCCTGGCTCAAGCCCTCAATACCTGAGTCAGCCTACTCCTTAACTAACTACCATAGTCATCATCCTCTAAAAGAGGAGCTGGCATAGTTATCTATTACAAGGAATACCTACATCACTCAGCTTTGCCCATCCCTGAATTAACCTTATGTGAGGCATTGCATGCCATCCTGCTACTGGATGGGCCTAAGAAGCTTCACAGGTTATGGTTACCTCCCAAAAGCAGGTTGGTCAGACTGATTGAGCTCTTTGAGCTTACAACCATGTCAGTTCATAATAATTACATTTTTTTACTCGAGGACCTAGTCTTGGTAAAACTTCTAAAACTCTAAAGTCACTAGTAGAACAGTGAAGCAGTCTAGGGAGGTCAAATCATGGAAAGCCATGTGTGCAAATGCCAGGAGCCTTAGCAACAAGATGGAAGATCTGGAGGCTGTCATGGTACAGTCAGACCTGGACATTGTGGCCATCACTGAAACCTGGTGTAATGATAACCATGACTGGGAGATGGCCATACCTGGCTACAACATATTCAGAAGAGACAGAGCAGGCAGGAAGGGAGGAGGAGGAGTGGCACTGTATGTGAAAAATGACATAAGGGCCACACAGATCCAGGAGGAACAAAATGGGGGAGAGATACTGTGGGTTAAGCTGGAAAGGAAAATGGGGCCAGCCATCCGCACAGGTGTGGTCTATAGACCACCAGCCCAGAGGAAGAAACAGATAGGAGTTGATGCTAGCCATCCAAAGGATGGCAGACAAGGGTGAGGTAGTACTGGTTGGAGACTTCAATATACCAGACGTGGACTGGAGCATCCCAGCAGCAGCATCAACTAGGAGCAGATTTATCCTGGACTCCTTCAGGGTGCCTTCCTCAAGCAACTGGTCATGGAACCAACTCGGCAGAAGGCAATACTGGACCTTGTGCTCACAAACAGGGACAGTGATGGGGGTAACAGTGGGGAGCACCTGGGTAACAGTGACCACCAGTCATTGTGGTTTGAAATCACAGAAAGAGCAGAACCAAACCACACAAAAACACGTATCCTGGATTTTAGGGGCAGACTGGGAAAATGGGGAGATACTTGAAAGAGGCATTAAGGGGAATGGGACAGGAATCAGGGATTGAGGAACAGTGGGCAGTATTTAAAATGGGATTATAAGAACAACAGAATTATGAAGTAAGCAGGTTATACGAGAGGAAAAGGAAGGAGACCATTATGGTTTCCCAAAGAGGTAGCAAAGAAAGTGAAAGCCAAAAAGATTGCATTCAGGCAATACAAAAAGACACAGGCAGAAGGGGACAGGGAGAAGTACCAGGAGAAACAAAGGGAGGCAGGGAAGTCAGTAAGGGAAGCCAAAGCTCAGACAGAAGAACACATTGCAAAATCAGTGGGTAAAGGGGACTATACCTTTTACAGGTACATAAGTGAAAAAAGAAAGACAAAGGGAGGGATAGTGAGACTGAAGGGGGAGGATGGGAGTCACGTGGAGGATGACAATAATAAAGCTGACATATTGAACAGGTATTTCTGCTAAGTCTTTACTAAGGAAGAGGGGGGTAATGGGTCTGAAGGGAGTACAAGGGGTGAGAATGGTGCAGAAATGGACACAAGTCCCTTTACAAGAAAGGGTCCTGAAGGAACTGGAAGTAATAAGAGCTGATAAAGCAATGGGGCCAGATGGAGATCTCCCAGGTCCCTAAAGAACTAAGAGAGGTGGTGGCTGAACCCTCTGGCTATCCTGTTCAGCCAATCACTGGAAACAGGAGGTACCCAAAGACTGGAGGACAGCAGATGTAGTCCCCTTATACAAAAGTGGGAACAAAGAGGAAGCAGGGAACTACAGACCAGTCAGCCTCACCTCGGTAGTGGGAAAGATCATGGAAGCACTACTGAAGGAGAGATTGGTGGAACATCTGGTTGTCAATGGACTACAGGACCCAAGGCAGCATGGTTTCACTAGGGGAGGTCATGTCAGACCAACCTCGTTGAATTTTTGACTGGGTGACTAGGAAGGTGGATCAGGGAGGCAGTGGACATGGCCTATCTGGACTTCAGCAAGGCCTTGACACTGTGCCACATAGAAGACTATTACACAAACTGGGGAATATGGGTGTGGGCAGGACAGTAGTGTGGTGGGTAGGTAACTGGCTGGGTGGCAGGACACAGAGGGTGGTGGAAAATGGCTGTCACTCCACAGAGGAAGAGTAACCAGTGGGGTACCACAGGGATCAGTGCTGGGACCGGTCCTATTCAACATCTTCATCAGTGACATTGCACAGGATCTAGAAGGCAGAATTTCACTGTTCGCTGATGACACAAAGCTCTGTAACAGAGTAGACACACCAGAGGGTGTAGACAGAATGAGAAGGGACCTGCAGAAACTTGAAGAATGGTCAAGGGTTTGGCAGTTGAAATTCAATGCAAAGAGTGCAAGATAATGCATATGGGCACAAAACCTGGCACAATATATCAGTTGGGGGTGAGGATATAGCATGCACCAAGCAGGAAAGGGATCTTGGGGTTGTCATCTCTGATGACCTCAAGGAAGGAAACAGTGTGACAAGGCATCAGGTAAAGCAAATAGGATGCTGGGATGTATAGGCAGGGGCATCACCAGCAGGAAAAGGGAGGTCATAATTCCGCTATACAAGACACTAGTGAGGCCCCACCTGGAGTACAGTGTACAGTTCTGGAGACCATACCTACGTAAGGACATAGACAGGGTAGAGAAGGTTCAGAGGAGGGCAACAAAGATGGTGCATGGGTTGCATCACAAGTCCTATGAAGACAGGTTGAAGGAACTGAACATGTACTCCCTGGAGGAGAGGAGGGAGAGAGGGGATATGATAGAGACATACAAGTATCTTGAGGAACAGGGTGCAGGAAAACACTATTTTTAAGCAAAAACGATGTTTCAGGACTAGAGGGCATGGGATGAAGTTGGAGGGAGGATGATTCAGAGGAAACATGAGAAAGAATTTCTTCACAGAACGGGTGGTGGACAAGTGGAACACCCTGCCAGAGGAAGTGGTGGGGGCTGAAACAATCATGGGATTTAAGAATGCATGGGGATAGACATAAAGGAATTCTAGAGGGCAGGGGTAAGGGGAAACAGACTTCTAGGAAAACAAACTGAACTTACAAGCTCAAATGGGCAGACTAGGTGGGCCATAGGCCCTTATCTGCCGACACTGTCTATGTATCTATGTATCTATGTACTAGTGCAAAAATACCACCTAACCCAACTAATCTCTGACCCGAACAGACTTTCTCCTGTTACAAGTCATCACATGCTGATCGACTGGATAATTTTGAGTAGAAATTATAGGACCACTGTGACTGGTATCCTTGTTGATGCTATCAGCAATCACTCCCTGGTCTATTGAATCTGGAGAGCTTGCTCACTCTACAGCTTCCCTAAAGGAATCTTGCAGCAGGACTTATTGATGCTTGACACTGCTGCATTCTTTGCTGAGATATATAGGATTAACTGGATGCCTCTATATCAAACTAATAATGTCACTGAAGCCCTAAATTACTTTATATCCTGCATTAGTGTCCTTCAGGATCATGCAGTTGAAAACATGAAAACAGTGTTTGCTGTCCTTTGTTGTTTTTCTTTTGAGGTATAGATCCAACATTTAACTTGCATACTCAACATCGAGGAGTTCCACAACATAACAAAGCTGGAGACATTTTGTTTAGTAATTTCAGATTTACAGTGGGAATATGGAAGATCACTAATCTACAAACGTTTTCATACATTAATGCAAGTAGAATAGGTAATGCCACCATGATTAAAAGAGTCTGAGTTTTTCAAGAACTTTAAGTGTGAGTAGACAAGGTCCTCCAGTTTTTGAATAGCACTGGCAGATGTGAGATGGGATGGCAGTCTTTAACCTCATGAGGGTCACTACCCTTATGAGGAGGAATAACCCCCACCCACTTCAAAACAGACAGGACTTATCCTGTGGCCAACAACAGATTAACAATAGCGGTAATTTAGCTGGCTAGTGCCTGGCAGCCAAGATGAGAAGTTTGCAGTCCACTTCATCCAGACTGATTTCACTATTCATGCCATGCAACACTTTGTTAGCCTTGGTGACTACTGCTACAAACTGGATTGTTTTCAGTGTCCTGCCTGCAATACCCCTAACATCCTTCTTGTTATCTGATGAAATAATCCTCTTAACATTTAGCATATCCAGTGCACTTTCAAGTCTGATTTCTTATTTTCAGATACATGACTGTTCACTTGACTATATTAAATTTCATTTGTCTACTGTGTACCTTTTCCATTAAGGTATCACACCAAGTTCACGTGGAACAAAGGAGCATGGTCAAAAGCTGGTAGTCTTAATATTGAAATCCCGAAGAGTGATGCAGGGAAAATAGCACTTGTGTCAGACTGCATAGTTCTGTGGTGCTTGAACTGCATGCTGTCAGGGCAAATTTCACTTGAGTGGTGGTCCATGACAGCCTGGTGTTAGAATAGTAAATCTGTGCGAGAAGAGACTGACTTGTGGAAAAGGAATATGTGCAACAAACAAGGTGTTGCTGTGTGGGTGAGTAGTGTGTGAGGTTTTTCTCTTAGCTGTTGTGCATGGACATAGTTTTGCCCTGTGAGTTTTTGTCTGCTCTGTTTTTTACCATGCTGTTTTATTTTTAGTGTTATTGATATAACTTTCATTTAATCTGGTCCAGCCCTTTTGTAAACTACAGTAGTTTGTTGCACAGCAATATTAACATCACTGGTAATTGTGGTGTTTTTCTTTTCTTTTTGCTAATCTGGTTATCTGTTTTTTCACCACTTTCTTTAACTGCTAAAAATATACTTAACAACAGCCATATCAACAGCAATCCTGTGGCCATTAATTAGCACATTAAAGTCCCAGACAGCATATATGAAACTATAACTGTGCTACACAGAAAACAGAACAGCTATTGCTATTATAAAATGGCAGATAATAATAAAAAAAAAATTAAATACAGATTGAGGGTGTTTTAGGCGTATTGTGAACTATTGACTATAAAAAAAAGTTCACCTGTGATCTCCCTTTGTTCCATCAGGTAGAACTGTGGGTTAGATTACAGAGACACTTTCAAGTTAAGCACTGAGAGAGTTAATGAAAGAGACTCCAAACATGTTTCTTTTCCTCTCTGAAAATTATTTAAGTATGTATGTATGTATTTACTTGATCTTTCTTTCTTTCTTTCTTTCTTTCTTTCTTTCTTTCTTTCTTTCTTTCTTCCTTTCTTTCTTCCTTCCTTCCTTTAGATGTGTATAAATAAGAAAGATGCTTTTGCCAGTTACACTTCGATGGCTTTAAAGTGCGCAGGGCACAAGATGCAGGATTACATGTGACACCAATAGTAAAGGCAGCAATAATATTCTTGTAGGGAAAGGTTTGTCAGATGTATTACAGTATATGTAAAGCAAAGACTCAAGCCTAGGTGGGTATTAGGTAGGGATGGGTGGATCAGTCCACTCAAAATCAAAACCTCGCCAGAGCTAATAAGTCCAGTGGACTTCAATAGATATAGACTTTTCAACTGGAGTCCTTTACCCGGTCCCTCTCTACAGTGTTTTTTTTTTTCAATCCTATTCCTCGCTGCCTAAAGAAACCACCCAGAATGACAGAAAATGCCCCATTAAATGGTATCTATCCATTTGTCTGTCTGTCTGTCTATCTCTTTCTCTCTCTCTCTCTCTCTCTCTCTATATATATATATATATATATATATATATATCTAGCTATTATAGGGGCATGGTCATACCCCTATATAGTTAGCGTTGTGCAGCATGTTTAATGTTAAACCTCAAATTTTGCACAATAATAACTTTGCTCCTGATTAATGGATTTGCACAAAATTTGGCATGCGCTGTCCTGTGGGTAAGATCGCTTGATGTGGCAGGCTATCATCAGATGTGTAGATTCTGAGATCCAGATAGTGAAAAAAAGAGTACAAAAAAAGTCAACATTTTTTGCAGTTTTTTCCTCATTGACTTGTGCCAGGTGGTGTGGAATTTTGTTTTAATGTTTTAATGGTAGAAAGAACTTGGGTAACAGAACTGCCACTGTTAGTTTAGTGCAAAAATATTAAACTGTTGCAAAGTTATTAAGTTTTTAAGTTCCCATTATATCCTATGGGAAGTTCATTTTTTCAGTATAGATGTATAAAGTTCGACTAAGGATTTGATATTGCGAAAAAGTATTTGGTCGCGTGAGAGCATTTTCTTTTTTGCCAGAACAACATCCTTTTTTATGATGAAAAAATACTTTTTTGCAAGCTGTCATCTTGTTTTTTTTCCTCCCACCAACTAAGAAGCATAGAAAATACATAAAACTGTTGTTATTTTAAAAAATAAACATCAGAACCTAACTAAACAGGCCTCATTTCGTTAGATTCTGCTGTTTGTATTTCAAAATTAGGGCCAGAAATACTTTTTCTGGGCACCTGAAATCTCGGGTGCTGACATTAGAAAGAGGAGCTAGTACGCAAGTACCCATCTACCATGTGAGTCTGTCTGGATTTGCACAAGGGTCGATGCAAGTGACGTGTGAAGAAGTATTGCAACCCCTCTCTTTTTTGAAGAGAAGGATGAGGAAATAACTTGTCCCATCCAGTCTCTAACCAACTTAGCATGGTCTTGTTTTGTAAGCTTAGTTTCTTGCAGGAAGGCCAGCATGGCCCTCAGCCTCTTCAGATGAGACAACACCTGTTTATGTTTTACTGGGGTGTTTAAGCCCCGCATGTTCCAGGTGTAAGCATGAAGGTCAGTCATAGTCCCATGGAGAAAAGGAGGTGCAGAGCATATATATATATGGAATGTTCAAGGGTAGAGGCTGAGGGGCCATTTGCCCATTCCCGCAAGAAGTCCTGGATCCCATCACAGACAAGCCAAGTCTCAGTTAAAACATAAGCAGAGTCAATAAGTGCCCAGTCTTCACAATAATCATAAGAACTAATAGGGCTAATGGCCCAATGCAACCAGCAACTATATACAAAAGCCATAGAAAAGCTGACCAACTCTATAATTGGAAGGGGGTGGTTATGCCAGCAGACAAGCTGCCAAAGCCGTCCACCTCCCTCTCATGGGGTGGGTACTAGAGGATGGCAGACAAAGCGTTGTCTCTCACTTATTGGGGTAAAGGTGTGCCATTCCTCATCCTGTGGGATACATGAGCACGAGGAATGAATAAGGGTGCAAGTCACGACCCTGCCTAAATGGCAGAGAGGGAGATCTGGCACCATAAGTACTGGGGTAAAGTCAGGAGTAGCATCAGGGAGATATGAAGGAGGCGAGAAGAGAAACCCCCAACTGTTCGAGGGGCCCATTTCAACTATCCCTGTCACCAGAGCCTGGTAAAGGGCATGGAGGGGATGGGCAACAGTTGAGCTCATGCCTGGCCCCAGTTTAGACCTTAAAGGGGGTCTTCAAAAATTGAGTCCCAGGGGGCCTTCAGTGCTTAGGGTAGGATTAGGAGAAAAGGAGCAAGTTTAGGGCACTCGGCCTATTCAAATACAGAATGCAGGTAGGATTGGGCATATATGATAAACTATGCATTAGAAAACAGAATGATTAGACTACAGCCCATAATGAAAAAAGCATGCCAGGAAAGAAAAAAGAAAGAAAAAAAACAAAGATTCCTGGAGAGAAAACAAGGAACAGTCCCAGGTGAGTCCTCTGATATGCAGCATTGCACCAGAGGGCATCGTTAATAATAAAAGTCTGTATTCCCTTATACATACGATGCATTATGTTCAGTGGATCTCGTAGGGACACCACTTGATTAAGTATGCAGCCCTTGGCTCTCACCCAGAGCAGATAAGGAAACAGATCTGAAGTTAAAGGAGGGCCCCAGAGTCCAATCTGCAACCAGTCCAGGGCAGAACAGAGTAAATTAAGCCGCTACCCCAGGAAACAGTTCAAGGCAGCGCCTCAGTGATTAGAAGAGCAGGGGAGCTCTCTGATGCTTTCTTGTCTTGCACCAGCTGCCGGGGTGAACTAGGAGGGGCCTGAGCCTGATTCCCGCCGAGGTGCCTTGAGTGGTAGCTGCCACAGCTGTGGCCCAGTATTTGGGTGAAGCCGCCTGCAGGGATAAAGCTAAACAATCTACTTCCTGTGGGGATTCCTCCAATAAGGTCAGTAGAGGAGCAAGCTTGTTAGGGGAATTAAACAATTACACGGTTTCTTCCTCCATCATAGAAGGTGCAGCTCCCAATTGCCTGACATTCAGGTGCTGTCTCCTCTCGTGGCGCTGCAGGGAGTGGCGCCGTTTGCTTCGGTGAGGGACAGGACACTGAAATCTATATACTTGGGCCTTGGGAGAATGCGACGGGGAGCTGGGTGAGTCTTCCACATGGCTCAGAGTGTCCAAGAGGCCCCGGGGAAGTTAAAAAAGATCCGGATTTTGAAAGTCTCTGGGGAATTCTTTGCACAGGTAATCTAAGAGACTGTCGGGTTTAGAGGAGAAAAAGACAGGAGCTCCAGTAATCGTCACCCGCATGGTTGCCGGGTACCTAAGAGAAAGGGTGACATGATGGGCATGAAGGATTTTCCGACAGACCGTGTACTCCTTACACCTTTCAATCAGCTCCCTGGAGTAGTCCTGGTATATATGAATAGGACTGGCATTCCATTTGATTGAGCCTTTGTTCCTGGCCGACGCTGTGACCTTCTCCTTTTGTCGGAAATCAAGGAAGCAGGCCAGGATTAGGCGGGGATGCTCCGCTCGTTTAGGTGGCGGTGCTAGTGTGCATTGAGCTCGCTCAATATGTAAGGCAGTTGCTGGCGGAAGGCTCGGAATTTGTGGCAGTGTATCTTGAAGGAAACGAGCTGCATCGTGCTGCTCGGTTCCCTCAGCAATGCCGAGAAACTGCAAATTATTGTGCCGGCTGTGCTTTTCAAGGTCGTCTACCTTGTCCTGGAGGTAATGAATAAGGTGGGTCTGTTCTCAGGTAGCAGCAGTGAGGTCTTGCAGGGCAGAATCATGAGCCTTAAGGTGCTTCTCAGTATGAAATAGCTATGTTTCTATAGCTTGTAATGTTTGAGTATTATTGTTTAAAGCCAGAGTCATTTGAGTCATCTGTGTCATCAGTTGATTGAACATTGTTGCCATTTTTGCAGGGTCCATTGAGGCTGGAGAGGAAGATGCCATTCTGCAGACCACAGGCCTGGGGAAGAGCTCCAAAAGTTCTGTGATACTCAGGTAGGCAGAAAAATGAGGACTTTGCGGTGTAACAAGTAAGTCTCTCTTCTAACCTTAGTGCCTTTTAGAGATGACAATAGATCCCCTGATGCAGGATGTCGCAGGATACAAGCCCACAGTTAGGGATCAAAGAGATTATGCTGCCATCTTAGTTGAGGGCTAAGCCACGCCAGCAAAAAGGGATTTTAAACTTTAAAAGTGCCATTTTTTTAAGGACTTTACAAAAAAACAAACGCATGGGTGGGAAGAGGACATCCCCCTCAAAACCCATGCCTTTGTTTTTACAAAAGAAGTCCCTGGGACAAGTTACAACATTTTGTTTTCTCCCCTCACTAGGCGAGAAAACAAAATGGAGGCCGGCAAACAGGGATTTACCTCATGAAAAGGGATTTTGCAAGATTTTTGAATCCTTTTTCACAATCCCTGTTGGCAAGCCGCTCGCGACCAGGAATCAATGATTGAAATTGCATCTATCCCAAAGAGTGAATTGCGCATGCTCAGAACCTAAATATTAACAAGCATTTGTCAATGCCGAATGTTGCTTGCTTCTATGTGCTGTTTAGATATATGGAAGTCATTGGAGTGCAAATATTTAAAATTTGTGAACTTACGAGCGTGCATAGGAACTGCGCAACGCACGCTCGTAAAACAGTCATTGTTAGGAAATTTTTCACGAAATGTTCAACATAGCCATTTTAAGACCTCTGGTCATGAACAGTGTCAGTGTGATTTTGTTAATGTGTCCCATACATTGAGTTTGCACACCGACTCGCCATTATTATGCGCTACATGAAATGAAGCTGCATTTTGGGCAGGATGAAAAATGACAGCTGTACTGCTCATAAGGAGGTGTGGTAAAATGGCAATGTTGAAAATCTGGAGATGGAACTTGTGAAAATTCGCAAACCTACGGTCGCATTGGGAACTATAGCACACTCGTCAAAACAGTCATTTTTAGGAATTCTTTCACCAAAATTTTCAACATTGCCATTTAAGATCTCTGCTCATGAGCAGTGACACTGTGATTTTCTTAATGTGTCCCATACACTGAGTTCCCTACCGACTGTGCCATTGTGCGCTACATGGGCGGAAACATGTTTTGAGCAGGATATGAAAAATGACAGCTGTACTGCTCATGAGGAGATGTGTTAAAATGGCAATGTTGAAAATCTGGAATGAAAATATTGAAAATTTGTGAACTTACGAGCCTGCATAGGAACTGCGCAACACATGCTCGTAAAACAGTCATTTTTAGGAATTGTTTCACCAAATTTTCAACATAGCCATTTTAAGACCTCTGCTCATGAACAGTGTCACTGTGATTTTCTTAATTTGTCCCGTACATTGATTTCATACATTGACTGCGCCATTCTGAGCTACAAGAGCGGAAACACATTTTGGGTGAGATGTGAAAAATGACAGCTGTACTGCTCATAAGAAGGTGTGGTAAAATGGCAATGTTGAAAATCTGGAGTGAAAATATTGAAATTTCGTGAACTTACGAGCCTGCGTAGGAACTGCGCAATGCATGCTCGTAAAACAGTCATTTATTGGAATTTTTGGACCAAATTTTCAACATGGGGTTTTTGGGACCCCTTCTCATGAATGATGACACTGTCATGGTGGTATTCAGGCCCGAAGGGTGATTTCGCAGTCACTGCGCGAAATCATACTTCAGGCCCGAATAACACCATGACAGAGACATCATTCATGAGAAATGGTCAAAACCCATGTTGAAAGTTGGTGCAAAATCCAAAAATACCTGAGATATGCAATAAAGTTGAACCTCCTATCTGGCCCATTATACAGCTTACGGCATTTCCTCAGTTCGCGGTCGGCTTTGAAGAAGCGCAGACGTGTTCCAGTCACGAAGATGTTCGGCGCCAGAGTCGGTAAGTATGGGGTGAGGGGTGGAGAAGCTGAGTGCACAGTGGGTGGTGTGCGGGTTGTGGGAGGGGGTGGAGGCGCACCTGGAGAAATTTTTACAGGTTTAAAACACAAAAAAAGACTACGAGGATGTTTGCCATGCTGGGGTGGGCTCCCAGCATGGCACAAGGGCAGGGGCGTTCAGCTGGCGAAGTTAGGCACCCGGTGGCCAAACAACTGATTGCCATGCTGGGGTGGGCTCCCAGCGTGGCACCAGCTACAGGGAGGGGGCGGCGACAGCAGCTCAGCGGCGAGTTTGGCACCCGTCAGCTGCTGAGGGCGTTCGGAGAGCACTGCGCCTGCGCGGGGGGGAGCTACGCTTATCAGTACTCACTGAAGCGTAGCTCCTTTTCAACTGTATGCTGTCTGTATTTTGAGCGTGTCATAGACAGCTCCAAAATGCATTGGCTTACAGGGGCCGTGCCTGCCAGCTCACTGACTGAATTGGAGGAGGAGGTGACACACCTCCGAAATCTCCGATGATGGCACTATCTTTCTTGCACATGCGTGCAAGCAACATAAAAATGTAGTAACTTTGTAATGGATTAATATTTGTTCACCAAACCAACTATGAATTGTTCCTTTTGATAGCCTCCTTCTATCCTGAAATTTGCTGGCCAAAATTCAAAATGGTGTGGGCACAGAGCGATGTCAAAAAATGACCCTGACATTTGCCAAGAAAGGTGAAAAATGCATTTGTTTGGCACTTAGGTGCACAAAAACCACAAATTCTATCAAAACACAACTTGGAAAATCAAGAGACCTACCATCAGAGACCGTGTACTCCAAATTTTATGCAAATCCATTGAACGGTTGTGAAGTTATTAACGTGCAAACTTTGGGGTTTAACATTAAACTGCCTACCTAACCCTAAATATAGGGATGCGGCCTGCCCCAATAATAAAGATATATATTTTTTTTATATCAGGCTAGCATGCCATCACCACATACTGACATTCCTTTCACTTTGCCTTAGATATACTAGGGAGTAATCAGCAGAGCCAGCAGAAAGTTAGAGGCCAGCTGGTATGTATCGGTACACTGGTGTGCATGCTGGTGGTTGAGCAGGAGGACATAGATGAGTAGGTGGTTTGTGGACAGGCAGTTTAGCTAGAGTGCAGATGGGGGGGGGGGGGGGGCGTGGCTGGCTGGCAAACATGGCAGATGCATGCTAGCTCAGCTCCTTGGGACAACATCATCTTAAATGCATTAGCAGCTATTTATTGAGAGTCTTAAACGTAGAGCCTTGAGTATTATAAGGTCTTTTCATGATGGCTTCGGGGAAATAAAGAACAAGCAGGTGAAATTGCAGTTTGATGCCCGACATCAATCCAGACAAAGTGCTGGGTCGGTGGGCAGTAATAGACCACTAAACCTGGATCACGAGTGCATGGGCAACCAACTGATTTCAGCATGGAGACCATCACTAAATCATTAGCAGGAGTTCTATCCACATTGCTGTAGATGCAGCATGAGATGAAAGCTGGGTTTGTAAATATTACGGCCCAGCTCTCCCATCTACAAACTGTAGCTACTGGCCTCATGGAGACAGCGGCAACACATTCCTCTCAACTCGAGCACCGAGTAGGAGAGCTGGAGGACTCTTACACTGGGGTATCTGAAGAGCGAAATGGGCTACTATCGACCCTGGCCAAATTGAAGGACCACATGAATGAGCAGGAAAATCGATCACAGCGCTCCAACATAAGAATTATTGGGCTTCCTGAGGACACTGAAGGCCAGAACCCAAATACTGGAATACATCATTGGCTGGTGGAACAGCTTGGCCTCTCAGATGAGTGTGCAGCCTTTGAAATTGAGAGATCCCACCGGGTGGGCCCTCCTCTGAACTCTGGTGAAAGACCGTGCCACTGTTTGATAAAGTATCTACAGTTTATAGATAAAGAAACTGCACTGCAGAAAGCTAAAAAAGGCAGGCCCCATATCTGTTGGAAGCTTGAAAGTATAAGTCTAACAAGACTACAGCAGGGAGCTCCATAATCGGCAGCAAAAGTTTAATCAGGCTAAAGGCAAATTATACCGGCTTGGTTGGACCTTCACCTTTATTTATCTGGCTCACCTAAGGGTGGACAGACCAGACCAGAGTCCACACTATTTCATATGCCCCAAAGCAGTGGAAAAATGGATCGAGGAGGAGGAGGAGGCCAGAAGGGAGAAGGCACATTCAGCACCACCCTGAGCGCTATGTATCTACTATGGAGTAAGTGAATTTCTTTTTTTTTTTTCTTTCTCTTTCTCCTGGAGCTCTTATGTCCTCCAGGCATTGCACAATATATGGGGATTATTTGACAGGAAAGAAGCTGTATGCCTGTAGGTGAATGAGGACATCTAAATATTTTAGTAAGATCCTCCTGACAGTGTTTGGGGACATGAGTACCAATGAGACAGTTTCCCTTAATTCCTATTCTACAAACATTTGCCCCAACAGTGGAGTTCCATGTGGCTCCATGGACTGAGGTAACTGTGTCCAGATGTGGGCTCCTGCTTTGCTAGATTTTCAGTGGAGGTGTACCTTTACATTACTCCAGCATGTCTGCTTTCAATTCCTGGTTTGCTGATGTGGGGGGGGGGGAGTGGAAGCTGTGAAAATAATGTTTAGTTAAATGGCTTTGTGTGGTGTTCTGCATAAGGTTGTTGTTTATTTCTGAGGCTTGGACTTCATGCTGGGAACTGAGGTATGTGCAGGCTGGGCTGACCAGACCCTAGAATCCTGCTAACTGCTTTCTTACACAGCTCCGTATGTCATTTAGCTCTGGGTCTAATACATGCTGCAAGTGCATGTGGCATCTGTCTACCAGGACTACCCAACCATTTCTGGGGGCATGGGTAACAGTGGGGTTGTTGATTCTGGATTTGCTCTTATCCTTCAACAGGCCTGCTCAGAGCTATGAAGCCTTTTTGGATGTAATTGCTTTTGACTGCCCATGTTGCCCATGCTGTCTGGACTAAGCTATGCATGGGAAATGCGTGCCACTGTGTTCTCCTTATTGGCAATCTCCCAATATGGAGATCTCTTATTGTGTTATTGCATTTCATTGTTCAGTCCCCTCGGCTCATGTTTTGTCAGTTTTGACCATAGCCTAAAGATGTTTTATTCTTTGTCTTTTATTAAAATTTGGTGTCCCACCATCTCAATGTAAAGGTTATGGTGGGCCTTTTGCTCATTATCTGCCTACTTTTTGCAGTGGGAATTCTGGTGGGATTTGGCCTGCCCAAGGAGGGGGACTCAGTTGTCCATGCTGGACCTTGTTTAAGTGGGGAGGGCCAGTGCAGGGGAGGGAGGGCAGAGTTTTGTGGAATGGAGGGGTTTGAGTTGCTCTGGTTGTTGCGGTGGACATGCTGGGCGAGTCAGTTCAATGTTGCCTTTGAATGCTGTGTGTGGTGTACATCTCAAGAGCTCCCTGGCATGACACTGACTTTCTGTGATGCTAGTAGCAAATCAATGTTTTTGATGTTTTTTTTTTTTCAGGTGATTACTATGGGTGGGCGGGGGTTGGGTCTGTTCTCTCAAATACTTTAGGGAAAACATGGTTCTAGATGTGCCTCTGTTTAGTCATGGGGAATTATATTAAATGTTTGTCCTGGAACATAAATGGCCTCCAATCTATTTTAAAAAGCAGGAAGGTTCTGGCAGAAATTCATAAGATTATAGGGCAAATTGTACTACTGCAGGAGACTCACTTCTCTTCCACTGAGGTGTAGAAAACTGCCAAATTTATGGGGGGCACATGGATCTGGGCTACTTTCTTATCGAAATCCCAGGGTGCATCGATCTGGATCTCCCGGGAAGTTCAGGTTCAGGTCCTGGGGAGTACTGTAGAACAGGCAGGTAGGTATGCCCTGTCTAAAGTTAACATAACAGGTAAGGGAGTTTTCCTGATTGGTTCAGTCTATGCCCCAAATATTGAAAATTCAGAGTTCTTTCAAAAATTTACCTTGGACATGTCAGGTTGGGAAGTGCCCTGGATTTTGGGTGGGGACTACAACTGTGCCTTAGACACCATGTTGGACCGCTCTAATAAACTCCCAGTGCCCAAATCACAGAATGCAAAGGTTCTGGATGTGCTACAGGCTGATCTAGACCTAATTGATGCCTGACAGCATGCCAACCCCACAGGAAGGGAATACAGTTTCTTTTCACAAGTGTACCACTCATATGCCAGCATTAATAGAATATTGGTTTCCAGACCCTTGGAGCTAGGTGTAGGGGAAGCAACCTACCTCCTGATTCTAATCTCACACCACGTCATACAGTATATCAACCTAAAGGGGACGAGGGGAACATAAGACACAGAGGCATTAGAAACTTGACCCACTTCTCCTTGAAGACCAGGAGTATATATCTTTTATGAATGGGTGTATTCAGGAGTACCTGCAACTAAATGGCTGAGGGGAGACAACTCACGGGATCAGGTGGGAGGCTCTAAAGTCCTACATAAGAGGCCAGACCATCTCCTTTCCCTCGCACCAAAGGGGAAACAAAGCAAAAAAACTAACTCTTTTGAGAGCTAAAATTGTGGCCTGTGAGAAGGTGCACATGCTTAACCCCACACCCTCTCTATATAACAGGTGGCGAATTCACAAAGGACAAATTGTTCAAAGAACTTGTATTAAACTATGAAACTCTGAAACTATGAAATTTAACACCTTATCTAGTGCCCAATTGGAACGGTCCATCTTACTGTATAATGCCAGAGCATATTTTGATGGGAACTGAGCAGGAAAGCTTCTAGCATGGCAACTGAAGTGTAGGAAAGTGGAGAGAACAGTGGGGCAGATATGTAATGCCCGAGGGGAGATAGTGCAGAGTAATGCTGAGAAAGGAGATGCATTTGGTGATTTTTATAATTCTCTTTACACTTCTGAGTGTAGTCCTGTACAGGGTGACTTTGACTCCTTCTTTGCTGGGGCACCTCTTAGAAAGTTAGTGGGGAGAGGGTGAAAGAACTGGACACCGCCATATATCCAAGCAGGAGATACAGGTGGCCCTGAAGGCTCTTAAGAGCGGAAAGGCCCCTGGCCACAATGGACTTCCTATAGCTTTCCTTAAAGCTTTTGGTGATCTCCTTCTGGACCCCCTTTTTTGACATAGTTGAGGAAGGTCTGGCCAGAGGTGAGCTACCCCCCTCCACGCAGTCCACCACAAATACAGTGCTACCAAAATCCAGCAAGGATCTTACTAAATGCGCCTCATACAGGCCAATTTCACTGTTAACTGCTAACTATAAAATTGTGGTAAAGGCTCTTGCTTCACGCCTAGACCTATTTCTACCAAAAAATAATTCACCAGAACCAATCAAGCTTTGTGAAGAGTAGAATGGGGAAACACAATACTAGGCGTACGCTAAACATAATTTATGGATGGAGGCAAACTAAGCATAATCATGGTGCCACGGTGGTGGTACTGGACGCTGAAAAAGCCTTTGACTGCATGGAGTGGGGGTACCTGTTCGATACTTTGAACAGACTGGGAGTGGGACCTGCCTTTTGTTCATGGGTTTGCACTTTATACACAGGCCCTCAGGCCCAGGTCATGGTTAATGGAATTATTTCCAGGCCGTCCATTCTGGGCAGATGCACCCAGCAAGGATGCCCTCTCTCCCCTCTTTTGTACGTATTATTTCTGAAACTACTCATGGCAGCCCTCAGAGCTCATCCAGGAATCAGAGGGTTCATGGAGGGAGGCTGGGAACACAAAATTGCAGTGTATGCTGATGATCAGCTCCTTTACCTGCAGAATCCAGCCCAGGATCTCCCCGCAGTCCAGCGTTTGATGCGGTTATTTGGTAGAATATCAGGCCATCGAGTTAACTGGTCCAAAAGCGAGTTGCTCCCAGTGGGTACATTGGATAGAGCCCAGTTAATCACTAATCTTGGAGGGCTACAACTAGTCCACCACTTAAAATACTTAGGAGTACACTTATCGGCTTTGATTAGCTCTCTTTACACTTTGAATCTAAAGCCTCTCCTCGCTAAAATAGCTGAGGACTGTGATAGGTGGTCAGCTCTGCCTCTCTCCCTACTTGGTAGAATTGGGGCGGTAAAGATGACAATTTTACCAAGAGTCCTTTATTTCTATCAGTCGCTGCCCATCCAGGTTCCTCAAATGCATTTTAAACAGCTTGAGGCCATAATTCATAAATTCCTCTGGCGAGGAGGGAGGGCAAATTTTAAAAGAACGATCTTACAGCATTCCCAAAAGGAGGGAGGAGCGGAGCGGGGCTACAAAACATTAAAGCCTATTACTGGGTGGCACAATTAGCATTCCTCCCTACAGGCCCTCTTGCTTTGGACTGTCCCTGATTGGGACTGGAGGAAGATATGCTGCACAGTAGTCTTAGGAATGACACTCTGGCTGATGCCTTGGGAGCTGGTAGGGTGGAGTCGGTGCTCAATCCTTTTACTGCCACCTCGTTGCAAGTGTAGGTATGAGCCCATCAGTGTATCGGACACATTCATAACATGTCCCCAAATATAAGCCTGTTAATGGTACTGCATCGTGGGAGCGGTTATTCTCCTGCAGTGGTACAGTGTCTTTGGGCTTGGAGGAAGAAAGGTCTTTTGGCTGTTAGTCAACTCTATGATGGAGGCGTGCTAAAAAATTTTGCAATGCTATGTAATGAATGGAATATACAACCAGGTGACTTTTTTCTGTATTTGAGGATCCGTCAAAAATGTAGTGACACCCTCTCCACATTACATGGATGGTCTGACACATCCCCTTTGGAGTAAGAGCTCTTCAGGCCCCAACCGGGGCAGAAGCCCCTCTCAGTATAATATTACATTATCCAGGGTTATTTGCAGCAGATGCCAGTGACTAGTCAGGACAAGTGGAACTTGGATTTGCTTCTCCCAATAGACCAGCACACCTGGAGATTGGCTTGTTCCCACTATTTGAACTGCTCTTACAGCAACAAGTTGCACCAGATTCAACTAAACTTTGTACACAGGGCGTATGTGACTCCTAAAAATTTAGACACCTCAAGATCTGAACACTGTCCTAAGTGTAAAGTGGAGGAGGCAGATTTCATGCACTTGGCTCTAATGTGCTCTGAGGTTGCTCCATTCTGGCACTCTGCACATGGTATAATGAGTAGGGTACTGAGATACAGTCCTTCCAGATCCCCCCTTGAGTTCCTTCTTGGAGCGGATCTGGTCCATCCTGATCAGAAATTACATAACTCCTTGTGGTCCCTGGCACTTAATGCAAGGAGGATGATAGCCCAAGAATGGATGTCTGTGACCCCCCCACATCGATTGCCAGATGGGTACAGAATTTAAAGTCATGTATGGTTATAGAAAGGGCTCAGATGAGTGTACAAGGCAGACTGCTCCAATTCCTTGAGGTCTTGCGCCTTCTCCTGGAAGCAGTGGAAAATGGAGATTTCCCCATCTGAATCTCCACCTCTGCTTAGTATATGGTCAGAGCTTAAGTTGAAGTGCAGTAGTTCTGTGAGGATCTTTGTGTTTCCCAGGTCTGTTACAGCATATACATTGTTTAGAGCATAAATATTGTTTATCTGCCCTTCCCATAGGGTGTTAACCCCGTTTTTTTTACCTTAACAGCTACTATGTATGAAATGATACTGCAATATTGTATGTCTTTTTGACTTACTGTAAGCACATCTATTTCCTAATAAACTATTTAAAAAAAAAGAGTGCAGACAGGGGGTTAAGCAAGCAACTGTGGAGTGTGCTAAGATGGATACACTGTCCTGAAGGTACGGGTGCAACAAAGGAAACTGAGTGAGCATTGCAAGTAGGCAGCTGGGTGGCCAGCCAAGCAAGTGGAAGAGGATAGAGAGCATCAGGACTGTAATTTCAATTTTGTATTTAAAAAAATAATATGCAAGACTGCAAGACAAATGAGGTGGAATTGGGGAGAGGGAGAAAGTATCAGAATTATTCTATTTGGCGAAATGGATCTGTTTAACAATAATTGCTATCCACAAACAGGAAGGTATTTACTGTACAATATACTGTCTCAGACTGTAATCTTAATCTTCAAAGAAGCAATTCCAAGTAGTCTATGCTGCTGCTAACAAACAATTAGAAACTGCCCAAATCAAGGCACTGTCTTCCAGTGTTTTGTGCTTGTATGAACATATTTAATGGCACGCCCTACATTGAGGGCCAGTGTTCCACAATTTCCCACATTTGCAGTGTTAGGGTCCAACACTATAATGACTGAAGATGATTTTGGAAACAGGATTAAAAAAAACTGAAGAGACAGATTTCCATTGAACTGCAATGCTAACCTTTTGCATCTTATTAGTAAGACTTAGGCCTGACAAATGGAGACAATCACGGCAGGAGCCTGTCAGTAGAGACTAGGGAGTAGGATGGGTTGTAGATACTGAACAGGGAATATTTTTGCAGATGGGGAGAGGGTAGGGATCTTTATTCTGGGACTGTATAGGTATTATAATATGATGGTAGGGGTGTGTTTTTTACTGGGGCATGGTGTGTTTGTCTGCATGAGGGGACCAGGGTGGGTATCAGTACATTGGGCAGGGATGGTATCAGTAAAGGGGGAAGAGGGGAGCATAAGTGGGTGCCTCTATAGCAGAACAGAATGGGTGACAGAGAAGAAGAATGCACAGAAGAGAGTCAGAAACACAGAACAGCAACCTTGGGATAGAAATCTACATTATTTTTTTTGGTTTTAGTGTATTTACTGATTGATTTCATGTATGAACATTCTGTAAAGGTTCTTATCTGAATCAGAACCAGTCAGAACTAATCAGAAATCATGCCTCGATCCTGGTCCTGAAAAATAAGGAGCAGGACCATCTTAGGTTTGTCCATCTCTGGTATTAAGAGGGCAAGATTAGCAAAAAAAATTGTTTCACTGTGGGGTCAAACAAGGGATACACTGGCACTGGGAGAAGTGTTATGGTAAAATATTAAAAGAGAGCAGCTAGACTTCTACAGATCCAGAAAGATATGTTTTGGTACTTTATAAATGTTATTTATTTGTAATTTTGGACTCAGAAAGGCACACTAAGCTATGACAGCTTGTTTCCAGGAGGTGTGTCAGGGGGGGATAGTAAAGAGCATAGTTAGGAGTCAAATGTATGGCAGCTCAGATTCAATGCAAAGAAGTGCAAGGTAATGCACATAGGAAACAAAAACACTGGGGAAGAGTACACAATAGGGGGTAAGATACTAACAACAACAAAAATCAAAAGGGACCTGGGGGTAATTATATCAGATAACCTTAAGGTGGGCAAGCAATGTGAGAAAGCAGTAAGGAGGGCTGGGAGGATACTGGGATGCATAGGGAAAGGCATCAACAGTAGAAAACAGGAAGATGTTATCCCTCTGTACAGACAGTTGGTGAGACCCTATCTGGAGTACTGCATGGAGTTCTAGAGACCCCATCTCCGCAAAGATATAGACAGAGTGGAGGTTGTTCAGAGGACGACAACCAAGATGGTGCAGTGTCTGCACCAGAAGAGATATGAAGAGAGATTAAAGCAGCTTAATATGTATACCCTCAAGGAAAGGAGGGAGAGGGGGGACATGATAGAAACTTTCAAGTACCTCAAGGGAATCAACAAAGTCCAAGAGGGTTGCATCTTTCAGAAAAAGAGATGTGCAAGAACAAGAGGGCACAATTTGAAGATAGCGGGGGGACAGCTCAGAGGTAATGTGAGGAAGTATTTTTTCATGGAGAGGGTTTTGGATGCATGGAGCAGTCTTTCTGAGGAGGCTGTGGAGTCAAGAACAGTGGGAGAATTCAAGAATGTATGGGACAGACATAAAGAAATTCTAGTTGGGGGGCAGGAGGAAGTAAGCTGTTGGTTAACTAGAATCTGCAGCTTATCCATTAGGTAGGGAAATGGGCAGACTAGGTGGGCCAAGCGGTCCTTATCTGCCATCAAATTCTATGTCTCTATGCCTATAAGTTCCCACCTACTGTAGAGCAGAATGAAATTGTGAATATCATCATGGATAGGCAGCACCTCAGACAATGAGGAGAGAATAATGTTACACACGTTATAATTATTTACACATTATTTAGACTGGAGCCCCTCTTTCACTCCTTCTGCTGCCTTGCCTCAGACTGTCCTCTCGCACTCACCACTGTTCTCTGTACTCTGATCTCTCCCTCCTCTCCTTGGGTGATCAACACCTTACCCACTGTGCCTCCTTCATCTCTAAATTCTGGCTTTCATTATTCCCTAATTATCTTAGCTTGCTTCTGTGCACCCCTCCTACTACTCCCTCAGCAACTCAGGCTAACGTTCCCTCTTGCTCTCCTCTTGCAAATCCACTGCTGGACAGACTGCCTTCTCTTTCCACTTTCCTAAGCTCTGGAACTCTCTTCCCCTAACAGTTTGCTCTGCTTCCTCTAAACATTCTCTCTCTCCTCTCTGCTCTCCTCTCTGCTATGAGCACACAGTGCTCCCCCCTGAAATTGTGCATAACCCAATCCCCAGCCCTATAATACCCACCGTCTCATACTTATCCCAACCCCAACACTCTTCCACACCTCCCCATCTCACCCTTTACTCCCTCCCCACCTTTAAACTCACCTCTACCCCTCCATCTCTTCCTCCTCCATCCCTCTCTCACCTTACCCCTCCACACTACTCCCTCATCCCCAGTCCCACCCTTTTATATCACATACTCCCCCTCCCCTACTACCCCTCTACTCTCCTTCCTATCCTGTCACTCTATTCCCTCCAACCCCCTCCCTATGTACTATCCCCAACCCATTCCTCTCCCTCCTCCTTTTTCACTTTCCCCTATTCCCTCTCCTCCCTACCCTACCCTCTCTCCTCCCCCTTCCTTCCTTCCTCTCACTCTCACAATGCTACAGTAGTTCCTTCCTTTAACCCTCACCTACTCTATGTTCTTTTCTCCTACCTCCCCCCCGCATTACCTGACTTTACAGTCTTCTGAACACCTGGTACCCCACCCCACTATTCCAACTTGTTCTATTCTTTTTGCCTATATGAAACTGGGTATAATTGTACAATATTGTGTTTATTGTATTCTGTACTTAATTTATTGCTTGTACTTATCCCCCCCACACACACGCACACACACACACACACACAGGATGGATCTGGAAATGAGCTATATGGCTTAGTATGTATTTCCTGGTAAAACTCTTTCAAATAAGTAAAAATAAAAAATAAAATTATTTACAACCCCAACACCTCCCCCCACCCTGCTTTTCCAAGAATATGAACTTGATATTTAAAATGCATTCAAAATATTGTCTGGTTTTGAATTCTATTAATAATATGTTGAAGTAATTTCTCTAGGACCCATCTGTCCCCTGAAGAAGCCCTCTGGGTGAAGCATTGGGTTAGAAGTAAACATTAAAAATAAAAAGAGAAGATACTGAAGATTTATGTTGTGTGGCTGAATAATTTCCTTTTGAGATTGTCAACAGCCTACATTCAGCTCCAAGCATTGTTTAGTAAACAAAGAGTGCACTCATTGAAACCTACCTTTGTACAGTTCAGAATAAGCCAGACCCTTAGCTGGGCTTGAACAGGTGCACATGTTTCCAAGTCATCTAAACATTCAATAGTTTCCACTTACCTTAATAATCTACAAACCATGAAACAATTTTGACATACTCACTGGAATAAGAAGAAAAGGAAAGGAATTTGATTTTATATGGCTTCTTTCATACACACTGTTGCCCAAAGTGTATTACAATCCAGAAAGCCCTGGCAGTCACCATTAGACACACATGGAAATATTAAAAAGAGTTTGCCAGTTTTGAGAAAACTCTGAAAATGATATCTCCACACAATTTATCTTATATGTATTATTTGAATTTCTCTTACTTTGTTTTTCATAATTATGTTAATTGACATGGAAAATGAATCATTATCCCTTGAATTCATTTGCTTTTTTTGCTTAATTTTTTGCTGTATTGCGCGTAGTCCTAATCCTTTTGTTTGTGACATTGCAGTTTGTTCCTGTGGCTATGATTATGTCATAAAGGCTTGTAGCATTGGCAAAATACTTAATGGCAGGAATATATTGACTGTAGAGGGGCAAGGATACTGTCTGCATGTAAGTGAACCTAGTAATGAAGAATTAATGAACAGAAACACAGCTCTTTCAAATATAAGCTAAAGTGTGTCTTAGTGTTCTAAGTTTCCCTAAGAGTGACAAACTCACTTTAAAGAATGGTGGAGTGACTAGCTCAGTCACCCATAGCAATTCAGTGGTGGATGTAAGATTCAAACTCATATCTGCTTGGTCACAGTTCTGTGCTCCAACCACCTGACCATACTGCCTCCCAAATGACAAATTCAAGACAGTTTCCATCTTGCTAGTTCAATTATTTCAGAAACTATGATGACAAGTATCACTATTAATAGTTATTTATAGCTGTTGGGCCTTAGGCCTTGAGTCAGTAAGCCTACACACTAACACGCAGCACAAAGGCACTATTCAATTTCTTTGCCATATAATAGAGGTCAGAGATACCCCTGCAACATTCATTACTACCTGCAGTTGTCTTGAGAACCCCCACCCTATCCTGATCGTAACATGAAATGAAGTTGATGGCGGGTTGGAGGGGTATGCTGTGGGCAGGGAGAGGCTGACTAATGCAGCATTCAGAAACTTACATTAACATGGATGACATCAGCCAGGAGTTGTATATCTTACGGGAGGTAAACCTTGCCATAAGTGACTTTGCATCCCTCATTGCCTCCACTTACAGGTGCTGGTACAGCCCCCACCAGAAGATTTTGAGCCATGCCCTGACCACTTCCTTGACATAAGGCTATGAGAACAGGCCATCAAATACTGTATTAGACATTTAATTTTGTTTTATTATTCCTCTTCCACAGGAGATATGGGTTCCCCCATGTGGCCTGTCATATCCCAGGATTTCCTGCAAATGTAAAGTAGGGAACCTCAAGACAGGCACACTGGAATTCTGACTGGAAGACCCATGTCTGGTTCGGCTCCTCATTAAAGGCCACTCCTGCTCCTTCGTGGCACTTCAAATGAGTATATGGTGCAGCTAGTGTCAGTGAATGCATCAACATGCTAAGCACGCTTTGCAGTCTGGCAGTGCATGAATCGTGCATTTAATGATAGCTGTAGTGAATCAAGCATGTATTCCTTGTGCTTTTATGTTGACATTTACACTAAGAAGCATAGAACCAGATTTTCAAACCCCCGAGGTTGCAGCAAGCCCCTGGTACACCAAAGACAAGGTGCACTTGGCCTGCAGCAATCTAACGGGATTTGCTATCACACGCAGCAACTGATGCATGCTAGGTCATTTGTTTGTGGTCTAGCTTGCATCAATACGAAGCATTGATTTCATGGAACTTGTACCCCAGATTTGGCGCAAGCTACTGTAGAGCTGCTAAACTGTTGCAGCTGAGCCCGAACTTTGAAAATCAACTGCAGTTGCAACAAAAGGGTCTGGCACATGGAAAGGGTTTGATGTGGGGCTAGATGCAAGCTCTGCCCCACCCTTTGAAAAATCCAGCCAAAAAGTGGTCTAGTGTTTAGAGCACTAGCATAGGAAATATGAGTTCATTGGATAAAATCCTTTGCAGTCACTGGTCACTTTGTGACCTTGGGCGAGTCACTTAACTTGTCAGTGCCCCAGTTCACCCAGCTGTAGAAATAGGTAGATGCAGGACTCCACTTGAAACAAAATGTTGCATTTCAGCTGCGTTAGCAAGGACTATCCTGGATAAATACAGTAAACTGTAAAACAAAACTAAGGAGAGTTCTGCATATAATGGGTAGGGAGGTACTATGTGTTTGCCCTCATTCAGGTATAAATAGTGTAATGCTTGTTGCAGAATGAAGTGTTGCTCTCCATGAGAACATGCATTCATGTATTGTTTTTCTTTTCATTTTCCCTTCAACATAAATGATATCTAGGTTGCTATACCTGTCATGACACAATTAAACTGTATGGAGCTACACTATGTGTTTTGTTAGAAAGACTCACCATTTTTATAACAAAATGAATTGTGAGTCATGGCCAGTTAAAATCAATCTAGTGATTCCTTTTCAACTGAATATTGCATTGGAAAATGTCAAGGTCACTGCGCCTGTCCTGGGTGATGAAGTAAATGTGAGCCCTCACAATTCTGAGTACTAGTCTAGTATTAGCATCACATGGTGCAAGTGGACTGGCTTCCACTCAAGGGTCCCATTAAACTGAGAGAAAACGTTTGTCCTATGGCCCATCTGGCAATGGAAAAGGTGTCATGTGCTTTCACTGTATTGTCACTCTTGGCTCTTACATGACAGTGTCAGATTTCCGCTTCTGCCTGGCAAATCATTCCAGGCCACCAGCAGTACTGGCACAGTCTGGTCTAATTAATGTCATGCCCAGGTGCCCTACAGATACAAATCTAATAATAGTTGACTACAAGAAGTATGGCACAATACATTTTCTGTATGTAGCACTATGTCATTCTGTATAAAAAGTTCATCATTCATGCTATAAAATGCAATCAGTTCCGATTAGTTTTTATGAGAGATATATTTTTTGTTTGCTTGGGCCATTCTCCTAGCAAGTACTGTCTGAGAAGGATAAGGCATTCATCTGTAGATGACATGCAGCAGAACTCCTTCTCATCTACAGACCTCCACAACTACAGTATTAGAGAGTGAAGAATTCATCTCACTGTTCGCAGCCACTACAGTGTGCAAACTTTCTGAGTGTGGTAGTCTTTGGAAAAACAACCTATGAAGTTCTCACGTGGCAGATCTTCCACTTTGCATTCATGAATCAATAGTTTATATATCAACATATAACAATGCAACATGCAACTCTAATGGTGGCACATTTATTTATTTACAGTATTTATTCACTTATTTTTCCTTCCCTTTTCCAGGAGACTCTGCCTCCAGTCCTAAGCCCCCAGCCTTGTACTCTGGTTCTTGTGGGCTCACCATCACACACTATTCTGCCCCCAAGGCTTACCCTATGGGGTGGGGTCTGCAGGTCCCCTTTTCACCTGTCACGCACTGGATCTGGTTTTCAGAGTGGGCCACATTACCATTGTGGGCCCTGCAATGGGACTCCACCCTTCACAGAGCCTCTGTGGCATTTCCCCATTTTTGTCTCCCCTTGGCACTGATGTGAGGACATGCACAAGCTCAGGCACATTCAGCTTGCTGAGCACATTGCCACCAGCATCCTCCCCGTCTTTGTGCCATTCTGGGTGCGCCACCACCTGTGATCATCCAGGTAGTAGTACAGCACAGGAGATGACTGCCCTCCCTTACCAGAGGGGAGGAGCATCCTCTGGATGCTTGAGCCTCCTCATCTGCTGGTTCTCCAGCAGCCCAAGCATGGCATGTGAATCCAGGTCACAGGCATCATGAGCTGTAGCTCCACCACAGTGCTGATAGACCTGGAACAGTGCATTTTTTTTTTCCAAGTTCAAGTTCAAGTTTATTGTAGGAAAATTCCATTGAGCAAGCTCATTCACAAGGAGGTCCTTTGACACAGACAGGTAATTACAGATTGCATAATCGAAAAAAACAGTACAAATTCAAGTACAGAATTGTGGGTAAGTATTAACATGTTGCATAAAAATGACAATGACATAGAAAAATGCAAGTACAGAAAAAAAGGTACTAAATGCTTGTTTCGGAGTCACAAGGCAGCTAATTTCTAGGTAAGTAAGAGGAAGCAGTCAGCTAGGGTTAGAACAGTGAGCAAGGATTCAGAAGCAGCTGCACATATCTTTTAGTTTTGCTGCAACCAACCTTTTAAATAGGCTGACAGGGACAGTACTGGGAAGCTTCAGTACACCTTGGAGCTGGTTCCAGATAGTTGGGAGTATGCTCGATATGGCCAGCTTGCCGAGTGAGGTGCATGTTCTCGGTACATCGAGGAGGAGGAGGTCATTTTTCCTAGGAGAGTAGGCGCTACAGGAAATAAGGAAAAGGGTTATGAGATAGTTCGGGAGCTTGTTCAGGAGTAGCTTAAGAGTCCAGATACCAGCATGAAGAGTACGTCTAGTTGAGAGTGATGTCCAGCCAGCGGCTAGGTACAAATTGCAATTGTGGGTTCAATAATGTAGGTTTGTCATGAACCGTATCATCCGGTGGTAGAGGATGTCTAGTTTGCTGAGTCATTAGGCCACTGCGGAGGACTAGATTAGATCTCCATAATCAAATAGCGGCAAGAAAGTGGCCTGGTCCAATCTAGTTCTGGTATCCAATGGAAAGAGGGACTTGTTACAGAAGAAGAAACCTAGCCTAATTTTTAGCCTCTTTGCCAGATTGTTGAGATGATCGTGAAAGGAAAGCTTGTTGTCTAGCCACATACCAAGATATTTGAATTTGGAGGTGATTTCAAGGAGTTCACCTAGAGAGGCAGTGATGAATTCTTTCCGCATGTTTGCAAGAGAAGTGGTGTTGGTGTTTGGGGCAAAGATTATGGCCTTAGTTTTCTTGGCATTGAGGAGTAGTTTGGCATTGAATAGGCTAATTTCTAGTTGTGCAAAGTTGGCTTGGAGTATATCCCTCACTTTAGTCAGTGTAGGGCCTGATGTATACAGTACAGTATCATCAGCAAAGAAATGCAGATGGGACTGGGATATATGTGCGTCAAGGTTATTGATGCACAGGGAGAACAGGATGAGACCTACTATGGAGCCTTGTGGGACTCCCCTAACAACTGGGAGGGATGCAGAAAAGAGGCCACCAGCTTTTACTTTCTGGGTCCTTCCAGATAGGTAGCTGGTAAACCACTGGGCAGCAAGGGGGGTGGCGCCTACTTTTTTTTTTCTGATTGCTTTTTTTTTTAATTTAGTCTTTTTATTTAATTTATAAATGCAACAATTTTATAGGCAGCAATACATCACTTATTAATACCAGTTGATAACATCACAATACATTACATGTATACTTGTAGCAGTCATATTAGGGAAAATAAACATCTTATTACTTCAGTGTCCAGAGAATCATAATTACTCATTTTAAGTTCAGTCTGTGATCCATTCAAATCAAATCAGGCATGGCATGGTGAGCCCTTCCCTTTCCCTCCCAGATTTTATTCCCATTAAAATTCAAGGAGCATCACAGATCATATCCCGAGTATCTTTTCAGTGCAAAAGAAGAGCAAACTTACATGTTCAGTACATAGCTTAAGGTACAAAATCATCATATTGATTTAGTTGGTATGATATCCAATTTTGCTAATGTACATCAAATTTTTGAACTTCATCCATCATCTTGGAGGAGAATCACTCAAGGGCATATATCTCACTGGATAAAACAATCCAAGCTTTTTTAGTGGGTATTTTATTTGTAAACCACAGTCTAGTGATAATTTTGTGGGCTGCTGTTATAAATTTTAAAATTTGTGTCAGTAAGTATTTGTCAGTTAGCAGACCTTTTGATTTAATAAAAGTCAACACAAATGTGGGAGTAAATATATTAGTGGTGACATAAATTGCACTCAGCTCCTCGAGGATCTCCTTCCAAAACTTCGATAGCTTAGGACATGACCAAAGGACATGGCTCTGATTTGCTCTATTATCCCCACATTCTCTCCAACACTGTCCCTCCCCTAATTCTCCCATTCTAGCCAGCAAGGCTGATGTGCGAAAGAAACGAGAATGGAGTTTCCACATGTATTCATGCCAGTATGGTGAGAAAAAGATTTTTATAGTAGGTAAAGCAGAGTCATTCCAGTCCTGCTCACTGATTGATACCTGAAGTTCTTGTTCCCATCTAAACCTGATTGAGTTGGTCTAGTCTCCCTGTCTTTCATTTAAGGCTTTATATATCTTACTAATCAGATGATCTGAGGTCATTCCTCTGATATGAGCTTGTAACAGTTGTATTATTTGGGTAGGGTTTTCACTTAGGGCTGCAAGTGACCGTTCGTATGGCTGAAGGTATGATTTAAGATGTAAATAAGAAATAAAATATTTATGGGGCAAGTGATATTCCTTCTGAAGGGAGACAAAGGGAAGGAGACCTGTTCTGCCCACTAACTGGAAAAATGAATAAAATGCCATATCTCTGCCATTGAACTACATAGGGGCCTGAGGGACCTGCTGTCAAATTTGCATTATACTTCAGGGTTCCCGAGAACAATTTTTCAGGGAATGTAAAATAATTATGACTGACCTAAAGCCATATTTTTAAGGGTTCCCTGTTGAACTTCACATAATTCATTATCCCTTGGCACTTGGGGAGCATCCCAAAAAGGAGCTCCTGAGTGTTGTATAGGTCTCCCCAGGTTACTTCTAATTGTTTCCAGTGTGCATCATACTGTTTATTTAGCCAGTGTAGGACTACCCTTAACTGTGCTGCCATCACATACTTTTTGAGGTCAGGGAGGTTAAGGCCACCGCTCTCTCTCTGGCCAGTTACAGAACCAGATATCTAATTCTGGGATGTTTTCCACTCCAAATAAAGCAGGATATCATTCTGTCCCATGCCTGGAAATATGTTTTATCCGGGGTGAAGGGCAGTGTCTGAAGAAAGAACAATATGCGGGGAAATACATTCTGCTTAATTGTATCTATCCTACTCAAGAAGCTTAGGGGGAGACATGACCAACGAGATAGATCTTCTGTCAATTTTAGGGTTAAAGGTTCAAGATTTGAGAGCTCTGCATGAATGGGGTTTCTTGTGAGCTTTATTCCCAAGTATCTCATCTCTTTTCTGTGCCACTTAAAGGGGAAATCTTTTTGAAGTGGGAGGGCGGTAATTGTACATCAATACCATGGTTTTTGATTTGTTCATTTTATATCCTGCTAGCTTACCAAATGTTTGTAGCTGTTTCCATACTTCTGGGATGGATTGTTCAGGCTGGGTAAGAGCCAGCAGAATATCGCCCGCAAATAGTGATATCTTGTGCAGGCAACCTCCCAATGGAAGGCTCTCTATGTCCCAAGAAGATCTGATGGCAATGGCCAGGGGTTTGAGATATAGAGCAAACAACATTGAGGACACTGGGCATCTCTAGCGGGCGCCCCTAGAGAGTTGGAATGTATCGGAAAGTGCCCTATCCACCTTAACATTTGCTTTAGGGGAGGCATAAATATTTTGTAATTGTTTTATAAGTTGTTCCAGGAATCCAAAGTGCTCCAGAGTCTACCATAAAAAAGACCAGCTGACCAGGTTGAATGCCTTTTCAGCATCTAACCTCAGTAGCACTAAAGGGATTTGTCTTTCTATGGCAAAATCTACTAAGAAATGTGCATGCCTTATGGCATCATGGGTCTGTCTGTCCTTAATAAAGCCCACTTGATCAGGGTCAGTAATAGCTGGTAGTAAATGGTCTATTCTAGAGACCATGGCTGACATGAACATTTTGCAATCATAATTTAGCATTGAAATGGGGCAAAATGAGGTGAGGTGTTCAAGATCTTTATGGGGTTTAAGCATGGCTGATATGGTGGCATATTGCCATGTAGGTGGGGGGGTGTTCTCCTTCCTGGACCGCATGTAAGGCTGGGAGTAATATGGGTAGTAGCAGCTTTTTAAATTAGTTATAAAATTCAGAGGGATACCCATCTGGACCTGGAGCCTTCAGGGTCTGAGCTTTTTTTAGAACTTGGAGTAGTTTTCCCTCTTTGATTGGCGCCAGCAAGGCTTCAGCCTGTAGTGGGCTGATTCATGACATCGGTAAACTCTGTAAATATGATTTGATGTTGTCTAGTGGAATTTCCTCTTTGGTGTACAACTCATGGTAAAACCGCTGTAGAATAAGTCTAATTTCCTGGGGTCATTTTGCTAATCTCCCTGTTTTAGGATCTACCATGCTGATTATGTTTGCTCTGGTTCTCTGTTCTCTCAACTTTCTTACTAAATTTCTGGAGGCCTTAGGTCCCCCCTCATGGTGTCTTAACTTTAGATAAAATAGTTTTTTTTTTTGTACCAATTGGTCTACTATTTTTTGTAGCTTTTGTTTTACAATTCTTAATCATTGTCATATTGCGGGGCCCTTTTGATCTGGCCAATGCTGTAAATGTAATAGCTCCTCCTGCAGGTCTTTATGTGTTTTTCCCCTCTGCCATTTTTTAATGACAGAAAATCATATAATTTCTCCTCTTAATACTACTTTTAAAGTATCCCACAGAATTGTGGGGCAACTGCATGTTGCATGTTTTCTTGTTTAATTCTAGGTACAGCCTCCTGGACCAATTCAAGGAACTCTGGGTCCCTAAGATGGGCAAGGTTCAGGTGCCAATTGGTTTGCTTATATCGTGCCCCTAAGTCCACCTTGAGATATAAGGGAGCATGATCCGATAAGAAGGTGATCCCATGCCATACATCGCAAATGGAATATAAATGCTTGACCATGGTTAAAAAGTAGTCCAGTCGAGCCCCACTTCCCACGTGTGGGGCCCAGTGGGTGTATTCTTTTGTCTTAGGAAAAAAATGTCTCCAGGTGTCCACCAAGCCCAGAGAAGTGTTGGTTTGTTTTGTGTATTTTTGGACAGCATTAGATCTATGGGCCAGAGGGGTATCAGCATCCAAAGAGGGGTTTAAAGTGATATTCAAGTCTCCCTCCAGCAGCAATTGTCCTTCCATGAGGGACATTAACTCTGCAAAGAATTTTACTGCTAAGGGCTTGCCTAACCCAGGAGGGAAATAGACAGATGCCAGAGTATTGGGTCTCGAGTACAGCTTGCCTGTCACTAATCTCACTTTGTTTTTCAAAGGGTACCTCCTAGGAGAGTAGAATCATCACCCCTCTCCTTTTTCCACTCCATACGACGATTCAGTTACTACAGAATACCCACACCTCTGAAATTTTTTATGTTTGTCCGAGGACATGTGGGATTCCTACAGCATAATAAACCCCGGTCTCTCTTTTCTGAATAATTGAAATAATCTAGAGCGTTTTATCGGATTACCAATCCCATTCACATTTAAAGATAAAATCAAAGCTGACTTAGTCATATCTACTTCTGATCAGTCCTTGTATGCATATTTCCTGCGAGTTAAAAGTACAATATATCCACTTCCTACCTTACTTAGGCCTTTTCACCCCATGCTCAATAATATTGTATTATTAATTGCTTTATGTATTGTCTCTGATATAAGCGAATTAAAATGTCTGCCTGTTGTTCTATTTAAACACCATAACACTGTCCGAGTGTTTAAAAACTATACAAGGATCTAAGAAATTCGACACTAGGCCTATAACAACTAAACATGTGCAGGCCTGTTGCATTTTAACAATATACATGATGCTCAGTACTTTGAGGCCTGCCAAAATAACCAAATGCCAACAGGGCATCAACATCTTTGTACCAGCAAATTGTACCTGTTATACAAGGTAGGGAGAGGACAGATACCTCTCCTTTGAAGGGGCAGACGTATGCGCCCTGAGGGGAAGTGTCAAGGCAATGCCAAGGGCCCCCAGCAACGCTATTTCCCTGGTACCTAGTGGTGCAGCAGGCCACACTGGAAATAAAAATGAGGAACAGAGACCCCAGGAAATGGTCCCTGTGTGCCTCATCTCCAGTAAGGCCTTATGGATATGTCGACCATTTAGGAATGGATTTCT
The DNA here is from genome assembly GCA_016271365.2 of Neoceratodus forsteri. Classification (NCBI taxonomy): domain Eukaryota; kingdom Metazoa; phylum Chordata; order Ceratodontiformes; family Ceratodontidae; genus Neoceratodus; species Neoceratodus forsteri. The sequence continues at coordinate 79,453,157 of CM057453.1, forward strand.
GACCCTATAATGATCAGGTGGGAATGTAGCACTGAAAAAAATGCATTAAGTCATGCCGCCTTTCCTGGGCTATAGTATAATTAAACAATAACTATGGGAGTCCTATCAGCAAGCTTCAGGAAGGGGGGAGATAATCCAAGGGAAATTCAGAAACATCCTTCTGAGTCACTAACCTTTCCCTCCCCCCCATCTATAAGCTTGGGCATATAAACAGGATTTCCATTTCCCAATGTCCCCACCCCAAACAGACTTCCTCAAGTTGCGTTGTGTAGTCCCTGTATGCAGAGTCACCTCCGTATCAAGTTACCAATTTTTAAGACTCTGCAGAACCTCTTTCGCCACTCACTCTGGTGCAGGTCACTGAAATCTTTGTACCAGTTTTTTCACATCCTCTAGGGTTGCTTGACTCCATCTCTTTCCGGAACCTGGATCCCAAGCAGTGTCCCAAACAGCATTGCGAAGGCCTTGCTGAGCTTTCCTGAGTGAGGAGTCTTCCTGGGTGGATTGAACCAGGCCCCTGAGTTGAAGAGTTTTCGTTGCTTCATCTGGTGTCTCAAAGGTTTGGGGGCCATCTGGAAACATGATGACTAGTCGAGCAGGGTATGGAGTAGCAAATTTTAGTTGTTGTTGCTTTAAAAGATGGAGTATTGGAGCATAGGCCCTGTGCTTGGCTGAAATAGATGAGGAGCAATCGTTGTTAAAATAAATGCACTTCCCTTTATGCTTAGTATCCCTCATTCTCCAGGCTCTGGTAAGGATAGTTTGTTTAGTAGAATAGTGTAAAAACTTCATTATTATGGAGCGAGATCGTCTGTCTGGCTGAGTTGGTTTCAGTGATAGAGCCTGATGGACTCACTCTATGTCAAATTTAAAAGCTGGGTCTAATTGCAGAGAGTCGCGGACAAGCTCCTCCACAAATTTTAAAATATCTCCCCCTTCCTCGTTCTCCGGAATCCCATGTATTCTCAAATTATTCCTGCGTGATCTGTTTTCCAAATCCTCACATTTCTCTTTTAAAGCATGCTGTTCATCTAGCAAGTGCACTACCATGCATTCCAGCCTGTCAGTTCAATCATCTAATTCGGTATGTTGTGCTTCAACCTCAGTAACACGAGATGAAAGTTTACTGATTTCTGTAGTTAGTTATTTATGACCGGAAAGTACAAACCTCAGTCCTGAATTCCTGCAACTCTGCCAGAATGGTAGCATTGCTGGGTTGTTGAGAGGAGGCCCCATTTGGAGCCACCATGTCTGGTTAAATCTCTGCAGAGCTTGATGAAGAGTAAGAGAATCCTGCCAAATCCTTGCTTCTGCAGGTACGTGCAGTCCTTTTTTTGCCTCCCATGCAATGATGTGACTCTCCTTGTTATTCTTTTTTGATTATTTTTGTGTTTTATTTGTGAGAGAGTCTGTTTTTAGGCCAGGCTCAGCAGAGCTAGGTTTTACCCTTGCATCCCAGTTGGTGACATCTCCAGAAGTCGGGGTGGTGCCTATTTTTATTAGGCTTGAGACTAACAGATTGTGGTCGACAGTGTCAAACGTTTTGCTGAGATCTAAAAATACTGCACCAGTAACTTTCTTGGAGTCTGTGGCTGTGATCCATTCATTGGTAACTTTGGCTAGAGCAGTGACTGTACTATGGTTGGGCCGGAAGCCGGATTGTGCAGGGTTGAAGATTGAAGATGATTCAATATGGAGTTTCATTTGGGAGTAAACTAGCTTTTTGAGGACTTTGGAGAGGACAGGTAAAATTGAGATGGGCCTATAGTTGTTTAGGTCACATGGGTCCCCTGACTTGAATAATGGGAGGATGTGGTCGGATTTCCAGCAGGAGGGAACAGTGGCAGTGGAAATGGAAAGATTGAATATCTGGAGGATAGGGGCTGTGAGGTTGAGATAGCCTAGTTTAAGAAAAAAAGGTTCTAGTCCATTGTCCCCTGCACTTTTTCAAATGTCTATGTTAAGAAGTGAATCTTTGGCTGGCCGTCAACTGTGATGGCCCTTCCTTTCATGACGCTGAGCTCGGGTTCGAGGCACGGCTCGGGGAGTTGGAGGGCGCTGGGGAGAAGGCTGAGCGTCCGTGGACTGCTCACCTTCTCCAGGGAGGGAGGGGGGACAAGGCTCAGTGCTTGACTGACCCCAGCCGGAGGCCGGGAGTTCAGCAAGTGCCTAGGCCCATCCAGGAGGGTTGAGCGTGCCAGACGTTGGCGGAGCTCCGCCTTGACGTTAGGGTGCATGGCACGCCCAGAGAAAAACAGGGGAAAAACACCTCTATCGCTCCAGGTAGATGGAGCGCCAGTACAGACCTCAATGGTCCCCTGCCTGTCCCACGTGGCAGCCCCAACGAAGTGAAAGTTAGTTCGGGGTGCTTGGGCCCCGACTCATTCCTGCCTGGGGGGGGAATCCAAGACTACATGGGGGGACCGCCGGGGGGCTCCAGGCACGGAAGGAACCGAGGCAGATGCCAGGTGCTCCCGAAGAAGCGGAGTGTAGGGGGCAGGGAGAGGCGGTAAAATAGAAAGTACAAAAAAAAAAAAAAAGAAGTGAATCTTCGACTTCTTTATATTTAAGCGGGAACAACTGGAGCAGGCAGGTCGAAGTTTGTGAGTCAATATTATTACAGTCTTGGTTGCTACCACAGGCTGCATAAGGCGAAGAGTCGAAAGCTAGACCAGCACTTACAAAGTGATTTTTGATTTCTTCAAGGACTAGGCAGCTGTTTTCCATAGCCCAACCATTGCTGAGGATCTTCAGTGGGATAGAGGGGGCTACAGGCCGATCTAGCCTTAGCCCAGAGTTTATCACGACGTAGGAGTGTAGCCTTGAGATCTGATGTAAAACATCATATTTTATACCTGGTGCAATCATGCGCTGAGAGGTCAGTGATCACTATGCACTACAGCTGTCACCCTTCCCTCCCATATATATTCACACAATTCATATTTAGTAGTGCAGACACATGGCACCGTACAGCTTCCATTTGACTAGCATACTTGCACTCTGAGTTAATAAAGGGCATGGGAAGTGATTGCAGTTGTTTGTTTCCTCCATAACTTGTGTCAGAACAGCAATGAAACCATATTCACCCACATCAGAAAAAACAGCTACAGTACAGCACAATAAGCATATGGCAGGTTTGATGCCTTTAAAGGTGTACTAGCTTTGAATGCCTGGTCCCAGTGCAATCTTGGCTAATCGTCACAGATCTGTTAAGTGGTACAACAGGACCTTATTCTCATCAGAACATAGGCAAAATATTTGAGAAACTCTTTCAAGAACAGAGTCTGCTGTAACAAAATCCAATATACATTTAGATCAAGTCCATTACATTGGCGCAGTTCTGATTAGTTCAGATCTTATCCAAAATATCAGCTACTGTCAGATATCATAATGTTTCTAGAGTCTCGATACTGTGTACTAGAAAATGATACATCCATCATTTTAGTCTAAGTGGAGGTCCAATACTTGATAGAGTTACTACCATATTTCTCACCTTAGCCTCTTCCACCGTGTCTGCCACTTGGAAAGTAGCCAAAGTCATCCTCATCTTTAAGTCTGGAGACCCCCTGTCCCAGACAACTACAGACCAATCTCGATACTACCTCACTTAAGCAAACTTCTTGAGAAGGTCATCCACCATCAACTCTCTGACTATGTAAGCATATTCAACCTGCGCTGCCCACAGCAGTATCGATTCAGGAAGCGTCATAGCAGGGCATCTGCCCTGGCCATCTTCACTAACCATGTCTACAGGAATATTGAAGTTGGCAACATTACCAGAACAGTATTCGTAGACCTTACCAAGGCCTTCAATTTGGTTGACCACAGTTTACTACACATCAAACTGTTGCATCTTGGCAGCTCAGAAGGTACAGCAGCATGGATACAAAACTACTTTTCAGGGTGATGCCAAACCATCAGTATTGGGTCTGCCCCTTAGCAGCCATGGTAGTGTCCACTGGGGTCCCCCAAGGCTCCATACTGAGTCCCTTGTTATTTTCCCTCTTCATTAACTCCTTTCTGAAGGACAACCTTTTCTGTGAGGTCTTACTTTATGCAGATGATCTAGTTCTGTTACACAGTGACAAATCCTTGACTAGTCTTTCCTCCATCCTTGCCCAGAACTACAGGGCTGGGCACAATTGGTTCTTAACAAATAAGCTCCTAGTAAATGTGAGCAAAACCAAATCCATGCTCCTGAGATCCAAAGTCAACCTATTAAAACTATTCAGAGCAAACTCCACCTTAACTGTCTTCTCACCTGATGGCACCCTTTTGCAAGATGTCTCATGTTTTAAATACCTGGGCGTCACTCTTGATCCCTCCTTAACTTTCCATGCACACATTAATTTACCTTTCAGGTGCATTAACCAGAAACTGGGTGCTGGTTTCTGTCTCAAGCACTACCTGACTCCCAAAGCATGACTTGTCATTGCTCAAGACCACTTGCTCCCTCTTCTTGACTACTGTGGCCCCATTTACTCCCACACCTCCTCATTCCTGCTCACAAGGCTGAACACTGCCTATAATAGCATTTGTAGGTCTGCACTTATGACATCTTACTCCATGCACCACTGCACCCTGTACCAATCCCTCGGCTGGCTCCCCCTACAAGCCAGATATAACTACGCTCTCGGGTGCATCACCGACAATGCTCTCAGAAGCAGTAACCTATCCCCCTACTCCTCCCTGATCAAACTTAAGACTGCTTCCTGCTGCCTTCGGCAATCCACAGTTCTACTGTTGGAAGTCCCTCAGACCTCCACTTACCTGGGTAGCAATGCCTTATCCATTACTGCTCCCAAGCTGTGGAACAAGCTGCCATCTGCCCTCTGCTCCCTTGACTCCTACTCCTCCTTTAAGACCCAATTCAAAGCTTGGTTACTGGATGAGGCCAAATGCAACTGCCCAGCGAGGTGACCTCTTGGGTGATCATCCTTTCCCCCACTTCTTATATCAACTACTGCCTCTTTCCTCCATGCTGAGTTCCTACAATGGACTGCATGTACCACTATCTTCATTGCACTTACACTGTTGTACTGATTATATCTATTGTATCTTGAGTTCAAGAGGAAACTGGACAAACATTGTATAGCAAACAAAATAGGGAGTTACCATAATTAGAGTCAACAGCGAGCACAATGAACGTAAGTCTTCTTTGCGCTGAAATTACCTATGATACCTATGATGATCTATTGTAACCAGTGTATTCCTGTACCTGTTTCATCCTGTTTAGATCAATTCTGTGTCTTCTACTTTCCTGTATCAATTGTACTCAATGTAAACCATGTATCTACCTCGTTTTTCTAATATGTATTTTGTGCTGTATGTATCATTTACTGTGCCATCTTAATGGCCCGGGTCGTGCCTATAAATGGTCCCTGGGATCAGTGCACCTACCCAGTAAACAAATCACTAAATGAATAAATAAATGTGACAGTTAAGAATTAAAAAACCTGCTAAGAAAAGTTGCATCTCCCCTTCCACCCACCTGGGAAAAAAATGCCTTACCTTCCCACCACCCACTGTGCAAAGTGTCAGCAGGGGCCTTTAAGTCATACCGTATGTCATAGTGGTGCAGTGCATCTCACATCTCTATTGGTGCTACTGTCCTGTATAGCTTTTCCTACAATAATGTCTTTCCATTGCTGTCTTCTAGAGGGTATAGGCAAGCAATAATACCCGACAGGGTGAGCGGTATTGGGCAAAACCGGACCACCCAGGGCCATAATGAGGCCAGATGCCTCAGGCGGTGGGCCTTATTATAGCCCCTGGAAGGTCCGGTATTGCCCATACCACCCACCCTGGAGGGTAATATTGCGCTTAGAAAATGGGCTAATCTGTGGCACTTTTATGTGGGATTTAAAAAAATTTAACTATTTAAAAAATAGAGAAAGATTGAAGCTAACTGTTAATCTTGTAAAGTAGTTAATCCATTTCTATCTTACTCAGTCTCCTGTTGCCACTCCCGAGAGCCATTCTCTTGTCCACCCCCACCCCGTGGAACAAGAAATGGAGTTTTTTGTGCAGTTTTTGGTATTATTGTTCTACTGGAAAACAAAAAGAGAGAGAGAGAGTGAGGGGGGAGAGAGAGAGAGGAGACTTTCTGCCTTATTTGCACAAGTCGTTTTTTGTCTTCAGACATTTCTGTTCTTAGGGGCATGACCTTACGGGAGTCTAAAACAGGAAGTGCAGACAGAGAGATATGATGTGGAACAGGAGTGGAGCAGATATGTTTTTTGAAGTTTAACAGAGTTACAGTGTGAAATAGTTGAAGAAAATGACAGGTTAATATATTGGGAGAGGGCAAGGAACTAGTTTGAGCTCTACTGTATGTGGAGCAATTGGCGAGCATGGTTGGGAAGCAGAGAGGAGTCACGGAGCACTGTGATGAGCAAGCAGTGACAGTATGGGTTTTACGAACAAAAAAAAAGACTGGATCTGCATAAAAAAACATTGAAGACAGGTACATGTCTTTACACTGAACAGCTGATCTGTGACTTGTGTAAACCAGGAGACCGTAGTGTCACTGAATGAGTATTCGGGGACAATGTCTCTCGCTAAGTGAGAGAAAAAATGATTGTGATTTTATTTTTTTTTTTTGAGGGGGAGGGTCCTCTGTCCTCCAACCAGAGGTCAGCCCAGTCCCCACCAGCCACCCCCACCCCATGCCCAGGTTTATCCTCTGGGCAGGGCTGCTGAGAAGACTCCCCCTAATGATTGTTGTTGCCTAGCCCCGGCTTACACCCCAGGTCTGGGTCACAGGAGAGGGGCCCCTGACAAGCATTTATGGCAGTGGGGACGGCCACGGAGCCAGGCCTCATGCCAGAGGGCAGGCTTTTTTTTGTGCACATGCTAGAGCCCTGGGGGTGGGAATGTGCAATGACAACCAGCGCCCCCCCCCAATAATTGGCACTGACTGCAGTGGCACCCCAGCCTCTGCCAGGGTCCAGGAAGTGGTGGACACACTACCTTCCTCCCTCTAGAGAAGGACAGCAGTTGGAAGGATGCTCGATCCTTCTCTCCCTGGCCAGCCATCTGACTGTATGGGTACATTCCCTAATCCAGGTCATCGGCATCACAAGCAGAAATCCAACCGCTGCGCCTGCAAGCTGGCCAGTGACAGCAATTTTAAATTGGAATTAGGTACTTTAGCCAATGACACAGGAGGATAGGCACCATGATACTTCACTGGGTTTGCATGGCTGGGACCTTTTACACGCAGGGCTTACACTGTAAGTTAATGTACCCCTGCCAGTCAATCGGATTTGGTACATTCTTAAGCCCATTTTCTAAATTTGAGGTAATTCTGGAAGCTGGAAAAGTGGTCAATGATCTGGCACTTAAGATTTAAAGACAAGAAGTGTAAGGTGATGCACGTAAGGAAAAGGAACTCACATACGGAGTATTAGATGGCAAGAGCTGGGCTGGTTACTGCTACAGAGGAGAGAGATCTGGGGTCATCATCAGTGATTCCATCATGCAAACTAGCTAGTTCAATAAGGCATACAGTAAGGCACCGAAGATGCTGGGCTGTATCCAGAAGGGTTTTGATAGCTGGAGAAGTGAAATGATGCTGCCCCTGTATAGACTGTTAGTGAGCCCTTACCTGGAACACTGTGTTTAGTGTTGGGTCCCTCAGCTAAGAAAGGGCATAGACAGGATGGAGTCATTACAAAATAGTCAACAAAATGATCCAGGGCCAGCAAGGCAGGACCTATGATGAACTGCTGGTGTACTCGCTGGAGGGAAGACATGTGCGGGGGATGATAGAGATATTTAAGTTCTTAAGGGGCGAATAGTGAAGATTTGTTTATTAGAATCTGGGATGCAGTCATAAGTGTGCATAATTGGAGATAGGCGGGTGATATCTTCAGGAAGGATGTGAGGAAGTTCTAATTCACTGTGAGGGTGGTGGAGCCATGGAACAGATTGCCAGCAGATGTGTAGGAGCAGATATCCTAAATAGGTTCAGACATGGCTGGGATGGAGCAAGAGGACCCAAAGTCCTACAGCGAAGTACCTGGGGGAGGGTTGTTGGTGTGGGGGAGATGGGGACAACCCCCCAGGACACTAGGTCAGTGGTGAGGTAGTATAATACTGGCAAACTTCAGGGACCATTGGTCTCTTTCTGCAAACAGATTGTGTGTTTCTATGTATCCATGAATGCCTTTGTTCTGTTCACAAATTCAAAATTACTTAACCTACTTGTTCAGTTTGAGTGATCAGCCTTCCGTGGCACTGGGCATCTGACTCATTTTTGACATCCTGCCCAGTGTGTATGGTAAGGTTTTATGGTTTAGAACAAGTTACAATACCAATAAAAGATCCAGCCCAGTGATGTGGCGATCTGAGGCACTAGTTTCCATACCACCTACCACACTGACGACCCAGTTTCGGGAATGGGGCAGGTGCACTTGAGGGCTAGCCAGAGAATAAAGGATTGAGCATCCATAGGCAGCTCTCCCGCTTTGAGGTGTAGGGACAGTGTGTTCTACTGCTTGGCTGCCACCTAGAGGAGGATATGTGGCACAGCATTCAGCTACCTCTCGAAGGGCTGGGTACAGGCATTCAAGTACATGCAGTATCTTTACACTGCTTGCCCATGTCAGTGCATACACACCAACTGTGAAGAAAGGGGAGAAAAACCATGGAGTAAGTGCCACTAAGTGGCAGGATGACTCTGACCACCCACAGGTCCTGCACATGATGACTCCAGTGCAGTCATGTACTGGGTCCATGTCTTGGTGGAGGCAAAGGGAATCTCCCATCAGCCCTGACAGGGAAGGCAAGCCCTTGTGGTAAAAGAGCGGTGAAGTAAGTCATGGGGGATGTCAGCATTATGGGGCTAGTGGTAGATGTGGTCTACCTGGATTTCAGCAAGACCTTCAACACTGTTCCACATAAGAGGTTTGTAAACAAGCTTGGCAGCCTGGGAATGGGTCCCAAGGTGGTAAACTGGGTTAGAAATTGGTTGAGGGATAGAACACAGACGGTGGTGGTAATTGGAGTTCAATCCAAAGAGAGGAGGGTGACCAGTGGGGTACCACAGGAATCAGTTCTGGGGCTAGTCCTATTCAGTGTCTTCACAGGGAACATTGAGAATGGGGACTAGAAGGAAAGGTTTGCCTCTTTGCAGATGACACTAAGATCTGAAACAGGGTAGACACTCCGGGAGGGGAGGGAAAAATGAGGAGGGACCTAGGTTTTCTAGAGGAATGGTCAAGAGTGTGGCAGCAAAGGTTCAATGCAAAGAAGTGCAAAATCATGCATTTGGGCCACAGGAACCCAGGGGAGGCTTACATGAGGTGGGGGTGGAGATGCTGATGGCAACCAAGCAGGTAAGGGATCTGAGGTTAATCATTTCAGATGACTTAAAGGTGGACAAACAATGTGCCAAGGCTGTGGGGAGAGCCAGTTGGGTACTAGGGTGCATAAGGAGAGGTATCACCAGCAGAACAAAGGAGGTGGCAATGTCTCTGTACAAATCATTAGTGCACCCTCATTGGAGTACTGTGTCCAGTTCTGGAGGCCCATAGACCAGCATGGGGGTGGGCCCCAAGGTGTTAAACTAAATCAGAAATTGGTTGAGGGGCAGGACAGAGAGGATGCTGGTGAATGGTGTTCAGTCAGATGAGATTGCATTGAAGATGGCAGTATGGTGGCTGCAGCTTTTGTGGACCTCACCAAGGCATTCAATCTTGTTGATCATGAAGTTTTAATGAGATTGATGCTAAGGGTTAATTTCTCGGCTGAAGTGACTGAGTGGGTTGGCCATTACTTGAGCTATAGAACGTAGAGAACTCTTGTCTACAGTTCCTTATCTCGTAAAATTCATTAAGACACGGGGCTCCACAGGGGTTCATTTTAGGACCTCTTGTTATTTTCTCTGTTTATTAATACCTTACCTGATATTTGTTCTGATACAAAAATTATTCTATTTGCTGATGATGCTATATTATTTTGCCCTGGTTCTGATGGTAATAAGCTTCAGGCAAATCTCCAGAGAGATTTTGTTGCCTTACACTCTTGATTTATTCAACATAAATTAGTACTTAATTCTGTTAAAACTAAATTCCTGATTTTCTTCTGGTGTCAGGATTCAAAGTAATAATGATTTTAAGCATAATGATAAATTTGGTAACTCAGTTGAAAGGGTTTACAGTTTTAAGTATTTGGGCCTTGTGCTGGATCAGCAACTGATTTTTGACCAGCACATTATCTCGTTAATTGCTAGATTACATCAGTGTTTAGGTATGTTATTCCATATTAGGAAATATCTTAATCCTGAGATGAGAACCCTCTTGGCAAATAGTTTTCTTTGCTGAGGAATGGCTCCACTGTTTATTCTTTCTCTTCTGTGAAGATGTTAGCAAACTAAAAGCTACGTACCACAGTATTTTACATTGTATTACTTGCTTACCTAGGGTGGTACATCATTGTACCTTATATGAGAAGTCTGGATGTTTACCTCTGAGTGCTTTTTTTAATCTTAGAACCTTTACCATTTTGCATAAGATTCAAATAGGTCTTATACCGTATAGTGTTGCTAGCCTGTTCCCTATTTCCATGTCCTCTATTGTTACTAGCTCTAGTACTAAAAATGTGTTCAAACTTCCTTGGTTCAGAACTAATTTTGTACAGAATTCGATACAGTTTGAAAGTATTAGACAGTATAATCAATTACCTAATAACATAACTGTTTGTCATAGTGTGTTAGGTTTTAAGGATTTACTTGAACAAAAATTTTCCTCAGAGGTTGTTTGTAATTGTTTTAATTGATCAGATTTTGTTATTATATGCTTTCTATTTTGTTTGTTGTTTGCTTATGTTTAATTGTTGTTTTTTGTATCTTTGTTTTTGTCACTGGACGTCTGTGAAAATGGACATTCTTTGCTCACAGATTTTTCAGTATAAAATACATGAAATGAAAAAAATTAAAAAAAGAAAAAGAAAAAAAGAGGGAGGTGACCAGCAGGGTGCCACAGGGATCAGTCATGGGACCAGTCCTCTTCAATATCTTCATAAGTGACATTGTGTAGGGACTGAAGAGGAAAATATGTCTTTTTGCAGATGACACTAAGATCTGCAACAGGGTGACACTCTGGAGGGGATAGAAAAAATTAGAAAAGACCTAAGTAGATTGAAGGAGTGGTCAGAAGTGTGGCAGCTAAGATTCAGTTCAAAAAAGTGCAAAGCCATGAACTTGGGGAGCAGAAATCCAAGGGAGGTGTACAAGATGGGGGGATGTATTGGAGGCCACCAAGCAGGAACGGGACCTGGGGTGCTCACATCGGATGACCTAAAGGCAACCAGATGATGTGAGAAGGCTGTGGGGAAAGCCAGTGGGATGCTGTGGTGCATAGGGAGAGGTATCACCAGCAGAAAGAAGGAGGTAGTTATTCCACTGTACAGATTGCTAGTGAGACCTCAGCTGGAGTACTGTGTCTAGTTCTGGAAACCACATCTCCGGAAGGACAAAAGACAGACTGGAGGCAGTCCAGAAGAGGGCTACAAAGATGGTGCATAGCCTACATGCAAAGCTCTATAAGGAGAGGCTAGGGGAACTCAACATATATTCCATGGAGGAAAGAAAAGAGAGGAGGGACATGATAGAAATGTTCAAGTACCTTAGTGCTACAAGCAATGTACGGGAGGGTAGTATCTTTCAAAATATAAGATGTGCAAGAACAAGGGGACACAAAATGAAATTGAGGGGAGGTTCAAGGATCACAGCAGGAAATACTTTTAAACTGAAAGAGAGGTGGATGCTTGGAAAGGCCTTCCAAAGGAGGTGGTGGGCCAAGAACGGGGAATTCAAGAATGCATGGATAGACATAACGGTATCCTAGGGACAGGAAAGAAAGGGTGAGTGGCAGATCCAGTAGGATCTGTGATTTGTAATAAGTAGGTAAAATGGGAAGACTGAGTGGGCCACAAGGTCCTTATCTGCCATCATCTTATATGTTTCTATGTTTCTGTCTCTATAAGGACATAGACAAGGTGAAGGCAGTTGAGAGAAGGACATAAAAAATGGTGTAGGTCCTGCACCACAAGTTATATGAGGGGAGACTGGAAGACCTCAAAATGTGTACCCTGGAGGAGAGAGAGAGCGGGGATATGCTAGAGACCTTCAAATATCTCAAGGGCATAAATAAGGTACAGGAGGGTAGCATATTTCAGAAAAAGAGATCGTCTAGAACAAGGGGACATGACATGAGGCTGGAAAGGGGGAACTAAGGGGTAACATGAGGAAGTATTTCTTCACAGAAAGGGTGGAGGATGCATGGAACAGCCTCCTAGTGGAGGTGGTGGGGGAAAATTTGGTGGGGAAATTAAGAAATGCATGGAATAGGCATAGAGGTACCCTAATGAGAGGAAAGAGAACAAAGCCAGAGATCAAGCCTGGTCAGTGGTGTTTGCAGCAAGTAGAGCAAATGGCACACTGGGTGGGCCTAGTGGGCGTTATCTGCTGTCAATTTCTATGTTTCTATGTAGCAATATTTTAAAATATTAAAATAAGATTCTACCCACATAGAGTAATCAGCATGCTGTAGTTTTATATAGTTCAACCAACTCCTCACCATTGCCCCTAAGAGTTTAGTCACATCAGCTCCATATACATTCCATATAAGCCTGTTTCCTTTTCCAATAATAAGTATTTACTATCTTGATGTCTAGGTGATAAGATTTTTCAGTGATTTCTGTAAGCAATAAGACACGATGAGGTGTGGGTTACGTGCTGATAAGAGCACGCCCAGAGGTATACTAAGGCACGAGGCGCTTGCGCCGAGTGCCTTATGCCACTGGGTGTGCTCTTATCAGCACGTAACCCACACCTCAGAGTGCCTTATTGCACTTATAAAATGGGCCGTTAGTAAAGAAATTTATATATAAAAACAATGTCATTAGGATGTATGAGAAAAAATGAAAAAATATGATTTTGTCATTTGAAAAAAAAAATAGTCCCTGTTTACGTGTTGGAATGGAGGTTTTGCATTAAGAGTTAGCAGTGGTGACTGGTGTTTGTCAGTGTTTTTACTGTGTACAGCAATACAGACAGACCTAGAAATACCCCAAAGCAAGTTTATTTTATTTTAATATTTTATTCATTTGAACATGGAGTTGTACTTTCATGCAGCTAGCGGCAAGCAGGACTGATCGAGTCCGTTATGGGTTTTGTATTAGCTGTCCCCCGATATACAGAGAGTATTTATTTTGGTCATTTTATTTTATTTTGTTGTCATATTTCTTTTTTTCCATTGATGTGGATCGCTATTCGACTGGGACCGAGCGAGTATCTCAAAGGCCTCCGTGAGATCGCTCATTTCCGGTACGCGGTCGGGTCATGGGTTATTTCTTCATTTCAAAACAATGTTTTTTATTATTAATATGCTTTTCGTCTCCACATGTGAGCTGTTGCACTTGGATTTAAAGGATAAAACGGCAGGAGGAAGGGGGCTCGATGCCAGAAACGCGAGAGTTGTTGCTGTGTGGAAGAAATGTATCAGACTGTGAGTAAAATAAAGCTGTTTAGGAGTTCTGCAGGAAGGGTGAGATTAAATAGACACAGTGTTAGGTGTTTTGTGCAGTGCATTTGTGAATATGTTGGCGTTGCTTGATTTACCACTGTTGAGGTAGTTCTGCGTGAGATCTGTGTGAGAGCTGCTGCCGAACAGTTGATTTGAAGCATGTAGCTTTCGTTTACTGTGGCTAGTGAGCAGTGGTACGATGTTGTTATGTGGTTGCAGGGTGAAGGTTAGTGCCGGTTGACCAGGATATCATTTGATAAGGACACGGGTCTGAAGGCGTTTTAACCAATCAGATTCATTGATTTGAAATGCCCATTTTATAAGGTAGTTTAGTGTCCTTTCAGACTGACTAATTAATTTCGGAAGCAGTCTCTTTTACAGAGGGTCAGAACCTAGGGCAGTCACACTTTTAGTGTGCCATGTTAGTCTCGATTTAGTCTTTGGCCCTATAGTATTTTATCCTAGTTTTACAAATCAGCCATTATGCATAGAATGCAAGGAATTTTGATAAAATGGATCCATCAAATCATACAAAATGAGTAAGAATTTCTTGTCCTGGAAGTACAATATGTTGCTTTTTAGGTAGGGAAATGAAACTTAACTACAGCAGGAGGAGAAGAATTTATTACATTTGGGCCTATTCGCTGATGGTGTGGAGTGGCTTTGTGCCGTGTAACCCCAGCGCATAGCCCACTCTACACCTGCCCATGCCCGCTGTGCCCTCCACGTGGCATGCAGGTACACCATATGCCCCCCTACATGCCTGAGTCTCCAGCCAGATGTGCAGCTCCATGCCAGTGCAGGTTGATGCGGGTGTGTGGCCGTACTCTCTGACATTCACGAAGTTGCCGAGTGCAGTGTGCAGGGGGACAATGGCTTTGCATTCTGAAGGATGCCATAAGCGATACATGCCCCCCAGGATGCCGCCGCTGGCCACAGCGGGGATGGCGGGGGCAACCGGACCCCACACCGAGACTGCCCCTGACATTGGGGCACATTAGGAGGGCTGTGGAACAGTCATCTGGGGACCCCCACTCCCTTGTTCCGAGGACGCATCCATGCCTGCTGCCAACATGGTGTTCCACGGGGGCAGGGGATCCAGCAAGGGACCCAGGATGGGCAGCTGAATGGCTACCTGCCTGGGTCCACAGCTTCGCACCAGACTGCCCCCACAAACCTGCATGCTGGGGGGTCATGGATGGGAGCCGCAGCCCCAGCCAGTGTTCAGGAATATGGCCAACTTGTGGAACTCCTGAAGGTGCAGAGCTGTGGGGGGGGGGGGTTATGTGCCTTCTGCATGTAACACCATCCACCTTAGCAAATAGGCCCCATAGTGAACATTTATTTGTATGAGAACATAGCAGAGCATTGCACTGAAAGAGAGTGTTAAAGATGCTTCCAGTTGATAAATAAAATGATCTTCAATTCTATTTAAAGAGTGTTACCCACAAGGAAGTCTTGGATTTGCTTATTAAAATTCGAATTGACCAGTCAGCAAGGAAAGATGTGTTTGTCCCAAAACTAATTGTTATGGCAGACCCTTTTAGTTTATCTCCTTTGACATTTATTTTTAATATGTAATTTTGTTCCCAAGAAGTTCCTAGTACATGGAAACACTCATGTTACAGCAATTCACAGTGGGGATTCTAAAGCAAATACTGATAAGCATAGACCAATATCAGGTTTTACTACAGTTGCCAAACTGCAGGAAAAAATTGTCCATAAACAGGTCACTGATTACTGAATATTTCATAATTCTTTCCAAAAAAAAAACCGCATTAATGCTACATTTAAGGTACAGGCTGAAGTGAAAAAAGTAGGGGAATGTGGTTTTAGGATTTCCAACCCTAAAACCCCCACCCCTAAAATAAATCAGGGGTCAAGTCTTCCTTGGAGTTGTCAACACACTCCAGAAACCTACACACCTAATGAGGTGTGCTTTAAGGTTGACAACCTCATGGAAGACTGGATCCCTAATTTGTTTTAGTGGTGGGGGTGGGGTTTCAGGGTTGGAAATCCTAAAACCACATTTCCCTATGTTTTTGCTTTAGCCTGAACACTAAATGTTGCATTAATGCAGTTTTTTTTTAAAAGAATGTCCCTACTTTTTGAGATAATATAATTCTATCCTTATTTGCCTGAGGGAGCACAGGGCCCTGCTCTCCCATTCCTCCAGATATGCGTATATGTATGTTGCTGTGGGAAGCACAAGGGCAGCAACCAAATTGTCAGCATAGTCTTCTTATTATCCCACCTCATGAACCCGGTAGTCAAAATTTTCAAATCCCTGCCAAAATGTGATTCTGCCTCACTGCAATGTCATTCCACACAACAGATGCGAAAAGACAGTTTTACCAGGATTTGAAAAATGACAGCTGACATGTTCTTGAGGAATGGCTATGTTGAAAATCTGGGATCAAACTATTTAAAATTACAACTTATAAGTGAGTGTAGCAAAATTTCAATGGATGTGCATAACTTTGCCATTTTTGTATATTTTGACCCCAAATTTTCAATATGCCCTTCTTATGATTCCACCTCATGAACAAAGGCATGAAAATTTTCAAATCACAGCCAAAAGGTGATTTCTCCAAGTGACCATAAAATTGCCTTTCAGGCAGAATTCTAATAATTCCACTGCCTTTGTTCATGAGGAGGGGTCTCAAAAAGGCCATGTTAAAAATTAGGTAAGACAATATCCAAAGATGACAAAGTTGTGCATCAGAGCTGAAAACCACATTGAAATACACTGATCTGCACTTACCTTACCTTACTTTCTTATATAGCTGTCAGCTGTTCCAGCAGCTTGGCAGGTGTTTCGTCGGAGAATGGATCTTAACCCTGTTCAGGTGAGTGAGAATGTCTGGGGGGGTGGGGAGTGCAGAGTGGTGGGTGCTCAGTGGGAGGTTGGGTGGGAGGTTTGGATCGATGAGGGACTGTTTCCATTTTTACAGGTTAAAAAAAGACATTGAAGGACTGTTTTCTTGATTTCAGAGATGATTTCAGAGAAGACAGAGATTGGAGGATGGGGGTTGCTACTAGACACCAGGAACAAAGGTAATAATTATAGGGATGGTGATCATAGGGTGGGGTATCCACTAGACACCAGGGATAAATTTGATAATGAGAGGGATAGTGATCAGAAGGTTGGGGGGGGGTCGCTCTACACCTGGGATAAATTAAATATTTATGGGAATAGCGATTGGAGGGTGGAGGTGTGCCACTAGACACCAGGGATACATTTAATAATGACAGGGACAGTGATCAGAGGGTTGGGGGGTGCCACTAGAGACCATGGATAAATTAAATATTTACAGGGACAGCGAGCAGTGTGTGGGGGTGCCACTAGACACCAGGGAAAAGTTTGTAAAATTACAGGAATGGTGATTGGAGGGTAGGGGGTACCACAAGACACCTGGGAAAAATTAAATTACAGGGGCATTGATCAGATGGTGGGGGTGCCACTGGACACCAGGGATAAATTACATAATATCAGGAAAATTATGGGAGATGCCACGTAAAATCCTTTTTTTTCATTTGCAGGAATCCCTTTATGTGACAAACAAAAGAAGGAAATGAAAAAGGATTCCTTTAAATTAAAAAAGATTAGCAATAAATCTAAGTTCAAACTATTTTTCCATATGAACAGATCCTTTTTCATTTGAATGAAAAAGGTCATATGGAAAAAGAGGAAGAAAAAACTAAGTCCAAAATCTTTTTTCCATATGAAGGGATCATTTTTTGTTTGAATGAAAAGCCCTTATGGGAAAAGTAGAAGCAAGTCACGAAAAAGGATTTAAAAAGAAAAAAAAATTTCAGGGTCAGTTTTCCAACAGTTAACTGCAGAATCCCTAAGGGAGTCCCGATGAACAAGAAAACTGTCTTGGTCTCTCTGCAGCATATCATTTGTGTGGGTTTTGAATTTTTTTGTTTGTTTGTTTTTTTAAACAAAAAGAAAACAAGATGGTGGCAAACAAAAAAGGATTTTTCCCTCATGAAAAAGGATTGGCCCCCAAAGGGAAAAGGGATCCTTTTTTTGTATGGATCAAATTCTTTTTTGTTCCAAGCAGCTATCCAAAAGACTGTACAGAGCGTACTCAGAAATCAAAATTTTAAAATGTAATAACTTTGGAATGGATTAATACTTTTCTCCAGACTAATGAAAGGCATATCAGTGGGCCAAACCATGTTTACCCTGAAAATGTCAGACCAAAATTCCAAACGTCTGGGCACAAGGCAATGACAAAAAAAAAAAAAAAGCAATTTATTTTTACATTATTTCACTTTCCACATCTCAGAATCTTCACATCTGATTGGGGAGACACTTGCCAGGTCAAGCAATCTACCCCATGAGACCATGCATGCAAACTTTTCTGCAAATCCATTGAACAGTTGTGATGAAATCAAAGTTCAAAATTTGAGGTTTATCATAGAAACCTCTGTTCAACCCGAAATATAATGATGCTACCACGCCACTATAATACAATTACTTGGAGAGCATCAACAAGACTTTGTAGAGCCCACTAGACAAATACAGCCTTGTTCAATGTTCATGGATGCTCGATACTGGGGAATGGACAGTGGGCATTTTACTGGGCAGTCTTTGAGGACCTGATCAAAGTATTCAGTCTCATGCACCATGTTACTGTTTTTCAGTCAATAGTTTTTCTCCCCTCTGCTCTGCCCAATGGCACCCCTGCAACCCATCATTGATCTTCTCAAGGACTTACCAGTTATCCATCACTTGCTCAGTACAGTGATGGCTGGATGGTCCAATGTGTCAGTTTTGTGACAGCCTGCAGGGGGTGCCAGCCATGGGCAGCCCAGTATCTGTTTCCTCCATTTTCTCTCTCTTTGGCTGGAGTGTCAGGATGTGTGTGCCAGGCACATCATGCTCCAGCCTTGTCCCTTCTACACTCCTGCTGCACTGCTACCCGTCCTCCATCAGGTAGCAGTCTCTGCAGTGGTATCTGATGTCTCCCCTCCCCAAGGAAGGAGAGCTGCTGTCCAGTGTTCAATCCTCCCTCACTTTGCTGGCATACCGAGTGACCCTTGACTGTTCCTCAACCTAAGTCACTTGTGTGGGTGGCAGAACCACAACTGCTCCTCCCCTGGCCTGGGACCATGTTATTGTTCTGGGAGCAAACTTTCAGATTTAGGTTTTGGTGGGCTTCTCTTAATTGGTTTAAAGATTATTTATATAATCTAACACAGACAGGCCTTTGCCACGTTCACCCTGACCAAGATGCTCAGTCTCATGGGCAATGTTATTCTGTTGGACAAACTTTCAGATGTTCCTTTTGTGGGCTTCTAGTAATTGGTTTAAATATTATTTAAATAATACAGACCAGACAGTTAAAGTTGGTGATAGTGAATCTGATGTCAAAAAACTGAGTGCGGAGAAGCACTAGACTCAATATTATGCCCTTATTATTTAACCTTTTTATTGATTCAGTGACAAATTTCTGTTTGGATTCAGAAATAATTGTTCTACAAAGATGATGCTTCTTTATTTTTATTCTAAAACAAAGTCATTAATTCTAAATTGGGTCTGGATTTTGCAGTATTGCAACAACACATGCTAGACATTAATCTGGTACTGAATAAATCTGAAACAAAGTCCATATTTTGTTGCCACTTCATGTAAACTGTCTCACAGGAATATGGATTAAAATGTATTTTCTTTGGATGGAGCTACTATTGAGAATGAGGATTTAAATAAGTAGGAGTCTTTCTGGACCCCACTTTGTCTTTCACCCCTTATATAAAGCATGTTGTAACCAAACTTAATGGCATTCTTGCTTTGTTATATCATATCAAGTCTTATCTACAGTATGAAACTGAATTGATTATTGCCTAGCAGAACCTGTTTCCATTTTTGAACAATGAAATTGTGGTTATTGATCAAGATCCTTTGTCAGTTAAGTCAAAAAAGGAAGCTTAGTACAACAGGATAAGCAGATTT
Organism: Neoceratodus forsteri; assembly: GCA_016271365.2. Taxonomy (NCBI): domain Eukaryota; kingdom Metazoa; phylum Chordata; order Ceratodontiformes; family Ceratodontidae; genus Neoceratodus; species Neoceratodus forsteri. Next base: position 79,472,654 of record CM057453.1, read on the forward strand.
GATCTACTAATGCCTCTTAAACTCATTATTGTTCAATATTGTGCCTCAGGAGGATGTATAGCATAGTGGTTAAGAACACTGAGCCACTACCTGGAAACCTGGGTTTGAATCCCATTAGCTCCCACTTGGATACTGTGTGATCATGAGCAAGTCATTTAACTTCTCTGTGCTTCCAGGTCACACCTGGAAACAAGCTTTGGCTTAGTGTGCCTTTCCTGGTTAAACAATTTCCACTTTCCTTTTCCCTCTTTCACGTTGGTTACCTTTTGAATTTAACACAAAAATATTGTTCAAATGAGTTTCCTGAGTAACATTTTAATGACCAGTCAACCACCTTTTGTTGCTAAATACAGTACATGTAATCTCAATGTTGTAACCTAAACCTGAGGTCATTTGATGAGAACAAACTGATGCCCCCATATATGTATACCAATGTTGGACAAAAGTCCTTCTTTTTATATTGTGCTTTCAAAACATGGAGTTACCTGATTAAATATGAGAATTACTGACCAACCTAAATGCTTTGTCTTAAAATTTGAGATGTATAGTTCTGGGTTGTTCACCTGTGACTGGCTTTTAGAATGTGTTTTATCAATGATTTTTTAATTAACATTTCTTGTATTATTTATATTGCACTATATATTTTGTATTGACCCCTAGATCAACCCTGTCAAAAGTATTGTAGTGCCAGTGGTCTTAACCTGGGAAGCAAAATAAGCAACCAAAGAGTAGAATGAAAAGGAATTAGTTTATGTAAAAGTGCAAGTGACCTAAATTTTAAATAAAGACCTAAAGAGTCTGAAAGATGAGTGCAGCCTCTAAGGTTAATAGGCATGCATTATTCTATAACTGCACATCTTATCAGGGATTGTGTTTGTATGCTAATAATACCTACATACTTCACAGGTACCAAATTAGCATAACACTTTAGCAGCAGCAGAGATAGGAAGAACTAAATGATATATAGTACTGAATCTCTAAGTTCATTTTCTGACAAAAAGCACATAAACAAAGAGTACCACAGAAGAAAGAAAACACTTATGTTCTGGTGCTAAGTAGCACCATAAGGGTCTTTTACACTGCCAGATTTACTACTGGATCTACAGCAGTGCCAGCAGTGCAGATCTGGCAGAGTAAAGCACTGCCAGAGCTTTGCAAGCCACTCCATTGTGTTCTGTTGTAGCCTGGAGCACTCCCTGGTGTGTTGAGAACATGAACCAGTGTGTACCTATGCATTTTTTGCAAGTGTGTAAAAATGCTGCTTCACCTGCACCAGTGCCACTCCCATTCACAAACCTCTCCACCAGAAATTCCCCCCAAATATGGGAAAGTCACTAGGAATGCTGCACAGCAGCAGTGTGTAAATAGAAGAGACTGGTGATGCAATCAAAGCAGAGGAAGCTGATTCAGATGACACCACTCCAGGCAAGTTGAATGTATCTCGTCAAACCCCATCCCACTCGCAAACTCCCCCAATACTTTCCATTTCATGTCTGTCCAAACTAGTGTAGTTCTCCATCTCCTAAGAAACATTTTGGAGTGCACAGCTGGTGGGTGTGATAACTTAGAACCTAAGCTCCTAAAATTGGCTGCTCCCCACAAAGCTGCTCCACTTGCTAAAATCTTTACCGTCTCTCTGTGTCAAAGTACTATCCCGGATATCTGGAAAATGGCCAGAATTACCCCGTGTTCAAAAAAGTCAACCCACTTGACCCAATGAATTACCATCCTATTGCCATTCTGTCTGTTCTCTGTAAAATATTTAAGAAAATAGTCGCCGTCCGGACCACTGACTCCTTACTGAAACACGACCTCTTAACTGACGCCCAACATGGTTTCCGCAAGGGCCATAGTACCACCACTGCCGTACTCAAACTCATATCAGACACCTTAGTTTCTATGGACTCTGGCAGGCTTACTGGGGCCATCTTTATTGATATGATGAAGGCTTTTGACCTTGTCGACCACTCCCTCCTTGTCACTTCCCTAAATTCTCTTGGCTTCACACAAAATGCTGTAAACTGGTTTGAGAACTATCTGTCTGATAGGTCTCAGTATGTGAAATTCAATTCCACCCTCTCTGATAAAGCTACCATCAATATTGGTGTTCCTCAAGGGTCTATTTTAGGACCTCTGCTTTTCACCATTTTCATTAATAATATCACTGCAAATCTCCTCAATACCTCCTCCTCCTCCCTGCTATATGCGGACAGCATTGTCTTGTACTGCAGTTCAATAAACATCGTGGACATAAACACAAAACTCTCCAGTGATTACCAACTTTTACAACAGTGGTTTGAAAATCATAAACTAGTCTTAAACTCAACTAAGACCCAAGTTATGTTATTTGGCTCCAGTCCCAAGTTCAAACACTCCCAAACAAACTTTACTGTCTCCTCCATGGATGGCTAGTCTGTTGGTGTGGTAAATTCATTCAAGTATCTTGGGGTCACCCTTGACCCTTCCTTGAGTTTTGACCTCCACATTCATAATATCTGCGAGCAGGTAAACTCCAAACTCAGGACTGCCTACTGAACTAGCTATGCGCTCGCTCCTTCAGCTTGACTCGCCATAGCCCATGGAATATTACTTCCCACTCTCACCCTCTGAAGTCGCTATGTATGTCTTAGCCAGCAGCAATTAGTCTCCATAAATGGGATGTGCTTCTACAATAATATATGTCGCTTTGCATCCAGCTCCCCGCTCAATCATCATTGTCTCCTCTACTCTGATTTAGGATGGCTTCCCCCACTTGAACTTAGGTCCTATGCGCTTGGGTCCATTACTGATAACATTATCAGTCCCACACCCCAAATTCACTGGCCTGTTTCCTTCCCTACCAGAAATCCCACTATGTACTGCACTCTGTGGCAAACATCCCTGTTTTCATTCCAAGACATCGCACAAATAAAGGGGGTCATGCCTTTGCCTATTATGCACCTTACTACTGGAACTCACTGCCTATAACCCTGTGTCAATCTATATCTCACAACTCCTTTAAGAAAAAACTCCAACAACATCTCCTTTCCTCCTACATACACCCCTGTTTCAAACCACCCTAGCCCTTCTCTCTAACCCTACCCCTTGCCTGTCCTTCATCTAGGAACCTAGGGCCCACCACTGTTTGTGAAACTTCTTCTCTCCACTTTCACTTCCTCATTTCGTCACTTTTCATTACTCCACTTCCTTACCTCCCCTCCAGGCTATCCTATCATCTTTCTCCACCTTTCTCTCAAGGTCCTCCCTTATCAATCTATGAATGGGGGCTATTGCTCTCACAGCTCCTTTTTCCCCTAATCCCTTGCACAGTTCCTGATTGCATAATCTTGACCTTATCATGTAGCTTTTGTATAAATATTAATTACTATACGTTGATCTTACTACTTCAATTTTCCTATACTGACCTGACTATATTTTGTCTTAATCTAATTTAAAAGAGTTGATTTTGGTCAAACTACCTCCATTTCTTTGTCACATTGCTGCTGTTTTGTCATCTGTACTATATATCACAATTTCCTGCACTTTGTATGATGTATTATGATACGTATTATGATTGTTTTTGGAAGTTTTGTCTCTGTACCCTCCTGGGTCATGCCTAAAAATAGTCTTTCTGACTAGTGCACCTACCCAGTGAACAAAAACGAAATAAATAAATAAATAAAAAAGTGCCAATAGTCACAGCACATGTTCAACCCCTCAAGTCCATTAGCATTGTTAGAGTAGACAGTGCTTGGTTAAAAAGAAAGGGTCTGAGTGAAAACCACACCCAACACTGAGGAAGGCTGCTCACTGAACCTGAGTAGGTAAAATGCAGAAACTGGGCCTTAAGAACTTTAAAGTGACACATACTTGCCCAGGGGATACCATAGCTAGAAAGCCCATGAAAAGGATGTGCCATGACATGTGCACAAGCAGAACACGGTCAAACTGGAAGCCAACTATGGGAAGATATGTAGTGACCACTGAGCAACTTAATCAAGCTAAATGTAATGTATTTAAATGGAGATGATGGTCAGTTTAATTTTCCTGTTATCAAGACTGCCTATGCCCTGCTCTGGAATGTTGTGAACATGTGTTAATCGTCACTGGATGCAGCATGATAAATAAGTTTCAGCTGCTATTTGTATAGCACTTCTGTCCAATGTGAAAATTGATTAAAAAGCTGACTTAAATTTATGAGGACTGACCTTCTAGTGGTGAATTTCGCTTTGTACCCCACCTTATTTCTTCCCAAACCCTTTAAAAATTCTTTGAAATGAAGAATTAGGCTACTCAGTAGTGTAAGCTCTCCAGAGATAAAGATGACAAGTCTTTTTAACATTAATACTACACTGCAGCCACTTTTAGAACACAGTGATTTAATCGAGGAACAAGCTGTGCCGAACTTCCTTGAGTTAAGGACAGCTTTTTCCTCGATGACATCACAATGTTCTATAAATGTCTGCAATATAGTATTAATATTGAAGACACAATCATCTATATCTCCAGCGATAAGTGAGCCCAATATCTTGTATGAACTAACTTTTCCTGGGCTTTTAAACTATAGTATGAAAGCCACTGCACAGGAAAGTTTCCCTTTAAGTAATTTTGCATTTAAGAAAAGAACAATGTAGTTTAAAAAGGCTTAGGTTCTTTGCATCTTTAAATTTTTAATCTTTAGAGTGAGGTGTTGGTAAAACAGGGGTGACATATAGGAATGTTAGATTTTACTTAGCTCTAAAAAGGATAAAAAAGGACATAAAAGGGGCTATTTGAATGAATGTATTCAATGTGGGTTAAATAAGAATGATTAGAGGCTGACTGATATAAATTTCAGTTATGGGTAATCTGTCTCTATATATATGCCAGATAAAGCTGATAATGAAAAGCAAATCAGTCTAAAACGTTCTAGCCATGGTCTTGAAAGAGCACTGCCATGGATGAAAACAGGTTCCTGCCAACCTGAATGTGGCACATTCCACATTTATGTGGCAGCTGCATGGAATGTTTGTTTTGTAAATGTAGTCTTTTTTCATACAGTAACTCCAGAAAAGTGAAATGTAAATAATGCTTGTAGTATTGGTTTCCTATCATATCATCTTTATAACTGTCATATTTTCATATTAATGTCTTTGTCAGTTTTTTATTTATTTTGTCTGTACTAGAACTCGACTAGACACATTCCTGCTCACTTGCTCCCCCGCTCATTCAACTGATTACTCACTCCTGAGCCCACCTACACTCACTTGATCACCATCACAAATGTCCCTTTCTCACCCACCGATCACACAAACCCACAAGTGAAGCGCACAACGAAAGCACTAGATGCACTAACCCAGCCTTTCCAAGTCCCACTCCTCACACTCTTGCTTCTGAACCTGGACGTGATGAGCATCTTTCATTCACATGAAACCTCCACATATATAGATGAAACACAGCAATGCTCCTCCTCTGCTCCGCATCAGAACCCCATTGCAATCTTCCTAAGCCTGCACCCACAATTCTGCCTACAGAAACAGCCTCATACTTTAACAAAATATTCAAACACAAAAATGACTTCTAAAGACTTTTTTAAACAAACAAAAGGGATTGTAATCTGGGGCCCAGATATTCAAGCTGCACCAGGCTGTGGCGCAAGCCTGGGCACAGCACAACTTGGCTGCACAGGGGCATTGACTGGGCGATATTCAACGGAGCTGCACCATGGCACAGCATCATTGAATATTGCACCCTGGCCACCCGCAGTGTGCATGGTGCAAGTGGCCAGAGTGGAGCAGGGGGATGCGCTAGCGCAAGTTCCGTTCTGCCATGTGTAGCAACCACGATATTCAAAAGTGCACATGCAAATGGGGCCATAATGTATACAAGGCATAAATGGGGCCATTTGCATGTCATTATGGCCCCATTTGCATGCATATGCGCTGATCCCTGGCGACTTGTGCCTGGTGCCCTGCCAGGTAGCAGCCGTTGGGGACCAACGCCCCCTGCGCAACACAGCAATGTGCCCCACAGCCCGATTGTGGGCATTCATAAAATAAAAGAATCCACTATCCCTGGTGGTTCAGCGGACTGCTGTCAGCCCGATTGCAGGCATTTGTATAATAAAAGAATCCACTGTCGCTGGTGGTCCAACTGACCACTCTCAGCCCGATCGCGGGCATTTGTATAATAAAAGAATCCAATATCTCTGGTGGTCCAGTGAACCGCTCTCAGCCCAATCACAGGCATTTGTATAATAAAAGAATCCAATATCCCTGGTGGTCCAGTGGACCACTCTCAGCCCGATCGCCGGCATTTGTAAAATTAAAGAATCCAATATCCCTGGTGGTCCAGTGGACCGCTCTCAGCCTGATCAGTGGCATTTAGTATAAACAAAGAATCCACTATCCTGGTGGTCCATCAGCCCCCTCCCCACCTGCCCACTGATCCCAATCGCCCCGCTCCCCCCCCGGTCAGTGGCAGGCACCAGCACCCCACCAGCCTACCACCCACGCTCACATATCTGGAATGTGTATTATGGTATGAGCTGCATGCCCATTGGCTCATGCTGTGGACCAATGGGCATACAGCCCTACCTATGTTGTCAGTCGGCAGGTGCGTGTGGCGGTACAGCAGGTAGGTGGGATGCTGCCACCACCATTGGCTGTGGGGAGTGGGGCAGTGGGGATCAGGGGTGGGTGGGGAGGGGTCCGCTGGACCACCAGGGATAGTGGATTCTTTTATTTATGAATGCCTGCGATGCATTTGAGAGTGGTCCACTGACCACCAGGGATATTGGATTATTTTATTTTTACAAATGCCCATGATCGGCATGGGGGGGGCGCAGCCAGGTGCAGCAGGAGTTCGGGTGGCCACCCACAGGTGGCAGCTGCAGTGTTGCACCCTGCAATATGGCAGCTCACCTGTGGGTGGCCAGCCGTTGTTCTTTTTTTTTTTTGAATCAACTCTGTGTGGCACAAGTAGGGGTTGCACATACACGGACTCAGCACATCCCGGACTGAATATCGGGATGTGTAGAGTATGCATGGGCATGCCCCCCCCCGCGCTGCATACATTATTGATGCACTCAGGTGCATCAGGATTTGTGCCAGTTACAATTCCCATTTGAATATCGTGCCGGGGCACATCAGTGGGTTGCGCATGGTGCAACACTGTTGAGCCATACACAACCCTTTTGAATATCTGGGCCTGGGTATTAACTCAGACGATAAGCAGACAATGTAGTGATCCCTGGTGTCACCAAACAGGTGGATAACTTTTTTACCTTCTTTTAGCAGTATTCAAATTTTTTTTTTTTATTTATTCTTTGGTAACCGGGTAAAGGCATTGGACCGAAGGTCCCTTTTCAGGCCCGACCCAGACAAAAAAACATACAAAAATACACAATTGCAATCAACAGTAATACAAAACCAAAAAATATAGATTACAAATTACAGTTACCAGCAGATTTATGTAATCACTAACTTTTTAACCTTTGTTTAAAAGTTAAAACAAAGGGAGCAATCCTAACATCAAGTGGGAGTGAATTCCAATACAAGGGTGCTGCTATTGAAAAAGCTCTAGAGCTTAATCTAAGCTGAGACCTGGGGACAAAATTTAGGGGCCCGTCAATCAACCTCAGACTGGGAAGTAATTCTTTCATTACAACAAGATCAGAAAGAGGGAAAAGGGAGCCAAAGTAAAAACATTTATACATCAGACAGCCAACAAAATATTCTATTCTACAACTAGGGGAAAACCACCCCAACCGAGAATAAAGATTACACTGATGTGTCCTATTGGGGGCTCTAAAATAAATCTACAAATATTATTATAGGCCACAGTTAGTGCTGCATTTCTTTTGTACCTATGTTATAATATAAAAAAGAACTGTAATCAAAATATGGAAGAAGAGAACCATTAGCAATTGCTAATCTAGTTGCTTGTGAGAAGAATGAGTTGAATTTGTATAACGCCCCTATTCTTTGATTTACTTTCTTAACCATTGACTGAATCTGAGGTGAAAAGGTCAAACTGGGATCCAATAGTGTGCCCAAATACTTAAATTGAGACACTTGTTCAAGCAGACTACCCCGAAAATCAGATATCCTCAGTTCTGGGGTGTCCACCAACATAAATTGTATGCCAAATAACATAACTTTTGTTTTAACAGAGTTCAAAACCATAGCATTTAAAGTAAGCCAAAAACAGACAAAATAATTGTTTATATATTCTTAAGCCCACCTGATGGGTGAAACATTGGAGGACACTGGTGGGGTGAGTTAGTGGCTGTATATATACTTCAATAAAAAGTTTTTAACTGTAAACCAGGCTAAGGGTTTGTTCTTATCCACACTAGTGCTTGTTAGGCCCTTTTTTCCTGTTGGATTGACTATTCAAATTTAGTGGGCTCCAGGCATGTAATCCCGTAGCCACCTATTTTTGCTTGTTGTTGATATTTTTAAATGACATAATTCTTTTTTATTCAGAAAATATCCGCTTTATATGAGCAATAAGACATGCTGGGGATACTGGTTGTACTAAGTCTACCAAATGCCCGGGGTTAAAGGCACTTGGCCTGCAGCCTGATCATCTACTACTTCCCTGGGCATATGGTTAACCTAGTACAACCAATGCACCATTGTATCTTACTGCTTATGTGTATAAAATGTATATTTGGGAAACAAAGACAATGCAACAATGAAACAGAAAATTAAACATAGGCCAATAATGCAAAGCAGTTTGAGACATACATGCAAACTCACAAGAAACAATGTAACAATGTGGTTTTAAATACATAGTTTATGTGTTATCTATATAGCTAATTTAAGTAAGCAGATCAAGTGGGACAATACCCTACAAAACATTGGTATGGTTCACACAGTTGCTGTGTTGCTGCAGTGTATTTATAACAAGAAAAAAAACATTAAAATTTTTAATGATGCTAAATGTGAGTGGGTTGTTTACCAATATCTGGGTCTAGCATTCTGGAGGCTGTATAGAACAGACTCTTCTCTGTCTCACTTTTGATTTTTTAGAGGTTTGGAGGGCATACTGGTTCATTCATATTTGTTGGACAGATTTCCTCCATTCACTAATGTACCAACAGCTTAACCTGGTTCAGTAATAATCAATAATTCCAGTATTTCCTCCTCCCCCGGATTGAAGCTGAAAAAAGAAACATATTACATAGCCCTCCTTTCCTCAGTCAACAAATACAAACAAACTACTGTCCCAGTCATCCCCCCCCCCCACCACCCCCACCAATGTCCCGGCCTTCAAAGTGCTTTAGGACCTTGAGCTCAGTCATTATTATGCTGCCTTGCATGCTTACACAAGCAACATCTTGCACTAGCAGCACATTTCAGAGGTGTGTCAGTGCCGGCGAATGCAGGGCACGCTTTAGTACGTACTTCCCTCATTTCCCAATAAGCCAGCATGCTAGTGCTGACACAAGCATTATGTAAAGTGGACACAACTTGTAAGGAAAATGTCGCTGCAATCAGAGACAAGCTCGTTATGCAGTGGCACAGATAACATACCTCCCAACGTGCCTTTCCTTGTGAAACATTTACTCAAACACGGACCTATCCCCGAAGTTTTCATAGTCACGTTTCTCAATGCGATTCAGGTGCAGTGGTGACACTGAACACATTTTGGACATTCAAACTTAAAGAGATTCAGCAAGTTTTAGTATTGACTTACATTGTGTTATAGGTGGTGGTCCTCCAGTCCTAATCGCAAAGTCTGTTGGTAAAAAAAGTCAAACTAACACTTTTATTTTTCATCTGTTTTCAACGCAAACCTAGAAGTGCTGGAGTCTGCATTATTGAGCATTCATTTGCTGACCTCTGACCTGCGTCATGGCAGCAACATCATTACAGAGAGCATTTCTTCCCATACAGTTGTAGTTCAAAACTGTCGGCACACAGCAGAGACTGCAAACTACTTCAAGTCTGAAAGCATGTTGGATTGCAACACAGAATACGGACTGCACTTTGAGCAGTTAGTGCTAATTGCTGCTGTGATACACTCCTACATGGATTATCCATATGCCTCTTATGCAGTGGATGATTCAGGCAGAGGTAGTGAAAGCCTTGGCTGCAGTCTTGACTCTGACTTTCTATACGGTAGTGTGAATCATCTAGGCATTAATGAATGGTGAGTGATACAAGTGCAAAACCATGTATCCCACCTCTACGTGCAACTGACTGTGCTAATCAACACAAAATGTACAGTTGTTTGATGTTTGCTATGGGCAGGTGGGCAGGAGTACTGCTGCATGACGCTTGTGGAGTTGGGGGCAGGCAGCAGCTTAGAAGCTGTGGTGTTCGTTTTTTTTTTCATTACCTGAAACAAAGAAAAGCGTCCCTCGCTGTCGGGTCCCCTTCCCCAACCAGTACCCATCCTTTGCGCACCCCACCTCCCCACACACCCCCGTGACCCCATACTTACTTTCAGAGGTCAGCACCGCAATCTTCGGTGAAGCGGGAACATGTCTGCACACTTCAAAGCCGACCGCGAACTGAAGAAATGCCGGTAAGCTGTATAATGGCATAAATGGGGGTGATTTCAACTTAGGTGGATATCTTGGCCATTGTTTTGACTTTTGGCTCCAAATTTTAAACATGGAGTGCTTGAGATCCCACCTCATGAACACATGCACTGTCATCTCATTACTCAGTCCCAAAAGGGTTTTTTGCGGTCACTGCACAGATTCTTCTTTTGGGACCAAGTAACAAAATGACAGTGCTGCTGTTCATGAGGTGGGGTCCCAAAAAGCCTATCTTGCAAATTTGGTGGAAAAATTCCTAAAAATGACTGTGTTATAAGTGTGCATTGCACAGTTTCAATGCAGCTTGTAACTTTGCCAATTTTTAATATTTTCACTCCAGATTTTCAACATTGTCATTTTTCACACCTCCTTGTGAACAGTACAGCTGTCATTTTTCAAATCCTGCCCGAAATGTGTTTTTGCACATGTGGCACACAATAACATTGTTGCTGTATGAAATTAATGTTTGGGACAGATTAACAAAATCACAGTTACACTGTTCATGACCAGAATTCCCAAAATGGCTATGTTAAAATTTGGTTAAAAAAATCCCCAAAATAATTGCATTACGGGTGTGCATCATGCAGTTTCTACACACACTCTTGACTTCACCAATTTTTCATATTTTCACTCCAGATTTTCAACATTGCCATTTTCTTACACCTCCTCATGAACAGTGCAACTGTCATTTTTCACATCCTGCCCAAAAAGTGTTTTCGCACCTGTGGTGCCAAATGGAACAGTCGCTGTGCAAAATCACCTATTGGCTAATGAACTCATAATGCCACTGCTCGTGAGGAGGGGTCACAAACAACCCCTGTTGAAAATTTGGAGTGAAAATACCAACAAATGCCCAGGGCATTAGGGTTTCCTACCGTAACATCCCACCCTGTAGAGACTGACAGGCATCAGGGGTGTGACTTGGCATTGTCGGTTGTAATGCTCACGCCATTCCACCCCCACCCTGCAGCCAGTGACAGGCATTGAGGTGTGCCTTGGACTCTTCAGCCCCAAAGTTCACCCCATTCTCCTATACTGCACCCAGCTCAGCGTATTTCCTTATGGAATGGGGTGAGCATAAGGCCCGAAGACCCCAAGGCACACTACGACACTTGTTGGTGTCTGCGGGGTAGGGTGAGGTGAAATGGCATGAGTGTTATGGCTGACGACCCAAAGGCAAACCACAATTCCTGTTACTCTCTACAGGGTTGGGCTGGGGTCAGTGTCAGTTCACCACTTCACTGCCAATCCTGTTGTGCATCTCTCTAACTCCTGCACAACCAATACCAATGCCTGCAAGCCAACATTCAGCATTGACAAACGCTTGTTCTGCAGGCATCCTTATATTAGCTTGCATGCAAGTGAGGATAGTTGCATGAATTTCCTCCACAACTGATTCATTACATATTTATTTTATTTTGTTGTGATCTCTAATTACTTAAAGCAACAGTGCAATGAAAAATGCTTTTCCAAAAAGCTAGTTTCAGCTACAGTTGATAAAAGTATTAGCATATCCATGAAATCTACTTTTCTAGGCACCTCCTATGTGTCGTACCACAGTTTATTTCCTCATTCCTGACTCTTAACAGGTTTACAATGGTATCTATAAGCCAAATGTGGCAGTCATCATTTGTTCTTGAGAAAAGAATGAATGAAAACATTTTAAAAATATTCAAATGTTGGTGGAACCAGAATATTTTACCACCAAGTAAAACGTGTATCTTTCGCAGTGAAAAAAGTTAGGGTCAGTTTTTTTGTCTGCTTTCATTACACTGCTGCTTTATTTTCTTTATCAGTGATGATAACCATGTTACAATACCAGCTGTATGCCATCCTGCTCTAGATCTGTTTATAACGTCCATGGAACATTACACAGCTGAATAGTGTGAATAATTAGCTGCTAAATAAAAATACAGGTTTAGGACAGGTTAAGAGTGGTCTTCAGTCTTCACAACTGTAAAAACAGACACAGCATTCTGATGTGAAGTCACTAGTATAAATGTTGCTAAGGAAAAGATGTCTAATGTGTGTCTCCCCCCACGTGATTCAGATTTTCAATTAGAAAATCTGTTATCAGTATCTTTTTCCATTTGTTGATCCAAGAGAACTTCCTCACAACCACTTAAGAGGTGGAACAGTCAGCTCCCCAACAGAGTCAAAGATGTCTGCTAAGGAAATGGAAAAGTTAACTGTGGGCCATCTAGGCTGTGGGACAAGGCCTCGACAGTATTTTTTTTTTTCGTTTTTGTTAACCAAGTAGGCGCACTAGACAAGAGATTTTGCCTGTTTTCTGGCATGACCTGAAACAACATCAGAAACAGCAGATACATAGTGTACACAACAGGATACAAAACATCTAGTTGGAAGTAAAATACAGTAATACATGACAATTTTGAATGCATGGCATATTCAGGAACAACACGTAGAATATACTGTACATAGCACGAGGATAAACAGTAATCACAGTTACATAAACTTTTATAGAATTTTGAAAACAGTATAATTGATTGAAGAAATACATATACAGCAAACACTGGGGGTATATAAGTGCTGAGAGGAAGTACCGCCCTCAAGGTGGAAGATCAGTGATAGTAGTGCAAGCGAGTGGAGACAAGCAAGAGGTAGAGCAGGAACAGAGACCTGAGCTCATAAGGTGAGTTCTTAAACTTTTTTGAAAGGCCTAGTGAGTAGCCGATTGTTTAACATAGAGTGGAAGGGTGTTCCACATTCTAGGAGAAGATATGGCAAATGCAAGTTCACCCTTCTTGGTGAAACATCTAGGTGTAACAAAGGAAGCATTTTCAGTATATCTCAACATATAGAGCAAGTCAGGTTGTTTTAGTAGAGTTACAAGGGACTTTGGAGTACTAGTCCAGGTTAATTTATCGACCAGACAACCAGCTGTGTACAGACAATAGGAGGACAGGGTGAGCCAATTGAGAGAAGAATAGAGCTGACAGTGATGTGTTAGTTTAGGAGCTGCAAGGGCGAAGCAGCAGATACTATTATAACAAGTGCTCCATTTCTGGATTACTTTCTTGCTAGCAGTAAGGTAGACTGTAGAGCCATAGTTGAGGCAAGGTCGAAGAATTCCCCGAGCAATGGCCAGCCTGGCTGTCGAATTTAGGGAGGATCTTACCTTGTAAGCCAGGCCAAGTTTACTGTTCACTGCCTTACAAGTGGCTGCAACATGAAGATTAAAGTCCAGTGAAGGGTCAAGAGTCATACCAAGGTATCTGAAGGATGTGACTGTATCCAGGGTTATGCCATCAGGTTCACGAAGTGAAAGTCCCATATGACAAGCTTTTAGCCTAGGGGAAGTCCCAAAGAGCACTGACTCCATTTTGCTAGTGTTAAGTAGGAGCTTATTTTATTTCAGCCAAGCCGAGAAGCAGTCAAAGTCAGATTGAAGGGAGGTGTGAATTGCCAAAATGTCATTAGTGGCAGAGTAGATAACCATATTGTCCGCATAGAAAGAGACAAAGTCAATCCAGACAGGGGGGAAGGATTTTTTATAAAGAGACAGAAAAGGAGAGGACCAAGAATAGAACCCTGGGGAGCACCAACTGAGGTAGAGACAAGATCGGATGCAACGTTCCTTATTTGAACAAATTGTTGCCAACCCAGAAGGTAACTGCCAAATCAGGCCATGGCAGAATTTGAGAAACCAAGAGAGGATAGTTTGGAGAGCAGAAGAGAGTGGTCAACCAAGTCAAAGGCCTTTGTGAGGTCAATAAAAATGGCCCCAGTGAGTTTTCCTTTGTCCACGTTAAGCAGCCCATCATTAGTAAATTGTAATAGTGCCGTAGTTGTGCTGTGGCCGGACCTAAAGCCATGCTGGGCTGGGGATAATAGATTGTTTTTATGCAGATACTCTGTGACCTGAGAAGACACAGCCTTCTCTTGGATTTTATCCAAGACAGATAAGATGGCAATTGGTCGGTAATTAGTCATCGTTCTAGAGTCTCCTTTCTTATGCACTGGCACAACACGTGCAATTTTCCAGATGGATGGCACCATCCTGGTCATAATAGATAAGCTGAGTATTCTCACAACAGGTGCTGCAATGTCAGCAGCAACAACTTAAAGGAACTGAGGTAATAGTTCATCGGACCCAGGAGAGCCATGTTCAGGAATGACTCTCATAAGCCTTAATACATCCATAGTCGAGACTGGTTTAATACTAAACTGGATCGATAAAGATTCAGCAGGGTTTATGATTTCCTCAGAGGGTAAAACAAAGTTAACCAAGGAATCCAAGAGATCAGAGAAGTGAACATTAAGTAAAGTAGCAATCGTGCTTTGGTTATTGCAGTTAGCATCATTTATAGTCATTTCAGTCAGAGGTGGGAATGGGCCTTTCCCTTAAAAACTTTTAACATGGCTCCAGAAACCCCCTAGCATCACAGCAGGATTTGTGAAGAAGCATACCACAGTATGCTGTTTGTGCTGCTCGGATGTCTTTCTTACATGTTTTTCTCATGGATCGGTACTTAGACCAGTCATCAGGTTGGTTAGACTTTTTGGCAGCAACCCATGCTTTATCTCTACTCCTCATTGCTGAGAGGAGATTCTTATGCAACCGTCTAGTTTTAGCGGCCTAATTCTCCTTCTTTTGAGAGGCACATACTTGTTTTGGAGAGGGAGGAGATTTGATAGTAAGTAATCGAGAGCTCTGTCAACATTAGTTGTCTGGTATAACAGGGACCAATCAACGCATCTTACTTCCAACAGAAGTGCTGCAATATTTAATTTTGAGAAATCCCTGAACTGTATAATCTTAGGAAGTAGCATAGGACAGCTGGCATTCCAGACACAGAAAGTGGGTGAGTGGTCACTGATTGAGTCAGGCAAGGTACCAACTTCAAGAATTCTACTGACACGATTAGTGACAATCCAGTCCAATGTTGATTGGCGTGAACTGCTGGTAGAGATACTAGTAGGTCCAGTAACCAGCTGGGAGAGGTGAAGTTTTAAAGAGTGTCACTACATACACCAGAGTTACTACTAGACCAGTTCAGGTTAAAATCACCAAGTAATATAATTTCTTTATTCCCCTTTAGAGAAGACAGGTGGTTGATGATTCCATTCCAGGCCAGTTAGCACCCCCTTTGGAGGATTATAGACACAGACTAGGTTTAATTTCTTTTCCCCACCAAGAGTCAGTTCAACATGAAGTATTTTGAGGGACCTGTGCATTCCGCGAAATAGTACTGAGACCTTGAGGTGATCTCTGGATTAGAAAGCAACCCCAACCCCCCTTCTCAAGGAGGGACGATCAAATCTAACTAGGTTGTATCCTGTTAACTTAAGCACAGAATCAGGAAAATCTGGCTTAAGCCAAGTTTCAGAGAGTCCAAGAATATCTGGGGAATACAGTTTAACCCATGCTTCAAGTTCAGTGAAATTAGAAGAAAAACTTCTAATATTCATGTGGGCGATTTTTAGGCCCCCCGATAGAAACCACTGCGGGAGGGACCATGTGATGCAGTGCAGCTGGTAACAGCTCCCTTTCACTGCTCCAGCCACCCAGCCAGCTAAATTCTTATTTTCAACTATTAGAAGTGCCAGCAAACTTTATTAGAGGGACTACAAGCAATCGTTTTTACCTCTACCTATATCCAGTACTTGGTCTCTGTTCTATGGAAGCAGAAATGCGCAAAACTTTCCCTTGGTACACCCCTCAGGTCATGCCATAGGAGGCCCAGAAAAAGCCTAGGGCCTTGCCTACTCCTGATCTGCGGAGCTCAAATACTACAATGTTGGAACAAGAACCACTTACTCTCAGTAGGTTTTTGGAAGAATTCCAACCATTCTGAGAAGAAATGTGCTCAATATCCGCTGATTTAAAATCTATGGCCCAAGCGATGGAAGACCTCATGACCCGTTTCTCAGATGGAGAAGCACGTATAACCTCCCTGGAAAAAAGAGCCAACAGGATTAACCCAGAGCTAATTGCAATAAGACAAAAGCTCACTAGGATGGATCTTAAAATAGAAGACCTTGAGGGCCGCAGTTGGAGGAACAATGCGGTCCTCATAGGCTTACCGGAAAACAAGGAAGGTCTGGACACTATCCTATTCATCCAGAAACTGGTAGAAAAAATCGTGGGTCCCTCTCCCTTCAGACCCCAATATGCAATAGAGTGAGCACATTGAGCTCTTTGCCTGATTCCCCTAGCAGGAGTCCAACCAAGACTGCTGATCTTTCGATTGTTTAATTATTTGGAGTGGCAGCACTTCCTTTTAAAAGTTAAGGAGCTGCAAGAAGTCCGCTGGGAGGGGATAAAAATACGGGTAGCCCAAGACCTTCCTGCTTCCTTCAGAGCAAGGAGAACAGCCTTCCATCCCCTAGTCTCTAAAATCATCGCCGCAGGGATTAAATTTTGGATGATCTATCCAGCAAAATTTCAAGTTCAAGTAGCCGGCTCCTGGCAATTGTATGAGGATCTCGTTGCAGCGCTGATAGCTCCGAAGTCTTCATTCCCTGAACTTTTTCAGGACACTTGAACCAGTAAGCCTCTTATCAATACATGCTCTGGCAAGAGCTTTGTCAGTAAAGAAATGTTAGATTTGGCTACTTTTGGGAATATCATACAGTGATTTTAGGTAATTTAAGTTGTGGACTAAAGCATAATGCTCCTCGAGACCATGGATCATAATATACGGCTTGTACGTTTGGTTACTAATTTTTGTTTCCCTTCAAAAATGGATATCCATTGACTGTCTGATTCCTCGATAATGTGCACGTCCCTGCAGCAGCTTAAAAGTCCTTTCAGCTGTTATGTGTTGCAATTGCCACTAGATGGAGCAGCGCAACCATGCTTTTGGGCACAGTGGTCACTTTGTTTGATTAGGTTTACTGCTAAAACGAGTCTCTCCCCTGATGGATCTGTATTTGTTAATCTTTTGGAAAAAGGTAAAGGGGGAAGGAGCGTTTTTACCATAGGGCTTAGTAAGCTCAAATGGGCTACAGAGTAAATCAAGTTTTATTTAATTTATTATTTAACCTAGATCATTTCTGGTGTTAGTTTGGGTGAGAATTATCACTCAACAGATACTTTTGGGTTACAGCATTTTCTGAATTAACCTGTATTCAAGATAGGTACAATTTTATAATATTTTTTCTTAATAGAGTACAGTGGTTCATAGTTTAAGGTTTCTGCCAAACTGTCTTCCGCCCAAGGTATGGACAACGGGTAGTAATATTAGAGTAATAAAGTATCTGGAGTTCCTTCACTATACTTTCTCTCTTTAGTTTTGTTTGTTTGTCTGGTTTGGCTCTCTAGCCAGGTGAATGGACTGGTTTCAGATAAGGGAACTGGGGGGCAGGTTTTTTCTTCTTTAGTGGGACTTTTTGCTACTTTTTTCTGATGTTTTTGGATCATAGAGGTAGGATAGAATTATTAGTAGGGGTTGGGATAGGGTGGGTAAAAGGCATAGAGATTGAATTGCTCAGAACACCATTGTTATCTCTACAGATTGTGAGGGTCATCGATTTTACATTCGATGTCGTCTGGGGCCATGGCTAGAGATCTCTGTTTGGCCTTGTAGAATATTAAGGGGGCTAGACAAAAAACTAAACAGTATAACATTTTGAAGCATATCGGGCTACTGAAGACTGAAATAATTTTTTTACAGGAAACTCACCTGTTAGATTTTGAAGCCACTCAAATGGAAGACTTCAGACTGGACAGGTCTTTTCTGCTGAAGGTAACACCCAAAGTCGAGGGGTCATGATATTAATAAATAAGTCAGTCCCCTTCCTCCCTGTTCAAATGATAGCAGACCCACAGGGCAGATATTTATTTGTTAGGAGCACCTTGCACATGACTGAAATTTTACTGGGTAGTGTATATGGTCCTAATTTGGACTCTCCCATTTTTTCATGCAGTTGATTAATATATTAACCCCTCACCTCTCTCTCCCAACAATTATTGGTGGCGATTTTAACTTGATTATTGACCCAACTATGGATAGCTCAGGGCCATCTCATAAAGGCTTATCCCCCGCTCAAAGAGCACTTCGAGAGATGTTAGATCAACTAGGCCTATGCAATGTTTGGCATGTTCTGCATCCCTCTGAGAGGAGTTACACCTTTACTTCTCAGGTACATGGGACAGCATCAAGGATTGACTACTTATTAATTTCCCAGACTCTCCTTCCAGGGATACTTGATACATCTATTCATCCAGGTCCTCCCGCTGATCATTCCGTAGTTACATGTCAGATCACCTTTGCATCTCTTCCAAAGCTGGGAAGTCAATGGAAACTCAATAATCAACTGCTGAAAGACCCTGAAGTGTCCAAATATATTTCCGACCAAATACGCCACTTCATTAATATAAACCAAAACTCCATTACTAGACCCGACATTGAGTGGTGTACTTTAAAAGTATATATCAGATGTCTCCTGATTGGTCTGGCTCTCATAAAAAAAGCAAAAGGAAAAACAGCTTCTTTGTCTTCTTTCACAAATACGTACAATAGAACATAAGCTCTCTCCCCATACACCTGTACAAATTAGACAAGAACTGACTAAATTGAGAAACAGATATTTAGATCTTCTTAGGGAACATGCTGAATATGCAATCCTGAAAGGTAAAGCATCATATACGGATCACGACGAAAAAGCTGGGCACCTACCTGCATTAGGTATTAAGCAGCAAGAATCCTCTAGATTCATAACTGTTATTCGGTCACAAATTGATAGTTCCCTTAAAACTGTTCCTGAGGACACTGTCTCTGAATTTGGTCAGTTCTAGAGACACCTTTATAGTCCAATGCCAAATCCACCTTCAAAAGCTGAGCTTGATGAGTACCTGTGAAATTCTCCGCTTCCCTCTCTTTCGGATACTCAATAGAGTTTTCTGGTTGGTCCACTTTCAGAGGAAGAACTTATGAAAGATATCAAGATCCTTCCATCCGACAAAAGCCCAGGACCAGATGGTTTCTCTCCTAATTTCTACAAGCATTTTGCTAAACTGCTTATTTCCCTGCGATTACCATTATATCAACATATCTTATCAGGGAAGACATCAGATAAAACCCTATTCAAAGCCCTGATTGTCCTTTTGCCAAAGCAGGATAAAGATCCGGAACAAGTCACTAGTTATTGACCAATTTCACTGCTAAATCAGGACGTTAAAATCCTGACCAAGCTTTCAGCTGAGTGAATTAGCCATGTCCTTCCCGAACTAATAGGTCCCGAGCAGGTAGGATTCATGAAGGGCAGGAACTCTACTGATCATTTATGTACCCTTTCTCATGTCTTCTCATCTTCCAGGGATGCTGCCTACCCTCCAGCACTGGTCTTTCTAGACGCTGAGAAGGCTTTTGATACGGTTAATTTGAATTTTTTGTTTCATACTCTTGCTGCATTTAAGTTCCCTACTTTATTCCAGAATTGGATAGCTGCCCTATATAAATTCCCATCCACCAAAGCTTCAGGGAATGGAGCACTCTCAGAGTTTTTCCCCTCTGCCGCCAGGTACTAGGCAGGGATGTCCCTTGTCTCCCCTGCTCTTTAATCTTTATTTGGAACCCTTGATTCGCAGATTAGCTGTCTGTCAAGGGATTCAGGGTATACCAGTCCAAGGATATGAAGTCAAAGTCTCTGCTTATGCAGATGATCTTCTTCTACAATTAGCCCACCCAGAGACCTCTATTCCACCCTTGTTAGATATCATTGAACAATGTAGTGCCATGTCTAATTATAAATTGAACATAAGTAAAACAGTAATGTTTCCCCTTATCCATAACCTCTTTAAGAATAGTATCTCCAGTTTTGGGTTTTCCTGGAAAACAAATTCCCTCAGATATTTAGGAATTGAAATGGCAGCAAATCCTCAACATCTTCAACTGTTAAATTTGGATTCTCTCATAAATACTATCAGTCAAGATCTAAATCATTGGTCCCACCGTCAGTTATCCCTGTCGGGTAAAATCAACTTGATTAAAATGAATGTTTTTCCCTTGGCTTTTCTGCCCCCTTAATTTACTGAATATCTGGCTACCTCTCACTTGGTTTGGAAAGTTCATGGCCTTATTACAGAATTCATCTGGTCCGGGAAATGACCGAGAATAGCTTAGCATAAGCTTGCTTCCCCAAAAATCCAGGGAGGCCTTCGCCTCCCACATCTCGGTTTGTATTACTGGGCCAGTCATGCAAATAAATGTCTCCAGTGGCTCTCTATCAGGAATCTAGAGGACCCCTTAACTTATACCCCAATACAGCTCAAAATTGAGGTTGCACAAATAAAGGCTCCTGGTCTTTTCCCATCTAATCTCTTACATGCAAAGTTAAAATCCCTTCCCTCAACTATCAAAAGTTCCCAGATAGCTATTTCTCTTAGGGTACATTCACAGCTCTGTTCTTTTGTTAAATGTGACCATACTCTTGACCTATCCCAAACGATATATAATAACACTAATTTTAAAATAGACAACATAATGATCCTCTTCAGTTGGTTACCTAACCTGGGTGATGGTACAATGTCTCACTTTGTTAATGAAGACCGAACTTGGCTTTCTTCTGCAGAGCTTTTGGCTAAATGTAATGTCCCAAACTCCAGGATTTTCAAGGTGTTTCAAGTGAGACATCTCCTTTTGAAAGTTATAGGTAAGACCCTACCACAACCAATGAAAGTCTTCACCTATAGAGAGCTGGGTTCTGTAGTGGGATCCCCACAAGAAGTGTCCAAGTTATATACATATCTATATGACTGGTTATATCCAGATAGTTTTGGTCCCACTGTTTTTATACTCCAATATAGGTTACAGTTAATGCAATTTAATATATTGCATAAATTATATTATTCTCCACAAAAGCTAGCCAAATTTGGTTTATTGTCATCTCCCCTTTGTACAAGATGTACACTAGAGGAAGATTCTTTACATCACATTTTTTGCTCATGCCACAGGGTTGCCCCTTTGTGGTCCCTAATTCAACAGAAGGTGGATCCTTTATTGGGTTTGAATGATTTGTTTACAGCAGAGATCCACTTGCTAGGTGATTTTTTTTTGGGTGTTTCGGTGATTAATCGTAAATTTTATATGGCTTTAATCTCGATGTCAGTTAAGAAACTGGTGCTGAAACATTGGAAAGATCAGGATGACATCACATATACAGAATGGTTAAATGAACTACTATCGAATCTCAGAATGAAGAAGACAATAGCTTCTTTGCACAACAGATCCAGGAGATTTGCCAAAATATGGGACCCCTTTTACACTCTTTACACTCTGTGATAATGAGAGTGGTATTATAATAAGCATGTCATATTAGCCCACTTTGTGACAGGAAGATGGGGGGGTGGAAAGGGAGGGTTAGAGAAGGGGGGGAGAGAGGTACCATTACTACTAAGTTACTGGAGATTTATCTCAAATGTATGTATGTTATGGAACTTTTCTCTATATGACAAATCTTAATAAATTTTGAATTAAAAAAAAAAGAAAGAAACCACTTCGGGAAAGTGATAGGATTTGCTGCATGAGTCGGACCCAGATTGACTCAACATCACCAGAGAGGGGATATGCAAATTTTGTTATTCCAAGAAACAAGGAACAACTGAATAGGATACCTGCACTTATTTAGATCGGGAAGGGTGACACACCTAATGTAGTACCCAAGTCTGGCAGGGCAGATGAATTTAAGGGCCCAATTACCAGTACTGTGAGGTCTGTCATAGGCCAAGAGATTGGAGTAATGAAAGGAATCATTATACACATTGTGTATTTGGGTGCTATGAGGAATCATATCCACCAGAGCATACAGAGAAAGCAAAAATAGGCACAGTCCAACAGCAGAACTGAAAGCACCCAAGCAGCTCCTTGGCGAATCCATAGTTTCAAGCTCCTTCTTATAGAATTTGTATAGGGTAGTGTAGCAAACTTGCTATCGTAGTGGAATGTAACTAACAATGAACATCATAGTCACCACTAGTTGTAAGACCCACCCCAATTGCCCAATAAGCCAATCAGAGAAGAGCAGGGGCGGAGCCTAGGTGCATTTAAGAAAGGGAGGAGGTGGGGGAAGTATGGGCGGGAGTAAAAAAATCAAGCAAGCAGGAGCTTAAACAAGGAGCTCCCTGATTTATGCAAAGCTGTGCCTGAAAAAGGCGCCAGGATTTAAAATCCGAAATAACTAGTGAGCAGTGTGAATCTTCGAGTCCCGTGCCTTGCTATGATAGATTTCAGTGGTTTGCAGCGAGAGGCTGGGGAGGGCTATCCAGATCAAGCCCTCAGACCCTAGAAAGGAGAGAGAACAACAGGAAAAGCATTAAAAAAGGAAACAGAGTAAGTTAGAAGCAGAGAAAATGCAGGGGGAGAGGTAAGAGAAAGTAGGAGCGGTGCTGAAGGGGGAAGAGAGAGAAAGACAAGCAGAGCTGAAGCTGCTGCACTACAGCACCATTAATAAATCAAAGGAGGAATCCCATATATGTTTATAAAGAACAGACAATTCACTTAAAAAGCCACAATACAGGGTCAGTAAATTAAATCTATTTTGCTCAGCAAAAAATCAAGCAGGCCGGAGCTTAAACAAGGAGCTCCCTGATTCATGCAAAGCTGTGCCAGAAAAAAGCACCAGGATTTAAAATCCGAAATAACTAGTGTGCAGTGTGAATCTCTGAGTCCCATACCTTGTGATGATAGATTTCTGTGGTTTACAGCGAGGGGCTGGGGAGGGCTATCCAGATCAAGCCCTCAGACCCTAGAAAGAAAAGAGAACAACAGGAAAAGCATTAAATAAGGGAAACAGAGTAAGTTAGAAGCAGAGAAAATGCAGGGGGGAGAGGTTAAAGAAAATAGGAGCAGTGCCGAAGGGGAGAGAGAGAGAGACAAGCAAAGCTGAAGCTGCTGCACTACAGCACCATTAACAAATCAAAGGAGGAACCCCAGCTAGAGATCATGTGATGCCTGCCTGAATAGATGCACTTTACTGAGCTCCTGCACTCCTATCCTTAAAAATACACATTTCTACTAACCTAAGCATTGGTTGTTGACAGTCTTGCAAAACCTGATTATCCAACACTAGCGGCAGGGTTTTTTTATGCTGGAATGGAAGCTGAAATGAAGATTTCTCCACCGGGCATACCCCGCCGACAAAACCGATGCAGGATAAAGCAGCCAAGCGGGCCAAAGTGCAGCAAACAAGTACAACCACCCACATGCGCCCCTAGGCTGCCCACACGGAAGAAAAGTTTCTCGAGGGTTTGAATCCATTAAATGAAATGCTGGGCAGTCTGGTAACAGATGTAAAATCCATGCAGTTTTCTCTCGAGCAGCTTTCTCGATGCACTGAAGACAATGAGGCTAGAATTTCCTCGCTTGACAATCGGAGAGCCCATATATATATTTATTTATTTTATTTATTTAGTTTTTGTTGACCGGGTAAGTGCATTAGACAAATCCTGCCTATTTTCAGGCACGACCCAGGAGGAGGGGGATACAGATGAATGCCAACTGATCTTGAACCAGATTAAGCTGGATCCAGATATAGATCCAGAAATGTCAACAATGTGGCATAGGATGAAGAAAATGGAGGAAAAACTAGAGGAGCTGGAGGGTCACTCCCGAAGGAATAATCTTGTTATTTTGGGGCTACCGGAAGGGGAGGAGGGCCCAACAGCAACTATAGTCGTACAAAAGTTGTGTGAAAAAATAGCTGGCCCCTCTCCAAATGGGTCTGTATATATCATTCAGAGAGCCCACAGATCATTGAGGCCAATGCCGCCCGAGGGGGCTCCTTCCAGACCCCTAATATTCTGACTCCTCAACTTTCTGGATAAGCAATTCATTTTGGCTAGAATACAGGAGCTGAAAGAAGTACAGTGGGAGCAGAGAAAAATCCAAATCGCCCAAGATTTTCCATACTCTGTTCGACAGAAGAGATCTGCGATGCACCCAACAGTGTCCAAGCTAATTGCTGCAAGTATCAAGTACAGAGTAAAATATCCTGCTACCCTGCAGATTTACTATCGGGATAGCTGGCATAATTTTGAAGAACTGGAGAAAGCCCAAGTCGCCCTGAAAGGCTGGTTTCCTGATCTGTTCAAATGAAGAGCACTTCTATGTAAGTCAGGCACAGTTGCATTATTGTGGCCGTATTTCTTTTTAAAGTAGCGTGAACTTACTCAGCTATCAATCAGCAGCCATGGAGGTCCCTCTGTTTCAGTTAATCTTGCGCTGCGTTTGCCTGGTCTTGAAGAGCACAGAATGGCTTTGAAGTATATCCTCTAATTGATTGGTTTGCCCTGTATCAGTGTGAACTTAAACCTGCAGTTAGTGCACAGCTCTTCTGGAAATGTAGCGTAGAGACAGTGCCATAGCATGAAGTGAATTCATTATCTTCTCTCCTGCTGAGGGTATTTTGTTGGACATGATCCAGTTATGGGACATCCTTTTTCTTTTCAAAGGGGCATTATTTTTAAGTTTATCTATTAGTATACCTTTGAGAGGTTTATAATAATAACTAAGTGTCTTAATTGACTTATGGTTTCATGTTTATAGAGTAGGACTTAGCGCAGTGTAGTTAAATAGTGCCATCTAGTGACCTTAGCATTTTAGTTTTCTTTTTCTGTCTTGCTAGGTACTTAATACAGAAGAGTATCAGTAAAAATGTGCTACTTGCTAGTATCCTGCATTAACTGAGTTGGTTAGTCATACGTAGAGATATGTGAGTCCAGCAGAAACAAAGTGCTACTTTTCCTTTTAAGTTCAGTTTGAATTGGTAGGACAGTATGTGTTTCTTCTCTCTTACACACTTTGGGAATCTAGGATGGGGGTGTGGGAGAGAGTGTCTGATTCGGAGGGAGATTAATAATCATCATGACCCAGAGGGGCATGGAGATTCAGTCGTTAAGACTGAGGTTGGTAATTTTATTGTTATGGTTGTTTAGCATGTTTCAATGTTACATAATTAGTTATGTGTTTGTTGGGAATAGATTTAGGGGAAAGGGGTGGATAGGGGGCGAAACCTTAGGGAAATAATTGTTCTTTTTAAGTTCTATGGTCCATATCCAAGAGTTAGATGGCTTCAGTTACTGGAGTATATGTTTTTCCTACTCTCCTATATTGGTTTATGGGGGCTATGAATTGTATTACCTGGAACATTAGGGGAGCCCGCTCCGAGGTAAAGTGTTACCAAAATCTGAGACACCTACAATTTTTACAATGCCAAGTCACCTTCCTGCAAGAAACACACCTTCTCTCTATGGAGGGGCTTCTCTTTCATAGACAGATAGTTGGACAAGTTTTTGCTGCAAGAGACTCATTGAACCAAAGAGGAGTAGCGATTCTAATTTTTAAAGGAAATAATTTCACACTATTACAAAGTTCAGAGGATCCCCGTGGCTGATACATAGATACATAGACAGTGTCGGCAGATAAGGGCCTATGGCCCACCCAGTCTGCCCATTTGAGCTTGTAAGTTCAGTTTATGTTTTCCAAGAAGTCTGTTGCCCCTTACACCTGACCTCCAGAATTCCTTTATGTCTATCCCATGCATTCTTAAATCCCGTGATTGTTTCAGCCCCCACCACTTCCTCTGGCAGGGTGTTCCACTTGTCCACCACCCGTTCTGCGAAGAAATTCTTCCTCACGTTTTCTCTGAATCGTCCTCCCTCCAACTTCATCCCATGCCCTCTAGTCCTGGAACATCTTTTTCGCTTAAAACTAGTGTATTCCTGCATGCTGTTCCTCCCTGTAAGATACTTGTAAGTCTCTATCATATCCCCTCTCTCCCTCCTCTCCTCCAGGGAATACATGTTCAGTTCCTTCAACCTGTCTTCATAGGACTTGTGATGCAATCCATGCACCATCTTTGTTGCCCTCCTCTGAACCTTCTCTACCCTGTCTATGTCCTTACATAGGTAAGGTCTCCAGAACTGTACAGTGTACTCCAGGTGGGGCCTTACTAGTGTCTTGTATAGTGGAATTATGACCTCCCTTTTCCTGCGGATGATGCCCCTGCCTATGCATCCCAGCATCCTATTTGCTTTACCTGCTGCCTTGTCACACTGTTTCCCTGCCTTGAAGTCATCAGAGATGATAACCCCAAGATCCCTTTTCTGCTTGGTGCATGCTATATCCTCAACCCCAACTGATATATTGTGCCTGGGTTTTTGTGCCCCATATGCATTATCTTGCACTTCTTTGCAGTGAATTTCAACTGCCAAACCCCTGACCATTCTTCAAGTTTCTGCAGGTCCTTCTCATTCTGTCTACACCCTCTGGTGTGTCTACTCTGTTACAGAGCTTTGTGTCATCAGCGAACAGTGAAATTCTTCCTTCTAGGTCCCTGCAATGTCACTGATGAAGATATTGAATAGGACCGTCCCAGCACTGATCCCTGTGGTACCCCACTGGTCACTCTTTCCTCTGTGGAGTGACAGCCATTCACCACCACCCTCTGTGTCCTGCCGCCCAGCTAGTTACCTACTCACCACACTACTGTCCTGCCTACACCCATATTCCCCAGTTTGTGCAATAGTCTTCTATGTGGCACAGTGTCAAAGGCCTTGCTGAAGTCCAGATAGGCCATGTCCACTGCCCTACCCTGATCCACCTCCCTAGTTACCCAGTCAAAAAATTCAATGAGGTTGGTCTGACATGACCTCCCCCTGGTGAAACCATGCTGTCTTGGGTCCTGTAGTCCATTGACAACCAGATGTTCCACCAATCTCTCCTTCAGTAGTGCTTCCATGATCGTCCCCACTACCGAGGTGAGGCTGACTGGTCTGTAGTTCCCTGCTTCCTCTTAGTTCCCACTTTTGTATAAGGGGACTACATCTGCTATCCTCCAGTCTTTGGGTACCTCTCCTGTTTCCAGTGATCGGCTAAACAGGATAGCCAGAGGTTCAGCTACCACCTCTCTTAGTTCTTTAAGGACCCTGGGGTGCACCCCATCTGGCCCCATTGCTTTATCAACTCTTATTACTTCCAGTTCCTTCAGGACCCTTTCTCGTGTAAAGGGACTGATGGTGTCAATCTGAAATTGTTCTTGGTTGCATATATGTACCTAATGTAGACTCCCCAGATTTTATTTATTTTATTTTATTTTATTTTATTTCAGGCTTACTAACACAGTTGGCCCAGTTTGCCCATCTCCCAATTATTTTAGCCGGAAATTGGAATCTCATATTAAACCCAACCTTGGATAAAACAGGTAGAAGAGCATCTGGGCTGTCTCCTGTCCAAATATCCCTCCAGGAATTATTAAATATGGGTGGCCTTTGTGACCCCTGGAGGGGTCCTTAATCCCTCTGAATGGGTGTACACCTTTTACTCACCAGTCCACAAATCTTTTTCTTGATTAGACTATTTTTTAATTAGCAAGACCCTATTGCCAGGAGTCTTACAAGGAGGGATATTTGCCAGGATGATCTCAGACCACTCTCCTACATGGTTGCAGTGTACTCTGTCTCCCAATATGCCCACAGACAAAATTTGGAAACTTAATAACCAACTTTTAAAAGATGATCTGATATGTTCAGGGCTTAAAACATTTGTCTTCCAGTATATGGAAATTAATGAGGGCTCTATATCAGATTATGGTAGACTATGGTGCTCTCTCAAATGCAGTCTTAGAGGGGAGCTTGTCACAAACCCACTCAGCAGGTCAGGCCCTCTACTCCCAAAGTGCCAACCTCTGAGTGCAGTCTTGTGAACAGTGTAACAGACAAGGTAACCCTCTTGTCTATTTTTGTGAGTTTGGATCAACCTTTGGTCTCCAGTTCTGGAGGGATTCAAACTGTTAACCTCTTGCTAGCATACCCAATGCACAGGCTCAGATATATCTGTCTTCGGGGGGTCAGATATCTTTGCCTATGGGCACCTAACCAGGTGTACAGAGATGAACCCTTTAAAACTTTAATAAAGACCTCAGATTTAAGGCTTCCCTTTCCAGTTTGGTACCACCATTCAAGCGCATGTCTATTTTCTGCTATAACCATATGCTTTTCTTACCAATAAAAAGAAGAAGTCAAAGACAGACCAAGTAAGTTCTAAAAAGAATTTTACTAAAAATAGTTAAAAATATGTAAAGCACAAAATACAGAACTCTTATATCAAAAAACATACACATCTTTTAAAAGAAACAAGGTTTAAACAGTGCAAATTCCTTCTTCAGTACTTAGTCTCTAAATACTTGCTTAAGTGCTCACCGATCTTGCTTGATCAGAGTCTAGGTAAAAATGTGTCTCTGTAAAACAGAATTATTCCTTAAGCAACTGTATTGGCCAACCCATTTTTGGTGAGGTCAGCTAGCTCCTCCTCTGTTAGATTATATTTAAAAATATATCTAATAAAAAACAGTAGTCTTTTCAAAGTATCAATTTTGCAATCAGCAGCATAACTCATGTGTGTCAAATGACACCTCTTTGATACTGAAACAGTATCCTCTGTCACACAGACACCAAAGCATTTATGATCTTGCACTAATACATCACAACCTGCTTTTCTTCCTCTGGAAGTGTCATAAAATGGATATGCTGAACTTAAGTTTCTTAACCCTATAATAAGCTTCAGGCTTGTCCACGTAACACATTGTCTCTAAAATCTGTTTGTGTATAATCTCACATGCTGTCTCAGCATTTTTCTCATGGCATCCATCTTTCAGCTGAAACGGGAGGGGGGGGCAGTGAGGTTATTCCAAGGGCACTGGCATTTTTAACAAGCACTTCAATACCACATTTCCGTTATTTTAAGAAATAAAAATAATACAGCACTCAAAACATGGCTGTCTATGTCATAGAGCTTATTAGGCTGGCTTTCAGATGGAAATGGCAACAAGAGGCTTCCCTTCGTCTACTCTCTGAGCGTATTAAAGCTCTTGAGAATACTACCTCCTTCAATTCTTCAGAGAGGCAAATGGAACAATTGGCAGTTTTGAGACATCAATTTGCAAGGAATATGAGGGAACGGGCTGAATACTCCAGGTTAAAAACCCACTCAACATATATAGATCAAGGCAACAAGGCCGGTCATCTCCTTGCTCTTAGACTGAGGAATCAGGAGGCTTCCCGGATACTACTGTCCATATCTTCTCAGCTAGATAATTCTAATAAAACCATCCCTAAAGAAACTGTTAGTGAGTTTGCCTTATACTACAAACAGTTATATAGCCCTCCGGGTGATTCTCCCCCATTGCCCAAAATACAGGATTATCTATTTCATATACCACTCCCTCAGTTAACCCAGGACCAGCAACATTTTCTGGCAGCTCCAATAACCTGTCAGGAAATCCAAACAGCCATAAGCTACCTCCCCTATGATAAATCTCCGGGCCCAGATGGTCTAACTCCCAATTTTTATAAAACTTTCACTGCTGAACTTACCCCTATCCTTCACAAACTGTTTTAGTCCCTCTGCAAAAGGGGGGGTTCAGATGTCTCATTAACAGAAGCATTAATAATAGTTATACCTAAACCAAATAAGGCTACTGATAAAGTTAATAATTACCGGCCCATATCTCTTACGAATTATGATGCTAAGCTGTTTGCTAAAATACTGGCCAATAGAATCCAGCAGATATGGGGGGGGGGGGTAAATTGGGCCAGAACAGGTGGGGTTTATGAAGGACAGATCATCAATTGATCACTTAAGAAAGCTGTTGCATGTCTTTTCCGCTTCCAGGGATACCAATTTGCCTATGGCCTTGGTCTCCCTGGATGCGGAGAAGGTTTTCGATAGAGTGAACTGGGATTTTTTGTTTGCAGTCATGGCCAAATTTGGCTTCCCTAGCACTTTTATTAAATGGATAGCAACCTTATATTCATGCCCCAGTGTGAGGATATACTGTAATGAAACACTTTCTGAAAGAATTGAGCTACATTCTGGTACTCGCCAAGGTTGCCCGCTTTCCCCCCTATTGTTTGATCTCTGCTGGGAGCCTTTACTTACCCTTCTTAGAACATCCCCTTTAATACAAGGGATCCCCACTGCATTATTTGATCTGAGAATCTCTGCTTATGCAGATGACATCCTGCTGCATCTTTCTAATCCAGCAATTTCAGTACGGGTAGCCCTTCATATCATAAAGGAATTTGACCAGCATTCCAATTATAAACTAAATCTAGATGAATCAGTAATAATGCCATTGAATCCTTTGGTTAATAGGAATGATTTCACCCAGCTAGGGCTGGAGTTGTCCACTAAACTTAGATATTTGGGTATTACTTTTTTACAATCTTGGGGTCTGATGAAAAAATTGAATTTAGATGTATTGGTCTCTACGATTCATCAGGATCTACAAAGATGGGTCAGTCTGCCTGTATTTCTACAGGACAGAGTCAATACTATCAAAATGAATGTCTTACCTCGACTGTTCTACACTTTGAATATGTTAAATTTATGGCTCCCTCTTAGTTTAAAAAAGTGCATAGTACTATCTTGTCCTTTCTTTGGAAGGGTAAAACTCCACATCGAGCCTATAACTGCCTTGGACTCCTTAAAGATAAGGGTGGTCTTAAGCTGCCTAATTTTCTGGTTTATTATTTTGCGAGCCATATAGCAAAATATGCTAAATGGCCTAAGGGAAATGGATTAACAAACAATGCTCAATATGTTTCCCTATGGCTTCAAATTGAGAGAGTGCTGATTGAGAGATCTGGAATTTTTTAGATAGTTTGCTTTTTATACAAGCTAAACGTTGACCCAGAACACTCTGGGAGTCGGTTATTTTTACATCACTGAAAGTGCATACCCAACTTTGTAAACTGTTGCAAGTTCCCAATATACTAGATATGTCTCAACCAATTGGAGGAAACCCACATTTTAGATTAGGGGGCTGCATGTTGAACTCTAGGACTGACCCCATTTTATCGGAAAAAAAACAGTCTTGGACCTTCTTAACAATGGAATTATTACTCAGAGTCAGGAAATGATGACCCGTTTTAATATGCCAGCCTGATCCATCTTTAGAGTATTCCAGATCCGGCATCTGCTGATTGTATGGTTTGGAGTGGCACCATGGACCAACTGCCAGAGGGAGCTTTTCCAGATGTTGCAGACGCTGGCCTGACAGCCCCACTCAGTTTCCCAACTAAAGGATGTTATACTTCTTAAAATATCACCTGATTTGACAGAACCTTCTAGATATTGGTCCCTTGCCTTCCCAGATTCTAATTTTGACTGGAAACGTATCTGGGCTGACCTTTATCATGTGCTATCCAATGATAGGCTCCGTCTCACCCAATTCTACATTCTTAATAACATTTACTATACACCCTCCTGACTGGCTAATATGGGGAAACTCCCTTCTCCCCTATGTACAAGATGTGGACAAGCAGATGGGACCCTTAGGCATATCTTTGGGATTGTCCATTGGTATCTCCTCTATGGAGAAAGATCAAACAGAAGTTAAACCCACTTCTAGGGTTGGAGGAACTTTTTCTTCCTGAAATTTGTCTGATAGGGGATTATGACAGGGTGAATGTTAAAGAAAGGAGATATTGGATAGCCTTGATTTCTCTATCAGTTAAAAAGGTTATATTACATCATTGGAAAGACCAGGCAGAGCTTTCATATTCAGAACGGCTTAATGAGCTGTTACATAATTTAAAAGTTGAAAAAATGATAGCTGGCCTCCATAATCAAATATCAGTCAGTATACCAGAAAAAGTGGGAAAAACTGCATACATTGGTCATGATCGCATCCTCTACTTGAATATGGTAACTATGAGTGTTGAATTCTTCTTTTATAATTTAGATAATTGGAGTACTTGGCTTCATATTGCCATCGCTGGCATTGCAAATAGGAAGGACCATAAACTTGATGCATATCGCCGCTGAGGAACTGGGAGGGGGGGATGGGGGATTGGTATAGTGTTATGTTAAGTTTAGAGTTGTGAATTTTATTTTTTATTTGTTTGTATTGTGTTGATGATTTAGCTTGTGTGACATAATATGTATACTTCAATAAAGTACATTAAATTAAAAAAAAAGGAGGAACCCCATATATGTTTATAAAGAACAGACAATTCACTTAAAAAGCCATAGTACAGGGTCAGTAAATTAAATATATTTTGCTCAGCAAAAATTCATGCAGGCAGGAGCTTAAACAAGGAGCTCCCTGATTCATGCAAAGCTGTGCCAGAAAAAGGCACCAGGATTTAAAATCCAAAATAACTAGTGCGCAGTGTGATTCTCTGAGTCCCGTACCTTGCAATGATAGATTTCAGTGGCTGGCAGCGAGGGGCTGGGGAGGGCTATCCAGATCAAGCCCTCAGACCCTAGAAAGGAAAGAGAACAACAGGAAAAGCATTAAATAAGGGAAACAGAGTAAGTTAGAAGCAGAGAAAATGCAGGGGGAGAGGTAAGAGAAAGGTGCCCTGCTGAAGGGGGGGAGAGAGAGAGAGACAAGCAGAGTTGAAGCTGCTACACTACAGCATCATTAACAAATCAAAGGATGAACCCCATATATGTATATAAAGAACAGAAAATTCACTTAAAAAGCAACAATACAGGGACAGTAAATTAAATCTATTTTGCTCAGCAAAAAATCATGCAGGCAGGAGCTTAAACAAGGAGCTCCCTGATTTATGCAAAGCTGTGCCAGAAAAAGGCGCCAGGATTTAAAATCTGAAATAACTAGTGCGCAGTGTGAATCTCTGAGTCCTGTACCTTGCGATGACAGATTTCAGTGGCTTCTAGTGAGGGGCAGGATGAGGGCTATCCAGATCAAGCCCTCAGACCCTTACGATGATAGATTTCGGATGGCTTGCAGCTAGGAGCTGAGAAGGGCTATCCAGATCAAGTCCAGTAAGTTTGTAGTGGCTAAATGCCTGGTAGATATCAGTGGGGCTGCAGAAATAACACGTTTTCTCTGATTGAAGAATGTGCCGTAATGAAATGTGTTAAAAAACATGAGTGACAAGGACTCCCAAAATGTGGTTACAAGTAATAAACTGACTCTTAGGGCCATAACAAGATAGGCTATGGCACTTTACAGAGCAGATGAGCAGCTGGGAAATACAATAAGAATTCTTCAACTGAGAGTTCTCAGCTTCCTGAGAAGAGAGAGCATACTTGAAGAATTAACACTGCCATCACAGGATCTTCATTTTGATATCATCTAGCAGCTGGCCACTGGAAGGAAAGAAGCAATGTCTGAGAATGGCTATATTATGCACTCTAGCACATCTGTTACCTTTTGTGTTTGTTTGTTTGTTTTTTTGGTACAGGTTGCCAAAGATCTGGTTCACCATCTGGTGAAAGAAAAGAAGAAAATGTTTTAATGTATTTTTATACCTATTTGTAGCTGATCAATGTAAGCAAGGCAATAAAACACATTGCCTCTGAAGATGATTTTAGATGCAATAGTTTGCTTTAGTCAGGTAGCTCCAACAAACAGAACTCCTTGAGCCAGAAGTCAGCAGTCCATTCTACCAATAGGAATGATTTTTATAATCATACATTTGCTTTATGTTTTGCTTTTCACTACCTGAAGTTCAATCTTTGATGCGATGTATGTATGCCCTTGATTTTGTTTTGAGAAAGTAGTTACTGTATGTGGTATGGTGCCCAAAATATCTTTATTCTGTTCATATATAAACAATAGCATTTTAAGATCTGTAATAATTTTATTATTCTGAAATGCAAAAAAAAAAATATGCTCATGGGCAAGTTAGGGTTCATTAATTAATCAACAAGAAATAAGTAAATGCAACCTTAGGATTTGGGAACCAACCATATCTCCCAGTCACTTCCGCATCTCACACCACCATGAACCCCACAAAACTGGATGCCAATAACTGACGCATAGGGCATGACCCATTCCTTTAGGCTGCTTTGTGCATAGCCCTGTGGGTCAAATGCAAAGAATGCAAACAATTGGGTAGTGCTCAGGATTGTGCAAGCCATACAAAAAAGCAGCTAACACATCCTGCACTGCTCTGGATTTATAGTTTGCTCCATGCAGGGCACTCTGGGCCACAAGTAAAGCAGCTGATCCATTTGGATATGGCCCTGTACCTGTAACTTGCTTTGCACAAGGCCAAGAGGGTCTTACATGCTGGTTTGGCAGGGGTCAAAATCCCGCAAACAGAAACAGCACAGCAAATAAAGATGCAAGCAAAATGCCAACTCCAGAAATA
The DNA here is from genome assembly GCA_016271365.2 of Neoceratodus forsteri. Taxonomy (NCBI): domain Eukaryota; kingdom Metazoa; phylum Chordata; order Ceratodontiformes; family Ceratodontidae; genus Neoceratodus; species Neoceratodus forsteri. Next base: position 79,507,261 of record CM057453.1, read on the forward strand.
AGGCCAGTAAAAACTCTGACCATTACACAAAGTGTGCACACCATAGACACAAATGGGAAAAATGATACTGTGTTTGTTTTTGCAGGGGGCTTCACCTACCACACCCACCAACTGGGGAGTTTCACTCCCCACACCCGCCAGAATTATTATAACCAACTCTGGGGGGGGGGCCTCAAGGATATGTTGAAACCCTGGGGGGGGGGACTTGGTTTCAAAGCAAAAAATAAAATTATAGTATCGGGAGATGAGGAACCAAACCCTGGTCACAAGGTCTTCACCACTCCAGGTGCTTGTGTCTTAGCCACGCCACCATAGGAACAGATCAAGTAAGCATAGCACCTGAGGCTTTTTCTGCCCTTCCTCCACTCTGTGGTCAGTGACAGGGGTAACGGTAATTCACTACAACTATTATACCCCTGTCACTCTTAATGTTTCCACACTTTACACAGTGCGGTTCTTGCCACGCTATTCTAGCTGCTGCATATTGACCTGGTACCATAGTCCTGACCCATTAGGCGCTGCCACCTGGCTGTAGCTTGCTTCATGAATGATCCTGTGGGCTATGTCCAAAGCAGCTGACCTGCTCAGCAGTGTTTTGAATCTGTAAGTTGCTTCACACATTGCCCTGCATATGCTGCCACCAAAACACTTTTCTGGTGGAACTAAAAAAGTTGCCACTTTTGTGGTTGTGGGGAGAGTGGGTAAAATTTTACCCGCACAAATTTAAAAAGTTGACCCATTTGGTATGACCACATGCATGTAATTTGTTTCGTGCAAACATTATAACTTTTATAATATCAACAATATAAAGTTGCTACTTGTGTGGTTGTGAGATAGGCTAGGGACATTTTGGTGAAAAAAATTAGAAAATGTCAGCATGATTAATTAAAGTAAATTGAGGTTGAAACAAACTAAAACCATGTACATGAGCAGGTTTTTTGGGGACTTTTTTATATCTTTTCTCATGCACATTTCAGGTGGAATTTCAAAAAGTTACCACTTACATGGTGATGAAGGAGGGTGGTAACTTGCACATTAGTGGAATTGTGTTCTTCTTTTTTTGTAGCTAATAATTTTTATTAAGTTTAAAAGATAATATCAGACATAGCCAGGTACATAAAGAAGATACAACATGACACATATGCATACACATTGACTGCAGTGTCATTATATAATTGATAAAGTCTAGCCCATAGAAAAGGACATTGCTAAATAATGATACAGTAAGAAATTATACAGTGAGTTGTATTGTGGTATTGTGCCCCACCCAAAAAAAGTATGAGAAATTGCATGATTACCACTGCATCTAGATTAGTCAAGACGTCTAATATGGGAATAATACATAAGTGTCTCCTGATACCTGAAAAAGCCTGAAAAGCACAGACATAATAACAAAATACTAGCAACCTTAAGGTCCAGATCTGAATTCTTATCCTGTAAGGAGAAAAGATAACAGTCCTTGCAGGGAAGGGGTGGGTTTTGGGGTTCCAAACTATTTCTTACTGGTGTATCTACTATGTTGGTCCAGATCATTCCACAAGGGAAGTCAGCCAATCCCTGCACGTGGGGAGTGATAAGTTAAGTAAGGGGCCCAGGTAAGATAATATTGTGAAAGAGTGTTGGTAAGTAAGTGGGACTGACGATCCAGTACTGCTACATTAGAGAGGGCGTTATATAATTCAGAGATGGTGGGTACCTCTGTGGTTCTCCACCTACAGAGGATAAGTCTCTTAGCTTGGAGGCTAAGAAATGTCAGCCATCTGTGCTGTTGACGAGTAAATGCTCTCAGCACAGGAGGAAGGCCCAAAGTCCAAACTAGGGGATCTAAAGTCAGAGCAGAGTCTGAGGCCTGTTGAGCCAGACCCAAGACAGCCATCCAGAATGGATTGAGAAGTGGGCAAAGCCAAAGTATATGCAAAAGGTCTCCCTCTCCCGAAAGACATCGCCAGCAATGACTGTTGTCCATGAGTTGCATTCTATATAAGAAAACAGGAGTGCGATACCAATGCGACAGTATCTTGTTTTGCATAAGTTTACTTCTCATATCTGGATACATAGAATGAGCATATTTCCAGCATAGCTTCCATTGGGCATCCGAAATGGATTATTGAAGAGCTTGCTCCCATTTACCTTTAGCCTTAGCTGATTGTGCAGGGAGATGATTCCTAAGATCGGCATATATAAGACTGGCTTTACCCCTTTTATAGGTCAGCCATTTAATTAACAAATGGGACCTTGCTATATCTGTCATGTGGTGTTGTTTAATATAAGCTAAAACCGAGCGTCTGAGCTGTAAGTACTGCCACAAGGCCTGCTTACCTAAGTGGAACTCCTGATCTAATGTTTGAAATGTTTTGATAGTGAGATTGTCATCTGTCATCAAGTCCTTTAGTGTAAAAAATTCCTTTACTCTGCCATAGGGGCCAGTGCAAAGGTTTGCCATCCACTTTTATGAGCATGTTCCCCCATATAGGGGAGGCCAGAAGGGGGCATAAATCTGCCTCCAATTTCTTTTCCACTAAATGCCATGTCAGTACTGATCCTGCTATTGTTTGGCAGGAAGACAAATATTTGGGAAGGGGATTGTTTATTTTTATTTTATTTAAACAGCAGTTTGGAAAACCTTTGAGCCATAGGCTCATTTACAAAGGTACCTTGTCACAGTAAGACAAACAAAAATACACAGTATAGCAGTACAACACATAAGTATAACAGTAACTTAAGACATAGATACAAACAAGCTGGTACAGGTAGGGTTGATGCAAACAATACCAGAGTTATGTTGTCCTTAGCAGCTTAGTAGTAAGCTTTGTCATAAGTATTGAGTACGGCTTTGACTAATGGCAATTACAGCATCGGGTGTTAATAAGGTGGTTACGTAAGGAAGTTCTGAAGCATGATATAGTTGGAGCTTCGGAGATGGAGGGGGGCAGTGTGTTGAACCAGGAGGGGGCCCTAAAGCTGAAGGCTTTTTGGCCATGAGAGGTCCTAGCTCTAGGGATAACAAGAGAAGTTTTCTCAGAGGTCCGAGTATGAACTAGTGGGACAGAGCGGCGTATGGTGGTGGTCAATCCTGGTGGGGATAGCCCAAGGAGGGTCTTTTTTGTAAGGGTACAGGTCAGATATTTGAGGCGCTCATCAAGATCAAGTACCAGCACTTTAGCGTACAGTAGACAGGTGTGTGTCAGTCTAGGTGCCCCAGTAATTAACCTGCAGGCCTTATTCAGAGTTGTGCGAATTTTTATGGAGTGCGGTCTGATCAGCAGCACCATACACCGGTAGTCCAAAGTCCACTAGGGACAGGATAGAGGAGGTGACTGCGAGTCGAAGAGCTTCCGGTGGGAGGCAGTGTTTATACCGATGTAAGATGCCCAATCGGATATTAGTGGCAGTGGCTAGGGCAGCGATGTGTCCATGGAAGGAGAGGAGGGTCAAAATGGATCCCTAGGTATTTATAGGAGCAAACTTGTTCGAGTGGGAAAGAGGACCAAGAGTGAATGAGAGTTTGAAGTTGCAGGACTTGTTTTGAGGATGAGTGAAGAACATGGTTTTGTTTTAAGATTTATCACCAATCTATGTTCCTTGAACTAGCCCTCGGCTTCAGCGAAGGACTTCTGCAGCGAGTCCTGGAGGGCAATAGGGTTCTGACTTGAGGCAAAGATGACTGCATCATCAGCGTACAATAGAATGTTCCTCGAGCAAGAGCGTGGAAGGGTGTTAGGTAAAGGAGAATAGTAAGGGGCCCAGAATGGGCGCTGGGGAACCCCAGAAAAGATGGGACAGATGTCTGAGTAGGTCCCATTATTTTTTACACGCTCTGAGCGGTCAGACAGATAACTGGTGCACCAGGAGACAGGCCCAGCAGCAAAACCAGAGAGACTAAGGGCATCAAGAAGGAGGGGGTGGGAGACAGTGTTGAAAGCTTTAGATAGGTCAATGAAGACCGCACCAGCTAGTGAACCAGTGTTCAAGGAGGAGTGGAGAAAGTTGGAGAACTCTAGGAGGGCTGTGCTGGTACTGTGGCCTGCTTGGAAGCCATGCTGCTCAGGACATAGGACATTGTAGGTGGAGAGGTAGTCAGAGATTTGAGAGGCCACCACTTTTTCCAAAGCCTTGGAGAGAGGAGAGAGAGAATGGAGATTGGTCGATAGTTTCCAGCCACAGTCCTATCACCACCTTTAAAGATAGGGGTGACAGTGGCAACTTTCCAGGCATTTGGAACCTTCCCCAGGCAAAGAGAGTGGTTGATGAGGCATGTGATCGGGGTAAGGACTGTGTCTAAGACCAGCCGTAGGATACACGGATCCAGGGTGTTACTGCCTGTACTATTACTCTTGAAGGCAGTGACAAGGTGTGGCCTAAGTTCTTGGGCAGAAACATCTGGAGGAGAAAATAAGGGCGAAAGATTTACGGCAGGTGCTGGGGGAGGAGGGTCAAAAAAATTTGTAGGGAGGATAGGGCTAAGGTCAGTGAATGAGGTATTGAGGTGGTTGGCTATGAGGGCTGGGTCTGAGGAGATCACATCATTAATGTTGATCTGGGTGGGTGAGGGGGAGTGTGCAGTCCCATTTAACTGTTTAATGTTATCCCAGAAGGTTCTGGGGTTCCCCCATGAGGCAGTGAGTGAGGACCGATAGTGCTCAGACTTGGCCTTTCTGATGGCCCAAGTGCACTTGTTTCGGGTGGCAGCATATAACCACCTGTCATTGGGCTGGCCAGTCTCAATGGCATGGTGCCATAGGTTGTCCCTATGTTTGAGTTGGTGGATCAAAGCTGGGGTAACCTAGGGGGCATTCTGCCTTTTAGAACGGTGGCTCAACATTGGGGCAAAGATATCACAGGCATTATTAAAAGTTTGGGTAAAGAAGGAGAGAGCTGTGTCAATGTCAGGAGTTGCCTGTATAGGAGACCAGTCAATTTGGGACAGAAGTTCCTTAAGTTTTATCAGTCCACCAGGTATTAGGACGCCCGGCATGTGGACTGTGCTATGGGTTTGGGACTGAGGATGACCAGTGGAATAGAATGGGGATGATCACCAAGAGAGTCTGGGAGGACTTGTACATTGGGGATCCGATTAGGGCGGTTGGTGAGTACCACATCAAGTAGGGTACTGGAGCCTCTCTTGGGGTTAGTCCTGGTAGGGTGGATAACTAGTTGCGTTAGGTCTATTGCAGAAAAGGTGTCTCGGGTAGAGGAGCAGGAGGGGCTGAGCCAGTTGACATTTAAGTCACCCACCAGAATTTGATCAGCAGAAGGAGGTAGTGAGGAAAGGTATTCTGTAAGAGAGGCAATGGCCTGCGTTTGGTCCCTGGGGGGCACGTATGCAGTAGTCAGATAAATGGGTCCCTTTAAAGGGTCGGGGGTTAGTTTTCAGTGTGGCGCCTGGGCCCTGGAGTCAAGGATGGGAGCAGGCAGGGCTGAGTACGGGAGAGATTCCTTGACATAAATAAGCGCGAGCCTGCTGCCCGTCTCCCAACACGGTTGGACCGGAAGAGGTGAAACCAGGAAGGAGACTAGGGAGTCAGGGGAGGATTTCGACAGCCAAGTCTCAACCAGAGTGATGACATCAGGGTTAATTGATGTGACCAGGCATTGTAGTGAGTCAAACTTTTTTAGGAGGCTACAGATATTCATGGAGACCATGCATAGGCCTGTGGTGCGAGTTGGGGAGCTCCTGGGAACCAGGCCAGGGTTTGGATGAATGTTCCCTGACAGGAGTAGTAGCATGACTAACACCCTGGCTGGGAGATGGTGAGAGGTTTTCCTACGATTGACATGAGAGGGGGAGGGGAGGCTAAGGGGGCAGGGGTGGGCAGGGTGGTACAGGAAGGGAAGGCAAGAATAAGAAGACACCCAGATGTGCCTGAGGAGACGAGAAAGCTAGGGAGAGGGCAGGGAGGACCGAGACACACAGAGGTCCCAAGGGGCAGGACAGCAGGTTCAGGAACAAGGGGAGGGAGGAGTGCCAGGGCACAGTACGGAGTAGCAGATGGGTAAGTGGGTAAGTGCACTGCTAGTGGGAATAGGCACAGGCAGAGCATGAGGCAGGACCAATACATTGTGGTGAGCAAGATCCAGGAAGTAGTACAGTACAGGTAGGAGTAGGAAGTAGCGAGGAGCATAGGTCCCTCTGAGTGGCCAGCAGGTATAACCTGCAAATGGGAAAGTGGGAGATAGGTTCTGGGCAACAGGACGTGATGTCACTGGATGTGATGTCACGGGTGGATCCTTAAATTGACAGCCGCCCTGGGTGGGAGGGTGGTTAGGGGTGGGTGGGGCAGATGGCGCGGCGCCAGCCGGGCTAACACCTGCAGGCGATCAGGCGAAGAGAGAGGCTCTCTTACCTCAAAAGTTATCAGGCTAGAAATTCGGCTTCCTCAGGTGAGTTGCTTCTGTTGCTTGATTGTCCTGAGTGCCTAGCTTGGGGGGAAGGGCTGCCTATGTAGTGGAGAAAACAAAGCCTCTCATTATTATGCAGCGGGAGAATATGTTGTGACTTTCACAAAGGAGCTCCACTCTAAGCAAACAGGGTTATTCCAAAATGAGGTCACACTAGGACCCAGCTATCCTAATATCTTCAGTTACAAGCACAATCAGCTCCAATACCACCATATTAAACAAGTCTGATCTATATTAGCTGCTTGGTATATCTGGCTTTAAGGTGTAATCAGCAATTAGCTCCAATACCACCATATTAAACAAGTCTGATCTATATTAGCTGCTTGGTATATCTGGCTTTAAGGTGTAATCAGCAATTAGCTCAATACCACCATATTAAACAAGTCTGATCTATATTAGCTGCTTGGTATATCTGGCTTTAAGGTGTAATCAGCAATTAGCTCCAAATACCACCATATTAAATAAGTCTGATCTATATTAGCTGCTTGGTATATCTGGCATTAAGGTGTAATCAGCAAGGCAACTCTAGGGAAACCAGTGAGTCCCTAGCTTTACACTTCAGCATTAGTAGCACAAAGAGAAGCAAATAACAAGCCCATCCAGTGGTGAACAGGGAACAAAGTTCATGAAATATAAGTGTTCATCAGGTAGCACCCCCCTGCAGGCGTCCAGACGAAGAGAAGAGGCTCTCTTTACCTCAAAAGTTATCAGGCTGGAAATTCGGCTTCCTCAGGTGAGCTGCTTGTGTTGCTTGTGTTGCTTGATTGTCCCGAGTGCCTAGCTTGGGGGTGGGGAGCTGCCTCGAAAGTTATCAGGCTGGAAATTGGCATCCTCAGGTGAGCTGCTTGTGTTGCTTCTGTTGCTTGATTGTCCTGAGTGCCTAGCTTGGGGGGAGAGCTGCCTCGAAAATTATCAGGCTGGAAATTCAGCTTCCTCAGGTGAGCTGCTTGTGTTGCTTCTGTTGCTTGATTGTCCCGAGTGCCTAGCTTGGGGGAGCTGCCTCAAAAGTTATCAGGCTGGAAATTCGGCTTCCTCAGGTGAGCTGCTTGTGTTGCTTCTGTTGCTTGATTGTCCTGAGTAAAAGTAAAGTAAAACTGCTAGGGATTGGGTCTGGGTCATATATGCCTCCATGTGTATCCATTGTGGTCACTCAGATGTCTGTGGGAGGAACCAGTTTAGGGTCTGAGCTGCAGTGAAAGCCCATTTATACCCTTCCAGCCAAGGAGGGACCCAGCCTCCCTGTGACCAATAGGCTCTAAGTTTATTTCTACTATAACAGGGTTTGGTGCCTTCTCAAATCAAATTGGAAAAGGCCTGGTCTATGGCTTTAACCCATGAGGTTGGTAGTGTAAATGGTATATGTGAGATGACATATAAAAGTTTAGGGGCTACCACCATTTTGATCGCAGATATTTACCTGCTAGTGTAAGTTGAAGACCACGCCTGCGCACAAATTCAGCCTTGATATCTTCAAGAAGGGGTTTAAGGTTCAGATCCCATATTTTAGCAAGATCTACTGTGAGCCGTATCCCTAGATACACAAGGGAATTTGGGGCCCAATGAAGGCCGAGATGGGCTACCTGATCTAAAGTGCACAAGTTATTAAGGGGGAGTACTTCCGTTTCAGACCTGTTGATTTTTATGCCAGAGTAGGTCGTAAAATCTGCAAGGAGGGAAAGCAGAGCAGCGAGGGAAGTAGTGACGTCCACTAATGAGACTAACAAATCATCTGCATACATAAATGTGGGGAAAGTGATATCACCAAAGGGAAAACCTGTTATGGCTGAAGAGTGGCGTATCACAATCGCAAGTGGCTCCACTGCTATTATGAAAAGTAAGCAAGAATGGGGGCAGCCCTGCCTCGTGCTCCGCCCCAGAGGGAAGGGTGCAGACAGAGTAGAGTTGGTGAGGACCCGAGCCAAAGGGTTGTGATACAGAGCTGTCACCCAGCTTCTAAAATTGTGACCAAAGCCCATGGCTTCTAGCACCTGTTGAAGGCACTGCCATTCTAGAGAATCAAATGTCTTCTCAAAATCTATTGCTACTGCAGCAGCTGGTGCCGGGAAGTTACTGGCCTGATACAGAATATTTATAAGGGAACGTATATGATCTCTGCTGAGCCGACCCGGGACAAAATCAACTTGTGAAGTATGTATAAGGTGGGGAAGCGAGGGGTTTAACCTGATAGCCAGAATTTTTGCAAAAATCTTACTATCCGAATTGGTAAGTGAAATAGGGCGATAGCTGGATGGTAAAGTGGCATCTTTCCCTTTTTTGGGAAATACAGTAATGATCGCCTCCCGAAGGGATGGGGGGAGGGATCATGAACTAAGGGCAGCATTAAAAACATCACTAAGTAAGGGGGAGATCAGTGGTGCAACTAGGCTCCACATTTCAGGGGGAAATCCATCCCCACCAGGGGCCTTCCCGTGATTGAAATTGCGAAGTGCATCTGTGATCTCTTGAGGGGTAATGGGAGACTCCAAGGTAGCAGCTTGCTGAGGAGTTAGATGACAGATAGGTATAAATGTCAGAAAAGTTCGTACCTGTACAACATTAAAGGCGCCGGAGGAAGAATATAGCTGTTTATAGAAATCTGTCATAATTTCATTTATGCATTCTGGTTGAACTTGCACAGGGCCATCTGGTACTTTGAGTCCAGAAATATGGCTCTCAGCCCTCTGTTTCCAGACTCTGTAGGCTAGTACTTTCCCAGCATTCTCTCCCCCCTCCCAGTATTTATGCCATAGTCTGAGGAAGGCCAATTCAGCTTTCCTGACAAGTAGGTCCTGTACTTAATGACAGATTTTAGTGATTTCCTTGCCTATCGGGGAATGTAAGGAAGTATGCGGCATACTTTTAAATTTGGTCTCGTGTTCTATAAGACAGGATTCCAATGTTTTATTCTGGTGTTCTCTCTGCCGCCTGCGATACGCCGAATATCCCATGATAGCATCTCGTATGGTGGCTTTCAGTGCCTCCCAAACCATTGTTGGGGGGACCTCCATTGTAGCATGATCTTGTAGAAAATTAGTGACCTGTATCTGAAACCATTGAGGGAAGTTAGAGTCCCTCAAGAGAAGCGGGTCCAAACGCCAGCTCGGGGATCTAGGGGCTGAGGGACTACTTATCGTGTGAAGTTGTAGCGGAACATGATCTGATATGATAAATGGATGTATTACAGCATCACTGGTGCTGTTCATAATAGAAGGGGATACAAGCCAGTAGTCCAGCCGAGAGTGTGAGTTATGCATCAGAGAAAAGAATGTATAATCTTTGTCCCGCAGGTGCAGAATGCACCAGGGGTCTTGTAACCTAATATCTGTGATCAGCTGCTGCAGTGAGAGGTGACATTTCTGATGATGATCTGGGCAGGCGGACGTGCGATCTGGAAAAGGGTCCAGGGGGAGATTGAAATCACTCCCTAAGATTATAGGGACCTGTGGTGAGACTAAGGAGCTAATAGCTTGGGCCAGCAAGTGAAACACTTCAGGCTGGTCGTCATTAGGGCCATACACATTAGCTATCACTAGGGTACCTGTCGGAGTATCCATCAAAGCTGCCACCCATCTGCCATCTCTATCTCGCTGCACTTTTAGTTGTGTCCACAGAAGGGATTTGTGAAATAAAATAGCTACCCCCCATTTGCAGGTGGAGGCTGAAGAAGAAACAACCTGTCCCACCCAAGAGCCTTTCAACCTGTCACGGTCCAACTTTTTCAACTTAGTCTCTTCTAGTAGGGCTACCTGCACACCCAGTCTCTTGAAATGATTCAGCACCTGAGAACGCTTCATAGGAGTATTAAGGCCCCATACATTCCAGGTGATATAGCGAATGTCAGCCATAGTCTAGAAGTGGGAGGTGTGATTTAGAAGAGAATGAGCTATAGAACCTAATAGAGACTGAGAGTGAAGGTCTGCCCCATATCGTCTGAACCAGAAAATCTGTTATAATCAATTTAAACACCACCAGCAAGGGACCCCAAATACACACACAACCCCCCCCCCCCAAAAGCATGTACTAATCACGATCTGGAAAAACCCATAAACAATTTCAACTTGTAAAACATAATATTGACTGATAACATTTAACCAACTATATACAAATATCGGCCTGTCCACAGCCATTAGGAGTCCCAAAGGTAATATGTCACCGACCGGAGTCGCAAGACCTCCTTTGGTATCCGTGAGGGTTGGCCTGGGATCAGGACAGGAGGAAATACCCTCCAGAACAGCTTGTCCATAATACGGGGGGTAAAAATACAGTTAGAGCTAAGACCACCCTGAGGACGTATGAGAGGAATCCCCCTAGGACCATGGGGCCCTAAGCACATAGCAGGATATCCTCAAAAGCATGTCCCAAAAGGAGTTACAATACTCCTATATTCCCAGCTGATAGATGAGGGATAGGGACAGCTGAGCTTAATACTCCCAGCAATTTAGATCCCATGGCAAGCCAAGGGACGAGAAGTTAACACATAGAGGGAGAACCAAACAAAACAAAAAAAAAAAAAGAAGTTCCCTTTCCCTTATTACATACTCAACCCCCCATATTAAACTGGTACCATACAATTTGAAACAGGTCCTCAGTCCAGGGATTCTGAACCAGCTCTGGGAAGACCAATTGTAGCATCGAGAGTTCCATCTCGTAAGTTTGCAGTGGGAAGGACGGCTGCAAGATCTGGGGATGCAGCAGCAATGTCAGCCCAGGATTTGCTTTGAGACTTGGAGAGCATAGGTCTTAAGGATGTCGACCAACATATGTCCATCTCTGCCCCTTCTGAAATCCCTTGTGCAGTATCTGAGTCCTGCAGGTCCGGTTGTAGAATGGCAAATGGGTTGGGTGAAAAGAAAGTCTGCAGATCTATGGGATCTTGCTGATCTGAAAGTTGGTCTGAGTGAGCCGTCACCTGTGGGCTCGGGGATCCGGCTCTTTCAGTAGGATGTTGTCATCGATCATGATAATGAGATGGTTGTCATTTCCTTGGCCTCAATGGTAGCAATGTGTCAAAAATCTGCATGCCAGACTCAGGTATGTCATGTTTAGGAGCCGAGGAAATATTCGCACAGACGGAGAGGGAGAATGTTGTATTTGCTCACTCTGATTGTTAGAGTCCTAAAACTCCGCAGGGTGTCTAGCCCACAAGAAGTCCATCAAGCGCTCTGGGGTCTCAAATAGAAGGGGAGACCCATTGTGCATAATCAGCATGGTCGCTGGATACCGCAGTGAGTAAGAGTAGTTTAGTTTTTGTAACAGTCTCCGTGCCTGGGCATATTCCTTACGGCGATCAGAGAGTTCTTTAGAATAGTCCTGATAGAGCTGTATATGATGCCCTTGCCAAGTAATTTACCCTGCAGTTCGAGCAGCAGCCATAATAGATTCTTTTTGCCTAAGAGCAGCTTCAGGAGGATTGACTATAAGAAGTCAATGGCTGATTTCTGTTCTGCACCTCCCGGAAAGTCAATAAACCATATATTGTTTCGACGGCTGCGATTTTCCAGGTCATCTACTTTATTTTGTAGTGTGTGGATAAGCTTGGCCTGTTCCCTCAGAGTAGTAATTTCATGAAGCGCTGCATCATGGGAGGATATTTGTCTTTCATTGTGGAAAAGCCTAACTTGGATCCCTTGCAAAGTTTGTGTAGTGGCATTGACTGCAATTGTGAGTTGTGCCATTTGGGTCACAAGCTGGCTGAACATCGCTTCAGTTCTTGCTGATTCTGCAGAAGGCTGCATATTGTAGGCCGCACTGCAAATCCGCCTTCCAAGAGAAAAGACGAGTGATTTCCAAAAGAGAACTTGCAAGAAAAGTCCCCAAAATTATGCCCAGGAGATTCCTCTCTGCCACGATAAAAATTCTGGCAGAAATAAAGGGCCTTAGTGACGGCTAATGTTGGATTTATCCCTGTGTTGCAAGAGCTATCTCTCTATGCGACCATACTGGATCAGGGCTAGGCCACGCCCCGGAATTGTGTTCTAAAATATTTGAAAATGTGAAGGTTAAAAGCAAAACAAAATTGATGTTAGGTTGGATTAAAAAACTCAGCCTGCACAGTTTGTAACATTTGTCTTGTAGGGGACATCTCCTAACATTGTTAATGAAGGTTTTGTTTCCATTTATTTTTGTTTTGTGCTATTATATTGATCTGGCATGTTGATGTGCGGGGGCTCAAAGTTAATTTATGTGTGAGGTAAAGGCAACATCTAGATACTGAGGGGAGTGAGTGCTACGGTGATGGCCGCCCCCACCCCCGGAACAAAATCAGGAGCAAAGGTATGCAGCTTGCGCAGCCCCGAGCAGTGAAACATCCGCGGACCTGTTAAGGTCAAAGTGTGGCCCCGCCAATGCTCCACATCAGCTCCCCACTGCCCCTGCCACCACCCTTGGTGAACATGCTCTTTTATAGGGACTTGGCTGCTGACTGAACCACTGAACCAATCAGTCCATTTCTCCATTTGCAGCCTATAGAAGTCACCACTAGAGGCTGCTCAGCTCCCTGCTACATACAGATAGCGCTGCTAAGAGCAAGAACCTCAGGTCTCTGCTCACACCATACTGTTAAACATAAGCTTTTCCTCCCTCATTCCTGTGTGTTTATTTAATCTGCCCTTCCACCCCACCTCCCCTAGACTTATTCCTTTTTTTAACTGATAACTACCGCCACAGTGTTCCCTGGCTGTTATTCCTTCAGAATCTTTCCCCCTTTCCTAAAAGGTCTTCCAAATACGGACACCATGTTTAAAATTGTGCTTTTAGAATATTATTTTCCCTGGCACACTTATCTTCTGGCCTTACTCATCCTTCCCCCCCCCCGGCCAGAATTACTAATGGCAAACATACTGAGCCCCAGCCTAGCACCTTTCATTCACTTAATAGCACTGTAGCTAACAAATATGGTACTTTGGAACACCCAGATCCCACATACAGCAACCCCTAGAGGTTCATGTTACAAGAAAGAATGAACCAGTCACCCCCTAACTCCCGAGGTTGCCAAGGCCCTGATGTACACATATACCACTAAGCAGCAGATACCAAACCAGGACAATACAAGGTGCAGAAAGTCCCAGATCACTAAAACTTGGTGGAAGCGCTACCTCTCCAGGGTGCTTGTTATACTGTTACTGATTTCTGGGAATATTCACCCCAACCCTGGACCTCCTGGCACTGGGTACCCCACAACCAACAGATGCCTAAAAATTGCATCAATTAATATTGGGAGTCTCCTACTCAAACTACCCCAATTCCAGGCATGGGTTGCCATCCACAAACCGGACATTATCTCGTTCACTAAAACGTGGCTGTCTCAGAAAATACCTGATTCCTCCATCTCACTAGAGGGATACTCCTCCTTCCGGCTAGATAGACAAGCCAAGCATGGGGGAAGGGGTTTGGTCTATCTGAGTAACAAAATAAGTGGCCAGGTTATGCCACTCAGTGTAAACACTGTTGAAGCCCAGCTTCTCTACATCAAGCCATCTCTATGATGATGAGGCAAAGCAATGTCTCTGACCACTGTCTACATAACCCCCAGCAAGCAATCTCGTGGACTTGGCCTGTTCTTCAACCACCTTAGCAAGATCAATAAAGAATGTGAGCAGGTCATCCTAGGGGACTTTAACACAAACTGGCTTGCCCAAAATTCTGTTACCATGAGGGACCGAATCCATGGCATATATCTCACTCAGATGGTAATGCAGGCAACAAGGTTGGACTGCTACACCGGCACATGCATGCTCATAGATTGGCTTCTTGCCACCAACCCTGAGCATATCAAAAACGTTACTGTACTGCCTGATACCTTAAACAACCACTCACTGGTACGATGCTCCTGGACTAATAAGGGCCCTAAAGACCCCCCCCCCAGGTCTCCATACACCAATACCTCAAAAAGGGGCTTGAGGGCAATTTTAAGAGGTATTTGAAAGAAGCAGACTGGTCCCCCTTAGCTGTCTGCAGCCACACTAATAAAGCCCTTGACTACCTCATATCAACCTTTAACAAGGCTTGTGATATATTTGCCCCTGTCAGAGCTGTCAAAATAAAAGGAGCCTTTAACCCTTGGCTCACTGGCCCTCTAATTGCCCAGATGAAACAACAAGACAACCTCTGGCATATTGCCAGGGAGACAGGCAGGCAATCTGATGTTGCTGCTTACAAAGAGGCTAGGAATAAGTGCACTAGGCAAGTAAGAAATGCCAAAGCTACCTACTATGGAGAACAACTTAAGAGAAACAGGGGCAATGGCAGGGGAATTCTGGAACAGCATTAAGTCACTCACTGGCAAAGAATCCAGAGCTCCACCGGATCTCACAGTAACCACATCTGGCCCATTACAGCAACCAATTGACCTGGCCAATGCCTTCAATAATGCCTTCACAGACTTCAGCTTTGTCCTCCCCCCCCCTGAATTTCGCCATACCCCGCCAGCAACAGATTCCATCTACCCAAACCCCTCCTCTCACCCCTAAACCAGGCCAACCACCATTCTACTTTAGGCAAGCAACTAGGGCCCAGACTACTAAATACGTCAAAAAAATCCTAAACAAATCAGGGTCGGGAGTGACACACTAGACATGAAGTTGCTAGCTCTAATATTGGACGAACTTGCCTCTCCTCTAACCATACTTTTCAACATCTCCTTGCGCACTGGAATCTTCCCAGATAGGTGGAAGAACACCTTGGTCACCTGAGTGTTTAAAAATGGGGACAGAATTAACCTGGGAAACTACCGCCCAATCTCAATACTACCACCTCTATCTAAAGTGTTAGAAAGGGTTGTTTCAGACCAGCTAACTGAATACTTAAACAAGTACAATCTGCTCTGCCCACAGCAGCACAGGTTTCATATTGGACACAGCACCATCACAGCTTTAATAGACTTTACTTCTCACATCTACGAAGCCCTTGACACGGGAAAAATGGTGGAGTCTATATTTATTGACCTCACCAAAGCCTTTGACACAGTCAACCACCAAATCATGCTCAGACATCTGAGGACCCTGGGACTGTCAGTAGATTTCATCTCCTGGCTTAACAGCTACCTTTCACACAGGACACTGTGTGAGGATAGGGGGTGTAACCTCGTAACTTCAAAAGGTAACTCTAGGGGTTCCCCAAGGCTCAATCTTAGGGCCACTTCTCTTCGGCCTCTTTATTAACTCCCTTCCCAAAACTCATCCTGCTAAAATGCTGCTGTATGCAGACGATGCAGTTATCTCAGTGCCTGGCGGCCACACATCAGAAATAGCACAAAACCTACAGCATTGCTTTGCTATGCTCGAGAACTGGTTCACCCAAAACAGATTCCTTCTAAACTATAAAAAAACAAAAATTATGCACATAACTTTGCCATATGCTAAAAGGAATGCTGAACATCTGACTATCTATAGCCAGAAAGGAGATGGCATTGAACAAGTCTCTATCTTTAAATATCTCGGGGTACATATTGATGACACCCTCTCCTTCATGCACCATATAGACCATGTAGTCAAATCCATTAATATTAAGTTAGAAATCCTCTATAGGCACAGGCAAGCCATGACCCCTGAGGCTCTAAGCCTAGTCACTCGAAGCTCCATTCTGTCGGTCATTGACTATGCCCTCATTATCTACAGTGCTGCCACAGACTCAGGCCTAGATTGAGTAAAATTACTACTCAATAAGGCTTGCCGTCTGGTCCTGAGGGCTAAACACCAAACCCATACCTGCGCCCTCTATTCCTTTACTGGCTGGCTCCCTTTACACCTAAGAGCAAAGTATCAGGCTTGCCTAATAGGCAAAAAAGCCCTGCTTGGACTCACTCCCTACTCCACCGCAACTCTGTTCCAGTGCTCCAACTCCTCAAAAGTCACCAGAAACTCGGATAAGGATTGACACCTTTTCCTGTTTTTTAATGTGACCAGTTTAGAATGTCAAATTGCACTCCATCTTGTAACACTTCTGACACTGTTATCGGCATTTTTGCTTGCTACCTGTACAGCCTGTAACCTATTGTGTACTCTGAATGTTCTGTAACCTGTTTATGTAAATTTTGTCTCTCGTCCACTTGACATGGAACCTTTGTAAAAGAGTCTTCCTGGCTCAAATGTATTAATCTATAATTGAAATAAATAATAGTAGCTACAAGGGGTTAAGACAGGGTTAGCTGTAGTTAGCTATAAGTTCGCCAGCTTGCTGATGTCAAATAGGTAAATAGATGCTGTTTGGTAGGCACACTAGATCTACTGGGGCTGGTTGCAATAATCAGATGCTTCACTGGTGGTGCAATGAATGGAGGGCCACAAGACTTTTGATTAAATAACGTTGAGGAAGGGGTAAATTGTGATTAGTGGATTTTTGCAGGAGAGCTTCAATCAAAGGGCTTTGATGGGGCAGCAGGGCAGAAGAGGAGAGTGGGAGGGTAGGGCAGGTGCTGGGTGCTTTTAGGGAGAGAGTGGGTCCAGAGAGGATAGTGGGGTGTAACGGATGCGATGCAGTGATTTTCATGAACGCGCTGTGAGCAATTGGAGGTTGCCCAATATGCATAAAATTGTTGCACTTGGAAATAGAAATTTATAGACTGAAGAGAGAGGTGGGGAGGCAGGGCTTGGTAAGAGGTAGGGGAGGAGTAAACTGCACCGGAGATACAAATAGATGGGGCACAGTTGACAGGACTAATGTGAGGACATCAGGGGAAACTACATAGGCAAAAAACAGACTGACCTGCTGAGAGAGCAGTGGATGGCAGTTGGCGGGTAGGAGGTGGGGAGGGGAGCAGGGTGCTACTGCACAAGGGAAAATTAGAAATGGAAATGGCATGGCAGGTGTGAGTAATACCTTATTAGTAATAAGTTTGAAAATGGAAGAGGGGTTAACATGTCAAATAGGTACACTCCTTTAGAAACTTTGCTAGACACGGGAAAACAAGAGGAGGCAGGGATCAAGGATGACAAGAACAGTGGGGGGAGGGAGGGAGGGGAGGGAGAGGGAGAGGAGAGGGTGGGCAGAAATCATGTTGAACCAGGTGAAAGTGAGTGAAGATAATGGAGGTGCTAGAAAACAGGACTTGGGGACAATTGAGGAGATGTTATAGATGTTTGTCAGGGGAGAGGTGTGAAAAGGGGGGAAGAGGGACAGGGGAGGAGTTTATAGGGACATGCTGGATGAAGCCCAAGGGGAGCAATAAAAAGAGAGGTGGGGGAGGGGAAAATGGGGGAAGTATTGAAATGGACAGTCAGGGAGAGATGCAAAACATCTCTGCAAATAAGACAGTTGATGCCCTAGGAGGGGGAGTAAGGCATGTGAGGATAGATGATGCCCCACGGTGGAGAGTAGGGCATGAGAAGCTAAAAGGGGGGGTGAGGCCAGGGGAGGAAAATGGAACTGCAAGATAAGGAGTGCAGAGGGTGAGATTTCAAAGAGAGTCAGCAAGGAGTTGGCAGCAAAGTTATTATACTATGGGATTCCATAATTAAGGGTATCAAAAGGGGGTGGTGAAGGGAAGAGATGCTCTGTCAGGGTAGAGTGCATGCCTGACATGACAATGTGCAGAGCAAAGCACATACTCCACTCTATAGTGAGGAGTCATGGGGGCATTCCCCACATAGTGGTGCACCTCAGTACAAATGACCTGGAAGGAAATAGTGTTCAGGTGGTACAGGCAAGATTTAGGGAACTGGGCAGAATATGTAAAAATGAAGAAAATAATTTAGCTTTTTCTAAGTTCTGCTGGTGCCAAGGGCAAGCACAGGCAGGAAGCAGAGTATAAGGGATTCCAATGAGTAGTTGGGAGAATGATGTGAATATATGGGGTTAGGACTGGTGAGGGGATGGGAAGATACTTGGGATAACAACGATCTATTTGCTAAGAATAGATTGCTTCTGAGTGGGCAGGGTTCAGGAGTATCAAAGAGGAAGCTGGAGAGTTCATTGCTAGTAGGTATGATTTAAACAAGCGCGAGGGGGATTAGACTGGCAGAACAGGCAGGAAAGCAAAGTTTGGGAGGCCTAGTGCCTCTCCCCCAACTGGAAATCTGGTGGAAGTGAGGAACTTGCAGGGGGATAATAATGTGGGGCAAAGGATGGATAAGATGATTAGGGGGCAGGATGGAGGGTGGTTTCCACTAATGCGAGAAGCCTGGGTAACAAGTTACCCAAGCTTCAACACCGATGGCGAAAGGGGGGGTGTATGTGGCTGCAGTCACTGAGACATGTGCCACCCAGCACCATGACTGGGACTTAAAACTCCTGGATGCAAACTACACATGATGGACAGAGAAATGGGAAGGGAGTGGCTTTATTTGTAAGGGAGGGGATAGAGTGCAGCAGGGAGGAGGGTGAGGACATAAATAATGTAGCGATGTTGTGGGTCACCATACAGAATACAAAAGGCAGGAGGGTCAATCTAGGAGTAGTCTATAGACCACCATCCCAGTCTGAAGAACATGACAGGGAACTGGTGGATAACCTAAAAAGTCACTGTGGTATAGGCAGGATGGTGGTGGTAGGTGACTTTAACCTGCCTGGGACTGACTGGAGTACCATGACCTCTGTAACTGCTAGGGATTAGAGGATACTGGATGCATTCCAAGATGTATTCCTGGCACAACAGGAGGTTGAGCCGACCAGGGAAGGGAACATCTTGGACCTGGTACTGGTGGATGGTAACCAGGTAAAGGATGTGCTAGTAGAGGACCCGTTGGCAGGGAGTGAGCACTGTACAGTTTGGTTCTCCCTTGTTCTGGGGAGGGAAGGAAATCAAACCAATATGAGGGTGGTGCACTTTAAGGGAGCAGACTTCGGTAGGATAGCAGTCATACTAGAAGTGTACTTAGAGAAGATCACCCTAGCTATAGATACGGAATGCGGGTGGAAAATCCTAAAAATGGGCCAGCTAGAGGCCACAAAGGCAGACACTAAGACCAGCAGCAAACAATCAAGGTCAAGAAAACCCAGCTGGTGGACCAGGAGGTGCAAGAGAGAGTAAGAGAGAAAAGGCTAGTCTTCTGAAAGTACAAGAGAACCAGTGGGAGGGAAGACAGGGAAGACTACACGCTGTCATGCCATCAGTTTCAGCTGCCGTTTAAACATCTCATTTATAGCCTGATATTTCAGCATGCTGCAGCCTGGGAGATTTAAACCTGAATCCTGTATGCTGACTGTGACTGTGCTAAGTAATGTCTGTGCTTTAATGTACTTTGTGCCAGTGCTCCTATCTCTGGGGAACCTTGTCCACATGTTCTGCTGTGTCCGGTAAACAGGAGAAATTGTTTCCATCTACGGCAGCTAGTGGGAGGAGAAACCGGGACTAGCATCACAGAGGAGGAGGGGCAGCTCTCAATAAAAGCCTTGCACAGTTCATCCACAGGTACACAGTCATACCATCAGTTTCAGGTGCTGTTTAAACATCTAATTTACAGCCTGATATTTCAGCATGCTGCAGCCTGGGAGATTTAAACCTGAATCCTGTATGCTGACTGTGACTGTGCTGAGTAACAACTGTGCTTTAATGTACTTTGAGCCAGTGCTCCTATCTCTGGGAACCTTGTCCACATATTCTGCTGTGTCTGGTAAACCGGAGAAATTGTTTCCATCTACGGCAGCTAGTGGGAGGTGAAACCAGGACTAGCATCACAGAGGAGGAGGGGCAGCTCTCAATAAAAGCCTTGCACAGTTCATCCACAGGTACACTTTCATACCATCAGTTTCAGCTGCTGTTTAAACATCTAATTTATAGCCTGATATTTCAGCGTGCTGCAGCCCAGGAGATTTAAACCTGAATCTTGTATGCTGACTGTGACTGTGCTAAGTAAAGTCTGTGCTTTAATGTACTTTGTACCAGTGCTCCTATCTCTGGGGAACCTTGTCCACATGTTCTGCTGTGTCCAGTAAACCGGAGAAATTTTTTCCATCTATGGCAGCTAGTGGGAGAAGAAACTGGGACTAGCATCACAGAGGAGGAGGGGCAGCTCTGAATAAAAGCCTCACACAGTTCACTGCGTGAGCGTGAGTGGTGCAAGCACAACTCCAAACAGAAAAATAAAATAATAAAAAACACTGGTACTGATTAGTTAATGTGTAGTTCAGTATATGAAATGAAATGCTAAATTAAAATAGTATGCTGTTGAGAGGTCTGCTCCAGGATTGCTCTTGTACCTTGGTGAGTAGAAAGTAATGGATTAATCTATTGCCTTTGGAAAGGATATAATTTTCTAACTACTGTTGTCCCTGAGCACCTGGAGGAGGTTTCTCTCTTTTCTTTGTTCTGTTTAAAATTGCACTTTCAAACTGATATTTATCAGCTTACAAGACACAGCTTTTAGTTTAGGTGTTAGATAGTGCTGACTTAGAAACAATCTTGTTTTTAGGGTATTTTTTGTACTGAAAATGTTTACATTAAACTTTTTAGGCTGTTTGATTCTTTGCTCCCTTCTTAGTGTTACTGCCACAAATTATTTTAGAACGATTCATAGATCAGCAAAAGATAAATCATAAGTAAATTGGATAATTTCTTGTAGTCAACCACAAAAAAACAATGGTAATAAATTGAGGAGAAATTCCTTCCAGGTTTACTGGAAAAGGTTAAACTCAGGAGGTTGTTATGGATTATCAAATCCTTACAGATTTAACACTTCAATTACACATTTTTCTGGTGCTTGTGTTTGTTATTAATATTGGGCAGGGGACATTGAAATAAATCCAGGGCCTGATGACTTAAATATGACATTTTTACATGATAATGCATGAAGTATTGGGGCAAAAAATAACATTCTGGCAACTTTTATAGCAAATCATGACCCATGTGTATTGGGCTTGAGTGAAGCATGGCTTCAAATAAACACCATGATAATGAATTTAGCATGCAAAATTATTGTGTATGGAGGGCAGATAGGAAATCTAGAGGAGGAGGGGTAATGCTTTTTATAAAAAGAACTCTTGGTCACGCAGAAATTTTGTTACACAGTAGTGAAAAAAATATAGAATATTTAGCAGTAAAATTAGAGCAGATTGGGCTGGTTATTTAAATTGTTTATTCACCTCCCAAATCAAACATATCAGATTTAGAAAATATTAACAAAAATAGTAGATAAAGTGGGAAGTTGGCCTGTGATTCAGTTGGGTGACTTAAACTGTGATTGGAAAAATTCACAGGGAGGCTCTTAAAATATATAGTTACTACCCTGGGGCTAAAACAACTTATTAAAAGTCCCACTAGATATACATCTAATGTAACAAGTGGGTCTATTTTGGATCTGATTTTGGTTTCTACTCAGATTGAGATTAAAGCTTCGTGTACTTTACCTCTTTGCCTTGGAGATCATAACCCAGTTTGGGTTACCATGCTGCAATCCCAGTTTCAGAATGAACCCACTTATCAAAGCCAAAATTGGACCAGAAACTTTAGAAAATTTTCTGAAAGCCAATTCTTGGACAGTATAGGTAAAGAAAATTGGGATCGCTGCAAATTAATCCCAGAAATCGATACTGCAATTGAATATTTTACTCAGATTTTTGGAGAAATTTGTGATTTGCATGCACGTAAAGTTAAGATTAAAAAAAATCCTTTAAGTTACCCTGGATCAATGATAGACTATTAAAGCAAATTAGAATTAAAAATAGAATTTGAAAAAAAAGCTTTGAGATCTAAATTAGAAAAGGATTGGACACTTTTAAAGATGGCTAGAAATAAGTGTAAAAGGTTAGTTAAATCCTCTAAAATTTTGTATTATAAAAATAAAATTGACATGAGTACTGATCCAAGACATTTTTGGAATGTGGTTAAACAACTGACCAAACCAAGAGGAAATTCCCATGAGAAAATAATAAGGTTAAAGAATGGAGACACCTTTATTGAAAATCCAAAGGATATTTCTAAATTGTTAAATGACTTTTTCATTGATCTTCCCAACTGAAACATTCCTTACAAACAAGATCTTGAACAACAAAACATAACATCTTTACATGATGGACTGCCCCCTTTTAGATTTTAAATTCTTACAATTACAAGAGTTTACAAAGTATTACAAAAAAAATATATTAATGAGGCTTATGGTAGTGTTGGCCTTGAAGGCAGGTTTTTGAAGCTAGCAGCATTTCATATAGCGCCAGTTATTACTTATTTATTTAATTGGAGTCTTCAAATTGGTTACTTTCCACTTTCTTGGAAAGAGAGTAAAGTGAAACCAATCTACAAGGTGGGGGGAGGAGTAGCAGAAGTAAATAATTACAGGCCTGCAGCCCTGTTACCCCTTTTATCAAAAAGTTTGGAGAAACTTATTTCTGCCCAGGTCATGGACTATTTAGATAAATATAGTCTCTTAACCCCTAACAAATCAGGTTTTCGGAAAAACTATTCTACTACAACAGCTCTTTTAGAATTTAGTAACCTGTTAAACAGGTCTTTGGGAAATAATTTGGAGACAGCAGTGATTTTTGTAGACTTTTTGAAAGCCTTTGGCCTGGTGGACCTCCCTTATTGATCAAAAGACTACAAGGGATAGGCATCAGAGATGGCCCTTTAGATTGGTTAAAATCTTATCTGGAAAATCGCTCACAGTGGGTGGAGGTTCAGGGTTATTCATTGGAGAGCAGAGGGGTTACCAGGGGTGCTCCTCAGGGATCGATCCTCGGACCTCTTCTCTTTTTTAATTTTATAAATGATCTTCCACTAGTGGCTGAGCATACTGAAATTCGGTTATATGCTGATAATACGATTATCGTTGCATCTGGCCAATCAATTGATGCACTGAAATTGAACTTGCAATCAGATTTTTTAAAGACTTAGGGGTTGTTCGCCAGGTCAAGGTTGATTATGAACACAAATAAAACGAAATGCATGAAATTTTTATTTAAAAAAAATGATACTCCTTCTAAGTTACAAATCTACACAGAAAATTTAATTGAATTAAAAAGGTTGAGAATTACAGTTATTTGGGAGTGATTTTCAATGAACAGATTTATTTTTCTCATCATATTTTGGATCTAGTAAAAAGAGTGAATAAAAGGATAGGGGCCCTAAGAAGAATCACGTAATGTTTAACATTAACAGATAGGAAGAAATTGTCTGAACAGGTTAATTATTCCAGTGTTAAGATATGATGAACTGATATATAGAGGAGCCAATAAAACACTTTTGGCCAGGTTGGATAAAACTTTTTTCCCAGTGGCCAGATATGTATTAAAGGGGAATTATCGTACTCATCATTGTTTACTGTTAAGTAAATTAAATTGGCTGCCCTTGGAAACAAATTATATCTGTCAATGGTTAATTCTAATTCATAAAATGAAATATCTTTGTTTAAATCATCCACTTTCATTACTGTTGTTTCCAGTAAAGCAATCCACAAAGAGAACATTAACTAGATCAGTTAATTTAAATAAGATTACTTAAGGAAAATTATGAAATAAATATGCGGATAGGACTATAACTCATCAGACTGCTGTTTTCTGGAATTCTCTTTCTCCAGATGTAATGGAAATTGTAAATCATTCTACATTTATTCACATTATAAAAGATCTGAACATTCATATTTGTAATTGTTAATTATTCGTATTATGTATTGTAAAATTGGATAAAGTTTGTATCTATGTGCAAAGATAGAAGGGAGTATAATTTTTATCATTTATTTGTTGCTATGTCAGTAACACTTATATTTCATGTTAATGTGCTTGTGTTTGTGTCATTATTGAAACTTAATGTATGTTTTTAGATAAGGATTACACCAGTAAGTCTTGCAAACTGGACTTTTTGTCCAAATAACATGTATTACCTGTATAAAAATAAACTTTTACCTACCTACCTAGATGCAAGAGAGAGTAAGGGAGAAAAGCCTAGCCTTCTGATAGTACAAGAGAACCAGTGGGAGGGAAGACATGGAAGACTACACTGAGAAATCTAGAGAGGTGAGCAGAGTGGTAAGGGCAGCCAAGGCATCCAAAGAGCTATGGCTGGCACAGAGGATCAGGGAGGGAGAGAAGGAGTTTTTTTTAAATACATTACAGAGAGGAGGAAGAGTCAGGACCAGATTACCAAAATAAAGAAGGAAGGTGGGTGGGTTGAGGAGGGAGCGAAGCAGGCAGAGGTGCTAAATGAGCTCTTCTCATCAGTTTTCATGAGGGAAAAGGAAGGGCCAGTTCCACAGCAGGGTGGTAGCACAAGTGGTGGGGATGAGGGGAACTAACAGATGGATAAATCCCAGTGAAGAAAGTATGGGAGGGCCTTAAGTCCTTGAGAACAGAAAAGGCATTGGGACAGGATGGGATCCACTCCATAGTCTTAAAGGAGTTGGCGGGGGTCCTGGCAGCACCTTCAATGGAATTATTTAATATCTCCTTCAAATCGGGATGTGTACCACTGGACAGGAGGATGGTACATGTGGTGCCCCTCCATAAAAGCAGACCTAGGGATGAGCAGGGAAATTACAGACCAATCAGCCTTATGTCCATGGTGAGGAAATTACAAGAGACCATTCTGAAGGAAAGGCAGGAGGATTTCCTGGAAGTAAATGGCTCTCAGGGCACCTAGTAATACAGATTTGCCAAGGGGCTATCTTGTCAGACTAATCTGGTTGAATTTTATGACTGGGTGACAAATTCTCTAGATGGAGGTCGGACGATTAAACTCTTCTATCTGGACTTTAGCAAGGCGTTTGACTCAGTACCACATGAGTGACTGCTGGGAAAGCTGAGGAATGTGGGGGTGAGGGTTAAGATGGTTAAGTGGATTGGGAACTGACTGAGTAACAGGCAACAGAAGGTGGTGGTAAGTGGGGGGCTCTCGACACCTAGGAGGGTCACTAGCGGGGTCCCACAGGGATCTGTTCTGGGTCCACTGCTTTTTAGTGCTTTTATAGTGGACATTGCAGAGGGAGTTGTGAGTAAAATGAGTTTGTTCACTAATGACTTCAAAATAGGGGCAGTGGTAGACAGTGAGGAAGGGAGGTGGATACTCCAGGAAGATCTGGAAAGACTGGAACAGTGGTCGAAAACATGGCAGCTGGGGTTCAATGTTAGTGTAGTGTACTGCATTTAGGGGCTAGGAATCCAGGGTACAGCTATTATTTGGGGGGAACAGTTGTTCACCTTTGAGGAGAACGAGGATCTGGGTGTGGTGATAGCAGGTAAAATGAACTGCTCAGAACAATGTAAGAAAGCAGCAGCAAAAGGAAACAGAATGCTGAACTGCATTGCAAGAGGGATCACTTCGAGGAGGGATGAGGTTATCCTGCCACTATAAAGATCCTTGGTGAGGCCACACTTGGAGTACTGTGTGCAGTTCTGGTGGCCATACTTAAAGAGCGATGTCATGCTCATGGATAGGGTCCAGAGGACGGTGTCTAAGATGATCCATGGAATGGGGGAGAAGCCCTATGAGTAGAGACTGAGGGAGCTCAACATGTACTCCATGGAGGACAGAAGGGACAGAGAGGATATGACTGAGACATTTAAGTACGTGAAAGGTATCAACAGAGTTAACACTGAGGACTTGCTTAGATTGAAGGGGAAGGGACTACGAGGGACATAGCCTGAAACTGGTGGGGGGACATACAACAGAGAACTGAGGCAATACTACTTCATGGAAAGGGTGGTGGCACCATGGAACACCATTAATGATCACTGTGGATGTCTGAGAGGGTGCCAGCCTTTACAGTATTTTGGCAATGTGAAGAGAGAAACCACTCAAAAAAGGAGTGGTTAGTGGAAAGTGGATTTAACCAGGTACACTCCATGATGTACTGTATAAATAGCAGGGTCTGAAGATTTTTTTTTTTGCTATAAAAAAGAGCTATGTTTGGCAAGGAGGTGATATCCATACCAATCAGAGTATAAAAAACATGAAATACTCACCACCACTAAATCACAAAAGACAAATCTGACAGATGCCATTCAGCAAAAGTTGGTTCATTTTGCCAAAAGGAAGTGAATAAAGTCATCACCATATAACGCGAGCTGAGGGGCAAAATCTTAATGATTTTTCACTCACATATAGCAGTATGAGGCAGTGTGGTCTAGTGGTTGTAATACTGGTTTGGGAACTAGACAATCACAGTTTCAGACCTCAACAGGGCCAAATAATCACTGTGTGACCCTGGACAAATCCTTCCAGTGCTCCAGATCACCCTAGCTGTGGAAATGAGTAGCAGCATGACCCAGCTGGAACTGAGAAGTTGCATCTTAGCTAGGCTATTCTGGTTAAACAAACTAAAATAAAGCAATAAATGATCAGAGGCTTTTTTAGGTTTTTTGGCACAAAAAAACTACTTTTGCGAAACAGTGCCTTCCTGCTTTTTATTTATGATTTATGAGTGGTGAGTGGTTCACATTTTGTACACTCGGACTGAAATATTTGGCATTATTTTTTGTACTATTTTATTAGAAGTAGAGTATGCCTCATTTTGCTTAAATCTCCCAACACTAGGAGTTCAATGAAGGAGGTAAGGGAGGGAAGAAATAAACAATAGGAGATCTAAAAGAGGGAGACTTGTTTAATATCAAGGCAGCACTAGGGATGAGCAATTAAAATGGAGATGGAAAAGAAGTAGAGAGGTGAGAGAGTTTGCCAATCAGTATCTCTTAAGACAATGGGAAGGAGGAGCTACATGCAGTCCAGCACAGAAGGCTAAGTGAGATATACAAAGCCCACATCTTTGTCTTTTGTCTTATTCCTGTCAAAAGATAGCATAGGTAAGAAGGGAAAGGATCTCATCAAGGATCCTATTTGAAAGCCAGGAATCAGACACAACCAGGATATTAGACTTGGTGTCCAGAGAACTCAACCAAGTCAATGTACTCTGCTTACTCTGATTGAACTGTAACAGCCATTCAGATGGTTAAGCCTTTATGTATTAGGAAGGAACAGTGAGGGGAAAGGGCCCTGGTGTTAAGGTCAATGTCACCCAAACCCAGTAGGTTGATAAAGTGGGTTGCCAGCTTAAATGGCAGACCCTGTTTTCAGGAGTATCCTGATCAAAGGAAGGGAGGGTGCCAGAGGCAGCCAGGATGGTTAAGAGAGGGTAGGGGGGAGGAAGAAGGTAAGAAATTATGGGAGGAAGTGTAAGGAGAGGGTCTTAGGAGGAATGATAGAACAGACCACCTCCAATCAGTAAACACCATTCTGGACTTGGATACATACCCAATGCCCACATATAGCCCTCCTCTGGGGGTGAAAACCCCACAAGGTGCCAACATGGCAGGGTGCACACCCAGTCTGTGTCCTACTTTACCAGCCCAGTAACCCCCTGGGCCCCATATACCCATTACCTCTGCCTCTTATTACACTCTCCCCCTGTATATTATGGAGGCTTCATGGCAAGCACGAACAGGTGGACGGGTTGCTGAAGGAGGGCAACAGGGTGTCCAGGTATGGCATGAAGTCAAGAAGTAGGGAAGGAACAGGGAAAAGGGGAGGTAGTGGGGGAAAGGGGGGAAAAGAGGCACATAAAATGATACTGGGGACCCAGGAGGTATGAGGCCAGAAAAACAAGACATGAGCTGGATCTGCACCTAGCTGTGCTGACACATTATGGGGTTTTCACCCAGAGGTCCAAGTTTGGATGTCACATATGCCTTCAAGTCCAGAATGGTTTCTAAGGAAAGGAGGGGGTCACTCAAAACAATGATGTAAAGATGCATGTGTAATAAAATATTAGCTTGGTCTTAGAAAATGTAAATAAAGTGTGTAACAGAATTGTACATAAAAGGATGATGACTGAGCACCCAAAATGTGGATTGTTGTGTGTGGTATTATTATTTGGGAAGACAATCCCATGACAATGAGCCTAAGTGGGCTTACCTGCTTGTTGCAGATATAGGTTAGAGCAGACCAGGTGGGATAAGAAGGGAGCAGCTACCAAAGAATCTTGAACTATTTATATATTTGTTTACCAGGAAAATGAACAGGGTATAAACTGACCATTTTCATCCATGTCTGAAGAAAGAAAACTGGGTGCAATAGGACATGTATGGCACAGTGACATTCAATTTACATAATAATTCATTTGAAACTGTCACTAAGAACACTGGTGTGTAACCTCTCTCTCTCTCTCTCTCTCGGCTCTGTTACATTTAGATGCACACAATTATCCACCATAAGCAGCATTTCTAGATCCAGATAACCCTTAACAGGTAATGTGTTTATTGGAAAACATTGATTACTGAGAAACTGTGCCATTTTCATGCAGTGTTCATTACCAGAATACAGTCTACCTAGAAAGTGTTCCAGTCTCCTGATATCAAAAACTGCAAGTGAATGCAGTCTCTTAGGACCTGTACACACTAGACTTGTTAAAATATTTTAAGTTCCTTAAAACGTTTTAACATGAAAAAATGTTTTAACACAACTAAACACAGTTCACATCCACATTAAACAGGGTTTGAAACCGTGTTTAAACCTTGCAAGGGACATAGACCTAAAACCAGTTTTAAACACGGTTTCAAACCAAGCACAGCTTACCCTGTAGTGTGGATGGGAGATCGATCCGTGTTTCTACTGACCCCTACTGCAAACCGTGCTGGCTTACATAATTACATGGCTGCAATGTGGATGCAACGGCAGCAGTATGACCGTACTTAAACATGGTCACAAAGCCTGAAGCAACAAGTGTGGACAGACGTCCCTTGTGAGTTTAAAACCATTTTAAAAAATAGTTGTAAACATGGACTGCCAGTGTACACATACAGTAGCCTAACTCTCTGTCTCTCTCTCTCTCTGTCTCTCTCTCTCAGGATCTGTTTAACTCTAGCTTAATCTTTCTCTGTACTATAGTAGTTAACCCAAACATTCCTTAATCTCCACTTACAAAAAAGGTTGAACATTTCCTGAATGGTTAAATATGTTCTGAGACCCATATGTTAGTTTCCCAGAAATGCACAGTTTGAAAAAGTTCAGGAAGCGGGTTTTGGAATTTGGACAAATCTCTTGCAAAACTCACAAACCACTTCACTCATCCCTAATTGCTATCAGAAACATGACAATCACATTTACTCACTGAAAACTAGTCCCTGAAAATAAAGCTCCTTTACATTTTAAACATAAACATTTCTTTCCTCTCATGATCCCCTCTTGACATACATAAACTAAAAAAATAAGGTACAATTCAAAGGTTTGATTCCTTTGGGCAATGAAACAAACGAGACTTCGAGGTGCTCAAGTTCTCTCCAACTGAGAACAGTTTGACCAGGTGCTACTTCGGACACAGAGATAGCATTGCAAACCAACACACTTTCAAAAAAGCAATCCGAGTGCATGGACCGAAAAACTTTGTGACAAAGAAGCATAAGTGGCACAGCTTACCGTGTCTTCAACTTTTATTCTGGTCACAGTAAAAACTTTTCACACAGCAACGTGCGAGGTGCGGCGACAATACCGGGTGGAATAAATAAATAAAAACTTTTAATATCGCAAACAATGCATCTCACTCCATTAACCGGGACAGCCGAGCAGACCAGCCCACATGCGTGAAGACACACGGGAAATCAGCTGACGTTTCGGCAATAGCCTTCCTCAGAGCTGATTGGTCAACACAATCCATCACCAGTTTATAATATAAAACTTGCATATTAAATACCCTTCACCCAATAAAAACAAAAGGAAGCTCATGAATATTCATAAATGCCCCAACCTGAAACCCCATTGGCTTTGATTCATAAATAGCAGTGCAGAAGCAGTTCTTCATTCAAACCTTTTGGTTGCAAAGTATCCAGCTTGTATATCCAAAACACTCTCTCTGATTTAACTTTCTGACCAAGTCCCCACAATTCCAAACTTTATTCTTACAATACCAATAAATTTCAAATTAGCTGGTGAACCATGACCAGCAGACGCAAAATGTCGTGCCATTGCGTTTGTGGGAACATTATTTCTAATGGCTGATTTATGCTCACTAATTCTTTCCCGAAGTTGTTGTTTTGTTTGTCCCACATAATTTAAACTGCATGGACACATGAGCATATATACCACCCCACTGCTTCTACAATTAATATAAATGTGATGGTTTCAACAAAAATGTACGGTTTTGGAAATGTTACATTGACGATTGTTTTTTTATTTGGACATCTGACTTAGGAAGTTTACATGAGTTTGTGAGTTTGATTAATACTTTTGATTTGAATTTATGTTTTACTATGCATTTTGATTCTGTTAAGGTGCCATTTCTGGATTTACTTATATACAAAGAAGGACATAAATTAAGGACAACATTATATAGGAAACCTATGAGCAAAAATACATTATTGCACTTTGAAAGCAGTCACCCGAGGAATTTAAAGAAAACATACCGGGTGGCCAGATGTTGCGTTTAAAATGGATTTGCACTAATGAAAATTCCTTTAGGGAAAATGCTCAGATGACTGCTAGGCGTTTCAAAGCACATGGATATGCTACTGAGTGCATTTATAAAGGAATGGAGAAAGCAGTTAAAAGTAATAGACAAGAATTGTTGAAAGTAAGAAATGAAAATGAGGAATCCCAAGGCTATATTTATTTTGTTACTGAGTTTTCAGATCAGGCAGAGGAAGTTTCGAGTGTTATTAAAAAGCATTGGAAAGCATTACAAGGAGATCCAGTGTTTAGAAAAGAAGTATACAAAAGACCGAAAATTACATATAGGAGGGGTAGAAATTTAAAGCATTTATTGGTGCACATTGTGCAGAATCCGGAAAAAATAAATACAACTTGGATTCCTACCCTTCCGAAAGGTAATTATAAGTGTGGAAATTGTGCACAGTGTAACAATACCTATAACAGTAAATATTTTATACATCCTCACACAAACCAAAAGTTTGAAATAAACGAATTTATTAATTGTAGAAGCAGTGGGGTGGTATATATGCTCATGTGTCCATGCAGTTTAAATTATGTGGGACAAACAAAAGCGACAACTTGGAAAGAATTAGTGAGCTAAATCAGCCATTAGAAATAATGTTTCTAAGCGCAATGTACGACACTTTCGTCTGCTGGTCATGGTTCACCAGCTAATTTGAAATTTATTGGTATTGTAAGAATAAAGTTTGGAATTCGTGGGGGACTTGGTCAGAAAGTTAAATCAGAGAGAGTGTTTTGGATATACAAGCTGGATACTTTGCAGCAAAGGTTTGAATGAAGAACTGCTTCTGCACTGCTATTTATGAATCAAAGCCAATGGGGTTTCAGGTTGGGGCATTTATGAATATTCATGAGCTTCCTTTTGTTTTATTGGGTGAAGAGGTATTTAATATGCATGTTTTATATTATAAAATGGTGATGGATTGTGTTGACCAATCAGCTCTGAGGAAGGCTATTGCGAGCGTCCAGCTGATTTCCCGTGTGTCATCACGCATGTGGGCTGGTCTGCTCGGCTGTCCCGGTTAATGGAGTGAGATGCATTGTTTGCGATATTACAAGTTTTTATTTATTTATTCCGCCCGGTATTGTCGCCACACCTCGCATGTTGCTGTGTGAAAAGTTTTTACTGTGACCAGAATAAAAGTTGAAGACATGGTAAGCTGTGCCACTTATGCTTCTTTGTCACAAAGTTTTTTGGTCCGTGCACTCGGGTTGCTTTTTTGAAAGCGTGTTGGTTTGCAATGCTATCTCTGTGTCCGAAGTAGCATCTGGTCAAACTGTTCTCAGTTGGAGAGAACTTGAGCACCTCGAAGTCTCGTTTGTTTCATTGTTTGAAACGCGGTTACTCAGAGGACTGCAGGTGTGCGAGGTTAGCTCTTTGACCTGGGTGACCCTGACAACGTATAGCGAGGGATTTCTATTGACAATATGGCGACCAGTATAGAAGGTGGAAATTTTAAGGAAAGCCCATTTGAACAAACTGCACTGTTAAGTTTTTCTGATTCAGAGGGGGCTGAAATAATTTTTGACCGGGCAGCATGTGAAGTTCTTTTTGCCCCAACCCCTAGCACGAGCACAATGGGTTTGAGACCAGATGGCAATGATTTGGAAAATTTAAAGAAGAAGCTTGTTAGATATCAGTTACATGCTTTCTCCTTATCGCAATACTGGCGTGATAAAAAAATTCCTAGGGGACTGCGAATACAAAAACCACCAGCATATGGTTTGGATGATACGTTACTAATGCAAGATTGGGAACGAATTCTGAATAAAGCATCCAATGACTTAATTCTAGCATTGATTAAAAAGGCAAGGAGAGATATTACGTTTGTAGAAGAACAGATTAAAAAAATGGAAAATGACTTTAAGACTGGGTTTCCTCAAGTAGAAACTCAGGCTATGTTTGAGAAAATTCATGTCAGTATTTTAAAATATCAGGCTGAGTTGAAAGAATACAAATTACAAAAACATGAAAGAGATGACAGAGACTATGCACGTGGGCAAGTTTATAATTGCAAAGTAAAACTCGTCGTGAACCTTTCTTATATAAGAAAAACCTGTCCCATTTTGGAGTGGATGGCTTTGTGTCCTCCCCAGAAAGTGAATCTGGTAAAAGTAATGTGGCCCAACAAAGGCAGGATTTTTGGCCCTCTATTTTTCCAGGGGATACTCCGGGGTCCCATACATCCCTATACAGAGAAAGCACAAGGTTAGAAGGGGACGTGGAAGAAACAGTGGGAGATGGCAATATTTGGGCCCTCCCAGGCGATCGAACAGACAGAACAAATGGCAATCGTAAATCTTACTAAAAGACACTTAACAAGTCATGAAGAAGCAGTATTGCAGAAAGGTTTATCGTTTGTGCCTAGCAAAAATGTGAATCCTTTTCAAACTAAGATCGACTTGTTTAAGCTTTACAGACAACTTCATTTGAAAAGTTTCTTTGGAAACCAAGATTTTACACTAAATAGTGATCATGTTGGTGTGATTCAACAGGATAATAAAATGACTACTAATGTACTGTCAAAACAGCTTAAAAAGAAAAGTGTTTTTTGCCCACCTACATTAAGTCACCATGCTGTAAATACATTTGCCGAACTGGTAGATCGTAATGTTGAAAAAATTTTTAAAAGAAGTAAAGAAGTAAGATTTAATTTAACTTTTCAGGAACATTTGGCCTTGAAAAAATTGAGAGATGATACAACGATTATTATAAAACCAGCTGATAAGGGTGGAGCAATTGCATTATGGGATGTGACTGAATATGAAAATGAGATGTTTTGGCAATTGGACAATACAGCATATTATAAGAAATTAACATATGATCCGACAAATGAAATTAAACTGAAAGCTGAGGAGTTTATCAAGTTAAATGAACTAAGTGGACGTCTGAGCAAACAAGAAGTTGAATTTCTGAAGGTGGCAGCGCCGATCAAACCGGTGATTTATTTATTACCTGAGATCCATAAGGATGCTCAGAAACCTCCTGGACATCCAATTGTGTCCAGTATTGGGTCTTCCATGGAACCTTTATCGCAAATGGTTGACTGTTTTCTAAAGCCATTAGTGAAATGTCTGTCATCTTTTGTATTGGACAGTGGTGATATGATTAGACAAATTGAAAATATGGTTGTTACTGCTGATGAATGGCTGGTTACTTTAGATATAGTCTATATTCGAATGTTCCACATGAGGGGGGGATACAGGCTATAAAGTTTTTTTCAGAAATGCAACCTGATATTATTTCAGATTTGGATTTGATTGTTGATATGGCAAACATGGTTTTAGTATCAAATTATTTTGTCTACAAGGATCAGTTTTACAAACAAAAGAAAGGGACAGCAATGGGCACTACTTTTGCCCCTAGTATTGCTTGTTTATACGTGGGTCAATGGGAGGTGGTTCATTTATATAAATGTGATGGTTTCAACAAAAATGTACGGTTTTGGAAACGTTACATTGATGATTGTTTTTTTATTTGGACATCTGACTTAGGAAGTTTACATGAGTTTGTGAGTTTGATTAATACTTTTGATTTGAATTTACGTTTTACTATGCATTTTGATTCTGTTAAGGTGCCATTTCTGGATTTACTTATATACAAAGAAGGACATAAATTAGGGACAACATTATATAGGAAACCTATGAGCAAAAATACATTATTGCACTTTGAAAGCAGTCACCCGAGGAATTTAAAAGAAAACATACCGGGTAGCCGGATATTTGCATTTAAAAGCAGTTGCACTAATGAAAATTCCTTTAGGGAAAATGCTCAGATGACTGCTAGGTGTTTCAAAGCACGTGGATATGCTACTGAGTGCATTTATAAAGGAATGGAGAAAGCAGTTAAAAGTAATAGACAAGAATTGTTGAAAGTAAGAAATGAAAATGGAATCCCAAGGTTATATTTATTTTGTTACTGAGTTTTCAGATCAGGCAGAGGAAGTTTCAGTGTTATTAAAAGCATTGGAAAGTATTACAAGGAGATCCAGTGTTTAGAAAAAGTATACAAAAGACCGAAAATTACATATAGGAGGGTAGAAATTTAAAGGATTTATTGGTGCACAGTGTGCAGAATCCGGAAAAAATAAATACAACTTGGATTCCTACCCTTCAAAGGTAATTATAAGTCGGAAATTGTGCACAGTGTAACAATACCTATAACAGTAAATATTTTATACATCCTCACACAAACCAAAAGTTGAAATAACGAATTTATTAATTGTAGAAGCAGTGGGGTGGTATATATGCTCATGTGTCCATGCAGTTTAAATTATGTGGGACAAACAAAGCGACAACCGGGAAAGAATTAGTGAGCATAATCAGCCATTAGAAATAATGTTCCTACAACGCAATGGCACGACATTTCATGCCTGCTGGTCATGGTTCACCAGCTAATTTGAAATTTATTGGTATTGTAAGAATAAAGTTTGGAATTCGTGGGGGACTTGGTCAGAAAGTTAAATCAGAGAGAGTGTTTTGGATATACAAGCTGGATACTTTGCAACCAATAGGTTTGAATGAAGAACTGCTTCTGCACTTGCTATTTATGAATCAAAGCCAATGGGGTTTCAGGTTGGGGCATTTATGAATATTCATGAGCTTCCTTTGTTTTTATTGGGTGAAGGGTATTTAATATGCATGTTTTATATTATAAAATGGTGATGGATTGATGGACCAATCAGCTCAGGAAAGCTATTGCGAAGCGTCAGCTGATTTCCCGTCGTCATCACGCATGTGGGCTGGTCTGCTCAGCTGTCCCGGTTAATAGAGTGAGATGCATTGTTTGCGATATTAAAAGTTTTTATTTATTTATTCCGCCCGGTATTGTCGCCGCACCTCGCATGTTGCTGTGTGAAAAGTTTTTACTGTGACCAGAATAAAAGTTGAAGACATGGTAAGCTGTGCCACTTATGCTTCTTTGTCACAAAGTTTTTCGGTCCGTGCACTCGGGTTGCTTTTTTGAAAGCGTGTTGGTTTGCAATTTGATTCCTTTGGGACCATGAAAAACCCACCATCTATCATTATCAGCTTGCTAGGATAATCTTTATTGCTTGCTGTGTCACAGAAAACATTGAAACCGTTGCTCCATAAACAGCCCTCTATTACGTATGTGGGTGAACATTCTGCCAGAGGAATTATGCTGAACTTTTAATTTCTATATTGCATGACAAACAAACGCTCTATCAATTGAATGTGTAGAAATACAGATGATTGACAGGTGATGAGGGACTCCTCCTACTAGTTATATTTAACAAAAGAAAATATTTGTTTTGAATGAAAAAAGGGTAATTTATTTTTGATTTGTTTTTAACTGTTTCAAGTGCAATTGTGGGATGGTCGATCCTCTAGAAATCTGTCCGGTGCCTGATTGATGAGGCTCTGTGTAGGAACTAGGCAGACTGGATGGCCCATGAGTCCTTTTTTGTGCATAACCATCTACAGTATGTAACAATATTTATGAAGAGCTTACCAGAAGTATTCATGCTGGGTAATTAATTTAAGAGATGTACTACTAAGGAACCCTAAGCTCTATATTGGGGCCTGTTACAGTATGTTTGCCATGTTTATTATCTGCAGGTTATGCAGGTAGAATACATTTATATTAACAGCTTGAATGCAGACTCATTATTCTTCATCATTATTGTGGTGATATCATGTTGCACTGCAGGCTACATTTAATTATTTGTATAGCTTGGGAGATGTGCTAGCAAACATGTACAATATTCTACTGTTCAGTGCTTAAGAGAAGTTAACAATACTAGTCTACTGTGCCTCCTATAAGGGAAGACAGACAGTTTACAAAATGTTAAAATCAATTCTAATACAAGAATAACATTAGCTATTTATAGCATTTTGGAGTACATTTATTTAGTTTTTGTTTACTGGATAGGTCCACTAGACAATAAAATTAGAGCAGGGCAGAAGTTGCAAATTCTGCTTTCTCTGAATTTTTGTAGAATTTCTTAACTTTTGTGAACTTTTCTGAATTTCTGCCTTTGGAAAAATCAGAATCTTCTGAATGTGTTTGGCAGACCCAGTTCTACAACATTTTCTGTCTAAACTACAGA
Organism: Neoceratodus forsteri; assembly: GCA_016271365.2. Classification (NCBI taxonomy): domain Eukaryota; kingdom Metazoa; phylum Chordata; order Ceratodontiformes; family Ceratodontidae; genus Neoceratodus; species Neoceratodus forsteri. The sequence continues at coordinate 79,544,029 of CM057453.1, forward strand.
ATAATACACATGAACTGTGAAATGACACTTCTGAGGAATTTCATCCCATGGTTTAATACATTAATCTGTAACACGTCATTATTCTGCAGTTCAGTGATCAGTTCTGTGGGATTTCATTTTGCAGTTTAATACCTTAATACACAATTCGTATATCCATTCCACCATTCTTTGTCAGAATTTCTGTGAAACTTGCCAAAGTGCATTCTGATATTTTGTGAAAGTGAAATTCTTTCACCAAAATTCCACCAGAGAAAGTTTAATTACATAGAGTCCTAAATACAATGCCTATTTTTCAGTTATGAGCTGAGAGAATACAAAGAAGATAAAAACAGGTAACAACACTGTAAATATTTTGAATATCATGTAAACAGATAACATCAAGTAAAATGCAAACAGTTTGCAAGCTGCACAAGTTTCCCATTTGTTTTGAAATGTCATGTTGATAGTCTGTCCAGCAACACTTACACAGTATCTTGGTTATCAGACAACCTGATGAACTGGCAGTCTGTCTTGTCCCCTGGGTGTGATACTATATCCTGACTAGTACAGTTCCACTGAGATTCCCAGTCTCCTGATCTCCAACTGTTTGTGAAACAGTGAGATCTTGGAGTTCTGCACCTCTCTACTAAACTCTCCGGCTCTATTTTGGGATTGTCATTCATCAGTGAACTAAGAATTTTCAATATCTTGCCTGCACCAGAACAAAAGAAAGTAGTATGTCTCTGACACAAAACAGGGGCCAAGTCACTCAGCACTGATGAAGTAGCATGCGAATTACTGAGAAAAATATGTGAAACATGAATAGTGCAATGTTGCACTGACAGCCCATCAAGTGTTTGCTGCATTTACAATCTATGTTTAGTTTGTTTTGACACCTTTGATGATCCATAGGGCATTATGGGTTCAATAGGGATTTTGAACTGAGGCTTTATGACTCACTGGAATATAAAAATAATACGTCATTTCTACCTTCTCGTGTAGGCATTCTGTTGGGATGAGCTGTACTCAAGTTTTGGAAAATAATTTAATAAAAATAATCTTACAGAGATGCACAAACATTTCACTACAAAATTGTGTTTACTCAATAACTAAATCAGATCAGCAGTCTTTTGTTGCCACTTCTGCATCATTTAAGATCACCTCTGGTACAAATAATCAAAGCCATGCATCACGATGTGTTCATGTTAACCATATATCTTGACAAGATCCCTTTATTTGTGTCTTATGTATATATGAAAAGTCTCACATTGGTATCAGTCACTAAAGCAGTTCATAAGACATTGAATAATTCTATAAAACTGAGAGTCAGCTGTCTGGGGAGGCATTACTGAAATAGAATCAAGAAGTATGCTGAAAATGTGATACAGATTTGATCTGAAAAGCAATACTTCTACCGTATATTATTAACACTCTGTGGAAACTGTTTATTGGGGAGTATTGCAAGAACAGCTGCAGTGACACAGACCTTTATTTGTAATTTCCAGGCTGTGTAACAATACCATTTTAACACACATCAAAGGTGAGGCACTCAGCAAAACTTGAATGAATTCCATATCCAGTGAAGAGATTTTCAGATTTTCTTCAACTTCCTAACTAGCAACTCTTCTAATCACATGGCTGCAGGGTCACAGTGAAGCTAAGGATGGTGTGTTAAATTGTCCAGACCTATGAGCAACATTTTTTGGTTTCGGGTTGTATCATTCACAGGGATTTGGAACAGCAGGTGTTATGGCAAAGGTGCAGCAATCCGCACGGGGGTTATCTCCAGGCCGCCAGCACAAGGGGAGGAGGCAGATAGACAGCCAGCAGAGGAAATGTACAAGATGGTGGTAAAGGGGAAGTACTGCTGCTGGGGGATTTCAATGTGCCTGATGTGGACTGGACCATCCTAACAGCAGCTCTGGCCAGAAACAAAGACAACAAGATCGCAACGTTGATGATGTAGTTGGGGGGAACAGAGACAGATTTGTCAGCTGCCAGGCCGAGAGCTATTCCACACATCCAGTACAATATTAATACATGTTGTTAATTCTGACCATCAAACTGATATCCACAAAGCTAGGCTGCCCTAGTACAGAGACCAGTTTTGTGTGTATGTGCCCACATGTTTGAATTCCACCACTGGCTAATCAGTAAATTATTCATCAACGGTTGATAGGAAACAATCTGAAATAAACACCCACCTGTATCTTCCATTCAATGATATCCTCTGTTCACATTTTTGTAGCACTAAGCTTGCCATTGATTTACACCTTGACTGCCTGTAAATTTTTGTTCCTGTCTTTCCTGAACATTTCATGATGTCTGCAACATTTTTCCATGAGGAGATTTGACATTTTCCAACAACAAAAAAACAACTCTGCTGGCACCAGAAAAACTCACTTACACAGAGTTCCCCCAAAGTGTAAATTTCAGGAGCTTCCATTTTTTGATATTAACAACAAATTGTTTTGTATATCTCTGTATGTTTACATGGTGAAACACAAGAAAGAAAGAAAGAAAGAAAGAAAGAAAGAAAGAAAGAAAATACATACATGCTTACACACATACATACATACACACATACATACGTATGTACATAAATCATTTTCATTAACACAAGATAATCATACTGTGGGCCGGTCCACCAGTGCAGCAGTTGTGCTACTACTTGTGGCACCAATGGCCTGAGTTCAGGATCAAGCTCAAGCTCAAGTCATCAGAGGGTCAGCCATGGGGAGGAAGATTGAGCATCCAAAGGACTTCTCCTCCAGGGAGGGAATGATGTGATGCCTGGAGTGACACTGCCTATTAGTGAAAATTGGGGACAAGCATACCAGACAGCAGACAAATGGCAGACATCCAGTGCATCATGCATGGGAAGATGCATGGTGCCACCCTTGACATTATTGCATATCACTCTTCTGTGCCACAAGGGGAGGAGGGAAGCACAAATGTAAAAATAATTCCAGGCTGGCATGGATGACTGCCACCCATCTCAGGCCCCATATCCATTTACACGGGCACAGCCACTGGACCCTTGAATGGCAGATTGAGCCTGCTCACCACCACCTCACAGCAGAGGGAAAGCCATGGGAGCATGGCCACAAAAGTCCTAAGGGAAGCTGGGGTGACAGGTCTTGGAAGACGAACATGATGGAGAGTCATATGAACAGAGGGAAGAAAAAAGAACCAACAAAAACAGGATCATTATTCATTAGTCTTCATCTGCTCTAGTTGCGTATTCCTCCTGTGAAATCATGATCTGCTCCTTGTGACATCACAATGGGGTGCTACAGAGAAGATTCTGGTGTCACACACAGAGGATTATGACTTCAAAACAGGAAAAGCAGCAAGGACAGATGATGTGTACCAACAAAGAGCATGTTTTCATGAATCTTGCTTTTGCAATAAAGAATGGAATGTCTGGAAGTTCAGTTCTGGGGAAATCTGGGCTGGAATAATGGCGGGGGGGGGGTGATCTTTGGATGCCGGTGTCCTTAAAACTAGACAAAGGTTAAGAGGTACAGAAGTCTCTGGTAGCAACTCAAAACTCATAAAACTAAAATGGAAGAGTTTCAATTGGAAAGGCTTTGCCTGGAGTTCAATGGCCAAGCAGTCAGCCACTCCCACCTCCTGAGCTACATGAGCAGTTCCTCTCAGCCTTGTTGTGAAGCACTTTTTCTTTGCAGCCACTATTTGCGCTGTTGCTCACAACTCTTAAACTACTGCAATGCAAATGCAATCGTTATCTGTGTGTTTCAGCTCAACCATAGCTGCTCCATGTTTCATACTCAATTGTTTTCACTCTGCTTCCCCAGAATTCTGCTTCCACTGCTACAGAATTACTTGCTCCCAATGCTGTCAAGTCTGATTGTTTTCACCTGGTTCAAGCTCTGAACCTTGCTATGCAGTTCAGTCATGCTATTCCCTGTTTATACACTGCTGTTTCACTTTGTGGTTAGCTAAAGTTCCTGCTGAGGCTGTTAAACTAGCTTTAATAACTGCATGTGGTTCTCAGCCCTTCCATCACTTTCTTGTTTTTCCTACGGTGGGGATTGGGAAGTGTTTGGGGAGTCGTGGCCCCATGTGGCAAATTATTTCTGTTCTAAATCCTGCCTTCACCACCGAAAATTCTCAGAGTATTTGTCTCCTTGATTTGGCTTTAAATGTCTAGCTAGTTTGCCACAATATTCAGTGCTGTTTCATTGATACTACGTTATGTAGACCTACGTGCAGATCCACTTATCACTACTCTGTTTACTGACCTACATGCAGGTCTATGCTTACTTATGCAATTGATTTTTTCATGCCTACTGCATCCTCTCGACTTCAGCCTTTGGGACGTCTGCTGCACTCAATCTGCTTTCGACCTTGCAAGTTATCAGCACTCCATGCTCATTACAATTCAGCACATCAGTGATCATTCGGCTACTCACCAGCTTTTAGCTCTCAATCAGTTTGGGGCATGCCAGACATTCCATTCTGGTGCAGGGTTTCCTACTGCTGATGGTCTCACTCTGTATTTAGTCCACATCTTGAGCGTGCCTGATTTGGGGCGGGATCCTTTTCACCTGACCCATAGCTGGGAATGTCCTTGCCCTGGGCTTGGCTTTAGCTGTTCACTACATGACAGCAGCTCCTGGTGTAGAATTTAAGACTAGCAGTGAAGGGTGATTACTCTGATCTCCCTTGCCTCTAGTGTTATACTATAATGGTTAGCCATTGGCTTTAGTGGTTTCCCTAGCAAGGCACCTTCACCGCATTCTCCCTACAACTGCCTCTGGTTCACCTGGTTTGAGTTTAGGGTGACTAGACCAGGTGAGTGCCTCAGCATTTGTTGCTCTCCTTCACCTGCCTTGTTTGCACATATTGTTGCAGAGTTTTCTAGCAAACCTTGCACAGTGTTCCCACTGGGGATTGAGTTAGAGCCTTCCTCCAAATTGGAATATTTTCCACCTTCCTTTAAGTGGGTTTTCCAAATTGCAGCTGCAGAGCCATCACTAGATAAACTATCCCAAGCCTGGAGGGAAGGCAACCTAGGCCTTGGATCCCCAGAGATTTCCTCCTCATAGGGTTTTTTTTCTCTCCTCCATTGCCTCAGGTCAGAACTGTTAGCATAGTTTCATCCCCTAGTTTCTTTAGGTAGGTTCTGCTGTTGGATGGAGGTGGAGGATGCCCTGCCATTCTCTCTCTCTCCTTAGAGGATCCCCTCATTCTCAACGCAAACCATCAGTATCACTCTACGCAAACCTGGGGATTTCATTACGTTATCAACATGAGCATCTCATTACATTATCTACCTGTTTATGCTTATCTACCACTACGTCACAGTTACAGCTTGCTCATATGCTTCGTATTTCATTCTTTTGGGATCCTTCCTAAGGTACCTTTGTCCATGGGAATCATCCCTTGGCATCTCTAGGGGTGGACCCTCTCTGAGGGTTCCTTGCCTTTGCTATCCCTACAGGGTGGTAATTCCTCTGGAATAGAGAGTGTGAAAGGCCAAAACCAAACTAACACAGTTGCACAAGCATAACACTATACTGGCTATGTAGGACATTGAATTGGAAAGGCTTTGCTTGGAGCTCAATGGCCAAGCAGCTAGCCACTCCCACTTCCTGAGCTACATAAGCAGTTCCACTCAGCCTCATTGTGAAGCACTATTTCTTTGCCCCACCATCTTCCCTCCTCCTCCAGTGGCAGCACTTCTCTCCTTAGGATCCTTCCTAAGGTACCTTTGGCCATAGGAATTGTCCTATGGCACCTCTAGGGGTGGAACCCTCTCTGAGGGTTCCTTGTCTTTGGTACCCCTACAGGATGATAATTCCTCTGGAATAGAGAGTGCAAATGGCCAAAACTAAACTAACACTGTTGCACAAGCATAACACTAGACTGGCTGCGTAGGACATTGAACTCCTGGGTGAGAGCTGTGAGTATATCTTTTGTTATTTCAACAAGCCACAAAAACCACCTAAGCATCACGCCACGACCGACATTTCATGGACAGCACCACTTTTTCAATGAAAGGTGGTAACCTACATATTTAAAAAAAGCAAAAACAAAATGTTTCAATATTAATACAGATACATTCATCTGAAAACTTCAAACCCATCACCTATCACCATCCACTTCAGCGTGTATCAATCCTTACATAAAATAAGTATTTCTGTTTTATCAATATGTGTATCTCTTGATATGATATAGTTATTACTCAACTTACAATAACTATTAATTCACTAATGAATATCAGCTTAAGTCTAGCTGTGTATGTTAGCAACTTATGACCCCCACCACATCTGGGTATTAATCCCATATTATCCCTTAAAAGTATACTGTCATTTAGAAATGTATGCTCATGTTTCTAGGAAGCAGTAATATATTACATACAATTCAGTATGCTCTCCTTTAGATTTTCTTCAAGAGGTGCTTTTCCTGTAAAACAAACATCAATACAAAACTTCGTATAAGCAGCTGCTCTTTACATGTACATACAAACATATGAACATGCCAGCAGATAAAGGTCTTATGATCTATCTTGTCTGCTTGATTCTGCAGGTTCCCCTGTGTGTCCAGTGAGATCTGTCCCCCTTGACCCCCCTCAGTTCTCCCCTCCACCTCAAGCCCCATTAACTTTTCCATTCATTCTGATCCTCTCTGAAGCTATCCACTGTTTTCAGGGAGACCCCCTCCTCCAGCTACTCAATCCACTTGGCCACCATTCTTTTGGTAAAAATGTGCCCCCACCTCTCTCTCCTGAATCTTCCTTCTACCAGCTTTAGGCTGTGCTCCCTTGTGCACTCATTTCCATTAAGACTGAAAATGCTCTCCATATTCACCCCATTATTAGTTTTAAGGTATTTGAATGTCTTGATCATTGTCCCCCTCTCCCTTCTATCCTCCAGGGAGTACATGTTGAGCCCCTTGAGCCTCTCCTCATAGGTGTTGCCCTGCTGGTCCTGGAACATCTTGATTGCCCTTCTCTGGACTGTCCCAAACATGTTGACATCCTTCTTAAGATAAGGGTCCACACTGTAGTCTTGGTGCAGTCTTATCATTTCTAGTAGCTTTCTAGGTGGCAGTACAGCATAGTGGTTAAGGACATTAAGCTGCAGACCTGGAGACCTGGATTTGAATTCCCTCAGCCACCACATGCATACTGTGTGACCCTAAGCAAGTCACTTAACTTCCTTGTGCTCCCTGGTTGCACCTGAAAACAAACTGCAGCTTAGTGTGCATTTCCTGGTTGAACAATTTCCCTCCCCCTTCCCTCTCTACCAGTGACCCATACAGCAGTGGTGTGACTGCTGCCTTCCTGATAATACTTCCTGTGGCTATGCAGCCCAGCATACTGTATGATTTGCTTTTGTTGCTGCTCTCCTGCAGTATGCTGAGTGCTTCTGGTCACTCTTGAGGATAACCCCCAGGTACTTTTCTTCATTAAACTTGGTGACTTCTGCATCATTCAGTCAGTATTTGGTCTCTGGGTTCCTTGCTCATAAGTTCATAAGGTTACACTTTTTAGAAATGAACCCCAATTGCTGAATGCCAGACCACTTCTCTAACCTAGCCAGGTCTTCCCTTACTTCCTGTCTCCCCTACTCTGTGTCCACCCTCCCACAGAGCGTTATGTCATCTGCAAACAGGCAGATTTTACCATTGATTCCATCCACTATGTCACTGATGAAGACGTTAAACAATACTGGATCGAGCACTGAGCCCTGTGGGACCCCACTGATCACTGCCTGGCCTAGCTTCCAAGAATTCCATCCATGACCACCACCTTTTGGCTTCTGTCCTTTAAGCAATTTTTGATCCAGCTAGCAAGATTGGCACCCACCCTTAAATCCTACAGCTTCCTGATCAATCTCCAATGACAGAGTCAAAGTCCTTGCTGAAGTCCAGATACAGGGCAACAACTGCTTGGCTCTGGTCCACTGTGTTGGGTTGGTTACCCAGTTGAAAAAGTTAATCTGATTAGTCTGACAGGACCTCCATGACACACACCCTTGTTGCCTCTAATTTTTCAGACCATTTTCTTTGAGAAAGCCCACTAATCTCACCTTCAGGATAGTCTCCATCAGTTTCCATATTATTCAAATCAGACTGACTGACCTGTAATTCCCTGGTTCATTCCTTGGACTGCTTCTATGAAGAGGCATCACATGTGTAGTTCTCCAGTCCCAGGGCTCACTCCTGGACTCCAGAGAGGTGTTGAACAGGTCTTCCAGGGGGTCCGCCAACACCTCTGCCAATTCCCTTAGGTCACTCAGGTGCACTCCATCTGGCCCTGGGAATTTGTTCACCTTTAGGCCCTTCTGTACCCTGTCCAAGTACCCTGTCCAACTGTATTATGCCATTGGTGACTCCCTCTTCATAGCCCTCTCCCCCACTGCTCCCTTGTGGCACTGGTCCATCCTTCTCTCTAGTGAAATGGAGCTTGGCATCCTTCTGCCCAACCCCCCTCTTTTTTTAACCTGACAAGTTCATCTTTGATATCCTGCTTCTCCCTTATGTATTTGAAGAAGGCTATCTCACCTGATTTTACTCCCTGTGCCAGCTGTACTTACCTAGCAGCCTTTACCTGTCTAACAGCTCTGCTAGCCACCCTTGGTTTAGCATCATAGACCTCCTCATCCTCCTTATTCTGAGTATATTTGTACAGTACTTCTGGAAGGCTGTCTCCTTTTCTCTTACTGCATTTGTCACTTCTTTTCAAAACCAGCTGAGCTTTTTGGCCTTAGATTATATCTGCATAAGATGCTGATACCATAAGAATGTAAGTGAAACCACTCTTACAACCGTAAGACTGGTCTCAGAGGTATTATTAAATATATATTTTTGATCAAACTTGATCAATATTTATTTATATATGTATTTGGTGACTGGGTAGATGCACTGATCCAGATGACTGTTTTCAGTCATGACCCGGGCCACAAGGTGCAAAAAATAGGTAGAAGTACAAACAGTTAATTACAAGATACAATAGGTGCATACCCAACAGCTGGCGGTGAGGGTGGAGAGGGAGAACAGTGGTAATGCAATGACAATGTTCAGACAGGGTAGACAGGTAATGCTATATCAGTATGTACATAAGCATCACCAAAATATAGACGGTGCAAGACACAAGCATTAATTGTATACAGATACATGATCCAATTCAAGCACAAGTGAGAAAAATAGTTGCGGTAATAAAAATTCAAATAGGAAAACAATCACAGTTCATAACATCAAAGGGGCAAGACAGGAGGAAAGTGGGGGCAGTGGTAAGACTTAGGGGTGGGGCAGGAAGGAGAGAGGTGAGACAGAAATCAAAGGAGGTGACAAGGGCAGTAAGGGCAGTCAAGGCATCTACGGAGCTCAGGCTGGCGCAGGGCATTAAGAAAGGGGAAAACAACTTCTTCAGGTACATGAGGGGGAAAAGGAACTGTAAGAACCATATAGTAAGGATTAAGAAGGAGTGGGGTTGGGTGGAAGCAAGGGGTGATAAGGCAGAAGCACTAAATGAATTTATCTGCTCGGTATTTACTGAGGGGAAGAGGGGGGTGATATCCAAGGGGGGAGAGAGGGCAGAAACCAAAGGGGAAGGGGTAACTGATGGGGAAATCATGTAGGGCAGGGTTCTGGAGGGCTTGAGGGCACCGAGGGTGGACAAGGTGACAGGTCCAGATGGCATCCACCGCATGGTACTGAAGGAGCTGGCAGAGGTCCTTGTGGGACCTTTGGCAGACCTATTTAATGCCTCACTACATTCAGGGTGTGTACCTCAGGACTGGAAGATGACTCATGTGGTGCCCCTTCATGAGAGCAGCCCCAAGGATGAACCGAGAAACTACAGACTGGTAAGCATCCCATCCATTGTGGTTAAGCTGATGGAGACTATCCTGAAGGAGAGGCTGGTGGCCCTCCTGGAGGCCAAAGGACTACAGAACAGCAGACAGGATGGCTTTGTAAGTAGCAGATCCTGCCAAACCAATCTGGTGGAGTTCTATGACTGGGTAACTAGGCAACTGGATGGGGCCCATGCAGTGGATGTCCTGTACCTAGAATTCAGTAAGGCATTTGACTCAGTGCCACATTGGAGTCTGGGAAGTAAGTTAGAAGGCACAGATGTGGGTGCAAAGCTGGTGAGATGGGTAGGGAACTGGCTTCAGGGAAGGCAACAGAGAGTGGTAGTGGGCGGGAAGTTCTCATCCCCAAGGTTAGCGACCGGCAGTGTTTCGTAGGGCTCAGTGTTGGGACCAGTAATGTTTGGGATATTCATTGCAGACATATCATTGGGCACAAATAGCAAGATCAGTCTGTTTGCTGACGACACTAAGTTGGGAGCAGTGGTGGACGACCTAAGGGGATGGCAGGGATTGCAGGATGATCTGGCAAAGGTGGAAACCTGATTGGAAACCTGGCAACTGGAGCTCAATGCCAAAAAGTGCAAGGTGCTGCCTTTTGGGGCAAAAATACCCAAGGAGGAGTTATCAGCTGGGGGGAGTGCAGCTAGCCAAGACAAAGGAGGAGGAGAAGGATCTGGAGGTGTTCATTACTGGGTCAATGAACAACTCGGCACAATGTAGGAAGGTAGCTGCAAAGACCAATAAAATGCTGGGTTGCATTGCAAGGGGTATATCCTCGAGGAAAGGGGAGGTTATTCTGCCACTGTATAGATCATTAGTTAGACCACACCTGGAGTACTGCATGCAGTATTGCCACCCATATCTGAAGAGGGACATTAAGTTACTAGAGGGAGTGCAACACAGGGTGACAAAGATGATCAAGGAGCTGGGGACTTACCATATTAGAAGAGGCTGAGGGAGTTGAACATGTACTCACTGGAGAAGAGGAGGGACAGGGAGGATATGATTGAAACCTTCAAGTACATGAGAGGAATAAACATGACAGATATGGAGGGGCTGTTCAAAGTAAGGGAGGGGAGGGACACCCAGGGCCAAGATATGAGACCGGAGGGAGGGTGGAAGGTACAGAAGGAAGATGATGAAACACTTTTTTACTTTGAGGGTGGTAGCTGGGTGAAATGTGTTATCGGCTGAAGTGGTATCCAGTAGAACAGTTGACTGCTTCAAAAGGGGCTGGAACAGGGCAAGCAGGAGAGTCAAGGGAGGGGAAGGACAGCTTCAGAATAAGGGATGCTAGCTGCACATTCAAGCAGACTTGACAGACCACTAGCCCTTTATCTGCTGGCAAATTTTGTATGTTCATATGTTCGTATGAAAAGGGGCAGGCTACTGGGGGCAGGAGGGGGTATAAGTCCTGTAGGGCATTAGGTGAAAGTCTGAGTGCTATTAGAACATAGTCAGGTTGTAGACCCTAGTGTTGCTGTACAGATCAGTGACATTTTGAAGCAGTGAGGAGCTATTGTAGGTCTTCAGGTTATGATTAAAAGCTAGGTGGTGGGGGGGAATTAGACAACGTATGGACCCCTTTTTGAACTATACTGAATATATAACTTCGGAGGTTTGTGTCTTGGGTGATTTGTAAACAATATCTGGAGTCTTACCTAAATTCCATCTGTCTCTGATGACTGCGTTAGTCAAATCTTTTTTGGTTCAACATTGGAAGGACGATCAAGTATACACGTATAAGCAGTGGGTGCGGGATTTGATGGGGGCTCTGGGTAAAATAAAGAAACAACTCTGTTTGGAGGGGAAAAAAGGGTTATATGCGAAGAGATGGTCAACCTTAGAAGCGATTTATGCCCTCCAGAGACAAGGTACCCAAATACAGGTCGGTCTGTCAGGCTGCGAATAGCGTGAGATTGATATGTGGGAGTGAGAATGTGGTCAAAATTGTACTACGTTGACGCTATTGACTATTTATGTAAGGGTATGGACAAAATGTGATCCAAGCAAGAACCGATTGAGTTTGGGACTTTGGTCTACCAGGCACTTGGGGGGGATGGGGACTCTCTCTCTTTCCAAGGGGCATGGCAGGACTCCACCTCTGAGTGGGATTATTAGAGGGAAAGAGGTCTATGTTAAGTTAATATTTGTAAGACAGTATGTATGCTGCTATGGCAGATTTTGCTTTTGTTCTTGTTTCTTTCCTTAAAGAGCTGCATAATTCTATCTCCTATTTAGTGGGGTTGTAATTATATGCAACAGTCGCTTAAGTTGGGATGTGGGCTGTATTATTACTTATTAGGAATGCAGATTGTATTTTAATATTTCTGGAGATGGATTCTTGCTGTGCGTGTAAACATGGGTTGTACATAGTTCTCTCAGTCAGTTTTGGACTGTGTACCCTGGCTTGTCCAGGTTTGTCTTTTTAGATTCAACAGTTTGTAAATTTTAAAAAAAAATAAAGTCAATAAAGATGGTTTAAGAAAAAAAAAAAGCTAGGTGGGAAGGGGGGCATGCGAACAGATGGGGGGAGCTTGTTCCATAGGAAGGGTGCTGTGACTGAGAAAACTCAGGTTCCCATGGTGGTGGAGGCATGGGGTTCTTCTAGCAGGGGGACTGAGGATGCCCTGAGATTCCTACAGACCACTTTACCTGTCACATGGGATGAGTAAGGGAACATATGTTAGTTCCTGAGGGAGTTATCCACAAGACAGCCCACCACATAGTCAAGGTGACCTTGTAGGGTGTGCCACCCAAGTGACTGGTACAGTGAGCACTGGTGGGAGCGATGAGGGGCCTGAAGGACAAATCAATAGAGTCATATGTTGAGTTTAGCCACTTGTGCAGGGTGGTGGATAGGTGTGAGTAAACTGAGGAGCAGTAGACAAGGAGGGAAAGTAGGCTGCCATGTGCAATGGCCAGGTGCACTTTGGTGGATAGGTAATGTTTGTGGTGGTATGCAGCAGCTAGCTTCTGGTGGATCCAGCCCACCACATGGTTGATATGTTCTGAGAAAAAAAGGGAGGGATCAAGGGTACCACCTAGATATTTGAAGAATGTGGCAATTTCAAGGGGAGGACCAACAGGTGTGAGAACTAGGAGGGAGGAGTTGGCTTTGGTGGTTTTGGATAGGAAGGGTTTGGAACCAAACAGCATGGATTTAGTCTTTTTTTCATTGACTTGGAGCTTGTTTGAAAGGAACCAATGATGGCCAGATGCTTAGTTTTGTGTGATGATGGATGAGATTGAGTCAATAGATTTGCTGCTATGATAGATAACCAAATCATCACCGTAGAGAAGAGCTTTACAGTTGAGACTGTCATTGAAGAGTATATTAATAATCATGGAAAAGAGCAGTGGTCCAAGAATGGAGCACTGGAGGACTCCAGTGAGTACAGGAAGGGGAGCAGAGAAAGCCTTGCCAATGATAACTGACTGAGTCCTGTTTGATAGATAGCTGCGGAACTAGGCAGTAGGTCCTGAGGAACAGCCAAAGTGAAGCAGGGTTAAGTGAAGGAGGTGGTGGTCAACCAAGTCAAATGCTTTTGACAGATCAATGAAGACCACACCTGTGGGTTTGCCCTGGTCCATAATTCTTAGTACATGATCGGAAAGAGGGCCAGGGCAGACAAGATACTATGTTGCTTACAGAAGCCATGTTGGAGGGGGCAGAGAAGGCTGTACTTTTCCAGGTGCTCTGCTAGTTGAGAGTGTATGGATTTTTCAAACAGCTTGCTCAGGTGGGGGAGGAGGTAGATGGATTGATAGTTGTCGGGGCAGAGGGGATCGCCTGCTTTGAAGATCAGTACGACGTTTGTGTGTTTCCAGGAGTCAGGTACAGCAGCAGTTGTAAGGGCGAGATTGAGGATGAAACTGAGTGGTTTTATGTTTGCAGGAGAGATGAGTTTTAGAAATGCAGGGTACAGACCATCACTGCCAGGACTTCCTTTGGCTGGTAGGGATTTTAGTTGCATAGCAGTGTCCGTATGCTTGATGGCCCTAAAGTGGAGAGGAAGGGGCAGCGTGGTGGTTGAGGAGGAGGGTGAGTTGTTTGGTTGGTGGTTTCGGGCAGGGGAGGACTGGGCAGGGAGCTTGCTGAGATAGTGGGATAATACATTACATTTTTAAAAAACCTTGCTGGAATGTATCCATTTCCAGGGCACTGTGAATGAGACACTCTTCACAGAATAAGAGTCTCATGCACAGATGAAAAGAGTGCTTTGACAGGTTGGGAGCATGCCCTCAATCTATATCCTTATGTTACCATCCTGAAATAAATCATGAGTCTTCCTCTCAAGGCCATGCCAGTCTTCTTCACTGTAACATATGTCTCTCCCTCTAGCGACTGCTGTGTATCTTACACAGCATTGTTATATACTTTTTCAGCCATACATACTGTTAAATCTACAATGTTGCTCAGTAAAGTTTTCTTGTTTCCATGCATGCAAAGATTTTACTTGTACTGTTGTCCTTTACAGCTTCTGCTTTCCAACTAATGTCTTTTAATTGACAGTGGACATTTCATAAAGTTAGCACTATTCAGACCATGTCTTTATGGGATGAACACCTCTGCTTTAATTTTAAAATGCTATTCTAGCTTTGCTATTTTGAAGCTTGGTGAAACACATGTTGACTGCTTTATATAGTGTTTTTTATATACTGTATAGGAGTGGGACAGAGGGAGGGGTTGTTGTGAGGAGGGGAGGGCGGGACAGCTGCAAGTCGAGGGGCTAGCTGCACAAACGAGCAGACTCCATAGACTATGAGGCCTGTTTCTGCTGGCATTTCATATGTTCATATGCTCATATGTTTCTGTCTTTCATACTTTCTATTAGAATATAAACTATCTGATCATTTCTGTCCTGTCACATTTCAAAATGTGTAATTTTTTTACAGGGGCTCATGTTTACCTTATATGGACCCGAGGGCTGCTGATCTAGTCCACTTATCATCTGTGCGTTCCTTAATTTATCACCCTGTGCTATGCCCTGTATTATTTTTTAACCCCATTTACATTTATACATCAGATTTACTATATTACTGCCTAGTCACAAAACCAGCAGTATTCTGCAGTTTTCTGTCCTAGCTGGACTTTTTAGCTGCATATGTTGGGAGCCGAGGTGTTCCACTTTCCTCTCTAGTGGAGTGGCTCACCCACCTAGATACACTCATTTTAAGGAGTGCCATCTCCATGGTGACCATTTCCAAATGGTGCTAAAAGTGCAGCTCATGTAGTATGGATAGATTGAGACAGATAGATTTTGATAGCTGTCAATCCGCCATAACTCCCATAAATAGATTAGTCTGTTTTAGCACTATTCCTGTGATCATGTATCAGCTTTTGCACAGGAATACAAAGAGTAGAGATACAGAGAACAAGGAAGAGAAAGAGGAAGAAGACAGGGCAGAGTGTTTCAAAGG
Source organism: Neoceratodus forsteri (assembly GCA_016271365.2). Lineage (NCBI taxonomy): Eukaryota > Metazoa > Chordata > Ceratodontiformes > Ceratodontidae > Neoceratodus > Neoceratodus forsteri. The sequence continues at coordinate 79,559,283 of CM057453.1, forward strand.
AACAAATACAGGAGAGGAAGAAGACAATTTATAATTTGAGCAATAAGGACCTAACAAATACAGAAATGGCTGTCCTAAGTAAAGGATTATCTTTCATGCCTATAAATAGGCATGATGATTTTCAGTTATGACTGATTTAAAACAATTTTTCTGCAAACTTAGATTAGAAGTCCAGTTCAGAGACAGCACAGTGATTTAGAGTGCGAAAAAGAAGGACTTGGTGAAAGCCCTTAATGTGACCTCTACCTACAACCCACCAAAGAGCCAATCAGCACCAGTTGAAACGTTTATCAAAATGTGGTGGAAACTAGTGTCAAAACATACAAACACAGGATCAGAATGGTTAAAACAAAAACCTTATAAGGGCAGAATTATGTGCACTTAAGGAAATAGAAAGGGACAATAATACAATCATTAAATCCACTGATAAAGGGGGAGGCAGTGTTATTCAAATCTATGAAGACTATAAAAAAGAATGCCTCAGACAAGTGAACTATCCTACAAGTTGTGTTCCACTGCATGAGGATCCCACTGAAGAAATAGTGAATGAAGTTGAACAAGCAGTAATACTAGCAGTAGAAACAGGGATCATTAGTGAATGGGGAAGTAAATGTCTACAAAGAAAGCATCCAAAAATATTTATTTTCTACATGATACCTAAAATACACAAGAACCCGACTCACTACCTTGGCCATCCAATAGTACGAACATACAAACATATGAAAACACCAGCAGAAGCAGGCCTTATGGTCTATCGAGTCTGATTGATTGAGTAGCTAGCCCCTTAACTTGCAGCTGCCCCAACCTCCCTACCCATCTTCATCAACCCCCCCTCAGCCTATCCCAACCCCTCTTAAAACCACCCACCATTCTACAGGACACCACCTCCTCAGGCAGAGTATTCCACCCACCCACCACCCTTTCCATGAAAAAATGCCTCCTAATTTCCCTCCTGAATCTTCCCCCCTCCAGCCTCAACTGATGCCCTCTCTTATCCCTCCCTCTTCTAAGCTAGAAAATCCCTTCTGTATTAACGTTACTTATCCCCTTGAGGTATTTAAATGTTTCAGTCATATTCCCCCATCCCTCCTCTGTTCCAGGGAGTACATGTCCAGCTCTGCTAACCTCTCCTCATAGGACTTTCCCTCAAGTCACTGGATCATCTATGTTGCCTTATGCTGCACTCCCTCCAACAACTTTATGTGTTTCATCAGAAATGGACACCAGTACTGCATGCAGTACTCCAGGTGAGGCCTTAGCAGAGACATGTACAGGGAAAGGATCACCTTCCTATTCCTGGAGGGATTCCCCTCGCTATACACCCTAGCATCCTATTGGCCTTTGCCACCACCTTTCTGCACTGAGCTGAGTTGTTCATGCTGCCCATTATAATCACCCCCAGATCCTTTTCTTCCTTGATACTTCACAGTTGCACCCCTCCCAGCTGATAGCTCCTCCTCTGGTTTCTAGCTTTGAAGTACAGTACCTTGCACTTCTTGGCATTTAACCCCATCTGCTCTGTAACTGACCACTCCTGTAGTTTGTTTTCAGGTCCTCCTGCAGCCCCTTCCATCCTTCGATGTCATCTGCTAGAGCTCCCATCTTCATATCGTCCACAAACAGACTGATCCTACTCCTGACCCCATGTGAGATATCAACTCTGAATATCTAAATCTCACATTTTTTCCAAGTTTTTCTAATGGTGTCAGGGGCTCTTTAACAGGAAAGAGATAAGAATTAAGGAATTACTCGAATGGTAAGAAAAAAATTAACATAATAACATTATATTAAAAATACAAAATGTGCAACGAATAAGAAATTGAATGACACAAAAAATGTTTTTTTAATTAATAAATAAAAAGAAAATACCATGGGTGGGATATTCAGAAATGTGCCTAGCAGGGGCGCAAGCAGGGTGCAGCGCAACTTGGATGCACCAGGACGTGGACTGGGCAATATTCAATGGAGCTGCGCCATGGCTCAGCACCATTGAATTTTGAAACTTAGCCTCCCGCATTGCACATGACGCAGTGGCACTGCACTAACACAAGTGGAAAGAGTGGAGCAGGGGGATGCGCCAGCACAAGTGCGGTTGCGCTAGGCACAGGAGCCAAGATATTCAGTGGTGGATATGCAAATGAGGTCATAATACATGCAAGGTGCAACTGGGGCCATTAGTATGTCATTATGGCCCCCATTTGCATGCAGGTGCGCCAATTCCCTGTGACTTGCACCTGGCGCCCTGCCAGGCTGCAGTCGTCGGGGACTGACGCCCCCAGCACATCATGGCAAAGTGCCCCAATGCCAATCACAGGCATAAGTAACTTTGAACACACGTCCAATGTCCCTGGTGGTCCAGTGGACCGCTTGCAACCCGATCGCGGGCATTAGTATACTTAAAATAATTTTAAATTATCCCTGGTGGTCCAGTGGAGTGCTTCCAGCCCGATCGCGGGCATTAGTATATTTAAAAACATTCTACTTTATCCCTGGTGGTCCAGCAGTACCCCCCTCCCCACCTGCCCACTGAGCCCTGCCACCCCGCTCCCCCCCGGTCAGCAGCGGGCGGCAGCTCCCCACCCATAACCCGCCCGGCCACCTGCCGACTGACTGCGTAAAGTACTGCTGTACGCCCATTGGTCCACACAGTCCAGATATGTGAATGGCTCCATTTATTGTAGTGATCAGGGCTGATAGTAGTAGCTACCAACTGCAAACAATGTTTTAAAGCATGACTGGAGGCCATTTGGCTTCACCATTGCATATTTAAATGTAAAAGTGTTAGAGGAGGAGGGGTGTTGAACTTGCAGAAATAGACAGCAGCACTTTAGTGCTGGAGCCGAAGACAGACTTGGAGAATATTACTGGAGGTTCACAGGTGTTGTGAACGTAGTAAGTAAATAAGTGATACGACATAGCAGGTTGAGATTTACAGTATGCTGAAATTATCATGTCAAGGGTTATGCTGAACTCCAGTGCTGCAGAAAAAGTGCCTTGCACCCTCTGTAAATGTGGTAACGGGAGCATAAATCAAACTATAATGTGTCATATTGCACCAGTGTAACCTGTCTATTATCACAGGGATTACTAGTTTAATATGTTATTATCTGTTTGCACAAGGTCTGTACTAAAGGGTTAATGTTCTAGCTTTTTTTCAGAAAGGTAATAAATAAATGTGTTTCCTAGTTATGCAATGGTTCTGCCTAGCAGCAAGGTGCTCCCATAGGTTTCATAGGTTGTCCTGAGCTCTTTAAAGACAAAAAGTCCATTTAGCTCGCCATACTATTACTTTATAAAATTTTTCAATACAAATTAGTACTCTTTTATATTTTTACTCTTCAGATAATAATCAAGTGACTGCTTAAAGGCTAACATAGTTCGACTACCCACCACCCCAGCTGGTAATGCATTCCAAATTTTAACAACTCTTAATGAAAACCAGTACCTTCTTGCCTCTGTATTAAACTTTTCCATATTTAGTTGTAAATGATGGGCACGCGTATTATGACACTGGTGTCTCAAAGTTAATCCTAGTAGTTTCCAAAGCTCCTTATCAGATAGTGCTTGGTAAATAAGACACATATCCCCTCTCAACCTTCGATACTCCAAAGAATAAAGGTCCAGATTCCTCAATCTTTTCCCGTAATCTTTTCCCATATGCTATGTACAGTCTATGCCAATTTGCCCAGCACTTTTCCCTGGTGCTTTTCTCACCAACCTTATACAAGACATTATAGTCCCACCAAAAGTAATGCTAGTTTGTGAAAGTTACAGTTCTGATGTTCCCATGGGGCTTGATCATCTGTGGGTGCACTTCCCAGCTGCAACTGTTTGGAGGGTCTTGTGGGCTCAGGAGGCTAACAGGGTCCTGGGTCTGGGTGGCATTGGATCCCTCAGATGTGGGTCTCAGGAGACTCAGATCCCTCTGGGTGTCTGAGATTGGGAACAGCGGAGACCTGTTGGTGGTTAACCCTCAAGAAGTGTTGTGTTTGCATTACCTTCCCATTCTCAGCTAGAAGCTGTTCTTGGTGGAGGAACCAAGACCCAATAGTTCAGAATACAGGTTAGTGGAAGATCAGGCAGGTCATGGGTGCTGAGGCATCCATACCTGAGGGAAACAGAAAAGGATGTGGTGAGGCATGGTTAGTCTTATACCATGACCATAGCGTGGTGAGTCAGTGAATCCTGGGGAAAAGGGCTAATGGGAGCTTGTTGTGTGTTTCCTACCCTTATGCTTAATGGTCCTTAGCTGGCACCAAGACCCATCTTGCTTGAGGCACAGAGTAAATGCTGTCCTTCATAGGATGTGGCTACATTCCATGGCTCATTTTCCTCATGGCTGTGAAAGGGTCCTTGATCTCTGACCTATGTATTTATCGCAACTGTAAATATGATTATGTGCCATTAAACTGCTCATTGCTAGCTAGCCTGGACTGTATGCAGAGGCTGACTAATGCCGATTATGACTGGGCCCTTTGTGAGGTGTCGGTCGGGACTTTGGCTGTGTAAACCCCTCACTGCAGATCTGGTGTGGGCATACATCATGTTAAAAAACAGTTTGGTGTTTTGCAAACAAGTAAATGTCTCAAGTGCTACGCTCTGTGCCCTACTTTATTAATGAAAAAGTGAACAGTGGTAAACTGCCTAAAGCAGCTTAAAGCAAGCCTACTAAATCATAGCACTGAGAGCAGAGAAGGAAACATCTTTTTTTTTTAATTAATTGATTTTACCAGGGGTGTACCATTGAGTTTATGCTCTTTCACAAGAACATTTCAGAAAAATGTTATATTGTCACAGCCATGTCCCATTTTAATACTGTTCCCACTAGGATGCACTTACAGTGGCTCTTTGCCATCAGTATCTATATGCCAGAATCATGGAGGGAAGTATTAAAATTAAGAAAAAAAATCTTTATTGATTGTATGAAGTTTATGTTACAACTAAGAACTTCAACCTCACCTCAAAATCTACTTTTTTTCTTGGCCCAACCAAGCTCTGCTTCTTCCCAGCCCATCATCCTCACCATGCCCAGGCTTACCTCCGTATGGGGCCACCAGGGGGCTCCCCCTTCCAAATGGTCACTTGGGAAATTGCCCTGGCTTAACCCCCAGGGTGGGGCCACAGGAGCGGGACCCCCCCCCCGGTGGGCACCAGAGGCAATGGAAATGGAGGCAGAGCAGGGCATTTTGGCTGGAGCTGGAACTTGTGAATGCTTGCTGAAACCCTGGAGGTGGGATGTGCAATGACATCCTCAGGATGAACCCGACATCTGTCCTGTCTCCAACAGTATTAGGCACCTGTTGGCAAGGATCACCTGGCCTCCAGTAGGGGTCACTGATGCACCGCACACTCACCCGTCCTCCCCCCAGAGAAGGAGATCCACCCATCGGGCATTCGATCCTTCTCCACCCAGCCAGCTGTGAACTCCCGTGTCCATTCCTGAACCTGGAATGTTGGCAATGCATGCAGATGCCTTGCAGCTGCACCAGCAGGGTGGCATAAAATCTATTTATTATTAAAAGACACCCAGTTCTAAACTTGAGAAAAATTCTTAGCAGGCTTATTTGATGAAATATGGGGTTTTTAATCCCCTCCTCAAAAGTGAGGGCTTACAAACTCTTTTATATTGCCGCTTCACCTGTGCTGTTTCTGCAACAGTATCACTTAAGGAATTTTGCACTTTGGCTACTGTCACCTATAATAAGACTGTTGTTTTTCAACAGCCTAGAATTTTCCCTGGAAAAGTCTATAAGACAGCACCAATCAAGAGCTCTAGTTTGCAGAACACCATGCATGCAGGCTTGCTTGTCTAAAGACATGATATCTATGGAAACATGTGGACCTGTGAGTTTGCTGGTCTATATGAAGGATTTTCCCACTTAGTTCATTGATTTTAGGTATTGCTGCTTAGCCATTGCCATGTGAGAGCTGCTTGTAAACCCAAAGCTTTTGACCTACTAGTCTTGGTGTCACTGTAAAATTAAGATTTTAATTGATGAGGAGACATTTCAGCTATGAATACTCTGGTGCTGCATGCCAGGCAATTTGTTGATGCACTGCAAAGCTTAAACCTTTACTCTTTTCACATCCAAGACTTAGAAGCTTCTGGAGTTAGCATCAACTCTGTGCTTCCATGAAGAGCACCCTTCCAAAACCTTTAGGCCTTGTATTCTGAGGCCATTGCATATGGCAGTGACCCTGCTGAGCATGTCCTCTGGTAAGCATCACCTGCTACTCACCTTAATCGCGTCCATAATAGGGCAAAACCTTACTGCTTCTTGCAAGAGTTTAACTGGCCAATGGAAAGCCTTGTCATGCTATGGGGTCTTAGGGGATTGGGGTGCTAGCACAGTCTTGGAAAGAGATGGACCAAGAAGACAGACCTTGAGAGACCGCATAGACAATGGATGTTGAGAATTTGTGAAGTGAAGGGTCCAGTCAAACATACATGAATCCTATCTGCAATCTTGACAGAGTCCTACTGGCATTATTCCTATCTTCAGTGCAGTGGGAACTTTTAGTGACCAAGTTCCTCAAGGCTGATGAAACACAAATACCTCAGAGTTTAGACAGATGCCTTTCAGTCTCTTTTATTAAAAGTGGGATATTAGAAAACCCTTTTTCTGCTACTGTATTGTCAGTATTATGTACAACAAATAGTGTTTGCATAACAGCAGGTTTCAGCTCTTCAATAGCCAATGTTTTCCACAGCGTGGTACCCACTGTACAGAGAGGAGAGCTCTCCTTTTATGGCTTTTAGGAGTGAAGTTGGGTGCACCCACAAGTGGGGAACAAGGACATAGAAGAACAGGGTCCTGCTAGTTTATTTTATTATTTTTTTATTTATTTATTTACTTAACAAATCGGAAAGACCTTTGAGTCAAGGGCTCTTTTACAGAGGTTCCAAGTCAAGTCACAAGAATAACAAATTACAATGGTTTCAGTAAGTAGTACAACATGAGGAAAGTAATTACATAAACAAAAGAACAACATGGCAAGATAAATATTGTGTCAAGTGCAGCCATTGGCCTTATCTGAACAGGGGTGAAAGAGATTACACGGGGAGGCGTACAGGGGGTGAGTTGGGGGTGTGGAAGGAGCAAAATAAGAGCAAGCAGGGAGATTCCACAATGATGTTTAAGCAGGAAAGACCCACTGGGCAGAGGGTAGAGGGAGAGAACAAGGTGAGGAAACAGAGGAGAAAGGGGGGAAGTGGGAATGGAGGGGTAAAGAAAGGGGGGGATGAGGTAGGATGAAAAGAGGGCAGGAATGGGAAAGGGATAAGGGAGGAAGTTCTGTGAGTGGAATAGCGCAGCAACAGGATAGGGCTATACATGGGCAAATAGTAAAAGAGGGCAGTCCCAGTGCATTTAGCTGTCAGCAGAGATTAGGTATAGCAGTCACAAGATGCTCTGGAAACTTGGAATTGACGCAGCTTCCACTTAAATGGTCCCAAGGTTGCAGTTGTCACAATCTCAGGAGGAAGAGAATTAAATAAATTAACAGCTCTGCTGCAATGGATCGCTGTTGGAGTGAGGTTCAACAGCGAGGGACAGTAAAAGTTTGGCTCATAGAACTTCAAGTGCTCCAAGTGCCCTGGAAGGGACTGAAAAGCTGAAGGGAACCTGGTGGTAGGAGACCAAGATCTGCCTTCTTAGCCAGAAGGCAGGCTTGATATTCAATGCGAGCCTGGAGTTGAAGCCAGTTTGCTTATTCATAAAGGTCACATGTGTGAGTATGATATGCTGCACCAGTTAATAGATGGCATGCCTTATTCAGAGCTTTGGTGAGCTGACGTAGGGTTGCGTCCGTGGTGGAACCATAAATGACCAAACCATAGTCAATGATAGACACAATTGAACTTTGGATAGCCAATCTGAGGGCTTCAGTAGTAAGGCAGTGTTTATGCCTGTGTAGAAGGCCTAGGTGAATTTTAACTGCCTTGGCAACATTCTCAATGTGGTTGGAGTAGGAGAGCGTACTATTCAGAGTAATTCCTAGGTATTTAAAAGATTGAGTCTGATCAAGGACAACACTTGCTCTGTTTTTAATCCCCAATTGTTTGGCTTTGTGCTTGCCGTGGGTACTATGGAAAAGCATGACCTTTGTTTTTTTAGCAATTAAGCACCAACTTATGAGAGATGAGCCAGAACTCAGCTTCAGTAAAACTTTTCTGAAGTTGGGCCTGAAGGAGGGTAGGGTCAGCAGTCTTTGAGAAAATTACCACATCATCCACGTAGAGGAGTACTGGTTTGGAACAGGATGCCAGAAGATTATTGAGGAAGGTGCTAAATAGAAGGGGTCCCAGTATCGATCCTTGAGGAACCCCAGAGCAGACAGGCAGTTTAGCTGAAAGGGCAGACCCTATTCTCACCTGTTGTGTGCGGTTTGCTAGATAGCTGGTGAACTACTTTAGGGCTTCTGAAGATATACCAAGCTCAGCAAGTTGATGTGCCAGCAAATGGTGACTGACCATGTCAAATATTTTAGGCAGATCAATAAAGGTTACACCAACAAGTTGACGCTGATCAAGAGTATGTTGAATGAAACCTGTGAATTCCAGTAGGGCCGTAGATGTGCTGTGCCCTTTCTGAAAACCATGTTGTTGGACACATTGTAGGTTGTATTTTTCCAGGTACTCCACAAACTGGTCAGCAACAATCCTTTCAAGTGCTTTGGACAACAGGGGAAGAATAGATATTGGCCTATAATTCCCAGGTAGTAATCTGTCCCCACTCTTAAAAACTGGTGTAACCAGAGTGGATTTCCAGATCTGGGGGAATTGTGAAAGTATGAGGGAGTGAATGAGAAGCTTGGTGAGGGGGGATATGACTTCTTCTAGAGTTAGGGTAAGAAGTTTTAGGTCGAGGGAATCACTGCTTGTCCTAGTTCCTCCTAGAACTTTACATAGGTATGTCTTGGTCTCGCTTTCCGAGATAGCTTTGAACTAGAAACATGGTGGGTAAAGGCCTCTTCTGATTTGTTGAACATAGAAGCTGTGCTGGGTGGTTCAAAGAAATTTGAGGACAGACTTTGGATAAGGTCTGTGAAGGATGAATTTAATGTGTTGGTAATTAACATGGGGTCATGGGTGATAGACCCATCAACATATAACATAGTTGGAGCCTGTTTGGATGCTTTCCCAGTGATTTCCAAAAGTTTTTTCCAGAATTTTTTCCCATCCGCCAAGGTCTTGGCAAGGATGTCCTTATAGTAACGTGCTTTGTGCTCACAGATAGCCTTAGCACATGTGTTCCTGGCCATCTTATAGGCCTGTATGTCAGGTTGACTGCCAGAGATCCTGGCCGTATGCCAGAGGTGGTCACAATCTTTCATTTGAGCCAGAAGACTAAAAGAAATCCAGGGATTATCAAGTCCCCTGACCTGTAGGTATACCAATATATTTGTCATAAAGTATCTGTTCCCTATTCCATTTTTTATCAATTATCCCTTGTCCTTCCTGCCTCTCCCTTTTGAATGAAAATATTTTTGGTCTTTCCATATTGATGTTGTTTCAGTCATTGCCTACTATTGCTGTGGGTAGTTACTGTGCATGAGGTGGGTGGATTTCATATTTCATGGGAGTGTCATTCTAAGTTCATCCAAAGTCTCCCATCACTATCCCAGGTGGAGGCAGCATGTTATTGTAAGTGAAAGAATCCTAGGCTTCTTGGAGGCTGAACTCAAGCCAGCTCCCTCTGTAAGGCAGAGGGGTGTAGGGCCCTACAGTGAAAAAGAGCCACCACATTTGGCGGTCCCACCACAGTTGCTTGCACAAAATGGTCTGGCCCCTTTGAAGCATCTGGTCCAAATCAGTATTAAGCATTTCTTATAATGGGCATGTGAATTCTATTGAAATGAGTGTCCAAATGATAACTGAGAGTGTAAATTGAATGCCATGCACTAACCACAAATCAGGGTTAAATTTATAACTGTTCAGCTTCCTGTATCACTGAGCATTCATGTCAACTGAAACACTCTGGTCATTCAAAAGAAAACCTGATGCAAGTTTTTGAACCAGTTTTCAAAGTTTCCATATGGCATTTTGTACATTGTTGGCACATTAGGGGTGCATAGAGACTGCAGCATAAATATCTGACAATACTGTTCACATGCTGTTCTTGCTGAAGACTCCTACACTGGGTGAAAGAGGCCACCTGTGACTCCTTTTCCTCCTACTTGTAAAATGAAACTCCTGACATCCTCAAAAGCACTGTGTGCATGGTAGTACGCATGTAAATGTGCATGCACAGATGCAGACACAGTGACACTCAAATACATGCGCGTATATGTTTGCAAAAACACTAACATGGACACTCACTCTCGTGAGTCATCAAGTCTGCACATGTGTGCTATGCAAAACATTGCAATTGTGATCTAAATCCTATTCCTACACAATTTTCTCAATTTCAGGAAAAATCTTCTGAGCATATAATTGTCCTTTTCCAGAGGTGACCAGATCTATAAATACATTGTTTTTTTATTACAAAATTATAGTACCAGTAAATAAATATACACATTCATTATGGCAGATGTCAAATCATACAATTAAACAATCAAATGCCTGCATTATTTCATTTTTTTTAATTAAAGATTGAATTGAATCATGTAAAGTAACATTTGTCATAACAAAAACAATAACAATAAATCAATCATGTCTAAAAACAGTACTAGCACAGTAATCAGTTGATGTGCAGATTAAGTGCAGACTTAAAGGTCACAAGTTTCTCAAATGAGGCAATTTCCGAGGGGAAACCATTCCTTATTTTAATAAAATGAAAGAAGCGAGACCTTTGGTCCACAGTTGTTTTCTTCAATGGTATATTAAGCCCTTCATTAGCCACAGACCTCATTCCATTTATGTTAAATACTGGTGCTTCACTCAATGATGTAATTGTGACACTACTTTTTTTGCACGGAGAACTAGATTAAAAGGCTTCTGTAGAGATTAAAAGTGCATTATTGAGAAACTGGAGGTCTACCATAATTCCTTCTTTTCAGAGCTGGTTAATGTACATGGAGAAATTGGCCAGTTTCACTAAAATGTCCCATTTTGCCGCAGGTACCACTAAAGTGTTTTTAGAGAGATGGGCCCGCTTTTGTGCCTACATATCTTTAAAAGGATGCCCTCCCACTTCACTACAGAATAAAGATCTTTTAAGACCCCTTGAAACCTAAATATCAGAGATCTTATTTCCCCCAAGCCTAGGATCCCCAATTCTACGCCCAACTTCAGATGGAACTATCCGCTCTAGTTCAGTAATGCCTGTACTGCCTTCTTGTCACTATCTGTTTGAAACTTAATGGTAATACATATCTGTTGTTATAGTAGATTGTATTTTATGTGAATGTTATGTAATGATTATACACACAAAAAAATATACAACATCCTTTTTGACCTTTTATTAATTGTTATTTGAGGAACTATATATATGTTGTATCTGTCTGTACCTGTGTTGTACACTTGAAAATTTGGAAAAACAAATAAAAAGATTAACTGCAAAAAAAAAAAAAAAAAAGGTTTATGTCTAATGGGTAAGGTGGTGGGAATGAGGATCCTTTTCCAATACAAAACAGTAGACCCTATTGTAAAATTGCATGAATTCTAGAAAGTGATGCTTTGGATACACCACAATATACAACACGACCAGAGTCTATTAGTGGGAAATTAAAATTTAAAACAAACAATTGTCACACTTCCTTTCTAAAGCGGTTCTTATTTTGACACAATGAACCAATACAAAAAATAATTGATTTAAACTTATCAGTGTGGTTAGAGTAGGATAAGATGCAGTCAATATATCTGTCCAGGTATTAAAAGGTATTTAATGATTTGTTGATACATTTATTAATTTTATTTGGAATTTTTCAGCATCAGGTTAGCCTTATTTTGGTGCATCACCTTGATTTTTAAAGGACCTAGGGTGGGATTTAGAACAGCAGTATCCACAGCAAGTTACCATACATTTCTTGGCTTACATGTATAAAATGGCATTGAACAATCCACAAACACGGCTGCCTGATACATGCTGCTTGACTTTGCATTAAAATGCTTTCTAAAATAGCATCTGGTTAGTTCTAATTTTTCATTGGTCAGGTACCTGTCTCATGGTACTGTGGTACCCTAGCATATTCTTCTGTGCAGAAGACATGATAGGTGTACATTAATCAAAAGCACTGCAAGTCATGATCAAAAAGGTCAATATGTTAATTATTCTGAAGGTCAGAAAGGTCACAATGCCAATCAATCATGCAAATAAAAAAGTGCTCCCCCACATCAACACTGCTCAAGAATGACAAACTGTAAAATAAATCCATACAATTTTTAAAAAAACATATAGTACGTCCTACTCACAAATCCAAATCCAAAAAGCATCAGTGTTGCTCCCTCAAAAAAAAATGTTTTTTGAACATCTAATATAAACATAAAACATATTTCTAAACTGCGAGTCTACATAAGAACAGAACTATGCATACATACTGTACGTTGCTAAACCATCAGTATAGACTTCCAGGTATGATTCAGATCACATGGAACGCACAGGAAGCACAGCCCAGATTTCCAGCTTAGCCTCATAGATCAAATAGGAAGTACAGGAAGTTAAATGTCAAGAATACATATTTAAAGCAATAACATAACCCACTCCTTGCAGTGCAGATGAACTCAACTAGTGTAGCTTACCAACTGCAACCTAATTCCTGCCACATATCTAATTTATGCTACTGCCCTAAAGCCATCCATTTAAAGATATAACACCAAATTAAAGCACCACTACACTGCTAAAAAAACTAATGTTTTAAACATTTTATAAGTGAAATAAGGCAATTTCATCAGGGGAATTATGCTATGTCAATGTGCATTCAAACACAAGACGTCAACCCAACACTGAATACATTAACGTGTCACAGTCCTCCTCTGTTGCACCTTATTCCTTACTTAATGTACACCCTGTTGTGTGTTATTGCTTACATGTACAACTGGCTACACAGTTACAATAGTTTGTATTCTATTGATATACTGTACATATATAATTGATACATTATTTATGTAATTCCATAACTACATCTTGCATATACAATTATACAGATTTTTTGGGGGGGATGGTCTTGCTAATAGAAAACATCAAGATGTGGGCAAGATAGGAGGATGGTAGGATTATGTAACAGAGCATAACAACTGAATGGTGCTTATTTACTAAAGATGTAATGTCTTACCTTTTATGCCTTGTGGCAGTTGTATGGCTTGTTGAAATACTGCTACTGTATATAAGTGAAGTGAATTGGGCAAGGCTGCCCACACTTTCACTTGGTCTGACCATATATTCCAGCTTTTCGGCGCTGCAGTGCTAAATGCCTTTACACCTATTATACACTTTGTTTTGAGTATATTGAGGACTTCCTTCATCTGTGACCTTAGCCTTTAAATAAAGATGGTTTTGGAGAGTGGGTCACTCAGATAGTTGGGAATGTTCCCTGAGTACATTTATATATAGACATTACCCAGTGCAACTCCTTTCTCTCCTCAAGAGCTAGGATTCCAAGTGGTTTATATAAGCCACAGTGATGTGGTGTGCAACACATATCCAGTGTGTACTTACATGCTTGGTTGTAGCTTATGCAGTGTTATTTAGCATGCCATATAGTAGACTACATTGGCATACTCCAGAGTGGGGAGAAGACATTGCATTAGGATCAGTTCTCTGGTTTGCATGTCCAGACAATGCTTGTGCCTGTATACATGTCCATCAGAAATTGCGCTTGAGTACCTGCCCACAAATGTGAAACACTGCCAAAAAGAAAGAAAGAGAAAAAAGCCTCCAGCTCCAGCAGTTAAACAGATTCTCCTTGTGGCACCAAATAAATCATTTTTGTCTGTCTGTGATGCCTTTCTCAAATACATAAATGGCACATTCATCACCCCCTGGTGCTCTCACTTACAAGCAGGGCCATCTTATCCTTCATTTTCTTGAAAGGCTGCTTGCTGACCAGTCAGCAGCAAATCTCACTTGCTGATGCTACATCCATAACAACGGCATGGCAAAGGGGTGAGGGATCATGTAAAGGCACTATTTCACAAAAAAAAAACCCACAATATATATACATTTTTAAAAATGAAAATAAAGTTAACAAAATCACGCAGGATCAAGGCCTATTGCAGCAATGGAATATGCAGAAGTAACCTTGTGTGAAAAGATGATTATCTATATTAATTTTGTTTAACCTCAGACAACTATGTCACTCATGAGGTTACCCAAGGTCACACAGCACTTACATAGGTAAATGATTTATCACATAGGCTACCACTGTATATCATATATAGATATGCATGCATATATATATATATATATATATATACAGTATATATATATATATATATATATATATATATATTCTATGAAAAAAACTGCATTAATGCATCATTTAGGATTAAAACACAATAGGGTTCCCTCTCCCTGGACCAGCCCATCATCCCAAGATTGACAGCTGATGGGGTGTGTCATTGGGGTTGTGAGCCTAAATGTCACCTCATTGCATCTGAAATTACATTCACAAGCCACAGTAAATAAGAATGGGGTGACATTTAGGCCACACAACCACAAATGACACACACCCATTATCATCTTAAGAATGATAATCCCGAAGTGGGAAGAGAAACAACCTAAAGATATTCATTTCCTGACTTTTTTGTTTAACCCTAAATGATGCATTAACACAATTTTTTGCATAAATTCCTGCTTTTGAGAAAGAATAAAAACTAACAACTTGCGCAAGTTGCTGGGAGTGTGGTAAACGTGTGTGTACCATCAACACCCTCCAAATTTCAATGTAAAACACCAAACCATGTCCAAGATATAACATTTAAAAGTTTGAGATTTTCAGTTGTCAGAGATGGGGAATTCCACACCTGTTAACATTTTACAAGCGCAACGACTGAAAACTACATCCATGACACTAAGTCTATGTAGCCTATCAATTTCAAGCCACCAGCACAATGCAAAACACTGTCCGCAGCATGTAAATTGTGCCACGCAGTATGTCCACAAAATACCATAATTCACATCTACGGGACATGCTGAGAGTACCCTCCAAATTTCAATGCAAAAGACCAAACCATGTCCGTGATAGAACATGTTAAAGTTTGAAATTTTCATTCATCAGAGTTGCACAATTCTGCATCTGTTAACATTTGACAGGCACAACAACTGACAACTACATCCATGACACTACGGCTAGGTACCCTATCAATTTCAAGCCACCAGCACAATGCAAAACACTATCCACAACACGTAAATTGTGTCACGCAATATCTACAAAATATTTTTTGTCTCTGACATGTAAACACTGTAATTCACATCTACAGGACATGTCAAGAACAACCTCCAAATTTCAAGAAAAAGGACCAAACTGTTTCAGAGATATTTAAACTTAAAGACTGGTGAAATTGCCATATCTAATGCATTATAAAATCTGACCATCTTGTCCCTCTCTCATGATCAAAGATGGTGATCAAAGAATTTGCAGGCTCATGATCAAATAATAAAAAATGCTGTAAATCAAAAATTAGAAGGAATTCCAGGAAACCACTGCCATGGTGCGACAGAACGAAGCCCCGTTAGCAAAACCCACCCTCATTTGTCTTCATAGGACACCCCTAGGCTGAGAAATTTGATTTCTTAATTCAGCAATCTCGTCCATCACTCACGATGCACGATTGTGATCAAAGAATCTCACGATCAAAGAATTTTCAGGCTCGCAAACAAAGAATTTGCAGGCTCATGATCATTTTGAATGAAACCAAAGGCTTGGCTCAATAGATCGGAGCCCCCTGAGTAAAACCCATCCAAGTTTTACTTCAGGAGTGACCCCTGAGCCGAGATATTTGTGTTTTTACGATTGAAAATCTAAAAACAAGATGGCGGACCTCGCAATCAAAGAATTCTGAGGGACAAAGAATCTTGAACTGTGAGGCTTCAAATTCTTTGACCGCCAGGTGGGACCAGATGGCCAGAACCCCATTCTTTGTTCACAAGACATACAGTACATATACATTTTCCCATTGACTTATAATGGGAAATTAAAAGTGGCACAACTTTTGAATGCCTTAATATTTTTTCACCAAACGAAAAGCAGCATGTTCAGCCACCAAAGCTCTTTCAAATGAGCCATCTCACAGAGCAGCACACCACATGATGGCTGCACAGGGCCACAGACAAAATCCAAAAAGCTGCCTCCATAAACAAATAATTTTGCATTTTTCAGCGTTTTCTTGTGCAAAGGCTGTACGTCCGACAAAAACAAAATTTGGCAAATCAAGAGATCTACCATGCTCCACCATGCATACCAAATTTCAGGCACATCCGTTGAATGGGTCCAAAGTTAATAACGAGCAACATTTGGACTTTAACATAGAAGTGCCTCCTCAACCCTAAATATAGGGGCACAACCATGCCCCTATAATATATATAAATATATATAATTTTTGTATATAAATATGTCTTTTATATATATATAAGGGATATGCAGTGGGGAGCTGTGTGATGTATCATTTATCTGTACAAGGGCAGTATGACCTCGAGTAACCTCACAAGTGGTGTAAGCCACAAATGATGTGCCCTAGGTTAAACTGCCTGAATGCTGATAAATCATATATCAAGCAGCTTCCCACTGCATATTTCATTTATGTGATAGGAAAGGTCTTTGAGTGTGTTTTGGTAAATTGTGGTTTCATCTTTGCAAAAAAAAAAAATTAACATTTGTGTGGGTCTTTTTTGTGCTCTGGGAAGTTAGTAAGTTAGTGCACCTTCTGATTAGCTGTTGCCATGGACATGATGTCAAGTTGTTCTGGAAACATTTCTGGTGATTGGTAGAGTGAGCGGCATTTAAAAAAAATGAAAAAATGGCAGCTGTTGTTAGTTTGTACTTTGGGAGGTCTGCTTTAGAAGAGCTTGTGTTTGCCAGTCTGGGCTATTTTTAGTTTCCGATTTTGGTGTTAGCTACAAAATGTAGTTGTCTTGTGGACCAAGATATAACAGAGTGAGCGTGTGCTGGGAGCTGAAGCTGAGGAGCAGAATTTGAAGAGTGAGAGGTTCGAGAAGAGCGAGAGAGAGAGAGAGAGAGAGAGAGAGACAGAGAGCCATCACCAGGAGTCGAATACAGTAGGTACTGCAATAGAGGGAGCTTTTCAGAAGGGAAATGTGTCATTTTTTTTATTAACAATCAACATTCAGAGCTGCAGGTGTTTCTGCAGCATGGCAGCAGTGTGTTTGCGGGACTGTGACCACCCATCTCTCTCTCTCTCTCTCTGGGCTGGATCACCTTTTAGAGAAGTGTCTGTCCTTGGGTATTTGCTGCCACCAGCTGGAGTTCACTCCAGCGCCCACCTCCAAGTTTACAAACTTGGGTAATCACACGTGCAATTGCACAAATCAAAGTCTGGTAGTGTGTGTCTCTCGGGTGGTGGATGCTAAAGAGAGTTTACCTCAGCGAGTGGAAACCATGTATTGCCTTAGCAAAATGACATCACTATTATGACTGTTGAGTAAATAAATAAATAGCTTTTTACTTAACAGTTGTGATTGTGAGTCTTCAGTGGGGTAAAGAATCTATTTACTGGGACAATGGGCTGCTTACAGAAAATGTACAACAGAGGAAGGGCTAGATGGTGAGGTGCTCCAGCAGTTGGCAGTCCCTAACGTTCACCGTCAGCAGCTTTTGGCCCTTGCCCATGATATCCCATTTTCAGGCCACTTGGGGGTGAGGCGCACGAATATGTGGCTAACCAACAATTTCTTCTGGCCTGGTATTGGCAAGAATGTGGCAAATTACTGCAGGACTTTTCCACAGTGCCAGTGGGTGGAGAAAATGGGGGACAAGGTCAAGGCAGCTTTGGTGCCCCTGCCCATTATTGATGAACCCTTCAAGAGGGTAGCTGTGGACATAGTGGGGTCAATGAGCACCCCAAATCACACTGGCAAGTGATATACCCTGGTAGTTGTTGGCAATGCCATAAGATACCCAGAGGCAGGAGATCACATGATGCCTTACACTGAGTAGATGCTCTCTCTCGAGTGCTCCTGTCACCCCTCCTTAAAACCTCTGTTTAAACTCAGTATTTTCACCTAACTTTTGGATTTGCTCTACTGCAGTGCTGAGTCCTGATTGTGAGTAGTTTGGAAGAAATTTGTTGTTTTCAACGAAGTATGGAGGCTGAAATGCGAACTGCTCTACCACACCATATGCCGCTCGATTACGCCAGAAAAAACAGCGAAGAAAGCGAAGGCCCAGACGACCTTGGCAGCTAAGAAAATGCTTGTCACCATGGAGACCACTCCTCTATCTCTGGAGCGGTTTCTTGTAGAATTTCGTCCCTTTCGGGATGAAGTTAGGTCTCTAACCGAGGAGCTGAAAATGGCGACTGGGAAGCTGGAAGAACTAACTCAGCGTGCCGGTGATTGTGAGGTGCAAATTACATTGGTCGAGAAAAGACTGGAGAACATTGATCCAGCTACGGCACTTGTGAGATGGGTTTCTAAACTGGAAGCCAAGGTTGAAGACCTTGAGGGGTGCAGTTGCCAGAATAACATTGTAGTTATTGGTTTCCCGGAACAAGAGGAGGGCTTTAACTCCATTTTATTTGCTAAAAAGTTCATTCAGAAGATAGCAGGCCCTTCATCTTTTGGGGCTGAATACATAGAGGAGCAGGCCCATCGAGCACTGAGGCCTATGCCAGCACTAGGGGCTCAACCCAGGGCTTTTATTTTTAAATTCCTGAATTTTCAGGAAAGCCAACATCTGCTGGCTAAGGTCAAGTATTTAAAAGAAGTGCTTTGGGAAGGATCCCCCATTCGAATCACTCAGGATCTCCTTCCAACTGTGAGGCAAAAGAGGCCAGAATATCACGGAGTGGTGACCAAGATATTAGCAGCAAACATCCCTTTTCGGATGTTGTATCCAGCTATTTTACAAGTGTCCATAGAGGGAAAATGGATTCCTTTGTAAGAACCAAAAACTGCGGAGCTCAAGATGAAAAAACTACTTCCCAATCTTTTCAGAGATGGGTGAGTGCCTAACTTATTCTTTCAGGGAGTTACAGCTAACGATATCTTACAGGATGTGCGGAACACTAATCTCTGGAACTCTGAGACAAATTGGATGTACAGCATTTATTTCCATACTGCTAGGAGAGAGACAGTTTAATACCATGGACCCCTTTAGAGAAGCACTCTTCCATCACAGATAGATGGAATTGTCAGGGTTTTTTGTTTTGGACTTTTTACTAAGAAGGGGTGCTTCCTTAATTTCTTTCAAAGTGATGGAAGCTACGTGTCAGACAAATGCATTTAGTGACTGGTTCATCCAGGGCCTTGGTTTCTTTCCACCTGCTTCTTCTGAGCATGAACTTTCAGCATAGTCCATCCTTATGAAAGCAATAATGCATGGACTGGGGACAATTTTTTGGTTAAGACCTGACGCTAGTATTCGCTCATGTATCCTTTTTATTTTGGTTGATGTCTTAACAATCCTGGATTGCAGCATGGTGTTTAGTTTGCAATGGGATGGGCTAAATTAGTAGCATATGTAGGGGCAGGACTGGAGAGCTGTTAATTTCGGCCACATTATCTGGTTACCCTACTAAATGGAATTTAGATAGGCTGGGGACCTGATAAAAACCCATATATTATCGAAGTGCATGTGTTGGATAAAACGGGGTATTATATTTAGACTCATCAGGTTTCAGTGTATTTTATTATGGGGTAAAAATATTATCTAAATTAGAATACAATGAGGAGGTTTGGGTGGGTGAAGGGAGGGAGGGACGTTGCATGGTGCTGGGTATTGCGCACTACAAAACACGAGGGTGGGGGGAGGGAGATCCCCTGTAGATTTCTTACTCCAGACGTGGAAGGGAAAGAAGACAATATTTGGTGATTTAATCTGTGGGAGGACAGGGGTAAAAGGGATATTAAAGTGGAGTTTATGTACTAGGGATGGGGGCCCCTTTCATATGTGAGGATTGGGGCGCAACTTGGCATGAGGGATATGTGACTTTTCATGCAGCAGGTTACATGGTTCAACAAGTTCAAATGTCTTTTTTTAAGTGCTCATGACAAATATTAAGAAATTTGTATCTTGGAATATTCAAGGCCTCCGCACTAAACTGAAACACTATCAGGTATTAAAACATGTCAATTTGCTTAAAGGAGGACTCATGTTTTTGCAGGAAACTCCTCTTCTGGAGTCGGAGGGAGCCCTCCTCCAAAGGCAATATATCGGGCAGGTTTTTAATGCAGGGGACAGTTCCCAGAGTCAGGGGTGGCTATATTGGTAGCTAGGAATATATCCTTTCAACCTGAACTGGTTATGGGCGACCCGCAGGGTAGATATCTATTTTTGACGGACACTTTAGAAAGAACTTCCTTAGTGCTGGGATGTGTCTATGGTCCTAATAATGACTCCCCCTTATTTTTTACCAATCCTTTAAAGGTACTGGCACCTTATACTGCTTATCCATGTATTATAGGAGGAGACCGGAATCTTCCTTTTTCCCCTGCCTTAGATAAGTCCACTCCCAGGAGACAAGGCCTCTCCCTGGCACAAAATGCTCTCAGAGAGATGGTTTACTATCAGGGATTAGTGGACCCATGGAGAATCTTGTACCCCACCTCCAAGAAATTCACATTCTGGTCCAGCGTTTATGGGACATCATCCCATATAGATTATTTTTTAATTAGTCAATCATTTTTTGCAGGGGATAGTGGATGCAGGCATTGCTTCAGGAGTAATATCAGACCATTCAGTGGTGAAATGTGATCTGATATTGACACCGGATGTGTAGCTTGACTCTCTATGGAAGCTGAATAATCAGCTCATCAAGGACCCCAAAATTATAGAAACGAGTATCCAGGAAATAGAAGAATATACCAGAAGTAATCAGAATTCTACTTCAAGGCCAGATCTTGAGTGGGGAGCCTCGAAGTGTGTATTAAGGGGAGTATTCATCAGGGTGGCCTCCCACCGGAAGAGAGAACGAGATAAGACATCCCTTTCACTCCTCTCCAAAATACATACCTTGGAGACATCTTTGTCTCCCATGACCACTACGGAGGATAGACAGCTATTGGTGGGTTGGAGGGATCAATACAGCTCAACACTTTGGGAGGAAGCTAAATATGCTATCCTAAAAACCGGTGTGAAATATCTCAATCAAGGAGAGAGAGCAGGCCATCTTCTGGCACTGAGACTGAAACAGGTTGAATCTTCCAGAATTATTCCAAGTATAAGATCCCAACATACAGGAGATCTTCCCTTGCTCCTAAAGCTATTACTACTGAATTTGCGAACTTTTACAAAGATCTGTATCAACCTATGCCTTACAGACCCACCACTGAGACCATGGAGTAGTACCTTCCACTACTTGGCCTCCCATCCCTCAATCAGGCTCAACAAGAAGCCTTGGTAACCTCCATGTCAGAGTTAGAAATTGAACAGGCTATCTCCTCCCTAGCAGCCGATGATGCTCCAGGCCCAGACAGGTTCTCCCCTAATTTTCATAACATTTTCAGCAAGCAAATTGTCCCTTGGTTATCCCATCTTTTTGACTGGCTGCTGGGTGGGAATCCTTTACACAGTTCTCTGTTAGAAGCTATGATTATTGTGTTACATAAACAGGGTAAGGATCCTAAACTGACAGGTAGCTACCATCCAATCTCACTACTGAATTGTGATATTAAAATCTTAGCAATACTTCTTGCTACCAGACTCAAAAGTGTACTTCCTGAGATTATCCATTCAGATCAAGTAGGGTTCATGCAGGGACACCAGTCTTCGGATCATTTTAGGGAAACTGGCACACATCTTCTCCGAATCCAGAGACTCAGAAATACCGGCTGGCTTGATGTCACTGGATGTGGAGAAGGCATTTGACTGTATAGACTGGCAATTTCTCTTTCAAACCATGCGTAGATTTGGATTTCCAGCTAAATATATCAAATGGATAGCTTCCTTTTACCAGAATCCTTAGGCCAGAATATATTGTAATGGATTTCTATCTAATAGGTTCTCACTGGGCTCGGGCACAAGGCAGGGGTGTCCCCTTTCTCCCCTACTATTCAACATTTATTTTGAACCACTGTTGGTCAAACTGAGAGCAGATGAAGGTGTTCAAAGAATCCCCACAGGTACCTACATTTTTAAATTATCGGGCTTATGCTGATGATGTGCTGCTTCACCTGATTTACCCCGCTCAGTCCTTTCCTATAGTTTTGAATATTATTAACAAATTTGGAACTGTCTCTAGCTATAAAAATAATCTATCTAAGATGATTGTCTTCCCCCAAAATTACAGGTTTCTGAAACAAGATATTTCCTCGATGGAGGTACAAAGGAATTCCGAGTATATTAAGTATTTGGGCTTAACTCTTTCTAAGAACGAAAGCTTCATGAAGATGGTGAACTTTGATACCCTTCTCGAAACCATTCAACAGGATTTTAAAAGGTGGCAATCTCTTCCGATTTCTCTTTGGGGAAAGATAAGTCTAGTCAAGATGAATATCTTGCCTAGAATATTTTACCTTCTCAATATGTTAAATATATGGATACCTCAAAGTGGTTTAAGACTTTACATTCCATTATATCTTCCTTTATGTGGGGGGGACACCTTCAATGCTCATATCTCAAATTAGCTGCATCTACACAAGCGGGGGTCCTTAAATTACCTCATTTTAGAGAACTGGAAGGGGACAGGATCAGTTGTGTTCCAGGACAGTAGCTGCTGCTGTTGTTTTCACAGGGTTCTTTTGGATTTTACTTGGTAGGTTAGTTCTTTTCTTTCTTACTTCTAAGGGGCTAGCAGGGTATTGTTTTGGGGGCTGCTGGATGTTTGTAAACTGATTTGGTGGCTGTAAGTGGGGCTCATTTTGTGGATGTTTCACTGTGTAACAGGCTGCGCTGGTAGAGGCCTATTTCTTCTGATTTAAAACCTATTTGGTGGGATTTTCTTGGGCCTGGTTCTTTGGCTGCTGGGCTTAGAGGGGAGACACAGACACAAGGCTGATACACTCTCTCTCTCGAGTCAAATGTCTGCCCAAGACCCTCCCTCCCCAGAAGTCTGCGAATTTATAGGGGAACACCTGCCCTGCAATTGGAGGAAAAGGCTGCAGGTGCAGCTCATGTAGTTCTAGCCACTGGGGGTTGGATTTAAAGGCTGGGAGAGAGGAGCTTAGGGAGTTGTTCATTTCCCTTATAAGTTTAATGTTTTGTACTGCACCTAGTAACAGGGTTACTGGTGTACAGTGAGACTGTCTCTAAGATTAGTGGGTGACCTGATTAGGCAGTAGGGGTATCTTGGACTAGGGGAGAACCTGGTGGCTCACCCAAGGAAACCTATTTGGAAGGGGATGGAACCACACATCATTAGGGACGGCATCTTTGGGAGGGTGGTGGGGTGCACAGGGTCTGGAGCAGCCATGATACTGGACTGGGCTTGGAAGTTCGGTGGTTGCCCAGTGTGCTACCAGCTAGCACAGCTAAGGGAGGAGGTTGCGGGGATTAGGAGAAAGCTGGGGAAGGGGTGGGTATGGTTGGGGAAGGGGCTGGGAATCTCTACAGGGTGGCACCAAGCACTGGGGTAGGGGCATAGGGAAAGGAGTGCAGGAGAATACTCAGGGGTCACATAGGGACCCTGGCAGAGAGGGTCAAAAGGACACTACCAAGGAAGCAGGCAGGTAACTGGGGACCCTCACAAAGGGGGGACGGAGGGACAACATTCTCAGGAAGTAGGCAGATGGCCAAGGCTGGACAGAGGAAGCAAGCGGGGAGGTGGATCAGACCTTACACTCAGTAACCGCTTCAATTCTCTTCTTCTGCTCAAGGATGAGGGGGTGATGTAGCCACGACAGAGGTGGTTAGAGGCGGAAAGGAGTGGGAGTGGGAGGCAGGAGGCAGGGGCCAGGTCTATAGCAGGAAGAACGGGAGGGGACCTGGAATGCAGGAGAATGGGGAGTAGTGAATCAGAGCAGGAGGGGCAGGCGGAAGAGGGAGAAAAGCGCAAGGAGAAGGACCAGTTGGGAGGAAAGGTAAAGGAGAAGGACCAGAAGTACAAGGAGGATTCAGTAAAGGGAGCTGAGGGTTTAGACCAGGGGAGCACGACGAGCAAGGAGGAACTAAATGGAGACAGGAAGGAAGGGAGGATGAGCCAGGCTAGTTTAGCAGATGGGGAGAAGGACCAGCTGTGAGCAGTGAGGGGGGAATTAGCAAGGTACAGAAGGATACTCAGGAGGAGGAGGCATAGGACTGGAGGTAGGGGGTGGCCATGGTAAATATGGAGGGTGGCATGTGGCACCCAGATGAGGGAGGAACAAGGGCCAGCTGGGTGGAGGGCCTGTAGAAAGGATGAGGGACATGGGGGGATGGAGGAAAGGGTGGTCAGAGTGCTCCTGCTGAGGATTCTATGATCAGGGTATCAAATGGGATAGGGAGGGAGAAGCCTGGCCAGTTAGAACAAGATGCTTCCCTGGACTAATGGTGCACAGGGCTAAGCATGAGGTATATCAGCTGGGAAAGGATTGTGGGGGTTCCCCAGACATACTGGTCCACCTGGGTACAAATGACATTGAGGGAAATAGCGAGCTAGAGATACAGGCAAGATTCAGGGAGCTTGCCAGGGTCTGTCATGACATAGGATGCACAGTTTCCTTCTCAGAAACCCTGCCAGTGCCAAGGGCTAGTGGGGAACACAAAAGGAAAATTAGGGAGATAAACCAGTGGCTCAGGGAGTGGTGTGAGGCCAGAGGGTATGGGTTGATGGGGATTGGGGAGACCTGGGAGGATAAGGAGCTGTATGCTGAGATAGACTACATCTCAATTTGGAGGAGAGATCCTAAGTTGAAAATAGAGGGGTTCATTGGTAAAAGTGGGGTTTAAACTTGTGAAGGGGGTGGGATGGGAGAAAAGGCTGTCAAGGGGTGCCGATAAAGGAGGACTCTGTCTCCACCCCTGGGGACCAGGAGGATTGCAGGAAAGGCCAACTGGCAAAGTGCAGACCAGGAAAACAGAATCCCCATGGGAACACGAGCAGGGAAATGGAACTATAGGGAAAGGGTGGAAGGTAGTCCTGCTAAATGCCAGGAGCTTGGGCAATAAAATGCCTGAGCTCAGGCGATGCTAACTGAGGGAGCAGTGGATGTGGCAGTGGTCACTGAGACTTGAGCCACTGCAAGACATGACTGGGACCTGAACCTGGAGGGTTACACTATGTTCAGGAAGGACAGGGGAGGAAGGGAGGAGTAGCAATGATAGTCAAAACTGCATTGGCATAGGGGAATGGAGGAGGCGGAGGGAACCGTGGAGGCGATTTGGGTCACCTTGATAACAAGGGGGGGCAAGAGGTAAAATAGGGTGGTGTATAGACCCCCTGCCTGGCGGAGGAGCTGGAGGACAGTCTGGTGGCAGATGTTGGGAGACACTGCAGACTGGGCAGAGAGCAGTGGTGGTGTTGGGGGACTTAAACATGCCAGGAACAGACTGGGAGACTATGACATCCTCTGTGACCAGGAACAGAGGTTGTTGGATGTCTTTCAAGATGCGTTCCTAACTCAGCAGGTGAGGGAACCGACCAGGGAGGCACGGGTACTGGATGTGGTCCTGGCAGACAGTGACCAGATTGGGGGCCTGGAGGTAAGGGACCCATTGGCGGGGAGTGACCATGCCATGGTCTGGTTCTGCCTGGAACTAGGAGGGGTAGAAGGCTGCCCAAAGACGGAAGCAACCGACTTCAGGGGGGCGGATTTTAAGGAAATGGGAAGGATCCTTAAGGAGCATTTGGATGGGATTGGGTCAGACATGGACGCTGATAGTAGGTGGGAAATCATCAGGAGAGGGGTGCAGGATGCTACCAGCACCTGTGCAAAGGTAAGCGAAATGCGGTGGGGCCCAAAACCTGTTGGTGGACCAGGGAGGTCCAGGAGGTGGTGCGAGGAAAGAAAGCAGCCTATAAGCAATTCAAGTGCTCAAGGAGTGAAAGGGATCGAGGGAGCATGAGCTGATGGCTAGAAGGGCCACTAGAGTGGTGAGGGCGCTAAGGCAAGGAAGGAGCAGAACCTGGCCAGGAAATTAGGAGAGAACAAGGGTTCTTTAGATACATTGGGGAAAAACGAAGGGTGAAGGGCAGATTAGCAGGATTATATCAGGGAGATGGGCACAGACCGGGGGGCAGGCTGAGGTACTAAAGAGTACTTCACCTCAGTTTTCACCAAGGAAAATGGGGGTGCTGCATCATACATGGGAGGAGGCAGAGATACTGAGGAGGGGGGACCCTTACCGATCGGCAGGTCTGGGGAGAGGGGGAGGCATCACTGGCAGGTGGGGGGAAGGCTAAGCAGGGAGAAGAGGTACCGGAAGTGGAAATCACAGCAGAGAGAGTGAGGGAAGCCCTCAGCTCCCTTAAGATGGAGAAAGCACCGGGGCCGGATAAATTACATCCCAGAGTGCTGAAGGAACTTGCAGATGTCCTGGCGAAACCCCTGGCAGAGCTTTTCACCATCTCTCTGAGGACAGGGTGGGTGCCCCAAGACTGGAAGGTGGCGCATATAGTGCCTATCCACAAGGGGGGATCAAGGGAGGTGGCAGGGAACTACAGGCCTGTCAGCCTGACATCGGTGGTGGGCAAGGTGATGGAGGGCATTGTCAAGGAGAGGCTAGGGGGGGACCTGGATAAGTCAGGGTGCCTGGACAATAGACAGCATGGATTCATCCCTGGGAAATCGTGTCAGACAAACCTAGTGGAGTTCTATGACTGGGTGACAAGTGCCTTGGACCTGGGTAGACCAGTGGATGTCCTCTTTCTAGACTTCAGCAAGGCATTTGACTCTGTTCCTCACGTGGGCCTGTTGGATAAGCTGGGAGAAATGGGGGTGGGGAACCAGATGATCAGATGGATAGGCAATTGGCTCCAGGACTGGACCCAGATGGTCGTAGTTGGTGGGATAGTCTCATCCCCAAGGAGGGTCATTAGTGGGGTCCCACAGGGATCAGTCCTTGGGCCCCTTCTGTTCAACACCTACGTATCTGACATAAGGACAGGAATCAGGAGTGAGATGAGTCTCTTTGCAGATGACTCAAAACTGGGGCGGTGGTGGATGGGGAGGAGGGGAGGAGGGTGGCCCTACAGGGGGACCTGGAGGCTCTGGAAAGATGGTCTAGAAAGTGGAAGCTGAGGTTCAATGCAGGGAAATGCAAGGTACTCCACCTGGGGGCCAGAAACCCAGGCCAAGTGTACACCCTGGGGAGAAATGCTACAAGTCTCGATGGCTGAGAGGGACCTGGGGGTGGTGGTGGATGTCAAGATGAACAACTCTGAGACTTGTGGAGGCAGCAGCCAAGGCCAACAGGATGCTGGGATGCATCGCTAGGGATCACCTCCAGAAGGAGGAAGTGATACTCCTCTGTATAACTGCTTGGTGAGGCCACACCTTGAGTACTGCATGCAGTTTTGGAGGCCACACTTAAAGAGGGACATTAACCTCCTTTAGAGGGTCCAGAGGAGGACAACCAAAATGATTTGGGGCTTGGGGGACAGGACCTATGAGGAGAGACTCGAAGAGCTAAATATGTACACATTGGAAGAGAGAAGGAACCGGGGGGACATGATAGAGGTCTTCAGGTACATGAAGAGGGTAAATAGGGGAGGAACAGTCAGGGTGCTTCGAAGGAAGGAGGAAGGGGCCACTAGAGGGCATGGGTGGAAGCTGGAGGGGGGAAGATTCAGGGGAGAAAGGAGGAGGTGCTACTTCACTGAGAGGGTGGTGGAGCCATGGAATGCACTGCCTAGGGGGCTGGTGGAGGCAGAGACAGTGGAGGGGTTCAAGAGGGGGTGGGACAGGTACAGGGGAAGGGTTCTGGAAGCAAAATCCAATGCAGCAAGAATATCCGGAACTGGGAAGGGAGAAGCCAGAGAAGGCGAGGGGGACAGCAAGGTCAGCACCCAGGGTGGGGGCTGACCAAACGAGCAGACACGAAAGACCGTTAGGCCTATTCTGCTGGCATTTTAGTATGTTAGTATGTTAGCATGTATTACTGGGCAAGTCAGGCAACCAAATACTTACACTGTTTTTCATCTCAAGAAGAAATTGCCTCCATGTCTTAGATACCTAACTGGCTGTTGTTAGAGAGAGAGAGATACTTGATAATTTAAATATGGCCAAGGATGCTCTTTTATCTGTTCCCATTAGAAACCTCCCTGCTGGTATTAGAAAATCTCCTATACTAGTATCCCTTAAAGTACATGGTCAACCATGTGCTTTTCTGAAGTACCAGAATACCAAGGATTCCAGGCAACCAATAGTTGGTAACCCGAACCTCCAAACTGGGGGGGAAATTATTTCCCCACTCTGGCTCCCTCAGTTTAATAAAACTTGTGTTGGGGACTTATTTCATGAAGATTTAAGTATGGATTCCACCACCACAATGGCTTCTTACTCTTTGGTTCAAAAACAGATTTTTAAAGTTGGCAACTTCGACATCTTTTAAATCAGATGTTTCCCGATATTGGAAACTTGGTAGAGGGCTGTGGGAAACCCCATGCAGTATCCTTAATTTATACCTCATTACGAATAAATGTGCTTGATGTGGGCAAGGAAGTTCCCGGATATTGGAATTCCTGTTTCTCAAACTCTTTTGAGAAGTGGGAATCCATTCATCTGGACTCTCAGATATGTATTCCAAGACAGGTTAAAGCTTACATAGTATAGAATATTGAATGACATGTATTGGACCACGGTTAAACTCCATAAAATAGGCAGGCGATCGGATGCCCAATGTTTTAGATGTCAGAATGGTGAAGGGGACATGCTCCACATATTCTGGGAATGCCCCTCAATTAGGAAGCTAGGGGATCTAATTAGGGGTACAACTGGTCCCTTACTGGGTACTGGAGAACTATTCATGCCAGAGATATGTTTAGTAAGGGATTTCTCCATTATCCTGGTTAAAGATCGCAGGTATCATATGTCTATGATAGCACTTAATCTTAAAAAATGTATCTTGTTTCATTAGTAAGATGATCATATCATCACTTATGAGGAATGGTTAAAAGACCTGTTATTTAATCTCTGTGCTGAACAAATAAAAGCTAGTTTGGGTGGGTCTCCTTCCTGCTACAAGAAAGTGTGGGAGAGCCTACACACCTTTTATCTTCTCCAGACTGGAGTCTCGAAGTAACATGCTATCTAGTTCTTGATGGGAATATTTGTCTATACACTGTTGCAATGTCTGACTACAATATATATGCAGATTTTATATGTACCATGCTTCCTAGGTTATAGAGGGATGTGCCAAGCTGGGGGAGGTGTAGGGGAGGGGAGAAGGGTGATTGTGAGGGGAGATGGTAGGGGAAGCTTTACCAGGGAGTTGATTGTTTTATGACTGGATTCTGTAATATGTTATTGATCCCTCCATGTTGGAGCCTCTATGTGAAAACTCAATAAAAGTTGAATTTAAAAAAAAAGATAGCCAGAGACAGTGGCCCTATCATCCTTTGAGACGGAACCAGTGGCAGATGCACTGTTGGGAATATTTAGATGGGTGGGCTTTCCCCAAGATATACTGTCAGATTGGGGTGCCAATTTCATGTCA
Source organism: Neoceratodus forsteri (assembly GCA_016271365.2). NCBI lineage: Eukaryota > Metazoa > Chordata > Ceratodontiformes > Ceratodontidae > Neoceratodus > Neoceratodus forsteri. The sequence goes on from CM057453.1 coordinate 79,588,911, forward strand.
GGGTTAATGAGTAGTTTGTGGGAGAAGTATGGGGAAAAGCAGCTCAAAACATCCCCATACCATCCTCAAGCTAATGGTCTGGTGGAGCAATTTAATTCAACCCTTAAGACCATGCTAAGGACCTTTGCAGACCAGCATAAGAGGGACTGGGACAAATATTTGCCTCATCTCCTATTTGCATACCGGGAAGTCCCACAGAAGTCCACAGGGTTCTCACCTTTCAAGCTCCTGTTTGGTCATAGGGTGCGGGGGCCCCTAGATTTGATTCAGGACGAATGGGAGGGTGACTGTGCCTACCAAGGGGAGTCTGTTGTGGAGTATGTCCTGAACTTCGGGACCTGCCTTAAGAAGCTCATCGGGCTTGCTCAGGAGCACTTGGCCACTGCACAACAGCGGCAGAAAGTCTGGTATGACCGCGGGGCCCGAGCCAGAGAATATAAGGTGGGACAGCGAGTGGTGACACTTATCCCTGTCTGACAGAATAAATTACAGGCAGCATGGGAGGGGCCATTTTCCATTGCTCAAAAGTTTAATGATGTCAATTACATGATAGAGCTACCGGACAGGAGATGCAGGTGAAAGGTGTGTCATGTTAACATGCTGAAGCCCTACTATGACAGGGAGGAATTGGTCCTTGCTGTATGCAGTGCCCCAGAGGAGGAAACTGAGATGGATCCAATGGTGGACCTGCTTGGAGAGGCCCGGATTGCATCCTCTGTGGACAACCTTACCCTCTCTGAACAGCTGACATCAGCTCAGGTGCAAGAAATTCAGGGTGTGCTGAGAGAATTTGAGGACATATTCATAGGGAAATCAGGGTATATCACAATGACAGAGCCCCATGTAGATACAGGGACCCAGGTTCCGCTGAAACAGTCTCCTTAAAGCATACCTGAGCACGTTAAGCAGACTGTGAAAGAGGAGCTCAAAGAGATGTTGGAACTTGGAGTAATCCAGGTATCTAGTACCCCCTGGGCATCACCCACAGTACTGATCCCCAAAAAGGATGGCACCACACGATTCTGTGTTGACTACCAGTGGCTTAATAACTGCACAGATTCTGATGCCTATCCCATGCCCAGAACAGATGAGACCCTGGAGCGACTGGGGGGAGCAAAGTATATGACCATAATAGACCTAACAAAGGGCTACTGGTAGGTACCTTTGACCCCTGCAGCCAGGTAGAGATCAGCTTTTGTCACTTCATTTGGTTTATATGACTTCAAGGTAATACCATTTGGAATGAAGAATGCACCTGCAACCTTTCAACGGCTTGTGGATCACATTCTGTCTGGGGTAGGTGAGTTTGCATTGGGGTATATGGATGATATAGCCATATACAGCCAGACCTGGGTTGAGCACATCAAGAATGGACAGGATGTGTTCCACAGGCTGAAGAAAGTAGGTCTGACAGTCAACGTGGAAAAGTGCCATATAGGTATGGCAAAAGTGTCCTACCTTGGGCACCAGGTGGGTAGCGGACACATCCATCCGGAGCCTGCCAAGGTCAATGCCATTCTGGCCTGGCCTACTCCTACCACCAAGAAATAGGTAAGGGCATTTCTGGGGACAGCAGGGTACTACCAGAGGTCTGTTCCTCAGTATAGTGATCTTGCTAAGCTCCTAACAGACCTACAGTAACCAAGAAGGGAAAGCCAGATAAGGTGCAGTGGGCAGAATGCTGTGAGTAGGGTCACCACCTTTGGATGGGGTAAAAACCGGATGCTAAACCACACCCCAAACTCCGCCTCTGGCTCCACCCCCTTTTTATGACTGGCAAGTATATCGCTCCTCCTCCAAAGACATTTGTAATGTTGGAATGGACATTAGTAGTGATAGGAAATCATTTTTATGCTGTTATTTATTTGATTTATTTATTCAGTTATTTATTTTTATTCTTAGGTAACCAGGTTAACTCCCATAGGCCACATAGCCCATTTTACAGGTGTGACCCAGGAGCACAAAAAGGTTAATTGACTTGCTCGGGGTCACACAGTATGTAAGTGGAGACTGTGGGAATCAAACTCTGGTCTGCTGAATGTGCCAGTCTCATCCACAGCTTATTGCTCAGCCCTCTGTTAAACACTCTCCCATTTTCCTTTCCATGACAGTCATGTATTCTGATGCTTTGACCAATTTTTGATAACTTAATTATTGGTGCTTGTGGTACCCTTATTACTGCACTGTGTTCCCCTTTACCTCAGCAGCTACTACTGTTTCTTTTCGTATTTCTAAGACATTCCACAATTTCAGACACACCATTCCATGCTGTTTATCTGAATGACCTGTAAAAGTGTAGCGAATATCATGGAATGTTCAGGTAATACAAAAAATAAAAGCAAATGTAGTGATAAAAGCATTGCAAGTTAGAATATTACTTTAACAAAAATTGGTCTAAAATACAGCCGTGGGTGTTAAAGCGGGGGAAGGTCCTGGAGAGTGTGGACTTCTTGCCAGGGAGAGAGAACTCTCTGTTCAAACTTTGGCGGGGGCTGGGACTTGGAAAATTCTCACAGCTTTTTATGGGAGAGACAGTTAAAAGTTTTGCCCAACTGCAGCAGGAATTTGGTATCCCCACCTCAGATTTTTATGGTTATTTGCAGATCAGACACTACATCCAAGCTGTAGAGAAGTGCGCATCGGAGCTGAGGTTAACCTGGCTTAGTTCACTCCTGGAGTTGTTTCAGGAACTTCTTAGTGGGTCAGCCCCCCAAAATCACCTAGTTTCCAAATTATATGCGGTAGGGGTACCAAATGGCCCGGAACCTAGATCTCAAATACAAGCCCACTGGGAAAAAGAACTGGGTCTGGAAGATGAGGTACCGAACTGGGAGGTGATATGGAGGATGGTGCACAAAACCACAACCTCACCCTCTTGGAGGGAGTTCAGATGGCAAATGCTGACAAGATTTTTGAGAACACCAGTGGTAGTTAAGCACTTCGATCAAGCTTGTTCAGACAAGTGCTGGAGGGGCTGTGGGCAAGTGGGCTCGCATGAACATATTTTCTGGAGCTGTCCCAAGGTCAAGGGTTTTTGGAGTCGGGTGGCTCAAGGCTTGGGGCAGATCTTTTAGATTGAAGTTCCGGACCGGCCCCGTTATCTTTTATTAGGGGAGCTTCCTCCTGGACTGAAGGGTCCAAAAGCCAAATACTTGTTCCCAATTCTCCTGGCGGCAGCCCAAAAGGCAGTTACGAGGTTGTGGCTAAGCAAGGCATCCCCAGGAGAGGAGCAATGGCTAGAGGGCTGTAATCGGATTAAAATAATGGAGAGGCTCACAGCCAACCTAAACTTAAAGCTTGAGCAATTTAAGTCTTGTTGGTTCCCCTTTTTTGAATTCTTGGGGGTTAGGGAAGGGGTTGACACCTTGGAAATCCTGGCCAGAGAAGCTCTGGATTGAGAGCTAGAGAAGATTTTGGGTTTGCCGCCCACCCCCCCCCAAGGGGAATATGGACCGGAATATACTGGTAGGGATGTGGCTATATGAGGATCAACACAAGGTCACCATCTGCTGGGGGGGGAGGGGGATAGGGTATGAGTAGGCTGTTTTACAGTTCACTGTCCCCCCTTTTTTTCTTCTTCTCTTCATCTTCCCTTCCTATGTCTGTCCATAAATGATTAAAGGATTAATGACTGGATTATTAAGTTATAATACAGACAGAAGTGTAGAGTTCGGCTATAAACTAGCTTGGATATTTTTACTAGCTGAGCAGAGTATTTTGATAACATTTTTGGCTGAACTCACAAATGAACTTAAGACTCCTATGATGTAAACGAAGTTGGTACAGGAGTGACTTCTGTCCAGGAGAATGTATTGTTCTTTTTAATTCTTTCTTTTCACTCTGTAACCTGTTCCTTATTGAAAAAGTGGAATAATAAAAATTACAATTTCAAAAAAGAAAAAAAAATTGGTCTAAAACATACCAGAATATAGGACAAACAAAAGAAACACATGAGACAAGCAGTAAAAGCTGTTTCCTGTCATAGCAGTAAAGGACCATACTTAAAATTCAGAATGGAAAAGATTAGGTTAATTTACTGCTAATGATCTTAATGACCACACTTTACACCTCCCAGACAGACTGGTCTTACAAACAAAGGCAGGTCTGAATGACTGTGCTGTCAGAACTTCTTTGTAACCTGGACATGCAATGCAGCCAAAATAGTGACTGAGTTGATGCATCAGTTTTAAAAGTATATGAGCACTCAAAATGGCCCAAAAACCGGACTGCATTTAATCAACACCGGATGACCGGATAAGGACCCTAAAAACTGGATTATCCGGTCAAAAACCGGATAGGTGGCAACCCTAGCTGTGAGGTCACTTTTCAAGAGCTAAAGAAGGCCATAAGCAGCCCAGCTGTATTTGCCAGCCCCAATTACAGTCTAAAGTTTATGGTCCATGTGGATGCCTCAGATCATGGGCTGGGGGCTGTGCTGAGCCAGGTTACCCAGCAGGGGAGGAGCACCCGGTTGTGTACCTCAGCTGGAGGCTTTTGCCCAGAGAGGAGGCATGTGCCACAATCGAGAAGGAATGATTGGGAATAGTGTGGGCCCTTCAGAAGCTGCAGCCTTATCTATATGGGAGAGAATTTACTGTAGTCACAGATCATAATCCCCTGATGTGGCTGCATAGGTCAAGTGGACAAAATGGTAAACTACTACGTTGGAGTTTGGTACTGCAGGCATACAACATGACCATCCAGCAGCGCAGTGGCAAACAAAATGCAAATGCGGATGAGCTATCTAGACAGGGCTAATGGCATGGCTGGATACTTTGGGCACTTTCTGACAGTTGCATGAATGGCTACATCACTTGGGGTGGCCCAAAGGACATGCTTTCATCACCTGGGGGGGGGGGGAGTGTGACAAAAATGGGAAGGAAGAAGTTAATGGTGGATTCTGTAGGTGGCTTATTTTTTTAGCAGTCTGGAAAAAAACACACACAAGCTGAAATTCCACAAGCTGCAATTGTCACTGTCCTCCCTAGCTGCTAGATAAGAGCTGGGTCATAAATCTGAGTGGACATGTCCACACACAGACTCACAGCTGGGGCTATGTGATGGGGAGGGGAGAACCACTGGACCACCATGGATTTCTGTGGGTGCTTCTGTATGGTGTTCAGGGGGGTGGAAGCCACCCATAGCTGGCAGCTGCTGTGTTGCGCATTGCAGTACAGCAGCATGCCTGTGACTGGCTAGCAGTTGAGCCTATTTTTATGGGCTCAACTTTGTGCCCAAGTATGCAGCACATCTCTGGGATGTGCCAGCAGATGCAACGCACATCCTGGGCTGAATATCGGGATGTGCCACACATGCACGGGCACACCCCCTGGAGATGTGCCGCACACATTATCTTTGCGCCCTGGTGCATCGGGTGTTGCACTGTGCAATTCCCCCATTTGAATATTGCTCCAGGGTGCATTTTTGGGGCTGCGCTGGTGCAACTCAGTTGTGCCAGGCACAATCCCTTTGAATATCTCGGCCATACTCTTTTTACATTTTTTTCTTTTTCTGAAATGTATAACTTGTACCTTACTTACATTGTTAATGAACATGCACCCACTGTTGTAACTTTATTTAATATTGTTTTACTCCTTGCCATATCCCACCCCCACCCCCAAGGTCACACCTGGAAATGAACTGCAGCTCAGTGTGCCTCTCCCAGTCACTACATTTTGAACCAGTAACTAAATAAATAACAAGAATGGAAACTCCTGCCAGCTGCTGTTTTACTTTTATTTTGCACACACACACACACACACACAAAACAGACCACCCCTAACATTTTCTGATGTTTCATCATTTTAAGAAACAAAAATGCACCTCTCTCTAGAACTGATTTTCAGCAGCAGCATGAGTGTTTTTTTGTTTCTTTGTTTGTTTGTTTTTTAATAATACAAATTCAACCAGATGCTTCTTGTCAAGAATTAAAAATCAGCATTTTGTATATTTTATGTTTCAAACTAGGTACTGCACAAAATAACACATGGGCAATCATGCTCAGCTCCTGAAGTTATGATGACATTAGGGACTGCATGTGCTTTGCTAGCAAGGCCTCTGTGATGTCATCAGAATACCTCGAGGGAAATAACAGTCTTGTTCATGGTTGCCCATCCATTCTCCTTTATTAAACACATCTTTTAGAAAGTGTCCCATTGACATTGTAGGAAACTGGATTTGAGCTGGAAACCTTGTAAGGATGAGAACCGAATAAAATGGGGAGCAGTGGAAGGAGTCAGAGAGGAACAAGAAGGTGAGCTAAATGGTGAAAACAAGCAGGGTAGAGGGAAGAAACTAAACAAATAATAAACCACAAAGTAGGACTCCATGAGAATTTCATATATTATCTATATCAAGACCGCCTGTAAAAATGCCTGCTTTGCCTAATTTTCAGCCTAGTACCCATATGTTTTCTGCTTTGAAACCCAACAATTTTGCATCAAATTGTACACAGTTTTATTGGATAATTCTCTTACACTTCACAATGACAGTATGGTAGCACGAGAATGGTGGCCCAATCCCCGGCACATGTCTCCAGGGCAACCATCAAGTAGGGTGGCTGGATGAGGGGTTGGAGAATATCACGATGGGATGTTGCTATACATACACATGTGGAGGGGAAGCGATCACACACAACAAGGGGTGGGAGGGAATGTGAGAGGTGGTGCTGTGGCTGGTTGCCCAGCCAACCCTATGTGGTGGGTGAGTTGGTGACATTGGTCGACGGGGTACTGGGTTCAGGTCAGGGTGCTGGTTTGCTTTTGTTGCACCTGGCCCAAATCTTTTTTTTTTCATGTTTTCACCTCCGACATGCACCCCCCCCCGGAGATGAGAATCCTTACGTAGGGAGGTGTGAGGGGTGCAACCCCCAGCATAAAACAATAAAAAACTAAGTCCACAGCACCGTTTTGCTGTGCGCTGGGGTGTCAGAGTGCCGAAATGAATTTTCGGCACTCTGACTTCGCTATAACACCGATCACTTTTAGGCTTTCACTGTTAATCACATAAACCCGACAGTATTATATTTATTTTGCCTCTCTCAAGTTTATCATGTACTGTTGTTACACACATGCCAGTTACATTTAATTTAATATTATTTTGTAATATAAAGACAGGGAACAATATACAGTAGTACAGTTTTTTTTTTGTTTTGTTTTTTTTTATCTTCCCTGCACCTCCATCTGCCACTCCTTCAGGCCAAATGCCAAGGACACTCTCCCCCCTGGCTAAGACACCAATCCCCAACCCCACATCACAGCCACCTCAGGGTAACCCAAAATAACCCTTCGTTGGGTGGGTTTTCCTCTTCCGAGGAGGAAGGGTCTGGTGGCCAACAGCGTTGGCTGTGGGTGCTGCTGGCATCAGTTCAGTTTCTCAGAGTTACAAGGAGGCACTGGTTGAGGCAGCCATCATACGGTAGATTGGAGGTGCCATTTTTCTATTTTTTCTCCTCCAATTCCCCTGTGGTTCACATCTGTATTACCCCTGGTCTCCACTGGGGGCCACTACAGAGCGATGCCTCTCCCTAACCCATCCCAGCAGAAGAGAGCAGTCCTCCATACACTCAATCCTTCTCCTTCCCCTGCTGACCCACTGGAGCCTCAGTCTGTTCCCAAACCCGGGTCGCTGGTGTGGTTTGAGATAAGGTACTAGTGCCTCAACCCTCTATACCACTGGCCTTGCCTAGTAGTACAGTTTTTGATCACTCTACTGTTTAAGTAAGCGCAACAGAGATCTCCTACTCCGACAACATCTTACTTTCTTAAAATATAATTTCCCATCTCTTTCACATGTGGAGGGGGGAAACTGTTAATAAACCATTTTGGTAGTGCTATCGTTGTATTCTTTTTTAAAATATTTACTTTTTGGAGAAGCTTAAATGTTGTGAATGTTTTGAGATTCAGCCCAGACCTGTTTGGCAGTGCACTGTTTTTTGTATTTGTATTTATTTACCGTCCCCCCACCTATTTCTCTTCTTGACGCCAATCCGCTACCCTCCCCAGAAATAGGTGCACCTCACCTTCCTCTCCCCACCTGTTTCTCCTCCTCACCTCAATCAGCTACCCCTCCCAAAAATCTCTAAACTAGCAAACTATACCTACGAGTGCTGCTTCGCCTGGTATCCTCCCCCTGCTCTGCAGCCGCCGGTCAACGACGTGGCTGTACAATTGCTTAACCTCCCTAGTTTTCCTACTGGTAATCCTAATACCTCCAACTCCAGTTAAATACCAGCTCAATATTAGTTACTCCCCCACTCTCATAAATATCCTACCACTGGGCCCTGCAACAATGAGTTATACATATGTCTACTCTCTTGGTCCTAAACTGCTCAGGCACTCATTCTGTAACTTCAGTTCTCCCACCCTCGCCCTCATACCTCACCTCATCCTTTCATTATATACCACTAAGGCTGGCAGATTTCAGATGAGGAAGTCACCAGCCACACTTAAGTTACTCAGATATTTACTACTCAAGAATTCCCTGCCTCTTCTCTTGATGTCTGGTAATGTCCACCCCAGCCCCAGTCCGACACAACAGACACACTGCCGTGGAAGCAACCTTGGTTCTCTAAAATTGGCCTCCATTAGTATTCATAGCCTGCTGCCCAAACTAGATGAGCTCGAAACCTGGGTTACTCAGCAAAGACCGGACATGCTATCTGTAGCTGAAACTTGGCTTACACCAAAGGTTCCAGATACTGCAATTTCTCTTACTGGCTATACCATCTACAGACAAGATAGGCTAGGCAAAAGGGGTGGCAGGTGTGTAATTTATCTCAATGATTCACTTCTGGGGCATGCCCTCCCACAATTGGATACTGGGACTAATGTTCAGACCCTTGCCATAAGGATACTACTTGGCCACCCTAGCAAATCACTCACTGTAGTATGAGACTACATCCCACCACATGACCAGGCCAGTGGTTTCAATATGGTAACTGAATACCTAACCAGTTTACCCCATCACTCTGAAGTGGTAGTACTTGTGGATTTTAACTTGAACTGACTGGCCCCTGAGGTTGACCCCTACAAAGATGTCACTTTTGATGCCACCATCGATGTTGCCCAATTGGTGACTACACCCACCAGAACCAATTACAGGTCTGAGTCCAGTTCACTGTTAGACTGGTTACTTACTAACTGCCTGGAGAGAATCACTGGCAATGCCATCCTGCCTGACTCAGTCAGTGACCATTCCCCATTTATTTGTCACTGGTCAAATAGGGCCCTCAAGCCACCTGCAAAAATGGTAGTGCATCGTGTCCTAAAGAAAGAGGTGCCTAAAAATCTCCAGGCCAATCTTCAACAATGTGACTGGTCACTGATAGACTCAGCTCCAAGTGTGGACCAAACACTGGAGTACTTCATCTCTAAATTGAATACAGCCTGTGATATCTTTGCCCCTATCAGAAAACAGAAGATTAAGGGAGCAAATAAGCCTTAGATTACCCCCTCCCTACTCAACAAAATGACCACTAGGGATAATGTATGGCACCGCACACGTGCCACAAGCACACAGGCTGATACCCAGCTTTACAAAACTGCTAGGAACACCTGCACTCATGAGATTCATCTTGCCAAAAGCCCTTACTTAAAGGATGTGATCTCAAACTCCTAAGGTGACAGCAGGAACTTTTGGGACAATCTAAAAATCCTTACTGTCAAATCCAACAAATTCTCCCCCTCAATGATTGATGGGAATGGTGAAACCATCCAGGACCCCATGCGTATAGCAGATACTTTTAACATTGCCTTTGCTGACCTCAGCGGCATACTCCCCCCTGACTTCTTTGATGCACATGCCCGTAAAGTTGATACTAGTATTACAGACCACCCTCTGAATGCTCCCCCTTTCTACTTCAGGAGGGTTACCTTGGCTGAAGAAAAAAAAATACCTGCCATGGGTACTTGGCAAAGCAAGATTTAGCAGTGATTCTCTTGATCTCAAACTCCTAAACCTCACCCTCTGTGCGGCCCAGGCACCACTCTCTAAAGTGTTGAATCTTTCACTCTGCCTTGATCAGGTCCCCCAGTGGTGGAAAGTCGCTGTGGTTACACCCATCCGCAAAAGTGGTGATCAAGCGCAGCCTTCTAACTACCTCCCGATATCAATCCACCCCCCGATCGATGGCATTAGAGCATGCAGTCTCAGACCAGCTTACTGAATACCTTGATAAATATCAAATCTAATGTCTACAAAAGCATGGATTTCGTAAGGCACATAGTACCACCACTGCACTACTAGAGTATACTGGCTTTATACATAATGCACTTGACTGGGGTCAACTTGTGGGGGCGATTTACATTGACCTCACAAAAGCCTTCGAAATGGTCAACCATACTCTGCTGCTTGACTCACACCTCACATTAGGTCTTTCTAGTGTTGCAAGTGGATGGTTTAAAAGCTACCTTGATGGCAGATCACAAGTCAAAATAAGTGACACTTTTTCTGCCAGCCAGCTAGTGCATTCCACAGTCCATCAAGGTTAAGTCCTTGGCCCCCTACTCTTTAGCCTTTTCCTTAACACCCTCCCATAGTCCAGCTCCTACGACATAATACTTTTTGCGGATGACGCTGTTATCTTCACTATGCAACCTTCTAGTAAGACAACTCCAGAACAACATCATAACTGTTGAGACCTGGTTTACTAAACAAAATCTCATAATGAATTATAAAAAGATGAAAACCATGCTTTTCTCCAGCTGGCAAAATAGACACAAATCTCACTGGTTAACTATTCTAAATAGTCGTAGTTCACCTCCAGAACAGGTACAGGATTTTAAATATCTAGGGATTACTCTAGACAGCTCTCTGTTATACACCACTCACATAGCCTATATTATAAAGACAGTAAACAGTAGGATCGGGTTCCTATACAGTCATAGACACTGCATGACCCCTGATGCTCTCCGGTTAGCAGTCACTAACTCAATTCTTTCCATAACTGACTATTGTTTAATAATATATGGTGCTGCCATGGATACAGCACTCAAAAGAGTCAACATTGCACTAAATAAGTCCTGTAGACTGGTTACTGGGGCCCTCAGATGGATCCACACTTGCAACCTGTATGCTCAGACTAGCTGGCTGCACCTCAAGGGCAGGATTACTTATCATACCTACTTACTTGCTAAAAAAAAAATATGCCTCAACCAAACGCCTCCAGCCATCCAGAAATGTCTCACCCATGCACCAGATTCACACTGCACTCATGGCATGTCAAAACAGGGCTGACAAGTCCCTTTTTGCTGTACCTCTCAGGCACAGTGGTCATTTGTGTACATGGCACCCAGTTGGCTAAATAACCTCTCCTCAGATATCCTTGAAGAAACAAAGCTCAGCCCTTTTAAGCACAAACTGTGGCAACACCTCTGTGTGCTAAGCAGCTGTGACTGTCCTTCCTAACCATCTTGTCTGAATTTATATTCACCATCACCCTAGCATACCTCCCTACTCCCCCCTCCCCTTCTCCCTCTGTAAATCTGGCTACTCCCACCCCTTCCAACCTGTCTAATCTAACATCCAACCCCTATTAACACCAGTAACCCCCCTGCCACTCTCCTTCTCCCTTCTTCTTTCTCTCCCTTCTCCTTACCCTCACCTCCTCCCTCTTTTCCTTATCCTCCTCCTAGCCCCACCCTACAACTTCCCCCTTGCTCACTTTCAAGTTAAAGTTAAGTCAAATCTGAATCGACTTGAGGTCTTAGTCCCATTTCTGGCACATGTCTATAGCTTGCAGCTCCACTGGATGTCTTGACCAAATAATTAGCACATGCTGGACCTCCCAGGCAAAGTTAGGCTGAGCCTCTGTTTCTGAGTGCTCCCCTTCCAGTCCTGTAGGCTCCATAGCAAACGAAGACATATCAGCACATTTATACGTAAACATTGGTGCCTTAGAGTAATTAGGCCCACTTGTGCTGGGCAGTACAGGCGCAACAGATGCAAGGTGCAGACCAAATTAGACAGTCTCAAACAGCAAAGTTTCAAAAGAGTTCACCCATGCTGTGCTAAGGTTAGGTGCAGCAGGATGCAGGGTGCAGACCAGATGAACACTATAACTCAGACAGTCTATGGGCATTAGCAGCCCCAATTAAGCATTTCTTTTCATTCTTGCACTGGGGGGTACAAGAGTACTCACTCAGGCTCCTCATATTAGAATCTCTGCAATGAAGGCTCCTGATGTCTTCAGTCCTCTCACAAATGAGGTAGAACCAGTTCTCTCACAGCTGGCTTGATGTCATGCTGCAGGTCCACATTTTTCCCCGACGTCACATGGAAGGGAAGACTAGCACCTGGAGGACATTCTAGCTCCCCCCCAGGCTATCATGATTTTGCATTAACTAAATTACTTTAAACCTGGACTACAGAGAAGGCAAAAAAAAAAACTCCTGGATGGACAGGCTAAGCTGGATACCGGGCCCAGCCACATGGCTGGGGGCCTGAGCCCCCACCCCTGTGGGGGCCTCCCGTTCGAATATGAAATCTACTGGAAAACACAGTCTTTTATGAGACTCTCCTGAGGCTCCTGATAGGCTGAAGCTATTGGATGATTGGCCTCCGATTGGCTGGAGGGCCTATCAATCAGGAAAAAGAATTATGCATGAAACTCACTCGATGCACAGTTGATTTACAGTTTTGGCACCTGAAATTAGGTCCCTGCAGTTCCCCATGCGCACTTGGAAGTGTCCCATAAACCTTGGCTAATGTTCCACAAGTCCTGGCTTTAAGACTCTAACTTTCCAACAGGCTGTGGCTGTTTGTAATGGCTGCTGAACACACAGTCCCTTAAGCAGAATGGTTACAGTCCCAAATAAAGTCCTGGTAGAGCCAGAATAAATTAAACATTTGCCCAAATGCCCCACAGTTCAGTAGCCCTTCGTGAGTACTTGCTGTCGCTGCCCATATCAAGTAAATTTCTCATTCTGTTTACCTGTCACTGCTGTCAATATTTAAGGACGCTTTGCAGCAGGCAGGTCATTTCTCTGAGTCCCAACACTACTGGTGCAGCCGGGAGTAAGGCATTTATTTAAGCATTTCTTTCCCCCTTGTACACATTTTTCTCCAAAACATACAGACAGCAGTTACATTATTTATTTAATTATTTTTTGTTCCTGATGGCAGTTGCCAAAAACCCAGCTTCTCTGAGGACAGAACCACCCTCATGAAAATGTATGCGATCGGGGCTCTGGAGCATTAATATTCATGACCCACAATCATTACTGCCTCGTGGATTTCTTCATTTATTTTAGAGAGCAAGATCTCAGGGCTCTCCTTATGATATCTGGGTCCCACTTACTACATGGGGACACCCGGGACTGCTGCAGACTCTCCCAATCGACTGCAAATACCATGGACGGAAGATCAAAGGTGCCACTCGTGCCTCCATGATCCCCGCTGCACCAAAGTGCAGCTACAGGGTTGGGGCTCACAGTTTGAATTGATAGAGCCCTGAAAGGCTGAAATTACACTGAGGCTAGTTCTGAGACACCAGGGACACAAAAAGACTCAGGCCAGAAGCAGGGCACCTAAAAAGAAAACAGCAGGCATTTAGGAGGCTCTATAGAGAGTGGCTGGAAATGGGAGCTGCTGACTAAGGTAAGTCCCCAATTTGGTAGAGGGGTTACACATGCATTTTGACCAGTCATACACTTGTGTTGCCATTGTACAGGAAAGTAAAGGCTGGGCAAAGTGGTAATAAGGTAGCATTCATAGGAGGCTCCATAGTGAAAGTATAGTCGTGTCAATGTCAGGTCAGTATCTTGAGTGGCAAACCATGAAGAACAGTCATGGACATCACTGCACACTAGCTTGAATTCTTGCAGTATGCCATTTCTTGCACTATTCCAGATAATCCCTGGAACTCATTGATTTAATAACTTGTGGAAGCACATGTACGTGCAGCATTGTTTCTGTGCAATGCCACCTGTTGACTTATTAACAACAGTGTAGATAACAATGTAGATTTTAACTATTTCAAAACAGTGGCATCAAGTGATGCCAAGCCTTACAACTAGCTGTGACTTAGGCCATTGTTGCAGACGTATCCTGATAGCTTTAGTTATGATGGAGCACAATGCTGGGTGTCACTGTTGCAGGCGTGTTGGAGGGGTATTGCAAGGCCATGATGCTAGTGCAGGTAAGGTGATTCAGTGGTGAAATATGCTTTGTGAAAATTAAATTCCACAAATGAAATTCTAGTGGCATTACCAGTTATGCACCCATGAATTTTTCAGCAAATGTTGCCAGTCAGTAATTTCTAAAGTATCCACAAAAACTTGGAATCCATTAAACCACATTTATTCAGTTTAATCATATTCCTTGATGTATATATTTTGGTGTGGATGCCAAATCTTAAGTGTATGCCTGTAATAACAGTGGAGCTACTGTATAAACATCAAAATATTTTGAAAATTTTCACACAATTTAATAAATAATTAAATTGTCAAATTTTGAACTCCTGTAACTTACAGTTTACAAAATCAATTACATCTCTAGCAGTTTCTATGACTCTTCCAATAATGTATGCATATACATTTTCAATTATCTAGCTCCAAAGGTGGCTAAGTTATAAGCACAGAAATATTTTCAGAAATATTCACATGAATAATAAATTGCCAAAATCTGAGACCCTTTAACTTCCTCACCCCTCATCCATATAGATACATAGAAATTGTCAGCAGATAAGGACCACTAGGCCCATCTAGTCTGCCTGTAAGCCCTAAACTTGTATGCAGTCACTGACCTTAAGTGATCAATGGCTTTTCATCACTCCCTTCCCACCAAATGTTCCCTTGTGCTTGTCCCAGGCATGTTTAAACCCCTCCACTATTTTTGCCCCTATCAGCTCTTGTGGCAGACTGTTCCAAGCATCCACCACCCTCTCTCTGTAGAAAAACTTTCTCACATTACCTCTTAAGCTACCCCCCTTCAATTTCATATTGTGTACCCTCGTTCTGATATCTTTTCTACATGGGAAAAGATCCCCCACCTGCACATTGTTTATGCCCTTGAGGTACTTGAAAGTTTCTATCATGTCCCTCCCTTTCTCTCCTCTCCTCCAGTGAGTACATATTGAGTACTCTTAGTTTCTCCTCATATGTTTTGTGATGCAAGCCATGCACCATCTTTGTCACCCTTCTCCGGATAGTCTCCACCTTGTCTATGTTCTTATGCATGTGTGGTCTTCAGCACTGCATGCAGTACTCCAAGTGAGGCCTTACCAGTGTTTTATACAATGGCATCAACACCTCCTGTCTCCTGCTATTAATGCCTCTGCACTTGCACCCCAGCAAGCCACTTGCCCTCTCTGCAGATTTTGCTCACTGCTTTGATACTTTAAGGTCATCAGATATGATAACCCCTAGGTCCCTTTCCTCTTTGGTGACAGTCATCACCTCCCCCTATTCTGTAGCTCTCCCCAGGGTTCCCCTACCCAGGTGCATTATCTTGTACTTTTTTGAATTGAACCTCAGTTGCCACACTTCCGACCATCTTTCAAGCTTCTCCAGGTTCCTCTTCATTTTCTGCACCCCTTCTGGAGTATCCACTCTGTTGCAGATCTTAGTGTCATCTGCAGATAGGCAGACCTTTCCTTCCAGCCCCTTTGCAATGTCACTAATGAAGACATTGAACAGGACTAGTCCCAGTACTGATCCCTGTGGTACTCTGCTGGTCACCTCTCTCTCTCTCTCTCTCTCTCTCTCTGGATTGAATCCCATTTACCAAAACCTTCCATCTTCTGTCTGTCAGCCAGTTTCTAACCCAATGTATCACCTTATGCCCCATGCCCAGACTACTCATCTTGTTAACCAGCCTTCTGTGTGGGACGGTATCAAAGGCTTTGCTGAAATCTAGGTAGGCGATGTCTACTACCCCTCTTTGATTCACTTCCCTAGTCACCCAATCAAAATAATCTATCAGATTTGTTTGACAAGACCTTCCTGCTGTGAATCCATGTTGCCTTAGGTCCTGGGCACCACTGGATTCCAGGTGTGCTACTATCCTTTCTTTCAGCAGTGTCGCCATGATCTTCCCCACCATTGAGGTGAGACTGACTGGCCTGCAGTTCCCTGCTTCCTCCCTACTGCCACTTTTGTGCGGTGCGACTACATACGCCCTTCTCTAGTCCTCTGGAACCATGCCTGTGTTGAGCGACTCTGTGAACAGGGTGGCCAGAGGCACTGCTTGTTCCCTTCTCAGCTCCCTTAATATACTCGAGTATATATGGTCTGGCCCCATGGCTTTATCCACCTTCAACTTTGTGAGTTCCTCTAGAACCCTCTCCACTGTGAATGGACTGGTGTCCACTTCTCCTCCCCCATTGCCTCTTCTCCCCAACCGTGGTCATTGTCCCTCTCCCTCCATAGTGAATACTGAACAGAAGTATATGTTCAGTATTTCTGCTTTGTCTAGATCCCCCTCTGTACATTCTCCCTCCTTCCCTTTGAACCTCACAACCCCCCCCAATTTTCTTCTATCACTGATGTACCTATAGAATGTCTGTCCCCTTTTTCACAGTCCATAATAAACCCTCCTCTATCTGTGCTTTGGCTCTCCTAACAACTTTTCCTGCTTCCCTTAGACATTCAAGATACACCTCCATGTCCTCCTCCCGTTGGATTCCCTTATACTGCCTGAAACTTGTTCTTTTAGCCCTTACTTTGTCTTCTATCTCTTTAGAGAACCATAGTGGTTTCCTTATTATTTTCATTTGGCCACTATCCTAATGCATTGGTTGGTTACCTCCACTATGGCTCTTTTTAGTTTCCTCCACTCCCTCCATTACCTTTCCCTTCCCCAGGGCTGCTCTTAAACATCTACCCATTTCACTGAAATCATGCCTCCTGAAATCTAATACTTTTGCCATTCTATGGCTTAATTGAGTCCCCATCTCCATGCCAAACCACACCATGTGGTGGGCACTGGATCATAGCTGACCTTCCACCTGGACTCCTTTGACTCTGTTTCCACTGGTCCATACCAGATCCAGAATCGATTTGTCTCTGGTTGGCTCATGCACAAGCTGTCTGAGTCCAAATCCCTGCAGGGATTCCAGGATGGCTGTGCGTCTGGCTGAAGCAGCTGCCTGGGTGGTCCAATTTACATCCGGCATATTGAAATCCCCCATCAGCATGATTTCACCTATAGCTGCCATGTTGTGAATTTCCTCCATTAGTACCTCGTCCACGTCTTCCCTCTGTGCTGGAGGTCTGCAGATCACCCCCAGTATATATTGCTGTGCCATTCCCTGGTTCAAGGGTGACCCACATTGCCTTGGCCTGCCCCTGTCTTCCCTGTACTTCTGTAGTCTTTATGCCTTCTCTGATATACAGGGCTACCCTCTCTCCCTTTTTACCTTTCCTGTCCCTTCTGAACAGAGTATAACCCAGTACATTGGCATCCCAGCTGTGATTAGCAGAGTACCATGGCTCTGTTATTGCTACTATGTCAAGGTCTGCATCCGTCATCAAGGCTTCCAGGCCTGGAACCTTATTTCCAAGACTGCTGGCATTTGTGAGCATAACCTTCCATGTTTTATACCTTGCCCTCCCTCTGTTCTTATTCTCTCTCCCTTGCCTGTTTCCCCCATCCCCAGTTTTCTTGTTCATGTGCTCCTGACCCCCCTTTATTCCCCCCTTTTACATGCTTCATCTGCCTGCTCCTCACTGCCTGCTTAAGTTGTTCCTGTTGTCAGCTTGTGTTTTTGCATGCTTCCATGGGGGAGTGTTCCTAAGCCACCTATCCCTCCTGACTCTCCCCTAAGCATTCTAACTTCTCACCAAGGAATGAGGTCCCCTTCCCAGACAGATGCAGGCCATCCTCCAGATATAAGCTCACATCTGCCCAGGTGGGTCCCCAGTCCCCTATGGAGCCAAATCCTTCCCTTCCACACCAGTCCTTCAACCAGGTGTTGAAGGCTTGGATGTGGAGTGCCCTAGCCTCCCCTGTGCCTTGGACAGGTAGCACCTCTGAGAATGAGATGAAATGTGCTACCTGTTTCAGGTCCCCCCCCCAGCTTTCTGAAATCCTCCAGGACTCTGGCTAACTCCACCCTTCTCCCCGCCCGTTCATTGGTCCCCAGGTGGACAATGACATCCAGCTCCTCCCTCCTGGCTATCACCCTAGCAATCCTATGGATTCACTTCCCATTCCTCCATGCAGTGCTTCCTTCATATGCTATGAAACTTCACCTCCTTTTAGGACCTCTCCCAAACAACATGAATGTCACAGTGCAGCTATCCAGCTACAATACTGACCAAGTTATGACCAATTGAAGAATTCTGGAAAAATGTTGCAAACTTCTATGAAATGTCACAAAATGTAATGGAATTTTGTGAAAATTCCACAAAATCAGAATTTGCTAATTTTGCTGTGCTCAAGTCCTGGGTTGGACAGCATACATAAGTCAGGAAACAATGGTATATGATACAAGGTAATACATAAATATTGAGCAGTAGCATACAGAAATACAGTCAGGGAATAGTAAAATACAATAGTAGCGTACGAATCGTAGAGGTAAGTAATGTACAAATATTTAACAGCTGGCATAGATACTTAATGTGAGCAATGTTGCATGAGCTGAAACATATCTATGAGGATGAGGGTAACTTTATGAGCTGCAACAGATAGAAGAAAATAAGGGTAAGTTTAATATAGTTTATCTACAAAAGCAGGTCACAGTACTTAGTTTTCCAACGAGGGCATTAAAGGTACTCAGACTGACCAGAGTGTTAAGTTTCAAGGAGGACTGCAGCAAGTTCCATGCTATGGAAATAACACAGTTGATTGCTGGTCTTCAGAACTGTGTAGCGTATCTCAGGGTGTCCAAGAGAATATAGTTATTCTTTCTTAGGGAGTAGCTGCTGAGGGACATGTAGATGAGTCCTATGATGTAGCATGGGAGTTCATTTAGTAGGACCTTGTATGCCTATGTGCACAGATTTAAATAATCGCCAAGCAGCTAAAAATGATGAGCCAACTGACACATACAAAACACAATGACAGGTCCTAGGTGATGAATTGGTGATGAACATAAGCACCCTATGGTAAAGCACATCTAGTTTGGATAGGCAAGCAGTGGAACAACAGTTGTGCATTTGGTCGGCATAATCCAGATTAGGTAGAACAGTAACTTGAACCAAACATTTCTGGGCAACAGGTGGAAAACAGCACTTCTTCCTGCAACAGAAGTCAAGTCCACAGGATGTTGCTCATTCTTTATTTATACAATTACTAGCTAACAAAACCACAGTCAGGTAGGAGAGGAGCGAACCAAAATTGAAAGTACATTATTACTGCAGATGTATCTCACACTTGGTGCTGCGTGGAAGAGTGAGCATGTTGTTATACACACTCATGTATAACCCAGTGTGTGTGTGTGTGTGTGTGTGTGTGTGTGTGTGTGTGTGTGTGTGTGTGTGTGTGTGTGTGTGTGTAGTGCAGAATTTCAGGTATTGGTTTCGGGTTATAATCGACATTAACCACTAGCTATATCCAGATATATCACAGCAAATCCCAATGAAATGAATAAAGATTTCCTGTAACATATCTAGACACTGAATACTCTAGCTATATTTGCTGGGACTTTGGCTACAACTATACAGGAGAAAACTATGTTTATTTAGTTGGTGGGACTTTCTAGTTATTGTTATCAGTTGACTATAAATGCTTACTGGTGTCTGTTTCTGGCACCCTTCAAACAGAATTTAATTAACTCCTCATGTCTAAGAAATTCTCATGAAATGAATGGTTCACAAACATCCATTTAAGCTCATCAAATGTCTTCAGCACAGTTTATGAACCATATTCATTATCTATTCATCAACACAACATGTATGAGGCTGCTGAATTATTTATGGATCATGATGAACCAGAATAGAATCAGTTTATTTTATATATCAAAAATAAAATGTACAAATAATCACCAAATTGTAACTGTTGGAATTCAGCAGTGGAAAATGAAGCATCTGCAAGGAAATCATCTGAGAACAAGAAGGGATTAACATTTAAAGGATTAACATTTAAACTCATCACATCTTAAAAAAGTATCAGATTATGATGATATAAATAGCAAATGGACCTTTCTATTTAGGAATTGAAGGGGAGAGAATTGCATTTGAAAGAACAGCAACAGAAAGTAATGTAAGCCACTAATTCTAAAATGGATGATGAAAAAAATGTTCATTGGTGACTTCTGAGTTTGTTACAAGAATTCAGTTGTCACAAGTAATTGCTAAAGCCATGACTAAAGCACTTTCATTATGAAAACTGAAGGCTGACCTTTAATGGTAGTAATTAAGGTCAACCCTGATTCTTTGCCTAGGTCCAAAATCTTTTGAAAACTGGGCTCTACATGTTAAACCAGGGTTGCCTTGTGAATTATTCATTTTTATAAAAAGCAGGACATTTATGTTCACAAAAAAATAATTGACTTAGATGTTAGAGGCTTGTAAAATGTGAGTTACCTCCTGTAGCCTTTCTAATGCTCAGGAATTTATCACATATGGGTTATTCTCAATCCATCCTATTGGCCAATGCACAATCATAAATCTTTTCTAGGCTGCCAGAGGCCAATCCCCCGACTATGTCCAGAAATTCCAGTTTACTTCATGCATCTGAAAAGGCTAGTCATGATCTCCAATAGCACCTAGACTTCAGGTACGTTTCTCAACAAAACCTACTCTTATTTCACTTTCCTTACTACATCGCACATGTTAACATAAAAAGCGTGTACTAGCATTAGTTTCTTCTTCTAACTTCTGCATGCTTCCAAAAAAAGCCTTTCCAGTGCATTGAGCAATGGCACAAGTCAGGCTGGACCCTCAATGACCCTCAAGTAGCATCCTAGCAGGTAGCCCCTGTGCAGGTCAGGACCCTCAGGTAGCATCCCAACCTGCTAGCTCCCTGAGGACTGGACCCTCCCGTAGCATCCACTCCAAGTCAGACGGCATGCACAATGAGCCTCACCACTGTCTATCGGACCTGACAGTATAGCCTAGAGGCTAGAGTAACAGACTAAATGATCTAGGTGCATCCAGCAGGCTTAGGTTTGAATCCCACAACCTCCTTGTGGTTGGTTGGTAGGGGAAAGGTGCTCCCCACATGGACAAAAAACCGTGAGGCAGAAATCCTACTACTTTAAAATGCTAATCTAACCAAAACCAGGTCCAAGGAAAACAAGTAGTATGTGCTGGTTTGGAGGACACACCTCTCACTCAGACCACTATGACCCTGGGGACAAGTGCTTGCATAAGGGGCACACAAATTACAGGAGAGGTGCTCCATGAAGGAGGCAGATCAGTAGGCTTCTCACCCTGGGCAATGTCAGAAGTGAACAGGTTAAAAAAACTCCACTTGGCACATATCCTACCACAATGTGGTACCCGGTTAGATTAGTGCTACCAGAATAGTGCCAGTCAACTGAGTGTCAGTCTGGATAGCACTACCTCGGGCAGTGAGAGGGGATTTACAGCGCTTGCAGTAAGCACTCCCGTCATTGCTGTCCATTGTGCCAATCAGGAACAAGAGCACCAGAATCCAGGAAGCTGGCTGAGCTTCTCCTGTGGCATGGAGGGCTGGGGCATAAAGCAGCTCAGCCAGTGCAATTGGAGACCAAGGTTCTAATCCTGGTCTCCAAACATTAGGACTTTTTTTTGTCTCCAAAGGGCCATGGAAAGAGTATTTCACAGCCCCAGAAATTTAACTTGCTCCATGATGTGCCCCCCCATGTGAGAATATTTAAGTCAGGGGGCAAAGCTCCCCAGAAATAAAATGGCGCCATTTTGACCACACGCACCATGTTGACACTATTGTTGTCAGCACTGTTTGGACCCAGTGCATCACAATGTTGGTGCTCCAGAAGTGTCGATAAGTCTTGCCTGCATTCTGAGCTCCCATCATTACCATGCAGTTGCCACTGGTCCATGAGGCTAGTGGGGGGACTTCCCCTCACATGACTTCTCACACTCCTGCAAGCCCACGCCATTCTAGGGACATCTTCCCCTGTTGCAGTTTACACTCCCCCACAGACTGCTATTATAAAACATGTGCCAATATGAGCGCCTGAAATTTTGTGGCTACCATATTAAAATGGCGGCTTTCATGAGAAGAGCACTCATCCCTTCCAGCTGCCCTGCAGCAATGTGTGGGAGTTTTGGAGATTGACATATTTAGAATGTCCACAAAACGGGGCAAACCATTTAGCATCTCCTCATTTTTTCATCCCAGGAGGCTAGTTTTTTCAGAAATGGCCAGCTCTAGCAGGGGGAACGGTGCATCTTATGAGATCACAGATCTCCCCCTGAGCGTTCCCACGTGATCTTGAGGGAATGGCAGCAGTGCATAGTCCAGCAAGAGCGAGAGACAGAATTATGACTTCTTGAACTGCATTAGCGGGCATCTTAGGTGGGTCTTGGACTTTTGGTTGGCAGCACATTCCTAAATGACCCAAGAGCTCTGCCTTTCAGTACTCTCTATGCAGGGGTTACTTCGGGCAGGAACTCAGTTCCCCCTCCTCTGACACCTGTCTCCATGGAGTACTATGGAGAGTTCCACTCCTAGGGATGACAGTCCAGAAGAGGTTATAGTTCCACCGCCTGAACACTTTCG
Organism: Neoceratodus forsteri; assembly: GCA_016271365.2. NCBI lineage: Eukaryota > Metazoa > Chordata > Ceratodontiformes > Ceratodontidae > Neoceratodus > Neoceratodus forsteri. The sequence goes on from CM057453.1 coordinate 79,611,519, forward strand.
GTTTAGCCACTGACTCTATGGCTGCCTAATCTGAGCGGCCACAGCTTAACTTTCCATTGCAGACCATGGACTATGCCTAGCGTGGCTGGTATTAGGGGGTAACACATCCCCACACTAGGATGCATATCACATCATGGACTTTTTTCAGCTGTCCTGCCCAAAGATAAGTCACATCTGAGGCACAGATGTCATGCAGAAACATCACCAGGCAAACTGAATGCCTTGAGTGTAGAAAGCTCCTCAAGACATTCAAGTTTTGGGCACAAAACATCAGTTTGGCGATTACACTGGGGCTCTGACTGTCAGGACTATACAGGGGATATTTGCATAATCCTTCCCAAGCACCTGTTTGTTCATCATCACAGATCCTTGACTTCCCTGGCTGGCATCCCCAGGAAGCACAGGTCACTGTTCATTCCCCAAACATAGGGAAAGTCATCATGTCATGGTGGCTAGAGATCAGTGCTGTGCACTAGGTCACCACAGGTCCCTCACATCCATATAGATTATGGCATAAAATACTGATGGAGGTATTGACCCCAGGCATGACAACACTCCTCCTGCTTAACCCAGTAGGAAGATTCAGGAAGGGGATGGCTGACTCTGTTACCCTGCAGATGCTCCGAATCAAGAACAGTCAGGTGGACACCGCTGGGTGTCAGCCCTCAAACACCCAACAGTGGCGTTATGTACAGCAATCCAAGTGGGAGACCAGAAAGACACCCTTGATGGCTGAATAGCTATGCAGTTTCCATACCACCAGTGGCCTAAATGACGTTTTTAGTGTTATAGGTATGCCAGTTTAAGCTACCCTACATCCCCTGACTATTTCTGCACCATGGAAACAGTTCATCCACAGCTGTTCTTCTCTCAGGCCTTAACACTGCGTGTTGTTCCACCCTGAATTCTATGTATGTGGATAGTCTCCCACTGCTCTTTGCCCCACCTCCACTTCTGGAGGGCAGTTACATGGACCTACTACCTTCTCAATACAGCAGGGTCTGCCTCTCAGTTCCCTTAGATATTTCCTTCATCTACGGGCAAACACAGTCCACAACTGTACCTGGTTTGACCCCCATAGGTACAGAAGGTATATCTGTCATGCCCCAGCTAGCTCGCCCCTATTCCAGGGAACATGTGTCAAGCACCTGTATCCCATTTTTTTGGGGGGCTCCCGTGTAAATCTCACACCATTGTGGGAGAATGAACCACAAGGATCAGGTAGCTCCTGGAACTAGCATTTCACAGACCCACCTGTATGTCACACAAAAGGAAGCTGGTGTGACTTAACTCACTTTGCTCATTCTCCCCAACACCAGCGCCTACCTCACCATGCCAGTTCACTCCTGTCATCGAAAGTTCCTCATGTAACAGATAGGCGTCCAGCATCCAAATGCACAGCCCCTGACTGGGCCACCCTAGGATCCAAGGGTACTCATGCAGATTTGAGTACTGTCAGTGATGGCTTTCAGTGAAAAAAGGGACACATCATGCCATACCTGGTAAATGGTCCCATATGACTCAGGGCCCACCAAGGGCACACAGGGACATGGACGAGGTAATTTATTGTCTACACCAACATGTTTGGAGGGGGAAACTAGGTTGTGATGACTGCAACTCGGGACTATGAGCCAGAGACCTGGGTCAGAGTCCCACAGGCTTCCTCCCACCCCTCCCTGAGTTGGGTCAATTGTCATCATAAGTGGGGACTGTTTCCAGGCCCTCACGACCCAGGCTTAGTGATGCCAGAGACAGAGAAAGAGAGCAAGTCCACAACCTAAGCCACTTATTTTGTTCAATCCGGACACACATCCACTCACTGATGTGTGCATCCCTGCAGAGGCTGGGGCTCATGGCATCATGAAACGCCACAGGCTCAACTACACATGTAGGCAGCTGCCTTTAAATTTTGAGGTTCCACCAGCAGAAAAGCCATGTGGGGTTGTCATGTCACTCAGGGCAGTTGGTGCCCCATAAGCTCAGCTACCCAAGAATAGACAGGGGAGGAGAGCAGCATAGCACTCAGTCAGTGCTCCGAGATTTATTTTCATGCTCCCTGTAACTCATGGGCAATTTTCCTGTGTTTTCCTGTAGATTACATTATTTCCTACAGAAGCAGAATTGCTCTGTTTCCCCTGTATAACCAAAGCAAGTCTATCAGACCTGTTCCCCTGTAAATGTCTCCATTTTCCTGTCCAATACAGGAATCACTGTAAATCTGGGAGCCACGGTTATTCTTTGTCTTTCTGGTTGCTGGTCAGACAGTCCAGATCAGGATGGCACCCAAGTTACCCTGATGCACATTGTCAGGCAGAGGGAAGCCCAGAACAGGATTCCACTTAGAGGTGCTAACCTACTAATGAAGGTAGAGCACATCCTGCTGGAGATATGGACTACGTACCCGGATGACATGTTGAGCTCTCAACCAATCTGGCCTGGTCAATGAGTACTTCCCGGATGGGGTGTCACTGACACTTTCAGGTGTTTTTTTCTGGCCCTCAGTGATCAATGGGGACCATGTCAAGTGGTCCTGACACTCAGACAGCAGCTGTTTGCACCCCTGGTGGCTCCATGACTTTTCAGTACACTTATGTTTGCCACCAATGCCTCTGACAATGAAACTGCTTCTCATAATCAAGCCCACAAAAGGTTGCAGGAGTACGGTTTGGTTCTTGATGGGGCCAGGAGAGCATGATATTCTCTACTCGGAGCAATGATCCTCATTGGCCTATTGGCATCTTCCTTTTCACCCAGATTCCTCAGCTGAATCATCATGCATGCCAGCCAACTTCAGGTAAGCGGTGTGCCCCAGAAAACCTGTCTTCCTTAACGGAGGGCCCCACAACAATTCTGACCTTCTATGAGGGAATAGACTGTGGGTCTTGCATAATCCACCTTGAGGGTACAGACTTTGGTTACCAATGCAAGGTGGGGATTTCCTTCACAAAAGGACATGGCTGCTGAGTGAAAGATATCCCTCCAGTGTGGTTGAATGACTGGAAATCCAGGATGTGCTCTATAAATTAAAACTTATCAAAGCCATTGCCAGATTTTTCTGTAATGGGTATATAGCACAGGGTTTGTCCCCTTTGGTAATGGGCCGCCCCCGTATTTTGGATTTCTTCAATGATGGGGCCATGAAGGGTGTAGCCTACTCCTCTTTGAGGGTGCACATGGTGGCAACCAGGGGACTCCTTCCAATGGTGAGGCACATAGGTTCCCATCACGATGTGGAGTGATTACTCAGGGCAGTGCAGCCCACGTCTTCCCATGTCAGGCCCACGTGTCCACTGTAGCAGCTTAATTTTGTGTTGGAGGGCCTGTATAACATTCTGTTCATCCCTAGTCCCCTTAGTGGATGACCCTTATAAGTCTTCCTCATGGCCATGTGCTCTGTCAGTCAGGTGAGTGAACTGCATGCTTTTTCCTGCTGGGAGCTGTTCATTACCTTTTCGTATGGAAGGGGTGTCTTTTGTGCCTGTTCTGTCTTTTCCCCCATGATGATTGTTTCCTTCCACTTGGAGCAGGCCATTTTTTTGCCAGCCATGAGCGAGGCCCACGAGAGTGTGAATGGGGAACCACATTCTCTGGATATGGTTTTCTCTGCTTCAAGAATATCTGTCTATTTCAGACAGTTTTCCATCAGTCAGATAGCTTGCTTTTTGTGTTCTTCTCCAGATGGAGACTGGGCCAGGCAGACTGTAAGGGAATTTTTTGCCCACTGGATCAGAGGGGCAACCCATTGCCACTCTTTAAGGGGCAGGTCGAGGTTCCCCAAGAGGCATTAGGGCACATTCCACCAGGGTGCCATCAGCCACATGGGCAAAGATGGGAGGTGCCTCTGTGCAGGATATCTGTGATGCAGCTACCCGGTCCTTGGTCCGCACTGTGGTGCACCATTACAGGCTTGATGTGGCATCGGCTGATTCATTTACATTTGGCAGGGCTGTGCTTCAGGCTGCCGCAGGTTTGGGCTACTCATTTGGGTTCATTGTCCCACCCAAGTTTTCCTTTACTGCTACTAAGTCCCATATGTGATGAATTCCTGAGCACTAGAAAGGTTGCAGGAGATGATGGTATTTGCTGACTTGGTAAAGGTGATTATACCTGAAAATTTTATAGTGCTTAGGGTCTCTCCCAAAGTGGATGAACCAGACTCTGGTACAGCCAGAATCATAACCAGGACTGTTATAGTTTATGGGAGATGGTGAATAATTATATCTGTCTATGAGGGGCCTCTACCTAATGTATTTTGGTAGATGGGGTCTTAGGTCCCTCTTGTATGGTATACATTTCTGCATTTTACTGCATGTAGTGCTTTTGTCTGCCATGGTTTTTCATAAACAGATACCGTATAACTGGTACATCATGCGTAACTTTTCAGTTATAGCGATGTTTTTAGCTAAATTACCTTTATTCAGTGCAAAACACTGTTGGTCCTGGTCATTTTCTTTGGGCTCATCCTTGTCTTTCGGGGTTTGTTATTTCTCTTTTTATCTGCTAGGGAACTTTCTTACTGGAATTTCTGGATGTAAGCAGGGGATTGGCTTCTGGCTGCCCATAAAAGATTTATGATCGTGCACTGGCCAATAGGATGGATGGAGGATAACCCATATGTGATGAATTCCTGAGCACTGTAAAGGTTGCAGGTATAATCACCTTTACCAGGTGAGTAAATACCAATACAGAGTCAGAATGGCCCATCAATTTCCAGGTGGATCCCCATTGTTCATTACCTGGACACCTAAACTCTGAAAATCTTTAGTTTTATCATCTATTTTTAATTAAATGGGCTCTGTAATTAAATGTAACATGCAAACACAGAGTTAGTGTATCACAGTGAAGAGGAATACTAATATGGGTGTGTCACTGTGATCTCTCCCCTGTGTCAGCTTTCCAGGTGGGCCCCTTGTGCCCCAGTCTAACCCTAATGGAATATAAGGATCAACTGGCAGAACTGAGATTGTTCTCCATGTAAAAGATTGGTCTCAGCGGACATGATTACGGTATTCAAATATCTGAAAGAAACAACAGAATCAGGCAATGCACAACGGTATGAGGACAAGAAAGCACTTAATGACTTTTTAAGAATCAAGATACAAGAGGAATAAAAAGAAGAACTGCACTACATCACATAATGAGTAGTGGACAATTGAAAGTGACTTTCAGACAATGTGGTGTGTGTTGACATAGTTTTTCCTTGACACTTATACTGTATAACTACATTAATGGAATGCTCTAAAATCTTTGCTAGTAATAAACTGGATTTTTAAAAACCCATATGCACCTAGTCCTAATGGAGCTGGAGTCATTCCAGTTAAAAAACGAAAAACATTTTTACTCCAATCCCCTTCAGGTGGGAAGGGATCATCCTGTACATTGGGTCAAAATGATGGCCATCCAGTCCCTTCCACTTCCTGGTGTGCTGCCCACACTCCCTCACTCAGATGTTCTGTGACATCTAACCAGGGATAGTGTAGCAGCACACTTCATAGAATTAAATGGGGCTATTTTAAAATGTTAAATTCTATGTTACTGCAGCCTTGCATAAACATTAACACCACTGTTTGACTAGCAGTGGCCGGGGTCTTCTCTATGTTAATATGGCCAGTGAGGCCACACTTTTTGTTGTAAGAATGGTCTCATGCACATTTTTAGGGCATAAGAACCACAAACCATAAGTCAGTAGCTCTGACACACTAAAACTGTAAGTGATACCACTCTTTAAATCATAAGAGGTGTCTCCTCGACTGTATTAAAGTATAGTATATGGTTAGCCCTTATTATTTATAGAAATCATCCTCCTCAAAAGAATTGTTGCCCATGTTCTAGAAGTTGTTGTGCACATTCTAAAAGTTGTGCTCAGTCCATCATCAACAGCAACTGTGTTTCCCCAATTGCTGGCTCCCACCACTATTGTTCTATCAGCTACACTCCGCTTGGTAAAACAAAGATCACCCCCCCCCAAAAAAAAAAGTCAGGGGCATCTTTTTTTAATCTCTGACAGAGAAAACAAACAAACCACTTGGGAACACATGCTTTGGCAGTTAAGTCCACAGCAAGACCAAGATTTTTTAATGGTCTTGACAGCAGCTTGTTACAATCAGTGGCAGCATGAATGTCAAAAACACCACTTGTTTGTGTGCCAACAAGACAACTCACCTTGTGTGTTTACATGTCAGGGTTCAGAGAACAGCATGGACCTTTTGAGCTTTGTTCTCAAGGTCTATAAGCAGTTATCTCAACCCCTCAATGGAAACACAGGTTTGTTATGTATGGTACATTATTTCTTATATCATTCATCAAAGTCTGTCAATAATGTATTTAAAAAATGCATCCAGATGTGCCTGTTTACAGGGCACCTGTGGGTGAAACATTCTACACAATAAAACTGTCACAGGTACAGAGGAAAGGAGTGCAGAGAGATTGATTGGAAGTATTCTCTCGATCTATAATTTCTTTCTTAAATTTAAATGGTTATACAGTATGTCTGAGTCGATGAAAGTTCACTGGATGGTTTTCTTTCATGGATCTACATAAGCATTTTGTTTTTGTACATGCATGAAGCCAGCAGTGCTTTGATGCTCGTGCACAATTCATAACCATTCATGAAATCTAATATATTTTGAACAAACATTCTTGTACAGAGTGCATAACATATTCATGAATAATCATGAAATATTTATGATAATTTTGAATGGTTATTAGCATGTCTCAGCATATACACAGTATGTATTTACAATTATAAAAAATATTTCTAACATGGCAGTTTAAAAAAAAATCCTCAGACCCCTCTGGGATCTTAAGGATTTATTTTAATAGTTCATAAACATTCATGAAATTGACATACTTTAATGAACATTCATGTTCTAAGTGCATGAACTATTCACAAAAAATACATGAACATTTATAAAATATTCATGATTATAAAATGGGTAACAAAAATCCTGCATCCTGATTTGCCAATAGGGTTCAGAACCCATTTCTTTATGGACAAACAACTTTTTCTGCAACCAAAACACAAAACATCATCATACCCATGCCTGCCAGAAATTGTTTGAGAAAAAAAAAAAACATTCTGGCAACCATGTTTGTAAAGTAAAAAATTAAAAAACTTGCCAAAAAAAAAAAAAATACATAAAACACTATGGCCCAGATATTCAAAAGGGTTGCTCCATGCGCAACAGGGTTGCGCATGCGCAAGTCCTACATTGCGCCATTCTGCGATATTCAGCAGGAGGCAGTTGCTCCACTGGCAACAGGTTGCGCAAAAGAGCAATGCAAATGAATGCATGCTCAACAGGAGGGGGAGGAACCATGCATAACCTGCAGCCTGATATTCAGTCGGGTTGTGCAGAGTTGTGCATCGCAACCTCAGCCTGCGCCTGCACAACCTTGAGCCAAAAAAAGGATCAAGTTGAGGGCCACCCACAGGTGAGCTGCTGTATTGCAGGGTGCAACACAGCAGCTGCAGCCTGGCTGGCCCCAACTCGGTCCTGTGCCCCCCACCAGCCCGATCGCGGGCATCACAGTTAGCAAACCCCCACATCTCCCACAGCCCGATCGCGGGCAGTACGTACATGAATCCCCCACAAACACACATCTCCCACAGCCCGATCGCGGGCAGTACAAGTACATGTCGCCCCCCCCACACATCTCCCACAGCCCGATCACGGGCGGAACCTGTAAACCCCCCAGTGCCCGATCGTGGGCGGGATGTAACCCTCCCCAACTCGAATAACTCCCTGGTGGTCAGTGGACCGTAAAAGCGATCGTGGGCAGAATGTCACGCCAACCCCCAAACATCTCCCTGGTGTCTAGTGTCCCCCACCCACCCGGCCCCTCCACCTCGCTCCCCCGCGGCGGCGCAGCATCCACCCGCCTGCCGCCCGCGCCCGCCGACTGACTGTCGGTGGGCTGCCGCCGTGTGGTGCAGAGCTACAGCCAATGGGCGTGCAGCCCATCCGTACATGACATTCACAAATCTGCACCAATGGGCGTGCAGCCCTACCGGACAGTCAGTCGGCGGGCGGCGGGCGGCAGGGTGGGATGCTGTCGCCCGCCCGGCTGCGGGGGAAGCAGCTCGTGAAGTGAGGCCTGGGCCTGGCCAGGCTCTGATGTGACTGTCTGCGACTCCGGCACTGAAGATCATACAGGTTCTGCCCGCGATCAGGGCACTGAGGTCATACAGGTTCTGCCAGCGATCGGGCACTGGGAGTCATACAGGTTCTGCCTTGATCGGGCACTGGAGAAGGTCATACAGGTTCTGCTCGCGATCGGGCTGTGGGAGATATGTGTGGGGGCGACATGTCGCGTGTTCTGCCTGATCGGGCTGTGGGAGAATGTTCGGGGTGTCATGTAACTGTGATGCCCTTGATCGGGCTGCATTGTGCATCCGGTCCCGGCAGCTGCTGCCACCTGGCAGGGTGGCCAGGAGCAAGTCCTCGGGGATCGAGGCGCACCCTGTCTAAATAAGTATGCAAATGGGGCCATAAATAGATGCAAATGGCCCCCGCGCCTTTGCATAAATTATGGCCCCATTTGCACGTCACCTTTGAATATCGGAAATTTGCGCATGGCGCAATGGTACTTGCGCCACCGCAAGTTTAATGCTCAACTCTGGCAACTTGCGTAGCGAAGTTCCACTGCGCCACGCGGCGTTGAGCTGGGTGATATTCAAAGGAGTTGCTCAACACGCAACCCTTTGAATATCACCCGCACACTCCTGTGCAACTATTTTGAGCGGCGCAAGGGCTTGCGCCTCAGACTGGTGCAGTTTGAATATCTGGGCCCATGTCTGTAACCATCCACCCGTCCCGTCCCAAAACACAGGCAGTTAACTGTCATGAACAAATGTCTAACTGTTCTAAACACTTTTCACTTTTTGTACCTTTTTAATTTAAGGCCTGTTTGACTCCTTTGCAGGAGTTCAATGCTGCCGCCTTTTGGGAAGTTAATCACTCACTAAAGATTTGCTTTACTCAGTGCCCTGGCACTGGCTCCCATCCTCCCTCACCCCTGCTCTGCTCTACTCCCTCCTGCCACCCAAAGTACCTGTTGCACTCCAGCCATGGACAGTCAAATGCTTGCACTCAAATTTGTAAAACTTAAAAGAAAAACACTTCTTCTTTAAATTACGATGCCCAGCATTGATGTTCATGCTCCCTCACAAGTGCTGAACCAAAAGCCGCAGCAACAGTTGCTCTAGCTTCAGTGCTCACTCATGGCTGCACTACTGTATCTATCAGCATGACTACAGACTGCATGGCTCTCTCCACTCTAACAGCTTGAAAGCCGAAGAGCTGGGGAGGGCAATGGGGGGGACAAAAGTTATACAGCAGGGGAAATGTCAAGGGGTCAGCAACAAAAAGCTGTTGGGGAGAACAAAAAACAACTGCTCACAACAGCGCCATATTGTGATGCAGAACAGCAAGAGGGATTCTTTTTCACTACACAAAAAAGCATCAGCATTTTATTTTGTTGTACCTTTTTGTGTCTCTACATTCTTTTACCAGGGACCCATTTTGTAAGTGCAACAAGACACTCCTAGGGTGTTGATTGTCTGGGGTCAAATAACTTCCAGGTGCATGCATTAGCCACAGACAGCCAACACCCATGTTATGTCACATTGCTTACCTAATGATTTGGGCTGTTTGCATGTCTTAAAAGACATAGGGATTGATTTTCAAGTCTTGGCACAGGCACTATTCCCATATTTCAGCAGTGTTTGCATCAAAATAAATGTGCCAAAACAATGGATTGTAATTTTCAAACATCTTGCCACATTTGTGATTGTTTACCTCCTCTACTGCACAGCAGTGATGCAAGTATAGTTATTTTGATGCATGTGTCATTTCATGAGCACAGCTTCCTGGACCTGCAAGAAGATGTTAGAGCATGTTTTACATGGTCTAACTGATTGCCATAACTAATGCCACTGCACTAACATCAAGACACAAGGCATCACTCTCATTCAGAGGGCCTTTACAAATCCAGTCACAATTTTTGCAATTGTAGCACAAGGTGTTTTCTACATGACACTTTCAGATAAAAAAATATTTATGCTGCAAGTCCTTTTTTTTTTGTTTATGTACTTCTGATATTTGAATAAAAGCACTTTAAATTGGAAGCCTGATTTACCCCACAATCAGCACATTGATTTTGTTTTTGGTAGCTGGTGAAGCTAATTATGACAGCACCTTTAATTTGAGTGACACACTTTGTGATCACTTTTTTTGGTATTAACTCATTCCACCCACCCCAACCACATTCGCACCAGGAAATTAGCTTTACTACAGTGTGTTTTCCTGGCTAAATGTCTTAAAAAATTAGTATCCTTAGCTAATAATACAGCTATATTAATGTACAACAATATATCCATGTGTAGTGTCTCCATATGGGTTCTTAGGGGATCTCATGGTTGGTTGGTTATCCTGTTATCTTCGGGACTGGTCACCATGTCCTTGGATGGCCTTTTAAACTATAACTGTTGGGTTTGTTGGGCTAGCATGCCCTTTAGTAGTAGCAACCAATCAACTGATAATTGGTCAAATTCTACCCTAACTACTGATACAGTGTGTATGCATTATTTAGCTGTAACTGCTTGGAACATGTATTTATGATATTTAAAAATAAGCAGGCAAGAAGAACATTTTCAGATGATGAAACTGTTTATATTCATTCATAGAAACATAGAAACATAGACTTTGATGGCAGATAAGGACCGCTTGGCCCACCTAGTCTGCCTATTTCCCTACCTAGAGGATAAGCTGCAGATCCTATTTAACCAACAGCCTATTTCTTCTTACCCCCACAAAAATTGCCTTATGTCTGTCCCATGCATTCTTGAATTCTCCCACAGTTTTAGACCCCACAACCTCCTCAGGAAGGCTGTTTCATGCATCCACCACCCTCTCTGTGAAAAAATACTTCCTCACATTGCCCCTGAGCCATCCCCCCCTCTATCTTCAAAGTGTGTCGCGTTGTTCTTGCACATCTCTTTTCCTGAAAGATGCTACCCTCTTGGACTTTGTTGATTCCACTGAGGTATTTAAATGTTTCTATCATGTCCCCCCTCTCCCTCCTTTCCTCAAGGGTATACATATTAAGCTCATTTAGCCTCTCCTCGTATGGCTTCTCTTGCAGACCCTGCACAATTTTAGTTGCCCTCCTCTGAACTGCCTCCATCCTGTCTATGTGCTGACAGAGATGGGGTCTCCAGAACTGGATGCAGTACTCCAGATGAGGTCTCACCAACTGTCTGTACAGGGGATAACAACTTCCTGTTTTCTACTGGTGATGCCTCCCTATTCAGCTGGAAATGACTGGTAATATCAATAACCTTTTTGTGTATGCTCTACCAGAATATATTCACACATGCCTTAGGGAGAACTAGAAGAACTTGACGTTCTGCCAGAATGGCTTAAATATTCTGTAAAAACACAACAAGAAAAGGGCTCTCACCTTTTTCACATGTTAAAATATGAATGTGTCTGCTTTATCTGACCTGCTTTTCAAAACAATACTTTAGTTAGTAAAGTAAGATCATCAGAAACATGAAACTATGTCTTATTTTCTCTTAACGTGTATTTGCAGCAGAATACTCTTTAAAAGACAAAGAACCTCTATGCGTAAACACTGAGGCAAGGGTTACCCCAAAGGGCATTTGGCTGGGAAGCCAAGTTTCAAGAAAATACAAAATCACACATACCCCCACAATGCAAAGCATCATGGGCTGCATATGCAAATCACCACAGAATGTTATGCTGGTCCAACTTTAAGCAGAATTGCATGGTGCCGAAAGGCCTCTCACAGTTTGCAAAGGGTGCTAACAGAAGACATAGACACGTGTTTCGTCCTACCAGGACTCATCAGTATGCCTCGTCTGTTTGACACCCCAGTGGAATGGACCAGCTACCCCTAAGGCAGTGTGCCTGGGATATAGTGTGGTGAACCCATTAAAATAAAAAAACTATTTAAAAGACAAAGAACCTCTATGCGTAAACACTGAGGCAAGGGTTACTCTTTAGTTACATAACAATTCAAAGGTACGGCTGCATTTTATGTTTTACTTTCCTGATTCATCCCTGCATTTTCAGAGCTACAACATTCTGCAGAAAGCTGCATGATGTCAAGTTTGTTCCAACATGGGTTTTCCTCATACTAAAAGATAAGGCAGCTTAGATCACTAGTCATAACATAATTTATTCTGTCACCATAAGTTCATATTTATTTATTTTTTTTTAAAAGAGAATAAACTTTCATAGAGAGTTGAGTAAAAATGAGTCATGGCCACTAGGGAAAGACAGAGGCCACGGACCCAAAATATGTACTCAGAGGACATAAGAGACAGGGATGAATTTCAGACACTTACAAGTACATACAGAAGCAGAGCATAACAAGGCAGATACCATACATTTATTTAAAATCAAAAGACACCATCAGGGGTCAAAACATTGGACTAGATGGGGTCATTACAGGAAAGAGTTGTGGATAGAAGGAACAAGCTGCCCACAGATGCAATTGATGTCAGTACAATCTCGGGGTTCAAAACAAAATGGGATAGCTACAGGAGTTACATAGAAACATCCAGAAGATTGAAGGGAGCACAGGCAGCTTTGAATGCTCAAGTAAGCCTGGGTTATGTACACTAGGGTTGACTGGATAAATGTTTGTCTTTATCTGTCCTTATTCATTTATGTATCTATAGTATGCATCTATGTAAATAGGTAAAGACTCATATCTAAAATGACATAATCAAAATGTTATGAATGTGAGAGATCAGGAAAGGGGCAGAAAATAACCTAAATTACATTGACACAACACTATGGCATGTCTGAACTTTTTTTTTGTAAAATTAAATAGAGAATAATGTATGGGTAGGTGGTTATAATGAGAATTTTACACACACCCGAGGTGTGGGATGTCACATAAATCTCATGGGCGAAGCCCGAGGGGTTTATTAAGGTATCCCACACTAAGCGTATGTATACAATTCGAGTTTATAACACCTACCCATAGTTTGTGTTTTATAATTACAAAGCTCAGTTTTTTTTGCCTCCACCCCACAGGATTGTGAAACCTCTGATTGAGAGAACTGTAGTATGGTAATTCATTAAGGTTTTACCACAGCAAAGAGACAGCACAGTGGTTTTAATACTTTGTAAAATTCTCTTGTAAGGAAACAGTTTCAGTAGATGTCTCATTTAAAGCTTAAATATATTGAAACTTACAGTCGTTTATGCAGTAACGTTGTGGTGGTTGCCACTTTTTTTGCCAGTTCTGAAATTTTTTGCTGAAACATTAAATGCAAAATGAATGTTTAACCGACATTTTTAAGTTTTTTTAGGAATAATTTTAAAACGTTTTAACTGTAAAGTACGGTTTTCGGTTTAGTCTTGAGGGTTTTGGTTACTCTGGTGTTGCTAAGGAGAGCACCAGTTTCTATGGTGTTGCTAGATAGTCCGCCACTGACTGATCTCGCATTGCCTGAGGAGAAATTGGCTTTTTCTCCTTTTTAATTCTGGATCTGTTTCATTTTGGTAGGAACTGTCCATTAAACTTTTTAAGTTGAACCGCAGAGAGGAGGGACAGAGCTGACAGGAGAGACGTGAGTGAGAGAAAGCTGGCAGATGTCTGCCATTATAACCAGTTGGTTATAACTGCAAAATATACAATGGGGTATGAAAATCCTGTAACCTCATTGGTCAAAACACATCACATGACCATGGTATATCCTGTAATAACCCACAGCTGAGAAATGACATTTAAAAAAAACATATTTAAATACATTTAAAATGTATTTTACACATGGGTCCATTGTATAATTGTAACTCGGCTGCACCTCATGACACACCACACAAGGCGTGGGTAAATCCCCCAATAACCCACACCCTGTCATGCCTTATTGCTTAATTATAACCAGCTTTCTCTATGGGAAAAATGGAAGTCAGTAATTATATAGAGAATAATGTATGGGCAACCATGCACAGCAAATCTGTGTTTCCATCGAGGGGTTGAGATGACAGCATAAAGACCTCGAGAGCTAAGCTCGAGAGGTCCATGCTAACATCTCAACCCCGACATGGAAACACATGCCAAGTTGTGGTGGTTGACCATATTTTATTTTTTATAGTATATGTTTTTGTTACATTAGAGTGACAGACCCCCACTGAAGTGAAAACAAAAAAATGTTGCCATTTCTTTGTTCTACTTACATATCAAAATCAAATTTCCAGACTTTTGAAGGGTAAAAGGTATGATTTTGGGCACTGGGTGATTAATAACTAGCTAGGTGTGAAACAAATGAGAAATTTAAAATTGTATGACCTTTGAACTGTGCATAACAGCTGTTCGGAATGCACATAACAACACTTTAGAATGCACAAAACAGATTAGAATGTGCTTAACAAGGATTTTGAGCAGGCTGATTTTTATACATAACAAAGGGTACCATATACTATAACGTTTTTATATACTTCAGTTGCATCTATCATCTTGCCCTATACCAGTAAAATTAAAAAAAGTTTTTATGTAATTTAGTTAATCTTTCATCTTGCTCTATGCCAGTAAGTATCATTCAGTTTGAGGCATGTTTGCCTGGTTACAGCCTGCTTCTAGCTTAGCTAGTCCATTGCCCAACAAGTTAAGGAGCTACGTTGGATCTGGTGCTCACCAACAACCACTCTGTTCCTGCAACAGCAGAATAATGGTGCTGAAGTTCCAGGTAGAGACCACAAAAGGGATAAATGCAGAAAGGGTATGGGAGCTTAAAAAGGTAAATTTCAACAGGATGAGGGAACTGTTGGAAGGAAACATATGGAGAATAGGACAGGCAGAAGGGGTGGAGGAAAGATGGGAATAACTTATAAAAGCAATGACTGACACAACGAAATGCTCAATCAGGAAAATGTCAAAGGGAAAAAGGGCAAGGGGTCCAATGTGGTTCATGGCCAAAGTAAATGATGGTGGTAAGAGCCAAAAAGAGGGCATTCCTAAAGCACAAAGGAACCCAAAGAATGGAGGATAAAGAAAAGTACCTGGAGGCAACAAAGGTAGCCAGCAGGAAGGTGAGAGAGGCCAAGGCTGAGCTGGAAATCAGGCTTGCAATGGGAGTGAAGCAAATGAATACATCATTCTTCCAGTACATCCAAGAGAATCCAAAGTTAATGGGGGTATTGGGAAGCTAAAAAAATAAGGAAGGATGGTAGAAGAGGGACAAAGGGAAAGCAGAGATACTAAACAAATATTTATGTTCAGTCTTTACTAGAGAGAAGATGGACCACTATTGGAATGTGGGATTAATAGTGGAAGACAGGTAAGCAAGTGCTCAACTAGCATGAACAAACTAACAGGAAATAGGGTGTAAGAAAACCTTAAAGGGTTGAAAGTCGATGAATCTATGGGAGCTGATGGCTTACACATGTGAATGCTTAAGGAGGCAGTGGAAGTGATAGCAGAATTACTTGCAGTCTTATTGAACTGCTTACTGGACACAGGGGTGGCCCCTAAAGACTGATGGACAGAGGACATAGTCCTGATACACAAGAGTTGAAGAAGGGATGAGCCAGAGAATTATAAACCAGTCAGTCTGACATCTATAGTGGGAAAGATTATGATACCCTATTCACTCAGTGTGTGGGTTAAAAGTGCAAAATGCATGTATAATACCTGTGGAGCTATGCAGCCCTAGACAGGTGCAGGTTGCCTGGCATTCACTACCATGAGCACTCCCAGGGTACCTGTCCATAGCCCCACCTCCAGTGCACAGCTGCCAGGGGCAGATTGCAGGACTGGGGCAGGTATCCAATGGGATGCCTGCCATGGGTCCCATAGTGGATCCCCTGCTCCATGTGACCAGGGGGATCCTGGTCAGGCACAGGTCCCAGCATTGTTTCACCTATGGGTGAGTGCCCAAATGGTTGCTCCCAGCCCTGCCATGCAGTTAGGTGGGCTGGGAAGTACAGTGGTGGGCATCCATGTTCAGGCAGCACCAGCAGATGTTATCAGTGGGACAGCAGGGTCTCCTGTTGCATACATTGCAACCCTCTTGTCCAGCACTCTGTTTCTTGGGGAATGGCATGAAGCACTGGCATGCTCCCTGACATGCCCCTAGACCACCCGTGGCACACTGCTATGGGATTGACTGTGGGATCCTGTGTGCAAGGGGCTTGCACTCCTGCTGTGAATTCCACCAAGGGTCTGCTGGACTCCCACTGTGCAACTTTCCAACTTAGAGTTGCCTATGCACCTCACATACATGGCACATAAGCAATCTGCCCCTTGGTAAATAAACCCCAAGAAGTTTATACTTAGGAAGGAACTAATGAACTTTCTGGAGAGAAACCAGCTACAGGACCCCAGACAACACAGATAAGAGTAAGATCTTGTTAGACTAATCTAATCAACATCTTTAGTTTAGTTTATTAATTTGATAGATAACTGGGGAGCAGCAGAAGCAAGACAGCTGTTCAGGGAAGTACTGGATTTTTTCTTTCTTTATTTCTGTTTAATTTTGATATTGGAATTGTTTGTGATATGGGGGATAAGGTGGTGGGGATTTAAATCAGTACTGTGAGTTACAACTGTTACTGAGTGAAGTTTTGGGCTGTGATATTTAATTTGTGCTGTTTAATTTTTTGGAGCTGTTCCTGTATGAGATTCACTCAGGTTTGGAGCTCAGACAAGAAGCTACAGTTTGCCATTGTGAGAGGGGAGGGGAAAAATAGCAGGCACCATCTTGGTTAACAGAAATCAGACAGGAAGCTGCAGTTTGGCCTTGCACCTTTGTATGTGGATTGAGAGGTATTGGTGGGGAAAGGGCTCAGGGCTGAATGACTCTCATGAGAGTCGGGTAGGGCCCAAATCCCACCCTCCCTAATCCCTCCCACCCTGGAATACATCACATTTATAGGGGAGGGGCTACACGATGATTGGTAGACAGGACTGCCAGGTGCAGCCACTTAATTCCCTGACCAGATGTATGAAAGTCACAGGGTGTGGAAACATGTAATGTTTAAACAGGGAAAATCTCACCCTTGGGCCTAAACCAAAAGCTTAACATAGGCAAGAGGAGAATATGGGGGGGACCACATTGGAGGGGAAAATGGAGCAGGGTGAGGGCAGATCCAGGGCAGGGTCACAATGCTTCAAGGGCTGGGGACATCTTTGGGAGGGTGGTATGATGTACTGGTTGTGGGTCAGCCATGGTACTGAATATAGCCTGGAAAATGGAGGTATGTATGGTATGTAGGCAGATTGCAAAACTAAGGGAGGAGATGGGATGGCTGAGATGGGCAGTAAGCTGGGAAAGGGAGAGGAGTCAATGGGGGTACATGAGGGGTCCTGCCATGGAAGCTATAACAGCTAGAAGGAGAACTATGGGGGACAAGGCTGAGTCAAAAGGGGACCAGCAGGGGGACAAGGAGCAAACTCAGCCACAAGAAGGGGAAGATGGGATGGGGACTAGAAGAAACTTGGGGAGCATGAAGGGAGTTGGGGGAAGGATGGTAGGGAGATGTGACCAGTAGGAGATGGACAGCAAGGTCCTACTGGTTGGGGAAGCAATTTTTTTTATGTATTTTTCTTCATACTCCTCCTTAATGGCATGGAACCCCGCGATCTCCAGCCGCCAACACCCGCACACCCCCGGGCCCAGTCTGGCAACCCCACAGAGCCGGCCATTGTCTCTCACGCACTCTGTGGCAGGATCCTCTTGGGAACCGGGGGCATCGGGTGCGGCCATCAGCCACCAAGATTGTCGCTCTGCCATGTTTCCATCTATTTTTTGCCCCTTGCAGAGTGGACATGCAATGACATCTTGAGGCACAACGTGCTGACGTCTGCCCACTCTGCCCCCCTTGCTGCCATCACTCTGATAGTGAGATCAGAAAGGCAAAAGCAGACACTGAGGAAAAAATAGCCAAAAGGGCCAGGAGAGGGGATTAAACATTTTCCAGATATGTGAGGGAGAGGAAATGAGCAGGGCAAGGAATTGCTAGACTGAGGGGAAAGGAGGGATAAACTTGGAGCAGGAATATGAAAAGGCAGAGGTATTAAATGAGTACTTTAGCTCAGTGTTCATGGATGAGGAGGAAGCCAGGGATCAAATGGGTGGATCAGAGCCCATTCACTATGGATCAGGTCAGGACTGAGCAGGATAGACTAAGGGTGGACAAAGCAATGGGGTCTGATGGGCTGCACTTCAGAGTGATCAAGGAATTGAGGGAGGAGCTTGTTGCACCCTTGACAAGGCTCTTCAACCTGTCTCTGGATACAGGGAGAGTGCCAGGGAACTGGAGGAGGGCTGACATAGTGCCTTTGCATAAGGGAGGTAGCAGGGAGCTGAATGAGAACTACCAGTCAACCTCACATCTGTGGTGCGGTAGGTAATGGAGGCATCATTCAAGGAGAGGGTGGTGAACTACCTGGAGGAGTGTGGCTTGCAGGACAGCAGACAGCATGGCTTCACCAAGGGGAAATCATGCCAGAACAACCTGGCTGAGTTCTTTGATTGGGTGACTCAGGTAATCAACCAAGGAGGCGCAGTGGACGTGGCCTATCTGAACTTTAGTAAGGCCTTGACACAGTCCCTCACTGGAGATTGGTGAGCAAGATGGAAAGCATGGGGTTGGGAGGGAAAATAGTAGGCTGGTTGGAGGCCTGGCTAGTAGGAAGAACTCAGAGGTTAGTGCTCAATGGGGTACACTTTGAGATGGCAAGGGTAAGGAGTGGAGTGACACAGGGGTCAGTTTTGGGTTCACTCCTCTTCAGCATCTACATCAGTGATATTGCAGAGGTTTTGAGAGGGAGGGTGTGCCTATTTGCCAATGATACAAAAATCTGCAATAGGGTGAACACCTGGGAGGAGGTGGAAAATATGAGGAGGGACCTCAAGAAGCTTGAGGAGTGGGCCGGGAAATGTCAGCTGAAATTTAATGCCAAGATGTGCACTATGATGCACCTAGGGAGGAAAAACATCTGAGCAGGGTACACTGGAGAAATCAAAGAATCAGAACAGGACAGGATCTGAGGATCATAGTCTTCTCTAACCTTAAGGTAGATTTCCATTGTATTAGGGCAGTGGGATGGGCCAATGGAATGCTGGCATGCATAAACAAGAGTATTACTAGCAGAAGATGGGAGGTAATAATGCCCCTTTACAAAGCCATGGTGAGGCCGCAGTTAGAGTATGGGGTTCAGTTCTGGAGACCATACCTCTACAAGGATATAGATGCATTGGAGAGGGTTCAGAGAAGGGCAACAAAGATGGTGCAGGGTATGCAGGGGAAGACATACAAGCGGAGGTGTAAGGAGCTGAATCTGTACACACTGGAAACAAGGAGGGAAAGGGAGGACATGAATGAGACCATTACATTTTTATTTTATTTATATTTATTTATTTAACTCTTGGATTAACACCTTTGAGCTGAGAGCTCTTTATACAGGTTCCATGATAGAGGATTACAAACAGACAAACAAGCAAGCAAGGTATTGCAACAAGTAACAAATTCAAACTAGATTTACAAAGTGAGTTGGAATACACAGGATCAAAAAAAGATGCCTACATGGTCACAGATAGAGTAAACAATTCATTGACATTGTGGATAAATAGGCAGGCACAGAGTGTGGAGACTGATCGTTAGGAGGGGAGCAGTCAGTCCGGTAGGGTTGGTCTTGTTGGTGGATGTGGGAAAACAGACACAAACAGGAAGAGGGGAGGTATGGATCAGCCCATGGAGCATTGTCAAAGGGCACAAAGGTAATGAGAGGTAAGGAGGAGTAGGGGGTAGGGGTCCCAGTGTAGGGGAGAGGAAGAATGGCAGGTAGATAGGTGATCTGGGAAAAAAGGTGTACGTGGTGTACATGAAAGAGGTGAGGCAGAGGAACAGTGGGCAAAAGTGCAGAGGTCTAGTTAGTGGAAGCAATCACTACTAGTAGCTGCAGCAAGGTGTTGTCTATCCTTCTGTTTAAAGGATCCCAGTGTGGGAGCAGAGGATATATCATATGGGAGGGAATTAAACCATAGCAGGGCTCGGTAAGCAAAAGATCTTTGACCTTGGGAAGTGCAACAGTGAGGGACCTTGAAGAACAGGCTATCAGAGCTTCTGCTATGGAGTCGGTTGACATAGGGGATAAGAAGCTTCTAGAAACCAGGGGCACTAGACTTAGGCATGATTTTTTTACCAACAGACAAGTTTGGTAGGAATGTCTGCTTCTGAACTGGCACCCGTTAGTCTGGGTATAAAGGTCACATGTATATGTGTCAATCTCAAGGATCCCGTTAGGAGTCAGCATGCTTTGTTTAGGGCCAGTTTAATGTGATGGAAGGCCATATCAGTGGCTGAACCATAGATACCCAGCCTATAATTGATGCATGAGACCACCAAGCTGTGAATAGCCACTTTAAGAACTTCAAGGGTCAGGCAAAGCTTGTGCCTGTGGAGCAACCCTATACACATATTGACAACTTTGGCAATATTGTCAATATGGAGAGCATAAGACAAGGTGCTGTCCACAGTTATCTCCAGATATTTAAAGTGTTGGATGAGTTTCAAGTTTATTCAAGTTCTTGGATTAACACCTTTGAGCCACAGGCTCTTTTATATAAGTTCCACATCAAGACACAAGTAACAAACAAATGGTACAACAGTGAAGAGACAGAAAGGCATTATAGTATATGGTGGAATGCTGTTATGCATGGAAATCCATGCCTGGAATATGCTTGTTGTGCTGCAGTAGTACCATCATTAAGTTGTTCTGCTGCAGTAGTAATGTCACTACTACAGCAGAACAACTTGGAATGCTGCCACATACTTGCTTTCCTCTATCCAGTGCTGAGATGGAAGCCGCAAAGTGGCATTGTCGACAGATGGGAGAGGTTAAAGTACAGAATGCAGAAATGCCATGGGAGGTGGTATGCAGAGAGTTCCAAGTTAGCACCCATGTCATTGGTGATAGAGAGTGGGTAAGCTCTATGTTTGTTTTGGGGGGGCTGGTGAACAATATCATTTTTGTCTTTTTGTAGTTTATAATAAGTTTATCTTTATTACTAAACCATTGTTCTAATTCAGTAAAGTTTCATTGGAACTGAATCTCAAGAGCCTTAGGATCTGTATCACCAATAAAGAGAACAGCATCATCAGCATATAAAAGAATATATCCTTGGCAGGTATTAGGGAGATTGTTCAAGAAGACACTAAACAGGACAGGTCCCAGAATGGACCCTTGTCAGACACCGGAATGGAGAGGTTTACTGTCCGAGAGTACATTTTCTATCTTCACCTGTTGTGAACGGTTATGAAGGTAGGATTTAAACCAAGCTACCGTGTCATGGGGGAGACCGATGGAGATGAGCTGGTCCATCAGAAGGGTGTGGTTAACTGTATCAAATGCCTTGGTCAGATCAATGAAAGCTATACCAAAGCTGGTCAAAGAGAAGTTATGGATAAAGCCCGTGGATTCAAGTAAGGCAGCAGTGGTGCTATGTCCTTTCCTAAATTCGTGCTGCTTCCGGCATTGTAACTGATATTTATCCAGGTATTTGACCAGCTGGTCCGCTACAATACATTCCAGGGCTTTTGAGAGTGGAGGGAGGATGGAGATGGGTCTTTAGTTACCCTGAAAGGAGCAATCCCCCCCTTGTGAACAGGCATCACAATAGCAGATTTCCACTTTTGTGGGAAATGTGAGTACCTGAGGGAAAGATTAATTATATGGGTTAGGGGTGCCAGGATTTCGTCACGGGCAAATGCAACCAATTTAAAATCAAGGGTATCTCCGCTGAACTTAGACTTACCTAGGACCTTGAGTAGGTATTTCCTTGCTTCATGTGTCATGACTAGTCTGAAGTAAAAAGGTGGGTAGGTGAATGGGTGATTGGACTTCCAGGGGCAATTACTTGTGAATGATGGACAGAAGAAATCAGAAGGGAGGACACCGCTGAGATCAGTAAATGTGTTATTGAAAGTGTTTGCAATTGATCTTGGGTCAAGAGATGGAGCACCATCTATATTGAGCATGATGGGGGCTGATTTGTGGTTCTTCCCTGTGATTTCTTGGAAATTATTCCAGAACTTTCGACTGTCATTCCATGTATGAGAGAGAGTTTCTTTGTAGTACTGGGTTTTGGCTTTGCAGATTGCCCCAGTACAGTCATTTCTTGCTTTTTTATATTTTTATATGTCAGATTGAGTACCTGTAGACCGAGCCTTATGCCAGAGATGGTCCCTCAATTCAGAAGTTTGATAAGGTCAGAGGAGATCCTGGGATTACAGTGACCTTTGATTTTTCTTTTCTTAAGTGGGGCATGCTTGTCACACATGGCATTGAACTGAATGATGAATTTTTCAAGCACAGCATCGACGTCACAGGCAGAGAGGACTTGTGTCCAGTCCTGGCAACTGAGGTCTGATTTCATTAGATAAAGGTGACCACGGATGAGGACCCTGGTGGTGATTTTTCTGGAAGGGGGCTTGATGAACTTGCTTGAACAGCTGAACAATACGGGGGAATGGTCACTAAGAGCATCATGCAGAACAGTAGTGCCTGATATATGCTCAGGACGGTTTGAGAGAACCCAGTCCAATAAGGTACTTGTGCCAGTCCTGTAGCTAATTCTAGTAGGAGACTCAACACGCTGAGAGAAGTGAGCTGCTGAGATAGCATCCTTGTAGTGGCTTACATCTGGGGAGAGCCAGTTGATATTGAGATCTCCCAGCAGGTGACTTCTGAGTTTAGCCTCAGACTGCCTAAGCAGTCTAAGAGAGTGTTGAATCCAGGAGCTGATAGTCTGGGCAGGATATATACAGATAATATAGTGATGGCTTTATTATGTGCACCAAGGAGCACCTTAATAGCATTTGCTTGCATATTGCCATCAGAGCTGGGCAGCAGCAGGACGAGACTCTGCAGGTTGTTCTTCAGATAGATTGCACAGCCACCACATCTCTTGGTGAGTATATCCTGCCTAAAAACCATGTAACCTGGGATCAAGATGGAGGCGTCCGGTATTTTAAGTGTAAGCCATATCTCAACTATGGATATCACATCGGGGTTGTGCTGCAGAACCCAGGTGTGCAGGTTGTCAAGTTTAGGGAGGAGACTGTAGATGTTAATTGATGCAACGGTGCAATGGTGAGCAGCCCAGTTTTCTTCAGGACGGTGTCTTGCTTGTGGTGTGGGCCAGGGCTGGGGTGGATGTTACTGGAGAGCTGCAATAACAGAAATGCTAGTCTTTGTAGGTATTTCTTTAGTTTATTGTTTTTGCTTTTGTGCCATCTTCTTAGAGAGTGTTGCCCCTCACAACTTTCTTCACAGAAGATAAGCACAGGGAAGGTTGCCAGATGGGAGTGTATGGTGGGGCATTTAGTCACTAACCATGAGTGATAATGTGGTGGCAAATGCCTATGTGAATGGGAAGTAGTAAGGTCAGGGACTAGGATTTAAGTAGAGGTGCCATATGTACTGAGATGGTCACTATCCAGAGATGGGTAGGCTGATATCGGCTTTGTGGCACTTGCAGTCCTGTCAGGGTTGGAGTGGCAAGCAGCACAATGCATATGGCTAGAGCATTTGCTAAAAAAGCCATTGTTATTGCAAGCCTGTAGGAAAGAACCCAAAAGCAGCTACTAGGGGGTGGATTAGCACTTAACCTGGCAACTGGGAGGTAGTTTGAGGGATGCAGGAGGGCAGGAGGAGTGCCTAGTTCTGCTATGAGCGAAGTAATAGGTTGGGGTTTAGACAAGGGCGATGCAGACAACTCAGCAAAGTAAAGTTCCAGGAAGTAATATCCCTTTAAGAGGTGGGCATATACTCAGGAGTCAGTTGGGGAGGAAAGGAGGGAGCTTGTGGGGGGAGGCATATTTATAGAGGCCGGGGTCGGGGCAGGTGGGCAGGAAAAAATATGAGACAGAAAGATGCAGACAGAGGAGGTAGCTAGCCAGAAGGGAAATCTCCCAGCAAATAGTGGCAAAGAGCTCACAGTGGAATGACCAGTAGAGGCCATAAGAAAAGAGGCAGAATAAAAATGGTCCAGTTAGAAAAGCAGCTCTAAGTGCCATGGAACTGTGCAGAAATCCTCCAGTATCTTGGGGCCCTTACATGGGTTTGTGTCTAAATATGTAAAGGGGCTAAATGAAGTAGGTGAAGTGGATCTTCTGAGGAGGAAGGAGGGAGCCAGCCTCAGATTGCAAGGAAATAAGTTCAGGGGCAATGTGAGGGGGCGCTTCTTCACAGAAAGAGTGGTGTATCCCTGGAACAGACTGCCAAACAGAGTGTTGGGGGCTAAGACAGTGGAGAAATTTAAGAGGGCATGGGACAGGCATATGGGACTGAGTATTGGGGGAAAGTGGGGGGCAGGCGAGGAGGGAGGTATGGAGGCAGTATAGCGCAGTGGTCTAAAGCTCTGAGCTGCAAATTTGGTGACATCCAGCAGACCAGACCTGGGTTTGAATCCCACAGCTTCCACTTGCATACTGTGTGACCCTGAGCAAGTCACTTAACCTCCTTGTGCTCCCAGGTCACTCCTGTAAAAAAGCTTTCAGCTTAGTGTGCTATACCTGGTTAAACAACTGAATAATAAATAATAAATATGTGAAAGGGGAGGGTTGGGCAGACTGGATGGTCCAGAAGGGTACTATTCTACTGTCAGATTTCTATGATTCTATGATCTCACTGTGACTCCTGGTGCTTTACAGATACCTAAACTCTACAAACAAGAAATTAAAATACATATAAAATATAAACAAACACAGTAAGTCAAAATACATTAAAAGGAGGGAAAAGCTTTATTGAACAAAAAGGTCTTCAGATCCCTCTTGAAAGCACTAACCAAGGGGGCCTTTCTTTGACTTGGTGACCATTGCAGCCAATAAGGGACAGGCAGTCAATGCAGTGTACTTGAATTTCAGCAAAGCCTTTGACTAAGTCCCCCGCAGGAGGCTGGTTCTGATGTTAAGAAATTTAGGGATGGAATAAAATTGGTGACTTAGGTAGAGAACTGGCTGAGGGCAAGAACACAGAGGTTAATAGCAAATGGGGAGTTCAAAGGTAAAGGACATAACAAATGGCATGGCTCAGGGGTCAGTGGTGGGTCAGGTCCTTTTCAATGTGTTTATTTCTCACTTAAGGAAAGTTCTTAAGGAAAAGAGCTGCCTCTTCCCATATATCATGAAAAACTACCCAAGGGTGTACACAGAGGAAGGGATAAGGGAACTTGGGGAGGATCTGGGTAGGTCAGAGAGCTGGTCAAAGATTTGGCAGCTGGGCTACAATACTGAAAAATGCAAGGTGATGCACAATGGGAAAAAGAACCCATGAGTGCTATATGGAATGGAGGGAGTGATACTGTAAAGAACTGTGGAAGAAAAGAACCTGGGGGTCATAGTATCAAAGAGCCTAAAAAACACAGCACACTGTGATAGAGATATAGGTAAGGCAGACAGGATGCTGGCATGCATAGGGAGGAGGATAAGCAGCAGAAGACAGAAAGTGATACTTCCATTGTACAGGTCACAGGTGAGACCGCATCTGAAATACTGTGTAAGGTACTGGGTTCACACCTGAGAAAAGACTGTGACAAGTCAAAAGCAGTCCGCACATACTGTAGAGCATCAAGATATAGAAAGGAGAGGCTACAGGACTTGAACATGTAGTCCCATGAAAAAAGGAGGGAAAGGGGGCTACATAATTGAAACATACAAGCATCTGCATGGGATCAATAGGATGGATGCCAAGGAGCTTTTCTCCTTGAGCTCAAATACAGGGACAAGAGGAACTCACTGGAATTTGCAGGGGGAGATTTAAAAGGGACATCTGCAAGCAGTTTTTCTCTGAAGGAGTGGTGGACAAGTGTAACAAGCTGCAGGAGGAAGTGATACTGGCCATGTCTGTGAGCAGCTTCAACAGTGATGGGACAGGCATATGAGACTAGTTACAGAGGGGTGGCAGAAACATAGGAGGGAATGGCCAGTGCAGAGTAGCTAGGTAGGGTTGTCAGACTGGATGAGTCTATGGACATTTTTCTTCTGTCATTATCTATGTAAGTAATAAAACACAACAGGGTGGGCTGTATTGGGCTATAGGCATACTGAGACCCAACACTGCAGATGGAGGGCCTTATATCCCCGGAAGTGCTGATATAGCTCACATGGCCCACTCTGGAGAGTGTTATTTTACTTGCTGGCAGAATAGCCTAGAGGTTAGAGTAACGAGCTGTGAACAAGCTTGGTACATCCAGCGGACCAGACCTTGGTTTGATTTTCACAACCTCCACTTGCATACTGTGTGACTCTGAGCAAGTCACTTAACCACCCAGTGCTCCCAGGTCACCCCTGAAAACAGGCACTTGTGCCTAGTGGGCCTTACCCAGTTACCAAACACTAAAAAAAAAAAAAAATTTAGCAATTCAGCTATGAGTACTTCCAGGTATTTGTACTCTTTTACTATTGTCAGTGTCTGTCCATAGTTGGATACAGTATGTGAAGCGACAAAAAGCCATTGAAATCCTAAGCGTTTATGATACAGAATCCTCCAATTAGAAAAGTAAGCTCCTCTACATGAATGGTATGTGACAGCAGGAGTCCTATAAATTGTTTGTGTGTGCTAGAAAGTGCTAATGTATACATCTATGCTGCATAAACACATATCCACAAGAACCCAGCAGACACACAGCATGATCTAACATAAATAAAACAATGTTAATGTATAAGGCACACTAAAACTATGTATTGTGTGTAAGAGATGATGTATATAGATGTATGCACAAGAAATATACCTGCACCTAAAGCAAAAGAAAGACAGTTGTCAGTTAATGTAGAAGGATTGTTCCTGTATTTTTACTGTTTAAATGGTTTGTACCCAACCGGGTTGTGCCTGAAAATAATAGAATTGTTTGTCTAGTGCACTTTACCTGCTAAACAAAAACTAAATGAATGGGTCATGAATTTAAAGACTACATTCAGTCCATTATTTTTGATGTCAAGAAGAAAAATAGGACTGAGCTCGTACGCCCACCATTCTTATGTGTTTCTGAAGTGCCCCTTGAGAACCAGGACAGCGAGAATCCAAGAGGCTGGTGGGGCTCCTGTGGCATCCTGCTGAAGATGCTGGAAATAGGAGAAGAAGAAATCAAGTAAGGATTGTGGGCTTTCCTGAGGAGGGCTGAAAGGGGAAAGGTGACTGTTTCCTGCAGAAAGAACTGCCCAAGGTCCTCAAGTACTCATGGAAGACCCCTCTGGAGAGTGAGAGAGTGCACAGGACATTGGCACCCCCCCTCCCAAAGCCGAGGGTCACCCATGAACCATTCTCACAAAACTCCTTAGATTCTCAATGAAGCAGCACATACTCACCCTCATCAGGGAAAATGGCACAATCAGCTGGGAAGGGAATAGGATCCTAGGTCCAGATTTTCAAAGATCCAAAACTGATGCAAGGATCTTGCATCAACAGAAATTGATGCAAGGGGCACCTTGCATCAGATTTTTCAACAATGCAGCCTATGGCACAACCAAGGCCCCCTGTGCCAGAGCAGCTTGCACTGTGTTTGCAGCAGACACATGGCTATGACATGGCAGTAGGGAGCTTGCACCATGCCGGAGCTGCTGTATCCCCTATATTGGGATTTTAAACTGCACCCCAAGGACTGCATGGCCCATAACAGTTAGAGCAGCAGAAGGTTGGTCTATAGGCTCTTGTACCACACTGTAGGACAGATCCAAGGGGGAAGGGGTCCCATGCCCACCAGTTACTGTAGTATGCCTGCTGTCTGGTGCACCACCCTGGCTGCCCCATACTACCACAGTGCCCACCAGACCATCACACCACTGTGGGACATGCCCCATCTCAGTGTGGTCACCCTGCAGCACCCAGCATAGCTAGGTCTTCAAACATTGGCCCTCTGATGGTGCACATCCAGAAAGGACTATGGCTACAAACCACAGCTACAGCAGTGTAGGAGTTGTACTTAGCTGTAGGGATGAGTGTGTGGTCTGCTACGTGGTGCACCTGCTGACCTGCTGACTGCCATACCTTGCCAACATCCATGGATCTGTCATTGGAGGGTCCTCTGCCACAGCTATGTGTCTGGTCTGGAGCCCCGACCACCCTGCTCCCCAATTCACTGCCTCCTGCCTCATGCCAGCAGACATTCCTTAATGGTCTGTGGCACGGTATAGTACCTATTGAACAGGCACAGGACCTGTAGACTGTATTGCCTCACAAGTGAGTGTCATGCCACTGGAATAGCTGCCCCTACCAACCCCATGCTGCATACACCAGCTAGTCCACTGCATGCGGTGACAGTCATGGTGGTCACCCACTGTGCTAACTGGACATGTGACTCCACCGGATATATGGCTGCCACTCCACCCACCACCGGCTGCCCTGCTGCCCTCCTGCTACCTGGCACTGTGCACTGCTGCCTCCATCACATTTGTGTGTCATTCTGCATCCCCCTTCCCATCCAGGAACAGCCCTGTATCATGTGTTGTGTTTGCGGGGGTGGCAGCTGTGAGATCTGGGTGTCTTTGGGGGCACTGTCCGTGGGATGTGCCACAGCCTCTATCAAACCCCTCCAATGCACCTTTTGTTTGCTGCATGGCAACAATTGCAGCATCCTTCAGGAGTTTGGCACTGAGACCCTAGATCTTGTAAAATCCCTGGCACACCTGAGTTTGCTGCAGGTGATGGTTTGGCACATGGTGCACCAATCTAAAATTGAGCCCCTTTTATTTAACAACTATTCAGCAGAGTTAGCAGTGAGAAAAAAGGAGTACACCCCACACAGAAAAGCATTCCAGAAGTTGGGCATTCTCAAGACAATGAGAAATGCAATGAGCAATATGTTTGAAACCCACAAAGAGGCTTCCAACTATCTGCTTAGACACTGGCCTGAGCGATGAAAAAATAAAAACAGCTTGGGAGGACCCCAGTGCAAACCACAACCCCTTCACAGCAGCAATATGCCTGCCAGCTCCACTTAAAAACCCAGTGGAATTGGGCAGCCCCAAGACTCTTGACAAGGACTGGCAGACCACCTGATCAAAATGGTAATGAGGGAGAGATTGTAAAACTGGGAGAATAGAAACTACAGCCTAGACTTGGGCACCTCCTTCCAGGGATCCAATGTGGCATGCTGAAGCCCTGGGCATGCAGTTTCAAACTGCCACCATTTTTTTTTTATCGGTTAGCGAGACCCAGCTGCCTGCAAGTTGGGTGTTTGCTGCACTTGCCTCCTGTCATGTAAACAGCTCAAAGACAGTTGAGAGAAGGAGGAGCAGGCAGTGGCGGTGTTGGTAGTTACGGCAGCTGAAGCGGTTGGCACCTGACCTTGGGCATGCACTAACCATCAGAAATCAACTCAACCAGCACCACAAACTACTGAAAACAGCAGTGTTGTACCGGGAAAGGAGCAGTGCACAATGGAGGAAGAGTGAAGGACGGATAATATTAAACAGGAGGAGTTGCTGGGTTTGAGTTGAATGGATTTTTTCTTGTTCAATGAAGGAGTGTAAAGGCGCGAGTGACTGTGGCAGGACCTGAGACTATGAGCTGGGGCTCCACAGTTGGAGCAGCATTTTACTGACTGGCAAGGAAAACCCTTTGTTGAAAAGGAAACCAAGAGTGAGCGAACGAAGAATCTTGCTCGAGCTACAAGTAAGTCAGAGTTTGCTGGTAAAAGGGTTGTGCTGCGCCTGCCTGGCAGAACATTTGATAAAACAGTAACAAGTGAAAATCACTCTCTGCCTTCTCTCTCTCTTTCTCGCTGTCTCTCTCTCTCTCTTTCACTCAGTTACCAGTACTCGGCAGCAAAAACTGCATAGTCTGCACTTCATGGGAGGCAGTAAATGTTAATCCCAATGAATTTTATGCCACTTATGCAGATAAGCAGCTACACTGTGTGCGTCTGTATATGGGGGTAACCATGACAATCAGCTCCCTACTCCTCAAAACTCCCTAGTTAAAAAAAATAGCATTCTAATGCAGGCAGAGGAACTATTTTATTACAAAAGAAATGAGTTTTAGCATTTAAACATTTTTTTTCCTTTTTAAACATATATTATACAGTGGCCCATTTTTTAAGTGCAATAATGCCCTCCAGAGTGGGCGGTATGGGCTATACCAGACCTTCCAGGGGCTATAAGGCCCTCCGCCTGCGGCGTCGGACCTCATTATGCCCCTGGGCGGTCCAGTATAGCCCAATACTGCCCACCCTGTTGGGTATTATTGCTTACATAGTGTATAGTGGAGTGTTGTACTGTATAGAATTCCATCCCTTTCAAAATGCTGTTCTACCACAGTTCCAAGGTCATGGAATGCTGTTCTGTCCTACTGTGGTAGAACAGCATTCTAGAACCTCTAGAGACTGCAAGAGTCAGTTTCATTTTGAAAGCAAAAGAACTCACAAAAAACATTTTTCACACAGCACTATACACTATAAAAAATACAGGATGAGCAACTCTATGCACAACCAGTGTGTTTTGCCACCTCGTGGTTCTGATTCCCATGGACCTCTAAAGATTCACTCTCGGGGTCAGAGGGAATCAGAACCCCTCTGTGGCAGAACACACTGGGTCTTCATAGTTGCCCATCCAGTATTCCCTATGTTCAATATTGTACCATTGTTGAAGCAAAGATGAACTGGTTAATGAGATGCATGCGTGTATTCATATAGATATCTATAGCATTCTATGCCTTCTTTTAGATACACAGATATACATATAGTTATACTTATATAGTTCTCGGTGCCTTATAAATACAATCTTTATACCATAGTCTTTTACATCTCTTGAGGGAGCACTTTGTATATATTTATCATAGTATGTGGGTGTTTGTTGTGGTGTTTATATTTATTAGCTATCTTAGCTATCACTGTTATGCACTTTATATGAATGAGCTGTGAAGAGTGTTGTCACTTTAAAGGTGATAGAAAACCATTTTTTTACACCTCTAGATGCCCTCCAGTTGTCCTTTTATTAGCTACCAAGTATTCTCATATGTTTTTGACCCTTTTTGTTAAAATATTGTATGTAACTACTCTGAATCCCTCTCTCCTCAGCAGTTGCTGCTCTTTCTTGTCATACGACCTTCACATTCTATGGCATCAGAGACTACCATTCCAGGTCATTCAGATGAATAGCATGGAATGGGAGTTATTGATGTCATAGAATGTCTTAGAAATATAAAAATCAAGTGCAGTAGCTGCTGAGGAGAGTGGAACGCTATGTAGATCTGAGGGCATCCCAGAGCTATATTATTTATTTATCAAAAAATCATTGAAACATATCAGAATACATAACTGGTATGGAAAGGAAGATGGAAGGGCAGGTAACTATGCAAAAATAATTTCCTAGCTCCTTTAAGAGACTCCTTTAAAAATATGCATAAATTGTCTGATAGCCACACCGTGAAAAATCGTCAGAGTGATGCAAAACGTAGGTGTTGTGTGCGGGTGCTGCTGCTTTGATGTTTTAACTTTTCTTAATAAACTATATTTTTAACTGGACCTAGCACTCAGGTCTATTTCATATTTGGTTGATGAGTAGCCCCTCGTCTGTGCTATTGGGATACTGTATTACGTGGAGGCACCAATATTGCTTTCAGGAAGCTAGCTTTTTTGAAACTGACATAACTATATTAACTTATGTTTCTTATAAATATCAAATATTGAGAAAATGGTACAGTGTACTAAGAGCTCTGATGTTCACTGACCATTCATACTTTCAAGTGTCAGACAGCAGGGGGCACTGGAGTAAATAAAATATTAACGTCATGTGGAATGAGCTATAGTGGAAGTATATAAACTCCATATAAGTATATTAACAGAAATGATTTGAAATCATATAAAATAGGTGGAATAAGGAAACTACTGTGCCTTGGATGTAATGGATAAAGAATTAATTTCAAAATGTATGTACAGAATTGAAATTTATTTTTATGAAAAAATTTTTTTTTTAATATTTCTAAAAATATATTTTTAACTGTTTTAATAATAAATCCTATCCCCTGAAGAAGCCTTTAAGGTGAAAATTTGGATTTCAAGGATCTGAAATTGATGTTCCTGAAATAAAAAAGCAGCTGTAAGTGAAGCTTTAATTGGAGTGGCTGGATTTATTTGCTATTTTCTGGATCACTTTTGCCTACCATCCCCCACAGTACCCTTCCTCTATACTACTAAAAGGGAACCCATCCTGAACTTTGCCTTTTTAGCTTCACCCACTATTCCTACATCCCACCCAGGTAATCCCCTTCCCCCATCAGATCATCCCTGAGGCATTTATCCATCTTTATAAAATCTGCCCTCCTGTAGTACAGGACCTTCACTTTTGCGTGGCTTAATTCTGCCGTCTTCCTTATGTTGAACCACGTTGTATAGAGATCAGTGGTTCCCAGGTGGCATCCCACTTTGGCATCTGCAACATTGTCCCTGTTGTTGAGTGCTAGGTCCAGTACTGCCCCATCATGAGTGGGCTCTCTGACTAGCTGCCTGAGGAATGCCCCCTGCAGAGAGTCCAGAATGTCCCTGTTTCTAGCTGAAGCTGCAGCTGGGAGGCTCCAATCTACATCTGGCAGACTGAAGTCCCTCACCAGCAGCACCTTCCCCTTTTCTGCCATTTTTCCAGTGATCTACACCAGTGCCTTATCTAAATCCTCCCCCTGTGTTGGAGTTCTGTAGATTATGTCATTCTGAATAGTGGCTCCATTTTCTGTCTCCAGGGTGACCTACAGTACCTCCTCTCCCCCAGATTTCCCATATCTCCATCGTTTTTATGCCTTCCCTTAAATAGTACTACCGCTCCTCCCTTTCTTCCCACCTTGTCTTTCTTGAACTGAGTATAGCCCAGTATGGCCATGACCCAGCTGTGATTTCCAATGCACCACAACTTGGCAATGGCCACAGTATCCGGGTCTGTCTCTGCCATGATGGCCCCCAGGTTCAGATTTTTATGTCCTACACTTCTTGCATTCGAACACATGGCACTCCATATTTTGTTACCACTCTGCCTGATACACTTACTTATTTCCTTTTTACCCTGCTTCATTCCCACCCCTATCTTTTATTGGCTGTGCTCCCATCCTGTTTTATTTCTATCACTCTGATTCTTTCATTATTTTGCACCCTAGGGCATTTGTCTCCTCTCAAGTCCTCCCTATGCTCTACTTCAGTCTGTGTGTGTGTGTGGGGGGGGGTGCAGTTTATGCCTCCCTGATTCTTTCCACCACCACCCTCAGTTAATTGAAATGTTCATCAAGGACACATTTAAACCATCCACTGAGAAATGTAATTCTCCCAGATGGATGCAGGTCATCACCCATGTATAGGCCCTTATCCTCCTAGGCGGGTTCCCAGTCCCCAGTGTAGCTGAACTCTTCCTCTCTACACCATTTCTTCAGCCATGAGTTGAAACTCCTGGTGTGGAGAATCCTATCCTCCCCCTTGTCATAGACAGGTAGCACCTCAGTGAAAGGCACTGAGCACATTACCTGTCTAAGACCTTTCTCCAGCTCCTTAAATTACCCCTACACTATCCATTTCCATCCCCACCCAGGTCATTAGTCCCTAGGTGAAAAATGTCATCCAGCTTTCCCTCTTGCCCTGCCACCCTAGCAATCCTTATAATCTGCTTTTCATCTCTCTGGATAGTGGTACCACATAGGCATCTCACTTCCCTCTCTCTGTTTCTTCCTATTCCAAATCTACCCTCCTCACAATCGAGTCTCCTGCCAGAAGCTGTCCCTCCTCTGCTAGGTCCTCTGCTACCCTCTTTGGGGTCTCCACTATGGAAGATGCCCACATCCTCCCTGGTCACCACCATGAGTGCCTCCTCCCAGCAGTCCTGTCCTGCCAGACCAGCATAGTAATTACATAGTGGCACTAACTGAGAAACATGTGCCTGACACAACATCTCCCCCCTTTTGGAGCCCACAACAGTCCAGCTGTTCCTCCTCCCTAGCATCCTCTGGAGTAACAGTGGCAGACTCAGTGGCCCCTGAGTGGGGGAAGAGGTCCCCCAAATCCTAGCCAATTTAGCCTGGAATCTGATGACCTTCTCCCTCAGCCCAGAGAGATGGGTGCAGATGGGGCAGCACCGTAATCCCAGGTGGTCTTTTTGAAAACTGCTGCCCCACAACCCCTACACTGCACCACTCCCATAGCCGTTGCCAGGGGAGGTTTGTATGGTTCGAAAGAACCCCCCCCTTTTCACATTCCCCCCCTTTTTTCATTATTTGTAACATTTTTTCATCATTTCTGTTTATTTTGTGACTGTCACAGAGTGCTTCTGCACACATGATGAACCCCAGCACTTTCTCTCTGCATGCGCCACCCTCCCCACCTGCCAGTAAGATGACTGGAGCTGCTTTGTGAGTCTCTCTCAGCACTGTCCCCCTATGGCTGGCTGGCCAATTGTAGCTCATGTCAGCATCGTGTGACCGGAATACAGTACAGCTGCTGCCCAAAATTCATACTGTCAGCTGGCACTCAAGGAAGATGGAGCATGGTGGCAGGCTCAGAGACGACAGCTCCAGGAGAGCAAAAAAAAAGTAGAGGACCTTGACTTATAATATTATCAGTCACCAGATGATACATTTTGCTGGCCACACTTGCCAAACATATGTCCCTTAATAACTGTATATCGAGGGATAGGCTGTGCAGAAATGTGCAAAGGAGCTTTTCAGGTGGGTGGGCTGAAGATTTAGAAATAAATTACTTAAATCCCCCTCTATACAAAATGCAAAGCTGTCATGCTTCATATGCCTGTTTTAACTTTTCATAAGTTAAGCAAAAGAGGTACCACAGTGGAAAGGCAATGCAAGTGTTTGGAAGGGTCTGGCTGGGATCTACACTGCCACCTCACTAACTGTGCTGTTCAGAGAGGTCTTCACTGTGGTCCCATATTTATTGACATTCAGTTCCAATTTTGTCAGTGCTATCTGTGCCAGACGCAGTTAAAACAAATATGTTGTGCTAAGCATTTTCTCCAGATGATCACGTTTGTTTATTGAATTTTGTTGACCCAGTAAGCCCACTGGGCCTAGAAGTCCCTTTTTCAGGGGCACCGGG
This sequence comes from Neoceratodus forsteri, assembly GCA_016271365.2. Lineage (NCBI taxonomy): Eukaryota > Metazoa > Chordata > Ceratodontiformes > Ceratodontidae > Neoceratodus > Neoceratodus forsteri. Next base: position 79,646,578 of record CM057453.1, read on the forward strand.
AGGGGGGATACAGATGATAAGCAATTGAAATTGAACCAGATTAAGCTGTTGGTGGTATTTTTAGTGAATGAGTGTCAGTACAATGACATTTGTTGCTACAGCTCAGTATTATGAACATACCCACTATACTTTTGGAAGTATGGTGGGTGTGGGGGGGGGTAGGCATTTAGGAGAAGGTAACTTTGCACTGAGAATCCCCGCCACTGTCAAATTACCTTTCCCCTCACTCCCATTGTCATGCCTATCACATTGGAGAATGGAGTGGGGCAACAAGTGTAGTACCCAATACTGAACTAAGAATTATGTTGCAGATTTTTTTCAAGCAGGGTGCCCGGTATAGAAACAGACAGTGACGGCAGAAAAAGACAGAGGTCCATCCAGTCTGCCCACGTTCCCTATAATCCCTGGAACCTACCATTTCTCCAGGGTACTAACTCTCCCAATCCTCTCTCTATTCTCCTCCTTAGTCCTGTTGCCCCCAGTAACCATTATTCCCTTCATTATGTCCCAGCCCTGCTTGAATCCTCTGATTGTTTTTGCACCCACCAGTTCAGCCAACAGACTGTTCCTAAGTTCCACCACCCTTTCCGTAAAGCAGTACTTCCTCACATCTCTCCAGAACCTACCTCCTGTTAATTTCCATTCGTGTCCATGTGACCATGAATTGGTACTCAGGCTAAATAGTACCCCACAGTTCACTTTGTTAATTCCTTTAAGGAACTTGAAGGTCCCCATCACATCTCCCCTCTCCCTTCTGGTCTCCAGTGAGTACATATTTAGTGCCTTGAGGCGCTCCTCATAGGATTTGCCCTGCTGTCCCCAAATCATTTTAGTTACTCTGAGCTGCACTGTCTCCAACCTATTCTTATCCTTTCTGAGGTGAGGACTCCAGAACTGGGCACAGTACTCTAGGTGAGGCCTCACCAGGGATCTGCAGAAGGGAAGTGTTATCTCCTTTCTTCTGCTATCAATACCCCTACCGATACATCCCAGTATCCTGCTAGCCTTGCTATAGGCTGTGTTGCACTGACTCTATTGCTTAAATGGTATATTGAGTTGGGGAGGGTGGAGGTTACAGCAAGGGGTAGAGGGAGCTCAGATATGAGTTATATAGGCTTAAAATAAGCCATAAAAGTGCACCACACAGCATGCCATAGCCCATGGTTTCTGGGGGACATACTACATCTGAGACAATGCCTTAGGTATATTACAGTAGCAGCCTCTTGCTGCCCTCTGGTACTGAATACATATATGTATTCACCCTGCAGCCAGCCAGATAATTTTGCTTAGAGCAAGGGGTGTAGGAGGTCTCAGATATGACTTCTTCAAATGCTTCAAAATGAGCCCTAAATCACCACATGGCTTCTGGGGTCCTGACGGCACTAAGACCCACAGCTTTTTTTAGAAGGCTGCAGAATGCATAAAAAGAAACCCCCTTGTGAAAATCCTGGCAACGGTCCTGACTCCCAAAGTTCCCAGTTCCTATACTCCCTTTGGTACCTGGAAATACTTTTGTACCCTTAACCTAGCTAGGTTGTTTCTAGTTTTACCCCTTTTTGTTTCATAGAATCATAGAATCATAGGACTCTAAAGGCAGAAAAGGACCTCATCGGCCCATCGAGTCTGCCCTTACCCCTCCATTACTCATCTAATCCACTCTTATGTGCCCGCCCCTTCCCCTCCTTTCCCAATCCCATATGTCTGTCCCAAGCCCTCTTAAATCCCTCTACTATTTTGGCCTCTACCACCTGTTCTGGTAGTTTACTCCAGGCCTCCACCACTCTCTCCGTGAAGATCTACCCCCTCACATTGACTTTATATCTTCCACCTTCCAATCTTAGGCTATGCCCTGTAGTTTTAGCCCCCTCCTTCTGAATAGGCTCCCTGACTTCACCTTATTTATCCCCTTCACATATTCAAAAGTTTCAATCATGTCCCCCCTCTCCCTTCTGTTTTTCAATGGGTACAGATCTAATTCCTTACACCTCTGTTCATATGGTTTCCCCTGAGAACTGTGCACTATCTTGGTTACTCTTCTCTGAATCCTTTCCATCATACAATGTCCTTACATAGGTGCAGTCTCCAGAACTAGACCCCATACTCCAGGTGTAGTCTCACCATGGCCTTGTATAGAGGCACCAGCACCTTCCTCCTTCTGCTAGTTATGCCCCTCAAAGTGCATGACAACCTTCCATTTGCCTTCCCCACAACCTTGCTACACTGCCTACCCACTTTAAGGTTATGTGATACTATAACCCCCAGGTCCCTCTCTTGCTCTGTTTTTTTGATTTCCTCCCCTCCCACAGTGTAAGCAGCGCCTGGGATTTTGTGCCCCAGATGCATCACAGCACACTTTTTGGCACTTAAGTTCAGCTGCCAAGTTTCTGACCACCCCTCCAACTTCTTTATGTCCTGCATCATGGCCTCCACCACTGCTGGGATGTCCACCCTATTGCAGACTTTCGTATCATTCATGAGTAGGCACACCCTTCCCACCAGACCCTCAGCTGTATCACTGATGTAGATATTAAAAAGGAGGGGTCCCAGCACCGACCCCTGGAGCACCCTGCTTGTCACCCCCTCACCATGGAATGAACTCCATTCACCACCACCCTCTGACTTCTGCCCACCAGCCAGTTTTCTACCCATCTAGTTATTTTCTGCCCCACTCCTAAGCTTTCCAGCTTATTTACCTGCCTTCTGTGAGGGACAGTCTTTCTGAAGTCCAGATATGCCATGTCCACTGTCCCCCCGGTCAACCATCTGCGTCACCCAGTCGAAAACCTTTATCAGGTTCATCTGGCAGGACCTCCCATTCATGAATCCATGCTGCCTTTTGTTCTGCAGCCCACTTTCCCCAGATAGTCTACAACCCTTTACTTTATTAGTGCCTCCTTCACCTTTTCCACCACCGAGGTAAGGCTGACTGGGTGACAGCTTTCCACTGTCTCCTTACTGTCCCCCTTGTGTACTGGTACCACATCCACCCTCCTCCTTTCACTTGGCACACACCCTGTATCCATGGACAAGTTAAACAGTCTCATCAATGGGGCTGCCAGCTCCTCCCTCAGTTCCCGAGTACCCTTGAGTGCAAGCCGCTCAGCCCCATTGCATTATCCACCTTCAACCTACCCAGTTCTTCCCTTACCCTGTCTATGGTGAACATACTAGGATCCACCATTTTGCCTTCCTTTCCCTTTCCCCCCTGTTCTGGTCTTCTACACTCCCCCTCCTCTGTGAAGACCAAGCAGAAGTATTTATTAAACACCTCTGCTTTCTCAAAGTCTCCTTCCAGTTGTATTCTGCCCTTCCCCTCAACCTTATTATCCCATCTCACCTTCTTCCCCCCCACACACATAAAATGTTTATCCCCCTTCTTTGCTATCTTCTCCTCCTCTGTCTCTGCTTTAGCTCTCCTTATCTTCTGCCCTGACACCCTCATCTTCTCTATATAAGGTTCCCTGTCCTCCCACTTTGTGTTTTCTTTTATTCCCTGAATGTCCTTTTCCTTTCCATGACTGCCTCTGCCACCTCCCTTATAAACCAGAGTGGTCTCCTCCTTTTTCTGTTCTCCCTCACCTGCCTAATGCAAACTTCAGTTGCCTTCAATACCCCTCCTTTGATAGTTCCCCAATGTCCCTCAACTTCCCCAATATTCCCCTTTCCTGCCATTTCTTCCTCAAATATCTTCATTTTGTTAAAGTTCATCTTTCTGAAGTCCATCACTCACGTTCTAGTCGTATTTGTCTCCCTCACAGTTTTTACCCTGAATCTCACAGCTCTGTGATCACTAGAGTACCCAGTCCTTCCCCCATCTCCACCTCTTCCACACTATCCCCATTTATGAAGACCACGTCCAGCAGGTTATCTCCCCCAGAGGGCTCACTGACCAGTTGTTGCATGAAAACCCCTTGCAGTGCCTCTAGGATCCCCCTGATCCTAGCAGATGCCGGAGACAGGAGCCTCTAGTCAGGGAGATTTAGGTCTCCCACTAGCAGAACCTTCCCCTTGAGAGCCATTTTAGTAACTACCTATATCAGCTGCCTATCCCCTTCCTCCCCCAGCATCAGAGGTCTGTAAACCAACCCATCCTCAAAGTGTACCCGTCCGTTTGTCAAGGGTGACCCACATAAACTCTGTCTCCCCTACCTTATCCTGCTCTTCCATTGCCCTAATGTCTTCTTTGACGTATAATGCACCCCACCCCACTTACCATCCCTGTCCTTCCTAAACAATCTGTAGCCTGGGACAACTGACTCCCAGGCATGGTGCTCTGTCCACCATGTCTCACTTACTGCTACTATGTCTAGTCCCTCGTTCACCATGATGGCCTCCAAGTCCACTATTTTGTTCCCCAAACTCCTGGTGTTGCCTGGTAAACCATTCCACCTGGACTCCCTCCCCTCAGTGTGCTCCCCTGACTTCTGCTTGCTCTTACTTTCTACTAGTCTTTTATTTCCATCCTTGGGGGGAGGCTGATATCCTCCCTTTACTCCTGCCACTTTCAGTGATCCCCTTCCTGCTCCCCCAAAATTAGTTGAAAATATACTCTTTTGCAATAAAGTCTCTTAACTTTCCCTTTAGCACTGCCTGTCCCTCCCTACTCAGGTGCAGCCTGTCCACTGCAAACAGGCTCTCATCCTCCCATGTATCTCCCCAGCCCCCCCATTAATCTAAACCCTGCCTGCCTGCACCAACCCTCCAGCCATTGAGTAATTTCAGCAATCCTCTGCTTCCTTCCTATGCTTGCTCTTGGCACAGGAGTACTTCCGAGAATGCCATCGAAAGGAACCCCGCAGTACTGTAGAACCTAGCAAGCTTCTTGAACCAAAACTGCACTTCTAGTAGACTATTCCCTTCCAGGACATTGGTGCCTTGGTGGAATACCAAGTGTGACCTCACATCCTGTTGCTTGCCCCATGAGGGTATATTGTGCTTCACCTTTAGTGCCATCATTCCTGGCAAACAATCAACCCAAATGGTGCTACCCCCACCTTCATTTCTCCCCATCTGATTCCCTTTATAACGGAGTCTCCTATGAGCACCACCTTGCTTCTCCCTCCCTTCTGCCTGCACTTTTGATCCTCTTGCTCACACCTCTTTCCTGGTATCCCAGTTCCCTCCCATCTACCATTTTCTCCCTGTCCAACTCCTTCCCCAGCATTTTACTCTCCCTCTGGGCTATATCCTCCATTATCCCCGGTGTCTCCACCAGCCCCCTTCACCTTATCCTCCCTTTTCCTGGGCTGTGACCCCTCCTCATGCTCTTTCCTCTCCTCCCTCCTTTCCGAATCCCTCTGAGTTGTGGTTCTCTCCCCCTCCACCCCCCATTATCCCTTCGCTTCCTAAGCTTACTGGAGGCTCCCTCCCTGCCACCTCTGTGTGTTGTGTCCCCCTTGAGATTATCACCACCTCCCTGTGCTCATTTTGGTTACTTCCTTCCAGGTTCCCTCCCCCGGTGTCATCCCCTTTCCTGATCCTCCTATGTCTTTAGGCCCTACTCTCTCTCCCATGACTTCCTCACTGCTGCACTCCTTGTCATCCTCATCCTCAAATGTCCCCAGTGGAGTAAATCTGTTTTCCTGTTCAGCCCCCTTATTCAAAGCCAGCTGCCTGATGCTCCCTGCCCTAGTTTCTGCCCCTTCCCTGGATGTGCTATCCGTGCTTTTCTTGATTCTACCATTTGCCTATTCCTCCAGACCCTCTCATTCTTTTCTCCTCTTGCATCAGGTCTCTTGAGGCCTCCCATGTGCCCCCACTTTCTGCCCTTGCCCTCTGACACTTCCTCTGGAACTCATCCAGTTCTTTCCCCCTCTTCCCAAGCTTTCCTCCACACCTGCTCCTTCCACCCCTGCAGCTCTTCCTATGTTCCCTCTTGCACCCCCCGCCCTGCTGCTGTTTCCTTTGCCCCTCCTCAGTCCCTTCCCACTCACCTTTCCTCTAACCTGCTTAGCACCCTCCTCCACCACTCCAACTCCACTCTTAGTTGTGTAAGCTTTAATCCCTTCACACCTCTTAACACATTCTGCCTTGCAAAATGTCCCTACCTCTTGAAACAATTATTTCAGTTTGTTGTATATTAACATGATAGAATTATAAAAATGTACATTGAAATCCTTTACCCTTTTGTGTATGAACCATGATCATTTGCTCCCCTCAAACCCTCTAATCAAAACCAACCCTGTTTATGCCACAGCTTCTTTAACCTTCTATTATGAGTTAGACTTGATAGAATTAGAACCAAATGACACAAGTAATCCTTTTACCTACAGTATTTGAGTATGTACCAAGACTGTTTGACTGTTTGCTACTCTCCTTTGTACCCTTACCCTAGATAGGGTGTTACCTCCTAACCCCCTCAACAAGTAGTTTCCAGTTGTATGAACTGTTTTCTCTTGCCTTTACCCTCTTACCTTCCACTGCATTCTCCTTCTCAGGCAGCAGTACCTATACTTTCACCTAACCATTTGCTACCTGACCCCAGATAGGATATTATTTGTTTTCCCTGTTCCCTTCTTAAACCCCTGTATACTGTTGGTGAAGTCTTCTAACCTTTCTTCATAGGATTTTTACTGCTGGCACTGGATCATCTCAGTCACCTTCTTCTGAAGGGCCTCCAGCTCTCCCTGTCCATTTTTAGATGTAAACTAAAGAACTGGGCTCAGTACTCCAGGTGAAGTCTGACTGGTATGTTGGTAGGATTGCTTCCATTCTTCTGCTCGAGAAGGCCCTCCTGTTGCATCCAAGCATTCCATTTGCATTGCTATATGCCTTATTGCAGTGTGCAAAGTTTGTCAGGCTGTCGCTGACTGTGACTCCCAAGTCTCTTCTGTTGTAAGCTCCAGGCATACTCCCACCATCTAGTATCCAGTCCTAGTGTTTTGCTTTCCAAGTGCATAACCTTACACATTGTTTCACATTTAATCCTTGTTGCCAGACCATGGACCATTTCTCAACTTGGCAAGATCCTCCTTCAGTTCACTGATGCCTTCCTCATTGCCTAATCATTGTCCACTCTGACACATATTTTGGTGTCGTCAGCACACTTTGACACCCTGCACCACATTCCTTCCCCTAGGGGACATATGGACACTTTGTAGAGCATTAGGCCCAGAACTGACTCCTGCAGCATGCTGATCATCACCTGCCTTCCTCCTGACCTAGCCTCATTTGCGACCACTCTCTGAGTCCTGTCCCTGGGCCAGTTGCCCACCCACCTAGACAATTTGTCACCAACTCCTATGTCCCTCAGTTTCTTCACCAACTGGTTGTGGGACACCAAGTCAAAAGTCTTATGGAAGGCCAAGTATAAGACATCCAGGGTCCTTACCCTGGCCAGTTCCAATGAAACTCCATTGAAGAATTTAATAGGGTGTGTTTGACAAGATCCATCTCTCACAAAAACATGCTTCATTGTGTCTTGTAGTCCCTGTGCCTCCAGAATGTCAACCCGCTGTTCTTAAGCTATAGAATCTAGTAGCTTTCCAGGTAACCCATTTTGCCACTTTTGTGCAGGAGGACATCTGCTACTCCCCAGTTATCCAAGGACCCCTTCCCCCCATTCCCAGGGAACAGTTGAACAGGTCTGCCACTGCCTCTTTTGTTGGCTTTCTTATGCTGCCACTGGCTCTGCCAGGCGTCAAACCAATTACTTTAGCACCCTTTGCTGTAGTCCCTCTGGATTGCTTAATATGTCCACCATTAACTCCAATAGCATTTTTAGCACTCGCTCCTCTGAAATGGGCCCCTTGATCCATGTCAGCTCCTCTCCAGCCTATATGCTGCAATCAGGGAGAAGGGTGCACTTTTATCCTCTGTAAGGACTGCTTTAAAGTATTTATTGAGGATTTTAGCATTTTGCTCTTTCAACCCAGATGCCCCCCTTTTAGCCTTTCTATGCAATTTGTACCTTTTCTTCTCTCACATGAATAACTGAAACGTGCCTTATTATTCAGCTTCACTCTGTTTGCTGAGTTCAGTAGATGCCTTTGCCTTTCTCACTATCTTGCTCATCTCTTTGGCAGAAATACAGTACCTTTCTCAACTGGTCTGTGATTGGAAATTTTTGTGTTGGTGGACTGCCACACTCTTTGCTGTAACCACTTTTGTTACGGCTCTTGAAAACTAAGTCTGTTTTTTTCTCTTTTTGTTTTTCCCACCATGGCTGATGCAGCCTTTTGCTACTTCTATAAACCAATTGTAATTAACCCCCACTTTTTACCCACCTCCTTTATCTGTTGACAACTGACCAGACTGTCTCTGAGTGGCTCCTTTACCAATAGTTTCCCTAACAGCAATCACTGGTAGGGATCAGGTCCACTATGGTACTGTCCCTTGTATGTTACCTTACATGTTGCATCAGGAAGCAGTCATAAGGTGCTTCTTGTGGCAACAGTATTTGTTGTTGTTGTCACTCACAAATGTTGACATAAGCTGAGTTTCACTTAAAACACCAAATAATGGAAGCAGGTCAGCACCACTGTTTTAGCTTATATCAACAGTTTTGAGTAACAAATCATCTGACCCAGCAGAATATGTAAATTGTTCAGTGGCAGGCTCCTACTGACTCCCCTTCCTGATCACCAAAACTCCTCTGATTTCACAGTACTATGGTGGTGGTGGGCCCCAATCCCTGTTGTCATGTAGCTGCAGAACATGTTTTAACGTTCTGTTCATAGGGTGATTTTGCAACAGCTGTTTTTAGGGCTGCAGTGGGCAGAGCCCTGTAGATCTATTGCTGAGAAAAAACACTCTCACATTTCTTGCGAACCAACAACATGCAAGGGTGTAAAAAAAGTCACCTCTGCATTTTTAGGGTTGCTCCTTTCTTTACCGGCATGAAGCATGCTAAGAGTTAGACCACAGATAAAACAGATACATTATGATTCCTATAAATGTTCACTAAAAACATGGCATTTGGCACGTTTCAGAATAAAAGGCCAAAATAAACATAGGTACTATTTTCTGTTCGGGTGCTGCAATGGCCCCCGGCCTCTCACCGGGGGGGGGGGCAGTTGTCGACGGCCCCCAAGAGGGTGGGGTCAGGAGGGCCACCCAGCAGAAGGGGAAGAGGCAGCCCCCCTTGGCAATCAGCACTATCAGTGGGGCCTCACAGAGAGGGCTGGCCCTGTTGGCTCCTGTAGGGAGGGGCCTGCCAGGTTTCTTAAGGAGCGGTCCCGGGGGATTTCACCCTCTTGGAACCACTCCTCAGCCGTGCTGTTTTTTCTCCATTGCTGGGTAAGTCCCTTTTGATTCTTGTCTTTTTCTGGCTCTCTAGCTGTGGTGGCCTGCCCAGTGCGACCTTCTCCTTTGCTTTCCACCTCCTGGCTACTCCCCTTGGCTCCGTTTTCTCCCCCCCTTGGTGGCAGCCTTCTGGCAAGCCTTGTGGCCTCCTGGCCTCATGGTATGGTCCTTTTCCCCTCTGCCCCTCTTTTTGTTGGCTTCCTGGCTTTCCCCTTTACCCATCCATGGATGGCTGGCTGGCACCCGCCCCTTCGAGCCCTGGCAGAGGCCCTGCCGCTGTAGGGGGCACTTGGAAGCTCCCTTGCCATTTTTTAAGTTCCCCCTGGTTCTTGAGCTCCCTGTTCTCTCCCCACAGTGGGTTATTGGCCCAGCTCCCCCCACCTGATTAACCCCGGCCCCGCAGCCGGCCTCACGGAGTTCCCCGGCCATGTGGTGTGACCCGGGTTTATGCTCTCTGGCCTTTCCTCCCCCCCACGGGCATCCTCCAGTGCCAGCATTGTATGGATTCTGTGTTTTGGTAGACACTTTGCCCGGGCCAGCACCCGCGCTTTTAAGGCCAGAGCGTTTTTTTCTTCTCCCCCCAGGTTAGTTAGCTGTGCAGTTTCCCAAGTTTTGCTAGCCAGCAGCTGCTCATAATCCCTCCCCCTGGTCCAGTCCCCCCTCCCTCCTTCCTGGGCTCACGCACTCATGGTCCTGGGTCCCCTGCAGTCTCTTTCGGCCTTGCTTAGCTCGCTTGGCTGCCCGGTTTGTGAGGTTGGACTCATTATACTGCAGCACTGTTTATCCCTTTTTGGAGTCAGGGTCCCCATTTTGTGGGTCTTGTGTGGCCAGTAGTAGCCACTCGTTCATCCCCCTGCCTCCCTGGGGATGGATTTTCTCCTTACCGGGGGTCACTCTTTTTGATAGATGCTCTGCAAGCTCGGTTTCTCACCATTCTTTTCTGTGGCTTTCAGGCTTCCCAGCACATGGGGGCCACAGGGGTTTTCTGCAACGTGCGACTCAGCCCCCACTTCGTGCATGTGCATCCTGGCTTGAGCCAGCCATTTTGGTAGCTTTTGGCCAGCTGCAGACTTTTTTATACTCTTGCATTTCTTTTAAATTCCAGCTGTGGCCTTGGGGAGGAGACATGTGTGTGCAGGCCAGCGTGGTGATTCTTTCAGTGTTTTGGGGGGGCGGTGCTACCTTCTGGCTCAGCTGGTGGGGAGGTCTAGGTGTTTTTACAGAGTCTTGTATTCTCCTGTTTCAGGTCCAGGGGGCCTTTGCCCTGTTAGTGCAGGTTTGTGGGTTCATTTGCCAGACCAGTAACCCCCCCAGCTACGCTATGCCTGCCCCAGACTGTGCTGCGCTCCTGGTGAGCAGCATGGGCCCCCCTTGCCCTCCAGTCTCCTACCCTTCCCTGGCCCCCCACCATGGCCCAGTGTCCATTCCATCCCCCTCGGTTTTCCTTTGTTCGGGCCCGCTCAACAAAAAAGGCACATTATTATGATAGCAATCGTAAAATATGTTACAATTTTTTTTTTCTCGTTATCATTGTTGTGGCTGTTTAGTTGTTCTGCAAGGAGGGAGTAGTTTGGTACTGACAGAGGGTGTAGGAAGTAATAACATTAGAGATCTGTGACCAAGCGGCCCACAGGGGCTGCAGAGGATGGACATTACAGCGTTAGGCGCAGTTTCGAGAGTCAGGGTTTGGAGCGTTACATTCGAGATTAGTGGTGGAACAGTGTCAGTTACATGGCTAACTGGTAGAAGTCATGGGGAGCATGGATAGGACTGATAGGTATTGCCACGCTTAGCACTGCTTTGCCCCCTACGATCCATAGTTGAAAATGTCAGAAACGCAGATGTCTCAGGTTCCCGACAGCCAGGCTCCCCAAATTTCCACACCTGCTCAGGGTCAAGGTCAGGACTTTTCAGGTCTGGGAAGCCAGACGCAGCTTGCTGCCCAGGCTACCCCATCACAGGGGCAGGACCAAACACTATGCGAGGCCCTACTATGCCTTAAGGATATTGGGGGGTCGGATTGGCTCTCGGCCATATCAAGGCTAGAACCAGAATTACTGGTTGCCCATCCTGGTGGGCAACAGCTACCAGAGGCAGACCCTCCCACCTTAGCTGAATGAAGGCCTCAGGGGCTGGCTGAGGTGGAGAGGTGACAGCCCAGCCGGAGCCAGCCATTGGCCCAGTTATTGGAATCAGTGGCTCAAACAAAATCTGGTAATAAAAAGGGGCAAGGCGGGCAGAAAAAGCATAACGTGTAACCGGTGGCAGAGGCTGGCAGAAAACATACAGAGAAGAAACAGAGGAGAGTCAAAGAGAGCACGTCAGCCATAGTCCAGCCCAGGGCAACAAATGACAAAATAGAGAAGCCCCCTGTGGCACCCATGGTCCAGCCACAAATTGATGAGTATGAGGGGTGTCAGAACAGTGGTGTTTCCATAGATTTGGTGTGGTCAGATTTGGATAGAAAGGATGAGCAATCCAATGAGGGCCGGGAGCAGTTACCACTGGAATCTGCAGCAGCAGAGTCAAAATATGCTAAATGGAGGCAAAACTTGGAGGATATGGTTAAGGCTACGAAGGTAAGGGAATGGGAATGGAAGGGAGCTATTCACATGGGAGGTAGGATGAGGGGCTTTTGCCAGCAGATAGACTTTGAAAAAACACAGGGCGAAAGGGGAGGGGGGAAGGTGAGTAGCCATGTAGGGTGGCCTGGGGCTTCGGGGGACAATTCTCTACCAGCAAGGCCATGGCCTCAAATATGGCAGCATAACTCCTTTATGTGGCCATTTATGTATGGGGGGCAGGCAGTATGCCTGCCACTTGGGCGGCAATCAATCCTTGGGGTCCCTTCGCCTCTAGTCTCCCAACACCCCTGCATGGGGGTATGACAGCTACTAATGCAGGGTCACAGGCATTTCCAGCCAATGAGCTAGGCAAGGGTACTTCTCAGGGTCAAGTGGGATACAAGGTGCAGGGGCCAATAGACTGTCACTGGTTTATGACACGTTAGGGGGCGGAGCCCGCCACGGTAGGATGCAAAGCGCAAGGCACAATAGACGGGCAAGGCTGGATGACACAAAGGGGTACAGAGCCCGCTAGGGAAGGGACAGCAAAAGTCCTGTCAGGTCACCAGGGTGGGGTGCAGCAGACAGTCTCAGGGGCTGAAGCATTGCCTGTGCAGCCACCCCAGTGTGGTGGCTTTCAGGGTGCCACAGTGGGGGGGTAGTGCACAGGGTGCTGCAGTTCTGGTATGGACATGAGCGCTGCCCTCTGAAATCCAACCTCCTCAAGGGAACAAAAAAAGTTTGGTGGAAGGTGCAGAAGGGCGGGAAATGGTTACCGCATCAACGGGAACCTTTCCCACTGCTCCAGCAGGAGAGGTGGCACAACCAGCACCCAAACAGCAGGACCAGACCATTTGTCCTATGCCGGAGAAGAAGACCCATTGGGGGGCCACTTACTGGACATGGTCAGGGAAGAAATTTGGAAGGGGAAATTTATAGACATGTTCTCGTTTTTACACAGGGAGATCCCGGAAGTAAATGATGAGGAAAAGAATAAACAGGAGAGGCCATGGCAGCCGAAGGTGCCTTTCACATTTGAGACTTGGGCAACAGCATTTGACATATTTATGTCAGTTTACGGAATGAAGCACCCCGATAAGCTGATTGCACTGCTTAAATACAGGGATACCATTAAATCTGTACATTTATCTTTCGATGGATAAGCGTGGTTAAAATACGATGAACAATTTCATCTAAAATTATCTAGGCAGCCCAATCTCAAATGGGAAAATACTCGCATAGACCTCTGAGTTTGCTATATAACGTGGGGATGACCCAGTGTGGTAACCTACATGGATAGTGGTCATGTTATTGCCAGACAAGCAGGGGGCATTACAAGAAAGACCAGAAAAAGGCTGCAGGGTGGAAGGCCTGTTACAATTATAATAAAGGGAAATGTTTTCATTCCTTTTGTAAATACAGCCATATCTGCAACAATGTGGAGGGGATCACAGGGTTGCAGAATGCACCCGACACACCTCCAGAAAACCAGGTAACGAAGAAACCGGGGGGGAAGAAAAGGGGACTGGGAAGACTGGCTAATTCACCAGTACGCTTAGACCTGATGGAACCCTGGCTCTCCTGCTACCCAGACAAAACAACAGCAAAATATTTACATGACGGTTTCAAGCACAGCTTTAGGATACCATACAAGGGGCCAAAGGTGGAAACCACAGCTCGCAACCTTAAGTCTGCGAACTTACTTCCCAATATCATCAAGAAGAAGATTGTCAAGGAAGTGGAGGCAGGCAGGGTGGTGGGACCATTCGACTACCCCCCAGTTCACAACCTCAGGGTATCCCCATTGGGGCTGGTCCCCACGAAGGCAGAAGGGGAATTCTGGCTGATCCATCACCTGTCCTACTCGAAGGGTACCTTGGTGAATGACTTTATTGACCCAGAAGATTGCACAGTACAGTATGTATCTTTTAATGTGGCACTGCGCCAGATACAAGAGCTGGGTCATGGGGCAATGATGGCAAAAAGTGACATCAAGTCAGCTTTCTGCCTTTTACCAGTACATCTGAGTGATCATGATCTATTGGGTTTCAAATTTAGAGGCCAATGGTACATGGACAAGCAATGACCATGGGCTGCTCTGTAAGCTGCTCAGCCTTTGAAGCATTTTCAACTTTCTTGGAGAGGGACACCAGAAGACGCACGCAGAACCCACACATAGTACATTACCTAGACAACTTTCTATTTGCGGGTTCCAGGGACAAAATGACATGTGCAGATACGCTGCGGAGTTTCGCCTCACTAATGGGGTATTTCAGTGTCCCTTTGCCTCAGGAGAAAACAGAGGGTCCTGCCACCTGCCTATCCTACCTGGGCATAGAAATAGACTCTGAGGCCATGGTTTCTCGACTACCACAAGACAAGGTGTCCCTGTTGAGCAGACTGAGATGGGAAGAGCAAAGAAAGTGACCCTAAAACAGCTACAGTCTGTCAAAGGCCACTTAAATTTTGCATGCCGTGCAATCTGCCCAGGCAGGCCATTCCTCAGGCAGATGGGCTCAGCTATGGTGGGGGGCTCTATAACCATACCACCACATTAGACTGACACAGGGCATAACAGCTGACCTGCAGGTATGGGAACTCTTTCTGCAAGATTTCAATGGTATCACCATCTGGCAGACACCAGCAGGCCAGCTATTGGATCTGCACATGGTTACAGATGCATCAGGTGGGATTGGCTTTGGGGCATTCTGGCAAGGGGCATGGTTTGCAGAGAGTTGGCCACAGGAGTGGGTAACAAGGGGTCTCACAAAAAACATTACCTTGCTCAAATTGTTCCTTATTATGGTGGCAGTAAGGGTGTGGGGGCACAAACTTGAGAATAAGAAAATGCTGTTCCACACAGACAACAGGACGGTTGCGGACATACTGAACTCGCAGACATCTCGTTCTGAAGAAGTGATGAAGGTTCTGCGGGTCTTTGTGTTATGCTGACTACAGTACAACATCTCTTTTAGGGCATGTCATTTGCCAGGAAAAGAAAATGTTATTGCTGATGACCTGTCTCGGTTGCAGCTCGAGCACTTCTGGCGGCTAGGCCTGGTGGAGGATCCACTCCCCACACAGATACTGGAAGCAGTCTGGAGGCTTGGAAACCAAGATTGCAGCAACTGGTACAGCTTGCTGTGCCCCCCTCAACATGGAGGAAGTATGTAGGTAGCTATGAGTCTTTCCAGGAATTCTGCGGTCACAAGATAAGCGTGGCACTGCCCAATAACCAAAGACAAGTTCAAAGCTACTTCCTCCATTTAGAAAGCCTGGGAAGATCTCTGGCAGCTATACGCCTCCTACTGGCAGGCATTGCATTCCTTCACAAGACTGAGGGTTTCCCTGACTCAGCTAACAGTTTCATCACAAAGAAAATGTTACAAGGCATGGCGAGATCCACAGGGAAAAAGGCGGACACAAGGAAGCCCATAGGCTTATCCGAACTGTCCAGCCTCCTAAACACACTGTCAGTCACTTGCAGTTTGGGCTATGAAATAAAGCATTTTAGGGCCCTATACACTTGTGCATTTTTTGGGGCTTTCCAGGTGTCGGAGATGGTACTGCAGTCCAATTCAATGGGTCAGAACACAAATCTCCAGTTCAACGATTTTGCCATCCTGCAAGACAGATTGTGTCTTAAACTGCGCAAATCTAAGACAAACCCATGCGGTCCACCCACTACCATAACACTGTTTATGGCCCCTGCAGGGAAGATTTGTCTATGGGTATCAATGAAAGAGTATGTAATGGGGTGGCCTACAGGCCCTGGGCATTTATTCATCCATGGTGATGGTAAACCAGTCACGAAGCAGCAGTTCTCAGCTGTCCTACAAAAACGTTTGTGGATGGCAGGCCTAAACCCTACATCATATAATATGCATTCATTTAGAATTGGAGTGGCTACCAAGGCAGCCAGGTGTGGGTTAAAGGAGGAACAGATTAAAGAGGTTGGCAGATGGGTATCAAAAGCTTATATGAGGTACATCAGGCCCCAGTACAACCCATCAGGGAGTGAGGCTGTGGAAACCCAGCATGGGGGGGAACTGAACAGAAAAAAGGTTGCACCATACTCACATTTTTCTGGTTTGCCTTACCGGCATGACTATGACAATGCCTCGAATATGGATAGTGGGTCATTCGCACGTGAGGGAGGCCTACATGAGGGTGAAAAAATGCCCTTACACAAGGCAGCTGGGCATTTCGAGAAGTCAGGCTGTTATACAATTGGCAGGGAAAGGGGGAATGAAGTGGGGGGCATTGTGTGAAACTATCTTCAAATTGGGCCTGCACCATCAACCACCGGTTGTGCTGGTTATCCATAGGAAGGGGAACTGTCTGGAAGGAAGGCACAGCCCTCAATGGGTCTGTTTGACTAATGGACCAGAGTTTGTCTCAAAAAATTGGATGAAGGAGCCGGGGTTTCAATATAAACATGAATTTGTGGCCCAAGGGGTCTTACTGGAGGGTGATACTTGATGTATATATATCGAATGAGGATTTGAGTGTATAGATATATATTGTAATGTGCATAAATCTGTATTGAAGGTATTGTACATATTCATATCTGTATGGAATGTTAAGTATTACCTGTAATGCATAATTTTAAGTAAGTAAAAAGAGCTTCAGCCTTTTTTACCCTAAGAAACTTGTGTGGTGTTACTGAATTGGGGGTCTGCTTTGGGCAAACAAAGGAGTAATTTGTGTAGGAGCCGCATCACTCAAATAGCAACTGAAAAGAATTCAAGCAAAACAGCTGGAGAAAACTGGAGCCTCTGAAGGGCTGAGATCCCAGTGCTTGAATGGGGAAAACAATAATAAAAATGTAAAGCTTGTGTAGGTTGCACTGCACATATCTCAGTAAGACACTTTTTATGTTGACTTGCGCTTGTGTGCCAGCCAACATATTGCATTAGTAGAAGATTTGGAGGTGCGGTCACTGTGGGCGAATACAGGGCACACATCAGTAGGTGTGTCCCCAATTCCCCAATAATGCAGCTGCGGGTGCTGACACCAGCAACATGTAAAATGGCCACCAGATCAAAGAAAAGGTCAGCTGCAATGAGAGCCAAGCTCGTCATGCAGCGGCGTGCCTTTCCTGCTGAAGCAGTTCAATAAACATGGTGGCATTGACTGCCGCCGTGCAGAGCACTGACTTCAGGGGTGTCCAGTCCCCCTGTCAGCATGCCCTGATCCACTTTATTTGTCAACTGGGGAGCCCACTCCCTGTCGGCATAATGCTCCCTCCCTCCCATTTCACGTGTGTGCCGATGGGGTGCCCAATCGCCCTCAGCATCATGCACCCCCCCTTGGTCTTTCTTTGCCAATGGGGGGCCCCAAGCCCTGTCAGCTTTAGTCCCCCATTCCCAGATTAATTTGCCAATGGGGAGCCCACTCCCCATAGACATAATGTCCCCCCCATTTGTTGTGTGCCGAGGGGGGTGCCCAATCCCCCTCAGCTCTTGTCCCCACCTTTACATGTGCTGACAGGGGTGCCCAATGCCCCGTCAGCTTCAGCACCCCCCAAAACACTCAGGTGGCATGCTGGGAGCCCACCACAGTGTGCCAAATGCCCCTGTAAAAAGAAAACATCCCGCAATGTTTTTTATTTGTTTTTAAACCTGTAAATCAGAAAACAGTCCCTCATGGTCTGTCCTGCTCCCTCCCTCAACCTGCACCCACCTTCTGTGTACCCCACCTCCCCACACACCCCTGATCCCATACTTACCTCTGGAGCCCGGCGCAATGTTCTTCAGTGGACCAGGAACACGTCTGCACTCTTCAAAGACGACCGTGAACTGAAGAAATGCCAGTAAGCTGTATAATGACATAAATAGGGTTTTTTCAACTTTGGTGCATATCTCAGCCATTTTGGAGAATTTTGGCACCAAATTTTCAACATGGGATTATTGGGACCCCTCATGAATTCAGACACTGTCATCACATTATTCAGTCCTGAAAGGTGATTTTGCGGTCACTGTGTGGAATCACCTTTCAGGAGTGATTAACGAAATGACAGTGCCACTGTTCATGAGGAGGGCTCTCAAAAAGCCTATGTTGTAAATTTGGTGACAAAAATCCCAAGAATGGCTGTTTTATGAATGTGCGTTGTGCAGTTTCCACGCAGGCTCGTAACTTTGTGAATCTGTAATATTTTCACTCCAAATTTTCAACATTGCCATTTTCCCACACCTCCTTATGAACAATACAGCTGTCATTTTACATATCCTGGCCAATATGTGTTTTCACATGTCCAGCACAGAACAGAGCAGCCGCTGTGCAAAATCAGTTTTCAGGACAGTTTGACAAAATGACAGTGACACTGCTAATGAGCAGAGGTTCTAAAATGCCTATGTTGAAATTTTGGTGATAAAAGTCCATAAAATGGCTGTTACAAGCATGTGTTGCGCGTTTCCACGCACCCTTGTAACTTTGCAAATTTGTAATATTTTCATGCCAGATTTTCAACACTGGCATTTTTTCACACCTCCTTATGAACAGTACAGCTGTCATTTTTCACATCCTGCCCGAAATATGTTTTCACACCTGTGGGCGTACAATGGCATGGTCGCTGTGGGAGATTAACTTTTGGGACAGATTAAGAAAATCACAGTGCCACTGTTCATGAGGGGAGGTCCCAAAATGCCTATGTTGAAAATGTGGTTTTAAAAAAAATAAATAAATAATTGGATTATGGATGTGTGTTGCTCAGTTTCTATGCATGCTCATGACTTCACCAATTTTTCATATTTTCGCTCCAGATTTTCAACATTGCCCTTTTTTTACACCTCCTCATGAACAATACAGTTGTCATTTTTCACACCCTGCCCAAACTGTGTTTTTGTCCCTGTGTCGCCAAATGGCATAGCGACTGTGCAAAACCACCTTTCAGCTAACAAACTGGTAGTGTCGCTCTTCATGAGGTGGGGTCACAAAAAAGCCCATGTTGAAAATTTGGAGTGAAAATACCAACACACACCTATGGCGTTAGGGTTTCCAACTGTTACACCCCACCCTGTAGAGACTGACAGGCATCAGGGATGTGACTTAGGATCATCAGTTGTAATGCTCCCACCATTCCACCCCCACCCCTACCCTGCAGTCACTCACAGGCATTGAGGAGTGCCTTGGAGTGTTCAGCCACAAAGTTCACCCCATACTCCTATACTGCACCCACCTCAGCGTATTTCCTTATGGAATTAGGTAAGTAAAATGCCCAAGGATCCCAAAGCACACCACGACACTTGTCAGTGTCTACAGGGTAGGGTGAGGTAAAATGGCATGAGCGTTATAGCTGACAACCCAAAGGCACATCCCAATGCCTGTCAGTCTCTGCAGGGTAGGTGTGGGGTTGGAATCAGTTCAATACTTCACTGCCACTCCTATTATGTGTCTGCAACTCCTGCACTACCAATGCAAATGCTTGTTTATAATTGCACTGCCTTCCTTAGATGTGTGCGTCTATGCAGGCCCGAAAAATGTAAAGCTTCCTTGTGTAGGAGCCGCATCAGGTAACTGGTGACTGAAAAGGGGTTCAGTGAAACAGCTGGAGAAAACTGGAGCCTCTGAAATGCTGGAATCCGTGCACTTGAGTGAGGGACACAATATATCAAGCTATTGGGGGTTAGTAGTTAACAGAAATTGTTTGCAGCATAATCACAAGTTGCCTTTGGCTCAGTCGTTTTCTCCTGGAAAAAAAAATAGGGGGAAAATATCTGTAAATGTCAGCATTTGCTGTATGACAGGGACATCATGCAAAGAGAAATTTTAGCTGGGCAGACGCTAAATAAAACTCTGGGGTCAAGGGCATGCCCTACTCCCTGAAAATATGAAAAAAAAAAAAGAAAGAAAGAAATCTTGAAGTCATTCCAGAGGTCTTTTACTCCTTGGATTGAACTTGAGTTCAGTGGTTAAAGTAAAACACAGGGGCATCTTCTCAGCCGGTCACAGTTGCTACAATGTGACTGCTACAAATTTACAGTGTTCCCGACTGCTTAATGTAGGAGCTGCATCACGCAAATGGCAACTGAAAAGGGGTTCAGTGAAACAGCTGGAGAAAACTGGAGCCTCTGAAATGCTGGCATCCAAGTGCTTGAGTGGGGGAAACATTAATATATTAAGCTATTGTGGGGGTTAGTAGTTCACATAAATCATCTGCAGCATAATTACAAGTTGCCTTCGACGCCGTCATTTTCTCCTGGAAAGAAAAAAAAAATGACAAAAATATTTGTAAATGCTGGCATGATGGGGCAGCATACAAATAAAAAATGTATCTGGGCAGATGCTTAATAAAATCTGGGGGGTCCAGGGTATGCTCTGCCCCCTGAAAATGTTAAAAAAATTAAAGGAATCTTCAAGTCATTCCAGGGGTCTTTTACTCCTTAGACTGAACTTGAGTGCCTGTTCAAGAAGTACTTTATTATTCTAAAGTGAGCCAACAATAATAAAGTAACCCATGCATTGACTGACACTAAAATAAGCTGTATTTTGCACTTTGGTGAGCACAGTAAAAACAGGTCACAATAGACAAGTTTCATTTTTATGCCATCGCAAATCCTTCTCTGATATTATAAATTTACCATGAACGTCCAGCCCAATTCATTATTAGCAACAGCATGCCAAGAAAGAAAGTTCTATATACTTTATATTAAATCAACATAGTTGGTAATAAATGTAGTGACAGCATGTATATTTAACCATACGTCAAATTTTGACACCAGTATTTAACCAATAGTCACTTAGAATAGAACAGAAAACTATGTCTCTATATAGCAGCTTGGAAATATAGGGCTGTGCCTGTGGTGATCGAGATATTGTTCACTGGTGTCAAAACCGGGGCTGTAATTTAATAAAGGATGGTTATTAAAGACTGTATAAATGTGAGAGGGCAACTTTTGGATTCTTTCCTATTATCTGATATAGAGGGCTGCAGAAAGTTTAAATGAGGGACTATGTCTGCTCCCAGGTCATGCCTAAAAATAGGCAGGTGTTTGCCTAGTGCACTTACCTGGTTACCAAAAGGAAATAAATGATTAAAGTGACCATAACAACCTAAGTGGCACACAGGGCTTACTTTCCAAGTCATGCAGCATTTCTTATCCTTGGTCAACCTGGAAATACATTTTCACAAATGTTTCATTCCCCAACACTGTTTGCGACAATTTAAGTTATGTGATGCATCCTAAACCATAATGGGACCATGGCCTTGTGAAACGCAGGCTGACATTAGTGTTTAGATGAAACACTACCAGTGGGATACAAGACGTGTCTGTTTAGGTTGTCATGTCAGGGCTATTGAAAGCGCATACATATCGGGGTTGTTTTTCATTATGATGCAGCAATACTAACAGAAGTCTCTGGCCGGGATATTCAAAGGGGTTGCGCCTGGCGCAACAGTGTTGCACCGGCACAACCCCGCATTGCGCTCTGGTAGGTTATTGAGAAGGCTGTCTGGCACAGCGCAAACCTCGATGCACTGGAATGCAATGCTAATGTATGCAGTGCAAATGCAGGGGGCGTGCCCATGCATATGCGGCACATCCCGATATTCAGCCCGGGATGTGTGGCGCATATGCTGGCACAACCCTGCATTGCGCTGCTTGGGGGGGCTCAAAGTTAAGCCCCAGAAAAGATGGCACAACTCCTGGCCACCCACAGGTGGGCTGCAGTACTGCAGGGCACAACACAGCAGCCCAACTGTGGGTGGCCACTCACCCACCCAGAACACCCTTGGCAAGCACACACATCCCTGGAAGTCCAGTGGCCCCCCTCCCAAGTCCGCGAGTCCTTGAATATTGTAATGACAGCCCATCCCTGGTGATCAAGTGGTCCCCCTTCCACTGAGTCCCCGAGTAATGTAATAAGACCATCCCTGGTGGTCTAGTAGAACCCCCCTGCCCCTAGCCGTGATCACGGTAATCCACTGTATGGATTAACCCTGGTGATCCAGTGGCACCACCCCTCCCACCCACCACACCCCGTGCTCACCCCACCCCATCAGCAAAGTGCAGCTGCAACCCCACACATACCACCCGGCCACCTGACTGACTAACAGATACAGTATGGGCAATAAGCCCATTGGTCTAGCGTGGACAATAGGCTTGCAGGGCATACTTACTGTACCAGACATCTCCAAATATGTGAATGAAGTCACTGCTGATGGGGAAAAAGAGCGGGGTGGGCAAGGGGTGCGGTGTGGGTGGGAGAGGTGGGGGTGCCACTGGATCACCAGGGCTTATCCATAAGGTGGAGTACCGCGAACGTGGCTAGGGCTGGGGGGGTTCCACTAGACCACCAGGGATGGTCTTATTAAATTACTCAGGGACTCAGGTGGGAGGTGAACCACTTGACCACCAGGGA
Organism: Neoceratodus forsteri; assembly: GCA_016271365.2. Taxonomy (NCBI): domain Eukaryota; kingdom Metazoa; phylum Chordata; order Ceratodontiformes; family Ceratodontidae; genus Neoceratodus; species Neoceratodus forsteri. The sequence continues at coordinate 79,668,747 of CM057453.1, forward strand.
TGGGCTGTCATTACATTATTTGGGGATTCGGGGACTCGGAAGGGGGGGCCACTAGATTGCCAGGGCTTGGTTTCGGTACATTACAGCAATCGCAGTTTTGGGTGGGTGATGCCCCAGGATCCCTACTGCACACTTCATGCTGTGCAGGGTGCCAGGCTCAAGTCGCCAGGCTGCCCTGTGCAAGGCATGCAAATGGGTCCATTATGACATGCAAATGGCCCCATTTGCACCTTGCATATCTTATGGCCTCATTTGCATGCCCCCTGCTGAATATTGTGGGTGATGTGCCTACAGCAACTGCACTTTCGCTGGTGCATCCCCATGCTCCATCTCTGTGGCTTACGCCAGTGCAGTGCTACTGTGCCATGTGCAGTTTGTGTGCTGACTTTGCCATATTCAATGGTACTGCACCATGGTGCATCACTATTGAATATTGCCTGGTCATGGCCCCGGCACAGCCCAGTTACACTGTACCCAGGCTTGCGCCACTGCCCGGCGCAGTCTGAATATCTGGGCCTCTGACTATTTCTCTTTTTTTTAAATTTAGGGATAAGGTGAGATGTATCATCAATTGTTTTATTGAAGGCAGTATTTGCTAACATTTAAATATAATAACTGTGCCTTAAAAACTTCATATAATATTTGTTTTAATTAAAATAATCCGATACTTTGCAAAACGTGGTAGCTGATTTTCTAGTAGGTTTGAAAAAGGGGTTCAGATGCATCTCAGATTGGCTATAACACGTGGCATTATTCTGCTGCTTAATCAAAGTAGAAATGTGAGAAGACAACTTTTAGATTTGCATGGACAGCATTCCCACATTGTGACAAAGAAAGCGGATATATGCTTTTCACAGAAACAACTTAATGAGCGAGTAGCAGATTTAAGAGTGGGTTAATTAATTGCAGGGTTTTTTACTAGGATACTGCAACTGTGTTTCTGAGCAGGGGCAGGGATGAGGACTGTTTATGATGATCAACTGAGCAGCACACTGACAACAGCAGGAAAATGTAAGTTTTCCACGGCATGTCTACATTTCACAGCCTGCTGCTAGAGGGAAGCCCCTTTTAGGAAGCTGTGAACTGTACACTGCTCAGTCAATCTTCACAAGCAACCATCATCCCTGACCCCTGCTCAGTAAGCCAACTGTGGCATCCTAGGAAAAGAGCCTACAATTAATTGAACCATTCTTAAATCTGCTTTACTGTCATTAAATTTGATTCTGTAAGAAGCTCTTGTTTACCAGCCTCCCCACCTGGGTGCTCCACCGGCAGTCCTTCATCCCTTCTCCATGTGCTTCAGCTCACTTATAAAGTAAGTTCATCTGACTATTTGATCTTTATATCTCCTCCACCAAACTGGCACACAAGGATTTTCCATTCCCTCCCCCATACCCAGTCTGCCCTTTCTTTAGTTCAGAGTTCAGTAAAGCTGTCAGCACACCGCTAGATCATAATTAATGGCCAACACTGCAGCAGATCTTTGAAGCAGAGGGGCTCCTTCATGACTACATAAATTCTAAGCAACATCAGACTCTGCAGCAAGTACGCACAGTCCTAAGACAAGTCAAAATGTAATATATATATATATACTGTATATATATATATATATATATATATATATACATACATACATACATACTGTAAAAAACAAAGAACCTCAGCATGCAAGCACACTGAGGCAATGGTTACCCCAAAGGGCACTGGCCGGGAAGCCAAATTTTAAAGAAATACAAAATCACACATACGCCCATAATGAAAAACACCAGGTGCTGTATATGAAAATCATCACAGAATACTATGCTGGTTTAACTTTAAGCAGAAATGCATGGTACCAAAAGGTCTCTCACACAGTCTGCAAAGGGTGCTAACAGAAGACACATACACGTGTTCCGTCCTACCAGGACTCATCAGGGTCCTTCATCTGTGTGACACCCCAGTGGAATGAACCAACTACCCTAAGATGGCCTATCTGGGTTATGTTGTGGTAAACCCAATAAAAACAGTGTGATAAAAACAAAAAACAAGCTAAAAAACAAAGAACCTCAGCACGCAAGCACACTGAGGCAATGGTTGCCCCAAAGGGCACTGGTCATGAAGCTTGGCTGACTTTCTTGAAGACAAGTTTTCAGTGTTTGTTCCAGTTTTGTACTGGTTAGGCTGGTGAGGAGCTGAGATGATCCACTGCTGTTGCTGGTGTGAAATGGGGAAGGGCCACTGCTGTTGAGCTTGAGGGGAGGGTTCATTTTGGGCTGGGGGTCTGTTGGAGAGGACATGGGGACATGATCCAGTAGTACTACTCACTTTGCAATGTTGCATCAGTACTATAATTGTGTTGTGGGGGGACTGGGCATGTTGTATGTGGAATGGAGGAAAACCTCTTCCTTACCATCCTCTCTGCTCTAAAAAAATCCAAATCATAGAACAGGGTGATGACTGTTAGTGGCTTGATGATAAAAAGGTGACAATCCAAACCAGTATTTTATTTATTATGTGTGTTTAAAAAATGACCAACACTTTATGTTTCATTTTATATGTCATGTCAGCTTAATTTTTTCATACATGTATTTAGTGACCCCACTCATTGCAAGTATGGGGGTCCTACTGTACCTCACATGATACTGTTAGATGATGTATCCCAGTGTGTATTATTATATACTGTATGTTTTATGTGAGAATTTACCAATAAAGTCTAGCTTTAGATGAATTAATCCTTGGATGTGCCAAACATGATACATTGTTTCAGGAACTGGACCTATAGTAACGCTATAGTAATATGCTCATGTCCAAACTGCAGTTTGTGTGTTTTTCTGTCATACTACCACTGGTGGTAACTGTATTTCTTTTGTATATGTAGCAGGGCCAATGCAGACGGAGGGGTGGGGGAGATGCTGGAGGGGTGTGCTAGGGAGTGCTGTTAAAATTTGCAGGACATCACTGAATCCTGTCTCCAGTTCTATACTTCCCTCCCTGCTTGAGTACATACGGACCTACCAACCAACTGCAGACTCACCACTGCTCCCCTCCTATATAGTCTGTTTTGTGGTGCAGCCTTCTTCTGACCCTTGTGACCTCAGCATTCCATCCAGTAGGGGGGGAACAGGTAGGATGCAGGATCAGCATAGCACAGAGAACACAGCAGAATAACAGTCAGGGAGTTTATTACAGTGGAGCTGTGTCTTTGGAAATTTTCCATATTTTTTCCCAAAATTCACAACATAGCCATATCTTTCCAGCATCTCATGAACGTGACAGCTGCCATTTTTTAAATCCTGGCAAAACGTTGTTTTTTTTTTTTTTACATCCTGAAAGGTGATTTTATAGTCTGCGCACAAAATCACCTTTCAGGCATGAGTTGAAAATTTCCTCTGCCCTTGTTCATGAAAGTGGGGTTATAAGAAGGCTATGTTGAAAATTCGGTGTTAAAACATGTAAAAACAACAACGTTATGAGCCTACATTAAATTTTGTGAATGTAAGCTCATAACTTTGGTAATTTTCAATATTTTTACCCCAAATTCATAACATTGCCATATCTTTAAAGCACCTCAAGAACGTGATTGCTGTCAAGTTTCAAATCCTGAGCAAAACGTTTCTTCACATCTCCAAAGGTAATTTTGCAGCCCCGTATGAAATCACCTTTCAGGCAGGAGTGGAACATTTTTTCTGCAGTTGTTTATGAGGTGGGGACATAGCAAGGCTATTTTTTTAAATTTGGAGTAAATATATTGAAAAACGACAAAGTTATGAGCCTTTGTTGAATTTTGTAAATGCAGGCTCATAACTTTGGTAATAATCAATATTTATACCCCAAATTTTCAACATAGTTATTTCTCTATAGCACCTCATTATTGTGACAGCTGTCATTTTTCAACTCCTGCCCAAAATGTGTTTTTGTGTCCCGAAAATTGATTTTATAGTCTCTTCCCAAATTCACCCTTAGGCCAGGAATTGAACATTTTCTCTGTCCTTCTTTATGAGGCAGGGTCATAACAAGGCTAGGTTGAAAATTTTGTCTCAAAATATTGCAAAACAACACATTTATTGGCCTACATCACATTCTGTGAATGCAGGCTCCCAACTTTGATAACTTTGAATATTTTCCCTAAATTATTTACCTGCAGCCCTATCAGCTCTGGCCAGAGTTTTTCTATTGTTCTCAGTCAAAACTATCATCGTGAGCCATTTTAGCTCACATCAGCACTTTTGAGTAACATCCCACCTGACCCAGCAGTATATGTGAACTGATTTTTATGTTTTTGTGAGTATGCTTTTGTCACTGACATTTATGCTTTTTTATGTTATTTTTGCTTTTTTGACACTTTGAAATGCAGGCAAATGATTGCAGAGTAACAATATGAAAACCAGGTGGATTTCACAGCCACAACTTATGTATTTGGCAGTTATGTCGTGTGGGGGATTCTTTTGGATGTGGTTTGTCCATAAATGACCCTTGCTACAGTATATAGAAACTGAATGGAAAATTTGTTCTGTCAGGAGATAGCGTTTGTGGTATATGGAAATGCTTTTGTAAGGTGTTTTTGCTTTCATGAGTGTTTTGTGAGAAACTTGGGATATTGTTTTGATTAGGACATTGTGTCCTTCCTCAGGAGTCTGTGGTGAATGCATGAACGCAGGGTCTAGTGCACAGCCAGTGGGACCATTTTCTTGACACTGATCCCAGAGCATGTTACATGTCCTGGCATTGCTGTCTTTGTTGTCTGCTTCCACTCAGCTATATTGGCCCTTGTCTTCATGCAGTGCCCATCCTGGCATGCTGGTATTGGTGTGTTTGAACTCCTTAAAAGGAGAGCACTCTACAGAAAGAACCACATTGCTCAGTTGTGCTACATTAAAGGCATGAGGGCATCCTTTGTGACTGGCTGCACAGGTGTGTATTAGTTTGTCCTCAGACATTCAGAGAAAGCCTCACTTGCATTAAAAATCTTGTCAATAGTGACTGAGTGCAGTTTCTTTTAAGGAGTGCACTGACCTAAGTGGGGGTTGGCCACCAATGAAACTGTACCAACAGAATTTATCTGTAGTGTACCAAATTCTTTGGGACTGGTGGATGTTGGTGTCTACCTGTATGTAGGGCCTGCAGGGCCATGCATGCAGCCAGACATACCTTTGTGTTGGCACAGGGCCCACAGGACTCTGCATGTCCTGGCATGGCTGTCTTTGGTGTTTGTCTATGCGTATGGCCTATAGGGCCCTGCACATAGTCAGACAGAACTTTGTCTTAGTGCCTGCCCTGTGCACAGCCAGACAAACCTTAATCTTGGTGCAGGACCCTTAGGCCCTGCCCATTCTAGAATGAAGGTGGTTGGTGAAGCAGAGCTTAAAGTATGCCACATGTTCTGTTTATTCTGTCTTGTGCTGGTCCCTTTGGAACTGGTGTGAATGAGAAACGATTCTGCTATCATTAAAAGAAAGTAAGTTCATTGCAAAAAGTTACATTAATTTAGAAATTAGGGTTGAAAAACACAAAGCATACAAACTGAGGAAATGAAAAATGATGGCTTGGACTCTTTAGAGTCCGGCGTATTGGCAAATCAGTACTGTGGTGTTCTCTGGTGTTTTCAGCCCTAATGATTACACCCCCAGCTCTAGCCTTATGACACAAGTACAAGCTACAGGCCTGGGGCATGCAATTAGTGTACGAAAATGGTCATGAATTATCTCCTTCTTTACACAGGGCACTGTGCAAAGAAAGTTATGAATGATATTGATCTTCTGCTTTGTGCAGGACCCACAGGAGTCTTGGCAAATTAGTGGTATGGTGTTCTTTGCGGTGTTTCTTACCTAATGTCCACCCCCTCTCCAAGCCTCTAACCTCATGAGCCGGGACAATTTACAGGTCCAGAGCATGCAGTGACTACATGAAGAAAGTTATAAATGATGTCCTGCTTTGCCCTACAGGCCCTACACAAAGAAAATTATGAACTGGCCCTGTACAAAGAAAGTTATATGAAGCAAGAGATGAGCTCAGTCATAATTTTCTTTACACAGGAGATAATTCATTACTTTCTTGACACACTCACCACATGCCTCAGATCTGTCACTTGTCCTTGGGAAATGAAGCTAAGCTAGGGTCTTGGAGAAGGGGATGGCATATGAACCCCAAGAAACAGCACACTATCGACTTGCCAAAACTGTGGAGACTCATACCCCTATTTCTTTCCATTTCCCTACTTTGTCTGCTTTGCATTCTTCAACCTTAAAGGAAAACTGTCAAAATCATAGTGACCCCCTCCCTCAAAGGCTTACCCCCCTCCCCCAATTAAGCTTTTTGCAAAGAAAAGACTTAATTTTATTAGCTGGTACTTACTTTATTTTAATTCTGAAATGTTTGGGAGGTAGGAAGATGGTGGACCATGCACGGCTCCATTTAGTGAGAAAGAGCAGCACCGTACCACTTGTTGCAGTACAAATGTATTGCAGTGAGCGGTGCGGTGCCACACTTTATCATTAAATGGAGCCGCACACAGTCTGCCACCTTCTCGACTTCCAAACTTTTCAGAATTAAAATAAAGTGAGTACCAACTGATAAAATTAAGGCTTTTCTTTGCAAAAAGCTTTATCAGGGGTAAGCCCTTTGGGGTGGGTGTTGTTATTGATTTTGATAGTTTTCCATTAATGTTCGCATTAATGTAGTTCTTTTTGATATATATATATATATATATATATATATATATATAGAGAGAGAGAGAGAGAGAGAGAGAGAGAGAGAGAGAGAGAGAGAGAGAGAGAGAAATATTTTATTACTATAACAAGCATTGCCCAATGCCAATAATGTTGCTTTATTGTTTTTATGATTTTATAAGGTCAGTGTTATGTAACAATATCATAGAATAAGTCAGTGTGATAAAAATTCCAAGAGTATTGTGCTCTGGTACTGAAACTATACTTCAATGGGGAAAGTATTAGTGGGATATGAGTGATGGGACAGTTTATTTGAGAGTTTATGTTTTGTTAGGTTGTGCCAGATGGGTGTCAAGCTGCGTTGTTATTGTTGTCTTGCACATTAGGTCCCCTATACCTGTACTTCAGCTTACCTGTTGAATCAGATTAGAGGACATCCCCCAGAGACTGTTGCTGCTGCTTCATTGCCAGTTAGTTGGAACAAGTTAGAACCTGCCCCTACAATCATTCTAGATTGGTATGAGTTAGTTTGTCAGGTCCGGGGAAAGGATTGTTCTATTTGAATTAGTTAAGGTGAACTAGCTGTTTTCCTAAGATACCACCATGTATCTGACTCTCTACTGCCTATTTCAGGATTAGTTTCTGTAATCTGCACCCTCTGTACAGTAAATACCTCATTGTTTCTCCATGAAGGCCTGTATCCTGAGTTATTTGTGCACATAGTGCCAGATGGTGGGTGTTCCTATAGTGACTTTATGTTTCTGGTGCACCAGACGGAGGGATTTATGGGGTTGTGTAGGGAATATTTTGTGTGGAGGGTGCTGGTGTTAGAACCTGTTGGTTATCCATTTAAGTTGATTGATTTTTCTTGTCTCACCCAACCTTTCCTTTGCAGATCCCTGATTCATTGTCCCTGTGCCCTAGTAAAGTCCTTCCATGTTAATACTATATCTACTGACTCCATTACTGCTCTTGTGTGATGTGACAGTGATTTATATAACTCTAAAAATTGATTAGCGTTTTGCTCATAAAAGTGCTAAATCTTTGTGAAAATGCATAGCTCTTGCCTCACTGTGTTTAACAAACACAGCACTTCTAGAAAATCTATATAAATACTTTCTGCACAGTTTGTATAGTCCCAAGAAAAAAACTGCTAATCAATTATTTAAAACCCTGTGTGATATTTTCTACTGTTGTACTGTTTTAATATATTGTTTGTGGTGTACTGGGTTGCATGATATTGGGTCCCCTTTTACTGTGGGTGGGAGCATTTTTTTCCTGTGAACCAACACAGGCTTATCCAAAAGGATTCCTAAAGGTGGAGACACTACATCATATCTAAATCCATTTTACCTTAATGAACCTGAGATCATTCATCAAAAGGTCAAAGATGACAATCACCCCCTCCCAACTACCCAGTTGCATCGTACACCTCCCTGACAGTGACACCAGTGCAGCGAATGATACTACAGAGAGTACAGTGCCACGTCACTGTAGTGTCCATGCTGGAACCCGGCACTATCTATCAGGGGTCTTGCACCCCCCAAGTCAGCTCCGACTTAGAATGAACAATCCTTAGTGGGGGGGTATGGGAGGCGCAGCCCTCCATGTGTGGGGTTCAGGGGTGAAGCCTCCTGAAGAAAACACTTTGTTTTCTTTAGAACTGGCAGCCAAATGCAAAAAGCAGTTGACCTGCTGGTTTTGCTGTCTGGTCATTCAACAAAATTTTTGTTGACGACCAGTCATGCATCCCAGTTGCATCACCTACTCTTTACTTATTTATTTAGTTTTGCTGACTGGGAATGGAGGACTAGGCAATTCTGCCTATCTTCAGCCTTATCCCAGGAGGGGAGAAGCAGATGGAAACCAGCAAACACTGAACCAGATTAAACTGGTGGTAGTATTTCTAGAGAATAGGGGAAATTTGGCTAGGGAACAGAAGAAATTATCCTACTCTTTTCAAGAAGTGCCATTGGGGATTTAATGTCCATCTGAACAACCACTAGAACATGTAGACAGGACCTCAGTTTAACATCTTATCCATAAGACAGCACATCAGGAGTGCAGCACCCCCCTCATGACAGTGTCAGGATTGCGATTTAACCCAAATTCTACCTTGCAGACGAGGGCCTAACAAACATAATGTGGAAATGGAAAAATGATTGATTCAATTTAGAATTTAGTAAGTGAGACAAAGCCACTCTGTGTACTATGATTCAATTGTCTTGTGAAACAGACTTCCCCTGCCCTTTTCTCTTGCAGGAGACACAGTGGCTGCTAAATCTGTTCAGTTGAATGAATCACTACCTTCCCTCTAGGCTTACCAGGCTCTGCCCGGCTTTCACATCAGACGCTATTTGCTGACAGCACTAGGGATAACTGTAATTGGTGGGGGAGTTAAGCCTTGCCTGAGTTGGCAGCTCACTGTTTTTTCGCTGTCTGCTACTGTGCGATGTTTCTTGTATTTTGGGTGGTTCACCTCCTCTTGCTTTAGCTTTTACCAATCAGGATTGAGGATTTTCTGCATCCATTTTATGACAGGCTTTTCAGTACAGTCTCAATCTAACAAATCCTTAGTATCCAAGCACCCCTTTAAAGAATTAGAAGAATGTTTCCCAAGTGAACATTCCTTTACATTGGTCCCTGTTATCCAACTTGTAAAAAGGGCCATTGAAACCCTGTACTGCCGTAAAGCACATTACATGACTGTTGGTTATTTACATTATCTGAACTACATTTCTTTTGCAAACAAGAACCTATTTTGTAAGAAGGATTACACACACTAAATGGTATTTGTTTGTAAGGGAATAATGAACAACTCTGATAGCTGTAGCCCTCAGCTATGCCCCCACATGTCTTATCAACCATGTGAGGCATGCATATTCCCTTATGACCATAATTCTGTCAAGGGTTATACCTTATCAATTTCATGTTACTCAGTTACTTTGTATAACTAAGATTATACTGTATTTTAAAGAATTAGATGTCTAGGTGCTGGTTCCACAAAAAATAGCTAAACTGGAGGAAATTGTTTGCAGCTCTATTGGTTGTTGTACAAACACAGGAACAAAGTAAGTGCTTTAATAACTTTTATTTGACCAACAATGAACATTTCTTGTTAGTCCAATAACAGATATAAAATCACCTACATTTTCAGCCTGAAGAGTAGGATGCATGACATTTTTCTGTCAGGACTCCACTGTGGCCCAGCATCTGTAACAATAAAAAAAACACCAGGAGGAGTCTGCTCCAAGAGAAAGGGATAGAGTGACATTAGTAACTGTTGATGTACAAATCCTTTATACATCAGTCCCTCATGAGGAGGAACACAATAATCTTGAAGACTTTCTTAAATACAGACAGGTTTCAGAGGAAGTTAAAAATGCCTTTTTGTTACAACTGACAGAAGTAGTACTAAAAACTAGTTTACATTTGAAAAAGATTACTACTACCAAGTCAAGGGCAGAGCAATGGGGTCAACCACAGGCTATTCATATGGATGCCTTTATGTGACAGGTTTTGAAAATCAATTTATTAACAATCCTCTTTATAATAGATACTTCAAGAATGTATTATATTGGGGCAGGTACATTGATGACTGCCTCTTGATGTGGGTTGGAGGTATAGAAGAGCTTATTAACTTTCATGAGTACTTAACTGATTGTGCAGACTATATTAAATTTAACATAGAGTACTAGAACAGAACATAGCATTTTTGTATGTATAAATGTTTAAAAACGAAGGAAAAATACATAGCAAACCATACCAGAAAAAAAAAACAGACAGGAACAATCTTTTGAGAAGTGATAGCTTTCATTATATACCACAGGAAAATCACATTCCCTATGGTCAGTTTGTTAAGGCATGCAGAAACTGTGCAAGGGAGGAACATTTTAAAGAAGTGTGCAATGAACTAAAAGAAATATTTCAAGGAAGTCCCTACACCACAAGAGTGATTAGAGAAGCAGAAAACAGGAGTGAAACCCTAAGTTGGGAAGCTACATTACAGTCACAAATTAAAGATAACAGAGATGACAGAATTATGAGTGTATTACTATGTTTTCTAATAAGTTTCAAGAGGTGAAAAAGCTATTAATAAACATTGGTTGGTATTACATTCAGCACTACAGGGGGTTAAATACTTAACAACAGGCATATGGTAGTAGCCAAAAGAGCAGGAAATTTAGGGATGTGTGGTACATACCCAGCATAAAATCTCAAGTGACACAGTGCAAACTGCATTGGATGTAAAAGGTAATTTCCTGTGTGGCCATTGCAGTACCTGCATCAGGACATACAGATTAAAGACCATAAACAATATAGCAAAAAATAAAAGGATAGAACTGAGAGACTTCATCACATGCGAAGGATCATACTAAGGAGGCACAGGGAGATAAAGGCAACAGTGCCCATAAATTGCTCCCATCTTCCTAACCCATAATAACACAATTCCCCTTTTTCTAAGATCCATGCATCCAATTTGTGCATAAAAACTGACTTACTTTTGTTAAATATTATCCTGAGTGGGAGAGCATTCCAATGATTTACCACCCTTTGCTAGAAATAAAATTCCCTCCTAATACTGTTGTATTTAGTGCAATGCAGCTAAAGCATATGTCCTCTAGTTTTTGCCTTCTCTTCTTTAAATTCAAAGCCTATTTCAGTAAATAGCTATGAATCATTTAAAATGTCTCACATAAGAAGCAGGTCCCCTCTTAACCATTTCTGTTCAAGTGACATGCGGTTTACTACACTCAATCTGTGATTATAATGTAACTCATTTAACCCTTTTACATGCCTAGTCAGTTTTCTTTGCATCCTTTCTATTTGATGTATATAATTTTTCTTGTATGGGCACCAAATCTGTGAACAGTAGTCCAGCTGAGGGTGGGCATATGATCTATATAGTAGTGCAATGACCTCTCGGGGCTCTAGATATAATATTGTTTCTAATGGTTCACCAAATTTTATTGGCTTTACTAATTGTCTTGTTCATTAGTTTTGAGCAGGCTAATTCATTTGTTATATAAACCCCAGATCTTTTTCAAGTATTGTTGTATTCAACCGTTTCCCACATCAAGTAAGATCTGTGATTGCAGTTTTTACAGCTCAGATGCACAATCTTGCATTTATCCAGGTTAAAACACATTGACAGTTAAGTCAGTAATGGTGTTTAGATCATTCTGAATTCATATTATTTCATCTTGTGTTACACAGGTACTTTTTCATGTAGTTCATTTATTTAACTGACCAACTATTTAAACCTTAAGTTAGATTGGATAAATATATGGAAAATAAATGGAACAAGTTCCAGCCCCTGAGGAACTCCACTAGAAACAACCACCTCTTGTGAAGAAATACCATTTATCACCAGTCTTTGGGTCCTATCTTCCAGCCAGTTAGATATCCACTTTATCATCCTGTGGTGTACTTCTTTTGCTTTTAATTCTTTTGCTATGGTTCCATGTGGAACAAGGTCAAAGGCCTTGCTAAAATCCAAGAAAATCACATCATAAGGTATTTTCTTGTCTAGCTATTTACTGAATTTTTCATAGCAACACAAAAGATTTGTTACATAAGATCTGCCGTTCTTAAAGCCATGTTGTTCACTGTCAATATTTCCTAATGTTGGTGTAATTTTATCTTTTATAATACCCTCCAGGAGCTTACACGTGATAGATGTCAGGCTGTTTGGTCTATAGTTTTCAATATTTTGTCTATCACACTTTTTAAATAGAGGGGTACATTAGCCATACTCCATTCCTTTTGAACCTGGAGTAACTTGAGGAGATGTAAAAGGTATTTAGATATAAGTTTGGTCATACTAGCTGTTATCATATCAGGACAGGTGAACAGTCTGCTCTAATATTTTTTATCTTATGTATTACTTCTTCAGATATCATTATGTATTTGCTAGTACAGACATCAAGGATTGTAGATAGACCATCGTTCTTACCATAGATGCTGCAGAAATATTTGTTAAATAAATCAGCCATTTTTGTCTATGTTGTTTACAATATAATTATTCTGTCCCAATAGACCGACATCGACTCTTAGTTTTTTCAGAGAATGTATGTATCCATAGAAAGCCTTACCATTATTTTCTATTGGCTTTCTTGGTTAAAAAGAATTCCATGTGACTCTCTGCCTTTTGAATTTCCTGTTTACATTGCCTTTGTATGAACTTAAATTTATTCCAAAGAAATTAGGTCCTTGTTTTTCTATGTGCTTTAAAGGATTTATATTATTTATTAATTAACTTTTTAACCTTTTCATTTAGCTTTTTGAGTCTTCTTTTGTTATCATGTTTAATTTTCTTGTATTTCAAAATAAATCTATTACTTATGTCAAACATAATGGATTTTATTTTATTCCACATCATTTCTGCATTCCAATTTGATAATAGTGAATCCCAATTTATTGTGAATAATGCTGCATTTATTTTGTCTCTATCAGCTTTTTTATAGTTGTTAAAACATGAGCTAATACTATTTTTTATATAGGAAAAGATAACTTCAAAGCAGAGTGAATTGTGGCTGCTAATACTTAAGGGGGGACCTGTACTGCAGTTATTGATATTCAAGTTAAAAGTATCCAAAACAATGTGAGAATGTTCAATCCCCTTATTGGTTCAGATACATGTTGACTAGAGGTGGGGAAAGTTGACAAACTTTGCTCCACTGAATATTTTGCATGTTGCGCTCAATACGTGAAGCACAATATATAAAATTTGCCAAATTCATTGAGGCCAGATCAAATGCAAAGTGTTGAGTTTCACCCATGAAATTCCACACTTCCCACACAAACTTTGGCACAAGGTGTCAAGTGCCCCCCTCCACCAGACACAGTTACAATAGTCACCCTCCGACCCCTCCCACACATACACCGATCATCGGCCATTTGGTCACATGTAAAAATATTAATTTTTTTAATTAAATTTCCTATTACCTGATGTCTAGTGGACCTCTGCCAACCCTACCCCATCCAGATCACTGCCACACCACCCTGCTCCCCCAGTCCACCTCGAGCAGGCCACTGGCACAGCCCTCCACTCACCTCCGTGGCTAGCAGTCCAACAGAGCTATAATGAATGAGTGCACGTACAAGCAAGCATTCATTCATTTGCAGCTTGTGGTCTTTTGGGCAGCAGTTCAGGGGGCTAGAGAATGGGAGGAAGTTACTCCGGTCCCCGGCAGGGGGACGGGATGGGGGTCAATGGTGTTGTGGACCCCTCTGTGGTCCACAATGTCATTGTCCCATCATGCCCCCTCCTGCTGGTGACCAGTGCATCCCCTTTCCATTCTCTAGCCTTCTGAAAAGCTGCCCAAAAGACTGTGAGCTGTCATTGAGTGAGCACATGCTTATACAAGCGTGTGCTTATTCATTAGCACTCATTCCAGCTGCCAGCCATGAAGGCGAATGGAGGGCTATGCCGGTGGTCCACTCGGTTGGGGACTGGGGGGGAGTGGAATGATGTGGCACTGGTCTAGATGGAGTGGGTTGGGCAGGGAGGGTCCACTAGACACCAAGGAATGGGAAATTAATTAAAACATATATATATATATATATATTTACATGTGGGCTGTGGCCAACTGACCAGTGATCATGGGGGGGTCAGGATGGTGATTGTTGTAACTGTGTCTGGTTTGGGGGTCCACTAGACATCAGGAAATGGGGAATTTAATTCCAAAAATATTATTTTTAGATGTGGCCAACTTGCCAGCTATCTGTCTGTGTGTATATGTGTGTGTGTGTGTGTGTGTGTATGTGTGTGTATGGAGGGGGGCAGGAGGGTGATTGTTGCAATGGTGTCGGGGGGTCTACTACACACCAGGGATAGATTGGTGGTGGTGGTGTTGGGGGATTTTCCATTTGTCACCTCTACTTGCTTTGTGGCTTTTTAAGTGCAATCTGCACTTAAAAACCACAAAAGCAAGGCGAAGTCACAAATGGTGAATTTTGGGTAATTTTCAAAAATTACATGAAGTGCTCCATGGGATGAATTTGCCGACTTCACAGCATATTTGCCCATGAATTAAAACGTTGAGGCATCTCTAGTGTCGACATATTAGTAGTTGTTCACACACAGATAAACTGTTTACTGTGGGTTGAAGTTGCACTATGATTTATCCAGTCTATGTTACCCATATTCAAATATCTCATAAAAAGAACCTCCACAATTTCACAGGCAGATTCAGTTTCTGTAATTATGTGAGTAGTAACCTCAGGAGTGGAATCTGGGGGATGATACATGAGTCAGTGAATCAGGGGAATTAGGGAAAAGTTTTGCCCAAAGAGTCTCAGTATCAACAGTCTTCCTGATTTTTTATTAGTAATATCTATAGTTTAAAAAAAATAGAATTTACGTAGATAGCAATCCCACCACCTGTTTCGGTTTTCCAAGAATAGCTAAACAAGTCATAACCGCTTACATCTCAGGGTTGTGCCAGCAGATGCACCACACATCCCAGGCTGAATATCGGGATGTACTGCATATGCATGGACACGCCCCCTGGAGATGTGCCACATACATTATCTTTGCACCCCGGCACATTGGGAATTTTTTGAACATTGAATAGTGCAGTTCTGGGATTGCGCTGGCACACCTCAGTTGTACCAGGTACAACCCCTTTAAATATCTAGCTCCAGATAGTTAAGATCCTGGGAGACAAATAACTGTGGTGTTATATTTATCTTCTTTGCAGATATTTGCATCAGCATATCTCACAATAGAGTCACCAATGACTAATCTCTGCAATGACTTATTTATTTGAAATTTGGTAACCGGGCAAGCCCACTGAGACCATGCAGTCCCTTTTTCAGGGGCAAACAGGAGGAGGATACATAGGACAATAGTTTACAACTTAGAAGAGATACAGTAATATACAAAATTAACATAATCAAACAAATATGTCATGAACGTACAATATGCAGGACTATAATACATACAAAGAGTCACAGTGCACTACAGAACATATAGAGAGTCACAGTGCCATATATGATTTCAGGCAGTGTCCTAAATGCAGTGCAATGTTTTGATTTGACAGGATTGAAATAGAGTACAATCTTGAGGACAGCTATACAGGTGTTTATGTGTTCATATTGTAGAGCACTGATGTACGATACAGGTGTTCTCAAGGAATTTCAGTGCAGTAGTAGTGTAGGGATAGAAGAATAAGCTTTGGAGTTATAGGAAAAACAAGGATAAGAGCTGGCACCTGTAAGTCAGGTGAGGCAGGCACAGGTTCCTGAAACAGATAAATAGTTATGTTGAGCAAGTTTGATCTTAGTACTTTTATTTGTGAAAAACTAATTTGATTTCTTTGATATATTGCCTGCAATGTCAACTTAAGGCATTGCCCTGTCTTCTGAATCAGTAGTAAATAGAGAGTATCTATTTGACAAAGTCCATTCATCATAACTTATTGCCCTTCTGCCTTTTTTATATGACTTTTTAGTCACAAAGTACCAGTCTTCAGCTTGACCATCCATATCAGTTTCTCTACCTCTCTTGTGGGAGTGCTCAAATGCTTCAGATCAGCCAAAGTCTCCACTACACTCTCTAGTCTTTTTTCTGTAGAGTCACTGATGCCACAAATGCTACATTGCAAAATCTAAATGAGCATACTGCCAGTAAGTCTCATACTGAAAACTAGATTTTTACATTATTCCGTTTTAAAGTTATTAGCCATTTTGTAACTTTAATTGCACTACCTGTGCAATAAAAACAGGTATCTGTAAAGAGCTGATGATGATGTCATGAAAGGACCTCAAAGTCTAGTAATCCCTGTCAGCAAGCTTATAGGACCCATTTCTCCAAAGTTGTAAAACTCATGTCCAATGGTTTTCACATGTAAAACAGGCAGCACCAGTCAGTAAACGTTGCTATAAAAACTATATATGTTTCAGGTTGTGTAACAAAGTTAATAAAATTGTATTATTTAATGCTGTTTTTGTGTGGTCTATTTCTCCAGGATTGCTGGATGCTGAAGCGATTTGGAGTGCTACTCTAATGTGCCTGTTAGGAAATTGCATTTGCTACTACTATTATAATGTTGATACAGTGATGTCACTGCTGTTTTGTCATTGTCTGCTTTACAATATGTTTTAATAGTGGCCTTATATATGTTAATTCCTACTGTGGGCGGAAGTGTTAGCTCTGGTAAAATGATCATTGTAATTTAGAGTAGAGCATACACGTGTCTGCCCACCCCATTGACAAGGAGACGGGATATTGCCTTAATTGACTGATAGGTGTGAATGAGTTCAGCCTTTCGCCACATCAGAAACTTACTCAGTCTGCAAACATCTCAACAGTGTGCTATGGCCCAGTATTCAGCAACCCAGAAAAAAGGACCTCAATAAAAAGGCAACAAGACAAAATATTGTCAGTTTTGTTACAAAGCCTGAAACACAAAGTTTTTAAAGCAATGTTTACTAACTTGTGCTGCCTGTTTTACTTATGAAAACCATTGTGCATGATCTATACAACTTTAGAGAAACAGGACCTATAAGCTTGCTGATAGGAAATACTACACTGTAAGGTCCCTAGATGACATCAGCAGCAGCTCTTCACTGAAACAGGCTTTTTTGAACAGGTAGTAAAATCATGGCTACAAAATGGCTAATAGTTTTAGAATGAAATAACAAAGAAATCTACTTTTTGGTATGCGGTTTACTGGGGACATGCTTATTCTAATTCTGCAATGTAGCACTTTTGGTCAGATGGTGTCAGCAGCTCTTTAAGGTTTGTGTGCAGAATGAGACATATTATGGTTGCAGTTTTTTGATTTTATGCAACTTTTCTTTAATGTGTTCCAGCTCTATCAAATATTTCTTGTGATCTGTACATTTTTGACATATAAAATGTATATAATTGGTGACATAGGTGTCATTAAGTGCACACATATGACAAGCCTTGCATTTTTTTTACTGACCCTTCCCTGCAAAGAAGCTCTAAAACATCTTTTGAGGCGTCAGTAAATTCCATTTTAGCAGACTTCCAAACAAATCAAGACCTTCAGAAAGCACTTACACAACTTCATAGAAAAGGGTGAAGTAGGATGCTGTTGGGAAAGATGCGGCTAGCAACTAAATAAAATGTCACTAAAAACAAAATGACCTGAATAAACAGGCATAAAACTCTCTGCCTGTACAAGTCAATTGTAGAATGAGTGTTTAAAAGCAAAAAACACTACACCTTTCCTGAGACTAGAAACCTGGGAGCAGAACTTTATGACCTAGAAGTAAGGCACTGTTTGGAAGAGTAATAAAAATTTTACTTAAAACTCTTGTCATCTCTGTACGTAGGATTAATAGACAGAAATGCACATTCACAATAGTCACTCAAAAAGCAGCCGAGTAAACCATCGTACTGGGGAGGGTATCCTTTGCTTAAGTGTGTACAAAAAATGTCGGTGCACAGCAAACACTGTAAAACTGTTGTTGTTTTTTAATCATGGCACCTTCATAGCTGCTTCTTAACCTGATAAGTATTGTTATTACTGCACCTATTATTTGGCAGGTTAAATTGATATAGAGAAACTACAATTGTGACTACAAGTTGTAGGGATTCACTCACTAACCTGCTATGCCAAATATGAAAAACAGACCAAAGCTGTGTATCAGTGGTCTTCAATATGTCCTAATCCTGTTAGCAAAAATGCACAAAGGTTCGGGTCTCAAATTCACTCAAAGTAGTGACCAGACTGGTGCTTGTAGCTGTAGAGAAACCAAAGCAATATGGAAAGCACTGAAAGGAAGCCAGAAACATTTGCTACAGCACAAAACTGGAGCACACAGAGTTTCATTAATACTCATAAAAATCATACCAGCAGCTTCAAACATGCACCTTGCAAACAGGTATCTCATCACAATCAGTTAGATTAAACTAAGGTGACTGTGACATGATACCTGTTCACAGGATGCAGGTTTGAAGCTGCCGGTATGATTTCTATGCTGCTGTTTGCACTGAGTGTTGGTGCCGGTGTGTTGTTTGTTTGTAGTTTTCTGTAATGTACTGCCACCATATGTATTTATTTGCATTTGCACATTTGCTATGGGAAATGAGCACTTTGTCCAAGTGAAAGAAGACAAGGCAAGGCAACTTTACTTATAAGGCGCCCAATCCCAGAGGCTGTGGGCGCCAGATACAAAGAAGGACATACAGCAGTAAATAAAACCTCATTAAAATGTAACAAGATCAAAATTCAGAAATATAGATGTTTCCAAAAGTCAATCTTCAAGGAACTGGCCAAAACTTAAAGATGGTATCAGCGGTCAACAACCACGCTGAAGAGGTGGGCCTTTAGCCTCCCCTTAAACACCTTAATCGAGGGAGCCTCCTAGACTGCAGATGGAAGTGAGTTCCACAGTGTTGGCCCAGAGACACTAAAAGCATGATCTCCCAAGGTCTTGAGCCGAATCCTGGGAATGTCCAGGAGGCACCTCAAGGAGGAGAGGAGGGAGCTAACAGAGGACACAGGTGTCAGGATCTCAGACAGGTAACCAGGACCCAGCCCATATAGGGCCTTAAAGGTGAGAAGACACATCTTGAAAAGGACCCTCCACCTGACTAGCAGCCAGTGCAGAGCACACAAAACTGGGGTCACATGACTGGACCTTGAGGCAAAGTAAGAAACCTTCTGTTCTTGTGTATTAATGAAGCTCTACATGCTTTAGGATTGTGCTGTAGCAATTTTTCTGGCTACCTTTTGGTGTCTTCCACATTGCTAATTCTGTTAGTAGCCATTAAGGACTGCTGACAGCCCATATCACCTCCACACCTAGAATTATCGAAATAGAAATGCACACACAATAATAGTTCAAGCAGCAGTTGACTAATGCACTGTAATAAAAATGGTGCCCTTTGCTAAAATGTGTATAAAGTGTGCAAGAAGCAAAAGTTCTAAGGGTGGAGTATTCTGGCACAGTAAATACTGTGTCTTTAAAATCTCAACCCTATCCTAATTGTTGTTTTACCTGGTGTCAGAAGAACTGTAACCATGACTACACACTGTAGGGGTTCACTCATTAACTTACTGTGCACAAAAGAGAAAAGAATCAGACTTCCTGGCCCCACTATCTCATCTGTCCCAGCTGAGACTGACAGACGTGCAGATTGTGCACTTTACTCCATGCACGTCACTTCCATGTGCACTTGCTTCCGCTTGTGCTTAGCCACCGTTTAATACTGTGAGATCTGAAAGTTACTGGGTCCAGGCACCATACAGAGGTCTGAAAATCAGGAGTATTTTAAAAGAATAAAATTCACCCAGTGTCGCCTACTAGGCAACCCAATAATCTGCAGAGTCAGAAATTAAAACTAAAATAGAAATGTTAATAAAACTTAAATGGTGTCAAACTGTACTCCTGTCTGTCCAGCTGATGGACTAAACTTCCCAGAGTGCTTTGTTGCAGTCTCTAGGCAATGGACTGCAATGCCAAACACTCTTAAATTTTTTTGATATTTTTCAGTTTTTGTTGCAGATCAAGCACACACACTAACAGTGATTAGGGGAATTTTGGGAAAGGTACAAAAACAGCACACACACCACGGTCTCTTACTAAGCTCACATGTCAAGCCAATTATGTGTTTTATTTATTAAAAAGACCACGTGACCTTGTATATGTGGGACAAATGACAAGAGCATAACAAAAAGATTTCAGGAACACAAAAGTGCAGTAAGAAGAAAGGATGAAAAATCACTGGTTGCAAGGCACTTCACGGCAATGGGAGATACATTACCAAAATTATGATTTTTTTGGCCTGGAACACATACCTTCACTGTGTCAAGGAGGTGACAAAGAAAAAACTGCTGTATAAAGAAGCCTGTTGGTTAGATTCAAATCCACAGACATGAAATATGACCTTAATGAAGAAATGGGCTGGTCAAGAATAATGTAATTCTATATACAGTATAGTGATAGAAAATATTATTTGTGAACATGATAATAATGTAATTTATTTTTCTATTTCAGCTCCTTGTTTACTATCACTGTAGTTATTTGGAAAATTCAGAGCACTTGGTTCCTTGTCAGCCCACATGTTTGTCTGTTTCTCCAATTTTTCCAGTCACAGTGAGTACCATTTTGTGCAAGGAAATTCGCTAGTTCCTTATATGCTTTACATCTTTCTGTATCTATTGGGTTGCACATGCCCACACAGTTCATTTCCCTACCCCCCTCCCCGTTTTCCCAAAATACCCCTACCCCATTTGTTTTGCTGAAATTAAGATGTTTTACATATAAAAAGCTGCAGTATTGTAGATATATATATATATAGGCAGGATGTTATCATTTGATTGCTGAGTTAGTATGGATTAATGTGGAACAAAGAAATCAAGGGTTTGATTTTAAACATGTGGCATAGGGCTTGCACCAAGCACTGCACCGCAACACTTTGGTTCTAGCAGTGCACTGAACCCCTTTGCTGCAACTGTGTCTGATTCTCAAATCCCAGGTGCAGTTGCGATCGTTTCCATGTTTTAAGTCAGCTTGTGCCATATATCTGGCACAAGATCAATAAAAACAGCACTCAGAAATGCACAAGCTAGACCAGAAAAGGTTGGTCTAACTTGCAGCACCTGGCGCTTGGGTTGAAAATCCCAATTGCTGGCTGAGTGACTGGTGCAAGCCTTGTACACCATATCTTTGGCACACCTGGGGCTTGCTGCAATTGCAGAGCTTTGAAAATCAAGCCTTAAGATGTTAGTGAGGTTCCCTAAGCCTTTATGAGTGGTGTACATCATTTACTTTTTAGAAATGATAGAACAGGAATTCACTAGGCTGGCTGGCGCTATACAGGATGGCAGGGGTCTGCGCTGTTCCATGCATGCCATAATGTCACTGAGTTGATGACATCATGATGTTCAGCATCATGTGACCGAACATCCATGCGGCACCTCTGTACCAATGGCCTGGAAGGAGTATAAATAGAGGAAAAAGAAAAACATGTGTGTCCTTTGCTACAGTAGTTTGGCAGGCAAGGACACTGCAGAAACCCTTCAAAGCCAGGGTACGTACCTTTTAAAAGCACTAGACAGCTACAGAACTCTATGATGGACAGTAAACATGAGGAAAAAACTAAATAGCACTTAAAATTTAAATATATTTACAGATTCAAGCTCCCTAACAATAAAACAAGTTACTACAGAAATTGCCAAAGAAAGTGCAGTTGACTGCTAAGGTGCAGTTTTTGTATATATTGGTTTATATTTCAGGCTACGGAGTATAAGGGATGACACTATGAATTGCAATAGTAAAAAAATGCAATAAGTATAAGATAGTAACTGAATGAATTGCTTTAAAAACAATTAGGATATAAACAAATACACTGCAGGAAACATCTAGCATGTATTTTCCACTTGCAGCTGTAAAAAAGGAAAAGATTAATTTTTGAATGGGAGTCTAAGGAATCCATGTGTAAATGTATGGGTTCTGATGGAAATATTAGGTTTATACATGATTCTAAGCTATATAAGGACCATTATGAACTGAGGATCATAAACAGAGGAATCTGATTGGCTGTTGCCTCTTTGAAGCCATGATGTTATCGGGCTACATCATCATGGCTTCAAAAAAGATCCAGTGCCACCAGCCTCTTTTCTCTCTACTGTCTGAGAACAATTTTTTCAAAATGTATTCCTACACCACCCAAAAACTCATTCATAAAACATTTTAAAACCTGTTTCTTTTATTTTTTTTTTATTTATAAAACTTCAAACTCAGTACACAATAGCAACAAGTCACTACAGGGTGTGGTATATCATGGGATCTTGTCACATCCTGGGTGGTTGGATGCACTCAGCCTGCGGCCTTATGCCAACTACCCGAGGCATGATGATATCCTATGATATGCCACACTCTGTCATGCCTTATTGCTTAATTATTTGATATGCAACAATAATAATAGGAATGTGATTTTATATAGTAGCTAAGATTCTATTTATTGTGCTTAAGTGTAAGGTAGGTAGTTAAATATAGAAATGAATATACAAAAGTAAAATTATACATTAAAAGGATATATATATATAGAGAGAGAGAGAGAGAGAGAGAGAGATATTCAAATGAAGATCTGAGTTTTTATTATTTTAATTTCAATTTATAGTAACTGTAAATGTTGTTAAGAAGAGGATAACTCCTCAAAACTTTGGCTGGCTCCGATACAATACTGTTACTTCATGGATAAAAAAATACTGAACTATGAAATACATTTTCCTGGTGAGTGAGTCTCCTTATCTCCAGGAATTGGCTGTATATAATTTTTTCCAGGCCTTTTTTTATAGTTACTGCTGTGACTATAGTGCTGTCCGCCTCCCCCTCCCTTTCATCCTTCCACTCTTCCCCTGCACTCCTTCTCCTTCTCTCCAACCACTCCCTCTGCCTTCCATAAGGCTCTTCTAGCTTTTACCCTCCCCCCACAAGATTATGAACCTTGATGGCATTGAACCCATGTTTCTTCATCTTTCTGCTCCCACAATTGTTGTCCCTATTATCCTCCTCAACCTCTCCTCCACTGCCTCTGTCAAAGATGCCTGGAAACAGGCTGCTGTTGCCCCTTTCCCTAGAAATATATAAACACATAATTTGTCATCAGAAAAGGAATGCTTGGCCCACCCAGCCACCCAGGTGGTCCTTGCCTAGTCTGTCACCACAGACCTTAACTGGTCTCCAGTGACACTCCTCCTCCCTACCTTTTTACTAAAATTCCTCTATATCTATCCCATACATGTTTAAAGCCCCCTACTGTTTTTGCCTACAGCACTTCCACTGGCAGTCTGTTCCAGATGTCCACCACTTTTTCAGTGAAGTAGCACTTCCTCATATACCTCCTAACCTCACTCCCCTGCAGCTTCATTGCATGCCTGCTAGTTCTGGTGCTGTTTCTTATTTGAAAGAGACTCTCCTCCTGCACCCTGTTCACTCCCATGATGCACAGTACTTGTAGGTTTCTATCATTTCCCCTCTCACTCTCCTCTCTTCCAGGGTGTACATGTTGAGATCCCTCGGTCTCTCTTTGTAGGGCTTTTGCTGCACCCCCTGCAACATTTTAACTGCCATCCTCTTAACTGCCTCCACCCTGCCTCCACCCTGTCCCTAAATGGGTGATCCTTCCTCCACTAAAAACAACCTTCCCATCTCTCTCTCCTTCCCACATTGGCCAAGCTCCAGGAACATCTTGTGCTCTCACAACCCACCCCTTTCCTTGACTCATTCCTCCTGTTTCACTCCCTTCCAGTCTAGTTTTAGGAAGTTCCACTCTACATCCACCTCCCTCCTCTGGTTCACAGACTCCATCCTGTTCATGGACCAGGGTTAGTTCCCTTCAGCTATCTTTTTCAGCATAGCCAAAGCCTCCTACACTGTGTCACATCCCTTTCTCCTGTGCAAGATCAAGGCAGTAGGGCCCTGACTCCACAATGGGCTGATTCTGCTGCTACCCTGAGGGAAGATCACAAGCTTTCTGTATAGGTGACACCCTCCCCTTTCTGTTCAGGCATTCCCCAAGGATTGTCCTAGGGCCCTTACTCTTCTCCATATTTCTAAATGACTTTCCATCAGTCTGTTGTTCTGCATCCATCCACATGTACACAGATGACACCATGCTGCTTGTCTTTGGCCCCTCTGCGTCTGATCTTGTTATCTGACTCCAACAGGATCTTGACAGTGTTCAGAGCAGATTCTGTTCTGCCCTTCTGTCTCTCAATGCCAAGAAAATGGTCTCCATGGCCTTTGATTCCCAGCAGAGGCTCACCAGGCTCTCTCCCCTCCTCTTCTTCCACACCCTTAATGGTGCTGTGATTCAAGATGTTCCCTCCTTTATGTGCCTTGGAGTCTGGCTGGACCATCACCTTGACTTCTCAGCACACATTGGTGCCATTCACCTTAAGCTCCACTCCAAATTGGGTGTGCTCTATAGATACAAAACATCTCACTCCCTACCTGCCAAGAGCTAGTTATGAAGATCATTCTCCCCATCTTTGACTATGGTGACATTGTCTACAGTGCAACTCTCAAGACTACTCTTACCTAACTGGACCCCCTCTTTCATTCCTTCTGCCATTTTGCCTTATACTGCACTCCCCATACACATAGGAGGCAGTATGGTGCAGCGGGTTAAGGCTCTGAGCTGCAAATCTGGAGACCTGGGTTTGAATCCCACAGCCCCCTAGGTGCATACTGTGTGACCCTGAGCAAGTCACTTAACTTCCTCATGCTCCCAGGTTACACCTGCGAACAAGCTTTCAGCTTAGTGTGTCTCACCTGGTAAAATAATTGGTAAAAAAAAAAAAAAACATCACTGCTCTCTCTTCTTCTTCCTCTCCCTCTCTGATATTGAAGATAGTCACCTCCCTACTGTTCCACCTTCACTTCCTAATTCCTGCTTGTATCTCTCACCCTACCTTTCCAATCTGTTATATCCTCCTCCTTCCTCCTACTCCCCCCATAACGCTGCATTGCATTCCTTCTCCTTCCTCTCCAGGAAAACATCCACATCTGTGGGCCAAGCTTTTCCTAAGTTCTCATCCTTTCTTCCCCTGTCCATCTGCTCAGTCTTGTTCTTTTCCTCTATCAGGTTCCTTCTGCATGATTTTATTACTCCTTCTGCAACTGTTTCTACCCCCTTCCCATGTGGCTCCTCCCTGTTCTGTTGATGCCCCCTATATCCACCCCAAGGTATGAATAAGTGCCTACCCTCCAGAGGAGCCCCCAATTTGAATGGCTCCTGCACCAACCTTCTGCACTGGCATTAATAACTCATGCACCTTGCAAGGTGGGTGGTAATATAAATCTATTCCTTCCTGGTGACCAGGACCAACTGCAATTGTACCTTAGTTTGCATTGTTTATATCTTTGATTTTGTGTGCCCAGTATATGTGACTGTACCTTCATGACTGCACAACTGTAACACAGTTTATTATTGTTTTTATAGTACTGTATATTTTATTATTGGTATTTTATTTGTATTACTACTGTTCTTTCTTGTGTTTTATTTGTGTTTTATTTTTCATTTGCACATCGTGTATTGTTTACTCACCATCACCCACCCCCCTAGGATGCATCTGGAAATTAGCTGTTTTCAGCTAAGTATGTATTTTCTGGTAAAACTTCTAAAATAAATAAATAAAGGGATAAGCCAGAGTTAGTGCTGTTTTTCATTTTTTAATTTTTTGCCACTACTTAAACTGATAGGACTAAGTTCTAGATTGATTGGGTTTGTTAAATGTATTTGGTGAGCGTTGTTCTTTCTCAAAAAAAAAAATTTGCATCAACACATGTTAAGTATTTGTAAGAAACAAATTGCAGACCATGCAGTGGAGGAAATACTGTCCCATTTAGAGATTACCATCTGTACCCCCAAGACAGTCAGCAGTGGTTGGATGTTTGACACTAAGCTGTATTTTGTTGCTGTCATTGTATTCCTCTCCTCAGTAGTAAAAACAGTCACTAATGTACCAACTTAGTAAAAAAAGATATGAAAATGATATACCCATATTAATAATTTAGGCTCTAATCATAATTAAAATAAAAACGTGTCACAAAAAAAACATCAGTGATGCTAGCATGAGCATGTGCACCCCATGTTCTCATATTCAGTTGAGTAGACACCAAAAACACAAGCAGTGTTTTCACTGGCTAAGACCTTAAAACAATTTTCAGGACTGCCTATTCCACATATCAATCTCAAAATGGCAGCCCTGAGGAAAGTCAGTGCAGCTCCACAAACTATTTCTGCTACCAACAAGAAAAGTCAGGGAGCAATAAAAATATAACAGCCAAACATTTTCAACTACTTCATACAAATTAAATTAGATATGTGGCAATGAAAAACGTCATGCACTGCTGCTTTAAAGCAGTAATACGCTTTTAGTTATATTCATGCTCATTGTTTGCAAATTTTGTCTTAAAATTCTAACTATTCAATTGTACAGAATATGAGGTTTCCCAACCATTATTTTAACCCTCTGAAACTGCTGTCAGCTAGTCACAATTCTTCATTTCTAACCATTGTTTCATAACTAAGCAATAAAACATGACAGTCTGTTAATCATACCCAAGGGATTTGGAGTGACTTACTTCTATTATAAACAAGTGCAGATCTAACAGATAAAACAAAATCTGGTCAGAGCCACAATGGCTGCTAATGCATTATTGTGATAAGAGATTTATTTAATTATATAAGTATGTATTTCAAAGGTTTTACCAGGAAAGACATAATTGAGACCCTGTCAAAGATGGGTTTTGAAAAAACTTTCTTACAATTTTTCTGAACAATAGTAGTACATCTACAAAACCCACATTCAAAATAATCTCTGATTTTACCATTTCCGGACATCTACACCGAAGTCAGAAATTATGTTGCTCAGTAAAGATCCACAACATATACCACTCACTTTGGTAGAATTTGGGGTTATAAGCCTCATCTAAAATATTTAGGGGTTACAATCTCAAAAAAAACATACAGAAATTCCTCTCTACTGTTAAAAACAGCTGAGGGAGATACAGAAAAATGGGCCTCATTACCTTTAACATTGATAGGGAGAGTAAATATTATTTCTATGAATTTTTCCCCATGCTTTCTGTTTTTTTCTAAGCCCTACCTTTTAAAACTGGGAGAGGGTTCTTCAAGGAAAGGGAGGTAATGCTCATAAGGTTTCTTTGGAAGAGGGAAACAAAAGGATACGTTTGGAAAAATTATATCCCCCTTCCCCCAAAATATAAATGGGAGTTTCAGTTACCCAATATATATTATTATTATTACCTATCATATCAGCTTGAAATTGTCAACTGGTAGTTTAATAGCAAGGACTCGGAGATCTATAGCTGGATTGAGATAGAACAAGACAAGCAGAAATGTAATCTAAAAAATATACTGTTGAAAGTAGATCAGAAAGTACATTGTATTTCACACAAACAACAATAGCAACATAGGAAGAATTTCATAAAGTAATAGAATTCAAGTCAAACTTTCAAAGCTTGTGTCAACGTACAGAAACAGTATTACTGATAAAATATTTCAAAATAGAATACTAAATGAAAGGAAAGAAAAATGCTTAGTGGAAGTCAGAGACCAGTTTTCTAAGGGACAGATGATTCCATTTTAAAAGTTGTTGATACAATATAAGTTTAATCCAGGGTACTATTTATTGTATTTAAAACTTAAAATTGTTATATGTAGAAATCATAAGAATGAGGCCCCTCCCCCCATTTTACCTTGGAGGACCTAATTGTTGGTAAAAATAAAATTAATGAAAACATTATTGGCCAAATATATAATTTTGCTACTATTGTACAAAAATATGATTTGATAAAATTAAAGGCCAGATGGTTAGAAGATTTGGGAGGTGATGAAATAGAAAATAATTTGGAGACAGGCTTGATTGGCATTTGAGAAGATATGGAGTGAGGTGCAGAGAGGTGCTGTTCCACAGGAAACCCCTAATTGAAGCTGAAACCATAGTGTGATCATTTATTGCTGACTATGAGAAAACAGTGAAGTCATTCTTTTGAAGAACTATCTGACAGTAGTATCTCAAACACTGTTTCAAATGAACTGAGTTGCACAGATCGTTTGAGTACAGCAGCAGCAAGGAAAGCATTCCATGGGAAAATGCAAATCACAGAGTCAAAAAGAGAATTTGCATTTTGCACACCTTGAGATAAACATTTTTGCAATCTATGTTATACAATGGCAAGAGAGAGAATGCTGGTCTCAGATTGGTCAGTCTGGGGCAAGACCCATGATATTACCCCAGCGTAACGTTGCAGATCTGCTCCCAGCAACTCATGACCACATTAAATGTTAAAAAAAAAATCAGTCCACAGCTGTCCCTACGATCAGCTTTAGCACTCCCCACTCTGCTTGGAATTGATGCTTCCCAACCACCATAAACCACCGAACACATGTGTTTAACATCACAGTACATTTCAGTTACAAGTTTTTCTACAGCTGTTCTCTACTTTTTATCTCCCAGTACAAAACACACAGCAACTTTACTGGGAGAACACAGGTACACTGGTGCAATGAACAACCAGTAGGGTGAGGCAGGCAGCTGGCCACATGACTTCATAACTGAAAAAGCGAAAGTTACTAAAATGAGCAGGGCAGGCAGCTGACCATGAAGCTTTCTGACATAAATCAAAAACATCTGTTACTCAATTTTTTTTTAATTTTTTGTGATGTGCTCTTCAATTACTTTTCTTCTCCTGGGACAAAATACATGCTAACTGTACTGGGAAAATGACAGCCAGAGCCAAAATATCACTGAAACATTAACGTGGAGGTGCAGCATATTTCCAGTTTAATGAACGTGAAAAGAGACGCAGAAAGAGAGACAAACTTAAGAACATACAGGACAACAGAGTCCCTTTTCTTCTCATGGCACAAAAGACATGCCAACTGAATTGGGAGAATGACAGCCAGACCCAGAATGTCACCATAACACTAATGGAGGGGGCAGTGTATTTCCATTTCACTGATATCAAAACAGAGAGGGAAAAAGAGACAAATTAAAAAAATACAGAACAACAGGCACTCTCCCTTTGTCTTCTCCCACCACAAAGGACGAGTCAACTGTGCCAAAAGAACAACAGGGCTGGGGGTGGGAGGCAGAGCCACAGACTCACAGTAACACCACAGCAGCTAAACCTATTGGACAAAACAAATAATCAGCACTATTTTTTTACTAAGTGTTCCTACCCTTTCCAAAAATGACATGAAAAAGTAGTTTTAATAAATATTTTAATATTTGTTTTTCAATTTGAGCTATTGCATAATAGAAATAATGCACTCCTGGGTTTGTGTCATCCTGGGATAATGTCACTTCTCAGGTGTTGGCTGCACTCAGCCTGTGGCCTCTTACCCAACCACCCAAAGGGTGATGTTATACCAGCACAACAACACCCTGTCATGCATTATTCCTTTAATTATGAATAGAAGTCTCGATCCAGACCCTATTCCAAAGCCATTAAGAAAGGGGGAAAAAAAGCTTATCAGAGAAGCTCCAAATTACTCCCCAAAGGTTGATCATTTCTTTATCACGTGCAACATGTAATCAAACACCTAAAGCTGGAGATAGCTTAAAAATAATTTGGAGGAAAACTGAGATTTAAGTGGTTTGCAAGAGCTAACTAAAATCACTTTTCCCTTCTTGTTGCTCAGTCCCATTCGGACACCCAAGACTGCGCTGTTAGAAGAAAATCTGATAGGTTCCAGCACAGCAGGAAGTGCATGGCAGAAAGCACTATCAATACTACAAAAAATATGATGAAACAAGCTGCACAATCAACTACAATCACAGGTGAAGGGGATAGAGTCCCAAAAAAGCATTTCAGCAATGTAATGGCAGAGTTAGAAGAGACCATTACAAGAAATGAATACACTCAAGCAGCTGTTAGGGGAAAAAAATGACATTGAAAACACAGAGGAAATAGACGGGAGTGTTGGTGTCAATGATATCAAATAAAGAGCAATATACAGACTCTCAAAAAGAAAAAGGGTCCTAAGCCAGTTTTGAAGAAATAAACTAGGGTAAAGTGGCAATAATGACAACAGGAAGGGGCATTCAGTGGCCCTAAGTTCTCTCATTTCACAGTTCGAACATTTTCCAGTTGGGGAAAGAATCTACAAACAGGTAAAAAAATAATGTTATGTTACAAGAAAAAATTAATAGTGACAACAGAAATGAATTTTATGAGGAAGAAAGCTATCTGGTAAAGAAGACAGAAGAAAATTAATCTCAGGATGACAAAAGGGATAATGTGCTACCCAAATGGGTGGTAAAGTTGTTTGTAAATCCCAGTGAAATGAAAGAACAATTTTCCCCTTTAACTGTATGACCTGGGCAGATAAAAAACGCTTGATACACTATCAGCTCAATAAATACTGTACTGTAAATATTAACAAAAAACAATGAAAATGGTGTAAAAAACAATGTTATAAAACTACCCAGCTAAGTGGCATGACATGGAGTCGGGAAATCAGGCAGACAGGAGGAGATGTGGATCAAGGCACAAAAGTTCAGCAACTAAATTTTTTAAGCATCCCTCGATGTAACACACAGGGAGCTATAATGAACTCATGTTATGGTTTCCATTTTGTTCATTATAGAAAGGGAGCACTATATATTAATATTATACCTAAGAGGTGTGGCGGGTATACATGCAGTATATGCATAATCTGCCTCTGGTTACTTGGAGCTACCCTTCAGTCAGTGAACAGCTGTGTCTGACTTGTGCTACAAATGTACATCACAGATTTTTATAACATCCACTCAAAAGATGAAGGATTTGTTGTTGTTTTTTTCAGCAGTCTGAACCCAAACTGAACTGGAAGTGAGTGCAAGACCAATAAAATAGTGCGGGGTGGGGGTGGGGGAAACAGCACTGTCCTGAATGAAGAGGACCGCATGTGGCATGTGCTTCAATTCTATTGTGGCAGGACACAATCTAGGTATCTGGTCATGTGTTTCCAGAGTCCCGTCTCTCTCCTACTTCACAGCAATATGTCAGCATGACTCCGCCCATGCAGCCATAAAAAACTTGTAATACTGTACCACTGTATTGTACTGTCTGTTGAATTTTGCCTAAGATTATCTTAAGCTATGTACTATGAACTGTGACATTATTCTACTGTTGTATTTAATGTACTTGCAGTAACCAAGTCATGCCTGAAAAAAGTATTTGGCGCCAGTGCACCTACCTGGTTATCAAAGTAAAAATAAATACATACATACACACATGCATACATAATACATACATAAATAAATAAATAAATACAAAAATGAAATAAAATATGCATAGCGTGCTTACTACCTGTAATATAGTTACACATTTGGAAACCACTATCTTTGCTCTTTTATTAGTTAAAGAGGTGCAGTACAGTACCAAGCCCATAAAATGTATAGAGGATAACTGGCAGTGAATATTATAAAAGCGGAGTTGCAGTTTTCTTGCCATCTGAGTGGCTGCTGGTGTGACTAATCCCCATAAGTCCTTAAACCCATTACAATATTTTTCCTTTCCTTTTGGCAAGCAAACATAAAAATTGGCATAAATTATAATTCTAAGAACAGTACTGGAATAATGATGATGTTTCTTTTCCAATGCAATATTAACACCAGCACACCAAAAGCTATACATTGAAAGAAAGACTATAACAAAATTTAGTATGTTGCCATGTTAAGTGAAATTTGTGTGCCTCTTACCTATATGTGCTGCCTAGCAATACTTGTACATATGTAATTATCCCACTTTGTAATGGTATATTGCTCTAAAAACTATTGGAGCCAAAGAATGACCAGGCAGGAGTTACGTGCTGGAGGCACGTATCCCACCCTCTTATCTCCTCATCTGTAGATAGGTTTGCACTGGCCGGTATTCACCAATGGCCACCACCTGTCTGTGGGCCCAGCCCCGGCACACAGTTCCATGCAGTGTAGAGTCATGGACACAGCCGGGCATCCAATCCGATACCCAGCATGAATCCCGCAGTGGATACCTTGTGCAGTACAGCACGGGTCCATGTGAGTGAATGCCTACCATAGGCACCTGGACCCATGTGGCATGGCCTCATTGGCCAGTGATCCCCCAGCCCTTAATATAATGCACCCTCCCAGTGCACAGAAGGATTCCTAGCAGTGGGCACCCACCCCTGTCCTGCAGTCCTCCTGCCACCACACAGCTATGCCCTGACCCTGCTGTGGCATATGCCCCAAGCCCCCTGTGCCCCATCCCTGAAGGAGTACCCCCCCACAAGAGCCCCATCAGGTATACCCAGACAGGAGCACCACATCCAGAACACAACTCCAACCCCCATTTGGGGTGCACCCGCACCTCCATTGGTGATCAGTGTCACCCCCACCTGCACCGCCAGCACCATCCCCCATACCCGCCAGTCAGTGCTGGGCACTGGTCTGCCAGCAGCACAACCCACCTCACACCTCCTGGGCCGCCAGCCAACCAATTGATGCTGGGGGCCTGCAGCCTATCTATAAGAGCACGCTGCCATCAACACTGATGGCCGGTGGCCTAGGAGGTGTGAGGAGGGTTGTGCCGCTGGTCATCCATGCCTGTGGCACCACTGGGTATGTATTTTCATATGGGGGGGTCAGTGCCATGGGTGGGTGGGGGGACCACCGGCCACTGGCCTCTCATGTTCCAGCAGGGTACCAGGTTCGGGGGCATGGGTGATTGCCTCAGGGCATATGTGTGTGTGTGTGTGTGTGTGTGTGTCTGTGTGATCTCTTGGGCAACAATGGGGATGGGGCAGTGTTGGGGGGTGGTTGGTGGTATGGGTTGCACTGGGGTTGTGTTGGGCACTTGTCCAACCAACTGCCCCTGCCCTCCACATCTTCCTAGTGGGCTGAGGCAGCATGAGGGTTGGATTCCTTGTTCCACCACGACCGATGGGTCATGTCCATGGAGGCATGCAGTGAGTTGTAGCCGGGTCCCAGCTGCCATAACCTGCTCCGTCATGCGCCCCCCTGTAGAGGGCACTACACACCTTAGTGCATGGCACGTTGTGCTGGCCCATCCTCCAGAACATTGCTGTGTGTGTGACTGGAGGATCAGGTGTGTTGCACACCCTGGCTGGTGCGTCCCACGTGGGGACACAATGGGTGCAGAGTGACTATGTGCCATGGATCTGCACCACCTGGGCACTCCTCACCATCACTGTATTTAAATAAAAACATAATTGGGGAAAGGGAAGGGAGAAATTGTTTAACCAAGAAAGGCACACTAAGCCAGAGCTTGGTTCCAGGAGTGACCTGGGAGAACAAGGAATTTAAGTGACTTGCTCAGGCTCACACAGTATGCAAGTGGTGGTGGATGAAATTCAAACCCAGGTCTCCAAGTTTGCAGCTCAGTGCTCTTAACCACTATGCTATACTGCCTCCATTCACATGTACAATTCATTCATCCTGGATAACTCAGAGCTGAGGTTTAAAATGTTTTTTACAAATGGCATGTACTTTTACAGTGATTACAAAGGAGTACAATTTTGTAGAATGAAAGTTAATCCATCCTGATTCCCATTTAATCTCTGTTGGTGGATTATTTATCCATGTATGTTTTTGCCATTCCTTATAGATCACGCAGATATAACAAGAATAAGAGATGGGTACATACTGTAGCTCAGTGTCATGGGGATGACATTTTGTTCCTTCTGGGAGAACAACATGCTGGAAAAGTGAAATGTGACTGGTTTAAACCTACAGTGCATAGTGCCTCAGGTGATGAGACACAGTGGACTGCAGCAGCAACTGACAATATTATAAAGCTTGCACTTGGCAGGGCTGTGTAAACACAACGGGGGTGGGGGGGGTGGAATGTTTTAGGAAGTGATGGAAAGTGGAGTCCAGAAAGGAAGGTCAAATACTTAATGCTTGGATTGCATATTGAAAGTTGACATACTGTAAAGCTGTACTGAACTGACAGAAGGGAGAGAATGACTATGAGGGGGGCTGAATACATGAATATGATAAAGCATGGCTAGTTACAGTTGTGATAATACAATCTGATGAGAACAATGGTTTAACATAATTTTAGTTGCAATATCCCTCTATCCCTCTATATGAGACAGCCCAAGAAAATGATAACATTTCTAAATTCAAATAAGAAAATTTAAGTGTGTGTATATAACTAAACATCCAATCTGAACAAGATCAACTAAACTTGTGGCTTTGCTGTGTGTGCCTGCCTGCGCACACGTGTGTGTGTGTGTGTGCGTGTTTGTGCACGTCCGCATATGTGAAAATAGAAACACAGAAACATAGACAGTGATGGCAGAAAAACCATCAGCAGTCCATCCAGTCTGCTGAGTTCCCTATCTAACAATGGGACCTACTGTCCATCCAAGGTCTTAGTCCTCCCCCTCCTCCCCCCATTCTCTCTCCACCAGTTCTGTCTCTGCCACAAGAGACCACTATGCCACTCACTCCATCCCAACCATGCTTGAAACTAACTACTGTTTTAGCACCCACCTCCTCAGCTTGCAGACTGTTTCCCAGCTCTACCACTCTTTCTGTATAATAATACTTCCTCAGGTCCCTCCTGAACCTTCCTCCTGCCAGTTTCCATTCATGGTCAGAGAACAGGCAGAGAACACCAGGAGGATGGAGCTGCTGGTATAAGTAAACTTCTATACTGGGACTAAGAACTAGAACTCTACTACTGAAACCTTCAATTTAGGGTAAAAAAAAGTGTGTTTGTCACAGTTAATTGAAGTGAATTGTTATCTGTGCAGTTATCTTGGTGCTTGTCTCAGGTGGCTGAAGGGAATTGTTATCTGTGCCAATAACTAAGTGTAGAAAGATTTGCAAAGTAGGGGGAGTGGCTTAGCTAGAAGGAAGCCAGGTTAAAGCCAAATGTAAACACTGCCCTAGATAACTTCTGCCAGAGAACAGGCAGAGAACACCAGGCGGAAGGGGCTGCTGGTATAACTAAACTTCTCTAACGGGACTATATTGCCCTCCTTCCCTT
Source organism: Neoceratodus forsteri (assembly GCA_016271365.2). Classification (NCBI taxonomy): domain Eukaryota; kingdom Metazoa; phylum Chordata; order Ceratodontiformes; family Ceratodontidae; genus Neoceratodus; species Neoceratodus forsteri. Next base: position 79,703,876 of record CM057453.1, read on the forward strand.
CCCTCCATCCCCCCCACCTTAAACCAGTTTTACTTTTATAGGCACATGATTTGACTGGCAACAGAAACTTCCTATTTGGGAGCAGGAAGTGAGTGGTCACAGAGCCACCAAAGACTCACCATCCTAGAAGGATAAGAGTAGCCTCCGCCCCCCCCCCCAGCTGCTGGAGATCTGACTCTGAGCAAGTAAAGAGACTACTGACAAATATAGGAACTTCTTGTCTCAGAACAGGAAGATCAGGAGCTTAAAGGGCACAGAGGCAGTAAGTAAGTAGGGAGAAAAAAAAACAGTGTGGAAAGAGTAAGTATTCCAAACAGCAGTTAGGGGGCCAGAAATAAGATGTGATGGGAGTGGTGCAGTGCAGAAGCTGTAGAGCAGCATTCTTCTGGAGATATTCTGAAGGATGCAGTGTTGTCCCATCTGCAGGCACCTCTCTGGGCTGAGGGAGGAGGTTGCTCATCTCCAGGCTGAGTTGGCCAGGATTTGTGGGACCTCCTCTCCCACCCAGGGACCATCAGGGCCACTGCCATTACCTCAGATGTTGCCAAGAAAGAGGAGTGGTTGGACCACAGTGGGCTCAGGGAGGGTGAGAGTGATGGAACAGAGGCACATTCCTGCAGTTGTACCTCTCCACAATTCATATGCCATTCTGGCAAAGTGTGGTTCCTCAATAGAGGCACCCACAGTGGAGACCAAGGAGGATGCTGGGAACCTCCACAAAGGAGACCCACAGGAGGGAGGCATGGGACCCAACAGGGGAAGAAAACAACTCTTGGTGGGGGACACCATTGTTAGGAAGGTAGAACTGGGGGGAGGAAGGGGAGAGGGAGGTAAGGTGCCTGCCTGGTACCATGGCTTGGAGGTACAGGTAGCAAATCCTCAGGATCACAGGAGCAGCTGCACAGGAGAGGGGGCTGGATGTCATTGTCCACCGAGGGACAAATTACCTGGCTAAGAAATGGATCAGAGCAGTGCAGGAAGCGTTTGTGAAGTTGGGGAGGGGGTCTTAGACAAGTAGCACATGCGGTAACCTTCTCAGAGATGCTGCCTGTCTATGGCACAGGTGAGGCTAGGGTGCTTCACACCATAGGATCCAATCAGTGGTTGAAAATCTGGTGCAGAGCTCAGGGATTTGGCTTCATTGGAGACTGGGGTCCACCTGGAGGGATGCAGGCCTATACTGGCGTGATGATCTGCATCTGTCCAGGAGGGGAACTAAGATCCTAGGTGATAGGTTTAAATGCTTCAAAGGCAAGCATTTAAACAAGCCAAGTGGGGAGGCACTGGAGATGAGCAGGGAAATCCTAGCCCTCCAAAAAAATCAGGGTACTAAGTGAGGTAAACACCAAGATAGAGATGTTGATAGGGAGAAGGGCAGGGGTAAATGGAGAAAATGACAAACGTAATAAGGACAGGGATGGGGCAAAAGAGGGTAAGGCCATCAAGAAATTGAGGGTAATGAGCACCAACACCTGTAGTCTGGGCAGCAAGCTCTCGGAACTGGTGGCCTTGATGGAAGAGGGATGCCTGGATATCATAGCAGTCACAGAAACATGGTACACAGAGAACCATGACTGGGGTGTTAACATACCAGGATACATAACCTACAGGAGAGACAGGGAGGGGAGAAGAGGAAGCAGAGTAGCTCTCTATGTAAGGGAAGAGATAAAAGCAACTGAACTAAAGAGTAAACAGGGAGGAAAGGAGGCACTGTAGGTCACTTTAGAGACTAGAAATGGCACCACAATCCGCACATGAATTGTATACAGACCCCCATGTCGGGGGGGGGGAGGGAATGGACAAGGATATGATAGAAGGCATCCTTAGGATGGCACAGAAAGGGGAGATACTGTTGATGGGGGACCTTAATATGCCAGATGTAAACTGGAGCACCTTTGCTGCAGCCACATCCAAAAGCAGTGCCATTCTCGATAACCTTCAGGTGGCATGCCTCAGACAGCTAGTTTTGGAACCCATTCATGAGGGAGCAATCTTAGACCTCATACTCTCAAATGGGGACAGTGAGAGGATCTCAGTTCTAGAAGTGGGTAGCCATCTGGGAACAAGTGACCACCAAACAGTGTGGTTCATGATAAACTCAGCTACAGAGTCAAGCCATACAAAAGTGAGGGTGCTGGACTTCAGGAGGGCTGACTTTGGCAAGATGGGAGAGTGCCTTAGAAAAGCACTAGCAAACAGGCTAGAAGGAGGGGTGGAACAACAATGGGGAAACATCAAAACTACCATCACAGAGGCAACAAGCCTTTGTGTGAAGCAAATAAAAAAATCAAAATGAAAGAAAAAGCCATTATGGTTCTCAAAAGAGGCGGCGGTGAAGGTTAGGGAGAAAAAGATAGCATTTATGAAGTATAAGGAAACACAGAAGGAGCAGGACAGAGAACTGTACCAGTTAAGGCAGAAGGAAGCAAGGAGGTAGTCAGAATAGCAAAGGCCCAAACTGAGGAAAAAATAGCCAACTTGGTTAAGAAGGGGGATAAAACCTTTTATAGGTGTATCAGGGAACATAGAAAGACAAAGGGAGGGATAGTGAGGCTGAATAGAATGGACCGTGGGTGGGCAGAGGGGGATAATGAAAAAGCAGGGATACTGAACGAATACTTCTGCTCAGTATTCACAAAAGAGGAAGAGGGGAAGGTGCCTAATCCAATTAACAGAAGAACTCTGGTTAGGGGGGTCAATCCCAGTCCTTTCACAGAAGAAAGGGTTCTGAAAGAACTCCTAAAACTGAAGGTGGACAAAGCAATGGGGCCTGATGGAATTTACCCCAGAATTCTAAAATAATTAAGGAGAGAACTAGTGACACCACTGACTACCCTTTTTAACAAATTATGGGAGGATGGTGTGGTACCTGAGGACTGGAGGAAGGTGGATGTGATTCCCCTTCACAAAAGTGGGAGCAAGACAGAGGCAGGAAACTGCAGACATATCAGTTTGACCGCTGTGGTAGGGAAAGCGATGGAATCACTTCTGAAGAAAAGAATTGTTGAGTACCTAGAGGCCAGTGGGGCACAGGACCCAAGGCAGCATGGGTTCACAGCGGGAAGGTCATGTCAGATGAATTTAATTGATTTCTTTGACTGGGTGACCAAAGTAGCAGACCAGGGAGGGGCTGTGGACATGGCCTACCTAGACTTTAGCAAGGCATTTAACAAAGTCCCACACAAAAGATTAATAGTCAAATTAACCAGCCTGGGAGTGGGTTCCAGGGTGGTAGCCTGAGTAAAACATTGGTTGGACAACAGGACACAGAAGGTAATTGTATATGGAGTTCACTCTGAAGAAAGAGGGGTTACTAGTGGGGTACCGTAGGGTTCAGTACTGGGTCCAGTCCTTTATAATGTCTTTATAAGTGACATTGCCGAGAGACTGGAAGGAAAAGTATGCCTCTTTGCAGATGACACAAATATCTGCAACAGGTTTGATACACAAGGAGGTGTGGAAAGGATGATAAGGGACTTGGCAAGGTTGGAGGAATGGTCAGAAGTATGGCAGCTTGGATTCAGTGCAAAGAAGTGCAAAATAATGCACCTGGGAAACAAAAACCCAGGGCAGGATTACACAATGGGGGGGAGGTAGTAACAACAACAAAAATGGAAAGGGACCTGGGGGTAATCATATCAGATGACCTTTAGGTTAGCAAGCAATGTGAGAAGGCAGTAGGGAGAACTGTGGGGATACTGGGATGTATAGGGAGAGGCATCACCAGCAGAAAACAGGAAGCTGTTATCCCTCTGTACAGACAGTTGGTGAGACCCCATTTGGAGTACTGCAGCCAGTTCTGGAGACCCCATTTCCACAAGCACATAGACAGGATGGAGGCAGTCCAGAGGAGGGCAACTAAAATGGTGAAGGGTCTACAAGAGAAGCCATACGAGGAGAGACTAAAGGAGCTTAATGTGTATACCCTTGAGGAAAGGAGGGAGAGGGGGGATGTGATAGAAACTTTTAAGTACCTCAGTGGAATCAACAAAGTCCAAGAGGGTAGAATCTTTCAGAAAAAGAGATGTGCAAGAACAAGGGGACACAATTTGAAGATAGAGGGGGATGGCTAGGTGAAAACTGAAAACTGAGCAAAAATAATCATTAAAGACAGTGGCCTTTTGCCTGTCCTCTTCTATCACCCTACCCCCCCCCCACCACCACCACCACCACACCACCACAACCACCTAGCAATTCCCTCCTTTCTTTCTTTTTCTCTCCTAAAATATTGGAAGAAATGTTTTTCTTTGCCCTTGACCCTTTCTGCAATACGTAGCTCTGTGTCTGTTTTTGACTCCTGAACCATCCTCTTTGTCTACTTACTTCTTTGTTCAAGTTCAAGTTCAAGTTTACTGTAGGAAAACCCAGTTGAGCAAGCTCATTCACAAGGAGGTTCTTTGACACAGACAGGTAGTTACAGACTGCATAATCAAAACAAACAGTACAAATTCAAGTACAGAATTATGGGCAAGCATTAACATGTTGCATAAAAATGACAATGACGCAGAAAAATACAAGTACAGAAAAAAGATACAAAGTGCTTGGCAAATATTCTCCATATTCTTCCTCACCCTCCTTCTCTTTGTACTTGTAGAAGGCCTTTTTCTTATACCCACCACTTTACTGACTTTTGCTGAGAAAATAATGATCTATTGAACTTATTACTTTCCACCTATATATATGTACCTATGTAATCTGAGTCTTCTAATTGCCTCTCTGGTCAAACTACTACTTTTTTTTTTTTTTGTAGGTACAATATATAATGCCATCAAGAAGTATAGTAACTATTGCAAGAATAATGTAAAATTAAGTGCTGTATCATATATATATCTATATTGTACTGTACGTGTGTACATACCTTAATATAAATATTATGTTATGAAATTATGTATTTTTTTAAGTATGTCCTTCATAACTTGAAATGCTTATGGGACCTCATTGAAAATGAACCTGCAGTTCAGCTGTGTTTTATCCCATTCATATTTTTTGATATGAATAAAATTTTACTACTTGACTACTACTACTACTACTACTGGTTACCATTCTCATCATGCATAACGTAGATACCTCAAGAAGGACCCACTTTATTATCCCCCCAACTCTCTTCTACCACATCCAAACTGTCTACCCAGACTATCTTTTTCCTGATCAGTTCACTCAACCTGCTGAAGTCTGCCCTCCTAAAGTCAAGGACTTCAGTTCTCGACTGGGGCTTTCCATTCCCTAGGGCAAGTTTGAACCAAATGGAGTTATGGTCACTGTTCCCTTGTTGCTCCCCTACTCTCACCACTCATGCCACTTCTGAGTTGGTAAGCACCACATTGAGAATAGCAGTCTGCCGAGTGAGTTCCTTAATGATCTGTACCAGGTAACAGTCCTGGAGTGCATCCAGCAAGGCCTGACTTCTGTTGCTCCTGGCCACAGGAACATCCGAAACGATGTTCGGCAGGTTCAGATCACCTACTACCACTACCTACATCTTTGCTGCCCCCCTTTCAAGTTCTTCTGTGATCTCTCTGTCCCTCCCTTTCCCTTGCCCTGGAGGTCTTACAAACCACCCCTAAGCATTGAGTCTTGACCGAGACTGCAGTGAGTGCACCCACAATTGTGCCTGATGCACCCATACTCTGCCACCTTAATACCATCTCTGAAATAGAAGGTTACTCATCCCTCTCTTTTCTTTCCTCTGTCAGTGGCTCAGCAGGTTACACACTCACCCACCTCTGAGGCTGGAAGATCAGATGGCTATAGGTTCTATCCATGCACCAGGCACTTGGGTTAAATCCCAATACTGACACTGTGGTGCAGCACAAGGGGAGTGCAGCACTCCTGAGGTGCCGTCTTTCAGATGAGACATTAAACCGAGGTCCCAGCTGCCTGTTTTGGTGGTAGTTCAGGTGGATATTATAGATCCCATGGCGTTCTTGAAAAGAGCAGGGGAATTTCCCCAGTGTCCTGGCCAAATTTCCCCCCATTTACTAAAAATACCACCAACCGCTTAATCTGGTTCAATGTCAGTTGGCATCCATCTGTATCCCCCTTCCCCAGGATGAGATTGAAAAAAGGCAGAATTGTTTAATCCGCCTTTCCCAGTCAACAAAAACTAAATAAATAAATATCTCTCATGAACAATAAGTACCTGGCAACTGTCAGGTCAGAGTCATTATCTTCTGCCACCCACGTTTCCGTGATGGCTACAAGCTCCACCTCAGAGTCTGCCATCAACACCTGCAGCTTGCTGATTTTATTAATCATGCTCCTGGTATTAAGGCATACTCCCATCTACCTGACCCCTGAACCCACTTTGCTATTCCCTTGACTATGACCCCCGTATTTCCCATGCTCTCTTAGCCTCGTTTTTCTTGTTTCTGCATATTTAGTATTTCCCCACTCTAATGTCCCCTCAATGGCCCAGATTGTACCTCATCCCTTTCTATCCCCACTAAACTGCAACTAACCCCCAGGTGTGGGGGGGGTACTGGCTAGGATCCCCTTTTTCTAACCTCTCACCATGGTACTCATAGCCCCTATCTTCCCAGCAGTCAGTTTAAATGTGCAATATAGATGTTAAACTTTTGCTGCAGTGCACAGGCTCTCTCTTGTCAGGTATAGTCCATCATCCTCAAAGAGCCTCCTGTGCCAGAAATCCCTCCAGTCCCCCACAATGTGGTATCCCATTTCTTGACACCATCCCTAAAGCCACATATTAAACTCCTCTATCTCATCGCTCCTAATTCTATCCTTCCCTTCATTCCTCACACAGAGATGACCTCAGAAGAGGTCAGGGAAGCCGAGTGTGCTGCTGATCTGTCCCCCAGTCTTTGAAAGTTCCACTTCACCATCTCCATAGACTGGTTCACCAGATCATTGGTACCAAATTGTACCCATACCCCCAGCTCCCCATTCCCTCTCTGCCATCCTCACTATTCTATCTATATCCCAGATGACTGATGCACCAGGAAGGCACTGGATCATCCCTCTCCTTTCTAATCCCCCTCTCACCATCCTCTCCAAGCCTCTGATCATTGAGTCCCCCCCCCCACCACCAAGACTCTACTGGTAGATTTACCACTGTTTTCCCCTTGGGTGTCATTGTGCTGACCAGTCCCATGCCACAGACTAAGAGTGCCACCCAACAGAGTCAGGTGCCTGAGCCTCCACTAGGAGTACAAAACTATTTGCCATCTGGATGGTATAAGACTGGAGAACCTCTTTACGGCTAACCTTGCCTCTCTTCCCCACCCACTCCTCACCACTCTCCACCTTCATGGGCTAGTGAGCCTCTAGGGGAATGGAGGGATTGAGGGAGGCTTTCAGTTAAACTGGTTATGCAGCTAGGATATATCTACCCTTGTTGTCACCAGCTGAGCATGGAGCTCCATGTGGTCCTGTAACTGGGGCAATACCCCCTCCTCTAGAGCATATCCCTAGAGAAGAGTGCCCCACAGCCACCACAGCTGGCTGTCTCCCCCTCTGTACCCCATACCAACACCTTAGGCAACAATTTTAGAACTTAATCAGATACTTGGATTCATAGTGCTCATCCAGATACAGTGTAGCAATAGATTCAAGTTTAGTACAGATTTTTAATCTGAACAGGAAGTATCAGTAATAGCAGTAAGTGTTACTACAAAACAGTCTTCTAATTTAAGTAATTAGTCCTTACCCAGCTACAGAAAAGCGTGTAGGCATCAACTTTAGCACATATTTAAATTCTATTGGAAGTATTAGTAGCAATAAGCAGCAGTGCAGCCCAGACATGCTGCTAAATTGATATGTTGTACTCACCCAGATAGGGTTTTTCTAGGACTCAGCTTAAATAAGATCAAAGAAAACAAGGCACTTGTCTTTTTTTATACATATGTGAATATGTGTGTGCATGTATCACTGAAGCATCTTTTCAAATTCTACATTTAGTCCTTAGGACCCCTCCACCTACCTGCCCATTTCTGCCATGCTGCCTTTGAATGTTATAGCCCTTACCTCAGAAAGTAACTTCATGCCACCGCAATGTTACAACATAATTCACTGCCTAGTTCAGTGAGGACCCTTAAGTGCTGTCTCAACAGGGCACAGTGAATGGCAAGAAAATTAAGAAAATATATACTTTGAAAACTGATGGAGTATTCTAGACCTGTACATGGTCCCCCAGAGTGGTGGATGGGAGCACAGGACAACAGGAATCACTGCTGCCCAAGTCCAGCTCTTTTATTTTTGCATCTCACTAAGCTGTGCATAAATAGTTGACAAGAACCATAATTGTTCATCAGTTTGTGAACCAGGCGGACGTACTCCATTTTGCTTGATTGACTTAATGCATCTGATATTTCAGTTGGAAAATATTGACCCCAAACTATTTGGAACTGCAAAACACTGTGAAGGACAGGAAAGGTGGCATCTTTTGAGGGCTCTCATATGTTTTTTGTTGCTCTGGAGACAACTTCCTTGGTAGTACAATACTAAAAAGTATTGTTTAATTTATACAGAGACAATGCAGACAAGCTGGTTTGAGTCATTTCAGTGGGAAACATTGTTTTAAGAATCAGATATTTGTATTCTGGTCACATAAGATAAACCGTGCAGTAATAATGTGTCTGTTCCTAAATCTCTTTTCTCATGGGCATAGTTTCTGACACCTGGAACAGAGCTATAGTTACCTCCTCCACAAAGGTTGAGCTCTTTTGGTCCCTGTGAAATGCCACCCTATTTCACTCCTGTCTGCCTTGGCCAAACTCCAGGTTTTCTGATTCTCTTATCAAGTCAGAGTATGCACCAGGAAATTCCCATATGTCCATACGTATTCATGGTGGGTGGACACGTGGCATACTAAAAAAGTCACTAACTGAGTTTACCTCCTCACACTGCTTTTTGAAATAAAGCAACTAAAATGGTATATGTTCCTTACATTTTTTAATTGAAATTGAGATTATTCTAACATTTTGATGAATGACTTCCTCTGGGGAATTCTAAAAACTAAAAATAAAATGATTTATTAAGCAAATTTGTTGTATACCATTATTAGCTTTCTTTCAACAAAAGTGATCTGTACATGATGGTTGTACCCGTTACATCAATTCATGGATTTACTACCTCTGTTAATTAGTTTTTTTCTTAAATGGCTATTTTAAAATTGTAAAGAGATGTTGACCCATCAGTGCAATGGTTGGATTTCTGCTTGCGATGCCGGAGACCCAGGTTCGGGAATGGACCTGGGACGTCAGAGGGCCAGCCGGGGGGAGAAGGATGGAGCATCCCAAGGACTGCTCTCCTTCTCTGGGGGGAGTGAGGGGAGTGTGACCAGTGCTTGATGGACCCCTGGCAGAGGCTGGGGCACAGCATCAACTGGCACCAGAACATAGTCCAAGGGGCGTGGTGGATGCTGGCCATCATTGCACATCTCTGACCCCGAATACAGGGGAGGAGAAAACTACTGCTGCCTACTGCCTGGATGAAGCCTGCCCCTCCACTTCAATGAGCTTCCAGGCCAGCTCCCTGACCATACATTGCAGCACTTAGGAGCCAGGTGCCACAACCCTGCCATGGGGGGTAAGCCAGGGGGTATCAGGGATTTGCAGCTAATGTGGGCATGAGAGCAGAGGGGGCTGTGACCAAGGCTGAGGTAATGGTGGTGGGTGGCATGATAAAGCATAATAAATAAAAATAAAAAAATAAAATTAATAAAGAGACAGCCTCTAAGAATTCATACACATTTTCTTTAATCTCGCAATAATTTAAGTACTATGCATCAGCATATTCACCCAGAGTGTGGTATTAACAGGGCTAAAACGTCTTCCCTTATTACCCACATTGGATGCTCTGCACCCCTCCCAGTCAGCACCCTTGACTAGTGAACCTGAAAGTATGTTACAGAGTCAATATGTTTAGTAAACACAAATGGAGAAACATTATGCAAATACAGTATTGACTTGAGTTGAAGTCAATAGTGTAAGACCAGAATGCCTGAGGGATGTTCTATTGGCTGACAATTGTTATATTGCCTGAGCCAAAGGCTGAGGGCAATATGACTACTGTCAGTCAATTGAGTAGTCTTGACAATCCAGCCAATATCTGTTTTATTAAACCTTACACGAACCCCCCCACACACACACCATTAACTGAAGAAAAATCACCTTTGTTGTAGTGAGCTGTTGTGGCGTACTCCCCCCCCCCATCATAAAAACACGTTTCCCTTGTAGTCCAGTGTGACACCCTCTCCTGGTGTCAAGCAACCTCCCTGACAGCATTATCCCCAACCCTGGCAGTCACAAGACGGTGGTTGATAGTTCCCCTCTGATCCCTCTACTACAGTCTGCTGTCTCGATGGAGCACATGTGCAAGTGTAGCAGGCAATAGTGTTTGAAATATTACCTGTTGCTAGGTACTGTTGTCCACTTTTATGGAGGACAGTGGTCAACAGTACAGTACTTAGCTCTTCAGTGTCATGTGATGGTCAGCTGACCAATCACAAAGCTGGACTGTCATTCAAGGTTAAATAAAATGAGTTGTAGATCAAGATAAAATCCATCAGTCATACCTTTTTAGAATATTTCAGCTAAATTTATGCCAAATTAAATTTTTGATAGTATTTTTCCCATTAGAACAGCTTTCCATATAGGTGGAGAATATGTCATTACTGAAGTAGAAATTTAATGACATTTTATTTATTGCTAAAGAAACAGGATTGAATATCATATCTTTACTTCTAACCATGTTTAACTATAGATTCTTTTGCTGTGACCCTTCTTACAACATAACATATCTAAAGTACATAAATATCTATTTTCAGTTCTGATAAATGCAACAAAAAAAGTATCAACAGAAACTAGTTACAACATTTTTTTCAAGAAATTGTGTAGCTTGCTATACAACACTCTTGAACTAGCTGTCAACTCAGCACATTTTGTGAGATAGTAATAATGTTTATAACAAAACATGATATTTATCATCCCAAGAGTGATTCCTGTTGGCCTAGGGCATCAGATGCCATGTGGTCCTTTGCATTTGTCTGTCCAGGAGGACAGAGAAAAATTACGTGGCCCCTCAAGCTGGAGGTAAAAAGGACAGAAGCAGAACTTATGGAAGGTGTGCAGAGTTTTTAAGACCCCTACTACCTTGTGTGCCAGTCTAGTCTAATGAGGATATCAGTTGCACCTCAGACCCATAGATCTAGGGGTCAAAAGTCACATGGCCCTTCCTCTTTGTCTATTCAGTAGGGAAGATGCCAGTCACTCAAACCCTCCAATAAGAAGGCCAGTAAGACAGTAGTGGGTTTTCTGGAAGCTGCATTGAGCTTTCTTATGCTCTTTTTCCTTCTGTTACTGTCCAGACCATTGGGAATGCTATTGGGACCAAAGGCCAGTTGAGACTAGAGATCATAATGTGTGGCCCTTTCCCTTTGTCTGTCAAGGAAAGCAGATGTCAGTTGCTCAGCCCCTCTAATTAGGAGGGTGGCACGATAATAATAGGAATTCAGGGACTTTTCCTTGTAACACTCTCCAGGCAGCCACTAGCATGAGGGCAACCAGCAGCAGGGTATAATCAGGTTGACTGCAGTCTACCAGCCACTCTGTTCATTTCTTCTCAACTTGCTTCTACTGCTAAATACTGGTGAGCTGCTGCTCTGTTTCATACCTAGTAGTTGGTTAGCCAGAAAGTTGCAAATTGTCTCAGATACCTGCTCTCTTCTCCATCCATTGTAACTGTTTTCCCCTGTTCCCCTTTAATATTTCTACTAGGTTATATGGAGAGAGAGATTACATTTTTGAGTCATTTCAGTCTGGGTTCAGAAGTAAACACAGTATGGAAATGGCCTGCTCAGAGTTTGCAATGTTCTTCACATAGTGAAGGATTAAGGAGAGATGTTCATCCTGATTCTCATTGACCTGTCTTCAGCTGTTAACACTGTGGATCAAATGTAATTATACAATGGCAAGAAAGAATGCTGGCCTCTGGCTGGTTCGTCTGGGACAGGACCTGGAATATTACCCCAGCATAACATCCCGGCTCTAGTCCCAGCACACTCATGACCATAGTAAATGTAAAAAAAAAAAATAACTCGACAGCCTTCCATACAATCACATTCAGAGCTACCTGCTCCACTCAGAATCATTGCTCCCCGCTGATGATAAACACACTGAGGGTGCATAATGCTGTTCTCTTGTTTTCTATAACTATTCTTTACTTTTTCTCTCCCGGTATAAAACACAAAACAATTGTACTGGAAGAATCACAAGCACAATTGCACTCAGAATAATGAGCAGAGTGATGCAGGCACCTGACCACGTGACTTTCAAACGGAAAAAAAAAAGTTACGTGTAGGAGCGGGGTGGACAGCTGACCATGCAGCTTTTCACCAAAAGTAAAAATATCACTTACTCACTCTTCAATTACTTTCTCAATATTCCAATTATTTCTTCCTCATTTCCCACAGAAGAAAACAGGATCATGGAGTGTCCTAAGCATTGACAATGAAAGCAGAAACATGCGGCCCCGCTCCCTGTTAACATTGCTTCTGAGCCTAAGTAACATTCTCCCTCTACCATTCTCATATCTTTTGTACCGGGAAAACAATTTAACGTGTTCTTGTTCTGTCAGGGTAGACAGGAAAAATACAGAAAGAGTGGCAGAGTCTAGCTGCACACTAAAGCACTATTTTTTCTGTAAGCATTCCTACACTTTCAAAAAAATTAAAAAACAAATATAGCTAGAATGAAGATTTTCATATTTTTCTCTTTTTTTAAATGAGCCATTGTATAATAGGAATAATGCACTCCAGGGAGGGTTCTATGCTATGATAACATCTGTTCTCGAGTGTTGGCCTGTGGCCTTGTGCCAAACCACAAGAGGCAGAATGTTATCCCAGCAAACACTCACCCTGTCATTCATTATTCCTTTATTGCTGGACAGACTTGAGGGACTAGGGGAACTGTTCAGAATTATTCTTGAATAGTTTTAGTCCCTTCTTAGGGGTGGAGCAGTTAGTGTTAGGTTCATTCCAGTTGGAGTTTTCCAGGAGTCTATCCCGTAACCCATGCTGTTCATGAAGTATGTGCTACACCTTGAATTATCATAAGACGGTACAGTGTGAAGCTTCCTTAGTGTTATGTGTTATATAGATGATGTGCAGCTGTACCTGCTTTTTGCTCCTGACAAGGTCTTATCAGTGCTGATGTTGGAACAGTGTTTGGAGAAATAAGATCCTGGATGGCTTCCAAGTGGTCAGCACGTATCCCTAGTAAGACTTAATTGCTTCTGTTGGGGCATGGTAGGCACGTATCAGCCCTTATCTAGTAGCCTTAAACTCCTGTCTTTAATGGAGTGCAACTGAAGACAGTAGAAGTACCTTCAGAAAGAACTTTGACCACTGAAACGTATTTGTACATCCTGGAAAAACTGCACAAAAGGTTCAGTTTCCTATATAGGAACATAAATTTCTTAGCAAAGAAGTGATAGAAGTGTGGAGGGGTCTCCAAATGTGGCAGGTTCTTTAACACCTCGGGGCCCAAAGGCTTCTGCTATCCAGCCTTGTTGCCATCCAGTGGAGCCAACCTTGGTTTAGGCTGCAAAAAGTCAAGAGTTCATTTTAGGTTTCAACAGATGTGGTGCCTCCACTTGGAGCATTGATAGGAGGACCTGGGATATGCAAAAACCTAAACTTACCAGGAACATATACATGTATTGGCACCCATCTCCTGCACAGTTTCCACCCAAGAGTTTTATATTCCATAGTAACTGACACAACACAACCATATAATAAAACAACAAACACTTGCATTAACAAAGGAAGGAAGGATCACAAGGGAAAGGGTATATATGAGGGGGAAATATGGAAAATGGGGTTCTTATCTCTCTCTCATGCACTCTCTCTCTCTCTCTCTCTATATATATATATATATATATATTGTATATAGCTATATCTATATATATAGATATTAATAACAATAGACTGACAAAGGCCAAAAATGGAAGAGCTCTCTTTTTCATGCAGCAAGTACTTTGTTGTGATAAACACTGGTTAGCAGTGAGTTAAGGCCCATTGGTGTGCAATATTCACCAAAAACAATGAAGCAATGATGACAGATAAGGAATTTTCCCAACACCTCTCACCTAATAAGCAAGAATCCAAACTCACAGTTGCTCAAGCTCTGTTGAGCTACAGTAGGTGAACCAGTGGTTGACAAACACCACCACTACTGTGCAGCAGGCTTGAACAAACTTGCTGTGTCAATGATGTCAATAGATGTACTGTCTGGGTTCTCACTGTTCTTTTTTTTTAGTTGTTTAACCAGGAGTAGCACACTAAGCTGAAAGCTTTTTTACAGGAGCAACCTGGGAGCACAGGGAAGTTAAGTGACTTGCTCAGGGTCACACAGTATGCAAGCAGAAGCTGTGGGATTCAAACCCAGGTCTGGTCTGCTGGATGTCACCAGATTTGCAGCTCAGAGCCTTAAACCACTGCGCTATACTGCCTCCCCACGTTCTTGAAATGTGATTCACTCAGATGAAGTGTTGGCTCTTGGTCTCTCATCCTCCTCACTGCAGTGAGGCTGGGCTAGTATCCCCAAATCTTCTGACCTTGTGGGATACTAAGGCTTCCCCTTAAGTGGTTCACTACCCCTGCTATGAGGCAGTACAGTTCCTTCCACTGTGGACAGAGTTCTGATATGTTCCAGAGGATGCAAACCCTTGAATGTACTTGTCTGCTCAGTTGCATGTCTGAGGACCTACTGTCACTAAGCCTGACAGTTATGGAACACTTCCCTTCAGGAAATCAAAGAAAATGCTGGTTTTAGATGCCTCAACGCCTCAGTCACAAAAGCAACCATAGCAGTAGTCATAGACGAAATTAAAGTTCAACTTTTCTATATATTGGACAATTTACCCAGTCTAGATGACTTTTTCGATTGCACTTCAACTCAGGATGATTATGCATAAATCATGAAGTTCAAGACACTCCAGACAGAGATAACTAAATAGTGGCAGCAGCCAAAAATCAGGCTATAACACAAGGAAGTCTGATTTATAATCCAGAGAACTCAAAGCCCCATTGTTTGTCATGTTTCCATTGTGTCCTGAGCCTGAGCCAGTCTGCATTCAGGATGTTCAGAAAAACTCTGCTCCTGACTGTTGCAGACTCATGGGGTTTACACTGTTTCTCCTCATTCACGCTGCTTTTTCTTCTCTCCCCCATCCCCACTTAATTCCCAGTTATGACACTGGTTGATAGTAGAATAAAAAAGTGGTATAGGGCTTGCACCTTTAAATGTGCAATATAGAAGATATGATGCTGGCCCATTGGCGCAGTGTTTGGATTTCTGCCTGCAACACCACTGACCTGGGTTCGGGAATGGACCTAAGTTATCAGAGGGCTGGCTGAGGGAGAAGGATGGAGCGTCCTAGAACTGCTCTCCTTCTCTGGGGGAAGGCAGGGAGAATGTCTGGTGCTCGAGGGACCCTGGCAGAGGCCAGGGACACCACAAGCAGCCAGCGGCTGGACGTCTTCAGGGGTGGGGTGGACATGGGACATCAATGCATGTCTCTGCCCCCAAGGAAAAACAGGGAAAAACCACAGCTGCCAGCATCCTCATGACGCCCCCTCACCACTCCTTTATTCACTCCCAGGTGACCCCCGACCTGGTCAATGCCCGCTTATCTGTGCTGTGGCCCCATCCTGGGGAGAAAGCCAAGGGGGCAATGGGGAGTAGCAGCTCATATGGGAGTGGAGGGTAGCGGGGACCATTACCGGGTTGAACTCCGACACTGGCGAGCAACCAAAATGCATAGTAAATAAAACAAAAAAAAAGATTGGATGAATGGATGATAGGCTATGTCCCCTGATGAAGACCAGTGTTGGTCAAAGAGCTGGTGCATGCTAAGTCCACAGGCAGTTTGTTAATTAGAACATTTTGCAGCATGAGAGCTTAGACTCATTGTAGCACTAGCCTCTCAAGTGCAGATCTTGTCTTTGTTCACAGAGTTTTCTTCAGGAATGTTCTAGGTTGACTGCAGCACTGAGACACAGCAGCATCAGTAGCTCAGCAGGTTGCACACTTGCCCTTAATGCTGGAAAATCAAAAGGAAGTGGGTTCTATTCCCACACCAAGACCTTGGGTAAAATCCCAGTACTGACACTGTAGTGCAGCATGAGGAAATGCTGCACTGCTGAGATGCCCTCTTTTAAATGAGACGTTTAACTCGGGTTCCATCTGCCTGTTCTGGTGGTTGTTCCAGTGGACATTAAAAATCCCATGGCACCTCTTGGAAAGAGTAGGGGATTTCCTGGTGTCCTGGCCAGATTTCCTCCATTCATTAAAATATCATCAACAGCATAACGGTTCAATATCAGTTGGTTTCCATCGGTATCTACCCCCCTACGAGCAAGGTTGAAAATAGACAGAAGTGCCTAGTCCTCCTTTCCAGGTCAACAAAAATTAAATACTACAAATAAATAAATTATGTGGTAAGAGTTAACATTCAGAGTTCTTAAAGAGGGATTTCAGTCAAAATTTCTAGCATCAATAAATTTAGAATTGGATTTGCATATCCCCAATCATTCTAATGCCAACAATGAGATCTCTAAGTTACTTTATTTAAAAGTTGCAAGTTATCTTTTAATCCTAACTCTACTGCCTGTTCTAAAAAGCCAGTTTCATTAAAAAGCTACAGATGATGTCAAAACCAGAACTCACAGCCTAGTCCTCCTTGCAAGCTACCTTATAGGAATTATTTCTCCTACGTTACATAAAACTGCACTTGTATAGTATTAAACATTTGAAAAAGGAAAGCTGATACGGGATGGGTACAAGGCACGCATTTCCATAATGCACAATGCAAGATACTTAAGAATGTGATGGGGTGAAAAGCAATGGCATGCATGGCTTTAGAATGCCAAAGTTATGTGCAACTTTTAGAATACTACAAGTATGAGATTTTTAGAATCCCACCAGTTTCCAAAGGTAGAATTTAGGAATAAGGCATGACCAGAGGTTAGATTAACAGTCCATCAATCACTCCCTAGGGGTGTAATGTGGCATTAGTGCAGCCAAGTGCCATATTGCCCCTAGAAGTGTTTAACTGACTGTTAATCTAACTCAGGAAGCTACTTATTACTGTTATAACAAAATCTGGTCAAACGTCATTTCTTAGAGCTTTTACGTGTTAGGGACTTCAGTAAATACACAGTTGCTGCACCGACCAAGAGTATGCCATTCACAAGATGGCAGTAATGACAGAACTGCGCCTGTGGTACTTGCACATGTGCAGTCTGAGTCAGCGGGCATCTTGTGCATGGCGCCCATCAGTTCGAAAATGTGGAAGAAAAACAAGTGCCCCACAAAGTGTGTGTGCTTATGCGGATGATGGAGGGGAAGGGCCTTATAAATACAACCACTAGAAACTATGCCACAGCACTGTGGAAGCGCACTGGACAGCGGTCCAGTCACGTGCTTCCATAGTGCTATTCTGAGATGATCATCACATAGCATCTGTGGAGCTCTGCCCATGCAGCTGTAAAAATTATTCCAAAACAACAGTGTTAAAAGTCTACTTTTTGAATGTTTTCCTCATTTAGAGGGAGTTTTTTTAATAAAATAGTACTTCTACCAACAGTTTAAGAATGCTGGCTCAAAATCACAAGGTATCATTCCAGTCATTCAGCAGTGCTAGAGGATGGAATGGTGACAGGAAGAATACATGTGCCATAGTGATCAGGCTATACATGACAATGTAACAGAGATTAATGTAAGGCTGTTGGAATCCTAACAGCCAATCAGATTGCAGCATTTATGAGACCTGTTTTATAACACAGCAAAGCCATAGTCTCAGAAAGTAACTGGAACACACAGTTTTGGAATGTAGCAGAGACACTGAAAATCAAACTGTAGCTGTGTCACAAATACAGTACACAACAGCTAAATGGGACACAGTTTAGCAGGGTGCCTGCTTAAGTGGGACAGACTCCTGGGAACCAATTATATCACCTATTTAAGTCAATGACAGTGAAATCTGCACAGGCAGGATGGTGCTAATTTGTAATGCTGCTAAAAAAGGATGATCTGCTTCTGCCTGAATGTCACAATCAATACCTCTGTCAGTTCTGCATAATAAAACTCAACCATACCTTGCTCACCTTACTCACTGACACAGTAAAAATGGTGCTCTCTAGGAATGAGCAGTCATTGCTGACAGAGCCAAGGTGCTAGAAGCCTTCGAAAAACCTACCTGTACCTTATCACAAGTGGCAACCCAGTTTAAGATCTCCAAAAGTCAGGTGGGGCACATAAACAAGAACTGTGAAGCTATTCTTGCTGAGTTGTGTTCGAATTCCAACCCAGCATGAAAAAGAAAATGGAATGGTAAGGACTGTGCCATTGAGGATGCACTTATGGTCTGATTCCAAAATGCACTGGCCAAGGGGGCTCATGTCTCAGGGCTCATGTTGAAGCAGAAGGCTGCTGATCTTGCTGTACATCTGCGGCATTTAGGAGTTTGAGCCAACTGTTTGTTGGCTCTCTCACTGGAAGATCAGACACCCGATTGTCTTCAAATGGGAGCATGGTGAGAAGGACACAGACTCGTCTGCCACAGAGTCCTAGATCACTAATATGCTCCATGGTCTGCTATCTAGTTTCTGCAAAGAGGATTTTTTCAATGTGGAAAAGACAGGTCTGCTTTACTGTGGCTACCCAGATCATAGCCATGCATTAAAAGATCAAGAGCAGATGGGTGGAAAGAAAGCAAAGAACCACATCTTGATCCTTTGCTGCACTAACCTTGAAAGAAGTGAAAAAAAGCTGATTTTTATCAGAAAAAGCAAATACCAGAGATGCCTGCCCAAGGACCTGAAGCTCCTACCTGTTATTTACATCAGCTCCTGTAATGCCTGGATGACCTTGGCTATCTTTCTTGATTGGCTGCTGACTTGGGACAATGAGCTGAGTCACAGTAAGCATAAAAGCCTGCTGTTCCTTGACAACTGCAGTGCTCACCCTCATGATCTCAGATGGCAGCAGAAATTCATCATCCTTGCTTTCTTTCCCCCAAACACCACCAGCATAATCCAGCCAATAGATATGCGAGTAATAAAAAATATAAAGGAGCACTACCATTTCCTAGCATCTGGAAAGATCATACAGACTACTGACGAGGAGAACAGTGCACAGGCAGCAGAGATACCCAGAAAGGTCAGTTTACTTGATGCATATTACATGCTGAACCAAGCCAGGAACAGTCTTAAGCCACAAACCATACTTCACTGTTTTCAAAAGGCTGGATTTACAAGCATGACAAGCACAGTACCAGCATTAGAAAAGCCTGATGATGTACCAGTCCCCTCGTTTATGGACCCAGTGACCGTCTCAAATTTTATGGAAATGGACACAAATTTGGCAACTGATTGTGACTTAACCAATGAGGAGGTAGTTGCCACAGCTTGCAGGGCTACTGAAGTGGAGGCGTCCAATGGAAATGGGGAATAGCCTGAATGACCCTGCCATATCCACAGCCGATCCCCTCACTGATGTACAATGTGCCATGAAATGGTACCAGCAAAGAGGAGATTTTGCCAGCTGGGAGTGACTCCTAGATGTTGAGAAGGTAGTCGGAAAACATACACTTATTGAAAGCAAGAAGAAGAAGAACTTAACTGGCTTCTTTGTTGCTGCCTGAAGACAGAGGAACAAGGAAGCAGCCTGTCACCCTGATAACCCAACAGTCTGCAATCCCCTGTGAGTCGGAGACCCATTTTCACTGTCTTGAACTACTTTAATTCACAACATGCACAAAGAGCACAAAAAGAATAAAGCTGCAAAAAAAAAGTGAAGCACATAAAGTGAAATGAAAGACCCTACACTACCGTACATTGCCCTTCGCTAACCTCCCGAACCTAAATCAGCACTACCACATTCAGTCAACAAGACCAGCAATACAAAATGTGGGGCTCCACTTAAAAGAGACGGATGCTTAAAAGAGACGACTCTCAATCCACTGTCAGTTGTCCCATTTAAATGGCTTGTATTGTATTTAAAATGTGACAGAGCTACGCAGTTTGGAAATGCAGGAGACACATAGTTGTGGAATATGGCAGGGATATGTAGTTTTTCAAAGTGTCATGGATGTGTAATGTTGGCATGTGGTGATGATCCACAATTTAAGAATGTGGTTGGGATGCTTGATTTTAGATTGTGGTGCCAACATGCAATTTCACAATGTGGCATAGACATGTAATCTCAGAATGTGGTAGAGAATGCACACTTTCAGAATGCGGTGGCCACATGCAAATTCTGAATGTGGCAGGGATGCACATTTTTGGAATGCAGTGGAATGCATCAGTTTGGAGTGTCACAGGGAAATACATTTTCATAATGTAATGAATACGCACAATTTTGAAATGTGTTGAGGATGAGTATTTTCAGCATTTGAGGAGATGCACAATTTTGGAATGAAGTGGTGACATAATCTGAGAACACGGCAGGGATGCACAATTTTGGAATGTGGCCAAGACACACAATTTCTGAATGTGGTGAGGCATGCAATTTCAGAATGTGTCAGTAACACACAATTTTAGAATGTGGTGGGGAGCCACAATTACAGAATAATGTGGTGACACAATTTTGGAATGTGGCACTGACACAGTTTCAGAATATGACAATGGTACACAACTTCAAATTGTGGTGGGGACACATCATTTTGGAATGTGGTGAATACATGCACATGTGCAATGTGGCTGGAACACACAGTGTCAGAATGTGACAGGGAACACACTGTCGGAATGTGGCAGGGACAACTAATTTCAAAATAAAATGGTTCGTCCTGTCACATTCTGACAGTGTGCTCCTCTGCTTTATTTTAAACTTGTCAGCCAAATACCTAGTTATGTGTTTCTGTCACATTCCAAGATTGAGTGTCCCCACTACATTTCAAGATTGTGCATGCCTGCCACATTCTGAAAGTGCATGTTCCCCCTAGCATTCTGAAATTGTGCGCCACCTTGTCATTCCATAGCATTATTCAGCATGCATTCCAAAACCACCTCCTATCACATTTTAAAGTACAGTACCATGCATCTGAACATTTTGGAAACACATGCACTGTATATAACCATGTGTCAATTTTTTTTCTCAAATGATTACTACAACTACAGTTTCTTAAACTGTGGAGAAAAAAGTCATATAAGGTTTCTGACATGGAGGACTAGGCTGTGAGTTTTGGTTATGACAACATCACTGAAAGTGTCTATTTTGAACAGGGTGTGAAATCAGGGTACAAAATGGATTGTATTTAAATTCTAATTCTGAAATGTAACACTTTTGGCCAGACTCCATCTTTAAAGAAATACGGTCCAAAGTTGAGCTGATGATATCCTATTGCCGAACCAATCCCCAAACATCTGTCCAAACAAGAGAATCAGTAGTGAAAAAGAGTTAGCAAATATTCACTGTTGATGAGGGGGTTACACACTCTCCCATTAAAAATTTGGCTTCTTTCTCACATCAGAAACAATAACGGCAGTGCTTACAAACAAGTGGTTACTAACTGCCCAGATTGCAATCAGTACATTCACAAAAGACATGCATGAAGGCTGTCTGGATATAGAGTACCTAACTATGATTGAAACGTTCAAATAATTGAAGGAGGTGAATAAACCTAGCACCGAAGTAATGTTTAAATTGAGATGAGGTAGGGAAATGAGGGGACATAGACTAAGATTAGAGGGTGGAAGAGTTAGGAGGGAGATGAGGAGGCACTATTTCACCAAGAGGATGGTATCTAAAAGGAATGTGCTACCAGAGGGGGTGGTATCACATATGACAGTAGGAAGTTTTAAGAAGGAGTGGGACAAAGCAAGAGGGAGGGTCTGGGTGGTGGGGACTGAGACAGGTATGGGAGGGACAGTGGGGGAGGTTGTTGGGGCAGCTGTAATCTGGGATGCTAGCTGCACACTCAGGCAGACTTTGATAGACCGGTTGGTCTGTTTCTGCTGGCAGTTTTGTATGTTCACATGTTTTGTTTGTTTGTTTGTTTGTTTATTCACTTAACGGGTAAGCACACTGGAAAATGAGGTTCCTTTTTCAAGTGCGACCCACATCAAAATGACAACACAACAGTACAAACATACATATTGAATACAATAGATGTACAATCCATAATTCAGACTAATAAGTCCATGTCAAAAAAGCAATAGAACACATGCCTATATAAAACAATTACAATTAGGCTGTAATAAAAAGTACATCTTCAATTCGTAAGCAAATATTTTAAAAGATTGCAACTGTCTAATATCCAATGAAATATCATTCCAAATACATGGAGCAAGGAAAGCAAAAGCCCTCTGTCCATAACTGGATCTTATAAAGGGAATATTAAGACCCATATTAACCATCCTGTGTCTAGAAAAGTGTCTCTGGACGTGTATTTTCAGCATACTGCTAAGTTTTAAGGGAACCCCAGAACTAATAACTCTATGGATAAACTTGGCCATACACCACTGAAAATGTAGCTGAACAGAAAGCCAGCCCATTTCCTCTAGGATAACACACTGATGAGTTAAGTTGGGAGCACTGAGAGCAAATTTAGCTATCAATTATAATAACATCAATTTTTTAGAAATTAATGTAACAGAAGCTGTATCAGTAGCTATGGTAGCATAGTTTACAGTGGGAACTAAACACTGTTTGGCAATAGCCATCCTAGATTTAATGGTAAAAAAAGAATGAATTCTATACAAAAGGGCCATTATAGAGTGAATTTTTGATGTTACCCTTGCAAAATGAGGTGCATAGCTTAAATGATGGTCCAAGAGGACCCCAAGTACTGAAACGAATTCACCTGTTTAAACAAAGATTCATCAAGGGACTTCACCTGCAGGCTTTGCCCCACAGACCTAAGATGAGCCCTAGTCCCAAAAAGCATTGTTTTAGTCTTAGTCTTATTCAGAACCAGCTTATTAGAAATGAGAGAAAGTTGGAAATTACACATCTCCCTGGTTAGTAGACCATTCAATTCAGTAACAGAAGAAACCTGAGCATAAATTACTGCATCATCAGCATACAAAATGAGAAATTAATTTTCAAGAACATTTACTTGTTTATCAAAAAACAGAGAAAACAAAACTGGCCCAAGTATGGAGCCCTGAAAGACCCCACACTTCACCACTGCAGGTTCAGATATAGCACACCCATACTTAACCCTTTGTGACCTATTGGTTAAGTAGTTATCTAGCCATGACAAGGCAACAGTTCCAACTCCCAAGGACTCCAATCTATTAAGTAATCAACAATAGTCCACCAAATTGAATGCCTTGGTCAATTCCACGAACAGGGCCCCAGTTAGACATCCTCTATCCATATCATCTAGGACCGCATTCGTGAACTCGACCAAGGCAGTCTCTGTACTTCTGCTTTTTGCGAAAGCCATGTTGATTTTGGGACAAGAGTCCTGAGGAGTCTATATAGTCAATCAATTGACTATATACTATTTTCTCCTGCACCTTAGCCACAGCTGACAAAATTGATATAGGTCTGTAATTTCCAAATTCCTGCTGTGAACCTGTTTTGTGTATAGGAATAACCAAAGAATGCTTCCATTTGTCAGGTACAACACCAGTAGAAAAAGATAAGTTATATATGATACTAATAGAGTATGCTAGAACTGAAGCTGCATCTCTCAATAGATTGGGATATAACCCATCAGAACCTGCTGAACTGTCCTTCTTAATTTGTCTAAGTAATTTTTTAACCTCCTTAGGGGAAGTGGCTTTTAGATGAAAAGTACAATTTTTATTAAGTTTGTCATTTAGTCTCCCCACAGCTATATCAGGCAAATCGTTATGATATTTATCTAGGCCAGTGAAACGTCTGTTAAACTCATTAGCTATGTTAAAAGGGCAAGTCAGCAGGTCATCATCCATTTTCATACCGCTCTGTGGGTCTACCTTAGGCTTAATAAGACTATTAATTATATTCCAGAATGTTTTAGTGTCAAACACTCCTCTCATTGTTTTTGTTGCAAATAATCTGATTTAGCTTTTTTTACCTGTACCTTACACTGATTTCGTAGGGCTCTATATGCTTGATAAGTAAATACAGAGCCATTACTTTTAAATTTTTTCCATGCCTTGACATGGCACCTCATCAGCCTAACCAGTGGAGTTGTTAACCAACCAGAATATTTCCCATGAAACCTTATTCTAGTATAAGGAGCAAATTGATCCAGTATACATGTAAATTCACTAATAAAAAAAAATCTATTGCACAATTAACATCAAGTATAAGATGCATAAGAGACCAATCAACATTTCCCAAATTTAAATAAAAAGTTTGCAAATAAAACTTAGCAAAATATCTGAAACGTTGTATTACTGGTTTGAATTTCAGTGAACCTCCATGATTCCATAGACAGAACACTGGATGATGATCGCTCAAAGCATCAGAAGTCAACCCACACCTAATTACATTGCTGAGTTTGTTAGATAAAATTGAATCCATTACTGTATGTTTATTAGATTTATTATTATGTCTAGTGGGTAATGTAACCATTTGCTGTTAAGTAGACTGAATCAGAACTGTATTTAATTTAACAGCCTCAGCTCCACTCCAGTTCAAATTAAAATCTCCCAAAACTATACACTCCCCAAAGGCCCTGGAATCCAAGTGGTCCACAAAGTCCTGTAGACCGAGTTTACTGTCCTCAGGAGGAAGATAGACACAACAGATCATACTTTTTTTGTAGACCCCAATAACAATTGTATACTAATATGCTCACAATAATTTAACTCACCCCCAAATATGTCTCTCTCTTCAGCCACCAAATGATCCCTTACATAGAACATAACCCCCTTCCCCTCTACCTGAACCGCGGTCCCTTCTAAATACCTTAAAACCAGAAAGTTTTATTTCAGAATTCAAAATGGTAGAGTTGAGCCAAGATTCACTTAATGTCAAAATGTCAGGTTTGTACAAAGAGATCCAAGCTTCAATCTCCTGGAATTTAGACATCAAGCTTTGAACATTAAAATGCATGATTTTCAAACCTTGTGGGAGATGTGTAAAATAGATGCTATCAGCTATATCATTAGTATGTAGTTTTATTTGTTTAACCAGGTATAGCACACTAAGCTGAAAGCTTTTTTACAGGAGCGACCTGGGAGCACAAAGAGGTTAAGTGACTTGCTCAGGGTCACACAGTATGCAAGTGGAAGCTGTGGGATTCAAACCCAGGTCTGGTCTGCTGGATGTCACCAAATTTGCAGCTCGGAGCCTTAGACCACTGCGCTATACTGCCTCTTTTAAAGCTGCTAAACTTGAACCATCAACCTATCATTCTTTCTTCTTTCCCAAAATAAACATACATGTGACACATAATAAGTGGAATGGGTTGAAGAGTGAACTAAGGGTACCATATTTTTATGGGCAACACATAGGACTTATCAGTGGAGGCACCTGGAAGGTCACCATAGAGCTTCATGGGGGAGTGGTGTTCATGTTACAATCTTCTAGGTAACATCAGGTTTTCCTTTAAAGAAAGAGAGGACCCTTCTTCCTGTAACTGTGTGAGAGGCCTTTTGGCACCATGCATTTCTGCTTAAAGTTGAACCAGCATAATATTCTGTGGTAATTTACATATGCAGCCCATGATGCTTTGCATTGTGGTGACATATGTGATTTTGTATTTCTTCCGGTTAGTCTTATGTCCAGCATGAGATGAGGATCTTAAGGATTAGATTCAGACACAGAGAGAGTGAGGGGAGCCCTCAGCTCCCTTAAGATGGAGAAAGCACCGGAGCAGGATAAATTACATCCCAGAGTGCTGAAGGAACTTGCGGATGTCCTGGCGAAATGCCTGGCGGAGCTTTTCACCATCTCTCTGAGGACAGGGTGGGTGCCCCAAGACTGGAAGGTGGTGCATATAGTAACTATCCACAAGGGGGGATCAAGGGAGGTGGCAGGGAACTACAGGCCTGTCAGCCTGACATCGGTGGTGGGCAAGGTGATGGAGGGCATTGTCAAGGAGAGGCTGGGGGGGACCTGGATAAGTCAGGGTGCCTGGACGATAGACAGCATGGATTCATCCGGAAATCATGTCAGACAAACCTGGTGGAGTTCTATGACTGGGTGACTAGTGCCTTGGACCTGGGTAGACCAGTGGACGTCCTCTTTCTAGACTTCAGCAAGGCATTTGACTCTGTTCCTCCACGGGCCTGTTGGATAAGCTGGGAGAAATGGGGTGGGAACCAGATGATCAGATGGATGAGCAATTGGCTCAGGACCAGACCCAGAGGGTCGTAGTTGGCGGATAGTCTCATCCCCAAGGAGGGTCATTAGTGGGGTCCCACAGGGATCAGTCCTTGGGCCCCTTCTGTTCAACGCCTATGTCTCTGACATAAGGACAGGAATCAGGAGTGAGATGAGTCTCTTTGCGGATGACTCAAAACTGGGGGCGGTGGTGGATGGGGAGGAGGGGAGGGTGGCCCTACAGGGGGACCTGGAGGCTCTGGAAAGATGGTCTAGAAAGTGGAAGCTGAGGTTCAATGCATGGAAATGCAAGGTACTCCACCTGGGGGCCAGAAACCCAGGCCAAGTGTACACCCTGGAGGGGGGAATGCTACAAGTCTCGATGGCTGAGAGGGACCTGGGGGTGGTGGTGGATGTCAAGATGAACAACTCTGAGACTTGTAGGAGGGCCGCAGCCAAGGCCAACAGGATGCTGGGATGCATCGCTAGGGGGATCACCTCCAGAAGGAGGAAGTGATACTCCCTCTGTATAACTGCTTGGTGAGGCCGCACCTTGAGTACTCATGCGTGCTTTGGAGGCCACACTTAAAGAGGGACATTAACCTCCTGGAGAGGGTCCAGAGGAGGGCAACCAAAATGATTTGGGGCTTGGGGGACAGGACCTCTGAGGAGAGGCTCGAAGAGCTAAATATGTACACATTGGAAGAGAGAAGGGACCGGGGGGACATGATAGAGGTCTTCAGGTACATGAAGAGGGTAAATAGGGGAGGAACAGTCGGGGTGCTTGAAGGAAGGAGGAGGCCACTAGAGGCATGCATGGAAGCTGGAGGAAGATTCAGGGAGAAAGGAGGAGGTGCTACTTCACTGAGAGGTGGTGGAGCCATGGAATGCACTGCCTAGGGGGCTGGTGGAGGCAGAGACAGTGGAGGGGTTCAAGAGGGGTGGGACAGGTACAAGGAAGGGCTCTGGAAGCAAAATCCAATGCAGCAAGAATATCCAGAACTGGGAAGGGAGAAGCCAGAGAAGGCAAGGGGGACAGCAAGGTCAGCACCCAGGGTGGGGGCTGACCAAACGAGCAGACACGAGAGATCGTTAGGCCTATTCTGCTGGCATTTTAGTATGTTAGTATGATTCACCCAGCATGCCTTCTAACATGGTTTCAAACATTAAGGTCAATAGACGATACAGAAGATTCATCGGCTACTGATTCATTTGGTAGAAACAGTGCAGCATTATGGTTTAAATGAGGTGAATCAGGGCATGGGTTTGTCACAGTAAGAGCAGAATCCCCTGCCAGTCCATTTGGAACTGGAACAGGTGCAGGGGAATAATAGTAAAGTTCGTTATACTCCTAACTGTCCTAAATATCTTCTGTGTCAGTGATCACACAGGGTGTAGACGATGATTAATTAGTGGCTCCCTTTTATGCCCTTAGGTTGCACTGTCTCTGAGTCCTTGAAGTCTGACTTGATTTAGGTGCTAATGGCTGCATTGGGGTCAGTTGCCAATGGAAAGAAGGTGGTTGCAATGCATTGTCTTTGCAGTTCCACGTCCCTCCTCCTGACAGGTCCTGTAGGCATGCAGTTCAGCAAGTTTTTCAGCATAGGAATCTGCCAACCACCAATGAGCATGTCTGTGTTTCCCATGCAGGTCAAAGTTTCTGAATATGATTCAGTCTGTAGGTTGTAACACTTACTGATAAACATTTTGGTCACATCACTTTTTGTTAATAGCTTGTAGATGAAGTCAGCAAGTATATTCCAAATATGTGACTGGAGCAACTTCATCTGCAGAAACTGAAACACAGGTCAACGGGAAGTTGTGCCTCTCTTTCCAACATTAAGACAAATGGTAAAACTTTGGTAGCATTGTTTCAGGTGCCGTTATAAGCATGTACCAAAGAGTTGACTTGTTGGCTCCACTTGCTTTTTATTGGGATCCAAGGTGTCCAGCATATACAAAATAGCAACAACAAGGTGTGGTTAAAATACTCGGGTGGTGCTAAAGATCACTAACCTGGTGACCTGAGTTTAGCAACAGTCTTAGGTCACTCTGGGGTGGCCAGGGAAGGGAGGACTGAGCATCACAGGCTATTGTTCTTCTCCCTTAGGGAGGTGGACACTGCATTCTGCTGCCTGCCACCTAATGGAAACCAGGTGACAGCACAGTGGGAATGTTAACTTAGGAAGAGCCTGGCTTGAATGCCAGTAATGTGTGTGTGTGTGTATGTTCCACCCATTGAGAGCGCCGGTGTTAGTGTGCCCGGTCAATAGGGCACCAAGTCAGGATTTTGCAGCCCCCTGTTCAGGCCCCCACACACATTCCTTTCTTAGGGTCTAACTCTGAGGGGGAAGGACCTCAGGGACAGGGTGCAAATCCCAAAATTGGTATCCTGATGTGCCAGTGCTCTAACGGCCAGATGGGATGTGTGTGTGTGTGTGTGTGTGTGTGTGTGTGTGTGTGTGTGTGTGTGTGTTTATGTGCACCTCAGTGCACATGCACATGTGTCTTTGTAGATTGGCAGCTCTTGGGGCAAATAGTGGGAGGAAGATCACCTATCTGTCAGGATGTCACTGGCACTCATACAAATCCTGCACCATTGCTGGTGACACACACACCACAAGATGGTGTTGTGTAAGTGGTGAGGTAAGTCCTGGAGAAGATGAGTATTGGGTCTGTAGGGTGCCAGCAGATGGGGTCCGACTGCTTGACTAGGTAGCTAAACAAAGAATGAAAAAAATGCTATGTGGATGTGGATTGCTGGATGCCATAGGAAGCCAAGAACTCCACCAAATGGCTTTGAATGCCAGGTGCTTGGTGCCAGTGAATTTGTGGGACACTCCAAAGTGTCACTATATTGTTATACATATGAACATACGATGTAGTCAGCAGAATTAGGCCTTCTATTGTAGCTAGTCTGCTCAATGCGCAAGGTTTACAGCTCAGGCTATTGTCCCCACTCCCCCTTCCCTGACATTTTTATCTACCACCTCCTCCCCTCCCATGACTCTTATCCTCCCCCTATATCTATCCCAGCCACCCTTGAAGCTAACCACTGTCATTATTGAGATCACATCTTCTGGTAGTGCATTCCACTTCATCATCACTCTTTCTGTCAAGAAATGTCTCCTGACCTCCCCCTTAAACATCCCCCCTCCAACTTAAGACTGTATCCCCTCATAATTTTGTTGCTGCTTAGCCTGAAGAGATATTCCTTGTTCACCTTATTGATCCCTTTCAAGTACTTGAAGGTCTCAATCATGTCACCCCTCTCCAGACTGTTCTCCAGGGAGTACATGTTCAGCTCCCCCCCCCAGTCTCTTCTTGTATGATCTACCTTGCTGTCCCATAATCATCTTCTTGGCCCTCCTTTGGACCATTTCCATCAGGCGATATCCTTTTTGAGGTAAGGGCAACAGAATTGCACCGCATACTCCAGATGTGGCCTCACCAGTGACCTATATCAGGGCAGAATCACCTCCTGTCTCCTACTGCTGACCCCCTTTGGCAATGAACCCCAACATCCTTTTTGCCCTTGCCACTGCCTTCCTACATTGAGCAGAGTGATTCAGGTGACTAGATATCATCACGTCAAGATATTTCTCCTCCACTGTGGGAGATACCCAGACCCCTCCCAGGTAGTACTCTGTCCTGGGGTTTCTGGTCCCAATGTGCATGGCCTTGCACTTTTTAGTATTGGAGCCCAGCTTCCAGATCCCAAACCACCTCTCAAGTCTTCTTACGTCCTCATTAAGGTCCTGTATCTCTTCTGCTGTGTCCATCCTCCCACACAGCTTGGTGTCATCTGTGAACAGTCACATTTTGCCCATGATGCCATCTCCAATGTCATAAATGAACATGTTGAACAGCACCGGTCCCACCACTGAGCCCTGTGGGATGCCACTTGAGAGTGTCCTGGTACCTGAGACAACTCTCCTCCCACTGTCACCTTGTGTAACCTGTTCCCTAGCCAGTTTTCCACCCACTTAACCATCTTTTCTCCTAATCCGAGGACTGTCAATTTCCTGATCAACCTCTTGTGTGGTACAGAGTCAAAGGCCTTGCTGAAATCCAGGTAGAGGATGCCCACTGCCTGGCCCCCATCCACAGTTTTGGTGACCCAGTCAAAGAAGTCGATCAGATTTGTTTGCAAGGACCTTCCACCCATAACTAAATGCTGCCTTGTATCCTGGAGGCCGTATCCCTCCAGGTGTTCTATCAATCTTTCCTTCAGTATTGTCTTCATAGTCCTGTGCACTATTAAAGTGAGACTGACCAGCCACTTCTCCCATCCCTCACCAACACTTCTCAGCTGTGAAAATCTGCTTTTTCATACCAGATCCCCTCCATCTGGAACCAGTTACATTCCTTCATCAGTCTCTGCCCAACCCTTCCTGCCATTAGACACTAGCTAACCCCTCCACTCCTGCCACCCATCTTCCTGAACCCCTTCTTTACCCTTACCTGGCTTTTGACACCGATACCTCCCCACCTACTTCTTTGCGGAGTTTGGCAACCTTGTTTATTTTATCAACCTGTTTTGACTCCTCCTTTCAGCACCAGCTCAGCCTCCCTTCACACTTGTCCTATGCACTTTTTGTGTTTGCCTAATTTGCACAGATTAATTGTATGCTAAGTTATTTGTCCTCCATATAAAATGTTTTGCCACTTTGTACTGCAGTCAGCTTATTTTCTGTGTGTCACCATCATTGTAACTACATCAGCAGAACCTTTGTTATTTTGTTTGTAACTGTGCTTCTCCCCTTCCTCTTTCACATGGGTTACACCTGGAAATGAGCCTCAGATCAGTGTGCCTCTCCCGGTTACCAATTTTTAAATAAAATCACTGGGGAGGTGACCATCATCATATAATGCTGAAAGAATGGAAGATGGACAGCTTACATAAAATTCAAGGAACTTATTAAATGGCATAATGGTAGTTAACATATAACATGGGTGACATACTTTATGCACCTCTACATTTCAGCTATTATCATTGTCCTGTTAAAAAAATTATTTGGATTGGCATAACATATACAAGACAGCAATACATTCCCAAAACCGTTAGTTGAATGTAATGGCAGCAGTGGCAGTCTTAACATCATGAAGCATTTATTCTGATTATTACATGGGGCTCATGAGAGGGGGCTCTGATTGACTAGCATTAGTCACCTGACAGTGTAATAATCCACATTATCAGCACTGACAGGGTGAACAGGTTGTGACTGTAGGAGATCATTGGGCAGAATGGAACATTTTCCTCACGCAGCCCCATGAACTGCATAACAGCCATTTGCAAAAACCACTAAGCAGCACCACAACTCTGATGTAGTACAGGTGCCCTGGCATACTGTGCAGCTCTGTGGTAGGTTCCTTTTCAGCCTTGGAGGTAGTGGTGGTCTGTATCTACCACCTCCGTAGCATGAATGGTGTTATCTGTCTTGCATTGTGGCATCTCACACCCACATTTTCAGTTACCATGGGCACAGCATATTTCAGTGGCAAGTGGGAGGTCTATCCACCCACCCGCACAGTGGACCTCAGAGACCCAGTGAACAGTGGAGCACCAGTAGACACTCTGTACAACTCTGTACACAGCGAACAGTGGACTGCAGGTACACAGTCAGGAAACACCATAGAGACATGCCCATAGCATGTAGCTTTTTGCAGCAAGAGCTAAGCAGCTAAGCATCCCTGATGCAGTTCACGCATTGTGGCATGTTGTACAGTTGAGTCCCCTGTTAATTGACCCTTGCAGCTAGTGATCCTCTGTCCCTGCCAGTGCCATGGCAGCAACTTTATGTTCAGTGCTGTCTTGTTACATGTACTCTGCAAATGCAATCCCCAAAGACAGTGACCCCTCCCCCCAACAAGCAGGCAGTATAGCGCAGTGGGTTAAGGCTCTGAGCTGCAGATCTGGAGACCTGGATTTGCATCCCACAGTGGCCTAGGTGCATACTGTGTAATCCTGAGCAAATCACATAACTTCCTTGTGCTTCTAGGTCACATCTGGAAACAAGCTTCAGCTTAGAGTGCTATTCTTGGATAAACAATGTTCCCTTTCCCTATGTGAAGCTACCAACTGTTTTGCCTTTGTGGCAACTCATATCCGAAGTCAATGCTCCGAGATGGCTCCCCCCATGTGCACTTACCATGGTCACAGCATACTTCAGTGGCAAGTTGGGGTCTACCCATCCACCTGCCCAGTGGACCTCGGAGACCCAGCCAACAGTGGACCACCAGCAAGCACTCTGTACATGCTGTAGACACATCTCCATAGTATGTAGCTATTTGCAGAAACAGGTAAGTAGCAGTGCATCCCTGAGGCAGTACACATCTTGCAGAGTCCTGTGCAACTGAGTCCCCTGTTCATTGATGCTTACAGCTGGTGATCCTCTGTTCCTGCCAGCGCTGTAGCATGAACGTTAGTTTCCGAGCTGCCTTGCAACCTGTACTGTTCGAATGTAGTCCCTCAAGATGGCGCCCCCCCAACATATGCTGCAAATAAATGGACATCATGTCACCCTGTGAAGTCCAAATGTACCCACCCACTCAGAGGACCTTGGACACTGAACAATCAGTGGACTCCCAGAAAGTCGGCTGTAGTATGCTGGGTGTTCTGCAGCTCCATCTTCCCATAGCAGCTCTGGGTTTCCCCACCCATCCAGCCACCAGACATTGCTGCAGGAAGTGCTGCATTACGGTACCATGCCTAGTAACTAGAGGATCTGCTGTCCTGCCAACATCATCAGCAATGTTGTCAGCTCATCTGACAACTACTGTTATGCATCCCACAGGTCCAGATGTGATATTGAAGTACAGTCTTCTGTGGGTGGCCACCCTCCCCCTACATGTGTACAGTTATCATGGAGACACCAGTTAATCATATCAGCTGTGTCTTGACCCATGCAGCTGGCCAGCATAACTGTGAACATCCTAGCCACAGTGCCCAGTGCCTACCAAAGGTGATTACCTAGCATCTACCAGGTGAACTCCCGGGAGTCAACAGAATGCCATTGCAGCGCTGCGTATTTACAATGTTGCACTCAGCAGACATCTGGGGACAAAGTCGATGGTAAAAGCACCATGGACAGTAGTTGCACACCATGCTCCTGTCTCCCTAGCATCCTAGGTCCCATGAGCACATCTCAGGGCTAGCACAGCAGTGGCAACAAAACTGCAGTACTGATAGTAGGTCACAGTAGGGACAGGTTGTAGTTCTCCAGTTGCATGACAAATCCGACATGCTGTCCATATTATATGGGTATTGTGCATGAGCTGAAATACTGTGCTGTCTCTATGTCCCTAAGTCTGTGCCCCAGCCGAAGTAGCAGTGCTCGCCACTGTCGCTTAGTAACCCCTTGGCATCCATCAGATGGCCGCCAGTGTGGCAGAAGACCAGGACTGATTCTGCGGTCTTGTAAGCAGCATGAAGCACATGTAACAGAAAAGAAATCCAGAGCCGCATTTTGCAGCACTCCTCACTTGCTGAACTAGCATTCCTGCACAGTGTCTATTCTGATAGCTGTGCTGAGAACATGACCCACTTGTACCACAAGTAATCTCTGCTGGAAAATCTTTGTACCTGTGAGTCAAAGTTGGAGAACGTGCAACGTGGCAGTTTTTAGCTGAACATAGTGGGCAACATATAGAAGGACTGTTGGTTGTGCATGTGTAGCATAATGGACGTACACTTCAGTTTATTGGGGGATCTAACGCTAAATGACTTGCTGGATGACAAATTTCCAAATAGTGATGCTCCACCACACAGCAAGCTATCTACAACTGGTTGTAACAGGAACTCAGATGTTAGTGGAACCATTGAGCAGCAGCTGACAGCCAGAGCCACAGAAGTACCACAGAAGTGCAAGGAAAACAACTGTGGTCCAGGTGAGCCTGAACTAGCTGCTGACTACAGAACCACAGTTGGGTAGTCACACATAGCATGCAAGCAGCAGAACAGAGGAGAAACAAATCTTTAGAGCTGCTTCACCCCATCTGCTGCCATCTGGGCAGCACAGTGACACCTGTACTGTCACAAAAATAACAGTTGTGACCAAACCAGGAGGAGTGAGTGGCATTTGGACAGAGCACACAACCCTTGCATAGAGCCCATCCCGCAGCAACCTAAGAAGTGCACAGAGAAGGAAAAAAAAATATTGTGCAGCTACCCATGACAGAATGGCTGCTCCAGGTGTAAGTAAGGAGCAATGTGCACGGGGAGACATTTATGATGAGACACTGGCCAGTGTATCCTGTCTGGACAATGTGGCACATGATGCCACTCCACCCATGAAGCATTTGGCAAGGTATACAGCCACTGTCTGTCTCCTCAGGGTCACAATGAACCAGCACAGCGCAGGGCTGGAAATTGCAGTGTTACACATCGACTTGTGCAGTCCGTCATGCAAGCAAAAGCTGATGTGCCTTCAAAAGACAGAAACGTGACACAAATATCAGCACTGAAATCAGGCACAGTAGTAGACATGTCACCATGTCAGCCTCTGAACTAGATGCCCTAGAATGCAAGAAAGATGAGTTAAACACTCAAAGAAGCATTGTGTGGGACGTGAAGGTGCTGGAAGACTGGCTGAGTAGTCGAGGCACATTGATCAACTATAGAGATATTTCAGCACAAGACCTGGCTGCAGTACTGTGGGAATTTATTGGCACTGTACAAGCATTCGCAGGGCAACCCTACACAGTCAGTTCCCTGATTTTCCTGACAGCTGGCATCAATCACTTCCTAAATAACACAAAGAACAACAGGCAGCAGAATATCACAAGTGACCCACTGTTTCAGCCAGTCAATAGCGTGTTTATTGCAGTTCTAAAGCAAATCCACAAAGAGGGAGAAGACCACGCAGTTCACCACCCAGCGATAAGCCAAAATTATCTCAGGAAATTACGCTCGTCAGAGGCATTACCCTGCAGCACACCAGTAGGGCTCATCAGACATCTGTGATTTGTGGTCCAGCTGGGACTTGCTCGTCATGGGTGCGCAGGAGTTTGTGAGCTGAAACAAGACTCTTTTCAAGTCCTAAAAGACCCCGATGGGCAGGAGTACTTGAGTCTATCATTCAATCCACACACAAAGAACCACAATAAGATTAATAAACCCAACAGAAAGCAACAGCGAGGTTTTCTGTTTGCAGACCCAAGCAACCCCACCTGCTCCATGCAAATCTTCAAAGAATACATCAGCCACTGCCCTCCCAATGCCCCTGCATTGTATCTGCACCCCAAATGAGTAATCCACCCAGATGACCAGTACTGGTAGAATCTGCAGCCTATGGGTGTGAACTACTTAAGCAGTCTGATGGGTAAAATTTCAGAGGCAGCACAACTGTGTGAACAGTACACAAATCACTCTGTTAAGAGGACAGCCATGCAAATTCTCTTGGACGCTGGTCTCGCAACCAGGGAAATAATGAGAGTGACAGGGCACTGTTGCGAAACAAGCCTGAATAACTATTGGCATGCCTCAAGTGTTGACTGACAAAAGTGGAGCAAGCTACTCAGCTCTGCAGGGATGACAGTCAGTATTCCCTACAGTTCACCAGATCAGACAGATAGACAAAACAGACCTCAGTGGAAGCAGACCAGCAATGTCAGTGACAGTGGCAGCAATACCTCTATCCCTTCACAGTTGCACATTGACACCAACAAAGTGGAAGTGCCTTTTCCTCCTGTCAGCAAGGGTGATGCCAAACCAGGGCCCTCAAGGTCTGTGCCAGATGACCAAGCAGAAGACATTGACCCAGCAATTTGTGAAGGAACAGAAAGGACTGTAACTGCAGCACAGCAGCAATTTTTAGTCCCAGGCTTCATCACAAAGAAGTTCAACATTTTTGAGCCCGTGAACTTCCACTACCCTGCCAAGTAAACCCCATGCCACCTCATCACTCACCGATGTGCATGAATAGTGGTGCAGTAACTTTAGTAATCTGTTCAGTAGGCACGAACTGTAGCAGTGTCAGAGCCCTCAGCAGGTCCATGGCAGCTCACTTCTAAGGACGTAGTTCCCTACACATCAGAAGGATGGGCACAGGCAACTGTTTTATAGTGAGTGTGTTATTATTGTGGTTTCCTGAGATTCCTTGTTATTTTCATCCCTTCTTACAGGCACAGTGTGTTGATGCAGTCTTCAGCTGCACAGTTCAGTTATTATAGTATAGGGAAAGAACCACTGGTTTGTCAATGTTAGCAAATAGTACTGTAGTCATCATCGTGGTGCAGTAACTTCTGTAACCTGTTCTGTAGGCTCGAACCGTTACACTGTCACAGCCCTCAGCAAGGCCATGTTAGTTTACATGTTACCAGCTCACTTCTAAGGTCATAGTTCACCACACTTCAGAAGGATGGACACAGAGAACTGTTTTCTTTTCAGTGTGTTATTATTGTGATTTCCTGGCGTTCCTTGGTATTGTCATCCCATCTGCCCAAGTACAAGTGTTGCTGCAGCCTTCATCTGCACTGTTCGGTTATTATAGCATAGGGAGAGAACCACTGGTTTCTCTCCATTAGCAAATAGTGCTGTAGTCATTATTGGCATGGGTCTTTCTTACACACAGTATTTATACCATTCCAGGAGGCACTGTATTACTTAATCACAGAAGCATGTTTCTGTAAATGTTGCCACACAGTGCCATACATATGATTCAGATTAGATGCCAGTTGCAGTAGTGACTGACTTATAAGTACCAAGGAAGTGTATTACTGAAAGCTCCATGGGTTTGAAAATTTTCTCAAAGTATGGCATACACATGATTGCCATACTGTAACAAACAGCATTTATAGTAGAGACAGACTGAGCAGTACTGAACAAGTGTGCAGTCAATCCCTCTCAGAGCACACCGTGCACAAACTACACAGACGTGGCAGATCACTAGCAGGCACAACTGTCACAAGCACCACTCCCACCCGCTATGTTTTCCACATGCATCGCAAGCCACATGTGTATTATACAGCATAGTGCATGGATGCCAGTGCCTGTGTGTGGTGGTATGCAGCAGGGTGCACAGATGTTCCTGACTGCATGGTCATCCCAGATGTATCTCTTACCACTGCCATCTTGTACAGACAGGAGCATCCGGTAATACAGTATCCGTGCTCAGCCTCCAAAAGCAGTAACTATATGCCACATTATCCACAGCACACATTATGACCCACATCCGTAGCGGTATGCCAGTAATGGACGCGAGTTCAGGCACCAGTACCTGAAGTGTGTGGTGCATACTTCGATCATTTTAGAGAAAGCAACCCCCGGTAATGCAGTAGTTGTATGCACCCTGTGACAGCACTACCCACATCCCATATCAGACGTTATCACCCAGAGCATAAGCAGTACAGCAGTAATGGACACCAGTAGAGCAAGGTGGTGGCAGGCCCGATTTCACAAAAAGTGTGGTTACGTGACAGCGTGTCCATCCATGGGATTGGTGGGACATTTCAGCTGTGTCTACTTGTACATCCACAGGATAGGTCATATGGTACTGCATTGATGCATACAACAATGCCTATGATGGTCTGGACACACCACCACAGTCAGTGCAGCAATACACAGTGGCATCAGATAGCCTGACAGAGGCACCATGGCAGAATTTCCCAGAGTGGTACATTATCACACGCGAGCTGGCAAATGGCAGTATTGACTATGCAGACCTACTGAACCCCACATGGCGAGTAGCAGCACACATAGTAATTATTGTTACAACAACAGCTGTCCTCAGCGATCGTGGTAATTAATGCACACTTTCCCAAACCTACATGTCAGTCTGTCATTAATCATGGTCATTAATGCACACTTGTTTCACTCCGTGTAATAAGTACAATAACGCACTCCAGGGTGTGCTGTTAATGGGAATTGACGCACTCCCCGGGTAAGGTGATGGCACTCAGCCTGCATCCTCCTGCTTCACAATGCACCTGAGGTGTGCGTTAATCTCCATTATAAAATGGGTTTAAAAAAGTCTGAATTTGATTGGCTGAAAGGACCTTTCAGCCATGTCCTTAACAGCATGTATCTATGCCAACCAGCACTATTCCCCCCTGAGCAACCTCACAAAAAGCACAAATTACTAACCTACCTGAGCTGCAAACTGCTTCTAAAAACTAGCCACACAAGGAGCAGTACTAATGGTGAACATCACAGCGCTGTAACAGCAGGCATCAAGCAATAGTAGCCTGTCTATCTCTCTTTAGGCACAAAAACACCGTAATAAATTCATCCAGACCTTTTCCCCCTCACAGAAAAAAATGTAAATACCTCGCTGACATCATGAAAACAGCAGTCCCGACGCCTTTCTCATTCACAGCATGCTGCCTCCACTCTCGTTATCCCATCCCCTTGACAAACTCTGCTTCAAACATTTAACATAAAGTGCAGCAATAACATTTCAGTCAAACAGAAACTCCTTATATTTGTGCACACTATCACAGCACCACACAGTAAAGAGACTGGAGAAAAAAAAATGCAACCTGGAAATAGCTCCATACGGCAGCCGCTATAGGACACACTAGCTGGGTAAAGATGTCAGAACTGAGCGGTTGCTGTTTTCACGATGTCAGTGAGGTATTTACATTTTTTTTTCTGTGAGGGGGAAAAAGGTCTGGATGAATTTATTACAGTGTTTTTGTGCCTAAAGAGATACAGACAGGCTATTGTTGCTTGATGCCTGCTGTTACAGCGCTGCGATGTTCACCATTGGTGCTGCTCCTTGTGTGGTTAGTTTTTAGAAGCAGTTTGTACCTCTGGTAGGTTAGTGATTTGTGCTTGTTGCGCTCTCAAAGCAGCCGGTCGCTGAGGCAGTACCACAGTATATCCAGACAAAACAACCTAACCATTATGTCTGTTTGTCTGGTGGGGGATGAGGGGCATAGTAAGTACTTAAATAAAGGGACTATTTTACAGCTTAATGTTTTAAAACCTCAAATTCTTAAAATGTTTTCTCTTTTTTTATTTTATTTTTTTTCCCCATAAATAGCAACTTCAGGAACCCATTTCATAAACGCAATAAGACACTCTGAGGTGTGGGTTATCTCCTGATAAGAGCATGCCCAGGTGCATAAGGCACTCTGCGTAGGCACCTCGTGCCTAACAACTTACCTGGGCATGCTCTTATCAGGAGATAACCCACACCTCGTTGTGTCTTATTGCTTGCTTAACAGCATATCGTGTTATGCTTTATTGCTTACTTAAGGGATGGTGTGCTGGTTGTGAAGTCTGCTTAGCCTGAACCCAAATGTGATGTCTGCTTTATGAAAAAAAAATCTACGCTCTTATTCTTTAGTAGTAATTGCAAGGCCAGTGTCTAATCTATGATCCTATATTTCTGACAGATAAGCAGCAGGTTTCAAGTAATCATTTCTCTCTCCCAAAATTCGATCTCTCTCTGCCTGCTTCCCCCATAGAGCCCCTGTACCTCCCCGTCTCCATTGTTTTGCACGCCAGTAACTTACTTAATTTGCCTCATCCCCTTCCCCCTCTGCTCTCCTTCCTTATTGCTCTGACCTCACCTTTTGTCTAGCTGATCTCCCCTCCCATACCTATTCTCACCTGCTCTTGCTCCATTGTCCTTGCCCTAGTCCCCCCCACAGCCCCTGCTGAATGTCTGCCACTACTATTTCCTGCCCCCTCCTATGCTTATATTTAATCTTCCCTCTCTTTACTCCCCAAGGACTCTCCTGCGCCCGAGCGGTGCCCTGGACTACTAGGCGGCCCCACGGTAACCTCCATGGCTGCTGCCCGACTCAGACCACTGTCTTTGCCCACCTCTGAAGCCAGTCACATCGGATCCCTCAAGCAGGTACTACCGCTAGAGACACCTCGCTCCAACCCTTCTCCCATTGGTGCAGCGTTTTGGCTGCTGGACTGTGATTGGTCCTCTCCTCCTACTCGGCTAACCTATTGGAGCGCTTTTCTCCCAGCTACAAAATAGCCGTTTTCTCGCTGCTAACTGCAGTATTCTACTCTCCTAGCTGTGTTTTCTTCCCAGTCCCCCCCTCCCCCGCTCCCACCCAGGCCTCCTTTAAATACTCATATTGTCCCTCCTCTCATTCATAACTCCATTCTCATTGGCTTGCCTATTTGGACATTTCCTTATGTCCTACTGTTAGGGCAATCTAGCCCTAGTGCGAAATAGTTTTTCTGCACACTACCATACCTCATTCCTCCATTTACCCCCCTCTCTCTGCTCATTTATCCTCTATTTCCCTCCCATTCCATGCCTATGCTTTCCTAATCACCTTGTCCTGCCCATCGGGTTTCCCTAGTCTCCTCATTCTTCTCTGATCTACTTCCCTACTCTTCTCTCTCTCTATCTCTCTAACATTTCAAACTCTATATTACAGCTCAGCCCACCTGCTGACATGACTACTTATCTGTGTCCTCTCCAATCTACCATTTTCTATTTTTTGCCTGTAAACAATTCTTAGGGTCCTGTGATTAGTGTGAGCTCTGCTCCTTCCTTTGTCCTTCCCTCTCCTGGATCCTCAACAGTTTCTCTGACCTGTGCCCATAATCCATGGACTGTCTACAATGAAGTTACACACTTTGTTAGTTTTCCTTGTCTGCACACTGCCACTATTTCACCTATCACTGTTAACTGTCCCCAGAACTGCTACAGCTCACCCTCACTACACACCCAATGATTTCTATTTCTCTAACCTCCTTGTTGTGCCTGCACCTAATTATGTCACTATTCCTCTACTATTAAATAGATCATGGATCCTTATGATTGCACATGTCCACAAAAATAGTTGCCCTCCTCGTCTGCATACTCTGTGTTCCTTCATGCGAAATAGACTGCGGTATCTACTGTTTCTAGCCATACTGCTCTCAGGCGATGTCCAACAAAACCCAGGCCCTGCAAATTGTATAACCAACCCTAGTCTAAATGCCAACAGTCTTATAATTGCCCACCATAGCATATGGAGCCTCGAGAAAAACTTCACTGATCTTGAAGTTTGGACCTCCTTCTACAAGCCAGATATAATTTGCCTCACTGAAACCTGGCTCAAATCATCCACGCCAACTCTCTGTGTACTATCCCATTCTACAACCTCCTGAAATTAGATAGACCCCCTCTCAAAAGAGGTGGGGGCACAGCAGTTTACTTTAAAAGTCACCTCCGACTTTCTGCTATTAGCCCTTCCCCTTAAATCACTGTGAAGTGTTTCATACCCTTCTCACCCTTGGCTCCAAAAAGTTACATATAGTCTGCGTCTACAACCCCCACAGAAGTGGTCATAAAGGTTTAGAGGAACTGTTGGATCAAGCCACCTTTCTCTCTGGGGGTAATACAGTTCTTATCTTTGGGGACATTAATATAAACTGGCTGGGTAGCTCCCAACCTGCATCCCTGTCGAGCATACAAAGCCTTAATCTTCACCAGCTAATCTTAGAACCTACCAGAATTTCCCCTCACTCTAATACAGGAACTCTGCTGGATTGGATCATGACCAACCATCCTGAGCATATTGTCGCCTCAGGTGTACTAGCTGATGCTATTACTGACCATTCCCCCACTTTTTGCATCTGGGGCAAAGGGAAGCCATTACGAACAAACCCCTGTTTCATTACCTTCCATGATTATGCCAATTTCAACTCCCAAGCTTTTCTTCTAGACATAGCTAACACTGACTGGTTTTCTCACCTAGGTACTAACGACGCTCGCTCTTCCCTTAACACCTTCCTATCCCGCTTCCTAGAGTTGCAGGAAAAGCACTGTAAAATGCTAACTCTCCGAGTAAAAAACAGACAAACTAGGTGGCTAAAATCTGGCCTACTCAAAAAGCTACATCAAAGAGATAAAAGTTGGATCCGCTGCAAGAGCTCCGGCCTTTCAGCTGACCAAAACACCTACCGAGCCCTGCAAAACTCCTGCAAAAAGGATATCAAACGGGCCAAACGCTCCTACTGTAAAGACCTTTTAACTAACTCCTATGGCGACTCAAATAAATTCTGGTCCCACATTAAGTTCTTTATGGGCTCAAACTCGTCACTCACCCCAAATGACATGTCACTCAATGGCATCCATTGCAACAATCCCCGGACCATAGCAAATGTTTTCAATGTACAATTCTCCGACCTAACAAAATGTACCTCTTCTTTCCCTGTCAATCTGGACCCTCATGTTCCAACTAACGTCAAGCACCCAAACTTCTTCTTTAAATCTTTCT
Source organism: Neoceratodus forsteri (assembly GCA_016271365.2). Taxonomy (NCBI): domain Eukaryota; kingdom Metazoa; phylum Chordata; order Ceratodontiformes; family Ceratodontidae; genus Neoceratodus; species Neoceratodus forsteri. The sequence continues at coordinate 79,746,286 of CM057453.1, forward strand.
GTAGATGGAAGGTACTAAAATTACTCAAGAATATACTCGAGCATGCAGCAGTGGGCTCAGACAATCTGGAACCCAAGCTACTAAAGCTAGCCACTCCATTCATTGCTGCCCCCTAACCAAAATTTTTAATCTCTCACTGTGCCAAAATCATGTCCCTGAAGTATGGAAGATGGCAAGGATAACCCTTGTTTACAAAAAAGGCAACCCCAGAGACCCACTCAACTACAAGCCTATCGCAATCCTGTCTGTTCTTAGCAAAATTCTCGAAAAACTTGTAGCTACCCAAACCATAGAATTTCTACTTAAATATGACCTCCTCACCCCTGCCCAGCATGGCTTCCGCAAGAGACACAGTACTACCACTGTTTTACTCAAGCTAACCTCTGATGTCCTAGTGGTCATGGACTCTGCTTTTCTTACTGGGTCCATCTTTATCAATATGACTAAGGCATTTGATCTTGTCAATCACTCTGTTCTCCTCACCACACTTAGATCTCTTGTTTTCTCTCCAAATGTTGTTAACTGGTACGGTAATTATCTGTCTAACTGAACCCAGTTCGTAAAATATAATTCTACCTTCTCGGAAAAGTTTACAATTAACATTGTCGTGCCCCAGATGTCAATACTAGGTCAATTGCTCTTCTCTAGTTTCCTAAACAACATCACCTCTAATCTTACACAGACAGCTACCCTGCTGTTTGCGGGTGACATTGTCCTGTACACCAGTGCTAAAAGTACAGATGACATCAATGAACGACTCTCCCATGACTTTCAACTCATCCAACAATGGCTTGATTGTCACAAACTAGTCCTAAATGAACCTAAGACTCAAGTTATGCTGTTCGGCTCTAACTATAAACTCAAACAACACCAACTCAATTTTAAAGTCACCACCCTAAGTGACAAATCCATTGAGGTGGTAAGCTCTTTTAAATATCTGGGCATCACCCTGGATCCCTCACTAAATTTCGACACCCATATCCTACGAACCTATAAGTCAGTAAAAACTAAAGTTGGTATTGCCTATCAAACCAGCTATGCTCTCACCCTCTCTGCTAGACTTGCCATAGCTCGTGGGATACTTCTGCCTTCACTTAACTGTGGGGTTGCCTCCTATACCTCTGCATGCAAATCAAGCCTTCGGAAATGGGATGTCACCTGCAATAACATCTGTCGGTGTGCATCCTCCTCCCACAGACTGAAACACCACTGTACCCTCTATTCTAACCTTGGATGGCTTCCACCCCACGAGTCTAAGCTTTATGCCTTTGGCTCCTTAACTGATAGCACTATTAGATCTCAAACTCCACAATCCCTAGCGGGTCTCTTTCAAAAACAGTCATCCTTCTATGACCTTCACTCGGAAGTTTCTGCCTCTGTTCTTGTCCCTAGACACACCACCTCTAAAGCGGCTGGTGCTTTTGCCTATCTTGCCTTGCAATACTGGAACTCCCTCCCACTAACCATTCATCAGGCTCCGTCCCACATTGCTTTCAAGAAGGCACTTAGAAACCATCTAATCCTGTCCAGCAAGTGCTCCTGTTTCAAACCACCCTAGCCCTATTTGACCCTATTCTACACAATAGCCCCCTCCCATCTCAATTTGTTCCCCCATTATCTGTGCACCTCCTTCTATTTCAATCTTTCTTGTTATCCCTGCACATTTCCTCACCTCTCTCTCTCTCTCTCTCTCACTCTCTCGCTCTCCCTCCCTCCCCTCTTGTTACCCCCTTTTTTCCATAGGTCAAATTCATGGCTGCTGCACTTAATATAAACCTTGTTGCCATTATTTTGCACAATGCTTACTATTTTGATTGTTGTTCCTACATATTGTATCCTTGTATCTCTGATGTACTGATGTATCTCTGATGTCTTGTTTTCCCTTATTTTTCATTTACTGTACCCATGTTTGCTATTGCTCCATTGTTCTTCTGTTGTACTCTCCCGGGTCGTGCCTGAAAATAGTCATTTCTTGGCTAGTGTACCTACCCGGTTAACAAAAACTAAATAAATAAAGGACACTATCTACCTCACAGCCCTCTTTCTATAAAGGTGTTTCTCCAGGGGGTGCAGACTAAGGCTCCCAGCCCCTACTTCTCTATCCCCACTAGATACTGCCTCTCTGGGACATACCTGGTGAAGATTCCCACATGAATGCATCCATATGGCAAGGCAAAGGGATGAGGACCATGCTCCATCCACCCCAAAAGCACATATCCACAATCATCAGAGTCCCAACAGTGGTGCAGGTGTAAGCCAATGAGCGGTGTTTCATTTTGCCCTGCCCTCGAGCTTTTCCACCCTGGGCCTAATTTGTTTCTTTCCTGGGTCATAATTCTGTCCAGTCTTAAAAGTCACTCTTATAATTTGCTGGGGACATTGGCAGTTCTGCCAAAGCCATTATGTTTAAGTGCGTGTCCACATATTTTGTAGTCAGAGCATGTAAGATATATCAAAGATTTTTATCTGCCACCTTTTCAGTGTAAAATAGATTGCTCAGAGAAGCCAAGATACATCTTCATCCACACCAGCAGCGTAATGTCACAGAATAATGCCAAGACTGTAATTGTCATAACCTTTAGCTTCTTCAACATCCCCCTTTGATGTCAAGCTATAGTTAAAGATATTAAAAGTATCTAGCAGTTCTGTGCTAGGAAACCTTTTTCCATCTGATTAATTAGGGCCTTTAGAAAATTGCCTTGCATAGAGCACTTAAACTTAGTGACCTGACATTCTGAAAATGGGATACTGAGTTCACTGTCTTTGAGAAATTGTAGTTTGTGGGCTATGGAGGAGAAGTACTGCCCTCATCCAAGCAATCTGGCCTATAGTATCTCCAAAGTTGAAGTAATATGATTCATTATATCAATGTAGTTCAAAGCTAATATTTGAAAGCACTTAGATTTATATGCATAGGTGTGGGAATCTGTCACTATGTACAATACTGAAACATATCCCCATTTTGAGTAATTTTTAATAGGCTCAGGGCTTTAGGACCATTTCTTGCAGAGGCTTCTCTGTGTAAGGTGGGAAGAATCTTCCTAAATGTGTCTTAGGTGGCATAGTGGAAGAGCCACCTAGCAGATTTTGCCTGTCTGAGCTTCAAAACAGCGTTGTCCATCAGTTGCAGAATCTACTTCATGACAGTCATCCAGACAGTAGAGTTTACATAGAACCTACAGTAAGTTATCGATAGTTTGATTAAATGTTTTAATGACATTACAGTAACTTCATTTGCAGTTGCTTTTAGAAGATGACCTCCATTTGAGCCATATAATGATTTTGTACTAATATGGGGCTTACTTCTTTCAGCTGTTTACTCCCTCCCCATTTTTTCCTGTCCAGCATAACATCAGCTAATAACTGGCCAGCCCTGCAAGATATTTTCCAAACAATTATGCAACTATTTGCTGCAAATTCTAGTATTTCTTTAACAATGATACCTGCCTTTCCATTGAACAGTTCTTCAACACCTAAAATGTAAACTTTGGCTTTCCCTTCTTTGCAGTATATCCCAAATAAAATGAATTGTTTCAGTACTGCAATGTCATTTGTTTCATCTCCCAAATAGGGGTAGAACTTTGAAGATTTTAACTCTATCAAAATTGTTCTCCTTACCACCTCATCCAGTGGGGTACCATTTCACAGATAATTCACTCTGACCAATACCTGACATCCACAATACACTTTATGTATATGTTGTCCAAATATTTACAGCCCCAAAAATTTAGCAAAAATCCATCAGCGGGTCATATTTTGTTGTATGAGAGACAGCTCATTTGTAAGAGCTGCTATGAGAAATGAAGGAATGACACAAAAGCTTCTTGTTCAAGGATCAAGGTCTGATGCATTGTTTGTTCTACTCCTCCCTTTCTTTTGTTAACCCAACTTGTACTGTTTGCTTCAGGTTCCAAAGAAATGGCGCGTACAGCACTGCTCTGACGCCTCTTAATAGCATCTTCTTAAAAATGTCTGTTAGCAGCCATATTGCTCCTGCTTTAGGCATCTGTTTAAAGAAGAACTGCATTAACATTTAGGCTGCCAAAAAATTAGAACATATATGAATTTGGGACTGATATATCAGTCCATGGCACAGCAAGAGTTAAAGATGCAGACCAGTATTCTTAGGGGATCGGGTCAATATCCCAAACTTAAACTATGCAACAAAAACCGCACAGGGTAGAGCACACGATTATTTAGAGTGATAGGGGTTTGATAGCAGCAGGAAATTTATCGCTACCCCTGTCACTCTATGCATCAGTCAAGAAATGCTAACTTGCCATATGCTGGGTGCCTGGTCAAGTCTCTCCTGTGCTGGAGTGGCTAAGGCTCCAGCACATGGTAGGATTGGAGACCTGGGACTGTAGTTCGGGCTCCCCCAGGTCTCGAGGTGTTACTACTTTGTGCAGCTGTTTTTTATTTTTTAAATAAAGTTTAACCCTTCCATATTTCTCCCCATGCCCAAAGTCTGCCCCCCTCACCCCGGAGTTAGTTATTTAAGTTCCAGGGGGTGCAGGAGGGTTGTCTCCCTTTTAAAAAAAAACATAAAATCCCATTGTTTGCAATAGGCACATTCTTTTTTTTTTTTGTATTCATGTTTTGTCTGACTCTGTTGTGGTCAACGCTGTGTTGCTTGTGGCATTTGTAGCTGTGCTGTTTCTGTCCGAGACAATATGACCCCGTGTCTGTTCTCGTAGAAGCTGTTCTGCAAATAATGGTCCCATTTCTTTTATTGTTCCATCTCTCCAGGCCTTTTACAAAATTAAATGGGTGTTTCTAATTTACACACTGATAGTAAGGACCTTTTCAAAACTGTGTGTTGCAGTTTATGACTTCCACAGAGCATGGGTTAAAACTCTTAGTGCACGGGGCTAGTGCACACCTAAGGTCTGTCAAACCCATTATGTCATTCCCGGAATCCAAAAACCAGTGTGAACTTGAGAGGCAGTGGTAAGGTAAAGAAAATACAATATTTTTATTTGATAGCCAGCATGTAAATCAACAAGGTTGAAAATATTGATGAAGAGCTTAAGATTTAGTTGATGTCCTGATTAAGCTCTTTCATACTTACCACAATGCAGCTGTATTCAACATTAAATTTCACACTGTTCTAAAATAATACTTACCATTAGCATATCAATCACAATTACATAATGGATATAACGAATCCAGCAACTGGATTGGCTGAGACATATTTTGCCCATTAAAATCCAGCACATACTCATGGGTATGAAAAGTACCAGCCAACAGTATTTTTTAAAGGGGAACTCTCAACTTCCCTGGAGAAATCCTGGGGACATACAGGTCCCAATTAAGCACTTCCCACTCTTGAATATTTTTTTAATCACTTACTTACTAGTAGATTGATGTACTGTCTGGTTCATCCTGTAACCCCTGCCACCATAACAGGAGTACTCTAAGACATGGGGGACTTATTCTACTGCTACTGGTCATGCTTCAGGATAAGCGCCTGATGTACAAGCACAATCATGAACTCTAGTAAACTGTTATTCTTTTAATATATTTACCTGTGCATAAACATCCCACATGGCTTAGCCCATTAGTCACGTCATCAGAGGGTTGTCCATGGGGGACTCTGGAACATATAGTACTCTGGGAATGGTAGGTGGAGGGTGGGTCACAGTGAGTTATAGAAAAAATAACTAAACAGTTTGAATTGCTGAATTGGTACCTCAGGATCCCTCAGCATTTCTCTTTAACTAAAAAATAGATTAAAAAAAAAAACTATAGATGCACCTAAAAACACAATAAAAACATTCATAAAACTTTTTTATATTTTAATACATAAAAAACATGTTGCATAACAATAAAGAAGTTATAGAGTTTTACTATGTTAGACTGGCTGCACAACAGGACACAGAAGGTAATAGTGAATGGAACACATTCCGAAGAAAGGGGGGTTATTAGTGGAGTACCTGAGGGCTCAATACTGGGTCCAGTCCTCTTTAACATCTTTATAGGTGACATTGCAGAGGGTCTGGAGGGAAAGGTATGCCTCTTTGCAGATGATACAAAGATCTGTAACAGAGTTGATACACAAGGGGTGGTAGAAAGGATGAGAGGGGACTTGGCAAGGTTGGAGGAATGGTCAGACATATGGCAACTTAGATTCAATGCAAAGAAGTGCAAAGTAATGCACATGGGAAACAAAAACCCAGGAGAAGAGTACACAATAGCAGGGGAGGCACTAACAACAACAAAAATGTAACGGGACTGGGGGGGCAGTCATATCAGATGATCCAAAGGTTGGTAAGCAATGTGAGAAGTCAGTAAGGAGAGCCAGGGGGATACTGGGATGCATAGAAGGGGCATCACAAGTAGAAAAAGGGAAGTGGTTATCCCTCCGTACAGACAGTTGTTGAGACCCCATCTGGAGTACTGTGTGCAGTTTTGGAGACCTCATCTACACAAGGATATAGACAGGATGGAAGCAGTCCAGAGGAGGGCAACTAAAATGGTGCAGGGTCTGCATCAGAAATCATATGAAGATAGACTGAGAGAGCTTAATATGTATACCCTTGATGAAAGGAGGGACGGGGGACATGATAGAAATGTTCAAGTACCTCAAGGGAATCGACAAAGTCCAGGAGGGTAGCATCTTTCAGAAAAAGAGATGTGTAAGAACAAGGGGACACAATTTAAAGATAATGGGGGGAAGGCTCAGGGGTAATGTGAGGAAATCTTTTTTTTCACAGAAAGAGTGGTAGATGCGTGGAACTGCCTTCCTGGGGAGCTTGTTGGGGCTAAAACAGTAGGGGAATTCAAACATGCATGAGACAGACACAAGGAAATTGTAGTGAGGGGTGGCAGGAAGTAGGCTGTTGATTAACTAGAATCTGCAGCTTATCCAATAGGTAGGGAAATGGGCAGACTGGGGGGCCAAGTGTTCTTTATCTGCCATCAAAGTCTATGTTTCTATGTTTCTATGTTAAGGTAATGCAAGGCTAGGAACTCTGCACTCCGTGAAGCTCCAAGAAGTTCCATTCAATGCTAGTTACCTCCTCCCTCTCATCCTCTGCATTGAAAACCCCCATTCTACCGCCACCTTTCATGGCAAAGTTCACCACCAATATAGTAGTGATAATTAGACTGATTCCCATCTCCCGAGCTCACACATCAAAACTGACTTCCCCATCTCTCCTACCTGACCAGACCTCAATCATAATTCATAATGCTTTCCCCTACCCCCTCTCTGGTCGCCACCACTATTGCTCCCCTAAGCACCCAAAAATACATTTATTGTGTGTCTGTCATCTTTGCCTATATTCTTTACCTTAGGGTCAGCCAATCTTGTTTTATGATAGGCAAATACGTCACATTCATTCAATGCACTATGATACTTATACTGAATAGAGAAGACGTCTCTGCATCAGAGGATATTTTATTCTTTTTACAGGTACACCAAAAATGAGTCTGTGAGGATGCTCGAGGGGGAAGGGGGGGAGAGGTAATTTTTGGCACATGGGTGAGGGGGGAAGGGAATCATTTAAATTCTCATTACCACTATATTGGTGATAGACTTCACCTAGAGGAGGAGGAGGATGAGGAGGGGAGTTCAATGCAGAGGGTGGCAGAGTGTGGGTAGCTATTATTAAATATCCTGTGTGGTGGTAGGAGAGACATTGACTTATGACACAGTAGGTGCGGGGATGGCAAATTGTTTAAAAGCCTTTTATTTAAGGCAAAGGCACTTTGCATAGTTCTTCATGAGCAAAGTGCAATTTCTGTCAGCAAGAACTATACAAAGTGGAAGTTCAGCAACATTTTTCCTAGTATAGTGCCACTATAAGTAGTTTTCACTGTGTGAAGTAGGTAAAGAACTATGCAAAGTTGCACTTTGCACCTTGCAAAACTGGGAAACTTTGAAAACTATTTTGTGAAGTGAAGTTTCCCAACTTAGCACATCTCAGCATAACAGCACCAATACACTTCAGGGTTTCCTGTATTATGGGATGTCATCACTTCTTGGGTGCATGAATCACCCAACCTTTGACCTTGTGCCTCACAACACACCAGTGTCTGGATGAAATCCCATGGCATACAACAGCCTGTTGTGGTACTATTCCTTAAAGATTCACTAAGTTTATTAAAAAGTAAGTAATAACAACAGAATTGGAGCCAGATTTCAGAAACAGCTTCTACATGAAACAAGCATTTGTCAATGCCAGATGCTTGCCGCTGGTATTAATGTTGTACCAGATCAAGGTGAAGATCCTGATTCATGCTGGAATGCTAAGGATTGGACCTGGGTGGGGGGCAGTTATGGTGGGGCAACAACTGACAAACTGAAGGGAATTTAAAAGAATAAAAAATATAGTTTTCATCATTCTCTGCTTGGAGTGGGGTTCAGGCGCTCAATGTAGAGGTTCCTCTGAAGCAGTGCTGCTGTAGTCTGGTATATGTGGGTGATTTCTGAAATGAATGTGGCTTCTATTCCCACCAGTCTGGTGTGAGAACATCATAAAACAGAACTGCAGGCCATGGTAGAGCTGTGCTCTATGTTAGGAATAACTGGAGCACCCAGGGACATATTTTTATGATCTCTCATCTTGTCTTTCTTAGTAGTCTGCTGCTGCAGTGCCATTTTCCTAGCCTATTTATTTCCAATTTTATACCTCAGTACATTGGCCACCTACCTAGGTTGTCTTGTGTCTCACTATTCTTTCTCTTACATTTTATTTTCTGTCCATATGGGGTGCTAAAGTGCCTGCCATGCTGAATAAAATGTTTGATATGCATATGAATAAGAAAAACTGCTTAAGAATGGTAGCAGAAATGTCTAGTGAAGCCCTAGACTGAGAGGCAGCTGGTTCTGTAATGGGAGTGAAAGAGTTATATCAACTATCTCAAAGAACTGCTTCTATAGTTGGTCTGGCAGAAGTCTCCCCAAATACATTTATAGTCTTTCCTATGTGTAACCCACATTACAACATACTTAGTGTATTCCAAATAGCATGCTTCAGACACAGACATTAACCTTTCCCTGCTCTGACACAGAGGGAATGAAAGAGATGATTTATGAATGTGTCTGATTGCACAATGCTTTGAAGTCCAAGCACTTCATGCCCAAGATTGTCATAATCAGGCTTACTGATTATTGATCATGTCCCTTGTAGACTTTTCTGTATTGGATCACTGCGACACACCTCTCAAAGCCCTGTATCATAGCAAAATGCTTTGCCTACAGCAAGCATAAAAATTACTTACAAATTTACTGCTGTTCTCGTTTATAGGGGAATTTTCAGCTCCATTGTAGACATGTTGTGGGATCATGAGGTCCCTATTAAGCAAAACTCATTGAAATAAAAAAAATTTGGCATACTTATTTAAAAGTAGTTTTGTGTTTCATCTGGTTGATCCTGTAAACTCCCCCTGCCCACTAGTGTCTTCCGCAACCAACCCTCTGATGATGTTGGCAATGGGCTAAGCTGCAGGGGAATGTTTATGTGCCAACACTCCTGTTTGTTGTCTAGTATAGTAATAGAGCACACAACCATGCTTATTATACTTGTACCTACTGCGCTGCAGCAACGCAACTGGTACTGATACAATAAGTATGGACATGTGCTCTATCACTATATTAGATAGCAGACCAGAATGCTGGCACATAGAAGTCCCCCGTACCTTAGCCCATTACTCATGTCATTAGAGGGCTGGCCCATGGGGGACAGTGAGACAGTTAGTTTGTGGACATTGCAGGTGGGAGAGGGGAGTCATATTATCAACCAGACAAAACACTAAATTACTTTTAAGTGAATATGCCCAAAAAATTATATTTCAATGAGTTTTGCTTATTTGGGACCTCATGGTCCCACAGCATGTCTACAGTGGAGCCGAGAGTTCCTCCTTAATACAAAATGTACAGAACACACCATCTTGCTTATGCTGTAGTCAATTGCATTCATTGAGCCTGCCACTACAAAAAACAGTTGTTCTATGCTTGCAGGGTGTTTATCTTTATTACAGGTGCTGGGACTCTTTTGGATGATCTCAGGTGTTGCTGCCACCTCTGATGAACAGAAAACGTTTCCATTTATGACTAGTTACTTAAAAACCAAAAGTTTTCAATGTCTGCTTGTTTCAAGATGGACAGACAAGACTGCAATAATGTATTTCTCAAGGCTTTGTAGTTTTTTTTTGTTTTTATTGGCATAGAGCAGATAATAAAATAGTATGAGAAGAAGAGCCCTTAAATGACAAATGTGCAGCAGGCACACATTGCATAGCTCCTAAAGACTAACAGAGCAAATAAGAGAGAGCAAAGGGAGAACTATAACTTGCAAAAGATGTTGCATAGCATAGACCCAACTGAACATTCATCAGCACACAGAATACTTTATCTTTAAAGAGTTTAGAAGTGGGAGAACAAATAGAAGGAATTCATTGGCAAATTAGGTGGCATACACACTCAATAGAAGGTTCCAAATAAATTTTGCATGGTCACACAAATATGTTCTCCCTTTCAACAATGAGTTAGGATTATGGAAGTGCAAACAGTAAGAATTACAACTGTCAAGCTGGCAAATTATGTGACATAAAGAGTACTGTAGGCCCTTTATTTTAAATTTCTAAGGCACATAAATGTATTTTTCTGCCTTTAAACAGTATTACAGATACATGTAGGAGAACAAATAGTGAAAAATAAACTGCTAGGCTGGCAAATGAGGAGGTGCACAGTTTGGGCACTTTCTTTAACTTTTCTCAGTCACACACTGTCTTTTCCTCCTTTAAGCAAAGAGTTACACAGTGACGGGAGAGAAAAGAGGAAGAAACAAACTGACCTCACTGGAAAATGAAGTGGCACGCACAGAGTAGGCTCTTCTTCTTAAGTGTTTTCAGGTAGGCAGTGAATATTTTTCCTCATTTTAAGCAAAGTTGTCTTTACTGACAAATGAGTGGGCATACAACATACTCTAACATCTCACAGGCACACACTTTTTTTCAGATCACATGGTAGGTAGGTAGGTAACTGCAATTGTTTGACTTATTTAAAGGCTTTACAATTATTAGAAAAAAAATAAAAAATGAACCTACAAAACATAAAAATGCCAAAAGACACTACACAATAATAGCAACAGAGTGTTACATAATTTGACTCCCATATTACAATAGTTAGGCAGCAGCTTTCATGTTTACCAAATGGAGTCACTTTTGTTTGATTGCTTTTATGGCTATGACAAGTTTTTGCAAAGATTCAGTATTCAATAGATTGAATAAATAAGAGAAAATATCAGGAGATGACAAGAAACTGACAGCAATGGTTGATTCTATTTAGCATGTAACTGATTGTACCATGAGCAATCCAGTATAAAGAAGCATGTCCTAGAAATACAATACCAGACCACTGGTGCAATGGTTGGCTTTCCACTTGCAATGCTGATGACCTGGGTTCAGGAATGGACCCAGGAGTTGGAGGGTGGGCCAGGAGGAGAAGGCTTGAGCATCCCATGACTGCTTGCTTTCTCCAGGGAGGGAGGGGGTTTGAGCCTCAGCATTTGCTGGCCCCTGGCAGAGGCCAGGAGCATAGCAATATGTTGGGCTCTATTGTGGGAGAGAGCATGATGGACATCAGCTCTAGCCTTGACATCATGTGGCATGTCACACCCCCACTGGAAAAATGGCCCCAGTCTGGCCAGATGATAGCCACTCCTCCTCCCACCACGCTGGTCCCCAGAGCGCACTTCCTCCTCTGTCACCAGTGAATGCACCAGCTCTGGCGTACCATATGCCTGAATTATCCTCCCTCACCCCGGGGAGGGGTCCTTCCAGTAGGATTAGTGCCAGACCCCCCGGGGTGTGGGGCACACCGGACCATGACTGATGGTAGGAGAGGCAACGGAGGTGAGATGGCTGGCACAGGGAGCTATGCAGCCTGAGGGAGTGGCAAGGCTGGGGCCTGGAGGAGCATAAAAAAAAAAAGAAATACAATACCATCCTCAATAACACTCGAGCCACATGTACATAGCTGTGATCTTTATATGACAACAGTTTTTATATCAGGCTTCTTTTACTGCATTTGAAACATTTTGAAATCTATAGAACATTTTTTTTTCCATTCATCAATTGATTTATACGTCTAGTTATGGCTCAAATCTATAAACTATGTATACAAAAAGGTAACCAAGGGCTACATCTAGAAGCTTTAAGCAGAGGCATATCCTCTTGGCTTAATATATTAAAAATGTGCTCTCTAAATACATACTTATAGTGAGGGTTGAACACAATAGCATCTTCAATAAGTTTCCAAAAACTAGAAAACCTAAATCTATCAATAGACTCTTTACTGGTTGTAGACATTGGTGGCTCATTCCTCCCCCTGCCCCAGCAAATCAATCTCTGCTATTCAGTGGTACTCCCTCCCTTCCCTAGCTGCAAACATATCAATCCCTTTTCTCCACTAGTGTCCCTTCCCTCACCCAGCTCAAAATAAAACAATCTGTGGTGTTCGGTCACATCGTCTCCCCCATCCTGCTAATATGGTCTAGTGGCACCTCTACTCTCACCCTGCCCCAAACTAACTTGCCCAGTATCCAGTGCTACCCCCCATCCCAAGGCAACTCACACCAGTACAGTCAAATTTGTAAAACACAACCCTATAGCTGTTAAATACTGTATGTAAATAAAAAAGTGCCTTAACTATTTTTTTCTGGCAAAATATGCTGTCAGTGAAATAGTGCTAAATTGGTGTGTCCTATTATTTGAAAAAGTCTTTGACTTGGCCAACCTGCAAAGCAGAAAATGAGCAGCTGTGTGGAATGAAACTAAACTTGAGAGTCTCCATGCAGGAAGTAGACCACCATTGATTGATTGATCGATTCATTTCATTTATTTATGTATTGAAAACTTCTTAAAATACCTTTGAGCACAGGTGCTCACGTACAAAGGATCCTCATCAAATATACAGTCACAGAAAACAATAAAAATAGAATAAGTAGGTCAAAAGGAAGTGCAGTCAGGTCAGGTTCAAATCACTTAGGACAGATCAATTTGCATACAGTTTTGAAAAAATCCATACTGATCATTGTATAAATATCACAGGATATGTGCAGAGAAAAAACAAATAAATCAGTTTAACAGTTACAACTGCAATGAACTGCAAGGGTAGACTGCACACAATGGTGCCAGAAAGGTTTGAAAAGTGGTAGGGCCAAGGACGTAAGAGGCAAATTTTCCCCTATTAAATATATTACCATGATAGCAAAAAGTGATAGGGCCAGTGATAAAGTGGTAGGGCCATGGCCCTAGTGGCCCCCCCGTTCCGGCACCTATGACTGCACAGATCTCTTAGATTGATTAATCTTGGAGAGAGTCAGCACAGTGTCAGGCAGTTTGTTTAACCAGTTAGCAGCCTTGCTAGCATGTGACTGCTTGTCCAACTGAGTGTGCTGGACAGGAGGGTTAAGTGCTTTGCTGGCCATATTCCTGCTGTTGTACGGTACTGGTCGGTGATGGGACAGAAACAATTTGTTAAAGTAGGGGGTTTTAGGCCCTGAAGTGCCTTTTTGGCTTGCAAACAGGTCTGGAGCATTATTCTGCAGGGTAAATGTAGCCAGTTAGTGAGTATGTAAAGGGTACAACTATGATTGCAGTTATCTGCACCAAGTACAAAGTGGCATGCCTAGTTACCGATCAGCTTTACTCTGTGCAGCACCATATCACAGACAGCTGCTTAGAGAGGGCAGCCATAATCTGTAAATGACAGAACAGAGACATCTACAATAAGACATCTAGCATTCCCAGTAAGATTGTTCCTGTTACGGTACAGGGCACCCCGTCTTCTGTTCACTACATCCACCAGATTGTCAACACTGAGGGGAAAAAGACAAAGTGTCATCCAAAGTTACTCTAAGGTATTTGAAGGTCCACCTGTTCAAGGTTTTGTCCCTGGTCCTTTCAAGTGACAAAGGATGAGACTTTCCTCTTTTGTGGGAGACTAGAGAAGAGCATTGTCTTTATTTTTTCTAATTGAGGGACAGTTTTATATTGGAGAACCAGCTTCTAGTGAACTGAAGTTACTTTTAGGTGGTCTAACAGTCCAGATGGATGTTCCACGGCTGTGTCAGAAAACGGACACGGCATTTTGAAAATGCCACCCACTGTATCTATTATGAATGCCAGTGACCCACTTCCTAAGCTCCAGTGCCTCACATCCTGAGTGTGAGCACTCCATATTTTGAATGCTAGTGACCCTTGCCCTGAAAGTCAGTGCTCCACATTTTAAGTACCAGTCCCCACATTCTGAGTGTCAGGTCCCCTTATCTCATTGATAAAAGGTTGAGCGGTATCATGGCCTCAGTTACCTCAAACTCCATTACACCCCCCAAACTCCAGCCCAACTAAAATCATTAACATAAATCTTTGGGGCTACAAGAGTGTATCTTCCCCATCATTATGGCCAGTGCATCTGCCCAACCATATTATCCACCTGAAGAGCCATCTGGAAGCTTGATTTCTGATTCAAAGATAGCTGTCAGGACACACGGATGAGGCAGGTCACTCGTATATCAATTGAACAGCAGAGTTTGAATGTGAGTGTAGATTTTACTAAAGCATTCCTTTGTTAATGAATATCCTTTGCTAAACCCCACCCTGTGCCTCATCTATTGCTCTCGGTAACTCTACTTCCTAATAGATGGAAGCATGGTAAAAACAATATCCATGTTATTTGGCACTACTCAAAAACTTGGTAGATCCCCCCTTCCCCATCACCTCCCTCGTGTCACCCATCTTAAGCAGATCTCTAAATATAAATATTTGGGCACGTGGCTAGACCCCCCACCTTTCCTTCTCATCTCACATTGATGCAGCTATAGTAAAACTTTGACTTGGGATGATATTCTGCAACACAGACTCCCTTCCTCCTCCCACCAGAAGGCAAATTGTAACTAAACTGATCCTCTGCATTATTGACTATGCAGACGTGGTCTACTGCACTGCCCCCGCAACCTCCCTATCCAAACTTGAAGTCTCCTAAACTCCTTCTGCTGCCTTTCTACAAACACACCCTCTAGAACTCACCACTGTGATCTTTACCCCCCTCTTGGACTTACCCTGCTGCCCTACAGATGATATATCCACTCCCTCACCCTTATATCTAAATACTGGTTCAAAATGTTACCTTCCTACCTATTGGATAGTCTCTCCCCATGGCCTCCAACTCCCTTTATGAACTGAGACACAGAAATGAATGTTCCTTCTGCATACCCTGTCCTTCCCCACCTTTGGACAGGCTGCTTTCTCCTTCCAACTCCCCAGTTTGTGGAACAAACTTGCCCCTTCCATTAGAAACAGCATCTTGTACCTTGCCTGCAAGTACCAACTCCACTCCCTTCCTCCTCCACCTTGCCTCTGCCCCAGATGACCTTCTTTCTAACACTTGTCCCTCATGCCCTAAGCCAATCTACTGCACTTACTGTACTACTCCCCAATAATGTGAGCACTCACACATCAACTCTTTGCCTTCTGGCTCCACCACTGTAAAAAAACAGAAACAAACTGAAGATCTATATTGCAAGGTCTGTAACCATTTGCTAAACTATATGTAAGACCTGAAGGATATCCATTCTGGTCCACCCACTGTCTATGTTAAAATGTTGCTGTACCTGGCATCCTGCAAGCAACTTCAGCTTGCTACTAGTCGATCCAATGTTGTATGTAATACTGCTGTTTCTTTTTGTTTATTGTTGCATACTATGTATGTACTCCATCCCCCCCAGGTTGCAACTGGAATCCCTGGTTATCAGTTGTTTAAACAAAAAATAAAAATAAAATAATTGGCCCACATCCTCCCATGTCATGTAGTCTGTCCTTCTATCTGGGTCCTGGGCAGCTCTTCCGGTAGGTGTTAAGGTGTTGGTGAGGGCACTGGCAGTAGTAATGATGGTGGGGCACACATCACTATGCCCCCAAAGATTTAAGCTATTGATTTGATTAGGCTGGGGCTTAGGGTGGAGTAAAAGGTATGGGAAAGCAGGAAAAGTCCCCAGTGCTTGGTGCAAACCAGATGCTTTTATAAAAAAAAAATTGCCAAAGAAGGCAAGTTATTTATTTTTTTTTTTTAGCAATTTAATTTTAAAACAATGAGCAAAACAAGCCTAACAGTGAGGCAGTAAATACCTAGTGTAAACACCAGAAGAAGCCCTTGTGCAGTCTGGGTGAAAGCATTATATCCCCCTGGAAGGGGATACAGGCATTCTAATTTCATGACTGCACACCGGTGGTCAAGAAGAAGTAGCTATGCAGCATAACACCCACCATCTGCTCAAGATGCAGCTGGGAGGATGAGGAAGCATTGTTTACCAGCACATCAATTCTTACCCAGATGCCAATACTGCTCCTTAAGTCTTTAAGCATGATTCCCTGTGCATATATCCTAACATCATGTTTTTGCTGTGAGATGCAAGAGAGACCGATGCACCATGGCACTAGTCAGCCTAGACTAAAAGTAGGATGTACAGTAGCTGATGCCAGCTAAGACAGGAGCAAGCTTCCTGAGCATTGCTGAGTCAGAAGAGGCTGTGAATGATGTGGGGTTGGGGGATTGGGGGAGTAAGGGGAAATCCCCCCAAAAATGAATAAACAAATTAATACATGACTTCTCAGCCTTTGTTAGTTGAAGGACATGTTTTGTGAGGAGATTTATTTTATTTTGTTGATAAAGACAGGCTGGAGAGAGAAGTGCAATGCATGGTGACCAAAATAATTCAAGGCCAGCAGGGCAGCTCTTATGAGGATCGGTTCAAGGCAGTGAACATGTTCTGCTGAAGGCCAGACAACAGAGGGAAGATATGATAGAGAACTTCAAGATCCTGAAAAGGATGAACAAGATAAACTATGAGAAACTACTTAGCATAAGTAGTAGATCAAGACCACAGGGCATGAGTAGAAACTGATGGGAGGAGATTCAAGAAGAAGAAGGGAGAAAGTTTTATATTACAGAAAGGGTGGTGGAGTCATAGAATAATCTGCCAGCTAATGTGGTGTACCCCAAAACGATCGATGGTTTTAACTATGACTGGGACAGAGTGAAGGGATTAGTGGTTGCTCAGAGTGATATTGGTAGGGTAGGGAGCATGGGGAAAGATTGTGTAGATTAGAATCCTGTATGGACAATAGGTACTGGGTTTGTTAGGGTTTATGGGCAGACTGGATAGATCAAGGATCAGTGGTCTTTTTCTGCCATTATTGTCCAAGTTTCTATGTATTTTTATCTCCATGGACCTGGGTGTTTTAATTAATGAGCCATAATGACTTGGAAGGAAAAAAAATAAGTACAGGAAATCATAGCATTCAAACTGAGGTAATACAGGATGGAATAAATCATAACATCTCAAGAGTTCAAATAAACAGTATTTTATATTAACATTAGTCTTGACCATTCAGCTCAAAAGAAGGCTGACATTATCGTTTGTGAATTATTGTTGTGTGTTATTAGCCTTGCTAGAAAGTAGTAAGAAAATATTTATGTCAAAGTGCAAAGTGCAGACAAAAAGTTATAAATAAAGCCAGTGCCGGGACTGCTCTAGCTATCCCTTTTTGAAAAGTAATTCATTGAGAGGTCACTGTTAAATCCAAACAAAAGCAAAGTCCTTGCAATGCCATAACATTAGCTAATACAGAATGTATAATATAGAACGAACAGTGATGTGGTCTGTGGCAATAAAGGCAGTACAATATGCAGTGATATCAATCAGACCAAACCAAGGGCTGAAAATTCATACACAGTGCAAATCTCAGCTGAGCAATAAGTAAGTAATAACCCATGACAGAGTGTGGGGTTGTAGGTATTTAATGCACCCCAGGCAAGCATTAAATGCCTATAAACCCACACCCCATTGTGGGTTATTTCACTTATAACATGGGTGTGCTCAAAAATATGAACATTGGCACACAAACATGTGTTTCTTGTCTGGAAAGAGATGAAAAAGGAATGTATCCTGCCACCTGGGAAAGTAGTCCCTCACAAAAGACACCACATTGCATGCTGTCTGTGCTACAGAACTGTAATAGATACAGTAGTGATGTTATCAGTCACATTTCTTGTCTCTGACACCCCTCAGCGGTGTATCACCCATGTCTGTGTGATGTCTGCCAAGGGTTCCCCCCCAACACAACATACAAACTGCTCTGCATTTCTCCCCGCACACCTACCACTGGTGGCTCCCAGTCTTCCTCTCCAGAGACACACTGCTCTGGATTTCTCCCTGTGCACCTCCCACCACTGCCTCCTGGCCCCATCTCCAACACTGCAGCTATACACACTGTTCCATCCTGCACTCCCACTCCCCGTGTCTGAGAATGCAACACTTCACATTGTATGGTCCCGCTGTGCCACTGCAAAGGAACAAAAAAACCTGTGTCTCTCTCACGCTCCCACTCTGCAGGACACAGAAAGTTACCCACCTTTTGCTGTCGATGTTGGGACCCGATCGCGGAGAGAGAGAGAGAGAGAGAGAGAGAGAGAGAGAGAGAGAGAGAGAGAGAGAGAGAGAGAAATCATACTCACAATGGTGCACTTACTTTTAGGCCAATCTTGTCTGTACGGGGGAATATAGACATAGACAGACAGAGACATTTATGTTCAACAGTTCTGTACAAGAGGGTGTTGCTGTGCCATTCAAAAGGAAAAAAATCCTTCTGCTCCATGTTGCAGCTGCTGTTACTCTCTCTCTCTCTCTCTCACTCTCTCTCTCGAGTCTGTCAGTGTGCTGGTGTCATGCAAAAACACTACTGAGCAGGGTGCACTGCAGCACACAGACAGTAAGACACCTTTTGATGTGCATCTTGGGGACTTGAAGGAAGAGAGAGAGAGAGAGAGAATTCACTTGAGTCCAAATTCAGACTGGAGACAGGGAAAATGAGTACAAGACACAGACAGAGCACTGCCCCAGTCTGTCACTGTCTGTGTCTCACTTGGTACGTCCACTGGTCTTGCTGTTGTAGGAGTCAGGTGGGTGGCCTCCACACAAAATGGTTGCACATCATTGCAAGTTCACTGTGTATCTCTCTTGCAGTCCTACTACGGCTGGCTACGTCATCAAGGAGACAAGGGTGAATGAGGTGTGGAAAACCCCACTGACAACTGTCTCTTTCTCCCACTATAGTCTTTGGGGAGGGAGCACTTCTGCCACTCTCTGTTCATGGCACCAGCTCCCGCTGTCACCATAACATAAACCACACAGCAGACTGCAGTACATTGTCACTCATGGTCTGAGTGGCACTGTGACAGTACCTGTACAGCTTCCAGCTCCCGATCAATGGAGAACACACAAGGGGTTACACAGATCAACAGAATATGATAACTGGGTGAACACTGCCTAATACCCCCCATAAGTGTGTTACACCTTGCACTCACTAAGGCACTACTTAAGATGGTTGCCTTTCACTTTACAGTTCTGTTGTAAATAACAAAGCTGCACTGCCCTGGGATACTGGCTGAGGGAGTATCACAGGGGCCATGCAGATACAGGCATTTAATGCACGGTCACCTGATAGTGTTTTAGCAATCCCATTGGCTCCTGCTCTTTACCCATATTACCATGGACTTTACTCTTGCAAACATTCAGCTAGAGTTCCAGAAATCAATATTTAATGGGGTGGAGAATCTCCCTCACAAAGTATTCAACTGGAGAGTAGTTGCAGTTATAAAAACTAATTTGTATAAAAGTTTGGCATCAATACAGTAGATTCCTTTTTATACAAACAACAAGGAATACAACAGTTATGGCAGACAACTGTTTAAACATTTAAATTGTTATTAAGGATAAACTACATACTGTAAAAACACAAAAGCTCATTTTGCCCACCACAGTATATAAGGGCCAAATGTCACCTTTTTAATATTTATGTCCACCTGACATTTTTGCAGGTACAGGCTGTGAAAACTAGGAAGCAAAGATTTGCTAGAGGGGATGTGAAATATCTGCAGCTTGATTAAAGGCATAAGATAAATGAAAATTAAGTTGTAAAGGACGAAGGTTAGGACACAGTTTCTAAGTGAATAATGTGTAGCATTATTAGCAATCCAAAAAAGTAAAAAAAAAAATTATAAGAGTTTTGTTTTAAGCCATTACATAAATGACAGTATCAACACATAAATACCACACCTACCTTCAGGCCAAGAAAATTCTACTGAAAATTGGACCCACTGGCCTGCACTCTCTAATAAATCCTAACACATATGGGAGCACCCCAAGGCACCCAGGAAACATGCCCATCCATGTCCCCTACCGTAGGACTGCGTTAGGCCAAAGGTCCTTTAGTTATCGGGCACCCACCTGGCTTCATGAACTCCCACTGTCCATCTCCCTGACCCAAAGACTAGGCCAGTTTAAAACTAACATCAAGAGACATCTCATTGATTCAGAGATGTGTAACTGCAACTGAACACACCTCACCACCAGACTCAGGGTTGACATCCAACCCCTAGATACTACCAAAGTTCTGCAATGGCAAATACACTTTATCAAAAAGTACTAACATCTCTCCACTATGTAGCATACTCCTTGACCCTGGGCTGCTATGCAACCCATACTGAGATTTGTCACTATCTGTAATATGTATGATGTCTTTATGTAATCACTATTGTATATACCAACCAATTGTTACATGCTTGACCATGGGCTGCAACGCAACCCTTAATGAGTTTAGTCACTATCTGTTAAATGTATGCTGTCTTTATGCAATCACTATGGTTTATACCAAGCATTTGTCACATGCTTTTCTTGCTTATTCTGTGTGTCTCTCCAGACATGGAGCCTTTGCAAAGGAGTCACTGACTCAAAGGTTGTAATTCCGAAACTTTAATAAATAAATAAATAAATGCAAACAGTAGCCATAGAGCTACAGTAATTCCTTATGGCTGGACTCCAGGCTTTCATTTTAAAAAATTGGGTTTCTAGACCCAATGGTTCGAAAGTTAGAAATTTCTTTATATTGGGATAACTTTGGAACCATTAGGGCTTGAAACCTAATTTTACTAAATGACAGCTTGCAGTCACATAAGTTGATATTGACATAATATATTACTTCAGCTACCATATACCAACCTAAACTAGCATAAAATGGGTCGCTAAATTTTTTAAGTCCTGTTACTTTTAACACACTAATGCAACATGTATAGACATGCAGCGACACATGATAACTGTATCATTAGAATCTATTCATGTTGACCAGACTCCAAGCTTACATTAAAGAAAAAATGATGATTCTACTCTAAGCAGGGCTTTTGTTTGCCCCCTACTGAAGTCCCCACATTAGATTTTTAAGATTTTGAAGCACAAAGATAAAAACAGTGATTCAGCACTGACCCTGTATATTGAAAGGTTTGCACCTAAGTCATTAGTAGAAAAAGTGTCAGATAATGTAGTACAGACACTCCCGCAAATTTCTCATGCTGAGATGGGTTAAATTGAGCCCCACTTTTACAAGCGCTAATGCAAGCCCTGCCAAACAGGTCAAATGTTACAGTTTTCAAATATAATTTCAGGCATTATAAAATATCACAAAACATTATTTTTTAAATAGTCAGTAGATGCTAGTGGTTGTTCTAAGAATAAACACATTTTTTTTTTATAGTTTAATATTAGACAAGAGTAATCTACATCTACCACTTTGTGATCACAAATCAACAATAACATTGCCAAAATCCCACAAGGCAGAAATGGCCTGAGATGATGTGCAAAGTACACATAATTCATGAATTCTGCACAACTTATGAAGGCCACCTGTCTTCACAAAGTGTGCCTAATGGGGCAGGTGGATTCCATGAAATCACAAAGCATGTACTTTATAGAAGAAGACAGCATGGGGTAATCATGGAGGCCTGATTTCCACAAAAGTCATGCAATAATCCCCGGTCATGTCATATGATATTCCTACAAGAATTGTGTTTGGAAAGTTTTTGCAAACATAGCACAACAGATAGTGTTATCTCTTAAAATACTGTCCTGAGTGATCACGTGATGCAATGCTCAGAGTAACAGCTCCCCGCGATCGCTCCCTCTACGTGACAGCTATTTTCAGTCACTATCCCCTCAAATATTTCATTTTTGACTTTTTTGTGGTCTGGACAGTATCCTTTAACAACCGAGTGGCATTAGAGGGGCAAATATGGAAACAGAGATGCATCTCGCCCTCCCAAAGCACACGCCACCTTTGACCCTAGAGAAACCCAGTAAGTGATCCAAGACCCAGCTGGGCACTGGCGGCACAGCGTCTACTTCTACCACTGCTACCACACAAGCTACAGATGCAACTCCGCTTACACTTGAGCGATTTCTTTCAGAATTTACCCCAATCAGGGAAGATTTAAAATATTTAACTGCAGAGGTCAAACAAATGGCTACCGCACTCGATATTTCTACAAGGATGGCAGACAATGAGTCTTGCCTAATTTCCTTGTAGAAGCGAGCAGAATCCATTCAACCTGAGATGGTGGACAACAGACACAGGATTAAAAAGCTAGAGGCCAAAATTGAAGATCTGGAGAGGAGGAGTTGCAGAAATAATATTGTGATAATAGGACTTCCAGAAAAAGCAAAAGGAACCAACACTACTTTTTATTCAAAAACTCTTAGAAAAACTAGCCGGGCCTTCCACTTTTGGCTCTGCTTATACCATTGAGCGAGCAAATCAAGCTCTTAGACTGATGCCTGCACCAGGGTCAGCCCTATGCCCTCTGCTCCTCAAATTCTTAAACTTTCAAGAAAAACAATATTTTATGGACAAAGCAAGAGATCTTCAAGAAATCTTATGGGAGGGAACTAAAATTAAAATCACACAAGACTTGCCAATGGCAGTTAGACAAAGAAGAACCCTATTCCACCTTATTGGCTCCAAACTAATTGCAGCTGGAATAAAATTCAAACTGGGATACCCTGCCCGATTGCAGGTCCTGATAGCTGGCTCATGGACTACCTTTGAAGAGATTGAACTGGCACAGACTAAACTACAAGCAGCCTTCTCAGATCTGTTTCACTCTCGTTGAGTTGACATTACAGAAAGATATGGTGAGCATGTTACCAGATATAACCTCAAGAAGTTTTGGTTACTGCCCGATTTTTGATCAGGGGGAAAAATTTACTAATGGCTGAATGACCCATGTGGGCACCTGGTTGGGGCTTTGCCAGTAATTCTGACTTTCATAAGTTGCTCCAGATATTGCTATTTTACCAGACATAATGTTTGTGTTCAAGTTCGTCTTTAACTTTGACGCCTGGACTCATGGTGGTTTAGATTGTTTTTGGGACATGATGCATTTCCTTTTCTGATGTTGACAGTCCATGTCAATTCATCCAGCAGTTTAAAGTTCCTCAAGTGGGAGCTTTATTTTAATCTCCTGAATCTAAGCAGCATTTCCAAACCATAGATATCCTTTTTACCACTAAAGGGCCCTTGCACTTCAGACATTAACAAGTTATAATATGGAACTATGTTTTATAAAGGAGAGTTTACATGAAACATTTCCTTTCCATTCATACTTTCCTATGCTAGCTAGACTTGCAAAACTCCCTAAGAAAGCCCATGGGAGATGCAACGATATTGGGAATGGTCTTCTTGTTACTTTAGTTTCTTAAAGTGTTTTGAGAACTGCTGGCAATGGGTTTTAACCCCTCAAAACTGTTGGACACATATGACATATATGTAATTTTTATTTTATTTGTTAAACTTGATTTTATTGTTCTGTACTTTCCGGGGCATTGGTTGGGTGGAGGGAGGATAGTAGCGGGGGAGCATAATTATGAATTATGCAGATCACTATCGGTGCAGCAAGGTGAGGTGGGTGGGCTGGGTTATCGAGGTTTCACACAATAATTTCTTTGTTTCAGACATTGATGTGGGAAATTATGGGAAAGGGCGAGGGAGAGGGAGGACTGGGGAGTGGCTGGCACAGCTAGGGTTTCTAGTAGAGATATCAAAGGTTGCTGGTATTTCATTACTCTGAAATGTTTTAGGGCTGACTTAAAATCGGATAATGGCTAGTAAGGTACATTTTGCAACATGGAATGTGAAAGGGATGAGACTGAAACTCAAGCTGTACAAGGTGCTGAAACACTTAAATATCTTGTTTACTGATATTTCTTTTATTCAGGAAACCCATCTCTTATACTCTGAAGTACTCCAGCTTAGGAAGCAACAAGTGGGCTAGGTATTTTTAGCCAAGGACTCTACCAATAGATGTGGCACTATGGTATTAATTAACAGAAATATCTCCTTTGTTCCTACCAATCTAGTAAAGGATCCTGAGGGGAGATATGTATTGGTACAAGGCACAATGTTTAATAAAGACATTTTGCTGGGCATATTTATGGCCCTAATCAGGAATCACCTGGGTTCTTCACACAACTTTTCTTAACTTTAACCCCCTTTTTATCAGTCCCAATGATCCTGGGTGGGGATCTCAACCTTGTTTTTGACCCAAATCTAGATCGATCAGGTCACCACCGAAAGGGTTTTTCTCCCGCTCAATGAGCATTACGTGAACTAATGGATCAGGTTGGGCTATGTGATATCTGGCAGGTTCTCCATCTGACAGATAAAGAGTATACTTATACCTCCCAAGTGCATGGTACGTCTTCCTGCATAGACTACCTACTTTGCTCTCATTCATTTATCCCCAGGATCCTGGATTCATCTATCCAACCCGGCCCTCCCTCGGACCACTCCTTGGTCAGTTATATATTTCTGCTATCAACTCCTAAAGGGGGATCCCGATGAAAATTCAATTATCAGTTGCTGAAGGACCCAGATGTAGCTAAAAACAATCCAGGAACATATAGAACAATACACCTTAATTAACCATGGTTCCACAGAATGACCAGATATTGAATGGTGTGCCCTTAAGGCTTAATTCAGAGAGATTCTGATAGGGTTAGCATCCAAAATAAAGAGAATTAGAGAACAAAAAAGCCTTACAACTATTGTCCCAAATTAGGACCTTGGAACTCACTTTATCTCCACAGTCTCCAGATTCCCTTCATCAAGAGTTGATCAGACTGAGAGCTGTATATTTAGAGCTATTGCAGAAGAAGGCAGAATTTGTGATACTCAAAACCAAAACTTCCTACACAGATTGGGGAGAGAAAGCAGGATGCCTATTGGCCCTTAGGATAAAGTAACAGGAATCTTCTCGCTTCACAGTTTCAATAAGCTCACAGTCTGATGGCTCTATGAAAACATCCCCTGAAGATATTATCTCGGAATTTACTGGTCATTATGAATCTTTATATGGCCAAATGCCCCCCAACCCACTGAACAGGTAATAGATGGGTATCTTGAAGATACTAACTTGCCATGTCTTTCGAATGAGCAGCAGAACCTATTATTACACCCAATTACAGTAACAGAGTTAGAGGATGTAATTAAAAATCTTCCCAGAAATAAAACCCCTTGGCCGGATGGTTACACAGTCAACTTCTACCAAAAATTTAGTAAATTCCTCATCTCCCTCCTCCTCCGCCTCTATCAATATATACTTTCTGGGGCTGAAGCAGATTGCACATTATTTGAGGCACTCATAGTTTTGCTACCCAAACCGGGTAAGGCTCCTGAACTGGTTTCAAATTATTGCCCAATTTTCCTTCTTAATCAAGATCTAAAAATACTAACCAAGTTATTAGCTAATAGTCCTAATTTGGTTCTCCCTGATATCATTGGGCCAGAGCAAGTGGGATTCATGAAGGGTAGATCTTCTGCAGACCACCTATGCACCCTGTCTCACATCTTCTCGGTGTCCAGGGATGCCCCATTTTCTGCAGTTCCGGTCTCCCTGGATACCGAGAAGGCATTTGATAGGGTGCATTGGCATTACCTCTTCAGGATTCTCAAGGCTTTCTGCTTCCCATTATGATTCCAACAATGGATCCATTCTCTGTACCGATTCCTCTCAGCTCATACTGTATAACTGCTAATGGACACTTCTCAAACTCTTTCACACTGCATTCAGGAACAAGGCATGACTGCCCCCCTCCCCATTACTTTTCAGTATTTATTTAGAATCGCTGATCCGTAGACTGGTTAATTGTCAACTGATTCATGTCATCCCTATCCAATCCCATGAAGTAAAGGTCTTGGAATATGACCTGCTTCTCCAGTTATCCTATCCATCTTTATCCATTCCCCCAAAGTTAGAAAATATTGAGGAATTTAGTCATTTGGTAAATTATAAACTTAATGCTGGTAAGACCATAGTTTTCCCCCTTAACCACAAGATATTAAATCAGACATAATAGCACTAGGACTTCAATGGAAACAAGATTCCCTAAGATATATAGGTATAGAGCTTACAAAAAT
Organism: Neoceratodus forsteri; assembly: GCA_016271365.2. Lineage (NCBI taxonomy): Eukaryota > Metazoa > Chordata > Ceratodontiformes > Ceratodontidae > Neoceratodus > Neoceratodus forsteri. Next base: position 79,772,599 of record CM057453.1, read on the forward strand.
CTGGGTAAATGTTTAAAACTTCATTTGGACTCCATGTTGCTTACAACTAGTCAGGATTTAAGTTGATGGGCATCTCTCCCAATTTCCATTTGACACAGGATTAATTTGTTGAAAATGAATGTTTTCCCATGTATTTTTTATCCACTTAGTTTATTAAATATGTGGCTCCCCTTGTCCTGGTTTAAAAAAGTACATAGCCTTTTCAATAAATTTATATGGTCCAATAAAACACCTAGACTGGCTTTTTATAAATTAGCTGCTCCTAAGTCGAGAGGTGGATTATGAATACCTCATACTGGCCTTTATTTTTGGGTGAGCCATGCCAACAAATATCTGAGAAGGCTTTCACCTGCACCCCCAGCTTATTCCCCAGTGTGGATGAAACTTGAATTAGCTCAGATTCTCTCCTCAGGCCTTTCACCGGCTGCACTCCTATATATAAGAGAAAAGGCCCTGCCTACTAATTTAAGAAATACCCCAGTTGATACTTCACTTAGGATCCAGTCCCAGCTTTGTAGCTTTCTAAAATATAAACACACTATCGACTTATCACAACCTATATGGGGCAACCCTAATTTAAAGATAGATAGTAAAACACTATCTTCTTCCCGGCTACCTCACTTAGAGGAGAGTCTGCTGGAAAGTTTAGTCACAGAACAGGGAGTATGGTTATCCACGATAGATATTTTACATAAATTTCACATTCCCAATATACAGATCTTTAAAATGTTTTAACTTAAACATCTCCTTATAAAATGCTGGGAAACACCCCTTTAGTACAGACTGAATCCCCCTTTCTTAAATAATCAACCCCATTAGCAGGCCTTCCACAGGAGGTTTCCAAGATCTATGGAATCCTTTTCAATTGGATTTACCAGGGCTATTTTGGCCCTACCTTTTTTCCAGATAGTAAGATAGAATGGCCTGCATTATGGCATAACTGTCATAGGTTTATAACCCAGGACAGACTTCAGCTCACGCAAATGCATATACTGCACAATTTATATTATTCCCCACAAAAAATTAGCCAAATTGGGTTTAACACCCTCCTCCCTTTGCAACCATTGTCACCAAGAAGATGGTACTTTATACCATATCTTTTGGACCTGCCAGATATTATTATGTTTTACTACAAATATCATCGCATCACAAATGTGACTGTTCTCTGTATGATAAAACTTTTCAATAAAGATTGAATTGAAAAAAAAATACTATACTATGGTTAAGCTGATGGGGGAGACATTTGTCATGCCAATCAATCCAGGTTCATGCCTCAAGTCTGAACTGTCACTTAATGATTGCAGAAGTGGACCAAGAATTTGGGGGGGGGGTCACTTTCCATCTCCGGATTACATAGGGCACCTGGCACCACTTACCAATTAACCCTGGTAGTCCCAAAAGGGCATAATGGAGTAGCAGATGGCAGCAGGGGATGTGGGTGACCCTAGGGAAAGTGACTAGTGGGCTGAACATCAGTAAAAATTTGAAGTTGGACTCTGATGGTTAAAGCAGCCATCAGCCACCATGCCAGATAGTGTAGCTCTGTCCCTCATTCACTTCTGTGGAGCTTGTCTGCCCTGTACTGGTTCAGAGTTCATCCAGATGGTGCTCACCTGGCCCTATCTGCTGCCTGTGATGGGTAATAAATCTGCATTGCTATATGGCTGTTGTAAAGATTGTTTGATTCACAGGGAATAACACAGTTTCTAGATGCAAGGTTCAGGATGCCAATAGGTTCAGTGTATTTGTATCTTGGGTCATCCCAGAGTTGACTTCAAATACAGCAAAATGAGACAAAATGGGTGAACACCACTGTAATGTTCCTTTGTAATATTCTTTATTTCATCCACACATATTAAGGGCGGCAGTTTCGTGGCTGGCGCCACTTCCTCAGGCCCACTGTGTTGGTCTGTATAAAAATATAGAAAATTAATTTTTTACAACTATATTCTTAACATTTTGAATCCTAAATCTTCAGTTAACATCAACAGGCAAACCATCAATCCCTTTAAGGAGATAAAAATATGGTAACTAGATTTCTGTCATCATGTGACACTTATTTAAATCAAGACCTGTGCACCAAGAGGCAAACCTCTAGAGTGAATCCCCAAATCTAGGCAAAGCAGGGCAAGGTAAGGCTAGGCAAATTTTATTTAAGAGACGCCCATCCCAGAGGCTCTGGGCGCCAAACATTTAAAAATATAAATACTATACATTATAAAATGAAATACATAGAAATATATCAGACATAAAACAATACATCAACAAAAAACTAAATTTTTATATATATACAGTAACTTAGGCAATAACAGCCAGTGCCTAAAGAGCCAGGACTAACCTAACATAGGTTCTAAAACAGTAAGGACTATAGGACATAGTCTGGGAAGGCCTGATTATACAAGAAGGCCTTGAGGTGGGTCTTAAATACCTCCACAGAAAGGGGCTCCCTAACAGCTGGAATGAGAGAATTCCACAGGATGGGAGTGGTGACACTAAATGCTCTGTCGCCTGCTGTTTCTAACCTCATCCTGGAAATCACAAGGAGACCCCTAGAGGAGGAGGAGTGGAGGGAGTGGGTTGAGACAGCAGGAATGAGAAGGTCCTTCAGGTAACCAGGGCTCAGGCCATGTAGGGCCTTAAAGGTGAGTAAACCCACCTTGAAGAGGACCCTCCACCTAACTGGCAGCCAGTGCAGTTGATGCAGGACCAGAGTGATATGACAGTACTTAGACTGTCCTGCAACAACCTCACTGCCATGTTCTATACCAGCTGCAGTCAGCACAGGGTACTCCCAGAGACCCCGAGATAGAGCTCATTACAGTAGTCCAACATGGACGTCACTAAAGGCATGTACCAAGATGGGGAGGTCCTGCAGCGGAACTAGGGGCTTTATCCTGACAATATTCCTCAGATGATAAAAACTAGTATGTACAGTGGAAGACACCTGAAACTTAAGTGTCAGTCCACTGTCCAGAATAACGCCCAGATCCTGCATCCTAGAGGAGGCCTTTAACGGTACAGAGCCAAGAAAAAGCCTTGTCTCCGTTCCAGAGGCCAACCTATCATGCCCTCTGTTCAACTCCACCACAAGTATCTCCATCTTATTGGGGTTCAGTCACAATCAGCTGGAGGTCATCCTGTCATTAATTTCAGTGAGGCAGCTATTAAGCACTTCCACTGCACAAGATGGTCCAGGGACAAAGGAAAAATACAACTGGGTATCATCAGCATAGCAATGAAAATCCAGGCTGTACTTCCTAATGAGCTCTCCCAGGGGTAGCATATACATGGCAAACAGCATCGGTGACAAGATCGAACCCTGGGGAACCCTGCATGACAGGTGGCCAGGGAGGGGGAGAAATTACCCATCACTACCCTCTGCCTCCAGTTAGATAGAAAGGATTCAAACCAGCAGATGACCATGCTGGTAAGTTCGCAGAATTCCCTTAGGCAGTCAAGTAACACTCGATGGTCAACCCTGTCGAATGCAGAAAAGAGATCAAAGAGAACAAGACTTATCCCCTCCCCTCGATCTCTCGCCCTAAGGAGGTCATTGTGCTCCCGAACCAGCGCAGTTTCTGTGCTATGCCTCACGCGAAACGTTTATGTGAAAAAAAAGCAGGGTAATGGAATATCATAAGTTTACTCAATTTCATTCAATTAGCTCAATTATCACCGTCATGCCACCTCAAAAGAAACATTTGTTTTTAATTCATGTGCTTTCTTTTGCACGCTAGAGTGCACTTACACCTTTTTATTAAACTTTTCTATGTTCTATATTCCATGTAAGGCTGCAAGTCCACTGTTCTTATTCTGTAAAAGTATGTAAATGACTACATGAGATAGTATTCCCTTTATACATATTTTTCAACCATAGTTCAATCTGTTCTAACCACAAAGCTCTTCTGCATTTAAGTTCTCTATGGAAAATGTAATCATGCTTAAAGTCCAAAATGTATATATTTATTGAAATGTTTCACCAGGAAGGCACACTGAACAAGTTTCTCATCTCCCGGTGCGACCTGGGAGGGGGGGTACTATTGGATGAAGAACTAGACATACAGTTTAACATTTAAAACATACAAGAAATGAAACATTCAACTACATTTGTAACAAGACAGTTAAAAAAATATAAATGATCATTCAGTTGTATTTTTAACTTAACATACAATTAAATATATCATACCTGTGAAATATGAATTTAACTACAAGTGGCATATCTGAGGGACATAGTACATAGTGGTGAAGGGGAAGGAGAGCGTGCTGAGATGCAGGCTGGGGGGGTGGAAGGTTTAATAGGTGACGTGAGTCATGGAAAGGAGCAGAAGCATAGGAGGACAGTTAAGGAGGGTTAAAGCAGAAGTAGTTAGATGACAGAAAGTTATGCAAGTCAGAGACAAGGGGAGTGGGAGGAGGAGGAGGAGGAGTGCCGTATCTGGGGGGAGAAAGTTCCAGATTTGCAGAAAATTATGGGTAAAGCCTTACTGTCTGATGAGAGTAGTCCGACGGGGGACCAACAAAGTGCGAGTGACAGGATCTGAGAGAATGGGAGGATGAAGGTGGGGAAGAGAACAAACATGAGAGGTAGGAGGGAAGTTCCCATAACCACAGTTTAGAAGTGGGTTTGTCACAATGAGTGAGGTGCCTATTGGCCAGTCATTCAATCAATCAATCAATCAATAAAAATCTTTATTTGACCAGGTGAAATGCCATTGAGTGGAGTTCCTTTTCAAGGAGGACCTGGGTGAACACAAATACAAGATACAGGATAACATACAGGAATACGATACACAGGCATGAATAAACAAGCATGGGCGATACAATGGGTGGAATGCAGGATAAGTGCAACAAAAAGTATTTAACAGATACAAAACTGAGTTAACAAAAGTAATACAGATTGAGTCAGGGATAACGGGAAACACGGGGAAAGGGACATGACCCCTCACCACCATGAAGTGCTAAAGCAAAAGCAAAAGGGTCCTGGAGCACCTGTAAGGGAATATAAAAGGTGCAGTGAGGCAGTGAGGATGGGGGGAGCGACAGGAAGGGGGAAGGGGGGGAAGAGAGCCACAAACCAGCTGGGATCAAAATCTCTGGTGAAGCAAGGCAAAAAGATAAGGGAAGTAGTTCAGTCGGGGTAGCAAGCACAGGATTCTTTGATGTACTGAGGGTAGAATGCTTTGAAGGCTGCAAAACTGATTTTACACTTTAATTTCAGAGTTTTTTGCAGATTATTCCATAGCCTGGGAAGCGCATAGCTAATGGACACCCAGCCAAAGCGAGATCTGACTTTTCTTAACTTTAAGGTGATATAGAAGGTGCTTCTCAATGCGTATCTGCTCAGGGTGCAAGGAGGAAGGCCGACCGAGATATAGCCAGGAAGTTTATTGATAATAGCTTTGTATGTCCAGAAGATGGCATTTCTTTGTCGTCTGAAGGCAAAGGAGGACCAACCTACAGAGGTATGCAGCAAACAGTGGTGAGTGGAGAATGGAAGATCTGATATGAACCTTAGAGCTCTGTGATAGAGCGTGTTGAGTTTTGAGAGTGCGCCGACTAATCCATGACTATAAAGGAAACCAGCATAATCTAGCAAGGGTAGGAAGGTAGTTTAGATTAGTCTCAACCTTGCATCTGATAGGAGAAGATTTTTTATCCTATTGAATAGGCCAAGTCTTTGGCGAAGCTTCTTGATCAATTGATCTATGTGCTCTATGAAGGAGAGTCTGTTGACGATCCAAACGCAAGTGGGGGAAGGGAAATGGTGTGGTAGAGGTCACAGTGATGAGTGTGTGATGGAGCATCAAGGGCAAATCGACAGAAGGAGTTAATAGAGTGTCCAGTCTGATTAGGGAGGATTTTATAACTGAAAAAGCAGGTTCACCTAGTATTGATACATACTGAATTGGATGGACTCACAAAAGCAGTATTATGTAAGCTAATTTTTAACAGCTTGGGCTAAATATTCAAAAATGTGGAAAGCGGAGTGCAAAAATCTGCTCTCTGCCATGCGATAGCATGACTGCCCAAAGATGTTATATTCAGCGAAATAGTGCACCGGCACTATTCCACTGAATATAGGGCTATGTCGGCCCAGCAGTAAGGCATTTAGCACTGGGCAGACATGGCTCCCTAAATAGGGCGCCCCAATGGCTTGCATCCATGCTATGTTTCCGATATTCAAAAGAAACCATACAAATGAGCTAATTGGGCATGAAAGGTGCTAAGGGGCCATTTTTATGCCCATTATGGGCTCATTTGTATGGAGAGTGAGGCTGGATAGCACGGTGCCTCCCCCCAGTTGCTCAGTCCCAGAGAGCTATCCCTGGTGCTAGTGGCGCCCCTATCAATCACTGGCTTGATGTTAAATAGTAAACATTTCCTGGTGCTAGTGACCCCCCCCCCACAAATTGCCAGCCTGATATTTGAAAAATCCTTCCCTGGTGCTAGTGGTCGCCCCTCCACACCAATTGCCAGCCTGATATTAAATAATTAACATTCTCTCATGCTAGTGGTTCCCCCACTGCTGAGTCACCAGCCCCATGTTAAATAGTAAGCATTCCCTGGTGCTAGTGGCCCCCCCACACCCCACCGATCACTGGCCTAATGTCTAAAAAAATATTTTCCTGGTGCTAGTGCCCCCCTCCCCGCTGATCGCCAACTGGTTCTTAAATAGTTAACATTCCCTCATACTAGCGTTCCCCCTACCGATTGCTGGCCTGATGTTAAATAGTAAACATTCCCTGGTGCTAGTGGTCCCCCCCTTCACACCTGCACCCATGCTGGATGTTATATCCATCATTCCCTGGTGTTCAGTGGTCCCTCCCCCCAACTGCACCCATGCCTGATCATTAAATGAATACTCCCTGGTGTCCAATGGTCTCCCACCCCTCCTGATCCCCTGTACTATAATACAACACCATTTCCTGTTGTTCAGTTCCCCCATCCTGATCCCCTGTAAAATAAATTGAAACCATTCCCTGGTGTCTAGTGGACCCCCCTTCCTAGCACCAATCCTTTGTAAAATAAATTGAAACCATTCCCTGGTTTCTAGCAGAACCCCCTTCCTATCCATGATCCCCTGTTAAGTAAATTGAACCCATTCCCTGGTGTCTAGTGGACCCCTCACCCCCTACCCTGGCAGGTAGTGCCCCACCACTCTGCTCCCCCCATCCTGACCTTGAGCTGGCAACTAGCACAGCACTCCACTCTCCACCATGGCCAGGAACCTACTAAGCTGTCAATGAGCACATACCATAATTATACAGTATGCACTCATTGTCAGCTCAGTCGGCAGCCAGCCATGGTGAAGAGTAGAGGACTGTGCCAGTCGTCAGCTCAGTGTCGGGATGGGGAGAAGCGGGGTGGTGGGGCATTACCTTCTGGGGTGCTGGTCTGCTAGACACCAGGGAATGGGTTCACTTTATTTAACAGGTGATTGAGGATACGGCGGGGGATCCACTAGACACCAGAGAATGGTTTTAATTTATTTTACAGGGGAGCGGTGATAGGGAGGAAGTTCTATAGACAGCAGGGAATGGCTTCAATTTATTTTACAGGGGATCAGAATGGGGGGGAACACTGGCCACAAGAGAATGGTATCATATTATAATACAGGGGATTAGAATGGGAGACCACTGGACACCACAGAATATTTATTTAATGATTGGGCATAGGTGCAGTTGGGGGCAGGGACCACTGGACACCAGGGAATATTTAATTAAGGGCCAGGCATGGGTGCAGGTGGGGAAGGAACAACTGGACACCAGGCAATATGTTTTAATTAAGGATTGGGCATTGGTGCATTGGGGGGACCACTGGACACCAGGGAATGATGATATAACATTAGGCATGGGTGCAGGTGGGGGAAGGGATCACTGCACCAGGGAATGTTTATTTTTAACATGTGGCTGTTGATCAATTGGGGGAGGGTGACCACTAGCACCAGGGAGAGATTTTTGCAAATATCAGGTTAACGATTGGTGGGTGGGAGGACCACTATCACCAGGGAAAAAACCTTTTAAACATTGAGCTGGCAATCAGTGGGCTGGGGGGACCACTAGCACCAGGGAATGTTTATTTAATACACTGAGCTGGCAATTGGTGGGTGGGAACCACTAGACACCAGGGGCTACTGTGTTGGAGGTCTGGGGGCCACCACACTTCCTCTGCCAACTGCTAGAGTTGAATGGGATTAAGTTATGGTTTTGATTGGTAGTATGTGCACCACACAAGGGAACCAGGCAAAACAGCCTTGCATGGTGCACATACTCTGACTATTGGACTGTGCCAATATTTAGGTCCCCGTCCCTTCATTTGCATTGCACCTTCCTCTGAACTTTGCCTGGGCATACACCCAGTTGGCCTATACTAGCCAGGCTTTTGAATATGGTAAATCCATGCACAGCCCGGTTTGAACAGGCAAACTAGGAATTATGTCCAGGCAAAGTTTGGAATATCTGGCCCGTGGACTTAAAACTTTCTAAAAATGAAATTTCTATCCCCAACAATTTCAAAGTTGGACCTTTCAAAAGATAACTTCTTTAAAGTGTGATATCTTTAGAAACATTAGAGATGGATACTTAATTTAAAAAAAATCAAAAAATGAAAGCTTGAAGTCGGGTAAATACAGTAGATACAGCCATAAGATATTACCACAATGACCATATAGCGATATAAAAAAATTAAATGTTTCATATAAAAAATGGTTTACTAAATTTTAAAGTTCTGTAATTTTTAACAGTATATTATGTGAGCATGTATAAACATGTAGTGACACAGGAGAACTGTATCATTAGGATCTATACATATTGAAGGGTCTCAAAGCTTTAATTAAAAAAAATAAGTTTCTTTAGGCACTTTTACACACAGGTTTCTGTAATGGAATGACTGTTACGGAAACAGTATACCGTTACATCCCCTGCTGTGTGTAAAATGCATCCGTTCCGTTACATTGGTGAACGTTCACCCGAACCGCAATCTCTTCCTACCTCGGTTCGTCCCTTTGAGATCTGTTTCATCTGGCTGTGTAAAACAGCCATTCCAGCACCAGTAAGAACACAGCCATAGAGCACCACACTGCATGGGGGAGCCGAAACACAAATACTGAAAACGAAGATGGGGGGTTGACGGAATACCCTCTACATGTAAAGTGAACCACAAATGGAACAGAGTACAACGGTGGCACACCGGTAACGGCCATTCCGTTGTACTCGCCTGTGTGTAAAAGTGCCTTTTAAGTAACAGTTCAAATGTTACAAAATGTTATAGCTTTTAAAATATAATTTCAAGTGTAATAACATATCATAAAATATTAGTTGTTCTGTCTAAGGATAAACACATTATTTTCTAATTATTTTATATTAGCTTTTTTATTTTAATATTTTCCATTTTGTGCATTAAATAACAATAAAATAATGACAGTAATATAAAAATCTGTTTTTATTCATTTTAATGTTATTTTTATTTATATGGCATGCCAATATAATCTATGATAATAAAGGTTTTGCACTTAGAAGTTCTAGTAAATTTCTATGGTTTTTATTTTAACCTTTTCATTATTTATTATTAAAAATTGTTGCATTGTACTGTAATAGTATGCATCATTGGGTTGTTTTAGAAGCTCATAATGCTGCATGGAGCATTCAAGTGGCTTCACTATGGAAAGAGCCATGGTAAGGGTTGCCTATTGGGCACTTTGGAGGCCTGTTCATGTGGTGGCAGAAGCAGAATAAGCCTCTGAAACACACACCATGGCATACATTGTCTGGGCCTGGCATACTTTGCCAATGTGAAGCATGATGGAATGTTGTATTTGTTCTTCAGTTCTTCATGCAAGAGTCTTCAAAAGTCAAATGTCTTCTACAGTAGAGAATAGCTGAAATTCAGGAGCCATCACCGCTTTCCAATGAGTTGTGAAATGAATACCTAGACACTGGTGATAGTGCTGCTGCTGGTACTGGCCAAGGAGCATGGCAAGCCAGCCCAGTGGCACTGAGGGTTGAGGTGCTGGATGCCACTCCTCATGCCACACCGGCAACCCAGGTTCGGAGATGGACTCAGGGAGTTGGGGGTCAGCAGGGGAGGGAGAGGATCGAACGTCCAGAGGACTGCTCTCTCCCTGGGGAGGGATCCTGGGGCTGCTCAGTGCCCTTGCAAACCCTGATGGAGATTGGGGGTACTGCAGGGATCACCAACCAGAACATTGGGGTGGGAGTACAGCAGACATCAGCAGGGCAGCCGTGCGTGGATGTCATTGCACGACGCACTCTCGGGAGTAACCTACAAAAAGCAGAAAATCCTCCTCCAGCTGGGTGAGATGATGGTGAACCTCCAGGGGGCAGATGCTCCATGTGTCCAACACCAGCTGCAAAGCTGACTTGACCCCTAGGAATCCTTGGCCTTCTCCTCTGGGGTTGGGAGAAGTGGGGGTCCTGATACTGACATCCTGTCGGTGGAACGGTTCAGGTGGGCGGTTAGAAGCAGACGTTGAGTGAGTTATCTCAAAGGATGCCCCAGTCTGGTAGGTGCAGACAAATAATCTACAAAAATAAAAAAAAAAGGAGCATGGCAGAGCATAATCCTGTTACATGGGTGACATGACAATAAATTTATTACATTAAATGACAGATAACATTTTTAATGTATTTTTGTATGATACTAAACATGCTTTTTGAATAACTAGATGATAAGTCATGAAGATGATAATAAATAACACTATACAGTATATAGTGCCTGGAGGTGGACATGCAAGCTTTCATATTCATGGTGCACACGTGGTTGTAGTGGCCCTGGCAGCTGGTGCCATGTTGTTTGTAAACAAAAGACAGGTGATGAAGATTATAATACATAGCTCTATCTGTAGTTCCTCAAGATACACAGGCAAGTGTTCACATCCATGGTACATAGTTTCACCTCTTACATAGCAATGGAACCAGTCTGATTGTACCGTTGTGCAATGTGCAGGCAGAGAAGAGGGTGGTATCACCCACATGCCACAGTTACACATTATAAGGAAATGTAATTCATGATGGAGGGAGGACAAAGAGGATCTTAATCAAAAGGAGATGTGTTTTGAAACTAGTATTTATCTATGGTTTTTACATTTATGTAATTGTTATTAGTTACTGTTATTATATTTGGCTGTATTTATATGCCAAGAAAATGTGATTTCATTGGATTTGTAGGGTCATCTATAAAATACTCTCTCACACTGCACAAGATCCATTTCTTTTTTCAGGTACAGTAGGCTGGTGGTGGTGGGGCAGGTGTACTTCCAGAGAGGAAACAGGTGCTAGAGCAATGCTTGCAAGATGATTTCTGTATTTTAGAAAGTGTAGAATGGCATGCCTTCAGGTGGCAATGAACAGGGCAGCAGATATGTTATATAAGCAGATTATATAATCTAATATCATATGATATATGAAAAGATAATATACGTTGATGTAATATTACTGGTAATACGTGTTAATATAATATTATTATACTCTATGGAAATGTGGGTCTTTGTGTTTCCAGACTTATTGGAGAAAGTAATGCTGTTACTATAAATCCCTCTTGGATGTCCTGATCTCTACTCCTAGATATGTTATATGCATACTGAACTAATAAATAAAAGCTTTCTACTTTAGCCACTGTTAGAATTCTGGCATACTGAAGAAAAACTAATTTAACGACAGATACTAGTTTTTCCTCTGTTCAGCTTAAAGGAGAAATGTATGTGCTCTATCAGTCTAAAGGTTATCGCCCTCCCTGGTTAAACATGTAATAGATCAACTTAAATATCTAGATTCATAACATTCATGGTCAGATCATTTAAAAGGTAAAATAATAAGCATTACATAAGTCCAGTACATAAAGTCATGCATAGGCTTAATGCAATTCTTATGTAGTCAGTACAGTATATCAATCAAGATTTTCTGAATGGTACCCAAAACTGAAATTGTGCTTTCAACTTGAGACATATCCTCTTGAGCTTCAGAATTATCAGATATGACATATTCTAATTATTTATCATTTGTATCTCTTTCCATCCAAATGTTTAAATATTAAATACAAGCAGATAGGTCTCTAATATGTGAATGCTGACTTAAAATGAATGTGTTATGCATGTTCATTTCAGGTGTGTGTGGTATCTAAAAACAAGGAAAAAATGTTTGGCAAGGATTAGCTTGTTCAGAAAATCTTTAGGATGATGAATTTGTTCTAATTTATTTTTACATCTGATCTAAATACTGGTAAAACATTGATACACTACTGGAATAATTGCTTTTATCTAAGAAACAGAAAAACTGAACTTAATATAATGAATATTTTTCATTTATTATTAAGTGCCAAGAAAACATGAATCATGAAATTAAGTTGTAAAATTGGATTTGTGCTTGTTGCTTGACTCCATTCCCTCATACTGTTTTCAGAAGTCACAGGGGGTACTCTGAGGAACTGCATAGCGAAGGCAAGATGATTTTTTGGGGTCCTAGACTTAAAATTTCTGAACGGATCATTTCTATCCTGAGCAGGGTTACTGAAAATACTGGAAGAAAAAAAAGAGGCAAACTGGTATTTTTCTAGATTGCTCAAGATGATTTCATTACCGGATTAACCAGATGACCAACAAGGACTGAAGGTTGTTTGCACTGTAGTGTAAGCAGAACTAGTGAATGTCTGGAGACTAATGAACAATGGTTTATTTGGCTTTGCTTTCATGCATTCTGACCTCATTATCACAATCCCACAACCAGGACTGCCAGTCCCTGTTATGCAATGACCAGCTCTTTCTGCACCACCACAACTTGTACTTGACAGGACTGGCATGCTGGTACACTTTTGTTTCTTTTCTCCCCTTGCATCCTTTTCTCCTCCTGTTTCTTCTTGTTTTTTTACGTGCATTGACAACACACATACGACACATGATTACCCAATGCAGCTGCCAGTGGATGCTGACAATGACACAATAGTCACTGAGAATTCCTAGATGCTTGCATGACATGCACACCCAATGCACGGAGAAGCAACAGTGCTGTACAACTCAAAGGTAATAGGGAAGAGGAACACCACCAGGTCACCCCCACCTCCACTGACAAAATGATACACCATCCCCCTGGCCAACATTGTCTCTCACACAGCAGTCTACTTTACTTTTCACTCACTGCCTGGCTGGCAAGATTATAGCCTACACTTTTCAGTCCTCCTCTAAGGGCCTCCTGGTGATTCCCAGGATGAGGTTTAAAACCACCAGCGACAGAGCATTTAGTGTCACTGGCCCCATCCTGTGGAATTCGCTTCCTCCACCAATTCGGGAGACCCCTACAGTTGAGGCTTTTAAGGCCCACCTTAAGGCCTTCCTGTTTAATCAGGCCTTCCCAGACCTTAGGTATTAGTCCTTCCTGGGTACCCTGCTTTTCTGTTTGAGTTTCAGCTTTTATAGAAATATTTATTAATTATATTTATGTATGCTGATATTTTATTGTTTTTATATTGATTTGTATTATTGCACTGATGTTTTTGTTGTTCAGCACCCAAAGCCTCTAGGATTGGGCACCTGAAAATTTTATTTTCCTTGCCTTACGCAAACAGGTAAAAAAAAAAAAACAAGATGGATGGATTTCTGTGCCCTCTTCACCACCAACACTCAGCAAAAAAAATATTTGACAAATAAATTACAAATCCTAATGGACCTTTACCAGTCTACAAAATTCACTGTGCCCTGCTCCTGCTATTGTTGCAGGGCCTGATAAAAGAAAAAGGAGACATACTGGGAACCGGGTACCACTGGAAAGAAAGACACTCAGACAAGAAAAATGGGGCACTCACCACCAAAGAACAGCCACTGAAGTCACAAGCTAGTCAGCAAAACTTTATTGTATGGCCATTAAAAATCACTTGGCTAAACATCTGACACATTTCACACACACCTGTATGTTTATCCAAGGCATATTGACACAGGTGTGTGTGAAACACATCAGGTGTTTTTTTTTTTAGTTGTTTAACCAGGAGTAGCACAATAAGCTGAAAGCTTTTTTACAGGTGCATCCTGGAAGCACAGGGAAGTTAAATGACTTGGTCAGGATCACACAGTGTGTAAGTGGAAGCTATAGGATTCAAACCCAGGCCTGGTCTGCTAGATGTCACTAAATTTGTAGCTCATAGCCCAAACCACTGCACTATACTGCCTCCTAGGCGTTTGGCCAAATGTTTTTTTTTTTTATGGCTATACAATGAAGTTTTGCTAAGTAGCCAATGACTTCAATGGCTGTTTTTTGGTGGTAAGCACCCCGCTTTTCTTTTCATTCTATTGCAGGGCTTGTATCTGCAAGTGCAGGTTCACACTGTGCAATGTCAGTATGGTTCCTAAGTCTAGTTGCTTGAAATTACCATTAAATACAGGGAGAGTAGCCAACTGTCATGATAATGCATGGTTCAGTGATGATTTGGGATTTTTTTCTCACCAAAAGTCACTCTTTTTCACATACAAGAGATTCTGCCATAGCCAGTTCTTTTCCTTCTGAGAAAGAACTGGAAATGACAATGTGATTGTACACAGCATGATGCGTTCTTGACTTTAAGCATCACTGACTGGTTATTGCAGGTCACATGATTTGCTAACAACTTGGACATGCTTAGAGTATTTGCCTTCTAAAAGGGCTGTAACAAGACACTGTAGTGCTGAACTGCCAAAGGAAAGTGGGTTTCTTCAGACCTGCTTAACCAGTGTCCATAATGCCAGATTTTGGCATGTTCACCAAATGCATATTCAGCACTGGCCCATCTTTAGCTAGAAGTGAATTCATAAAAAAATATTTATATCAGAAAAAAAGAAAACAGTCTTCACATGCGAACAGAGTAAAGTTCAAGCCCTCTTATGGAATGGTAAACAACTTAAGGCAATTTGCAGTTTTGACTCACGGTGGTGACTGCAATGACTACCCTGTAGTTATATGAATAAACATAGTGTTTTACCCCATGCTTCCTACTTTTATTACCCAAAATTGAAAAACAGAAACAGGAAAGTGATGGCAGAAAGGGACCTTATGATCCATCTAATCTGCCTGTTTCAGAGTAACTACCCCCTCCCCCCATTTACTATTTTAAAAATTCTGAACAACCTGCAGAACTTTGGTAACTAGAGACATGGGTGGTCATTCTCAAAGGCGTGGTGCAAGTCGCGCCAAAGGCAACTTGCATCAACTGCCAATGCACCTGGGACCCTGTGCCCAGCTCTCTATCAGGCAGGGTCCTGGCAGCAAAGTCCCACATCTTGCAGCAACCCAAGTGATGCACCAAACATAGGGTGCACGTGGACAGGTTGACGCAAGCATGTGGCAGTGCACTTGCAAAGGACACAAGCGCCCCCCCCCAGCCCCGATCCCCAAACATATTAATAAGTAGCCCCCCCAGCCCTGGTCCCCAAAAATATCATAGGCAACTTTCCCAGCCCCAACCAAAAATGTTCATAAGTAACCCCTCCCAGCCCTGATCCCCAAAGGGTTCATAAGTATCCCTCCCAGCCCCGCCTCCTGAAGTGATTCATTTGTTATTTTATTATTCTGCTTTATATTTATTTTAATGTAGCCCTGGTGGTCTAGTGGACCCCCCACCTGGCAATGCCTACCACCCTGCTCCCCCGACCCTTACCCAGCTGGTGACTGGCACAGCCCACCTCTTGCCACTGTGGTCAGCCACCAACTGAGCGCTATATGAGCGCATACTGTATATTGTATGCACTCAGTGAATGACAGCAGCTGTCATTCACTGAGTGTGTACTATGGCCAGTACGCGCCATGCAGAGCTCAGTCAGCAGCTGGCCGCAGTGGCAAGAGATGGGCTGTGCCAGTCCCCAGCTGGGTATGGGTTGGGAGAGTGGGGTGGTAGGGCACTGCCGGGTGGGTGAGTGGGGTCCACTAGACCACCAGGGCTGCATTGGAACAAAGTACAAACATGACACTGCACAATTAAATTAAATTATTTTGAGGCTCGGGACTGGGATGGGGGTTACTTCATGACATTTGCAGGGATTGAGGCTTGGGGGGGCTATTTACTAACATTTTGGGGTATGAGGGCTGGGGGATCTGGCAGCCCACCAGGGCTTTCTAATGAGAATGTACTGGGGATCGGGGCTGGGGGGGTGCTTGTGCCCTTTTAGTGGGCATTGCCACAGGTTTGCAGCAACCTGTTCAGGTGCACTCTCCTTTGGTACACCGCTTGGGTTGGCATAAGTCACAGGACTTAACCATGGGGCCCTGCCCAATAGAGAATTGGGTGCCGGGTCCCTGGCACATCAGCATTTGGCTCAAGTCACCTATGGCTCGACTTGTGCCATGCCTTTGAGAATGGGCCCCATTATTTGTAGACATCTTCAGTGTTTGTGAGTTTAAAATGAGAAACAAAATGGCGGCCGACATGCTCAGTATTTTTTTCAGCATGACAGGTAAATCGTGGAAATAAGTAATCAGGATTTTTTTTTTTTACCATTTGAGACATAATTCATGAAAATAGTCGCTTTTTGTTTTGTTTGTTGTTTTTTACTGTTTGTGTCAGGATATTAACTCTAAAATCGTTGAAACTTTGGAACCATACAACATTTTTCACCAAACCTTCCAAGGGCACACCCTTGGCATGGGCCCCTTCAGCCCTAAACATTTCATGAAAAAATACCACACCATCTAGGCTGTAGGTGAGAGCAACAAACACCCAATATTAAGTATAGTGAAACCAAACATGTTCCCCCCCCCCCCAATTTTTGGGGCACAACATATCTGGAAAACTGAACAAGACGGCATCACAAACTTTTTTCACCCTGAAACTCTGGCTGCCTGACTGTGCATGCCAAAGTTTGTGCTACTTCATCAAAAGACACCATAGTTATTGGGGTTTAACATTAAACAGCCTACTCAACCCTAAATATAGGTTTGCGATAATAAATGACAGTAAAGGATGCTATAAAAGGAAACAACCCCATTAAGAAGGTAGCCAGATCATAAAGCTACAAGCTTGAAAGGAGAGTGGGTTTATACTCTGGTCAGCCACCTCTGCAGATTTATTTCCAGGTATAGTGGACTTCCCTATCTTTTATTTTATATAATGCACTTGGATGCATACTGTTAGTTTTGATCACAGTTGTGTATACAGGAAAAGGGTATACAAATAAACTTTTTCTAACCACTTCTAAGGGGAAACTTTCTCCACAGCAGCCTGCAGCACAAGTTTCAGCTGTGGCTGCAGAACTCAAGGAAGCCCCACTGTTATCATATAGAGAACACAGGTCAGGAGCACTAAGTTGGACACTCTGCATATTGGGGTGCTCAGAAAATGTATTTCTGGCAAATTAAAAAAAAAACAGCAGAATATAGCTAAATGGGCCCCATTTACCTAGATTCAGTTGTTTATTTTTTAAAAAGATATTATTGTTATGCATTTTTAGTGTTCGTGAGATTCAAATAAGAAATAAAATGGCAGCTGGCATGATCAGTATTTTTCCAGCAATAAAAGTAAATCATGGAAGCAAGCAGTCATGACCATTATTTTTGTTTTACCGTGCCTGAGGTAAATCATGAAAACAAGAAATTTTTTACTGTTCATGTCAGGACATTAACTCTAAAATCTTTATAATACTGGAATCATAATATTTTTTCATGAAACCTTCCAAAAGCACACCCTTTACATGGGTCTCTTCAACCCTGAAAATGTCATGAAAAAATACTACACTGTCTAGGCTGTAGGTGAGAACAAAAAATACCCAATGTTAAGTATAGGGAAACCAAACATGTTTTTTTTTCCATTTTTGGTGCTCCATATCTTGAAAACCTAACAAGATGCTGTCACAGGACTTTTCACATCTTGAGAGTCTGGCAGCCTGACCGTGCATGGCAACATTTGGGCTATTTCATTAAACAACACCAAAGACATTAAGGTATAACAATTGGGGTTTAAGTAAACAATAATCCCTGTCAGGGTGTGCTGTTATTGGGGATTAATCAACACCCTGGGTGGGTGGGTGCATTGTGAGGCATGAGGCTGCAGGCCAAGTGTCCTCACAGCACCCGGGGTGCTGACAAATCCCCAATAGCCATGCACCCTGGAGTAGGTTATTGTGCTGATAACATGGGGTACACGCAAAACAAGGAGAAAACAACAAAAAGGGTTTTTCTTCCTGTTTAAAAGACAAAACAATTACTGTATCCTGCCACCTAGAAAAATAGTCCCCAACAAATAATGGCAATCTGACTGCTGTCATGCCCTTACAAATGTCAGAAATACTGTGCTGATATGAATTCTGACATTTGTTGTGCATAATAGCCTTTTTGAGACAGCTGCTCTGTACTGCAAGATGCAAAACATACACACAGTGCCTGACTATGGGGCTGCCTCTCTTCATGGTATAGACAAGGTGTCTGTCACTCGCTGGCTTAGCTGCTCTCTGTCTCTCTCTCTCTGTCTCTCTCTGTCTCTCTCTCTCTCTCTCTCTGATCCTGCAGCACAATGCCCTGTATTTGTACAGAATATGTGCAGTGGAATTGTACACTTTCTGCAGTACAGAGAGGGTGCCACAGCTCAGAAATTATGCCATCAGGATGAAGCTGAATAATGCCGATGCTAACCATTCCGACAGTGAACTCTGCGGCTCAACAATGCTGCTCACAAGACTTCAAGCCTTAGTTCCCGCAGATGTAAAGGTGTCAGTAACATTACCACACTAAACTGTGCAGCTGCCAATGTTGGCACATGATCCTTACTATCACTGTCTCTGTCTGCCCATCACACTGTACACCTTGCGGTGAGTTGTGAGCTAGTCCTGTATTTTGGGATGGCAGGTGGAGGGTGGGCTGCTCCGTGTGTGGCTTCACCACATGTCTCTCTCTCTCTCTCTCTCTTTCTGCCTGGCCACCTGGTTAACAAAGCTGTGACGGTTACACTCTGTATAAAAAGTCTCTGAGAGACACAGCAGTGTGCTACTTTGCTCATCCTCGTCTCTCTCTCTCTCTCTCTCTCTCTCTCTCTCTCTCTCTCTCTAGAAACAGCACAGGCATTCAGGTCTCCATACTTGATGAGCTTATCACGCTGTCTGTGAACCTCTCCTGTTTGGTCTCTCTCCCCCTGTGACTGTCACAGTCACACCGGGTGGTGTTTTCAGAAGTATTTCACAGTTGCTCTGAGTACCTGGCCCCCCGGTACTGCCAGTAGCTGAAAGTGTCTCCCATAGAAGGCAGCACGGGAAGCAGAGATTGTGGGGGGCGGGTGCTGACTCTCTACCAACTGGTGACCTGCTTGGGCAAGACAACTATTACAACTTTGGAATTCATGATTGAGACACAGACAGAGAGACACAGATGGACAGGCAGAGGGAGACAGGAGACACTGGAGCAATTTGGATTTACAAACCCCGAAGTCCCATCCTCCCTCTGACTGTTTGTATCTCTCTCTCTCTCTCTCTCTCTCTCTCTCTCTTCTCTCTCTCGCGATGCATAGCTTACTTTAACTAGATGAGGTATGCTTACTATAATTTGCATTCTACCATGGGGTGCAACTGGTTCGGGGTTGGGAGAACAATAAATACAGACAAGAAGGCAACTGCAGTGATGTCAAACTTCAAGTACACCACTGACAGTAACTGGTTCTGTGTGTCTCCCTCTCCTGGTCTCGAACGTGGCTCCTGCTCTCTTCCTACACAGGATGAGGTACCATGCCAGGACTTGTATAGTAGTGTGGGGATAATTACAAGATCCGCGTGATGGGTGGATGTGTAACTATGTAGCACTGCTGGTAAGGCTCTCACTCTTTTGGTGAGGATATTAATGGCTACCACTGACACTGGATTTGTGGCAGAATAATGAGATCGGGGCTGCTGACTGATCTCTCAGGGAGAACGCTTCACCACTTACTGTGCATATATCATGGATTAATCAATGGTCACCTGATGGCTCTTTACCAATCAGATACTTGTCTTTCTCTACCCCATGTTATAACATTAAACAGTGTATTTAACCCTAACTATAGGGGCAGTACTGCACCACTATACAACAGTCAATTCCTAATTTATGCACATGCCTGGGACATCTCAATTTTGTGTGTACATCTGAAATTGCATACAACCAAAATTGTATTGAAATCACTGGAGCCACTCAGTAAAGCACACCTTCTCACTTACTACTCATGTTTACCTTTATTGAATGTATCAGACTCATTCAAAACATACCAGTTCATCACATATTGCGCACTCCAAGCTATGTAAGTAGTTTGGTTTCTCCATGGCAGCTGGCTCTGACAGACAGGCTGGAACTGACTTAAACTTTCATGTGTTTAACCACTGACAGAACAGTTAGCACCTGTTTAACAAGTGAGGTTGACATCATTAATGTCTGTGGAGCCACTGTCTGGAGGAAAAAGTGTGCATATAATTGAAATTGGATGTGCATACCAGCAAGATTTTTATCATTAAGAACACAAGATTTGGACTGGGACATACCATTTGTGCACATAACTGGAATGTGCATACATTCAATCTGCATACAAGTAGCATGTACTATGTGTATGTATATGTGTGTGTGTGTGTGTATATATATATATATATATATATATAAAATAGGGGTGTAGTAGCGCACCTATAGTTCGGATTGAGTAGGGTTTTTAATGTTAAACCCTTAACTTTGCACCTTAATAACTCACTCCCATTGAATGGAATTGCATGAAATTTTACATGCATGGTCTTGGAGGCAAGGTCTCTTGATTTGGCAAGTTTTGTGATGTTGAATATCTGCATTCGGTGCGCTAGACAGTACAGAAAGTGGAAAAATTGAGTGCTTTGGAATGTTTTGTGCTCTCACCTACAGCCCAGACAGTTTGAAATTTTGTTCTGAATTTTCAGAGTAGAAGGGACTTGCCCTAGAATGAGGCATTTTTTGGTTTGGTGAAAAAATATTGTTCAGTTCCTGGGTTATAAGGATTTAAAATGTTGGTTCTAAGCGTGTTAAGTAGGGTGTTTCATTTACATATCAGATGCAAAAGATGCTTTTGCCAGCTCACAAAGGAAGAATTTTCTTTTGTGAGTCAAAATTCTTCTTTCATGAGAAAAATTATTTTTTACATGGCTGCCATCACGTATTTCACTAAAAAAAAAAACATTGAAAGACCATACAAATGATGCCCTGGAGAAAAACAGACACATGAATCTACAGTAGCTATACAGGACCTGTTTAGCTTGATTCTGGAGTTTGTTTTTTTGGAAAACAACACCCAAATATGGTTTGGGAAGATACCTAAAGTCCTAGGTGAAAGGCTTAGCACGGACTCACGATCCTTCTTTTGTGAGCCTAAATTCTTCTTTTGTGAGTCTCATGAAAGAAAAATCTCAGCCTATGAAAGAAGAACTGAATCTCATAAATAAAGAAATGCCTTGTTCCTTGATCTTCTTTCAGAGTCTTCTTTCCTGAGATTTCTTGTTTCATAATCTTCTTTCATATCAAAAGAAGCTCATAAAAGAAGTATTTCTTCATTCGTGAGGCAATATTCTTTTTCGTAAACTTCTTTCACTAATTTTTTGTTTTGTGATCTTCTTTTATATCAGAAGTCCTTCACAGAAGAAGAATTATTTCATGAGGCAAGATTCTTCTTTTGAGATTTTCTTTCATGAGATTTCTTCTCTTGTGATCTTTCGTGAGTCTATACAAAATAAGAAAATCTGCTCACAAAACACGAACAGTCTTTGAATAGAAAAACAACTTCTGTTTATAACAAGGCCATATTAAAAGATTCTTACCCAAAATATCCAACATGACCTTTTTTGACCCAACTCATGATCCAGGAAGATGAAATTGTTCAAATCTGGCCTGGAAGATTATTTTGCAGTTATTATGTGAAATCACCTCTTTGGGAAGAATTGGAAAATTTTCATCTGAATGGTTCATGAGGCGGGGTCATAAAAAGACTATGTTGAAAATCTGGAGTCAAAATATTAGAAAGCAACAAACTTATAAAGGAAGGGCCCTGTGCTTTGGTATCTGTAGCTGCACAGAAGGGCAAAGCCTGGAGGACACTCTGCTTCTGCAGCTAGATGGATTCATCTTCCTGGCCTTGCACTTCCACACTCAGATGGACTGCTCACTTGAGATAGGGCCTGGAGGGCCATGTGCATCTGCATCTGTAGTAACATGGAAGTGCAGGGCACGGAGGGTCCTGGACTTCCACAACCAGATGGAACTGTTCATGCACATCTGCATGAATGAGGGTCTGATTCCACTATCTCAAAAAGAAGAGAAATTCATTACAAAGAAACTGCATTAATGCACAAATTAGGGCTCAACTTAAAGCAACAGAAGTAGGAACATGTGGTGTTAGGGTTTCCAACTCTAACTCCCCACACCCAAAGCAGCAAAATGACCAGAACACACAATCAACTATGGACAGACATCCTCAGGTAAGGCAAACAACATGCAACTGTTTCCAGATGACTTAAGTGGAGTACCACTTATTTGGTGCATTTGAATAAATGTATACCAAATGTATTTTAGAAAAACATACTGTATCAATGCTGTTTAGAAACCTTACAGTGTGACTGCAGAAATAGGTGTGTATGCCCTGTGCATGTGTATTTGTGGCTGCAGACATGAATGCCCCACAGAAGCCTATGCTTCTGTAGCCACAACTGACTGTGTATGTCCTACCCTGTGCAAGTTGAGCTGTGACTACAGAAGTGCCTTTGAGGGCAAAAGCAATGTTGTAATTTGGACATCAAAGATTTGTATTTGTGGCTGGAGAAGTGCAGGCTCCATAGGATCCTACACTTCTGCAGTCTAAAGTGGGTACTTGGTGCAGAGCCCAGAGGGTCCTGCATATCTGCATTTGTAGCAATACAGAAGGGCAGGCCCTGGAAGCCACAAGTGACCACAATTTAAATTATAAGCAGGTTCTTTCTTCCCCATTCACCACTACCACCAAGCTTGTTTTTTTTTGTTTTGTTTTTGTTTGTTTTTTTGTGTTTGTTTGTTTGTATTTTTCTCTCTCAAACACAAATTAATGTTTTTTATTTATCATAGCCACAATTATATTTTAGGCTCTAGTTCAGCCTCCACTCCCAGCCATCCACCTGACCAGCACCAGTGAAAGCCCAACTCCCCCTTCCCATAAACATTACTCAATGACTTCTGCTGGCATTGCACCCTGTGCTATTTAAAGCTTTGTTTATTTTTTTTTTGTATTTTTTTATTTCAGATACTCTGTTCAGTGCAGTTCAGCTAAGTACTCTATTCAGTGCAGTTCAACTCCCCCCTCCCCAAACACATTATCATGTAGTGCCCACCACACCAATTATGTGTCCAATGCCCACTGCCTGGACTGCCAGCCATTGCCAGTCCCTGCTATTGCTCCAGTCTCTCTCCCCCTCCCCCCAACTTTCTGATTTTTATTATGATATTATTTTCTTTCAGGTATTTTTTCAGTTCATTTTAGCTCTAGTCCCCCTGCCCCCAACCCCACTGCTCCATGCCCACTGCCTGAACTGCTGCCAGGCCCTGTTCTGCTCCAATCTCTGCCTGTCAAATTTTCTCTGATTTTTTAAAGATATTTTTTCTTTCAGGTATTTGTTTCAGTGCTGTTTATCTCTGGCTCCCCCTGCCCAAGGCTTCAATTCCAGGTGCCCATTGCCTGAATTGCTGCCAGGCCCTCTTCCAATATAGTCTATGTCTGTCTGTCTAGCTCTCTCTCTGCAGTTTTCAAGATATTATTTTATTTCAGGTATTTTATGTGCAGTTTAGTTCTAGTCCCTCTCCCCCAATGCCCAATTCCCACTACCTGCCCTGGACATCCTTCCATGACCAGACATTGCTACTACTCCAGTCTCTCTGTCACACCCTATATTCTCTGATGCTTTTCAGATCAGTACTTTTTCAAGTGCAGTTTAGGTCAAAGCTTAATTTTATACAAACACATATATATATATATATATATTAGACGCAAAAAAATCAATTTAATGCATTCGTTAGGGTTGTTCCACAGCGACAAAAGTGAGGAAATTTGGTGTTAGGGTTGAAAGCCCCCCTTGGAACCCCCCGCTCACACCCACAACCGACATCGGGGTGTGCGTTGTGGTTGTCGGCCCTAACTTTCACCCCATCAGATGTGTGAAGAAGCAGAGGTATAGGAGAATAGGGTGAAAGTTAGGACTAACAACCCCAACATGCACTCTGATGCTGGTTGGGGGTGTGGGCGGGGGGTCCAAGGGGGGGTTTCAACCTAACACTGAATTTCCTCGCTTTTGTTGCTGTGGAACAACCCTAACTAATGCATTAAATGGAGTTTTTTGCATCTAATTTCCCTTCTTTTTGAGAAGGATAATGAGAAATAGTGAATGTAATGCGGTGGCGGGAGCACGGGGCCCTTCAGACCCCACGCTTCCACCACGTGATGTCTTGTCACATAGTAACACGGTGCCCGCAAACAGAAATGGTAATGTGCATGGTGATGCAAAGTAAAACACAAAGATAAACAGTACCGTAGACACAAATGGTTAAAATAATGCAAATGCAAGCGCAAATGAAAGCGCAAAGGGTAACGCACCTGGTGCCGTAGACATGAACAGTAAGTGACACGGATACGGAACTGCAAGCAGAAGCGGTAAGGGTAACAGTATCCAATCCAATCCAACTTTATTTATATAGCGCCTTTCAAATCCAAGGCACTGTACATAAAATCATATACAGAATAATAACATTTTTCATACGTTAAAATATGTCAGCCATGACTAAGTAAAAGCTAAACTAAATAAATATGTTTTTAAACCAACCTTAAAACTATCGACTATAAGCACACAGGTTGGTTTTCCCCAAAAGCTGCATAGAGAAAGTCAGTGAGTGTAAAGAATGTATGCATAATAATGGGTCTTGGAGCAGAAAATGAGGAGTTAGAATACTAAATTGCTTATATCTCAGGAACCGTATGACGTAGGAAAAAAATTTAAAAGTCATATGATTTATGACTTTCATGGCTATTTTTTTAGTTAGCCCCTATGGGGCTAAGCATTTTTCCAATGAAAAGTCTGTATCTCGCACCGTTTCCGAGATACGGGCCCTGAAAGGCACGGCAAACGCCGTAATGTTATCCTATGGGAAAAAAAGAAGTTCAGAGTGCCATTACTTTGGCTCCCTGTAATATCTATTCACCAAACTATGGAAAGACACATCTGTGGGATGTTGACTTTCTTCCCTCCAAATTTCAGCCCAAAAGACCAAACCGTTATTTTGTAGCAGGCTGCAAAGGATTCCTGTAATGCGGCAGATGCCGTAATGTTATCCTATGGGAAAAAGTGTCAAATTTGGAATGCTGTAACTTTGCTGCCCTGTAACATTTTTTCACCAAAATACTGAAAGGCACATCTGTGAGATGTTGGCTGCGTTCCCTCCAAATTGCAGCCCAAAAGACCAAACCATTCTTTTGCAGCAGGGTGGCAAAGAATTGCTGTCATTTTCCCACAGCCTGGAAAAGTACTGTCGAACTTTACAAAAGCTTTCACAAATTCATGCAACACTGTCACAAATGCAAAAGTACTTTGCAAAAGTACTTTTTCCAGAAATTTGAAAAACATATTTTTGGGTTGTTTTACCCCAAAATAAAGATAGGCCTAGCATCCTCAGGGTCCGACTAGGTGAATACAAAAAAGAATTAGGTTGCTAGAGGGTCCCAAATTTAAATGCCAAGCATTTTTCTGATGACCAACTGAAAACAAAATGGCAGATCTGCGACAGTAAAAGGGCCATTTGCGAAAGTAAAAACTGCATTTGTGACACTGTCAAACTTTTTGTTAACTTTTCCCATTGACTTATAATGGGAAATTGTTTTTTGAATAACTTTTGGACCATTTGATATTTTTTCATGAAATCTTCAAAAGGCACATTGGGGACCCTGGCTGCACGTTCCCTTGAGATTTCGGACTGGTCGCACAAACCGTACGACCTATAGAGATGAGCAAAGAATTCCCAAAAAGTGTAAATGAGTGCGCAGATCATGCTTAATAACTCCACAGCTGTATATCTGAACAGTACAAAAGTTGGCTGATCCCAAGATATTTGGTTCTTGATTGTGTATTCCAAATTTCAGGCAACTCCGTTGAACGGTTGCAAAGTTATTAAGGTGCAAAATTTTAGGTTTAACATATAAATGGCTCCTCTACCATAATATATATACATATATATATATATATATATATATATATATATATACACACACATTTATACATGTTCATTCTCTGCACCTGTTCAGCAGTGTATTTACACCTTTTCTAGCATGGTTCTTTGTACTATCTTGATAACCACAACTGAACTGATTGTCTAGATCAACTTGTACTATTTCTCTCTTGCCATCTTTGTTCCCTTATTGCTAATTGATTGTATTATTATCTGCCACCAATCTTCCCTGAAGACACAACTGGAACCAACTGCTTCCACTTCAGTATGACTGTCCCCAGTAAAACATTTAAAATAAATAAATAAATAAATAAATGAAGGAAACATAACTTCCACCTAGTGCTATAATATGCACTACAGTGATAAATGTCAACAACCTGCCTATATGTTCTTGGTTTTGAAAGATATTGCCCAATAAAGCTACTATCATATTGGAAGAATAAACAGAGTCTCAATAAAAGGGACAGTGCAGATAAATATTAGCTTATGCAACATCATTTTCTTTTCCTGCTTGAACAGCTGCTGTGGGGATGTCCGTCAGCTTTCCTACTCTTCATGAATGGTGGAGGGAGTCTCATGTGACATGCATACCTACAACATGGTAACAGGAGTTAAAATAAAATAGAAGGTGACATGAAATACAATTAAGAAAGCTTTCTTTTTAATTCACCAGCTGCTCCATAATATGGGCTCAGATTTGCTCTATGGAATTTCCAGTCACTGGAGCATTGGGAGATATTATTCACATGAATGAGTACAAGACTGTTACAAACCTCCACTAATATGTAATCAAGTCAGCAGTCTTATCATTTGTTTTTATTAATTAAAGTCAGAGATAACAAAATGGTTTCACGTTTTCTTTAGGGCCATGGTTTCTAAAACAACATCTTACTAAAATGACAATACATAGATTGTAATCCCATGTAACCTGACCAAAGACTAAAGCTTTTCTCAGAAACAACTGCAAGCACTACTAATAGAGTCATTCCTGAAGTACAAATAACAAAAGTCCACTTAGATCACATGAGCTGTTAAAATAAAACTGTTGCTCAACCTTTGGCTCAGTGAGGCCCAAAAGTACAAACCAAACACTTTACCTAGAATGTTGTCTTAGGAAAAATGTCCTTTGGGCTTTGCAGATGAATTAGTGGGCAAGAGGTTGTAGAGAGAGAGAGTACTTGGTAGATGCCAAGCTAATGAAGTCAGACAAGCAGAATATTGCAAGAATAGCAGGTTAGCTGCCTGGTGACAGTATAACTGGAATTATAAAATGGCAAGAAAAAATCTAGAAATGTCATTGGCCAAGACAGATCAGCTGACCGTACATTAATTCTCTGTATATGCACAGTCATCCAGGTCCTAAACCACATTACACAATGAGCAGATCAGTCTTCCTACAACCAGAACTATCTTCCATCAGTCTCCCTACAACCAGAACTGATCTTCCACCACAGACATGGCCGCTACCATTACACTGTATAAACCTTCAACTGGGCCCTAAAATTAAAATTATCTTAAATATAAAATAAAACTAATTAATTAAATGTTGTTTACCGGATTGTCACACTATCCTTACACACATAAACAAATTAGAAACATTAAGTATTGTTTATAGTTTTCATTACAACTGTTTGTTTGCCAACAGTGAAAAATCCCCCTTCTATCTTTACCTGCTCATCAGGGAAATCTCTTCTACTTTCCCTGACAAGTGAGATAATTGAGTCTCTGGCTCTAAAACAGGCCTTTATTTATTTATTTATTTATTTTATTTATTTATTCATATATCGGATTTACAAACCTTTGAGTCAGAGACTCATTTACAAAGGCACCTCGTCATAGGAGGAGACAACATAATTGTGAAGCAAGACAGTGGGAACAGCACAGGTGATACACAGATAGCATATATATAACAGGCATTTCAAGAGTAAGTGAATATAGCCAAATTGCAGAAGAGCTCATGAGAAGGATAAATCATACAGGGACAAGTTGGATTTGAGCACACAAGGATAGCCCTAGGACAGGGCAACTACAGCTAAGTACTCGTGAGGTGTTTCGTGAGGCGGTTTTGAAGGGCCAATTCTGGGATGTTTGTGACGTGCATGGGGAGGGAGTTGTAACAGGATGGTGCTCTGTGGTGGAAGGACCTTTGTGCAAGTGAGGTCCTGGCTCTGGGCACCTGGAAGGTGGCTTTGTTGGTATTACGGGTGGCAACTGAGTGGGAGGCCCGTAGAAGCGGTGTAGCAACTCCTGTGGGACAAAACCCAAGTAGAGCCTCTTTTGCCAGTATACAGGTGTGGTATTGCAGGCGTTCTTCAAAATTGAGTATGTTTGAGGTGGAGTAGAGCTGGCATGTGTGAATTCTGCTGGGGGCACTGGTCAGGAGCCTGCAGGCTTTGTTGATGGAGGTCTGTATTTTAGTGAGGGCAGTAGGGTCAGCGGCTGTGTAGATGGGGAGTCCATAGTCAACCAGAAACAGGATGGAGGAAGAGATAGCCAGCCATAGGGCGACCTCGGGGGAGGCAGTCTTTGTGACGGTATAGGAGTCCAATCTGGGCATTCATGGCAGAGGACAATGCACTGACATGGGCATGGTAGGAGAGAGCTGGGTCAAAGGTGATGCCCAGGTATTTGTATGCTGATACCTGCTCAAGGGGGTGGAGGGTGCTGGGAATGATGCAAAGGGGAGCATTTTTGTAGTAACTCTGTCTGTGTGCAAAGATCATTGATTTTGTCTTTTTGAGATTCAGAACCAGGCGATGGTCGAGGAACCATTTTTCAGCTTGGCTGAAGGAGAGTGGCAGGGAGCTCTGGAGGGTGAGTGGGTCGGGGTGCGAGGCAACTAGGACTGCATCATCAGCATAAAGAAGCAGTTTGCCTGTACAGGAGCTGGGAAGCGTGTTTAAAAAGAGACTGAATAATGTGGGGCCCAGGATGGAGCCTTGTGGGACCCCGGAGCGTACAGGCAGTGCAGTAGATAGGGTTCCATTTAATTTAACCCGTTGGGATCTATTTCTGAGGTAACTGGAGAACCAGGCCAGAGGGCCAGATGAGAGACCCAACTGGCGGAGGGTGTCAAGCATTAATGGGTGACTCACAGTGTCGAAGGCCTTAGATAGGTCTATGAACACTGCCCCAGCAATCTCCCCTGCATCTAGTGCAGAGTGTATTTGGTGGGAAAATTCCAGTAGGGCTGTGGTGGTGCTGTGACCGGAGCAGAAGCCGTGCTGCTCTGAGCAATGTATGTTGTAGTTGGATAGGTAATCCACGAGTTGTGTGGACACTATTTTCTCAAGAGTTTTTTTGGGGGGAGGATGGAGATAGGTCTATAGTTGTTGGGTATTGTGCGGTCTCCATTTTTATGGATGGGGTGATTTCAGCCTGTTTTCATGCACTAGGGAACTGGCAGAGGCACAGGGAGCGATTAAGTAGGTCAGTGAGGGGGGCTAGCATGACATCCAGTGTCAGGTGGAGTATCCTGGAGTCAAGGGGGTCACTGCTCGGGTTGTGGGAGGTGAGAGTTTTTAGGAGGAGTGGTTTAGCATCTTGGGGGGAGATAGCCTTGAAGAGAAAAGGGGGGCGTGAAGCAGCTGGGAGGTTGGTTATAGGGACGGAGTCAAAGAAAGTAATAGGAAGGACTGCACTAAGGTCTGAGAAAGTTGTGTTGAGGCAGTCAGCAACACAAGATAGGTCAGTATTAATTGTGCCATTAATAACCATCTGAGAGGGAGGAGGGGAGCGGGTTTTCCCGTTTAACTCCTTAATGTTATCCCAGAAGGCTCGGGCAGAGCCCAGGAGGAGGTTAAAGCGGTTTGATAGTAGTTGGCTTTGGCTTGTCTTATAGCCCAGGTGCACTGGTTGCGAGCTGCATTGTAGGCTTGCCTGTCCTGCTGACCTGCGGTCTCGACAGCAATGTGCCATAGGTTATCATACTGCTTTAGTTGTTGGATCAGGAGGGAAATCCAGGCAGCGGTATGTCTCTTGGGGTGGTGTTGGTGACAGGGCAAAGATGTCACAGGCCTTACAGAAGGTATTGGTGAGGAAGGCTAGGGCAGTATCCATGTCTGTAGCCAGGGAGATTGGGGACCAGTCGACCTGGGCAAGGTACTACTTTAGCTTGTTAAGGCCCCCGGGGCGGAAGCATCGACGGGGGGTTGCTTTGTACGCAGGAGTACATGTGGGGGAGGATCAGAAGCAGAGAATAGGTGAGTGGTCACTAAGGGCATCGGCTAGGACGCTAACTGCCTTTACTTTGTGCGGATGGTTTGAGAGCACAATGTCTAGTAGGGAGCTGGTCCCACTTGATTGGTTAAATCTAGTGGGCCGATTCACTAATTGGGATAGGTCAAGGGCAGAGAAATTGTCCTTAATTTGCGCTGAAGTGGAGCCAAGCCAATTGATGTTGAGGTCTCCAAGGACAAGCTGATCAGCCTTGTGTGTCAGGGTAGAGAGATAGTCGGTGAGGGAGCGGACCGCTAGATTTTGTACATGTGGGGGTACATAGGCGGTTGTGAGGTACAGAGGGCCACGGCCTGGGTCGGGGGTGATTTTTAGTGTGATGGCTTGTGCCCCGTGGTCGAGCTTGGGGGTCGGTAGCGTGTGACCAAGGAGGGAGTTACTTAGGTAGACTGCGCAGCCGATGCCACGCTTACCCACCCGATCTTCTCTGAAGAGGGTGAAGCCAGGGAAGGAGACAGCAGATTCTGGGGTAGATTGAGAGAGCCAGGTCTCCACTAATGCAAGAATGTCGGGCTTGTGTTGAGAGATCCAACACTGGAGTGCAGCGGTCTTCTTTGGGAGACTACAGATATTCATGGAGGCAATGCAGATTCCATGACCTGCAGGGAGCGATGCTGATGGTCCTGTCCGGGGTTAGGGTGGACATTCCCAGAGAGCAGGAGAAGTAGGATGACGAGTCGGAGGAAAGGACTATGGCGGTAGTGGTAGGGGTACCTGGGCTGGTGGAGAATCTGGGGGGGCAGTGCAGGGAGGGGTAGGGCTAGGACAGAGGAGACCACCGACAGTTGTGTACTGGGGGGGCACTGATGGAGGGTGGGGTGGGGGATAGGGTGGTCCAGTGTGTGAGGGTGCACTAGTGGTGGCGGAAGGAGGCAGGAGGGCTAGGAGTGGTGGGGGATGATATAAGGGTGGCTGTGGTGCTGGCAGATGTGTGTATGCAGGGGTGACAGTGAGGTTTTCAGTGAGGTGCTGGGGGGATAGAGAGTGAGGGGCAATGTTAGTATACAGAGACCTATGAGATACATATTGCTTTAAGATATAAATGTAGGGGAATAGGTGTTAACAGGCAGGATCCCCCTAGTGTTCAGCGGGTATAACCTGCAGGTGGAAAAGTGGGCTGATTGGTTCTGCAGCCTCACATGACACCACCCATATAATACAAAGCCGACCAAGGGTGGTGGTGGGGGCGGCAGGGTCCAACAATGCGCCTAGAGTTGCTGCTGGTTGGAGCTGCTCCTGCAGCCACAAGTTAGCTTGTACCTTGGATCGGTCGTCCGGGGGGGGGGGCGAGTCTCGATGCCTTGCAGTCTGTGGGGAGGGCGGGCAGCGGTTCCTCCAGCCCTCGCGACCCTCCAGGAGCTTGTGGACTAAGGAAAGAGAGAGGGGAGATTATATAGCAGAGCTGTGCAAGGTGTGGCAGGTAAGAACAAAAAAAAAAAAAACAGCTCAACTCTCTAGCGATTCTCTAGCGACTACACTTAAATTGGCTCTAAAGTGAAAGGTAAACTTTTTAAGGCTACTTTTCTACAGCAGCAGCATAATTAGCTCTAGGCATAAAAAGAAAGAGAAAATAAAACAGTCTGTAGTGCTGTGCCAACTTTGGGAATCAAGGCAGCTTTTCCTTTTCCGAGGCAGTTAGTCCAGATTCAAAAAGTTTTGGCGCCAAGTCCAACAATGCGCCTAGAGTTGCTGCTGGTTGGAGCTGCTCCTGCAGCCGCAAGTTAGCGCGTACCTTGGATCGGTTGTCCGGGGGGAGCGAGTCTCGATGCCTTGCAGTCTGTGGGGAGGGCGGGCAACTGTTCCTCCAGCCCTCGCGACCCTCCAGGAGCTTGTGGACTTGGATCGGTTGTCCGGAGGGGGGCGAGTCTCGATGCCTTGCAGTCTGTGGGGAGGGCAAGCAGCGGTTCCTCCAGCCCTTGTGACCCTCCAGGAGCTTTGTCATCTGTGTGTACAGTATGTTAGTAGAGGAACATTTTGCTAGTAGAACTGAGCAGAATTTTGAATCCCTGTATTCCACGGCAAACATTACACGATAAACATTTCATTTCTTGAATGTGGGGAAACACAGAGGTAAAAAAAAACAGAATGAAGAAAGTAAGCAATAATACTATATAAACAAAGAGAAAAGGTGGTAAATGACTCACCCTGCTGTTTATCTTTTAGGACAGAGTGAGCCGTTCATGATGCTGTCAGTGAGTGTGACAGTTTTGAACCATGCTCATGCTTGTAGCACTGGGGAACTGAGAAGCCTGTGTTATGGCTTCCTTTTAGTTTTGTCTACAGAGTGAGGAGAATGAAATAAAATAGGGGGCTATGTGTCATACTTAGAATGAGAAAAACAGCATTTGTGAATCATTGTGGCTGGCAGGGGAATATGAAGCTTAAGTGGGCAGGAAGGCACACACTATATAACATTACTTTAATCTACCTCCAATAGGCAGAAGGACTATTTTATGTTAAAAGCACAAATT
Source organism: Neoceratodus forsteri (assembly GCA_016271365.2). Classification (NCBI taxonomy): domain Eukaryota; kingdom Metazoa; phylum Chordata; order Ceratodontiformes; family Ceratodontidae; genus Neoceratodus; species Neoceratodus forsteri. The sequence continues at coordinate 79,805,474 of CM057453.1, forward strand.
CACTTACATTTTTACTTATTTAAAAATGTGTTTAAAAATAAAAAAACTGCTTCTAAAAATAAAGGGACATTTTATAAGCGCAATAAGACACTCCAGGGTTGTGCATTAAGGTGTGATAACTGCACTCCTAGAGATGACCGTCACTCGGCCTTTGGCCTTGTGTCTAACTACACCCCTAGGAGTGTGGTCATCACACCGTAATGCACATCTCTTTGTGTCTTATTGCTTACATGATTAAGGTTAGACTTCTGTGTAAACCTTAGCACATTGTTGGAATAAGGCAGGGACATGCAAGTCAGAAAACACCTGGCTAAGTGTATGTTTCACAAAAGGTTTTAAATGTCCTGCTTGAAATGAACTTTAATGTCCTGTCCCTGTTTTAAACAAAATATTCAGATCACTGCTCTGATCTGATTGTGTCCACCAAATAGACTTTTAGGGTATGCTGTAAGTAGAATCAGAAGGAATATTCTATATAGCCTTCTAAATCCTATAATTACTACAACTAAGTAAAGGCTCGTTCATGCTGTGCCTTGCCCCAGTGACAACTTTTCAATCATTTAAAAAATTTAAATAAGAACATTAAAGACCCACTTTCACATGGTATCGGTGTTTTTGGTGTCCTTTTCCTTTCCAGTGATTTGGATGTTGTTTCGGTCACTGTTGGGCTGGTGGGGACTTGCAGTGATGTGGGTGGTTTGCCTGTTCAGACGGCACAGGAAACCATCTACATCACTCCACGAACTCAGGGAAAGAGGGATTGTGGCGGCAACACCGCACAATGGAAAACTGGTAAAGCGGGGAGGTTCACACATCAGCAGAAGCACTGATTTGGCCACTGTGAGCCACTGACAATGATTCACAGTCGGTCGTGAGAACAAACCTTAACAGTGTATGGTTATCACCTACTGTGTATGGATTTCCATACACATATTATTCTTATTATAGCTGAGTTCAAAGGTCAGAACAAGTTGTTATGGTATCGTTCTGATGTCAGAATGATAACAACTTTTCAGCCTTCACCTGTCAGCCACCTCACTGGATGAAAATGCGGCTAAAAAAAAGAAAACTCAGGGGAAACATGGCGGTGCCACTTAGCAAATGCCAAGTGGCAGATCAGGTCAGGTTGGGCTCGGACAGCAATAGACAACTCTGTGTTACCAAACTGACCCACTTTGCTAGTTTGTTTTAAAAATGAACATTGTGGCCACAGATGGTCAGGAGTGGGAGCAGCAGAACAGAGTAAGGAGGACTGATGCACAGAGTAGCAGTAAGTGCCAGAGCCAGCAGGAGCAGACAATGAAGGTACAGACTGGGACAGACTGATTGAAGTACAAGAATCAGGGAATACAAAAACAAAAACACTATATAAAACAGTGTATGAGTGCCCATCCACAACTAAGGCTGTATTTCCATCTGGGGCATGTGATGATGTCATGGAGACCTCTCAAGCTTCACTCTCAAGGTCTCCATGATGTCATCATACACCCTTGATGGAAATACAGCCTTGTTGTGTATGGTCACCCATACACTATTCTAGATACACATGACTTCCACCATTCTACTGTATGATTTATATAATAACTGGTGAAGCCCAATATCAACTCGTTTTTAGCAACTTTGAAATGTCGTATCAACCCGCTGGATTATATACAAAAAAACTTGTATCAACCCATGGGTTGATATGACTTTTACATCCTCGTGCCAAGAAGCATACACCAGCACAAACCAATGAAAATGTCTGAGGCAGCATGAGATGGTTCTCCAACAGTAAACACACACTCACAAGCTTACCATCGCTAAAAAGCAAATTAAGTGATAGACAACTCATAATCGTAATTCTTCTGAGAAAGTTTTTTTTTTGCACCAGTTATTATAAAAAAATTAAACATATGTAGGGGTAGATATGGAGTTTTTTACACACCCTCATGTGACAATAGTAAAACCGTTTACATATTATCACACAACTTGGGTGTGTAAAAAAACTTCATATCAACCCCCTACATATGCATTATTCTCTGTTTATTTACCGAAAACTTTGGAGAATACCTTTGAGCACAAGTGTTCATTCACAAAGGTTCCACATCAAATATATAGTCATGAAAACATTACAATAAGAAATTCTAGAGACAATGCAGTTGAGTCAGGTTCAATGCACTTAAGACAGATCAATTACATAAAGTTTTAAAAAAATCCATACAGATTGTTGTACAAAAAGTCACAGGATATGTACAGAGAGAAACCGAATAAAACAGTTTAACAGTTACAATTACAATGGATTGCTAGAGCAGACTGCAAAGATCAGTACAGCATGATGCAGAATGGGAGGGAAAACAAAATAGTACCATTTGATTTGAACTAATGCATACAAACTCACATATACTTTCCCATTGTATAATGCATTTCTGAACTCCAGTGCTTTGGAACCAAGAGATCACAGGTTCAAACCCATCCAGAGCCACATACTCACTGGGTGATCTTGAGCAAGTCATTTAGCCTCTCAGTGCTCCAGTCCACCTAGCTTGAAAACTGGGAAATACGCAAGATCCTACTGGAGATGTGATGTTGCATCTCAGCTGTTCTATCATGAGTAAAACAAACTGTAAAAAATTATCAACACTTGACACCTCTTTGGTACAACAGAGACAGAAAGAGAAAGAGAGAGACAGGTCTTTGTAAGCAGACAGTCGAAGATCCACAGTACTCCCTTCCCAACAATGGCCACATCTCCTACCCTGAAACGTAACTGAAGCTTGAAGGGCCCTTTGATCAAATTACATGCATCAATATACCATTAGGTAAGGTTTATGGATGTTTTTGAAAAATTATGATTTGTTTCACAAAACACTGAGAGCAGAAAAAAAACACAGGATGAGCTTACTGACCCTTTAAGTGTTAGAATATGGTTTCCAGATTCGTGAGAACTATAAGAGCTCCCATATGGTGCCTCCTCCCTTAGATGGTGCCCTGCGGTTTGGAAAAGATTCATATACAAATGTTCTGGTTCAAATCTCCAAGGTGAGATCAATCATAAAAACGTAGAATACCAGCTCTGTAAACTGGCAAATACCACAGGTCTTTGCTTCCTTAACTCTTGTCAGTTAGTTCAGCACAGACTAATAAAGCTACTAGATTAGACCCATCAGTTTGACCTCGGTGGTGGGAAAATTAATGGACAGTATACTAAAGGAATGATTGGGGGTGTACTTGGAGGAGGTGGGAGGTCTGGATAGTTGGCAACATGGGTTTGTGCCAGGTAGATCATGTCAAACCAATCTTGTGGAGTTCTATGACTGGGTAACATCAGAACTGGACAGGGAAAAGCCTGTGGATGTATTATGCTTGGACTTCAGCAAGGCATTTGACTCTGTCCCCCACAATGGTCTGGTGGAGAAACTGACCGGGTTGGGAGTAGGCCCTTTGACAGTCAGATGGATTGAAAACTGGCTAGCTGGATGCACCCAGAGAGTAGTGGTTGGTGGGGAGCTCTTGAACCCTAGAGAGGTCGATAGTGAGGTACTGCAGGGCTCGGTCCTGGGTCCAATCTTGTTTAATGCATACATATTGGACATCAGGGAGGGTATAGGGTGTGAAATGAGTCTCTTCACTGATGACTCCAAGATGGGAGCAGTAGTTGAGGAAGAAGAGGGGAGGTTGGCACTGCAAGGGACCTGGACACCCTGGAAAGCTGGGCTCACACATGGAAATTAAATTTCAATATCACCAAGAGCAAGATGTTACATCTTATAATAATAATAATAATCTTTATTTATAATGTGCCTTTCAAAATCAAGGTGCAGTACATATTTAAAATAAATTCACAATAAAACATCATGATAAAATAACTAAAACAAGTTCAATCTTGGGCAGGGAAACCCTAAACCAGGTACACCCTGGGAAGGGAGGCGCTGGAGGCCTCAACAGGGGAAAAAGACCTATGGGTCATGGTGGATGCATGTATGAATAACTCTGAGCAGTGCAGGAGAGTGGCTAGCAAGGCAAACAGGATGTTGGGATGCATCGTAAGGAGGATCACCTCTAGGAGCAGGGAAGTGATTCTGCCACTGTACAATGGACTGGTTAGACCACACTTTGAGTACTGTGTATAGTACTGGAGACCACACTTGAAAAGGGGCATACAGCTTCTGGAGAGGGTACAGAGGAGGGCAACTAAGATGATATGAAGACTAGGGGATTTGACGTATGAGGACAGACTTGAGGAGCTCTGCTTGTTTTCATTGGAGGAGAGGAGAGACAGGGGGGACATGATTGATGTCTTCAAGTACCTCAAGAGAATAAATAGGGTAAACATGGAGGGGATCTTTAGACTAAAGCAGGGAGGTATCACCAGAGGGCATGGTTTGAAGTTAGAAGGTGGAAGGGTGAGGGGGGGGAAAGAGGAGGAGTTTTTTTCACTGAGGGGGTGGTGGACCCTTGGAATGCGCTGCCTGGCGAACTGGTTCAGAGATCCACAGTGGAGGGCTTCAAGAGAAGGTGGGACAGACACAGAAAGCGGATGTACTGTATCAGATGATGGCCTGGCCCAGTGGGGTGGGGATGGATGATAGGGGTTTCTGGAACACAAGGGGGGGAGGGCCTCAGCACCCAACTAGGGATCTGAGGTTCGAGCAGACTCAATAGACCGTAAAGCCTAATCTGCTGGCAATTAGTATGATTATGATTCAATTATTATTTAAATTGTATAGCAGGTAGCCCTGGTTACATTATGTGTAGTGCTTACTTTTCAAGAAGGTCCTGGGGGAAGTCAAGCAGCAGCACGTTATGCGATATGTTCATACACTTAGTATATATTGGAGCCAGCCAGTTATGTTCATGCACTTAGTATACAGTGCAGCCAGCTAGGATGCAATGCAATACCTTGCAGTTAAATACTGCATGACAAAAGGGCTTCATTGCCATTGAACTGCATTGTTCCTTGCAGCATGATCCTGCAGCAGTGTACAGTAATACTGCAAGATAACTGCACTATATCCTGGCTGGCACTGATGTACATACAGAAAAATAATGGCATATCCAGAAATGTGAATAAAGGATTAACGAATGTCATATATTGTTGAATGTTGTAATGTGAACAATTACCATATGTTGAATGTTTGTGCTGCAGATAATTACCTATTGTGAGAATAAAACTTAATTATTAGTAATTAATTTTGGATTGCCCCTGAAAAAGAGACTGTAATGGTCTCAGTGGGACTACCCGGTCACCAAAATTAATTAAATAAATATAAATTACATGATTTTATGTATTTTTTTTTTTTTTTTAAATAGTAGACTCACTTTTAAAATCCACCTGTTTTCAGGTGCGTGGGGGGAGGATAAACCATAAGAAAAAACATAGATGCAGGTGCAATTTAAATCAACAGGCAGCAAAATGCAAGGATACACTATGAATACATACTGCATAAAGGTAATAAAATGGTGTTCAAAGCAGGGCTGCAAACAGTGCGAGAGTTAAACATGGATTCTCAGAGTTAGAAAATACCCATGCTCTGATGATACTAGAAAGATGCAGACAGGCAACTATCACACAGTTACTGGGGTAACAGGATACAGGGTAGGAGGGCTGACTAAGGAGCTGGGAAGAGGGGGAGGGAAAGCAGTAGAGCAGAGCAGAACAATACATTGCTTACAGGTGCAGACATGGGTGACAAATTTATGGAGTAGGGCTTGAAGAGACTAGGGGGAGAAGGTGGCACTGAGAAAAGACCACAAATGGGGGAGATGTCTGATGAAAGAGGCTTTCCCAGCAGAGGTTTTAAGACAGGGCAGACAGAGAGAATGGGGGTACAGAGTTATGGAGATTATAAGGGACGTGGGGTAAGAGAAGTTAAGGAGGGTGCTGAGACAGGGGGGAAAATATTCAAGCCAGAATTTTGAGATGATGGATACACAATGCGATGAAAGTCCGCCCTTCCAGTAAACCAGAGTTCCTGGCTACCGGGCGGTCAGCGCCCCTCTAGCCGATGCTCGAGACCGCAGACACGGACCCAAGGCCCTACAAGGTATGGCAACTGCCGCAACTTTTTCGACCGCCCCCCTCCCCCACCTCCGCTGATTATTAAATACAGTAGCTCCTGCCAAAATATTAGTCCACGTCCCCTGGCGCAGTGCCCCACCAATAGAGACTTAGCTCGTGATCCCCTCTTCTTATCCAGCCCACGGGATCCAACTCTCAGGGCCTCCGCTTTACTAAAACGCATAGGTTCTCCTTTGGCTGTGCCTTCACCACTAAATATCTTTAATGCTATCAAATTTGGGTCGACCTGGATCAGAAAGCTACTGATAAGCTGCATTAATCCAGCAACCCCACTGGCCCCTGGGCCAATTGAGTGGCTCCTTTGAGGTACCATCATGTCGGCCCTATATGGCTCCTTTACTGCCCTTCTTCTGCTGATACCAGCTGCCCAGCATTGGACACCTGAACTACCATCATGTTTGGTCTACAACGGCACCTTGTGCTGTATACCACATGGCAACTTATCCTTTAATTGCCTCCGTGATTCCAAGTACCAATACCTCGAACCCTGCTCTTGGACCACACACACCAGTAGTACTTATAACACTCCCCCACCACAAGGTCCACCTCCCACCACGCAGACTTCTATCTCCTCCCCACCTATTGTGGTAGGGGTACTAGCTCTTGCTACAACAGATCAGCTCTTCTATGGTGGCTACTTTCCAGTCCCTAAAAACATCAGATCTACTAGACGGGAGAAAGGCAGGAATTACAAGCTTATAATTAGCGCTCTTAGAAAAATCCTACTTATCCTCCTGCTTTGTTCAGGCAACGTAGAACTCAACCCTGGCCCCCAGAAGCTATTGCTTTGCCAGCAGAACTAGCAAATTTAAAAGGAATAAGCTTCTTGCATATTAGCATTATGTAGCCTCCTTAAAAGATAACCTAATACAAACCTGGGTAAATCATACCTCTCCTGACATACTTGTGATTTCCGAAACTTGGCTTAGACCCAGCACCACTGATAGAGAAGTAAACATACCCAACTATGCCTTGTTCAGAGCTGATAGGCATGCCAGAGGAGGAGGGGTAGCTATCTACGTTAAAGACAAATTTTCTGCCTCCTGCTTATCCTCGGCATCTGTCGCCAGCGAATTCGAATGCCTAATTCTCAAAGTGGAAATTACACAGACTACTGCACTCTGCGTAATAGGATGCTACAGACCACCATCTGCTGGCCTACAGCTTGTGTCATATCTAAGTGACAAGTTGGGACAGGGGCTGTCAGAAACTATTATTTTAGGAGACCTCAACTTTGACTGGCTCTCTAACACAGCTGCCCCCCTTGCATCCTTCTGTGATGAACATGGGCTGATGCAACTTATTACTGAACCAACACGCCCAAACGTGAAGAACCCCAGTAAAAGTACACTTTTGGATGTGCTAATGGTGAGCAAACCTCATCTCTTCTCCCACGCTGATGTCTTCTTCTCAGACGCCAGCGACCATTGTTTTATTGCAGGAGTAAGATCCACCAACAACCCAGCACCCATCAGCAAGTTCTCTATGAAGAGATCCAGGCGCAACTTCAATGAACATGCCTACCTAAACGAGCTTAAGTACTCCCCTGAGTGGCAAGATTTCTACCGGGCCAAAACGATTACGTCAGCTTACAATATCTTCCACAACATTCTATCAAGGGCCCTTAATAAGTATGCTCCCTTATTAAAGTTCGAACTAGGACCAAAACCTGTAAATGGTTCACCCCTCAGATCAAGTCCTTGCTTCTAGAAAGAGATAAGCTCTGGAAAAAGCGCATGAGACTGAACACTGCAGAGGATTGGAACCAGTTCAGGAGACTCAAATTTATGTACCAAAACAATCAGAGAATCGAAGACCACCTTCTTCAAATCCGAACTCGACTCTGCCACAAAGAGCCCAATCAAGCTCTGGAACACAATCAGTGATCTGCTAGGCCACTCCCCAGGAAATTCACTCCCGACCAAGATTACCTCTGGCAACTTGACTATAACCGAAAAGATGGATATACTTGACGCATTCAATAACCACTTTGCTACTGCAGGCATGGCATTTGATAACTCCCCTGCAAACATACTTCGCTCCCAGACTGCCAGCCAACTGCCTGAAACTCCGATAGCTTCGCCGCCTTTCTCACTTCAACCTGCCACACTGAAAGAGGTAGAGGATCTCTTGCTTCAGTTGGATACTAGAAAAAGTGCTGGGGCCGACTCCCTTGACCCTTACTTCCTAAAAATTGCCTACCACGTACTAGCGATACCCGTCACCCACCTTTTTAACTTATCCCTGTCTCAGGGCACCTTACCACCTATATGGAAGACAGCACATGTCATACCACTGTTCAAATCAGGTGACCGTGGCGATCTCAATAACTACAGGCCAATTTCCCTCCTTCTGGTCCTGTCCAAGCTCCTAGAGAAAATTGTAAATGCACAGCTGAGGACTCACCTTGAGTCTAGGGAACTGCTAAATCCTATGCAGTCCGGATTCAGAGCTAAACATAGCACTATCTCAGCCCTCGCCAAAGTTACTAATGACTGGCAGCGTAATCTTGAGAGCAAAAACTTTATTTGTGCAGTTTTCCTTGATCTAAGCAAGGCTTTCGACACCGTCAACCATAGTCTGCTCCTCTCCGCCCTTCAAACCATAGGTGTGGACCCCTCCTCTCTGCGTTGGTTCACTGACTATCTTACAGGGCGCCTTCAACAAGTTAAAGCCGAAGGAGGCCTGTCCCCCTTAAAAACTCTGCAAAGAGGGGTACCTCAAGGTTCTATATTAGGGCCCTTACTTTTTGCAATCTACATTAATAACATTGACTACTGTATAAAGAAGCCAACATCCAACTGTTTGCAGATGATACAGTTCTCTCATAGTCGCCCAACACCTGAAGCTGCCTGCAATGACCTACAGTCAGAATTCAACCTTTTGCAAAGCCAACTCCTCCAAAAAAAGCTACTCCTTAATGCCCAAAAAACTAAAGCGATGGTCCTCTCTCCTTTTATCCGTACAGCTAACCCTGTGTCCAGTAGGACAGTTCCCCAAATTGCCACAGTTCTAGGTGAAAAACTAGAATTTGTTACAAAATTCAAGTATCTGGGAGTTTGGATAGACCAAAGACTCTTCTTCATTGAACATATCGAGGACTTGCTAAACGACTTGACAAAGGCTTGGACTGTTTTAGAATCAGCCAATTTCTCACCAGAGATGCCAAGAAACAACTGGTCAATCCATTTCCTATCATTGGTTGATTACGCTGACTTCCTCTACAGCCAATGCCCCAACTCTTACATGGCTAAACTGGACACACTCTACCACCATCGAGCACTGAGGTTTATAGCAGGACTCCCTAGACACACATCACTGCACCCTATATGCGGCAGTGGGATGGACATCACCTATAGTTCAGGCGCCACAGAAACGCCGCCTCTCTGGACCTATAGAGCCATCTCTGATAAGCTGCCTTACTATATCTCCTGCTGTCTTCCCTGAGTATAATTGGGAAATATCGTTAAAGTTACTCAGCTATTATACTTAAAGTACCCAAAGCAAAATCCCTGACAGGGCAGCATAAGCTTCGTGCTACCTACCTTATGGAACGATCTACAAAAAAACCTCAAATTAAGCACTCTAATCGGTATAAATGCTTTCAAGATGCTTTATTTCCGTACAATCAGAGAAGTATGTAACTGCTTCCCCTCAGACCCAGTACTGGTATATAGCCACGCCTAGACCCAATTTTAAGTACTGACCCCCCAGCTTGCTCCTCACCAGCCTAATTGTTCTCTCTCTTATCCCCCTGTCTTATCAACACTAGGCCCATCCATCCCCTTATTCTTCCTTTCCCAACCTCGGATAGGAGCTCACTACCCTGGGTTGTGACATCCTACCATGCCCCGTACTTTATAGCATTCAATCCCGGGGCTCACACATACTCCTTTTCTCCATCCACCTTCTCTACATCCAGCTTTACCAACTCCTTTCTGTGCACCGTGCCCTCCTAGCCTTTCTCCCCCTACTTCCCTCCCTCTCTTCCCCCCTACCTTCACCTCTACCTGGTGTATATTTTTATTTTTATTTTTTTCTTCTGTTACTTCCTCCTGTAACCTTAGATAACCTGCTTTATCTTCCTATAGACACTTCTATGTATGTAAATACCGTGTAATCTGTATAATATCTGTATAATTCTATGTACATATGACCTTCTTTTTCTTCCTCTCTGTAAAGAGTAGTATCTGTATTGCCTTGTAAATATCTGTGTTGACCTGTATATACAATTGTTCATGCTCCACCCAGGTCCATCTTGCAAATGAGCTTCTGCTCAAAGATGAACGCCTGGTTAAATAAAGACTTGATTGATTGATTGATTGAGATGTTGAGTAAAGAAGGCAATGATTAGCACAGGGTAAAGCAATCAAGAGCAAAGTGGCAGAAATTGTGAAAGAGTGGTCCAGCCTGGCCAGGATGGACTTCAGAGCAGCACTATATACTTCATATCCCCATAGTCAAATGGCGGGAGGATCATTTTAACAACAATCTCTGATAAGGCTGCAAGGGGGATAAATCCTTGATCTGGCAGCATCAGGTTTAGGAAGGAGGTTCTTCTGAATGGTTTCAGTATAGTAGGAGAAGTCAAGGTGACTATCCAACCACATACTCAGATGTTTAATGAGACTTCAACGACTGGTATAGTTGTTTTTAGGCACCAAAGAACCCTACGGATGCTGGGGGGCCCCTACTAATTAGGGACCCCCAGCATGATCCAGAGTACCACTTTAATTTTTTTTATTATTATTATTATTATTCATGTTTAAAGTAAAACAGCACTAAAGGGCATCACTGGGCTCTGTGGAGCCATATCATGAGGTGTCATGACATGAAAATACTCGCTAAGACATGTTCCAGCCAATGACAGGCTGATGAACAGGCATGGAATGGATAGGCAGGGGGCTAGAAAAATTAATATTGCTACCACATCATAAAAAACACGAATATATAACTGGTTTTACTGAAAATAAAATGTGCATTTTGGGCAAAGAAAAGGACAAGGTCAGTTTGGGTTGGGTAATGGCCTCTTGACTTATCTCACTGGAGCCCCCAAAACTCTACAGCCAGCCTGGCCAATTGGGCACCTTCAAGGGCTGTGAAGAGCAGGGTAGACAGATGTTTAGCCAGTTTTTTTGCCTGGGGTCAAAAGACGATGAAGACAGTTTTCTTGGCATTAAGAGAGAGCTGGTTGGTCAAGAACCATCACTGACCACTGTTAAATTCATACTGGAGATGAGTCATCAGCAGAGGGGCCCAGGGATCACAGGCATATGTCAGCCACGTACATATGGATGCTCAAGGGACACAGGCTGATATGTGGTCAATTCAAAACAAGGGCAGGAGAATAGGGCCCAAAGCAAAACCTTGAGGTACACCTGAACAAAATTGGGTGGGGGTGGGGGCATAGAAGGAGTATGTTAGGTAGAAACAAACCACTGTGGTGAGCTAACTGAGTGCTGACTACGAAGATCGCCTGTCTCAGCTGCACCACCAGCATTGCCTTAAACAGGTGGACTGGCGAGACAATGCTGTGGTTCAGATGGGGTTGGATGGATGGAGGCACCTGGTAAGGAGAGGCAGGAGACAATCTATAAATTTGATGCCCAATGGGCTTTATTTATACCACAGGGAAAGGAAGACACGGTTACAAGGGAAGAGGGAAACCAAACCATACAAGAACAGTAAACAACATTCTATACTGTCACTAAGAGGTGCGCCTTGGCCTAAGACCACTATCTATTACACTCTATGCAAGGCTTTCTATAAACAATCAAGTGAACAATTCAAACATCTATTACTCTATAATGAGGTGCGATAATCACTGCAGTGAACAATGGGTACCAGTGCAGACCCCAAAGGATCAGGTGGTATAACCACTTTCTAAGAGTCTATAATGTTAAAAGAAGTTCAAACTTTTCCTGCCATCTTCGTGTGCACAGCTGAAGAAAGGAATAGCAATGGGGTAAAAGGGAGAATGGGGTTTCCTGCTTGGCACCAAGCCACACCTGTGTGAAAACTTAGGAGAGGCTGGAGGGGAAGTGAGAGATTTTTAAACAGACCCTGATTCTTCAGCTAACCTACTCTCTAAGGTTGCCAGAATACTTTCGCACAAGATGCTGAACTCTTCCCCGGCACAAACCCTCAATCAGGGCTGACAAAGATGTAGAAACAAAGGCTGAGTGAAGTTCCCTGGCACAAACCCCCAACCAGGGCTGCCAAGGATGAAGGAACAAGTGCTTGGTGTTGAATCCACTTGAAATGATTGCCATGGATGAAGATCTGCTGCAGTTTTCCCTTGCACAAACTCTCAACCAGGGCTGCTAAGGAGGAAGGAACGTTGAAACTTTTTTGGCAAAAGATCCACAAGAGGACCACCAAGACCAAATTGAATCCCAGAAGATGACACAATGCAAGCAGGGTGTAACAAGCAGGAAGAGTAGGATGCAGGACGAAGATCAGAGCCCTGTACTGTCCAAACCCAAAAAAACAACAAACCGGCAGATGCAGACATACACTGGCCATGTTGGACTTGGATTTCAGCGAGTGGTGGAGAGCGATGGACAAAACTGTTTTCAGGACATTCCTCTTCCAGGCTGACTGAACCACAAGGAAACAGGAGCCAGTGGCCGCGAATCACACCAGGTTACATCAACTTCGACCAACATCGGACGACAGGGAAGGGTATTGCTGTAAAGTTCTTCGCTGGCTGAAGACTGCTTCTGTGAAGAATCAATTGTGAACAACCCCACCAGGGGTGTTGCGGCAGAAGATTCAGTCCATACACTTTGCACTAAGAACACTGGTAATTCCACTTTACACTACACCACAGCGTTTAGTGGTTTATGGGGCAATTGTTCATTGTGGGACAATTTGCCTGGAGCAGGGGCAAATCACCAAAGTGTGAGGCAATTGTTCATTGCAGGGGGCAATTTGCCTGGAGCAGGGGGAAATTGCTGGAATCTGGGGCAATTGTTCATTGCAGGGGCAATTTGCTTGGAGTAGGGGCAAATTGCTGGAATCCAAGGCAATTGTTCATTGCAGGGGCAATCTGCCTGGAGCAGGGGCAAATTGCTGGAATCTCGGGCAGTTGTTCATTGCAGGGGCAATTTGCCTGGAGCAGGGGCAAATTGCTGAAATCCAGGGCAATTGTTCATTGCAGGGGTAAATAACAAAAGCCTAGGACAATTGCTCATAGCAGGGGAAAATAACCAAAGTCTAGGGCAATTGTTCGTAGCAGGGGCAAATAACCACAATCCCAGTACAATACAGACTTGGTACTTTGCAATCAACACAACATTTCAGATACTAGTCAATATACAGTTTTATCAGATGACAGTCACTAGTTGACAGTTGTCTGCTAAGCACCCTTCCTTGACAACAGTACTGCACTTGCAGGTTCTTTCTGATACTAGGACCTGGCAACCCCTGGAAACCCTCAGGATAACTGCCCTTCTTTCCATGGGGCCTTCCTTGCCCTCTTTCCCATTGGGCCCCCTTTCAACCTGCCCATACAGTGGGCCCTTCTTCTGGTGCTTGCTCTGCTGGGCCCCTTTGGACTACGGAGCTTGCTTTACTGGGACTCTCAAACTTTTAGTGGGCCTGTGATGCCCCTTTAAATACTGTGGGCCTACTTGCCCCTTTTTAACAGAAAAATAGGCCTTGGCACACCTTCATAGGACAAGAAAAACTCACCACACTAGTTAAATATTCATGAACTCTTTACTATATCAAAAAGTATAACGGCAGTGAATATAAAGTGCAAACCAGTGCTGACATGGACAAACTCCTCACACACGTTTCACCTGAACACAGGCTTTGTCGATGGTAACAGCCACCTAGTGTTAAATTACTTAAATAGCACATTTTCCTAATTTATTTATTTTTTTTATTTAGTTTTTGTTGACCAGGTAAGTGCACTAGAGAAATCCTGCCTATTTTTAGGCACGACCCGGGGGAGGGGGATACAGATGAATGCCAACTGACCTTGAACCAGATTAAGCTGTTGGTGGTATTTTTAGTGAATGAGGGAAAAGATTTGGCCAGGACACCAGGGAAATTCCCCTACTCTTTTCGATAAGTGCCATGGGATCTTTAACATCCACCTGAACTACCACCAATCCAGGCAGATGGGACCTCGGTTTAACATCTCATCCGAAAAACAGCACCTCAGAAATACAGCACCTCTCTTATGTTGCACTACAGTGTCAGCACTGGGATATTAACCCAAGTGCCAGATGTGGGAACCAAACCCACAGCCCACTGATCTCCCAGCCTCGGGGGCGAGTGTGCTACCTACTGAGCCACTGACACTGTTAGCTATATGTGAACATATAATCATGTGACATTTCTTAAAATGACAGTACTTATTCTATTATACATAGCTACACAAAAAAATATTTTTTCAAAACACCAAGTGACATGTATATATTTAAAAAAAACAGGTATGTAGCTCATGCAAAAAAAAGTCCAGGGTTCTACTGTATCTCATTTTAGTATTTCATTTAACTTTTAACTACTTTCTAAACAAATGTGTCTTAAATACACTTACTAGATGAAATGGTTTACCACTAGGACCAAAACATAATCTGCATATACCAGAAATTTATTTAATGTATAACTCTACTACTCCTAAAAAGCACATCAAAAATGTTTTAATTGTCTTTTAAATATCTTTTACCCCAAAGAGTCATGCTGATATGGGTATATGCTCTGATTTTGGTACTATTCCTACTCAGGAAGTTCTTTTGGCACTTTCTGAGTTTCTGAAAGGGAAGCTGAGATACATACCTCGGATTTTGAGGGTTTGGGGAGAGGGAGGGAGGAAACAAGGGTTGTGAGAACCAGGCCTAGCACCTTGTGTCCACCCATGCCACAGGCAGTGGGAGTATTCCAGAAGCTATGTGAGCATGACAGAGAAATGCTAAGAACAGAGGATTATGGACCAAGATTTGACAACCTTACAGTGAAGGAGAGAGAAGCTCTGGTTGCCTTAAAGGAAAATAAACACATTGTAATAAAACCAGCAGATAAAGGTGGAAGTGTGGTGACACAGGATGCAATTGATTATGAAAAAGTGGTAGATAGGCAGTTGTCAAATATTAATTTCTACAAATCAACTAAAAAAGAAACTGTTATAGCCCTTAAAAGAGAGATAAATGATTTTCTGTTATGGGCACATAAGGAAGGTATGATAAATGAGAGAGAAAAAGAGTATCTGTCAGTTGCACATCCACTGTCCTCGCATTTCTATATCATGCCCAAGGTACATAAATCCCTTAACAATCCTCCAGGATGTTCTATTATATCAAGTATGGGGTCAATGACAGAACCCTTGGCAAGATTAATAGACGACAATATATGTGGTATAGTAAAAACCTTGCCATCTTTTGTAAAAGATACAGGACACGTCCTAAGAGTGTTGGGGGAACACAAATGTGATGTAGGAAATAGGTTAGTCACCCTAGATATTGAATCTCTTTACACGATCATACCACATAATGGAGGCTTAAAAGCAATGCAATATTTTTTAAATACTAGAGGGCAGGAGGCTAAGACAGATACAGATTTTCTGGTGAAAATGACTAAAATGGTTTTGGAAGGTAATTTTTTCATGTATGGGGATCAGGTTTTCCATCAAATAAAGGGGACAGTGATGGGTGCGAGTTTCACACCCAATTACCCCAATCTATGTCTGGGTTTTTGGGAACAAAGTGCTGTATGGAATTCAAGGACAAATCAGTTTAGGGATAAGATAGCCCTATGGATTAGACTTATTGATGATATTTTATTAATATGGAGAGGAACAAAGAGTGAATTGGATGATTTTATTCAGTACCTTCATGACACTAACAGTCATCTAAGATTTACTAGTTTTGTAAGAAGAGAAGAAATTTATTTTTTGGACCTCAGTATTACAATAGTGGGGGATATGGAGATAAAAACATCTTTATATAAGAAACAAATGGATAAAAATACGTTACTATTAGTCAGTAGTGGTCACCCGAGACACACAAAGAAAAATATTCCAAAAAGCCAGAAGTTCAGAATAAACAGAAATTGCAGTGAAAAGGTAGATCAAGAAATACAATTAGATATACAGGAGTCTAGACTAAAAGACAGAGGGTATGCAATAAGTATGATATCTAGAGCTAGAAAAGAGTGTGACTCTAAAACTAGAGAGAGTTTATTAGTAGAGAAAAAATCCCAAAAGGCAACGATATTGAAAGGGATAGAATTAATTTTGTTGCAACTTATAATGTTAGGTCTAATCAGATTAGAGACATTGGCCCAGATATTCAAAAGGGAATTGTGCCTGGCACAAACCTCGATGCACCAGAGTGCATCAGTAATGTATGCAGAACAGGTGGGGGGGGGCATGCCCATGCATACTCTGCACATCCCGATATTCAGCCTAGAATGTGCTGAGTCCATGCATGTGCAACCCCTACTTGCGCTGCACAAAGTTGATCCAAAAAAAAGGAACAACGGCTGGCCACCCACAGTTGAGCTGCCATGGCAGCTGCCACCTGTGGGTGGCCACCTGAGCTCCGGCTGCACCTGGCGGCACCCCCAACAAGCCCAGTTGTGGGCATATGTACAAATATGACCCTCCAATATCCCTGGTGGTCCAGTGGACCACTGTCAATAATCGTGGGCATTTGTAAATGAAAAGAACTCCTATATCCCTCGTGGTCCAGTGGACCCCCCTCCCCACCCGCCCACTGGGCCCCACCTCCTGCTCCCCTTAGTCAGCAGTGGATTGCAGCACCCACCTGCCTGCTGCCCCGCTGCCTGCCGACTGACACCATCAGTAGTGCTGTACGCCCATTGGTCCACAGCATGAGCCAATGGCCGTGCAGCCCGTATGTACTACACATTCCAGTTCACATATCATATACTATACCACATATATTGTTGTCTATTAATCTTGCTAAGGGTTCTGTCATTGACCCCACACTTGATATAATAGGACATCCTGGAGGGTTGTTAAGGGATTTATGTACCTTGGGCATGATATAGAAATGCGAGGACAGTGGATGTGCAACTGACAGATACTCTTTTTCTCTCTCATTTATCATACCTTCCTTATGTGCCCATAACAGAAAATCATCTCTCTCTCTCTTTTAAAGGCTATAACAGTTTCTTTTTTTAGTTGATCTGTAGAAATTAATATTTGACAACTGCCTATCTACTACTTTTTCATAATCAATTACATCCTGTGTCACCGCACTTCCACCTTTATCTGCTGGTTTTATTACAATGTGTTTATTTTCCTTTAAGGCAACCCGAGCTTCTCTCTCCTTCACTGTAAGGTTGTCAAATCTTGGTCCATAATCCTCTGTTCTTAGCATTTCTCTGTCATGCTCACATAGCTTCTGGAATACTCCCACTGCCTGTGGCATGGGTGGACACAAGGTGCTAGGCCTGGTTCTCACAACTCCTTGTTTCCCCTCCCCCTCCCTCTCCCCCCCAAACCCCTCAAAATCCGAGGTATGTATCTCAGCTTCCTTTCAGAAACTCAGAAAGTGCCAAAAGAACTTCCTGAGTAGGAATAGTACCAAAATCAGAGCATATACCCATATCAGCATGACTCTTTGGGGTAAAAGATATTTAAAAGACAATTAAAACATTTTTGATGTGCTTTTTAGGAGTAGTAGAGTTATACATTAAATAAATTTCTGGTATATGCAGATTATGTTTTGGTCCTAGTGGTAAACCATTTCATCTAGTAAGTGTATTTAAGACACATTTGTTTAGAAAGTAGTTAAAAGTTAAATGAAATACTACAAGCATTTGTCAATGCCGAATGTTGGCTTGCTGGCATTGGCATTGGTAGTGCAGGAGTTAGACAGATGCATCATAGGAATGGCAGTGAAGTATTGAACTGATGCCAACCCACCCCCACCCTGCAGAGAGTGACAAGCAGTAGGGTGTCCCTTTGGGTGTTTGGTAGTGCAGTGCAGGAAAACATGTCGGGCAGGATGTGAGAAATGACAGCTGCACAGTTCATAAGGAGGTGGAAAAAAATGCCAGTGTTGAACATGTGGCATGTAAATATACCAAATTTGCGAAGCTACTAGGGTGCGTGGGAAATATGCAATGCACGCTTGCAACACTGCCATTTGGGCGTTCAGCACGAAATTTTCAACATAGGCATTTTAGCACCTCTGCTCATGTACAGTGTTACTGTTATTTCCTCAAAGTGTCCCAAGAAGTGATTTCGCACAGCAACCACGCTATTCTGCGCCGGAAGTGCGAAAACACATTTTGGGCACGATATGTCAAATGACGGCTGTACTGTTCATCAAGAGGTGTGGAAAAATGGCAATGGTTAAACTCCAGACTGAAAATATCACAAATGCACGACGGTACGAGCGTGCGTGCAATCTGCCAACGCATGCTCATAACACAGTTATTTTATGGAGTATCATCACCAAAGTTTCAACATAGGCATTTTAGGTCCTCTGCTCATGAACTGTGTCACTGTCATTTTCATAATCTGGCCCAAACACTGATTTCCCACAGCGACTACGCTATTGTGCGATGGAAGTGCAGAAACACATTTCGGGCAGGATGTGGAAAATGACAGCTGTACTGTTCACAAGGAGGTGTACAAAAATGACAATGCTGAAAATCCAGCAGTAAAATATTGTGAATGCCGCGAAGTTATGAGCCTGCATAGCAACTGCGCAATGCGCTCATAAAACAGGCATTTGTTGGATTTTTCCACAAATTTGGAACTTAGGCTTTTAAAGGGCACCTCATGAACACATCACTGTCATTTCATTAATGGGCCCCAAAGGTGATTTAGCAGTGACTAGAAATCACCTTTCGAACGATAAATGCCATGACAGTGACAGAATTCAGAGGAGGGCCCCAAAACCCCATGTTGAAAATTTGGTGCAAAAAGTCCAAGAAATGCCTGAGATATGCAACAAAGTTGAAAAAACCTATTCACTCCATTATACAGCTTACCGGCATTTCCTCAGTTAGCGGTCAGCTTTGAAGAGTGCAGGCGTGGTCCCGTCCACTGAAGATCGTCAGCGCTGGACTCTGGAGGTAGAGTATGGGGTGGGGGTGAAGGGAGGGCAGGGTGCGCAGTGGGTGGGTGCGGGTGAAGGGGGACCCTAGACTACGAGGGACCGTTTTCGTATTCTAGGTACAGAAAATGTCGCGAGACAGTTTTGGCACCTATGTGCCACCTAAGTGGGTTTGGGGGGTTAGTAATGACGGGGATTGGGCACCTCGTCGGCACACAACATGGGGGGTTAATGCCACCGGTGATTGGGCACCCAGCCCGGCAAACAAAGTCGGGGGAGAGCGCGAGCCAGGGGATTGGGCACCCCCCCGGCTATCAAAGTAGCGGGACTGCTTTGGCACACTGGGGTGGGCTCCCAGCGTGCCACCTAAGTAGGTTTGGGGTCACTGGCTGACAGAGGATTAGGCACCCTCGTTGGTACACAACACGGGGGGTTAATGCCACTGGGTGATTAGGCACCCCACCCGGCAAACAAAGTCGGGGCCTTGAGTCAAGGGATTGGGCACCCCCCTCGGCATTCAACAGCTGGGGGGGTGATGCCGATGGGGAGTGGGCTCCCCCGTCAGCATGTCACACAAGGGGGGTGCGTGAGTTTCACCCACCATGCGGGGGCTTTGGCGCAATGTTTATTGAAATGTTTGCCTTGGAAAGGCACGTATGGGAGGCGTGTCTTTATGCCACTGCATGGTGAGCTTGTCTCTGATTACAGTGGCACATTGTTTACAAGTTTTGTCCACTTTCGATAATGTTGGTGTCAGCGCTAGCATGCTGGCTTATTGGGGGATGAGGGACGCACCTACTGATGCTTGCCCTGCATTCGCCCGACAGCAGCCGCACCTCCAAATCTCCACTCTCCCAATATGTTGACCTGCGGCATAGCGCTGACAAGCGATATAAAAATGAGGACCCGAACCCTGGACTTTTTTTGCATGAGCTACATACCTGTTTTTTTTAAATATACAGTATACATGTCACTTGGTGTTTTGAAAAAATATTTTTTTGTGTAGCTATGTATAATAGAATAAGTACTGTCATTTTAAGAAATGTCACATGATTAGGAAAATGTGCTATTTAAGTAATTTAACACTAGGTGGCTGTTACCTTTGACAAAGCCTGTATTCAGGTGAAATGTGCGTGAGGAGTTTGTCCGTGTCTGCACTGTTTTACACTTTATGTTCACTGCCGTTATACTTTTTGATATAGTAAAAAGTTCATGAATATTTATCTAGTGTGGTGAGTTTTTCTTGTCCTATGAAGGTGTGCCAAGAACTATTTTTCTGTTGCCTATGCCTGGTCTCACAGCACCCGTACCTCTGTGTGACTATCTCATTTACTAATTGCCCCTTTTTAAACCTGGGCATTTCTTGTTGCCCTTGGAATCTTTGGGACTAACGTTGTCCCTTAACTGTGGACCGCTTCTGCTGGGCCCCTTTTTACGCCATCTGGGGCTTTCTCTCTGTTGTTGGCCGCTTTAAATCTATAGGCCTTCCTCGCCCTCTTTCCCACTGGGCCCTTTAAATCTATAGGCCTTCCCCATGCCTCTCTGTCAGTCAGTTCCTCTTGCCTCTATGTGGCTTCCTTATGAATATTTATGTGTACCTCTATGGGCCTTTAGGCCTGGCCCCTCCCCGTGGGCATCGCTAGTCCAAATATCTCAATTTCAACCCTTAAGCCAGACCCTCTCCCGGCAGTCTCCTCAGGCACCCTTGTGGATTGATTAATAAAATAAAAAAAAAATGTAATTCATTTTAGGTGGACAGCACTCTTCTGAGCTGACGCCAACTCACCGCCCTGGCCCAGGGTGCAGGAAGCTGCTGTGGGAGACAGGAGGTGCTGTAGGCAGAGGGAGGGCTTCAGGCAGGAAGGCAGATAACTGAAGACCTTGTGGGTCCTTTTGATGGCCGATGGCTTTCGTCACAATGTGACAGGGGGAGGAGAAAATAAAAATGGGGTGCTCAACGCCAGGCACCGGTGCCACAGGACCACCAGGACACCGCCGATCTCTTCACTGACTGGAGGAGAGGTATCAGAGGAGTCATTGGGATTGCTTCCATATGCCAGATAAGACAAGTCGCCGATGCATTCCTTTGTTCTCTTCCACTCCACAGCCAGCCCAAAACTGAACAGAAAAAACATCTCTTCACTTTCACAAAATGCTCAGGGTTCCAATTCCAGAACCCCAAGCCTATGCCTTCTAATTGATTGGGGCACCATGCGCAGGCTAAGAATAGCAGCCCTAGCTGCCTGCTGCTTGCTCCCGGGGGGGGGGGGTGATTAGCACAGAGCAGCAGCAGCGATGGAGGAAAAGAAAAATAAACCCTTTTTTTTTAAATTATTAACAAGTACCATGCCTTGCCATTCTGGGTAAAGGGAACATCAAACAAATGGGACCCCAAGCCCACGGGGTTCTCTACCTGTCCACTGGCATCCTGGACAGGAGAGGGGACCCCAGGGAACTTATCCAACTCCCAGACAGACCCCTCTTTTTCTATAGTGCCCCCAACTTTGGAGCATTACACCAAACTTGACAGTGATGTCAGTGAGGCAGGCATCAGCAAGCTTAGCTGGTAAGTGTGCTTGAGTAACCTTGACAAAAGCCAAAGGTTGACATAGGCAGCAGGTCAGATCATGGACTATCCCCTTCAGTATAGAGTCAGTAATCTTGAGGAGGGAGGAAATACTGGAAAGAGTTTTCTGAAGCCAAGCTCATACCAGCTAAGTAGAGAGGAGTCATCCAGGAAACAGTAAATTTGAGACAGCATCAGTGTCACTTAAATTTTAGCCAGTGCAGAGGTAAGGGAAATGGGGCAAAAGTTTCTAGAAATGCAAGAATCTCAACCTTTGTAGAATAGAAGGACCTTAGCCCTCTTCCAGGCAGTGGGGACTTGACCATTGAGAAAAGAGAGATTAAGGATCACAGAGATGGGGAAGTAATAGTGGGTGCAGAGAGATGAGGGAGTTTGGGGTCAAGGTAATAGTGGGTGCAGAGAAGTGAAGGAGTTTAGGGTCAAGCCTACCTGGGCTATTGCATTTGGAGGGGTTGAGGGACCAGAAAGCAGAAAGGTTGGCAGCAAGCAAGATGGTAAATATGGAAAAGTAAGGGTTGGGGAGGGAATGTGCAATTGAGGAGGAAGGGACATGGAGCAGGTAAAGAACACAGAAGATGTTGAAGTCACTAAGGAGGTAGCTACCTCAAGAGGGAAAGAAACTGCAGAGCTGCGTTATTTGAGTAAGAGAATGGCTGACAGGGAGGATGACAGCATAGGGGATGAATGACCTTTCAGAATTTACAGGGTTGCAGGGTTGTTAATGTTGTTTTGGAGGTGAGACGCAAAATACTGTGACTTAGCCAGCCTGAAAGCTTTAGATCATGCATTCAAAAACAGTTTCTACCACAAAAACTCCTCCGGTTATGCAGTTGCCAAGTAGAATCATTTGCTTCATGGCAGGCTATAATGCCATCCTGTACCATTTTATAAGAGTGAGTCTCTAACCTGGGTCTAATTTCAAACAGTAAAATATAGTCTTAAAGATTACTGGTGATTAAATATGTACTTTGTGTTATTGCCCTTCATTATATTTAAGAAACATTTCTCTTCATTTGAACAACAGCAATGCTGCAGAGTAAGGAGGGATTAACCCACAACAGGGTATGGGTTTACTGTGCATTAATCCACATCTGGTGGGGTTGGAATCACGAGGTGAAGCTGAGTGATTTCAACCACCTAGGCATGGATTAATGCTCAGTAAACTCATACCATTGTGTGGGTTAATCCTCTTGTAACATGGGCAATGTTTTGCTAGAGTTTTACCTAAAAAAACAGTAAAATAAAGCCATGTGACCATGCAACTGTAGGTATATCAGACATTAATCCATGGTCAGGTGACCTGTTTGGATGAATCAGAAGGCAGTATTTTAGGAACCCATGTTACAACACTTTATGATAACAGGTTAAGACTCATAATGCATTGATACTGATTAGATACTAGCTTGATCACATCACTGATTAGCTCAGTTACACACATGTGATGTCTGGAATTAAATAAAAAACAATGTCCATACATGTTCCACCAGATCCTTGAGCCAATAATTACATTCCCAGTCTTTTGTTGTGCAGATTCTTGATCCTTGCACCTAATTGCAGATTGCCTGCAATAAAATTGCCTTCTCACTGCCTTCTCCTCTGTCCCCTGACTTGCAGCCGGCACAGCCCTCCAGCTCCAGCCACAGAAGGGGCTCCGAGCCGCCAGAGGGCCGGCGGCGACCTCCAGCCAAACAGAGATCCAGGAGGCCGGGAGAAGCAGTGTGAAAGGTACGGGCAAAGCCGCAACCAATCGGGAAGCGACCGCTGTCTCTGCCTTGCTTCCGATTGGTGCGCCTTTCCCATTGACTTTAGCTGGACTCTGCAACACTATTCTGGATGGGATTTTTCTGCTTAGCTGTAACTTTTATTAATTACCTTAAAAGAGCTGTTTTAACTTAAAAATTGTGGGCAATTTAAACATGTATTGATGTGATGTTTGCTAGTGATTCAGCCTTTTCTGGTGATCTGTGTGGGCTAGACGCTTAGGCGCCTAACCCCCCAAACCCTCCCAGTCTTTTGTTGTGCAGATTCTTGATCCTTGCACCTAATTGCAGATTGCCTGCAATAAAATTGCCTTCTCACTGCCTTTTCCTCTGTCCCCTGACTTGCAGCCGGCACAGCCCTCCAGCTCCAGCCACAGAAGGGGCTCCGAGCCGCCAGCGGGCCGGCGGCGACCTCCAGCCGAACAGAGATCCAGGAGGCCGGGAGAAGCAGTGTGAAAGGTACGGGCAAAGCCACAAAATTTTGCCCGCCCCACCCTCCCTCTTGGTTGATTGTATTTATACACTCTTTCCCGCCATTTCTCTAATCCACGCCCACATCTATTTCCCTTCTTTATTAACCCATACCTACCCTGCACAATGCTAACTTGTTTCCTTTTGCTCCTTAGCCTCTCATCACCCCCAATCCATTATGATAATCATATTATACCCCCTGTCATGACGAATAAGTTAATGAGTATGTTCTGCTCTCCACTGCCATCCACAATGTACAACCATCTATTCCTTATTCACTTTGAACCACTCTTACACTGCAACCCCTGGGGTATCCCACATAAAGCCTCTCTAACAATCCAGCACTCCCCTAGCCTCTTACATGTATCCTGGCTTTATAATAACCCACTATGCCTGTCCATCAGACTCCTATGTTATGATAAAGACACACCTATAATAGGACCATCTCCCACTACACAGTGAGCATCTAGGACTAAGAGGAAATGCTCTGATCACTCTCTATCCCTATCCCTTGGTGCCCTACTCAAATTAATCTTCTACCTCCTTTTCTGCATTGGCACCATTGAGATTAATCCTGGCCCCATTGTAAGTTTATCTTCCCTGCTGATCTGACCTCCATAAAAGGCCTAAGCTTCATACACTTCAATGCTTGCAGCCTCCTAAAAGTTCATCTTAATACAGGCTTGGTGGCACATACTCTTCCAGATTTCCTGGTCATCTCTGAATCTTGGCTCAGGCCCTACAACAAAGACAGTGTTGTAAACCTTCCCAATTACCAGCTCTTCAGAGCAGATCGCCCTTCCAGGGGTGGTGGGGTGGCCATATACATTAAGGACACCATCTCTGCAACTTGCCTCATCAACACATCCAGCCCAAATGAATTTGAATGTTTATCAATCAAAATATCCTTCCTAATCTGCCTTCATTTAAACTGATTGGATGCTATAGGCCCCTCTGCAGGCCTTAAACTGCTTTCTCACCTAGGGTCAATTTCAACCTAGGCCCTGAAGATACCATCATCCTTGGTGACTTGAATTTAAACTGGCTGTCTAATGTATCTGCACCTTTGATAACCTTTTGTGACACCTATGGATTCACACAGCTAATTAAAGACCCAACTAGGATCAACCTAAGAAATTCCAGCAACAGCTCACTCCTGGATATTATGTTGGTAAACAAGCCTCACTTATATTCACATGCAGGAGTACTGCCGAGTGATGTGAGTGACCATTGCCCTATAGCTGGCATAAGATCCACACTCAAACCACCAAATCCTACAGAATTTGTCCTCAAAAGGTCAAAAAAGAATTTCAATATCTCAGGTTACCTCCATGACCTGAGTACTACAATATATTGGCAAGATTTCTATCTTACAACCTCTGTTGAAACAGCTCTCCAGACTTTAAAGGATATTATCAACAATGCTCTCAATATTCATGCACCTATCACCAGTATCAGAACTAAGGTAAAATCCTGCCCTTGGTTCACCTCTGAGCTTAAAGCAGCCTTGAGAACCAGAGACAAACTGTGGAAAAAGGCAAGAAAACAAAGGACACCAGAGATTGGCTAAATTTCAGAAAAGCAAGGAATTCATGTACAAAAAATAAGAACTGCCAAAACTGCCTACTATACAGCTGAATTGGATGCCTCCTACAATAACCCATCCAGACTCTGGGGTACAATAAAAGGACTTCTGGGCAAAATTCTACTCCTGCCTTAACCTCCAAACTGCTACTAAATGATACAGAAATTACAGGTAAACAAGAAATCTTAAATACCTTCAATGTTCACTTCACCACAGCTGGCCTAGCATTTGACTCATCACCTGCAAATATCCTGAGATCTTCCTTGAACCTGCAAACTACTGTGGGACAAATGGCCACTTCAACTTTTCCTTCATCCCAATATCCGTGAAAGAAGTGGAAGATCTCCTCTAAATTAGACACACTAAGAGTGCAGGTGCAGACTCCTGGATCCCTATTTCCTGAAAATTGCTTCACATGTCTTATCTGCCCCCTCACTCATCTCTTCAATCTTTCCCTAACTACTGGATCCATTCCATCTACTTGGAAAACAGCTCAAGTAGTTCCATTACTCAAATCTGGTG
The DNA here is from genome assembly GCA_016271365.2 of Neoceratodus forsteri. Lineage (NCBI taxonomy): Eukaryota > Metazoa > Chordata > Ceratodontiformes > Ceratodontidae > Neoceratodus > Neoceratodus forsteri. The sequence continues at coordinate 79,831,500 of CM057453.1, forward strand.
ATACTAGGGATCTCAACAATAATAGACCTATCTCCATCCTACCAGTACTATCTAAGATGCTCGAAAAACTAGTAAACTCTCAGTTAAGGGACTATCTGGATAACAACAACCTTCTAAATTCTGCACAATCTGGATTTAGATCAAAGCATAGCACCATTACTGCCTTAGCCAAGGTAACCAACGATTGGCAGACTACCTTGGACAAGAAAAATTTTACCTGTGCTGTGTTTCTGGATTTGAGTAAAGCCTTTGACACAGTGGATCATGACTTATTAATCACCTCCCTTAACTCAATAGGCCTGGATTCCCTATCACTCAACTGGTTTAAGGATTACCTTTCAGATAGGTCACAACTGGTTAAAAATGGAAATTACCTATCCACCTCAAAACCACTGCTAAGGGGCGCACTACAAGGCCTCTATTCTTGGCCCTATCCTATTTGCTATTTATATAAACAATATTGATGCCAACCTCACTCAATCTAACATTCATCTGTTTGCTGATGATACTGTATTATATATCAGCAATCCCTCACCTTCCAAAGCCTGTGAACTGTTACAATCCGAATTCTCCATTCTGCAGCACAATCTACTTGACAAAAAACTACTTCTAAATACAAAAAAAACAAAAGCTATGTTCTTTGCCACAAAGAGTTGCACTACCACTGCCCCAGCATCCACCGCCCTACATTTATCCACCTTACTTGGAGAGAAACTTGAATTTGTTGATAACTTCAAATACCTTTGAGTCTGGATAGATAACAGGCTTGACTATTCTGTCCATATTGAAGAGCTACTTAAAAAGCTAAGACAGAGGCTTGACTATTTTTAGAATAAAACATTACCTGAACAGTGATTCCAAAAAAAGGTTAATTCAGGCCTCATTCCTATCCCTCATTGATTATGCTGATTTTCTCTACTGCCATTGTTCACGCATCTCTTACATAAACTGGACACCCTGTATCACAGGTCCATAAGATTTATTACTGACCTTCCCTCCAGCACCCATCATTGCTCCCTTTATATGGCAGTCAACTGGACATCATTGCAACACAGAAGAAATAGGAATGCTGTTATCTGGATATTCAAAGCGTTAACAGGCAAACTACCGACCTATATCACTGATTGCTTTACCCAAATTACAACTAGGCCATACACTTAAGGATCAGTAAACTCATCATATTAAAGGTCCCCAATGCCTGCACCCGGTATGGGAGGGCTGCTTTCAGCTATACCTTAGCAGTTGCATGGAACTCTCTCCAAAATCCATGAAGCTAGATAGCCTACTACCTCTGGCATCCTTCAAAAGATTGTTCTCCGCCCTTTTTCCAGAGCTCTGCAATTGCTTTTATAAAGCCTAATCCCCTACCTATCTGACCCACCTTCCTTTTTCCGTCCATTATATTAATTCAATTTCTATCTTCCGAATCACCTATTATATTCTCATAAAAACTAGTTAGACCATATAATTTATATTTTATGCCTGCTATACCCTCTGTCCCCTTTTTCCTTACAGGCTAAATGGTTCTACTGTTCCTTGTATATATGTAAATTGTTGTATATAATCATTTCATGCCATTGTATTGCTATTTATGCTATTCTTATCTATGTAATCATACTTGTATCCTCATTTGTATGACCACTCAGGTCCATCTTGTAAATGAGCTTTGCTCAATGATGTTCGCCTGAATAAATAAAGATTTTGATTGATTGATTGATTGATTGATTCCCCAAAATTCCTCTCCACTTTGTTGTATCCACAAGTCCCAATAAGCTCAATGAGTGACCCTGCCAGTCCTGAACATGCTAACTGCACTGAGCAGCTGCACATTGGGGCTGGGAATTAAAAGGATAAATCAAATATATTTTTTATTAAAAGAAAAATAGGTCTGGGGGCCACAGCTGGGGTGGGGGGGAGTATTATCTTGGTGAGCTGGGGTGGCATAGGATCATGAAATGAAATTCTTTTAAAAGGATCAGACACCCACATCATACGGGAAGAGGTCTGTATTGTTGATTATATAGGGACTGAAGGCAAAGGGATGGTAGGTCATTTCTTGTTCATAAAAACAGTTACAAAAACAAGATAAAATAAAAACTATTTTTTTTTTCGCACCTTGTGTTTGGGATGACCTTGACTTTTGTCAGCTTAACTCTCATGATCTGTGAAGTCGGGCAGATTGGATGGGCCTACCAGTCCCTTTCTGTTGACAAATTCTACATTTCTTTATTAATTAAAAATATTGGGTATGTAAAAGAAATGTGTTATACAGGGCCTCAGAGGGTTGAAGAATGCAAAGTGCACAAAGTTGGGAAAGAAAAAAAAACATTAGGGTTTTGGGTCTCCAGAATCTTGGCGAATCAGTGGTGGGGCCTTCCCAGGGGTTGTCAACCCTAATGCCCTCTCCCTCCACCCCAGCTAATAGCCTCTGGTTCAAAGAACAAGATATGGCTTTAAGCCAGTGCTTCATACCAATATACTCTTCAGAGGTACAGAAGTATGGCTTGCCACATGTTGCAAGCAGAATCAGTTGTAGTGAACACTGCATGAAGAAGAGAAAACACATCTGACCTTGTTTGCTCAGAGGAGGTGGTTGACAACCCCAAGGAACACCCCACCACTGATTCACCAAAACTTCAGAGATCTAAACCCTTGGGACCTGTGCAAAATGGAATAAACAGAACAGTAAAAACAAACAGTGAAAGTAGCTTTGTGTGAAGCAAATAAACAAAACAAGACGATGTAAGAAACCACTATGGTTCTCAAAGGAAGTGGCAGTGAAGGTTCAAGAGAAAAAGAAAGCATTCAGGAAGTACAAGGAATCGCAGGAAGAAGTAGGACAGAGAACTGTATCAGTTAAAGCAAAAGGAGGCTGGGAAGGCAGTCAGAACAGCAAAGGCCCAAACCGAGGAAAAGATAGCCAACTCAGTTAAGAAGGGGGATAAAACCTTTTATAGGTACATCAGGGAGTGAAGGAAGACCAAGGGAGGGATAGTGAGGCTTAATAAAGGGGAGAGAGGGTGGGCAGAGGGAGACTGTGAAAGGCAGACATACTAAACAAATATTTTTGCTCAGTATTTACAAAGGAAGAGAGAGGTACATAAAACAAACAGTAGTAACATGCTGGATACAGAAGTTGATACCGCCCATTTACAGAAGAAAGGGTTCTGAAAGAACTCTTAAAACTGAAGGTGGACAAAGCAATGGGGCCTGATGGGATTCATCCCAGAATTCTAAAAGAACTAAGGGAGAACTAGTGACACCACTGACTACCCTCTTACAAATCATGGGAGGATGGGGTGGTACCCGAGGACTGGAGGAGGGCAAATGTGATCCCCTTCACAAAAGTGGGAGCAAGGCAGAAGCAGGAAACTATAGACCTGTTAGTTTAACCTCAGTGATAGGGAAAATGATGGAATCACTTCTAAAGGAAAGAATTGTCAGTATCTAGAGGACAGAGGGGCACAGGACCTTAGGCAGCATGGATTCACAGCGGGAAGGTCATGCCAGACGAATCTGATAGATTTCTTTGACTGGGTGACCAAAGTAGTAGATCAGGGAGGGGCTGTGGACATGGCCTACCTGGACTTTAGCAAGGCATTTGACACAGTCCCACACAAAAGATTAATATACAAGTTAGCCAGCCTGGGAGTGGGTCCCAAGATGACAGCCTGGGTAAAGAATTGGCTGGAGAATAGGACACAGAGAGTAATGGTAAATGGAGTCCACTCAGAAGAAAGGAGGGTTCTAGTGGGTACGCGGGGTTCAGTAATGGGACGGTCCTCTTCAATGTCTTTATAAGCGACATTGCAGAAGGACTGGAAGGAAAGTATGTCTCTTTGCAGATGACACTAAGATCTGCAACAGAGTTGATGCACAGGGTGGGGTGGAAAGGATGAGAAGGGACTTGGCAAGGTTAGAGGAATGGTCAAATGTATGGCAGCTTAGATTCAATGCTAAGAAGTGTGTGAATGCACCTGGAAACAAAACCCAGGGAAGAGTACACAATGGGGGTGAGATACTAACAACAACAAAATGGAGAGGGACCTGGGGTAGTCATATCAGATGACCCAAAGATGGGCAAGCAATGTGAGAGGGCAGCAAGGAGGGCTGGGGGATACTGGGATGCATAGGAGAGGCATCACCAGTAGAAAACAGGAAGTTATTATCCTCTGTACAGACAGCTGGTGAGACCCCATCTGAGTACTTGTGCAGTTCTGAGACCCAATCTCCGCAAAGACATAGACAGGATGGAAGCTGTCCAGAGGAGGGCAACTAAAATGGTGCAGGGTCTGCACCGGAAGACATATGAAGAGAGACTTAAGGAGCTTAATATGTATAGCCTCGAGGAAAGGAGGGAGAGGGGGACATGATAGAAACTTTCAAGTACCTCAAGGGAATCAACAAAGTCCAAGAGGGTAGCATCTTTCAAAAAAAGAGGTGTGCAAGAACAAGAGGACACAATTTGAAGATGGGGGGGGCTCAGAGGTAATTTAAGGAAGTATTTTTTCACAGAGAGGGTTGTGGATGCATGGAACGGCCTTCCGGAGGAGGTTGTGGAGTCAAAATCAGTGGTGGAATTCAAGCATGCATGGGATAGTCATAAGGCAGTTCTGGGGGGTGGGGGTAGGAAGAAGTAGGGTGCTGGTTAACTAGGATCTGCAGCTTATCCAGTAGGTAGGGAAATGGGCAGACTGGGTGGGCCAAGCAGTCCTTATCTGTAGTCAAATTCTATGTTTCTGTGTTTCTATGTAAAGATATTTCAAGCCCTATTTTTTCATGTCAACCTACTTCTCCAGATGCAGTACATCACCCTACCAGGCTTTGAAACCCACATCAACCCTGGTGTTAGATATATATGCTTGATTGCTCTTTTTTTGTATATTGAGTCAGCACTGGGATTTCGCACCCCAGTGTCGGATGACTGTGCGGGGTGGGTTGACAAGAAACAATATCGAACCAAAGGCACGCTGGTGTCATTATTTCTTTTCTATATATTGTGCCAGCACTGGGGGTTGGGCAACACACTGTCCGGTTGTACTGACACAAATCCCTGCTTAGGAGGTAGTGGCAAAAGGCCAACATAAAGAAATGCTCGCTCAGCATCCATTCAGTGAGGAGTGGCTATGCACAGGCATATGCCACACTGGCAAACAGGGACAACCAAATAGAGGTACCCAGAGAAGTGGAAGAAAAGGATGTGGAGGTTAGCCAAGGGGGTGACCTCAGCGGGGAGAGCAGTGGACCCCAGAGGAGGAGAAAGCGAATCCTGGTGGGGGACTCCATCGTAAGAGGGATCCAGCTAGGAACACAGGAGGGGGAGGACAGGGAGGTGAGGTGCCTACCAGGTGCCATGGCATGGAGGGATGGAAGGAAGATCCAGGGGATCTCTGAGAAGGCAAGATGGGAGGGTGAGCTGGATGTCACTATCCACCTAGGTACTAATGACCTGGCAAATGGGGAGCCAAAGGAAGTTCAGGAAGAGTTTAGGAAATCGGGGAGGGGTCTCAAGCAAGTAGCTACTTCTGTCACCTTCTCAGAAGTACTACCTGCGAGAGGCATGGGAGAGCATAGGGGTGCATGCACCAGGAACTTTAACTTATGGTTGAAGAACTGGTGCTGTGAGGAAGGGTTTGGATTCATTGGTGACTGAGGACACACCTGGAGGGATGGAGGTTTGTTCAAGCCTGACGGCCTGCATTCATCCTGGAGGGGAATCCAAGCACTCAATGATAAGTTTAAATGCTACACTGACAAGCATTTAAACTAGCCAAGGGGGGGTGGCAGGCCAGCAAGGAGGGTACCTACTTGCTCACCCCTCCCAGCTAGCAGTGAACCAGAGGAGTAGATATCTCTACAAAGCAGTGTGCAAAAGATGGAGATTAGCACCCAAGAGGTGGATAGGCAGAAAAGGGGTAAAATTCAGCAGAAGGGCAGACAGCAAGGAGAACCAAGGATAAAGGACAACCAGGGAAGGGGCTGGAGTAGAACAGCGAAGCAGTCTAGGGAGGTCAAATCATGGAAAGCCATGTGTGCCAATGCCAGGAGCCTTAGCAACAAGATGGAAGATCTGGAGGCTGTCATGGTGCAGTCAGACCTGGACATTTGTGGCCATCAAACAAACCTGGTGTAATGATAACCATGACTGGGAGATGGCCATACCTGACTATAACATATTCAGAAGAGACAGGGCAGGTAGGAAGGGAGGGAGGAGGAGGAGTGGCACTGTATGTGAAAAATGACATAAGGGCCACAGAGATCAAGGTAGAACAAAATGGGGGACAGATACTGTGGGTTAAGCTGGAAAGGAAAATGGGGACAGCCATCTACACAGGTGTGATCTATAGACCACCAGCCCAGGAGGAAGAAACAGATAGGGAGCTGATGCTAGCCATCTGAAGGATGGCAGACAAGGATGAGGTAGTACTGGTTGGAGTCCTCAGTATTCCAGACGTGGACTGGAGCATCCCAGCAGCAGCATCAACTAGAAGCAGATTTATCCTGGGCTCCCTTCAGGGTGCCTTCCTCAAGCAATTGGTCATGGAACCAACTCGGCAGAAGGTAATACTGGACCTTGTGCTCACAAACAGGGACAGTGTGATGGGGGTAACAGTGGGGGAGCACCTAGGGAACAGTGACCACCAGTCATTGTGGTTTGAAATCACAGAAGGGGCAGAACCAAACTACACAAAACACGTATCCTGGATTTTAGGGGCGGCAGACTTTGGGAAAATGGGGAGATACTTGAAAGAGGCATTAAGGGGAATGGGGCAGGAATCAGGGGTTGAGGTACAGTGGGCAGTATTTAAAACGGGGATTACAAGAGCAACAGAATCATGCATTAAGCAGGTTAGCAAGAGGAAAAGGAAGAGGAGACCATTACGGTTTTCCAAAGAGGTAGCAAAGAAAGTGAAAGCCAAAAAGATTGCATTCAGGCAATACAAAAAGACACAGGCAGAAGGGGATGGGAGAAGTACCAGGAGAAGCAAAGGGAGGCAGGGAGGTCAGTAAGAAAGCCAAAGCTCAGACAGAAGAGCACATTGCAAAATCAGTGGGTAGATGGGACAAAACCTTTACAGGTACATAAGGAAAAAGAAAGGCAAAGGGAGGGATAGTGAGATTGAAGGGGGAGGATGGAGGCCACATGGAGGATGACAACAGTAAAGCTGACATATTGAACAGGTATTTCTGCTCAGTCTTTACTGAGAAAGAGGAGGGTAATGGGTCTGAAGGGAGTACAAGGGGTGAGAATGGTGCAGAAATGGACACAAGTCCCTTTGCACGAGAAAGGGTCCTGAAGGAACTGGAAGTAATAAGAGTTGATAAAGCAATGGGGCCAGATGGGGTGCACCCCAGGGTCGTTAAAGAACTAAGAGAGGTGATGGCTGAACCTCTGGCTATCCTGTTTAACCGATCACTGGAAACAGGGGAGGTACCCAAAGACTGGAGGACAGCAGATGTAGTCCCCTTATACAAAAGTGGGAACAAAGAGGAAGTGGGGAACTACAGACCAGTCAGCCTCACCTCGGTAGTGGGGAAGATCATGGAAGCACTACTGAAGGAGAGATTGGTGGACCATCTGGTTGTCAATGGACTACAGGACCCAAGGCAGCATGGTTTCACCAGGGGGAGGTCATGTCAGACCAACCTCATTGAATTATTTGACTGGGTGACTAGGGAGGTGGATCAGGGGAGGGCAGTGGACAAGGCCTATCTGGACTTCAGCAAGGCATTTGACACTGTGCCACATAGAAAACTATTACACAAACTGGGGAATATGGATGTGGGCAGGATAGTAGTGTGGCGGGTAGGTAACTGGCTGGGCGGCAGGACACAGAGGGTGGTGGTAAATGGCTGTCACTCCACAGAGGGAAGATTGACCAGTGGGGTACCACAGGGATCAGTGCTGGGACCGGTCCTATTCAACATCTTCATCAGTGACATTGTGCAGAACCTAGAAGGCAGAATTTCACTGTTCGCTGATGACACAAAGCTCTGTAACAGAGTAGACACACCAGAGGGTGTAGACAGAATGAGATGGGACCTGCAGAAACTTGAAGAATGGTCAGGGGTTTGGCAGTTGAAATTCACTGCAAAGAAGTGCAAGATAATGCATATGGGGCACAAAAACCCTGGCACAATATATCATTTGGGGGTGAGGATATAGCATGCACCAAGCAGTAAAGGGATCTTGGGGTTATCATCTCTGATGACCTCAAGTTACGGAAACAGTGTGACAAGGCAGCAGGTAAAGCAAATAAGATGCTGGGATGCATAGGCAGAGGCATCACCAGCAGGAAAAGGGGGGGGGGCATAATTCCACTATACAAGACACTAGTTAGGCCCCACCTGGAGTACAGTGTACAGTTCTGGAGACCTTACCTACGTAAGGACATAGACAGGGTAGAGAAGGTTCAGAGGGAAACAAAGATGGTACATGGATTACATCACAAGTCCTATGAGGACAGGTTGAAGGAATTGAATATGTACTCCTTGGAGGAGAGAAGGGAGAGAGGGGACATGATAGAGACATACAAGTATCTTATAGGGAGGAGCAGGGTTCAGGAATACACTATTTTTAAGTGAAAAATATATTCCAGGACTAGAGGGTATGGAATGAAGTTGGAAGGAGGATGATTCAGAGGAAACGTGAGGAAGAATTTCTTCACAGAATGGGTGGTGGGCAAGTGGAACACCCTGCCAGAGGAAGTGGTGGGGGATGAAACAATCATGAGATTTAAGAATGCATGGGATAGACATAAAGGAATTCTGGAGGTCAGGGGCTAGGGGCAACAGACTTCTAGGAAAACATAAACTGAACTTACAAACTCAAATGGGCAGACTGGGTTGGCCATAGGCCCTTATCTGCCAACACTGTCTTTGTATCTATGTAGCCCCACCCTCACTGAATGAACACTGTTTCAGAAGAAATAGATGCTTGTGGTGATGTCTATGGCCCCACCCCACAAACATGCAAGCATTTTCATCAAACGACCCCAATAAAATTAGGGTCATAAAAAATGAATTATCCTTAGAATGTTCAGTTTTTAAACTGAGCATATGCTTGGTTTTACTTATATTTCTCAAAAACGGTACCAGTTAGGAACTTAAAAGCACAAAAGCGCATACAGTACTTTGGAGCAAATGCTATCAAATCTGCAAGTTTCAGGTTTGAAATCCTTCAAATTTTTAATGCTATAGGTGAGCAAAAAAGGTCTTAATTTTGGCCAATTTAACATGTTTGCGCCTTTATAACTTAGCCCTCGTGAACCGATTACCAAGACATTTTTAGGATCCAGGGATTGTGGTACTCACTCAGTGCCTACCAGATTTCAAGTAAATGAGTTGAACAGGGCCACAGTCAAAGGGAAGAAAATCAGTGTTTAACATTAAAGTGCTTACTCAATCCCAATATGCAGGTGTTACCATCCATGTGTAATAAAGTATATATAATAAATACAATAAAATAAGCATGTTAATTATATTATTCTGAATTTTATCACTAGTCCCTCTGGCCCAAGTGCTCTGAGCAGCAACATTCCTCAGGAAATGACATGATGTCATTTTAGTCACAGAACAGTTCTGCAGTACACAGGCACCTTGAACATATCAGCCTAAAAATATTTAGTTACAATGGGGGATCAAAAGGGGCATATGCAGAGACATGTCTATTTCTTCCTAATGGAGCCCAAACCCAGGAGCCCTATTTCAAAGGCTCAGGAGTACCATCTAAGTGTACAAATATATATATAAATATATATATACTGACATAAGGCTTTATTCATCACTTACATGCTGCTGACCCACATTACATGGACTTGTTCGCTGCATTACTTGAGGCCAGAGAGACTCCTTGAGGCATTCATCTTCACTCTTTGCTGGCCTTGTATAATCCCCACCACACCAAATACTGGACATTCCATGGAGCTCGTCTACATGGGTGGCCATGTTGGAGATGGCAGGTTAGTGATGTAGGCACAATCCCGAAGGCTGCCAGAGTGTTACAGAGTGTTACATAAATTGCGCCTTACTGTAAATACTTGGATGCCCCCCCCCCAGCATGACACTTACTGGAGTCAGGAGAGTGTCACACATCAAATGCCAGCCAGTGCCAGTGATCTATGCCATGAATTCTCTAGGCAATGGCAAGTGATTTTTTAAATTGATTTTCACCATTCATTAGGGATATGGCAGTCCTTTCCACATTGTACCGTATCCTATGATCCCCTGAAATGCGCCTTGCAGTGAATCCACTAAGTGGATAGGCCAGGTTGTTGTCTAAAATACAAGTTCCCAGAACTGTTGCTTCTCCCTGCTTGACCCCTTCTAGGAGCTCCACGGAGGCACAGGGGGCAGAAGCAATTGTTGCTGGCATGAAATGTTCCCCTGTGGCATTACTGGCATTGGGCTGTTTGGGGAAGCAATGCACAATTCAAGTGTCTGCTAGTCTGCATAGTTAATATGGCCATTAGGAAATTAGGAGGTTTAATTTGGCTAGCAGCAGCAGGTTCCTACTTCTGGGAGACGAGTACATAAATGTCTTCTCACTTATAAAGTTTTTTCTCTCTCTAGATACTGCACATAATATACAATAGTTCCTTTATGGTATAGTTCTATTCCTGATAACCTGGTTACATAAACTGCAACTGTTTTGATCAGCAGTTGGGTTAGATTTTCCGCAAATGTATGTAAGGTAAGGTAACTTTCATTTACATGGTGCCCAACCCCAGAGGCTCTGGACACCTTACATAATCAAGACAAGCAGGGTAAAACATATATATAAGGCTGCACAAGGGTTCTATGCAACAAATCTAAAATTCAACAATAAATAAACATTTAGATAAATATTAACAATAAATAATCTATTTATAAACTAGCTGCATTTAGACTGGGAATACCTCCTTAAAGAGATAGATTTTTAGACCCCTTTTAATTATCTCCACCAAGGGCACCTCCCTCAATGATCTGGAAAGCAAGTTCCAAAATACCAAGCCAGCCGTTTTAAATGATCAGTCACCTGAGGTTTTTCGCATGGTCCTTGGAACCGTTAGTAAGTCCTTGGTGAAGGAATGGTGGGATCAGACCCAGATGGCAGGTGTAAGGAGGTCAGTCAAGAAGCTAGGGCCTGAGCCATATAGTGCCTTATAGGTGAGCAAGTCCACCTTGAAGATGATCCTCCACCTGACAGGCAGTCAGTGCAGGTTATGCAAGACTGGAGTCACATGACAAGACCGAGGTAGGCCAGTCAGCAACCTGGCCACTGCGTTCCGCATTAGATGCAGTCAGCGAAGGTTCCCTCCACTGACCCCGAAGTAAAGAGCACTGCAGTAGTCCAGCCTGTATGTAACAAAGGCATGTACCAGTGAGGCCAGGCCCTTGGGTGGAACTAGGGGTTTAATTTGGGTGACATTCCTTAAGTGGTAGAAACCACTTTGGATGACAGACGACACCTGAGCATCAAGTGTTAACCTCTCATCTAGGATGAAGCCCAGTTTTCTCACCCTATAAGATACCATCAATGGGGTAGATCCCAGGACAAGTCCTGTTACCACCCTGAAGGCATTCCCATCATGCCCATGACCAGGCTCAGTCACCAGCACCTCCGTCTTGTCTGGGTTTAGCCTCAGCCAATTAGAGGACATCCATTCCTGGATCTTAGCAAGGTATTTATTTAAAACTTCCATGGCGTCATTTGTTTCCTGGGCAAAAGACATATAGCTGGGTGTCATCTGTGTAGCAGTGAAAACCCAGACTATAATGTCTAATGAGCTGTCTTAGGGGCAGCATGTACACCACAAACAACATCAGTGATAGGATCGAGCCCTGAGGAACTCCACATGGCAGGAGGCTTGGAGAGGAGGTAAAATTCCCCATCACTATCCATTTATTTCCTACCCGAGAGAGAGGACTCAAACCAGTTGATGACTGTACTGATGAGTCCACAGTACTCTCTAAGGTGCTCCGAAAGCACAATGTGGTCCATTGTGTCAAATGCTGAAGAGAGATCAAGAAGAATGAGAATTGACTAGTCTACCCTATCTCTAGCCCTGAGGAGGTCATTTTGCACCCTGACCAATGCTGTCTCGGAGCTATACTTTGCCCTAAATCTGGACTGGAATGGCTCATAGAAGCTGCAATGCCACCACTTTCTCCACAATCTTCCTCAAAAATTGGAGGTTAAAGATAGGCCTATAATTCACCAGGACATCAGAGTTGAGCGATGGTTTCTTCAGAAGGGACCTCACCACTGTACAACTGTTCAACAAAGTAAGTCAATGGGATGTCCACCTGGGGCTACATTTTCAAAGCCTAGTATGCAAGCCAACCTTGCTGCTCCTGGATGCAATTTTTGACTGGCAGATGCGAGTGGCCCAAGAGAAAGTAAATGCATCCTTTATTGGATGCAGAGAGTCAGAAACAAAGTCAACTAGACCATTTTTAATGGTATAGCCTGACTTACAGTAGTAAGTCAGGCTAAACCATCAAACTGAAATCTTGCCTTCAAACTGGTTGTGCTATCTTAAAAACTCTATTCAAGCACTGGTAGTGACAGCACCTTATAGCTTGGACTGTGCCTTGAGATATTCCCAGCCTTTTGGTTGGGATTTTGAGCTTGGTCATTTTAGTTTATTGACTTGGAATCCTCTGTTTTTATTTTTGCTGCAGCCTGTTCTCATTGTTTTTTCCTCTAATGTTCTTCTCAATTATTAATTTTTTTTATTTTGGTTGGAGGGGGATGTGGTTCGGGGAGTATGGGTGAAGCTTAAAAAATTTGTATTAGTAGAGGGTAGAGGTAATGTATTTGGTTCAGTGTGTGTATGGTTAGTATGTAAGAGGGGAATTTCTTTTAGTGGGGTAATTTAACTTTCAGGGTTTGTTTTGGAAAAAATGGTAGGGGCTAGTTTGTTCTCTGGGTTTTGTATTTGCACAGTAAAATCTTGTGCAATTTTAGAATTCCAGTGGGGATTAGACCGGTCAGGCAAGATGTGTTGGGGCCACAGCCCTGATAGAATTACCTATGCTGCCATTCGGCATCGTGACCTTTGTCCCTTTACTGACCTCCCGGTTTCTGCCACTGCGGCGAGATGCTATAGGGAGGTCAGAATTACTAGGAGGCTAGGGATCTGCAGGGAGCCAAAGACAGTAAAGGAGGGGGTGGTGAGCTGCATTGAGGTCATCCAGTCCAGGAGACATCCTGGGTGTAAATAGAGCCGAGGCAGTGACCAGACATGTTTGGTCTCCGTACCCAGGGTTCCCACCGGACCAAGGGGGCAAGCAGCTAGAGGTCTGGCCACATTATCTCATCCTCTTTGGGTGGTGCTTTGCAATGCCAGGTTGATGAGGAACAAGACTTCCATTTTTGCGGACTTGATTTCTGCTGTCGAACTGGCTTGCATAACGGAGACCTGGCTTGGTGACAATGACATCCTAGTTCTTGCAGCCGCCATCCCACCCAGGTACTCCATAGTGCACTGTCCAGGGAAGGATCGCTGGGGAGGGGGCGTGGCCATTGTTCTTCCAGCCAGCCTCAGCTTCATGGTGCTCCCAGTTAGTAATACCCAGTCTTTTGAGTGCGTTCCTGTGTGTGGGGGCACAGGTGTAGGTTGTAGGATTCTCCTCATTTACCACCCTCCTGGAGTGGGGGAAGATTTCCTGCAGGAGGTGATGAACTTTGTTGTTGACCAGTTGCTGGAGTCCCCCAGATGTTTAATCCTTGGGACTTCAATGGCTGGATCGATGATGAATCTTTACATTTCTGTTTTGACCTCCTCCAGTTGATGCATTCACTAGGCCTGTCATAAGCGGTTGCTTCTGCGACCCACCAGCAAGGTGAAACACTAAGTGTGGTGTTCCAGTTGGGTCTTGAGGTTGATAATCTCAAGACTGATCAGGTTGTCTGGTCTGATCACTGTACCATGGTGTTCACGTTTTTGTCCCCTCCAGAGTCCCCCCCGTAGAGATGGTCAGCTTTTGCCCTTTAAGGGGCATGTGCCCTGAGGGACTGTTGGCAATAGCGGACTTATCTCGGGTTGATGCGGAATGTGTGTTGGGTTCCGAAGAGGTGGTGTCCACTTGTAATAGGGTGGTTTCCAAAGCTCTGTATGCTCTCACATCAGTTTGTATGTGACCCAGAGCTTCTCACTTGAGGTCCCCCTGGTTTGATGGGGACCTCAAGGTGATGAAGATCAAGGATCGGAGGTTGGAGCATTGCAGGCGGAAGTCCCAGCTGGAGGCCAATAGGCTGGCCCTACATGCTCACTATATGGAGTACCAGGGGGCAATTTCCCATAAGAAGGCATAATTTCTTTCCAGGGAAATTGCTGCAGGGAAAAACAAACCATTTCAGCTATTTTGGGATGTAGACAGGCTTCTTCATCCTGCCTGTTTGCAGCTGAGAAAAGCATTGTCATCCACCTTGTGTGAAGAGTTTGCTCTGTTTTTCACTGACAGAGAGTCAGCCATCCAGTTGGGGATCCCACCAGGGAGGCAGTTGCCTCACAGTGGTTGGACTGAGGGTCTTGGAGGCTCTCTGTCTGTCTGGGATGAGTTTACGCCAGTGTAGGTGTCTGAAGTGACTAAGGTGATCTTAGAGCTGAAGCACACCTTTTGTGAACTGGACCAGCCCCAACACATTTCTTAATGGGATATGTCGAGCTGTTGGTCCAGTGTTTGCTGGGATTGCCAGGTGCATGATAGCAGAGAGGATCCTTTCTGTAGCTTTGAAAGAAGTGCAGATGAGATAAGAAACCTTCCCTCATCCCTGATAGCCTGGTGAATTATCATCCTATCTTCAACCTACCCTTTTTGGGTAAGGTTGTTGAGAAGTAGGTGGCACATCAGTTTGAGGATCACCTGGTGTCTTCAGATATCTAAAAGCCATTTCAGTTGTGTTTTCGGGCTAGACATAGCACAGAAATAGCTCTAGTGAGGGTGCATAATGATCTGCTCAGAGCTACAGATAGAGACAGGTCAATTCTTGTTCTCCTCGATCTCTCCTTAGCATTCAACACTGTGGACCCCATTCTGCTTCTTGATCGGCTCTGTGAGTTTTGTGGACTCGCCAGTACTGTCATTGGGTAGTTTGAGTTCTATCTCTCAAACAGGGTGCAGTGGGGAGTGATGGGGAATTTCTCCTCCTCCCCAATGCCCCGTCTTGTGGAGTACGACAGGACTTGATCTTGTCACCGATGCCGTTCACAGCGTACATGCTGCCTCTGGGTGAGATCATTCAACAGTGCAGCATGGAGTTTCACTGTTATGCAGATGATACCCACCTGTACTTGTGTTTTGCCTCCAGAGCATCAGAAGCTGTTGAAGTGCTTAATGACTGTCTGGCTAAAATCAATGACTGGATGGCTTCCAGCTGGCTGAGACTTAACCCGGTCAAAATGGAGGTACTGGTGCTCGAGCCTGGTCACAAGTGTGATGGATTGCCACCTGGGGCTGATTCAGGACTTTTCCTGGGTTCTGCTCCAGTGGTGGCTTCCCCGAGGGTGTGAAATCTGGGCATGATCCTTGAGAACAGATTGACATTTGAAGATCAGGTGTCATCTGTTGTTAGTAATGGTTTTTACCAGCTGCGGAACATTGCATGGTTTACGCCCCTAGTTCTGTCAGAGGACCTGCCAACGCTAGTGCATGCTTTTGTGACCTCCAGACTTGACTACTGCAACTCTCTGTACTCCAGAGTCACAAGAGGGACCATCTGCAGACTTCAGCAAGTGCAGAACACAGCAACCTGGTTACTGATGGCCCTTTCAAGGTCCAGTCATATGGCCCTGGACCTGTAAGCTCTGCACTCACTGCTGGTCAGGTGCAGGTTCCTTTTCAAGGTGGGTCTTCTCACCTTTAAGTCCCTACAATGACTGGGTCCTTGCTACTTGTCAGAGTTCCTGACACCTGCGTCCTCTGCTCACTCCCTCTGCTCCTCTTCGAGGGGCCTCCAGGATGTTCCCGGGGTTTGGCTCAAGACGTCAGGAGATCATGCATTTAGCATCTCTGGGCCGACCCTGTGGAATTCGTTACCACCTTTTTGTCCGGGAGGCTTCCTCGGTCAAGGTGTTTAAGCGGAGGCTGAAGGTCCACCTTTTTGTCCTGGCCTTTCCAGATCTCTGAGTTTATCTGTGCTAGTCCCTTGCTTTGATAGGCTAGTAGCCTTTTTAATCCATTTCTCTATCTAGTACGTAAGCCATGTGGGTTCTCTCTGCCTTTCTCTCACCTCTCCTCCTCCTCCATGCCCTGCCCCCCCTCTTCTCTCTCCCCCTGGTCCTAGCCACCCCAACCCCCACCCCACCTCCACCACCCTCTACTCTGGTTTCCACTGCTACTCCAAGGGAACTCTCCACTTCCACTAGAGACTTGTGCTTGGTGCACCATTTGGATATTCCTGGTTACTTAACCCGACCACTACTGTCAACAAGTGTGGCCACCTCTCTACACTGTACCACTTTGCAGTCCATATGGGATACAGCCTGGAACCCTGCAACCTCTACTCCTGGAAACAACGATCAAAATTATCTTTCAAAGAGCTGCGTCTCTGCTCCTTAAAACTCCTACTCCTCCTCCTTCTCATCTCAGGCAGCGTCCATCCCAATCCTGGCCCCAGAAGCTCAGGCCATACACAAACTCCAGGTGCCCTTATCCTTGCAACCATTAATATCTGCAGCCTACTACCAAAGCTGGATGCACTCCAAGCCTTCATATGCCAACACAACCCTGACATCCTTGCAGTGGTGGAAACTTGGCTGACACCTAAATTTCCTGACTCAGCAGTAACAATACAGGGCTACAATGTCCACAGGCTGGACCAGATATCCAAAAAAGGCAGTGGTTCGTAATCTATATCAAAGACTCCCTGTCTTGGCACCCTGTAGCAACTCCATCACTTTCTGCCTCGGCCCAGATTCTGCCAATAAAAATCGTCCTAGGTCCCAACCATAAAGCCCTGACTATTGTCTCCGTATACATCCCGCCCAGGAATCCTAAACATGGCTTCAACGATGTCCTAAACTTTATCAACTCTCATACTCCTGAAGCTGAACTTATTCTACTAGGGGATTTCAACATAAACTGGTTAGCATCGAGCGCCAGTGCCTATAAAGACTCCATCTCAGCTGCTAACCTCACGCAAATGGTAAACTCCCCTACTAGGATTAACTACAAGACTGGCACCAGTACCCTATTGAATTGGGTCCTCACCACTCACCCCACAAGGATTTCTCATATGACCGTTCTCCCAGACTCTCTCAGTGACCACTCAGTCATGTGTGCATGGTCTAACAAATTCCTTAAGCCCCCTCCCAAAATTATCACTAGCAGAGTCCTTCCTCATGGAAAACTTCCACATCTCAAACAATACCTGCTTCTACAAGACTGGCTACCCATCTATGAGGCAACAGATGTTAACTCGGCTCTTGATCACTTCATCTCAATTTTCAACAAAGCCTGCGACCTCTTTGCCCCTTGTAAAAGGCACAAAACAAAATCTTCTCTAACCCATGGGTCACCGCGCTCTTCTCTCACAGCTGAAACTAGGGATCACCTCTGGGCAGTTGCCAGGGCCACTGGCAAACAACTGGACATCAAAATTACAAACAAGCATGAAATGCCTGCACAAAAGCCATACTGCTAATGAAATCCACCTATTACAAAGATGCTCTCACCAATACATGGGGAAATGGTCGTGCTTTCTGGGACAATATCAAGGATGTCACAGGGAAGCAGCCAAAAAACTCTCCGGCCATGTTAATGGTTGATGGATCCACAACCCTCGACCCCAAGGTGATCGCAAACATCTTTACCACGGCTTTTTCAGACCTTAGTGCTGTTCTACCCCATGACTTTTTTGAAAACAGGGCCTACTCCCCAAATACCTCAGCCCCTCAGTCTAACCATCCCCTCTTCTACTTCAGGGAGGTAAGGCTGAATGAAGCTCGCCACTATATTACTGCAGCTATCTCTAAATCTAGATCTAGTAGCGACACCCTGGACCTTAAGCTTCTGTTGCTCACCCTCGATGAGGTAATTCATCCATTAACAAAAATCCTAAACCTCTCTTTCTGCTGTGGAAAATTCCCGGACCTGTGGAAAACAGCCACCATGACACCCATCCATAAAAGTGGGGATAAGACGAATCATTCAAATTATCACCCTACCCCCATACTGCCCCCCCCCCACTCTCTAAGGCACTCGAGCGCATCATGGCTGATCAACTTACCAACCACTTGGATAAATACAATATACCTTGTCCACAACAACATGGCTTCCAGAAAGGTCACAGCACCACCACAGCCCTTCTTGAGTTCACTGGAGCTTTGCACAAATCCCTTGAAAACAGCCTTCTCACAGGGGCCATTTTCATTGACCTTTCCAAGGCCTTCGATACAGTACACCATGGACTACTAATTCACCAACTACTGAATGCTGGGCTATCACCTGGCTCTTCTCTCTGGTTTAAAAGCTACTTAGAAAACCGGTCTCAGAGAGTAAAAATTGGGAACGCTCTTTCTGACACCCTGCCTGTTCGCTCGGGTGTCCCACGGGATCCATAGTGGCCCCCTCTTTTTTAGCCTTTTCTTAAACTCCCTTCCTTACCACTGCTCTGAGCAGATCATACTATATGCCAATGATACTGTTGTATTCTCCACCCACAAAGATCCTGTAACTCTTCAACACAACCTTCAACTTGGTTTCAGTTCTGTAGAGACATTGTTTCTTAATCATAAACTGGTCTTCAATGACAAGAAAACCAAATCTATGCTCTTCTGCAGCTATCATAACCCACACAAGCTACACCACTTGGCTATCTCCACCACCCAGGGGAACACTCTAGATCAGTTGGGGTCCTTCAAATACTTAGGGATACAGCTTGACCCTAATCTCTGGTATGGACTTCATGTAGATAATGTAGCTAGAGCTGCTAATATACGGCTTGGTCTCCTCTACAAACACAGACCACACCCCACACCAGAAGCTTTGAAGGTTGCAGTCCTGAGCTCTGTGATCTCTGTAATAGACTATGGTCTCATCATTTATGGTTCAGCCACAATCACAACCCTTAGACGCCTCTCAACTGCATTAAATAAGGCATGTCGGCTCATCACTGGTGCTCACCGTCTCACCCACATGTGACCTGTACACTCAGACGGCTGGCTCCAACTATCAAACCATAAAGTTTCTCACCTGCTCCATGGTGAAAAAATCTACCTTGGCCTTGCACCTTCTGGGTCTCAACTCTGTTACAACACTGAATTAACAAATGGTGCCTTAGGAGATCCACGCTACAGCTACTGAAAGTCCCCACTGTCACACTTCACAGGGACAATGCTCTTTTGCTTATCGAGTGCCACTCTGGTTCAATGGCCTCAGCCCACCATCTCCTCTGCCCCAACAATTGGTATGTTTAAAACTAGGCTCCGGGACTGTCTCACTACCAACAGCTCCTCTGACTGCCCAACTTAACCTTGTTTCTCCACTTCCCTTCCTGCTTTAGTGGTCCCTCCCTCCCCTCCTCACTGGATTCTACCCTGACATATTGGTATACCCAGTGCTGCACTTTTCACCCTCTCCCCACCCTTCCTACATTCATTCCCCCCACCTCCCCTCTTCCCTCTCCCTATGACTCTGGCACTTCTTATCTGTTGTCTATTTTCTCTGACAAATGCAGCTGGCTGCCTTGTTACAATGCTACCCTTGAATTGTATTAATCTGTACTCTGTTTGCAATGTCCACATTGTTGTAATGTCTGTCTTGATGTTCCCCATAATTTGTATTTCTCTGATGTGGAACCTTTGTAAAAGAGCCAAGGCTCAAAGGTATTTGTAATCCTAGACTTAATAAATAAATAAAAATTTCTTATATTAGTATTTATGTACTATTATCGTTTTATGTTTTATGCTGTTTTTCACTATGTTCTATTATAATTTCTGTTAGGCACCCAGAGCCTCCGGGATTGGGTGCCCTACAAATCAAAGTGCCTTGCCTTGCCTGCTGCCAAGGGAAAGATAGACTATCTTGACTTCAACAGGCTGCACAGCCAGAGGCAGCATGGATTCATGGAGGCGGGGATCATGCCAGATGCATCTGATTTTGACTAGATGACCAGGGGAATAGATCAGGGCATGACAATGGATGTGGGCTCAGTTGTTGTGGGGGTGGGGGGACAAAATAATCCACTTGGGCTGTTACTCTCCAAAGCTTTATTAAAATTCCTTTTAAATGCCGTGATGTTTTGCACGTTATGTGCTTTTTCAAAGGGCTTCTCCTTTTTTATTTCTCTACAAAGAAACTATTTTTACAGTATCTAAACAATATAAACCCTAACATCCAATTTGTAATGACATATGACCAGAAGGAAATAGCATACTTGGATTTAAAAATATACAAAGAAGGCAATAAGTTGCTCACAAGTTTGTATAAAAAGGAAACAGATAGGAATACAAGTCTTCATGGAACTAATTTCCATGGACCAAAATTAATACAGAGTATTCCATACTAACAGTTAGTGAGGGTACACAGAAATTGTAGCAAGGAACAAGGTTTTCAGAAAGAGAAAAAGGTAATGATAAATAGATTTGAACAAAGAGGATATAAAAGGTCAATATTACAAAAGACAAATGAAAGGATACAAACAATAACCAGGAAGATCGCCAGAAACCAGTTAGGGTCTGCAGAGACAGACGAGAAAAGGAACATCTAGGCAGACTGTGTGAGCCAAGCATTCCTTTTCTGCCCACATATTGTTTGTTTCTGTGTTTAGTCTCAGATGTCCGATGCATCCAAAGTTGGACTCATGCTGCCAAAAACTGGGCCAAGTTATTGCAATCGGATGCACCTTTGAAAATAGCACATACTGCGTCCAGGCAGGCAACAGACACTGGGTGCCAGTGGATGCAGCAGATCTTGTAGATGCACCTGTGCCAAGGCACTTGAAAATCTCATCCTTACTGCCCAATGACAATATGTTAGATTTTTTTACTACAGCTTACAGTGATATATATAGTTGTTTTCCCTTTAAGAAAAAAACAGAAATATTGCTGTAAATTGTTGAACATGTGTGTAGGATTCAAGGTTAAAAATTAAGAACATTTTGGTAGCAGACCACTGGGATGCAAAGTCTTGCATTTACGGGAGCCCAGGTCCATACCATTTGTGGTACTGTCCTATAAGTACAGTTTTATTAGGCCACCACAGTCACGGATTTGCTGGTGCTCATTGTATCCTTTTTCTTTAGGCAAAGTTAAATCTAGGAGCCCTGTGGTTCAAGGCCAAAGAAAAATCTAGGAGCCCCGTGGTCCATGGCCAAAGAAATATCTAGGAGCCCTGTGGTCCAAGGCTACTGCTGATTTCGACCCCTGAGTTTGTTTTGTTCTTTCTTTCAGCATTAAAGCAGTGAGATGCTAATGACACTAGATTTAGGAAACTACAATCAGTTTTGGTCACCACAATATAAAAACAAGCATTTGTCAATGCCGAATGTTTGCTTGCTGGCAATGGCATTGGTAGTGTAGAAGTTACAGAGCTGCATAATAGGAATGGCAGTGAAGTATTGAACTGAAGCCAACCCCACCACCACCCTGCAGAGAGTGACAGGCATTGGGGTGTGCCTTTGAGTCGTCAGGCATAACGACCACGCCATTTCACCACACCCTACCCTGCAGACACTGACAAGTGTCACGTGTGCCTTTGGGGTCTTTGGTTTTATGCGCACCCCCATTCCATCAGGAAATACGGTGAGATGGGGCGGTATAGGAGAATGGGGTGAAGTTTGGGCCTGAAGAGTCTGAGGCACACCTTGATGCCTCTCACTGGCTGCAGGGTGTGGGTTGGGGTGGAATGGTATGAGCATGACAGGCAAGAATCCCAAGTCACACCCCTGATGCCTGTCATTCTCTACAGGGTGGGGCGTTATGGTCAGAAGCCCCTAACGCCTCAGGCATTCGTTGGTATTTTCACTCCAAATTTTCAACATGTTTTTTTTGCGACCCCCACCTCATGAACAGTGGCAATATCAGTTTGTTAGCCGAAAACTGCTTTTGCACAGTGACTATGGCATTTGGCACCACAGGTGCAAAAACACATTCCGAACAGGATGTGAAAAACGACAGCGGTACTGTTCATGGGAAGGTGTGAAAAATGGCAATGTTGAAAATCTGCTGTGAAAATCTTAAAAAAACTGGTGAAGTCATGAGCGTGCGTAGAAACTGTGCAACGCACACCCGTAATGTAACTAGTTTGGGGATTTTTTTACAGCAGATTGTTAACACAAGCATTTTGGGACCTCCGGTCATGAACAGTGTCAGTGTGATTTTCTTTATCTGTCCCGAACAATGATTTCCCACAGCGACCACGCATTTCTGTGCTGAAAGTGTGAAAACACATTTCGGGCATGTTGTGGAAAATGACAGCTGTACTGTTCATAAGGAGGTGTGGAAAAATGCCACTGGTGAAAATCTGGACTGAAAATATTACAAAGTCATGAACTTACGAGGGTGCGTGGAAACTGCGCAATGCTCACTCGTAACACAGTCATTTTATGGAGTTTTGTCACCAAATTTTCAACATAGCCATTTTAAGACCTCTGCTCATGACCAGTGTCACTGTGATTTTCTTAATCTGTCCCAAACATTGTTTTCGCACACCGACTGTACCATTGTGCACTACATGTGCGGAAACACATTTTGGGCAAGATGTGAAAAATGGTAGCTGTACTGCTCATAAGGAAGTGCGTAAAATGGCACTGTTGAAAATCTGGTGTGCAAATATTACAAATTTGCAAACTTGCCAGCGTAGGTAGAACTGCGCAATGTGCGCCCTAAACAGTCATTTTTGGGAATTTTTTCACCAGATTTTCAACATAGCCATTTTAACACCTCTGCTCATGACCAGTGTCACTGTGATTTTCTTAATGTGTCCCATACATTGATTTCACACACCAACTGCGCCATTGTGCACTACATGGGCGGAAACACATTTTGGGTGAGATGTGAAAAATGACAACTGTACTGCTCATAAGAAGGTGTGGTAAAATGGCAATGTTGAAAATCTGGAGTGAAAATATTGAAAATTCACAAACTTATGAGCGTGCGTAGGAACTGCACAACGCACGCTCGTAAAACAGTCATTTTTAGGAATTTTTCCACCAAATTTTCAAAATAGGCTTTTTGAGAGCCCACCTTATGAACTCTGGCAGAGTCATTTCATTAATCATTCCAGAAAGGTGATTTCACACAGTGGCTGCGAAATCACCCTTCGGGCCAGAGTAACGCCATGACAGTGACAGCATTCACGAGAAGGGGTTCCAAAAACCCCATGTTGAAAATTTGGTGCAAAAATTCCAAAAATGCCTGAGATATGCAATAAAGTTTAAAACCCTATCTATCCCATTATACAGCTTACCGCATTTCCTCAGTTTGCGGTCGGCTTTGAAGAGTGCAGACATGTTCCCGTCCACCAAAGATCGTCACGCTGAGCTCCGGAGGTAAGTATGGGGTGGGGGTGTGGGGAGGCAGGGTGCGCAGTGGGTGGGCGCAGGTTGGGGCAGACGCAACCAGGGACCATTTTTGATTTTCAGGGTTTTTTTTTTTTTGAATGAGGACGACGCGGGATGTTTGCCACACTGGGGTGGGCTCCCAATGTGGCAGAAGGACGGCTGGGGGAGCATGGAGCTGATGGGGGATTGGGCACCCCCGTCGGCCATGGCATCTGTTGCCATGCTGGGGTGGGCTCCCAGTGTGGCACCCTGGCACTAGGGGGACAGTGGAGCGAGGTTGGGCACCCGTCCCGGCTATATGATGTGCAGCCACGCTGGGGTGGGCACCCAGCGTGGCATCTGGATCTGTGTTTCGGGGCGGGGTGCAGCACAGCCGACGGGGATTGGGCACCCCTGCCGGCTGTACAGTGTGTGTGCGTTGGGGGGGTAGCACGCAGCGTGTGTGTGTGTGTGTGTGTGTGTAGGGGGAGCGCGAATGAGCAGGCAATATCTGATCACTGCTCACTGAAGCATAGCTCCCCCTTTCAACTGTAAGCCACTGCATTTTGGAGCTGTCATAGACAGCTCCAGCAGGCATTGGAGAACTGCGGCCGTGCCTGCAAACATACTGACTGAATTGGAAGAGGGCTGACACACCTCCAAAAACTCCGATGATGGCACTATGTTTCTTGCACGTGCATGCAAGCAAACATAATGATACTGCAGAAGCAGAGAGTACAGCTTGTGCTATAGCAATGATTTGAGAGTCAGAGGGTCTGAGCTATGAAGATAGCTTGAAACTCTCAAAAGGGTCTGAGCTATGAAGAGAAATTGCAACTCTTAGGAGGGTCTGAGTTATGAAGAGAGCTTGGAACTCTCAGGAGGGTCTGATCTATGAAAAGAGCTTGGAACTCTCAGGAGGGTCTGAGCTATGAAGATAGCTTGGAACGCTTAGGATGGTCTGAACTATGAAGAGAGCTTGGAATTATACAATGGGTACTGAAAATCCTCATTTCTGATTGGCTGGCTGCCACAATTACAATATGTAAATCATGCCATCTACCAACAGTACACACGCCAGCGGCCAGTCAGCTGCATAAAGAAACCCCCCACAAATCACTCTGAGCCCTCCCAAAATGAGAAACCTCCAAACTGACCAGTGCTAAAATGTTGAAGCAGGAGTTTCACACAAACTGTGCCCAACAAAACACAAAACTCCCCACCCTGAGACAACCTCTGTTACAAAAGAGAAGTGACATTTTTATATAAAAAAAATCTCAACCTCCTTTTTCCTCTTTTGCAAATCTGTTCACTGTTCAGTCACAAGAGTCCCAAACACAGGGACTGGCATGGCAGTCACAGGATTTTAAAGCAGTGGCTGTTGTCGCTTGCCCGTCTCTAACGTCGGACCCTCTCCATTGTTCCGCAGAGCCGTGGCAGATGAACAAAAAAAAATAAATTAACTTTCATTTTTTTTCCCTGTCCCAGCAATTGAACACGACTGGGGAGGAGTTCAAAGAAGCACACCAGCACTGTACTCTACGGCTCATCCACAAGAAAATAGAGCCACTACTCTGTACTGTACTTCAGAACAGCCACGAAACAAATTCATAGGACTGTCCCGGCTCTCACGACAAAACTGGAGCTGAGACACACTTAACAAACAACATAACACGCATCATAAAAGCTTTCCTAGCACAATGAAAAGCATTGAGCCGGCAATGAGAAAACAGTCCTGCACATGAGCAGGAAACAAACGCCCTAGCAACCCAGTACTATTTCTTCTCTCAGTGCAAGAAATTCAATACAAAAAACTGCAAGTACATGAAATATAGAGAATACTGGATGGGTAACCATGCAGAACCAATGTGTTCTGCCACAGAGGGGTCTGATTCCCTGTGACCTCGAAAGCAAAGCTTGAGAGGTGCGGGAATCAGACCCCGAGGTGGCAGAACACACTGGTTTTGCATGGGGTTCCCCATACTGCATTTTTTATAGTATATGGTGCCCCTCAGATTAGTTTAATACCATTTTTAGTGTTTGCAAATGTATTTGATTCATAGACAACTAAATTGTTGTCTCACAGCACTAGAACAGGGAGTTGTATGGTTCTAGGGACTGGGCATCCCTACGTTAGCAGCACACACTCCCATTGTCAGCTGCTGTACTGTGGAAGGGATTTAGAGGGAAAAAACTGGCAGCCGGACATCTCACTTAGCGGTCGAGAAATGGTTTGGAGGTCAATACTAAATACTTCTTTCCCCAATTACATCTGGTTGATCCAGCATTTCCCTTATTGAAAGTGAACTGCGCCAATGTCCAAAAAATGCTGCGCTAATTTTCTGTGTATTGTAAATAATATTGCCATGTGGTGCTTTACTAGGGCAACTTTCAAAATGCAGCTCGAGCTTCTAAATCTAAATGAATGGAATGCTGTTCTGCATGTATGGTCAGTACAGTATTCCATTCATTGTTTTGTGTGTGGCTGAGCAAGGTTTGAGTAAGGTGGGATTTCCAGTTAGAACAGTGTTCCACCATACACTATAATATTTTTTGTAATTGTTTTTAGTACAAAACAACAAGAGGGGCAATGTATAATTGCAATATGCCACTCAACGGTGTGGGTGATGGCAGAATTTACCCACATCCGGTGTGGTTCACTTACTCAGCTGATGGCCTCATGACCAAACAACACACCAGGTGTGGGTAAATCCTACCATCACCCACACCCTCTCGTGTTATATTGCTTAACTCTCAGACATGTTCACACTACAGAAGAGAAAAGTAAGAGGCATAATACCAGTATTGGCATTTTGAAATGGAACAATACTGTGGACTGTGCAAATATTTTTCAGCTAGTACAGGACAGTAATGCATGGGGCAGGTGCCATGACTGCTAGGGTGTAAGATAATGTAGAACATTTAAGCAATAAAGCATGAAGGGACGTTGGTGGTACAAGGTTTACCCCATGGTCAGGGGCATAGTTAGGCACGAGGAGAAGTCGAGTGCCTTCAGCCCTCTGTCCTTGGGGTAAGGTAAGCCTAGTACCACCAATGTCCCCGGACTGCTTTATTACTTATATAAAATGGGCCCATAGGCAACTTTTAAAAAAACAACACTCTAAAAGTTTTCAAAGCCGCAAAAAATATATTAAAATGTTGCTAAATAATGTGAAATAGTCCCCCAACAGATGTTTTTCACCTGTCAGTCATCTGTCTTTCTTCATATTCAATACACTGTGTGATTGTTTACCATGGAATAGAAGAATTCTAAGCTCTGCATTATTCCAGTAGTAGAATGCCCCCAACCCCACTTCCCCCCAACGCACACACGGAATGGTAACATGGAATACATGAATTCAAAATTCTTCAGCATTCCACTGGCATACACATAAACTGGCCTCAAGTGGAGCCAGAACCTCAATTTCATCTGTAGCCATGTAAGGAGTAGGGAGTTCTCTGGCAAACTGGTAGGGATAGGAGGGGGACTTTTTCATGGTCATCAAAGAAAGAACAGTGATGGAAACTCCGAATAGTATTTGATTTTTTAAATTTGTGTATGTGTGTAGGAAGGGGCTCTTGAGTGAAAATAACATTAAATTATTTATTTACTTTATTTAATTTAATAGGCTTTTATTTTAGGGCCTAGCTGAAGCTTTTTTTATATATGAGTAAAGATTGCAGCCATATTGGTGATGGAAATTAGGAAATAAGTGGCTTATGAATTCTGTGAGTTGCCCTGGTTGGCAGGGACTTGTTTTTAGCCATTGGTGGTGCTCTCTTATTGCCATGGTCAGAATCAAGTCTCAGCCAATCAGGGCACAGGGATTTCCTTGCTCATTTTATATCCGGGAAACATTGTTCACACCCCACCCCAACCACCCCTGCAGACAGGCCTGTCAAACAAAGTACTCCTATTGAAAACAATTGAGTGGGTTCAAAATGTCCATCAGTTTTGTTTTTTGGGGTTTTTTTGGGGGGGGATTGTTTAAGCAATATACCATGACAGGGTGTGGGTTACACTAGGATTTTTCATGCCTGGTGTGTTGTTTGGTCACAAGGCCGCAGGCTGAATGAGCAAAACACTCCAGGCATGGTAAATCCTTGCATGACCCACACCCTGGAGTGGTATATTGCGATTATACAATGTCCTAATTATTTTTTATTTTAGAAAAAATAAAGAAAAACTTAGATGCATTTCTTTTTCTTGATTTTTGTTTAAATATCTATCCTCAGTAGGTTAAATAGTCTACTGAGGACTCAGGAGAACAGGAGCAGGAAGGATTCATTAGCACCATTTTGTTTATTATTTCTTAATTTGTGTGTTATTGTAGGAAGAGCTGGCTAGAGATAGGGCAAAGTATAATTTAGCTGGTGTAGAATAGGCTAGAAAATGGGAATAGTGAGCTAGATTTTTTGTAATAGAGTCAAGAGTGAGAGAGAGACAGGGAAAGATGGTGTGATAGCATTTTTTTTTTGTAGGAGGGAAAACTGGCTGTGACCTTGATTATGAAGGGATCACTGAAAAGACCCTTGTTTTCCTGGACACAGTTTTTTTCAGTTGTGCTCATGGAAGGAAAAGAAAATAAGACACTGCCTGCTCTTTAGTGCAGTGTTGTGTGACAGGAAGTGAAGCTCTCTTTTTTTGTGAGTGGTGAAAGGTCGCCCTCAGGGTCTGGCTTCCTGGGTTACTGTGGTATTGTGGTCGGGAGCTCCAGCAAGGTGTTTTCTTTATTTAGGAGGAATTATAGAAATTGGATGTGCCCAATGCTGGGTACCAGTGACAGTATACATTGAAAAAGTGAGTCTGTTTTGTGGAGCTGCAACTACGAGCTGGGGAGACCGCGAAGATCGAGGGTACACTACAGGTAAATAAGTTTTGCAAAGGAAAGATGAAGGATATAAAAGGGAGTGCTGTTAATTGCTATTGTAGATTTGGTTTTAGTTGTTAAAAAAAATTGCCACTGGTGTCGGAGTCCACTGTACATCTGTTAGTTGGACGATCAGACCATGATTTTGTCATGTGACCGTCGCCGTGTTTTTCGGTCCACAGTTTCTTGGAGAGATTTGCAATGAGGTTCCTGATGTGGCTGACTGGCAACCGGCACTTTTTCCTGTGGGGTGATGCCACGATTTACAATGTTGTAAATCATGCCAGTCAGTCAGTCAGGAATCAAGATTTGTGAGACCCATTGTATAATCATTTTTTGCCCACATCAAGAATATTTCAGACAATCCCTTAGCTTTTCAGACTAGTTAGTCTGAACTTACACTCACTGGAGGCCAAGAGGGAGAAAGAGAGATGACAAGACAGAAACCTTTAAATACCTGAGGGTATTAAACTAGGTAGAGTATCATGATCTAATCCTGCAATGCAAGTGATTAACAGCTAGGGAGCATAATCATAAGTAGGTAGGAGTAGATCTATGAAAGACATGAGGCAACATTTCTTCATGGAAAGAGTGGTGCATAGATGAAACAGCTTGTCCAGAGAGGTGTAGACAAAGAGACAATGGCAGGTATCAAGAGAGTACAGGATAGCTGCAAGAGGCTGGTGAAAGCAAAGGTGTAGGGGACTGGGGGAAGGGCAGGGCCCAGAAGGGGCTGAACTTCCACTAGCATGTTGTCAAAGGCACATATAACAAGAAGTTGGAATGGTGCATGTAGGAAAATGGGCAGACATGATGGACTACAAGTCCTTTTCTGCCAGCAGCTTTCTGTGTTTCTAAATTGCGATCAATGATAGATAGACAGACAGACAGACATCATCAACTGTGAGTCCTTCCTCTGGAAAAGGAATAATGCCATTAAGTACTTTTAGGAGAGTTACCTGAAGCTTTGATATACAATTGCAGCCAAAGACTTGGTAAAATATTTCCCGAGGTTTCTCCATATTTCTGAAGAGATTCTCTCTGGTGGCCCTTTAGTAGTACTGCCAGCAGGAAGGGCATTTACATAGAGATATCATAGAAATGACAGGAAATATCTGACCATTTCTTTAGCTGCAAGTGTATAGTAAAATGTTAAATACTGTATCTTCCAATGAACATGTAATAACTGTGCATATACTGCAGTATTTATTGTTGGGCTTTAATCAAAGTTCAGTGTAGAAATAGCTCTATAACTGTTAATGTCTTGGGTAGGAGTGTCATCAGATGTGCATTCATGTATGACTAGTACCTTCTTCTGTGTTGCTGGTATCTGTCCTAAGGCAAGACAGATTGTATGAAACTGTCAAGGGAGCATCAAGCCAATGCTTTGCCCAAAGGCCATTAGCACTGCCAGTTTTGATGTTTCTCAATTTTAAGTAAATGCTTTACTAACCCTGATTAGCGGATGACTTTCTGTTCTGTATATATGTTGTGGCCACTGGGCTCAGGAACATGGGAATCTTGGAGATCTAAATGTAATCACTGGATGTAGCGTCAGTAGTAGAGAGGTACAGTACTTATCTCTGTTTGGAAATTGGGTATTAATACAACTGCAAGCTTGGAGAGATTCGTCATTACTTACCCATTTGGAGTTCACTGACATGGTGTTGTATAGTGGGCCAGGCACAGAACATTTTGTGGCTTATTTTAGAATATTATCAGCAATCTACTTTGAACTAGTCATTGATGCAAATAACAAAATTAGTAAGAAGTAGAACAATGTGTTTCCAGGCCAGTACCAAAGGTAAGTAAGTTATTAAAATAACCAGAATTGTTGCCACCCCATCACTTATCTTTGTAAGGGCAATCCCGCCAATAAATTCAGAAGGTATAGGAAGAATATTCTCTCTGTTATCAGTCCTGAAGTCTTGCTGAGATGAGAGTCCATTGGATTCACTAGGCCAGGTTTTCAAAGGCCGAAGAATGATGCAAGGTGCCTGCATCAAATAGAAATGATGCAAATCGCACCTTGTGTCAGAAGATGCAGCATTCCCAAATCAGAAATGCAGCCTGCAGCTGAAGTGGGAGCCACTGCATCAAACTGCCACTGCACAATCCTTGTGACACTCAGCAGGGTGCAACAGGTCACAAGGGGGCTTGTGCCGTGGCGGGGCTGTCCTTTCTAGGATTCCAGTAAGCCGCACTGTAGGCTGTTTTAAAGGGGCTCAAGATAGATTAGCACTGAGCTGGTCTAAGCTCCTTGCACCAGTGGCACATACTTTGGTGACTTGGGTGGGGGGGCTGTGAAAGTTGGGTCCGAGGGCGGAAGGGGCACAGGGTTCCATATTGGGTGCTGGGGAGGCTGTGGGCAGTCAGATCAGTGATGTGGCATCTGGCAAGGGTCCCGATTTTATAGCAATTACACCAATGACATGGTACCATGGGGGGTCCAGTGACACACAGTGGTATGGCCCCATGGGGGCACAGCCCTGGCAGAAGCCCCAAGTCTGGGGCTTTTGTCATGGCTGTGCCTACATGGGACCATAGCACTGTGTGTCACTGCCCCCCGAGCAATGTCATGTCATTGGGTGTACTTGCTATATAATAGGCACCCCACTGGGTGCTACATCACTGATCTGACTGCCTACAGCCTCCCCAACACCCACTATGATGCCGGATACCTCCTCCACCCACAGACCACTCCTGCCAGACCTGTTGCAGCCCCTCACCCCCTTACCATCCCAGTTCCTTTGATGTTGCACCAGGTGGGGGGGGATCCGGATCCATGCGACATTTCCCACAGGTGCGCCTATTGTTTGGTGCTCGCCTGTGGGTGTGGCAACTCCCAGATTTGTGGCCCAGGGACCCCAGTTCTTCCTGAATTAGGTGCAGGGTCTCTGATGCACCCAGAGTGCACTGCAGCCCTAAATTGCCACAAACTGTGGCGATCTACAGGATCTTTGAAAATCCAGCCCATAATCTTTAGAAAACTGTTATGCAAATTAGGCTCGCTGGATCCTCCTTACTGACTTGGTGCCTTCTTTTATTTCAGAAATAGTAGCACCACTCATACTGTTGTGATAACAATTTGACAAGATTCTGTTTTAATGCAACATGTCTGCAGTAGCCTTTGTTTGTCTTTTATTTAATTGGTATGCTATATTTACCAATTGTAACATGGTAATTAATAAGAGCTCAAATAGAGCATTCCAATTTGTTCAAAGGCAGCAGCTGATCAAAACCAAGTGGGTATTAATCCCACAGTAATGCCCGCTGCAGCTATCCCTGACACATCCACTGAAGAACAACGTCACATACAATAATCCCCCGGCATCACAGTAGCAAGTTAAAACAACTAGCAGAATGCGCTTTTAGAACTGATAAATGAATATCTCCCACCCACGTGATGGACATTGTTATATCCATGTGGATACAAATACCTAAGTAGAGACAGAAAATACACTACTGCTATTTCTGCGTGATCCAGAGAAACAAAAAGGCACCTACATTAATGCACTGCAGTGTAATTCAGCACGAAATGCACCAACAGATCTGCTCCGCAGTCCCATCTAGAGATATGTGTCCCCCACCCACCCAGCTGATGGCCAGTGTTGCATGTACATGGATACTGTAAGTAACGCAGAGACACAAAATGTATAATTGCAGCTGCACCTTTTATAATGTGCTGAGGTGGCTGATATGCCTTGTAACCCATTTAGGGTCCCGCAGTTCATTATACATATGGCAGCTAATTTGTCTTACAATGCTGTAGAGAGACTACAGCTGAAGAGAAGTTACTGAAGCGGCAGCAAAGAAACTGGCAAATTAGACAGCTACACTGCACATGTAGATCTAGTATTTTCCAGGCAACACAATGCAGATAAGTGAAATATCGATATTGTAGAACAGAATCAGGGTGTAATGCTTACATATTTTATGTCATTTAGTAAACAAGAAATGTGATAACTAAAACAACAGCAGCAAGTGAAGAGGAGCACAGCAGTAAAAATAATCGCTGTCCCACATGAAGATAATATGCAAGTTAGATAGGAGTGCATCTCAGCATAATGCAGAAACATGGAGAAAACGAGAAAAGCAAGTGAAATCATTAAGTTTTCTACATGAATTTATTGAAAATAAACAAACAATCACACCAGTCATTGTGTCTGTGTGCTTTCCATCAGAAACCAGTTATTGTCTAATGTAAAAAACACCACTATATGAATCAATATGGTTGTGAGAAAATGAAAAGTGGTAGACATTTCTTATTCCAATGCATATTTAGGGAAACAATACAACTATGTGTATATGTAATATATAACACTTGGTAACATAACAGAAGTCATCTCCCCATTGCCCATGATACAAGAGCATTAATCCACTCCAGAGGAGGGATCTACTAGGGGATTAATGCATGGTTTGTGGTTGGAAGCACTCAGCCTGTGGCCTTATGCAACACCCCCCCCCAACCAGGCATTAATCCCCTAGTAGAGCCCTCCTCTGTTGGAGCTTAATGCTTATGAATAGACCAGCTGAGATGCAATATCTTGTTTTTTGTGGGGTCCTGCTTTTTCCTCATGTTTACAGCTGTATGAGCTGTAGCACTGAGATACTAAGTGATTTGCTTGGGGTCACATAATGAGCAAGTGGCTGTTGTGGAATTTTATCCAGGGGTTTCCTGGTTCCCAAGCCTGTGTCCTAGCATTAGACCACACAGCTTCTCATTATCAGTGTACTCCTGCATAATCCTGTAGCATGACTGGCTCTGTCCCATCTCATTTCACTTGTGACCTTAAATCGAAAGATTTTTGGGACTGTCTCAGCCTAGATGAGATTTATACATTTCCGAGGCAGAAGGCTAGTATTTTAATCTATTATGCTGCCTGGTATTTTCTTAGGAGCTGGAAAAGACTTACACATTAGTGATTAAATTTAGATTTATACTTGTGATGATATATGCCTTTTGATAACATTTTTCACTACACATGTAGACTTAGAAAACAGTAACCCAGTTCCTGGTATTTAGTTGCACCTTTCGTTGTTAAATCCACCAAGACGGGCAGCTGTTGTCAAAAAATATTTTCTGACAAAAAAGGGATATGGGAAGTTATGTACTCAAAAAAAAAACATGCAAGTGAATTGAACAGTGAACATGATATTTTATTTTTGTAATAGTTACATATTTTGTCATTTCAGGAAGAAAATGACTTCCTTTTCTGCACTGGAGTTTGCCTATGTGGAGACCCTCAACCAGAATGGACACAGGAATACATAGGTTTATAAAATATATGAGAATTGATTAATAATAATTAGAGGTTTTTAATCATCCATGACTTTTAACGTATATCCTCTGTCTTGCACTTTTGAGCACTGTAGCACTTTCATTTCTTATATTGAATGTATAATATGCTATATATTTATCTTTATTTCATTGACATTTCTATTTTTTAGAAACTGTCCCCCTACAGTATGTATGACTGGAAGATTGAAAGTTTTGTCTGTTTAAGCTAGCAGTATATAAAAAAGTAATTCATTTTGTGGGGGGGCATAAATAAAGCTCCTTCAGAATCAAATGGTGTTGGATGAGATGTGGGGGAGGGGGGGTTGCCACTTGTATAACATGGCTGGTAAACGACTCAATAGAAAATAACGTGTTTTTTTTCACTTACTTATCGAGTCTAAGCTTTTCTTTTAGGGTTCCAGGGGAATAGTATTTTGCTCTAACTAAACAAAAATAGTTTTTGCATTCTTTTCTAGAGCACCCATGCTAACATGAGTGGAAATGTTTGATGTCATGCTCTATACCACCTGCTTTTGTGTCTGATATTTCAAAGGGTCCCAACAAAACAACATTATGGTGATGGATGGATGCATGAATGGATGGACTGATGGATGGGTGGATGCATGGATGGATGGATCTTTTTTCTGTAGTATAATGCCAATGATCAGAGCATATTGCAATAATACATAACAACTCATATGATACAGACCTATAAACATAGAAAGGTAAGGGCAGAAAAAGATTTAGAGTCCATCCCATCTGCCCTGAAACCCTACTTGGAGATACTCTGAAATGACTCCTCCCTCTACCTCCTCCCATCCTCCTCACCCTTCCCTTATCAATAATTCCTTTGTAGGCACCCCGAATGTTTTCTAAATCCACAAACAAAGCAAAGTACAGTTTTTTGTACTTACTGTAATGGTATATCTTTGAGAGAGGATCTCTTGCAGCAGGTCATACACTTGCGTGTCCACCAGAGGGCACTCTCACCAATGGTAGCTTTCACCAGTAGTGTTGAATGGGGCCACCCACTGTGATATCAGTTCCTGGCCATTGACCAGCTCACAGAGCAGGACACTGAGGGGAACCAAGGAGGCCGGAGGCATCGCCCAATAGGACAATGAGGATAGAAGTGAAAGACAGCTCTCCCAGAGAAGGAGGGGGAAGGAGGGTGGGAACATGACTGGCTGCAAGAGATCCTCTCAAAGATCTACCATTATGGCAAGTACAAAACTGTGCTATATTCTTTGAGGGTATCTCTTGCAGTAGGTCATACACTTGAGATGATTCGCAAGCAGTTAAAGAGAAAGGGTGGACAAGACAGGAGGCCCTGCAGGATGGCATCTCCAAAGGTAGTGTGGCACCCAGAGACCAAATCCAGACTGTAATGTCTAGTAAAGATATGGACAGTAGACCATGTGGTGGCATCACAGATATCAGTGATAGAGATGCCCCTGAAGCAGGCAGCAGATATAGAAAGAGCCCTGGTGAAGAGGGCATGCACAACCCTAAGAAAAGGCTTGTTGTATTTATTGTAGCAATATGTGATACAATGGGCTAACTAACTAGATAAGGTTTGCTTTGTGACAGGGTGTCCTTCCCTGCCTGGAGCAAAAGCAATAAAGAGTTGCTTAGAATTACTAGAAGATATGGTATAAGCGAGGTAATAGCATAGGAAGTGGTATCCATCCAGAGAGTGGAGCAGAGAGTCTCCCAGGTTAGAATGGTCTGGGTAGAGGACAGGCAAGTTCATGGACTGGTTGAGTATGAAGTCTAAAACCACCTTCAGAAGTAATATGGGATTGGTGTGGAGTGAGACTCTTGTCTTTTTGAAAGACCAGGTATGGTTCATGGCACATGAGGGCTTGGAGCTCTGAATTGCACCGGGTCAACATGACAGCCACCAGGAAAAGGCCTTCATGGCCAGGAAGCACATGTCACAGGTAGTTGCCAGTTGAAGTGGTTCAAGGGTTAATTTTTCTAAGATGAAGTTAAGGTCCCAGGGTGGAACGAGATTCCAGATGAGGGGGCTTAAGATGGAGAATGCCCTTGAGAAACATCTTGGTGAGGTCCAGCTGGGTGACCTGCCGGTCCCCAGTGGGTTCATGGAAGGCTGAGATCGAAGTTAAATAAATTTTGATAGAAGAGTAGCTTAAGCCCTGATTGGAGACGGTGGAAAGGTATTCCAGGATTGTAGGTAATGGGCAGGAGTATGGATTCAAACTCCTGTCAGCTGTCCAGATGGCAAAATGTTTCCATTTTACAGCATATGTCTTTCTGGCTGACCCCTTCCTAGATGCCAGCAGAATGGTGGTTACAGAGGCAGAGACATGTTGCCAAGCTATAAAGACATCCACAGGAGCCAAGCATGAAGATAAAGGGACTGGAGATTGGGGTGGAGAAGAGTTTCTCAATTGTGAGTGAAGAGATCCAGCTGGAGAGGAAGGGGCAAGGAATCCGCATCCAACAGTTGCTGTAAGAGGAGAGGAACAATATCTGCCTGAACCAAAATGGGGCAAAAAGAATCATGGAGGTCCATTCCAGTTGGAGTTTGAGTAGTATTCGCTGGAGAGGGGAACAGGCGGGAAGGCATATAAGAAGTGCCCCTGCCAGGAGAGGGACAGGGTATCTAGAGAATGGCCCTGTGAGTCTGGAATGATTGCGCAGTAATGGAGAAGTCTGTGATTGTCCAGAGAGGCAAATAAGTCAATGTCTTGGAGTGCCCCACAGAAGGAATATGTCATGGAGTACCTCCAGAGCCAAGGTCCATTTGTGGCCTTGGGCATGATGGCTGAGGTGATTGGCAATGATGTTCTGGGCTCCAGGAACATGGACCGTCACCAGGTGAAGTTGGAGAGCTAGACTCTGATTCCAAACTTGCATGGCTTCATGGCACAGAGCTTATGATTTTGTGAACCCTTGCTTGTAGATGTAGTATACCACACACAGATTGTCCATCTGGACCAGCAGGGGTCTGGGAACAGAAACGGTTGGAAGGCTTGAAGTGCCAGACAAACAGCCTGGATCTCAAGAAGGTTTATGTGAAGAGACATGGTGAGGGGACCCCAGAGCCCCTGTGTTTGATGTGGACCCAGATGGGCACCCCCAACCCAGGGCAGAGGCATCTGTTGTGAGGGTGTGGGATGGGGGGAGGTGGAATGAAATGGCACTCTGATCAGCAGGTGTGTCAGATCGAGCCACTAGGGTAGCGGTCACTCGGATAGAGTCATCGAAGTCCCCTGTCTTTTGGTGCCATTGGCAGCACAGGGCCTACTGGACTAGGCACATGTGTAAGTGAGTGTATGGAATGGTGGAAATAGCCACAGCCATGTGACTAAGGAGGCGCATGTACTGGCATATGGTGATCTGCTGATCCACTTGACATTGTCATGCCAGGGAGATGAGTTTTTGACACCTGTTTTCTGGGAGAAAGGCCCACCCTCGGGCCTTATACAAGATAGCACTGATGTACTGGAGGTAATGGGATGGCTCCATGTGAGATTTGACAACATTTACAGTGATGCCAACATCCCTGAAGAGCTTGAAGGTGCTTGCAAGGGAGTGTAGCAACTCTTCTTGAGATGAAGCTTTGATGAGCCAGTTGTCCAAGTACATGAACATGTAGTGGCTCTGGCAATGAAGGGCAGCAGCCATGACCACCAGGCACTTTGTGAAGACCGATGGGGCTGAGGATAGGCTGAGGGCAGTGTGCAGAGCTGGTAATGGAAGCCCAGGAGCTGGAAACAGAGGTACTGGTGATGGGCAGCATGAATCTGGATATGAAGGTAGGTGTCCTTCATATTGAGGGTGCAAAGCCAGTCCCCTTGATTTAGATGAGGTAGGACTGTCATCAAGGTGACCATACAAAATGTTTTGCACTGGATGAATTAGTTGAGATCTCTTAGGTCCAGGACAGGGTGGAGATTGCCTGTGCACCTGGGCACCATAAAGAAATAGAAGTAGAAGCCCTTGCCAAGATCATCAGGAGCAACAGCTTTGGACCACCTGTTTCCAAATCAAAGAAAGGAGTTCCTCCAGCAGCACTGGAACACAGTCCAGAGGGTAGTAGCCAAGGTGGGTGTGCAGTGGGTTCTTTGTCAGTTCCAGAGTATGGCCCAGTCGAATAATCTGCAGGACCCATTCATCTGATATAATCAATTGACAGGCCTCCAAATGTAGAGAGAAATGGCAGTCCACTGCCTCCAAGGTCAGCAGAGGAGGGCAGGGGAGGCTGCATAAGGAATCAAAAGGACTGGGAGGGGTAGACTGGGCAATCTTGGAGGCAGAGGGACAGCCTAGAGGTTGGGTCTGAGGATGGCCTCTTGAGGCCTGATGGGCTGTACCCCACTGGTGAGAAGTGCACCAAAATTGAAAGGACTGGTAGGGCCTGCGCTATGAGGTAGGCTGCAGAGTACAGTATATCATGTGTACAGAGCATGTGGCCCAAGGCCTGTATGTCATTAAGAATAGTTTCTGTGTCTGAAACAAAAAGGTTTGTGCCCATAAAAGGGAGCATTTAAGATGGTCTGTTGCATATCTGGAGTAAAGTCAGAAACATATAGACAGGCATGGCAGTGAGGAGTAATACCCATGGCTGAGGTAGGGCAGAGGTGTCCACGGTGTCATAACCCGCATGGAGGAGATGCCAAGAAGGACTAGTACCCATCTTCAGGGTAGCTAGCAATTGCCCAGTTTTAGTGAACTGCGGAAGCTTGGCTGCCATGTCTGAAGTGGCAGTCCAAAGGGTTTTTTGGTACTTTGGTATATGCACCATATAATTTAGGATACACATCACCATGGTGGATGAGGCATAGACCCTTTTCCTGATCAGATCCAATTTTATGGATTCCCTGTCCGAAGGTATAGAGCTCAAGTGCTTAGGATGGTAGGTCTGATCATTGGCAGCATTGATGGCCACCAAATCTGTCTGTAGAACTGTGACAAAAAATGGGTGGTCAGTGGGAACCTGGAAAAGGTGATCTGCCTTCCTAGGAACCAGAGGGACCATGGAAGGGCAGTACCAAGCAGCAAAGACAGCATCCTGGTAGGTCTGGATGAGGGGAGGCACCACCATGGCAGGATCCACATGCAAATCCAAATAATCTGCCAAGTGCCGTTCTTCCCCTGGCCGGCCCTCCAGCGACCCGAGTCCACTCCCGAACATGGGTCGCTGGCATCACAAATGGAAATCCAACCGTGCACTGAAGGGCTGGCTGACAAAGAGTATTTTATCAACCTCTTACACTTTGTTAATGAACAGGTCAGATTTAGCTTGACATGCAATCAAGTTAGCTGCTGACTTTCTGAGGTGCTGTATTACTGTCAGAAAGGCAGCATGGCCATGAAATTAAAGCACAAAATGTGAACCAGGAGGTCACAGTTACAAATTCTATTACTACCTCTGACTTAATCAAAATTGTTATTAACCAGGTGAAATACCATTGAGCAGAAACTCATTTACAAAGTGGACCTGGACATCCATACAGTGATAAACATAACAGACAGAGGTTATATAAAATCAGGAATTGAGGACAGTAAACATTATACACTAGAGTCATTACAAGCACAGGAAATGAGAAACCAATATACATTGCAATATTGACTATTGACTAAGTCACTTGACCTCCATGCAGGGGCATCATTTATGGGTAGTCGGGGGTTGCAGTTGAGACTGCTATGATTTATTTGCAACCTCTGTGATGTCCGCTGCAATCCTAGATACCCCTAAAGCATGGTTTTCCTAGCATTTACTTATATAAAATGTGGTGAGTGGGAGCTTTGCAACCCCTATGATTCTTGTGAAAATGCCATTACTGCATCCATGTGTCTTAATATACCTAGTTAATAAAATGTTTTAATAAACAAAACCCCATTCAGAATTGTATCTGTGTGCTTAGCATCATCAATGATGCAGACCACACTGCTCTCCAGTCATAACTGAATGTGAATAATCAAAACACATCTGATAGCAGAGTCAGGCCACTGGTTTTTGAGTCTTGTGATGCTCAGGATCCCAAATATTGGCTAACAACTTGAATGGTTTTTTTTGGTATGTACTTAATAAACATGTGCAACAAATAAACACTATCATTGATTGTCATTTAAATAATGATAAACCCAAAGCAATAAATTTAGGACAAGAATGGATTATATAGAAACTGGAAAACCTTGACAGAAACAAATCCATAGGCCTGGGTAGGCTGCAAATAAGACTGTTTAAGGAATGTATTTATGAATTAGTGAAACCACTAGAAATTATTTTAAAAATTCTGTCATAACTGTGCGGGTACCAAGTGACTGGCATCATGTGACTGGGGTACCTCTACATAAAAAAGGGTAGTAAGTCTCAAACAAAGATTACAGGCCAATCAGTTTGACTTTGGTTGGCAGTAAAATCATAGCAAATGCAGTCAGAGACTTCTATGAAAATCAAAAAATGGATATGGGACTGTGACACAACATACACTGTGGGTCTGTTAATAAAAAGGCCTTCACAAATCTGTTGATGTTTTATGAGAAGGTCAGAGTGTGTCTTTGTCCATTCCAATGGTCAATGTATTTGTGCTTTCCTTTTTACCTAAATATGTTGTATATTAGGTCAGCGGTATATTGTGTGTTCTTTACTGTGCAAACTTCAATAACTAAAAAAACTTAGAAAACCGAATGCTGGTTCACCTGCTGATGTATTATTCCTGAACCTCAGCAAAGCATTTGACCTGGTACCACACCATAATGTAATATCCAAATTAAGAATGCTAGGTATTAACACCACACTGTAAACTGGATCAAAAACTGGTTAACTGACAGATAACAATTCATTTATATAAATGTTTATTTTTGTCTAACAGGGGCTTGGTGACAAGCAGAGTAACAGGGTTCAGTATTGGGTTCAAGCCCCTTTTCTTTAAATAGAAGAAATATGCATTATCAAGTAAACAACTTGCTCAGTGAATTTGCAGATGATACCAAATTAGGGAGTCTTGTTGTTAGAAAACCTGATACTGATTCATTACAGAATGATTTAAACATTATAACCCTGTGGGCTCAGGAAAATGGAATGAAATTCAACAAGATAAGTGTATGGTGTCTCACTTGAATCCCAAGAACAGAGAGGCAAAACATATTGTAAACAAAAGGGAACTAAATACAGTTTCTTCTGAAAGAGATATTGAAATAATAATCTACAGGCACTTTAAACAGTATACCAGTGTGATAAAGTTGCTTATTAAGTTGTGTTAGGTGTGCATCTGTAAACAGATCAGTAAGTATAATTATACCGCAATACATGACTTAAATACAGTACATACCCATCCTGAGTATTGTTCGCAGTTTTGGATCCATATCACCAGAATTATATTGTTAAACTAGTGAGAGCACAGAAAAGAATCACAAGGCTATCTCATGGCTTGAAAGACTTCTCTTAGCAGGATAGATTGGAAAGATAAGAACTATTTAGTCTGGAACAGAGGTGGCTGGGGAGGATCTGTTGTTCGTATATAAAATACAGTAGTACACAATCCTACAATGCTTCAGCAGTTAATGCTTTCCTTTTCACACTGAACCCATGATACAAGTGGTTACAGCTACTGCACCAAACAAAAGGAAAACTGTTTCACACTGATATGAGAAGCTACTATTATGCACAAAAAAGGTGGGGACCTGGAATGCTCTCTCCATCTGCATGGGTGAAGCACCAACATTCAATAATTTTAAAATTGAAGTATATGAATGAATTATCACAATAATACATATCAGAAATAACTGCTGACTGAAGTGAGAGTGAGTAATCAATGGGCTTATAGCCTACAATACTACCCCCCCCCGAAAATCCTAGTATGAAACCTAATACTATATGTACACTGACTATGTACTATGTACTATGTACTACGCAGTTAGCCAATGGAATTAACTAAAATGGAGAAAGCTGCACTGTGGGTTAGGGAGGTGAGATAAATAATCTAGACTTATTTTCTGACAACTGTTGGTTCCTAAATCATGGCTTTGGGGTCGGGGAAGGGGACCAACTTGTCATAAATAGTCTTTTGGAGTTTGGGGGGGGTTAGGCTAGGTAGGGGGGATTGTTTTAAAACTCGCTGTCAGCTCCTGCCACAGTGCCATGAGCCCAACATTTTTGTTTAAACATGTGATGGGAGAACAAGGGAGGGGTGCAGGGCGGGAAACAAACTGGGGTTGGGGAGGAGGCCACAGCACTAGCCCTGGCCACATAGGGGAGAATTAAATGTTTCTTAATCATTTTTCTTTCAGTTTTGTAATGTCCTGGAAAAAATTTCCATGAATACCCCTGAATGAATTAAAATAGTTGGTACTTAATTGTGATTACAAAAGAGCCTATTATTTGGAATATTCAGAAATTAATTTTCGTTACTCACAGAACCCTAGTACACATATAATACATAACATGTTTTACCTGTGTTTCAAAAGAGCTGTTCTCAGCACATTAGAATGCTAAGAACAACTTTCCCAATTGCAGCAGTCTTGAGCTCTGAACAAATTAATATTAGAGTCCAAGCTGAACTGCTGTCAGTCACACCTGCAAAAAGTACTACCTCACGCATTAATTAAAACTGCCATTTGCTCCTTAAAAAAATAATTTGAAAATAAAAATACGACCTATTGTATTACATAAAAACCAAAAACACCTAACTGTTAAAAACTTGCAGGTCACTCATCTCATTTGTGTGGCTGTCATGCCAGAATGTCATCATCATACTAACTCAACATGTGAACCAGCTTGTTCTTAACACTAAGGAGTTATTCTCTATGTAATATGTGTAGCATATACCAACATTTCTAGTCAAGGAAAATGCACTGCATACGTCCGAGGACTTGCTACTGGTTTCACAATGTTAAAAAATTTACTGTTTCTAACTTGGCAACTACACTAATCACCAAAAATGAAAGTAGGGTAAATAAATGAAAGGTACCATTTAATTTATTGGGATTTCTATTAGTCTTCATAAGATAAACAACTCATCGCTCATGCATATCAACTCATATTACATTACAAAAAGGGTAGAAAAAAATCTCCAAAACCTACTGGGAAAAAAGGTTGTTCTAACCTCTAGAAGTTGTTCTTGCAATATAACATCACAGACTTAAACCAATTTTGGAAGAAAATTCTACATAAAAATATTTTTTACTGCAAGGATTTATTGTGTAATCACAAACAGGCACCCCTGAGTGTGTCATATGCTTTTAACTTCTTGTCTGGTCGAAGGCACTCCATTGCACCTCACACCTCACAATGCACTTGAGGTGTGACGTCATCCCAGTATAACATATGCACTTACTGCTTAAAGGGGACATGAAATTTGTGCTACTTGGCAGCTGCTTGTATTTTACTGAAATTAAATACTGTATATAGATATCTCCAAATGAGCCATAGTTAACTGCACCCAAATAAACATTTATGTAAATAATTGTGTTTTGTGCTGTTTTCTTTTCATAGACATCATTCTATACAGTTCTTTTCATGTAATTTGTAGTGCATTTACCTTTTTCCTATCATGTGCTCCTCCACTATAAGTTTGCGCACGTCAGTAGGGAGGGTCTAGCTTCTGAATCTGTATTTGTTAACACTAACATGCTGAGGGCAAGTTGTGGTAATAGTAATAGAGACAGTGTTTTAGAAAGTTTTTACTGCAAACTAAATTATTTTAGAATCTGTTTCGCTCTTTGTATGGATACATGATATAGCACGTAGTCTGTCAAAAAACAGTGCATCTTCTTTTTATGCAAACATGCTTCATGCTGGCTATAAGATATTAGCTCCTGGAGGATTTATTTAACGCTGCTAATATTTTATACTCTG
Source organism: Neoceratodus forsteri (assembly GCA_016271365.2). Lineage (NCBI taxonomy): Eukaryota > Metazoa > Chordata > Ceratodontiformes > Ceratodontidae > Neoceratodus > Neoceratodus forsteri. The sequence goes on from CM057453.1 coordinate 79,874,954, forward strand.
CTTTGTTCAAAAAGTAAGTTCATAGATGTTTTTCTTCTTTTTTCCTTTTTATCTGGGTTTATGAGGATTTGCTTTTCTTTAGTGCAGGCAAATTCCCAGGATACTTAGGGAGGGCGTTTTGTGTAACAGTTTAGTGTGGGGTCTGTTAAGTAAGCACTGAGCCAAGTAATTTAAGGTTTTCTCTTGTCTTTTTATCTGTTTAGTGCTGCATAGGAAGAATAGAGTATGCTCGAGAACATTTGGAGCAAGCTGGAGAACTAGAACAATCGGTGTACTCAAGCTGAAAGTGCTCCATGAAATTACTTGAAGTTTTTGGCCTGTGATCTACATGATTTATTCGATCTAACTGTGAAACCTAAATAATAGAAGTTGCTCTCTTTTGGGGGGAAATAGAGACTGCCCTGAACTGTGAGATCTGTGAGAACTGTGAGATTTGCGATTTCAGAATCACTGTTGTTAAGAATAGATCACAGTCCGTTTGTACTGCGAGTCCTCTGAAAACTGTGGGAACAAACATTGTTGTTGATGTAGAAAAGCCAGGGTTCTGAGAACTGTGGAAACAAAATCTGCTGCATTCCTGCTGCTTTCTTGGGTTAACGGTTCTGCTTGAAAGGAGATTTTGTCTGCGAACAAGTACCTTGATTTTTGCTATTTAAAGAATGTTCCCTGGATATTTGTAGCCTTAGCTGTTCCCTTTTGTTTCCTCCTTTACTGCTCATAAACCACGGTGAATCAGCGAATCACCACTCATTGAGATTTGCTGTGTGCAGTATTTTGTGATTTTGTGATTTTGCTCTGTGATTTGTGATTTGTGAATTGTAACAAGTTTTGTAACTGCGACTATAAAATCATGGTACACACCAGGAAACAGATACTAAACAGGGGGGATGAATTTTTAGATCTTTCCTCCCTGAATGCACCCAGTGTTTCAGTTCTGGGTATGCAGGCAGGAGAGCAGGAGATAGAAAATACTCAGGCTGGGCTTACTGATAGTTTTAGAGCAGAATTATTGCAAACATCATTCAGTTTACATTCAACTCCTGTTATAAACTGCTCCACTCTAGAGATGGAAGGGAGGGAAAAAGGTAAAAGTAAGGGTAAAGGTAATGGCAAATGCATAAAGAAAAGGGGGAAATCTAATATTAATAAAAGGAAGGAGAGTAAAAACAACAAGGCTTATGGGGCAGTAAGGAGCGTTAAAACTCCTTTAACTCCCTTAACTGATAAGAATGGTGGAAAAAGGAGGAATTTAAAGCAGACAAATATAAAAGATCATTATAGCCCATTAATCTCAGCTCACAATGAACAGAGTTTGCCACTTAATGATTCTATCATAATAGTAGGTGTGGATAATTTGGGTCCTGAGAAGGGCCTGGTTCAAAATCAGGCTATGGCAACCAATGGATTAGGTTGTGATTAATATAATTCAATAGATAATATGGGAGCGGGAGATCACATTGTCATAGAGGCCACTAAAAGTATAAATTAGTTTTCTGACTACATTGCTAACAGCTCGGTAGAGTCATTAAATTTTTCACCAGAATATTTTGCTGAATCAAATCCAGAATCTTACTGGCAGTGTGATTTAAAACATATAGCTGAGGAATTACAGTAGACCATAAATGGTCTTAAGCAGTTTACAGGTCTGAATCAACTTGGCTCTGCCAGTTTAAATAAACAACCAGACACTGGACCAGTAGCTAATTATTCTACTGCTTTGAGTAAAGATATATGTTTGCCTATTACCAATACTCACACTGAACATCTGATGATATTGGATCATCTAATAAATTTGAAACATGAGTTGGACCTGCTGAAAGAAAATTTTGCAATAAATGGGTCCAGATTGGATGATGTACTGCAGAAATTAGATAAAATTCCTCCAGTTGAGAGCATTAGCTCATAATCTGCTATTGATATAGAAGGCCCTCAAATTCAGCTGTGTCCTGATTTCTCCTCCTTGGATTTTCCCAAAACACCTGCTGCATCTGCTGTGACGCCCAACGTTAAGGTCATTAAGGGCAGAAGCAGGGGGAGAGTAGGGAAAAACAAAGGTATGAGGAGGAAAAATAAAATAAAAATGATTAATAGTAAACCTGGAAAAAAGAAGGCATTATTGCCAGAGGAAAGTTTGCATGCTTCAAGTAATAATCAGGAGGGGTTGGGAAAAATCTCTATGTGTGTAGATGGCGAGAATTCACTATTAGATAGCCCCACTTCTGGAGAGACAATAAATTTAGAACATAAGGAAAACAATAGTGCCTCAGTAGCTAAGGGTAAAATAGCTTCTTTGGAAAAATTAGATTTAAATATAGGCCAACAGGTACCTGATGGTTTAAGTGCTGGTAAAGACTTAAATCTAGAAAGAAGGCCAGTAAAAGGGGGGATTGAGTTAAACAGGGAACCTGAGAGCTTATATTGTAATTACCCAGAAGAAATCTGCATACAAGGAAAACCAGATATTTGTAATTGTGCAATTTTAGCTCTTTATGGTTTTAATGTGAAACATGACTGGACCTATTTTGAATTAAGGGACAAGATTGTGAACCTAATAAAGGCAGCTACAGGAAAAGATTTACTAGCTTCTGACATTGCACAGATTTGGAATGACAGAGATGTGAATGGTTTAGATTGTTTATTTATTTTTTGGACAGCACCGCATGTAGCAAACCAAATTTGGATCAATGAAATGGATTTTAGAAAATTTGGATGTAAGATTGAATATGTTAATAGGGAGTTGTTAAACAAGGGGAACCAAACTGGGAGAGACAAGTCTTGTTATCTTAGTATCTTTGGGTTAAAATCCGCAGCCAATGAACCAGTGAGTAAACTAAAGTCTACACTGCTAAATCTATTTACATATGTGCTAAGAATTCCAGTTGAAGAGTTCACACTGGAAAAAGTTTCCAGTTGGAATAGAGGTGCAAGTATAGGACGAGTGGATATTATGATACAGAGTCCAGAATTAGCACAAAACATTTTAGATAGAGCAACATTACTAGATGAAGTAGGGGTGCATATAGTGGTATGAGTAGGACCAAGGATGAGAACAATAATAAACTTAGAGATACAGTTATAGACATATTAGAACAAGCACTTAGTGTATCTATAGAAGTTCCTGATGCCATTAATGCTAGGTGGCAAGGCCCTGTGATTAATACTTACTAAAGTGGGTTTTCTAAGCCTGTATAGAAAGATTGTTGCGAATATGGGCTTATTAGATACTCTGGGCTTACATTTAGTTGCCCAAGATGATAGTTTTCATCAGTCTGCACTTATACACAAACAATTGGGTAACAAAAAGTAGAGGCATCTGTTATTTAATGTTACAACATCTAATAGATTTGAATTGCCAGCCACGCAGACTGACTGACTGGCTGAATCACAAGGTTTGCACCTAGAAATTAATTTCTCTCAAATGACATTAATTTCATGGAATATTGCAGGCTTTTATGCCAAATTGGGGGATCAGGAATGGCTGGAGTTTATAACCAGGTTTAACATTGTGTGCCTTCAGGAGACCTGGCGTAATAAAGATCAGGAAATTCTATTAAATGGTTACCAAATATTTCAAATACCTGGTGAGAAAGTTGCAAAGAAAGGAAGAGTTGTAGTGGGACTAATTACTATGGTTGAAATAGACTCAAATATTACTGTAGCTCTCTTATATAGTAATAAAATATGATGATCCTCTGTATTCAACTTAAAAAAGGTAAAAACTTTTGTTTAGTGAATGTGTATTTTCCCCTACCTAATTCTAAATATTATTTACTGCACTATTGAATCACTTGGAGGATCTTGTACATAACAGCTGGGCAGTAACCACATGTGAAGAAATACTTATTTGCAGTGATTTCAATGCAAGGATAGGGCTCTTTGATCAATCAATCAATCTCTTTATTTATAAAAGGCGCCTTTCCAAAACCAAGACGTCTGTACAATAAAACCAGCATTATAATCAATTTAAAACAATAAATACAATAAAGACTCTAATAACTAGGAAATGATAGGCTAAAAAGATACGTTTTTAATGCAGCTTTAAAACTGTAGACGGTCAGGCAATCTCACACCCAATGAGGTAGAGAATTCCACAGGGTCGGGGTGACAAAACTAAACGTCCCTGCCCCAGATGTTTGTAATTGAATCCTGGGAATCTCTAGCAATCCCTCATTGGTGGAACAGAGAGAGCAGAGGGGACTATAGGGATGAAAGAGATCTTTCAGGTAACTGGGTCCTGGTCGTGTAGGGCATTATAGGTTAACAAAGTAAACTTGAAGGTGATCTGCCACTGTATCGTCAGCCAGTGCAGTCCGCGGAGCACAGGTGTTATATGACTGGTCCTAGAGGTACCAGTCAAAAGCCTGCCTGCCACATTCTGCACTAGCTGCAGGCAGTGGATATCAACCCCCGATAGCCCTAGGTACAGGGCATTGCAGTAGTCAAGGTGGGAGGTAATGAAGGCATGGACCAAGGTAGAAAGATCATCCGGAGGAACCAGGTGCTTTACCCGAGCAATATTCCTCAGATAGTAAAAAGAGGTTTTGACAACTGCTGACACCCGCTATTTTAGGGTCAAGCAGTCATCAATCAGAATGCCCAGGTTCTGCACCCGGTCTGAGGTAGTTAGCTGAACACCTCCAAGACATAAGCCTGAAGGAGAATCAGCCAACACAGCCGCCTCATGACAATCATGGTCCACGACCAATACCTCAGTTTTTTCTGGGTTTAACCACAGCCAGCTTCACATTCATCCAGTCCTGGATCTCAGCTAGACAGCTGTTAAAGACTGAGACAGCATCACCCTGACCAGGCACAAAGGACATATACAGCTGAGTATCATCTGCATAGCAGTGAAAACTAAAGCCGTACCACCTAATAATCAGTCTCAATGGCAGCATATACACCACAAACAACATGCGCCAAAATGGATCCCCGTGGCACCCCACAGGATAAGGAGAATGGAGCAGAGGAAAAAAAAATGATACCACCCTCTGAGTCCTACCCTTGAGGAACAATCGAAACCAACTGAGGACTGACCCAGAAAATCCACAGATAAATCACAGGTGATCCAACAGCACACCATGGTCCCTGGTGTCAAATGCCACAGAGAGATCAAGAAGGACCAAGATGGAACGGGTCTTTCGATCTCTCACTATTAGGAGGTCATTTAGTGCCTGAACAAGGGCTGTCTCGGTACTATGTCTCTTCCTAAATCCAGGCTGGAGAGAATCATAGACATTGTAGCTGGTCAAATGGTCATCCAGCTGTGACACCATCACCTTCTCAATAACCTTACCCACAAAAGGCAGGTTAGGGATGGGCCTGTAGTTAACCAGACAGTCCAGGTCTAAGGAGAATTTCTTAAGAAGGGGCCGAACCACAGCCTCCTTCAGGGGATCTGGAAAGATCCCCATCTCCAAGGACAACCAGACTATCTCGGCAAGGACCGGGCCAATACTATCCACACAACCTACTAAATGGCGCGTGGGCCCGGGTCCAAACTACAGTTGGTCGGATGCAATAACTGCATGACCATCACAATAACATTGATTGTGGGCCTGCCAAAAGTCACACCACACAAACTGGGCATCCAACATCTCCTGCCGACCACTGCTACTCCCTTAAGAGAGGGTCAGATGGATGCCAGACCTGATTGTGGCAACCTTATCCATGAGGAATCAAGCAACTTCCTCACAACACTCTTGCAAAAAAGTATTTCCAGGCTGGAGACAGAGTGGATTGCACAATCTGTCCACAGTCCAGAAAAGCTGGGCTGGTCGATTCTGCTCAGCAGCAATTTCCTTGGACAGGAATTTACCTTCTTATGGGTAATTGATGATTGATAGGCCAAATAATGGTCCATCAAACTAAGTCTGTCACACTCCAGGCTGGACCTCTGCCAGCACCTCTCTAACCTTCAACCCACTCTCCCCAACTCCCTCAAGGCCTCATCAAACCAAGGAGACCTGGGGCGAAGAGTGAGGGGGAAAACATGAACAGGAGCAATGGAATCCAAGGCCTCTGTCACCACCTTATTATAGGTTAGTACCAGATCCCCAGGAGTCATACATTCACTCAGCATGCCCAATAGGTCCAGCACCGCCATCAGGCTGTCGGATGACACACCCCTCAAAGGGCAGCATCGGACCATCTCCAAAGGGTCAGGCCTACTGGGGTTGTCCAGGAAACTGAACCCGATGGTGTGATGGTCAGATCACCCGATAGGTTCCACCACCAAGTCAGATATCTCCATTTCCAGGAGAAACACCAAGTCCAATGAATGATCACCAGTATGAGTTGAGGAGGAAATACCCTGTGTGAAGCCCAGTGAACTCATCAACTGGAGGAAGTCCTGACCAAACTGTGAAAGTTCATCATTGACCCAGGCATTGAAATCCCCCAGGATCAGCCATCTGTGGGAACCCAATATCAGGTCAACAATGAAGTCTGTGACTTCCTGCAGGAAAACAGTCCCGTATCCTGGTGGACAGTAGACGAGAAGAATACTGCACCCCACACCCTCGCCCAGGATACGTTCAAAGGAATTGGTGGCTCCCACTGGCACTTCCATCAGGTTGAGTTGCAATCTAAAACAGAGGGCCACACCCCCACCCCTACAATTGATCCTTGGGTGGTGTATCACTGAGTACTCAGCCTGAATAGCTGAAGCCAAAATGGGACCAGTATTCTCATCCAGCCCAGTCTCGGTGATGCAAGCCAGGTCAGATGATTCAACAAGATCTGTTACAATAGCGGTCCTGTTTTTAATAGACCTGGCATTACATAACACCGCCCGAGTAGGATGAGCAGCCAAGGGAGATTCAGTTACCTGCCTGTTATAAACAGAGCCCTTGGGTATGGGAACCAGGCAGGAGGAACCCCTTTCCTGGACCCATTTCACCCCAGAGCATCTCCTTGTCTCCACAATCCCAATCTGCCCACTCCATTCCATCCCCTCAACAAGCCAAGCCCCCACCCTTGACCTCCTAACTATCCCCAGTGCCCTACACCGTCTGTACACTTCTGGGGACAGAGAGGGACAAAATAAAGGATGGAGGTCCCTCAGCCTGGAGGAGGAATAATGCCTGATTATTATCTCACTTGCCCAGCACATCTTCCCCCCTAAATGATGGTTATACTAACAGCAGCTTTCATAATTGGTGCCATTCAGAAGTATCCAAGTTTCCTAGGAAAACAAAAGATAGCAGGCTGAACAAGATGGGACAAAAGCTAATAGAGTTTTTGTTCTCATATAATTTAGTACCTAGTAATGGTAGGATTCATGGAGATAGGGAGGGAAACTTTACTCACTTTTCTGTCAAAGGTTCCTCAATCATAGATTATATTTTCTTGAATGGGAACATGACATACTGGGATATTTTAAAAATCCCAGTAAGGGGGGAAAGTGATCACTTCCCTCTTATATTACAGGCAAAGGACATAGAGTGTTCCCCTGATGTTCCCTCTGAATTTCCACAGATAGTGATTTGTAATAATAGAATCAAATGGCAGGATAGCTTGATTCCCTCGATAAGAGATCTATTGCAGGATTTGGTCACGGAGATTAATCTCGAGAATTTGGGATATGAGCCCCTGCATCAACATCTGTTCTCATGTCTTGAGCAAATTAAAAAAACACTGCAGGTTACAGACATTAATAAGAATATAAAGAAAATAAATTATACTTGGTTTGATGAGGAATGCCATAAATCAAAAAAAGAACTGCATATAAAAGTTAGGAAGGTTAACCACTGTAAAACTATACATAGTCTTAGAGAACTAAATACATGTAGAGTAAAATATAATACACTTAAACATGAAAAATATCAACAAAAGCAATGGGATTGCATGCTTAAAGCTATATATAATAAGAATTATCAAACTTAGCGGATGTTGGTAGCTAAGGGTACAAATTATATCAAACATGAAATAGATACTTACAGTATATTATGATGGAGACTTGGTTCTCTTATTATTCTACTAAATTTTTTCCCCCAAATGTTGCAAATGTTGGAACAGTATTAGATTTTAATATGCAACTTTTCTGTCCTTTTTCACCCGCGGAAGTATATTATGTAATAACATCCCTAAAAAAAAGGAAGGCTCCGGGTCTGGATATGTTACCACCTGAGGTTTATTTGAGTGCCCCTGCTTTATGGTCTGCAGTGTTGACAAATATTTTAATTATCGCTTCCAAAACTTGCAATTTCCTGCTTCATGGAAAGGTGCAATAATAATATCAATATATAAGAAAGGAGACACGGTAGACCCTAAAGTGGATAGGCCTATTTCTTTATTGGACAGTCTTGGGAAGATAGTCTCCAGACTCATTTTAGATAGATTAAAGGAGCAATTATTACTACTGGGGGACTTCTCTGAAGCACAGGCTGGTTTTGGTGCCAGATTTAGTATGACTGATAATTGTTTTATAGTCAGACATTTATACGAGAAGTATGTTGTACTAAGGAAACAGAAACTCTTTGCTGCCTTTATAGACATTAGTACAGCATTTGACTCATTCTCAATGAATTTATTGTGGGATATAATGAAAAAAAGGGCTTTTCACTGGAACTGATAGAAATTATTAGGGAACTTTATACCTCGACCTTTGCTCAAGTAAAGATGGGTACTGGGGGCAGTTTTCCTCAACTTTTTACACCAACATGGGTGTTAGACAAGGTTGTGTAATTTCCCCATTACTCTTTTGTATTTATATTGATGAATTATTATGTGATCTGAATTCTGGCAGTACTGATTCACCTAAGGTTATGGACAAACAGTGTGGTGTATTGGCTTATGCAGATGATCTGGTCCTGTTTTTTTTAACTCAAACAGGACTGCAAACCAAGTTAAACATACTGGCAGAACATGCCAGTAGGCTTAACCTGACTATAAATGTACAGAAGAGTCAAGTTCTTCCTTTCGGAACTAAAGGTAAAGTCAAGGAAAGTCTGGGAGTTAGGGTCGTAAAAGTTGGATACTGTAGATAGCTATACATATTTAGGTCTATATTTGACAAAAGATGGAAAATGGAATAAACAACTTGATACAGCACTTATTATACTGAAGAAGACAGCTAACTCATTACTCCTGTTTAATAAAAAGTATGGTGGAAACATGATTAAACCACTTTTGACTGCAGTGCAGGCTAAATATTATGCCCAGGCCCTATTTAATGCTGAGATTTGGCATCACCACAGGATGAATAAACTGGAGATCCCGTTAAACAAAATTGCTTTGTGCAAGTTTGGGGGTATGCAATTTTGTTCCTCCCCCTATATTATGGGCTGAAATGGGGATCTTAAGCTTGAAGGCATCCTTTGATGCTAGGAGGGTTAATTACTGGATTAAGCTTCTTCAACATAGGCAAGGTAGATATACTGCCTTGTATGTAAATGAAAAATATTCCTGGAGTTCTCTTGGTCATTTAAAATCTGAATGGTTATCATCCATACCTGTGTTGCTGCAGAAAGTGAGGCTGATTCATTTGTATCATTATAGAGCTGTGGGAATTTCTATCAGTCTAAAACACCAGACTTATATTACAAATAAATTTAAAGAACATTATAAGGTAATTGACCAAAATTATATCAAAGGATTGAAGATGTTCTCCTGGTATAGGGTAAATGATCTTACCCACTTCTGAAGATATTATCTTGACATTCTTACAGATGTTGAGCAAAGAAAACAATACACTAGGTATAGGACGGAAGTATTTCCAAATAATATACTTGAAGCTATATATAGAAAAGATAGCACTATTTGCTCCAGATATTGTTTTTGTAAAATCTGGTACATGTTATGTTTAAATGCAAGTGGTACGATGTACCAAGGGCAAGATGGATTTGGCCACTTTGTCGAACCACACAGACAACAGACCATAGTATTTGATTGATTATCCTTTTTACAACTAATGACAAAACCACAGTTAGAGCGGTGGCTAGTTATCTGGTAACTATATCCAGTTTACAACTTAGACAGAGAAGGATGTTAATAAATTGATGATGGCCTTTTGAAATTGTATTCTGATTGGGATAAGTATGATTTAGCTCCTTGATCTGGATCTGGTTTCCACTGATTAAATACTGTATAAATAATAGATATTGATGCCTATGTATTCTGTAGCTATAATGTGTCTATTGGTATATTAGTATTTTTAATTCCCTATTTTGTATCTATTTATTACTGCTGATAGGCTGTTTGGCAAGAGTGCACACTAAACTACTGTATTGAAATGTTTATACATATATGTCTGCTGCTAAATTATGATATGTATATTGTCATGGTCTTTGACTGTTCAATAAATTTGACTTTGACCTTTAGAAGTCTGCCCTTCTGAAATCCAGGACCTCAGCTCTCAGTCTAGATTTTCTGGTCCCAAGGGCCAATTCAAACCAAATGGAGTTGTGGTCGCTGTTGCCATGTGGCTCCTCTACTCTCACAGCTCCTACCACCTCTGAGTTGGTGAGCACCACACAGCCTGCCTGATGGGTTCTGTCACTAGCTATATGAGTAGACAGTCCTGGCATGTCTCCAGCAGGCTTAACGTCTGGTGCTTCTGACTGGTGGAACACTTAGTCGATATCCAGCTGGTTCAGATCACCCACTACCACTATTTCTCCCTATGCCATTTCCCTTTCTAGTTCATCCTGAGCTCCTTTTCCCCTCTTTTCCCCTTGCCCTGGTGGCCAATAAATCACCCCTACCATAGATTCTTGCCTGAGGCCATCATGAGCTACACTCAGAGAGATTCTATCTACTCATTACTACCCCTGATGCATCCATCTTCCACAACCTCAGCGCCATCCCTGACATAAAGGGCTGTGCCTCCCCTTCTACCTTTTCCCTCTATCCCTCCTGAACACTGTGTATCCAGGACTGTCAGGTCCCAGTCATTATTTTCTGAATCCTTTCTGTCATGGCCACAAGGTCCATCTCAGAGTCTGCCATCATTGCCTAGAGCTCACTGATTCTATTACTCAGGATCCTGGCATTAAGGTATACCCCTTCCATCTAAATGCTAAGCCCTTTTTGTTATTTACCTGTTTTTTTTTTTATTATTATTCTTTGGTAACCAGGTAAGGCCCACTAGGCACTGGTGCCTGTTTTCAGGGGTGATCTAGGAGCACTGGGGTGGTTAAGTGACTTGTTCAGAGTCACACAGTATGAAACTGGAGGTTGTGGGAATCAAACCCAGGTCTGTCTGCTGGATGTACCACGCACATTTATAGCTTGTTACTCTAACCTCTAGGCTATACTGCCAGCCTCCCTTATTCCTTCTTCATTCCTGGTCTTCCTAGTTTCTTTTTTTTTTTGTGGTGATTGCATACTTTGTGTTCCCCCTCTCAAGTGTCCTTTCCTGTAGCCCAGTTTGGACCTCAACCCTATTTTTATCCACTGTGCTGCTACAAGCCCCCAGGTATTGGGGAGTACTAGCTAGGAGTGCTAGTTAGGCTCCCCTTCCTCTCTCCCATCACCGTGATTCCCCTAGTCTCTGTCTCCTCCACAGTCATTTTATCTGTCTGATATAGACATGTCGTCTGCCCAGCACACTAAACCTTTCTCTTGTCAGGTGGAGTCCATCACCCTTGAAGAGCCCCTGTTCCAGATGGGGCAGTGTCCCCACCTCCAGAGCATATCCCTAAAGAACAGTGCCCCACAGCTGCCACAACTGTCTCCCCTCTGTATTCAATCCCTATCCGGAACCTATAAATAAGTCTCTACCTAGCTGATTAAAATATTTGATATTTAATTATTAGCAGTAGCAACAAGCAAACACTGGATTAACCCAGAATACAATTGATCAATATTAAAAAAGCTAAGTCCATAACTAGAAATAGGAATAAGGGTATACCCTGATAGGGTGCAGCTAGGATACTTAATTAGTAACTAAGTGGGCAACCATAATAGGTAAAAGCAGTCTAACAATCTCATGGCAGTACAGTAATACAGCAGTAACATGTTATTCAAAATACCAGTCCTGTTATAAGCAAAACCAAGTTGTGCCCACAGGTATGCAACAGGTAAAGCAACTAAGAAACAAGGCAGAGAGTGTAAGTCTGCAGCACTCTATCAGAAATCTCAGTGGGGAGGGAGCCACACCTGGGAGGCACAGTGCCATGCCAGAGTGAGTAATACTGAAGTTCATAGGAATAGTGGGTATCTACCTGACATTCAGCATTTTGCTGTTGCTTTTGCAAGACATTCAAGTCAAAAAGAGGTAAGATGAGGTAGTGATGGAGGTGACATGGTGACTTCATGTAGTGGAGGTGGACCAGGAAGCTTTTTTCAGAGAAACAAGATTCTGGCTTTATGAAATGCTCACAGAGTACCTTATCCTCCACATACCTCTCAACCTATTGCCTCATAAATCAGGGACAAGGCTTACAAAAATGAGGGACAAAGACCCCAAATCAGGGACACATCATATAAATTGGCAATATGTGCTCAAAAAGCTGATAGAATAAGGGGATTGGTATAAGATGCATTTTCTGAAGAAGAATAAGTCTGAACTTTAATGTTTGACATTACATTGTGCTTATAATCTTCACGGTTCAGTCAGAAAATCACAAATGGACAGAGGAAAAGTTTGAAGCAAAATCAGGGACATCCCTGAAAATCAAGGACAGTTGAGAGGTATGATCCTCCAAAGCAACTATGCATGTGAAAAACACCATTCAGTAACAATAGAGCACTTGGATTCAAGGTAAAATCTTATTTTTCTTCTTTTTGGTATGAATATCTTGCAAACGCAACTGTGGAATGCCGAATGTCTAGCAGGTGCCCACCATCCCTATGCACTTCAGTAGCACTCTATGAGGCTTAATTACTATATAGGGGACCCAGGATGGGGCATACTTGAACCTACCAAAAGTATTAAGGAGCTATCAACACTTAATCAGTAGCTTAAAATTTGGGGTTCTAGGAGCACATAACAAGAGTACCCCAGATAGGGAGTTGCAAAGATTATAGCAATATTAGGCAACTGTGATAAATAGCCTCAGCACTGACATAAAACACAATTAGTTGCTACAGTTATGGATCCAATAAGCTACTAAAAGGCCACCACTTTTTAAGGGAGCTGCGAAGAGAGCTAGCAGTGTCTCTTTCTGCCATGTTCACCAAGTCACTTAACACAGAAGTGGTTCCAGAGGACGGGAGGAAGGCACATGTAGTCCCTCTACACGAAAGTGGCAGTAGGGAGGAGGTAGTGATCTATAGCCAGGTCAGCCTCACCTCAGTAGTGGGTAAGATCATGGAGGCACTGCTTAAAGAAAGAATAGTGGCACACTTGGAATTCAGTGGGGTGCCCAGGATCCCACTCTCCCCTCCCCGCAGACACCAGTACGTCCCCTCTTCTCCCGGGACCAGCCATATACCAAATTCCCCCACCCCCCATCTCCTCCCCTCTCCCTCTCACTTCAGTGTTCACCCCTCCATTCCCCAACCCAATCACACCTTCCACACACCCCCATCACCTCATCAGAGGTGTTTCGCTCCCTCAAATCTCTGAACTCCTCTAAACAGAGTCCGGATGGGATTAATCCCATCCTCTTAAAAACCTCTGCTCCAGCCATAGTCCCTCCAATTACTCACATTTTCAACCTCTCCCTCTCCCTCTCCACTTGCTCTCTACCAAAGGCCTGGAAATTGTCCAAAGTCATCCCCCTACACAAAGAGGGTGACCTGTCCATCCCTGGCAACTACAGAATTATATCTCTCCCTCCCTTCCTCTCTAAAATCTTGGAATCCCTCATCTCTAAAAGATTAAACTCATTTCTCACCCCCAAGGATATTCTGTCACCTTTCCAATCTGGTTTTCGTCACCTCCATTCCACTTCCTCCTCCCTTCTCCAGCTCACCAACCACATCCACTAAGCCATGGATAAGGGGGCATCTGATATTTGCCATATTTATAGATCTTGCTAAGGCCTTTTATTCTTTTGACCACAATTTACTCCTTGATTACCTCTCAGCTATAGGACTATCCCCAACCTCCACTGAATGGTTCAAGGCTTACCTAACAGATAGGGTTAAATTTGTCCTGTTAGGAGAACCAAATCTGCTCCTCTCCCCATCCTGGTTGCAAGGGCGTCATTTAGGGGTCACCAGGGGTTGCATTCGTGACCCCTATGAAAATTATGCGACCCCTATGACAGGGTTTGTGACCCCTGCCTGCCCTCCTTGGCATGGCTTAAAATGGACGTGCTTGGTGGCATTACGTGCCCCATGGCCGTGTGCTTGTGCTGCTGTGAGGAGGTTGGTTTCAGTGAGCCTCATGTCTGCTGTGCTGGCATTACTAAAATTAGCACAGATCAGGGACGGATGGCACCTTGAGACTGTCTGCTTCGTTTGCCCCCCCCCTCCCAGAAAATCATTGGTGTTGGGGTTGGCAAGTGCCACTTGCACTGGTGCTGCTGTGATTGGCTGGGAGGGGAAGGCATATTAGGCACAAATCCGTGATATGCCGCATGCATGGAGATTGGCGGGATTTGACCGGGTCCATCGTGTCAGTAAGGGCTAAGGTTAATGAAGTAAAACAAGGAGGCCTAGGCATTATATTATTAGAAAAAGAAGTGGTGGTCAGGCCGGGGGGTCTTGGCACCCAGACAAGCAACTCAGGAGCTTAACGGTGGGAAAGAGAGCTGAGAGCTGATCCAGGCGGCCATGGGGCGATCTGCGATCCATCGACAGACAACTGCCAAAGACCCCAGAGACTGGTGCGGAGATGGGACTTGCAAGAGTTGGCAGTGTCAGCCAGGAGATGGGGAGAGAGCGTCCAGGTCAGGACCGGGTTGGGAGGGGAGTCGGTCAATCGGGAGACCACCAGGCAGCACCAGCAAGCAAGCATTGCAAGAGGAGAAGACCTGGCAGTGACTGGCCTGCAGGCTGAGCAGCAGACAGACTAGCGGGTGGTGTGCCAGTGCTGCTGTAGAGGGGTGACAGGGGGAGTTAGAGATAGAGCGAGTGGTGGGCCAGGCAGTGATTCGAGCACTCTGCAAGTGGTGGGGTTGCTGTTAAGGTTGGGTCGGGGAGGAGGTTGGTTTATTAGGCAGCTAAGGCAGGCTGAGGCCTACAACTTAAGTGGCCAGACTCTCCGGGTGGGGTGGCGGCATTTTTGTCCTCTTAGTCTTCGGTCCGGGCAGTGGCACACTCAGCATGGCACTAGGCAAGTGAGATGGTGAAGCAGAGCAGCCAGCTGTTTTCTTCTGTTGGGGCCGCGGAGGAGTGAGCGAGGGGAAAAGCTACAGTAACAAAGGAGTTTGGAGGAGAGCATCCGTCAGCACAGCCAGCCAGCATTGCCCAGCAAAGGTAAGTAGCTGCTTGCTGGTGGGCTAGGACATTTTTTTCTCACTTGTGTTTGGACTGAGCAGCTGAGCTGCGGAATGATGTGGGGGCCCAAGCAACTGATGCAACCTGAACCTTCTTTGTGGGTACAGTATATTGCTCCAGGATAGTCCAGCTATGAAATATCTTAACAGTGGGGTCCCACTCCTTTCTGCTCAGTTTTACATCTGGGAGAGATTTAAAGCATAAGGAGGCCAAGTGACCTGCTCAAGGGTTCACTCCAAGCAAGATGTTGGGTTGTAGTGGGATTTGAACCTGAAGTTGTTTTGTGCTCTTCTCTAACCACGGGGACAACAGTCAGTGTTCCTGCTTCAGCTAAATCTGCCTAAATGATAAGAAATGAGCAAGCAGGACAAGCTTTAGGTGTGTGTGTGTGTCAGTGTGTTTGGGGGAGGGAGATTAAACAAAAAACTCTTCCTATGAAGAGGTTCAAGGCTGCAGGACATTTCAATTTTGCTAATGGTTCAGACAGTGCTAAATGCTAACAGTTGATTACAGTCACCCTTGATTTATGGGTTGGGCTGGGCTCTGAACATTTGGCAGCAGTGCAACAGCTTACTCAATGTAATTGTCACTGTGAAAAGGAATGTAGACACAATTACCCTTTTTATTTGTAACTGTACACTGCTTCTACAAAAAAGTCCCATGATGTCATGATGCTTTCAAATGTTAGCAGCCATGTTTGGACAAGTGAGAGAAGCCCTTTGTTGTACGAGACCACAGCCACGTCCAACACTTAAGCAATAAGGCATGACCAGGGGTTATATTAATGGTCTGTTAATCACCCTCTAGGGGCATAATGTGGCACGAGGCATTGCCGAGCTCCACATGCCCCAGAGGGTGATTAACTGACCATTAACATAGCTCCTGGGAGTGCTATATTGCTGTTATAATAAAAATGTTTTTTTAAACAGTGTTAAACCCTGTTCAATATATTGGTAAGTTGTACAAGTATGTTAATAAAAGATTATTATGCAATGGACCTCGGACACTGACCAATCCGATAGGCAGGCTGGCACCTTATCTCCGTTGATTATCTACCGATAATCACTGCAAAAGGTGCCAGCCAGCCACATCTGAATAACAAAAAAAATTAAAAAAATCATTCCTAGCCACCATCTTTGTTTCCTCGATAAACATTGGTGTACTAACTAGCCCTCTACCTGTGCAACCTGTGTTATCCCATAATTCATTAAAAAAAATGAAACAGCCAGAAAAAAAATTCCTCTAATAAATTCCCCTCAACACCATTTTCGCTGCATACCTGGAAACTCAACAAAAAAAATTATCTCTGATGCCCCACTCTGCCCAGTCGCAGTGCTGAACACATCACGCTGTCTGTGTATTGCAACCTGACACCTGCTAGCAACATATTCCGAAATCTGAGACACACAAACTGTAAAAAAAAAAAACTGAAACCTTGCCTCCTCTCTTTCTCTACGTGAGCAACAACTAACATTTAATTTTCACACTGCTTTTTCTCTCTCTTGCCCTCGACGAACAAAAATGAAAATTCACAGTCTCTCTCTCTCTTTCTCTAACCTGCACTCGCCTGACCTCTCCCTTCCTCTCCATTACAGCTCCCTCTTTCGCAACCATCTACAAAGTCTATAAACGTTCACATCATGCTACATTCACTCATAACCTAAACAAAAAAAGACTGCAGACTGAAAATGAAATCTCTCTCTCTCTCTCTCTCTCTCTCTCTCTCTCTCTCTCTGTCTCTCTGTTTTGCGAGATTACTAACGGATGGCACCCATTTTAGATCACAATAAC
Source organism: Neoceratodus forsteri (assembly GCA_016271365.2). NCBI lineage: Eukaryota > Metazoa > Chordata > Ceratodontiformes > Ceratodontidae > Neoceratodus > Neoceratodus forsteri. The sequence goes on from CM057453.1 coordinate 79,892,078, forward strand.
GGACTGTTTAACTAACACAGGAAGGTTAACACACTAAAGAGCCAAGAAAAACACATTTAAAAAATAAATATAAACTATTTATTCCTCTTTTTTTTTAATCTTTTGCTTCCAATCCCTTGTATAATCGCAATAAGCCACTCGGGAGATGTGGGTTATCGGGGGATTTACCACGGCTGGTGAGGATTTACCCATGAGGCGCAAACCATGCCAGCCGTGGTTAATCCCTTAATAACCCACACCCTCTCATGGCTTATTGCTTAAATATAAGGCTGTTAGAATGTTTAGAGCCAATCAGAAAGCTTCATTTCTCAGACCATTGTTATAATTTTATTTAATAAAACTGAGGAATTAGCTTAATGGTGCTTCATGTACACTTATCACATTACATGAACTACATTCTGAAAATGAAATTTCTTTAGAATGATGCTGTAGGCAGCATTGGTGCCCCCCCCCCAAAAAAAATACCCACTAAAAGAAGAAAAACAAATCTCACTGGTGAAGCTGTTGAGAAACTGATGCACTTTATGACTTACTGGGAGACAGTGGGCCAGTGGTTAGAGCACAGAACTGTGATCCTGAGACCTGGGTTTGAATCCTGGAATTGGCACCTGCTGTGTGACCCTGAGCAAGTAAGTTAACTTCCATCTGCTTAGTCTCTCGCTGTTTTGTCTGTGTGCTCTCTCAGTCTCCCTGTGTGCTTAAAGTGGCAGCAACATTATAACGTGAAAGGCACTATTTAAAATCCAGTGGGTCCAAACAAACTACAGTTCTGAGCTGCTTTCAAACAAGTTGGATGCTGGTAGTTTGCAACCACTCTATGCTGACCATTGATTAATAAGACACTGATTTTGCAAATTTTTCACTGTTTAACAAGTTTTTATTTTAACTTTTAGTGGGTAATATTTGCATTGCAGGTGCTCTTGGTGTCTAGAGCTCCATTTTGAAGGCTCTTACCTATTGCCTCAGAGAGCACTGCATGTACTCCTTATCTTTTTCTGTTGAATGTTTATTTTCTTTACACCAATTAATTTTAGATGAAATACTTTTTTTCTGTTGTCATAGTTCAGTTTGTGTATGTGGATATTCGAAGTAGTTGTGGGGTTTATTTTTTTTGTGTGTATGTTGCTCTTCCGCGGGTGTGTTGCAGTTTTTATGAATGGGTTTTGGTTGTATGTTGTGCTGTAATGGTGATTTGTTCTGATTGGTTGTTGCAGTTGTTTGTGTGTGTTGTGTGGAGGGTGGTGGTTGTTTGGTTGCTTGGTGTGGGTTAGTGGGTGGGATTTTTTCTTATGGCAGAATTTCGGAGTAGCTGCTTTTGAAGAGTGAAGATCATGTGTTGTTTCTGGTGGGTCTGTGCGGCTACTACTTCTTTGGAGTAGCTTTGTGCCCACTATTTCACTTTTGTGCCATTTGACTTAGGATATTCACTACTCCGTCTGACTTTTTTTATGTTTCTCAGTGAATCTGGCATGAGGAGAATGGTTGCTGATGTGCTACAGATGAAATGTGTGTAGGTGGTGTACATTTTACTGATTAGTGTTCGGTAAGTAGTTCAGCTTTAAGGTGGGCATTGACCTGTGGAGTGGTTAGATACAGGTCTGTGACATAATGACCAGGGTTCTAGATAAGATTTTTGGGGATGAGTACCTGTACTCCTCATTTTGAAAGTGAGGTGAGTAAAACGAAATTCAGATGTGTACAAATGTCTTGCTAGAGTGGACTGAGGAGTATATTTATTTAAAAAATGTAGGGTTTTTTTTCTAGATAAGAATTTCAGGTGCCAACAATGCTCCAAATAATGTTGGCAGGTAGGAATTTACTCATCAGTTTTGAAACATAGTGAGCAAAACAAAAGTGGGATGCATGCAAGTGCTGTAAATCTGGCAAAAAACTGTTACTTTTGAATCACCAGTTATGTTATGAAGCACTATTCTTTGGTGTGTGGAGTATGTACAAATGTTGGGTGAGTACAGATACTCATTTAAAAAAATTTCTGAAGAGTAGTTCCTAAAATGAGGTGAGTAAAATAGACTGGTACACACCTTATGTGGAGCCGTGGTCATGACTATGGGGGTAAATGCCATCTGTGACATGATGACTGTAGATAAATGCATTATTCAACGGCTCTGCAGATCTATTACACAGCAGTGAGAATATATGCATTTATCCAATGGTTTGTCCACTCACCCCTATTGTATAAATATAAATAGATATTTTATTTAAAAACACCTGAGGTTCAAGGCATTGTGCAGTTTGCAAGGACTCGAAAGTCAAAAACAAACCACACAGACCGATACCATCCATACTTCAACATCTTTAAGCATAACCCCTTCTCCACTGGTTACAGTAAGTACTCCCAAACTGGCCACAATTAATCTGCAAAGGCCAATTGGAAACAAGGTTTTTAAGAGTCTTAAAGCAGCTTAAAGACGTGGCCAGGGCTCCAGATAAGGTGTGTACCAGCCTATTTTACTAACTTTATTTTAGGAAATACTCTTCAGAAATTTTTTTAATGAGTACCAGTACTCACCCAACATTTGTACATACTCCACATGCCAAAGAATAGTGCTTCATAACATAACTGGTGATTCAAAAGTAAGTTTTTTGCCAGATTTATAGCACTTCCATGCATCCCACTTTTGTTTTATAACAGAAATGTTTTAGTGTGTCCTTGCATTTGTAAGATTGGTTTTAAAATTCAGAATTATAATAGATCTTTTTTTTTCAGGTTCATAGGTACAGTTAAATGTAAAATTTACACCCATATGTTAATGTTTTTAATTCCCTGATATCATCACTGTTTGCAGATTTCGTAATGCACACTGGTGATTTATTTAGACTGTGTGCACATTTGAATTCGTAGCTGTTTTCCATGGGTTACAAAACTGATATCTGATTTGCTAATCACTGGGCATAGCTGCTAGCAGGCCAGGCAACTGACTGTAGTCTGTACATTGCTAAATGTCTTCTTTAGTAGCCTTCACTGTTTAAAATTTCCTTGAAGTTGGCTGCTAAATAAGTATTACTGAAATGTCTCGAAGAAGAAGGCATCCAGTGATCTAAAGCAACTAAGGGCCACAACCACAACCCTTAGATGCCTCTCAACTACCTTAAATAAAGCATCTCGGCTCACCACTGGTGCTCACCGTCTCACCCACACATGTGACCTGTACACTCAGACCGGCTGGCTCCAACTATCAAACCACATAAAGTTTCTCACCTGCTCCATGGTGAAAAAAATCTACCTTGGCTTTGCACCTTCTGGGGTCTCAACTCTGTTACAACACCAAATTAACAAATGGTGCCTTAGGAGATCCACGCTACAGCTACTGAAAGACCCCCACTGTACCCACTTCACAGGGACAATGCTCTTTTGCTTATCAAGCGCCACTCTGGTTCAATGGCCTCAGCCCAACCATCTCCTCTGCCCCAACTATTGGTATGTTTAAAACTAGGCTCCGGGACTATCTCACTACCAACAGCTCCTGTGACTGCCCAATTTAACCTTGTTTCTCCACTTCCCTTTCTGCTCTAGTTGTTCCCCCCTCCCCTCCTCACTGGATTCTACCTCACATCTTGGTATACCCAATGCTGCACTTTTTCACCCTTGCCACCCTTCCTCCATTCCTTCCCCCTTCCTCTCCCTATGACTCTGGCATTTTATCTGTTGTCTATTTTCTCGACAAATGCCGCTGGCTGTCTTGTTACAATGCTACCTTTGAACTGTATTAATCTGTACTCTGTTTGCAATGTCCACATTGTTGTAATGCCTGTCTTGATGTTCCCCATAATTTGTATTTCTCTGACGTGGAACCTTTGCAAAAGAGCCATGGCTCAAAGGTATTTGTAATCCTAGACTTGATAAATAAATAATGTAACCCCCCTGCAAATGGGGGTTCCCAAAAGACTTCCAGGAGCTTGCTTGAATGCTCCAAGCCTGAATGGTGTTTGGCGTTTAAGCCATTTATCAGTGAGTGTTTTTAGAGCCTCTGGTACTGTCTCTTAAGAGCTGTCTGCTTGCAGACATAATTAGTTTGTATGGGGACTGTGTGCTTCTCTGTTTGAGTACCACTTGAGCTGCTGCCAATTCACTCCATTTTTGCAGTCACTAGGAGTGCAAAGGAACCTATCTGAAAGATGTAACTGTTTGCCAGAAATCATTTACAGTAATAATGAAATTACAGTTTGTCTAACCTGCTTTCTTTGCAGTCAGAACTGTGTCTGCCTAGTTCCCCATTCTGGTTTTGAACTGCTGAACTGGACCAATCAGTGTGGGGTAAGTTAGCTCTAAAATGGTGCCCTGGACGAATCAGAACTTGACTCATAATCTGAGCCAGCCACAAGAGGATTGTATGGGCAGTGACTCTGGGAGATGTAGTTTAGACTTCAGCGCCTTTTTGGACCAACAGCAGCAGTCTATTGAGTGACAGCCAATCCAGTCAAGAACTGGGAGGAACTCAAAGGAGGTGCCGGTTTTGTCTGTTGGAGTTTCAGTTTAGCTCTGGGAGTGAAGGGAAGAAACCCTGTGCTCCTTCAGTGCACAGTTTCAGTCAAAAAACGTGTGTAAGGCCCAGAGTTCCGGTCTGCAGCTTGTGTAACTGCTTGTTAGGACTGAATCTGTCCTGTGAAAAGAATCAAAGGATCTCTGAAGAGTAGAAACCAGGCTCACCCTGTAGAAGACTGGAGAAATTGTTGAATTGCACTCGGTCTGTCAGGAACTGAATCTGCTGTGTGTTCTCCCGGGTATTGTGCAGTAATTGCGATCGGGATAGAGAAGCAGCCTGCCTGGTATAGTACTTTCTTTTACCATATAAATGTGTGAAGAGTCTCGTGGAGCTCAAGAGTAGCCCTGCTGACGTTGAAGGACCCTATCTTGTTTGGAAGTCATGAGTACTAATTCAGGGTCGCTCCTGTTGAATTGCCACATTAAATCCAAATGGGATCACTGTACTGCTGACTGTTTAAACTAATTTTCTTTTCACTGTGTGAAAGGGCCCCTACCAGCTGCCACGGTTTGGACTAGCCACTAGGGCTTGGGTACCCAGGGACAGTAACTGGTAGGGATAGGCCTGTGCACAGAGCCATAGGTGGATAGTAAAGTGATAAGCTAATTAACCTGATTTCCCCCTGTCCTTGTTATATCCCCCTAAATAAATCAGAGCTGCTTGTTTCAGCAAAGTTATACTGCCTGAGGTATTTGTCTATGTTAAAGTACTGTACTGTGATTGTTGCACTGTATCTTATTTCACAGGAGGTCCCAGTGCCGGAACTAGTCCTGGGGTAAGTGTATACTGTGAAGGTAATTCTGATATATTGTGTGGGCCACTAGTGGGAAGAAAGGGGTTGCAGTGTCCCAGAGGGCTGTGACCAAGTAAGTTTAACTATTGCAAACTCTGACCTCTGGGTGGAGGCACCTCCATTGGATCCAGGCCTCAACCTGTTAGTGGCAAATCAGGCAGGGGTAGTAGCCCCTGGATAGCGCCATCTAGGGGTTACATCTGGAGGCTCACCGCTGATTGTGTGTCCTCTAGTGGCCATATTTACTTAACCACTGTTAAGAAAAAAATGTGTACCTCGACAGAAGTGGCTGTGCACCGGCTGGTGGAGTGGTGTACTGGGGAGGAGATTGACCCCAAAATGCTATGCTTATCCTGGACATCCCCTGGGTATCAATACAGACACTGTACAGGGAGTACTTTCCAAGGTGGAAGGTTTATAAACCCTGTGGTGGTGGGTCGGCATGCTAATCTGCTCACCCACACTTTCCTGGCCTAGTAGAGTTTAAGGATCCCATAGATAGCTCCAAAGTGCCACAGACCATTACCCCAGAGGGAGCCCTCACTGCCTGGAGAGTGATAACTAGCACAGTAAAGACCCGTGGGGAATGAGCCCCACCACTGTCTGAAACTTTTGAGGAGAAATTTACAATGATTGCTGGGGAAGGGAAAACTGTGGAGGACTTGAAGAAACTATTCTTGCCACCTGGGGTGTTCCTCCCAACACCCTCTCCCGCCCAGTACCCGAATGGTGGCTGGAACCAATGCAGACTCCTATTTCTGCACCTGCCATTAGTCACGACTCTTACCGGTTGAGGATCTTATCTGGCACCTCCCCCCACCCCCCAAGGGAGGATGACTGGGAGATCTGGATAGACTATGTTGCCCCCAAGTGCTAGAATGGCAATGCTCGGAAGCCAAAAAGCTAAAGAGGGTTAGTGAGAGCCTCGAGGTCCTGCCCTGGCTACCATCCGCTAAACGGGCCAGTAACCCTGAAGTGACTGCACAGGCCTATCTTGAGGCCTTGGAGAATGTGTGTGGAGCCCAGATTCTGATGAGGATCTATGGTGGAGAGTAAGAAATGCACAACAGTACCAAGGAGAGTTGTTGTCTGTGTATGTATCTCGGCTGGAAAAATTGTTGCAAGAATGCCTCAGAAAGGGTAGTTTGCCAGCGATTGAACTGGACCGAACCAGGCTGGACAGGATCCTTAAGTCTGCCCCTTCTCAGAACTGCTGTTGCTTCAGTTACGTCCTGGCAAATCGACTGGAATCCACACCTCCTATGATGAGTTAATGAGAGAAATTGAGGAGTTGAGAAAAGGCGACTCGAGGGACCTGCACCAATAGCTGCTACAACCCGAGTGACTGAGGGTGGCCCATCAAGGAAGTTCAGGGCAGAGGTTGGCAGTCAATGAGTGCTCTGACAAGGAAAAGATATGCCACAATGGGGCAACTGTTGAGAGAGATCCTGAATTCAAAAACAGTCCTTTATGAAGGCCACGCCTCAGGCACGGCCCTGACCTATATCCGACTGTATCTGCTATGGGGTGGGGGTACCCACCCATGTATCTCCTGCTGATAACAGCTCCAAACTCAATTCTTGACCATGGAAGTGGAGAACTGATGAGATGTCTCCAAATGCTTATCACACCAGACAGAGATGGCACCAAGGTTTCCAGTTAGTACTACCCCGCCTGGCTCCCAGTGTGCGCCGGCCAGCTCAAACTCCAGAAAGTATGTTTTGCTATAATTGTGGGAGGATGGGCACATGAAAAGGGAATGCCGGTCCCAAAAGACACTGACAAAGTTGCATATAGGCTACAAGGAGAGCTTCGGAGAACAAATCAGTGGTTAAGAGGTGCACGAAATGATCCCAGTGAGGGCACCAAAATGCTAACTCACATCCTTTTGTGGCAAGGTCAGTTGCCCAGGCCCCACTATCACCTCTCCAGACTGGTCCAGAATAGTGGGTCCCTCCATGGAGACCACTGTAAAGGTGAATGGAGTGTCTACAAGAGCTGTATTAGACAGTGGCTCCTAAGTGACAATTATGTTCCAGGATTGGTATCAGAAGCATTTGTCAGATGTACCCTTACAACCATTAGAAGGACTGCATGTATGGGGTTAAGTGAGAAGGCCTACCCTATTCCGGTATATCCGAATTTGGCTGTCTTTTCCCACCTCCGGCTGGAGTGGCCGAACAAGTAGAGACTTAGCCTTAGTGTGTCCCCACTGACTGTAAGATGGTGTCCCTTTGTTGATTGGAACAAATGCTCATATGTTCGGAAGGCTGGCACAGTTGTGTTATGAAAAACAGCGGTCAAAAACTAGTAGAGCTTTAAGAGTTCCAGCTTTAATTAAGAAGGCCTATGAGGCACAGAGAGATGCTGAAAAAATAGAACCAGAGGAACCGGTCGGAATTGTATGGAAGAAGGATCCTGAGTCTCTGATCCTGGCGCTAAATGCCCAGTGTACCTTACAGGGAGAGGTCCGTATCAGAAAGGATGTTAAGAATAAAATATTAATGTTGGATGCACCAGGCGATGGAAAATTGCCAGAGGGACTGCTGGTCGCTTTAGTATTTTGCCCGCAGAGCCCATGCTTATGCCAGAAGGGTAATGGTCCAAGTTCATAATGAGTCTGAAAGAGACATTCGAGTAAATAGAGGTTGCATCCTGGCTAATGTGCATTGTGCAGACACTGCAGTGCTACCCAGCAGCAAGAGTTCGGAGGAAGAATGACAGAGTAACGCCTGACTTGTTTGATTTCGCGACTCCGCTGCCAGCTGAATGGAAAGTGAGGATCAGTGAGAAGCTTACCCAGAGAGACCAGGTGTTTTCTTAAAGGAATGGGACGAGGATGCGTAAGAGCTGAGCACAATATCCGCTGCATGACGAAAGACCATTTCATGAGAGGTCTCGACGCCTGGCACCTGCTGACATAGATGATGTGAGACGGCATCTGCAAGAGATGTTAGCTGCTGGTGTAATACAAGAATCCAGAAGCCCTTATGCTTCCCCATTGTGGTAGTGAGGAAAAGAATGGGACAGTAAGGATGTGTGGATTATCGCACCTTAAACTGGCGGACTATCCCTGATCAGTACACAATGCCCCGCATTCAGGATGCTTTGACTGCCTAAACGGAGCAAGTGGTTCTCTGTGTTGGATCTCCGCAGTGGGTACTACTAGATCCCGACATTCTAGAGGACCGTGAGAAGACAGCCTTTATCTGTCCGCTTGGTTTATGAATTCATGAGGATGCCTCAAGTGGATTTCAGGTGCCCCAGCCACTTTTCAACGATTGATGGAGCGCAGTGGGGACATGAACTTACTAGAGTGCCTGGTATACCTAGATGATGTTATTGTGTTTGGCAGCTCACTGGAGGAACATGAGAGCAGATTATTTAAGGTATTGGACCGACTGGAGGACTTTGGCTTAAACTGTCCATTGATAAGTGTCAATTTTCAGACATCAGTAAAGTGTGTGGGACACATAGTATCCACCGAGGAATAGAGACCCACCCAAGTAAAGTTGAGGCCTTGACTACCTGGCCACAGCCCAAAAATCTAAAAAGAACTGCAAAGATTCCTGGGATTCTGTGGTTATTATCGGCGCTTCATCAAAGGACTATTCAAGAGTGATCCCTTTACTTAACCTTACTCAAGGGTATCCCCAACCCACAAAAATACCAAAAGTCAGCGCCCTCAAGACTGAAAGAGTGTATTTCATCCGAGTGAAGTATTTGGGGCCCGCTGGACTCCTGATTGTGAGACTGCTTTTCATGAGATCATATATCAACTTACCCATGCTCCAGTGCTGGCCTATGCCGATCCAAGAAAACCTTACGTCCTGCACACTGATGCTAACTTGCAAGGGTTGGGGCTGTGTTGTACCAAGAGCACGAGAATGGCCTGAGACCAGTGGCCTTGCCAGTAGAGCCTGACCCCATCCAAAAGAACTATCCTGTACATAAGTTAGAGTTCCTAGCTTTGAAGTGGGCTATTGTTGACCAATTCCATGAGTACTTGTATGGGCTAAATACTAGTAAAACTGACAATAATCCTTTGACCTATGTGCAGACCTCAGCTAAGTTGGATGCCACTGGCCATAGGTGGCTTTCTGCATTATCTACATATGACTATGCTCTCGAATACCGAGCAGGTCTGAACCACTATAGATGCTGATGCTCTCTCCGGAGGCCTGTTCCCCAGAATGATTGGGTCCGATTGCAGAACTTGACATTCGGGCACTCTGCTCGGAAGTTTGACAGGGAGGAACAATGTCCACGGAAGCAGTGGACTGCATGGTGGATTGCTTGGGACCTCTGAGAATTGCATACCTGCTGCTTATTGCCACTTTTCTGCAATAGACATTGGTGCACTGCCTCAGCTGGACAATGACAGTATTCAGCGGGCTCAATCCCGCGATCCCATGATCAAAGCAGCTTTAGAAGCCCTCTATGCAGGAAAAGATGTGTCCAAATTACGCCCACTGATTTGAGAACTGCACTGTTACAAAAGAAGGTCCTAGTTGAAACTGATCAATAAACTGTTATACAGAGAAACAGTAGACAGAGGGGACAAGTAGACAAACAACAACTAGTGCTGCCCACTGCCTTTCGAGACTCAGTACTGAGGTCCTTGCACAACCACATGGGGCACCTTGGTATAGACAGAACACTTGACTTGGTGAGATCCAGATTCTATTGGCCTAAGATGGGGCTGATGTGAAGTAACACATTCGAACTTGTAGTCCTGCTACAGAGGAAAGCTTTGTTCCCAGAGGGCTGCCCCTTATACATCACCACAGTGCACCCATGGAGCTGGTCTGTATTGATTTTCTGAGTTTGGAATCAGATCAAAGAATATCAGTTATGTGCTGGTGGTCACTGACCATTTCACGAGATATGCCCAAGCTTTCCCACCAAAGACCAGAAAGCATCCACTGTGGCCAAAGTACTTGTAGAAACTTTTTTTTCACTATGGGGCTCCACAAAGAATCCATTCTGATCAAGGAGAACTTTGAGAGTCGTCTGATCAAAGAGATGCTTTCTCTGTGGGGTGTGCAAGTCCAGAACCACTCCTTACCACCCCAGGGGACCCACAGCCTGAACGCTTCAACCGCATTTTGCTAGATATGCTAGGCACCCTGCACCCAAAGGACAAAGCTAGATGGAGCCAACAAATTAGCACCCTGGTACATGCTTATAACTGCACCAAAAGTGATGCCACTGGTTCTCCCCTACCGCCTGATGTTTGGAAGAAGCTCGACTACACCAGTAGATGTGTGTTGTGGGTCTCTCCTGATGGGGTTCAAGCTGACAACTATTTACAGTATGTGCAAAAGTTAAAGGCCCAGCTAACTCATGCGTACTCAACTGGCTCAAACCATGGCTGCCAAAAGAAATCTGGCCAACAAAGAACGTATGATAAAAGGTGAAAGCACAGGAACTCCAGGAGGGAGATCGGGTATTGCTAAGAAATCTGGGACTGCATGGCAAACACAAGATTGTTGACAGATGGCACCATCTCCTCACATTGTAGTGGCAAACTAGATGATCTGCCAGTGTACAAAGTAAGGCCTGAGAACAATTCAAAAGATGTAAAACAATGCATAGAAATCTTTACTGCCCATTGGACAAATCCTGATTGAGTCTGAGCCCCAGAAGATGCCCCTCTGGACCAGTGACTAGAGCCGCTGCAAGAAAAGATCAAGGAAGTCTGCACCTACAGAAGCAGAGTTAAAGTGTTCCCTGCACAAGTCCCAGTTGAGCATGACTGTCGGTCCATATCAGAAGAAAGTGAGAGTGACTTTGAATACTATCCTTCTATTAACTGAGTCAATTGTTTTGGGCAATCCCTAGTCAATACTGGAGACAAAGCTGGGCCTTCTGGACTGTCTAGCCTCAGCTTCATCCCTGGAGCCAATGCTCCCAGAAAGTGAAGTGCAAAGCATCAGATCAGATGAAATGGAATCATTGTGCATGGTTGAACTGTTTGAGCTTTCAGGGAGGAAATGATAGATTGGGGCAGACTGGTGATACACCAACAAGAAGAGTATTTTGAGTGCCCTGACAGTCCACTGCCAGTGTCCGAAAGCCTCCATGCGAGCCAAATGTTGTGGACTCAGAAACTGTAACTCCTGGAGCTGAAAGTGCCCCAAGTTCTAGCCTCCTACCCCATGGAGACCCTCTGACAAGTGAGGACAATGCTGAAAATGAGGCTCAGAGTGCAGAGACTGTAACAGTTCCCCTAGAAAGACTGGTCGAGCTGTAAGCCTGTGGTGCACCTCAGTTATGATTCACTTGGGAGGCCTGTGGACTTGCCTCTCAATGTTGTCCATAAAGGAGTGTATGTGTCCCCGAGCTCATTGCCCAAACTGAGCATCAGTGCTAACTCCAAGTTACTTGTTGGTTCTTTCAGTATGGTGCCCTTGCCCGTCCAGCCCCAAGGTAACTGATAGGGAAGGCCCCTCTCTTCAGGTTTCATGTACAAGATGTACAATTGAGTTATGGTGTGTGTGTAATACTGTGTAAAGAGGATGTATCAATGTTTGAAATGTCTGTAAATATATTGACTGATTATTTGGAGTTCACCTTGTAGAATTGACTTATAGGCCGTTTGACGTCCTGCTTTCCCAGGCTAGAAGGTTAACCCTCTGCAAATGGGGGTTCCCAAAGACTTCAGGAGCTTGCTTGAATGCTCCAAGCCTGAATGGTGTTTGCTTTAGCCATTTATCAGTGAGTGTTTTAGAGCCTCTGGTACTGTCTCTTTAGAGCTGTCTGCTTGCAGACATAATTAGTTTGTATGGGGGACTGTGTGCTTCTCTGTTTGAGTACCACTCGAGCTGCTGCTAATTCACTCCATTTTTGCAGTCACTAGGAGTGCAAGGGAACCTATCTGAAAGATGTAACTGTTTGCCAGAAATCATTTACAGTAATAATGAAATTACAGTTTGTCTAACCTGCTTTTTGCAGTCAGAACTGTGTCTGCCTAGTTCCCCATTCTGGTTTTGAACTGCTGAACTGGACCAATCAGTGTGGGGTAAGCTAGCTCTAAAATGGTGCCTTGGACGAATCAGAACTTGGACTCATAATCTGAGCCAGCCACAAGAGGATTGTATGGGCAGTGACTCTGGGAGATGTAGTTTAGACTTGCGCCTTTTTTGGACCAACAGCAGCAGTCTATTGTGGTGACAGCCAATCCAGTCAAGAACTGGGAGGAACTCAAAGGAGGTGCCCGGTTTTGTCTGTTGGAGTTTCAGTTTAGCTCTGGGAGTGAAGGGAAAGAAACCCTGTGCTCCTTCAGTGCACAGTTTCAGTCAAAAACGTGTGTAAGGCCCAGAGTTCCGGTCTGCAGCTTGTGTAACTGCTTGTTAGGACTGAATCCGTCCTGTGAAAAGAATCAAAGGATCTCTGAAGAGTAGAAACCAGGCTCACTCTGTAGAAGACTGGAGAAATTGTTGTGCACTCGGTCTGTCAGGAACTGAATCTGCTGTGTGTTCTCCGGGTATTGTGCAGTAGTTGCGATCGGGATAGAGAAGCAGCCTGCCTGGTATAGTACTTTTTTTACCATATAAATGTGTGAAGAGTCTCGTGGAGCTCAAGAGTAGCCCTGTTGACGCTGAAGACCTATCTTGTTTGGAGGTCGTGAGTACTAATTCAGGGTCGCCCCTGTTGAATTGCCATATTAAATCCAAATGGAATCACTGTACTGCTGACTGTTTAAACTAATTTTTCTTTTCACTGTGTGAAAGGCCCCTACCAGCTGCCACGGTTTAGACTAGCCACTAGGGCTTGGGTACCCAGGGACAGTAACTGGTGGGATAGGCCTGCACAGAGCCATAGGTAGATAGTAAAGTGATAAGCTAATTAACCTGATTTCCCTGTCCTTGTTATATCCCCTAAATAAATCAGAGCTGCTTGTTTCAGCAAAGTTATACTGCCTGAGGTATTTGTCTATGTTAAAGTACTGTACTGTGATTGTTGCACTGTATCTTATTTCACAGGAGGTCCCAGTGCGGAACTAGTCCTGGGGGTAAGTGTATACTGTGAAGGTAATTCTGATATATTGTGTGGGCCACTAGTGGGAAGAAAGGGGGGTTGCAGTGTCCCAGAGGGCTGTGACCAAGTAAGTTTAACTATTGCAAACCCTGACCTCTGGGTGGAGGCACCTGCCATTGGATCCAGGCCCCTCAACCTGTTAGTGGCAAATCAGGCAGGGGTAGTAGCCCCTGGGATAGCGCCATCTAGGGGTTACAATAAAATAAACCATCGGTGCTTCAGTTATTTGCTAAGAAAAGAATTACAGCAGATACTGCACATGCTGAACACACAGTGGAGAAATCAAGACCTGAAGATAGTGTTCTGTTAGCTGGTACGTATGAATCTGATAGTAGTAGTAGTATAGTTTCAGAGCCTAGTTATGCTGCTACAGGCCCATTACTTGTTGCTTCGCCCTCACCCTCTGATGCATGTGAATGCACATCCTGTACATGTGAAAGCATGTCATTGCCATCTAGTGAAGCCACTCATTTTCAGTTGGTGAGTGTGTTGATCACGATACTGTGCCAAGTGACATATCTGCTGCTCTTTACCAAGCTCCAGTTCAGCCAAAGTGTGTTTTCCCTGTGACAAAATCACTTAAATTTAACGGTGATTACAAAACTCATAAGTGGGTTGAATATTCAGTACAGAGAGATGCTGTATACTGTTTTACATGCAGGCATTTTACTAGCACTCGTACTGCACCTGGAGGTGGAGGTCGTGAACGTGGAAACATTCCTTTTGTCGATATTGGTTTCTGTAAATGTGAAAAAATTGGTCGTGCCTTAAGAAAGCATAGCGAGTCTGAGAAACACAAAGCTTCTGTTGTAGCATGGTATGAATTTAACCATATACAGTCTTCATCAGGACATCAGTCAGTTGCGAGACGGCTTGAAAAAAATAGGGACATTGAAATTGAAGAAAATAGACACCATGTTGAATTACTACTGCATGCAGTTTGTTACCTAGGATGGCAAGGTCTTGCTTTCAGATGTGGTGATGAGTCTACAAATTCCGATAATAAAGGCAATTTTATTGAGTTTCTGGAAACATTATCTGCACATGACTCAAAATTAAAAAGAAAAAATGTCTAGGAGATACGGTCATTATACCTCTCCAGAGTATCAAAATGATTTTATTAACATAGTTGCAACATTAATACATGAGAAAATTGTAAGTAAAGTTACAAAATATTTCTCTGTTTTAGTCGATGAAACTAAGGATGTATCACGCAAAGAGCAGCTCAGCTTTGTAATCCGTTTTGTTGACGGAGATGGTAATATCTGTGGAAAACCACTTGGCTGCTACCACATGGATAAACTGGATGCTGGTAGTTTGGCTGGTGCCATCAATCAGGCAGCATGTCAGGCTGGACTGCAGTGGAAGCACTGTGCAGCACAGTGCTATGATGGAGCCTCTGTCATGAGTGGGTGCTTCAGTGGAGTACAAGCAAGAATAAGAGAGAGATTGCTCCTCAACCTGTTTATATTCATTGTCATGCACACAGACTGAATCTTGTCTTGGTGCAAACAATTAATAATATATCAGAAGTGAAAGAATTTTTCAGCATCTTACAGGCTGTATATGTATTCATTTCTCAAAGTTCACCAAGACATGAGTTGTTTGTTAAAGCTCAGGAAGTAGAAGTTCTACAAGTTCTGGAACTGGAACGACTGTGTGGTACACGGTGGTTTTACTGGTACAACTGTGTCAAGAAATTTCAGTTGCATCTAGAGTCCATTATTATAACACTTCATACTATTCAGTCACAAAACACTGACAAAGAGGCAAGTAGTGAAGCAAAAGGTCATCTGTTTAAAATTCAGAACTTCACCTTTGTAGTAACACTGTACAGCCTAGAAACAATTTTAAGGAAGATACAATCAGTGTCTGAGGAACTTCAGAGAAAAGATCTGGATTTGCCAAGGGCCTGTGATCTTGTCCAGTCTTCGAAAAGTGAGCTCTTGTCTCTACATAATGATTTACAGTGGCAAAAGATTTACAAGGAGGCACAACAAGCCGCTGATCACTGTGGCATTGATTACGATGTAGAAGCCACTTGGCACACAGGAAGGCCACTGCGCAAACATCAGTTGAGCCGAAAACTGACAGAATTTTTTGTTTCATCTACTTTGGGGAAACGGACTGCAAATATAGAAATTCGGGACATTTCTGCAAAATCTAACAGCGACAGGCTTAAACAGAAAATATACCTGGCCTGCATTGACAGGTTTGTTACTGAACTTGATTCACGCTTCACAAGTAATCTGGACCTCTTAAAAGCTGTTACTGCTCTCAACCCAAAGGATGACAGTTTTCTGAATTAATCTGCTTTAAAGGTCCTAGCAGAATCTTACCCAGGAGCAAATATAGACACAATTGTGTTAGAGTCACAGCTGGAATCAGCAAAGGCATACCTACAGAAAAAAATATGTAAAGTATTCATTGTGTCAGACAACAGTTGCAATGCCTTTGTAATGCATTTTCAGAAGTCCTGGAGATTTTGAACCCGGTGCTGGCACTCCCTGTGACCACAGCTTCAAATGAGCGTTTCTTCTCATGCATGAAAAGAGTGAAAACTTACTTAAGAAACAGTTGTGGTGACAGATGACTCAGTGACTTGATGATGATGGCATGTGAGCCCCTGGAGGTGAAGCAGCTAGACCTGTCAGTAGCAACAGACAGATTTGCTCAGATACGTTCAAGAAGCTACCCATTACTGAAGTAACATTACTATCTACAGTCAGCCATCAGTCATGTGTGCTACCAGTGTCTCCAGTCAGCCACCAGTCCTGTGTACCAGTTCTGTCCTAGTCATCTCCACTACCAGTCCAGTTTGCAAGTTGTGCCTCCAGTCAGCAACCAGTCCAGTGTGCCAGCAGTGTTACCAGTCAGCCAACCAGCAGTCCATTCTACCAGTAGTGTCTCCAGTCAGATACCAGTCCAGTTTGCAAGTTGTGCCTCCAGTCAGCAACCAGTTCAGTGTGCCAGCAGTCAGCCAACCAGCAGTCCAGTCTGCCAGTAGTGTCTCCAGTCAGATACCAGTCCAGTTTGCAAGTTGTGCCTCCAGTCAGCCAGCAGTCCAGTCTTCCAGCAGTGTCTCCAGTCAGCCAGCAGTCAGTGTGCCAGTTCTGTCCCAGTCAGCTCAGCAACGAGTCCAGTTTGCAAGTTGTGCCTCCAGTCAGCAACCAGTCCAGTGTTCCAGCAGTGTGACAAGTCAGCCAGCAGTCCAGTGTGCCAGTAGTGTCTCCAGTCAGATTCCAGTCCAGTTTGCAAGTCGTGCGTCCAGTCTGCCAGTAGTGTCTCCAGTCAGATACCAGTCCAATTTGCAAGTTGTGCCTCCAGTAAGCCAGCAGTCCAGTGTGCCAGCAGTGTCTCCAGTCAGCCAGCAGTCAGTGTGCCAGTTCTGTCCCAGTCAGCTCAGCAATGAGTCCAGTTTGCAAGTTGTGCTTCCAGTCAGCAACCAGTCCAGTGTGCCAGCAGTGTTACCAGTCAGCCAACCAGCAGTCCAGTCTGCCAGTAGTGTCTCCAGTCAGATACCAGTCCAGTTTGCAAGTTGTGCCTCCAGTCAGCAACCAGTCCAGTGTGCCAGCAGTCAGCCAACCAGCAGTCCAGTCTGCCAGTAGTGTCTCCAGTCAAATACCAGTCCAGTTTGCAAGTTGTGCCTCCAGTCAGCCAGCAGTCCAGTCTGCCAGCAGTGTCTCCAGTCAGCCAGCAGTCAGTGTGCCAGTTCTGTCCCAGTCAGCTCAGCAACAAGTCCAGTTCGCAAGTTGTGCCTCCAGTCAGCCACCATTCCAGTGTGCCAGCAGTGTGACAAGTCAGCCAGCAGTCCAGTGTGCCAGTAGTGTCTCCAGTCAGATTCCAGTCCAGTTTGCAAGTTGTGCCTCCAGTCTGCCAGTAGTGTCTCCAGTCAGATACCAGTCCAGTTTGCAAGTTGTGCCTCCAGTCAGCCAGCAGTCCAGTCTGCCAGCAGTCTCCAGTCAGCCAGCAGTCAGTGTGCCAGTTCTGTCCCAGTCAGCTCAGCAACGAGTCCAGTTTGCAAGTTGTGCTTTCAGTCAGCAACCAGTCCAGTGTGCCAGCAGTGTTACCAGTCAGCCAACCAGCAGTCCATTCTACCAGTAGTGTCTCCAGTCAGATACCAGTCCAGTTTGCAAGTTGTGCCTCTAGTCAGCACCCAGACCAGTGTGCCAGCAGTCGGCCAATAAGCAATCCAGTCTGCCAGTAGTGTCTCCAGTCAGATACCAGTCCAATTTACAAGTTGTGCCTCCCATCAGCCAGCAGTCCAGTGTGCCAGCAGTGTCTCCAGTCAGCCAGCAGTCAGTGTGCCAGTTCTGTCCCAGTCAGCTCAGCAATGAGTCCAGTTTGCAAGTTGTGCCTCCAGTCAGCAATCAGTCCAGTGTGCCAGCAGTGTGACCAGTCAGCCAACCAGCAGTCCAGTGTGCCAGTAGTGTCTCCAGTCAGATACCAGTCCAGTTTGCAAGTTGTGCCTCCAGTCAGCCAGCAGTCCAGTCTGCCAGCAGTGTCTCCAGTCAGCCAGCAGTTGGTGTGCCAGTTCTGTCCCAGTCAGCTCAACAACGAGTCCAGTTTGCAAGTTGTGCCTCCAGTCAGCAACCAGTCCAGTGTGCCAGCAGTGTGACAAGTCAGCCAGCAGTCCAGTCTGCCAGTAGTGTCTCCAGTCAGCCAGCAGTCAGTGTGCCAGTTCTGTCCCACTAAGCTCAGCAATGAGTCCAGTTTGCAAGTTGTGCCTCCAGTCAGAAAACCAGTCCAGTGTGCCAGCAGTGTTACCAATCAGCCAACCAGCAGTCCAGTGTGCCAGTAGTGTCTCCAATCTGATACCAGTCCAGTTTGCAAGTTGTGCCTCCAGTCAGCCAGCAGTCCAGTCTGCCAGCAGTGTTTCCAGTCAGCCAGCAGTCAGCGTGCCAGTTCTGTCCCAGTCAGCTCAGCAACAAGTCCAGTTTGCAACTTGTGCCTCCAGTCAGCAACCAGTCCATTTGCCAGCAGTGTGACAAGTCAGCCAGCAGTCCAGTCTGCCAGCAGTGTCTCCAGTCAGCCAGCAGTCAGTGTGCCAGTTCTGTCCCACTCAGCTCAGCAACAAGTCTAGTTTGCAAGTTGTGCCTCCAGTCAGCAACCAGTCCAGTGTGCCAGCAGTGTTACCAGTCAGCCAACCAGTAATCCAGTTTGCCAGTAGTGTCTCCAGTCAGACACCAGTCCAGTGTGCAACTTGTGCCTCCAGTCAGCAGCGAGTCCAGTCTGCCAGCCTTTTCTCCAGTCAGATACCAGTCCAGTGTGCCAGCAGTGTCTCCAGTCAGCCAGCAGTGTGCCAGCAGTGTCTCAACTCAGATACCAGTCCAGTCAGCCAGCAATTCAGTGTGCAAGCAGAGTCTCCAGTCAGATATCAGTCAGTGTGCCTGCAGTGTCACCAGTCTGCCAGCAGTCCAGTGTGCCAGCAGCCAGTGTCTCCAGTCAGCTTAGCTACCAGTCCAGAGACAGTTTCCAGTTTTGTCTCCAGTCAGCTACCAGTCCAGTTTGCCAGCAGTGTCCCCAACTAGTCAGCAGTCCAGTGTGCCAGCAGTCACCAGTCAGCTTCCAGCACTTCCAGTCACCTACCATCCCAATCTCCAGTGTGCCAGCAGTGTCTCCAGCCTCCAGGCAGGTAATACCATTCCTATGTCCTTTGCTTTACCACTTTCATGGGTGTTTGGGAGGGAGTTTATGTTTTAAATTATTGTAAGAGGGAGTAGTAGCCTAGGTGTGGAGCGTTAAAGAGTACTTTCATTTGCTTTGCTGCAGTAATTGGAAATCTGGAAGACTTTCTTTTGTGTAACCCTGCTACTCAGTTCTTTTTCCTTTTATTACAATTTTTCATTACAGATTTTTTGGTGTACAATTTTACTATGATCTTTTTCTTTTATTACTTTTTTCTTTACAGGTTTTTGTTTGGTGAGTTTTAGTCGGTTCTTTTTCCTTTTATTATTTTTTTCTTTGCAGGTTTTTGGTGTGATTTTTTTTTCATCAGCTCATTTTCTTTTTATTACTTCTTTTACAGGTTTCATTGTGTCATTTATTTTACTAAGCTCTTGTTTTAACAGAGAAGAAGTAAAGTTCTCTCCATGGTTCAAGGTTCAGAGTATGCTTTCGTAACAGTATAATTTATCTCATGTTTTGATGTGTATTTTTTATGTACTGTAAGGTATTGGTATAGAGACGGGTCTTTATTTTTAGCAATTTGTGCCTTAGCTTGTGTAGTGCCAGTCATTTGACATGAACAGTGTGGTAATATTTTTTGGACACAGACAGTGTGGTAATATATAAAGGATAATGGCTGGAGATCAGGTGATAACCACGCTGTAATCACCAAGAGTGGTTGCTAGGGCAACATGGTAAACCTCGAGAGCGCAGCTCGAGAAGTTTACTGTAGCCCTAGTAACCATGAGAGGTGATTTCAGTGTGGTTGTCACCCGATCACCAGCCATCATTTTTTATAGTGTATGGTCAAAAAAACACTGTTTGCATTCTTTGTGTGAGAATTATGGAACTCTGGTGCGTTCTTTTTTGTTATGCCACTGTTTGGAAGTTCCGAAGTGTGGTTAACAACTTTTAAAATTCTAAACAGTGCATAACAAAGCTGTGTAACTGCTGATTATAGTGGTTAATAGGCACTTACCATACATTTTAATATTGTTTAATATTTGTACAGTTGAGAAATGGGACTTTCACTATACTGATGATTCCATAATTTGATGAAAACTAGCTATTTAATTTGAATCAACATCTGTAATGACCCATTTCAGATTTATATACAGGCTTTACTATCCAGTTCATATCCATTTTTAAATTACTTGGTAACTAGCTCTATGTCACATTGACAAATGCCACCCTCTTTGGCACCGCCCGCACCGTGGCCCCACCCGCATCGTGCCCACCCTACCTTGCTACCCCTATGATTTTGCTGAAATGATGCCCCTGCCTGGTTGGGGTCCCCTAGGGGTCAATCCTTGGACCTACTCTATTCTCAATATTCATGAACAATCTCTCTTCAGCCAGCTCGGTCTCCCACATTCAAATGTATGCCAACGACACCATGATCTTCGCTTAAGGTCCCTTCCTTGCCCAGGTTGAACCCATTCTCCAAACCAATTTCCTGAACACCCTAAAGTGGCTTGAATGCAAGTCACTCAAATGCAACACAAAGAAAATGGTTACCATGGCTTTTGGCACCGCTCAGAAACTAGCCAAAATGACAGCTCCTCCCACCATTTACACCCTCAGTGGCTCCAAAATAACAGCAGTTGAATCATACAAATACGTGGGAGTTTGGCTGGATCCCAAACTGGACTTCTCCCTATACCTGAACTCTATTTACAGCAAACTGTGTCCAAAACTAGGAATGCTTTATAGGTATGACAGTCTCCCCCTCACCATCAGGAGGGAAATCATTTCTAAGCTTATCCTCCCTTCATTTGACTATGTGGATGTGGTCTATAGCTCAGTGCCACAAACCACCCTTGCTAAATTAGACCCGCTATTTCATGCTTTCTGCAGATTTGCCTCCATTCTCCCATATCGCACTCATCACTGCCTCGTCTACCAATCTGTCTCCTTACCATCACTCACCAATCATCGCTTGGCACATTGTGCAACATTTATCACTAAGTTCTGGTTCAACACCCTTTCCTCCTACCTCTCTTCCTTATTAGCCCCTGCTCCTAGTGCAGGTTACTCTCTGTGCTCTCAAGAACATTGTTCCTTCACCCTGGCCACACCCCACTCACTCGCCGGTAAAACAGCCTTTGCCTATCGGCTCCCTGCCCTCTGGGACTCACTTCCCCTTACTGTACATAGCTTGCCTACTGTGCTAGCCATCAAAAAGTACTTCAAGTACCTCCCACTCCCTTCTTGACACTGTTTCCACTCTCCTTGACCGCTAGATACCATCTGTCATCCTGGCCCTACCCCCTATTTTATAGCCAACTCCAGCTCACTGTATAGATTTCTGGCAGCACATACTTGTGCACGCTCATCTGCCTCAGAGCACCTAGCCTTCTTATGTTAGCTCTTGTATTGTTATTGCTTCATAATTACTGGTGACCCTATTTATCAACTGGATTAAGAGTACTGTCAAATGCCGTAATAACTCGAAATCAGGTTATTACAGCATTTGTCCAAACTTTCTCACATTAGCAGTGTGCTCTAGTGTCAGTCTTTCGTAGTTTGCCACCTTATTGGCTGTTACTCTGTGTGTGGGCTGGCCGAACAGGTAAATTAACATGGCAGCTCCAGTTTCCAGTAACCATAGATTTACACTGATCCTTCATTTTTTTTGTAAGGTACAATAGTTTTTTGTACTTTACATTCTTTATCTGGTTGATCCCGACATCAGGAGTAAAAAAAATCTATCTGGTTGATCCTGCCGTTCGTACCCGATGAGCGAGGCAAGACAGTGGCTCCATCGGGAATGAATCATGACTGACTACGGCGAGCAGTGTAATTCGGAAAAAAAAACACAAGCACTAAATTTAAAAAAAATGCTGTACTAAAATAGACAGGCAGACTGTGTGTGTGTGTGTGTGTGTGTGTGTGTGTGTGCACCTCTGAGTGAGACAGTCTGGCAGGAGAACTGCTTTTATGTGTGAGAGACAGAGTCTGTGTCTCTAGCAGCATGACAGAACTGATGCTGCCATTCACTTCCTGCACCAGTAATTATGAAAAATAAAGTATAGGTAAGTGGGTTCCATGTCAACTGAGCGCAAAAACTTCAAGCGTGGTAATTTACCATGTGTACAGTTCAGCGTGATCATTATATGGCATGCAGTTTACAGCGTGAATGCTTTCTGTGCTAAAAGAAGGTCAATGATAGTGCTGGGAACATGAAACAAATTGACAAAAATGCTGCTGGGAACTTGAATTGTTCTCTTGCAAACATGGAGCTGTGGTGGTGGGTAGCTGCTACTTCCACAGTGCTCTGTGGTGTGGTGTTTGTTTTTTTACACTGGGTCCAGCTTCTTTTTAAAACTAGGCATTGCACTTGCTTGTCTCATGCTATTTTGTAGCTGTTATAAAGAATTTGCAACACAGGCCTGCTGTAGAAAATCAGCATTAACACTCAGAACTACTATACTAACTATAAGAGAACCAGTTATTTTCAGTGAGAATCGCAAAACATTTAGCACTAAGTTGAACCCCCTCAGTTGTTTTTTTCTTTTGGAGGGGGGTCACCTTCTCAACCCAATCCACTCTGCCCTCTGAAACTGCAGTCACAACCATTAATCATAAAACAAGTTAATTAGCACATATGGAGGGGGCTGTACAAACAAAACTAGAAGTTCTGAGGAGGGAGTAAGGGTAAGCTAGATCATTATCAGCCTGCTTGGACTTTTTCCATCACAATGTGACACGCAACGCGAGATGGATTTATTGTTGCAATCAGAGTCAGAAGCTATGGTAAGCAAAACATTACTTTTTTTTTTTTGCAGAATTAAACAGCAGAACTTGTTGGGCTTTGCGATGTAGTTGTTTTACGCTGAAAAGCAATTTGCGATGTAATTTCATTGTGCTATGCGATGTAGCAACATTACGCTGAAATGTGCCTTACGATGTAATGTATGGCGCTGTAGTAATTTCACTGAAATGTTTGCGTTGAGTTTTTTTTGCTGAATTGACATGCTACCAGGTAAGTGTGTGTTTCATGGATTTTGTTACACCCCCTCGGTGTATGATGACCACATAAACCTCTCGAGCTTTGCTCTCAAGGTTTATGGGTCATCATGCACCTCGGGGGTTAAAAAAAAATCCATAACACACACTTACCTATCCATTATTCTCTGTGTAATTAATTGTCCACTGTACACTGCAAGGCCCTACTTCTTGTACAAGCTGTACGTTACTGATTATTTTCATGTATTCTTGCATATCTCATGTTTTTATATAGATGTATATATACTTTGATATATATTTTGTGTCCTTTGTACCCCTTCTGTGGGTTGCATCCGGAAACGAGCCTCGGCTCAGTGTGTCTTTCTCGGTTATCAGCTTTTACATAAATAAATAAATCCGAGGCAACATGGATTCACAGAAAGAAGATAATGTCAGAAGAATCTGATAGATTTTTTTTGACTGGGTGATGAAGGAAGTAAATTGGGGGGGTGGACATTGCCTACTTCGATTTCAGCAAGGCCTTCAACACCGTCCCACATACTGTAAAAGTCTAGTAAATAAGATAGGGAGTCTGGGCATGAGGCATAAGGTGGTAAACTGGGTTAGGAACTTGCTTATGGACAGGAAGCATAGGGTGGTGGTAAATGGGATCCAATCCGGGGAGAGGGGGGTGACCAGAGGTGTACAGTACCTCAGGGATCAGTACTTGAGCCAGTCTTATTTAATGTCTTCATTAGTGACATTGTGGTAGGGCTGGAGGGAAAGGTCTGCCTATTTGCATATGACACCAAGATCTGCAACAGGGTGGATACTCCAGATGGGGTGGAGAAAATTAGAAGGGACCCGGGGAAGCTTGAAAAATGGCCTGAGGTATGGCAACTGAGGTTCAATTAAAAGAAGTGCAAAATAATGCACCTGGGATAAGAAAACCCTGGGGGGAGCTACAGGATGGGGGGGAGTTGCTGACGATCACCAAAGAAGAAAGGGACCTGAGGGTTATCATTTCAGATGACCAAAAGGTGTCTAAACAGTGTATAAAGGCAGCAGGGAGGGCCAGTGGCATGCTGGGTTGCATAGGCAGAGGTATCACTAGCAGAAGGTGGGAGGTAGATGACGCCATTATATAAAACACTGGTGAGGCCTCACCTAGAGTACTGTGTGCAATTCTGGAGACCGTACCTTCGTAAGGACATTGACAGGGTAGAGGCAGTCCAGAGAAGGGTGACTAAGATGGTACAGGGGCCAGGCTTGCACCAGAAAACATATGAGAAGAGATTAAAGGACCTCAATATGTAATTACTGGAGGAGAGGAGGGATCGGGGGACATGATAGAAACATTCAAGTACCTTAAGGGCATAAACAAGGTGCGGGCAGACACATCTTCCAATATAGGAGGAGTACAAGAATGAGGGGGCATGATATGAAATTGGAAGGTGGCAGGTTAAGGGGAAATGTGAGGAAGTTTTTCTTTACAGAGAGGGTGGTGGACTCATGGAATAGTCTGCCACAGGAGGTGGTGGAAGCGAGCATGGTGGAGGGATTTAAACATGCCTGGGACAGGCATAAGGGAACCTTAGAGGTGGGAAGGAGGGGTGAAAAGCCATTGACCAGGTAGGGTCAGAGGCCGCAAACTAATGTAGGGATTACGGGCAGACTGGATGAGCATAGCAGTCTTTATCTGCCGACAATTTCTATGTTTCTATGTTTCTATGTTTCTTACATCTCTTCCTCCCTTGCCACCTTTCCTTTCCACTATAATTCCCTTGTGCCTATCCCATGCATTCTTGAACCCCACCACTGTTTTTGTCCCCTCCACCTCCACTGGAAGGCTGTTGCAGGAATTCACCACTCTTTCTGTGAAGATGCACTTCCTTACATCTATCTTGAATCTACCCATTCCAGCTTCATAGTGTGTCCCCTAATTCTTGAGCATCTTTTTTTCTGAAAAATGCTTCCCTCCTGTACCTTATTTACCACCATGAGTTATTTAAACAGCTATATCATATCCCCCCTCCCTCCTCTCTTCCAGGGTGTACATACTGAGGTTCTTTAGTCTCTCCTTATGGGGCTTTTGATGCAGACCCTGCACCATTTTAGTTGTCCTCCTCTGGACTGCCTCCATTTAGTCTATGTCCTTCCACAGATGTGTTCTCCAGAACACACAATACTCTGGGTGGGGTCTTACCAGCTATCTATTCAGATGCACCACCACCTCCCTCTTTCTGCTGGTGCTACCCCTCCCTATGCACCCCATAATTTAATGTAATATAAACATTGCAACAGTGTAGATCAGCTACAGTGGCATGAAAAAGTATTTGCCCCCTTCCTGATTTTCTCTATTATTGCATATTTGTCACACTGGATGTTTTCAGGTCTTTAGACAGAATGTAATATTAGATAAAGGGAACCTGAGTGAACAAATAACACTTGTTTTTTTTTTTATTTCACTTATTTAAAGAAAAAAAGTTAACCAACACCAATTGGCACTGTGTGAAAAAGTAATTGCCCCCTTACACTTAATAACTGGTTACACCACATTTAGCTGCAATGACTGCAACCAAACACTTCCTATAATTCAATATCAGTCTTTCACATCGCTGTGGAGGAATTTTAACCCACTCTTCCTCGCAGAACTGCTCTAATTCAGTAACATTTGGTAGGTTTTCGTACATGAACTGCCTGCTTCAGGTCCTGCCACAGCATCTCTATTGGGTTTAAGTCTGGACTTTGACTAGCCACTCTAAAACTTTAATTTTACTTCTTTTTAGCCATTCTGATGTGGACTTGCTTTTGTGTTTTGGATCATTTTCTTGCTGCTTGACCAACCTCCTTCAGCTTCAGCTGACGGAAGGATGACTGGACATTCTCTTTAAGAATTTTCTGGTACAGAGCAGAATTCATGGTTCCTTTAATTATGGCAAGTCATCCAGGTCCTTAGGCAGCAAAGCATCCCCACACCATCACACTACCACCACCATGTTTGACTGTTGGTATGGTGTTCTTACTGTGGAATGCTGTGTTTGCTTTATCGAGACATTATGGGATCCATGTTGTCCAAACAGTTCCACTTTGGACTCATCTGTCCATAGAACATTTTCCCAAAGGCTTGTGGATCATCCAGGTGCTTCTTGGCAAATGAGAGACGAGCATTTATGTTCTTCTTGGTTACCAGTGGTTTCCGCCTTGCTACTCTCACATGAAGCCCATTTTTGCCCAGTCTCTTTCTTATTGTGGAGTCATGAACACTGACCTTAGCTGAGGCAAGAGAAGCCTGCAGTTCTTTGGATGTTGTTTTAGGATCCTTTGAGACTTCTTGGATGATTTTACACTGCGCCCTTGGAGTAATTTTGGCAGGCCACCCACTCCTGGGAAGGGTCACTACTGTTCCAAGTGTTCTCCATTTGGAGATTATGGCTCTCACTGTGGTTCGATGGAGTCCCAGAGCCTTAGAAATAGCTTTGTAACCCTTTCCAGACTGATAGAGGGCAACAAAATGTTTTTCTGATCTTTCAGGAACTTCCTTTGATCATGGCATAATGTCTTGTTGAATCTTTGTGCTGGCAATGTGACTCTGATGGTAAGGGCCAAAATAAGTGAGGTTTATATTGAGCAGGGCTGGCTGTAATCAAGCCTGGCTGTGTTCAATCAGCTGACTCTAATTATCCCTTTAATTGGGCTGATTTAAATAGGGGGCAATTACTTTTTCACACAGTGCCAGTTGGTGTTGGTTAACTTTTCTCATTAAATAAATGAAATAAGTAAAAAAAAAAAAAGTGTTATTTGTCCACTCAGGTTCCCTTTATCTAATATTATATTTTGTCTAAAGACCTGAAAACATCCAGTGTGACAAATATGCAATAATAGAGAAAATCAGGAAGGGGGCAAATACTTTTTCACGCCACTGTATAAGTATTACCTTTGTAGAACAAACCACTGAAAATATTTTTAATTCTGCAATACAGCAGACAACAATATACAATGTAATTGTAATAAGAACATGTATATAAGGAACTTATTTATCAAATAACAGGATGTATACTGTAGAGTTAAATGAGGTACACTTGCTGGTTTCGATGATTAGGGGTATCCAGTAGGAGGGACAGGGGGGTGGATGCCATAGCCAGGTGAAGGTAGTGAGTATCTCTGGGTTGACAGTGCACAGAGCAAAGTTCATGGAGTATGAAATGGTTAGGGATTGTGGAGGGAAACCGGATTTCCTGGTGCTTTTGGGAACTAATGATCTAGAGGGAAATAGCATTTTGGAAATCCAAGCAAGGTTCCAAGAACTTGCCAGAGTCTGTCGGGATAATGGATGCAACATTTCCTTTCGAGATATTGCCAGTACCAAAGGCCTCAGTGGAGAAAAAAGAAGCTACAGAGGTTAATGACTGGCTCAGGAAGTGGGGGTGAAGAGAATGGGTTGGTGTAGTGGAACTGGAATGGAGTTTGGGAGGATAAGGGACTATATGCCAAGGACAGGTTTCATCTTGCCCCATTAGGGAAGGAAGTCCTTAAACAGGGGATGGCTGACTACATACAAGAAAGGTGGGTTTAAACTTGTGAGGGGGAAGGATAAGGGAGGGGCTGACCAGAAGCCCTCTCCTCCAGATGAGGGGAGTAGCCTTCACGCCCAAGGGGGGAAGGGGAAACAGATTGGGGATGGAGGTTTCAGGAGGAGCAGAGGGAGGATGGAAGTATAAGGAATCTGGGTGGGGTCGACAAAGAGGATCAGGGATAAGGGGGTTGGTGTTAGTAAATGCCAGGAGCTTGGGAAACAAGTTGCCAGAGTTCCAGGCCATACTGTTCGGGGGGGGGGGTGGATGTAGCGGCGGTCACGGAAACGTGGGCCAACAAAAACCATGACTGGGACCTAAACGTACAGGGGTACACTATGCTCAGGAAGGATAGAAAGGAGGACAGAGGAGGTGGAGTGGCTATGTTCATTAGAGATGACAAAGAAATTGCTAGGGTAGAAGAGGCAGAGGGAAATGTGGAGGCCTTATGGGTCACCTTACGATCCTCAGCAGGAGATAAGGTCTAGCTGGGTGTAGCATATAGGCCCTCCGGGATGAGTGATGTTCTAGAGGATGGTTTGCTGGACAACATTATTGCCCAGTGTGGACCAAAAGGGGAAGGAGTGGTGTTGATGGGGGACCTTAATATGCCAGGTACAAACTGGGGAACCATGTCCTCTAAGGTGGCCAAGGAGCAGAGGCTGCTGGATGGCTTCCAGGATGTGTTCTTAACACAGCATGTGATGGAGCCCACAAGGGAGGGGCATGTCCTGGATATGGTTCTGGCAGATGGGGATCTGGTAAGGGACATGGTTGTACAAGACCCCCTGACTGGGAGCGACCACAATACTGTCTGGTTTCAAATAAGCATGGGGGAAGGGGTGAGATCTAGGACACTGGCAGTGGACTTCAGGGGTGCAGACTTTATGGGCATGGGAAATATTCTCAAGGATCACTTGATGGGGATTACCTCAATGACAAGTGTGGAAAGGAGCTGGGAGGGTCATAAAGCAGGGACTTCATGAGGGCAGTCAGGATCTAGCTAAGTTGAAACGAAGGAAGCAAGGTCACATAAACCATGCTGGTGGTCCAGTGAGGTACAGGTAGCAGTCAGAGAAAAGAAGGCAGCCTACAAAAATATAAAACAACAAGAGGGATAGGGATAAGAAATGTACCAGCTTGCATCTAGAAAAAGTCACCCGTATGGTGAGGAGAGCAAAAGTCCAGTAAGAGCAGCAGCTGGCACAGGGGATATGGAGGAAAAGGGGTTTCTTCCGGTACATTGGGGAGCAGAGAAAACTAAGGGCCATCCCAGTAGATTGAGATCAGAAGGAGGGTGGTGGAAGAGGCGAGGGACCAGGCAGAGGTATTTAACGAGTACTTTGCCTCTGTGTTCACTAGGGAGGGGGATGGGATATCTACAAAGCAAGGCATGAAGGGGATAGAAACGTCAGTAAGTGGGATCAGGAGAGCAACAGAAATGGAGCAAGAGGGAGAGAGAGGTACCCCTGGGGTGTCACATCTGGGTAAAAATAAAAAGGCCAGTAAGGTGGAGGGGACAGATGATGCTATCTCCACCAAAAGGGTGTGGTTAGCCCTCAAGGCCCTAAAGAAAGACAAATCTCCTGGGTGGATGGCATTCATCCAAGAGTACTATGGAATTGGCGGACATACTGGCTGCAACCCTGGCGGAGCTTTTCAGCAGGTCACTTGAGACAGGGAGGGTACCTAGGGATTGGCGAGAGGTACATGTGGTACCAATCCATAAAGGGAGGTCGAGGGAAGTACCAGGTAACTGTAGACCCATCAGTTTGACCTCGGTGGTGGGAAAATTAATGGAGAGTATACTAAAGGAACGATTGGGGGTGTACTTGGAGAAGGTGGGCGGTCTGGATAGTCAGCAACATGGGTTTGTGCCAGGTAGATCATGTCAAACCAACCTTGTGGAGTTCTATGAATGGGTAACATCAGAACTGGACAGGGGTAAGCCTGTGGATGTATTATTCTTGGACTTCAGCAAGGCATTTGACTCTGTCCCCCACAATGGTCTGGTGGAGAAACTGATGGGGTTAGGAGTAGGCTTTTTGATGGTCAGATGGATTGAAAACTGGCTAGCTGGATGCACTCAGAGAGTAGTGGTCTGTGGGCAGCTCTCGAACCCTAGAGAGGTTGGTAGTGGGGTACCGCAGGGCTCGGTCCTGGGTCCGATTCTGTTTAATGCATACATATCGGACATCAGGGAGGGTGTAGGGTGTGAAATGAGTCTCTTCACGGATGACTCCAAGATGGGAGCAGTAGTTGAGGGAGAAGAGGGAAGGTTGGCCCTGCAAGGGGACCTGGACACCCTGGAAAGCCGGGCTCACACATGGAAATTAAATTTCAATATCACCAAGTGCAAGGCATTGCATCTTGGTCGGGGAAACCCTAAACACAGGTACACCCTGGGAGGGGAGGCGCTGGAGGCCTCAATAGGGAAAAAGACCTAGGGGTCATGGTGGATGCATGTATGAACAACCTGAGCAGTGCAGGAGGCGGCTAGCAAGGCAAACAGGATGTTGGGATACATCGTAGGGGATCACCTCTAGGAGCAAGGAAGTGATTCTGCCACTGTACAATGGACTGGTTAGACCACACCTGAGTACTGTGTACAGTGCTGGAGACCACACTTGAAGAGGACATACAGCTCCTGGAGGAGGGTACAGAGGAGGGCAACAAAGATGATACGAGGCTAGGGGATTTGACGATGAGGACAGACTTAAGGAGCTCTGCCTGTTTTCATTGGAGGAGAGGAGAGACAGGGGGACATGATTGAGGTCTTCAGGCACCTCAAGGAATAAATAGGGTAAACATGGAGGGATCTTTAGACTAAAGCAGGGAGGTATCACCAGAGGGCATGGTTTGAAGTTGGAGGGTGGAAGGGTGAGGGGGGAAAAGAGAGGAGGAGGTTTTTCACTGAGAGGGTGGTGGACCCTTGGAATGCACTGCCTGGTGAGCTAGTTCAGAGATCCACAGTGGAGGGCTTCAAGAGAGGATGGGACAGACACAGAAAGTGGATGTATCAGATGATGGCCTGTCCCAGGGGGGTGGGGATGGATGATACGGGTTTCTGGAGCACAATGGATGGGAGGGTCTCGGCATCCAACTAAGGATCTAAAGTTCGAGCAGACTCGATAGACCATAAGGCCTAATCTGCTGGCAAATAGTATGTTTCCAACTATGGCATCATTTTTATTTCACTAAACCCCCAATACCTATGGCAATACATTCTGGATTTGTTATTTTCCTTGATCCCCTTGTACAATCCTGTCTTCCAGACCAGCCTCAGCCTTGGCAGCCCTGACCCCCAGGGAATGCTGGCAAGGTACTGGGCATATATCAGGCAATCAGGGTGGTGTCCTCCAGTGCAGCATGGATAGGAGGGATGGCACTGATGAGGCGCTTTGCACCTCCAAATAAATTACACAGATTCCTTCTTGAAGAATCTTCTTCCCCTAAGAAGGTGTTCAATATTGGAAACACCACCCAGACTGCACTCCTGACTAAATATTTGAATAAATGAGAAAGTTCACAACATATCACTGCTTGCCTTATGAAAAACTTTGATCCCAAACCCGGGTGAGCTCACAGCCTCAGCGCTTTGCATCTGTAGCATGACACTTTGTCTGGAGGAGCTCATCCAGACGCAGCACCAACCACAACGTGAAGCGCCAAGGTTGTGGGCTCACCTGGGCTCAGAATTAAAGATTTTCATAAAGCAAGCAGTGGTATGTTGTGCACTTTCTCATTTATTCATATATTTAGTCAGGAGTGCAGTCTGTATGGTGTTTCCTATGTTGTGAAAGTTTGTACTGCACCCCCTCTGGTATTCCATAGCATGGTGTTGGTTTGTGCTATGCTAAGGTGTTCAGTGTCTCCTGGATCTGCTGCATCAATGCTTGGAAGTTAGGGTCCTCAGAAGGAGAAAGGGGTCTGTATGGGACCATATCTTCATTCCCTAAGGACATAAAGGAACCAGCAAAAACTCCCTGGCCTGGTGGGGGGAAAAGATAAAGGTCAACCACTCCCCAGTCCTCCTTCTCCTAATCCTGGAAGTCAGGACTGTATTCCTCAACCTTTTCTGCATCTAGGGGAAGAAGGCTGAGGAATCATAGAATTGGAGGTGGGTCCTGAAGAGGTACTGTAGGGCCAACTTGCAACACTGGAGACAGTGGCTGCATAGTGATCTGTGACATTGAACTGCAACAGAATAGGCAGTAATCTCCTTATCAAGTCATAGAGAATTTTGATAATATAGTACTGCACTTGGAATGGCAACACTGGTTGAAGCTGTTGATGGGACTACCCCAATTGTACTGTTAGCAGAAGTGGTGGTGTAAAATGAATGAGTTTTGGGGGAACAGTAAACAAAGGGGCCAGGTGGACTAATGGATAGAAAGTTATGGATTTAAAACTAGCAATAAAGGGGTAAAAATCATACATGAGGTAAACAAAACAATATGTGAGGTGAGCAAAGGTTTTAAACCTTTAGAGAAAAGGGTAGGGCGAAGTACTGTATAGGAGGTGCCAGAAAATTATTTGTAAAAGTCGAAGATGTGGCAAAGGAACTGAAGAAATTAAAAGTAAATAAGACAGTCAGTCCTGACGTAATACCAAATTGGGTGTGGAGAGAAGGGGCAGATCTAATCACCCTAGAGGATATGTAGTATATTTAAAGAGCAGCTCTGCACTTCAGCATGTGCTTTCATAAATAAGATGTTTCAGCTGTTACAATTTACGAGAGAATAGATTTTTTCCATTGTCTGTGTTCCTTCCCATGATTTACAGCACATCTTGGTAGTTCATCTAAAAAGCCTGTACAGAAAACATCTGAAAACATTTGTCTCTCCCCTGCTAACCTCACAATGCCTTACTTTATGACATCATAGTGTTCACAATGACAGCAGACTGTGATGTCACAAACATCGATTGTGTGGTTAGCAGGGGAGAGTCAGATACATTTTGAAAGACTCTGTGAAATAATCACTGCATTATCTGCAATATTTAGTTGACCAACAACAGGCTAAACTAAGATAACCTAACAGCAAATTACCAAGCAATAAAATCAAAACATATTGTAATTGGTTTACATCTAGTGAATTTAAACCTTTTATTATAATAGAGAGTTGATCTTTAACAAAGCTATCATATCAGGAAAATACCAAATAAAACTATCATATCAGGAAAAGTACCAAACCAGTGGAAACAGGCCCACGTAATTCCCTTGCCTAAAACAACTGTGCCATGGGATATAAAGAAAGACTTTAGGTCCATCTCATTTACTTGTGTAGTATCAAACATACATGAGAATTTATCACAAGATAGATGCTGGAACTGATTTCTAATGAAATAGCTGAAAATCAGTTTGGATCATTAAAAGAGAGCTCAATGACCTTGTCAGTATTTGAAGTTTTTAGAATTGTGTATGAAATCCTGGGGAGAAGTTGAGGTAGTGAGGGAAGTGTTGGTGGACTGTAGAACAGCTTTTGATTTGATAGACCGTAATACATTAATACAAAAAGTTACAGAGGCATATTATCCCATCTTTTATTATGAGATGGGTCTATGACTTTCTGGAGGGTAGGGCTCAATGGATTGAAGTGGAGAGGGTTTGATCTGCTGTAGAAACTATAAACGGGGGGAGTACCACAAGGAACAAAATTGGGACCTTTGCTTTTCCCGATAATAATAAATGACATTAACACAACTGGATCTTATAATAAGTATGTGGATGATACCACAGTGAATGACAAATTTTGTGAACTACAGTAAGTCAGAGTAATATGCAAGGGGATTTAAACAAAATTGCAGAGTGGTCGAAATAGAATTTTATGGATATAAACCTGAAACAAAAAACAAGGGAATTAGGTTTGGGAAAGCAAATGTAAGGAAGTACCCTCCTCTGGTGTCTTTTTTTTGGGGGGGAGGGTTCAGCTGAGACTGTTGAAAGTGCAAATTTATCAGGAATCATGGTAAAATAAGATTTTCGATGGAAAGAACAAGTCGAGGGGATGTTAAAAAAGGGGAATTAAAGAATATGCTTTTTGACTATGTTAAAAAGGGCTGGGTCAGTCAAGAAGATATGTTATACTTTTCTTGCACTGTAATCAGACCTTTACTTGAATACAGATCCTCAGTATGGAACACAGATTTAACTAAATTGGATGGAAAAGAGAAAGAATTAAAAAAAAAAGCCCTACAAATAATCCTGGGAGTTGAGGTTTCTTATAGTGAAGTGTTAAAAAAATGTAATTTGTTGAGATTGAATGTAAGGAAAGAAGAAATGGAAAAAAGGCTATTTTTAGAAGATTGTGACCCAAAACATAAGCTGCACTCCCTGCTACCACTAAAAGAAGAATATGTGTATGGTTTACAGAAACAGGTTAGATGGCCAAAACCTATTTTTAGAATCAAGAAAGATAAAGAGCCAGCCTGGTGGCACTGAGGGTTGAGGCACTGGATGTCACACCTTGTGCCATGCCAGCAACCCAGGTTCATGAACAAGCTCGGGTCATCGGGGGTCAGCAGGGATGGACAGGACGGAGTGTCCTGAGGACTGCTGTCCTGTCCAGGGAGGGAGGGTAGTCTAGATCCCAGGCTTCAGGTGACACCTGGTGGTGGCTGGGAGCACAACAAGCCTGCAGATCCTCTGAAGAGGGATTGGCTGCAGCAGCAACCTTGCGTGTGTGTACGGAAGCATGCACACATGTGCCGGGTGCATTGCACGTCTGAGCCAATCGGGAAGGGACAGAACAAGGAAAGATGCCCTGATCCCTGGTAGGCGAAGGTGGGTCAAGTGGCTGACCACCACGCCCAATACCGGGTTCTGCATCCTGCCTCAGGTGCTCCTTTCACTGCCTGGTCAACCAGTTTAATTTCAGAAAGGTCGTCAGGAGGCATTGGCAGTCCCGCCCTTGGGGACTTAGATCCGGGGGGGCTGGGAGACCAGAAGAATGTGGAGTGGAGTCTACCCTACCGGTAAGGTAAGGATGGAACTTCAGGTGGGGGCGAGAAAGGCTGGACCGGGTGCCCTTCCAGAGAGAGAGTCCAGGGATCAGTGAGGGGAGCATAAAGAAAACTGACAAAATACAAACAAAAAAAAAAAAGATGAATCCTTTTTTATGTGATTTTTAGATGATCAAAAAGATGTAGGTAATAATTGTTGCTGTATTGTTATTTGTGTGATGACATATATTGATGAAAATAGAATAATATAAGAGTGTGTTTGAACCTTGCAAAAGTGGTAATATGTTGGTTGTTTTATTAATGTACTAGTAATGTTTTTCTCTTGTAAGTATGATGTAATATGTTACACATTTTAACAGTGTACTGAACTTCAACTTCATCTTTTAGAGATCTGGTTGCAAATACATTTTAATAAATTCAAATTTAATAAATGTTATTACCAGCACTGATGGGACCACTGCTGTTAATAGTGTAAGTGAATTCCAGTGGAGCTAGTGTGAGGCTCTGGAACTTTGACTATCAGAGTCAAGCCTTTTGCAGGTCAGGGTTCTGGCCTAACAAAGGCTGCCCCAGACCCCCACCCTACCCCATTTTGTTAGCATACCGAATGAATATTTTGACTTGCCTTCCCCTTTACAAAGCAAGGACCTGGATTACTGATGGCGGGGTAGTGATGTTTACGCACTGGCAATAAGCAGTCTGACTCCCATTGACTCTGGTGGCTCACCATAGAGGACAGTGAAGACTCTGACTGGCAGCAGACCTCGGCAACAACCACAGCATAAACTGATTTAGTGACTTTGAGGTCCACCGATCTCTGTCATCAACAACTTCTTCTTTGCCGGTGTCTGTTGTGGAATCAGCAATTTGGAATGGACTGCAGCATTCTTAGTCATTTAAAAAAAAAACTGTAGCCTTGCTGAAATCTTGGGAAATGTTGCTGTTTTTCATTTCCAAGTACAAGCTAAAACAAAACACACACCAGTCATGATAGTACTCATTATAAATCAGGTTTCTGGAGTGACAATGGTGAAAGAGCACCTGTCTCAATGATGACATACACCAGTGATGAACAAATTCCCAAAGGAGTCGCTAGTGGAGAAAAATAAATGGCAAGGCAAATTTTATCTATATAGTGCTCAATCCAGCAAAGGCTCTGGGTGCTTTACAAACATTAAACCAAAACAATAAACTATAAAACTATAAAATATATTTAATACCGGCCCAGTGTTGTGGAGGGCTGAGGCATCTGTGCCTTTCCTCCTACCATGCCGGTGACCCTTGTTCACTGTGTGAGCAGGTTGTTGGGTATCAGCTGGGAAGGGAGAAGACTGAGCATCTGGAGAACAGCTCTCCATTGGAATTTTAGTGGCAAAAAAAATTATACTATGGCATTGGAAAGAAACAGAACCCCCTCCCCCCCACATCTTATAAAGAATGGGTAGAAAAAATGATAACTAGTAGTAAAGTAGTCTGCTGGAAATATGATTTAATATGGTCCCCCCTACTGAATAATGTGGCTAATTCGGCTTGAAAATTGGCTTATTTTTATAAAATTAGCTATGATAATGTGTAAAAGCCTTCATGAGTAGTGATGATGACTGAAGCACCATGCGCTGAGCTGATAAATTAAAAAAAAGAGGAAAAAAAAAAGGAGAACAGCTCTCCTCTTCTGGGAGAGGGTGGGATCAGAGACTGACACTTGCCTGGCCCCTAGCAGTAGCTGGGGACTGGCACATTGAGTGACAAAAATGTAGAGGGTGGAGGCAGAGCAGATGCCTTGTGGGCTGCGTATGGAAGCATGCACAGCTCAGCCATTGGCATCCTTGCATGCTATCGTGGCCACACTCTACTGGAAATATGATTTAATATGGTCCCCCCTACTGAATAATTTGGCTAATTCAGCTTGAAAATTGGCTTATTTTTATAACGTTAGCTATGATGATGTGTAAAAGTCTTCATGAGTGGTGACGATGACTGAAGCACCCACGTGCTGAGCTGACAAATTGAGAAAAAAAAGAACAGCGCTCTTCTTCTGGGGGAGGGTGGGAGCAGAGACAGGCACTTGCCTGGCCCCTAGCAGTGGCTGGGGGCTGGCACATTGAATCTCGAAAACGATGGGGGTGGAGGCAGAGTAGATGCCTTGTGGACTGCATATGGAAGCATGCACAGCTCGGCCATTGGCATCCTTGCACACTCTCATGGCCACACTCAGGGGATAGGACTAACCCGGAGGAAAATCATGATGGCTGACCGGCAGGATGACACCAGTCCCTGATAGGCTACACACCCGGCCAATTGGACACCTTGGCAAAACCAATCCTGTTCCTGGTGGGGGCCTTTTGGGGTGGTCTCGCTGACCCCACCTGGGGGGTGAGAAGCCCTGGGAAAAGAGCTGAAGGTAAGTCCCTGTGGATGCCAGGGTGATGAGGATGGAGCCCCTGACCAAGGAATAGAAATAGATTAACAAAAAATATATATATATATTTAACAAGGTAACACCAAGAGCAAATCAGGTCTGATTAAAAGCTTGATCAAATAAGAGCTTTTAATGAAACTTTGAAGTCCTCCACGGAGCTAGCTGCATTAATATGAGAAGGGATGGAGTTCCATATAACATGGGCCACCACCCACTGGCTCTGTCACCTGATGATCTGAGCCTTGAAGTGAGGACCACCAGCAACCCAGCTTTGGTGGAGTGGAGAGGGCAGAGTGGCTGATAAGGAATTGGGAG
The DNA here is from genome assembly GCA_016271365.2 of Neoceratodus forsteri. Classification (NCBI taxonomy): domain Eukaryota; kingdom Metazoa; phylum Chordata; order Ceratodontiformes; family Ceratodontidae; genus Neoceratodus; species Neoceratodus forsteri. The sequence goes on from CM057453.1 coordinate 79,929,305, forward strand.
CTCTTTTAAGTAACCTGGTCCCAGACCATGTAGGGCCTTATATGTCAACAACTTAATTTTGAAGGTGATGTATGAACACAAAGGAAGCTGGCGCATGGCACACAGAACCAGAGTAATGTGGTCCCTTGGTGAGGAGCCCACAAACGTCCAAGCTGTGGCATGCTGCATTAGCTGCAATTGATGCATCAACCCTACAGATAGCCCTAGGTAGAGTGTTACAGTAATCCAAACTTGTGGTAACAAAAGCATGTATAATCACTGCTAGGTCATCCTGGGCCAAGTATGGTTGGATCCTAGCAATATTCCAGAGATGGAAGAAGCCAGACCAGACAACAGATGACCCCTGCTTTTCAAAGGTCAATCTGTCATTCAGAATGACACCCAGATCTCTAACTACACTAACTGCTGAAAGGGGCTGGCCACCCAAAGCAGGGAGGGTGATATTCCCAACAGCAGGCAAGCCTCGATATCCAAGTTTGAAATTCATAACCTCTGTTTTGCCTGAGTTGAGGCATAACCAGTTGATGGCCGTTCAGTCATTTATCTCAGTTAAACAATGGCTCAGCAAAGAAAACGCAGGTGCATCATCAGTGCCACAAGATAGGCAGGGTTTTAAATAATTAATTAGCAGTTTTTTTTATTGGAACAATGCTAACTGTACAGAAAGTATTTACATAGGTTTTCTAGAAGTGTCATGTTTGTTAAACATGGTGAAGCAAGTGCTATGCATTTTCACCATGTTTTACCACTTTTATGAGCAAAACGCTAATCAATTTTTGGAGTTAAATAAATCCCTGATAGGTATAGCTGGGTATCATCTGCATAACAGTGAAACCCCACATTGTACCACCTTATGATCTCCCCTAGTGGCAGCATGTGCATGGAGAATAAAATGGGGATGAGGATCAAACCCTGAGGAACACTGCATGACAGCACAGATGGCCATGAGGTAAATTGCCCCAGAGCTACCCACTGTGTCCTCCTGGTCAAGTATGAGCCAAACCATCTGCTGGAGACTCAAGGGACTGCAGAAGCACATTTGTACAATAGCTTCCAAATGGGGTCTGCACTAGGGGCGTGCCAATAATGAATATTATTTCCCAAATACAATGAATTAATTATTCGGATCCTGAATAATGAATAGCAGCACTATGAAACTCTATTTGGGAAATAATTATCTTATAAAAAGAAAAAGGCAACAGCTCCCCACCCTCTTCCCTAGCACAGATCCTTTAAATATAGAAGCCCACCATTCTCCCACCCTCACATAGCACCCCAATCCCACCCTCCTCCCCCAGCCCTTACAGTTTGATATTTATGTGACTTTTTTTAAGCAAAACTCTAATGATGCGTGACCAACACAACCCACCAGCCTCCATGGCCAGCCACCGCCCTGGTAGCAGCACCCTCCCATTCACTCGCCCCCATGCACTAGCACACAGTTCCAAAGGGAAGAAAGTGACTGACACAGTCCATCCTCCTCCATGGATGAACACCTTTTTCTGAATGAAGGCACTCAACGCGCGTCACATTGATCAGCTAGTTTTACTATGTGAGCGAGCAAGCAAGCAAGTGCCTTCATTCAGAAGAAGGTGGCCAGTGGTGGAGGAGAGTAGGCTGTGTCAGTCACCTTCTTCCCTTCAGAACTGTGTGCGGGCACAAGGCTAAGCACAGAAAAGGGTTCTGATATCAGGGTAGGAGGACAATCAGTACTTCTTATAGTGAGCTGTAAAGCACTGAAAGTTGGCAGCTGGCTGTGGAGGTGGCTGGGTTGTGCTGGTCACCCATCATTGGAGTTTTACTTTAAAAATGCACATAGTCATTAAAAGGTGGGTGCTGGAGGTGGAGGGTGAAATTAGGGTGCTTCCTCAGGGATTGTACACAACTGGTTGAAAACATCAATATTAAACTGCCATGATAGCAGATGTTTTGAGGGGAACCTCTTCAGGGCTAGCAGTAACTACAAAAATGTTCAAACATAAATTAATTCTAACTTTTATCTAACTACCTGGGACCTACCTATTCCAAACATAATTCTAACTCTAATGGTCTTGTGCTTAATACTCTTACTATTTCCCATTCATTCATATTGTATGTCATACATGCCAGGCATTACATAATTTAAGAAATTAGCATCTGTAGTGAAGTAGTAGTTTCAACTAAACAATATTGATGAAAGAAAATACAGGAATAGTGCCACATTTCATATGAATAACTTTATCTGAGACTCGAGTCAAACATGTGATGTGATGATGTCATCACGCACGCACACTGACACCAGTGATGTCATGTGACACTGGTTACAGCCAGGTTACCTTTCAATATTGTATATAAAGACAATGACTTAGGCCCGTGCCATGCCTGTGATCTGGCACACTGTGCATGACACCCATCCGCATGGAGGACTGTGCCCCTTGTTCTCTTTACCAGTCTAACAACATATAGCTGTGTTACCGTTTCTTCTTTTTGACACATGAATACATACATACATACATACATACAACACTGCCAGAAGATTAGGCCCTAAGGTTTATCTTGTCTGCCCAAAATGCAGCTCACAAACAAGTTTCAGCAGCTGCCCCTCCCTTGATTTGCTCCCATTCTGCCTTGCCCCCCCAGCACCCTTTCAATGACCTCCCTGCTAAGTGTAGTTTGCCCATGTACCTGTCCCATCCCACCTTGAATCCCTCCACTGTTTACTTTGCCAACAAATCCCCTGGCAATGCGTTCCAAGGTGCCACCACCCTCTCCATGAAATAGTGCCTCCTCACTTCCCCCTGTGCTTCCTCCAACCAGTTTAAGGTTCTGCCCCCTAGTATTTCCTTCCCCCTTCAGTGCAAAGAGACCCTCCATGTCCACCCTATTGATCCCCTTCATATATTTGAAGACCTCTATCATATCCCTCCGTCTCATTCGTCCTCCAGGGTGTACATGTTCAGTTGGCTTTGATGCCATCTCTCTCTCTCTGGCTGGGAATACCTATTGTCCTTTAAGGTCAGACAACAGCATGTCTTGCATGCTATACTGCAGTAGTTCACCTCTAGTCACAAGAAAAGTAATGCTGAACAATAAGTGTTCACAAATATTTGGAAATAGTGACAAAAATCCTAGAGACCACTGTATTTAAAGCAGCTTGACATCAATTAATTCATATCTTTAAAGTATGCCAAAGCAGATTTAAATTGAGAAAAGGGGGGAATCTTTCAAGACAGGATAAAATGACAAAATGGTATAAGTACACAATTTTCACCATAACATGCACTGCTGCTTTAATTGTCATTTAAAAGAAATTATAAAGCTAAATATCATAATTTATGTAGCCCCAACCACCAAGGGTTTGGCTTACCCTGACACAAGGCATGACAAGGGGCTTAAGTGGCTTGTCCTTTGGGTTTCAGTGTCATGACTTTGAATTCCATGAGTATGCTGCCTCTGCCCTCAGAAAATATAATGTGTGGTACAGGGGTACTTAGCATTGACTTCCCGGGGGTGGGGGTACTGGAAACTAGTTACTTGCATACAGACCTGAGACTTCACACACCACTGTCAGCTGGCTCAATTCTCCATTTTACAGTTGATCCCCAAATTTACCTTTGATCTTTGGCGCCATTCCTCTGCATCTAGGTGTGTGTGTGTGACTGTTCACAATGATGTAGTCCTGTCTGGAGGATTCTTTTATGTTAACTCTTTCAGGAGCAATCTAATTGGACATGGACTTGGCCCTGACTACCTGAAAGAGCTTCTTGTTCCCTACTGCCCTGTGCAACAGCACTGTTCGGCTGAGGAGGGGTTGCTGGAGATTCCAAGGGTGACTTTGAAATCTTTTGGGGCCCATGCATTTATATTTGTGGCCCCTACCCTCTGGAATTCTCTACCCCGTCAGCTCCGGGAGTGTGCGGCTGTGGGGGGGATTTAAACAGGCGTTAAAAACCCTTCTGTGGTGTCAGGCCTTTCAGTGATATATAGTTGTATGGACCTGTTATTTTATTTATTGTTGTATTTGTTCTATGCAGTTATGTTTTAATCTTTGTACAGCGCCTTGATATTTCGAAAGGCACTTAAAAAAGAAATATTATTATTACTATTATTAATTCTGCAGTTTGTTCCAGATTTGAATTACTCTCATAACTATTCTCAAGTGTTCTTCTAGGGAAGTGATTGAGGGGGTTAGGAACCACACTGTATTATACAGGGAAATGCTGACAACTGAAGATGACCAAACGTGAAGTAGAATTCTTGGTGATAGGGGCAGGGTAAAAACAAGCAATATGTTGCATGGTGCGTGTACTCTGGATTTCATAAAGTGAGCTATATGCAGATGCCACTTAGCGTTATGGAATAGGAATAATGCTATGCCACTTCCCAGCTGCTAGTGCTGTTGATGCTAATATAAAATGTGAACAATGTTGTGTTGTGCAGTATGTGTATTTATTTATTCATTTAATACAATTTTTTGCCAAAAAAATTACAGATTCAGAGGTCTCAGAGGTAACAAAACAAAAACAAGATCATCCTTACTAGCTGCTGCTACAGCCACACAGTAGGAGACAAATGCCTTATGTTATAGTTGGCACTTGTATGTGTATTTTCTTTTCATTAATTCTGAAGACTTTTTTGTCACCTTAATTATTTTTTTAATTATTTCCCAGCCTTTTTAAATGTTAACATTTTCTACTGGGTGGCCTTCAATTTGATGCAATAAATAGCATATTGTAGCCTATTAGAATGCAGTTGGTAAACTGAAAATATTTACATGGTGAAACTCTCATGACTTTATATCTGTAGGAGGGGTAGCTGTCCTCTAAAGGAAGGTGAGACCTTACCAATAGCAGAGTCTCATTTCTACAGAATTATAGGGGTTGCAAATCCCCTCCACCTATCACATTTTGCATAAATAAATGTTAGGCAAACAATGTTTTCGAGGGTTTCCAGCAAGGGGCATCATAGGGGGTTGCAAAGAAATCATAGGGGTGTCAACTGCAACTCCTGGCTACCCTGGAATGATACCCCTGCCCATAGCATTCAGTGGGTCCACAGGGAGGCAGACATATTGACTCTAGGAAGGGGACTGTCAGATGAAAATTGTTCAGACAAAGGGGTACAAATATCCATTTATTTGTTTGTAAATTTACATAATAAAAGTAAAGTTGTGATTTTTTTTTTCCAAGACAACTCTGTGCACTTTCTTTGTATTGACCCAGGCCCTGCAACATGAAGTGAATGCCTTTCTTTGTATTTTAAATTGGACATTTTAAATTGGCCTTTCACACTGATGATCTCAGGTACTCTGAGTACACTCATGGATAACAATTTCCGGAAGGAGGCCTCCACCTCAAGGGACACATCACCCCATACTCTCCCCCAGTAATTTATAGGAATACTGTCAATATTAAGGTATGATTCCACTCCTGGCCTAACATCTTCTTGTCACTCTAAAATGCAGGTAAAATCATTCTCGCAAGTTTGTTGTCTATGCATTTCTTTATTATTTGCAATGTTGCAAGTTATTTCCCAAGAATGAAAAAAGTGGTTAAAAAAAAGATTGCAGATTGTAAGGAGCATCCTTGACTATGTGTCTTCAGTGTGTAGACAATGTCTGGATTATTAAAAAAATACAAAAATAAATAAAATCCCACATTGTAGCTAATTCAACATTGGTATTCAGCTAGGTACCATCACAATACTGTAACTTCATACAGCATGTACCAATCATGGTGTCACCACTCATAGAAACATAGAAACATAGAATTTGATGGCAGATAAGGACCGCTTGGCCCACCCAGTCTGCCCATTTCCCTACCTACTGGATAAGCTGCAGATCCTAGTTAACCAGCAGCCTACTTCCTCCTACCCCCAACCCCTAGAATTGCCTTATGACTGTCCCATGCATGCTTGAATTCCACCACTGATTTTGACTCCACAACCTCCTCCGGAAGGTTGTTCCATGCATCCACAACCCTCTCTGTGAAAAATTCTTCTTAAATTACCTCTGAGCACGCCCACCTCTAACTTCAAATTGTGCCCTCTTGTTCTTGCACACCTCTTTTTGAAAGATGCACCCTCTTGGACTTTGTTGATTCCCTGAGGTACTTGAACATTTCTATCATGTCCCCTCTCCCTCCTTTCCTCGAGGCTATACATATTAAGCTCCTTTCTCTCTTCATATGTCTTCCGGTGCAGACCCTGCACCATTTTAGTTGCCCTCCTCTGGACAGCTTCCATCCTGTCTATGTCTTTGCGTAGATTGGGTCTCCAGAACTGCATACAGTACTCCAGATGGGGTCTCACCAGCTGTCTGTACAGAGGGATAATAACTTCCTGTTTTCTACTGGTGATGCCTCTCCCTATGCATCCCAGTATCCCCCCAGCCCTCCTTGCTGCCCTCTCACATTGCTTGCCTACCTTTAGGTCATCTGATATGACTACCCCCAGGTCCCTTTCCATTTTTGTTGTTGTTAGTATCTCACCCCCCATTGTGTACTCTTCCCCAGGGTTTTTGTTTCCCAGGTGCATTACCTTCCACTTCTTAGCATTGAATCTAAGCTGCGATACATTTGACCATTCCTCTAACCTTGCCAAGTCCCTTCTCATCCTTTCCACCCCATCCTGTGCATCAACTCTGTTGCAGATCTTTGTGTCATCTGCAAAGAGACATACTTTTCCTTCAGTCCTTCTGCAATGTCACTTATAAAGACATTGAAGAGGACCGGTCTAATACTGAACCTCTGCGGTGCACCCCACTAGGTAACCCTCCTTTCTTCTGGTGGACTCCATTTACTATTACTCTCTGTGTCCTATTCTCCAGCCAATTCTTTACCCAGGTTGTCATCTTGGGACCCACTCCCAGGCTGGCTAACTTGTATATTAATCCTTTGTGTGGGACTGTGTCAAATGCCTTGCTAAAGTCTAGATAGGCCATGTCCACAGCCCTCTCTGATCTACTACTTTGGTCACCCAGTCAAAGAAATCTATCAGATTAGTCTGGCATGACCTTCCTGCTGTGAATCCATGCTGCCTAGGGTCCTGTGCCCTCTGGCCTCTAGATACTCGACAATTCTTTCCTTCAGAAGTGATTCCATCATTTTCCTATCACTGAGGTTAAACTAACAGGTCTGTAGTTTCCTCCTTCTGCCTTGCTCCACTTTTTGTGAAGGGAATCACATCTGCCCTCCTCCAGTCCTCGGGTACCACCCCATCCTCCCATGATTTGTTAAAAGGGTAGTCAGTGGTGTCATTGGTTCTACCCTTAGTTCTTTTAGAATTCTGGGATGAATCCCATCAGGCCCCATTGCTTTGTCCACCTTCAGTTTTAAGAGTTCTTTCAGAACCCTTTCTTCTGTAAATGGGCTGGTATCAACTTCTGTATCCAGAGTGTTTCTACTGTTTGTTTTAGGTACCTCCCCCTCTTCATTTGTAAATACTGAGCAAAAATATTTCTTTAGTATCTCTGCCTTTTCACAGTCTCCCTCTGCCCACCCTCCCTCCTCTTTATTAAGCCTCACTATCCCTCCCTTGGTCTTTCTGCGGTCCCTGATGTACCTATAAAAGGTTTTATCCCTCTTCTTAACCGAGTTGGCTATCTTTTCCTCGGTTTGGGCCTTTGCTGTTCTGACTGCCTTCCCAGCCTCCTTTTGTTTTAACTGATACAGTTCTCTGTCCTGCTCCTTCTGCGATCCCTTGTACTTCCTGAATGCTTTCTTTTTCTCTTGAACCTTCACTGCCACTTCCTTTGAGAACCATAGTGGTTTCTTACATCGTTTTGTTTTATTTGCTTCACACAAAGGCTCGTTACCTCTGTGATGGCAGTTTTATTATTCCCATTGTTCTTCCACCCTCCTTCCTGCCCATTTGCTAGTGCATTCCTTAGGCACTCACCCATTTGGCAAAGTCAGCCCTCCTAAAGTCCAGTACTTTTGTCTTTGTATGGCTTGACTCTATTGCTGTGTTTATTGTGAACCATACTGTTCGATGGTCTCTAGTTCCCAGATGGCTACCCACTTCTACATCTGTGATCCTCTCTCCATCTTCATTTGAGAGAATAAAGTCTAATATTGCTCCCTCTCGAGTGGGCTCCAGTACTAGTTGTCTAAGGCATGGTCCCTGTAGGGCATCTAGAATAACTCCACTCTTCGAAGTGGCAGCTGCAACTGCACTCCAGTTAACATCTGGCATATTCAGATCACCCATCAGCAATATCTCCCCTTTTTCTGCCATTCTAAGTATACTTTCTATCATTTCCTTGTCCATTTCCTCCCCTGAGAAGAGTCTGTATCTAACCCCTGTGCGGATTGTGGTGCCATTGCCTGTCTCCAAATTTACCCACAGTGCTTCTTCTCCTCCCTGTTTACCCTTTTGTTCTGTTGCTTTTATTCCTTCCCTTATGTAAAGAGCTACTCCTCCTCCTCTTTTACCCTCACTGTCCCTCCTGTGGATAGTGTATCCTAGTATGTTTACGTCCCAGTCATGGTTTTGTGTGTACCATGTTTCTGTGACTGCCATGATATCCAGATGTTCCTCCTCCATCAAGGCCACTAATTCAGGAATCTTGTTACCCAGACTATGGGTATTGATACTCATTGCTCTCCATTTTTTGATGGCTTTACCTTCTGTTGCAGCATCCCCCACTGACCGTTCTACCTCAGTCTTTTTCTCATTTAGTACCCTGTTTTGAAGGGAGAGGCTGGGATTTCCCTGCTGTTCGTCAGTGCCTCTCCCTTTGACTAGTTTAAAAGCTTGCCAACGAAGCATTTAAACTGATTGCTCAAAAGACTTGTTCCCTTCCTGGACAGATGCAGACCATCCTGCCAGTATAGGCTGGTGTCCCTCCAGGTGGAACCCCAGTCCCCAATGAAGCCAAACCCCTGTGCTCTGCACCATTTTTTCAACCATTCATTAAACTGTATGGTGCTAATTACCCTCACCTCCCCCATGCCTTTGACAGGCAGCACCTCTGAGAAGGATACTATGTGTGCTACTTGTCTTAGGCCCCTCCCCAACTCTGCAATGCCCTCCTGCACTGCTCTAATCTCATGATGAGCCAAGTCATTTGTCCCTAGGTGGACAATTACATCCACTCAGACTCCTTGCAGCTGTTCTCATGATCCTGAGGATGCTTCCTGTCCCTCAAGCCATGGCACCAGGCAGGCACCTTACTTCAGTTTCCCAGCTCCCCAGTTCTATACCCTAATAATTGGGTCCCCCACCGGAGCTGCTTTCTTTCCCTTGTGTCCTCTGCCTCCTTCCTGTGGGCCTCCCTTGTGACAGTTGTCATCAGTCTTCTCTGCGGGTGTATCCATAGGGGAGCTATGCTCCCCCAGAATGGTGTATGGATTGTGGAGTGGAACAATTGACTGGGTGTGCCTCTGTTCCACCATCCTCACCCTCCCTGAGCCCACTGTGGTCCAACTGCTGTGCTTTCTTCGCAACCTCTGAGGCAGTGGTGGTGGTGGTGGCGCTAGTGCTCCCTGGATGGGGGAGGTTCCCTTCCTACTGTCCAGTGTAGCCTGGGGGAAGGTTTCCTTACTACTGTCCAGTGCGGCCTGAAGATGGGCAACTTATAGCGCAGTGGTCTAAGGCTCTAAGCTGCAAATCTGGTGACATCCAGCAGACCAGACCTGGGTTTGAATCCCAAAGCTTCCACTTGCATACTGTGTGACTCTGAGCAAGTCACTTAACCTCCTTGTGCTTCCAGGTCGCTCCTGTAAAAAAGCTTTCAGCTTAGTGTGCTATACCTGGTTAAACAACTAAATAAAAAAAAAAAACATCCTCCCTCAGGGCAGATAGTTGTCTGCAAATAGGGCAGCATCTCAGCCTCCAGAAAGACTCCCGGGAGACTGCTGCCCCACAGCAGTCAGTAGTATATTGTTTTGCATGTGTTCCCCTTGATTTTCTTTTCTCCCTTGCTCAATGCATATATTATTACCCATTTGATTATCATGTCTGTGTAGCATAGTACAGCATGAATTATGTGTGCCCCACAGTTTACAGTATCGACATTGCACATATTAATAATTTTACACTGTATCCACTTGAATCACATAACTTATCATACATAGAATCATAGAAACTGATGGCAGATAATGACCGCTGGGCCCATCTAATCTGCCTGTTTTGAATTATGATCACTTTTGATGCAGACTCTACTTGATCCACAGCACGGTCACTTTCACCCCCTTACCTTCCTCCCTCCTATGATTCTTTTGTGCCTATCCCAGACATTTTTGAAACCCACCACTGGTTTAACCCCCACTGCCTCTAATGGGAGGCTGTTCCAAGAATCCACCACCCTTTCTATAAAGAAGTACTTCCTCACATCTTTCCTCTTTCCTGAATCTACCTCCTTACAGCTTCATATCATGATCCCTCATTCTAGAGCACTTTTTTCTCTGAAACATATCTCCTTCCTGTATCTTACTAACCCCCATGAGGTATTTAAAGGTCTCTATCATATCCCCACTCTCACTCCTCTCCTCCAGGGTGTACACATTGAACTCTTTTAGTCTATCCCTTCATTGGGCTTTTGATGTAGACCTTGCACCATTTTGACAGCCGTCCTCTGGACTGCCTCCACACTGCCTATCTCTGTGTGGAGATGTGGTCTCCAGAGTTGGACACAGTACTCCAGGTGGGGTGTTATCCAGTGATCTCTATAGTGACAACACCAGCTCCCTCTTCTTGCTTGTGATACCCATTACCTATGCACCCCAGTGTCCCACAAGCCCTTTTAACTGCCTTGTCACATTGCCTGGCCACCTTTAGGTAATCTGATATGATTACCTCCCAGATCTCTTTCTTGCCTGGTCATTGTCAGTATTCCTCCCCCATTTTGTACTCTGTCCTCAGGTTTCTGTGGTCCAAGTGCATTACTTTGCACTTGTTTTGCTTTAAAACCTAGCTGCTTGGTTACCCAGTCACAGAAATATAGCAGCTTTGTTTGGCACAACCTTCTCCCTGTGAAACTTTGCTGCCTTGGCACCAGCAATTCATTGGATTCCACATATTCCACAATTCTTCCCTTTAATAGTGTTTCCATTAACTTCTCCACCACTGTTGTCAGGCTGACTGGTCTATAACTGCCCACCTCTTCCTTTCTACCACTTCATGAAGTGGGACCACAACAGTCTTTCTCCAGTCTTCTAGGACCATGCCAGGTTCCAGTGATCTGTTAAATAAGTTGGTCAGAAGAGCAGCTGGTACCTCCCTCAGCACCCTTGGATGCACCCCGTTCAGCACCATAGCTTTGTCCACCTTCACATTAGTGAATTCTTTCTGACTTTCTCCTCAGAAAAGGGACTAGTGTCCATTTCCCTCCCCTCAAAGCCCCTGATGCATTAGTGTGGTCCCACTTCTTCACCTTCTACTCTGAACACTAAGCAGAAGTATTTGTTTAAGATGTCTGCCTTTTCTTGGTCCCCCTCCATACAATCCCTCTCCCTGTAACTGTAGAATCTCTCCCTTTGTCTTCCTTTTCTTACTAACATACCCCAAAAATATCTTGTCCCCTTTTGATACTGCCTGAGCTATTCTTTCCTCACTTTGTGCCTCTGTGCTCCTTCCTGCTTTCCCGGCCTCTCTCTGATTTCTCTGATATGCTTCCCTAGCCTCCTCTTCCAACTGAATCTCCTTATACCTTCTGAATGCTACTCTTTCAGCCTTTACCTTTTTTGACACTGCTTTCAAAACCATAGTGGTCTCCTCTTCCTTTCACTTTTGCTTACTTGCTTGACACTGAGGTTTGTTGCCTTCATTATGCCTTCTTTTAGTTTGACTCACTTTGCCTCCACCCACAGGTCATCTCCCCCTGCAAGGTTATTCCTGGGGCATTCAACAATCTTTGTACCATTAGCCCTTCTGAAGGCCAGGATCCTCATCCTTGTGTGGTTGGAGTCTGCCACTGTTCTTATGTTAAACTACACTGTATTATGATTACTGGTCCTAAGATGGCTTCCAACCTTGATATCTGCAATACTGTCCCTGTTAGTAAGAACCAGATCCAGTATTGCTCCATCATGGATGGGTTCACTGACTACTTGCCTGAAGAATGCCCCTCGTAGGAAGTACAGGATGTCCCTGCTCCTAGCTGACACTGCAGCAGAAAGGTTCCACACTATATCCAGCAAATTGAAGTCCTCCACCAGCAACACTTACTACTTTTCAGTCATTTTGCCCATTGTTTCTAACATTTCTTTATCTAAGTCCTCACCTGTGTCAGAGGGCTATAGATCACTCCTGTCTGAATAGCAGCTCCATTTCTTGACTCAAGAGTCCACATCACCTCGCCCCCATGAAGTCCTTGTACCTCCATTGCTTTTATGTTTTCCTTCACATACACCACCACTCCCCCTCCTTTCTTCCCTACCCTGCCTCTTCTGAACATTGCATAGCCTGATATGATCATACTACTGTGTATTACTCAGCTATAATTCCATCCCGAGGTTCTGGTGACATGTTGGAACCCCTCAAGCTTTGCACTCGAGGTTCACATGTCACCAAAACCTCTCACTGGTATTATAGCCTTCTAATACACAGTCTGCTATCTATTATTCTATTTATATATACATAAGAGATGTGGGTTCAATTTAATCAATATGGCATTATGATCTCACTACCCACAGTGAGATAATAATGCTATCTTGCAAGTTGATATGTCACAAAGGAATACTGGACCAATCAGAAAGCAGGTTTAACTGCCATCATTAGATGGTATGGCCTGGGTTTTCACTGCTATGCAGATGATACCCAGCTGTATACAGTAGAACCCCATTTATCCCAAACCCACTAATCCAAAACTCTCAAGTTATCTGAAACTGAGAGACGTCCCCTGTTTTCACACAGTGAAACAAGCCCTGAAGCATTTCCATTATGATTTAGTGCAGTGATCAGCCGTGAACAGCAACAGTTTGCCTGAATGAAAAAAACTGGTGTGAAGTGGATACAGATTAGTGGGCTATTAGTGAGTAGTTTAGGTTATTACTGTAAGTGTTACAGTGAGAGCCCTTAAGCCCAAAGCAACACAGCAGGTCACAAGCCTGTAAGTTTGTCTTCTCTGGCTCTTCATTATCCCGACAGCATTCCTTCACACACGCACCCCCCCCCCGAAACTGCAGCGCCCATCCTGAACCTTTATTTATGGTAGCCCTGAAAAAATGATGGAGTCCCCTCTCTGCTCATCTCTGCTGCTCCCATAAATCCACAAATGCTTGTTTAAAATTTGTTGACCAAATTTTCAATATGGCTTCTTTTGAACTCCACCTCATGAACAAGGGAGGTGAAATACTTCAACTCTAGCCCAAAAGGTGATTCCACAGTTGATCCACAAAATCACTTTTTCACTGGGATCTGAAAAATTTCACCTACCAAGTTGCGATGAGGCAATAACGAGATTACAGTATGTTGAAAATTTGGGATCAAAATCTTAATTCAATGGGTTTATACAACTAGAGTAGTGTCATGCTTGTGCAACTGTGATGACTGTTTGGCCATTCGCACTCTAGTCTATGGGGAATTACCACCATGTAGGGGTACCAAAGAAGGTTCCACCCCTAGAGGTGCTGTGGGTAAGATTCCCTTGGCTAAAGGTACCTTAGGAAGGAGCCCCAAAAAGAACATTGAGCAGTAAATGTTGACTACAAGGTAGAGAAGCAGATTGACAGCAGTGAGACAGCTTGATGAAACACAAATGAGATGCACAGGCTGTCAGGATTGCACTGATAAAATGAATTGCATTGATGACATCAGGGGGATCAGGATAAGCAGAAAGGGAATAGCGAGTAGGGCCACCATCCATCTCCATCCAACAGCGGAATCCTATCTAAGGAAACTAGAAAATATACTATGAACAACTAACTACATATTATGACTTTTGTCACATAGGAGAGGAAAAACACCCTTTTTAAAAGGAGAAAACCTCTGGGGATCCAAGGCCTTGATCACCATCCCTCCAGGCTAGGGGAGTTTATTTAGTGACAGCTCTGCTGCTGGAATTTAAAAACCCAATCAAAGAGGAGGAAATATTCCAGTTTTTGTGGAAAGCTCTCACTATCTCTCTAATGGGAATGCTGTGAAAGGTTGTGAGAGACCTCTGCAACACTCTTGAAGTGAGAGCGGACCCCCAAGGAGGGAGGAGGAGAGCAACCACCACTGAGGCACTCAGCCGGCCTACTGACTTAAACAGACCAGATGAACCAGAGGCAGTCATAGGGAGAAGAGCTTTCATACGAACATACGAAGAAGCCAGCAGAAGAAGGCCATTTGGTCTATCAAGTCTGCTCATATTGCAGGGTCCACAGCTTGAGCTAATGTCCCTGCCCTCCATCCCCACTCCTCCCATCCTCCCTACTCATGATCCTTACCTTCCCTCATGCCTATCCCAGCCTTTCTTAAATCTGCCGACTGTCTTCAATGAGATGATTTCTTCTGGCAGCGTATTTCAAGTGTCCACCACCCTCTCTGTGAAGAAGTGCTTCCTGACCTCCCTCCTAAACCTCCCACCCTGCAGCTTAAGACTGTGCCTCCTCATGTTATGTTTGCCTCTTAGCTTAAAGAGATTCTCCTTATCAACCATATTTACCCCTTTCAAGTACTTAAAAGTCCCGATCATGTCCCCCCCCCTCTCTCCTGTCTTCCAGGGAGTGCATGTTCAGTGCCCTCAACTTTTCCTCATATGGCTTACCCTGCTGACCCACTATCATCTTTTTAGCCCTCCTCTGGACCTTCTCCAGCAGGTTAATGTCATTTTTGAGGTGTGGTCTCCAGTACTGAACTCCATACTCTAGATGCGGCCTTACCAGTGACCTATACAAGAGCAGTATAACCTCATCACTCCTACTACTGATCCTCCTAGATATGCATCCCAGCATCTTGTTTGCCTTTGCTGCTGCTTTCTTGCACTGCGTGGAGTGCTTCAGGTCACTAGTGATCATCACTCCCAGGTCCTTCTCCTCCTCTGATGCAGATACTCAGACTCCAACCAGGTAGTACTCTGTCCAGGTATTCTTGGCTCCAATATGCATAACTTTGCATTTCTTGGCATTGAAAACAAGTTGCCAGATCCTGGACCACCTCCCCAGCTTTTCCAGATCTTCCTGTACATCCTGTATCCCTTCAGCTGTGTCCACTCTCCCGCAGAGCTTGGTGTCATCTGTGAATAGGCACATTATGCCCTTAATGCCATCCTCAATGTCACTGATGAAGACATTGAACAACACCAGCCCCAGCACCAAGCCCTGCGGGACCCCACTGGTTACCTCTCTGGTGCAGGATAACTCTCCCCCCACAACCACCCTCTGGGTTCTCTCCCTCAGCCAGTTTTCCACCCATATGGCCATCTTTTTCCCAATTCTGAGATCCACCAACTTCCTGATCAGCCTTTTGTGGGGCACAGAGTCAAAGGCCTTGCTAAAACCAAGATAGAGGATTAGTAAAACATAGTGGGAGCACAAACCACTCACCCAGTAGAAAAATAGAATGTCCTCACTGCTACTTTAAGTAAATGCAGTTTTATTCACATCTGAAACACCAAAGACAATCACACAATGCTACAGCACTGTCTCCTTGCATACATTTCACCCAGCACTCTTGGCTTCATCAGATAGAGGATGTCTATGCTTGGCCCCATCTACTGTCTTAGAGACACAGTCAAAGAAGTCAATCAGATTTGTTTGACATGATGTCCTCCCATGAACCCATGCTGCCACACATCCCAGAGACCATGCTCCTCTAGATATTCCACCAACCTTTCCTTTAGTATGGGCTCCATGAGCTTGCCCACAATTGAGGTCAGACTGACTGGTCTGTAATTCCCTGGTATCATATAAGTCCTGACCAGGAAACTCACCACTGAAAGTTCAAAAATGTTCAAATTTATTTGGTGGAGCTTGCCAGTAGTTCGGTAACTGCAAAATCCAAAATGGGGGGGGGGGTGTTCTGGCTTGCTCGAGCAAAAAATGCTGCTAAACACTCAGAGATCATAAATTCATTTTTTCTTTTATTAATAAGTCCCAATGTTTCACCTACTATTAGGCTTCTTCTGGGAACTGTAAAGAGATTTTTATAAAAAACAATACTCAGTATGTTATAAATCCACACGTTTACATTTAGAACTTGCAAGTTCTGTATTTCTCTCAAAACCAACCTTGCCAATCAAATATACTGTACATATCACTATCTAACATCTTCTCCTTAAATAAGACACAGAAAAAATAAAATAAATTAAACAAAAATTCCCTGGGTCATCCTTGGGACTGCTTTTGTGGAGGGACACTACATGTGCTGTTCTCCAGTCCTGCAGTACCACACCCAACTCTAGTGAACTATTAAATAGGTCTGCCAGTGGCCCTGCCAGCTCCTCAGTCAGTTCCTTTAGTACCTTGGATGTATGTTGTCTGGGCCTGGTGATTTGTCCACCTTCAATACCAGCAGCCACTCCCTCACTCAATCCTCTTCTATCAATACATCTGTGTTCCCCTCCCCCCTGCTCCTCTTTAACCTCCTGAAGACACTGGTCCATCCTTCTCCCTGTTGAAGACAGAACAGAAGTATTCATTTGATATACTTTCAAAGGTGTCCCAGCATCACCATAGCTAAAGGGGCACTCTTGGGCTTAAGAGCCCCAGCCCTCAGCAGCTGAAGTCTTAAATTCTACATCAAGAGGTGCCACCAATGAGCTAGACAACTGAAGTTCTGCCTGGAGTGAGGACATTCCCACTGTGGGCCAGATGAGAAGGATCCCACCACAAGCTTCAAATGCTCAAGATGCAGACTTCATGGGTGCAGAGTTAGACTGTCAACTACAGGGCAAGCCCCAAGTCAGAAAAGGTAATGGTCATGATTGACATGCCTCCGATTTATGAGTGAGCACATGAATCAACTTTGATGTGCTAGATAGAAGGAGGCCAGGCAAAGCCAGCAGCTGTAAATTAGATAACAGGTTAGTGATAAGGAGGATGGGTGAAGCCAGTGGCCTGGGTAAGGTAGGAAGCTGTAGTGTGAGCCATTTGATAGTAGTAGCAGCCAGCAGAATGCAAGCCAATCAATTCCACTAAGGAAGCCAAACTAATGGTGACATAGAAGGCAGGTATTTGGGTAGGCAGTGATGCCAGTGATTGAATCTATGAGGTTTAGCATAAATGAATCAATGAGGTTTAGCAGATAGGAGATATGTAGCAGCATTTGCAACAGCAATAAAATGCACAGCGGCATAGGTAAGCGTGATGCATCACATATGAGGTAAGCTGAATTACGTACAATGAAGCTCGCCAGGATGAAACCCAATTCTGCAGCATTTTGCAGCACTCTGCAGCATGCTACAGCAGAGTTACTGTGATATACAATGTAATTTCAATGGCAATTAGTCCCTTTTGTCCTGCAGGAAACTGTGACATTCACTTCATTCTGGCAGTGTCATATTATCCTGCATGACAAAAGGGATTAATTCCCATTGAAATTACATTGTTTACTGCAGTAACTCTGCTGCAGCATACTGCAGAGTGCTGTAAAAGTGGGTTTCATCCTGGAAAACTTCACTGTATATGCTTGGTCAACAAATTCCATAAAGGAGCAAATCATAGTTTACACAAAAGCATTTGATGCTATGGTTTCAGCATGAATAGTGAATTGATATGATTGCATGAATAGTGAATTGATATGACTGGCATGAATACCTTAAATGACATTAAGGCAGAGATAGGTTATTCCAGTAAGGAGCATGCAGCACAGTAATGGAATGAAATGAATATCTGAAGGCCATGTAGGCTGCGAGGTTAATGATTTATGGATGAATAACTGAAAGCCATGTAGACAAGAAAGCGGGGCAAAATCTTATAGCTTACATAAAGCATGCTGCTGCTACTTGACGCCACAGTGCCCCACCGTGACATCACAGTCCCTGCCATGGGATAACAGGGAGCCACAAGCTGAGCACCATGAGACCAAATAGCACTGTAATGTTGATAGGGTAGGAACCCCCAAGATAGGGGTGCTTTTACTGGCAGGGTCCTAATTAAAGACACATCCAAATGACAGCAAGACACTGAAGCAGTAGTGCAACAATAAACTGCAGCACAGCCACACTACAATGCAGAAAAGCGAGCAGGGGAATTAAAAGCTGGGGGAAGTAGCTGCCTGACTGAGCTAACACTGAATGAATTGAGTAGAGTTGCTGAGACAAACAGAGCACAGCAGACAGTGGCAGCTAGTTGGAGCAGGACAACCTGGACCAGGTGTAAACAGTTAAGGTGGATAAGCACAGAGACAAGAGAAGCAAGGAAGCAGCAGCTGAGCTGAAACATATAGATAACAACTGCAGTTGCACTGAGGGTTTGCTGAAATCTGGTCAGGAAATGGGAGCTCAAATAGCACAAACACAGGATTAGAACAATATAAACAAAGGGCAACAGGATGCTAGAAAAAAACTAGAAAGCCCCCAAAAGAAAGAAAATACAAAACAAAAAAAAACCACAAACACAGGAGGACATGGAATAAACACAAATAAGCACGCAGCAGCCAGAGGCAAGCAATACTTACCAAAAAGCAGGAGAATCACAATGAACAGAAATCCTGCACGAACCAAGCAGAGCCCAAAGTGCAAAGGAAGGAGGGAGGCAGGCAGATGCTGGGGGGGGGGAGCCCAAGCAGGCCCCAGGGGAGAAGGAAGAGTCATACAGAGCCTCCAGCCACAAAGAAAAAGTTCTTCAGAAGGAGGCTGGGAGGACCTACCTATATAACTCAGGAAGGGTTGTGGCTGGTTGCTCACCCCATTGAACTACAGGAATAACCTTTCAAAAACAAAAGTTGTGAAGGAATGAAGAACATTTTCAACATTCACACATAACTTTGTAATTTTCAATATTTTAACCTCACATTTTCTACATAGCCATTTTTTCACCCCACCTCTTGAATGTGACAGGTGTTATTTTTCAACTCCTGCCCAAAGTGTGCCTTCACACATGTGGTGTGAAAGTTTATAAATGACACCTATCATGTTCAGAAGAGGAGATTATGAAAATACTATGCTGAACATTTGGGGTAAAAACATAAAAAACAAAGCTATGAAAAACTGTTGTGTGCTGGACCAGCCATTGGCCCAGCAGATAGTGTGTTAAGTTCAGGTATGAGCTCAGACAGTCAGCTGGGCAGCACATGGATGGGGACTGATACTGTTGAATGTTACACTTCTTAGCCTAAGAAGGGATTGCACAATGTTCTGCCAAACAGGTGACACTTTGTGGTGGGGCTGGCGAGCTTTTCCTCACAAGGGACTGACTTGCATATCAAAGCCTGACATGGCTATGTACTGCATCGGGAGAAGTAAGTTGGTATGAAAAATGGGGTTTGAAATATCTCTACAATTCTGTTCATTGCATTTTGCCCAGGTTCTGAAGGGACCTGCATGAATGAGGATACAATTCCCCTTAAAAAGTACATTAATGCAGACATTAGGGTTGAAAAACACAAAGCGCAAAAGTAAGGAAATGAAAACATTGTGGTTTGGAATCTCAGAAGTCTTTGTGAATTAGTAGTGTGGTGTTCCTTGGAGTTGTCAACTCTAATACCCACCCTTTCCCTGGAACAAACAACTGCATGAAAAAAGTTGTACCTCCTTCTGTTGGCCACATGTGGTGAGCTATACTTCTCTACCTCAAAAGAGTATATGCCTATGAGGCACTGGCTTGGGGCTGTACCTTGAGCTTCAGACAAGTGGTTATGAACTGGGGGGGTATTCAGGTTGACATCACCAAGGAACATCACACCACTGATTTGCCAAGACTCCTGAGTCTCCAAACCCTAATGTTTTCATTTCATTATTTTGTGTGCTTTGTATTCTCCGACGCTAATATCTGCATTATCTTACATTTCTTTTTTTGCAATGAATTAAAGTGGCACAGTAGCGCCACTATTGCTAGGGTTGAGTAAACAGTTTAATGTTAAACCACACATTTTGCACATTAATAACTTTGCAACCATTCTACAGATTTGCATGAAATTTGATATGCTCTCTCCCGTGGGGTAGTCTCTTGATGTGCCAAGTTTTGTTTCGACCAGATGTGCTGTTTCCGTGCAACACATAGTGAGAAAAGTATGTTTTTGTCTATTTTTGCTTATTTATGACCATCTGGCTGCAGTCATACCATTTGGAATCTGGGTCTGAAATGTTCAGAGTAGAAACAGGCTGCCCCAAAGAACATGCCAGCATTGGTTTTGTGAAAATATATTAATCTGTTTCAAAGTTATTACATTTTGAAATTTCTGGTTCTGAGCATGCTTAGTTCATTCTTTTGGACAGGTGTATCAATTGTGAACAAGGATTTGCCTTGCAAACAGGGATTTAGACAGCTCATGAACAAGGATTCATAAAATCCCTGGTCATATGAAAAAAATCCCTGTTTGCGAGCTGCCATCTTGTTTTCAATTTTTTTGGCAAACAAAATCTTGTAACTTGCCCCAGGGATGTCTTCTGTGGAGATTAAAGTATGGGTTTTGTTTGGGGTGATGCCCTCTACAAACCCATGGCTTTGGTTTCTTTTAGTTTACTCAAAAAAATTACCATTTTTAAATTTAAAAATCCTTGTTCACCACTCGCTTCCAATCCTTGTTCATGAGTTGTCAAAATCCTTGTTTGCAAGCCAATCCTTGTTCATGAGCTGTCAAAATCCCTGTTCTTGAGGGGATGACCAGATGGCCCTATCTTGTGAAAAGGACTTCTCATGAACAAGGATTCTGACACCTCATGAACAGGGATTCGGCTCACGAACAGGGATTTTGACATCACGTGCAGGAGTTCTAAAAGGAATCCCTGTTCATGAGCTATCAAAATCACTGTTCATGATAAATCCTTGTTCATGAGCTATCAAAATCCCTGTTTGTGAGAGGACAACCAGATGGCCCTAAAAATCTTTGTTCATGACCTGTCAAAATATTTGTTCGTGAGGTGTCAATATCCCTGTTCGTGAGTCAATCCCTGTTCATAAGCTGTCAAAATCCTTGTTTGTGAGATGACAACCAGATGGCCCTACCTCACAAACAGGGATTGGCTCATGAACAGGGATTCTGACACCTCATGAACAGGGATTCAGCTCACAAACAAGGATTTTAAAAGCTCATGAACAGGGTTTTTTAAAAGTTGCTGTTTTTTTGCCACCTCACTGCAAAGAAGCAGTTAGGACTTTTGGCTTGAAATTTGCAAGATAGAAAGGGATTGTTCCAGAGATGTGACTTATGCTGGTTTGGTGTAAAAGTTTGCTTCAATTTCATAGTTAGAACATTTCAAAGTTGAGAAATTTCCCATAGGATAACATTGTGGTGAATGCGGTACATTTCGGTATCTATATCTCAAAAGCGGTTTGAGGTTCAGATTTTTCACTAAGCGTAGCTAAGCATGCATGCAGGTTAACAAAAGACTGAAAGTACAGCTGCTCATCCCAGATAGCAATGAACTCCCAATGCTAGGGAATGTTAAAACATGTTTTGTTAACAAACAGTAGCACCCCCGTAAAATGCACAAATAGGTTGATGTTTCACACTACACTAGTGCTTTTTCAAGACACCAGCCCCTCTTGTGGACAGAATTTATACCAACATGCCATAAATATTCAAATACACAGCAGCTGCCATAATGAATGGTACATAACCACAAGTAAAGTGCATGAAAGAAATACATTCACATCAAATATCATATATACTAAACACAGTTTCTCTATATATCATCTAAAAATATATCTTACATGTATAGAAAATTCATTCATTATGTGTATCAGTTAACATATATAAGAATATGTCACCAATATTGCATTACTGTATATGTATACTATAAATAGATAGACCACATAACTTTCCAACAATAACAACGAAGGTAAGCACAGTAGTCAAGAGCATGTCTACTGCCTACTCTGGTGACCCTATGTAACAGCCACCATGTTGAAGGTCTACTTTGTACCTATTGTAAGACTTTTTCATGTGTTTCCCCTAGACATAGAAACATAGAATAAGACAGCAGATAAGGACCAACTAGTCTACCTAGTCTGCCCATTTCCCTACTCGGTTTGGCAATTCCTTCCCTTATTTGGACCGCTGTTCCCCCGCTCTGTTTCACAGCAGGGTGCCCTTGTGCTTATCCCATGCACTTTTGAACCCCTGTACTGTTGTCACTTCCACCATCTACACCAGAAGGCTGTGCCACAGATCCACCACCCTCTCTGTGAAAAAAATGTTTCCTAACATTCCCCCTAAGCCTCCCTCCCTCCAGCCTCATGATATGGCCCCTTATCCTTGTTCACTTCCTTTTCTGAAATATGCTTCCCTCCTGTACCCTGTTTATTCCCCCAAGTTATTTGAAAGTCTCTGTCATATCACCTCTCTCCCGTCTCTCTTCCAGTGAATAGATGTTAAGTTCTTTGAGTCTTTCCTCATAAGGCTTCCGGTGCAGCCCATGTATCATTTTTGTTGCTCTTCTCTGGACTGCTTCCATTCTAAAAACATTTTGTAATTGCAGTAAGATATGAAAGAGTGTTTTTTATGGTGTCACAACCATATGCTCAAGAGCTAAAAGGCTTTCCATACTCCTAGACATATGGCTGTCATGCCACAACCAACACCTTGCCACATCTTATTATATATTGACATAGCTGACTACAAGCTTTTATTAAAAAAATTCCTAGCTATAACAGTTCCAATGTTAACCAATTTCAAAGAAGTTATCTTTTAAAAAATCTAACTTTTAAATCATTAGGGTTAGAAAATGTTTTATTTAAAGCTTGGAATGAAATTACTGTAATATGACTGTGGTCATTCAATACAGCTCACATGTGTTTATATACTGTACATCTATACATGACAGTTTAATATGTTGTTAGAAAACATGTACTGTATATTGATACATAGTTTTTACTTTTCCAAGGTAGTATTGATACATGTTTTTTTTTTTTTTTATGTCAGTACATTAGTGTGAAATGTGGGCTACCTCCTTACATAGATACAGAAATCATTATATTGTTATAATAATGTTATGTATTGATTTTTTCTTTACTTTCAATGATTTGTAATTATACTATACCTCATTTAAGAATTGTGTAGTTTTCAACCCAATATGCATTTATCTTAAGCACTTAATTGTTTTGCAAACATGTTTCACCCCCCAAGCAACCCCAATCTTACTTGCAAGCCTACAAAAGTGTTAAAAGTTAATAATGAAGGGTGTGATGAAGAATCAAACTGACATGGAGAACATTATCTAGGAGTAAAAAAATGGAAGCAAATCCAAACACATATCGCTATCTGTGACAAGATATAGATGATAATGATCTTGGCATAGTTGTATAATATGTGTCCTACCAAATATAGACGCATAATATTATCACACTGGTGATCAACCCTGAATTATTGTTGCAGCACAACACAAAAGTGGCCCATGGAGACTATTTTCAGTAGATACACATTGAGGACTCCAGCATCATCATCAGTATGATCTACTGCATGTAGACACTGCCTCGGTGCCCTCCACAAAAGTCTCTGTCCTATGGAATGGCCTATGGAGTATTACAATCTCTCTGTCATATGAGAGCTCAAAAGCAGATGTATGTAGACAGCGCAGTCTGCTGACTGCTTGTAAATGTCTATAAGGACCTATTAGTTGATTTCTTACCTAATAAAGCAGCTAACACAGAGCCTGCAGTGAGAGTGTGGTATTGCCCAAAGTGAGGGTCTGATATGATCTAACTTCAGAATGGTAATCAGAAACGTCACTGCTGCATTATGCATGAACTGCTGCCAGCTACTCCAGCCACAAGGCAATCCCTTTTAGTACTCATTACAATAGTACAGATGAGATTAGACAATAGTCTGTCCAGTGGCCTCAGATGGTCAGGTTCTAAAAAAGGTATATTCTGGTGATATTTTGTAGGTGGCAGAAGCCAACCTTGACTACTGCTGATACCTGATGTTCAAATGTCAGTGTCTTGTCAAGGCCACACCCAGATTGAGAACCACCTCTCTGCCTTAAACTGCACCCTGTCCAGGACTGGAAGCTTTAGGTTGCACTTAAGCAGAGAGACTTGCAGATCAAATCCCACTAGCAACATATTAGTATTTTCTATCATGCCAGATGTTAACTGGAACACATATGCAGCAGCCACTACCATGAGCAGAGACATCTTGGATACCCTGGAAAGCATGTGCCTCAGACAGTTGGTGAAGGAGCCCACACAGGAGGGAGCAATACTAGACCTGGTTCTCACAAATGGTGACAGAACAACAGATCTATCAGTGTGCAGCCAGCTAGGGACCAGTGGTCACCATACAGTGTGGTTTAAGGTAAAGACAGTAGTACAGTCAAGTCACTCAAAAGTAAAGATCCTGGACTTCAAGAGGGCAGATTTTTCAGAAATGGGGGAACACCTCCAGAAAATCCTGGGAAAAGTGGAGGGAGAGGGAGGAGTGGAGGAACAGTGGCAGAAACTTAAAAGAGCCATAGCAGAGACAACAGGCCTCTGTGTAAAGCTAATAAACAAAGCAAAAAGAAATAAAAAAACACTGGTTTTCAAAAGCGGTAGCAGGGAAGATTAGGGGAAAAAAACAAGCGTTCATAAAGTACAAGGAAACACGGAGGGAGACAGGAAGTGTACCAGGAAAAACAGAAGGAGACAGGTAAAGCAGTCAGGTGCGCAAAGGCACAAACTGAAGAAAGGATAGCAAAGTCAGTAAAAGAAGATAACAAAACCTTCAAGTATATCAGGAAAGAAGAAGACCAATGGAGGGATTGTGAGGTTGAATGGGGGGGGGGGTTAAAGGAGGACCTAGAAAAAGCAGAAGTTCTAATTGAATACTTTTGCTTAGTATTTACAAAGGAAGGGGAAACAGAGGGACCAAAATTAGGGATAGAAACACACATGGGCGGAGGTGGACACCAATCCATTCACGGAGGAGATAGTCATAAAGGAACTCTTGAAACTAAAAGTGGACAAGGCAATGGGGCTAGGTGGGATGCATCCCAGAATACTGAAAGAACTCAGGGAGGTCCTAGGGGCACCACTGACAGCCCTATTCAACAAATCACTGGAGGAGGGAGTGGTGCCACAAGACTGGAGGAGGGCGAATGTGGTACCATTACATAAAAGTGGGAGCAAGGTGGAGGCTGAAAACTACAGGCCAGTTAGCTTGACCTCAGTGATGGAGAAAATCATGGAATCCATGTTAAAGGAAAGGACTGTGGCATAGCTGGAGGCTAGTGGGGCACAAGACCCAAGGCAACATAGATTCACAGCAGGGAGGTCTTGTCAACAAATCTGATATATTTCTTTGACTGGGTAACCAAGGTGGTGGATCAGGGAGGGGCACTGGACATGGCTTACCTAGATTTTAGCAAGGCATTTGGCACTGTCCCACACAGGAGGCTAGTAAACAAATCATGCAGTCTGGAAGTAGGTCCCAAGGTGGTGCAATGGGTCAGAACTTGGATGAGCAACAGGACACAGAGGTTGGTGGTGAATGGAGTACAATCTCAGGAGAGGGAGGTGACCAGTGGGGTGCCACAGGGTACAGTTCTGGGCCAGTCCTTTTCAAAGTCTTCATTAGTGACATTGAGGGGGGCTGGAAGGAAAGGTGTGCCTCTTTGCAGATGACACCAAGATCTGCAATAGGGTAGACACTCCAGATTGGTAGAAAAAATGAGAAGAGACCTAGGCAAATTGAAGGAGTGGTCAGAAGAGTGGCAGCTTAAATTCAATGCAAAAAAAGTGCAGCGTCATGAACTTGGGTCACAGGAATCCTGGAGAGGAATACAAAATGAAGGGGAGGGATATACTAACAACAACAAAACTGGAAAGGGACTGGGGGGTAAACATAACAGATAGCCTGAAGGAGTCCAAGCAATGAGAAAAGTCAGTGAGGAGGGCCGGAGGGATGCTGGGGTGCATAGGGAGGGACATCACCAGTAGAAAACAGGAGGTGGTGATGCCACTGTATAGACAATTGGTTAGGCCACATCTGGAATACAGTGTTCAATTCTGAAGACCTCATCTCTGGAAGGGCATTGACCGAATAGAGGTAGTCCAGAGAAAGGCAACAAAAATGTTGAAAGGATTGCACCAGAAAACATATAAGGAAAGACTGAAAGACCTCAACATGTATACTCTGGAGGAAAGGAGAGAGAAGGGGGATATGATAAAGACATTCAAGAACCTCATGGGAATCAACAAGGTCCAGGAAGGCAGCATCTTTCAGAAAAAGAGATGTGCAAGAACAAGGGGTCATAATATGAAGCTGGGAGGGGAATTCAGGGGAAATGTGAGGAAGTATTTTTTCACAGAAAGGGTAGTGTATGCATGGAACAGCCTCCCAGCAGAGGTCATGCAGGCTAAAATGATTGGTGAGGTCATGAATGCATGGGATAGACAGAAGGCAACCCTAGTGGTAGGAAAGCCAGGATAAGCTGCTGATCATTTAGGATTAGGAGTTAACTGGATAGGGGAATGGGCAGACTAGGTGACCAGGCAGTCCTTATTTGCCATCAAAATCTATGCTTCTATGTTTCTAGATTAGGTGCCAGCCAGCTGGAGGTCATCCAGGCACAAATCACACACAGGTATCATTCAAGCACCCGTATGGATGAGCCCCAATCAGGTGCAAAGGAAATGTAAAGTTGGCTGTCATATGTGAAGCAGTAGAACCAGTTCTATATCTCCTTATGGTCTCCATCAATGGAAGCATGTGCAAGAAACAACACTAGCAACAGGACCAACCCCTTGAGCACACCACAGTCCTAGGATCTCATCTGCAATCAATAAATCCCCATCACAACCAAGTGCTCCCAGCCAATGAGGAATAACTGGAACAATATTATCTGAGTACAAGATCTCTACCCATGCTCCCTGACTCTATCATCCATCATTTTGTGATCTACTATAGCAAAAGCCAATGACAGGTCATGGAGGATCAAGGCAGACCCCATACATCAATCCTTTGTTATGAGGTAATTGTGAACATTCATTAGTGACATCTCACTGCTATGGTGCTTCTGTTAGCCAGACTGAAGTGGCTCAAAGATAATGTTTGACTCAATGTGCTCATTTAACTGCATTGCAACCACTAGCTAAATAAATTTCATCAAAAATGGTGGGTAATAGGACTTTCGGTTCCGCCCCCCCCCCGAGTAATGGCAGCCTAGAACTAGAACTGCGTCTACCCCGAGCTAAAAAAACTACGCTTTGGCTGTAATCTTGCACATTTCTGAAACAGATTTTGCATTACAAAACCAGAGGAAAGTGTAGAGAATTGGAGAGATTGAATTTCTTAACGAAACACAGCACGATGGAGGACATAGCTGATGGAACCGAATGGGAGGCCTCAGTCGGATCAGATAACCGTGACTCTGCAGATCTTAAATGGGGCTTGTTCAAATCTCAGCTGAAACAACCAAAAAACAAAGTGAAAAAGGCAAAACTTGACCTAATTTACCAAGAGATACTTACTTTTCGTGCAGAAATCAAAGAAATGTACAGTGAGTTACGAAGAGATGTGATACAATTAGAGCAGAGAGTAGACGAATAACAGAGAACTGCAACAGTAACTGAGAATAGAATAGACGATTTGGAACAAACGGTACAGCAGATGAAAGAGATGCAAGAACAAATAATTGATCGCCAAGAAGATTTCAAGAACAGAGCACGCCGCAAAATCATCAGAATTTATTGTTTACCTGAAGATTCTGAGGGAACTAATATTAAGGAATTTGTTGAAGCTTTGCTACACACAGCCTTAGAACTGCCAAAAGATTTCAACTTTCATCTCGAAAGAGTGCATAGGGCATTGACACCCAAACCTACCTCTGCAAATATTCCACCTAGGTCAATAATTCTTCGTTTCAACAGCTATGCAACAAAGGAACATATTCTGCTTACAGCATGGTGGCACCAGAAAGTTTTGTATGGCTCAACTCGCATATATCTTGATCATAACTATGCACCAAAAACCACTTGTTTGAGACATGCTTATTTACCGTTACTTCCAGTACTGAAAGCGGCAGGGCACAAATTTACAACCCCTTATCCAGTGTGGCAAATTGTCAATCTGCCTACAGGAAAGAGGGAGTTTTCTACAGCTCATGAAGCAAAAGAAGAACTTACAAAAATGGGCCTGCACTTTCCTGAACAAAGTTTGGGTGGCAGCAATACAGAAAAACGTCAAGTTGGCTGGCAGTCTAACTCCAACAGAAGACAGGGAAAACAACAAGAACTGGGAACAATCAAATCTACTCTAGCAGTCTACAGGAGAGAAGCAAAAAGTGACAATACTTGAAACTAATTGAGAAGCTCGTTCGGCTGAAGTGAGCAGGAGAGAGAGATTGGAAAAAAAAAATGTGCTGCGCCATTGATTTCTGGGGCCTGAAGTATGCTCTCTATAATAATGAGCTGCTCTGAGTCTGAATTAGGCAATTGCATGATAAACAGATTCTATCGATAATCGAAGTAACATAAGGGGAAACATTTTTCAGAAAGCTCAGGGTGCAGGGAAAGGGGGAAGGAGCAGTTTTTGAGTTCTATGCTGCTTTTGGGGGATGTCTCTAAAGATTTTCTTAGGAGTGTTATACTCCTCTCCTATATTATTTTTGCCTTATTTAAAGGGGGAACAGTTTACTGGCTCCTCAAAGGCCCCTAACAACAATGTTAAGGGATTCCCTTCAGTTCTAGGGAGAGTTCAAATGCTCCAGGAGCAGTTTCTACTGGAAATTTGGAGTTTTTTATTTCTCTCTCCACATTTGTAAGTCCTAAAGCTTTTACAGCACAGAATAATACTAAAAGCAACAGTTATGTGTATATATGTTTTTGAGTTACTGTCAATCATTGATGCACAGCTGTCTTTTCAGATTACTGGATACACCACTTACATTAGCAGTTTACAGTGGCTAATCACAGCTATATATGTGATAAGTTATTTTTGGTTGATAAGGGACAGTGGGAAAAGTTTAGTTAGATTACGTGGCACAGGTCAGAGGACAGGACATTTAAGACAAGATAGGATATTCCTTGTTGGTACATTCTGGAGACTTTGTGGATCCTTGGGGAAATTGGAAGGGGAGTGGTTGAGGGGAGAAAGTGCAATAATCAGTAATGATTTATCAAATGAAAACAAAATATGGTATTAGAAACAGCTAAGATATTGTCATTAAATATTAATTGCATTAATCATCCCATAAAAAGAGCTAGATTACAACTATATCTGAGGAAGCAAAACGCAGAATGCATTTATTTACAAGAGACACATTTGTCGCAAGGGGAACATGCTAAGCTTGCTGCAGGTGGCAGATATACTGTCTTTTCTTCATCTAGTAAGTCGGGGAGGAGGCGTGGAGTGGCAATTTTGATTCCAGCTACTACTCCATTCAC
Organism: Neoceratodus forsteri; assembly: GCA_016271365.2. Lineage (NCBI taxonomy): Eukaryota > Metazoa > Chordata > Ceratodontiformes > Ceratodontidae > Neoceratodus > Neoceratodus forsteri. The sequence continues at coordinate 79,958,677 of CM057453.1, forward strand.
TAAAGGAGAGGTCTATTCAGATAATAATGGGCATTTTTTCATAGTACAAGGGAGGTTGCATGAGACTGACGTGACAATGGCAAGTGTTTGTCTGCCACCAGGAGCATCTCCCTCTCTACTGAGACAGTTCTTTAACAGACTGCTCAAAAAGCAAAAGGGGGTAATGCTGATAGGTGACTTCAACCTAATAATGTCTGCGCAGAAAGATTCCACTTTCCCTAAACAACATAGGTTTACTCCCACTCAAAATCTTTTAAAAGCCCAGATACCTAAGATGGGTCTTACAGATATTTGGCACCATTTCTACCCCTCTGTGGAGGGACATACTTTTGTCTCCCCTAGATTTCACAACTCAGCTAGAATAGATTATTTTTTTACATCTACAGAGCACCTAGATATGATTCAACATATATCACTGGAAGCTCGCCTCCTCTCAGACCATATACCTCTTTTAATTAAGGTCGGGTTAAACAAAACTCACAGATCAACTTTATGGAGACTGAATCTTTCTCTCTTGAAGGATCCAGTGTTTAAGACCAGTATGGCAGACAGTATAATGCAAATCTTAGAGGAGAATGCAGATCCTTCTCTTTCAGCTACTATCCTCTTGGATACTCTGAAGGTTGTGATTAGAGGAGAGATTATTTCTTATTCCTCTAGATTAAATAAACACAGAGAATACAGATACAAAATATTTCAAGATAAATTACAAGAACTGCAGCAGAAGAGAGATAGTGGAGAACGAGTTCCACAATTTGAGCTTAGACAAATTCAGTCAGAATTGTAATCCATTTTAGATCATAATACGCAAATGTCCTTACTATATCTTAAAAGATACTATTATGAGGGAGGTGCCAGAAATTTGGCTAGGTGTACTAGAGGATTTAAGCAGAGTGCCACTATTACAAAGATTAGAGACCCCTTAACAGGAGATATTCTTAGTAAAACCCCTGCAGTTTTGAAAGCATTCCAACAATATTATGCAGATTTGTACTCTGATCCTACACCCCCCAACCCGGAAGATATAAAATATTTCTTGACACCCCCCTTAACTTCCCACACTTATCTGAATCCCAGCAGGCTTCACTTCTAAGCCCCATCTCCACTATAGAGATCCAGAAAGCAGTTAAAAATTCTAAAACATTAAAAAACCCTGGCCCAGATGGCTTTGGAGCTGAATGGTATAAGACTTTTCTTTCAAAATTAATTCAGCCGATGCAAAGAGTTTTTTTAGAGGTGCAGGATGGAGGTGCCCCCCCACCCTCATGGTCATATGTGGCCATCTCAGCTATATTGAAACCAGGTAAAGATCCATTAAATTTAAAGTAATACAGACCCATTTCAGTTTTGAATAATGACTATAAGATATACATAGCAATATGGGCCCATAGGTTAGAGAATTTACTGCCTACCCTGATACACCCAGATCAGGCAGGATTCTTATGCATGCATCAGACTGCAGATAATGTACAAAGAACAATCCACCTGATGGATTATATGGCTAGCTCAGCTACTCCCTCAGCTTTAGTCAGTTTAGATGCCTGTAAGGCTTTTGACAGAGTGTCCTGGAGAGTTTTATGGGGAACATTGATGTCATTTGGGTTTCCGAAGGAATTTGTGAATTGGTTGAAGCAAATATACTCTGAACCAAGGGCATATATAAAACTTAACGGCTGTATTACTCCCTATATCAAGTTACAGTGAGGCACTAGAAAGGGATGCCCCCTATCACCTTTGTTATTTGCCATTTATATTGAGCCCTTGGCTATGATGCTTAGAAAATCAGAACAAATTGAGAGCATTCAGCTGGGCAATCAATCGTGGAAGTTGGCTTTATATGCGGATGACATTTTATTGTCAGTTCCGGATCCAGAGTCCTCTATTCCAGCAATATGGGAGATACTTGAGCAATTTGCTCAATTCTCTGGATATAAAATAAATTCTTCTAAGACAGAAGTTCTTCCCTTTCATTTCTCCCCCTCACAGACACTGAAGGGCAGTTTGCCTCTGCGCTGGAATAGCATCAAGATAAAATATCTAGGCATACAGTTACCAAACCAGTTTATGCATCTCACTATGGTAAACTATGAACCTTTAACACAAAAAATAGAGTCTGATCTACATCAATGGTCCCAACTTCATCTATCACTATATTCTAAGGTGGATCTTATTAGGATGAATATTCTTCCAAGGCTGCTATATCTTTTTCAGACCATACGGATGATGCCAGATGGAATGTACTTTCCTTCCTGGAATAAGTCTTTGGTGAGATTTGTCTGGGCTGGGAAAAAACACTGAATCAAGTGGTCCACATTAATGTTACCAAAAAATAAGGGAGGTTTAAATTTGCCTGATCTTCAGATGTATGCAAATGCTACAGTGACAGCTCAAGTTTTCAATTGGAATAACCCAAAATATGACATACCATGGAAGAACTTAGAATTCACCCTTAATGGGGTAAGGGAAGGGAGTGAACTTTTACAAATGCTATATGCCTCAGTAAATAAAAGACCTAGATTTATTTATAGTACAAATCCTACTATGGAGACTTGGAAGAGAATCATCCATCTAAGAGAGCTGGAACCAGTGGGTCCCTATTTAAATTTATTAAATTTCGGAATCCAAACTCTTACTTTGGAACAGGAGGGTACTCTGGCTCAAAGGAGACAAAAAGGTTTTAAGTTTATGTTCCAATTGGTGGATGCCAGGGGGACCTCTTATTTATTAAACTTCAAGAAACATACAATCTTCCACAACAAGATTTTTCAACTTATACAAGCTTAATAGAGGGTGTTGAAAGTAAAGGACCAGCCTTTAGTAGACTCTCAGATCCACCCCCTTTATTGCTTACTTTAGCTATGACCAAGGGGAGAGGACAGTTGTGGCCCCACTTTGTGGGACTAATATATAGGGGTTTGAGGGAATTATTAAAAAATTCAACTCAGGGAATTCTAAATGCCTGGAATAAAGAGCTTCCACTCCAGGTATCAAAGGAAGATTGGGAGAAGTATACTAAATTCTCAATGGGACTTTTGGGAGCCCCCTACTGGCGAGAATTTGCCTGGAAAGTTTGAAATAGATTTTTCTATACTCCAGCAAGACTGGCCAGGTTCTCATCGGGGACATTAAGCAATTGCTGGAGAGATTGTGGAGAAATATCTGCGGATCAGTTCCATGTTTTTTGGGCCTGTCCGCAGTTAGCAGGTTACTGGAGAGATATTTTAGATGCATTAAAAGAATTGGTAGATGTGGAAGCAGTATTGACCCCTGAGTTAGTTCTACTCTCAATTCCGCCTCAGGGTCTCCCAGTACCCAGAGGATCACTGTTAATTACGTATATGCTGGCAGCTAAAAAAGCAATTACTAGAAACTGGGGGAAGAAGATGTCTCCAACAGAACTGGCAGGGAAAAATGGGAGAAATTTATGTATTAGAGAGATTAATAGCTAAAAGCACAGATAAATGGTCTGTATATGAGCTTAAATGGAGGAAATGGATTCTATATATTTCATCTTTAGATCCTACTTTTGTACCTTAGAAACATATCGACTCTGATGATGGTTTACGCAAATGTCTTAGTGCTTATGATATGAATTGCTTTGTAAAATATGTAAGTAGTCCTGAGACCCTTGACTAATATATTGCTACATATCTGACTGAAGTAATTATATACTGTCCTAACTTATACACTGTAAAAACTGTCTTATGATTTTGCAAATGAAAATATAATAAATGTATTGTATAAAAAAAAATGGTGGGTAATAGATTAGCTGTAAATTTGACAGGTCTGGAAGATTCACTAAAGACCTCTTGAGTATGGGCCTCACCACAGCCTCCTTTAGGGACATGAGAAGTTAACACTTGCACAAGTAAACATTCATGACACCTGCAAAAACTACATAGATACATAGATACTGACAGCAGATAAGGGCCTTCAGCCCACCCAGTCTGCCCATTTGTCCACGTAACTTTGTTTTTTCAAGCTTCTCTAGAACTGAGTTGTCCCTTTCCCCCAACTACCAGGATCCACCTATGCCTATTCCATGCATTTTTAAATCCTGTAATCATTTCGGCCTCCACTGCCTCCTCCAGCAGGGCATTCCATTTGTCCATCACCCTCTAGATGAAGAAATATTTCCTCACATTCCCTCTGCACTGCACTCCCTCCCTCCAGTTTCATCCCATGTCCCATAGTCCTTGAACCTCTTTTGTGATGTAAAATTGTGTTTTCCTGCACCTTATTCCTTCCTGTGAGGTACGTATATATCTCAATCATATCCCCCCTTCCTCCTCTCCTCCAGGGAGCACATATTTAAGTCCTTCAGCCTGTTTTCATACATTTTGTGATGCAATCCTTGCACCATCTTGGTTGCCCTCTTCCAAACTGCCTCCACCCTATGTCCTTACATAGGTAAGGCCTCCAGAACTGGACACTATACTCAAGGTGTGGCCTCACTAATGTCTTGTATAGTGGAATTATGACCTCCCTTTTCCTGCTGGTGATCCTCCTGCCTATGCATCCTAGTATCCTGTTTGCTTTTCCTGCCACCTTGTCGCATAGACTCCCTACCTTGAGGTCATCAGAGATGATGATTCTCAGGTCCCTTTCCTGCTTGGAGCATTCTATATCCTCCCCTCCCAGCTGATATGTTGTTCTAAGGTTTTTGTGCCCCATGTGCATTATTTTGCTTTTTTTTTTTTTGCATTAAATCTCAACTGCCACACCCTTGAACAGTGCTCAAGCTTCTGCAGATCTCTCATCATTCTCTCCGCCCCCTCCGGCATGTCCACCTTGTTACAGAGCTTTGTGTCATCAGTGAAGAGCCAAATTCTTCCTTCTAGGTCTTCCATAATGTCACTGATAAAGATGTTGAAGAGGACCAAACCCAGCACAGATCCCTGTGGTCAACTGGTGCCCAAGTTTATAATTAAAAAGCTGTGTCACAGCCAGGGACAATATTGAGGTGGTACTGTACTCAGGTGAGCACCCAGGCCATCTCTTTATCATCTAACTTGCAGAACTCAGGCCAAGAAACATAGATTTTGACAGCAGATAAGGACCGCTTGGCCCACCCAGTCTGCCCATTTCCCTACCTATTTGATAAGCTGCAGATCCTAGTTAACCAGCAGCCTACTTCTTCCTACCCCCCCCCCCAGAATTGCCTTATGACTGTCCCATGCATGCTTGAATTCCACCACTGTTTTTGACTCCACAACCTCCTCCGGAAGGCCATTCCATGCATCCACAACCCTCTCTGTGAAAAATACTTCCTTAAATTACCTCTGAGCCGCCTCTTCTATCTCTTCAAATTGTGCCCCTGTTCTTGCACACTCTTTTTTGAAAGATGCTACCCTCTTGGACTTTGTTGATTCCCTGAGGTACTTGAACGCTTCTATCATGTCCTCTCTCTCCTTTCCTGAGGCTATGCATATTCAGCTCCTTAAGTCTCTTCATATGTCTTCAGGTGCAGACCCCACCATTTTAGTTGCCCTCCTCTGACAGCCTCCATCCTGTCTATGTCCTTGCGGAGATTGGGTCTCCAGAACTGCACGCAGTACTCCAGATGGGGTCTCACCAACTGTCTGTACATAAGGATAATAACTTCCTGTTTTCTGCTGGTGATGCCTCTCCCTATGCATCCCAGTATCCCCCCAGCCCTCCTTGCTGCCCTCTCACATTGCTTGCCCACCTTTAGGTCATCTGATATGACTACCCCCAGGTCCCTTTCCATTTTTGTTGTTATTAGTATCTCACCCCCCATTGTGCACTCTTCCCTGGTTTTTGTTTCCTAGGTGCATTACCTTGCACTTAGCATTGAATCTAAGCTGCGATACATTTGACCATTCCTCTAACTTTGCCAAGTCCCTTCTCATCCTTTCCACCCCACCATGTGCATCAACTCTGTTGCAGATCTTTGTGTCATCTGCGAAGAGACATACTTTTCCTTCCAGTCCCTCTGCAATATCACTTATAAAGACACTGAAGAGGACCGGTCCTAATAATGAATTCTGCGGTACCCCACTAGTAACCCCCCTTTCTTCAGAGTGGACTCCATTTACTATTACTCTCTGTGTCCTATTCTCCAGCCAATTCTTTACCCAGGCTGTCATCTTGGGACCCACTCCCAGGCTGGCTAACTTGTATATTAATCTTTTGTGTGGGACTGTGTCAAATGCCTTGCTAAAGTCTAGGTAGGCCATGTCCACAGCCCTCCCTGATCTACTACTTTGGTCACCCAGTCAAAGAAATCTATCAGATTTGTCTGGCATGACCTTCCCATTGTGAATCCATGCTGCCTTGGGTCCTGAGCCCTCTGTCCTCTAGATACTCAACAATTCTTTCCTTCAGAAGTGATTCCATCATTTTCCTACCACTGAGGTTAAACTAACAGGTCTGTAGTTTTCTGCTTCTGCCTCGCTCCCACTTTTGTGAAGGGGAATCACATCTGCCCTTCTCCAGTCCTCGGGTACCACCCCATCCTCCCATGATTTGTTAAATAGGGTAGTCAGTGGTGTTACTAGTTCTACCCTTAGTTCTTTTAGAATTCTGGGATGAATCCCATCAGGCCCCATTGCTTTGTCCACCTTCAGTTTTAAGAGTTCTTTCAGAACCCTTTCTTCTGTAAATGGGCTGGTATCAACTTCTGTATCCAGAGTGTTTCTACTGTTTGTTTTAGGTACCTCCCCCACTTCCTTTGTAAATACTGAGCAAAAATATTTGTTTAGTATCTCTGCCTTTTCACAGTCACCTTCTGCCCACCCTCCCTCCTCTTTATTAAGCCTCACTAGCCTTCCTTGGTCTTCCTTGCCCTGATGTACCTATAGAAGGTTTTATCCCCTTCTAACAGAGTTGGCTATCTTTTCCTCGGTTTGGGCCTTTGCTGTTCTGACTGCCTCCCAGCTTCCTTTTGCTTTAACTGATACAGTTCCCTGTCCTGCTCCTTCTGTGATTCCTTGTACTTCCTGAATGCTTTCTTTTTCTCTTGAACCTTCACTGCCACTTCCTTTGAGAACCATAGTGGTTTCTTACATTGTTTCGTTTTGTTAATTTGCTTCACACAAAGGCTTGTTACCTCCGTGATGGCAGTTTTTATTATTCCCCATTGTTCTTCCACCCCTCCTTCCTGCCCATTTGCTAGTGCATTCCTTAGGCACTCACCCATTTTGGCAAAGTTAGCCCTCCTAAAGCCAAGTACTTTTGCCTTTGTATGGCTTGACTCTATTGCTGTGTTTATTGTGAACCATACTGTTCGATGGTCGCTAGTTCCCAGATGGTTACCCACTTCTACATCTGTGATCCTCTCTTCATCTCCATTTGAGAGAACCAGGTCTAAGATTGCTCCCTCTCGAGTGGGCACCAATACTAGTTGTCTACGGCATGCCCCTTGTAGGGCATCTAGAATAACCCCACTCTTTGAAGTGGCTGCTGCAACTGCCTTCCAGTTAACATCTGGCATATTCAGATCACCCATCAGCAATATCTCCCCTTTTTCTGCCATTCTAAGTATTCTTTCTATCATTTCCTTGTCCATTTCCTCCCCCTGAGAAGGGGGTCTGTATACAACCCCTGTGCGGATTGTGGTGCCATTGCCGGTCTCCAAATTTACCCACAGTGCTTCTTCTCCTCCCTGTTTTCCCTTTTGTTTTGTTGCCTTGATTCCTTCCCTATGTAAAGAGCTACTCCTCCTCCTCTTTTACCCTCCCTGTCCCTCCTGTAGATAGTGTATCCTGGTATGTTTATGTCCCAGTCATGGTTTTGTGGGTACCATGTTTCTGTGACTGCCACGATATCCAGATGTTCCTCCTCCATCAAGGCCACTAATTCAGGAAGCTTGTTACTCATACTGTGGGCATTGGTACTCATTGCTCTCCATTTTTTTATGGCTTTACCTTCTTTTGCAGCATCCCCCACTGACCTGTCTACCTCGGTCTTTTTCTCATTTAGTACCCTGTTTTGTAGGGACAGGCTGGGATTTTCCTGCTGCTTATCAGTGCCTCCCCCCTTGACTAGTTGACCAAGGTATTAGAGATTTTGATCTCCAGTGCACCATTGTTCTTATTTGCTCCCCTGAAACTGTGTGCATGTTTACTATACATGTACTGCATGTATATCCAACATACATGACATTAGAACTCTGATAGTGGAAATGATAGCCAAAATGCTTTCAAGCCATTACAATTAGAATACACATGCAGATCATCTCTGTGTTGGATCAATGATAACAGGTGAAGTAACTGCTGGGCCAGTGACAGGCTTTGGGGAAAGAGAGGGGTGTACATTCTACACTGGGTCCAAAGCTGTAGTACAAAAGCTAAACTGTGTTTCCATAATTCTTAAAGAAAAAAAAAACTTTTTCAACATTTTATTTCTTTTATTTATTTATTGGATTTACACACCTTTGAGCCATGAACTCTTTTACAAAGGTTCCATGTCAGGAATGACATAAAATGACAAAAGAACATTACATTGTACAGTAACAATATTTAATTAGACAGTTACACACTAAGATCTTTATAAGTGCAAACAATGATTATAGTTGGTACAGAACATAAGGTAGTAGTAGCCATGTGTAGTCAGTAAGATGACATTGTCAACAACAGGGGTGCAGAGAAGCCCATACTGCAGGGGGTATAGAGCCACACTTGAGGAGGAGACTTACTGTAAGAGTAGAAATCAAGATTAGAGCTGAGTGGGTTACTAAAGCAATAATGCCCGACTGAGTGTGTGTCGTGCTGGGATAATGTCACACCTCATGTGGCTGGGCACAAGGCAGCAGGTTGAGTGCGTCCAATACCTGAGGCGTGATGTTATCCCAGCACAACACACACCGTGGAGGGCATTATTGCTATTATACAATGGCTTGTTCTTTACAGAATTGAAAAAAATAATTTTAAAAATGTTTTTGTTAATGTGGAAAAATATTTTTGTTTCTTAAGAGAATATGCAAACAAAGCAAATACAAATGCAACAAATCAATCTGTCAAGAGGTTCATAGTGCTGATACTAGACCCGTGATGCTGCACTGGGTTAACATCATGGGTCCAGTCCCAGACTGACCAATCAGAGGCCAGCATTCTTTCTTGCCATCGTATAATGGTAGGTAACTGGTAATTACTGCAGAGACTCAAAGCTGTCACAAATTGATTTAGTCAGTGATGAGCAGTGGGGGCGAGGGGAGGGGGAATATCTGAATACCAAATTGTGAATATCAAGTATTTTGCAGTCCTCAGTATGACTACTCACCCATTGTTAAAAAGAAGGTACTACCATACCCCAGTACCTGTATGGTAAGAAATTTAGAGCATTGCATTTTTTTCCTGTTTCCTCGAAAAATTGCTGTTTGCAGTTTTCTTTTATTTATTACTTTGTGTACAATAAAGTTATTTTGCATGCTTGCATATAATTGTATAATACTTGCAATATTTATGTTTCATGGCAATGCTTGTGCATTCAGCAATAAAGATTTACATACTTCATAAATACATCATTGACTGAACTTGATCTAAGAACAGAGAACAGGTTACTACATATCTGTATCCATTTTCTGAGATACACCAATAAATAAACCATTTCCACTGAAAGAAAGTGGTCAGAGTGTTTGAAGCAAACTTGTAGTCCTGTGTAGGTGTATTATGCTGACAAAAGGGGGATGCCCTGTAATCCAAAGGGTGTAATGTTCTGTGAGGAAGTGTACAAGTGGGACAAGAAGAGTTTTAGGATTCCCCTTCAGTATATAGTTGCCGTTGCTTTATGGAAATAATCAAGTATGTGTGTTTGTGAGAATGAACTGTGGCATTTCTGTCATGTACAACACACCAAAAATCTAATAAGACCAGGGGCTGAATACAGCTGCTGGAAATGTCAATTCTATTAACCAGAGAGATTATTAAATTATTATTTTTGTGAGTGTTTTACATATCAATATTCCTTTCAGCTGTATGAGCTCCCAGTTTCAGTGTTATGGCTTTACCTTTGCAGGGTTGAACCTTCATTTGTCACCTCTGCCTCTACAGGCTTGAAAGATTAGGCCTAGCATTTACCTGTAGCTGTTTTGCAGTGATATCCTCAAAGCAGACAATAAGAAGGACCTTTTGGGTAGCTTATCTCAGTATGTGATGGTCTAGACCTGAGGCAAAGCCACCAATAAAACATTTCACCTGCAGCAACTGTAGTATATTGCAGGCAGATCAATTCATACACAATAACAAAGAAATGTTTTGCTATTGTCTAAGAAAGGCTGTTTCTAGTTCGTCAGTCCTTGAAGAAACTGGATCTGTTGGACAGTGTGACACCTTTTACTGGACCAGCATTTATTTATGTTATGTACCAATACTTTTAGTTAAAAGACTTCTCCAGGAAATGTATATTGAGCAAATACATTTTTGTTTCCAAATGCATCCTGGATTCATAGATATACATAGAAATTAGAGAACACTAGACCACAACATTCCATTCATCAGGCACCTGATGCACACTCTGTAGGAGATATGTTTGCTGTGAGATGGAATTTCACGCCACTATGCACATTCACAGCTGGATTTCAGAATTTACATCCTTGCATAAAAATCTTGGAGTTCTTCCCAGCTTCTGCTACAGTGCAATACATGGCCAACACACATCAGGTGAAGCTGCCACTGATCACATTTTAAAAAATAAGCTATTATTTCTAGAAATCTGCACATTTTTAGTCAGTAAGGCTTCCTTTTGCAACATCATTGGATTTTTTTTTATCAAGGTGTGAATTAGTATTAAGGTGATTGTTTCACATAAAATATGTTTTTTCTATTTAATCAGTTTTATTTTACATGTATTTACCAGGATAACCCAACTGGGATGCGTTATTTAGTTTTCAGTAAGGTTCTGCATCTTACCAGTTTTACATCTAAGAGGACTGAAGCAACTAGAGGTTAAGGGGCTTGCTCAAGGACACACAGTGCAACAGTTGCTAAGGTTGATCTCAAACCACTACACCACACTACCTACATGCAGTGTGACATAGCTCCAATATTACCCTGTTATAAAACAGAAAGCCTTAAGTGTAAGACTAGCCTTGCATAACCAGTTTTGTATTACACTAAAGTTTCAGCATAACTTACTATTTCTTCGGTAAATCCAAGGGATGCTGATTTTGGGGGCACATCACAGTCCTTGCGTTTGCATTTTGAATTCTGTCCATGTTTCACTGAATATGGGAGAATATCTCCCCATCCCAAATGCACAAGCATCTATCACTACACTACAGACATTGCTGTGTCTTGTGGCTTTCAGTTCCCCTGATGATACTTATAAAAAAATTGTTACAATTTTATTATCATCATCATCGCCTCTCCTCCTTCGGTCTAACTCATAAATCTTTGCTATTAGACTTTATTTCCCCTCTTGTTCTTGCTCCTGGTCTCTTCTCTGTTCTGGCACTAAGGATTGCCTGTCATTGTCTGATGTCTCTCTCTCTTCAGATCTTGGCTTGCATGACTGCATGGAATTCGCCAACACCTTACATACAATTTAATGCACAGTCCACCTACAGTATGTCTCCGTATGTAATATATGTACTAGTGTTATAGAGCTGTTTTGTGTAGTGTATAATTTATAAACAAATGTACCTGCATTTTTGTCTTATTTTCCTCATTAGTAATGTGCTTTGCTACTTGTTTGTTTTTACTTTGTACCCCTTTGTTCCCCATCCCCATCAGTCACACCTGTGCATAGCTGTTGCTGGGGGGGGGGGGTTGTCTGGTTTAAAAGAACCCCCCTTTTGAAACTCCCCCTTTTTTCATTATTTGTAACATTTTTTCATCATTTCTGTTTATTTTGTGACTGTCACAGAGTGCTAATGCACACATGAAGAACCCCAGCACTTTCTCTCTGCATGCATCGCCTCCTCCCATCTGCCACCAATCAGCTCCCTCAAGTACCAGTAAGATGTCTGGAGTTGCTTTGTGAGTCTTTCTCTGCACCCTCCCCCTATGACTGGCTGGCCAATTGGAGCTCACATCAGCATTGTGAATGTGATTGGAATACAACACGGCCACTGCCCACAATTCACACTGTCAGCTAGCACTTGAGGAAAATGGAGCATGGCAGCAGGCTCGGAGATGACATCACCAGGAGAGCAAAAATGAAGTAGTGGATCTCGACTTATAATATTATCAGCCACTGGCAGGTAAATTTTGCTGGCCACTATTGTAAAAGATGTGTCCCTTAATAACTGTCTATCAAGGGATAGGTTGTGCAGTTGAGCAAGGCAGCTTTTCGGGTGGGCGAGCTGAAAATTTAGAAATAAATTACTTAAATCCCCCTCTATACAAAAAGCAAAGTTGTCATGTTTTATATGCCTGTTTTAACTTTTCATAAGTTAAGCAAAAGAGGTACCACAGATGAAAGGCAATGCAAGTGTTTGGAAGGGTCTAGTTGGGGTCTACACTGCCACCTCACTAATGGTGCTGTTCAGAGAGGTCTTCACTGTGGTCCCATTATCATTGACATTTAATTCCACTTTTGTCTGTGTCATCTGTGCCAGATGCCATTAAATCAAATAAGTTGTGATACGTGTTTTCTCCAGATGACCACATGTGTCAGTAGAATGACATTTGTTGCTACAGTTCAGTGTTATGAACATACCCACTTTACTTTTGGAAGCATGGTGGGTGGTTAGGCATTTAGGAGAAGGTAACTTTGCACTGAGAATCCCCGCCACTGTCAAATTACCTTTCTCCTCACTCCCTTTGTCATGCCTACCACATTGGAGAATGGAGTGGGGGCACCAGTTGTAGTACCCAATATTGAACTATGAATTATTTTACAGATTTTTTTCCAAGCAGGGTGCTTGGTATAGAAAACACAGAAACATAGACAATGATGACAGAAAAAGACCAGATGTCCATCCATTCTGCCCACATTTCCTACAATCCCTGGAACCTACCATTTTCACCAGGGTACTAACCCTCCCCTTCCTCTCTCTCTGTTCTCCTCCCTGGTCCTCTCACCCCCAGTAACCACTATTCCCTTCATTATATCCCAGCCCTGTTTGAATCTTCTGACTGTTTTTGCAGCCACCAATTCTGCTGACAGACTGTTCCAAAGTTCCAGCACCTTTTCCATAAAGTAATACTTCCTCACATCGCTCCTGAACCTACCTCCTGTTAATTTCCATTTGTGTCCATGTGACCGCAAATTGGCACTCAGGCTAAATAGTGCCCCGCAGTTTGCTTTGTTAATTCCTTTCAGGAACTTGAAGATCTCTGTCATATCTCCCTTCTCCCTTCTGGTCTCCAATGAGTACAGATTTAGTGCCTTGAGGCTCTCCTCATAGGATTTGCCCTGCTGTCCCTGACTCATTTTAGTTACTCTGTGCTGCACTGTCTCCAACCTATCCTTAACCTTTTTGAGGTGAGGACTACGGAACTTGGCACAGTACTCTAGGTGAGGCCTCACAAGAGATCTGTAGATAAGAAGTATTACCTCCTTTCTTCTGCTATCAATAGCTCTAAAGATACATCTCAGCATCCTACTAGCCTTGCTATAGGCCATGTTGCACTGACTCAATTGCTTAAATGGTATATCGAATTGGGGATGGTGGGGGTTACAGCAATGGGTAGAGGGATCGCAGATATGAGTTATTTTGCGTTAGAATAAGTCACAGAAGTGCACCACAGAGCATACCATAGCCCATGGTTTCTGGGGTCCTATCAGCCCCAGACCCCTGTGCTAGAAGCAAGCCAGTACTGCAGTAAGTTAGTAGTGTACAATACCCAGCCAAAAACAGCTGCAGACTCTGCATTGAGGTTCAGTGCATTAGCATTTACTATATATATATATATATATATATATATATATATATACAAACACACACACACATATGGCAAAAAAACTCTGTTTAATGCATCAGTTAGGGTTGTTCCACAGTGACAAAAGTGAGGAAATTCAGTGTTAGGGTTCCCACTCCCCTTGCATGCCATCCCCACCCCGCCCCCACCAACAGGCATCAGGGTGTGCATTGGGGTCATCAGTCCTAACTCTCACCCCATCTCATGTGTAAACAAGCTGATGTGGTGCAGTGTGAGAGAATGGGGTGAGAGTTAGGACCGACAACCCCAGCGCACACCTGATGCCTGTTGGTGGGGAGGGTGCAAGGGGTGGGAACTCAACATCACCTTCGCTATCACTGTGGAACAACCCTAACTGATGCATTAAATAGAGCTTTTTGACATGAATGTCCCTTCTTTTTGAAAATGTGCACTATAAATAGTGAAGTAACAGCAACAGAAACGCAAGCGCAAACGCTAACACACATGGTGATGCAAACGTAAACAATAATGCAAACGGTAATAGAAACACAAGCTGAAATGTTAATGAAAACAGAAATGAAAATGCAAGCATGTACAGAAACACAAACCGTAATGCACACGATCACGATAACATAATTGGAAATGCAGACACTTACGGTAACAGCAACGATGACACCAAAGGAAACACAAACAGAAATGCAGACGCAAGTAGAAGCACATATGCAAATGCAAATGGAAATGCACACTGTGACTAAAAAGGAAACGTAAGCAAAAACAGTAATGGAAATGCAAATGTTAACAGTAACGCAAATGCAAGTGCAAATGAAAACCCAAAGAGTAACACACACGGTGGCATAGATGGGAACAGTAATGCAAACACAAATGCAAGAATGTATGGAGACACAAATGGTAACATGCACTGTCATGGTACAGCAATAGGAAATGCTAATGGTAACAGCAATGATGACACCAAAGGAAATGCAAACAGAAGCATGTACGCAAACACAAATGGTAATGCACACGGTGATGCAAAATGAAACGCAAATGTTAACAGTAACACAAACGGAAGTGCAAGTGAAAATGCAAAGGGTAATGCACACAGTGGCATAGACGGGAATGGTAATGCAAACGGAAATGCAAAAGCAAGCGTGTACGGAAACGCAACTGGTAATGCACACGGTCATGGTACCGCAATAAGAAATGCAAATGCTAACAGTAACAGCAACAATGATGCCAAAGGAAATGCAAACAGAAGCATGTATGCAAACACAAATGGTAATGCATATGGTGATGAAAAATGAAAGGCAAACAAAAACAGTAATGAAAATGCAAATGTTAACAGTAACGCAAACGCAAACGCAAATGAAAACGCAAAGGGTAACACACATGGTGGCATACATGGGAACGGTAATGCAAACGGAAATGCAAACACAAGCATGTACAGAAATGCAAATGGTAACATGCATGGTCACGGTACTGCAATAGGAAACACAAATGCTAATGGTAACAGCAGTGATGACACCAAAGGAAACACAAATGCAAATAGAAGCACATAAGCAAATGCAAATGGTAATGCACTCAGTGACACAAAACAAAACGCAAACAGAAACAGTAATGGAAACACAAATGGTAACAGTAACACAAATGCAGGCGCAAACAAAAATGCAAAAGTTAACGTACATGGTGGCGTAGACGGGAACGGTAATGCAAACGGTAATGGAAACACAAGTGAGAATGCTAACTGTTACAGAAACAAAAGTGCACACCCTTTTTTCACCAACAGCTGCATAGAGAAACACAGTGAATACAAAGAATGTATGCATAATAATGGGCCACAGAGCAGAAAATGAGCACTTGGAATACTAAATTGCTTATATCTCAAGAACCGTACAGTGTAGAAAAAAATTTAAATTTCATACAAATTATGACTTTCCTGGCTAGTTTTGTAATTAGCCCTCTAGTTCGGGGACTAAACATTTTTCAGATGAAAAGTCTGTATCTCAAAACTTTTTTTTTTTTTTTTAGTTGTTTAACCAGAAGTAGCACACTAAGCTAAAAGGTTTTTTACAGGAGCATCCTGGGAGCACAGGAAAGTTAAGTAACTTGCTGAGGGTCACACAGTATGTAAGTGAAAGCTGTGAGATTCAAACCCAGGTCTGGGCTGCTGGATGTCACCAGATTTGCAGCTCAGAGCCTTAAACCACTGTGCTATACCGCCTCATACCATTTGCCATTTCCGAGATACAGGCCCCGAAAGGTGTGGCAGATGCCGTAATGTTAATCTATAGGGAAAAGCGTCAACTTCAGAGTACAGTAACTTAGCATCCCTTTAATATTTTGTCACCAAACCACCAAAAGGCACATCATTCTTCCCTCCAAATTTCAGCCTAAAAGACCAAACCATTCTTTTGCAGCAGGATGGCAAAGAATTCCTGTTATTTTGGTCATAGTGACGCAAAGTAGTGTCGCAAATCATGACACTTTTGCAAAAAAAATATCATGAAAGTGTCACAGGTGCAACACTACTTTGCAACACTATAGTTTAAAAAAATTTCAAAAACATATTTCTGGGCTGTTTAACCCCCCAAAAAAGACATGGCTAGCATCCTCAGGGTCCGACTAGGTGAACACAAAAAGAATTGTGTCCCTAGAGGATCCCAAATTTAAATGGCAAGCATTTCTGTGACCACTAACTGAAAAAAAATGGCTGACTCATGACACTACTGGGGTCACTTGCGACACTAAAAACTGCATTTGCGACACTGTCAAACTTTTTGTTAACTTTTCCCATTGACTATAATGGGAAAATTGTACTTTGAATAACTTTTGAACTGTTTAATATTTTTTTACAAAATCTTCGGAAGGCACATCGGGGACCCCGGCCACATGTTCTCTGAAGTTTTTGGACTGATTGCATAAACTGTGCAACCTATAGGCACGAGCAAAGAATGCGTAAAAAAGCATAAATGCGCTACGGAATGTTGCTTTATATCTCCGCAACCATATACCCAACTGGTACAAAACTTGGCAAATCTAGAGACCTATGGTACTGCTCTGTGCCTGCAAAAGTTCAGGCAAATCTGTTGTATGGTGGTATATATATATATATATATATATATATAGAGCTATTTTGGTTTAAAATAAGCCACAAAATGAGCCACAGAGCATCTAATACCCCAAAGGTTCTGGGGTCCTGGCAGCCACCAGACCTCTTACCTACACACCAGTGGATACAGCTGCAGATATTAAAGCTCATAACATAATGTATCTGAGACAATGCCTTAGATATATTATATTAACAGTATCTTGCTGCCCTCCGGTACTGAATACATATGTATTCACCCTGCAGCCAGCCAGATAATAATTTCGTTTAGAGCAAGGGGTGTAGGAGATCTCAGATATGACTTCTTTAGCTTCAAGATAAGCCACAAAATGCACCAGAGCATCTAGGACCCCATGGCTTCTGGGGTACTGGCAGCCCTAAGACCCACAGCTTTTTTAAAAGGTCACAGACTGCATAAAAAGAGCCCCCCTTGTGAAAATCCTGGCAACGGCCCTGCTGTAAATGAGATCTGGCTCAGCATGCGTTTCCCAGTTACCAATTTTCAGATAAGTAAATAAAACAAATCAGTGTCTCAGTCAACCTCATGATCTTGAATACACTGTGCTTTAGCTTTAGTAGTGGTAACAAGTGAGTCTGGGTCGTGCCTGAAAATAGTCACTTTCGTGTCTAGTGCACCTACCCGGTTATCAAAAATAAATAAATAAAGAAGTAGACAGCTATTCAGCATGGAAGTGTGACCTGACAGTCTATCTTGTGCATATTCAATTTTATTCTAGGGTCGTGAGCAAATCATGACAAAAATAGAAGTCACATTTTGTTTTAGTGTGTGATCTACATTCAGCCTATCAGCTGATGTAGCTTTTTTGTCTTCTAAGTCTCCCTGGGGCAGCAGTCACCCTGGGGGCAAACCTCTACAGCTAAAGAGTTGAGTTTCATTGCTGTCTCAGCTTGCTGGTGTAGTGGAAAAGTCTACAGCGTTATAAACAAAAGGTTAAGAGTTTGAATCCAACACAAAGTCCCCTCAGTTTTCTTTTCTCAGAATTTCACTTGAGTGTTTATCCATGGTGGTGTGCTGTTACAATAGTAACTCTATAGGAGAAGTGACTTACTTCTGAAAAAAACAATATTTGTGAAAAACAAGGTACTGCCTTGAAGGTAGCGTTGCCTGCAAGGTCATTTTTAGGGCAAAAAAGCAACATGACCAGAATATCATGACATTCTCACTCTATAGCAGGTTACATGACAAGTAAATGTTCCAACTCTATGTCGCATAGCAAGCAAATATCCTCCTTGTATGTCTTTCAGAATAGAAGCTGATATCATTTCATTCCAGGACCTGATTGTAGCTAAAAAGTTATTGTTATATAAGTGATAAGGCATGAAAGGGTGTGCATTATGGTGATATAATTGCATTCCTCAGGTGCTTTGTTAGACATGATATGCAGCTCAGTGCCATTAAATGCACATGAGAAGAGTGATTATAGCACCATAATGGCACACCCCAGAGTGTTTTTTTTTTGTACTTATAAAATGGCTTTTAAATATTTGAATTAAATGGGCACGGTCAGCTCTTTAAGCACTTTTTATGACCCCTCTACTGTTTGCACCTGTACACTGCACTATGAAAGCAGTTGCTTGCATAATATTCCAGTTGTACCAGTAACTTGTGTAGACATTCATTTTTACAAAAAAAAAAAACATTTTGTTCAGACCGACCTTTTCTCTTCCGTGCCCTGCTTCCTCCTCATCCCTGCTGTTGAATATTGCTGAACTCATGTATGAATGAGTTTGGCAGTTTTTGATTTTATTAAGAAAAATAGCTGGCAGTATAACAGAAAGTGTGCTGATTTTTGGCAATACTAGTATTTTGAGAAACCAAATGGTATTTCATAAAAAAATCATTACTTACAAAGTAAAAACGGGACTCAGCGCATGCACACCACTGGCACTGGTGCGCACGCACTGAGTCCCATTTTTACTTTGTAAGTAATGATTTCTTTATAAATACCACTTGGTTTCTCAAAATACTAGTACTGCCAAAATCAGCACACTTTCCTTCATACTGCCAGATATTTTCTTTAATAGCCACAAAAATTGCTAAATTCGTTCATGCATGAGTTTGGCAAGATTCAACAATGGGGACACGTGAGAAGTGTTTCATATTAGATAAGGCCAGGCCCCCTTGGCTAATGGGGAGTTGTAGAATATGTCTCTGTATCTGGGCACATTTTCCACCCCAGAGAAAGCTACGCAGTAGAGAAGAAGGAGGGGTGGCTCTGGACACACTGAAGGTGCCATACAACAAACAAGCACAGGCACCCAAAAAATCTTGTGGCTTAGAACGTCAAGGAAATGAATGTAATTCCACTGTTAGGATAGGATAAGAAATGCATTTATTTTGTAAAAACACAAGGCTTGCAATGGTACATAAAATTAAGTAGCACCTCCCCGGAGGCTGTCATCAACATTTAATGTTGCACTGACACTTTTCAAGTCCTTTGTATGTAGTACACTGCTGAGTGACTTAAATAATTTTTCTGGTACACTTGGGGGAGATTTTGAAATAGGTGCAAACATTTAAGAAGCACACTAATCTGGATAGTATTGATTCTCCCAATTAGATTAATGGAGAGGCCCTTCCACCATTCACAGTTCTGCTCGACTATAGCCAGGAATGTTTTGTAGTTCTTCTAGAACAGCTGGAGACCACTACTTGATATGTTGATACCAAGGTGTTTAAGCAAATTAACAACTTTCACATTCAATGGATTGTTAACAAAGCTGTCTTGGGTGCCCTTCCTTAATGGAAGGGTATCACTCTTTGCCCAATTCATTTTATGGCTGTAAACACTGCTATTTTCAATTAATAGGGTTTGCAGTCTAAGGATCCCAGTCTTAGGTGTATTAAGGTAAACTAGCAGATCATCAGCGAAGAGGGATACTTTATAATGTGCTTTGCCTACCTGGAATCCTTCCATGTGTGCATCAGATCTAATTGCTGCAGATAAGGGTTTAAGGGATAGGATGTAGAGAAGTGGGGAGGGGGACACCCTCCTTGGTTCCCTGGTGAGGACAGAGTTTTGACAACCTTCCACTGACTAACACCTGAGCAAAAGGTTGATTGTATAAGGTTGATATCCACTTTAACATATTCTCTCCTCACCCAAATCTCCTGTGCACTACATACATGTACCCACACTCCATGTGGTTGAAGACCTTCTCAGTATCTAGGGATAATATCAGAGCACCCTCCCCAGCCATTCTCCCTGCTCACCGCCAGACAATGATAAGCATTTTATATACATGGTGTTTACCTTGGTGTCCCTGAATGAATCCAGTCTTGGCAGTGTGGATAACTGTGGATGGAATAGTCTCTAGCCTATCTGCTATGACCCTAGCTATTATTTTATAGTCAGTGGAGAGCAGGGAGATTGGCTGATAGGAGCAGCACAGCTGTGAGTCATTGTCCAGTTTGGGGAGAACAGTAATGGTAGCCTGACCACGTCAAGGTTGGCAGGATACCACACTCCTGGTACTCTGAGATCATATCACTGAGTGGCTCCTTTAATTCTGTAAGGAAAATCTTATAAAACATTATCAGAAACCCATCAAACCCAGGAGCCTTCCTCCCTTTTAGATGGGCTGTGACCTTGTTGATCTCCACCCATGTGATCACCCACTCCAGGCTCACCTTACTCTGCACACCTATAATGGGAATTAAGGCTTTGAGCAACAAAAAGTGTATTGCATCCTCAGAGGGTTGTTTCTCAGAGGTCTGAAGATCCTGGTAGAACACTCTGAAACACTTGCCAATGCCTGCATCTGAGTGTGTTGGTTCCCCAGTAGCAGATTTAATCTGCATGACATTTTTCACCCTCTTTCTGTGGGGTAATTGCCAAGCTGGCTACTTCCCTCCAGCATCTCCTTGAAAGTAATTAGTCACCTGAGTCATAAGGATTGTCCTTTCTATCTTGGAGTGGGAGAGTTGATTAAAATCCCATTTTAATGTTTCTAACTCTGATACCTCCCAGGGATTGGCCTGGCAATGTGCTCCTTTTCAGCTTTTGAAAGTTGCCCCTTCAGGTTTATCAATTGTTGGTCCTCAACCTTTTTTGTAAATGGATATGGAAATAATTACCCCACTAATCACAGCTTTGAGTGCTTCCCGCCTTGTGGTGGCAGAGGTCTCCTCCCTCCCACTGTGCCACATAAACTGTCCTGTTTTTTCTTTTATGTGTAAGACAAAATCAGTTTTTTTCAGCATCATAGGCTCAAGTTTCCAGGATTTGCTAGTAGTGGGGATCCCTCAATTCTGGAAGTTCAATAGGTCCGAAGCATGATCTGTGATTGAAATTGTGTCATGTAACACAGAATGGAAAGGGGGGTATAAGAGTCTAGGAAATCAAGATGGCACCCAACCTAGCATAGTTGATGGCAGAATGAAAATAGTGGGTGTATTCTCTGATTTTACTGGAGAAGTGTCACCACACATTGACCAGAGTATAATCTGCCATCGGTTGCATCAGCACTTTGGCATTCCTGGAAAGTGTAATCACTGTGACCTTAGTGCAGATATAATCTCCACAAAGAATCTATGGGGCCACAGAATCTGCCATTTGCATTGACAGCCAGTTAAAGAATTGTGGACACTCTAGATCTGGGCTATAAATTGAGCCTATGGAAACTTTCTGCCTGAATGAAGCATCCCCTGGACCAGGACATATCTACCCCCTCATCAGTGCACACCTTGGTCACCACACCAAGGAACTGGGGTTGGAACCATATTGCAGTACCCCAAGCTTTAGAGGGAAAGTAGAATCCATGCCATCCCCTCCCCAGTTTTGCTTTATGTTCCCCCTCCTTCTCCATCATGTGAGTTTCTTGCAGATATATCACACCTGTTTGCATAGATTTAATCTTCCTCCAATACCTTCTTTCTCTTTATATGGGCTTTCACCTCATTAATATTCCAAGATCAGACTTTGAGAGTATTATCCACCATTACCTTTTGATAAGAGAATTATGATCTGTATCTCCTTTGATTAATAGCCCTTGAGAAGAACCAGTGTTGCCTGGAAGTACCATATTTGTTAACCAAACCAGAACCAGAACTATCACTTGAACTATGTTTTTCAAAGCACTTTTCTAACATTTTCAGATTTTTGGTTTTATAGAAGCAAAATAAATGGCAATGGTGTGATTTTTGTTTTGAAAATGTGTTTTTAAAGTACTCTGATCATGTATATAAAATCCTTGTTTACCCTTTGCTAACCCCGAAATCTTCTGGTGTTTTTCTAGGCTATGCCTATAAAAGTATCAGAAGATAAAATATCAGGATGTCCTGAGCTAGAGTCATTCTTCACTTACAGTAGATCACTGGCTATACCACATAATCGCTGCTAAATGAGTCATACCAGCTACTTTTTCTTCTAACATTTCATTGAGAACATGCAGATTTAGCCATAAATGCTGTATCATTTGCTCTGAATACAGGGTCAAGCAATAAAATGACTGATAAGAGCATTTGATGTTCAAAGAAAATATTCAGAAAAGGCAGGATATAGTTCAGAAATATATGAAACACAACTGACATCTCATTACAACACGTGAAGACAAAAACAATTGACTTGATAACAGAAAAGGAAATTATACATTTCCATGGCAGAATTGTCATTGAACTGCAAGCCATTTCTAGTGCAGTTTTGCACAATTGTGCAAAATGTTTTATCTTAGCTGGACCACTTTAACTTTTGGCACTATTATACAGAGTTGATGCAAACATGGTATCACTTGCATGCATCATTGTTTTCTGCAATATGTCATAATTCACAGAAACAGATGTTAAAAAGTACCTTTGAAAAATATAATGTCCTCATGCTTTGTGGCAATCGGGAGGGTGCCAGTGAACGCAAAAACTACTTTTGCATCAGCATCCTCCACTTCTGAAAATCTTTGTGCTAAACTTTAAAATTAAGAATATACATATGTAGCTAGCAGTCTAACTGGGGAGAACTTTTTTGGGTCCAGTACGCAAGTGTGGCCAAATACGCACCTTTTGCATCCCAGTCGTGGAGCTCCACATTCACAAGTGGATGCACCAGTTACCTCCATTTTGTTTTCAACACACATTTTCAAAACAAAAGTCATACCACCTCCAAGGGACAGCCATATCCCAAAGTGGCATGATGTATTGTGACTGATAACGCATCAGTCATAATATATGATAAGGACACAGTTCTCTATAGTACAGGAAGAACAGGAGCAGACATAGAGGCGAAAATGCAGCCCTTGCATCACACATTATAAATATGATTTGCTGAAAGAAAATATTACTGAATGAAAAGAAAATGAAAAAAATAGTTTCTGGAACACAACAGAAAGCTGGTTCTAAAGTAAACAGTATGAAAACCAAAGGGATAAATGGATATGAATTGTAGGAAGTAACGTGATTCAGTTATTTAGCAGATACACTAGATCAGACTGAGGTTCTTTGTCTTTTAGCTTGTTTTTTTTTTTTTTATTGGGCTCACCACAATGTAACCCAGATAGACCATCTTAGGGTAGCTGGTTCATTCCACTGTGGTGTCACACAGACGAGGCACACTGATGAGTCCTGGTTGGACGAAACTCATGTATGTGTCTTCTGTTAGCACTCTTTGCACACTGTGTGATAGGCCTTTTGGCACCATGCATTTTTGTTTAAAGCTGAACCAGCATAATATTCTGTGGTGATTTGCATATTCAGCCTATGATGCTTTGCATTATTGGGGTATGTGTAATTTTGTATTTCTTTGAAACAGCTTCTCAGCCAATGCCCTTTGGGGTAACCATTGCCTCAGTGTTTGCATGCTGAGGTTCTTTGTCCTATATCACACAATAATCATATAACAAAGATTACGAGGAAGGTCAATAACAAACTAGGTTATCTGCACAGGAACCAAAACAGTTTAACAACTGACGTTAAAAGGGCTATTGCAAAGCAGGTCCTTCTTTCAGCCTTAGAATACAAGTCAATAATACTGCACAACTTACCTGAAACAATTTTCCATACGAATGAGGTTACTTTCAATAATCTAATCAGATTTGGCACAAATTCAGACAAAGAAACACCATTGTGACTTGTGCCAAAATTTCAGAATGTTATCATCAAAACTCAGAATGCAGTACTTAGTTTTTGATTTTCCTACATGAAACTTTAAATACAGGGACACCAGCAGTGTTAAAAAATAAACTGGTAAAAGTGCAAAATCCAAAGTCTCTGAGAATGATATCTCCAAAACAAGTTTGTAAAATTCTAATTAAATCAAAAATGGCAGAACACTCATTTTTTTTTATTATGATCCTGTTCTGATAAATGACACATATGAAATGGGTATGGATTTTGATCCTAATGCCAGCATTTTCAAAAAGAATTTGTAGGGAACTTTTGAAAACACTGTCAATCTGCAATTGCCTTGATGCTACCTGATGAAATCCCTCTACCAGAGAACACACCAGAACTACCCATGTTGTACTGTATTTTATGTAATTATATACATTTTATATAATACAATAGTTACAGAGTGTTTTTACCATATATATGATATGAGGTGTTAACATGTATTGTTTATACCTATTGTGAAAATGGATATTTGATCCTGTCCAGTTTCCTGGAAAAACAAATAAAATATATAAATAAAATAAAAATTCATCAGAAAACAACAAAAATTCAGAAAATAAAGTGACAGTCCCAAGCCCTTAATGACAGCTCAGATATCTGTGGGCAAACAGCAGCAGAGCTCGACCAGCCCTGTTACACCTGCAACGGGACCTCTGGGGACATGTGCACTGGGCTGGCTGGCATTATGGCAATCCCCTGAGTTGCATAATGCTGCTGTCCCAGACGCTCCCCTACAAGTGTGCAAAACTCATTTAAGACCATATGTATGCACATCCCACCTGTTGGCATTTTGACCACGAGGTCAGGAGGAATGATCTATAGTTACAAAGAAAAAAAGTAAGCATAACTATTATATGGGTTGTTTATATGCTAATGTTGTATGCCTGTGCCTGCAACTAGTGGTGGGTGAAGTGGCCCCAATTCGCTCCACAAAGTGATTCATGGAGGGAAGGTGAATTTGTGGAGTGCTCTGCAACGCGAAGCGGAGTATTCCGCATTGTAATGGGTAACGCGAAGTCCATTGAAAACAATGACTTTGCGTTACTCCGCCTTCCCAAACCACTACACCACCAATTCTTAAGGTGAAGTACATTGAAAACTATGTACTCTGCCTCACTTTGCCTTGTTTTTAAGCTCCAAAGGTGAATTTTGCAGTGATTCATGGGTTTTCAGGTCACATGGGCTCTAGATTGTTCTGCACAGCCTCAGTTTGGGGTAGTATGTATATAAAGCTATAGGAGGCAATCTGCTCTGAGACCTCTCTGTGATTCAAACCTTCTAAAAGCTGTTAAAAAAGCCTTTTTGGGTCATTTGCTTTGCTGAAACTTTAGTTCATTGATTATAGCCCGGAAACTCTCCTGTGCTCATATCATTGAGCGTTTATTGTTTGTGTGTGTATTTTGAATGTTAATGTACAATATTCAGTCTGTGTACTGAGAGACAGTGGAAGTGTGCTTTGGGGGAAGGGTGTATCTGTGGTGCAGGTAGATTAACTTGGAGAAAAAGACAGTGCTTTCTGTTTTGATGATATTTTTCTTGTATGACTGTGTTAATGTACACACAGTAATATTTTCAATAATTCTTGTCATTTTTTTGCAGATTGTTGTGGTGCAGCCGTGCATAATTTTAGTTTGTTTACAATGTGTGATTATATTACTGAAGTTTTCAATTTGCTACGCATTACTTAGTGTGTGTGAGTATGTGTGTGATGCATGTCATCAAATCAGACACCTTTTATTGTGCCACATAATTTCAGCAATGCGAACCTGCTATCCACTGCAGCTGTGTAATTTTTGTACTTCTTTGTGGTATCTTTACTGGTAGGGGTACTACTACTAGTGACTGTTACTGCAGTAGTGCAGTACACTGCCCCTCCCCGCTGCGGCCCACCCCAATTGGCAAAGGAATTATTTTCCAGTTTTGAATTTCTGATGGTGCGCACTGGTTAGGTGTTGATCCTTTGCATCTGCATCTCTTCAGCGCGCAGCACAATCTTAATCTGTCGTTGCATTTGCATCTCTTTAGGGCCCAATCTCCATCTCTAACTTAAGTCACAGTTGTTTCTTTGGCTTCCCTTCAGAGTACTGGACAGGTGTGGTGCATAATTCTGCATGAACATTGTACTCATTAATATGCATTTATAAGTCAGTACCATCATCACGAGTCACTGGTGATACAAATCACGTTCTTTCACAAATCACGATTTACAATCACGTCATGAATCACAACATTCATCTTTTTTAATCGTTACATGGATGTATTGTAAGCCTGTTTTGTAGTATCTCTCCATGCTTCACCACCCCACCATTGTACTCATTAATGAGTGTTTTTAAGTCAGGCAGTTTTGTGCCACACCTCATCGGGGCCCGTTGAAGTACAGCCAAAGGCATTCACGTTCCTTTATCATCATAGTCACAAATGCAGTCACAAATCATGATTTACAATCACGTCATGAATCACAACATTAATTTTTTTTAATAGTTACTTGGATGTATTGTAAGCCTGTTTTGTAGTATCTCTCCATGCTTCACCACCCCACCATTGTACTCATTAATGTTTGTTTTTAAGTCGGGGAGTTTTGTGCCACACCTCATCGGGGCCCGGGGAAGTACAGCCGTAGGCATTTGCGTTTCTTCATCATCACGGTCACAAATGCAGTCACAAATCACGATTTACAATTACATCATGAATCACAACATTAATTTTTTTTACTAGTTACTTGGATGTATTGTAAGCCTGTTTTGTAGTATCTCTCCAGGCTTCACTATCCCACCATTGTACTCATTAATAAGTGTTTTTTAGTCAGGGATTTGGACAGTGTCTGCAGTACATACACAGACTGGAAAAAAGACTGACTGCACACATGCAGTTTAGCACAGTGTACTTGCACTGCTCAGAATACAAAGTGTCACGCATACGGAAGACAACAAAAAAGGGCATAATTACTTACAAGGATCGGGGATGGTGGAGGAATACATTTTATAACACAGTAAGGAAGGTGTGGGGGAGCACATGGTGTGAGAAAAAAAACAAACAATGTGAGATCCCCATGGTAATCCAGCAGCAGTTCCAGCATGGACATAATTTGCAACTGATGTCCCTCTATGTGATCCAGCTGCTGCTCAACAGCACTCACCCTCTCATTGTTCTCCTCAACAGCACTCCAGAGAACTGCCAAGTCAGCCTGTGTTATACACAGTTCTCTGGGGTACACACGTTCTACAGGCTGACCTGCTGGCGGTATGGTGGGGGTGGGGGTTCTGGTGGAGCAGCAGGTGCTGCTGTGGCCCTCCCCTTCCTAGGGATGCCACCATGCACCGCTGCACTCTCTGGCACAGAATGGCCAGCAGGTGCAGGCATGGTCCGTTCTGTGGCAGCCTGCCGCTCCAACTGGTGGTGATTGAGCATATGGGTGTGCTGGCCCCCAGTCCCCAGGTGAGTCCCCGGGGGCCACGGTGCACCTCCACCTCATATAGGTGGCACTTGACCACACTGCTGTCCCCCCAATACAGTCAAAAAACTGCCAAACAATGGAGGTGTGGGGAGGACCAGGCATAGGCAGGGGAGGGCCAGATGAACTGGCAGCCAACTGGTCACGGTGCTGAACAGGGATGGGATCCACACCTGGGCCCGGTGGAACAGGCACATCCTGCTCCAGAGGACCTGGTGCTGGACTTGGTGGTGATGGTGGTTCAACTGCCTCAGAGTCAGGACAGGAGGTGGTGCTGGTCCTGCTTCCGGGGGGGGTGGGGCAAACAACTAACTACTTATAAAGGTAAGAGAAATAAAATTTACAGAAAGAACAAATTAAGAAAAAAAGTGTACAGAAAAGACAAAAAAATATAGCTTTTAAAAAAGCTGTTGGGTCTAAATCAAAGTTTAAATCTCCTCCTCGCTCTGATCTCAAAGTATCAGCAGTCACAAAACACACTCCTCTCTCTCCAGCTGCACAGGAGAAAGTAAAAGTGTCTGCTTGTATGACTCACTCCCTTCCTGCCTAGCTAATGAGCATGTGACTTACAGTACTGTAAACCATGTGATGTGTGGAGGGTCTGCCAAATCTGAAACACCAAGTGGATCTCTTAGAATCATAATGAGGAACGCGAAGTCCATTAAAAACGACTTCACATTACTTCACATTGCCATTCCACCTTAATGTGAAGTGGTAATGACAAGGCGGAGTGAGCACTTTGCATTGCCCACTCTGCATAGTGGAGCGGCAACACGAAGTGCCCACTTCGCGTTCACTTCGCCGGCAGAATTTAAATTCGCTGCATCTCTACTTGCAACATTGCAGTCTGTTGCTGTGAGGACTATTATGATGTTATAAAGAAGAACACTATGAAATCAGAAAATTCTGATAAAACTTGTTTATATAGACTGCATAGAAAATTATGCAAAATGTACTGCAAACCCTGGGGAAGATAAGTAAACTTTAAAAATGGTGTTCTCTGGTAAACTAGAACAGCGGAACCAAGTATGTTTATGGAATTATATACAGAAATATAAAGCTGGAGCTAGATTTTCATCCACATGTCAGGAACTTGTGACTTGATCATCCCACATCCTTGACTCTTTTGCTGATGTTATGCCACCTAAAAATGTGGTCTATCATGTGCAAATGCTGTGACTTGCAGCTGATTGGGTGCCGTATAATGACACGTGTCAATGCATGACACATACTTCCTAAGTTTTGCCCTGGTGTGACATTATCTGCCATAAATTCAGCAAAACATTTGTAAACAGCAACTAAGTATTCTGGCACATTTTCCTGCTACATTCACACACAAACATTGGAACCTGGGCCTGTGGTAAGATATTTGAAAATTCAGTCCCTGTTCTTTAGAGTACTGTATATCTTAAGCTGTGTCTTTTGTATTAACGACTTCCAAATTTCTGTTTCTAAACGTACACGGAATACTTAAACAATAAGGGCCAAAGCAGAGTAGGATATTTAAATAACAATGGGCTAGCTGGCCCACTATACAAGACAATAATGTGATTGTCAAGAGAATGAAGTATGAGGCCTTTTGAGTACTTTATCTTACAAGACAATCACATAATTATAGCCAAGGATAGTAAGCCAACTATCACATTATCACTGTTGTGCTTCATGAATTTGAGAAAGATAGTGGCACTGTTTTTGTCCTTTTTGACCAGGTCATTTGGTCTAATCACTACACTGTGAAGTTCATGTTTGCCCCCCCCCCCAACATCCTCTCCTGCTGAGATGGTTTGCTATCACCCTTTAAGGGGGACTGTTGCCAGAGGAATTTCTGGTGATGGCTGATCTATCTATCTAGTGTGGATGCTGCTTGTGCAGCCGGCGCGAGCGATGTAGTGGCGGCCTATAATAAGGCTGTCTCCGAAGCGCTTGATACCATCGCTCCAGTGCATATATAACCAAGATCTTCTCACTTGAGATCCCCATGGTTCTTTATTTATCTGATATTGTTTTATAAGGCAAGCCATTCAGAGAACAACAATCTCATTTACAATGACTGGCGGTACCAAGTGACCTCCCTCCCCACAAACCGTAAGCTGATGTTATGGGACTCCTGCAGCTCCCTTAAAGTTGCAGCTAATCCAGCACCAGGAATAATTTCTTTTTAAAAAAGAGCTCCAACAAATTGAAAGCCTCTTTTGTCCTCGGAGTCTATACAAGAACCCCTGCATTGCCTGCGGTCCCAGTTATGACCAAATTTCATCTGTTGACTGCAAGAGGTCGAGAGGGGTTTCCTGCCTCACCACACTTCCCCTCAATGACCACTGAATTGGATATCCACAAAGAAAGTGAAAAGTGAGTACATTTTTTGCCCTCCCC
This sequence comes from Neoceratodus forsteri, assembly GCA_016271365.2. Taxonomy (NCBI): domain Eukaryota; kingdom Metazoa; phylum Chordata; order Ceratodontiformes; family Ceratodontidae; genus Neoceratodus; species Neoceratodus forsteri. The sequence continues at coordinate 79,988,511 of CM057453.1, forward strand.
CCTCACCCGTCCAATTAACTATATTGATGAACTCTGATGACACTCAGTTTGGTACTCTTTGCAAAATCAACCAATGGTTTGGGTGGGGGGGTGGAGACTGATCAAATTGTAATGTGCCATATCTATGTAACTTGCCTTCCCAGAACCATTTTTATGTTTGCTTGCATGCATGTGCAAGAAACATAGTGCCATCATTCAAGTTTTTGTAGGTGTGGCATCCTGTCTTCCAATTCAGTCAGTGTGTTTGCAGGTGCGGCCACAATTCACCAATGAATGCTGCAGCTGTCTATGACAGCAGTTGAAAATGCAGTGCCGTACAATTGAAAGGGAGAGCTCCGCTTCAGTGAGCAGTGATAAGATAGTGTTGATTAGCATATTGCTGGCAATCCTGCTTGTATACGTCTCTGCTTTCTCTTCCTGGAACATAAATTCAGTTTGAAGTGAACTTTTCCTACGACTATCTTTGTGGGAGGAGGCGCAGGGGTGCCCAATCCCCATCACCTCAATTAAACTCCCCAAAGAAACAGACTTCCAGTTGCCATGCTGGGGCCCACCCCAATGCTGCTGCATGTCTGTATGGCTGTGGGGTGCCCAATCCCCTTCGGCTCCACTGCCCCCCCAAGAAATAATCTTCCGGCTGCCATGCTGGGAGCCCACCCCAGCATGGCACAAGTCCCATGTCATTGTCCTCAGCTCCACTGCCACCCCTCAAAAAAAATCTTCCAGCTACCATGCTGAGAGCCCACCCTAGTATGGCACAAGTCCCACGTCGTCCTCCTAAAAAGAAAACAAACTCTTGAAAAGAAAAAAACAGTCCCTCGTTGATTGTCTTGCCCCCCAACCTACACTCACCCTCTGCACATCCACCTCCCCACACCCCCACCTCTCTCCATATTACCCCTTGAGGCTGACAAGACAATCTTCGGTGGACCGGGAACACGTCTGCACTCTTCAAAGCCGACCGCGAACTGAAGAAAAGCCGGTAAGCTGTATAATGGAATAAATAGGGTTTTATCAACTTTGATGCGTATCTCAGGCATTTTGGGGAATTTTGGCACCAAGTTTTCAACAAGGGGTTTTTGGGACCCCGCCTCATGAATTCTGACACTGTCATGGCATTAATCGGCCCTGAAAGGTGATTTTGCGATCTCTGCGCTGAACCACCTTTCGGGACTGATTTACAAAATGACAGTGTCACAGTTCATGAGGTAGGCCCCCAAACATCCATATGTTGAAAATTTGGTGAAAAAAATTCCCAAAAATGACTGATTTATGAGCATGCATTTCACAGTTCCTACGCACGCTCGTAAGTTCATGAATTTTTAATATTCTCACTCCAGATTTTCAACATTGCCATTTTACCATACCTCCTTGTGAGCAGTACAGCTGTCATTTTTCACATCTCACCCAAAATGAGTTTCTGTGCATGTAGCACACAATGGCACAGTCAGTGTGCAAAATCAATGTTCAGGACAGAGTAAGAAAATCACAGTGACACTGTTCATGAGCAGAGGTCTTCAAATGACTATGTTAAAAATTTGGTGACAAAAGTCCATAAAATGACTGTGTTGCGAGCGAGCATTGCGCAGTTTCCACACACCCTCGTAAGTTCATGAATTTGTAATATTTTCAGTCCAGATTTTCACCACTGGCATTTTTGCACACTTCCTTAAGAAGAGTACAGCTGTCAATTTTCACACCATGGCCGAAATGTGTTTACGCACTTCCAGTGCAGAAATGCGTGGTCGCAGTGGGAAATCACTGTTCGGGACAGATTAAGAAAATCACAGTGACATTGTTTATGAGCGGAGGTCCCAAAACGTCTGTGTTGACAATCTGTTGTAAAAAATCCCCAAACTAATTACATTACGGGTGTGCGTTGCACAGTTTCTACGTACACTCATGACTTCACCAGTTTTTTAAATATTTTCACTGCAGATTTTCAACATTGCCATTTTTTACACCTCCCCATGAACAGTACAGCTGTTATTTTTCACATCCTGTTCGAAATGTGTTTTCACACCTGTGGTGCCAATGGCGTAGTCACTGTGCAAAAGCAGCTTTCAGCTAATGAACTGATACTGCCACTGTTCATGAGGTGGGCGTCACAAAAAAAACATGTTGAAAATTTTGAGTGAAAATACCAATGAATGCCTGAGGAGTTAGGGTTTCCCATCATAATGCCCCACCCTGTAGGGAATGACAGGGGTGTGACTTGGGATTGTCGCCTGTAATGCTCATACCATTCTACCCCCACCCACACCCTGCAGCCAGTGAGGGGGATCGAGGTGAGTCTTGGACTCTTCGGCCCCAAAGTTCACCCCATTCTCTTATACAGCACCCATCTCACCATATTTCCTGATGGAATGGGGTGAACATAAGGGCCAAAGACCCCAAGGCACACTGTGACACTTGTCGGTGTCTGCACGGTAGGGTGTGGTGAAATGGCATGGTCATTATGCCTGATGACCCAAAGGCACACCCCAATGCCTGTCAGTATCTGCAGGGTGGTGGTAGGGTTGGCTTCAGTTCAATACTTCACTGCCATTCCTATTATGCAGCTCTGTAACTCCTACCCTACCAATGCCAGTGCCAGCAAGCAAACATTCGGCATTGACAAATGCTTGTCTATATCTATAGTGGTCCAAAATAGGAGAACCTAGGGTGACATTCCATTTGCTACTGTGTACAGAGTTGACGATGGAGAGGGGGGGGGTGCTGTGATTGATTAATTTGTTGTATACCACAGCTGTGAAACTACCATCCTAGTGCCACTTCTACATCTGCTAGGATCATCCTTATATAAATCTGATACCCATTAATTCCATTTCAAATAATATTTATTTGTTCCTGCTGCTCAACTTAATAATTTCCTGCACCCCCAGGGCTAATCTCCACTTTTGTGAAAATTTGTTTACTAGTCTATACTAGGAATTAGGTTCCTTTCAGAATTGATGTTACAGTGCATAAGGTTAGAAATGTTAGAATCAGATGAGCTATATAGGTAACCGTAAACTATTTCATTCCCTGTAATAAAAACTGAACCCACCTGTACTTGGGGCATAATACTCAGCTCCTGGTGAGAAACTTGGAACTACCAGACACAGGGAAGCAATGAGAGTCCCCACTGGCCTTCAAACCACTAGTCTCATAGGAACAGTAGCCAAAGGGGCCAGGGGGGCCATGCCCCCCCCCACACTTTTAAAAGCGGGGGGAGCATTGCCCCCTCACTATTATGAAACTCAGGATTAAAATTATTTTTTCCTGCTACTCCCCAGCAATATTAAATAATCCCACCGCCATTCCTGCCATGCACCTGCCCGTGGCCCTTTAAATCAACCACAAATGGCAAGTGAGAGAACCAGGTAAAAGGTTATGGCTGAGATGCTCTCATTTTGGTCCAATCCAATTGGAGCCACAGAAGTGTGTGCTGCATTATGGCTGGCCGGGGATTGGATGGCTGGAAACTGCCAGCTGGAATGGAGCATAGCGTTACCATGTGTTACGGGAGAAACTCTCCCTCATCACTCTCTGGGTCCAGCTCTCTTCTTTGCTCTCCCGTCTCCACCTGCAGCCTGCTTTTTTTTTAATGTAAGCACCCTCTGGGCACTTACAAGTTAATTTTTGGTTGCTAGGGGGTAGATAGGAAGGGAGACAAACTGTGGTGCCATTGAGTCTGGGATGTTATGCTGCCTGTTGACTGCAGGTGGGGCCCCTTCAGAGAGGGTATAAATAGCAGGGGAACTTGGCACCAATGAAGATCAAGATCGAGGGAGAAACCCAGGAAGAGCAGAGCCAGGTTGTTCGGCCCACTTCAGCTGGAGGGCCGTGGCGGGGCCGGGATGGTCCACCTCCACCCTTGAAGACCCATGAGAGGAAAAGTGACAGTTCGGGAGTAGTAAAGGGGAGCAATGGAGCAGAGCAGAAGGGGCCAGTTGGTGCATTTGGGAGCTGGAGCCTGGGGAGATGAAAGAGAAATGGAGGCCCACCGAGTGAACTCCGGCACTTTGAAAGGGTAAGCACCAGCAGGGTCTAAAGCCCTAAAGGAAAGCTTGCCCATGGGTAGTTCAGCTGGTCAGAATAGTTTACTGTAGACAGGCCTGCTATGGCAAATAGGGCCTGGGGCATGGCTTGGAAGTGGCAGACCAAGCAGTTGAGGGTGTAATGGTGACAGAGTTACCCCTAATCCCCAGGCTGGAGGCCGCCGCAGAGTTAGGATCCATGGTGTGAGCTACTTATGGAGACGGGGAAAGTCCATTTGGGGGAGTGATGTTTGGGACTCCAGTGGGGTGGCAGTCCATTGGGTGATCTGTGTGGTACTGGCAGAAGTCCCCCTGATGAGTCAGTTTAGAGCTTGGAATCACTGCATGAGAGGACAGTGCTGGTAGTACTGGGATCAGGTCTGGGGCACCCAAAACCCCAAAATAAGGCCCAGCCATCAGCCAAAGCATCAGCGACTGGATGTCTGAAAGGGTGCTGGTGGTTCGATTCTTGCTTAAGAACATCGCATGAAAAGTACAGAATTAAAATCCAGAAGGGGAAAAAAAGTACTCCATTAAAAAATAGCCCCCAGGTGGAGAAGGGATAAGATCAGGCTGCGGAAATTAACAGAAGAGAGTGTAAAGGTTTGGGACAGTAGAAATGTCTTGTGCTGTCATAAGCCTGAGCAAATGGTATAGGAATGGAATTTGCCTGGGGAGAAAGGAAAAGGAAAGAAATGAACTGCTGCAGAAAGAGAGAAAGGAATGGAATAAGTCAGTGAATGGAATCATTGTCAAGCTACCTCATGTTTAGAGGCCTGTTCGGCCCTAGAAATGCTGCCAGAAATTCTAGCCTTTTCAGCAGAAGGGAGATCTGCATGAAATAAATTGTCTATTAGCACAAGAGACTGTTGCCTTAGATGTCCTAGCTATGTCTGTGAAGGAAACTCGACGAATAATACCCCCTGCTCCTTGGAGTGTCTGTTACTGTTTTTTCAAGTTTCATTAAATTACTTTTGCACTTTGATTTTGGAGTGGACAATGAACTTAATCGATGTGACTGTGCATGCTTGCTTGCTAACCAAAATTCCCCCTGTATCCTCCAAAACACCAGGCAGCAGATTAGGTCCTCTGTTTAATAGTGATCTCCAGTCACAACAACTCAATGTACCCAGTAACGAGATGCTTCTATTATAATTCTTTGGATTATGTTGCTTGTGTTGTGAAGTGCCCCCCTCCCAACAAGTTACCATCTGGACACTCCTAGATGGGGGGGGGCTTACATTAAAAAATGTGTTGCCCATTTTGCAGACTGCTGTGCTGGGATATGCTGCAAGAATGGGGGCAGCTGCAGTGCATACCCACAGCAATGGCCTTTGGCCTGAACGTGCTTTGAACATCAGACTATTGAATGAGCCTGCATGCCAAGCCTAGAAACAAAGGTGAGTTTGTCAGTCCAGATCCAAAAAGTTGTATTTTTGCAGCCAAAATGACATGATCTGATGATGTCTCTGGTCTATCACTGGAATTCATTTGGATTCTTACTGTCTGTGTAGAACCACTTTGGGTACAAAAACAGTAGAATGGAATAGTATTTATTTGTATACAGCACCTTTAAGAGCTCAAGTAACTAAAGGTGTTTTACAAAGCAGGGTGTTAGGTATTTGGAAAGCAGTTCTTTCTGCAAGCAAGTGTGGCAGCAATAGTGCACTTAACAAAATGTTATCCATACCATAGCAATCAACGCTTGCATTAAAACTCCATTTACTGACAGGGAGAACGCTGGTCAGAATGCTGGGGCAACTTCTAGGTCATTGTGATTACTGTCATCATGAGACTGTTTAACGTGTATCTATACAACTAACAGAGGTGAGCAGAAAGGATCTTGGTTTAGCCTTTCTCTGTAACCATATGTCCTCTGACAGATCAATGCAAACTATACTACTTTACATTGTTAGAACGTAGCATGAGCCCAAGTACTGGTACAGAACTTGAATCCATAGTTTTCTGGACTAAAGCAAGAGAATGCCACCTTTTAGGCCATGCTCTGAAAGGAGGTGAAGGAAGCATAGAATATATTCAAGTTCAACTTTTAAGATGTGATCTGTGTCCTTATTTTAAAATGTACCAAGCACTTGGGTTTCCCATACCTGAAAATCCTTGAAGTATAATATTCTATTTAAATGTAACATAATATGGAATTGCAGGTCTTAGGGTCAGGTCTCAAAAGACAAACTCATATCAGTCAGGGGGGTTCAAGTCAAGAGGCAGTGGTACTAACTTTGCTGGCTGCTTTCTTGATCTACTCACTCATCAGTCTCTTCTTGCCAAGTGTCAGTCTGACTTCACTGCACCCCAATTTAAGCTTATGTATCATCCCTAATTATGCTGTGTGTAACCCCTGATCAGTGCTGTCCTTTATCACAACTGTGGGCACCAGAATAAACACATTTTGAATACCCATTTTTCAAAAGATTCCCATGGAAGTCTGTTACAGCAGGCTGATGTTTCCATTAAAAGTAGTATTTACTATAGGCAGCAGCTTAGTAAGGGGAAAGGGAAAGGGGAAACTGTTGAACCAGGAAAGGCACACTAAGCCAGAAGCTTGTTTCCAGGTGCAACCTGGGAGCACAAGGAAGTCAAGTGACTTGCTTAGGGTCACACAGTATGCAAGTGGGAGCTGTGGGATTCAGACCCAGGTCTCCATGTTTGCAGCTCAGAGCCCTAAACCTCTGCGCTATACTGCCTCCTCTTAGTACAATAATGACAGTAAATGCACATTACAGGACTAATATTTAAGAGAAAAGGTGCCAGGGATAACATTTTGGGACTTGGACTAGGCAATTTAAACACCAAGGATTTGGGGACAGATGCAGTTGCAGGGGATGTTGGCACGCACATGATGTGTTTAAAGGTGTTGACGCTGCAGCTAGTAGCTTCTTTGGGACTGGGAGGGAGGTTATTCCAAGTAGTATATACTGTGAAAGATTTTTATATAAAAGCTGGGGGTCCAGGGACAGCAAGGGCCTAGTGGCCCCCAGCCTTTATATAAACATCTTTTCAAGTACATTACACTAATGCCTATGTAGTGGGTTGTCAATGGCATTGGTCAGGCCATTGCCCAGTCCAGTTGCAGCTGCAGACTTTAATGTCAGTCAGAGTCTCCCACACCCCTCACTTCAGGAAAAAAAAATCCCTGGAGTCAGGGGTAGGGAAGATGTAACAAAAATGTGTTTTATCTTCAGTAAAAGACCCAAAACTCACCACAGAGCACCTAAAACTCCAGAGTGTCTGAGGGCCTAGTGGCCCCCAGACCCCCAGCATTTTACAAGCATTTTTCATGGCTACCCCCTCACCCCCAGACCTTTAAGGAAAAGTCCCCTCCACCTGGAAAGTGTCCCTAGTGACACCAGTGCACAAAGGTGGGGCCCAAGAGAACGTTAAAAATGACTGTCCAGTCTCTATCCTCTGTACCTTAAGTAAACTGCTTGAGAGACTAGTCTATAACCAAATTATTGATTACATTGAACAGCACAACTTACTTACCAAAAAACAGCATGGCTTCAGAAAGAACCGTGGGATCAATGCTGCTTTATTTCATCTAACTACAGACATCCTGGAAGCACTAGACAATCGCCATGTGACTGGAGCAGTCTTTATAGACCTGACAAAGCCTTCAATGTAGTGAATCACCAGTTACACCTCTCTCTACTAACTTCACTAGGATTAGTCATCTTGGGCCATATTTTCAAAGCTTGGTGGCAAGCTGTGACAATGGCAGCTTGCGACGAGTGCTGTTGCATCAGGGACTCTGCACCTGAATCTCTATCGGACAAGGTCCCAGCACCTATGCCCCACAGCTTATGGCAACAGTGGCAGTGCGCAGAACCAATGGCACAGCTACAAGGCATGCCGTAACAGCTATGGGGCGGTGGGGCAGTGGGGCGGCAGCTGTGCCCTTAGAAAGGAGCACAGTATTGGCTAGTGCCCCACCACCCCACTGATCTGCTGGTAACCTAAATGTTTGCAAAACATATTACCCTGGTGATCTAGTGGTCCCTTCCCCCACCCAACATGCCGTAATGCAAATTATTATAAAAAAGTCAGTCCCTGGTGACCTAGCGCCCCCCCTGAAATCCCCAAGATGCACCTAATGTAAATTATTATGAAACAAAAGTCATTCCCTGGTGATCTATCACCCCAGCCCTGGTATGCCCATAATGCAAATTATTATAGCAAAAAAAGACATTCCCTGGTGATCTAGCAGCTCCCCCATCACCAAGATGCTGTACTGTAGAATGGTGAACAGTATTATTCCCTGGTGATCTAGTGGTCATCCCCACCCAGACCCAGTATGCCCGTAATGCAGAATATTATAGCAAAACAGCCATTTACTTGTGAGCTAGGGTTCCCGCCCCCCAGCCCAATATGCCCAAATATGGACATACTGATAACATCCCTGCCTGGTGGTCTAGTAGCCCCAAACCCCACCCCACCAGGTAGTGTCCACCACCATACTCCCACCACATCCCACACCCTGATCAGGTGACTGGCACAACCCTCCTCACACCACCATGGCCGGCTGTCAAATGAACTGTCAGAGTGCATACTATATACAATATGTGCTCCAACACTTCATTTAGTGTCCAGCAATGTTTGTGGGAGGAGGGCTCTGCCAGTTGCCCGATCGAGGTTTGGGATGGGGAGAAGTGGGGTGGTGGGCACTACCTGCCAGGGTGTGGAGCCACTAGACCACCAGCAATGGATGTTATCAGCATTTCCATATTCAGGCATATTGGACTGGATGTGGGGACCTTAGATCACAAGTAAATGACTTCTATGTTATAATATTGTGTATACCCGGCATACTGGGACTGGTGGGGACTAGATCACCAGGGAATGACTTGTTTTCTATAAAAATTGACATATGGGGCATATTTGGGATTGGAGGTGGGGGAGCTGCTAGATCACCAGGGAATTACTACTTTTTTATAATAATTTACATTATGGGCATATCAGGGTGGAGGGAACCACTAGATCATGAGTGAATTATGTTTTGTGCAGTTATAGGTTGCCAACAGATCAGGTCTCAAGGAAGGGGGACCACAGTGGTGTCTGGTTGACAACCCTCCCAAAGGATGTCTAAGTTATGCCGGCATAGTGACACAGAGAGTTGAGCCACTGGATGCCACATCTCACGCCATGCTGGCGACCCAGGTTCAGGAATGGACTTGGGTTGCTCAAGGGTCAGCAGGGGAGAGGAAGGATTGAGCATCTATAGACAGTTCTCCTTCCTCAGGGAGGGGAGACAGTGCAGCGCTGGGTGTCTGCATGGGCACATCACCTAAAAGAGGGAGGACTCAAGTCCAGAGTACATGGCTCCTTCCATGGAGGTGGGGGCCACCTGCCCCGCTCATTGCTCAGTTCATGGGCCTAGGAGAGAAAAGTGGAAAAAGCCAGGAGCTGATGGGGTCCATGATGGCCAGACGCAATCCCCCACTCGATACCATCCCTGATGTCTGGATTTGTGCTCCGAGGGTGGTGGTAAGCCGGAACTCCTCTCTTTGGCCCCACAGCGGGAGGCAATCAACGAGAGGAGTAGGGGGTCTGGCTGGGCAGGGAATGGTCAGGCTGGAGAATGTGTCCCTCCAAGGGAGGGCTGGAGCTACCCGTCGGCTCTGCAGTAAGCCACAAATTACTAAATAAAAAAAAAGAGGATGTCTAAGTTCAGTTAGAGCTGGTCTAACTGTACTTAGATCTTTGTCCTCGAGGAGGGTTTTGAAAATGCAACATTAGGGGATATAGCAGCATGCGTCTGCCACAAGCCCTCTAGTGCCATGCCGCAGGCCTTTTTGTGGCACAAGGCTGGCACAAGCCCCCTTTGGTGCATGCAGCCTGCATTTGATGTAGGCAGCTTTGCAAAATAGCTATGGCACATCCTTTGACGCAAGATGCCAGCTGTGTCAGATATGTTTGACACAAGCACCTTGCCTCCATCTCAGGGCTTTGAAAATCCAGCCCCTTGTCTCTGAAGTGGTTCTCAGATTACCTAACAGACAGATCCCGGTTTATGAAATGAAAAGGGTGCTCTGTCAGACAAGTGTACCATCCTGGACAGTGTCCCACAAGGATCAATACTGGGACCATTACTGTTCTCACTCTACACCAATGAGATGTCAAATAATTGTGAGGAAGCTAAATTGCTGCTGTACACAGACGATACAATTATATATCATAGTTCAAAGGAAATCGCTAAATTCAATGGCCTGCTCACTAGAGACCTGCACATACTCGAAAATTGGCTACAAAACAATAAGCTAGTCCTTAACGGGAAAAAGACAAAGGCCTCCTCCCTCTTTGGACCTAAAAGCCTAGGCCCACAGAGACAGCACTTGTTAAATCCTTCCTTCTCTGATGGATCCCAAATTGAAGTAATAGACTCCATTAAGTACCTGGGAGTCCTCTTAGACAAAGACATAACTTTTAATGTCCATGTTGATAACCTCATTAAATCCTCGTACCAAAAAATTGGTCTCCTCTACAGGTTAAGCCCATACCTCACCAAAGAGTCACATCTAAAAATTCCCAATTGCACCCTCCTGCCCACCCTACTCTATGGCTCCCCAGTCCTACACTCTGTTAGAAGCACAGAATTGGATAAGCTCAAATTCTTGTATTATGCAACAGGGCAGTTCGCCATAAGGGCATCTCCTAAAGAACATCACTGCAGAGTGCTCCAAACCCCAAACTGGCCCTCACTCAGTGGAAGGCTGGAATTCTCCACGCTACCCCTAGTCTTTATGCTGATGAGCAACAAAGCCCCCACTAGCCTCAAAGACCTAATGATGTCTAAACCAGATGGTGCCCCCTTAGAACATCTAGTTGAACGTTCCTCCAGATCCCTAATGTGAGGACACAAGCAGGCAAAAGGTCCTTTGCCACATCAATTCTGACCATTTGGAATGCTCTTCCCAACAACATTGAACAATATTCAAGAAAGCTCTTCACTGGAGGAGCTCAGAAAAGGCCCAAAGGTGCACTTATTATAACAAAGCTCTGGTAACTGTTACATTGACAGGCTCCTTGCCAGTGTCACAGAGCAAGCTTCAAAAATATTCATTCTGTATTATTGTACATGGAGCCTAACCAAAACTCCAGAGGAAATATTTTGCAATATGTGAATTGATTCTGATCTGAACTGGGAAAATACAGTTATTATGTCCTATAGAATAGCATATATTATAATAATAATTCTTTATTTATAGTGCACCTTTTAAAACCAAGGCGCATAGCAATCAGAACAATTAAAACATATAAAACATCATCACATTCAATAAATACAAACATGTCAGCCAACATCTTCAGTGCATACCTTATTCCACAGGAACATTTTTAGAGCAAAGCCTGTTTGAATCCACCCACGGTCATGCACTCCCTAATCCGACGGGGTAGAGAATTCCAGACGGTCGGGGCCATGAACATAAATGCCCGGGCTTCTGCAGATTTTAAAGTCACCCTCAGAATCTCTAGCAACCCCTCATTGGCCGAGTGAAGTGGTCGCTCAGGGTGATAAGGAATCAGGAACTCTTTCAGGTAGTCAGTGCCCAGTCTGTGTAGGACTTTGTATGTCAGTAACCTGACTTTGAAGGAGATCTCCCACTGAACTGGCAGCCAGTGCAGTTCCCACAGTACCGGTGTGATATGGGAAGATCTCGGAATCCCCATCAACAACTGGGCTGCTGAGTTCTGCACCAGCTGCAAGCGATGGATATCAACCCCCTGGTAGCCCAAAGTAAAGTGAGTTACAGTAATCTAAGTGTAAGGTCACAAAGGCATGGATCAATATAGGCAGATCTACGGACAGAAAAAGGTGCCTGGAGATGTTTCTTAGATGGTAAAAAGATGACTTTACAATGGCACGCACCTGTTCAGAGGACTGGAACTCAACGTCTCCCAGGAACAATCCTAGGGAGCAGCCTGCCCCCAGCCCCCTATCCGGCGGCCTGGCTCCAGAACCATCACCTCCGTCTTCCCAGGGTTCATCTACAACAAACTGAACTTCATCCAATCTTGGATTTCATCAAGTCAGTTATTAAATACCAAGACTGCTCCTTCCTGGTTGGGGGCGAAAGACAGGTAGAACTGGGTATCATTGTCATAGCAATGAAACCTCAACCCGTACCATCTCACAATGTCTCCGAGGGGAAGCATATACACCGCAAACAACATGGGGGACAATACTGAGCCCTGAGGAACCCCACATGACAGCAGGATCGGATCAGAGGAAAAAGACCCCCGATACAACCCTCTGAGTTCTTCCCATGAGGTATGATGTAAACCATCTGTAGACTAACCCAGAGAATCCACAGATAGATCTCAGGCACTCAAGCAGCACCCCATGGTCAACAGTGTCAAAAGCTGATGACAGATCTAAAAGTACCAAAATGGACCATTTTCTCTGGTCTCTCACCATCAGGAGATCATTGAGCACCCGAACCAGGGCAGTCTCAGTACAATGCCTCTTCCAAAAAACAGATTGGAGAGGTTCGTGGATGTTGTGGATGGTCAGATGGTTCTTCAGTTGTGCAGCCACTACTTTCTCGATCACGTTCCCCAAAAAGGGAAGGTTCAAGATAGGCCTATAGTTAGCAAGAGAGTCTGGGACCAAAGAAGCTTTCTTCAACAATGGCGTCACCACTGCCTCTTTCAAGGAGAAGGGGAAAACACTGGAGTCAAGGGAGCACCAGATTATCTGTGTCAGAACCGGGACAATAAGATCGCAACAACCCATAATCAGGGCTGTCGGGCTTGGGTCTAAACTACAATCCACCTAACATCTGCGACTTCCGGACAGTCGAAGGTACTCCAGGAGAATGGAGGGACTGTGACCAAGTCCTGATCCTCCTCAACTCACATAGAATGTCTCGCCAGGATCTCCAACTTGATGTCAGCCACCTTATCAGCAAAGAACCGAGCAAGCTCATCACACTGCAATTGTGAAAAAGCTCTTCAGAGCTGCATACAGGTTGAGTTGCACAACCTGTCCACAGTTCTGAAGAGCTGAGCTGGTCGATTCTGAGCGGTAGAAATTTCCCTGGACAGGAACTCTGCCTTCTTATGGGAAATTTTTGACTGGTAGAACTGATAATGTTCTAATAGTCTAAGGTGATTGGCATACAGGCCAGATTTCCACCAACAACGTTCTAACCTGTGACCTAGTCACCCGCAACTCCCTCAAGGCTCCATCGAATCACGGAGCCCGAGGGCGAAGGGAGAGAGGACGCACACAAACTGGTGCAATGATATCTAAAGCTGAGGTGATGGCAGTATTATATGCCAAGACCAAGGCTTCAGGATCCTTGCAATCCACAGGAAGTTCTGATAGGTCAAGGACCGCTACTAGGCCGTAGGATGTAATATTCCGTAAAGGTCAGAACTTGACCATCTACACAGGGGATGACCTACAAGGGGGGATGTAAAAATTGAACCTCACCATGTAGTGATCAGACCAACCGACTGATTCCACCCCCCCACATCCAAGGCCTCAATCCCCAGGAGGAAAACCAGGTCAAGAGAATGGCCACATTTATGATTAGCAGTGGTAACCACCTGTGTCAAGCTCAGTGAATTCATCAGCTGGAGGAAATTTTGTCCAAATTGCGAGAGTTCGTCATTGATCCAGGCATTGAAGTCGTCCAGGACTATCAGCCTGGGCAACGCAAATGACATATCGATAACAAAATCCACCACTTTCTTAAGGGATTGCTTCTCATCTCCGGGTGGATGATAGATGAGAGCTATTCTATAGCCTGCACCTGCTACTACAGCACATTCAAATGAGCTGGTCACATCAACTGGAACACTGGTGAGCTCCAACTCGGTCTTGAAACAGACCGCAATCCTCCCCCCTGTGGTCCGATCTTGGACAGTGTATCACCATGTACTCGGCCGCAATTGCGGCCTCAAATATGGGACCCACATTATCATCCAGCCAGGTCTCAGTGATGCAAGCCAGGTCTACCGACTCAACAAGATCCGCAATCACTGCGGTCTTGTTCTTGACAGAGCTGGCATTCCACAACACTGCCCGAGTCGGACTAAACTCCTGGGATGCCCCGACCACCAGCCCATCCCCAACGATGGTGTCCTTGGGTATGGAGGCCAGGCATGGAGGCCCACACTCTAGACTCAATTTCACCCCAGGGTGTCTTCTAAACTTAACAACCCCGATAGGAGCACCCCACTCTTCCAGCCTCTGCTGTTCACCCCCCCACCCCACCCCACCCCACCCCACCTCCTCACAGGCAATACCTAAAGCCCTGCAATGTTGGTAGATAGAAAAAAAATGGAGGGGGGCAGAAAGGGCAGAGGGCGTGGAGGGCGGAGGCTGAATAGCGCACGATCGGGGGCAACCCAAATTGACAATTATCCCAGAACTCCCACATAGCCAAACAACACCAGTCTAACTGGTTAGTTATGACAATTAAATGAAATATATAAAACCCCAAAACACAGCCAAACCTTTTCTCACTCCCCCAACTAAATAATTATATCAATTCCAAATAACACAAAATGACTAAAATACATAACTTAACAATAAAACCTAACCTCTCTACCACACAAAATAAAGTTGGCCACTGATCCTCTCACTATCTGGGCCACCTAGCAAATTAAAAATTATAAAATTATAGCACCCGGGACTCTCACTCCCTGGTGCTCTAACACTCAAACCAAGATAAAAATAAACAAATAAACTAAGAATTTATGGAAATTATTCGGAAACACCCTCCAGAAAAGTCTCTCACAAATCTCTGTAACAGGGTGAATTCACAGATGTTAACTGAGCTCTCTCACTGCTCATAAAAGTATATAAAGACAAAAAAGTACTTGCAGTTGGGAAATAATCAAACTGGCAGTAATCCAACCAATCCACAGTCTAAAACAATCGGATATAGGAGTTCGCTTGCACCAGGAACAATATCATCCAAGGATTGGGAGTTCATATAAATTCTCAGTCTTCCAGTATGCAGATGTTAAAACCATCAATAGGCCACAGGAATTCTTCCACCATCAATGAGGGAATCACTCCATCAGGGCAGGTTAGTGGCCCACCACTACGGCTCTGGGACAAGTTCAGCCCTCCATGGACTACCCCAGAGACCTAGCAGGGGGAATAACAGGCCAGGTCCTCCAACCGACCCCACTCCCCACCCCTGTGTGGGACACTAACCCCACCTGAAGCCCCTCAAAGGCCTGTCAATCAATTCAAATACGGTCCAAGATCAGTCATTCCTTTGCCAAACACAGAATGCATGAACTCCAAAGCCAGAAATCCCAAATCAGGCCTCCAGGACAAACTCCCGATTTACCCTCACTAGACTCAAATACAGAGGGACTCCAATAGCAACTTCAGGGCTGAAATGTCCATTAAATATTTGGAAAAAAGTAATACCACTGGGAACCACTGCCAAACCCCAAGTAATCAAATCTCCACCGGGATCCCAGATCGAAACCTTCGGCATCCAGCACGCTAACAGCAAAGTAGTACTTCCAAAAGAGGATCCAGAGAAACGATAGAAAACACAAACGGATGTCGTCCGCAAACGGACACACAGTCCTTGATTCTCCTCACTCCGATCCAACAGAAGGCATCACAGCACAGCCCCTTTAGCGCCATGAATTTCAGGCCAGAGTTACAGTTCACCCCAAGCCCTCGGGCGCGTACTGCAATTCGGCAAATCAAACGCGGCGATCAGAGAAAACATAAAAGTGGGACAAAAATAAAAACACAGCACAGCACCAAGTAGAGCGATGCGGGGTGAAACCGGCAACAGTAAGCTGACAATAAGCTAAAAACTAAAACAGATGGATGAACAGGTGACTAGCCCAGCACGGCTGCCGCCATCTTCGTTTAAAGCAGTACCATGGCAAATAACCAAATCATATAATGTTGAGTACTGTATGTAGATTGTACCGCTATGTAGCCTTGTAAGTAATCTTAAGCATTAAAGTGTGCCTGTCCAATCCATTACTTTATTGTATGCATCCAGACTATGAGTTATCTCTGTAATTAATCCTGGGTCACCCCTGAAAATGGGGCCTCCTGCAGGCCCAGGGGGCTTACCTGGTCAACAAAATTCAAATACATAAAAAAATAAAAATGTGACATGGGGAAAATGGGAACCAAGGGGGCAGAATGCAGGTATAAAATAAAATGACAGGAGTCACTAAGTGTACACCCATGCATGTACACACACACACACACACACACACACACACACACACACAGATCCTATGCACACACAAACACACACACACACAGATCCTACGCAGCCTTTGGAGCCTTTAGAACTAAAGAAGCAGCATGTAGCCCTTGTCAAGCCCAGTCAACCTCCTTCCCAAAGCTTCAAAGCATACACGACTTGCACAGCAGGCATACCACCATTGCCAATGCAGCAACAACTTGTATTTGGGGTGGAGGAGGCAACACCTAGGATTGCTTAATATGGCCTTTTAGGCCTGCAATACATGTTTCAGAGCTTAAATGCAAGGTCCTATCAACAAACCCAGTTAAAACCAACATATCAACTAATATACCCTGACTTCTTTGTTTTGTTTTTCCCTGCCTTGCTAGGCCTTTTAAATGTTGGCAAAAGCCACCAACTAAGGGATTAGTGTGCAGGGGTTGAACGGATTTATATGTAAGGTGTCAGCTAAGAGTGGGCTGCTGGTTTCTATCCAGATGTACTGCATGTGAAGTCAGTAGGCATAACACTGTACAGTCACTGTAATTAACAGTTATGCAGGAATACCACAACAAAAAACTACACCGATGTTTAACACATACAGTAGTTTCTCTCATTTTGAAAATGTGTTAATCTTTTATATACAGTGCTCCCACTTTTATCCACCAACCTCCATACATCCTAAATGTGAGCGGATAAAAGAAGGTGGTGGATAATAGAGGGTTGTGGTCAAAGGGGGAGATAACATTTCTGGAAAACGGGACAGGAGTTCACATTGGCATTAAGTGAGGGTGGTGGATGGGGGGGCAGATAAAGGAGGAGGCACTGTACTAGCATGTAGAATCACCACGTTACTGTAATTTCTGAGGAGGAAGGGAATGGGGGAGTTAAAGGACAATGAGCACATCTTAAATGAGCCATAGTGGAGGCAACAAACCTTTGTATTTGACAAATAGACAAAGGCAAAAGGAAAAGAAAATCACTATGGTTCACGCAGGTGGCGGCAGGAAAAGTAAGGGAAAAAACATTAGCATTCAGGAACTATAGGGAGACTCAAAGGGAGGAGAACAGGGCAGTGTATCTAGAAAAACAGAGGGAGGCAGGGAAGGCACATCATCAGCGCCAAGGCAAGGACAGAGGAAAAGGGTCTAGTACGATCTCCTGACACCGATCTTCATGGATAAAAAAAGCCCGTAGTTGACTTCCCATTTCAAATCTTCCCGCTGTTGATTTTGTACCGATGCTGATTCTCCCAACAATGTAGCAAACAGCCGATCAGTTCATGTATTCTAGGAATGCCCACGGATACCAGGGTTTGGGAAGTATTACTTGTGAGAGCTGCTCTGAACTTGTATGCCATTTTTGTGCAGTTAAAGCTGTTTTGGAAACAGTGATTCATTTAAGTAACATAGCAGTCTTTGCACCGATGCTGATTCTCCTGACAGAGAAACTAACAGTTGTGATTTTTTTAAGCAAGTAACATAGCAGTCTCTGCACCAATGCTGATTCTCTGACAGAGAAACTAACAGCTGTTCAGTGAACAGCTGATCACGCCAGCAACTAACATGGTCGTCTCTGCGATGACGCTGATTCTCCTGACGGAGAAACCAACAGCTGTTCAGGGAACAGCTGATCATGTCAGCAAGTAACATTACAGTCTCTGATAGGCTACTCACCTGATGCTACTAGGGCATAAAGGACAGGCTGTATTACAGGTTGAAGGTCCATAGTTAATCAAAATGGCAGAAGTGGTCTTGTCAGTTCAGGAAGTCTGTCAGAACTTGCCACCCAAGCAGTCACTGCGGCAAGTAATTAAGCATGCTCGGCGATTCAATATAACCCCTGAACCACGAACACAGGAGGAGGTTGCAATATCTCAAGAATTCACCACAGTCAACAGGCAATATTTCCTAGCCCGAGATGCTACTTTTGGCAATGAAAGGGTTTTGTTATTCACCACCAAAAAAATATAGAAAGCTAATGAGTGCAGACTACTGGATAATGGACGAAACGTTTTGAGCTGTTCCAAACCTGTTCTGTCAGCTCTATTCTATCCGTGCACCAGCTTGGGAACATAGAGACATGCAGAATATTGCCACTGGTGTACGCACTAATGTCTGCTAAATCAGAGGACTGTTATGTCACGATGTATCAGGACCTTCAAGATGTGGCAGAGGAGTATGGTTATACGCTGTCACCCCATGTCATTATAACAGACTTTGAGCAAGCTGCTATAAATACTTGCAAGATTGATTTCCCCAATGCAATAAACAAGGGTTGCCTTTTCCATCTAGGCCAAACTGTGAGGAGAAAGATTCAAGGATTTGGCAGAAGAAGTTAAAAAAGGAGACAAGACCTTCTGTAGATACATTAGTGAGAAGAGAAGGACCAGGAGAGGGACAGTAAGACTGAAAGGGGCGGAAGGAGTGGGAGTGAGGAGAGGGACCAGGAACAAGCATCAATCCTTAACAAATATTTCTGTTCAGTTTTCACAGAGGAAGAGGAAGGAGAGGAACCACAACAAAGAATCAGGAAGGGAGGGGAGGTGCACAACAGTCCATTTTAAGAGGAGAGAGTCATAGAAGAACTTAAAAAAACTGAGGGTGGATAAGGCAATGGGACCAGACAGAATTCACCCTAGAATTTTAAAGTAACTGGGGGAGATACTGACAGCACCAGTAAATGCCCTTTTCAACAAGTCACTGGAAATGGAAGATTCCGCAGTATTGGAGAAGGGCTGATGTGGTACCTCTCCACAAAAGTAGGAGTAGGAAAGAGGCTGGAAACTATAGACCAGTCAGCTTGACCTCGGTGGTGGGTAAAATTATGGAATCTCTGCTAAAAGAAAGGATATTAGAGCACCTAGAATCAAATGGAGTACAAGATTTGAGGCAACATGTATTCATGGCAGGAAACTCATTTCAAACTAATCTGATACATTTCTTTGACTGGGTCACTAGGGAGGTGGATCAGGGGGGCGCACCGGATGTGACCTATCTTGATTCCAGCAAGGTGTTCAACACCATTCCACATAGGAGGCTTGTGAACAAGCTGGGCAGCCTGGGACTGGGACACAAGATAGTGGACTGGTGGAAATTGGCTGAAGAGTAGGACACAGGTGATAAATGGGGCTAAATCCAAAGTAGGGAGGGTGACCAGTGCAGTGCCACAGGGTTAAGTTCTCGGACCAGTGCTATTTAATATCTACATCAGTGACATTGCAGAGAGGCTGGAGGGGAAGGTGTGCCTCTTTGTAGATGACACAAAGATCTGCAATAGGGTGGACAGTCCAGGAGGGGTGGAGAGAATGAGGAGGGACCTAGCTAAAATGAAAGAATGGTCCAGAGTATGGCAACTAGGATTCAATACAAAGAGGTGCAAGATTGTGCACTTGGGGCACAGGAACCCGGGGAGGACTACATGATGAAGGGGAGATATAAGTGGCCACAAAACAGAAAAGAGATCTGGGGACTATCGTATCTGATGATCTAAAGGTGGTCAAACAGTGTGCCAAGGCAGTGGGAAGGGCCAGTGGGGTGCTGGGATGCATATGGAGAGGTATCTCCAGCAGAAGAAAGGAAGTCATAATACCACTATATAGGTCATTGGTGAGACCCCATCTGGAGTACCGTGTCCAGTTCTAGAGGCCTCATCTCAAGAAGGACATCGACAGGGTGGAGACAGTTCAGAGAAGGGCAACAACAGTGGTGTAGGGCCTGCACCACAGGCCATACAAGGAAAGATTGGAGGAGCTCAATATGTACGTCCTGGAGGAGAGGAGAAAGAGGGGAGACATGATAGAGACCTTCAAGTATCTCAAGGGGATTAATAAGGTTCAGAAGAGCAACATCTTTCAGAAGAGAAGTTGCCCTAAAACAACAAGAGGACATGACATGAGAATGGAAGGGGGTAGACTAAGAGGAAATGTAAGGAAGTACTTTTTCACATTAATGGTGGTGGATGCTTGGAATGGCCTGCCCCAGGAGGTGGTGGGTGCAAACACAGTGGGGGGATTTAAACAGGCATGGGATCAACATAAGGGAACCCTAGATGGGGGATGGAGAGGCAGCAGCCGGGGAACAGTAGGGTCAGTGGCAGCTAATTAAAGGTAAGATACACAAGCAGACTGGATGGGCCTGGCAGTCCTTATCTGCCATCATTTTCTATGTTTCTGTGTTTCTAAGTTTAAAATTCAAATGTCATTGCTGACCTTCCACTTGAACAGTGCGTGAGTGTACATGTATGTGTTACTGTGAGTGTGAGCATGTGTGTGAGTGCGTGCGTGCGCGCGTGTGTGCGTGTGTGTCTCACTCTGTCTGTATCTATATCTGTCTTTGTTTGCTTATCCTCTCTAGCCCTCAGTCCAATATGTAAAACAATGAAATCTGAAACTGGCCCCTGGGACCACTGCCACCTCATGGATTTTTATGCTTTCTGGATTTAGGACAGTCAAAGCAGTATTCGACGGTGCCTAAAACAGAGTAAAATACTATCTGATCATATCATATGATGAAATAATGAATGGAAAATGTCAGTTCATACCCACAACCTTGTACAGGTCAAGATCAAGCCTTCAACTACTGAGTCTTCTACCACACTGCCATTAAAAACCTTCCAATTCATTATGTTATTTGTGACAGAAAAGCAGCAGCCTGTTCTCAGAAAACAAGATTATTTTGTCCTTTTCATCAGTTAAAAAAACTACAAGATATACAGAGAAGGTTGTTTGAATAACTGTGGCTTCTGTGTTTCTTTAAAACAGACTGCAATCTCTGTGTTTTCCAGAGACAGATGCAGGAACTAAAATATATAAACGCTCTAGCCAGCTTAGCCAGTAAGTGACATAGTAACATAGCAACTGAATATTATGATGATGGAAGGGGCTTGGATGTCAATCTTGTCTGTCCCTCCTGCTGCACGGCAGTGACTATTCCCAGTTTGTATATGGGCACATATCCATGCTTAACAGCTCAAATGTCACCTACTCATGTTGAATAACCTTTCTCCTTCAGGAATCTGTCTAGTCCTGTTCTGAAAGCCTGAGCAATGCTCATCTCCACAGTCTCATTGGGTAGGCTATTCCACATGTTAGCCATCCTTTGTGTGAAGAAATGCATTTTTAATGTTTCCTCCAATCCCCTTCTCCCAGTTTGAAGGCATGCCCTCTGGGTCTGCTTGCACACACCAGCTCAGACATCTGTGTGTACTCCACACTCCCAATCCCCTTTAGTGTACCATGATCATGTCCATTCACAGCTTTCTCTTTTCTAAGCTAAATAAACTGACTGTGTCCAACCATCCTCACAGCTCTTGCCTCCTAAGCCACTAAACAGCTTGTTCACCATGCCAACGCCAACCCTTGCAAACTCTTTAATGCGTTTCCTGTACTGCAGTGACCAGAAAGGGTCACAGTACTCCATTTGAGACTGAACTAAAGTCTTATATAAAGGAAAGTCACCTATCCTGACCTGCTCCTTACCGCCTTCCTAATACGTCCCTACATTACATCTGGTTTCTTGGTTGCTTCAGCATACTACCTGCCTGGCTTCAGTTCATAGTACACAGTTACCCCAGTTCCATTTCTACAGTTGTGCTATCCATTGTTGTACAATGCAGGGTACACGTGTCCCCAATTCCTCATCACTTGGTGTAGTACCTAGTGGAGGGGCAAAGTGGCCCTAATTTGCTCCACGGAGTGATCTGCAGAGTGAAGGTGAATGTGTGGAGTGCTCCGCAATGCGTAGCGGTGTACTTCATGTTGTAATGGGTAAAGCGAAGTCCATTGAAAACAATGACTTCTCGTTACTCTGCCTTCCCAAACCACTACTCTACCAATTCTTAAGGCGAAGTGAAAACAATGTACTCCGCCTCACTTCCCCTTGTTTTTAAGCTCCAAAGGTGAATTTTGCAGTGATTCATGGGATTTCAGGTCACATGGGTTCTAGATTATTCTTCACAGCCTCAGTTTGGGGTAGTGTGTATATGAAGCTGTAGGAGACAATCTGTTCTGAGAGCTCTGTGATTCAAACCTTCTAAAAGCTGTTATAAAAGCATTTTAGGGTCATTTGTTTTGCTGAAACTTTAGTTAATCAATTATAGGAAACCTTCCTGTGCTCATGTCATCAAGTGTTTATTGTTTTTGAGTGGATTTTGAATGTTAATGTACAATATTCAGTCTGTGTACTGAGAGACAGAGGAAGTGTGCTTTGGGGGAGGGGCGTATCTGTGGTGTAGGTAGATTAACTTGGAGAAAAAGACAGTGCTTTCTGTTTTGGTGATATTTTTCTTGTATGACTGTGTTTATGTACACACAGTAATATTTTCTATAATTCTTGTCATTTTTTTGCTGATTTTTGTGGTGCAGCAATGCATAATTTTAGTTTGTTTAAAATGTGTGGTTATATTACTGAAGTTTTCAATTTGCTATGCATTACTTAGTGTGTGTGTGAGTATGTGTGTGACGCGTATCATCAAACCAGACACCTTTTATTGTGCCACATAATTTCAGCAATGTGAACCTGCTATCCATTGCAGCTGTGTAATTTTTGTACATCTTTGTGGTATCGTTACTGGTAGGGGTACTACTACTAGTGACTACACTGCCCCCCCCCACTGTGGTCCGCCCCAACCGGCAAAGGAATTCTTTTCCAGATTTGAATTTCTGATGGTGAGCACTGGTCAGGTGTTGTGCCTTTGCATCTGCATCTCTTCAGTGTGCAGCGCAATCTTAATCTGTCTGTGCATTTGCATCTCTTTAGGGCTCAATCTCCATCTCTAACTTAAGTCACAGTTGTTTCTTTGGCTTCCCTTCAGAGTACTGGACAGGTGTGGTGCATAACTCTGCATGAACATTCTACTCATTAATATGCGTTCTTAAGTCAGGACCATCATCACAAGTCACTCATGATACAAATCACGTTCTTCATCATCACAGTCACAAATGCAGTCACAAATCAAGATTTATGATTACGTCATGAATCACAACATTAATTTTTGTACTAGTTACTTGGCTGTATTGTAAGCCTGTTTTGTAGTATGTCTCCATGCTTCACCACCCCACCATTTTTCTCATTAATGAGTGTTTTTAAGTCGGGGAGTTTTGTGCCGCACCTCATTGGGGCTCGGGGAAGTACAGCCGTAGGCATTCACGTTTCTTCATCATTATGGTCACAAATGCAGTCACAAATCATGATTTACGATCACATCATGAATCACTACATTAATTTTTTTTTTTAACAGTTACTTGGATGTATTTTAAGCCTGTTTTGTAATATCTCTCCATGCTTCACCACCCCACTATTGTACTCATTAATGAGTCATTTTAAGTTGGATTGTTTTGTGCCACACCTCATTGAGGCCCGGGGCAGTACAGCCATAGGCATTCGTGTTTCTTCATCATCACGGTCACAAATGCAGTCACAAATCACTATTTACAGTACAATTACATCACAAATCACAACATAAATTTTTTTACTAGTTACCTGGATGTATTGTATGCCTGTTTTGTAGTATCTCTCCAGGCTTCACTATCCCACCATTGTACTCATTAACAAGTGTTTTTAAGTCAGGGATTTGGACAGTGTCTGCAGTACATACACAGACTGGAAAGAAGACTGACTGCACACATGCAGTTTAGCACAGTATACTTGCACTGCTCAGAATACAAAGTGTCACGCATACGGAAGACAACAAAAAAAGGCATAATTACATACAAGGGTTGGGGATGTTGCAGGAATACATTTTATAACACAGCAAGGAAGGTGTGGGGGGCACAAGGTGTGAGGAAAAAAAAAACTAATATGGGATCCCATGGTGATCCAGCAGCAGTTCTAGTACTGACATAACTTGCAACTGATGTCCCTCTATGCAATCCTGGTGGAGCAGCAGGTACTGCTGTGGCCCTCCTCTTCTTAGGGATGGACAGCTGCACCCTCTGCCACAGAATGGCCAACAGGTACAGGCATGGTCCATTCTGTGGCAGCCTGCCACTCCAACTGGTGGTGAATGAGCATATGGGTGTGCTGGCCCCCAGTCCCCAGGTGAGTCCCCTGGGGGCCACGGTGCACCTCCACCTCACATAGGCAGCACTTGACCACACTGCTGTCCCCCCAACACAGTCAAAAAACTGCCAAACAACGGAGGTGCAGGGAGGACCAGGCAAAGGCAGGGGAGGGCCAGATGAACTGGTAGCCGACTGGTCATGGTGCTGAACAGGGATGGGATCCACACCTGGGCCTGGGGAAACAGGTGCATCCTGCTCCAGAGGACCTGGTGCTGGACTTGGTGATGGTGGTTCAACTGCCTCAGAGTCAGGACAGGAGGTGGTGCTGGTCCTGCTTCGGGGGGGACAAACAACTAACTTCTTATAAAGGTAAGAAAAATAAAATTTACAGAAATAACAAATCAAGCAAAAAAAAGTACAGAAAAGGCAAAAAAATGTAGCTTTTAAAAAAGCTGTTGGGTCTAAATCAGTGTTTGAATCTCCTCCTCCCTCTGATCTCAAAGTATCAGCAGTCACAAAACATACTATTCTCTCTCTGTCTGCACAGGAGAAAGTAAAAATCTGCTTGTATGACTCACTTCCTTCCTGCCTAGCTAAAGAGCATGTGACTTACAGTACTGTAAGCCATGTGATGTGTGGGGGGGGGCTGCCAAATCTGAAACACCAAGTGGATCACTTGGAATCATAATGAGGAATGCGAAGTCCATTAAAAACAA
This sequence comes from Neoceratodus forsteri, assembly GCA_016271365.2. Lineage (NCBI taxonomy): Eukaryota > Metazoa > Chordata > Ceratodontiformes > Ceratodontidae > Neoceratodus > Neoceratodus forsteri. The sequence goes on from CM057453.1 coordinate 80,013,454, forward strand.
TGACTTTGCCTTGCTTCTCATTGCCATTATGCCTTAACGTGAAGTGGTAATGACAAGGCGGAGTGAGCACTTTGCATTGCCCACTCCATGTAGTGGTGTAGCAATGCAAAGTGCCCACTTCGCGTTCACTTCACTGACGGAATTTAAATTCGCTGCATCTCTAGTAGTACTGTGCACTTCCCACAATAAATTTAAGCTCAAATTTCTTTGCCCATACCCATATGAGTTCCAGTCCCTCAATGATGACAAAACTTTCACTCTGGTGTGTTCACTCTTCCTGCCAATGTAGTGTCATCAGCCTAGAGACACAGCACACCTGGGTTTGAAACCCACAACTGCCACTTACTGTACGTACATTGTGACCCTCAACAAGTCACTTAACCTCCCTGTGAACCCAGGGATTACATGACAGTCTGTTATAGGCTATTCATCCCATGATAGTTTGCTACCTCCAGATCTCGGGAACCATTACAGGAAAGGGAATGTTTCCCACAGTAGGGTAAGTTATTAATTTAGGGGATTCAAAAAATACAAATGAAATTGTCCTGCAGTATTCCATTTTGGCAGGAGAGAGAGGAAGCAAACTGTTGTGAGGTGAATTGCTCATAGTGAATTGATGTGCTCCCACTCCCAGGATGCACCTGGAAATTAATCTTGGGTTTCCCAGCCAAAAATAAAAAAATTTAAAACTTCAGCAGCTTTCTGCTGACACCCCTCAACAGGTCATTAATAAATATTTGAAACAGCAACAGACCCAGCACCAATCCCTTCAGCCCATCCCCCCCCACTAAGCATATCCACTCCACTCTGAAAAGTGACCATCCATCACCACTTTGCTTTTCACCTGTACGCTAATTTGCTATCCACAGCCTGCACATTTTATGTACCCTTTATTGTGCTATATTCTCCATAAGTGTTCTGTGTGATCGGTGTTAAAGGCCGTGCAGAAGTCAACAGAAACTACATACACCACCAAGTCCCTATCCACCTCCCAAGTTACATCCTCAAAGAAAGCAAACAGGCTGGTTTGGCAGAATCTACTTTTTGTGTAACCATGGCATGTACTTGAACCGTGACATCTCTAATGTTTGGTTCAAACACTTTGCCAAGCACTGAGGTATGACTAATCTGTAGTTACCTGGGCCTTACCTTGCCCTTTCCTAAACAGGGGATGGTGTTGGAGGTTTTCCAGTCCTCTGACACTATCATGTGGGCTTTCTAAATCATTTAGTTGTTACCATACCTGAACATGCATCACCAGTAAATGACATGTCTAAAAAATTAATATCCTTTTTGTCTATCACATGCATGAATCTCAAATTCCGTTCATTAGTATCCAGCCATTTTATGAATTCTTTGGCTTCCCCCAGGGTTCCCTGCCATACATATAGACAACCATCTATAAATCTACCCCATTTAATAATATTTTCATTATATGTGTTCACGTCCTCATTCATTAGTACTTCCTGTTCCCAGACTGCAAAGATTTTGAAAAAGTGCCCTTTCATTAAATACCCAAAAAGTCTGTTTTTTTGTGTGGGGCTCAAGCAAAACAATGAGGAGGATACCCACTCCATTGAAATGTTTTTCCCATACAACAGGCAGATTTAACCTGTTAAAAAATATCAGATACCTTGGCTTGGTTCTTGCTAATTCACTGTCCTTGACTGACCACATGGACTACTTGATCAAAACCATAAGCATATGACTGTGGCCAATATACAGTATAGAATTTAAATAATTTTACAAGCAAAACTAGAAATTTGTATCCCAAACCATTCTACTGTCCCTAACTGACAATGGTATTGTAATATACAGTACTTTGAAGTAATGTCAGTGTCCTGCCAAGAATCAAGACCATTGTAAATGAAATCTGTTGATTTGTGCTGGAGGTAAATTATTGTATGCATCACTGCAAACTATACACCCTCACTAACTGCCCACCACTTGAGCCAAGGAGCCAGAACTTTGTTGATATCCTTGTTGACAATTTAAGTAGCCTTGCCTGCCTTTGCCAAAAAATATGTTAACTGTCACTGACAGCACTCATCCAACCAGGGGTAATGCCTGTCATAATCTCTCACTCCCTCTTACAGGGATATCACTTGGACAAAGGTCTTTTGCTTTCTTTGCTGCTAAAATGTGGAATCTAATTCCTCCTGTCAGAAGGCCTAGCTCTCAAAAAACTGACTTTAAACACTATTAAAACTTGTTTTACTTAACTACAAGTCATGAAATTTATGATATTGCTGTGTTGCAGATTCCCATTTTATCTCTGTTCCATCTGTATTTTTGTTGTGGATTGTATTTATCTACTTTGTATACTAATAGTAGTAGTAGTAGTAAAAATTGTATTCATTGTAATACAGTAAATGAATCAGCAGCTCTACTGAGTTAAAACTCATTTCCAGAGAGATCCGTAAGATAACATAATTTCATTGATTACAGTACTAAATACATTTATTACATCACATATAAAACAAAAATAATACCTACAGATTACTAATCACAAAATCAGACAGTGAATATCACAATATAACTATACAGTAAATAACAATATTGCACGTCCACTTTAATCCATTATTATCTCAGTTATTACTGTAAATCATTTGATCCTCCCTGTCAAAAAACATTTTTTTATTCAACCTGAATATCTTTTACTGTCTCAAATCCTCAATTTTACAGGTAGTGTATTCCAGAGGGAAGGGCCCTTGTAAAAAAAAATGGGCTCTACCCAGTTCTGTGTTATATTTAGGTAACAAGTACTCTATACAGTACCTCTGGCAGACCTCAGGCTTGACTTAATCACTCTTTCATGTAGACACTCAGATATAATTAGAGACTTTGTTAGAAAAACATTTCTCCATATATAAAAATATAGGCAGAGACCCCCTAGCCCTCGAATTATACCATCCTAGGTTCTGGTATAGGTCCTCCCGGTATGTTCTTTTTGGGGCAATAGTGATGTAACATGTCATTTTATTATAAACAATATCTAATCTTCCCAGTAAGGTGGAACTTGCCCCCATATATATTAAGTGTCCATAGTCTATCAATGAAATAATTGATGTGTTACTCACACGTCTTCTAATGGTCTCTGATATGCGCTGTTTAATTTGGTATAGAGCTCCCATATGCCTATTAATTTTCTTAACCATTTGATCTATATGTACATTCCACTTTCATGAACTATCAAGATGGACCCTCAGATATCGATAGCTGGATACTTGCTCTAGAACCTGATCAGCAATAGTTTTAATTTGCAACACTTTTTCAACCTGGTCCCTTCCCTTTTTTCTGTGAAAACACATCACCTGAGACTTTTTTGGGTTCAGGACAAGCTTAGACGAAATTAGAAAACCCTGCACTTCATCAAATGTCACCTGGAGTATACTTTTTAATCTGGTTTATGTTTGTTAACTTCAGTCTATTTGAGGATTTGGGGGCATTTTTGAGAAGAGAACAATCCAGGTATGCATTTGAGTCTGAATAACCCAACTATGCATTTGAGTCTGTCTGCCATCCTGTGGTTTGTGCAGGATAAGCTGGTACGGAGGGTGGCCCCTCCTTTAAATAGATGTATTAGGAATGAAATGACTGCAACAAAATTATTTTATTTTAGGACCTGCTACTCTGATGAAGCAACAATTGGTTTGTGAAATGTTGGTGGACAACAGCAGGGCCGGATAAATATTTCTCCAAATCTATTTAATAAAACAAAGACTTTTTTACATAGTGCAGAGAGGAGAGGTTCAGCTACACAGGGAACTGGGGACCCACCTGGAAGGATAAGAGCCTGCGACTAGAGCGGTTACTGAAAATCTGTGAAAGAGGTTCTGATAAGAGGAGGAGCTGAAGAAGGCTTGAGGGACTGTGGATTACAAACAGAAGTTGACTGTGGACTCTGTTTGCTGCAGAAGCTGAGAGGGAGAGCAGCTACCAGCTAGCTTAAACTAGAGCTGTGTTTTTGATCTGTAGTTTACAGAAGAAAGCTTTTTTTTTTTACCTGATTGTTTTTGTAGATAACGAGTACCAAAGAAACAATCTCCCCCATCCACCCCCATTCCCCAACCACCCCCCCTGGTGCTCTACCTTTATAATGGAAGGCCAGGCCACATCTACTTAAAGGCACAGGAACAGTTAAGCTGCACAGCACAAGCAATAGCCTAGCTGGTATATACAGTACAGTAGGCAGAATTACAAAGGGTGTAGCATGCAATTCACAAGGGCACATACAAGAGGAGTAGAGATAAGCTGTAAGTCACTACAGAAGGAGAGAAATGTAGAGGGAAGGAGAAGGAAAAAAAGGGTTAGGAGGGGAGGAATATCAGCAAGCACAGGATGATGCAGGGAGTGCTGCAGTGCTCTGGCTGTGATGCAGCAGTCTTCAGAAAAACATTCTGGTTACTGCAGTGCTGACCAATTTGCAGGCAACTCTCTGGGCTGAGAGTGGAGGTCACCAGTCTCCGGGCCAAGCTGGCAGGAATACTTAGGATCTCTGCCCCCACCCAGAGGCCACTAGGTCCCCAGCCAATGCCACAATGGCCACCCAGGCACATGGCAGGATGGACTACAGTGGGCTCAGGAAGGTTCAGGGGAGGGGGGCAGAGAAACATCCCCCATCCAGTCCAGCTCATGAACCCCTGCACAGTGTTGGAAGAATGGGACAACACTGCAAAGGAAACCAAGGCTGAGACCAAGGAGGAGGAAGTGAGGTCCTGCAGCAGGGAGGCCTAGTGGTGGGAGGAAGAGAACCCCATAGGAAGAGGAAATTTCTCCTCTGGGGGGACTCAATTTTCTGAGGAATGGATTTGGGCATAGATAGTAGAGAGGAAAGGGAGGTAAAATGCCTGCTAGGACATACAGCTCGGAAGGAGGGGGAACACATCCAGAGGATTGCTGAAGCTGTGGCAAGGAGGGGAGGGCTGGAAATCATTATCCACTTGGGGAAAAATGACCTATCCAAGGATAAGGCAAGCTTGGAGCAGGTGAAGGAGTGCTTTACAGTGTTGGTAGGGTGCCTGGGGAAGATAGCAAGCTCTGTGACATTTTCTGAGGTGCGGTCAGTCCACGGTGGGGGGGAAGGGAGAGGAATCTCCACATTAGTAACTTCAGCACATGGTTGAAAGGCTGGTGCAATTAGAAGGGGTATGGCTTCATTGGGGACTAGGGACAAGAGTGTTGCAGCCCTGTACAGTGGGGACAGACAGCATCTGTCCAGCAAGGGGAAGGAAACCCTCAATGAGTGGTTAAACTAGCCAGGGGGAGGGCAACAGGAGCAGGAATACTCAGGCAGACTACTCCCACACGTAGAGAAAACAGAACAATGGAGACAATGGAACAGGAAGAGGAGCTGATATCAAGGTCATCGGGGTCGTGCAGAAATGGAGTAGGAAAGGAATCTGGAACACAAGACAAAATTATCAGGAAAGGGGAGAAGATGCAGGGAACCAAAAACAGGAAGGAAGAGAGAGAGAGAGAGAGAGAGAGAGGTCAAGCAGTAAAACTTGGAAGGTCATGTTGACAAATGCATGCAGCCTGGGGAAATAAAGTCCCAGACATGGAGGCCTTAATAACTGAAGGAGACCTGGATATAGTAGCAATAACTGAAACCTGGTACACAACTAATCATGAGTGGGAAACTAATGAACCAGGATATGCTCTATTCAGGAGGGATAGGGAGGGAGGGCAAAAAGGGAGGAAGAGCAGCCCTGTATGACAGAGAGGGTATAATGGCAACACAGGTACAGGGTAGGCAGGAGGAGGCCAAGGCACTGTGGGCTACCCTTCAGCCTGGAAATGGCACAGCAATATACAGAGGGGTGATATACAGGCTTCCGGGACAGGGAGAGGAACTGGACAGGGAGCTAGTGGAGGAAATACACACGAGATGGCAATGAAAGGTGAAATTATATTGATGGGGGATTTCAATATGCCAGACGTGGATTGGAACACCAGTGTAGCTGCTTCAGCCAGAAGCAGAGGCATACTTGATTCACTCCTGGAGGCTAGACTCGGGCAGCTTGTGCTTGATCCCACCAGAGACAGGGCAATTCTAGATCTAGTAATGACCAATGGGAATCAAATCACAACAGTGTGTGGTTCAGCATAGGGGCAGAGACTCATTCAAGTCATACTAGGACAAAGGTTTTGGATTTCAAAAATACTGACTTTGCTGAAATGGGAAGGGATATCAAAAGAGCCCTGTAGAGAACGGGGGCAAAAGTGGAGGAGTGGAAGAATGGTGGAAGCGTCTAAAGGAAGTCTTACTGGAAGTAACAAACCACTGTATCAGACTGCTATCCAAAGGCAAGAGAAGGAGAAAGACACTGTGGTTCTCAAAAGAAGTGGCGGTAAAGGTCAAGGCAAAAAGGAAAGGGTTCAGGAAATATAAGGAGACCCAAAGGGAAGACAGGGAGGAGTACCTAGACTGTCTAAGGGAAGTGGGAAAGGCAGTAAGCAGAGCAAAGGCATGGACTGAGGATGGTTTAGCACAGTCAGGTAAGAAAGGGGACAAGACATTCTTTGGGTACATCAGCGAAAGAAAGAAAAACAAGGGGGGATTGTAAGGCTCAAGGGTGAGGGAGGGGAATGCAAGAAGGGTGACATGGAAATGGCAGAAATTCTGAATAAATATTTCTGTTCAGTATTCACAGGAGAGGGGGAGGGGTGGGGGCCATAGCAGTACAGCAGTTGCCAAGGGGGTGAAGAGGTGGAAACTAGTCCATTCACTGGGGAAAGAGTCCTGCAGGGGCTCACTAAATTGAAGGTGGGCAAAGTGATGGGACCAGATGGCATACACCCAAGGATATTAAGAGAACTATGAAGGGAGATAGCAGAACCTCTGGCATCCATGTTCACTGAGTCATTCAACACAGGCGTGGTACCAGAGGATTGCAGGAGGGCACATGTGGTCCTTCTACAGAAATCTGGCAGCAGGGAGGAGGCGGGGAACTATAGGCCGGTCAGCCTCACCTCTGTAGTGGGGAAGACCACTGAGACATTGCTTAAAGAAAGGATAGTGGGGCATCTAGAAGCCATTGAAGCCCAGGACCACAGGCAACATGGATTCACAGAGGGAGGTCATGTCAGACAAATCTGGTTGATTTCTTCTACTGGGTGACAAAGGAAGTAAATCAAGGTGGGGCAGTGGATGCTGCTTACCTTGATTTCAGCAAAGCCTTCGACATGTCCCACATAGGAGGCTGATAAACAAGCTGGGTAGGCTGGGCATGGAGGACAGGGTGGTAAACTGGGTTAGAAACTGGCTAACAGATAGGAGGCAAAGAGTGGTGGTAAACGGGGTGCAGTCTGGGGAGAGGGGGTGACCAGTGGGGTGCCTCAGGGATCAGTCCTGGGGCCAGTCCCGTCTTCATTAGTGACATTGCAGAAGGGCTGGAGGAAAAGGTCTGCCTGATTGCAGATGACACAAAGATCTGTAACAGAGTGAATACCCCAGAGGGGGTAGAGAAAATGATGAGGGACCTGGAGAAGCTTGAAAAATGGTCTGAGGACTGGCGACTGAAATTTAATTCAAAAAAGTACAAAATTATGCACCTGAGACACAGAAAACCTGGGGAAAGCAATGGGATGGGGGGGGGTTGCTGACAGTCACAAAGGAGGAAAGGGACCTGGTGGTTATTATTTCAGGCAACCTGAAATTGTCACAGCAGAGTGCTAAGGCAGCTGGGAGGGCCAGTGGTATGCTGGGGTGCATAAGCAGGGGCATCACCAGCAGAAGAAGGGAGGTAGTGATGTCATTATATAAAACCATGGTCAGGCATCTCATGGAGTACTGTGTGCAGTTCTGGAGGCCACACCTTTGTAAGGATATTAACAGGCTGGAGACAGTCCAGAGAAGGGTGACAAAGATAGTACAGGGCTTGCAACACAAGACTTATGAGGACAGATTAAGGGACCTCAATATGTACTCGCTGGAAGGGAGAAGGGAAAGAGGGAACATGATAGAAACATTCAAGTACCTCAAGGATATAAACAAGATGTGGGGGGGGGGACATTTTCCAATACTGGAGGAGCACAAGAACGAGGGGGCACGACATGAAATTGGAAGATGGGAGGCTAAGAGGGAATGTGAGTAAGTTCTTCACAGAGAGGGCGGTGGACTCATGGAATGGTCTGCCTCAGGAGGTGGTGGGAGTGAGCACAGTGGATAGATTCAAGCATGCTTGGGACAGGCATAGGGGAACCATAGAGGTACAGCAGCGATGGATCGGAAGCAGTAATCCAGCACAAGGGCTTACAGGCAGACTAGATGGGCCAGGTCTTAACTGCCAACCATTTCTATGTTTCTATACAGGGGTGATGTCCTGCAACCATCTGGGAGGGGAACCATGGCCCGCAGTAGACAGTTTAAAAGAAGGAATCAGGGAGGCAGAGCCCACCCCCCAACAGATTGAAGTATAGAGTAAGAAGAAGAGGCTGAAATGAAAAGTAAAGAGAACCCAAGGGAAAAGGAATCCCCAGGGTGCAAATTAATACAGGAAGCAGGGTGATAGACAAAGGGGGAAGGGAATGGGAGAATTAATAATAGATGGGGGAAGGAGGGAAGGCAAAATGGAGAAAAAGGAGCAACAAGCAGAGAGGAAACAAAATCTGGAAGGCCACATGTATGAATGCTAGAAGTCAAGGAAATAAGATTGTGGACCTAGAGGTCATCATGGCGGAGGCCAAACTAGATATTGTGGTCATTACAGAGTGGTGGTGCACTGGAAACTATGACTGGGACATGGACATACCAGGCTATACTCTTCAAGAAGGACCAGATGAGAAAGAAAGGAGGGGGTGTGGTGCTATATGTGAATGAAAGCATAAAGGCAATGACAATACAGGGAATACAGGGGGAGGCAGAGATACTGTGGGTCACCCTGGAGATGGGGAATGGAGCCACTATTCATACTGATCTACAGACCTCCAGAACAGGGGGAGGAATTAGATAAGGTACCGGAGGAAAACACTGGCAAGATGGCAAGAAATGGGGAGTTTCTGCTAGTGGAAGACTTCAGCCTGTAGATTTGAGCCTCCCAGCAGTGGCTTCAGTTGGAAGCAATGACATCCTGGACTGTCTACAGGGGGCATTCCTCAGGCAACTAGTCACTAGGCAACGAGTCAGTGAACCGCACAGAGGTTCTTTGTCTTTTAGTCAGTGAACCTACTAATGATGAAACAATACTGGACCTAGTACTCAGTAACAGGGACAGTGTTACAGTTGTCAAGGTGGGAGATCACCTCGGGACCAGTGATCACCATACAGTGTGGTTTAATATAAGGATGACTGCAGAACTGAACCAAACAAGGGCAGGGGTGCAGGACTTCAGAAGGGCAGATTTTATAAAGATGGGTGAATGCCACAGGGATGACCTGCCTTGGGTGGGTGGCCTGGGTGGGGTGAAGGAACAGTGGTTAAAGCTAAAATAGGGCATAGTAAAGGCAAAAGGCCTCTTTGTCAAACAAGTGAGCAAAAGTAAGAGGAAAAAGAGACCGCTATTTTCTCATAAGAGGTGGCTGAAAAGATAAAGGCTAAAAGAGTAGCATTCAGAAAGTATAAGGAGATGCAGAGGGAGGAGGCTATAATGAGATGAAGAGGGAGGAAGATAGGGAGGTGTATAAGGGGAAACAGAGGGAAGCAAAGAAAGCAGTAAGGAGCATGAAGGAACAAACTGAGGAGAGAACAGCCCAGGCAGTAACACAAGGGTACAAGACATTTTAGGTAAGTGAAAAGAGGAAGACGAGTGGTGGGACTGTAAGGTTAAAAAGGGAAGGGGGACTGTGCAGAGGGGGACCAGGAAAAGGCAGACATCCTGAAAAAATACTTTTGTTCAGAGTTCACAGATGAAGGTGAAGGGGAGGGCCACAAAAAAGCACAGAAGCTTTGAAGGGAGGGAGGTGGACACAGGTCCCTTTTCTGAAGGAGAAAGTCCTGAAGGAACTCACTAATCTGAAGGTAGAAACAGCAATGGGACCAGATGGAGTGCATCCAAGGATATTGAGGGAACTCAGGGAGGTACTAGCTGCACCTCTGACAGTCCTATTTAACAGTTCACTAGAAACAGGAGTAGTTCCAGAGGACTGGAGGATGGGAGATGTAGTCCCACTACATAAAAGTGGTAACAGGCAATTATAGGCCAGTCAGTCTGACATCAGTAGTGGAAACATTACTGGAATCACTGATGAAGGAAAGGACTGTGGAATATCTTGAGTCACAAGACCTAGCACAGCATGGATTCACAGGGGAGGTCATGTCAAAGGAATCTGATAGATTTCTTTGACTGTGAGGCAAAGAAATTAGATCGGGGAGAGCAGTGGGTGTGGCCTACCTAGATTTCAGTAAGGCTTTCAACACCATTCCACATAGGAGACTAGTAAGTAAGCTGGGTAGCTTTGGAGTGGGTCCAAAGGTGGTAACCTGGATAAGAATTTCATTAGGGGATAGGCTACAGAGGCTGGTGCTAAAGGGAGTTCACTCTGAAGAAGGGAGGATGACCAGCAGGGTGCCTCAGGGATCAGTGCTGGGACAGGTCCTCATTAATGTCTTTATAAGTAACATTCCAAAGGAACTGGAAGGGAATGTCTGCCTCTTTGTGGATGACACAAAAATCCACAATAGAGTGGATGCACTGAGGGGGTGGAGAGGATGAGCAGAGATCTGAAAACACTTGAGTGATCAAGGATATGGTATCTGGGTTTTAATGTGAAAAAGTGTAAAATAATGAACTTAGGGCACAGAAACCCAGGGACAGAGTACAAAATGGGTAGAGTGGTATTGACGACTACCAAGCAGGAAAGAGACTCTGAGGTAATCATACCTGATGACCTAAAGGTTGCCAGGCAGTGCAATAAGGCAGTCAGGAGGGGTGGTGGGTTGCTGGAGTGCATACAGTAGCTAGAGGCCTTTATCCCACAGATATTAAAAACCAAAATAACTCACTTTACTATGACTGATATACAATATGATATGATATCATATCATATCATATTACTCGGTTTGTTAAGGTGGAAGTAGGCACTAGGCCCATCAAGACCACCCTCCCCACATCATGTGGGGCAGATTTAGCTACCATTCCCCAGTAGGTACTTCAAGTTCATTTTTAAACCTCTAAAAATTATTGATATTGACTATATGTTGAGGGAAGGAATTCCAAAGTGTGGCAGATCTAATTGTGTAATAATGTTTATGTTTGTTAGCTGTTGCCATAAGAATACATATTTGTCTATTGTGACACATATGGTTTTTTTGATTTGACAGCTAGTGCAATGTTACATTTCTTCATAAGTTCCCTGTCATTTATTATATTATAAAGTAATAGCATGTCACCTTGGTCCCTTCTTAATTGTAGATCATAGTCCTAATGATTTCAACCTGTCTTGGTATGGCAGTTTACTAACCCTTGGTATTAACTTGGTTGTCCTTCTCTGAAAGATTTCAATAACATTTTTGTCCTTACTTAGATAGGGGGCCCAAAAGAAGATAGCATAATCAGTGTGTGGCATAATAAACGATTTGTAAAGTGTGATAATACAAGTTACACTCCTAGTAATGAACAATCTCTTGATAGCTGCCAAAATTATATTCCCTACTTGTGCTACTTTTCTACATTGAGCTCCTAGTGTAAATAAGTTGTTAATTACAATGCCCAGGTCTTTCTCAGAAGTTACCGGTTTTGTATTATTCCCATTTAGTGTATATTTGGTATTCGGATTTTTTGATCCAAGATGGATAACCGAGCACTTATCTACATTAAATGCCATTTGATTAGTTATTGCACAGTTTTCTAAATGCACCAGACCTTGTATGAATATTTTTATTTTTACCTCTGAATAAATTTTCATGTCATCTGCAAATTTGATGAGTTGATTAATGACACCATTTTGTAGATCCCTTACATAAATACCAAATAGTGATTGCTCCAGGATGCAGCCCTGTGGAACCCCACTGGTGACCTCTATTACCTTTGATAACATGTTCCCTATCTTAACATTCTGGGATCTGTTTAACAACCACATTGCAACCCATATGACTGTAAATCCATTAAATCCAAGTTTGATCATTATTTTCAATAAGTAATTCGCATGATACCAAATCAAATGCCTTTTTGAAATCAAAATACTTATCAATGTTGTAACTGATATTTTCATAAAAGGCAACAAGGTTTGCTGTACATGAGCGACCCATGATGAAGCCATGTTGTGTATGATCCTTAATCCCTTTGGTTTCTATCTCATTTTCTATCCTGGCTTTTAACATTTTTTCTATGATTTTACAAATAATAGATGTAAGACTAATGGGACGGTAATTTTTAGTACATTATTTATTTCTCTTTTTGTGTATGGTAATAACCATGGCCCTTTGCTAGCCTTCTGGAACATCCCCTTCCATATAGGACTTATTGAAAATGATTGTCAGTGGGTATATTATCTAATCTATAGTTTCTTTTTATGAAATGTGTGTTCATATTGTCGGGTCCTGGTGCAGAATTATTTCTTAGAGTTTGAATTGCATTTTTAACCTCTTCCAATTTTATGTCAATGCAAGTGCACTCATTAGTTGTAACTGATTTAGTTATGTTTGTTTTTGAAAATACGGAATCAAAAAATTCATTGAAGGCATTTGTAACCCCTATCTTATTGTTTATCTCTGCCCCAAATGTTGATTATGGAAGTTTTGTATTGTCACTATTTTTATTAGAATTTGTATAAGCATAAGAAGCTTTAGTATTGCCTTTGGAAATTGATAGCTTAAACTTAATATTCTTTATTTCCTTAGCTTTTTTTTTCCGTTCCATTCTGCATGTAACTCTACTGTCATCAGTCCCAGATTTTTTTTAATTTCATAAATGCCCTTCCTCTCCCTTTGATTTGTTTCCTGATTTCTGATTTTATGAATTAACCATGGCAGTATTTTTCCTTTGCCGTTTCTTTTTTTTTTTTTTTTTTTGGTGTCTATAAGTTTTCATGTTCCTGAACGATATTTTTGAATTACTGTATAACCATTATTCTTCCACTTGAAGGTCTGAAAGTAAAGTGTCCCAATCATAACTGTTCATGGCTTTTTAAAATTTTATCATAGTCTTATTTAGCATAGTTGTACCTATAAGTGGTGCGACTTATACTTGTTTTTTGACTGTTAATATCAAAGATTACTGTGTTATGATCTCTGTTTTGCTGTTTCCTGTGGGACTGGTTATTTCTAGATTAGAGATGTCTAAAGGTAGATTAATAAGACTAATGTCCAAAATGTTATGGTATCTAACTAGGGCTTTCTTAATTACACTGGATGGGTGATCCAGTGGAGGAGGGATAGCTAGCCACCAGGAATATTTTTTGGAAATCAGTCAGTGCTTGGTGACTGGTGGTGGGAGGGGGTACCACCAAACACCAGGGAAGGAAATATTACTATAGAGTGCAGGGCAGGTAAAATTTCCACAAAAGTTCAGAAATTAATTTATGAACTTTTGCAGATGCAAAAGTCAAACTTTCACTTGAAATCCACCTGCAGAAGTGTTGTTTTTTTTTGCACACCTATAGTCATAAACAAGGGATAGTGATGTCATCATGTGTAGAGAAGCAGCCAGAGTAGCAATAGTCTAGGGGATCGAGATCTTGTTTTCATGAAATTGTTTTCAGTAATAAAGAAAACTGGAAATTAATTATGAACATATGAATGTGCCAGCAGAAACAGACTAGCCGGTCTATCCAAGTCTGCTCGAGTGTGCAGCTAGCACCCCTACTTTGCAGCTACTTCACCCCCTCCCCTTTGTCATTCCAATGCTGCCCCCACTTCCCCCACTCTCACTCTGCCCTGTTCCCTGTCCCATGCCCTTTTAAAGCCTTTTTGAAGCTGTTCACAGATTTACATGATACCACCCATTCTGTTAGTGCATTCCATTTTGCTACCACCCTCTTTGTGAAATAGTGTCTCCTCATTTCCCTCCTAAATTTCCCCCTCTATTCTTACTCTATAATTACTGAAAATATATGAAGTGATAAAGAGAATGGGATGGAGTTGAATATACATCTTACTTTTTTTAAAGTTTTCCTAATGCTTTCAGAGGCTCTTTAAGGTATGGATCTCCTCGAAACAGCGAAGTTTCAAATTTTAGCTGCTGAAGAGTCCACTGCAGCTGATTGGCCGGTTGCTCCGACTGCCTCCCTCTGATTAGCTACTACTCTCTAGGGACACTGCCAAGTTCCCCAGCTGGGTCTTGGCTGCAGGAGCTTTGGAACATTTAATTCTTAGCTCTGCATTTTTTTTAATTATTATTACCTCTCTCCTTATTTACTATTTATTGTGCTTAACCTACGAATTTCTGTTTAATTGTCTAGAGTAATTTTTATACTGTTTAGAGCAATCTACCCTGCAAGAGTTGATGTTTTATTTTGCTACCATCTTTTGCTGCTAAGAACTTTACTGCTGGTTTGCCTTTCCTATATTGCTTTTTCTACTCTTGTTTCTTTCTCCCATTAGCTACCCCCCACCTCTTCTCCAGCCTGAATAGCAAGCAGGCGACCATCGCCCTGGACCCTGCCATTCTCCTATTCTCTCATTTGTCTGAACCTGACATTTACCCACCCTGCCCCCTGATCTCTATTGTGCACTGCTGCTGCTTGTGCCCACCCCCATTTATGCTAATTTCCCCTCAGCCACCTCCGGTCCCTGCTATTGTACTGTCTGCTGCAGTCTTTCCCCCACCCGCTGCTCCATTTCTGTCCCTTAATTAATCCCTCTTGCTCTCTCTCCCTCCTGCAGATCACTGAGCCCCCTGACCAGGTGCTTCTCCACAGACGTGTAGCATTTTGAACATCGCCGCCATCCACTCCCTCCAAGAACTCTCTGCCACCTCCCTGCTAAGGTATGGATCTCCTCGGAACAGCGGAGTTTCAAATTTTTGCCACCGAAGACTCAGCTGCAGCTGATTGGGCTGGTTGAGCCAACTGCCTCCCTCTGATTGGCTACTACTCTGTAAGGACACTTTCAAGTTCCCAGCTAGGTCTTGGCTGCAGGAGTTTTGAAACATTTAATTCTTAGCTCTGTATATTCTGCCTTCCCAACCTCTCCCACCCCCACCACTCTTTAAATCCTCTAAGTTTGTTTTTGGCTCCACCTTAAAGCACACCCTGACCAATTGCTGTTTGCTGCCATCTCTCTCTCTCTCTCTCTCTCTGTCTGCTCTACTTAACTAGTAATCACTGTTCCATCCTTCCACAGTGCCTGGCTGTCTATACAAACTGTACAAATTTTTGTCAGAACATAAGAAACTCCTGTCTCTCTTGTAGGGCACTGTCTGATAACTTTTATCACTGCTAGTGCAACTCCTCAAATCCTTCAATACCTCACCTCCCATTGCACACATGTATACTACTATTAGTTCTGTTGCTACACCACTCATCCTCTAATTTTACCTTACCTCCAACTTATACCTACTTCCCCTCCCTCCAAACCTTCTGAAATGTCACCAGACTCTTGTTTCGCAGACTCCTTTGATTTATCCCCAACTGTCTAAGTTTCTCTTCACCATCTTCCTTTCTCTCTGCCTTCCCCACCTTATGCACACTCCGAGTCCTTCACCAGTCCTACCAGGCCCCTCCCACCCCTACTGTACACCACTCTCCAGCCCACAATTCTGTGGCTACACCCTCATCAGCTGTTATTGGTTGTTTGCACTACTGCATCCACCCTGGTGCTGCTTCACTCCTATCCCTACCTATCTACTGCACCTTGTTATGTACACTAAATTTCTAACCTCCTCACCCCCTACACTCCTCTTTTATTTCCCACCATAGTTGCTCACTATCCGGGTATAAGAGTGAAAAAATACATTTCTTGATCATTGACTTATTGCTCCTATCCTCCGGTAACATCAACCCAAACCCTGGGCCTTGTCCCTTGATCTCCACAGGAACTTGATCAGCTTCTGCTGCCCCATCTCTGAGCAGCCAGCTTGCCGTCCCTCATGGCCTAAAAATAGTTAACCTAAACATTCTCAGCCTTCTCCCCAAACTTGATCTACTGCAGCCCATTGCCATCTCACTAGCCCCTGATTTTATCATTATTTCCAAAACTTATCTAAGTAAAAATATAACTGACCCCTCCCTCATCATTCCTGGCTACACTATAACCAGGCAGAACCAAGCCTGCAGGGGTGGAAGAGAGGCAATTTATGTTTCAACCACCTTGCAATTCATTACCATACTCTCTATATCAGTACCAAGATCCTATGAGACTCTCATCCTAAAAATATTACTTCCATTTTCTATCTCCATATACATCCCTGGTATCTACTGTTACACAGGCCTTCTCCCTCTGTCACCATCGAACTCATCAACAACATTGTTTCCCTCACCAGTTCAGGTGAATTATATACAATGGGTGATTTCAACATAAATTAGTTATGCCCCTCCTTTAGCAAAATACACAACGATATTGATGCACTAAACTTATCACAACTGATTTACGAACCTACCTGCCTGAACCATAGAACCGGTAACCACTCCTTAATAGACTGGGCCCTTACTTCCCATCCACATAGAGTAATTAATGCTGGCACCCTTCTGGATGCCCTAAGCAACCACCATGCTACCTTCATGGTACGCAGAATCCACAGGATAAAAGCTCCTCACAAAACCCTACTCACATGTTCGTACAAATCCTTAAACCTCACACCACTCCTACACGATCTGGCTCATACTAACTGGGATCCAATCACCTCATCCAGCTCCGTTGATGTAGCCTATAACTACATTCATGATAAATTTCTGGAGTTCTGGAACAATCACGCCCCTCTGCATTACTCTAGGGTAAGGGGTACTCACCTACCGTAGATCACCCCTGAACTCCTGGTGTGTCAAAGAGCCAGAGACCAAGCTTGAAAAACATATAAAGTCTCTAAGCTCCCAAAAAACTATGACACATATCATTTTCTGAGAAACCAGTGCACTAAAGCTACTCATCTAGCTAAAGCTGTCTATTTCTGCTCCACCTTTCAGACCAACATTAATAAACCGTCTAAGTTCTGGAAGGCTGTTCACTCCCTTTTCTCCCCTCCTTCCACACCACCCACTCCTCTCCTCAATGTCAGCAACACTCTCATCATGGACCACTTGGGTATTGCTGTTGAATTTAATTCTTATTTCACCTCCTGTGCCTCCACTCTCCTATCTGCATTACCATCTCCCCCGATTGTAGACCCCCTACGGTGAGTACCTACCCTCACCACCCACCCATCCTATGCTGTTCGGCTCAACAGCCAAAATCAAAGCCTCGTCAGCCTTGCTATATATTACCAGTCCTGACGGACCTTCCCTCCCAGTAGTGAACTCTGTCAAATACCTTGGGGTCACACTTGACCCCACAACTTGACATGGGGAGTCACATCCAAAACATCTGCAGGGCAGTGAACTGCAAGCTGGGCTTGGCCTACAGGGCCAAGTACAACCTTACACCAGTGGCCAGACTTGCCCTTGCAAGAGGTGTACTTCTTCTTCTCTCCCTTAGCTATGGTCTGCACCAATTTGCTCACTCCCCCAAGACTCATCTCACTCAGTGGCACACGACATATAACAACATCTGTCATTTTTCCCTATGTGAGCTATACGATAAACTTTGCTGGCTCTCTCCAGGCAGGTACCTGGACTTCGGAGTGGGATGCCTCACAGGCAAAGTGATTAGAACTGCCATCCCCCTGAGGCTGGCCCAGCTTCTGCCACAAATTGACACTACTCCCTGCCATCTTAGGTCCCAGGCCCCAGGGATGCTCAAAGTCCCCTCTACCCGTACCCTCATGGGGGATCAGGACTTTGCCGTATGTGCGCCCAGACTCTGGAACTCCCTTCCCGAGTATATCCGTTCGGCCCCCTCCCATCAGAGCTTTCACAATTCCCTGTGGGGTTTCCTGAAACTAGCCTCAGTGTGTGACTGCCCCAAGCCTCCTAGAGTAATAATTAACTGTTGTCAACCAGTCCCAAGTTGCCTCCTATAGATGCTGCCTGAAACTTCCTGCTGTTTCCATGATTCTATCAATTACCCGGGTACTTGACTGTGGGCATAATTGTCTACACCTATGTACCCTGGGGGTGCCTTAACTATAAAGTTATAAGTTATATTATGACCCTTTACTCCCTTGGACAATGTTACTACTCTTATATGTTGTTATATTGTCATGATGTACTTGCATTCTTTCTGTACAAATTTCTGTATCCCTATGTTGTATTCTCCTGGGTTGTTCCTGAAAATAGGCATAATACTTGTCTAGTGTACTTAGCCGGTCAACAAAAGCTAAATAAATAAATAAATAAATTTCTCCTCCAAAATTACACCCTCTGACACACTTGTGGCCATATATGTTCTCAACCCCTCCAAAGGCAGCTCACCTGACAGCTTGGACCCTATACTGCTATTCCTCACTGCCCCGCTATCACTCATCCACTAACTGAACTGCTCAACCTTTCCTTTGTAACTGCTTCCATCCCTTCTATCTGGAAGCATGCCATCTTTCTTCCCCTTCCCAAGGGTGGCAACTCTTCCACCCCTGCTAACTACCATCCCATTTCACTCCTCCCTATCCTGGCTAAGCTTCAAGAACATCTAGTTCTTTCATAACTCTCTGCCTTTCTCTCCACACTAACTTTTTCACTCCATTCCAATCTGGTTTCCAGAAGAACCACTCCACTACCATGTCCCTGATTAGGCTCACGGAGTCTTTCTTCTCAGGGATGGATAGTGGTCAAATCACATCAGCCATTTTTGTCGACCTAGCTAAGGCTTTTGACACGGTCTCACATACCTTACTTGTAAACACCCTCTCCAAGGCTGGCCTCTCTGACTCTGCCACTAACTGGTTTAGAGCCTACCTGGTAGGCAGGACCCAATCTGTCAGAATTGGTGAGTCCATATCCCATCCCCTCACCATTAACATTGGAGTCACACAAGGGTCTGTGTTGGACCCAATCCTCTTCTCCATATTTCTAAATGACCTCCCCTCTGCCTGCTCATCCTCCTCCATCCATATGTATGCAAATGACATGGTCCTCTTCACCTCAGCTCAGTCCCCAGATGATGTGGCTACCAGGCAACAGCATGTTTTCAACCAAGTTCAGCTCTGGTTTAGCTCCCATTAACTGTCCCTCAATGCTAAGATGACTGTCTCAATGACCTTTGGCACAAGGCAGAGACTCTCTAGGCTCCCCTCATTACCCTCCTTCCACACCCTTGACGGGACAATCCTCTTGATACATCCTCTTTTAGGTACCTTGGAGTGTGGCTTGACCAACACCTCAGCTTCTCTGGCCTTGTTGATGCCATCCTCAAAAAGCTGCACCCCAAGCTTGGAGTGCTATACAGGAACCATAGCTGTCTCCCACTACCGGCAAGATGTGAATTTGTCCAGAAGATGATTTTACCTATTTTTGAGTACTGTGATGGAGTCTACAGTGCCACTCCCAAGTCTTCCCTAACCAGACTGGACACCCTTTTTAACTTCTTCTGTCATTTTGCTCTGGATGCCTCCTCTTTCACTCATCACTGCAAGTTATACCACTCCCTCACTTTTCCATCTGTAGAAAACCGATGCCACCTCCATTGTACTAAATTCATGTCAAAACTTTGGTTCGGTTCACTCCCTCCTTATCTGGGCTCTTTGCTAACCTCCCTCCCTCCCCCCACCTGCCCTCTCCCTTAGATCCTATGACTCTCAATTAATGGTAATCCCCCTCGGTCAACTACTGTTGGCCAGGAGGCTTTCTTCATTGTTTCCACAAACTATGGAATACACTTCCACACCAGATCTGCCACTCATCTTCTCTCCACTCAATCTCCTTGGCACTGTACAACTTCCTCCCAGTAAATTGTACCTGTAGTTAAACCACTGCTACATCTATCCTCACTCTATAGCCTACTTACTACCCCCTTGCTCTTCCTCCGGCCACCTATTCCTTGTCCTTTCCCCACTTACTAACAGATGCCTCACTCACTGTGCCAAACTCACTTCTAAATTTTGGCTAGGAGAACTTCCTCCCTACCTCTCACGCTCCCTCTCTCCCCCTCCTCCATCTCGCTCCCTTAGATCTGCCAACACTCGTACTCTGCCAGTCCCCCATCATACCACCCTTATTGGTCAATCAGGCTTCACCCATCATTTCCCTATAATCCAGAACTCCTCCCCCTCCCCACATACAGCACTCCTCCTCCTATCACTCCCAAGCCTCTGCCTTACAAAACGCTCTTTCTGTTAGCTGCTGCTGCTCCTGTTAATCCTCCCTAACTTGTTCCCCTTCAAGCCTACTCTGCCACAAGCTCACTATTCTCCTGCTAAATCCTCTCTCCAACTTTGAGCCTGCTACCCAGCAATCCCACGTTTCTACTTCCTCTTCCCCCTTGTTTCCACCTCCACCTTTCTCCTAAACATTACCAACTCACCCATGCTTGTCTTGCCCCCTGGTAGGGTTCTCAGCATCCTGGAGAGATCTAGTACTGGGCAATGCCTCTTCCCCCCCCCTCCATCCCCGCTGTTCTCCTAATCCAATTCTTGTCCTCCTCTAATCTGCCCTCTGGCAGGGTTCTTAGCATCCTGGAGAGGCCAGTCTTAGGCAAGCTTCTTTCCATCCCTCCTTTACCACTATCACCCATCCACCTATTCTACTCCCCCCCACCAAATCTATATTCTCCCTGTCTTTCCCCTGCCTTTCTCCCTCCCTTCCTCCTACCCCCCCAATGCATTGCGGCCCCTGTCAGGGTTCATTGCATCCTGAAGGGGCTAGCTCTAGGCTATTCCCGTCCTCTCTGTCCAATTCCCTCGCCACCCCCTCCCCTGACCCCGTACTCCTCAGCACTTAAATAGGTATCAGTTCACTCATATCTGGACACTTGCACTTCTTGCCCTGTCTGGGCAGAGCATGTTTCTGTATGTATAAATTCTCAGCTATGTTAAATGTTAATCTGTAAACCATTCTACAAATGTAAAATGTGTGTGTCATTTTTAAATATAAATGAATGTGTTTTCCACAGTTATGTTATATGTTAATTGTATGTCTGATTTTTCATATCCTACTGTCCTATCCCCCACCACCACCACCCCCCCAGTCACACTAGGAGATGAGCAACTTGTTGTTTAGTGTGCCTTCCTGATGAAACATTTCAATAAATAAATATTAATTACACAAGTATCAAACAGTATATAATGGTAATACAGCCCTCTGTATTCCATTTATTTGTACATTTGGACATTTATGGCAGGCAGTATAGCGCAGTGGTTTAAGGCTCTGAGCTGCAAATATGGTGACATCCAGCAGACCAGACCTGGGTTTGAACCCCACAGCTTCCACTTGCATACTGTGTGATCCTAAGCAAGTCACTTAACTTCCCTGTGCTCCCAGGTCGCACCGGTAAAAAAGCTTTCAGCTTAGTGTGCTACTCCTGGTTAAAAAAAACAACTAAAAAAAAAAAAACATTTGTGAAAGACATACTGAGCTATGACAGCTTATTTCCAAGTGTGTCCTTATGTGAGAGGTTGTTACATTGGCATGTTTTATTGACAGAAGGAATGTTGCCCAGGTCACTGGGGAAAAATCCCATGTTTTGTGATAAGTGCAATGGGATCCTTACCCTCTGCCTGGACAGCTGCCAGAGGTGGGCAGAAGGGATCTCAGTTTAACATGTCATCTAAAGGACAGCACCTCATCAGTGTAGCACCCCACTAGGGCTACACTACATAGTCAGTATCAGGTATTAGCCTAAATTAATGGTAAAAAACTAGAACCTATGTCTCTTGATGGGTATCAAGAAGATTGACTAGTCAGAGATGTTTCATCTGGTGTACTTGCAGCAGGACACAGGGACATTTTTTTGTATTTGTAAATCAAATGTACTGCAAGCTCCCAGCAGTGCAGTAATAACTACAATATATCATACAGAAGAATACCCTCATTTAGCCAAAAAAAGATGCATTCCACAATCACGAAGTGCAGCAAATTTTGCCAAGGTTCTGTTTCTTCATTGACATGAAACTTCACATCATGCTCATCAGGTCCTCCTGATAGCCTAATCACAAAATGTTTGCAGTAACCATTCTTTTCTCAAGCACTGGGAGTTTGCAATACATTTGGTCTGTATAGCATACTGTTTGGAAGTTTGTGAGGGAAGGATGTGCAGCGTAGCTATGGCACAGAGGAGTGGCTGCAAGACAGGTGAGGTAACTGCCTTTTTTCTTATATATACATACAGCTTTAGAGAGGAAAGAAGACCACAGGTCCATCATGTTCCTTCTTCCCACCAGCTCAGTATGAATACGCCATATCTTTTGTAGGGGAGGGCTGTAGATGCAAATTCATGTCCTTTTCCCATTTCCCCCAGGTCTCCCAGCTCTGCCTTGTTTTCAGTGTACATTGCAGGAGATACAATTCCTGCAGCTCACAGATTTCTGACAAGGTGAAAGCAAGTGATGCCATCTACTGGCAATAATGTTGTAATCTGTACACCTTTTTTATGACACCACTGGTTCTAACTGTGACATTACTGGGCACCTGCATGAATTAATTCTCTCCAGGAGAAAGTCACACTGGAAAACTGCAGCTTCATCAAAAAAAAAAAAAAAAAGTTTAGCCACAAACATTTGCTTAAATTAAATCCTATGGGCCCGGTACAAGAAAGCAATAAGACATGGCAGGGTATGCATTGTGCTGAGATAACAGCATACCCAGGAAAGTAGTAAGGCACGGGGTCTGAGGCGCTATGCCGGTGACCCAGGTTCAGGAATGACCTCAGGTTGTCAGCGTGCCAGAATGGGGTGGGAGAGACGGAGCGGGATCGAGCCACCTAATTGCAGCTCTCCTCTCCGGGGGTGGTTGTCACCCCATAGTTCAGCTGCCGCTGGGTGGAAGTCCAGTGGTGTCATAGGTGGGAGGGGCAGCAAGCCAGGAGGGCATCTCAGAACAAGTCATGCACATGCCTTCACACACACACACACACACACACACACACACACACACACACACGTGTGCACCCGAGAAGGAGCAGGATGAAAAAAAAAAGGTGAAAAAGCACTAAAAACGTAAATTAAAAAATGATACAAGGCCATACGTTAATTGCCATCTTATGAACATATGAATGTTACCAACAGAATAAGACCTTATGGTCTATTGAGTCTGCTAGCATTGCAGAGTCCCAAGCAGCAGATAAGGACTTCACCCACCCTCCACAACTGATACCCCCTCTTTCCAGGCCATTCCCCCATTGGCTCTGACTTTCCCTTTTATCCTTTTCCATCCACTTTTGAAGCCCCCACAGTTTCCAGTGACACTACTTCATCAGAGACCTCATTCCACCCTGCCACCACCAACTCCATGACGAAATGCCTCCTGGATTCCCTCTTGACCGCCCCACCCCCTTCCAGTATATGGCAACGTCACCTTCATGTTTATATTTCAAATGAGCCTGAAGGGGTTCTCCTTGCCCACCTTGTTAATGGCCTTCATATTGTAAAGGTTTCAGTCATGCCCCTCACTCCCTCCTCTCCACCATGGAGTACATGTTCATGGCATGTAGCCTCTCCTTGTGTGTCTTGCCCTGCTGATCTGTAACTATCTTTGATACCTACATCTGAACTGCCTCCAGCAGGTTAATGTTCATCTTCAGGTAGGGATGCCAGTACTGCATACCCTATTCCATTGTGCAGCCACACCAGTCACCTGTACAATGGTAGCACTACCTCCTCCCTCCTGGTGCTGATCCCATAGGCGATGCAACCTAGCATTCTGTTGACCTTTGCCACAACCTTCCTACATAGTGAGGAGTGCTTCAGATGACTAGTGATCAGCACCCCCAGGTCTTTCTCCTCCACAGATTTGGTTACCGGAACCCACTCAGGCTATACTCCATCTTTCTGTTCCTGGCTCCAGAGTGCATGACTTTACATTTCTTCACATTAAATTTAAGTTGCCCTATACCAATCCACATCTCAGGCTTGGCCAGATCTTCTTTTAGGTCCTGTGCGCCTTCAGCTGTATCCACTCTCCCCCAGAGCTTGGTGTCATCTGCAAACAAGCAAATCTTGCTGCCTGTGCCCTGTCCTGTGTCACTGATGATGACATTAAACAGCACCGGCCCAAGTACCAAGCCCTGTGGGGCCCCACTGGTGACATCCCTAGACCTGAGTGCTGCCCCTCCCCCAGCCTTACTCTGGGTCTTGTCTTTCAATCAGTTATCTAGCCATCTGGTGAATTTCTCACCTAACCCCAAGTCCTCCAGCTTTCTTTTTTTTTTATAATCATGTTTTATTGAAGAATTTTATATATAAAGACATAGATGATACAAAAAAGAGTCAAGTAATAATACATCATTTAAATTATCATTATAGAACACATGGTAAGCACACATAAGATGTCCCTACTGGAGGGCACCCCACAGAGTCAACAGATACCCCGTAAACAATTGTTAGTCACGTGCTCTGTAATACAGTTATTATCAATAAAATTATGGTTCAAATACTTCATCAGAGTCAGTTTTATACCTTATCCATTTGGTCCACATTTCTTCAAATTCATGAAGTTGATCTACATATGTGTAAGACTGTTTTTCTAGAGGGTAAATGGCATCAATGATAACCCTCCATTGTGTAAGGGTAGCTGTCTGTGGTTCTAACCAAAGTTTGCTTACACCTTCTTGGCCTCTTAAGTTGTAACCGACTCCCTCTAATTCACATGCTGTCCAGTGGAAGGGACACAAGTACCAGGGAGGGAGGGAGTAAGTAATCCTGGGCAATTGTACATCTCACAAACCCCTGATATTTGAGACCAATGATCTTGTGGGATTGGGCATGCCCAAAATGCATGTGGATGGTCAGCATGTTGGGTTGGCTGGCAGTGTAGCCTAAAGGTTAGAGTAACAAGCTGTGAATGAGCTTGGTACATCCAGCAGATCAGATCTTGGTTTGATTCTCACAACCTCCACTTGCATATTGTGTGACTCTGAGCAAGTCACTTAACCACCCAGTGCTCCCAGGTCACCCCTGAAAACAGGCACTTGTGCCTAGTGGGCCTTACCTGGTTACCAAAGACTAAAATAAAAATAAAAGTTTTTTCTCTCCAGTATTTCCTCCGCTCCAGACATATATACTTCAATTGAAGAGCTGTTGTCCAAAACAAGTGAGAGTGGCACTTCTATGAGAACTCCTAAGACAGTGAGCCATAGTCAATTTATAGGCTGGTAAGGTGTATTTCAACCAGTGAGTAGTGTCTCACTCTATCTATAGTTCTGTGTTCCACTGCTGGAGTACAGTGCCTGTGGATTCACTTACTAGGTCTCAGTGCCTTGTATGGCGCTCCCATTTCAGGAGTTCTTACTCCCCCGATTGATGGTGAACTAGTTTGGCTAATAGGGCATGCAGTTTTTTTAGGAATTGCCAAACCTCTGGGCCCCTATTCCAAATAAATGCCTGCACTTGTAAATATCTA
Organism: Neoceratodus forsteri; assembly: GCA_016271365.2. Classification (NCBI taxonomy): domain Eukaryota; kingdom Metazoa; phylum Chordata; order Ceratodontiformes; family Ceratodontidae; genus Neoceratodus; species Neoceratodus forsteri. The sequence continues at coordinate 80,038,912 of CM057453.1, forward strand.
AAGTGGTCAGTCCCAGGTAAGTTATACGTTTCTTATAAAATTCAGAATGGAAGCATGTCCACAAACTGATGAAAATATTTAACACCCAGTGTATTTGATCTGGCTAAGATGGAATCTGTTGCATTTAACATGTAAGTCTGATCCTGCCGGAAAGCCGTTACTCATGTATAAAGTATTAGTCGCATGCATATTGAATGATATGCTCTGAGGGTTCCAGCAGTGTATCTGTAAAACTTGTTGTATGGGAGATACCCTGAATGAGTGGCATACAAGATTTTATCTTTCCTGTGGAGGTCACTCAGAACAAATTCTCTAGTTTTCCAGTGGGCAACATAGATTTCAGATGACCACAGCCATACCAATTAAATCTGGGTTGCCATAGAATAACTGAATCTCGGTTGACATAGAGTATTGTTTCAGAGTACATGTACGCCTCCTTTTTATGTTTGCTTGCATGCATACGCAAGAAACATTATGTGGCTAATTAGGAGAGAAGCGAGTTGTGGAGGCGCGGCACTGTAGCAGCCAAGGGAGGCACAGCATTTGGGGGCTTGGCAGTGGTGGGCCAATGGAGGCACAGTGTGCTGATGACACTGGCTTCCAAAAGTTGCACCAAGTTGCAACGTTTTCGCTGCAGCAATCAGGGGCCACCTCGTCATTGCAGTGTCAGTGACTCCACTGCAATGAGGGAGCAACCTGTCATTGCTGGATGGAACTTGTTGACTGTAATATTGTTTGTGAACATAGCGGGTGGTTTTCCATGTTCACAAACAATATATGACCAAGGGGTGGCTAATCCCCCTCGCTATGCCCCGCCTACAATAGTGTGTTTTGCCAGTGGGAGCCCCAATCCCCATCGGCTTCAGGTCCTCCTCCAATTTAAAGTTGCCGACAGGAAGCTCACCCCTGCTGGCATCATGCCCCTTCCCAGTTTGATGTGCCAATGGGGAGCCCACTCCCGCCTGCATAATGACCCCCGAAAACAAAGTAAATTTGTGCAGAGGATGCCCAATCCCTCGCGCTTCTTTCATCCTCTTTGTGCTGACGGGGTGCCTAATCCCCCATCGGCTACACCCTCCCCCAGAAATATTCAGGTGGTGCACTGGGAGCCCACCCCAGCATGCCCAATGTCCCGTAACAGAAAAACCATCCCACAATGTTTTTTAAAGTTTTTTTTTAAACCTGTAAAAAAACTGTCCCTCGTTGTCTCCCTGCCCCCCACAACCCGCACCCTCCCACTGCGCACCCTGCCTCCCCACACCCTCCCTCACCCCATACCTACCTCCGGAGCCCAGCACAATGCTCTTTGGTAGACCAGGAACACGTCTGCACTCTTCAAAGCCAACTGCGAACTGAGGAAATGCCGGTAAGCTGTATAATGGGATAGATAGGGTTTTTTCAACTTTGCTGCTTATCTCAGGCATTTTTTGGAATTTTGGCACCAAATTTTAAACATGGTGTTTTTGGGACCCCTTCTCATGAATTCAGTCACTGTCATGACATTAATCAGTCCTGAAAGGTGATTTTGCGGTCACTGCACAGAATCCCCTTTTGGGACAGAGTAAATAAACAACAGTGCTAGTGTTCATGAGGTGGGCCCTCAAAAAGCATATGTTGCAAATTTGGTGGAAAAATCCAAAATGACTGTTTTATTTAGTGTGCGTTGCGCAGTTGCTACACACGCTCGTAACTTTGTGAATCTGCAATATTTTCAGTCCAGATTTTCAACATTTCCATTTTTGCACACCTCCTTATAAACAGTACAGCTGTCATTTTTCACATCCTGGGCGAAATGTGTTTTTGCACTTCTGGCGCAGAATAGCGCGGTCACTGTGGGAAATCTGTGTTGGGGACACATTATGAAAATGACAGTGACACCGTTCATTAGCAGAGGTCCTAAAATGCCTATGTTGAAAATTAGGTGACAAAAGTCTAAAACATTACTGTGTTACGAGCGTGTGTTGCGAAGTTTCCACGCATGCTCATAACTTCGCACCTTTGCAATATTTTCACTCCAGATTTTCAGCATTGCCATTTTTCCATACCTCTTTATGAACAGTACAGCTGTCATTTTTCACATCCTGGCCAAAATGTGTTTTCACACTTTCGGCGCAGAATTGCGTGGTCGCTGTGAGAAATCCATATTCAGAACAAATTACAAACATCAAAGTGACACTGTTCATTAGCAAAGGTCCTAAAATGCCTATGTTGAAAATTTGGTGAGAAAAGTCTATAAAATGACTGTGTTATGAGCATGCATTTCACAGTGTCCATGCACGCTCGTTACCGCACATTTACAATATTTTCACTCCAGATTTTCAATATTGCCATTTTTCCACACCTCCTTATGAACAGTACAGCTGTCATTTTTCACATGCATGCCAAAATGTGTTTTTGCACTTCCAGTGCACAATAGCGTGGTCGCTGTGAGAAATCCGTGTTCAGAACACATTACGAAAATCACAGTGACACTGTTTATTAGCAGAGGTCCTAAAATACCTATGTTGAAAATTTGGTGACAAACGTCCATAACATGACTGTGTTATGTTCGTGCGTTGCGCAATTTCCACGCACGCTTGTAACTTCTCACATTTGCAATATTTTCACTCCAGATTTCCAACATTGCCATTTTTCCACACCTCCTTATGAACAGTACAGCTGTCATTGTTCACATCCTGGCCGAAATGTGTTTTAGCACTTCCGGCACAGAATAGCGTGGTCATTGTGGGACAGCACTGTTCAGGACACATTATGAAAATCACTGTGACACTGTGCATTAGCAGAGGCCCTAAAATACCTATGTTCAAAATATGGTGACAAAAGTCCATAAAATGACTGTGTTACGAGCGTGCGTTTCGCAGTTTCCATGCAGGCTCGTAATTTGGCACATTTGCAATATGTGCACTCCAGATTTTCAACATTACCATTTTTCAGCACCTTCTTATGAACAGTACAGCTGTCATTTTTCACATCCTGGCCGAAATGTGTTTCCGCACTTTGACACATTACAAAAATGTCAGTGATACTGTTCATTAGCACAGGTCCTAAAATGCCTATGTTGAAAATTTGAAGATGAAAGTCCATAAATGATCAAGAATAGCGTGTGTTACGAGTTTCTGAAGACACGTCATAATTTTACACATTTGTAATATTTTCACTCCACATTTTCAACATTGCCATTTTTCCACACCTCATTATGAACAGTACAGCTGTCATTTTTCACATGCTGGCCGAAATGTGTTTTTGCACTTCTGGCGCACAATACCGTGGTTGCTGTGGGAAATCAGTGTTCAGGACACATTAAGAAAATCACAGTGACACTGTTTATGAGCACAGGGAGCGTGCATTGCACAGTTTCCACATATGCTTGGAAATGCGAGCATGTGTAATATTCCCACTACACATTTTCAGCATTGCCATCTCTTCACACCTCCCTATGGATGGTGCAGCTGTCATTTTTTCACATCCTGCCCGATCTGTGTTTTCATACATGTGGTGCAGAATGGCACTGTTGCTCTTGGAACTCAATGTTCGGGACACATTGACAAAATCACACTGCCACTCTTCATGAGAAGAGGTCCCAAATGCTTTCATGATGTGGGGTCACAAAAGGCCATGTTGACAATTTGTTCCGTAAATACCAAAAAACACCCAAGGCATTAGCGTTTCTACCCATAACGTCCTACCCTGTACAGATGGACAACTATCAGGATGTGCCTTTGGATTGCCTACTGTACTGCTCATGCCATCCCACCCCCACCCCACAGCCACTGACAGGCATCAAGGTGTGCCTTGGACTCTTCGGGCCCCAGACTTCACCCCATTCTCCTATGATGCACCCATTTCAGTGTATGTCCTCATGGAATGGGGTGACTGTAAAGCCGAAAACCCTAAGGCACACCTCAACCCATGTCGGTGTCTGCAGAATAGGGTGAGGTGACATTGCATGAACCTCATGGGTGATGACCCAAACACTTATCCCAATGCCTGTCCATCTCTACAGGATGGAGGTGGGGTTGGCATGAACTTCAATATTTCACTGCCATTCCTATTCTGCATCTCTCTAACTCCTGCATTTTCAATGCTAATACCAGCAAGCAAACATTCGGCATTGACAAATGCTTTTTCTTTTAGGAGTTGCAACATTGAAAATCTAAGCATGGGGTGTCTAACATCCCAAATAAATCTGGAGACTACTTCATTCCATGGCTGAAAATAACAAGAGGCAGACATTATGGGAAGAGTTTCCAGGTACAATAAAATTCTGGACAAGATGTTTTGCCTCATACCTTTTATTTGTTTGTGAAAATTCACGTCTCAAGTAAAGCCACCTATGGAGGTCACCATAATGGCTTTAGAAAGGAGATCATAATTTAGTATTTCTAAATGATCCAAGTTTTTGGTTAGGTGAATGCCTAAATAAGTGAGAGCCCCTATGCTCCATCATGTGTTTAGTCAGTGCCGTATAGTGACAGATGAGGTATACTTAAGGGACAATGCTTCTGTTTTACTCGAATCCTGCCATAGTCTTGAATTGATTCATCAGGTCTCCTACCCTGGGGAGGGACTCATTTGGAGAAATAACGGTGAGCAGAATATCATCTGCAAACATAGTTTATAGTATCTCCTCCCTATAGGGATTCCCTGAATTTCTATACCTGTCCATATGGCTGTGGCTAATAACTCCAAGTAATGTGCAGATAGTAACAGGGACAGCCCTATCAGATACCTATCCCTAACATTTTTTTTTTGGGTAGGGCAGTGAAACATTTATCCAGAAGAATGCCTGTGGAGAGGCATACATTCCCGGGAACTTAGACAAAAATAGTGGGTGGAATCCAAAATTAAGCAAAGTAGACCAAAGAAAAGGCCATGCTACTCTAATGATGGCCTTCTTTGTATCAAGGCTGGCCAGGACCATGGGGACAGAGTGTCGTGTGACATGATCAATCAGCAGTAGTGCTCTGCACACATTATCGTGCGCCTGGTCACAGTCCAGCAACAACAGGAGAGAGCCCTCCATATGCTCTGCTCAAACTGACATAAATAATTTATCGTCAAAACTGAGTATCAATATTGGGTGATATGAGAGAGGGGTTAAGGGATCTTTTGGGGTTTTAAAATGGCTGATATAATAGCATATTTCTAGCAAGGGGGGATCTGCTTTCTGTATTGCATCATACACCTGAAGTAAGGTTGTGAGAAGGAGGTCCTTCAGCTACTGATGTTTAGAAAACTATGATGGAAAGCCATTAGGGCCAGGGTACTTGCTCGTGTTTGATTTTGAGATTCCCAGCAAGTCCTCCACCTTTGTAACTGGCTGCAGCAGTTGATCTACTTGTACCGCAGTTCAAATTGAGAGGAGGGTTTCTTCCTAAATACAAGGAGATTTGGGGTGGAGGCAGTCCTTCAGTAGGGGAGTATAGCTGAGGGTAGTAATGCACGAAAATATGTTGACTATCTTCAGTGTGACGCACTAAGTGCCCTGTACGGGAATCTCTGAGAGGGAAAATACATGTCTGTGACCATGAAGCTCTCAATCTATGTGTCAGAGTTCTTGCTCCTCTGGGTGCCACATCGTAAAACTTATGACATAAGTAAAATAACACCTAGTCTATTCACTGATCAAGAATCTCTTGAATACAGACTCTGGGCTCTTGTATCGGGGGGGAGGGGTAGATGAAATTACCCCTTTGCATATGGAACCACTGTAGTGTGGCTAATTCCTTCTCCAAGTCCCAACAGAGCTGCACTCTCTCCCTTATCATTTATGTTGTGTAAGCAATAATTCACTTCAAAGGACCACCTTCAATGTGTCCCAGAGGATACTGGCTGGTATCTCCTGGTCTATGTTTTCTTGCAATACTTGGGGGATGCTGACCTCCAGGTATTGTTAAAGGGCCTAATCATGGAGGAGACTAAGATGTAGTCTCCAGTTCATTTCTGCTGTTTATCCAGCTGGAAGTGCACCCATAAGGGTGCGTGGTCCAAAAGATGGATATCTCCATGGCGTGCCTGGAGTAAAGAGTCAATATGATCTGCTGTGGTGAACAAGTAGTCTAGCCTGGCATAATTGGGCAGAAAAGTGGGTAATATCCCTGATAGTTGGATGTAAATGCCACCACACACCTACCAGTCCTAGCTGATTCAAGGTCTCCCTTACAGAATTCTGAGCAGGGGCTGCCTATGATGTTTAGAAGCTGAAGTGTCCAAATCCAAATGCAAATTTAAGTTACAATCCCCCCTAAGACAAGCTGGCCCTGTAGCACTGTAAGCAATTTGTTACAGAACATCTGGAAAACTTTTGTGTCCGTCCCAAGAAGAAAGCAGACATTCACCACTGTTAAGAGCTGACCATAAAAGAAGCCAGTTTGAATAACAAATTGCTCTTCGGTATCTTGTATAGTAGAATTCAGTTGGAAGGGAGCATCCTTGGTACAGAGTTAAGGCCACTCTGCACCTCCCTGATTTATGGGAGGAGTGAGCAATTAGTTCAAAATTGAATTTGGTAAATTTGTTATGTTCTTCCTAGGGGAGATGAGTCTCCTGCATCAGTATAGTATTGGGTTTCTTCCTCCTAAAATATAGTACAAGTCTATAACATTCAACTGGGTAATGAGTGGCACTGACATTAAAGGAAAGTACTGTGTTGTGTCATGGCTACTATAGTCATCACTCTAGAACTTTCATTTTGACACAGGCGCACAACAAGAATGACATGGTCTGTGCTCGAGGAGTAGCCCCCATCAGCCCTCTACAGTTAAATTGCACCTGACAAGTAGAATACTGGTGAGGCAGTATAGTGCAGTGGTTAAGGGCATTAGTTGCAAGCCTGGAGAACTGGATTTGAATTCCACAACCACCACTTCCATACTATGTGACCCTGAACAAATAATTTAACTTCTCTGTGCTCCCAGGATGCACCTGGAAACAAGCCTCAACTTACTGTATCGTTTTTGGCAAAAAATAATAAAATAAATAAATAAAATGTGCACTAATAAAGAGAAACTGTCTTTCTGCTCTCTCCCCTCTGCTTGCTCCCTCCACCCACTCTTTGCTCCTCCTTTTTCTCCCTCAGTTTCACTAATATAATTTCCTGTGTAAGCTTCCTTGTCCGGTAACCAGTCCCCATTCACCTGTACCTCCTGCCTGCTCTGGTCCCTACCAGTTGCTGCATCCCTCCCATATCTTATTCTCAGATCAACCTGCCCTGATTTGGGGGTGAGGCCTCCTGGCCTCCTCCTCTCAGAGACTCAAGGCCCGACAACCTATCCTGTCTCCCAATCAGTTTAAATTCAGGCCCTATCTCATCTACTTCCTCAGTCTGTCCCCAAGGACCCTGGAGTTCCCTCTACTGAGGTGCAGCTTATCTGATACCTATAGGGTCTTGTCGATCCAGGTGTTCTCCCAGCCTTCAATGCAATCATAACCTTCCTCTTAGCATCATCCTCATAGCCAAATCTTAAAATCTTCTATCCTTTCCTTCCTAGCTGTGCTAACTCAAGATAACGGTAGCAAATCAAAGAAGGCTACCAATCTGGCCACCCCCTACATATCCTCCCTACATCCCTGAACCTCTTCTGCACTACCTGTACCTCTTCTCCTGCGAGGTCATTTGTTCCTAGATGGATAATCAGATGAGGTAGCCCCTAACCATTTGCACATGCTGAGCAATCACAGGGCACATGCACTCTACCATTATCCTTGGCATGCATACCAGTTTCCTGCCCATATGTGCAACACCCTTCCCTTCGCAACATATGCTTTTAACTATCAAGTCCCCAAAATTACAGTTCTACCTCCTCTTCCCCTTCCAGTCTACCCCACCACACTTATCCCATGGGTGCCTCCCCTTCCCATCTGCTCCCCCTCAGTCTTGATACCCAGTCTTTTCCACTGCTTCACCCTCATCCTAACTGTCCTCCCACTACTCCCACAGTCACCCCTTTTACCTTCCCCCTGCACTAACCAATCCTCCTGTGCTCTTTGTTCTCCCTGCTTCAATCCATTCCCCATCCTTTTCCCCACTCCCCTCTTTCACTACACCCATTCCTCACTCCCTAGTAGATCACCTCCTCTCTTCGCTACTGCCATGCATGTTACTATCCCTCACTATATAGCTAACCCACAGGAACCCCTGACCTGAACTAGACCCCTCATCCTTACTTCATCACACCACTCCCCAGCCATCAGTGGGAGGAATCTATTCTGTGCTAGCACTGCGCTAGATGTTCCCACAAGTCCCTCTCATGACACCTCCCCTACCTCCCACCACTGTATATCCCCCAAGATCTCCTCACCCTTTTAGGCAGGGGTTCCCACTGCCTCTGGGTCCTCCATTTCTCAACTATATCCTGCTTGCCTACCTCCCTCACCCACACTACCCTCCCATCCCCCTCGCTGGGCCATCCCCTTCCCTACCCCATATTTCTTCTCCCTCCCTCTCTCCCTCCCTCCCTCACAAGCCTTCCTAGCATTGCAGAGTCCCAAGTGGCAGATAAGGACTTCACCCACCCTCCACAACTGAAACCCCCTCTTTCCAGGCCATTCCCCCATTGGCTCTGACTTTCCCTGTTATCCTTTTCCACCCACTTTTGAATCCCCCACAGTTTCCAGTGACACTACTTCATCAGGGACCCCATTCCACCTTGCCACCACCTACTCCATGCAAAGCCGCCTTGCTCTCCTCTGGCAGCAACCCAAAGAGTTTCTGGAAAATCATTAAAAACGCTATTGGGCGGGTCAGCCAAGGCTCAGGTAACTGACTTACTTGTTGACGGGGTCAGCTGCAATAACCCCTACACCATAGCAAACACCTTCAATTCCCTGTTCTCCAACCTGCCTGCCCCTCCCTCCAGTCCCCAGTCAACTTTCCGTCCAGGGCCCTATCAACCAGCCTCCACCCCTGGCAACCCTTCCAACTAAGACAAGATTCACCAAAGGAGACTCAGAGGCTACTCTCTGGCCTCTCCCCTCACACTGGCACAGGATATGATAGACTCGAGCCCAAACTGCTCAGACTGGGGGCCCATCTCCTTGCCAGGCCCGTCACGTACGTTTTCAACACCTCCATTAACTCTGGGCTCATTCCCAACCTTTGGAAAGTGGCCAGGGTCATTCCTGTCCCTAAACCGGAAATCCAAGGATCCTGGCAACTACCGTCCCATAGCCATTCTATCCGCCACTACTAGTAAACTCGAGAAAGCCGCTGCCTCCCAGCTCTCCCAATATATCCAGGACCACAACATCCTCTCTCCTGCTCAACATGGTTTCAGGAGGGGGCACAGTACCTCTACCGCCCTTGCAGTGGTCACTTCTCTAATCCGGACTGGTGCTGACCTAGGCAACCTCACTGGAGCCATCTTTGTGGACCTCTCTAAAGCTTTTGATAGGGTGGATCACTCGCTCCTCGGCTCCAAGCTCCTATCCCTCAGATCTTCCTCCTCCGCCCACACCTGGCTCATGGACTACCTCTCCAACCAACAGCAATCCACATACTTCAACTGGACGACCTCCAACCTCTTACCAGTCCATTGTGGGGTCCCTCAAGGATCAGTCCTTGGTCCAACCCTATTCTCACTATTCATCAATGACCTACCATCCGCCACTGTCCATGGTCACACCACCCTGTACGCGGATGACCTAGTTCTCCTAGTCAGCTCCCGGGACATCTCAACTATAAACTCCCACCTGAATTACGACTTCAAACGCATCCAAACTTGGCTGGGGGATCACAGGCTCACCCTCAATCTCAAAAAAACCCAATCCATGCTGTTTGGGTCCCTGAACAAAATAAAATCTTGCCCTGACCCCTGCTGATCCTCGGGAGGACGGCTCTCGCCTTGAGATGGTAAGTTCTGCTAAATACCTGAAGGCCACCCTGACCTACACAATGCTCACCTTGCACATTCGAATGTCTGCAGGGCCACAAATTGCAAGCTATTTGCTTACTGAGCCAATAACTGCCTCACCCCCACTGCTCGCTTAGCCCTAGCTGGGGGTCCTCCCCTCTCTCTGCTATGGACCTGTAGCTTCTGCCCCAGTTCCCAAATCCAGCCTCTCAAAGTGGGACACGGCCTACACACTGTCGATTCATGCCTCCGCCCCCCTCACCCACCAATGTGACCTATACAGCCACCTGGAATGGCTTCCCCCCGAAAAGCACCGCTCCTTAGTCCTAGGTAATTTCATTGACAATATCATCTGCTCTGGCACCCCTCCTGCCTTAGCCCTTCCCCCTAAACCAGGTGCCCCTTCCTACCACCTGAGATCTGGGACAAACCAGGAACGCCTGGTTCCCAGAACCTGCACCCTTGCGGGAGATCGGGCCTTCTTCACATATGCCCCCATACTCTGGAACTCGCTCCCCGAGTCCATTCGGTCCTCCTCCTCCCATCCTAGCTTTAAAAACTCCCTCTGGAACTACCTGAAACCCCCCTTCCCCTGTTCCTGCTCCTTGTAACCTTCCTCTTTGCCCCTCTCCTCCCTTCAATCTGGTGGAGCGGAGGCCTCAGCGCTTCTTGCACTTCTCCTTGAGGACTGACCAGGAATCCTGGACTAGCCCTCCAGCCTATGGCCTCTCCCCTCCCCCACAGGCACTTACCACTGTCCGCTGCTGTTTTTACTCCACTGTACACCTCCCATTTCATTCCACCTACCTCTCTCTATCGCAATGCACTGTGCTACCAGCCTCAAAATGCCTGCTATTTCTGATATTTTTTGTTACAGACTCCTCCTATGTCCTTCTATGAACATGGTGCCTCCCTCGCCCTAGTGTCAGCCTTGAAATCCTCATTTACTCCCTATGCAACTTACCCAATTTCTCAGCTGTCCATGAATGTACTCTGTGCCTACTGTCCTCTAATGCCTGTCTTGAATTTGCCTGTTGTTCTTAGAACCTGCCTTGAATTGCCTGTTGTTATGCTATGTATTTCTTTTGACTCCTCAATGGTTATGTAAAGTTGTCCTCTGTAATTCTCCCAGGTCGTACCTGAAAATAGGCACTTGGCTGTCTAGTGTGCTTACCCAGTTAACAAAAGCAAATAAATAAATAAATGTCTCCTGGATTCCCTCTTGAATGCCCCCCGTCCCCTTCCAGTATATAGCAATGTCCCCTCATGTTTATATTTCCACTGAGCCTGAAGGGGTTCTCCTTGCCCACCTTGTTAATGCCCTTCATATTTTAAAGGTCTCAATCATGTCCTTCACTCCCTCCTCTCCACCATGGAGTACATGTTCATGGCATGCAGTCTCTCCTTGTGTGTCCTGCATTGCTGACCTGTAACTGTCTTTGATAACTGCATCAGGACTGCCTACAGCAGTTAATGTTCATCTTCAGGTAGGGACGCCATACCCTACTCCAAGTGCAGCCACACCAGTCACCTGTACAATGGTAGCACTACCTCCTCCCTCCTGGTGCTGATCCCATAGGCGATGCAACCTAACATTCTGTTGACCTTTGCCACAACCTTCCTGCATAGTGAGGAGTGCTTCAGATGACTAGTGATCAGCACCCCCAGGTCTTTCTCCTCCTCAAAATTGGTTACCGGAACCCACCCAGGCTGTACTCAGTCTTTCTGTTCTTGGCTCCAATGTGCATGACTTTACACTTCTTCACATTAGAAACATAGAAACATAGAAGTTGACAGCAGATAAGGACCGCAAGGCCCATCCAGTCTGCCCATTTCTTTTTCTACCTTATAAATGTGCCATTGTCCTTTGCTGTCAGTGGCCTATCTATTCATACTCATCTGTATTACTCCCTTATGCCTATCCCATACCTGTTTGAAGCCCTGCACTGTATTCATAGTCACCACTTCCTGAGGTAGGCCATTCCATGCATCCACCACCCTTTCTGTGAAAAAGAACTTCCTCACATTACCCCTTAATCAGCCTCCCTCTAATCTAATGCTGTGTCCTCTTGTCCTGCTATTTTTCTTATATTGAAACATGTTAGACTCTTTCACCTTGTTAATACCTTTAAGGTGTTTGAATGTTTCGATCATATCACCTCTCTCCCTCCTTTGCTCTATGGTGTACATGTTGAGCTCTGTTACTCTGTTCTCATATGTCTTCTGATGCAGTCCCTGTGCCATTTTGGTTGCCCTTCTCTGAACTGACTCACTTTGGTTAATGTCCTTGTGAAGGTGCGGCCTCCAGTACTGCACGCAGTATTCCAGACGGGGCCTAACCAGTGTCTTGTAAAGAGGGATTTTTACCTCCCTCGTATGACTTGTGATACCCCTACTAATACACCCTAACATCTCCTAGCCTTACCTACTGCTTTAGAGGTCTGCTTGGATGATTTCAGGTCATTGGTGATGATGACGCCCAAGTCTCTTTCTTCCCTTGTGACTGCCAGCAACTCCTCTCCCAGCCTATAGGTGGCTTCAGGGTTTCTCTTCCCTATGTGCATGATCTTGCACTTCTTTGCGTTAAACCCAGTTGCCACTATTCTGACCATTTTGCTAGTTTATCCAGATCTCTTCTTATTCTGCCCACACCATCTGGATCATCTACTCTATTGTAGATGTTGGTGTCATCTGCAAACAGACAAACATTACCCTCTAGTCCATCTGCAATGTCACTGATGAAGATATTGAAGAGGACTGGCCCCAGGACTGATCCCTGAGGTACCCCACTTGTGACGTGTATCTCTTCTGACTGCATACCATTTACCACCACTCTCTGTTTTCTGCCTGTCAACCAGTTTGCCACCCAGCTGACCAACTTCTGACCCACCCCGAGCCTACCCAGCTTGTTTATCAATCTTCTATGTGGAACAGTATCGAAAGTTTTGCTAAAGTCAAGGTAGGCAACATCAGCTGCTCCCCCTTGGTCCACCACTCTGGTTACCCAATCAAAGAAATCTATGAGATTAGTTTGACAGGACCTTCCTTTTGTAAACCCATGCTGTCTTGGATCCTGTGCACCTATGGATTACAGGTGTTGCACTATCCTTTCCTTAAGGAGTGCCTCCATAATCTTGCCCACAACTGAGGTAAAACTGACTGGTCTGTAGTTCCCTGCCTCCTCCCTGCTACCACTCTTGTGGAACGGGATCACATGAGCCCTTCTCCAGTCTTCTGAGACTTCTCCTGTGCTCAGAGACTCACTAAACAGTTCTGCTAATGGCTCTGCTAGTTCCACCCTTAGCGCCTTTAGTACCCTGGGATGCATGCTATCAGGTCCTCATTGCCTTGTCCACCCTGATCTTAGCGAGCTCTTGTAGGACCCTTTCTTTTGTGAAGGGAGTAGTGCTCACCTCCCTCCCCCCTGTGTCCATGGTGCTGAGCTGTGGGCCCTGCCCTACCTTCTCTTCAGTAAATACTGAGTAAAAGTATCTATTTAGGATAGATGCTTTTACAGGGTCCTCCTCCTCCTCACATGCCCCCTTTTCTCCTTTGAGCTTAGCAATACCCCCTCTGGACTTTCTCCTTTCACTAATGTATTTATAGAAAGTCTTGTCACCTTCTTTTACTGTTTGTGCTAGTGTTTTCTCAGTTTGGGACTTTGCCTGCCTTACTGCCATCCCTGCTTCCCTTAGGGCAGTTTGGTATGCCTCCCTATCTTCATCCCACTGTGTTCCCTTATATTTCCTGAAGGCCAGCCTTTTGGCTCTGACCTTTTCTGCTACTGTATTTGAGAACCAAAGTAGTTTCCTTCTTCTTTTGCACTTCGTTTTCTGTCTAACATAATGGGATGTTGCTTCAAGTATTGCATCCTTAATGCTTGCCCACTTTGCCAGTACCCCCTCACCTGTGTTTCTTTTTGACAGGGCTTTCTTAACTCTGTTGGCCATCTTCTCAAAGTCAGCTCCTCTGAAGTCCCATATTTTTGCCTTGGAATGGGATGATTTAGTTCTAGTGGCCAAATTGAACCATACTATGTGATGGTCATTGGCCCCCAGGTGACCTTCTACCTGGAGATCTGTGATCCCTTCCTTGTTAGTCAGTACTAGATCTAGGATAGCCCTGTCTCTTGTGAGTTGCTGTACCAATTGTTTGAGGTCCTCCCCCTGCAGGGAATCCACCATGTGTCTAGTTCTGGCAGATGTTCCTGCTGGTATTGACCAATCTGTATCCGGCATGTTGAAGTCTCCCATTATCAGAACCTTCCCTTTAGCTGTCATATTTTGAATATCTTCTAACAGTAATGTGTCTATGTCCTCGCCCTGGTCTTGGGAGCCTGTAGACATCCCCAGTTCTTATGGCTGTCCCATTTCCTGTTTCCAGGGTGACCCACAGCTCTTCTGCCTCCTTATGTGTATTCCGAATTTCTGTAGCTTTGATATTTTCATTGACATAGAGGGCCACTCCACCCCCTTTTGCACCTCGGTCTCTTCTGAACAGTACACAGCCAGGTACTGAAGTCTCCCAAGTGTGGCTACTGGTAAACCACATCTCATTAATTGCTACTATGTCCAGTTTAGTCTCTGACATTATTGCCTGCAGGTCTGGGATCTTATTTCCCAGGCTGTGAGCATTAATGTATATGATTTTCCATTGGCCAGATTTCGGTGTGTTAGTTGTTGGGTGAGGTCTGGCATTTCATCTGTGCGTCGTATGGGGAGACGGACCTTTTTTCCTACCTGATGATGCAAATGAACTGCAAACATGCTGAATCCCTGTTTGACCACTAGCTGAGGGAGAGGGTGTTCTTCCCATTTGATGTATGGGGTGCTGCACCTCTCTCCCCATTTGCTAGTTTAAATATTCTGCAAAGACGTCAAACTTCTGCCCCAACGCACTGACTCCCTCCTTAGTCAGATGCAGTCCATCAAATTTAAAGAACTTTCACTCCCAAAACTGTTGCCAGTTCCCTACAAATCTGTGTCCTTTTTCCTGGCACCAGCCCTTGAGCCACATGTTTATCTCCCCTATCTCCTCTTCTCTGACCTTCTGTCCATCTGCCCCCCTCTCCAAGACTGGCACCAAGCCTGGTGAGATGTTCCTTGGTCTCCACAACTGACCGACTGGCGAGAGCATTAGTCCCTATGTGTACCAGGACGTCAATGTTTTCTCCGGCTTCAAGAACAATTTTAGCAATGTGGTCAGTGTCTCTCCACGCTGATGCACCTGGTAGACATCTGACCATTACCCCTCGCTGGAGATAGGTATCAACTCCCCGAATAATGGAGTCTCCTAAGATCAGAGGTTTTTTGGATTTCCTTTTTGCTTAAACCTAAGTTGCCCTATACCGAACCACCTCTCAGGCTTGGCCAGATCTTCTTTTAGGTCCTGTACCCCTTCAGCTGTTTCCACTCTCCCCCAGAGATTGGTGTCATCTGCAAACAGGCATATCTTGCTGTATATGCCCTGTCCTATGTCACTGATGATGACATAAAACAGCACCGGCCCAAGCACCAAGCCCTGTGCAGCCCCACTTGTGACATCCTTAGACCCGAGTGCTGCCTCCCCCAACCTTTCTCTGGGTCTTGTCTTTCAGTCAGTTATCTATCCATCTGGTGAATTTCACACCTAACCCAGGTCCTCCAGCTTTCTCTTTTTTTATAATCATGTTTTATTGAAGAATTGTACATATAAAGACATAGATGATACAAAAAAGAGTCAAGTAATAATACATCATTTAAATTATCATTATAGAACACATGGTAAGCACACATAAGATGTCCCTACTGGAGGGCAACCCCACAGAGTCAACAGAGCCCTCCTAAAAAAATGTTAGTCCCATGATCTGTAATACAGTTATTATAAATAACATTATGGTTCAAATACTTCATCAGAGTCAGTTTTATACCTTATCCATTTGGTCCACATTTCTTCAAATTCATGAAGTTGATCTACATATGTGTAAGACTGTTTTTCTAGAGGGTAAATGGCATCAATGATAACCCTCCATTGTGTAAGGGTAGCTGTCTGTGGTTTTAACCAAAGTTTGCTTACACCTTCTTGGCCTCTTAAGTTGTAACCGACTCCCTCTAATTCACATGCTGTCCAGTGGAAGAGACACAAGTACCAGGGAGGGAGTAAGCAATCCTGGGCAATTGTACATCTCACAAACCCCTGATATTTGAGACCAATGATCTTGTGGGATTGGGCATGCCCAAAATACATGTGAATGGTCAGTATGTTGGGCTGGCTGGCAGTGTAGCCTAAAGGTTAGAGTAACAAGCTGTGAATGAGCTTGATACATCCAGCAGATCAGATCTTGGTTTGATTCTCACAACCTCCACTTTCATACTGTGTGACTCTGAGCAAGTCACTTAACCACCCAGTGCTCCCAGGTCAGCCCTGAAAACAGGCACTTGAGCCTAGTGGGCCTTACCTGGTTACCAAAGACTAAAATAAAAATAAAAGTTTTTTCTCTCCACACTGTCTCCAGCATTTCTCCCACTCCAGGCCCATATACTTCAATTGAAGAGCTGGTGTCCAAAAAAAGTGAGAGCATGCCATAGTCAATTTATAGGCTGGTAAGGTGTATTTCAACCAGTGAGTAGTGTCCCACTGTATCTACAGTTCTGTGTTCCACTGCTGGAGTACAGTGCCTGTGGATTCACTTACTAGGTCTCAGTGCCTTGTATGGCGCTCCCATTTCAGGAGTTCTTACTCCCCCTGATTGATGGTGAACTAGTTTGGCTAATAGGGCATGCAGTTTTTTTAGGAATTGCCAGAACTGTGGGCCCTTATTCCAAATATACATCTGCACTTGTAAATATCTAAAGTGGTCAGTCCCAGGTAAGTTATATGTTTCTTATAAAATTCAAAATGGAAGCATGTCCACAAACTGATGAAAGTATTTAAGACCCAGTCCATTTAATGTTGCTAAGATGATCTGTTGCATTTAACATGCACCTCCGATCCTGCTGGAGAGCCGTTACTCATGTATAAAGTATTAGTCGCATGCATATTGAATGATATTCTTTGAGGGTTCCAGCAGTGTATCTGTAAAACTTGTTGTATGGGAGATATCTTGAAGGAGTGGCATACAGGATTTTATCTTTCCTGTGGAGATCACTTAGAACAAATTATCTAGTTTTCCAGTGGGTAACATAGATGTCAGATGACCACAGCCATGCCAATCAAATCTGGGATGCCATAGAATAATTCAATATCGGTTGACATACAGTATTGTTTCAGAGTACATTAACCCCTCTTTTTTCTTTTAGGAGTTGCAACATTGAAAATCTAAGCATGGGGTGTCTAACATCCCAAATAAATCTGGAGACTACTTTATTCCATAGCTGAAAATAACAAGAGGCAGGCATTATGGGAAGAGTCTCCAGGTAATATAAAATTCTGGACAAGATGTTTTGCCTCATAGCTTTTATTTGTTTGCGAAAATCCAAGTCTCAAGTAAAGCCACCTATGGAGGTCAGCATAATGGCTTTGGAAAGGAGATCATAATTAGGCATTTCTAAATTATCCAAGTTTCTGGTTAGCTGAATGCCTAAATAAGTGAGAACACCTATGTTCCATTATATGTTTAGTCAGTCCCATAGAGTGACAGATGAGGTATGCTTAAAGGACAATGCTTCTGTTTTACTCGAATCCTGCCATAGTCTTGAATTGATTCATCAGGTCCCCTATCCTGGGGAGGGACTCATTTGCAGAAGTAACGGTGAGCGGAATATTATCTGCAAACATAGTTTATAGTATCTCCTCCCTATAGGGATTCTCTGGATTTCTATACCTGTCCAAGTGGCTGTGGTTAATAACTCTAAGTAATGTGCAAAAAGTAACAGGGATAGCTCTATCAGATACCCCTCCCTAACATTTTTTTTTTGGTGGGGCAGTGAGCCATTTATCCAGAAGAATGCCTGTGGAGAGGCATACATTCCCGGGAGCTTAGACAAAAATAGTGGGTGGAATCCACAATTAAGCAAAGTAGACCAAAGAAAAGGCCATGTTACTATAATGACTGCCTTCTCTGTATCAAGGCTGGCCAGGACCATGGAGACAGAGTGTCGTGTGACATGATCAATCAGCAGTAGTGCTCTGCATACATTATTGTGTGCTTGGTCATGGACCAGCAATAACAGGAGAAAGCCCTCCATACACTCTGCTCAAACTGGCATAAATATTTTTATAGTCAAAACTAAGCATCAGTATTGGGTGATATGAGAGAGGGGTTAAGGGATCTTTTGGGGTTTCAAAATGGCTGATATAATAGCATATTTCTAGGAATGGGGGGATCTGCTTTCTGTATTGCATCATACACCTGAAGTAAGGTTGTGAGAAGGAGGTCCTGCAGCCACTGATGTTTATAAAACTATGATAGAAAGCCATTAGGGCCAGGATACTTGCTCGTGTTTGATTTTGAGATTCCCAGCAAGTCCTCCTCCTTTGTAACTGGCTGCAGCAGTTGATCTACTTGTACCACAGTTCCAATTGGGAGGCGGGATTTTTCCTAAACACAAGGAGATTTGGGGTGGAGGCAGTCCTTCAGTAGGGGTGTATAGCTGAGGGTAGTAATGCATGAAAATATGTTGACTGTCTTCAGTGTGATGCACTAAGTGCCCTGTACATGAATCTCTGAGAGGTGAAATACATGTATGCGACCATGAAGCTTTCAATCTATGTGTCAGAGTTCTTGATCCTCTGGGTGCCACATCGTAAAACTTATGACATAAGTAAAATAACACCTGGTCTATTCGCTGATCAAGAATCTCTTGAATATAGACTCTGAGCTCTTGTATCAGGGGGTTAGATGAAATGACCCCTTTTGCATATGGAATCACTGTACTGTGGCTAATTCCTCCTACAAGTCCCAGCAGAGCTGCACTCTCTCTCCCTTATCATTTGAGTTGCGTACGCAATTAATTCACTTCAAAGGACCACCTTTAATGTGTCCCAGAGCATACTGGCTGGTATCTCCTGGTCTACGTTTTCTTGCAATACTTAGGGGATGCTGACCTCCAGGTATTGTTAAAGGGCCTAATCATGGAGGAGACCAAGATGTAGTCTCTAGTTCATTTCTGCTGTTTATCCAGCTGGAAGTGCACCCATAAGGGTGCGTGGTCCGAAAGATGGATATCTCCATGGCGTGCCTGGAGTAAAGAGTCAATATGATCTGCTGTGGTGAACAAGTAGCCTAACCTGGCATAACTGTAATGTTGGGCAGAAAAGTGGGTAATATCCCTGATAGTCGGATGTAAATGCCACCACACATCTACCTGTCCTAGCTGATTCAAGGTCTCCCTTACAGACTTCTGAGCAGGGGCTGCCTATGATGTTTAGAAGCTGAATTGTCCATATCCAAATGCAAATCTAAGTTACAATCCTCCCTAAGACAAGCTGGCCCTGTAGCACTGTAAGCAATTTGTTACAGAACATCTGGAAAACTTTTGTGTCCATCCCAGGAAGAAAGTAGATATTCACCACTGTTAATAGCTGAACATAAAGGAATCCAGTCTGAATAACAAATTGCCCTTCGGTATCTTGTATAGTAGAATTCAGTTGGAAGGGGGCATCCTTGGTAAAGAGAGTTAAGGCCCCTCTGCACCTCCTTGATTTATGGGAGGAGTGACCAATTAGTTCAAAACTGAATTTGGTAAATTTATTATGTTCCTCCCAGGAACAATCACAGGGCACACCCACTCTACCATTATCCCTGGCATGCATACCAGTTTCCTGCCCATACGTGCAACACCCTTCCCTTCCCAACATATGCTTTTAATCAAGTCCCCAAGATTACAGTTCTGCCTCTTCTGCCCTTTCCTATCTACCCCACCACACTTATCCCATGAGTGCCTTCCCTTCCCATCTTCTCCTCAGTCTTGTTCCCCAGTCTTTCCCCTTGCTTCACCCCCATCCTGACTGTCCTCCCTCTACTCCCACAGCCACCCCTTTCACCCTCCCCCTGCACTAACCAATCCTCCTGTGCTCTTTGTTCTCCCTGCTTCAATCCATTCCCCATCCTTTCCCCACTCCCCTCTTTCACTGCACCCATTCCTCACTCCCTAGTATATCGCCCCCTCTCTTCGCTACTGCCATGCACGTTACTATCCCCCACTGCATAGCTAAACCCCAGGAACCCCTGACCTGAACTGGACCCCTCATCCTTCCTTCATCACACCACTCCCCATCCATCAATGGGAGGAATCTATTCTGCACTGGCACTGCGCTAGGTGTTCCCACTAGTCCCTCTCATGACCCCTCCCCTAACTCCCACCACTGTATATCCCCCAAGATCTCCTCACCCTTTTAGGTAGGGGTTCCCACAACCTCTGGGTCCTCCACTTCTCAATCATCTCCTGCTTGCCTATCTCCCTCACCTACACTGCCCTCCCACCCTCCTCGCTGACCCATCCCCTTCCCTACCCCATATTCCTTCTCCCTTCCTCCCTCCCTCCCTCAAAAGCCTTCCTAACTCCCATCTAAACTGCCCTACCTCTGCCAAAAAGTGATCTAGGTTCCTACATTCCTAGTTCCTAGGTTCCAAAACCTCCTCCAATTGACTGATTCGTTGGGCCTGACACGGGTTATTACCACTGCAACCCACCAGGGGGGACATTCATTGGACTTGATATTCCATCTGGGGATGGAATCTCTGATGTGGAGGTGGAGCCCATTGGTTGGTCTGACTATCTTGCCCTGAGGTTCAGTTTCTTGGCCCCCCGAAAGAGGCCTGCCCCTAAGTAGATAGTACAGTTCCGTCCTTTGAGAGGAGTTACCTCAGAAGGCCTAATGACAGAGCTGGACTTCTCGGGTTTTCCAATGGATAGCATGGATCCAGGGTCTTTAGTGCTGGCCTATAACAGGGCAGTTGTGGGGGCCCTGGATGTCATCGCTCCTTTCCATGTTTGCCCCTGTACTCTTCACCCCAAGTCCCCATGGTTTACCATGGAGATCCGTGGGTTGAAGAGACAGGGCTGAAGATTGGAGAGACGCTGGCGGAAGACTCACCTGGAAGTTGACAGGCTTAGACTGCTAGATCATTATAAAATCTACCAGTTAGCAATCTCCCATAAGAAGGCAGCGTTCCTGTCCAGGGAGATTGCTACAGCAAGGAATATACTGGCCCAGCTCTTCCGGACTGTGGACAGACTGTGCAATCCAGTCTGTCTTCATGCCGGTCGAGCATTATCACAGTTACAGTGTGAGGAGTTTGCAACATTCTTTGCTGATAAGGTGTCTGCTATCAGAGATGAGATTAGCCAGGGCCTTCCCATTGGGTCTTGCAGTGACCAATCGAGGGACACAAATACCCATTTGACTTGGTACATGCTCAGTCAACCGGTAGTCATGGATATAGTGAGAATCATCCAGACTGTGCGCCCAACGTTCTGTGGGTTGGATCCGGACCCTACACGCCTACTTGTGGGGTGTGTAGAGGTTATGGGCCCAATCCTTACTGGGATAGTAGTGGCATCATTGGAGAGAGGGATCTTTCCTGATCCTTTGAAGGAGGCAATAGTACGTCCCCTCCTGAAACATTCCTCCCTTGATCCCGACTGCCCAGGAAACTACAGACCGATCTCGAATCTTCCCTTTTTGGGGAAGATTATTGAGAAGGTGGTCACTTTGCAGCTGGAAGATTATTTAAACATCCACAATATCTATGACTCTCTCCAGTCTGGCTTCAAGAAACAGCACAGTACTGATACGGCTCTTGTTCGGGTGCTGAATGATCTCCTGATGGCAAGAGATCGGAGAACTCGTTCTATCTTGGTTCTCCTTGATCTTTCAGCTGCATTTGACACTGTGGATCATGGGGTGCTGCTTGAATGCCTGTGGTCTCTCTGTGGACTAAGGGGGGTGGTCCACAGTTGGTTTAGATCTTTTCTGCAGGGTAGGACTCAGAGAGTAGTGTCAGGGATTTATTCCTCGACCCCTCGCTGCCTACACTGTGGAGTGCCACAGGGTTCAGTGTTGTCCCCATGTTATTTGCGGTGTATATGCTTCCATTAGGGGAAATTATAAGACATTTTGGTTTGAGTTTCCATTGCTATGCCGATGATTCTCAACTCTATATGTCTTTTGTGCCCGAGCAGGAGTCTAAGCCAAGTACATTGTTTAACAACTGCCTCCTGGAGATACAGAACTGGATGAGTACCAATTGGCTGAGGTTGAACCCGGGGAAAACAGCGGTATTGGTGGTGGAACCAGGGGTAAGGATATCAAGTCCATGGGCGGGAAAACTCTCAGGTTTATTTCTGGGAGGAACCCCGCTCATGGCATCTGGTCAGGTGCATAACCTTGGTGTTATATTTGGCGAGGCTTGACCCTGAGGGCACAGGTGTCAGCCGTAGTCAAATCATCCTTTTTTCATCTAAGGAATATAGCATGGGTGAAACACTTGATTCCATCAGAGGATCTTCCTACCCTGGTCCACGCCTTTGTGGCCAATCGTCTTGATTATTGCAATGCCCTTTATCTAGGGCTGCCGGGAGTGGATATCCACCGCTTACAGCTGATGCAAAACGCGGCAGCTAGGTTGTTGACTGGAAGCCCGAGGTCCAACCATATAACACCTGTGCTTCGCGAATTGCACTGGCTGCCTGTACAGTGGCGGATCACTTTCAAGGTCATGTTGATGACCTATAAAGCCCTACACGGTTTGGGACCTCACTACCTGAAAGAACTCCTGACTTCTTACTGTCCCTCCCGCTCCCTCCGATGCTCTGGTGAGGGATTTCTGGAGATTCCCAGGGTAACCTTAAAAACATCTGGTGGAAGAACATTTGCCTTTATGGCCCCTACCCTGTGGAATTCTCTACCTTGCCAGATACGCAATTGCCTGACTGTGGAGAACTTTAAAAAAGCTTTAAAGACCTTCCTTTTTAACCAAGCATTTTTTTAGTAATTTAAATTATATTGGATTGTATTTTGAATTTTATGTTGTTTATAGTCGTGGTTTTAATTTGTATGAGTGATATTGTAAAGGCGCCCTGAGCTTTGGAAGGGCGCCTTAGAGAAATAAACATTTACTTACTTACTTACATAATGGGCAGCCATCTACCTTCCACTGTGTACTCAAGAACACTTCGGCCCCAAACCACCTGCAACACATCACCCTGCTCCTGTCCTCCTGCTTCCGGTACATGCTCCCTCCCCACCTCACGCTACCTATTCTGGTCCTGTTGTCATCATTAAACAGATATCATAAACACCCCCCCAGTACCTAACAATCCCCCCACCACACTTATGTGAGCCTACCCCATATAGGGTGTAGTTGTGTCCCCACCGCTTCCTTTCTCAGCTTACCCTAGACAGGGTTTAGCTGTAACCCATCTGCACCCTGTTCTGTGGTCCTACCCTAGATAGGGAGTATTATTGTCTCCTGAACTCCTTATGCAGGTCAAGTCCAGAAATAATTTACTTTAACTCTGTGCCCTTACCATGTAAGATCTATCCCAGATAAGGAGTATCACCTACTTCACTATCCTAGATCTTTAACCACACCATAGTGCTACATTCTCCTTTCTCTCCTTCTTACATTGCCTGCCCTCCACTGAGCAGTGTGGCCTGTGAATGCAATTTTCACTGCAGATGTCCTGCTGATTTCCCTGGATGACACTGAGATGGATGCCACGCTCCTGTTTTGTGGCACTCATGCTTTGGGGTTGCTCATGCAGGGAGCTTGCTTGGACCTCTGGGTATTTCATAGGAGCTACAGCTGCCCTACAGACAGACTGCAGCCACAAAGTCCTGTGCACCACCAATGGCACCTACCAGTTCAGGTTAGGTCCTCCTTCAGTCTTCCTACTGCTTGCATCCTCCCTCCTCCCCCATTCCCACAGCCAACTTCAACAAGACATATTGGGTGGGATATTCAGAAGGGTTGCACATGGCGCAACACAGCTGCGCCATGCGCAACCCACTGATGCGCCCTGGTGCGATATTCAAAGGGGGATTGAGCCTGGCACAAATCCCGATGTGCCGGAGCGCATCAGTAATGTATGAGGTGCAGGTAGGGGGGGCGTGCCCATGCATACTCCGCACATCCCGATATTCAGCCCGGGATGTGCTGAGCCCATGCATGCGCAACCCCTACTTGTGCTGCACACAGGTTAGGCCCACAGGTGAGCTGCTGTACTGCAGGGTGCAACACAGCAGCTGCCACCAGTGGGTGGCCACCTGAGCTCCGGCGGCACCTTCGTGGTGGCACATCCCTGTGCCCGATTGTGGGCATATGTAGAAAGATAATAGTCCTCTATCCCTGGTGGTCCAGTGGACCACTTGCAGCCTGATCATGGGCATCAGTAATAAATAGTGACATTCCATCCAACCCTGGTGATTCAAGCGTTTTACCCCCTCCCCACCCACACTGAGCCCCACCACCTGCTTCCCCCCAGTCAGTGGTGGGCAGCAGCCTCCACCCACTTGCTGTCCCTCAGCCCGCTGATCGGATTTCAGATGAGGGTACTTGGTCCACAGCATGAGTTAATGGTCGCGTAGCCTCAGAGCCATGTTACACAGTCCAGATATGTGAATGGATCCATTCACAGATCTGGACTGTGTAGTACAGTACAGGCTGCACGTCCATTGGCTCACGCTTGGACCATTGGGCGACAGCCCTACCGCACGGAGTCAGCTTGTCAGGCAGTGGGGGGGCAAGCGGATGGGAGCTTGCCCGCCGCTGACCGGGGGGCGGTGGGGCCAGTGAGCGGGTGGGAGGGGGGTACAGTTGGACCACCAGGTTGGATTGGAGTGTCATTATTTATTACTGACGCCCACGATCGGCTGCAAGCGGTCCACTGGACCACCAGGGATATAGGGCTGTTATATATCACAAATGCCCGTGATTGGGCTGCGAGCGGTCCACTGGACCACCAGGGATATGGCACAATCATTTACATTCCCTATGCCTCACGATCGGGCAGTGGGTATCTTTGCCACTTGTGCAGGGGCGCCGGTCCCGACGGCTGCAGCTCATGGGCACCATGTGCAAGTCACCAGGGATCGCACACCTGCATGCAAATGGAGCCATAATGACATGCAAATGGCCCCATTTGCACCCTGCAGACATTATGGACCCATTTGCATGTGCACTTTTGAATATCACGGTAGTTGCACCTATCGCAATGGCACTTGCACTAGGGCATCCCGCTGCTCCACTCTGGCCACTTGCACTGGCACAGTGCCACTGCACCATGCACACTGCGGGTGGCCAAGGTGTGATATTCAATGATGCTGTGCCATGGTGCAGTTCCATTGAATATCACCCTGTCCACGCCCCTGCGCATCCAAGTTGCACTGCGCCCAGGCTTGCGTCACAGCCTGGCACAGTCTGAATATCCCGCCCATTGTGTACTCTATTTAAAAAAACAGCACTCCCCTCCCCACAAACAGCACTTATCTGCCACTGATGATCTGCTCCTCTGTGTTTACTTGGCGGCAGTCTCCCAGGAAAGGGAGCAGACTTGGTCTACAGGATACTTTGTACTGAAAACTACAGTATCCCTATAGGTGGACTGGAGTCACATGGTCCTGTGCACCACTAATGGCATCTACTAGTTCAAGTTCCCTACCTCAGCCCTCCCAGTGCAGGTATCCTCCCTCATCCCATGTTCCCACACATAAACTCAACAAACTATATTGTGTCCTCTATTTAAAAAATAGAATTTCCTCCCCCACAAACAACAGCAAAACAAATCACTTATCTGCTGTAGATGGTCCGCTCCTCCATGTTCACTTGACAGCAATCTCCCAGGAAAGTCCCTGGAAGGATATATCAGCACAAAGCTATGCATGTAACAAAATGTCTTATTGCACTTATAAAATGTGTTTTGTTTATGGATGTTGGGAAATTAAAAGAAATAACAAAAAAAATGTTAAAATAGCAAACATTTACAAAATAGTTCTTCCACTGGTAGACTGTTAACTGGGTGACAGTAGTTTGGGCTGCAATACGTACGCTTCAAGAGTGTATATTTGATTGATGTGTGGATTGCTGTTTAATTATTTTTGATGCTTTTTGGAGATGAGATGAGAAAAACAGACCCCCACTGCAAAATAATCTGTTCTAAGTGCCTGCAATTCACTGACGTACGCAGCCAGTATAGTGTTATGCTTGCGTAACTGTGTTAGTTTTGGTTGTGGCCGTTTGCACTTTCTATTCCAGAGGAATTACCACCCTGTAGGGGTACAAAGCAAGGAACTCTCGGAGAGGGTTCTGCCCCTAGAGGTGCCACGGGACGGTTCCCATGGCTAAAGGTACCTTAGGAATCCCCCTAAGGAGAGAGCGCTGCTGCTGGAGGAGGAGGGGAGGATGGTGGGGCAAAGACAAAATGCTTCACAGTGAGGCTGAGAAGAACTGCTTATATTGCTCAGGAAGTGGGAGTGGCTGGCTGCTTTGCCACTGAATTACAGGCAAGCCTTTCCAATTCACCGACCTAGGCAGCCAGTATAGTGTTATGCTAGTGTAAATGTGTTAGTTTTGGTTGTGGCTGTTCGCACTCTCTATTCCAGAGGAATTACTACCCTGTACTGATACGAAGCAAGGAACTCTCGGAGAGGGTTCTGCCCCTAGAGGTGCCACGGGACGGTTCCCGTGGCTAAAGGTACCTTAGGAATCCCCAAAAGAAATGTAGTATCATCCCCAAAGGAGGCCACATGATGCTTATGAGCAAGCAGTAACAGTGACGTAGAAGCAGTAACTGGAACACAGTAGTAGAGACGAATAGTGATGGCTTGTATGAGAGAAGGGGATCCCCTAAGGAGAGAGGGAATGGCAGGACATCCTCCACCTCCATCCAACAACAGAACCTACCTAAGGAAACTAGGGGAAACAACTATGCTAACTAAGTGTTAAGACCTGAGGCAACAGAAGAGAGAAAAAAACCCTACGAGGAGGAAATCTCTGGGGATCCAAGGCCTAGGTCACCTTCCCTCCAGGCTTGGGAAAATGTATTTAGTGACGGCTCTGCAGCTGCAATTTGGAAAACCCAATTAAAGGGAGGTGGAAAATATTCCAATTGGGAGGAAGGCTCTCACTCAAACCCTCTAGCAGGAACGTCGTGGAAGGTTGTGAGAAAACTCTGCAACAATACAAGCATCCAAGGCGCAGGAGGAGAGCAACAACTGCTGAGGCACTCACCTGGCCTACCCCCCTAAATCAAACCAGGTGAACCAGAGGCAGTCGTGGGGAGAATGCGATGAAGGTGCCTTGCTAGGGAAACCACTAAAGTCAATGGCCAACCATTATAGTGGAATACTAGAGCCAAAGGAGATCGTCATAACCACCCTTCGCCGCTAGTCTTAATTCTACACCAGGAGCTGCTGTTGCATAGCAGGCAGCTAAAGCCAAGCCCAGGGTGAGGACATTCCCAGCTATGGGCCAGGTGAGAAGGACCCTGCCACAAGCTGGACACGCTCGATGATGCAGACTAAATGCAGAGCGAGACCATCAGCTGCAGGAACCTGCGCCAGATTAGAATGGCTGGCATGCCCCAGAATTGATTGAGAGCTGCAAAGCTGGTGCGCTGAATGAGCACAGCATGCTGAGATCATAATGAGCATTGAGTGCTGAGACTTTGCAAGGTCGAATGCAGATTGAGAGCAGGAGAATCCCAGGCTGAAGCCAAGGGGATGGCACTAGGCATGAAGCAATGGTTTGCATAAGCAAGGAGCAACGATTGTGTAAGCAAGTGTGGACCTGATAGGTCAGTAAGCAGAAGTAGTAATAGGTGGACCTGCATAACAACTGTATAGCAAGTAAAGAGCACTGAGTTAGGGGAAAGCCGACCAGACATGAATAGCCAAATTAAGGCGACAAACTGAGGACTTTCAGTGGCGAAGACAGGATTTAGAACAAAATTAATTAACCACATAGGCCACAACCCCCCAAACACCTCCCAGTCCCCGCCGTAGGACAAACAAGGAAGTGATGAAAGGCCAAGAACCACATGCAGATAGAAAAGCTAGTTTAATAGCCTCAGCAGGAGCTTCAGCTAACCTCAGAGTAAACAAGGTAGAATAGGAATGGGTGTAAACAATGCAGCAGCAGGAAGCAAATGGGCCTGTACAGCAGTAGTTAAATGAGTACAGTGTTAAAACACAGGCACTGGGTACAATAGTAATTAAAGTAAACAGTCAGCAGCAGTGGCTGAAGTTGTAGGTAACTGAAAGCAGTAGCATGAGCTCTGAGTAGGTTTGCAGTTGCAGTGCAGTAAATTGAGAGTTGTAACTGAAAGCAAGCAGAATGAGTTCTGTAGTAGCAGTATGCTGGGGCCCGGATATTCAGAAGGGTCGCACCATGTGCAACAGGGATGTGCCAGCGCAAGTACGGAAATGTGCCATTGTGCGATATTCAATGGAAGGTGGCTGCGCAGCACAATAAGCAATGCGCCAAAGCGCAATAGTAATGAATGCATGCACAACCATAGGGGCGGAACCATGAATAACATGCACAGTGCGATATTCAACATCATGCACCATGTGCAATAGGGGAGCTAGCGGAAGTTGCGCAACAGCAGAAATGATCCAAAATAAAAGGGAGCAAGAGAGGGGCGCAAGAACGCAAAAGGGAAGCCACAATTGGGAGTATGGTGACAGACATCAAGGGTGGTACAGAAGGTAGCAGTGTGCAGGACTGGGCAGGAGCAGGACAGGCCCCACCAGAACTGAGCCAGAAACAGGGTAGGAGTGGGGAGCATGTGCCACTATGCAGGAAAGGCTGTGGAGTGCCACAGTGGACTGAGGGCAGTGGCAGAAGGCAGGACAGCCACAGCCAAAGGCCAGAGATGTTCCCAGTGCAGGGGGAGCATCAGGAACGGACAGCAGGGGGGAGCGGGACAACAGCCACTGGGGGGGGGACACACCAGCCAGGGACATGGCCAGTGCCACCTTCCAGATGGAGGCAGTAATGAGGGGTGTGAGAAGGCAGGCAGCAGGGGGGCACCGCCATGGAAGGACCCATCAGCGGTATGCCCAGAACAGACAGCACTGAGCTTGCACCAGCTTCGAACACTACTCTGACACAAAGATTGTGGACCAGTACCACCTGAACCAGATGATCCTGAGACAGCTCTGTGAGCTGTGCAGTGATGAGATGCAGGCACCCACACGATGGAGCCATGCTTTGTCAGTGGAGACGAAGGTGACAGCATCATGTGCCTGCGCACCACGGGCACCTTCCAGAGACCAATAAGGGACACAACAGGCACAAGCCAGTCGGCTGCATCACGTCTACCCACACAATTCATCAGCGCACTGCTGCCACATGCTGTGGAGTACATCCATCTCCCCAGCATACAGGCAGAGTGCAAAGCACACATACAGGAGTTCCACAGGGTAGCACGGTTGCCTGGCATACTCGGGGCCATTGACTGCACCCATGTGGCCATCCTCACACCACCTGGCCCTGACGGAGTGGCATACATCAATCGCAAGGGGTACACAAGCATTAACTGCCAGGTGGTGTGTGATGCCAGCGGGCACATGACCAATGTCTGTGCCACGTACCTTGGGGGAGCACACGATGCCTTCATCTGGCACCAGTCCGAACTGTGCCACAGGTCTGAGAGTGGGGACATCCCCACTGGCCATCTAGTAGGTGAGTATGCATATCACGCGGGACGACATGAGCAGACATGGGGGGGTGCATAGTCAGAGGTGCCATGGGTACCGGCCTTGTTGGCCCATGGCATAGCGATGCAGACCACCATACTAATGTCCACCCTCTACACACAGGTGACAGTGGTTACCCACTACATCCCTGGCTGCTCACACCATACTGACGCCCCACGACCCCATCCCAGCTACAGTACAATGAGGCACACGCCACAACACAGAATGTCATCAAGTGGGTGTTCGGGATGCTGAAGGCACGGTTCCAGTGCCTGAACACCTCTGGCAGTGCCCTACAGTACAGCCCCTCGAAGGCCTGTGGGCTATTCCTGACCTGCTGTATCCTGTACAACATGGCCACCAACTATGGGATAGCCGTAGAGGTCAAAAAGCGGGACAGTGGTGGAGACGATGAGGATGCTGGTCCAGCCAGTGATGGGCAGTCACCCCCTGGGTGAAGAGACCCCCATCTGATCTGGATGTCACAGCTGCACCAGGACACCATTACAGAAGAACACTTTGGTCAACATAGGTAGGTCACAGGGCCGTGCGTAACCACCAATGGCAAGGGCACAGCCCACAGACAGGCAGGGCAGAACAACAGGGGCGGACGGCAGTAAGGGAATGGGTCTGAGTGTGGCACCGCACACGGCGTCAGGGATGGGCAGGTCTGAACATGACACATGCACACACACGCACACACACCACAAGACATGCACAAGGGGTAGACAGCACGCCAACCCCAATTGCCACCCCTACCTACCCCCCCCACAGCTCCTCACACGACCATGCCCAGTGGCCGTCACTGTGCATGCCTCAGACACTGGGCACCATTGCACACTGGCGGACAGCGCAACACAGGCATCATCATGCACACACCACAGTGGCTAGCAGCTGGGAGGGTGTGCACAGGGACTGTGTGTGTGCAGGACCAGGTACCCCACCTGTGCTCGGTATGCCCACAGCCGAACCCGGTCTCGACATAGCAGATGTTGCACAGTGCTGGGAACAGGGGGTTGAATATATCACTGCACAGTGTCTGCAGTGGATGGGCACTGAACTGGGTGCCCAATGTGGCCATGGCAGCTGTCAATGCATTGGTCTGCCTGTCAATGGCAGTGGTCACATCCGCCCGCTGCTGGGCCATCTCTGCCAGGAGCAGACCATGGTCCCTGCTGTGCTGCTCCTCTGCCTGGTGCAGAACCGCACTGAGTGCATCCACCACCATCACGAGCTGCATCTGCTGATCTACTGAAGCCTGGAGTAGACGGCTGTGCTCGTCAAAGAGGTCATCTGCCAGTCCAGCATGCTGTCCCTCATGGTGTTCCTGGTCCTTCTGGCCAGCACCCCTTGATGATGGGTGCTGCACACTAGAGCCATGCCGGGGCATGTCCACACACAGTGCACTGCCACTGCCCCCCCGACACTGTCCCCCCATCGCCATTGGCCGACTGCTGGCACTGCCCCTCCAGCTGCCGATCACCAGGGCTCACCAGCACCGCCACAGCAGCTGCTACAGCCCCACTGCCCTGGACGCACACTAGTGCTGCCCCACTGGGGCATACAGGCATGGGCTGGGACTGTGTTGTTACGCAGGCCTCCATGGCAGCACCACCCATGGCAACGTCCATGCCATTGCCTGCTGTGGGACCATCCTGTGTCCCACACGTATCACTGTCTGGGACAGGTGGTCCATCATCATTGGTGCTGGATCCGGCGCCAATCCATGTCCCAGCACAATGGAGACCGTGGACGCTGTCATGCTGGGACACAGGCAAGGCCTAGTCCGTACCTGCACCACCCTCATGAGTCCGGACAGATGTGCAGGTATGCACTAGTCCGGTCCCTCGGATACCTGTGGAGGTGAATGGGCAATCCTCCGTGTCCAGGGCATCTCCCTCGGTGGACACACCCACCACCGCTGACCCATGCAGATGCTCAGGAGCTGTAAGGGAACACATTAGCGTTAGTGGCTCTGCCCTGCCCTGTGGCATTCCCTCCACCACCCACACAGTGACAGCACAGGACCTACCATGCAGTGATGGGCTGCCACCCATCTGATAGCCACCACCAGGAACACCCTCAATGGCACAAGACTGCATGCTGCTGGCCACCCGCTCTTCCTGTGGCATCAGGCGTGGCACATCTGGCTGGCCCCCACCAGTGGCAGCACGTGCAGCCCTGAAAGCCGGCCTTCTTCTTACACTCCTGCACGTACAGCTGGTGGCTGCCATGCTGGTTCATGGCACGTGTCATCTCACCCCACGCCACAGCATGGGCCTGTGTCATTGCCCACTCTCTGCTGAGCAGCGGTTCCCTATCAAGATATGCCTCGAACAGGGCATCTAATTCAGCCTGGGTGAAGTTGGGCCTCCTCCTTCTCCCCCCATCCCTGTTCCTCCTCTTCGTCACGTTTGGTCATGATCGAGCCTGTGGGAATGACAGGTGTTACCCTGGACTGTGCAGTCCCATTTAGCCCTCACAAACCACAATCCCCACATCCCAACAGCATGCAACCCACCACAATAGACTGCAATACCTAACTATGTCCTCTGCAGTCCCATGTCGCATTTATATAGCGCAACGCATGCAAATGAGGCAAGGCACAACTGTAAGTGGATTCTAATGCAGTGGTCGTGCCGTGGAATGGCTGATGAGCTGATTTGCATATGCTGACTGAATATCACACTGTTGCGCCTTGCGCAATGTTGGTGAGTGTGCTCAGGCTATGGCGCAGCACTGCGACGTGAGCAATCAGCACCACACGGCACATACCCAGGGTGCTGATGCCGACGCGTGCAGCGCTGCTGATGTGCTGTGTGTGTGTGAGGCAGTGCAGGGCATGGCCACCACTGTGCCTGTGGCCTAGTGTGCTGTTCGCCCGTGTGGTGCTCGTGCCCTGGTGCACCATAGGTGCCATGGAGCCACAGCGCTGTAGGCCACTGCAGGGCGTCACATGCAAGCACCCTACTGCACTACATGCAGGGCGTCCCAATAGTGCTGTGGCGCTCTGTGCGTGGACAGACCCTTGACCCTGCGGTCAACCTTTGCCCCCTAGGCACCATGCATCCACATGGGTGCACCCCTATCATGCAGTTCAGTGACAGCGCAATGGGGACTGGCAGCACAGTACCACGCTGCCTCCGCATGTGGGGCATGTGTGCTACAGAGCACCATTTTGATAGTGATACATACTGAAGGATGCCATGGAGAAGAGTGCAGATGTGGCACGCTATTGAGCTGGCCAACTTGGTGGCCATAGTTGAGCCTCATGCTGGTGCCCTATTTGGCCAGGATCCCCTGGACAGGCCATGTAATCCTGTGTGGCAGGAGGTGGCTGATGGCCTGGAGGAGGCAACCAGGATCACCAGGACAGAAGAGCAGTGTCGCCACTGGTATGGTGACCGACAGCGGAGGGACCCTGACTGACTGGGGCCTCTGCAGGCACACGACCAGTGAGGTGCCATGCCACGGCCAGGTAGGTGCTCCATCCATACACTGGTAGAGTCCGTCTGTTCGGGTTTCGCGATGTGCATGTGTCCACCCCGCATTGGGATGGGGCTGTCCAGTGGGGGTGGTGGTGGTGGTGGTGGTGGTGGGTGCATCATGGCTGGGCTTTGCGGGCATGTACGCACACACAGGGGGGTGGGGCTTTGCTACTGGTTTGTACTGATGTGTCCCTCTTCATGTTTGCACCCTAGGCCCGAAGAAGTGCCGTAAGGTGGGGCAGACCCATGTACAGGAGGAGCAGGACCAACTGGGTGCACTGCTGATGCAGCAGAGACAAGGTGGAGGGGCCATGGGCCAGCAGCACCCTGTTGGCCTGGATGTAGATGAGTGCCATGTTTCCCCTTACATCTGTCCATGCTGGGTTGCAGAGGTGGTGGTGGGGCATGGCCACTAACACTTGGCCCCACTGCCATGCACACCACATGGTGCACTCAGTACTGTCCTGTGGCACTGCAAGTGTTGGTGGGCATCGCAGGTGGTCCGTGCATGCACTGGGTACATGGCTGTGCCACTGCCTTCACACCGCATAACCATGTCACTGTACAGCCATGGTGGTGATGTTCAGGACATGGGCGGTGGGTGTATGCAGCATTCCACATGGCTATGGGTGCCTGGGTAGGTGGGTCATGTAGGCGTGATCACTGTGGGTGGTCGCATGCCATCACAGGGGTGTGGCCCATGGCTGTATGCCATGCACAATGGGTGGGCTGCAGAGGTCTGGCCAGTCACACGTAATAACTCTGCTCCCTTGTCCTAGGTGGACAATGCTGGACTGCACTCGAGCAGAGTGTGCAGGAGCTGCTGCAGCTGGTGAGGGCCACCCTTGAGCTGCTCCAGAGAATGGAACAGGGTGAAGGACAGTGACACAGGCAGAGGCACAGAGATCGAAGTGGGGAGAGGGGTCGACACTAGGCCCACTATGCCCCGATATGTATTCCCCCCCTGGACTAAACCTCACACCCCTTCATCCCACTCCCAGTTGTTCACCCTTGCCCCATGCCCACTCCCACCTGGTATGTGGCCCTTCCCCCCCCACATTGTAAATAGTTTTATATCTGTTTTGTATTTTGTTCACATGTTTAATACACACTTATTTATTATGACAACTGTGGTGGTTTTTGATTTGCAGTGGGCTTATGGTGCTTGGCTGCAGTGGTGTGCATGGCATCAGGGGTGGTGCAGGCCTGGGCGTGTGTGTGTGTCCAGCAGGGATCTGCCTATGGTGTGGGCGGGGGACTCGTTCCCTGTCTGTGGTATGTGTGTTGTTCCCTGTGCACTGGATGCCTGTGTGCAGTGGTTCCTGGTGAATGCACTGTGTCCCTGGCACCCCTGTCAGTATGTCCATGGCCCATGCAGCTGGCACCCTTGCATATCTGTGGTATGCATGGTCTGTTGGCATGTCATTGGTGGCTGTCCATGCTGGCCATCCTCTGGCCACAGCACAATGGCAGCTTGCCTCCTGCCACCAGTATGGTGCATGTCTGCCTTGGGTGGCACTGTGGCCTATGCTGTTGTTGTCCCCTCTCCATGCTGTCGCTGGTGTCTGTTGCAGGGTCTGTGTTCTGATGTCTGTAACTTGTGCTCCGGCCATATGCTGGTGGCGGACGGCTTCATGGTGCATGCGCATGATGGCTGGTCCACCTGTGCCATGGTGGGATGCTGGCCATGGGTACACAGCATCAGTGGTCATATGCCAGCAGAATTTGTTGCCCTGCCATTGTGTCCCTGTGTTGGGGTGCCCTTGAGTCTGGGTGGGTGTTTGTCCGTGCCCTGTGTTGCATCCTGTGTGGCACATGCCTCCATGAACCACTGTGGGCATCTGTGCTGGCTGTTGGGGCCAGTGCTGGGACAGGGTGTGTGCTTGGGTGGGTGTGTGGGGTGCTGTCCTGCTGGTGGTGGGGTCCAGGGCTGGCCTTGTCACATGCGGGGTCCCTTAGGTACCAACGCAGGGTCGACCTCTCTGCTGTGCCAAGGGGGGGGGCCGTCCAGGGTGGCACTGTGTCTGCAGTTGTTGCGTCAGTGGCTAGTGCCACCCACTGCAGGGTGCTCACAGTGGGGCTGCCATGCACGGCTCCATGGTGCACAGGGTTGCATTGTCACAGTGGGGGTGGCGGCATGCATTCGGTGCCATGCACTGTCGGGTGCTGCTCCTGGGCAGGGTGGCTGGGGATCGCTGTGCAGGGTGTGCTCTGCATTGATCAGATGGGGTGGCACTGTGTGACCGGCCCTCCTTGAGTTGCGGTCACTGCTTGCCAGGAGGTGTGCTGGGGCACCATGCCCCAGCTGTGGAGTCAGTGCTGGTGTTCATGAGCTGGTGGTTCATCCAGCTCACCACAGGTTGTGCAGTTCATGGGGTGTGGGGGGGCACTGTCTGGTCTGCTGCGTGGTCCTCCGCCCATGGCTTCCATGGGTGGTGCACCCCTGCATCTCTCCCTGCACATCCCTGGTTGTGCTACTGCGCATCAGCCCTGCGCCACTGCACATCCCTGCTTTCACCATGGCGCAGTTGGCACGATATTCAGTTGTGTTGTGCAAGCACACCTTGGCCTGTGCTGTGTTTGAATATCGCACGTGTTTTGCATGGGCGCACTGCACTTGCACCTGCTCCTACTATTACGTTACTTTGTGACACAGTCTGAATATCCGGGGCCTAGGAGTTTTAAAAATAAAAGCACCCCAAAAGAGGAAACCAAAACACAGCAAAACAGAAACAGGGAAAGGCCCCAAAAAAAACAAGAAACAAAACACAGGGAAGCACACAGCCAGAGGAAAGATACAAACCAGAAGCAGGAAAACAAACACTGAAGTCCAGCAGAGACACACAGAAACAGCAGGCTGGGGGGGGGGGGGGGGGAATAGGCCCCAGCCAGCTCAGAGGACAAACCAACATAGCTTCCAGCTGCAAAGACAAAATGATTAACAGTGAGGCTGAGAGGAACTGCTTATATAGCTCAGGAAGTGGGAGTGGCTAGCTGTTTGGCCACTGAATTACAGGCAAGCCTTTCAGTTATCATTATTGCAGTTGATAGGAAGCAGATTGTCAGCATTTTCCCCCAAATAAAAGGTTAAAAACTCTGGACTGAAACAGTCCACTCCAAAGAATTTTTGGTTGCAGAAATACTCTATGGGAAAGGACTATAAATTCCCCACAGCCACTTGATTATTTCCCCTTCCTGGTCCAGATTGTACTCAACTCTGCCTCTGTGCCACCCATGAGCTCCCAGGTTCTATGATGTAGGAGTTTGTAGAGCAGGGAGGCATGCTGTATTGATTAGAATGGTAGCAGAGTTTACAATTTAATATTTTGAGAGGACCACTGGAGTCAAATCAAAGCCAGAGTTCAACTAACAAGAGTCTTGTTACTCTTTTTTTTTATTTTAGTCTTTGGTAACCGGGTAAGGCCCACTAGGCACAAGTGCCTGTTTTCAGGGGCAACCTGGGCACACTGGGCGGTTAAGTGACTTGCTCAGAGTCACACAGTATGCAAGTGGAGGTTGTGAGAATCAAACCCAGGTTTGGTCTGCTGGATGTACCAAGCTCGTTCACAGCTTGTTACTCTAACCTCTAGGCTATACTTGAACTACGGCTTTGATTTTACCCCAGTGGCCCTCTCAAATATTCACTTGTAACCCTTCACTCACATTCTGATCAAAACAGTGCACCCCCACACTCGACAAACTGTTACATCATAAAACATGGGAGCATTGGGGCGGCATTGGGCAGCAAAGCTAGCTACGATCTGGACCAAGAAGTGGAAGGGATCAGGCAGCTGAGGGGAATTTACAGTTCCTTCCCCTAAAGTATGGTATTTAAGTAACTAAAAATTCTTCAGAGTGGATAGTTTCAATCCAGAGGAGGTACGTTTTCAGTTGGGGGGTTGAGAGGTTGTTAAATAATGAGCACAACTGTTGCTCTTTAAAGGCAGGTACAAGAGTGATTAGCAGTAGGTAAGAGCATGGTCAGCACTAAGCAGTGTCTACAGAAGAAACAATGGACTGGCTAATAGATAACTGGGAGTACTTGTTAATACTGGTGCATAATTAACAAACAGGATTACCACCTTTAAAGAAGTCCAAAGTGGGACATTTCTTAGTGAAACATGATTTTTCTCGCAGGATAATATGTCATCTCAACCACTGCAACAGACGTATTTTCTCTAAATAATCAGAACTAAGACTGTGTATTGTAGTTTTTTCTTCTGTTTTTTATTGTTTTAAGGTATTTTAGTTTTTTGAAACATTTAGAGGAAACCCAGAAAATACTTTTTCTACTATAATGTCAGGACATGTAGTATTTTTTATGTTTTTCTGTAGGACACAGCTGCCCAAATCAGGACTGTCCTGTGAAACTAGGGACAGGTAGTAACCTTATTAACAAATATAAATAGGAGCCTGTCAAGAAGTCTGGAAGTGTGGAAGTGTGAGAGATGCAAAAAGTTACAAGTTAAGACAGAAAAAAAGCGAGGATTGCAGCAACGCCAATCAAATGACAAATGTTCTTCAATAAAAATAATTACGTTAAACAATGAAAAGCAAGTCAGAAAGGAAGGTTACAAATGAAAACAAGTATTTGTCAATGCCGAATGTTGTCTCTCTGGCATTGGCATTGGTAGTGCAGGAGTTAGAGATGCATAATAGGAATGGCAGTGAAGTACTGAAGCGACGCCAACCCCATCCCCACCCTGCGGAGACCGACAGGCATTGGGGTGTATTGTTGGGTCATCAGCTATAATGCTCATGCCATTTTACCTCACCCTACCCTGTAGACACTGACAAGTGTCGCGGTGTGCTTTGGCATCTTTGGGCATTATACTTACCGCATTCCATAAGGAAATACGCTGAGGTGGGTGCAGTATAGGAGAATGGGGTGAACTTTGTGGCCGAACAGTGCAAGGCACACCACAATGCCTGACACTGGCTGCGGGGGGGGGGAGCTGGAATGGCGTGAGCATTACAGTCGATGATCCCAAATCACACCACTGACACCTGTCAGTCTGTATAGGGAGGGGTACTATAGTTGGAAACCATAACACCGTAGGCGTGTGTTGGTATTTTCACTGCAAAATTATCAACATGGGCTTTTTGTGAGCCCACCTCATGAAGAGCGGCACAATCGGTTTATTAGCTGAAAGGTGGTTTTGCACAGCAGCTATGCCATTTGGTGACACAGGAGCAAAAACACATTTTGGGCAGTATGTGAAAAATTACATATAGGATAGTGTATGGTTACCCATACACTACAAGGCTATTCTTCCACCAAGTGGATACAATGCCGACTGATGACCTCGAGAGCAAAGCTCGAGAGGTCTCCAAGTCGGCATTGTATCTACGAGGTGAAAGAATAGTCTTGTAGTGTATGGGTAACCATAAACTATTCTTTATAGTGTATGGTGCCTGAAAAAAAGACAAAAAGAAACTCACTTTTCCATATTTTCACTCAGTTCTGCTGAGGCCAAGGATTCACAACTGCCGCTGCCCAGCACACTTGTGCACCCCTCTCACACAGCAAGGGATGAATCAGGACGTCTGCTGTAGCCCCTTGTATTATGACGTCCTCATTAACGCAGAATGAAAAGTCGTTCTGCGTTAGTGAGGACGTCACTACTGCAGCAGAACAACTTTTTGCGGTGTATGGATTTCTATACGCAACCACATTCCACCATACACTATAACTGTATTGTTCATGAGGACATGGAAAAAATGGCAACGTTGAAAATCTGAAGTGAAGATATTAAAAACTGGTGAAGTCATGAGCATGCATAGAAACTGTGCAACACACGTCTATAACCCAATTATTTTGGGGATTTTTTAGCCACATTTTTAATAGAGGCATTTTGGGACCTTTCCTCATGAACAGTGGCACTGTGATTTTGTTTATTTGTCCCAAACGTTGATTTTCCACAGTGACCATGCCATTGTGCGGCACAGGAGCGAAAACACATTTAGGGCAGGATGTGAAAAATGACAGTTGTACTGTTTATAAGGAGGTGTGAAAAAATGCCAGCGTTGAAAATCTGGCATGAAAATATTGCAGATTAGTGAAATTACAAGGGTGCATGCAAACTGCGCAAAGCACACTTGTAACACAGTCATTTTATAGAATTTCATCACCAAATTTTCAACATAGGCATTTTACTGTAGGACCTCTGCTCATGAACAGTGTCACCGTCATGTTCTCAAACTGTCCCGAAAACTGATTTCGCACAGCGACCGTGTTATTTTGCGCCGGACGTGCGAAAACACATTTTGGCCAGGATATGTAAAATGACAGCTGTACTGTTCATAAGGAGGTGTGGAAAATGGCAATTTTGAAAATGTGGAGTGAAAATATTACAAATTCATGTAGTTACGAGCTGCATGGAAACTGCACAACGCACGCTCATAAAACAGTCATTTTTTTGGATTTTGTCCACCAAATTTGCAACATAGGCTTTTTGAGAGCCCCCCTCATGAACAGTGGCACTGTTGTTTTGTTAATCAGTCCCCAAAGGTGATTCAGCGCAGTGACCACAAAATCATCTTTTGGGACCGAATAATAAAATGACATGCCTGAATTCATGAGGTGGGGTCCCAAAAACCCATGTTGAAAATTTGGTGCCACAATTCCCAAAAATGGCTGAGATATGCACCAAAGTTAAAAAAAAAAACATTTATGCCATTATATAGCTTTCTGGCATTACTTCAGTTCATAGTCAGCTTTGAAGAGTGCATATGTGTTCCCAGTCCACGGAAGATCACTGCGCCAGACTCCAGAGGTAAGTATGGGGTGAGGGGGGTGTGGGGAGGCAGGGTGCACACAGGGTGGGCGTGGGTTGCGGGAAGGGGGCAGGGAGACGTTGAGGGACTGTTTTCTTTCTTACAGGTGTTTAAAAAAAAAAAATTGCAGGATGGTTTTCCATTTTCAGGTGATTTGGCACACTGGGGTGGGCTCCCAGCATGCCACCTCAGTGTTTTTGGGGGATGCTTTAGCCGATGGGGATTGGGCACTGCTGTCTGCACGTACTGGCGGGGGACAAGAGCCGAGGGATTAGGGCACCCCCCCTCGGCATACAACAAAAGCGGGGGGGAAGGGGACATTATGTCGATGCTGTCAGCAACATAAAGGGGAAGAGGAATCGAAGCCGACTGGGATTGGGCCCCCCGTCGGCAAAGAAAGACAGTTAGGGGAGCACGCATGATGCCAAGGGGGACTGGGCACCCCCTCAGCATACATTGTAAATGGGTGGGTCTTTATGCCGACAGGGGGAGTGCTCCCCCATCAGCATTGTCAGAGGCAGCAGCAGCAGCAGCAGTCACTGCCACCATGCTGCCTGTATGTAAGAAGGCATATTGTGGTCCACTGTATGAGAGCTTCGCTCTCATTGCAGTGGACCTTTTCTTAGATCCAGAGACCACGTGATCTCAGCGCCTGCTGCTGGCTTATTGGTGAATGAGGGATGCACCTACTGATGCATGCCCTGCATTCACCCACAGTGACCATGCCTCCAAATCTGCTACTAGCGCAAGCACGGGCCAACATAAAAAGGACAGGGTTGCAGTGTGACTTGTAAGAGAAAAGGATCAGTTGCAGCAGGTGAGCTGTGGAAACAGAAGTGGAAGTCATTAAGTATCAAGAGCCTGAGGAGACTATGGCAGCAGAAAGAGGTGTCAATGTGAGATCTGAAAAGTGGTTTGAGAAAGAGGTAAGAGGGGCAAGACAGGGGGGAGGGAGGCTGTTCCAAATGGAGGGCAAGTGCATGGAAAAAGCAGTCTGGCCAGCTGATATGTTATAATGGGGAATGCTGTAGGAGCAGGAATCAGAGGAGTGGAATGTATAGGAGAAGGGTTCAGGGGCTGACAGCAGGTCGGAGAGGTAGGGAGGGAGGTAAAGCAGTACTTTGAAGGGAAGCAGCACAGTAGGAGTGGTGCCTAGATTTGAGAGATGGGGAGGAGTGACTTTGGTAAAGGAAGCAGTGGTGCGTGACATTAGGGGAAGCAGTAGTGAAACTAATATTTTAACTACAGGGGGCTTACCAGGGCTTGGCCGCAACAGCTCTAAAGGGGCCCCTGTATCTCACGTGTCACTGCAATTGACTTAAAATGGGAAGTTTAGGATTTTTTAAATACATATATCCCAGGGGCCCACATTGCTCCCAAAGCTCATGAAGTATAATCCCAATAACTCAGTGAAACAGCAGAGCGAGTGGAAGAGGGCATCCAATCTTGCAAGGCTGGGCTTAGGGTTGACACCAAAACCACATCTGCACAGTCAAATGCCTGCAAGGTCATTCTAAGGACAATCTTGTGGTAGACCTAGAGGGGCTGGCAGGACTTGTTCTAGTACACAGGGCACTGAGCTTTGATCACAAGTCAAGGCCTTTATGTGCCTAGGGTTAGATTAATGAATGTAACCCAACCCCTTAAGTACCTTAATGCTATTATTAAACGACAATGCATTCATTATTACAGGTCTGTTTTTATAACGAAGATTCTGATTGCCAACCAGAATGTTACAATTCCAATCATTATTTCATAATTAAATTTAATAAAACAAATGTAACGCTCTTCCACCCACCTCTGACATGGAATGCTCCACTTTGCCATTTCCATGAGAACTGCATGCTAGACAAAATTCTCTAGGGATCTCAGTGCCAATTGCCTGAAATTATGGAGGTGCTTTACAATAAAAAGTCAAATTCACAGTTTTCATCCTTGGCTTTTAGTTATGTTGGCAGTTCTGCAAGAAATGCAACTTTACTTGTTATTTTGTTTTCTCAGTGTTAAGAACTCAAAAAAATCAAACATTTGATTTATCACAAACCTGCCTGTGGAGTTAAGCATAGGAAACAAAACTAAGAATTGTACTTTTTTAAAAATATTGCATTGGTCATCTGTGACTGTGCCTCATACCGCTCAACCTTTTGCCACTGAAATGAGGGACATGGACATTTTTGGACACTCAAAATCATAGGAGCTGGGTTTGTAAAATATTTGGTGGGGCCTGGGATCAGGGATCATAGCCCCACCCCCTGACCCAGGGGTCAGAGGTCAATCCCCCCAGCAAGAGTCTATGGGAACAGAGCCCCCTGTGCGGTAACATGGGGGTCTGGGAATTAAGTCCCTGGCCTCAGGTTTGAGAAAAAAATTGAAAATACTCCTTAAAAGCCCATTATACAATGGTAAGAAAAAATCCTGGACTCTGATTGGTCAGTCTTGGGCTGGACCCTTGATGTTATCCCAACACAACATCACGGGTCTAGTCTCAGCCTCACTGTGAACCTGGAGATGATTTATTTCTGCTTGATTGTTTCATCTTCTCTTAAAAAAAACAAAAATATTTTTCCACACCAAAACATCTTTAAAATTATTTTTTAATTCTGTATAACAACGAGCCATTGTATAATAGCAATAATGCCCTCCAGGGGGCGTGTGTCATTTCGGATAATGTCACGCTTCAGTCTTTGGATGCACTCGGCCTGCAGCCTCGTGCCCAACCACCTGAGGTGTGACGTTATCCCAGCATGACACACACCCTGTCGGGCATTATTGCTTAAATCAATAATGGACGTCAGGCATGATGGACAATAGAAACACATCAGAACAGAGAGTTACTTTAACAGTCAAATGAAAACACAATACAGGGCCAACACATCCTCTCCCACTCAAAGAGCCAGTGGAGACAAAACAGGCAGACAGGCAACTACACATTTTTTAATTAGTCAGCAGTAACTCTTTAAACAAGGTCGGGTGGAACTGTGCATATGTGCTGTGCTGGCCTGCAAATCACAGTGAACTCTACTACACTGGGCCACAGCCCCAAATAAATACTACTATATTCAGAAGCATGTAAGATGACCTATAACTGGCGAATGTGTGCATTATTGGACCACCCCTGGGACTCCGCTATTAGGATAGCACTGAAGTTATGCTACTTTGGCCCCTTACAACACTGCACACTCTGTGTCACAGCAGGCTGTTGGTTATTTTTGTTGTAGTATGAGTTGCTGGGGGCTTCGCTCCCCCATACCCCCAGGGTGTTGGAGGCAAAGCCCTCCAGCACAAATAAACTGATAAAACCTCAGTTACAGTACACTGTACACTACATTAAACTATCATTTTTTTTTGTTTATTTGAGTAGGGGGCTTCCCCCCACAACCCTGTGTTAAAAAAACAAGAGGTTGGGGTTGGGGGCAGAGACCCCCCAACTCACAAAAAACAGACGAAACCTAAATCAACAGCTTCTTTTATCACGCCTCTTAACACCTCAGAATTAAAATGTGCAGTGGCCGTAATGGTCAGAAATCCAGGCGGGACCACAGAGTAGTTTCATTTGGCAATTCACCAATATAAAGTGTAAACTAGCAAGATCCTCATAATTAATGGCGATTGACAAAGTTAAACTGCCACACTCGCTGATCACTACAATGATTGGCAACATGTCTGTCCAAGGAGAAATATGGATTGCCAAGACCCCGCCAGTGTGTGAGAGCTTGCAAGTCAACATTTCCCAAGTCATACAGTTGATAGCACTGGTTCCGACTGACATACAGGAGGCAGGGACAGTTGGTACCGGAGGCCCACCTGGAAACATACCTCTCAACCTTTTGTCACTGGAATAAGGGACGCAGACACTCAAAATGAGGGACAATGAGGGATACTGACCACCAGAATGAGGGTCACATCTGCAAAATAGAAATAGAAGCTCAGAACACTGTGTGAACTACTGTTCTTACATGTAACAAATTTATTTTAATTAGCATATTAAGAATAATGAATGTGTGCCGTAAATGAGAACTAAAGTGAATCTGCAAGTCATGTTTCACAGTAGAAGCAGATGTTTATATACTAGTTCAAATTCTGTTACTTTGTTCCATCTCTATAGGATGTTTAGTTATGCTGGCCAGTGTGTGTGTCTTTGATTTACACACAGCTGGACAGGACCATTTTAGAAATGTATGATGTGCACTGTATCTCTTGTTCTGCTCTTCCATTATTCACACAATGTACTTAAGTTCTACTATAGCACTCTGTGGCTGGAAGGTACATAAACTAACTACATCATACAGTTCCAAATGGCCACTTACCACCAGAGTGTATAAATCAGAAATGCCCACTGTGGTTACTGATGAGCTTGTAAAGATAAAAACAATAACAAAATTGGAATTAGTTCTTTCGACAAGTTCTACTGGGAAAATTACCTGCAGATCCAGTGGAGTTCTCCTTTAATGCATCAATTTACAGCACATTCTCTGTGATTCTATGTGATGGCAACACATTTTCTATGATGGATGGATGAAGGACCGGCAATTTTGAGGGGTAAAACGAGGAATATCTCTTGAATCAGGGACAGTTGAGAGGTATGCCTTGAATTTCATAGGGTCCGAATGAGACTCAGGCTGTGGCCCCAGGGGCCAGGGCCTAACTGATCCAGGAAGCCTACCTGGAAAATCAGTAGAGCCCTTGGACAGTGCAGCACACTCACATCAGCATTGTACTGGTGCCAATGTATTATAATTTCTTCCAGAAACCCCTTTACATTAGACAACAGATGATAAGCACATCTTTTCATAGTTTTAAGGTGGCAGGTACCCAACTGAGGGGACTCATAGTTTTGGAATTACATTACAGAGAACATTTTAGGACTTCGCACCTACAGTTTTGACATGAGCTCACAACATCGGTGCCATTGACTTATAATGGAAGACAGAGGGTCTGGAAGCCA
The DNA here is from genome assembly GCA_016271365.2 of Neoceratodus forsteri. NCBI lineage: Eukaryota > Metazoa > Chordata > Ceratodontiformes > Ceratodontidae > Neoceratodus > Neoceratodus forsteri. Next base: position 80,083,596 of record CM057453.1, read on the forward strand.
AGTTTAAAAGTAAGACCCTGGGCACCCCTACCCCCAAAGCTCATGAAGTACAATACCAACACTGGGAGGGAGAGCTCCCGATTATGTCCACCAGAATCCTCACATATCCCTCCTAGTTGAATATCAGAAATACAGTGCTGGACCCATTCAGTCCAGTGTCTGTTCTTTAATTTTGGTGATTCTGCCGAACTGCAATGATGCCAAACAAATCAGGGAGACTCCCAATGAGGAGACTGGATCAGACCTCTGAACCTACCTGTGCCACAAATCACAGATATATCATGATCACACACCTCTTACCATACATTTGGAGTGATATCTCTGGATGCCCATTCAGGTAGCATTAATTTCTATGAAACAGTTCAAGGCAGTACAGAGCATTGCTGTTTGCTGGCCCACAATTCACCTGCTGACACCTCTGACCACTACCACTACCTCCAGCAGTCAGTACCAGTGGATATCTGTTCTCTCTGCATATATCTTTGAAGAGAAAGTGAAGAGTGACAGCATGATTAACTAAGATGTCTGCCTATCACCACCTCTAGTTATGTCCCTATGGAATTGTCTCTCAGGATCTCAAAAGCATATAGAAAGACACATGGGTGATTTAATCTGGCTCTTCTTAATTATGCAACATTTTATGGAGCAATATGTATCCAACAGAAGGATAAAGGGGATGTTGGATGTGTGTCCACATGATGTGGACACATCCCCTTTATTCTACCCTCGGTAGTCTGCTGGATGCATTCCTGTATTGTAAAAAGTTGGCATCACTAAGAAGAGCTAGATTAAAGCACCCATGTGTCTTTCTACATGCTTTTGACATCCTAATGAGTAATTCCAGAGGGGCACATCATTTTAAGATTACAAGCTGAAGCTTAAAGCTGGTCTAGTGTGGCAGTGTCCTTCCCAGCCTGCCTCAGGCCTAGGAACTTCGAACAACCTTTGTCTCTCAGTCAGGTCAGCTCTCTCCCCCCTCCTCCAGCCACTAGGGCTCCTCGGCACGGCTGCCCCTTCCTGCTGCATCCCATAAGTGATAAATGGCAATGAAGAGCAAGTAGTGTATAACTGGGAGAGGGACTGAGTGGGTAGATGGATGAGTAAGTACGTATGGTGGAACTGAGAGTGAGCAAAAACTAAGTGGAGCATGTAAGTGATTTTGAAAGCACTGGGTGGGTGGGTCAGTGTGTGAGTGGATGACTGACTGGGACAGTGGGGAACAGAGGGGTAGGTGAGTGAAAACACTGGCTGAGTAAGTAATACCACTGGGTGGGCAAGTGAGAGCACAGGCTATGACTGAATGGTAAACAACAGCATTGGGTGGGTGTGTTGATGAATGGGGAGCTCTGAATGTAGGTGGACAAGTGGGTGAGAGAGTAAGAAGATAAGTGGTTGTGTGTGAGCATCATTGAGTGAAAGCACAGTGTTGGTACCTAGTAGGTGACAGGGAGCACTGGGAGAATGTCTAGTAAATGGGTGTGTGTCACCACAGGGTGGATATGCATTAACTGGGTGAAAGCAGTGGGTGGATTTGTAGTAGATGGGTGACTGAGAGCACTTTATGAGTGTGAGCACTATGGGTGAGAGCATCAGGTTGGTAGCCCTGGGTGGGTGTGACGTGTGTGCAGTAGGTAAGTGCTTAGTAAGTAGGTGAGTAAGGGCACTGGGAGGGTGTGACACAGGTAGGCAAGTGCACTGCATGCATGTGTACTAGGTGGATGGGTAAATGAGAGCTCTGGATTGGTGTGGAGTAGGTTGGTGTGTAAGGCACTGAGTGGGTGTGTAAAGGTGGGTGTCTAGTAGATGAGTGAGGGCATTAGGGGTGTGTAGTAGATAACCAAGTAAGGGCACTTGGTGGATGGGTAGTAGACATGGGCAGACTGGATGGGCCTTGTGGTCCTTATCTGCCATCGGCATCTATGTTTCTATTTTATCCTTTCCACTGCACCTTACCTGACTAGTGCTGGAAGTTCAGTCGCTGCTGCTGGCGCTCTTGCTAGGGTGGGAATACATTACACCGCCACCCGGTGATGCTGCATACAGTGCAGCACTCTCTCTCTCCTCTGAGCCTGTCTCCTCTCCTGTCTCTCCCAAGCCCTGAATCCTGGCTGCTCTTGTTTTCTTCAGCTGACAGCAACTGCTGGCTGCCCAACCAATGACAGACAAACCGACCAGCCACCCACGGCCCACCGACAATTCCGCCAGTCTGCGGCATGCACACTTTTGGTTCCATGTCTCCATCATCGGTCATCGCCCTTACTCTGCCTACCCGCATAGGTGCCTGAGGGACAGTGAGGGACACAGACCCTCAGAATAGGGGATACATCTTCAAACATGGAGATACAAGCTCAGAACACTGTGAAAACCATAGTGTTTACTTGTGCAAAGTTTATTTTGGATTTAATATTTTACAATGTAACCCCTAGATGGCGCTATCCCAGAGGCTACTACCCCTGCCTGATTTGCCACTAACAGGTTGAGGGGCCTGGATCCAATGCGGGTGCCTCCACCCAGAGGTCAGGGTTTGCAATAGTTAAACTAACTTGGTCACAGCCCTCTGGGACACTGCACCCCCTTTCTTCCCACTAGTGGCCCACAATATATCAGAATTACCTTCACAGTATACACTTACCCCCAGGTCTGGTTCCGGCACTGGGACCTCCTGTGAAATGAGATACAGTGCAACAATCACAGTACAGTACTTTAACATAGACAAATACCTCAGGCAGTATAACTTTGCTGAAACAAGCAGCTCTGATTTATTTAGGGGATATAACAAGGACAGGGAAATCAGGTTAATTAGCTTATCACTCTAATAATCTACCTATGGCTCTGTGCACAGGCCTATCCCTATCAGTTACTGTCCCTGGGTACCCAAGCCCTAGTGGCTAGTCCAAACCGTGGCAGCTGGTAGGGGCCCTTTCACACAGAGAAAAGGAGAATTAAACAGTCAGCAGTACAGTAATTCCATTTGGATTTAATGTGGCAATTCAACAGGGAGCGACTCTGAATTAGTACTCGACCTCCAAATAAGATAGGGTCCTTCAATGTCAGCAGGGCTCACTTGAGTACACAAACCTCTTCACACTTTTATATAAAAAGAAAGCACTATACCAGGCAGGCTGCATCTGTATCCCGATGCAATTACTGCACAATACCGGGAGAACACACAGCAGATTCAGTTCCTGACAGACCGAGTGCAATTTTCAGCAATTCTTCAGTCTTCACAGGGTGAGCCTGGTTTCTACTCTTCAGAGATCCTTTGATTCTTTTCACAGGACGGATTCAGTCCTAACAAGCTGTTACACAAGCTGCAGACCGGAACTCTGGGCCTCACACGTTTTTGACTAAAACTGCACACTGAAAAAGCACAGGGCTCCTTCCTTCTTCTGCCAAAGCTCAACTGAAACTCCAACCGACAAAACCGGGCACTTCCTTTGAGTTCCTCCCAGTTCTTGACTGGATTGGCTGTCACTCACAATAGACTGCTGCTGTTGGTCCAAAAAGGCACTGAAGTCTAAACTACATCTCCCAGAGTCACTGCCCATACAATCCTCTTGTGGCTGGCTCAGATTATGAGTCAAGTTCTGATTAGGTCAAGGCACCATTTAGAGCTAGCTTACCCACACTGATTGGTCCAGTTCAGCAGTTCAAAACTAGAATGGGGAACTAGCAGACACAGTTCTGACTGCAAGAAAGCAGGTTAGACAAACTGTAATTTCATTATTACTCTAAATAATTTCTGGCAAACAGTTACATCTTTCAGATAGGTTCCCTTTGCACTCCTAGTGACTGCAAAAATGAAGTGAATTGGCAGCAGCTCGAGTGGTACTCAGAGAAGCACACAGTCCCCCCCATACAAACTAATTATGTCTGCAAGCAGACAGCTCTTAAAGAGACAGTACCAGAGGCTCTAAAAACACTCACTGATAAATGGCTTAAATGCCAAACACCATTCAGGCTTGGAGCATTCAAGCAAGCTCCTGGAAGTCTTTTGGGAACCCCCATTTGCAGGGGGGTTACAACAATATTAAGTGTTTCTGCTTTAAAGTCTGAATTTACAGCACATTCACTGTATGGGCAGCACCTTTTCCATGAGAGACGGATGAGGGACAGAACAATTATAAGGGGCAAAATGAGGGACATTTGAGAGGTATGAGTGCCTCTGGCAGTACTGTTTTGTAGGAGATATAGCATTGATTCGCTTTATATTTTGAGTGATTCACACGCCATATTTGAAAAATGTCAACATCAGGAGTAACAGATTAGAGTGGGAGGCAAGCAATTTTCTCACTACTTTGAAGAACCTTTTGGTTATAAATGTAAAAACATAAAAGATACATGCAGTAGGACTGTACTGATTAATGTGATAATGTTGCCTCAAAAAGACTTGATCTTCCTAGTAATGCAACCTATCACCTATTCCCATCAAGAAACCCCTTGCAATTAGTAACGGAAATAAACACAAAGCAGTTGAGTGCTTTTCAGCTTGATTTTCCTGTGAATATTTCAGCTGGTGGGAACCACCAATGAAGAAAATAAGTGAAAAAAAATTATTTGCAACATGACAACAGGCAAAGAAAAACAGACGTTTCTGGCAGATAATGACCAAGGGGCCACCCCTTCTGCCTTTTAAGAATTTCCTACCAATCCCGCTGATAGAACAGCATGCGATACAGCTACATGTTTTTTGAGAAAAAAAAGATGCTAGTACGGAATGCCAGTGTAAGTGCTGCCGTATTAAATGGTACATATGAATGATAAAAGCTAGCATTATGTACTCCATGTATATGTCTGCCTCCAAAGGAATGACCAGCACTCAGTCCCAATCACATATATTCATTACTAAAGCAACTAGTATGAGTGATTAAAGAATGAAGCTACAACCCCACATCCCAGCACATACATGACTGCATAGCCAAATAAAACCATGCTGCATCTCCCAGTTCCAGCTTCCCTCACTTGTTATGACTGACACAGTTTGCCAGTAAGTGAGACCCAGTTTTAAACATCAGTTCCTCCTTCTCATTCTCAAAACAACAAATCACCATACATTTTGTAAATAACAAAAGTTAGGGTCTCATTAGGCAGGGATAGCTTGGAAGGGGGTCCGGGGGGGTATCCCAGAGTGGCTGCTGGGGTGTTCGGGATTCGGGTGGTGAGGCCAAGGAGACACCCTGGGGTGAAATGGGAACTGGAGAGTGGTTGCCATGCTTAGTTCCCATACTCAAGGGCTCCATAGTAGATGGTGGGCAGGAGGCTGGTCCAGCTGCCTCACCTCATCCTACTCGGGTTGTGTTGTTCAATGCCAGATCAATGAGGAACAAGACTGCCATAATGGCAGACTTGATATCCTCGATCAACCTAGTTTGCATCACAGAGACCTGGCTGGATGATAATACTGCTCCCATTCTGAAGAAAGCAGTGCCGGCTGGGTGCTCCATGATACACATCCCAAGGGAGGATCACAGGGGCAAGAGGGTGGTCATTTGTTTTAAATCTAGCTTGAACCTCACAGTGCTACCAGCTGGTCCTATAGGGTCCTTTGAGTGTGTGTGGCCACCCGGGCGAATCTTGGTGCAGACTTCAGAGTTCTCCTGCTCTATTGTCCCCCAGGAGGAAATGAGGACTTTTTGCGGAGCTCGTAGCCGGCCTGGTGTTGGAGTCCCCCAGATGGTTGTCTCTGGGGGACTTCCAATGCGTGGGTTGACTGCGGGCTCTCAGGGTTTGGGAGCGATCTCATTAAGAATATGGGGGCTCTGGGCCTGACACAAAATGTTAAAACAGTAAAGCACTCAGGTGACCACACACTGGACATTGTTTTTTCTTTAGGTTTAGATATTATTGACCTCACAGTGAATCCGGTGGTTTGGTCAGATCACAGCACCATGGGGTTAACATTTAGGGCCCCCCCAGATGGTCCTGCCCCTGTGGAGATAATCCGGTACCACCCTTTAAGAGGGGTTTCCTTGGTAGGACTGCAGGTGGTGCTGGACCTACCAAGTGTGGAGGCAGCATGTGTGATTGGGATGAAGGAGGCAGTGGCAGCCTATAATGGGGCTGTTACTGCTGCCTTTGACTCAGTTGCACCCATTCATATCTGGCCCCTGTCTACTTGTTGGAGATTTCCATGGTATGATGAGGATCTCCGGAGTTTAAAGACCAGGGGTCAGAGGTTTGAGAAGTGCTGGAGGAGATCTGACCCGATGGATGGCAAATTGGCCCTGAAGTCGCATTATGCTATCAGGGGGAAATCTCCTGAAAACAGGCTGAATTTTTGTCCAGAGAGATTGCTGCAGCAAGGAGCAGACCAGCTCAGCTCTTCCACTTGGTAGACAGGCTTCTACATCATGCCTGTTTCCGTGTTGGTGGGGCAGGTTCTAGCAATAGGTGAGAGGAGTTTGCTCTGGTCTTTGCCGACAAAGTGTCCTCTATCAGAGCTGAGGTCTCACCGAGCATCTCTGGAAAGGGATGCAAGGTCCAGCCTGAGCCATGTTGAAACACTCCTCCTGTCTGGGATGAGTTTGAGTTAGTTGGGGTGGAGGAGGTGACAGAGGTGGTCTCGAAGCTGCAACCAACACAATGTGATCTGGGCCCAGGTACGACCCGCCTTTTAGTGGATGTTTAGGCCTAATTGAACCTATGGTTGCAGAGGCTGTCTGAAGGTCTTTGAGGAGTGGGTCTTTCCATTGGCCTTAAAAGAAGCCTTGGTCAGACCCCTCTTGAAGAAGCCCTCTTTGGACTCGGACTGCCTCAACAACTACAGGCCGGTCTCTAACCTCCCATTTTTAAGGAAGGTTATAGAAAAGGTGGTACCTGTTCAGTTCAAGAGGCATCTTGCCTCTTCTTCCACCTACAGTATGAGTCTTTCCAGTCTGGGTTCTGAGTGGGGCATAGTACAGGGAATGCCCTGATGAGGGTGCCAACTGATCTCCTGATGGTGAGGGACAGGAGAGACCATACCATCTTGGTCCTCCTGGACCTCTCTGCTGCATTTGACACCATGGATCATGAGGTGCTGCTTCACTGCCTGCGGTTCTGATGTGGCCTGTCCAGTAATGTCATCAACTGGTTCAGGTCATACTTGACAGACAGAGTGCAAAGGGTGATGAAGGGGTTAGCTTCATCTATCCTGAAGCCTCTGTGCTGTGGGGGTTCCACAGGATTTGCTTTTGTCACCCTTGTTGTTCACAGTGTATATGCTGCCGTTGGGAGACATTATCAGGGGTATGGGCTAGATTTTCACTGCTATGCAGATGACACCTAGCTATACCTGTCCTGTGTGCCCAGTACCCAGGTGGTGGCCTCTGTATTTAAAACTCAAAACTGGCTTAAGCTTAACCCCAGACTAGACCGGGGTACTGGTGGTGGATCTGGGTTATTGGGGTGGAGGAAGGGTGAGGGGTTACTACCTGGCTTAGTTCTGGGGGGGGGTTCCCTTGCCTGGTCTAGATGGGTGAAGGATCTGGGTGTGATCCTAGATGAAGGACTGACACTTGTTGTTCAGGTGTCAGCAGTGGTCAAAAGTGGATTCTACCATTTTAGGTACATCACCCAGATCTGAGCCCTGATCCCACCTGAGGACCTGATCATCCTGGTGCATGCTTTCATCACGTCCAGGTTTGACTACTGTAATGCCCTGTACCTAGGATTATCTGGAGGAAACCTCTGCAGGCTGCAGCTAGTGCAGAACATGGTGGCAAGATTGCTGATGGGTGTGAAAAGGTGTGCTCACATCACCCCGGTCCTCTGCGAACTGCACTGGTTGTCAGTCAGGTGGAGGACTGTCTTCAAGATAGGGCTCCTGACCTATAAGGACCTGCATGAAAAGGAACCAGTCTATCTACAAGATCTCCTTGTCCCCTACCGGCTGCCCCAGGCACTCTGTTCTGCCAGAGGGGGCCTCCTTGGAGTTCCCAGGGTTAGGTTGCGGCACTCAGGGGACCAGGTATTCTCGATGGCCGCGCCAATCCTGTGGAACTCACTGCCTGGTTATTTGAAGGAGGCTCCCTTGGTAGAAGCCTTAAAAAAGTGTCTGAAGACCTATCTGTTCCAATAGGCTTTTATTGATTAATATATGCTATGTTTTAAAGTGGGAAAGATGGTTCCATGTCATAACGGTGATCGCGATTGCCGTTATGGTGAGTGTACATTGCCAAAAATCTATTTCAGTAATACACACAGCATGGGCAAAAAAGGTGCCCGAGACCTACAGGTCTAATTTTTAATGCTCCCCCAGCACCCGCCTACTTATGGATTCTCAACTCCAGGGGGCCACATGTCAGGGGAGAGTGATGACAAATGCATCTTGTTAACTCCAAGGAAGACTAACCAATCTCCAGTATCTGGTGACATGGCAGGATGGACTGCTGATTGAGGTTTAATTGTGACTGACCACAACCAGAGCACATCAGAGGCTAGATAGACAGGAGAAAGAAGTAGTCATACTGAGCTTAGCTGATCTTACCCAGTGAGAGCAAATTTATAAAATCTGTTGCAACAGTGTTATTCTCTAGGAGCATGAATGCCTACAGTGTGTATAAGTTTTTAAGGTGGTGAGTATGGAATTTTTTTGGAAAGGAGGGTTCAGTGGGTGGAAGCTGATGGATTTCAATCTAGACACAATGTGGTTTATGAGGGGATCCCCAAGGGATGAGGTTGGGCCCAGTTTTGTTTCTGATTATGCTAGATGACTTAGTGACTGTTGGAATATGTAATAAATACAAAGATTATACCATAGGCATAGATACTTTTATGGAGGGGGGATAATATAATGCAGGCTGATTAGTGGCACATTCACTGGTCAGGAAAAATCACATCACCCCCCTCCCCCCCAAAAAAAAAGAAATCCTTTGGGAAAACCAGGAAACTGGCATCTACATCCATCGGTCTTTGAGGGGCCACAGGTGGATGTTGCTGAAAAGGTCAAGTTCTTAGGGAAAATCATCCAACATGATATTTACTGAAAAGAACAGGTAGAATAGATGCTTAAGAAAGCCAGTAGTAGGTTTTAATTCCTTACTGTGTTACATAGGTCAAGTGTGAGTCAGGTGGATCTTGTGTATAACCATTGTTTGGTCATTAGACCTGTCCTGGAGTACCAATGCCCAGTTTGGAATAGGGGACTAACCAAAAAAGAAGTGGAGGATATTGAGAGACTTCAGAAAAAGAGATCTAAATGTAATTTTGGGATTTGAGACTGGCCATGAGGATGCCTCAGTAATTTTTAGACTAGCGAGATTATGCTACCAGAAAGAGAGAGAGCAGAGGCAAAACAAATTCTGGAGATCTGTGACCCTAATCATAGACTATTTTCCTTGCTACTACCCAAAGAAATTGCTGGGTATTGCTTGAGAAAGCAGAGTAAGTGGCAAATTCCAAAAGGCAGAACAAAAACATAACAAAATCTTTCCAGTTGAGAGGTTTAGCTCAGTGAGGGCATTTATGCTGTTTAGGCCCCCCACCCACTCACCCCATGTTTCCGGTGTAATAAATGAGGTGTTGGCCATTGATACCAAATTTTTGACTATGAGCTCTTTTTGTTTCATTTGTCATAAAAAAAGTGATCTATACATGCTGAGAATATTGTCTGTGTTCTGTATATTGATTTTTCATCTTTTTGCAATTGAACTTTGGGTCATCCAATATTTTGTGTAGCATAATGGATAGCTTGATAGGTATTTTAATTGATTTGCATTAGACTGAAGCAGGTACCAGTCAATAAGCTGAATAAAGTATAGCTAAGGAATAACAGCATGTCAAAAACAACATTTGCAATTACAGTGCACCGATGTTATTGTCGTATGTCAACTATAGCGTGGACTGAAGTTGTGTGTATGTATGTGTGTATATATATATATATATATAGATATAGACATATATATATTATGGGGAGTGCAGGGGGCTTTTGTAAAGAAATTGCTTTGGTCCTGGTTGCAGTTGTTTTCTTTGGCATGGCTCATGGGCCTGCTTTGTGAGGTTTTGACTGCTTGGTGTTTTATCAAGTAGCTGTTTTTGCCTTAGCTGTAGTTTCTTAGCACTTGTTGTCAGAGGCATTTTTCTTTTAGGTATTATGACATGGTGCCAGTAGAAACTAGGTATTTATGACTGAATTGTATAACTCAGATATATATTTACTGTATGTACTTTGTTAAATTGTAATGAACTTCAATTGGTTCATCACTGAACCAATTGTAATTTGAAGTGCAATCAATATAAGTGGTGTAATCTTTTTATAACCAATTCCTAACTATTAAAGATAATCAATTTTTGGTATATCTGTGTCTGTGTGGAAATTTCTTCAAGCAGTAAAGAAACACGAGAGAGAGAGAGAGAGAGAGAGAGACAGAGAGAGAAAGAGAGAGAGAGACCATGCTACCGAGTTTTACAGAGTCTGTAGATATCACAGTAGTTCTTACTGTGAGGTTGGCATAGGCTGTATCAGAGTAATTACCATATACTGGTACATGCAGAGGATCAAGAAGACACTATTTTCAGTCAGTAAGTGTCCAGTAGGGGTAGAAACCTTGTTGGAGGTGTCAAAAGAACATGCCCCATTAACAGAGAAGTTAATATGCTAGCACATACTAACTGATAAAGTTATCCCAACTAGTGTACCATCCTCGAATTGCTGTGGTATTCAGAAACTGTCCAGCCTTACCACAAAAAAACCTTATACTGTCTTCATACCCACTGTCTCCTCTGGTGGGCTGTTATGTAGGTCCACTGCCTCTGGGAGAAGTGCCTCTTAATGTTACCTTTGTAATTATATTACCACCTCTGAACTTCTGGGTATGCTCCAGATTCCTGCTGTAGCACATCAAATTGTAATGAACTTCAATTGGTTCACCACTGACCCGATCCCAGGTCACCAGTGCGGCACGAGGTGTGGCTTCCAGCACCTCAACCCTCACCACCACTGGGCTGGCCATTTGTTCAATCTTGTTGCTAGCCTTGTGTTGGTATCCTTGAGTATGCAGAAGACTGAGATTATGTTCCCTCTCAGCCTCCTTTTCTCCAGGGTGAACATGTTCAGGGCCTCCAGTCTTTCATAGCTCGATTCATCCATACCCTTGATTATGTTGCAGGCCCTGCACTGCTCCCTCCTGACTGCCTCAATGTTCTTTTCTATTGGGGAACCCAGAATTTCATGCAGTACTTCATGTGGAGTCTGACCAGGGACTTGTAAAGTGTCTTGATCACTTCCTCTGCTCTGCTAGTCCCCCCCCCCAATTTTTGATGCACCCCAGCATTCTGGCACTCTTCTTGACAGCAGCTATGTACTGCTTAGTATGCATCAGCTCCTTGTCTCTTTTGACCCCAGCTCTTTTTCTTCCTCCAGTGCAGAAAGAGGAGCCCCCACACCATGTGTAGGTCTTACAGTATCTCTGCTTTTCTCCTCCAGTGTTGCACCATGATTTTGGTTAGATTTATTCAGAGACTCCAGGGTTAGACCATTTGTCCAGCTTTTTTAATGTCTTCCTGAATTTGTCCCCATCCACAAGGGAGTCCACCACTCTGGCTAATTTACTGTCATCCACATACTGTAAGCAGCCTGCTGAAGAACCCAGTTTCCAGATGTTGAAGAGCAGTGGCCCTAGCACTGAACACTGAGGTCCACTCCACTACAACTGTTTACTTCCTGCCCCCCCCAAGTCAGTCAACCTATTACCCCATGGTGACACCTCACCTCCAGAGTACCTTATCACTTTCATATTCGGACCCACTTCATTTGTAGTGCTGGACTTAGTCTTGTGAAATTTTTCATGTCGAGTGTACGATTATGAATCTCACACTCACTCCCCCTCCTCTCCTCTATCATGCATTGCCAGTCAATTTAGACAGTGCTAGATCACTGACACCTTGAAAACTACTCACGGGAAAGAATGTCAGTCAAGGCTTTTCCTCAGAATGAATGCTTGGATACCTATCATCTACCTTCCCAGGTTTGTAAGAGCCCAGTAGTGCACAAAGTGCACTATATGTCTGGTAACTGAAAGCTTGCTAATCCCTAAGGAATGCAATCAAACATAAAGCTCAGTCTAGACATACAGTCCAAGTATCTCTCCAGCAAATAGAGACTTGAATGTTGAAATATCCTGCATATCTGTTTCTGTGCAATCTCTTTAACTATAGGTTGCCTGTTAATTAGAGAGGCTCCTATCATCCCCAAAGCTATTATTATTCATCATTACCCTCTTGGGGGCTTGTTAACTGGCTGTTAATTACATACACTGTACTGCTTGCTAAGTTGCTATACATGGTGAGAAAAGATGAATCATCTTGGCTAATGATTCTACAGCATATTTGAAACTTTTTTTTTTTAGTTGCAGAATTTCTATGATTTTAAATGCTCATTGCATGGTGCATTCCAAACACTGGTGACCTGATATGTAAGCATGATGGTATAACCAGGGATTGGTTTACAATGATAAATTAATCTAACTGTTCTGGATTTATGAGTCACAAACTAAAACTGAGTGCCTTTATGCCTTTAGGGCCTAGACTAAGATTAAGAAATGTAACCTTACACCTGGAGTGACTTAATGCTATTTTAAATTCCTTTATAGCTTTAAATATGAATTGCTTTATTTTACATGAAGGTTTTCAGCCTTTGTGGTAACCTTTTAGAATGTGTATAGGCCAATCAGAATACTCCGTTTCCAGCTACTGTTTTATAATGAAATGCAAGGGCAGGAGGACACACACACACACAATCCCTCTTTGTAGGAGTAGTATTCGTGCCTTTGCCCTTACTTGCAATATTTTTAAGAAAAGCAACAAATTGGATGGGGGCAAAGTTCCCTGTCAGAAAAGAATGAGTTATTCCAGCTGTGCTCACAGAGTCGGGGATTTTGATTGAGCACAGTGGATCCATATTTCAATTTAAAAATACATGGTCTTTTTCTAAAAGTCTAAGCAATATTAATTCCTGAGTCCACATACTTTGCAGAAATAGAATGGACCCTCAAGATTTCATTCTTTTTAACAAAGAAATAGGGAATAGTGGTCTAGTGGCTCAATCACATGTTTTGGAACTAGCAGTTCAAATCCTACCCCAGCCATTACTCACTGTGTATGTGCTCTAGTCTGCCCAAATGTATATATAGATAAAAGGAGGACCCCACTGAAAATTAGATACTGCAGTTTAGCCAGTCTATCCTTTGTATATAATTTTTAAAAAGAGCTTAGAGTAAACAAACAATTCATTTCATAGTCATACCCTACAATTCTGTAACTTAATTCACCATTTTATTTATTTTGATCAACATATATAATGTCCTATAATATAGTTATTAAAACACTAATGGTGGTTCAGTAGTTGCACAGAGAGGTACTTTAAATAGAGCAAGCTTTAACTCCTTTACAATCCTATACATGCTGCAGTCTCAGTGATGCAGGTTCCCATTGAATATAGCCTGCTCCCACAAGCTTATGAGGTCTTCATCTGCTTTTCCAGCTTTAAAGAGGTGGGGGAATGGACAACTATGAATTCAACAGCTTAGCTTGCAGTATACATGCCTCTGCCCCATGTAGGCTGGCACCAGAGGATCCAAAATCAAAAGTTAGAGAAAAGAATTGGGTTTTGAGTCAGGATTTGAAGATGGCTGGAGACCTGACAAAGCACAGAGGGGCAGCAGGAAGGCTGCTCTTGCCCAAAAGGGCAGCTGGGCTAAAGAACTTACTCTCATAGGTGGGAGGCTAACATGAAAAACACAGAGAAGCCCAGAAAAGCTGAGATTGCAGGAGGGCTGGTCGTGGTGATGAGCATATCTCTCAACTGCTATGCAGTTTGCATAGCATTATGCATTTTACACTGCAATTTACCGTTGCTCTGCGAGTAACTATTGATTTTCCTCATAATTTTAGAGCTATTTCTGGAATTAAACTATAAAAAAAATTTAACTAATGTGACAGAAACATTCCTTGACACTAAACATATTGGGGCCACTATTCCTAAATGTATCATTCATCTTTAAAATAAGAAAGTGCAACACATTCTGGTCACTTGCTCAACAATTGGAAGCCAGTGTTACGCATTGTAATGCTGAAAGGTTTAGAGGTAAGGTGATAAGGTCAGAAAGATGAGTGGGTGCAGGGGCATGAGGAATGGAGTAAGTATGTGCAAGTCAGAATACAAGAATGAGGCAATGTCCCAGTGTGGAATTTATACATCAGACAAAGGTCTTAGTTCACAACACAAAATCCATGACTGAGGATTTTTAGCTGTGAAAAGCTTGAAGATTATAAACGTCTAATAGATTATCATGGCATCACCTTGAACACAAGAGCACATTGATCCTACCCATTTTCTGCAGTTCTGATTCAGTTCCATACTGCTGGACAGGGTGCAGTTTCTATGTGGATCAGCAAGAGTTGAGTCATCAGCAGAGCACAGCTGAAGGGTATTAGTCCAAGCAGAGATTATAGGAATTGGACAGAGTTTCATGTTTCTGTTATTTATTATTACTATTATTATTGAAATGGCTGAAAATGCGACATTAATTTTGAAGTTTTCCAACACAGATTTACACCCTCAATGCACAATCGATGGGGCTATGATGACATTTCTTTTTACTTATTTATTTAGACAACGTATTTATGTATTTTCACATGCTACTGGCCCACATTATAAGCTCGGGCATGTCTTTACATGGAGCCCAGGGTGGAGACCCCAGCACAAATGTTGGAATGCAAATGAAACATGCCAGCAGTTAAATACCAACAAACGCCCGGGACATTAGGGTTTCCAACCATAACGCCCACCCTGTACAGACTGACAGGCATCAGGATTGTGACTTGGGGTCATCAGCCGTAATGCTAAACCCATTCTACGCCCACCCTGCAGCCACTGACAGGCATCAAGGTGTGCCTTGGGGGTCTTCAGCCCTAACATTCACCCCATTCTCTTATACTGCACCCATCTCAGCTAATTTCCTTTTGAAAAGGGGTGAGCATAAGGGGCGATGACCTCAAGGCACACTGCGACATCTGTCAGTGTCTGCAGGGTGAGGTGAGGTGGAATGGCGTGAGTGTTATGTTCGATGACCCAAATGCACACCCCAATGCCTGTCACTCTCTGCAGGGTGGGGGTGGGGGTTGGCATTACTTCAGTACTTCACTGTCATTCCTTTCATGCATCTCTCTAACTCCTGCACTACCAATACCAATACCAGCAAGCAAACATTCAGCATTGACACATGCTTGTTATTATACTATCAATATTTTTATCTGTATTTGTATTTTTTCCTGTAAAGTCAAACTAAGCTGCGATAGCTTGTTTCCAGGTGTATCCTGGGGGTGTGTTACATGGACCTATTTTGTTAACAGGAGGAATGCTGAACAGAACAACAGTGAAGCTCCTACATGCTTCCTCAATCAGTGCCATGGCTTTACAGTATAACTTCCACCCAGAGTGACAGAGATGGGAATAACAGACCTGGGTTCAACATCTCAGCCAAAGGATTGCATCTCAACACTGAAGCACTCACATCATACTGCATTACATTGTCACTTATGAGCGTTACCCAAGTACCTGGAATAGGGCTCAAATCCATGACCTTATGATCTTATGGATGCTGTCTCAAGGGTGGTACCTGCTGTGCCACTAACACTGTTAAAGAGTATAGTGACCTAACCAGAACTGCACAGTATACTAGCACTGTGACTTAACCAAAAATGTATGCATTGGCATTGTTAGAGTATATTTTTGTTTATTTATTTCATTTTCATAACCGGGTAAGATCACTGAGACCAAAGGTCCCTTTTTCAGGGGTGACCCAGAATTAATTACAGATATAACATTACAAGTACAAAGGGAAAAACACATTAAAATGATGTTTACAAATTGAGCAAGTGCATAAGTTTCAGTTTCAGTTCAGTGGCAGATCACCTTTAAGACAGGTTTGTTAACCTACAAAGCCCTACACGGACTTGGTCCTGACTACTTGAAAGAGCTTCTGACTCCTTACACCCCTGTGTGACTGCTCCACTTGGCTGACCAGGGGTTGCTGGAGATTCTGAGGGTTAGTTTGAATTCATCTGGGGCTCACACTTTTATGTTTGCTGCCCCTACCCTCTGGAATTCTCTGCCCCGTCAGCTTCAGGAGTGCAGGACTGTGGGGAGCTTTAAGCAGGCACTGAAAACATTCATGTGGAGTAAGGCATTCCCTGATTCTCTGTGATTTTAATTACATTTTATGGAGTTATTTGTGAATTTGTGAAGCACCTTGATATTATGAAAGGTGCTGTATTAAATAAAGCTATTATTATTATAACAAACATATTATTTAGTATACAATAAGTAAGACAACATTACAGTAGAGAGTTTTTGCACAAAGTAAGGCAAGTCTAGAGGTACATTTTCTTGAACAATAATCATATGACATTTACAGTGAGAGTGAGTATCTTTAAATAGAGGTTAAGTCATTCAGCATTGGGAGCAAATGTATTAGGGTAATGTAAGAAAGGGGTGATCAACAGTAGCAGGAGCAGAGGCAACCATCAAGTAAATATGTCTTTAGCCCATTTCTAAAACAGGAAAGAGTGTTGGCATGCTACAGGACCTCTGGGAGTGCATTCCAGGGGAAGGAGCCAGGAGGACAAAGGACCTCTTTCCCGTAGAAGTACAGATCCTAGGCACATCAAGCAGTTTTCTATTATCACTTGATCTGCTTACACTCGGATGTCCTATGTTCCATCAAACCCAATGACAGCATCACAAGAAGGGCTGCTGGTTCAGCCACAGACCTGGCAAAGCATATGGGGTAGGGCTTCTGGTGTTTTGGCCTATACCCAGATCACTGAATGCCCTGCCCAAAATGCCTTCACACTACCTCATCTTTAAATAGTTTTAAACCTTGCTTAAAGCACGCACATAAAACTTATATGCTACAAATGCTGTCTAAATATGCATAGCATTTCTGTAATACATATGTGATATATGTATTTTATAGATTCTGTCAACTATATTTATTAGTCTGTAATGTACTTCTTTTGCTGTAAGTTATTGCTGTGCAAGGCTCTGATTACACAAAGAAGGATGCCTAAAAATAAATAAAATCAGGTAAAATTCTCTTAACACAGGCAATGCTTGTGTTTACTTGACTTGCTTCAGCTCTCCATTTTTAGGTACTATATTAACTTGTTGCTTATAGTGATATCAAAATAATGTTTCTGGTCACAAGTGCCAATTTCCAAACCAAACATAGTAATGTGGCCCATTCTTTTTGGTTTTACCAAACACAGCTGCATAGGAATAAAAGACTGAAGAGGACTCTAGATCCATTATATTCACCCATCTGGCTTCAAATGCAGGGATGCAATATGTATACTGTGTAAACACATACCAATGTATAAGGGGACTAAGATGCAATATATTACATTGTCAAGCAGTCACTCTTATTTGTTATTATTCACGTATCCATCTGAGTTGTTTCAGTCTTTCAGAAACTAATGTAGATATTTCTGTGAATTAAAGGGTTCTGCAGATCTTTACTGACATCAGCAGAACTCTTGATACTAAATATAACCCCACAATGCACAATTCCCTTAAGTTATTCTCTATATTCATTCACACAAGTTTAAAAAGCAGTTGTATGAGCAAGTGTAAAAAGATCTTAGAGAGCTAATATTCTGCCTGAAATTATTATTAGCTTTTCAAATTGTCAGCTGTTAGTTTTTGTGTCTGATATTTTTTTATTATTATTTATTTATTTATTGGTATTTAAGAAATTTTCTGACATTATCAGCTGTACTTTGTGGAACAGAACTGTACTTGGTGATTGACATATTCCTTATCGCAGCCTCACTCCTGACATCACATCTGACCAAGAAGAGCCATAGCCTTATGCCAGACTGGCCCCTAGAAATGTCACAGTAAGTAAAGTCACAGTGTTAATGTGGTCTGAAAGAGAGTAGCACTAGATATGGCATATCCCAGGGAGAGTACCGTTTTGTAGTTCTGTATTTCTAGCTAATACTATCAGACAGGAACTCTTCTAACTAGTAACAGGAAAACAATTTAGAAATAAAAAGTAGCAACTGGCTAATTTTAAACATTAATAACCTTTGTTCTCTGCTCCTTCCTGTGCTACTGTCTTTAAACCTTAAGTTATAATGTGACCATGGTGCAGAGTAAAGGAGATACTATTCCAATAAAATGGTAAGCAGAACAAAAAAAAGTCATCAGAGGCTCATGTATTTCCAGCCTAATTAGATTGAACGCTAAAAATGACTTTGATAGACATATATACAGACTTTATCCTTGCATCCTCTTGGTATTCTTTTGACGGTTTTTAATAAAGATGTGTAGATATAATGTTGTTTACACAAAAAGGAGTACAGCTTTCAAAAACTAAAAAGATGTGAGCCCTAAACTAAGGGTTCTGTTCAGCAACACATTACATACAGTTGCCTTGTAAAATAATCGAGAAACAGACAATGCAAGTGTTGTTGAATGAAACTAAACATGTATTGTACCTGTGCTGACCCTCAAAAACTAAAGGAATAGATCTTTCATACTCAGACTGAATGTTTCATCGAACACACAATTCCGTTACATTCCACTTAGTTCCTGGCAAGGAGACACGTGGCCCCCAAAAAAGTGTGCACTGAATTACCTGCTTACAAACCCCACGTAATTGTAACAAAAGTTACTGTATTACTGCTCAGTCAGTGACTGGCGGTCACTGCCGTACCAGACTCATAAACAACAATTTATATCAAATACTTTCCCATAGTATTCTTTAACTTGAAGCAAAAGCATTCATGTTCAAATACAGTGCACTGTGTCGTACATTTCTGTATGTCGCCCTTGCTGCACAATATAGAAAGGCATTTCACAATTTCATAACATCAGAAATTAAAGTTAGCAAATCAGTAATTTGCACGATAAAGAGTATATATGATAAATTAACAGTGTGGAAAACAAAAACATTTGATGAACTTTATATGAGCTTTGGGTCTATATGTTCAAACGTAACCCACTCCTTCAGTAAATGGTACGGTGCAGCAGGTATACTGGGGCTCAATTCTGAAGCTGCCACTACCATTATTCCAACACTGATAATAACTCAGGGATGCAGCAGTAGCTTAACTAGCTTTAATGTTTGAACATTGCCATTCTGCACAGTATGTTATATTTTAAACCTTCAATCAAATGATACTGTAAACAAATTCAGGTTCATATAGCTAAACATCATTACCTCTTAAGCAATTTTACCTAATTGGGGGCTGCTGCCTGAACCCAGTAGTAGTGCATCGCCCTCGTCCCTGATTTTCACAGGAATCCGGCGTGCTCGCATTCCCGCGCCTACCACTGCCAGGTCTGCAGGGCGCACATCCCAACAAACAGAACTGAAGACGATGTCAGCCTGCTGACCTCGGCAACAGTGCTGAACCATCACCTGACTGTTAAAAACAGCCCTTTAGGAGTTGCAGCTTTGTACCTTAAGACTAACTGGCACTGGCAACCTCACCAAGACATTTAGAGCATTTGGGATGGGGGGCAGTTGGCATAGCATCCTAGCAGGCGATTCTACCCAAAGACTTCAGTGAACATGACACAAAGTGTTAAGGTCAAGTGAGGATTGCTGAGGTCAGGTTCAGCACAAGAAGCACCAATGTTGGTTGTATATTCTTTTTATATCCTAAACAGTATACAGTAAATGAATATGTTATAGAGTATATATTTTATTTTACCAGCGTTTTGTGGTGAAACAAAATAAAGAGTAGCCACGTGTCTTAGATGGTATGTTCTTCAAACCCATTCTTATTTAGAATATATGTTCCTCAAACTTATTCTTACATTATTAAAATACAGTTAGACATTATAGTTGCACGAATAGGTACTTGTATACCTAAAAATCCAAGCCCCCTGCCCACTCCCACCACACACAGTGAGGAGCGCACGCAGTTCCAGTCCATGAAATCTGGGATTATTAGTACAGTATATGATTAGGAAGCCATTTACCTGCATTCCTCAGTTTCTTGTTCCTGTACACCGACAAAATGACCAGCAGATTCCCCAGGATGTCGACCACAATGGTAAAAATTAGAATACTGGCCAAAGAGGTGGACACCCATGGAGGTCGATCCAGAGTTAGCTCCCCAGGCATCAGCAATGAGCCGTTGAAGCCGCTGCTGTCATTCATCCCCATGCTATCGAATGTGTAAGTCAGCCTTTTCCTTTAATTTACTTTTCCTACAAGCAAACTTAACCACACGACAACCCGAGCCACAGAGGAAAAGGGGATCTGCTCTAACAACATCAACACAGTGGACGCAATCGCCTGGTGAGGTATGTCGGAGTCATGATCCCTTGAAAGTCATCAATTTCTCCGCTAACTTTTTTTGTTGTTGTTATTGGAAGTGTTCAAGTGTCAAGTGTCTGGACTTTTATATCATCGTGACTGCCCATCACTTTGCTGGTAGGTGACATCTAGCGTTCACTTGAGCCCCTTACCATGTGATTATAGAGCTACTGCCCCTCTGTGGAAGAAAATACTACAAAATGCACGTCAGAGGAAAAAAGGAAAACGTGTCAGTCCACAAGAGTTGCTCTGCAGTTCATTCATGCTGCCAGATGTTCCTTCATTGCGAAGCCAGTAATGGACCCATTCACGTAATCATATATTTCCATTCAGACTTTTTTCGTTCAGGTATTAGTTCGTCTCTCCGCCCTTCCATTCATTATGCATTTAACCCTCATTTTCAGTTTGATTCAAGTCTGTTAAGGAACCGACATTAACTTCTCTAGATGATTGGATCATTTCGTTTGCATGAGGAATCGTCGTGCCTGGCAGTTTGCTGATGATCATCAGGTTCTTGTAACAGCTGGGCTGGAGAGAGTGCTGAAAGTTCTCCCCCCTCGAAAATCCCATCCTTGCATGGATTTAGGAAGGCTGAAGCTGCCACAGATTATTTGACTGATTGTTTCTCCCTGCCTCAGTCAGCTCAGGACCTAACATCACAATAAGCCCCCATCACTGCAGCAGCACCAGCACCAGCGCGGGGAGCGAGCCAGCGACTGTCACAGGCTGGGAGGCAGAGCTCAGTGCCGGCTCTTCTTGCAGCGATTGAGATGAGGGGTTCCGCCCGAAGGGGGTCTACTTGGTCATTACAGCTTCAAGTAATATACTCGGAGACATGTAGGGCAGAGGCCCCTCAGCATGCCCGTTTCCTTCAGGTCGTAGCTCCCCACCTTTTGTCACCCAAATGAGAGGCACTGGCAGTGAAACGACGTGCAGAAAAGGGGTCAAAATGGAGGATACCATCAAATCATAGGAATGCAGGGCTCCCAGACAGGAGATTCCTTATTTCACGGGAAGATGAAACCACTTACAGGTAAACTGTTCCCATATACTTTGATTGGTTATACAGGAAAACAGAGCAGTTTGGGCTATGGGTCTCTTGTAACCTACAGGGAAACACGGGAAAATCGCCGTGGAACTACAGGGACAATGCCAAAGCAACCCGGTAGCATTGGCGAATGTTCAGAACATGTGTGTAAATGTACTTTAATGTTTTCACTGTGGAAATATTCACCAAGTGTGAGTTCTACGATCAAAGCAAAATATAATTGTTTTCCCTTGGAATTTAAGTATAGATTCAAATGTGGGACCGCAGCGCCATTTCAATGAGTGCATGCCCCCCAACCTGCCATTGCTTATGCTTCCTTATGGTTTTATGTTACTTGTTGAACATTCAATAATCTCATACTGCAAAGCACCACTGTTTAATATTAAGGACTGTTTCATTTGTAATAGTGCGTGTGCCCAGAATTAGCTCTAAGTTATGTGAAACTTCAGTATATCTTCCTGGAGCAAGGGTACATGTGGGTGTTAAATACTCCAAGTGGCATTATGCCGTTACTAAATGCACAGTGACTGAGGTATGCATGTGGAAAAGGGTCGGGGATAAAATGATGGTCTGCCCATGTAACCTGGGTGCTTGACATTTTCAAAACACGTGAATGATAACTTTCAAATGCTGGCATGGGACCGACTAATAGTGCGCGCGCGTGTGTGTGGGGGAGGGGTAGGGGTATTTTAAGCCTCAATAACACCATCTGGGGTTTCTTCTATGTTATTGATCTTGTGTTTTTTCTCATCTGTCATGTTATACCTGTGGTCATACCTACATGTCCAGAAGTAGGGCAGAAACCTTATACTTCACTAAGCTATTGTGAACTTCTGCTAGTGGGTCATTATGATGTCCCAGTCTTATTTCATTTATTTATTTAAAAATGTGTCAACAGTGTGGGGAAACACTGGGCCACGTGACCCTTTCATAGGCCTGTCCCAGGTACAGATGTAAACATAAACAAATACATGTATGTAATTACAAGCTATACACAGATTTTGTAGTAAACAAACATAAGAAAACAGTTTTAATATATTAGACAAATAGATACTATGTACACATAATCTTACAATGTCACAGTGGCAAACTGCAAGTGTTACTACTGTTACAGTTAGCAAACCCTTGTAAGAACCATCCTCGGTGTATCTGAGCAACATACCATGCAATGTATATGCACACAAGAAAGGTTTGTCTTTCTAAACCAATATGAACATTTTATGATCTTTCTTAAAGCAGCAGTGCAATGAAAAATGCCCCCCCCCCAAAAAAATCTAGTTCCAGCTACAGTTGATACAAATATTAGCATATCTGTCGAATTTACATTTCTAGATACCTCCTACCCTGTGCACTGTGAGTTTTTATTTATTTATTTATTATTGATGCTAACCCTTGCTAAATCCACAATGCTATTTCTTAGCCAAATGTGATGGACATCTTTTTTTCCCTTTGGGGGAAAATTAAATTGAAACATTTATAAAATACTCATAGGATAGTGGAACTAGAAAATGTTACCACCAAATAAAACTGAAAGATACCTATCTTATTTTATTGTGAAGAAAGGTAGGGTCAGTTTTTTCCCCAGTTTTGCTGCACTGCTGCTTTAAATTAATCTCTTTTTAAAGAGCATGTTTATCTTAATGACATTATAATACATAATGTTCAACACTGCTAGCAAACTGTTGCACTGAAGCTTCACAGAAAGACTGTCTCATCAAATTTCAGTTGATTGACCACAGATAATGTCTGTGCTTTTCCTTTTCCCAATGAACAATTACATATCAAAAATTCAATTTAAACTAAGCCAAACAGCTTTCCAGTATTATATTCCTTTTAATAGAATGACCTACACATTCCAAAACACATCCAAACCTGACAAATTCAAACACTAAATGAGTACCTTCTGACCTAGTTTTGCTTCTAATTACTGTTGATATCACATCCAGTTACTCATAGGGCCAGATATTCAAAACTTTGCCCTGGGGCTAAATTAGCACTGCCCAGCATGCTAAACTATCCCAACACCAATAGTCCACTATATTCAAAAAGGATAGACCCAGTACTAAACCTACTGAATATAGAGTGCTAAGGAAGCTAAGGAAGCCGGGCAAACTGGTATGGGAGTGCAGTGCAAAAATAGCCCGGGAATAAGATAGCTCTGAATATAGCAACCAGGAAGTGCAAACCACAACAACATCCCAGTTCACAGCAACATGAAGGAAAGTAGAGGTGAACTATGTGGCCAATGTGTGTGCTAGCAAAGGAGTGGAGTCAGTAAAGCTGCAAGCATCAGCATATGTGAAATTACATTGTGCAGAAATGAACAATGTTTCTGAAACATTTGCATGGCACAAACACATTTGCAAAGGTTTAGCATGGAGCTAAGCCATTTGCCCAGTGCTGTCATGTTTGCCCACTTCAAAAATTTGCTATATTCAAAAATGACATGCAAATGAGCCTACTTAGGTAGTCTGTGGGCAAACATCAAGATTAGCATCTCATTATGGCCTGAT
Organism: Neoceratodus forsteri; assembly: GCA_016271365.2. Lineage (NCBI taxonomy): Eukaryota > Metazoa > Chordata > Ceratodontiformes > Ceratodontidae > Neoceratodus > Neoceratodus forsteri. The sequence goes on from CM057453.1 coordinate 80,107,469, forward strand.
TTGTCTGCAGTTTGTCAAGCACTATTGCAGGGTCCCACAGCTCCACCTGTAGGTCAGTCTGGAAGTACAGGGACTGGCTGGGTCTGCCCAAAGCTCCACTTGTAGGTCAGTCTGGCAGTGCATGGTGGTAGCTGCAGGCTATATTTGTACAGTACAGCATATTGTGCCCCAGGGGACTACACAGCACAGGCACAGGTGGTGGTGCTGCATACAATTGTCAAACTGTAGTTCCTGCCACAGTGCACAGCAGACACTACAGTAGCAAGGGGGCCAGTAGTGTGAGGGACACAGCAATGCCTATGGTGTGTAGGGCAGTGATGACCACTGCACCATGCACAGTGACAGGCCCCAACTTGCAAGTGTTTACTGACAGTGGACGTTACTGTTATGCTGTTGTGTGACCCACAGATGCTGCATCTCATGCATGGGATACTCACAGTGACATATACACAGCTGGTTGTGCATGCTGTGGTGGCTGTACAGATGTACAGTATGTGGCTGGGGGGGCACATACCATCAGACAGGCACACTGGTGTTGGGGTATTCCCAGTACTGGCCCATTTGCACTGTATGGCTTGTCCCAGCATTGTGGCTGCACCCAGTCTGTGGTGCATCCTGGCCATTTGTACACCCTCCCCTCAACACCCTCCATGCCCACAGTGCTGCATGTGTGTGCTGGCATTTGTTTTTGTCCACTGAAGGGTGGTCCGCACATGTGTGCTGTATGGCCAAACTGCCATGGTGTTCACTGGGAGCTGGGTCACCACTTACTGCCTGGCATGGTTGGGACTGGTGGCAGATGATGACAACATAGGGATGCCATCCATGAGCAGCATGTTTCTTCTACGTCTGGCTTATTTCTTAGTTAGGGTCACGCAAAGCTGTGCAAAAGTTGCACAAAGCCACAGAGTTGAGCAAAGCTGGTTTGCCCAGAGTTAAGACTTCCTTTTTCTGGGCTGTAATTTGCACCGTGCAAAGTGTTACACTAAGTCATGCAAAAACACTTTGCGTAGTGCTATTCGCTGAATATAGCATTGCGCCTGTATTCATGTACACACCCCCTCAGTTTTCCCCTTGCATACATTATAAGTTTGCTCGGTGCTAATGCAGTTTGCACATGCTATTTGACCTTTTGAATATTGCGGACCCGCGTTAACCTGGCGCTAACCCTGCACAAACCATTTGCGCCCAGCGCAGTTTTGAATATCTGGCCCTGAGTTTCTAATAGAAACATAGAAACATAGAATTTGACAGCAGACAAGGACTGCTTGGCCCACCTAGTCTGCCCATTTCCTACCTAATGGATAAGCTGCAGATCCTAGTTAACCAGCAGCCTACTTCTTTCTACCCCCAACCCCTAGAATTGCCTTATGGCTGTCTCATGCATGCTTGAATTCAACCACTGTTTTTGACTCCACAACCTCCTCTGGAAGGCTGTTCCATGCATCCACAACCCTCTCTGTGAAAAAATACTTCCTTACATTACCTCTGAGCCGCCCCCATCTTCAAATTGTGCCCCTTGTTCTTGCACCTCTTTTTTTGAAAGATGCTACCCTCTTGGGCTTTTTGATTCCCTTAGGAGTGCCAGTTTCTATCATGTCCCCCCCACTCCTCCTTTCCTCGAGGGCTATACATATTAAGCTCCTTTAGTCTCTTGTCATGTGTCTTCCGGTGCAGACCCTGCACCATTTTAGTTGCCCTCCCTCGGACAGCTTCCATCTTGTCTATGTCCTTGTGGAGTTGGGTCTCCAGAACTGCACACAGTACTCAGATGGGGTCTCACCAGCTGTCTGTACAGAGGATAACAACTTCCTGTTTTCTACTGGTGATGCCTCTCCCTATGCATCCTAGTATCCCCCAGCCCTCCTTACTGCCTCTCACATTGCTTGCCCACCTTTAAGTCATCTGATATGACTACCCCAGGTCCCTTTCCATTTTTGTTGTTGTTAGTATCTCACCCCATTGTGTACTCTTCCCCTGGGTTTTTGTTTCCAAGGTGCATTACCCTGCACTTCTTAGCATTAAATCTAAGCTGCCATACATTTGACCATTCCTCTAACCTTGCCAAGTCCTTTCTCATCCTTTCCACCCCACCTTGTGCATCAACTCTGTTGCAGATCTTTGTGTCATCTGCAAAGACATATTTCCTTCCAGTCCCTCTGCAATGTTGCTTACAAAGACATTGAAGAGGACCGATCTAATACTGAACCCTGCGGCACCCCACTAGTAACCCCTTTTTCAGAGTGGACTCCATTTACTATTACTGTCTGTGTCCTATTCTCCAGCCAATTCTTTACCCAGGCTATCATCTTGGGACCCACTCCCAGGCTGGCTAACTTGTATATAAATCGTTTGTGTGGGACTGAGTCAAATGCCTTGCTAAAGTCTAGGTAGGCCATGTCCACAGCCCCTCCCTGATCTACTACTTTGGTCACCCAGTCAAAGAAATCTATTAGATTCATCTGGTATGACTTTCCTGCTGTGAATCCATGCTGCCTTGGGTCCTGTGCCCCTCTGGCCTCTAGGTACTCAACAATTCTTTCCTTCAGAAGTGATTCCATCATTTTCCCTATCACTGAGGTTAAACTAACAGGTCTGTAGTTTCCCGCTTCTGCCCTGCTCCCACTTTTGTGAAGGGGAATCACATTTGCCCTCCTCCAGTCCTCAGGTACCACCCCATCCTCCCATGATTTGTTAAAGAGAGTAGTCAGTGGTGTCATTAGTTCTACCCTTGTTCTTTTAGAATTCTGGGATGAATCCCATCAGGCCCCATTGCTTTGTCCACCTTCAGTTTTAAGAGTTCTTTCAGAACCCTTTTTTCTGTAAATGGGCTGGTATCAACTTCTGTATCCAGAGTGTTTCTACTGTTTGTTTTAGGTACCTCCCCCTCTTCATTTGTAAATACTGAGCAAAAATATTTGTTTAGTATCTCTGCCTTTTCACAGTCACCCTCTGCCCACCCCCCTTCCCTTTATTAAACCTCACTATCCCTCCCTTAGTCTTCCATCGCTCCATGATGTACCTAAAAAAGGTTTTATCCCCCTTCTTAACTGAGTTGACTATCTTTTCCTCAGTTCAGGCATTTTCTGCTCTGACTGCCTTCCCAGCTTCCTTTTGCTTTAACTGATACAATTCTCTGTCCTGCTCCTTCTGTGATTCCTTGTACTTTCTGAATGCTTTCTTTTTCTCTTGAACCTTCACTGCCACCTCCTTTGAGAACCATAGTGGTTTCTTACATCGTTTTGTTTTGTTTATTTGCTTCACACAAAGGCTTGTTACCTCTGTGATGGCAGTTTTTATTATTCCCCATTGTTCTTCCACCCTCCTTCCTGCCCAGTTGTTTGTGCATTCCTTAGGCACTCACCCATTTTAGCAAAGTCAGCCCTCCTGAAGTCCAGTACTTTTGCCTTTCTGTGGCTTGACTCTATTGCTGTGTTTATTGTGAACCATACTGTTCGATGGTCACTAGTTCCCAGATGGCTACCCACTTCTACATCCGTGATCCTCTCTATCTCCATTTGAGGGGACCAGGTCTAAGATTGCTCCCTCTCAAGTGGGTTCCAATACTAGTTGTCTAAGTCATGCCCCCTGTAGGGCATCTAGAATAACCCCACTCTTAGAAGTGGCTGCTGCAACTGCACTTCAGTTAACATCTGGCATATTCATATCACCCATCAGCAATATCTCCCCTTTATCTGCCATTCTAAGTATACTTTCTATCATTTCCTTGTCCATTTCCTCCCCCTGAGAAAAATATATGTAAATAATAAACGTACAGAATGCTGGCTAGTCACAAAATGCTCAGCTCTCAGTGCTTGAATTCCAAATAACAGTGCAGTCGTGCTGCATGATAATAGCTGAATTTTATTCAGAAGAAGACAGTAAACGCAATAATGGCTACTGCTCCCCTTCCACCTTGGCCAAACGTTTTCATGCTATTACTGCATTTTCTGATTTCTTCTGTATAAAATTCAGCTATTATCCAACAGCACAACTGGAGTGTTATTTGGAATTCCTATGCTGAGGGCCAAGCTTTTTGTGATTATCAAGTATCTATTATTTGCTTGGGCACCAGTTTTGTTTTTTAACTTACCTACCTTTGGATAGAAAACATTTGAATTTATAATGTAAGCCTTTACTACTGCTACTCATGTTCCCCAAGACCAAGCTGAAAATGGAGCTTTGTCAAAGTCTTTTTCCTGGATAGATAATAATAAATGCATTGCAAACTCCCTTACTCCGTATGCTGTGTTATCCATTTTAACTGCCCTCATATCAGGGCATGCCCCCCCCACCCCAGACATGGTATACCCTAGTAAGCAATCCTAAGCCTGTATACTGTGTTGCTGAATGAATATTCATAATCAATTGTATATTTAGAAAATGGACTATGAAATCTCTGTGCTCTGATTGGCTGATAGCTATGACAAGGTGGGTGTCTATTAGACAACAGAGCCTGGGTATCAAAAGTGCCAGTATCGACCAACCTGATCACCAAAATCAGTGTACTCATGGAATTTTTCAGTTTTAAATAGCTGCCATTTTCTTCCTTTCGCTTAGTGAGAGGTACGGTCCCTCTATACTGTCACAACCTGTGCCATTCCCATTTTTTTCCAACCCTTTAATCATGTCAGAGGAAAACAGTTCGTAGCACAATTGGAAAGTCAAATTAGAAAGCACACGCGACTGCTAACTAAATGAATCTGGGCTGCCAAATGCTGCAGTGAGTTCAGTGAGTGAGCCTCCTAGTTCCCGGTACTTGGCTCCAGTAGTCTAACTGTATGGAACAAAGTAGTGCTTGACTCACAGTAGTGGTGCTGGAGGTATCGGCCCCTCTGTCTCTCTGAACTCGGTGATATATTGCAAATGGATTTTTCCCCAAATAAAGTGAGACCCCTTTTCTCCAGCAAATTAAATAATATGACAAACTAACTGATAAATATTTTTCCCAACAAGCGGCACTCTTTTTGTTTTATTGAGGGAGGGAGCAGAAAAGTAGTGGGTGGTCCTATCCACATTTTCTCCTCCATCTGATTTAATCATCCCCCAAAACAGATGTAAACTCATAAAACTATATAAAAGTATGTAACCAGAACACTGTTTGTACCTGGATAACTGGTAACTGCAGTAGCTGTATTGGTAGCTATATTGGTGTAGAGTCTGCCAGCTGATCATCAGCCCTGCTTATACTGTCCAGCTCACTGTACCGTCTCACACAGTTTGGCAGCTCATCAGGAAAAAGAAAAGAAAGATCACATACCGTGATTCAGATCACGATCACTGGCTCTGTCCACTGTGCCTGGTCGCCATCTGCTTCCCAGTGCCACTCCACTATTAAATATATGAAAGTACGGTGTGACTAAGAATTTAAAATTTCAACAGCCAACAGCCATCTGCTCTGTAACTAATTTTAAACACCATAACCTAGATACTGATAGGGGAGGCACAGAACTCGAAAGAAAGAAAGTATTTCTTTCAAGTTCTGTTGGGGGGATGGAGGGTGTTACCACAAGAAACACTAGACGATAGTGGGGACATGACAATCTTATGACATAACATGAGAAATTGTGACAGAGAGAAAAGTGATCCAATCTAACAGCAGCGCCTTATATTGACAAGTGTGCCAAATGAAGAACTATTTTACTAAAAACACAGTTTTAGACTAAACTGAATTTATTTTATACTTTTTTTAAAATCTTACAAATATTTGAATTAAAAAATGTGAGACTCTGCCCATTTTCTAAGTGCAATAATGTCTAATACTGCCCAACCTGTCAGGTATTATTGCTTACTTATACTCTCAAACCTATGTATGTAAACTTCTTGAACTCTTTGTTGCTCCTGTTATATGTTGTTTGCCTGACCCCAGACCATTTTTCTGAACTATGTATTTTTATGTGTTTATTGTTCAACACTGTTGTAGCCTCATGGGTCACACCTGCAAATAGGCATTTACTTTCCTGGTGCTCCCTGCCCAATAAACAAAAACTAAATAAATAAATACAATAGTGACATTTAAGTGAGTAAATTGCACTTTACAATGAAGATATAAAGTCCCTGTACACACCACTTTATAACACAAAAGCAACTTATTCCACAATATGTTCATGTCTCGCATGGTAGGCACACACAGATATAGATATAGATTATAGGAGCATGGTCACACCCCTATAGTTAGTGTTGAGTAGGCACTTTAATGTTACACCTCAAATTTTGCACTTTAATAATTTTGCAATCATTCAATAGATTTGAATGAAAATTTGCATGCATAGTCTTGTGTGGTAGGTCTCTTGATGTGCCAATTTTTGTTTTGGTTGGACTGGCAAATCCCAAGCTGTACATTGTGGTCGGAGATTCTCTTTACTGTCTATACTTTACCTTAAATTCTATGTACTCAATAACCACACCCAATGGTTATTCCAATAAAGCTCAGTTTAGTGTCTGCACACATATATGTGGGAGCCTCAGCTAAAGGTGAGAGCTCCCCAAATTAAGTTTTACACAGTATTTTATAGCACTTCTTATCTTGAAGACACACTAACATTTCAGTATAAATCAATCATAGTTTTTAGCAATGTAGCAGAAAAATAGTTTGGTATGTATTAGGTACCTTTCCACTGGCTTATTTCATTACTGCCTGATACATATGCCTGGGTCAAGCTGACCTAATAGAAACAATGAGTTTCACTCACTCCATGGTACCGTACAGCTTGGTTTCAATGCATCTACATGTTCTTATCTTTACTTTTTGCCCAACCCTGCCCAAGCTTGCTATTTAGGCTGGCACCACCAATTCTGCTCAGCTTTATCTAAACTGCTATTTTTCACAACTTTAAGGAACTGGTTTCAGCCAGCACGAGCTATTGCTTTCTGCTTGCCTTGCAGTTCTTATAAACTTATAATGACCCTTAGCCTCTACTCAGACCTGGCTATATTCAACTACACTAGCAGCTTCTACATTATAATCATAATATATTGTAACACACTTTGCTTTATATGTATGCACGAATCCATTCTATATGTATGCATAAAGAAAGATATATAAAAGAATTCCTCCACACTTCCCCCTTTTGAGGCTCTGCCTCAACTACATAGGTAAGGTCATCTATGTGTGCAAAAGGAAATGGGGTTCTTCTGGAAAAATATTTTTTGATAATCAAGCAGAGGCATTTGGGCAGAGATAGGCATGTTAGAAGAACACAAGCGAAAAATACGCTTTTATAATAGAACCACAAGCCAAATGGCCAATAGAATAAGAAAGAGCCATTGCAATCCAGTGTAACAGAGTGGCTCCCCAATCACCAAAGATGCTAGAGAACCAAGACCAAGGGTCCCAACCTTGCTCCACAGGTGCATGTTCACCCAAAACTCGGGCCTGAAGGTCTCGAACACCTTGCAAAACATGTTCAAGAGCTTGCGAGTTGTCAGGTATGTAAGTGCAACATTCATCACCAATGACTGCACAAACACCACCCTGAGCAGCTAACATGTAATCTAAGGCAGCTCTGTTTTGCAAGGCGACTAACCTATCTGCTTTTATTTCTAATGAGTGCTGTAGACTGCATGGTGTCATTGATAAGGGTCTCTATCTCATAACTAAGCTGATCAATATAGTGCATGGCTTGCACAACTCCCCACCAGGGGAATACCCCCGCCCCAAATTTTTCATGCCAAGGGACACGTTTGGATTCTGGTGGAATGTTATTTGTAAGGGATCTCTTAATCCTGGTGTTAACACTAGGGTGGATAATATGAAAAGCACGAACCACAGGGTGTAGGGTGGCGAGGTAGCAACTTTTCGGTCCATCCTAGGTAAAAACTTATAAGCCTTATCTCCGCATACCCAATATAAGCCAGTCAAGGTACCAAATGGACTTGGCTTGTTTGCTTGTGTATAGATGAGGGTGGTTGACACATTATACAACCAGTCAGTATTGATGCGGTAAGATTTGATACTACTTCCCATTGTTTACTACAGTTGGAGAAACCTACAGAGGCTGGTGCAGAAGTATTACAGACACATGCTGAGGCCTGAGGCCTTCTATAATCTAGGTGCACTGGATTGGGGTGCTATTAGTGGGAGGGCCCATACCAAGTAGTGAAATGGTTCCCTTTATACACTGACACATTTTGTTGCTAAGGAGTGTTGCTGCCCAATTTGTTTTATTTACCCCAACTCTCCATGAGCGTACCCACTATTGCAGAGCAAATGGCAACCATATCATTAAAAGACAGAGGTGCAGGCCGAAGATGCAGCCCCACTTCAGCAGAGAGTGGGAGGATGCTATACATAGCAGTTAGACATATTTGTATTGTCGGCATGCAATTTCATTAAAGTCCACCAGTTATTTGCCCAATGGAGGGCCCGCACTCTTGATACTTCTCATTAAAGGAGTATGTACTGAAGCAAAAGTTTGTTGCAAAGCACTACCAATACAATGGCTGTAAGAACAATAAGTCTTCAGCATTAATTCCTTCGGCTTGTACAGCCCGGATAGATCCGCTCACCAGCCCGGCAATGTGAGGCGTGAATCCATGTCTCCTTTCTGCACTTTTACTGCTGTTGCGTCGTCAACAGGACTTGCACGGCCACGCCACCTTGGGAACTCCATTTTTTCTTCGAAGTCCTTCACCAAAACAAAATCGCCAGGCTGAATCTGATGCAGGGATGTCTCAGTAGGCACTGGCAAAGCTGCCTTTACCCTAGGATAAAAAGACCTCAAGACACCATTAAGGGATAAACAATAAGTAACCATTTCCTCATCTATTCCATGCAGGGTGATTCGACTTTGTGGGTAAGGGGCATTTGGCATTCGCAATGGCCGTCCTAGTAAAATTTCACGTGGGAGAGACCAAGATGCCACTCGCCCCTCATAGCCATGAGGCGAGAGGCAAAGCAGTCACCAAGTCAGACTGGTCTCTGCCATGATTTTTGTGATTTTGAGTTTTAGAGTCTGATTTGCTCTCTCCACTGCCCCGCGATTGGGATGGTAAGCGCCAGTGCATCGAGGTCCACCTGCAAGGCCTCACACAATGATTTTATCACTTCGTTTGCAAAATGAGATCCATTATCACATGACAAGCGGCTGGGCAATCCCCAGCAAGGGATAATTTCGAATTAAAGCTTTTACCACAGCGCACGCGATCGCCCTGCAGTCGGAATGCCTCTACCCACTTTGAAAACATATCTACAGCGACTAAGCAATATTTATAGCCTTGCACGGCGTAAGCTCTATAAAGTCCATCATAACATGCTCAAATGGACCAGCAGGAATCGGGTGGGCAGAGGTTAGATGCTGTCCTCTGCCACATTGTACTGCATGCAAATTACACACTTGCTACAAAACATTTCAGCATAGCTAGTAAATCCAACAACATACCAATACTTATTTGCAAAATCTACCATGCCCGTCTTTGAAACATGATCAGCTCCATGAGCCAATTTTGCCAAATATGGAAATACCGATCCCGGTAAGCATGGTCTCCCATCCCCAGACATCCACACCTTTAAATCAGAATCAAATATACACTGCTGTTTCCAATGGCACTTTTCTGCCTCAGTACCATTACGCTGAAGCGCCACTAAATCCTGTGGAGAAAACAAGTTACAGGTTTCACTATTTACAACAGTTAACTGGTAGACTGAAGCACTCATTGACTGAGCCGCTGCCTTTGCCGCAGCATCCGCTACAGCATTACCTGCGGAGACAAAATCTTTGTTAGACTTGTGCGCTGCACATTTTACAATTGCCAAAGCTCTAGGTAGTTGGATAGCAAACAGCAAATCTTTTACCAATTTTGCATCGCAATGAAACACCGGTAGCCGTAAGAAAACCTCTGTGCTTCCATAGTGTCCCAAAGTCATGTGCCACACCAAAGGCATACCGACTGTCTGTATACATTCACTGTTCTGTCCTGCACAAGCGCACAAGCCCTCGTCGGGGCTACCAACTCTGCAGCCTGGGCAGAGAAACTGGATGGCAATGAACTGCTCTCTATTACCTCAGACACAGTACATACTGCATAACCAACTTTAGTCACCCCCCTTAGGTCCTTAAAAGCTGAGCCGTCCACAAAATATTCAACTTCTGCATTTGTCAGAGCTACATCTGTTATATCTGGTCTAGGTTTACTGTCACAGTCAATTACCTGTCCACAATCATGTTGTTCGCCATCGTCGGGGGAGGGCAACAAAGGTTGCCAGTTCAAGGTGGTGCACGGCAGAGTAATGTTTGACATTGTAGGCAATACATTCTGGTATTGCAAAACTCTCACGGGGTCAGATGAGCTGTGTGAAGCTTGTAACAATATAGCTTGCACTGCATGGGGTACATGCACAGTAAGGGGCAAAATCCACAGATCCACACAAGACAATACTGCCTCCGTGGCTGCGCTTCACGGACTGAGGCAGGAGACCATGCCTGCCACTACTGCATCTAACGCTTTGAATAATAAGCAATTGGCCTCTGACTCCCCCATGATCTTGTGTCAAAACTGCAGACATATAACCCCTTGTCCATTCACAAACAGGTTAAAAGCTTTCTCATAGTTTGGGAGTCCCAAACATGGGGTGCTAGCCAGTACCTCTTTTACTTTGGCAAATAGCGTTTCTAACCCGGGGACCACTGCACCTCATCTGTCATTTTCATTTTGTGCCATAGATTGCGTCATGTAATGGCTGGATGATGTAGGCATAATCCATTATCCAGGCACGACAGTATCCTGCCATTCCTAAGAGCGACATCATTTGCTGCTGAATTACAGGAGGGGCCATTCAATGATCGCTTGATTCATTTGGGATCTAACTGCCTTCCCTCTGCAGAGACTATGTGACCTAAATAATGTACCTTAGTAGCACACAGTGCAGCTTACTCTTTGAAACTTTATGTCCATTTGGGCTAGAAAAATCAACAGAGCTCTGGTATCCTCCTCACTCGCCTCCCTGGACGGGCTGGCAAGGAGTAAATCATCTACGTATTGAATCAGGGCACTGCCCTGTGGGGCGACAAAGCCCTGCAAGTTCTCATGCATTTGAGCAGAAAACACAGCAGGTGACTCCGCATAACCTTGCGGCATATGAGTCCAAGTCCATTTTTGACCCTTGTACGTAAATGCAAACCATTCTCGGCTAGCCGGATCCACAGGTATACTAAAAAACGTGTTTGCTAAGTCTATGACTGAAAAATGCATGGCAGTATGTGGGATTTCTGACAGAATAGTAGCTGGATTTGGTACCACTGGAGTTCTTACATGTACTGCCTCATTCACTGCCCTCAAATCTTGCACAAAGTGATAATCCCCACTTCCCTTTCTCACTGGCAATATTGGTGTATTAACTACAGCATCTGGACATGGAACAATAACCCCTTTTTGTACTAACGCAGCATGCACCGGTGCAATTCCTTCTTCTGCTTCCCTTCCCAACAGGTACTGGTGTCGACTCGGTCTGTACGAGCTTTTGGGCATCACAACTAGTGGCTGTGCTCCTTTCTATTAGCCCCATCATACTTAGATGTAGCCCACAGAACTTTTGGTATCTGACTAATCCACCCAGGCTCAGGGTCCTGTTTCTCCTTCTCCCACCATCTTTTCATTCACCTGCCTTTCTGATGCACATACTTGCACCACTTTCTTAAACTAATTCTTTTATTGCCCTCTGCTGATCTCTGCCCCCTTCCACATTCACCCAATCTTTTAGCTGCACCATGCTTGCCATCCAGGGGCCCAAATCCTTCCACTGCAGCCACGGCTTCTTTGCCAAAGAAATATGTGGATATGACTCAGGAACTTTAAACACCTTTTTTGCTCTTCAGTGAGTAATACTGAGGCCCCACCCTGTCTTTCCCCACATGCAGATTATGTACCCTAACCATTATTCGACCTGCTGCCGCCCAATCCCCACATTCATATTCATAATCTCTAGCCCCCACAGCATAGTATGCCGTACAATGCAGATTAACCTAAACTGCATATTGCCCTTTGTTACTTTTGCCCATTTCTAACCAGTACTGCTCATCCGAATTTACAATTTCCCAACTGTATAGCCAGTCCCCTCCCCTCATCACAAACATAGATTCCTACGCTGGTGCTACAATTATTCCCCTAAGGTACACTTAATTTGGGCACTTACCTTTGCCAGGAGATCCGTCCCATCAAATTTACCGGCAGGTCGAACTGCTCAAAAGAATGTTTTAGCAAAATATTTCCACACTTTACGGTGAGAGCAACGTCATCTGCTCCTTTGAGGTACTCTGAAGCTCAATTGTGGTTACCAATCTTCCCGACAAAGGGGCAATAGTTCTTGTTGTTGTATGACCAAAACAAATGCTCCAGTGTCTATAAGAAAAGTCAATAAAGTATCCATTACCATCAGTTCCATCAAGGGACTCCCTGCCGGAGTGGCAGAGACTAGAACCATTAACGAGTGCTCCTGTAACCATCAGCTGCTGTTACCCATATTTCCTGTGTCGGACCAGTACTGTGAATTCTGCTGGTTGGGTCTAAACTGACCTCCTTGATTCCATTGGGTCGGTCCCATTGGTTCAGACCATTGTTGTGTCTGTGGTGGTGGTGGTGGAGGTAAGGGGTACTCGTTCTCCTGGTTTTGGTGCTGCTGCTGCCACAGCGGCTGCTGTACTCTGGGGCACTTTCGAGCAATGTGGCCCTTCTCCTGGCATGCAAAGCAAATAATGTCTTTATTTTCTTGCCCCATCCCCCTACCTCCTTGCCTCATATTCGGTCCTCCTTGCATCTGTTGGGTCTGATAGTACCCTGGTCCAGCATTTTGGGCATAGTTGGTCCTCGGGGGTCCTCTGCCTTTGCCTCGGCCCAGCTACCCCTCCGTATTACCTTGTCCTCCATCTCTTGAATAGTACATTAGCTGCGCTTGTTCTAGCTTTCTTTCTGCCTTTTCACCTTTGCCTGTCTCTCGACATGCTCTGCATACCTAAAGACCTCCTTCAACGATTGTGTTTCCAGCCGCACAAACTGTCTTTACTCCCCATCTGAATAGTCTTCATTAACTCAGCGCAAAATGCCATGGCCCAGCTGGCTGTGTATCTTGGGTTATCCAGCTATACCAGGTAATGTCGAAAACCTCCTCCAGTCTCTCGGTAGTCTCTCACAGTCTCACCCTCCGTTTGCCTGGCATTTCGTATTCGATCCCAATCCACCTTTGCGATGTATATTTCTCGTAATCTTCCCAGATTGTGTTTAAGGCGGCGTCAAGGTTATTTCTGTCAACATTGGTATTCCATGACACCTTAACTTCCCCCCAACGTCCCTTCAAAGTGCGTCTTAGGGACTCCTCTGCTTCCTTGGGCCAGAGTTCATATGTTTTAATTAGGTTTCCCAACTCTGTTATGTACTCCTCTATATTTCATGGGGTTTATTATTTCCTTTAACGCATCCTTGAGCTCTTCGGGATGCCAGGGTCATTCTACTTCAATGAGCCGTGCCCCGTCTGCCCCGGGATTTGGGTTGGGATATCGAACCAAAGGGAACTGCTCTGCCGAATGCACAATCCCGTCCATAGCGGACCGGGCGAGCATTCCTTTTTTGTCCTTCTGCGACGCCGAATGCGTCTGCATTTTACCCTTTCCCCCCTCAGCTCCCTTGGTATGGGACAGCGTTTCTTCGCTCCCCTCCTCATCCTCACTCTCTCCCTCCACATGCAACCCCGAGGAGGTGGGCTCCTGCTCCGTCCTCGTCCCCCCGTCCAATGCGGATCGTGGGAGGAGAGGGTACTGCCGAGCACCGCTCCTGATCCTGAGCGTCGGGTTGCACTAGCACTTGCTGATCTGCTGCCTGTGCACCTTCAGGTATCGGTGGAGCCGTCGGCGGTAGCCGGTGGAGCCGTCGGCGGTGGCCGACAGGTGGAGGGTATCGTGATGTCTATATTGCCTCCTTGGCGTGCCTACCTCTTTTCCCCTTCCTTTAACATTAATCCTCTCTGTTGACTCTCAAATCTAGCTCCGCTTCTCTTTCCCACATTCTAAACACATGCCATTTCACCGTCTCTCCTTTTGTGGGTCTTTTCCCTCCACGAAGCTATCTGAGTCTCCTGAGGACATCTATACTGAGTGTCCCTGCCTGGGGAGCCCTTGGTCCACCTATTCCAATCCCTATCTGACAGACCGAGTCCCCACCATACTTATCCAGCATACACTACATGGTCGGTTTCTACCCTGCCTCCCTGCTTTGTCCCTGATTTCCCATATTTGTCCCTTATGATGCCTTGACCAAACTCGGAGTGCCCACCCAACACTCCTATATTTTTATAAGGCGTCCCCTGATGCAGAGTACCCACCCAGCACTCTGCCACCCAGCACCTAAAACAGTAAATGATGACTGTCACGCGCTCCAAGGCCACACATATGGTGGGACTTGAATCTCCGGGGCCACCCTCCCTGAGGCTGGGACTTGGCAGTCCGATCACAGTGTGACATGGAGAAGTGAAGCCATCCTGCCGACTACGCCAAAAAACTGTGGTCGCAGATTCTCTTTACTGTCTATACTTTACCTTAAATTCTATGTACTCAATAACCACACCCAATGGTTATTCCAATAAAGCTCAGTTTATTGTCTGCACACATATATGTGGGAGCCTCAGCTAAAGGTGAGAGCTCCCCGAACTAAGTTTTACACAGTATTTTATAGCACTTCTTATCTTAAAGACACACTAACATTTCAGTATAAATCAATCATAGTTTTGAGCAATGTAGCAGAAAAACAGTTTGGTATGTATTAGGTACCTTTCCACTGGCTTATTTCATTACTGCTTGATACATATGCCTGGGTCAAGCTGACCTAATAGAAACAATGAGTTTCACTCACTCCATGGTACCGTACAGCTTGGTTTCAATGCATCTACATGTTCTTATCTTTACTTTTTGCCCAACCCTGCCCAAGCTTGCTATTTAGGCTGGCACCACCAATTCTGCTCAGCTTTATCTAAACTGCTATTTTTCACAACTTTAAGGAACTGGTTTCAGCCAGCACGAGCTATTGCTTTCTGCTTGCCTTGCAGTTCTTATAAACTTATAATGACCCTTAGCCTCTACTCAGACCTGGCTATATTCAACTACACTAGCAGCTTCTACATTATAATCATAATATACTGTAACACACTTTGCTTTATATGTATGCATGAATCCATTCTATATGTATGCATAAAAGAAAGATATATAAAAAGAAATTCCTCCACAACATAGTGCTAAAATGTTAAAATGTGCCTTTTTTGTGCTTTTTTTGCAATTGCGCTGTGGCCAGACAATTTTGAGAATTTCATCTGAGATTTTTCAAGGTAGAAAGGATTTGCCACACAGAAGTGCCTTTCACTAGTTTGGTGAAAAAAATATTAATTAGTTCCAAAGTTACTTAATTGGAGTACCTACGTCATTCTTGCACACAACATCTGTGAATCTCCTGGACTGAATTTCTGCAAAACATCACCACCAGGTATCAGCTTTTTCATTTTAAATCAACTTTTTGGAAGCCATCCGAAGTAAAAATAAGTCTAGCAAATAAGTCTGACAAACCTGATGATGCTGGGTCCTGCAAGTGAATCATCATTTTCATCTGACCTACTCCTAAAGGAACTGTACTTGTCTCTGAGGACTTTGAAGAACAAAGGAAACATACAGACAAAGATTTCATATCTTGCATATGCCCAGGCCACAGTTTATCACCTTCTTAGGAATTTTAACACATTCTGTGATGCTGGATCTCAACTAGAGATGCAGTGAATTTAAAATCCACCAGTGAAGTGAATGTAAAGTGGCCACTTCACAGTATCATAACGCTACGTGAAGTGGCCATTGGAAAGTGCTCACTTCACCTCGTCATTATGACTTCGTATTGTGATTCTGCCTTAACATGAATTAAGGTGGAATTACAACAATAGGGCAGCCAGACACACAGGTCACATGGCTTACAGTACTGTAAGTCACATGCTTTAGCCAGGCAGGCAGGAAGTGAGTCATACAAGCAGATAGTTTCACTTTCTCCTTTGCAGAGGTAGAAGGAGGAAGCATTTTGTGTGGAGAGGAGAGTTTGGATTGTTATTCATTTGTATCTTGTGCAAATAGCAAAAATCCAAACAGCTTTTTTAGAAGCTAAATCTTTAGGTTTTTTTTTGCAGTGTTTTTTCAGTTCTTTTTTGTGATCGATTTCTTTGTTTTATAAGTTTTGTTTTGTGTGTGTGTGTGTGTGTGTGACTGTGAGTGTGTGTGTGAAGAAGTCGCTCATCACGTGACATGTCAGAGAGCGAAGGAGTGGGTTGTGCGATGGACCAGAGAGAATCTGTGGCCCATGGCCATGAGCAGAGGGGAATGCGCACGTGCGGGGGTCTTCGGGTGTCAGACTGCTCCCGACTGGTCTTGCCTCTCTACTTCTGGAAGCAGCAGCACCACCAGTGCCACTGGCACATCCACCAACTCTGCCACCACCACCACAACCACCAGTAGCAGCTGCAGAGGCTCCAGCATCACCCCCTCCACCACCTCCACAGCAGCAGGTGGAGCCCCAGGTGTGTGACAGTGCTGCCAGCACTACATCTGCCTCTCCTGTGCCTAGTTCCCCAGTTTGGCAGCTTTTTAACTGTGTGGGGATGGACAGCACATTGTGGTGTGTCAGCTATGCGGTGTGCAGGTGCGCCGTGGCCCCAGGGAGACACATCTGGGGACTGGTGGCCAGTGCATACATATGCTGTACCACCACAAGGTGGAGTGTCAGGCTGCCACTGAACAGGCCAGGCCTCCACCTGTTGGCCATTCTGTGGCAGTGGCAGAGGGTGCTGCTGGTTTGTGCCTCACCACCGCAGCAGGAAGATAGGGCCACAGCAGTAGCTGATCCACCACTACCACCACCACTGCCACCAGCATCACCTTCACCACCACCACTACCTGGTTTCCCCCCACACCAGTGGACCCTGCCACAGTGCCTGCAATGCAGGCAGACATTGCACTGTTGTGGACTTCACTGGAGGAAAGCAATGAGAGGGTGGGTGCTGCACAGCAGCAGGTGGAGCAGATTGAGCAACACCAGCTTCAGATAATGTTGATGCTCCATCAGCTGCTGCAACATTATGGGATCCCCCATTAACTTATTTTTTCTGGACACCTCCCCCCCCACTGCTGTAGTGTTTTGTGTTTTTTTTTTTATGTTTAATAACATACAGTCATACATGCTCCTTATTGCCCTGTTATTATAATCCAGTGTCTCAGTAATGTTTACTCTCTGTTGTGGAGTGGTTGTGGAAAAGCTGGTGTGAGCAGTGCAACTATGACGTGTTAAATTGCATATGTGCAGTCAGTGTTATTGTGTGTGTGTGTGTGTGAGAGAGAGAGACATCAGACATTGTTCAGCTTCTTGCAAATATATATTGCTGACTTGTTGTAGTGTTTATGGTATAAAGAATAGCTAGCAGAATAATGTATATTTTATTGTCACCATCATCATCAGCGGACTAAGTGATACGATACTTTTTCAGAGGTGTCTGGCCAGAGTGCACCTTAGTCACATACTGCACACATGACTTTTTAGGACAGCATGTGTTTTTTGTGCTATGATCTCCGATAAGTCATGTGTGCACTGTAAGTGACTGAGGTGCACAGTGACCCGATACCTCTGAAAAAAGATCATATCACTTACTCTGCTGGTGCTGATGGTACAAATAAAATATATGTCATATATTCTTTCTTATTCTTGAGATACTGCTACAAGTCACACCATATATATATATGTTTGCACGAAGCTGGACAATGCATGCACACACAGGAAAGAACACTGACGGCACACATGCAGTTTAGCACAACATACTTGCACTGCCAGTCATGTCAGTCTCAGTGGCTCAGTAGGTAGCACACTTGCCTCTGAGGCTGGGAGATCAGAGGGCTGTGGGTTCAGTTCCCACATCTGGCACTGTAGTGCAGCATGAGAGGGGTGCTACACTTCTGAGGTGGCATCTTTCAGATGAGACATTAAACCAAGGACCCATCTACCTGGATCGGTGGTAGTTCAGGTGGATGTTAAAGATCCCATGGCACTTATTGAAAAGAGTAGGGACATTTTTTATTAGAAAGTTGAACTTCATAACAAAACAGTACATAAGAAATCAAATATAGAGAATTATAAACAAGAACAGAAAAGCATAACAAGAAACAAGAACAAACAATGAATTCAATACCAATTAGTACAATTAACCCAGAAATGTGCAACCTTTTCTCTACTATAATGCAGTAGATCCATTTGTACTATATCCTGTAAAGATTTCCTAATATTTGCTAATAATTCAATATGTGAGACCCATTTTTGTTGAAGAACCCCCAAACATCTAACTTGCCATAAATGATAACGAATCACAACCAGAATAACATACATATTCTCAGGATTATATTTCGTGCATAAGGTCTTATTCCCACCATATATAATGTCAGAATATGTTAACAATGAAAATTCAGGTTCCCCCCAAGTTGCACTCAAGAAGGCTCAGAATTGCACCACAAATACACATTCTAAAAACAAATGATGCTGTGTTTCCAAAACCTGAGCACAGGAATCACGTGGACAATATCTATCTTCCATCTTTTTATGTTTATGATTTCCCTTTATACTAAGCCTACCAAAATTTCCTAATCATAAACTATCCCACATTTTTGAAGGTATGTGAGGGTTACGCAGATTTCGTAACACGTTAATCTATTGTACAGATGAACACAAAGGAAATTCTACAACAATTTGACCATCATTAGCCAAAATAGCATGATAAATAGCATTCCTATCCAAAATCATAAAGTCCTGAAGTCAAAGTTTCCATTTCACAGCCATCTTAAAACTTTCAACACCATAATCTGGTAAAGGTGTTTTTTTCCCCAAACAACCTAGTAGAACCTTGATTCCAAAGCTGTCTATTTGGTGTAATCCAGTCCGGAACCAAGGGACACCATAACTTAAAGCCAGGTTTCAAGGCCAGACCAAAATTATAACTAAAAAAAACACTAAACTAAAAGGCAACAGGGTTGACCATTCCTATACCACCTTCTATAATGGGTTTATAGGTAATCTCCCTTTTAATTGGATTTAACATTGATCCCCAAAAAGCCTGAAAACAAATTCTAAATAACTTAGTAAATAGCTGCTGAGGAGGTGGGAAAACATAACTAAGATACAAAAAAATAGGTAAAAGTAAAATTTTAATCAAAAGCACCCTTTTCTTTTTACCAATTAAACTTATTATGCCAACTCTGAACCAAATGCTCTGCTTTCCCAACATTAACCATCCAATTAGAATATGCCATGTCCCGACCCCCAAATCGCACCCCAAGAATTATTAAAGCCTCACTTTTTATCCTTATACCCCCTTAAAAACCTGATGATGGAATAGGGGTGTTTCCTAATGGGATACCAATACTCTTATTCCAATTAATCCTGGAACCAGAAATGGCTGCATATTGCCTCAAAACAGCACAAAGGACCTCCTCCTTAGTATTAACTCCCAACATAAGAACCATATCATCAGCAAAGAACATAGCCTTGACAAAAAAACTAGTATGGGGAACCAGAATACCCTAAATATCAGGAGAGTGATGTAGAAGTCTAAGTAGAATATCAATACCAAAAACATATAAAAGAGGGCTAAGGGGACAACCCTGTCGCACCCCTCTCCTAACTTTAACCTGCCAACCACACCACCCATTCACATTAGGGCATAATGAAATATTAGTATAAAGAGCTTTAATCCAGGAAACAAAATCTACTGGGAAACCAAATGCAGTTAGAACAGCAAACAAAAACTTACGTGAAACCTGATCAAAAGCCTTCTCTTGATCTACACCCACCACCCATCCTGAGACCTGTCTGGAATCAGCCTGCCAAAACAACTCTCTAAGCACTATTAGGTTATCTTTTATCTGTCGTCCCGGAACTGCACACGTCTGTTCAAGACTAATTAAATAGTCTGAGACATTATTCAATCTATTCAACAGAATCTTAGCCACAATTTTTCTGTCAGTATTAAGTAGGATCAGTGGTCTCCAATTTTCTACATTATTCTGGGCACCCTTTTTATGAATCAATACTAAAACTGCTTCCTGCATGGAAGCAGAAAAAGAAGAAGACTTCAACATATGGTTATAGAGAACAACCAAAACCGGAATCAAATCTTCAAGAAAATGTTTATAAAATTCTGTCCCCAACCTATCCAAACCAGGAGCAGCAGTAGAATTCAGCTGCTTAATAACATGAATAACCTCCTCTTCAGTGACATCATGTGTCAACATGTGCACATCCTCTGGCTGAACCTGTGGCAACTATAAGGTTTGTAAAACCTGTGCCAAGTCTCCACTAACCTCCTGACTTGCAAACATGTTTGTAAATCTATCCTCAACAATGGACAGGATTCCTGCTGGGGAAGAAACACACTGCCCAGAAGAGGAAAGTAATTCTGTGATAAACCTACGCTTATCTCGATCCTGACAACTCTTATAGGGATCTATAGAAGATGATCTAACCTGCGTAGCAAATCTAGCTTCCTGTTCCAAGAATTTAGCCCTAGTATATTGAAGGGCCATCATCCTAGTCTTAATATTCTGGATATGGGAACCATAGTCCTGACTAGTAGTTTCTGATAAAGAAATCAAGTGCTGCAAATGATGACATAACTCCAAATATTGTAAATAATCAGACCAACACCTAGAAGTAGCTAGTGACTGAAACAGAACTTTCCAGTCTTTTTATGTTGCTTGCACGCATGTGCAAGAAACATAGTGCCATCATCGGAGATTTCGGAGTTGTGTCACCTCCTCCTCCAATTCAGTCAGTGTGCTGGTAGACGTGGCCCCTGTAAGTCAATGCATTTTGGAGCTGTGTATGACCGCTCCAAAATGCAGTAACCTCACAGTTGAAAGGAACTATGCTTCAGTGAGCACTGATAAGATATTGCGCTGCTCAAGCGCCAGCTCCCCGCAGGCGTCGTGCCCGCACTCACGTATAGCCGGCGGGGTGCCCAATCCCGTCAGCTGAGCCGTCCCTGCCCCCCAGTAACGGGTGCCGCGCTGGGAACCCACCCCAGTGTGGCAAACAGTCCTTGCCGATGGGGAATGCCCAATCCCCATTGGCTGAACGTCCCTCCCTTGTGCCATGCTGAGGCCCACCCAGCGTGGCAACCAATCCTAACGTCTTTTTTCTACCCTGTAAAACAAAAAGCGGTCCCTGGGCATCTCCTGACCCTCCCACAACCCGTACCCAGCCTCCCACACCCCTCACCCCATACTTACCTCCGGACTCTGGCGCGACGATCTTCGGTGGACCAGGAACACGTCTGCATTCTTCAAAGCCGACCGTGAACTGAGGAAATACCGGTAAGCTGTATAATGGGCTAGCTAGGAGGGTTTCAACTTTGTTGCATATCTCAGGCATTTTTGGGAATTTTTACACCAAATTTTCAACATGGGGTAGTTGGGACCCCTTCTCATGAATGATGTCACTGTCATGGCGTTATTCGGGCGAAGGGTGATTTCAGTGCAGTGACTGTCGAAATCCTCTTGGGCCTGAATACCGCCATGACAGTGACATCATTCATGAGAATGGGTCCAAAACCCCATGTTGAAAATTTGGTGCCAAAATTCCAAAGGAAATGACTGTTTCTGAAAACATGCATTGCGCAGTTCCTCATGAGCTCGTAGTTCGTGAAATTTCAATATTTTCATTCCAGATTTTCAACATTGCCATTTATCACACCTTCTTATGAGTAGTACAGCTGTCATTTTCACATCTCACCCAAAATGTGTTTCCGCCCATGTGGCGCAGAATGGCACAGTCGGTGTCACGAAATCAATGTATGAGGACAAATTAAGAAAATCACAGTGACACTGTTCATGAGCAGAGGTCTTAAAATGGCTATGTTGAAATTTGGTGAAAATTCCTACAAATGACTGTTTTATGGCGTGTGTTGCGCAGTTCCCTGCAGGCTTGTAAGTCGCAAATATTCAATATTTCCATTCCAGATTTTCAACATTGCCATTTTACCACTCCTCCTTATGAGCAGTACAGCTGTCATTTTTCACATCCTGCCCAAAATGTGTTTCCGCCCATGTAGCGCACAATGGCGCAGTCGGTGTGCAAACTCAATGTATGGGACACATTAACAAAATCACAGTGACACTGTTCATGAGCAGAGGTCTTAAAATGGCTATGTTGAAAATTTGGTGAAAAAATTCCTAAAAATGACTGTTTTACGAGCTTGCGTTGTGCAGTTCATACGCTCGCTCGAAAGTTTGCAAATTTTCAATATTTGCACTCCGATGACTTCCAAATACCTAAACAGCACATAGAAGCAAGCAACATTCGGCATTGACAAATGCTTGTTTAATATCCTCCCACCAATCAGAAATATCATCATAACAGTCACTAACCAAAATTCTAGCTGTCCAATGACTATGACAAGCTTTTTGTATTTTAGGATTTTGCACTAAAACATTATTCAACTTCCACCCACTTGTTTTACAGCGAGGAGTATTTTTCCAAGAAATCTTGGAGCATAACAAAACATGGTCAGAAAATTCCACAACCCTAGTAGTAGATTCCAAAATCTGTAAAATTTTAGACACAAAAATAAAATCAATCCTGGTTTTCAATTTACCCTTGAAAAAAGTGTATCCTCCAATGGGATGCAAACTGTGATAAGAGTCCTGCAGTCCAGCAGTATGCAGAATTCTCTTAAGGGTGCTGGTGTCACAAAACAGTTTAGAAGTTTGTAACTCCCTATCAGATTGGTGTAAGCCACAATTAAAATCCCCCAACCAAATAACTAGTCTAGAAGTATGTAAATATTGGTGTAAATCATTAAATAAAGAAACTCTAGTTGCCTTAGTTTGAGGGGCATATATAGCAACTAAACGAAATCTTTCACTATGATATGTAATATCCAGCAATAAGGCACTCCCAGGGTGTATATCTACTAGCCTAGTAACCCAAAGAGCAGGATTAGTAAAAAGAATCCTAATACCATCACAGGTATCAAGCCCTATAGACCAAAATGAAGCACCCAGTGGCCAAGCTCAGGATGCAGCCTGCAATTCTGCATGAGTTTTAAGTCTGGTATCCACTAAGCAGATAATATCACAGGCAACAGCCTAAAGGGAAAATAATGTACTAGTCAACTTTCCCCCTTTAATGCTATTAACATTAATAGTAGCAACAGAAAGGGAAGACATAAGAAAAGTAGAAAAGAAAAAAGACAGCAAAAATCTACAGCTCATGTTATCCTAGCTTTCCAGCACTGCCTGGTTCTTTTAGCAATGGAGTCCATGCTCCCCTTCTCCTCAGTATCAGTAGTAGAGAACAAAGAGGAGTTGTCAGTACCCTCATCATCTGACTGTCTATCTATCGATGCAGAACCCAACAAAGCAAATTTATCACCCTTAGCCCAATCAACAGGAAGCCCCTCTTTATCCTGTCCCTCCAAGGATGTCTGAAGCCTTACTTTCCTCCCAACTGTGGTCTTTTTTTAGAAAGTTTTAAAACCAGAATCATCAAGCTGGGGGCATGTCAGGCACAGCAAGGTCTGAGGAAATAATAGGAGCAGTGACTGGATTTTCTGACTCAACCTGTATATCCATAGTAACAACTTTACAAGTGGTGGGGGTGGAACAGTCTCATCACGTGGGAAGCAACATTAGACAACTCAGAGACCTCCTTAGCAGACAGCAGTCATCCCAGATTTGAGACTTAAGTCAGCAACCTTTTAGCTTGCAAATGCGTGCTTGATCAATAATGCCTTCATGTGAGGGCAATCATCCTATGATGAAGCCCAAGGACATTTACTATAGGCGTGTCCAGTATTTTCAAAGAATTACACGAAAAAGATTAAGACACTTAGCAGACCCATGCCCAAACTCCAGACAATGACTACATTTAATAGTATCACAGGCTGAACTAAGATGAGCCCAGGATCCACACTTAAAACAGGATCGAGGCTGACCTGCATAAAATATAGCACCCCTATCCCTACCTAAATAAAAGGTACTAGGTAAATGCACAGAACCAGAATTAGTCACAAACAATTTAACCCATATTCTCCAACCACCATCCCAAATCTGTTCGCTATCCAGAGTAGGGGAAGGGGTACCCAAAACCTCACATCGCTGACAAAGCCAAAATAAAATATCCTCCACATTAACCCCTTTGTTCTTGAACATAACTGTAATAACCTTAATGGCAGGTTTCGTGAGAGGAATTACCTGGAAGGGTGACCAAAGCGGCATATTCTTACATGCATTATACCATGCCCAAAACCTGTCTAGACTAGAAATATTTTTGAAACTAACATCAAAGTTGGAGTTACCAATATTGATGAGAGCAAAAATCTCTGAGAAGAACTTCATGGAGCCCTTCAACAAGGCCCATGCAATATAAACTCGGTCCAGTGCCTCCTGCAACCCTCCCTTATATAAAATACACACAGCATTACAATGTAGTGCAGGTTCCTTCCTATTCTGGAAAAGATCAGAAAGCTTAAATGGGGTGTTAGAACTCTCTTTAGATAACTAAGAAATAACCTCTGGAGGAGGGCCCACCCTAGTGGCATCCTCCACTACCCCAGTACTCAGGGCCTCAGTAACATTTAAAGCAACAACAACATCAGAAGTTTGTTGTCTTAAAGTCCCATTACTAACTGTCTGATCTAAAACCTCAGAAGGGACTACAATGTCAGAGCCAGTCATAACAGGTGCAGCAGGAAAACCAAAATCCTTACCCCAGGGCAAAACGGTGGAGCTCAGAGGGTCGGCGTCGGTAGCCGCTGTAACTGTAGCTTTCTCCAACATATGCAGGTATGAGTGGTCCTGTGAATCTGGAGACCAGGTCCCAGTACCTGACATCTCCCAACCAGCCTCATGCAGTGCCCATTGTGGAGACCAAGACGGGCCTCCAGGAACATCAGTCGGGTGTAAAACAGCAGATACAGGAGCATTAGCAACAGCAACACATTGCGGGAGAGGAGAAGAAGAACCCAAAGTTTTATTCCATCCAAGACATGACTGATTGACCGGGAAGAAAAAATCTCTGCCGGAAGAGGATTGGAACCGACTGTCCTTGGAGTTGCAACCACAGCAGAGGTCACAGAAGCACGCTGCTGAGAGGAAGGTTCCGGTACCAAAGGGTCCTCAGGCTTTAGGCACACGGAGGTAATTCCGCCTGAACTGCCAGCCTGTGCAACCACAGTGAAGTCCATTTTTTGCACATTTAAGTCCAAAGAAACAGGGGATGAAACAAAAAATGAAGAGACCACCATTGCAGGTGCTTCCGATGTAGGCATACCATCAACATGTACTTTAGTCTCTAGAGCAGCTGGAGCAATATCAGCCAGGAGATCCGCTAACTCCCGCTCTAATTTTTTCACTTCTAACAGTAACTTGGACTTTTTCCGATATAACGCTAGCCTAGATTTACAAACAGTACCTTTTTTAACTGATTTATCCAGCTGTATAACAGTTGTAGTAGCGGAGCCAGACTGTATAATCATATCTGCTCCAGAAACAGGTGATTCATATTCTGCTGCAATAACCTCTAATTCATTAGCCTTTTGTGAATAAGGAACAGGAGAGGAGGATAAGTCCCCATGCACCAGCGACATCCATCCCATCTGGAGGTTCAGCAATACTGGCCATCCCCTCACAGATGGCCAAGGGTTCCCCCTACTGGACAAGAGTAGGGGAAGACTTTATTAAAGAAATCATACAGTACAAAACTCAAAATCACACATAGCAACACAAATTACAAGCTGTTCCCATAATAACCATAATAAACAAATACAATAAAAAGGAAAGGACAAGCCTTGATGAGAGTCTTCATGTAATTGGAAAGTCATTGTTAGTAATCCAGGGCAAATTCCATCAAATAGCCTGCAAACGGATCCTACTGAGACTTTTAGATTCAGAAAAGTAAACTTCCTGTAGGGATTTGAAAATATTACCATACAAATCATAATAAGAAAGTTCATTCTGTTGAAGAGTGAACAAACATCTAGAATGCCAGATAAACCATTTGATAACAGCAAAAATTACAGTTAATGTACTTGTGTCCCAAATATCCCAGTTGCTAGGATAACTACCATACGTTAGTGCAGGATATATAAGTTGTAGAAAAAAAGAAAGATGAGACTTATCATATAGGAATTTCCAAAAATCAACAATATAAGTACAAGTAAAATACAAATGCAGATGGGTTTCTGGTTGATTAATGCACCGCGGTCTAGAACAAATACGTTCCTCCACCCGTTTATGCTTTTGATTAGCCTTTACATTCAGTTTTTCGTGACAATTAAGCCAGTGATGATCTTTACATTTTTGTGGGATTCTCTTCTCATTCAGAATAACATGCCTTTTTATGTGTTACCAGACATTTTGGAAAGATGTCCAACTCATTAAAATGATTTTCCATAACA
The DNA here is from genome assembly GCA_016271365.2 of Neoceratodus forsteri. Lineage (NCBI taxonomy): Eukaryota > Metazoa > Chordata > Ceratodontiformes > Ceratodontidae > Neoceratodus > Neoceratodus forsteri. The sequence continues at coordinate 80,133,912 of CM057453.1, forward strand.
AAACCATATAACTGTTTTTTTGATTTTGAGATCACATGTCTACTAGTGATCCCCCATGACCGAAGCTTGACAAAGACCTCATGCAAAAACAATGGAGAAGTGGCTACCTGCTTAATGTGATGTAAATGACCCAAATCCCAAGCTATAAACCAGGGTGATATGGTCTGAATAAAAAAACTACACCAGTATTTATCAGGAGAAATAAACAAAGGTTTCAAATTAGCATACAAAAACTGACAGAAAAAAAATACAGGGTTAACCATTTGTTGTCCACCTTAATTGCGAGGTAAATATAATACATTTCTTTTGATGGGATTCAGACGACTGCCACAGAAGGACTGGAAAAATAGGCTATACAATTTAACCTCCCTTGACTTGGGAACAGGAAAAACAGAACTAAGAAACAAAAAAAGAGGCACCAGGTAAGCCCTTATCAAATAAACACATTTGCAATAACTCATTTTGGTCTTATTCCAATTCTGAACCATTTGTGATCCAATTAATAATTTTTTGTCCCAGTTTGCAATATCTATTTGGGGCAACCCATACTCAATACCTAAGATTTTTAAAGGACCTAATGTATAAGGGAGACTGGCTATGTGATCAGTAGGAACAATCTGACCACCCAGGGGCTTCCCAGTACTTTTTGATAGGTTCAAACTGGTTCCAGAGAATGTACCATATGTGGTACAAACAGTCAGCGCCATTTCAGCAGACTGTATATTCCCAACCAAAAGAACTACATCATCCGCATAGGCCAAGGCAATATAAGGAACCATAAAATTTGATATCTGAATTGGAGCAATACCGGGAGTGGAATTGAGAAGCCTTAATAAAGGATCTATACTAAATACTTGTAAAAGGGGACTGATCGGACACCCTTGTTGAACACCTTTCTTAATAGGAACATGAGGGCCTAAAAATCCTTTAATACAGGGGCGAACAGTGGCAGTACAATAAAGGGCCCATAGCCATGCTATAAAAGTAGCAGGAATACCATAATGGCATAGTACATGCCATAGGAAGACATGCGCCACACTATCAAAGACTTGCCTCTGGTCTGGGGAAAGCACATAACCATCCAGTGATGAAACAGAATCATGAAAAATTAGATCCCGTAATAAAAGTAGTTGATCTGTTACTGAGTTCCCAGGCACAGTACAAGATTGTGCCAGAGAAATCAAGAACTTTGCCACTGTTAGCAATCTAGTGTTCAAAAGCTTGGAAATAATTTTAGAATCAGTATTCAAGAGGCTAACAGGACTCCAATTAGAGAGATCCAATTTATCACCTTCATTCTTCAAGATAAAAATGAGAATTCCTGTAGTCATGTCAAAAGGGACATTTTGAGTCTGCACAATAGAATTATAAACTGAGGTTAGTTCTTCCAGAAGTTCACCATGTAAAAGATGGTAAAGGTCAGAGGTGAGGCCATCCAGACCAGGGGCTTTACCTTTAGATGAAGATTGAATGGCAGTAGCAACTTCCTGGGCCTGAAAAGGAGCCGTTAAGCTAAAAAGCTGATCTTGAGGTACCTGGGGAGCCTGAATTTTATTAAAGAAAGAAACAAAATCTAGAGGCTGAATAGGTAGGGCAGTAAATAAAGAAGCAGCATAGGCAGATGCAATACATAAAACACTACCCTACTCAGTGTGGACCACTTCCTGTTGGTCATAAAGAGCGGAAATGGATTTAGCCTGTACCTTCTCCTGATGGCTAAGTAAGGGACAAGTGATAGCAAATGATCCCTGTGTACCATGTTGCTGCCGTGACTGAAGATCTACAGACAAATTTAAATGATATTGCATCATCTTTTTCTGAAAATGTGCAATCTGGGCCGAAAAATCATGTTGGGTAAGTTGTGAGAGGGAATAGAAGCGTTGTAGCTGTTTTCTGTCCTGTAAATACAAAACAATAAGTCCCCTTCCTAAAGTATCTGCTATGGGAAATAAGTAGGGAGTGCAGGTCTGATTTAGTTTTCATCCACCAAACCACTGGATCATCATATAAAGGATACAAGAATTTCTTATAGGCCAAAATAGTGGAGATGAGCTGTAGAAAATCAGCTTGCTGCAAAAGTCTAGAATTTAATCTCCAGTATCCGGGTCCCATAGGAGCAACTGCTTTGCCCAAGGAAACCTTCAAAAGCCTATGGTCAGAATAAGCAGTTAGTTCCACAGAGACAGTCTGGAGTAACAAAGAAATAGAAACAAAAAATCAATATGGGCAGATAATGCCCCTTTAAAAAAAGTTCGCTCCAGCACACCTGTATGTGAAAAAACAGCATCCTTGAGATGATCATCTTGCACAGCCTTATTCAATGCAGCCATATCACCAAATATTTTTCCCATCGTGGTGGTGGTACCCCAATCCCACTTACTCAATCCGCAATTAAAATCACCTTCCCAAATGACATAATGAACAAGATGCAGAAAGGGACTGATTTGTTAAAAAAGAAGTGTACGCTCTGCTTTAGTCTGGGGTGCATAAATGTTAATTACTCAAAAAAGGACTGTGTCCAAAATGAAATCAAGAATACTCTACCAGGGATGAGGTCCAACACCCAAACAACAGTAGGCCGAATATGGTGAAAAAGGATACCTACCCCATGCAACATTCTGGGCCAATCGACCAAATGGAAATCCCAGAGAGCCATGCTTTAGTGGAGAGAGTAAGTTCTAGAGTAGTGTGAAGCCTAGTATCTTGTAAAAGAAAGGCTCCGGGAGGGAAAGTCTGTAAAAATGAAAACACTGCACTCCATTTAATTGTATTCTTAATACTACTGACGTTAGACGTCAAAATCAAGAATGGAGGGGGAAAAGGCATTTTGTAAAAAATACAGGGGAGACTAAATCAACGCTTTTTATTCCTGGGTTTCTCTTTCCGATGTGAGGGTTGTGAGGGGTTTTCGCTCTCATCAGGTATCAATAAATCAGAAGTATCTTTGGGCAGAATAGAATCTGCTGAGGAACACGCTGAATCAGTGTCAGAGTGATCAGCATCCAAAAAACCTGAAAATCTATTAGCAGAATTATGCAGTGAATTTTTAGACATCTTAGGGGTAGGCAGAGCCCCAGTAGACCTTTTTCTGGTCAACATTCTCCTTTCAGGAGGACCCTCAACTACATGGGGGGAGGCATGGAGCCAGGTAGAACCTCAGTAACACTGGTGGGTACTGAGGCAGCCTGCAAAACAGGGGAGTGTTCTGGAGGTTCTACAAATGGAGGAGGAGAAGTCTCCTGCAAAACTGGAACAGGACAAGCTTCAGACACATTAGGGGGTGGAGGGCTTGGGGCAGTAGGAACAGACAACTTAGAAGGAGAAACATCCTCAGCTAACTATGTGGTAGATGCTTTATTAAATTCCCTCTGGGCTAAAGTAACCAAGAGAGGCTGCTCCTCCCCATCAGCAGAAGAGGATTTCCTATGAGCTGCCTCAGGACAGGCCATGTAAATGTGTCCTTCTTTCCCACAAAGGTTACAACGAACCAAGTTTTAACATTGACCACTAAGATGACCAGTCTTGTGACAAAGGGAACATTTCATCTGGTCACAGGCACTACTAATGTGACCTGGGAGCCCACATTTATGACAAGTCCTGGGTTGACCAGATAAAATAGAACACCTCTATCCCTACCTAGAAAAAAACTATTAGGGGGATGGCGGGGACCCTCACCCTCTGAGTGTAAAATCACCCTAATTCTCCATCATCCAGTCCAGATTCCCTCAGAGTCAAATATAGCCTCTGGATGACCAGTTACAGTGCAATGTTGTTTAAGCCAAAACAGCAAATCGGTAACACTGACCCCTTCACTTCGGAAGAGAACTGTAATGGTTTTGTGAGCAAGCTTGGTAAGAGGAAGAACCTCAAAAGGGGCCCACAAAGGGGTAGCCTTTACCTGGTGATAATGTGCCCAGAACTTGTCAAGGCCACTCCCTAGTTTAAAACCGACATCAAATCCATTCTCACCTGACACATGAATTAGGGCATACAATTCAGAAACATGAAAATTTAAACTGCTTTTCAATAATGTACGACCCACATAAACCCTATCAGGAAAGATATCTAGACCTCCTTTATATATGAGGCTAACAGCATTATGGCATTTAGCCGAAGGAGCAGAATTATGAAAAAGGGAGGCAAAAGGCCGAGGGGTTTTAGGAGGGGCAGAAGGGGGGCTGCTCCTCCACACCATGAGAGGCCAGTGGAAAATTCCTAACATCGGCTGGAATATTTCTAGGTATATCCAAAAAGTCAGAGATGTTACTAAGTTCAGCTGCCTCCACCTCCCGTAGTGGAGAACTAGCCCTTATTGTACTAAGCAGCTGTAAAACTGGGTTTTGAGAAAGTTCCAAATCCGAAGGCAAGTGGAGAGGAGAATGCTGTAAATTGTCCATAGCTGGAGGAGGTTCCTGCTTAGGAGTGGGCTTAGGTAAAGCAGGTAGAGAAACCCCAACAGTCAGGGGTGTAGCCAGGAATTTCTGAGCTGCACACCAAGTGGACTCACCGCTACCTGCCCCCCCTTTAGGGTGAGCTACCCCTCCCCCACCATCCATGTCCTCTCAGATGCTAGCATCATTTTCTGTGTTGTATGCCTGCTCACCATTCCACCACCAACAGGTGTCAGACTAACAGACTGGCTTTTGGTTATGATACTGCATTGTGACAAGCCACTGTACCAGATTGGCCAAGTTTCAATGTTGCATTGTGACAAGCCTGTGTACCACATCAAGGTAGCCAGTCCCACAGAGGTCCATTCACACTAGCCAGCCACCAGACTAGCTTTTAGTTACAATGTTCCATTGTGACAAGCCTCTGTACCAGATTGGCTTAGTTACAAGGTTGCATTGCTACAAGCATCTGTGCAATATCAAGGTAGCCAGTCCCACAGAGGTCCATTTACACTAGTGTCTTAATCTTACACTATCCACTCACACAGAAGGACCACATCCAAGCTCCCCATGCCAGCCATGCAAAAGCCCCAAAAAGGTTCAGTACCATTATCAGTTTAGATGTAAGCAAGATCCAAATACTCACCCAGTCCACACAACATGCATACCAAAATCAACCGCTGAAAAACATACCCACAGTGGAGCAGAGTTACACCCACTGCAGATAAGTACTTACCCACACAGCAGAGCCTGTCCACATTACAAAGAGGGTTGTGGTAAGCTACATGGTGCTTTGGCTGGTGTTCTGATTCTTGTTCAGTTACATTAACTGAAACCATCGATACCAAAAAAGCCTCATTCCAGGCACAGCATTGTGTATGTACCTGCTCAGGTTCCAAACTGACTACATGCAAAAGCAAAGACAGTTGCAGAGCTTACCACAGTCATGCACTGCAGCCTGCTCACATCCCAAACCCACCACTGCAAGTGGCCACCTACCCACAGCAGTGTTACAAGTAGAGTAAGTAACAGCTGAGCCCTCAGCCACATATTCATGCACTGCAAGTGGCCATCTACTCACAGCAGTGTTACAAGTTGTGCAAGTAACAGCTGAGCCCTCAGCCACACATTCATGCACTTCTTCCCACTCGCACCCAAAGTAGCCCAAACCCAGCACTGCAAGTGGCCACCTACCCACAGCAGTGTTACAAGTAGTAAAAGTAACAGCTGAGCCCTCAGCCAACATTCATGCTCTTCTGTCCACTCACAGCCAAAGTATCCCAAACCCACCACTGCAAGTGGCCACATACCCACAGCAGTGTTACAAGTAGTGTATTTTACAAACTGAGCTCACAGCCAGTCATGTACTTCTGCCCACTCACACCCAAAGTATCCAAAACCCACCACTGCAAGTGGCCACATACATACATACATACATATTGTACTTGTAACACTGCTGTGGGTATGTAGCCACTTGCAGTGGTGGTGGGTTTCGGATTGTTTGGGTGTGAGTGGGCAGAAGTGCATGAATGTGTTGCTGTGAGCTCAGCTGTTACCCACAGCAGTGTTACAAGTGAACAGCTGAGCTCACAGCCACACGTTCATGCACTTCTGCCCGCTCATACCCAAAGTATCCAAAGCCCACCACTGCAAGTTCCATTACATGAACACTACACAATTTGTCAGGTAACCATAACATTGCGCTCACTGTTATATGGAGGATCTGGGTAAGCTAGTTGATGCACTGGTTTTGTTACCTTAACTAAAAGCATTCTCATCAAATAGCCCAATAGCCCCATACCATGCAGTAAGTGTTCAAAGTCATCCTATTGGCTTATTTGAGAAGTGTCTGTCCTGGCATGAGTCAAAGTCTTTGAGCACCTGTTCCACATCAATTTCCATGTGTCTGTGTATATGTAAAAGAGCAAGTCCTGTCAGGCGTCATTCCCCCATACTGTTTCTGAGCCAGGTCTTCAGCCTCCTCAAGGTACTGAAGGATCTCTCTGCACTTGCCACGCTGACTGGCAATGTTGCTGAGACTGATAAAACAGCATTAACATTTGGGTAGAGATCTGCATTCACATCCTGTAATGTCATGAGAATGGTCTCTACATGGTCTGCCACAGGAATATCGACCCACTTTTCTTTCCATCTTTCCAGCTTCACCTTAAGCTCCTCCAGGCTGCCCAGGTCAGTCTTGTAGGCACTGTACACTTCTGCTGTGTTGTCCTCCTGTAGCAAATGCAGTTTGCATGGTAGAAGATACTGCCCAAGGAACTGTGGCCGGCACTCTATAAGTTTATCCTGCAATTCCGAAATGACATGGTCTAGGAAAGGAATGAAAATGTTGACTCTAAAGTAATCTTGAGGGCTTGCAGCACTGATGTTGCTTCTCTGCGTTTGCCTACCACATATGCGAGGTACCTCCTCCTGAATGAATGCAGCCTCTGCAGGAGTCAGGGTACTCTGATACAGTTCTGCGAAGTGGCTTTCTGACCTGTCCCGTGTTTTTTTCAATACTGGCACAAGGTTGGAAGCTACTTGTGTTGCTTGTAGGAGGTTAGTGTTGACACGCTGCAGATACAGATGAAGAGGTTTTGTTCGGGACAAAACATAATCAACTGAATGAACAGTCATGAGGAAGTCGAATCGCTGGATGCACAGCAGCAATCTGTTCGCTTCATTGTCAAACTCTGCAGTTTTCTCAAATGTACTTGCTACTACCAAAAATTTTGCTTTTAACCTTGATAGAGAATCTGCCTGACTCATCCACCTAGTGTTTCCAGCTTCCGGAATAGTGTACGTCCGATCTGCTGGCTCATGATCGTAGTCGGATGGCAAGCTGTTGAATTTTTTGAGTTCTGCCTGAAAGATGTTACTGCACTTGTAGGATGACTTGAGTGTCGAGATAATCTTTTTTGTGGTATTGAACATATTGGACACTTGTCGCAAGGAACACAAATGCACAATAGCTGTGTTGAGGCCATGAGCCTTGCAAACTGAATACACTGCTTCAGGGACAACTGCTGTGACGTGTGCTTGCACACCATTGAATTTTCCACTCATGTTACTCCCCTTGTCGTACCCTTGTCCGCACATTAGTTTTGTGTTGATGCCCCAAGCCTTTAAACGCCATAAGAATAGTTCTGCTAAACCATGGCCAGTTGTATCCATATCTTCAGTGAACTCGATGAAATCTTCACGAAGTTCAATTGTGCCTGAAACGTCCCGATGTACATAGCGAACTGATAAAGAAATCTGCTCCTTGGTTGACACATCTGTTGTTCCATTCACTATCAAGCTGAAACATTTTGCCTCCCTTACATTGTTTAGTATTTTTCACTGTATTTGCTGACCCATCAATTGAATTAGTTCATTCTGAATTTGTGGGGATGTGTACAGTGCATTCCTTGGAGCCGCTTGTAGGTGTTCTAGTAGACTGGTATCCAATTCTATGGTGTATTGCAATAATCCATGGAAATTTCCAGTATCATCATGCTTCCCCTGAAGAGCAACATTGTGTCTCCCACAATATAGAATGATCTTGATGATTCTGTGTAGAAAATGAAGCGTATTCTCCTTCACCTTGTTGTTGCGCTCCACCAGAGACTGGCTTGCTGTTTTTATCTTTCCAGCACAAACTGAGAAAAACCCATCCACTCTCATGACAGCATTTCCATGGTCCTTAGACTTGCTATGCCTCTCTAGAGTCTTCTTTGTATTCGACCAGTCCCTCATTGGTGCAGATACCAGAATGGTGCTAATACTGGAACTATTGAACATGAAGCATGGACCACAGAACACGCCATCCAATGCCTTTGAATACCTAGTAAATTTGAAGTCGTGCAACGCCTGAGCATTGAAACGCCTGTAACGCTGGCTCGGACCATCTGGACCCATCAGACGACAAGGAAACTGAAATCCTGGAGGTGGTTGCCACTGATGTTCAAGAATTTCCTTCCTCTGAGCATCTGTGAGATGGGGTCGATTCCTACAGCCGATGTCCTCAATATTTGGTGGATGCACGTCTGGTTCCTGGGAAATGACTGGAATCTGGACTGCTTCAACTGTAGTTGCTTCTTCCACTGTCTCCACTAACTGGAAGTCAACACCAGCTTCCTGCAGCTCTTCCATGGTCCCCACTAACTGGGAGTGGACATTGGCTTCCTGGAGAACACCCTGTGATGCTATGTCTTCTAGAAATTCACCAGCAACTTGTTCTTGTGCAATTGCCCATGCAAGGTTATTGGTTGGACAAGTCTCCTCCACACCATTTCCAAGCTGCGGCTCTATGTTGTGGACCCTGCAAACACAAAGGTCTGCAGTTAGCTAAACTGTTTACCTAGCAAAATTCTGTTTACTCTATTTTATGGCAGGATTTCTTACCCAGAGCTAGATGATGGCCGAGTGAGGAAGACTGCATCAGCTTAGACATTTGTGCCATTTCCTCCATTCTGGCCAGCTTTGCTTTTTGCACCTGTGCTCCAGATGGTTACTTTCTTTTCCCTGCTTCCATTCTGGAAACAGTAAAAACAGTTTAACCCCTGCACTAAAAGTGGAAATGGGGATGATATGGAAGTAGGATAAAGGAATAAGGGAATGAAAGGGTATGATGAGGCAAGCTAAATATGGTCAGATACTTTACCTTAATGCAGCGGTTGGTGGAGTCAAGAAATCTTAATAGATCTGAATATGTAGCAGTTGCCTGAAAACCACAGATGCTTCTGCCTCTGCCCGTGAATCAAATGCTGTGACTGTTGCTTTCAGTAAGTTACACTGTTAATGCTGCTGGCACCTGTCCTGAGTAACCACGCTGATACCCCTCAGTTGAAAAACAACACACACACCTCATTTGACAGCTCACGGGATTGCATGCAACAAAATTCACATAAAAAATTATGCTGTTTCAATGTATGCAATACATAACTGTCTAGGCCCAATGGGAAAGCACACAATCCCAGTATTCACCAATACCTTATCGCAAGCTAGACTGCCCCAATTGTCAAACTGTGGAACCAGGTAGCATTCAGAGGAAACATTCAGAAGATGAACTGGTCCTAATACAACATCCCTCCAAACTATTTACACCAAAATGCCAAAACAAAAAAACATGCTTGCAGCCATGGCGTCTGACTTCCTTGCCAACATAAACTGGCATCATGTTAAGAGGTCCAGCACTACTCAAAACTAAGGCTTTGAGAAACAGACCCCCACAATGTGATATATAGGATTTGTGAAGTGGGCCTTTATAGGACAAAGTAAATTAGCTGTAGGATGTATAAGGAGACAAAGTTAACTGACAGCCATGTTACTGGAAACAATGCAAGATAAGTTATCTCATGACAGAAGTTAAATGTATAATGCAACAGCATTTGGACAGACAGTGTTTGGACTGATAATTATACTCTGGTTGCCCAGCATCAGAAAGTTTGCTTGCCAAAGTACATTTGTCTACAGTATTGTTTTTTTACATCCCAGACCCACCTGAACAGTACAGAGAATAGAAAACAGGGGCTGAAGCAGGGTACATGCTCAAAAAAAAAAAACACAGCATGCATTAAACAAATCCTTCACTACACAGCGGGCTCCATATTTACTCAGATGCTAGGCAACTGACCCTATCATTTTATAGTTTCACTCCAGTATGACACCAAATCGAGATAGTGAGTAAACTTGAGTAAACCATATAAAAGCCAAAGGCTGCTATTCCATTAATAGCCATGCAGAAATTAATGCACACTATAACCAAAGACTGGCTGAGCGAAGGTGTAGAACCCAGTGTGGTCCCGATACACCAAGCCTCTCCAGTTTAGTTAGGTGAGGTCTGTGCGAATCAGAACCCCTCTTGGTGAAAAAATTGGTTCTACACCTTTGCTGAGCCATTCTCTGTACACTCCAGTTGTACCAGTTGACGTACCAAATCCAAACTTTATCAATGAGCTCTACAATCTCTTATAGGTTTCTCCAGAAGATTATTTTGTGGTCTGCGAGATCAACATTCAGGAAAGACCTCCTGCCATAAAGAAGTGGCTACAGTCACCACCACCCCTACACCACCCACCCACTATCATAATGCATTTCATGACATAGTATTAAAAAAGGGTTTTACTAAAGAAACTGTTGCTTTTCTCTGTCTCCTTATATTGTCATATTACACCAAATTATGCCACCTATTGTGGCTCTCACTCCAGAATGAAGCAGGGGTGCCCATATGGCAAAAGGCCACAGGCAATTTTAATTGACAAAAAAAAAGCTAACAAACCAGCTCTAGTCTATTAAATTTGTGCCACAGTGCTATTGTGGAAGAGAGGGTGGGGGGGAGACTAGAGGTATATCAATCAGTTGCTGGGCCAAGAACAGCAGGACAAGTGCAGGCAAACGGTCATCATACTGCTTCTCTTGTAACAATGACTGTAAAGCGCACATGGCAGTGTAAGGTACTGAGTGAGCTCTGGCAGCCACAGATGTCATCACTTGCTGTTCTGCCCGAAATTATGTAGAGGGACAAACAGAATTACTATATCTCAGCCTCTCAGCATTAAAATGCATAGCACTTGCTTTTTAAATTCAGAGCGCTAATGGCTAGAGTGTGTAACCTTTATTTTAAAGAATATGTCTAAGATTAGTAGGTCCCATACGTTTAGTGCTAGATAATGTTTCTATGAAGTTAGTTCAAGGTTTTAACAGTCTGTCCAGAAATAGCTCTAACATCATGAGGAATAGCAGTAAACCTCCACAGAGAAAGGGTACAGTCATATGCGAGTACAGATCAGTGCTATCTGAAATTCATAGTGATTTGGAGGTATGGGAAATACCCAATTGTTTGCTCTTGCCCATCTCACACAAACAAAAGATTCTCTGCCACTCTGATTTATTAAAAAAAACACACACACAGTGTGCCCCCACCCCCACCCACTGGGTAGTGGTGGCTGTAGAGTACCTAGATTTCAGTAAGACTTTATACTGTTCTACATAGGAGACTAGTCAGCAAGCTTGGTAGCTTAGGAGTGAGTCCAAAGGTGGTTAACTGGGTAAGAAATTGATTAGGGAATAAGAGGTAGAGAGTGATGGTAAACAAAGTTCACTCCAAGGAAGATGAGGGTGACCAGTGGGGGGGGATCAGTGCTAGGACCAGTCCTCATCATTGTCTTTATAAGTGACATTGCAGAGGAGCTGGAAGGGAAGGTCCATCTGTGGATGACACCAAAATGTACAATAGGGCAGACATATTGTGGGGGTGGAAAGGATGAGCAGTGGCCTGAGAAAACTCAAGGAGTGGTAAAGAATATGGCAGCTTGGTTTCAATATGAAAAGGGCAAAATAACTCACTTGGGGCACAGTACAAAATGGGTGGAGTGGTACTAACCAAGCAGGAAAGGGATCTGGGGGTAATCATATAGGATGACCTGAAAAGGTGGCCAGCCATTGCAACAAGGCAGTTGGCAAGACTAGTGGGATGCTAAAGTGCATCGTGAGGGGTATCTCCAGCAGAAAGAGGGAAGTGGTGTTGCCTCGGTCTGTAGAGATCTCTGGTAAGACCTCATCTAGAGTACTGTATCCAGTTCTAGAGACCACATCGCCAGAACAGACTGAGTAGAGGCAGTCCAGAGGACGGCAACTAAAATGGTGCAGGGTCTACAGCAGAAGCCCTATGAGGAGAGACTAAACTATCTAAATATCTACACCTTGGAAGAGAAGAGATGGGGGGATATGATGACTTAAATACCATGTGGGGATAAATAAGGTACAGGAGGGGAGTATTTCAGTAAAAAAAGGTGCTCAAGAACAAGCGGACATGCTTTGAAGCTAGAGTAGGGTACATTCAAGAGAGACTTCAGTACGTACTTCACAGAAAGAATAGTGGATTCCTGGAACAGCCTTCCAGTGGAGAAGAGGGGTCGAACACAGTAGTGGCATTCAGGAGTACATGGGGTAGACATAAGTTAATGTTAAGGTAAGTGGGGATTGGGGAATGTGTTGGAGATTAAGTAGGACCTGCAGTGATACTGCAGGTAGTGAAAAAAGGGCAGACTGGGTAGGCCAAGGGGGGGTTCTTATTTGCCACCAGATTGGTTTCTGTATGTGACAAGCAACTACTGGCCACGCAGCTGTATGCAAAATAAGCTACTATGACGCAACAAGAAAAACATTTATTGCAAAAAACTACACTATTGTGAAAGCTAGGTTTGTTCATAAAGCTACAAAAGTAAGGAAAATACATGTTTAGGCTGTTTTTGAACCCTAACTCTGCCCATTCCAGTAAACACCACTTAACTGAATGCCAACGCACAATCCGGATTTCAAGCACAGATTTTGGCATTAACAAACATAGTAAGAAGAATACAGTAACAACTCATGATGAACATGCACCGCACTGGTTGCTTCTGCTTTGTCAGTGGCCCCATAGCCATCCGCAAAGGCTGCTGCAGGTCTGGGGCAATTTGTATTATGATGTGGCTGTTGCTATCACACACACACACACACACACACACACACACACACACACACACACACACACACACACACACATTTTACATAGAACTAAGCACATTTCAAGTGTGTAATAGAAGTTTTTCAACTGTATTAGCTGGATTGTAATTTCTACTAGTGTTTTAAGGTGCTTACACCTCTTCTGTCTCAGTGCTCCTCCTGCACCCCTCCCCATCCAAGCACTCTGCCTTGGCGCCGAAAAGTCTAACTCCCTTTTGTCTTGCTAAACTGCTCAAATCTAAACCCATCCTAACCTCTATGCTATTTAAGACCTGCTCTTTTTTCTTCTCTCCAGCTGCCTGCCCTTGAACGGGGCTGCTTCAACTCCCCCACGGTCATCCGGCACCCAGCCAGCCACCGACCAAGACACCCGCCCGCAGCTCCTTGGAAGGTACGGAACAGCGCAGCCAATCAGAACACGGGCACTTCCAGCAAACCCATTCTAATTGGCCAGGACTTTTCCCCTGCTTCTGCCACCTGGCACTTTTTACAAATAGATTTTACATATTGTAGAACTAAGCACATTTCAAGTGTGTAACAGAAGTTTTTTTTTTTAAGTGGCTAGTTTTCCATTAGGTTATACAGACCTGCCACTAGAGGGATTCTTGGTCTTTCTACACAAATCACTGTACTCAATCGTGGGCAATATGGCCTGCATTATCATTCTACTTCTAATCCTGGCAAAAAGTATGACTCATAAAGCACTGATCCATGCTAAGTCAGAAGTCATCCCAGCCTGGGAACCCACAATCATAGTTCCTGCTGCATCTTCATATTACTTCCCTACTCTTAATCAGTCGGGTTTTCATTCTAATTCTCATCCCTCTCCTCTGGCCCTCCTCCCTTCGCCAGTGTCTTTCCGTGCACTTCCCCTGCTAGCCTTGAACGGCCATGTCTGCATCTCCTATGCCCTGGCTAGATGTACCTCAATGACTGAACACCACACAAGAACCCATACGAAAAGAGCCCACTTCTACCTGATAAATGCCCTCAAGAAAATGTTTCTAATTCTCCTTTTCTGTTCAGGCAATGTCGAACTAAATCCAGGTCCCCCAACTCAAATCACTTCTCCGTCGGAGTTTGCAGCTGCTCCTGGGATGAAACTGATGATGGTCAATATTCTAAGCCTGCTCAAAAAACTTGATCATCTTCAAGTTTGGGCAGCCCACACTGACCCAGATCTGATTATAATTACTGAGTCATGGCTAAAAAAGATCAACACTGCTCCACAAATTACTATACTGGGCTTCAAGCTCTTTAGAGTTGATAGAGATTCGAGGGGGGGTGATTGTATACGCTAAATCAAAATTTTATGTTAGCAGCATTTCCTGTAAAACTAAGCCCAAGGAATATGAGATTGACTCGCTTAAACTTCACCTTCCATCCTCAGAGTGCATCACAATCATTGGTGACTATAGACCCCGTCAGGAGGCACAGAAATTCTTAACGTGTTGAAATCCATAACTTTGGCTGCTAACACGGAAACAATAATCTTAGGGGACTTCAATATGGATTGGCTCACTGCTAAATCCCGCTCCCTAAAAGCCATCTGTGATGAGCTGGGTCTTACACAGAAAGTAACTGAACCCACAAGAATCAATGCTTCTAACTCTGCCAACATCTCACTCTTAGACGTCATCTTAACTTCGCATCCCCATAAAATCTCACATTCTGCAGTTTTCCATAACGACATGAGTGACCACAGTATTATTGTATGTACAAGATTCCAATCTAAAACCCAGCAGCACCCTAAATTCAGAATCAAATGCGCGTTCCGTAAATTCAACTCAGTAAACTTCCTAACCGATCTAGCTACGATCAGGTGGCAAGACCTAACAAGCACGCTCCTCTTATTAAAATGAGGGTACAGAAAATCTCGCATCCGTGGTTCACCCAAGAGCTCAAAAATGCACTTATCAATAGAGACAAGCTATGAGCTAGGGCCAGGCACACAAAGAACCCGGCTGACTGACAGGCATTTAGAACTGCCAGAAATGCCTGTGTTAAAAGTGTACGTGCTACTAAAGCAAACTTCTACATCTCCACTCTGGAGCAGGCCAAAGGGAACTCCCAAAAAATCTGGAAGACACTGAGATCCATTGAAGGCCATCCTGCTGCTTTCTCCCTTCCCACCAAGATTCTGGCCAAGGACGGGATGGTTGAAAATAAACTGTGAATCCTCAAAGAACTTAACCTTCACTTTGCCACTGCCGGGTTGGTATTCAACTCCTCCCCATACACTAGCCGAATGAATAGCAACACTAGCCCAGATTCTACACATGCTACTCCACCTCATCCCTTCCAGTTGTGCCTGTTTAGCTACAAAGAAGTCAAGACATAATTTTAGCCTTGACACCAAGAAAAGTGCAGGGACGATGGCCTTGAATCATTTTTCTTGCAGTTAGGCTATGCCCAGCTCACAGCCCCCATCCTTCACATCTTCAACCTCTCTATTACCACAGCCACTGTTCCACCCTGCTGGAAATCTGCCCATGTTCTTCCTTTCTTCAAATCAGGAGATCCTTGTGACTTAAACAACTACTGTCCTATCTCTATCTTGCCCGTTCTCTCCAAAGTGCTGGAAAAACTTATATACAGCCAACTAAAAAATCACCTTGAAGCGCACTCACTCCTAAACCCGGCCCAATCTGGCTTCAGGTCGAAGCACAGTACCATCTCAGCCTTGGCTAAAGTCTCTAATGACTGGATCCATGCTATGGACACCAAGAAGGTTACTGGTGCAGTCTTTCTAGACCTTAGTAAGGCCTTCAACACTGTAGACCATCACCTCCTAATCACCTGTCTTGCCTACATAGGTGCCACTCCACTTACCTTACAGTGGTTTAACAGTTATCTCACGGGAAGGATACAAAAAGTCAAAGCTGATGGCCTACTATCTGCCCCCCTTCCAATTGCCAGAGGAGTCCCTCAAGGCTCCATCCTAGGACCAATCCTTTTTTCCCTGTACATCAACAACCTTGACTCCCACATAAAGAACTCTAGCATACATTTCTTTGCGGATGATACGGTTTTGTACGCATCAGACTCGTCCTTAACTGAAGTCAGGGAAGCACTCCAAGCTGACTTTATCCAGTTAGAAAGCAACCTTATCAATGCCAAGCTTCTCCTAAATGCCCAAAAAACCAAGACAATGATTTTCTTGAGACTTGCCTTGTCTGGTGCCCTACCTGCCCCACCTAAAAACTTCATAGTTACCTCCCTAGGTGAACCCTTGGAAGTCATACCTAAATTTAAATATATAGGTATGTGGATAGACAACAAGCTTTCCTTCAAAGACCACATCGAGGATCTATCAAAGAGGCTTAAAGCACGCTTGGGTTTCTTCTTTAGAAATAGGACCCTCTTTTCTCTCGTGACCCGCAAAAGACTTGTCCAAGCAACATTCCTTCCCCTTGCTTGACTACGGAGACATTATCTTTATCTCCTCCCCAACCTTGAGCCTATCTAAACTGGACGTACTCTATCACCATGCTCTTTGCTTCATTACTAACTCTGTGTACAGGACCCACCACTGTGATCTTTATGCAGCAGTTGGATGGACCTCTTTTGCCACCAAACACCACCTGCATGCTGGCATTTGGACCCTCAAATTACTACTCCACAAACTGCCTATCTATTTAATGTCTCTCATACACATCTCACAGAGTGCCTACTCCCTAAGGAAATCTAACGTTATCCTACTAGATGTTCCCAGGACACGTACCACAGCTGGCCAAAGAGCTGTCTCATACGCCCTCCCAAACATTTGGAACCAACTACAAGCCATGCTGAAGCTAACCAGCATTGTATCAATTAACTCCTACAAAACACTAGCTATCTCTAAATTAAAAGACATATATAGGTGCTACTAGGCCCCCAACGCCAAGTCAACTTCCTAGGAACCAACTGGCCCTCTACTTATTAAGCTGAAATGTGTTGCATAATTTAGGGCAAGGCTGGAATGTACTGCATATGTAGCATAAAGACTTCTATTGTGTATACCTCTTGTGTTACATATTTTTTCTTTGTTATTCTACATTTTATATCTCCTGTCTATGTAATTGCGAACTGTATGTGTATGTGCCTCAGAACCTCCTTGTGAATGAGCTTGCTCAACGGAGCTCAACTTGAACTTAAACACACACACACACACACACACACACACACACACACGTCACCCATCCCCGGGGCCTTGTGTTAGTCGTGGACTATAACTGTCTTACTTGTACTGCGTTTTGTTTAGGATATTAAAATATATGTTTTAAATCTGGATTGTGCTGTGCCATTCGGTTCCATGGGATTCATGAAGGTGATGCATGGGGGTGGGCAGTGTCAGAGCTCAAATACCCCAACACCTTACCTTTGTGGGTTGAAGAAAGCCTAAGTGATGCAGTAATAAAGCTGTGTGCAGTGAATATAAACAATTCATGGATGTAGAATCAAGAGCATGATGTACAAGAAAAGTGCACAGAATATCCAAGCATGGACAAAAACAACCCTAGAAATGAAGGGGGCTAGCTTAACAGCAACTACAAGGGTCGCTCAAATGAAGGGCAAAAACTTTGTTGAAGGCCTGCAGTCTTGGTACATTTTTACACTTCAATTCAGAGGGCCAGATATAGCCTTAAAACAGCTGAAGCCAAACAGTTCTACCACTCTGAGTGCATCAGGGACCCTGCACCCAATTTTGTAAAAGTAGGGGTCCCTGTTCCCAAGATACAGAAATTGCCACAGCTGGAGGGCATTGCCAAACAGTGGGCACACCTGCATGGTTTGACGGTGGGATGAGTCAAATCCCCCTCGCCACAAGCCTACATGAGCCATGGAGGTGGGGAGAGGACTCTGGCTAGAAAGATGAGGAAAAGGGGCTGCTGGGGCAGTGAGGGTGCCATAGGGCATGAAGGGGCACAGTGGCAGACACGGAGTGTAGGAGTCACATGGTAGAGGTGCCATACTTACAGCATATCTGACAGCCGAGGGACTTGGGTGGGGGGGCTGTATTATGACACAGCCCCAGGTGGAAGCAGCCCTGGCACCTTCCCCATAGGACCCACAGACCCTTATATGTGGTGGGTGGTAGTGGATGCAGGTTGCAGGAGGCATGCTATGGCCAAATACATACCCCAGGCACTGTGACATTCCCTTGGTACACAGCCCCCCTGCGTGGTGGCCAGGCAATGCCTGACTACGCTGCAAGGGACTGCGAGTCCTGTGGGGCAAGTTCCTGGGCTGCTTCCACCTGGGGCTGTTATAATAGTATTACAATGCCAGCTCCCTACCTGGTCCCCTCAGCTGTCAGATATGCCATATAGCACCTCTGCCAGGTGCCTCCTCCACTCTGTAACTTCTGCCATATCCCCCTCATGCCTATGGCACCCTCATTGCCCCAGCAGTCCCCGTTCCCACTTTCCAGGACCCACTGCTCGCTCATCACCCTGCCAAGCAGTGGCGCAGGGCTCTTAGACGACTTCCTGACTGGTCTTATCTGATCCTCCCTATGTGATCACAGCAGGGCCTATAGAATCCAAAACAAGGGTATGGTGCAGCCCCACCATGGCACAACCACCCTTACATCCTGGCGCATGAGTGCCTTCACCACAAGCATGGCACAGTGGTTCTTTGCCACACAGCATCCCGATTTCGCCACAGCCGGCATTTGAAAATTAGGATTGCTGTAAACTATGATGCAAGGTGCCACTTGTGCCATACACCTTTGGCGCAGGCACCTTGCGTCATAGTTTGCTGCTTGATAATTGATCCCTGGGTATTTGTCTGCCCTCCCTCATTTTTTGCATTTATTTTAGGGTAACTGGGTAAGGCTCAATGGGTACAAGACCCATTAAAGCAGCAGACTTTGTTTTATATGTGTTTATACTGAAGAATTGGATGGCAAATACGGTAGGGATAACTGACTGAAATAGGTCAAAGAGGTTATAATCAATATTGGCTTTACACCAAAATAATTAGCCATTTGGCTAAACTCCAAATATTTCTTTTAGCCACCACTAATTTTATTTTAGCCATTTCACCATATTAACCTTTTTTTTTCCCCAAGTGAACACGTGGTATCTTGACATAAAAATATATTAACCAACAGCTGCTAGTTAACAAAAAAGTTGTTTAGTGAAAAAAAAAAAAAAAAAAAAAGGTCAAATGACTTGGTGGATAATAAATAGAATGAACAAAGGTTATATCACCAATTATCCAAAGGGAAGGACTGAAAAATGAGGGCAGCAGAGGTGGTAACTGCCCATACACCCATAGTACTGTGCATAGTTTTTGTATAAGGACTGCACAGATTACTTTAATTTTTGCACTTTTTTTATTCTTTAGTAACTAGATAAGGCCCACTAGCTAGGCCCAAGTACCTGTTTACAGGGGTCACCTGGGAGCACTGGAGGGGTGAAGTGACTTGCCCACAGTCACACAGTATGCAAGTAGAGGTTGTGGAAATCAAACTCAGATCTGCTAGATGTACCAAGCTCATTGCTCTAACCTCTAGGCTATACTGCCAGCCCTTTTGTATGTTAAGTAGCTCATTTCCATATGTGACCAGGGGGAAGGGAACAAGGGACTAATGCTATAAGTCTTATTGTAACAGTTCCTTGTTCTCTTCCACTCGGACACATCTAGAAATGAGCTACTTGAAGCTCAGAATGCTCTTCTGGTGAAAACCTTTCAATAAATGAATAAACTTTGCCAGTGACAAAGCAGTAGCAATAGTGTTGTAGGGGTGCTGTGGTAACCAGGGGGAACCTGCAGTGGAGAGATATCATTAATTTACATCACAAACTGCACAAAGTGACTGCACCAGAAAGATTATATGATAAAAAATCATCATTACACTGGGTGAACACAAGGAGTCAAGGACAAACCTGTTGGCTGAGCAAATTCTTGTAGTCCAGTCCACTTACTTGAACTCAACAGTCCCCGATTCAAATCTGATTCCCCGAAGAGGACTCCCCGACTGGCAGCTGAAGACAAGTACCTCAATCAGTGTCAGGACAGTAGTTTGAGATTGTGTAGCCAGACGTCTCCTCGCTGCGTGTCTAGTCGCTCCCTCTACGAAACATTCACAGTCAGTGTGTGTCAACAGTAAGCGCCGCAGTCGTCAGACTCGCTGGACTTGCCCTCAAGGCAGCAGCAACTCCTCCTTTTACACAGCAGGACCGGAATCGAAAAAAACAAAATCCTCAACACGGTGGCACACTGGCGTACTTTCCCGGCGACTCATCTTGTAGTCTGGTCTGAAGTCTGTCTCTCTCCTCCACAGCCCCAATGCAAATGCAGACAGACTACAGTGCTTGTAAGACAGGCATTTAAAGAGCCCATCCAACCTTGACCCACCCCTTACTACTCCACGACCACACCTCCATTCTTACAACGGACCTGATTGAGACATGGGGCAATGTCACGGCAACCTAGTTTTCAATCAGGTCAGCCCAGCCTCAGCGTACAGACGTCATCAGCTTTAGGCAGGCAGCACCCCCCCCCCCACCAATCAATACAGATTGAAAGGACAAAGAGCAGCTGGGAAAGCACACAAAAAAAAAATGAACAAAGTGAAGCAGCATGGAGAAACCAGCTGGTGCCTGCTACCCAGCTGATCTGCTGCAGCATGCCATGGCATGTCAGGTGTATCAGTAGCTACATCCTTGGCAACAGTTAATGCAGTAGCTACAGTCTCAGGGTTAGTACTTACAGTTTCTGGTATAGTACGAGTAGAAGAAGAAGGCGATAGCTTGACTCACGGAATTTTAATGGGCACAAAGCCCAAGATCCAAGACCCAATATCAGGGGAGCATAACCAGCCTGCAGCCTGCAACGAGTCTTCCATGGTCCAGGGACCTCTTTCCACAACAGGAGCATCAGCCCAACTAAGTTTGCTGGGGCACCCTTTACGAGTAACTTACTCCATGCGAGGTTTGTCCGGTGCAGTAGCTTGGTCCTGTCCTGAGCGGTGAAAGACTACGCTCGACTCAGTCTGAACCTCCGTATGGTCCGTAACCATGGAAACCGACTGCTTAGCATCAACAGCAAGTCCCGAAGCCCCAGCCGTAGTCACCGAACATTTTGATTGAAAATGCTCCAAAAGTTCCTTTTTTTAGTAAATACTGATGTTCTTCCAACTGCAACAGCTTTTGCAGCTCAACAGTAGGAGACTCCACAGTAGGCAATACAGACTCAACCAAGCAATCCAAAACAGGCAAAACTGTCGAGTAGGCAGCCTCCAAATTTTGCTCAGACACAGCAGCTTCAGCGGGAGCATCCATCGCAAACAGCGCCATAGCCGAGGAGGAGGCTGGCTCCTCGACCTGCTGCAAGTCCATCTCCTCAGGTGGCAGCACAACTGACTCAGCCATCCTTCGATGGCCAAAAGGGTCCCCCTACTGATGAGTAGGGGAATTTCCCCGGTGGCCTGGCCAAATTTCCCTCATTCACTAAAAATACCACCAACAGCTTAATTTGGTTCAAGATCAGTTGGCATTCATCTGTATCCCCCTTCCCTGGGTCGTGCCTGAAAATAGGCAGGATTTGTCTAGTGCACTTACCCAGTCAACAAAAACTAAATAAAAAAAAATGCTTTTTGTGAAACACTTCAAATCATGAGTCCCAACTCAAAGTAAAGATTACTGAGGCTCCATAAATATTTTGTTTTTATGTTGGCTCACACTTGCGCAGCCAACATCTTGCGGTAGTAGCAGATTTGGAGGCACAATCACTGTTGGGCGAATGCAGGGCATGCATCAGAAGGTGCATCCCTCATTCCCCAATCAGCCAGCAGCAGGTGGTGACCTCATGCATCCTTAATGAGGCCACCAGATCTAAGAAAATGTCCACTGCAATGACAGTGAAGCCCTCATGAAGCGGGACCACAACATGCCTCCCTATGTGCAGGCAACATGGCGGCAGTGACTGCCGCCACCGCCTGTCACAATGCCAATGGGGGAGCCCACTCTGTGTCGGCATAATTACCCCCCTCCCATGTACAATGTATGCCAAGGGGGTGCCCAATCCCCCTTGGCATCATGCGCTCCCCAACAGTTTTTCTTTGCTGACGGGGGGCCCTATCCCCATCAGCATTTATCTCCCCATTCCCTTGTATTTTACCGATGAGGGAGTCCACTCCTCATCGGCATAATGTCTCCCTCCTTTTTGTTGCCGAGGTGCCCAATCCCCCTCGGCTCGCGGTCTCCCTTAGTATGTGCAGATGGGGTGCCCAACTTCATCGGCTACAGAATCCCCAAACACTTTAGATGGCACGCTGGGAAGCCCACCCCAGTGTGCCACATGTCAGTAAAAAAAAGGTCCTGCAATTTTTTTTGTGTTTTTAAACCTGCAAAAAAAGAAAACAGTTCCTCGCTGTCTTCCTACCCCTACCGCAACCCGTGCTCACCTTCTGTGCATCCTGCCCCCCCACACACCCCTCACACCATACTTACCTCCAAAGTATGGCGCAATGATCTTCGGTGGACTGGGAACATGTCTGCACTCTTCAAAGCCGACCGTGAACTGAAGAAATGCCGGTAAGCTGTAAAATGGCGCAAATAGGGTTTTTTCAACTTTGGTCCATATCTTGGGCATTTTTTGGAATTTTTGCACCAAATTTTCAACATGGGGTCATTGGGAGCCCTCCTCCTGAATTCAGTCACTGTCATGGCATTATTAGGTCCCAAAAGGTGATTTCGCAGTCACTGCATGGAATCACTTTTCGGGACTGAGTAATGAAACAACAGTGCCACTGTTCATGAGGGGGGCTCTCAAAAAGCCTATGTTGCAAATTTGGTGACAAAACTCCCCAAAATGGTTGTTTTATGAGTGTGTGTTGCCCTGTTTCCACACACTCTTGTAACGTCATGAATTTGTAATATTTTCACTCCAGATTTTCAAAATTGGCATTTTTCCACACCTCCTGATGAACAGTATAGCTGTCATTTTACATATCCTGCCTGAAATGTGTTTTCGCACGTCCGGCGCAGAATAGTGCAGTCGCTGTGCAAAATCAGTTTTCGGTACAGTTTGTGGAAATGATGGTGACACTGTACATGAGCAGAGGTCCCAAAATGCCTATGTTGAAAATTTGGTGCCAAACATCCATAAAATGACTGTCTTACAAGCGTGCGTTGCGCAGTTTCCACGCACCCTTGTAACACCGCAAATTTGCAATATTTTCATGCCAGATTTTCAATACTGGCATTTTTCACACCTCCTATGAAAAGTACAGCTGTCATTTTTCACATCCTACCCAAAATGTGTTTCCGCACCTGTGGCCCACAATGGCATGGTCTCTGTGGGAAATCAACTTTTGGGACAGATTAACAAAGTCACAGTGCCACTGTTCATGAGGGGAGGTCCCAAAATGCCTATGTTAAAAATGTGGCTAACAAATTCCCAAAAATAATTGGGTTACGGATGTGTGTTGCACAGTTTCTATGCATGCTCATGACTTCACCAATTTTTCATATTTTCACTCCAGAGTTTCAACGTTGCCATTTTTTATGCCTCCTCATGAACAATATAGTTGACATTCTCCACATCTTGCCCAAAATGTGTTTTCGTCCCTGTGTCGCCAAATGGCATAGCCGCTGTGCAAAACCACCTTTTGACTAACAAACTGATTGTGCTGCTTTCATGATGTGGGCTCACAAACAGCCCATGTTTAAAATTTGGAGTGAAAATACCACCGAATGCCTACGGTGTTAGGGTTTCCAACTGTAGCCCCCCTCCCGGTACAGAATGATAGGCACCAGGTGTGTGACTTGGGATCATTGTATGTAATGCTCACGACATTCCACCCCCATCCCACCCTGCAGCCACTGACAGGCATTGTGGTGTGCCTTGCACTGTTTGGCCACAAAATTCACCCCATTCTCCCTATACTGCATCCATGTCAGTGAATTTCCTTATGGAATGGGGTAAGAATAATGTCCAAAGACCCCAAAGCACACCACGACACTTGTCAGTGTCTACAGGGTATGGTGAGGTACAATGGCATGAGCATTATGGCTGACTACCCATAGGCACACCACAGTGCCTGTCACTCTCTACAGGGTGGGGGTGGGGTTGGCGTCACTTCAATACTTACCTCTGACACTACTAACGCCAATGCCAATGCCAGTGAGACAACATTCGGCATTGACAAATGCTTGTTTAATATAGACATTAAAGAGATTCACAAAGTTACAGCATTGCACCCGATATATGGGTGCCTTACCTCCAGGGGAATCTTTCTTGCTCCACATGTCCTTACATAGTGCAGTACTTTTCTGGCAAAAAACACCAGTAATTTCATTAAAGTGGGTCACGGAGGACTTCCCATTCTGAAGAGCTGCCCAAGTTCTGCCCCCCCAACGCTCAACCACATTATGACATGATGCCAGGGAGAGCACGGAGGTGCCTCCATTATACTGAATGGCCGGCAACTTTCTGAATGTTTCTTTATGTTATAATGGTCAGTTTGTGGTGAAACGTAGGCACGTTTCAACTAACCAGAGCTTTGTTAGTGGAAACGTGCCCATGTTTCACCAGAAACTGATCATTATAACATTGAGAAACATTCAGAAACCTGACGGCCATTCAGTATAATGGAGCGCTCCCTCGCACTCTCCCTGGCATCACATCATAACGTTGCTGAGTACGGGAGTGGAACTTGGGCGGCTCGTCAGAACGGGAAGTCCTCCATGAGCCGGTTTAATGAAATTACAAGCGTTTTTGCCAGAAAAGCATTGCATTATGTAAGGACATGTGGAGCAAGAAGTGGTAACGAAGTGAAATGGGATTGTTACACCACATGTCAGTGTCAGTGGCTCAGTAGGTAGCACACTCACTTCTGAGGCCAGGACATCAGAGGGCTGTGGGTTCAGTTTAGGGTTGTCAGAACAGGTTCGGCAAAGATTCGAACCCTCCTCAAACCCTGGTGTTCGAGTTCTAACTTAGAACTCGAACACTAAACGGTTCGCAAAAGGGTTCAAATCACCGCGAGACGCGAGACGACGTGGGGGTCGAGTAAGCTACGCGAGCAGCGGGATCTGTGGGGGTATTTAAAGAGATGCGCCATGAGGAGGAGCGCCATTTGAGTGAGGATCATCGGAGCAGACAGAGGCAGCAGCAGCAGGCAGCACCAGCAGCCCACTAAACAGTAGCAAAAGCGGTTAGCGCGTCCGCTACTCTTGTCCAGTTGTGGCCACTTCTTCTTCTCCTGTGAGACCGAGAACAAGAGAAACGCTGGAAAAAAAAGCTAAAAATCGGGAGACTGGGAGTGGGACTAGGGGCCGTTCAGACAGAAGGAGGGATTAATCAAGATTGGGGAAGGGATGGGAATAGGGAGGGATTGATTTGAGACCAATATCAGGAGGACTGGAGGAGGACCTGAGAGAGACTAAAAAATAAGAAGACTGAAGATTACAAGAACCTTTGTGAAATGTGATTATTTGAAACTGCAGCACACTGCACACTCAGCAGCTGCCAGCAACAAGCATACAAGGGGGGCCAAAAAAGGCAAATAAATCTTTCTGAACCCTAGTGTGTGTGTCACAGAGAGAAGCCCAGTGTGTGCCCCTTGACTGCACTGTACTGTACCCTACCCAGTGTGTGTTACAGAGAGAAGCCCAGTGGCCAGTTGTGTGGTGGCATTAACCTTACATGACAGAAATGTAGAAATATAATTCTCATTCCCTGGGTTGCGTATGTGACTCCGTCTCCTGTGGTCAGCCCATCACCCTGCTGCTGTGTGCCCTTTGACTGCACTGTACCCTACCCAGTGTGTGTGTTACAGAGAGAAGCCCAGTGGCCAGTTGTGTGGTGGCATTAACCTTACATGACAGAAACGTAGAAATATAATTCTCATTCCCTGGGTTAAGTGATGTGACTCGGCCTCCTGTGGTCAGCCCATCACTCCTGCTGCTGTGTGCCCTTGACTGCACTGTACCCTACCCAGTGTGTGTGTTACAGAGAGAAGCCCAGTGGCCAGTTGTGTGGTGGCATTAACCTTACATGACAGAAACGTAGAAATATAATTCTCATTCCTGTTGCGTGATGTGACTCCATCTCCTGTGGTCAGCCCATCACCCTGCTGCTGTGTGCCTTTGACTGCACTGTACCCTACCCAGTGTGTGTTACAGAGAGAAGCCCAGTGGCCAGTTGTGTGGTGGCATTAACCTTACATGACAGAAGCGTAGAAATATAATTCTCATTCCCTGGGTTGCGTGTGACTCCGTCTCTGTGGTCAGCCCATCACCCTGCTGCTGCTGTGTGCTTTGACTGCACTGTACCCTACCCAGTGTGTGTGTTACAGAGAGAAGCCCAGTGGCCAGTTGTGTGGTGGCATTAACCTTACATGACAGAAACGTAGAAATATAATTCTCATTCCTTGGTTGCGAGTGACTCTGTCTCCTGTGGTCAGCCCATCACCCTGCTGCTGTGCCCTTGACTGCACTGTACCCTACCCAGTGTGTGTGTTACAGAGAGAAGCCCAGTGGCCAGTTGTGTGGTGGCATTAACCTTACATGACAGAAACGTAGAAATATAATTCTCATTCCCTGGTTTATGATGTGACTCCGTCTCCTGTGGTCAGCCCATCACCCTGCTGCTGTGTGCCCTTTGACTGCACTGTACCCTACCCAGTGTGTGTGTTACAGAGAGAAGCCCAGTGGCCAGTTGTGTGGTGGCATTAACCTTACATGACAGAAACGTAGAAATATAATTCTCATTCCCTGGGTTGCGTATGTGACTCCGTCTCCTGTGGTGGTCAGCCCATCACCCTGTTGCTGTGCACCTTTTGATTGCTATGTGTATGCCTATGCCCAGCAGCCCAATCATTCTGTAAGCCTTGAACCTGAGATCCTTTAGTTGCAAACTGTCATATTCTTCAATTACTTTCAGTCCACGTATCACAGTGTCACACAACCAAAATAAAATTTTGGAGTTGTAGCCAGCGATTACAGATCACATTGCTTTGTTACACAGGAATTGTTTGGGTGTTGGTGTGTTCACTGCAGTATACTGGACTGGTAGTACTGGTACTTACTGTCTGTTATGGCTGACACCAACATATAGATGAAGCATTTAGTGCTGGTGTTGGAGCAGGTGTTGGTGGTAGTGGTAATCCTGGTGCTAACAGAAATAACCAAAATGTTTCACGTGATAAAAATTCAACAAACAGCAAAAGAGCAACAGTGAAGTGTGGTAAAGGGGACCTTTAAGAAAACCTGTACAGCTGCTGGGGTCACACGGAGAGGCACCATAAGGTATGCCATTCATGCCGTAAGATCCCTGTGACTAGCAGCAATAATGCAAGTGACAGTGAGTCCCTCTCTGACTCAGACAGTAGCTCTTTGTCTCAGTCCCACACTGTTGTGTCTCGTGACAAATCATTACTTCCTCAACAAAGTGAAATGAGCAAGTCTGCTGACAATGAATCAGGTAGTGCACTTGCAAATACATCCAGCACTGTTGGCAATGAAAAGGACATATCCATTGAATCCACCACTTCTGTGTTGGCCAGCAATGAAAATCCATCAGAGTCTTCTGTCCACTCTTCTAGCACCAAGGAGCATGTCCCAGGTTCTGTTAGGACAGGTGAAAAGACACAAACAGTCTTTAGCTATCTTCCTAGCACTCGAACAAAATCTGTCACATCTGAGGTGTGGAATTATTTCTCAGTCAGTAAAACTGATCCATGCAGAGCAATTTGTTCCGTGTAAACAGAGTGTAAGTCGTGGTAAAGTTGTGTCATGCCTTGGCACACAGCTCTTAAACGCCATCTGAAAAGCATTCGGTTTTGCTTGATCATCCAAAACCAAAACCCATGTCCTCCATCTTCCAGACCGCGCGTGAGAAGGGTCAGGATCAGGAATCTGAAATGGATACTGAATTGTCTGAACTTGATGCGGGCAGAACCACTGCCAGCCCTAGGATCACTGTTACCACCAATGCCAGCACCATTAGTACCAGTTGCACATCCAGTGATGGCACTGAATGTATAAGTCCTAGTCCACCATCTCTGCATCCATCTGCCCATCGCACGGTGTATAATAAAACAGCAGGGACATGTTGCAAACAGCTAACACTGTCTCAGGCATTTGAAAGGAAGAATACCTTTACTAGAAATCATCCAAAGACCCTTCATCTTAATCACCGAATTGGTGAACTGTTAGCTGAGCCCTTCTCCCATACTCTTTGGTAGATCATGAGGATTTTAGGGAGCTCATGACATTAGCAGAGCCTCATTACAATGTTCCTCATCGAAGGTACTTTTCCTATGTTGAAATACCAAACATTTATCAGGCTTTAAAAGCGACAGTGATGCTTGCACTTAAAACTGCAGAGGGTGGGCTTATTCATGTCACAACAGATATGTGGACCAGCACTCAAAACATAGATTACATGTCCCTTACCGCTCATTGGGTCACGTTTTCTTGTGCTTCTTCAAAAACAAAGACACCTCAAAAGATGGCGCTGCTGCATATAAAGAAGTTTGGGCAAAGTCATACTGCTGCAAACATCTTGCAGGAACTAAATGACCTCCTTGACGAATGGGTTTATTCTCACGGTCTAAAATGTGGCTTCATAGTAAGTGACAATGAAGCCAACATCTTAAAAGCAGTACAGGATGGAGGATTTCTGCATGCTTCTTGCTTTGCACATTGCTTACACTTAATTGTCACGGGATTTCTCAGCAACGAAACACAAGTGGATGGTATGATTGCTGTTTGCAAAAAAATTGTGACTCACTTTTCACATTCAACCAAGGCTATACGGACATTGTCCGAACTGCAAAAAAAACACAAGCTGCCCCAGCAAAAGCTGATTCAAAATGTTTCCACTCGTTGGAACTCAACGCTTTATATGCTGCAGCGCCTCTTGGAGCAAAAGCAAGCTGTACATGAGTACTGTTCCAGTTACATTATTGGAGATGGCATTATGCTGTCTGTGCTGCAGTGGAAATTAATGGAGACAGTGTGCTGTATCCTAGCTCCTTTTGAGACAGCTACAAGGGACATGTCTTCTGAAGGTGCATCTGTGAGTCAGGTTATCCACTCATAATGCTCATTTCACATCATCTTAGTGTTCTAAATCTACAAATAGAAAAAGACAGATCTGGAAGCAGACAACATGTCGCTTATATCATGGGAATCTCATAAAGAGAATGAGCGAGCGCTTCAAAACCAATGACAAATTAGTTGCAATGACGAAATCAAGACACTACATCCTTGCAACTCTCTTAGATCCCAGGTTCAAGGCTATATATCTTCCAAAAACAGATGATATAGAGCAGTACAAATGTATGTTGCTAGATGAGCTGCAGCACTCACAGGAGTCAAACACAGACACGCACAGTACCATCAGGTTGTCATCACCACAACATGCAGGTTCATCTTCACAAAGGGATACAGAACTGGAAAAGTCACCAAACATTAACAGTAGTTGTTCCACAACTGCCACTTCTTCAGCCCTTAGTAGCAAGCTAAATCTGTGGCAAAACCTTTCCCAAATTGCTGCCATACCAGCTGCTTCTGCTGATTCCTCTTCTGAGCTGTCTCTGTCCAACATGGTAGACAGTTACCTGCAAGAACCGCCTATTCCTATTGATGCATGCCCTTTTGAATACTGGAGATCAAAAAAGTCAATTTGTACAGAGCTGTATGATGAAGCCTGTAAATATCTTGGTTGTCCTGCAACAAGTGTCTCTTCAGAACGCATGTTTAGTACAGCTGGCAATATTGTGACAGACACCAGAAATAGGTTGCTGCCAGAAAATGTACACACATTAACTTTTATTAAAGTTAATAAGTCAAGATTTTCGTATCCCTACAAGAGTATACAAACTGATCCTGAAGTGATTGATGTTGTGGATGTTGATGATGATGACAACTCAGATGGTGGTAGCTGGTAAATACTGTGTGGGACGGAGTCTCTCTGCACCAAAAAGGAAACTTTTACAGACTGTGATGACTTTGGTTGTCGTCTCTCTCCTTTCTCGATCTACTACCTTGGACTATATACCCCCAAAACTTTCACCATTTCATGGCAAACTGCTTTGTAGCTAGGGTCTAAACTAAAGTCAACAAGTTTTATATACAGGGCAATTTTAACATCAGTGGGAACAGGCCCAAATTTGGCATAAAAGGACACTGTCACGTCAATCCTTTCTGTATCATATTATTTATAGTTAAAGTGCAAACATATATTTTTGGATTTACCTTCTGTGACTTTGTGGTGCATCAGCATGGGCTGGGACAGGAGACGATCTATTTTTCAATTTTAA
The DNA here is from genome assembly GCA_016271365.2 of Neoceratodus forsteri. Classification (NCBI taxonomy): domain Eukaryota; kingdom Metazoa; phylum Chordata; order Ceratodontiformes; family Ceratodontidae; genus Neoceratodus; species Neoceratodus forsteri. Next base: position 80,164,059 of record CM057453.1, read on the forward strand.
AGAGGACAAAACAATGAGTTCTAATTGGTAGCTGTTTATTATTTTTTCAATTACAGAAATGTTAGCCATAAACGAAAAATGGATGCTAGTACATGGGTGAGGGTTGTGGGTTGGTTTTAACATGGGTGTAAGGGTGGCATGGGTGCTACTGCACAGATGAGGGTGGTGGAAGAAAAGTGGAATGGGTGATGGGGTGAAAGGTGGGTGTTGTTTTAGTTCTTTCATTTACAGATTCGTGATCAGCTGGGGATGGTGAGGAAAAAATGATGACAGACTGAACCTACTGTACACATAATATATTCTTATTAAATACATTGCAAACTGCTGCCACCTAGCACAATTGTCCTGTCCCTTTAAAAAGAATAAAGGAATCAGAAATAAAAGAAAATCTGCATCAGCAGTTTTCACAGAATGTGACGTATCATAGTGTTTTGCTTTATAAGTAGTGATAATTTGATACATAATGGGGTTGACAGACGCTGTCCCTTAAACATCACATGCCAACTGCTGCAGCTACATTAATGTTCCTTAGTATGTGGTGAGGAAACCACTTTTTTTATTTATGTGACTGAAATACAGATTTTATTGAAGTATCAGCTGCAAAAATGCATCATCTTAGAATTTTTTGTATGTATTACTTCAATTTGCCAACAAAAATGTTGGTATATGTATGCATTACCTTAGAAAATTGCATGCATTTTGCCAGCAACAATGACTGGCATATTTTTTTTATTAAGAACAAAAAGACACAGCACCAACACTTCCAAAAATATACTGTATTGTGCGTTTTAACTGATAGCATCACAGTACAGAAACACCATGCAGGACAAAACAGTTTAAACAGACAAAAGGACCTTTTGTCTGTTTAAACTGTTTTGTCCTGCATGGCGTTTCTGTACTGTGATGCTATCAGTTAAAACGCACAATACAGTATATTTTGAAGTGTTGGTGCTGTGTCTTTTTGTTCTGGTGCTCAGCTTTTCGTACACAGGCACAACTTAGGGATTGAGCAGCCTCTTGTGGTTTCTGCAAATATTTTTTATTCCAATGTCTTGACTGAATATGTTATGACATAATATGTTTTGTAACAGTTCCACATGTTGCTGCTGTAGTACTTGGCTTGACTTTGTTATAAAAGCTTTTTTAAACATAGCAACTTTTGATTCACTCATTTAAAACAGAAAGCAGAAAATAGCTGAAATTAGGTAATATCAGTTATTTTTTCTCCTAATTCATGACGATGAGTATATATAGCTGAGTACATAAATGGCTAATGTGCCTCTTTCTTTCACTAAGGAACTATGATGCAGCTGCAGCAGGAAAACTTTTAACATATGGGTGGGTGCGTGGGCCTGTTACGTATTAAGTTGCTGACTTTAGCAAACAGAAGAAACTATAGATAAACCTAGTTGTATTCCTATCAATGTCACACAAGATAATTTCTCTCCCCCTTATTTTGAACAGTTTTTCCTTTACATGTATTTTATTACTATCTTCGTTACTGGCAGCACAATAAAAAAATAGGGTTCGAGTTCTAAAAAGTTCTAAAAAAGATTAGAACCCTAGAACTTTTTCAAAAGTTCTAGACTAGAACTAGAACCCAGAACTTCAGAGGGTTCTGACAACCCTAGTTCAGTTCCCACATCTGGCACTTGGGTTAATATCCCATTACTGATACTGTAGTGCGGCATGAGAGGGGTGCTGCACTTCTGAAGTGTCATCTTTGTAATGAAACATTAAACCGAGGTCCCATCTGCCTGGATTGGTGGTAGTTCAGGTGTTAAAGATCTCATGGCACTTATCGAAAGAGAGTAGTGGAATTTCCTGGGCATCCTGGCCAAATTTCCCTCATTCACTTAAAATACCACCAACAACTTAATCTGATTCAAGGTCAGTTGGCATTCATCTGTATCCCCTTCCCCCAGGTCGTACCTGAAAATAGGCAGGGTTTGTCAAGTGCAATTACCCAGTCAATAAAAAAAAAAAAATATTCTCCTGGAGGTAAGGCACCCAAATATATTGGGTGCAATACCATAACTATGTAACTTGGTGAATCTCTTCAAAGCAGCAGTGCAACAATCTGTTGAGAATTTTGACCTATATTTTTTTATGCTATTTTACATTGCCACTTTACTTACATCCTGACTTGTATGATACTATTGTTTTCAGTATTTGAGTCTGCTGTACTACTTTTTTCATGTCTGAAATAATAAAAGGAGTACTCCTTTTAATACAGTGCAAACCAGGTCTTCGTCAGTATTTTCCACTGCTTTTCTCCATCAGTTGTTATATATTACTTCTGTTGTAAAATTAACAATTATGCAGCAGGCAGTGTTTTATGACTTCACAGAACAATATTTATTCAAAAAACAGCTGCAAATAGTGATAACAACCTGGTCAGAAAATATTAAAAGGCACACTCCTTTTTTTTTTTTCAGACATGAGAAAAAGTAGTAAAGCAGACACAAACTGTGAAAAGAAGGGAATCATACAACTCAGGAGGTAACTAGTGGCTGGCAATGTAAAATAGCATAAAAAGTGTAGGTAAAAATTATCGCTACATTGTTGCAATGCTGCTTTAATTTATAATTTAAGTATGACATTATGTGCTCACAATTGCAACACACAAAATGCATCTGTCTTGTGTCCAGAAAATTGCAAATGCTAACAAAGTGAAATGGGAGCATTACACCACATGCAAAGTGCCCCCAGAATTTATTGTGCAGTCAGTCATGCACACAGTGGTCACATAGAGTCCCCAGAATTTTTCTGCATCCCCAAAATGCATCTGTCTTGTGTCCAGAAAATTGACAAGTGCTAACAAAGTGAAATGAGAGTGTTACACCACATGCAAAGTCCCCCAGAATTTATTGCGTAGTCACTCATGTGTGTAGTGGTCACACAGAGTCCCCAGAATTTTTCTGCATCCCTAAAATGTATCTTTCTTGTGTCCAGAAAATTGACAAGTGCTAACGAAGTGAAATGGGAGTGTTACACCACATGCAAAGTCCTGTCAGAAATGATGACCATGAGAGAACTGTTGCTGATTCAAAGTGTGTTGCGATTCCTGCAAATGTGATGCCATCACCTCATCTGGATGGAAGGGTGCCCTTTGTCTGTACACTAAAAGTAGCCTTGGTTCACTCACATTTCAGGCCTGTATAGTACAGTATGGTCTGCATGCCCATTGGCCCATGCAATGGACCAGTAGGCATACAGACCCTACTGCACACTGTCAGTTGGCGGGTGACTGGGCGGCTTGCGGGTTGGATGCTGTCACCAGCCACTGACTGGAGGGTGCAGAGTGGTGGGGGACTCTGTAGGCAGGTGGGGAGGGGGTACCACTGGACCACCAGGGTGTTCTTTGTACATTCCGCCCACAATCGGGTGCTGTGGAGGGTTTCCACTGGACCACCAGGGCATTTATCAACCCATGCCCATGACCGGATGCTGGATAGCGGTCCATTGGACCACCAGGGAGTTTTAACTCATGCCCATGATCGAGTGATGGGGATCAGTCCACTGGACCACCAGGGATTGATTTTACAAATGCCTGTGATTGGTGAATGGGAGCAGAGCCCACCAAGGGGCAGCAGGGCATCAGTCCCCGACGGCTGCAGCCTGACAGGGCATCAGGCACACATCGCCCGGGGATTGGTGCGCCGCATGCAAATTGGGCCATAATGACATGCAAATGGTCCCATTTGCACCTTGCATATATAATGGCCTCATTTGCATGGCCTTGGCTAAATATTGCAGTTGCTGCACCTAGTGCAACCACACTTACGCAGCCCCCTGCTCCCCTTCTGCCACATGCGCTGGCGCAGTGCCACTGTGCCGTGCACAGTGCATGCACCCTCAGTGCCATATTCAATGGTGCTGAGCCATGGTGCAGCACTGTTGAATATTGCCTGGTCCATGCCCTGGCTCAGCCCAGTTGCGCTGCACCCAGGGCTTGCGCCCCTGCTTGACACAGTCTGAATATCCCATCCATTGTATTGTTTTGTATCGCAGGTCACAGATACTGTTGGTGTGAACATTCCAGTGCTTCATGAGAACTTTGTGCTTTGAAATGGAAATAGATTACTCTTAAGCCAATGATGGTAAGTATTTTTTGGGGGGACCGGGAGCATATTTGCAGGTAGGTCTCATTAATGGTTTCTTATTTGGTTACTTCTTCACAGATTTCGTCTGCATCCTTCTCAAGTCTGGTTGGTAATGATGGTCATGGTCATTGATTGAAATGACTTCTGCGTGTTGCATGTCTACCCCAGCTGGGGGGAGGGTCTGATGTTGAAGAACTTCTTTGGATAAGGCAACTATGCCACAACAAAGCATCTGAATGTTTCCTAAAAAAAGAAATGAAGGACTTATTACAACTTGTTTGCAGCAGTAACACATTATGTTTAAGCCGTGGCTGTTCCATGGGTATCTGATTAACACAGATAGCAAGCTGTCCCACTGCAATCAGCAGATCACAACTTAATTTAGTACCAGGCTGTGTAACAAATATACTGTGCCAGTGTGTCTGGTTCTCAATCTCAACTCAAGTTACATTTCAAAACCACATCTTGTCAAGTAACACAACCTGTGTCCAACTTTTTTAACACTGTCATGGCTGCACAGCTGCAAGTTTGGAATACAGTGCATGATATGTTGCAGAAATAGTTTTTATGATGTACACATCACCTAGTTTATGAATCCTCAGTCGGATTTTTTGCACTCTTTTAAAAAAAAGAACAGATGAAATAAAATATATATACTTACCAGTATGGACTTGAAGTGGATATTCCACAAGTTCCTGTGTATGGTACTGCTGCTATACCATTGATACCGACTTTCAGTGAAGGACGGTTGTTTTTTGTTAACCAGTAAAAAAACAAAATAAGTTTATCACATGGGTTTGACCATTGCAGCTCAGAAAAGCAGCAGAAAACAAAACACACAGCTAAAGGAAGTTGAATAGCATAAAAAACATTAGTACACATACTCACTTTATAGTTTTAATACTAAGAAGCCTTGTGCCTGTGGCTGATGGATGTGGTCTCCTGTTCAACTCCCTCTGCCTTGACATGGTCAATGTAATGGGAAAACATTGTCAGAATGACACTGGTGGTGGGGCTGGTGGTCATAGCTGTGGCATATGATGACATTCCCATTGACATCTTCCTGCATCTGGTGGTGGTGACAGTGGCTAACAGTGGTCTTGTGGTGGTCCGGGGGGCACACAAAGTCATTCTCTGTGGTGGCAGAGGCTAACAGCGGTCTTATGGTAGTGGTCTGGGGGGCACACAAAGTCATTCCCTGTGGTGGCAGAGGCTAACAGCGGTCTTATGGTGGTGGTCTGGGGGGGCACAGAAAGTCATTCCCTGTGGTGGCTGTGCCTAACAGTGATCTTATAGTGGTGGTCCGGGGGGCACAGAAAGTCATTCCCTGTGTGGCAGTGGCTAACAGCAGTCTTATGATGGTGGTCCAGGGGGGCACAGAAAGTAATTCCCTGTGGTGGCAGTGGCTAACAGCGGTCTTAAGGTGGTGGTCTGGGGGGCACACAAAGTCATTCGATGTGGAGGCAGTGGCTAACAGCAGTCTTATGGTGGTGGTCCAGGGGGGCACACAAAGTCATTCCCTGTGGTGGCAGTGGCTAATAGTGGTCTTATGATGGTGGTCAAGAGGGGCACAGAAAGTCATTCCCTGTGGTGGCAGTGGCTAACAGCAGTCTTATGGTGGTGGTCTGTGGGGCACACAGAGTCATTACCTGTGGTGGCAGTGGATAACAGTGGTCTTATGGAGGTGGTCTAGAGGGGCATAGAAAGTCATTCCCTGTGGTGGCAGTGGCTAACAGTGGTCTTATGGTGGTGATCCAGGAGGGCAAAGAAAGTAATTCCCTGTGGTGGCAGTGGCTAACAGCGGTCTTAAGGTGGTGGTCTGGGGGGCACACAAAGTCATTCGATGTGGAGGCAGTGGCTAACAGCAGTCTTATGGTGGTGGTCCAGGGGCACACAAAGTTATTCGATGTGGAGGCAGTGGCTAACTGCAGTCTTATGGTGGTGGTCTGTGGGGCACACAAAGTCATTACCTGTGGTGGCAGTGGCTAACAGTGGTCTTATGGATGTGGTCTGGGGGGGCATAGAAAGTCATTCCCTGTGGTTGCAGTGGCTAACAGTGGTCTTATGGTGGTGATCCAGGAGGGCACAGAAAGTAATTTCCTCTGGTGGCAGTGGCTAACAGTGGTCCTATGGTGGTGGTACAGGGGCCAGGGTATATTGTGCTCTCTGTTACAAACGTTACATGACATATGGAATTTGAGTCACACTCTAAGTGGGACACTCATTGAACCATATGAAAAAGAAAACGTATCATACAGCAAATGTCACAGCCTTTTAACAACTTCAGTTAAAACCTGTCAACATTAACCTCATTATCATCATCTTCATAAAGAAAGCTGCCCTCACAGTCATTTATGTCTGAAGTCTGACCACTGGGAAATTCCTTCTCCATTGTGTCATCATCTACGTTAGTGGTAGGCCATTTCATGCTGCCACTGCCAGTGCCACCAGGATGGTCCATTTCTACAGCACCAAAACCATGACTAGGTCGGGTACGAATACTGAGGTTACAGTCTGTGCAGGTATGTGCTTCTCATTCATTTTTATGAATGTTAGCAAACTAACATTTGCAGGAGAGATGTTTGTCCAATGATCCCTAACTATTGTACCTGCTGAGCTGAATACCCTCTCGACACTTACACTGGAGGGTAGGCATGTGAGGTACTTCAGTGCCACTGCAGTCAGCTCTGGCCATTCACTGACCTTTCCACTCCAGTACAAAAGAGGATCTTCAGTTATTGTCAGATGCCTGTTTTCAGACAAATATGACTCAATCATGCTCTGTGCCGCACTAAGCCCAGTGGTTGATGTATCATCCTGTTCTCTGGAATCATTTATTTCACAAATCCCCACTCGGAACAAAGCCTCCCAAAGTGGGTTGACGCTAACAGCTTTGGATGACAGACCACCTGGAACTGCAGTCCCCTTCCCCTTACAGGACATGCTTGATACCCCTCCAGGTGCATCTTCAGCCGGATTATGCTGTTGAGGTTTGCTGACCTTGGCACGTGACTTCTGTGCCCCATGAACCAAGCGCACCAGTTGCCCACTGACATTTTTCACCTGTTCAGGCCCTCCCTCCAGTACTGAGGCAATTCCACATTTGTATCGTGGGTCCAGCATTGTTGCTTTTGCAAAGCTGTCACTACGCTGAATGCTCAAGATGTGATGATTCTGGTCGAATACAGTCAGCATGTGTTGCAGCAACATGCTGCTAGCACTGTCTCCAGCAACATCAAGGCTATGCAGTACATTCACCATTGTCTACCTCAGCACCCGCAGCAGTGGAATTTATTTGCTAATGGAGGCAGACTCATCACTCGCTGCCTGTGTGGCATGTTCGAAAGGCCACAAAATTGTTTTTAAAGAGTCCATGAGGTGCCACTGTTCAGTCGTCATAGACATGGAGGCCCCGGAACTGTCATGACCAGTGTGCATAACAAGATATTCTGAGATGGACTTGTGTTGTTCATACAACCTCTCTGCCATGTATGAAGTGGAGTTCCAATGAGTGACAACTTCCAGCTTCAAGCAGTGCTGAGGGAGGCTGTTTCATATCTGCAACTGCCGAAGTTAGTCACGGGCCTTTGCAGATTGCGAAAGTGAGAACAGATACAGCGTACAATTGTCAGCATTTCTTTTACATCAGGGTGCTGCAGAAACTCCTGCACCACAAGATTTAAACAGTGGGCCATTTATGGAACATGAAAAAAACCACCATTCGTGATGCATTTCATCACATTTCACCCATTGTCATTTGCCATGAACCCAGCTCTCAGGGACAGGGGGTTCAGCCACTTGTCAGTTTCAGTCAGTACCATGTACAACATGTTTTCACCAGTGTGTGAACATGTCATTTTGTGCATAGCAATCATTGCATGCTGTCAAATACCTGGAAGATTGCTACCATGACACTCCACCTTACTGCACTGATTATTCACACTACCAACAGACCAACTACCAACACCACAAACAACCCCTGGCGCCTGCGCTCAGTATGCAGTTATACACAAATATGAACTCCCCACTCTTTTGTCACTTAATGAATGAATGGAGAGGATGAATGTTGAAGGGCATGTCTTACTGAGTCAGACACAGTACGGTACAACTCGGGGACAGCACGGGTCAAAAAGTATGTCCTTGATGGGACTTTCCATTTTGGACAGGCACCTGCAGCAAACCACTGGAACCCAGAATTCTCCACAAAGAAGAAGGGCAAAAGATCAATTGCCGGCATTTCAGCTACAGCAGCATTAAGTTCACATGATACAGTATGATTGGATGGGTACTTCAGCTTATGCGAAAAAACACTCTGTAACGTGGTCTGACTTAAATGTTTTACACAGGGTGTGATGACAAATGGTTCTGCTCTGCGAATGGCAGGGGGTGGAGTGTGGACATTTGATGAAGACAGTTGCACAGGTGAAGACTACAAACACACAAATGCAGTTATTTTGCCACATTTACCAACCAGGGTTGATGTACCACTTGCACTAGACATACTGCATTCACCACCACTGCCACCAAAACTGCTACTCTCACCAGCACTGCATAACATTTCAAAATCATTATGCTTCTCCACCTCATCATGCCTGTAGTAATTCTCTGCTCTTATTTCATCACTATTTCACACATTTAATTTCCTACTTGATTTAACAGTCATGGAAGGGGATAACATGCTCGTTATGGTTGATGACAAGGGTGAACGCCCCACTGTGGTATTAGTTGCCATCTTGTGCTGGGTCCACTGTGCAGTGTGCCTATTCTTAAAATGCGTATGCTGTTCTCCTGTGCCCAGATGGCTCCCCTTTTTACCTCGACTCACACACACATGGCAAACCTGGCAGATTGCAACTGACTCATCATTTGCATCTTGCACAAAAAAATCCCAAACAAGGGATTGTGATGCTCTACTTTTAACATGTCCCTGATTCTGCTTATTGGACTCCTTTTTTTTAAGCCACGAAGTAGGGTGCTATGTGATTTTTCGGGCAGGACACACTTGGATTGCAACTGACCACCACGACTACCTATCATTATTACTGGGTAATCATCACCATCAACTGAAACTGGTAAATCACAAGTTTTTACTGGGGGGATTTAATGCAAACAGACCCAAACACGGTCACCTTCAATTTCTTTTTCTCTGGTTCCCAACTGGGGTTAATTACAACATTATCATATTCATCAACATCACCCACATCCACATCTTCTGCTTGGATGCTGGCATGTGGACTGCATGTTGCAACCACAGCAGCAACATCATCATCATCGGATTCATCATCATCATCAACACCACCATCACCTGATATTTTTTCACCACACTGTGAATCACTGCATGGAAAATGCATGACCTGAACTGCAGTGGAAGAAATGTCACATTGAATGCTATCATTGACATGATTATCAGAACCCTCATGTTCACTTACTGGGATGTTACTAGGAAGTATGACATCATCTACACTGCCACTCACTTGCACTGCTTCACACTCCACTATATTGTTGGCATGGTAAACTAGTCAGAAGTGGAACTTGAGGCAGCAATACTCATACAGTCAGCAAGTGCACTAACACCACTGGCTGGGACAACTCCATCTCCTCAAACTATGAGTGAAACTACTGATTGGGCTGTAAAAAAACCACTGCAGGAGAAATACCTTTCCTCATATCAACAATGCACTTCTGTGTCTGCATACTGCTACGCCCACAGAAAGTCTTACCACTGGCAGCAGTACCATGGCTAGAAACAGCTTTGCTTGCATATCTCTTTGTGGCATTTTGGGGGGACAACAACAATATTCTAAACAAATTTAGATTTTGGAATGTTTACTCAGGGTGGGGGGACGCTGGATGTGAAGCCAAAAAAACAACTTTGGCTTCAATAACAGATACAGATGCAAATTCACAAGCTCAACAACCCCTTAACTAACCAGTGATGCTGAAGACACAAACAATCCTATCTGGAAAAGAATTCCTTTTGCTGGTGGGGGAAGCACTGACTGCAGATTTTTATGGCAGTGCAAGCAGCAAAACAAATAAAGGATACCACAATGGCAGTAAAAAATCACACAGCTGCAGTGGATAGCAGATTCACACTGCTGTGCCTGCAATTACACTATGGCACAATAAAAGGTGTATTATTTGATGTCACGCACCACATACACACTTACACTCACACAATTTGTCTACAAGTAATGCGTAGCAAATTGAAAACTTCAGTAATGTACCATGTATTGTAAGCAACCTGAAATTATGAACTGCTGCACCAGATCCACACAACACACAATCAGCAAAAACATTTCAGCAATTACTGACTATATTACTGTGTATACATTAACACAGTCAGTTATATAACAAAAATATTACCAAAAAACAAAGAACTCCCTATTTCTCCAACTTAAATCTACCTACACCACAGATACGCCCCTTCCCAAAAGCACATTTTCACTGTCTCTTACAACACTGACTCAATGTTGCACATCAGCATTCAAAATCCACACACAAACAATAAACACTCAATGATATGAGCACAGGAGGGTTTCCTACAATCGATGAACTAAAGTTTGAGCAAACAAAATTACTCAAAAAGGCTTTTTTAACAGCTTTTAGAAGGTTTGAATCACAGACAACTCTCAGAGCACACTCTCTCCTACAGCTTCTTACACACACTACCCTGAACTGAGGCTGTGCAGAACAATATAGAGCCCCCTGTGACCTGAAATCCCATGAATCACTGGAAAATTCACCTTTGAAGCTTAAAAACAAGGCAAAGTAAGGCAAAGTACATTGTTCTCAGTGCACTTCACCTTTAAAATTGGTGGAGTAGTGGTCTGGGAAGGTGGAGTAACGTGAAGTCATTGTTTTCAATGGACTTCTCGTTACCCATTATGACACAAATTACTCCGCTTAGCGTTGCAGAGTACTCCATGAATTTGCCTTCAGCTGGTGAATCACTTCATGGAGCTAATTGAGCCCACTTCACCCACCACTAATCTCAACAGTTCATCATTTCCTCTGGATGTAATTTACCATCAGTATTTTCATTTAAATCAACTTTACATGTACTATGTCTCTAAGGGTCTGCATTAGTAGGGAAGCTACCTCAAAGGAACGGGCAACCATCCTATCCTCCTCTCCTCCTCTGTTACACCAGTCAAATATGTTTTACCCATCTACTCTCTTACCTTGTGGAACCACCATATTGGCTCTGTTCACACTTTCAGGACTCCTAATTGCAGGCAAGTGTCTATCTGCCCCCTCGGGAGCAACCCGTGCCATGACCAATACCTACAGTATCATACCCTCCCCCCTAAATCTGACCTCCTCCACACTTAAGCTACTTGGGGGGCTAACTCTGTGCCAATGGGTCTCGGCTCTGTCATCTCCGCTGGCATGACAGCTTGGCAATCTTCTAACAAATCTCCTTTAAGCAGGGAACTCCCACACAATGCCATGCTAACCACAGGTTACACACCTGCTCCAAATAACTATTTAAGGAATACCTTAAATGACTAATAGTGCTGCTCTTATTGCTCTTGGGCAAGATACATCCTAATCCTGGACCTTCTCACTGCTCAAACCACTCACCAAGAAATATAGATGGTCTAACAGTGGCATCACTAAACATTTGAAGCCTTCTCCAAAACCTGACAGACTACAAGTATGGACCGCCAGACATAAACCAGACGTACTCTCGGTAGTAGAAACCTAGCTCACTCCTGATATCCCTGATGCAGCAATCCTACTTCCTGGCTGCACAGTATTTAGATGTGATTGCCTTTCTCAGTGTGGTGGTAGAAGTGTGATCTACATAAAGGACACTTTGCAGGGCCTGGGGATTCCCACCCCTTGTTGTGGTGATTTAATCCAAATGCTGGCCGTTAAGTTGCTTCTTGGTGGACACAACAAAACACTCACCATGTTTTCTGTTTACATCTCTCTAAGACACACTAAACCTGGCTTTGCGTCCTTCATAAATGCCTTAAAAGGGATGAGCCTTCACTCAGAATTTCTAATGTTTGGAGATTTTAATATAAACTGGCTCTCCCCTAACACCACTAATGCCATGGACACATTAACTGCTGTCCACCTTTTCCAGCTTGTAGAAGCTCCAACTAGGAGGAACTACAAAACTGGGACCAATACCTTACTGGACTGTGTGCTATCTAACCAGCTGGATAATGTCAAGGGCACCTCTGTCCTAACTGACTGTATTAGTGATCACTCCCCTGTCAAGCTTTACTGATCCATTAACTACCACAAGCCCCCTGCCAGCACTGTCACTAGCCAGGTCCTCATTCCAGGACACTTCAAGCTACTGAAAGCTGACCCAAGGATCACCGATTGGTCTAATGTATATACAGCCAGCAACGTCAACACTGCGTTCGAACTCTTCATTGACCTCTTTAATGCAACCTACAATAAGCATGCCCACTTCAAAACTACAAAAATCAAGGGAACTAATAATCCCTGGATCACTCCTGCTCTTCTTGATCTACTGAAAGACAGGGATCACCTCTGGCACATCTCTCAAGTGCTGGGAACATAAACTAACCTACAGAGGTACAAAGCAGTGAGAAATGAGTGTACCCATACTATCCATTCTGCTAAAAGCCAGTATTTCAAAGAAGCCCTTTACACCTCCTGGAACAATAGCAGGACGTTCTGGAAGAACATCCAAGACATCACTGGTAAAGACCCCAAAACTGCCCCAAACACACTGAACATCGATGGCACCCTTACCATGGACCCAAAAGCCATCCTGAACGCATTCAACAAAGCAGCTACAGACCTTAGCAAGGTTCTTCCCCCGACTACTTTGTGGTTATCCCCTCAGGAATGCAGCCCAGAACCCACCCCGAGACCACCCACCATTTTACTTCAAAGCAGTGTCTATAAATGAAGCCAGATGTTATCTTAAGAAGGTACTAGGGAAAGCTAGATTCAGTGGGGATTCCTTGGACTTCACATTTGTTGTCCTTACCTTCGAGGAAATCCTCACACCTCTTACCAAAATAATCAACCTGTCACTCAGTCACAATTTCCATATCTTTGGAAATCAGCAGTGGGCACCCAGAGCGCAAGATGTGATGACTGAGTACTGCAGGGAAATTACAGCCCAATCTCTATTTTTCCCCTGATCTCAAAGGCCCTGAAGCACATCATGGCCAACCAATTAGTAGAGTATCTGGATAACTGTCAACTCCAGTGTCCCCAACAGCATGGGTTCAGGCATGGGCATAGTGCCATTGCTGCACTCCTGGAGTTTACAAGCTTTATCAATAACTCTCTGGAACAAGGGCTCTAGCAAGGGGCAACTTTCATAGACTTTACCAAGGCCTTTGACACTGTCAACCATGATCTCCTCATCAGACAACTCTTCTCCATTGGTCAAAGGGTCAATCTCCCATAAGAAGGCAGAATTCCTGTTCAGGGAGATTGCTGTGGGGAGGAACAGACCTGCTCAGCTGTTTCAAACTGTAGACAGACTTTTACATCCTGCCTGTCTGCAGCCAAAAAGCTTTTTCATCCACTTTATGTGAAGAGTTTACTCTGTTCTTCTCCGACAGAGTGTCCACTATCCAGTGGGGAATTCCTCCAGTTAAGCTTTTGCCTAGCAGTGGTCGGGCTGGGGGGAATAGAGTCACTTCACCTGTCTGGGAAGAGTTTAGACCAGTTGAGGTGTCTGATATGACTAAGGTGATCGTAGAGCTAAAGCACACGGTTTGTGATCTGGACCCAGCCCCGACACGGTTCTTAATTGTATGTGTCGAGGCTGTTGACCTGGTATTCACCAGGATTGTTAGGTGCTTGATGGTGGAGGGGGTTCTCTCAGCTGCCTTGAAAGATGTGTTGGTGAGAACCCTCCTTAAGAAATCTTCCCTCGACCTGGATGCCCTGACAAATTGCCATCCTATCTCTAACCTGCCTTTTTTGAGAAAGGATGTTAAGAAGCTAGTGGCACAAGAGCTCGAGGATCACCTGGTGTCCTTGAACATTTATGAGCCATTTCAGTTGGGTTTTCGGGCTAGACACAGCACTAAAACAGCTCTAGTGAGGGCGCATAATGATCTGCTCAGGGCTAGAGATGGAGAAGACAGGTCAGTTCTTGTACTCCTTGATCTCTCCTCAGCTTTTGACACTGTGAATCACATTATGTTATTGGATCAGCTCTGTGAGTCTTGTGGACTCGCTGGCACTGTCATCAGGTGGTTTGAGTCCTATCTCTCAGACAGGGTGCAGCAGGTGGTGATGGGGCAATTTCTCCTCCTCCCCAATGCCTCTATCTTGTGGAGTTCCACAGGGCTCTATCCTGTCACCGATGTTGTTCACAGTGTACGTGCTGGCCCTAGGTGAGATCATTTGACAATACAGTGTGGAGTGTCACTGCTATGCAGATGATACCCAAATGTATTTGCCATTTGCTCCCAGAACATCAGGAGCTATGGATGTGCTTAACATCTGTCTAGCTAAAATCAATGGCTGGATGGCTTCCAGCTGGCTGAGACTCAACCCAGCCAAGACGGAGGTGCTGGTGATCTAGCCTGGTCACAGGTGTGATGGGTTGCTGTCCAGGGCTGATTCTGGCCTCGTTCTGGGTTCTATTCCATTGACAGCTTTCCAGAGGGTGTGAAATCTGGGTGTGATCCTTGACAGCAGGCTGACCTTTGAAGATCAGGTGTCATCTGTTGTCAGTAGTGGTTTTTACCATCTCCAGAACATTGCCCAGATTAAGCCCCTCGTTCTGCCCAAGGACCCATCGATGCTAGTGCATGCCTTTGTTTCCTCCAGACTCAACTACTGTAATGCTGTTTACTTTGGGGTCACAGGAGGGACCCTCCAAAGACTGCAGCTGGTGCAGAATGCAGCAGCTCAGCTACTGACTGGCCTTTCTAGGTTTAGTCATATGACCCCTGTTCTGCATGCTCTGCACTGGCTGCCAGTCAGGTGATGGCTCCTTTTCAAGGTGGGGCTTCTCACCTATAAGGCCCTAAATGGACTGGGCTCTGGCAACCTGTTAGAGCTCCTGACACCGGTGACCTCTGACCACCCCCTCCATGCTGCTTCAAGGGGCCTCCTGGTGGTTCCCAGGGTACGGCTCACGACTTTTGGAGATCAGCATTTCTGGGCCATCCCTGTGGAACTCATTACCATCTACAGTCCAGGAGACTCCCTCGGTAGAAATGTTTAAGCGAAGGTTGAAGGCACATATTTTGGTCTGGCCTTTAATGAATTCTGAATTTTTAACAAATTGTCTGGTCCCTATTTATAATATTTTATCAGCTTTCAGTGTTTTATATTTTAGTTACTTTATATTGTATTGATGTTATTTTATATTTATGCATTGTATGTTTATTTTATTTTTCTGTGAGGCGCCCAGAGCCTCCAGGAATAGGCGCCATACAAATAAAACTTACCTTGCCTTGCCTTTCCTCTGACACTACAAGCTGGTTCTCCAGCTACTTAAGCAGCCAAACGCAGCAGGTAAAAATTGATAATGCCCTGTCCGATAGTAGGCCTGCACACTCTGGAGTCCAGCAGGGATCTATCTTGGGTCCATTGCTTTTTTAGCATCTTCCTCAATTCACTACCAGGGGCTTGCTGCAAACACATACTTCTATATGCTGATGACGCTGTACTTTTTACCAGCAACATGGACCCTCACCTTCTCCAGGACCAACTTCAGCAATCCTTTACATCTGCAGAGAAGTGGTTTTGGGATAATAAGCTCATCCTTAATTATAACGAGACTAAGAAAATGTTGTTTTCGACCTCCCAAAGCAGACACAAAACCTTCCCACTTACCATCATTAATGACACTGGCTCCCCTTTTGAACTGGTTCACCATTTCAAGTACCTGGGTGTAACTACTGACTCTACCCTGTCTTTCACCCAGCACATCAACCAAACAGCCAAAGCTATTAACCAGTGTTTAGGAGTTCTATACAGGAACAAACATAATCTCACTCCAGGAGCACTGAACATGGCCATCCACAGTTCTGTGTTCTCTCTCGTGGACTATGGAATTGTCATTTACGGTACGGCTACAGACACCGCCCTCCAACATATCAAAATGGCCTTAAATAAAGCATGGCACCTTCTTGCTGGTGCCACATGCTTGACACACACCTGCAATCTTTTTGCCCAGGTTAACTGGTTGCAATTTGAAAGCAGGCTCAAATACCAATTGTGTTTGCTTGCAAAGAAAGTCACCTTGGGACTACTACCCCCGGTGTAATGGTCCTTCTTTCCCCTGCACATAACCCATGCAGTACCAGAAGCTCTGGCAAACAGGCTTTCAGAATCCCAGGGTGCCACACTGCCTTTGGACAAAGTGCATTCACATGCAGAGCTCAGCAGTGGTACAACTCCCTGCCTCCTGACATAACCAATGCTACTTTGCTGGGCTCCTTTAAGGAAAAACTCCCTCCATCAACATCTAATCTCACTGGCAACCTGTGACTGCTACCGCCAATTTTCATATACGTTGCTCCTACCATTTCCAATCTCTGTGATCTCTATTAATTAGCAAAGTGTTACACTTCATGTCCATTTCTTGGGCCCCCAGTCAAGTTAACACTTTCATGGGCTTTCTAACCCTGCCTAAATTATTTATTTTCCCTCCTACCTCCCTCCACCTCCTCTTCCCTGTTTTTCCCCTCCGTCATTCTATACCTCTTTCCCCTCTACCACCTTAATTACATCTTCATCATCACCCCACTACCTACATCACCTCTTCCTCCCTACTCTCCTCCACCCCTCCTTCCCCCACCCTCCTCCCCCTTTATTCTACTTTGACTACATAGCTATTTTTCCCTTTCCCTTCTATCTATCCCCATCCTTCCCTCCACCTCTGCTTGCCTTCTCCCTCCCCACACTTTCCTCCTCCCTCCCCTTTCCCTCTCTACTGGTATGAGACCTTCCTTCTTTCTTTGATTCAGGCACAATCCAATTATCTGCCTATGTTGTTAGTTGTACAATTCTCCTTTTTAAACAAGCATCCTCATGCTATGTTACCATTACCTAGTGAAACGTTAGCCTTTGTTTTGACTCTGCACCCTGTGCGTTCTTAGATTGTGTAATTATTGTTAGAATGTATGCCTGGAGTTTTCAATTGTTTCTTGCTGTATCTGTATCTGTGGAACATATCTGTATTCTTCTTTGTGTCATACTTGATGTGGAATCTATGAAAGAGCTTTCTGCTCAAAGGTGTTAATCCAAGATCTCAATAAATAAATAAATAAAGTTTTGAGTTCTGAGCATGCTCAGTACAGTCTTCTGGATAGCTTCCTGGAACAAAAAGGAATTTGGTCTCATGAAAAAGGATTATTTTTTTGTGAGGGTCCAATCCTTTTTCATGAGAGAAAAGTTTCTTTTTGTGAGTCACTATCTTGTTTTCCATTTTTTTAACTTAAAAACTGTAATGCTCTCCAAAATGGTGCCTAGCAGAGACATCAAAACATGTATATTGCTCATCAGGACTTCCTTGTCTGGACTATATTATTTTTGCCTCCCATTATGTCCCCATAACTTTTTTATTGTTTTTAAATCCTTTTTTGTGACTCACTTAGATCCTTTTTTGTAAATCCTTTTCATTCTCACAAAAAAGGATTGTGTCTCACAAAAAAGGATTTCGGAATTTGCTTTTTTTACTCCTTTTCCACAACATGGGATCCTTTTTTGTGAAAATGGAAAAGAAATTGTGAAAAAGGATCCAATCTCATGAAAAAGGATTAAAAAGTCAACCAAGTCCAACATCCTTTTTCATGAGACAGTATCCTTTTTCACGAGGATGAGAAAGGATTCACGATGAAGGATCCTTACTCATGAAAAAGGATACACAAATAACAAAGTCCAAAATCCTTTTACATGACAATAGATCCTTTTTTTTGTGCAGATGAAAAAATATAGCAAAAAAGGATTTAATGGCATGCAGAATTATGTTTACCCCCTTTGCAGTGCCAGGTCTTCTGTAAAATCTTTGGTGTCCAGTGGTACCCCCCCACCCTCCAATTTTCCCCATCTGTGTCATTCCAAAATTGATATCCCTGGTGTCTAGTGGTAACCCCCACTCTTTGATTCCTGTATTACTTTAATTTCATATCCCTGTTGGTGGCCAGTAGCACCCCCCCCCACCACCCTTCTTTGTCACTATGAACCTGAAAAAAAGAAAATGGTACCTCAAGGTCTTTATTTTTTTTTTTTTCAAACCTGTAAAAAAAATATCACCGTTGTTCTAACCTGCACCCCTACCTGACCGCCCACTGTGCACACACCACCCTGCACCTTCCTTGACCCCCTCTCACACACCCTCACTCACCTGAACTGGCCCCACAGTGAAAAGCTCTCCGATCTAAGACACGTCTTGCTGCTGGAACTGGCAACTGCTGTATGAGAAATAAGGTAACTGTGTTCAGACTGGCCACAGTTACCTTACTTGTCAGACAGCAGCCAGTTCCGCAACTAACTTCATCTTGATCAGATGGTGAATCTTCACTGCGTTGTTTCAGGTAAGTGACATGTATGTGGGGGGTCTAGGGAGTGGGGTAGTGAGTACACAGTGGAGGTCAGTGAGCCTATGTCAGATCAATGCTGACTTTTTTTTGCAGGTTTGAAAAAATAGACATTGGGGACCATTTTCTTATTTTCAGGTTCACAGTGACAAAGAAGGATAAGAGTGCTACTGGGCACCAACAGTGATATGAAATTAAAGTAATATGGAGATTGGAGGGTGGGATGCCAATAGACACCAGGGATATAAATTTTGGCATGACACTGAACAGGGGAAAATGTAATTGAAGGGCACCACTGGACATCAACGATTGTATGAAAAAATATATATAACTGGGAGGGTGTGGGTGCCACTGCCATGCAAAAGGATTTTTACCCCTTTTGCAAAGCCAGATTCCATAAAATCATTGGTGTCCAGCGGTACCACCCACCCTCCAGTTTTCCCCAATCCATGTCATGCCAAACTTTAAATCTCTGGTGTCTAGCGGCAACTCCCCACCCTCCAATGCAAGTATTACTTTAATTTCATATCCCCATCAGTGGCTAGTGGCATCCCCACCCTTCTTTGTCACTATGAACCTGAAAAAAAGAAAACAGTCAATTAATGTATTTTTTCAAACCATTAACAAAAGTCCACCACTGATCTGACCCACACCCCCACCTGACCTCCCACTGTGCACCCCCCAACCTGCACCCCCCCGACCACCCCCACACACCCTTACTCATCTGAAGTGGCCCCACAGTGGAGATCCGTCTCAGATCAAAGACACATCTTGCTGCTGGAACCAGTGGCTGCTGTATGAGAAATAAGGTAAATGCAGTTCATATGAACATATGAAATGGCAAGCAGATACAGGTCTTATCAAGTCTGCTTGATTATGCAGCTAGCAACCCTTACACTGCAGCTGCCCTTCTCTCCTGTCCCCCCTCCAGTATCCCTTCCCCTTACCCTGTCCCATCCCCTTTTGAAGCAGCACTGTTCTACAAGATACCACTTCCTTTGTCAATGCATTCCACCCAGACACCACCCTCTCTATAAAAAAGTGTCTCATTTCCCTCCTGAACCTTCCCTCTTCTAATCTCAGATCATGACCACCAGTGTCCCTCCCCCTCCTTAATTTGAAAAGCCCTTCCATGCCCATCTTATTTATTCACTTCATGTACTTGAAGGTTTCAATCATGTCCCCCATCCCTCCTTTAACTCCAGGGAGTACATGTTCAACTCCCTCAGCCTACTCTTGTAGGGTAAGTCCCCTAGACCCTGGATTATTTTTGTTGCCCTGCACTCTACCACCTCCAGTAACCTAATGTCTTTCTTCAGGTATGGTCACCAAACTGCATGCAGTACTCTAGGTGTGGTCTAACCAGTAATCTATATAGCGGCCGGAAAACCTCACCCCCCAGAGGCTATGCCTCTGGCAATACAACCCAGCATCCTGTTGGCCTTTGCAGCTGCCTTTCTACAATGTGCTGAGTTGTTCATTGCTCCCATTATGATCACCCCCAGATCCTTCTCCTCCTCCCCATCTTGGCTAGTTGAATCCCCACTAACTGGTAGCTCCTCCTTGGCTTTTTTGCACTGAAATGTAGCACCTTACATTTCTTGGCATTGAACCCCAACTGCCAAGTGTCTGACCAGGTCTCCAATTTTGCCAGATTGCTTTGCAACCCCTGCCACCCTCCTAAGTCATCCACTACTGCACCCATCTTTGTGACATCTGCAAACAGACTGATCTTGCTCTTGATGCCTATTGAGATGTCTGCTATGAAGATCCCAAACAACACTAGTCCCAGTACAGAGCCCTGTGGCACCCCACTTTTCCCTGCCCTGGGAGATGAGAGCTCCCCTCCCACCACCACCACCCTCTTATGTCTCCCTTGTAGCCAGTTCACTACCCATCCCACCATCTTTGCCCCATGCCTTCCAGCTTATTTCCTAGACTCCCATGTGGCAGTGAATCAAAGGTCTTTCTCAAGTCCAGGTACAGGACATCCACTGCATGGCCTTTGTTTAAGTGCCTGGTTACCCAGTCATAGTACTCCACCAGGTTGGTCTGACAGGATCTGCCTGAGACACACCCATGCTGTCTGCCATCCTGCAGCCCATTTGCCTCTAGGAGGGAAACTAGCCTCTCCTTCAGGTTTGCCTCCATTAGCTTTCCTACAATGGATGTGAGGCTTATCAGTCTGTAGTTTTCTGGCTCATCCTTGGGGCTGCTCTTGTAGAGGGGTACCACATGCGCCATCCTCTTGTCCTGTGGTACACTCCCTGAGTCCAGGGAGGCATTGAACAAGTCTGCCTGTTCAATGTATTTTCAGACAGCAGTTACCTTACTTGTCAGACAGCAGTCACCGGTTTCAGCAGAAAGATGCATCTTCAATCAGGGAGTGGATCTTCACTGTGTGAACACTTCAGGTGACTGACGGTGTATGGGGAGATCTGGAGAGTGCAGGGTGGTGGGTGCACAATGGGGGGGTCAGGTGGGGATGTGGGTCAGATCAACACTGGACTTTTATTTACAGGTTTGAAATAAATAAAGACATTGAGGGACCGTTTTCTTATTTTCAGGTCCACAGTGACATAGAAGGGTGGTGGTGCCACTGGCCACCAATAGGTATATGAAATTAAAGTAATACAGAGATCGGAGGGTGGGAGATGCCACTAGACACCAGGGATATAGAATTTGGCATTATACTGAATGGGGAAAATTGGAGGGTGGGGTTCCCCTGGACACCAATGAGTATATGTAAAAAATATACAGAACCAGGAGGGTTGGAGGAGCCACTAGACACCAGGGCTATTAACTATAAATGAATGGGGACAAGGGCAGGTACATGACAACTCGCTCCCGTCAATGTGCTCCCTCGAGATTCACTCCCAACAACTTGCTCCCGTAAAACTCGCACCCATTCTAACTTGCTCCTTCACCAATTCACTCCCGCTCCCGCTCTGACAGTCTGTGCATTACATGCAACCTAAGCAGACATAATCTATGTAATTGCTTAATTGTTTGAGTTTTGATCAGTGATCTGACAGCTACTGCCGCACTGTAATTACAAAATTGCAATGTTTCCAGTGTTCCCAATCAACTGTAATGGGATAGCTTGCATCAGTTAATTAAATCCTTTTATTCCTAAACCCTGCTACCTTCAGGTTTGCTTAGTTCTTATCTCCTGCTAGTATGGCTTTCCGCTTTCTTACTTCGGAGAGACAAAAGAAGAAGCTGGTCGACAAGTGTAATTTTATTTACACTCATCACAAGTGTGGATTCCAAGGGAAAGCAATCTGGCAGTGTGAAAAAGCAGTCCAGAAACCAAAAAGTTGTAATACCAGAGTGCACACCACCAGTTACGTTGAGCCAACCATAATTTATAGATTCAGTGCACAAGCTCATGCCACTGACCCTGCTGTGGTTGAAAAGGAAGCCGTAATAAATTTGGCGAAGCAGTGTGCTTTAGAAACTCAGGACAGCACTGGACAAGTACTCATTCATGCAAAACAAAATGTTTCCTTGGCTGCTCAAGGCACATTGTTAGACTGGAATCTGAAACACACTATACAGAGGGTATGTGTTCATGGCACACCATCAAACCCAAAAGACATTGTGGAGCTTCTAGTGCCAGAAAACTATATAAATTACAAGCAGGACTCTGGCAATGTACCTATTAATTTCTTGCTCTATAATAGTGGCCCTTCTCCAGATAGAATATTGATATTTGGTACTCACAACAATTAGTGATTTCCAGAGAAAGCAAGAAATTGGTATGAGATGGAACCTTTAGTATTGCCTCACCACTGTTTCATCAAATGTACGTTATCCTGGGAGAAAGTTTTGATAATATGCAGCCAGCAATCTATGCTCTGTTGCCTGGCAAGAGAAGGGAAGGGAAACATTATGAGCATATGCTGCAGGCATTAAAAGACCTAAATCCTAACTTAAATCCAGAGTTCATTATGATAGACTTTGAGAGAGCATCAGTCACAGATTTTCAAAATGTGTTACCCAATGCCAGGACCTTATCTGCTGATATTAAGTATATATGTATGTACTATCCTGGGTAATTGCAGTATAAAATTGTATAAAATCGGGACTCTGTTGCAAATGACATGCTTTATCTCATCTGGTTTATCTTGGGTCAATATACTGTAAAAATGTACACAAGCAAAACCTGGTACAACAACAATGCAAGTATGCCCAAGATGCTGATTTCACTCTGAAATGTAAATATTTGCCAGCTTTATCATTTTACCCCCGGACCAAATGATACCAAGATTTGAAGAAATAACCATTGAAGCCCTAAAAATTTTTCCCCCAGAGCTTGAGTCTTTAATTGACTATTTTGAAGGCACTTGGGTGGGAAGAAGAAATCGAAGGGGCACTGGCTGTAGGTAACCAATGTACAATATAGAGCTGAGGAAACAACCTTTCAATGTCAGAGACAGATGTGCCAAAACAAACAATGTTGTGGAACCCTTTCATAGAGGTATGCAGACCATACTGTCTATGGCACACCTATCATTGTGGAAGTTCATTGATAGTATCCATGGAATTCAAAACAAAAATGGGACTCCAAGATTGAGCAGCTACTGGCTGGTAACCCTCCGGTCAGCTCCAGACGACTGTATAAGGACAGCGTAAATCGGCTGGCTTACATTCTGCAAAAATGTGAGGAGTGCACAACAGAGGAGTTTCTACATGATGTGGCACATTGCTTTGAATATTAGCTTACCGAATAATTCAATAACTTTTAACTTTGGATTTAACTTTTGTTTTAAAATTGATTAAATAAAGATTATGAATTTAAGGAAAGCATCATGGAATGATCAACTCATGGAAAGGGCAAGGTAAGGAAATAGTAATAATAAATTTCATTCATTTCATTTTGTTCACAGTTGCTGGTGCTACTAATATCTTGCTGGTTCATTTCGTTTAGTTTTCAGCTGCTGGTACTGATTTAATTTGTTTTGTTGCACACACAACGTATACTTTACTGCTGGTGCTGATTTCATTTGTTTGCTGATGGTTTGAAGTGATTTTTTTTTTTTTCATTCATTTCATTTAGTTTTTGGCTGCTGGTACTGATTTAATTTGTTTTGTTGCACACATAACAGGTAGCATTTGTGATTTAGTTTCAGAACACACAACAGGGAGCGTACATTTTATAGCTGATGGTTTGAATGATCACACAACGGGGGCGTATACTTCACAGCTGATGGTTTGTTTGAATGAACACACAACAGGGAGTGTACTAGACAGGAGCAGGTTGTTAATGGAGTGAATTGACTTGGGGATGAACTGTTGGGAGTGAAATATCATGGAGTGAATTGTCGGGAGTGTATTTTCGTGCTCTCGACCATGGCACAGTTGCAGGGTGGGGGGTACCAGTGGCCACCAATGCAAATATAATAAAACATATGTGGAAATTGGAGGGTGGGGGGTAACACTAGATATCAGGGCTATATACTTAAATTAATAGGAACCGGTCACAAATTTAGGTTGAGGAGGATCCAGTGAGTACCAGAGAACAGACAAATTTCAGTTAGAAAAATAAAATGTGACAAAATTATTTATGTGTGGAAGTGTCTCACAACAAAATGCACATGATCCCACAGTGAAATGCATGTGATCCCACAGCAAAATGCATGTGAGTTCAGAATCCAAAGGACCCAGTGCTCCCACAGCAAAATAGGATATGATTATACTACCTCAAAAAGTAAGAAAATAAATTGCAAAACTATCATTAATGCACCGGTTAGGGTCAAAGTAACAAAAGGTGGTAAATGTAGTGTTAGGGTTTACAACCCTAGCACTCTCCTCCCCTCCAGACAGCACATCGGGTGTGGGGTGTGCCTTGGGGTACTCCAGCCTAACCCCATTCTTCTACACTGTGCACATCTGACCTTATTTATGGATGGAATTGGGTGAGCGCTAGGCTTCAGTATCTCAAGGCTCACCCCGCACCTGATGTGCTGCCTGGAGGGGGCTGTTAGAGTTGTAAACCATAACACCACATTTCCCAACTTTTGTCACTTTGACCCTAACTGGTACATTAACAATGTGTTTTGCAATTTATATAGATATATGGTGATATAGATATAGACAGACACACACACACACACACACACACACACACACACACACACACACACAGTGGAGCCCACCAGGATGCAACACAATACTGCAGCTGTCTGCAGCAGAGTTACTGCACAGTTGAATCCACCAGGATGCAACACAACAGTTCCAAAGGGGGGGGCTACACAGTGAACTGAAGCAGAAAATGGCCGGTGCAGCACTACTCACTTACCGCCATAAGATAAAACTCCACAAAAGAACAGCAGTGCACACACATGGAATAAATGAAATAGAAGCAGATAATTAATGCAAAGTTTTTTTACTTTGGCACTTCTCAGTTACTGCAAATTACAGCAGTTACACACTTCCTGGTTCAAAGCTTGTCCCCTAGTGCCTTGACTCTCGCGAGTCTTCACTGGGGGTGAGACTTAAGCAGAAGACTTATTCATTTATACAATTGCTCATTACATATTTATAATATCAAAGGGGAGTAATCTCCATTTCTACTTAACATTCAATGCAGAGCAAATATTTTGACCATTTTAAAGAGACAGTACTTTATACAGTACATGTTAGCAAATAATCAATAAATGTTAATTTAATCAAGGGAAAAATAAATGAAAGTTAGAAAAAATATATACCTAAAAGTGGTGAAACAAATAAAATGATTCGAAGCACGCACAGAGTCCTGAACTGATTGATATCATTGCAAATGCAACCATGGCTCCACATGAAAGTTTCACTGGGTAGGTAGGAGTTCCCAGGCACTGTGTTAAAGTAAGTGATGAAAATTCCTATAGAGAGGAGATACAAAACAAATCATTAATGATGGGGAAATGGGGATCAAAAAATCAAGCAAATAATCTATTCATTTTTTCATTCAGATATATGTTTTTCATTTCATTCTATTCTTTAAGAAAGGTTCAAAGTCTTATATTTACATACTAACATGCTAAAATGCCTGCAGAGTAGGCCTTATGGTCTATCAAGTCTGCTTGAGGATCAGTACCCATTTGGAGCACCGTTGCTGCTTCCCCGCCTCCCCATGGAACCCCCCATCCCCCGACTTAAGTTCTCCTCCAGTTTTGCTATTACTCAGTTTCTCCCTCCCCCTATACCTGTCCCATCCTTGCTTGAACCCCTCCACAGTATCCACATCCACCAGTTCCACAAACTGTGCATTTCAGGGTTCCACCATCCTCTCAGTGAAGTAACACCTCCTTGTCTCTCCCCCGAGTCTCCCACCAACCAGCCTCAGTTGGTGCCCCCTGGTGGCCCCACTTCCCTCTGCTGGAACACCCTATCTAGGCTTACCCTATTTACCCCTTTAAGGTACTTGAAGACCTCAATTTTATCCCCTCTGTCCCTCCTTTCCTCCAGGGAGTACAGGTTGAGCTCCTCAAGTCTTTCCCCATAGGACCTCCCTCCCAGACCCTCTCTCCAGGAGAACAATGTATTTTTTAAGTGTAGGTGCCAAAACCACATGCAGTATACAAAGTTCTGATCTAACCAGGCAGGTATACAGAGGGAGAAGCAAATCCTGGCTTCTTGAGGTTATCCCCCTGGCGATACACCCCAGCATTTCATTTGCTTTGGCTGCAACCCTCCTACAATGCTCAGTTGTTCATTTTGCTATCCACAACCACTCAAAGGTCCTTCTCCCCACTTGAAGCCTGCGTTTCACCCCACCAAGGTGTACACATGAGCTGGGTTCCTAAGCCCAAGGTGGAGAACCCTGCATTGCTCCATATTAAATCTCAGTTTCCAGGTACGTGACCACCTCTCCAGAGTCTGCAGGTCCCCCTGCAGGGCTACTCTACCCTTCTCTCCATCCACCACTGCCCCCAGCTCCAAATCATTGGCAAAGAGGCTCATCTCACTACTGATACCATTTCTGATGTCTGAGATGTAAGCGTTAAACAGGAGTGGGCCTAGCACCAATCCCTGTGGGACCCTGCTTATGACCCTCCTAGGAGATGAGACGTCCCCCCCAACCACCACCTTTTGAAAATGCCCAGCTAACCAGTTCCCTATCCACCTGACCATAAATTTCTCCACCCCATTTTCCCCAGTTTGTCCAGCAGCCCTGGGCGTGGTACCGAATCAAACTCCGTCCTGAAGTCTAGAAAGAGGACAGTGCCTTCAACACCCAATCATGGAACTCCACAAGGTTAGTCTGACATGATCTGCCGTGAACAAAGCCATGCCGGTGATCATCCAGGCAGCCCTGTGTCTCCAGAAACACCCTCAGCCTTTCCTTTAAGATGGCCTCCATCAATTCACCTATCATCAACATCAGGCTGACAGGCATGTAGTTCCCTGGCTTCTCTAGTGAGCCACCTTTGTGAATAGGCATGATGTGGGTCAGCCTCCAATCCTGAGGCACCCTCCCCATCTGAAGGGAAGAGTTAAAAAGATCCATCAGAGGTGCAGCCAGGACATCTGCCAACTCCCTTAGCACCCTGGGATGAAGTCTATCCAGGCCCGGTGCCTTCTCTGTTCTTAGGGACTTAAGGGCTTCCCACACCCTACCAACAGGGATTTCGACATCTGTGACCCCCATCTCATCTGCAGGTCCAACCTGCCCCCCCATACAATGCCGCCCCACCAACGTCCCTAGTGAAGACAGAGGCAAAGTAATCATCGAGTATCTCTGCCTGCTCCTCTGCATCCTCAACCAACCCACTCCCCAACCTCAGCCTACTAATCTGCCCCTTCACTTTCCTTCTTTCCCTGTTACACCTAAAGAACCCTTTATCACCTCTCCTAATCCCCTTTGTCAACCTCTGCTCCATCTCGCCTTGGCCGATCTCACCACCCTGGTGACCTTTCTGGCCATCATATCATACTCCGCCTTGTCCAAATCGCCACGCAAGCACCTGTACCGGCTATAAGCAGCCTTCTTCTCCCTCACCACTTCCTGGATCTCCCTAGTCCACCGGCTCAGCTTTCTGGCCCAACCAAACTTGTGTTGCACCTTTGTATAGGCCTTGGTAGCCTCCTGGAGCCCCCTTTTAATAATTTCCCACCTGCTTTCAGTGTTCATGCCTGACCTGATCCCCTCCAAGTGACTCTTAAGAATATGCTCCATACCCTTGAAGTCCACACCCCTAAAGTCAACTACCACCATTTTTGGGCAATATTCTTCTCCCCTAACCAGACTGCAGTCCACCAGGACCACATCCAGGATGCGTCCCTCCCTCATCAGGTCTACCACCAGTTGGTTAAGGAGTGCACCCTGGAAGACGTCCAGCAGTCTCTGCTCCCTGGCTGATGAGGATGCCATAGTTCCCCAATCTGCCCCTGGCAGGTTTAGGTCCTCCAGTACCACTGTTCTACCCTTTCCCTGACCATAGTGTTCCCTAAGATTAGCCACCAGGCCTTCCTCTAGATCTTCAGCCAGCATTGTTGGCCTATAAACCACCCCCAGTTTTAACCTCTTGCCCTATGGTGCCTGAAAGGTGTCCCATAATGCCTCCACATTACCCTAAACCCCCTTCACCATGCTTATTTGTATACCATTCTTAATGATGAGTGCTACTCCCCCCTGCCCACAGCCCTGTTCTTTCTGAATGTAGTGTATCCCATCAGGTTTAAGTACCAGTCATAACCAGGAGTGGCCCAAGTTTCAGTGACAGCCACCACATCCACTTCTTCTACGAGCATTGCCTGAAGCTCAGGTATCTTGTTACCCATGCTCCTGGTGTTACTCAGGACCACCCTCCATCCCTTCAGCTTACCCTCCCTCATTTCCCCAACCTGAGAGCTCCCAGGTAGCTGTCTGCTTGGACCCCCCCTGTGCACAGTTGGGTGCTCCTGTTTTGTAACCTCCTCCCCCCACCGCTTGAGGGAGAAGGAAGCCCATCCTTGATGGTCATGTTAGGATCAGCCTCAAGCCCCCACCCCCCTCATAAGTTTAAAGCTCACCTAGCTTGGATGAATCTGGCCAGTTTTTGTTTCAGAATCTCCTTCCCCCCAGATTGAGATGGAACCTATCCCTTGCATACAGCCCCTTGTCCTCCCAGGTAGCACTCCAGACCCCCACAAACCCATACCCCCTAGCCTCACACCACTCTCCAAGCCATTTATTGACCTCTCTAATTTTTTGTTTGCTTCCCACACTGGCTCTAGGTACTGGTAGGATCTCCAAGAAGGAGAGGAAAGCACCCTACAGCATGACAGACCCTGGCTAGCTCCCAGAACCTTGCCTGAATCTCCAGCACACTATTTCCCTCTATATCATGTGTGCCCAGGTGCAGTAATATGTCAGGGGTTCCTCCATATTTCTTCACCAGTGCATAGACCAGGTGCTTGGCCTCATGCACAGTCAGGCCAGAAATACTCTTGGCCCTTACAGCACAGTTTCTCCTCACACTGCCCTTCCCACTAAATGCCCCTAATCATGGAGTCCCCCAACAGGATCACCCTAACCACTTCCTTATTCTTAAGCCTACCCCCTCTCTCTGCAACCCCCCCCTTCCCTCTCACTACCTCACCAGCTTTTCTGGCCTCACCCCTATCTGAGTGCATGCCACACCCCCTATCTGAATGGCATTTGCTGCCATATCTCTCCTGTTCCAGCTCTTTCTTCTAACTGACCTGTCTGCCCCAGGCACCCCCCTTCCTGCTATCCCACTTCAGTCCATCCCCACAGCTCCCCCAGGAACTAGTGGACCCCCGGCCCACCAAGGAACCCATTTCCATCCTCTCACTGTTTTTTATTCTGCTCTCCCCCTCACTGAATCCCTACCAGTCCCTTTCCCCTGGGCTACACACACCCTGCTTACTGAGTCCTCCTCCTCCTCCCTTCCCAGGCACTCCCAATTCCAAGCTTCCCTTCCTGTGCTAACCCCGAATCCTCCCTCGGCCTCAGTGTCCTTGCCCCCCAACCCACCCTCCTTACTCATGCACTCCCACTGCTGACTGCTCCTCCTGCCCCTCAGTGTCCTTTAGCAAGGTAACAATCCCACTGCTCCTGTCTACTGAGCCTTCCATAATTCCCAACTCTCCTATCCCCTCTGGGTCCACCTCTGCTCCGAATTCATCATCCTCCCCCTCGTTTATCTGTACTAGTGCTGCAAATCTGTTCCCTTTTGTGCATACCTTGGACCTTTACTCCTATCAACCTGCCAGCACCCTTGGCCCTTTTCACTTTCAGGACTGCCCCTCTCTGAGTCCCTTGGAGCTCCCCCAGTGTCCACCCCTACACCTCTTTCCCTACTTGTGCAGTCCCTAGTGCTCCTACCATCCTTCTCCTGACTGCTCTTGTCTATTACAGGTGTGGCTCCTGGACACACAGTGCCTTCCCTGTTCTTCACCCTTCTTGCCCCACCCCATCTTACACCCTCAGCAGAGCCACCCTCCTCTCCACCTCCCCTTCCCCTGCCCTGCCCAATGTCCACCTTAGCCATCTGACCTCCTCCTTTAGTTGTACCAGCTGCTGGCACATCATGCAACTCCCCATCTTCCAAGCCAAGTCTAGAACCATGGCCAACCCCACACCCAGCACACCCCAACACTCTTCCAAAGATGCCGGCCCTTGTGCTTTAAGGACCCTGCCTTAGCCCCATCTCCATCCCATTCTGATTTCCCCTCCAAGTCAGTTGCCCCATCATTCTTCTCTAACCCTGCTGGAACCTGTTATAAACCTTCCTGATGCCCGCTGGGCAAGCTACTTGCCTAAGAAAAAACCCTCTAGGTGAAGGAATTGCTTACCAGATGGATGTCAGCAATTCATAACAGAATACAACTTCACCTAATGTAACATATCACAACAGGCTGTACCACAGCTTGTAACCCAGTCCAGGTCTCCCCCTCTAATAGCTCTGCCCCTGACCATGACTTCTTAGCTTGTATTGGAAGTAGTCCACAGGAAGGTAAGGTCCTCAGTTTCTGTGTCACTGTCATTGTGAGGCATAAAACCATCATGCTCTTTCTGTAGTAAACTACAGATTCTCCTATAGAAGGATCATGATGGTTTCATGTCTTACAGTGACAGTGACATAAAAACTGAGGACCTTACCTGCCTGTGGACTGCTTCCAACACAACACAGACTAGAGAGGAGCCCAGCTCACAGTACACACAACAGCCAGCCTCAGAGGGAGCCTTAGACATTCAACCTCTTGGAATTAAAACTATACAGCACACAGAGGACCGTACCTTGCCACACATCAGTTGTCAAATGGAAGTGCATATACACCCCAGATATGGGTCCACAATGAACACTGAATCAGACCTCACTTGGACTGGCAATTGGATGACCATGTCCAATGGAGTAATTAACCTTTCTAGCCATTGGCGATCACAGCCAAAAATGTCAGTTCTCTCTAAAGGTCTGACATTCTATCCCTCTTCAAAACTTGAAGAAATACAACTGTACTCAGACCTAGAGGAATTCTTTAGAAGGTTACAACTGAGAGAATTCTTTCACAATCAAGAGGACTCATCTGATAGGAGTTATAACCACAAAAAGAAGCACTCCCACTTTACTCCACCGAGTGGATGTAACCCTAAACTGGACAACTATATAGACAACTTTAGACACAGGGTACAATCACAAATCTCCAGTAAACAGAGGAAAATTCTATACAACCTCTCACCTTTGGAAAGAAAAGCAACTGATAGCCTACACACAATAAAAGCATCACCATTAAACCTGCTGATAAGGGAGGGTGCAGTTGTGATCATGGATACAACCAACTACATACAGGAAGGCTACAGACAACTTTCGGACAACACCTGCTACAGGAAGCCAACCGCAGACCCCACAAAGAAATCCATGAAAGAATTGAAGCAACTAATCAGCACATTTCCAGAACATACACACAAGGAACTGGAAAATCTGATACCAAGAAGACCAGCACTAGGAACCTTCTACACATTATCAAAAATTCACAAATCTGGAAACCCTAGCAGGCCAATTATATCTGGAATTGACACCTTAAATGAGGGGATTTCTGGACTCATAGAAGGTGTACTCAAACCGCTGGTGCAAAACACAAACAGCTTCATACAGGATACAACAGACTTTCTAAACAAACTGCACAGTATTGACCAGCTACCACCTGACACTGTTTTGGTCACAGTGGATGTTGAATCCTTATACAGCAACATCCCTCACAGAGATGGCAAAATGGCATGCTGTGAATACATGTGAAAAGCCACCACAGAGAGCAAATATCCACCAGATGCGATAGCCAAGCTTGTGGAATACATCCTTCCACACAATTATTTCAGCTTCAACACCAACATTTACCTTCAAAATATGGGAATGGCTATGGGCACCAGGATGGCACCACAGTACACCAATCTGTTCATGGCAGATCTTGAAGAAAAATTCCTTATCACGCAACATCATAAGCCAATAAAATACTATTGATATATTGATAATATCTTTATCATATGGACAGCAGGAGAGGAAAACTTAAAACATTTTTTGACAGCTTCAATAACTTACATCCTTCCATTAAATTCCAAATAAATTACTCCAAGTGTGTGCATTTCCTGGATACCAGAGTCACACTAAAAAATGGAACACTGCAAACATCTGTGTACAGAAACCTACAAACATATGCAGCTACCTGCACAGCTCGAGCTACCATCCCTCTCTTACAAAAACATCCATTATACACAGCTAGGCCATCCGGTACCACCGCATTTGCTCAAATCAAGATGACACCTTATTACACTAAAAGAAGCTTTCAGACAAAAGGGATATAAAACCAGCTCCATTGACAGGAATATCCATTCTGTACTCCGTAGGCCTAGGGAAGAACTACTACGGTAAAAGCCACAGAGGACATCTGATTGCACACCTCTGGTTGTAACCTACAACCCAGAACTGGAAAAACTATGGAAAATAAAGATCTACAACCACTACTGTCTTAAGATGAAACTCTAAAAAATATATTTCCCAATCCACCAGTGCTTGCCTTCCACCAGCCACCAAACCTGAAGCTGAAACTGGTGCAAAGCAAACTTCCCTCTGAGCTCCAATTAGGTGACAAAGGTACAAAACCATTCAAAGCACCTCACTGCAAACTATGTACACATATCTCTCCTGAGATGTGTCAGTCATAATGGAAAAACATTTACAATCTAAAACTCATATACCTGCTCTTCTAGCAACGTAGTATGCATGATACAATGTAGAACATGTGAGGAGGGCTGTCTGTATTGGTGAAACCGGACAGGAACTCAGAACAAGAATGAATCACCACAGATTCACAGTTACCCATAAAAATGAAAATACACCCGTAGGGGAGCATTTTTCAAGACCAGATCACTCCACCAGTGATTTTACTGTCAGAGTATTAAAAGGCAACTTCAAAAACAGCCAGGAACGGCAACTATTTGAAAAAAAAATGATACAATATTTTGAAACTAAAGAAAAAGGACTTAATAAAGATGTTGGTTTTTTAATACACTACCAGTGATTATGCTTAAAACAGTGCTTCAGAGTTTCTTTTTAAACCCTCACATCAATACCCTCTGGCTCTTTTAACAGGTACCTTCTTAAGACAATGGTATGTATTTTTATGTTCGCTTGCACGTATGTGCAAGAAACATAGTGCCATCATCCAAGTTTTTGTAGGTGTGGCACCCTGTCTTTCAATTCAGTCAGTGTGTTTGCAGGCACAGCCACAGTTCACCAATGAATGCTGCAGCTGTCTATGACAGCAGTTGAAAATGCAGTGGCCTACAGTTGAAAGGGAGAAACCGCTTCAGTGAGCAATGATAAGGTACTGTTGATTAGCATATTGCCAGCAATCCTGCTTGCTAATGTCTCTGCTTTCTCTTCCTGGAACATAAACTCAGTTTGAAGTGAACTTTTCCTAGCACTATCTTTCTGGGAGGAGGCAAGTGACTAAAATGACATCCTTGGAATGTTTCCAAAAAAATATCTAATTGCCATCCTTGAAATGTTGAGTCAGAGTTCAGGGTAGGGGCGGCATTGACAAAAGCAGGAAAACAGAACCTCAAAGAGACTGAAAAAGTAGACGCAGTTTTCATCTGTTGGCACACCTGATCAGTATTGTAATAATATTCCCCAACTCTTTGAGTGTCTCCGAATAGTGCTCCCCCCACCCGCTGCACACAGTATGGCTGACGGGGGTGCCCAAACTTCCATCAGCTCCGCACTCTCCCCCAGAGTTCAAGATACCACACTGGGAGCCCACCCCAGTGTGGCATAAGTGAGAATGGCGATGGGGTGCCCAATCCTCCGTCAGCTCAATTAAACCCCCCCCCCCAAAAAAACAGACTTCCAGTTGCCATGCTGGTAGCCCAAACCAGCGTGGCACATGTCTATATAGCCAACAGGGGTGCCCAATCCCCTGTCAGCTCCACTGACCCCCCAAAACAAATCTTCCAGCTGCCACGCTGGGAGCCCACCCCAGCATGGCACAAGTCCTGTGTCATCTTCCAGAAAAGAAAACAAACACCTGAAAAGAAAAAAACTGTCCTTCGATTGTCTTGCCCCAACCCGCCCACCCTCAGCGCATCCACCCCCACACCCCCACCTCACCCCATACTTACCTCTGGAGGCTGGCACAATGATCTTCAGTGGACCGTGGACCGGGAACACATCTGCACTCTTCAAAGCTGACCACGAACTGAAGAAATGCCGGTAAGCTGTATAATGGAATAAATAGTTTTTTTTTCAACTTTGATGCATATCTCAGGCATATTTTGGAATTTTGGCACTACGTTTTCAACATGGGGTTTTTGGGACACCTCCTCATGAATTCTGGCACTGTCATGGCGTCAATCAGCCCCAAAAGGTGATTTCGTGGTCACTGCGTGGAACCACCTTTTGGGACCGATTTATGAAATGACAGTGTCACAGTTCATGAGGTAGTCCCTCAAACACCCTATGTTGAAAATTTGGTGAAAAAATTCCACAAAATTACTGATTTACGAGTGAACATTGCACAGTTCCTACGCACAGATTTTCGACATCGCCATTTTACCATACCTCCTTATGAGCAGTACAGATGTCATTTTTCACATCTCTCCCAAAATGTGTTTCTGTGCATGTAGCGCACAATGGCGCAGTCGGTGTGCGAAATCAATGTTCGGGACAGATTAAGAAAATCACAGTGACACTGTTCATGAGCAGATGCTTAAAATGGCTATGTTAAAAATTTGGTATCAAAAGTCCATAAAATGACTGTGTTATGAGTGAGCATTGCGCAGTGTCCATGCACCCTCATAAGTTCATGAATTTGTAATATTTTCAGTCCAGACTTTCACCACTGGCATTTTTCCACACTTCCTTATGAATAGTACAGTTGTCATTTTTCACACCATGGCTGAAATGTGTTTTTGCACTTCCAGTGCAGCAATGCGTTGTTGCTGTTGGAAATCACTGTTCGGGACAGATTAAGAAAATCACAGTGACACTGTTCATGAGCGGAGGTCCCAAAATGCCTGTGTTGACAATCTGCTGTAAAAAATCCCCAAACTAATTACATTACGGGTGTGCATTGCACAGTTTCTATGCATGCTCATGATTTCACCATTTTTTTAAATATTTTCACTGCAGATTTTCAACATTGCCATTTTACACCTGTATCAAATTGCCAAATCAGTAGTCTTACTAAGATCAGCTTCGGGTAACAAACTGATATTGCCACTGTTCATGAGTGGGGTCACAAAAAACCATGTTGAAAATTTGGAGTGAAAATACCAGTGAGCGGCTAAGGCATTGAGGTTTCTGACCATAACACTACCCTGTAGAGACTGACAGGCATCAGGGGTGTGACTTGGGATTGTCGCCTGTAATGCTCATACCATTCCACCCACACCCACACCCTGCAGCCAGTGAGAGGTATCGCGGTGTGCCTTGGACTCTTCAGCCCCAAAGTTCACCCCATTCTCTAATACAGCACCCATCTCATCATATTTCCTGATGGAATGGGGTAAACATAAGGGACAAAGACCCCAAGGCACACCATGACACTTGTCAGTGTCTGCAGGGTAGGGTGTGGTGAAATGGCATGGCCGTTATGCCTGATGACCCAAAGGTACACCCCAATGCCTGTCAGTATCTGCAGGGTGGTGGTGGAGCTGTCTTCAGTTCACTACTTTACTGCCATTCCTATTATGCAGCTCTGTAACTCCTACACTACCAATGCCAATGCCAGCAAGCAAACATTCGACCTTGACAAATGCTTGTTTTTTCTGTCTTGACTTTTAGAAATGTTAATTGATGGCTCAGAGTCAGAGTAAAATTAAGCAGCCCTTTGATCTTACAAGTTGATCTCTCCAACAGACACTCTCCAGTGAAAATTAGTCTTCCTGTTTATAAGAGGTGCAAATTGACTGCAATGCTTTGATCTGTAAACTGCTAGCCTATGTTTTGAATCCACATCCAACCTTTATATCTGTCATACTGCTCAGCTGTTTCCACTTTGACCTGAAGAAGAGGGTTTCATCTCTTGAAAGCTAGTCTTAGAAATAATTTTGTTAGTCCATTAAAAGGTATCACCTACAACATATTTGTTTTTTGTTTTTCTCTACATTGTTGACTAGACTAACACGGCTACCACATTTCTTTTTTTACATCCAATGTATATCAAATTACATCTACACCACAATGCATAAACCTTGTTAGAGGTGTCACACGTTATAAGCTCCCTTATATTAACATGGCAATCCTGAATCTTGGTGTGATTAAATATGATGTTGGCACATGTGTACTTGCAAATATTGCACCTCTGACACTTGTAGAAGCCATTAGGCCTCTTAGGTAGCCATGTCTGGCTACTGGAAGTTGCTGTCTTTCTTAATTGGCTATGGACCAACTTGTCCTTTAGATTACTTGCCCTACTGAAAGAAACCCTTGGACTAGCACCAATTGCACTCCCTACAGTCTCATCTGCTAATAGGACAAGTCATTTTTTGCAAATAATGTTACCAATTTGGCTGGCCAGCATATTACATTCTGAAATGAAGGTGCAGGGGGTGCTACTTCTTGGTGGTACCATGGGTTTCATTAGCAGCTGACTTCTATCTAGTTTCTCTACCTTCATTTTAGATGATTCCAGTAACTCCTGTGTCATACCCTCCTAATTTTAATCTCTCAATACGTGCATTGGCCTATGTCTCAAAGTCCTGCTCTGTGTTACCATTTCTCTTTGCCCGCAGTATATGGCTATATGGTATAGATCTCTTTAGGCTAGGTGGGTGAGCGCAATCGTGATGAAGAATAGAACTAGTAGCTGTGAGTTTTCTGAATGTTTTAGTATTGATGGTGTATAGATCACCTCCCAAATCCTGTATATTTAAACTTAAGTCAACAAAATGCAATGTGGTGGAGTCACTTGTGGATGTACATTTTAAATTTAACCTGCTTCTGTTTAGCCATTCAGTGAACTCTTGCACTTTGTTTTGATCTCCTTGCCATACACAGACAATATCATCAATAAAGCGGTACCACTCTTTAATATGTTCATAATATGGATCGACATCTTTATTGAAAACTGTAGTCTGTTCCCAGTACTCAAGAAAAAGATTGGCATAACTCGGTGGCATCACCACACATACTGCTGTACCACATCTTTGTTGATAGAATGTCCCTTCAAACTCAAAAAAGTTGTAATTTAACATAAAGTCTAAGGACTTCAAGATAAATTCACCTAGTACAGTGTCAGTTCCTTGGTACTGATTCCATGTACCGGGGTTCAAGAGGGGGTGGGACAGGTACAGGGGAAAGGTTCTGGAAGCAAAATCCAATGCAGCAAGAATATCCAGAACTGGGAAGGTAGAAGCCAGAGAAGGTGAGGGGGGCAGCAAGGTCAGCACCCAGGGTGGGGGCTGACCAAACGAGCAGACACGAAAGACCATTAGGCCTATTCTGCTGGCATTTTAGTATGTTAGTATGATTCAGAAAAAATTCAGTGGCAGAAATGCCCTGTTCATGGTGTATGAAGGTGGAGAGTACTCCACATCAGTCCCTAACCAGCTACAGTCCTTTTTCCACGTGATATCTTTTAATTTACAAAGTAAATCTGTTGTGTCTTTTATATGTGATTTTAAACCATTAACACTTGTAAAAAGAAATTTACAAACTTGTCTAAGTGTTGGGTAAGGGAGCCAGTCCTTGAAACTATAGGCCTCCCTGGCAGTATTTCCCTGTTTTTATGGATTGTTGGTAGGATATAGAATCCTGGTACTATCGGGTATTTCTTATATAACAAAGAACATATTCACTTTCTGATATTTCTCCCTTTTTTTACTGCATTAATTAGTAAAGCATATAGTTCCTTCCTGTATTGTGGTATCGGATTAGATAGTAATTTACTGTAACTTCCGTCATCATCCAATTATTTCAAAGCAATGTCCCTATACAAGTTTTTGTCAAGTATGACAATGTTGCCACCTTTGTCTGCTGGCTTAATGACCACTGCATCATCTTTGGACAGTTTATCTAGTGCTATTCTTCCACAGTTTGTTAGATGATGCTTACGTGGAACAGTACTGTTCTGTAGCAAATTTCTTAGTTGTTTAGAAACAGTTTTTTTATATGCACCAATCACATTATTGTATGTTTTTGGACAAAACTCTGAGCTGGGTCTAAACATTACTTTCCTTAGGTTTAGCTTAAAGTCTTCACTCACTCTTAATAGTCCAGTACCACTTCTTACCTGGGAGGTCAAGAGTTCAGGTTCAGTCTCATTTTCAAGAAACACATCTTCAAGTGCTTTTAAAGCCATAGAAACACCCATTATTTCAGATTCAGTGGTGGCATTCAAGTCTTGTGCCCCTACAATTCCAATGTCAGTGCTTTCGGAGTCCCGGGTGTTCACATCAATATGTGAAGCAGTCCCAATTTGTGCAATTTCTTGCAGAATAAGATTCATATCCTCTGTATAAGCTGATTCATCCTCCGTAGTGAAACCCATGGTAGCACAGTTATAATTGGGGAGATCAGTCCTTTGCTCCCTCGAAAAATGCAGCTTCAAGTGTAAATTTCTGAAGAATTTATTAAGGTCCCTGAAAACTCCAAACTCATTATCTGTAGAGGTGGGAATAAAACTTAGACCTCTTTTTAGAATAGATTCTTGAAATTTATCAAGAGTTGGACTATATAAATTTAGGATCTGTACGTAAGATGCCTCTTCCGCTCTCTGAGCCATCTCTCTATGCCTGTATGTGTTACGTCCTCCCCATTTGCCCCTTCTGGTCATTCGTTTTCTTTTTCTTTTGGAGCAAGTTGTTTCTGAAAATTCGGTTCCTAACTAGATTCCTGCACGGATTCTTTAGATCTGTCTTTGGTGTTGCCCTTATTCTTGGGTGTGTGTCAACCTCTTTCATTTCTGGCAGATCTTACCCTAGGCCTAGATCTACCCCTACTCTGGAATCTTGGTTTACTCCCTGTCATATAGAAGGGTGGGGGGGTGCCACTGGCCACCAACGGGGATACGAAATTAAAGTAATATGGGGGTTGGAGGGTATGGCGTGCCACTAGACACCAGGGATATAGATTTTGGTATGACACTGAATGGGGAAAAGTGGAAGATGGGGGTTCCACTAGACACCAATGATTTGAAGTAAAAAAAATATTCAACTGGGAGGGTTGGAGATGCCACTAGACACCAGGGGTCAGATATTCAAAACTTTACCCTGGAACAAAATTAGCACTGCCCAGTATGCTAAATTAGCCCAGAACCAATAGTCGACTTTATTCAAAGGAATAGTCCCGGGGCTAAACCTGCTGAATATAACATGCACAGCAAGCCGTGCAAACAGAGCTGTGAGTGTAGTGCAAAATAGCCCAGCAAAGAAGACAGCACTGAATAGAGCAACAAAGACAGCTCTGAATATATCAGGCAGGCACTACAAACAGCAACAGCAGCACAGTGCAGAGATGGGAAGCAAATGGCCATTGGGTGCACATGCAAAGATGTACAGCCCCGAAAGTGTACACAAGTGCATACAGCAGTGGAGAAGACAAACAGTGGCAAACCAACAACCAAAGGCAGTGGCAAGAAACCACACATGTGCCAATAACCAGAACCCAAAGACAAGATCAGCAACCTGAACAATATAACAAGCAGCCAATAATGACACAAGACACAGATATGCAAAAGCAGAAAAGGTGTATTCAAAGTGCAACAACAAAAACAACTGCAAGAAGCAACACTATGTACAACAAACTATAAACTGGGGAGGGGGAAATATCAAAAAGGGTAACAATATATACACACCACACAAATGTTGACCGCTACACAAACAAAACAACAAACTGTAAGGCACAACTGTAAATCAGTTACAAAGGGGGGGGGCGGAGAAGGGTTCAAAACAAGGGAAGTTTCATTAATGGTCCACTGGCTGGGGCAGTGCAGGTATAGGAAGATGCACCTCCAGTATCCTGGCCACCCTCCTCATTTCAGCAATCATGACAGCCTGCTGTTCAATTAATGTTCTCTGCCGCTGCACTATCCTCCTCAAGAGATCATCCCACCCCTCATCCTCTTCAGGCCTGGTGGCCCAGAGTGAGTGCCTTCATGGACCCATGGGCTGAAAGACAACCACATAAGATTGGTGCACTGACAATGTGGAGCACAGAAACCCCCCAAGATGATGTCCCAGGGGTGGATATCATGTCCCAACAACCATGGCCATGAACCCAAGGGAAAGCAATGCATGTGCCACAAGCACTGTGCATGTAAGCCACAGTGGAATACAACATGGCCACACAGCCACACCAAACACAAATTAAGGTCTGGAAGGGTCCTGCCATTACTCACATGTCTGGGAACATGCACCATGGCTGAGCAAGATGGTGGCTGGCTGCCATACAGCAGAGCAAGCCCCCCCCTCCCCGGCCTACAGTACAGGAATGCAATGGTTGGGACATGCTGCCCACTTTAATGTAGGTACAGACACTATGCCATACAACAATACCATCACAAGGCACATAGGCCAGGACCAAGCCAACAGAAACCAGCAACAATGTCACCCACAGCCTGTGCAGCCAAGGCACAGCCCCACCCCCCACGCCATGACTGAGACTGCAGTGTGGTACCACACCGACCTGTGCACATGGCAGCCTCTAGATATCCCCCACAATACCCATGACCCACCACCCTGCAGCAGCAATGCATGTAAATGGCTTGTAGGTGTACTCACGTGCAGTATCCTGCTGCCCATCACTCATGTTTGTCCTCCTATGGCTGCTGTCCTGGACCCTCCTGGTGGGCTGGCTGGCCGGTCTCTGCTGCGCTATGCAGAGGGAAGGAAGAACACAGTGTTCATAACTGCATGGACATTACCATCCCTCATAAATCCACTAGGCCACTGCAGCTGTGAATGCCACACTACCGTACAACCCTGGTGCATGTGATGCCTGACTGAGCTGTGCACAGCAGTGACACGTGTACCAATGGTGGATCATGCTGTGTGGTATGTGCAAACATCACACACCATGACAGCAACCTGACATGGAACACATGTCATGACAAAGGCACTGCACCGGTCACCCTATACAACACACAGAGGTGTGGTCCAGGTGCCCCCCCCAATTGTGTGGCAGCACAACACAGATGTACCCACATTCAACACATGCACCTGTGTGACATGTGAACAGCAGTAACATGACAGTGTCGGACACTTACCTGGCGCAAGCACAGTCCCCTCCCAAACCATCCTCCTGAACCTCTTCCAGGCGCTGCCACTCCTGGTGCTACAGGTCTATGTATCTGTGCCTGCACTGCTCCCTGTTCTGTGTAACACCTGTCCTCCATAACAGGTGCTGGGCAGTGGAGACCCAGACCTGTTGCCTAGGCCTGTCCCCCTTCCTCACCTCCCCAAACAGCTGGCTGTCCCTCTGCACTACTAGCTGAACAAGGTTGACAAGTTCAGCCTCACCCCATCTGTGATCCCTCTGCACCACAGCCCTTTGTTTCCTAGACCCAGGCATTGTACCCTGATGCTCTTGCTATCACTGGCAACTCCCTCTTACACTAACATAACACACAGTGGCACAGGAAATGGTGACTCATGCAATTGCACCACACTATACAGCCGTATGTGGTGCTACAATGGTTTAGCACCGCATAAGCCCAAATGTGTGCCACTGCACATGCACGACTCCTCTGTGACCCCCCCCATGCCAGCATATTGTCATGCATGCACAGCTGACATGGCACAAAGTGAACTTGAGTGGTGCTGATCGGGTAGCTGTGCCCAGCGGTTCACCTGGTTTTAATGCTTTTGCCCAGGACTAAATTGTGCCATATTCAAAGGCCATATGCAAATGACCCTACTTAGTTATTCACAGGGCAAACACCCGATGGAGCACCTCATTATAGGCTCATCTGCATACACATTAGCATGTGGATTGCCCGGCTGGGCTACTCAAGGCCTCACAGGGCTCCACCTGCAGGTCTGTGAGGCAAAGCAGGTGTAAGGAGGAAGACTGTCAGAGGTTAACAACCCCAACAGTATGTCATAGCAGGATGAGCAGGTGCATCCAGGTATGTAGGACACTGTGAACACAATCTTGTACTGTATGGCAGGACAGTGTGCCCACAGATAAATGTCAGTGTATTGTTATCATGTGGTGGGGACCAGCTGTGCTACAAATGATGCAAAACCCCCATAACACTGCAGGCCTGAGTGTTGCAGGGTGTGCATACAGTCACACACATCCCAAGTGTAGTGCATACCTCTCAACTTCCTGCCTCATATATCAGGATCAAGGCTTAAGACAATTATGGACAGAGCCGGAATTAGGGACACGTCTTCATATTTGGTTCTATCCACTCAGGAAGCAGATAAGATAAGGGGCTTAGTGTAAAATGCATTCGCTAAGGTTGAACATGTCTGGAATTGTAATGTCTGACATTCATGTGGGCTTAGAACCCCCACTGTTATGTCACAGAAACACAAATTGTAGGAGGGACAGAATACACCTGTGAGGCAAAATCATGGATGTACCTGAATATCAGGGGCAGTTTGGAGGTATGGTGCAATGTAGGGGACAGGCCCATTTCTGTTGGCCTGTCTGCATGTGGCTTTGACTACACACACTGCTGAGTATACATGGCAGCAGTACCACAGCAACTGGGTAACGTTACTGGGGAGAG
The DNA here is from genome assembly GCA_016271365.2 of Neoceratodus forsteri. NCBI lineage: Eukaryota > Metazoa > Chordata > Ceratodontiformes > Ceratodontidae > Neoceratodus > Neoceratodus forsteri. The sequence goes on from CM057453.1 coordinate 80,206,846, forward strand.
GGGCACCACATGCACACAGCAATACCTGGGGTACATCATTTGTGTGCCACTGGCTACACACCTGCCATGACACATACAGGACACAGTCCACCGTACAGGCATCACCATGCACTGCTCAATGGCTGTAACACTCGTGGAAATCCTGTTTCAGCCATCTGGCCCTTGTCAACAGGCCCTGACCGTGTGGTGTGACTCTCAGTGATCTGTTGGGCCAGGAACTGCACACATTGGTTGGTGGGTTCGGTGGTACAGATGAACATTCCACAGGTGCCACATGCTTTGCTGGGTTGACAGACACATAGCGGCCCACACCTGGGCACCCACCAGCACCTAAATGACTGCAGAATGCCATTCCCACAGCATGGCAGGGTCGACTGGGCATGGCAAGGCCATGCCACCAATGATCAACAGCCATGTGAGGGATCCCGCAGCTGCTGTATGTGTTCAGCCATGTGTGCAGCATCTTCAGGACACTGACATTGTCCTGCCATCCTGTGGTACTGACTGATAGCTGTGGGACATGTCCATGCCTGATGCCTGTGTCATGGTACCACAGGGACAGCCATGCACCCTACAACTGTGCTCTGCCATGGCTGGTGGCAAACACACATTGTGGAACACACGTATGAGGGAGCCACACACAGGCTGTGGCAGATGCACAGAGAGACACACACATGCATGCCATGGAACTGGCAGTCACTCACAACAGTTCTCTTCCTCCCCACACAGGTGCTAATGAGGGACACGTGTGCCTACAGGTGTACACATTTCCAGATGAGGAACTGAAGGCCCTGGTGACTATGTACCAGAACAGGCTGGCCCAGATGCAGAGATACAAGAACACCAATGCTACTGTCTGCCTAACATGGGTTGAGATCACCACAGAGGTTAATGTGGTGGGTGGACGTGGGCAGAGTGTGGATCCTGCAGGAAGCGATGGCACAATCTTCAGACATGTCAAGGAGGAAGAGGCACAGCAGCTGCGGTCACAGATGGGGACAGGTGGCAGTCCCATGCCGGCCAAGTTCAGGAGGGCAGACCCAGTAATGCATGTCATTGTAGCCACACTCAGGCCAGTGTCCCTGGCAGGTGTGGAAGGTGGGGGATGTGAGACACCGCTGGCGCTGCACAGGGCATGTGAGTGTCAGACCCTGTGGCTAGTGTTGTGCATGTTTACATCTGGGTGTCCTGTAGGACCCACACCTGTGTTGGGGCATGTCATGTGCCTGACATGCACACCTGTCTGCATGTGCCTGTCCTGGTGGTGCCATGCATGCCATTGCCCATTACCACAGGCATGTGCCTGCATGCTGCATGTGCCTGTCACTGCAGGCAATGATAACCACACAAGTTGGCTGTGCCGCATGGCATGCATGCCTCATGTGGTTGTGCCTGTGCACCATGCTGTGCTGTGGCACGCCACATGGGGTAGTCTTTGGTGCAGGTCCCACAAGTGGCATGTTGCAGCCATTACATGTGCATGTGGATGTGTGTGCCACACAGTGGGAACAGGACTTCACATGCACCCTGTGCTGTATGGTGTGAGTGTGGTCCCTGTGCACCTTGCCTGTGGTGATGTGTGGGCATGGTACACTGGGTTGGGGCTGGCACTGTGTGATATTGGAAGCACCCTGGTGTTGTGCATGTGGTGGTGGTGGTGTGGACACACTGTGTCATGTACAGTAGACTCAATATTTTATTCTTGCTTCACAGCCCAGACCATCGGACAGGCAACAGTGGCCCATGCAGAGGAGGGAGGTGATGACGGCCAGCCAAGAATATCATGTTCAGGCCTGCAGGGGCATAGCAGAAGGGATGCTATGGCTATGGGCCACACCTCAAGGGGGTTCACTGCAGCCATGTCCTATGATGGGGATGATGATTATGAAGATGATGATGATAAGACTTTTGTACCAGGCCTGGATTGCCTAGTGGACATTGAATTTAGGGATGGGGGTTCATTTTCAGGATTCAGCATTGGACCTGAGGACCTCTCCATGGTGCCAGCAGCAGCCAGAGGGCTGCTACATACACATTGCCTGCTAGGTGGGCCTTGTCCTTTCCTGCCAGGGTCCCGGTATTGTTTGGGACCAGTACAGCTGTAGTGGCATCCGATAGCAGCAACGCAGCAACTGCTAACATAAACAGCACTGCCAATGCCACCGGAGATGGTCAGCAGGCAGGCAGCATTCAAATAGTACCCATGACACAACAGCAATACACAGTGGCCCCAGCAGTGATGCCCTTGCTTACACGGGGTGTTGTGAAAGGCCTGAGTCTATTGCAGGCCAACAGGCAGCAGAGCTAGTTGCACGACAAACACTGCCGATGCACATACCCCAGCCCCCCAACCCCATCCAAGGTGTGCAGCCACAGGAGGGGCATGACAACACAGGTACCTGAATGCTGTTTCACAGTGCTGTGGACTCACAGTCAGTCACACAACAGGAGCTACATGCATTCAGGAGGGAGGTGCGGTAAGAACTGTCCCTGTTCCGTGAGGCAGTTGCTACTGCCCTCCTGTGGGTCGTGCAGCTGGCAGAGGAACATGCGGAACAACACCAGATTGCCCTTGACCGTGGGTTTAGTGCACTCACTGGGGCTGTGAGAGACCTCACTGCCACTATTAGGGAGCTGATGTTGGGTGCACAGCTGCAGACAGGTAGTACAGGCCAACACCGCACCAATGGTGCTCTACAGCGTGCCTCCATGGCATGTGGTAGGTGTTCAGGGTCATCCAGCACAGCCTCCACCATGACACATGCACAGAGGACTACCTGTCATGGGTCACTTGCATCAGCAAGCCCACACCATGGATGCAGCTGCAATAGAGCCACATCCACACCAGTGTCATCACCTGCCACATCGTCTACCCACAGTACACCCCCCACAGTGTTCACCGTGGTGACTCTGTCAGGGCCTGTGGTGGGAGACGGTACTGAGGGCATCTCACCACCACTCACTGACACTCACAGCACAGTCACACCACCCACATACACCTCTGCTGCACCACACACATGCCACCCCTTCATTATTGTACATTTGTTTGCATTTATGTTCACTGTTGATCACCAATTGCACATTACTGTGTGTTGCACATGTTGAAGGATCTACATTAAAGGGCATTGCATGCATGTTTGTTGTCTTATTTGTCATCACTCACCTGGCCATCCATGCTAGTGTTCCAGTGATGTGGGTTTGGTGCTCCTGTGCCCTCCTGGCCACGTGGGGGTCATGCTTCTCAAGTTGCTCTACCATCCCCTGGACCCCTGGCTCTGTGTCACTGTCTAGATGTTCCTCGGGTTCAGACACATATGTTCCATGGTTCAGTGCCATGTTGTGCAACATACAACATGCAAGGAATATGCGATGGACCTTCTGAGGGTGATACTGTAGGGCACCACTGGACCAGTCTAGGCAGCAAAAACGCATCTTGAGCATGCCATAGACCCTCTCGATGACATTCCTAGTGGCAGCATGGGCCTCATTGTACTGCTCCTCGATCACCGCTGCTGGCCGGAGGACCGGTGTTAGGAGTCAGGGTCTCAGGGGATAGGCACTGTCCCCTGTGAACACATTACATTGTGTTAGCAATATCCTACTGTTACTGATACACCATAACTGCCCGCTGTGCTACCATGCTGGCTGTCTATCACACTCACCCACTACCCACGTGTGCATTCTGATTGCTCTGTCCGACTACAGGGGTGGGCTGTGTCATGCCTGCTGGTTGTACTCACCAACAATGTGTCCACTGAGTATGCTGCCATCCTTGAACACCCAACATAGCCTGGACTGGTGCCAGATAAATGCATCATGGGCACTGCTGGGGTACTGTGCAAAGACATTGATTATGCACTGAGCTGCTTCACACACCACCTGGCAATTGATGGAGCAGTTGCCCTTCATGTTCAGGTACACATCACCGCCATCATCAGACGGTGCGCGGACTGCAACATGGGTGCAGTCAATGGCACCAAGTATATCTGGTAGGTGTGAAACCCTATAGAATCGCTGCATGGTTTCTCTGTGTTCCTCTGCTGTGTTGAGGAATATGATGAATTCACCAGCATGTGGTAGGAAAGCATCCAGGAACAGGGTCAGGAGGAGTGAGGTAGTATATTGCGATACACCGATGGTATCACCCAATGGTGTCTGGAAGGATCCAGTGGAGAGGAAACACATTGCAGCTGTCACCTTTTCCTCCACGGTCATTGCATGGCTGTATCTGGTGGTACTCTGCAGCTGATCTTAGAGGAGCTCACAGAGCTGCCTCAACATGACCTTGTTCATTCTGTACTGGCCCACAAGGTAGTCATCCAGGAGTGTCTCAAAGGACACTCTCGGGCAGTACAGCCTGTGTGTAATGTATCTCCTCCTTGGCATGCGGTGTGGGCCAGGGTGGGCCTGCTCCCTCTCTTCCTCTTCCAGCACTTTAGCCATCAGTATGGACAGCACATCATTGTTTGCCACAGCCATCCTCTTCCTGGTGCGGGTTCATGCCCCTCTCTGTGATTTACCCTAAGTTAAGACCTGCATTTTGTAGGCCGTAACTTGCACCATGCTATAGAGGGAGCTACTTGTCCTTGTGTTATTCTTTTGAATATAGCTTAGCATCAGTATGCATGTCCCAGCCACTCAGTTTGTACCTTGCATACATTATCTTTTAACGCCAGTGCTATGGCCTTATGCCAGCGCTATTTCACCCTTTGAATAAGGTGCTATGGCGCTAATGTGGTGCAGTCATGGCACAATGTTCTGAATATCTGGCCCCAAGGCTATTAACTATAAATGAATGGGGACCAGGGCACAGTTGCAGGGTGCGGGGGTACCATTGACCATCAATGCAAATTTAATAAGTCATATATGGAAATTGGAGGGTGGTGGGGGTGCCACTAGATGCCAGGTCTATTCACTTATATTAGTAGGGAACAGTCACAAATTTAGGTTGAGAGGGGTCCAGTGATTACCAAGGAACAGACAAATTTCAGTTAGAAAAAGCATTTGTCAATGCCGAACGTTCGCTTGCAGGTATTTGCAGTGGTGTTTGGCATGTATGGTGCTTTACCCTAATGCCCTGTGCGATTGCTGGTATTTGCACAATACATTTTCAGCATGACCTTTTTGTTACCCCCATTGTGCGCTACATAGGCGGAAACACGTTTTGGGCAGGATGTGAAAAATGACAGCTGTACTGCTCATAAGGAAGTGTGGTAAAATGGCAATGTTGAAAATCTGGAGTGGAAATATTGAAAATTCGCAAACCTACGAGCGTGCGTGGGAACTGTGCAATGCACGCTCATAAAACAGTCATTGTTAGGAATTTTTTCACCAAATTGTCAACATTGGCATTTTAAAACATCTGCTAATGAACGGTGTCACTGTGATTGTCTTACTGTGTGCCATACATTGATTTTGCACACCGACTGCGCCATTGTGCACTACATGGGTGGAAACACGTTTTGGGCAGGATGTGAAAAATGACAGCTGTACTGCTCTTAAGGAGGTGTGGTAAAATGGCAATGTTGAAAATGTGGAGTGAAAATATTGAAAATTCGCGAACTTATGAGCGCGCGTAGGAACTGCACAACGCACGCTTGTAAAACAGTTATTTTTAGGAATTTGTTCACCAAATTTTCAACATAGCCATTTTAAGATCTATGCTCATGAACAGTGACACTGTGCTTTTCTTAATGTGTCCCATACACTGAGTCCACACAGCGACTGTGCCATTGTGCGCTACATGGGCAAAAACATGTTTTGGGCAAGATGTGAAAAAATGACAGCTGCACTGCTCATAATGAGGTGTGGTAAAATGGCAATGTTGAAAATGTGGAATGAAAATATTGGAAATTCGCAAACTTACGAGCGTGCATAGGAACTGCGAAACGCAGACTCGTAAAACAGTCATTTTTAGGAATTTTCACCAAATTTTCAACACATCCATTTTAAGACCTCTGCTCATGATCAGTGTCACTGTGATTTTCTTAATGTGTCCCATACATTGATTTCGCACACCAACTGCGTCATTGTGCGCTACATGGGTGGAAACACGATTTGGGTGAGATGTGAAAAGTGACAGCTGTACTACTCATAAGAAGGTGTGGTAAAATGGCAATGTTGAAAATCTGGAGTGGAAATATTGAAAATTCACAAACCTACGAGCGTGCGTAGGAACTGCGCAACGCACACTCGTAAAACAGTCATTTTTTAGGAATTTTTTCACCAAATTTTCAACATAGCCATTTTAAGACCTCTGCTAATGAACAGTGTCACCAAGATTTCCTTAATGCATCCCATACATTGATTTTGCATATCGACTGCGCCATTGTGTGCTACATGGGCGGAAACACATTTTGGGCAGGATGTGAAAAATGACAGCTGTACTGCTCATAAGGAGGTGTGGTAAAATGGCAATGTTGAAAATCTGGAGTGAAAATATTGAAAATTCACGAACTTACGAGCCTGCTTAGGAACTGCACAACGCACGCTTGTAAAACAGTCATTTTTTGGAATTTTTGCGCCAAATTTTCAACATGGGTTTTGGGACCCCTTCTCATGAATGATGTCACTGTCATGGTGTTATTCTGGCCGAAGGGTGATTTGCGCAGTGACTGTGAAATCACCCTTTGGGCCTGAATAATGCCATGACAGTGACATCATTCATGAGAAGGGGTCCCAAAAACCCCATGTTGAAAATTTGGTGCAAAATTTCCAAAAAATGTCTGAAATATGCAATAAAGTTGAAACCCCCCATCTAGCCCATTATACAGCTTACCGGCATTTCCTCAGTTCGCGGTCGGTTTTGAAGAGTGCAGACGTGTTCCCGGTCCACCGAAGATCGTCGTGCCAAGCTCCGGAGAGGTAAGTATAGGGTGGGGGTGTGTAGAGAGCTGGGTGCACAGTGGTGGGTGCGGGTTGTGGGAGGGGGCACTGGGAGACTACGTGGGACCGCTTTTTCTTTACAGGTTTAAAAAAAAAAAGGACTACGTGGGATGTTTGCCATGCTGGGGTGGGCTCCCAGCATGGCAGAAGATGGCTGGGGGGGTCCAAGGAGCCAACAGAGGATTGGGCACCCCTGTCGGCAAACTATGCGGGGGGCCCCCATCGGCAAAAAAAAAAAACTGGACATTTGCCACTCTGGGGTGGGCTCCCAGCGTGGCAGAAGGATGGATTGGGGGGGCCGTGGAGCCGAAGGGGGATTGGGCACCCCCTTCGGCAAACAACGTTTGCCACGGTGGGGTGGGCTCCCAGCATGGCACCAAAGCTTTGGGGTGGATGCGGGGACGCATGACACGAGGGGGCCGCGTGATGCGGTGCTCAGTATGACAGCGGTGGTTTTCTTTGAAGCGAAGACCACTGCTGTCATACACAGCTCTCACACCCATTGGTGCAGGACTGCCATGCCTGCTCAATGGAGCACTGGATTGCAAGGGAGAGGCACACCTCCAAAGTGTGCTACTGTCCCAAAACGTTCCTTGCGCATTCGCGCAAGTGAATGTAAAAATAAAATGTGACAAAATTATGTATGCATGGGAGCAAAGGATCCAAAGGACCCTGCTCTACCAGAGTGAAATGCATGTGGGTTCAGGGTCCAAAGGACCCTGCACTCCCAAAGCAAAATAAGGATAGGATTGTACTATCTCAAAAAGTAAGGAAATAAATTGTAAAAACTTTATTAATGCAACAGTTGGGGTCAAAGTGACAAAAGGTGGGAAATGTGGCATTAGGGTTTAAAACCCTAACACCCTCCCCCTTCAGGCAGCACACCAGGTATGGGGTGTGCCTTGGGGTACTCCAGCCTAATTTCATTCTTCTACACTGTACATATCTGACCTTATTTACAGATGGAATTGGGAGAGCGTTAGGCTTGAGTATCTCAATGTTCGCCCCACACCAGATGTGCTGCCTGGGAGGGGAGGGTTATAAACCATAACACCAAATTTCCCAAATTCTGTGGCTTTGACCCTAACTGGTGCATTAACAAAGTTTTTTTGCAATTTAAATAGATATACAGTAGATATAGATATAGATATAGATCCAGATGCACACACACACACACACACACACACACACACACACACACACACACACAGTGAAGCCCACCAGGATGCAACAACATACTGCAGCAGTCTGCAGCAGAGTTGCTGCAGCAAACAAGGCAATTTTAGTTTTTTTCATGCAGTAAATTGAGAGACTATGTTGCATCCTGCTGGGCCCCAATGAAAGCTAGATAGATAGATAGATAGATAGATAGATAGATAGATAGATAGATAGATAGATAGATAGATAGATAGATAGAATGAATGAATACATATAGTGTGTGTGTGTGTGTGTGTGTGTGTACACACATATTCTTTGCAAAAAAAACCTGCTTTAATGAACCAGTTAGAGTTCAACTTAAAGCAGTAAAAACAGGAAATGTGGTGTTAGGGTTTCCAACACTAACTCCCTATCCCCCCACCACCACATCCCACAAGCAGCCAAAGGGACAAGACAACACAAGCAACCACAAACAATCATCACAACAACATACAACTTTTTCCAGATAACGCAAGAGACATCTATCATCATAGTCTAGTGCGTCTGCAGCCATGGATGCACAAGCACAGTTCAACACATACACACCCACTTAAGGCTGCAGTTATTTTATGTAATATGTGACACTGTCACTGTACTGTATATTTGCAATAACTTCCTAAATCTTTGAAATATTTTATTTTAATGTGAGTGTAATCATGATTGTATACTATTTTCAGTACTAAGAAATTGGATCACAACTGCATACAAATGGTCGATTTTTATTTTTTTTTTACTCTTTTATGGAATGATGATTCTAAGATAATGTCAGTGGGGCCTATGCATGAATGAGTGGAGTGGCTACGTGCCACATATCTGTGGCGCATAGCCATTCTGCACCCATTGTGCCCCCATGTAGGATGCACTAACCAGGATGCACAGCCCCTATGCACCTAATTCCCTGGCCGTGCAGACAGCAACGGGGTGGGGCAGATGGGGGGCTTGCTGGCACAATGTGGCATGTACTATGGTGGCATGTTGTACCATGCTCCAGGGGCATAAGAGGGCACCATTTACATCAGGGGAGACCCTGCCATAGGCACCCTATGTGCCCCTCCCCACTCATGGTGGTAACCCTCACATGCCCCAACAGGTATATGGGACATCCCCAACATGACTGACCACATGCTCAGGCCAGATGGCAGCCCCCTCATGGCAGGAGACACACAGGACTACACCACCGACATGTCCGCTCATTGCACCTAGACTCAAGCTTTGGCACAGTGTGCCCTTCCCATCTACCAAAGTCACTATCATGACTACTGACATATGAGGCCCTGTTGGCAGGATACACACACCCCTACACACAGGTGCCCCAGCCATAGTGTCCCAGCACCCACCCCCAGTACCACTGCCCCCATATTGGTGGTCAGTGGGTCCCTGCCCCCACACAGCAATAGCAACACCCCTGCTGCCCTAGCTCCTCATTGGCGCCATGGCTAGGAATGGCCAGTGGCATAGCTCTCCATACATTTCCTTGGCCACCAGCCATCCTAGTGATACTGGGAGCAGGCTGCCTATTTATAGGTACCCACTCCCAGCATCATTTGGATGGCCAGCAACTGAGGAGGTGTGTGGAGGGCTGTGCTTCTTCCCATTCCTAGCCAAGGCAGCAACAGGATGGTACATGTTGTCAGTGCCATGGGGGGGTATGATAACCACCAATGCTTGGGAGGGGCATTTAGGTTCAGGGGGGAGGATGTGCAGTACTGGGAAGCATGAGGCATGGACACCCTGCTGTTTTTGGGGATACACCACAGGTGGGGAGTGATGGTTGGGGGGTCCTGTACAGCACCAGGGCTGGGACTGCCCTGTGTTGGTATTGGGGGTGCTCACAAGAATGTCCAGGGGTTGGGGCTGCCATGTGTTGGGGTGGCAGGAGGGTTACTGACAAGAGCAGGGATGGGGTAACACTGTGTTGAGGTGGGGGAGCCCCTGGACATATGGGGTGGGCTTGCTGTACATCAGGATGAGGATTGTAGGCAGGGGCCACGGGTGGACTATGGTGAATGTGGCCACATGGGTCCAGGTGTTCGTTGGTGCTATTCACACACCCAGAACCCCACCCTGCCACATAAGGGATCCACTGTGGTACCCATGCTGGGCATTCCATTGAATGTCTGACTGGGTGTGTGACTCCATTCCAGCCATTCTGCAGAGTACTGCGCGCCAGGGGCAGAGCCATGGATAAGTGGTTGCTGATGATGAGTGCCAGCCGTGTGCACCTGTCCACAGGTGCAGAGCTCCATGGGCAGGATATGTGCCTCTGGCACTTATTTACCACCTGATCATGCATAGGCCTCATTAATAGGAAATGGCACAAAACAGTAGTAGTGCACCTTGAAATACTGCTTAGTTACATCACCGCACGGGGATCAGAATTTCAAAATATTTTGTTAGATACAATACTTACATGTAATTATGGTTCTGTGGTAACTTCTCAATTGTGAGGAAACACAGTAAATTATAATAGTGTGTTTACCAACACCAATAAGTAAAATTACAACATTAAGATCAAAATTGTGTGCAAATGTTGCTTTTCTCTTCTTTTTTTTTTTTTGCATGACATCATAATTTTTCAGTAAGCTGTACATCAACAGATGGAATGAAGTGATAATAGTGTCATCAAAAATAGCAGTCATGGGCATCACAGCATCTAGATCATGATTTCACGTAAATGTAACAAATTGTGATATTTTTCTTATAGGTTCCACATACAGTCATGAGCACATGATAGTGGCTATACTAAGAAAATGGTACCAAAAAGACATTTTTGTGTTCTAAATTACAAACTATTAAGATTACTGTTCAGAGATCATAACTGCATGCAAATGTTCATTATATTTGTTTTTTTTTTGCATGGAATTGTGATTGTATACTAATGTGAATAGTAGCACATGGAGAAAGTCATAGCAGTACACTTACAAATGGTGCTTATTACGTTCACTTGCGTGCATGCACAAGGAACATTTTGTCACAGTAGGACTTTTTGGAGGTGTGTGACCCTCCTGTGCAATCCAGTGCTCCGTGTAGCAGGCGCAATCCTACCCCGCCAATGGATGTGCAAGCTGTCTATGACAGCAGTTCAGCTGCCCTGGCCTTCAGTTCTAAGAAAATGCCCGCTGCAATCAGCGGTGGCAACGTGTATGCATTTAGCATATTTACATCACCCTTTCCCTCTGCTTGAAATCCCTCCCAGCATTTCAATAGCGAAAGACGAATGACTGACAGTTCCCCCGGCAACAAGTTGATAAATGAAAGAAACAAAAAAAGTATATGTAGGTCAAACATACTTCCTCTGATATACAGCGCCATCTGATAAAAGTAAAGGAGGTCAAATATCTCCCTGTATTGAGGTCATTGCCCATTCTCTTGAAATGAGCAGGATCTCCAAGCAATAGTTTTAATTCCTAAAGAATGCAGCTTCTGACCAAGTTCGTGGCTGGCGTGGATGAAAAGCCAAGCACTAGGACTGCAAGCAACAGTTGGATGTGACTGTGGACGATTCTGCTTCTAGGGCATCTAAACACTAACTTGGCAGTATTTTGCACATTTAGTCAAAGAGAACACATAAATCCTATTTACGTGGATTTTTATGGGATCTGATAAAACTGTATAACTAAAATGTTCATTGCATTTGCACTATAAAATGTATTAAAACATTTGTAAATGTATCCATATATCTTGTATTGTGATTAATGTTTTGTTTATTTCAGTGCCCATACGAATTCTGAAATGGTTTATTTTGGTAAATCCTATGCCCCAACTTTTTCTGGCTACATGTCCGTCCAAAAATACATTTCCGTACATAAAGCAACAAAACGAGAAACAAAACGTCACTGCCACCATCAGCCAGTTTATAGCCCGATGACCTATTCAGATGAATACATTTTTATTCCAAAACCGTTAGCTAGAAAGCAACTAAAAATAACTATCCCAAATGCTTCTATCACCTGAAAATGGACGTGGTCCTCACAGAGGTTTAGAATGGTAATTGGATGCTTGAGATGAAGAATCGCAAATGCTAACATTTCTAAACGTTGACGCACCCAGTAGTTTTAAAGTTGCATAATTCTGGAGTTAAACACATTTACCAGCCCCCTTTACAATATCGTATCACTGTTTTTTGCTGAATTATACAAGCTAGAATTGCTTCTACCGCAGCGCTAGTAAAGCCTGTGGGTGCAAATGAGTTGTGGCTTGCTGTAATAAATAATGCCGTTTTCCTGATACCAGGAAGATACAACTATCAATGGATTTGTGAATATAATGTGCTGACCTGTATGTATTCTTGTTATGTTTTTTAAGGGGACTATGTTTTTTTTTCCTGTTTTAATCCTGCAGGACATCGTCTGCCACCTAAGGACATTACATTAGCATGTACAATAAAGCTAAAGAGATACAATAAATGTTATGTGGTGGCCAAGTGTTGATATTCAATGTGTGGCATCACTAGTCACTCTGCCTCCTCAGGTGGGATAATGTAATAATGCCATCTTGCAGAGCTGGACAGACCCTTTTTTTCATTTTTCCCTGACAGGCAGTCTATGGGTTTCACATTACTTTCATTGACAAAATCAAGGTTGATGCCCCTTGGGGCTGTCTTCTGTCTGAATGAGGACTACCTGTATGTAATAATGTGCCTGCCCCCCCCCAACATAATTCCCTTTTTGGAACACTGGCACGGGACAAAATCAGAATTCAGGGAGCAGGGATCCTCTTGCTCAGGAAAAATAATTATTTTACCAGCCACACACAATACTTCGGAAAGAATTAGGAATACATGAGATCGGCAGTGCAGGAAACTTTAGATTTCTTAAAATAAATTAGTTCTATAGTATCTGAAAAAAGGAAGAATCTGCTGTAAATTCAAAACAATCTAATGTTAGGAATGAAAATAAATATGATTTTTAAATTTATTGTTTTCAGAGGGTTGAAATGGGATGGTTTCCTAAAAGAGCTAGTGGAGCCAAAATGGGCAGACAGGAAAATAATAAAAATTTTAAGTAGTAGTCAGTTGAAACATTTTATTTCTGAAGTATTTTTCTTTGTACTATTGCAAATCAGAAAGTATTCTATGTGATAATATTGTGCTGGATGTGTGGAACAGCTCTTAGCCTGGAAGTCAACATATCTACTGTAAGTCTACTGCCCCATACCACATCATCAGCATTGTGATCTCACTGACAGTAACGTCACAGGTGAATAATTTGGCAGTCGCTGACTTGCTGTTCCTAAATAGCAGTGATGTCACAGTTAGTGAGGTCACACTGCTGATGATGTAGTGTGGGACAGAAGACCAAGAGATGTCATCTGTCAGGCTAACTGTTGTTCCACACATCATAGCTAGTATGTTGTTTATTTTAAGAAGGTCCATGAGCATGAAGTGCACATTTTCAAGGGTGACCCAAAGCTGAAGACTGACATATATAAACATTATGTATTTATAGGAACACACATATGAACATATGACTAAGTCAGCAGAAAAAGGCCTTGGGGTCCATCATGTCATAGAAATGTAGAATCTGATGGCAGATAAGGACTGCTTGGCACACCTAGTCTGCTTGAGTTTGCAACCCCCCTCAGCACCTACTGAGGGAACTTCCCTCACTCCCCATTATCTACTCCTTGGCGGATAGCAGGGATGAGGGAGACATAATCAAAACTTTTAAATACCTTAGGGGTATCTTCAATCTTAATGGGAACTGGACCACTAGGGGGCATTGCCTCAAGCTGGTGGGGGGAAGATTCAGGAGGGAGATAAGGAGACACATTTACACCGAGAGGGTGGAGGTGAAATGGAATGAGTTGCTGGAGGAAGTTGTCTTCCTAAGAACCGTGGACAGTTTCAAGAGAGGATGGGACATTGTAAAGGGGAAAGTTGCATAGAGGAGGTCCCTAGGGAGAACATCAATGGTGGGAGGAGTAGATAATGGGGAGTGGGGGAAGTTCCCTCAGTAGGTGCTGAGGGGGTTTGTAAACTCAAGCAGGCTAGGTGTGCCAAGCAGTCCTTATCTGCCATCAGATTCTATGTTTCTATGACATGATGGACCCCAAGGCCTTTTTCTGCTGACTCAGTCATATGCTCATAAGTGTGTTCCTATAAATCCATAATGTTTATATATGTCAGTCTTCAGCTTTGAGTCATCCTTGAAAATGTGCACTTCATGCTCATGGACCTTCTTTAAAAAAAAAAAGATGGCAACCAGAGTTCTTTGCCAATGTGCGATGACTTGTGCATGCTCACTGGGCTCCAGTGGCTATCTTAGACATGACAGACTGTGCTGCCATGCCCCTGGAGTTCAATGTGCATATGCAAGTGATTGCGCATGTGTAGACAACTCTGGCATCCATCGTGGACACGGCAGACAGTGCCATGTTCCACTGATACAAAATAGTGCAGTGGACATGCAGTGATTTCTGTTCACCTCCACAATTTACAAGTCCATTCAGTGTCCAGTAAGCTACCTTTTCTTTACTGTGATCACAAGACATCTGCAGGGCTACACCCTCTGCATGTGTACAAATGAGAAAAAGTAAATATACATATAAAAAGGTGTATATACAGTATGCTAAAAATGTGCAATCAGAAAAGTTAACTCTAATACTGGAACTATGTTCATGAAACTCAGCTGACTGCAGCAAGGCTAACCAATAGAAACTCCTACTGGGGGATGGGGCATCTTAGAGGTCAATCCTGGGTAGAAAAGGGACTTGGAGGGTAGGTATATGAGGATGGGATGGGCAAAGGAGGAAGTAAGCAAGATGGATGAAAGAAAGAGGAACACACAAGAAAGAAGAAGGGCATGAATTGGTATTCAAAGTAGGTGCATATATAAGTGAAATATTCATGGACAAGGACTTTCAGGGCTGTGGGCGTAGAGGAGGAGTGGACAGGGAAGGGAGGGTGACCCATAGCCAATGTAGCCTATAACGGAGGGCAGCCTGACCAGCACAGAAATACCAATTTACACATACTGCAAATATGAAAAGCATCATGGGAAATACTAGAACTTGATCTGTGTTTTGTATTTTGTACCCCCTATTTCCTTCCATTGGGCCATACCTGGAATCGAGCTTCAGGTCAGTAGGCCTTTCCTGGTCATCAATTTTCACATAAATAACTAAATAAATAAATAAAATATGTAAATCACTATAAAAGAACTAAGGCTAGCTTAGCATCAAGCTTTTTTTAATGCATTCAACTCATCTTCCCCTAGGATGCACCAGGAATCAGGATATGAGTTGACACAGCTTTCATTATTTTATTGTGATTTGCATATGCTTCCCATGATGCTGTACATTTGTGGGTATGTGTAATTTTTTATTCCTTTGAAACTTGGCTTTATTGTAAATGCCTTTCCAGGCTACCTTTGCTTCAGTACATTTGCACTGAATTTCCTGTCTTTTAAACTGCTCAGCAAAGGTCATGGGATGAGTAAAGTTAAGGAGAGTGTGTGTGGGAGCTCATAATTCCTCATGGAGTAGTAGAAATGGGGAGGACTGTTGATGAGGTCATGAGATAGCAGTGAACGCAGCTGGACCTTTACTTAAGGAGACACTGAGAGAGATATTGGTCCTCACAGGAGGGAGAGGAGTGAGAGGAGTGAAGGGAACAGTGGTGGCCACATGGGAAAGGGCAGTTCTGAGTGAAGTGACAGAGTGAATGAGGGGATCCAGTCTGGAGAGATGGATCTGGATATGACACTATGCACCCCATCCCTTTTGTCAAACACTGGGAGGATCATTTCCCACAACAATCTCACAGCATACTAGGAGGAAGAGACATGATTTGTTTTGTTAGAGTGACTCACATTTTGGGACGAGCTTTTTGTGCACGCCATCAGCATGGCAGGGGATGTCAGATGTCTGTCCACTCAGTTTTTTCAGGTATTAAAAGGTGGGAACTTCCGTCAGTGGAAACCATACAAGGTATTAAAAACACAGATAGTGGCAGTGATCAAACTCTGATCCATTTCCTTTAGGATGGTGTCAGTGAACCAGAGCATGGCAGTGACTGTCATCAGGACACTAAGTTAGCGGTAGCAAAACCTGCATCAGACAATGGCTGTGGCTAGTTTCCAGAGCTTGGTGATTGCAAATTGCATCCTCCAAAAGTAGTTGTATTCATAGCAAAAAACCTTACAGTATATGGTTATGGTTTATTGTGAATGGAAAAGGATGGTTTTCCAAATCCTGTTATGGGACAGTTCAAAGGTCAAAAAAAAAGTTGTTGTACTATCGTTCTGACGTCACAACAATAGTACAACAATTTCTTAACCTTCAACTGTTTACCAACTGGCTGAAACATTGGGCTTCACAAAAAATACTATACAACATGACGGTGCTGGTAAGCGAGCAGTTGGGCACCAGCTTCTCAGATAGTTTGGACATGGACTGCCATAGTCAACACCGTGTTTCCAAACTATCAGTTTGTCAATCTTTTTTTTTAAATAACTCAGTGGTCCTGGGGAACAAAGCTAAGCTGAACGACAGCAAGAAATGCTTCCTTCAGGGTCAACAGCAGAGCGGGACTGCAGCAAGGACCGGGAGGAAACGGCAGTGTCAGGAAAACGTACAGAAATTGTGACAAATCCTTGTGAAATTAAACTGGCACAGTTTGGGGGGAACCATATACTCTGTAAAATAACAGATTGGGAACTGTGCACATCAAGGCCGTGTTTCCATATCGGGGGCTGATGATATCATAGGGACCTCTCGAGCTTCCCTCTCGAGGTCTATGATGTCATCAACCCCTCGATGCAAACACAGCCTTGTTGTGCACAGTTTCCTATCCATTATTCTATATGTTGTCATTTAGAACTGCCCTAGATTGTCTATGAGAAAGGCCTTCTGGCTTAACATACAAACATGTACTGCATCCTGTATTGTTTGTATCATGCTGAAGAATGTTTAGAAGAATGTTTCTCCACACCTACCAGTGATGAAAGTGAGCAGGAATGTTCCTGTACCTTTTTTTGCAGCAGGAACTGAGTTCCTGTACGTCTTCCCACTGACACTAAAACTGAAGTTCTTAAACCAGTAACATAGTGACAGTTTCTGGATCTGTGATCTGCTATCAGGGATTCCATAACACCATCTGACTTGTACAACAATGCTATTTTCCTAGAAATACTTTAATATCTCTAACTGAATCTACTAGCATCAAATTAGATAGTTGTGCCTTGACACAGCTATCCTTTAGATTGAAGATCTTCATTCTGTATATTTCATAATTGCCAGTGCCTGAGTTCCTGTTCTTCTTGTCTACCACTTGCATCACTGATACCTACAGTTGATTGTGTGTGATCCTCCTCCTCACTATGTTACATATCTCATATCTCATGTGCTGCGTCACATGTATACTTATGTGTTTCCACTTGTATCCTCCTAGGTCATGCCTGAAAATAGGCATTCTTATGTGCACTCACCTGGTTACAAAAGCAAATAACTAAATAAATAACCACATACGGGGACCATTCAACATTAGTTCAATTTTGAAGCCTTCATTTTAAAAAAAAAAGTTACTTTGGTGAGACAGTTTCCTTTGAGCCACAAACTGTGGTTCTAAAATAAATGTCTCTCTACAGACTGTGACTGGAGAGTGGATTATCTGCTCAATTAGCTATCCACTCAGAAAAGTTGCATCTGGAGCTAGATCCACAGAGTTTTCAAAATTTCAGACCAGCTAGTTACTATGATATTTAGATCATATAGCACCTGTATGATCCCCGGATCTGCTCCATACCTATTTGATTAAATCTTAACTTAGCTACTTATTGAGTAGAATTTGTTTACTGCTTAAACTACCCACTCTATTTCATGGTGGCTAGATTATCACAGATATGCAGAATAATCTGGATATGCTGTCCATTAAAACTAGGGCATTGCCCAGACATTAGTCAGGGTACCAGTGTTCTACTGGATATTATCCCAGCATAGAAACATAGGCTGTGTAATCACTATCATTTTTAAAATGTTTGAAGTGGTTTAAAATGTTTTAAAAAGTTAAAACACTGTTTGCGTCCGCACCTAACATGGTTTGAAACCGTGTTTAAAAACCATGCTGAAACCCTGCAAGGGACCTATGCTTAAAACTGGTTTTAAACACAGTTTCAAACCAAAAGCATTTTACCCTATGGTGTGTGGGGAAGGTCATGTCAGACGAATCTAATAGATTTCTTTGACTGGGTGACCAAAGTAGTAGATCGGGGGGGGGGGGCTGTGGACTTGGCCTACCTAGACTTTAGCAAGGCATTTGACACACTCCCACACAAAAGATTAACATACAACTTAGCCAGCCTGGGAGTGGGTCCCAAGATGGTAGCCTGGGTAAAGAATTGGCTGGAGTATAGGACACAGAGGGCAATAGTAAACGGCGTACACTCTGAAGAAAGGGGGGTTACTAGTGGGGTACTGCAGGGTTCAGTACAAGGACCGGTCCTCTTCAATGTCTTTATAAGTGACATTGCAGAGGGACCGGAAGGAAAAGTATGTCTCTTTGCAGATGACACAAAGATCTGCAACAGAGTTGATACACATGGTGGGGTGGAAAGGATGAGAAGGGAACTGGCAAGGTTGGAGTAATGGTCAAATGTATGGCAGCTTAGATTCAATGCTAAGAAGTGCAAAGTAATGCACCTGGGAAACAAAAACCCAGGGGAACAGCACACAATTTGGGGTGAAATACTAACAACAACAAAAACAGAAAGGGACCTGGGGCAGTCATATCAGATGACCCAAAGTTGGGCAAGCAATGTGAGAGGGCAGTAAGGAGGGCTGGAGGGATACTGGAATGTATAGGAAGAGGCATCACCAGTAGAAAACAGGAAGTTGTTATCCCTCTGTACAGACAGCTGGTGAGGCCCCATCTGGAGTACTGCTTGCAGTTCAGGAGATCTAATCTTGGCAAAGACATAAACAGGATGGAGGCCGCCCAGAGGAGGGCAACTAAAATGGTGCAGGATCTGCACCAGAATACATATGAAGAGAGACTTAAGGAACTTAATATGTAAACCTTCAAGGAAAGGAGGGAGAGGGGGGACATGATCGAAACTTTCAAGTACCTCAAGGGAATCAATAAAGTCCAAGAGGGTAGCATCGTTCAGAAAAACAGATGTGTAAGAACAAGGGGGCACAATTTGAAGATAGAAGGGGGACAGCTCAGAGGTAATGTGAGGAAGTATTTTTTCACAGAGAGGGTAGTGGATGCATGGAACGACCTTCCTGAGGAGGTTGTTGAGTCAAAAACAGTGGGGAATTCAAGAATGCATGGGACAGACATAAGGCAAATCTAAGGGTTGGGGGTAGGAGGAAGTAGGCTGTTGGTTAACTAGGATCTGCAGCTTATCCATTAGGTAGGGAAACTGGTAGACTGGGCCCGCCAAGCAGTCCTTATCTGCTGTCAAATTCTATGTTTCTATTGTACTTTCTTCTTACTACACCCCAACTTAATTCTAAACTCCTTCAATAACTCAGTTTCAAACCTTCACTCCCTTCCACCGATTGCATCTCTCTCTCTACCTACAGCACTACCAGTGCCAAAACCAGCAAGCAAACATTCGGCATTGACAAATGCTTGTTATTTAGGTGTGTGTTCACAGGTTGCCCCTTAAGTCCAGCTTCTGTTTGAATTTCTACGGCTGCATTATACTGTCACTTACACACCTGCTACACTGGAATTTGTTATATTATATTTGTGACCAACTTCAGATGCATAAATCTGTACATGACATATCTGTCATGCTGCATTTGACAATTCATGCCATTTTTTCTTAGGGTTGTTGTATCACAGATGCTGAACGGTCACTCACACTGAATCGCATAGCACTTTGCACTTTAATTATGCAGTTTATCATTAGTGTATACATTTGAAATCAAAATAAATTGAAAACATTTTGCACATAAAGGAACCAGTACCTGGGATGGCTGCTCATTCTTCAAAATCTTCCTGAACATGAATCTGTTCAGCCTCAGCAATAACTGTTAGATCCTCTAACACCCCTAAACCATGAATGAAACACCCCTGCCTTCCACAGACTCTGCTTAATGCTCCCACCCTCTCCCTCCCCAAAAGCCCCCAAACCTCAGTTCATACCTTCTTTTATCTGTTAAAAAAAGTTCCCTTCTATACTTTTTATTGCAGATCACACAGCAGATTTTTTTTTCACTGTACAGGATTGTAAATGTTAGCCCCTTATGTTATATGCAGTACAGTGTGTTAATTTTCTGATTCTTTGTGAGTGCAGGTGGTCATGATCCCTCCCCACATAAAGGAATATGGTCTCGACGACAACGGAAAAATGACACCAAGCAGTTGCAGATGTGCATTTAAAGTGCTTCATCATTTGTCAGTTTTTTCAGTCCCTTTCTCACTTTGCTTGAAATAGGATCTCCATAGCAACAGAAGTAATTGTCACCTTACTCTATGCAAAAGTGCTTATCTGCCTATCTTTCCTATTTTGTTAAAGTTTTACTACTTGTTGTTTATCTTCTGCTTCATTTTAAAAGCAGTCTCCCTAACAACAGTAATAAATGGCACCAAACTGCTGTGAATGCAGTTTTTTACAGTAAACATTACTGGTGGCTCACATGTATAATTGTATTGACTTTTTTGAAAACAGTCTTTTGAAACTTTTTTCTGTCACACTCTCATCCTTATTTTTCCTGAGGTTTAGTTGCAAAAAAAAAAAAAAAAAATTCAGTTTTACTTACAACAGTTTCCCCTTCTTTTAGACCTGGTGTGTTATTGCAAAAGTGAAAAGATATGTCCCATAGATCATCTGGTTCTTAAAAATTGCTAAATTGTACAATACATTTTGGTTACAGCATGTTGATTTATAAAATATTTCAATCTCGGTCAGCCAGTTTTAAAGGACAGTTGGTCTTGTGACGTTTGTCCAGGACTGAATGCCAAATTCGTTTGATCACATATTGTGTGGTAATGAAACCTGTGTGCAATTCAGATGCCCTGACCTTGGTGACCACCCATGATTTATCGCATTGCTTTATTCCATTTTGATCTCCTGACCCGAGCTATTTATGTATAGTATGGCTATCCATTGTTCTGGATATATTTGAAACTGGATCATGACTGAAAAATAAGTGTTTGATAGCCTGAATAACATGGAGATCACAATAAACATGAAACAATTATTTCTCACTGATGAGCGCTTTCAAATATGTCCAGAATCGATGGATATCCATGCAATGCATACATATTGTGGGTCAGTGCAGCAGAATTAAATGAAGCATTGAAAAATCATGGGAGGTCACCAAGGTCACAGTGGCTGATATGCTCACAGTTTTCATTACCGCTCACTATGTGATAAAAGAACATTAGGAATTCAATATTTGGCAACAATTACAAGACCAACTGTCCTTAAAAATGGCTGGTCAAAATTAAAACATTCGTTTTGTGCCCATATTTATTCCTTCATACGTCACATTAGCTGTTCCATGTCTCTACCCCAGCACTCTCCCTTTAACAAGTGGGAAACAGATGCTTGAATGAACAGCTGACTAGAATAGTAAGTTATTCAGACTGTCAGATTTTATATGTGCTGCTGCTTTGGGTGAATATCCCATTTGACTGTGAGGAAGTATCCCCCCTTCCCCTTCCCACACACACTCTGACCCTTTAGCAAGCAGGAAGCAGACACCTCAACAAACAGCTGACAATAACAGTAAACCAGACAGATCCTCAGATCCTGTATGTGTTGTTGGTTGGGTGACTCCATTTGACTCTGGAGAAATGTGTTTATATATTCTTATTTTTTAAATATTCTGATTACTGATTTTATTTATATTTGATAGGCCTGCCATTATTTTTGTTAAACTTTCTATTTATAGCATTTCATACTTATGCATAAATTACATCAGAGCTGAACAAGTATATCAGACATTGTAAAATCATTTTAACATTAAGAAGGATGAAGATTACAAGTTCTTATGGTACAGCATCGAGAGGCATAACCAAGCTCATTGAGTAACAAATTAATAAAAATAGAGCTACAATGTCCAAAGAGTTTGTATGTGAAGCAGCCATAGACACCATGCAGACTTTGCATCATTTTACACTGTTACTTACACACACACACACACACACACACACACACACACACACACACACGCATACACACTTACTAAACGGAGCACAAGCAATGGTTGCTTTATTGAAAAGTTGATGAGAGAGGAGGGTTCAGTTGCACTGCTGACCTGCCCGGCAGCTGCTGCTGAGAAATAAATAATATCTACCCCACTAGTATACTAAAGTGCAGACATGTTCGCTGCAGTGTATCATGGTAGACTGAGTCAAGAGGATAGACAGATACAGGAGCAGTATGAATGATCGACGGCTACAAGGTCGACACTCAATTGATCAATGCCAAAATACCGACGCGTTCACAAGATTTACAAAATAAATAGCGAAAGACGAATGACTGACAGCTCCCCCGGGAACAAGTTGATAAATGAAAGAAACAAAAAAAGTATATGTAGATTAAACATTCTTCTCCAGTCATTTTTTTTTACCAGTATAATAAGGAAGATGATTACCCTGCTTCTGACTGCTAAAATATGGTTCTGATATTTGTTAAGGACAGCTTCATAGATTCGAAAATGTTACTATGAAAGTCAGCATTTAGTCCGTATCACATCCTGGGCTTCAATCGAGCAGCAGTTCAAGTTTTGCCATTTTTGTCCCCTTTATAGAACCAGCCATGCAACTGCCGTTATTGAGACAGGCATTCTTTAACATCAGTTCATAATATAGAACAGGTCATCAGTTAGCTTCATTATACTCACTGTACTGGCAATATTATTTGAAAGCTCAGTCTGATCTCAGTTGCTCTTCCTTCACTATTTACAAAATCCTCTGCATCTTTTGCATTAGCAAACATACGGGGAGGGTCACCAGGCTGTGAAATGCTGAGCTTTGCAGGATACATTAGGCAAATTCCCATCCTTTCTGTTGAAGCATACTTTTAACACCAGCGAATTTTTGCCTCTGAAGTTGCAAATCCCTGGGGGAAGTCCTGGAGGACGGACACTTTCCTACCTTCAACCATAATTGGTCCATGTGCCCTGGCAGCTCTCAGGTCTTGTTCTTTATCTGGAAACCGAAGATACTTTATCAAATAGTGCCTGGGTCTTTCAAGTGTCTTATTATTTAGGTGTGTGTGTGTGTTCACAGGTTGCCCTTTAAGTCCAGCCTCTGTTTGAATTTTTACGGCTGCACTATACTGTCACTTACACACCTGCTACACTGGAATTTGTTATATTATATTTGTGACCAACTTCAGATGCATATACAGTATCTGTACATGACATATCTGTCATGCTGCATTTGACAATTCATGCCATTTCTTCTTAGGGTTGTTGTATCACAGACGCTGAACGGTCACTCACACTGAATCGCATAGCACTTTGCACTTTAATTATGCAGTTTATCATGAGTGTATACATTTGAAATCAAAATAAATTGAAAACATTTTGCACATAAAGGAACCAGTACCTGGGATCATTGCTCATTCTTCAAAATCTTCCTGAACATGAATAAGTTCAGCCTCAGCAATAACTGTTAGATCCCCTAACACCCCTAAATCATGAATGAAACACCCTTGCCTTCCACAGACTCTGCTTAATGCTCCCACCCCCTCCCTCCCCAAAAGTCCCCAAACCCCAGTTCATACCTTCTTTTATCTGTTAAAAAAAGTTCCCTTCTATACTTTTCATTGCAGATCACACAGCAGATTTTTTTTTCACTGTACAGGATTGTAAATGTTAGCCCCTTATATTATATGCAGTACAGTGTGTTAATTTTCTGATTCTTTGTGAGTGCAGGTGGTCATGATCCCTCCTCACATAAAAGAATATGGTCTCGACGACAACAGAAAAATGACACCAAACAGTTGCAGATGTGCATTAAAAGTGCTTTATCGTTTGTTTGTTTTTTCAGTCCCTTTCTCCCTTTGCTTGAAACAGGATCTCCATAGCAACAGAAGTAATTGTCACCTTACTCTATGCAAAAGTGCTTATCTGCCTATCTTTCCTATTTTGTTAAAGTTTTACTACTTGTTGTTTATCTTCTGCTTCATTTTAAAAGCAGTCTCCCTAACAACAGTAATAAATGGCACCAAACTGCTGTGAATGCAGTTTTTTACAGTAAACATTACTGGTGGCTCACATGTATAAATGCATTGACTTTTTTGAAAACAGTCTTTTGAAACTTTTTCCTGTCACACTCTCATCCTTATTTTTCCTGAGGTTTAGTTGCAAAAGTAAAAAAAATAACATCAGTTTCACTCATAACAGTTTCCCCTTCTTTAGACCTGGTGTGTTATTGCAAAAGTGAAAAGATATGTCCCATAGATCGTCTGGTTCTTAAAAATCGTTAAATTGTACAATACATTTTGGTTACAGCATGTTGATCTATAAAATATTTCAATCTCGGTCAGCCAGTTTTGAAGGACAGTTGGTCTTGTGACGTTTGTCCAGGACTGAATGCCAAATTCGTTTGATCACATATTGTGTGGTAATGAAACCTGTGTGCAATTCAGATGCCCTGATCTTGGTGACCACCCATGATTTATCGCACTGCTTTATTCCATTTTGATGTCCTGACCCGAGATATTTATGTATAGTATGGCTATCCACTGTTCTGGATATATTTGAAACTGGATCATGACTGAAAAATAAGTGTTTGATAGCCTAAATAACATGGAGATCACAATAAACATGAAACAATTATTTCTCACTGATGAGCGCTTTCAAATATGTCCAGAATCGATGGATATCCATGCTATGCATACATATTGTGGGTCAGTGCAGCAGAATTAAATGAAGCATTGAAAAATCATGGGAGGTCACCAAGGTCACAGTGGCTGATATGCTCACAGTTTTCATTACCGGTCACTATGTGATAAAAGAACATTAGGAATTCAATATTTGGCAACAATTACAAGACCAACTGTCCTTAAAAATGGCTGGTCAAATTAAAACATTCGTTTGTGCCCATAATTATTCCTTCATACGTCCACATTAGCTGTGCCATGTCTCTACCCCAGCACTCTCCTTTAACAAGTGGGAAATAGATGCTTGAATGAACAGCTGACTAGAATAGTAAGTTATTCAGACTGTCAGATTTTATATGTGCTGCTGCTTTGGGGTTATCCCATTTGACTGTGAGGAAGTATCCCCTCCACCTTCCCACACACACACTCTGACCCTTTAGCAAGCAGGAAGCAGACACCTCAACAAACAGCTGACAATAACAGTAAACTAGACAGATCCTCAGATCCTGTATGTGTTGCTGGTTGGGTGACTCCCATTTGACTCTGGAGAAATGTGTTTATATATTCTTATTTTTTAAAATATTCTGATTACTGATTTTATTTATATTTGATAGGCCCTGCCATTATTTTTGTTAAACTTTCTATTTATAGCATTTCATACTTATGCATAAATTACATCAGAGCTGAACAAGTATATCAGACATTGTAAAATCATTTTAACATTAAGAAGGATGAAGATTACAAGTTCTTATGGTACAGCATCGAGAGGCATAACCAAGCTCATTGAGTAACAAATTAATAAAAATAGAGCTACAATGTCCAAAGAGTTTGTATGTGAAGCAGCCATAACCACCATGCAGACTTTGCATCATTTTACACTGTTACTTACACACACACACACAAACACACACTTACTAAACCGAGCACAAAGCAATGGTTGCTTTATTAAAAAGTTGCTGAGACAGGAGGGTTCAGTTGCACTGCTGACCTGCCCGGCAGCTGCTGCTGAGAAGTAAATAATATCTACCCCACTAGTATACAAAACTGCAGACATGTTCGCTGCAGTGTATCATAGTAGACTGAGTCAAGAGGATAGACACAGATACGGGAGCAGTATGAATGAACGACTACTACAAGGTCGAGACTCAATTGATCGACGCCAAAATACCAACGCGCTCACAAGATTGACAAAATAAATAGCGAAAGATGAATGACCGACAGCTCCCCCGGGAACAAGTTGATAAATTAAAGAAACAAAAAAAGTTTATATAGGTTAAACATTTTTCTCCAGTCATTTTTTTACCAGTATAATAAGGAAGATGATTACCCTGCTTCTGACCGCTAAAATATGGCTGTGATATTTGTTAAGGACAGCTTCATAGATTCGAAAATGTTACTATGAAAGTCAGCATTTAGTCCGTATCACATCCTGGGCTTCAATCGAGCAGCAGTTCAAGTTTTGCCATTTTTGTCCCCTTTATAGAACCAGCCATGCAACTGCTGTTATTGTGACAGGCATTCTTTAACATCAGTTCATAATATAGAGCAGGTCATCAGTTAGCCTCATTATACTCACTGTACTGGCGATATTGTTTGGGAGCTCAGTCTGATCTCAGTTGCTCTTCCTTCACTATTTACAAAATCCTCTGCATCTTTTGCTTTAGCAAACATACGGCGGGGAGGGTCATCAGGCTTTGAAATGCTGAGCTTTGCAGGATACATCAGGCAAATTCCCATCTTTCTGTTGAAGCATACTTTTAACACCAGCAAACTTTTGCCTCTGAAGTTGCAAATCCCTGGGGGAAGTCCTGGAGGACGGACACTTTCCTACCTTCAACCATAATTGGTCCATGTGCCCTGGCAGTTCTCAGGTCTTGTTATTTATCTGGAAACCGTAGATGCTTTATCAAATAGTGCCTGGGTCTTTCAAGTGTCTTATTATTTAGGTGTGTGTTCACAGGTTCCCTTTAAGTCCAGCCTCTGTTTGAATTTCTACGGCTGCACTATACTGTCACTTTCACACCTGCTACGCTGGAATTTGTTATATTATATTTGTGACCAACTTCAGATGCATATATCTGTACATGACATATCTGTCATGCTGCATTTGACAATTCATGCCATTTTTTCTTAGGGTTGTTGTATCACACACGCTGAACGGTCACTCACACTGAATCGCATAGCACTTTGCACTTTAATTATGCAGTTTATCATGAGTGCATACATTTGAAATCAAAATAAATTGAAAACATTTTGCACATAAAGGAACCAGTACCTGGGATGACTGCTCATTCTTCAAAATCTTCCTGAACATAAATCTGTTCAGCCTCAGCAATAACTGTTAGATCCTCTAACACCCCTAAACCATGAATGAAACACCCCTGCCTTCCACAGACTCTGCTTAATGATCCCACCCTCTCCCTCCCCAAAAGCCCCCAAACCCCAGTTCATACCTTCTTCTATCTGTTAAAAAAAGTTCCCTTCTATACTTTTTATTGCAGATCACACAGCAGATATTTTTTTCACTGTACAGGATTGTAAATGTTAGCCCCTTATGTCATGTGCAGTACAGTGTGTTAATTTTCTGATTCTTTGTGAGTGCAGGTGGTCATGATCCCTCCCCACATAAAGGAATATGGTCTCGACGACAACAGAAAAATGACACCAAACAGTTGCAGATGTGCATTTAAAGTGCTTTATCATTTGTCTGTTTTTTCAGTCCCTTTCTCCCTTTGATTGAAATAAGATCTCCATAGCAACAGAAGTAATTGTCAACTTACTCTATGCAAAAGAGTGTATCTGCCTATCTTTCCTATTTTGTTAAAGTTTTACTACTTGTTGTTTATCTTCTGCTTCATTTTAAAAGCAGTCTCCCTAACAACAGTAATAAATGGCACCAAACTGCTGTGAATGCAGTTTTTTATAGTAAACATTACTGGTGGCTCACATGTATAAATGTATTGACTTTTTTGAAAACAGTCTTTTCAAACTTTTTCCTGTCACACTCTCATCCTTATTTTTCCTGAGGTTTCGTTGCAAAAGTAAAAAAAATAACATCAGTTTTACTTACAACAGTTTCCCCTTCTTTTAGATCTGGTGTGTTATTGCAAAAGTGAAAAGATATGTCCCATAGATCGTCTGGTTCTTAAAAATCGCTAAATTGTACAATACATTTTGGTTACAGCATGTTGATCTATAAAATATTTCAATCTCGGCCAGCCAGTTTTAAAGGACAGTTGGTCTTGTGACATTTGTCCAGGACTGAATGCCAAATGCGTTTGATCACATATTGTGTGGTAATGAAACCTGTGTGCAATTCAGATGCCCTGACCTTGGTGACCACCCATGATTTATCGCATTGCTTTATTCCATTTTGATCTCCTGACCCGAGCTATTTATGTATAGTATGGCTATCCATTGTTCTGGATATATTTGAAACTGGATCATGACTGAAAAATAAGTGTTTGATAGCCTGAATAACATGGAGATCACAATAAACATGAAACAATTATTTCTCACTGATGAGCGCTTTCAAATATGTCCAGAATCGATGGATATCCATGCTATGCAGCCATATTGTGGGTCAGTGCAGCAGAATTAAATGAAGTATTGCAAAATCATGGAGGTCACCAAGGTCACAGTGGCTGATATGCTCACAGTTTTCATTACCGCCACTATGTGATAAAAGAACATTAGGAATTCAATATTTGGCAACAATTACAAGACCAACTGTCCTTAAAATGGCTGGTCAAAATTAAAACATCGCTTTTGTGCCCATATTTATTCCTTCATACGTCACATTAGCTGTTCCATGTCTCTACCCCAGCACTCTCCCTTTAACAAGTGGGAAACAGATGCTTGAATGAACAGCTGACTAGAATAGTAAGTTATTCAGACTGTCAGATTTTATATGTGCTGCTGCTTTGGGTGAATATCCCATTTGACTGTGAGGAAGTATCCCCCCTTCCCCTTCCCACACACACACTCTGACCCTTTAGCAAGCAGGAAGCAGACACCTCAACAAACAGCTGACAATAACAGTAAACTAGACAGATCCTCAGATCCTGTATGTGTTGCTGGTTGGGTGACTCCCATTTGACTCTGGAGAACTGTGTTTATATATTCTTATTTTTTTAAATATTCTGATTACTGATTTTATTTATATTTGATAGGCCCTGCCATTATTTTTGTTAAACTTTCTATTTATAGCATTTCATACTTATGCATAAATTACATCAGAGCTGAACAAGTATATCAGACATTGTAAAATCATTTTAACATTAAGAAGGATGAAGATTACAAGTTCTTATGGTACAGCATCGAGAGGCATAACCAAGCTCATTGAGTAGCAAATTAATAAAAATAGAGCTACAATGTCCAAAGAGTTTGTATATGAAGCAGCCATAGACACCATGCAGACTTTGCATCATTTTATACTGTTACTTACACACACACACACACACACACACACACACACACACACACAACACGCATGCACACTTACTAAACGGAGCACAAAGCAATGGTTGCTTTATTGAAAAGTTGCTGAGACAGGAGGGTTCAGTTGCACTGCTGACCTGCCCGGCAGCTGCTGCTGAGAAGTAAATAATATCTACCCACTAGTATACTAAAGTGCAGACATGTTCGCTGCGGTGTATCGTGGTAGACTGAGTCAGAGGATAGAACGAATACGGAGAGCAGTTGCAGATGAACGACTACAAGATCGACACTCAATTGATCGATGCAAAATACCGAGCGCTCACAAGATTGACAAAATAAATAGCGAAAGACGAATGACCGACAGCTCCCCCGGGAACAAGTTGATAAATTAAAGA
This sequence comes from Neoceratodus forsteri, assembly GCA_016271365.2. Classification (NCBI taxonomy): domain Eukaryota; kingdom Metazoa; phylum Chordata; order Ceratodontiformes; family Ceratodontidae; genus Neoceratodus; species Neoceratodus forsteri. The sequence continues at coordinate 80,236,553 of CM057453.1, forward strand.
AACAAAAAAAGTTTATGTAGGTTAAACATTCTTCTCCAGTCATTTTTTTACCAGTATAATAAGGAAGATGATTACCCTGCTTCTGACCGCTAAAATATGGCTGTGATATTTGCTAAGGACAGCTTCATAGATTCGAAAATGTTACTATGAAAGTCAGCATTTAGTCCGTATCAATTCCTGGGCTTCAATCGAGCAGCAGTTCAAGTTTTGCCATTTTTGTCCCCTTTATAGAACCAGCCATGCAACTGCTGTTATTGTGACAGGCATTCTTTAACATCAGTTCATAATATAGAACAGGTCATCAGTTAGCCTCATTATACTCACTGTACTGGCGATATTGTTTGGGAGCTCAGTCTGATCTCAGTTGCTCTTCCTTCACTATTTACAAAATCCTCTGCATCTTTTGCTTTAGCAAACGTACGGGGAGGGTCATCAGGCTTTGAAATGCTGAGCTTTGTGGGATACATTAGGCAAATTCCCATCTTTCTGTTGAAGCATACTTTTAACACCAGCAAACTTTTGCCTCTGAAGTTGCAAATTCCTGGGGGAAGTCCTGGAGGACGGACACTTTCCTACCTTCAACCATAATTGGTCCATGTGCCCTGGCAGCTCTCAGGTCTTGTTCTTTATCAGGAAACCGTAGATACTTTATCAAATAGTGCCTGGGTCTTTCAAGTGTCTTATTATTTAGGTGTGTGTTCACAGGTTCCCTTTAAGTCCAGCATCTGTTTGAATTTCTACGGCTGCACTATACTGTCACTTTCACACCTGCTACACTGGAATTTGTTATATTATATTTGTGACCAACTTCAGATGCATATATCTGTACATGACATATCTGTCATGCTGCATTTGACAATTCATGCCGTTTTTTCTTAGGGTTGTATCACAGACGCTGAACGGTCACTCACACTGAATCGCATAGCACTTTGCACTTTAATTATGTAGTTTATCATGAGTGCATACATTTGAAATCAAAATAAATTGAAAACATTTTGCACATAAAGGAACCAGTACCTGGGATGACTGCTCATTCTTCAAAATCTTCCTGAACATGAATCAGTTCAGCCTCAACAATAACTGTTAGATCCCCTAACACCCCTAAACCATGAATGAAACACCCCTGCCTTCCACAGTATAATATCTCACTTTAGTTGCTTCTTACAGGATTGCTGGTTTTAGGAATGACTGGACACCATAAGTAACTTCTAACAGCTCTGAGGTTTATTCAACAAACATACATTAGATAGATCAGCAGGCCTCAGCAGAACTACTACTACAATCTGCTCGTGCAGTTTCTAAAACCCAGTTTCCACTCCAGACATTCCATTAGCCCAAAACTGCAGGGGGATGTGGACTAAACCATTCTACAATGTTACTAGGGTAAGTTACCATATACTACATCTCCCCTTCTAGTAAAAGAAAGCAATTACCTTGATTTCGGTTTGCATATCAATGACAAATAATTACCAAGCAATATTAATATAATGGTTGAGTCTTACTTTGTGATGAGTTACGGTCAAAAGTCACTGGTACTAAGCTCTGTTGAAATAAGTCTTTACCACTGACTTAAGTCATAACAAAATCTCTGAACCTCTCAGGAACTTTAAGCAAACGCCCTCTTCTGGTCATTCGAGTAGACTGCACACTGGGCACAGCCTCAGGACTTTCTGGCAAAGTGTCATTGAAAACAACAGGTTCCATCTCAGGTTGCTCATACTCTTGACAAGTGTCCTGTTCCTGGCTGTTGTCCCTGGATTGCACTGTTTGTGACAATACGGATTCAGTTGACTCATCTGCCTGTTGCTCTTCAGCCTCTAAAGCAACTGTTCGGTCTCTCCTCAGGTGTCTCCCAAAGTCAAAAATGTCTGCTCCAAGCTTTAATCATGGCATGTCAGGTATTTCATGTGGACACATTGGCTCTTTATGTTTGCTGGGTAAGAGTTCCTGACAAGGTCCACATGCTTCAACCATCATTTCTACTTCTCGATTCTTGCCTGGCCAATACATCACAGCTCTGGCTTGTGCCTTCGACCTTTGTATTCCTTGATGTGCTGTGTGAAGTCTTTGTAGCATACCTGTTCTCAGCTCTTTGGAAATGATGATTCATTTACCCACCATTATGAGTTCATTTTCTATGTATATATTGTGTCTCATGGGCCAATAGTGCTGAAGTTTGATGCTGAATTGTCTTTTCCTGTTAGGCCATCCTTTGAGGTGCATTTCTTTAAGCAACTGTAAATCACTGTCCCTCTGTGTGGCCTGTTTTAGTCCCTCTAACATGCTGTCAGGCAGTGTTTCTGTTGCTTGGATTGAGTATATGACCTTTTCACTACTTAGATCAATGTCTCCCTCTGCTGGTTTTCTTGGTACTGCCCTGGATAGAGTGTCTGCAATCAGAATATCTTTTCCTGGAGTATATGTTACCTCTATGTCATATTTCTGTATCTGAAACAGCATCCGCTGCAATCTTGCTGGAGCCTTTCCAATTGGTTTGTTCAGTATGGACTGTGGTGGCTTGTGATCTGATTGTACTTTCACTGACCTTCCATAAACATACTGATGAAATTTCTGTAGAGAGAACACAATTGCTAGCAACTCTTTTTCTATCTGTGCATAGTTTCTTTCAGCACTGGACAATGACCTAGATGCATAAGCTATTGGTCTGTTTCTTTGTAGTAGACAAGCACCTAGTCCAGTCCTTAGATGCATCTGCTTGGATTTCAATGTCCTCTTTGGATCAAAGAATTTTAATACTGGTGCACAAGAAATAGTCTCTTTCAGCTTTTGTAAGGCTTCTTCCTGTGCTGGCTGCCCCTGCCACATGACATCTTTTTTGAGTAGCTGCCTTAGTGGTGCAGTGAGGTTTGCTTCATTCGGAATGTACTGCGCCAAGTATCGAGTCATTCCTAACAGCCTCTGTAGTGCTTTTTTATCTTCGGGAGGGGGCATCTCAGCTATTGCTTCTACTTTAGCTTCATCAGGCCATAGTCCATTTTCGGTTATGATGTACCCCATGTATTTCACCTCACTCACCAAATACTGTATTTTGTCACTATTGAACTTTACATTGAGTTCCACTGCTCTGTCCATTACTTTTCTCAAAGTATTGTCATGCTCTTCCTTGGTAGCTGTGGCTATAAGCATGTCATCAGCTATTACAAAAACACCTGGTATGTCCCGAAGTGTTCAGCATTTCTCTGCTGAATACTTCACTTGCAGAACCGTATACCAAAGGAAGTGTGTGAAATTTGTACCTTCCCCATGGACTGTTGAATGTACATAGGTCTGCAGATTCGTCATCTAATTTGATCTGCCAGTACCCATCTTTTTCATCTAGAATTGTAAAAAACTCTTTACCTGCAAGCTTACTCTGAATATCCTCTAGTGTGGGGATGGCGAAATGATGTCTTCTGATAGCTTTATTTAAGTCTCTAGGGTCCAAACACACCCTGATCTCACCATTTTTCTTTTCAGTAATTACAAGGCTATTTACCCATGTTGTAGGTTTTCTTACCTTGCTAATCACCGAATTTGCTCCAGTTGTTCCAGTGTCTGTTTTAGTCTGTCCGTGATTGCATATGGGACTTTCCTGCACCATGTATCACAGGAGTAACATTTGGGTCGGTATATATGTGGTAAACTCAGGAATTCTCCTAGGCCTTCAAACACTGTTTTATATTGTGCAAGAAGTTCCTCTTTGTGCTTGGTGGCTTGGTTTTGAGCACCATTACTTATGAATCAGATCCAGGATGACACATGCCTGTTGACCCAGTAGGAAGCTCCTGATGTATTAGTGACATAAAACTGCAGATTGGCCTCTCTGTCTTGTGTCTTACACTTTAGCGTCACTTCCCCTTCTGGATTAATTTGTGCTCCTCCATATGCCATTAGGATAGTACTGGCTGGCTTGATTTGTACCTTGCATGGAAACTGCGAATCACTTCTTTAGTAAGTATATTGGCTTCAGCCCCAGTGTCCAACTTGAACTTAACTGGCTGTCCCCCTATCTTCAAGGTAGTGTACCACCCTTCATCTGGTACTTGTGTCTGCACCGTTTCTTGTTTTCTTTTTACAGCACCCACAAATAGTGCTTCTACCCCTTTGGTCATTTTTTCATGAGGTTTGTTGGACTTTTTGGACCTGCACATTTTTGCATAATGATTGAGGCCACCACATTTACGACATTCTTGTCCATACGCTGAACAAGCCTTTGGCACATGTCCCTTGTCACACCTCCCACACGTGTTTGATTTTTGTGCACGTGTCTCACGTGTTGGTAGCTGGCGGTCTGGTTTTCAGCCTGTTTTACCATCCTGCCTTGAACAATAATTCTTAAATGCTTCCATAACCTCAGCTGCTTTTTTAGCTTGTGGGTCAGCATACGTTATATTGAGGGTATTGTACACTCAAGGGCCTCATCCTCGATCGTGCAGCAGGACTGCAATTTCATTTCTCTGACTTATCATCTAATCCCGTGGCTGTGAGTACAGGCTTAATCTCTGTGCCCACCTTCTCCAGTTTTCTGCAAGGTTTCCAGTCAACCACAGTGGTGGAGGTGGCTTAAATTGCTCCATACTGCCAAAAATACTTTGTTATACAGTCTTTTAGTAAGCTTTAGGTACTCACAAATGCTGTATTTTGTTTCTTTTCTTGGCAGCACAAACTTTTCTTCTTTCTTGCAACTGCAGCACTGCAAGTTCACTTCTGACACCATATAATATTTCACTTTAGTTGCTTCTTACAGGATTGCTGGTTTTAGGAATGACTGGACACCATAAGTAACTTCTAACAGCTCTGAGGTTTATTCAACAAACATACATTAGATAGATCAGCAGGCCTCAGCAGAACTACTACTACAATCTGCTCGTGCAGTTTCTAAAACCCAGTTTCCACTCCAGACATACCATTAGCCCAAAACTGCAGGGGGATGTGGACTAAACCATTCTACAATGTTACTAGGGTAAGTTACCATATACTATACACAGACTCTGCTTAATGCTCCCACCCCCTTCCTCCCCAAAAGCCCCCAAACCCCAGTTCATACCTTCTTTTATCTGTTAAAAAACAGTTCCCTTCTATGCTTTTTATTGCAGATCACACAGCAGATTTTTTTTTCACTGTACAGGATTGTAAATGTTAGCCCCTTATGTTATATGCAGTACAGTGTGTTAATTTTCTGATTCTTTGTGAGTGCAGGTGGTCATGATCCCTCCCCACATAAAGGAATATGGTCTCGACGACAACAGAAAAATGACACTAAACAGTTGCAGATGTGCATTAAAAGTGCTTTATCGTTTGTTTTTTCAGTCCCTTTCTCCCTTTGCTTGAAACAGGATCTCCATAGCAACAGAAGTAATAGTCACCTTACTTTATGCAAAAGTGCTTATCTGCCTATTTTTCCTATTTTGTTAAAGTTTTACTACTTGTTGTTTATCTTCTGCTTCATTTTAAAAGCAGTCTCCCTAACAACAGTAATAAATGACACCAAACTGCTGTGAATGCAGTTTTTTATAGTAAACATTACTGGTGGCTCACATGTATAAATGTATTGACTTTTTTGAAAACAGTCTTTTCAAACTTTTTCCTGTCACACTCTCATCCTTATTTTTCCTGAGGTTTAGTTTCAAAAGTAAAAAAAATAACATCAGTTTTACTCATAACAGTTTCCCCTTCTTTAGACCTGGTGTGTTATTGCAAAAGTGAAAAGATATGTCCCATAGATCGTCTGGTTCTTAAAAATCGCTAAATTGTACAATACATTTTGGTTACAGCATGTTGATTTATAAAATATTTCAATCTCAGTCAGCCAGTTTTAAAGGACAGTTGGTCTTGTGACGTTTGTCCAGGACTGAATGCCAATGCGTTTGATCACATATTGTGTGGTAATGAAACCTGTGTGCAATTCAGATGCTCTGACTTGGTGACCACCCATGATTTATCGCATTGTTTTATTCATTTTGATCTCCTGACCCGAGCTATTTATGTATAGTATGGCTATCCATTGTTCTGGATATATTTGAAACTGGATCATGACTGAAAAATAAGTGTTTGATAGCCTGAATAACATGGAGATCAACAATAAACATGAAACAATTATTTCTCACTGATGAGCGCTTTCAAATATGTCCAGAATCGATGGATATCCATGCTATGCATACATATTGTGGGTCAGTGCAGCAGAATTAAATGAAGCATTGAAAAATCATGGGAGGTCACCAAGGTCACAGTGGCTGATATGCTCACAGTTTTCATTACCGCTCACTATGTGATAAAAGAACATTAGGAATTCAATATTTGGCAACATTTACAAGACCAAATGTCCTTAAAAATGGCTGGTCAAAATTAAAACATTCGTTCTGTGCCCATAATTATTCCTTCATACGTCACATTAGCTGTTCCATGTCTCTACCCCAGCACTCTCCCTTTAACAAGTGGGAAACAGATGCTTGAATGAACAGCTGACTAGAATAGTAAGTTATTCAGACTGTCAGATTTTATATGTGCTGCTGCTTTGGGTGAATATCCCATTTGACTGTGGGGAAGTATCCCCCCCCCTTCCCACACACACACTCTGACCCTTTAGCAAGCAGGAAGCAGACACCTCAACAAACAGCTGACAATAACAGTAAACTAGACAGACCCTCAGATCTTGTATGTGTTGCTGGTTGGGTGACTCCCATTTGACTCTGGAGAAATGTGTTTATATATTCTTATTTTTTAAAATATTCTGATTACTGATTTTATTTATATTTGATAGGCCCTGCCATTATTTTTGTTAAACTTTCTATTTATAGCATTTCATACTTATGCATAAATTACATCAGAGCTGAACAAGTATATCAGACATTGTAAAATCATTTTAACATTAAGAAGGATGAAGATTACAAGTTCTTATGGTACAGCATCGAGAGGCATAACCAAGCTCATTGAGTAACAAATTAATAAAAATAGAGCTACAATGTCCAAAGAGTTTGTATGTGAAGCAGCCATAGACACAATGCAGACTTTGCATCATTTTACACTGTTACTTACACACACACACACACACACACACACACACACACACACACGTACACACACTTACTAAACAGAGCACAAAGCAATGGCTGCTTTATTGAAAAGTTAATGAGACAGGAGGGTTCAGTTGCACTGCTGACCTGCCCCGGCAGCTGCTGCTGAGAAGTAAATAATATCTACCCCACTAGTATACTAAAGTGCAGACATGTTCGCTGCCATGTATCATGGTAGACTGAGTCAAGAGGATAGACAGATACGGGAGCAGTACGAATGAACGACTACTACAAGGTCGACACTCAATTGATCGACGCCAAAATACCAACGCGCTCACAAGATCGACAAAATAAATAGCGAAAGATGAATGACCGACAGCTCCCCCAGGAACAAGTTGATAAATAAAAGAAACAAAAAAAGTATATGTAGGTTAAACATTCTTCTCCAGTCATTTTTTTTTTTTACCAGTATAATAAGGAAGATGATTACCCTGCTTCTGACTGCTAAAATATGGCTGTGATATTTGTTAAGGACAGCTTCGTAGTTTCAAAAATGTTGCTATGAAAGTCAGCATTTAGTCCGTATCACATCCTGGGCTTCAATCGAGCAGCAGTTTAAGTTTTGCCATTTTTGTCCCCTTTATAGAACCAGCCATGCATCTGCTGTTATTGTGACAGACATTCTTTAACATCAGTTCATAATATAGAACAGGTGATCAGTTAGCCTCATTATACTCACTGTACTGGCGATATTGTTTGGGAGCTCAGTCTGATCTCAGTTGCTCTTCCTTCACTATTTACAAAATCCTCTGCATCTTTTGCTTTAGCAAACATACGGGGAGGGTCACCAGGCTTTGAAATGCTGAGCTTTGTGGGATACATCAGGCAAATTCCCATCCTTTCTGTTGAAGCATACTTTTAACACCAGCGAACTTTTGTCTCTGAAGTTGCAAATCCCTTGGGGAAGTCCTGGAGGACGGACACTTTCCTACCTTCAACCATAATTGGTCCATGCGCCCTGGCAGCTCTCAGGTCTTGTTCTTTATCTGGAAACCATAGATACTTTATCAAATAGTGCCTGGGTCTTTCACCAGGTTTGGGTCATGGCCCTGTCCAGTGCACTCTTTGTATTTCAAATTGTTTTGCTGCAGCTACGAGACCCAGTTGTGCCACTAGCCATCATTGAACTGCCTTCCCTCCTTCTTTCCCTTCTAGCCCAATTATTCTTATATTTGATCTCCGAGTCCTGTTTTCTTGATCCTCTGCTCAGAGGTATAATTTGTCCATTTGCTTCTTCAATATTTTCCTATTTCCTGTGATTTTCATCACCAGTTCTTCTAGGTTGCATATCCATTTCTCTGCTTCATCCAGCCTGGTATTATGAGCTAACGATGTCTCTGCCAATCCTGTGATCATTGTCTGGATGTGTGAAATTTGTGTAGTTAAGTGGGTGAAACCTGCTCTAACTTCATTATGCAGGTTTTCTATCATCTCTGGCAAAGCAGCAATTGTGGTATCTTGCAGCCCTTTTCCTGAGCCATTTTCGGCTGGCATTCGCTGGGATCTGGTGCGGCACTCATGCAAGTTTAAAGCCGCCTTTCCTGCTCCTTCATATCTGTTCAACAGAGTATATTTTTTATTTTACCATCCATTACCCATGATCATCTTTTTCTGGAGAAGAATGTTTAGCCTACATATACTTTTTTTGTTTCTTTCATTTACCAAATTGTTCCCGGGGGAGCTGTCGGTCATTCGTCTTTCGCTATTTATTTTGTCGATCTTGTGAGCGCGTCGGTATTTCGGCATCGATCAATTGAGTGTCAACCTTGTAGTAGTCAATCATTCATACTAGACCCACAGATACACTATTGTGTTTGCAACAGAGTGAGTCAGTAAGAGAGAGAGAGTGATTTTGTTCCCCCCCCCCCACAACTTCCATGCAAACAGCGACAGAGCAGGGAACCTGTCACATTCTTTCCTGCCTACCACTGCTCACAGCAAGGGTGACAGCTGTGGGTTTATTGTGTTGTTTTTTTTTCCCCTGTTTATAGGTCTGCATCCTCACTGTCCAGATTGACTGCAAGCAGAAATGTAGTGACAGAGGTCCAACAAACAGGTCACCCCAGTGTCAACAGCATTCCTGTATTTGGTCGCTGCATCCCTATGTTGGCTGCAGGACTTAATGTATGTCTCTCTGTCACTGTCGGAGTGCTATTCATAGACTGTTTGTCCTACTGGGACTGTTGGCCCTGAGTTGTGGGATGACCTGTCCATTTCTGTACCGAGGGAGATAGGATTAAATTCCATCATGTTGCTTGCTGCAATAAAGCATTTCAATGTTTATCAATGTCTGTGTGTTTATTTCTGCTCTAATGTCTGTAACATATATTAAATATGTACAAATCCTATCTTTGACTGTTATTTAAAATATCTTTGTTATTTAATTATGATGTATTTATTTATTGTAGTTGTGTACAGTCTATAGTAATTTACAGGTACAAGAAAGTAATCTCAAAGTTTGAAATGAGGAGCGCATACAAGAATTACTGCTGCAGTGGTCATCTTGGGGTGAAATGCAGTATTGAGTGTAATTTGTCATAAGTAACACAGTGGTGCAAACTGAACAGAAGATAACAGAACCTGAATTACTAGTACTAGCCTGAGTGAAGATGTTATTATTATTACCATGTATGGCAAAAACATACATAGCTAGATTATGCTATCCAAATTAAGTAGCGAGGACCCTGACCCGATGTAATTATTTGGCAGATAAGGTAATGTGAGACACTCAGCTTCTCCTTTACTTTTATCCCATGATTTTACCTTTTTATTTTTTTGTGGTTTTAAATGCCAGATAAAAACTCATTTACACTGCTGCAACACAACCTCTGACATCCAGATGCTGGTACAGACTTTGTTACCACCGCTAAACAACAGTGTAAACTCTTACATAGTTACTGTGCAATATATACTGTTTTAATATTACATTTTCATGTGGGTACAAACATAGGAAGATAGTATACATCCTGGTGATAGTTTTGCTGCCGGTCAGGACAAGCGCACGCAGGGGAACATTGAGGTGTCATTGTAGTGGCTAAAAATCACTACTTTCAAAGTGGTCCTCACTTTACATTTGACTATTGCTTTTTACGTTCGCTTGAGCGCATGCACAAGGAACGTTTTGTCACAGAATGACTTTTTGGAGGTGTGTGACCCTCCTGTGCAATCCAGTGCTCCATGTAGCAGGCGCGATCCTACCCCACCAATGGATGTGCACGCTGTCTATAACAGCAGTTCAGCTTCCCTGGTCTTCAGTTCTAAGAAAACACCTGCTGCAATCAGCGGTGGCAACGTGTATGCATTTAGCATATTTACGTCCCCCTTTCCCTCTGCTTGAAATCCCTCCCAGCTTGCAATCACACCGAACAGACTTTTGCCCCGCTATGCATGAATGCATTTTACAGGTTAATACATACAGGCCCTATTGAGATTGACCGTCGAGCCAAGGAGTGAGAGAAAGTCTGAGTCAGCCCAGCCTAGCCTAGTTGTAGTGCTGTGGTGACCGTCCGTCATGACATCGGATATCAAAGACTGGGATAGAGTCAGGAGAGTTTACGGGATTTCTGGAAAGCTTACAGGATTTCTGGAATTGCGGTGGAGGAGTCATTGGCTGCTGCTGCTGCTGCCTGCTGAGATCGACAGTTGAGCTGGGGGGGGAGACTCAGTCTAGCCTAACCTAGTTCTAGTGCCATGGTGACCATCCATCACGACATCGGATCATCGAAGACTGGGATAGGGTGAAAGCGAGTGATGAGACAGCCGCTGCTGCAAGGGATCGGAGTGAAGAGTCGGAGTACTAGAGGAGACTTTGAGCCGAGGCAAGTCCCTTATAATCTTCAGGGAGAGTTGAGCGGTGTAAGGCTGGCTGAGCGCTGCCCAAGTGTGGTTACAGTGGGTTACTTATTATTACTTTAGTCTTCTAAGTGGTGGCAGTGTGGCATGGCATGGCGGGGGGCGTGCTTCAAATAGAATGGGTGGGACAGCTGTTTTGTGCTTCCTGCTTCCATCATGAGAAGCATTTCATGGCGCTTCGGCTTCATGCAAATCAGAGCTTTTTTTTTTTCTTTGGTTTAGTTTATTTAATCTTTGGATGGCGTTTGTCCTGCTTCCATGATAAGAAGCATTATGTCAGTCGGATCACTGATCTGATAGAGCAGCAGAATGAAAGTCCCTTCCCTTGTAATCTTCAGGGACAGTTGAGGGATCATTCAAAAGTTGATGTTGCACAGATGTATCCTTTTCGGAGGGCCACCTTTGGACTTCTGTCAACAGATGGTGGAGTGTTTGCAAATATTGGAAGTATTTGGGGGTCTGTAAGAGTTGGCAGCTGACAATTCAGCATAGGGGATAATATCGTGATCCCTGAGAAACTGGAAGGGAAGAGACAGTCCCATTTTCCTGTATCAAGCATTCATATTGTCTAGTCTGGCTGACAGGAAAACAGAATTAAAAGCAAAAAGAGTAATAAGAAGCTAGTGTCACAAAACTCTTTTTGCCCGTGAGCCAGCACAGTTCTAGTAACGGGGTTAGAGGTCATTTGTTCAGGTGGCATCTGGAGTGAAGCTGAAGGGTGTTATGAATTTGGAGGAGATCCTCTTCCATCATTTTTAAAGTTTTCCAGCAAGTGTATATCCCTTCTGAAGTCAGTACATGGCAGTACAAACTTGGGCAGAACTACAGTATACGAAAGATTAGGTAAGGCTAGCCCCAACCCTTGACTTTCGGTAACTGCAGGGTAGTAAACCTAATCTATGAGCTTGACCCTTTGATGTGTTGAGATTACAGACTGTGAGGGACCCAAATGTAAGCAGGACCTGCCAAAGACTTGAAAATGAAATCTCTGGGTTCCACAGAGACACCAACAGATTATATGCTTGCAGAGCCCAGGTTTGATGTCTATTGCCTAAACAGGGGTCCTGTAAATCTGGATGGGACCTGACAGCTTGGGTGACAGGTTCCAAATATAAAGCAAATAAAGGGCATCCCTGACAGGTGCTGTGGTGTGATGGGAGGGGATTGGAAACATGACCATTAACTTTAATATATGCCTTGGGCTCGTGATAAATTATCCCCAGAATTTTGATAAAAGAGAAGGGATTGGGTTATACAGCAAGCCAGCCAGTTACAACTTGCTATGTTTTAGCCCTTACTTCCCTGGTGATAGCAGCTTACTGAGCTTAGCAGGCATCACACAGTGTGGCACTGGCAATGCTAGAACCTGTGACCTCAGGCTGTACAGTATGTTCGTCACTTTATTTAGCAGCCCTGCCCTAGCAAGCTTACACATGTATTCCTGTCTCTTAGGCCTTCAGATCTTTTTGCTATTCCCTGTTTGTCAGCCAGGCACTTTTTTTTTTTAATAATTGTTCATGCATATGGGGGGGGCACCAGAGTGCAGACAGGATCGGGTCATGATGCTTGCCACAGTAAAAGGTAGCCAGCAACAGTAAAACCAGAGATCTTTTTATGTTCTGTATAAATTCTAACAATGTACAGGGTCAAAATTGGCACCAGCCCACTAGCCAAATGCTGGTAGATTTTCTTTGGGATAGTAAATAATATTTCAGTAAGTACACTACCTGGGCCAATGGAAATGTCTTTGGGGCTAATGGATTTTCCCTGTCATCAGCCCTGCTGGCTAGTGGCTGCAAAACTTAATTTCAACCCCTGATGTATTACTGCCTCCTAAAGCATTGTATGTCTTTTCAAAGGCTGGCTCTCATCCTGCGTCTGTGAAGCAGGCATCTAAAAAGAAATGTGTATTGTTAAAAGATGCTTACAATGTTCCTTTAGTTGTTTCTGCATCTGGCACACATCTTGCCACACGAATGAAATCAGAGCTACAGGGTATATCAAGGCTAAAACCCTTCTAGCAAAAATGAGATATGGAGATGAAACAACAAAGTATTTATTTTTAAGGGTGCAAAGATAGGATAAACCAGTGTAATGTAATCACTGTAAAACTGTTACAATATTTTCCTTGAGATCCATACCTCCTTTTTGCTAGAAGGGTTTTAGCCCTGCCATACTATGTAGCTCTTGACTGTCTTACTGTTTACCTCTGATTTCATTCACTGTTTTTTAGTGGAAAGATGTGTTAGATGCAGAAATAAGGGAAAGCAGTACACATTTCTTCTTCGATGCCTACTTTACCAACTGTAACTAAAAGCCAATAGTTTGACAATTGTTGGGGTTGTGGCTAGTGGTGTGGTGGCATGGCTATTGGTGTGCTGGCATGGCTAGTGGTGTGACTGGACCTCTGTGGGACTGGCTACCTTGACGTGGTACAGAGGCTTGTCACAATGCAATATTGTAACTAAAAGCCAGTCTGTTAGTTTGACAACTGTTGGAGGAGTGGCAAGTTGTATGGTGGCATGGCTAGTGATATGTGAATGGATGGCTAACTTGATGTGGTAGAGGCTTATAACTAAAAGCCAGTCTATTAGTCTGACAATTGCTGGTGGTGTGACTAGTGATGTAGTGGCATGGCTAGTGGTATGTGAATGGTGTGGCTAGTGGTGTGGTAACATGGCTAGTAGTGTGTGAATGAACCTTTGTGTGACTAGCTGCCTTGATGTGGTACAGAGGCTTGTCATAATGCTATGTTGTAAATAAAAGCCAGTCTGTTACTCTGACAACTGTTGGTGACAGTATGGCTAGTGGAGTGCTGGTATAAAACACAGGAAATGATGCTTGCGTCAGGTGAGACGGCATGAACAGGGCATGGACAGTGTGGGGAAGGGGAAGCTGGCCCAAACAATAGGGGGGGGGTAGCAGTGAGTCCACTTGGTGTGCAGATCTGAAATTCCTGGCTACACCACTGATACAGGGCCCTTATCAGAGGAGTTTTTTTTTCAACTTTTCAACTGTCACATCGAAAAAGTAACCAGATGCTGTATACATTTATAAACAAGCACACATAAAACATACAGGGCCCTTACCTGAGGGACAGTTATACGTGTACTCAGCTTACTCTCTTTTAATAAATGTTTTTTAAAAGAGTTGCATTAATTTAAAGGATTTATGGGTAAAGACATGCATGTTAAGGTAAATGAAACAGGTATTTAAAGGTAAATAACCATAGGGTACTTCCATGCTTGGAAAGTTTTGTTCGCCCCATTCTTCTCAGAGGTTGTACTTTAATTCCTGCCTGTATGTAAAGTTTCTCACTTGTCCCATCTCCATCTCTCCTTCCCAGCCGGTTCCCCGAGAACACATCCATCCATCCATCCTGGATTCTTCCCCATATCCCATCGGGCCCCTACCTGAAGCAGCAGGGCAGCAGGACACTCCGGTTCTGCAGACGGGATTCAGGTGAGACAAACACACGCTCCGGGCTCTGCTCTCTCATACTCAGGGCTGGGCAAAGTGCTTGGTACAGCTCAGTGCTGACACTACAGGGTCAGTACTGTTCACTGCTGCTGGCTATCTGTAGCTCCTGTCCCTCTGTCTGTCTCCGCTTTTGTTCCCCAAAACTTCCAACTCAGGTCGCAACTGGGAGCAGCGACAGGCTGCGGCTGTGCCAATAATGACGGTCCTCCTCCGCTGTGCGCAAACAAATGTTTTGAACCACCAGCCCAGTGATCGCTGAGCAACAATGAACCAGCACAGGCAAGCAGGGATACATACTGCCACAAGAATCACTGCAGAGGCAAGTCAATGAAAAACTGCAGCTCCGCTACAATATGGGAACTTTGAGCCCTTTGATGGAGGGGGAGGCGCCCATTCCAGTGACAGCTGAGCCTGGTACTCCAAAGCACTGACTGTGTGTGTGACAGTTGGATCTGCTGGCCCCCGTCGCCGCTGCTCTCAGCCCCTCCCAGTGACCAGTGGTGGGCACGGCGGGTGGAGACATCAGCGCACACATAGCGATCACCATTCCTAGCCTGACAAGGGAACTGGGGCTGGAATCTCCCACTTCCCGTGATACCTACCCGATGCACCCATACTACTGCTAGCAAGGTTTACACATCCATTACATCATAGCAGGGGTCTGAGGAAAAAACAAGTTGCATTTTAACGGCACCTTTTAAATGGATTAGAATGTGAGATACTGACACAAAAACATGGGATGTCATTGGTCCTCAGAAAGTGATGGACAGGCCCTCAAAATGTGGGACAATGGCCCTCACAATGTGGGACACAGACACTCATTAAATGTGGGATAGTGGCATACAGCATGTGGGACACTGACACCAAAATGTGGGAAACTGACACTCGGAAGGTATAACATTGACATATGCAACACTAGCCCTCCTAATGTGCAACACCAAAAGAAAGGAGATTCTGGCTCAGTACATTGGAATCTAGTACCATTGCTTAGCAGGTTTACTTTTGCTTTAGCAAAAGAGTTATGAATTCCTGCTTTAAGAGTTTCCAGCATCTTCTTTGCATGGGCAGTACCTTTTTTATGTGGGACACAGTAATACTTGGAGGTAGAATGAGGGTGATCCCTCATAAAGGGGGCAACTGAAAGAGTATATATTACAGGAGAAAGTGATACAGCTTGAGTTTAAAGTTTCAGCACTCTTGATTTACATCACATCATCTGGCACCTTCTTCCATACATTCACCACTCTCATGAGTAAATAAAAACAAATGCTTCCTTGTTAACTAATCCCTCCCCTCTTCCCACCACTCCTGTATGCCCTCTTGTCCTTCAGTCCCAAATACACTGTATTGCCCTGATCAAATCAACTGTTCCTTTTTTTACTTATATTTTTAATACTCCTCTCTGGTGTAGCCAATATCCTCCAGGTCTTGCCCACTCCCCCCCAACACCTAATGCACTTACCCCTCTGCCTTTCAACTCTGAGCTTTCCTGTGGCAGAGTACGGCCAAGCCTGAAAAGCACCTGTAGAAGAGGGGGCTTGTGGGGGGAAGGAGGGAGAGATGGGGGGGGGAGATATATGTATGTATAGTCAGGGGTGTCCAAGACTTTGCCTTACCATGTTTCTCTCCCTCCTATAATTTGTTTCTGTGACTGAACAGTGGGCAACAGAGTTACAGACTTGCTCTTCTGCAGACAAAGTATTTTACACCAATACTGTTATAGTATATGGTTAGCCTGTATTGAGAATGGATTTCAGCAACTGCTGAAATCTTGTTGTAGTACAGTTCAAAGGTCAAAATAGTTGTTGTACTATCACTCTGACATCACATCGATAGTACAACAACTTTTTACCTTTGAACTGTTTCCCAATTGGCTGAAACATCGCAGTTTCAAAAAAAATGAGTCAACATGGCGGCGCCACTTAGCGAGCAGCTGGGAGAGCAGGTAAAAGATTCTTTGGACATGGACTCTGCCACAATTGGCTCCGTGTTTCCAAACATTCAGTTTGTCCTTTTTAGTGTTTGTAAAAACACTACCTCGGCAGCACAGCGGGACAACGGTGAGAATGGAGATACTCAGGTCGGTAGCAGAGCGGTGCGGCAGCACAGACCGGGTAGATGCGCAGTGTGACTGAAGGTATACACAAGGTATGAAATTATACCTTAACTTTGTGAATTAAACTGACCACATTTTTTGGGGGAACCACATACTATATAAAATAATAGATAGGGAACTGTGCACCAACAAGGCCCTGTGTTTCCATCGTGGGTGGTTGATGACATCATAGGGACCTCTCGAGCTTCGCTCTCAAGGTCTATGATGTCATCAACCCCCTCGATGGAAACACAGCCTTGTGCACAGTTCCCTATCCATTATTCTATATATGCTGCCTGCTTCAGGCGATACAACCACTTCTGAAACTGTCTCCCTCATTTTACTTCTTTGTCACTGATTTTTTTAAGCCATGTCCAAGTGCCAAATACCACTGCAAATACCTGCAAGCTAACGTTCAGCATTGACAAATGCTTGTTAACAATACTGCAGTGAGATAAGAATTTCCTACTAATGTCAACAAATGTTGCCTGGGTTCAAAAATAATATATAATCAACATTGCATAGTAGTTTCAATAGAAGGAAATCATACCCAATGATAATACTGTGTTTGAAAACATGTATAGTTAACATTACTACATTGGGATCACAATTTCTTGCACGTGTTCACAAATGTTCTTTATATTTACATGGAATCATAATAGTATGGTAATCTCAATGGCTGGAAATGACAGAAAATGATTATACTACATTCAGAAATGGCAGTTATTGTCACAGTTACACTTAGATCAAAATGTCATGCAAATATACATTTGTTTCCTAAGGTGCTCTGATTCTGGATCCTGAAGTGGTATGTACAGTATGTGTTGAAATGTGCATGTGTATCCATGGCTACAGAAGCACCGGACCATGATGATGGATGTTTCTTGTGTTATCTGGAAAGAGCTGTATGTTGTTTGTGTTACCGGATGATGGCTATCTGTGGTTGTTTGTATAGTCTTGTCCATTTGGCTGCTTAGGGGGATGGGATGTTAGGATCGGAACCCCTAACACCACATTTCCTTCTCAACCCTGTGTAACCCCTCCCCCCAGGTCACACCGTGAGACGAGCAACTTGTTGTTCAGTGTGCCCTCCTGGTGAGACATTTCAATAAATAAATAAAATAAAATTTCCCTACTTCTGCTGCTTTAAGTTGAACGCTAACTGGTGCATTAATGCAGTTTCTTTTGTTTTGCAAAGAATGTCATTTCTTTTGGAGATACTGTAGTATACAATATGTATTTCTTTCCCTCTGTTCAAAACTAATTGATGTCTTCAGCAATGTTGTTAGTATTTGGGATCTGCACAAGTCATCCAGCTTCATCTTCAGCATCGATTCTCCTCATGCCCAAGGTTGTTTTGCATTTTAGCATCTGCAATATGGAATAGCTCTTTCATCCTGAGAAGTCCCTTTAAAAAAAATCTAAATGTGGCTTTTATGTACTGTTCATTGAATACCATTAGTGACTATGACATTTCTTAACTTACTATTTGCAACACAAATAATGCACATGTTCTTACAATTTATGAAGAAATAGAAACAACACAGTAGAGAAGTTTTAAAAAGTTTGTTAAAGAAAAATGCCAATTGAATTAATGTCAGATTGTTGTGGTGTTCCTGGACAGGGTGAAAAAACAAGCACTAGAAAGTATGAATCAATGATTTCAATGCATTATCTACCATATATAAAACATAGATGACTGCTTACTATAAGTTATAAGACATACATAACTGTTTAAAATCATTTACAAGGGCATACTTGGAAAATTCCTCACTCAGACCCTTAATAAGGACAGTTCTGTGGAAAAGCATTAACCTTGCATAACCAGCATACTAGGCAAAGCATTTGCATGTTAACTTTTTTTTTGTAAGATATTTCTTTAAAACCTGTAACATTTGGGCTGGCCCAGTGGTGCAGATGGCTGAGGTGCTGGATGCCTTACCTCGCATCACACTGGCAACCTGGGTTTGGAAACAACCTCACGTCATCGGAGAGCCAGCATGGGGGGGGGAGCAGGATTGATCAACCAAAAGGCAGCTCTCCTCTCCCAGGGAGATTGTCACCCCCCCCTATAGTTCCGCTACCATCAGGTGGAGGTCTGATGGGTAGCGTAGGCAGGAGGGGGCAGCAAGTAGTGGGAGGGTGCCCCAAGGCATTCCGTGTACGTGCCCCCACATACGCATGCATGCCCAGGACTTGGGGATGGGCAAAAAATGGGGTAAAAAATCTGATAAAAATCTGAATAGAAAAAAAATTGTAACATTTTCTAATAACAGATCAAGTTGAATTAAACAGACAGTATTAAACCTCTGTCACCTTTTTTTTTGTCTATATAAATGTGTGCAGTGAAATCAAAGAATAACTGTGTACAGTCATGCACCATCCACAAATTGCATTACATTTAATTATAACTACTTTAACATATAGTAATGCAACATATTTACACACCACCAGGTTTTCAGCATAAATAACATATTTACGTCTGAGTTGTGCTTTGATTGGAGATGGAAATCTTTACTTGTATGGTACAGTTTCAATAATGTTATATCTCGTGCTGTTTTACATGACACTGATGTACGGATGTTTATAGAGTGTTGCCTGTAGTTTTTGGAAGGAAGCAAACATCTACATTTCACAAAATGAGTTATACTTACTAATTATGGACACAGTCTGGCACCCTAGTAAGAGCTCACTTGAACTGAAACTATATCAGTATCATGCTTACAACTATCCGGCCATGACATGTAAAAACAAAATGTTATGGAAGTAATGACTCCTGAGTTAGTCAGTGATGAAGCTGAAATGGGAACAATGGTCTTCCGGTGTGATGGCTGCCAGCTAAGACGCCTTTCCAGATGGCTCCCCTACCCTACCTTCTGGTTTCAGTATACAGAGCCCACTGACTGTACACTGCATCAGCATAGTAGTTGCTAATGGAGGCAGTATAGTGCAGTGGTTTAAGGCTCTGAGCTGCAAATCTGGTGACATCCAGCAGACCAGACCTGGGTTTGAATCCCACAGCTTCCACTTGCTTACTGTGTGACCCTGAGCAAGTCACTTAACTTCCCTGTGCTCCTAGGTCACTCCTGTGAAAAAGCTTTCAGCTTAGTGTGCTACTCCTGGTTAAACAACTAAATAAATAATGGTCCTCTGCTCATTTCAACAGGAAAATCTCCTCGCTAAGAGATGGACACAGATATGAGGACATTGCCGCTCAGGCATACACCGCCGACAACCCCAGCTAAGGATAAGGCCTCCAAGAGATCCAAAATGAGTGCTGCTGAAACCTCCCCTGCAGCCAAGCCCAGCCAAGCTGCAAATAGCACTTACAGAAGAGAGGTTTCTCAAGGTGTTGGCACCGATGAAAGAAACCTTGTTGGCGATCGTGTCTGAATTTAGGGACATGAAAACATCACTGGGCCAGCTCACTACCCACACAAAAGACAACGAGGCCCGCATATCCTCTCTGGATGACTGGAGAGGAAAGCTGGATCCAGAGCTGGTCGCTTTGCACCAACGTCTTAAAAAAACTGAGGACCGATTAGAAGATCTCAAAGGGCACTCGAGGCGCAATAATCTAGTAGTACTAGATCTCCCTGAAGGGGAAGAAGGGTTCTCAGCCATGGTATTTGCCCAAAAGCTGTATGAAAAGTTAGTGGGGCCTTCACCCAATGGCCCCACATACATTATTGAGTGTGCGCATAGGTCCCTGCGCCCCATGCCTCCCACTGGCTCGCCTCCCTGACCTTTCATCTTCAGGATGCTAAATTTTCTGGATAAACAACATGTCCTAGCTTGCCTGAAAGAGGTTGCAGAAATACAATTGACAGGCAAGAAACTGAACATTGCACAAGACTTACCATTCTCTGTGCGCCAGAAGCGCTCAGCTCTTCACCCCCTGGTATCTAAATTCATCTCTGCTGGCATCAAATTCTGGGTTCGCTATGCTGTGACCTTACAAATAAATAGAGATAGGCAGTGGAATTCTTTCGAAACACTGGAAGCTGCCAGAGAGGCCTGCAAGTTACATCGGTATAAACACTGCCTCCCCCCGGGGGCTCTTCGACTAGCAGTCACCTCCTCTATCCTGTCCCTAGTGGACTATGGACTGCCGGTGTATGGTGCTGCTGATCAGACCACACTCCATAAAATTCGCACTACTCTGAATAAGGCCTGCAGGTTAATTACTGGAGCACCTAGGATGACACACACCTGTCTACTGTATGCTAAAGCGCTGGTACTTGATCTCGACTAAGCGCCCAAATATCTTACCTGTACCCTTACAAAAAGACCCTCCTTGGGCTTTCCCACCAGGATTGACCACCACCATCACTGCTCTGTCCCACTAGTTCATACTGGACCTCTGGGAAAACCTCTCTTGTTATCCCTAGAGCTAGGACCTCTCACGGCCAAAGAGCCTTCAGCTTTAGGGCCCCTCCTGGTTCAACACACTGCCCTCCATCTCCGAAGCTCCAACTATATCGTGCTTCAAAACTTCCTTACGAACCACCTTATTAACACCCGATGCTGTAACTGCCACTATCAAAGCTGATTTCAGTACTTATGACAAAGCTTATTACTATGCTGCTAAGGACTACATAATTCTGGTATTGTTTGCATCCATCCTACCTGTACCAGCTTGTTTGTATCTATGTCTTAATTTTACTGTTATACTTATGAGTTGTACTGCTATACTGTGTATTTTGGTTTGTCTTACTGTGACAAGGTACCTTTGTAAATGAGCCTATGGCTCAAAGGTTTTTCCAAACTGCTGTTTAAATAAATAAATAAATAAAGTTATGGTACCCAGATTTAATTAAATTAAATGTTTCCAGCTTAAACCCTAAGAAGAGAGTGACACCCAGTGGCTGAATCTTGAATTGCAAGTTTACCACCTCCACCGTTTATTCCAATAGCTCGTGAGGAGGACCTCCTTATGTTTTTGCCATGTACTTTACTATTTGAGTAGACTTATTAGTCTAGGCGAACTCTGAGGCTCCAGTTGGTTTGTGCTGTTAATACTCGGAGTTCTAAGTTCACATGGCAGAGATTACTACGTTACTGAATGCTGGTACTATGACTACATGTGGGGGTTCTTTCTTCCCCTGCCCTTAACAGGTACTCCATTTTTATTTCTTCACTGGACCTGCACTGAGAAATTAACCAATTTAGTTTTGGACTTGTTTAAGGTCCCCTCTTAGTTTGGTGCACTGATTTGGGACGTGCGCATGGTTCTCTAGTTGTTTCAGTAGTTATAAGTTTTTTCTGCTCTGCATTGCAGTTTTCAATACAGCCCTATCTTGTGTAAGGATATTTATCCCTGGGGCTCTGTAATTATATAGAGGATAGACAGATCACTATGTTGCTAATCTTGTTATGGTTATAATAGTGTTTGTTTAGATGCTAGAATACTACTGCACTATGGTAGGGAAGGTGGGAGGGTGGGAAGAGGACTTGGTGGGTAGCATGACCGTCATCGCACCAACTGCGATAAGAGGAGTTCAGTCATTAGGACTGAGGGTGTTATATATCCTGAACACTTTCTGGGGCATTTCTGCACGAATTATGAATGTGCCTGCTGTGGGTTCGGAGGGAGGGCATGGTTTTTCACTTTGGTTGTTAATTAGAAATTCTGAGTTTAGTTGGGGATGGGTTGATGGGGTGGGATGGAGCCAGCCACTGAGAGCCTTAGCATATATGTTACCCTGTTGGTTACACATGGTTAAAGACAAGCCTGTCCCATTAGTATGCCTAGCTTATCTGTCCTACCATGAAAATTGTCTCATGGAACATTAAAGGTGCCCATTCCAGGGTGAAACGGCACCAAATTCTAAAACATCTGGCCCTAACATGTGCAGGAATTGCACTGCTGCAGGAGACACACTTGATGACTGCTGAGAATAATTTACTTCACAGAGAGCAAATTAGGTGTGTCTATGCGGAGGGCAATTCCACTGCGCAAAGAGGGGTTGCAATCCTATTTACTAGAGGGGTCCAATTCTAGGAATTGCAAACAATTTCCAATCCACATGGTAGGTTCTTATTTTTAAGGGGCCCTTTAGACCACAGGGAATTAATCCTGGGTACTGCATATGGTCCTAATCAATCTTCCCTGGAATTTTTTTCAAAATTAGCCCTTGTGTTACCCCCTTCAAACAACTGCCTATTATTTTAACTGGGGACTGGAACCTCTCTTATGATAATAGTCTAGACAGAACTACCCAGAGAGGTCAAAATCTCTCCCCTGCTCAGCGATCACTACATGAGATGATGAAAGTACTAGGGCTATGTGATCTCTGGTGTCTTCATTATCCTAATGTGAGGGAGTATACCTTTTACTCTTCCTAGCATAAGTCGCACTCATGCATTGACTTTTTCCTGTTGAACCAAATAATGTTAGCAGGTCCTATAGGCTATGGTATCTCCCCCAGAGTACTATCAGATCACACTCTCTGATCTGGTTTGATGATACCATACCCCAAGGGAAGCCAAAGATACCCTATGGAAACTAAATGTCTATTTATTGTCTCAAGAAGAGATAGTCAGGAGGGTCAAAACACTAATTGCACAGTTCATGGATCAGAATGTTGGTACTATTCCAGCATATGACCAAATTTGGAGCTCTCTGAAATGTTTTTGAGGGGAGAATTTATTAGACTGACTCCTACTAGGAACCGCAAATGGGAGGAGGCTGCTCAATCCTTATTAAGGTCCATCAGACAGCTTGAGCTGCGTATTTCTGCCCACCCCTCCGAAACGGACCAAGAGCGTCTCATGGTTCTCAAAGACCAATACATGGAGACCCTCAGAGAAAAAGCTGAATATGCCCTCATTAAGACATATGCCTAGTACATAGATCAAGGAGATAAAGCCAGCCACCTCTTTGCTCTCAGGCTGCAGAAGCAAGAGGAGTCTAGACTGGTTACCTCTATCTCTCCCCTTGATGGCTGCAGGCCCCTAACAACCTCTAAGGATATTGTGAAGGAGTTTGAGTTATTTTACCAGCAGCTCTATAGTCTCCCTGATTGTAGTCCCACACTGATTGAAATACAGGAGTATTTATCTAATATCCCCCTTCCAACTCTTACCCCAGACCAGCAAGCCCAGCTAACTACCCCATAACAGTACCTGAAATTGTGACAGCCATTCGATCCCTTCCGTTTAACAAAGCTCCGGGGCCGGATGGTTTTCCATCTAATTTTTATAAAACATTTGAAAAGGAGCTCATTCCCATACTCCACCAACTATTTAACTATATTTGTGCAAAAGGGATCATAGATTTTACCCTATTGGAAGCTATTGCTGTTGTCCTGCCGAAGTCTGATAAGTCCAGGGAAAAAGTGTCAAACTATCGGCCAATCTCACTGATGAATTATGACAGCAAGCTGCTGGCTAAAATTCTGTCCTCCCAGGTCACTAAAGTTTGGGAGAATTTAATTAGCCATGAACAAATTGGGTTTGTCAGTGGCAGGAATCCCACTGACAATTTCCAAAAACTGACCCACATCTTCTCCGTATCCAGGGATGCGCACCTTCCGATGGCGCTTGTCTCCCTGGATGAGCTAAACCTCCTTCCAGAAAGGGTGGTTTGGAAAAAGGTATGGCAACAACTGTACAAATATATAAAACAGGGTAGGTTACGCTTACTGCAATTTCGTATACTGCATAATCTGTATTTCACCCGATTAGGTTACACCGGATGGGGAAAATAAACTCCCCCCTCTGCACCTCTTGCCAAAAAGCATAAGGTGTGTTGTTGCATCTTTTCTGGGATTGTGACAGAGTGGTCCCATTGTGGCAAAGAATCAGGGATTCCCTTGATCTGTTGTTTGACCTTGAGGCCTATTTTACCCCACAGGTTTGCATAGTGGGTCTCTTCCCCGTCGATATGTTGGGTACCCGTAAGGCATACATGGCCCTTATATCTGCAGTAGCGAAGTTGATTATTGCTCGACACTGGATGGATCAACATAGTTCCCCGTTTCAGGAATAGCATGCAGAGATACTTCAGGCATTAGAATTAGAGAAATATATCGCTCAAAGACAGGATCGCCTCACAGCCTTTCATAATAGATGGGGCCAACCTATGGCTCTGATACCAGTTTTACATCACGGTGGGACACCCTAGCGTTCTTTTGGGAATGGGGAAGCTTCTTCCTGCACCTTAGGATCCAACCTAGCAGCCCTGGGTGCAAGGGTCAGCTGATTTGTTCCAGCATACACCTTTCTAAGACTGATATACTACAAATGAAGCCCGACAGACTCCATGTTACATCTTTGAGCTCCAGGCAGGGGGGAAGGGGAACAGAGTGGGGGGGTAGGGGGGAGTTAGTTACTGGTTGGTATTTAGTACTTGTATGGACAAGTTTACTTTGTTACAACGAGGCCTTTAGCAACTACTCAGCATCATTTCAGAATTGGTAGGCCTTATAATGGGCTGAAGTAAGACTTATAGACAAAGTATGGTTTACAACAGATACTGTTTTTACAGGTTGAGAGAGGACTTGTTTTATACTGTGACTGATTTCTTCTGAATATAGTTGCTTCTCATTTTTTATTTTTTCATTTTTGTTCTTAACGTGTAATAATTTAAAACTTAAAGTATACTAAATAGAAAAAAAGAAAATCTGTCGTAAATATTGCAAATTTGCAAAGTTACAAGGGTGTGTGGAAACTGCACAACGCACACTTGTAACACAGTCATTTTATGGACTTTCAGCACAAAATTTTAAGCATAGGCATTTTAGGACCTCTGCTTATGTACAGTGTCACCGTCATTTCCTTAAACTGTCCTGAAAAGTGATTTCGCACAACGACCACGCTATTCTGTGCCAGATGTGTGAAAACACATTTTGGCCAGGATATGTAAAATGACAGCTGTGCTGTTCATAAGGAAGTGTGGAAAAATGCCAATTTTTAAAATCTGGAGTAAAAATATTACAAATTCACAAAGTTACAAGGGTGTGTGGAAACTGCACAACGCACACTTGTAACACAGTCATTTTATGTACTTTCATCACCAAATTTTCAACATATGCATTTTTGGACCTCTGCTTATGAACAGTGTCACTGTCATTTTTGTACTCTGTCCTGTACACTGATTTCCCACAGCGACCGTGCTATTCTGCACCGGAAGTACGAAAACACATTTTGGACAGGATGTGAAAAATGACAGCTATACTGTTCTCAAGGAGGTGTGGAGAATTGCCACTGTTCAAAATCTGGTGTGAAAATATTGCAAAGTCACAAAGTTATGAGCGTGAGTAGCAACTGTGCAACGCACGCTCATAAAACAGTCATTTTTTTTGGTTTTTTCCACCAAATTTGCAACACAGGCTTTTTGAGAGCCCATCTCATGAACACTGGCACTGTTGTTTTGTTAATCAGTCCCAAAAGGAGATTCCACGCAGTGACTGCTAAATCACCTTTCCGGGATAAATAATGCCATGACAGTAGCAGAATTCATGAGGGGTCCCCAAAACCCCATGTTGAAAATTTGGTGCCAAAATTCCAAAAAATGCCTAAGATATGCATCAAAGTTGAAAAAACCCTATTTATTCCATTATACAGCTTACCGGCATTTCCTTAGTTCGCGATGGCTTTGAAGAGTGCAGACATGTTTCCCTGTCCACGAAAGATCGTCACAGCGGATTCCGGAGAGTAAGTAGAGGTGATGGGGGTGTGGGAGGCAAGTGTGCAGAGGTGGCGTGGGCTGCGGAGGAGGCAGGGAGATGGCGAGGGACTGTTTCTTTTATAGCTTAAAAAAAAAAATCGCAGGACTTTTTTTTTTTGTAGGCATTTGGCATGCTGGGGTGGCCTCCCAGCATACCACCCAAGTCTTTTTTGAGGAGTCTGTAGCTGACAGGGATTGGGCACCCCCATTGGCACATACTAAGGGGGGACAAGGAACCGAGGGTGATTGGGCACCCCTGGCAACAAACAATGGGGATGAATTATGCCAATGGGGAGTGGGCTCCATTGGCAAAAATACAAGGATGGAGGATAACGCTGACGGGGTGATTGGGCCCTGTCAGCAAAGAAAAACTGTTGGGGGACCACATGATGCCGAGTGGGATTGGGCACCCCCTCGGCATACATTCTAAATGGGAGGGGGCACATTATGCCAATGGGGAGTGGGCTCCCCCATCGGCAGTGTGACAGGCAGCGGTGGCAGTCACTGCCGCCATGTTGCCTGCATGTCGGGGAGGCGTGTTGTGGTCACACTGCATGAGAGCTTAGCTCTCACTGCAGCTGACCATTTCTTTGTTCTGGTGGTCACATTAGGGATATGTGAGGTCACCGCCTGCTGCTGGCTGATTGGGGAATGAGGGATGCACCTTCGGATGTGTGCCCTGCATTCACCCAACAGTGACCGCGCCTCCAAATGTGCCACTACCGCAAGATGTTGGCTGGCATGCCAAGGTCATAAAACTTCAGTAGCATAATTAGGCTGAAGGTGCACCTGGAGGAGTATCAAGCATATCCTGTAAGGGGAAGGGGACTGCAGTTTCAGGTGGTCTGTCATCCAAAGCGGTTGGCATCAACCCACTTTGGGAGGCTTTGTCCCAAGTGGGGGTCTGTGAAATAAATGATTCCGGAGAACAGGATGATGTAGCATCAACCACTGGACTTAGTGCGACACAGAGAATGGTTGAGTCATATTTGTCTGAAAACAGGCATCTGTCAATAACTGAAGATCCTCTTTTATACTGGAGCGGAAAGGTCAGTGAATGGCCAGAGCTGACTGCAGTGGCACTGAAGTACCTGACATGCCCACCGTCCAGTGTAAGTGTTGAGAGGGTATTCAGCTCAGCAGGTGCAATAGTTAAGGATCATCGGACAAACTTCTCTCCTGCAAATGTTAGTTTGCTAACATTTATAAAAATGAACGAGAGGCACATACCAACACAGACTGCAACCTCAGTATTCATACCCCAGCCTAGTCATGGTGGTTTTGGTGATGTAGAAATGGACCATTCTGGTGGCACTGGCAGTGGCAGCATGAAACAGCCCACCACTGACGTAGATGATGACACAATGGAGAAAGAATTTCTCAGTGGTCAAACTTCAGACATAGATGACAGCAAATACAATATATCAAGAAGCATAATCAAAAAATTTTAGGCAAATCAGTATTACAGATACATGTAGAAGGTAAAACAAATAATTTAATCAAGGTAACTACTCTTCAAATACAGAACAGTGAATAGGCAGACAGGGAAACAGACTGCCATAGCAGAGTTAGTGGGAGGGGGAAGGAAGAGGATTACGAACAGTTGCAGTAGGGAAAAGAAAAGTCATAAAGAAGAGACTTTAAGGAGAAAGCAGAAGAGGCAGAGCAAATTGACAGAGGAAGAGTGGACCAGAATTTAGGGAAGTAGTAAGAGAAACTAGACTGACCAACAGTAGATTTTCTAGAAGGAATAGTGAGAGAATGGGAAGTATTATCGCAGACAGGGTAGTAGGAAGCTGAAGGAGAGGATAAGAGGGATGTAAGGTAAGAGGGAAGGGAACCAAACCAAAATTTAGATATAAAGGCGGCACAATAGGAAAGGCACCTGGCATCATGAGAGGTCAGCTTTCTTTATGAGGATAATGATGTGATTAATGTTGGCAGGTTTTAACTGAAGTTGTTAAAAGAAGGTGACATTTGCTGTATGATGCATGTTTTCTTTTTCATGACTTTGTGTGCCCCCTTGACCACCACCAGGACCGATGTTAGCCACTGCCACCACAGAGAATGACTTTGTGTGCCCCCCTGGACCACCACCACCAGGACTGATGCTAGCCACTGCCCCCACAGAGAATGACTTAGTGTGCCACCCTTGACCACCACCACTACCACCACCACCTCTGTTAGCCACTTCCACCACAGAGAATGACTTAGTGTGCCACCCTGGACCACCACCACCTCTATTAGCCACTTCCACCACAGAGAATGACTTAGTGTGCCACCCTGGACCACCACCACCACCTCTATTAGCCACTTCCACCACAGAGAATGACTTAGTGTGCCCCACGGACCACCACCACCATTGTTGTTAGCCACTGCCACCACCACCAGATGTAGGAAGATGTCACAGGGAATGTCATCATGTGCCACAGCTATTATCACCAGCACCCACCACCAGTGTCATTCTGACAATGTTTTCCCATTGACCATGCCAAAGCAGAGGGAGTTGAACAGGAGACCATATCCATCAGCTACATGCACAAGGCTTCTTAATATTAAAACTATAAAGTGAGTATGTATACTAATGTTTTTTATGCTATTCAAATTCCTTTAGCTGTGTGTTTTGTTTTCTGTTGCTTTTCTGAGCTGCAATGGTCAAACACATACGGTAAACTTATTTTGTTTTTTTACAGGTTAACAAAAAACTACTCTCCTTCACTGACAGTCAGTACAAATGATACTACAGCAGTACCACACACAGGAACCTATGGAATATCCATTTCAAATCTATACTGGTAAGTATATATTTTATTTCATCTGTTCAGTTTTTTTTTTAAAGAGTGCAACAAATCTGACTGAGGATTCATAAACTAGGTGACATGTACATCACAAAAACTATTTCTGCAAGATATCATGCACTGTATTCCGAACTTGCAGCTCTGCAGCCATGACAGTGTTGAAAAAGTTGCACACAGGTTGTGTTACTTTACAAGATGTAGTTCTGAAATGTAACTTGAGTTGAGATTGAGAACCAGAGACACTGGCATAGTGTATTTGTTACACAGCCTGGTACTAAATTAAGTTGTGATTGATCTGTTGATTGCAGTGTGACAGCTTACCATCTGTGCAAATAATCCAGATACCCATGGAACAGCCACGGCTTAAACATAATGTGCCAGGATTTCAAAGGCCTTAGACTGACGCAAGGTGCTTGCATCGAACCGGTTTGATGCAAAGGCACCTTGCACCAAGGGCTGCGTCATGTGTGATTTTCAAAGGCAGCCTGTGTCACCCAGCAGGCTGCCTGTACCAAAGTGTGCTAGCACCCGCCTTGTGCCATGAAAGTGGCTGTGGCATGGTGTTAGGGGGCTTGTGGCAGACCCAGACTACCGCAGCCCTCAGATCAGGATTTTCAAAGACCCCCCCCAGGAACGAAGTGCCAAGGACCCTTAGACCAGTGAGGGACTGGTCTAACAGTACTTAGACAGCTCCTGGGGGGGTCATCCAGTATGTGCCACTGTGTGGCCCTCCCCGATCCATCCCTGATAGGCAATCCCTGGTAGTCCAGTGGTCCCCCCCTCACCCTGTCACGATCCCCAACGCACACTACTGTGCATATCGCCATCCCCCCACAGTAGTGCCCATCTCAGCACTCCCACCACCCTCCCATACCCCTATCCAGTGACTGGCACAGCCCTACACACAACACCAGAGCCGGCCGCCGAATGAGCTGTCATTGCCTGTACTTTATACAGTACATGCACTGACAGCTCATTCAGTGGCTGGCTGTGATGGCATGTGAAGGGCTGTGCTGGACGTCAGATTGGGGTATGGGAGGGGGGTGGGAGTGCAGTGATGGGCACTACCTATGGGGGGGCACTAGACCACCAGGGTACTGGTGTGTGTTGGGGTGCAGGTGCCGGTGGCACGGTGGCGCGGTGGTGTTGGGGGGGCTGTGTCGAGTTGCAAGCCCCTGTCTGTGGGTGCCGCAGACTCCCCACTACCGTTGCAGCATTCTTGGTGGGTACACAATATGTTTGACACAGCACCACCTTTGCCACAAGCCACTGGACTTTGGCACCTGTAGATTTGAAATTCAAGCACAGGGTCCCAGGCACACCGCACTCGATGCAAGCTGCCATTGTCACAGCTTGCATCAGGACTTTGAAAATCCAGCCCAATGTGTTACTGCTGCATGCAAGTTGTAAGAAGTCCTTCATTTATTTTTTTAGGAAAGTTCCAGATGCTTTGTTGTGGCATAGTTGCCTTATCCAAAGAAGTTCTTCAACATCAGGCACCCCCACCCCTGGGCTGGGGCAGACATGCAACACGCTGAAGTCATTTCAATTGATGACCATGCCCATTATTGCCAACCAGACTCGAGAAGGATGCAGATGAAATCTGTGAAGAAGTAACCAAATAAGAAACCATTAAAGAGACCTACCAGCAAATATGCTTCCCAAAAAATACCTTTATTGGCTTGAGAGTTATCTATTTTCAATTTCAATGCAAAAGGTTCTCATCAAGCACTGGAATGTGCACACCAACAGTATCTGTGACCTGTGATACAAAACAATACAATGAGTACATGTCTATATATGTCAACCCCCCAACCTATTAAATACAATATATATATATATATATATATATATATATACATATACGTATATATATATATATATACTCACCAAGGCTACTATTAGTGTACACACAAAGGACACCCTTCCATCCGGTTGAGGTGATCGCATCGCATTTGCGGGAATTGCAGCACACATTGAACCAGCAACAGTTGGCTCATGGTCATCATTTCTGATGGGACTTGGTATGTAGTGTAACGTTCCCATTTCACTTTGTCACCACTTGTCAATTTTCTGGACACAAGACAGATGCATTTTGTGTGTTGTGATTTTGAGCACATAATGTCATACTTAAATTATAAATAAAAGCAGCATTGCAACAATGTGGTGACAATTTTAACCTATACTTTTTTATGCTATTTTACATTGCAGCCACTGCATGAATGACTGACTGTGCAATAAATTCTGGGGGACTTTGCATGTGGTGTCATGCTCCCAATTCACTTTGTTACCACTTGTCAATTTTCTGGACACAAGGCAGATGCATTTTGTGTGTTATGATTGTGAGCACATAATGTCATACTTAAATTATAAATAAAAGCAGCATTGCAACAATGTGGTGACAATTTTAACCTATACTTTTTTATGCTATTTTACATTGCCAGCCACTAGTTACCGCCTGACTTGTATGATTCCCTTCTTTTCACAGTTTGTGTCTGCTTTACTACTTTTTTCTCATGTCTGAAAACAAAAAGGAGCATGCCTTTTAATATTGTTCTGACCAGGTTTTTATCACTATTTGCAGCTGTTGTTGAATAAATATTGTTCTGTGAGGTCATAAAACACTGCCTGCTGCATACTGTAAATGTTAATTTTACAACAGAAGTGATACATAACAACTGATGGAGAAAAGCAGCGGAAAATACTGACAAAGACCTGGTCTGCACCATATTAAATGGAGTGCTCATTTTATTTCAGAAATGAAAAAAAGTAGTAAAGCAGACTAAAATACTGGAAATAATAGTATCATGCAAGTCAGGATGCAAGTAAAGTGGCAATGTAAAATAGCATTAAAAAGTATAGGTCAAAATTTTCAACAGATTGTTGCACTGCTGCTTTAAAGAGATTCACTAAGTTACATAGTTATTATGGTATTGCACCCAATATATGGGTGCCTTACCTCTAGGAGAATCTTTCTTGCTCCACATGTCCTTAGTGCAATGCTTTTCTGGCAAAAAAGCTTGTAATTTCATTAAAGCAGGTCACGAAGGACTTCCCGTTCTGAAGAGCCACCGAAGTCCTGCCCGGCGCATTCAGCAACATTATGATGTGATGCCAGACAGAGCGCGGGGGGTTGCTCCATTATACTGAATGGCCCGCAGCTTTCTGAAAGTTTCTTTATGTTATAATGGTCTGTTTGTGGTGAAACATGGGCACGTTTCCACTAACAAGGCTCTTGTTAGTAGAAGTGTGCCCACATTTCACCACAAACTGACCATTATAGGATAAAGAAACATTCAGAAAGCTGCTGGCCATTCAGTATAATGGAGTGCACCCCCGCGCTCTCCCTAGCATCACGTCATAATGTTGCTGAGCGTGGCAGGCAGAACTTGGGCAGCTCTTCAAAACCGGAAGTCCTCCATGACCCACTTTAACAAAATTACGGGTGTTTTTGCCAGAAACATATTGTACTATGTAAGGACATGTGGAGCAAGAAAGATTCCCCTTGAAGTAATGCACCCATATATACTGTAGGGTACAAATAAAGCTGTAACTTGATGACTCTCTTTAATGTCTGTTTTACAAATAAAATATTTATGGAGCCTCAGTAATGTTTACTTTGTGTCGGGACTCATGATTTGAAGTATTTCGCAAAAAGCATGACTAAGCAGTGCAAGTATGTTGTGCTAAAATGCATGTGTAAAGTCAGTGTTCTTTCCTGTGTGTGTATACATTGTCCAGTTTTGTGCAAACATATATATGGTGTCACTTGTTGCAGTATCTCAAGAATAAAGATAACAAAGAATACATGACGTATATTTTACTTGTACCATCAGCACCAGCGGAGTAAGTGATATGATATTTTTTCAGAGGTATTGGGTCACTGTGCACCTCAGTCACTCACAGTGCACACATGACTTCGTGGAGATCACAGCACAAAAAGCACATGCTCTCCTAAAAGTCATGTGTGCAGTACG
This sequence comes from Neoceratodus forsteri, assembly GCA_016271365.2. Classification (NCBI taxonomy): domain Eukaryota; kingdom Metazoa; phylum Chordata; order Ceratodontiformes; family Ceratodontidae; genus Neoceratodus; species Neoceratodus forsteri. The sequence continues at coordinate 80,269,501 of CM057453.1, forward strand.
TAACTAAGGTGCACTCTGGCCAGATACCTCTAAAAAAGTATTGTATCACTTAGTCCGCTGATGATGATGGTGACAATAAAATATACATTATTCTGCTCGCTGTTCTTTATACCATAAACACCACAACAAGTCAGCGATATATGTTTGCAAGAAGCTGCACAATGTCTGATGTCACACACACACACACACACACACACACACACACACACACAGGAAACAACACTGACTGCACACATGCAATTTAGCACATCATAGTTTCACTGCTCACACCAGCTTTTCCACAACCACTCCACAACAGAAAGTAAACATTACTGAGGCACTGGATTATAATAACATAACAATAGGAGCATGTATGACTGCCTATTATTAAACATAAAAAAAAATCACAAAACACTACAGCAGTGGGGGGGGTCCAGAAAAAATAAGTTAATGGGGGATTCCATGGTGTTCCAGCAGCAGGTGGAGCATTGACACTATCTGCAGCTGCTGTTGCTGGATCTGCTCCACCTGCTGCTGCACAGCACCCAACCTATCATTGCTTTCCTCAAGGGCCGCCCACACCAGTGCAATGTCTGTCTGTGTTGCAGGCACTGTGGCAGGGGTCCACTGCAGGGGGAAAGCCAGGTAGTGATGGTGGTGGTGAGGATGGTGCTGGTGGCAGTGGTGGTGGAGCAGCTGCTGCTGTTGCTTCCTCCTGTTGCAATGGTGAGGCACAACACCCCCAACACCCTCTGCCACTGCCACAGAAGGGCCAGCAGGTAGAGACCTGGCCCATTCGGTGGCAGTCTTCCACTCCTCCTTGTGGTGGTTCATCATATATGTGCACTGGCCACCAGTCCCCAAATGTGTCCCCCGGGGGCCACTGCACAGCTGCACACCACATAAATGACAAACCACAATGGTGCTGTCCCCCCGACACAGTTAAAAAACTGCCAGACTGGGGAGCTGCAGGGAGGACCAAGCACAGGAGGGGCAGATGTACTGCCAGCAGCACCATCACGCACCTGGGACTTCACCTGGCTGTGGAGGGGGTGCTGCTGGAGCTCCTGCAACTGCTACTGGTGGTGGTGGTGGTTGCAGACTTGGTGGATGTGCCACCGCCTCTGGTACTGGTGATGCTGCTGCTTCCAGAGGGGGAGAGGCAACACCAAACAGTTGGGAGCAGTCCAACAAAATCTGGCTGCCCCCATGCGTGCGCACTCCTCTCTGCTCACGGGCCACAGACTCTCCTTCTGGGTCCATAGTACACAACTAATTCCCTCTCTGACTGATGCCTCAAAAGACTGCTTCACACAGACTCACAGTCTCTCAGACACACACACACACACACGCACACACAAAACAAAACTTAAAAACAAACAAATCAGTAGCAAAAAAGAACTGAAAAAAACACTACAAAAAAACTAAAGATCTGGCTTTTAAAAAAGCTGTCTGCTTTTTTTGGGCAATTCCGCAAGATAGGATAGGAACAATATCAAAACTCTCCTGTACACACAAAATGCCTCCTCCTACCACTGCAAAGGAGAAAGTGAAACTAACTGATTTTATGACTCACTTCCTTCCTTCCTGCCTGGCTAAAGCATGTGACTTACAGTACTGTAAGCCATGTGATGTTTGGGGAGCTGCCTATATTGTTGTCACTTCACCTTACTTCGCGTTAAGGTGGAATGGCAACTCAAAGTCACAATGTCAAGGCGAAGTGAGCACTTTCCAATGGCCACTTTGCGTAGCGTTAGGCTAACGCGTAGTGGCCACTTCGCTGCCATTTTGCAGGTGGAATTTAAATTCGCTGCATCTCTAGTCATCACCAATGGTAATTGTAAACAAAAATAAGGGGGTGTAAGACTATGCCTTGATTTTAGGAAACTTAATCAAGTGTCAGAATTTGACAGTTATCCTATGTCTAGAATAGATGATTTGGTGAACAGACTGGGGAATGCCAAGTATATCAGTACCCTCAATCTCACGAAGGGTTACTGGCAAATTTCTCTAGCGAAAGAATCCAAAGACAAAACTGCAATTTCCACCCCATAGGATTCTGTCAGTTCACCACTATGCTCTTTGGTTTACATTGGACACCCGCTACATTCCAGCATTACATGAATATAATTTTATCCCCTCACACTGGTTATTGTGCTGTATACCTAGATGATAATAATAATAATGATAATAATGATTTTATTTATATAGTCCAATTCGAAACATCAAAGCGCTTTACATAAAAACATATTAAATAAATCACATAAATACATCAAAGTTCCAGTTAAAATTCTCATAGATATATCAGCTTCACATAAATATAACATCAATTAAAATTCTCAAGACATCAAATGTTAAAAGCTTGTCTGAATAAATATGTCTTTAAATCAGTCTTGAAGCTATCCATGGTCCTGCACTCTCTAATCTGATGAGGCAGAGAGTTCCACAGAGATGGCACCATGAACATAAAGCCCGAGCACCAGATGTCTTCAACCGCACCCTGGGAACCTCTAACAACCCCTCATCAGTTGAGCGAAGAGGTCTGCCAGGGCTGTAGGGAACCAGGAGCTCTTGCAGATAACTCAGTCTCTGTCAGTGCAGGGCTTTGTAGAATAGAAGCCCAACCTTGAAGGTGGTCCACCACTGCATAGGCAGCCAGTGCAGATTCCACAGCATGGAGGTAATATGACTGGAACGAGAAGTACCAGTCAATAATCATGCCACAGCATTCTACACCAGCTGTAAGTGGCGGATATCAACCCCTGGAAGCCCCAGGTAAAGGGAGTTGCAGTAGTCAAGGTGCGAGGTCAAAAAGACATGGATCAACGTGGGCAAATCATCAGATAGAACATGGTGCTTAATTCTGGTGATATTCCTAAGATGGTAAAAGGAAGACTTGATGACTGCCGACACCTGCGCATGCAGTGTCAGTCCATCGTCAAGAACCACCCCCAGATTTCGCAACCGTTCAGAGGTAGGCAGTTGTACCCCATCAAGCCAAAGCCCTGAGGGTAATCCCACCACCGGCCTCTCTATCCAGTGCTCCAGATCCACCACTAACACCTCAGTCTTCCTGGAATTCAATTTCAACCAGCTGAACTTCATCCAGTCATGGATCTCTGCTAGACAGCTGTTAAACATCGAGATTGCACTATCCTGGTAGGGTGTAAAAGATATATAGAGCTGTATATCATATGCATAGCAATGAAACCTCAGCCCATATCATCTTACAATGTCTCTGAGGGGCAGCAAATACACTGCAAACAACATGGGGGACAGCACCGTGCCCTGAGGGACCCTGCACAGCAGAGAGAATGGGTCTGAAGAAAAAATCCCCAAAACCACCCTCTGAGACCTACCAGCTAGGAAGGAATGAAAACATCTGAGAACTGGACCAGCCAGGCCACAGATGACCCTCAGCCACTTGAGCAGAACCTCATGGTCCACAGTGTCAAACACTGAAGAAAGATCCAGAAGCACCCAAGATGGAATGGCTCTTCTGGTCTCTCACTATCAGGAGATCATTGAGCACCTGAACCAGAGCGGTCTCAGTACTGTGTTTCTTCTGGAAACCTGACTGGAGAGGATCGAAGACATCATGGATGGTCAAATGGTTCTCCAGTTGCAGCGCAACTACTTTCTCAATCACCTTCCCAACAAAGAGAAGGTTAGAAATGGGTCTGTAGTTTGCACAGCTGTTTGGGTCTAAAGAAGCATTCTTAAGAAGCTGTGTCACTACCACTTCTTTCAGGGAGCTAGGGAACTCTCTCAATTCTAAGGAGTACCAAACTACAGCAGGTAGGCCGCAAATTCTGGACAATCCACATAATGTCCCCCATCTCCGGCTGGTCAAAAAATATCCAAGCAAGCCGAGGAATAGTGACCATACACTGACCATCACTAACCCCCATAGAGGGTGCTGAACAGGTTTCGGCCCTTATATCAACCACCTTATCTGCAAAGAATAGAGTAAACTCATCACACTTTTCTTGTGAAAAAGCTCCTCGAACCTGTAGACAGGGTGGATTGCACAGCCTGTCCATGGTTTGAAAAAGCTGAGCTAGTCAATTCTGAGCAGCAGCTATCTCACCAGACAGGAACTCTGCCTTCTTAAGTGAGATTGCTGATTGATAGCTTTGATAATGATCTATAAATCTAAGGTGGTCTACCTCAAGGGTCATTCTCCACCAGTGATGCTCTAGCCTTCGTCCTACATGTCTCAACTCCCTCAAGGTCCCATCAAACCAGGGGGACTGAGGGCAGAGAGAGAGAGAGAGAAAGAGAGAGGATGAACATGGACTGGGGCAATAGTATCCAGAGCCTCAGTAATGGTCTTATTATAGGCCAGAACTAGAGTCTCTGGATGCACGCCTGCCCTCATAACTCCCGATAGGTCTAATACCACCAAAAGACCTTCTAGGGTTACACCCCTCAAAGGGCAGTATCTGACCATCTCCACAGGGGCAGGCCTATAAGTGGGGGCTGGAAATTGAATCTTACTGTGTAGTGATCTAACTACATGACTTGCTTCACCACCAAGTCAGTGAACTCAATCCCCAGGAGGAAGACCAGATCAAGAGAGTGACCCTGATTATGAGTAGCAGAGGCAACTACCTGTGTGAACCCCAATGAAGACATGAGTTGGAGGAAGTCTTGACTAAACTGCGAGAGTTTATCATCGACCCAGGCATTGAAGCCACCCAGGACCATCAGCCTGGGTGACTCCAATGCCACATCGATGATGAAGTCTACTACTTCCTGCAAGAACAATTTCTCACCCCAGGTGGATGGTAGATGAGAATGATCTGCAGCCCACACCTGCTACTGCGGTAAATTCAAACGTTCTGGCCACCTCTACTCTTACACCAGTAAGACCCAATTCTGATCTAAAACAAATAGCCACCCCCCCCCACCTCTGTAGTCCGATGATGTTGTGGTTTATAGTCCAGACTGGAAAAGCCACCTGGAACACCTACAAACAGTTATCCAATCAATCAAAAAGGCAGGTCTGACAATTCTACCAAGTGTGCATTGGGCATGCAGCAAACCAGATATTTGGGCTATGTTTTGGGAAATGGAGAAGTCAAGCCAGAGATTTCCAAGACAGAAGCTGTAGCTAACAGCCCTGTCCCTAAAACAAAGACACATGTCAAGTCATTTTTAGGGCTGGCTGGTTATTATCAGTGATTTGTTTCCAACTTTGCAGAGTTATGTACTCCTCTCACAGAACTCATGAAAAAAACAGTACCCGAATAATGTGAAATGGACCCCAGAGTGTGATGAAGCTTTTCAAGCTATTAAGGCTGCATTATGTTCAGCCCTTTTTTAAGAAGCCCAGACTTTGAGAAACCATTTTTGTTACAAGCAGATGCATCACAGGGAGGCCTTGGTGCAGTCCTGAGTCAAAATATAGATGGGACGGAACATCCTATTCTCTATATTAGTAGGAAGTTGCATGACAGAGAGAAAATGTACTCCACAATTGAAAAAGAATGTTTAGCAGCAAAGTGGGCCATGGAGTCCCTTAAGTTTTATTTGCTAGGAACTGACTTTGTACTTATAACAGATCACAATCCTCTCTGTTGGCTTAACCAAATGAAAGATAAAAATTCCAGAATCACAAGGTGGTACCTGGCACTACAGCCATTTAAATTCAAGGTGATACACAAATCTGGTAAAGAGAATAGCAGTGCTGATTTTCTGTCAAGATATGGATCAAGAATTGAGGGTTCTGAAGGTTGAAAAACAAATGTATGAGTTTAAACTTTGCTGTTTGCTCTACTGTTATAGAAATAAAGGATACTGCCCATGTGCTTAATTTCTGAAAGCTAGAAGCTAATGTTAGAGAACTAATAGAAAGTTTTGGAAATCTGTTTGATAAAACAGGTTCCCTCTTAAGGAGGTGGGTGTATGTGGCAGGACTGAATGGACCCTGTCCCAGTCGATATGGAGAGTTTGAATGCAGAGGTCTGTTCTGTTCTTTCCTTTCCTGTCTCTTCTCTGGTTGTGCAACCAAATTTTCTCATGAGGCCTAGGATTTGATCACCCCAACAGTCTTGCAATTTTTTGCCTCTCACTGTCTGTCAGTCTTCCCTTGCTGTTTTTGTGTTTTCTTCCCTTGCATATCTGCTGGTATAAAAATATATACAAATCATTATGTAGAAATGCAACTGATATTGGGATCCCTTTGTTTAGAAATTATACAGTGTTACTGTTGAAATATATATAATTATAGTTTGAGATGATTGCAAAAAGCTATTGGGAACTCAAGAGGTTAACCTGAGAGCACCTTTTAAGCCCTTTTTTCAGAAGCTGTAGAGAAGGAGTCTAAGTTCTGGAACATTGTGTTCTTGCTGCACCTGCCTAAAACATACAAGAACAGTTTAGAAAAAAACAGGATGCTTGTTGGGGGAGGGGTTTGCAAAGACGTTTAAAAACAGAGCTACAATTTCTTGCAAGAGATAGACACAGACACAAACACACAGAGACTGAAGGAAAACTCAGATGGATCTTCTGTTTATTCTGCCTTTGTAAATAGCTATTCTGAACAATTTTATTTTTTTATGTTACTGCTAGTACTAATAAACACTTTTTTGTGAATTCTGCAACTGCTCCTGATTTTTCCTATGCTTCCTGATCTGTGCCTTGATGACAGGTACCAATATTCTTTGGTTTCCCCGCATAATTGATAGAATGGAGTTCAGATTTACTTCCAGTGTCTCATCCTGGTTTTTCAACTTTTGCAACAATTCTGCTGCTGTGAGACCTTGCAATAATGCGGTCATCTGCAGAGTATGTGCAATAAATGCAGACAATGGGCCCTATTCACGAACGAACCGAGGTGGCTACACACCAAGTAACTTGGGTGTGTAGCCACCCCTCACTGTTCACGCCCACTGTGCCTCCTTGGTGGCATTCACTGTCTACTTACGCCCCTCCCTCTGCACCAGATCCCCAGCCAAGCTCAGAGCTCTGTGCATGGGTGGGCCAGGGTCTCCATGGGGGGGGCATGACGGCACTCTGCACCATTCGCAAAAGTGCAGAGTGCTGTACACAGCGGCTGGCAGCTATGTGTCTGGAGGGCAGCCATAATGTATACACACCCACTCCAGATGCCACCGCTGGACCCATTGGTGCAGGTGGGGGGAGTCATGGGAACCCCTCTGGATGTTGCCACAGGTGTCAGGGGACAGTGGTCAGGCCGGGGGTGGGCAGCCAGAAAATGTCCCCCCCAGCAGCATGTCCATTGTTCTGTTTGCCCCCTGCAAGATGGCACCATGCCAGCGCAAGTGATCCACTGCAGATCTGGGTAGGGCAGCTGATTGGCTGCCAACCTGGGTCCGCATCCCCGCCCCTGCAAACTTCTGCGCTGGGGGTGGGGATGCAGAAGGGAGCTGGGTGGGGACCACTGCTTTGTGAATGTGGTCCCCGCACAGATCTCCCGTGGGTGCAGAGCTGTTCACGCCTTTACGCGCCAGCTCCACACCTCTTTGTGAATAGGGCCCAATATACTTAACTTACTCTCCCATGGGAGGAGAAACAAATGCTGATTGTTTCATCTGAACTTATCATCAGAATGAAGAACTCTGTACATTCAATACTTAGCTCCAGGAACACGGACCTCACAGTCATCCAAGCGACCATCAGTACCACGTGAGAAAAGATCAGAAAAGCACCGTGATTCCAATGTGCTCTCCCAAATACTGACAGAACTGCCTTCAACCTGTTTCATCTGATATGAGTCAATGCTGACACTGACTGGATCATTTCCATGGAGAGGATGAACTGTGTACTGCTCATACACATTTTCATTTGTAGTTATCAGGACCTTCTTAATCATCGCTTTCTTGGTGTCCACTATTCCAAACTGAGTGTCAGTAGCACTAAGGTGGTCAACATTTAAATCCATGTAGAATGGATTTCAACAGTTTAGGTAATGTAGTCTTTTTAACTCTCTCTCTCTCTACATTCACTACATGCTGCCACATTGTTTTTGACTTTGTTGGAACACCATTCACCAAAATCACGATGCTGTTGTCCTAAATTATGGTCTCAAACTTTTCCTGGGGAGGAGTGGCAGGTACATGATAGATACCTTCAATCAGTTCTTTCTTTGGCATATTCATATTCATTCTTAGAACAGTTTGGAATAACTTCCTTGTTTGGATCAGAATCTGCACAAACAAGTTCAGGCAAGCAATATCTGTGGGTGTCAAATCTGCCTCCATATTTTTTAAAACAGATCTGAGAGGCAACACATCTGATTTTATCTTTCCGAAACATTACAAGCACATGTGCTCTATTTCATTTAATGCAAACCTGCTCTTAAGCAGCAAGTATGCAACCAAACCACCTCGCAATTTTGTACAGATCTACTTTAACAATTTGAGAATGATTAAAACAGGCAGTTGCATGCCACACTTTTGAAGTCAATTTTCTGTCTCATTCCTAAATTTGTCAATTAACTGCATTGTTAGCATAACACAGCCAGACATTTCTTCTGCGTCCCTCCTTGAGAAGTCATCAGAAAGTAAATTTTTAAGCTCACTAATAAAAGCTACAGCACTGTCCATGCCTCCTTGTGTCAATAAAAACTATAGGCATGCAAAGTTAGTGACAGCACTCCTGATCTGTTACATTTTAAGCACAAATCTGCACATTCCTGTGTTATGCACAGTGATTATGTGCATGTGGTGAAATACATTGTCACACACTCCAGTGTGCAAACATGCCAGCAAGTGCCCCCATCAAACCACTGTGAGATCTAACTGGGCTTTGTTCTATCTTTTCTATAAGTTATTTTTTTTTCATTAGTTTTTCTGGTGATAAAAAGATTGAAGAAGTCCTTTATCACATCAAATACCTTTGCCTAATGTTACATGTCTCATCACATGCCCATGTGAGAAACCATGTCTTGTTTTGTTATGAGGGAGAGTCATTTTCTTCCTCCATCTAATGCAAATCAGTCTGTTCTGCCAATAGCAAGACACTGTGTTTTCCCAGTTTTGACATAGACGGCTATTTGTTTACTGTATGGATGGTACATTTCCTCCCCAAAATATGTCTGTCTCTCTCTCTCTCTCTGCTCAATGTGTAGCCAACAATCATCAAAGATGAGGAAGGTGTTGTCTCTGTTCAGATTTGGGAACAACTGCAGCTTCATTTTTAATGATTACAATTTATTACTTTAAATCATCTATTTGAGCCATCATCTGTCACCACAAATGTGATTGGAAGTATACAGCCATACGAAAAGATTGTTTTACTTTGAGATTTAATTTCATCATCTATATTTTCTTTTGATTTTCTTACCCTTATGTTTTGTTATTGCAGATATGATGTGCTCTATTTTTGATTCTGAAGACAACATCTTAATATACTTAGCTCTAGTTTGACGGATGCTGGCTACACAGACATTTTTTTTTCCTTGTTTTTCATTTCCTGGCTGCTAGAGTGAATTTTTTGCTTCTGTTTTACTATGTCATTTTTCTTATTAGACTGTTTTGGGGAAGCAAAGTATGAACTTTGTAGCCATATGTGCCAGATTTGCTTGTTTCCTTTACTTGTGGAAATTAAGAGGCATCAGTTGTTGCCTGTGCCATACTACACAGTACTGCACCATCAGCCTTGTAAGGCAGGCCAGGTCTAGCAAAGTACATTTTATGTCTTTTCAAAGTACAAGCTCATTGACTTGTAGGCATTTTCCTTGTAATGAAAAGTACTGCATCACAATGGTAACACAGTTCAGTATCTGAGAAAAGAAAGAAAAAAAGAAATCACTACGTTTTCAATTATTTTGGGTGTGTAGGGTAAGCTTACACTGTACCTTTAAGAACATAAAAAGAAACTGTTTCATTATACTTCAATGAAACAGACGCATTCAACAATTGTAAACACAATGAATACACATAATGAAATATTTTCCATCATAAAAATAAAAGCAATGTGCATGGATATGTGTTTTTGATTGTTTTTAAACCATTTTGCATCATTTCAATGGGAAAATGGAATTATTCTTTTGTAAGCCAATATCTTGTTTCGTGAGCCATCAATTCTTTTTTCATGAGGTGCTCATAAAAGAAGAAATTTGGGCTCACAAAATAAGATTTCTTTAAAAACAGGAAATTACATCACTGGACCAATAGGAATGCAGTTCTGAAGTCAACACAATACAGGAAGTTTGCCATCCTCCTTACAGTCACAGGAGACACTACGACCCAATGTAAGTACAGCACACCTATTTTTAACTTTTTACAGCTGTTTAACATTATATTTCTGAAGAAATAAAGGTCAGTCTTAGCACATCATGTACTAGAGTCATGGAATATCTGAATTTCAGAATTGCAGGTCATATATTTGACTTGCAATTCGTTTAATTGTAGATGCCTAGTCTATGAATGAATGTCATTTTTTTTTGTTTCATTACTCAGAATTCTTCTGTGAGTGTCTCATGTAAGTAGATGGTGAAACAAGATTGGCTCATGAAACAAGAATTTTTGAAAACACTGGGAATTGTTATAAATAGTCCCCTGATTTAGAAAATATCAGAAATCAAGTTGTTTAAATGGCAGGATCTTCAGAAACGTATAAAACCATGTCAATAAGGTCATTTTTTTGTTAAATATTTTTACTGAAATATGAAAAGAACAAAACATACAAACATTTGGCTTAATGACAAGGGTTGACAATAATGTTAAGGTACAAGATAAGTATAGAGTTTTGCAATGTCAGAGTACAGTGTGCAATATTTACTTGGATGAAGGTAATACTTGCAACACATTAATAGAGAGAGAAGTATTTTACTTTGGAATGCCTGCAGTTTACAGGTAGTGATCACCCTGGTATGGAAGGGTGTCATGTATCCCAAAACTATAATCACAATACTTACAAAAACATCATTACATAGGAAAAATGCCTTGGTTTATCGCCTTGACTAGAGGGCCTCATATTCTTAACGTAGATCTCAGATAAGCCAGTAGCTGTCAGTTGTATTCACACCAAGCTCATATACATTTTTAAACTGAATGCCCTCTGCTAAGTGGACGTAGGGTTTGAAGACATCCAGTTCTGTGCATTTATTTTTCTAGCTGTGACTAAAGCAAGTGACCAGAGTACCGAGCTCCCCCCTCTCCGGGGTCATTGCGAATCTGTTCCCAGTAAGCGCTCCAAGGGCGATTTTGAAGGATCGTATCCCAACACCTTACCCATGATGCTGTGCATCTTGTGCCAAAATGGAGTTACTTTTGGACAGGTTAGAGCCATATGCAAAAAGTCATCAGCTTCTGAAGAGCACTTAAGGCACACTGCAGGACTCTCTAGGTGAATAGCATGTTATTTCCTAGGGGTGATATACAGTATGTCCTATACATAAAATTAAGTTGAATTTGTTGTAGTTTATTACTACTTGAGCAGGTTTGGAAGTGTGCAGCTGCAAGTTTCCATGTAGCAGCATCAGTTTGATAGCTAGGTCCTATTACCATTTATTCCTGATATGTGCCACATCAATTCCCTGGAGAGTGTGTTAAAATGTCTTTAGAAGTTTGCTACAGGGCTGTGGTCTATAAAGCTCCTCTTCAAACAGAGATGGGCTAGTCCATCCTGAGGCACCATCCAAACTGGTGTCCAGTCTATGCTGCATTGCATAATAAACTAATCAGTACCCTGGGTTGATATTGCGGTCAGATTTGAATTCAGTAAATTTAAGCATCCAACCCCCCCCCCATATAGTTGAGCCACATGTTTTATATCTTGATGGCACCACTTAAGTACCCTCTGATGAAGATGGACCATATAGAGACCCTTTTCTTTCATAGCAGCTATGAGAGTTATGTGTGGTGAAGGCATTTGTTTATGGTTGATATAGTTGTAGGAGGCAATCCTAATCTTGATCAGTGTGGTCGTAAAAGGGCTGGTTACCACAGGAGGATTAAGGGACCAGAGTGACCTTGACAAACATTCTGATGGTATATCTCCCCCTAATTCTTCCTTTTCAATCAGCATCCAAAAGGGTTTAGGAGTTTCCTTGCCCACTAGCAGGAATGCTAGTTGTGAGGCCCAGTAGTAGTGCTGAAGGTGGGGTAGGGCAGCAACCCCCTAGTTTATAGGGTAATTGTAAGATACTCCATCTGATACAGGTGGATTTCCCTCTACACAGAAACTAATGCAGCATGGAGTTTAGTTGCTTAAAGTGCGCTTGTGGCACTTGTATGGCCAAAGAGTAATACAGGTATAAGAATCTAGGTAAGATAGACATCTTGATAGTGTTGATATGGCCCAGTAGAGATAAAGGTAGGGATTGCCATCATTCACAGTCCTCAGATAGTTTGAAGATGAGGGGTTTATAATTTTTTGCATATAATAGGCTGAGCTGGGAGGGGATCAGAATTCCCAAATATTTAATTTGATCTACTATTTGTTAGGCCCCTAGGTTAATGATAAACTGAGCTCTATCCAACCACCAACTGGTAGTAGTTCATTTTTAGTCCAGTTAATTTTATGGCCTGCCAGGGATCTATACTCCTACAGGAGGGAGTAGACCTCTGGCAAGTCTAGGGATGGATCCATTAAGTATAGTAATAGATCAGCAAAAAGAGTGATTTTATGATCCCCCCTCCAAAAAAAAACCCTGGATTCCCAGGTGATCATGAATGGCCGCTGCCAGTGGCTCCAAAAACATGGAATATATAAGTGGGGATAAAGGACACCCCTGCCTCATGCCCTGTCCCAAAGAGGAAGTCAGCCCCTGTTGATCACAATTTGAGTGGTAGGGAAGAATACATCACCTGGATCCATCTGAGGAGCTGTGACCCCAAACCCAGCCAGCAAAAATTTCAAACATGAACCCCCATTCCACATAGTCAAATGCTTTCTCTGCATCCAAGGCATGGAGAGCCACTCTATGTTGTAATTTGGTTTTAGACCAATTATGTATGATGTGTAAGCCAAGGTTTTATAAATATTATGTTTCCCCTGTTGACCCTTAACAAATCCAGCCTGGTATGTATGAATGATGAAGGGGAGAACTGGTTCAATTGTGGTAGCAATGAACTTGGCTAGGATTTTGTAGTCCACCATAAGATGAGAAATGGGCCTATATGAGGCACAGAATGTGGGGACCTTGCCCATTTTTGACAGAACAGTAATTGTTGTTGACCGCATGGAAGGGGGCAGTGTGCCACATTCCAAACCCTCCACGAGCATATCCAAAAGCATCTCAACCAAATCAGAGGCAAAAATTTAAAGAAATCAATGGCAGCCCATCTGGGCGCGGAGCCCTGCCACTCTTAAGGGCCTTTCTAGCTTTTAATAGTTCCTTCTCATTTAAGGGGCATCAAGTGTATTAGCTTCTTGTGGGGTCTATAGATGGAATCTGGACCTTTTCAAAGACTTTTTTCTAGTTGGTGGGCAGTGAAGGAAACCTCAGACGTGTATAGGAATTTATAAAAATTCCCAAATTCAATACCTATTTTAGATGTGGTTGTGGTTAATATACCTGACTGATCCCTGATCTGACCAATATTTCTGTCCCACTCTTATTTACATAGTCACCATGTGAGACATTTCCCCATCTTTGTCACCATCAAAATAAGCTCATGCTTGTGCCAGTAGAACTAATTGTTCGATGCAGGAGCTATTAAGTTGACTGAAGCGCCGTTTTAATTTTTGCACTACTCTAGGCAATGATGGGGTGGGCCAAGCATATGAGCTTCCCCACAAGCAGCTATTTTAACTTTAAGCTGTTCAGGTTCCACATCTGCCATTTTTCAGCATGAGCAGAGTAGGTAACGGCCTGCCCCTGTATATACGCCTCGAGAGCTTCCCAATGGCATCCATGTGATGTATCACCCTTTTTTGTTATGGAGCAGAAATTCCCTAATGGTGCCAGATATGGAAGTGATAAATTTCTGGTCTCAGAGAAGTATGGGGTTTAGTCACCAAGGTTGGCATACAGGGCTTGCCAGGATCTCAACCACTGTGTTATCTGTATCTATGAGAGTTTGTTCTGTTTACATTCAGGTATTTCCAGTAGTGTGACCTGAATAGTCATTAATAATATTTAAAAATGTATAACTAATAACTCTGAACTAAACAAAAGGGGTCATAAACTACAATACCTGTTTCTCACTGTGCGGTGACTAATAAGAATCCCCCCCCCCCACCATCCTTTCATGTCTTATTTGAAACTAAAACAACATTCTGTGCATCAGTCAGACATTAAATAACACTGAGTATATGGGGAGTTTGTTTGGGGGGTTTCTTTGCTCACCACATTTCAACTTTTTGCAGCTTGGTGCCATAAAATATAAAACATTAAGTACTTACTTTTTTCATGTAATTAGAAGCTTTCAGCTTTAAGCACCTCTCTACATTATTGATGGATTGTTACTGACCTTTTATGTTTGTTTTTTATCAGTTCCTTTTCCGACAAAATTTCAATCAGAGTTTCTTTTTTATGTTTCTTTTACTTTAAGAGCACTGGTTTAAAAATGGGGCCTGTAATTGTGTGCAGACACACCCCCTGAGGAAGACCTAATAGTCGAAGCGCTGGGGCTCCGACCTGGCTTACTTTCCACAACTGCCTTCTTTCTAATTGCAAATAAACTGCATGAAGTATACTCCTGGTGTGCTGTCTTTCCTTAGTTGCATACAAGACTTGAGTCAGTGGCCGCAACTGCCATTGTTAAGCAGGCGTGATCAGCGATCAAGATGGGAAAGTATTTGATGGCAGGTGAAGTGGAGATTAAAGGAGTGTTAACCAATAGCTGGTCCAGTCTGGCATATGAATGGTGAGCCTGTGAAAAGAAACTGCACTCACGTCCACTAGGATGGCTATGCCTCCATGCATCTATTAAATTCTACATAGCTTCCATGATGCTGAGGGCCTTTGCATTTTTGGATTGTTGTGCAGGGATGGGGTTAGATCTGGTAAGGATCATGTCCCATACACACTGGAAGTCTCCCCTTAGTATCCATGGACTAGGCATAGAAGCCAGATTCAGAGACAACTTTTGGAAAAAGCCCTGGTCCTCAACATTCAGATCATATATGGATCCCACTAAGATCTCCCCTACTACAGCCACTGACATGTGGGCCAGAGCGTATGTCGCAGGTACATGGGTTGCAAAGATAACACAGGACACAGTTGTTGGGTACAACACACCCGCAGTGTGTTTTATTTTATACAAAAGTATCAAAATACAGAAATAATAAATAAATAGAAATAAACAGTTCAAACTGAACTAAAAAATAAACAGTAGCTCAATGCTATTCCACCTTATTTCAAGTATCTCTATGAAACAATACTCAGCTTTTTTATCTGCTTGCTCGAGATAAACTCCTGTTTCAGGTACAGGTCCTTCTCTTACCTTGTAATCGGGTAAGTGAGACTGGCTGGATATCTAATCTGACTCTTGGTGTTTAAGGAGAGATTATATAGCCCTCCCACTTATGGAAAAGTCCCTCCCATAACATCCAATTAGTTCTAGAATGGTCACTAAATAGAGAAACTCCTCCTCTATTACATAATGAGAGAAACTCCTCCTCTATTACATAATGAAGTTTTAGCTCACAGAGTACAAACACAGCCCTCTAGGGGCTGCTGTCCCCCTATAGGAAATCCCCTTCCTGAGGTCTTGCTAACAGGTCAGCACCTATTTTCTTTATATGCAGACGGTGAAAACATTTATTGATTTTATACATGCGCTGTATTGTTTTAGTATATGGACACTAGCTCTTTATATCTCAGGGTTCTATACATAATGAGGCTCCTTTAGAGACCTGCAGTGTCTCTTTATTCTTTAATTTGTTTAATTTTTAGCTTCTCTTGCAGCCTTCTCCTTATTCTGAGGGCTACTCTGTCTGTAAAGCATTTCCATGCTTAGGGACGTTCCTGTCCCTTTAAATCATTTGTTTTCTATGTTGTAGCAGAGCAGCAGACTGCTGGACAATCATTGTCTAGTTTTGGGGATCTGTATGGATTTGGTAAGCCTGCCTCTCTAGCAGTCTAGACTGGCTGTACACATGCTACGGACTCCTCCATGGCTAGCGGGCACCGTTCTTTGGCACATTTTATACAAAGCCAGCAGCCGGGAGTCCTAGTAATACAGGGGCATCAGTAATTATTTACATAAATACCGAGCAGCAGCAAAAGTAAAAGAAAAGTATTCCGCTCGGTTCAAACAGTTCTTGCTTTGATATAGGATTTCTTTGGCATAACATTCTACATAACAACGGAGCGGCAGCAAAACAGTTCAAACATAAGCATAATGCCACTTCATTTGTATTCATAATCCACCTATCAGAGTGGACGTTATCTTGTATTTAACTGCAATTTTAAACATTTCTAAACATTTCTGCACCATATGCATAAAAATGGCATCAGCATTAACTTAATTAAGCACTGCAGCACTTTAAACTCAAAATATGGCACAAAATGCACTCTATGCACTTTATTCAACCAGCGCCTTATTTCATTCCTACCAGCTAACCTTAGCTTACTGCATTATTTTGGGGAGTTCTTGGTGAGGGATGGAAATATGGAAATTAGAAATAAAGGCAGTAGGAAAAAGATTTAGTAAGAAATAGAAAAGACTGACGTAAGTGACCAACCTACACCAGGGGCAAAAAAAGGTAAAGTATAGCATAGGGAGGTACTGTTGCCCAACAGATTTCAGAAGGAAAAAGAAGAAGATAGGAAAAGCATCCCTCCACCAGGGTTATCAGACTGGCAGAATGCAGTTTTGTAACACTCCTCCCTCTTTCAGAAAAAACAGCAACTCTTACAACACTGGTTTTAGCAACAAAACCCCAAAATGTATGTACATTCCATACTTATGGGGGCTTGTGTTGGAGCAGCAACCCACCCACGCTTTAGAAGCTCCACCCCAAGGTCCCTTTAACAAATAAGCAAATTACAGTACAGTCTTTACTGTATGCACTGTAATTACTTCATTACCCCAGGGTTGAAAAATGTGTACTATTAACCATCATAGTACGGTCCCATAAAATTCCATCGTACATAAATATATTTCAAGTTTCATTTGTCTGGACCAAGTCTGCACCATACCTGGATAAAAAAAAATCAGCATTCTTATGTTGGGTTCCTGACCTATGCTTCACTGTAAATTTAAAAGGCTGTAAGGACAGGTACCACCGCATGATGCGGGCATTCTGGTCCTTCATCTGATTTAGCCAGCACAAGGGGTTGTGATCAGTGAGGAGTGAAAAATCAGTGCCCCATAAATGAAAGTGTAAAGCTTCTATTGCCCACCTTATGGCCAAGTACTCCTTCTCAAGGGTTGCATATTTCTGCTCCCTGTCGTGTAGCTTATGACTGATATAAATGATGGGGTGCTCTTCTCCTGCAATGATCTAGCTCAGGACTGCTCTGATCCCCATCTCGGAAGCGTCTGCATGCACCTCAAAAGGGAGACTATAATTAGGACACCTTAATACAGGGGAACTACAGAGGCAGCTTTGATAGCCCTAAAGGCCTCTTCACAATCAGGGATCCACTTTACTAGATTACCATATTTCTTTTTGGTAAGGTCAGTTAATGGGGTGGCAATTGAAGCAAAATTAGGAATAAATCCCCTATAGTACCCTGTTAGACCTTAGAAGGACCTAACATGTTTTTTTGTTTTGGGCACAGGGCTGTTGGCAACTGCCTCTACTTTTTCTATTTCTGGTTGCACACACCCATTTCCTAGTAGGAACCCAAGGTACCTTGTTTCTGACATTGCTAAGGTGCATTTGGCAGGGTTTATGGTGAGCCCAGCTTTCTGTATTGACTTTAACACAGCAGTCAACTGTGTTTTGTGCGTTGACCAATCTGGACTGTGGATGACAACATCGTCCAGATAAGCAGCACAGTAAGGTGTGTGGAGGGTCAGTATCCCATCCATCAATCTCCAAAATGTACCAGGGGCTCTGTGCAGACCAAAGGGCATTGTGGCAAACTGGTACAAACCAAGAGGTGTTCTGAAAGCTGTTTTCTCCCTAGACTCAGGGGCCAAGGGGATCTGTCAATGCCCCTTGGTCAGGGCAAATGTGATGATAAACTTAGAATTACCAACATTGTCTATTATGTCATCCACCCTAGACAAGGGGTTTATGTCAAAATGAGAAATATTGTTGACCTTTCTAAAATCTAGGCACAGGCTAATGCCTCCTTCCATCTTTGGAACCACCACTATGGGCAATGACCAGATGCTAGTGGATGGCTCTGTGATGCCCAGTGTCTTTAACTTTTCAATCTCTTGCTTTACCCCTTCCCTGGCCTTCTCAGCCAGCCTATACGGTTTCTGATGTATAGGGCCAGACTCTGTTTTAATAAAGTGTTGTACACCCACTTCTTTACCTGGTATGTTTGTGAAAGTGGGTGCAAAGGATTCTATCAGCTGTAGTAATTCCTTTCTTTTGTGGGGCTCTAGCTTGGGGTTCACTTTAATCTCTGAAATATTTTCCTTCCCCTCTAGCCTCTGATATGCTACCTCCAGCCCAGATTCTTCTCTTTCTGGGAGTATGTATAGGGTTCCCATGGTTTCTTTTCTTTCTTCCATCCCACTTTTTTAAAAGGTTTGCGGAGAGGTCACGTGATGGCTGCCTGAGTGAGAGCTTCTGCCTGCCCTCACTTCCCGGCAAAACTGATTACTTTAAACTGATAGCGGCTTTTCACAGTGACTGCAAGAGCAGGCTCCTGTCTTCACTACTATTAGAGTGCCTGAACAACAAAACTGAGGAGGCAAATGGAGGCAGAAATGCGGAAAGCACCACCACGCCACACACCACTGCTAACTCCAGAGAAGGAGAAGGCTCCCAAGAGACCCAAATTGCAAACCGCGGCATCGAGTAGCTCTCCTGTACCCGCGGTAGGGCTCACGGAGGAGCGCTTTCTGGAAGTGATGCAGCCCCTTCAAAACGCTATTGCTGCGATCTCGGAGGATGTTCAATCTATTAAAAGTAATCTAGACGCACTTAATTTGCGGATGGGGGATGTTGAAACCCGACTTACATCTCTGGACAAATGGAGGGATAAAATTAATTTGGAGAATGCAACATTGAGGCAAAAGATTCAGAAGATGGAGGATAAGCTTGAAGATTTAGAGGGACGCAGTCGGCGTAACAATTTAATAGTATTTGGTTTACCTGAGAAGGAAGAAGGCAGGAACCCTATTGCCTTTGTACAAAAACTTTGTGAGCGAGTAGCCGGTCCTCCCCTAATGGTACTAGCTATGTGGTGGAAAGAGCGCATCGGTCCTTGAGCCCCCCTCCCCAGCCAGGTTCCCCTCCTCGATCTTTGGTTTTCAAACTCCTCAATTATCTTGATAAGCAGCATATCTTGGCTAAGGTCAAGGAAGTCGAGGCAATACAATGGGAGGGCCGCAAATTAAGAATATCACAAGACCTACCTCAGTCTGTTCATCTGTAAAGGCAAGAATTTCATCCAGTGGTGTCTAAACTTGTTGCAGCTGGTAAAGCATTCTGAAT
The DNA here is from genome assembly GCA_016271365.2 of Neoceratodus forsteri. Taxonomy (NCBI): domain Eukaryota; kingdom Metazoa; phylum Chordata; order Ceratodontiformes; family Ceratodontidae; genus Neoceratodus; species Neoceratodus forsteri. Next base: position 80,288,968 of record CM057453.1, read on the forward strand.
GCGCTACCCCGCAACCTTATATGTGAAGCATAATGAAAAGTGGATCAGTTTTGAAACCCCAGCTAAAGCCTCTGAGGAGCTTAATAACCTCTTTCCTGATCTCTTTAAATGATGTAGTGTTCAGTTGCAGAAGTTAGTGAAACACCTGCTTACAGCATTGCGACTGTGCAGCATAATTTCCAGAGTGTCATTGTCAACCTTCATTTTGGAGCAAAATGGGACTTTATTCTCTGAATATGATCATTGCGAAACTAAGGGAATCCTCCGGCTAACATTCTGAGAGACATTTGCTGTCTGGTACAAGCGCAGTTCATCTTTCTATTGGGAAGCAGCAAGTTTTGCTCATATGCTTAAGAATTTGAACTGTAGAGCACTGGAAGAGGCACACAGACAGTGTTTCACCATGACCTCTCTATCCCTCTCAACTAGCTTGTTGGATAAGAAGCAGATGTCTGCGGGAACAGAGGAATATTTTTCTTTTTCTGCAGTTTAGCTCTGCTGGGGGTTTTAAAAACTTGCGGGGACAATATGAGTAGTCTCCTGATGAATAGTTATGTGTTCCAATTATGGTTAGGTAAGAGTGTCATTTTTAATGGCAGCCACGAGGGGGCAATATTTTATATTTTATTTTATTATATCCTCCTTGCACTATGTTGGGGATTGGCCTAATTCCTTTTTCATTTTTTCAAGGAAACCAGTATCAGATTTCCTAATAGCCATTACTGATTTATTGTAATATGGCCTAAATTAAGAGTAAGCATAGTCTTTTCCTTTTGTTGGGGAGGAGGGAGAGTGGGCCTCCATATGGTAGTTAGAAGGAGGTTTTGCGTGCCTATATATTTTGTGGGAGGTCGGTTATTAGAACCGGGTTAGATAAGATTTGTAAATAGTTGAACTGTAGTTTAAAATGATTTATTGTTTGTTTTGGGGCAGAACTGGGGATTATTGAGGGTGTGGGGATTTCTTTGAAGGGATTCCAATATCTGGTCTCAATTTAAATTTAGTTTTGCGGATGGGTTTGGGGGTTGGGGCAAATCTGCACTCTTTGTGGAAGTTCCTGTTGATCATGTACAGTGGAGAGCAGTATGAAAAGAGGAGCAGTGGTTCCAGTGGTTTCTTCTCATCTCACATTGTTATAGGTATCTCTGTTAAGGAATGAGTGGCTCCTATGTCTTTATTAGCTGGAATATTAAGGGGGCTCAAAGTAAAAACAAGCGGATTATGATTCTAAAGCACCTATCCCTGCTCCACGTGGAAATTGCTTGCTTACAGGAAACACACCTTTTGAGAGATAATATTTCGCTATTCAAAAAGTTGGGTGGGTCAAGTTTTGGAGCTGGCAACTCCACTACGCAATGGTACCATTATATTAATTGCTAAACGGTGCCCTTTGTCATGTGCAGGGAATGGTGGGACCCAGAGGGGCGATATATTATAGTACAGGGTAGCTCGGGGTCCTCTCCAATAATGCTGGCGTCAATATATGGTCCTAATATGGATTCTCCTTCCTTTTTTATCAGGTTACTACCGCTACTAGTCTCGAACCCCCGGCCTAACATTTATTGGTGGGGACTGGAACATAGTCCCTAACTCAGTGATAATTCGTACGGACAGTAAGAGAGTGGGGTTATCACCGGTGCAGAGAGCTCTTGGCGACCTTGTTGCCAGGGTGGGTGTGGTTGATATATGGAGGATTCTTAATCCTTCGGAGCGGCAATACACCTATTATTCCCCACCACATGCCACCTCTTCCCGGATTGATTTTTGGCTAGTGAGCTCGTTCACACTCCCGGGAGTGATAGATGCATCTATCCTTCTGAGAGTACTCTCTGACCACTCCCCTGTGAGGGTAACTTATATGTTACACCCAAAAGATAGGGAGGGGAAAAGATGGTGTCTCAATACCTGATTAATCAAATGTTCTAAAACATTGAAACATATCCAAGATTTTGTAGCTAATTTCATTAAATGGAATTTGGGGACAGTTGAAAGAATAGATACAGTGTGGGCCGCTCTGAAGTGTGCTATACTGGGAGAGTTTATACGCATTTCGGCCACACAGGCTCGAGAGGACAGACTTGCACTAGATTCGTTAATAAAAGAGATTCAGCAACTAGAGGGCCGATTAAATCATACTTCCTCTATGCAGGAATGGGTAAAGCTTCAACAATTGCTGTCTAACTATTACGATTTAATGGCACAAAAGGCTGAACTGGCCATCGATCGCACTAAGTTAAAATACCTAGAGGCAGGGGAGAAAGCAGGGAAGCTCCTCGCATTAAGATTGAGACAGGCCGAAATGTCTAAATTTATTCCCGCGTTGAGATCCCCTATAAATGGTGATTTGGTTTCACAACCTAAAGACATCGTTGGTGTTCTTGGTAAGTACTATGAGTCCCTTTATTCCACAGCGTACTCAATGGTAGTGACAAAGCAAGAAATCACAGACTATTTGGCCACATCCGGTCTTCCTAGGCTCTCTCCCCAGGAGGCGGAAAATCTAGGGGCACCTGTCACTTTAACTGAGGTAGAGCAGGCTATTAGCCAGCTACCCTTGGATAAAGCCCCAGGGCCGGATGGGCTGCCCAATAACTTTTATAAGAGTTGCCTTCCTCAGCTGGTCTCTCTCCTAAAGGATGTCTTTAACTTTTGGTTTCAAGAAGGAATAAAAGATCCATGCTTCCTAGTGACATGGATTACCTTGATTCCAAAGCCGGATAGGGATTTATTATGTCCGGGAAGTTACCGACTGATATCACTGATTAACTCGGATGTTAAGATCCTGGCTAAAATCTTGGCGAATCGCTTAGCTCCAGTACTTAGAGGGATCATTGGATGGGAATAAGTGGGTTTTATGCAAGGGCGCTCTTCGGCAGATCATATGAGAAAGATAATGTACTTAATAGCTGTGGCGAGGGGTGCTGGACCCCCTACGACTTTGGTATCCCTCGACGCAGAGAAAGCTTTTGATCGGGTTTCCTTGAGTTTTTTGTTTACATCCCTTCAAGAATTTGGAGTGCCTGATAGTTTTATACAATGGGTTAGAATACTTTACTCTTCTCCTAGAGCTAGAGTATTGTGTAATGGATATCTTTCAGATCCATTCACTCTGGAGAGAGGCACCAGCCAGGGTTGCCTGCTCTCCCTGCTTCTTTTTAACTGTTATCTAGAGCCTCTAATACGAAGGCTAGTTTCGTCCCCATTGTTGAGAGGTGTCCAGATTCAAGGAGAGAGGTATCTGGTCTCAGCATATGCTGATGATCTCCTATTACACGTTGAGAACCCTGAGGATTCGATCCCAGCATTATTGGAGGAATTAAATCAATTCTCAGTAGTATCAGAGTACAAACTTAACCTTGCTAAAACAAAAGTTTTTCTGCTAAATCATCTCTGTGACAAGCATGTATGTTCCACGGTGGGCCTATCATGGGAGCCTAAGTTGCTAACGTACCTTGGGATCAAAATTGCTAGGAGTGTTCCCTTAATGGTAAACCTTAACTTAACAAAGCTTATACGAGTAGTGCAGTCTGATTTGGAGAGATGGAATGCCCTTCCATTATCATTCTGGGGCCGAGTCAGTATCCTGGAAATGAACGTTTTACCAAGACTATTATACCCTTTGGGTATGCTGGGTGTTGTCCTCTCTAAGTCCTGGTTCTTGCAAATTCAAAGAGTTTGTAATAGATTTTTATGGAGGGGTTAGGCAGTAAGAAGGGATTATCTTAAATTAACTGCACCAAAATTAAAAGGAGGCCTCGCACTCCCATCCCTGTTTCTGTATTACTGTGCCCAACACCTGAGTAAGATAGCTTATTGGATGAATGACGAAACCCCACGGGCAGAGCTTTCCTATACACCAATATGGCTTGATATTGAGCATAGCTTAGTCCGGAGTGCGGCAAGCACTCTTTATGCCTTGGCATTTATGAAGCCCTCTTGCCTCCCCAGCCAACTTAAAGCATTCCCTATGGCCTGGTCTCTTAATGCTTTCCAGCAAATGCAAGTACAGTTTTCAGAAAATTGGCACACTTCTAGGGCCCAACCACTTGTTAGTAACTGGCACATTCAAGTTGGTCGTAGTCTTACATTACCCTCCTTTCTCCCACAGTTTAGACATTGTAAATTGGAGGATCTTCTCCAGGGTGCAGATTTGGCTTCATTTGAAGAACTACAGTGTAGATTTCAACTAAGATCCCAGGACTTTTTTAAATATTTGCAAATTAAAACGGCAATATGGGCATTTATAGGAAAGCAAGAATGGGCATCACAATTGTCTGATGGCCTCCTTAAGGTTCTTCAAGAAGTGGGGCAACCCCACTCAGTCTCTAAGATTTACAAGCACCTCCAGCATCTAGATGCATCCCTCCCTAGGGGAATATGTTATTACTGGGTGCGAGAGCTGTCCCTACCTGAAGACCCCGACTATTGGGAGAAAGTATGGAAGGGGATTTATAAAAACATTAAACAGGACAAACTTAGATTGATCCAGTTTAATATTTTACATAATATTTATTACACTCCGGAAAGGCTGTTTAATATGGGCCTGGCATCCTCCCCCTTATGTTCTCGAGGTTGCCAGGCCTCTGGGTTGCTACACCATATGTTATGGCAATGTCCACATATACAGAAATTGTGGGAGGCTATACAGCGGGCCTTGGATCCAATTTTGGGATTAGACACCTTGTTTACTCCAGAGAGTTGTGTGCTGGCAATTTTTCCCCCTGGGACTCCCCAGATACACAGAGCACATATGTCACTGATCTCAACTACAGCAAAACTGGTCATACTAAGACATTGGAAGGAAAGATCCCTTCCTGCCGTCATTGAGTGGTACCGAGAAATCTTACTGGCAATTCAGGTGGAGAGACACATATCTAATCTGCGACACTTATATCACAGGTTCACAAAGATATGGGAGCCGCTCTTGTCCATTTTAATGTTAGTGAGATTTTAAAACTATATGTAGGTCTGGCTGAGCTTGGCTGCTCTTATCAGTTTTTACCATGTTGGTAGTTTATTCCATACCAATAAGTCACTTACTTGATGAGCACAGACAGGGAGTGGGGGGGGGGGCTTGTATATATATTTTATTTTATTTTTTTTCTTTTTTTTTTCTTTATGTTGTTGTTAAATATCAATCCTGTTCAATGATCCTGTCTGTATATTCTCTGATGTATGGCTTAAATCTTAATAAAGTATACTTCATTAAAAAAATAAAAGGTTTGCATGGTAGATTTTTCTCCCGTGGTATTTATCGAGGGTCTCAACTTCGTAGGTTACTGGCCCTGTCTGCCTCAAAATCAAGCATGGCCCTTGCCATTTCATCAATAACTTGTTCTGGGTGGTGGGTAGCAACAACAACACCTTCTCTCCTGCTTTCAGTGCTTTCTGTTTACAGTGTCTATCATTGTATGCTTTTTGTTTGGTTTGATAGTTCATGTTGTTTGCATGTGCCCTTTTTGTATAGTCGACCAACCTCTTACGGAGTTGGACCATGTAGTCTGTAATGTTGGTATGACCCACATATGTACCCTCTTCCCAGAACTCCTTGACCATGTCCAATGGTCCTCTGCGATTCCTGCCGTACAAAAGGGAAAAGGGGAGTACCCTGTAGCAGCTCGGGGGACCTCTCTGTAGGCAAACAACAAGAGTGAGAGGTATCTATCCCAGTCCTTTTGCTCATCATGCACAAATGTTTTAAGCATTCTTTTTAATGTTTGGTTGAACTGTTCAGCCAAACCATCAGTTTGTGGGTGGTATGGCATTGGTCTTACTGCCACTACCCCCCGCAAATGGTACAACAGTAAAGCTGACATATTGAACAGGTATTTCTGCTCAGTCTTTACTGAGGAAGAGGAGGGTAATGGGTCTGAATGGAGTACAAGGGGTGAGAATGGTGCAGAAATGGACACAAGTCCCTTTACACGAGAAAGGGTCCTGAAGGAACTGGAAGTAATAAGAGTTGATAAAGCAATGGGGCCAGTTGGGGTGCACCCCAGGGTCCTTAAAGAACTAAGAGAGGTGGTGGCTGAACCTCTTGCTATCCTGTTTAGCCGATCACTAGAAACAGGGAGGTACCAAAGACTGGCAGATAGCAGATGTAGTCCCCTTATACAAAAGTGGGAACAAAGAGGAAGCGGGAACTACAGACCAGTCAGCCTCACCTCGGTAGTGGGGAAGATCATGGAAGCACTACTGAAGGAGAGATTGGTGGAACATCTGGTTGTCAATGGACTACAGGACCCAAGGCAGCATGGTTTCACCAGGGAAGGTCATGTCAGACCAACCTCATTGAATTTTTGACTGGGTGACTAGGGAGGTGGATCAGGGAGGGCAGTGGACATGGCCTATCTGGACTTCAGCAAGGCCTTTGACACTGTGCCACATAAAGACTATTGCACAAACTGGGGAATATGGGGTGTAGGCAGGACAGTAGTGGTGGGTAGGTAACTGGCTGGGCAGCAGGACACAGAGGTGGTGGTAAATGGCTGTCACTCCACAGAGGGAAGAGTGACCAGTGGGGTACCACAGGGATCAGTGCTGGGACCGGTACTATTCAATATCTTCATCAGTGACATTGCGTAGGACCTAGAAGGCAGAATTTCACTGTTCGCTGATGACACAAAGCTCTGTAACAGAGTAGACACACCAGAGAGTGTAGACAGAATGAGAAGGACCTGCAGAAACTTGAAGAATGGTCAGGGTTTGGCAGTTGAAATTCAATGCAAGGAAGTGCAAGATAATGCATATGGGGCACAAAACCCTGGCACAATATATCAGTTGGGGGTGAGGATATAGCATGCACCAAGCAGGAAAGGATCTTGGAGTTATCATCTCTGATGACCTCAAGGCAGGGAAACAGTGTGACAAGGCAGCAGGTAAAGCAAATAGGATGCTGGGATGCATAGGCAGGGGCATCACCAGCAGGAAAAGGGAGGTCATAATTCCACTATACAAGACACTAGTGAGGCCGCACCTGGAGTACACTGTGCAGTTCTGAGACCTTACCTATGTAAGGACAATAGACAGGGTAGAGAAGGTTCAGAGGAGGGCAACAAGATGGTGCATGGATTGCATCACAAGTCCTATGAGGACAGGTTGAAGGCACTGAACATGTACTCTCTGGAGGAGAGGAGGGAGAGGGATATGATAGAGACATACAAGTATCTTACAGGGAGGAACAGGGTGCAGGAATGCACTATTTTAAGTGAAAAGATGTTCCAGGACTAGAGGGCATGGGATGAAGTTGGAGGAGGACGATTCAGAGGAAACGGAGGAAGAATTTCTTCACAGAACGGGTGGTGGACAAGTGGAACACCCTGCCAGAGGAAGTGGTGGGGGCTGAAACAATCACGGGATTTAAGAATGCATGGGATAGACATAAAGGAATTCTGGAGGTCAGGGGTAAGGGGCAACAGACTTCCTGGAAAACATAAACTGAACTTACAAACTTAAATGGGCAGACTTGGTGGGCCATAGGCCCTTATCTGCCGACACTGTCTATGTATCTATGTAATTCCTCTAACAAAGCAGCCTGAAAATTACAGCCTTGGTCCCAGTACTTCCTTTGGGATCCCAAGATGGCTGAACACTTTTACAAGTTCCTCTGCTGTCCGGGGAGTGGTGTCTGTGCACAAGGATATGGCCTCAGGGTACTTTGTGGCATAGTCACATATTACTAGGATACATTTATATCTTCGTGCACTCTTTTGCAAGGGGCCAACAATGTCCATTGCCATTCTTTCAAATGGCATGCTGACTATGGGTAAGGGCACCAGGGGTACCGTGTCTTTATGGGTAACCTGGGCAACCTTTTGGCACTCAGGACAGGCTCTGCGGTACTCTGCCACTTCTTCATGTATATTTGGCCAATAAAACCGCTGTAAGAGCCTATCGAGGGTTTTATCCCTGCCAGCATGATCTGCCCATGGTAGATCATGTCCTAAGTACTATAATTTGTTCCTAAAGCTTTTAGGAACCACCAACTGCTCTGCCTTTTCATCCGTTCTTGAGTTGTTATACACTCTATACAAGATACCATTTGTACATTTAAATACTGGGGCCCTGGGTGGTTTCTTCTGGTTCACCTTTTAGAAAATTTCAGCAATTGTATCATCATTGTGTTGTTCTTGGGCAATATCACATTTCACAATGTGTCCATAACATCCACATCATCAGGCAGTCCCTTCTGACCTCTCCAGCTCCTTTGAGCTCTTTTCTTCTCCCCTTTTGTTTTCTGCTGGGTACATGATGTGTCAAGCACATCCCCTTCAAAAGGAAATGTGTCTCCCAGATTCTTCAATCTGGTCTGTGACCTGGTTGTTACAGCTACTGTATCACATTCTTAGGGGTTACCAAGTCTGAAACATGTGTATAGTCTTGCCCAATAACTACTGGTACTGGCAGTTTTGGAACTATGCCCACCATCATTTCTACCTCCTGCCCATTAACATTCATAGTCACTTTGGTAGTCAGGTATCTGTAAGTGTCTCCATGCACACAGGTGACTCCTGTAAGCATGTTCACCATTGGTGCCTTCCCTGGTACATCAGGGTGCACTAATGTCTGTCGACTACCTGTTTTGATTAACCCCACCATGTTCTTTTCCCTGATGGTGACAGTGGTGGCAAAGTTATCCCAGTTAAATATAGCAAGATGGTTTGCTTCATTCCTCTTCTTATAGCAGAAGCATTCAATATGCCCTTTACAATTATAATACCGGCAGATAATGTCTGGGTTATAGAGCCTTCTTTCTCAGTTATCCTGTCTGTCTGTATTTCTCCCGGGGGGATGAGGTGCAGTAACATTAGAAGGTCTTATCGGTTGCTGGGTGGGAGTGATGGTCTAGTCCATGGTCTGATATCCTCTCCTTGTTGGTTGCCTGGCCACCAGGTAATCCTCCACCAGGGTGACTGCAACCTCCGCCGATTCGGGGTGATGTTTCCTCACCCAGATCTGGACCTCAGCAGGCAATATCTGCAAATATTGCTCCATTACCGCAGCCTCAATTATATCCAGTATAGTCTTCCCTTCAGGTTGCAGCCACGTGTTGCATAATTCATTGAGATGTGCAAAGGTCTCTCAGGGAGCATCATTGCCTTGAAGCTTTAGGGAGCAGAAACGCTGCCTATATGTATCAGTGTTTGTATCAAAATGCTTGAGTATTTCCTTTTTTACTAGGTCATACTTCTTGGCACTTCATTGGTCCATGTGACTGTAGGCCAGTTGTGCTCAACCAATCAAATAGGGAGTCAACCTGACCACTCACTGATCTGGAGGCCACCCACAGACCTTCGCTACTCTTTCAAAGGTCATGAGGTATGCCTCAATGTCATCAGTAGCTGATATTTTTGTTTGCTTTATGTCTTTAGGGCTGGCATGTGTACCTTCAGCAGATTTATTGGTCCCAATGATCTGCAGGGCTCTCAGTGTATCTGCCAGCGCTCATCCTGCCATCCTCTTTCCCTCTATTGGTCCTGCTTCATTTCAATTTACTTTCTGACTAGCCATTTCAACAACTTGCCCATGTCTTCTGAGGGTTCCTCGACCCGGACCTCCTCCAGTTCTTCCTCTTTGCCATCCTCATCGCTGTGTTCTCCATAGGAGGTCATCGATTTCCTCTCCAGTTTGGCCCTCAGTATCTTTCCAAACTCCAGGCCAGGGAGCAACTGCTTACCTGTCAGCTCTGCTTGTGCTCTTGTCAGAGCAGGTCATGCTGGTGTCGTCATCTCTAAAACGTACCACCGTGTCACGGGTTATCTTGGTGTCAGGTCTTACATCTACTGAAATTCACCCTGTGGCTTAGGACTGTCAGAACCCCACTTCTCACACCATATGTTGCAGGTAAGTGGGTTGCAAAGATAACACAGGACACAGTTATTGGGTACAACACACCCGCACTGTGTTTTATTTTATACAAAAGTATCAAAATACAGAAATAATAAATAAATAGAAATAAACAGTTAAAGGTCCTTAGCACACTGCCATTCCATCTGGAATTCCATTTATACATATATCAAACAAGATTGGCTACACTTGATACAATTTAATGTCCTGCATAATCTTTATTTCACTCCCAGTACCCTATTTTGAATGAAAAAGTTGCCCTCACCAGTATGTCCTACCTGCCAATAAGCCAATGGCACTTTATGCCATAAAATGTAGGATTGTCCACCAGCCAAAAGGCTATGGTCTCTAATCAGTAGCAAAATGTCCCCTCTGTTGAGTCACAATAATTATTTCACCCCAGAAATATGCCTTTTGTGGGATTACTCCAATACTAAGTGTGTATCTCATAAATATTATATGGCACTGTTCTCTTCAGTAGCCAAACTACTAATTGCAAGACACTGGCTGGGAACTTGGTCCCCCTTCCTCGCTGAATGGGTACAGGAGTGTCTGACAGCTATCTCAGCAGAAAAGGCGGTAGGACACTACAACTTTTCCCAGACCATGGCACAGACATGTTGGACAGAGCTATAACCCTACCTAAATCAGTAAACCTTCAGCCCGTAGACCCTTTTCCTTTTTTCCTTATTTTCTTTCAACCTGGGGAGCGGGGGGTGCACCAGGGGTTGGGAGGGTAATGAGAAGGGAGGCTGTTTTTTTGTCTTAGTTTTTTTCCTCTCTTTCGTCTCTGTTTAAAGTTTCTTGTAGTTAACTGGTTATTTTTGTGTCTGTTGTTAATATATTATGTGTACCTATTGGAAAAATCTTAAAATATACTAAGTTGCAAAAAAAGAAAAACAGTTCAGACTGAACTAGAAAATAAACAATAGCTCAATGCTATTCCACCTTGCTTCAGGTATCTCTATAAAACAATACTCAACTTTTTTTTCCTGCTTGCTCAAGATAAACTCCTGTGTCCACACCCCCTCCCCCATGAGTCCACCATGTTGCAGATTTTTGTGTCATTCATGAACAGGCAGACTTTTCCATCTAGCCCTTCTGCAATGTCACTAATAAAGACACTGAAGAGGACAGGCCATAGTACTGAGCCCTAAGGCACCCCGATAGTCACCTTGCCTTTTCCAGAGTGGATGCCATTTACCACCACCCTCTGACTCCTGCAGCATAACTAACTTCTTACCAAGTTTAGAACTTTTTGACCCACTCCCAGACAGGCCAGCTTGTTTACCAGTCTTCTGTGTGGAACAATGTTGAAGGCCTTACTTAAATCCAGATAGGTTACATCTACCGCTCCTCCCTGATCCACTTCCCTGTTCACCCAGTCAAAAAACTCAATCGAGTTTGTCTAGTAGGACCACCCCCCCGTGAAACCATGTTGCCTTGGATCCTGTAATCCACTGGTTACAAGGTATTAAACTAGCCTTTTCTTTAGTAGTGATTCCCTTACTTTACCCACTACCAAAGTCAGGCTGACAGGTCTGTAGTTTTCTGCCTTCTCCCTGTTTCCACTTTCGTGAAGTGGGTCTACATCTGCCCTATTTCAGAACCTCATAACCTCCCCTGATTCTAGTGATAAATTAAACAGAGCTGTGTAAGGTGCAAATGGCACCTCTCTGAGCTCCCTCAGTATCCTAGGGTAAACCCCATCAGGTCCAATTGCCTTATCCACTATTGATTATGCTAGTACCTTGAGGACTTTCTCCTCTGTAAAATGACTATTGTCTACCTCCCTACCAGTTATGCCCTTGACCCTTATCTTTGGTTTCTCACCTACCCCTTCTTCTGTAAATATTGAACTGAAGTATTTGTTCAACATGTCTGCCTTTTTTTGGTCCTCCTACTCACAACCCCTTCCTTCGCCATTTATCCTTACTATCCCTCCCTTTGGTCTTCCTTTTCTCATTTATATATCTAAAGAAAGTTTTATTCCTTTTTTTATTGACTGGGCAATATTCTCCTTGTTTGTGCCTTTACACATCTAACTGCTTTCCCTGCCTCCCATTGTCTCTCCTGGTACTTTTCCCTATCCTCCTCCTTCTGTGTTTTTTTGTACTTTCTAAATGCTTGTTGTCCTACGTTTTTCTGCTACATCTTTAGGGAACCATAGTGGTTTCCTTTTGCTCTTGCCCTTGTTAACATGCCTGATACAGGGATCTGTTGTCCTTTCAATACTCCCCTTTATTTTTGCCCATAGCTCCTCAATTCCCCCCGATCCTCTATCCCTGCCAAGGCATCCCTGAGTCATTATCCCATTTTCCTCAAATTGTCCCTCCTGAAGTCTAGAACTCTCATCTTAGTGTGGCTTGATTCTGTCCTGGTCCTTATATTGAACCACACTGTACGGTGATCACAGGACCTCAGGTTGTTGCCCACCATGATGTTGACATGAGCAACACTATCCCCATTTGTCAGTACCAGATCCAGTATCACCTCCCCTTCCCCCCACACACACACACGTGGGTTCCTTAACTAGTTGCATCAGGAATTCCCCTTGCATGGAGTTCAGAATGTCACTACTTCTGACAGTTGCTGCAACTGGTAGGCTCCAATCCACATCTGGCAGATTGAAGTCCCCCACCAGCAACACCTCCCCTTGCATGTCATCCTTTGGATAGCTTCCATCATATCCTTACCCACTTCTGCCCCTGTACTGGAGGTCTGTAGATCACTTCTATGTGAATAGTGGCCCCTTTCTATGTTTCCCAGCCAACCCACAGTACCTCAGCTCCTCTCTGCACTCCCTGTATTTCTGTGGCTTTTGTGTTGTCACCAACATAAAGAGCCACTCTTCCCCTTTTTTTACCTACCATCTTTTCTGAACAGAGTATAACCTGGTAAGACCACATCCCAGTCCTGGTTATCATTGCACCAGGTTTCATAACTGCAACCATATCCAGATCTGCTTCTGCCATGGCGGCCTCTGTGTCTGCAATCTTATTGCTTAGACTTTCAGTGTTTCCACACATGGCTCTCCAGATTGTGCTGCCCCCCGCTTTTGATTCTCATTTGCCCCATTTTCTTTCCTCCACCATCTATCTTATTATCATTCTTGCCTTCTATCCCCAGATATCTTTGTTCAATGGTTCTTTTTGGGTTTCATCCCCTCAGGATTCCCCTTGCTGTACTTGTTTGCCTGTGGGGGGGGGGGCAGTTTATGTCTCCCTTCATCTTCCCATCTCCCCCATTGGCTAGTTTAAATGTTAACCAATGTAGTATAAACTGTTCATTGAGGACCATTGTTTCCCTCCTGGACAGACACAGGCTGTTGTTCCTGTACAGTCCCTTATCCCTCCAGATAGGGCCCCAGTCCCCAGTGAAACTGAAACCCTCCTCTCTGCAACATTCCTTCAACCAGGCATTGTTCCTGGTGTGGATAATCCTGTCCTCCCACCTGTCATAGACAGGTAGCACTTCTGAGAAGGACATAGAACATGTCACCTGCCTAAGACCATTCCCCAGTTCCCAGAACTCCTCCTATACTGTATCTGGCTTATCCCTAGCCAGGTCATTTGTCTCCAGATGGACAAAGACACTCAACCACTCTGACCCTCCTCATGCCCACTGTTGTCCAGCTGCTCAGCCCTCTGAACAACCTCTAAGGTAGCAATCATGGACTAGGTGATCCCTAGGTGGGGGAGTATATCCTCTGAACCAAGCTAACACAGCCTTGAGTCTGGCAACCTCCTCCCTCAGACCAGAGAGATGCCTGCAGATGGGGCAGCACTGCAGTCTCCAGAAAGTCTCTCTGATGACTGCTGCCCCACAGCTGCTGCATGGCACCACTCCCTGCATAACTTCCCACCAATTGATAGACCTTAACTCATGACCTTATCCTGCTACCCCCCCCTTTTTTTGTTGTTGTTTTGTTGTTGTTGTTGCTGTTTTACAACTTCAGGATAATAATCCTCTGTAGCAGATGCAGTATTAAACTCACCACCTCCAATTCAAATAAACATTTGAAGCAAGCATTAGCCTGTCCCTTCCCCTCCACCTAAACAAGATAATAGTGTCCCACTACAAACTGGTGGGTAAAAACAGTTAGAAAAAATAACTAGAACAAGGCAAGGATTGATTGATCGGTTCCTTTTTCTCCCCTTCCTCCTTCCCCGCTGAGCAAACTTTTGCCCAGCTGAAATTTCCTGCAAACCTATGATGGTTAGTTTCATTCATGGTTTATAGGCACTTGTATGTGAGATGTTATATAAAGAAAGCCCATTAATCTCAGGATAATGTAAATGAGACAAGGCATGACTGTGGCACTCCTGCTCTTCCCTTTATGTCTCAGACCAGCAGTATGAGAGACAGTAGCAAAACCATACAACTGAGAAACCATTGCCCTCTCATTTCTCAAAGGTGTCCCCTAATAAGCATGCATAATGTGCATTGACTACCAAATTCAACAGTGGCTCGTAGTCACCAGTAGAGGTATCTCTTGGGCTAGGTTTGTGGCTCTGCTGCTATAGCAGTCACAGTGCTCTTTATGAGTACTGCTAACATATCCTGTACTTAAAACAATAATCAACATTTATGGGTCACCTGAAACGGGGGACCTGATAAGCTTTTCTGAACATAAATGACAGTAGTAGATAACAGTCCCAACAGAGGAACGTTACTTGATGCAGCGTGCACCCGTCGTTCTCACACACTTCTAGAAGGGCTACATTGTTGTCTGTGGCAATTTGGCTTCTGTTGTCATATTACTGTCATATATCTCTGTAATTTTCTTTATGTTTAATGTCCCAGAAGGCCGGGACATAAGGTTTGTCAGACAAGATGCCCATTTTACTGCAAGGGTTCTTGGGAAGAGTGGATGTGTAGTTTAGTGTCTGACATCTCCCCTTGCCTAGGACAAAGGCTTGCTTAGAGGTATACAGGAGTTAAATTTCAATAGGGGATTGGAATTTCCTGGTAGCTGATCAATGAAGAAGATTTATTAAATATCAGGAGATGGAAGGGCCATCTCCTCTGTTTATAACACTTTGAATTTCAAAGAGCAGGGTTCTGCAGATGACCAAATTAGAAAGTTATTGTTAAATTTCCTACCAACTGCTACAGTCTATTTCCATTTTAATAAGTGTCAGGAATGTAATGCAGATCAAAAGCAAGCCCAGGGAGGCGGGGCTCTGGGAAAGCAACATACTGTTAATTTTGGTTCACTTAAAATTTTGGGAAAGAGCAAGAGAGACCTTTGCTGACCTAGAGATGAACGGTTGGACCTGGAAATATTAAGAGTACTGGCTAATCACATGCCAGTTTTGCAGACTGCATAAAAGGGCTATATATGCCCTCTTAAACAGAGACGCTGGGCAGAAGCAACACTTCCTGACACTCTTAAGACTGCCAGACACACTGAAGACCACTGCAAGAAAAGCTGGGACTCTGAGACACAGCAGAGAGAAAGACAAACTTTGCAAAACTCACTTATTTTTGGGGCTGTTTCTCTACATGAAACATAGAAATTATCCAGTTAATTCACCAGTTCATTTTGTATGTATTTTCTAACTTTTTTGTAGTTATCATGTAACAAATTTCAAAATCATTTATCTGTAGGTTTGTATGATAATTATTTAAGTAATCAGTAAATGCTCTTGCTTTTATTTTAATGTACTACTGCCTGGGAGTGTTTTGTTGTATGTGAAGGTTTTGGGAACATTTTCTCAATCTGTAACATGCCTGTTTAGTGCTAAGGTGCCACACGCTACTGAGACTAGGATCCTGGAAGGAATCTGGGGCCCTAAAGTAGGGCAAATGTATGGGGGGGGTCTGAGGGGTTTGAATCAGGTTCCTGCACCCCTCTAGGAGAAGCTACAATCAGGGTTATGAGAGCAGTCCCGAATGTCTCATAACACCTGGATTTTCCTCCCGAGCACAGCAATCAAAGAAAGCTGTCACCTAGCTATAGACTCAAGACTGTATTTTACCTTACCCAGAGAGAGGAAGCCCTGGTCCCTCATGGTGAGTGTTCGGTTGTGAAATCAGTGAACACTCTAAAAGGATGTAAAGCGGATATTTCCTGATCCCTGTCACAGGTTGCACTTAAGGGAGGGCACTGTGAACTCAGTGGACCCAACCCACAGGAGTGGGTTTGTGACACTGTCCATTAACAGAAGTGCACCTAGCCAAGACGTGGCAGGCGAATCCACAGACCCCTACTGTCCACTGTCCCACTGCTACCCATGTCCTCAGGCAGGGTCAGGACAGCGATGCAAAGGCAGTGTCACATTTAAGCCAGGAACCATCACAGCAAAGAGATAAACAAGTTGCTGTCTCCGGGAGTGCACATGAAATCAAAACATTGTCCATGTTTTCAGCGCAATTCTGCAGTTGGGTCACGGCAGTTGTCTGCCTGCCTCTTTTGTGATTATATGTAGTAATCCACAGTGGTATGCAAATACACAGAAAAGGTTCCACAGCAATTGAGGGTCCAATTTATATCCAGTTACATGATTGCCTTCTGAGAATCAATTTGATTAGAAGATGAAGTAAGGATAAAGGTGGCACCATTCTATCATGTTGTCGGGCCCTTCTGAGAGTACCAATGGATATGGAGGTGCTCCCCCACCCAACAGCAAACTTGGGCTTACAGTAATAATACTAATTTCTATAAATATCTGATGTTAGGTAAGCTGCCTCTGGTGGGGTATGTATACGAAGGTACCCTTGCCACCTGGTTTGGTCTCAAATACTTAGAGCTAGATAAAGCAAAGCAGATACTTATCTTTTAGCAGGTACTGTGGACCAAGTCTGTGAGTGGCCCTCTTGATTGGCAGTTTCTTCATCCAGAAAATGTTTGGCTTCTGAGTGATTAATGAAGTAGCTTGGCGGGATATAAGAAAGTGAAGCGCCAGCCCTTTGAGTGAAACTGCAACTTTACATGGTTAATTTTTTTTTCTACACAGCTGCAGCTCTCTGCTATAGTCCTGAAAATTAGAATCCGCCCATTGTCTACTGTTATAGGGCCTTGTGTTTTAGTTGCCCTCAGCATCACTTCCTTGTCAGTATAGCATAAGTATTTTTATTAAGCAATGCCACAGCTGTTCTCCTGGTTTGGGCGGAGAGCCTGTCCAGTGTGCCCACTCAATTTCGTACTTCAGTGCACCCACCTCCAATTTAAGGTGTTATACCAGCCACTGTTGGAGACTCAGCTCAGGGTTTTTCCCCTTGATGCCCTCAGGGAGACCCACAATGATGGAAATTTGGTCTATGGGACTGATTCTTCTAGTCATTCAATTTACTTTGCAGCTCCATAAGGGTTTCTTTAATTGGATTCTGCATCTGAGGTGCAGTTGAGATGGTATCCACTAGATTGCTCACCCATTTTTCTAAATCATTGATGCTGGTTGTGTGCTCTGATGTAGTTTAAGTAAGTCCAGCAATCAAAGCCTGATATTTGTGGTATTTGCAATGTGATAGGGGCTGGCAGCATAGCCTAGAGGTTAGAGTAATGACCTGTGAATGAGCTTGGTACATCCAACAGACCTGGGTTTGATTCCTACAACCTCCACTTGTGTACTGTGCGACTCTGAACAAGTTATTTAACCCCCCAGTGCTCCCAGGTCGCCCCTGAAAATAGACACTTGTGCCTAGTGGGCCTTACCCAGTTACCAAAGACTTAAAAAAAAATACATATATATATAATATATATATATTGATGAAACTGACTTTCATCTTGGACTGCATGGTTGCTAGGGTAGCTAGGACCCCCGCTAAAGCTTTTTCCAGTTTCGACATGCTGTGCTCTTGGTTGGATGCTGCTTGGGTCTGAAGTCTGGTACAGATCTTGTGGGATGAGTGCAGTTCTCTGGGTGAATCAGCAGCTTCAAAGTTTAATTTAAGTTGCTTGCTTCACTGCCTACCTGTTGCCATTTAAAGGACACTGAAACAGTTTTTTTCTAAAGTCACGATCTAAAAAAAAAGAAAATTGAAAAAAGGTAGACCAGGAACTGACATTTTACACTGTGGTGCTCCTTACTTTGTTGGTGGTGATTTTATGCATTGTCATGCTGTTTTAAAAATGTAAACAAACTTCTCTGTGGTTTTAAAATAAGTACCATGATCCTGCCATAAAATGGTGCCAATGTCAGATGTGATGACGTCACAGGCATGACACTGCTACTAAAGAGCCATAGAAGAAGCATATACTAGCTTGTTTCTGATCTTAATGTACCACATGTAGAGCACACCAACATTGTAATTGGCACATACTACATGCATCAGGCAAGAAAGGCAAAACTTTTTTTGTGTGTAATCTGCTTGACAACCCAGAACTGATAAACTAAAGGAGGACTGCCAGTTGGCAGAGACTGCTGTGGAGACACATATATTTAGGATTGCTTTTATTTGCAGTGTCTTTACAGAGATTCAGCATGGCAGGAAGCTTCATTTCTAGTTTGAATTGCAGGCAGTTCACTTGTGCGAAAGGTGCACAATGTTCTAGAAGTCATTTTGACAATGATTTGCAACTGAAAAACTGTGATATTCATTGGTTTGTTGAGTGGGGCAAGAGATGGAAGCAGCTCATGCCAACCATACATAGACTTTTGACCAGTCACTCCAAGCCAGACATACTGCTTATCCATGTTGGAGGTAATGATTTGGGCTACAAAAGGGGTATAGCTTTGATACACTCTGATACATCTGATTTGGCTGAGCTACATGCAATGTTGCTTAACTGTAAGAGTCTGTATTTGGATATTACAAAACGCATGCTCTGGTATGGCCAGCAGTATGCACCTGGAATTGAAAGGTCACACAGAATGGTCAATATTTAAATATCTGGCTTTTTGAGTGATCTGAGTATGCACACCATTACTCACTCCCAAATTAAATATTATAATGATTCATTTTTTCTAATAGATGGTGTTCATTTCTCAGACATTGGAAATGTTATTTTCCTGGGAAAGTTCTAACATGGGAATCAAAGTATGTTGTGATGTGTGTTTACAACCACTACTGTACATACACATGTGCAGTACCCTAATGTCACCTTGCAACAGCTCTTTTCAGAGCCACATCCACCTTGGCCAAAAAATAGATAAATACCAAAAGCAAGAAATGAACACAAATAAGCCTCACTAATGGTTTGTAAAGAAAATGTGTATACCACACAGCACGGTGGCCATGATATGACGATTTCTATGCACAATGGACAACTGCAATAAGGGAACACTTAAAATCTGCAGTGTCCCACCTCCTGAAGCAAGTGCACATGGATCTTATTATGGACACCCTGTGTATCATCATTATTGTTAAAGCATTACAGTAATTTGTTGTAGTTTTTCCACATGACATCTGAGTTAGTACATCCCTGTGCCTTTCTGGATAGTCAACATAGAGTGAGATGACATGTGTAATGCAATGACATTTGTGCACTTTTCATAGGCACAACTACTTAGTAATGCAGTATGCACACAGGTCATGAATGTAAAAGATTTTTGTTAGTTACCTCATATTTACATTTCCTTTTTTTTTTTCTTTGTTTTTCCACAGACAGTGCCTAAGACATGCACTGACGAGGTTGTGTTCACCCTAGTTAAAGGGCTCAAAAAGCATGGGAGAGTTATGAGTGTGATGAGGGAGACTAACCTCTCACTTCACAAAATGTGGGAGATGGTGACTGGTTGCCTGCAGGAGAAGGGGTACACCAAAAACTCTGACTCCTGCTGTCATAAATGGAAACTGCTGCTACAACATTTTTACACACTGAAAAAACATGGCAAAGTCTGGGTGAATGACAAGGATGGGTTTCATTATAATGGGTTTACTAATGTATTTCATTCAGTTGATAATTTCAACTAAAATTATAGCCCCTTGTTTCTGGCTGTTCTCTTAAACTTTGTTCTGCCAAGTATAGCTTTTTATTTATTTTTTTTTTTTTTAATTCTTTTGGTAACCGGGTAAGGCCCACTAGGCACAGGTGCCTGTTTCCAGGGGTGACCCAGGAGCACTGGGGAGGTTAAGTGACTTGTTCAGAATCACACAGTATGCAAGTGAAGGTTGCGGAAATCAAACCCAGATCTCTCTGGTGAATGTACCAAGCTAATTCACAGCTCATTACTCCAACCTCCAGGCTATACTGCCAGTTACACTCTGATGCCTCAGGGACATTTTGTGAAACCTCTGATTGGACTACAGTCTGAAGCACACTAATGGAGGCATGTTGCAGGTAAGTAGGCTGTTTCTTTTCTCCTCTATTTAAAAAGTTAATCAAACTGTCCAAGAGGTTGTAAACAGATTAATACAAGTTTAAAACTGAGAAACGTTACCAGTCAGCAGGCACATATGTGTTTTAAGTCACTGGGTTTGATATTTATGCAATAAGGCATGACAGAGAGTGTTTTATTGCATCATTACATCATGCCTTGGGTGGTTGAAGCATGAGGCAGCAGGGAGAGTGCATTCAACACTTGAAAAGTGACATGATTACACATTATACAAGGGCAAGAAAGAATGCTGGGCTCTCACTGGTCAGTCTGCGGCAGGACCCATGATGTTATCCCAGAATAACATCATGAATCTAGTCCCTGCATGCAGATGACCACATCAACTGGAACTGCTCCATGCAGCCCACTTCACTGATCTCCATTTAGCAGCCTGCTTCGCTGTCAGTAGCATGGTTTTCAAAAAGGCAGCACATGCCTCTCTTCACTAGCTCTGATTAGGAAAAAAACTAAATCCTCCCTCCCATAGTGTCAGACCAACAAAATATCCAGTTCCTATCTCCCAACAAAAAATCTAACTCACTCCATACCAACCTATCCCCATTTTTGCCACACATGAAAACAAAAACAAAAGTAAAGCCATTAGTGTGATCAGCTTCACTTAACCCCTGGTCAGCAGCTTACCTAGACCGGTGATCACTCACAGTCCCGCTGCAGATTAGGGATCCCCTGGTACTGTTCCCATGTGACATTTACCAAAAAAAGAATAGTCTGCCATCATGTTCATTGAAGGAAAATGGAGGGAGACAGAGGAACACAGCAGAGTACAGAACACACCAGTTCACA
This sequence comes from Neoceratodus forsteri, assembly GCA_016271365.2. Taxonomy (NCBI): domain Eukaryota; kingdom Metazoa; phylum Chordata; order Ceratodontiformes; family Ceratodontidae; genus Neoceratodus; species Neoceratodus forsteri. The sequence goes on from CM057453.1 coordinate 80,309,883, forward strand.
CACTACAACAGTATGTAACAGCACCATCTACTGACCAAACAGAAAATTGGGACTTTTTTGTACATATACCCACACACAGAAAAATGTCTGGGAAAATGTATTTTAAAAAGGTATTTTTTAATGTTTTCCTTTATTTTCATCAAATGAACCATTGTGTAATAGGAATAATGCTCTTCAGGGTGTGTTTTGTGCTGGGATAACATCATTTCTTGGGTGCTGGACACACTCGACCTGCGGCCTCATACCCAGTCACTAGAGGCGTGACTTTATCCCAACACGATACATACCCTGTCATGCATTATTCCTTTAATAACACACATCCCTGGAGTGCCTTATTGCTAATATACAATGACTCACTTATAAAGAAAAGAGATAAAAAAATGTTTAAAATATGTTTTTTTCCCTTAATTTTTGCCGTATGTAGGTACATTTTGGAAAAAAGTACACACTTTCTGTTTTGCCCACTAGATGGTGCTGTGAGTACATACTGCCTACTGTTTCTCTACCTGCAGGTTTCATTCTCTCCCACACGTCTATGTTAGTTCCCATGTCTCACACTGCCATAAAGGATGCTGGCTCCTGCCCTCCAGTACAACATTTTTTATTTTTATTTTTTATCTTACAAATGCAGCTGTTTAACATGCATGTCTTATGTGACCCATGGAGCACAAGCCAATTAGCAAGTGTAGGTACCATGGGTTTGTTGTGACGGAGAACGCCAATTACTTTATTGTGCTGGGAAGACAGGGTTATGCAGCAACCAACTTTTGCAGTGAGCACAGCACTGTTGCGTGCATGTGCTACAACAGCTGGACTTCCAAAACATTGAGTAACTGAGAGGCCACTGTTACAGCATTCTATAACTTTTCTTTTAGGAGTGACAGCAACATAACAGACTGTCACACCTATGGGCTATACGTGTACAGTTTTCAAATGGTGGAAATGGCCATTTCTCAATTTTCGTAGCAAGCAGGGGAATGCAAAGCTATGTCAGCTTCTGGGTAGTAGAGCTGAGAAGGATAGCATTTACTGTACTGTGGTCATCTTTGTGCCTGCTCTAAATACAGTGATGTTACTGTCAGATAACATTCCTGTCTCTAAGGGTCAGACACCAATCAGGTTCCTAGAATTGTTCTTGCCATTGTATAATTTTAAATAACAGTTTAAGTATTTTTTTCTGAGCACAGAGCAGACTGAAGTAACTGTGTCAAAGTACTGTGAACAGGTCTTTCTAAGCCAGAATGTGCTTGCAAACTGGGAATTATGTTTCATTCTGCCAGGGATAAACTACTGTTCTGTGCGGCAGATTGCAGCTCATGTTTTTTTTTTTTTTTATTTTACAGGTATGTGTTAATGGCTTTACGTACAGTGTACTGATTTGAAAGCATTTTGCTGTTGTTTGTACTGCAGTTAGAAAGAGAAACAATGCAGTGAAACTGTTGTGATGTATTTTTATTCTGAACAGATCATTTGAACACTATGCTTGTAATCATTAGATATTTGATTTGTGCAAAAAGGTGTTTATCATAAGTTGCTGAATGGTAATAAGATGTAGGATTCTGTTACTTACAGTATGTTAAAATCACTATACAGTCACAGATTGCCATCCTTTATGAATGAGTCTGGAGAAGTTCTTAATGCTGAATGTGATTTGATGAATTGTAATTGTTTGCTAAAAAATGTTTAACTACAGTCTGCGGCAGACTAATGGAGGCATGCTGCAGGGATAACTGCTGTTCTGTGCAGCAGATTGCAGCTCATGTTTTATTTGATTTTACAGAATAAATTTTTCAGGTTGTTAAATCTTGTGTGCCTGGTTGAATTTCATGGGGAAGTGAGGTGTTCAAGCAGCAAGGAAAGAAAAGTTAATAACAGCCTGAGACACCTGCATGTCGAAGTAATGTGGGTTGAGGCAGGGATGCCAGAGCTAAGTGACAGGCACCTTGGAAGTATGCACCATGTAAGCAATAATTACCAAAGAGGCAGTCATTTCCTATAGATTAACAACCAGCTGCAGGAGAAGTGTGGCCCAAGGTGCAGCCAAGGGCCACCCCCACCCAGCCGGTCTTTAACCGAAAGGTCTGTATTGTGTTTATAAGTCTAATCACATTAATGATTTTTTTCTTTGGGATTTTGAGCACTGAAAACAGTTTTCTTTATGTGCTGCTGCTGTCAGCGTACAGTGCGTGAACCGAGTGCCACTGCCGTGCCAGTCATTTCTAAGAGATTTCAGACCAGCACGGCAGCCAATCAGTGAGCTGGTTCAGTGTATTAATAATTAATTAGACTTTTAAATCAAAATGCAGTCAGAATTTGTAAACACTGTGATTGCCAGACAGTTTATGTTCTTGTAGTGAAGGGCACTGTGTGATGTGGGGGGGGGAGTATAATATAACACCACAGGAGGGGAGTGGGAGTAAGGTATCACATATGACTGGCACATGCTGGTGTGTCAGCTCACAATTTGAATGTTTTCAACTACTTGTATACATAGCAGTTTGTATGGAAACCTCTTGCATCTTGACAGCATGGTAAAGGAACAGCTCTCTGACATATGTAAGTAAATAAGTAAAAATGTATTTGCTAAGTGCCTTTTAAGTTGTCAAGGCGCTGTACAATAAAATACAGTGTAAACAAATCTAATAATAATAAAAATTTTAAAATGTCGCACAGTGGTAATATATCTTATTACAGCGTAATAGAGATACATGTATATGAAGTACAATGTTAAACATACCTATTCCCTAAGCCTGCTCTGGCAACTTATTCCTCTATGCAGATGATGTAGTTATTTTATCTAGTCACCCTGATCCCCTTATGCTTGAACAATTCCTGCAAAATAGCTTTACACAAATCGAGTCCTGGTTCTCCTTTCATAAATGTATCATCAATTACAAAAAGACCAAAGTAATGCTGTTTGCAAACCACCAGAATAAACATAAAGGAGTGTCACTAAACATCTGAAGTAGTCGACTCTCGTCACTTGAGCAAGTTAGGAGTTTTAAATACCTCGGGATCACCTTAGACTCCTCCCTCTCCTACCAAGAACATATTAATCTGATTTGCAAAGCAGTAAACACCAGAATTGGCTTCCTCTATAGGCATAGGAGCTGTCTGTCAAGCAACACCCTCTGCCTGGCTGTCACTAGTTCCGTTCTAGCCCTAGTGGATTATGGTATAGTAATCTATGGATCTGCATCTGACACTGCTCTTAAAAGAATAATGCTCTCCCTCAATAAAGCATTTCACCTTATGACAGAAGCACCAATGCTAACCCATACCTGCGATTTACAGTCAAGTGAACTGGCTAAACTTTAAGGTTAGGCTAGACTATCACACCTGCCTGTTGGCCAAGAAGCTTACCACCTCACTCTCCCCTTCCTCAGTCCAGCAGCTCATCTCCCCTACCCCTAACCTCAACTCTACTAGGAGATCTGATAAGGCCCTCTACATAGTCCCTTTCTGTAAGACATCCCTAGGCAGCGAGCATTCTTCCACAGACACCCTGTCCTGCTCTATGGCCTGCCTCCTCTGGCTTCCTCTACAGTTAAATTGTGCCCCTTTAAAACTGTCTCTCACATGTTGCTACTCCACAAACTTAGTTCTTTAAGCATCGACCAACCAGCCATCGCCTGGTTCCCCTCGTATCTCTATAATAGATAACAATCTGTTCAAATCGGCGATGCTATCTCCACTCTTCTCCCCATCATATCAGGTGTCCCCCAAGGCTCTATACTTGGTCCCATCCTCTTCTCTCTCTCTTCATTAATGACCTTCCCTCCACCTGCCTCTTCTCCAATGTGCATCTTTACGCAGATGATACTATCATCTTTGCCTCAGGCCCTTCCTTCGACTGCATCCTCCCAAACCTCCAAAATGACTTCAATAGAGTCCAGTCATGGTTTCTCAACAACCTGCTTACACTCAATGCAAAACAAACTGTCACCATGGTCTTTGGAACCAGGCAAAGCTTGCAACCCTTCCCCCCCATGATCACCACCCTGGATGGCTCTCCTCTGGAGCTAGTCCCTACTTTCAAGTACCTGGGTGTGTGGCTGGACAACTTACCTAACATCTCCACCATGCTGACACCATTTGCTCCAAACTACAGCCAAAGCTCGCCATCCTCTATCACCATAAAGCCAGCCTGCCTATCCCCACCCGTTGTAAGCTCGTACGTAAACAAATATGCCGACATTGTCTGAGGAACTGCGCCAGCATCCTCTCTCTCAAGATTAGATATGCTTCTCAACCCCTTCTGTCGCTTCGCCACTTCTTCCCCCCCATTCACTCACCACTGCCTACTCTACACTGCACTCACCCTTGCTCTGCTCTCCCACAGGAGAGTCATCCACAGCGCCTCCTTCATAGCTAAATTTTGGTTTGATTCCCTTCCCCCCCACCTCGCTTCCCTCCACCCTAACCTACCCGCTTCACCACAGGGACACTCACACTTTTCACCTGCCCTGACCACATACTCTCAACAGCCTAGCTGCCTTTTCTTACCATCTCCACCATCTCTGGAACAACCTTCCCTCCAAACTCCACCAGGCCACTTCTCATCCCACATTCTCTCAACTCCTCAAGCTCCTACCCTCCCCACCCTGCCTTAAATGCACCAACAGTCCCAGATCACTCCCAAGGCCACCTACAGTCATCACTAACTTACCCCAGCCCCTGACTGCAATCTCTGCCCCATCTCACTCAAGTTACTCTGTATGCTCACAATTTTGTTTTATGTAAATGTATTTTATTTCTTTGTAAATATTGACTGTACAGTTTGTTTGTATTTCTTCACCATATGATACTCTTTTTTCTCATTACTGTACACTCTGTACCCGGGTAGCACCTGGAAATGAGCCTTGGCTCAGTGTGCCTTTCCAGGTCATCAAAATTTTAAATAAAATGAAAAAAAAAAATAAACTTCACCAGCGCCTACTCTCTGCAAATAGTTGTGACTGCTCCTAGCCTTTACTGGTCAATCTGGGACTGTGCATGGCTTGTCCCTCAATTTCCCCCTGCTCCTCCCCACCTTATCTTGGTTGAATTTCTCCCTCCCCACTCTGTTCCCCTCCAGCCCTTTACTCATCCTTTACCTGCACTCTTCCCTATTTCTCCTTCTCTACACCTTACACCCCCCTACTCAACTTTTCTCCCTACCCCCCCAGCTGTCTCACAACTCTCCTTAACTGACTTCCTTCTAGTCTCCCTTTCTTTTCTTTCATTTCCTATCTGTTTATACAGTTAGCTAGCACTGCCTGCACCATGTTTGTTTCATTACCATGTACTCCACCCTCAGTTATGATGCACTTATGTATAATGCTCTGCATTACATGTATACTCTTATCCTATGTATTATGTACTGTATTAATTTCCTGTAATGTTTCATACCCTGTCTGTTTTAAATCTACTCACCGTGTTTGTTTCTTTTCCATGCACTCTGCCCTCTTTATGATGCACTTATGTATAATCAGTGTGGTGGTCGTGAGGGCAGAAGGAAAGCCCTCCCCCAAATTGGAATATGGACCCCCCCCATACATAGAAGTGCTACAGGGTCAGTGTGGTGGTCATGAGGGCACAAGGAAGCCTTCCCCAAATCCGGACGTGGACCCCCAGGACACAGAAGTGCTACAGATACAGCTCTTTTCCTGGTCTGCAGAAGCCTCAGCAGCTGTGTGAGCCCGCTGCGCCTGCAGCTCCCCACCACCCCCACCACCACCCATAGCCAACTCCTAGTTATATAGAGTGAATCACATGTAGTGTCTGAACCAGTCAGCTCACTTTTCCATTTGCAGGTTATACAGTTCAACCACTAGAGGCCTCTACACTAAGGACACAGCTTATTAGTAGCAAAATAAAAAATAGTTTTTCTAACCCTCGCTCTGCAGCATTCACCAAGAGGTTGTCTCTGGTCCTAATAACTTTCTTTAGCCTCACCCCCTGGGTGTCCCTCCCACTGGCTAGCTTCCCTACCCTGCTGATCTGCCAAGCCTTATGCAACAGGCTTCCACTAAACTTTGTTAGCTCTGCTACCACAGTTGTCTCACACCATGGATGTTACCTACATACACTGTCAATTGGCTCTGGTGTTCTCTCATCCACCTTCCAAGCTAGCCATTTAGCTCTCCTGCCCCATGATTGGCAGACAACAGTTTCTACTACCAAGCCTCATACCACCCCCAGAAAGTTTCACTGGGTCGCCCAAAATTCCAAACTCCTGATCACTCTTTTACTACTCCTTGCAGGGGACAATGAGCCAGACCCCAGACCTACCCTCTATCACACCCCAAACCCTTCCATTCCACCCAACTCCCCTCAGGCCTTAAACTAGTTCACCTAAATATATGTAGCCTTCTACGAAAAACAAGCCTACTCCAACCTCTCGTTATGACCCTTAGCCCAGATATCCTGATTATCTCCGAAACTTGTCTAAAGCCACACAACCCTGACAATGAATTCTTTACCTGGCTACTAAATCATCCAGCATGACCGGTTTGGCAGAAAAGGAGGAGGCATAGCCACGTACATTGCCTCCGCCATCCAGTTCTCCTCAGTTACCCTATCCCAGCCCTCTGACTCCTTTGATGCACTAATGGTCAAACTCTACATCCCCCACTCAATTCCAATCTTCATAGCAGGTACCTACTGTGCTCCTGGCACCAACTGACTTACACTACTGGATCACCTGGGCTCACTAAACTCCCTGGCAGCGGGTGGTGAGCTCCACATACTTGAGGATTTCAACCTGAACTGGCTTGCTGGGGCTCATTCCAAGCTTCGGGATAAGGTGACAGACATAAATCTAAAACAACTAATCTTTGAGCCCACATGACTAAACCACAAAACACAGAATCACACCCTTCTAGACTGGTCCCTCACCTTGCACTGCCACAGGATCCTAACCTCTGGCCTTATTCCGGGATGCCCTTAGTGACCACCATGGAATCTACTCAGTACACAAAATCTTCAGACCAAAAGCTCCTCCTCCCAGAATCATCCTGACCAGATCCTACGAATCCCTGGACCTCCACTCATTACTAACTGATTTAGACAAATCTGACTGGTTACGCATTAGTCAGTCCACTACTATAGATGAGGCCCTGCTGGCTTTTAAATCCAACTTCACCGCCATCTTGGACCGCTACTCCCCGCTCTGAAGAACCAGGGTCAGAGGTTCTCACCTCCCATGGATTACACCAAAAATCCTAGCCCTCCTTAGACCCAGAGACAAGGCCTGGAAAACCTTTAAGTTGTCCAGCTGTCCATCTGCCCACCAGTATTAACGTGAGCTTCGCAATGCCAGTACTAGGAAAATCCACCAAGCAAAAAGCTAACTATTTCAAAAGCGCATTCAACTCCACCTCCCATCTCCCTACCAAATTCGGGAATGTGGTCAAGTCTCTTATCAGCCCCCCCTTCGCAGCCCCCCACTCCATCCCTGCAGATAGGAGGACTCACCATCTTCGACCCTCCAGCTGTGGCCTATCTGTTTAACTCTCATAGATACATACATAGATACATAGACAGTGTCGGCAGATAAGGGCCTATGGCCCACCCAGTCTGCCCATTTGAGCTTGTAAGTTCAGTTTGTTTTCCTAGAAGTCTGTTGCACCTTACCCCTGACCTTCAGAATTCCTTTATGTCTATCCCATGCATTCTTAAATCCCGTGATTGTTTCAGCCCCACCACTTCCTCTGGCAGGTGTTCCACCTGTCCACCACCCGTTCTGTGAAGAAATTCTTTCTCATGTTTCCTCTGAATCGTCCTCCTCCAGCTTCATCCCATGCCCTCTAGTCCTGGAACATCTTTTCACTTAAAATAGTGTTTTCCTGCACCCTGTTCCTCCCTGTAAGATACTTGTATGTCTCTATCATATCCCTCTCTCCTCCCTCTCCTCCAGGGAGTACATGTTCAGTTCCTTCAACCTGTCTTCATAGGACTTGTGATGCAATCCATGCACCATCTTTGTTGCCCTCCTCTGAACCTTCTCTACCCTGTCTATGTCCTTACGTAGGTATGGTCTCCAGAACTGTACACTGTACTCAGGTGGGGCCTCACTAGTGTCTTGTATAGCGGAATTATGACCTCCTTTTCCTGCTGGTGATGCCCCTGCCTATACATCCCAGCATCCTATTTGCTTTACTTGCTGCCTTGTCACACTGTTTCCCTACCTTGAGGTCATCAGAGATGATAACCCCAAGATCCCTTTCCTGCTTGGTGCATGCTATATCCTCACCCCCCAACTGATATATTGTGCCAGGGTTTTTGTGCCCCATATGCATTATCTTGCACTTCTTTGCATTGAATTTCAACTGCCAAACACCTGACCATTCTTCAGATTTCTGCAGGTCATTTCAAATAGCCACGATACTCCCCTGCCAGCACCTCCACATGCCCGTCACCAACCCATCTTCCCCCAGGTAGTGACACCCCCCAGCTCAGTCTTTCTCCTCTCTACAGGTCACCCCAGACAAGGTATATAATCCAGTAGTTGCCCTTAATCCAAGTAAGGGTAAATGCCCCACTGGGCTGGACTCAAAAATGCTTCATCTTTCCGCCCCAGCCATAGCCAAACCCCTGGCCTCCCTTTTCAACCTCTCCTTCTCCCTTGCTGAAATCCCCTCTAAATGGAAACATGTCACCATAATTCCACTTCCTAAGGGTGGTGATTCCTCAAACCCAAACAATTACCGGCCCATCTCCCTCCTGCCAGTCCTTGCAAAATTACAGGAACACCTGATACTCTCTCGCCTATCTCCCTTTCTGGACTCTTTCTCTTTTTTCTCCCCCTACCAGTCCAGCTTTAGGAAATCCCACTCCACCACTACCTCCCTTCTCAGGCTTACTGACTCCATCCTTACTGGGATGGACGCTGGCCACATCACAGCAGCCATCTTCATCGACCTGGCCAAGGCATTCGACACAGTCACCCACTCCCTACTCCTAGCCAAACTCATCAACGCTGGTCTATCCAGTAGGGCCACCTCCTGATTCCAATCATACCTTGCTGGCAGGTACCAATCCATCCGTATCAGTTCCTCCACTTTTGCACCTTTCCTGGTCACCTCAGGCGTACTGCAAGGTTCTGTCGTAGGCCCACTTCTGTTCTCAATCTTCCTGAATGACCTGCCCTCTGCTTGCCCACACACACCTCAATCCATATATATGTGGTAACACTGTGCTGTATGCATCCAGCCCCTCGTCCTCAGAGGTCATGACCCGACTGCCACAGGATTTTATCTCAGTCCAGCACTGGCTTCACTCAAATCATCTCCTGCTCGATGCCAAGAAAACGGTCTCTCTAACCTTTGGCACTAGGCAGAGACTTTCTAGGCTCCCCTCTCCAATCACATTCCACACCTTGGAAGGGACACCACTGGAATCCTGTACCTCCTTCAGATACCTTGGAGTATGGCTGGACCAGCACCTCAACTTTTCCAGACACATTGACTCTTTACTCAAGAAGCTACACCCCAGGCTTGGCGTACTTTACCAGAATCATGACTGCATCCCTGCACCTGCTTGGAGGGCCATTGTGCCGAAAATGATTTTCCCCATTTTTGACTATGGGGACGTAGTCCACAGTGCCGGCCCTAGTTGACCTTAGCCAGGCTGGACCCTCTTTTCCATTCCTTCTGCCACTTTGCACTGAACTGTCCCTACTCCATACACCATTGTGCCCTTTACCAATCTATGGACCTCCCCTCTCTACATAATCACAGGCAATCCCACTGTGCCAAAATCCCAGTCAAGTTTTGGTCCCAGCATCTCCCCTCCTACCTGTCCACTGCCCTGGGAAACCCCTGCACCCTAGCCTACTCTCTCCGAAACTTGGACTCCCATTCCCTCGCTGTCCCACTTAGGTCCCCTACTGCCTTTGGTTCTGATTCTAGAACTCTGAACTGAGTGGCTGTGTTTGAGAAGAGCTTCCAAAGCTAAGTGCTTTTTGATATAATTTTCAGTTTAAAAATTGTTTTGTTTTATGCAAATTTAGGTGATTGTGAACGACAACCCTGTAGGCTCCAGGAAGATATAAAATTTGTGTGGTAGATATTCGTTGGAAGTCAGAAGGAGCAACACATTTATTTAGTGTGATCTTTCTACTCTGATGTGGTTAATTTTAATACTATTTTAATACTATAGTTTAAACCTTTTCTGTATGTGCCTTTGGTGGTGTCTGATATTGAGAACCTAAGTGTCATTTGTGGGTATCCTGGCTGTTTTGGTAGGTACTTTATTTTCTTTGTTAAACAGCTGAGTATACCTATTGCCTAATACTTTATAGTACATTGTATCTTTTGCTCAGTCTCTGATTTTCTCTTCTTTCTCAATGTTTTAGAACTGTTTAGTTATTGTGGCAGAGGTGTGGTACTGTGTTCTTTCTTGTAGTTCAAGGTGCTTTTGGAACTGCTGATTTCTATTAGTTTAAACGATTACATTTTTTTTTTCTTTTTTAAAAAAAGCTACATCAACTTGGTATGTTGTCACCTGTTTGTTGTTGCTAAGTAGCAGATGTTTTTGCATTGTGCTCTGATTCTGTGATAGAATCTGTATTAGTAGAAGGTAGATTATTGTGATTGTAGTTACCTTTTGATGGAAAGGATAAAGAGGTGAGATAGAAGTGTATGTATTTTCAAATATTATAGAGGAACAGTGGCAGGATTTTTAGGACAGTAAATTAATAAAAAGGGAACTAGGAGAGCTTCAGTAGCAGACAAGTAGTGAATAGCAGTGTAATTGCAGTATAATGTGGGGAGTGGTGCAATGCAGTGGCTGTGGGGCAGCCATACTCAGGCAGATCTTCTGGACACTGAGGTGCTGCCCTATCTGCATGCATCTCTCTAGACTGTGGGATGAGGTAGCCAGATTCAGAGCGGAAGTAAACTGGGTCAGGAGTACCATCACCCCTATCCAGAGACCACTCAGTCCAATGCAGCTGCCTCAAAGGATGCAGAGAACGAGGTACTTGGATGACAGTGGGCTCAGGGAGGTTAGAGCAGTCAGGCAGAGGCACATCCCAGATCCTATTCCACTCAAGAACTCATATGCCACACTGCCAAACGGGGACAACCAAATAGAGGTACCTAGAGAAATGGAAGGAAAGGATGTGGAGGTTAGGCCAAGGAGGCGATCTGAAGCAGGAGAGCAGTGGACCCCAGAGGAGAAGGAAGTGAATCTGGTGGGGACTCCATCATAAGAGGGATCTGGCTAGGAACACAGGAGGGAGGACAGGGAGGTGAGGTGCTTACCAGGTGCCACGGCATGGAGGGATGGAAGGAAGATCCTGGGGATCACTGGGAAGGCAAGACGGGAGGGTGAGCTGGATGTCATTATCCACCTAGGTACTAATGACCTGGAAAATGGGGAGCCAAAGGAAGTTCAGGAAGAGTTTAGGAAATTGGGAGGGTCTCAACAATAGCTACTTCTGTCACTTTCTCAAGTACTACCTGTGAGGCAAGGAGAGCATAGGGGTGCATACACCAGGAATTTTAACTCATAGTTGAAGAACTGATGCTATGAGGAAGGGTTTGGATTCATTGGTGACTGGGGACCCACCTGGAGGGATGGAGGTTTGTTCTAAGCCTGACGCCTGCATCCATCCTGGAGGGAACTCAAGCACTCAATGATAAGTTTAAATGCTACATTGACAAGCATTTAAACTAGCAAAGGGGTGGTAGGCCAGCAAGGATGGCACCTAGCTTGCTCACCCCCCACAGCTAGCAGTGGAACCAGTGAACCAGAGGAGTTGCTGTCTCTACAAAGCAGTGTGCAAAAGATGGAGATTAGTGCCCAGGAGGTGGATAGGCAGAATAGGGGCAAATTCAGCAGAAGGCAGACAGCAAGGTGAACCAGGGATAAAGGACAACAAAGGAAGGGGCTGGAGTAGAACAGCGAAACAGTCTAGGAGGTCAAATCATGGAAGCCATGTGTGCAAATGCCAGGAGCCTTAGCAACAAGATGGAAGATCTGGAGGCTGTCATGGTGCAGTCAGACCTGGACATTGTGGCCATCACTGAAACCTGGTGTAATGATAACCACGACTGGGAGTTGGCCATACCTGGCTACAACATATTCAGAAGAGACAGGGCAGGCAGGAAGGGAGGAGGAGTGGCACTGTATGTGAAAAATGACATCAGGGCCACAGAGATCCAGGAGGAACAAAATGGGGGAGAGATACTGTGGGTTAAGCTGGAAAGGAAAATGGGGCCAGCCATCCGCACAGGTGTGGTCTATAGACCACCAGCCCAGGAGGAAGAAAAGATAGGGAGTTGATGCTAGCCATCCAGAGGATGGCAGACAAGGGTGTGAGGTAGTACTGGTTGGAGACTCAATATTCCAGACGCGACTGGAGCATCCCAGCAGCAGCATCAACTAGAGCAGATTTATCCTGGACTCCCTTCAGGGTGCCTTCCTCAAGCAACTGGTCATGGAACCAACTCGGCAGAAGGCAATACTGGACCTTGTGCTCACAAACAGGGACAGTGTGATGGGGTAAGAGTGGGGAGCACCTGGGAACAGTGACCACCAGTCACTGTGGTTTGAAATCACAGAAAGAGCAGAACCAAACCACACACAAAACATGTATCTTGGATTTTAGGGGGCAAACTTTGGGAAAATGGGGAGATACTTGAAAGAGGCATTAAGAATGGGGCAGGAATCAGGGTTGAGGAACAGTGGAAAGTATTTAACATATGGGATTACAAGAGCAACAGAATTATGCATTAAGCAGGTTAGCAAGAGGAAAAGGAAGAGGAGACCATTATGGTTTTCCAAAGAGTAGCAAATAAAGTGAAAGCCAAAAAGATTGCATTCAGGAAATACAAAAAGACACAGGCAGAAGGGGATAGGGAGAAGTACCAGGAGAAGCAAAGGGAGGCAGGGAGGTCAGTAAGGAAGCCAAAGCTCAGACACAGAAGAACACATTGCAAAATCAGTGGGTAGGGGACAAACCTTTACAGGTACTTAAGTGAAAAAGAAAGGCAAAGGAGGGGATAGTGAGACTGAAGGGGGAGGACGGGGGCTGTGTGGAGGATGACAACAGTAAAGCTGACATATTGAACAGGTATTTCTGCTCAGTCTTTACTGAGGAAGAGGAGGGTAATGGGTCTGAACGGAGTACAAGTAGTGAGAATGGTGCAGAAATGGACACAATTCCCTTTACACGAGAAAGGTCCTGAAGGAACTGGAAGTAATAAAGTTGATAAAGCAATGGGGCCAGTTGGGGTGCACCCAGGGTCCTTAAAGAACTAAGAGAGGTGGTGGCTGAACCTCTTGCTATCCTGTTTAGCGATCACTAGAAACAGGGGAGTACCCAAAGACTGAGGATAGCAGATGTAGTCCCTTTATACAAAAGTGGGAACAAAGAGGAAGCGGGGAACTATAGACCAGTCAGCCTCACCTCGGTAGTGGGGAAAATCATGAACTACTGAAGGAGAGATTGGTGGAACACCTGGTTGTCAATGGACTACAGGACCCAAGGCAGCATGGTTTCACCAGGGGAAAGATGTGTCAGACCAACCTCATTGAATTTTTGACTGGGTGACTAGGGAGGTGGATCAGGGGAGGGCAGTGGACATGGCCTATCTGGACTTCAGCAAGGCCTTTGCCACTGTGCCACATAGAAGACTATTGCACAAACTGGGGAATATGGGTGTGGGCAGGACAGTAGTGCGGTGGGTAGGTAACCGGCTGGGCAGCAGGACACAGAGGGTGGTGGTAAATAACTGTCACTCCACAGAGGGAAGAGTGACCAGTGGGCTACCACAGGGATAAGTGCTGGGACCGGTACTATTCAATATCTTCATCAGTGACATTGCACAGGATTTAGAAGGCAGAATTTCACTGTTTGCTGATGACACAAAGCCCTGTAACAGAGTAGACACACCAGAGGGTATAGACAGAATGAGAAGGGACCTGCAGATACTTGAAGAATGGTCAGGGTTTGGCAGTTGAAATTCAATGCAAGGAAGTGCAAGATAATGCATATGGGGCACAAAACCCTGGCACAATATATCAGTTGGGGTGAGGATATAGCATGCACCAAGCAGGAAAGGGATCTTGGGGTTATCATCTCTGATGACCTCAAGGCAGGAAACAGTGTGACAAGGCAGCAAAGTAAAGCAAATAGGATGCTGGGATGCATAGCAGGGGCATCACCAGCAGAAAAAGGGAGGTCATAATTCCACCATACAAGACACTAGTGAGGGGCTGCACCTGAGTACACTGTGCAGTTCTGGAGACCTTACCTACGTAAGGACATAGACAGGGTAGAGAAGGTTCAGAGGAGGGCAACAAAGATGGTGCATGGATTGCATCACAAGTCCTATGAGGACAGGTTGAAGGCACTGAACATGTACTCCTGGAGGAGAGGAGGAGAGAGGGATATGATAGAGACATACAAGTATCTTACAGGAGGAACAGGGTGCAGGAATGCACTATTTTTAAGTGAAAAGATGTTCCAGGACTAGAGGGCATGGGATGAAGTTGGAGGAGGACGATTCAGAGGAAACGTGAGGAAGAATTTCTTCACAGAACGGGTGGTGGACAAGTGAACACCTGCCAGAGGAAGTGAGGGGCTAAACAAATCAATGATTTAAGAATGCGGGATAGACATAAAGGAATTCTGGAGGTCAGGGGTAAGGGGCAACAGACTTCTTGGAAAACATAAACTGAACTTGCAGACTTAAATGGGCAGACTGCGTGGGCCATAGGCCCTTCAAACACCATGAAGTCTTGCTTATATTAGGACCTTTGCAGTATGCCCCTGGCTTTTGACTGCCCCGGAGATGAAATAGTTAACTCCAGAGAAATCTGGAGTTCCACAGCGCGAGGGCTCTTATTGAAAGCTCTATCTGGGTTGTTTGAACCCAAACTGTCAGATTCTTTACTCCGCTTTCACTGAACAGACGCTCCGGAGACCAGCTCCTTCATTTCGGTTCGTTTTGCGGTTTAAAGTATTTTTATCGGTTCATTTAACCGAGAAAGTGTTTAAAATTACCGCGGTTTTCCGTTTAAAGCTCTATCTGGTAACCGTAAGTAAAATAATTTTAGTCTGTATGGAAACTCATTATCGGTTCGCTCTGAACCGATCAGTTTGCTTTAAAAATTGTTTTCTTTGCATTTAGAGTGAGGTACCGGTTCTTATCGGTCCTAAAAAACCTGCAATTAAAAGTGTTTTTTCAAATACCCGTGACACGGTTAGGGGACCGATAAAGTGTCTTGTCTCTGGCAAGGCCTGGAAACAAAGGACAAGTTTGGTTAGGCTGGCATTATGTCTGAGAAACCCAAAAGAAAAACCTGGCCCACTGGGTTTCAACACTGTGATGTCTGTGGGGAAGCCTTTGCCAAGGCTGACCCACACACCACTTGTGTCTATTGTCTGGGGGCTGACCACCTCCTGTCAGACTGCCAGATATGTAAGAATTTCCCTGCAGCCACCCTGGAAAAGAGATTGGGCAGGCTCAGGGAACGAGAGGCCAAAAAGTCCGCTGACCCGGATGGCCAGCCTGCCCAGCTACGGGCTGGACCAGAGGGAGTGCCTCGACCAGGGCCATACTTCCTCGGCAAAGAAAGGCTGGTCCTGAGGAACCAGTCAACCAAAAGGACAAAGAAATCAGCTAGTGTGGAGTCCAGTTTTGTCTCTCCTTCTGCTGTAGAAATAGCTAAAGCCATACAGATTGTCCAGTCTTTGTCTCAGGGACTTGTTGAACCCTCTCTGGTTGGAAAAAGGGGGTCTCGTTCAGGTCCAGTGGTTCAGGATTATGATGTTGGGGATTTTTATGAACCACAGGAGGGGGAGGAAGATTTTGATGATTGTAATTGTGATTGGGAAGGTCTGGAAGTGCCAGTAGAACTTGACATTTCTCCAGACAGACCCTTTGAGTCTCCCCCTTTATTGTCTGAGTCCCCATCTCATTTCAGATTTTATAAGAAAGTAGCAGAAACTCTCCAGCTCCCTTAGAAGAGGCTGTGGATGAGCAAGAGGAGCCTGACTATGTGGAAATGATGGATATTCCAGAGGCTAGAAGGTTGTCTATTCCTTTACATAAGTCATTTAGAGACAAACCACTAAGATTTTAAAAATCCTTTTCTGTCCCTCCTGTAGATAAAAAAATGGACAGAAGGTATACGTTGTCAGGCCCTAATACAGACTTCCTTACTGAACAGTGTAGTCATGTAGGTGTGGTGCAAGCTGCAGCCTGTGACAAGGCTAATATTCCCCTGGCTTCACATCCTCCTGATAAGGATTCCAGGAAGATTGATGCCATGACGAAAAAACGGTATGTGGCAGCTTCTTTGGGACTCAGACAGGTTAATTATATGGCTTATGTGGCTAGATATCAGAAATCTAGATGGGACACTATATTGCAGTTGGCCAAGCAGGCCCATGGCCAGCTGGCTAGTGAGTTGGAACAGGTGGCTGCTGACAGCATTGAAGCCTCTAAAGTTCAATTTCATGCTGCTGTTGATGTTAATGATGTTTCCTCTAGGGTCATGGCCACTTCTGTAGCTCTCCATAGGTTGGCATGGCTCAGATGCACTAATCTGTCCCAAGATACCAGTCAAAGGCTATAGATTTTCCTGTTATAGGAAATTCTCTGTTTGGAGAACAAACAGAAAATTACATGAAAAGATGGATGAATACAGAACTACTTACAAAAGTGCCCAAGCTAAGAAAAGGCATGCCACTCAACATAGGCATGCCCCAGGGTAGGGGCAGGCCTTACAATAGGCCTTTTTACCAATTCCAGGCTTCTTCTGCTTTTGCACAGTGAGGATTTTTCAGAGGCAGAGGCAGACGGGGCACAGGCAGGCCCTCTCCCCAACCTAAAGCTGCTCCTGCCAAGCAGGCACCCTGATGGGGTGTCTGGGGCCGACTCTCCTGTACCGGTTGGGGGCAGACTGGCTTATTTCTGCCAGAACTGGTTGTCCCTAACCTCGGACAAATGGGTTCTGAGGTGGTAAGCCAAGGCTTGGTTCTCAGTTTCAAACAGTTTCCCAAGATGAGAGCCAGGCACTTTCCCCCCTCAAGTCTTTTAGAAACCCTCGCACTAGAAGCGGAGGTTTCCTCTCTTTTGGACTGCAAAGCAGTGGAAAGGGTCCCCCCTTGCCACCAGAGCAAGAGTCTTTGCTCAAGGTACTTCCTGACCCCAAAAAAGACAGGAGACTGGCGGCCCATCTTGGATTTAAGATTTCTGAACAAGCATCTTGTAAAACCAAAGTTCAAAATGCTGACTTTAGTAATGATTTTGCCATCCTTGAGGCCAGGGACTGGTTAGCTTCCTGGACCTCAAGGACGCCTACTCCATATTCTAATCAGGGCCTCTCACCGAAAGTACCTCAGGTTCGAACTGCCCTCGAGCCACTCACCAGTTCAGGGCAATGCCCTTCGACTCACTTCTGCTCCAAGAGTTTTCACAAAATGTCTAGCTGTAGTAGTGGCCCACTTAAGAAGACAAGGGATAGCTGTGTTTCCCTACTTGGATGACTGGCTTATTGTGGGTCAGTCATCAGAGCAGTAAAATCCCACTGCAAATCACCCAGGAACTCCTCACCTTTCTGGGGTTCCTGCTGAATGTCCAAAGTCAGTTCTCTAACCAGTTCAGGTACTAACTTTTATAGGTGCAGAGCTGAACACAAAGTTAGCCAGGGCATTCCTCCCTCCGAAAGAGTGGACAAACTCATTGCCCTGGCATCTTCTTTCTCCATGCAGGTCTCTGACCAACAAGGCACTTTCTGAACTCCTGGGGCACATGGCTGCCTCTACAGCTGTTGTGCCAGGGCAAGATTTCAGATGAGGGACATTCAGTTCCACTTGAGGTCATATTGGTCTCAAAGGAGGACCCCTTACCAAATTGGTCCCAGTGACCAAGACTTTGATCCTAGCTCTCCAGTGGTGGCTGGATTGGAGCAACCTGTCCTCAGGGGTCCCATTCCTTCCTGTCCTCACTCCCTCATCCTCACCACGGATGCGTCTCTGTTGGGTTGGGGCTCACCTGGGTGACCTTTCAACTCAGGGAGTTTGGTCCCTCAGGAATCTCTGCTTCACATCAATCTGCTGGAGCTCAGAGCTGTCTTTCTAGCTCTCCAGGTTTTTCAGAAACTGTCCAGAACAAAGTTGTTCAAGTCAGGACAGACAATACCACAACAATGTGGTACATCAACAAGCAAGGGGCACTCGCTCTTCAGCCCTATGCACTGAAGCAATGAAGTTGTGGTCTCTGGCCTATTCTGAACACCTCTCTGATAGCAGTTCACCTCCCAGGGAAGGACAATGTCCTAGCGGACGCCTCAGCAGGATTTCTCAGGGCCATCACGAATGGGCTCTGAACCTCAAGTGCTGGGGTCATTTTGCCAGCTGGGGCACTCCTCAGATAGATCTTTGCAGCCCCAGACAACCACAAACTTCTCTGTTTTGCTGCAGGCCCTCAGTTCTGGGTCAGTCCCCTGGGTGCCTTTCAGCTGGATTGGGAGGGAAAGTTCCTCTATGCTTTCCTCCGTCCTCTACTCTTCAGGGTTTTAGTAAAAATCAGAACTCAGCCTTGCAGGGTGATTCTGATTGCTCCAGACTGGGCCAGGCAGCCTTGGTACCCCTTCTTCTGTCCCTTATCGTTCCACCTCCCCTGACCTTGCCCAGGGCTCACGACCTGCTGACCTGTGCACAGGGGAGAGTGTGGTATCCGGATCTCAACTCCCTCCACCTCAAGGCTTGGTTCTTGAGGAGTTAGAGTTTGCTCATTTACACCTTTCTCAAGGTGTCTTGGATATTTTGAAGGCCTCCAGAAAGCCTTCCACTAGAGCCACTTATAATTCTAAATGGAAGAGATTCTCATTTTGGTGTTCTGAGAGGCAAATCACCCCAGAATCAGCTGACTGCCTATTTTGTTGGACTACCTGGTCCACTTAAATTCCTTAGGCTCAAACCAGCTACCTTAAAGGTTCATTTGGCAGCTGTTTCAGTTTTTATTTCTGCAGGAAAACCAGTTTCTCTTTCTCTCACCCTGTGTTTGCCAAATTTTTCAAAGGGTTACTTTCATACTAATCCTCCCTTTCGGGAACCAACCCTGCATGGGACTTGAATATTTGCATTGCCCAGCTAATGCAACCTCCCTTGAGCCTCTGGATTCGGCAGAACTCAAGTTCTTAACTTGGAAAACTTTTTTCTAGTGGCTATCACTTGCTAGGCGATAAGTGAATTGCAAGCCTTGTCAGTGGAAGAGGATTTCATTTCTTTCCACAGAGATAAAGTGATCCTCAGGACTAACAGAAAGTTTTACCTAAGGTGGTTTCAGATTTTCATCTTAACCAATCCATCTCTCTTCCAGTATTTTTACTGAGCACTCCTCTTCTGGTGAGAGAAGCTTGCACAGTTTGGACGTAAAAGAGCCCTTAGCTATTATTTGGATCGTACCAAGGGTCACAGGTTCGAATTCCTCCAGCTCTTCCTTACCTATGGAGATGTGGGTAAGGGAGGCCTGCTACTAGGAGGTCGATTGCTAGGTGGATTGTCTCTTGTATCCAGTTCTGTTATCAAAACTCGGGAAGGAGCCGCCCTCAGGTCTGAGGGCTCATTCCACCAGGGGTACAGCTGCATCTCTAGCGGCTGCTAGAGATATTCCCATTTTGGAAATCTGTCAAGCTGCTACCTGGAAGACAGTCCACACTTTCACTAAGCATTATTCCCTGGACATCCAGTCCAGGAGAGATGCTCGCTTTGGCACAGCTGTCCTGCAGAGCCTATTTCCTAAGTAGGTTCTGACCCTCCTCCATGGGGGTACTGCTGTGTACTCTGCAAAGGTCCTAATATAAGCAAGACTTCATGGTGTTTGAAGAAAAATTACTCACCTTAGTAATTGCTTTTCTTCTCATGGAGTCTTGTATATTAGGACAACCTCCCTCCTACCCTCTCAGAATCCCTACTTGGGTGGGGCTGGCAAATTGGTGCAATCACTGTGTCATGCTCAGTTTAGCTTCTAGTCCCCCTTCTTTCTTTCTTGGGTTAGGAACTAGATAGTTTCTGTTTTTGTTAATTGGTAGCTGGGCCCCTCTGGACTTTGAGTCTTTGGGCAGAGGGGCCTTAGTAGTGATTGTCAAGGGTTATCCTAACAATAATACGTGATACTGTTTTTCTTTATTGGTGGTGTGTTTTTGTGGTTCTACTGTTAGTAGGTAGCCAATGGCTAGTGTAAGGCTTTTCCACACAGACTTGCTATGTTAGTTTAGCCTCGTAAAGAACCTGACAGTTTGGGTTCAAACAACCCAGATAGAGCTTTCAATAAGCGCCCTTGCGCTGTGGAACTCCAGATTTCTCTGGAGTTAACTATTTCATCTCTGGGGCAGTCAAAAGCCAGGGGCATACTGCAAAGGTCCTAATATAGCAAGACTCCATGAGAAGAAAAGCAATTACTAAGGTGAGTAATTTTTTCTTATCTGCCGACACTGTCTATGTATCTATGTATCTATCCCGGTCAGGCTGCTTTCAGCTACCGCATACCAACATTGTGGAACTCCCTCCCAGCAAACATTCGTCACTCCTTCTCCTCTCGGCACCTAAACTCCTTGCTTCAAGCTCGTTTCGCCCCTACCTACACATGTGTTTGGGCAGATCTGCTCTCCATGTGAAATGTCAGTATTTTGCCTGCATTTATTACTGCAACTAATCTATCACTATAACTACTGTTCTCCCTTTTCACAGTGTCTGCACTATGCTGTCAAGCTATTGTATATTCTACTGTTTTTTCCAGACCTCTGTGCCTAGACTCTTGGACCAAATGTTACAGAATTCACACTATGTACTAGTATTTTCACCTGTATATATGCTGTTCAACTATTGTCTATGTTCCCCCTTCCCCAGGACACATCTAGAATCGAGCATTTAGCATGCTCAGTATGCCTTCCTGGTTAAAGGTTTGAATGAATACATAAATAAATAAATAAATAAATAATGTACTGTATTGCTAGTATAATCACGTCTTATGTATAATGTACTGTATTAATCTCCTAAAAAATTTTTGTAACCTATCTGTCTGTAAATCTGACATGGAGCCTTTGCAAAAGAGTTTTTGACTCAAAGGGTTGTAATTCCAAGACTTTAATAAATAAATAAACATCATCTGTTAACAGAAGACATAAAGACAAAGTTCTATCTGTATTGATCTGCATCCATAATGTTGCATCATGAAGCTCCACCCATGACCATTTTTAGGCAATATATTTGCTTTCAGTGCAATAATCACTTGATAGTACCAAGCTGCTTGTTACCAATACAAGATACATGAATACATAGCATAATATACTTACCTTCCCAGTGGTGGCACTCTATAGTCAGCCTCCCTGTCTGCCAGAACAAGGGAAAGAGGTGTTTTTTTATAGGCAGATCGCGGATGCATAGCTCAGTGTTTTTCATTAACTGGGTATTATTTTCTGCTTAAATGATCAGTGTTTTTTGTCCATAAGGGGTGGCCAGGGAGGGAAGAGCTGCTGTTGACATCTCCCTCATCCACCACTTATGAATCACATTGTCGCTGTTCCCTAGGCACTGTTCCCATGGTGACATGTGACATCATGCTCCACAGCCAAAGAGAAGATATCTCATTGTTTGGTCGGAAAATCTGAAATTGAAGCAAGACAGGAATGGCTTAGGAAACAGGAGCCAGAGGGCCTTTCTCTGAGGAAAAATTCAAGGGAAAATTGTAGGTGAACCGGAGACACCTTACAGTGAAGTTACCAACTGGAGGCAGCCCCACACACTTGGCAACATGAGGAAAATATACGCAGCTGTGGGACCAGAGGGAAGGGGTTGCACTTTGCAAACAGTGACTGAGGCAGACTGTGTGGGTCTGACAGCACCAGCATCGGTTTGGGCTCCCACAGACAGCATCTCATTCTCCTTATAGCCCAACCCCAGTAAGTCACAGCCCAGCATAGCTCTTCACCCTGCTTCTGTTAGTGGAGGGGTTTTGTTTTCTTTGACTTATGGGGGGTAGAGGCCTGGGGGGGCATGGAGTTTTTGGCAGTGCCCCTTCCCCACAGAGTTTGGTCATGTTGTGAGAGATGGGAGGGAAAGGGGGCAGTGCCCCCACCCATCATCAGCTTGCCACCTTTCAAGATGAACAAAGGACAGTTAATAGCAAATCCCAGTAGCAAATAAGTATAGTATTTTCACTAGGTCAGTTTGTAACTTTGCCAAAAACAAATACATTTTACTTTAGCTTTTAATTTATTGACATTGCTATTCATTAAATAACTGAGCCCTAGCTCATTTAATTATTTTATCTGCCTTTCTTAGTGAAAGCAGGATATTTTTGTTCTTGTTTCAGAATTGTTGTCAGGATATAGTAAACTAGTGCTACTCTGCTAAGAGCATGACAGGTTCCTACTCTTGTCTCCTCTGTTTTGTTGGTGTTGGGGGTGTTCTGCCCTGCTGATGTGACCCCCCCCCCCAAAAAAAAACACATTGCTCTGACATCATGCTCCATATGGTTCCCAGGGTTTGATACACCTCCAGCTCCAGTCTCCTGCCCTACTCCCTCCTGGTTTGTAAATATAGCCAATATCAGAATCCAGGCTAGAAACCACTTGAATAGTACTGTACATTTTTACTGTTTAACAGATCAAATGATTTGGCAAAATAAAACAGGAAAAAAATTATAAGGATCTGAGCTGAAAGGAACCAGTCCAAGAGAAAAACAATGCACACTGCTAGGGAATCAGCAATGATTACTGAAGTGTACAAACAGACAAAGTGGTCCTGCACTTCAAGGTTTTGTGCCTCTTCCTGGCTCCCTAAGGAAGAGGCAGGGCACCTTGAAGTGTGAAAGCATTTTTCCGTTTTGTGCACTTTAATAAATTAGCATTGCTGATTCTCTAGCAGTGTGCATTGTGTTTTTCTTGGACTGGTTCCTTTGAGCTCAAAACCTTGTACTTATTTTCCGGTTTGATTCTCTTTCACCATATTGCTTGATCCCTTAAAGAATAAAAAATGTACAATACCATGCAGGTTGTGCCTTTTCTCACCATACTGCAACACCCTCAGTGGCTTATCTGTCGAGTGATATTGCTGCACCCAATGGGATCTGCTTTTTGTATCTTAGCCATGTATAATTTGTGTGTATTTCAATTAACAGTGGTACCAGAAAGAGCACATTGAGCTGGGAGAGGGGGGCTGTGGACTAATACAATGTTAGAGGAAGGTTTCACTGGATATTACTCTTTAATTCATTCTAAAGAGGGGGTGCAGGGGGTTATCAATAATGACTCATACAAGTTTCTCACGCTACATCTTAAATTGGGGGAAATTTGGAGTGGACAAAATTGAATTAGTGGGGCAAGGGGAGGTGGTAAAAACTAAGCAGTCATTTGTCAATGCCGAATGTTGTCTTGCTGGCATTGGCATTGGCAGTGTAGGGGTTAGAGATGCATAATAGGAATGGCAGTGAAGTATTGAACTGACACCAACCTCACCCCCACCCTGAAGAGACACATTTTCAACATAGGCATTTTGGGACCTCCCCTCATGAACAGTGGCGCTGTGATTTTGTTACTCTGTCCCAAAAGTTGATTTCCCACAGCGACCACGCCGTTCTGCGCCACAGGTGCAAAACCACATTTTGGGCAGGATGTACTGTTCTTAAAGAAGTGTGAAAAAATGCCAGTGTTGAAAATCTGGCATGAAAATATTGCAAATTTGCAAAGTTACAAGGGTGTTGGAAACTGCACAACACATTCTTGTAACACAGTCATTTTATGGACTTTCATCACCAAATTTTCAACATACACATTTTAGGACCTCTGCTCATGAACAGTGTCCCTGACCTTTTCTCAAACTGTCCCAAAAACTGATTTTGCACAGCAACCAGCTGTACTGCTCATAAGGAGGTGTGGAAAAATGCCAATGTTGAAAATCTGGGGGGAAAAATATGACAAATTCATGAAGTTATGAGCATGCATGGGAACTGCACAATGCACGCTCGTAAAACAGTCTTTCTTTGATTTTATTCACCAAATTTGCAGCGTAGGCTTTTTGAGAGCCCACCTAATGAACAGTGGCACTGTCATTTCGTTTATCATTCCCGAAAGGTGATTCCATGCAGTGACCGCAAAATCACCTTTCAGGACCGAATAACACCATGACAGTGACTGAATTCATGCGGAGGGGCCCCAATAACCCCATGTTGAAAATTTGGTGTAAAAATTCAAAAAAATGCACCAAGATATGCACCAAAGTTAAAAAAAAAAAACGATTTATGCCATTATATAGCTTACCGGCATTTCTTCAGTTCTGGTTCAGCTTTGAAGAATGCAGATGTGTTCCCAATCCACCGAAGATCATCGTGCCAGACTCCAGAGGTACTGTAAGTATGGGGTGAGGGGGTGTTGGGAGGCAGGGTGCGCAGAGGGTGGGCGCGGGTTGGGGGAGGGAGCAGGACAGACAGCGAGGGACTGTTTTCTTCTTTTACAGGTTAAAAAAAGCATCACAGGATTTTTTTTATAACAGGGGCATTTGGCATGCTGGGTTGGGCTCCCAGCATGCCATCTGAGTGTTTGGGGGGCTAACCGATGGGAGATTGGGCAACCCCATCAGCACATACTGAAGGGGGGGCTAGAGCCGAGGGAGATTGGGCACCCCATTGGCACACAACAAATGGGGGGGCATTATGCTGATGGGGAGTGAGCTCCCCCATTGGCACATGAACTAGGTCAGGGCATGCCGACGGGGGATTGGTCACCCCCGAAGTCGGCGTTGTGGCAGGTGGTGGTGGTAGTCACTGCCTCCATCTTTACTAGAATGCTTCACCAGGAAAGGCACATCGGGAGGTGCCATTGCATGATGAGCTTGGCTCTCATTGCAGCAGACCTTTTCTTAGATGTGCTGGCCACATTACGCATTGCTGGTGTGGCACCTGCATTCTACCTTATTGGGGAATGAGGCACGCACCTACTGATGCATGCCCTGCATTCGTCTACAATGACCACACCTCCAAATCTGCTACTACTGCAATATGTTGGCTGGTGTGCAAGCGCGAGCCAACATAAAAATGGACAGTTGTAAACTACAGCCATGCACTTTAATCTGGGAGAGGAATTCTAGTGAACAGCAAACTGCAAATAGACTGTGTGGAAGCATATTTCCCACCCAAACAGATATTAATTCAATTCAATTTATTTTATACTGGAAGGTATGTGAGCAAAAATGCCCATTTTTACAAACATCCAGTGGTACAAAAATTCAATAATACAAAGAAAAAGGTAAAAACAATATTTGCAAAATGTTACAGTATTTACAAAAGGAACAGTGTATATGACAGGATCATCTAGAACAGAAAAAAAATACAGAGCACACAAGAACAGAGCCAATACACAGATACTTATAAACTCTAAGGTAACTCAAGGGTTGGTGGACATTCAGGGGGTTACCTACAGGGGCAGACGCAGGTGGTGGATTGGAGAAGGTGGTCCTTTGGGGAGGAAGTGAATGAGCCAATTGAACTACAGACCTGAAGTTCAGGGGGCAATTTATTGTAAAACTTATGGCCCTTGTATGTGATGGAGTTCTGTGTTTGCTTGGTGTGGTAAAAAGGGGTGTCAAAGATATGACAGGTGGCCCCTCTAGTACTGCGCTTGGGGAAAAGGGAGTTAACGCTAATCGGCAGTAGGTTACGGTGAACTTTGTGTAGGAAAGAGAGCATTTTAAGTTGGAACTTGCCTTCCAGGGTGAGCCAGTTGAGGGAGGCATACAGGGTACAGTGATGGGTCACCCAGGGGAGGCCTGTCACGAAGCATGCAATATTATTGTATGTAGTCCTGAGTTTGGAGAAAAGGGGGGATGTGCTAGGGGAGAGTACACATTAGAGCCATATTCAAGGAGGGGTAGGAGAAGGGAGTTGGGGAGGCATTGTCTGGAGATGGGGATAAGGAACGTTCTGATTCGGTATAAGAGACGCAGCCCCATATGGATTTTCTTGATGAGGTTGATAATATGGATATTGTAGGTCAAATGAGGGTCGAAGCACAGTCTAAGGTATTTGAATTTGTAGACTTGTTCAATGATGTTACCAAGATTGTCTGAGAGAGATCGGCCCATGACTGGGGCCTTTCTTGGGCCAGAGAAAATCATAAACTTGGTCTTCATGGAGTTGAGAACCATGCCTTTGACAGAGAACCAAGTGTGTAGCTTGCTGAAGTCAGCCTGCAAGTTAGTGAACATTGTATCAAGGTCAGTTTCACTGCAGAAGAGGGCTGCGTCATCAGCATGAAGGAGTGACTGGGTGGCTTGGCAGATGGAAGGGAGCTTATTGATGAAGAGCGAGAAGAGAAGCACGCTTAGGATGGAGCCCTGGGGTACCTCATATTTAATCAGACATTCAACAGAAAAATTACTGTTGATACTAGTTTTCTGTGATCTGCCAGAGAGATAGCTTCCAACCATTTGATGACGTGTTCAGATATGTGCAAGCTCTTGAGATATTTCCATTAGCTCTGGACCAAAGCAGAACCTCCTGCATGTATTTGAAAGGAAGGACACAGAGACTGATTCATAATTTATTCTTCACATATGTCTGTATTTATATGCTGTCAGCACAGGGAGGGGAGCTGGATAAGGCACTGGGGAAGCCATCATCAGGATGGGGAAGGTGCTGCTAGTTGGTGACTTTAGTCTGCCAGATGTGAAAGCGGAACCTTCCAACTACATCTTCAGTAAGGAGCAGGGCCATGGTTGACTCTGTACAAGGGGCTTTTCTCAGGCAGCTAGTCAAAGAACCCACTAGGTATGGGACAGTGCTGGACATGGTGCTTTCAGACAGGACAGCTTTACAGATGTTACAGTGGACAAACCCTGAGGTACAAGTGATCACCATACAGTGTGGTTTAATGTTAAGATGGCAACAGAGGCTAACCAAACTACATGTACACCCTGGAAGGGAAGAGAGTGAGAGGGGACATGACAGAGACCTACAAGTACCTCACTGGGGTAAACAGCGTACAGCAGGGGAGTCTTATTCAAATGAGGACCAGGACCTTGGGGTATGCAATGAAGTGGAAAGGCAGTTTAAGAAGGATGTGAGAAAGTACTACTTCATTGAAAAGCTATTTCCACCCATATTTGAAAGGGTTATCTGGAGGCAACCTCCGCAGGCTGCAGCTGGTGCAGAATGCAGCGGCAAGATTGTTAATGGGGGTGGCAAGATGCAAACATATTACCCCGGTCCTCCGTAAAGCTGCACTGGCTGCCGGTCAGGTGGAGGATTGCCTTCAAGGTAGGTCTCCTCACCTGCAAGACCCTACATGGAAGTGGACCTAGCTATCTGCAAGATCTGCTTGTCCCCTATCACCCACCCCGGGCTCTCCCTTCTACCAGGGGAGGCCTTCTGGTGGTTTCCAAAGATAGGCTGCTTCATTTTGGGGACAAGGTATTCTCGGTAGCCGCACCTACCTTGTGGAACTCCCAACTGGATTGTTTATGGAAGCCTCCCTCGGGGGAAGCCTTTTAAACTTTTTTGTTCCAGCAAGCATTTATGAATTAATTGTTGATATATTTTTTAGATTTATTGAGCTAGATAGTGATTTTAACATTCTCAGTGTTTTAAAAGGTCTGATGGTGTAGATGATGTATATGAATTGAGATTTGTTGGTCTGTCATTTATGATTGTATTTTATGAACTCTATAGCACCCAGAGTCTCTCGAAATGGGCACTTTATAAAGTATCTATCTATCTATCTATCTGTCTGTCTGTCTGCCTATCTATCTATCTATCTATTACAACTGAATCCAGGATCTCTGAGTTTAGGGTAAAAAGGGAGCAGGTTTCATTTTATTTTTAAAGGGAATTTTGAAAAGGATTTTTTTTCTAGTACAGTTTAGGAAAGTATTTTTTATTTTTTTTCACAAGCAACTGGCAAGTATTGAGGTCTGGGAAGTGTATAAATCAGTAACATGAAAGAGACTGACAGCTGGATGTGGAGAATTTGAGTGGACATGGCTCTAGAGCTGAGATGTGTGAATGGATTCAGGCAGGGATCACAGCTGGATGCCATTGCTGTATGTATACCATAATCTGCTTCCTCATTTTATGCTAAAAAGTGGGAGTGGGGGCCAGAAATGACTCCCTGAATTTGTATTTTAGTGGTGTGAATTTGTAACCCCAAAACAAGGAAAGGGGTCTTTTTGGAAAAGTCCAGATGAGCTTGGGTACCACATTTTATATAAAGTGCCACTACTGGGCTTGCCTTGTATTTTCTCTTTATGTCTTTTTTATACTGCAGTTCATCCTGGCTTCCTTACCACACCCAAGGGAAGAGCATGGCTGGAGCCAGTCCCAGAGGAACTTGTGGAGGAGGATCCAGGTATTCCCGAGAAAGATGTGATCATCATCGAAGATGGTATAGTGAATCACACCTCATACCATTATTTGCAACTGTGATATGTTTATATGTAATCTGCCTCTGTTTGTTATGTTTATGAGACTGCATTGTTGAATTCTAAGTGTAACAGAATGGTAAAGTGAAGGAAAGGAGTAATACCAGACAAAGAAAATCTTATACCCATATAATATGTACTAGCTATGCATCTTTATACAGATTATTAATCATATTGTTGATTTTGTTTTAGGAAAATAGACATTGAATTGTAAATCAGGTCTTTTATTCATTGGAAAGTCAGGCCCGTTGCCAGGTGGGGTTTGTCAGATTCGAACGATCCCCCCCCCCATTTAGAAACATTGTGAAAATGTTTCCCCAGTAGTATTAACTGTTGTAGCTGTTCCTTTAAATGTCTGACCTTTCCTCAGGTCATAGTAAGAAGCACCCGCTGATGGTTTTCTCTCTCTCTCTCTCTCTCTCTCTGATGTGTGACCCCACCCCCACCCTGCCAGCTCAGCCCTTCTCTTGTTTGACCTACCACAGTTCCCAATGTTCTACAGCCCAATCAAGGTTCCCCCCACCCCCACCCCCATTAGCCAATCAGTTGTGATGCTTAGGATGTGACATCTGCATAAGTGCCCACCTCGGCCTGTGGATTTTTAACTGCAACAAAGATTTTACCATGGATTACATGGAGCAATTAAGGATGGAGGCACAGCATAGTGGTCGACGACTCGAGAGGAAGATGGCAAAAAAGATGAGGCAGGCACATTACAGACTTTTCTAGGCAGCCTGGTAAGTTCCCTGCCTGGCCGGCTTCCGTATAATTGCTCATTTGCCTGACTCTGAGTTGGTCTGACTTCTATTTTCATTGTGGGTGGGGAGGCGGAGGCGGGGGAGAATGATCTCATGGACAGAACTTTAAATTACCGCTGGTGTCTTTAATGTCTTCCGCTCACTGGCTAAACGTCCAGGGCTCATGATCTCCCAAGCTTGATATCTTGATTTCTTAATGTCTATTCTCCTCAGGGAATAAACATCCGCTCTGCTATCGTTGATTGGTTGGTTTGTTGGTTGGTTGGTTTCGGAGGTGGGGGAGTGACCGAGTGCTGCTCTACTCATTGGAAGTTTTTTCACAACTGACTGAGTGCTAGTGAAGTTGTAAAATTGGAGATGGTTTAAATGTCTCTTGCTCATGACTCAAAAGTTTGTATCTCCAGCCTGGCTTGTTTTATGATTGGCTCACTTCTCAGCAGCTGGGGTTGGGGATCTGGAGGAAATTAAAATGGAGGGTATATTAAAACTGCCTGGCAAGCTGAGATGAGGACAGTTTGAATTAGTGAAGTTCCTTCTTGGTGGGGGCAAGTTCTGAGTTACTGACCTGCATTGAAAAAAGTGGAGCAAATAAATGTCTCTGACCAAACCTTTGCTTTGTTATGGCTTGTTCAGTTCATCAGGGGCTTACTTTCAGCTGGTGGTGGTCAGGACAAGAAAAAACAAACAGGTGTTTTATTGTAATGGTTTAAAGAGCAGGTATCCACTTTCATGTACCCAGCCCCTCTCAAACATGTATAATAGCGGACCTGCTCCACTGTTGAGGGGTATTACAAATTCTATGCACTGCCGGCCTGGTGGCACTGAGGGCTAAGGTGCTGGATGCCTTACCTCATGCTACACCAGCAACCTGGGTTCAAGAATGACCTTGTGCTGCCAGCGAGCCAGCATGGGGGGGGTTGGAGAATGATTGAGCTGCTTTGCAGTTCTCCCTTCCCTGGGTGGCAGCTCACTCCTCCATAGTTCCGCTCCCGCTGGGTGGAGGTCCAGTGAGAGCGCAGGTGAGAGGGAGCAGCAATGTAAAGCTGGATGGGGCAGAAGGGGCTGCCAGATTCTGGCGTGCATGTGTGTCTCCACACACACACACGCATGTGTATGCTGTAGTCCTGGGAGTGAAAAATAAAAAAAAAAAATCAACAAAGAAAATATGGGGAAAAAAAATTCTATGCGTTTCCCTCCTGTTAAAAAGTTATATCACCCCAAATTTGCATCCCCATAAAAAGAGCCATGTCTGACACACCCCCAACCCCCCTTTTGTGATGTCAGAAAATGAATACTGAAGGTGCATTTCATTAACCTGTATGTATGAGATATATCTATGGCTTTTAGTACTATTCAGAGGTGCCATGTAGAACAATCAAAGCAGCCGCTGGAATAACAGTCCCTGTTTACTGGAGTGGTTGCTTTCATTTTTCCAAGTGGCAACTCTAAATAGTACTAAAAGTCATGAAAAAATGGCGCCATTACAGGTCTATGGAACACACACACACAGCCTTCATTTTCTGACATCACTAAAGGGGGCTGGGGTACCTGCCTGGGGGCATGTCAGACATGTCTCTGTTTTTATGGGGGTGCAAATTCAAGGTGCTATAACTTTTCAACTGGAGGAAAGCACATGGAATTTTTAATATCCCTCAACAGTGGAGCAGGTCCTCTATTATATATGTTTGACAGGGGCTGGGTACCTGAGAGTGGGTACCTGCTCTTTAAAGTGCTAATCTGGCTGACCAATTCCGTTTGTTTTTATGGTTTGTTCAATTCATCAGGGGTGCACTTTCAGCTGCTGGGGGTGGGGGTCAGCATGAGTGGGGGAGGGAAAAAGGGTAATTGTAATGGTTTAAAGTGCTATGGCTGACCAAACCTTTGATTTTTATGGCTTGGTCAATTCCGGGGCAGGGGGAGCTTGCCTTCAGCTGCTGGGATAGAGGTCTGGATGACTGGGAAAAAAAATGGGTATGCCATTGTAAGGTGCACTGTCTAAATGGGCTTCCTTTGATTTAAGGTCATGTTTCCAAACCAACGGGTAGGTAATTACTGAGGAGTTAACAAATGAGAGTCATACATCTCCCAAACATCAAACAAACATGCCATATGGGGGGGTGCACTGGCTCACTTAATTTTCTGTTTTTACTTATGTATGCCATAAGCATTAGCACCTCTAAATAACAAGCATTTGTCAATGCTGAATGTCTGCTTGCTGGCATTGGCATTGGTAGTGTAGGAATCAGAGAGATGCATAATAGGAATGGCAGTGAAGTACTGAACTGAAGCCAACCCCACCATCACCCTTCAGAGACTGACAGGCATTGGGGTGTGCCTTTGGGTCGTCAGGCATAATGCCCATGCCATTTCACCACACCCTACCCTGCAGACACTGACAAGTGTCATGGTGTGCCTTGGTGTCTTTGGGCCTTATGCTCACCCCATTCCATAAGGAAATACAGTGAGATGGGTGCAGCATAGGAGAATGGGGTGTACTTTGGGGCTGAACAGTCCAAGGCACACCTTGATGCCTGTCACTGTCTACAGGGTGTGGGTGGTGGTGGAATGGCATTAGCATTACAGGTGGCAATCCCAAGTCACACCCCTGATGTCTGTCTGTCTCTACAGGGTGGGGCATTATGGTTGGAAACCCTAACGCCCTGGGCGTTCATTGGTATTTTCACTCCAAATTTTCAACATGTTTTTTTTGTGACCCCCACTTCATGAACAGTGGCAATATCAGTTTGTTAGCCGAAAGCTGATTTTGCACAGTGACTATGCCATTTGGCACCACAGGTGCAAAAACACATTTCGAACAGGATGACAGCTATACTGTTCATGGGGAGGTGTAAAAAATGGCAATGTTGAAAATCTGGATTGAAAATATAAAAAAAATGATGAGGTCATGAGTGTGCATAGAAACTGTGCAATGCACACCCATAATGCAATTAATTTCAGGATTTTTTACAGCAGATTGTCAACATAGGCATTTTGGGACCTCCGCTCATGAACATTGTCACTGTGATTTTCTTAATCTGTCCCGAACACTGATTTCCCACAGCAATCACGCATTTCTGCACCGGAAGTACGAAAACACATTTCTGCCAGGGTGTGAAAAATGACAGCTGTACTGTTCATAAGGAGGTGTGGTAAAATGCCAGTGTTGAAAATCTGGACTGAAAATATTACAAATTTGTGAATGTACCAGGGTGAGTGGAAACTGCGCAATGCACGCTCGTAACACAGTCATTTTATGGACTTTTGTCACCAAATTTTCAACATAGCCATTTTAAGACCTCTGCTCATGAACAGTGCTGTTACTGTGAACACTGTGATTTTCTTACTCTGTCCCAAACATTGATTTCGCACATCGACTGCACCATTGTGTGCTACATGCACGAAAACACATTTTTGGCAAGATGTGAACAATGACAGCTGTACTGCTCATAAGGAGGTGTGGTAAAATGGCAATGTTGAAAATCTGGAATGAAAATAGTAACAATTCTCGAAGTTACTAGGTTGCATAGGAAGTATACAACACACACTCGTAAAACAGTCATTATTTGGAAATTTTCACCAAATTTCCAACAAAGGGTTTTGTGGGGTCTACCTCATGAACTGTGACACTGTCATTTCGTTACGCTGTCCCTAAAGGTGGTTCTGCGCAGTGACTGCAAAATCATCTTTCGGGACCAAATAACAAAATGACAGTGACTGAGTTCATGAGGTGGGGTCCCAAGAACCCCATGTTGAAAATTTGGTGGAAAATTCCCCAAAATGGCAGAGATATGCACCAAAGTTGGAAAAAAAACAACTATTTACGTCATTATACAGCTTACCTGCATTTCTTCAGTTTACAGTCGGCTTTGAAGAGTGCAGACATGTTCCCAGTCCACCGAAGATCGTCGTGCCAGCCTCTGGAGGTAAGTATGGGGTGAGGGGGGGTGTGGGGAGGTGAAGTACACAGAAGGTGGGCGTGGCTTGGGGGAAGGGGCAAGAGAGTCAATGAGGGACCGTTTTCTTTTGTTCACTGACCTATGCAGCCAGTATATTGTTATGTTTGTGCAACTGTGTTAGTTTGGTTTTGGCTGTTCACACTCTCTATTCCCCAGGAATTACCACCCTGTAGGGGTACAAAAGCAAGGAACCCTTGGAGAGGGTTCCACCCCTAGAGGTGCGGCTAAAGGTACCTTAGGAATCCCCCTAAGGAGAGAGCGCTGCCACTGGGGGAGGAGGGGAGAATGGTGGGGCAAAGAAAAAATGCTTCACAATAAGGCTGAGAGGAACTGCTTATATAGCTCTGGAAGTGGGAGTGGCTGGCTGCTTGGCCACTGAACTCCAGGCAAGGCCTTTCCAATTCACTGACCTACGCAGCCAGTATAGTGTTATGCTTGTGCAACTGTGTTAGTTTGGTTTTGGCCATTCACACTCTCTATTCCAAAGGAATTACCACCCTGTAGGGGTACGAAGACAAGGAACCTTCAGAGAGGGTTCCACCCCTAGAGGCGCCACGGGATGATTCTCCTGGCTAAAGGTATCTTAGGAATTCACAAATGAAATGTAGTATCGTCCCCAAAAAGGAGGCAACACAAAGCATATGAGCAAGTAGTAACTGTGACATAGGAGCAGTAACTGTAACATAGTAGTGGGGAAGCATAGGCAGTTTGATAGTGCAATGAGAAGCTCCACTGGATAACATAATGAATATCCAGGTTTGCATAGCGTGATACTGATGGTTTGCATTGAGATTAGGGGATCCCCTAAGGAGAGAGGTAATGGCAGGACATCCTCCACCTCCATCCAACAGCAGAACCTATCTAAAGAAACTAGGAAAAACAACTATGCTGACTAAGTGTTATAACCTGAGGCAATGGAGGAGAGAAAAAAAACTCTATGAGGAGGAAATCTCTGGGGATCCAAGGCCTAAGTCCCCTTCCCTCCAGGCTTGGGATAGTTTAGTTAATGATGGCTCTGCAGCTGTAATTTGGAAAAGCCAATTGAAGGGAGGTGGAAAATATGCCAATTTGGAGGAAGTGTTTCACTTAAACCCTCTAGCAGGAACGCCATGGAAGGTTGCGAGAAAACTCTGCAATAATACATGCATCCAAGGTGCAGGAGGAAAGCAACAACTGCTGAGGCACTGACCTGTCCTACTCACCCTAAATCAAGCCAGGTGAATCAGAGGCAGCCATAGGGAGAATACGGTGACGGTGCCTTGCTAGGGAAACCACTAAAGTCAATGGCTAACCATTAAAGTGGAACACTAGAGTCAAAGGAGGTAACTTATTCTACCCTTCACCGCTAGTCTTAAATTCTACACCAGGAGCTGCTGTCACGTAGCAGGCAGCTAAAGCCAAGCCCGGGGTGAGAACATTACCAGCTATGAGCCAGGTGAGAAGGATCCCACCCCAAGCTGGACACACTCAAGAGGTGGACTAAATGCAGAGCAAGACTGTCAGCTGCAGGAACCCTGCACCAAAATAGAATCGCTGGCATGCCCCAGAAAGTGATTGAGAGCTGAAAAGCTGGTGAGCTGAATGAGCACGGAGTGCTGAGATCGTAATGAGCATTGAGTGCTGAGACCCTGCAAAGTCGAATGCAGATTGAGTGCAGCAGAATCCCAGAGGCTGAAGCTGAGGGATGGCAGCATACCTCTCAACTGTCCTGATTTTTCCGTGAAATCATGGATTTATGCCATTCTTCCCGCTGTCCCGAACCACCTTGCCAAAGTCCCGTTTTCACAGAGCCACGCGGTCCCGCCATGATTGAATGCTTCTTCCTGGAGTTCCCCTGTTGTTGCTGCACAGACTGAGCTTGTTTACATCACAGGTGATGACGTGTGAGCCCTTCTGACCAATCACTGGGCTCTGCTCGGTTCGTGGGCTGAAATCACACCTCCAGCCCCTGCGGACATAATTTTAGGTCCCCCCCTTCAAGTCTGTCGCTGGCTCGTAAAGCAGGCTGTCTGGCTCTTGGAACTCACAGCCGGCGGGAATTCCAGAGCATGGGAGAAAAATCATCCTAGAAGCTGCTTTTCATTCAAGAGAATAGCGCACTGCCGACTGCTGCAACCAGTGATTTTAGCCAGACTGTGGACCCCCGATAAACCTGCCGTCTCCTGCAGTTCACCAGCCAGCTGCTGCTGCTGCTAGCAAAAGCTGCAGTTCTCTGGCAATACAGAACTAAAAAAGCAGCTCAGCAGCAAGCTAGTAGCAGCTCAGTCGGAGTCACAACACAGTGGCAGCACCGGCCCGTTGTCAGTGAGAGCAAGGACTGAGACATTTTGAACAGCCAACCTTTGGAGGTATGTTGCAGTTCAATTATTGTTCGGCAGCTAATAGCCATCAAGAGGGATGCCAGCATGGAGGATCAGACTCTTGAGTGGAGTGGGCTTAAAATTGTGGAGTTTGAAAGTCCTTCGGCTCCAATATGGAACCCAGCTTAACTTAACAGTAATAATTCATTTCTAATGAAGAAGAACCCAGATGGCAGCAGCAACACATTTAGTTCAGCATGCAGACAGTCACAGACGAGACAGCAGCTGGGGGCGGTCTAGCATCTAGGTGCATGGGTGCTGGTGGTGATGTGAACTAAATTCTGTACTTAAAATTAATAACAAAGACAAGTAAATGATCCACAGGACCCCCCCACCCTGCAAGTTGCTGTCTGATCTGTGACTGTCTGCAGAACTAAAGTGTTGCTGCCTGCTGAGCTGTTCTGTATTAGAAAATAATTATTACTGTTAAGCTGTGTTCCATGTTGGAGAGCTACCAAACTCCAAAATTGTTAAGCCCTCTCAGAGTCCGACCCCATGCTGGCATCTCTCTGGTGGCTAATAGCTCACTTAAACTGCAGTAGCAAGAACCCTAAGCTGCCAGTTCAAGCCTCTGGACTGGTACAGCAGAGCTCCTCACTTTAATGAGAATTAATTTTAAAATGTGTATTACACACTCTGGTGCTGACTGAGCTCTTCTACTTTTAAATTAGTATTGAAGTTCACCTGGGTTAAAAGCTGTTTCAGGGGGAGGGCTAGCAAAAAACAAACACCACAAGTGTTTTTTCTTCTTTTTTTTATTGATAAAATACATGGCACAACATCACAAACATTGCAGGCACTGGAGATAGCCAGTGATGGCAGTCACTTCTTATTATAGTGTAGTCCAACTTTAAGCTCCCTGATGCCCTGGCAACCAACCACCCACTTCTCTTGCACTTACTGCATCCCTCCTTTACTCACTGTGCTTTAATTCTAACTCATGTGACGCAGCACTTTACGTGGCACGGAAAATGGTGTCCCTGATTCTGAGCATTTGTCCCTGATTTCAGAGGGCATTGTACCTGATTTGCGGCTTTGGAGGTTGAGAGGTATGGATGGCAGAAGGCATGAAGCAATGGTTTGCATAAGCAAGGAGCAACAGTTGTGTAAGCAAGTGTGGACCTGCACGTAGGTCAGTAAGCAGTAGTAGTGATAGGTGGACCTGTACGGAGGTCTGCATAACATGCTGTACAGCATTAACAACACTGAATTGGGGGCAAGCTAGCCAGACATTAATAGCCAAATCAAGGTGACAAATACTCTGAGAATTTTTTTGGTGATGAGGCAATTTTAATATCAAAGCTATATTAACAGCCTCAGCAGAAGCTTAGTTGGCTGGCCTCAGAGTTGTAACTGCAGTAAAACATGGAGACAATGCTTGAAAGCAGGTGTAGCCAGGCAGTGCAATGAAGCTGCAAGTAGAATGAGAGCAGGAATGAGCAGCACAGCTAGGTCAGAGTAAACTGTGTCAGGTGAAAAGAACTGAGTATGCAACATGGAGCAGCTATGGCTGAGCTGAAACACACAGGTAATGATTGCAGTTGCATTGCAATAGTTTGAGCATGGTGAACACAGTGTAAATACACAAGCACTGGGTACAATAGTAATTAAATTAAACAGCAGCAGAGGCTACAGTTGTAGGTAACTGAAAGCAGTAGCAGGAGCTCTGAGTAGCAGTATGTTAGGAGTTTAGTAACAAAGCCCCCTCCCAAAAAAAAAAGGAAGGAAGCACACAGCAGAAGGCAAAATACAAACCAGAAGCAGGAAAATAAACACAGAAGCCCAGCAGAGACAAGCAGGAGTAGGGGGGGGCAGGCCCAAGCAGCTCAGAGGACAAACCAACAGAGCCTTTGGCTGCAAAGAAAAATGCTTCACAATGAGGCTGAGAGAAACTGCTTATGTAGCTCAGGAAGTGGGAGTGGCTGGCTGTGTGGCCACTAAACTCCAGGCAAAGCCTTTCAATTCTAGGTGTTAATGATTGGAGAGGAACTGGGTGACAAGGAGGTGGGAGAGGAGCCCCCCTTCAGCAGGAAGGTCAGTACCAAGGATGGGGCCCTAGCTAAAGGGGACCCACAGAGAGCCTCTGGAGACAGGGTACTATTACAAGGGGGGGATGAGGGTGGGAAGGGGAAACCATCAGGGCCAGGATAAATGGTTCAGATAAGAGAGGTTAAAGGGACACCTATTCAGAGGGGTTTGAGTTAAGTGGGCAAAATAGCAAGGAGGCAGAAAGGGAGGGTGACAGGGGTCTCTAATAAGGCAGGAGACTCCCATGAAATTGCGATCATGAATAAAGTGGGGAGGGGCTGAGAGGGGCATAGTGGAGGTAACCATAGGATGATGGCGGTGTTAAGGTTCTGTTACTGGGAGACTCCGATGATTAAGGGTATCCATTGGGAGGGACAGGGGATGGATGCCATAGCCAGGTGAAGGTAGTGAGTATCTCTGGGCTGACAGTGCACAGAGCAAAGTTCATGGTGTATGAAATGGTTAGGGATTGTGGAGGAAACGGATTTCCTGGTGCATTTGGGAACTAATGATCTAGAGGGAAATAGCATTATGGAAATCCAAGCAAGGTTCCAAGAACTTGCCAGAGTCTGTCGGGATAATGGATGCAACATTTCCTTTTCGGAGATATTGCCAGTACCAAAGGCCTCAGTGGAGAAAAAAATGAAGCTCACAGAGGTTAATAAATGGCTCAGGAAGTGGGGTGAAGAGAATGGGTTGGGGGTGTTAGGGAACTGGAATGGAGCTTGGGAGGATAAGGGACTATATGCCAAGGACAGGTTTCATCTTGCCCCATTAGGGAAGGAAGTCCTTAAACAGGGGATGGCTGACTACATACAAGAAAGGTGGGGTTTAAACTTGTAAGGGGGGGAAGGGATAAGGGAGGGGCTGACTAGAAGCCCTCCCCTCCAGATGAGGAGTAGCCTTCAAGCCCAAGGGAGGGGAAACAGACTGGAGGTGGAGGTTTCAGGAGGAGCAGGGGAGGATGGAAGTATAGGAATCTGGGTGGGGTTCGACAAAAGGATCAGGGATAAGGGTGGGGTTAGTGTTAGTAAATGCCAGGAGCTTGGGAAACAAGTTGCCAGAGTTCCAGGCCATGCTGTTCGAGGGGGTGGATGTGGCGGCAGTTACGGAAACGTGGGCCAACAAAAACCATGACTGGGACCTAAATGTACGGGGGTACACTATGCTTAGGAAGGATAGAAAGGAGGGCAGAGGGTGGAGTGGCTATGTTCATTAGAGATGACATAGAAATTGCTATGGTAGAAGAGGCAGAGGAAATGTGGAGGCCTTATGGGTCACCTTACGATCCCCAGCAGGAGATAAGGTCAAGCTGGGAGTAGCATATAGGCCCCGGGATGAGTGATGTCGAGAGGATGGTTTGCTGGACAACATCATTGCCCAGTGTGGTCCAAAAGGGAAGGAGTGGTGTTGATGGGGACCTTAATATGCCAGGTACTAACTGGGGAACCATGTCCTCTAAGGTGGCCAAGGAGCAGAGGCTGCTGGATGGCTTCCAGGATGTGTTCTTAACACAGCATGTGATGGAGCCCAAGGGAGGGGCATGTCCTGGATGTGGTTCTGGCAGATGGGGATCTGGTAAGGGACATGGTTGTACAGGACCCCTGACTGGGAGTGACCACAATACTGTCTGGTTTCAAATAAGCATTGGGGAGTGGGGGTGAGATCTAGGACACTGGCAGTGGACTTCAGGGGCAGACTTTATGGGCATGGAAATATTCTCAAGGATCACTTGAGAGGGATTACCTCAACAACAAGTGTGGAAAGGAGATGGGAGGTCATAAAACGGGACTTCATGAGGCAGTCAGGATCTGCGCTAAGTTGAAGCGTAAGGGAGCAAGGTCACATAAACCATGCTGGTGGTCCAGTGAGGTCAGGTAGCAGTCAGAGAAAAGAAGGCGACAAAAAATATAAAACAACAAGAGGGATAGGGATAAGGAAATGTACCAGCTTGCATCTAGAAAAGTCACCCGTATGGTGAGGGGAGCAAAAAGTCCAGTAAAACAGCTGGCACAGAGGATACATGGAGGGGAAAAGGGGTTCTTCGGTACATTGGGGAGCGGAGAAAAACTAAGGGCCATCTCTGCAGATTGAGATCAGAAGGAGGGTGGGTGGAAGAGGCGAGGGACCAGGCAGAGGTATTTAACAGTACTTTGCCTCTGTGTTCACTAGGGAGGGGATGGGATATCTACAAAGCAAGGCACAAAGGGATAGAAGCGGCAGGGAGGCGGGATCAGGAGCAGCAGAAATGGAGCAAAGGGAGGAAAGGTACCCCAGGGTGTCACATCTGGATAAGGATAAAAAGACCAGTAAGGTGGAGGGACGGATGATGCCATCCCACCAAAGGGTGTGGTTTGCCCTCAAGGCCCTAAAGAAGACAAATCTCCTGGGCGGATGGCATTCATCCGAGAGTACTATGGGAATTGGCGGACATACTGGCTGCACCCTGGGCGGAGCTTTTCAACAGGTCACTTGAGACAGGGAGGGGTACCTAGGGATTGGCGAGAGGCACATGTGGTACCAATCCATAAAGGGGGGTCGAAGGAAGTACCAGGAAACTATAGACCCATCAGTTTAACCTCGGTGGTGGGAAAATTAATGGAGAGTTTACTAAAGGAACGATTGGGGGTTTACTTGGAGGAGGTGGGAGGTCTGGATAGTCGGCAGCATGGGTTTGTGCCAGGTAGATCATGTCAAACCAACCTTGTGGAGTTCTATGAATGGGTAACATCAGAACTGGACAGGGGTAAGCCTGTGGATGTATTATTCTTGGACTTCAGCAAGGCGTTTGACTCTGTCCCCACAATGGTCTGGTGGAAACTGATGGGGTTAGGAGTAGGCCCTTTGATGGTCAGATGGATTGAAAACTGGATAGCTGGGCGCACTCAGAGTAGTGGTCTGTGGGGAGCTCTCGAACCCTACGAGGTTGGTAGTGGGGTACCACAGGGCTCGGTCCTGGTCCAATCCTGTTTAATGCATACATATCAGACATCAGGGATGGTATAGGTGTGAAATGAGTCTCTTCGCGGATGACTCCAAGATGGGAGCAGTAGTTGAGGGAGAAGAGGAGGAGGTTGGCCTGCAAGGACCTGGATACCCTGGAAAGCTGGGCTCACACATGAAATTAATTTCAATATCACCAAGTGCAGGTGTTGCATCTTGGTCGAGGCTCCCTAAACACATGTACACTCTGGGAGGGAGGTGCTGGAAGCCTCAACAGGGGAAAAAGACCTAGGGGTCATGGTGGATACATGTATGAATAACACTGAGCAGTGCAGGAGAGCAGCTAGCAAGGCAAACAGGATGTTTGGATGCATCGCAGGAGGATCACCTCTAGGAGCAAGAAAGTGATTCTGCCACTGTACAATGGACTGGTTAGACCACACCTTGAGTACTGTGTACAGTACTGGAGACCACACTTGAAGAGGGACATACAGCTCCTGGAGGGTACAGAGGAGGGCAACAAAGATGATACGAGGGCTAGGAGTTTGACTTACGGGACAGACTTGAGGAGCTCTGTCTGTTTTCATTGGAGGAGAGGAGAGACAGGGGACATGATTGAGGTCTTCAAGTACCTCAAGGGAATAAATAGGGTAAACATGGAGGGATCTTTAGACTAAAGCAGGAGGCATCACCAGAGGCATGGTTTGAAGTTGGAAGGTGGAAGGGTGAGGGGAAAAGAGGAGGAGGTTTTCACTGAGAGGGTGGTGGACCCTTGGAATGCTTTGCCTGGTGAGCTGGTTCAGAGATCCACAGTGGAGAGCTTTAAGAGAGGGTGGGACAGACACAGAAAGTGGATGTATCAGATGATGGCCTGTCCCGGGGGGGTGGGGATGGATGATAGGGGTTTCTGGAGCACAAGGGATGGGAGGGTCTCGGCACCCAACTAAGGATCTAGGTTCGAGCAGACTTGATAGACCATAAGGCCTAATCTGCTGGCAAATAGTATGTTAGTATGTAATTTTTTTTTTAAAGACGACATGGGACTGCCCCAACCCAGCGTGGCACCTGCAAGTTTGTTGGGGAGGAGACAGTGGAGCCGATGGGGGATTGGGCACCCCCATGGGCCAAAGACTTCTGCCATGCTGGGGTGGGCTCCCAGCATGGCACCAGGAAGTTTGCTTTGGGGGGACAGTGGAGCCGACGGGGGATTGGGCACCCCTCTTGGTCATACAGTGTGCGGGGGAGGAGGGGAGTGTATGAGCATGCTGGGGTGGGCTCCCAGAGTGCTACCTAGGCCATGCTGGGGTGGCTCCCAGCGTGGCACCAGGAAATTTGCTTTTGGGGGGGCAGTGAAGCTGACGGGGGATTGGGCACCCCCATCAGTCATACAGTGTGCAGGGGTGGAGGGAAGCACATGAGCACGCTGGGATGGGCTCCCAGCATGCTACCTAGGTGCTGGGGGGATCAGAAATGAACTGTCTGTGGCAGTTCAGATGCAGTGTTGATGTAGGCAATTTGCATACTGCGATGGTATCACAGTATGCAAATTGCCTATATGTTACCAACACTGATTGTAGCGGTGGTTTTCTCAGAACTCTACATCAATGCATCTGAACGGCTGTCATAGACAGCTTGGACATTCATTGGTGCGGTGCAGCCGACACTGCAAAAAGAAGCAGGACATTGAAAGTGAGGGAGGCACACCTATGAAAACTCATATACTGGCACTATGTTTCTTGCACATGCATGCAAGCAAATATAAAAAGCCATTTAAAGTTTGTGAATGAGCAAGGGTGAGAAGCTAATTTTGTGTTTTGTCTGATGTTTGCGAGATGTATGGCTCTCTCATTAGTTAACTCCTTATTAGTTCCCTACCCATTGGTTGGGGACTGCACTTTAGAGGAAGCCAATTTAGACAGTGAACCTTACTGTATACAGAGGAAGCCAAAGCAGGCAGCTGCATTTTGCAATAGAGACCCAGCTGATAGGTGATCTATCTTGATGTTTACTAGCTGTGCAACTTCACAGTGGGGTCCTAAGGTGAATACCAAAAGATGCCCACTCGTTTTGGAGATAAAATAAGTAAGTGGCCAATTCTGGCAGAAAAACATCTTGTATTTGTAAAATTTGCCATAGTGGGAGGGTGTTCACTGACTTTTTTTTTTCCTGTAAATTGTCTGCTCTGTAGAACCTCGATGTATTTATTAATAGATATTTGTATATTTATTTGTTAGTTTATATTTGTAGCCACATGTGCTGTATTAAAGTTGTAATAAAAATAAAACAAGCATTTGTCAATGCTGAATGTTGTCTCACTGGCATTGGCATTGGTAGTGCAGGAGTTAGAGATGCATAATAGGAATGGCAGTGAAGTATTGAACTGACACCAACCTCACCCCCACCCTAGAGAGACACATTTTCAACATAGGCATTTTGGGACCTCCCCTCATGAACAGTGGCACTGTGATTCTGTTACTCTGTCCCAAAAGTTGATTTCCCACAGCGACCATGCCATTCTGCACCACAGGTGCAAAAACACATTTTGGGTAGGATGTGAAAAATGACAGCTATACTGTTCATAAGGAGGTGTGAAAAAATGCCTGTGTTGAAAATCTGGCATGAAAATATTGCAAATTTGCAAAGTTACAAGGGTGCATGGAAACTGCATAACGCATGCTTGTAACACAGTCATTTTATGGACTTTCAGTGCCAAATTTTCAACATATGCATTTTAGGAACTCTGCTCATGAACAGTCTCCCAGTCATTTTCTCAAACTGTCCCAAAAACTGATTTTGCACAGTGACCGTGCTATTCTGCGCCGGAAATGCAAAAACACATTTCAGCCAGGTTATGTAAAATGACAGCTGTATTGTTCATAAGGAGGTGTGGAAAAATTCCAATATTGAAAATCTGGAATGAAAATATTACAAATTCACAAAGTTATGAGTATGTGTGGAAACTGCACAATGCACGCTCATGAAAGAGTCATTTTTTGGATTATTTTCACCAAATTTGCAACATAGGCTTTTTGAGAGTCCACCTTATGAACAGTGGCACTGTCATTTCATGAATCAGTTCTAAAAGGTGATTCCACGCAGTGACCGCGAAATCACCTTTAGGGACCGAATAATGCCATGACAGTGACTGAATTAATGAGGAGGGGCCACAATAACCCCATGTTGAAAATTTGGTGCAAAATTTCAAAAACGGCCTGAGATGTGCACCAAAGTTGAAAAAAAACTATTTATGCCATTATACAGCTTACTGTCATTTCTTCAGTTCACAGTCAGCTTTGAAGAGTGCAGACATGTTCCTGGTCCACCGAAGCTCATCGCGCCAGACTCCGAAGGTACATATGGGGTGAGGGGAGGTGTGGGGGAGGCAGGGTGCACAGACGGTGGGTGTGGGTTAGGGGAGGGAGCAGAACAGACTGCAAGGAATTTTCTTATTTTACAGGTTAAAAAAAATTGTGGGACATTTTTTTTTACAGGTATATTTGGCATGCTGGGGTGAGCTCCAGCGTGCCACCTGAGTGTTTGGGGGGCTAGCCGATGGGGGATTGGGCACCCCTATCAGCATATACCAAAGGGGAAGGGGCTAGAGCTGAGGGGGATTGGGCACCCTCCTCAGCATACAACAGATGGGGGGGCATTATGCCGATGGGGAGTAGGCTCCCCTGTCGGCACATGAACTGGATCAGGGCATGCTGACAAGGGAATTGGGCACCCCCAAAGTCGGCATTGTGGCAGGTGACTGCCTCCATGTTTACTAGAATGCTTCACCAGGAAAGTCACATCGGGAAGTGATGCAACGTGATGAACTTGGCTTACATTGCAGCAGACCTTTTCTTAGATGTGCTCGCCACATTATGTGTTTCTGGTGTGGCGCCTGCATGCTGCTTTATTGGGGAATGAGGGACGCACCTACTGATGTGTGCCCTGCATTCGCCCACAGTGACTGCACCTACAAATCTGCTACTACTGCAATATGTTGGCTGGCATGCAAGCGCGAGCCAACATAAAAAATAATGTTTTCTATTCAAATCCTTAGTTTGATAGGCACTTGAGTATAGACACCCCCAGTCTGCTTTTAGGAATTACACTAATTGCAATTAACTGGACTCAGTCTTCGAAAAATCAGGGTGTGTATCTTTTTTCCTGGTTGGATGTCCCCACTCCTACAGCCACCCAGCCCCATGAATTCCCTAACTCACTGCAAGGTTCTCCACAATTTCCCTACATGTTGGGGCCAGCAGGGATGCCCCATCCAATTGTAACACAATCTAGCATGGTAGTGTAAAGAAATTGTGAGGCCTGTGTGTACTGGTGCCATCATTCTGACAACAGCAGTGTTTTTACTTTTAATAATGCCCTTTAATGTTCATGCCTCCCACCTTCCTTCCTTGCTTCCTGCAATGCCTATTGGCTTGCATCCAAGTAGCCACCCCTCTCCATGAGGGTGCAAGGTTCCTTGCCCTTTGCAGGAGGTCACCATAGTGGTGGAAT
The DNA here is from genome assembly GCA_016271365.2 of Neoceratodus forsteri. Lineage (NCBI taxonomy): Eukaryota > Metazoa > Chordata > Ceratodontiformes > Ceratodontidae > Neoceratodus > Neoceratodus forsteri. Next base: position 80,354,851 of record CM057453.1, read on the forward strand.
ATAATGACTTCTCTCCCGAGTTTAGGACATGATACCATGGCATTGCTTCTTGAGCTCTGGCAGTTCCAATACTACTGTAGCAACCCAGGTCAGCTTCCAAAACTCTGTCACCTGCATGGTACTACAATGTGCTACTAGAGGGCCATAGAGCCATCTGTTAAGATGTTTGAGTACCTCATTCACTGATTTGCTTCAAAGTACAAGAATGCCATTTCAAAGGGGCCCATATTTGTATATACAAAACTTTAGAAGACCATTTTGCAACCAGCCCGCCAGTGTACCAGTTGGGTTTCCACTTGCGATGCTGACGGACTATGTTCAGATGTGAGCCCAAGAGCTGGAGGGCTGGCCTGGGGGAAGAGAATCTAGCATCCAATGGACTGCTTTCCTCCACTGGGGGAATTAGGGTAACACTCAGCGTATGACCGACCACTGGTGGAGAACAGGAGATGTCACAGCTAATGCTTGCAGAATACTGAGAGGTGTGCCAGGTATAGGCATGTGTGCCCTTATCTCATTGCATCCACAATGGGGAAAACAACTCTAGCCAAGGCCAGAAGCCAGTCATTAATACATCATAATTTTAGAGCAAGGGAGGGTGGAGGAGAGTTCAGATGTGAGTTATTTCACTTCAAAATATACCCGATAATGCACCACAGAGCTTCTATAACCCCTGTGCTTCTGGGGGCCTGGTGCCCCTCCAGACCCCCCGCTTTTTTGATAGGAAAAGAATATAATAATAGAACACCTCTTGTAAAAATTCTAGTGAGGATCTAGCAGCACCCAGACCCCTATTATCTGGCTGTCTGCAGGGTGAATACATATGTCTAACTTCATATACCAAATAAAAGTATGCATTCACCCTTCAGTCAGACACTTCATAATTATAGAACAAGTTGTGGAGGAGAGCTAAGATATGAGCTATTAGCTCCAAAATAAGCCAGAAAATGCACCACAGAGCATCTAGAACCTCTGGGCTTCTGGGGGCCCACAAACTACAGAAAAAGAACCCCCATCGTAAAAATCCTGGCAATGGCCCTGAAAGTAATATAACATCCTGTGAGTGGGAAATGCAGTAAGATAAGTGAATGTACAAGTTATGATTTTAACAGCTATGTTTATGAGACACCTGTTACAATAATAACAGTACCCACAATGTTTAGAAGTCACCTGTTGTGAGTGGTTAACTATGATGTCAGGATGTATCATACTATGGAACCTGTTTATCAACTGTTTCTAAATCTTTAGGAATATAGAAAATAAATAATAGAGCTAATCTACTGTTGCACTAGTCAGGGGAACAATATGGTATACTGTGTAATGCTATAGAAATGTTACTTAATTGGCAAGAATATAATAACAATATCTTATGTTACTAAAGTCTCTCTTTATGTATTTGTGTATTACAGATGATGACGCAAATGGTAAGGACACCACTGGTGTCACAGAGTGGGCCATGGAGGGAGGTCAAAAACCATCTACTGCTCCCTCTGGTGGTCAGGACAGTGCACCACTGGGCACTGTTGATTCATCTGATCCTGAATATCAAGAAGAGAAGCTCCAGCCTAGTCTGTCAGTTGTCTTGTGCATGGAAATGTAACTTTACAATAATTGTTTCACAGCTTCAAATGTACTTCTTTTTTCGCTTTTTTTTTGGTTTGGGTCTTTTTCTTTTTTTCTCTTTTTTTACTTGTGTTGTGGTGTAGTGTATTATGACGTAATGTATGAGTAATATCTGCTGTGTATGTACATGCATTTATTCACAAATGTAGTTGCACTGCAGAACTAATGTAAGTACCTGAAGACATCTTGTCCTTCTGTAATCATGGGCCAGTGACACCACAATAACAAAATTCCAAGTAAGATGTCTGAATCCATGTGAGCTGTTGGGGGGGAGGGCAGCACTTGCAATGAAAGTCTGCTGAAATAGAGGGAAAGTAACAACTTAGTATATAATGCATGATTTTTGTGATTATTCACAGAGAAAAACAAAACACTGCTTCCCATACACTATATAGAATAATAATATACTATCAACAATACACTATAACCTGGAAGTAAAATGCATGAATGAATCCAAGTGCACTGCTGATATGTGAGTGGAGGGGGTCAAGAGTTTAAAAGAAAGTGGACGGAAAGTAACAATGTAATACGTGGTGCATGATTTTTGTGATTATTGGCAGTGAAACAAAACAATGGTGTTTTTCTGTGTTGTACTTACCCATACACCATATAGAATAAGGCAAGCTCTGCCATACACTCCATTGCTATATTGCCAACTACAGTTGCCATGACAACAGTAAACTATGTACCATCAGTGTCCAACTCAGTGTTTCATCACTGCAAGCCCTTGTTGCAAACACAGTCTTGTTGTGTATGGTTGATTACATAATTCTATATATACAGTGTATGGAGAGGTGTAGTTGTGTAACCATGGGTACAAAATTAGGTTATCGTGCAGTTCTGACAACAGTACCACAGCACAAGCTGTCCTCTTACAACAGTTCTTACTTCATTATTCCAAGAAAGAAGCATACTTATACTGTATATGGTCATTTGACAGTATTTTCTGCAAATATTCCTCACAATATCACATATGAGAGAAAAAAGACGTCAGAGTGGTCTCATATTTACAGAGGAGGGAGGAGACCAATGTGTGGCTGGCTGGCTGTCTGTCTCTGTCAGTAGCAGTTTAGTTTTTGTGGATATTCATGTGTTTCTGCTTGGAGGAACTGGACCATTCTTGGACATGACATCTATGAAAGTTTCCTGGACTAAGAAACTGTAAAACATCACCACCAGATATTAGCATTCTCATCATAAATCAACTTTTTTGGAAGCCGTCAAAAGCAAAAATAAGGTTAGTAAATCTGTTATACAAGCTCTGAGTTGTGAAGTGCTGCATTGAATCCACATTTCCGTCTGACTTGTTCCTTTAAAGATCTGTGCTTGTCTTTGAGGTCTATTTACAACCATTTTGGAGAACAAAGGGAAAACACTAAGAAAGGATTTTTATATCCTGCATATGCCCCAGGCCAGTGTTCATCACCTTCAGGAATTTAACACGTTCTGGGTCTTTGATCTACAGTAACAACAGTTTACTGGTCCCCAGTAGTTCACCATTTCCTGTGAATCTGATTATTTTTCATTATTTGACTCCTGGTACCATGGACAAGATTATTATATTACATATGCACCTACCTGATCCCAGTAGCTGCACTGATACACATCTGACCACATTTTATACACTGTTCATCAAGCCTCCCCCTCAAGGAAAAAGCGCACCTGCTCCTGTGTGACTGTCATATACCATATACTTCATTCTCTTGTCCTACTGTTGCTGCTCCTATCAGGGAATGTGCACCCCAACCCTGGATCCACCCCCACTAGACTGCCTAAACACAAAGGGCAACTCACTATCATCTCTTCAAACATCAACAATCTCCTATCCAAGTTCTCCCAATTCCAGGCTTGGGTACAGGTGACTAACCCAGACATTATTGCACTCACAGAAACCTGGCTTTCCTCAAAAATCCTGGATGCATCAATCTCCCTCGACAGATACAACTCCTTCAGGCAAGATGCACCACTAAACGTAGGGGAGGGTGCCTAGTCTACACCAAATCTGGAATAAAGGTGCAGGCCCTTGACGCCAGCCTACACACAAAAGATGTCCAAATTCTGAATCTTAAGCTAAGCATAGGTCAACAGAACAAAACACTGCTGCTCTCTACAGTATATATATACCACCTGGGCCCCAAACTACCAGACTAAAACTAGTTGCAGACAACCTGCAGCAGTCAGGTACTAATTTGGAGAAGATCGTTACAGGTGACTTAAACACAAACTTGCACTCCCCAAAGGAGACAAAAGCCAGGGATCTAATATCCAGCCTATTCTTAACCCAGATGGTAACCGATAACACTCGGATCAACTACAAAACAGGGAGCAGCTCCCTTATAGACTGGCTCCTTTCAACACATCCAGAGCATATATCAGATGTCACCATCCTGCCTGACAGCCTCAGTGATCACTCCCCAGTGAAGTGCACCTGGACAAACAATTTCACCAAAGGCCCACCTAAGGTGTCCAAAAATCGCTGCCTGAGGCCAGGGCTACTTGACCATTTCAAGCAGTACCTATCACAACTGGAATGGTCTCCTTTGGCAGGAGATATTTATGGTAACAAGGGCTTGAATTATTTCATAATGAACTTCAACCGTGCTTGTGATATTTTTGCTCCATACAAAACAGAGAAAGTCAGGGGTACCTCCAACCCATGGCTCACTAACCCCCTGATCAGTTTAATGAAGAATACAGACAATCTCTGGCACATTGCAAAATCATCGGAACTCCTGCTTCGCTCATTGCCTACAGGCAGCTAGAAATGCCTGCACCAAGCTCATTCGGCAGGCAAAAGCTTCCCACTATAAGGACCTCTTAAGCAAGAGCAGGGGCTCCAGTAGGGAATTCTGGAACTCCATCAAATCCCTAACAGGAAAGACCTCTAAGGCCCCACCCGATCCACTAGTAACAAGGATGGTCCCCTACAGGAACCCATTGACATCACAAATGAGCTTAACCATGCTTTCACAGACCTATCTGGAGTACTCCCTGCTTACTACTTTAAAGATCAGCTCAGGCAACAACACCACACTACCCCTCTTAACCCTCCCAAAGGTTGCAATACCACCATTCTACTTTAAGCAGGTCAACAAGTCTGAAACAATCAAGCACATTAAAAGTGTTCTTGGCAAGACCAGGATGGGGGCTGATGTAGTGGTTATGAAACTTGTTGGTCTTCTCCTAAGTGAATTGGCTGGTCCCCTCTCAATGGTGTTTAATGCATCTCTAAGAATGGGGGTGTTTCCAAAACTATGGAAGTTAGCCAATGTCATGCTTGTCTTTAAAGCCAGGGACAAAACTCTAATGTCAAACTACAGACCAATATCCATTCCACCACCCCTCTCTAAAGCACTTGAAAGAATGGTCTTGGAGCAGCTTACAGAGTATCTTGATAAATATAACCTACTTTACCCACAGCAGCATGGATTCTGAAAAAAGTACCCCACACTTACTGCCCTTGTTGATTACTTTTCCCAGCTTTATGATGCCTTAGATAATGGGGGGGCAGTTGGCGCAGTCTTCATCGACCTTATGAAGGCCATTGACTCTGTTAACCACAAACTACTCCTAAACTGCCTCCATTCAACAGGTCTATCCACAGACACAGTACTGTGGTTCAGAAGCTACCTCAAAAACAGGTCACAATGAGTCAAAATTGGAGACACCCTATCATCTGCTAAGGAAGTGTCCCTCGGGGTCCTACAGGGCTCTATTTTTGGCCCATTGCTTTTCAGACTCTTCATCAACTCTGCACCATCTGCTTGTACAGCACACACTATTCTCTATGCTGACGACGCAGTGATATCGGTCACTGGGAAAGATCACAACTACAATACAACCGAACTCCAAGACAGCTTCCTCAAGCTTGAATCCTGGTTCACACAAAACAAACTACTACTAAACCATAAAAAAATGAAAAGTCTACTCTTGTTTACCTCCGAAAGCAAAAAGAAATATCAGCCTTTGCTCATCCAGAACCATAATGGTGAAACACTGGAACAAGTAACAAAGTTCAAATACCTGGGCATCACGTTTGACGATACACTAACCTTCTTCGGCAATATAAACTCAGTCATCAAGTCAGCGAATACAAAACTTGGGGTCCTCTACCACCATAGGCACTCTGTGACACCAGATGCTCTGACACTTGCCATCAGTAGTTCAGTGATGTCCTCCATAGATTATGGACTGCCAATCTATGGGGCAGGCACTAAAACTGCCCTAAACAGGTTCAGCACACTACTAAATAAGGCCTGTCAACTAGCCATAGGGGCTGCCCAGGACACCCACACCTGCACGCTCTACACCAAAACTGGGTGGCTCCCACTCCATCTTAAAGCACAATACCAAACCTGCCTACTTTTGAAAAAAGTGCTTCTTGCACTTTTTCCTCCTGCACTGGGCTGCCTCTTTACACTGGCAGTTCCCACCAAATCAACAAGAAGCATGGCCACAGACAGGTTGGTAATTCCCTTCAAAAGGACGACACTTGCCCAGAACTCCATCCTGTACCAAGGACCAAAATGGTACAATGAGTTACCTGCTAACCTTACAGAATCACCCAAGATTAGTACCTTCAAATCTGGGCTCAGATCCCTTATTGACACAAAAAAGAATTGTGCTGCCTGCACTAGTATGGCAGAATTTCAGTCACCCAACTCTCTCCCTTTCACCCCCCTTTTATCTCATCAACCCCCCCATCCCCAAACGAGGCCCACTCGGCTGACAAACCACTTTCACCACCACAACACCATCCCTGGCTGACCCCCTACCCCCTTAGGCTAGGCTGACCAACTAAATGGTGAACTAGAAAGCTGAACCCTATTTACCCTATCTTCTTTAACCTTTAGTTGGATATATAAGATTTCTTTGGTATTTGAATGTCTGTGTAACTGTTTTCTGTTTTCTGTAAACACTGTTATATTTGTAATATTTGTTCAACAATGACCTAGAACCTTTGAAAATGAGTCCTGGACTCAAAGGTATTAATCCTAAACTGAAATAAATAAATAAATAAATAATGTAATAGAAGAGGGGTGTCAATCATCATCATGCATACTTTACTTAAAAACAGGTGATAATGTGACTAAGAAATAGTGTATGAGGTGGGCAGATTTCCTAAATGTTTCTCTTTTCCTAATTTCCCTCCACAGATCTACCTGCTTACTGCTACCAATTGGCTGTCGTTAAGAAAAGTAAATTATTCATTCATTGAATCTCCCATGTATTACATTCTGTTCTTAAACAGCTATGAAAGCATCCAATTAAATGATTGGTTCATAGGTGTCAGCAATAACTATAAGAGTGTAAAATACCATTTAAGTTTTCCAACATGTTTTCATGTGTACCATAAGTAACTGGGGGCAGATATTCAGAGCTTTGTGCCTGGCAGAAAATGGTTGTTTCTCGACTGCACCAAATTTGCTCCAGGCCGCAATATTCAAAGGGTGAAATAGCACAAGGCCTTAGTGCTGGCACTAAAAGATAATGTATGCAAGGTGCAAACTGAGAGGTGGGGACATGCATACTGGCACCAAGCTATATTCAAAGGAATAGCACTGCACAAGGCCATGTAGCACCACCCATACTGCAGCGCCAGTTGCCACCTATAAAAAGGCTGTCTAAACTCAGGGCAAATCACAGAGGGGGGACATGGACACACACCAGGAAGAAGATGGCTGTAGCTAACAATGCTGTGCTGTTCATACTGATGGCTGAAGTGCTGGAGGAGGAAGAGAGGGAGCAAGCCCACCCTGGCCCACACCACAGGCCAAGGAGTACATATTCTGCACACAGGCTGTACCAGCCCAGAGTCTCATTTGAGACACTCCTGGATGCATACTCAGTGGGCACCTTGCCGGTGAGTACAACCAGCAGGAATGACACAGCCCACCCCAGTGGTGGGACAGTGCTATAAGAATGTACACATGGGTGATGAGGAGGGGGGGAGGGAGATAGGCAGCCAGCACAGTAGCGTAGCAGGCAGTCATGGTGTGTGTGTATGTAACAGTATGACGTTGCTAACACAAGGTAATGTGTTCACAGGGGACAGTGCCTATCCCCTGAGACCCTGGCTCCTAACACCAGTATTCCAGCCAGTGACAGTGGCCGAGGAGTAGTACAGTGAGGCACATGCTACCACAAGAAATGTCATTGAGTGGGTCTTTGGCATGTTCAAGATGTGTTTCCGCTGCCTGGACCTGGTCTGGCGGTGCCCTACAATATAACCCTCAAAAGGTCTGTTGCATATTCCTTGCCCGTTGTATGTTGCACAACATGGCTCTGAACCATGGAATGCATGCACCTGAACTTGAGTAACATCCAAACAGTGACACAGAGCCAGAGGTCCAGGGGATGGTAGAGCAACTCGAGAGGCAGGACTCTCACATGGCCAGGAGGGCACAGGAGCACCAAACACGCATTATTGAGAGAGACACTAACATAGACGGCCAGGTGAGTGATGACAAATAAGACAACAAACATGTGAACAATGACCTTTAATGGAAATGTGGCAACATGTGCAATGCACAGGAATATGCTAAGGGTGAATAGCAGCGAACACAAACACAAACAGCAGTGCAATGCTGAGAGGGTGGAATGTGTGCATTGTAGCAGAGGTGTATGTGGGTGGTGTGTGACTGTGACATGTGTGTCTGTGAGCATTGGTGACATTCCTTCATTGCCGTCTCCCACCATGGACCCTAACAGGGTCTCCCCAGTGAACCCTGGTGGGGGGTGTACTGTGGGTAGATGACATGACAGGCAGTGACACCAAGGTGGATGTGGCCCTATTGTGACTGCATCCACGGTGGGGACTTGCCAATGCCAGTGACCCACATCAGCCAGGTGTCCATGCAGGTGACACAGTGGAGGCAGTGCTGGATGACCCAACCACCTACTACATGCCATGGAGGCATAATGCACAACACCACTGGAGTGGCGCTGGCCTGCACTACCTGTGTGCTGCTGAGTGCCCATCATCATCTCATTAATTGTAGCAGTGAGCTCCCTCACAGCCCCAGTGATTACACCAAAACCAAGGTCAAGGGCATTTAGGTGTCATTCCTCACACTCTGCCACCTACTGCTCAGCCCACAGGAGGTCAGTTGGGACAGCCTTATGGAACAGGGACAGTTCCTGCCACACCTCCCTCTGGAATGCATGTAGCTCTTGCTGTGAGTCCACAGCAGTGCAGAGGAGCACTTGAGTACCTGTGTTGTCCTGCCCTTCCTGTGGCTGAACACCCTGGATAGGATGGGGTGGTGGGGGCTGTGGTATGTGTGTGTTGTCTGTGTTTGGTGGGCAACAGGGTCAGCAGCCTGCTGGCCTGCAGCACCCTCTGGCCTTCCATGACACCCCTGTGGAGCCAAGGGCAGGGCAGCCTGGCTCCCCATGGGTCACTGTTGTGTCAGGGGAATTTGCCATCCACCAGCTGCCCACTGCCCATCCCCAGTGGCAGTGGCAGTGATGTTGGGGTTGGTAGTTGTTGCGGTGCTGCTAACCAATGCCGCTGCAGATGTTGCAGTCAAAAATAGTACCTGTAACCCTGGCAGAACCAAGGGCATGGCCTGCCTGCCTGCCTAGCAGGTGATGTGTGTGTGGCAGCACTCTGGCTGCTGCTGGCGACCATGGAGAGGTCCTCAGGTCCAATGGGGTAACCCAATGATGAGCCCACAACTTCAGAGTCTATGTCCACAAGGCAATACAGCCCTAGTACATAGGTTTCATCATAATCCTCAATGTCCTCCTCCTCCTCTTCCTCATCGGCCATGGCTGCAGCAAACCCCCTGGAGGTGTACCTCATAGCGGTTGTGTCCTGTCCACTATACCCCTGCAGGCCTAAACCCAATGGTCTGGGCTGGCTGTCATCACCTCCCTCCACCACATGGTCCACTGCTGCTGGTACAATGGACTGAACTGTGGAGCAAGAGAAATAGTGTGAGTTCACTGTACACAGCACAACATGCCCACACCACCACCACCACATGCACAATACCAGGGTGCCCCCAATATCACACAGTGCCTGCCACAAACCAGTGTACGATACCCACACACCACCACAGGCAAGGTGCCCAGGGAACCACACCCACTCCATGCAGCCCAGGGCGCATCAGAACCCTTGTTCCCACTGTGCGGAACACACACCCTCAAGCACATGTGTTGGCTGCCACCCTATGGCTGCGGGACCTGTACTGCAGAGAGCGCCTCATTATGTAGTGTACTGCGACACAGCATGGTGCATAGGCACACATATGAGGCATGCATGTCACCTGCCACAGTCTGATTATGTGGACATCATGGCCTGCAACAATGGGTACATGCTGCATGCATGCCCACATACTGCAGCAATGGGCCATGGCAAGCATGGCACTACTGGGCCAGGCACATACACACAGCTGTGCACAGTAAGCAGCAGCCATGTCCCACCACAGCTGTGGTTCCTACAGGACACCCAGTTGTCACCATGTGCAACACTAGCTGCACGGCCTGTGACTCACATGTGCTGTGCAGCTCCAACAGTGCCTCGCATCCCCCGCCCTCCATACCCACCAGGGCCACTGGCTTGAGTGTGGATACAATGACATCCATTACTGAGTCCACCCTCCTCAACTCAGCCTGCATGGGACCACCACCTGTCCCCATCGCCAACCTCAGCCGCCATGCCTCTTCCTCCTTGGCATGCCTCAGCAGATCATGCCACCACTTCCTGCAGGCATCCACACTCCGCCCATGTCCACCCGCCACATTGACTGCTGCGATGATCTCTGCCCACATTAGGCAAATGGTGGCATCAGTGTTCTTGTATCTCTGCCTCTGGGCCTGCCTTTCCTTGTATGCAGTCACCAGGGCCTTCAGTTCCTCATCAGAGAATTTGTATGCCCAGAGGCGTACGTGTCCTTCATTGGACCTGTGTGAGGAGGAGGGGAACAGTGGTGCATGTCTAGAAGAACCATAGAATGCGTGCATGTGTCGCTGTGTGTGTCTATCTCAGCCTGTGTGTGGCCCTCTCGTGTGTGTGTGTCCCACAATGTGTGTGTGTGACCGCCATCTGTCCCTGCAGTACCATGACACAGATATGTCAGGAGCTACCGGTTCACCAGTGCACCAGCCATGGCCATGGCCCACAACTGACATTCAGTACTACAGGATGACAGGACTGTGTTATGGTCCTGACGTCTCCATACATATGTCCACACATATACAGCAGCTGCAGCATCCCTGGTGTGGCTGTGGATGACTGGGGGTGTGGCCTTGCTGTGCCCAGTCATCCGTGGCAGGCTCTGTGAGTGGCATAACGCAGACATTCAGGTGCTGGTGGATGACCCATGCATGGGCCACTGTGCGCCATGCATCCCAGCACTGCCATTGGTGCCTGTGGCATGGCCCGTTTGTGCCACTGACCCACCACTGTGGCCAGTCCCTGGGCCCACAACTCTCTGACAGCCACAGCCATGAGCAGTGCCTGTTACCACAGGGCATATGGCTAACACACAGTTCACAATGCGACAGCCATAACACAAAACCTGAACACGTCCTAGCATGTGTGCAGTCCCAGACACACAAATGTTGTACCAGTGATGAACAGCAGCACTCCACGGTGCCTGTGGTGCAGGCATTCCTGTGTGCATGTGGTGCATCCCCCTCTCCCCAGATACTGTTACACTGTTTCTGTGGTACTGCTGCCATGTTTACTGGACTGTAACGTCCAGTCACAGCCACATGCAGGCAGGCCAACCAACACTGGCCTGTTTCCCCTGCTGTGCTGGGGATTTGTGTGCCTATATGCGGGCCCTGCAGGGCTCAGGCCTGCACTGTTCCAGGAGTTTGGCATCAGTTAGAGCACAGCCTGTCCCCACCACCCGTTCCCAGTACAGTGATATATGTATGCATGCACACTCTTGCCATACAGTACAAGAATGTGAGTACAGTGTCCTGCATACCTGAATCTGCCTACTCTTCCTGCTGTGACATACTGTTGTGATTTTTCTTCTGACAGTCTTCCTCTGTACACCTGTTATGCCTCACAGACCTGCAGGTGGAGCTCTGTGGGGCCTTAAATAACCCAACCAGGCAATCCACATTCTAATGCACACAGATGAGGCTATAATGTGGTGCTCCACCTAAGGTTTGTGCTGTAAATATCTAATCAGGTTCATTTGCATACAGGCTTTGAATATAGCACATGTTAGCCCTGGGCTAATGAATTAGTGCCATGCAATCTGTAGTGCCACGCTACACATCTAGCACCATGCAAGTGCACTTTGCGCCAAATCATCTGAGCATGCACGATGACATAATGGCGTATGGGGTCATTCAGGGATTGTACCTGCACAGTAGAGCACACTTGGGCTTGAGCAGTGCTAGTCCATTTTTGCACCACTAACATGCATGTAGTGTGGCACAAATGCAGGGGCCCTCCATTTTCTGTGTCATTGTGTGTAGTGACAGGGTATAAGGGTGTTGGCAGTGCTACCAAGAACACCAAGGATGCCTAAGGGAAGGAGACAAAGGGCTGTGGTGCAGAGGGACTACAGATGGGGTGAGGCTGAACTAGCCAACCTCATGCAGCTGGTGGTGCAGAGGGACCACCAGCTGTTTGAGGAGGTCAGGGAAGGAGACAGGCCTAAGCAACAGGTCTCGGTCTCCATTGCACACCGCCTTCTCTCAGAGGACAAGTATACCAAGGAATGGGGAGCAGTGCAGGCACAGGTATGTAGGCCTGCAGTGTGCAGGCACAGGTATGTAGGCCTGCAGTGCCAGGAGAGGCAGCACCTGGACAGGTTCTGGAGGATGGTTCAGGAGGGGACTGTGCCTGGACCAGATAAGTGTCCAACACTGTCCTAGCACTGCCGTTCACATGTCAGCCTGTGTGTGTGTGTGCACATGCACGCACACACACTGGTGCATCTGCAGTATGTGGGTACATCTGTGTTGTGTTGCCACACACTCTGGGGGGGCACTCGGACCAGCCCCTGTGTGTTGTACAGTGTGACTGGTGCAGTGACTCTGTGGTGCCATGTTGTCCATGTCTGGGGGGGTAGCTCTTGTGGTTTGCGCTGTGCACACACACCACACAGCATAGCCCGCCATAGGCACATGTGTCACTAATGCGCAAAGTGCATTCAGGCATCCCATTTGCCATGGGAGGGCAGGGTGGCATTCTCAGCTATCTGTACCATGTGGTTTTCTGTGGGGTGGTACTGTTCATGCTGTCATGATGACTGTGTTCTCCTTTCCCTCAGGCAGAGAACAGCATAGACTGGACCAGCCCGCCCCTAGGGGAATGACACCAGTGAGGAGCAGTAGGAGTAGGATATTGCACATGAGTACACCTACACGCACTGCTGCTGAAGGGTGGTGGATCATGGATATTATGGGGGGTTAAACTATGGGCCAATGTCTGACACCATGCGTGCACATGGGCATGGTGCCACACTGCTGTCTCAGTCATGGCGTGGGTGAGGGGTGGTGATATGGCTGCACATGCTGTGGGTGACATGGTTGCTAGTTCCTGTTGGCTTGTCCCTGGTCTGTGTGCCTTGTACTGGTATTGTTGTGTAGTTTTTTGGTTTTTTTGAGTTATTGTTGACCGAGTAAGTGCACTAAACAAATCCTACCTATTTTCAGGCACGACCGGGGGAGGATACAGATGAATGCTAACTGACCTTGAACCAAATTAAGCTGTTTGTGGTATTTTAGTGAATGAGGGAACTTTAGCCAGGACACCAGGGAAATTCCCCTACTCTTTTCGATAAGTGCCATTGGATCTTTAACATCCACCTGAACTACCACCAATCCAGGCAGATGGGACCTCGGTTTAACGTCTCATCTGAAAGACAGCACCTTAGAAGTGCAGCACCCCTCTCATGCTGCACTACAGTGTCAGTACTGGGATATCAACCCAAGTGCCAGATTTGGGAACTGAACCCACAGCCCTCTGATCTCCCGGCCTCAGAGATGAGTGTGCTACCTACTGAGCCACTGACACTGACTATCAGAAAAATATCAGAAAAAAGCAACTACATACAACAGTGTGAGTAGAAAGGGGGGTGGGGGAACAGGAAAGGCAGTCAGTGAAGTCAAAGGGGCACTTAGTAGAGCGTATGTACCTACATTTTCTGTGGGCAGCATGTCCCAGTCATTGCACTGCATCACCATGCTGTTGTGCTGTCAGACAGTGTTGGGGGGTGCCGAGTTCTGTGGTCTGGCAGCCACCACATTGCCTGGCCATGATGCATGGTCCCAGACCTGTGGGTGTCAGCATGGCCCTTCAGGGCCATCATGTGTGTTTGGGGTGGTCATGAGGTCATGTTGTGTTCTGTTGTGGTTTACAGGCACAGTACTGGTGGCACGTGTGGTGTTGTACATTAGTGTCCATGGCCATGCTTGTTGGGGAATGCTGTCCTCCCCCGGGGCTTCATCTTGTGGGGGTTGCATTGCTCCACATTGCCAATCCACGTATCCTTACATGGTTGTCTTTCCTCCCATAGGTCCATGGAGGAACTCACTATGGGCCACCACGCTGGAAGAGGGTGAGGGCAGGGACATCCTGCTCCACAGGATTGTGCACCAGCAGCGTACACTCATAGAGTAGCAGGCTGCACTCATAGCCGAGACACGATGGGTGGCACAGCTGCTTGAAGACCAACTGTCAGCGAGACCAACACCTCCAACCAGTCACCAGCAATCCACTCCTTAGTGCCCCTTTGACTTCACTTACTCCCTTTCCTGTTCCCCCACCCGCTTTCTACTCACACTGTTGTATATAGTTCATTTTTTCTGATATTATATCTGCACCAGTTTATTTACTTCTGTTTCCCTGCCACACGTTTTAGCACCTTTCTCCCTATCCTGCTTGTACCCCCATTTTGCACTGTGTACATTCTCTGTTTGTTGCTGTTGCAGTTTTGTTAATAATATAGCATTCATCTTTTTGAATTTCTGCGTCCTGTGTGGTTCTTGCCTGGGTGTTCCATTATTGGGGTGGTTGTTTGGCTATTTGGGTTTCTGTTGCTGCTGCAGGTGTTATTTTATCGCATTGCCTCTGAGGACTGCATAGACATTGTTGGTGTTATCCACTGCTGTTTGCTACTGTGCTGGGTTATGGGCTCCACAGCTCTGTATTCGCCCCTTGTGGCCATTTCATTCCAATGTGCATTGTGTTCCTGTGGCTTTTTGCACTGTCCTAGCTGCGATATCCAGTTCCGTCCTGTTAGCCGTATTCAGTGCTGTCTTATTTCCCTGACTAATTTGCTCTTCACTCACAACCCTGTTTGCAGTGCTTCCTTTGCATGCTATATTCAGCAGGTTTAGCCCTGAGGCTATCCTTTTAAACAGAGCGTGCTAATGGTGCCGGGATAATTTACCATGCCATGCAGTAGTAATTTTGCCCCGAGGCAAAGTTTTGAATATCTGGCCCCTGAACTATAATTACATTACTTCACAACTGTTACTAAATGTGACAGCACAGCATCTAGTAACAACAGTGATTTACCTGCCAGTCCATGTAACAGTTGCATGAAGCAAAACCTTATCTTTTACTTCAAAGAGTACAATGCAGTGAAAAAGAATGTTGTTATTGTTGCATAAGACATTCCTCACAGCTGTGCTTACTATTCATTTCTTTGTCATTTCATAAACAGCATAGTAGGAACACTTCCTCCAGCCACAATTCAGCAGCAGTCTGCTAATGTCGCATTTTTACAAAGAAAGTTTCACTATAGCATGGTGCTGGAGTTGGAATTTGAAGCCGTCCTGTGTTACTGGTTACTCATTTAATGCTGTACAGCTGTGACATACCAACTGCGATTTCAAGTAGATAAACCCTGCTGACACAGTAAATTTGACAAGCTGTCTGTGTAAAAGTGTACAGAGGTGAAAATGAGGCAAGTCACATACAGTTGTGACATGCACCACTGATCAGTACCTAGCAACCCCACCTTACCAGCAAGTCTGATGCTATCCACAGACAGTATTTTTCACAGTTAGTTGTGTCTCATGCACAGCCTTTCATATTGAATTTCTTATTTTTTTTGTTTGTTTTTATTGCAAAATTTCTTATGGTAAACAACAGGTGTTTCATTGCTGAAAAACAAGTTCTTTGGATGTTGAAGTTTGGTACAAGAAAATGGTATTAATCTGCTTATGTGTTTCACTCCTAACACCCCTCACAAAAATACTCAATATATCCCGTGCTTAGGACGGTTCCCATCACTGTGGAAAAGGGCGGTTATTACGTCAGTTCATAAAAATGGTGACCGTACCTCAAGTAGTAACTATAGGCCCATTTCCATACTCCCTCCCCTCTCAAAAGCATTGGAAAAAATAGCAACTGATCAACTTATTGACTATTTAGACTCACACCACCTACTATGCCAGTAACAACATGGGTTCAGGAAAGGACACACCATAACCACTGCCATACTAGAATTTATCTCCTTTATCCATGACACCCTAGACCAGGGAGACTTGTCTGGATCTGTCTATATCAATCTCTCCAAGGCATTTGATACTGTCAATCACAATATGCTCATTAACTCCCTCCTCTCTGTTGGGGTATCCCAAGAAACTGCTGGCTGGTTCTCCAACTATCTCCACGGCCACACCCAGCAAGTGAAGATAAATAACACCCTCTCTACTAACCTTCCTGTCCAGTCAGGTGTCCCCCAAGGGTCCATCCTTGTTCCACTCCTTTTCTCACTATACTTGAACTCCCTACCTATGGCTTCCTCAGGGCACCGTCTCCTCTCTGAAGATGATGCTGTGATCTTTGGTTGGCACCCTGACCTTACCCAGCTCCAAAAATCCTTGCAGGGCTCCTTCACAGAAATAGAATCTTGGTTTGCCTCCCACAAGCTTGTACTCAACTACAAAAAAAACTAAAGTTATGCTATTCGTTCACTCGCAACATAAACACAACACAACCAAAAAATCTATACAAAACACGTTGGGTACCATGCTTGAACCAGTTTCCAATTTTAAATATCTAGGGATTACCCTTGACTCTGCCCTTACCTTTCGAAAGCATATTGCATCAACATGCTCTGCAAATAACATCAGAATCAGTCTCCTTTATAGACATAAACCCTGTCTCCCTCCTGATGCCCTATGGTTAGCCATCTCTAGAGCCATCCTTTCCCCTGGTAGACTATGGCATAGTCATCTATGGCGCTGCCTCTGACACTGCACTGACCAGCATTAAACGCACCCTTAACAAAGCCTGCCGGTTGGCCACAGGCTGTGATGTGACCTCTACCAATGGTCAGCATGGCTAAACTTTCAGGGGTGACTATTCTACAAGACCTGCTTACTGGCCAAAATAATCAAGCTGGGACTAGCCCCCCTGACTGTCTCTCACTCCTCCAAAAGAGTTTGCTGGCTTGTACCACCAGACACTCTGACACTACTACATTCCATGTCCCTTTTGTGAAGACCACTGCTGGCCAAAGGTCCTTTCACTACAAGGTCCCACTCTGGAAGAACTCAGTCCCTGATTCTATCTTATCTATCCCCAGGCTAGGGCCTTTTATTTATTTTTTTATTTAGATTGTGGTAACCGGGTAAGCCCACTGAGACCAGCAATCTCTTTCTCAGGGGCGACCCAGGGCTATGGAGCCACATTATGTCCAGCTCTCACTGCGACTGCAGATAAACTCCTCTACAAAGTCTAAATGTTTCACTGCAGTTTAAGTCTTATGTTTCCAATATATGCTTCAACTATACACACCTTTGGTGTTGCTATATGTATGTATTATGTATCTTTGCCTCTGTACTTAGTGCTGTATTCTGTATTACCTAGTGCAGTATTCTGTATTCTGTTATACTCTGTACCTGTCCTCATTTATGTATGACATGGAACCTTTGCAAATTAGTCTCTGACTCAAAGGGTTGTAATTCCTAGACCTTCAATAAATAAATAAAAATAAAAACATCATGTGACTGCATCAGCAGTAGTGACAATGTACCCTTACCTCAGTACATTGCATCCTGTCCCCACACCCCACAATGCATCCTCGCTTCGGTAGCATTACGAAAGCAGTAGCAATTGTAGCCATGCCACTAATAAGTAGTGCATCTGTCCTTCATTATGCATGTGTGTGTTCCTGTGGTAGAGATGTACTTCTTGCTTTCAGTGTGCAGAATAGTGTGTTACTTGCATAGCAAGAAACAGAGCTGGTGGTGGTATCCTCCATAGAACCTTACAATCTTTACACACTGCCTTCTTCCAATGGTTGAAAAATGCAACATTCAGTAATGATCTAATTTTAGCATGTCCTGTAATATATGGTATATGTCCTGCTGCTTCATATAAGTGGCTATAGTGGTACTTGCAACATGCTTAATGCTTGTAACAGTATAGTATAGTCAGCATTAAACGTTAATTGAAATATGTTGTTAGCTAGTTTGAGTGCAAGTTGATTTTCAGTTGATTTGTGGTTTTTAATACAGGTTGTCTGACAAATAAGTAAAGTTTAATTAGTTATTAACCAGTTTTACCTGTTTCTAATATTAAAGATTACATCAAAAAGTTGAAATTTTAACATTTAGAGTTAGCAGCTCACTCAAAATGTGAACGTAAACCAAACAACAATTCAGTATCAGTGAGCTGAATGTGAAGTTTAATGATGACTGTACTGTGGTATGTGCCTTGAATAATACTGCTTGCTTTTCACTGTATGCCACACTTACAGCGACATCAACACAGCAAACTACACACCTGTTGGCAAAAACGATACTTTGCTAACAGGTTACTGTGTTAGTGTGCCCAAGACAGGGGCATACTGTCTCCCAGTCCTGCATCCCTGACCCAAATCAACTCTGACTGGAGTTGAGAATCCTAAAGATGGGGGGGTGAGAGGCAGAGCCCCCTGCATGGGGCATTTGGGGGGTACAGCTCTCCGATAAAAAAACAGGACTGGGAGACAAACAGGAATCATGTAGACCGCAACTCCCAGTTGACATGATTCCTATCAGCGAGATACCAGTCGACATAAAGGATGTCGAACCGGCATGGTAGAGCCGCTATTCACAACCCAATCCATGTATCCACAGAAAGAAACCGTAGTTACACCGATGTAAAAATGATAGCAGTGTATTTGTTGTACTTGTTCTTTCTTCTTCTTTTCTGTCTCAGAATGCCAAACAGCAACCTTCAGTGGTGAACAAGAACTCCAGCAACTGATGCAGCAAGTCAGATCTCATGCCGAGTACCTCATGGCAGTCCATGAAAAACAAGACAAAATATCTGGCAGCATGCACCACCTTGAGAGACTTGAGCATAGAATGTATGAAGCCTTGTACACTCTCAACAACAGCAAGGTGGTCCTTAATAGGAATATATCAGAACTAAAAGATAATGTTTTCAAGACCACCGTGTTGCTGCTGAGACCACACTGCATCAGTTGGTGGAGGAATGCATGAGACAAACCTTCTACTGTAGCAGCAGGAAGACCAGAAACCAGATTTTCAAAATTACATTGGACCAAGCACCACACTGCAATTGCAGCTGTGGTCCATAATCTGCGGCTGTGGGGATTTGTACTTTCAGTCCACCACAGCTGTGGGAGATGTTACACCTGGTCCCATCGGATGCAACATGTACTTGCAGCTGCAGGGGAAAACAGCTACAAGTTGACAGAAATGGGGGAGCAGGTCATAAACTTGCTCTGCCTTTTAAAATACTGCAGTTGTGGGAAAAACTGCAGCTCCACAAGTGGTAACCCACTTACACCAGTTTTTTTCCACAGCTGCGGGATTTTCAAGGGCTCTGAAAATCTAGCCCCAGTCCTTCAATGTCTGCATTAACATTTGTCCTCAACAACACCTGCATCCTCTGCCAGAGCCCCCTCCACATGTCCATGAAGAGAAGGAGGGGGTCTGAAACACCAACCAGTTCCTCCATTCTCTCCAGGACATTACCACACAGCAGAAGTTTCCATTTGTGATGCCCCTGCAGGGAACCAGTCACACACTCACCTCATCACGCTCATACAGAATGGGTGCCTCCTCATCAGATACAACTGAGCCGCTTGTTTTTTGTTTTGTTTTTTTGCACAGTGACATCTTCAAAACAACAAATATTCGAAAAGGGCTCTTTTTTGTTTTGCATTTTCAGTGTTAACTCCTAAAACTTTTTTCTCAGTAAAATTAAGTATTTTAATTTATGTACAGTTGTTTATATTTTTATATAATTTGTACTTAGAGTTTACTACATAAAATATTTTATTTTTGCATTATACTTTACCATTTTGTGTCTGTACTTGTACACATTATTACATGGTAAATGCACTTCTATCAGTATACATCCACACATGTATCTCATTCCAGCCCATGCACGAAGTCAGTGGCTAACTGTAAGCACAGATACACACATAGAATGATAACCCTCACATCTCACCTCAAAGTTCTTAGCTTGAGGGATAAATGGAAAACATTATGCATCAGCAGGCTGAGAAAACAATGTACAGAGGTAGAGCAAAATGCTATTTTTTATTTCCAGATTTGCCTGAAAAACTTCTTGTAAATCAGCTACCCTCTGAGCAAAATCAAAGTAAAATGGACATAATTAGACAGGAGAATGGAGTTACAACTACAAAACCAGCAGAAATTAATGACACTTATAAGAGATATTACTCCAAATTATACAAACTCGAATTAAACTCAGATGTATCTGAAATTTGCTGCAGACACCAACAGGCGTCAAGGGTGTGCCTTGGGGTCATTGGGCCTAATGATCACCCCATTCCATACATAAATAAGCTGAGATGGATACAGTATAGGAGAATGGGGTGAGTATTAGGGACAATGACCCCAAGGCATACGCCTGACGCCTGCCAGTTTTTGCAGGGTGGGGGTGGGGCATTAGGGTTGGAAACCCTGACACCTTGTGTCCTTACTTTTGTCACTTTACTAACAACCCTAATTGATGCATTAACCCTAATTGATGTATTAACAACATTGTTTTGCCATGAATTTCCTTACTTTTTCAGATAGTTTACTTGTATCCTTATTTAGCTGTGGGAGCGCATGGCCCTTCAGACCCTGCACTCCCACCCTCCGTAACTGTCCTTATGTCACAGTGGGAGCACAGGGCCCTCATGCTCCATGTTTTTCCTTATTTTATTGTGGGAGCGCATAATACTTTGGACCCTGCCCATGTATCTCTCTGTAGATGCATGACCAAATTATCAGCATAGCCATTTTATTACTCCAGAACATGTAACTGATAGACAACATTTTCAAATGTATTTATTTATTTATTGAAGATATCGGATAACATACATTTGAGTCAAAGACTCCTTTACAAAGGTTCCACATCATTGAGAACAGACACATCAGGGACAATAGCAACAATTAGACACAATAGTTACAGAAATGGTTACAGAAAATACAGTAAAGCAGCTGGCGATACAGAGATACAGAGTGCTGCCAAGCATCTGGGATTTGAAAAATGATAGCTGTGACATATAAGAGCTGGGTAATAAGAAGGCAATGTTGAAAATCTGAGGTCAAAATATTAAAACATTTTGAAGTTACGAGTAAGCGTACCGAAATTGCGACGAATGGTCATAAATTTGATATTTTTTCATATTTTGACCCGAAGTTTTGAACATACTCTTCTTATGATCCCACCTCATAAATCCTGTAGGTGAAAATTTTCAAATCCTTCTCAAAACACCATCCTGAACCTTAGGTGCGAAAACACATTTCAGGCAGGATGTGAAAAATGACAGCTGTTCTGTTCATACAGTGGTGTGGAAAAATGGCTATGTCAAAAATTTGGAATTAAATTATTAAACATTACCAAAGTTGTGTGTGTGTGTGTGTGTGTGTGTGTGTGTGTATGTGTATGTCTGTAGAAAAATTTCAATCACTGCACATAACTCAGCCATTTTTAGAAATTGTTTCACCAAATGTTCAACACTGGCTTTTTGGGACCCCTCCTCATGAACACTGGCACTGTTATTTTATTAATTGGTCCCAAAAGGTGATTTCAAGCAGCTACCACAAAATCATCTTCTGATCCCAATTAACAAAATGACAGTGACAGTGTTCATGAGTTGGGGTCCCAAAGAGCCCATGTTGAACATCTGGTGAAAAAATAGCAAAAGAAATGGTTACGAGGTTAAAGAACACATGTGGTGATTTAAGAAGGGCCTAAAAGTCCCCCACCTAGCATGGAACCAGTGCAACTGTTATCACTGACTCTCCATTCTGTTTCTTGAATGAAATGCTTGCTTGCATTCTGTTACTGTGCCTCTATCTCTTGTAACGCTTAACTGAAATGATATGTCCATATTACAAATGCTGTTTAGTTGGCAATCTCAATGTTTTACTGTATATGATATATTTTATTCCACTGCCTGTACTTCTGCAATGTTCATTATTTACTGTCTCATCTGTATGTAACTAATTCCAGGTTACCCCTGAAAAAGGGACTCTGTGAGGCCCAGTGGACTTATCCGGTCAACATAATTCAATAAATAAATAAAATAAATAAGTTCAAAACTCCATTAAAATGCATTGTACAGCACCCGCTTTGATTTCTCAGTTTATAGTTTGGCTTTAAAGAGTGCAGACATGTCCTGGTCCACTAAAGATGACAGTGGACGGCCTCCAGTGGTAAGTATAGGGCAAGGGAGGGGTGGTGGGTGCTCAGTGGGAGGGTAGGGATGGACAAAGGTGATGGCAGAGACAATGTGGAACCATTTTCTTTTATTCAGGTATATAAATGAAAAGATGTTGGGGGACTGTTTTTCTTTTCTCAGGTATAGAAAACCCATGTTTGGGGACCCAGGGAGTAGACTCCCCAGTGTCTCACACTACTGTTGGGGGTGACACATGTATGAGGATACTGAGAGTTGGCTCCCCAGTGTCCCACACTGCTGAGGGGGTTAATCCATGTCTCAGGACACTGGGAGTGGGCTCCCAAGTGTCCAACACTGCTGGGGGGGGATACCTGACTCAGGACACTTGGAGTGGGCTCCCCAGTGTCCCACTCTTCTGAGGTTCATGTCTAGGGAGAAATCCAAAAGGCAGTTGCTCTGAACTCCAGCTGTATGCCAGTGCAAAAAACACAAGGAGGTGGCTCTCCTCCAACAACGAACAACAAAGACAAATTAGTGGAATGCACAAAAAAAGCACCAGAGAAGTAAAGTAAGGCAAAATTGTCTTTATGCAAAGCTTCTCACAGTTACAGCACACTGCTTATAATTTAGCAACTTTACAAGTACAGCAGTACCCTAGTGTCTTGACTCTCACAAATCTTCTGTAGGGGTTACTATAAAAACGCTCGATCTCACCTGCATCTCTACATGTGAAGCTACCGACTCACTTGCTCTTACAGTAGTTAATGTAGAGTCAGCAGCATTTTAACAGTTAAAAACATGGATTTCTTCTTTTGTTTTATAAAGGTTTGCTGCTATTGCAGTCTGGACTAGTGTATTTTACAGCAGAGAACTCTGCTCAGTCACGCTACGGAATGAGACAAATGTGAAAGCATGCGTCTATGCTTGTGAAGCCACCGACTTGCTCACACTCAGGTAACGCAGAGCCAGGGGCATTTTGACAGCACCGTACAAACATCTGAATAAAAATACACGGATTAATTTTTTTTTTTTTTTGCTACAAAAACATGCTGATAAGTTAAGTCTGGACTGCTTTATTTTACAGAATGAACACGGCTCGGTCACACTAACAATGAGCCAAAAGGGAAAGTAGTTAAAAGTGGAAAACAAAGACCAGTAACAAACTGACACAGTGTTAAAATGCTAGAATCAACAAGATAAATCCATTTTATGAATGTGGGGATTTTTTATGCAATTTGGGGCAGCTACTATACAGTGTGACTCTGCTACAGAGATTTCCTTATGACTGTGGGAGGCAGCCTGTGTGTGCCAATTGTGTGTGTGTGTGTGTGGCAATCTGTCTGTGCCAGGTGTGGAGTGATCTCAGTGCTGGTGACAAGGTTCTGAAGGCTTGAAAGTAGTTTAGCTGTGCAGTCTTACTGAGTGCCATGTGGTCATTGTAGAATAATGCACAGTCATGTGATATGTTTTAACCAATCAGAACACTGGATTTTCACTGAATTTTCTTACCCATTTTATAAATTATATATATATGCTGTATGTATATATATATATATATATATAGAGAGAGAGAGAGAGAGTATACACGTATATTTATTATATATATAGCTATACCTCTTTGCAAACAACACTACATTAATGCATCAGTTACAGTTGATATCAAACTGAAAAAAGGAAGGAAATATGATGTTAGGGTTTCCAACACTGACACTTGACCCCCCATCCTGCACACACCAACAGACGTGAGGGGTGTGCCTTCAGGTCATCAGCACTAACGTTCGCCCCATTCTCCTATACTGTATCCATCTCAGCTTATTTACTTATGGAATTGGATGAGCATTAGTGCTGATGATCTCCCCTACCCCAACTCACACCCCCAACACCTGTTGGTATCTGCAAGATGGGAGGTGGGTTATTATGGTTAGAAACCCTAACGTCATTGTTCCCTCCTTTTTATGGTTTGATATCAACACTAACTGATGCATTAACATCGTTTTTTAAAGAAATTCATTACTTTTTGAGATAGTGTAATTGTAGCCTTACTTGCCTGTGGGAGCGTAGGGCTCAAAAGCCCTGTGCTCCATCCCTCCATAGATGCGAATATGTATGTTGCTCTAGAAGGTCCCTGCACTTCCATGTATAGGAGAACAGTGATAAAATTGGAAGCATAGCCATCTTATTACCACACCTCATGTACCTGGTACAGAAAATTTTCTAATCCCTGCCAAAACATAATTCTGCATAACTACAACGCCATTCCATGCCACATGTCAGCCAGAATTTGAAAAATGACAGCTGTGACATACATGAGGCGGGGTAATAAAAAGTCCATGTTGAAAATTTGGGGTCAATATATTTAATATTTCCAAAGTTACAAGTGTGCCTAGCAGAATTGCAACAAACAGACATAACTTTGCCATTTTTACCCCAAATTTTCAACATAACTTTCTTATGACCCCACCTCATGAACAATATGACTATCATTATGCAAATCTTGCCCAAAAGGTGAACTCGCCACGAGACTGTGAAATCAACTTTCAGGCAGGAGTTGTGTATCAACAGTCATATTGTTCATGAGGTGGGATCCCCAAAAGGCTACGGTATGTTGCAAATTTTGGGTCAAAATGCCAAAAACAGCTGAGTTATGCACCAAACTTCAAACCCCACTAAAATACATTGAACCACATTTACCTTAATTTCTCATATTGCAGTCATCAGTTCCAGCTGCAAGACGTGTCTTTGATTGGGAGTGGGTCTCAAACCTGGGACCTGTTCAGGTGAATGAGGGTGTGTAGGGGTGTACTGGGAGGTGTGGGGTGGTGGCTGCTGAGTGGGAGGTGGGCGGTTGATCAGCAAGAGACCTTTAACCAACCAACAAAAAAAAGAATTGAGGAATCATTTTCTTTTTTCAAGTTATTCCTGAATGAGAGGGTGGAGGGATGCCACTAGACACCAGAGATCACAATTACAATTATGGGGATGGTGATCAGAGGGTAGGGGTGCCACTAGACACTGGGGATCAAAATAACAAGGGGGATGGCATTTGGAGGGTTGGGGTGTCACTAGACACCAGGGATCAAAGTTAAAACCATGGGGACGGTGATCAGAGGGTGGAGGGTGCCACAACAAAACCAAAAACATTGAGGATGGTTTTCATTTGTTCAGGTAAATGACAGCATCTGGGGTGGGGGGTACCACTAGACACTGGAGAAATTGCTCAAATCATGAGGATGGTGAACATTGGGTGGGGAGGTGCCACTAGACACCAGGAAAGCATTGTGAAGTAAGGAGGACCATGATTAGGGTTGGGGTGGATGTGCCACTAGACACCAGAGAGGAAAATATTGTGGAGCAATGGGGACCATGATCATGGGTGGGAGTACCACTAGACACCAGGTAAAAAAATTTGTAACAGATATGAAAATCGGGGGAGGCCACTAGACACCACAGGAAACAAAAATAAGACAGGGGATGGGGATCAGAGGGTGGGGGATGCCACTAGTCACCATGGAAATGTAGGGAAAGGATTCTCGAGTGATGAGAAAGGATCTTTCTTTTTGTGACTTGTGATATGAAAAATGATTCTTTTTTTGTATCACACAGTCACAAAAAAGGGATTATAACAGTCAATAAAACACATTTCTAGGGTATATCTGTAACATTGAAGTGTAGATTGCACCTAGGGGGATCCCGATCAGCCAGCTAGGTGTGTTGGTCTTTCTCAAGGATGTCACTTTTGTGGCTTTTGAGAAAAACAATTTTTAAGAAAAACAGAAACAAGATGGTGGCAAATGAAAAAAGAATTTTCCCACATGAAACAGGATTCCTTTTTCATTCCATACAGCTATCATTTAGTGCTTACTGAGCATGCTCAGAAATTATTTTTTTAATTTTTTAAATTGCAATAACTTGAAAATGGCTTATTGTTTTTTCACCAGACTAGCAAAAGGCACATTTGTGTGCTAGTCCCTTCTGCTCTAAAATTTAAAACCAAAAAAAAAAACCATTTGGGCTGTAGGAAAGTTTAAAGAAAAATCCCAGCAAAGTCAATGAGTGAAAAAATGCTTTTTCCCCTATTTGGAACTTGGCAACCACATATCCAACCAAAGCATCATTTGCAACATCCAGAGATGTGCCATAGGTGAAGGTGCATGCCAATTTTCATGCAAATCTGTTGAACAGTTGCAGAGTTATTAAAGTACTAAATTTCGGGACCACGTGATGCAGATAGTCGCTCCTCTGTATAGCTCCAGCCTCCCGTCTCTATATTTTCATTTTCTGGTATACTTTCTCGATCTCTAAACCTCAAATTTCGAGTTATTCTGGTTCCCTACAACTTTGTGCCCTTGCAGGGTGATTTCGTGAGAGAATGGAAGTTTACATGAAAAAACAACAGCAGAAACACACCCCGCCAGTTACACCAGAGAAGGCCTCAAAAAAATCCCAGGCCTCGAGTGGAACAGAAAAGGGAGACATTCTGAATCTAGGGGCTGATCGGGAGCTGCTCACATTGTCCAGATTTTTGGAGGAATTTAAACCTTTCAGAGATGAGATCAAGGAGATGGCATCAGAAATGAAATTGCTCACGAGAAAAATAGAAGAAATTACCCTCGCTACCTCAGACAACACAACTAGGATCTTCTCTCTAGAGAAGCAAGTCAAGAGGTTTGAGCCTGAGATGGCAGCACTGCATCAGAAACTGTCTAGACTTGAGGTCAAGATTGAAGACCTTGAAGGTCGTAACCGGAGAAATAATGTTGTGATTCTTGGGTTACCAGAGGGAGAAGAGGGCCAGAATACCATAGCTTTTATCCAGAAGTTGGTCAAGAAGATTGAAGGCCCTTCCCCATTTGGGGCTAAATATATTATTGAGAGATTCCACAGGTCATTAAGACTGAAACCCCCTCCCAGAGCAACGCCCCGACCTATAATCTGTCATTTCTTAAATTATTTACAGCGACAACATTTCCTGTACAAAGTGAGAGAACTCCAAGAAGTTCGTTGGGAGCAAGTTAAGCTTAGAATAGCGCAAGATATCCCAGGTTCAGTCCATTTGAAGTGAGCGGCTTTTCATCCTGTTGTTTCAAAAATTATTGCGGCTGGACTTAAATTTTGTATGGGATACCCGACCAGGCTACAGGTACAGCTGGCTGGTTCCTGGGCTACCTACAAGGATTCAGAGGCAGCGTTTGCTGGTTTAAAATTAGCACTGCCAGATCTCTTCAGGGACACATGAAAATCCTTAGGGCTCTCTCAACAAGATGAGAACCACTTTGAGCAGGCTGGGTACTCATGTAAAGGGATCTTCTGGAAAGCAACAGTTACACATTCTTGGACTCTCACTTCAGCCCGAATATGGGGCAGAAAGGACTTTCTTTTTCTTTTTTACAGTGATATAGTTGTGGATGCATGCTCTTACTTGTCTTGTCTGGGTCTGGGGTTTCGAGCCCTTCGGTTTTCTAAGTGTTCCAATCAGGGAAGCGCATTCCTTCTTGTTTTGTCTGGGTCTAGGGTCTCAAGTAATCAAGCGATTTCTCACTAGTTTTCGTATTGGCAGAAAACAATGCCTATTTAGCAACATCTGGTCTCCCCCTCTCCTGTGGGAGTTTAGTAAGGAAGGGTTTGGTGGAAGGCTTTAGCCTTGTGGGAAATCCAATTATAAGGGCCGAGATGTCCTTTCCTTTGTAAGGCATCAGGGTGCTGTTACACACTCATAACACAGGAGGGAGCTTGTGCTCCATGCATGTTAAGTGCCAAGGGCTCCTAAAGTAGGAGATAAGATGGGATTTACTGGAACAAATGTGCAACAACTGGGAGGAGAGGATTGGGGACTTGTCCCTATAGGGCTGGAGAGCCTGCTGAGATGAAGGCCCGCTCAATGCATGTTATGTTCAGCTGAGGCCGACTTCCCGATTTTGTGCCACGAGGTGCCTTATCACACTCAACAAGCCATATGCCCTTGTAAGCCGTGATGTTACTGGGGGCAATGTTTTATTGATATTGGCTTACTTCTTATGGCCCTCATTAGGGGACAGGCGGAAGATACAAGGGCTTGTATAGTAGGGATGTTGCAATCTCTCTCTTTCATTTGTTACTAGCATTTCAAAAAAGGGGAATGTATTATAAAGAATACAGGGTTTGGGGGACAGCTTTTCAGGGGGCTGGAGGAGGAGTAGTAAACAGAGCATTGCTGAACGTTGTTGGCGATAAGAGGAGGGTTTGGGTGGATGGTTTTTTGGATTATGTTTTGGAGATACTGGATGATGTGGATTGTTCGAGGGTAATCGGGAGGTGGGGAGGGACAGGAGTTCAATGGGGGTGGGAGACCAGCACAGCAGATTCAGGGGAATAGAATCACCTGTTACATGTCAGCAGGATATGTTAGATATTTTATCTGGATTATACCTGATATAATAGATGGCTCAGAATATTAATATTGCTACATGGAATGCGAAGGGGATCAGGAAAAAACTGAAACAATATCAAGTACTTAAACATCTGAGTTTGTTATGTGCCCAGATATCATTCATACAAAAATCTCATTTAGTGGATTCTGAAGTATTACAACTTCGAAGACAACAGATAGGTCAGGTTTTCATGCTTCAGGGGAAACCAATAGTTGTGGGGTCATGATACTGATTAACAGAAATATCCCATTTGTCCCTTCTTGGGTATTTAAGGATTTGGAAGGCAGTTATGTCTTAGTGCAGTGCACTATTTGGGCCATGCCATTGGTTTTAGGTAGCATATATGGTCCAAACACAGACGATCCCTCTTTTTTTATGAAATTGATTTCCACCATTCTTCCTAAACTCCCTATCCCAATTATATTAGGGGGAGATTTTAATTTAGTTTTGGATCTGAATCTGGATAGATCAAGCACTGGGTAGAGGGGACCAACACCTGGACACAGGGCCTTTAAGGAGATGATGGATCAGTGCGGATTGTGCGATGTCTGGAGGGTCACACATCCTAATATTAGGCAATATACTTATCGTTCACCAGTTCATGGCATGCAATCTCGCATTGATTACCTATTAGTTTCTCATGAGCTCTTGCCAGCGGTTATATCCACCTCGATCCAACTGGGTCCTATATCGGATCATTCTTTAGTCTTGGGTAATTTGGCTTTTCTTAATATCCCCAAAAGAGAGACCAGATGGAAATTAAATGAACAATTACTAAAAGATGAAAAGTATAGAAGAGAGGTGAAAGAGCAGATAGAATTTTTCTTTTCCACCAACCCAATAGATAGTGCAAGACCGGATATCTTATGGGGAGACTTTAAGGCTTGTATAAGGGATATTCTCATTAGTCTAGCTACAAGGAGGAAGAGGGCACAGGAAATGGAGTTACTCTTTTTATTGTCTCAGATATGGGTATTAGAAAGTATACACCCAGATATAATTTCTCAAGAGGAGTCACAGAAGTTATTAATATATAAAGATAAGTATCTGGGAATGTTAAGAGAAAAGGCTGAGTTGGCAATAATCCGTACAAAGGCCAGTTTTACAGATCAAGGAGAAAAAGCAGGGCACCTGTTGGCTTTACATTTAAAACAACAAGAATCAGCAAGATTTATACCCCCAATAAGGTTTCAGTCTGACGGGACCCTGAAGGTATCCCCCTCAGAGATAGTCCAGGAATTTGTTACCTTTTACAAACAATTATATAGGGACATGGATAGTCCTCCGCCCATTCAAAAACTGGATGAGTATCTCAAGGAAACTCATCTTCCATTACTATCTGACTCTCAAAAGAAATTCTTATCGTCCCCTTGATCACAGGAAGAGATAGCAACTGTTGTAAAGGACTTGCCTATGGGTAAAGTCCCGGGTCCAGATGGATTTTCAGCATTATTTTATAAAGCTTTTATGAAGCAGCTACTTCCCATGTTGCATCGGCTCTATTTGCATATCTTGTCTGGAGAGGTGGCAGATGCACATCTGTTTGAGGCATTGATAGTTTTGTTACCTAAACCAGACAAAGACCCAGAAATGGTTCAGAGCTATAGGCCAATATCTTTGCTGAATCAAGATGTCAAAATTCTCTCAACGATAATAGTGGATAGACTAACCCTGGTTCTTCCGGATCTTGTGTGTATGTCTCAAGTGGGATTTATGAGAGGACATGCATCTTCAGATCACCTGCGTACTCTCTCCCATGTCTTCTCGGAGTCCAGGGATGCCATATATCCTGCAGGGTTGGTCTCCCTGGATGCCGAGAAGGCATTTGATTGGGTTAACTGGACTTTTCTTTTTCAAGCCCTCAAGGCATTTGGATTCCCATCCATGTTCATAGATTGGATCAGGGCAATTTACCTGTCTCCTACGTCGAGGATTTCAGGGACTGGAACCTTCTCCAAGTCTTTTACACTGCAGTCAGGAATGAGGCAGTGATGCCCTCTCTCTCTCCATTACTTTCCAATCTTTACCTGGAACCCCTTATTCAACATATTCTCAAAAATGAAGGGATACAAGGTATTCCTATTAGGAATGAGGTAGTGAAAGTAACAGCGTACGCCGATGACCTTCTCCTACATTTGGCTAATCCGTTAATATATATCCCGAATATGCTAAGGGAGGTTGATAGATTTAGTAGTTTCTCGAATTATAAGTTAAATCCCAATAAGACATCCTTTTTCCATCTTAACCATAAAGTCTTTAAGACTGACATTATTTCTCTGGGACTATGCTGGACACCCCAGGCTATTAAATATTTAGGCATAAAATTAACACGTAATCCCTCCTTGTGGTTTAAGGAGAACCTGGACCCCTTCTGCAGGGGATCACTCAAGATTTAGAAAAATGGGATAAACTCCCATTATCTTTATGGGGTCGTATTAATATTATTATGATGAATGTGTTTCCCCATTTATTTTATCCTTTGTTGCATCTTAATTCATTCATCCCCCCAAGTTGGTTTCAGAAAACACATAAACTCTTTACCAAGTTTATTTGGTCAGATAAGACCTCCAGGCTGGCATACCATAAGTTAGCTGCACCTAAGAATGAGGGGGTGGTTGAGGATTCCTTACTTGCCCATCTACTACTGGGCTAGTCATTTGGATAAATACCTGATAGAAGACCGGGTCCAGATAACATGAACCCGCTTGGCTTAAGATCGAATTAGATTTTTTCCAATCTATGAACATGGACCCCCTGACTATACTCTATCTAAAAATTTCTCAGATGCAAGATATTAATAAATGTCCCACTATCATGACCTCACTAAGAGTACATTCGCTATTGTGCTCTTTCTTGCGTTATAATCAAAGTAATGATCTCACTCAATCCATTTGGAATTCCCCAGCTTTCACTATAAACAAACAGAAAATTCCCCGTTCATGGTTCCGTCACTTAGGAGATGGGATACTAATTTCATTTCTGGATGAAGTTTGTGAGTGGCTCTCATTTTCTCAGTTCATACACAAGTTCAAAATACCTGAGTCTCAGACTTTTAAAGTGTTTCAACTGAGGCACTTGTTAACGACGGTCTTTGGGGCCACTCCACCCCGTCCACTGACCTTTGCATTGGTATCTGAACTTTCCCCTTTACTAGTCTCTTCTGGTGTGATTTCTAAAGTTTATCAAGTCTTGTTCCAATGGAGGTTTGGATGCAGTGGTGGCCCCACCAACTTCTGGGTTTAATTTTTTTCCCCAGTATACTTTTAAGTGGCCCATCCTCTGGATGTACTGTCATAAATATGTATCCCAAGATAGATTACGTCTCATGCAGTTCCATATCTTGCATAATTTATACTATACCCCAACTAAACTGGTGAAATGGGGCCTTCTTGATACTGATAGGTGTAATTAGTGTTCCCAGGATGCAGGATTACTTTTCCATTTTCTCTGATCATGCCCCTGGATAGCATCATTATGGGAGCAAATAAAAACCAATCTGGATCCTTTTCTGGGTCTACAGGACTATTTTACACTGGATATTTACCTGTTGAGGGATCTCTTCTCCATAAAGGTTAAGATCCGGAGATTTCACATATCTATGGTGGCGCTCTCGGTTAAAAAAGTCATTCTCAGGCGTTGGAAGGAAAGGACCAGCCCAACATATCAGGAGTGGCTCCATGAGATCTTAGCAAATATATGTACAGAGAAGGCTATTGCTACCCTTCAAAACAGACTACATAGGTATAAGGATATCTGGGATCCCCTTCATAGTTTAATTACAGTGGCTATGAAGTAGTGTGTATCAGAGGTTACTATCTTAATTACTCTTGGTATAGGTAGTTAGCGGGTAATAACAGTGTTAGAATGAACTTCTGTGGCCGGGGAGGGGAGGGAAGGGTTGGGGGCAGTATGATTTGATTTGTTTTATGAATCCTACATCAAAGTGCTCATTACTGCCTCCTGTAATGTGAAAAATGTGGTGAATAAGCTTTGAATTATAAAGTGCTAAATTTCGAGTTTAACATTGAAGTGACCTTTCTTGGAGGTCCTCCCAGTGCCTAGAGCTAGTGTGGGAAACAATCAGAAAAATTGGAGTGGTAAATGAATGGCTCAAAACATGGTGTGTGGCTAGGGGGTATGGGTTGGTTGGGGAATGGGGTGCAAGCTGGGAGGACAAGGGGTTGTATGTTAGGGATAGGCTACACTTAAATTTGGGGGGGGGTTGAAACTAAAGCTGACCAAGTTCATCAAAGCTAGGTGGGGTTTAAACTTGTGAATGGGGGGGTCTGGGGCTTAAGGCTGCTGTGGACAGGTACATTATGGGAGGACTTGGCCTTCTGCCCCCAGCAAGGGGGAAGGGGTGCTCAACAGGGGCATCTGACAGTGTGCATGGGAGCAGGGGCCTGAAGTTAACTGGGGGATCTAGGGGAAGGGAGATGAGAGAGAGGGCAAGGGGCAGGGATAGAAGGTGGTTCTGATTAATGCCAGGATCATAGGAAATAAGATGCCTGAGCTTCATGCAATGCTAACTGAAGGGGAAGTGGAAGTGGTGGCAGTCACTGAAACTTGGACTACTGCTCAGCATCACTGGGACCTAAACCTGGTAGGGTGCATCATGTTCAGGAAGGACAGGGCTGTTGTTGGGGGGGGTGACATTCATCATTAGGAATGGCATCATTATTTGCAGGTTGGAGGGGGTAGAGGGACACATAGAGGCATTATGGGTTACCTTCCAGGCCCCTGGGAATAATAGGGTCAGTCTGGGATGGTTTATATGCCGCCCATGCAGGCTGAGAAACTCAAGGAGGGCCTGGTGATGAATTTAAGGGAACACTGTGGGCTGGGGGAAGAAACAACTGTGGTGCTGGGAGACCTCAACATGACAAGGGTTGACTGTGGCACTATGGTGTCTTCATCGGCTGGGGAGCAATGTTTGCTAGACATCTTCCAAGATGCCTTCCAAACCCAACTGGTGATGGACCCGACAAGAAAGGGTAGCATCCTGGATGTGGTCCTGTCGGACTATGATCTGGTTAGAAACCTAGTGGTGGGGGACCCCATGGCAGGAAGCGATCATGCCACAGTGTGGTTTTCCCTGGATCGGGGTGGGGGAGTCACACTAAAATGGTGGTGGTTGACTTTAGGGGGTGGACTTTAGTGGTATGGAGGAGATCCTCAAGGGGCATTTTGGGGGGATCAGACATGATAGGGATACATAGAGCAGGTGGGAAATAATTAAACGAGGCTTCTGGAAGCTACCAAGGCATGCACAAAGGTTCAATGCAAGTTTGGTAGGGCCAGGAAGCTGAGCTAGTGGACCAGACAGGTCCAGGAGATGGTGAGGGAGAAAAAATCTGCTTACAGAAGATATAAGCGCTCACGTGGGGATGTTGTCAAGGGGGAGTACAACAGATTAGCCAAAAAGGTAACCAAGATGGTGATAGCAGCCAAGGTGAGGATGAAGGAGAGCTTAGTACAAGGGATCAGAAATAGGGAAAAAGTGTTCTTTGGGTACATCAGGAAAAGGAGGAAAGTGAAGGGACAGATTAGCAGACTGAAGTCGGGAAGGGGGTGGGCCGAGAAGGCTAGGGAGCAGGCAGAGGTTCTTAATGAGTACTTTGCCTCAGTCTTCAAAAGAGTTGATGGAGGACATCACCAGAAGGGGGGATGTGGGTTAGAAAGGAGGAAGCGGGGAGCCCTCAGACACTGAAATTACCATTGGTAGGGTGAGGGAGGCCCTTAAGTCCCTGAGAATAGAGAAGGCATGGGTCCAGATGGCCTTCATCCCAGGGTGCTGAAGGAGATAGCAGACATTCTTGCAGCACCTCTGGTGGACCATTTTAACTCCTCCCTAAAAATAGACTGGGTACCTCAGGATTGGAGGATAGTGCATGTTGTGCCTATCCACAAAAGTGGCTCACGGGAGGAGCCAGGTAACTACAGACCTGTCAGTCTGACATCAGTGGTGGGCACAATGATGGAGGCCATCTTGAAAGAGAGGCTGTAGGTGTTCATGGAGACATGGGGCCATCTGTATGATCACCAACATGGCTTCGTGCCAGGGAGATTGTGTCAGACTAACCTTGTGGAGTTCTATGATTGGGTGACAAAGGTGCTGGACCAGGGAAGGCCATTGGATGTCCTCTTTTTTGACCTCAGCAAAGCGTTTGACTCAGGGCCACACCCGAGGTTTCTGGACAAGCTTGGGGATCTGGGGGTAGGGAAAGGGATGGTGAGGTGGATAGGGAACTGGCTAACTGGTAGGACCCAGAGGGGGAGGGGGAAGTATCATCTCCAAGGAAGGTCATTAGTGGGGTTCTGCAGGGGTCAGTGTTGGACCAACTCCTGTTTAATACTTACATTGCAGATATTAGAAATGGTATTAGGAGTGAGATGAGTCTCTCTGTGGATGACTCAAAGCTAGGGGCAGTGGTGGATGGGAAGGAGGATAGAAGAGCTGTACAGGGGGACCTGGAGATTCTGGAGAGGTGGTCATGCACTTGTAAATTGAGGTTCAATGCCAAGAAGTGTAGGGTTCTCCACTTGAAGCTAAGAAACCTGGATTATGAGTATTTTCTGGGTGGGAAGAAGCTGCAGTTTTTTTGGGGGGAAGGGATCTTGGGGTGGTAGTGGATGCCAAAATGAATAACTCTGAGCAGTGTAGGATGACTGCGACTAAAGCGAATAAAATGCTCAGGTGCATTGTCAGGAGGATAACCTCAAGAAGACGGGAGGTACTCCTCCCTCTGTATAACTGCCTGTTTAGACTGTACCTAGAGTACTGCATGCAGTTTTGGTGCCCTTACTTAAAAAAGGACATTGCACTTCTGGAGAGAGTCCAGAGAAAAGTGACCAGGATGATGCAGGGTCTGGGGGAGAGATCATATGAGGCGATATTTGAGAAGCTGAACTTGTACTCCTTGGAATAGAGAAGAGACAGAGGGAATATGATTGAGGTCTTTAAATATCTAAAGGCAATGAACAGGGTCAGTCTAAATATGGTGTTCCAGATGAGGGAAGAGGGGGCCACCGGAGGTATTCCATGAGGCTGGTTGGCAGGGGGCTCAAAGGGAGACGAGGAGATGCTACTTTACTGAGAGGATGGTGGACCCATGGAACACACTGCCTGTGGAGTTGGTGGTGGTGGATACAGTGGAGGGATTCAAGAGGGGCTGAGACAAAAACAAGGGGAGGGTAAAACTGAGAAATGCCAGATCCGGAGTTGCACCTCTGTTGGGGGATGGGGTCAGGGGGATTTACAGGGGAGGTATGCAGGGCAGCAACAGTGTCCTGACCAGGTGCTGATTTTTGAGCAGACTCGATAGACTTTCAGGCCTACTGTCCTGGCAACTTAGTATTTTAGAATGTAAGTGGCTACTCAACCCTAACTACAGGGGCACGGCCGCGCCACTATAATTCTTTGCAAAAAAACTGCATTAATGCAACATTAAGGGTTTAAGCTAAAGCAAAAAAAGTGGGGAAATGTGACATTAGGGACAACTGTAGAACCTCAACCCCACCCTTAAAGCCAATCGGGGTAGAGTCTTCTTAGGGGTTGTCAACCCTAAACTCACCCCACCAGGTGTGTATGTTTTTGGAGTGTATAGAATGGGATTAGCTTTAGTTTTTTTTTTATTTAAACTGAGGTCTTTTATAGCTACATCAGACTCTGCTCAGTGCTACCTCCTGAAGAAAAAGAAGAGCTAATTGTATACTCACACACACATTTCTGCACTGCTTGCTGTCTAATTTAGAAAGCAGTTGTGACGCATAAGTTAACATCACAGTCATGAGTCTTGAGTTCAGTAGATTCAAACTGAATTAAATTATCAGGTTCAGTGGTGCTATTGCAAGGCAACATGAGTGACACAGAGGGACTGATGCAAGGGGAATAATGCATGTGAAACAAGACAAGAGGTTAGATTTTACAATAAAAAATGCAGAGAATTTGAGGGAGTCACATGATGCAGTGCACCGAGTAGCACACTTCTGCCTGAGCTCCTACCCTCCGCTCTGTTTTATTTTGATTATCTATGTTTCTGCAGCGGTTTATACTCTGATTTTCTTGGGGCAGTTTGGCGCAATCCAGTACTCGTGCTGCTGTGGCCAAATGGAGATAGAGATGAAGAAGAGTTTGCCCAAACACACTACTCCTGCATCTCCTGAGAAGGCCCCGAAGAAGACCATGGCCTCGTCTGCAGCTTTGTTGCAGCCTTCTGGCGCTAGCAATGTGGACTCAGAGCCTCTCACCTTAGCCAGGTTTCTAGGTGAATTTCAGCCCTTCAAGCTAGAGCTACAGTCAATTTTGGGGGAAATTAAATCTATTACCAACAGTATGGAATCTCTGGCACAGAAGACCTCTGATAATGAGGTCTGTATACGCTCACTAGAGCGCAAGCAAGATCAAGCTGGATCTGAACTGGTGGCCGTCCGGCAACGAGTAGCCAAACTGGAGACTAAAGTCGAAGATTTGGAAGGCCGAAGTCACTGCAATAACACGGTACTAATCGGCCTCCCAGAGTGAGAAGAAGGCTCAGACCTGGTTAAGTTCGCTAGAAAACTCGTAACAAAAATAGCAGGCTCTTCTCCGTTTGGCAACGATTACACCATCGAAAGAGCACATAGAGTGTTCCGTCCAACATCACCTCAAGGAGCTGCCCCTAGATCTTTCATCCTTCATTTCCTGAACTGTCAGGAGAAACAGCATTTCTTGGTTAAAGCTCGAGAAGCTAAAGAACTTACATGGAAAGGTGCTAAGATCAGAATCACTCAAGACCTACCCCTGTCTGTGCATCAGAAATGGGCTTCCTAGCACCCTATAGTTGTGAAGCTAATAGCAGCAGCTATTAAATTTAAGATGAGTTACCCTGCCAAACTGCAAGTGCTCGTGGCAGGCTCCTGGCGTGCATGTGAAGATGTCGAGGCTGCGGCTGCCAATCTGAGGGCTGCCTTTCCAGATCTTTTTCGCACCCCTTTGAAGCTGGAATCTAAAGCGCTCATTTTTTTAATTTGTTTAGTGGAATGGGATGTCTGTTTAAGGGTTCCCCCTTATCTTCTT
Source organism: Neoceratodus forsteri (assembly GCA_016271365.2). Classification (NCBI taxonomy): domain Eukaryota; kingdom Metazoa; phylum Chordata; order Ceratodontiformes; family Ceratodontidae; genus Neoceratodus; species Neoceratodus forsteri. The sequence continues at coordinate 80,392,530 of CM057453.1, forward strand.
AAGCAAAGGCACAGGGAAGGTAGACGATGGAGGTACCCTGGTCTCTGTTAAGGACTTGAACAGCTTTTCTCTGAAAGACTGTACTCACCAGCCATGAAGCAGTATTTCCTGAGGTTTTGGCTTTCTGGAGATCACTGTGACTACTTCTAGCAGCCCCGTAAAGGCGCCCAAATGATAGCAGGGGCTTCGATCTCATGGGTAACTTGTACCATTTGCTGAAGGGTTTCCCTTTAACTCTGACAGTTTATTTTGGTTCCCTGAGTCTCCGTTGGTGACCTACGTTTGGTTTGTCCAAAGAACTCAATATGATGCTGCGATTGTGTTAACTTTACATCATAGAATTGAAATATGGAACAGTGCCTGTGTTTTTATTATAATTTTGTTATTTTCACTTTGGGATTCCATTTTAAGTAGAGGTGTAGGCTGTTTATCGCTAGATGGCACCAAAGACTGTATGTGCTACCCTTTCTTTCTAGTAACTGCATAATGGGTTTACACAGGGTAAAATGTTCGGTTTGATTTTATTTGAGGAGAAACAACTCTCTTAGGGGGCAATCTTTATATATTCTGCTTGCCTGACAAAGGAAAAGGCTACTTTATATATTTGTCTGGATCGTCTTGCTTTTGTCCCCTCTTTTGTTTAGCAGTGCACAGGTTTTATTTCCACTAGCCAAGGTGGCGTTCCTACCCTAGTACAGGGCCATTAGATTATGCCTGAATGCTTTACTTTTATGTGCTGGGTTTACTAATGCTATTCCTCAACAAGGGCAGCTAGTTTGGGATTCCGGGATACTGGATGTAAATATTGTTGGTTAAAAGATAATCGCTGCATTACAAATCATTGAAATTGTTATTGTACTGCTTACTCAAGCGGCTGTTGGGAGTGGGGTGGGGGTGATGGGGAATGCATAGGTGAGCTGTTTATCATGTACCTAGCAATGTGTGGGGAGTGGGAGGGTTGGGTTTTGTTTTATGGTCTTGGGGTTATTTGGGGGGGCTGATGTGGAGATATTGGGGGGTTGGTTGGGTGGGGAGGGGGATAGGCAAGCACAGCATATACTCAACAAGTGGTGTTAGTGAATGTATTAATAGGTGTGGGTGCTCTACTATGACTGATTGCAGTTATTTTGTAGTGGATGGCTAGAACTATCAAATGTATTACCTGGAATGTTAAAGGGGCCAGACACAAAATTAAACAATACTCAATTTTGAAATATCTGAATCACCTTAAAATAGATATCATGTTTTTACAAGATATGCATCTCCTAAATGTTGAAGCAGTTAAAATGAGGCGTCAGCAGGTGAGGCAGGTATTTATGGCACAAGGCACTACCCAGAGTAGAGGGGTCATGACTATGGTACATAGATCTACCCCCTTCCAGTCTCTCCAAATCGTTGCTGACCCTGGGGGGAGGTTCCTGTTTGTAAAGGGGAAACTTTATACATTGGGTGTTCTCCTGGGCAGTATCTATGGTCCTAACATAGATACCCCTGGGTTCTTTGTTAAAATACTGGAAGTGGTGCACTCATTTCCTGACATTCCCATAATAATAGGGGGTGATCTCAACTTGGTGTTTGACCAGGTGATAGATAGAGTGGGTCAATCTCATTCTGGCCTCTCGGCCGCTCAGAGGGCTTTCAGGGATTATTGGACTCTGCTGGATTGTGTGATGTGTGGTGAGTGCTTCATCCTAATCAAAGGGATTACACCTTTGTCTCGCCAGTCCTTGGTACCTCTTCCCGGATTGATTACGTCTTGATAACTCAAAATCTTTTACCTGGGGTTGTAGATTCTAATATTGTTTTGGCCCCACTCTCAGATCACTTGGCTGTCACCTGTCAGTTCTCATTAACATCCCTGCCCCAGAAGGGCAGCAGGTGGAAGCTTAATAACCAAATCCTGAAAGAACCGGATAAGGTTGCCTATATAGCATCCCAAATTCAGCAGTTTAAGGCCACAAATAACAACTCTACAGGACGACCTGACATAGAGTGGGGGAGCTCTTAAAGCATACGTGAGAGGGATTGTGATTGGGATAACGTCAATAAGGAAAAAAGAGAAGGAAAGTAAGGTTGCGCAATTGTTGCTTCAGATTAGGAATATGGAGGCTAGTCTCTCCCCTGCTTCCTCTGCGGCCACCAGGCAAGAGTTAGTTAAGCTCAAGGACGCTTACCTGGGCTTACTAAGAGAGCAAGTTGAATCTGCAATTTTGAAAACAAATGCAGTCTATACTGACCAAGGGGAGAAGGTGGGACGGATGCTAGCCATGCGGGTGAAACAACAGGAATCCAGCAGGTTTATTGCTGCAGTTCATTCCTTAGATGATAACTTGCTTAAAACCTCACCTCCAGAGATAGTAAAGGAATTCTCTAGCTACTTTCAGGAATTATATGGTCCCATGACTGCCCCCCCCCCGAAGGTGGATTTACAGGTGTACCTGAGAAACCTTCAATTACCTACTTTTACTGAGTCTCAGCAAACTGCACTAATTTCTCCTATTTCTGAAGTGGAAATAGAAAGGGTGATTAAATTCCTCCCATCAGATAAAACCCCTGGTCCGGACTGGTTCACCTCTAATTTTTGTAAAGTGTTTTCAAACAGCTAATACCCAATTTGCTCCCTCTTTTCCGTTTTCTCCTTTCAGGTCAAGCAATTGATGCCTCTCTTTTTGAAGCGTTGATTATCTTATTGCCCAAGCCTGACAAGCCACGTGACCAGGTCTCTAGTTATAGGCCGATTTCCCTTCTCAATCAAGATATTAAAATCTTAGCTAAATTGCTCACTGATCGGCTGAATTTAGTACTTCCTTCTATAATAGGTGTGGAACAGGTTGGATTTATGAAAGGCAGATCATCAACTGACCATCTCAGAACTCTGGCTCATGTCTTCTCTGCCTCCAGGGATGCCTCCCTTCCAATGGCCTTGGTCTCCCTGGATGCAGAGAAGGCTTTTGACAGAGTCTATTGGAGGTATTTATTTGCAGTTTTCCCAGAGAATTTTGGAGCTGGGTTCACTCACTGTATTTATTACCCTCTGCCAGGATGTCTTGCAATGGGGTGATCTCCGCTCCGATAAAATTATCAGTGGGAACTAGGCAAGGCTGCCCATTATCCTCACTGCTTTTTAATATTTATGTAGAGCCTCTTATTCGGAGGCTGACAAAAGCTAAAAACATCTCAGGTATTCTCTTAAATGGTCATGAGGCTAAAGTTGCAGCATATGCAGGTGACCTCCTCCTCCAACTGTCTAACCCATCTACATCCATTCCCCCGATTCTCAAGATAATAGAGGAATTCAGTCAGGTCTCAAATTATAAGCTTAATATAGGTAAATCCCTGGTTTTCCCTCTTAATCAAAGAGTCTATAAACATGAAATCACTACACTTGGATTGGCATGGAAGGCTGACTCTATTAAATATCTAGGTATTACTTTGTCGCGAAGCGTGTCCCGACTTAAGCAGTTAAACTTAGATCTCTTGGTACAGAAGATCGATTAAGACCTTCAAAGATGGTCCCTTCTCCCTCTTTCTCTTTGGGGCAGGATAAATTTGATCAAAATGAATGTTTTTCCCCATCTTTTTTATCCCATTAATATGTTAAATATTGTACTCCCGATGTCCTGGTTTAAAAGAGTACATAGTATGCTTTCCAACTTTGTATAGGGTTATAAGAAAGCGAGGATGGCATATCATAAACTGGCTGCCCCAAAGAAAAGAGGAGGATTAAGGCTTCCGCATCTTAGATTGTACTATTGGGCCAGCCAGGCTGCCAAGTATCTTAGATGGTTGTCAACAGATCAACTGGTACCCTGTTCCAGGTACACCCCGCTATGGCTAAGGGTGGAATCAACCCTTATTAAAAAATCTGGTTACCTCCCCAGAGCGTTGTTGCATGCTAAATTACACTTTCTTCCCGAAGTAATTAGTAACTCTCCCATTGCAATCTCGATTAAGACCCATATACTACTATGTGCTTTTCTCATATATGATAACGGCAAGGATATTTCCCAGCCCATCGATGGTAATCCCAATATACGAATAAATAATAAGCCGTTGCCACCTTCCTAGCTGCTTCAGTTAGGAAATTGCCAGTTGGAGGACCTTATTTCAGCTGATAGGCAGTGGTTTTCCTCAGAGGACATTATGCATAAATTCAAGATACCTGGTAAGAGTATATTTAAGGTTTATCAGCTACGGCACCTCCTGTTGCAAGTTTTTGGGGTTACTTCACCTCCTGGATCTCATGCCCACTTCCAATCCCTTTGATCCAATTGGCAGGCTTGCCTCATGCTGTTTCTAAGTTATATAGTCTTTTTTTTGCCTGGGCATATCCCGATAATTACGCTCCAGTACACTATTGGCAGTCCCTCTTACCTGGCAAAGAATTTGACTGGTCCCATATCTGGCGCTACTGTCATAAATATTTGTTAGAGGATAGACTCAGGCTGTTGCAATTTAAAATTTTACATAATATCTATTACTCCCCACAGAAACTTGCCAGATTGGGTCTTTTGTCCTCTCCGCTCTGTACAAATTGCAGGTCGCAGACTGGTGACCTTCTTCACATTTTCTGGGAATGCCCTAGAGTGGTATCACTTTGGACCATTATTAGGCAAAGAACAGATCCGCTACTAGGGATCTCTGACTTGTTTACGCCTGAAATATTGGGGGATCTTTCATCCATTACTGTAGCATGTAGAAAGTATTACATGGCATTGATCTCCTTGTCTGTTAAGAAAATAGTCCTTAGGCATTGGAAAGATTCAGAGAATTTAAATTATGTGGAATGGTTACAGAAACTTCTGGCCAACCTCAGAACGGAGAGGACTATTGCAAGTCTTGCAAACAAAACGGATAAATTCAATAAGATTTGGTGTCCCTTCCAAACTTTATGTGCATTGCAGAGCTGAAGACCACACCTTTTGATGGGTTACTTCACACCTTGTTGGTATATTGCTGTGCTGGGTTTGTTGGGGTGGGTGAGGTGGGGGGAGGAAGGGAGGGGGTATGGGAGAGAACGAGCCATTGTAAACTCTGTCTTAAGGTTACGTTTGATGGGTATTGCTTCTCGTGGTTCATTCCCTGTATTGTAAACTTCAATAAAAGTTGAATGGAAAAAAAAATGTAGAGAATTTGTTTATTTGGAAAAATGTTTAGACAACTTTTATTTGTGGAGTTCGGAAACTGAGAAAAGGATAGATAGATAGATACTTTATTTGTATAGTGCTCCTTTCCAAGGACTCAGAGCGCTTCACAATCCATACAATACAACGTTTTATAAGTATACAAAAGTACAACTAAAATCAGCCCTAATATCCAATCAAACATAATAAATAAGATACAACTACAGTATCTGTCTAACCAATCCCAGTAAACTCAATTATCTAAAAATTAAAAGCCTGGTTAAATAAATATGTTTTGAAACCTTTTTTGAAAGTATCCACTGAGGGTGCCTCCTGTAATTGTTTAGATAATAGATTCAACAGGGTAGGTGCAGCCACCAAGAACACTCGATGACAGGAGTGGCGCAACCTCACCCTAGGAATATCCAGGAGACAACCCTCGGTGGAATGGAGAGCTCAGGATGGGCAGTGAGGAACAAGGAGCTCTTGCAGGTAGACTGGTCCCCCTTCATGTAGGGCTTTATAGGTCAGTAACCCAACCTTGAAGGCAATCCTCCACCTAACCGGCAGCCAGTACACTTCGAGGAGGACTGGTGTGATATGATCATATTTACGCACTCCCATCAATAATCTTGCTGCCGCATTCTGCACCAGTTGCAGTCATTGGATATTACCTCCAGATACCCCTAGATACAGGGCATTGCAGTAATCTGATGTTGCAAAAGCATGTACTAGTGAGGCTAGGTCCTCGGGGGGGAAGGTAACAGGTTCCGAATCCAAGCAATGTTCCTCAGATGATAAAATCCACTCAAAACAATGGCTGACACCTGAGCATCAAGTGTCAAGCCACTGTCATGGATCACACCCAGATTCTTCACCCGTTCAGATGAGGTCAGCGGCACCCCCCCCAGTACAAAACTAGGTGGTCTCCACAAACCCTCATCCCCCCCATGATGACCCAAGGGGTAACAAAAGGGGACAATGCCTTTTTAGGTACATAAGTGAAAAGATGAAGACTAGGGGAGGGATTATGAGGTTAAGATGGATGAGGGGGTACTGTGCAGAGGAGGATCAGGAAAAAGCAGATATCCCAAACAGATACAGTTTTTTTGTAGTCTTCACAGAGGAAGGGGAAGGAGATGGACCACACAAAAAGCTGCAGGAATAATGAGGGGAAGCAAGTAGACATTTACAATGAAGAGAGCCCTGAAAGGACTTGCAAATCTGAAAGTAGTCAAAGTTATGGGGCCAGACAGGGTACACCCAATGGGGATGAGGGAGCTCAGAGAGATAGTGTGTGCACCTCTGGCAGCCTTATTCAACAACTCACTGACAACAGCAGTGGTTCCAGAGGACTGGAAGAGAGCAGTTGTGTTCCCATTACATTAAAGCAGTAAAGAGAGAAGGCTGCCAACTACAGGCCAGTCAGTTTGACATCAGTAGTAGAGAAGTTAATGGAGTCACTGCTGAAGGAAAGGACTGTGGAGAATCATGAAGTCAGCAGGTTACAAGACTCAAGGCAGCATGGATTCATGTGGGGGGCAGGTCATGTCAGAGAAACCATTTATTGATTGATTGATAAATTGATTGATTGATTTTTCTTCTTGGAAAAATACTGTAGTAGCCGAGAACTTGAATACATCGTAGTAAACAAAATATATTGAACATCCAGATAGATTCAAATTCAGCATGCACTAAGGAAGTAGTCAAAGGTTGACTTTGTCAAGAGGGAAAGAGAGGTGGGGAATAGAGGTAAATAGGATTAGGAGATGATGTGGGGGATAGTATGGAACAGTTGAGGTAGGATGAGTGGGGAAATTAGGGTTGACAGTCACAATTACTTAGCGAGGCAAGGTTTTGGAGGATTTTTTTCTTAAATGGTCCAAGTTTAAGCTAATTGGTTATAACCTGATACATTTCTTTGGCTGGGTGACCAGGGAAATAAATTGGGGAGGGGCAGTTGACATTGTCTACTAACACTTTAGCAAGGCCTTTGACACCATACCACATAGGAGGCTCATAAAGAAACTGGGCAGCTTAGGGGTGGGTCCTAAGGTGGTTAACTGTGTGAGAAACTGGTTAATAGATAGACAGCAGAGCAAAGTGGTAAGCAAAACTCACTCAGGTGAAGGGAAGGTGACTAGCAGGGTACCTCATGGCTCACTACTGGGACCATTCCTCTTTAATGCCTTTATGAGTGACAGTGTAGATGAGCTGGAAGGAAATGTGTGCTTCTTTGCAGATGACACCAAAATCTGCAGCAGGGTGGACACTCCAAAGAGGATGGAAAGAATGTGCAGACACCTCAGGAAAACATGAGGAATGGTCATGAGTATAGCAGCTGGGTTTCAATGGGAAAAGTGAAAAATCATGCTCCTAGGGCACATAAACCCAGAAGTGGAGCATAAAATGTGGGAAGAGGTATTGACATCACCAAACAGAAAAGAGACCTTGAAGCAATCAGATCTGATCACCTCAAAGTAGAGAAGCAATGTGCCAGAGCATGTGAATACAGCCAGTGAGATGCTGGGGTGCACAGAGAGGGGTATCACCAGCAGTAGGAGGCAGGTAGTGTTGCCACTGTATCAAGTTCTGGAAAGACTGCATCTGGAGTACTGTGTCCAAATATGGAGACCAGATCTTAGGAAGGACATAGACAGAGTGGAGGCTGTCCAGATGAGGGCAACTAAAATGATGCAGGTGCTGCATCAGAAGCCATGTGAGGAGACTCTGAGGGGCCACAGCATGTATATCTTGGAGGAGAGGATGGAGGGGGGGGACATGATAGAGACCTATAAATACCTCACTGGGTTGAACAAGGTAGAGGTGGGGAGTATTTTTCAGATGAAAATATGCAGAAGAACAAAGGGACATGCAAAGAAGCTGGAAGGGGGAAAATTTAGGGGGATGTGAGAAAGTACTTCATCACTGAAAAAGTGGTGAATGCCTGGAACAGGCTCCCAGCAGAGGCAGTGGGGGCAAAAAAAAAAGTGGGGGCACAAAAAGTATTCGGCTACAAGCACACATGGGATAGGCATAAGGGAATCTTAGCTGGGAGCATGGAGGGCAGTCAGACATTTAGTAGGGTCTGTAGTGACAGTACAAGTAGGAACAAATGGGCAGACTAGGTAGGCCTAGTGGTCCTCATCTGCCGTCAAATTCTATGTTTCTAGGGAACATACAGTAATCCTTTCTTTTGTACTCCTTTTGTACTCTTTGGGGGATTATATAACTCTCCTTGTTTTTTGTCCTTGTAAAAAACAGTATCCACTACCAGACCTTCCATAGAAGGGTGCTCTGTAAATCTGTAAAGCCCCCTCAATGGGGACTGCATGCTTGTAATCCATTGTATGAGCTGGGGTGAGGCAACATGCTGGGCACTTCATAATGCTGAATGTAAGACCCAGCACAGGAGGTGCAATTGGAAAGGCCTCCCCAGATAATGTATCCCACTCTAGAATGTCCATCAATGGGTGGAATTTCCTTTTCTGGACCTCCTTCAGTGGAGACTCCAGCACCTAAAACATTATGACCAGCAAAAAAGTGAAGAAATAATGCTCTCCCCTGGACAGGCCTATCCATCAGCAGATTGTTGTTTTACAGAATAGGTTTTGAGAGAAAGGCAATTCACCTAAATCTGTGTACAGTAGCATCAAATGCCAGTGGCAGAAAGAGTCCACCCATTTAGTTGGGGTGACTACCATCAACATGGTATGGGCCAACCCTGTCTTAGGTCTGGAATCCTTGTTTAGAAATCCCACATGGGCTTTGTGTGGTGTGGACAGAACCAGAATAGATCGCTGAGGCAATGGCAGCAATGCCAGATATAGTGCAGTTAGGCACATGACCCAGCTTGGTGCAAAAACATACTAACATACTAAAATGCCAGCAGAATAGGCCTAACGGTCTTTCGTGTCTTCTTGTTTGGTCAGCCCCCACCCTGGGAGCTGAACTTGCTGCCCCCCTCGCCTTCTCTGGCTTCTCCCTTCCCAGTTCCAGATATTCTCGCTGCACTGGATTTTGCTTCCAGAACTCTTCCACTGTACCTGTCCCACCCCCTCTTGAACCCCTCCACCGTCTCTGCCTCCACCAGCCCCCTGGAAAGCGCATTCCATGTCTCCACCACCCTCTCAGTGAAGTAGCACCTCCTTCTTTCTCCCCTGAATCTTCCCCCCTCCAGCTTCCACCCATGCCCTCTAGTTGTCCCTTCCTCCTTCCTTGGAAGCACCTGACTGCTTCCCCTATTTACCCCTTCATGTACCTGAAGACTTCTATCATGTCCCCTGGTCCCTTCTCTCTTCCAGTGTGTACATATTCAGCTCTTCGACCCTCCCATAGATCCTGTCCCAAGCCCCAAATCATTTTGGTTGCCTCCTCTGGACCCTCTCCAGGAGTTTAATGTCCCTCTTTAAATGTGGCTCCAAAACTGCACGCAGTACTCGAGGTGTGGCCTCACCAAGCAGTTATACAGAGGAAGTATCACCCTCCTTCTGGAGGTGATCCCAGAGCCCCTAGCGTGCATCCCAGCATCCTGTTGGCCTTGGCTGCTACCCTCCTACAAGTCTCCGAGTTGTTCATCTTGACATCCACCACCCCCAGGTCCCTCTCAGCCATCGAGACTTGTAGAATCCCCCCAGGGTGCACATTGGCCTGGATTTCTGGCCCCCAGGTGCAGTACCTTGCATTTCCCTGCATTGAACCTCAGCTTCCACTTTCTAGACCATCTTTCCAGAGCCTCCAGGTCCCCCTGTAGGGCCACCCTCCCCATCTCCCCATCTCCCCATCCACCACCACCACCCCCAGTTTTGAGTCATCCACAAAGAGACTCACCTCACTCCTGACACCTGTCTTTATGTCACAGACATAGGCGTTGAACAGTAGGGGCCCAAGGACTGATCCCTGTGGGACCCCACTAATGACCCTCCTTGGGGATGAGACTATCCCGACAACTACGACCCTCTGGGTCCGGTCCTGGAGCCAATTGTCTATCTATCTGATCATCTGGTTTCCCACCCCCATTTCTCCCAGCTTATCCAACAGGCCCTCATGAGGAACAGAGTAAAATGCCTTGCTGAAGTCTAGAAAGAGGACGTCCACTCGTCTACCCAGGTCCAAGGCACTCGTCACCCAGTCATAGAACTCCACAAGGTTTGTCTGACACGATTTCCCTGGGATGAATACATGCTGTCTATCATCCAGACACCCTGACTTTTCCAGGTCCCCCTCTAGGTTCTCTTCGACAATGCCCTCCATCACCTTGCCCACCACCGATGTCAGGCTGACAGTCCTGTAGTTTTCTACTGCCTCCCTTGATCCCCCCTTGTGGATAGGCACTATATGCACCACCTTCCAGTCCTGGGGCACCCACACTGTCCTCAGAGAGATGGTGAAAAGCTCTGCCAGGGGTTTTGCCAGGACATCCGCAAGTTCCTTCAGCACTCTGGGATGTAATTTATCTGGCCTCGGTGCTTTCTCCATCTTAAGGGACCTGAGGGCTTCCCTCACTCTCTCTCTGCTGTAGTTTCCACCTCTGCTACTCTTTTCCCTGCTTAGCCTTCCCCCCTTCCTGCCAGTGATGCCTCTCTCTCTCCCCAGATCCGCCGATCGGTAAGGGTCCCCCCCTCCTCAGTATCACTGTCTCCTCCCATGTATAATGCAGCACTCCCATTTTCCTAGGTGAAAACTGAGATGAAGTACTCATTTAGTACCTCAGCCTGCTCCCCCGGGTCTTGTGCCCATCTCTCCCCTGTTTTAATCCTGCTAATCTACCCCTTCACCTTCATTTTCTCCCAATGTATCTAAGAACCCTTGTTCCTCTCTGTTTCCCTGGCCAGGTTCTGCTCCTTCCTTGCCTTGTAGTCCTCACCACCCCTAGTGGCCCTTCTACCATCAGCTCATACTCCCCTCAATCCCTTTCACTCCTTGAGCACTTAAATTGCCTATAGGCTGCCTTCTTTCCCCGCACCACCTCCTGGACTCCCTGGTTCACCAGCAGGGTTTTTGGGCCCTACTGCATTTTCATCTTACTCTGGCACAGGTGCTGGTAGCATCCTGCACCCCTGTCCTGCTTATTTCCTACCTACTCTCAGCATCCATGTCTGACCCAATCACATCCAAATGCTCCTTAAGGATACTTCCCATTTCCTTAATATCCGCCCCCCCTGAAGTCAGTTACCTCCATCTTTGTGCAGCCTACTACCCCTCCTAGATCAAGGCAGAACCAGACCGTGGCAAAAAGGGGCAGCATTGGCCTGGATGGTCTGGCTGACCCAATGGCATCAGTCAACTTTGGCCCTGTATATAAACCCCATCTCACACCTGTGATAAGCTCACTGTTCATAGCAGGATCCTGAAGATGAGAATGAGGAACTGAGTAACGGTCACCATCAACAATGCCAAGAGCAAGACTGAGCATGCAACAGTGACATTGTTCTCAAACGATGACAGTCTGTTGTCAGAAATTTGACTCCATCAATGTTGGTATGCTTGCTTGGTGTTGAATGGCACTGGACAGACTGATGGTATCTTCTGGGTCAGAAAGAGTTAGATCCTAAACTTCTCTACCTTTCTGCTCCTGCAGTTGCTTATTCTATCTCCCTAATCCATAACCTGTCCTTTATTTCTGCCCAAGTACCCTCATCCTGGAAACACACTGTAGTCCTTCCTCCTCCCAAGGGTGGTGACACATCCACTCCTGGCAACTATCACCCCATTTCCCTCCTTCCTACCCTTGCCAAACTTCAAGAACATTTAGTTCTCTCTCAATTATCACCCTTCCTCTCTGATTCCTCCTTCTTCACCCCGTTCCAATCTGGTTTTCCGAAGAACCACTCAACAACCCCCTCCCTCCTCAGGCTTACTGACTCCATCCTTTCAGGGATGGATGATGGTCTAATCACCTCGGCCATTTTTGTTGACCTAGCCAAAGCTTTTGACACTGTTTCCCATCCCCTGCTTCTTGATTCACTCTCCTCAGCTGGCCTTGCTCCATCAGCCACCAACTGGTATAAATCCTACCTCATTAGCAGGACCCAATCGGTGAGAATCCTTGATTCCATCTCCCCTCCACTCTCCACCAACACAGGTGTCCCTCAGGGCTCAGTGCTTGGTACCCTACTCTTCTCCATTTTCCTTAATGATCTTCCCACAGCCTGTTCATCCTCTTCTATCTACATGTATGCTGATGATACTGTTTTGTACAGTTCCAGCAAAAACCCTGCTGCTGTGCAAACCAGCTTACAGCATGACTTCAACCAAGTTTGGCTCTGGTTTGCTTCTCACCAGCTTTTTCTAAATGCTAAGAAGACAGTCTCAATGACCTTTGGCATCAGGTAGAGACTCTCTAGGCTCCTGGCCCTACCCACCTTCTGCACACTTGATGGGACCATCTAGGAGGACACCTCCTCATTTAGATATCTGGGGGTTTGACTGGACCAGCACCTCAACTTCTCTTTGCATATCGATGCTATCCTGAAGAAACTGAGCCCCAAACTTGGTGCTGTATACAGGAATAGTAGTTGCATCCCACTGACTGCGAGGTGTGAAATTGTCCAGAAAATGATACTCCCCATCTCTGACTGCTGTGACGTATTCTGTGGTGCTGCTCCCAAATCTTCCCTGACCAAGTTGGGCACTCTCTTTAACTCCTTCTGCTGCTTTGCTATTGACTCCCCTTACTACTCCCACCACTGTGAACTCTGTCGCTCTCTAACCTTCCTTCCAATATCCTACAGACGCATCCTCACTGTGCCAAACTAACCTCCAAAATCTGGTTCAGGGGCTCCCCTCTTATCTCTCATCCTCCCTCTCTCCACTCCACCTCCCCCCACCCACTCCCTCAGATCGAATGACACCCGCACCTTGACGGTCCCTTGCCACTTCACCTTCATCGGTCAGATTGGTTTCACCCATCATTTCCCCAAAATCTGGAATTCTCTCCCCCCTGAAATAGGACACTTTTCCTCCAACTACTCCCTTACCTCTGCCCAACACAATTACCTTTCCCTCAGCTGCTCTTGCTGTAATCCACCTTAATACCTATCCCCAGCTCCTACCTTACTACCATGACCTCCCCAGCAGGGTTCTCAACATCCTGAGGGGGGAAGTCAGGAAATGGCTACCCCTTCTTCTCATATTCAGTTCTTGCCTCTCCCCCTTTCTTCTTCTCCTGCCCTTCTGGGTCACCAGTGTGCACAGCCTAACCCCATCCTTTTTACTACAATCAGCACTTGCGTACTACCTTGAGCCTAATCCTGGTACACTCATGCACTATAAATGGTTCTATTGCATTATTACTGTTTTGTACATTTGTATGTTCTTTTGTATGATTTTGGACATGCATTGTAATTCACCCAATGTTCCACCACTGTTTATTGTACAATACCTTGTGCTTCAATTGTTGCACAATCTTACAATGTTGTATTGTTTGTACTACCCACATACTATTGTAACTGATTATCCTTCACAACCCTATGCAACCCCTCCCCACAGGTCGCACCGTGAGATGAGCAACTTGTTGTTCAGTGTGCCTGCCTGTTGAAAATTTCAATAAATAAAAAAAAGAATGACTGGTAGAGGCTGAACAAGTGAAGGTGTAACCAGAAGCTCAACTGAAGCATTCTTCCCAGACATGGGCATGGCTATCCTCAGCAACGGGGTCCATGACAAAACGGCTTCTCCCTTGGTAGAATCATTACCACAAAGACCTGATGACTTGAGTGACAAATCAACCAGCATGGAGGACTTCAGCTGACCAGATGGAATCTCCATAAGCAAACTAATGGCTTCCATGGCTGTTTGACCTCCTTAGAGGGTTAGCGACCTCAAATGCCCTCTAGAAAGAAAACTCTAATGGTCCCTTGACTTCAAGTGCTCACAGGACCATCACCAACTTTCTATGTCTTGTTTCTGTGGTGCCTCTTAGGTTGGTCACCTTCAGATTACTGAACGGATGATAGAAAGTCATAAAATCCCTTGTTGCTCTCATGAAGAGTGAATTTATCCATCATCCATTCCTCCTCCACTATCAGCAGATCCAAGACTGGGACATCTTCAAAGATCTGGGGTTCACCATTTTCCTACGTGACTGCTAACAATGTGATCAAACCCCCCATAGTGGGCAACCCTTTCGCACAGATCCTGGCCTCCCCTTAAGTACCTGCATCTGAAAATCCTCACCTGCCAGCACGTGCAAGTCACTGGCAGTGATCCCCATCATGGGAGATTCCCAGAAAGTGAACACAGTCATCATGGTCATCGATGATGGACATTATAAACCTCCAAACCATGCACCTAAATGATTTAATTAAAATAATTTTATTATTAAACATATCTGAAATGGTGTACCTCAAGAAGTGGAGAATATGAATACAGTGCAGGGCTTCAAACAGGCATGGTAGAGGCATAAGTGAGCAATACAGATGAGTATGAACAGATAGGCCATTGACTGGGTAAAGGCCTATGGCACACTCATAAGGTAGAAAAAATGGGCAGACTGGATGGGTCTTGCAGTCCTTCTCTGCCATCAACTTCTATGTTTCTATGTTTCTTTACAATCCTGCCTTTTTCTTTTGTTGCATTATAAAATGGGTTGGGAGATTTCTGCATCCTGATTGGCTGAAAGGTACTTCTGGCCATTTCTTTATCAGGGCATATTGTGCCAACTGGTACCTCTTCAGCCAGTCAGAAATGAGAAGAGCACAAATCACTGTGCCAACATTCATGTTGTAGTGACTAAGCTGGACCCCCCCCACGCACACACACATGCGCACACTGTGAAACACAACCCAGTGGTCTGCATAATACTACCCAGTCAAGTGTCAAGTACAGAAAAGCACTGTATATGAAAAGTTCTGACCTCTGCTACTATGCATATCAGGAAAAGCCACCGAGGAAATAAAAAAAAGTCACCTGTGATCCAGCAAGCGTTGACGCCATGCTGCCAAGAAATGGCTTTCAAATAAAAGCCGACAACCATGCCTCCCTGAGGTCTTTCATACTATGTATAAGGAAACTGGAAAAACTGCCCTAAATACATTTTTTACCTTTTGTGTAACCCAGAGTGAACTCCTGGCATCCACTCATTTAGGGAAATGGTTAGAGAAAGCCATTTACTTTTTTTTTTATTTAGTATACTTTATTAGAAATTTTCCAACATCATAACATATTAACAATACAAGAACAAACCTCAAAACAAACCCCCAAAACAGAACATTGTATAAAGTGTCCAGAACACTGAAGGTCGCATTGCACAAAGTAATAAAACAAAAGCAACAACCAGTTCCCCTCCACCCTCCTCCCACCCATTAATGACCCAGAGTTCTCCATATCCTAGATCAGACAGGTGCCCTAAACTCACACCCCACGCCTGGAGCAGGGGGGGTCCCTATTGGTCAGGAAGAGTTTTGAGAGCCCCAGAGAGATAGGAGGGTATAGACTCCCAAGTGTGGGAGAAGTGTTGGGGCCTCTTCCACATGACCGCTATGTGTTTCTCCAACTGAAGAGCCATCAGAATTTTCCGATGGCACTCTAAGAAAGAGGGAGATGCCTCATCCTTCCAATGTCATAACATGACAATCTTAGCTGCAGCCACCACAAAGGACAGGTAGGCTTTCCTGATAGTAGGAGTGCCAGGTGGAAAAACAGACAACAAGCAGTTCAAAGGGGTGAAAAGATCAACCAACCCTAAAAGGGAGTCCAAATTCCTCTGGATCGAGGTCCAAAAGGGATGAATCTTATCACACTCCCATGAGAGGTGAGGAAGAGACCCTGTAGCCATATGGCAACAGTTGCAAAGGGGAGAGGGTATCTTACCCATCTTATGTAACATTAGCAGAGTAAAATGCAAATCATGCAATATATTGAATTGCACTAAACAACACCTGTCCTGTTTTATATACCTGTAGAGATTCAATCAAGGGGGCTTCCAAAATTCTGTGTCAGCAGGCAGCTGCAGAGCATGAACCCAATAATTGGAAGGCTGAGTCTGAAGTTCAATGGACAAGCAGCCAGTCACTCCCCCTTCCTGAGCTATATAAGCAGTTCCTCTCAGCCTCCTTCTGAAGCACTTTTTTTTGCAGCCAGAGGCTAAGTCAGTCTGTCCTTTGTAGCTGCTTGGCTTGCCACTCCACCCCGGCTTGCTGTGTTTTGCCCTCTGCTTGTTTTTGCTGAACTTCTGTTTTCTGTTCTCCTCCATTTGGTTTGTATTTCTTGCCTCCAGCTGTGTGCTTCTTTGTGCTACTTGTTTCCTCTTCTTCTGTGTTATTATATCTTTTGTTTTGCATTAGTTTTGGGGAGGCTTCTGTTTCTAAACTCCTTGTATTTTGCTAATCCTGAGCTCATGCTACTTGCTCCCATTTGCTCACAATGCAACTGCAATTGATATATGTGTGTTTCAGCTCAAGCTACTTCTCTGTTGCTGCTGTCCATGCTATGTACCTTAATTGTTTAGACCTGGTTCAGGCTCACGCTGAACCTTAGCCCATGCAGTTCACTCCTGCTTTCTGAACTCATAGCATGTGCCTTATTGCTGCTGTTTTCACTGCACTGCCTAGTCAACTTGCTGCTTTCAGAGCATTGCCTCCCTACAGTCTATTTTCACTTGCATTGCTACCCCACAACCCATAGTTACTCAATACTGATGCTGCTCTATTATGCTTGAACACTGCTATTGTACTGTGGAAGTCAGCTAAGCTACCACTGATTCTCTAAACTAGTTTTAATATCTGCATGTGGGTCATGGCACTTTCCTATCACTTTCTTGTTTTTCCTATGGTGGGGAACTTGGAGGTGTTGTTGAGGAGCTGTGGCCCCATGCGGCACACTTACCTTATGTTCGAATCCTGCTTTCACTGCTAAAATCCTCAGAGTATTTTGTCACCTCTAATTGGCTTCTTAGTGGGACTGGTTGGCATGCCCTTGCTAATTCATATTTGCTGCTCCTCCAACCTACGTGCAAGTCCGACCACTGCTTAATCTGTCTTACAAACCTACGTGCAGGTCCACTCATTGCTACTCTGCCTTACAGACCTATGTGCAGGTCCAATCATCTATTTATGCTCAACTCAGTCTGTGAGTGCCTGCTAAGCACATGTCTACCATCCATGAGGGTGTCTAACACTCCTGGCTTCATTCATCTCCTTCTGAATTTGTTTCAGGGACATGCCAACCATGACCATTAAGCACCATGGCTCAGGTCTCCCTGCAGCCAATGGTCTCACTCTGCACCTATAAAGTCCACATCTTGAGTGTGTGAAACTTGGGGTGGGGTCCTTCTCTCCTGGTCTATGGCTGGGAATGTCCTCACTCCGGATGTAGCTTTAGCCATTCAAGACTTGAAGGCAGCTCTTGGTGTAGAATTTAAGACTAACCATAAAGGATGGTTACAGTGATCTCCTTTGGCTCTAGTATTAATTTACTAGCAAGGCACCTTCACCACATTCTCCCCACGACTGCCTCTGGTTCATCTAGTTTGTTTTTAGTTTGGGTAGGCCAGGTGAGTGCCTCAGCAGTTGTTACTCTCCTCCTCTGGCCCTGGTTGCCCATTGTTGTAGAGTAGTGCTCACAACCTTCCACAGTGTTCCCCTTAGAGGGATCAAGTGAGAGCTTTCTTCCAAGTTGGAATATTTTTTGCTCCCCTTAATTGGATTTCCAAATTGCAGTAGCAGAGCAGTCACTAAACAAAATATCCCAAGCCTGGAGGGAAGGCGACCTAGGCCTTCGATCCCCAGATATTTCCTCCTCAATGGGGTTGTTTCCTCTCCTCTGTGCCTCAGGTCATAAATGTTAGTTAGCAGTAGTCAGTGTTCCCTAGTTTCTGTAGGTAGGTTCCACTGTTGGATGGAGGTAGATTGTGTCCCTTCTTGCCGTTCCCTCTCTCCTTAGGAGGCCCCCTCAATCTCCAGTGCAAACCATTGTATTCATACCATTTGCTCATCTGTGCATCTCATTACCTCTCAGGCTGCCTTTGCCTATTCTACCCTGCCTCATGGCTCTGATTGCTAATGTTCTTCATACCAATATATTTCTTTTGGGGGATGCTTCCTAAGGTACCTCTAACCAAGGAAATTGTCCCATGGTACCTCTAGGGGTGGAACCCACTTCAAGGGTTCCTTGCCTTTGCTACCCCTACAAGGTGGTAATTCCTCTGGCATAGAGAGTGTGAATGGCCAAAACCAAAGTTACACAGTTGCACAAGCATAACACTATACTGCCTGTGTAGGCCATTGAACTGGAGGGCTGGGCCTGTAGTTCAATGGACAAGACATTCAACAGAACTGAAGGGTAAACAGAGGAGAGGAGGCACTGTGGTTGACCATGGAGACTGGAAATGGCACCACAGTCTGCAAAGGGGTTGTATACAGACCCTCATCTCGGGGGAGGAAATGGACAAGGAAATGATAAAAGGCATACTTAGGAAGGCAGAGAAAGTGGAGATATTATTGATGGGGGACCTGAATATGCCAGATGTTAACTGCAGCACATTTGCTGCAGCCACATTCAAGAGCAGGGCCATTCTCGATGCCCTACAGGGGGCATGCCTCAGTCAGCCAGTGTTGGAACCCACTCGGGAGGGAGCAATCTTAGACCTGATACCCTCAAATGGGGATGAAGAGAGGATCTCAGATCTAGAAGTGGGTAGCCATCTGGGAACAAGAGACCACCAAACAGTGTGGTTCATCATAAACACAGCCGCAGAGTCAAGCCATACAAAAGTGAGGGTACTGGACTTTAGGACAGCTGACTTTGTCAAAATGGGAGAGTGCCTCAGAAAAGCACTAGCAAACAGGCAAGAAGGAGGGGTGGAGGAACAATGAGGAAACATCAAAACTGCCATCACAGAGGCAACAAGCCTTTGTGTGAAGCAAATAAACAAATCAAAACAAAAGAAAAAAACACTATGATTCTCAAAAGAGGTGGTGGGGAAGGTTAGGGGGCAAAAGACCATTCAGAAAGTATAAGGAAACACAAAAGGAGCAGGACAGAGAACTGTACCAGTTAAAGCAGAAGAAAGCAGGGAAGGCAGTCAAAATAGCAAAGGCCCAAACCGAGACAAAGACAGCCAACTCAAGGGATAAAACCTTTTATAGGTACATTAGGGAGCAAAGAAAGACCAAGGGAAGGATAGTGAGGCTTAATAAAGGGAAGGGTGGGTGAGCTGAGAGGGACAGTAAAAAGGCAGGGATACTGAATGAATACTTCTGCTCAGTATTCACAAAAGAAGAGGGGGAGGTACCTAATCCAATCAATAGAAGCACTCTGGATATGGGGGTCAATACCAGTCCTTTCACAGAAGAAAGGGTTCTGAAAGAACTCCTAAAACTGAAGGTGGAAAAAGCAATTGGGCCTGACGGGATTCACCCCAGAATTCTAAAAGAACTATGGGGAGAGCTAGTGACACCACTGACTACCCTTTTTTTTCATTTAATATACTTTATTGAAATTTTTATACATATACATAACACACCATCACATAACAGTACATGACTCAGGTCAACAACTACAACAGCCCCCGAATGTAGATGGCAAACTAGATTAAACCACCCAAGAAGGCTGAGATCATACGTCAGAAAGGCCAGTGGATCACCGACTCAGTGACTACCCTTTTTAACAAATCATGGGAGGATGGTGCTGTACATAAGGACTGGAGGAGGATGGA
The DNA here is from genome assembly GCA_016271365.2 of Neoceratodus forsteri. Lineage (NCBI taxonomy): Eukaryota > Metazoa > Chordata > Ceratodontiformes > Ceratodontidae > Neoceratodus > Neoceratodus forsteri. The sequence continues at coordinate 80,412,309 of CM057453.1, forward strand.
TGTGATTCCCCTGCACAAAAGTTGGAGCAAAGCAGAGGCAGGAAAGTACAGACCTGTTAGCTTGACCCTTAGTGGTAGGGAAAATGATTAAATCACTTCTGAAAGAAAGAATTGTTGAGTGCCTAGAGGCCAGTGGGGCACAGGACCCAAGGTAGCATGGATTCACAGCGGGAAAGTCATGTCAGTCAAATCCAGTGGCGTCATGCCCATAGGGCCTGAGGGGGCATGTGACCACCCAATATTGTTGTGAAGGCTATTTAAAAAGAATGTTTTTAGTATTTAATTTTTTAATGGTCCTGTGTACTGAAAAAAAGAATGTTGTTTTTCAATGTCTTTTTGGCGGGGGTTCCGAATCGAAGACTGACTGAGAAAAGCGGTTTAAAAAAATGTATTTGCTCCCACTGGGCTGGTGACTGGATTCAGGGTTGAGCGCCTGTAAAGAGAGGGAGACAGTCACAACAGACAGTTGATTGGCTGCTGGCTGGTAGTTACCACCAATCAACTGTCTGTACAGTAGAGGCATGAAGAAATAACTTGCACAACAAATTGGTGCTTCTCGTTTGTTGTCATCCAACATCCATCCTTCAGTTTAGCACCAGTCTCAGACTGATAGTCGGTCACTGAATTCTGCTTGAGTCAAGACAAGACACAGATGAGTTATCAAACAGTCGGCACTTAGAGAGCGCGGTTGGTTGGGTGACCGGGTCAGGTGTGTTCCCATCCTCTGAGACCAGAATGAAGTTCCAGACTGCTTCCTAGTTTGAAAAAGGTCAGTAGTAGCACTGTTCCCTGTATTCCCCTCAAATCCAACAGCTAGCAGTCAGTGAACATGCCCCCTGCCACAAGGAAACTACTCGCAACTTCCTTTTTGCTGCCAAGAACGTGCACAGTGTTCACGGCAAGAGGCATGTCATGTAGTCGTTAGGGGGGGCTGAAGGATCTGTGGGCAATTCAAAAATGGTGGGACAGCAGGCAGCCATTGGTTCAATGATTGACTGGATATTAGAGGAAGGAAGTACACTGACAGAGAGCAAGCAATCTCTAGATCAGAATTATAAACGGTAAGTCCAGAGGCTGGAGTTTTGGCAATGTTGTGGATAGGATATGGTAGACAGGTGGTGGTTGCAGTGGCAGGCTTGTTTCCCCTTCTGCTTGGAGTGCTGGCCCCAGCGGTGCCCCTGCTCCCAGAGAGACTAGGTAAAGGAATCAATTTATGCCTGTAAGTTGAACACAAGAGGCAAGTTTAAAAAGAAATGTGTTGTACTCCTCTGCTCGGGACTCCAGGAAGGGAAGGTTGCTCGAAGCAGAAAACTCCATACAAACTGCAGAATTGGACAGCTGCTTACTCCGGAGTAGGCGTGTCCTCCTGTCCTGTCTTGATTGCCTGCCCTGTGTGCCCACATGTGAGTCAGTCGGTCATTCAGTCTCGAAGGACTTAATTTTTTTTTTTTTTTTTTACGGGTTACGCTTGTGCTATATGTGGAATTTTGCTCAGTTACAGTATATCATGGTAAACTAAGATGTTATGACCTGCGTGACTCTCCCAACACCAAAATTCACTATTCAGCCACGAGAAGCAGAACAGCATGTCAATAGCGAGGAAGCTGATCAATAAGGTCATTATCATCATCGTTCTACAGCCCGAGCCCAGTAAATAAATATGACGGGATAAGCAGAGCAATAATAAGCCTGTGGTAGCTTGCATATTATAAGAATAAAAAATAAATTACACATGTTAAGTTGACATTATTCTGTGTGTGTCCAAATGGTACAGATTACTTTCTGCTGTGAGACTAGGTACAGAATGTTGGCTTTTAAACCTAGCCCCAGGGCTCTGTAACCCTGAATTGCATTCTTATTCAGGAATTCCTTCTTTGAAGCCCTGTATGCTGCAAGTGACCACAGTCTCACTGGGCAGACTATTATATGTGTGAAATAGTGATTGGTGGTATGTCCCCTAAATATGCCCTCCTTTGTTTAAGGACATGCCCTCTATTGTAATTCTGCTTGTAATTACAGGCACAATCTCTGTGCATACAACATTTTGACAATCCCTTTTAGTATTCAGAAAACCGTGGTCTCGTCCCATCTCACAGTGCCACAGTGCCATGTAATGAGCAAGGCACTTCCTCTGATACTGTACATGGCTGTTTTCATTACATTGTACAGGAGAGGGTGAAGAGTAAAGGAATTGCTGCATCAGTCTTACGTTTATGCCAGCTCTGCCTTTCCTCATGATTATTCATTGTTACTGCTTTCTCGCCTGTTAGTCCAAAATCCCATTCATTCCAGTCCATTCTATAGAGAAAATATATATTTTATAAGAGGCAAAAATACCAAATTTACATTACTGCATACAGTTGCAAAACAGAAGTAAAGAGCGATTATATTAGTAGCTTCCAGCATGTGGTCTGAGCCTGGTTCAGGTGTCACACAGTCTTTTGGAAGAGTTTTTGTCTATACTATTTTTAAGTAAATGTCCTGGGGGTGTAGTCAGATGTTAAGTAATAAATCACCATAACCATACCCACGTCAGAGTGACCCATTCTACAGATAGGAAGACAATCCCTGTGCTGATGGTGACAGTACATATTTATTCAACATTTGTGAATCTCCACTTGTTGTTATTTGCAACCCATGCTGCAGACAAGGGGAAGGGTGCCAGCGGGATGTGAACCAGTATAGCAGATCAAGTGCAAGCAAGTCCAGTGGCTGATCATTCTCTTAATGTCAGGCAAATAATATGAGGGCATGGCTTCTGGTATAATGAGTGCTATGACATTAAAGGGTGCCTCAGTTTAAGAGCCTGAAATTTTAGCTTATGAGTTTGCTTATCCCACTCCGTATGGTGCTATTTTTTTTTTTTTTGGTAATCTAGGTAATACAGGTAGTGTAACACTTGAATGAGAGTTAAGTAGATGGTGATTTTGGGGTGGCAAACATAATATCTGAAATAACTTATGAGGGTTGCAGAGTTTCTCTGCTTCAGCCTTCATTGCATGAGCACAGTGGCACTCGAGGTAAGTTGCCATGACAATGAAGTTTATTTTTTTTAATTTTTTCCAGTTGTTTAACCAGGAGGGGCACACTAAGCTGAAAGCTTGTTTACAGGTGCAACCTGGGAGCACAGGGAAGTTAAGTGACTTGCTCAGGGTCACATAGTATGCAAGTGGGGGCTGCATTATGGAGGTGATTATAAGCTAAAATGGGGAGGATATGTGCTGTAAGGGCTGATGATCTCAGCAAGACTTTTCTTTTGAGATGGCTGCTTGGCAAGTGAAACCTTTTTAGTATCATAAAATATCCATAGCATCTTCGGATGAAGTTTAATTGCTGTTCTGTATTTCTGATAGGAAAAGGAATAAGGAACAGTACAAATCATTAATGAAATGATAGGATTCTATGGATATTACTTTTTATCATTTTAAAAAATGAAAATTGTAACTGGAGTGAACGTGATTTGACCTTAGGGTATGTGTATGATGAATTAATAATTTTGCATTGAGAGGAGCCCATCAATTAAGCAATAAGACATGACAGGGTGTGTGTTAGTGTGTAATAATGTCACTCCTGGGGTGGGTTGAAGCACGAGGTGAAGCCGAGTGCTTCCACCACCCCAGGAGTGATGTTATTACACGATAACACACTCCCTGGAGTGCCTTATTGCTATTATACAATGGCTCATTTTAAAATAAAATTATAAAGTAAAAAATTATGACATTTTTTATTCTTTCTGTGTGCCTGTGTGTGTGTGTGTGTGTGTGTGTGGGTGGATGGATGGCATATACTAAAAGTATGTGAAAAAGTAGTCCACTAGGTGGTGCTGGTGTTTTTACTTCTCTGTCTCTTCGGTGTTTGTGTGTGTCTGCTAGTTAATTTGCGTCATTCTTTCCCCTCCGTTCTCACGCAGACACACACAGACAATTATTATTTGTATTAATTTATTTTTGTAGTGGATTTTGTTATTCTGAGCCACGGAGCTTGAGTTGATCGGGCAGTTCAGGAGCCGAGCAGGAGCTCATCGCCAAGTGCAGGTAGCGCAGATGTGTGAGGAGGAGAAAGCAGATTGAAGGTACAGGTTCATTTTATGTTTCAAGTATTTCGTTTTACTTTTTTCCCCACTTTGTTTTGCTGGTGAACAGTTCTATGTGCCGTGATTGACAGTGCTAGGGTGAGCATAGTAACGTCATGTGAACGTGCTACAACAACCGTCTCCGAGCTTCTGTTAAACAGAAAAAAAAAGGGTTTTCCATTTCTCTGGCAGTTGTTTTTGCGGGAGCTGGTAAAGAAAATGTGGAGTGAGGGAGAAAATTAACTGTGAGCCAGCAGATGGGGATTGTAATGATGGGTTCCGTGTCCGCTTGCAACTCGCTGTGCAGTCAGAGCAGTGTGAGGTTGATGGTGTTTGCGTGGGGAGGGAAGGATTTCTTTCTATGTTCTGTGGTCATCTGTGTGCCTGGCCTTTTTCCAGTGATGTTGTTGTTCAGTATCATCACTGTCCCAGGCACACAGTGACCAATCAGGAAACGAGAAATTTTCCTGCCATTGTATAATTGTACTTACCTAATACCTTAGTATGTGTGGCTATGTGAACTTGACTATAGGATGTCAGACTGGAAGTTAGCAACACCCCAAGCACGGTCTATTGTTGATGTTAATGTTAAAACCAAATACTTTTGCTTAGTTCTTACAATGGGTACCAAAAAATGTCTTTCAATTAAACAACTGCATAATTCTTTTGTTTCTGTTTAACTTAAGTAAAATAAGTTGCTTTCCTTCTTCAAGCTTTAGCCACAGCCATTCAGTTCTAGCAATTTACACATGTTCTGTTATTTTTTGTTGGGAATTGTCAAACCTTTTCAGTATAATAAACATATATGGCACTGATTTGGCTGCAGTTTGATGGGGTTTAGGAGGGTTGCTAACAGGTGAGATGTGCTACTAGGAACAAGTGGTTGTCCTGTGATACAGATGGAGGGGGCAATGACAGCTGGGATGGAGTAGGGGATGGGGGTGCTGTGCTGTAAGAAACAAACATATATGCTGTTTCTGTGCTGAAGGGGGGGTGGGTTGTCTGTGCTGTGCTAACTGTGCCATGAAACAAACCTCACTGCTTATGTGTTGTGCTGAAATGGGAGGGGGATGTCTGACCTGTAAGGGCTTTTTCTATTCTGAAATGAGGTGGGGTATCTTTGCTGTAACTTAGGGATATGCAGCAAAATGAACCTCATTTCTTGTTTCCTGCATGCCAGGGGGAGCAGGATATCTCTGGGATTAAATGGGATGGGGGGTTGAAACCTGTGAAGGGGGATCAAAGTGAAGGATTTATACTTTTGCACATGAATATTTGGTTTTACATAAATAAAAAAATGCAACAACATATGATGTGTCATTATTATTCAAATATAACATTTATAGTTGACTAAAATGAAATGAAAATTGAAATGGTGATTCCTATCATTTAGAAGTTAATGGATCAGCTACAAGTGGGCTAAGTAGTTATGTGATTATATATGGTAAAACTGAACTTTTGCATGTTGTGAGTCTTTTGTGATAAAAGACTCGCAGAATGCACAAGTTCTGACTAATTCTTAAAAAAATGTAATACAAAAGGTTAACACTGTAAGTAGAATGAACAAAGGACAAAAACAATTAATAATTTCTCTAACCTATTTCAGTATTATGGCAATTAGCTTTTTGGGGAACAGCTTTCTGGACTGCTAAAAGTCACCAAAATGCACCATTTGACTTCAGTTTTTCAAAATTTTCCGGGGGGGGCATGCCCCAGGCTCCCCCAGAGAGCTTGAGATTTTGTGCCCCTCCAGAATTTCTGACTGCATGATGTCCCTGGACAAATCAAATAGATTTCTTTGACTGGGTGACCAAAATAGTAAACCAGGGAGGAGATGAAGACATGGTCTACCTAGACTTTAGCAAGGCAGTTGACACAGTCCCACACAAAATATTAATAAACAAATTAGCCAGCCTGGGAGTGGGTCCCAGGGTGGTAGCATGGGTAAAACAATGGCTGGACAACAGGACACAGATGGTAATAGTAAATGGAGTCCACTCCAAAAAAAGGGGGAGTTACTAGTGGGGTACCACAGGGTTCAGTACTGGGTCTGGTCCTTTTTAATGTTTTTATAAGTGACATTGCAGAGGGACTGGAAGGAAAAGTATGGCTCTTTTCAGATGACACAAAGGTCTGCAACAGGGATGATATACAAGGTGTGGTGGAAAGGATGAGAAGGGACTTGGCAAGGTTGGAGGAATGGTCAAATGTATAGCAGCTTAGATTCAATGCAAAGAAGTGCAAAGTAATGCACCTTGGAAACAAAAACCCAGGAGAGGAGTACACAACGGGGGTGAGATACTAACAACAACTAAAATGAAAAGGGATCTGGGTGTAGTTATATCAGATGACCTAAAGGTGGGCAAGCAATGTGAAAAGGCAGTAAGGAAGGCTGGGGGGATATTGGGATGCATAGGGAGAGGCATCACCAGTAGAAAACAGGAAGTTGTTATCCCTCTATACAGGCAGTTGGTGAGATCCCATCTGGAGTACTGTGTGCAGTTCTGGAGACCCCATCTCTGCAAGGACATAGACAGGATGGAGGCAGTCCAGAGTAGGGCAACAAAAATGGTGCAGGGTCTGCAACAGAAGCCATACAAAGAGAGACTAAAGAAGCTTAATATGTATACCCTTGAGGAAAGGCACAAGAGAGGGGACATGATAGAAACTTTTAAGTACCTCAAGGGAATCAACAAAGTCCAAGAGAGTAGCATCTTTCAGAAAAATAGATGTGCAAGAACAAGGGGACACAGTTTGAAGATAAAGGGGGGACGGCTCAGGGGCAATGTGAGGAAGCATTTTTTCACAGAGAGGGTGGTAGACGCATGGAACAGCCTTCCTGAGGAGGTTGTGGGGTCAAAAACAGTGGGGGAATTCAAGAATGTATGGGACAGACATAAGACAATTCTTCTGGGGGGGTCGGAAGAAGTAGACTGTTGGTTAACTAGGATCTGCAGCTTATCCAATAGGTGGGAAAATGGGCAGACTAGGTGGGCAAAGCGGTCCTTATCTGCCATCAAAGTCTATGTCTCTATGTTTCTATGTTAAGCATCCAGCAACTCCCCTTCCTGAGCTATATAAGCAGTTCTTCTCAGCCTCCTTCTGAAGCACTTTTCTTTGCCCCACCATCCTCCCCTCCTCCTCCAGCAGCATCGCCTCTCTCCTTGGGATGCTTCTTAAGGTACCTTTAGTCAAGGGAATCATCCTGCAGCACCTCTAGGGATGGAACCCTCTTTGTGGGTTCCTTGCCTTTGGTACCCCTACAGGGTGATAATTCCACTGGAATAGAGAGTGCAAATGGCCAAAACCCAAGTAACACTTGTGTAGGCCATTAAATAACACATCCCACTGGGAAGGTAAGGGTCTATGGACCAGAAATGCTTATAAAGTGAGGACACTGCAAGAGGCTGCACAGCTAAGGACAGAAGAGAGTCCTGACAATCTAGACTCCATAGTTGCCAGGGCTTAGGACTGAGAAAGGAGAGTATCGCAATTTTAAGCTGGATGCATTTTTTTTTAAATTCAACTTTTTTACTGATATTATGCCTTGACACAGAATATATGACCAGGACAGATGTACCGCACATTAATAACAACCAAAATGGCTGAAAGATGAGATAAGACCAGAATGTCATTGGATCCAGTATAACCCAATAAGATAAATTTAAATTTAAATGCCCACCCTCCCCCCTCCCTCCCAATACCCTCCCACCCCTCCTTGGAGTGTGCCTTATTACTAACAGCAAGACCAATTGATACAAGTGGATAAACAACAATCCAGCAAAGCCAACTATCACAAGGAGGCTGAAACTAATTAAAACAGTCAGAGGCATGTGTTACATAAGTCTACTTCAGATATAAAGCATACAATTTACCCCATTTCTGGAAGCTATACAATTCCGGGAGCTTGCTATTAACCTTTCGGTGCTAAAACAAAGCAACATTTCTTTCAGCCATTCAGCATACAATATGGTCAGTTGGTCCATCCAGTGTTTAAGAACCAGTTTCTTGACTGCTATAGAAATTAGAGCCATGTGAAATCTACGCTCTCAAATTCTAATATTAGAGAACATCCCTAAAATACATATTTCCATGGTAAACAAATCACCCGGTCCCAGTAGGGGATCTAGATTAGTTTGGATTGTATTCCATAAAGGAGCCACCTTATCACAGTGCCAGAAGATGTGTATCAGGTTCCCATCAGCCTCACCACACCGTGTACAATTAGCCAGAGGTAATCTGCCAAATTTGGCCAATTTAACCAGGGTATAGTACAGATTATTTAAAATATGATACTGTATGAGTCTGTGCCTATCTTGAGTAAGATATCTATGCATGTCCACCCAAATCTGACTCCAGATCAGGGAGGAATCTGGCAGAAAAGAAGACCAGATTTTAAAACCTGTAAGGGCATTAGGGTATTTAATATCCAGTAAGAAGGAGTATATCCTGTAGATCCCATGGGCCGGATTTGCACATTCCTGAATCTGCTTTAAAAAAGGCCTAACTTGAGACAACATAAATGTGGTCCCAAATAGGGAGACCATAAGATGTCTTAGCTGAAACACCTTAAAAATATGTTTCTGAGGAATATTCAGTTTGGCGATTATGCCGGTTGAGGAGAGAAGGGAATCCTGAGAGAACAGGTTTTCCACAAGAATATCTTGTAACTGAGGAAGCCAGTACTCTAAAAGTGAAGAACCTCCTATTTTGATATAAGGGTTTAGAATGAGGGGTTGGGCTGTATCCTTTTTTAGATGAAATGTTAAAGAAGTTCCAACACTGGGTCAAAACCTTTATAGCAATCCCCACTGTCGAATTTTGTATGGAGCGGAGTAACACCGAAAAAGCATAATAAAAAACTCTGGGTGAATTTAGGGTTATGCATGTCCAGAAGCCTCTTCTCCAACTGTAGCCAGATGGGAGAATGTTCACCAGATGTGGGCTCAAACCATCTACCCATTTTGGACAGATGACTCGCCCAATAATAAAAAATAAAGTTGGGGAGGCGGCGATCACCTCTCTCCTTTAGTAGATGTGAGTTTAGGCCCGTCTAATGTTCCCAAAATAAATTGAAAAGAGGTAAACTATTGAAGAATAAGAAAGGAATATTCAAGAATTTAAAAAGTAAAGATGAGGTAGAACATTCTTATAATGCTAATTCGACCTCATAATGACAAAGAGTTTGGACCATCTTTGGAGATCTTGCTGGATATTCAGGACCAAATCATCCAGATTGAGCCTCCTGAGAACCTCTGGTTCTCTAGTGAGATGTATGCCTAGATATTTGATTGAGGAGGAGGACCATTTCATATCAAAATGAGAGAAGTTACCTTGGCACACGAGAACATTTAATGGGAATATGACTGATTTGGATAAGTTTAACTTATAGTTAGCCACTTGTCCATACTGTTCAATAATTTGTAACGCATGTGTTAATGAGGTTTCTGGATTGGCCAGATGTAAAAAAATATCATCTGCATAGACTGAAAGGGTCAGAGATTGCTGGTATACTATGCATCCTGTGACCTGAGATGAGTTCTTAATACTAGTTAGAAGGGGTTCCAGATATAAGTTAAGCAAAAAAGGAGACAGGGGACAACCTTGCCTAGTGCCTGTAAACAGGGGAAATCAAGAAGAAAAACCCCATTGCAATAAATTCTAGCCGTAGGCGCCTTATATACCGTCTGAATCCATTGAATGAAGGATTCCGGAAAAACCCATTTTTTTTGAGAGTAGCCCAAAGAAAGTCCCAGTTCACCCTGTTAAAAGCTTTTTCTGCATCTAATGAGACTAAAGCCATGGGGATCTGGAAGTCTTGGGCAGTCTGGAAAATATGTGAAAGGGTTCTCAAGTGGTCAGCAGAAGATCTACCTTGCACAAACCCCACCTGTTCAGGACTCAACAGCTGAGACCAAACCTGTTTAATTCTAAGAGAAAGGATTTTAGTTAAGATTTTAATATCATAATTTAATAATGAAATCGGACGGTAGCTGGCCGGCTCATTCTGGGGTTTGTCTGGTTTCAGGATCAGGACTATCATGGCTTCCAGCAAAGTAGAGTGAAGGGAATCTGAGGTGAACATATAATCAAAAAGTTTCAAGAGAAGAGGAGCCACCTCTTTACAAAAGACCTTGTAGAAATTAGAAGGGAAGCCATCGGGACCTGGGGATTTGTCAGGATCTAACCCCTCGATCGCCTCCACTACTTCATCCAGAGTAATAGGAGAAGTCAAGATCGCGCACTGCTGGGCCTGTAGAGAGAGAGAGAGAAGATTAAGGCCTTCCAGAAAATGTTCAATACGAGAATGGGAAGTGAGAGAGGTACCCTTACTGTATAGGTCCCTATAAAAGGCTTCAAAAACCTGGGAGATATCTCGAGGAGAGGTTTTAATAGAGCCATCTGAAGAATATAGTGCAGGAATCAGTATTGAACTTTCTACTTCCCTCAATTGAAAAGCTAACATTCTACCTGCCTTCTCCCCTTGGTCTAAGTAATGAGCTTTGGTTTTAAGGATGGCATATTCTGCTTTTTCTCTTAGCAAATCAGCATACTCATTCCTAAGCTTCAAAGGGGATTCCAGATCGGATTGGGAAGATGAAGAGGATAGACTGTTTTCAGCCAACCTTATTTGATTCAACAACGAAGTACCTTTGGCCTCTCTCTGTTTTTTCCTCTCGGAAGCTAGCTTGATGAATTCTCCCCTAATGTAACATTTAAAGGAGCACCAGATCAGGTCCTCTCTGCATGTGGAACCCATATTAAACTCCAAAAAGGAAGAGATTTGTGACTTAATGTGGGATATTAATTGTTCCTCTTTTAGAAGTTGTGTGTTTAATTTCCATGTGGTGTTCTTGTGAAAGTTTGGGTCGGGAGAAATTAGGGTACATGCCACTGAATGATCAGATATAACAATTGGTTTAATTCCTATCTGGTGAATACCAGACAGAAGAGTGGTGCTTATAAAGACGTAGTCAATTCTGGACCACGATCAGTGGACCTGGGAGTAAAAGGAGAAGAGCTGGCTAGAGGGGTTAAACAGACGCCATGGGTCACACAGACCCAGTAAGTCCATAAAGTCCCTCAGGGCAATTTGTGGAGGGGTAAGGGGTCTTAATGGCCTATGAGTTTTGTCTAGGTCTTGTGATGGAGCAATATTCCAGCCACCCCCTAGAATAAGCAGGGAGGGAAAGAATGCACTCAGTTTGTTGGCCAGACTCATAAGAAAGTCTGCATCCCCTCCAACTGGACCATATATTGACCCTAATACCACCCTGACATTGTTTAATGTACCCTTAACAATAATAAATCTGCCCTCTTGATCTGTTAAACTTTCTTCTGCCACAAATGATATGTGTCTTTTAACCAAAATTGCCACCCCTCTACTAGAGGACAACCCACCGGACATAAAAATTTGAGAAAAACCCAGTCGATGCAACCCATTTGTTTCTGAGGTTGTGAGGTGGGTTTCCTGCATCAAGAGGATGTCAATATTTAGGAAGGCACAGTTTTTGAGAACCTGATATCTTTTTGGGCAGTTCCCTGATACCTCTGACATTCCACATTGCAATCTTAATTGGCACCATGGTCATTTAGCATTTTAGAGAAGAGAAAAGGAACAAACACCATTAACTGACACAGCAATCCCATAAGACACACTCCAGTCCCTCCCCCCTCCCCCACAACCCCAGTAGAAAAGAAAAAATGAAAAAAAGGCTCACTTCCAAGGGAAAGCCATGAAATGGTCGAGACATTGAGAGAGTAGAACATCTTAACTGGCCAGTGGTAAACGCAGACCATGAAATCAATAGGGAAGAGATCGAGACAGTAACAGAAACCCCCCTTCCCTCCCTAAACCCCTCAACCTATATACAAAAGGTCCCCTCTTGTGTACTAGAAAAAATTCCAGAATCCCTGTTAGATGTGACGAGAACCAGACCCAAAAGGTTGCCCTCCTATGAGAAGGGTACGCTACATTCAAGAACCCAACCTGATCTATAGCACCATGGACTGAATCCGGGAAAAGAAAACTTACTAAAATGAGGCGCTCTCTGAACCCCACATCCCACAGGAGGTGCACCCTTAGCCCTCTTCCTAGGTTCATTATGCATTGCTCCCGAAGCTGGAGAAATTTAAACACATGCTGACTCTTTAAATGAAACCGGGTTTGAAGGGCTGGAAAATAAACTATTACATCATCCTGGCAAAAATCATTCAAAGTACACACGCTCAAATGACGACAAAAGACAGTGGGAACTGGGCAGCAAGCTATTTTAAAGTGGGGATTATTAAATACAGGTTGGGAAGTTGCCATAGACCACGACCAAGACAGATAGGTCTGTAATTGTCCCCGTGCCTTAAGGGACAATTCAATGAGGGTAGTACACAAGGGGCAGATCAGCTGAGATGGCTTGAGGTAGAGAAGACTGTCAAGAGAACAGTCCATCCAACTTGCTAGGGATCTGTCAATGTCCAGCCAGAGAGGGGAGAAGACTCGTGGGAGTCGAGGCGCTAGGGATACACGTTGACACACTTGCTGATTCTGTTGTAACATTGCAGCATGATTAGAAATCCATTAAATATTTTACTAAGAGCCTTTTTGCTTCTGTGATTCTTTATATTTCATGCTTGCTGAGTTAATCCTTGTGCATGCACAACCATTCTAGACCTTGTGTAGATGGAAGAGCCTGACTGTGTGTTCCTGGCACTCCATCTAAAAAGTTTACTGACATGCTGAGAACCATAATACAGAAAAAACAAGGGGAGGGACAATCTGCCATTCAACTTAGGGGCAGTCAGTTTAATATAGGCTCTATGAATTATGGAGGATTTCCACAGAAACAAGGTAAAGAGATGCTGTAAACGGTGAAACCAGGTCTTAGGGAGATGGAAACCCAGCATTCCCAAGAGGTATAATAAATGGGCCAGAACATTCATCTTGATAACGCTAACCCTTCCCCAAAGGGACAAAGGGAGGGCTGACCATCGCTCAAGGTCAGGCTTGAGAACACTGAGGAGTCTGGAGAGATTCTCTTCGATCATAACCAATAAGGAAAGAGCAAGATTAACCCCCAGACAGATTAAAACCTGAGGCTCCCAGGAGAGGCCCAGACTCACTACATCTTGTTTGTGGGCAAAGCTATTAAGGGTAAAAACTTTAGTTTTAGAGAGGTTCAACTTATAGAAAGAGACCTTAGAAAAGTTAACAATCTCATGAAGAAGGGTAGGGACAGAATGCAAGGGCTCCTCCAGATGTAAAAGCACATCATCTGCATACACCAAAAGGACATAGTGCTTGCCTGCCACTGGAATCCCCCTCAGAGCAGCCGATGTGCATAAGCATCTAATAAGCAGCTCCAAATAGAAATAAAAGGGCATACAGGTAGCAACCCTGCTGGGTTCCTCATTGCAGAGGGAATGAAGCAGAAAGACGACCTTTACACCAAATATGAGCAGATGGTGCTGAATATAATAAAAGCACCCACTTAATAAAATCCTCAGAAAAACCAAACCTGCATAAGGTGGTGAAAAGATAGGCCCATGCCACCTGATTGAAAGCTTTTTCTGCATCAAGAGAGACCAAGAATGATGATGACTTGCTCTCCCTGGACACGGTCTGCAGGTGAAGGAGCTTCCTGAGGTGGTCACCGGAATACCGCTCAGACATAAAACCTACCTGCTCATGACTGATAACAGAGGCCATGACAGGAGATAAAAGGGTGGCCAAAAGTTTGGAGAGGATTTTAATGTCCATATTCAGCAGAGAAATGGGGCGATAATTTTTGGTCAGCAAGGAGAAAACCATTTACTATGGTGACTGCATTCTCCCGCGTACTCTCACTGATGCAGCTCTGTTCCCCGCTGTGTTCCTTCACTCTCCCTCTATACAGCTCCTCTCTGTTCCCCACTGCCTTCCTCAACCCTCCACCCCTCGCTGACCATGACCAAAACAGTTAACCAGATACCCTATAACTTCTCTGATGCTAAACAAAGTGCAGAATCACCTATTTACAATGGTAGCACAAAGCATAACATGCAGTTTCAAAACTATGAAGCAGGAAACCGATAAGGGCCACGCTTACTCAGCTGCTGCCTGCAACGTAAAAACAAAACTAAAATAAAGTAAATAAAAACTAGCATTTGTCAATGCTGAATGTTTGCTTGCTGGTATTAGCATTGATAGTACAGGAGTTAGAGAGATGCATAATGAGAATGGCAGTGAAGTATTGAAGTAATACCAACCCCCACTCCCCACTCTGTAGAGACTGACAGGCATTGGGGGTGTGCTTTGGGTCATCAGCCATAACACTCATGCCATTCCATCTCACCCCACCCTGTGGACACCGACAGGTGTTGTAGTGTGCCTTGAGGTCTTCAGTCCTTATGCTCACCCCATTCCATTAGGAAATAAGCTGAGATGGGTGCAGTATAGGAGAATGGGGTGAACATTAGGGTCGAAGACCCCAAGGCACACCTTGATGCCTGTCAGTGGCTGCGGGGTGGGGGTGGAATGAGGTGAGCATTACAGCTGTAGAGAGTGATTTTGTGTGTTTTTGCACAAATTTTAATAGTTGGCAGGGGACAGGCTACAAAACCCAAAGTACAATCTGATAAAGCCAGTAAGTGGGTGCATGAGCAAATATACAGAATGACAAGAGTATAAAAAGGAATGTATACACAATGCAGTTACAACAAAAACAAAACTTATGTGTGCGAAATGGTGGACAAAACAAAACTTATGTGCTGCATTTCTCCAAAATGATGTAGGCATTTCTTACAAATGCTATGTGTCATATTTGTCATAGCTCTTATTTATCATAGTTACACAGTGACCTATCAGAATGTGACAGCAGCTTGCTAAGGAAAAGAGTACATATATGGTTATAAAGTATATTGCATTTCTTTGTAACTGTCTGCTAAGATATTAATAGAATTTGAACCATATATCCTGTACTTGCTTAAGAGTAAGTACAGTATATCTTGTTAATGCTATAGTTTAAACTGCAATGTAATTTTTATGTTTTACATATAGTAGGATAACAAAACCAGCTATTGTATGTGTTAAGCCTATGTGCATGCATGTCAATGGAGAATTTGCTTAAAGCAAACTGTCATTAGTTATACAATGCTGCCATCTTGTGGGAGATTGGCATTTATTTCATTTATTTCATTTACTTCATTGAGCTCATGCTAGTTACCACAGGAAATGCAGAGGTAAATTCACCAATTACAGAGCTAATATACCAACATTGCCTTGTTTGGAGACAGGATGCACATCCTGTATTTGTTCAATTGTATATAAGCTTTGTAAGTTCTGTCTAAAACAGAACACATTTTTATTTTTGTAACTGAAACTACAACCTTTGTATCAGCTTAAATATTGTATCCTGACCAAGTAAAGCTTCATGAAATCTCCTCCGTTCTCCATGTGGTCTACAAATATATATCTAGGTGGTCTAATAGAGAGAATCGAGGAGGGAGCCAGCTTCTCCTTGGAGATCCCATTGGGATCTCCCTGTTACATTTGGGGCCATGACTCAGATTACTAAAGCCGCTGGCAATCAAAGGGCTGAACCGAAGGTAAAAGCCATCTAGAATTTATGACCATTTGATAATTTTTTTTGTCGCCAGCAAAACTCTTTTTTTTTTTCCTTATTGAAGCAATCTGTCCACAGAGAAACTGATCAACTCACTGGGTGACAGACTGTAACGAACATAAGGCAAAGAAAAATGCAAGAAACCAGGTATTAGTATACTATCTAAATGAAGGCTTGTAATAAGGAAAGGGATTGTTAAATTTTAGTGATTTTGTTTGTCATTTGTTTAGTTATTATTTGGTGGATTATTAATATATCTGAACAGTCTCAGAATACTAGTGTGATTAATTATACCAAGACAACTGTGTAAGGGAGTAGGTCTTAAGCCTACTAGACGAAGGCATTTTGCCTGTGTGACCAGGAGTAATTAAACTAATAAAGAGGCAGGATACACGGAAGGTCGAAAAGGACACCCAGAGACCTAATAGAGACACTTAGAGAGTAAGTGTAACAGTGAAGGCCTTATTAAATGTGCACAAAGCCTCCCCAGGGAGAGGGAGTAGAGTCTCGTCTTGGGTGTGTGAGACCAGGGAAGACTATAAATTAAGTGTGGACAAAGCCTCCCCAGGGAGAGGGAGTAGAGACTCATCTTGGATGTGTGAGACCAGGGAAGACTATAAACAAGATGGAAAAATTAATGAATAAATATGTAGAGAAACATGGTAAGTTAGGTCCATATAAATGGGACCAACAATTAAGACCATATTTTAACCAATGTGTCTTCGAAAGAAATGCAGGCTGCAAAAATGAGAAAGAAAAGTGTGCCAATGCATTACAGGCAGCAGTATAATATTTTAACTATCTTAATAGAAGACATGAGGAGGTAAAATAATTACTAGCTTGCTCAAAAGAGGGCAATAAAATATTGGTACTAGAAAAAAAGGATCGATTCAAAGCTTTACAGAACAGATGGGATCAGGATGTTAGGTTTACAACAATAAAAACCGAGAACTAGAGAAAGAGGCAGAAAAATTAAGATTAGAAAATCTAATTTATAAACAACAGGAAGTCCTCAGGAAAATAAAACAGCTGCAATACCAGTATAATAATACAGAAGAGAAAAATTATTTAAAGACAAAACTACAAATGGTGGAGGAAGAGAGAGAGATGAGACAATAACCATAGCAACCCAAGTGGCAGAGGTAGTTAAAATCTATCCTGAACACTTATCAAAAAGAGATGAGGAATTTCCCCGGTGTCCTGGCCAAATTTCCCTTGTTCACTAAAACTACCACCAACAGCTTAATCTGGTTCAAGGTCAGTTGGCATTCATCTGTATCCCCCTGCCCCAGGTCGTGCCTGAAAATAGGCAGGATCTGTCTAGTGCACTTACCCAGTCAACCAAAACTAAAATAAAATAAAAATAAATGAATTACCAAGGGCTGCAACTGATAAAGAAGAGGCAATCAAAATCAAAACAAAAAAGAAACTCCAAATACCATTGGCTCCATATACAGTCAAAAATTAAAAAGGAAAAACGGATAAAAGGGTTAACAAAACCACTGATCAGATGAATGACCTAAGTGACATGATACATTCCTTGTCTAGGAAGATAGACAAAGTAGAAGAAAAAAGGCAATTGTGTGGGCTATACAACAGGCACAAATAATTACCCAATTTGCAGAACTTATGGTGCAGTCTACACACAGTGCCCCAAAATACATACTGACAGGAGACCTAAGAGGCATATCAAATCAGAGAACCACAAAATGGGTACTAACCATTCAACAAAACAGTGTCAGTTCTGAGTCAGTGCAACATCCTATGTTTATACAATACGCATACTATGAGGGTGCACCCCACGATTGTGGAAAGGTCAAAACAGACGTCCTGGAGAGCACCCCCATGGGTTATCTACCAAGTGACACTACCTAGACACTACACCTATATGTAGATGGGTCAATGTACTATGTAGATGGTGTGCCATATACTGGAGCAGCAGTATATTCCCCTGCACACCATGGAAGTGGAGACAAAGCTCTGCAATTCGCTTTGGGTGGAGACAAATCAGCACAGTATGCAGAACTAGTAGCAATATATGAGGCCATCATTAAACAAGAAAGACAAAAAATAACCATACACATTGACAAAAATTTGGAGAATCTTCACTAAACGAGTGAACACATTTGTGGAGAAAAAGAGGAATGGTCAAGGCAGATGGACAAGATATTCAACACAAACAGTTACTTTTTTTTTTTACCAATTATTTTACCAGGTGAGACACACTAAGCTGAAAGCTTGTTTGCAGGTGCAACCTGGGAGCACGAGGAAGTTAAGTGACTTGCTCAGGGTCACTCAGTATGCAAGTGGGGACTGTGGGATTCAAACCCAGGTCTCCAGATTTGCAGCTCAGAGCCTTAAACCACTGCGCCATACTGCCTCCGCTTACTTAATGCTATTTGGGATGCTAAGTTACTTTATGCTATTTGGAACCTAGTAGAAAAACACCCACACACAGTAGAAATACAAAGGTTAAGGCACACATGACCAAAAACCAAAACATACACGAACTCGCAAACCAATTGGCTGACCAAGCAGCAAAGGAGGGGGCAAGGGGTTCACGAATATGGCCAGGCATAAGACATGCCACCGTTAGTAGTGCCATCCCAAAAGAGGTCTAGGAGATAGATATAGGTAAACTACAAAGTACAGATCATTAGATTCAAGAAAAAATTAAAGAAATAAAGGAACGAATAACAAAGATCACCTGTTTAGGAAAGGAGAGGTTTTATGGTGGAGCGACCCAAATACTAAAAAGGCCTAATGGGTGCCCCCAGATAGTATGAAACAACAAATTGTTCTAGAGAACAACAGATGGGCAGGCCATTGTGGTAAAGACAAAACCCTGCAAATCATTAAGAATAAGTATTGGTGGCCAAAAATGGAGGCCACCGTAAATGACACATTGGATACTTGTCTTGTATGTCTCCAGCAAGACCCAAAAAAAGGAAAACCTAAGTTGAATAGGTTGCCATTGGCAGATAGCCCCTGAAATGCATTACAAATCGACTATGTGGGGCCACTTCAACTGCAAAAGGAGGGTATAAATATCTACTAGTTATAGTGGATATGTTTTCAAAATGGGTGGAGGCATTCCCTACTACAAACAATACTGCCCAAACAACTGCAAAAATCTTGTTTGACCAAGTTTGTAGTAGATGGGGATTCCCCAACATAATTGAATCTGACAGAGGTACCCATTTTGTTAATGAGACAATGAAATACCTCTGTGAAATTATTGGAGTACAACAAAAATTCCATCTACCATACCACCCACAATTGTCAGGGATGGTAGAAAGGATGAACAGGATGCTAAAAAAAGCCCTGAAAAAGATGATGACGGACTCAGGGAAAGACTGGGGCACTCACTTGCCAGGAGTTCTCATGGCTGTAAGGGGAACGGTTCAGGCTAGTACTGGTCAGTCCCCTTATGAGCTCATGACAGGGAGCAGGATAAGACTGAACTACCCATCAAAATTACCAGAACCTCCTAGTGTGTTAAAAGACAGTGTCAAGCAAGTTGTCTTTTTACATCAAGTGCAACAACAGTTAAAAAAGCATCTTTCACATGATTGTTGGTACATGTCCCAAGCATACCAAAAAATGTCCTCGGGGGTTCCCCAGGGGTCAGTCCTTAGGCCCCTGCTCTTTTCCATATTCATCAATGACCTTCCCTCCTCGGCTGCTTCTCACAGGTTATCCTGTATGCCGATGACCTAGTTATTCTCATTCATTCAAGGGATATTGGGGTCATTAACCACCAACTGAGTGAGGGTTTCAGGAGTGTCAAATCCTGGATATCATCCCACAAGCTGGTCCTAAATCTTAAAAAGACCCACGCCATGCTGTTCAGTTCCCTGGCCAAGTTAAAGGCCTCCCCTGTTCCTATGTGCATCTCAGGTATTGATGGTACTCCTGTTCTCACCACCGATTCCGTCAAATACCTTGGAGTGACACTTGACCCTCAGCTCGATCTTGGTCACCACATCCAAAATGTGTGCAGAGCTGTTAACTGGAAATTGGGTCTGGCTTACAGGGCAAAGAATAACCTTACTCTGGCTGCTCACCTAGCACTACCTAGAGGGGTGTTTCTACCATTTCTCTGTTATGGAATCCTTTTGTTTGCCCATACTTCCAAGGTCCACCTCTCTAGGTGGACCATAGCCTACAATAACATATGCCATTTTGCTCTTGCAGTCCCTCATCTCACTCACACTGTGATCTATACAGTAAGCTCAACTGGCTCTCCCCACCCAACTATATGAATTTTGTTGTAGGCAGTTTGATGGGTAAGGTTCTGGGTACTGGCACCCCCCCGGACTGGCAGAGCTCCTTGTGCCAGCAGCCTCCACTATCTACCCCCTACTGTCACTGGGCCCTGCTATCTTTAAGGTTCCTGCTACACATACCAAAATGGGTGACAGGGACTTTGTGACAGGTGACCCTAGATTATGGAACTCCTTTCCTGTCCAGGTCCAGACCTCCCCTTCCCAGGCATGCCTGCACACCTCCCTGTGGAACCACTTGAAGCTCTCATAAATATGTTACTGTCTTAAACCGCCATGATTAGCCTGGTCCTCTGTACAGTATCTCGAGCATATCATCCCATGTATCTTGCTTAGGTCTTGCTGTGGTCTGCCTGCCTGCCTGAGTGTTGCCCTGTGATAAATGTGTAAATTCTGTATATATCTATATATATATTGCTGGTAACATTGTGTCAGTAACTCTGTACTTTATTACATTGACTGTGTTTACTGTTGTAACCTGAGATATCTTACTATGTATGTTATGCTTCTCCTGAACCAGTGTATCTGCCCTACTTGCTTCAATTTGTACCCTGTATGTTCTTTGATTTCCTGTACTCTCCCAGATCATACCTGAAAATAGGCATGTGTTTGTCTAGTGTACTTACCTGGTTAACAAAAGCTAAATAAATAAATAAACCTAAAACAAAGATAACCCAAAATAGGGTGGGAAGAGCCACTGCAAGTGGGAGACATGCTGATGATTAAAAATTGGGATCAGAAAATACCTTGGAAAGATGCCAATTGGCTAAGGCCATATAAAGTTACAGAGGTCCTAGACAATACAGCAGCATACGTGGAAAGAATGGGAAAAGGAAAAGGTAAACACAAATGGGTCCATGTGGACCAATGTAAAAAGGTATCAGACAAACTATCAAAAGAATAAATACTGCATTTGATTTTCTTTCCAGGTATGCAACCAAAGCCACAAAAAAGGAGACCATCGCCAGCATATGTATACTATACTGTCTTGTATGGCCCATTTGGACTACAACAAACAAGTGTGATAATAAAAATGATATCACCATATCACACTTCTGGCAAGCAAGAAATAATGGAACTCACTGTGGCCTACTGGACATTGATTTGTATAGTATATGCTTGGGGGGTAGGGGGCAGTAGACCGATGTGTAGACTATTCTGGCTTTTCAATATTTGAGGTTTTAAACAACTGGACTTTCTGGAATGGTATTTAGAAGACCCAAACTTGGTGTTGGAGTGGACAGAAACCAATAAGCCAACACACACGTCGCCCTTTAAAAATGACTGAAAGTATGAATTTAAATGGCATCAGAACATCAAAAGAGCAAATATGTATGGAGTTTATGTTAGTTGGATACTTACCAGAAGAGTACACAGAGTAAACTCCCAAACTCCAGAAGTACAAAAAGCTGTGAAAGACTAATTAAGCTAACCCATGAGATACATGAACTGCAGACTAGACAAAGAATAATAACCAAAATTGCTCAAAGAAGGGAAGGTCAAGCACTAATCTAAGTAAAATGATGATACAAGAATACAATTGTCAGCTCTGCTATTGCAACAAATTGTTTTACAAAGCATAATATAATCAAAAGTGTTGCTATATTTGCTATTCATTTAATACAAGATAATAAAGTTTTTTAGATTGTATGTTTAAAACACCCCAATGGGATTGTCCCATGGGTTGCTTTTGCATAATATTTTTGTACAAAACAGCATTTAAACTAGTCAAGGCAGCATCACTGGTACTGATACCTTGGATATGTTTTGCATTCTTTTTTAAAAATGTTAATGCATTACATTTGGTGGCTTTGTCAATTGTCTGCCTATGCTTAAATTAGGCCGAGTACCTGTAAAGTTCTTAAATAGATTATGGTACCAATTTCCCATCATGCGGCTGTGATCAGTGTGCCTGTGGTGTATAAGCCCTAAGCAGGAACATACACAAGGGAAACAAATACCAGTACAGGGACTGCCAACTAGGTTTGGAGTCTCTGTCCCAATCCCTATTATTAGTGTAGGGTGGGAGAGTAATATATTGTTTGCCCTTGGTCAGCAATGGCATAAATACACAAGAGGCATGACATGCAAATTAATAATAACATTTGTGGCAAAGCCCCAAAGATGGGGTTGTAGAGAGTGATTTTGTGTGCTTTTGCACAAATTTTAATAGTTGGCAGGGGACAGGCTACAAAACCCCAAGTATAATCTGATAAAGCCAGTAAGTGGGTGCACGAGCAAATACACAGAAGGACAAGAGTATAAAAAGGTATGTATACAGAACGCAGTTACAACAAAAACAAAACTTATGTGTGCGAAATGGTGGACAAAACAAAACTTATGTGCTGCATTTCTCCAAAATGATGTAGGCATTTCTTACAAATGCTATGTGTCATATTTGTCATAGCTCTTATGTATCATAGTTACACAGTGATCTATCAGAATGTGACAGCAGCTTGCTAAGGAAAAGAGTACATATATGGTTATAAAATATATTGCATTTATTTGTAACTGTCTGCTAAGATATTAATAGAATTTGAACCATATATCCTGTACTTGCTTAAGAGTAAGTATATCTTGTTAATGCTATAGTTTAAACTGCAATGTAATTTTTATGTTTTACGTATAGTAGGATAACAAAACCAGCTATTGCATGTGTTAAGCCTACGTGCATGCATGTCAATGGAGAATTTGCTAAAAGCAAACTATCATTAGTTATACAATGCTGCCATCTTGTGGGAGATTGGCATTTATTTCATTCGCTTCATTGAGATCATGCTAGTTACCACAGGAAATGCAGAGGTAAATTCTCCAATTACAGAGCTAATAGACCAATATTGCCTTGTTTGGAGACAGGATGCACATCCTGTATTTGTTCAATTGTATATAAGCTTTGTAAGTTCTGCCTAAAACGGAACAGCTTTTTTCTTTTGTAACTGAAACTACAACCTTTACACCAGCTTAAATGTTGTATCCTGACCAAGTAAAGCTTCATGAAATCTTCTCCATTCTCCATGTGGTCTACAAATATATATCTAGGTGGTCTAATAGAGAGAATCGAGGAGGGAGCCAGCCTCTCCTAGGAGATCCCATTGGGGTCTCCCTGTTACAACAGCTGATGACCCCAAGTCACAACCCAACACCTGTCAGTCTGTACAGGGTGGGCGTAAGGGTTGGAAACCCTAATGCCCAAGGCGTTTGTTGGAATTTTTGCTCAAAATTTTCAACATGTGCTTTTTGGGACCCCACCTCATGAACAGTGGCAGTATCATTTCATTACCCAATCCCAAAAGGTGATTTCACACAGCAAGTGTGCCATTCAGTGCCACAGGTGTGAAAACACATTTTGGGCAGGATGTGAAAAATGAAAGCTGCACTGTTCATGAGGAGGTGTGAAGAAATTGTGATGCTGAAAATCTTGAGTGAAAATATGAAAAAGTGGCAGTTAAGAGTGTACATAGAAACTGTGCGATGTACACTCATAGTGCAGTCATTTTTGGAAATGTTTTCACCAAATTTTCAACATTGCCTTTATGGGACCTCCCCTCATGAACAGTGGCACTGGGATTTCATTAATTTGCCCATAAGTTTATTTTGCACAGTGACCGCGCCATTCTGTGCCACAGGTGCAAAAACACATTTCAAGAAGGATGTGAAAAATGACAGCTATACAGTTCATAAGAGAGCGAGAAGAAATGGCAATGCTGGAAATTTGAAGGGAAATATTAAAAACTGATGAAGTTACGAGTGTGCTTAGAAACTGCAAAACAGACACTCATAACACAGCCATTTTTTTGACTTTTTTCACCAAATTTGCAACAAGGGATTTTTGGGACCCTGCCTCATGAACAGTGGCACTGTCATTTCATTAGTTAGTCCCAAAAGGTGATTGTGCACAGCAACCGCGAAATCACCTTTTGGGACGGAGAAACGAAATGGCAGTGACAGTGTTCATGAGGTGGGGTCCTAAGAACCCCATGTTGAAAATTTGGGACCAAAACTCAAAACAATTGGCTGAGATAGCAACCTAAATTGAAAACTCCCCATTGACTGCCATTATAGGGCTTACCATCATTTCTTCAGTTGGTCTTTGAAGAGTGCAGACATGTTCCTGGTCCACAGAAGATCACTGCTCCCAACCTCTGGAGGTAAGTATGGGTGAGAGGGGTGCGGGGAGGTGGGGTATGCAGATGGAGGGTGCGGGCTGGAGGAGGGGGGCTGGTGGGAACAATGAAGGACCGTTTTCCTTTTTTCCAGGTTTAAGAAGAAAAACGTCATGGAACTGTCTTCTTTTTTACAGGTAAAATATTACAAAACTGATTTTGCCATGCTGGGGTGGGCTCCCAGTGTGCCAGAGTACTGGGGTGGATCAATGCTGACCCTGGAATTGGGCACCCCGAGGTCAGTTAAGAACATCGGGGCATGAGGGTGGCATGCATCTGACACCGGGAGTGGGTATCCTGGTGTCAGAAACACCAAAGAAGTATTTTATGGCTCACTGGGATGGGCTCCCAATGTGTCACATTAATGTGGGGAAGGGGGATAAATGCTGACATGGGGATTGAGCTCACCGATGTCAGCAGGGGACAGAGAACAGAGGAAGCAGGGCAGGCAGCAGCAGTGCCAGGGAGCTAATTTGTTGCCCTGCTGTGTGTCTGATTGGGAGGGGGGACTGCTGCTGCATGATGAAACTGTCCCTGATTGCAGCTGCAGATTTCACGGAGGGTGTGGGGCAGGCAACAGCAGTGGGAGGGAGTTAATTTGTTGTCCTGCAGTGTGAGTGGTTGAGAAGAAGGGGGGACTGCCACTGCAATGACAAAACTGCCCCTGATTGCAGTGACAGATTTCTTTCAAGTGCAGCACTCACTCTGAAACTCCCGTCATCAGCAGCTTCAGCATTAATTGGTGGCTGATGGGCAAGCCCATTAAAGTGTTCACTGGATTGGCCACACCTCTCTAATGCTCTACTACCTCAATAGGTTTCTTGTGCGCTGCATGTGCAAGCAAACATAAAAAGTGTTTGTGTATTAGTGGGGAGAGACTTGTGGGGGAGACAGACACTGACACTTTCTAGTGGCTAAATGTTCTTTATGCTCTGTAACTCTGCACTACAGATGGACTATTTTTCAATGTATTTTATCTTTAATATTTTCTTGCATACTTTTTTGAATTTTTTTTTTATTCCTGGGGGTTTATAAGTGAGGGGCATTTTATAAGTGGAATAAGACACTCTGAGGTGTGATTTATGGGCTGATAAGAGCACTCACCAGGTGCTAAAGGCACTCAATGCAAGCACCTCATGCCTCATTATGCACCTGGAGCGTGCTCTTATCACCCCATAAACCACACCTCATTATGTCTTATTCCTTACTTATTGCATTTAACAGAGCAGTAAACAGGAGTTGAAGTGTACACAGTGATATAATAAGGAAATCAAAAACTAAAGAATTTTCAAAAAAAGCATGAAAACTTGACAGAAAATAAATTTACAAACAAGAGCTATAAAGGAGACCTTTTTTTCAGTGGACAAAAAGATCTGAGAGCAGTGGGAGAGGAGCTGGATTATCACATGATTCTGTGGCAGGAAGAGTCAAGCTAGAAGAATGTTTCCAGCATCACTGGAAGACTAAGTAGTAGTAGTGTATGTTTATTTGTTCGGTCATAGACCATAACACAAGTTAAAAACACACAATAAAAAAAATATAGCAGCTTTTCACATAATACATCCTTGTAAACTGCGCAAGATTTTCCTTCAGCACATTTTAGAAATCATATAGTTTAAAGTGCATGATGCACAACAATCAGATTTGCTCTGGACATCTACTCATAGCTATTCATACTTATTACAGATAATAGAAATAGCTCTAAAATAAGCTGCCACCTGTTTAATTATATACTCATCCTGTACTGTCAGCATAATCCTTAATAAAGTATCTTTATCTAAGGTTTCAATATTTGCCCACAGTGGCAGTAACCAGTAGCTTCTGGGTTCATTATATCAAGTACAGCTGAAGACGTGATAAATTATCTAGCTCTGTTTTAAGACAGTAGCTTTCAATAGGATCTTTTAGCTCATTATTAGGGATGTAAGTTTGTCATGGTAGTCATACACGTCATTGATTCAATGACATTTGATCTTTATTCAGGACTTCCATGACTTTCACTAGTGTCATCAAAATGTAGCAATGATGACAGTGCCACAACATTTACTTCTATTTACTAATGATTTCATGAACAAACATTGAGTCATTAAAACCTCATCCATGATAAACTTACATCCCTACTTATTATATCTAGCTTTCATGACACTGCTTTTAAAGAGTTCTAGTCTGTATTTTGTGTAAAGAACTCTTAATTCTGGCTCCTACAGAACACATAGGTAATACCTGTATACATGTAAGATGTCATGTTCTCCTAACCAAGTAGCAGTTTGTAGTTTTGCTATATTTTGACAGTCAAAGTCTTTAAAACCATTCATAATTATGTTTGCACAATATTTTTTTATATTTTAAACTTATTTATACATTTTTTCTTCGTATTTACTTAAGTAATGAAGTCCATGGTCAGATAAAACTCCTTCAACTTGGGTATACCATACTGATTTTTTGCAACCAATGGCTTTCCACCTTTGGAAGACCTAAGTGTGGATAGTAAACTAAATCTAGATAGAAAGCTAGAAATGGTCCGAATAGAACACAAGACTGAAAAGGAAAGAATGGCCGGAAGACACTTAACAGTATGACAATTATTTTCTAGCACTGTTAAAGCCACTCCTATTTCTAAAGACCTGTGGAAAGCATGGACATTTTGTGACAGGGGTTTATTTTTGTTTTTATTGCATGCACATTAATGAATTCCATGTCTGTTTTATTTTGCAGTGTGAAGCACCCTGATTGCCCATGTTAGGAGCATGCTATGTAAATACAATTATCTATCTATGTATCTATCTGTCTGTCTATATATGCCACTCTGCATCATCTGCCCATCAGTCTGTTTTTATTTTTCTAATCATAGTTTTAGAAGGAAAATAGCTGCACAACAACATTAAGATGAAAATGACAGTGAACTGCTCTGGTTTATATAACAACGATGAAAAATAGCTGAGGCAGTGAACTTTAGAAATGATCTAACAACTTTGATTCTGGTTATCCAAAAAGGGCACAGCATTGTTCGAAGTACTGATAACGCTAACTAAAGGGAAGCAATATCCCATCTAAATGCCACCCAGCACAAGAAATTAATGAAGAGAATTCAACCAAAGACTTACACTGTCATGTTAACTTGTGCTCTATCAAATTTGCTCTCCTAAAATGCACTGTCTGTTTTGATCTTATTTCATAGCTAGAATTCCACACTGGTTTCCTGTAACCATAAAACAGTTAATATTTTTACTTTGCCTTGAGGTTACATTAAATATTGTAAGACCTTCTGATTAAGCTCTGCAAAGGCTTCCCACTGTGCTCCAATTTAACCAACCTTTTGTGAAATCATTCATGTGTTTGGTTCATTAATTTACTTTGAAATTCATTCATATGGCATCAAAAGTTATTTTCCTTGATGCTCATTAGTTGAACTGCAATTAGGCAAAAACATGAAAAAACAAGAAAAATGGATCCAACTAGCAGTATATAGAGACATCAGAGAGATGCAGTGTGATACTGGAAAAGGCCTTTTAACTTAGAGCTTGGGCTTATTAGAATTAGTTTTCAGGGGACAATATTCTTTATAGCAGCATAATCACGTGACAGTGTGATATGAGTAGCAGTCCTTCAGGCCCAGGAGTGTATTGCAATAGGCTCTAACCCCTGAAAATAGTAACCTAGGATGTTTGGGGGATGGGAGAAGACCAGGCAGTCCATCAAATACCATTGCCTTTTGTTAATTTAAGCCATCTTACTATTTTCCTCAACTTAGTTTATAAGCAGCTAGCCTCTCAGAACTATCACCAAAATATACAGTAGGTACAGCAGCAGTGGCCTCTATTGGTCTGCACTGAACGAATTGGCAGAAACATTGTGGAAGAGGCTGGCTAGTGGCCTGTACTAGAGCTACCCCTCAGATGGACAAATTACTTCAAGTTCTGGTATCATCACTACTTTTAGTATTAAATAGTTTTTATCTTTCAATGTCTGTGAAAGCATGGGAGAATTTGGGGGTTACATGAGGAGGAAGTGAAAATATTATGTAACACAATTAGACCACCGTCAAAGCCCATTTTCATAACAAACATCATAACATTGTCATTTGCTTTGCTTTCTGTGTGACCCAACAATCTGAAAATATTTGAAAGGTATATTTAAAAATGGTTTTAAAAAATATTTCAGTCACTAAAATGTAAATGTGTTATGTGTATTACTAGTATACTAATATAGTATGAACTTACTAGTTGGCTTAGCTCAGGACTTGGGGAAATACAGCTTGTTGAGAAGCACTGGTCTACAATTCATTCAGATCTGTGTTACCTCTGCTTGATCTGGGACCTTCTACTTGCCACTGGGAATCCAGTTTGCCAACTCATCTGGTTGCCATTAAGCTGAGATCAGTTTACCCCACATGGACCCTGCCTGCCACTAGCACGTGAAATTGTGGGTTACCATAGAAAGACACTGATATGCACACCCCTGCCTGCCACCAATGCTCTACAAGCTCATCCCTCCATAACTATCACTTCATTCAAGGGTCACCAGTCAGTAGTCCTTGACCTGCAGGACTATTGCATCCCTAGTGGGACTGTAACTAACTTTCCTCCAATACCAGGACTCATGCTACCTCTTTCTCCATCCAATACTCCTGCAGCCAAGATTTCTAAATTCCATGCTTTATCTTCTGCAAAACACAACACCCTTGGACCAGGGATTGACACAATCCCCTTCATGGAGACCAACGTATGGGAGGTGCTGAATAAATTAAAAGTTGACAAGGCTATGGGGCTGGACAAGATGCAACCCAGAATCCTAAAAGAACAGGGGCAGAATTAGCAGCTGCACTGGTAAATCTATTCACCAAATCATTGAAGAGTGGAGTGGTGCCCGACATCGGGAAAAAGGCAATAATGGTCCCACAAATCAGGCAGCAGGGAGGAGTCTGGTAATTACAGACCACTAAGCCTCACATCTATAGTGGTGAAACTGACAGAAACACTACTCAAACACAGGATCATAGCATTTCCGAAAGCTAGTGGCCAGCAGGACCCTAAACAACATGGTTTCACAGCAGGAAGGTCATGCCAGACAAATCTGCTCAAGTGTTTTCACTACATTACAAAGGTAATGGATGATGGTGGGGCGGTGGATTTGGTCTACTTGGACTTTAGTAAGGCCTTCATCTCAGTTCCACAGAGAAGGACGGTAAAGAACTTGACCAGACAAGGGTTGATCCAGAAGTAGTTAAATGGGTATAAAATTGGTTACAGGGCAGAACCCAGAGGATGCGGGTAAATGGAGCACTATCAACAGAAGGCAGAGTTGGGGCCGGTCCACCAGCATAGTGGTAGCTCTACCATTTGTGATACCATAGATCCAGGTTCAGGAATAAGCCCGGGAGACAGAGGGCTGGCCATGGCGAGAAGGCTCAAGCATCCAGAGGACTGCTTGCCTTCTCCCGGGAGGGAGGGGGGGTTGAGGCTCAGCACTTGGTTGACCTCTGGTGGAGGATGGAGGCTCAGCAAGTGTCAGAGCCACATCGAGGGGTTGGGGCATTATGGACATCGACAGTTACGCCTTGACATCTGGGCACATGCCATGCCCTCCAGAACAGAGGAAATCAGTTCTTGGAGCAC
This sequence comes from Neoceratodus forsteri, assembly GCA_016271365.2. NCBI lineage: Eukaryota > Metazoa > Chordata > Ceratodontiformes > Ceratodontidae > Neoceratodus > Neoceratodus forsteri. The sequence goes on from CM057453.1 coordinate 80,442,042, forward strand.
CGGAAAGATGAAGCACCCAGTGCAGACCACATAACTCCTGCCTGATTGTCCTGTCTGGGTGCCTGAAGAGAACAGGAAGGACTTCAGTGTGTACAGGCCCCACCTCGTACCCACCTGGGTGGTATAGCCAAGGCTCCATTGGGGTTCACCCACAGGATCAGGTAGGTAGAGAGTGATGCAGATACCATAGACAACTCCTGATGGTGAGGGGTTCCAAGAGTAGGTGGAGGAGAAACAGCAAGTAAACAAAAAAAAAACAGAAGGCAAAGTGACAGCAGTGTGCCCCAGGGTGCAGTGCTGGGGCCACTGCTCTTCAATATTTTTATAGCGGACTTCGCTGATGGACTGGAGGGGAAGGTGTGTCTGTTCACAGATGACATCAAGATATGCAATAGGGTCAACACCTCAGAGGGAGTAGGCAAGGTGGAAGCTGACCTCAAAAAACTGGAAGAAAGGTCTGGAGCATGGCAGCTGAGATTCAAAGCCAAAAAATGCGAAGTCATGCACATAGGAAAAAGAAATCCAACAAGGAGTATTACCTAGGAGGTGTAAGACTGGCTGTCTCAAACCAGGAGCATTATCTGGGAATCATAATCGCAGGTGACTTGAAAGTGGGGAAGCAGTGCAAGAAGACAGCATTAAAAGCCAACAGAATGCTGGGATGCATTGGAAGGAGAATCACAAGCAGGAGAAAAAAGATGGTCTTGCCACTGTACAGAACGCTGGTCAGGCCAGGCCTCACCTGCAGTACGGTGTCCAGTTCTGGAGGCCTCACTTCCAAAAAGACATATACCGGTTAAAAACAGTGCAGAGAAAGGTGACAAAAATGATTCAGGTACTGCAGGAGATGTCCTATGGGGAAAGACTGAGAGAACTGAATATGTACTCCCTGGAGCAGAGAAGGGAGAATGGGGACATGATCTAAGCATTCAAATACATAAAAGGCATAAACAAGGTACACATAAACTTTTTCACTTCAAAAAGTGTAGCAGGACCATGGGACTTGATCAAATGCTGCAAGGAGGAAGATTGTCTACCAATGCCAAGAAGTTTTTCTACACAGAAAGAGTGGTACATGCCTGGCACAGCCTGTCCCAAAGGTAGTGGGGGCTAACACAGTGGTGGGATTCAAGAATGCAGGGGATTAACACCAGGAAGCCTTTACACCAAAGGGCAACTAGAGTGTCAAAATAGGTCTAAAACACTGGGAAGACTAGATGGACCTAGCGGTCTCCTTCTGCTGTCAACTTCTATGTTTCTTTGCTTTTGCTTACTGAATCATTTGCACATTGGTATCATGCATCTCCTCAAATTGACATTCATTAATCTCAAGCCTTGTAAAATGTTTCTACTGCACTGTACTTGCAGAGAACAGTCTTTTCTATCCCTGTTTTTGCCTAGCTAGCCCATTCAAGTCTGCTTAATGTATTGCGTTTCCTTTGCACTGTTATAGCTTAGTTAGCCCCTCTGACCTGTTTTTGTTACCTTACTCCTTTACATTAATAGGTTTGTGCTGGCTACTGTGCTTGTTTGTACTGGCCAAATGTGCAGTAATGACTGCTCAAGTAGTTCATTTTATTGGTAGCTGAACCTACTCCTAGTATCTGTATTTAAATTAGGTTTCACCTTTGTTTACTGCTACACTCATTTATTTCGTTTTTATTTACCAGGTAGGTGTAGTAGATAAAACATTTGCTATTTTCAGGCATGACCCAGGAGATTACAACATGGGAGGTCATCACAACAGTATACAAATAATGGGCACTATTCACGAATGGGCAGAAAGTACATGTCAAAGGCCTGTACCCCACCCACCTAGCTCCGTACTCACAGACAGGTGCGCACAGGCTGGTATTCATGAACGGCTGCCACCTGTCCATGGCCCCACCCCCTCAGCACGCAGAACCACACAGAATGGCCAGGGGTAGAGTTGTGGACCTAGGCAGGCATCCTATGGGATGCCTGTCCTGAGTACCACAGTGAATTACTTGCACAGCACGGCACAGGTCCAGGTGCATAAACACCTACTACAGGCACCCAGACCCGTTTGGACAGCCCCTGATGTTCACCTGTCCCCCCAGTCAAGCCCATATGGACAAGTACCTACCAGTTCACAGATGGCCCCTGTCAGTAGGACCTCCGTCCCATATTCAGCCCCCCACACACACACACAATGGTGCCCCATGTCGATGTTGGTGACCCCTACACACACATCCAGGCCCCATCCCCAAGGTGGATCCCCCCCAACATGTGCCCCTTCATGGATGGCACATCACTGTACATGGCACCCAAACGTCCCCCCCCACCACCAATCCCAGCATCCCTGACCCTTATTGGTGTTCAGTGATCCCACTTCCAGTGGCATCAACAACACCCTCCCCACCCATGCCTGCTCTTCTTGGTGCCATGGCTTTGGATGACCAGCGGCACACCCCTCCTTACATCTCCTTGGCCAATGACAGTCCAAGTGCCGCTGGGAGCATGCCTTATATATATATATATATATATATATATACAGTATATATATATATATATGCAGTGCACTCCCAGCAGCACTAGGAAAGCTGGTGGCCAAGAAGGAGTGAGGAGGGCTATGTCACTGGCTGTCCAAAGCCACAGCACCAGGACTAGCAGGTATGGGAGGGATGTCATCAGTGCCACAGGGGATGGGGGTGGTACTATTGAACACCAATGAGGGTTGGTAGTGCCAGGATTGAGGGTCGGTCAGATGCACTTGGATGTCCGTGCAGTGCCCACCACTAGTGGTGTGCCTTACCACACATGTCCGTGCCTGTTGGATAATGGCAGGTGGTGACCATACTACCCAAGCCCCCGGTGCATGTGGACATTGTTGTGTACATCAAGGGCTCCTCTACATGGGTCAAGATGTACTGGGTGGGGCACGTGTGTGTCCTTGTATGGGGACAGGGCAGTGGAGTTTGCCGGAGGGTCTGCATTCACAGTGGTGGTGGTGTCTCCTTGTGTTTGTTCTGTTGGGGGCTGCAGTACAGGGATGGGCATAGCTTTGTGCTGGGGTGGGTGGGCAGGTATGGGGGATGGGTGCTGAGGTTCTGCTGGTGTGGGATTGGGACAGTGCATCAGAACCGGGGGAGACTGAGTGCATGCCCGTGCATATAGCAGTTGCAGCATGGTCCCCCCTGCCATAACCTGCAGATCCCTATGCCTCCTGCAGCTGGCATTATGTGCCTTTATGAATAGCATGTAGTGCTGGCACATCCCCTGCCCCCAGCACATTGCTGTCCATGTGACTGGGGAATCAGACGCCTAACTGTCTTGCACCCCATTAGTGAATGACGCATGAACCCAGCTCCACGGCATTCATGCATAACAATGCCTACCCACCCGGTTTCCACGGCATGTAGGCATCATGCATAGGGCCCAGCATGAGAACAGGGTTCAATACATATTACCAAGTAGTAGTACTGGGAAAGAAACAGAGCAAGAGAAACAATGCACAAGATACAACATATAAACAATGCACAAGATACAATATGTGGAGGGCATTGTGCATGATACCATACTATGTACAACAGTATACAGAGATAGGTAACATTCATTGACATGGTGTTCAGCAAGATAGGCGAGGTGACACAACTCCTTCCAGCCGAAAGGTAGGTACATACAGAAGCCTGGTTTAGAAGTGTGCAGTACTTTCTTTTGAAGGCTTGACAGAAGGGACTGGCAGGACACTGATGGACTCTAACCAGGCTGGAGATCCAAAGTTTGGGCACAGAGTAGTAGAAACACATTTCTCCTAATTTCATCTTGGTTTTGGATATGGTTAAGGGGCCAGGGACATTTGACCTTGGTAGATAGGATTGTCTATCAGGCATGAGTAGCATTGAAAGAGATATGGGTGACTGCGTAGTCACAACTGTATACACCACACCACCCATGGTAAATATGACAGGAGTTTCTCTGACACCCCTGTTGTCTAGCTGCTATAACTTCTACCTTTCACTAGTCCTCGCCAGCATCTACTGACTGTACTTCACTGCCCCTCTTCCTTTTCATTCTGCCCCTTTTTGTTCCTTCTACTTCACTCTCCTTCCACCTCACCATTCCCTCTATCTTACTCACCATCTCCCCACTCCACTATCTATTTTCCTGCCTGTCACAACCTTTCCTCATTCACCCTGGTCTCCTCCCATCAATTTTTCTCAGTATTGATACTCTCCTGTGATCTTTCCATCTAATGCCATGCTCTCTTCCTGAGTATTTATTTGTAGGGGAACATCTAACACCGTTTTAGAGTGTGCTGTAGGAAAGTATTATATTGTTTATTTTATTGCATTATTAGGAATTTTATTTAGGTTGAATAATTTTTTCTGTTATTTGTTAGAAGTAGATATGTTATTGTTAACGTGTTAATCTTTAATGTGAAATTATATTGTCTACTGCTGTGGGACCTCATTGTAAATGAGTCCTGGCTCAATCGAGTAGATCCCTGTTCATGAGTTTTCCATGAATAAAACATTTAAACAGAACAAACACCCTTATGAACCTGAAGTAAGGGCAGACTCGATGGACCTTCGTGTCCTTCAGCTATCAAATTATATGCATAGGGAGGCAGTATAGCACAAAGGCTCTGAGCTGCAAATCTGGAGACATGGATTTGAATCCCTCAGCCCCCACTTGCATACTGGGTGACCCTGAGCAAGTCACTTAACTTTCCCGTGCTCCCAGGTTGCACCTGTAAATAAGCTTTCAGCTTAGTGTGCCACTCCTGGTTAAATAATTGGAAAAAAAAATGTTTTTATGCTTCCATGAAAATCCTTCTGCAACTGCTGTGGAGTGATGTGACAATAAACCCTGTCCCTCCTCCTTGCCACCCCCACCCTTTCCAAATACCTGAGCATTTTGCATGGAAACATCAGGGGGTATTTTTGAAAATTACATCTAAATGAAATGTTATTATTGTACAACTCTGGACATAAGCAAAAGTGTCCCTATGTCCAGTTCTCAAAACTCTGACTTAGTTACGTCCTGTTTGTAAAACTCATGTACAAATGAACCTGGACATAATTTTCAGACTGAGTGTAACCTGGTCTATCATATAGATCTGTGTTTAGCATTTTTGTGTCCAAAACCTGGGTGTAAAGTGCCATGAAACAGCTAGAAAGTTTCAGGTAAGTCAAACTTTTGAAACCAGCCCTGTTCCGAGTTTTGACAATCCCAACTAATATAACTAGAAGTTGCATCCATTTAGTTACTTTTGAAAATCCAACTTGATAAAACTATGTGTTTTGCCCATTGTTTGACTTCAGAGAATCCAACCCCAGCAGTCTACTCCCTAAGCCTTGCCAGCTAAGGTTTTGGGCCATACACTATCATTTTGATGCCCTGATCAGTAAAGGAGCCCAGCTCTCCACCAAAATCAGTGATATAGAAATCAGACTCTCTGGCTTCATAGTTCACGGACAGGACCATGGGAAATCTGGAGATGGAGTTTTTCTGTACATACATTATTGCCTTAATGGTGACATAATATATTTAGTTAGTTAGTTAGTTAGTTTTTGTTGTCTGGGTAAGCGTGATAGCCATAAGAATGACTATTTTATGGCATGACGCGGGAGGTTACAGGAGCACAAAGTGAATAGTACAAAATCAGGGAGTATATACAAACAGTGCAAAAATCAAGATGTAGGGGTATCAGAAACATCACAATAAACTGTACACAGTGAATAGCATAGAACGAAGACAGCTTATCATCAGCTAGTAAGTACTTAAATATACAGGATATTGAGGTACAAATACAGTTTAATAGGTACAGATTCAGTAAACAAGGAGGAGTGGTGGTGAGAAAACAGGAGAAGCTGTAAGGTAAGTACGGGAGTAGCAGGATACCAGTGGATGGAGGAGAAGCACATGATAGTTCATAACAAGCAAAAAGAACAGGCAATCAAGGGTAAGAGCAAGTTACAAAGGAAGATAGAGGAAATAAACAGGAGAGAAATGGGAAAGCAGTAGTGAGGACTAGACAGCAATGTGGGTAAACAGACTAGCAGAGACAAGTGAAAATAAGAGGTGGAGATGGTCCGCAGGCAACAGTAGGCTAGGAAGAATTAAAACACATGCAAGGGACCGATTGGAATAGGACATTTAGGAATTTCTTTTTAAAGATAGCATGGGAAGGTGAATGGTGGATGGCTAGGGGGAGAGAGTTCCAGAGTTTTGGTGCAGCATGAGAGAAGGCGCAGGAACCCTTAGAGGTTTTACATCTGCGTATGTGTAAGACAGATTGTTCAATGGAACGAAGGCTAAAGGAGGAGTAAAGGGGGATATGCATGGTGGCAAGAGTTGCTGGGGTTTGGGATCTGATTACAGAGTCCATTAGGAAGCCAAGTGAATAGAACCTGAGGGCGGGGGGGAGCCAGTTTAAATCGGCATAGAGCTGGCAGTGGTGCTTATACCTTGAGGATGACAGAGCATACCAACAAATGTTATTATAAGTAGTATCCCCACTTGTGAAGAGTGATCTTGGGCACATTAGTGTATGCAGCAGAACTGTAGGTAAGAGCTGGAAGCAAAATACCTCTAGCGATGGCCAATCTGGCAGAAGGGGTTAGAACATAACTGGTTTTGTAGGCAATCCCTAACTTGACATTAACAGACTTGCAGGTAGTCTGGATCTGGAGAACAAAATCAAGGGACTCATCCAGCAGAACACCAAGGTATTTAAAAGACTTCACAGTCTCAATTGGGGAGCGATCAGAGGAGGGTACTCTGAGCTGATCTTGACAGGATTTGAGTTTGTGGGCAGAGCCAAAGAGCCTGGCTTGAGTTTTCCCCACATTTCGGACAAGCTTATGCACAGAAAGCCATGACTGAATTTTTGAGAAAGCAGAGGAGAGATTAAGGTTACTGTCAGATACATTTCTGGAGCTAGTGTACAGGACAAGATCATCAGTGTAGAGCAGAGAAGATCAGGTGGTGACTTCCTTGGTAATGTTATTGATAAAGAGAGAGAAAAGGAGGGGGCCAAGGATGGAGCCCTGGGGGACACCAATATTAACAGTAGTATGAACAGAGAGGGCAGAGTTGAATTTCACAAGTTGTGTTCTGTTAGATAGGTAGCTTTTGTACCAGGCCACAGCAGGAGGGGAAAAACCAATTGAATGAAGAGTGTCAAGGAGCAGGTGGTGGTTAACCAGATCAAAAGCCTTTATAAGATCAGTGAAGTCTGCACCTGTTAGAAGACTGCAATCCATGGCAGAGAGACAATATCATTGGTGAATGTAAGTAAGGCAGTGGTGGTACTGTGACCCTTACAGAACCCATCCTGTTTATCAGAGAGAAGGTTGTATTTTAGTAGAAGCTCAATGGTTTGGGAGGCAACACGCTTTTCAAGGATTTTGTTCAGTACAGAGAGAATGGCTACAGGCCGGTAATTAGAAATATCTTTAAGATCAGCTTTCTTGAAAACTGGGGTAACATAGGCAATTTTCCATATGTCTGAGACGTGACTGTGGCACAGAGACAGAGTGAAAATTCTAGCCAGGGGTGGGGCAATAAAAGGAGCTGCAAGTTTTAGGAGCCTTGGTTCAAGGCCATTGGAGCCAATGCTAGTGCTGTCAGAGACTGAATTAAGTAGTTTTAGCATTTCAAGCCTTACTATGGCTTTAAAATGGAATTGGGGGCTCCCTGTATTGGAGTTTAAGGTGGAGTAATGGTTAGTGAGCAGTGACGAAGGAAAAGAGGAGGTATATTTGAATAGCTTGGAGAAATGTAGGTTAAAGAAGGTTGAAATATTGGTCAGATTATTACAGTGAAAGCCATTTAATATAATGCCATTAGAGGTGTGGGAAAGGTTTGAGCCGAGGATGATTTTAATGTGAGTCCAGAATTTCCTGGTGTCACCAGCTGCATTCTGGAGAAGCCCTTTACAGTAAGAGATTTTAGTAATCCTAATCTGTTTTTTGCATGCCTTACGCTGGGCTCTGTAGTGATATATTGTTCTGCCATCCTCTCTATCCATGAACTTATCCTGTGTAGGCTCTATTTTCCCTGCTCACTTCCCATTTTTATCATTGACATTTCCTCTTCCCCCAAATCTAAGACTGGCTCCTGTTTGGCCACTCTCTCAATCATTTCCTCCCTCTCAGTGTCAAATGTGGTCTTAGTCCTTGGGGATCTAAATATGAATTGGCTCTCCCCCTTGACAAAAAAAATCATTCACAAAACTGAGTCCTTCAATCTCACACAGCTCATTGAAAATCCAGTTTGTCTCAACCCCAGTGCCACAAATCACTCCATTATTGACTGGGTTCTGTCCTCACACTTCCACTGCATTAGTTCCACTTGCACGCAACCAGATGCTCTCAGTGACCATCATATGGTCTACTACATTTTTAAGATCCACCACACTAAAGCTCAGTCAAAGTTTGTGTGATCTGGGTCACTCAAGTCTCTTGACTTCCCTTCCCAGACAGTCATTGGCCATTGATTAGTCAGTACTCATTTTAGCCACCAGTATAGATGTTGTTTAATGGGGACTCATATGGGCACTCCAGTTGTCTGTTAAGAATTTAGGCCATTGGGGGGGGAAGAGGTCTTTGAGGTAATCTCTAAGCTGTGACCCACTTTTTGTGAAATGGACCTGGGCCCAACATGTCTCCTAGTGGGATGCATGGAGTCCGTTGGTCCAGTGTTGGCTGAGATTGTCAAGTGCTCGCTCTCGGAGGGGTTCTTCCCCAATGCCTTGAAGGAGACATTGGTGAAGCCCTTCCTGAAGAAACCATCACTCAACCCGGACATCTTGGTGAATTATCGACCTGCCTCCAACCTCCCATTCTTGGGGAAGGTTGTGGAGAAAGTGGTGGCTTCGCAGCTTGAGGCTCACGTGATGACCTTTGACATCTGCGAGCCATGCCAGTCAGGATCTAGGAGAAAGCATAACATGGAAACAGTGTTAGTGAGGGTGCAGAATGACCTCCTCAGGGTGAGAGATAGAGGAGAATGGTCGGTTCTCATTCTCCAAGATCTCTCCTCATCTTTTAACTCCATAAACCACATAGTGCTTCTCGATCACCTCAGGGGGCACTGTGGACTCGCCAGCAAAGTCATCAGCTGGTTTGAGTCCTTTTTGTCGGGGAGGAGGTAATGAGTAGTGTTGTGAAATTTCTCATCCTGCCCGAAGCCTCTGACTTGCAGAGTTCCCCAGGGCTTGATCATGTCGCTCATACTGTTTGCGGTGTATATGCTGCCCCTGGGTGATATCATTAGATGTTACAGCTTGTGTTTTCACTGCAATGCAGATGATACCCAGGTGTATATGTCCTTTGCACCCAGAACATCAGATGCTGTGGTTGTGCTAAACAACTGCCTATCTGAGATCCAAGACTGGATGTCCTCTAACTGGTTGAGGCTCAACCCACATAAGACAGAGGTACTAGTGATAGTGTTGGGTCGACAACAGGGTTTGGCTGCCACTTGGGCAGTGACAGTATTCTTCCTGAGTACTGACTCATTAGTGGCATCCAGTAAGGTGAAAAATCTGGGCATCATTTTTGATGATGGATTGACACTGGAGGCCCAGGTGTCTTCTGTCATCTGTAACAGTTTTTATCATCTAAGAAATGTCATCTGGATAAAGCCTGTAATCTCACCTGATGATCTGCCCACACTGATACATGATTTTGTGACATCTAGACTCGATTACTGTAATGTACTTTGCTTTGGGGTCACTGGGGTAACTTCTGTAGACTGCAGTTGGTGCAGAATGCTGCAGCAAGACTGTTAACGGGCCTTCCTAGGTCCATTCATATAACACCAATCTTTCGAGAGCTGCATTGGCTGTCAGCAGTTGTGTAAGTGGTAGACAAGAAGTACAGGAACTCATGCACTGGCAATTGTGATATGCAGAATGAAGATCCTCAATCTAAAGGATAGCGGTGTCAAGACACATTTATCTAATTTGACACTAGTAGATTCAGTTAGAGATACTGAAGTATTTCTAGGAAAATACCATTGTTGTACAAGTCAAATGTTGTTATGGAATTCCTGATTGCAGATCACAGGTTCAGAAACTGTCATGTTGCTGATTTAAGAATTTCAGTTTCAGTGTCACTAGGAAAAAGTACAGGAATTCGGTTCCTGCTGCAAAAAATGCACAGGAACTGAGTTCCTGTGCGTTCCTGTTCACTTTCATCACTGGCTCTCAGTCAGATGGAGGATTGTCTTCAAGATGGGCTTGCTCATCTACAAGGCCCTATACGGATCGGGATGTGGTTATCTGTCTGACCTCCTGACACCTGCCCATCTGGTGCACTCACTTTGTTCTTCTGCAGAGGGTTACTTTGTGGTTCCCAGGACATGGCTCAAAACATCTGGCAACCGCGCCTTTGCAGTCACAGGGCCTGTCCTGTGGAACTCTGCTACAATTCTTGCTTGAGGCACTCTCTGTAGAAAGTTTTAAACATGGTCTTGAGGCACGTCTGTTCAGACAAGCGTTTGATTTTGAATAAGTCTGAAATTTGGGGGGGTTTAAATTTTAGAGTTTTATACTGTTTAGTGTATGTTTTATTACAACAGATCCTATATATTTACTCCATTTATTTGAATTTCTTTAAAATGTTCTGCACCTTATGTAAAGCACCCAGAGCCTCCAGGATTGAGCACTGTAAAAATAAAGTTTGATTTGATTTGATTAACCTTTTTTATTGCCAAATTCATTGCAACATGGCATAAACATGCCCCTATCTGGATGTCTCAAGTCTGCAGATTGCACATACCCTGATCTCTGTAAAGGTCATTGACCTGCTTAAAGCTCACCACTCTGCCAGGTATCTACACAAAGCCTGGGGCTCTCTCAAGGATGTCATAGTTAAACCAATGATAGTTTTTTTTTTCCATATTCTTAAAGACAAAATATACTACATTCTAATGGGGTGCTCAGCACCCTGTATGCTGTATGGGTCTTATATATTATGTATATTCTTTCTTTATTATGAGGTACATTTGATTTGTGTTGCCTAATTTATATGTACTGTAAAATGTAATTATTATAAGTGTGAGTGTTAATGTTATTGGGAACCCAATGAAAATGTGATTTGGCTCAGTCAGAAAATGTCCCTTTCTGTATTTTATGAATAAATGTATATACTGGTACTTTACAAACAATTAGGTAATACCAGCACTAAGACCATCAGGGAGGTCCAATTTACTTCACCTACAATCTTCAGAACAACTTTAAATATCCTGAGAGATTTGGGAAGGTTATTCACTACCTTCTCAGCCCCCTATCCAGTATACCTTCCCCATCCTTAAACTAGGAGATTCACCTACAGTATGTGTAACATAACTGAGGTCACCAACAACTTTAACAATTCCTTCATATCCTGTGCCCTCTCCCTACTTCATCCCCCTCCCTTATCCACTTCATGTATGCCCTGTCTGTGTCAAAATACACCACCCCACCCCATCTTCAACACCTGGGTCTCAAGGCCAGCATCTTTTTCTTCTCCCAAGTCTCCTCTGAAACCACGCACACTGTCCTACTGTCTCCTAATTCCAGTAAGGCAAAAAGCCCAAATGGGGTGGATACTAATCCCCTAATCTTTCTGCGCTGGATATCAATGGTATTCTAGCCTCCCTTTTCAATCTTTTGTTCCAACCTGGGCCCATCATCCAGTTCTGGAAGCAGGCTAAACTTCACCCCTCCTCAAAGGGGATGATGATTCCTCCTCAGGTAATTAATTACTGGCTTATCTCTCTTCTCCTTACCTTTGCTAAGGTACAGGAAAAACATATTCTCTTCCAGCTATCCCCTACCTTAATGCCTCTTCTTTGCTCTCACACTTCCAATCTAGCTTCTACAAACACCATTCCACCATTTCCTCCCTCCTCTTGATCACTTACTCTGTGTTGAAAGGCATGGATCAGGGCCTATTAACCATGTCTTTTCCATAAACCTTGCAAAGACCTTTAATACTGTGGAAAACCCCCTTCTCGTTGGTAAGGTAAGTGCTGCAGGTCTATTTGGCTTGGCAGTCAGGTGGTTCTGCTCCTACCTCTTGGGCCAGTTCCAGTTGGTCCAGGTTCCTAATGCCCAATCCACTCTCCTGCCTATCAAGTTTGGTGTCCCCCAGGGTTCCGATCTTGGTGAAATCCTTTTCTATATCTTCTTGAATGACTCCCCTCCACCTGTGTCTCCTCATGCATCCACATGTATGCAGATGACAATGTTCTATTTACTTCTAATACTTCAGTCTCTGACTTGAAATCCTCATTCCTGTATGACTTTGGCAACATCTAACACTGGTTCTGCCCAAACCAGCTCTCATTAAATGCCAAAAAAAGCTGTCTGACATTTGGCATTAGGCACAGAGTAGTAAGGCTTCAACATACCCAGGCCTCAAGACTCTGGATGGCAACCAACTTGAAGAGTTACCCCACTTCATGTTCTTAAGAGTGTGACTGCACCAGAACCTCAGCTTTTCCACCCACATTGATGCCAAGCATAAGAAACTGTGCCCTAAGCTTAATGTGCTGTGCCACAAAAAAATCATGCCTTACACTCTGGGTCTACCAAAAGATTAGCCTCAAGATGATCTTGCTGGTGTTTGACTGCATGGATGAAGTCTACAGCACTGCCCAAAAGTCTACGTTATTTTGTTTATTTGTAATTTTTGACCAGGAAGGGCACACTAAGCTGTAATAACTTGTTTCCAGGTGAGTTCCAGGGGTGGGTCATATGGACCTGTTATATTGATGGAGGAATGTTGGCCATGACATCAGGTAACCTCCCCTACTCTTCATCAATAAATGCTATGGGATCTTTTACTTCCATCTGGACAGTGAACAGAGATGGGAAGAAGAGACCTTTGTTTAGCATCTCTTCCAAAGCATGGCATTTCAACAGTGCAGTGCCCTCTCATACTGCACTACAGTGCCAGTTATGGATATTTCTTGAAGTACATGGAGTGGGGCTAGAACCCAGGACCTTCTGATCTTCTGCCTCAGAGGTGAGCATGTTTCCTACTGAGCTACTGACACACTTGCCTGTCTGGACTCTCTTTTTCACTTTTTCTGTGGCTTTGCCCTTAGTGCTCTATCTCTCACGTATCACTGCTCTCTATGTTAATCTCTCTTCCCCTCCATAGTGGCCATGGGTCCTTCATGCTTCTCTCCTTCCTGGACAAATAGTGGCTTGCACTGTTCACACCTCCCTCTCCTCTGCCTTTACCTCTGCCCCATCCTTTTATTCTTTCAAATTATACAATTCTCATTCCTTTCATATCCTTTGCTATAAATTTGTAGCAGACCAATCTGCTTTCTTTAGCCACCTTCCAACACTGGAACAACCTCCCTCTCCCCATCTATCTCTTGTTCTCCCTGCACTCTCTCAAAACACTCTTACTGGCACTTTTCCAAAAATCATTCACCTGCAGCTGGCCATTTTTCTCTTTCTCTTTTTTTTTTTTTTTTTGCATTACAGCAATACAGGATCCACAGAAATGTTACCACTATTTCAGTGGTGCAGGGCTGGTGCTACAGAAGAGGGCAGTCAGCCCCTAATGAAGACTTTGTTGAGTCGAAGTGCCAAGGCACTCTGGCAGCAGCTCAGGCTGTCTTTGTCGGCTACTTTGAACCATTTTGTATTTAGTTTTTGTACTGTGGTTGCAGGCTGTTGTTACTTGTTAACATTAAGTACATAAAGTTCTACTCTCCTTAGCATACCACACACACATGCACACACCCACTTAATTCCTTCAGAATGCTTACATTCATTAACTCACTCTCCCTACCTCATGCTTAGTTATTTTCAGGTCAAGCAGCATTTACTTTTACATTCTTCAAGCTCTGGTCTAACCTTACTCCTGTGATCTATTCTGCCTCCACTTCATCATCCTTAAAAACCCTCCTCCATGATTTCATAGCTGACTCTTGCAACTGCACCTAACCCTACCCAATCCAACTAGGTCCTTTAAGAGATGTCCTCCTTCATGGTTCACCTTATTGTTTTGCTAACTCACTGTACAAATATTGTTATTGATCTGCACAATTTGTATTTTTACTGTGCATTTATTGCATTTAATATACACCTGCTTTATTGCTGTACTGATACTTTTTTTATTAAGCGTGTCAAAATAAGGCCATACTTTATTGTTCTGGTCACGTTTTATATAATTTTATGTATATAATGCATCAGAGATGCCCATGGTTGCCAATGTAAGTTGCAAGGGATCATGGGTAGAAAGAAAAGCCATGGGTCCAAAAATGATGTTATAACTCTTGTTACTGGGCAGAGAATCAGTCAGCTGCTAGTCAGGGACCAGAGTTAATTAAATCATTTAAAAGGAGACAAAGGAATGATTAAGCAAAGCTGGCCAGCAGGCACATCTATTTGTGTCTGAATGGGCCACAGCATCCAGAGAGGCCTGGATGTCTGGCTTCCCTTGGTCTGTGCAAGGCTACTCTGAGCTACTTTCATTACCACTAAATTGGCTACCATTTAGATAGATAGCTATACTGAGTGTAGTTTGATTACAGCCACTTCAAAGAGAGGGAGGGCTGTAGGACTTTCCTAAGAATTATGGTTTAGACTAGCTGACCTCTGAGTTTTTTTTTTCCCTCTCATATTCAGAACTGCATATTTGTTGTTTTGTAAGAAAATACTAAAAAACTGATTGGTTGAGTAGCCATAGAACAAAATGCTAGACAATCGCAGCGCAGGGCAAGCCACTGTCCACTGGACCTGCACTTTGAGAAATCCCATAAAACAAGGGAGAAAGACTGTATCTGAGCCTTTAGCCTTGTTTTCATTTTTGAACCTTGCCTCTCTGCTTAGGAGAGCAGAGACAATTTCTACTCAAAACATTCTCCTGGACCACCAGAGCTAAGATTTCAACTACCACTTCTAAGGACACTTTGCACTTCAGAATTTAGCAAATAAGGACTTGGGGTAGAACTTTCATTTCAGTATTTTAAAGTGTAGGTTTTTATGTATATTTTCCATTTTTATTTCCAATATGCTGGCGGCTGCTGCAACCAACATCTAAATTATTTGTCTTTATGTTATTTACAGCATTTATTTAATTAATTAGTGAAACATTTGGCTTACTTTTAAGATATGTTTGCCAGTGTCATTTGTGTGTGTGTTGCCTAGGGAAGAGCTGTTCAAACTACCCTACACCTGTGTGACTGTTTTAAGGCCAAATACTACCAAAGTGAAGTATCACTAGGGACTTCATGACAAAAGGAGGGGAGGAAATATGAAGGGTCTCAGGAGGAGTCTGTGGGGGTTTGAACTGAGCTCTGCATTTCTGGGGAAAGACAAATAATAGGGTATATTTATTTATTTATTCAGATTCGGAAAATACCTTTGAGTCATAGACTCATTTACAAAGGTTCCACATCACATAGATTAGATACAGACAAATATTAAAATGACTGATTCAGAGAATAAAGTTCAGATTGTTACAAAGAACAGCCAAGGCTAACATTCAAGAACTAGGGTTACTTAGTACAGTTCTTACACAGTACAGATCAAACGTAGATATATAACAACACCTGAGAGACTCAAGCTGGGTACAAAGGAGGAAGAGTCAGGCCAGTGGCCATTGTCAGTGGATAAGGAGGAGAGAGAGGGCAGAGTTCAGTTGCAATCACAGGTACTTGAAGACAGGAGATGGACCCTAAGGTGGATTTTAAATTGTCCAAGTCTTTGTTCATTTACCAGGGAGGTGGGTAGGCTGTTCATCCGCAAGGGGCCCTGTAGCTGAAGCACCTTTGGAATTAAGAGGTACAGCAAGATGGACTCGAGAAGAGATGGTAGCCTGAGCTATGGGTGTGCTTAACCTTAAGGTCTGGGAGGATTAAAGGGGTGAACCCAGTGGGGGAGAGGCCTAAGGCAACTTTTTTAGCCAGAAGGCAGGTGTGGAACCTAATTCTGTTGTCGAGATTAAGCCATTTGGTAGTGTCATAAAGTGAGCAGGTATAGGTAAGATGGTCACATCCCAGTATAAGACAGCATGCTTTGTTTAGGGAGAGATGGAGTCTAACAAGGGCTGAGGTGCTTGATGCCCCATAGATCAATAAGCCAAAATCAAGCAGAGAGAGGACCGAGGAGGAGACAGTGAACCTGAGGGCATCAGGAGTAAGACAGTGTTTGAAGCGGTGCAAAAGCCCCAGCCTAACATTGAGAGCCTTAGATAGGTGGTGAATATGCTCATGGAAGTTAAGCCCTGGGTCCAGGGTGATGCCCAAGTATTTAAAGGAGTCCACCTACTCCAAAGGAGTCTGATTTGTAGTTAGTACTTTAGGGCAAAACACCTTCCTGATATTCTGCGGGTGTGAGAATAGCATAACTTTTTTTTTTGTAGTTAAGAATAAGGCATTGTGCAGTGAACCAGCTTTCAGCACAGCTGAAGGAGGACTGGAGGGAGCAGTGAAGTTAAAGGGGGTCAGGGTTGGAGGAGAAGAGGATAGCATCGTCCGCGTATAGTAATAGGTTGCTGGGGCAGGACTCGGGGAAGGAGTTGAGGAAGAGGCTGAAAAGCAGAGGTCCCAGTATGAACCCCTGTGGGACACCAGAGAGGCCAGGTAATCTGTTGGATAAGGTGCTACCAATTTTGACCTGTTGAGACCTGTTCGAAAGGTAGTCAGAGAACCATCCCAAGGCATCCCAAGCGAGAGACCCAAATTGGTCAATGTGGTTAATAGGAGGGAGTGGCTGACGGTGTTGAACGTCTTTGTGAGGTCTATGAAGACAGCACTAGTGATGTGACCTTTGTCCAGCACAGAGTGGATGTGTGTGGTAAACTCAAGAAGGGCAGTGGTAGTGCTGTGTTCTTTGTGGAAACCATGTTGCTGTTTGCAGAGTAGGTTGTATTTATTGAGCTGCTCAGTGAGCTGAACAGATACAATCCACTCTAAGGCCTTGGAGAGGGGTGGGAGTATGGAGATCGGGCGGTAATTATTAGTATTGGAATGGTCCCCGCTTTTAAATATGGGTGTGATGGAGGCAGATTTCCACTTAGAGGGAATTTACCTAGACATAGGGAACAGTTTAAAATGTGGGTAAGGGGGTAGAGTACCTCATGAAGAGTGAGCCGAAGGAGCTTCAAATCTAGAGACTCAGTGCTGTAGGAGCTATAGGGGCCCCTGAAGCCTATACATGCCTGTGGCTTTTTTGGTTTGTGGTGCAGTGACTGAGAGGGTTCTATCCCAGGAACGCAGACTTAAGATTGTACCTGTACCCCCTCTCACAGAGAGAGAGAGAGTGTGCTCTGGGATCTTCTGGTATACGTTCAGTTGTGAGACAGTGAGCGTGCTAAAAGGACAGAGGAAAGGTATCCCTGACCCCCCCCCATCACAAGAGGGATTCTTTGGGATACAGAGAATCCTGACCCACGGGAGTGGGCTTGTGACACTCTGTCCCTATGTATTTTTCACTGTATGTTAATTTTATTTACCTGATCTTTGTATTCATATGTTGTTGCTTTCTGGATTGTTACCTCCTCCCCTATTTCCCCCAAAACACATCTGGAAAGAAAGTGGTATCAGCTCAGCATGTCCTTCCTGGTAAAACTTTTTACATAGATAGATAGATAGATAGATAGATAGATAGACAGACAGACAGACAGACAGACAGACAGATAGATACAAAAACAAATAGACAGACAGATAATATATCCAAAACATTATTTACTGTTAAGTGAGTCAGTGCACTTAAAATTTATTGCAAAAAAGCCAGTGTACAACTGTTCCATGGAGATGAATAATGCTTGATACTATATTAGCCACTGCATCAGCAGATGCTGGTAGCATTTCATTAAGAAGAACCACATTTGTTTTACTAGTTTGGTTATTTACTTATTTATTTATTTATTGAGGTTATTTTTGATTTGTACTATGCTGTAAGGCACTTTGGGCCCCATATTCAAAGGTGGAGTTTTACACTGTGCAAAATCTCTGCCATGAGTTCAAAACTGCATAATGCGCAAAATATAGTATACTAAAACAAGTGCACAGTACATTGTGAATGTGCAAAGCATTTTTGAATATACCCTCTAGAGCCCAGTGTAAATAAAGACACTAAAAGGTGTGTGCAGTCCCAAAGCCCAGCACTCTCCTGGCCGCAGAAGTGTATGGCTATGGATATACAATAAGCAGGCATGGAGCAAATGTGTTTACAGTGTTACCTGGAGTCACCAAACAGTACTGAATATCTCCAAATTACCTCAGTCCTGATGCAAGGCTCCAAAGGAGTCATTACCAGTTTTTAAGCAGCCATTTACTTGCCATTATCAGGAAATTGTTCCTTGGATTGCATTGAAGCTGGGTGCTCCACAAACACCCAACCAGTGCCCAAAGCAAACAGATGCATTTTGAAGCAGCAATAAGTACAAAATTGTATTAAGCATCACAGGAGCACATATACCATTGTGTTCAGAGTGCAGTTCGTGCTTATGAATCATATGTTGTTGCTATTTAATTGTGGTATGTATATATTTTGTGGAACAATATCCCTATGATCTGTTGACAGCAGATCATAAAGCATAACCTTTGTGACTGCCTTTCACTAAAAAGTGCTACTGGCAGTGCAGACTGTCAAGTGCAGTGGTTTGTCTGTACTATTCAGGCATACTGAGCCCTAGGATTAATTTTTGGCTGTTTGATACTGTCATCCATATTAAGAGCAAAGTTAATACATGCCTTTCAGAAACATTATTTTGTGCAGCATTAAAAACAATGAAGGGCTTCACAGTTTCAAATATAGCATTCCACCTTGTAGTCAGGGCTCCACCTCTCATTTGCATTTGCACAATCCCTAACTTGTCATGGCACACAAACAATTTTGTGCCTCACAAACAGAGGCTTTGAATAGGTCAAGTCCTGTGCTACATCCACCATCAAGGTGCAAGGTTTTACAGTACAAAGGCAGTTTATGCAGTGGTAAATGTTCAAATATTAGGGCCCCTGAATCCTTGTAAAGCACATGATAAACAAATATTTCTACCTTATCCTCTCCAATTCATCAAGTAAATTGTTAGTCTACAGATCTGCTCCAATTAGATATCCTCTTTTTAAAACTCTTCAGGCACATGTGTTTTTATGGGTCAGAGATACAAACTCAGTTAATATTCTTTGATGAGCCATTCATTTGTTGATGCTGCTATAAAAGTTTACATCAGCAAGATATATTTATGTTTGTATGGACTGCAGTAGTAAAATGATATTATCTGGGATAAGGGCATCATACTGTTTTTTCAAGAACATTTGATCACTCCATATATAAGAATCTTCTACTCAGTTTGTCTATAATTCTATATCACTACCAGCTAATCAGTGTTGAGGATAATGGAAATTCTTTCACTGTTGTATGTACATTAAACTAGTCATCTTCAGTTATTCATAGTAATCACAGGTAGAAATGTTATCAAGCAATGTATTATTTATATTGTACCCTCCTGTGATCAAATTCAGAATGGCTTCCAATGAAACAGCAACACATGAGCTGAGGGTAAAATAAAAAGCATTACAGATTATAAATGAAGAGCTTAGGGCTCACAATGAATGTTACAAGGAGGCAATAGCACATGACAGGATGTGGGTTGTGCTCCAATAACCCACAAAATAGGTGCAGGGAAACC
The DNA here is from genome assembly GCA_016271365.2 of Neoceratodus forsteri. Lineage (NCBI taxonomy): Eukaryota > Metazoa > Chordata > Ceratodontiformes > Ceratodontidae > Neoceratodus > Neoceratodus forsteri. Next base: position 80,461,661 of record CM057453.1, read on the forward strand.
CTAAGGTGAAGTCTAGTCATATCAACCACTCACTGAGTGGGTTAGTAGAGCTCAGACAACGAACCCTATAAGGGTTTCATTGCACATAAAATGGGTATACTAGGACCAAATTTTCTTGTTTTAAATGATAAAAATATTTAAATGAAAAACAGTTTATCTAGTACCCAAAAAGTACATAAATGCATTCTCTCCTAATTTCAATCTACATGGTATTAACTGAGGATTTTGACACCCATTGTAAAATAGTCATTAAGGAGTAAAACACTGACAGTGTAGTAGCAATCTAATATGTTGCAGGGCCAGCAGGACAGATCTTATAAGGATTGGCTCAAGGCAGTGAACATGTGCTCACTGGAGACCAGAGGAAAGAGGAGTGATGTGATAGAGATGTACAAGTTCCTGAAAGGAATATACAGGTGAACTGCATGGAACTATTTAGCTTGAGTAGCAGTTCAATGAGATGGGGGCAAGAGTGGAAACTGATGGCGGGGAGGTTCAAGAGGGATATGAAAAGGGTGGATTCCTGGAACAGCCTTCCGGCAGAGGTGGTGGGAATGAAAATGGTGTGGTTCAAGAATACATGGGATAGGCATAAGGGAATCATAAGGGAAAGGAAAGGGGCATGGAAATGGGCCAGAGATCAAGCTGGATCTGCAGTGCTACTGTAGTTAGAGAAAAACAGACAGATTAGGTAGGCCAAGCAGTCCTTATCTGCAAGCAAATTCTATGTTTCTATGTTTCTAAGGGCACCAACCTGCTTGCTTTTGCTGCTTCTCCTCACAACTCCTCTACAATGGGCTGAACACTCATAGTGGGTTATTTCACTAGTTGGTATCATCCCTTACAGCTCCTACCAGTAGCAAGGTTTGCAGAACTACAGTTTCCCTGCTGTTACTGCTCCAAGGTTCCTTTTGAATTAAAACCAGAAAAATCCTGAGATGAAAACCTGTAGTCAGCTGTAGTCCTCATGGGAACAGTTATGCTTTTCTACACCTGCCCACTGACACACCACAACTATCTTCTCTGTCAAGCTATAAAATTGTGACTACACTACTAGACCTCCAGATACATGGCAGCTGTGACTACAACAGTCCCTCCTCATTTAACTTCAGAACCAAAGCAAGTGTCACAGAGCCTCATTATTAGTTCCCCAAACACTTTTATAGTGGAACTTTTCACAGTGCTGATTGGATAGGAGTTCATGGGCAAAAATAAGGCACATTCTAGGTGATCTTGTCCAATTAGAGTCTTGCAGAAAAGCACTGCCATTATAGGACACAGTTCAAGGGCAAACACTTCCTAACCCCAGACCTCACATATCTGGAAACATGCTGAGTCAAAGGTCTATCACGCATGGAGGATGCAATATGTGTTTATAGTGACACCCCCTTCCCACTCATGGGGGTTCAGCTTACCAGCTGAAACTGTGCAGTTATGGCTCATCTAGGTGTACAAGTGTTAACCAATTCATATACTAGTTGAACAAAGGCATTATAATAGGTTAACTATGCCCATGGGGGGGGCTACATGTTCTTGGAGAGTGTTTACCCTATACTGCTCAGTTGATTATTCCGTAATTTGGGGGGAATTGGTAAGGTTATTAATCATGACATAATTTTTAGCCTTTCAGGATTGTTGATTACTAAACATTTCAAAATACTTTTACAACCATAGGAGAATATTGCCTACTAACAGTGGTAAAATTAGGGTCTCCATTTTTTTCCCACAAAGTAAGACATTTTGAATTTAAATTCATTTAATTTTTTTACATACAAATAATTTTACATTTATAATATGTTTATACAGTATTACAGTTACTGCATCTCTTATGGTTATAAGTGTCATTTTAGTTCTTTTGTTTGCCAGAACTACTCTGCTTGGTTTCACAGTTCTCACTCAAAGAGCTTGAAAAAGCACTCCTTACCATAGGAGACACAGTAGCCATACACATAAACATGTAAAAGGGCACAATACCCTGCTGTGTTCAGACAATACTTTGGTACAGGTATTACTAAATAGAGGGACTTCTTCAAGGCTGACTATAAAAGTATTAAAAATTCTTAGATAATTGGGACTGGGCAGAGGAACTAAAAGACCTCTCAGTAAAACAGATATGGGATAAAGTATTTAATAAACTATGTATATGCATTGAGACATGGGTTCCAGAGAGGGCTAAATATTCCAAAAACCATAGGGTACCTATTTGGTGGAACAGGAAAATAAAAAAAGATAATTAAAAGATAGAAGAAATTATGCAAGAAACAAAAAAAAATCCCAACCAATATTAATATTACAGCTTATAAAGAAATTACAAAGGAATTAAAATTAAGAATAAGAAATGCAAAAAAAAGATGTTCAAATAAGGTTAGCAACAACTGTTGGAGATAACAAGAAGCAATTTTATAACTATATAGGTTCTCTGCAAAAAAATGACAGGACATTAGGACCAATACTAACAGATGAGGGTCTAATAAATGCAGAAATGGAAATGGACACCATTTTTAATGAATACTTTTTAAGTGGCCATAAATATAAAGATGAGATTTCTGAAGAATTACCCTTATTGCAAGATAACCATCCAGTTTTCCACCCTTCAGACATTATTGAAATAATAACACTTATTAAAAATAATAACTCGGTAGGTCCAGATTGCATACCATCTAAATTTTTAAAGGAAGTGAACCATCAACTCACTGGACCTTTATCCATGTTATTTAATGCCTCACTGAAATCAGGAGAAACTATACAAATATGGAAAAAGGCCAGGGTAACACCAGTACATAAGGGTGGGAGAAAAAATGATACAAAAATTATAGACCAATTAGCCTCACATCTGTCCTGGGTAAAATCCTGGAGAGGCTATTGCAGAAACACATTATGGATCACCTTAAGAGTATTTCATACTATGATTTAACACAACATGGTTTTGTGTCAGGTAGGTCATGTCTTACCAATCTTATGAGCTATTTCGAGCCCATAAGTGCTGCCTTGGATAAATGAATGCCTATTGATGTGGTATTCCTTGATTTTTCCAAGGCGTTTGATTCAGTATTGCATTAAATCTTGATTAAACAATTAGTTAAACTCCAACTCCACCCAAACATAATCAGATGGGTCAGCGCATGGTTAAAGAACCGAACCTAATGTGTGACCATAAGGGAATAAGAATCTATATGGGGAGAGGTAACAAGCGGGGTTCCACAGGGCTCTGTCTTGGGACCAGTTTTGTTTAATGTCCTACTATCATCTATGTAAATGCTTCCAGGGGTTTGGTCATGCAAATATGCAGATGACTGTAAAATTGGTGCAATTGTCCATAATGAAACATTGGCAAAATCATTTCAAGATAATCTGGATCACTTGGCAAACTGGGCAGTTGATCATAAATTAACTTTCAATGAGCAAAAATGTAAAGTAATGCACTTTGGATCTAACAATCTAGGGTTTCAGTATAAATTAAATAACATCCCTTGAAAAGAATCTATAACTGAAAAAGATCTAGGTGTTTGGATTTCAAATAACCTAAAATTTGATTATCCTACCACCCAAACTGTAACAAAATGTAATCAGATAATTAGATGTATTTTGAGATCGATTAAAAGTAGGGAGTCTGAAGTTATCATTTCTTTATACTCTGCATTAATCCATCCCCATATCGAGTATTGCTCTCCTTTTTGTGCCCCATAATCAGTCCAAGGAAAAAACAAGATGGAAAAAGTCCAGAGAAAAGTAATCAAAAAGATTAGGGTAGTACAACATCTGAGTTATCAGAACAGGTTAAAACATCTAAATCTGTACTCTGTCGAATATAGGAAATTGAGAGGTGATTTATGTATGGCTTACAGAGCTAGTAGGGATGATGCATTTCAAGAACTAATTGGGTTAACAAAAAATCCTGTGCAATATAATAGTACAAGGTCACATAATCAGAAATTACTAGGTGAAGCCTCCAAAACATAAAAAAGGAGTTAATGGTATACCCAGAGAATCATAGGAGTCTGGAATGCACTTCCCAGTGAAGTGGTCAAAAATGACAATATAACTAGCTTTAAAAAGAGACTTGATGATTTTATGGGGGATAGGAGATTTTTAAACTCCACCATGACAGTTTGACATGGTGGCAAGTTCTATTATGGATGTTTGTCCTCTAAACTTGTTCCCAACCTATGAACCCCTCCACAGAGGACTTTGAAGTATGGACAGGGGCATAAGGAATCAGAAGATCAGGGATGTATGTCCATATCAAATCATTATTAACAAAGGACAAATCAAAGCAGCACTGGACAAAAAAATTGATCCTACCATTTTCCACTATAAAAGATTCCAAGTATCCTCCAGCTTTATTTGGTAGTACAATTTTCTAATTCCACCAAAATGTGGGTATTTTATCATAGAAACATACAAGCCAATGACAGATAAGGGCCACATAGCACATCTTGTCTGCTCTTTTTTGTTGTATTGCTTACACTGTAGACCCTTTCAGGACTATGGCACATTCTCTGCCACCCCATACCTATTCCTTATGGGTGTACTACGAAAATACGAAACTTGTTTCCCATACCCACTGTTGTCCAAGCCCAGAATCCTGACAGTGCGATTTTGCATGTTTTTCATATTTTGAGGGCTTTGTCCCTGCAATCCTCCCCCCCCCCGAATTAATATAACAAACTCCGGGGGGGGGACAAAATCCCACTGTTGGAATTTTGTGGCTCGGGATTCCAGGCTCGGGCAACAGTGGGTCAGGGAAATTAGTTTTGAATTTCTGTAGTGATCCCTCCCTTATGACTCTCTTGTGCTTATCCCAAGCTTTTTTTGAATCCCACCACTGTTTTTGCCCCCAAAACCTACACTGGAACACCATTCCAGGCATCCACCACCCTTTCTGTGAAGAAGCATTTTCTCACATCTCCTAAACCTACCCCCTTCCAACTTCATATCATGGCTCCTTGTTCCGAGCAACCTTTCCTCTGTAAAATACCTCCTACTTGTACCTTATTCACCCCTGTGAGGTAGTTAAAGATCTTGATAATATCCCCCTTCTCCCGTCTCTCCTCCAGGCTATACATGTTTACTTCCTTTAGCCTCTCCTCATAGAACATTTGATGTAGACATTGTACCATCTTGGTAGCCCTCCTTTGGACAGCCTCCATCCTGTCTATGTCCTTTCTGAGATGTGGCCTCCAAAACTGGACACAGTACTCCTGGTGGGTTCTTACTAATGACCTATATAGTGGCAACATCACTTACCTCTTCCTGCTGGTAATACCCCTACCTATACAATCCAGCATCCCACTAGCTCTCTCAATCACTTTGTTGTTTTGTCTGGCCATCTTCTGGTCATCTGATATGATTACTCCCAGTTTCTTTCTTGCTTGGTCGCTGCTAGTACCTCGTCCCCCATTTTTTACTGCACCCTCAGGTTTCTGTGGCCCAAGTTAATTATTTTGCACTTCTTTGCATTAAACCTTATTTGCCAAACTTTAGACCACTCCTCCAGTCATTCCAAGACTCTTTCCATCCTTTGCACCCTCTCCATAATGTCCACCCTGTTGCAGATCATGGTGTCAGCCACAAAGAGGAAGACCTTCCCATCCAGTTCCTCTGCTATGTCACTAATGAAGACATTAATGAGGACTGGCCCCAGTACTCACCCCTGTAGTACCCCACTGGTCACTCTTCCCTCCTCAGAGTGAACTCCATTTACTACCACCCTGTGCCTCCTATCCTCAATCAGTTACTTTCCCATGTTACCACCTTATTGCTCACCCTCATGCTACCGAATTTGTTTACCAGCCTTGTAAGTGGAACAGTGTCAAAGGCCTTGCTGAAGTCCATGAAAGCTACATCCACTACCCACCCCACTTCCCGCCCCCAATCCAACACCCTGGTTACCCAGTCAAAAAATCTACCAGATTTGTTTGGCATGACCTCCCCACCATAAAGCCATACTGCCTCAGGTCCTGCAGTCCATTGGATTCCAGGTGTCCCAAGATTCTTTAATAGTGTTCTCATCAATTTCCCTACTACAGATGTCAGGGTTACAGGCCTGTAATTTCCAGCCTCCTCCTTGCTACCACTTTTGTGAAGTGGGACTATGTCTGCACTTCTCCATTCCTCCAGGACCAAGCTGGTCTCCAAACAAATGTTAAGCAAGTCAGTCAGGGGTGCAGCTAGCACCTTCCTGAGTTCCTTTAACACACTTGGATGTACCCCATTGGGCCCCACGGCTTTGCCTACCCTCAGATTAGCAATTACTATCCTGACCCTCTCCTCAGAAAAGGGACTGGTGTCCACTCCCCCCCCATAATTTATTGGTGCTTATTTGTGGTCCTTCCCCTTCCCCCTCAACTGTGAATACTGAGCAGAAATATTTTCTTAAGATCTTTGGCTTTTCTTGGTCCTCCTCAGTATAGCCCTTGCCTCCTTTATTAACTGTGCAATTCCTCCCTTGGTCTTCCTTTTCTTGCTGATATACCTGAAAAATGTCCTGTCCTCCTTTGATACTGTCTGGGCTATTCTTTCCTCAGCTTACACTTTTGTACTCCTTACTGCCTTGCCTGCCTCCCTCAGTTTCCCAAGATACACTTCTCTGTCCTCTTTCTGGGTCTCCTTATACCTTCTGATTGGCACTGTTTTGGCCCTTAGCTTTTCTGCCATTTCCATTGAGAACCATAATGGTCTCCTCCTCCTCCTCCTCCTTCGGCTTATTTGCCTCACATTCAATTTTGTAGCCTTTATTATGTTCTCTTTTATTCTGGCCCATTTTCCCTCCACCCCCTTGACCCCCTCCGCCAGGTCTTCTCGGATGCATTCCCCCATTTTTGCAAAGTTATCCCTAATGAAATCCAGGACCCTCACCCTTGGGCAGCTGGATTCCACTGTTGTTCTTATATTAAACCATGCTGTGTGATAGTCACTGGTCCCCAGATGACTCCCCACTCTGATGTCTGCCACACTGTCCCTGTTCATAAATACCAGATCCAGTATTGCCCCACCACAAATGGTTCACTGACCAGCTACCTGAGGAATGCCTCCTGCAGGGAGTCCAAGATGTCTCTCTCCTACTGCAGCTGATGCTGCAGCAGGTATGCTCCACTCTACATCTGGGAGGTGAAAGTCCCCCAACAGCACCACCTCCCCCTTCTGAGACATTTTGCTTATGTCTTCCAACATTTCTTTGTCTAGGTCCCCTCTCAGTCTTTGAAGCCTGTATACCATTCCCATGCAAATGGTGGCTCCATGTCCAGACTCAAAGTTGACCCACAACACCTTGACCCCCCTCCTTCCTGTACCTCTGCCGCTTTGATGATTTCCTTAACGTAAAGTACCACACCCCAAAATTTCCTTCCTACCCTGTCCTTTCTAAACATCATGTAGCCAGGCATGATGATTTCCCAGTCATTGCTGTTTGTGTACCATATTTTGGTGATGGCCACAATATCCAGGCCTGCCTCAGCCATGTGGCCTCCAGGTCTGGTGTCTTATTTCCCAGACTTCTAGCATTGGCACACATGGATGTCCAGATTTTGTTAGTCCTGCTCTTGTCCCTTTTCATGTCTTCTAGTCATTCCCCTTCTCCTTTGCATACTGCCTGCTTCTTATCCCCCTTTCTCCCATGCTGATACCTTGCACCCTTGGTTGTCCTTAAGTTTGTTGGGAATCCTTTCCCTCAGAAACTCTCTACCCTCTGACACAGCCTGAGGGGTGGGGCAGTTTCAGCCACCCCTTTGCTTTCCACCACCATCATTGGCTAGTTTAAATGCCCGTCAAAGTAACCCTAAACCATCTACCGAGTACTGATGCTCCCTTCCTGGATGTATGCAGGTCATTCCCCCAGTACAAGCTCTGATCCCTCCAGATGAAACCCCAGTCCCCAATATAGCCATATCCCTCCCCTCTGCACCATTCCTTCACCCATGAGTTGAAGTCCTTAGTGCAGAGCTGCCTCTCCTTCCTTCTGTTGTAGACAGGCAGCAATTCTATGAAAGCTACAGTATGTACTACCTGCCAGAGACCACTATCCAACTTTCTAAACTGTTCCTGCACTGCCCCTGTCCCTTCCAGAGCTAGGTCACCCCCAAGTGGACAATGATGTCCAGCTCCCCCTTCATTCCTACAGCCCTTGGGATCCACTGGATATGCTTTCCATCCCTTCAAGCTGATACTCCAGGTAGGCACTTAACCTCCCTCTCTACCCTCTTTCCTTCCCCCAAATCTATCCCCCTGACTATAGATTCCACCACTAGAAGTCACTTCCTCCTTCTATGGGGGTCTCCTTCCCCTCTCCTGGAGACCATATTTGGGTGTCCCCCCACGTTCTTTCCATCCACCACCTTGTGTTCCCCATTCATGGCAGTCCTACTCTGCCAGAATGATGTAAGACTTTCTTAGTGGCACTGGATGAGGAGTGTGCCTGTTATTCACTCCCACCCTGCCCTCCTGACACTACCACCCCTGCTCTCCTTGAGACTACCTTATCCAACTGCTCCTTCCTTCTGGCAACATTTGAGGTAGTGGTGTTTGACTATGTGGTCCCTGGGCAGGAGAGATGGTCTTCTGATTCCTTGCAAATGCAACTTTGAGTCTCAAGACATTCTCCTGTTGCTCTGCAAGCTCTGATTGGAGCTTTACAAGCTGTTCCCTCCACTCAGAGTGGCACAGATAGATGGGAGAGCACCACAGCCACCAGAAGGTCTCCCTGTAGACTGCTGCCACACAACCACTAGATTGCACCACTCCCCACATGTCCTTTTCCCTGCTCTTCTAGTCCTTCTTGATGGCCTAGTCCTTAAAAAAAACCTGCCCTCTTCTATGTTCCCAGGCAGAGCCCAGGATTGGCTACTGACGGGGCATAGAAAGATTGCTCTCTGACCAAAAGCTAACAACAGGGAAGTCTAAATGCAGTCACCTGCTTCACTTCTGCCTAAACCACACACCCCAATTTATATCTCTCCTCTTGACCCAACTAACTGCAAAGATGATTATCAGTTGCCTTCCCCCAACTCAGACTACCACAGTAACTCTTGTGTTTTTGGTTTTAGTTTTACCCTAACTGAAGATCCCAATTTACCTTGCAGACCCTACACTTCTAATAAAGTATCTATCTGCTTACCCCCCTAGTCAGAAATGTTCTAGCAGAGAAGTTCTAGCCACTTCAGTCAGCTGCCTCTGTGCTCTGATAGGAAGATTGTTCTCTCAACGTTTTAATTTAGCTTTTTCTTAAAGGAAGTTTCCAATTTATAGCAGCTACTCTCATACTGTGGTAGCTGCCCTAAGCAATAGTTATTCTAGCCTGGTTTAAATAAGAAATTCTGTCCAGTACCTTAGCATTTTCACTGATAATTCTGTATTTTCCAATGCTGCCTGACCAGTTCTGCAATCCATGGTAATTGTGACATACCCCAGGCTCAAACACGTAATGACACGTGAGCAGGGAGAGCGCGGGGGTGCTCCCCATTGAAATGAATGGGGCCAGATTTCCAATTAATTTTTAAGATCAAGAATGGCCACCTAAAGATTAATGAAGGACACCGCTCGACTAACATGACCCTTGTTAGTCGAACGGTGTCCTTCACCAATCTTTAGGTGGCCATTGTTGATCTTAAAAATGAAATGGAAATCCGGCCCCATTCATTTCAATGGGGCACGCTCCCATGATCTCACTGCTCACACATCATTATGTGCTTGAGTGTGTGGGGGGGGGTCACGATTACCAGGGATTGCAGAACCAGTCAGGCTGCATTAGAAAATACAGAATTATGAGTTGAAAATGCTAAGGTACAGGACAGAATTTCTTATTTAACCCAGGCTAGAATAACTATCACTGAGGGCAGCTACCACAATATGTAAGTCTTAGCTGCCCTCAGCTAAGTCGGAAAATCACTTTAAGAAAAAAGATGGCCACACATTTTGCATAGAAATAGCATTGTAGACCTGGAAAATGTTAGGATCGAGAAAATGAAAAAAAGGCTTATGGTGTGCAGCATGGGAGGTACCTAGACAAATACATTTGACAGATATGGTAATATTTTTATTAACCATAACTGAAACTAGCTTTACTGGAAAAACAATTTTTATTGCACTGCTGCTTTAAATAACTATTACTTGTCTATCAGCATGCTTTGCAGTTCCCATTTTAACTGTATTTGTACTTATGTGGCTGTAACATGTGTATCTGGGATACCATTGAAACCAAGCTTCAGCTCAATAGTTTTTCCTATTCACTTACCTGAAGAAACATAGTAGTGAATGAATAGTGAAGGGCAGTCCAAGCTAAATGAAATGAATAGTAATTATTCAGTGAATCTTGATTCACCTTGTTCCCTACCATCAGACACAACTGACATTTATTGAATTAATTCCTGAAACTGAATGGTTAACAGGTACACCTCAAAATAAGCATTTATTCTCTGAGTTCAAACACATTGCCAACCAGTTCCAGCTAGTCCATCACAGTAACAATTCAGTGAATGATGGCCCTCATTCTTTTCCCTACACTGCCAGCTGTTTTCTTTACATTGGCAAACTGAAAGTTATAACAAAATGTGCCCTTCTGCAAAACATGCATAGGAATAATTTGCAGTAGAGTCGAGTATGCTCGTCAGAAATGGCTTCCTCGTTCTGTGTGAAGGCCTTGGCCATGGCCCAGGTATTTACTGCGAGTAAGACACCAATTTATTGCTTGTTCTCCTGGCTCTCCTACAGATTACTACTTGACGATGTTGTGTTCTTTCCCTTTCTAAATTGCTATAATTGCAAATGTAATATAAGCGTGGTTTAACCCTATTCTGTCACTGTGATCATTTTAGGATTTAAATGTCTCTGTAAAAGGCTTATTTTAGCTTCTGGAAAGCTAAGAATTAGGCAGCAGCCTTATTAGTATTTGGGCACTGATTTTACATGTTTTGCAGTTTGGGAGATTATCTAAAAAAACAACCGCATTTCAGATTATTGTGTGCCGTGTTAGATTTCAGTCTCTTTCAGTGCTCCCACATTATTTTGTACTGATGTGGTTCCACATGCAATAACTGCACACTGCATGAGGATGCTGCTAAATACTGTAACTGTATTCATTTCCACCATGCTGTGATATGTAGATGCAGTACAGCTGGGTAATTCCATCCCATTGAGATTTCAAACAAACACCCCAGAACTTCACTCATGAGGTTCCACTGATGAAGTTCTCACAAGTAAAGCATTGGGGTGTTTGGTTTGGTCTTCTGTGTGATGTACTTATGTGGCTGTGCTGCATCAGGAAGGCTTTAAGCCTGAGGTTCAATGGGTGGAGCAACTATGTCACTCCCCCATTAGGCCTCAAAAAGTCTCTTTTCATGGACTGTTCTAGGATTCATCACTTTGTTGCCCCACCAGCCACCCCCCACCCCCACTCCTCCAGCGGCTCATCTCTCTTTCCTGTGGGCTTCTTCCTAGGCTACGTTTAGCCAAGGGAATTATTCCAATGGCACCGATGGGGGGGAGACCCTCCTCTAGGATTCCTTGTGTCATACCCCTACAGGGTGGTATATCACATGGATAGAGAGGTGAATAGCCACAATGTATCACAGTCACACAAGCATACATCTCATCCAGTTGCCTAGGCACAATTTAACTAAATGTTACAGTGTGGTGGAAATAAATATGACTATTAAACAGCATCCTCATGTAGTGTGCGGTATTTGTCTGTCAAACTGTATGTGCAGCAGGGGATATTAACCCCATTAACTGGTACTCTCAACCCGCTGGAAGTGCACATAACTTTGTTGGTGAGTACATTCTGTTCTAATGTGGTCCTGGCAGACTGGATGGAGCTAACTGTGGTTCCTATCTTCAAGATGGGGCAAGGTCAGACACAAGCAACTATACATTAGTCCATCTGACATACTGTAAACTTCTGGGCAAGATCCTGGAATCCATTATCAAGAATGAACTAATAGACCACATGACTGAGGATGAGGCTCCCCCTCTCAGTATAGCTTTATGATGGGGACACTGTACCAGACCAACTTGATCACATTCTCTGAGGGGTTGACTTGGGAGGTGAGCAGGGGCAGAACCGTACACTACATATAATCTATTTGGACTTAAGCAAGGCCCTTTACATGTAGTACATGATAAGCTTCTGGTCAAAATTCACTCATGTGGTATGCATAATGCATTCACCAGGTAAATTTCTAACTAGCTTGGGGGCACAAAACAGAGGGTTGTGGCTGACAGTCACTGCACCAAGTTCAGAGGGGTACCCATTGTCCCTTTGGAACCCAGACTGCCTGGAATACAACTCTGGTTGTGCTACCAGCTGCACCACCATTGCAACTGGAAACCTGGGTCTCCCAGAGGCACCTTACTCTTTCTCTAATGCACAACATGGTGCTGCACAGATAATTACATCTTCATTCACGTGGGTGCAGTGTGCACATTTATGGAACCCAAACAAATAGATGAGAGAAAGAAATAAGTGCTTTAGCTGGGATAAGAATGGACTGGTATCCCAAGAGGCCTGGGTTCAAATCCCAACTAAGGTACTTATTTCTTTCTCTCTTCTGGTTGATCGGGTTCCACAAATGAGCATTCCACCTCTCACGAATGAAGATGTAATTATCTGTGCAGCACCAAGATTTCCAGTTGTGTTGGTGGTACAGCTGGTGACACAATCAGATGAGTAGTTCAGGCAGCTTGGATTCAAATCTTAGGTAAGGAACTTATTTTTTTTTTCTCTTCTGTTTTGTCAGGTTCCCTAACTGTGCACATCGCACCCTTGTGAATGAAAATGTAATTGTGCTGCAACAAGTTGTGCATTACAGAAAAAGTAGAGTGCCTCTGGGAGTACCAGGTTTCCTGGTTGCTTTGGTGACACAGTTAGTAGCACAACCGGAACAGTATTCTGGGTGGCCTGGGTTCAAATCCCAGGTAAGGCACTTATTTCTTTCTTTCCTCAATTTGTTTGAGATCAAGAACCAGAGATCACACAAGGTCTATGGTGATGCTGTAGGTAGGGAAAAATGGCAGACTGGGTCAGCCAAGCAGTCCGTATTTGCCAACAAATTCTATGTTTCTATGGTTGGGTTCCATAAACATGCACACTGTACCCTTGTGAATGAAAATTTAATTATCTCTGCAGCACCAGGTTGTGCATTAGGAAAACACTAAGGTGCCTCTGGGAGTCCCAGTTTCCAGTTGCCTTGGTGGCACAACTGGAAGCGCAACTGGAACAGTAGGGTATTTTGAATGCCTTGGATTTAAATTCCAGCTAAGGCATCAATTTCCTTCTCTCTTCTGTTTGTTTGAGTTCCACAAATGTGCACACCACACCCTCATGAATGAAAATGACCCTCTGGAACAGGTGCCGGGGTCACTGTTTTTCAACTTTTTCATCAAAGACTTAGAAGCTGAAGTCTCCAGTACACTGCTTAAGTTTGCTGATGATACCGAGCTGGCCAGGGTGGTGAACTCCTTTGAGGATGAGGCCAAACGTCAGGAGGCTCTGAACAAGTGGGGCAACTGGTCAAATCCTGAAGTCTTAGATTCATTGTAGATCAATGCCAGGTACTGTATCTGGAGGGGAGAAACAGAGGTAGGACTAACACACTTTGAGAGGCTCCTCTTGCTATAGCTGAGGTGGAAAAAGGACCTGGGAGTCACAATAGATTAGGGGCTAAAGCATGCCAAGCAGTGCACTGCTGCTGTCAACAAGGCTGGTAGAATTCTGGGGTGCATTAAAAGAGGAGTGGCCAGCAGAGAAGGGGCTGTAGTCTTGCCACTTTACAAAGCTCTGGTCAGGCCCCATCTGGAGTACAGTGCGGATGTCTGGGTTTTCCTGTATGAACAGGACATTTAGACAGTAAAGAATGTGCAATGCAGAGCCACCAAATTGATCAGGGGTATGGAGGCTAAAATGTATGAGTAACTGGAGACCCAAGTTACCCTGGAGAAAAGGAGGATGGGGGGACAATCTTCTCCATAATAAAAGGTATCAACAAGGTAGGTAAGGCTGGCAGAAATGTTTGATCTGGTGTGCTCATACAGGACAAACAAACACACCTTGAAGCTCAAGAGTTGTAAATTTAGTGTTTACATTGGGAAGTACTTCTTCTCCTAGTTGTTTTTAAGCCTGTAGAATAGTGTACCAGTTGATATGGTGGTAAAGAAGACTGCACAGTTCATCAAGATAAGCCTAGAAAAATTTCTGCTTAGCTACAGAAACAAAGGGTACTCTGGCAGCTCTTACCAGAGTAAACAAACAGCATGCATGTATGAAGAGGAAAGGGGCAGAGAAAACAGGTAGTGCAGTGGGTGGGAAATCCCTGCTAGTCTGAACATATCTGCATAGCATACTTGCTTATCCACACTTATGAAGGTGAGGGGACAGGGTGGCTTTGATGGACGTTTTGTCCCTTCAAACCTTAAATTACAATATTACTATGATATGACCTAGGTTAAAACTGAATGGTCAATAAATGCATGCTCAAAAGCTGTTCCATGCAGACACCATAAAATTAGTTAGGTGAAAAAATGGACAAATGTATATAAACATACTCTGAAACTGCACGCTGTTTTGCCTGCATGGTTTTTAACCACATGTTTATTCTGACATGGTATTGAGGGTAGAGCCTATGATGCTATGCTCTAAGTGGTGGTTAACATGCAGAATAGCCTACCCACTGAATTTGTGGAAATGCCGTTCAGACATTCAATGCAAGATTCAACACCTTCTTGAAGAGGAATGCTATTGAGGATTTCACAGCAAGAGTAGAGGTAAAACTCCAGTGGAAAACCTTGGATGTGTGTCAGTACTCAAACTGGATAAATAGTCATTGCTGTGTGGCAGGAGAGGCATGCAAAATAGATTCTAAGTCATGTCTGTCACCACAGTACTTTGGTACTATCTATCATCACTGTCAAACAAAATATATTTTTTTATTCTGCTTTTTTTTGTATGGATAACATATCCTTCCAACAGTCTTGTCTTATGGCTGCTATATCCTCGCAACAGCCTTTACCTGTTAATGTTCATCTTTTTTTCTACCAACAAAACATATTTTTAAGAAAAATGAGAAAGAAACATCTTAGAACTGAACTGTTCACTGTTGCTTTTACTCTGTCATAGTTCACTCAACAAACTTAGAGGCTTCTAATAATGTACCTTTACTGTGCCCAGTCCAGAAGGCACACTTTTTCTGTCCCTATGTAAGCTGTCCTCATGTGTGCCCTTCCCTTTATAATCTTCAAAGCAGCTGCAAAAATGGTCAGGTATGCCCTGTGGAGCCAGCCTAGTGACATAGAGGACTGAAATGCTGTAATGTGTCTTACCTCTTCCACGCCAGTGACCCAACTTCTGGAACGAGCTCAAGTCACCAGGGGTCAGCCAGAGGGGGTGGGCTGGGAAAAGATTGAGTTGCTGTCAGGCAGCTCTCCTCTCCTGTACTGGGGAGGTAAGCCTTACCTTCTCTTGGCTGCCACTAGATGGAGGCCCAGTGGTAGCCTTGATGCTCAGGGGACTTACATTATGCCAGGTGGGTGAAGTGGGGCTGGTGGTTCAGGAGCACATGCATGTCTCCATGCCAATGTGCTAACAATGTTACCATAGTCCTGGGGTATCTGGAAAGAAAATGGAAAATTGGTTGGCACAGGTTATGTGAAGCTCTGCCTGCTTCTGTCCACCACCATCACCTGGCTACCAGCCCACATCTACATGAGAGTCACTAAGTGAGGGTAGGATGGCCCTCCCCTTCCCAGACCCCCACTGGGGGCAATCTGTGGAGAATCTTGGGCTCAGTGGTTCGAGGAGGAGAGCACCAGGTGGAAGGAGGTGGGGACAGGGCTGAAAGCCCACCAGCCTTGGCCAGCCTGGAGAAAAAAACTTTATGAAAAAAAGTATGCCCTGTGGAGAGTTTGAGTACAGTAAATGATAGAAAGGAATGCTTATAAGGAGATGCATGACAGATGAGTGAGTAGTTGGAACTTGCTGTCAGGCTTTCTGACTTGAGAGCTGTTAGTCTGTAGTAAGTATGAGCATCTTTGGATGAATGTCTCTCAAGAGAAATATATAAACGTACTGTTTATTTACTTTTTCTTTATTTATTTTACTGTTTACTGGGTGAAATCTGCACACAGGGGAGGGTGTTAATCCAGTCTGATGCCCATTCTTGGAGTAAGCTACTGTATTTTACATATAAAATAAGTAAAAAGGCCAAGAAAAAAAACTCAAAAGGAAAGACATAGTAACTGACTTTTCTGGCTGTACTGTAATAACACAGTCCATGACTTGTAACTGTTTACAACCCCCCTGACCACAGCTGCTTGGTCACTGCAAAATCTGATTCTCACAAATTCATAATGTCTGTATCACAACTAACTTTATTACCTATTTGCCTACTTGTTATATGTTGATATTTTACTGGTCTTAACTTTAAATTTTCCACTTGCCTTATCTTAAATGTTAATTATTCTAATTATTTATCACCTTGCAATCTTCCTAACTGTACACACCCACACACTGGGGGCCCGATTTTCAGATGGGTATGCACGGCTTGTGGCCAAGCCCTGCATCCCCGCAAAGTTTGCCACACCTGCGGCCAAGGGTTTTCCACAGCTTGCACCCAGTTTTATAACCAGAGATGCAAGCTGTGACACTACCCACTTCTTATGGCAGCTTGCACCAATGCTGTGGTGCAAGCCCTGTTCACCAGCTTCCCCATGGACACAAAGGTACACCAGGGGAGCGGATGTAAGGGACTTGCAGTGGGGATTTACAGTAGCCACAGTTATAAAATACTGAATTCACCCCAGTCTGACATAAGTCAGCACTTGCAGCATACTCTCCACTGCAAGTCCCTTGTATCCCTCTACATCCGTTTGAAAATCGGGCCCTGGAACTGTTAGTCTTCTATGTTTGTATCTCACTGGATTTCATGTATTTGTATCTTGCTTGACTTAATGTTCTTGTGCTTTTGACCTGCTGTTTTTGTGTAATATACTTTCCCAGGTCGTTCCTGAAAATATGTACTCAGTAAAGTGTACCTAACTTTTTTCCAAAAAAACAATTAAAATAAATAAACTCCATGTCATGTGATTGATTTACATTGATATGGTGGTATGTGATCTACGAGTCAACATGGACCAGACACTGTCACTTGAATCTCAAGTGGCAGTGACAGTCAGAAGGGGCTTGATGATCTACAAAATATGAAAGAGTTGCAACCATACATCGCACCTCAGGACACAACTACCCTGATGCATGAAGCTGCTACTTCCTAGATACTACTGCAATGCACTTTGCTGTGGCCTACTAGGAAAAACAATGCAGAGGCTGTGGCTACTGCAAAAAAGTGTTGCTCATCTGGTAAAAGCCAGCCCCAGTGACAATATCACTGCCTGTAAACTACCACACTGATGTCACTGTCCTAATATTGACATATAAACAAGGTCCCTGGAATTCTGCAATTTCATGGCTGCGGAATTTTCCTCAGATATTGCATCCTGCCACAGAAAATATGTAGTGCTACAACAATGTTTGGTGAACTTTCATGAAAATGTACAGTTTTTCATAGGAGCTGGCTAGCTCCCCCTTTTGTTTATCCTGCAACTCCTCAGCATGTGATGTCATTAATGATATCACCATCATATTAAAGACAATAGCAAGACTGTATTCTGCTACAGAAATGATTAATTCATTCAGTAGTAATGAAATGTCATGGAAACCTTGGAATCTTATGGCAGAAATCAGTACAGAAGTATCATGGTGAACTAGACACCTTGCCTACAAGGTCTTACATGATTTGGGGTAATTTTATCTTGGCTTGCATCCCTCCTTAAGCATTTTTTGCCTTTCATGCCTTTGCATTCTGAGTAGTTGATGCCCATCACCAGGAAAACAGTGCTGAGTCTAATACTAGTGCTGAATGTGATAATCTGCGCTGCTGTTCCTTGATTGTGGAATCCTCTTCCATCATACATTAAGCTGTCTTAGACATTGGGAACTTTTGAACAAGATTGTGTCTGTTTATAAAGACATTTGAAGATTGGTGTATTTCATTGGCCTGAGAGTACCTGTATATTAATATTTGCAATGCACTCTGGGAGGATTGCCAGAAGAGCATAGATCAATAAAAATTTAGCCAATTCCTGTAGAGGATTGCTCTAACCTGTTTTGTATGCTACTAACAAACATCTCTGTTTGATCGCAACTGGATATGGGTTTCTCAAGATGCAGACAATAATGTAACAGGCCATAAGCCAAAACGTATGCATCATTAAGTCACCATATTTAGGCTTAAAATACCTTCAGGAAGCATTAGTGAATGCCTACTGCATATCCAATTACTGCTCGATATGTGGTTCTCAAGATACAGTATATCTGATTACTGCCAGATATGTGGTTCTCAAGATGTACCCAAAAGTACCCATGATTTAAAAACTAAAATGCGTGCATGATTAGATCACAATGATTGGGACTGTAATGCCCTCAGCAAGTGTTATTAGTGAATGTCTGTAACAGGTTTGATCACAACTGGGGAAGTGATACTTAAATTACTGTACAATGCAAACAATAACAGCAACACACAAACCAGAACATGTGTTTAAAAATGAAGTCACTGGGGCTGGGACTGTAATATCCTGAAAATGTAATATCAGTAAATGCCAACACTCAATTTGATTTGATTACAATTGGATCAGTTCTCAAGATATGGAAAACAGTAATGGCTAATCACATTCCAGAACTCACGCATATTATGGCTAACATGACCACAATATGCTATCCTTATGTCTATACTACACCCAGTTTGAGCACAACTGGATAATGTATATAACAGGCAAGGAACAGTAAGCGCATATAACGTGTGTTGCATTATTTAACAGATGTCCTGTTTACACATCATATCATATAACTAGCAGCTAGGAATAGCTGGAGGAGGAGAATCTGGAATAAGAACACAGGGAGGAATCCTGTGCAGTGATGCTGAGGATATCCTGAAGTAAAGTATTTGCTAGACAACAGCAGTACATTAGATGAGCTGAAAACAAGCTATTGAGACAAACCATGCTGAACTCTTTGAAAGATCCTTTCTTTGAACTCAAAAAGAGTTAAGTATTTTCTCCATAACATAAGCAAGCAAATGTTTCAGCTTTGATGCCTACACCAAAAATTAGATAGATAGATAGATAGATAGATAGATAGATAGATAGATAGATAGATAGATAGATAGATAGATAGATAGATAGATATGCTACATCATTAACAGACCCACATTACCCAAACTGTTAGGTCAGCATCACAGAGATGGCTCACATACTTTAGGGATACGTGGTTCTTCACTTTTATGAACAGCATGAGGAATTACATAAAATATAATATAATAATAGACAGAGGACTGTGTATTATTAGCTATTATACCATCAAGAGGTTCTGAAGACATGTGAACCTCGAGAATGATGCTTGAGAGGTTCCGTTATGTCATCAGAACCTCAAGATATAATTGCCCAGTGATACACAGTCCCTTAGTTTTTAATTTTTTGTAATATTTGTCTCCAAGAAACTTTTATTTTCGTTTTGTACTGCATAAGTGCCCCACACCTCCCCAACTACAGTCTCACTGGTACACTGTAATAGGTCAGTAATTTTTTTTCTAAAATCATTTGAAGACCTGGTTGATAAATTTGATCTTCCATAGAAGTAACAGAAGTTGAAGGAATGTCAACAGTTGTTTTCTGCTGTAGTCATCACGTGCTCCATCCTCCTTGCTGTCCAAGAATCTGCAAGCTTGCATACTTTGGTCCACCAGTATCAATGTCCAAGACCATTTTATGTGGTGAGCTGCTGTGTATGTACAGCTCCATTCCAGCACCTGGGCATTCCAATCCAGGGTCAGTTCAAAGCAGTGGAGCCTTTCTCTGTAGCTTGGATTGCCACTGGCTGTTGTTTGCTGCTGAGTTCCACTCTGCCCTCTGCTCCTTTGAGAACTTCTGGGCTTCATTATGGGTTTCCATTTTTAAGAGTAAGATATTGCTGATTTTTTTTAGAAACTGAATTGTTTTTTTTTGGTAATGGCACTTGCTTTACACAAAGCCATGTTTTCACATTTCTCATCAGTGGCGAGTCCACCTTTACTGTACAGAGCAGGTACTATAAAAGCCAGCTCATGCCCCACATGATAAATTTAGCAGGTCATGCTCCCATATCTGTCTCATAATACGACATCTGAATGATAGTATTACAAGAGTTGAATGATGGTATTATGGGATTCAACCTGTGATATTATGGGGAATATTTTACATTGTTTTCAGTACTATTATTAGGCTTATCCATATATTATAGTATAATGTGTCATTGGAATAAGCATCCATTTAGATAGATATTTAAGCAAAAATTCATAACAGGACATTTGTCATTTGGGGGTAACATCAAACCTCATGCCATTGGGTAGGAAGCCACAAGCTAAATGTATCCAACACCAGAGAAGTGATGTTATCCCCATGACACATGTTGAGGAGTGCATTATTGTGATTATAAAATGGTTCATATGATTTTTGTTTTAAAAACTGAATAATAAGATGCAGCATGTTAAGTTTTTCTGATCTGTGCTGTGTGCTGGAATAATCACAGTCATGTGATCACATCTGGCCAACTGCATGTCTTAGTTTGTCTTATCCATTTCATACAAAAACAGTAAAATAGAATGAGATGGTGGTTGTCATGGGTTAATGCACTTCCACAAAATGAAGGCACTCAGCACAAATACCTCACTATGCACCAGGGTGTGCATTAACCCATGACAACCACCACCCGTTATGTCTTATTGCTTATTATCTCCTGGTATTCTGTGCAGAATATAATATGGTGGGGTTTTTGTTTGTTTTGTAATGGGAGGACCAAGCTTCTTTCTCCACAGCTCCAGAGGGACTTATTGTGACAAAATCTTAGGAACGCATACACAAGATGTATAATATTATTTTTAGCATGACACATACTCCCCTATCATTCTCCACCAGCCTTAATTGTCACACTATGGCATAGTTTCTTATCCTGGGGCAAGGTAGCACAATTTGCACCTGTAGTACCTAACTCTACCACAGATATTATGAACAGCCATTCTGAGCTGACCCTCAGTATCCAGAGGATCCACATGAAGCCTCACATTTCATGAGTTGAATGGGGAATGGAAAATCACAGCAATGCAAGTGTTGTTTGTCACACTAAGAGACAGAGTTGCCCTGCAGGTGATATTTTAGCAGGATTTGACCCAAATCAGGTTTGCTGCTGGAACAATACAATACAAGAAGGAATGCCACGTATATATATACCAGCCCAGTGTCACAACCCAGACACTGTCAGTACATGTATTGGGCTATGATGCACTATCACGGGGATTATGAAAACAGAAAGAAAAAGGAATTCTCACCTGAACTTATGTTTGAAATATTTACAGTACTACACCAAAATGTGTTTAGAAGAACACACACTGATATTCACAACTGCTACAAGTTTCCCCACAAAAGTGCTCTGCCTAGGAGCTAAGACCCCCATGGTACAATCTAGTTCACATGACAGAGATGTGCCTCCATTTCTGTAATTGTTATTGTCTCCCAGAGAGCACCTCTTTTGCAGGCAGTGACCCTCATGGCTAGGTGAGACCCAGAGACTCAATGAGCTGCTGCAGTTGCAATCCTGAAATGACAGACACCCCCATATTTCTAACATGCATGTTAGTCATCATGTCAGTGTCAGTGGCTTAGCAGGTAGCACACTTGCCTCTGAGGCCGGGAGATCAGAAGGCTGTGGGTTCTATCCCCACACTAGGCACTTGGGTTAATATCCCAGTACTGACACTGTAGTGCAGCATGAGGGGGGTGCTGCACTCCTGAGGTGCAATCTTTCAGATGAGACGTTAACCAAGGTCCCATCTGCCTGTCCTGGTGGTAGTTCAGGTGGATGTTAAAGATCCCATGGCACTTCTCAAAAAGAGTAGGGGAAGTTTCCCTGGTGTCCTGGCCAAATTTCCCTCATTCACTAAAAAAAATACCACCAACAACTTAATCTGGTTCAAGGTCAGTTGACATTCATCTGTATCCCCCTCCCTCGGGTCGTGCCTGAAAATAGGCAGAATCTGCCTAGTGCACTCACCTGGTCAACAAAAACTAAATAAATAAATCTGAATGTTGTACTGTAGTTCAGACTTCTATAAAGTCACATTGCATACTTGGCTTGTATCAGATTACCTTTCCTCTTATGCACAAGTCCTGTTAAT
This sequence comes from Neoceratodus forsteri, assembly GCA_016271365.2. NCBI lineage: Eukaryota > Metazoa > Chordata > Ceratodontiformes > Ceratodontidae > Neoceratodus > Neoceratodus forsteri. The sequence continues at coordinate 80,483,902 of CM057453.1, forward strand.
GCTATTTTCTAAATGCTACTTATTCAGCTGCAGTTATAATGTCTTTGCATATCATACAGTTGTGGGCAATACTTATTTTATTTCTGTATTTGCATGTATTTTACCAGGAAAGACTCACTGTTATGCAAAATCCAGTTTCCAACACTGTCAAGAAGGCAACAAAAACACCAGTAGGCAAACTGAAAACACAACACATAAGAAAAGACCTACAGATACTCCAAACATATACAGCAATTATATATAAATACAATTAGAATGATGCATTTATTTATTTAGTAAGTTGTTTGTTGACTGGTTAAGCACACTACACAACTTCATGTCTATTTTCAGGTATAAACTGTGAGGTACACATTGAGCAGATTATAAGGCACATACTGTACATCAATAGGAGAACTAAGGAATGTACCATAGCATACATTACATAGATACATAGACAGTGTTGGCAGATAAGGGCCTATGGCCCACCTAGTCTGCCCATTTGAGTTTGTAACTTCAGTTAATGTTTTCCTAGAACTCTGTTGTCCCTTACCCCTGACCTCCAAAATTGCTTTATGTCTATCCCATGCATCTTAAATCCTGTGATTGTTACAGCCCCCACCACTTCCTTAGGTAAGGTGTTCCACTTGTCCACCACCCGTTCTGTGAAGAAATTCTTCCTCACATTTCCTCTGAATCATCCTCCCTCCAACTTCATCCCATGCCCTCTAGTTCTGGAACATCTTTTTTGCTTAAAAATAGTGTATTCTTGCACCATATTCTTCTCTGTAAGATACTTGTATGTCTCTATCATGTCCCCTATCTCCCTCCTCTCCTCCAGAGAGTACATATTCAATTCCTTCAACCTGTCCTCATAGGACTTGTGATGCAATCCATGTACCACCTTTGTTGCCCTCCTCTGAACCTTCTCTGCCCTGTCTATGTGTTTACGTAGGTAAGGTCTCCAGAACTGTACACTGTACTCCAGGTGGGGCCTCACTAGTGTCTTGTATAGTGGAATCATGACCTCCCTTTTCCTGCTGGTGATGCTCCTGCCTGTGCATCCCAGCTTCCTATTTGCTTTACCTGCTGCCTTGTCACACTGTTTTCCTGCCTTGAGGCATCAGAGATGATAATCCCAAGATCCCTTTCCTGCTTGGTGCATGCTATATCCTCACCCCCAACTGATATATTGTGCCAGGGTTTTTGTGCCCCATATGCAGTATCTTGCACTTCCTTGCATTGAATTTCAACTGCCAAACCCCTGACCATTCTTCAAGTTTCTGCAGGTCCCTTCTCATTCTGTCTACACCTTCTGGTGTATCTACTCTGTTGCAGAGCTTTGTGTCATCAGCGAACAGTCAAATTCTGCCTTCTAGGTCCTGCACAATGTCACTGATGAAGATGTTGAATAGGACCGGTCCCAGCACTGATCCCTGTGGTACCCCAATGGTCATTCTTCCCTTTGTGGAGTGACAGCCATTTACCACCACCCTCTGTGTCCTGCCGCCCAGCCAGTTACCTGCCTACCACACTACTGTCCTGCCCACACTCATATTCCCTAGTCTGTGTAATAGTCTTCTGTGTGGCACAGTGTCAAAGGCCTTGCTGAAGTCCAGATAGGCCATGTCCACTGCCCTCCCCTGATCCACCTCCCTAGTCATCCAGTCAAAAAAATTCAATGAGGTTGGTCTGACGTGACCTCCCCCTGGTGAAACCACACTGTCTTGGATCCTGCAGTCCATTGACAACCAGATGTTCCACCAATCTCTCCTTCAGTAGTGCTTCCATAATCTTCCCCACTACTGAGGTGAGGCTGACTGGTCTGTAGTTCCCCACTTCTCTTTGTTCCCACTTTTGTATAAGGGGACTACATCTGCTGTCCTCCAGTCTTTGGGTACCTCCCCTGTTTCCAGTGATCAGCTAAACAGGATAGCCAGGGGTTCAGCCACCACCTCTCTCAGTTCTTTAACGACCCTGGGGTGCACCCCATCTGGCCCCATTGCCTTATCAACTCTTATTACTGCCAGTTCCTTCAGGACCCTTTCTCGTGTAAAGGGACTTGTGTCCATTTCTGCACCATTCTCACCCCTTGTACTCCCTTCAGACCCATTACCCTCCTCTTCCTCAGTAAAGACTGAGCAGAAATACCTGTTCAGTATGTCAGCTTTACTGTTGTCACCCTCCACACGGCCCCATCCTCCCCCTTCATTGTTAAATAACAAGTGGAGCAATAGTCAAAGACCTGGAAACGACTAACAACATCACTATAAAATAACAATTCAATTCAGACAGTGATCATAAAATAAAGAACAATTAAAGAACAACAATGACAATCATTTGTGTAAGCCAATAGGCAGTGCAGGAGCAGTAGGCAGGAGTAAACTACAGTACATGTTAACATAATGAAATCAAGTGCAAGTAGAGTATAAGCAGAGTTGTCCTTTAAGCAATTCCAACATAATATCATAGAATATGTACAACTCTACAAATCAGTACTCAGTGGCGGTATTAGGCACAAGCGAACCAAGAGGCAGCTTGGGGCGCCAGCACAGAAGGGGCGCACTGAAGTAGAACATATAAGCAGAAATCATCTTGAAATGCAAAAAAGTGTCAATCTAAAAACCATAATTCTCACCCCAGGTATTCTTCTATATTCCTTACTCTCTGCAGTCAACCGCCTAAATAGAACTGCCCAGAGACAGAACATTATACAAATGATAGAACCTATCATTGGCTCATGCCACTGACTCAAACTACTGCCCTTATCAGCTGCAACATTCCACCAAAATATCAGATTTCTTTCTCTGTCTGACAAGTCAAGATGCCTCAGAGACTTCCCTCTCAGCCGTTCCTTGGGTGGTTCTTCACTGAAAATAAGTATTTTAATTATTCCTACTTCTGCCTTTATTTCTGTTCAAATTCCTACTGTTAGTTTAGTGCTTATTTTAGTGTTTTTGGTTTAATTTTCTCAGTTCCTCACGGTTTGGTATAACTGTTGGGGAACCAAGCCTTAAATCTCTTTCCAGAGCTTTTATTTCCTTATCTCCAGTTCAGTTTAGTTATTTTTAGTATTTTATTTTAAATAAATTCTTGCTTTTGTAAGCTGCCAAGCCGGTTCAGTGAACCGCTAACCCGGTTCAAGTTGTTTGGTTCTCGGTTCAGTATTGGAACCTTCACCAGTTGCTGAACCAACCGCAACCGGAAAAAAAAAAGAGTTTACTTTATTTGCGGTTCTGTTTTTCTTAATCAGTTTGATGATGGCAGAAAAACCTAAGAAAAAGGCTGGACCCCCTGGGTTTAAAAACTGCCTTAAGTGTGGGGACATTGTCTGACCTGGTGGCACTGAGGGCTGAGGTACTGGATGCCACGCCTTGCGCCACGCCAGTGATCCACATTTGGGAATGAGTGTGGGCCACCAGGGGTCGGCAGGAAGGAGATGGATTAAGTGTCTGATGGACTGCTCTTCATCTCCGGGGAGGGGGGGCGATCTGCGGTTGGCACTGATTTGACCCCTGGTGGAGGCTGGGGCTTGACGCTACACTGCCGCAAGTAAGGGGGACGGGAGCTCAGCAGACACTTGGTAGGGATACACACGGGTGCATGCGAGTGCCCACTGCTGGTGTCACTGCATGGCGAATGCCCATAAGGGAGAAAATATGTAGGAAAAAGAACCTGGTGGATGGTCGTGGTGGCTTGATGTCTGTCCCCTGGCACTTCATCTCTGGCGGTAACACCATGAACTGAATCCTGCTTGGCAGGTGAATAGGGGGCTCCCCACAGCCCCACCATCGGGGGTAAACCGTGGGAGTTGCAGGGGTGAGTGCCTGAAGGAGCAAAGCATGGGGATGGCAGCTGGACAAGGAGATGACCAGGGCCAGGGGGAGAAAGATAAAAGCAAAAAAAACAAGTGTGGGGATGTTTTTGCCAAGGCAGAGAAGCATGGCTTATGCATGGTCTGCCTTGGAAATTAACAGTTTTCTGCAGATTGTGAAATCTGCTAATCATTTCCACAAAAGACAATTGACAAGAGGCTGGAAATGCTCTAAAGAAAACTTGAGAAGGGTGCTATGGGTTCTGACCAACCCACACCCTTTAAACATGCAGGTGAAACCTCACTGTCCAAACTGAGCACCCCTGACAAGGGTGACGCAGCTTCCAGTAAAAAGGTGGGTGAACTGGCTGAGTCTCCAGTTCCTGCCAAAAAGACAAAGAAAACAAAGCCCATTGAACCCCTGACTGAGAAACCAAGGGGGTTTCATCTGTGCCTCTGCCATCCTCAGAAGAGATTGCCCAGGCCATGAAGGCCATACAGGCTTTGCAGGGTCTTATACCCGCTCCAACTCCTCCAACACCAGTTCAAGTCCCAGTTGGATCTTCTTCTGTCCCAGCTCCATCCCAGGAGCAGATGCAGTTTGAGGAGTATGATTTGCCTGAAGTAGATGAGGGTGAACCTATTGAGGCTGAGATCTCACCTGAACAGGAATTTGGGTCTCCTCCCAGAGCAGAGGATTTTTCCTCTCATTTTCCCTTCATAAGGAAAATAGTGGAAGCCCTTGATTTGGCTACCCCAGAGGTTACAGAGGATGAGGAAGAGGCCAAATATGTGAAAATGATGGGGTTAACACCCACAAAGAAGATATTACTCCCTATCAACAAGTTTTCAAAAAAGACTTGTTTAAGGTTTTGCAAACTCCAAATTCTGCCCCCCCCCCAGACAAGAAGGCAGAAAAAAGTACCAGCTGGACAGACAGGGAGCTTTGTTCCTCTTCTCTCACCCTGACCATCAAGGGATAATCCAGCAAGCAGCCTGTGAGAAGGAAAGGGTGACAGTGGTATCACACCCACCTGAGAAAGATTCATGCAAAATAGGTAGTATGGCCAAGAAGGGCTACCTGGCAACCTCACTGGGAGTCCAACAGGCTATTTACCAGGCTTATTCTGCACAGTATCAAAAGTCACTGTGGCAGTCAGGATTGCCCATGGTAGATAAGGCTCCTTCGGGCCTCTCAGATGATTTGGCTGAGATAGCCAGGTTTGGGCTGGAAGCAGCAAAATACCAATTTCAGATGGCAGCAGATGGCAGTGATACTGCTTCCAAATGGATGACCCTTACCATAGCTCTTAGGAGGTTTGCCTGGTTTAGGACCACTAATCTTACACAGGATACCCAAACCAAGACTATGGATTTTCCTGTGGAGAATCATTCAATATTTGGCCAACAGACTGAGGCTTATATGAAGAAGGTGGATGAGTACAAGGCCACCTATAAGAGCAACTCGACAAAGGAGAGACCCTCCTTCTCCTACAGGTCATACAGAAGGGGAGGCATAGGTGGAGCAGCCTACACCAGACCTTTTTAATCAGGCCCAGGCTGTCTCTCAATATCACCAATATCCGCAGCAGACAAGGTAGTTTAGAGACAGGGATAAAAGGGGCTCCGGGAGGGGATTCCAGACTACCCAGGCCCAGCCCCAAGCAAAACAGAATCTCTGACTCAGTGGTCAAGGCCGTTTCCCCCGGCCGTATCCCAGTAAGGGGCAGGCTGGCTCACTGTTTCCAGGCTTGGGAGGCCATTACCACAGACAAGTGGGTCCTGGAAGTGGTGAGTCAGGGTCTGCCACTAAGTTTCAAGTAATTCCCTCTCTTGAGAACAAGAGTGTTCAAAACCAGCTTCCCTCTTGGAAAAGAAACTATTGGAGAAGGCGGTTCAAAGCCTCCTCCTGTTAAAAGCAATAGAACATGTTCCACCTCAGCAGAAGGGAAGGGGTTTCTACTCAAGATACTTTCTCACCAAACAGAAAAATGGGGAGAGGCGACCTATTCCAGAACTCAGTCTACTGAACAAGTACTTAATAAAGCCGAAGTTCAAGATGGTCACATTGGCAGTTATTCTGCCAGTCATTCAGAAGGGAGATTGGCTAGCATCTCTGGATCTGAAAGATGCCTGTTTCTACATTCCCATAAGAGAATCTCATAGAAAATATCTCAGATTCAGACTTCCATCAGGACATTACCAGTTTTCAACCCTACTCTTCAGTTTCTCCTCAGCCCCAAGAGTATTTGCAAAGCATCTGGCAGTGGTGGTGGCACAACTAAGAAGGTTAGGTTTATCAGTCTTCCCCATCTTGATAATTGGCTGGTGGTGGGAAGCTCACCCAGGCATGTGCAAGATCAGCTGCAGGTAACACTAAACCTGTTACACTCACTAGAGTTCCTGGTAAATCAGGAGAAATCTGTTCTCACTCCAGTACAGGTTCTGCACTTCATAGGAGCAGAACTGAACACCTTAGAGGGAAGAGCCTTCCTCCCTCAGGACAGAGTGCAATGCATCCGGCAAATAGCGGCTTCTTTCAGGCTGAATGAGCCAAGGCCAGCAAGACAATTTTTGAAGCTTCTGGGACACATGGCTGCAACAACAGGCACAGTTTTGGGTGCCAGGTTCCAAGTGAGAGACATACAGTTTCACCTTGGTGCACATTGGTACCAAAGGAAAGACACACTTTCAAAACCAATTCCAGTAACAAGAACATTGCTGTAAGCCCTTCAGTGGTGGAAGGAAGCAGACAACTTCAGGGAGGGGGTATCCTTTCAATGGGAAACCCCATCAGCCATTCTTACAACCGATGCCTCCCTGTTAGGGTGGGGTGCCCACTTAGGGGAACACACCACTCATGGAACCTGGTCCAGCGCAGAGTCACTCCAGCATATAAATCTGTTGAAGCTGAGGGCAGTGTTCCTGGCACTGAAGGCATGTGCACCACTACTGCAAGGAAAAGTGGTGCAGGTCAGGACAGACAACACTACAATAGTGTACTGCATAAACAAGCAAGGGGGGACAAGGTCAGGCCCCTGTACATTGAAGCCGTGAAGATCTGGAGTTTGGCTTACACACTGAAGGCCTCCCTACAGGCCATTCATGTGCCAGGGAAAGACAGTACCCTTGCAGATGCTCTGAGCAGAATCAATCCGGCCCACCACAAGTGGTCCATCAACAAGCAGATACTGGAGGCAGTATTCAGGAGGTGGGGCACACCAGAGATAGATCTCTTTGCATCCCTCGAATCATCATCTGCCTCTTTTCTACTGTAGACCACCCGCCAAGTGTACAATCCCACTGTATGCTTTGACAATGGACTGGTCAGGAAGAAGCCTATATGCTTTTCCTTTTCCTCTCATTTTCAGAGTTCTGATCAAACTCGGGTCACAACCTGCATCAATGATCTTGATAGCACCAGACTGGGCCAGACAGCCGTGGTATCCTTTATGATTCTCCATGTCTGTAGCTCAACCAATACTGATCTCCCATCAGGGCAGGATCCTGTACCCGAACTTCAGATCTCTTCAACTCAAAGCATGGCTCTTGAGGACTTAAGAGTTTGCACACTCTAAATGTCCTGGATATCCTGAAAGGCTACAGGAAGCCTTCTACTAAGAAGACCTATGCTTCAAAATGGAAGAGGTTCTCTAGTTTGGTGTGCTCCCAAAGGTACCTCCCCCTCTCACGTGGGGATACCAGATGTCCTGGATTATCTTACCTACTTACACTCCCAGGGTCTGCAACATACATCCCTGAAAGTGCATTTAGCCTCAATATCTGCTTACATTTCTGCTGGGAGGAGCACTTCCATGGCATCCAGTTCCATTTTCAAAAGTTTTTTTGAAGGTCTGTGCCATTTCCACCCACCTATTAGGGAACCGGGACCAGCATGGGACCTGAACATATGCATTACCCAGCTCATGAGGCCCCCATTTGAGCCCATGACTTCAGCACACCTAAAGTATGTTACCTGAAAAACTCTTTTTCTGGTTGCTATCACCTCAGCTAGAAGAATTAGTGAGCTTCAGGTCTTGTGTGTCTAGAAGGATTATCTTTCCTTCAGAGACAAGGTAGTATTATGAACAAATAGAAAATTCCTCCCCATGGTGGTCTCTGACTTTCATTTGAATCAGTCCATTACCTTGCCAGTCTTCGTCACTGAACGTACTAGTTCAAGTGAGCACAGACTCCAAAGTCTGGATGTCAAGAGGGCATTAAGTTACTACATGATCCACACCAGAGATCGTGGGCAAGACAAACAGTTGTTCCTGACTTATGGGGATGTGGGTAAAGGTAACCCAGCTTCAAAGAGGTCCACTTCTCAGTGGATAATCCAGTGCATTCAGTTTTGCTATTCGAAAGTTGGCAAGGAGCCCCCAGCAGGGCTGAGAGCTCATTCCACAAGGGGCACAGCTGCAAACATGGCAGCAGTCAGAGATGTTTTATTAGTGGAGATCTGTAAAGCAGCTACCTGGAGGACAGTACACACCTTTACTAACCACTATAGTCTAGACACTTAATCCAGAAGTGATGCCAGTTTTGGCACAGCAATCCTGCAAAGCCTCTTTCCAAAAGAGTAGGTTCTGTGCCCACTTCCAAAGGTACTGCTTTGAAGTCTGCAGAGAGTTAGGAATATAAAAGAATACCTGGGGTGAGAAGAAAAAATTACTTACCATAGTAATCTTGTTTCTTCCAGGGTATTCTTCTATATTTCTAACTCTCCCACCCTGCCTCCCCTTCCAGAACCAAAGCCTCTGCACTCCTAACTGAGCTTTTAAATATGGAGTCCCAAATACTGACATGCGTTGTTTAAACCCTAATGGGTGGAGTTTTTCCTTCCCTTCTTTTTCCAGGTGATTCTGGCATTCAGGGGGGAGTGTTGGGTTTATGTTAATATTTGTAGTTTCTACTAGACAGTATAGTTTTGTTGTACATAGATAGATAGATAGGTATAATTATAGTTAAAATCACCTTGCAGGCTCCTTAGATATCTGATACGTTGGTGGAACGTTGCAGCTGATAAGGGCAGAAGTTTGAATAAGTGACATGAGCCAATGATAGGTTTTATCATTTGCATAATGTTCTGTCTCTGGGCAGTTCTACTTAGGAGGCTGATTACAGAGAGTTAGGAATACAGAAGAATACCGTGGAAGAAACAAGATTACTATATTAAGTAATTTTTTTCTTGTTGTCATCATCCTTACATTCATAGAATTCTTATCACTTTTTGGATGTGGATTAGGGAAGAAGGGAGGATGGGGGGTGATGTGAAGCAGTGTAGGGGTCACCACAAATATTTCTGCTTGGGGTGCCATTAGGTCTTAAACCGGCTCTGTCAGTACTTAAAGCCTAATGAATCATGGTCATGATACACTTTGGAACCAAAGTTACACATGGCTAAAGGTTTTTGGGATGTCTTGTGCATTTTAAGGTCCTTTGTGTATTGTATGTTGGCAGTCATGGCAGGAACATAGTATAAAGTAACCTTTAATCTTAATTTTCTGCCCAGTAAAGTATCTTTTAAAAATTATTAGCTGTTGTTTTGTTAGTCTTCTTGTTTGTGTATTCTATTTCATTGTGATTAGTTGGTTGTTTAGTCCATCTGCACCATTAGAAAACTTCCTCAGAGATCACACATGGCCTCCTTATTATTCTGATACAGCTGCCCTTTAGTTCTGAAAGTTGTCGGCTCTGTTTAAAATCTAATCAAAACCCAGCACAGGACCGATGAACTCTCAGTATCATGCACAGTACAGTGACTAGACATGAAATATAAGTGAAATGACAGCCAGGCAGCCAATATTATTAAAAGAGAGATGTTAGGGGGTGGGTGGGGTGAGGAACAACCATTTTGCAAGTAAACCAAGATCAAGACAGATAAATAATAAAGACCACAGTTATTCTCACTGCTATAAGGAAGCCCACTAGAAGGAAAAAATGCATTACAAGTATAATGTATGGGGCACGTACACAAATCAGCAGTGCTTCCTGAGTTCTCTGTTTAGAAGGGGCAGTAAGCGACAATGCTGTTTTTAAGGTACCAGTGCACTTCTTCGATAGAGGTTGAAAGAATGAATGAATGAATGAATGAATGAATATGTTTTTGTAGGATTGGATCACTAGGTACAAGACCCAATTTCAGGATAATAAATCATGGTCATGGTACACTTTGGAACACTAGTTAGATATGACAAAAGGTTTTGATGCTTTCAGCATGGACATTGTGATGCCTTGTGCATTATAATGGCCTTTGTATACTTATGTAGGCAGTCTTGAATAAAGACATACATGAATGAATGAATGAATGAAAAGAGAGAATGAATGAATTTATTTATTTATTTATTTATGTTTTGACAGAACAGGATCACGAGGTACAAGACCTATTTTCAGGATCATCCTGCACAGATTAGGTTACACTAAATGTTTTTATTATGTCCCTAAAGTTTTTTCCATTCTCTCCAGTGAGCAGGGGTGATATGAATGTACCCTTCCTCTGCCTAAGAAGGCAGTCAAGTGGTTATGTTTACTGCCAGGTCTGTCACACCCATAGAGTCTGGGGAGACATGCATCCTTCAAATTCACATCAAAGTAGTGACTTTTGATCTGAAAAAGTCTTTAACAGTGCCATTTAGAGTCCCCCTTAAAGTAATTTTGAGTTGTGTGCCCCCCAGAAATTCTCATTGTATGCATGCCTGTTTACTGCCAATGCCAGTCTTCCCTCTTGATTAGCTGGCATTAGGGATGCAAATGTTGAGCCCCCTGGGCTTGGCTCCCAGCCAGCTACAGTGTGGGATTCCAAAACCTGTACACAAAACCTAGTCTCCTTGGTGGCATTACAGGTCACTGCAGCTACACCACTGAGCTGACCCACTAAATGTCTTTTAATTGCCAATGCCCTGTTTTTGAGTTGGTGTAATGAGATGTCAGTGCACTGATATCTCATCGAGGAAGCTTACATGTAGACTATGGTTAGTGTTTGTTACCCACAGAAATTTACCATCTGCCAAAAATTGTTAGACCATCGATCTGATGTCAGCATCTTGTTACATCATCATTCTGTGTTACATCGATGGTACAATAGCATTCCTCTGAACCTGCATGCACATTTCAATGTTTTTTTACCTCAGTCAGCTACCGAAAAAAAATAGCACATATGTCAGTCCTGGCTATGTAAAACGGAATTAAAAATGTGTTTATTTAAAAGATGTCACTGGTTTGGTTGATCTATTAATTTTGTAACAATCAAGTGGGTAGGCAGGGATCGGGGGGAGAAATTGATAGCTTTATAAGACTTTGTTGTTGGGGGAGGAGCATAGTGCCAGAGGTTGAATTGATGATGGCAAGAAAAGTGGTTGGCAAAACAAGACTTAGTGTGATCTACAGTAAAAAGGAATTGAAATGCCAATGGTGTACATGTGTTTTACTATACATAGATACACTGATACATAAAATGTGTCAGCAGATAAGGACCACCTGGTCAATCTAGTCTGCCCATTTATTTTTACCTTTAACATATGCTGCAGGCTGTAGTTGATCTGAGGCTTTCCTACTCTTCCCTTTTTCTAGGGTTCCCTTGTGTGTGTCCCATGCATTTTTGAATTCCTCCACTATTTTTGCCCCTACAACCCCTGCGAGAGGCAGTTCCAAGCATCCACCACCCTCTTTTCAAAGAAATACTTCCTCACATTATCCCTGATTCTAGCTGGAACCATATACTTTAAAAAAATAATAGCTAGGAATTCCACATGCACAACAAAGTACAGTTACATAAAAACTTAACATAAAAGTAGATCTTCAAGAGGATCTCTTGTGTTAGGCCAGACCTATAGAATTATAGCCGGCGGACACTAGGACCACACAAAAACTTTTCTAGCTAGCAGTCTACAAGGGGTCACCCACAACGATGTCAAGTGGCATTGCTCCTCCCATATTTATGTGGACAGCCCCATGCCCTCTTCAGTTCTCCCAACAGAGACTATATATAGAGGATCTCCTGCTGGGGAACTGAGGGAGAGCCAAAGGTTTCTGCCATGAAGAGAGGTGAAAGAGAAGGTGCACCATCCAGGAGAGAGAGAGAGAGAGAGAGAGAGAGACAGGGACAGAGAAGCTCTAAGGGATGGGGGGGGGTTGGATGGCATGGCCTGATGCAAGAGATCCTATCAAAGATCTACTATTATGGTAAGGTCTTATGTAACTGCACTATCTTCATAAAAGGTCTCTCTTGCATCAGGCCACATCTATGGAATGAGTACCATGCAGTCCTGACAGAGAACCAGTCTGGGTGGCTGGAGGCTAAAGGCCTAAGACAGGAGGGTACCGGGTGATAGCATCGCGGACACAGTATCGCTGCACAAAACAACATAGGCTACACATCGCTGACTACAATGTCGACTTGGGGTCTCAGTCTGCACCTTGCCGATGCATGCTGTGCACTGCCCACAGGGTTTGGGTGGGTGATTACATTCCAAGCCAACATTGTAATCAGTGATGTGTAGCCTGCGTTGTTTTGTGTGGTGATATTGTGTCTGTGGTGTTATCACCCAGTACCAGACAGGAGGTCTTGAAGCACAGCAGGCCAAAACCTGCCCTTCTCCCAGAGGCAATGTCTAGACTGTAGTATTTAGTGAAAGTGTGTACAGTACTCCAAGTGGTAGTGGCACAGATTTTGGTGGCTGACACATTCCTGAAACAGGCAACAGAAGTGGTCATGCCTCTGGTGGAGTGGCCACACACAATCCCAGGAAGCTCCTTACCGTACTTCTTATAACAAAAAGTAATACAGTTGGCCAACCATTCGAAAGGCACTGTTTAGAAACTGGGATGCCCTCTTTCCTGGGGCAAAGGAAACAAAGAGCTGTGAGGACTCCCTACAGTCCATACGGTGTGTATAATAATGTAAAATTCTATGTACAGCTAAGGTGTGAAGCAATGCTTCCCCTGGATTGGCATGCTCTGGATAATAAACAGGTAGATGGATGGTTTGATTTAAGGTAAACCCAGACACCACCTTAGGAAGAAACTTAGTATTCATATGCAAAGATATCCTGTCTTTGTGGAAAATCAAATAGGAAGGCTCATACATCAGAGCCTGAAGCTCAGAAATCCTTCGAGCAGAAGTAATAGCAACTAAAAATAATGCTTTCCATGACAGAGAGCATAGCTTGCATGTTGCGGCTGGCTCAAAAGGAGCTAAAGTAAGTTTTTATAACACAAAATTCAAGTCCTGGGACTGGATTGCGGATGTGAGGGTTTAGATGAAAAATGCCTCTCAAAAAAGTACGGGACACTTCCAGTTGCGCCACCATACAGCCATCAATAGGCACATAAAAAGGCTGAAATAGCAGCCAGGTGCACTTTTATGGAGGAGTATTGCAGGCCAGAATCTGAAAGGGACAGAAAGTACTCCAGAATCAGATTCACTGAACAAGTGAAAGGATCCAAATGATTGGAAGCCTTCCATAGAGCAAAACATTTCCACTTCATGGAATAAGTGGCCCTGGTAGATGGCTTCCTAGCAGCCATCAAGACAGCAGCCACCTTTTAGGATACCCCAAATCGAGCTATGGCTATATCTTCAGGAGCTGTGCATGAACATGAAGTGACTTGACGTTTGGATGGACCAGAGTGCCCTGCTCCTGTTATGGTAAGCCTTTACACAGAGGCAAGGGCACCAGACTTTCCACCACCAGCTGTTGTAGTAAGACGAACCAGATCTGACAAGGCCAGTAAGTGGCAATGAGGATCAGAGTGGCCCCTTCCACCTGGAGCATTATCAACACCCTCTGAATTAAAGGGAAGAGAGGGGAGGCATAGATAAGCCTCCCTTTCCAAGAGAGGAACAATGTGTCTTGCCAGAAAACTCCAGGCTCTGGAGCAAGCGAGCAGAAATGTGGCAGTTTTGTATTGAGTGGGGACGCAAAAAGGTCCAACTCTGGATAACCCCACCCATCAAACAGGTCTTCTACAACCAAGGTCAGCAGCTCCCTGTCTACCAAGATGTTTGGGATGCTGGGAACATGGACAGCTGACAGTTCCAGACCATGTTCTAGAGTCCAGTACCAGATCCTCATTGCTTCCAGACACAGGGGGAACAAATGAGTCCCTCCTTGTTTGTTGATGTAGTGAACTACACTGATTTTGCCTGTCTGCACCAGCAGATGGCCCAGGGACAGATGGGGCTGGAAGGCGTGTAAAGTATACAAAATGGCCCTCATCTCTAAAACATTGATGTGGCGGGCAGCGTCTACTGTGGTCCATGTTCCCTGAGTCTAATGAGGCCCCAGATGAGCCCCCCAGCCCGACCACAAAGTGTTTTTGGTGAGGATCTGCTGAGGGGATGGGATGAGGAAGGGAACCCCTTTCAGTAGGTTGCTGGATTCCATCCAAAATAACAGCACCTACTTGACTGGGAAGGAAATTAGAACTTGCTGGTCCAGGTTATCAGTGCATTGATTCCACTGTACTCTCAATGTCCACTGTGGGATTCTCATGTGCAGCCTGGCTAGGGGTACCATAGCAATGGCTGTAGCCATCAGGCCCAATAGCCAGAGGAAGGTTCTGGCCATAATGTATCTGCTGTTGTAATGCAGCTGGGCCTGAGCCATCAGGTTGTCCACCCTGTCCTGTGGTAAGAAAGCAAACCCCTGAGCTGTGTCCAGTACTGCCCCAATGTACTGTAAGTGCTAACAAGGGGTCACAACTGTCTTGAGCAGATTGACTATGATCCCAAGGACCTGGAACAATTGTCTGGCATGTGCTAGGGTCTGGAGCAGTTGTTCCCTGGACTGTGCTTTGAGCAACCAGTCATCAAGGTAAGGGAAGGTATACATGCCCTCCCTCCTGAGGCTGATGCTACCACCGCAAAGCATTTGGTAAAGACTCATGGCACAGAGGACAAGCCAAAGGGCAATGCTCTGAACTGGTAGTACCCCATGAAACTAGAACCTGAGGTACTACTGGTGGGGAGTACACACCTTGATATGCAGGTATGCATCCTGCATGTCGAGGAAGCATATCCAATCTCCCTGGTGCAGGAGAGGCTGCAGGCCTTGTAGGGTCACCATCCTGTATTTCTTGTACTGGATGTAGAAATTTGGATTTCTGAGGTCCAGGATGGGCCATTAACCCCCTGTGGATCTGGGGACCAGAAAGAAGTGGGAATAGAACCCTCTGTTCCTATAATCCTTGGGAAAAAGTTCTATGGCTGTCTTCCACAGCAATGTGAGAATTGTCCCCAGCAGCACTGGAATGTGGCCTGAAGGGTAGCTTAAATGTACTGGAAGTAGATATGGAGGCCACTCCACAAGTTCTAGAGTGTGGCCTTACTCTATGAGCTGCAGGACCCAAGCATCTATTGTAATCTCTCTCCACCTGTCCAGGTGGAGGGAGAAACTACCCCCTACCACTACTTCCTGTAATGCCAGAAGGAGGAAGTCCAAGAAGGAGTCATGCTGAGGAAGCACCTGCAGCTGGGGCCACTTTTCCTCCTTTGGGTGCCTTCCCAGAGGTGGAGGTAATGATAGGCATGGCTGTGGCTGCCCAGCGCTTGCAAGAGAACAGGTGCCAGGCTTGGGCCTGTGAGTGGCATGCAAAAAGGGCACCCTCTGGCTACTTTTTGGTTGGGTGTGATATAAAGAATGAACTGACTACAGGGCCCTGCCTGAGGCCTGAAGGTCATAAAGGATGTCTGCACATCAAACCCCAAAGAGCTTGTAGGCTCTGAAGAGGCATTCATGATGGACTGTTGTACATCAGTAGCAAATCCAGACACCCTGAGCAAAGAATGCCTTCTCAGGCAGATGCTAACCTCAGCAGTTCTGGTGGAGGCATCAGCAGCATCATTTGCAGACCTTAAAAGATGCTTGCCCATGTCAGTCTCAGATTGGAGGGTCTTAAGGAGTTCCTGCCTCTGAGGAGCTTCCAGAAGGGGCTGGGATGCTACTCTGCCCTTTCTACAGAGAGTGTTCTGCTATTTGACCATATGGGCTATGTAATTGATGACCCTGATGGTCAGAGTGGTAGAGGCATATGCCCTTTTGCCCAGAAGATCCAGCTTTCTGGATTCTTTATCTGGCAGAAAAGAGCTGAGTCATTTAGGCCTCTTGGTCCTATCATGGGCAGCATTTATCACCACTGAATCTGCCTGTGGTTGTTCTGCAAAGAAAGGCTTCCCAGAGGGAGCCTGGTACAATTTGTCTGCTTTTCTGAGCATAGCAGGAATCATATTTGGCCTGTACCAGGCAACCATGGTGGCATCCTCAAATGCTGCCAGCAGAGGAGGAATAAATGGACGGGGAGAGTCTGGCAGTTCCAAGTGCTCTGTCAGATTCCTCCTGGTAATATCTTGCTCCTCAGCATCAAAGACCGTAGCTGTTTGATGCTGAGACAAAGGAGGGGACATTGGGGGAACCTCAGAGTATACTTGGTGGAGTCCTCACCCTCTGAGGAAACAGTACAGAAAGACCGGGGGAGCTCCAAGACCCTTCATCCTCATCCTCCCCCTGAGAGGGAAGGAGGTCAGGATGGTACTCATGCTCATCTCCTGGCTCTGTACAGGGCATAGGAGACATCAATGCCTGTGAATGAGTGGGGTGTGATGACGTAGTAGGAGTCTGTGTGGGTGTTGACCTAATAGGCCCCAGCATTGATGGACCAGGAGGAGGAGCAAGGCGATACATAAACTCCCAAAAGAAGTTAAGCATAGTGTGGATGTCCACAGTAAGTGGCGTCGCTGGGGGGCCTTGAGGCACCAATGGAGGAGGCTGGTACTCCATCATCGATGGTAGGGCCTGAAGGGTTGGTGCAGAGGGCTGAGAGCTATGCATCAACATCATTATCAGTGGTATTGACAGGGTGGCTGAATCCCCATATTCAACATGACAGCCAAAAGAGACGATGGGGATGTGGGAGTCCCATCATGGACAGGCCATCGCCAGCCAAAAGAGGACTGGCAGAACCCACTGCCTGTTGCCCCTGTGTGAGTAGGGGACAGAATGGCAGAGGTTGGAACATTGGTGGGGGTGTGAAGAGGACTTATGTTGACTGATCATCGCTAGCCTGGGTGGGTCTGGCAGCACTCCCAGGCTGGTGCCCTTGTATAAGAAGGGGCCTAAGTGGCAGTGGTGGGAGTGTAGGCAGTGGCAAAAGTAGGCCTGATGCTGAGGAGCCATCACCAGCCCAGAAAGGCCCAGTGGAGCACACTGCCAAAGCCGACTCTGTGGAGGAGAGGATGTGTGTAGCAGTGGGGGTCACTGCCAAGGTGGTTGATGACCCAACCACAGCTGGCACACAAAGTGGTGACCAGGAATGAGCCAGGGATGATTTCTCCTTACTTCTGTCCTTCTCCCAGTGCTTGTATTTGCTGGAAGATTTGTCCCAGGCCTTGGAGGAATGAGAGCCCATGGACAGAGCTGGAAAGGAGGAGGAGCTTCTGGCCTGGAGCTCCTTCTCCATTTTGGTGACCTTCTGTTTTAGGAGGAAGCTTTCTAGAGTCTTCTGATGGTGCCGCTGAGTAGCCTGGTAGACTCCAAGGCAAACCTCACAAGCCTTAACATCAAGGAACTTGCCAAGGCTATGGACACAAGCATCATGGTCATCCTTGTCGAAGATCTTCTGACCACACTTGCAATAATGGAAGAGTTTCTCGGGATTGGTCAGCAGAAACAAAATCAAAAATCTCTTTATAAAATAAAGTGATTAACAAACTAGTGTGAGAAAGAAAATCAAAAGAAGAAATTGAAGATTTGATGGTCTACTGAAGCTGCTGTATCTCCATGGAGTCCAATGCATGATACTTAATGGGGAGAAAAGAACTGAGGAGAGCACAGGGCTGCCCACATTTATATGGGAGGAGCGATGTCACTTGGCATCATCGTGGGCGGTTTGTAGACTGTTGACTAGAAAAGTTTCTGTGTGGTCCCAGTGCCTGATGGCTATTGTTCCATGGGCGTGGCCTGATGCAAGAGATACCCTTGATGAAGATGTCTGAGTTGCCATCCCTGGATTTGTATGCCATTTTGGAACAACTGGTACTTTGCTCTCATGGTTCTGAAGGCATTAGACTCCCTTGATGGGAGCACAGGCTTATGCCATCTATTATTCTGTTTGTAAATTACACCTCTCTATGTTATACCATGCTAAACTACTGAGTTTTAGATTTTACATCTAACTGATATTTCCCACAAAATTACTACCAGGTATTTTAGAAAAATTTTACAAGCTGACATAATATCTTACTTGTGTTCATGTTGATGCAGGTTGACAGGCAGACTCACGTTAAATATTTTTTGAGTATGCCTTATTGTTCTTTAGAAAATTATTTATTCCACTTACCACTTGATGCCAACAACATGTAAACTGCTGACAAACACAGGCAGGTATAGATAGATTAGATGATAGATAGATAGATAGATAGATAGATAGATAGATAGATGCTTTTGACATTCACTGACAACTGCAATTAGTGTTATTTGCACTTTACATGTACTGCATTTTAAAAGAATAAAATATAAAATGTATTATTACTCAAAGAGATGAAATATAATATCAATGCAGGATTTAGTACTACAAATGACTGTCACTTATCTCTTCCCACCTTGTGACAGCATAGTGAGAGCTTACTATCTAGTGCAAAATATATGTATAGATACCACGAAAGTCCTGTGCTGCATGCATATACAAACATTTGTCCATAAATGTTTCTGATGAAAGATTGGCTTTGTGTTCAGCATGCCATACTATTTAAGTTGCAAAAGATTATCATGAAAATGAGAAGTACTTCATAGGGTAAAACTGTTACATAGATACATAGATACATAGATACATAGACAGTGTCGGCAGATAAGGGCCTATGGCCCACCTAGTCTGCCCATTTGAGCTTGTAAGTTCAGTTTGTTTTCCTAGAAGTCTATTTCCCCTTACCCCTGACCTCTAGAATTCCTTTATATCTATCCCATGCATTCTTAAATCCCGTGATTGTTTCAGCCCCACCACTTCCTCTGGCAGGGTGTTCCACTTGTCCACCACCTTGCTCAGTGAAGAAATTCTTCTCATGTTTCCTCTGAATCGTCCTCCCTCCAACTTCATCCCATGCCCTCTAGTCCTGAAACATCTTTTTCAAAATAGTGTTTTCCTGCACCCTGTTCCTCCCTGTGAGATACTTGTATGTCTCTATCATATCCCCCTCTCCTCCTCTCCTCCAGGGAGTACATGTTCAGTTCCTTCAACCTGTCTTCATAGGATTTGTGATGCAACCCATGCACCATCTTTGTTGCCCTCCTCTGAACCTTCTCTACCCTGTCTATGTCCTTACGTAGGTATGGTCTCCAGAACTGTACACTGTACTCCAGGTGGGGCCTCACTAGTGTCTTGTATAGCGGAATTATGACCTCCCTTTTCCTGCTGGTGATGCCCCTGCCTATACATCCCAGCATCCTATTTGCTTTACCTGATGCCTTGTCACACTGTTTCCTACCTTGAGGTCATCAGAGATGACAACCCCAAGATCCCTTTCCTGCTTGGTGCATGCTATATCCTCACCCCCAACTGATATATTGTGCCAGGGTTTTGTGCCCCATATGCATTATCTTGCACTTCTTTGCATTGAATTTCAACTGCCAAACCCTTGACCATTCTTCAAGTTTCTGCAGGTCCCTCTCATTCTGTCTACACCTCTGGTGTGTCTACTCTGTTACAGAGCTTTGTGTCATCAGCGAACAGTGAAATTCTGCCTTCTATATCGTGTGCAATGTCACTGATGAAGATGTTGAATAGGACCGGTCCCAGCACTGATCCCTGTGGTACCCCACTGGTCACTCTTCCTCTGTGGAGTGACAGCCATTTACCACCACCCTCTGTGTCCTGCCACCCAGCCAGTTACCTACCCACCACACTACTGTCCTGCCCACACCCATATTCCCCAGTTTGTGTAATAGTCTTCTATGTGGCACAGTGTCAAAGGCCTTGCTGAAGTCCAGATAGGCCATGTCCACTGCCCTCCCTGATCCACCTCCCTAGTCACCCAGTCAAAAATTCAATGAGGTTGGTCTGACATGACCTCCCTGGTGAAACCATGCTGCCTTGGGTCCTGTAGTCCATTGACAACCAGATGTTCCACCAATCTCTCCTTCAGTAGTGCTTCCATGATCTTTCCCACTACCGAGGTGAGGCTGACTGGTCTGTAGTTCCCTGCTTCCTCTTTGTTCCCACTTTTGTATAAGGGGACTACATCTGCTGTCCTCCAGTCTTTGGGTACCTCCCCTGTTTCCAGTGATTGGCTGAACAGGATAGCCAGAGGTTCCCTTAGAACATTGTATAAACTGATCTCCACTTTATTAAAGAGAATGTAAACTTGGTAATCATTAAACCTTAGCATTTTAATTTTTTATTTTCACAGTAAATACAACTTGATCATAATCATCCTTTTAAGTGCAGGAGGCATGCATTCTGGACCTTTATCTGGTGCTCTGTGAGCTCAGGTCCTGCAAATTGACATGTATGACCTTCATTTGAGACCCCCCCCCCCCCAAAGAGAAGTAGATTTGATCTCTGAACATTGGGAGCACACACCACACCTACAGTGAACCTACCGGTGCCATATTGGCCATGTGTACAAAAATAGTTCTTGAAGAACTGCCCAGACCCTGTCAAAACCTTTACATGGCTGCAATGTGCTATACATCAAATCAGGAAAAAAATTATCTTGGAACTTTTCCTGCTTTTTGTCTGCTTCTAAAATGCTGTCTCTCTCCTTTATCATGCCAATAACTGCCAAGACTATACAGCAGTACTCCTTCCCTGTTACAGAGTGCTAGAGAACTATGCAGTACCCTTGACAGGAGGAACAATGGTGCTGATAGGGCTAGGGCCTCCACTAGCCAGCCCTCTAGGCAGCCTGTTTAGAACATTTCCTTCCTAAGATTCTGGTACACTGATGATTCTGATATGTGGAGCTCTTGTAGAATTCTCAAGCTTGTACGAGTCATACCTGGAGTGCTGGGTTCTCTTTTATCTGCAGTATCACCTGCTTTCTTCATCACCACCTGAGTCACATCTGCTTTAGTCTCTAATAGTGCAACTGGGGCATTGACTTCTTCCATTTTCTTGTTTAGTGCTCTTAACACCTGTCACAGCACTGCCATGATCCACTCCTCCATGCTGGTAGACGCAGCGCCTCAGTGACCCACTCTTTAGGCCTGGGGCTTTGTTTTAGACTGGTCCATCTGGGATGCAACTTTTGATTTCCCCATCATGTGAAAGCCTCAAAAATTAGCTCCAGTTAACCAGAAGTCTTACTAAGTGCACCACTGGTATGAAAAGGTAGTTTGGTCTGTTTTTTCCTACTTTTGTAAGGCATAACATTGAATTTTTTCAGGAACTTTAGTTTCATCCATCCAGTAATACAGCTTGGCCATGCCCCCACAAGTTAGTGTTTTCTTTCTCAACAAGAGAAGAAAACACACAAATATATTTAAACATTTCTCTTGAAAACCTGTATCCATACGAACATAAACAAGCATTTGTCAATGCCAAATGTTCACCACTTGCATTACTGTTGTATCGGGCCTTTCTTTGACACATTGTTACTATATATTTACCCAAGAAATATCAGATAAGATATAATATGTCATTTGCAATGTGGTCCAAATTTTACACATTTTTTTAGTCTACATTTACCCGGGATAGGCCAGCTGAGAGGCAATATTTAATTTTCAGCAAACTCCCACATTTTGGCCACAAATTTCCAGCAGTCTTTTTATGACCAGACGTCATGATCAAGACAGGTGGAATTTTTTAAATCCCATCCAAAATGCTTTTCACAGTGTAACCAGAAAAGTAAGCCTGACATCTGTCATGTTCAGGAGGTGGGGCAACACATGGGATATGCTGAACATTAAGGGCCAAAATCTGCAAAAATAAAGTTAAGAGTAAACATTGGAACAATTTAATATTTCTTAATAACATAGCTTTTTTTTTTTTTTTTCACATTTTGACCCAAAATTTTCAACAGAGTCTTTTTATGACCACTTCTTCTGAACATGACAGGTGTCTTTTATAAAATAGTGGCTGAAACATAATTTCATGCCACAAGTATAAAAACACATTTTGGCCAGGATTTGAAAAATAACAGCTGTTATGTTCATGAGGTGATGTGAAAATATGGCTATGCTGAAAATTTGGAGTCAAAATACTAAAAATTATAAACGTTATGAGCGTGCATTGACATTGTTCAAGTCATACTCATAACTTTGTTGCTTTTTAATATTTTTTAGCCCACATTCTCAACATAGCCTGCATATGACCCCACCTCATGAACAAGGGTGGACAAAACTTTTAAAACCTGCCTGAAAGGTGATCTTGTGCCACAAGTGTGAAAACACATTTTGGCCGGGATTTGAAGCATGACAGCTGTCATGTTCATGAGGTAGTGTGAAAAAAATGGCTATATTGAAAATTTGGGGTAAAGATATTGAAAATGACCTAAGTTATGAGTGTGTGTGTTGAAAAAAATTCAATGTACACTCAAAACTCTGTTGTTTTTTAATATTTTTACACCAAATTTTCAACATAGCCTGCTTATGACCCTGCCTCACGAATAAGGGTTTTTCAACTCCTGTCTGATAGGTGATTGTGCACAGTGAACACAAAATTACCTTTCAGGATAGATTTGCATAATTTAGAGAAACAATATTTTAAAATGGCCAGATTATGAGGACATGTTCAAAACACATTGAAATACACTAAACCGCATACCTGATTCCCTCAGTTCCTAGTATGACACGGAAGAGTGAAGATGTGTTTCTGATCCAGAGAGGATTACAGTGTTGGACCCCAAGTAGATAAGTAAGGGGTGGGGGGATGCTGATTGGAATGGTCAGGTGGGGGGATGGTAATACTGGTGGTGTGCTATTGGCACCAACACACATCGATGGAAGATTTTCTTTTTTTACTGGGTGTATAAAAATAAAAAAAAAGTCTGCGCGAGGGATGGTTGTCTTTATTTCAAGTACTGACACTGGGGATTGGGCACCCCAGTGTTGGTGTCATGTTTGGTAGAAACATAGAAACATAAACATAAAAGTTGATGGCAGATAAGGACCTTTGGCCTACCCAGTTTGCCCATTTCCCTACCTATTGTATATGCTTCAGATCCTATTTGATCTGTAGCCAACCTCCTCCTCCTTCCTAACACTAGTGTTGCCTTCTGCCTGTCCCATGCATTCTTGTTCACCAACCATTGTTGGTCCCACAACCTCCTGTGGGAGGCTGTTCCATGCATCCACCACCCTTTCTGTAAAAAAAGTATTTCTTCACATTGCCCTTGAGTGTTCCTCCTCTGGCCTCATATTGTGACCTCTTGTTCTTGCACCTCTCCTTTTCTGAAAGATACTGCCCTCTTAAACTCTGTTGATCCCCTTGAGGTATTTGAATATCTTTGAATATCTTTATCATATCCCCCCTCTCCCTGCTGTCCTCCATCGTATACATATTGAGTTGTCTCAATCTCTCCTCATACGGATTCAGGTGTAGCCCCTGCACCATTTCCATTGCCCTTCTCTGGATTGCCTCCAACCTGTCAATTTCCTTTCAGAGATGAGGTCCCCAGAACTGCATGCAGTATTCAAGATGAGGCGTCTCCAACGGCCTGTACAGTGGCATCACCACCTCCTGTTTCCTACTGGGGATGCCTTCCCCTATGCACACTGGCAACCCACTGGCTTTCTTCACCACCTTCTCTCATTGTTTGGCTACTTTTAGATTATCTGTTATGATTCCCTTTCCATGCTGGTTATTGTAGTACCTCCCCCCATTATGTATTCCTCCTCTGGGTTTCTATTCCCCAAGTGCATGGTTTTGCACTTCTTGGCATTGAATCTGAGCTGCCACAGTCTTGACCACTCCTCCAACTTTCCTAAGTCTCTTCTCATTTGCTCCACCCCGAGTGTCAACTCGACGGCAGATCTTGGTGTCATCTGCAAAGAGGCATACCTTTCTTTCAAGTCCCTCTTCAATGTCACTTATAAAGATATTAAAGATGACTGACCCTAACATTAAACCCTGTGGCACCCCGCTGGTTACCCGCTTTTCCTCAGAATGAACTCCGTTTACCACCACCACTGTCTGTGTCCTATTGCTAAGCCAATTTCTGGCCCAGTTTACCACCTTGGGACCCATTCCCAGATTGCCTAACTTGTTTACTAACCTCCTTAGGACCCATTCCCAGATTGCCCAACATGTTTACCAACCACTTGTGAAGAACTGTGTCAAATGCATTGCTAAAATCTAGGTAGACTATGTCCATGCCCCACCCTGATCTACTACCCTTATCACCCAGTCAAAGAAATCTATCAGATTTGTTTGACAAGACCTTCCTGTTGTGAATCCATGTTGCCTTGGGTCCTGTGCCCCACTAGCTTCTAGATATTCTACAATCCTTTCCTTTAACAATGATGCTATCTTCTTTCCTACCACTGAGGTCAAGCTGACTTGTCTATAGTTTCCCGCTTCTACCTTGCTCCAACTCTTGTGAAGGGGTATCACGTTCGCCCTCCTCCAGTCCTCTGGTACTACTCCCTCATCCAACAATTTGTTGAATAGGGCTGTCAGTGCTGTCAGTAGCACCTCTCTGAGCTCTTTTAATATACTGGGATGTATCCTGTCCAGCCCCATTGCCTTGTCCACCCTCAGTTTCAACAGTTCCTTTAGGACTCTCTCCTCTGTGAATGGATTGGTGTCCACCCCTCTTCCCTGTGTGTTTCTACTGGCTAATTTTGGTCCCTCCTCCTCCCTTTCTTTTGTGAACACAGAACAAAAGTATTCATTCAGTAACAGTCTTTTCCAGGTCCCTTCAGCCCACTCCCTCCTCCTTTACTTAGCCTCACTATCCTTCCCTTAGCCTTTCTTCTTTCCCTTATGTACCTGAAGAAGGTTTTGTCCCCCTCCTTCATTGTCTAGGCTATCATTTCCTCTGTGTGTGCCTTTGCACTTCTGACTGCTTTTTCCGCTTCCCTCTGCTTTATCTCATTCAGTTCCTTGTCTTCCTCCCTTTGTGTTTTCTTGTACTTCCTTAATGGCAGTTTTTCTCTCTAACCTTCCCTGCCACTTCTTTTGAAAACCATAATGATTTTCTTTTTCAACTGGCTTTGTTCACTAGTTTCACACAAAGGTGCATTGCCTCTGTTATGGCTCTCATGAGATTCTCCCACTGTACCTTTACTCCCCCTCCCTCACCCTTTGCCAGTGTTTTCTTGAGGCATTCTCCCATTTTAGCAAAATCGGCCCTCCTAAAGTCTGGGACTCTTGCCTTTTTGTCACTTGATTCCTCTACTGTCTTTACCCTGAACCATACTGTGTGTTGGTCATTGGATCTCAGATGGCTTCTCACTGATACATCTGTTATTATGTCTCCATCCGTGAGCACTAGGTCCAATATCGCCCCCTCATGGGTGGGTTCTACCACTAATTGCATGAGTCATGCCCCCTGCACAGTATCCAGGATGACTTTGCTTCTGGATGTGGCTGCAGCATAGGTTTTTCAGTTAACATCAGGCATATTTAGGTCCCCCATCAAAAACACCTCCCCTTTCTCTGCCATTTTAAGGATGTTTTCTACCATTACCTTGTCTGTTTCCTCCCCTTGCATGGGGTGTCTGTAGATAACCCCTGTGCGGATAGTGGTGCCATTTCCTGACTCCAGAGTGACCCACAGTGCCTCCTTCCCTCCCTGCTTTCCCTTTATCTCAGTTGCCTTTATCCTTTCTTTGAGGTAGATCACTACTCTTCCTCCCTTTTTGCCCTCCCTGTCTTTCCTGTAGAATGTGTACCCAGATATAGTAACATCCCAGTCATGGATTTCCGTATACCATGTTTCAGTGACTGCCACAATATCCAGGTCTCCCTCTGACATTAAGGCCACTAGGTCAGGGCTAGCACCAGGGTGGGCTCCCTGGTGTTACACAGTGAAAATGGGCAGGGTTGGCATACTGGCTAGCACTGAGGATTGGGCACCCATTGTCAGAAAATTAAGAATGGGGCAGTAATGGTAGGTGGGAGTGATACTTGGCAGAGAGAGAGAGGGATTGTTTTATGTTATGGGGGAGGACTGCTGATCAGCTCTGCTTTGTTGGGTGGCTTATGCAGATCAAGGGAAAGAGCCACTCCGTGCTTTGGACGGCTCCTTTCTTTGAATGACATAAATTGACCACCAAGCAAGACCAGAAGAGTGTTATGATCAGCCAGGCTGATGATTGGTCTGCCAATGTCAAGATCCTTGTAGACTGCCCTGCATTTGACTGACAGTGACATACCTCTCAAAACCCACTATCATACTAATATGTTCACTTTGCACAAGTGCAAGCCTGAACATAAAAAGTACTATGTGAAGCTAGTTTTTAATGCTTTGCTATAAACTGCATTTTTAGTGACAATTATCAGCTACATATAAACTCAGTCATTGTAATGTGCATTATGTTATATATACTGTTCCTATAAATCTGTTACAATATGTTTTATTAATTCATCTATCCTGCATACTATTTCCTGTCCCCCCCATCACATATGGAGAAAATATTTTACTTTAGCCTATGTTTACCTAGTAAAACTATTTCACTCAATCAATAAGAACTCAGTAGTTTCGCATGGTGTAGCATAGTGCAGTATGACCTAAATATAATAACCCTCATTGTTTTCCTATTTTCTGACTAAGCAAAAGGCAAATAACATTCTCTGCATGAGCGCAGATTAAATTGCTTCCAGCACAGCAGCTCATTAAAGCAAGATGTTACTGATTCACTGGCAAAACAGTTGTTTCTACTAATGATCTCTAATTGCATGTCTCACTAGACACAACATCTGAAAATATACACTGTGGTTGAAACTCAGTATCCATTCTCCTACATACTATCCCAGAAAAAAAAACATTGCCCGTACCTGGATCATTATTTGTATAAAACAGCAATGCATGCAACAGCAAAAATAGTGAACCTAGATTTTTGTATTCTGTTGTAGATTGTCCCTGATTGCTTGTCTTGTAAGACGCCCTTCCCCCCCATTTTGAGTCTGCATTAGCACATTTTTTACAGTTGCGATAATAAAACGAGGGCTCCTTTTGTTACTTCAAATATAAAAAAAAAATGTTAATGGAAAGTAACAACAAGAAAATAAGCATTTTACCAGATAAGAGAAAAGGTACAATCAATATAAAATAGAATAATGATGTGCTATTCACCATAATAGTCACTGCTGCTTTAATATGTTGTTGATGTCTATGTCTCTTCTGGCTCTAGGTATCTCCTCAGATGACTAGATTCAAAGAGATTCTCTTACACATCTCGATGAAGTATCTTTGCAATGATAAATATATCCCATAGTATCCATGTATTGCCAAACACAACCTTCTAAGTTCTCACAGTGTGAGCTTCCATATCTGATAAATCTAATATTGATTTGTTTATTTTCTAAGTTCCAAAGTGCAGAATGAGCCAATTGAGAGCAATTCACATTTTCAATAGTGTCAACAAGGAGATATAATGTCACTGTAAAAGAGAACAATCTAAAATACAAGTTGTAGCAATCATCCAAAACGGATGCAACAGTTATGAAATTACAGTCTTATTAAAGGGGGAATAAAGTCACAGTTTACAAAAAGTATGTTGTACAGAGTGCTTTGATTTGTACATGTAGTCCTAGTGTGTCCTTACCTTTGTTTGCTGTAATGATTTTTTTTTAATTTGCCTGCTTGTATTATGGCCTCTGGGGAGCTCCATGTCAGCATTTTTATTACTCTTCTTGTTCCTACAATGCCTCCTGTCCCATGTGACAGTGATGCGTCCAGGATCATTGATTCAGAGAGTAGTAACTGTTGCAACAGCAGTCTCTTTTTAGGAGCCTGATATTCTAGCTTTAGCTAAATAACTCTTTCTAATCCAAACTTTTGGTTTTCTATGTATGTGTCTAGGTCTAGACAACAGGATTAAATGTTTTGTTTTTAAAGCATTTCATCTTATTAAACTACACACCACCATAAAAAAGTACACACATCACCCAGGTCACCAATGCTATAATAATGACGGCTCTAGCTGTTTTCTTACAGACAGTCCCACTAAATTATCCCTCAGGTGTTTGTCATCTATAAATTTAGCCTTCATTATAGCTTCCTGGACAAGGACTGTTACTTAAAATCACTGTTCTACTGATGTAAACTTGACAAAAAAAGCACTTGTTGAATGAATGGTCTTCAGTGCATTGCTGCGCCATGGGACAGGAGGCATTGTAGGAGAAAGAAGAACCATACAAAATGTGAACATGGAGACCCCTAGAGGCCATAATACTTGCAGGCAAATAAAAAAATCATTACAGTAAACAAAGATAAGGACACACTAGGACTACCCTTACAAATCAAAACACGCTGCACAACATTTTGTTGTAAATTTTGATTTTAGTTCCCTGTTAAGCTCATACAATTGGTCAACATAAACAACATAAAGCAAGTTTGTTAACTGCACCAGGGATTCAACTGGTCAGGAACCCACAAGAACTCAGTCTCTAATTGTCCCAAAACATTGATTGAGAGTTTCTGCTCCTCTAATAATGTACTGTACCAGTTGTTGAAAATCTGGGGTCTTCCTGTTTGCTTGCTTGCTTGTTTGTGTGTTTGTTTGTTTATGTGTTTGTTTGTCTGTTTGTGTTTGTGACTAGGTATAGCAAGCTTTACACAGTTTCAGTTATGAATAGCATAAGGTATTTTGCAAAATTTAATAATGTAATGTGAATAAATAGCCATTTATGTTGAGTTATTTTGTTTCCTCAAGGTATTCAGTACAAAATATAATATGGTGTTTTTGTGTATGGGGATGTTTAAGATTCCCCCCACATATTCGATGGGACTGTCCATAAGTTATGTTTTCATCTATATTTTTCTATTTGTGCGATGAACACTCATTTTTCATTTCTTTATTATTTAGCAGGAAGCTAACTTGGCAGACCTTTTCTTCAATCAATAAAATAACAGATACATTACAATTCAACCATATAAACAATTCATGCAATACAAGGCAATACAATGACAATTTCAAGTTACATCAAAACAGGAACATTCTACAACAGCACCATAAATTAATGCTGCCTTAAAGTAGAATGCTCTACTTAATTCAGAAACCAGGAGTGGAAAATTATTCAAAATGTTAGGGCAAGACCAAGTAAAAAAAAACTTTTGCTAATGTTTAGCTTTGTTAACTTCTCACAAAATACAGTGGAATGAGAACTTTAAGTGTGATGAAAAGACTGAATAATAGAAAAAACTATCAGACAAAACTGCAGGGCAGAAGTATAAAAAAAACAATGAGCAAAAATAGTCATACTCCAATTAATCCCAAATAAAGATGGTAGGATGCCAACAGTTTTATACAGAGTGCAGTGGTGTATTTTAAATGGCGCTTGAAGTGTAAATTAAGCAACACTATTTAACATTGTTTGGTACAGATATAAAAAATGAGATTCAGATTGGGTAAAAAGCAAGGTGCTGCCATAATTAGAAGTTGGCATTCATACTTGCTTGGCTGTCATTTTCCCTACCACCAGCATGCATGCAGAGCACTCCACCAATTTTTAAAATGAAAATTAAGAAAATCCACTCTGCCCCAGCTGCTTACTATCCACTCAGTTGCCATTCCAATATGCCCACGTAAGTGATATATTTTAATTGTTTTTTACTTTTGAAAACTATCCAGTACACGTTGCTGACAGCTTGCTGTTTCTGTTCAGTTTCAATGTGCACTGCTGATTCAAGCTGTAACACCAGCAATGGCATTCAAACTAAACAAAAACAGTGAGGAGTCAGCACAGAGCAATTGAGCATTAAACAGGTTTCTGAAGCATAAAAATGTTATATCACTTTTTGGAGCATATTAGAGGGGTGACTGGGTGAGTCAAACTCTAAGGAGCTGGGGTGGCTGCTTGTTTTTAAAAAATTACAGAGTGATATGAATGTGTGGTTGGGTGAGGTACAGCTGAGCAAAGGCTGGTACAAGCATTTGACAACACAATGTTGTGGATTTCCATGCACAATAAGGAATAACCATATACAATAATGCAACATGCAACTTTTTACATCATATTCTAATGTAGCACTATGCTGGCACGTACATCTCTAATAAAACAAGAGAAACAGATCACATTATATTAGCCTGCAATACCCTGTTTGATTTTAGTTGCAAAAAAAAAAAAAAAATGAGCAGGTTTATAAACACCATCATATCAGAACTACTCCCTTGGGTGATTTTTTTATTTACTTTGAAAAGAGCACTCGAATCTAAACTAATGTAGGCTTGAACCTCTCAACCCAAGCACCTGGTATCTAAAATCTCTCTTGATTCATAGACAGGTTTCCTACCCAACTCTAGTTAGTAAATGTGCAATAACGTATACAGCACAATGTCAAGAAAGGCCACACTGCCCTGGAGCTCTATAGAAGCTTTTTAGTAAACATTCTACTTAGCTGGAAGCAACTTCAAATAGTATTTCCTACACTCTGACTAACACTTCATAGCCTTGCTGAGTCATACATGTTTCAAAGGTTCAGACCCACCAGCCTGATCTTTGGTTAATAACCATCAGCATAAGAAGATGCAATTTTCTTTGCTTCACTTCAGACACATTCAAAAATAAGCTTACTCCTTTAAGCTGTGCAAACAGTCCAAAAAAACACGCTATACAATGTTTGCAGAAAATCTTAAACTTTTGAAAATCCTTAATGTTGTAGAAATTGTATTGTGTGAACATTTGTAGCAGGTAAATGGTGAAAACAGTCAGACTTTCAGAACTTAAGGAGAAAGTATGAATGTTGTCCCCCACATTGAGGGAGTTTACTGTACATGTAGTAAACAACGGGCTATGTTACAACATATTATGTGACCAAGCCTACATGTCCAGTAGCTAATATGAGTCACAAAATTGCAAAGCTTTAAAAACAGACTTCACTTTCATGTGTTTGCTCATATTGGTGCTTGTTTACATGCAGAATCACATTTAAGCAAACAATAATACCCAACAGGGTGGGTGGTATTGGGCAATACCAGACTGCCCAGGGGCATAATGAGGCCTGGCAATGCAGGGGAAGGGCTTTATAGCCCCTGGAATGTCCAGTATTCCCCATACCACCCACCCTGGAGGGTATTATTGCACTTTGAAAATGGGCTTTAATTTTTTATTATAATAATGATTTGATAAGGAAGAAAGATGATACAATATTAATAAACATAAACAGAAATAGCAGCTTGTGTAAAATAGCCCCTTTACTGAATTACTAATAGAGGGAGCTGCTGCTTATGGAAGCTCCTTATTATATTGCATTTTCTCCTTTCATTTTGTTTGGACTGCTTTTCTGCCCCCCACCCCTCACCCCAGTTTACTGATAGGTAGTGATAGATTTTGCTTATAATAAAAAAATTTTTTAGTTAAAAGCCCGGTGTAGAAATGTTATTTAGTCAAAATCCCAGTGTCACTTGAGGCAGTAGATCCTCTGCTGGGAAAACTAGGAACTGTACATCAGACGAGGTGACCTGAGTGTTTTTGTAGTTCTTACCTCCCTGTCCATAAGAACACATAATTGTTTGTATTCTTTAGTGGTCCTTCTTCACGTGGGACATGCAGATGTTGTGTAGTATGGAGCCGGCACGATCGGTCGGAGGACGTGGAGTGCTCGGAGGACATGGAGTGCTCAAGTCTCAAGAGGAAGCTGGAATGGTGGGTGAAAGGGCAGGCAGCCATAGGATGGTATTGTGAGGGGGGGGCAACTTCCAGGGTCAGCTCCTCCTGTAGCACTAAGCTCGCGACCTTTGTGCTGTACAGGTTGCTTGGAGGAAAAACTTATTTTTTTTATTTTATAGATGAATGAGTTTAAATTGTTTTCTGTGTGGGCATATTGGTGGCTTCAAGCTTCTTGGCTAAGATTACATTATTTGGGGCAGTTACGGGATGGTGCCTGGTATAAGGAGTGAATGTGTATGTGGGGGGGTCTCACTCGCTGTCTCGCTAAGTGGTACAAACAATGGCAGCAGTTTCAAATTGTGTGTCCAGTGCCTTAGCCAATGATGAAGCAGGCTAGGCACAAGGATACCACTTATGAGGCTGGCAGGGTAGGCATGGCTGGGACTCTTTTATTGACAGGGCTCTCACTGCTAGTTAATGTACCCCTGCCAACCAATCAGGTTCCTAGTATTTTAAAGCCCATTTTTATGGCTGCATGGGCATGTAGAAAAGGGCTGATGCCATGTTTTCCATCCGTGGAACTGTTTTTCCTCCGCCTGACCCTTCCCCAAGAAGCAATCCACCCATGTTGTCCCTATGGACTGCAGCACTGCACTATATCACAGTGGGCATTTTTTTTTTTTTTTTAATGGGCGTTTAAGGGTGTAGCTACTGATATGATTGGCATGCCATGAAAGGCAATGGATCCTTCTGGATCACAACTTAAGGAGAGCCTACTGCTGATGCGTCCCTCGCTCACTCGCACTAACACATACACACAAAATGCAAGAGCAATTTCCACAGATGGAAGCCAAGAACCCAATGGAACAGCCTACTGAGAGAACTTGTCTCATACTCTCCCACCCTCCTCCTCACAAGAAACGGCCAACGTTTCCTGTTAGTCTGTGCTCCCCTCAGCAAAAATGAATCTGCAATTACAGTCACAAATAACAGGGCAATGCCCTCTCTAAGCTCCCCTGGTGGTAGCCATACTGGTGGTCAAGAGGGCTCACGAAGCCTCCCTCCCCCCCCCGACCAAGAAAAAAGGAAGCTCTCCACTGGTGGTCGCAAGGGCATACGGAGCTGCCCTCCCCCCGAGCTGAAAATGAAGGTATGAACGGAGGCACTCAGGTGTGCCAGTTACTCTACTGTGTCTCTGAGGGCTGTGTAAATCTCCCCTGGTGGTAGCCACAGTGGTGGTCGTGAGGGCTCGTGGAGCCGCCCTCCCCCTGAGCAAGAAAAAAGGAAGCTCTCTGCTGGTGGTCGTGAGGGCATACGGAGCTGCCCTCCCCCTGAGCTGAAAATGAAGCTCACTTGGTGGTAACCACACTGGTGATCATGACGGCTCATGGAGCCGCCCTACCCCCAAGCATGAAAAAAGGAAGCTCTCCTCTGGTGGTCACGAGGGCATACGGAGCCACCCTCCCCCCGAGCCGAAAATGAAGGTACAAACGGAGGCACTCAGGTGCACCAGTTACTCCACTGTGTCTCTGAGGACTATGTAAATGTAATTTTATTTTTGGCACCAAGTTCAAATTTTTTGTCTACACAGCCCTGCTGAATCTGCTGTCGAAGGGTGCCACTTATGTACTTCCATCCGCTAGGGTAAAGATAGTACTTGTCAGGGGAAACTAGAAATTTAAATTAGTAAAACGAAAAATATATAACTGTGCTGCAGCTTCTAAATCCTGAGAATTGCATTTCATGTGCCCAAATGTTACAGTATTGAGATGCTCCTATGACTGTGTTAGCTGTGTAAACGGAGCTACATTGTAAATGGAGCTAAATTATTGCAAGCTGCTATTTAATCTCAGGACCTAGTCTGTAATTCAGGAGTGTACTTTGCAGGAAATTAGTGAGCATTCCTATGCCCCACAAGGAATTAAATGAATTCTGAAACAAAACCTGTGGCAGAACCTAGCATACTGAATAGACCTATTCCCCAGTGAATCGCCCTGTTAAATAAATATAAGCAGAGCAAATTACTGAATCAGGCAATTGTATTTCTGTGCCAATCCCAGTAAATAAATTGTGAAAGAAAGCATGTGGCAGAATCCTAGCATTCGAAGAAACCTTGAACTGAATCACAGAACTTGCTTCTGCTTGCTTGCTGCCCCTCCCCTCGAACACCATTCCTATCAATACCTTCTTTTGTCCTCTTTCCTCAGCTCCCCTGGTGGTAGCCATGCTGTTGGTCCTGAGGGCATATGGAGCTGCCCTCCCCCCAAGCAAGAAAAAAGGAAGGTCTCTGCTGGTGGTCACAAGGGCATACGGAACCGCCCTCCCCCCCAAGCCGAAAACGAAGGTACGAATGGAGGCACTCAGGCAAGCCAGTTACTCCACTGTGTCTCTGAGGACTGTGTTTCTCCCAGCTGATGCTTCGTGTCAGCTGCTCCACTGCTCCCTCCACCACCCTTGGTGAGCAACTCACTATATAGGCTGTGTCAGGTGACATTCTTTAACCAATCACCCTACTTTTCCATTTGCAGCTTATCAGTTCTCACCATTAGCGGCCGCTACAGCTAATTGTTGCACTAAATCCCCCTTTCTAGGAACACAGTGCTGCACATTGCCTATAAATCTATTTTAGGGATAGCCTTTCTTGCCACATTAGCATCCCTCCCACCCTCGCGCCTCCCTAAATCACAGCTTAGTCCCCCCAGTAATCACTTCACAAAACACACTCCCAAGTTCCTGCTCCTCCTCCATGATTGGACTGTACCCCCTCGGGCCTCACTGTTACTGGATTCCTGGTCCTTCCATTCTCCCCCCATCTTTTCACACTGGACTGACAGTGCTGAAACTCCCCGGGTCGAGAAATTTCACACAGCCCCCCAGACTCCCTCTGCCCACCGCAGGCCAAAACATATTCTGGCAAATTCAAAATTGGTACTAACCTTACTACTCCTCCTCGCAGGAGACATCGAGCTAAACCCTGGACCAGCCACCCACACTAATCACAACCCCCTCCCCAAATGGCCAACTACCCAAAGGCCTAAAAATAGCCCACCTAAATATATGCAGCCTCCTACAAAAACTGCCCTTGCTACAACCACTAGTTTTATTACTATGTCCTGACATCCTGATTATCACTGAGACCTGGCTGAAATCACACAACTTGGATGCAGAAGTAGCTATTCCTGGTTACTCCATCACTCATCATGACCGCCTGGGCACCAAGAGAGGTGGCGATATAGCCATTTACATATCATCCCTGGTAAACTTCTCTCCGGTCTCACTATCCGCACTCCCACAAACCATCGACGTCTTACTAATAAAAATCTCCTTACCCCACTCTATCCCCATATTTATAGCAGGCTCCTATTGTTCCCCAGACTCCCAATTAAACTCAGTCACAGTGCACCTGGACTCCCTTAAAACCATTACTTCAGGAGAGGAGCTCCACATCCTTGGCGACTTTAACCTGAACTGGCTCACTAGTACTAGCACCCAAGCTCCGAAACCATGTGGCAACATTAAATCTGTCTCAACAGATCACTGAGCCCACACATCTAATCCACAAAACTCTGAACCACTCCCTGCTGAATTGGGCACTCACTTCTCACCCACACAGGATAATAGCCTCTGGCCTCCTACCAGAATCCCTGAGCGATCACCATATGATATACATAGTAAGAAAAATATTTAAAGCCAAGTCACCCCCACCAAAAACTCTCCTCACCAGGTCATATAAATCCCTTAACCTTGAAGGTCTCCTAAATGACTTAGCTAATTTGGACTGGTCTTACATCCCCAGGGCCACCTCCATGGACTCTGCCCTAGACTTCTTCAGGTCAAAATTTGTTGCCGTCTGGGACCACCATGCCCCACTCAAAAAGGTTCGAGTAAGGGGAGCCCATCTGCCATGGATCACTGCTGACCTCTTGGACCACCTCCATGCCAGGGCCAGGCATGGAAAGCCTACAAAGCATCAGGGATGCACGCTTACCACCTACACTATCGGATGCTTAGAAATGCCTGCACCAGGCTTATCCATCAGGCTAAAGCCCACTACTTCACATCATCCTTCCAAAAAAATCTAAATCATCCAGCCAAGTTTTGAGGTCGATCAAATCACTTTTCTCCCACCCACCCAGCCCCCAACCCCTGCCCTAGATGTAGGTGGCTCCACCATATCAGAACCACATGCAGTTGCCACAGTTTTCAACACGGTGTTCACTAGCAGCGTGCCCCTCACTATTCCAACCCACCGCCTGCTACACACCACCCGACATCCACATCCCTACCCACTCAAATCCCTTACCCGGCAT
Source organism: Neoceratodus forsteri (assembly GCA_016271365.2). NCBI lineage: Eukaryota > Metazoa > Chordata > Ceratodontiformes > Ceratodontidae > Neoceratodus > Neoceratodus forsteri. The sequence goes on from CM057453.1 coordinate 80,519,710, forward strand.
TCTCCTTCTTCTTGGTTACTCCATCTGAAGTACTCAAAGCCCTGCTTGCCCTCAATCACTCTAAGGGTAAATATCCCTCAGATTTGGATGCCAAAATTCTCTACCTTTCTGCCCCAGCAATCGCCATGCCTCTAGCATCCCTTCTCAACCTCTTCTTCACTACAGCCTCTATACCCTCAGACTGGATGCATACCACGGTCATCCCCCTCCCTAAAGGTGGTGACCCATCCTTCCCCAGAAACTACCGCCCCATCTCCCTCCTACCCATTCTAGCCAAAATCCAGGAACATATAGTCCTCTCACAACTTACTTCCTTCCTTGACTCCTCCTCCTCCTTCTTTACTCCTAACCAGTCAGGTTTTAGAAAATCCCACTCCACTGTCACTTCCCTCGTCAGACTCACTGACTCCATCCTGACAGGCATGGACAAAGGTCACATCACATCTGCCATTTTCATTGACCTAGCTAAGGCTTTTGACACCATTTCACATGCCCTTCTCCTGATGAAACTCTCCAACGCAGGTCTCTCCAGTGTGGCCATCAGCTGATTCAAATCATGCCTGGCAGACAGGTCTCAATCAGTGAGAATTGGAGCCTCCACCTCCAACCCCCTCCCTGTCACCATTGGTGTCCCCCAAGGCTCTGTCTTTGGCCCAGTCTTGTTCTCCATTTTCCTCAATGACCTGCCATCAACCTGCCCACATACATCCATTCACATGTATGCAGATGATACAGTGCTGTATACCTCAGGCCACTCCCCCGCTGGAAGTAGCGTCCAGATTCCAGCAAGATTTCTCTGAAGTTCAGCTCTGGTTTCACACAAATCAACTTATTTTCAATGCCAAGAAAACAATCTTCTTAACCTTCGGCATGAGACACAGACTGTCCCGACTCCCTGCCTCCCCCACTTTCAAAACCCTTGATGGGACCCCCTTAGAAGTTTGTACCTCCTTCAGATATTTAAGGGTCTGGCTGGACCAGCACCTTGACTTTTCTATTCACATCGAAGCAGCCCACAAAAAACTACACCCCAGGCTGGGCGCATTATATCAGAACTGTAGCTGCATTCATCTGCCAGCCCACAAAGAAATACTGCAGAAAATGATCCTCCCTATTTTTGACTACGGGGACGTAGTATACAGTGCCACCCCTAAATCCACCCTGGCTAGACTGGATTCTCTTTTCAACTCCTTCTGTTGTTTTGCTCTGGACTGTCCACCCTACACCCACCACTGTGACCTCTACCAGTCCCTTAACCTCCACTCACTTTTCAACAGGTGTCAGTACCACTGTAATAGACTCACAGCCAAATTCCAGGCCCAGTTATTGCCCTCTTACCTTGCCTGTACCCTAACTGCCCAAACACCATCTGCATACTCACTAATGAATTTTGACTCCTGGCTCTTTCAAGTCCCGTACATGTCGACCTCTACTGGCCAGTCAGCTTTTTAGAGCCCGACTACCAAAACTATGGAACTCCCTGCCTGTGGACATCTGGCACGCCCCCTCCTCTAGGCAACAAATTTCATCCTTAAAGGGCAAGTCTCCACCAACTGCTCATGCTGCCTAGACTCACACTAGAATGGGACAGCTCTCCAGCTTGCTACAACTATGGTTCACTCGAAATGTTTAACTCTATCCCAGTTAATTGTCACTGCACAATTCTACTAATCACTACCTGGGCTTGCTGTGTACATACTGTTTATATTACTATATCTATATATATATATATATATATATATATATATTTTGTATATAATCTGTGAAATTTCTATATTCTGTATTTCTGTATCTTTGTATTTCATATGTATGTATCATCCCATCCCCAACAACCCCCAGGACGTATCTGGAATCGAGCGGTAGTCTGCTCAGTATGCCTTTCCTGGTAAAACTTTTAAATAAATAAATAAATATAAGGTGGGTGTAACAGCTTTAGGTTTTACTGCTTTATTTAAAGCAAAACAGCAGAGGTTTCAGCACGATGGGGAAACAAAATCACACTAATTCAAAACTAAAGGGTCTTTGGCTAATAAACTCTTGACTGCTTCCAAGATACAAAAATACTGAGCCATACCCCAATGTAACAGTAAACTCCAATGCCTATCTCTTTTGTGTCAGGGGAAGCTTTCGTGCAGAAGAAATGTGTTCATCATTATCCACGTGCAGAGTTCGACTTCACCGTACTTTAAAAAGATCAACTGCAAAGCTGTTAATTTTTTGCTTGCTTTTCTTTTCACAGGTGCTGGCAGGTCAATAAATACTACCAATTAAAATCAGGTGTCTGTGTGTTTTTTATTCAAAATGTAGTCTTTTTATGCTGCACCAGTCTGTATTTGACTGCTGACAGAGCTGTTCAGGTTTTATTTTTTTTCCGTACTCCCGTGTTCAGACAGTTCATGACGTCATTCATGGAGTGACGTCTACCTTTGACAGCACATGCTCAAATTAGTTGTCAAGTGCCAGCCAAGCCTTGAGAGCAATGTAGATTCTGCATTTTTCCCTAAATGAAAAAAAAGATTACAGTACGCTGTCTCTGTTTTACTCATTATTATCTGTATGCCTCTAACCCCTACTCTGACACCAAAAAAGTAGCAGTGCGCAATCACGATCTGGGGTCCGTCATTTGTTAATAGGTCCTGTAAGCTGCTTCTGCCTAATGCTTCATGATCATCCATCCTTGAGTAGCGAGATCACCCTTATGTTTTTTGACATTAAACTTCTGCATATGCCAGATCCCACCCAGCAGCACTGAACAATTCTGAATAGCAGACAGTGCTTTATCTTTGTATTAAGTGCATTCTGTTTTTTAAGGTAGCCATCAGATACATAAGGTCATAACCATACCCTGTGTGATCACAGCGGATGTTTTCGGCATCGGAGATGGAGCAGTGTTTTAATTCAGTAATGCCGTTTTTCTTTAATTTATTTCCCGTTGCAGCATTTAAAAGTATTAATCCACTAAAAAAACAGACTGAGTAAGAGCAGCCTCGATGTTATTGAAAAAGTTTGGTGTCTGCGCGACTTCAGTCGAAGCTCACTTTCCATTTTTTTTGTCTCAATATTGTACTGCCAGGTAAATGTCCCAATTAAGTAGAATGATGATATTAGAATGTGTATTTCAGTAAGATTTCATTTATACTGAACCAAATCTTACAGAAAAATTCAACTCTAACTGTTTTATTTATTCAGTTCTGTATTTTGAGGAACACTGGGTTGTGATGTGTGTGTGTGGTGGGTGTGTGTGTGTGAGGGGGTCAAAGCAGCAGTCTTTGTATTACTATTAGGAACATGTTGATGTTTTTACCCCAATAGGTGTGCAGATAAATGCCATCTGCTGTAAGATTTCAGGGCTAGTATCAAGTATGTGTCATACGTACTCTTTTTTTTTTTTTTAAGTCTGATCACAAGGCTGCTCAGTGGGAAACAGTAATGGCAAGTCTGCTGTTGTTGAAAGAGCCTGATTTACCTAGTTTTGCAAAGTTGTGTTTGTAACCTTTGCCGTCTGTTTATGATGTCAATGCTCTGTTCTTAGGCGAAAGATTTTAAATATCCAGATTTCTGCCGCAGTCTCTGGTTAGTGCTTTGTACGACTGACTTGCAGGCACAGAGTTGTACTTGATTGCTTAATACAGGCATGCAGCTGCTAGTTACTTAATTTTACAAGTTGTTTTAAACTTTGCTGTCTGTTTCTGATGTAACGTATCTCTTCAAGGGCGAAAGATTCTGATTACAAGGCTGCTCCACTGTGAAACCTTATTGGCAAGTTTGCATTTTTGGAAACACATTTTAACCTTTTTCGTTTGTTTGTGATCTCATGTCTCTCTTCAAGGGCAAAAAGAATCTGATGACAAGGGCGCTCCCAGTCTATTACCTGACACGGAATCGGTGAGACTTTCTGTGGTGATGTACATAAGTAAGTAACATGCTAAGTTACTAGGAAAAGGCTTCTGAGAGAGAGAGAGAGAGAGATAAATAAAAAAAATATAGAAAAATATAAAATAAAACAGTATGGCCCCTCCGTATTGCCCCCCCCCCCAACTCCTGCACAGTGACCTGGACACTCCTTCTGTGGTGCAGAATTAGAAACTGAGAGGCAGCCCAATGGGAGGCATGTGAGATGGAATAGCACAAGTCCCAGGGTTTCTTTCCTTAGACTTAAACCTGCACCATGCATGTACACAGCTACAAAGGCTGGAAGAATTACCTAGACAATCTGGCCATTTATGAAGTAAGAAAGGAACCCATATTTTTAAAAGCCTAGGCAGTCCACATCTCTCTCTCAGTCACTGTGGTCTAATCTTAAAATAAACATTCAAAGAAGTAACAGGGCTCAGAATGGTGCCGCAAGACAAGACAAAACAACAAAAAGATTGAACAGCTGCCACACATGCTGTACAGTAGATTTCTACTACCCATCCTTTGGATACTGCTTTAATCTAGAGTTCCTTTCGTCTAGTAATATCTCTCAAACTCGTGCCTCACAATGTGAGCATAGAAGGGACCAAGACATACAAATTACCTAAATCCTGGACCCAAGTTTGAAAATCTGCTTGAATCTACTCAAAACGCCAGAACATAAAGTGTGCTTTTTGAATGCTGTCAGTTGTACTGTAGAAGAGCTTGCCAGAACACTCTGGGATCATTTAGGTTTTGTACAAATGTGGCTTATTTTCCACTGGGTCTGCTCCTTGGCTGGCTGCTCTATTGAAAAGTTGATGAGACAGGAGGGTTCAGTTGCACTGCTGACCTGCCCGGCAGCTGCTGCTGAGAAATAAATAATATCTACCCCACTAGTATACTAAAGTGCAGACATGTTCGCTGCTGTGTATCATGGTAGACTGAGTCAAGAGGATAGACAACTACAGTATTGTGTTTGAGACAGAGTGAGTAAGAGAGAGTCACTGTGCCCCCCCCAACCCCAGCTTCCGTGCAGACAGCGACAGAGCAGGGAACCTGTCACATTCTCCCCTGCCTACCACTGTTCACAGCGAGGGAGACAGCTGTGGGGTTTTTTTTTTTTTTGCCCTGTTTATAGGTCTGCTTTCTCGCTGTCCAGATTGACTGCAAGCAGAAATGTAGTGACAGAAGAAGTCCAGCAAACATGTGACCCCAGTGCCATTAGCATTCCTGCATTTGGTCGCTGTGTCCCTACGTCGGCTGCAGGACTTAATGTATGTCTCTCTGTGACTGTCGGAGTGCTATTCATAGACTGTTTGTCCTACTGGGACTGTTGTCCCTGAGTTGTGGAATAAGCATTTGTCTACAGAGGGACATAGGATTAAATTCCATCATGCTGTATGCTGCAATAAAGCATTTCAACGTTCATCAACGTCTATGTGTGTTTATTTGTACCCTAATGTCTGTAACATATATTAAATATGTACACAACTTATCTTTGACTGTTATTTAAAACATCGTTGTTGTTTAATTATGATGTATTTATTCGTTTATTTATTGTAGTTGTGTCAAATCTATGGTAATTTACAGGTTCAAGAAAGTAATCACGAAGTTTGAAATGAGGAGCCCATACAAGAATTACTGCTGTCGTGGTCAGCTTGGGGTGAAATGCAGTATTGAGTGTAACTTGCCTGAAGTAACACAGTGGTTCAAACTGAACAGAAGATAACAGAACCTGAATTACTAGTACTAGCCTGAGTGAAGATGTTATTTTTATTACCATGTAAGGCAAAAACATACATAGCTAGATTATGTCATCCAAATTAAGTAGCGAGGACCCTGACCCGATGTAATTATTTGGCAGATAAGGTAATGTGAGACACTCAGCTTCTCCTTTATTTTCATCCCATGATTTTACCTTTTAAGTTTTTTGTGGTTTTAAATGCCAGATAAAAACTTATCTACACTGCTGCAACACAACCTCTGACATCTAGATGCTGATACAGACTGCTACAGCCGTTAAACAACAGTGTAAACTCTCACATAGTTACTGTGCAATATATACTGTTTTAATATTAAATGTTCATGTGGGTACAAACATAGGAAGAGAGCATACATCCTGGTAATAGTTTTGCTGCCGGTCAGGACAAGCGCATGCAGGGGAACATTGAGGTGTCATTGTAGCGGCTAAAAATCATTACTTTCAAAGTGGTCCTCACTTTACATTTGACCATTGCCTTTGGCAGGTGTACTGTTGTTTTTCTGCTTGTTTCCTTTTTTCTTACTAGCTTTTGTATTACATACATATTCCTGGAAGTATGCATTTCTGGTGGGAGATGGCTAGCTATCCTCTGCAAGCGACTACTGCAGGTACATTAGCTGCCACTCTTAGTCACACTTGAAACTTCTGCCTACTAGCTATACAGAATCTACATTTAAAGACTTGAAGCTCAGTATGTCCTTCATTTTCAATGGTCCCTAAGCCTTTTAATGCTGCACATTAGTAAAATGTATTTATCAAATGAATGCACACTTTACACTATAAGGAAAGCACAATGAGACTGTACTCAGAATGCGGTTTCACAAATGGTCCTGGTCTGATTTATGTGTTGTTTCTGGCTATTGCTCAAAAGTCTTCTCTCTGTTTCTTTGCTTATGTATATTTATTTGTGTGCGTGCTTGTTCCTTTTTTTTTTCCTTTTTCCTTCTCACAGACTGACTTTTTTTCAATTTCTTACACCACAGCTGAAATTCATGTCATAACCCATTGCTATACATAGTACATATTCTCCTTGTACTGCCATCTGTAAAAAAAGAAATAAATTTTTGTCACATTCATGATATGAAGAAATACCCACTCTATAAAGATAAAAACCCCAACTGAGATTTAGTGATTGTTGTGACTGCGAACCACAGAGCATTGGACAATGCATGGGAATCTTTTCACCTGCAGCAGTGTTATGTAATTTAGAGGTTTGTGGCTGAGACGGAGCACTGAGTGAAATTGTCATGCTGCAAATATTTCCCTTCTTGTGAAGTAATAGAAAGGTCCTTCGAAGAGACATATACAGTTGGAGTCTGTAGCCCCCCCCCAATTGAATTGAAGAGAATAAATTGGGGCTGGCAGTATAGCCTAGAGGTTAGAGGAACAAGGTGTGAACGAGCTTGGTACATCCAGCAGACCAGACCTGAGTTTGATTCTCACAACCTCCACTTGCATACTGTGTGACCCTGAGCAAGTCACTTAACTGCCCAGTGCTCCTAGGTCACCCTGAAAACAGGCACTTGTGCCTAGTGGGCCTTACCCGGTTACCAAAGACTAAAATAAATAAATAAATACATAGTAGTACTAGGTTGCAACCAAATGAATTACTGAAATGCTGTTTCCTTTTAGACAGGAATTTCTCTAAAGCTTCCTTGTTGTAATAGGTTAATGAAATGATGCCTATAGAGAGTATCCATGTCGTAAATACAGCCAGCAGCCTATAGAGAGTATCCATGTCGTAAATCCAGCCAGCAGCCTATAGAGAGTATCCATGTCGTAAATACAGCCAGCAGCCTATAGAGAGTATCCATGTCGTAAATACAGCCAGCAGCCTATAGAGAGTATCCATGTCGTAAATACAGCCAGCAGCCTACAGACTGCCAGTCATAGAGGCCACAGGAAATAATATTATAAAAAAGAACTATAATATGAAGAGAAAATTACAACATTTTGAATACCAGATCCATCAGCTGGAGGGGGAAGGGATGGTCATTTGATGCTGTAGCTGAGTTGCTGACACATGCACACCTTGAGTTAAGTAATTAGGCTGCAGACAGTCTGATCATCTGTGCACAATAGACACTATGGTGATCGGACTGTATCAAGCATAAATGCATGCTTCAGTGTACTTCCCTGGCACCAAAAAGCAACCCTCCTTCAAGTCACACTTTCACAGACCAGTTGTTCAGCAATGCTTTGAACTCTGCCGTTTGAGCCTTCCTCCAAAGTTGTTAGAATATCTAATTCACTTCTCTTTTGCTATAAGTTACAACAAAAGACCAGTGATGAGACAGAATACAGCCCTGACCTCCATGCTGCCCAGTCCTGTTGCCAGTGACCCGTGGTGACCTTCCCTAATTACAAGATTCTCTCTCTCTCATCTCTCCTGTTCCTTACAGCACTTCTCTACCTGTGAGGAGAAACTTTTCCAATTAGTGGGCAACTTAGTTTTGGGACAAAAGAGGAGTGATCAGCCAGCAACACACTAAAAAAATCAGTTGATTTAATTGAGAATGTAGTAGCCTGCTCACACATGTATTTTTTGTGGCAGTTGAAGTTGGATAATTAAACGGATGACAAAAACATGATGCATTTACTGTGGACTGTGCTAGATGGACCCATTAATGAATGGGTGAATTAATGGCTACATAGTTTGTAATGTGTTATCTGTTTTGTTTGCTCTCTGTTTTTTCTCAAAGAACCGTGATGTTAACTCACTGGGCAGCTATGTGTAACCTTTGCAGGCTGTTCTCTCCTACCTCTTAACTTTTTAAGTCTGGCAGCCTGAATGTAATTTTTTCCCACATGCAGTGGAAACTGAATTCGTTTTTATTTTTATCATTTCTGTTGGGTTTGCCGAGTCTCCCTGTCAGCTTTTTCTTGGGCACAGCCACTCTTTGCTTTAGTACCTGGTAAATGCTGAAGTTTGTCAGCCCTTCCAAATGTAATGTTTGTTGTTTGTTCATTGTTTCCTCAAAGGAAATGGAAACCGGAGGGGTTTTTTTTAAGTTATTTTGCTGGTGTGCGCAGCTATTAAGCAAGTATTTATTCCCCATGTCAGAGGTTGTCTCAGGGTCCAGAGATCTAATTTAACTCCTTCCCCAGGTATTTCAACACTAATAAATAACTAGGGTTAGACTGCACCAGCCAAAGCCAGCTTGTGTTGTGGTTGTGGTGTCTGGATAGTAGAGACCTGTCCCCTCCCATATAGCTAGCGATATCTGCTAGACTGCAACGTGTCTTATTTAGATGTGTGTTCACAGGTTGCCCTTTAAGTCCAGCTTCTGTTTGAATTTCCACTGCTGCACTATACTGTCACTTACACACCTGCTACACTAAAATTTGTTATATTATACTTGTGACCAAGTTCAGATGCATATGTCTGTACATGACATATCTGTCATGCTGCATTTGACACTTCATGCCATTTTTTTTACAGTTGTTGTATCACACACACTGAACAGTCACACTGAATCGCATAACACTTTGCATTTTAATTATGCAGCTTATCATTAATGTATACAATTGAAATAAAAATAAATTTTCTAACCACTCCAGAAAACAAGGAGGGGGAGTGAATGAATGAAATGAATGAAAGACAGAGAGATCAAGAGAGCTCAGCCAGCCTCCTGACAAGAATACTATCTCCTTCCTCACCAATACTTAAAAGTAAGGTTCTTTATTTGACTTGCTGAAAGAATGCCACAGGAGACTGGGAAAATTTGTATTTAATTAGCTAGATATATTTTGTTTCCAATTTTTTTACTGTATTTAACTTCTTTCTCCAACATATACATTTTACTTTGATCACCAGCTAGTCCACTTAGTAAAAATATTTCTTTTTAGACTTGAGCCACAAATCAAACATTTCATTAGCAAAATGATTGTCTTTCCAGTGGCACATAGAAAGAATGAGCACATGCAATACTTAAATACATTAATGGTGAATTTTGCCTGCTTACTCTACTGAATTAGAACTCATTGGCATTTTACTGATTTTGTTTTTCTTGGTCTGTTCCTGTAGGCATGTGTACTTTCTATCGGCTATTGGAGAGACAGCAATTTTGCTAAAGAACTGTTTAATTTATGGCTCAAGTTTAAAAAGAAATATTTTACTAAGTGATCAAACTGATCAAAGCAAAATGTACATGTTGGAGAAAGAATTTCATGAAATACAATTAAAAATAAAATTAGTGGTTTATATGTTACACAAACGGAGAATTGCTATAAGTTAAAAATAATTTGGCCAATTTCCATAGCAGTGCTATGGGCAACTCTAGTTCAACCTGTTTGTCATACCTCTAAAACACCTTAGATTACAATGCCCAGGGAATCACTGTCACAAAATCCAAAGTGACAAGAGTCTGCATTTTTGCCACTGTGCTGACGCTTAATAACCTTCCTGTGATGCAGATCTGCTACCCAGGTTCCCTTCTTTCATCCCTTTTACATGCAGCCCAGCCCAGTAGAATGGGGAAAGATAAAAATGGGCATGCTTATATATTATATTTTTTTTTCTGAAAGGGAGTTGTAGTACCCTTTCTTATGGTTTAATTCCTACAACACTCAGAACACTGTAACCAGCAGCTCACTTTGCTTATATATTTATTCTTAAGCCATGTTTACACTACTGACTTTGCAGTGCATCAAACCATGCACACCAGCTGTTGCTAGTTTAAGAAGTCACATAACAGCAATAGAGATGAAAACAATGCGATGCATAGGAATTTGCAAAAAAAAGTTTACATTAGTAGGAGCAGTGTCATGCCTTCACCATTTTTACGTTCGCTTGCGTGCATGTGCAAGTAACGTCTTGGGAGAATAGGACACTTTGGAGGTGTGACTGTCCTGTGCAAGCCACTGCTCCGTTGAGCAGGCGTGGTGGTCCTGCACCAATGGATGCGGGTGCTGTGTATGACAGCAGTGGTCTTCACTTCAAAGAAAACCACCACTGCGATCAGTGCTGGCAGCTCTTCTGTATGAGCTGCCGGAACAAAATACGTCCAGCTTCCTCATCCTGTTGCTGTCCTGGCCGTTGTTTTATTTATGGCTAGACATGCAGAAATATACAAATATACAAAACAAGGAAACTGTTATAGACGACGGGGGTGCCCAATCCCCAATTGGCTTCAAGTCTGCATGCCCCCCCCAAAGCTTTGGTGCCACGCTGGGAGCCCACCCCAGCATGGCAAATCTTAGTTTTGGCCAACAGGGTGCCCAATCCCCATCAGCTCCACATCCCCCAAACAGCTTTCCCTGCTGCCATGCTGGGAGCCCATGCGCGTGGCAAGCGTCCCGCATCGCCTGAATAAAAAAAAAACCTGTAAATAAGAAAACATTCCATCGCTGTCTCCCACTTCCCTCCCACAACCGCACCCACCCTCGTACCCTGCCTCCCCACACCCCCCTCACCCCATATGTACCTCCGGAGCTTGGCACGACGATCATCGGTGGACCGGGAACACGTCTGTAGTCTTCAAAGCCGACCGCGAACTGAGGAAATGCCGGTAAGCTGTATAATGGGATACATAAGGGTTTTTCAACTTTAGTGCATATCTCAGGCATTTTTTGGCATTTTTGCACCAAATTTTCAACATGGGGTTTTTGGGACCCCTTCTCAAGAATGCTGTCACTGTCATGGCGTTATTCGGACCCGAAGGGTGATTTTGCAGTCACTATGTGAAATCACCTTTCCAGAATGATTAATGAAACAACACTGCCAGTGTTCATAAGGTGGAGCTCTCAAAAAGCCTATTTTGAAAATTTGGAAAAATTCCTAAAAATGACCGTTTTACGAGCATGCGTTGTGCAGTTCCTACGCACGCTCATAAGTTCACGAATTTTCAATATTTTCATTCCAGATTTTCAGCATTGCCATTTTACCATACCTCCTTATGAGAAGTACAGCTGTCATTTTTCACATCCTACCCAAAACATGTTTCCACCCATGTAGCGCACAATGGCGTACTCGGTGTGCGAAATCAATGTATGGGACACATTAAGAAAACCACAGTGACACCATTCATTAGCAGAGGTCTTAAAATGGCTATGTTGAAAATTTGGTGAAAAAATTCCTAAAAATAACTGTTTTACAAGCGTGCGTTGCTCAGTTCCTACGTACGCTCGTAAGTTTGTGAATTTTCAATATTTTCATTCCAGATTTTCAACATTGCCATTTTACCACACCTCCTTATGAGCAGTACAGCTGTCATTTTTCACATCCTGCCCAAAATGTGTTTCCGCCCATGTAGCACACAATGGCGCAGGCGGTGTGCGAACTCAATGTATGGGACACATTAAGAAAATTACAGTGACACTGTTCATGAGCAGAGGTCTTAAAATGGCTATGTTGAAAATTTGGTGAAAACTTCCTAAAAGGACTGTTTTACGAGCGTGCGTTGCGCAGTTCCTACTCACGCTCATAAGTTCGCGAATTTTCAATATTTGCACTCCAATGACTTCCAAATACCTAAACAGCACATAGAAGCAAGCAACATTCGGCATTGACAAATGCTTGTACTTCTTTGTCACTGATTTTTTTAAGCCATGTCCAAGTGCCAAATACCACTGCAAATACCTGCAAGCGAAAGTTCGGCATTGACAATTGCTTGTTATTTATAGCTTCACTCCAGATTTTCAACATTACCATTTTTTCACACTTCCTCATAAACAGTACAGCTGTCATTTTTTACATCCTGTTTAAAATGTATGTTTTCACCTGTGGGGCCAAATCTCACAGTCACTGTGCAAAATCACCTTTTGGCTAATGAATGGATAGTGTCACTGTTCATGCAGTGGGGTCACAAAAAGCAGATGATGAAAACTTGGAGTGAAAATGTCAAGAAATGCCCAGGCCATTAGGGTTTCTCACCATAACACCCTGCATTATAGGGACTGACAGGCATCAGGGGTGTGACTTGAGATTGTCAACAGTAATGTTCATGCCATTCTACCCCCATCCACACCCTGCAGCTAGTGACAGGTATCGAGGTGTGCCTTTGACTCTTCAGCCCCAAAGTTCACTCTATTCTCTTATACTGTACCCATTTCAGCATATTTACTTATGGAATTGGGTGAGTGTACAGTTTGAACACTCCAAGGCACACCTCAACATTTGTGTGTGTCTTCAGGGTAGGGTGAGGTGAAATGGCATGAGCGTTATGGGCAATGACCCAAAGGCACACCCTGATGCCTGTCCATCTCTGTGGGGTGGGCATGGGGTTGGCATCACTTCAATACTTCACTGCCATTCCTATTCTGCCAGTCTGTCTATCTGTCTGTCTGTCTGTCTCTCTCTCTCTCTCTCTCTCTCTCTATATATATATATATATATATATATATATATACATGAGTATATGTAATTCTCTATCTTTCTATCAATTGCATGTATTGCTATTTTTACCTGTTTCTACAACAAACCTGCCTATTACATTTGCTTGCACTCTGAGCACATACTTATGAAACTGTGCATATTTGAACTCCACTTCTGCATAGACCTCATACTTGCCTAATATTCCCATTATCACAAACATAACTATCTTGCCCTTAGCAAAAGTGACCCCTTCTGAAAGTTACTATCACATTTTCTCTGCTAACAGTTTATCATTACACCTGACTTCCTGACATCAACACATTGCTTAAATATAACTTTCTTCACTTCATGGACAAAAACCTTGTTTCTCAAAAAACAAAACAAACAAAAAAAAAAACAACTGTAAATAATCCCAAGACTGAACATATGCCAGACATTACTTTTTCATGCACTGCCACCTTTTGTATCATCATGGGGATTTGCATATGTTTCCCATGATACTTTGCATTATTGGGGTCTGTGCAATTGTGTTTTCTTTAAAATGTGTCTGTCCAGCCAATATCATTCAGGATAACACATACCTCAGTGGCATGTGCTCTGGGGTTCTTTTGTAAACCTATATTGCTTCCTATTCCTTCCACTGAAATGTACACTCCCATATATTTTCCTAATAATGTGTATGCCTTCCTTAGAACATAAACTAAAACAAATCTTACTACTTACAAATCATTGTGTTGTTTCTCCATACCTCCTGAACAATTCCACACAACTTCACTAACTTCATCATGCAGCCTTGGTGGATCTGACCAGACCCTGTCTATTGTGTTGTAAGGTAGACTTTGTTGCCCTTTAGAAAATGCTAATCCCCAGTAGCCACTACATGACAGCAACATCTAAACTGCTGACAAGCACCTGTATAGAAGTTGCTGACATTCACTCACAACTGTGATTAGGGTTTATTTCCTAAAATGTGAAGAAAATGTATAAAACAAACACTGAATGGGAATTCCACTTGAAAATATTTACCAGTAGGAACATACAGTACGTATGTGAGAACTAAAGTTAGATTTTAAGCACTTAAATAAACTTTTTTGTACTTTTTTGTAGCAACTATTAAGCATCATGCAAACTCTGCAATGTAGCATAAAGTGGTACAGCATCATCTATATGTCATCTCTCTCAGTGTCAGTGGGCCAGCTGAATTAATGGTGCTTTCTACTAGTTATTTTTTTATTTATTTTTATTTTATTTAGCTTTTGTTGACCGGGTAAGTGCACTAGACAAATCCTGCCTATTTTCAGGCACGACCCGGGGGGAGGGGGATACAGATGAATGCCAACTGACCTTGAACCAGATTAAGCTGTTGGTGGTATCTTTAGTGAATGAGGGTAAAAATAAAATATACTGCTATCAAATGCGGCAAAAATAACAATTTGTGATTCACAGGTAAATAGTTTACAAATGCTCCAGTTATTTTCTATAGCCCATTCTGGAAACTATGGAAAAGCATCAGTTATGTTTCTACTTTAAAAGTCATCAGAAAGGACAGTGCACAAACAACTACGTAACGATATTATTCACATAAAATGAGGAGCTCTCAGCAGTCAGGATATCATCTGAGGTGTAATACACCTACAGCACTGCTATAATTTCCAGGCAACATATACAGTGGTACTGATGATAAGGAACATGTCTGAGTAGCTATACATTTAGACCCAGTGAACAGAGAGACTCCTGGCCACCATCTTCAGTCAGTGGATGCAGACCTCTTGTCCATTTCTCAAGCTTGCCTAAAATCTTATGAGGATAGGGCATTCAGGGTGGCTGCCCCGATCCTCTGGAATGTGCGTCCCTTGAATGTAAATGGTGCTTGGCCTTGTTTAAGTCACACCTAAAGACTCATTTGTTAGAAATGTGCTTTGGACTTAGTGTTTCTGTTTGAATCTTACTGATTGAATTTTTTATCATTTTAATTTTTTGTAATTTCAATTTATTATTTTATAGCTGTGGTTCTAATGTATTGTCTGATTGTGAGGTATCCAGCACCCTTGGAAATGTGTGACATATTAATGAAATTGCCTTGCCTTCCTTTGCAAAGGATTGCTGCAGGCAAGGTTAATTTGTGTCCACTGCCCTTCCTAACATCTGAGATGGCAGGCAAAGCATTGGGTAGATAGACACCTACTAGGGGAAGGGGATAGGTTGGCAGATAGGGGGTTCCTGGAGGGTGGAGGGATTGTGGTGGGAAGGGATGAGCAAGAGGAGACTAAAGTGGGAGCACAGCTATGCAGACTCCTTTTGCTTCTCTCCCTCAGCCGAAATTGTGCTACATCTCTTTGCTGCAGCAGTATCTGCAAGCCTAAGAAAAGTCTTCTGGTAGGTGTAACAGAAATTGTCTTTCAGGTAGACCAGGATTCAGTTCTTTACTAAGCCAGGGCTCATATGTTGTTTAAACGGGTTGCTTGATATTTTAGGTTTTTGTGGATGGGAAATTGTGCTGCTGTGAGGTTAGGGGCCAGGGTCTTGGCTTGGAATCCATGGGCTGGCCACATGACTCCTTAAGAAGAAATGGTTAAAAAAAAATGTTGGAGCACAATCTTCAATATAAACTTTTATGGGAGAACAAAAAAGTTAGGGAGAAAAAGGGTGCCAAAAAAAGACAAATTAGAGAGTGCAAGGGTGCCAGAGAGTGGCAAACCATTAGCTGTGAAGAGTATGGTTTTGGAACACTGCCTTCCAGGGCTTTTGGGGGATGAGTATGGGTTGCAGAGCTCTGGTAGGACTGATCACATGGCAGTGGCATTGTCCTGACCTCATAAAGGCTGTGGCATGCTCAGAATCCATGGCTGTGCAGGCTCTTTACACATGTAGTGCAAGAACACCGATCTGCTTCCTCACCCACAAGCCACAGCAGTCTGAGCCTTGCCAGCCTTGTCACCAAGTTTTGATAGGCAGGCCCTCCAGGAGCCCTTTGATCTACAAAGGGAAGGCAGAAAAGGACCACGAGTTACCACGTGGTGAATGCTGCAGGCCTAGTTGCCTGAGCACGAGGCATTCTTCTTTGTTTTTGTTTCTCATGTTTAACAGCTGATTAGCTTGCAGGTTTCATCTGCTGCTCCGAGCTGCTTGTCCCTAATTTTTTATTTGTTTTTTGTTTACCGGGTAGGTGAGCTAGCCAAAAAATGACTATTTTCAGTCATGACCAGGGAGGATTACAACATGAAAAAAAAACATCATTGCAAGTACAGCATAACAAAATTTGGAGAGATACATGACGAGCATATAACAAATAGACAGTGATGTATACATGGTGAAGACAAAAATAGAAATAGGGCAGAGTAAGTATTCAAGAAACATAAAATCAACTATGTTGTGAAGAGGTAGGCAACAAATATAAAGTAACCTAGTGGGTACATAGTAAGTACACAGTTTAACAAATACAATTTTATACATTGAAAGGAAGTCAGGAATAACAATCATCCTTATAAGTCAGTTAGTGGTGCAGAACTGCTATCCTAAGAGAAGAAAGGAGAAGGCATATTTACACTGGACGGAACAATAGGGAGTGGTACAGGTAGAGATGTAATAGGCATCCAGTCATAGGAGGAGGAGGAGGAATAGAAAGAGAGACAGGTTAGTTGGCATAGACACAGTAGGCAGATGGGAGATAGACAGAGTGAGGGATCAAGGGGGTTGAAAACAGGTGCATGAGTTTGAAGCAAATAGGCTGGCATGAAGCTCTTTTTTAAAGAGGGCATGGGAAGGCACATGGTGAGGTGTTAATGGTAAGGAGTTCCATTTCTGTGAGGCATAATGGGAGAAGGCTTGGGAACCTTTAGAGATTTTACATCTAGGTACTAGCAGTAGGAACCTGTCAGTGGAGCATAGGCCATAGGAGGATGTTTGAGGAGACAGTAGCATGGCCAGACTAGCAGGGGATTGTGCCCTAATTATATTATCCACTAGGGAACCAACTGAGTAGAGTCTCAGTGCAGTAGGCGATAGCCAGTTTAGGTCTGAGTAGAGTTGGCAGTGGTGTTTGAGCCCACAGGATGAGGAGGCATAGTGGCAAATGTTATTATAGGTGGTGTCCTAGGCATGAAGCATTGTGTTAGGTATGGCCGCATATGTGGCGACTCCATAGGTCAGGGCTGATAGAAGGATGCTACATGCAACAGCCATCCTAACAGATGGAGTAAGTGTATAGCTAGATCTATAGGCAATGCCTAGCTTAGAGTTTACCAATTTGCAGATGGATTTGATATGGAGATCAAAGCCAAGAGACTGATCAAGGATTACCCAAAGATATTTGAATGAGGTAACTGTATTTACGGGAGGGGAGCCAGGGCTGGAGACCTTGATGTTATTATTGCAGGATTTAAGTTTTCTAGCAGACCCAAACAACATAGCTTGGGTTTTTGTTACATTGAGGACCAGTTTGAAAGTCCGATGAGAGGCACGAGTTTATGTCGGACAGGTTTTTGGAGCTAGCATATAGAACAATATCATCTGCATACAAGATCGATGAACATGAGGTGAGGTGAGATCCAAGGTAATGCTGTTGATGAATATTGAGAAAAGGAGGGGCCCTAAAATAGAACCCTGGGGTACCCCAACATTTAGAGTAGCCTGGTTAAAGAGGGTAAAAGTGTATTTCACAATTTGGGCTTGGTTAGACAGATAACTACTGAACCAGGCACTACACCCATTGAGAAACCCATAGACTTTAAAGTTGTGATAAGAATAGGTGGTCAACGAGATCTAAAGCTTTAGTCATGTCTATAAAAACTGCCCCAGTGTGGAGGCCTGAGTCCATGGCAGACAGGGTGTCGGTGGTGAATTTGAGCAGGGCCGAGGTGGTACTATGACCCTTACGGAAACCATGTTGGGCAGAGGAGAGAAGGTTGTTTTTATGTAGGAAATTAATGGTTTTGAGTAACTACAAGCTTCTCAAAAATGTTGTTTAATACCAATAATATCGCAATGGGTCTATAGTTGGAAGGGTCTTTTGAGTCGTCTTTTTTGAAAACCGGGGTGAGACTGCCAATTTTCCAGATATCAGGAACATGGCTCTGACAGAGGTAACAGCCAGGAAGGTACGGGAAAGTCGCAAAATTTTTGTCCACCCCCCTCTTGGGTGTTTCTTTTATACACACCTTCCTGCCGAATCTCCTATCTCCGCCCATAGCAACATTCTACCCAATAATCTATCAACAGTCCTACCCTTGTCCTCACTACTATTAACCCCTAGTTACCGTTTCATTATGGGGATGCTCCTCTTACTGTTTCTCTCTCTCTCATCTATTGTATACCTTGAGGATGATGCCATACCAGTCCATGCCCTACTGATCAATGCGACTTGTCAGCCTAGCCTCCCTGTCACACCTCCAGTGGATGCCTATCGGTTCCTCAAATATGCACTACCGCTGCTTCACCATAATCCATGGGGTAACCCCCATAAAGGGTCACAACCAGTCATGTATTTCTTACGCTCCATGCTCCACTCTTGGATCTACAGTGCCCCCTTATACCTGTCCACCAAATTAACACTCTGTGATAAGTTATTAAGCCACAGTCCAGAGTGGTTCATCTCTAAGCATTGGACCCTGAGCAAGAAGAAGGCCCTCTGACTGTTCCTTCCTCCTGTCCTTGAAGCCTCCACAAAACTATTATTCTTTCTGCTGATCTGTGCTGGTAATGTTGAAATTAATCCTGGACCCCCAGAGGTATCACCTCCCAGCAGACCTAGCCTCCATTAAAGGATTAAGCTCCTCCACATCAACGTATGCAGCCTCCTAAAAAGCTTTCATTAATACAAGCCTGTGTTGCCCACACCATACCAGATTTTCTGTTAATATCTGAGACATGGCTCAAACCTGCAACAAATGATAGGGAGGTAAATCTACCCAACTACCAGTTATTCAGATCAGACTGCCTGTCAAGGGGCGGTGGAGTAGCCATTTATGTAAAATCGAATATATCTGCATCTTGCCTTAGTGCAACATCAATCAATCAATCAATCAAAATCTTTATTTATTCAGGCGAACATCATTGAGCATAGCTCATTTACAAGATGGACCTGATTGGTCATAAACAACAAATCACAAATATACAAATATAGAATAAGTACAGTAACAAAGACTTTTTAAGAATAAACAACAAAGAATGAACAAATGCGATAATGTACACATATATACAAGGCAAGTAAACAGTGGTATTGGGCACCAGATCAAATGTGGGAAAAAAAGTAATGGTTAGGGGTTTATGAGGTAGATAATATAGAAGTTAATGGGTGAATGCATGGACAGATAAGGGGGGGGGCAACATCATTGCCTAAAGAATTCGAATGCTTATCCCTTAAAATAGCTTTCCCCAATATGGCAGCTTTTCAACTAGTTGGCTGCTATAGGCCCCCCTCTGCCGGTCACAAGCTCCTAATCCATCTGGGAAACATAATCAAATTGGGCCCTGAAGATACCATTATTCTAGGTGACCTGAATTTAAACTGGCTCTCCAAAGCAGCTGCACCCCTAGTATCTTTTTGTGACACATATGGGTTTACTCAACTAATAAATGAACCGACAAGAATTAACTTAAAAAACAGAAGTAACAGCACCCTACTTGACATTATGCTGGTAAACAAACCCCATCTGTTCTCACACGTTGGAGTGCTTTTCAGTGACATAAGTGATCACTGTCTTATAGCAGGGATAAGATCATCAGGCAAACCAACTAACCCTGCAAAATTCCTCCCAAGAAGGTCTAAAAAAACCCTTAATATCTAGGGATATCTCCACGATCTATGCCATTCTGCATGCTGGCAAGAGTTCTACCTTACAGGTTCTGTGGAAACAGCACTTCAGGTGTTAAACAGCATAATCATAGGTGCCCTCAATACTCATGCACCAATCACTAGTGTTAGAACAAAAAGCAAATCTTGTCGCTGGTTTTCAGCCGACCTTAAATCTGCACTGCTTGAAAGAGATAAGCTATGGAAAAGGGCAAGAAAGACCAAGGAACCAAATGACTGGCTGCTGTTCAGAAAAGCCAGAAATAGCTGCACCAAAAAAGTGAGGGATGCCAAGGCTGCCTTCTATACAGCTGAACTTGATGCCTCCTACCTCAACCCAGCTAGATTCTGGGGCACCATCAAGGGGATCCTAGGGCAGGATTCTAGCACTTCTCTGCCATCCCAAGTGCACCTTAATAAAGTTGCTATCACTGACAAGCAAGAGGTATTAGATGCATTCAACAATCATTTCACTACGGCTGGCCTTGCTTTTGATTCCTCTCCAGCTAATCTACTGCAATCACAACTTAAATTCCAATCTATTGAGGCTCAGAAGGCTGATTCTTCATTCTCATTCAAGCCAATTTTACTGAAACAAGTAAAGGACCTATTGCTGCATTTAGACACTAATAAAAGTGCAGGTGCAGACTCTCTGGACCCCTATTTTCTAAAGATTGCAATACATGCACTTGCAGTTCCTTTAACACATCTTTTTAATCTATCCTTATCCTCTGGTTCTATTCCTTCACTGTGGAAGACAGCACAAGTGTTTCCCCTCCTTAAATCAGGGGACCCCATGGACCTCAACAATTATAGACCCATATCCATCCTACCAGTGCCTTCCAAAATGCTAGAAAAATTAGTGAGCATCCAACTAAGAGACTACCTCGATGTTAATAATCTCCTAAACCCTGCTCAATCTGGGTTTAGGACCAGACATAGCACCATTTCTGCACTAGCAAAAGTTACAAACGACTGGCAAACTGAGTTAGACAAAAAAAACAGTGTCTGTGCTGTATTTCTGGATCTAAGCAAAGCCTTCGATACAGTGGATCATGAGCTGCTAATCTCTTCACTGCACTCCATAGGCCTAGATCCAACCTCTCTTAAGTGGTTCAGATGTTACCTCACTGATAGAATGCAGCAGGTGAAAAATGAAGGCGACCTATCCTCATCAAAACCACTCCTAAGAGGAGTACCTCAAGGATCTATCCTGGGCCCTATCCTTTTTGCCATTTACATTAACAACATTGATTCTAGCCTCACCAAAGCTAATGTTCACCTCTTTACAGATGACACTGTCTTATATGTCAGTAACCCCTCACCAACAAAGGCCTGTGAAATACTACAATCAGAGTTCTCCCTGTTGCAATACCAACTACTTGAAAAAAAACTCCTTTTAAATGCTAAGAAGACAAAAGCTATGCTCTTCTCCACCAATATATATACTACCACTTTCTCACCAAGCATCCCTCCCCAACTATCCACCATCCTTGGAGAAAGCCTTGACTATGTTGACAAATTCAAATACTTAGGGGTATGGATTGACAACAGACTTGACTATACTCAGCATATTGAAGAACTCCTGAAAAACTCCGACAGAGGCTCGGCCTTTTCTTCAGAATCAAGCATTATTTAACCAGAGAGTCAAAACAGAGACTAATCCAGGCCTCATTTCTATCACTCATCGACTATGCAGATTTCCTATATGGCCAATGTACTATTTCTGCTAAGTAAACTGGATACCTTGTACCACAGAGCTCTAAGATTCATCACAGATCTTCCTTCAACACTCATCATTGCTCTCTCTATGCTGCAGTTGGTTGGACATCCTTACACCTCAGAAGGAACAAAAATGCTGCTTTATGGATTTACAAAGCTCTGTCTAACAATCTTCCATCCTATATCTTAGATTGCTTTACACTGGCTACAGCTAGGTCATATGCCCTAAGAAGCAACAGCCTCATCACTTTGAAGATACCAAAGCCTGCACCCGCATGGGAGATCTGCAATCAGCTACTCTCTAGCATTTGCTTGGAATTCTCTGCAGAAGACCCTAAAGTTGACCACCTTCATACCTATAGCATCCTTTGAAAGCTATACACAAGTCTCTTCCTGAGATATGCAACTGCTTTCTAGAAGCCTAGTCCAATCTACACACTTACCCCCACTTCTTTCTTTTCTTTCTTTCTATGCAGCTTTGCTACACCATTGCTGAAACCTCTTCTGCTTCTCCTGGCACTACCTTTTTCCCATTCACTCACTACTAGTTGTTTGAGTTCCTATCCAAATACTCTCACCAGCCCCCATGTCTTCTCTTTTCAGAGGTTACTTCAACAACCCCAACACTTTCCCACTTTTCAGTCATAACTGTCTGATTTGTCTATTCTGGAGCTTGAAATCTCTGGCTACCCTGCTTGTATTTATGTTTATATTATTGCATCTGCTCATTTAGAAAGTTTTTTTGTATATGTCTGTTATTGTACCTTCATGTTGTTTCTCGACCTATCAGGTCCATCTTGTAAATGAGCTTTGCTCAATGATGTCCGCCTGAATAAATAAAGATTTTGATTGATAGATTGATTGATTGATTGATTGATAATGTAAAGATTCAGACAAGAGGAGAGGCAATAAATGGGGCTGCTATCTTCAGAAGTCTTGGTTCGATACCATCAGAGCCAGTACTAGTGTTTTCTGAGATGGAGTTGAGAAGTTTCAGTACCTCTGCCCTAGAGATAGCTTTGAAATGAAAGGATGGTCTTATTGTAGCCGTGTGGGGCTCAGTGTGTATGCCTAAGGGTTGCATAGTGGGGAAGGCTGAGGTGTATTTGGACAGGTCAGAAAATTGTTGGTTGAAGAAATTAGCAATTGACCACGGATCATTACAGTGGATCCCAGTTAAGATCATGCTGTTTGGAGTAGGGGACTGGGTAGACCCTTGGAAGGACCTAACATGCGTCCAGAATTTTCTAGGCTCCCCTGCAGCATCCATGAGAAGATTTTTGCAATATTTGCTTTTGGCAACTCATATTTGCTTTTTGCATTCATTGCTCTGGGCCCGATAGAGGTCACGGTCAGCTGGAAGACCAGAGGATTTAAAGTGTCTCCAGCTCTTGTCTCTCATTTTAAGTCTGGAAAGGAGGTCCCTTTTTTACGTTCGCTTGCGAGCATGCGCAAGGAACGTCTTGGGAGAGTAGCACACTTTGGAGGTGTGCCTCTCCCATCCAATGCACTGCTCCCTTGAGCAGGCGAGGCAGTCCTGCACCAATGGGTGCAGGAGCTCTGTATGACAGCGGTGTTACTCTGCTTCAAAGGAAAGCACCGCTGCCATACTGAGCGCCGCCGTCACGTGCTCCCCCCGCGCGCGTCACGCCGCCCCCCCAAAGCTTTGGTGCCACGCTGGGAGCCCACCCCAGCATGGCAAACTTTGTTTGCCGATGGGGTGCCAATCCCCGCCGCTCCACGGCCCCCAAACCATCCTGCTGCCATACTGGGAGCCCACCCCAGCGTGGCAAATGTTGCCTTGTTTTGCCGACGGGGGTGCCCAATCCCCCGTCGGCTCCTCAGCCCCCCCAGTCATCTTGTGCCACACTGGGAGCCCACCCCAGCGTGGCAAATGGTCCCACATCGCTTTCTTTTTAACACCTGTAAAATGAAAACAGTCCCACGGGCGCCAGCCTCAATGTATGGAAATACATTAAGAAAAATCACAGTGACACTGATCATGAGCAGAGGTCTTAAAATGGCTGTGCTGAAAATTTGGTGAAAAATTCCCAAAATGACTGTTTTACAGAGTCTCATGTTGCGCAGTTCCTACGCACACTCGTAAGTTTGCGAATTTTCAATATTTTCACTCCAGATTTTCAATATTGCCATTTTACCACATCTCCTTATGAGCAGTATAGCTGTCATTTTTCACATCCTTTCCAAAATGTGTTTCTGTCCATGTAGCGCACAATGGCGCAGTCGGTGTGTGAAATCAATGTATGGGACACATTAAGAAAATCACAGTGACACTGATCATGAGCAGAGGTCTTAAAATGGCTGTGTTGAAAATCTGGTGAAAAAATTCCTAAAAATGACTGTTTTATGAGCGTGCGTTGCATAGTTGCCACGTACGCTCGTAGGTTTGCGAATTTTCAATATTTCCACTCCAGATTTTCAACATTGGCATTTTACCACACCTCCTCATGAGCTGTATAGCTGTCATTTTTCATATCCTGTCCAAAATGTGTTTCCGCCCATGTAGCGCACAACAGCACAGTCCGTGTGCGAACTTAATGTATGGGACACATTAAGAAAATCACAGTGACACTGTTCATGAGCAGAGGTCTTAAAATGGCTGTGTTGAATATTTGGTGGCAAAATTCCTAGAAATTACTGTTTTATGAGTGTTCATTGTGCAGTTCCTATGCACGCTTGTAAGTTTGCGAATTTTCAATATTTTCACTCCACATTTTCAACATTGCCATTTTACCACACCTCCTTATGAGCACTGCAGCTGTCATTTTTCACATCTTGCCCAAAACGTGTTTCCGCCCATGTAGCACACAATGGCACAGTCGCTGTGTGAACTCAGTGTATGGGACACATTAAGAAAATCACAGTGTCACTGTTCATGAGCAAAGATCTTAAAATGGCTATGTTGAAAATTTGGTGAACAAATTCCTAAAAATAACTGTTTACGAGCGTGCGTTGTGCAATTCCCTCGCCGCTCGTAACTGCAATTTTCAATATTTTCACTCCAGATTTTCAACATTGCCATTTTACCACACCTCCTTATGAGCAGTATAGCTGTCATTTTTCACATCCTGCCCTAAAACATGTTTCTGCCCATGTAGTGCACAATGGCGCGGTGATTGTGCAAAATCAATGTATGGCACACAGTAAGACAATCACAGTGACACTGTTCATTAGTAGAGTTTTAAAATGCCAATGTTGACAATTTGGTGAAAAAATTCCTAACAATGACTGTTTTACTGGCGTGCATTGCACAGTTCCCACGTACGCTCGTAGGTTTGCGAATTTTCAATATTTCCACTCCAGATTTTCAACATTGCCATTTTACCACACTGCCTTATGAGCAGTACAGCTGTCATTTTTCACATCCTGCCCAAAACGTGTTTCCGCCTATGTAGCGCACAATGGGGGTAACAAAAAGGTCATGCTGACAATTTATTGTGCAAATACCAGCAATCGCACAGGGCATTAGGGTAAAGCACCATACATGCCAAACACCACTGCAAATACCTGCAAGTGAACATTCGGCATTGACAAATGCTTGTTTTACTATCTTGCTTGTTTTCCCTTCACTCTGTATGTGGAGTTTGGGGTATGGATATCCTGGAACGTTGAGAATTCATGAAGGAAGAAATTTAGGGCTGACTGGGCATCATTAGCTCTATATAGTTTGCTCCAGTCAATTTGAGAGACATCATTAAGAAACGTAATGGATCTAAACTTGAAAAATTCCTAAAGGTGATATACTTTGGAGACAGGATGGGGTTAGTAGAAGCAGGAGATCATAGACAGAAAATGGGGGAATGGTCAGTGAGTGCATCAGCAAGTATGCCAGCAGTATGTATGTGCTCAGGCCGACTAGTTAGGGCCCAATCAATTAGGGTGCTAGAGTTTGTGTGCAGAGCTGTCCTGGTGGGTTCTGTAATTAGCTGATGTAGCTTATGTTGCATGATTTGGGATAGAAAGTTGGTCTGGCAATTTCCCAGCCAATCTAAGTTAATATCTCCCATAATAATCACTTTGTTGGACCCGGCTGACAGGGATATCTGGTCAAGTAGCGCCACAGGACCAGTGAGGCCACTGTTAGGGGGGTTAGAGGTACATACGACATGCAGTCTTTTTGCACCCAAGGTAAGTAGTGCATGTAGTGACTCACAGTGGGGGAGGGCAGGCATAGAGATGACAGAGAGATTTAGATTCTCTTTATAATAGATAGCAACACCACCTCCCTTTTTCAAGGAGATTCTATCTCTCTGGATAAGGTTATAAGTGGCTAACAAGCAGGAGGAGTCAGGAACTGTGGGTTTCAACCATGTCTCTGATAGGCAGAGTAGGTCTGGCTTGTAAAGGGTAACCCATGCCTCAAGTTCCACCCGATTTCGCAGTAGTCTCCTAATGTTGTGATGAGCAATGCAGAGTCCTTTCATATTGTGATCCAAAAAGTCAGCATGGGAGTAGTGGGAGCTAGGACCTGAATTAGACTCCACATCCCCAAAACGTAGCAGGACAAAGAGGATGAGATATCACAGTTTCTGGTGTACAGAGGACGTGTAGTGTAGTGGACCATAACAGTATTTTAGAGAGCCCACTGAGGCAATGTAGATAAGACCCCTTTGGAGTAAGAGAGGGGTGGAATCCAGCATCTTTACATCCTGAACAAGGAGGTTAGAGAAGTGGAAGTCACTTTGCGAGGAAAGATGAACACCTGCATTATTACAGAGGTCAATAGTAGTCACAGAGAGGGTACTGAGCACAGGAGTGTAATAAGCAGAAAGGGAAGGGTAGTGGAGACCATGGTGATGCAATAAATAGCAGTAGGGAACAGATCAGTATAAGGACAGGTAGTTTAGGTAAGGGTGTTGCAGGAGGAAGTAGTGTGAAAGAATGCCTGTAAGGCTTTTTTTTCTTTAATTATACAGTTGATGAAGATTTTTTTTGTCCCGTAGGTAAAGGGTTAAGTTTCCAGCTTGTGCAGTTGAAGTGTAGTTGAGGGATACTTTGTTTCAAATCTTCAGTGGTCCAAGCCCTCCCAGCTGCATCACCATGCTTGAAACATGGACTCTCCATGAGCCATTTCAGCTGCAAAGGGAGGACAGAGAAGGACAATAAGTCACCACATGGTGGATGCCACAAGCCTCGTTGCCCAGAAGGGAGGCATTTTCTTTTGTTTTTTCTTGTGAAAGAGCTGCTTTGAGTTTTGTGAGTTAAAACAGAAGGATTTAATATATGATTATGTTCTAATTTAAATCCATTCCAGCTATTAAAGATTTGTTTTAGGGTTTAGGTTACATAGGTGAAAGGGGGCCAGTTAATATTGAGTTGCCTTTGTGCAAACTGCTTGTTGCAGTTTTCCATGTTACAGTAATTATGGCTTTGCATTCAGGACTGGCATCAGCACCCAGGCAACCCAGGCAACTGCCCAGGGCCCCAACCCCACGGAGGGCCCACCAGGAGATCACAAAAAACAGTATAAACTCTGTCATAGCCCAGTGCTGCTTTCAGCTGGGCTACAACAGCACAACTGAGATTTGCTGTGCTGCACATGCTGCAACCACTGGTGACAAAATCAATTCCTATTCAGTCTGCAGGAGAGAATCCATCTGGGAAGCCATAGCCATTCACCTCAGCAGTACAGCAGCACTATTTATTTATTTATTTATTTATTATTTATTAAATTTTGTTAACCGGGTAAGCCCGCTGGGCTCCGAAGATCCCTTTTTCAGGGGCGACCCAGGGAATTGGTACATAAGGATTGAACATACAGACAGGTATCACAGAGTCATACGGATCATACAGAGTTGGTAAGACAGTATACAATATCCCAGATTTGTGCAAGAGGGCAATGAGGTACATTGTGTTAGTTGGTACAGTCGTATTACATTGTAGTGTAATTGTTACAAGATATAGCAATTCAGGGCAGTACATGAATGGTCAGCTGATGCACAGAGAGTAGTACAAATAATACAGGGTAATGAATACACCATATAGTTTCTGTGGGCATATAATAGGGGTCAAGCAATACGAGCCGCTGCTGCCTGCTGCCACCAACCCTAGTGTGTGCCTGCTTATCCTTTGTGGAACCTTGTCTGTTGTAGCAGAGTTAAAAATACTGAGTGCTAATACAGCAGAAGTCTAACTGGGGGAAACCAGAGCTAAGAGCTGTGTGCTGCAGAGAAAAATGACAAATTGTTGAATGTTCACCGGTTTCCTAGAAACCTTCTGCAGCACCCTTATTGCTGTCACTGGATGGATGAGCAGGCGGGGCTTTCCCAGTTGTTATGCCAGTGTCAGTTTTGTTGTTAATCAGCCAGCTGTCTCTCTCCCCCCCCCACCAGAGGCTGAGCCTGTCGTGTTTGAATTAGCCACCAGGAGTGGGACCATGTGACAAGCTGCTGCCACAGGGCAAGAGAACTGGCTAAGAGTGAAAGAGTGTGTGTTGCAAGCAAGCCACTTGTGGCTGCAAGGAGCACCCAAGGTCAACAAAGACAAAGAAAGACATATACAGGAGAAGCTTGACATGCCCCCGACTGGCATGCCATGTGTATGTCTGAGTGTGCTCTGGTGAAGTAGACTGTGTTGTCACACTGGTCTCTCATGGCAGAAGCATGGGCATGGACATAGTATGCATTTAAGATACTAAAATGGAGATAGAGAGCTTGGGCAGTGTGGTTCTAACGGCTTACCATTTATACACCCCAGCCAGGACCCTGATAATGATGCAGGAGCATTCCCCAAGCCATTATTCTGTCAGCAGGTAAGCTCTGGTTTATTCCCAGTAGTAATGTAGTTAAAGTACCTGTCTACCAGGGGCCAGTGTTTGGTCACCTGTGGTGCAGTGTGCTAGTCCTGGTTTTTACTTATTTATTTAAAATTTGGTGACCAGGAAAGGCACACTGAGCTGAGGCTCATTTCCAGGTGTGACCCAGGGGAAAAAGGATACAGAGGGAAATAAATATAAGATGTATCAACTGATGCAGGCTGCAAGGGATTCATAAAACAGGGATAGTGAATTAATAGTTGGCGGGGTGAGGGTGGAGAGACTGGTGTTAGGGTTGGGGAGGTGAAAACACTGGCTACACTGGGTAGGGGGGAGTTGTCTGAGTTGGGCTTTGAAGGAGAAGAGAGAAGGGGTAGGTGAAGATCAGAGGAGAGCTGACTGCAGAGGAAAGAAATGTGATGGGAGAAGGTTGACTGACCCGTAGCTGAGTGTGGATGCGGAAGAGAGAAAGAGCATTTGTCCCTATTTTGGAGGGAATAAACTGAAGGATTAACTGGTGAGACGAGGGAGGAAAGGTAGGGTGGTAGACTCCCAAACCAGTATTTTTTAATGAATCAAACACAGTAGACCATTCTCCTATGGTGAGAAGGAGAGGGTGGAATAAAGTCAACAGTGGTGAGTGAGGAGTGGTGCAGCGGTGGGGAAGTAAAAGAAAGAGTTAAGGAGTGTGTCGAGCCTAGAGAGGTTTGTGGCTGGTGCAGAGCCATAGACCACATTGGCAAAGTCTATGACTGGAAGAATCATTTTGGAAACCAGTTCCCAATGGGTATGGATAGAAAGACTGTCCTTATGTCGCTAGAGGATAGCCAGTTTAGGTTGGAGTTTTATGCAGATGGACTCAAAGTGAGAGGAGCAGTCTAGGTGGCTGTCAAGCCACATGCCTGGTTTCTGTCACACAATGACACCAGTTCTGTTTGCTTTGTGCTTGCCTCTACACCTATAACATACTAATGCTCACACAGGACAGAGAGCATGTGTGTGTTGTCTGTGTTCACGATGCCTGAAACTTCATAAAGCAATCTGCCAGAGGAAGAGTTGCCCTGAGCCTGATTGGTGTATTTTGCTGTTATTAATTGAAGACTATTATTGATTATTTATAATAAAAACATTAAGGTGCGTATCGTTTTGTTCTTGGGGAACACTGAATGTGGTATCAAACAGTGGACAAATATTTTCTGTGTTTTCAGTGCTCCCAGGTGGATCTGGCATTTTGCTTGTCACTCCAGGACAATTTTCCTGTGTTTACCTGTAGATTACATTATTTCCTATGGAGGCCAAATTGCTCTGTTTTCCTGTATAACCAATGCAAGTCTATGGGAAGAATTTTCCTGTAGATGGCCGACTCTCTATTAGTTATTTTGTACTAAACACGATAACTCTGGGTTATGGCCCATGCAAATTTTATTTTAGTTCTGTTAGAACTATATTAAATTATGTTGTAATATATTTCCGTGTTAATTAGCTGTAAAAAAAAGCAAGATCATGCTGCCGCAGGATTCTGAGTAATCTTGAATCACTACTGCCTGATTGATGGTCCAGTCAAATGCCAATTAAATTATGGGCTATTCTGGGAGGGGAAAGAGGAAGGCTGTAAGCATGGAGTGTGGGTCAGGGCAGGCTTGTTAGGATGATGACTTTGGCACCATTGTGTGAGGGTGAGGGTCACATGATTACAGCTGAAAAGCAACCAGTAGCATGATTGTAGTCCGTGAAGTTTAACATATAAAGTTTGCTGTTTCTCTTTTAGTTCAGTGCAGATGACGATCAGAAGAGGAAGCTGCACTACAGAGGGAGGCAGAGGTTGTGCTGTATTTCGGTTTGGAGGTGGAGGTGAGGGGGGCCCACTGGTGGTCCATTGCCCAGGGCCCACAAAAACCTGATGCCGGCCCTGTTTGAGTTAATGTGCAAACTGCACCTGATTCACTGTTTTGTGTGGTTATGGCCAAGGCCCTGATTTTTCTGTGGCAATTTGGATCTGAATTCTGCGGAAAGTCCCCCTGTTGCTGCAGAACTTCTGCAGTATTAGTTTCCTATTTTCACGGAAATTCAGCAGCGGCAGTTTGGGTGCTTTGGTAGCTGTCAGCAACCCCTCCCAAGCACCCATGTAGGGGGAAACATGTTAGTTTTTGGGCTGGGACCTACAAACCAGAGAAGGTTGCCAATTAATTTTTGAGTTCTTAGTATTAGAAAGTTAAAAAACCACCGCATTCATCTCTGCACCATCACCCTCCCACCCCAGCCTGAGAGTCCCCATGGCCACCATATTTGAATGAGTAATATTTTTAGCAGCTACCACACTGCAAAGCTATCCTCATCCTTCCAGGTTTACCACTAGGCAAGAATGCCAGTTTCTCATTCCAGTAGTGCTTTGTGCAGCTGTGCTCTAAGCACTTCTGAGACAAGAAACCAGAATTTGGGCCTGGTGGTGAAATTAGAAGGATGAGGGTTGCTGCACAGAATGGGACCTAATAAAACTATTTCCACTTCAAATAAGGAGACTCAAGGATGTTCTCATGGTGGGGTAGGGCGGGTGGTGGGGCTGAGCTGGATGGGGGAGGTTGCTTGTTTTTATGGTAAAGCCCTAGCAAACTAATGGGCAAGGGCTGTTCCAAAATGCTTTTTAGATTTTTGTTTTTAAATTACACAGAATTCCAAAAAGCATTCTGCAGAATTTAATATTAACCACAGGATAGTTTTCAGGGGGTTATATGATCCATGGAATAATTTTCCTTGGTCAGAGTCAATGTAAACTGCAGATTTGTTTACTCACAGTTTACACTAACTTTTCTTTTTAATTGTTTTTATTTTTATTATGCTGTATCTCCTCATCAGCCGGTCCCCATCAGTCAGATCTACACACGCTCAGCCCTGCCACACACACCATGAGACTTACCTCATTCCTGAACACCCCTAGCTTACCCCCCAAGGGTGGAGCCACCAGGGGACCCCTTCCCATGATGGAGACTGAACAGTAGAGCAGGACAAGAACCTGGTTGATGGTGCGGAATCTGCAACCTGAGGGTGGATGTCACTGTGCAGAGGTGGAACATCCATTTTCCCATTTTCTCCCCTAGAGGTGTGTCATGCAATGATGTTGTGGCAGCACACTGAATGTCTGACACACCTGTGAAACACAGTCAGTCCTGGCTGTCATACTCCAGGCTACCACAAGGAGTTTCCCAAACACCAGCAGCTTCCCCACCATCCCCCACCAGGGGAGGAGAGCAGTCCGTAGGACGCTCAATCCTCCTTCCACCAACCAGCCCTCCAACTTCCCAGGCTCACTCCTGAACCCGGGTTATTGGCATTGTGAGTCGTAGCAGTACCACTGCACTTATAGGCAGGCTAAGTAATGACTCTTCAGTATAAACTATGGAATAATATTTTGCATTTCATGTAAATTGCGGAATAATCTTCAGCAGTTCATGTAAACCACGGAATAATATTCCGCAGTTCATCTAAACTGAGGAATAATATTATGCAGTTCATGTAAACCATGGAATAATATTCCACAGTTCATGTAAACCACAAAATAATACTCAGCGGTTTTCCCACAGTTCACATTAAATTCTGTAGCAATATCCATGGCCAAGGAAAAATTGTGGCCTTGGTTATGGTTAAGCATTGTTTTGAGTACATTTCTCAATAACACTAGCGCCATCAACAGTAGCCCAGAACAAGCATTTGTCAAAGCCTAATCTTCACTGGTTGAATGCTCTTCTGACGGGTCTTGCCTGTACATATCTTTAATATATATTTACCCATGACAGACCAGATGAGATGCAATATCTTAGTTTCACTGGTATCCTGCTTTTTTACATTTTTAGATTATATTTACCCATTTTAGGCCAGCTGTGAGGCAATATCTAATTTTCAGTGAGCTCCCACATTTTGACTCCAAATTTCCAACAGTCTTTTTATGACCTGAACTTAAGATCAAGACAGCTGGAATTTTGTAAATCCCATTCAAAAGGTGATTTTGCAGCATGACAGCAAAAATAAGTTTTGGAAGGGATTTGAAAAATGACACCTGTCATGTTTAGGAGGTGGGGTACCACAAAGGACATGTTGAACAATAGGGGCCAAAATCTGCAAAAATAAAGTTATGAATAAATGACAGAACAATTCAACATTTCTTCATAACTTAGTTGTTTTTTTCACATTTTGACACCAGATTTCCAACATAGTTTTGTTAAGACCACTCCTTCAGAACATGACATGTGTCATTTATAAAACAGTGTCAGAAATGTCATTTTGCACCACGAGTGTGAAAATTCATTTTGGCCAGGATTTGAAAAATGACAGCTGTCATATTCATGAGGTGGCATGAAAAATGTCTATGCAGAAAATGTGGTGTCAAAATATTGAAAATTACCAAAGTTATGAGCACGTATTGAAAAATTCAACATATGCACATAACTATTAACAACTTTTAACATTTTTACCCCAACATAGCCTTCTTATGACCCCACCTCCTGAACAAGGGTGAAGAAAAATTTCAAATCCTGCCTGAAAAGTGATTTCATGCCACAAGTGCAAAAACACATTTTTGCCAGGATTTGAAAAATGACAGCTGTCAAGTTCACAAGAAAGTGTGAAAAAAGGTTATATTGAAAATTTGGGGTCAAAATATTTAAAAAAATTACCAAAGTTACAAGCATGCCTTGAAAAATTGCAATGTATGCTAATACGTTTGTTGTTTTTTAATATTTTTACCTAAATTTTCAACATAGCCTTCACATCACTCTACCTCATGAACAAGGGTGGAGAAAATTGTGAAATCCTGCCTGAAAGATGATTTCACACAGCGACTGCAAAATCACCATTCAGGAGAGATTTGCATCATTTCACTGCCCCAGTTCATGAGGTGGGATCCCAAAAAGGCTGTGTTGTAAATCTGGGGGAAAATATTTAAAAATGACCAAGTTATGAGGAGAAGTTCAAGACCCTTTGAAATACATTGAACCGCATACCTGATTTCCTTAGTTCCCAGTCTGCCATTGAAAAGTAAAGACATATCTCCGGTCCAGAGAGGATTACAGTGTTGGACATCTGGTAGGTAAGTAAGGATTGTGGCGGGGGGGTGTTGAGTGGGAGGGTCAGGTGGAGAGATGGTAACAGGGTAACAGTGAAGGTGGGCCAGTGGTAGCAATAGATATCAATGGGTGGTTTTCTTTTTTACATGGTGTATAAAAAAACAAATATGAGGGATGGTTTTCTTTATTTCGGGTACCAACTCTGAGGATTGGGCACCTCAGTGTCGGTGTTATGGTTGATGACACTGAGAGTGAGCTCCTCGGTGTCGCAAAGAGAAAGGGTGGGACTGGAGATACTAGCCAGCATTGGGGATTGGGCACCCTGTTGTTGGAAAATTAAGAAGGAAGATGGAAACAATGGCAGATAGGAGGGATACTTGGCAGAGGGTTGGAGAGACTGTTTTTTCCTTGAGGGTAGGGGAGGACCACATCAGGTTGATCATGACACTGATCAGCTCTGCTTCCTGGGCGGCATTATGCAGATCAAAGGAAAGAGCCCCCCTATGATTCAGGTGGCTCTTTTCATTGAACTACACAAAGTTTCTGCCCAGCATGACCAGAAGAGTGTCATGATCCGCTTGGCCAATGATTTGTTTGACACTGTTCAGCTTCTGCAGACTGCTCTGCATTGGATCGACAGTGGCACACCTCTCAAAGTCCATTATCATACCAATACAGTATGTTCACTAAAGTATAACCAACCTGCTGATTTTCTTTTTTTTTTCATACAGATCACAGGTCGGGGTAAGCACTGAAACAAGGAAGTGGGTGGGTCACTAATGGACCAATCAGGAGCCTCCAAGAGTGAAATTTAAACTAAGGGAGTGTTTTTTTCAGTGTGCATTTGTCAGGAATGTTAGTGGCAGCAATAGCAGCCAAGAAAAAAGGCTTGGGTTAAATTTAACTTATCTGCTGAGTTTCTTCTTTTTTATTTGATACACATCTCAGGGCAGGGATTGGAGCTGAAAGAAGGAAGTAGGTGGGTACTAAATGGAGGTCGGATCAATTAGGGACCTCCACGAGCAGGATTTAAACATTTCCACCCAGTGTGTTCCATCATGCTTGCACTATCAGTGGTTCAGCAGGTAGCACACTTGCCTCTGAGGCCGGAAGATTGGAAGGTTGTAGGTTCTAACCCCACACTGGAAACATGGAATAAATCCCAGTACTGACACTGTAGTGCATCCTGAGGGGGATACTGCACTCCTGAGGTGCCGTGTTTTGGATGAGACAATAAACCGAGCTCCTGTCTGCCTGTTCTGGTGGTTATTCAGGTGGACATTAAAGATCCCATGGCACTTCTCAATAAGAGTACAGGGATTTTTTATTGTAAGCTTAATATCATAACAGAATTCAAACAAAAAAAGAAAACATCATACAATCCATGTTAACTTCACATGACTAAAAAAACATATGCAATTAAGAAAGATAATAAATCATAATAAACTATACATGTTTCCATATATTATAATCCCTTCTCAAATATCAGATAAATCTTATGTTACAATCTAAAACACTCTAATCCTTTCTCTTTTAAACTCCCCCTCACCGTAAAGGAAAGTTGAAAACTAAAAAGTAAATTAAAATCTGAGTGAAAATACTAATATACTTGTTTAATATTCTTTTTAAATCAAAACACAAAATCATTGAAAGGGTATTAATATATATCTTTCCTTATGCTAACACTTCATCATATAGAATTTTTACCTACATGCCCTAGATAACATATTCTTATCCATAGACCCTCTGTCTTATTGCCCTTCAAGTAAACCACTGCAATAAACCCCAACATGTGAAGAACTCTGCATTAGATAATTTTTTTCAATTAATTCTGTTGAATCTGCTGAATCTCATGTATAATAACTTGTAACAATTCTTCTGTTGCCAATACATAGGTTACATAGGTTATACAAGCTACATAGACTTTCGTCCTTAATGCTTGCCTTATTTCCCCAAATTATACCAGACCGTACTTATTCATGTAAAGCTCAAATAATTTGTTACCATCAACCCCAAGTCCCTTTCTCCTATAGTGCTTTGTAATACATTTGTTCCCAATTTATATACAGCATTAAAATTAGTTCCCCCTAAATGCATTACTGCACATTTATTAGTATTCAATACTAGTTTAAACTGTTCAGTCCATTGAGTCAACATGTCCAGAGTTTGTTGTACATTTTGTTTTTGCTCGATATTATTTACTATACCCCCTATTCTGCAATCATCTGCAAACTTAGTCATCCAGATGTTTGGGGAATTGCTCTCAATTGAAGAGATATACATATTAAATAAGCAAGGCCCCAGCACAGAACCCTGAGGAACTCCGCTAGTAACATTCTCCCAATCAGATTTGACTCCATTTATAACAACCCTTTGTCTTCCGTTACTCAACCATGCCTCTACCCAGTTTATTATGTTATCAGGTAGTTTGGTATCAATCAAAACCTCAATAAATTCTTTGTGTGGTAATTTATCAAAAGCTTTAGAGAAATCCAGAAAAATAATATCTACTGCATTTCCTAAATCCAAAGCTTTATTTGCTTTCTCATAAAAAGTTAACATATTGGATTGGCATGACCTGATCTTTGTGAACCCATGTTGAGTCTGATCTATTTTATTATGTAGAGCTATGTGGGCCAATGTGTGATCTTTGATTATCCCTTCCAGTATTTTGACCACCACAGAAGTTAAGCTGACTGGTCTAAAGTTCTCAGATTTTGTGGTTGGTCCCTTTTTTAATAGGGGTACTACTAATGCCTCTGTCCAATCCTGCACTACTGAAGCTTGGTCCAAAGATTTTTGAAATATGTAAGTCAATACCAGGGCTATGCTATCTGCTATTTCTCTAAGTATTCTAGGGTGTATACCATCAGGTCCCGGGGATTTATTAATATTAATATCCCTTAATCTTCTCAGTACCTCTTCCTGATCAATCATAATTAGGCCTTTTTGTGAACATATCTTGGTCCTCGTAACTAGGTTAGTTCCTTTGTTAAATACTGAACTAAAGTATAAGTTTTGCATATTTGCCAATTCCATGGTGTCAGTTACAGTTTCCCCAATGTATTAATATATGGACCAATATTATTAGGAGTCTTCTTTGTGCCATTAATATTTGTATAGAATGCCTTATAATTTTCCCCATTCTTGTTGCTAACTGAATCTCATAGCTTGCTTTGGCCTTTTTAATTTCTATCTTCAGTTGTTTAACCTTCTGCCTATAAATTACCCAACCATCCAATTTTTGTTTTTTGTTTACTTATTTGAAAATGTTGTCCTTTTCCTTAAACAGTTTCTTAATTCTAGTATTAAACCATCCTGTGTTTCCTGATATGATGACTTTGTTTTTTTTAGGTACGAATTTATTTGTTTCAATTAGTAGTTTACTGTCTAGTGTGACCCACATTTGTTCCACCGTTAAATTTACAAATTCCTTCTCCCATCCCCAAATGGCCATCTTTGCTTTCAAGCCTGGAAAATCTGTGTTACCAAAGTTTAATTTCTCTGTTTTTGCTGTGCATGTGTTAGTTCTGGGTTCCTCTAACATTTTGAGCAATACCTTACAATGGTCACTATTACCTAATGGGCTACTAACCTCAATATTTTTTATATTATTGCCCATATTAGTCAGGGCAAGGTCCAAAATGTTTGTGCCCCTAGTTGGAGATGTCACCATTTGTTCTACTCCTATCTGATCTAGTACTTCTAAAAATTTCACCTCTGTATTTGTTTTGCCCTTTAATTCAGTCCAGTTGATATTAGGCATGTTAAAATCCCCTGTAATTAATATATTATCAGCTAGATCTAACTTAGCAATGTACTCCAACAATAGATCATTATCTTGTTTAGCTATAGATGGAGTCTATAGACCAGACCTAATCTTGTCTTGATTTGAGATTTATGCATTATTTTGATCCATAACATCTCCACATTATTTAACTGAACTATTTCTTGCTCATTGTTTATGGCCTCCTTTATAAATATTGCTATACCACCTCCTCTCTTTTGTTCTCTTGAGCTAGAATAGAGTTGATAACCTGCAATGTTTTTCTCCCAGCTATCAGATTTATCCCATCAAGTTTCTGTTACTAAGGCAGTGTCAATGTTGTGGGATACAAGCATATCTTGGAACTCATTAAATTTTGTTGTCAGACTTCTTGCCTTAAGCAATACAATATTCCACTCAACTCCCTTATTCACATACAAGCTCACATTTGTATGTCCAATTATGTTTGTAACAACTTGCCCCCCTCCTTCCAGTTTAAATGAAATTGAATCACTTTGTTAAATTTTGTAGCAAGAATTCTGACACCTGCTCTATTTAAGTGCATACCATTGTATTTAAAAATGGCCGTTTTTGAAATGTTCTCGTATTATCTATGAAGTCAATTTGTTCTGCCCTACAAAAGGCTTGAAGCCATTCATTTAACTGATTTATGGCCCAGTTCTTATGCTCATTTAGACCATGTGTTGGTAAAATACCTGAAATTATAATACCACCTTTCTTGGCCTGTATTTTTTTAACTATGTTCTTAAAACAGTCTTTGATGGTTTCCACCTTACTTTTTCCTATATCATTTACCCCAACATGTAATATGACCAGAGGTTCAAACGAGTTTTCCATTAGGCCATCCAACAAATTGTCCAAATCTGATACTTTTACTCCTGGTAATGTACTAACAGGTGTATACATTTTCCTGTTTCTACAAATTATCTCATCGGTACCCCTGGTTATAGAGTTGCCTATTACTAGAATATCTTTATACCTTGATTTATTTAGTTCCAAGTTCCTCACAGGTGCAGTATGCCCCTTTTTATCAATATTGCTATCTGACTGATTCGAGTTCACGACTCTTCCTGCCTCATCCACCTCCTCATTTTGGGATACCACACTTAGTTGGTTTTCTGTTGTAACTTCAGTAGTAACTGATGAATCATACCTATTGGACAATTTGAGGGTTCCTTTTTGATGTATGCTCCCCTTTTTAACACTTTTTGTATTACTTGCCTTCAGAATTGCAGCTTTATTTTTATTTAACCTACTTCCTGCAGGCTTATGTTTTGTTAATAAACCTGTGGGAGTGCTAGTTGCTATATTCTCCTCTTGTTCAATAAGGCTTTCAGATACCAAATCAATGAACCCCTCCAAGTCCCTAATTTCCTTTTTTACCTCCAGCCTCCCTAATAACAATTTGATCTCCTCCTGCAGGGTTTCAATTAGCAAGCAATTGCTGTATCTAAACTGCTGTACTTTTTCCCCCTCAGTAAACATTTTGCATTGGGAACACTGTGTCTGCAGTTTTTCAGTCTTACCTTTACCCTGTGCCATGTTGTCTTCCTTATTTCTTATACTAGCAGTACTTGTCTTTAATTTTGTAATTTCTTACCCTCTTTTTCCTCTAACCTGGCCCTGGCATCCGCAGTGGACACAGCAGACAAGTGCAGATGCAGGTGTCTCTGCATGTGGAACTGCACGCTTGCCCCACTCACATGAGCTACCTTATTTATGTCCCCCAAGACAGCCAACTTTCTGTGTAACATTGGAGTACAAAAACCACACACACAGCTCTCAAAAGGTTTAAAATATGCTAAAATAATGAAATATGCCACCTCATGCAGTGGACTTAACATCAGGGATCACCACGCTTGCTTCCCAGCTGCTAAGTGTATTCAGGGTGCCCAGGGAACATAGGTGGCTCCTCCACCTTCCCATAGTGCTCTGGGCTGCTGAGCAGACACTAACCCACAGGACACACTATCCTGACTGTATTCATGGCAACCAGCCCTATGTTTTACCTCTCACCAGAGGCCCTTGAAGTGCAATAATCCCAGCTAGGTATCCCTTTAGCTTCAGTATTTGTGCAATCTGCTTGCCAGCATTCTCCAGCTTTAGTAGGCTGCAGAAGCAATCTATATCTCATCTGCCATATTCAGAATTTAAAACATGATAATACCACTCTTAAAGAGCTGTTATTGTGATTATTCCATTCTAATGGAAATATATTTAAAAAAAGGGGTTTCCAGAGTAATGTCTCAAAAACAGTTTTCCCCCTTCTGTTATCCACCTTCTGCCAAAAGTCAATGATAAATGGGCACTGAAAATACAAATGCTCCATTGTTTCTATGGTTAAATGACATGTAATTCTGGGACAGTGTTTCTCCTCTAAACCCTTGTGATGTAGGTTTCCCTTAAAAATTTAGCTTGCTGTGGGCACACAGCCAAACTACATCTCATATTTTATTAGAGAGTCTAGTTTCTGTTAACATTTGCTCTGTTTTTTTTTTTAGTTGTTTAACCAGGAATAGCACACTAAGCTGAAAGCTTTTTTACAGGTGTGACCTGGGAGCACAGGGAAGTTAAGTGACTTGCTCAGGGTCACACAGTATGCAAGTGGAAGCTGTGGGATTCAAACCCAGGTCTGGTCTGCTGAATGTCACCAGATTTGCAGCTCAGAGCCTTAAACCACTGTGCTATACTGCCTCCATTTATACTGTCTACATTTATCCTTTGTGAAAATTCAGGGTATACATAATATTGTGCTGCTGGTATGTCTTCATACACCTTTTTTTGGGTGGACATACTCGGGCAATTGGGGGTTATTTGCCATTTCTTCAAATAATCAAAACATATTGAAAAGGATGTATTAAGTTTGATTTTCCTTTTATTTTTATGTACAAAGACTCTGGAATTCCATTCCTGTAGCATTTCATGTAGGGCTGGTTTCAACCATCCTATCCACATTTTATAAGGTTGTACCAGTACTGGGATTAAATTTGCAAAAATAAACATTGTTTGAAAAAAAACACAGGGTGGACCAGCTCTAGACCCCCATGTTTATGTGGTAGATAAAGGGTCCCCCTTTTTATAGGGTTGAGTATGCTCCCCCATGCACACTGAAAAAAACAGCTCAACAACCTGGTCTGTAACTGTTTTTTTTTGGGGGTGGGGTGTAAATTAAATAAAAGATAACTAAGATTGGATATGTTTTAACCATAAATATTCTTTTAATTTCCCCATTCTCCACTGGTTTCATGCTGCCACTTTTTATTTCCCTATTAAGATTTGTTTTTCCCAATTAAAAAAAAATGCCAAATCTCCTTTCCCCTAGTAAATACCTAATATTTTTATTGGTTCTTGTTCAACCTGTATGTTTGCCACTATGAGTCTGTTTCCTACAGGGTTTCCTATTTCTATACACCTGCTTTTTGTCACATTAACATCTGCCCCTGTATTTTTTATATAAGACAGGATTATATTGTTAGCTATATCCCCTGACCTATCATCCTGTACCAGTACACACACATCGTCCACATAGGAGATTGTTTTGACTTCTAAAAGATTTTGGCCATGTATTCCTATAATTTTTGGAGATCAATTCAGAATATGTATCAGGGGGTCTATAGTCAGAATATATAAGATTGGACTTAATGGACACTCTCATCATAGTCCTCTTTTTAGTAAACACTTTTCTACTAATCTGCCATTTATGTATGGTCTAAACGAGGCAACTTGGTAAAGGAGTTTAATCCATGATATAAATGGGGAGGAAAGACATAAGGTTTTAAAATCAACCATAAGAAATCATGGGAAATTTTATTGAAGGCCTTTGCCAGATCATAATTAATCAAAAAAAAATTTAGTTTGCCCCATGTTACCTTTATCAAAGATTTCTCTAAGGAGAATTAAAGCATCAGAGATCTTCTGCCCAGGGATTGAACAAAATTGGGACTGGTGTATAATATTTGGTAATGTTTTGCTAATTCTTTTGCATAACAATTTTGTTAAAACTTTAAAATCCACGTTTAACAGTGTTCTTGGTCACCAGTTCATCAAATCGGCTCTTTCCGCTTTTTAATATAAATAAGTCAAAAGGCCTCTATACATTGAGGCTGGTAATTCTGTGGAGGTAAGAAGTATATTATACAATTCCGTTAATTCTTGGGGACATAATTTCCATAGATATTTATATAATTCCCCAGGAAGGCCATCTGAATCCAGAGAAGTTCCTTTTGGTAAGTTTGTAATCACGTTGCCTACTTCCACCTCTATAAGGGGGGGGGGGGAGAAGTTGTCTTTTTAGTTCTGTTAGGTTAGGCAATTGTGCTGCTTTTATTAAAACTCCCATATTTATATTCTCCAAAAAGGGGGTCCCGAACTGGAATTGGACTTGCTTATGAATTTATTTCAAAATTTGCTGATGTCCCATAATTTCCTCCCTAGTTGAGGAAAATATACTGTACTTGCCATACATTTTTTCTCCATTCTACGTTTGCAGTCTGCAAAGGGATTTACTTGTGTGGAAGTTTCTTTTGTACCGAAGTTTTGTTCATATTCCAGAGATTTTAATCTGTTATATTGGAATTCACACATTTCTGTTTTTAATGTACTAATCTGTGTCGAAAAGCCATCACCTGTAGAGTGTTGCAAAGATAATAAGTTTTGCAATTGTTCTCTAAGTTTTCTATATCTCCTTGGAAGATAGGAGAGAGGGGACATGATTATGACCTTCAATTACTTGAAAGGGATAAATAAGGTTGATAAGGAGAGTCTCTTTAAGCTGAGGGGCAACCATAACACGAGGGGGCACAGTCTTAAGCTGGAGGATGGGAGGTTTAGAAGGGAAGTCAGGAAGCACTTCTTCACACAGAGGGTGGTTGGCATTTGGAATGTGCTGCCAGAAAAGGTACTCTCATTGAAGACAATGGGCAGCTTTGGGGGAGAGGGGGCCAGGACAGTAGCTCAAGCTGTAAACTCTGCAACACGAGCAGACTTGATAGACCATATGGCCTTCTTCTGCTGGCTTCTCTGTATGTTCATATGTTCATATATCTATTGTTTATGTTTGATGTCTTTTGTGTGGGTTTAACTTTAAAAAAATCCTGAAAGCAGATTTTACTGTCCTTCCACCAATCTAGAATGGTGTTGTATAAACATAACACTGATAATCTAACCTGTACAATTATATTAAACTCTGTTGCAATTTCTTCATCCTCTGAATGGCTAGTATTCAATATCTAGATGCCTGAGCCAATGGAGCTGTTATTATGTGCATTTAGCTGTATTCCCACTAGGCAATGATATGAAGATTCTATTGGAAGCACAAGGGGATTTGAAAACTTGATCCTAGAAGAGATAAAAAAAGTTTATTCTGGAAGACAGAGACCCTTTGTAAAAGGTGTGTTCCGGCTTTTTGACTAATGTTGCGTGGGCATCCACCAGACCTGCTTGTTTTACCATGTTTCATAGAAAGACTGCATCGCAATAAGTTTAAATAGTATTTACACTTTTATCTGAGGGCAGTATTCTTATATTGCAATCCCCTTCCATTACTACTGTGTTGGCAGTGTGCAGATAAGGCTGAACTAGCTTTGAGAGATTTATTCTATTTGCCTTTGTTTGGTGTGCATAGATAGTGATTAAGCGATATGTTTGGGATTGATGGGAAATATCTAACAGTATAGCTCTGCCAGGACAGATGTCCACCATTTTGTTAATTTTAATTTCAGGAGTTTTAAGCCCAATTCCTAGGC
The DNA here is from genome assembly GCA_016271365.2 of Neoceratodus forsteri. Classification (NCBI taxonomy): domain Eukaryota; kingdom Metazoa; phylum Chordata; order Ceratodontiformes; family Ceratodontidae; genus Neoceratodus; species Neoceratodus forsteri. The sequence goes on from CM057453.1 coordinate 80,562,559, forward strand.
CACTGCAAAGCTCCTCCTCTATTGACCAGACAGACTCTGCCCGTATCCAACAGTCTTTGGCTTTTTGTGTTTCTTGAAGTTTAATCAGTCTAGTGTCTTGTAATTAAAATACATCCTGCCTGAACTGTTCTAACACTGAAAATGTTTTAGTACATTTGAGTTCTGATTTAAAACTATTCACATTCAGTGTAGCAAAAGACAAGCTGGACTCATGGGTAAAGTGTTATTATTGTTTCTTTCTCACCACAGCTCTAGTTTGTCATTTTTTTTTATGGTGGAAGCCCTGACAGGGCTGTCATTCTCTCTGTCAGAGCTTTGGTCTTTCTGAGAAAAGGAGGCAGAGATATCTGAATCCTCCTCATCCATGGTTTCTCCCCAACTTTGTAGAACTTCAAATCTATTTTCATTTGGAAACTTTGGGTTTATTGTCTCTTTTTTCCTAGTGTTCCAAGCTCTTTTTCCTTTGCCTTTCCTTTGTACGACCATCTTGTCTTGCTCAGGGGGAGGAGGGCATGTGCCCTTCTATCTGATCTTGACCTTCCACTGTATCAGTTTCCCTGGGGGGTTCTTCTGGCCTTGTTTGAGTTGCTGGCTCTCTCTGTGGTTCTTCTCCTGTGCGTTTTTTTGCCTGCAGAATATTGGGGGGGGGTGGAGGGGCTGTGTCTGCAGCCTGTTGCTGTGCCTGAGCCATTTGTGCTCTGAAGGATTTGGTTCTATATGTATGTAAAAGTCCTGCACACCATAGTCTGAAGTATTGTGGGCTGCCCATGGACATGAGCTGAATGCATGCTCTATCAAATCGCATAGATTACATTTTGGTGGGCTTTTACAAAAGGCACTGGTATGACTCACGGCTCCACGTTGAAGACATTTTCTTTTATCGCATTCGTGATTTAAATGACCCTCTGAACCACATCAGTAGCACGTCTTGGGTTGCCCCTGCTGGAATACAATACCCCAGTCCCGCCCCCCAAAAAAACAGTTTGGAAGGTGTTAAATTCCAAAGTCATTTTGTCTCAGTTGTACATGAAATTTACACACACACCCCATCCAGAAGCCTTCATCATCGATTGTAGGTTTTGGGTCCCCCTGCAGTTCACAACATTGTTTTAACCAATAAATAATATCAGTTACATTTACTCATTATGGAAAAAGACCATTACTGTCTTAAACATGGGCCTTGTGAGGGGTATTGCAAAGAAGAGGGCCCATAGTGGAGTGTCACATACTTTAGGGTACAGAGCCCAGAATTTATCCAGTTTTTGTTGAGATAAAAAAATTTATGTCAAAGTTAAAGTCTCCTGGAGTGTGGATAAATGCATAGACATCAGCTGGGCTAAATTGTAATGAGTTTTTAATTAGTTCTTTCCCTACATAGTGTCTGTCTGGAAAAAACTGTAGCTCCTCCTTATATCTTATTCGGACTGCAAACCTTCTTTTTGCTGCTTCAGCTGGCTTTTAAAATAAACTGGCATAACTTACATGTTCTGTAGGTGTAGGATCTGGGGTTACTGCTTCCTCTGTTGCCAGCGTTGTTGGATGTTCAGTGTTAATGAAGGGTGGTCCTACCCCAAGTGTTTCAGCTCTTTGTCGATTTCTTTTGAAAGATCTACCTGTGGTAGGAGTTCTCCCTGGTGATTCAGTCCCAGTTTGTGTCACCCTTGGAAACCATGACTGTAGAGCTAGTGAATGCATAGTTTGCTCACCGGGAAGTTCATTGAGAGTCACTTCTGTCAGTGGTTCATCTGTTTTCATTGCTTCCACCCTTGTTGCATGTGCAGTGCCAGGATGTTGTGCAACTGTACCAGCTGCCGTTCCATTGTCTGGGAAGCTTCGTTCAGCCGACTGAGTTTCTTCGGATATCCCTGCCTCTGTCTCCTCAATCTTTACAGTGCTAGGATGTTGCAGTGTTACCTCTTCTTGAGGCTCGGGAAAAGGACCATATTCAATGTTTTCCTCCACTATTTCAGTGGAAATATGTTGAGAGACTTGGTGTCTAGATGACATAGTGGTTCCTGGCAAGGGAATTGATGAGTCAGGTATTCATGTCCCATTTGGTGATTCAATCCAGCCCGCTCCATGGAGCGCTGATTCTGGAGACCAGTTCTGTTGCTTTCCTTGTGAAGCAGTTGCCTCTGTACTTGGCCAATCCATTACAGCATCCAGAAATTCAGTATTGCTATCCAGGTCAGTTTGTTAAAACTAAACTGAACAGGGCTAAGCTTTTCAGTTACTAGATGGATTGAGAACTTGCTGATGGGGATAACCCAGTGAGTGAGGGTGGGTGGACATTTATCCAATCTGGGCTAGGTGACAAGTGGGGTACTGCAGAGGTCCGTACTTGGCCCCACATTGTTTAACCTATACATACTGCAAGTGGTATAAACAACAACATTGCAATCATAGTAGCTAAATTTGCCGATTATATTAAGATTGGGGGAGAAGTAGACACATTAGCAAAACAAACAGCTCATATACACAATCTCGAGATCATTGAAGCATGGACTCAGGTAAACAAAATGTCTTTAAATCTCAATAAATGTGTGGTGTTACATATGGGGAAAAATAACACCCAAACAAAATATAAAATACAAAACCACACTATAAGAGTGGCCTCTAAAAAGAGAGATCTTGGCATCATAATTAATGATTCATTCACCCCGGTAGGGCACTGTAAAAAGATCACTCAAGCAGCTAACACGTTATTGAATTGCATAAAATATACATTTGTGAATAAAAGTGAGCACTGTATCCTTTCATTATACAAAACCTATATCAGACCCCACCTAGATTTCTATTTCCCCTTTTGGAATCCCTATCTAAAAAGAGACATACAACTAATCAAAAAGGTGCAACATAGGATTACAAAAATCATCCCAAACCTGAGGCAGCTATCATATAAGAAAAGATTGGTAAGAGCGAGGCTATTCACACTTGAGGAGAGACGTAGCAAGGGGGATCTGCTCCAGCTGTATGGAATTCTACAAAATCCATCCTTTATGACACAATGCAGATTAGAATTTATAGAACATAAAACCCATATAATAAGTAATAAATAGCTAGCTATCCCAAAAACAAACACGTGCAAAAGAAATAGCTATTTTACTATCAGGGCTACTAAGTTATGGAATGCATTGCCTCATCAGGTGGTAGAATCAGAAAACTTTGATGTGTTTAAGAAAAGGTTAGACATACATCTGAACTGGTAGTTGTAACATATTCAATTCACCTACAAGGTTGTGGGGGACACTCTTAATGGGTCACGGTCTTCTTGTGTCTTTCTCACCTAGTAACCTAACCTAAGGAAGGTAGGGCCCAAGGGGAGGAAACTACCCCAGGGAGCAAGTTGAAGGAGACATAGGCATATTAGGGAACAAGGGGGGAAAGAACAGAAGGCATGAAAGGAGAGGTGTAGAGGTGGCAAGGCACGGAGAGGGAAGCAAAAGGGGGAGTTAAAGAGGCAGCAAAGGCAGGAAGGGGGAAGGGGGTTGCAGAAGACAGCAAGGTTTGGAAAGCCATGTGTGCCAACTCAAGAAGTCTAGGAAATAAATATCCAGACCTGGAGGCCACTATGACAAAGGCAGACTGGAATCCTGTGGCCATAACTGAGTCATGGTGCACTGAGAGCCACAATTGGGACATGGCCAAACCAGGCAACTCTCAGTCCAGAAGGGACAGAGGGGAGGAAGGGTGGAGGACTGGGCTGTATGTGAGGAAGGATATCAGATTGACAGTCTTGCAAAGGAACCTAGGAGCAAAGGATGGGTTGGAGGTGCTGAGGGTCACCCTGGATACAGGAGCTGAAGCCACAGTTTGTACTTGGAGGGGATATACAGACCTTCAACACAGTGCAAGGAATTGAATAAGGCACTTAGGAAAGCCATCAGCATTATGGCAAAAAAGGGGCAGGTGCTGTTGCTAGGGTCTTCAATCTGCCAGATGTAGGTTGGAGTCTCACAGCCACAGCTTTGGCTAGAACCAAGCCATCCTAGACTCCCTGCAGGGGGTATCTCAGGCCACTAGTCAAGGAACCCACATGAAATGAGACAAACTGGACCTGGTGCTCACGAACAGGGACAGTGCTGCAGACATCACAGAGACGTGTCACCTGGGGACCAGCGATCCCTGTACAGTGTGGTTTAATATAAAGACGGTGACAGAGAAAAACCACATAAGGTCAAGGGTCTAGAATCTAGGAAGGTGGATTAAAAAATGGGTGAATGCCTCACAGACAGCCTAACAGGGGGGAGTACCAGGGTCAGGTGGAGGAACAGTGAGGTAAGTTGAGGGAAAGCATAACAAAGGCAGCAAGCATCTGTGCGAAGGAAGTGAGCAAAAACAGCAGGGAAAAAAGACCACTATAGTTCTCAAAGGAAGTGGCTTCAAAGGTAAAGGGTTAATGGGTAGTATTCAGGAGGTATAAAGAGATGCAGAGAGAAAAGGATAGGGAGACATAGCAGGTAAAGCAGAGGGAAGCAAGGAAGGTGGTGAGAGGTGTGGAGAAAGTATAGTCAATGGGGTAGTTAATGAGGACAAGACTTCTTTGGCTATGTAAGAGAAAAGAGGAAGACAAGGGGAAGGATTGTGAGGATAAATTGGGAGGGATTGTGAGTATAAATTGGGCAGTGAAAGATTCCACAGAGGAGGATCAGGAAAAAGTGGATACCCTGAACAGGTACTTCTGCTCAGTCTTCACAGTGGTAGGAGAAAAGGATGGAATAAATAGAAGCAGCAGGAACACTGGGGAGAGGGAGGTGTACACAAGTCCATTCACAGAGGAAAAAGAGTCCTTAGAAGAGTTACAAATCTGAAAAAGGACAAAGCTATGGGGCCAAACAAGATACATCTAAGGGTGCTGAGGGAGCTTAAGGAGATACAGTGCTGGCCTGCTGGTGAAGTGGTAGACCTACAGCGTGTGGTGCCAATGGCCTAGGTTCATCAGCGAACTCAGGCTGTCAGAGGGTCAGCTGGGGGGGGAGGAGGTTTGAGCTTCCATAGGATTGCTCTCCTCCTTCAAGGAGGAAGGGCTGCTGTGCACTGACCTCTAGTGGTGGATGAGTGTCAGGCACCCAGGGACAGCAATTCTGGGATGGGAGGTGTGGTGCTTGACAATGTCCTGCATGTGCATGGGCATGTCTAGGTGGTATTGCCCCTGTTGGAGGTATGTGTTTGTAACTTGAAATACTTATGGGACCTCATCAAAAATTAATTGCTGGTTCAACTGAGCTTAATCCATCTTCATATTACTTGATATGAATAAAACTTGTCCTACTACTACTTGCATGTTCACTCTCCTGGGGAAAGCATAGGAGGAGGAAAACATGGCTGGCCAGCATGAAGGGACTAACCCGTTGCAGGCTCCGCACCCAGCTGTACAATGCACTTCCTGTCTGAGGAGCCTTTCTATGGTCCAAGCTCGGGAGGGGAGGGTGCCCTGCCACAGGCAGTAAGCTGTGGGGAAGGCAGGAGTTGGATGGTAAGTCCATATTGGACCAGGGTGACCAGCTGGGGGGGATGGTCCCTGATGATGGGGCCAGCTTGCAGTAAAATAAAGAGCACTAACTGCAAAAAAAAAAAGCTTAGGGAGGTATGGCTACACCTCTGACAGCTCTATTCAACAACTCACGGGAAACAGGAATGAACTGGAGTAGGGCAGATGTAGTCCCACTTCGTAAGAGCAGCAGCCACAAGAAAGTTGGCAACTGCAGAACAGTCAATCTAATGTCAGTGGTGGGATAGCTACTGGGAACACTATTAAAAGAAAGGCTAGTGGAGTATCTTAAACCCAGCAGGTTACAAGACCTGAGGTAGCATGGATCAATGGGAGGGAAAGTCATGTCAGATGAACCTGACCAATTTATTTGACTGGGTGACCAGGGAACTAGATCAGGGTGGGGTGGTGGATGTGGCCTACTTAGACTTCAGCAAGGCCTATGATACCATACCACAAAGGGGGGCTTATAAGGAAACAGGGCAGTTAAGAGGTGGGACATAAAGTGGTAAACTGGGTAAAGAACTGGTTGATGGAAAGGTGACCAAGGATGATGGTAAATGTACTCACTCTAATGAGGGGAAAGTGACCAGTGGGGTTCCTCAGGAGTCGGTGCAGGGACCAGTCCTCTTCAGTGACTTCATAAGCAACATTGCAGCAGAGCTGGAAGGGAAGGTATGCCTCTTTGCACATGACATCAAAATCTGTAATAGGGTAGATATTCGGGGGGGGGTTGTAAAGAATAAGTAGAGACTTGGAAAACTTGAGGAATGGTTGAGGGTATGGCAGCTGGGGTTCAATACAAAAAGTGCAAAATCATGCACTTAGGGCACAGAAACCCGGGGTGGTTTATAAAATGTGGGAGGGAGGTACTGATTATCACAAAGCAGGAAATAGACCTTCGGATCATCATATCTGATAACCTCAAGTTGACGGGGCAGTGCAACAAGGCACTAGCTGATGTTGTCACTGTATCGATCACTGGCGAGACCCCACCCCCACCCCAGAGTACTGTGTCCATTTCTGGGGATCACATCTCAGACAGGACATAGACAGGGTAGAGGCTGTCCAGAGGAGGGCAACTAAAATGATGCAGGCATTGTATCAAAAGCCCTATTAGAAGAGACTGAGAGATCTCAATATGTACATCCTGGAAGAGAGGAGGGAGAGAGGGGACATGATAGAGACCCTTAAGTACCTGACAAGGGTGAATAGACACAGAAGGAAATATTGAAAGGTGCCCCAGGATAAGACAGTATGCAATGAAGCTGGAAGGGGGAAGTTTAGGAGGGATGTGAGTAAGTACTTTTCCACTGAAACAGTGGTGGAGACCTGAAACAGTCTACCACAAAAGGTGTTGGGAGCAAAAATAGTGGTTGGCTTAAAGTACGCAGGGGATAGGCACAAAGATATCTTGGTAGAAAAGAAGGGTGAGGGAGTAGCTGGAGATCAGGTCTGCAGTGACCATATAGGCAGGGACAAACTGGAAAGACTAGGTGGGCCAAGTGGTCATTCTCTGCTGGCATATTCTGTTTCTATGTTTCATTCTGCCATTAAAAAGGGACAACTGCATTGTGTTCAGAGCCCAATCTGACTCATGTGGTTTCTAGGTATACTAAGGCTGGTCACCTTCCTATTAGGTTTACTGGGGACTAATAAAAAATAAAGCACACCGAGGCCAGGCTGAGGGTTTGAGCCTATTGGTGGTGGCCATGTGGCAGCACATTGGGCAAAATGTGACTGAGATGGGAACCAAGCTTTTACACAAATCAAGTACTTTTACAACTGTATGTTTCCACACTGAAGGAAAAACCTTTCTACATCCATCCCCTGTCTTCTGGTCACAGAAGGGTATGTTTTCCCTGCAAGTGGGAGAATGGGACTTATTTGTAAATTAACATTCATGGTCAAAAGGCTGGTGACTCTTCATTTATACTTCCAATATTAATGATCTGTGTATTATATTCATCCATGATATGCGCTGGAAGTACCTCTCTGTGACAAAAATTACTTTAAAGTTCCTCCTCCCATGTTATGTAGTACTGTATACAGTATCTTCAAAAAGGAACTAAGGGTCCTTTTATGCAAACATATATTTAAAACCGGTTCAGTCAAAGACCCATTGCAAGAGTGTGGCTGCCAACCCAGCATGACAACCACAACACAGGGTACACACACGGCTGCCTCTCCCAAGGTGACAACCACCATATCACATGCCTTGTGATATAGTTTCTTCATACATTTGGAACAAAACTTGCTATAATGTCACAATGTTCAGCATATTTACAGCTAATATGATAAAGACAGGTTACACAGACTATTCTGATGTTCACCATTTTACCAAGTGTGACTGCTGCTATGCACCTTCCTGAAAATCCATAAGATACATTTCACCAGTTCCACTTTAACCACATGGGTATATCATAAAAATGAAAAAAAAAATCTTCTTACAGCATAAAACCAATGTTTATTTTACCAAAGCATGCAAGTAAAGTTAGCCTCTATGCTCTGATTAATGAATCATTTAAGCAGTGTCTAGCTGGGTGACACAGATGCAGGACTTGTTGAAGTCTAGGCTGCTACCTACTGGTTTAACTTTCCTTGGGATTAAGAAAAGGCAGAACAGGGTGTCAGATGACATCCACATCATGAAGATGTTATGGCGATGGCCTCAGGGATGGACAGCTGGTGACCTTTTGGGGGGAGCATTGATGGGAAGCCAGGCTGCCACAACAAGGCCATCCCCCTGCAAATCCCAGTTCCAGGTCAGGATAAAATGACAATAAAGGGGGAAAATAGCAAGCCTAACTCCTCACAGTGCAACTCAGTGGTGCTGTAGCAAGCAGAGGCTGATACCACAGATTTGTTTTTTGGCCTGTGCTTTGTGTTTTCATAGCTTGTGGTGGTCCAGGATGCTCAGAGAGGGGAAGATGACTGATGCAGAGTTTAAGCAGCAGTTGGCAACCACTGTCCAGGCAAAAGGGAAGGCATGGTGGAATGCTTGCTTCCAGAACCTAGAAGGCCCAAGCAAAGAAATATAGGGTATGCAGTCCCCAGCAGATTCCTGATGCACAGATGAATCCTCTGCCAGGCAGGCCAGATTTTGAGAATTTGAGTGCTGAGGAACTGAGGGAACTTCTAAGGTGTACTTTTGAGGGTTCTGCCACAAAGGGCAAACCAGCTCCCAAATTCCCAAGAAGGGTGATGAGAGGGGCTCCTGTTCACACAAGGCCAAGGGACAATGATCTCCTACTGTGTGAGGGCCCCCAGACCTTGAGGAGTCCTCCTCTAGCTTTCCTGACAGGGGCAACCCAACCGGCAGCCCCACCCCAGGCTTCAGTGCAATCTAGTCTGCCTCTACCAGTAATTACATTCCTGGTGCAACCACTGCAGACAGGGGTTCATCCCCAGTGCTTCCAGCATTCCCACAGCCTATGGTGTCCCGGGTGGGCCTGTCACTACTTGAGCAGAACCTCAAAAAAAGGTGCTGCCATTCAGCAAAGCTCAGGAGCATAGGCAGTCAGAACCCCAGTCAATGGGGACAGCACCAAGACTGATTCAGGGGGGTGGGAGTCACGCCCCAAACCCAGGCACCCACTGTGTAGCAAGCCAGGCCACAACCTGTGGTTATGAGCTGCATGAGCGTTGGGAAGCCAGTGGTCGCACCTCTCCAACAAGGTGAGGCAGCAGACAGGAAATTGGGAGTATGTGGATGTAATCATGATGCTTAACAAACACAAAGAGCCTAAGGAGGAAAAAGAGAAGAAAGCCAAGGATGAATGAATGAAGATTATGAGGCCACGATTCGCTGAACTTGTGAGAATTAGTTGGCTGGGTTCAGATTTTTTTCAGGTACAGTCTATTGACCCAGGTAAGTCAGGTTAAGGCAGCTGGCCTATGAACTTATTACAGCTGGATGGTAGCCATGCATGCCAGCAAGCCAGAGGGTGGCCAGCTGGAGTATGATAAAAAATGTCATCAGATGTAGCAAAATTATGTAGCCAAGACCTTGGACATGTTGAATCTCCAATTGTTGTGGGTCACTGTTATCAACAGAGGGGTTCAGTGCTCCAGCACTGGCTTTCAGTCAGGTGACAGCAGTCACCAAGCAAAGGGGGTCACAACAGTAGCAGCAGTATGGGGTCAGGCAGGGAGTAGCTGCTATAATTTCAATCAGGGAATGGGTCAAGTAGAGCCTCTTAGGTACAGGCATGAGTGTATGGCATGTGGTCACCTGTACCCATTCACCCAATGCAAAAGGAGTGCCACCATGCCACGACCCTTTCAGAAGTGGCACAACAGACCTCCTCGTGCCAGTAAGGGTGGACTGCATTAAGGCATGTTTGATCACGTATCCGGATAGTGCAGCCACTCATGCCCTGGCAGACTGCTTTAATAAAGGTTTTAAAATACTGTACAGTGGCCCCATAAGTTGTTCGAGGCAGAAAACCTGAGGTCTGCCAGAGAATGACTGATGGTCATCCAGGTCAAGCTGGCAAAGGAGGTGTCAGCAGGTAGGATATATATAGAATAATGCATATGCAGGTGGTTGATATGGAGTTTTCTTACACACCCAAAATGTGTGATAATAAAAAAACCTTGCGAGCATAGCTCGAGAGATTTTTTTTATTATCACACATCAAGGGTGTGTAAAAAAACTCCATTTTAACCACCCGTCATATGTTTTATTTTATATAATAACAGGCTAGGATTAATATCAGGCTATGGTGCTAAGAAACCTCTCGCATCAGTACAAAACACAAACAGCTCCCACATAACTTCAAATGCAGCGTTTATTACTTCAGGACAAATTTTTCTAAGCGAGAAGTGAACAGAATGGTATAACATGTAAATTCGGTACCTTTTTTAATCTTCATTTCTAGGTTTCATCAAGCAGAAGTATTGGGATTTTTTAAATACGAGGAAAAGGTCAAAGTTCATTAGACTGCTAAACATAACAGTAACGAAACGTGGCTCCATTGTACTGTCACTTTAGATGGGGAGTCTCTGCTTTATTTGTGCTGCTTTCAGAGTTAACGAACTGCCTGTGTGTTTTTTTTCCGTTAGGGAAGTGTCTCGCGCTGCCTGTAAGCTGATTTTTCAATGATTCTCGGCGAGTTGATACGACTTTTTTCATATCAAACTGCGAGTTGATACGACTTTTTAACAAGCGTGAAAACGAGTTGATATTGGCCATAGCCAGTTATTATACAGCTTTAACTTTCCAATTAAAGCTGTGTACTTCACAAATTAAAGCTGTATACAGTGGGGAAAAACACACACATTAAACAACAGTAAACACAACAAAATACAGAAATAAAAACTACCAATTAAAACATTACCAACCAGTTAAAACATCAATCAACAAACCTGCCAAACCAATTACTTAATTTCCAGTGTTAAAGATTACTTTTACAACACACAGTCTTATAACTGGAAAATAAATCCCTACAACCAAAACACTACCTGCAGCCTCACATTAACCTTAAATTCACCACATCTTACCAAATTGCCATGCTCCACAATGCTCCAGCTCTCCCTTCAGAGACCAGACTCCCCATGCTCCTGCAGACTTGTTCCTCAGTACTCCCACTAACTCCTCAGGCACCAAGCCCTCCATGCTGTCACCTCCATGTTTATCAATGCCAGTCCCTTCATGCTGCTCACACACCACTCCAGAGCTCAGAATCCAACACCTCTCAATGACACACACCACACTCAACAACAAAATCCAGCACCTCATACCCACACATGCTGTTCCTGGCCCCAGACACAACACCCAAATGAAACTACTCACTATCCGTCAAAATGTTGCAGACGTGCCCCTTACATATAGGGGATCCCATATACAGGAAATACTAAGGCCAAAATGGTGGCTATAAAAAAATTCCACTCCACTATGGCAAGCTGGGACGAAACACAACAAAAGGCAAACCTAGAAATGGTCAGCAACACAAACTAAAGGTAAAAGTAGTCATCCTAATGTATTATATAAATCCAAAGATGGGTAAGTCTGGAATACTTGTCGATATACAAATCTCGATAAAAATAATCAGATAAAAAAGCCACTCATCCTTCGGGCTTAATGCCTTATTGCCTTATTAGCCCCAGAAATGGGTATAGATTTCATTGAATGCCACACTAATCCATAAATTACTATTATTGGGGCTCAGTAGTGCCCCTCTAGGCAGGGTCGCAAATGTTGTTTTAAGGTTAACCCTTATTTTTGTCCCTTAATAACATAGTCCTCCCTAGATGTAATAGTCTGCATTTTAGCATACTCATTCCTGGAGCCAGGATCTCTGTTAGGATAGGGACACGTTGTTCAGATCAGATATTGTACTCTGTACTGGTTTAGTTCTGGCAGTACAGAGCTTATATTTTGCATATTTCATTGCTGGAGTCAACGTAGATAAATAATCAATAAATGGCTCCATTCACATATCTGGAATATGTAGTATGGTATGGGATGCACGCCCATTGGCTCACGCTGTGGACCAATGGGCGTACAGCCCTACCTATGGTGTTAGTCGGCGGGTGGCGGGGCGGCAGATGGGGAGGTGCTGCTACCCACCGCTGACCTGGGGGGGCTGGGCAGTGGGGCTCAGTGGACGGGTGGGGAAGGGGGTACTGCTAGACCACCAGGGATATTGGACGTAATTCTTTTTTTATTACAAAAGACCGCAATCGGGCTAACAGTGGTCCACTGGACCACCAGGCATATTGGAAATCATATTATTCATACTTAAGCCCACGATTGGGCTGACAGCAGTCCACTGGAACACCAAGGATATAGAATATCATATTATTCATACTTAAGCCCGCGATCGGGCTGACAGTGGTCCACTGGACCACCAGGGATATTGAATGTGATTATTTGAACAGATGCCCGCGATCGAGCATGGGGGGGGCGCTGCCACAGAGGTGCAGCCGGAGCTGGGGTGGCCACCCACAGGTGGCAGCTGCCGTGTTGCGCCATACAATATGGCAGCTCACCTGTGGGTGGCCAGCTATGGTTCCTTTTTTTAGGGGTTAACTTTTGCAGCGCAAGTAGGGGTTGCACATGCATGGACTCAGCACATCCCAGACTGAATATCGAGATGTGCAGAGTATGCAAGGGCATGCCCCCCTACCTGCACTGCATACGTTACTGATGCACTCTGGAGCATCGGGATTTGTGCCAGGCACAATTCCCATTTGAATATCACGCTGGGGCACATCAGTGGGTTGCGCATGGTGCAACACTGTTGCACCATTCACAGCCCTTTTGAATATCTGGGCCTGAATGTCTAAGTGTGTTATGTGAATACAGTCTGTTAAAATGTGATATTATTGTATGTTAAAAAAACCTATATAAAATAAATGTTCTTTATATGGCATTAAATGGGTTTAAAGTAAAGTTTACCTAGTGTGAGAAACTGTTCCACACATTTATACAGTATAAAACCTATCTGGAGACATTTTCCCAACTATACACCCAACCAGTTACTATACTCCATAAATACTGAGTCCTTCAGTGCTGTAACAAGATTGTATAAAAGATGATGTCAATTGTCAGTGTAAGTGCCAAATTAAAAAAATAAACCTGTCAAGGACCCCCAAGTAAATGCATGCATCCTGATATATTCAGAGTTCAAAAATGTGTCACTATATAATCAAACTACTATATGTACAGAAATATTGTAAGGAATCTGGATAAAAACACAATGAAATTACCCCCCCCCCCGGGGAACGATAACTAGTTAGAAGGAAGTATATATTCACTATGCATGAGAGCCAAGAGTCCTAACGCACCATCATTTACATCAATTACTACAATATTTGCCCAATGGAATTTAACCCGTGAGGGGTCCCCAAGTAAATTAGGTCATGCATCCTGATATGTTAAGAGTTCAAAAATGTGTAAGTATTAAATCAAATTGCTATGAGTACAGTAACAGGCTAAGGAATCTGAATAAAAACCCAATAGAATTAACCCCCCCCCCCGAGCAGAAAACTAGTTAGATAGCGGTCCAGGACTGGCTTTACTCCGATGAACTCCTCCTCAATGCCAAGAAAACAGTCTCAGTAACCTTTGGCACTAGGCACAGACTGTCGAGGCTCCCCTCCCCGATCACATTCCACACCCTGGATGGAACACTCATGGAGGCCAGTACCTCCTTCAGATACCTTGGGGTCTGGCTGGACCAGCACCTCAACTTCTCTGCCCATGTTGATTCTATAATCAAAAAGCTGCACCCCAGGCTCAGGGCTCTTTACTGCAACCAGCACTGCATCCCTGTCTCTGCCTGCAGGGCCATTGTGCAGAAAATGATCCTCCCCGTCATTGACTACAGGGACGTAGTCTACAGTGCCGTTCCTAAGTCCACCCTAGCCAGACTGGACCCTCTTTTCCATTCTTTCTGTTGCTTTGTCCTAAATTGTCCATATTCCACACACCACTGTACCCTTTACCAGACTACGAACCTCCCCTCTCTAGACAACTCAAGACTGTCCCACTGTGCTAAGTTCACAGCCAAATACTGGTCCCAGCTGCTCCCCTCCTACCTCGCCACTGCCCTTGTCAACTCCAGCACCCCAACATACTCCCTCAGAAAATCTGACTCTCAGTCCCTAGCTGTCCCACATAGGTCCACTGCTGCAGGCCAAGCGGCTGCCAGCTACCGCCTACCACTGATGTGGAATTCCCTCCCAGCAAACATTTGCCACTTCTCTTCCCCCCCCCACTCCTTAACTCCATGCTCAAATCACATTTCTCAGCTACCAGCTCATGCACCTAGTCAGCTTGTGGGTCACAAACTGGCAGAACCATGCATCCAAGCTGGGCTCTCATTTCGGTATGTCCCACCTGTCTGACTATATTACAAGGTACTGATTCTAGTTTATGCCTGTACTCTTTATCTCAAATCCTTTGTGTTTAAACCTGGACCTATTGTGCTAGCAGTTATTCTTTTATGTAACCACAATTAAGCAATAAGGCATGACCAAGGGTTATGTTAATGGTTTGTTAATCACCTTCTAGGGGTGTACTGTGGCACGAGGTGTAGCCGAGTGCCACATGCCCCTAGAGGGTGATTAACTGACAATTAACATAATCCCTGGGAGTGCCTTATTGCTATTATAATAAAAAAATGTTTTTAAACAGTGCTAAACCTTGTTCAGCATATGGCTAAGCTCCACATGTATGTTAGTAAAAGATTAACATAAGGCTGTTAGAATGTTTGAAGCCAATCAGAAAGCTCCATTTCTCAGACCTTTTTATAATTGTATTATATGTCTGTCTTTCATCTATGTCTCTGTACCCCCTTCCCCCAGGACACATCTGGAAACGAGCAGTAGACTGCTCAGCATGCCTTCCTGGTTAAACGCTTAAATAAATAAATAAATAAATAAATTAAAATATACACTATGTATGTGAACTAAAAACACACTATAACATCATTATGTCAAGTACCTGAATATAATCCATACCTAAATATAACCACAACCCCCTACACCCTCACCCACCATATCCACATAACCCCTCCAAAAAAACATACCCCCCACACACACAGTTCTTGGGTAAGAAACTAACATGTTGATAACCAGTTAAAAGGGACTCTATAAATATTAAAGCAGCAGTGCATTAATCTGGTGAAAATATGTAACATATGCTTTTTCATTCTATTTTAAATTGCCCCTTATCTACTGATTTGTATGATACCCTTTGCTCCCCATTTTATTTATTTAATTTTATTTATATATTTACATCTTGGAAGTACCATTTGAGCTAGAAGCTCTTTACATAGGTTCCACTTCAGGTACAACACAATTCAGACATACAGAGAACAGTTATACAGAGTTACATAGCTTTTACAGGATATACATTAGGACATGATTACATAAAAGCAACAGCTAGTAAAAATGTTACAAGGAAAAGGGTGGGTTACAAACTGCTTTAGGCCGACTTAGTGCTTTTTTCACATCTGAAATAATAAAAGGAGAGCTCCTTTTAATATGGCTTGGGCCAGGTTTTCATCAGTATTCTCAACTGTTTATTTACAGCAGTTGTTTAAAATAACTTCTGTCGTGACTAACATGAATAATTATGCAGCAGACACTGCTCCCTGAGCTTATGAGACAGATGTTCAAAAACAGCTGAGAATACTGATGAAAACCTTGTCTGAGCCATATTAAAAGGAGCACTCCTTTCATTATTTTAGACGTGAAAAAAAAAATACTAACTTAGACCCAAAATGGAGAAAGAAGCATATCACACAAGTCAGACGGTGAGGGGCAATCTAAAATAGCATAAAATAGTATAGGTCAAAATTTTCACTGTATTCTTGCACTGCTGCTTAAAAACAAAAAACAAACACATGCTGAAGTCCTATTATATGTCCGTCCTTAGAAGTAAAGGTCTGTGTAAGTTTAAGTAGGGTAATGTGACAGAAATTCGAAATCAATGTTCATGCCATCTTCCACCATATTGAGAAGTAAAATAAGTCTGATCTCAGAAGTCCGTCTCTGTTGTATACTTTTGAAATGTCATATTAAAGACCATTACTGACATATCTGAGATTGAGAGGTCCATCTTAGAGAAGTGTTGCCCCACTGGTTTTTCAGTCATCTTCATATTAATAGTATGCCTGTGCTAGTTCATTCTAGTGCAGAATGGTTGCTTTGTCTTTCCTACATACCCTGTTTGAGGACATTTCTTGCATTGAATGAAATAAACAACATTACTTGATGTACATGTACAGTATGAGTTTCCTGTATCCAGAATTATCTGTTTTGTGATGTAGCTACACAGTCTAAAATGGAAATTATCTCACATGTCCTACATCCGGATTGATTACAGGGTTGTGTACCATTTAGTGTCATGGTATTCTGTTCTGGTGCAAGTTTACTCCTAACAATCAGGTTAGCTAAATTAGGTGGTTGTTTAAAAGATAGTAGTGGTAGTTCTTGAAAAATACAATTTAGGATCTTATCCTCACTAAATATTGGGTGGAGGTCCATAACAATCTTACGTAGACATTCTAGGTCAGGATGATACGTGACTACTAAGGGTATTCTGTTGGTAGTGGTCCTTTTCTTATACTGAAGTAGTTGTTTCCTTGGTCCCTGTGTTGCACGTTCTACTGCTCTGTCAATTTCTCTGGAAAAATATCCCTGCTCAATAAAGGTTTTTTTCAACATAGCCAAATGCATATCTCTGTCTTCTTCTTTTGAACAGATACGGTGATACCGAAGTGCTTGACTGTACATGACAGATTTTTTGAGTGTCTCTGGTGATTACTATTCCTTTGTAAGTATTTCTGTCTGTTGGCTTCCTGTAAATACATGTATGTGAGGTTCCATCCTTGATGGCGACAGTGGTGTCCAGAAAATTAACACTAGTGGCAGAATATTCCAGGGAAAGCTTTATGGTTGGGTGGAGGTTATTAAGTTCCTGATGAAAATCCTTAAGTGTGTCAGTGCCTTCTGTCCAAATTATAAACAAATCATCAATATAAAGGAAATAAGCAAGTGGTTTGTGTGTACAGTGCTTTAGAAAGTCCTCCTCCAAATTCGCCATAAAGAGATTAGCATACATTGGAGCCATCCTGGTGCCCATTGCTGTTCCCATAGTTTGAACATAATGTTTACCATTGAAGCGGAAGCTAACTAATTCTCCCCCCCCCCGGAGGGGTTAACTCCATTGTGTTTTTATTCATATTCCTTATAATGTTTCTGTGCATATAGTAGTTTGATTATATAGTGACACATTTTTGAACTCTAAACATATCAGGATGCATGGACTCATTTACTTGGGGGTCCTTGACAGGTTTGCTTTTTTAATTTAGCACTTACACTGACAATTGACATCATTTTGTATACACTCTGGTTACAGCACTGACGGTCTCATTGTTGATGGAGTATAGTAACTGGTTGAGTGTATAGTTGGGAAAATGTCTCCAGATAGGTTTTATACTGTATAAATGTGTGGAACAGTTTCTCACACTAGGTAAACTTTACTTTAATCCCACTTAATGCCATATATAGAAAATTTCTGTTATATAGGTTTCTGGTTTTTTAACATACAATAATATCAGATTTTGACAGACTGTACTCACATAACATACTTAGACATTCAGTTTTTAAGTTAGTGGAACTTTCTGTTCGAAGGATTCATATCTTATTCTGTGGACATTTGACCTTGGAAGGCTTCTCAGCTTAATAGCAAACTGGTAAAATCTAGTTCTTCTTATTTAAACTTCAGTTATGGTTCAAATTAGTAATTTAAACCAATGACAATTCTTTCTGGTTTTTGTGTATGATCTGGGTGTTAATAGTATGTGATTTTCTAAATAACTGCCATAAGCATCTGAGGAAGGACTTGGTTGGTCCAAAAGCTTAGGCATTTTGTTCTTTTTTTTAACATCAATGTTAGTCCAATAAAAGGTATCAAACCATTTGCTTCTGGATCTTATTTTCCAGGAAACAATCAGGAAGACTTCCAATGGGTCAGCGGGTGTTTTAAATCTGTAAAAAGATTTGCTGCAATTAAATAGACTGCACAAAACCTAAAGTGAATTTGTTTCACAGTTTAAATGTCTCCAGGCTCCTGCCTATGAATTTTGCTGCTGCACTTTCAGTGATTAAAATAAATGGAAAATAAGAAAGCTACCAGCTGGTAAGTTACTTGATTCACCTGAGTGCTGACTTTTTATCGTCTATGGACGATGTTTGTGTTTGAATTTGAAAATCAGAGCCTGAGTAAGTGCACTGAAGAGTGTTTCAGTGAGCATCTAAACCTGTTTCCTAACTAATAACTTTTTCAATAGTTTGTTAATGTGTGAATTTAATTGTAGTACAAAATGCACTCACTTTTTTTGTGGGGGTCATATTTTTGACAGATTTTCATGTTTTGCAGCTTTAAACATTTTGTGAAGGGCTTACTGTAGTTGATTTTTCTAACAGTGTTTACAATTTCCCAAGTAAATCACAAATTAAAGAAAAAACAATGTGATTTTAATGAGCTATCATACAGGTGACTATTTTTATCTCAGCTGAGTTTTTTTTTTGTTATGTCTTATCAAATGCACACACTTCTGTAATGCACTTGCTCAGTAAAGTACATCTCAACAATTTTTCAGTGCAATTACAAACATTTTTTTCTAATTAAAATACTAGACTGTCTTATGACAAACCAAAACCACACAACTGTAAACATTTAGAATAAAGTATTTTTTTTTTATTTTAGCATTAGAAGTTTTTGTTTGTGCCCAACTTGTATGTTTTTTAGTAATTCTTTCAGGCAGTCCACACGAGCGTTAAAAAAAATTTCAACCTTATCATATAAAACCGAAAAAATACTACCTTCTGAAACTGTGATAAGACCCTATTCTGGGGCAAATTTTAATGATTCAGTAAGTTTCAGAATGTAATACTTTGTAGGGGTTTTTTTCACTGTTTGTGGGAAAATGTCTTAATTTGGGACTCTTACATTATTTCACAAATTAACAACCTTTGAACTGCCAGACTGATTTTTAACGAACTTGACAAAGAGTTAATCCTTAGGACTGACATGACACACACCAAATTTTGCAGTTCTAGGGGTTAAGATACAAGCTGTTAAAAACAGTGTTTTTGACACAAATACAAGCACCAAACTCAGCCCTAACATACAGGAGCTGCTGCGCCTGTATAATTGTCTGAAATAAAAATGGTAGGTGAGAATTAAGGATGCAATACAAAGTAATAAAAGAGGGGAAGGGATATGCAACATTAGAGTACAAATACCCCATTATACAGTACAAGTGTAACATTAAGTTTAATACCCTCTCTCAAAGCAAAAAAAAAGCTAAGTTTGCCAGTGGGTGGGTAATTTTCTTTGTTTTGAGAAAGGTTTCCAAATTTAGGGGTCAAAATAAATCATGTAAGGTATACAAATAGATATAAGGAATACATAATGGGTTTCAGTGACATAAAACATTCATCTCCATTAGTGAGCGGTAAGATCCATTACTCACAAGTGGCAAAGGTATTACAATTCATGTGTGGAGATAAATGTGTTATTCTTATTTAATTATTTATTTATTTATTTATTTATTTATTTAGTTAGTTAGTTAGTTCTAAGATTACAAGTATCTTTGAGCCGAGGCTCTTTTACAAAGGTTCCACATCATTGATTACAGCAGGACAAACATGAATGTAGTATAAATCTTGAAGAAGGAACATTTTCAATACTTAAAGTTACAGGGAATTAGTGTGAACTAGAAAAAAAGGGGGGTAATCAGAGACACAAGAAGGAGGGTGGCTGTAGGGGGAGCAAGAAGTTTAAGGAGGTAGGGGAGAGAAGGGGAAGAAGAGGAAGAAGAGGTCAAGATGGAAGGGGCAGGAGGGTGATGGGGGAGAGAGGAAGGGAAAACAAGGTGGGAGCTGAGCAGCCAGATGGCATTGTCTGAGGCTGATGGGGGAAGTGCAAGTAGTGGGGCAGGGTGTAGGCAAAGTGCTATAGATATGGTGGCCCTCCAGGGCAGCTATGGCAATGGAACCACAAGGTGGGAGGTCTGCTTAGTCAAGGCAGTCACAGGAGCTGGAGGCAATGAGTGAGAGGTGGCGCCTTGACTTAAAAGCACTGAGTGACGTTGTGGAGGTGATGTCACTGGGAAGTCCGTTGAGCCAGCTGAGGCCCCATAAGCAAAGGATCTTTGACCTTGTGATGTGCGACAATGGAGGATTTGAAGAAGCTGTGGTTTTGACCCCCCTTGTGTTGCAGTTGTTGTTTCTGGGTTGTAGGAGAGCACAGACTCCAGGAGGTGCAAGGCCCAACATTATTTTCTTCGCAACAATGCAAGTTTGGTATTTTATTCGATTGGCAAGTTGCAACTATCCGGTTTGAATATAGAGGTCACAAGTGTGTGTGTGAGACGTTGAGAGCCAGTGATGAGTCGACAAGCCTTGTTGAGAGAGGTGGATACACGTTTGAGTGCAGTAGCAGTAGCGGAGCCATATATGATAAGGCTATAGTCAATAATGGTAATGATAGAGCTCTGGACAGCAACAGCCAGGACTTCGGGGGTTAGGTGTTTCCTGTGGTGGAACAGTAAGCCCAGGTGGGGATTTGCAGCTTTTGCAACATTAAATGCGGGCAGCATAGGAGAGGTGAGAGTCGAGGGTGATCCCAAGGTATTTGAAGGTTAGGACCTATTCCAGTGCGATACCTCATCTGGTGATAACGGAGAGGTGATGATCCTTATGTTTATTATGGGAGCTGCTGAAAATCATGGCCTTGTTTTTTTTCTGATTAAGGATCAGTTTGTGCTTTATAAACTAGCTCTCAACCAGGGGAAAAGCCATGCTGGAGGTTGTCTTGCAGCAGATTCGGGTCCTGGTAAGAGGCAAGGATTACTGCATCATCAGCGTATAGTATGATTTGTTCTGAACAGGAGTCCGGTAGTGTGTTATGGAACAAGTTGAAGAGGAGGGGACCCAGGATAGAGCCCTGAGGAACTCCAGAGCAAACAGGTTTGGCATCAGAGAGCACATCCATGATTTTTACATGTTGAGATCAGTTTTCAAGATAGCTTTTGAACCATGTAATAGATTCAGAGGAGAGTCCAGCATTTTTAAGCTGGGCTGGCAGTATAGGATAGAGGTTAGAGGAACAAGGTGTGAATGAGCTTGATACATCCAGCAGACCAGACCTGAGTTTGATTCTCACAACCTCCACTTGCATACTGTGTGACTCTGAGCAAGTCACTTAACTGCCCAGTGCTCCCAGGTCACCCCTGAAAACAGGCACTTGTGCCTAGTGGGCCTTACCTGGTTACCAAAGACTAAAAAAAAAAAAGGCAGGAGGCGGTGGTAGACAGTATCGAAGGCCTTGGTCAGGTCAATGTAAATAGCTCCAGTTAGTTGTCCATTGTCCAGAGAGCTGTGGATGGCACCAGTGAATTCAAGTAGGGCGGAGGATGTTCTATGACCTCTTCTGAAGCCATATTGCTGCCTGCAGAGAATGTTATATTTGTCCAAATAGTCGGTGAGCTGGTCTGCTACAATACATTCCAGGGCCTTTGAGAGGGGAGGTAGTATGGAGATTGGACGAAAGTTCACATGGGCGATCTTGTCACCACTTTTGTGGATCGGGGTAACAGAGGCCAATTTCCATTTGTCTGGGACCTGGCTAAGGGAAAGAGAGAAAGGTTAAAAATCTTGGTAAGGGGCGCAAGATCCTTGTCTACAGCGAGGGACAGCAGCTTGAGGTCGAGTGTATCATTGCTTGTTCTGGATTTGCTAATGGCTTTGGAGATGTACTTGTGGACTTGATGCTTCTTTACCACTTTAAAATAGAAGGGAGGTGACTGGCAGGGGTAGAGGAATTGGGGGACATGGGGGTATCATCCTCTTTGAAGAAATCAGGGGGGAAGACACTGCTGAGGTCAGTGAACGCGGTGTTGAAAGTGTTTGCAATGATTTCTGGGTCAAGTGTAGTACGCCTATTTATATTGAGCATGGCAGGCGAGGATTTGGACTGCTTCCCAGTGACCTCTTTTATGTTGTTCCAGAAGTCTCTCCCATTTCCCCAGGAGTTAGTGAGGGCATTCTTGTAGAAGTCAGATTTCTGTTGCTGAATAGATTTAGTGCTGTCATTCTGTGCGTGTTTGTAGTTTTGGATGTTAACTTGCTTACCGGAGGTCCTAGCCAGTTCCCATAGGTGGTCCCTGGATTTTAGTTTCCTTAGGAGGTCGCCTGATAGCCATGGGTTGCAGGCAGCTTTAACTTTGCACTTTTTGAGAGGAGCGTATTTATTACAGGCTTCGTTGAAGATGTGGATGAATTGGTCCAGTGCAGAATTAGTATCAGTTGCCTTAAAGATAGGACACCAATCCTGTAGGAGGAGATGAGATTTGAGATGAGATAACTAAGCACAGGGTAGGACTCTACTGGAGATGATTTTGGGGGGGGGAGTTTACAGAATTTGTTGGACCAAGTACAGCTGACGGGTGAATGGTCACTGAGTGAGTCAGGAAGGACCGAGGTATTCATGATACGAGAGGGGTGACTGGCTAGAATCCAGTCCATTAGGGTGCTGGTCCCAGTTTTGTAGTTCTTTCTGGTTGGGGAGTCAACCATCTGGGTAAGGTTGGCCGATATGATGGAGTCCTTAAGTGCCCCAGCCTCTGCCGCATGCCAGTTGATGTTGAAGTCACCAAGAAGGATAGTTTCAGAGTCAGGTGGTTGTGCCCTGATGAAATCCAGGACAGCGATTAGTCCAGGTCCTTGTTCTTTAGGTGGGACATAGACAGTAACAACTGTGAGGGTTTTATTGTGAGCACCTAATAAGATTCTGATGGGAAGAATTTGAGCAGGGGTAGCCGGGAGAGCGGTATCAATGGGGTGTGCCAGGAGAGTGTCCTTCAGGTACAATGCACATCCTCCACCTCTTTTAGACTTTTGATCTATCCTGAAGACATTATAGCCAGGGAGGGTGATTGCCTGGTCAGAAACCAAGGGAGTGAGCCAGGTTTCAACAACTGCCAAAATATCTGGGTTATGTTGGTTGGTAAAGGCTTGCAGCATATCAAGCTTTGGGAGTAAACTGCAGATGTTCAGGCATATGATTGAGAGAGTGCCTGAGGGTTTGTTCTGGTGGGAAACACTAGTGGAGTATGGGCCAGGGTTGGGGTGAACATTTACTGATAGCAGCAGGAGGAGGAGGAGGAGGAGCACGAATGTCAGAGTGCTCAAACATAGTTCTCTAAGGGAGAGTTTGCATTTCCTTTTACAATAGGCACGTTCCATGGTGTGATGGTGAAAGTTCAACATTAAAGTTGTATAGGAAGGAGATGGGGGTACCCAAGGCTCACATGCAAGCAGGGACAGTTCTTTAGCGGAGGGGTGTCCCCTGGGGGGAAGGTTTGTCTCATGATGTAGAGTGCCAGGGTGATGATAGGCGATATCCAGTTGGTAGCTATAGGGGAGGGAGGGAAGCAGGCTCTAGGAAGCTGGAGAAGGGGAAAGAAAGAAGAGAGGAATGGGAGAAGGGTGAGCAGTGTATGGAGGGAGAGCATATTGAGCTGAAAATTAGAGGGAGGAGGGAGCCAAGCAGGCAGTAGTCACAGGGAGGCCATGAGTGGAGAGTGGGAGGTAGAGGAGGTGGAGAGAGACAGGCGGAGGACCAAGCGAGGTATCCAGGGATAAATGAGCAAGGGAGGAGTCTCCAAAGGAGACGTGGTGAAGGTCTATTTAATTAAGGTGTGAGGTGGGTGGGGCGTAAAAATTCGGCCACTTTCCACTTAAAGTCAATGGGCACAACAGCCCTGAAGCAAGGAAAAATTACAGCAGGAAGAGCAGGGGTCCAATCAGGGTACACAGCGGTGAGCGTTGGATCAATGGCCGCAACTCACAGCTACCCCAGCCAGTCAAGGTGGTCTACTGCAACCTATTGTGTATTTGATATTTACTGTAGTGTTTGCCATGCCTTTATTAGTGTTTTATTTTGTTTGAACGTTTTAACCTACAAAATGATGAAGTGTGGCAGGTGACACTTACCGAAAGATGTGCAAAATTGGTAAACTAAACTCCATGGATTAATTTGCAAATTCGCCTCATTTCATGAAGTTAATCTACCATGCAAAGTCCATATTCATGGAAAACTGATAACTCAGTGAAATGCAGAGTTTGGCACAGAGGCAAAGTTTGCAACATGCAAAGTTGGTAACTTCATCGGCCCTAAGAACTGTTTTAATTCAATTGCACAGTTTGAAATCCATCCGTTGACAAAACCTAAACTTTACCTGGTGTCCAGTGGTCTTCCTGCTGATCACCAGCCATTGTTAAAACATAAACTTTCCCTAGTGTCTAGTGTCCCCCCCCCCACAGATGATTGCCAGCCTGATGAGTACAAATAACATTTCCCTGGTGTCTAGTATTCCCCCCATGCCAGTCACTAGCCTGATGTGTAATAGACACTTTCCCTGGTGTCTAGTTGTCCCCTCCTCACTGGTTGCTGGTCCAATGTGTAAAAGACACTTTACCTGGTGTCTAGTGGTCCTCCCCCTTGCTGATTACTGGCTCAATGGGCAAAAGACACTTTTTCTGGTGTCTAGTTGCCCCCCCCAACTAATCACTGGCCTGATGTACAATAGATACTTTCCCTGGTGTCTAGGGACCCCCCACCCCAGCAAATACTGCTGCACAACCCCACTCCCCCAATCCCAACCCCAAGCTGGCAACTGGCACAGCCCTTCACCCTCTACCATGGTTGGCCTCCAATTGAGCTGTCAACAAACGCATACTGTAACAGTACACACTCATTGACAGCTCACTTGATAGCCAGCTGTGGTAGAGAGTGGGGTGACTGTGCTAGTCATCAGCTCAGGGTCGGGATTGGAGGGAGTGGGGTAGAGAGGCACAAGCTGTGGGGGTTGGGGGTCTGCTAGACACCAAGGAAAGTGTCTATTGTACATTGGGCCAGAGATCAGTGAGGGGGGCCACTAGATACCAGGGAAAGTGTCATTTTCACATCAGGCTAGCGATCAGTGAAAGGGTGACCACTAGACACCAGGAAAAGTGTCATTTTCACATCAGGCTAGCGATCAGTGAAAGGGTGACCACAAGGCTCCAGGAAAGTGTCATTTCACATCAGGCTAGGCGATCAGTGAAAGGGTGACCACTAGACACCAGGAAAAGTGTCATTTTCACATCAGGCTAGCGATCAGTGAAAGGGTGACCACAAGGCTCCAGGAAAAGTGTCATTTTCACATCAGGCTAGCGATCAGTGAAAGGGTGACCACAAGGCTCCAGGAAAGTGTCATTTTCACATCAGGCTAGCGATCAGTGAAAGGGTGACCACAAGGCTCCAGGAAAAGTGTCATTTCACATCAGGCTAGCGATCAGTGAAAGGGTGGCCACAAGGCTCCAGGAAAAGTGTCATTTTCACATCAGGCTAGCGATCAGTGAAAGGGTGACCACAAGGCTCCAGGAAAAGTGTCATTTTCACATCAGGCTAGCGATCAGTGAAAGGGTGACCACAAGGCTCCAGGAAAAGTGTCATTTTCACATCAGGCTAGCAATCAGTGAAAGGGTGACCACAAGGCTCCAGGAAAAGTGTCATTTTCACATCAGGCTAGCGATCAGCGGGTGGCGGGGACCACTAAACACCAGGGATAGTGTCTTTTACACATCAGGCCAGTGATTGGGGGAAGGGGCACTAGACATGAGGGAAAGATTTTTATTTAACTTTTTCCTGTAGATGTCTGCCTATTGGGAAAGCCGCTCAGCTGTTTGCTGGCCAGCTTTATGCAGCATTTCAAAATCACCTCCCAACGTATCCATGGTACACTGCCAAATTCACAATTTAAGTCTGATACTCATCAAAAATCCATCAAATTTGCACCTCTTCTTGGACTACCACCATACCATATCAAGCTCCAGACAAACTGGACAAAATTTGACCAAGTTATATCTAAAAAAAACAAAAGGAGTCATTGGTGGAAGTCATTTTGGCCCAACTTTGCCTTTGTGTACACCAAGGAGAAGTTACAGGTGAAGTTACAAGGCAAAGTTACAAATGGCGAATTTCCTATTAAATAGAAAAGTTTCACAAAATGATCTGCAGAAGGAAATTTAGCAACTTCACCAGAATTTTGCCAGTGAATTAAAACTTTGCATCATCTCTATGCCTGCCTAGTGCCATAAACAGGAGTGCTACTGAATGATGTGATCAAAGTAACTTTATTACAACTAATCAGATAAATATAAGCTAAAATGTCAGGTAAATACTTAAGTGAGCAATATATAATTTATCTCTCCTTCAGAGGGAGCTAGTCTGACAGCCTGAAGGAGGCATTTACTTACTTAAGGCTATATTTAGTAAGCAGCTCACGAAAAAGAAATGCTGTATAAAGGTTTCCTTGATGTTTCTTTTTTACTTTTGAACAGTGAATTTACAAATTAAAAATATATATATATTTCTGTCACAGAGTCTCCAGTTATTGACTAGATCTGCTTACCCTGTAGGAATTATTATTGCATATTTGACCATCAGTTAAAGAATACAATATTGTTCACACACAAGTTGAGATTTCTCTTCATGTCAACCATATCACTGCAGGCAGTATATATATATATAGCTATCTACATTTAAGTCAGTAACAAGCAAAACGGGAAATTGTTTAACCAGGAAAGGCACATTAAGACATAACTTGTTTTGAGGTGCAACCTGGGAGCACAAGGAAGTTAAGTGACTTGCTTAGGGTCACACAGTATGAAAGTGGGGTGTCAAGATGTCTAAACCCTCACTCTCAGGTTCTTGGCAATAATTGGAATGCAAGAAATCACAAACAAGTTGCATAAGAGTAATAAATCTTGTTTATTACTACCAAAAGGAAAATCACAGTTGCCCTAAGCAGTTCTTACCATTAGGAACTGGGAGCCAATGCTATGCATTCCCTATACCTCGAGGAGTGTTGAAATCTCAGGGGTCTCTGAGGTAGAAGACATAATGCCTTACATTATATACCTAAGATACTATAGTTACCATAGTTACTGTAAGATAGAAACATTTCTAGTTACAGAGATGAGCCCTATTGGTTAAATTAGAGGTGGCTCCACAGTCCTAGATAACATTATACAATTTTGTTATAGTCATCACTTCATGAAAACAAAGAAAGTACAGCTTGTGTACATAGCCGTGTAATAATAATAAGGATACAGAAATCATTGAGACTAAGCTCCCCTGTTAGTCTTGCTATGTTCAAGACTTTGTATGCCAAAACGTTTGTGGAGTTTTGTAATTGTTTCCGTCGCTCCTAGCAGTTTGGCTATCGCTCTCTGCACACCACAAGCTGAACAAAACAAAATCTATCCTAGTCCCATCCGTACTAAGCACTTCTTGCACCGCCCTTGCTTGCCCCTCCCTCCCACCCATAGCCTACTGTTACGCCTCTCATTCTGCCAGCATAGTATCCCAGCATCTTCCCACCAGCGCCAGCCCTCTCCCTTCATTTCGTGCCTTCATCTATATCTGAGGGACACCTATACAAGCTATGAATATGTTTTTGACTGTCAGGATTATAAAGGCATTGTTTTATATGTACTATTCGCCAATGTTTACTACACTGTATATATCTTGCTTGTATATATCTACTACTGTTGTATTATGTGTATTTTAATTGTATCCCTAATTTGTATTCTTGATCTTGCAAAATGCAGGTCCACCTTGTAAATGAGCTTGCTCAATGGTGATCACCTGGATAAATAAAGATTTTGATTAATTGACTGATTGATAATATAGATCATCAGAAGATGGCAATGCCGACTCTTATATCATAATACTACAAGGACACAGGTGTCCTAACATCTTGTAAACAAGAAATACATGTATATATTAGAAAGTAAAGTGTATAGCAATCATGTGCATACATATCTTGACATCTGCTCTTATACGGTACATGTCCTTAGCCCTAAATGTTAGTATAACTTATACAGAAATGCTGGCTGTCTGTGGTATACCTCTGGGGTATCAATTAGGGTGCAGGGACCTCATGTAACTTTCTTCCTCTTGTTGCCTCAGAAGGGGCAACAACAATATTAGGGAAGTGGAGAGGGAGCAGATATCATTTATAGACCCAATGCACAGGCCTCATAAAGGAACTCGAGCTGCTCACGGTGTTGGTGGAGTGTGCGCCAGAGGCAGCAAAGCATGATTATGAGGAAGAATATAAAAAATGTTTGTATTATAACAAAACCTTTAAAGGTAATTTCTAACCAAGTATTAATAAGTGCACTATTAAAGTCACCATCATTAATAAGAGCATATATTGCTTCAGTCATATTATTGCTGATGTGGATGAGGTGTTTGTCTTTCCTGTCTAAAAGTGACTTCAGTGTTAAAGTCAAAGGATCAATATGTACATTAAAGTAAGGTAAATACTCTGAAAATGTAAGAAGATGATCAGGGTCACCATCAATGATATCTGGTTCCACAAGGAGAACAGGGGTAATAACTGTGTGCCCAATAATAGTTGTCTGATGGGGAACGAAGCAGAAATTGGGTTCAGTAATAACACATATTCTATTACCATACGTAAACTGTTTAAAATTAGTTACCACACAAAATTCACCATCTGAATTATATTGCATTTTCACAGTTGGTAGTCTCCATTTCTGTAGTTGTTCTGGGCAAGTGTAAGTCTGGTTGGAAATCCATGTTGGCAGCCAATGAACCTCCTGCCAGTAAGACTGATACAATTAAGAAGCGTCTGGAGCAGATGTTGAGTCCTGGTATTATTTGCTATTGGTGGTGATGTCATCGTCCATGGTAAAGGACCAATCGATACTATCTGGGGAATATCCACATACAGGTTTAATAACATCAAATATGTTACATTGACACAAATAAATATACCCTTTCTTTGCACAACAGTCTGTGTGTGGTGAGACCCATGCGTCCAGAAGAAAATGGAAAACCAGAAGAGGTGGCAAGTCGAGGCATTATCTGTAGATGTCATCATCAAGGTGCCCAATGGAGTGTACGGATGCTAGTTTATTAAATATAGCTATATTGGGATCAAAACCTGGTAAAGAAACAGTAAAAGACACAAAGTATCCTTAATGGAACATTTCTTAGAAGTGAAGCAAGGACAAATATTAGGATGTCAGGTCACAAACCTTAAATTTCTAGCAGTAGAGATAGGAATAGAAACGGATTGTAACATACACATGGCAACACAGTTAGGGGATTTGCAGTGAGGGCAGTACCATTTAGAGATACATCTATCATGTATGATATCAGGGATTCTTCTGGATTCCAGTTCGAAGAAGAGATTGTTAATGGTAGTGATGATGTTTGACCCATAATCAGAGCTTAAGATTTCACAGGCAGTGTATTGCTTATCTGCCTCCTTATTTTTTTGTACAATAAGGGCGTTAACCTTTTCTTTAGAATCTGAAAATGCCTTTGCAATATCGTGCATATTATATACAGTGTATCTTTCTTCCTGACTAAGGCCATCCATACCATGCAAAAATGGGGGTATGATGTCATTGGTCATACCAGTTTCAAACTTCTGTGAATGCACTTTGATAGTAGCAATGTCTGCTTTATTCCAGGTAGACATTGTAGTACTAAAGAGACCAGTAAGGGAGCCTGTGGCACCAGTGATATCTGATGTGTCACGTGTGTTTCTTCTATGACTTTGCGAATCATCTGTTTGAGAACTAGGTTTTCTCCTAAAATTGCCTCTATGCTTGGTGGTGTGTACCCCAGTGATAGGGTCTTGATTGCAAATCTGAAAAGCTGCTAAGCCATCGAGTAACAAAGTACTATAAAATAATGATGTGTTAGTAGTATGACACATACGAAATTCTTTCCTATTCCAGTAAGTTAAGTTAAACAGAACAGGTATATTCATATATTGTATGTTGTTAATAAGTGTGCCAGGCAAAGCAGTGGCTGTGAGACTACTACGAGGGCCAGGTTGTTGTTTGGGACATTCCAAAAGTTCTTTCTCAGCTGAGGCCATGTTGTGTATGGCACAAAATTTCCTGGCAGAATCCTTAGAAAGTGTATTACAATAAGAATGTAATGTCATATAAATCTGAATGTCTAAGAGAGGTTTGGTGCAAGGACAAGGTACCATTTGGGGATAATTTTGCATTGGGCCTTCCATGGAAAGTTCCCTTGGAGAGTTTGGCCACGGGGAGTATTTGTCCATGACACTTGGTTTGCCATTCAATTTGTAGGGTAAATTTATCAGGAGCGACAACCGAGGCAGTGAGGTAGGCATCTGAACCTTCCTGAACTGTAATCAAATTGTCGAGGACATTGATGGAGACTCCCTCTGGGATAGTTGCAGACAGATCAAGATGAGGAAGGATGTGCTTTACCGTGCCTTGGATGTAGGGGATTACTCCTGAGATGAGGAGAAAATGGAACAAGATAGCCATCTTGTCAGTGTATCTGAAAAGGAAAATCAGACATTAGCAAGATTAGTACTATTCTGCCCAATGAGGTTAGGAAAAGTAATTATACTCCTTTATACAGTTTCAACTGGTTGGCATGTAACCATTTGTCAGTCAATGTGTTGTTTTGCATGAGTCTAATTTGATAGACTGCTGGACTGAGCTTGTTGACAATAGGGTAAGGTTCTTCCCACTTATTGGAGAAGAGGTGTGTTGGATGCACAAATCTGAGAACCATTACCTGATCTCCAACTTGCCAATCCACTTCTTGTGCGTGTTTGTCAAACTGAATTTTGGGCTGTTGCTGGGCCTTGCCCATGCAGTTTGCAGCACACAAATGAGTGTGTATTAGGTCTTTTCTCAACTTTTCCACATATTTATCCACAGAGACACGATCTGGGGTAGGAGTGTGCAGGTCAAAAACAGGTGTTCAGGTAATCTCATACTTCTGCCAGTCATCACCTCAAAGGGTGTCAACTGAGTGGTGGCTGAGGTTGTGCCCCTAATTGCCATAAGGAGTAATGCCAGTAGGGAATCCCAATCTTTGGGATTGTCCTCAATAAATTTGGAAAGCATTTGTTTAATCCATCTGTTGGCCCTCTCTACCTGACCTGATGATTGTGGGTGGTACGGTATGTGCAACTTCTGGTGAACTCCAAGGAGTTCAAGGGCTTCTTTCATCAACTCACCTGTGAAACTGGTTCCTTTGTTGGAGTCTACCTTAAGAGGTAGGCCCCACCTGGAGAAAATCTGTTCCACCAGGATTTTGGCAGTGGCTTTTGCAGTGCATGTCTTGATGGGAAAAGCCTCAACCCACATAGAGAAAAGATCAGTGACTACAAGGGCGTATTTTTTTGTTTCTACTGGTATTGGTGAGGAGACCAATAAAATCGATCTGCAAAGCATGCTAAGGGCCAGAATGCCTTTGTGGTAATAATTTGGCATTTCTTTTGGTAGGAATGGGGTTGTTTTGCACACAAACAAGACAGTTACCTATGTACTGTTTGACATCCTTGGTGATACCAGGCCACCAGGCTGTGGTCTTTAGCGTCTGGAGTGTATTTTCCACTACCTGGTGTCCACCAGTGGGGGTGTCATGCACCTGGTGCAAACATTTGGGCCTAAGATGATGGGGAAGCACCCATAATTTGGTGGTGGTGTCATCAGGTTGGTACCAAATGAGCTTGTCATCCAGGGACAAGTGTAAATTACCGCCATGCCTTCTGTATGGGTTATTGGCAGGTAGATTCTTCTCGGTGCCTTTGTCCAAAAATCTGAACACATCCTTGAGTTTAGAGTCAGCATGCTGAGCTTCTGACAAATCCAAGGGGGATAAGGGTTCAGGTTTCTTTCTCACGGCTGCCATGTGCACGGCCGCTGTGGCTTCTGGATGGTCCATCATCCAGATGTCCCCCCCTTGGGCACCTTCCTTACCAAGGTTGTCAGCTGTGTCATTGAAGGCTTGATAGGGGTCATGTATGAAGTGGGTCTTAATCTTGTGTACATAGAGTTTGTGTACAAATTTCTGTGCCAGTGAATGAATGTATATTACCAGTTCCTTGTGTTTCACTGTGGTGCCATCAGAAGAGGTAAATGAGTTCTTCTGCCAGAAAGGGAGGAATTATGTAAGAAAACAACAAACCAAGTTAGAGTCTGAAACAATGATGGTATCCCCAGTTCCACACTGGATGAACTCAAGGACACAGGCCACCACTGCCATTTCTGCATACTGTGATAATG
The DNA here is from genome assembly GCA_016271365.2 of Neoceratodus forsteri. Classification (NCBI taxonomy): domain Eukaryota; kingdom Metazoa; phylum Chordata; order Ceratodontiformes; family Ceratodontidae; genus Neoceratodus; species Neoceratodus forsteri. The sequence goes on from CM057453.1 coordinate 80,594,726, forward strand.
CTACACTGCAACGTTTGGAGATTTTAACAGTGTTACCAAAGGGGTAAACCACAAATATACCCATTCCTGCTGTCTTTTCTCCCTGATAGTAGGAGGCTGATCTGTCTGTGAAAACGTGACACAATGAGGTGTTCTCAAGTAGTTGTAGTGTAGCAGGAAGGAAAGGGCCTGGATCTGGTAGCTCAGGTGGCTGCAGTGTACAGTCATGTGGTTCTCTTTGGAAAAGAAGGCCATGTGCCAGCATGGATGGCATTTTGGTTGGGTGAACTTTGATGTCCCTATCCTGTAGAAGGAGGAACCAATGTGTCAGTCTGGTGTTAGAGACTGATCCATCCTTTACTCTATCTGAGAGCAGGAATGTTGTGGGGTTGTGGTTTGTACTGATGATAGGAGGGGAATACCCAATAATATACAAAAAGTGTTTGACAGCCCAGTAGGTAGCCAGAAGGTTCCTTTCACAAAGGCTGTACTTCTGTTCCACTGGGGTCAAGAGCTGTGATGCATATGCAATGGGTCTTAGGGTGCCATGTACCTTCTGGGACAACACTGCAGACAATGCGACGTCAGAGGTGGTGGATTCCGGATGGAATGGCAGAGCTGGATTGGGATTGACCAAGGCTGGAGCTGAGGCTAGGGCCTGCTTCAGTGATGTCACAGCTTGGATATGTATGTATGGGGCCCCAAGTCCAGGGAACATCCTTTTTCAGTAATTCATACAGAGGGGCAACCTTCTGGGCAAAATCACAAATAAAATCTCTGGAATAATTTACCATACCCAAAAATCTTTTAAGGGTAGCCACACTGGTGGGAAGTGGCAAGTCCTGTAACCCCTGTATCTACTTCAAGATAAGGCTTCTGCCTTTGTCTGTTATCCTTAAGCCAAGAAAGAGTACCTCCTTCTGGCACAGCTGTGCTTTTGCTGGGTTGTGTTTGAGGCCTGCCCTCTGAATGAGGGTCAGCAATTCATCCAAGAGGTCCAGATGTTGCTCCTGTGTGGCTGTTGCCAGCAACAGGCCGTCCACATACTGCAAGAGGCACTGGGGTGTAGAGAAACCCTCAAGAGGTGAAGGCAAACTTATATTGGCTCTTGGGAGCCAATGGCAATGACCAAAAACCATTGGAAATATCCTGGGCACTAAACCATTGTTGGTCAGGGGTCAGTAGTCATAACACATCTGGTGCTGATGCCACCATTGGGGCACAACTAGGGGTGATCTGGTTTAGTCTCCTGTAGTCAATTGTAAGTCTCCATGCACCTGCAGGTTTTTTCACAAGCCACACTGGGGTATTTGCAGTGGAAACACATGCCCTGATAACACCTTGTCTGAAAAGTAATTTGATTGTTTCCCTAAGAGAGGGCAAGGCCTCAGATGGAAAGGGGTATTGCCTTTGCCTCTCATGGGCTGGGCCTGTCACCTCAATGACAGTATCATCTTGCCACAGTCATGGTTGTTGGTGGAAAATGCTCCAGATGCCTTTGCAAGATGGGAAGGAGCTTTGGGAAAAGCTTGTGGTTCTTGAACAAATCTATGACATCATATTCTTTCTCATTTGAGGCAACTGTTGCAACCACATGTGAGTCAGGAATCATGACAGTGTGGTGCTGTCCCTGAATCTGTATCAACAACATATTGGCTAGGTCTACCACACAGCCGTGAGGTGCCAAGAAATCAATTCCGATAATACAGGGGTGATTATGCAGTACCATAATCTGAAAGGTATGACATGCTTCCAGATGTCCCAGTGTCACAGGTAGTGGCAGGGATCGGTATGTGGGTAACCTAGTTCCGTCTATGCCAAACATATTGGTCTTCCATCCGGTGGACCAAGGTGATGGGGCTGGGTTGTCATCAAGCAATGCAGACACTGCTGTGCCTGTATCCAGCAATACCGTAAGTAGGTGACCCCCGACCTTGGCCTCTGTACAGGGCCTTCCATTTGTAACCAACACTAGCTTGTCTACAATCCAGACTGGGGACTACAATTGTCAATCCGTACTGGTAAAGGCATGGGGATGCTCTCAAAAGAGCGTTTGGGCCTGGTTCCTGTGGACCGTCTCACCATGCTGTGCTGATGCTATATAGGGAGCCATTTCCGGGATTCCAGTATCCCCACAGCCTGTTGAGGCCTGCCTGCCCTCCTGGTTGTACTGCAGTAAGGGCCTGAACTGTGGCAGTATCTGCTATGGAGCGCACTTGCCCAAGAAGGTCTCAGAGGCTTCAGTTTTCATCAGCTATTCCCCTATATGAAGGGCCTGGTCTCTGTTGCTTGCCCTTATTATTTTTACGGTGTTTCTTGTTTTTGTGGTAGTTCTGGTTCCTGCCCCAGGATTGTTGTTGTTGGGCCTGCTGGGGTTGTTTGTTGTCCATAGGGAGGAGCTATTTCTCTTGGGACTACACCTCCACCATGTAGCGCGTGGCGGCCTCCAGGATGGGTTCCATGGCAGCTACCTTCCTGGAGCCGGGCTTGAATCACGGATATAGAGTTAATAAACTCTAAATTTTCTGAGGAATGTCAGAAAACTTATCTGTAGTGGGATAGGTGGTTGGCTCCACCTTTTCTTACACTGCAGGGATCATGTTCTGAAGGAACAGGGTTTTGTACTCAATGAGGTCTGCATCCACGGCGTCTCCTGCAAGATTCTTTCCTGCTCAATAGGCCATCCAAAGCCTCTGGTGGAAGGTCGCTGGACTTTGCTTTGCATTCTGTTTCACAGGGTATGCAAGCATCACTCCTACCACACCTGGGTTATGTGTAGTAATGAGCTCAGCTGCAACTTCGTCAAAGGTGGCATGGATATCTTGCCGGATAGTATCAGGGAGTTTCGCCCATAGGCCAGGATTGATGGTCTGGCGTAGGATCTGGACTTGGTAGTCTGCAGTGAGACTAAGCATTTTGCATTTGAAATTCACCTTTTTCAAGTGGCAACTGAGGTTGTCAGACGGGCTCATCCAACCATCAGCTATCTGCTGAACAGAGTGGGCCATTTGCAGGGAATTACTGGGATGATCATTTGGAGGTAGATTGTCTCAGACACCCTGCAGGGCTGCCTGAACTGCAGCATCAGCCACAGTATGGACCATCTGTTCCTGAGTAGCACTGTCTTGCAGCATCTGTTGATCTACGTTCAGAGGGTCTGATTGCTTCTCTCGGGAAGGGTCACAGTGCCTAAGGCATTATCAATCATTTGTTCTGTCTCTTCCCTGTCGTCCACAGAAATAACGGTGATCGGTGGTGCCGTTGGGACTAGGTCTTGGCCTGCTCCCACCCATCATTGGGGTCACCGTGTTGGCATTGCCCACGATGGTCATCATGCCATCGATGATGTAAGGATGTGGTGGCATGTGAAGGGGGACCACCATGTTGTGGATGGTGGTGTGGGGTCACTGGGCCATAGTATGGGCTTGACTGGGCATTGTACTGAGAAATGTCTTCATCTGACTCCTCCTCCTCAGATGACGTCATCAGGATGGGGGCTACCCCACCCATCGCTTTGACGTGACCAGCCAGTACCTCTCGCTAATGGCGCAGTTTCACCATCTTACATTCACATTCATCATGACTAACTTGTGCAACATTCTGATCCATACCATCCTGTAACTGCTTCTGTATCACTCTATACACGGCGCTCAATTCGCGATTGTCCCTAGTAGCTATACCTAAATCATTACGTACCTGGTTTATCTCATCCTGGAGCTCTCCCAACTCATCACGGATCTGATCATTAGTTATACTTAATGTATCATTCATTTGCAATGCCTTCCTCTTGTCCTGTCTCAAACTTTCACAGTCCTGCTTCATCATACAAAGTTCCTGCACATTTTCCTGAACAGAATGATGCAAAAGTGAACACTTTTTATTTCGCAGAGTTTGGAGCGCAGACACCAAATCCTGCTCTCTTTTCAAACATTCAGTTTCCTGTAGTCCCATCTCCTGCTTGAGAGATGAGACTTGAAGGTCAAGGGTTCAAAACCTCACTTCAGAGGCTTCCAGAGCAGTGTAGAGAGCCGCGACTAACAGCCCTTTAGCTTCATGCTTTCTGGCTATTTGTCTCATCTCTGAGTACTGGGTTGAAATCCCCAGCACGAGGTTGTCAGATTGACTTGCGCCCAGTGCAAAGTCAGCCAATCCTCCATAGGAGGCAAGGAAGTTCGAGTCATCAAGTCTCAAGTCTACACAGATATTTGACACAGTGGCCATTTAGTGGGAGGGAAAGTAAAATCAAACTGTCACAAGGCACCATGCTGTTTATCGATCCACAACAGGTGCACTAATTCACAGGCAGGCTACTGTAAACTCGTAAGCTTGCAATTCAAAACTACCATGGGGTGAGGTGAGTTGGCATCGACCAAACCCAGTAAGCAGCCAGACTTTGCAAGGAGTTTCGAAGTGTGTGAAAACGGGAGAGGTGATGCGGGTGTGCACACCTTCTGTCCCTGTTGGGAAGGGAAAGTAGTAGCAACAAGTGAAAACTTTGCAAACACCAAATATTGCCTGCCCGCAGTCGTCAATTGCCAAGCAGTCTAAACCCTCACTCTCAGGTTCTTGGCAATAATGGGAATGCAAGAAATCACAAACAAGTTGCATAAGAGTAATAAATCTTGTTTATTACTACCAAAAGGAAAATCACAGTTGCCCTAAGCAGTTCTTAGCATTAGGAACTGTGAGCCAATGCTATGCGTTCCCTATACCTCGAGGAGTGTTGAAATCTCAGGGGTCTCTGAGGTAGAAGACATAATGTCTTACATTATATACCTAAGATAGTTACCATGGTTACTGTAAGATAGAAACATTTCTAGTTACAGAGATGAGCCCTATTGGCTAAATTAGAGGTGGCTCCACAGTCCTAGATAACATTATACAATTTTGTTGTAGTCATCACTTCGTGAAATCAAAGAAAGTACAGTTTGTGTACATAGCCGTGTAATAATACAGGTAATCAGAAGATGGCAATGCCGACTCATATATCATAATACTACAAGGACACAGGTGTCCTAACATCTTGTAAACAAGAAATACATGTGTATATTAGAAAGTAAGGCATATAGCAATCATGTCCATATATATTCTGACATCTACTCTTATACAGTAGATGTCCTTAGCCCTAAATGTTAGTATAATTTATACATAAATGCTGTCTGTCTGCAGTGTACCTCTGGGGTATCAGTTAAGGTGCACGGACTTCGTGTAACAGGGGGCTCATGGAACTCAAACCCAGGTCTCCAGGTTTGCAGCTCAGTGACCTTAACCACTGCCCTATACTGCCTCAGTAGTACTGAGATTGGAAGTAAAACCTCTGAAGGTAAAGAATAGAGCACACAAAAAAAAGTTGTATTGTGTTTTAAGAAAGAAACTCTGAATAATGTTTTTGTTTTGCAATAAGTGGTAAATACACAGGTAATGTGTTTAGAATATACTTTAAAATGTATTTATATTATGTAATTAGGTTGTGGGGGATTTAGCTATACAATGTATACTCAATGCTACAGTGCAGGGATTTATTAAATATGGCAATTAAATATGTTTGCTAAAATAACATTATAATACTGGATATGTTGTTGGATTATAATTATGTATATAGTGTATGTAATAGATAACCCGCTCTGTAGTGTGCGATCACGCTCTGATATATGCACGCCATGGTGCAAATTGTTGCGCACGAGACCGCAGGCCGAGTGTGTCAACCACCAAAGGCATGCATATATTGGAGCATGACTGCACACCCTAGAGTGGGTTATCTATCTTATAAAATGGCAAAATTGTTTTGGAAGGGGGTGAAAGTGCAGGTGTGCAGTCGAGCTCTGATATACGCATGGTCATGTGATGTGTTTCAACCAACCAGCAGAGAAATTTTTTCTACCGATTTTATAAATAACAATAATGTATATTTTAAAAAATTCTGAATTGCAATGAATAAGTGCAAGTATATTAGGTTTTGCTTATTTTTTACAGATATGTCTGGGCCTTGAGGAAGTAACATTTGTAGTTTCTGTCTTCATTTTTCACGTCTCATTAATTAAAGATGTTAGTAGAATATATAATAATGTAATATATGAGTGGGACTTTTCTCCAGTCTGGTGTTTTTTTTCTGGCAGTTCATTTGAAGAGCCTTTTCACTGTTTCTATTTTTGAAGGCGTGTGACCACACTGGACTTTCATAGGACCTCTCTTCTGCTACCCATTATGTATTTGATATATACCACAGTATCTGTAATGCTTTTTTTAGTGTGTTACCTTAACTGAGTTTAAAACTACTTTTGTTTCAACCGAAAACTCTCTGTCAGGCCCATTATTCCCTGTGTTCTGTTTCCGAATTCTAAATGTAAATAAATATTGTAAGTTAAATAACATATTCTAAGTGAAATAATATGTGTTATATGTTAAAACAAATAATGTATGGACAGTGTCTATTAATCCCTGTTTTCAATCAGTTTATAACCTTATAATCCCATCACTGTGACATTAGTATGCTGTAAACCTTGCTTAACTATGTCATAATGATGGGATTACAAAATAGACTGTCACCACCTGTGAAACATTTTGGAAAGGAACGGTGATCTGCTGCTTGGACATTAGTTCAAAACAGACACATTCCATTCAGTTATAGATCCACTACAGTATAGATCGCAATGGCTAATTTCAGCACTTCATTTGCTCAACATTCAAACCAGGAGGTATTCATAGCCAAGCAGGAGAACAAATGCAAATTGAAAAGAAACCTGTATTTTTTCCCCCACAGTGGCTAGTTTTTCCATACACTATAAAATACAGTGCCGGAGTAATGGTGGTCAACCACAGACATAATCACCTCTCGCGGTTGCCATGACAACTGTAAACCTCTCGAGCTGCACTCTCAAGATTTACTTGGTTGTCCTGACAACTGCTCGAGGTGATTGCATCTTGGTTAATCACTGTTACTCAGGCATTATCCTCTATTTAATCCCAAAATAGCAAGATTAATTAATTCCAATCCATTCAGCATAAGTATGGTATTAATGTAGTGTGGTATATATGAGTACCTTGCTCAGAAATGTATATTTTTTACCTGATATGCGTTTTAGAAACAGTTATTAGCAATTTGTACTTGAGGCATGGACTGTGCTTAATCAGCCTGTTATTATGGCATGAGAACCTGCTCCAAAGTTCAATTATATTGTTACTGGGCTTCTCATAAATAAACACAACAGATAGACAGATAGATGGATGGGTTGCTGTGTGGGTGATGGATGGATATCTATGTTTCTCTGTCAGAGAACATCTTCAGTGATACATTGCCACTATAAACTTTAAGGTGGTTGTGGCCAAGTTGCACATCAGCTAACTAAAAAAAAACATTCCCATAGCTGCTGGCAACCTACAGCAATGTTAAGCAGGCTTCTTAAGCTCACTCTCCCACTTGTGTTCCATTTGAAGAGGATCTAAATAAAAAGCTCCTTCTCAGTGAGGAGCTGGGAAATACCAGCAGCATTGTAAAGCCTTAGAAAATGGTTCAAAGTATTTCAGCCTTCTGAGTTGCTGAGGCACTTCTCTAGCCAGGCATCTATCAGACAATAGATGCCCCGTTATTAAAAGTACCAGCCCAGCCAACCCGATCACCAAAATCCTGTTGCCCACCCTCCTCCCTAATTGGTTAAAGCCTCCTCATTTTGTTTTCAGATCTCCGCCATTTTTGTGTCACGCTTAGCGAGACACTGTCTCCCAAAACCCCATTTACTTACTCAGTCACCTGGTATTTACTAAGTAGCCCAGACACCACCTCTGAAAAAAAAAACATGTTTGGCTATGTTTCAAACATTTTCAGCAAGTGGCAGTTTTTTTTCCAACCACGTCAAGCCGATAAAATGTTTTCCATTTCAACTCATCTCGCTCCTCTCCAAGCAGTCTCTCCACCCACCCCACTCCCAGCAGTCTCTCCACCCACCCCACTTCGCAAAAGCAGAAAACTACCAACAAACAAACAAAAAACAAATATTTTCTGTATAATCTTTCCACGCCACCCCTCAGCAAAGTACTGTTCTCAAACACAGTACCGGAGTCCCTCACTGTCACAAACGCTTGCTAATCTGTAAGCTGGAAGCGCGTCTACTTCTCCACAGAATCCATGTTGCTCGAGTGCTGCCACTGCTTCTATCAGGACAATTACCCCCGCTCAAAAGACTACAGTCAAGGCACTAATCAGTGTAACAATCTACCTTCTTTCATTTGTTGCCATTTTTTTCCTTCCTCCAAACTCGCTCAAAATCCGATGCACCGAAGCCCTGAATCTTTTCGCTCCTTTAACTGAGACACTGTGCCATTTCTTATTCACTGCTGAGACAACCGCTCACATTATGCGCAAAACTCACTTTGAAATTAATATTAAAAAAATGATTCCACAGTAATCCTACTACTAAACTTATTTGGGGGGGCACAAAATATAGAAAACCAAAAGAGACACAGTAGACAGATATAAACGGCATGTCATATGCAGCAACTCCCTGTAGTGGAACAGGGACTATTTTGCAGAAGCTGCTCTTTCTGATCATTCTTATAATTATTTTTCTTTTTTTTTTAATAAAATCATTACACAAAAATACAATTAAGCTAATACCCATTTTCTAAGCTCAATAATACCCTCCAGGGTGGGCAGTATGGGCAATACCGCCCATCCTGTCTGGTATTATTGCTTGCATGGCAGCCACCCAAAGAGAAAGGTGCACCGCATGACAAAGCTGAGGGTCAGCTTTACTGTATACAGGGATGAACACACTGAAACAACAGGGAATATATTAATGACACACCAAACATCTGTAGAGCCAGGTTTGTCTAGGTTTTCAACTATTTTAATGAAGTACTGTACGTAACTTCATGATCAACTAATCCCTTGTCAACACTGTGGAAACAGAACTTCAGATTATGAATTCTAAAACTGCTAAATGTGATGTGCTTTGGGGAAGACAGCAATGTGCCAGCTGTTTCAAATCAGTCCTGAAAATAACAGAACACTTCAGTTCTTCACTATCTCCCGAACAATAATACCATTAAAATGTATTAACCAGTGTGTATACTTTATTTGATTTTGTAATAATCTCACTTGGACAATAACAGTATTTAGCATTTTGTAAAAGGAATGCATTCTAGGTTTGATCCATTAGCTTTTCTGCATTCACTAACTATACTTTCAAAGGTGCTGACCCTTTGTTCTGGATCAGTGATGCAGAGTGAAAATGTAGGGCAGTGTTGCAGAAATGAAAGCAGTCTGATTTTGTGGTATTTATTTAGCTATGAAAACTACTGCATGTGAGAGAAAGTAATGCAAGAATGTAGTTGCTCTTTTGAACATCATCAAATTTGTATTGTCACAACTGAGATGAAAACAGAACCGCACAATCAGCATACTCCAAATATCCCTATAAGGTATCTGGCCACTCTTAATGAATGAACCAATGTTTCCTGATCCCACTGATCCCATTTTATGGCAAGTGGTCCTATTAATAAATTATTAAGTACAGTATAAATAGCATTATAGTTGCATGTAATAGATTAACAATTTTATAATTCTTTTTATTACTAGTGGCCACTAGATGGAGTACTATCTCATCCATGCTATTATAGCTGAGGTATCAAGAGTTTACTTAAAGAGACATTGATTCCTTTTAGAATAATCTTTTGGTCCTGTGATACCAGTGTGGCTGTTATGATCAAGAGGCCTTCGGAAGGAACAAATACTCCCCAGATGGCCTTATCATTTAGTTTTTCAACATTTTCCTCAGTGCGCATGCCCGGAGTCAAAGTTCTGAATTTCTAATGCTGATTTAACATGTTATAACACTTGTTTCATGAAAGCACTTATATTTTTATATTCAGTGTCAGATATGTTTTCATGCCATATCAAAATGTCATAGGGCTTGAAAACAGCACAACTCATTCATGCACAAGTTTTTCAGCTGTTTGAGTCAGCATCTTCTATTGATGCGCATTTCCCTTTTTTATCATGGATGTGCTGAAGCCTCCCACAGCCAAGCTTCAGATGAGCTATCAGGTAATCAGTTCAGCCTCTGAGAATTGACATTTTTCAAGTAAAATATTGAAAAACCAAATGACAAGGCAGTCTGGGGAGTATACATGCCTTCAGAATGCATGTAGTAGGTGTCAGCGTGGCTCAATTGTTAGCACATCCACCTCTGGACCAGAAGGTCGTGGGTTCTCATCCCACACTGGGACTGGACTTGCACCAAAAAAATCGCTGGCATTCGAGTGCAGTATTGAGGGGTGCTGTACTGCTGGGGTGTGCCGTCCTTTGGATGAGATGTTAAACCGAGGTCCCTTCTGCCCATCCTGGTGTTGTCCGGGTGGGTGTCCAGGTGGAAGTAAAAGAACCCAGGGCACTCTTTGCAAAAGAGCAGGGAACATTCCCGGTGTCCTGGCCAACATTCCCCTTCCCATAAAACCGGTTCATGCAATTATCCAGGCTGTGTGTGGGTGATGATGTGTGATATGGCCGCCACCACACATTCAGTCACTTCACTACCAGTCTAGCATTGCTTGTAAAGCGCTTTGGGATACTGTGTATGAAAAGTGCTATATAAATGCTGATTCTCATTCTTCTTCTTCTTCTAGTATACTACAACGACAGTGGTATCACAGGACCAAAAAATATTATAAAGGGCAACACTGTTCCTTTGAAAATTGGTGTTAAATATCATAATCATCTCATTGGATAAAAACACTAAAATGAAGTGGAATAAGGAAAAATAAACAAGAAATAGTTATGAATAATTAAAATGAAAGAAGAAAACACTTGGTAATATTTCAACCTTTGCCTGATTGCTTGTTCTTATGAACAGCCACATATAATAATTTCCATAAGTTGGGCAGAAAGAAAACATTTTTATAATAACTAAATTCTATATTAATACATACAGTAAAGCCCACCAGGATGAAGTGCAGTGTCACAGGTTTCCTGCATGACAAAAGGGATTAACTCCCATTGAAACCGCATTATTTGCTGCAGTAACTCTACTACAGAATTCTGCAGAGTTGGGCTTCATCCTGGCTTCACTGTATATATAATTTATTTCCAATATGTTATATAAAAGCACTTGAAATATTGCTTATCTTATACATGTGCCCTTATGTTCCTTTGCATATTGATACACATATATACAATTTCTATCTCATATGTTAAATAAAAGTACTTGAAATATGGCTTGCTCTATACCTGTGTCTTTACGTTCCTTGTATATTGATACATATATATAGTAAGTACAACTCATTTCCCATATGTTATATAAAAGCACTTGAAATATGGCTTGCTCTATACTTGTGTCCTTACATTCCTTCGTATGACTGCCAAATGCTGTACCATGTATCTTTCATCTGTGAGTTTAAAGATGCATATGAATTATCTCATAATTATATGCTGTTATTTCTGTCATTATTTATATTGTTCGTAAGTATTTTTATTTTTTCATATTTCTCATGATGTTAGTGTTTTTTCATACGGAATGATTGATACTGAGCACCAATTTTTAAGTAAACTTTTGATACCTCAGCTATAATAGCTTGGAAGACACAGTACTCCATCTAGTGGCCACCTGTAGTAAAAACAATAACACATTTTATGTGTTACATGTAAATATAACACAAATTCTGTTGTACTAAATCATTAATTAATAGAACCACTTACCTTGAAAAAGTGACCCATGTGGTAGCAAAATGTTTGTTTCTTTATTAAGAGTGGCCAGACACCTTTTAAATAAAAGATATTTGAAGTATACTGGGGGGAGTGTGCAAGCTCTATTTTCTTCCCTGATTTTATACAACTGCCCCAGCACCTGGTCCAATTTGTTTTTGTCTTCACAGAGAAACAAATGGCCTACTGGAATTCTCCCTGCAGTTATTGTCATAACTGACACATGGACACAGGTCAGGTCAGGAGGTATTTCTAAAATGTACACCGAGTGTGGTGTTAATATTGACTGGAAACATGCCAGCAACTACAGTGCCTCTAATTACAGCCTTGTAGCGGTGGCAACTTACTAAGCATGTAGGACAGAAGTATACGTAAGTGAGTGTGTAACAAATTGTTTTGTGCTGTGAGATTAAAACTATACAGTGGCTTAGCCTAAATCTAGGGTTGTGTATGGAGCAGATTTTTTGGGATTTCAGTTTGTGTTTTTGGCCGATGTATATACATACAAACATAGATTACGACAACAGAAAAAAAAACAGAGATCCAGCCAGTCTGCCCATTTCTCTGCCTAACTCCATGGTTTATTACATTTTTTAACTTTTTATTGACCAGGAAAGGAAGGCTAGGAAATACCACCTGTATTCAGCTTTGTTCTGCTACTGAATACTGAAACAGGTTAATACTGTAGGTTGTTTTTCTTTTTGAGCGAATAGAGGTAAATTTGGCTAGGACACAGGAGAAATGCCTCTTTTTGACATGTGCAATGGGATCTTTTTAATTTTTTAATCTTTTTGCTCTCCCATCGCCACCTTTGCCTTACTTCAGGCCTTTTGACTGGTCACTCCCAGCCCCAATTGCCACTACCCCTACCATCCAGCTGGTAGGGATCCACACAGTGCAAGACCTGAGAGCACTGGGGGTTGCCATGATCAGCGGTGGGTAGACATAGGTTTTTCTATGGGTTTCTCCCTCCCCCCAGGCATCCTGGCACATGCAGTGTGTCCCCATGCATGGACCCTCGTGCACACATAGCGATGCCCTGCAAGGAAGACAAGCTCCCTTAGCCCACTACAGGGACTGCTATGGTGGTGGAACCATGATGCTGCCCTCCCCTGGCTGAGAACACTATCACATGGCAGCACTACCCCAGCCCTCCAGCTGACCAACGTGACTCCCAAGTTTGCTCCCAAACCCAGGTCATCAGTGCAGGAGCACCTAGCAGTTCTGCTGGGCCATCAGGCAGCCCTGTCCCAAGGGATCATTAACATCCAATGGAACAACAGCCAGAACAGGCTGAAGTGACCTTGGTTTAACATCTCCTCCAAAAGAAAACACCACTAACAGCACAGTGTCCTACAAGCACCATGCTGGTGCATCAGTATGGTTACTTGTAACAAAGGAGAGAGTACCCCCTGTAGAGATAGCAACACCACTTTCTGCAGTACCTGGTGTTCAGTGGAGGTCTCCTGTCCTACTACTGACCAAGTCTGATTCTGCTTAGCTTCAGCTATCTGATGGTATATATATATATATATATGTGTGTGTGTGTGTGTGTGTGTGTGTGTGTGTATAAATATATATATATAGTGTATATGCAATAGCAGTGGGCTCAAAACTCATTGAGTAAATAAGGGATATGCAGCGGTTCAGTGTGTAATAATGCATTTATTCCACAGTTTCCAGTGACCTGGCACCCCACGACCGGAAGGCACGAGAGCTACGAGAGGTCACTGGAAACTGTACAGAATAATGCATTATCACACACTGAACCACTGCATATTCCATTTATGCAACAGGTTTAGATGTTGTGTGAACATTTTGATTTTGGTAGGTGTAAATAATTTGTCAAAAAAGGGAAAAGAAAACTGAATTTTATGCTGTTTTTTGCTAATTATAAAAAAAAAAATGGTATCTATAAATGAAACACCACTCATTTTGTAGATATTTTTGAGCTAAACATTTTTTGTGCTCACAGTACCATGCTATCATTATTTTGTTTTAAAGTTATTTATATTTGTTTGTCAAAAAAGTGAACAAAAAATTACATTTTCTTCTGTTTTCTTTCTAACCATATACAATATACAGGGTTTATATAAATGAAACATTATTCATTTTGTAGATAATTTTGTGCTGAACAATTTTCGTACTATGTACCATGTTATCTTTTTTCGCTTTAAGTTATTGACATTTAAATATGGTTAGTACTGTTTGAGGCTGAACATTCTAAATGAATTCTGAAGAGAACTGTGTAGATAAATGAGTTACTGATGTAGTTACTGTGTGAATAAATGGGTGATGATGTGGTTACTATGTGGATAAATAAATTTATTACCATAGTAGCGAAGATAAATGGTTTTATTCTACAGTTTTTAATCCTGACCCCTGTTGCATAAATCCATTTATCTTCACAGCCATTGCATAAATAAAATGTATCCACATAGTAGTAATGTCACAGTCACTCAAGAACTCATAGCAGTACTACACATATTCAAAAGCGAATAACTTTAAAATGGAAAAAGATAGCATGGTACTGTGAGCATGGAAGTTGTTCAGCACAAAATTATCTAAAAGATGAGTGGTGTTTCATTCATAGATACCTTATAGCTTTTTTTTATAATTAGCAAAAAAGTGCAGAAAGTGCAGTTTGTTGTTCACTTTTTTGACAAACATATGCAAAAAAAAGATAAGCAATCAAAAGCAAATGTCCCTGCACTGACAGAAAGCATCCCTATTGCATAAATGAAATATACAATATATACAATGGTGAGCTGTTAGATAAATTATTTATCTAGGCTTGTGCTGTTTGACCTCGGACACCTCACTCGTGGCATACGCCACTCGTGAGGTTTCCCGAAGCCAAACAGCACTTGTGTAAATAAATAATTTGTGTTCCAGCTCTCCATTGTATATTTTATTTATTTATTTATTCAGGATTTGGAAAGTACCTTTGAGTCAGAGACTCATTTACAAAGGTTCCACGTCACAAATATTGGACAGTACAGTAGTAGGGTAAACATACATTGCATGAAGCAGAACAGCCGAGTGCATGGTAACAGTACAAAATAAACTACAAGCATGGTAAAAGTACAATGTGAGGCAGGCAAACAGTATGAGAGTAACTTAGGGTGACACAAGTAAGTACATAGAAAGATGGGGGGAGGAGCCAGACAGAGACCATTGTCATAGAGGGGAGACAATCGAGAAACAGGTTCAATAACAATCACAGTTGTTCAAGGACTGGAGATATCTCTTAAGTTGGTTTTTGAACAGGCTGATAGAGTTTTCATTGGTGATGAAGCTGGGAAGTCCATTCATCCATGAGGGTGCCTTGAAGTTGAAGGACCTTTAAAATAAGGAGGTTTGACATTGGGGACCTGTGAACAGCTTCTTGATGGACCTACGAGTTACTTTAGGGGCTGTAGCTGGATAGATTAAGGAGGTGAGGTCAGGGGGGAGAGGCCTAAGGTGATTTTTTTGGCCATAAGACAGGTGTGGAACTGGATCTTATTGTCTAAGTTAAGCCAGTTAGTGGAGTTATAAAGTGAACAGGTATGAGTGAGGCAGTCGCAGTCCAGTACAAGGTAGCAGGCTTTGTTGAGGGAGAGGTGGAGTCTATTGAGGGTGGATGTGGTGGCAGCACTATATATGAGTATACCGTAGTCAAGGAGGGAGAGGATAGAGGATGAGACTGTGAGTCTGAGGGAGTCTTGGGTAAGGCAGTGTTTAAACCAGTGGAGCAGGCCAAGGTGGACATTAAAGGCAGTAGACAGGAGATGTATGTGTTGGTGGAAATTGAGAGCCTGGTCCAGGGTGATTCCTAGATATTTAAAGGATTCCACTTGCTCGAGAGGAGTTAGATCAGCAGTTACGACCCGGTGGGGCAAAGTTTCTTCCTAGAGTTCTGGGAGTGGGTGAAAATTATGAACTTGGTTTTCTTGTAGTTCAATATGAGGTGCTGTGCAGTGAACCACCACTCAGCTTCACTAAAGGAGGACTGAACGGTTTGGTAGAGTTGCAGCGGCTCAGGGTCGGATGCATAAAGGACAGCATCATCTGCATATAAAAGAAGGTTTTCTGTGCAGGAGCTAGTGAGGTAGTTAAGGTAAAGACTGAAAAGAAGTAGACCAAGGATGGACCCCTTGGGGACTCCTGAGAGAATTGGTAGCTGATTGGATACGGTGGGGCTGATTTATGACCTGTTGGCACCTACCCAATAGGTAGTCTGTGAACCAGTGCAGGGCATCCTGTGAGAAGTCAATGTTGGCTAGAGAGTGTATCAAGAGGGAGTGACTGATGGTGTCAAATGCCTTAGTGAGGTCAACAAATACAGCGCCTGTGGTGTAGCCTTTGTCAAGAGTGGAGAGCATGTGTGCGGTGAATTCCAGGAGGGCTGTAGTCATGTTGTGGCCTTTGCAGAAGCCATGTTGCTGTTTACAGAGAAGATCATGTTTGTTGAGGTGGTCAGTGAGCTGATCATAGAAAATGCACTCGAGAGCTTTGGATAGAGGGGATAGTATAGAGATGGGCCGGTAATTATTGGTGGCTGTACGGTCCCCACTCTTAAATATGGGGGTTATGGAGGCAGATTTCCAAAGGGAGGGGAATTTGCCTTGGTAGAGAGAAAGATTTAGAATATGGGTGAGGGGGTAGAGTACTTCATGGAGGGTGAGCCAGAGAAGCCTCAGATCCAAGGAGTCACCACTATAGTTAGCGTGTCTTAGTGCATTTTTAAGATAAGGCTCCGGAGCCTTCAGGGCGATGCACCATAGATGAAAGGAAGGGGTAGGCAGGAAGGCGGGGACTGGTTAGGGGGTGGGTCGAAGAAGTTGGAAGGGAGGACATGGCTGAGGTTAGTGAAAGCTAGGTTGAAGGCCAATGCTATTCTGGTGGGGTCAGAGGTAAGCTGCCCATCAACAGCTTTAGGCTGGGGGGGGATTGTTAGGGTTTTTTCTGCAATTTCCTTGATATTATTCCAGAATTTTCACCCTGAGCCTCAGGTGGCGGTGAGGGCAGCTTTGTAGTGCTCGGCCTTGGCTTTATGCAATGCCCACTTACATTTGTTCCAGGTCTCTCTATATCTCTGTCTATCAACTGGATGGCTGGTCTCCTTAGAGAGGTGCCAGAAGGAGTTGCGAGTACACATCAGGGCAAGGAGATGGTCAGAGATCCAGGGGACAGGGTTGCCTTGGACCATCTTCTTGGAAAGTGGGGCAAATTGGTCACAGACAGTGTTGAAGGTGCGAATGAAGAGGTCAAGGGCTAGGTCAGGGTCTAGGGTAGTAGTCAAGAAGGACCAGTCTAGAGTTCTGAGATGTGATTTTAAGAGGGCAAGTTTTGCCGGGCCTAGTTTGCCGTGGAAGATGACCTTGGGGGGGATCTTGGGCATTTTGCAGGACCACATGCAGAGAACTAGGGAGTGATTACTAAGCGCATTTGGTAACACCGTGGTGCTTGTGATTTTATGGGGATGGTTGGTGAAGACTAGGTCCAGTAAGGAGGAGGATCCGGTGCTGGGGTCCAGCCAAGTGGGAGAAGGGACTACTTGTGAGAGGTCTTGGGCTGTTGCTGCGTCGATAAGTGGGGATACTGACTTAGCCAGCCAATTGGCGTTGAAATCACCAAGCATAATTTTTTCATTTTGTTGTGGAGGGTAGCGAGATAGGCCAGGATCAAGTGGAAGGCTGATTTCTGTTCTCTAGGGGGAAGTAGGCTGCTGTGATTAGAAGGGGGGTTTGAGAGTGACCCAGTGTGAGTTTGAGTGTAATGACCTGAGGCCCAGGTACTAGCAGGGGGAAGGGGATTAGCTGGGATTGTATTGAGTCTTTAACATGGATGGCACAACCCCCCCCCCCGCATTTTCCTTGTCGATCAGCTCTGAAGAGGTTGAACCCAGGCAGGGCAACCACCATCGAGTCTGGGGTCGGGGGGAGAGCCAGGTTTCGTTCAAGGCAATGACATCAGGTTGATGCTGGTGGACCCAACCCTGGTATGAATCCCACTTTTTTAGTAGGCTACAGATATTGAGGCTGGCAAAGCGAAGCCCACTGGTGGGGGGATGGCTTGGTGTAGAGGTTGCAATCATGCCAGGATTGGGGTGGATATTGCCAGAGATTAGTAGTAGCAGTAGGAATAGGGACCTGAGCACGGCATTCCAGGCCAATTTTTTGGCAAGCAGGGGTCCTAGGTGGGTTTTACAGGGAGGGAATAGAGAGGTGTAGCATACAGGGGGCTGACAGGAGGAGAGAGTGGGAAGAGAGAGGAGGTGGAGGATTCTACTGTTTCATGGGGTATGGTACCCTATGAAGTGACATCCTAAGGAGGGTTGACCGTCTGTGGCAGTGGTCATAGTAGTATGTGGTACAGGTGGGCGGGTTGAAGGTCCCATCATCTGGTGGGGGGACGCAGTGCAGGTGGGGTGCTCCATGGTGAACTTAACTGTAGCCTCTGGATGCCATGCAGTATGGACGCTGGGGGGTGGTATGCAGTTGGCCATAAGGTAGTCCATGCCTCCAGAATATTGACTGGAGGGGGAAATAGAGGAAGGGAGAATGAGCACAGGAGACAGTGCAGGAGAGAGAAAGAGAGTATAAAAAGGAGCATGCTGAGGAGGAGGGGGGAGAGAGATAGGATGAGCAAAGCTATCAGTAAGGGAAAGAGAAGAGAACTATAATATAACAGTGCAGCCTCTAGTGGTGACACGGTATAGGCTGCAGATGGAAAAGTGGGCTGATTGGTTCAGCCGTTTAGCCATTGCCTATATAAGGAGAAGCTGAGCAAGGGTGGTGGGGGGGAGGTGGTGAGCCAACGCAACATGTCGGCGGGGTCCAGTATTTGAATCTGCTATCAGCAGCAGTTTGCAGGCCTGAATGTTGGACACTGGCTCTTAGGTTTGCCTTGGGATGTCTTTTCGCGGGGCTAGTTCAACGGCCCTCAGGACCCTAAGCGGCTCCGTGTCTCTGTCAGGACCCTCGGTGGATCCGATTCACTGTGAACAACAGAAAGGTAGGGTAAGCCTTAAATACTAATTGTAAGGGGAAGGAGGTAGATTACTAGAGAGACAGTAGAAGAGGGGGTATGTATTGGGAAGGAAAAGGGTCAGACAAAAAGCAGCTTCCATTAAATAGTTTTACCCAACAGTAAATATTG
Organism: Neoceratodus forsteri; assembly: GCA_016271365.2. Lineage (NCBI taxonomy): Eukaryota > Metazoa > Chordata > Ceratodontiformes > Ceratodontidae > Neoceratodus > Neoceratodus forsteri. Next base: position 80,613,546 of record CM057453.1, read on the forward strand.
TTCAGGTTGCAGATAATAAATGAAATGCTAACAGTCCTATTTTATGCCAGAAATCTCCGAGTGGGATGTCTTTACATAATTTTAACATAACATTAAGTAGCGTTCAGACTGCATATAACAGATGGCATGCCTTTAAAACCCTAATTTCTGCCAGCCCAGTGGCACAGAGGGCTGAGGCTCTGGTGCCTTAACTCAAACCACATCAGTGACCCTGGTTCAAGAATGGACTCGGGTCGCTGGGGGTCGGTGGGAGAGGATTGAGCATCTGAAGGACTGCTCTCCTCCCTGGGGGTTGGTTAGAGTGATACCTTGCTCTGCAGCGGCCCCGGTGGAGACTGGGAGCACTACAAGATGCGGCACGACATCAGGGGAACTAGAAAAACAGAAAAATGTCACAGATTGGCCAGGATGATGGCAGATGATCTGCCGACACCAGCCGAAGAACTCTCGAGGAGCTTGACCACCTCAGCAGCACCCTGTGGCCTAGAGAAAGAGTGTGCTGGCTGCCCCACTGGTGCCTTCCACCTCGAAGGAGAGGGACCCACTCGGCAAACCCCAGGGTTGGCTTCAATTTGAGGTAGGGGGTTCCAAGGGAGGACAGTAGGAGGATGTCGGGGATCATGGCTGCCTGAAGGAAGTGGCAGATACGGGGCACATAGGAGGATAAAAGAAATAATGCAAAAAAAAAAAACTAATTTCTGCCAGTAATCTCTTAAGGTATTCTCACCATACAGTAAAAAAGGTAGTAATTAGGTGGTAATTGCGCATGAAAATAGCTATCTCCACTACCACACCGACTGAAAATAAGTGGCCTCACTGTAAAAGAGTTCAGGAAAAAAAGGTGCCAAGTTCAGTATTTGAATCTGCTATCAGTAGCAGTTTGCAAGCCTGAATGTCTGGCGGTGGCTCTTAGGTTTACCTTGTGATGTCTTTCAGGGGGAGAGGGCTAGTTCAACAGCCCTCATGACCCTCAGTGGCTCCATGTCTCTGTCAGGACCCTCAGTGGATCCGATTCACTTGGGATGTCTTTCGGTGGGGGGGCTAGTTCAATGGCCCTCATGACCCTCAGCAGCTCCATGTCTCTTTTGGGACCCTCGGTGTATCCGACTATATCCCATATATATAGATTATAGGGGCATGGTCGAGCCCCTATATTTAGGGTTATGAAGGCACTTCTATGTTAAACTCAAAATTTTGCACATTAATAACTTCAGACCCATTCAATGGATTTGCATGAAATGGTATGCATGGTGGGGCATGGTAGATCTCTTGATTTGCCAAATTTCATTTCGACAGGACTTAAGGTTTTTGCGCACCAAAATGCTGAAAAATGCACTTTTCACCAGTTATGTGGGCAGTTTTTCAGATTTTGTCCATGGTGCTGCACAGCTGTTCTGTGGCATGCTGCTCTGCAACTTGGCTTGTCTGAAAGAGCTTGGGTCAAGAAACACGCCGCTTTTTGTTTGGTGAAAAAATATGAATCCATTCAAAAGTTATTGAAGTTTTAAGTTCCCATTATAAGACAATTGGAAAATTTATATGGTTATTTTGTGAAAGAAGAATGGGGTTTTGGCCATCTGGTCCTTCCTTACAATCAAAGAATTTGCAGGCTCACGATCAAAGAATCTTTGATCACGAGGAATTCTCTGATCGCGACGGCCACCATCTTGTTTTAAGTTTGCAGTCGGAAAAACTCAAATATCTCGGCTCAGGGATGACTCCGGAAGTAAAACTTAGATGGGTTTTGCTCATGGGGCTTCGCTCTATCAAGCCATTGCTGTGGTTTCTTATAATTTGGTCAAAAAATAGAGTTTTGAAGTTTTTAAATCTTTGATCGCAGCTCACTAATGATCTTTGATTGCGAGCCTGCAAATTCTTTGATCACAAGATTCTTTGACCATGATCTTTGATCGCGAGGGTGCGACTAGATGGCCAGATGAAAAAATCTAATTTCTCAGCCCAGGGGTTACTTATTAAGATAAAATGAGGATGGATTTTGCTCGGGGGCTTCGTTCTATCAAGTCATGGCAGTAGTTTCATTTATTTTGCTGTAAAAATTGACTTTTATCATTTTTTATTCTTTGATCACGACCCTGCAAATTCTTCTTTACTGTGCTTGTGAATACGATCACACAAGGAATGGGGTGATATTTAGGCCTCACAACCCCAATGACACACCCTGTCATCTGTCAATCTAGGGAGGATGGGGGGTCCATGGGGGGGGTTGGGGGCAACCCTAAAGGTCTCATTTCCTGACTTTTTGTGTTTTAACCCTAAATGATGCATTAATGAAGTTTTTTGCATGGAATATATATATATTATATTTATTTATACAATGGCTTTTAAAATCCTGAAACCTGATTGACTGACTGGCATGATTTACCCATTGTAAATCCTGGCATGACCAATGGGAAAAAGTGACAGTCAGCAACATCTAGAATCTATCATTTGTAAACTCCATCCTAGCCCCCAAAGATCATATTCAAAAATCACCATACTGACATTCGCTAAACCGTGATGGCAAAATGGGAGTTTCAAATGCAGCATACATTAAAAGTCGCAGACCCCAACAGTCCCCAAAGCCACCTCACATGTCACAAAATTATTTTTTGTATTGAAAAAAAGAGAAAAAATAAAACATTGCTAGCACCTTCCTTTACAATACCACTGTCCGCTGACATCAACTGAAGGGCAGTGTTTGGTCTCTGTTTGACAGTGTCATCCCAGAGAGCTTGCAACAGATTTTTGTATAAAATAATGATAATATTACCAAACAGCATTATTTAATATACACTGCCACTTTTTTTTTTTAATAGATCGCAACCAAGGATGAGAAGGTGACATTGTCTCGGGATCGAATCAGTGCAGAAAGCACATGCACACTTGACAGCTGCAACCACATTTGCAGTGCCAACAGATCTGGCACCACACTGGCAAGTCTCTCTCTCGTTCCAGTCATGACAACCAAATGAGCCCTTCGAAACTTGCCATGCTGTCTTTCCCTCCTTCTCTATCTCCTGCTCCACTTTGAGTTTAAATATAAAAAAAGCAGCTCAACTTTTACGGTTTTATAGCCCACTGAATATGAGTGAATGAATAGCCAAAGCAGCCTGTACCTAGCAACATACAACTCAGGACAGCATCTCCCTAGCAACCCAGAACTATTTTATGAGCACAGCAATAATTACAAAAAAAAAAATAATTTAAAATAAAAAAGTATTTTCTTTTTTGTCACAAAAACAGGGACATTAGATAGTCATAATACCACTCCAGGGTGTGGATATGCTGGGATTTACTCATGTCTGGTGTGGTTTACCACCGCCTGCAGCCCGCAGACCAAATCACACCAGGCATATGGGTAACTTAGCATAACCTACACCTGTTATGGTATATTGCTTATATATATATATATATATATATATATATATATATATATATATATATACCACAGGGATGAGAGCTTTCTCAGTAGGATAACCTGTGTTATTTCCACTGCAGTGAGGATAAATTCTGATGATATCAGCAGAGTGAGGATATTGACATTTATCCACACTCTGTTGATGTCACCAAAATGAGGATTAATGCACTGCAGCTTGCATTCTAAAAGAAACTGCTTCAGAAAAAGTTTCTCTTTCTCACTGAAGCTGCAACTTACTCAATTAGCTTTGCAAAAGACTCTCGCCTATGTCCCATTGTGTTTCTAACATTGCTAGCCCATTACTGTGCTCATCTCAGCTTCAAAACAACCTGAATTCTAAATGAAAGTCTTTTACATAGCAGGTTCTGTTTCTCAGTACTACCTGCAGCAGTTTGCCTCTTTCACTGAGCCGCTGACTCACTCAATTAGCTTTGCAAAACACACTCACCTGTGCTTCTGACTCCCAGTCCATTCAGAACACACACACTGACAGCACACACAGAATGAGCAGGAACCACATAGATGCAGAAAAAATGTTCCTGTAGCTCTCACCCCTGTGGTATAAATCACACACATGATGGGCAGATCATGGCATATGGAAAATATTCTCACTCCTGCCTTTGGCACTCGTGAGAATACATGGCTCACTCTGTAGGAGTGAAAATATTTTCCATATCCACTCCTGCCCATCATGTATCATATATATATATATATATATATATATATATATATATATATATATATATATATATATATATATATAATAATATACAGTATTTATTGTTAATATATATTATTTTGACTTGCTTCTGTTGTCAGTGATGGCATAGAAAAGTAATTGATACAATATGCATTCATGTTATGAATGGTAGTAATCATACGTGTGTCATACCAGCCTCAGACAAAGTCTAATAATATATTATGTGGTCTAACACAAATATGTTAAAGTGATGTTTGCATTCGTAAAAAGGCAGTATTTGTCCTTATTTTTCATGAATAATATTTCTATTGCACAGCTCTTCCTAAAGCTATTAGTTATTTTTCCTTTTCTACACCAAATGCTAATGGCTGGGAAAGACAGATAACTAATACATCATTTGTTAAACTAAGTAGATAAAGAACACCATTTATTGATCCAGCATCTAAGTTAAAATACATAGGCTTTTTGGAGGACCACACAGGTCCCTTCTTCAGGCCTGTATTGTAACTTTTTTTCTAGTGTCTTCTTTAATGAAACATAGAAACATAGACTTTGATGGCAGATAAGGACCACTTGGCCCACCCAGTCTGCCCATTTTCCTACCTACTGGATAAGCTGCAGATTCTAGTTAACCAACAACCTACTTCCTGCAACCCCCACTATAATTGCCTTGTGTCTGTCCCATGCATGTTTGAATTCCCTCACTGTTTTGGACCCAACAACCTCCTCAGGAAGGCTGTTCCATGTATCCACCAATCTCTACATGAAAAAACATTTCCTCACATTACCCCTGAGCCGTCCCCCCCTCTATCTTTAAATTGTGCCCCCTTGTTCTTACACATCTCTTTTTCTGAAAGATGCTACCCTCCTGGACTTTGTTGATTCCCTTGAGGTACTTGAACATTTCTAGCACGTCCACCCATCCCTCCTTTCATCAAGAGTATACATATTAAGCTCTCTCAGTCTTTCTTCATATGGTTTCTGCTGCAGACCCTGCACCATTTTAGTTGCTCTCATCTGGACTGCTTCCATCCTGTCTATGTCCTTGAGTAGATGAGGTCTCCAAAACTGCACACAGTACTCCAGATGGGGTCTCACCAACTGTCTGTATAGAGGGATAACCACTTCTCTTTTTCTACTTGTGATGCCCCTTCCTATGCATCCCAGTATCCCTCTAGCTCTCCTTATCGACTTTTCACATTGCTTACCCACCTTTAGGTCATCTGATATGACTACCCCCAGGTCCTTTTCCATTTTTGTTGTTCTTAGTACCTCACCCGCTATTGTGTTCTCTTTTCCTGGGTTTTTGTTTCCCAGGTGCATTACTTTGCACTTCTTTGCATTGAATCTAAGTTGCCATATGTCTGACCATTCCTCCAACTTTTCCAAGTCCCTTCTCATCTTTTCTACCCCCTCTTGTGCAGCAACTCTGTTACAGATCTTTGTGTCATCTGCAAAGAGGCATACCTTCCCCTCCAGACCCTCTGCAATGTCACCTATGAAGATGTTAAAGAGGACTGGACCCAGTACTAAGCCCTGAGGTACTCCACTAGTGCCCCCCTTTTCTTCAGAATGTGTTCCATTTACTATTACCTTCTGTGTCCTGTTGTGCAGCCAGTTTGCTACCCAGGCTACCACCCTGGGACCCACTCCCAGGCTGGCTAACTTGATTATTAATCTTTGGTGCGGGACTGTGTCAAATGCCTTGCTAAAGTCTAGGTAGGCCATATCCACAGCCCTGCCCTGGTCTATTACTTCGGTCACCCAGTCAAAGAAATCAATTAGATTCATCTGACATGACCTTCCTGCAGTAAATCCATGCTGCTTTGGGTCCTGTGCCCCGCTGGCCTCTAGGTACTCAACAATTCTTTCTTTCAGAAGTGATTCCATCATTTTCCCTACCACTGAGGCCAAACTTACAGGTCTGTAGTTTCCTGCTTCTGCCTTGCTCCCACTTTTGTGAAGGGGAATCACATCTGCCCTCCTCCAGTCCTCAGGTACTGCCCCATCCTGCCATGATTTGTTAAAAAGTGTGGTCAGTGGTGTCACTAGGTCCTCCTAATTCTTTTAGGATTCTGGGGTGAATCCCGTCAGGTCCCATTGCTTTGTCCACCTTGAGTTTTAGGAGTTCTTTCAGGACTCTTTCTTCTGTGAATGGACTGGTGTCAACCCCCCTACCCAGACTGCTTCTATTGTCTGGTTTAGATAACTCCTCCTCATCTTCTTTTGTGAATACTGAGCAAAAATATTCATTTAGTATCTCTGCCTTTTCACTGTCTTCCTCTGCCCACCTCCCTTCTCCCTTTTTAATCTTCACTATCCCTCCCTTAGCCTTTCTTTGCTCCCTAACGTACCTATAAAAGGTTTTATCCCCCTTCTTAACTGAGTTGGCTATTTTTTCCTCGGTTTGGGCCTTTGCTAGTCTGACTGCCTTCCCCACTTCTTTCTGCTTTAATTGATACAGTTCCCTGTCGTGCCCCTTCTGTGATTCCTTATACTTTTTGAATGCAGTCTTTTTCTCCTTAACCTTCCCTGCCACCTCTTTTGAGAACCATAGTGTTTTTTTTACTCTGCTTTGTTTTCTTTACTTGTTTCACACAAAGGCTTGTTGCCTCTTCTTAGAGTATGGTCCCTGTCTTTTGTATCTCCTTTCACTTGGGGTTCCGTCTTTATCGTGTGGAAATGAGTGCTATTTTCACTGCTGTAAGTCACATTTTACCATGCGTTGGTCATATTCCCAGTTTGCTCTGTAGTTCTGAATCATATTAATTCTCTTCTGGTCTGTGCTATTAACCATTTTTATATTGCAGTTGTCTTTATGAGGAGTGGAACCATGCTGATACTCATTTCCTACATGATGTTGGATCATGTGGGATCCAGCAGGATGAGGGGACACACCCTGCAGCTCAGAGGTGGTAAATTCTGGAATAAAAATAAGAGGGACGTCTACTCCCAAAGGATGGTGAACCTGCGAACAGCCTACCAGTGGAGACAATGGAAATGAAGACAGTACAGACCTTCAAGGTAGCCTACGGATACCCTGCTAAAGAGTGAATACGGAATCCCTGTGAAATTGGTACATGTTTCCACAGAGTACTTTTTTTCATTACTGCTCATGAGGCAAGGGAGACAGACATGATGGACCTAGTGTTTCTCCCAACCTTAAATTACTGCATGACTATGTCAAGGGTAAGTGCGCTCATATATACAAATATTATTCAAACAGCCTATTTAAAAGCTATAGCTAATAAACTGATGTATAAATTGAATATGCAGTGGTCTGTCTCACATTATGCAGTTCATCATCACTTGTGAAGGGCAAGACTTCCATATGTCATTCGTAGCTCTGCCACAGCTAAGCTATGGTCCTGATCCCTCAAACATGACGATAATCTACAACTGATGAATTTTTTTTAAATGAGCACAACTGGTGCTTTTTAAGACAAGCATTCCAAAGTTATGTAAGCAAAAACATAAAAACACAAAAAATGTCAGCAAATAAAGGCCATATTGGCCCATCTAGTCTACTCAAGTCTGCCTAGTTATGAGACTGAGCCACAAAGCCTCATATACAACAGTGTGTACCAAACTAGCCTAGTACATGTCCCAAATGTGTTGTGAGGCACAAGAAATTGCCACCTGACAAGTATGTTGATTTATCTCAATGCACACCATCAAGTGTGTCACTGCACTTATTAAATGGTTCCAAAATGTTAAAAACAATGTTTTAAAATGTAAAAAACTGGAGCAACAAGAAATGGTCATGGGATCACTGTCAAATATTTTATGTACTCTCTTCATTAGGCCAGTGGAATCACTTTCACTGGCCTGAAGAAGAGAGCATTAATTTCAAAACCTAGTTTTAAATAAATGTTTCTTTATTAGTCCAATAAGAGGCAACACCCACAGCATATTTGTTGTTTGTTTATTTTGCTGGATCTTCGACTGGACTAATATGGCTGCCACATTTCCTATACTAAAATAGGCCAAATGTTTCTGTTTGACATTAAAGAGCATCTTTTATATGCCAGAAGGGAGACATTGAAAACATAGTGTTCAGGCTCTCTTCAATTTAAAATCATACAGTACCTACATTTGCCCATCCCTTTTTCTTCATCCCTAAGGACATTTGCATTAAAGCTGAATCCCCTGTCACTTGCTATGTCACTAAGATTGAATAAAAGGCTCAATAGTTACACCAGGGAAAACAGTAAGGCAGGGACAAAGGGGGGAGGGGAGGGCAATGTCCATACTAGACATTAGGTCCCATGGTCGGATAGGGTAAAACAGAGCAGACTGGATGGATCAATGGTCTTTTAATGCCAACATTTTCTTTGTGTCCAGGTTTCTATATTTTGAGTCAGCCTCTCTCTCTCTCTCCATATATATATATATATATATATATATATATATATATATATATATATATATATTATAGGCACAGTAGTGCCACTATAGTTAGGGTTGCGTAGCCATTTCTATGTTAAATCTCAAAGTTTACATTTTAATAGCTTTCAACCATCTTTCCAATTTGGAATGGAGAAAGACTTGTGATAGGTCTCCAGATACGAACATTTTTGTGTTGATCGGATGTACAGTTGTGGAATCGTAGAGTGCTGAAAAATGTGAAAAATCCACAACATTCTGTTTCCTTTAGACATCCACTTTGTACTGCAGAAAGCATCTGAGTGGGTTCAGATTGGGTGGGCTACATGGGTCCTGGGTCGCAGATGTGCCTTTTGAAGATTTTGTGTAAAAATCTTGTTCCGTTCAAAAGTTATAGCATTTTTAGTGTCCCATTATATTCTATGGGAAAATATATATGTGCAGCTCGAAAATTGTCACGATAGTATTTTCTAGTGTCAAGCTTGCCAAAAATGGTGTTGTGCTGCTGCCATCTTGTTTTCAGTTAGTGACAGAGAAAAAACAATATAACTCAAAAAATATTGCACTTTTTGACACACTAACCATTGGGTTTACCTATTTGGGGCCTGAGGAACAGGAATATGGCATTACTTTTTCACCAGCTGGTCTGGAAATGTGGTTTTCAGATTTTTTTCCACCATTTTGCCATTTTTTTATCACGATATTATCTCAAAGTGCCACAGCAATACGCATGACCATAAAAAATACAAGCGCAACACTATATTTTACATTCGCGGTTGTATTCCCATTATAAAGATAGAAGTGTCGCGATCATTTCTTAAATGACTGTGGTAACACTGCAGAGCCACATTTTCTGAAATGATGTGTTCTTTGTCACATTGATTGTAGCAAGCTGGACTGATATATTAGCCTGCCTACTGCCGCAGATGTGCCTTTCAGTGGTTTATTTCGAAAATGTTCACCACATCCCTAGTTATAGCATTCTGAAGTTACAAATTTTCCTATAGGATAACATTGTGGGAGTCATTTTCTTTGTCACTTTATTGTGGCTACGTGCATTGTAGTACTGACCCGAAATTGTCAGGGTGCAAAGCCCTATACCTACAGGTGTGCCTTTTTGTGGTTTGGTACAGAACCATTGAACATGGCCATACTTACAGCATTGTGAAGTTTGGGAATTTTCCCATAGGATAACATTGTGGTGCTGGTTTTCTTTGTCACCTCATTGCCACAATGTGGATTTCGGTATTACCCTGAACGTTTCAGGGTGAAAAGCCATAGTCTAACAGGTGTGCCTTTTAGTGGTTTGCTGTGAAAATATTCAGTAGGGCCATAGCTACAGAATTCCAAATTTCCACATTTTCCCCATAAGATAACACTGTGGCTCCCACGGTGCCTTTTGGGGCCCGTATCTCGAAAACGGTTTAAGATATCGACTTTTCACTGGAAGTTTTCTAGCATGTACAGTTCCTGAGATATTTGTGAATTACTGTTCTAACTGGTTATTTTCATGCGTGTGGATCACTACTGTGCCCTCAGATTTAGCATTCACATTGCATTTTGGTGCACATATCTTGGAAACAATGTGAGATACAGGTTCAGTCATTGCATGGACGTGAACACTGCACACTGTCACAATTACAATGACACTTTAATTTTTGTCTACCTGCTATGGTTCCTGAGTTATGGGCAAATTAGAGTTGCAAAGCCTCCTTGACTTAGAGGGCTGCTGTATGGCTCCATGCATATATATAAGTGGGAGTGCAGGACCTGGAGGGTCCGCGCCCCCACCCACACATACATTATGCACAAATATGTGGCTTGTGGGGGGCCCCACACTCCCACCAAGCCACCCATTTCTATTACTACTTACATTACACGTTTAAAAAAAGAAAGGAAATTCTTTGCAAAAACGTCATTAATGCATCAGTTAGGGTTGATACCACACCAACCAAAGTGTGGAAATTCAGTGTTAGGGTTACCACCCCTACCACCCCACCCCCACCGATAGGCATCAGGGTGTGCACTGGGGTCGTTGTGCCTAACTCTCACCCCATTCTCCTATACTGCACCACCTCAGCTTCTCTACACATGGAATGGGGGTGAAAGTTGGGCCAATGACCCCAATGCTCACCCTGATGCCTGTTAGTGGGGTGAGGTGATAGTGGGTTGGTAATCCCAATGTTGGATTTCCACACTTTTGTTGGTGTGGTATCAACCCTAACAGATGCAATAATGAAGTTTTTGCATGTATATATATATATATATATATATACAGTATATATATATATATATATATATTTTTTTTTTTTCTCTTGCATGAGAACTTGCAGAATGTCAAACAAGAGTCTGTGGTCCTAACAAATACTCTAATTGATCAAGGCTGTGACATAGCAATTTCTGAAGTCCTGCCTATACCAAAAGCTAGTTCTGAACATAATTATAAAATAAAACTCCTTAATAACTGGTTATGAAATTGGTGCCTTAGGCAAGATATAGGGTGCATAACACATTGGGAAGAATTTGATAGAAGGTATGAACTCAACTGCTAGGATGGGCTACATCCAAGCAGAAGGGGTAGCAAGCGCCTTGGGCAACAAATTAATGCTTATATCCAAAATCATTTAAACTAGCTCAATGGGGGAGGAGGGGGGACCAAATACTAACTATCGAGAATGTTGACAACACAGAAGTTATGAATAAGAAATCAATCACTGGGACTATTGGTGCAACCCTTTCAGTGAACAATTTATCACAGTCTAACGAAAATAAAGAGACCATGGAAAGTTGCCCCAGAATTCAAACAGGGAATTCTGAGCTTAAACTTCTACTTGATAAAGAATAAGATGGATGAATTAAAATACTGCCTCATCACAAATAGTATTGATGTATGTGGCATAACTGAAACCTGGAACTCAAATATTGATAGGTGTATGGATATACTTGGCTATACCAAAATACTTAAAAATAGAAAACATAAAGTAGGAGGCGGCATAGCTTTATACATAGCAGAAGACTATAAGAACTATGAAATTAAACCACAGAACAATGAAGAAATAAAAAGTGAAATTATCTCGGCACAACTTAAAATGAAAAATAAGAACTTGATTATTGGGCTAGGCTATCGATCTCCGAGCCTTCATAAAGATGAAAATGCCAGATTTATGGATAAATTAGCAAGTATAGATATTAGTAGTGATCATTTCCTAATGGATGATTTTAATCTCCCCCATGTTAACTGGGTACCCCAGAAGCTAAAGGACAAATAGAACAAATATTTGGGGACTTTTCAATTTAACAGAATCTAGAAAAATTAGTTTTAGAACCTACAAAAGGAAATAATCTACTAGATCTAATGCTCACCAATATTGATGTAGGAGGATTAACTCCTTGGCCCTGATATTCAAAAGGGTGCGCATGGTGCAACAGTGTTGCACCATGCGCAACCCACTGATGCGCCCGTGCAATATTCAAAAGGAAACCGCGCTGGGCATTAAACTCATGCAATTCAGAGCCAAGATCAGCATTGCATGCAGGTTACAGGTATGGAGGTTGCCTATGCATACTCTGCACAGCCCGATATTCAGCCTGGGATGTGCAGAGCCATGCATGTGCAACCTCTACCTGCGCCAGCACAAAGTTACACCAAAAAAAAAAAGGAACAACTGATGCCCACCCACAGGTGAGCTGCCGCATTGCAGGGTGCAACACGGCAGCTGCCACCTGTGGGTGGCCACCCGAGTTCCGGCTGCACCTGGTGGTGCCCCCCCATGCCTGATCGTGGGCATCTGTATAAAAGAAAGATAAGTATTTCCAGTATCCCTGGTGGTCCAGTGGACCGCTATCTGCCCAATTGTGGGCATTGTAAAAAACAGAGAAATGTCCCTCAATATCCCTGGTGGTCCAGTGGACCCCTGTCTGCTTAATCAGGGTATCTATAAAAAATAGATATAAGTCCTATATCCCTGGTGGTCTAGGGGTACCCCCTCCCCACCCGCCCACTGAGCCCCACCACCCCGTTCCCGGGTCAGCGGAGCGGCAGCAACCCACCCGCCTGCTACCCAGCCTGCTGGCTGACACCATCGGTAGGGCTGTATGCCCATTGGTTCACAGCATGAGCCAACGGGCATGCAACCCGTACTGTACTACACATTCCAGATATGTGAATGATTCATTCACATATCTGGAATGTGTAGTACGGTAAGGCAAAGAAAACATTCCAAATTACACTGGCAAAAACAACTAAATATAATAAAAAGCATCTCTATAATTATGTAGGATCTATGAAAGGTCATCCAAATAGTGTTGGACTTTTCACTAATAAAGGTGTAATAAATGAAGAGACAGATATGGCTAGGGAACTAAACAGTTATTTTTTAAGTGTTTTTCAAACTAAAGAGGACATTGACATGGACCATATAATAGAGTCACCAGATTCAATTATAATTTCAGAATCAGAAGTTTAACAGTGTTAAAATCAATTAAGTTCAGTACCTCTGCTGGTCCAGATGGGGTACTGTCAATGTTTATAACTGAACTGGCACAAGAATAAAAGGAACCTCTTACACTTCTTTTTAATGCCTCTATAAAGGAGAGTAAGACTCTACCAGTATGGAATCTGGCAACAGTTACTTCATTACACAAGGGTGTCAGTAGGCAGGTAGTAAGTAACTACAGACCAATCAGTCTAACGTCAGTAATTGGAAAGTTATTAGAAAGGATATTACAACAGAGGCTAAATCAGCATATGATAAGAAAAGGACTTGTAGATATATCGCAACTTGACTTCTTCCAGGGAAGATCTTATCTAACAGATTTATTGAACTTCTTTGAGCCTGTTAGTCAGGCATTAGACAAAGGTATGCCAGTTGATGTCATCTTTCTTGATTACGAAAAGGCATTTGACAAGGTTTCACGTACGATGTTGGTTGAGCAGCTAGCAAAACTCAATTTTCACTCGCAATTAATCAAATGGATAATTTCCTGGCTCAGCCATAGAATACAAAGAGTAAATATCAGAGGTTTGTGTCTCATCCTGGGGTGATGTTACAAGTGAAATCCCACAGGGCTCTGTTTTGGGTCCAACACTTAATATTTTCATCTAATCAATGCAGACTTCAGATAATGCCTGGGTAGGAAAATATGCAGATAACTGTAAAATAGGGGCTATTCTACACAACAAACAAGTGGCTATAAATCTGCAAAAAACCTAGATAAATTAAATGAATGGGTTGACAAAAATAAAATGTTATTCAATACGGCTGCATGTAAAGTAATGCATTTTGATCATAACAACTTAAAAATACCTTCACTCTTAAAAATAAAACTTTGGAGATTACGTCTAAAGAAAAGGACCTCAGAGTAATTATAACAGATAACTTAATTCATGATATGCATACCATAAATATGGTTAAAAAGTGTCGTAGTATACTGGGGTTTATTCTCAGACATGTAAAAAGTAGGGAACGTGAGATTCTTATTCCTCTGTACGCCAGTCTTGTGAGACCACACCTGGCCTGTAGTGCCCCATTCTGTTCTCCTACCTCAGTGAATCGAAAAATGATGGTTGAAAAAATTCAAAGGAAGGCTACTAAGAAAGTGAATAACATGCTACAACATGACTATGAAGATAGGCTGAAATTACTGGGACTGTATTCGTTGGAGTACAGTGCTATGAGGAGGGATTTATGTCTAGCTTTCAAAGCATCTAAAGATGAAGCTATTTTCAGAACTATATGACTCACAAAACAACTAGAGTCAAATAATACCAGGTCACATAATGAGAAACTCATAAGGGAAGTGAGTAGAACTACTAAGAAATCTAAATGGTTTACTCAAAGAGCGACTATAATATGGAATTCACTACCTAGTTCTGTAGTGGAAAGTGATAACCTTGACCAATTCAAACTAAGACTGGATAAGTAAATGGGAGAGGGGAAATTTGATTTCCACCATTAGCAATTAATGGTGGCAAGTTCATTATAGGTCTCAGACCTCATGAACTTGTGTCATTCTATGAACCTATATATATATATATATTATACCGCCATGGTAATGCCGGTATAGTTATTGTGAAAGATAACATCTATGTTAAAACTGAATGTTTGAACGTTAATAACTTTGAAACCATTCAACAGATTTGTATGTAATTTGTCAAGTGTGATGTATTTTGGTAGGTCTCTTGCCTTTCCAAATTTCATGGGAATCCGTTGTGGGGTTCCTGACAGACAGAGTGTTGAAAAAACAGAAAAACCTGTGTGTTTTGACATTTCTTTGTCCACCTGGATCTCTGACATGGCTTTAGGTTGTGATCTGAGATTTTTAAAATAGAAAGCCTTTGCCTCACAGATGTGCCTTTTGAAGGTTTGGTGAAAAAATATTATTCCGTTCAAAAGTTATTAAATGTTAAAGTGTCCTATTATAGCCTATGGGGAAAAATATACTGTATGATCTGAAAGTGAAAGCAAGTAAACAGCCCCAAAAACCAGTTTCTTTGCCACTTCATAGCAAGAAAACTGTTAGGACTTTTGGGCTGAAACTTACAGGGTGGGACGCTCTTGCCTCCACAGATGTTCCCTTTGTTGGTCTCCAAAGTTGTGCATTTTCCCATAGGATAACATTGTGGCAGTCGTGGTGGCTTTCAGAGGCTATATCTTGAAAACGGTTTGAGATACAGATTTTTTGTTAAGCGCAGCTTAGTATACCAGCACTCATGGAGGTGGCCAGGCCATGAATACAACTGCGAAGGATTTTTTTCCAAAGTTGGCATGCACTATGTCTCTATACTTCTGGGTTCTTGGGAGTACAGGGCCCACATTTGGATCCCATTATGAAATAAAGGGAGCACAGTGCCCTACATTGGTCCCACATGGAGATGTGATATCATTAAAATATCAGTACACTCTGGTATAGATGGGAGCACAGGGCCCTCTGGGTCCTGGGCTCCCACATGAAAATCAGAGGCAATAACAAAATGTATGCATGATGGGAGTGCAGGGCCCACAACCACATACAAGTAACATTACACTTTCTCAAAAAGAAGGGAAATTCATTCAAAAAAAATTCAGTAATGCATCAGTTAGGGTTGCCATTACAGCATCAAAAGTTTGGAAATTCGATGTAAGGGTTACCAACCCTACCCCCACCTCCACTCTCCACACTCCAACAGGCATCAAGGTGTGCTTTGGAGTCATCAGGCCTAGCTAACATGATTCTGGCATTACTTTTAAAAAAAAAATAATGCCTGGAAATATGTTTTTTCAATTTTACCATCAGAACTTTTGCAAATTTGTGAAAACACATTGCAAAACGTTTGCAAATTTCAGAAAGTTGCACAACCGTACTATCGCAAATTTTGTGAAATTTTCACAAATTTGCAAAAGAACACAAGTTTCACATAAGTACTTTTACAAACTTTGTGAAACTTTTGCAAATTTGCAAAAGTACTTTTAGAAAAATTGCTGTTTCTTTGCCACTTCACAGTTAATAAATGGTTAGGAATTTGGGGCTGAAATTTGCAGGGTAGTAAGGGCTTGTCCCACAGATATGCCTTTTGCTGGTTTGGTGAAAAAAATTACATCAGTTTCATAGTACAGTAATAGCATTCCAAAGTTTTGTGTTAGGGCCGATGACCCCAAGGCACAACCAGATGCCTATTGGTGTGTGGAGAGTGGGGGGTGGGGTATGGGGTGGTAGGGTTGGTAACCAAAACATCAACTATCCAATCTTTTGTCACTGTAATTGAAAACCCTAACTAATGCATTAATGGAGGTTTTTGCATTTAATATATATATATATATATATATATATATATATATATATATATATATATATATATATTCATTGCAAAAAACTTAATTAATGCATCGGTAAAGGATCATATTAAACAGCAAAAGTATGGAAATGTGGTGTTAGGGTTGGAGACCCTAACACCACACCCTCTAAAACCCAACCTACCACCCCAACCCCACCTACACACTCCACATACCAACAGGCATCGGGGGTGTGCCTTGGGACCAGGCCTAACACTCAACCCATTCCATGTGTTAGGAAGCTAAGATGTTACAGCATAGGAGAATGGGGTAAACATTAGGTCGACAACTTGGCACACCCACACCTGTTGGTGTGGAGGTGAGGGTGGGGTGGTGGTGCATTGGTTGGGGTTGTGTTAGGTTGTAAACCCTAACACCACATTTTCATACTTTTGTTGCTTTAATATGAATCCTAATGGAGTTTTTTTGCAAAGAATTTCTTACCTTTTCAGAACGTGTAATGTTATCCTTATTTGGTTGTGGGAGCCCTATGCTCCCATACATACATATTGTAATTGTCCCTGATTTTTATGTGAGAGTGCAGGGCCCTCTGGGCCCTGCAGTCCAATCTATCCATAAGTGTAGCAACATTGTAATTAACCCTCATCTCTCTGTGGGAGTGCAAAGCCCTCCAGGCCCTGTGGTCCCATCACTCCATAATGGTATCCATATGTGAGAGTGCAGTGGCATATAGGCCCTGTGCTCCCATCTATCCATAATGGTAGATACATTGTAATTAACCCTTATTTCCCTGGAGGAGCACTCAGTCTATAATGGCACATTATCACAGGCACCTGAGCCACATTCATAAAAAACTCCCCAACAGTTATAAACACAGCCTGGAAACATGCATAACTGCTTAGTACCTAAAGGCGTACTAAGATACATTTTGCAGAAAATCCGTATCTCGAAGTGTTTTCAAGACATAGCTCCCAAAAGGTACTCTGAGCACTACTATGTTATGCTATGGGAAATTCCTAAACTTCGGAATGTTATCAGTATGGATCTGATTTAAATTTTATCAGCAAACCTGCAAAAAGCATATATGTGGGGCAAGCCCTTTGTGCCCTGAAAATTTTAGCCCATTGGTCCAAACTGTTTCTGTGCAGTGAAGTGACAAAGAAACATATTTTTTTTAAAAAAGTAGTGCCTCAAATTGCAGCTCTACTTTTATGAAAGTACTGCAATTTGCGGCACTACCCTATGTGTTTCATGAAATAGTGCCACAATTTGCAGCACTTTCGCAAAAATAGTGCAGCAATTTGCAACATCAAAATGGCCCAAATAAAATAAACATATTTCCAGGCATTCTAGAAAAAAGTAATCACAGAATCATATTCCCCGTGCCCCGATTAGGTAAACACAAGTGTTGGTGTTTACCAAGGGGCAGTATTTTTTGAATTATTTAGTTTGTTCTGCCTCACTAACTGAAAATAAGATGGTGGCAGCACAATACTACTCCAGCATTTGCAGCAGCAAAAAGTGCTTTCACAAAAGTCAAATAGTGCCTTGGCATGGCTCATCTAATTTTTCCCATAGGATATAACGGGAAACTTCATAGTTTAATAACTTGAAAGGATTAATGTTTTTTTTTGCCAAACCTTCAAAAGGCACATCTGTGACCCAGACCTCATATACCCTGAAAGTTTCAGACCAAACCCCCAAAGTGGTTTAGGAAAAACGGCATAACATTTTTGATATTCCATAGCTCTGCACTCGTACATCCGACCAGAACAAAACTTGCCAGATCCCGAGATCTGTGGCACCAAACAGTGCATGCATATCTTCATGCAAATTGTTCAAGTGCTTGCAAAGTTATTAAAGTGCAAAATTTTGGGTCTGAATTTTAACTATAGTGGCACTACCGTGCAACTATGATAGATAGATAGATAGATACTGTAGATAGATAGATAGATAGATAGATAGATAGATAGATAGATAGATAGATAGATAGATAGATTAATAGGTAGGTAGGTAGACAGACAGATAGATTCATTTATATATGTATTATATACACATATATATATATATATATATTCATTGCAAAAAAACTTAATGCATCAGTTAGGGTTGTTAATAAAGTGATAAAAGTAGGGAAATATGGCATTAGGGTTTCCAATTCTAATGCCCCATCCTCACCCTGCAGACACCAGCAGGCATCGAGGGGTGTGCCTTGGGGTCATCAGCCCGAACACTCACCCCATTCCATAAGTAAATAAACTGAGATGGGTACAGTATAGGAGAATGGGGTGAGTGTTAGGACTGATGACCCTAGTCTCAGTTAGGGTTGAGTAAAGTGTTTAATGTTAAACCCCTAACTTTGCACCTTAATAGCTTTCCCCATTCAATGGAATTTCACAAAATTTTGCATGCACGGTCTTCGCTGGATGTCTGGATTGTGAGATCCTGATAGGGCAAAAGTGGAAACATTGGTGATTTTGCTTTTTTTTTTTTTTGCTCTCACCTATAGCCTAGATAGTTTGAAATTTTTAGGATAGAGTGGTTTGCCCTAGAATGGTATCTTTTGTTGGTTTGGTGACAAAATATTAATCTGTTTCAGAGTTACAATAATTCGAAATTTTGGTTCTGAGAATGTTTAGTAGGCTCTTTCACTTATATGTTCAATACAAAAACAGAATTTTTTGCTCACAAAGGAAGAACCTTCTTTCATGAGCCCAGATTCTTTTTTCATGATGAAAATATCTTCCTTCATATGGTGGGCATCATATTTCTGGTCCCCCCCCCCCCAAAAATGTTTTTTTTTTTTTTTTTAATTCATAAAAACAATGCTCTGGAGAAATCCAAATATATTACTCTAGTTTGATTCGGGAGTTTATTTTTCAAAAAATGTTCCCAAAATATGGTTTGGGACATCCCAAAATCCTTATGTGAGCCAGATTTCTTGTGGGCTATTCAGTAGCAAAAGCACTTTCCTCCTCCTGTTGGAGATACCTCTCATTATGCATCTCAGAAACACACTGGTCCTACCCACTGCCTTGTCACACTGCCCTGACACATTTAAGTCAACAAATATGATATCTTCAAGATCCCTTTCCTAATTAGTGACTATGAGTACCTCCTCCACCATACTATACTCAGCTTCTGGGTTCCTATGCCAATATCCTATGTCATATCTCCACCTTGAGTATTGTGGCCAGTTCGGGAGGCTGCACCTCAGAAAGGACATAGGATGGAGGCAGTCCAGAGGAGGGCAAGTAAAATGGTGCAAAGGCTTCACCAAAAGCCCTATGATGAAATACTGAGTGATCTCAACATGTAAACCCTAGAACACAGGAGAGTGAGAGGGGACTTGATAGAGACCTGCAAGTACCTCATGGGGGTGAACAGGGTGCAGGACAGGAGATTTTTTCAAATGAGAAAGAGCAACAGAAGCAGAAGATTTGCCATTAAGCTGAGGGGAGGAGTTTAGGAGGGGATATTAGGAAATACTGCTTCACTGAAAGAGTGGTCGATGCTAGGAACAGGCTTCCAGCAGAAGTGGTGGAGACAAAAAAAAGTAGAGGGCTTCGAGCATGAATGAGATAGACATAAAGGAGTATTAGGAAATGGGCAGGTTGAAGGGAGGGTTACTGGAGGCCAGTTAGGGTCTGTGGAGACAGAATAGGCAAGGATCATCTGGGTAGACTGGGTGGGCAAAGCAGTCATTTTCTGTCAACAAATTCTATGTTTCTGTTTCTATGCCCTAGGTGCATAATTTTGCACCTTTTGGCATTAAACCCTAACTGTCATGCTCTTGACCAGCCCTCGAGTTTCCCAAGATCCTTATGCATTCTTTCCATTCCCTCTTGATTGTCCATCCTATTACACATGTTGGTGTCATCTGCAAAAAAAAAAATCTTCCCTTCCAGTTCTTCTGAAAAGTCACATATGAAGACATTGAAGAAGATTGGTCCCAGTACTAAGCCCAGTGGCACCACATTAGTCAACCTCCCATCATTTGAGTGAGTGCTATTAACCACCACCTACTGTCACCTATCCACCAACCAATTTCTATAGCAATTCACCACTTTGGATCCCACCCCAAGGCTGCTTTTTGTTCATCAGTCTCCTGTGTGTCACAGTGCTGAGGGCCTTGCTGAAGTCCAGATAGATCATGTCCACTGCCTTCCCCTGATCTAGCTTCTTGGTCATCGAGCTGGAGAATTTTCTTGCCCCATGACAGACTCCCACACATTGTCTTCACTTTCAGCTCACCCAGCTTGTTGGTTTTTTTTTTCTCCAGTGGCATCCTTCAGCTTCACTGACATCAACCAAGAAAAGGTGTATAAATTACTGAAAAACTCCATATCACCTAAAATGCAGACTTCAAAGCATCGAGCCTTGACTATTAAGGTTTGCAGCAATGCAACTTGCTTACTCCTTCAGAAGCCCATTCAACCCATCATCCAGAAAAGTCACCATTGTCACTCCTCTCCTCCTCTCCACAAGTCAGGACTGGCATCTGACCAAAACAAGTACCACTCAATTTCTGTTTTCCCAGTCCTCAGTAAACTCCTAGAACAACCGGTGCTTAACCAGCTTCTGGATCATATCCCCAAATGTAATTGTCTGTCTGAGGTGCATTCTGGTTTCTGGGCAAATCACTGAACTGCCATTGTACTCTTAAAAGTCATGAATGGGCTGTCATTAGACATACATGATGGCAACCACATGGAGGTATCTTTAGTGACCTCATCAAGGTGTTCAACACTGTGGACCATACATAGACTAGTGTATGGGAAACAGTGCACAACAAGGATGTGTTGTCACTAAGGGGCTTACTATAATGACAGACTGACCTCGAGAGTGAAGCTCAAGAGGTCCCTGTCATAGTAACCCCCTGAGGTGGAAATGCAGCCTTGTGCACTATTCGCCATATACTTTTCTGTATAGTGTATGGGATTCAATAACACTGACACAAACAGATAAAAAAGAAAGACACTGACACCTTCTCTGCATTTAGAATGGTTTACTGCTTTCTGTCTAAGAATGGTTTACTGCTTTCTGTCTTACAGTGGTTTATTGCTTTCTGTCTAAGAATGGTTTACTGCATTCTAAGAATGGTTTACTGCTTTCTGTCTTAGAATGGTTTACTGCTTTCTGTCTAAGAACGGTTTATTACTTTCTGACTAAGAATGGTTTATTGCTTTCTGTCTTGGAATGGTTTACTGCTTTCTGTCCAAGAATGGTTTACTGCATTCTATCCAACAATGGTTTACTGCTTTCTGTCTAAGAATGGTTTACTGCTTTCTGTCTAAGAATGGTTTACTGCTTTCTGTCGAAGAATGGTTTATTGCTTTCTGTCTTAGAATGGTTTACTGTGTTCTGTCTAAGAATGGTTTACTGCTTTCTGTCTTACTACCAGTGGAGGAGAGAAAGGAAATAAGTGTAAACTCAGTGTTGTTGTTTCAGGTGCATCAGCACCCTCTCTCCCTCTCAGCGCTGGCTTCCTTGGTCATTCATTAGTGCAATGCCAAATCCGCAACACAATCGTCAGAACTGAATTTTGTCATAACAATTTTAATACAGAGAAGTACATATAACTTGAACAAAAAAACCAAAAAGAATGTTCATTTTTGCCTTATTGCAAGTGACTCTTAACTGACCCACTATTTTTTTAATAGTGCTTACTGAGTAGTGTGAAAACCTGTGAAATTCTTGTGAAAAAGTGCTGTTAAACCTCCAAATACCTGTCCAATTCTGTTTCACAAGTCTACTGCAGTAGCATTCTCTGAAAATCTTTACTGTCCTTGGATAAGAGGTCCTTTCTATCACTTTCATTTCATTAAAAGACAGGTAAGGAGCTTCAGTACTCCTCCCCATGATAGGCTACAGTGTATAGACATAGAATTTAGCATATTTGGGCTAGTAGTTCCAGGCTTTTAAATAACTGATTAGCAGTTTTTTTCTTGGGACAATGCTAACTGTACAGAAAGCATTTATATAGGTGTTCTAGAAGTGTTCTGTTTGTTAAACACAGTGAGGCAAGTGCTATGCATTTTCACAATGTTTTAGAACTTTTATGAGCAAAACGCTAATCAATTTTTAGAGTTAAATAAAACCCTGAGTTCCTCTTTTCATGTTTAAGCAATGCCCAGGAGACAAACGTGTATGCCAAATATAGGGGAATTCTCCTCACAGTACAAGCACTTAGTTTATTTAGGCAGACAAGAAAAGTAAAGATAGCAAAAAGATTCAGAGTCTGCCTGCTGGTCACCCAATCCCTTAGTGTGTTGTTGTAAGGTTCCCTAGATATGCCTTAGCAACACTATTTTGACCTCAAAACAGCTTACTTTTCCTTCCTGCTTAACTTTATTATTTTTGGTTTAGTACTGTATGGTGACGTGACAAAGTCAATATAAGTACCAGCAGCGCAAACGGTTTTAAACATAAGCAGATATGAAACTAAAGGGACTGTTGTTGCTTGCTTGTGCTGCAATGTGTTTAGCACTCCCAAAAGAAACTTCTGAACAAAGATGTGCAGTATTTCAGACACTGTACTCCTTGTCTTAGCAGTCTGGCTCCTGTTAATTTTAAAGAGTAAAGCTTACCAGATAATGGGTATTCGGGCCTTTAGTCAGAGGTATTCCTTACAGCCATTTGCACTTGTTGCTCTTGCTGTTTCCCCTAGGAGTCAGCCGGCCCATTTCTCACTATAGTTATACTGCGGATAGACTGAGGGAGGGGCTAAACTTGGCAAGAGTGCTGTTTTTAGTAAAACCTGTATTATATTTCATTTCAGGGATGTCAATGTTTTGTAATGAAGATATATTGAATGTCCCTTTGCTTAGAATGAAATAAAAGTGTTTTATAAATGAAAATCTGCATTGAAGAGTATAGGAGGCAGAGTCTGAAGTGATCACCTGATGATTCCCTAGGATAAAAGGAGATTCATTCTTGTGATACCTTCAGATTCATTTTGGGATCAGCCAGTACTGGTCCACTTGGGAGTCTGCACCTACAGACTAAGATAATTGAAATCCCAGGCAATCTTTTCATTTGCTGATATTGCCTGTGGAAACATTCATGTATTTTTGTACCTTTTATGTTTCTTTCTGTATTCCTGCAAAGTTCGTAGTTTTATTTATTTATTTATTTATTTATTTGTGCTTTTGCTGTTACTTTAATAAAGCATAGGCTTGGCAATTGTTTCTTTTAAGCCTTGCCACACTACCTTTTTGTGTCCGTGTCCATCATTACACCCACGGCCTATGACAATTCTCTGCACTGTTTCTGTTTAGTTTAATTTTTTTCAATTTCAGGAGCCCTAGCTGCTATCTGAGCTATTTGGAACAGCTGACTCTGTCAGGAGCTGATGTGGTGGTCTTGCGGCACAGATGAAAGCAGCAGACTGAAACTGCATGACAAACCTACTGCAGCACAATGAGTTGTTGTTCTACTGCAGTAGGTATGTCACTACTAACACAGAACAACTTTTATGAGTGTCTCGATTTCCACATGCAGTAAGAGCTTCCCATGCATTATAATCCCTTACTTCAGAGCTCTGATAGCCTGGCCTCTTACAAAATGCATTGGCCTGGATTGAAGCCTATCTGAAGGACAGACAGCAGCTAGTTAAAATAATGGTGAGCCCTTGCCCACTCCGTAATGACCATTAAGGGAAAGATGTTTAAGCATCTTCTGAACCAGTATATCTGGTGTAAATTATGCAGCCTTCTACAATTGTTTCCCAATAAAAGTTCTGTGCAGCCCTGAAATATCCCCCTATATCATTTAGTTGTTTAGTTTCTTGGTATGTATAACTGCCTGAGTCTTCATGTATTGTTGATCAGGTTATCTATTCCTGAGATTTTTGTACAGTACTCTGAGCATGTAGAAGAGCTCTCTATAAATAAAAGAAACCAACGGAGGTAGTGCTAGGTATCAGCAAATCAGGCAGCCACTTCAGGCGCCAGCAGAGATCAGCTTGAAATGAAAAAAAATGTTAATATAAAAACCAAAATCGTTGTTGTCACCCTTGTTTTCATAGAATTTCACCACTTATTGGATGTGGGGTGGGCAGAAAGGAGAAGAGGATGTGGTGAAGGGGGCACCACAAGTATTTCTGCCTGGAGCACAGTTAGGTCTGAAACCTGTCCTGGAAACCAAACCAAGTGTAGATGAGGAAGAGGGTAGCTATCATCTCTGGGCTCTAGTTGCATGAAAAATCCTTACTGTCATACACACTGTGTAAGTGTGGAACATAATGAGCTTGCAGAGGTTCCTTATGTACTAGACGACAGTTAAAATATACATCACTACCGTATTCAGCAGCAGATTCAAATCACTTGGATCGGGGGCCAGCCAGGACTGAGGCAGCTTCCAATGGCAGTGCATTATGGCCCAGAAAAGGGTTGTTGGCTGGATCCTGCACCACAGGGATCCTGGTGGTGGTTCAGGGAGCACTCTTCCCCAACAGGGGCATGCAGTGGATGCACAAGACCAACAGAGGCTGGGTCCACATCATGGAAGATGAGTGGTCTTTTCAGAGAAAATGGGAAGGAATTCCAGTCTCCATCTGGATTATAACAACTGCAAAGAGGGTCTGCGCTCCCTGATGTCAGCCAGTGGTGTTGCTGAGGGTTTGCCTTACTCTGTGATTACCAACAAAAACAAGAAACCAACACACAACCATATGGAGAAAATAACAGAAAAATGACTCTGTCAGTAAGCTGAATGCAAATATTTATTGCTGAACGCAAGTTTACAGAAAATCAAATGCCAACACAGGAGACTGCCAGTGTGTTGTCCCAGTGCTTCAACCTATTGGGGCCTCCTGACATAGACCAATAAGTTGAATACAAGGGCAATACACCACCGGTCTCCTGTGTGACTGTTTGTTCTTTTGTAAACATGCATTTAGCAGTAAAGAGAACTACAAAGGGTTATTCCAGAGGATATTGGCCGTACAACCAAATATTTGTATAACCCCTCACCCCTGCCTTTTTAGTAAAATGACAGGTGGCATGCTGTTGAAGCTGACAGCAGTACCTGGTGGGGACCTGGGTTCGGGAGGATGAGGTTACTCGGCACAGGGGGACCTAGGTTTGGCTACTCTGCACAGGGGCACCCAAGTAAATCCGAACACAGGAAGCAATAACTGTAATGTCCAGAACCAGGAATGGGATTCTTCAGTGTGGCTTTTATTCATATACTAGCTGAACAAACAAAGTGTAGATGGACCCCCACGGGGCTACATTTCCTGGTAATGCAGATTAGAGACTACAGAACACTTTATCACCATTTCCAGCCCTCAGGCTCTGAACCCACCAGGCACACAGCCCAGACTTGCACGCAGCTTTGGGTACACAGCCCGACTTGTACACACTTGGATTTTCTCCACTGGCCCGGCTCCCCCGCCGGCCACTTGATCCACGGTCCATTTGAGGAATGAACCAATTATCCTGTCGTGGCTCCCCACACCACACTAGAGTCTGCGACTCTTAGAGAGAATTTTCCTTACAACCCCACCAGGGCTCGAAATAACCTGCTGTCCTCCTGTCCCGGACAGCCATTTTCCTGATGGGACAGCTGTTCTAATCAGTTTGCCTGTCCCTTGGACAGGCAGTTCAGTACTTGCAGTTTAAATGCTGTCTGCCGGCGCTAGGGCACAGTGGAATCCTTCCAGGCAGACAGGGATCCCTGAAGACGTCCTACGTTGCTCCGCCCGCAAGAACAAGTTGCTCCACCCGCTGTGCCATTGTTGTGGATGTGTGCTGGCTTGGTCAGGTGACTGCTGATAGAGGATGTCACCTGACCCTAGTGCGGCTTCAGGCTGAATTTCTTATGCTGACCTTCTGGTTTAAATAGAATTTGAATTTGGTTTGGAATAATCTGCCTACTGGATTTCACCCAGTCTCTGCCCCTTCCCCCCATGTTGGCTCTATAGGCAGATGGCACAATTTGTGCTGTTTGCAGCCTAAGCCATGCTGGGGCTGAATAAGCCCTGTACAGCAACTATGGCATGCATGACAACATACAGTATGTTGCTCTACATCATATGGCTGCTATGCTGTTGTTTACCACTCTGTGAGAGATATAGGTCAAATTTAACTGTGTTAAAACTGCATAATATGTACTTAAGCTATACTATGTAAACTCTACAATTCTAACTATGACTAGATCCTGCCTCATCTTGAACTGCCAGGGAAACTATTCTAAATCAGTCCTTGACTTGATGATGTATCTGTTTCCCACAAACAGAATTATTATTCTTTCAGAATTAGAGCTTTAATTCTGGGACTCGTACATCGTACCTAAAAGGCAGTAGTGCAAACGTTGCTAAATGAGAATAAACAAATGCTTTGAAGTGTTGCTTAGTCAGATTCCAGTTTTCAGTATCCTGCCTTAAACAGAAGCCTGCTTGCTTTACTTTTTGATTCATGTAAGCAATAAGACATGACAGGGTGTGCATTGAATAAATATTGCTGCATGCCCAGGGGCGTAGTGAGGCACAAGGCCAAAGGCTGTCTGTCTTCAGCCCAGAAATGTGGTTATATCTGTTCAGTACACACCCCCGAGTGTCTTACTGTGTTTATAAAATGGGTTCCCATTTTTCAGTTATTTTTACAAGTTAAAAAAGTATTTAGATATGGAAAAAAGATAAAATAATTTGCCATTCTTCGTGTAAAATAGTCATTCTGCCTTGGTGTGTGTGTTTAAGACATGTGTCTTTTGTTGAGATCTGAAGGTACTATAGAAACGTAGAAACCTCAAATGCCCCCCCCCATCAGTTATTTCACCATTCTGTCTTTTAATGTTTGAGCATGTTAGAGCAAGCAGGAATATGTACTGCAGTGTCCCTGCACCCGACACACACATACGCACACACACACACACACACACACACACACACACACACACCCTGAGCGATTGTACTATAGGTATCCTCTGCATTTCTTATCAACCCCCAACATCTTAGCGGGAATCAGTTGAACGAAAAAGTCTATTTTGCCAAAAAGATTGAGGCAACAGCTTTTTGTTTACACCACAGGACCAGCAGCGCAATGGCAACAGTGGCAGCAGATGAGAACATGGCAGAAACAGGAAGAACTTGGGATGTAAGAAAATACACTTTCTGTTAATTAAAAAAAACATAGCATTTTGTTTTTTGAATGTGGGAGAGCCAGAGCAGCTGAAGACTGAAAGCTCAGCAGTGAGACATGACAGAAATCACTTGCAGTTTAAACTTAACAGCTGAGAGTGGGTGGGGATTCAGAGAAATGGAAGGGCAAGCAATGCGACCAGAAAAAATGTTTGTTTATGTGAAGTAAATAATTTATTTGTGGGGATTATATTCAATCTAGTTGCTTTTTTTAGTGCAAAAAGTTAATGTAAAAAAGCGTCAACAAATATGCATACAGAGGTTTTTTTGTGCTGTTATGTTTCCCTCACTAATGTAGAAAAAAAAATGGGCAGAATTTTAAAATGAGCATTCTAACAGCACAATGATTTATTTTTTTACAATGCAGTCCTGCTTTTGAGGACTTGTTGTTACCTGTGCATTGAACGGATTTGATGTACAGGTAACAACCATCAAAACACAGGATTTTCTTCCCCCTATTTTATAAAACATTTGATCAATTCCTGCAGGTGCAGCTAGAAAGTATTTGTGCTTGATGATTGAGATTTTGTGATCATCACCTGCCCTCTTGTGGCAAATGGCTGGTACTGCATCAACTCTAATGTGATTAGTCTGAAGCCCCATTATGGCCTGGATAATCAAAGTTTCTATACCATTTGTGTAAAACTCGCACACAAATTTACAATACTGAATAAACTTCTATAAGAAAGGGCAGACATCAGTTTTGCCTGTGGAAGCAGGCCTATTTTAAAAAGTTATTTTGCTAGGGTGGTGTAAGGGAAACTTGATTAAGAAAAGAAAAATTAGATTCCATTGCGTTTTTTGAGCAATAGAACAGCAGTTGAGCAAAAGGTAATTTAAATGGCATCCAAGCATAGCATAGAGCAAAATGTTCCATAAAGTACAAAACTACAAAAATAGTAAGTGCATCTAGAAAATATAGAGTAATTGTCTCTAGAAATAGAAGTATAGCGCAGTGGTGTAAGGCTCTGAGCTGCAAATCTGGTGACATCCAGCAGACCAGACCTGGGTTTGAATCCCACAGCTTCCACTTGCATACTGTGTGACCCTGAGCAAGTCACTTAACCTCCTTGTGCTCCCAGGTCGCTCCTGTAAAATAGCTTTCAGCTTGGTGTGCTATACCTGGTTAAACAACTAAATTAAAAAAAATAGATAAACAATATACAGCAAGTGTGCCTAGAAAACAATCATAGGCAACACATACAGTATCAAAGGTTTCACGATACTAATGAGGCTGTTTCAGAATTGGGTGGCGTTGCTGCATATACTGACACAAATTGCAGATACACAGCTGAATGAGGAAAAGAGCCACTCATTTCGCTAAGTGCACATCAGCCGGGGAGCTCCATCCTGTCTGATGTACCCTGAGAACTGAACTGTATCAGTTTTAGGCAATCATTCCCAACAAGGAAGGAACTGCTTCTATAAGCTCTTATAGTGTGGTCCCACTAGCCACCCTGTCTATCGCATGAGCACGTTCAAGGACTGTCAAGAAAGATGGTTTTTTACATAGCTTCCTTGTTTACAGAGCTCAGGCTGAAATCCACAACCACCGCATGCATACTGTGTAACTCTGAGCAAGTCACTTAGCCTCCCTGCACTCCCAAGACAGCTTGGAAATGAGCTTTGGCTCAGTGTGTCTTTTCCTGGCCAAAACAATACTTTAAAACCGTCATCAAAACAGTTCAAATTACTATGAGAAAGGCTAAGTTTCTAACATATAGTTTTATTGGTGTTTTAGTGTGCATGTCAAAGAAGAAAGGTGAATCTAGCCAAACTCAATAGGTATCTAAGGTCAGTGATACCTTCAGTTGTTGCCACCTTGCGGTTACTACATAAGGAGAGTATGATTCTTGAACACTCTACCTCAGAACAGCATTGCTTCAATTTTTATTATGTTTACTACTAGGCTTAAAAAAAACATGAAGCATTATAGTGATATCATATTGGATTCACTACATAAGACAATAATTCGATTGAGGAGTGGATAACGGGTGAGAACACAGATTGAATACATTATTTCCACAAGACAATCTGATGATTGCTGAGGACACTGTATCCACTATCATACTATTGCTATCATGCTTTGTGTTCAACAAAGAAAACAAATATTTTTTGTATTTCTTCTACACCTTTCTCCAATTAGAATGCAAGGTAACATTATATCTCTGCAGTCATTTTACTAAGAATAAAGGACTGTTGTGAATTTGGTGTAAGAGAAACTAGTGGTAGCTCTGCCTTCTGATTGGATGAGAGAGTCCACATGTAGCATAACTTAAGGTAGCCATCTTTGGAGCCTTTTAAAGTCAGTGTGTAGGTTAATCTTTAGTTCTTCTATAGAACATGCCGTCATGCCTGTCTGGGTGTAAGTATGACGTCTGCTTATAAGTGCATGTTAGAATTCATGCAGGATAAGGGTAAGTCCTTGACTTAGAGGGAATCCATACCATGACGGCACACATTGTAAATATGTGACCCTTACCAGCACATCTGTTACCACATATGAAAAACTGGTGGTGCCGGAGACCCTATTTGTTGTTTTTTTTACTAGTTACAACACCCAAAGCACAGCGCCATATTTCCTGTCTTCAGCCCTAGATTACAGAAATTCTGGCTCCTGTGAGGACAGCCATGCCTCACCAACTAGTGAGAGCATGGCTGTCCATCTGGCAGCCTCCATTGGTTTCAGTGCACAACATACACATTACAATACTCCCCATTAAAAGTTTACATATTGTGCTACAAGCACCCAAGGTCCTTGGTAGCCCCCATTTAAAACAAGTGAAGAAAAGGTCCTGCTTTGACTTTGAAATCACAGTTGCTTCAGAGCCCCACTTCTCCATGCTGCTGGTCCTAGCACACTCGGCTGTGATTGTGCACACCTATGCCTGCAGTTAGCAGGCTGTGTGATAGAGCGCAACTGGAAAAAAAGCAAACAGTATGAAATGTATGTCCTGTAATAGGACGGCTACATAAACCCCTGGGACGGTGTCTTCTGTATAAAATGTGTGCTAGAAATTGCTGTGTAACTATTTTTATCTCAGTACTGTGAGCGCACATCGCAAAGATGTCTCCATGCTGCAAGGTACAAGTCTGAGTACCCCCCCAACACACACACACTCAGGTCCAACCTGCAGGTACTGCTTGGCATTAAATAATCATGCAGCACTCTGTGTCTGGATCCAAAGCTGTGTGTAGCATTTTCCTTTTCTATCTGCAATGCTGTCCACTACTGAATCTCCTACTACTGCCTACTGCTCTGGTGTCAGTTGCAAGGGATTCAGGGATTTGTAGTAACAGAAGATGTCAACCTAGAACTAAGCAAAATTAGTCTGATACAATCTACTACACTACAGTAAACAGTAAGTTAACCAAAATGTTTTTGCACATAAAGTGCAGACTAGGACCTGTCCCACACTTGAGCATGGGGTCCCTTTGTACTGTAACAAGACCTACAGGAAGGCAACTAGGATGTTGGAGATGGGGTGTATTGGCAGAGGATCTGATGGCAGGAAAATGAAGTATTATTATCTCCCTCTAGATTACTGGTAAGGCCACATCTGGAGTACTTTGCCCATTTCTGGAGCCCTCACTTGAGGAAAGACAGCTACAGGCTAGAGATGGTGCAGCATGGAGCCACAGAAATTATTCATGGCCTGCCAGACAGATTCTATGAGGATCAGCTTAGGGTACTGAACGTGTACTCGCTGGAAGCAAGGAGAGGAGTGGCGATATGGCAGAGGCCTTCAAGTAACTTAAAGGACAGAACAAGGTAAACTGTGAAGAACTGTTCAACAGGAATGGCAAATCTACAACACAGGGACATGAGTGGAAGCTGGTGGCAGGGAAATTCAGGAAAGACGTGAGGAAGTTCTTTTTTTATGTTTGCTTGCACGCATGTGCAAGAAACATAGTGCCATCATTCTAAATGCAGTGCCGTACAATTGAAAGGGAGAGCCATGTTTCAGTGAGCAGCAATAAGATCGTGCCTGCTCATGCACTCCTCACACACACACATGCATATTGCGTGCTCATGCATTCCCGGCCCCCACGCACACATTGTATGGCCAACCGGGGTGCCCAATCCCCCATCGGCTCTGCTGCGCTCCTCCCCAACAGAGTTCCAGGTGCCACACTGGGAGCCCACCCCAGCATGGCAACATTCTGTATGGCCGACGGGTGTGCCCAATCCCCCATCGGCTCCACTGCCCCCCCAAACAGCCTTCCAGCTGCCACACTGGGAGCCCACCCCAGCATGGCACAAGTCCCGCGTTGTCCTCCTATAAAGAAAAGCACCTGAAAAGGAAAAACGTTCCCTTGCTGACTGTCCAGACACGCCTCCCCACTCCCACCCTCTGCACACCCTGCCTCCCCACATCCCCACCTCACCCCACACTTACCTCTGGTGTCTGGTGCAATGATCTTCAGTGGACTGGGAACATGTCTGCACTCTTCAAAGCCGATCTGAGAAAATGCCGGTAAGCTGTATAATGTAATAAATTGGGGTTTTTCAACTTTGATGCATATCTCAGGCATTTTTGGGAATTTTTTCACCAAATTTTCAACATGGGGTTTTTGGGTTTTGGGACCCCTCCTCGTGAATTCTGTCACTGTCATTTTGTTAATCAGGCCTGAAAGGTGATTTCGCGGTCACTGCACGGAACCACCTTCCGGGACCGATTTACAAAACAACAGTGTCACAGTTCATGAGGTAGGCCCCCAAAAACCATATGTTGAAAATTTGGTGAAAAAATCTCCAAAAACGACTGTTTTAAGAGCATGCATTGCGCTGTTCCTACGCACGCTTGTAAGTTTGCGAATTTTCAATATTTTCACTCCAGATTTTCAACATTGCCATTTTATCACACCTCCTTATGACCAGTACAGCTGTCATTTTTCAGATCTTGCCCAAAATGTGTTTCCGCGCATGTAGCGCACAATGGCGCAGTCGGTGTGTGAAATCAATGTTTGGGACAGATTAAGAAAATCACAGTGACACTGTTCATGAGCAGAGGTGTTAAAATGGCTACGTTAAAAATTTGGTGAAAAAAGTCAATAAAATGACTGTGTTACGAGCGACCATTGCGCAGTTTCCACGCACCCTCGTAAGTTCATGGATTTCTAATATTTTCAGTCCAGATTTTCACACTAGCATTTTTCCATATTTCCTTATGAACAGTACAGCTGTCATTTTTCACACTATGGTCGAAATGTGTTTTTGCACTTCCAGCACAGAAATGTGTGGTCTCTGTGGGAAATCACTGTTCGGGACAGATTAAGAAAATCACAGTGACACTGTTCAAGAGCAGAGGTTCCAAAATCCCTGTGTTGACAATCTGCTGTAAAAAATCCCCAAACTAGTTGCATTACGGGTGTGCATTGCACATTTTCTACGCACCCTCGTGACTTCACCAGTTTTTTAACTATTTTCACTGCAGATTTTCAACATTGCCATTTTTCACCTCCCCATGAACAGTACAGCTGTCTTTTTTCACATCCTGTTCAAAATGTATTTTCACATCTGTGGTGCCAAATGGCGTAGTCACTGTGCAAAATCAGCTTTCAGCTAACGAACTGATATTGCCACTGTTCATAAGGTGGGGGTCACAAAAAACCCATGTTGAAAATTTGAAGTGAAAATGCCAACAAACACCTGAGGCGTTAGGGTTTCCGACCATAATGCCCCACCCTGTACAGATTGACAGGCATCAGGGGTGTGACTTGGGATTCTTGCTTGTAATGCTCATACCATTCCACACCCTGCAGCCAGCGACAGGCATCAAGGTGTGCCTTGGACTCTTCGGCCCCAAAGTTCACCCTATTCTCCTATACAGCACCCATCTCACCATATTTCCTGATGGAATGGGGTGAGCATAAGGGCCAAAGACCCCAAGGCACACTGTGACACTTGTCGGTGTCTGCAGGGTAGGGTGTGGTGAAATGGCATGGCCATTATGCCTGACGACCCAAAGGCACACCCCAGTGCCTGTCACTCTCTGCAGAGTGGTGATGGTGTTGGCTTCAGTTCAATACTTCACTGCCATTCCTATTATGCAGCTTTCTAACTCCTACAGTACCAATGCCAATGCCAGCAAGCAAACATTCGGCATTGACAAATGCTTGTTATTGAGAGTGACTGAGCAGTGGAACAGCCTGCCGGCTGAAGTAGTCAGCACCAAGACCACTAATGGCTTCAATCAAGGTTGGGACAGAGTTAAATGATCTTTCTTGCTCATTTTTTAATCATGAAACAACCCTCTCCTCCTGGATCAGTTGAGTTCTGCTGGCTTCTTAGCTTCAGCTATTGACTGGTTCCATTCCTATCTGTCTGCAGTCAGTACTGGTTGGCGGGCACTGCCCACCCATTCAGACTGGGGTCCCCCAGGGCTTCATCCTGGACCCACCAAATTTTCCATCCTCTTAAATGACTTCCCATCTGTCTGTGCCAACTCACATATCCATAAGTATGCAAATGACACAGTGACCTACACCTCCAGCCCCTCATGTTTGGCCTTGGATGCTTTACTCCAACAGGACTTCCACAATGTTCTATGCTGGTTCCAAGCCAATCAACTTTGGGTAAAAAAAAACAGTATCTATTAGCACCCCCATTTTCACCACTCTGGATGGCTCCTGCTTCAAAGCAGTCTCCACCTTCAAGTATCTCAGTGTGTGGTTGGACAGCAGGCTAGTCTCTGCCTACATCAATGCCATCCACTCCAAACTCTGCCCTGAACTTGGTTCCCTGTATCACAGTAAGAATTGCACCTCTCTCCAGGTCTGGCAGAAGCTGGTCACCAAAATGGTGCTCCAATGTTTGGCTATGTTGATGTGGTCTATGGCACTGCCCCCCCCTCCTCTTCCCTCACGGGTGGCCCCCGTTTGCCCGACCCCCGATGGCAAAACATGAAAAATGACCATTACAGAGACAGTCACTCTAATGGTCCATTTCCATGTTTCACTTTCCCCCAGTGTCCTGCCCCATCCCCAGACCAACTCCAACCTGTAGTTGAGAATTCTAAAGTCCAGTGGGTGTGGGGGGTGCAGCCCCCCACAGAAAACACTGGGGGTTGGGGTGGCACAATACCTGCGTCGATATTGTGTTGTTGCTGTGCGGGTGGTCGACAGATTTACTGTTGACCAAACTTGGTGCTTCCTTCCCTCACCAGACTGTACACTCTCTGCAATGCTTTCTGCCATTTCACTATTAATGCTACCGTTTTCACTCACCACTGCTCCCTTTATTCCTCCCTCTCTATCCCTCCTCCCCCTTCACATCACCTATATAACCATGTCTCCCTCATCTCCAAATTCTGGTCCGGGGCTCTTCCTCTTTACCTCTCCTCCCACCTCTCTCCCATTCTCTCTGCCTTCTATTCTGTTTGCTTCAGAGACTTACGCACCTTCTCCCTTCTTCACCCACTCTCCATTGCTGTGCAATCCACCTTCACCTGTTGCTTCCCCCTTTCTCTAGTACAATCTCTCCTTTACTCTCTGCCTCTTTCAGTCCCCTCTCCTTTAAATGCTTGCTGAATCTTCTCTATGCCCTATCCTGCTCCTACCTAGCCCCCCCCCGACCCTGACTCCCCCTTTCCATCCTGTCTGACTAGTTTGGTCTGACCTGATTCCACTGTCCTGGGTGTAATTTTGCTTTATATTTTGCCACATATGCCCTAATAAGTAGGCCCACCACATGCAAGTTCTGTTAAACTACTGATGCTGCTTTGTAGTACCTGTTTTGTATCTGCCTGGTCTCGACTTTAATCTGCCAATGGTGTAGTCTTATCACCTGTACCTCCTGGCACTGTAGCCGCTTTCCATTGTACCTTTATACTGTTCATTTTATCACCTTGATGTTCATACCATTGTTACTACATCTTTACTTCTGGTACTTTGACACTCTATATGCACTCAATTTTGCACCCCTTTATTGATGTTGTATTCTTCCTGCTGTGTATGCCTATACAGTGTTACCCTTTTGCCCTGTACCAATGCTCGGACCTGGAAATGAGCCTCATCTTAGTGTGCCTTTCCGATTACCAGTTTTCAGATAGATAGACAGACAGACAGACAGACAGACAGACACATACATACCTACATACATAATTAAAAAAGAGGGAGCTCTCTTACCTCCATGGGAGTTTCTCCATGTCAGTTGTGAACCTTTTTATAATGCCCTGCAAGGAAGAGAAGGGATCATAATTTGTTTATGTTTTTTGGCCCTGAAGGACAAGCTGCATGATCCAATCCATTGCACTTTCTCATTGCTGGCTCTTTTTAGTTGAACCATGGCTTCGATTTTACCAAAAGTTCATATAAATGCCATAAAAAAGCATTTACTAATGATATACCATAGAGCTGAGTGGAGCACACTCCCTATACTCACTGTACAGACATCACAAAACCTCTGTGCATTGGAACAGAGCCAGCAATAAGGAAATGTAAGGGATCATGTGGCAAGCGCCTTCGGAGACATTGTAAAAAATGTCACAACTGCCATGGAGGAACCTCCCCCCAACGGACCCCCTTGTTTCTACCAACAGGGCTGCTCCTCTCAGATCTAGGCACCACCAATAGGGGTAGGGGTAGTCACTACAAATATCTTACAAAACTCCGTGGACCCATTACTTCTACTACAGAGCCTGCCATTCTTAGACAGGCAAACCCAGTTTGGAAACTACCTGGCTCACACCTGGGGGGACCATTTAGCATGGCCATCAACCTGGGTCCCTGGAAGAAAACATTTGCTCAGCATTATGCTAGGTTTGTACTTATGGTCAGGGCACCCAAGTAAATCCAGAACTGGAAGCAGTAACTGTAATGTCCAAACCAGGTTGGGATTCTAGAGTGTGGCTTTTATTCACATAACACAGAGAATAAAAAAACAAAGATGGAGCCCCACAGGGCTACTCTCACTGGTTATATAGATTACTGGGGTACAGAGCACACTTCCTACTATGAACCCTCAGGTTCTGAAGGGATCTGGGCAAACACAGCCCGAACTGGTACACTTCTCTTCTATTCCTTGACATGGCACCCCGGCTAGTACTAGGACACTTTTCCATATTGCATGGAGGTTGATGGTGGCCCCCTAAACCACCCACGAGCACATTCCGGCTCTCAGGGAAAACCCAAAATCCCATGTCTGGGTGCTTTCCTCAGGCATTGGCCAAATGCGCCGAGAGAAAACATAGGTGCCCAAACTGAACACGGAGAAGTAAACCTGGTTACTCCTGATGGGGGGGTCTCCCACCTTTTGCTCCCAAATCTATACTCGGCCATTCATTTGGTTACAACACCTTTCTCTGAAACACTGTTTGCAGATGCTCTCTTGAAATGTTTTGCAAATTTAACATTATACTTTTCACTGGAGGTATACTGACTTTAAAAGTTCTGTATGTGGCTATGTCTTTACCCTAGACCCCCACTGTTGCAGATCTTTCTAAGTTATACACAGTTTAAAAGTTCTGTACTTGGCAAGTCTCTCTTTGACCCCACAGTAAGCAGACACTTTTACTTAAAACACTACATAGTACTTTAAACACAACTGTTTAAAGCACATGAAAAACTCTGATGAGTCCCTCCAATCCTCTTCTTGTCTTCTCTTCTGTCTTTGTCAGGAACCACCTGAAAGAGAAAAGACAAAAAACACACCCTTAATCTGCAAACACAGTACACAGTCATAACCCTTACCATCAAAACACTGGAGAATCCCAAAAAATATTTTTTTAGAAAACAGTAGAAAAACATCAACATTATATACAATACACATTTTGGGGGATGGAATGCCCTAAATGTCCCAACTAGTGACAACAGTGCCCAAAGGCAAGGTCCATGAAAGAGTCTCTCCTGGGCCGGAGCCTGGTGAAGCACAGTTCTTGTAGGACTGTAGTCCCGAAGAGGAGAGACTTTGTGGACAGTTCAAACAGTCTGTAGTCTGCCAGGTGTAGAATCTGTAGTGCAATATCAATAAGGTAAGAAAAGTCTGCACTTACCAGTCCTTTGAAGAACGAAAATGGAACAGCACCTGGATCTCCAGCCGAAGACTATCTCTGGCAGCATTTTTCGGATACAGCTGGATGGAAATCTTCTGGAAATGACAGGATGACACATCTGGAAACTGCTGGGCTGATGTCATCTCTGGATGACGTCATCTGGAGATTGAAACTTTGAACAGGAAAGGAACAACTGGTCTGAAGTCATCCGAAATCCCAGGTGATGAATCTGGAAACAGCTGGGGTGATGTCATCTCTGGACGATGTCATCTGGAAGGCTAGGCGATGGAACTGGAAGGCACACTGCAAGGCTGATGAATCTGGACTCACCTTTGGATCCTGGAACACCAGACTGGTGGAACAACATGGGTACGGCAATGGCTGGCTGGCAGCACTGGCTACCACTGCTCTGCTTTCCACTTGGTAGGCATCGGCACATTTCACAGGAAGTTGGTTGCATTGAGGGTAGTACCACAATGGGTCAGGTGCAAGAATTATTACCCTTCTGGGTGCTCATAATTCACGTTATGGAAAGTCTCATTGCCCTTTCCATCCACAATACGTACAGTGTCTATGAACAGTGTCCTGCCCACTTTACAATGCTTGAATCTGTCTCTGACAGCTTTGTCGCTGACAAATCGAGTTGCACCTGGATGCAGGTCTTTTGTTGCCTCTTCCACAATCCAGGCTTTCCTGTTTCTCTCAATCTCCTCCCAGACTCTCTGAGGAAAGGTAGGAAAGGATATCCCATAGATCTCATTTGCCTTCCTATGAACCGGCCTTTCCTCCTTACTACTCTTGGTTAGTTCAAGACCACTGAACTGGCTTAGGGGCAGCCAGTCCTGGTTCTGCCAGTGACGAATGCTCAATGCTACGTAAAATGGATCTCTGTCTCCTCCTTGTGGGGACAAGGCAGTGGAGCCACCAATCTCTTCTTCTGGTTCCTCTGAGGCAAGAGCCCGGGGCTGTGGACTAGCACCTTCTTCATAAGGATACATAGTTTCCCCCTCTTCCTCTTCCTCACTGAGGATCTGAGCCCAGGAGTGAGCAGTTGTCCTCACTCCCAAGACTGTCCACTCTTCAATGGGGGCAGAGGTTGACACCTCCCAATCTAGGCTCTCACGCATCTCATCTTCTCCTGTGAGACTAGGGCCTCTCTTCTCGGATCCACTGATGCTCCCTCCACTCTATCCATCTGTGACCCGGAGATGGAGACATCATTACTACTCTGCTCTGCCAGTACATCCACACCCTCTTCCTTTGTGCCACACTCTGCTGGGCTTCCCCCAACAGGCTCCACCTGGTGCTGTGTGCTGCCATTTGCAGGATCTTGAAGCTTTGTCCATGTGTGTGCCAAACGAATCTTGGGTGCATTAGTTAAGCCTTGCTTCTCTAGGCACCCAGAACAGTGAGGAATCATGAAGATGTCCCTTCCAGCCTTGAGGCACATTATGCATACTCTCACAGGGTATCCTGGAATCGCAACATGAGGAGGCCAACGTCCACTGTCAAAACATCTCTCTGATTCTTTCAGCTTGTTAACCTCTTCCACTGTCATAGCCTGGGCATGATCCAGGTAGTGGGATGATCCCAAAGCCATGACTGCAGAAAAAAACCAAAGTTGACTGTTATCTCAAAGTTCACTTTGCTTGGTAAAAGTTTCATAAAATGGCTCCCCTGCTGCTGTGTTTATATTACTACCCCACCCTGTAATGGCGGCAGCAGCACTCCTGGTGCATCAACATTCTGTATCTGACTCAAGCCACTGCACATCCGATTTACTGCATACTGAAAAAATTTACTCAAACTGCATAGACTGCACTGTTTTACTTCCCCAGCACATCTATATGATTTTTCTAGGACCTTAAATTAACTTTTGATCACTTTTTCATGCTCAAAGTCACTAAAGCCACAGTATTTCATGAACAGGGTTGCCTGTTTTGTTGCATCTCTCATACAACCCAGAGTCTCTCCCTCTGCTCAGAAAATTACACAGTTGCTGAATCCATAATCATGATCACAGTCTAATGCTCAGAATTCTTGCTTAGGTTTGATTTACTTTACACAGTCCTTCTTTGCAAAACAATCACACTGTTTACATATAGATCCAGCTGGCTTTAGAAACATCACACACAGTTTGAGCTCAGATTTGCTGAACGGTACTCACTGAATCAGTAGCTGGCTTTACGATGGAAATTTCAGCCTACAGCCGATCCTGGAGGCCTCTGGGTTGAAACGGGCTGTCAGTCTCGCCGATTGTCCTTGCGAACACCATGCTTTCTCCCCAG
This sequence comes from Neoceratodus forsteri, assembly GCA_016271365.2. Lineage (NCBI taxonomy): Eukaryota > Metazoa > Chordata > Ceratodontiformes > Ceratodontidae > Neoceratodus > Neoceratodus forsteri. Next base: position 80,653,248 of record CM057453.1, read on the forward strand.
TCAATCAGAATGATGGTAGAGCCCGATTTAAAACAGAACAGTCGGATATTTTACTTTTTATAACATTTGCAGTCACCGCGACACTCCTCCTGGCTAACCAGTTCGCATACCACTCTCTATCTCCCTCTCAAACACTGGGAAGCACTCTGAAGCTGGCTTGGGGCTGGGACTGATTTCAGTCTCACCAATCACTCAACGCTATGCAAATGAGCCCCTCTCTCTCTCTCTCTCTCTCTCTCCTCGTGCTCTTCTCCACGGCGATCGTCGAGCAGGCAAACTTTAAACTGAAAAGCAACTTTTTTTCTTTTCAACTGTAACTCCTCAGTGGAAGCACCATTTTAACCATTTTTTATGGCAATTTCCTTAGCAACTCTCCCAATCCACACAGCAAGCACTTCAAACTTCTAGAGCACAAATGTCTCTTTGTTTCCCACACTTCTCCATACTTTTTCTTGTCACAACTTGAAAATCAAAAGCTGGCAAATGTTATTTTTGATGCAGGACAAGGAGCACACACAATCTAGCTTTACAGCTCCTTGGTAAACATTGGCACAATTACAGCAGCACATGAACAGCAGCACACAGCAGCACATATGGCTGGCACTTCTCTGGTCTTATCCCTTATGCGCAAAGCTTCCAATTTTTTGGGCTACCAACTGCCAGACAAATATAATGCTAGCCACAATCTGAGCAAACCTTTCTTGTTTTCTCCCAAAATAAAAAAAAAAATCCCAGTGGTGCCTCCATTTTGTAACCTCCCCCTACAGCCCCCCCCTTGTTTCTACCAGCAGGGCTGCTCCTCTCACATCTAAGTGCCACCGAGAGGGGTTGGGGTAGTCACTACAAATATCTTACAAAACTCTGTGGACCCATTACTTCTACTGCGGAGCCTGCCATTCTTAGACAGGCAAACCCAGTGTGGCAACTACTGAGCTCAATCTGGGGGGGGGGGCATTTAGCATGGCCATCAACTTGGGTCCCTGGGAGAAAACATTTGCTCAGCATTATGCTAGGTTTGTACCTCTGGTCAGTGACACACAAGTAAATCCAGAACTGGAAGCAATAACTGTAATGTCCAAACCAGGTTGGGATTCTAGAGTGTGGCTTTTATTCACATAACACAGAGAATAACAAAGCAAAGATGGACCCCCATAGGGTTACTCTCACTGGTAATGCAGATTACTGAGGTACCAAGCACACTTCCTACTACGAACCCTCAGGTTCTGAATGGATCTGGGCAAACACGGCCTAAACTGGTACACTTCTCTTCTTTTCCTTGACATGGCACCCCAGCCAGTACTAGGACACTTTTCCATATTGCATGGAGGTTGATGGTGGCTCCCTAAACCACCCACGAGCACATTCTGACTGTCAGAGAAAATCCAAAATCCCATGTCTGGGTGCTTTCCTCAGGCATTGGCCAAATGCGCCGAGAGAAAACATAGGTGCCCAAACTGAACCCGGAGAAGTAAACCTGGTTACTCCAGATTGGGGGGGGTCTCCCACCTTTTGCTCCCAAATCTATACTCGGCCATTCATTTGGTTGTAACACCTTTCTCTGAAACACTCTTTGTAGATGCTCTCTCGAAATGTTTTGCACGTTTAACATTCTAGTTTTCACTGGATGTGTCCTGACTTTGAAAGTTCTGTATGTGGCTATGTCTTTACCTTAGACCCCCACTGTTGCAGGTGCTTCTAAGACATACACAATTTAAAAGTTCTGTACTTGGCAAGTTTCTCTTTGACCCCACAGTAAGCAGACACTTTTACTTAAAACACTGTCTCAGTGAACAAAGTCTCTTTATCAGAGAAGAACTCACCATGGTATGCAGGTGCCCCAGGGCTTTTTCCCACAACACAATCTCTGGTACTCACAGAACAAAATGACTCTCTGGCAGCTTCTCCCTCTCCAGGCTGGACCAGGGGATTGCCCCTTAATTCCTGGAATTCCCCCCCATCTCTCCAGGGATGGGGCACTAGAACAACTTCTAGGAACGGTCTCTACCACATCCTTCTACAGGTCTTCTGTGTTCCTCTCTAGGGTGCGAACACACAACCCCTTCTTCTGAGGTAGCTCTATATCAGAGCTAGACTCTGAGGAGCTGCACTCTGCAGCACTCCTCACTATACTGAGTCTCCACACAGACTGCTCTCTGAAGACTGAATCGAATACCCCAAAGTTCTACTGCTAACCCCTACAGCTAGCATTCCATTGTGGCTTATGCTACTGCAAAATTCTTAGGTGGCATTATCACTCCAGCTCAGCAGAAACTGAAAACAGAGTGTGACAGTGTGAAACCCATTTAACTGGCATCTCACAAGCTGCCTTTCCCTGCCTGCCACTAATTCTAAGTGGGATTTTAGTAACTCCTGGGAACAAGTGGGTTACATAAGCAACATCAAACAGTTCTAAAATGGCACTTAACACCAGAGTGTAAATCATAGAAACATAGAAACATAGAAGGTGATGGCAGAAGGAGACCACTAGGTCCATCTGGTCTGCCCAGTGTTTTTTTCTTTTCCTACCCCCCCCAGCTGCCCTTTGGTGTGAGACTTCCCTTGTGTCTATCCCACACATGTTTGAATCCTACAACTGTGTTTGCTCCCACCAACTGCTGGGGGTAGGCTATTCCCGGTGTCCACCACCATCTACATGAAGAAAAAACTTGGAGAACTTCCATCCTTTCAGCCATAAACTATGTCCTCTGGTTCTGCTGCCCTCCTTGAAGTTAAAAAGTTCTTGAGTCTGCACCTTGTTTGTCCCTTTTAAGTATTTGAATGTTTTGATCATGCCACCCCTCTCCCTCCTCTGTTCCAGGGAATTTTTTATTTTATTTAGTTTTTGTTGACCAGGAAAGGAGGACTAGACAATTCTGCCTGTTTTCAGCCTTGCCCCAGGGGAGGAGGATACAGATGGATGACAACTGACATTGAACCAGATTAAGTTGTTGGTGGTATTTTTAGTGAATGGGGAAATGCATGTTCCGTTCCTTCGGTCTCTCGCTATAGGACATCTTGTGCAATCCCCAAAACATTTTTGTCTCCTTTCTCTGCACCATTTCAATCCAGTCAATGTATTTTTTGAGGTAAGACCTCCAAAACTGGACACCATACTCTAGATGTGGCCTGATTAGTGATCTGTACAATGGTAGGACCACCTCCCTCTTTCTATTTGTGATTCCCCTCCCAATGCATCCTAGCATTCCACTGGCCTTCAATGCTGCCTTCTCACACTGTTTTTCCACTTTCAAGTTGTCCAAGATCATGATTCCCAGATCACGCTCCTGGTTGCAGGCAGCTAGTCTTACCCCTCCCAAATAGTCCTCCTTCTTTGGATTCCTTTTACATTGTGCATGACTTTGCACTTTTTGGCATTAAACTTCAGCTGCCATGCTCCCAACCATTCTTCAAGTTTCTTGAGGTCTGATTCCATCTTGCCTACTCCTGCTATGGTGTCGACCCTGTTACATATCTTGGTGTCATCTGCAAACAGACACACCTTTCCCTCTAGATTGTTAGCAATGTCCACTATGAAAACATTGAAGAGCAGAGGCCCCAGTACCGAGCCCTGGGGCACTCCGCTGGTCACCCTACCCTCTGACAATAGTGCTCCATTTACCAGTACCCTCCTGGTTCTGCTCTGTAGCCAATTGTGTACCCATTTAACCACTTTTGTGCCAGCCCCTGTGCAGTCTAACTTCTTTATCAGCCTTCTGTGTGGAACCAAGTCGAAGGCCTTGCTAAAGACCAGGTAGACCACATCCACCACCCCAACCCCATCATCCACAACCTTTGTAACAAAGTCAAAAATCTCAATCGGGTTTGTTTGGCATGACCTTCCCGCTGGGAATCCATGCTGTTTGAGGTCCTGCTGACCACTAGCTATAAGGAACACTATGATCCTGTTTAAGTAGCATCTCCATCAGTTTCCCCACAACAGATGTGAGGCTTATTGGTCTGTAATTGTCAGACACATCCCTGCTGCCTAATTTATGGAGTCAGACTACTGTTGGCCATTTCCAGTCTTCGGGCACCACTCCACTCATCAAGGATTTTGTGAATAGTTTTGCCAGAAAGGCTGCCAACTGTAGCCCTAGTTCCTTTGAGATTCTGGAATGAATCTCATCTGGTCCCATGGCCTTGTCCACCTTCAGTTTATTCAGCTCCTCCAGTACTTTGACCTCCATAAAGGGGCTGGTGCTGTTTTTTGTGCATTCTGGGCCATTTCCTGGATCCTCCTCAGTAAACACTGAGCAGAAGTACTTGTTTAGGATGTCTGCTTTCTCTGGGTTTTCCTCTGTTGTTGTCCCTTCCTCTGTAGCAATCTTCACTATGCCCCCATTTGTCTTCCTTCTTTCCCTGACGTATCTAAAGAAAGATTTATTGCCCCTCTTGTCCCCTCTGCTGTCTATATTTGCTTCTGTCTGGGCTTTGGCCTGTCTTACCCTTTTGCTGGCTTCTCTCATTATTTCTTTGTATGAGTCCCAGTCTTTTTCTGCCTTAGTTTCTTGGTATATCTTGTAAGCCTTTTTTTCTTTTACTATGGTTGCCACTTCTTTGGAAAACCATAGAGGATTTCTTCTTCTTTTCACCTTGACAACCCTCCTGGTGCATTGGTCTGTGGCTGTCTTGATTGCTCCCTTAAGTCTCCCCCACATGACCTCAACTTCCTCCTCTTGTGCTTCATTTAAGTTCAGTCTTATTCTGTTTCTCATCTTTTGGAAGCCGGCTTTCTTAAAATTTAGTACCTTTATTTTTGAGTGACAGGTGTCCTCTCTTATGTTTACTTTGAAGCTAACCATACGATGGTCACTTTTTCCCATATGGTACCCCACATTAATTTCCTTTATCCTTTCAGTGTTTGTGAGGACAGGTCAAGAATGGCATCCCCGCTTGTTGGTGTTTTAACAAGTTGATCCAGTCCTGCACCCTGTAGGGACAATAAGAAGTCCCTGCTTCTTCTTGTTACCACTGTTTTGTGTGCTCCAGTTTATATCTGGGAAGTTGAAGTCCCCCACCAGAATCACTTCACCTCTATCAGTCATTTTGTATATTTCTTCTATTAAGTCTTTCTTCCCTTTCTCTCCTTGATTTGGGGGCCTGTAGATGACTCCAATTTTGATGTTTTTTCCCTTGCCTATATCTGTTGTTAGCCACGGTGATTCTGTGTCCCCAGGGCATCCGTGCACTTCTGTGGCTTTTATGTCTTCCTGAATGTAAATGGCTACTCCCCCCCCCCCCCGTATTTTTACCCTTCCTGTCCTTCCTGAACAGGTTGTATTGTATCCTGGTATAGCTGTGTCCCAGCTGTGGTTTCTGTAAACCATGTTTCTGTGATGGCCACCCAGTCTAACCTTTCTACTTCCATGATGGCCATGAGTTCAGGTAATTTGTTTGTTAGGTTCTAGCATTTGCAACCATCATTTTCCAGGAATATGCCTCCCCTTTTGTGTGTGGTTGCACCCTCTTCCTGGACTGCTCCAAATTGCTGTTTGCACCTGAGAGATTGTGCAAGTTGCCGTTTTTTGGGGGAGCATGAGATTAGAGGGAGGTCGATTAAGGGGTAACGTGAGGAAGTCCTTTTTCACAGAAAGAGTGGTGGATGCATGGAATGGCCTACCTCAGGAAATGGTGGATATGAATACAGTGCAGGGTTTCAAACAGGCATGGGATAGGCATAAGGGAGCAATACAGATGAGTATGAATAGATAGGACATAGACAGAGTACAGGCCTATGGCACATTCATAAGGTAGAAAAAATGGGCAGACTGGATGGGCTTTGCAGTCCTTATCTGCCGTCAACTTCTATGTTTCTATGGTAATTGATACTTTGGCGGACAAGGTGTGTGTTGACTTCATTTCCCCTCCTGGGGATGTGTGTTCACCTACAGAGTTTGGGGGAGTGATGACAAGCCCACTGGCAGTGGGGGGGATGAGCTGTCACTATCTCCCCTTGTTTTAGCTTAAATAACCTGCATAGACACTGAGTTTTTGTCCAAGCGCTCACACATCTTCCCTGTACAGGTGCAGGCTCTCATATTTAAAAAATGCTCTTTCCCAGAAGTTCTGCCAGTTTCCTATATAGTGGTATCTTCTGTCCTGGCACCATTCATGCAGCCATGAGTTGAACTCTCTAACTTCAACCTCTCTGACTCACTTGGAGCCTTTTCCTATTTTCCATACTGGCAGGATGTCTGATAAGGCTAGTGTGGACAGAAGCGAAGACAATTTGCTGGATAGTTCCTCAGTGCAGTGTGTTTTTTTGGCCTCCTGTACCTTGTGATTGGCCAAGTCATTTGTTCCAAGGAGTATTGTGGCATGTGTTATAATCAATATATCATAAACCACCACTAAGGCTACTAACAGGTAAGTATAGATGAACTATAACAGAATTAGAATAAGCATTTAAAAAAAAAACAGTTTCTGCTGGGAAGAATGACTTACAGGTTTACTGCAGTTCCCCTTTAAAGGCTTAATAGTTACCCAAGGGGATAGCAGCAAGGCAGGGAATATGGAGGCGGGTAGAGGGGCCATAATCCCTGTAGACACACTAGGTCTCAGTGATGGGGGGGGGGATTATGGGCAATCTGGACGGATAAATGGTCTTTTTCTGCAATTAACTTCTGAGTTTCTATGTAATGAATAAATAATCCAGACTGTAACATGCTCAATCCAAGGACTTTAACATATTAGTACAGCATTCCATTTGTGTATTTACATTTTTTACAAGGGTGCTGGCAGAGTAGCTTTAGTCAGTAAAACTCAAATTCGGCACACCTCATCAAGTCACTGCTCATCAAAATGGGCCTGCTTTTCGTTTAACAAAAAAAAAACCTTTTTCCTGTTTGTTCTTACTCCAATTTTAGTGGGAGACTTTGGTTTCCAGATTGAAGTGTGGGCAAGCATGGCTACCACCATCAAGGTATCTTCCAACAAGTCATGTCCTATAATATTTTTATTTTACCCTGTTATTTTATTTAGGTTTTTGTTAACCAAGTAAACATACTAGGTTCAGAGCCTATTTTCAGATGTGACCTGGATTGTTACAGAATACAAAAACTCATAATACATGAATATACAGCATGGGTAAAAATATGCACAGTATCAACAAAAACAAACAAATATCCATAATGTCATAAAAGAATAAAACTAAACACATAAAAACAAGATACATCAATAATCACATATAATAACTAGTTAAGATATATGTACATATGTATCTATTGGGGGAAGAACAAAATAACGGTTGCATACTTACCGCAACAGTAGATCTTCCAGAGAATCTCTTTCATCAGGCCACACCTTTGGAACTTACAGCCACCAGGCACTAGGACCACATGGAAACTTTTGTAAGCAGTCAGTCAGGGCCTCCCATGATGACATCAGACATCAGCATATACATAAACATGGCTGGCCCCTTCTCTCCTAAGATCCTGGAAAGAGATCTGCTCAGATGATGTTCCTCTAGCGAACCAGGAGAGAACCCAGCACTCTACAAACCCGGTGAGACAGACCACTGGCAAATGAAACAATAGCGATCGCAGCACAGAAATCCAGTGTTGCAGTCCCAATAAGGGTGAAGGAGGGTGGACGGCACAGCCTAATGAAAGAGATTATCTCAAAGATCTACTATTACAGTAAGTACATAACTGTTACATCTTCTCTGAGGATATTTCTTTTGTCAAGTCACACCTTTGGAATGATTACCAAGCAGTATCAAAAGCAGACAGTCAGAGTGGCTGGAGCCTATAGACTTATCATAATAGGCCTTGTAGTACAGCTAGGCAAAAGCCAGCTCATCTGCACGAGACCATGTCCAGACTGCAGTGCTTACTGAAAATGTGGACAGTACTTCAGGTAGCAGCTGCACACATTTCTGCAGCAGAGACATTCTGAAAAGAAGCTACAGAATTGGCCATGCCTCTGGTGGAATAAAAGTGAACCACCCCAGGAAGTTCCTGACCGTACTTCCTATAACAAAAAGTAATACAGTTTGTTAGCCATTTGGACAAGCACTGTTTAGAAACAGGGGTGTCCTGTTTCCTAGAGGTGAATGAATCAAAAAACTATGAGGACTTTCTGCAGTCCTTTGCACAGTGTGTATAGTATCAGAGTATTCTATGCATATCTAGACTATGGATCAATGCTTCCCCTGGATTGGCATGCTCTGGAAAATAGACAGGTAGATGGATGGTTTGATTTAAAGTAAACTCAAACATCACCTTTGGAAGAAACTTAGGATTAGTAGGCAAAGGCACCCTGTCTTTGTGGAATATCAAATAAGGAGCTCACACATTAGGGCTTGAAGCTCTGAAATCTGTCAAGCAGAAGTGATTGCAACTAGAAATAATGCTTTCCAAGAGATAAAGCATAAGCCACAAGTCACAGCTGGCTCAAAAGGAACCAAAGTGAGCTTTTCAAAAATAAATTTCCAGTCCCAAGCTGGGAATGGATTGCGAATGGAGGGCTTTAGATGTAGAATGCCCCTCAAGAACATACAGGCTACCTCCATCTGAGCCACAGTACGACAATGAATAGACACATGGAAGGCTGATATGGCAGCCAGGTGCACTTTGACCAAAGAATACTGCAGGCCTGAATCCAGTAAGGACAGCAGATACTCTATAACCTGATTAACTGGACAGGTGAACAAATCCAGGTGATGGGAAGTGGCCCACATGCAAACTGCTTCCTTTCCATGGAGTAAGTGGATCTGGTGCAAGGTTTTCTAGCAACCACCAGAACATCCACAACTTTTTGGGAAAGCCCAAAATAGGCTATGGCTATGCCTTCAGGAGCCATGTGATGAAGAGATTTCTGGACCAGATGGACCCGGGTTCCATGTTCCTGTGACAGTAGACCCTTGCTCAGGGGCAGAGGTATTGGAGGTTCCAATGCAAGCTGTTGCAGCAGGGGGAACCAAATCTGTCGAGGCCACAGGGCAGCAATGAGTATCAGAGTTGCCCCCTCCACTTGCAACTTGAGTAACACTCTCTGAATTAGAGGGAATGGAGGGAAGGCATACAAAAACCTCTTTCCAAGAGAGGGACAACACGTCTCACAAGAAAACTCCAGGCCCTGGAATGAGCAAGCAGAAAAGCGGCAGTTTTGTGTTGTGTAGGGATGCAAAAAGGTCCAACTCCAGACAACCCCATCTTTCAAATAGATTGTTGGCCACTGAGGTCAGCAATTCCCACTTGTGCATCCTGGACTGTGACCTGCTTTACTTGTCTGCAAAGATGTTCTGGACACCTGGGACATGTACTGCTGAGAGTTCTAGACCATGTTTCAGAGCCCAATACCCAATTCTCATTGCTTACCTGCACAGCTGATAGGAATTAGTTCCCCCCTTGTTTGTTGATTTAATGCATCACACTGACACTGTCTATCTGTATTAGCAGGGGACCTGGAGACAAGTGGTTCTGGAAGGCATGGAGTCCATACAGGACAGCCCTCATTTCCAGAACATTGATGTGCAAAGTGTGCTCCACTTGGGTCCATGTGCCCTGTGTTTGATGAGGCCCCAAGTGAGCTCCTAGCCCAGCCCCAAGACATCCATAATGAGGATCTAGAAAGGAGAAGGGATCAGGAATGGCATCCCTTTGAGTAGATTGCTGCATTCTACCCACCACTTGAGCACTTTGTGTACAGGTGACATGACTAGAACCATCTGTTCTAGATCATCCATGGGTTAGTCCCACTGGATGCTTTCGGTCCACTGGGGAATACTTATGTGCAAACTGACCAGTGGCACTGTGACAATGGCCACTACAATAAGACCCAGAAGACATAGGAATGCCCTTGCTGAGATACAATGATTGTCGTGCACTAATTGTGCTTTGGCAATCAGGCAGTCAGCCCTGTCCACAGGCAGAAAAACAGAGCCCTGAGCCATGTCCAGAACTGCTCCTGTATACTGCAGCCAATGGCAAGGCATCAGTACTGATTTTGGTACGTTGAGTATCACCCCCAGAGCATTAGACAACTGTCTGGTTTGAGCTAAGGTCTTCAAGAACTGATCCCTGGAGTGGGCTTTCAATAACCAGTCATACAGGTAAGGGAAAACATATAGATCTTCCTGGCAACGGGCTACTGCCACCACTGCCAAGCATTTGGTAAAGACTTGTGGTGCAGAAGACAAGATAAAGGGCAACACTCTGCATTAGTAACGTGCCCCTTGAATCAGGAACCTCAAGCACTTTCTGTGAGGTTTCTCAATTCTGATAATGAGGTATGCATTATTCATATCTAGGGAGCATAGCCAATCCCATTTGCAGCTACAGAAGGAGACCCTACAAAGTGACCATTCTGAACTTCTTGTATTCTATAAAGAAGTTTAGATTCCTGAGATCTAGGATTGGCCTCATGTCTCCTGCCCACTTTGGGACAAGGAAGTACCAGGAATAAAAACCCGTGTTCAGTTGTTCTAAAGGCATAGGTTCTATGGCCCGCTTTTGCAGCAAAGTCTGCACTTACTCCAGCAACAGGGGCAGGTGTCCTGGGGGATATGTTGTCACAGGTGCTGTATGATCTGGAGGGTTGTCCAAAGTTCCAGAGCATGCCCTTTTTCAATGATCTCCAGGACCCATGCATCTGTGGTCACCTCCCTCCATTGGTCCAGATGAAGGGAGAGTCAGCCCCCTTCAACCACCCCTGGAGGTAATGGTTGGGGGGCATATAAGGAATCAGGCAGAGCTGGTATGGGTGGCTCCACTGGCTCCAAAACCTCTAGGTGCTTTTGAATGGGTGCCTGGGATAGTGGCAGGGATTGGCAGGGCCCCTGCTCCTTTGCTCCTACCCTGCTGTCTGTGGGTTGGGCGCTGTCCCCTAATCCCAGCCAGGAGAAAGGCATCCCTACTCCTGTCCCTAGGTTGGGTATGGTATAGGGAGTGTACAGACTTCAAAGTCCTGCCTGAGGCATGGAGAATTGTTTGTTGTACATCTGTGGCAATGCCTGCCACCCTAAGCCATGCATATCTCCTGAGACAGCCAGAAGCTGCAGCCCTGGCAGAAGCATCAGAAACATCAGAGGATGTGTGGAGCAAATGTTTGCTCACATCAGCTCCAGTGGTCAAAGTTTTCAATAGTTCTTGCTTTGGAGTGCCCTCAGGCAAGGCCTGTGCAACAGCCTTGGCCTTCCTCCAGAGGGTGTTCTAATATTTCATCATGTGAGCCTGGTAATTAGCAATCCAAAGGCCCAATGATGTAGAGGCATAAGTCCTCTTACCTAGGACATCCAACCTTCTAGATTAATTATCAGGAAGAAGGGAATGCAAATGTTTAGGTGACCTGGATCTGTCATGGGCAACATTAATCACCACCGAATCTGCCTCGGGTTGTGTGGCATAAAAAGGTCTCCCAGAAGGGTCAGAATACATTTTATCTGCTTTCCTGAGGACAGCTAGTATATTGTTTAGCCAATACAAAGCTGAATAGGTGGCATTCTCTAGGGCTGGCAGCAGATATGGAACCACAATGACAGGAGATTCTGGGAGCTCCGGGAACACCAGCAGGTTCTTTTTAGGGTATCCTGCTCTTCTAATGCAAAGCCCATGGCAGCCAGCATTTGCTGCATCATGGTGAAAAAAGTACAGTCCTCTGGCGGGGACAGTGGTGTGTTCATCACAGAGTCTTCAGTACGTGTGGAGACTGCAAAGCTGCTGCCAGATTTATATTGGTTCTCAGAATAATCTTCAGCCTCATGCTCCTCACCCTGCATCATAAGATCAGGACTGTACTCATATTCATCATCAACCAGGTCGATGGAAATTAGGGACTGCACCAGCGACATTGGCAGCGGCATAGGAGGTGGCTGTGGCAAGGGAGTTTCTTGTGGTGTTGATGGGGAATTAGTGGAAGTCCCCATTAATAAACTCTCTAGGACAGAGAGACCAGGCAGCAGGTGTCTAATCATGCCTGTGAAAGACATGAGAACTGTGTTGGCACCCCTTTGATTGACAGGCACAACTGAAGGAGTTGACGGGGAGGCTAAGACCCCAATGACAACAGCAATGTTCTGGCTGTAATAGGCCCCATAGTGCCAATGCCTAACCTTGGTGTCATGTTGATGGTTGGGGGGCAGTCAGGGCAGCCGCTGGAAAGGACCATATCGAAGAGGCGGTCATATCTGTCTGGCACAGGGGTGACCTGAAGCATGCCGTGGAACCCTTTTCCTTTTCCCATGCTTGTTTTTGTGACTCCCAGACATTTTCTTCTAAGTTTTTGATGACCTTGATCCGATCGATGGAGTCGGCGATGCTGCTTTCTGTTGAAGCTCTTTCTCTCCATTCTTTCTACCTGCTTTTGGAGTAAATATTTCTCCAAAGCCCTTTTTAGCATTGCCTGGTTGCAGAGTTAAACCCTCTACAAAATTTGCATGCTTTCACATTGTGGCTTAGGCCTAGGCAGCAGACACAGATGTCATGGGAGTCGCTGGTGCCGATTTTTTCTCTGCACTCACTTCACAAGAAATATTTAGACGGTTCTTTTGACGACATACAGGTCACCGAAAATCACTCTAAAAGTGATTCTTTTTCACTAAAGAAATAAAATGGCAGCAAAATGCACCAACATTGCCACGGTGGTCTGACGAGTACAACTCAACGGCGGGAAGAGAACTGAGGAGAGGCCACCCACGTTTATTTATACGCTGACATTTAATGTCATCGGGGGCTTCCCCTGGCTAATTACTTGCAAAAGTTTCCATGTAGTCCTAGTGCCTGGCAGTGCAAGCCTGGTAAAGGTGCCATGAGATTTTCCTGTCAGGACACCAGTGGTGACCCACTCATTGCACTTAGTGTTTCTGCCATGTAAGTCCCTTTTTCCATATAGATTTACTATTCTAACACCACGCCGCCATGGATCACTACTCAAGTGAAATTCTGAGAAAAGAAAAGTGAGGGGATGTTGTCTGGATTCAAACCCACAACCTCTTGTTTACGAGGGTATAGACCTTTCCACTACACCACAAAGCTGGCACAGCAATGAAATTGAGCTCTTTGGATGTAGAGATTAAAACCGTGCCAGGAGGTTCCTGATGGGACAATATACTAACAGAACAATATCATTCCTCAAAGGAGAATGTTGTTCCTGACAGGAGCATGTCCTGACAGGAAAATCTCATGGCACCTTTACCATCATGTCGCCTGGCAGCTCTGAGTTCCAAAGCTGTGGCCTGATGAAAGAGATAGTCTCAAAGATCAGAATTCTTTTTTTTTTTTTTTTAATTAAAGCAGGTCTGTTTTAGGCAGCAGTAACTTGATGAGGAGGGCTGAATTCTGATTTTACTGGCTAGAAACTTTTCCAGCACTCATAAAAAAATTAAATACACTAAAATTATACTAGTATTGGAAAGGTTCTGGCATGAGCATGTGACAATCTGGATTCATGTGTTTATCACACAGCTGTACATTCCACTAGGTTTGAGTGGAACAAGATCACTTTATGTCTTCAGTGTTTCTCAGTTTCATCAAAAGTGAATTAGTGCTTTGCAACTGTTGTGATGGCAAAACCTAATGCACATTATGTCAGTGTACAGATGGGGTCATGAAGGTCAAGGATGATGTCCAGTGAGCCCCATCATGTGGTATTTCTCTGAATGCAATGCCTGAGGGTTCCAACACTTGCTGTTACAACAGGGAGATAAGCAAGAGACACAGTTGTGTCCCTGGAAACGCAAGGTATTAGGTCTATGCGAAGCAGCAAAGGTAGCATCCTTCAAAGCAGTATAACAGAAAGAATTTCAATGGATGGTGCAACAAGAACCTCCAAAAACTCCATTATGTTTGTCTTAGTGGAGTATTTCTCCTCAACGTCAAATCCCATGACATCCCGGATTTGTCTCAGCAAACCTTGGAAAGAGGCATCCTCAGGAGGAGATCTGAGAGTAGACACCACAGAGTCCTCACTGCATGAGGGAAAGGGTAGAACTGAAAGGCAATCCACCCATATACGGATAATGCTCCCTTTCATCATCCTCCAAATCCTCTTCCACATTAAGGAGACCAGGACTGTATTCAACCTCATCATCTGGAATGACAATGGGAGCAATAGATGGAGCCAGCGATGGAGGCAGCGGCTGTGAAGGAGAAAGGACAGGTGTGTTTTTGGATCACAATGACAACGGTGCCAACAGAGGAGGCCCCATCGATGGGATAGTTGCTATCCTCATCAGGACTGATGGTAACAGTCAATGAAACAGTTTAGAGAATGACGCCTGTGCAACCTGTGAGTTGACTGTACCCTGAAAAGGGCCTGGGAGTACCAACATTAAAGGGGTAAAACCCAGTGAGGAAGGTTGCATACCAGTTGTAGTAGGTACGGCAGTGAATGGCATGGAGTATCCTTCCTGGAACCAGTCAAGTGAGAGGGTGAAACTGGCTTAAAGCCCACAGCCTAGGCTTGAACTTCCATGGATGTAATGTCGATGAGGTTTTGAGAACCTTCTTTTGGTGTCGCCATGTGACCTGGTTGAATCCCTGGCAGATCTTGCAGGCCCTGACACTGTGGAACTGGCCCAAACAGCAAACACAAATTGTGTCAGCGTCATTCTCGTAGACCTTGTAACTGCAGGTACAAAACCTAAATAAAGGTTCTTTCGATGGCTGCATAAAAGGACACATCCACAGGTTAAATTGAAGTTTAGAACATAATAAAGTCAAAGAAAACAACAGCATTGTTTCCCTGCAGGTCTAAAAAGTGGTCAACCATTGGAGAAAGAACTGAGGAGCAATGGAGCCATACATGATTACATTGGCACCAATGTTGCATGTTATCAAGGACAACCACCAGTTAGCAAAAGTTTTTGACTGGTCCTGATACTGACAACTTAGAGCTCCAGAGGTGTGACACAATGGAGGAGATCTCAATGAAGATCAAAGTTTACGAGAAAAAATAATTGACAGTGCAGCAACAATGACGATGAACTAGTCTCCACTGGTTGATGTGTACTTGACGATGGGTAACAAAAAGAACTGAAGTGAAGGGGGCCATTCATATTATACAGGCAATCCTGAGGCATCTGACATCTTATTTGGGGGTGTACAGTGACACGGGAGGCCCTAGCTCTGTAAAGTTTCTTGTGAGGTCCTGGTATAATTGCTTTACAGTTTAATGTGTGTGTGTGGGGGGGGGGTTTCTACGGGGGAGATATCCTTGAAGATTTTGTCTGTTATAAAGGTCAAAATTGGAACTGGTCCATTAGCAAAATGTTGGTAGAATTTGCATCTGACCAGCAATATTTTCCTATGACTATTCCTGCTGTCTACTACAGGAGGAGGTGCGTTTTTAACAAGTACGTTAATTGGGCCAATTATATGTCTGTGGGTGAAGCCTGTGGATTTTCCCCACCACAGTCCCTGCTGGCTAGTGGCTACAAAACTTAAGTGTCAACCCTGAGTTCGTTTTTCAACTGTCTCTGAAGACAGTACTGTACCATAGTTGTTGCACAACTTGCTATGGAATTTCTTGAAGGTTATGAAAAGTGATGCAGAATAACTACATGTTTTGTTTGTTGTACTTACGGCTCACTTAAGGATTCAGATGTGTGTACAAAACTGAGTCCACTGGACTATACTTGGGCTGTACTTTCTGTCATGGTAATTTTGGGGGGAAATCATGGTACTGTCATGGGCAAAATGACAGAAGGTTACAAAAAGTCATGGAGAGTGTGTGTGTGTGTGTGTGTGTGTTAAATTACCTATATTTTTAATTATTTAGCACATCAGTAGTGATATAAAGCAGTATAGCATAGTGGTTAAGAGCACTGAGCTGCAAACCTGGAGAACTGGGCTTGAATCTCATAGCCTCCACTTGCATGCTGTGTGACCATGAGGAAGACACTTAACTTCCCTATGTGCCCAAGGTGCACCTGGAAACAAGCCTCAGCTTAGTGTGTCTTTCCTGACCAAAAATTGTAACATAAATAAAGTAACAAAATTATTTAAAAGTTACGTTTTTGGCCTGTCCCAGTGGCAGGCGGCAGTGCATTTTTCTGCCATCTGGGATACCAGGACTTGCATGCAAGCATCAGAATCCCAATCTGGGGCTGACCAGGGATCATGTGCATTATTGAAGTGAGGCAAAGAATTATGGCTGTCATTTGCAAACACCAAAAACTATGGTTTGTCATAGAAAATACCCCAGAGCATGATACTGTTCTGCAATATGCCAGAATCAAGGAGTTTTTTATAAAAATGGGAAAGATGTGGTGTCTGTGACTTCTGAAACAAAGGTACAGCCCTAACGATAGTACTGTTATTTATTCATTTAGTTATTGTTAACCGGGTAAGTGCACTAGACAAATTCTGCCTATTTTCAGGCACGACCCAGGGGATGGGGATACAAATGAATGCCAACTGACCTTGAACCAGATTAAGCTGTTAGTGTTATTTTTAGTAAATAGGGGGAAATTTGGCCAGGGCACCAGGGAAATTCTCCTACTCGACACAGGGGGAATCTCTGGCTAACCAAGATGGCGGACGAGAGTCCTGGGGAGAAGATGGATACTGTGGAGGTGAGGGAGTTGGTCTCCTCCCACACCTCGGCCATGCTGGAGACTGATAATGCTCTGGTTTCTGAAATTTGTGAAGATTCTGCTGTAAAATCTAAGATGTCTATGCCTGAAATAAATCAAAAGATTTGGATGCGATCTTAGGAAGTGAAGATGAAATGAATGAGGATGTAAGCTCCGATGCATCGGGAGAATGAGTTTCTGGACAGGAGGCAATGAGAATGAGTAAAGAGTCACGAGATCTTCAGCGGCAGCTTGAGTTGGAAGAGCATAGGTTCCATACAAAGAGAACCACAGTCATGCAGAAGATTCGGTGGAGTCAAAGTGACAGCCTGACTGACGCTGTCAAGCAAAAACAGCTGAGTAATGTACCAGAGGATTTAAAGGACCTGCTGTCTGCAAAAACTAATAAAGTGCCTGCGAGTGTTTCTACAACGCTGAAAGCTACAAGCGTGAGTAAAAATCTGACTGTTTCTGCTTCTAATAATGTCACTAATAAATTCAGTGAGTTGCAGTGCAATGCAGCTCCAGGGACAGGGCCCTGGACAGTCGAGAAGGCCCTGCAGGGAGCCGGCTGGGAAAAACCTAGCGGAGCTACTCTATGGAGCCCAGGTGACTCATTCATAGGAATGCCTTTACCTGAGGATTTTTTGACCACTGCCTCTGAGATCCCGAATACATCACAGACTATGGGTATTTCTGAGAGAGATCCCCTCGCTATCCCTGAGGGATTAGCATTAACCCAGAATCCTGTTTTGAAATCCCCGAGTATTACTGGAAAAAAAATGGAAATTTAAATATACAAATGGGCCCCACTGAACCTGATGCCTGACAAACAGAAAAAACATTCTCCTCCTTGTTTCGTTTACCAGTCCTGCCAGTAAAAAGGCATAATGCAGTAAGGCTCTCATATGTAGGTGGATTGCCTGAAACCCCTGACCCAGTGTATGTTGCTAGGAATCTGCTGAAAGACTCCATGAAATTCTTTTCCCATGAATTGTACGCCCTGATATATATATATCAGGAAAAACAAACTTTGACATTAGCTTCAAAACTACTCGGGATTTAGAGTGCTTCTGGTCTAAATATCATGCTTTAAAGAAAACTGCTTTGTGAACTCCATTCCCAGCTATACCTTTGACCAAACCAGCCTACAAAAACATCACAGTTTTATTCAGGAATGAGGGAGTGGATCTTTCAGATGTTCTATATTGGCTAAAAACAAGGTGCACAGTCATTGGAGATGCTGAGGCCATTCTGGACTCCGAAAATATCTGGACTGGGGGGTGGAAAATGAAAGTCTTAATAAAACCTGACGATAATGGTCTTCAGCATTTACCTAACTCTTTCTTTTTAGGCTGAGACACGGGGGTTCTGTTCTACCTCGGCCAGCCAAAGGCTTGTACATGTGTGGTGATCCTACGCACCTGAGTAGTGTATGTGACAAGGTGAAGTGCAACCTCTGTGGAGACTTGGGTCACATTAGCTCAGCTTATCTGAATGAAACTAGATGTAATCTTTGTGACGAGCAGAGCCACACATTCCAGAACTGTCCTTGGGCTGCCCACAATCAAGAGCACCATGATGGTGGGGCTGACCAACATTTTATTATTTCTCAGGCCCAAAAAGCTAAAATTAGAGAAAGAGGCCACCCACCACAGACTGAGCCTAATAGGCCCGATATGCCGGGCCTTCTTTAGCTGAAAGGCAAAACAGAGTCTTAGATAGTAATGCTACTAGATCCCCAGTTCAGGATGAAGTAATGCTTAACCGGTGGGAACAAGTCAGGAATATTGAAATGCCACCCCAAACCTATCCGGACTAGATTTGGAGGTCAACAAGGTCAAAACTAAGGCAGCCCCAAAAAAAAAGCAGTTAAAACCTCTCCTATACCAACCTCCAACCCTTATGAAATTCTGCAAGAGTCCACTGACGAATCTGGAGAGGAGTCAGAAACATTTTCAGTCCCGTCCTCACATCCTGAGGGAACAACAGACACGGAAAGCTGCTCTAAGGGTAGAGGGGCCCAGAAACGAAAGGCTAAGACAAAAACAAAAGGGAGCTCGGTACAGGAAAGAAAAAAATAGGAATATGTCTCGGTCGAAAACTCAATAAACGCCTCTCATAAACTCTAGTATGGCTAGCCCTCCCTTTGATTGTCACACTGTAAATGTAAACAGTATAAAAAGGGTCGGGATGAGAAACCTAGTCTTTACATTCCTTACTTCTTTAAAACTAGGCCTTATATTTTTACAATATGTAAATTTCCATTCCTGCTCAGAAATTAAACAAGCACAGAGGCATTGGCTCAGTGGCCCCTCATTTTGGTCCATTGGTCAGGAAACATGCTCTGGAGTGGGTTTATTGATACATGATGTAGATTTTCAATTACTAAAAACTTCCGACTTAGTCCCTGGTAGAGTGCTGATATTAGATGCAGTAATTCATAATAAACTATATCCTCTGATAAACATATACGCCCCTCGAACAAAATCAGGTAGATCTGATATACTGGCCCTGATTCAACCTTATTACACCTCAAAATGTGTAATATTCGCAGGAGACTTTAATTGGGGGCTAAGCCTGCAGCATAAGAGTTCCCATGCTGTAACAAAAAAATATATCATGATTCTCAATTCTTGAGCAAAGTTATAACTACAGCACATTTACATGATGCCTACCTAGAGTTTACAAAAATATATTCCCCCGTCTTTCAAAAAGGCACCTTAGCAACTCATATTGACTACATTTTTGTCTCTGGAAACATCAAAATTACAAACACTGAGAAGAGTTCTTTCGAATTTTCAGACCATAAAATGGTAACTATCTCCATAGGTGATAATTCGGCTGATCTGAGAGGTCCAGGAGTATGGAGATTTAATACCTCTCTACTCCCAGACCAGGATCTCTTGAACTCACTAACTCAGCTGTTAACAGCCAGAAAATCAGTTTAGGTCTCTTATGAGGATAGTATTAGGTGGTGGAAAGATACAAAGAATGATATCACTCAGTTGTTAAAACAGTACAGTAAGGGAAAGTGCAATAAAGCATATTTAACTTATTTACAGCAACGACGTCACTTGCAAAATTTTTTCTCCATTATGTACACCATGGGCCAAAACCTGACAACAAATACAACTAATTCAAGAAGACACAAGAGAGTTTTTGAAACAAAAGTCATCCCATTATACAATCAGCAGAAATGTGGCACTCAAGGGGAGATCCAGGATATGTGCCCCTTTATTTCAATACCCACCAAGTAGAGAAAAAAATAATGTGCAAGTTAAAAAACAGGACAGGAGACATGCATTCCTCTGTTGAGCAAATTCTACAGACAGTTACTGAATACTCTATAAACTGATTCTCAGAAATTCCATCAAATGAAGTAGACGTTAAAAATTATTTAAAAACATTAACATCCCGGACCCCCCTTCCCCAGGTACTGATGGATATTAGCCAGCAACTATCCCCAGAAGAAGTGTTGGAAGGGATTAAACAATTAAGGAACAATATATCCCCTTGCCCTGATGGGCTGTCTAATGAACTATGTAAGGTTACTGGGGAATAGTTGCGTGATGAGTTAACAAATGTTTATAATGATATTTTACAGTCAGATTGCGTCCCTCTAAACTTTAACAAAGGAACTTTAATCTATATACACAAAAAAGGTGATAGGGAAGATCTAGAGAATTGGAGGCCCATATGTATGCTTAAGGTGGACTGTAAATTGCTGACAAAAATCTTAACAGACTAACCCAGGTTGCTGAAATAGTGATTTCCTCAAATCAAGCATGCTCTACACTGCTCAATATGAGATCATCTAATTTTAATAAGAGAGATTTTTTTCTTACAGGGTTTCAAATGATTGTTCTTGTTATACTGTGTCCCTTGACCAGAGGAAAGCATTTGATTCGGGCTGTCATAACTTCCTGTGGGAAGTTTTACACTGTTACAAGGTTCCTCCTATGATAATAGGTTGGATAAAAGCCCTATATAGGACTGCCACGGTAGTGCCCATAATAAATGGGAAAGTTGGTCCACTGGTACCAATAAAGCCGGGGGTTTGCCAAGGATGTCCCATGAGTCCTTTATTATATGTGTTTTTTATTGATCCTTATTACAGAAAATAAACACCTTACAGTCTATAATGCCTATTGCAGGACCCAACACACTCCCCCCAGAGCACTAGCTTATGCAGATGATTTGTGCCTACTGGCTGCAGATAAGCAATCTGTTCTTACTAAAATATCAGAATGTGGGGCCTTCGGTATGGTATCGGGTGCGTCATTGAATTTAGGGAAATGCTGTGGGAAAGTAGTAGGAATCCAAGACAGTCAAACAGAAAACATAGGTCCTCTGCAATTATCATCTAGCACAATCTCTATTCTGGGAGTAAAATGTGGCTCTTCAGACTGTGACGTAACCAATTGGGAGGAAAAATTAGAATTAGGGAGAAAAAAAGTTGAACTATGGAATAAATGCAAAATTGGGAAAAAGAAAAGGGTTTTCTTGGTAAAAACCTTTTTAATCCCAGTTTTTTTGTACCTTAGTTATGTTATTCCTCAAAAAGCTAGAGACCCCCCCGGTGAGTATTTTTTTTCAGGCTATTTGGGGGAGCCGGTTGAACCCAATTAAGATAAATATTTTGTATTTGCCAATAAGTAGGGGTGGTTTAGCAATGGTTAACCCCATCCTGTTTTTAATAGTATATTCCTAATGGGTAATTTAAAAGCTATCTTGATTAACATAGCGCAAGGGGGGGGGTCTAGCTATATGAGAACTGTAAACAGTGGTTTCAGGATTGGGAGGCAAATTCACCAATAATTCAGTAGGGCCCAGAACAGCTGCAGTACTTAAGAGAGACCTTTCTCCATTTTAAGCAGTGGAAGGTAACATCTAGACAGGTGATCTTGGCTCCTACACACAAAGCTTTATACAAAGATCTGCTAGCTCTTCTGTGTGAGGTTCCTGTGGTTTTTGAAAAGTGCCCAATACAGTATAGACAGTCCCTAGAAAATGGTCTAATTTGCCCAAGAGTTCCAGCCCATATATCGGACTTTTACTGGCTGTCTTGCCATGAAAAAATAAATATAAAGAAAAACCAAAAGTATAAACAGATGCAGGAATGCATTTGTAGCTGACTGCAATGTATAAATATAATTGAGACTATAGCCCATCTTTTTTTTTAGTTTTCCTTTATTACAGGGTTCTGGGACTATATAGCGAATCAGTGGGAAGAGCCATTGTTAAAAACCATAACATATGAGAACATTGTATATGGTCATAATTCCACAAGATGGAACAAATGGAATCGACACACAATTTTTCTGTTGTTCAGCATTATCAAATGGAATATTTGGATGGCAAGGTGTTTGTTTACACTGCAGCAAAAGGATTCTTCTCATATTGATTTGAATAACAAAGTTTTGAAAGATCTAAAGAATATATATTTAGTAGAATGTGTTCAATTCCCACAGAATATCATGGCAGAATTATGGAAAAACATGCCATGGATCACAGAGTTAGGTGTTGTAGTCTCAGTTCTAATCTAGCACTAATAGGCTGTGTTGGTTTTAATAGAGAGCGTACTAGTAATTCTAATATATTACATATAAAAGTTTACTATGTATGTATCTTTCCCACAGACTGTAGAATACTGTAAATGTTATGCGAATTACAATTTTTGTATTGAATAAAATTTACCCTACTCTTTTCGGGAAGTGCCATGGAATCTTTAACATCCACCTGAACTACCATCAGAACAAGCTGATGGGACCTCAGTTTAACATCTCATCTGAAAGATGGCACCTCAGGAGTGCAGCACCCCCTCATGCTGCACTACAGTGTCAATATTGGGATTTAACCCAAGTGTCCGGTGTGGAGATAGAACCCACAGCCTCCTGATCTCCTGGCCTCAGAGGCACTGACACTATGTGTTGGTGCTGTCAAAAAATACAACAGAACATTTTAATCTCTGGGTTCGCACATGGTATCCATGTGACAGCTGACACCTGTGCTTTGTTCGGTTTTCATGGGTGGGTGTTAAAGGCCAAACTTCTATTTAAGGGTAGGGTGCTCTGGTTTATGTCTTTCCTCCTGTAGACAGTGCATGCTGCTGACCTCATCTGCTGCTTTGATGGGGGCAGGACAGGTAAAAATGGTATTTAGCGACATGTATTTCTTTAAAATTATTCTTTATGCTTCTTTCAGCCAAGAGACCCCATAAACCCACCCACCTAGCCCTTTATTTGCCTTCCCTGGAAGTTACATAGTTCCAAAGTGCAGCACTCCCAGGCAAATAATCAAACCACAATTGCAAAATGCAGATAAAAAGTGCATATGCTAAAATTTATTGTGGTGTGAACTGGAGGTGAGCAAGAGCCAAAAGACCCCAAATGTAATAATGCATGGAATTTGTGTTTTGAAGGTTCTCTTACACAAAAGATTACTGTTTATGTGTTTCTGTTTCATTTTTAGGGCTATTTCAGCCAATTTCATTGTGTGGATCCCCACAAATTTAACTGGAAGTTAAGCCACATAATTTATTTGTGTGATCACAGAAAGTTGGATCTCTGCCTTCTGGCTGGTGTTTTGGTTCTGACAGTTTACTTTAGAATTTTAAATGTCTGAAGTCTTTTTATTTAATGCCATATTTATGTCAACTATAAAGTCATGCAATTCATTGATTAAAATATGCACAGATTTAAAATGTGCTTTTTTTACAAAATAAAAATAATGATTAAAATGTATTGATCCTATGAATTTGAAAGCAGTTTTTGAACTATGTATAGAATCTACGGCAATATTGGCATGGTGACTGTAAACGTGGCTTGTGATGACGTAGAGATGTGCTCACTTTTGTATTCATGATGTTTTAATGTTTTTGTAATTGATCACACCTGAACACTATTTCTGGGGCTGTATAAAAGTGATGTGTATCCTTTTCTAGCCACACTCCCTGACAAAGGCGGTTTGCTGAAGCGTGGGGTCTTTTGGATTTTGTTCAGCTCCAGTTCACACCACAATAAATTTTAGCATATGCACTTTTCATCTGTGTTTTGTGTTTGTGGTTTTGATTATTTGCCTGGGAGTGCTGCACTTTGGAACTGTGTGTATGTTTTTGGACTGGCTGCCCTTTGTCAGCACCTACCCCACACTGTTGTTCATAGTGGCTACCTTGGATCTGCGTGTCCCCTGGAATTTATCTGGAACTCGAGAAAGAGAGTCCCTTTGGCATACTTAAGAGCAGAGCCATGGAGGTGTTATGGGTGGAAGACCTGCAGTGGAGACCAAATCCAGCACTGAGGTTCAGGGCCAAGTAGGCAGTGCAAGGAGGGCTTGATCCTGCTGCAGGCATTTTTCCCATGATGTTTACACAGAAATATAGGAATGTAGAATGTGTCGGCAGAAAAGGACCACAAGGCCCATCTAGTCTGCCCTATCTTCACAACCTATTTCTACACCCTGGTCCTTATCTGGTCACAGGTATCCCTCCTTCCTCCCTTATCTCTGCTTATTATATCCATGTGCTTATCCCACACATGTTTGAAGCTCCCCACTGTCTTCACCTTACCACCTCTTCTGGCAGGCTATTTCAGGTGTCCACCAACCTTTCTGTGAAGAAGTATTTCTTCACGTCCCCCTTAAACTCCCCCCCACCAAGCTTCACAGCATGCCTGCGTGTTCTGTTGCTCCTCCTGATTTAAAAGAGATTCCACTCCGGTACCTTGCTCACACCTGTGAGATACTTATAGGCTCAGTCATGTTCCTGCTCACTCTCCTCTCCTCCCGGTAGTACATGTTTGGCTCCACAGTCTCTCTTCATATGGCATCTTGTGCAACTGCCATACCATTTAGTAGCCTCCTCTGGACAGCTTCCACCCTGTCGATGTCCTTGAGGAGGTGTGACCTCCAGAACTGGATGCTGTACTCCAGGTGAGGTCTCACAAAGTGAGCAATACAGGGGCAATGCCAACTCCCTTTGCCTGCTAGAGATCCCCCTCCCTATGCACTCCAGCATCGGGCTTGCCTTGCTTACAGCACTGTCACACTGCCCTGCCACCTTGAGATCATCAGATATGATCACCACAAGATTCCTTTCTTGCCTAGTAACAGTAAGTATCTCCCCCCAACTTGTACACAGTCCTGGGTTACCCCATCCCAGGTGCATGACTTTGCACTTATTGGCTTTGAAACACAGCTACCACTCCCTAGACCACACCTCTAGTTTCTCCAGATCCCTTTCCATTCTTCACCCACTCATGGGTGTTCGCCATGTTATAGATTTTTGTATTGTCTGCAAAGAGACATATCTTCCCCTTCAGTTCCTTAGCAATATCACTTATGAAGACATTTGAAGAGAACAGGGCCTGTGCCGAACCCTGTGGTACTACACTTGTCACTCTTCCATCCTCCAAGTGACTGCCATTTACCACCACCCTCTGCTTCTCATCTTTCAACAAATTTGATACCCAGTGCACCGCCTTCTCCCCCACCCTCAGGCTGCTAAGTTTCTTTATCAGCCTCCAGTGTGGTATGGTGTCAAAGGCCTGACTGAATTCCAGATTGACCACATTCACTGTCTTCCCCTGATCCACATCCCTAGTTACAAAAATCATAGAAATCTATGAGATTTGTTTGATATGACTTCCCCCCCGTGGCGCTGTGCTGCTGGTGGTCCTGCAGCCCATAAGTCTCCAGGCACTTCATCAGTCTCTGCTTCAGCAAGGTTTCCATTAACTTCCCCACCATTGATGTGAGACTGACTGATTCGTAATTGCTGGCCTCACCCTACTGCCACTCTTGTGCAGAGGGACCACATCAGCCCTCTTCCATTCCTCTGGAATCACCCCATTCTCCAATGAGGTGCTAAATAGTGTTGCCAGACAGACAGCTAGCACCATGCTTAGTTCTTTAAGTTCTCTTGGGTGGATCTCTTCCGGCAGCATCGCCTTGTTTTCCTTTAGGTTTTCCAACCCCCAGAGGACTCTCTCTTCTGTAAAGAGACTTGTGTCCCCCCCCACTGCCTGTTAATGCATGTTGGCCCATTCCCCCATCACTGTTTGTCCCTCTGCAACACATTGGGGCCATAAGTACACAATGCCAAACACAATGGCTGTGCACACCACATGACCCTCATGCATCTTCCCCTCCACTGCTGTCCCTCACTTACCCGTGCCACCAGCCATTGTTAGGTGATGCTCCTGCAGTGGGGAGCGGATGGCTTCTGTTCAGGAGAGGAGCATCCCCTGGGATGCTCAATCCTCTTCTGTATCGCTGAGCCTACCACCCAGGTTCATTTCCAAACCCGGGTCACTGGCGCTATGAGTGAAAGCCTTACCACTGTGCTGAGAGTTCAGTGGGATTCAGTAACTTTGTTTTAGAAAATGGCAAGAAACAATCCTAAAACTTGATTGGCTGAGAGAGACTCCAAGCTGGGCATTTATTTTTCAATAGATGCCCAGCTAAAAATAAGAACCAGTCCAAGTGCCACTTCACACTGTAGCATTTTCCAGAGGTGCCCAACCTGCTTTCTAATTGGCTGAAAGCACCCTAGAAAATTTGAAAAAATCGCCATTTTTTTTTCTCTCGCTTAGCAAGAACTATAGCTGCCCCCAACACTACTTCCTTTTCTCTCGCTTAGCGACAGGTACTCGTCTCCCCCACCCAAACCGTATTCACATGCACCAGCTCCCTGTTTTAAAAACAAAACAACACACTTCACTTACAGCTTGGAGTTTCACAATCACCCCACTCTCCCAACCACAGTGCCACTCTGTTGTCCATCTCCTGATCTCGGTCTCACACTACCGTGCTGATCGCAAACCGAACCATGCCAATACTCCTCAAACACTCACTAGAAACTGAACATATCTTAAATCTTTATCTTCTGTCTTCTCGTACCTTGCACTCACCCGTCGCTTTTTGGCTTCCTAGCATATCGCGGTCAAAGGTCGCACGCCACATAGATACAATGTCAGACCAGGAAGAGGGGGAAGGAGTGTCATTCCACCAGAATGCGGCAGGGAGGAACGACAGCACCAGGAACACCCTATGGACTACTTGATCAACAGGTTTGCTTCTAACACCTATATTAAATTTTCACAATGATTTACTATATTTTTCTACAACTTCATAAAAATGTACACAGTTGTCCATTTTCTAAGCACAATAACACCCTCCAGGATGGTCATTATTGGGAAATACCAGACCTTCCAGGGGCTATAAGGCCCTCCACCTGTGGCGTCGGACCTCATTACACCCCTGGGCGGTCCGTTATTTCCCAGTAATGCCCACCCTATTGGGTATTATTGCTTACCTATATCAGTTTATAATCAGAGCCTATATGCATCATACATTCACTTTTCCATTTATGAACAAAAACATAAAAAATGCAGTTACAATAATAAGTGCAAATATGGCAGAGCAGATCCTATGTGGAGTGCCTCAAAGAACTACATATGTACTCTGGAAACCAGAAGGGAGAGAGGAGCGACATGATAGTGGCCTTAAAGTTCCTTAAAGGAATTAGCAAAGTAAACTGTGGGGAATTATTTACCCTGAATACCAACTCGAGGTCACGTGTGGAAACTAACAGCAGGGAGGTTCAGGAAGGACATGAGGAAGTATTTCTTTATGGGAAGGGTGGTGGAACATTGGAACAGTCTGTCAGCCAAGGTGGTGGGTGCAAACACAGTCATAGGATTCAAGCAGGTATGGGACAGAATGAAGGGAATAATCATCTGGGATGGCAAGAACAGGGAGGAGAATGGGGATAGAATGGGGAGGGTTAGTATCCTGGAGAAACAATAGGTTCTAGGGAATATGTGCAGACTGGATGGGCCTCTGGTCTTTTTCTGTTGTCGTGGTCTATGTTTATGACTGTTTCTGTAGTCCTTTAAGTCACAGTTACTTTCTGTGGCAGTAAAAATGCTGCTTGTCTTACACTGATGATGTCTCAGCATGTAAACCTGAAGGTGTGCTCCTCCTCCCCCTACACGCACATGCTAGTTAGACACCATAATTCACCAGCTGCATCTGATGAGCTAATTATGGACTAATCAGTTAGCAATCTCCATGGGGCCTCAACTAAAATAATCTGGTCCAAGGCTCTCTGGGAAATGGCTACCTGTATCCTTTGCACTCAGTGAAAGGTTCAGGACACAAACAAGTACCTGGTGTGCCTTTCCGAGATGCACGCTTTAATATGTCAGGGCCCCACTTAAAAAATGTGAAACCCACCCCACCCATCCAGTCCATTACTCCCCTTTTCCCACTTAATGTAATTTTAAATGTATTAATAACTTTGTTCCATATAATGTAAAAATCCTTACCTTCTGTCTCACCATCAGGTCCAAATACTTGTAATCTCACCCCACAGTCGTTGTGCGATTGGGTAAAATAACTGGCAATCAGGGCTGGTGGTGAGAGACAAAAGAGGAGAATCATTGTCCTGCATGGGAAAAAGTAGTTAACACATTTGAAATTACATTAAGTTGGCGAAGAAGAGTTAAGGGACACATAGGGAGAGTGGTTGGACTGAGCTGGGAGAAGGTGGGTTTTACTACATTTAAGGAGGTTGGGGAGTTCACACAAAATGTAATACACAGGCACTCTCTGCAGGACTACATTCAAGAAGAAGAACATTCTTGCTGTAAAGTCTCAGTCATACCACCATCTCCGTGTCAGTACTACCTTTTCCATGTGAGACTAAGAAAGGACAGCAATTCTGAGGGGTTAACTGAGGGATGTAGTTTGTAGTGTTGGGACAGCTGAGACATAAGGCGGGGGGGCATAACAACACTGCACTGCCTACAACCCTCAAAAAGAATTAGAGGGACTCCACAAATTTGTATGTGAACACCTATTTGTTTTAGAGTCTGGGGCCCTAAAAATGGACATTCTTCTGAGAGTCCTGCTGGTCAATTCCTGATTAGCAAGACTTAAAATCTATTCTACACTTCACAGCAGGCATCATTTACTGAGGCAGGCTAAGACTGTATAAGTCCTAACTGGGTAGTTTCCAGTTCTGCAGTATTCATCCTGTATGATATGGACCAAATGGCCCAGCAGTGTCAATACTACCAAGAGTTCCAACAATCAGAAATATTTCAAAATGTCTAGAAACCAAATATGTCATGCAGGTGTAACCCCTAGGTGGCACTATCCCAAGGGCTACTACCCCTGCCTGCCTGGCTAGTAGCAGGTTAAGGGGCCTGGGTACTGAAATGGGTGCCTCCACCCAGAGGTCAGGGTTGTTAGTGGTCAAGCTAACCTGGACACAGCCCTCCTGCACACTGTAACCCCCTCTTTCCCTTCTAGTGGGGTGAACAATACACAATAATCACTTTCACAATGATCCTTATTCACCATGCAATTACCCCCACTGTTTGCACCTACCACCAGGGCTGGTTCCTGTAGCGCGACCCTGGGGACCCCCCTGTAAAACAAGATTATGCACAGCAAATAGCAACAGTACAGTACTTTTGGCACAAACTGGAACCACAGTCAGGTTAAATGCAAAAAGAGTTAGATCTGATTTATTCAGGGGACTTGAACAAGGGAGGGGTGTAATCAGGTGGATTTGCTTAAAGGCTATATCAATCAGACAGTTATGCATGCACTTCAGAGTCCCTACAGAGTCACACACTCTGGGTACCCAGGTAGAAAGACGGTGGGCTAGCCAGGAATGTTGCCCGGGGTAGGCCAGTGTAGCAGCTGGTTGGGGCCCTGTGATGGAAGATAGCAACATGCACAACACACACTACTTGTAATCCAGAGCTGGAGGGCTCAGTTCATGACAGAAAAGACAACAAAGCAATCAGATGACTACACTTTAGATTTAGCTGTTGTTGCAGGGAGCTACCCTGATGTGTACTCACGATACCCAATACTGGACATAGGTAGAATGAAATCAAGACTGCAGGTTGTTGAGCTGGAATGCCAGGAGAAGCAGGGCCCACACAAATCACCGAGGCATCGTTTCTGTTCAAGACATTGAGCAGGGGGCTGATCCCTAGGCAGGTCTCTCGTCGATGACTTTCTCTGTGTAGCGGGTATTCTGGCCTGGGCCAGTGTGGCAAAGTCCAGGCCACACGGAGACGAATATGAATTTCAGTCCATGGAGCTGGATGCAGCCTCCAGCAAGCAAGACACAGTTCAGACACACAGTGGGGAACCAAATCACAACCCACTATCAGCACACAGCACATTCACATGTAAGGAAATTCCACTGTACCAGGCAAATGGCTCTCTGGTCACAATTACAGAGGCTCTGCACAATCCGGGAGTTAAGAGGTGGCTGGAAATCCTGACAGGCCAATTGCATTCAGCAAATCTTTGTTCTTCTTCAGGTTGGAGCCTGGTCACAATTCAGTGCTTAATTCATTCTCCCAACTCGGATTCAGTCCGAATAAACTCTCTTCTCTCTCTCAGGGGCAGCAAGCAAACAGGCAGGCCAAAACTCAAGCCTTTCTACAGTTCTCCCATGCAAAACTACACAGGTTTGCTGCTCGACTATCTCGAGCTGTTACTTCTTCACTTCCCAACTCAGATCTCACTGAAACTGCAAGTCGCCTGGGACTTTCCCCAGGATCCAAAAGGTTTGGTTGGCTGATCTGTCTGTCAGTCACAACAAAGGCTCCCCCACCAGGTTTAGTTAGGCGCCAAAAGCCCCAAACTACAATTCCTACAGGATTTTGCTCCCACAAAGCCCCTGGGGACAGGCTCCATTTTAGAGTCCCCAAAGGTACTGACTGGCCCATTTTGGCAGTCCAGGACCAAGATGGTGGTGATAAACAGAAACTGTCCATGCTGCAAAGAAGGCAGGTTAGACAAACTACTATATCACTGTCATTTTAATAAATAATCAGCAAACAGTTACATTTTCTAACAGAGCTCCCGCTGCGCTAATAACGATGGCAGAAATGGAGCGATTATCTGACAGCCCGGGCAGGACTCGAGCAAGGAAACACTCCGCCCCTCCCAGATTAATTATAACTGCAATCTAGGCAGCTCTTAAAGAGCTAGTACAAGGAGGCTATACAGGCACTCTCAGGAAATAACGTTAAAACTACTAAAACGCAGGACACTAGCCTGGCAGTGAGCATCTAGACAAGCTCAAGGAAGACTTTTCGGGAACCCCGATTTGTAGGGGGGTTACACAGGGTTTACTTGTCACTAATGTCACTATTCAACCTGCACCAGGGAGCTCAGCAGACACAAACCTTTCCTTCCCGTGTTCTATGAACTGCACAACCATGGCACTGCTCTGAGTGAGACACAGACAACACAGTGTCAACAGATACCATACAGAATCCCCCAAATTAAACCATTTCTGATACAATAGGAACATTTGGAAGTTAGGCATATACTGTAGTTCAGCAGGCTTTATTCAGCAGTGAATATGCACACTGTACTGATTATTTCACACTTTTAGTTAAGTCACAATTGCACAATACAGAGAACATGAGAAATAAGAGTTGTCTCTGCAGCTCCCATGTGCAACCCCCTTGGCAGAATTAAAAAAAAATAGTTACCTGCCATAACAGCAGATCTTTGAAAATCTCCTCCATTGAGTCACATCTTGGAACTGTAAACCGTCAGTGTCAGGACCACCTGGAAATTTTTGCTGGCTGGGGCCGTCCACCTCGATGTGCCTCATCAGCACCTATATAACATGGGCATCTCTAGCATGCCTCAGTTCTCTGCCAGAGACAAGGACAATCCTGGGAGATAATTGGACTGGCAGGGACTAAAATGACCATGACCAGGCACACAGGAAAGGATATGGCAACCTGAGTATAGTTGTCGTTTGAGGAGTCAGAGGAGAAGCAGCTTGCGAGAGCAGGCAGTATTGTCACTCATCACCTGAACAAGGGGGGGAAGGAGAAAGGGAAAACTGTGGCTCAATGGAGAACTGCGGCTCAATGGAGAACTGCGGCTCAATGGAAGCAATTCTCTTGAAGATAGAACAGTTATGTAAGAACTTACCGTAACAGTAGATCTTCAAGTGGATCTCAGTCATCAGGTAACACTGTAGGAACCTTCACCATTGGTGAAGGGGAATCCACACAGAAGATTTTTTGTATTACAACTGGGGCTGCCCACGCCATCGACGTCCTCCAACATCAGCAACCCTATATAGGCATGGGTGGCCCCACTCCCTCCTCAGGTCTTTCCCTGCAGAGCTGAAGGGAGCAAGGCTCATGCACTGGGGAACCAAGGAGAGACAGAGGGACCCAGCTTTAGATAGAAGATAGGATACAACAGATAGCCATGTCCTAGAAAGGAGCCCCAAGAAGGGGGACGGTGGGAAGAAAATCATATCTGATGACTGAGATCCCCTTGAAGATCTACTGTTATGGAAAGTTCTCACATAACTGTTCTATCTTCTTCAAGGGTATCTCAGTCATCAGGTAACATCATAGGAACGAGTACCAAGCAATGACAAGAGTAAACAGACAGTCTTGGAGGCTGAATCTCCATAAACTTAAGACAGGAGTCCTTGTAACACAGCCCTGCCAAAGCCTGCATGGGCTCTTGAGGCAGTGTCCAGATTGTAATGCTTAGTGAAAGTGTGGACTGTACTCCATGTGGCAGCAGCACAAATGTCAGTGGCTGAGACCCCTTTGAAACAAGCCACCAAAGTAGCCATGCCTCTGGTGAAGTGAGCTTTGACAGAAACAGGCAATTCTTTGTCGTACTTACTGTAGCAAAACACAATGCAACATGGCAACCATTTTAGATAAACATTGCTTAGAAACTGAAGTGCCCTCTCCCCCCTGGGTGAAAGAAGCAAACAACTGCTTTGACTTTCTGGACTCCTTAGTCCAAAGCAGATAATACTTCAAAGTTCTGCACACATCTAACGTATGCAGCAGTTCTTCCCCTGGATTGGCAAGCTCAGGAAAATAAACAGGAAGGTGGATAGACTGATTAAGTGTGAGCTCAGAGACCACCTTGGGTAGAAACATAGGATTTATGTGCAAAGATACCCTATCTGTGAAAAATCAAGTAAGTCTCCTCGTACCAAAGGGTCTGAAGCTCTGAAATTCTTTGAGCAGAAGTAATTGCAACTAAAAACAGCACTTTCCAAGAGAGAAAGTGCAAATCACAAGTCGCGATTGGCTCAAAAGGAGACAGGGTCAGCTTTTCCAAACTAAAATTCAGGTCCCAAGCCGGGACTGGGGAATGAATTGGGGGTTTCAGAATGCCTCTGAGAAAAGAACAGTAGACATCCAGCTGAGCAATCGTACGGTCACCCACGGGCTCATGAAAAGCAGAAATAGATGAAAGGTAGACTTTGAGGTAGGATTACTGGAGGCCTGAGTCAGAAAAAGGAATTAGGTAGTCCAGGTTATGACTCACTGGGCAGGTGAAAGGGCCTAGGGAATGTCTGGAAGCCCAGATGGCAAACCGCTTCCACTTCATGGCATAAGTGGCACGGGTGGAAGACTTGCAGATGACCACCAGGACATACGCCACCCTGTTAGAGATCCCAAACCTGGCAATGGCTACATTCTCAGGAGCTAAGCATGCAGATGGAGGGACCTGAGATTGGAATGGACCAGGGTCCCCTGATCCTGAGTCAGTAGATTCCTGCAAAGGGGCGGAGGGACCAGAGGTTCCTCCGCCAGCTGCTGAAGCAGAGGGAACCATATCTGGCGAGGCCAGAATGGAGCTACCAGAATCATGTTGGCTCACTCCATTTGCAGCTTGATCAGCTCCCTCTAAATTAGGGGAAATGGAGGGAATGTATATAATGCATCTCACCAGAAAATTCCAGGCCCAGGATATAGTGAGCATAAATTGGGCAATTTTGCATTTCGTGAGAATGTAAAAAGGTCCAACTCTGGATGACCACATCTGTCAAACAGAT
Source organism: Neoceratodus forsteri (assembly GCA_016271365.2). Classification (NCBI taxonomy): domain Eukaryota; kingdom Metazoa; phylum Chordata; order Ceratodontiformes; family Ceratodontidae; genus Neoceratodus; species Neoceratodus forsteri. The sequence goes on from CM057453.1 coordinate 80,686,637, forward strand.
CTTCTGCTATGGATAAGAGAAGCTCCTATTCCTGCTTGCTGGACTGGGTCCTACTGAGACTGTCCACCAGGGTGTTTAGGACACCTGGTTACGTGGACGCAGAGAGTGTCAGACTGTGCTCCAATGCCCAATACCACACTCTCATGGCCTCCCTGCAAAGGGGGTACAAGTGAGTCCTGCCCTGCTTGTTGATGTAGTAGACTAAGCTCAGATTGTCCGACTGCACCAGCAGTAGGCCTGGAGCAAGATGATCCTGAAATGCCTGCATGGCACAGAGCAACATTCTCATCTCCAGGACATTGAAATGCAGGGTGACTTCCCACTGGGACCAGGAGCCCTGGGTTTGGAAGGGACCCAGGTATGCTCCCCAACCTAGACCTGAAGCACCCGTGGTTAGAATCTGATGCGGGGAAGAAATCTGGAAGGGAACCCATTGAAGAAGATTCAAGGGGTTCATCCATCACTGCAGTACCTTAGCAAACAGGGCAGGAGACCAAGACTTGTTGGTCAAACTCGTCCATGCGCTGATCCTATTGTACTCTGAGGGTCCACTGAAGGGTGCGCATGTGAAGCCTGGCCAGTGGCCTGGAGGGAATGACTGCTGCCATTAGTCCCAGTAACGTGAGGTACAGTCTGGCAGGAATGTATCGACTCTGAGCAGCTTCCTGAGCTTGGGCCATAAGGCACTCCGACCTGTTTTGGGGTAGGAAGACCTCCCCCTGCTCAGAATCCTGAACTGCCCCTATATACTGCAGTCTTTGGATGGTACTAGAATCAACTTGGGCAGGTTGACAGTAATGCCTAGAGAGAGGAAGAGCTGGAAAGAGCACTCCAGGGTCAGCAAAAGCTGTTTCCTGGATGGGGCATTGAGAAGCCAATCATCCAGGTAATGGAAGACATACAGTCCCTCCCTTCGGAGAGCTGCTGCGACCACTGTCAAGCACTTGGTAAAGTTACACAGTGCAGAGGATAAGCCAAAGGGCAGCACTTTGAACTGGTAATGCTCACCCTGAAAGGCAAAACGAAGAAACCTCCTATGAGGAGGAAAGACTGAAATGTGCAGGTAAGTGTCCTGCATATCCAATGAACAGAGCCAGTCCCTGGTTTTAAGGAGGGGCATAAGGCCTGACAAAGTTACCAGCTAGAAATCTTTGTATCAGACAAGGAGATCGAGTTCCTTTAGATCTAAAATTGGCCCCAGATCTCAGGTCTTTTTGGGGACCAGAAAAAACCTGGAATAAAACCCCAATTTCTCTGTTGCCTTGGCACCAATTTGATCGCCTGCTTGTGCAGAGGAGGCTGTACTTCCTCCTGGAGAACAGACAAGTGAGCCGGGGATAGTTGGAGGGTGGGAGAGGGGTATCTGGAGGCAGTTGGATAAGCTCCAGGTGTGACCCTTCTCTATGATCATCAGGATCCATGCATCTGAAGTTATGGTTCTCCAGTGATTCAGATGGAAGGAGAACTGATCTCCAACTGCCACTTTCTGAGTCTGGACCAGAGGAGGGGGTTCTGGCAAGAAGTCATGCTGAGGTGGAACCAGCTGCAGAGGCTTGTCCTTCATTTCTGGGAAGCTTGACCTTTGTTCCAGCTTTGGAGGGGGGCAGGCAGGGGAGGCTGGGCTTTACATTTACCCTGGGTATGTGGGAACCAAGCCTGGCCTATTGGCCTGTCTACAAAAAGTATAACATCCTCTAACTCATGGCTGAGTGTGGTAGAGAGAATGGACAGATTTAATGGCTGTGCCCGAGGCATGCAGATAATTTATGAGGTCCTGGAAATCAGGGCCGAAAAGCTTGGTGCCATTGAAAGGGGTATTAAGTACTTTGTTCTGCACAATGGCTACAAAACCAGAGACCCTAAGCCAAGAGTGCCTACAAAGGCATATGCCAGTCAGAGCTGCTCTGGCCACTGTATCAGCCATATCATACAGGGTCCTCAAGAGGTGTTTGCTAACATCCTCAGCAGTTTGAAAACACTGAAGTAGTTCCTGCTACTGGGAGCCATCAGGAATGGCCTGAGCAGCAGCTTTGCCCTTTCTCCAGTTGGCATTCTGGTATTTAACCATGTGTGACAGATAATTTGTAATCCTCAGTCCCAAAGCAGAGGAAGCATAAACCCTTTTTCCCCAGCGGTCAATCCTGCAGGACTCCTTGTCCAGGGGAAGGGAACTAAGGTGCTTAGGTGACTTAGATCAGTCAAGGACTGCCTTGATGACCACATAGTCCATTTCAGCCTGGATAGCAAAATAAGGAAGGACCTGAGGGGTGTTATAAAGCTTGTCTGCCCTGCATGGCTTAGCTGGCACCATGTCTGGTTTGTGCCAGGCTGTCGTAGTAACATTCCTCAGTGATGGAAGCATAATAGGAATGATCCTAGGGGGAGATTCAGGAATCTCCAAGAAGTGCACCAGGTTCTTCCTGGTGACATCCTCTTCCTCAGTCTGGAAGCCCATTGTGGCAGACAACTACTTCATCACATTGAAAATGGTGGCATCCTCAGGAGGAGACCTTGAAGTATGCTTGACAGAGTCCTCACTGACCAAGGAGGCAGTGGATGTATCTGAGATGAGAATTTCTTCCCTTTTCTTTTCATCCTCTGTATCATCAGGGAGGATGAAGTCAGGATGATACTCCTCCTTGACGTCGACTTCCTCATCTGGGTCAGGCAGGGAGTCTCCCGGGGTTGACAAACAAGTGTCAACAATGAAGTTGTTGTCAATGGCACTGTTGAAGAGGGCCTACTGAAGGCACTCAGCTGCTGAACAAGTACATTTGTGAATCTGACCAGTACTTCATCCAGGTCCATAGTGGACATCAACAGAGGGGGCTTCAATGACATGGGAGCCAATGACCCTCCATCCTGGGAGCCTGATGAGCCTGTAGCCCTGGAAGGAGAAGGGGTAGGCCTCGACGAAGTTGTCATTGACGATGTGCCCATCATCGATGGTGGAGGGGCAGATGACCCAGATGTCAATGGGCAAGCACCCTGTGAATCAGGAGGAGAATCTGTCAGTATGGATCTGGTAGGATGGGCAAGCACCCTGTGAATTGGGAGGAGAAGCTGTCAGTATGGGTCTGGTAGGATGGGCAAGCACCCTGTGAATCGGGAGGAGAAGCTGTCAGTATGGGTCTGGTAGGATGGGCAAGCACCCTGTGAATCGGGAGGAGAAGCTGTCAGTATGGGTCTGGTAGGATGGGCAAGCACCCTGTGAATCGGGAGGAGAAGCTGTCAGTATGGGTCTGGTAGGAATAGAGACCTGGACAGCTGGTCTCTTTGTCAGAGCAGCCACCACCATCGAAGAGCCTTCCCAAAGAAGGAGAGGCCGATTGGATAGCGGGATCGTCACCGGAGGGAGCGGTCATGATCTCGGTCTTTTTTATAACTTATCCACAAGGACTTGTCTCAGACCTTGGAGGCCTGGGAAATTGAAAATCCAGTGGGCAACTGGGTGGATAGGATCTCGGAGGACCCCTGCCCAGAGCTGGCTACCTGTTGTTTCATGAATTTTTTCAGAGCCTTCTTGCATCACCTACGGGTTGTTTGATTAAACTTCTGGCAGAGCTCACAGTCAGAGATGTTGTGGTCAGGCCCAAAACAGCAGACACAAACACAGTGTTCATCTGTAGAGGTTATCTTTTTTCCACAGCAGCAGCAACAAAAAGGAGAAGAAGAAGGATTAACTCTTGACATAAACAAAAAGGAAAAAAATCTCTAAAAAGAGATTTTGGTAAGGGTTAGAGGAAAAATGCGTCTGTAGACCGAAAAAGGCGTGAACACTGCAACAAAGTTTCTGTGAAGACTGTGCAAGCAAATCAACAGTGGGAAAGAACTGAGGATGGAGCAGGATCACCCACACCTATATAGAGTTGCTGATGTCAGTGGACATTGGCAGCGTGGGCAGACCCAGTTGTACTGCTGAAAATCTTCCATGTGGATTCCCCTTCCCCGACGGTGAAGGTTCCTACAGTGTTTTTATTTTTTTGCGGTTATTACTTTTTCTCCTCCTACCACCAGCTATATCAGGAGGGCATCCCCAGCCCCGTCCCACGGCATCCACCAGCTGACGCTGACCTAGCCCCAGGGCTTGCCCCCACTGGCAGGGTCGGCGAGGGGTCATGCTCCCCCACTGAGAACTAGATTAGGTGGCCAGCACTGTGGCTAACCAGGGGTGGAGCCTGCGAGGTGCCCTCTACCATCCTGCACAGCGGTATTCCTTTTTTTCTCCTGTTCTCCCAGAGTCGGGAACCATGTAATGACGTGCCAGCGGAGGGAGCGCCAAGACGCTCACATGCTAGCTTCCTCCAGACGCCTGGGCTCCAACTCCTCCCCTGCTTGTGGTGCAGTGCCCTGGCCTCCAGACTCCACTGGGGGGTGAGCAAGTGCTGACCACCAAGTACCCCCCTCCCTGGAGAAGGAGAGCAGTCCATTGAACGCTCAATCCTTCTCCTTCCCTGCCGACCCCCAATGGCTCATGCTCATTCCCGAACATGGGTCACCAGCGTAGTGTGAGGTAAGGCACCAGCGCCTCAGCCTTCAGCGCCACTGGGCCGGGTGGGTTCCTACAGTGTTACCTGATGACTGAGCTACTCCCAAAAAAGATTTACTGTTACAGTAGGTGACTATTCTATCTCGAAAGTACCTCCCTTCATTGAGCCTCATCATGGAATGATTTCCAAGTAGTACAAAATACAGGGGGAAGACAGCAGAACCTTATGATCTTGACAAAGGAAGCCTTGCAGAACACTGAAGCAAAAGCCGTCAGTCTAAGATAGAGGATGTCCAGTATATAGTGTTTAATAAAGGTATGAACAGTACTTCAAGTGGCAGCAGCACAAATGTCAGCAGTGGATATATTTTAAAAAACAAGCCACTGAGGTAGCTACTCCATAGGTGGATTGAGCCCAAACAGGACAAGGAAGCTGCTTACCACTCTTCTGGTAACAAAACATAATACAACTGGCCAGCCATTTGGACAGAGCATGTTTTGATATCGGGAGCCCACTATTTTGGGGACAAATCCGTGATGGTTCTTGTAAAATCTCTGGTTGCAATCTAATAAGGGCCAACCGTAATGGTAAAAAAGGCAGGTGGTATTGCTATCTATTTTAGAGAGCATTTGTAATTGAGCATACTAAAAACTAGTAATGGGAATGAACTTTTGCCTAACTGTTTACTATTTTGCTTAATACTAAGTGGTAGGAAACATGTTATTCTTGGTTGTCTGTATGAGCTCCTGCAATGTGGCTTACAAGGTTTAAAAGAATTTTTGGAAAATGCTGCTCCCTTTTTTAGATGTCACAACTTTTTTATAGTTGGAGATATTAACCTGAATTGGTTACAGCGTGATAGTATGGGTCTTGAGTCTTTTCTGCATTCTTTTAATTTAATTAAATTAATAAGTGAACCAACTTATTTAAATTCTCTTAATTCAAATCACTCAGTGCTAGACTGGGTAGTTACTAACAGAGTAGGTATGATTTGTACATCTGGTGTATTGGTTGATACAGAGAGTGATCATCTGGCTACTTTTTGCATTTTAAATTTTAAAAGTCCTAAAATCCAGCCACATATTACCCAAATTCGTAGCTTTAAAAATTTGGATCTTGAAGAATTAAATTCTCATTTATCCTCACTTGATTGGTCCTATTTAGAGTCCATTCCATACATTGATTTGGCTTTTGGCTTCTGTTGTAGTCAATTAATTCCAATACAGAATACGTTTTTTCCATTACGTACCCTAAGAATTCGGGGTGCCCCTAACAAATGGCTTACTAGAGATATTAAAATGTGGATAAGGCAGAGAGCTATCTTGGGAGGCTTATACAAAAAGTCTGTCTAACTCATTATTATACAATTATCACTGTGTAAGAAATAAGGTTTCCAAATTGGTAAAAAAGGCAAAAACAGGGCACAGTTTGAGGCTAGTTAGCCTGACCCAAAGAAGTTTTGGGAAAATATCAATTTTTTATTGTCTCCCAAACCTGGGCGTGTTATAAAGAAAGTGAAGGCTACTGGAGTGGAGTTATAGACCCCATTGAGATTGCCAATTCTCTTTAACAACAAATTTTCTGACCTGTCTACTGTAGTTATAAGACAAATACATCACAGATGCCTACTCTTGATTTTTGTCGTGACGTATTTCTTGTTGGGAGTCCATTTTTTTTTATTTCAAGATGGTTTCAAGAATGGATGTATTCAAAGTCCTCTTTTCTATTCCCGGCAAATTTGGTGATTGTGGGGGTAGGTTGGATGGGTGTTTTCTCAGGTTGGCTGTGCTGTATATTGTCTATCCTCTGCTCTATTTTTAATCTATCTTTGATAACTCGCCAGTTTCCATCTAGTTGGAAATGTGCAATGGTAGTGCCTGTCCCTAAGAAATCAAATGCAGAATCTGTTAAGGATTTTAGACCCATTTCAATTTTAAATCCTTTAAGTAAAACATTAGAAAAGATTGTGGCTAGTCAAATTAATAGTTACAGTATCTAGAAACTTATAATGTTCTTTGCCCTCGACAGCACAGATTCCATAAGACTCATAGAACTAGTACTGCTTTGGTCAGGTTCACAGGCTCTGTTTGGAAAGGTTTTGAAAATGGCCTTATGACTGGAGCAGTATTGGTGAACCTGACAAAGGCATTCAATCTAATAGAACATGACTTGCTCTGTTCTAAACTCAGTGCAATTGTTTTTTCTGACAGTACTATTTACTGGGTTAAAGATTATTTTTCTGACTGTTCACAGTTTGTTAATATGGGATTAGCCTAGTCAAATGTTTGCTCAATAGGTTGTGGGGTACCTCAGGGGTCTATTCTGGGTGCAGTGTTTTCTCTTTTTGTTAATCAGTTGCCTTCATTATGTAAATCCTGTGACTCACTTCTTTATGCAGATGATGTAATTCTTTTTTTTCATGCTAAGTCTTTGGCTGAGTTAACATCTAACCTTGAAAGGGATCTTTTCGATATCTGTAAATGGTTCTTTAATAACTCTGTGTTTTTCATTTCTAAAAAAAACAAAGTCCATTGTAATTGGAACTTCACAAATGTTAAAAGAAAATCCTTGTTTATTGCTTTGAGATAATACTGGTGTTACAACCGAACAAATACACCAATTTAAATATCTTGGGGTATTACTCAACCCTGGACTAACTTTTTCCTTGCACGTGAGATCCGTAAGTCAGACTATCAATCAGAAATTGGACATTCTTTGTAAATTAAAAAGTTATTTCACAATGTAAACTCAAAAATCCATTGCTGTAGGCTCCCTTCTCCCTCATTTTATGTGTCTAATGTTTATTTTAATTTAGGTTGTAAGGAGCACAATATCCTTTCAGTTACTTATAATAACATTTGTCATTTCTTCTTGTCTGCCCCTATTTGAACTCACTACTGAGACCTTTATTCCCTATTGGATTGGTTGCCACCTAGATCAAGAACTGAATATTTCTTTGGATGTATGATCTTTAAATCTATTTTTCCAAGTATTTTTTTTTTGTTGTCTGATTTAGTTTCTGTCAGATCTGTCCTGTCTAAATTAAGATCAGCTAAGGGCATGGTATTAATGACCATTCCGTACAAATATAAGGCCAGCTGTCGAGCTTTTTCCATTATAGCACCTTTATATTGGAATGGCTTACTTGAGGCACTTTGATCTGCTGTATCTTTTCTATTTTTTTTTAAATATTTTTAGACAATTTTTATTGGATGATGTTTGTAATTGTACTATTTATTCATTTTATGTTGTTTGTACTGCGATGTTTGTACTCTGTATTGTATTTCAAGGGCAGACCTGAAAAAGGAATTCTGGTCCAGTGTCCCTACCTGGTTAGCAAAACTGAAATAAATAAAAGCTATAAACAGTTGAGGATTTTTCCACAATTCTTGTACAATTTAAGTACCAATGCAGCATCCTGCAGATGTCTAGCAAATATAAACAATGTTCCTCACTATCCATGGCAGACAAAAAATAAGAAGGAAGGTCAATAGATTGATTTAGTGTTCTCTCAGCACAACCACTGGAAGAAAATGAGGACTGGTACATAATGTAACTATATATTTGTGAAAAATAATAAAAAAAGGGTCTGCAACCAGAGCCTGAAACTCTGAAATATGTCTTGCAGATGTTATGGCTACTCGGAAGTATCTTCCAGGAAAGGAAGCATAGCTCACAAGTAGCAGCAAGCTTGAAGGGAGGTGCACTCAGGGTCTCTAGGACCAAATTAAAGTCCCACACTGGAACTGGATCATGAATTGGGGATGTTGGAACAATAGAATGCCTCTCAAGAAGTTATAGAAAACCTCCATCTGGACCACTATCTTGCCTTCTGTGAGGGCATGAAAAGTCAACACTATGGCCAGGTGGACCCCCAGGAAGAATAACTCAGTCTTGAGTTCTTAATGGGCAAGAGATAGTCCAGCACAGTAGGAACTGGACATGTAGAGGGATCCAAGGCATGAGCAGTACACCAAACTATAAAACATTTCCATTTTTGTGAGTAGGTGTACTGCATAGATGGCTTTCTAGCTGGCGGTAGAACATCAGCAACCACTTGGGAGACCCAAAGCTAGACAGCTCTATGTCCTCAGGAGCCATGCCTGGAGGTGCAGAAATCACAGATCTGGGTGCATTAGAGCACCCTTCTCCTGTGTCAAAAGTTCTGCTCACATGGGGAGTGGGACAGGGGTTCGACTGCTAGTTGCTGGAGCAGAGGAAACCAAATTTGTCTGGGCCAATAAAAGGCCACCAGAATTAAGGAGGATGGCTCAGCCTGTAGCTTTACCAGAGCCCTCTGTATAAGAGAAAATGGGGGAAAAGCATACAGAAACATCCCTTTGCAGAAGAGGGACAATGCATCTAACCAGAAAACTCCTAGCCCTACAGCAAGCAAGCAGAGATGCAGCAGTTTTGCATTGTATGGAGACACAAACAAGTTTGGGTTGCAGCGTTCCAACCACTAGATCAGGGAGTCATGGAGGGGAGGAGCCACTTATATGAGGCACTCCAGCTCCTCAGAATGATGTGCCCACTACACCCTGAGAAACCACTGAGGGATTCTTATGTGGAGGTGAGCTAGTGGAATAGTCAATATGGCCCCTGAAAAAGGGACCTTCGGGGCCCAGTGGGCCTACCTGGTCACCAAAACTGAATAAATAAATAAAATAAATAAATATGACAGCTGCTATCATGCCAATTAGCCTTAGAAGTCACCTGGGTCAGACATAGTTGCTAGACAATATTAGCCATGCCTCGGCTACCACTGCCACAGTACGGTCATAGGGCAGAAATACCCATCCCAGACCTGCATCCAAATCTCCTCTTATGTATTGGAGCCACTGGTAATAGAGGTAATGACCGACTTTGGTTCACTGACCAGTATACCCAGTTGGTCAAAATACTGTCAGGTCTGAAACAGTGTGTAGACTATGGCTTCTTGAGATGGGGCTTTCAAGAGACAGCCATCTGTATTGGAAGATAAGGAGGCCCTCCCTGTGCAGAGAAGCAGCCACTGCAGCAAATGCTTTGGTATAAATACATGTTGCAGAGCACAAACCAAAGGACAAGCCATGAAACAGATTGTGTAAGCCCTGGAGCATGAAATGCAGGTATTTTCTGTGTGACTTTCAAAGTCTGACATGAAGGCATGCATCCTTCATATCCAGAGCAACCATCCATTCCCCTTTTAGTAAGAAGGGGAGGAGGGAATGCAGAGAGACCATTTGAAACTTTTTTTTGCATTGAATGAATAGATTCAGCCCTCAAAAGTCTAGCATGGGCCTTAGATACCTGGTCTATGTTGGGACCAGAAAGTGCCAGGAATAACAGCCTTGGTTTTGTTCTGAAACTGGAACAACTTCCTCAGCCATCTTGAGGAGGAGGGTTTGAACTTCCTCCAGCTGGAGGACACGATGTCCCAGAGGATATCGGTTGGGCAATGGGGGTTCACTGGAAGAATAGCCTGGCAGTATAGCCTAGAGGTTAGAGGAACGAGGTGCGAACGAGCTTGATACATCCAGCAGACCAGACCTAAGTTTGATTCTCACAACCTCCACTTGCATAAAGTGTGGCTCTGAGCAAGTCACTTAACTGCCCAGTGCTCCCAGGTCACCACTGAAAACAGGCACTTGTGTCTAGTGGACCTTACCCGGTTACCAAAAGACTAAAAAACACTAAAGAGCTCTAGTGCATGTCATTTCTTAACCACCTCCAGAACCCAGGCATTTATAGTGATCTCCCTCCTCTTTTTTAGGAAAAAGGAGAGTCAGCCTGGCACCAAAACATCCTGAGGAAGTGAGGCCTGAGGAATGGGAGGGGAGTCAGAAAGTACTGGTGTGGCCGATAATGGCTGGACCTTTTTTAAGTCTGACATGGGCACCAGGAGACAGGTTTGCAGCTTGAGAAGTGCAAGGCTAGAATCCCTTAGGAGCATGCCCAGGGCCTCTTGAACAACCATGGCCTGGATAGGAATAAGGCCTTTGAAAAGAACCTCTACCCCTTCCCTGGGGTTTAGGGTTCAAAGTATGCAGGGACCTTAAAGTCCCTTTTGAGGACTGTAAATCCCTCGATGCATTTTCCACATCACTGCCAACCAATTGTTTCCTTCTAAAAGGAGCATTTAGCACAGACTGTTGTACATCAGAAGCAAACCAGCCTCCCTTAACCAAGCGTGGCAGTGAAGGCAGATGCCAGTGGCAGCAGCCCCAACAGCAGCATCTGTGGTGTCATATGCAGACCTCAGCAGGAGCTTTCCAGTTTTCTGTCCATTGGCAATGGTCTGCTGGCCCAATATTTTGTCTAGCTCTCTGGCATTTTATCTGCCAGGGAGACCATAGTCTTCCACTTGCAAAGCTGATATTTTATCATGTAAGCATGATAATTCACTATCCTTAAGCTAAAGGAAACAGAAGCAAAAGTCCTGTTTCCCATTACACTGAGTTTCCCTGATGCTATATCAGGAGGAAGATAAGTCCCATGGTGCTTTGGCTCTATCATGAGCAGTCATAATAACCACTGAATTCATTTTGGGCTATGACGGATAATTTGGTTGGGGCTGGATATTGTTTACCAGCCTTTCTGAAAACTACAGGCAGTCAAGCCAGACTATGCTGGGCAGCCAGAGTGAGATCCTCTAACGCAGAATGCACAGGATGAATAATAACACAGAGGAGGCTGAGACTTCCAAAAAACACATAAGAGTTTTCTCTTGGAGGAATCTTCCTCATCAGATTGAAACCCCTGTTTAGCCTGTACCTGTTTAGGGAAGGTCTAAAATGAGGCATCCTCAAGTGGGATCCTAGGAATGTTTTCCACACTCTCCTCTGAGCAGGAACAAAGAGTAGCACTTGAGCCTACTACATCAATTGCTTCCTCATCTTCCTCCATGGACTCCTCCTCTTCCTCCATATACTCTAGATTATACAATGTTCATCGTCGACTGTCATCGGCTGAGGGATGATGGGATGAAGAGACAATGGAGGAGTGGAATTGCATTGACAGAGGCTATGCAGGGCCTGGCACGACAGCAAGGACTGAGAATGGAAATGTGGAAGATAGGATCAGCAAACGCACAGCCCGAGGGTGCTGATGGTGGCAGTAGTGGTAACAAGCATTGAAATAGCTCCAACATTGTCTGGTATAGGAGCTGTGTGTCAACTGGCCCCAAAAGGGTTATCGACAGCTGAACCATCGACAGAACTGTGCCCAAGGGCAGCTCGGGCTACAAATCCCCCAGCAGGGGAGACAAGACAGCACCAGACTCCAACCTTGGCATCAAATACAGTCAGAGGGGCAGCAGCACCCATGGTCATAGCCTGGGACCCATCTTTTTCTGCAGACTTACCTCTTCTTACAGGAGAATGGGACTGATCTGAGGAAGCAGCTTTATCCTTATGCCACTTCGCCTTCTCAGAGTGGCAGTATTTCTCAGCCAACTTTGAGGACTGTCCTTTTTCTTCGAGAAATTAGTGATGGATGCCATTGACCTTGGGAAACAGTGGGACATTGGTGAATCGGGAACAGAAGTGGTTGATGACAGTGAAAAACAAGTTACTCACCTGTAACTGTAGTTCTAGGAGTGGTATATGGTGTACATCCACACTTCTGGCAGGAACTCTTTCCCCTTTAAATCAGGCCACAAAGTCTTCAAGTTGGCTCCTCCCACCCACCTGGGTGCTATCCTCCTCTGCAATGCCCCATGACTTCAGATCTGACCCGCTAGAAGCCAGACCAGTGTGTCACTTTCCAAGGGAGGTCGGGTGGGTTGTGTCGATGTACACCATATAACAACTACAGTTACAGGTGAGTAACTTGTTTTTCTAGGGGCATGGATATGGTGTACTTATCCACACTTCTGGAAGACTCCTAGCAGTTCTTCAGAAGGAGGGGGCAAGGTGCACACCCCCTATTTAGGGAACAGAGTTTGTAGAACCAAGGCCCCAAAACCAGCATCCCAGCATGATTCAAGGTCAATGTGATAATGGGAAATGAAAATGTGTGCTGACTTCCAGGTAGTAGTCCTGAAGATTTCCTAGATAGGGACATCCCTGGAAGCAGCCACTGGGGCAGCGATATGTCTGGTGGAATGAGCCCTAAACTATACGGGAGGCTCCCTATCAGCCAACCTATAGCAGAGGTCAATGCAGAAGACTATCCACCTGCCAATCATCTGCTTAGCTGCTGGTCTGCCAGGTGCAGCTTCAGAATGGGTGACAAACAGCTGGCAAACCTCTTCACAAACTCTAGCCGTGCACTATTGATAGTAGGCAAACGATCGCTGCAGGTCCAGAGTATGGCGCCTGTGCTCAGCCTCCGAGATGTGGTTGGTGAAGTACACCAGGAGACTGATCACCTGGTTAAGGTGAAACTCTGGGATAACCTTCGGAAAGAACATCGGGGTGGGGCGAAAGATGACCTTGTCCCTGTGGAAGACCAGGTAAGAAGACTCCACCAAGAGCGCCTACAGCTCACTGATCCTTCTAGTGGATGCAATGGCCACCAACAAGGTGGTCTTCCACGACAGGTGTGACATTTCACACCTGTGCATCGGTTTGAATGGCTTGCCCATGAGCATCGGCAACACCAGCAACAAGTCCCAAGATGATGGTTCATGCACCAGAGGGGAAATGTGGTTAAGGCCCTTAAAGAAGCACCTGACCACCTTTATCTGCAACACGGTAAGCATACCAGCCCACATCCATTATGGAGAGATGACTGGCAGGTGCACCCTGAGGGTTGCTTGACCATAGGCCCAACTGAGAGAGGGACCACAGGTAGCTGAGGATGCTAGCCACAGGATAGGACAGGACAAGGAGTCCAGCTCACTTCCCTGGCACCAAATGGAGAATCTCTTCCATTTGAAGGCACAGTATCGACGAGTTGACTCCTTCCAAGAGGCCTCCACCACATGGAAGACCTTGTTGAAGAGACCCAGAGCCTAGAACTCTAGCCATTCAGGAACCAGGCTGTCAGGTACTGGGACTGAAGGTCCAGGTGGAGGATCTTCCCGAGAGCAGAACAGGGCCAGGTGAAGTGGCAGATGCCTCAGAGGCCTGCTGCTGAGGCTGAAGAGATTGAGGTACCAGAACTGGTACAGCCAGTCTGAAGCCACCAGCATCATCCGTGCCTTGTCCCTCTGAGCTTTAATCAGGACCTTGCGGATCAGAGGAAAGGGAGGGAAGGCATAAAAGAGGCCCAGGGTCCAGGACCTCAGAAAGGCATCCCCCTGCAGCATTCCCCACTGAGGGGGTGGGCACAAAACAGTCTCAGCTTGGCGTTATCAACAGAGGCAAACAGATCCACCTGAGGGGTGCCCCACTGGGAGAGCAGATTGTCCACTACCTCCTGATGAAGGCACCACTTGTGAGATGACTTGCCCACATGACTGAGGTTTCCACCAGCCAATGGGACACTCTGGCCACATGAATGGCCTGCAGGTCGGCCTTGAGGCTGAGCACAAGGGTACAGGTGTAGAGCACCTCCCTGCACAGAGGTAGGGAGCGCATCCCACCCTGCTTGTTGAGGTAGCGCATGGTCATCATGTTGTCTGTCTGAACCGGGATGACCTCACCCCAGAGATGAGGAGCGAAGGCTGTCAGGGCCAGGTGAATAGCTCAAAGTTCCAGCAGGTTGATGTGACATTGGGAATCTTCAGGGGACGAGAGGCCATGGACCATGTGTTCTCCCAGGTGTGCACCACTACAGCCCATCAGGGTGACATTGGACATGAGCGTGACCATCGGCTCTGGGTGGACAAATGCGACTCCTTCCTAAAGAAGTTCTGGGACCAACCACCACTGGATGGCATCCCACATCTGCTGGGTCACCATGACAAGCTAGTTGAGGTGGCCCTGATGCTAAGATCACTGACAGGCCAGCCCCCACTGCAGAGAGCACTTTTGCCAGTGGGCTCTTTGGACCGTGCTAGTGCAAGCCGCCATAAAGCCCAGGAGTTGCAGGAAGTCCCTGGCCGGGTGCAATTGCCCAACAGTAAATGATCGGGCAAAGGAAGAAAGATCCTCTGCCCTGTCCGTGGGAGATAAATTCATCAAGAGTCGAGCTCTGCCCCAATGAAGTGAATCGCCTGTGAGGGGACGAGTTCTGACTTAGTCTCGTTGACCAGGAGGCCAAGGCAAAAGCAGGTCTGGAGGGCCAGGTCCCTGTACCGCTCCAACTCCATCCTGGAGGACCCTGCAATCAGCCAGTTGTTCAGGTACGGGTACACCCAGAGCCCTCAGCACCTCATGAAGGCTGCCACCACTGCTATTCATATGGTGAAAACCCGGGAAGCTGAGGAAAGGCCATAAGGCATGGCCTGGAACTCATAGACGGTCCCCTCTGCAAGGAACTGAAGGAATAACCAGTGGGATGGAAGGATGGGGACATGAAAGGAGGCATCCCACAGGTCCATAGAGCAGAACCACATGTTCTGTTCCAGGGATGGAATGATCTGGTTCAGAGTGACCATTCTGAAGGTGTGCAACTGCAGGAACTTGTTCAGGTTGTGCAGATCTAAGATGGGGCACCAGCATCCCGTCCGTTTTGGAACCAGAATCTATCTAGAGACAAACCCTGAATTTGCTGGTGGGTCTGGGATGCAAACCACCTCCTCATAGAAACATAAAAACATATACTTTGACGGCAGATAAGGACCGCTTGGCCACCTAGTCTGCCCATTTCCCTACCTAGAGGATAAGCTGCAGATCCTATTTAACCAACAGTCTCTTTCTTCCTACCCCCCACAAAAATTGTCTTATGTCTGTCCCATGCATTCTTGAATTCTCCCACAGTTTTAGACCCCACAACCTCCTCAGGAAGGCTGTTCCATGCGTCCACCACCCTCTCTGTGAAAAAATACTTCCTCACATTGCCCCTGAGCCGTCCCCCCCTCTATCTTCAAATTGTGTCCCCTTGTTCTTGCATAACTCTTTTTCTGAAAGATGCTACCCTCTTGGACTTTGTTTATTCCACTGAGGTACTTAAACGTTTCTATCATGTCCCCCCTCTCCCTCATTTCCTAAAGGGTATACATATTAAGATCCTTTAGTCTCTCCTCATATGGCTTCTCTTGCAGACCCTGCACCATTTTAGTTGCCCTCCTCTGAACTGCCTTCATCCTGTCTATGTCCTTGCAGAGATGGGGTCTCCAGAACTGGACGCAGTACTCCAGATGAGGTCTCACCAACTGTCTGTAAAGGGGGATAACAACTTCCTGTTTTCTGCTGGTGATACCTCTCCCTATACATCCCAGTATCCCCCCAGCCCTCCCTACTGCCTTCTCGCATTGCTTGCCAACCTTAAGGTCATCTGATATGATTACCCCAGGTCTCTTTCCATTTTTGTTGTTGTTACTACTTCCCCCCCTTTGTGTAATCTTCCCCTGGGTTTTTGTTTCCCAGGTGCATTACTTTGCACTTCTTTGCATTGAATCCAAGCTGCCATACTTCTGACCATTCCTTCAACCTTGCCAAGTCCCTTCTCATCCTTTCCATGCCTCCTTATGTATCAACCCTGTTGCAGATCTTTGTGTCATCTGCAAAGAGGCATACTTTTCCTTCCAGTCCCTCTGCAATGTCACTTATAAAGACATTAAAAAGGACTGGACCCAGTACTGAACCCTGTGGTACCCCACTAGTAACCCCTCTTTCTTCAGAGTGGACTCCATTTACAATTACCTTTTGTGTCCTGTTGTTCAGCCAATGTTTTACCCAGTCTACCACCTTGGGATCCACTCCCAGGCTGGTTAATTTGACTACTAATCTTTTGTGTGGGACTGTGTCAAATGCCTTGCTAAAGTCTAGGTAGGCCATGTCCACAGCCCCTCCCTGGTCTACTACTTTGGTCACCCAGTCAAAGAAATCAATTAGATTCGTCTGACATGACCTTCCGCCTGAACCCATGCTGCCTTGGGTCCTGTGCCCCACTGGCCTCTAGGTACTCAACAATTCTTTCCTTCAGAAGTGATTCCATCACTTTCCCTACCACAGAGGTCAAACTGACAGGTCTGTAGTTTCCTGCCTCCGTCTTGGTTCCAGTTTTGTGAAGGGGAATCATATCCGCCTTCTTCCAGTCCTCAAGTACCACACCATCCTCCCATGATTTGTTAAAAAGCGTAGTCAGTGGTGTCACTAGTTCTCTGCTTAATTCTTTTAGAATTCTGGGGTGAATTCCATCTGGCCCCATTGCTTTGTACACCTTCAGTTTTAGGAGTTGTTTCAGAACATTTTCTTCTGTGAAAGGACTGGGATCAACCCCCCCTCTCCAGAGTGCTTCTGTTAATTGGATTAGGCACCTCCCCCACTTCCTCTTTTGTGAATACTGAACAGAAGTATTCATTCAGTATCCCTGCTTTATCATTGTCACCCTCTGCCCACCCACCATCCATTCTATTCAGCCTCACTATCCCTCCCTTTGTCTTTCTACGCTCCCTGATATACCTATAAAATGTTTTACCCCCTTAGCGAGTTAGCTATCTTTTCCTCAGTTTGTGCCTTTGCTATTCTGACTATCCTCCCTGCTTCCTTCTGCCTTAACT
This sequence comes from Neoceratodus forsteri, assembly GCA_016271365.2. Classification (NCBI taxonomy): domain Eukaryota; kingdom Metazoa; phylum Chordata; order Ceratodontiformes; family Ceratodontidae; genus Neoceratodus; species Neoceratodus forsteri. The sequence continues at coordinate 80,703,662 of CM057453.1, forward strand.
GGTACAGTTTTCTGTCCTGCTCCTTCTGTGTTTCCTTATACTTCCTAAATGCTATCTTTTTCTCCTTAACCTTCACGCCACCTCTTTTGAGAACCATAGTGGCTTTTTCTTTCGTTTTGATTTATTTGCTTCACACAAAGGCTTATTTCCTCTGTGATGGCAGTTTTGATATTTGCCCATTGTTGCTTCACCCCTCCTTCTAGCCTGTTTGCTAGTGCTTTTCTAAGGCACTCTTCCATCTTGCCAAAGTCAGCCCTCCTGAAGTCCAGAACCCTCACTTTTGTATGGCTTGACTCTGTAGCAGAGTTTATCGTGAACCACACTGTTTGGTGGTCACTTGTTCCCAAATGGCTACCCACTTCTAGATCTGAGATCCTCTCACTGTCCCCATTTGAGAGTACGAGGTCTAAGATTGCTCCCTCATGAGTGGGTTCCAAAACTAGCTATTTGAGGCATGCCACCTGAAGGGCATCAAGAATGGCCTGCTTTTGGATGTGGCTGCATAAAGGGCTCCAGTTAACATCTGGCATGTTAAGGTCCCCATCAACAGTATCTCCCTTTCTCTGCCATCCTAAGTATGCCTTCTGTCATATCCTTGTCCATTCCCTCCCCCTAACACGGGGGTCTATATACAACCCCTGTGCAGATTGTGGTGCCATTTCCAGCCTCTAAGGTGACCCACAGAGCCTCCTCTCCTCCCTGTTTACTCTTTTGTTCAGTTGCTTTTATCACTTCCCTTACATAGAGAGCTACTCCCCTCCCTGCCCTTCCTGTCTCTCCTGTAGGTTGTGTACCCTGGTATGTTAATATCCCAGTCATGGTTCTCTGTGTACCATGTTTCTGTGACTGCTACAATATCCAGGCATCCCTCTTCCATCAAGGCCACCAGTTCAGAGAGCTTGTTGCCCAGACTACGGATGTTGGAACTCATTACCCTCCATTTATTGATGGCCTTACCCCTTTTTGCCCCATCCCTGTCCTTATTACATTTGTAACTTTCTCCATTTACCCCTGCGCTTCTCCCTATTGACATCTCTATGTTGGTGTCTACCTCACTTAGTACCCTGATATTTCGGGGGGGGGCTAGGATTTCCCTGCTCCTTTCCAGTGCCTCCCCCCTTGGCTAGTTTAAATATTTGTCAATGAAGTATTTAAACCTATCACCTAGGATCCTGGTTCCCTTCCTGGATAGATGCAGACCATCATACCAGTATAGGCCTGCATCCCTTCAGGTGGACCCCCAGTCCCCAGTGAAGCCAAATTCCTGAGCTCTGCACCAGTTTTTCAACCACTGATTGAATCCCATGGTGTGGAGCACCCTAGCCTCACCCATGCCATAGACAGGCAGCACCTCCGAGAAGGTTACCGTGTGTGCTATTTGTCTAAGGCCCCTCCCCATCTCCCCAAATGCTTCTTGCACTGCTCTGATCCCTTTCTTAGCCAGGTCATTTGTCCCTAGGTGGACAATGACATCCAGCTCCCTCCCTGTGCAGCTGCTCCTCAGATCCTGAGTTACGCACCTGTCTCTCAAGCCATGGCGCCAGGCAGGCACCTACCTCCCTCTCCCCTTCCTCCCTCAGTTCTACCTTCCTAACAGTGGAGTCCCCCACCAGGAGTTGTTTCCTTCCCCTGTGGGGTCACATGCCACCCTCCTTTGGGTCTCCTTTGTGGAGGTTCCCAGCATCCTCCTTGGTCTCCACTGTGGGTGCCTCCATAGAGGAACTACACTTTTCCAGAACGGCATAGAAATTGTGGAGAGGTACAGTTGGAGGGATGAACCTCTGTTCCACCACCCTCACCCTCCCGGAGCCCACTGTGGTCCAACTACTCCTCTTTCTTGGCAACCTCTGAGGCAACGGCAGTGACCCTGGTGGTCCCTGGGTGGGAGAGTAGGTCCCACAAATCCTGGCCAACTCAGCCTGGAGATGAGCAACCTCCTCCCTCAGCCCAGATAGGTGTCTGCAGATGGGACAACACTGCATCCTCCAAAACATCTCCCAGAAGACTGCTGCTCCACAGCCACTGCACTGCACCACTCCCATCATGTCTTTTTTCTGGCCCCCCTAACTGTTATTTGGAATACTTACTCTTTCCTCTGTTTATTTCTTTTTCTTTTTTTTCCTTCTCTCCCTACTTACTTACTGCCTCTGCGCCCTTTTATCTCTTGATCTTCCTGTTCTGAGACAAGAAGTTCCTATATTTCTCAGTAGTCTCCTTACTTGCTCAGAGTCAGACCTCCAGCAGCTGAGGGGGGATGGAGAGCTACTCTTGCCCTTCTAGGATGGTGAGTCTTTGGTGGCTCTGTGATCACTCACTTCCTGCTCCCAAACAGGAAGTTCCTGTTGTCAATTAAATCCTATGCCTATAAAAGTAGAACTGGTTTACGGTGGAGGGGAGGGGAGGGAAGGAGGGCAATATAGTCCCAGTAGAGAAGTTTTAGTTATACCAGTAGCTCCTTCCTCCTGGAGTTCTGTCTGTCCTCTCAACTGGGAGCCGAGGGAGTACCTTGTCCTCCTTCTGGAGGAGCTGAGTGATGTCCTCCCAAAGGGCAGAAAACATGTTTGCGGACACCACATCCTCCTGAAGGTTGCAGGCTCGGCTGGGTGGGAGAGCTTTGAACTCAACAGGCAAACCCTGACCGACCACCTCTAGCACCCACTTGTCCATGGTAACATTGGACCAGGTGGAAAGAAAGTGGTGGAGCTGGCACTCCATGGGAAGATCCAGAGGACACAGGATAGGCAGGGAAGGGGCACCCTCAACCTGTCACTGGGCAGGCTTGGAGGTGGAGTCAGGGTCAGTGGAGCATGCTGCAGGACCTCAATCTCCTGGCTTCTGGACCACAGAAGTGACCAACTTAGGCTTGGGACTCCAGGACTGCTGGTGCCCAGCCAAGGTCTGGGGAGGCTTGGCCACTCAGCCAGAAGGAGCTGAAAGGTCTTTTTCTGGGGTTTGGGTCCCTTTTGGGTCAAGGTGACAGAGTCCAAGGTAGCACTGGACTTCTCCGTCCTAGTGAGATGACTATCCACACTTGGCCCGAACAAGTTGGTGCCCCAGAAGGGGACATTCTCCAGCTTGTGCTGGGTATCTGCTGTGAAGGTCAAGATCCACAGCATAGCCCAATGGCACATAGCCACAGCCGCAGCCACAAACCTGGTGCAGGAATCGCTGATGTCCATGGCCATCTGGAGCTGCTGCTTGGCCAAAGTATGGCCCTGGTCTCGGACCTTCTTGACCATCAACTGAAGGTTGACTGGGAGCCGAGGGAGTACCTTGTCCTGGGTGTCCACCAAGGCATGAGTGAAGTGGGCTATCATTAATCCTTAGACTGCTGACAGAATTAGAACGTATAGGATTTTTGGACTGATATATCAGTCCACAGCCCTGCTAGGGTTAAGGCCAAGCTAACATGATTGAGGCCAAGAGATGAGGCCGCATACACTTTTTTGGCTACATGATCCAATTTTTTGGATTCCTTGTCAAAGGGTTTGTCAACATCCCCAACACAGCCCATCCAGCGGAACACCGAGTCAGCAACTAAGCCTGTGGCCAAGAGATACTCAGTGAAATCAGAGCGGGAACCCATGGGTACTGCATACTTGTGGGCCATATGGACTGTTGGAGTAGGGCAGGAGGCTGGATGATGTCAGAGCTCCAACATGAGCCCAAGAATGGCCTTGGCGACCAGGAAGGCAACCCCTGGGGAGTTGTCCTGGTCGAGGATCTCAGTGAGGGATACTTAGACCGTTTTCTGGACAGGCTCTTATTGGATCCTGGTAGCCTATGAGATACGGTGGAGCACGGCCCTGAAGGAAGTTGGGCCATGTTCCATAGACAAATCCTCTCTTGATTCCTGGTCAACTGGCCGGGAATGCATGGAGGAACCCTGCAACTATAAGGATTCACCAAAGACAGACCAACTCCTTGAGTTCCCGCTAACTTTGCAGGGCTCTTTGGTCTGAGTGACTGTGACCAACAGCCGCCAAGAAAGCCCAGGAGCAGTATGGGCATCCTTGGATGCAGGACCATCCTTCGGCTGAATTGGTGGGGGTTCCACCCGAATGAGCAGAGATGCCAGAATCGGATGAGCTGGAACAATTCAGGCTGAGGTGGTGGCAGCCAAGGGAGTGCCAGGGAGGGAGCTGGCACCAGCTTAGACCCAGTGCCCAAGAACTACTGCCACATAAGCGCCTCACAGCACTGTCACAACTTACGGTGGAGCTGTTTCTACCCGAAGAGGAGGAATAATGGTGATGCCGCTTCCCTGAGTGCCAAGAGCATGAACGTCAACTGTGGCAAAGACAGCTTGACCTCCAGCTATGGGTCCAAGACCTCAACCTCGACCGCCAGTGGACCAGATGGTGAGGAGAAGCAGGTACCAGTGAAGGATGCCTGGGGCCTCCTGCAAGCTCGATGTCCCAAGGGTTGGGGAGTGGATCAAGGTGCTTATCCGACCCACCCTGGGAATGCGAAGTCAGGACTGGAGTCCTAGAGAGGAAAGTATCCTCTTCATCCTGTGACAACGAGTCAACCAGGTCAAGAAAAATCTTTACCGGCTGGTCATTCCACATCTCAGCCGACAGGCCCAACGGAGACACCATGGGGCCAGCGGCCTGGACAGAAACTTCAGCTGAAACTGATTCATCGAGGAACGTTGATGAGGCAGGAGCACTGGAATCCAAGGCCCGAGAGCACTTGTGATCCCACGACCTATGACGGGACTTTAGCCTTGGATTCCTTCTGAGATTTCAACCCACAGGAAGGGACTGGCATAAGTCCCAGACTGCCCCAGTAAAAGAGGTGCCAAAGCCCAGCAGGACTGGACACCATGGAAGAACCTGTGGCCACCTGGGTGGCAGTTTCCTCAAAAGCTGCCATCTGTTCAGCAGACCCTGCAGCCATGGATAATGCCCTCTCTGTGCCCTTGGACCAAATGTGAGGATCCCACTCATCCAGACGACCCAGTAAAAGTCAAGTCACGTGTATGAGTCCTCCAGGGTGGAGGGATGCATAGTGTGGCGCAGGCCGCAAGCCTGAGAGTCATGTTCCTGGCCCAGGCAGTACACATATGTGGTGTGATGGTCTGTGCATGACATTTTCTGTCTGCACGGACAAAGCTTAAACTGGGCACAGACTTAGGAGCAGATGAGTACGTGGTGCAAACATGGTAAACCATGAAACAGCCTGAAGACCAAAGGAATTTTTAATTTTGAAACTAAGATAGGGCCTACAGAAGTGCAGAGTGCTATGGAGGGAACCTGTCTCTTCCAATGGAAAGGAAAGTCTGACATCACAGGGTGTTGCAGAGGAGGATACCACCCAGGTGGGTGGGAGGAGCCAGCTTGTAGACCTTCCAGCCTGATTTAAAGGGGAAAGGATTCCTGGCAGAAGTGTGGAAAAGTACACCATATCCATGCCCCTAGAAGCTGCCTTCACTGCAACCAGTTTCTCCATTTCTTTTAGCTTCATGTACTTCCAAAGCTTTCTTGCGATGTCTCTTGGTTACCTGGTTAAAGCTCTGGCAGACTAAGCAGTCTTTAATGTTGTGGTCTGTACCGAGACATCAGAAACATATGGAGTGATCATCTTTATAACTTTAAACATCACCACAGCGACAATAGTGGAACAATTGTTCCTTTTCTGTCTGTGGCATCATAAAAGAAAAGTTTAAAATAAACTTGAATGAGTAATGACAGTGAAACTTTCCAAGTTTGATGGCATTCATCAGCAGTGGTGGACCAGCAGGCAGTTGATGGCAGAAGAAAGGACTGAAGCATGCTGGAGACATCCATGTTGCATAGGCGCTGACAAGGTTCGTCAACGTGGTTGGCCCCAGCCAGCAAAAATGTTCAGGTGGTCCTGATGTCAACGGCTTACAGTTCCATGATTTGGCTCAACAGAGGGCAATATCCTTGAGGAGATTTAACATGTGTGGGTAAACAGTGCCTGCAGTGAACTGTAGAATGCACTTGAAAACTCTCTCTATAAAGGAAAGTGGACAGATTATCTTATTTGAAGCCCAAGGAAAAGAGCCATTTTCAAATGATTAGTCCATAAGAAATCTTCCAATTACAGCTGGTGAATGAAGGTGTCAGACAGCATACTCTGTGCAGGGGTTAATTGGGCAGGAGCTTAGTCCCCACCTCTTAGAAAATTGCATAAGGGGTTCCTGTACCACTGCTTTCTTCCTTGAATAGAAACATAAACAGAATTTGCATGCAGGTAAGGACTGCTAGGCCCATCCAGTCTGCCCATTTTCCCTACCTGTATCAGCGGCCATGCACATTTTCTGTCTGCATGGAAATAATGTAGGAGAGTTCCACCCCCTGGAGATGACAGTAATTTTACACCTACTAATACAGAGGTGAAAGTTCCCCCAACTAAGCATTTGCAGTTTAACCAGTGAGAGTCAGTGGAGGTGGGAGGGGGTCACCTACTTAAATGCTAAATCATCATCAGTGTGAGGCAAGCTGCAGTTTATTTTTGCCACAGGAAAGTAGTACAGATCACAAGACTACAGAAACAACCACCTTTGGAATTACAGCATAAACTGCATTTTACATTTTTTGATACATGACACATGGAAATGCTAATTTGATGACACATACCAGCTCCAACTATAAGCTGGTATGTATTACAGAGTTGATCAATTCCATTTTTACCTTTCCTATCCCCTTTAACTTCTTTCTCCTCCAATCTGCAATAATGGATATAACATGAATTTACTTCTTTGTATTTGTGTTAAAAAGTTACATCTTGCATTATTTACGCACTCACTTGCCATTTCAGTCTGACTAGTTTTCCACGATTTGATTGCAAAGCAGTAGATTTTCTGAAAAATTCAGCAAATACCACATCCCTTTCAAATTTCTGTGCAGGAATGTCAGAGTGAATACAGCAGGCTTCACACAGCTCTAAATGCTTATCCTATGCAATGTGTTTTACAAAGGCTTATCTGTGGTAATTCAAGTTATTAAACAGGGCCTGCAGTGACAGTATAGGCTAGGGGAAAGTGGATAGACTGGATGGGCCAAGCGGTCCTTATCTGCTGTTAATTTCTGTTTCTAATTCAAATCGCTTGATTGTCTAATAACTGCAAAGGGGAAGTTTGGGTTTTAAAATGCAGGCAGGACATACTGCTATACTAGAAAGCAAACAAAGAACTCCTTAAGAGATGTGATACTCAAGGACTGAGGCACAACAGACACACATTTCTGTATATACAGGCAATGATGCAGTTGTGAAATGCCCATGCAGCAGACTGAAGATCCAGAAGAAAGTAACAGATAAGCAGTACTACAAAAATCAGCCACAAGAGTGTGCTCTGACCACTTGTTTCTCAAATGAGGCAACCATGGCCATTAGTACAATTTTGTTCTGGCACAGACGTCTTTCGAGACCCCAGTTAAACATACAAACAACTGAGTCAGAAGAAAATGGCTTTGTGATATGTTTGCTTGAGTTTGCAGATCCCTCAGTGCTTACTGAGGGATCCACCCCCCTTTCCGTTATCTACTTTTCTATCCCCCTACTTTCATTCCCCCTCCCCTACATGCAACTTTCCCCTTTGCTCTATCCCAACCTCTTAAAGCTGTCCACTGCCTTCAGGGAGACTATTTTCTCTGGCAACTCATTCCACTTAGCTACCACCCTCTGTCTGAAAAAGTGCCTCCTCATTTCTCTCCTGAATCTTCCCCCTCCAGCTTGAGGTACTGCCCCCTAGTGGTCCTGTTCCCACTAAGCCCACCCTTTCTCTGAGAACATGCCTCCTCATTTGTCTCCTGAATCTTCCCTCCAACCAGCTTGAGGCACTGCCCCCTAGTGGTCCTGTTCCCACTGAGACTGCAGAGACTGTTGAAGCTCTCCTTGTCAAAACCCTTAGGCTACTTGAAGGTTTCAATCATGTGACCCCTCTCTCTCATCTATCCTCCAGGGAGTACATGTTGAGATCCCAGAGTCTCTCCTCTTATGATTTGCTTAGCTGCCCTTGGACCATTTTTGTTACCCTTCTCTGGACCGTTTCCAGTAGGCTGACATACTTCTTTAGATAAGGGCACCAAAGCTGCACACTATACTCTATGTGGCTGTACTAGGGATCTGTACAGTGGTAGAATGACCTCCGCTTTTCCTGCTGGATATACCCTGGCTATGCAGCCCAGCATCTGGTTCACTTTGGCTGCTGCTTTCTTGCAGAATGCTTAGTGCTTCAGGTTATGTGTGATGATTACTCCCAAGTCCTTCTCCTCCTCCTCTGACCTGGTAACCTGCACACCTAACAGCCAGTACTTGGTCTCTGGGTTCTTGCCCCCAAGTACATTACCTTAGACTTTTTTGGCATTGAATCCTAGTTACCAAATACCTGACCATTTCTCTAGCTTAGTCAGGCCCTCCATGTGGTCCTGTCTCCCTTCCTCTGTTTGTCTACTCTTCCACAGAGCTTTGTGTCATCCACAAACAGGCACATTTTGACTTTTATTCCATCTACAATATCACTGATGAAGATGTTAAAAAACACTGGATTGAGCTTCAAGCTCTGTGGGACCCCATTAGTGACAGGCCTAGCTTCCGAGACACCCTCCCAACCATCATCCTCTGACTTCTGTCCTGCAGCCAGTTTCTAATCCACATAACTAGTTTTCCCCTACCCCAGATCCTACAGCTTCCTGATTAATCTGTCAGAACAGAGTCAAAGGCCTCACTGAAGTCCAGACACAGAATGTCCACTGCTTTGCCCCTGTCCACTGTCTGGGTCACCATTCAAAGAACCCAGTCTGGTTAGTCTGGCAGGATCACTGTGACACAAATCCATGCTGCTTCTCATCCTGGAGCCCGGTTTCTTCCAAAAAACCTACCAGTCTTTCCTTCAGTATGGTTTCCATTTGTTTCCCCACTGCCGAGGATAGACTAACCAGTCTGTAGTTACAGGGTCATTCCTCAGCCAGTTTTTGTGCAGCAGCACTATGTATGCTGTTCTCTAGTCCAGGGATTCTTTCCCAGACTCCACTGAGGTGTTAAATGAGACTACCAGCACATCCTCCAGCTCCCTCAACACCTTCAGATGCACGCCATCTGGTCACAGGAATTTGTCTACATTCAGGGCATTGTTGCCCATACTCACCCTGTCAAACTCAATCCCCCCATCTGTGTCACCACCATCCCCATTCCCCCCACCCTTGAGGTACTGGACCATCCTTTTCCTAAGTGAAGACTGAACAGAAGTAGTCAAGTAATTGCTTTCTCATCACTACCCTCTGCCCAGCCCCCCTTACTTCTCAGCCTATCTCCATACTTCATATCCCTCTTTTCCCTGATACACTGGAAGAAAGCCTTCTTCCCTGTTTTCACCCCTCTGCCACTTGAAGCTGTCTCTTGGCCTTGACCAACTGGACTGCTCTGCCCACCTCCCTTCTCTTGATACAGTACTTCTCCCTTGTCTCAGTGATTCTGGGTGTGCTTGTACTTCCTGAAAGCTAGATTCTTATCCTTTATAGCCTGGGCTGCCTCCCTATTGTATCAGCTGAGCTTTTTAACTTTAGATTTTTCACTTTTGAGTTTGGCACACATGTTGGTGGCTGCCAACAGCCCCTCCTTGATTATGACCCATTTCTGGTCCCCTCCATCTCCTTCCTAATCCCAGTAAGGTGCCCTCCCAGAATCTCTCCCCTCCGTACTGTAAGCTGCCCTCCTGAAGTCAAGAACCCTTGCTTTGGTCTCAATCCACTCCCTGCCCATGTACAGGTGTAACCACAAAGCATGGTGGTCGCTTCCTTCAAGAGGTGCCTCCACTTTTACTTCCTGGACTTAGACAGTGCCAGGTCCAGAATGGCCTTCTCCTTGGTGGGATCCAGGTCATTCTGTGTCAGGAACCCACTCTGGAATGGATCCAGCAACACCTGAGTCCTGGTACAGGTGGTAGCCGGGATCTTCTAATCTACCTCAGGCAGACTGAAGTCCCCCATAATAACTACCTCCCCCCTGCTGGCTATCGCTGCAATTTTGGACCCCAGTTCCCTATCCAATTCCTCTTCTTGGTTTGGTGGCCTATACACCATCCCTATCCTAAGCTTTCTGCCTTTTGTGGATTGAGCCTGTACTCACAATATGGTGCCCCAAAGTGTGCCAGGAAAGCAGACCAGGGAACCTCAGGGAGGGAAAGGGCTAACACCCACCCACTCCATACACAACCAGCCAGCTTGCTGACCAAGCTGGCTTGCTGACCACTTCCTGTCCCTATTCCCCTCTCCTCCCTACCCTGCCCTGGAGCCTTCCCACGCTGGCTCCTTTGTCTAGTCCAGGCCAGGTCTCTAGACAATGCCTAAAGGGGCCATAAATCAACCCAAGAGGCTGCTCCAAGCCCCAGGGACCCAATTGTCTGGCCAGAAGGCAGGACCGCCCCTAGGCTAGAAAGGGTTTTCCCTGATAGCCAGAGGGCAGTTCTCGAACTGGGTGGCTGACAGAGTGGAGAGCACAGGGGTACGGACACCTGGAGGCTTACCTGAAACTCAGGTCCGTGGCTCCTTGGTTGATGCTCCTCTGTAGCCAGGGGTCTTCATGATCTCCAGCAGCAGCAGTCATCCTACAGCTGTTCGGCAGGTCCAGCAGTCCTACTGATGGCCAGCAGCAGCCAGCTGCAAGGGTGAGCTCCCTCCAGTCGTCTGCTCCTTTGGTAGTGGGTTTTTGCTTTTTTGGGGGGGTTCTGTGGTGTCCTTCTGCTGGGTGCCTTGTGGTGCACCCTGCCTGGTGCTGCCCTTGCAGTTCCCCTGTCTCTCCCCTTCGTGTGTAGGCTATTGTGGGTCACAGTAACTAGATATCTTGGGGTCATCCTTAACTGCTCACTCTCCTATAACTTACACATTGATAATGTCACCAAAGCAGCCAGTGCCAGAATAGGCCAACTTTACTGGCACAGACACTGCCTCACGGAGAGTACAATCAAATTTGCAGTTAACAGCTCAGTGCTATCAGTCATAGATTATCGCCTGGTAGTCTATGGAGCAGGCACTGACACTGCACTTAAGAGGATTAAGACTGCATTAAACAAAGCCTGCAGACTCGTCCTGGGAGTAGACTGCTTAACTCAAACATGTGAGCTATACTCCAGCACAGGTTGGCTAAACGTGAACAACAGGATCCAATACCAGGTCTGTTTTTTTTTTTTTCAGTCTTTGGTAACCGGGTAAGGCCCATTAGGCACAAGTACCTGTTTTCAGGGGTGACCTGGGAGCACTGGGCAGTTAAGTGACTTGCTCAAAGTCACACAGTATGCAAGTGGAGGTTGTGAGAATCAAACTCAGGTCTGGTCTGCTGGATGTACCAAGCTCGTTCACACCTCATTCCTCTAACCTCTAGGCTGTACTACCAGCCCTGTTTACTAGCTAAAAAAGTCACTCTTGGTCTTGCACCCCCCTGGAGTGTAGAAACTACTTAGCCACTCCACCAACTCCAGACTAACCAGGGGAATCAGCAAAGCTGTCCTCCACACACCATTTTGCTGTACCTCCCAAGGTCAACAATCTTTTGAATACAGGTCTCCCTCTGGCTATATTCCCTCAGCACTGAACTGGTCTCCGAACCAAAACTAGGCCCCTTCAAATCCAAGTTGCTAACGTACTTGGCCTCTCTCAGTAAGTGCGGCTGTGATACTAATGCCTTATGATGCACTGATTACACCTTCCATTGCACTTTCCTCCTCCCCCCTTCCCTGTTTCACCGCCTCTGGTCACCTCACCCTTGATACCTACTAATTGGTCCCCATGCACATCTCTCTTGCCCGACTCCACCAAACCCCTGTACCTTAACACCTGCCTCACTCCAATCCTATACCAACGAAACTCATTTTGGGTGGATCCCCTCCTAACTCCAACCCCCCTACCTATGCAGCCTCCTGATCTGCCCCTCCCTCAATTCTATAATCAGCCCCCCTCCTCCCAGCTTTCCTAACCTACTCTGCTCTTCCCCTGGTCCTTCTTCAACCAGACTCTCTCTCTCTCACCTCACCTCACCTAAGAACTATTTAAGTACAGCACCTCTGTTTAATTATTCCACCGTTACTGTCTGCACAATTGCCATCATTTTGCTCTTGTCACCTAAGCCTATTCTTCTGTATAGAACTGATGCACTTGTTAACAAGTCTTTATTTCTGTATCCTACCCGCACTGTAAATTGTCACTGTTTATTGTTTGTACCTTTATCGATGTGGAAGCTTTATAAATGAGCTCTCTAGCTCAAAGGTATAAATCTGAGACATACATACATGCATAAATAAATAAATAGTGTGCTGGCTCGTTTTTTATTTATTTTTTTAATTATTTTTATTGTTGGATTTGGTTGTCTGTTCCTCCGGCTCCTGTCCTGGTTGTCCCCCTCCCCCCCCCCAAGGTGGGCTTCCTTGCCAGATGTGGTTTGGGATGCCCCTCTGTCTCGTTTTGAGGCTGGTTTTTTATTTATTTTCTCTCTTTTTCTTCCCACAGACCTGTTGTTGGCTCCCAGCATTTTCTGCCCAGCCCCCCGGCCTGTCAGAGCACTTCTCCTCACTCCCAACTGAGGCCACATCCTCTCGTTGCCATCCCTGGTGGCTACTGGGGTTTCCCCTTAGTTTGCCTCCCATTCCCCTTAAAGCAAACACCTTGCTAACATGGCCATGGACTCTCACCGGCTTCTGGCGTCTGTGTTGCATCCTCAAGAGGGGTGTAAGCGTTGAAGCAGTTGGACCACCCGGGTGCAACAGTGAAGTGAGTCCAGGTGGAACTTAACACCTGAGACTCAAAGGTTCCACTTTGGGGTACACACAGAACAAGGCAGGACACTGGGTAGGAGCGGAGCTCCCTGGCCACCACCACAAACACCACCAATGGTTCTCTGGACAGCAGAGGATCTGGGCCAGGCAGTGAGTGGACTAGTAAGTCCAACATTCTGTATGTAGCACTGCAGGAGCTGAAGGGGGCTGGCGGCACTCGTCACAGGAATGAAGCAAGGGGTCCAGCCCCAGGTTGTGCAGTATCCATGTCAGCACAGGAGAAGAAGGAACAGAGGTTGAAGACACTCAGATCAAAGGATAGAGAAGGGCAGGACCATGCACCCTGGTGAAGGAACTGTGGGGCCTGTTCAGTGGCTGTATGAGTGAAGTGATGCCAGAAGCAGCAAGATCAAGAGAGTTCAGCGCCAGCTGTATGACGACACCAAGAGGGAGATGGAGAGAGTCAAGCAGTGCAACAAAGCTGTTGTGGCACTTTTAGGAAGTCCATCCAGAGTTCTGGATGCCTGAGTGAAGCAGCCTGTGTATGTGATGGGTGCTGTCACCTATAATGTGGGCCAGCAGATTCCAGACTGGAATGTCTGAAGGGAGGCCTGGTACCAGAAGCTTATACAGCGGGTTGTAAAATATGCCATGCAGAATACTGAGCTGAGGAGAGAATGTAAAGACCTCAAAAAAGAGTCTCCGACAGCAAGATCAAAAGATTAAGGAGCAGGCCAAGCAAGTCCTCTGCCATAAAGCAGTGGTGGCCCGGTGCACAAAAATTATCCAGGAGCACTAAAGCAGTATGTAAGGCTATGGGGATGTTGGGATGTATTAGTAGGGGTATCTCAAGTCATAAGAAAGAGGTAATAATCCCTCTTTACAAGACACTGGAAAGGCCCCATCTGGAGTACTGCATGCAGTACAGGAGGCCCCACCTTCACAAGGACATTAACCAAACTGAGGCAGTCCAGAGAAGGGCAACCAAAATGGTGCAGGGACTGCAACAAAAAACATATGAGGACAGATTAACAGAGCTCAATATGAATACCCTAGAGCAAAGGAGGGGAGAGAGGTGATATGATCGAAACATTCAAACACCTTAAGGGCATTAACAAGGTGAAAGAGTCTAACATGTTTCAATATAAGAAAAATAGCAGGACAAGAGGACACAGCATGAGATTAGAGGGAGGCCGATTAAGGGGTAATGTGAGGAAGATCTTTTTCACAGAAAGGCTGGTGGTTGCATGGAACGGCCTACCTCAGGAAGTGGTGGATATTAATACAGTGCAGGGCTTCAAACAGGCATAGGATAAGCATAAGGGAATAATACAGATGAGTATGAATAGATAGGCCATTGACAGAGCAAAGGCCAATGGCATATTCATAAGGTAGAAAAAGAAATGGGCAGACTGGATGGGCCTTGCAGTCCTTATCTGCCATCTTCTATGTTTCTATGAGTACGACATTATGACAAAAAAACTGAGCCGTGCACTGCTCATCGAGATACAAGAGAAGGAGGAGCCCAGCCGATGCTTGGTGGCACTACAGGCACCCTTGCAAAAGGCAGAGTGTGTCCACTAAAGGCTACAAGCTCCCAAAAATTGCCCAGACCCCCAGGGCTCGACACCCCGGTAGTGCTGGATAAGCCAACAAGCCAGCATCTGCGTCCAGAGGTCCCTGAATTTTGCCTGACACCAGAGACCAAACCAGAGAAAGAACCAGATCCAGTTTGGGCCACCGTGACCGATGTCAGTTGGCAGAGCATGCAGGCCACACCCCACATTCAGGTGTCAGCCCTGGCAGTAAAACTGTACTGCCAAAAGAGGAAGAGGACCCCTCCTCCAGCAGAGCAAAAGTCACCAGCCAGCCAAAAATGTTTACAGACCAAGAAAATGAGAGGGTGCCACACGACACCTGCAATATGGAAAAGCCCTTCCTTGTGGGAGAGCGAGTGCAGGTAAAGTCACAGTTCAGGGGAAAGTCATCTCCTAATTGGGAGCTTAAACCATATATCATCTTGGGCCTCCCACACCCAGACTTGCTTGTCTACCAGATCCCAATGGAACGTAACAGTTAGTACACCAGTGAAATCTGAAGTTCTGCCTAGGTTCTGTTGAGATGGATGGACGGATTGACAAGGAGAGGCAGGAACCACTCCCAAAAGGCATCTTGAGTCCGTCTGTCCCACTTCATGGTTCATTTTGTTCAGTAGGTTAAAAATGTTACAGTAGACCAAGTAAAAATTAATGTATCAAGTAGACTAGGTAAATAGTTTATAGTACTAAAATGTAATTTGTGTTTTAAAACTCCAAATGATAACTGACCCTTATACATGGGAACATGTATGTTTGGGGGGGGAATTGTAGTGCACAAGTATGAGGGACCATGGTTAACATCATTCATGCCCTTTTTCTTATTTTGCCAGCCACCCATAAGTGTGTGCATACCTGTGTCATTCCACAGAGGCCACCCGATGATCATACCACCAGCAGTCTTCTTGTTGGGAGGCAATCTGGGTGCTGAGGACCTGTCAGCAGTCATTGTTGCAGATCATCCAGAGAACCGTCCGCTGACCAGAAGTTTTCAGTTTCTTGCCCAGAGCTGAAGAAGAAGATTGTCAAGTACTTCATTGTCCAGCTAGTATTGTTCCTCTGTGTTCTGTTTGTCTGGGGGACGCCCCATTATAGTCTGTTTAAAAAGCGTTTTGTGGGGTAAATGTCCACCTGCAGATCAGCCAACTCATTGCAAAGCCCAAGCTTGGTTTATCTGCCATTTGTCATCTCAGCCAAGTGCACACAGGACTGGGACAAAAAGGGGTTAAACCCCTGTTCTTGGTTTGACCAATTGTTGGTCCCAGTCATATTGTTTTGTTGTTTATCCTATTATCATGTAGTGTTGTAGAAACCGTTATTTTGTTATTCTTCTTATCCCTTTTAAATAAACCTTTTGCACCTTGGTCGCTGAGTAAGCTTCCTGCCTCCCTCTACAGATTCATCTGACCTATCCTGAAATTGTTAGGGAGTCATGAACCCCCATTCCACTGGGAACCTTCTGGCCCCTACTACAACAACACCTCTGTCCTCCCATCCACCTTCTCCTCCCTAGTACAGGTTATCCCTTCTCTCATGTGCAGAGCCACTACCCCTCCTCTTCCCACCCCATCCATCATATTTGGTTTTATACCCAGGAACGGAGAGATCCCAGTCATTGTTTGGCGTGGCCCTTGTCTCTGAGATGGCTGCCATGTCCAACTCTCCCTCCGCCATTAGTGACTGCTACGCAACCATTCTGTTCCCTAAGCTACTAGGAGTACTAGAGTCAAAATAGTAGACTATTATTTATTGACTTATTTCAAGAGTTTCACCAGGAAAGGCATACTGAGCAGAGCCTGCTCATTTCCAGATGTGTCCTGGGGGGAAGGGGAGAGGGACAAGTAACAACATATGAAGTCCTTTGTAACAATAGAATAACATGTGAATAACTGGGTACACAGTTACAGTGTCAAGTACAATTGGTACAAGGGGCTAGATTCTAACCAGCATGAAAGGAACATGATAAAAGTTCAACTTTAAGCTAAGTGCACAGTTGAGTTAGGCAATTTGCAGTTACATCATAAGTGCCCAGCAGTGAAACAGATACAAGTATACAAGGCCTATGAGATGGCTATTGTTAGCTGGCTGCGAGAGCAGATACTACAGAGTACTACAGTCAAAATTTGCAAAAACATATGTCGTGCAGAGTGTTTTCATTTATGTGTGTAGTCTTAGTGTATCCTTCCCTTGGTTTGCTATAATTTTTCTAAATTTGCCTATTGGTTTTATGGCCTCTGTTTGACAGTAATGTGTCCAGGACCACTGATTCAGATAGTATTGGTTTAGTGAACTTTAAAACCCTACAGCTGTGCTTTTCAGTAGCTTGCTTTATCCATTAAAGGCTACACTTGCAGTTTAGCAAATATTTGAGGAGTAACTGAGTGGGCTATTCTGTAAGGAAACAGCTAGAGTCTTCACTAATTATAGCCCAGATGACCTGGGAGGATTTGTGTGTTTTTTATGGCTGTGTGTAGTTTGATGAAATGAAAAGCTTTAAAATCAAAACATTTAACTCCAGCTAGGGTGATAGTGGAGAATACCAGACCACTGCCAGACCTATGCTATTAGCGCAGAGTTCAAGTTACGCTACTCTCTCAAAACTACCTTATAGTTATTTTGAATTAGTTGAGTTGGGTGGCTTTGCCTCCCACACCCCCCTTAAAAAAACAAGGGGGGTGCGGGTGGCGAAGCACCCCAATTCAAGCAAATTGAAACCAAAATTAACAGCAAGCCAGTGCTGTATTCAAAAAAGCTTTACGCTACACAAGTAGCGGTGGTCCAGTATTCTCCACCATCTCCTCAGCTAGCTAGACCGAGACACATACCTAGAAAACAAAACAAGACTGCCTTACAAAGAGTTATTTATTTGATGCCAGGACATCAAACTCAAAACTGCAGATTTTTGTTGCTGCAGCTTTCACTCACTAAATCCATGGACCTGGATGCATCACTGTCACATGGGAAAGGAAGCATTGTTGGAAAAAGAAACACAATAAAAATTTTGAACATGGAGATCCCCAGGGCTCATAAATCTAGTAGGCAAATTTAGAAAACAATTAATTGCAAACAAGGGAAGGCACACTAGAACTACAAACACACATCAAAACACTGCATAACATGTTTTTGTACATTTTGACTGTTCTACTCCTTTAAAAATGTTGTTTGCGCTGGCGATTTCTTACTCATAAAAACATAGGCAATAAATTTCAAGTGAAAATACGCCAGGAACCTGATCTACAGTGCAGTGTGTAAAAACAGATTTACTACCTCAGGGGTGTTGCCATGAAGAAATTAAGAGTGGGGCCACCAATATGTTCTAGGGCTCGTACTTTAAATGTTGCAAAATGAAAAATGTGTACTCACCGTAATTCCTGATCTTCTAGGAATATCTTCACCATTGATTCACTCTAGTGGGTCTTAGCTGTAGGTGCTAGGACCTGGCAGGAATCAGAACTTTACAGGAGGGTTGGCACTGGGGTAAGCTGCACACATCTGCTGGGGCCCTCAACCACTTCAGTACCTAACAAGTACTTATGCCCTTAACCAAAGGGCATAAGACAACCCTGGTGACCCACGTAACAAGGGTCAACAAACCAGTAACAGAAGTGTCTTCACAGCCTAAACCAAGTACAAGGGGTGAAGATAAAAAAAAAAACATACTGGAGTGAGCCCAGGGAATTGCAGAAGGGCATGTGAATCAATGGTGGACATATTCATAGAAGATCATGAATTACAGCGAGTATCTATTTTTCGGATCTTCCAGAAATCAGTCTTCAGTACTGATTACCACCAGTGGGTCAGAGTACCAAGCTCAAACAAAAATTCCCTAGACTAGGGTGGTAGAAGCCAAGGGGAATGTTAGTAGTGGGGTACCTCAGGGCTCAGTGTTGGGCCTGACATTTTTTAATATATACATATCATTAATGAGAAAGTACAGTTACGTAAGGACTTAGTGTAACAGTAGAGCTTCAAAAAGAGCTCTTGCAGCAGGTAACACATTAGGACTATGCCGCCAGGCACTGGGACCCCACCAAAAAATTCTAGATAGCAGTCTAAGGCGGGGGACTGCCCCCCTGACGTCGTCCCTGCCCCCGATGTCACCCATGGTATAAAGGGGCGATCCCCTGGCACCACCTCATTTCACCCGCTGGAGACCTGGCTAGCATAAAGGATGGGGAACCAAGGAGGTTCTCACATCGCTCAGAGAAAAATACAGTTATATAACCCCTGGGGTAGAAGGGAGGGAAAGCATACCTGCTGCAAGAGCTCTTCTCGATCATCTACTGTTACAGTAAGTTCTTATGAAACTGTACTATCTCACTTCAAGATAGAGCTCATGCAGCAGGTAACACCTGTTGAAATATGCTGACCCACAAGCACATGATGTACACAAGGTACGTCATGACTACAAGCTTACACACACACACACACATACACACACACACATATCACGTGCACAAGGCACGTCATGATTACCTGTATGTTCATGCCATGCAGAGGACACACACACACAGAATTGGGGGGACACACTACATATAGAGCTAGTGACTTACACACATAGCTAGGGAACATCTACATAAGTTTAGCACAGATTTACATACACATAAGGCTGGTGATTCTTTATTATACAATGGCAAGAAAGAATCCTGGTCTCTGGTTGGTCAGTCTGGGACTGGACCTGTGATGTTATCCCAGTACAACATCATGGGTCTGTCTCAGCCTCACTGTGAACTTGTAGAGGATTGTTTGGAGCTAGATATCTTTTTTTGCATCTTCTCTTAAGAAACAAAAATATTCTTCCACACTCACAAAAATATTCTTTAAAATGCTTTTTTTTTATTCTGTATTACAACAAGACATTGTATAATAGCAATAATGCCCTCCAGGGTGTGTGTCGTGCTGGGACAACATCACGCCTCAGGTATTGGATGCACTCGGCCTTCGGCCTTATACCCAACCACATGAGGCGTGACGTTATCCCAGCACAACACACACCCTGGAGGGCATTATTGCTTAATTCTTGCATAGAGCCTAGATACAAGCTATGAAACTGCACTGCTTCTAAAGCACAACCTTTACCCTACGTATGATCCTGTAGGGGAGACAAACCACCACGAATAATGTTCTAGGCTAAGAACTGCACTGCTGTTTTGCTGCGATAATGTCAGAAATATAATAATTGATTTACTCGGGAGTGCCCTCTACAGCTAAGGTCTCCTGTGCTGACATAGCTATAGTATATGAACAGACCTTTCAGAAAAGATAATGATACATTACAAAATGTTTTATTCATAAGAACACGTCATTGACATAAGCGTATTCTTAAGACTAGAATGCTACACTTTGTAGCATTCTAAACAGCAACTGAGATAATACTCTGCTGCCCCCAAATTGACCAACTGAAATAATAGTAAGTGTGATCTTCACACGCACATGAGCTGGCCATCTATCACCAGACTAAGATCTTATTAGGGTATAAAAACCCTTTTCCCATGTCCCCTTTCCAAGGAAATCGCAGGCAGATCCTGCATAACACTGCAGTGTTCGAGAGAACCAGACTCCCGAGTACGTAGCTTACATAACTAGCATGTAATGTATAATGACTGTTATATAAGCTAAGTGGGATATTAATAAAAGGACCTTATGTTGCTTTTATGATTGCTTCTGTTTCTCATTATTAGCCTTTCTCAGTCCTAGAATCTGTAAGAGAGGTATTGCATGTTTTGTTATGGCGTAGTAATCTCCTGAAGTTCCCCAAAGGGATACGTTTCTCTGCAGGTAACTAAGGGTTTGTTAGATCATAATAACGAAGTCAGAGAGCGTCCAACAGAGCCCAGCAAAATATCTAACACACCATTAGGACTGAGTCTCAAGCAGTACAAGGGCAGAATCCAGGTGAGAAGGGTGGTGGTTATGAAAGTTAGTAAACCACTGGTACTCCTAAGACAGTAGTCTCTGGAGGACGGCAAGGCCAAAGCCTGCTCTCCTCCAAGAAGCAATGTCCATACTGTAGTGTTTTATGAAGGTGTGAACTGAACTCCAGGTAGCAGCTGCACAAAGATCTGCTGCTGATACATTCCTTAGGGATGCAAAGGAAGTGGCAACACCCCTAGTGGAGTGACCTTTAACCGGTCCCAGTAAAGGTTTGTCGTACTTCTGATAGCAGAAAGCTATGCAAATGACCAACCATTTGGCCAATGTCTGCTTAGTCACTGGTGCCCCTAACATTCAGTGAGCAAAAAAGACAAACAACTGGTCTGTCTTTCTGGAAGATCGCATGCAATCTATATAGTAACAAAGAATTCTGTGAACATCCAGAGTATGCAACAGGGCCTCCCCTTTGTTTAAGTACTCTGGGTAGTAAACTGGAAATTGATCCTGGTTAAGAGTGAACTCGGACACCACTTTCAGGAGAAACTTAGGATTGGATTGCAGGGAAACTATTCCTGTGAAAAATCAAATAAGGCTCTTTACACATCAGAGCCTGAAGCTCAGAAATCCTCCAAGCAGAAGTAACTGCAACCGAAAACAATGCTTTCAAAGCTATGAAGCATAGCTCGCAACTTGCGGCTGACTCAAAGGGAGGCAACGTAAGTTTTTCTAACATAAATTAAAGGTCCCAAGGGGGAATGGGGTCCTGCCTGGGAGGTTTGATATGCATGATACCTCGCAAAAAGGTCTTGGACAAGTCCAACTGCTCCAGGGTCCTGCCCTCCATAGGCACATGGTAGGCTGACAGTGCAGAAAGGTGTACCTTTATGGGTGAATAGCTGAGACCCTTATCAGATAGGGAAAGAAGGTACTCCAGTACCAAATTCACTGGGCAGGTGAAAGAATCCAGGAAACAGGAAGATGCCCACAGGCAGAAGCATTGCCATTTCATGGCATATGTGGCCCTAGTCGAGGGTTTCCTCGTGGCCACTACGACCTTGGCTACCCTTGAAGACACCCCATATCTATCCCTGACTAGGTCTGCAGGAGCAATGCATGCAGGTGAAGAGGCTGAAGATTTGGGTGTACTAGAGTTCCCTGTTCCTGTGAGAGCAAGCGAGGAGACAGGGACAAGGAAATTGGAGGTTCCGATGCCAACTGTTGGAGCAGAGGAAACCAGATCCGTCAAGGCCAGAATGACGCTATAAGAATCATAACAGCTCGTTCTGCTTGTAACTTGACTAACCCTCTCTGAAGTAGTGGGAAGGGAGGGAAGGCATACAGGAACATCTCTGCCCAAGAGAGGGACAACGCATCTCAACAGAAAACACCAGGCCCTGAATCTAACAAGCAGAAATTGGGCAGTTTGGCGTTGAGTGGGGATGCAAAGAGGTCCACTTCCGAAAGGCCCCACCTTTCAAAAAGGTTGTCTACTATGTCCTGTAGCAGCCCCCATTCATGAGCTTGAGACCAGGAATGGCTAAGGCTGTCGGCTAGGGTGTTTTGAACTCCTGGAATGTGAACCGCTGTGAGTTCCTGGTTCTGCTCCACTGCCCAGTACCAGACATTCGTGGCTTCTCTGCAAAGGGGGTTAGAGTGTGTGCCCCCTTGCTGTAGAACACCACTGGCATGTTGTCTGACTGGATCAGTAGGGGCCAGGCAGAAGAATCATCTGGAATGCCTGTACGGCATACAGGACAGCTCTCATCTCCAACATGTTTATGTGGAGATTGCGTTCCAAAAAGGTCCAAGCCCCTCTTGTCTGATGATCTCTGAAATGTATCCCCCACCCTAGTTCCGAGGCATCCATTGTCAGGATCTGCTGAGGACTGGGACTTTGGAAGGGAGCCCTGGATTCTAACTGGGAAGGGGTGAGCCACCATTCCAGGGTCTGACACACCACTTTGGAGACTCAGACTAGCTGCTCGAGGTCATCACACGCTGGTCCTCTTGAACCCTAAGGTTCCACTGGAGAACCCTCATGTGCAGATGAGTTAAGAACTGTTACAATGGTGGCTGCCATGTGGCCTAGCAGCTTGGAGAAAACTCTCAGAGCCAGCACCCTTAGTCGATCTGCCCTGTCTGAAGGGAGGAAGGCTCTCCCTTGGACAGTGTCCAGGACTCCCCTATGTCCTGTAACCTCTGGGTGGGCTGGGGGAATGACTTGGGAAGGTTCAAGGTAACCCCCAGACCTAGGAACAGATGAAAGGTGTCTTCCAGAAAGCAACATAGCTGATTTTTTGTGGTAGCTGTTAATAGCCAATCGTCGAGGTAGGGGTAGACAAAATGTCCCTGCCTCCTGAGAGCTGCTGCTACTACTGCCAGACACTTGGTGAACACCCTGAGTGCCAAAGAAGGGCCAAATGGTAGCACACTGAACTGGTAGTGCTCTCCCTGGAAGGTAAAACAGAGGTATTTTCTGTGAGATGGCAGTATCTTTATATGCATACAGGCATCCTGCATGTCCAGGGAGTATAGCCAGTCCCCTTGGCGAAGCATGGGCAGCAATCCTGGCAGTGTCACCATCCTGAACCTTTTGTATTCGATGAAAGTGTTCAGTTGACTGAGGTCCAAGATGGGATGAAGGTCCCTTATCTTTTTCGGGATGAGGAAGAAGTGGGAGTAATATCTCTTCCCTCTTTGAGACGGTGGCACTGCTTGGATTGCTTTCTTGTTCAGGAGGGCTTGGAGTTCTGCTCTGATGGGGGGGGGCAATGGGAGAGAATAGTTGGGTTGTCTGGATGATCTGGTTGAATTCCAGAGCATAATCCCTCTCTACAATCTGAAGTACCCACAGATCTGCAGTGATATTGGACCCACCATTGAGGTAAAGGGAAAATCTTCTGCCTACTGCCTCCCTCTTCTACTCTGCCTGAGAAGGGGGGGTGGGCAGGAAGTTATGCCAAAGTTGCTGGCATGGGCAAGGGAACTCTGGTGTTCTTAGCACTCTTAGGTCCCTGTGTACTAGAGGACAGGAGACACCCTTTCTTTTGTAACCCCCTCTGTGCTGCTGTCTCTTTTCTTGTTGGCCCTGCTGCCTAAAGAAGGAGTGGTGCTTAGATGTGGCTGATTTGGATTTGTACATTTTGTGGACCTCCGAAACTGCTTTACCCAAGTCCTGTAGATCAGTTATAGGTTTTTTGACCTCCTGACTGAAAAGGACTGGACCCTGGAAAGGGGTATTCAGGATGGTGTCCTGTAGGTCCAAGCAGAATCCTGAGACCCTGAGCCAGGAGTGGCGCCTTAGGCATATTCCGGTGGCCACAGCCCTGGCGGAAGTGTCTGCCAAGCCATATGAGAACCTAACGATGTGCCTGCCAACATCAGCACCAGATTGGAGGATTTCTAACAATTCATTCTTGTTGGCAGAGTCAGGTTGAGTGTTGGCCAGGTCCATGGCCTTGTTCCATAGTGATTTTTGGTACATCACCATGTGTGCCAAAAAATTAAGTGACCTGACCATACAGGTGGCTGAGGAATACACTTTGCACCCTAAGTGGTCCGATTTTTTGGACTCCTTATCTGGTGGCTGAGAGCTCATATGCTACGGCTGTTGGGTTCTCCCATGGGCAGCCGTGAGGATCACCAAGTCCACCTTAGGCTGTTCGCTCAAATGTGGTTCTGCCTTTGGTGTCCTATACAACTGGTTGGTCTTTTTAGGGACTGCCGCAGTTGTAGAAGGGTGCTTTCAGGCTACCTTTGTAACATCCTGGAAGGGTTCCACTAAGGCTGGGATGACCAAGGGCTTTGGGTCAGTGGCCCGTAAGAACTTCGCCAAATGGCACCTCTCAGGGTCCAACTCCTCCATCTCCCACTGGTTTAAAAACTGGATATGTCTCATTATGTCCAGAAAGGAGGGATTGTCTGGAGGGGATCTTGGGGAGTTCTTCCTATGGTCTGGTGATAGAAACATAGAAACATAGAAGTTGACGGCAGATAAGGACCGCAAGGCCCATCCAGTCTGCCCATTTGTTTCTACCTTATGAATGTGCCATAGGTCTGTACTCTGTCAATGGCCTATCTATTCATACTCATCTGTATTGCTCCCTTATGCCTAACCCATGCCCTGCACTGTATTCATATAGACCACTTCCTGAGGTAGGCCGTTCCATGCATCCACCACCCTTTCTGTGAAAAAGAACTTCCTCACATTACCCCTTAATCGGCCTCCCCTCTAATCTCATGCTGTGTCCTTTTGTCCTGCTATTTTTCTTATATTGAAACATGTTAGACTCTTTCACCTTGTTAATGCCCTTAAGGTGTTTGAATGTTTTGATCATATCACATATCTCCCTCCTTTGCTCTAGGGTATACATATTGAGCTCCATTAATCTGTTCTCATATGTTGTGATGTCCTCATGTGATGGCAGGGACAGGTCATCCTATGAAGAGTCATAGGAGGAGGAGCATCCAGATGATCCTTCTGAGGACGTAAAGGGGTGTCCCTTGGAGGAGGACCTGAACGACCGGTGGTGACCATGCTGCTATTGTACAGTTGACCCACATTCCTCATCCCCCGATGTCGGATGGTCTGGCGTCAGGAATGGCAGGTGAGGACGCTGGGGGGAAGGCTGTCTAGGTGGGGCCAGGGCCCCTGCAGGGTTGAGGGCTGGCTCCAGTGGTCTAGGCAAAAGATCCCCTTTTATGGTATTCCACCAGCTAGTAAACAAGGCCTCAACCTCAGCCAAAGGGATGACAGGACTTGGCTGAGGTTCTGGTGTCAGGTTCGGGGCATTGGGGGTCCCTGGCATTGGCCCTTGCAGCACAGTGTTCTCTGGCATCGGGTCCTATGGTACTTTTTTGTCTGGCTTTAGCCCTGGAGGGACTGTGTCCTCTGGCATCAGATGCTCTGATGTCTGGTTGTCGGACTCCCAATGAGGAGGTGGCGCCCTGTCTCAATTATCCCCAGAGGTGAGTGTCAGGTCCCCCGATGTCTGGTCTGTAGTCAGGTTCTCAATGGGACCCTGTGGCGTAGACAGCAGCTTAGATGGTGGTGTCTGGTCCAGCTCCGTAGTGGAGTCAGAGGGTACTGAGGCTTGACGTCAGTCCAAAGTCTCGGCCAATGACTGCCTGGAAGGCAAGTGATGCTTCATCTGGCGCTCACTATCCTGGAATCTCCTGGAGTCGTCCTACCCTGTCACCCTGCCAGATGACCCAGGGACTATGGCCTTGTGGACGACAGGTTCTTACCTGACGCCCGATGCAGAATGCGCCTGTCCTGCTGACTGAGACCCTAGCACAAGCTTGTGGGGTTGGATAGCCAGGGACATGGGGGCTTGAGAAAGCCCAAACCCAGAAGACTTCCCGCCATGTGCCTAAGAAGAGGTGGAGGGCTTCCTCAGTTGTGACCCCTGGACAGCCAGTGAGACCCAGGGGAAGGGCTGAGTCTGACCTCGTGCTGGAGGTCGAAGACTTAGAAGTCTTGTGTGGGGACCTAGGACAGGATTCAGACCTAGACCTGTCCTTGTCCAGATGATGGTGTTTCCCACTCGATTTCTTCTCTCTGGAGGAGGAGTCCTTCACCAAGGGGCAAAACGAGCTGTGCCCTGACTGGGTCTTCTGCATGGCGGCCACTTGTTGTTCAAGGATGTATGCTTTCAAGGTGTTCAGGCAGTTGATTCTGGTCCTTCTTTTGAAACCTTGGCAGTGCAGGCAGTTGTATGGACTGTGGTCGGGGTCTAGGCAGAGCAGACAGGCCGAATGGCTGTCTTTTGCCGGGATCTGCTTACCGCACACATACTTCGAATTCCACCACTCTAAAGAGGAGGATGGCTGGGAAGACATACAAAACAAACTCATAAATCAGATGAAAAAATGGTAACTGCGCAAAGCACGAACATGGCAATCAACTGGAAGCAGGAGGCATCCATGGAGCCGATATGCACAGGTCAATGGTGGAAAAAAAGCTGAGATGGCGCCGGGGGTACTGCCCCTTTATACCATGGGTGACGTCAGGGGTGGGGCCGTCAGGGGGCTGTCCCCAGCCTTAGACTGCTAGCTAGAATTTTTCTGTGGGGGTCCTAGTGCCTGGGCGGCATAGTCCTAATGGTTTTACTTGCTGCAAGAGCTCAATCTCAAAGTGAAATCATCCACTACATCTTGGATATGTAAATTTGCCAATGACATGAAATTAGGGACTGTAGTAGATAATCAAACAACCTGTCAGAAACTCCAGGATGACTTAGATAAGTAAGCAATAATACCCAACAGAGTGGGCGGTACTGGGCAATTCCAGACCGCCCAGGGGCATAATGAGGCCCGATGCTACAGGTGGAGGGCCTTATAGCCCCTGGAAGGTCCAGTACTGCCCATACTGTCCACCCTGGAGGGTATTATTGCAGCTAGAAAATGTCAAACTGTGGCATTTTTAGATGTGATCTAAAACAATTTAAAAAACATTTTAAAAATTTAGAGTAAGAATGACGTTTATTGCTCTCTGTTGTGAAGTAGTGCCTTCATTATGTGCTGTTCCATCTTATGTTGCCCCCAACAAAGCCATACTGTTGAACTTATCACCACACACACACACACACACACACACACACTCTCTCACACACATGACCATCAAGTCAAGAACAAGATATGGATTTTTTGTAATCCCCCTTCAGGCTCTTGTTATGGTTGTCTTAGTACAGGGGTTCTCAAATGGTGAGACCAGCCTCCCTGGGGAGGCCCCAACCTATTCCAAGGGAGGCTCAAACAAGTCTGAAAAAGTACTGCATTTAAATTTTGAGTTTTATGTATTTTGTGTGAAGAGATGAAGCAAACTGAAAGAGGATAATAATAGGTAAATCTTACGCATGGGTGACAAGGGAAGGCAAATGAGCCAAGGCTCATTTCAGGCGTACTCGGGGAAGGTTAGGGAGTCAATACATTTCAAAAGGTAACTACAAAACAATCAGGAAATACACAATGAACAATTGTGCAAACAAATATGAACAATAAACTAATAATGAGAGGTGTTAATTGATCAATTTTTAGCCTGCTGGCAGAACAGCCCACATACAAGGGTTGAACATAGAAGTGCTGAAACAGCAATAGCAGGAAGGAGCAAAGTAATCCCTGAGAAGTTGCTTAGGAGCTGGGAAGGACAGGGAGAGGCAAAGTATGTAGGAAGGTTATTTCATATAAAGGAAACAGAGAAAGTAGTCTGACCCATGAAGGTACTGCAACAAGGGATAACAATGGTTCAAGAACGAAAATAGTGGAGCAAGTAGGCTGGCCGGGGGTGGTGTTACAGTAAGCTGAATATCATTTATTTATTTTATTTATTTGTTATTCAGATGACACCTTTGAGCGGAGGAGCTTTTTTTAAAGGTTCCACGTCAGTATAAGACAAAGAACTGAATATGAGCCAAGTACTCAAAGGGGTTTCAGTTTATTCGTGGTGTACTGTGCAAAGTACAGTATGTTATTTTTCTTTGGGGAGGCCCTAGATTATTTCAGTTTTTGAGGGAGGCTCAAAATCTTTTTCATGGATTTGGGGAGGCTCACTGTGACAAAGTCTGAGAACTATTGTCTTAGTAGGAAAATCAGTTTTCTGCTCTTCCTGCTAGATACCCCCCTCCCCTTCAAGTTGTGGCTGTTGCATGCATGAACCTGCCGCATAAAATTAGGAAGTGCACACCAGGAGGTACGATGTGGCTTAGGAGCCTTGTAAAGGTGTGTTTTTTTTAAAATATATATATTCAGGTTCTGCATAGCAGCACTGTTATACTTTCAATTTGCAGTGAAATTAATTTTACTTCTGAAGCTGTTCGTTTGCTCTTCCTGATAGACCCCACCAAGTTGCGGCTGTTGCACAGGTGACCCTGCCACATAAAAGCAGGAAGTGCTTGAGAGCCCTGTAAAGGTGTTTTTTTTTATGTATATATATTTAGGTTCCACATAGCAGTACTGCTATACTTTCAATTTTGCAGTGAGAAGAATTTTACATCCGATGCTGTTCATTTGTGGTCACTTGTTTAGTGCTTTCTGTTTTGTGGTGGATTGGTATCAGGAATGGCAGTGGTTGAGAACTGAGATAAAGTTACCAAGTGAGGCAAATTTAAACCAATTACAAGGTGATTGCAGCATTTTTAAACAGGCACAGTATTTATGTTATGCTTTTATGTGGCAGGGTCTCGTGTACATGGAGCAGCAGACACTGGGGGGGCAGCAGCAAAGCAAGAGCGTAGCCTGGGTGAGTCGAGAAAGCTGGTTTCTGTGGTGCTGAGATAGTGCTGTTACACTAAGACAGAAAAACGGCTGGAGTGGAGGACAGCGGCAGTGGAGCAGAAGGCTTTTGGGAGAAGCGAGAAGTCTGGGACATATATAGTGTAAAGCTGGAGTCAAAAACTGCAGACAAGCCTGGCGAGAATGATCATTTTGAATTCAGCACCATTGTACCTTAGTTCAGGTACTGTACTAACTCTGCCTCTCACAAAAATAATCAGCTTCACGTTCACTGTCATGGCACAGAATTCAAAAACAACTGTTCTGCTGAGGGCTGTAAATCTCTTGTCAAGTGCGGGGAAAAATTGCATCTTGTGAAATATTAGCATTCTATTGGCTTAGTGATATTATAAGGGCAATCAGGCAGCCATAGACTGGGACTCATTATTTCCCGGTCTCTATTGCCCAACACCGGACCGGCTACTTGGGGAAGTTAGCAAATCAGAAATTCAGATTCTTGCTACCCAATTTCTAAAATAGCAATATGGCTACAGAACATAAGCTGTGCTTTAATGAGGGCAAGTGCAAGATTATGCACTTTGGCAAAAGAAATAAAATGGCATCTTATTTTCTAAATGGCATCCAGCTCGAAGTACCTGCAAGAGAAAAGGTCTGGTACAATTATTATCGACTATCTTTTTCTGAGCACACCAAGGAAGTGGCAACCAGAGGCAACAACATATCGGGTTGTATCTTTAAACATATGAGAAGCTGAGATAGGCAGGTGATTATGCCCTTGTATGGAGCTTTAGTCAGGCCCCAGCTGGAGTACTGTACTCAGTTTTGGGCTCCCTATAAAGCACAATATATAAGGTTGGAGAAAGTTCAAAGAGGGTAACAAAGAAAACAGATAATATCTCCTATCTGAGTTATGAGCAAAGACTGAGCTAGATTTATTCCCCCTTGAGTACAGACGCCTAACGGGGGACCTCTGTCTTGTCTTCAGAACTTTAGGGAACAAGGACTTGTGGGAGTGTACTAGTTTACAAATTAAAATTACTAACAGGGAACTAAGAGTACATAAGAGGCAACTTCAAGGGGAATTGTATAAGTCTACTAAAAGAGGGAACTGGTACAACCAAAGAATAGTATCTATATGGAATTCACAACCTGAATACATAGTTGACAGTCTGAATACGGAATCCTTCAAAACAGCTATAGATAAACACTTAGGAAACAGATTTAATAAATAAAACCACCAAGTCTAACATGGCTAACTGCTTTTGACTTGTAATCTTCCTATGATTCCTATGAAGGGCTCACTCAGGAAAGTAATTGTCCTGCCGAAGGTGGCATGCTGCCTGGCTTGGACATCCAGAGCATAGTGCTTTACAAAAATACACACTGTGCTCAAAGTTGTAGCTCAGCAAATATCAGCAACATGCACAGAGCAAATCTCTGCCAAGGTTGTGACAACCACTCTAGTGGAGTGGGCATGTACCTGGCCCTCCAGCTTGACCTGAGCTATGGTATAGCAGTGAAACAGGCAGCTTACATTCCAGGCAGAAATGCACTTGACAGTAACAAGCTGTTCCTGTTGATTAGGATCAAAGGAGACAAAGAGTTGTTTGGGTTGTCTGAAATCCTTGGTTTTGTCCAGTAAAACCTAAGGACCCACTTAGCATCCAGAGAATGAAGACTGAGCTCGCCTTTTTTCTGGCAGTTGGCAAAGTAGGTGGGCAGCACTAGTGACTGGTTTAAGATGGAAGTCCGACACCACTTTTGGTAGGAATTTGGGGTATCTGTGGAGAAAAACAGTTACATACTTACCTTAACAGTAGCTCTTCGAGAGAATCTCCTCCATTAGTTGAACCTTTAAAACTATAGTCACCAGGCACTAGGACCACACGGAAAGCTTTGCTAGCGGGGGGCTGCCCACGATGTCATGAGTCAGCATCTATACAAATGTGGGAGGCCCCATCATTCCTCAGTTCCCCACCAGAGATTATACTTTTAGGTCCTTCAACCACGGGGAACCAGAGGAGAAGACCAGCTCAGGCATATAACATTAGCCATAGTATTAGGTTCAGTTGCATGACATCTGATGCAACACTCCCTAAAGCAGCAAAGGGATGGAGGGAGGGCATGGACTAATGGAGGAAATTCTCTCGAAGATCTACTGTTAAGGTAAATACGTAACTGTTCTATCTTGTTTGAGGATATCTCTTCCATTAGGCCACACTGCTGGAACGATTCACAAAAAGTCTCAAACACTAATTGGGAGGTGGATACAGTCTGACATATATTCAGGACAGCAGATCTTGCAGTATGCAAGACCAAAACCAGCACATCTACGAGAGACTATGTCCAGACTGTAATATTTAGTGAATGTATAGACACTGCTCCATGTGGCTGCAGCACAAATGTGAGTCGCAGAAACATTTCTAAAACAAGCAACCTAAGTGGCCATTCCTCTGGTGGAGTGACCACGAACAGCACCAGGATGTTCCTTACTGTATTTTCTATAACAGGACATAACAAAATGTGCTAGCCATTTGGACAGGCACTGTTTAGCCACAGGAGTGACCACTTTTAGAGGGGCCAACAAAACAAAAGCTGAGAGGACTTTCTTGCAGTCCTTGGTGTAATTCACATAGTATCTCAGTATTCTATGTACATCTAAAGTATGGAGCAGTGCCTCACCCTGACTGGCATGATCAGGGCAATGAACAGGAAGGTGAACCTTTTGGTTCAGTATAAATGCATCTGCTACCTTCAGCAGAAACTTAGGATTTGTATCCAAAGAGACTCTGTGTGGGAAATCCAATAATGAGGCTGACACGAAATGTAGGCTACAGCTTTCGTCCTGCTCAAAAGAGCTAACGTCAGTTTCTCAAGCACATAATTGAAGTCCAAAGGCAGGACTGGATTGCAGATAGCAGGTTTCATATGAAGAATGCCTTTCAGATACATACGGGACACCTGATTAGGCCAATGTACAACCATCAATAGATGCATGAAAAGCTGATATTGTGGCCAAAGGCACCTTAAGTGAGGAGTACTGTAGAACAGAGTCTGACAGCAACAGCAAGTATTTCAGCACAGCATTTACAGGACATGTAAACAGGTCTAAATTCCTGGAAACAGCCCACAGAGTGAACCGTTTCCATTTCATGGAATAGCTGTTGTCTAGTAGAAGGCTTTCTAGCTGCAATCAGCACATCAGCAGCTTTTTGGGATAACCCAAAACATGCAATGGCTACTTAAAGGAAAACTACACCCTCATATCATGTAAATTTTGTTTTCTTGTCAACAGACAACTTTTCCAGTAACTGATGGAGATATGTGTGTTTATTTATTTATATAAAAGTTTTACCAGGAAGGCATACTGAGCAGTGAAACTCTTGATTCCAGATGTGTCCTGGGGGTTGGGGAGTGGAGAACAGAAGTACAACATAATGCATGATAAAGAAGAGATCACATTGTCGATAGATACACTGTGTACAAAATGCCACCTGTCTCTAGGAAAGGGAAAGGGAAAGGGGAAATTATTTAACCAGGAAAGGCACACTAAGCAGAAGCTTGTTTCCACGTGCGACCTGGGAGCACAAGGAATTTAAGTGACTTGCTCAGGGTCACACAGTATGCAAGTGGGGGCTGTGGGATTCAAACCCAGGTCTCCAGGTTTGCAGCTCAGAGCCTTAAACCACTACACTATACTGCCTCCTCCAGGCAGGGGAAATGAATAAAATACAAATGAATGACTTAGAGATTGCATTGAGGCTAAGTGCAGCAGCATAGAAATTAGGTAACAATATAATCATACATGCATTCATACATATAACCATTAACTGGGAGCAAAAAGGCATTAGGCCGCCCTATGGGGGCTCGGTGCATGAGCAGACAGTGATTAAATGCTTCTTGAAGAGAAGGTTGAGCTGCTGAGTGGTGGCGGAGTGTCTAATTTCCACTGGGAGGGAGTTCCATATGTTAGGTATACAGTACTTGAAAGCATGCTGTCCTTTGGTGGAGGACATATGTGAGAGGGAGAGAAGCTGGGAGTCGGTGTTCCAGAAGGAGTATGTAGTAGGAGACTGGGCTGTTAGGGCAGCTGCAAGGTAAGGGGGGAGGGACCGGGCCCAGAATTTCACTGTTATTTTAGCGCAGTGTGCCATTCTCCGATCCTGTAGTGAGGGTAGATCGAAGGACCTATAGAGGTCACAGGGGTGGGTTGTGAGTGGGCAGTCCAGGGCAATACAGCAGAAAGAATGGAAGAAAGGGTCAAGTCTGGCTAGTGAGGTCTTGGGAGCCATGCTATATACTATGTCTCCATAGTCAAAAATCAGAAGGATCATTTTCTGAACAATTGCTTTGCAGGTTGGCAGGGGGATACATCCTCTGTTGCGATATAGGGTGCACAGTTTGGGGTGAAGTTTTTTGTGGATTGCATCAATATGGACTAAGAAGCCAAGGTGCAGATCAACCCAGACCCCGAGGTATCTGAACGAGGTGCAGGCCTCCAGAAGGGTCCCATCGATGGTGTGGAAATTAGGGGTGGTGGGGAGTCGAGAGAGTCTTTGCCTCGAGCCGAAGGTGAGTGAGACAGTTTTCTTTGGATTGAGAAAAAGCTGGTTTGAGCAAAACCAGAGTTGGATTGCATTAAAATCCAGCTGGAGACTGGATGACACTTCTGTGGGGCAGGGACCTGTGGCATACAGTACAGTGTCATTGGCGTACATGTGTATGGATGGGAGTGGGCACACCGAGGACAGGTCATTCAGAAAAATAGCAGACCAAGATCTGAGCCTTGGGGGAACCCCAATAGTTACAGGAAAAGATCTGAGCCTTGGGGAACCCCGATAGTGACAGGAAGGGGGATAGAGGTGTGCAATACAATTCTTACTGCTTGTGTCCTCCCTGCCAGGTATGAGTGGAACCAGCTGGTGACTGCACCTGAGAGACCGGCGTGGGTGAGTTTTGATAGCAGAAGTGAGTGGGAGACAGTGTCAAAGGCCATTGCTAGGCCAACAAGAATAGCTGAGGTTACATGCCCTTTATCCATGCCAGTGAGGATGTCATCTGTGAGCCTTAATAGGGAGGTGATGGTGGAGTGCGATTTCCTGAAGCCAGACTCGTGGTGTGAGAGAAAGGAGGAAGAGTAGAGGAAGGCAAATAATTAGGAGAGAACAAGTTGTTCCTGAACTTTGGCTAGAATAGGGAGCAGGGCGATGGGGTGGTAATTTCTGGTGAGGTGGGGTCGCCTCCTTTTGGGAGAGGGATGACTGTGGCATGCTTCCATTCAGCTGGGATTGTAGCTAGGGAAAAAGAGAGAGATTGAAGAGGGCGGCCAGTGGGGTGATGATGGCTTGGGCAGATAGGTATAGCATCTTGCAGGGCTATTAGTACTTTGGCTGGGGAGACCAGGCAAAACAAGTAACAGGAGGTCTGGGGGGGTGACAAGGGGTAGTGAGCTCATAGGGGGGTATGGGTTAGTGGATAGAAGGGAGGATGCACAGTTAGTGAAAAATGTGTTAAAAACAAAGGCCACTTCACCTGAGTCAGTGACAATGGAGAAACATAGAAACATAGACTTTGACAGCAGATAAGGACCACTTGGCCCACCCAGTCTGCCCATTTCCCTACCTACTGAATAAGCTGCAGATTCTAGTTAACCAACAGCCTACTTCCTGCAACCCCCACTATAATTGTCTTGTGTCTGTCCCATGCATGTTTGAATTCCCCCACTGTTTTAGACCCAGCGACTTCCTCAGGAAGGCTGTTCCATGTATCCACCACTCTCTCCGTGAAAAAAAATTTCCTCACATTACCCCTGAGCAGTCCCCCCTCTATCGTTAAATTGTGTCCCCTTGTTCTTACACATTTCTTTTTCTGAAAGATGCTACCCTCCTGGACTTTGTTGATTCCCTTGAGGTACTTGAACGTTTCTATCATGTCTCCCCTGTCCCTCCTTTCATCAAGAGTATACATATTAAGCTCTCTCAGTACAGTGTCTCTCTTCATATGGTTTCTGCTGCAGACCCTGCACCATTGTAGTTGCCCTCCTCTGGACTGCTTCCATCCTGTCTATGTCCTTGCGTAGATGAGGTCTCCAAAAACTGCACACAGTACTCCAGATGGGGTCTCACCAACTGTCTGTATAGAGGGATAACCATGTCCCTTTTTCTACTTGTGATGCCCCTTCCTATGCATCCCAGTATCCCCCTGGCTCTCCTTACTGACTTTTCACATTGCTTACCCATCTTTAGGTCATCTGATATGACTATCCCCAGGTCCCTTTCCATTTTTGTTGTTGTTAGTACCTCCCCCCTGCTATTGTGTACTCTTATCTTGGGTTTTTGTTTCCCAGGTGCATTACTTTGCACTTCTTTGCATTGAATCTAAGTTGCCATATGCCTGACCATTCCTCCAACCTTGCCAAGACCCTTCTCATCTTTTCTATCCCCTCTTATGTATCAACTATGTTACAGATCTTTATGTCATCTGCAAAGAGGCATACCTTTCCCTCCAGACCCTCTGCAATGTCACCTATAAAGATGTTAAAGAGGACTGGACCCAGTACTGAGTCCTGATGTACTCCACTAGTAACCCCCCTTTCTTCGAAATGTGTTCCATTCACTATTACCTTCTGTGTCCTGTTGTGCAGCCAGTTTGCTACCCAGGCTACCACCCTGGGACCCACTCCCAGGCTGGCTAACTAGATTATTAATCTTTTGTGCGGGACTGTGTCAAATGCCTTGCTAAAGTCTAGGTAGGCCATATCCACAGCCCCTCCCTGGTCTATTACTTTAGTCACCCAGTCAAAGAAATGAATTAGATTCGTCTGACATAACCTTCCTGCTGTAAATCCATGCTGCTTTGGGTCCTGTGCCCCGCTGGCCTCTAGGTACTGAACAATTCTTTCTTTCAGAAGTGATTCCATCATTTTCCCTACCACTGAGGTCAAACTTACAGGTCTGTAGTTTCCTGCTTCTGCCTTGCTCCCACTTTTGTGAAGAATCACATCTGCCTTCCTCCAGTCCTCAGGTACCTTCCCATCTCTGTGATTTGTTAAAAGCATGGTCAGTGGTGTCACTAGGTCCTCCCTTAGTTCTTTTAGGATTCTGGGGTGAATCCCGTCAGGCCCCATTGCTTTGTCCACCTTGAGTTTTTGGAGTTCTTTCAGGACTCTTTCTTCTGTGAATGGACTGGTGTCGACCCCCCTATCCAGAGTGCTTCTATTGTCTGGTTTAGGTAACTCCTCCTCCTCTTCTTTTGTGAATACTGAGCAAAAGTATTCATTCAGTATCTCTGCCTTTTCACTGTCTCCCTCTGCCCACCTCCCCTCTCCTTTATTAATCTTCACTCCTCCTTAACCTTTCTATGCTCCCTAATGTACCTATAAAAGGTTTTCATCCCCCTTCTTAACTGAGTAGGCTATTTTTTCCTCGGTTTGGGCCTTTGCTAGTCTGACTGCCTTCCCCGGTTCTTTCTGCTTTAATTGATACAGTTCCCTGTTGTGGTCCTTCTGTGATTCCTTATACTTTTTGAATGCAGCCTTTTTTTCCTTAACCTTCCCTGCCACCTCTTTTGAGAACCATAGTGGTTTTTTACTCCGCTTTGTTTTCTTTATTTGTTTCACACAAAGGCTTGTTGCCTCTATGATGGCAGTTTTGATTTTTCTCCATTGTTCTTCCACCCCTCCTTTTGGTCATTTGCTAGTGCATTTTCAGGTATTCACCCATTTTGCCAAAGTCAGCCCTTCTAAAGTCCAGTATCCTTGTTTTTGGAGCCCGCTACATTTAGGGCAGGGGTGGCTGGGTGGCTGGGTGGGGGGAGTAATGATTTAATTGTTTTCCAGAATTTCACTGGGTGGTTGAGATTTGAGTGGAAGGAGGCCTTGAAGTAATTAGCTCTGGCCTGTCATATTATCCTAGTGCATACATTACGGAGTGTGTAGTAATGTTGGAGTGCTGCCTGTGTGCCAGTTGCCTTATAAGTTTTCCAAGCATTGTCCCTGGTGTGGAGTTGATCGATGATGTTTGCATTTACCAAGGACAGGTGGGCACCCCTTACATGGGCCCTTTTGAAATGTGCGTAGTAGTCCCAGATTGCAAGAAAACTGGACTTGGAAAAGTTCCAGGGCCAAGTCTATGGAGGATACATGTTGGATGAAAGACCAATCAGTATTAGTCAGATCATTTAGGAGTGCAGCACGGTCTAGTGATTTTTAGGATCTAGTGAGTAGTGTTCGTGGGGGCAGCGTCTAGAGCCTGAATATTTTCCTAACCATGTAAATCATGTGGTGATCACTTACAGAGTTGAGTAGGAGACCAGCTTCTAGAACCCGATGGGGGTGTGTGGTGACGTGAAGGCCCAATCCAGGAGGGAGTGATTTAGAGATTTATGATTGAAGCGAGTGGGTTCCGTGATTTGTTGGGATAGGTTTAGAGGAATCACATGGCTTCTTAGCTTAGAGCTAGTATTAGACAGACAGTTAAAATTGAAATCCCCAAGGATATGTAGCTCGCCCCCCCAAAGCAAGGGATTTTAGGGTGCCTAGGTGGTCTAGGATGACATGCAGGGTGTGTCCAGGGAGTAGTAGGACCCAGCTACATATAAAGGTATTGAGTGTGGGAGCGAGATTTTGATTAGAAGGAGGTCTATGGATTGCATGGGCATGGGGAGCTGGACAGGTGCGAACTGTAGCTTGGAGGAGATGAACATGGCAATGCCACCACCTTTCTTTTTATCTGGGCGGTCATGTTAAGTGAGGGAGTAGCCAAGGATAGATAATTCAGCATCCAAGTTGTGGGGTTTCAGCCATGTTTCAGTGATAATAAGAATATCAGGGCACAGGGAGAGGACATACGGTTGGAGAGAGGTGAATTTATTAAGGATGCTGCATATGTTAAGATGCATTATTTTAAGCCCCCAAGGTAATTGGAGAGTTGGGGAGGTGATATGGTTGGAGGGGGTAGGTGGCCCAGGATTTAACTCTACGTTCTCAGCTAGAAGTAGCAGAAGTGTTATTAGCTGTTTTGCTAGGAGCGTAGCCCATCTTGCCGGGGGGGGTTGAAAGATGCTGTGGGGCTAGTGAAATACTTTGTGTAGGTGAGGAGTGTAAGGCTGACAGCTCAGCATGGAAGGAAGGTGGCAGGATGGGAGCGCCTAGGTCCCAGTTAATTAATATGGCATGTGGGGGCGGACCAAGGATGGAGGTAGTGTGATGGGGGGGGAGTATTTGCCCTGGTGAAGACTGTAGAGGGGTAATAATGTGCTTCAGGGTAGGTGGCAGGTGGGAGGGATGCTAGGGGGGTAAGTAGACTCAATATAGCAAGTGGTAGTGTCAGCATGACGAGATGCTGGGTTTAGGTGGCAGGGAAATTGAAGAGGCAGCCACTAGTGGAGAGGCTAGATAATCTGTGAATGAGAAAGTAGGCTGATTGGTTGTTTCCTGCAAGAGGCCCAGCCTATATAAAGCACTGCTCACTAAGGGTGGTGGTGGGGCAGCCGGCGTGTAGCACCAGCGGGGTCACACACACGCAGATGGAAATTCAAAAAGCGGCCATCCAGGCTTTGAATGGCATCATGTTGTACCTGCAAGCAGTCACTGGCTGAGATTTCAGCTCCGTTTCAGGGGAGGGCAGGACACTCGATGGCCCTCACGATGACTGGCTGTGGAGGAGACAAAAACGGATGGGTTATAACAGGTAGGAGAAGGAGGGTCTGGTACAGATTAAGCAGGTAGCAGCATTCGGATTTGATTATGCTAGCAGGTAGGGAGAAGGAGGAGCTGGCTCAGGTTAAGCAAGTAGCAGCATTTGGAATTGATAGACGACTTGGCTTGCGTTTCAATGGACACAGTTGAGTTATGTCTGCTATAGCGTGCTATTTTGGCAGAGGATCAGGACTGGGCTAAAATTACTGCTAACACACATTAGGTGGTTATAAAGTCTAAAACAAATCTCATAGAGCTGCAGACCTTAACAGGCACAGCTGCACTGCTGTTAAATACACATACAGCTGCTCATCATTAGCAGGAGCTGCTGCACTTTAAAACTGGCTATTGCAGACAGAAGTTGTTTAGCTCCCCAAGCCCTTACTGAGCACCTCATGAGCAGGTTACAGAATGTAGGCAGGAGTCCAAATAAGTTCAGGTAACCTCTAAGAAGGGGAGAAGCCCTGCATAAATGATGATTAACTAAATTAAAGTACCCCAGTGAATGGGGAAAATCACTACTTATTTGTGCAAATTGTTTCAGAAAAATAAACTCCAAATAAATTAAGGTAACCTCCAAGAAGGGGAGAATCCCTGCATAAATGATGTTAACACAATTAAAGTACCCCAGTGAATGGGGAAAATGACTACTTATTTGTGCAAATTGCTTCAGAATAACACTGTCTCCATTGCTCTGCTGACCAGGGCCTTTTCGAAAATGGCACCAAAAGCACAAGTCCTTTGTTTCACACACACGCAGATGGAAATTAAAAAAACGTCTGCCCAGGCTTTGAATGGCGTCGTGTCGTACCTGCAAGCAGTCACCGGTTGAGATTTCGGCTCTGTTTTGGGGGAGGGCAGGACACTCAATGGCCCTCATGACCACCAGCTGCAAGCAGTCACCGGCTGAAATTTCGGCTCCATTTTGGGGGAGGGCAGGACACTCAATGGCCCTCATGACCACCGGCTGCAAGCAGTCACCGGCTGAGATTTCGGCTCCATTTCGGGGGAGGGTAGGACACTCAATGGCCTTCACAACCACCGGACCACTGACCACAGGCTGTTTGCTTTGATTTGTTTTCACTGTTCATACTAGACCCCTACAATTATCCTGGGGGTTTCCATTTTGTGGTTGTTGAAATCTCATTGTCCATGGGAGCTGCATTAGCATATGAGAACATGGTGTCACATCAGCCATTTATACAGTGAATCTCTATGCTGAAAGTACAAGTATCCTGTAAAAAGAAACCTCTGAAAACACACAAACTGAAAGCAATTTAATGGGGGAAACCCCAATATTACAACTCAGTTTGCAAAGCTAAATGAAGGTATATGTGGTATTTCACACCTTGCTGTGACTAGATTTACTGCGTGTCTTATGGTACGAAAAAAAGTCGGAGGTATTGTCTTGCTCCATGCTTACAATACTTGTCTGACATGGATAAACCGCTCTTTACAAAAGTACTAGTACATGCAGATGACCATACAATCACAAGACTGGCCAATTATTTTCTCATAATATTCAAAAATCAGGAAAAGGATGTTACCTTACATTAGCTTAAATACTGCAATAATTCCTGCTTCAGATGTTGAATAGGATTTTACTATTATTAAATCCTCAATGGAATAAATCAGTTCACCCTAAAGTACTTTCATCTGTGTTATGTTTAATGAATTAAGATCATCTTACATCCCCTATTGAAAGGTATGGGATTCAAAGATGCATTAGAACAAAATAATCACAATAATATGACCATATAAATATTTGTTGATAATATTTATTGTCTATTGTTTACTCAAATGTTGTATCTGGGAAAGTTAAACTGTTCTGGTATGATGCTATGTTTACAAATCTATTGCACACTTGTTAATATCAGATAGACAACTGATTAATGAACTGTTTTATGTCTGTCTTCCATCCATTGTATGTTTTGATCTGATGTACCTAGTTTTATTATATTTAACTGGAACATGTTTAGCCTATAGGAACATTATGTATAAATATTGTATGTTAATATACTACTACTAGTAAGATATGAGGAGCTGAGAAGGTGGCTGCCCATTAATGCTCCTTCCCATTATCTGTAATAGGAGAGCCTGTTACCATTCAGTACAGTATACAGGAGTCTAATCTACCTTTAAATTGATTTATATCTTTGCTGATTATAATCTCCTGAAGTAGTTTGTTTCAGGGGGTTAATCATTCTTTGTGTATAAAATGCTTTCCGTTTATTAGTATGAAAGTGTCTTGATATTAACTGTAGGGGGTGACCTCTAGTACCTTCTGGTCATTTTTTAATTCCAGATTTAGTTTGTTAAATGGGTAATTGTCATGTATAATATTGTAGCAGAGAAGTATGTATGGTTCTTCTTTTAATGCTTGTAAAGACTATAAAAGTTGAACAAATAAACTTTTTTACTACTAATTCAGACAGTTTGCAAAGCTAACTGAAGGTAAATGTGTTTTTTTTCACACCTTGCTGTGACTAGTTTTGTTGAAATCTAATTAAGCAGACAGGCATACTGTAGCATCTAAAGGGTGAATTCACATAATCTTCTCATATGCTAATGAAATTCTCGAGGACAGTGAGATTTCAACAGCCGTAAAATGGAGATGCCCAGGATAGTTACTGGGACTAGCATTAATAGTGAAAATAAACTAAAGAAATCACATATATCCCTAACAAGTACAGGAAAAGTGTTGTCTGATGACATGGAAACAAAGAAAATGTACAAAATATGAGGGTGTTTTCCTTTAAGGAGCCATGCATGCCACCTGTTGCAGAAGTAGAAACTTATCTGACTGGGCCACACTGTAGCAATGAGGGCAAGACTGGCACTCTCTGTCCACAGCCTGAACAGCACCCTCTGTATCAGTGAAATGGGGAAATGCATATACAGGTATGAATTTCCCTGTCCAACAGAGTGAGAGCTTATCTCGCCAGAAAACTCCAAGCCCCAGAGCAGACAAGCAGAAAATGCTACAGTGCTGCATTGTGTGGGGACACCAAAGGGTCCAATCCTAATCTGGCTGACAGATGGAGGCCGTGGGACAGATCCCATTACCACAGTCTCATTGCCCATGGGACCCTTAGTGTCCACTGAGGGATTCTTATATAGAAACTTGCCAGTGGCACTGTTCCAATGGCTTCAGCTAGGAGACTTAGGAATAAGACTCCTGTATATCAGCTGTGCTGCAGGTAATCAGGTTGTCTCCCTTGACCTGTGGCAGAAAAACATAGCCCTTTCTCTGTGCCTTTTTCCCCAAACTGCTCCTATGTATTGTAATTTTTTTTTTCATTCACATGGAACCTTTTGCACATATACTGTGACTCCCAAGTGCTCACACAAGTGCCTTGTGTGAGACAAGATATGTAAGGCAGTTTCCCTGAAACTGGCTTTCAATAGTCTTCCAGGTAGGGAGAGACATACAGGCCTTCCCAGTGAAGGGTTGTTGCCACTACTGCCCAAGCAGCTGGTGAAGGCCCATGGCACAGAAACCAAGCCAAAGAGCAAGACTCTGAACTGGTAATACTCCTTCCCAGGACAAAGCACAGGTAGCACACTCGCCTCTGAGGCCTGGAAATCGGAGGGCTGTGGGTTCAGTTCCCACATCTGGCACTTGGGTTAATATCCCAATACTGACACTGTCGTGCAGCATGAGGGGAGTGCTGCACTTCTGAGGTGCCGTCTTTTGGATGAGACGTTAAACCGAGGTCCCATCTGCCTGGATTGGTGGTAGTTCAGGTGGATGTTAAGGATCCCATGGTACTT
The DNA here is from genome assembly GCA_016271365.2 of Neoceratodus forsteri. Classification (NCBI taxonomy): domain Eukaryota; kingdom Metazoa; phylum Chordata; order Ceratodontiformes; family Ceratodontidae; genus Neoceratodus; species Neoceratodus forsteri. The sequence continues at coordinate 80,745,570 of CM057453.1, forward strand.
ATCAAAAAAAAGAGTAGAGGAATTTCCCCGGTGTCCTGGCCAAATTTCTCCCATTCACTAAAAATAACACCAACAGCTTAATCTGGTTCAGTTTCAGTTGCTTTCCATCTGTATTCCCCCTCCCCCCCAGTCACCCCTGAAAAAGGGACTTCTAAGCCCAGTGGGCTTACCGGGTCAACAAAATTCAATAAATAAATAAATAAAGCAGAGGTATTGCCTGGGAGCATTTTTGATCTTGACGTGAAGACATGCCTCCGTCATGTACAGGAAAAAAAAAGGCCAGTTTTGTTTGTGACCGAGGAATGATAACCTGCAGTATTGTAAACTCCCTGCTAGTGTTTCAGAGACAGGGAGAATCTGCCCCCCATAGCCATTCCTTGATGTAACATTTAGAGTGGCGGTATATCCTACAAACAGTCAGGGTGAACCAGTGGTGCCAGTGCCACCAGTACCTACTGCTTTGGGTGCTTTTGTATGGACACCTGAAGTAAGGGGACCTGGTAAGGCACCATTCCCCCCACTCCATCTTGCTGAGAGCAGGTGTGGCTGCCACTGGCAGCAGGCTTGTGATAGGAGCTCCTTCTACAACTAGCTGGAGTAGGATACAGGGACTTGACAGACCTTGGATTCATTCTGGATGTCTGAAGACCCTTTAGGGCTTCTTCCATTTCATAATCAAACAGTTTTGTCATTCCAAAAGGGGCCTTTGATACTGCTTGTTGCACATTATTTGCAAAACTAGCAACCCTGAACCAAGAATATCATCTCATACAATTGCCAGAAGCAGTAGCCCTGGCTGAGGAATCTGAGAACTCATAGGCTGAGCTGAGCAGCAGTTTGTCAACCTCAGCATCAGCTGTTACAGTGTTAAGCAACAAATTCCTGACAGAGCATTGAGGCAAAGCCTAGGCCGCAGCTTTTGCAGTTCTGCACAGGCCATTTTGATATCTGATCATATGGTTGCCTGATCATTTGAATTTTAAGGGTTAGTGAGGCAGAGGCATATGTCTGCTTGCCCATTACCTATCAGGAGGCAAAGTACTCGTGCATGTAGGTGCTTCAGACAAATTATTTGCAGCCATTATGACTAAGGAGTCAGCTTCTGGCTGGCTAGTGTAACTGGGTAATAAATCACCCTCTCAGATTCTTGGTGGAATGGCACAAAAGAGACAACAGACAAGTGGTACTCATGCAATAAATGAAATGTATTACAGATCAGTAATATAGACTTTACTTTTCCTTACCTAGGCAATGCAGACAGTTTCTCTCTTCTCAGAGAAGCTACGTGTTACAAAGGGTCTTATACCCTGATAATTGCTATAGCAATGGCTAAGGAAGATACATAAAATGTATATAACTGGACAAAAACAGGTGGTCTGAGCAACTATCCTAACTAGTATAAAAAGTTGCATAGCTTGCAAATAGATAACAATACAATGAGACCTTCACTATCCAAGGTCAGTTGCAGTGGTGTACAATCACTAAAGATGGCACTGTTGCCTTAGTTATGGAAATACAGTAACAACAATAGAGGAAAACGAATTTCTTTAATGGCTAGTATATATCAGTAAAACATAATGGAGCATAACAGAACACAGATCCTGACACTTATGCTTATATGATAAATGTCTTCGCCCTAAGGTTAGTATCTATACCTATGTAAGTTGCTGCCCATGAGGTGGGGCACGATCAGGGGTGTTGGACCATGGATAACATTCCCCGCCTTGTTGCCTTCAAACAAAATGGCAACAACCACAGGAAAGTAGTGGGATGGAGCTACAGAAACAGTCATTTACAAGCCTGAGGCACGAGCCTTGTAAAGGAATTTGAGTTGTTTGTGATGTTGACTAAGAGTATGTTGCAGACAGCAAAGGGTTAGTATCAGAAAAACAATCAAAAATGCTTGAATAATAATAAAAACTTTTAAAGTTAATTCTAACCAAGTATTGGAAAGAGTAGTGCTTAAATCACCATCATGAAGAACAGTATTAAGAGCATAACCAGCTTTAAAAATATTGTTGCTAATATAGATAAGATGTGAATCCTTTCTAGCTAAAAGGGATTTTAATGAAAGTGTCAAAGGGTCTATGTGTACATTAAATACAGGCAAATATTAAGACAAGGCAAGTAGGTATTGCGGATCAGTATCAGTAACATCTGGTTCAGGGAGAGAAACAAGAGTGATCATAGTGTGACCAATTGCGGTTTTCTGCTGTGGAGTAAAACAGAAGTTAGGAAAATAAATAGCACTAGTTTTGGCACCATAAGCAAAGGAATAATGATGTCACTACACAGTACTGCCCATCAGAATTGTAAGTAACTCTTACAGTTGGAACTCTCCATTGTTGTAGACGTATATGACATGTAAATGACTGGTTGGAAAGCCGTGATGTGAAGCAATGTACCTCCTCCAAGTAGCTCCGGGATGCAGCTGTTTCAGCAACAGCCACTGAAGATGCAGCTTGTGAAGCTTGTTCAGTGAAATTAGATGGCAGATCATCACCCAAGGTAAACGACCAGTTGAGGTGTTCTGGAGAGCAGCCGCATACAGGTTTAACTATGTCAAATACGTCACACTGGCACAGGTAATAGTATCCCTTCTTGCCGAAGCAGTTGGTATGTGGTGTGACCCAAGCTTGTAGAACAGGATGGTAAACAAGCAAAGAAGGCAAGTCAGTTTGTTCTTAGTAAATGTTCTCATCAAGATATCCGATGGAATTTATAGCAGCCAGCTTGTCAAAGACAGAGGTTTGTGGATCAAGGCGAGGTAGTGACATGGTGAAAGTAATCAACATGTTGCCATGAATTGAACAACGGTTAGTAAAATAGCATGGTGCTTGGTTTGGATAACGTGAAACGTACCCAAGATTTCTAGCAGTAGACAGAGAAATACTGACAGAATTTGACATACACAATGTACTTCATGCAGTAGATTTGCAGTGAGGACAATAACATTTAGATATTCTCCTATCATGAGTAATATCTGGAATGCGTCCTGTTTCCAAGTCCCTGAAGAGATTGTTAACAGTGGCAATTACATAAGAACCATAAGCGGAGCATAAATGTTCACGGGCAATATACTGCTTGTCTGCCTCCTTCTTATTTTGAAAGAGCAATTGATTAATTTTTATTCGAGTGTCGTTGAACCCTTTTGCAATTTCTTGCATGTTATAAACAGTAAAATGCTCTTCCTTACTTAAATCATCTATTCCTTGTAATAGTTGTGGTAACATATCATTTTTAAAAGCTTGTTGAAAATTGTGCTTTAATAGCAGCTACATCTGCTCTATTCCAGATCGACATTCCTGAACCAAAAAGGCTAGAGACGGTGCCTGCTGCACCAGTAGCATCTGCAATATCATGCCTAGTGCGTGGTTTACTTTTAGCATTAAGTGTGGGTCTAAAAACACCTAAGTGTTCAGTGGCATGAGGTCCACTAACTGGATCATTTGTGCAAGTTTGGCAGGCAGCTACAATGTCTAGAAGCATCATACTGAAAAATTTAGAAGTGTTGGTCGTGTGACAGAGACCAAACTCTGCCATATTCCAATGTGTAAGATTAAAAATAACTGGAGCATACATAAATTGAGCATTGTTAATCAAAGCTCCTTGAAGAGAAGTGGCAGTCAGGCCACTAGGAGTACCAGACTCCTGAGGAAGACATTCAGTCAGTTCTTCTTCAGTGGGTGGGATCACAGAAAGGAACATAGCTTCAGTAGCCATATAGTTGTGAAGACGGAAAGCTTGTGACTCCTGAGAGGTCAGGTGATCATAAAAGGTAGGATCTATTAAGGCAGTTAAGTTGTAGAGACCAGTATGTCTAAAAGCAGTTTGTCGATCCATGTGTTGGGCCGTCTGTGAAAAGTTCCTTTAGATAAACGTGCTACAGGAATTGTTTAACCATTAAAATCAGTTTCCCATTGTATCTGCAATGTGGATTTGTCTGGGGCAACAACCATGGCATTAAGATAGGCATCTCAGCCTTCCTTAACAGTGATCAATTTGTTAGGGATGTCAATTCGGACTCCCTGTGGGCTGAAGATTGCTGCATCTCTAGCTGAATGTTCAAGTTTGTCAAGCAAATGTGCTACACATTGTCTGTGTTAGTAAAAATGGGTTTGTCTTGAGAGTAAGTCAAAGAAAGTAGTCCTACCAGGATGAGAGGTGCAATACAGCCATCTTGCCAGTATATCTGAAAGAAACAGGAAAGGGTTGTTAAGTGAGGAGTACTATTCTGCCCTAAGAGAGTTGGGAAAAGTAATTAGTTACTTTTATACAACTTGAGCTGATTAGCATGGAACCACTTGTCGGTGGTCTATTTCTGATGCTGAACTCTCACCTGATAAACAACAGGGATGAGTTTGTTGACAACGGGATAGGAGCCTTCCCATTTGCTGGTAAATGAGTGAGCTGGTGGTCTGTATTGGAGAAACATGACTTGATCTCCAAATTGCCAGTCGACTTCTTTAGCATGCTTATCAAAATGGGTTTTTGCTTGTTGTGCCTTACCCATATGATTTTCAGCGAACAAGTGTGTTTTCACGATGTCATTACAAAGTTTTTCATACATATCTGTCCACAGATACCCTATCTGCGGTAGGTGTGTGGAGGTCAATCAACAGGTGCTCAGGTAATCTCATGGCTCTACCAGACATAACCTCATATGGTGTGCACTGGGTAGTTGTTGCAGGAGTGCCCCTGATTGCCATCAGCAGTAGTGGCAAGATGGAATCCTAATCCTTGGGATTGTCATTGATGAATCTGCATAACATCTATTTGATTCTTCTATTTGGTCTTTCTATCTGTCCTGAGGATGGTATGGGATATGAAATTTCTGATCTACTCCAAGCATGTGGAGTGTGTCCTTCATCAGCTCAGCTGTAAAACTGGTTCCCTGGTCTGAGTCTACCTTAACAGGTAGGCCCCACCTGGAGAACAACTGATCCACCAGGATCTTGGCAGATGTCTTTACCGTGTTATTCAGAGTAGGGAATGCCTCAACCCACTTGAAAAACAAATCAGTGACCACAAGTGCATACTTATTGTTCTTGCGGGAGATGGTCAGTGGGCCAATGTAATAGATTTGTATCACATTCCATGGTCCATATTGCCTTTGTGGCAATAATTAGGTGTTTCTTTTCACTGAAATTGGATTGTTCTGGGCATACACTATGCAGTTGTCTACATAGCGCTCCACATCCTTGGTCATGCCAGGCCACCAGACAATGGTTTTAAGTCTCTGGATGGTGTTATCTGCCCCCCTGGTGTTCGCCAGTGGGGGTATCATGAACCATATGGATGAATTCAGTTTGTAAGAATTGTACAACTCACAGTTTCTGACCTGTATCATCCTTCCAATACCAGATCAGTTTCTGATCATGAGATAGGTGTATGTCGTCAGAATGTCTCTTGTATGGACTACCCATAGGTAGCTCCTGTTCAATTCCTTTGTCCAGGTATTTTAAACTATCTTTTAGTTCTGGGTCAGATTTCTGTGCAGCAGAAAGGTCCAGTGGAGGTTCTGGTTGCAGTTTCTGCCTGGTGTTGGCAGCTAAGAATATTCTACCTCGTTTAACTAAGCAAGGACTAGATATTGTATCCAATTTTAGAAAATCTTTACCAATCAATAGGGAGTGGATTTTGATGGGGGACTTTAATTTCAATTGGGGCACTGACCAAAATTTTTATGCGATTGATTTATTTCAGGAGTTAGGAGTTCAACAGTTAATTTCTCAAATTACCAGATTTAATTATAAGGCTGAAAGGGGTTCTACACTTGACTGGGTTGTGGTTACCCACCCATTAAAGATAATTGAATCTGGAGTTCTGTCTGACGTGGTTAGTGACCACTGTCCTGTTTTTTGTATGTGGTCATCTAAAAAGTCCCACAGTCCTCCACTCTATATAGAAACAAGGAATATAAATGAAGTTACATCTGCAGCTATGACTGAAACGTGTGGGCTAATTGATTGGGCCTGTCTTGAAAATCTTCAGGATATCAGTCAAAGATGTTAGAAAGATTTAATGAATTATTTAACTAGGTTGTTAATCACCTAACTCCCCTTAAAAAGATGAGAATCAGGGTAAATAAAAAGGAATGGGTCTCAAGAGAATTAATAGTGTTAATGAGACAAAGAGATAGAGCATGGAAATCCTTTCAAAAAGATAAATATTCCAGCTCATTATTAAACTATAAGACCCTTAGGAATAAATGTAAGGCAGCCATTAGAAAAGCTAAAGTAGAATTTTTAAAAAAATAAACAAGTGTTATCTCTAGGTAACCCTAAACAAACATGGCATACACTCAACAATTTGATGGGTAGGAATACTGGTGAAACAGTAATTACACTTCAAGATGAGGATCAATTAGTTAGTGATTACCCCGTCTATCTCAATTGTTCAATGAACATTTTGGGGACCTAGCAACATTTCAAAATCAGATCTCGTAAATCAATAAAAATCAGCCCTGGATGAGAACCAAAACCATAATCACCCTCTTTTTCATTTTCATATCTTGACCCCAGAAATTGTTACTTATTATGTTTTGAAGTGTAGGCCCAGACTAATGATTGGACAAGATAGGACTGATTTTGGATTACTGAAACTGGGAATTGAAGTTTTGGCTACCCCCCCCCCCCACAGCATTATTTAATTATTCATTATGTCATAATGTTTTTCCCCAGATTTGGAAGTTAGCACATATTAAACCCATCCACAAATCAGGTAGTAAGAATACTGTTTCAAATTTTAGACCCATTTTCCGACTTGCACCATTATCTAAAATTCTTGAAAGAATCGTGTTTGATCAGATACAGGACTTTCTGTTAAAGCATAATCTATTAACTAGCTGTCAACATGGTTTCAGGAAAAATCATAATACTGAAACGGCCTTGGTGGGGTTCATAAACAGCATATGGCGTTCCCTCGATGTAGGGCACTCCGTTGCTGTAGTATTCATGGACCTCACCAAGGCCTTTGATCTAGTAAACCATACTCTGTTGTTCAGTACTTTGAATTAGGTATATTTTTCCAAGAATGTTATTTCATGGATAGGTGGATACTTAAATAATAGGGAGCACAGAACCATCATTGGGCAAGCATGTTCTGATTCCCACTTAATTTCTTGTGGGGTGCCACGAGGATCAATATTGGGCCCAGTTTTGTTTTCCCTTTTTCTGAACTCTGTTCCATCCACTTGTGTTGGGTCCAATCTAATCATGTATGCAGATGATGCTGTGATTGTTTCAGATGGACCCAAACCAGGCCTTGCGTTAGTCAAGGTCCAACAGGATTCTGACACACTTCAAAAATGGCTGTTGTCTTGTAACCTTGGTTTGAATTCAGGGAAAACTAAATGTGTAGTTTTTACAGGTCCCAGGAAAGCTAGAGATAAAAATGTTCAGATTGTTGATTTGAAAGTGAATCCTATTGAGTGGGTGCATAGTTGTAATTATTTGGGAGTCACTTTTGATTCTCAACTTACTTTTGATCTTCAAGCTACCATAATATCCAAATAAATACATCAGAGGCAAGGAATGCTTTTCAGGATTGAATTTGTTCTTATTCTTGAATCTAGGAGGCTTCTAGGACATCGTTTTTTACTGAGTACGCTTGACTATGGTCTGATGATTTACTCAGGAACCAGTGATAAAACGATTCATAAATTACAGTCAACCTATCATAGTGTATTATGATTTATGACAGGCCTCCTAATTAGAACGTACCATTGTGTATTGATAAAGGAAGCCAAATGTCCCTCCTTTTCAGACAGGATAAAATTAAAATTGGGAGTGTTTGTGTTTAAAGGAATACAGGGTTTACTTCCCTAGGTTATTCATGATCTTTTACCCACTCATCAAAGCTACTTAGAGACAAGGGGCCAGTTCCAAGATGAATGGTGTAACTCACAGGTGGCTGTGAGTTACACCATTCGCCGCTATGCCAGGGACCCTACGCCGTATTCCAAGAGTGGCAAGGTCCCGGCACTTGCGACATGTGGGATACACCATGCAGATGGCATATATGCCCCGTATGTTGCAAATCTCTGCCGGTGACAGGCAGCCCCCTCAAAGCCCCCCACCCCGGACCACCATGGCATACACCGGGGACATGGGGGGGGCAGGACTGATGGCACAGGCATCCAGGAGGGCGTCCCATGGATCAGATCCCTGGGGATCCCCAATAATTGGGGGTTGGAGGGCAGGTATGTGCTTGTGGGGGCTTGGGGAGCAGTATGGCACTGTTGCCGCGGCACTGTATTGTGGCATTCAACAGTGCCAGCCATCGGATGCCACTTAGGAGAGCACCAAGCTGCTGTACCAAAGCTACGCCAATGCACCTTTTAGAATCGCATTGGTGGGTTACGACAGCCACCATCCAGGAATTGGGCGATGTTGCTGTTGTAACTCACACTTGCACCATGGCATTGCAGGATGCAGCATAGCGGGTGGCATAACTCGCAGTTGTCGCAGCCTGCATCTGCCATGGTGCAAGTCGCCACCTGGAATTCCAACAGGCATAACATATGGTGTGAGTCCCGGAATACGCCATGGGGTTTGGCATATCTCGCCTTACGCCAGCGTAGCCCGCCTTGGAATCGAGCCCAAGGTCCCAGTACAGAGATTTATTTAGAGTCCCTCTTTATAAAAAAACAGTTGGCCAGAGGTCAGTTATATTTAAGTCAATTACATTTTTCAATTGTATTTCACCCATAGTTACTAATTTTACAAGAGTACGTAGGTTCAAAAATAATCTTGCTCAATGGCTGAATACTATCTCTGATTGTAATTGTAATTGTTAATATTGTATTGTAATTTGTATGCTTGATTTGTATGAATGTTTGTTACATTTAAATAAGTATGTCCTTAATGTTTTTAGTATTATGTTCTACTTGTCACTTGTGAAAATGGGCAATTTGCTCATTTGGTAACAAGTATAAAAAAATTAAAATGAAATAAACAAGGCCATGATGTCATACTCCTTGTTGTTATGGGAGATAGCTGCTACCACGTGCGAGTCTGGGACGATAACAGTATGACATCATCCTTTGATCTGAATGAGTAGCCTGTTGGCTGAATCTACTATGCAGCTGTGTAATGCTAAGAAATAAATTCCCAGAATGCTGGGGTGATGACATAGAACCATGAGGTCAAAAGCAAAATTAGTCCCGAGGTGCCTTACCACCACAGGTAGAGGAATAGAGCGGTAGGTGTGTAGCTGAGTACCATCTACACCCTGTGCACTGGTCTTCCAGCCGGTAGACAAGTCAGATGAAGCTGGGTCCTCATCATGGAGGACTGACATGGCTGCTCCGGTGTCCAGAAACATAGTAAGTTGGTGGCCCCCCATCATGGCCTTTACACATAGCCGTCCATTTATGTCAACAATCAGCTTACTCACAATCTGGACCGGGGCCTGTAATTGTCAGTCTGTGCATTCAGAATCAGTATTGTCTTCCTGTTCCTGAAATCAAAGGCCTGCAGGCTCTTCTAAGGCCTTCTGTATGTCTTGCAAAGGGTACAAGTGTACTTGTGATGTCACAGGTGCAGTGATGGCCTGCATGGGTGGTACTGCCTTGAATGTCGCATCGGCCTGGCCAGTAACCAAAGCAACCTCTCCTTGGCTGCACGATGACTCGACAGCCGGGTGTAGGGTAGCTATAGTTCGTGTAGCTATAGCTCCCTGCTCGGTACAAATTTCCTCCAACAGCTTGTAGAGGGTTTCATTCTCTTCTCTGATTTGTCAATAGCTAGGACCAGTTCAGTATTGGTTCTGGCTATTTTGTTGGGCGTTTGGATTTTTCCAACTGCCTCTGTTGTCTCCATTGTTCTGGCTGTTTCTGTAGTTCGGTCCCCATTATGACTGTCATCAGAAGGGTATCATTTTCTGGTTGTTTCCCTCCACCGTATAGTGGGTGGGGGCATCTGGGGTAGGCTATATTGCAGTTACCTTGTTGGATTTGCTGGACAAAAGGGTGCGGAAGTAGATCTGATAGGCCCGCTCCGTCTTAGTGAGGATATCCTCAAACTTGTCAGTGTCCGGGAAAATGTTGAGCTCTACCTTTTCCCGCAAGACTGGATACATGTTCCCGATGTACAAATCCTTGTACTCAATTTGATCAACATCAAATTGCTCATCTACTAGAGCTTTGCCAGTTTTGTACACAAGCCACAACCGTTGGTGGTAGGCGGACAGGCTTTCCTTTGTACCTTGCTTGACTTTGTATACCAAGCGTGTCCCCACAATTCCCGTGGAATTTTCACATATGAGTGTAGTTGCAATTTCATCAAAGGTGAAGTTTTCAGCACTCCGTGTTGTCTCTGAGAGCTTAGCCCAGAGGGTAGGTTCAACTGTTTGTCACAAGACTTGAACCTGGTACTAGGGTTGGAGAGAGAGAGAGAGAGAGCTTCTCAAAAAGAGAATGCACTTTCTCCAAGTAGCAACTGAAATTGTCAGTTGTGCCCATTTGTCCAATGCTCTGTGCAATTTGCTGGACAGGATGAGTGACTTGCAGGGGGTTGGAAGTATGTGTAGTCGCACCCAGCTCAGTACGTTGCATGGCCCCACGAAATGCAGCCTCTGCTGCCACATTGGTGATAGCCCTGTACTTGTGGTCCAGAGCGATGGAGTCTTTTAGCATTTGGTCAGTTTGGTCCTGAATGGCCTTCTTTTGATCCTCCAGGACAGTGATCCTACTAGTCGCATCACTAATCATGCTGTGAATCTCTGACTCTTCATCCCTAGTGACAGGAGTGAGCGGAGGTGCACCACGGAATACAGACCCTCTGCCTGTGTCATGGGGGCTGCCATCTTGGCATTGTACGTGGCATTCACTATGTTTGCATGGACATGGTGATGCAGTGTGCATGCCGACGTCAGCGCCATCTTGTGAATGGCAAGAGAAAGTTGCTGCACCACAGAAGTTGGACTTGCTTGTGATGTGGCATGCCTCATCATCCAAACCTGAGTCGTCATCGCTGGATGATGTAATCTCAATGGGTGTATACTGAAGCCGATTCATGGCCTTAACATGGTCAAGAACCTCCCGTTGATGGCACAAAGTAGCCATCTTTTATCTACACTTCTTGTGACCAGCTTTTGCAGTGCCCTGCTCAATACCTCTCTGAACCGCTCTCTGCAACACTCTATACGCGGCGCCCAATTTGATGTTTTCCCTAAGCTCTTTAACCCACAACTCACACGCTTGTAATCCTCTTTCAGCTCAGCATTCTTATCTCTCAAAGAATTTGTATCACTCAAAATGAAAACTCGCTACTTAACCTAGATACCAAGGAAAGCGCCAGGGATGATGGACTTAAACCTTTTTTCCTAAAACTAGGCTACACCCATCTCACTGCCCCCATTCTCCATATTTTCAATCTCTCCATCTCTTCTGTCACAGTTCCATCTTGTTGGAAATCCACCCACATCCTTCCCTTATTCAAATCAGGGGACCCACGCGATCTAAATAATTACAGGCCTATCTCAATCTTGCCCTTTCTTTCTAAAGTTTTTGAAAAATCGATATACAATCAATGAAAACTTCATATCGAAACCTTTTTACTTTTAAACTCAGCACAATCCGGCTTCCGGCCTAAGCACAGCAATATCACAGCACTGGCTAAAGTCACTAATGACTGGATTTCTGCTTTGGATACTAAGAAGATCACTGGTGCAGTCTTCTTAGATCTTAGTAAAGAATTTGACACCGTTGATCACAATTTACTAGTCACCAGCCTTACTAAACTAGATGCCACTCCTTCCACAGCTCAGTGGTTTACCAGTTACTTAGCAGGGAGGACTCAGAAAGTTAAAGCCAATGGCTTATTCTCCGCCTCCTTGCCAATTGCCAGGGGAGTCCTGCAAGGCTCCATCCAAGGCCCTATCCTTTTTTCCTTGTACATCAATGATCTTGACTCTTATATAACCAAATCCAGCTTACACTTCTTTGCGGACGACACAGTACTGTATACCTCTGGCTCAACGTTGTCTGAAGTAAGGGACATGCTGCAAGCTGACTTTGCTCAGCTGGAAACTAATCTTCTTCTTAATGCCAAGAAAACTAAGGCTATGATCTTTACTCTTAGTAACTCCTCTACCACCTCCTGGCCTACCGAAAGATTTTGTTGTCACCTCCCTAGGTGAACCTTTGGAAGTTGTCCCCAAATTTAAATATCTTGGCATTTGGTTAGACAATAAACTCTCGTTCAATGACCATCTTGAGGACCTGTCCAGAAGGCTAAAAGCCAGGTTAGGTTTCTTTTTCAGAAATAAGTCTCTCTTCCCGATTGAAATTAGAACCAGGCTTGTGCAGGCCACATTCTTTCCCCTACTTGATTATGAGGATCTAATTTACACCTCTGCAATCTCAAACCTAAATAAGCTGGATGCTCTTTACCACCGTGCCCTGCGGTTCATCACCAGATCCCTGTACTGAACCCAAAACTGTGATCTTTACGCAGCTGTTGGCTGGACATCACTTACCACTAAATGTTTGCTCCATGCTGGTATTTGGACTCTCAAGTTACTACTGAACAAACTTCCAAGCTACCTAACATCTCTCGTCTGCATTTCCCACTGTGCATACTCATTTAGGAAATCTGACTTCATCTTCCTTGACTTGCCTAGGACTCGCGCCACCTTTGGCAAATGCGCCATCTCACATGCTCTTCCAACAATCTGGAACCAACTCCAATCCACCCTGAAACTATCCAGCATGGTCTCGGTTAATTTCTACAAAGAGTTAGTCACATCTAAATAAAAGATATTTGTAGCTGTTTTTAAGCCTCTTCACTACCCCTATGTCCTTACACCTCCCCATCCACTTGGAACTAGCTCTAGTCAAGACATGAAATTATCTAAATGATCTCTCCAGTTATTCTCAAAACCTTCTCCCACCCTTGTCTTCTTTATCTATATCTCACTCCCCCTTACTCTCTTTAGCCCTCTTTCCTCCTCCACTCACCACTCATTCTCAACCCTTCCTTATTTAACTACTCTCTCCTGTCACTGTACACTCCCACATTTATTGCTTCTCACCAGCTAATGCTAATAATCCCTACCTTGTCCTGCCTTAATTGAGCACTATGTATTATATGAACCGTAACTGTACTTTATTTCACTATGATGGACTTCTATGTGTTGGTGCACATGAACCTTATTTGTACATTGTTTCATTTTGTTTTTTCTGTGTTGCCTTTTTATGCAATGTCTCCTTGACTGTTCAAATACTTTAGGACCTCCTTGTGAATGAGCTTGCTCAATGAAGTTTTACTGCAATAAACCTGAACTTTCACAATCGTCTCTTAACAGACATAACTCTCGCTCAGTGTCTTGAGCAGTACAGTGCATCAGCCTGGAATTAGCATCACGGAGTGACTGTGTCTCCTCTGCTAGTTTCTTTTCCTTTTCTGTAGCTCAGATGTCTGCAAGCCCATCTCTTTTTTAGAGGTGCATTTTGCAGTTCAAGGGAGACACACCTCACTGTGAGACTCTCAACAGCGGCATGTAGAGCCACAACCAAAAGACCTTCGAGGTTGTATTTCTTGGTTGTTTGTTTGGACTCTAAGTAATGGTCAGATATTAGCAACAATGGTTTTTCTGCAGATTTTGTGTACAGTGTGAAATCTATCCATCCACCATGGGATGTGAGGTAGTTTGAAACACTGGGTCTCAGTTCTGTGCACAGATCAGACATGACAAATAAGGGGTAGACAAACAAGAAAGCAGTTTGAAAATTGGTAAAAATACCCTGGCGCCATCACCAACCACTTTCTGGTCCCTGGTGGGTGAACAGTTGTGCCAAGGGGGTACGCTGTCACTCACAAAGGGAGTGTAAGGAGTTCTGGTGTGGGTCTACCATGCCCAAGACCAAGATGGTGTGGGTCTACCACAACCACTACCACTGTAAACATGAGTAGGTCCAAGCAGGCAAAATTCGCACTACGCTACTCGACATTCAAAATAAACTGAATGTGAATCTTCCTTTCTACATTGCACCCTGCAAGCGGTTGCAAAATGTAACTGGGTAATAAATCACCCTCTCAGGTTCTTGGTGGAATGGCACAAAAGAAAGAAACAAAGGACAAGTGGTACTCATGTAATAAATGAAATTTATTACAGATCAGTAGTACAGACTTACTATCATTACAGTGTGAACACTGGGAGAACACCAGTTTTCCTTACCTAGGCAATGCAGACAGTTTCTTTCTTCTCAGAGAAGTTACATGTTACGAAGGGTCTTATACCCTGATAATTGCTATAGCAACAGCTAAGGAATATACATAAAATGTATATAATTGGACAAAAACAGGTGGTCTGAGCAACTATCCTAACTAGTATAAAAGGTTGCATAGCTTGCAAATAGATAACACTGCAATGAGACCTCTATTACACAAGGTCAGTTGTAGTGGTGTACAATCACTAAAGATGGCACTGTTGCCTTACTTATAGAGATGCAGAAAAAAATAGAACAAAAAGCATTTCTTATGGCTAGTGTGTATATATATATCAGCAAAACATAATGGAGCCTAATAGAACACAGATCCTGGCACATGCTTATATGACAAGTGTCTTCGCCCTAAAGTTAGTATCTAACCTCTGTAAGTTGCTGCCCGTGAGGTGGTGGCACCATCAGGGGTGCTGGACCATGGATAATGCTAGCATAATAGGCTTAATAAATGGGGCTGGATACTGCTTATCATCAGCCTTTCTGGTACTACAGGCAGTGAGTTTAGTCTGTACCATGCAGTAAAGATAACATCCTCTAATGCAGGATATATAATGGTTCAGGATTATATTCTACCTTGTCATGAATGCCCCTATTGATGACAGAAGCAGCAGTGTGCCCCAGGACAATGGTGGCCTCAAAGAAGGAGGATGCTGTAATGTGCTATTAGCAAGTGTCAATGGTATTTGAGAGCTCTGAGGCGCTGTCGACAAGGTAGCTGCCTGCATATGTAAGCCAGGTAGAATGTGTCTTATCATCTTGGAGAACGACACAAGTACAACCTGAAAGTCGATAATGCCCAGGACAGGGTCTGGGACTATTTGGGTCGATGATGGGCCTTGGCCCAATCATGATGGCATCGTACCATCCATAGTAGGTACAGCAGCACCTAAGCCAGACCCTGACCTTGGTGTCTCATTGATGGTTAGAGGGGCTGTAGTCAACATAGCTGAAATGGTCGATGACGCATAAAACTAGTTGTGTCATCAATGGGCCTTAGTCCAATGACAAATGCACCCTACCATCCATATTAAGTATTGCAGTACCTAAGTCAAACCCTGACCTTGGTATCACATCGACCGTTGGGGGGTGGAGCCTGTAGTCAACATCGGAATGGTTGATGACTTGGTCCATACAGCAGATACATAGAAGTTGTCAGCAAATAAGGACTTCTTGTCCACCTAGTCTGCCCTATCAATCCACCCATGTTATGATGCACAATGCCCATTACAACTCCTGGAACACCCCGCCTCCAAGATACCTTTGTGTTCATGCCATGAATTTTGAATCCTGTTGACAGTTGTAGGCCCCCCAACCCTTCTGGTAGGTCATTCCAAGCATCTACCACGCTCTCCATGAAAAAGTACTTCCTCCCATTACCCCTGAGCCTTCCCCCTTCTAATTTCATACTATACCTCTTTGTTCTTGAGTATCCCTTATTCTGGAAGATGCTCCCTTCCTGCACTCTGTTTATACCAGTGAGGTATTTGAGTGTCTCAATCATAACCCCCCTTTCCCTCCTTATCTCTAGGGAATAAATATTTAAGTCTCTTAGTCTATCCTCATAGGTCACCCCATGTAAGCCCTGCACTATTCTAGATGCCTCCTTTTCACCGCCTCCACCCTGTCTATGTACTTAATGAGATGTGGCCTCCAAAACTGTATGTAGTACTCCAGGTGGGGTCTTACCAGTGTCCTATACAGGGGTATTATTACCTCTCTCTTTCTACTGGTGATATTCTTCCCAGTGCATCTGAGCATTCGGCTAGCCTTTTCTACCACCCTATCACACTGTCTAGCCACCTTTAGGTCATCCAAGATGATAACTCCCAGGTCTCTTTCCTGCTTCGTGACTGTCAGCACTTCTCCCCATTCATATGTTGCTCATTGTTTTTTGTACCCTATGTGCCTGATCTTGCACTTTTTTGTACTGAATCCTAACTGCCAAAGTCTAGACCATTCCTCCAGTTCTTTTGAGGTGCTCCCTCATCCTTCAACCTCCCTGGTGTGTCCACCCTGTTGCAGATCTTTGTATCATCTGCAAATAGGCATCCCTTCCCCTCCAGTCCCTCTGCAATGTCTCCAATAAAGACACTGAAGAAGACTGGCCCCAATACTGACTCCTCTGGCACCCCACTCATCACCCTTCCCTCACTAGAGTGTAGCCCGATTACCACCACACTTTGGCTCCTGCCAGTATGCCAGCACTCCACCCATTTTACTGTTTTAGGACTGATCCCAAGTCTGCGCAGTCTGTTTAACAGCCTTTCATGTGGGATGGTGTCAAAGGCTTTTCTGAAGACTAGATAGGCCATATCCACCACCCCACCTTGGTCCACTACCTGTCACCCAATCAAAAAACTATCAGGTTTGTCTGGCAGGACCTCCCTCCTGTGAAACCATGTTGTCCTGCATCTTGTAGCCCACTTGGAGCAAGGTATTCAACTATCCTTTCTTTCAGCAGTGATTCCATCACCTTGCCCACCATTGAAGTAAGGCTGACCAGCCTGTAATTTCCAGTTTCCTCCCTATCACCACTCTTGGACTGGGACCACATCCACTCTCCTCCAGTCTCCTGGTACATCCTGTTTCCAGTGATAGGTTGAAGAGTGCCATTAGTGGGGCACCCAGCTCTTCCCCGAGCTTCCGCAGTAACCTGGGGTGCACTGCATCTGGACCCATTGCCTTGTCCACCCTTAACTTTGCTAATTCCTTCAGGACTCTTTACACAGTAAGGGGGCTTATGACCACCTCCTGCTCTTCTATGGCCTAATTCTGCAACTTCACCGCTTTCCCCACCCCCTCCTTAGTGAATACTGAGCAGAAGTACTCATTCAGTATGTCTGTTTTTTGTCTGTCCTCCTCAACATAATCCCCCTCCTCCTCTTTGTCTATTCCTTCCTTGGTTTTCCTCCTTTCACCAATGTACCTGAAAATGTTTTATACCCCTTCTTTATTGACCTGGCTATATGGTCTTCTGTTAGCGCCTTTGCTATCCTAACTGCCCTCCCTGCCTCCCTTTTTCTCTCCTGGTAACACTCCCTATACTCCTTCTTCTGTGTTCTTTTATATTGTCTAAAGGCTAGTTTTTTAGCCCTCACCTTCTCTGCTCTCTAGTGAACCATACTGGCCTCCTTCTCCTCCTGCACTTGCTGATCTGCCTGACACAGAGTTCAGTAGCTCTTTCAATTCCCTCCCTTACTATAGACCAATGTACCTCTACTCCCACCTGTCCCTCCATCCCTAAGGTATTATCTAATTTTTCCAAAGTCAGCCCTCCTGAAGTCCACAAGCCTCGTTTTGGTGTGGCCAGGCTCTGGCTCAGTTATGTCAAACCTCACCATCTGATTATCACTGGTCCCCAGGTGGTCCACCACCTCGATGTTAGTGACAGAGTCCCCGTTTGTTAGTATCAGATCTAGTATCGCACCCTCCCGCGTGGGTTCCGTTACAAGCTCCCTGAGGCACACCCCTTGCAGAGAGTCAAAGATGTCCTTGCTCCTTGAGGTTGCCACGACTGGGAGACTCCAGTCCACATCCAGAAAACTGAAGTCTCCCACCAGCAACAACTCTCCCTTGCAAGCTATCTTTTGTATTTCATGCAACATATCCATATCCACTTCCTTCCCCTGCACTGGAGGTCTGTGTATCACCCCAAAAGCATAACTGACCCATTCCTTTTCTTTATGGCAACCCACAGTCATGGCTGGATTAACCTGTATGCAGATTACGCCATGGCGTAGGGCCCTGTGGTTCAGCAGGAGCCCCTCGCTGTTTAATTTAACTTAATTTATTTCCTTTTTCCCTACCCGGCAGACCACAGCTGCCGACCTCAGACTGGCCATACTTGCTGTACTGTTGAGTGGCTGTGGGATGATCATATTCACAACATTGTCCAAAAGAAAAGCACCTCCCCGGGTCAGGTCCCCACACTCCGAGCGAAGTCTTTCAGTCTCTCCAGCTCCACCTCTCGGGGCAGGGAGCTGCACAGCACAGAGCAGTCCATGATCAGTACAACCTGACCCCACCACCACAGCCAACCATGTCTCAGAGATCCTTCTGGAGGTGTGGCTACTGGGGAGCGGGAATCTGCATGCATGTGAGTGATGTCAGAGTGTGTGGCTGGGCAATGGGGAGTCGAGGAAGGAGAAGGACGAGTGGATAATGGTCGGTTGGAGATCATCTCGCTCTTGATCGAAGAAGACTACAGACTACTAGTAGAGAGAGCTGGCCAGGCCGGAGTCATCTGATTTGCCACCATCCAACAATTCTTTTCATCGGATGTCAATGATGACTCTGACTTCGAGAGTTGGAGAGACGGCATACATTCATCGAGTGCTGGTGACTGTAGTCAGTCAGTCAGTCAGTGCTGCTGCTAGGCCTCTGATCCTGTAAGGAGTCCCGGGCCAAGTCCGATGACTGACCAGTCTGTCAGGGCAGTCCACATCCCCAGGTATGTTGTTACTTACTGCATGCTAAGTGCCAACACTGTTGTTGGCTTTCCTATTTTGTCTTGACTTCAATGATTTTGGGATTTGGCGGATGATTTGGTTGGATTGGAAACGGTGGGAAGGGAACACTTAACAGCAGTTAATTGAATTGAAGCAAAAAATGACTAAAAAAACGGAGACAAGAAAATAATTGCATTTCCGTGGGGTGAAGATTGCTTGCTACTGCTACTAGCCTGGGCTAAGGGGGCTGCAAGCTTCTATAACCATGGGGGGCTACCAACTATATTCATTGCTTGAATTTGAATTATTTGATGAATCATTTATCAGAAATCTGGGAGCAAAACCACATTGCTCTGAAAGGATTCTATTTAGATTCACCACTAAGTTAGAGGTTAATTGTTACATTGATGAATTGCTGGCATTTACAAGGTTTCTGCGTGCCTGGTGCCACAGGAGTGGGATACTGGCATTTAGGGGCCCCCCCTGCCCGGGTCCCAAAATATGACTTGGAGTAGGGCCCCCGCATCCATTAATCTGGCCCTGCCCACAGTACCTCTGCTCTTCCTCTCGCCCCTTGTATTTCTGTAGCTTTTATGTTGTTCGTTACATAAAGAGCTACCCCTCCCCCTTTTCTGCCTACCCTGTCCCTTCTAAATAAAGAAAAACCTGGAATGACCAAGCCCCAATCCTGGTGCTCACTGCACTAGGTTTCTGCAGTGGCCACTAGATCCAGATCCCCCACCATGGCAGTCTCTGAGTCTGCCATTTTGTTGTCCAGGCTACAGGCATTCGCACACATGGCCCTCCATATGTTTTTCCCTTCCTTGATACCATCCCGTTTTAATCCTCACCTCCACTTGCAGGGCAGTGCCAGCTAAGTTCCCTTCTTCTGTACCTTACCTCTCTTCCTCTGTAGTCTCATACTCCCCCTTTGTCAGTTTAACTGCAGGACCTCTTCCATATATCCTGCCCGGTTCTCCTACAGGACTCTAGACCCCACCTCATTTAGGTGCAGCCTGTCCTTAGAATAAAGCCCCTGATCCACTCATCTGTCACCCCTATCCTCCAAGACAACCAAACCTCTCTGCTCTGCACCAGTCCCTGAGCCATACATTAAACTTCTGTATCCTCCATTTTCTCCCTGTACTGGCATTGGTGACCAGAAGAACCTCAGAGTAGAATTACCTTGTTTCACCAGTGACTGGGGCCTCGTCAGTGAAGCAGATTTCTATTTACCTCTATGATGACCCAACAATGAGGAGGGCTGCAATGCTGACCATTCTCTATCCTGGTCCTTGGAGTTCAGCAGTCGTTTCTCTACCAATGGTGAGGTTGCAACCGTTTTACCCAATTTCTTCTCCCTGACTGCAAAAGTTTACAGAAGGTAATCTTTCTAGAGTTTTTTTTCACTGTCACCTTGTTGCTTGGTTGAATCCCTGGCAAATCTCATAAGTCCTCCCAAACTATGTGTGTGTGTCTTTGCAAATTTTCTCTCAACACTTACAAAACTGAAATACAGGATCTACTTTGGCGACATGGAGTGCCAACAAAGTACACTTATAAGAAGAGCAAAAAGAATAAATGTCAACAGCTAGTTGATGACATCTCCCTCAACTGGTCTGACAAGACTGATTGATGGTGAGAAAAGAACTGAGAAGTGATAAGCCACCTATGTTCATATAGACGCTGAAGCATGACATTGTCATGGGTGGCCCTTGGCTAGCAAATGTTTTTGTATGGTTCTAGTACTTGGCAGCTATAGTTCCAAAGGTGTGGACTAATGGAAGAGATATCCTTGAAGAAGATCTTTCTTGTCTTTATGGAAAACAGTATATAGAGGATCTGTGACCAAGGCACAGATTTCAGACACTGCAAGCAGAGGTGATGGCCACTAGAAAAACAGGTTACTCACCTGTAACAGTAGTTCTAGGAGTGGTATATGGTGCACATCCACACTTCTGGCAGATTCCTTTCCCTTTATATCTCTGGCTAGCAGGTTTCCAAGCTGGCTCCTCCCACCCACCCGGGTGGTAACTCCATCAGTTCCACTCTATGACATCAGATCTTACCCGCTGGAAGCAAGATTCAGTGTGCCACTTGCCAGGGGAGGATGGGTGGGTTGTGTGGATGTGCGCCATATACCACTACTAGAAATACTGCTACAGGTGAGTAACCTGTTTTTCTAGGGACGTGGATATGGTGTACTATCCACACTTCTGGCAGACTTCTAACAGTTCTCCAGGGAGGTGGGGGCAAAGCACACACACCCTACTTAGGGAACAGAGATTGGAGAGTCGAGGAGCAAAAACCAGCTTCCCGGCATGACTCAAAGTCAATGTGGCAATGGGAAACGAAGGTGTGCTGACTTCCAGGTTGCAGCCCTGCAGATTTCCTGGACAGGGGCATCCCTGGAAGCAGCCACCAAGGCAGCAGCATGTCTGGTGGAATGAGCTCTTAGCCCTATGGGAGGCTCTCTACCAGCCAACCTATAGCAGAGGTCGATGCAGGATACAATCCGGCTGCCAATTGTCTGCTTTGCTGCTGGTCTGCCAGGTGCAGCTTCAGCGTAGGTGATAAATAGCTGACAAAAATCTCCAGCTGTGCACTGCTTATAATAGGCAAGTACTCACCTCAGGTCCAGAGTATGGAACCTGAGCTCGGCCTCCAAGCTGTGGCCGGTGAAGAACACTGGCAGATTTATCACGTGGTTAAGGTGAAACTCCGAGACAGCTTTTGGGAGGAACTTTGGGTTGGGGTGAAGGACAACCTTGTGGCTAAGGATACTCCACCGAGAGTGCCTTGAGCTCAGTGATCCGTCTGGTGAAGAAGATAGCCACTAAGAAGGTGGTCTTCCACGTCAGGTGAGAGATGTCACACCTGTACATCAGTTCTAATGGCTTGCCCATGAGCTTTGCCAACACCAGCAACAAGTACCAAGGTGGTGGTGGATTATGTTCTTGGCACAAGCAATAAATGCATAAGGTGTGGAGGTCCATCCAGGTCATCTTCTGCCTGCAGTTGCACTTTTTAAAACTGGGTACCGACTTCAAGTTGTCTATACCAATGGTAAAAAATTTCAAACTGAATTCGAAAACGAACTTGAAGACATAGTGGTGTCATTGGTTTTTGAAAGCGAAGGGCCTACTCAAACACAGAGTGCTAAGGAAGGAACCTTCTTTCAGCGGAAAGGAAATCTGATGTCACTGGGCATTGCCAAGGAAGTTACCACCCGGGTGGGTGAGGGGAGCCAGCTTGAAGACCTTCCAGCCAGAGATATAAAGGGAAAAGAATCTGCCTGAAGTATGGATGGTACACCATATCCACGTCCCTAGAAATGCTGCTTTCCATGTTAAAAATTTAAGCTCACAAGTCACAAGGGGTTCGAAGGGTTTTGCAAGTAAGCATATCCGCAAGGTTGATATCCCAGGCAGCCACTGGTTTCCTGATGGGAGCCCTTGTGTGTAAGATGCCCATTAGGAACCTCTTGAACAGTGGCAGCTGTCGTAGGTAGAGGGTATAGATGGCAAGGTAAGTATTTTTAGACGCTGAATCCCGGACGCTCTGGGCACCATACAAGTAAAAACACATGTAACACAACAAATAAAAACACACAAAAGTAAATAGATTACAACAATAATAAACAGGCCACTAAAAATGGAAAAAAGTCAGAGGTTAAAAACAGTTGCTAAAATTGGGGTAATCCCAGGAAAATTATCTAGAAGACTGTATCTGGGAATGCCTGACTAAACAGAAAGGTCGTGAGGTGGGCCTTGAATACCTCAACTGAAGGAGCCTCCCTTACAGCTGGAGGAAGCGAATTCCACAGGATGGGGCTGGTGACACTAAAAGCTCTGTCACTGGCAGTTTTCAGCCTCGGTAAGTTCTTATGTAACTGTACTATCTTACTTCGAGAAACAGCTCTTGCAGCAGGTTACACCATTAGGACTGATTCCCCAAGCAGTATGGGAGCAAAATACCCTGATCTGGAGGAGGATAGGAGGGATTCTGGAGTGAACCAAAATAAAGACAGAAGTCCTTGAAGGACTGCCAGGCCAAAACCAGCTCTACGCCTAGAGGCGATGTCCAGACTGTAATGCCTGATAAAGGTATGTACTGTACTTCAAGTGGCAGCCGCGCAGATGGCTGATGTAGAGACTTTCTTAAGTGCCGTGAAAGAGGTAGCCACCTCCCTTGTGGAATGTCCTTTCACTGATCCCGGTAAAGGCTTGTTGCGCTTTTGGTAACAGAACACGATGCATTTGACCAGCCACTTGGAGAGTGTTTGCTTAGATACAGGTGCTCATTGCTTCCTGTAAGCAAATGAGAGAAAAAGCTGATCTGACTGGCAATGGGACTTGGTTCTGGTGAGGTAGTACCTGAGGATCATATGCACATCTAACGTGTGCAGGAGAGCTTCCCCTCGGTTAGAGTGGTTGGGATAGTACACTGGAAGGTCAATATCCTGATTGAGAGTTAAGGTTTAGACCACCTTGGGAAGAAACTTAGGATTTGTCCTTAAGTAAACACTGTCCTTGTGAAAAACCAAGTAAGTTTCCTTACACATGAGCGCATGAAGCTCAGAAACTCTTCTGGCGGAAGTAACCGCAACCAAAAATAAAGTCTTCCAAGAGAGAAGACGCAGCTCGCAATCCATGGCTGGTTCAAACGGGGGCAGTGTGAGCTGCTCTAGGACAAAAAGAAGATCCCAAGGTGGAATGGGGTCCTTGATAGGAGATCTCAAATGGAGGATACCGTGCAGAAAAGTGAGGGAGGCCTCTAGCTGCGCTAGTTACCTCTGACCTACGGGGAATGGTATGCTGAAATGGCACAGAGGTGTACCTTCATAGAGGAATATGCTAGCCCGGATTCATATGGGGATAGTAGGTAGTCCAGCACTGACCTTTTGGGATAGTCAAGTGATGCTAAGCCATGGGCCTG
The DNA here is from genome assembly GCA_016271365.2 of Neoceratodus forsteri. NCBI lineage: Eukaryota > Metazoa > Chordata > Ceratodontiformes > Ceratodontidae > Neoceratodus > Neoceratodus forsteri. The sequence goes on from CM057453.1 coordinate 80,769,186, forward strand.
AGCCCAAAGACAAAACCTGCGCCATTTCATGTCGTAGGTGGCATGAGTGGAGGGTTTTCTTGCCGTAACTACAACGTCCACTACTCCCTACGAAACCCCGTGTCTAAGGACTACTATGTCCTTAGGAGCCAGGCATGCAGGTTCAGTGACCTGAGGTTCGGGTGGACCAGGGAGCCAGCCTCCTGGGACAACACGTGGGAGCTGACCAGCAAAGAAAACGTTGGGTTCTGGGCCAATTGGTGCAGGAGTGGGAACCAAATTTGCCTGGACCAGAAAGGCACTACTAAAATCATCGCAGCTCCATCCTTGTGGAGCTTCAGTAGAATCCTCTGGATCAAAGGGAAGGGCGAGAAAGCATAGAGGAACCTACCTGTCCAAGAGAGGGACAATGTGTCTCACCAGACAACATCAGGCCCTGTATCTAGTGAGCAGAAATTGGGTAGTTTTACGTTGGATGGGGATGCGAATAGGTCTAAATCTGGTGTCCCCCATCTGCAGAACAGATCCTCTACTACTACTTGCAGCAGTTCCCATTCGTGAGCCTTGGTTTGCGACCTGCTCAGGCAATCTGCGATGGTGTTGTCCACACCAGGAACGTGTACTGCAATGATCTCTGAGCCATGCTGTAGTTCCCAATCCCATACCCTCTTTGCTTCTTTGCACAGAGGGTAGGAGTGCCTCCTTGCTTGCTGATATAATACATCACTGAGGTATTGTCTGTTTGAAGTAACAGAAGACCTGGCATGATCTCTGACTGGAAGGCCTGTGGAGCATACAGAACTGCCCTCATTTTGAGGATGTTGATTTGGAGGTGAGACTCCAGGGTCGACCAAGATTCCAGGGTCCTGACTCCTTCCAGGTGGGCTCCCCAACCAGACCCCGAGGCATCTGTGGAGAGAGTCAGAGTTGGAGCAGGCGCTAAGAAGGGGACTCCTATAGAAAGGTGCTCTGGGATGAGCCACCATTGCCAGTCCTGGATGACTGCGTTTGTGATCCGGACTAGTTGATGCAGATGATCCTGCTTTTGGTCCCATTGGCTCTTAGCATCCATTGGGTAATCCACATAAGGAGTTGAGCTAGGGAGACCATTGCGATGGCTGCTGCCATGTGTCCGAGCAGGCAAAGAATGATCCTGGCTGAGACTGATTTCTTTTCCATCATGTCCCTGATGAGGGACTGAATGCATTCCGCACTGTCCTGAGGCAGGAAGGCCTTCCCTTGATTGGTGTCGAGAACCGCACCGATAAACTGCACCCTCTGTGAAGGGACAAGGCATGACATCTCCTGGTTGATAGTAATGCCTAGCGATTCGAAGAGGGAATCAGTGTCTTGAATCACGGCTATCAACGCCTCCCGAGAGGGGGCCATAAGGAGCCAGTCATCTAGGTACCGGAACACATAGTGGCCCTGTCTCCTGAAAGCCTCTGCCATGACTGCCACACACTTCGTGAACATGCAAGGCGCTGAGGACAATCCGAAGGGGAGAGCTCAGAAATGGTAGTGGCGTCCCAAGAACTCGAAGCACAGGGATTTCCAGTGTGCTTGAGTGATGGGGAGATGGAGATATGCATCCTGCATATCCAGCGACGTGAGCCACGTGCCCTGCTTGAGCATGGGGATGAGACCCGGAAGGGTGACCATGTGGAAGCGTTTGTACAACCCGAAGGTGTTGAGATCGCTGAGATCCAGGATTGGGCACAGGTCCCCTATCTTTTTCGGAACCAGGAAGAAGTGTGAATAATAGCCTTCTCCTCTCTGGTTCGATGGAGCTGGTTCTATGGCATCCTTGTCCAAGAGTGCCAAGATCTCTTGCAGTATGAGTAAGGCATGCTGACCCGAATAACGGGAGATCAGAGGAGGCCTTGATGGTGGGCAGTTGAGGAACTCAATATTGAGTGTCGGTGACCTACTATTTGAAGAACCCACCTGTCGGAGGTTATCCTCTGCCACTCTAAGAGGTGGTAAGAGATATGACCCCTGACCCTTCCTTCCCTCGGATCCAGAGGAGGGGCAGGGGCCAGCAAGGAGTCATGCTGTGGTGGTATTAGACCAGGTGGGCTAGGCAGATTTTTGGTGTTTCTGGACCTGACCTGCGGGGAATCTTGGTTGATTCTTTCATTAAAGTTGCCCCTGGGTTGTTGGCCGGAACGTGGCTGTTGCCATTGCTGCTGGCTGCGAAAACGATTCTGGTTCCTCGAAAGAACCAGTCTTAAACCTTACATAGCTTGTATAGTACTGACCACCTTCTCAGCGTCCTGTAATTTGGAGATTACTCTTTCAGATTCTTCACCATAAAGACCACTCTATTATCTGGGACATCCAGGATGTTCTTCTGGACGTCTGGGGTAAAGCCAAGAGCCAAGAGTGTCTCCAGAGACAAACGCCTGTAGCCGCGCCCCTGGCCGCCGAGTCAGCTGAATCATAAGTGGCCCGAAGAACCTGGGTTCCCATGTCTGACCTAGTAAGGAGGAGGCTCAACAGCTCCTCCTTTTTCTCACTCTCCAGAAATTCTTTGATAAGGTATTGGCCCTGTTCCCACAGGGCATTCTGAAACTGCACCATGTGCGTCAGATAGTTGAGAGACCTTATTGAGCATGTAGCGAAGAGTACATGTGTCTACCCAGTGAATCTAGCTGTTTAGATTCCTGGTCCGGTGGCTGAGTGCTCAAGTACTGAGGTCTCTGGGACTGGTCATGTGAGGCTGTAATGAAAAGAGAATCAGCCAAAGGTTGCTGTGCCAAATAGGGGTCTTCTATGGGTACCCTATAGAGGCGATCAGCCTTCTTGCATACTGCCGGAGTGGAGTGTGTGTGCTTCCACATGGCTTTAATGACGTCAGTAAAGGCATCCACCATTGGTGGGACCACCATAGGCTTCGGATCTTTTAGCCTGAGGTACCAGGTGAGGCGTTATCATTCGGGATCTAAATCTTCTGTCTCCCACCCCATATTTTCCTGGATGTGCCTCATGATATCAAAAAAAGGAGGGTTCATCTGGTGGTGACCTAAGCAGGTCTCGTGGGTACGGTGATGGGGGACTAATCTGAGAAGAGGACCTGGAGGTGTCAGAAGTATCCAGCCTTGAGTCATCCCCTGGTGTGGGCTGTCTGCCTCTGGGGCGTTTTGGGCTAGGGAACCCCAAGGGAGACCTGGAGGGGGGTCTTTTCCTTTCTCTTGACCTGCCTCTAGGAGGTGGTGTAGGCTCCTTAAGGGTAGGTGACACCTTGTTTCTGGGTTTCAGAGGAGGCTGTGGAGGTTTTGTGGGCACCACATCCTTCTTAATGGTGACCTACCAAAAATTAAAGAGGTCTTTCACCTCTTGTAGATTAAGGCCGGAGGACGGACCAGGTGTCGGTGCCTGTCCATTGACGGGATCAGACGTTGGGCCTTGAGGCGTAGTCAGGTCTAAAGGCAAGCCAGTGTCCTCAGTATCACCTGTCTGGTCATCAAGCATGTTGGAAATCTCCTCATCTGAGGACCCCTGGCGACCGGTATCAGCCAGCATAGGTGGCGCTGGCATTGGTTCTTTGGGCCGTTTATCAGGCGTCGGGTCGGTCATCCGTTTGGACTCCGAGGTCCGCTTAAGGGAAGTCAGCTCCGTCGTCTTCCTTGGAGGGGTGTCCAGCCCTCTAGGAGGTTGGGAAACTGAACATTTGTCAGAGTCCTGGCATCTGTCGGATGCATCGGAGAAATGTTTCTGGGCCGATTTAGATTATTGCCGGTCCGAAGCCTCGGGTCCGGCTGACGAGTCTGGCATCCGGCTACCTTTCTTAGTCTTGATAGGATGAAGGTAGACTATACTAGAGCCTCCCGCAGAGGGTACCTTCACCGGAGGGGGCTGAGAGCGAGCCCGGGAGGGGGACCTGTCTGACCTCTTTGAGCTGGAACTGGCTCTGGACTCTAAGGCCTGACTCAGTAATCTAGTCATGTCCTTATCCCAGTGCTTTTCATGGTGTTTCCCGGATCTAAGTTGGGAAGATTTCCCCCCTGGAGGAAGGGTTTTTCTTCCATGGCCTTGATTTTCTCTTCTAAAAGGAACCCCTGAAGAGCATTTTGGCGGCGGATCCTGGTCCTGTTATTAAATTGTTGACAAATGGAGCAGGCCTTAATATCATGCTCTGGGCCTAGGCACCATACACAAGCCATGTGGCGGTACTTAAATGGGATCTGTTTGCCACAAGCTCACTTGGAGGGGTGTTCTTTGAGAGAAGGAATTGGAGAAGATGACATGCAGGTGCATTTTTAAATTTAAAAAATACTGATTTTGATCGTCGTTCGTCTGCTAGAGGCATCCATGAGGCCGATGCTGGCAAGTGGACAGCGGGAAAAGAACTGAGGGATGCTGGGGGACCACCCCTTTTGTATGATGCTGGACATCAGGGGCGGGGCTGACGTCGGGGGCAGTCCTCCGCTGGATATTGCTAGCTAGAATTTTTCCGTGGGGTCCTGGTGCCTGCCGGCTTCAGTCCTAATGGTGTAACCTGCTGCCAGAGCTGTTTCTCAAAGTAAGATCAGAGGGAGTCGACGTAGGCAGCAGGTTTAAGAAGGTCTGACAGGTAGCCGGGCCCAGTCCATGTAGGGTCTTAAAGGTGAGCAAGCCCACCTTGAAGAGAATCCTCCACCTGACCAGCAGCCAGTGCAGTTCACGCAGCACCGGGGGATGTGGCAGTATTTAGACTACCCCGTCAACAACATGGCAGCTGCATTCTGCACTAGCTGTAGCCAGTGGAGGGTACCTCCCAAGACCCCGAAGTAGCACGCATTACAGTAATCCAGTCTTGATGTCATGAAGGCATGCACTAAGGTGGGAAGGTCCATAGGTGGAACTAGGAGTTTGATCCTGGTGATATTCCTCAGATGGTAGAAGCTGGTCTGGACAACAGATGACACCTGAGATTCAAATGTCAATCTGCTGTCGAAGGCCACATTAAGATCGCGCACCGTGGAGGAGGCCTTCAATGGCACAGACCCCAGGAATAATCCTGTTGCTGCACCAGTGGGCATCCTATTATGCCCTTTGTTTGACTCCGCCACCAGTACTCCATCTTATCGGGGTTCAGTCGCAACCAGCTGGAGGCCATCCAGTCATTGATCTTGATAAGGCACTTATTTCATACTTCCACTGCATTGGATGTCTCAGGGGCAAAGGAAAGATACAGCTGGGTATCATCAGCATAACAATGAAAACCCAAACTATACTTCCTAATGAGCTCTCCCAGGGGTAGCATATACACGGCAAACAGCATTGGTGACAAGACTGAGCCCTGCGGTACTCCACAAGACAAGAGGCTAGGGGAGGAAGAGAAATTCCCCATCACTACCCATTGCCTCCTGTTCGTGAGATAGGACTCAAACCAACAGATGACAGTGCTGGCGAGTCCACAAATTCCCTCAGGCAGTCGAGTAACACATAATGGCCCACTGTGTCAAATGCCGAGGAGAGATCGAGGAGAATGAGAATTGTCCCCTCTTCTCAATCTCTCGCCCTGAGGAGGTCATTGTGCACCCGAACTAATGCAGTTTCCATGCTATGCCTCACTTGAAACCCAGAGTGGAATGGCTCGTATAGATCAAAGGCCATGAGGTGCTCCTCATGCTGCTGTGCCACAATCTTCTCAACAACCTTACCTAAAAATGTTAAGTTGGAGATAGTACGGTAATTCACCTTGAAGTCAGGGTCTAATGATGGTTTCTTCAAAAGGGGTCTGACCAGTGCCTCCTTCAAGGCATCTGGAAAAAAAATCTCTGACAAAGAACACCGGGCCAACAGAGTCAACACATTCCATCAAGAAACGTGTCAGCACCAGGTCCAGTTCACAATATGTGTGCTTTAGCTTGGAAACTACCTCAATAACCTTGGACACCTCCACTGGTTTAAACTCCCCCCAACTAGGCAGAGTGCTCTCTGGAGACACAGGACGATCACTGTCAGACATACTGTGACTTGCTGGTGGAATTCTCTGCTGGATGGCGGACACTCTGTCTAAGAAGAATCGAGCAAACTCTTCACAGAAAGCATCCAAAAAGGCTTTTTTTCAGCTGCAGACAAGCTGGATGTAATAATCTGTCCACAGTCTGCAAAAGTACAGTTGGTTGATTCTTCCCAGAAGCAATTTCCCCTGGACAGGAAAGTACAGTTACGAAAGAACTTACTGTAACAGTAGATCTTTGAGAAGAGCTCTTGCAGCAGGTAGCACCATGAGGACTATGCCGCCAGGTACTAGGACCCCAGGGAAAAATTTCTAGCTAGAAGTCTAAGGCGGGGGACCGCACTCTTGACGTCGGCACTGTCCCCGATGTCATGCATGGTATAAAGGGGGCGGTCCCCCGGCACCACCTCAGTTCACGCACCAGAGACCTGGCTAGCATAAAGATGGGGAACTGAGGAGGTTCTCTCATCCCTCAGAGAGAAAATTACAGTTACATAACCCCGGGGGTAGGAGGGAGGGAAAGCACCTGCTGCAAGAGCTCTTCTTGAAGATCTACTGTCACGGTAAGTTCTTATGTAACTGTACTATCTTACTTCGAGATAGAGCTCTTGCAGCAGGATACACCATTAGAACAGAGTCCCAAGCAGTACAAAGATAAAATCCTGGTCAGAAGGGTGGTGGTAACGCAAAAAAAGCAAACCACTGGTACTCTTCAAGAGAGTAGTCCTTGGAGGATGGCTAGACCAAAGCCTGCTCTCCTCCTTGAAGCAATGTCCAGACTGTAGTGCTTTATGAAGGTATGGACTGAACTCCAGGTAGCAGCTGCACAGAGATCTGCTTCTGAGACATTCCTTAGAGATGCAAAGGAAGTGGCAACACCCCTAGTAGAATGACCTTAAACCGATCTCGGTAAAGGTTTATCATACTTCTGGTAACAGAACACTATGCAATTGACCAACCTTTCAGCCAAAGTCTGTTTAGCCACAGGTGCCACTAACATTCATCGGGCAAAGGAGACAAACAACTGGTCTGTCTTTCTGGAAGATCAGGTGCGATCTATGGTGAAACGAAGAACCTGGATGAACATCCAGAGTATGCCAAAGAGCCTCCCCTTTGTTTGAGTACTCTGGGTAGTAAACTGGAAGTTGAATGTCCTGGTTAAGCATAAAGTCAGACACTACCTTTGGTAGAAACTTAGGATTAGTGCGTAGGGATACACTGTCCCTGTGAAAAATCAAATAAGGCTCTTTGCACATCAGAGCCTGAAGCTCAGAAATCCTCAGAGCAGAAGTAACTGCAACCAAAAATAACACTTTCCATGACAGAAAGCATAGCTCGCAACTTGTGGCTGGCTCAAAGGGAGGCAACATAAGTTTTTCTAACATAAACAAAAGGTCCCGGGGAGCATAAGGTCCCACCTGAGAGGCTTGATGTGCATGATGCCATGCAGAAAGGTTTTGGACAAGTCCAACTACGCCAGAGTCCTGCCCTCCACAGGCACATGAGAGGCTCACAGTGCAGAAAGGTGTACCTTTATGGACGAGTAGCTAAGACCCTTGTCAGATACGGAAAGAAGGTATTCCAGTATTGAAGTTACCGGGCAGGTAAAAGGATCTAGGAAACGGGAGGATGCCCACAGGAAGAAACGTTTCCATTTCATGGCATATGTGGCCCTAGTTGAAGATTTCCTTGTGGCCACAATGACCTCCGCTACCCTAGAAGATACCCCATATCTGTCGCTGATTAAGTCTGCAGGAGCCATGTATGCAGATGCAGTGACTGAAGATTCGGGTGCACTAAGGTTCCTTGATCCTGTGAGAGTAATCAAGGGGACTGGGGCAAGGGAACTGAAGGTTCCAATGCCAGCTGTTGAACCAGTGGAAACCAGATCTGTTGAGGTCAGAATGGTGCATTGGGGACGTGGTCGCCTGTCCTGCTTGAAGTTTGAGTAGCACTCTCTGAATGAATGGAAAGGGAGGAAAGACATACAGAAACCTCCCTGCTCAAGACAGGGACAACTTGTCTCACCAGAAAACACCAGGCCCTGTTTCTAGCGAGCAGAAATTGGGCAGTTTGGCGTTGTGTGGGGATGCAAAGAGGTCCAATTTTAGAAGGCCCCACTTTCTGAAAAGGTCATCTACTACGTCTTGTAGTAGCTCCCATTCCAAAGCCTGAGACCGAGAGTGGCTGAGATTGTCGGCTGGGATGTTTTGAACCCCTGGAACATGAACCACTGTGAGTTCTTGGTTGTGCTCCACTGCCTAGTACCATACCCTCATGGCCTCTCTGCAGAGGGGGTACGAGTGTGTGCTCCCTTGCTTGTTGATGTAGAAGATCACCGGCATGTTGTCTGACCAGATCAGTAGAGGATACAATCCAAAGATACTAGCCCCCCATAGTATAGCATTGCAAAATATATTTAAACTTTCCTCTGCCAAAGTTGGCTATATTTACTTCAAGCTCCATGTGAGGAGAGGGCAAACAACATACAATCCAAAGATATTAGTGCCCCACCCCCACATAGCACAGCATAGCATAACATATTTAAACTTTCCTCTGCCAAAGTTTGAATATGTTATGCTATGCTATGCTATGCGGGGGGGGGGAGGGGTGCACTAGTATCTTTGGATTGCATGTTGTTTGCCACAACCTAGCAGCACCCCTTAGAAGAAATGTGAATTCCAGTGTGGAGTAACATAAAAGGTTTGAGCATGCTATTTTGGATTTGTTTGAGTCTGGGGAGTTTGTGGTGCTCCTTCTTAGCATGCTCACTTTAAAACACCTGTGCAATATCCTTGTTGGGAGCACAGTATAAAAGGAGTCAGCTAGTAGCCATTGAGGCACTGGAAAGTTAGGGACTAAGTCGAAGGATCCCACCTTGATGTTGGTGATTAAGCTTACTCAAATTGGAATTCCAGTCTGAAACTAAGGGGACCCTCTCCTCACATGGAGCTTAAAGTAAATATAGCCAGCTTTGGCAGAGGAAAGTTTAAATATGTTTTGCAATGCTATGGGGGGGGGAGCGCTAGTATCTTTGGATTGTATGTTGTTTGCCACAACCTAGCAGCACCTCTTAGAAGAAATGTGAATTCCAGTGTGGAGTAACATACAAGGTTTGAGCATGCTATTTTGGATTTGGATCAGTAGAGGCTCTGGCAGGAGAATATTCTGGAACACCTGTAAGGCATAGAGAACAGCTCTCATTTCCAGCACGTTTATGTGGAGGTCTCATTCCACAGGGTTCCAAGTCTCTCTTGTCTGGTGGACTTCAAAGTGTGCCCCCATCCTAGACCCAAGGCATCCATTGTCAGGATTTGCTGAGGACTGGGACTTAGGAAGGAAGCCCCGGATTCTAACCGAGAGGGGGTAAGCCACCACTCCAGAGTCTAACTTTGGACTAACCTTGGAGACTCAGACTGGTTGGTTGAGATCATCCAGGCTCTGGTCCCACTGAACCCTGAGGTTCCACTGCAGAACCCTCATCTGCAGACGAGGTATGGGAACAGTGACTATAGCAGCTGCCATGTGGCCTAGCAGCTGCAGTACTGTTCTTGCTGGAACTTGATTTGTGGAGGCTAACCTCTGAGCCAGTGCCCTTAGTCAATCTGCCCTGTCTGAGGGGAGGAAGGCCCTCACTTGGACAGTGTCCAAGATGGCCCCTATGTACTGCAACCTCTGGATAGGCTGGGGGGATGACTTGGCTAGGTTTAGGGTGACCCCCAGATTCTGGAACAGGTGAAAGATGTCTACCAGAGAGTGATATAGTTGATCTCTTGTGGGGGCTGTTAGAAGCCAGTCATCGAGGTAGGGACAGACATAATGCTCCTCCCTCTTGAGAGCTGCTGCCACTAATGCCAGGCACTTGGTGAACACCCTAGGTGCCGAAGAAAGGCTGAATGGCAGTGCTCTGAACTGGTAGTGCTCTCCCTGGAAGGTGAAGTGGAGGCACTTTCTGTGGGACAGCAGGATCTTTATATGCATGTAGGCATCCTGCATGTCCAGGGAGCAGAGCCAGACCCCTTGGTGAAGCATAGGTGAGCAATCCCGGGAGTGTCACCATCCTGAACCTTTTGTATTCGATGAAAGTGTTCAGTTGGCTAAGGTCCAGGATGGGACGAAGGTCCCCTGTCTTCCTCGGGACAAGGAGGAAGTGAGAGTAGTATCCCTGTCCTGTTTGTGATGGAGGTATGGCCTGGATTGCTCTCTTGTCTAGGAGGGTGTGGATTTCTACTCTGAGAAGCCCTGCATGGGATGGTTAGCAATGGGAGGGCACAGGTGGGTTGTTTGGTATGATCTGTGTAAATTCTAGTGAATAACCGAGCTCCATTATCTGAAGTACCCACTGATCTGTGGTGATATTGGACCAGCCGTTGAGGTAGAGGGAGAATCTTCCACCTACTGTCTCCCCCTGCAACTCCACCAGAGGAGGAGGGGGGTGGGCAGGAAGTCACGCTGAAGTGGTGGCCGTGGGCAAGGGAGCTCTGCTGCTCTTGGGTCCCTGCAGACACGGGGTACCCTTTCTCTTGAAACCCCCATCTTTGTTGCTGTCTCCTTCCTTGCTGACTCTGTTGCTTATGAAAGGGTTGGCACCTGGGTGCAGCCGGCTTGGATTTGTACATTTTGCGTACCTACAAGACCGCTTTCCCCGAATCCTGTAGGCCCATAATTAGTTTTTCTGCCTCTTGTTTGAAAAGGACTGAGCCCTGAAAAGGTGTCTCAAGGATTGCATCTTGAAGATCCTGGCAGAATCCTGAGACCCGAAGTCAATAGTGGTATCTCAGACATACGCCAGTGGCGGCAATGTCTGCCAAGTCATACAAGCATCTAAGAATGTTCCTTCCGACGTCAGCCCCTGACTGGAGGACTGCCATTAATTCAGACTTACTGTCAGAGTCTGGCTGGGCCTTGGCCAGGTCCATGGCCTTATTCCACAGTGATTTTTGGTACATGACCGTATGGGCCAAAACATAAAGTGACCTGACCATATATGTGGCCGAGGAAAGTACAGTTATGTAAGAACTTACCGTAAAGTACAGTTACGTATGCACTTACCGTAACAGTAGATCTTCGAGAAAAGCTCTTGCAGCAGGTTACACCATTAGGACTGAAGCCAGCAGGCGCCAGGACCCCACGGAAATTTTCTAGCTAGCAGTATTCAGTGGGGACCACCTCCGACGTTGGTCCCGCCCCCTATGTCACGCATAGTACATCAGGAGGCAGTCCCCCCGAATCTCAGTTGTCCCGCTGGAGACTCCCAGCCGTTGGATGACATCAGAAGAGGAGACTAAGGATCCACCATCAAGTGACAATCAGAGTGGTGTTGAGAACACCTGATCCTAGGAGAAGGATATCGGAACAAAATTCTACCCTAACGGGATGTGGGGTGGATACTGCTGCAAGAGCTGTTCTCAAGATCTACTGTTACGGTAAGTTCTACATAACTGTACTATCTTACTTCGAGAAACAGGTCTTGCAGCAGGTTACACCACTAGGACTGATTCCCAAGCAATATTGGAAATTCCTCACCATTGGGAGGAGGGAAGGTAGAAATCACTAGTAGAACCGAAGCCTAGGACAGACATCCTTGAAGGACTGCTAGACCAAAACCTGCTCTTCGCCTCAATGCAACGTCCAGGCTATAATGCCTGATGAAGGTGTGCTCAGTGCTCCATGTGGCTGCTGCACAGATGGCTGAGGTGGACACGTTCTTTAATGCTGCAAAGGAGGTAGCCACCCCCCTTGTGGAATGACCCTTAACTGCGTCCGATAAGGGTTTGTTAAGCTTCTGGTAACAGAACGTGATACAATGTATGAGCCACCTGGACAGCGACTGTTTAGAAACGGAAGCTCCCATGATCCTGTGGGCGAAGGAGACAAAAAGCTGATCAGATTTTAGGTGGTGTTTGGTTCTGGTCAGGTAGTATCGAAGACACCTATGCACATCTAAAGTGTGCAACAGGGCCTCTCCTCTATTAGAATATTTAGGAAAGTACACTGGTAGATCTAAGTCCTGATAAAGGGTGAGAGCTGAGACCACCTTAGGTAGAAACTTCGGATTAGTCCGTAGGGATACCCTGTCCTGGTGGAAAACCAAATAAGGTTGTTTGCACATCAGTGCGTGAAGTTCAGAAATTCTTCTGGCTGAAGTAACGGCAACTAAAAACAACGTCTTCCACGTAACGAGATGTAGCTCGCAATCCGCGGCTGGCTCAAAAGGTGGCAGCGTAAGCTGCTCCAGGACAAAGGGTAAATCCCAAGGTGGAATAGGATCCTTAATCTGAGGTCTAAGGTGGAGGACACCTCTCAGGAAGGCTCGTGCCGTGTCCAACTGGGATATGGGACGTTTGCCTATAGGAGTGTGATAGGCTGAGATGGCACAAAGGTGTACTTTTATCGAGGAGTAGGCCAAGCCCGTCTGAAAAGAGACAGGAGGTAGTACAAGACCAACCTTTCTGGACAATCCATTGACGAAAACCCCCGCGCTTGAGCCCAGAAGCAAAATCTGCGCCATTTCATGGCGTAAGTGGCATGAGTGGCCGGTTTTCTAGCAGTCGCTAGAACGCCTGCTACCTCTTGCTAGACCCCGTATAGCATAATGGCTATGTCTCTAGGAGCCAGGCGTGCAGGTTCAGCGAACGAAGGTCCAGATGGACCAAAGAGCCCGCCTCCTGAGACAGTAAGTGAGAGCTGACTGGCAGAGGCACTGGAGGTTCCCGGGACAATTGATGTAGTAGAGGGAACCAGATCTGCCTCGGCCAAAACGGCGTGATAAGTATCAGCATTGCTTCCTCTCTGCAAAGTTTCAAAAGGACCCTCTGGATCAACGGAAAGGGAGGGAAGGCATAGAGGAATCTGTCCGCCCAGGAGAGGGACAATGCATCTCGCCAGAAAACACCAGGCCCTGGATCTAGCGAGCAGAAATTGGACAGTTTTGTGTTGTATGGGGACGTGAAAAGGTCTAACTCTGGTGTACCCCATCTGCAAAACAGATCCTCTACTACCTCCTGGAGTAGTTTCCACTCATGGACTCTGGCCTGAGAGCGACTCAGGCTGTCTGCGATGATGTTGTCCACCCCTGGGACATGAACAGCAATGAGGTTTGCGCCGTGTTGTAGAACCCAATCCTACACCCTCATGGCCTCCCTGCAAAGTGGGTAGGAATGGGTGCCTCCTTGTTTGTTGAGGTAATACATCACTGCGGAATTGTCTGTTTGTAACAGAAGAGTACCCGGTGGAAGCTCCGACTGGAAATCCTGCAGGGAGTAAAGAACTGCTCTCATTTCCAAGATATTTATGTGGAGATGAGTTTCTTGGGCTGTCCACAGGCCCTGAGACCTGACACCGTCAAGGTGTGCTCCCCACCTGAGCCCTGAGGCATCTGTGGAAAGCGTCACAATCGGAGATGGTGCAATGAAGGGGACCCCCACTAATAGATTCCTTGAATCTAGCCACCATTGCCAATCCCGGATTACGGTCTTCGTGATCCAAATTGGGAGCTGCAGATAGGCTTGCTTTTGATCCCATTGGACCCGTAACATCCACTGGGTCACCCGCATGTGGAGACGGGCTAACGGGACTGTTGCAATGGCTGCAGCCATATGTCCGAGCAGGCAAAGGACCTGTCTGGCTGGGACAGTCCTCTTTGCCGAAAAGTCCTTGATGAGGGATCTGATGTGTTCCGCTTGTTCCTGGGGTAGAAAAGCTTTCCCCTGGATGGTGTCCAGAACTGCACCTATGAACTGCAGAATCTGTGACAGAACCAAGCGTGACTTCTCTTGATGGATAATGATGCCCAATGTCTTGAACAGCGACTGGGTGCAATGAATGGCAGACATCAGGGCCTCCCGAGAGGGTGGCATCAGAAGCCAGTCATCCAGGTAGGGGAACACGTAGTGGCCTTGTCTCCTCCATGCACTTCGTGAATACCCAAGGTGCCGATGACAGTCCGAAAGGGAGGGCTCGGAACTGATAATGGTGACCCTGAAACTCGAAGCGCAAAAACTTCCTGTGTGCTTGAGCGATGGGTATATGCAGGTAAGCGTCCTGCATGTCAAAGGACACTAGAAAAACACCCTGCTTGAGCATGGGTATCAGACCTGGAAGGGTCACCATGTGGAAGCGTTTGTATAGGACCAAAGCGTTGAGGTCGCTGAGGTCCAGTATCGGACAGAGGTCCCCCCATCTTCTTGGGAACCAGAAAGAAGTGAGAATAATAACTTGCACCCCTTTGGTTCCGCAGTACGTGCTCTATAGCTTCTTTTTCGAGAAGCGCAAGCACCTCCTGCTGTATGAGCAGGGTGTGCTGACCCAAATAACGGGAAAGCAGGGGAGGTCTTGATGGTGGGTGATCGAGAAATTCGATGAAGTTACCTTTCTTGACCATTTGGAGAACCCAATAGTTGGCGGTAATCGACTGCCACCCTGAAAAGTGGCAAGCGATGCGACCCCCGACCTTTTGTGCCTGTTGATCCAGAGGAGGGGCGGGGACTGGGAAGGAGTCATGCTGTGGCAGCACTGGTTCCTGCAGGCTGGGCCGGTTTGGTGTAACGTTGGCCTCTGCCTGGGGAAGACTTAGCCTGGGCTTTACGATGAAAGGTGCCCCTTTTGTTGCTGGCCGGAACGTGGCTGCTGCCGTTGTTGCCGGCTGTGAAAATGGTTCTGGTTCCTACCAAAGAAACCAGGCCTTGATCTGTACATGGCTTGTACGGATCTAACTGCCTTCCCGGCATCCTGGAGCTTGGTGATAACCTTCTCCGAGTGTACACCAAATAAGACCTCGCCATTGTATGGGATGTCAAGAATGTTCTTCTGCATGTCCGGGGTAAAGCTGGAGACACGGAGCCAAGAGTGTCTCCGGAGACAGACTTCCGAAGCTGCGGCTCTGGCAGACGAGTCCACAGAATCACATGCAGCTCGTAGCACTTGGGTTCCCACATCAGACCCTCTGCGGAAGAGGTTTAGGAGCTCCGCCTTCTGATCGCCATCCGGTAATTTGTCGACAAGATCCTGGCCCTGTTCCCACAGGGCATTCTGAAACTGAACCATGTGTGATAGGTAGTTCAGGGACCTGATGGAGCATGTAGCAGCCACATACATGCGCCTCCCCCCCAGGGCATCCAACTGTTTGGATTCTTGGACTGGTGGCTGTGTGTTCCTATGCTGCGGTTGTTGGGACTGGTCATGAGAGGCCGTAATGACTAGGGAATCAGCCAGAGGTTATTGTGCCAAGTACTGGTCCTCATTCAGGGCCTTGTACAGGCAGTCAGATTTCTTTGCACAGCGGGGGTGGAGAGTGGACGCTTCCAAGCAGCCTTGGCGATGTCCGCGAAGGTGTTCACCAAGGGTGGCACTACCACAGACTTTGGATCTTTCTGCCGAAGATAACGGGCAAGGCACTGTCTCTCAGGGCCGAGGTCTTCAGAATCCCATATTATGTTCTCCTGGATGTGCCTCATAATCTCAGAGAAGGAGGGATCATCTGGAGGTGACCTGGGTAGGTCTTGTGGGTCAGATGATGGGAAGCTGAGTGGAGAAGGAGATCTGGAGATTTCAGAGGTGTCCAATCTAGAATCCTCCCCTGACGGAGTGTACCGATGACGTCTGGGTCGCTTGGGGCTGGGAGACCCTGAGGGAGATCTTGAGGGAGGCCTTCTCCGAACCTTAGATCTACCCCTAGGAGGTGGAGTATGCTCCTTAGGGGTTGGTGGTTGTCCTGCTGGCCCCTGTGGTGGAGGAGGGGGCATAGGAGGTGAAGGAGTAGGAGGAGAAGGTTTTACAGGGATCATATCTTTCTGGATAGTGTCCCACCAGAAAGTGAAGAGATTCTTGACCTCTTGAATGTTCATGCCAGATGACAGGCCTGGTGCTGGTGGTCTGTTGCCAGGGTTGGGCGTTGGGTCCGCAGGTGTCTCTGGGGTGGGCGAAGTTTCCCTTGGAAGCCCGGCATCCTCTGTGTCGCCTGCCTGGTCCTCAGGCAATCTCGTGTCCTCCTCCGTGGAATCCCTGTGACCGGTGTCCACCGGTGACTAGGGGGCAGTCTTCGGCTCTGGTGAGTGTGAGACCAACGTCGGATGCTTGGCCAGCGTCTGTGGGTCCAGCAAATGCCTGGACAACATCTGGTGTTTGGCCGATGTCCTCGGCTCCGGCGAATGCTTGGCCGACTTTGGGTGCAAGGCCGACGTCGGGTCCGTCGTCCGCTTAAGGGACGTTAGGTCTTTTGTCTTCCTGGGTGGAGGATCCAGACCCCTGGGAGGCTGGGAGACCGATCTGGAGTCGGGGTCCTGACATCGGACAGAAGAGGAAGACTTGTGACGGTCAGAGGGAGTGGAGGAAGCCTAAGGCCTGGAAGTCTTTATGGGTTGAAGCGAAGCCGAAGAACCACCTGTAGCCTTGACCTTAACCGGAGGGGACTGAGAACGAGCCCTGGAGGGAGAGCGGTCAGATCATGTGGAGCCTGATCTACGTGAGTCCGAGGCCCGGTTCAGGGATCTGGACCTTGCCTTCTCCTGGTGCTTGTCCCGGTGTTTGTGGGCTTTTGAGGAAGATTCACTTCTGGAGGAACGTTACTTATCCATTCTGCTGAGTTTATCTTCCAAAAGGTACCCCTAAAGTGCCTTCTGACGGCAGATCCTGGTGCGGCTGTTGAACCCCTGACAGAAGGAGCAGGCCTTGGTGTCATGGTCCGGGACTAAGCACCGCAGGCAGGATGAATAAGGATCCTTGAAAGGGATCTTTTTTCCGCAGGCACACTTGGAAGGGTGTCCCTCAGAAGAAGGAGTTGGAAAGGCCGACATTAGTTAAGTAAAAACTACTATGAGAAGTTCTTAGTCATGCGCTGGAGAAAGACCGAGAGGCCGATGCTGGCAAGTCAACACTGTGAAAAGAACTGGGGATTCTGGGGGACCACCTCCTTATGTACTATGCCTGACGTCGGGGGCGGGACCGCCGTCGGAGGTGGTCCCCGCTGAATACTGCTAGCTAGAAAATTTCCGTGGGGTCCTGGCGCCTGCTGGCTTCAGTCCTAATGGTGTAACCTGCTGGAAGAGCTGTTTCTCGAAGTAAGATCAGTAGATCTTTGAGAGGAGCTCCTGCAGCAGGCTACACCTTAAGGATTATGTCATCAGGCACTAGGACTCCACGGCAAACTTCTAGCCAGCAGTACCCAGCTGGGGTCTTCCCCTCACATCAGTCCGCCCAACGAAGTCACCCTCTGTATAAAGGAGGTGGTCCCCAGGCTCATCTCAGTTCACCCACTGGAGACCTGGAGGTTGATCAGCAGGAGAGGAGCTGAGGCAGGAGCTGAAAGTTCCCATCAGGAAAAAACAATGGGGATGTAGGGAAGGAAATAGCGCCTGCTGCAGGAGCTCCTCTCAAAGATCTACTGTTATGGTAAGTTCTTACGAACTGTACTATCTTTCTTCGAGTATGAGCTCCTGCAGCAGGCTACACCTTAAGGACTGAGTCCCAAGCAGTATCCCGGGAAGGAAAAAGGGAAAAAAACAGGGTGGCAGGAACAATTCCCCTTCAATTTAAGAAAGTAGGCCTTGGAGCACAGCTAGGCTGAATCCTGTTCTCTTTCTGGAAGCAATATCCACAGTATAGTGTTTAACAAAGATATGCACAGAGTTCCATGTTGCAGCAGCGCAGATATCTGTCGTCGAGACATTTCTCATAGCCATGAAAGATGCAGCCATCCCCCTTGTTGAATGACCCATGACTGGTCCGAGCAAGGGTTTTCCGCACTTGTCATAAATGAACACATTGCAATTAGTCAACCATTTTGACATGGTCTGTTTTGCCATCGGCTTTCCCAGGGTCCTGGGGGCAAAAGAAACAAACAGCTGCACCAATTTATGGACCGTTTTACTACAGCTTAAATAGTAAAGTACAGTTACGTAAGAACTTACCGTAACAGTAGATCTTCGAGAACAGCTCTTGCAGCAGGTTACACCATTAGGACTAAAGCCGGCAGGCACCAGAACCCCACGGAAAAATTCTAGCTAGCAGTATCCAATGGGGGACCGCCCCTGACATCCGCCCCTCCCCGACGTCAGGCATCACATAAAAGGCAGCGGTCCCCCAGCATCCCCAGTTCTCCCGCCGGAGACTCCCGGCTTAAGTGTGACATCTGCAGGGGAGACCGAGGATCTGCTTCCAAAGGAAGGTTAGAAATAAAAAAGGCATCAAAGGACACTGCAGCCTAAAAACTAGGTCAGAAGACTCAACCTCCAGAGGGGAAGGTGGGAGGGGAAACTACCTGCTGCAAGAGCTGTTCTCGAAGATCTACTGTTACGGTAAGTTCTTACGTAACTGTACTATCTTACTTCAAGAAACAGCTCTTGCAGCAGGTTACACCATTAGGACTTAATCCCAAGCAGTAAGGGAACAATTTGCTTTCGGGAGGAGTATAGGAGGAATGCTTCAAGCTTCAGGACAAAAGTCCCTGAAGGACCGCCAAGCCGAAACCAGCTCTGCACCTAGAGGCAATATCCAAAATGTAGTGCCTGATGAATGTGTGTACAGTGCTCCAGGTCGCTGCTGCACAGATGGCTGAAGTGGAGACATTTTTAAGCGCAGCGAAGGAGGTAGCCACTCCCTAGTAGAATGACTCTTCACCAGCCCCGGTAAGGGTTCATTGCGCTTCTGATAACATAACATGATGCACTTTACCAGCCATCTAGAAAGCGACTGTTTAGAAACAGGAGCACTGATTATCCTCTGAGCGTAGGAAACAAAGAGCTGGCCCGATTTATGATAGGCTTTGGTTCTGGTTAGATAATATCTGAGGCACCTATGCACATCCAAAGTCTGCAACAGAACTTCCACCCTGTTACCGTGATTCAGGTAATACACCGGTAGGTGTATATCCTGGTAGAGTGCGAACTTAGGATTTGTTCTTAAGGACACCCTGTCCTTGTGAAAAAACAAATAAGGATCCTTGCACATGAGTGCATGAAGCTCAGAATTTAATCTGGTAGAAGTAACAGCAACTAAAAGGAGCGTCTTCCAAGCGAGGAGACGCAGCTCGCAATCCGCGGCTGGTTCAAAAGGAGGCAGCGTAAACTGCTCTAGAACAAAAGGAAGGTCCCAATGTGGGACCGGGTCTTTGATGTTAGGTCTCAAGTGCAGGATGCCGTACAAAAAAGCGCGAGAAGCCTCTAGTTGAGCTAGAGACCTGTGACCTATCGGAGAATGATACACTGAAATAGCGCATAGATGTACCTTAATGGAGGAATAGGCAAGTCCTGCCTCATAGAGGGATAGAAGGTAGTTTAAAACAGACCTTACAGAACACTCCAGTGGGGTCAATGCTAGAGACTGAGCCCAAATACAAAATCTATGCCACTTCATGGCGTAAGTAACATGAGTAGAGGGTTTTCTGGCTGCCACCAGAACGTCCACAACTTCCTGAGAGACCCCGTATCTCAGGACTGCTATGTCCTTAGGAGCCAGGCATGCAGGTTCAGAGACTGAAGATCTGGATGGACCAAGGAGCCTGTCTCCTGGGACAGTAGGTGCGAGCAAAATGGCAGAGGCACTGGAGGTTCCTGGGCCAGCTGATATAAGAGAGGGAACCAAATCTGCCTGGGCCAAACGGGTGTTACTAGAATAAGGCACACTTGCTCTTGACGGAGCTTCAATAGAACCCTCTGGATCAAAGGAAAGGGCGGGAAAGCGTAGAGGAACCTGCCCATCCAAGAGAGGGACGTGTCTCACCAGAAAACACCAGGCTCTGGATCTAACGAGCAGAAATTGGGCAGTTTTGCATTGAACGGGGACGTGAAGAGGTCTAATTCTGGTGTCCCCCATCTGTGGAACAGGTTCTCTGTGACTTCCTGAAGCAGTTCACATTCATGGACCCTGGCCTGTGATCGGATTAGGCTGTCCGCGATAGTGTTGTCCACCCCGGGAACATGTACTGCAATGATGTGTGCGCCGTGTTGCAATACCCAATTCCAAACCCTTTGAGCCTCCCTGCAAAGGGGATAGGAATGAGTAACTCCTTGTTTGTTGAGATAGTACATCACCGCTGTATTCTGTTTGAACCAGAAGAGTATCCGGCATAATCTCCATCTAGAATGCCTGTAGGGCATATAGAACAGCTCTCATGTCCAGAATATTTATGTGAAGATGGGACTCCAGAGATGTCCAGAAGCCTTGAGTCCTGACCCCGTTGAGAGAGTCACTGAAGAAGGTGGCACAGTGAAGGGGACTCCCGTTGAGAGGTGGTCTGGGACGAGCCACCAATGCCAGTCTCGGATGACTGCGTTTGTGATCCAGACTGGATGCTGCATATGATCCTGTTTTTGGTCCCATTGTGCTCTCAGCATCCATCGGGTAACCCACATATGGAGTCGAGCTAGGGGAACCGTCGCAATGGCAGCCACCATGTGTCCGAGCAGGCAAAGGACGGTGCGGGCTGGTACGATCTTCTTTTCCTTTATGTCCCTTATGAGGGATCTGATGCATTCCGCCCTTTCCTGGGGAAGGAATGCCTTTCCCTGAATTGTGTCCAGAACCACTCCTATAAAGTGCAAGTTCTGAGATGGAACAAGGTAGGACTTCTCCTGATTGATGGTGATGCCCAGAGATAGGAAGAGGGAACAGGTATCCTGTATTGCGGACATCAGGGCCTCCCATGAGGGTGCCATGAGGAGCCAGTTGTCTAGATATGGAAACACGTAGTGGCCCCCTCTCCTGAGAGCTGCTGCCACGACTGCCATACACTTCGTGAGCACCCGAGGTGCTGAAGACAGTCCGAAGGGGAGGGCTTGGAACTGGTAGTGGCGTCCCAGAAACTTGAAGTGCAGAAATCTGTGATGCGCTCGAACGATTGGGAGATGTAGGTAAGCATCCTGCATATCCAGCGACGCCAGCCATGTGCCCTCTTTGAGCATGGGAATGAGACCCGGCAGGGTCACCATGCCGAAATGTTTGTACAGCACAAAGTTGTTGAGATCGCTGAGATCCAAAATCGGGTGCAAATCCCCTGATTTCTTAGGAACCAGGAAGAAGTGGGAATAGTAACTGTTTCCTCTCTGGTTCAGTGGAACATGTTCTATGGCCTCCTTGTGTAGGAGGGCCAAGATCTCCTGCTGAATAAGCACAGCATGCTGACCCGAGTAACAGGAGAGCAGGGGAGGTCTGGATGGTGGATGATCGAGGAACTCTATAGAGTGACATCGTTCGACCATCTGCAACACCCACTGGTCAGAGGTGATCCTCTGCCATCCTGAAAGGTGATGAGAGATGCGACCCCCAAGCTTCTCGACCCTTTGATCCAGAGGAGGGGTGGGGCCGGGAAGAAGTCATGCTGTGGTGGAGTTGGCCCCAGCAGGCTGGGCTGCTTTTGAATGCTTCGGGCCCTGGCCCGGGGGAACCTGGTTTGATTCTTACAGCCAAAGTTGCCCCAGGGTTGCTGGCTGGAATGTGGCTGTTGCTTTTGTTGCCAGCCACGAAAACGATTCTGGTTCCTATGAAAGGAACCAGATTTTGGTCTGTACATGGCTTGAACAGTCCTGACTGCCTTCCCAGTGTCCTGCAATTTGGTGACGATCTTCTCGGACTCCTCATCAAAGAGGACCACTCCATTATAAGGGACATCCAGGAGATTCTTCTGGACATCCGGGGTACATCTGGAGACCCTCAGCCACGAGTGTCTCCGGAGACAAATGCCTGTAGCTGCTCCCCTGGCTGCCGAGTCCGCTGAATCGTAAGCAGCTTGGAGAACCTGGGTGCCCACGTCAGACTCAGTTTGGAGGAGGTTTAGCAGCTCCTCCTTTTCACCATTCAGTAAATCTTTAAGAAGGTCTTGGCCCTGATCCCAGAGGGCATTCTGAAATTGCACCATGTGCATTAGATAGTTCAAAGACCTAATAGAGTATGTAGCAGCCGCATACTCGCGTCCTCCCATGGAATCTAACTGCGTAGATTCCTGGTCCGGAGGCTGGGTGCTCAAATGTTGAGGCCGCTGGGACCTGTTATGAGATGCAGTAATGACCAGGGAGTCAGCCAGGGGTTGTTGTGCCAAATACTGGTCCTCCGTAGGAGCTCTGTAAAGGCGGTCAGCCTTCTTTGGAACAGCCGGTGTGGAATGCGGATGCTTCCAAGCTGCCTTGATGACCTCCGTAAAGGTGTCCACCAAAGGTGGGACCACCACAGGCTTTGGGTCTATCTGCCTGAGGTAAATGGACAAGGTGTTATCTCTCGGGGTCTAGTTCTTCAGTCTCCCATCCCATATTGTCCTGGATGTGCCCCATGAATTCCGAAAAGGAGGGATCATCCAGAGGCGACCTTGGAAGGTCCTGTGGGTCTGGTGATGGGGGACTGAAAGGAGATGGAGACCTGGAGATGTTGGATGTATCTTGTCTGGAGTCATCTCCCAATGATCGACATCTGCCCCTGGGTCGCTTCGGGCTCGGGGACCCTGAGGGACAGCGTGATGGGCGTTTCTTGTCTCTCGATCGGCCCCAAGGAGGCGGAGTTGGCTTCTTGGGGGTCGGGGTCTGTCACCTTCCGTGTCCCTAGGAGGAGGTGGAGGTGGTGAAGGAGGCGGAGGCTTAGGAGGAACCAACTCCTTCTTGATGGTTTCCCACCAGAAGGTGAACAAATCCTCACCTCCTGGATGTTCATACCTGATGACGGACCCGGCGTCGGTGTGGGCCTGTCGTTGGGGTCGGGCGTCTGGTTCCGGGGAAGCACTGGATCCAGCTCCCTGAGCAAGCCGGCATCCTCCGTGTCACCTGTCTGGTCATCTGGTGGCATGGTAGCCTCTTCGCCTGAGGACCCCTGACATCCGGTGTCCACTGGCGTCGGTGTAGTAGTCGGCCATTTTTCGGGTGCTGGGCCGGACGCCTTCTTGGACTCCGTCGTCCGCTTAAGGGACGCCAGCTCGGAAGTCTTCTTTTCAGGTGCTTTAAGAGGTTGGGAGACGGACCGGAAGTCAGTGTCCAGGCGTCAGATGCACCTCGCAATTTGGAGGAAGACTTTTTGTGCCTGTCCGAAGGAACAGGCTTGGAGGCATACTACGCCCAAGAGGTCTTGAGCAGGTGTAGGGAGGCGGAGGAGCCCTCCTGAAGACCTTACCTTTACTGGGGGAGGCTGGGAGCAAGCTCGGGAAGGAGATCTATTGGACCGGGTAGAGCTGGAGCTGGTTCTGGACTCTCAGGCCCTGCTTGGGGATTTTGCCCTGTCCGAGTCCCGATGCTTGTCCCGGTGCTTCTCAGATTTGTGAGAAGATTCCCCTTTGGAGGAAGGTCTTTTCTCCATCTTTTTTAATTTCTCCTCGAGGAGGAATCCCTGAAGGGCCTTTTGGTGGTGGATCCGGGTCCTGCTATTAAATTGTTGGCAAATTGAGCAGGCCTGGGTGTCGTGGTCTGGGCCCAGACACCTGACACAGGCAGAATGATGGTCTGCAAAGGGGATCTGCTTGCCGCAGGCGCACTTAGAGGGATGTCCTTCGGGAGAAGGAGTAGAGGAAGCAGACATGGATTAAAGTTTACTTAAAGATTTCACGCATCATAACAGTAGAGCAGGTTTCCGTGAGGCCGATGCTGGGAGACCACCCCCTTTTATGTGATGCCTGATGTTGGGGAGGGGCCGATGTCGGGGGCGGTCCCCCGCTGGATACTGCTAGCTTAAATTTTTTCATGGGGTCCTGGTGCCTGCCGGCTTCAGTCCTAATGGTGTAACCTGCTGCAAGAGCTGTTTCTCAAAGTAAGATCGAAGGATCCTATGGATGTCTAGAGTATGAAGGAAGGCCTCCCCCCGATTAGAATGCTCAGGGTAATAAACTGGAATGTCTTGGTTCAGTGTCATCTCAGACACTACCTTCAGGAGAAACTTAGGACTGGTGCGAAGGGACACCTGGTCCCTATGAAAAATGAAATAAGGTTCTTTACACATCAATGCTTGCAGCTCTGAGATCCTTCGAGCTGAAGTGATGGCAACTAAAAATAACGCTTTCCATGAGAGAAAGCGAAGGTTGCAATCTGTGGCTGGTTCAAAGAGAGGCAAGGTTAACTTCTCTAGAACAAACAAAAGGTCCCATGGTGGGACAGGATCCCTGATAGGAGACTTAATATGAAGTATGCCCCATAGGAATGTACGAGGAAGGTCCAACTGAGCAATATTTTTACCCTCCACAGGTGCATAATAAGTCGAGATGGCACAGACATGTACCTTAATGTCTGAGTATCGCAGCCCTGCGTCCAAAAGTGATAGGAGATATTCCAAAACTGATTTCACAGAGCAAGAAAGAGGGTCCAGGGAACATGCAGCTGCCCAGATGCAGACGCGCTTCCACTTCATAGCATATGTAGCCCATGTAGATGGCTTTCTTGCAAGAATGGGTGCCTCCTTGTTTGTTGAGGTAATACATCACCGCGGTATTGTCTGTTTGTAACAGGAGAGTACCCGGTGGGATCTCCGACTGGAAGGCCATCAGGGCATAAAGAACTGCTCTCATTTCCAAGATATTTAAGTGGAGATGAGCTTCCTGGGGTGTCCTCGAGCCTGAGACATGACCCCGTCGAGGTGTGTTCCCTAACCAAACTCTGAGGCGTCCGTGGAGAGCGTCACAATCAGAGACGGTGCAATGAAGGCGACCCCTGCCAATAGGTTCTTTGAAATTAGCCACCATTGCCAATCCCGGATTACGGCATTCGTGATCAGAATTGGAAGCTGCAAATGGTCTTGCTTCTGATCCCATTGAACCCGTAACATCCACTGGGTCACCCGCATGTGGAGACAGGCTAGCGGGACTGTTGCAATGGCCGCAGCCATGTGTCTGAGCAGGCAAAGGACCAGTTTAGCTGGGACAGTCTTCTCTGCCAAGATGTCCCTGATGAGGGATCTGATGTGTTCCGCTCGGTCCTGGGGCAGAAAAGCTCTCCCCTGGACGGTGTCCAGAACTGCACCTATGAACTGCAGATTCTGTGACGGAACCAGGTGTGACTTCTCCTGATTGATAATGATGCCCAATGTCCTGAACAGGGACTGAGTACAGTGAATTGCAGACATCAGAGCCTCCTGAGAGGGTGCATGAGGAGCCAGTCGTCCAAGTAAGGGAACACGTAGTGGCCTTGTCTCCTTACAGCCGCCGCTACGACTGACATGCACTTTGTGAACACCCGAGGTGCCGATGACAGTCCAAAAGGGAGGGCTCGGAACTGATAATGGTGAACCTAGAAATTTGAAGTGCAAGAACTTCCTGTGCGCTCGAGCAATGGGTATGTGCAGGTAGGCATCCTGCATGTCCAAGGACGCTAGGAAGGCGCCCTGCTTGAGCATGGGTATCAAACCGGGAAGGGTCACCATGTGGAAGCGTTTGTAGAGGACCGAAGCGTTGAGATCACTGAGATCCAGTATCGGGTGGCGGTCCCCTGTCTTTTTGGGAACCAGAAAGAAGTGGGAATAGTAACCTGCACCTCTCTGGTTCCTCGGTACGTGCTCCATAGCTTCCTTTCCCAGAAGCGTGAGCACCTCCTGCTGTATAAGCAGTGTGTGCTGACCCGAATAATGGGAAAGCAAGGGAGGTCTTGATGGTGGGTGGTTGAGGAATTCTATAAAGTGACCTCTCTTGACCATTTGAAGGACCCACCGGTCGGCGGTAATTGACTGCCATCCTGAAAAGTGGCGAGCAATGTGACCCCCGACCTTTTCTGCCCGTTGATCCAGAGGAGGGGCCGGGGCCGGGAAGGAGTCATGCTGAAGCGGCATTGCCCCCCGCAGGTTGGGCCGGTTTGTCATACCGCTGACCTTGGCCTGGGGAAGACTTAGGTTGGGCCTTAACGGTGGAAGATGCCCCTTTGCTGCTGGCTGGAACGTGGCTGCTGTCATTGTTGCTGACCATGAAAATGGTTCTGGTTCCTACGAAAGGAACCAGATTTGGGCCTGTACAGACCTTACTGCCTTCCCGGCATCCTGAAGTTTGGTGATGACCTTTTCAGAGGGTTCGCCAAACAGGACCTCTCTGTTATAAGGGACGTCCAGGATACTCTTCTGTATGTCCAGGATAAAACCGGAGACACGGAGCCAGGAGTGTCTCCAGAGACAGACGCCTGAAGCTGCGCCCCTGGCGGATGAGGCCGCAGAATATATGCAGCTCTAAACACTTGGGTCCCCATGTCTGACCCTGTGCGGGGGAGGTTCAAGAGCTCCACCTTCTGCTTGCCATCCAATAGTTAGTCAACCAGGTCCTGACCCTGTTCCCACAGGGCATTCTGAAACTGAACCATATGAGACAGATAGTTCAGGGACCTGATGGAGCATGTAGCAGCCGCATACATGCGCCTCCCCAGGGCATCCAACTGCTTGGATTCCTGGTCCAGTGGCTGTGTACTCAGATGCTGTGGTCACTGAGACCTATCATGGGAGGCCATAATGACCAGGGAATCAGCCAGGGATTGTTGCGCCAAGTACTGGTCGTCTGTCGGGGCTCTGTACAGGCAGTCAGCTTTCTTCGGCATCGTGGGGGTGGAGTGCGGATGCTTCCATGCAGCCTTGGTGATGTCCACGAAGGTGTCCACCAAGGGTGGCACCACCACAGGCTTAGGGTCCTTCTGCCGAAGGCAATGAGCTAGGCGCTGTCTCTTGGGGTCGAGATCTTCCGAATCCCATCCCATGTTCTCCTGGATGTGCCTCAGGATTTCGGAAAAGAGGGATCATCCGGAGGTGACCTGGGCAGGTCTTGTGGGTCAGGTGATGGGATGCTGATTGGAGAAGGAGACCTGGAGGTATCTGAGGTGTCAGGTCTAGAATCATCCCCCTGCGGAGTGGACCGTCGACATCTGGGTTGCTTAGGAGTGGGAGACCCTGAGGGAGATCTTGAAGGGGGCCTTCTCCATTCTTTGGATCTTCCCCTAGGAGGTGGAGTGTGCTCCTTGGGGGTTGGTGGTCTTCCTGCTGGCCCCTGCGGTGGAGGAGGGGGAGTAGGAGGTGAAGGAGTAGAAGGAGAAGGTTTGACTGGGATCACATCCTTCTTTATTGTGTCCCACCAAAAGGTAAAGAGATCTTTGACCTCTTGAATATTCATACCGGACGATGGACCTGGTGCCGGTGGTCTGTCACCTGTATCGAGCGTCGGGCCATAAGGCATCTCCGGGGAAGGCTCCTGTGGAAGCCCGGCATCCTCATTGTCACCTGCCTGGTCATCAGGCAACGTCAGGTCCTCCTCTGTAGAGTCCCGGTGACCGGTGTCCACCAGTGATGGGGAGGCAGTCTTTGGCTCCGGCAAATGTCTCACTGACGTTGGGTGCTTAGCCGTCTGGTCCAACGGGCATTTGACCGATGAAGGGTCGGAAGCCCGCTTTAGGTCCGTCGTCCGTTTTAGGGACGTCAGGTCCTTAGTCTTCCTGAAAGGGGGATCCGGACCCCTCGGAGGCTGGGAGGCTGATCTGGCGTCGGAGTTCTGGCGTCTCTCCGAAGAAGCTTGCTTTGATGAGGACTTGGACTGGTGACGGTCTGAAGACTTCGAGGAGGCCCGGGAGGGTGTTGAGGAAGCCGAAGGCATTAAGTTTTGATGGGATGCAGAGAAGCTGAAGTGCTGCCTGAAGACTTGACCTTTACTGGAGGGGGCTGAGAGCGTGCCCTGGAGGGAAAGTGGTCTGAGCGCGTGGAGCCTGAGATGGTGTGCGAGTCCGAGGCCCGGTTAGGGGATCTGGACCTTGCCTTCTCCTGATGCTTGTCCTGGTGCTTATGGGTCTTAGAGGTAGACTCACCTCTGGAGGCAGGGTCTTGTTCCATGCTTTTTAACTTTTCTTCTAAGAGGAACCCCTGAAGTGCCTTCTGGTGGTGGATCCCGGTGCGACTGTTGAACCCCTGGCAAAAGAAGCAGGCCTTGGTGTCGTGTTCCGGGCCTAAGCACTGCAGTCAGGATGAATGGAGATCCTTGAAAGGCATCTGTTTGCCACAGGCACACTTGGAGGGATATCCTTCTGAAGGAGTTGGAGATGCCGACATTTAGTAGTAAAACTTAAAAGTTCTAGTCGTACGCTAGAGTGGGACCGTGAGACCGATGCTGGTGAGTCAATGGTGGGAAAAGAACTGGGGATTCTGGGGGACCGCCCCCTTTTATATGATGCCTGACATTGGGGCAGGGCCAACGTCGGGGGCTGGATACTGCTAGCTAGAAAATTTCCTTCAGTCCTAATGGTGTAACCTGCTGCAAGAGCGGTTTCTCGAAGTAAGATCTCCTTGTAGCACCAGCTCATCTTCCGCCGGTGCCTCTCTTCACCCAAGGATGAGGACAAGAAGCATCGATGGCTGTGCCTCCCGGTCGAGCGGGATTGACACTGCAAATGCCTCAAACACGACCTCGACATTGACCGCCCAGTTGACAGCGAGAGGGGTCTTCTCGTGGTTGGCAGCAGATTACGCACCTACCAACATTTAGCAACAAGGGAGTCGAAGGCCTAACTGAAGGTGGAGGCTGGTCAGTGGAAGGATCAACCGGGGTCACTGATCAGTCCAGGTCCTCCTGAGTGAGAACCTAGAGCAACGAGGTCTGCAAAGTCAGTTGACTGGGTCCAGAAAAATCTCAGCGGCTTGGTCAACTGAAGCCAAGGTCGACTGGCTTGAAGGTACAGCTGAAGAGCTTTCAACCTAACTGACTAGCCCCTTGGCCAAGGGGCACTTAACAGCTGTCGAGCAGTCAGGTGAGTCAAGGGATTGGGAGGATGGCGACTGCTCCCAGTCCCATGACCGGTGATGGTGTTTTTTAGATTTAGAACCACAGAGGGCAGGGCTCTCCCCCAAGGTCTAGAGGGACTAGCACACATCACTGAACTGGTCCGTGAAAGTCCCTTCGATGCTGACCCCCCAGTGGAAACAGCGTCGAGACAGAGGAGGTGCCCATGGCACTGAGCACAGAATTTGAATCCGTCTCTTGAGTTCCACTGTCAGTCTGGAGACTGAGTCGAAAGAACTGCAAAACTACAAGCAAGTAACTTAAAAAACCCTTTGAAAGGAAATTCTAAGTGAAGCGACAAGGAGGTGACCCGTTTTTTCAGTGGAGAGAAAAATCTGATGTCACAGGGTGAAGTTGGGGGATATACCATCTGGGTGGTGGGAGGAGCTTAGCTTAAAGATGTTCCAGCCAATAACTGCATTTCAGAGGAATTGCCTGAGTGTGGCTAAGTGAATCATATATACGCCCATAAAACCTGCTGTTGCATGTTATGGGAAAAAAAAAAAAAGATGCGCAGCCAGGAATGCTGCCTGATGCAAATGCCTGCAGCAGGCAGCTGCAGAGGGAGAGGCAGTATCAAAGGCATTTATAGAGGCTTTCAGCTGATGACTGCTGGACTCAATACCATGTCTGACTGTCAACAGAATCTCGTCTTCTGAACCTGGCAGGGACTCTGTCAGGGACTTAACTGCGCTCCAAAAGGTATACTCATGTTTAGAAAAATGCCCTTGGTAACTGGCAGGCCTCATGCACGGAGCAGCTGCAGTGTAAGCATGTCTGCCTACAGTGTCAATCTTGCACAAGGGTGTGCAGGGACCTCTTCAGGGAGAACGGCCTTATTATTCGCAGTGAGAATAACAATGGCGTCAGCTGTAAGTTGAGAAACACATACCGGCCTATCCTTAGGGGCAGTGTATTTCTTGTTGCTCTGCTTGCAAACAGATGCTATTGAAGCCGGTCTACCACTGACCACATCTGACAGGGTTTCTAATGCAGGTGAAACAGGAGCAAAGAACAGTTACGTACTTACTGTAACAGTAGAGCTTTGAGAGAAGCTCTTCCTTTAAGCCACATCTTTGGAAAGTAGAGTTACGTAAGAAAGTACAGTTACGTAAGAACTTACTGTAACTGTAGATCTTCGAGAACAGCTCTTGCAGCAGGTTACACCATTAGGACTGAAGCCGGCAGGCACCAGAACCCTACGAAAATTTTCTAGCTAGCAGTATTCAGCAGGGACTGCCCCCGATGTCGGTCCCGGCCCCGTCAGGCATAGTACATTAGGGGGCGGTCCCCCAGAATCTCCAGTTCTCCTGCCAGAGACTCCCGGCCACTGGATGACATCAGAAGAGGAGACTGAGGATCCGCCATCAAATGGCAGTCAGAGAGATGCTGAGACACCTGATCCTAGGAGAAGGATGTTGGAACTAGAATCTACCTCCAGCGGGGATGGTGAGAGGGAAAGTACCTGCTGCAAGAGCTGTTCTCGAAGATCTACTGTTATCTAAGTTCTTACGTAACTATACTATCTTACTTCGAGAAACAGCTCTTGCAGCAGGTTACACCATTAGGACTGATTTCCAAGCAATAATGGAAATCCCACACCATTGGGAGGCGGGAAGGTAGAAATCCTTAATGAAACCAAAGCCTAGGACAGAAGTCCTTGAAGGACTGCTAGACCAAAACTTGCTCTTCGCCTCGATGAAATATCCAGGCTATAATGCCTAATGAAAGTGTGCATGGAGCTCCAAGTAGCTGCAGCACAGATGGCCAAGGTGGACACATTCTTAAGGGCTGCAAAGGAGGTAGCCACCCCCCTTGTGGAATGATCCTTAACCGTGCCCAGTAAGGGTTTGTTGCATTTCTGGTAACAGAACGTAATACACTGAATGAGCCAAATGGACAGCAACTGTTTGGAAACAGGAGTTCCCATCATCCTATGGGCAAAGGAGACAAAAAGCTGGTCCGACTTTCGGTGGTGTTTGGTTCTGGTCAGATAGTATCAGAGACACCTATGCACATCTAGGGTGTGTAGCAGGGCCTCTCCTTGATTCGAATAGTTAGGAAAGTACACTGGTACATCGATATCCTGATTAAGGATGAGAGCTGAGACCACCTTGGGCAGAAATTTGGGATTAGTCCGTGGGGTACCCTGTCTTGGTGAAAAAACAAATAAGGCTCTTTGCACGAGTGCATGTCATTCAGAAATTCTTCTGGCTGAAGTAACGGCAACTAAAAACAACGTCTTCCAAGTGAGAAGACGTAGCTCGCAATCCGCGGCTGGTTCAAAGGGTGGCAGCGTGAGCTGCTCCAGGACAAAGGGTAGATCCCATGGCAGAATTGGATCCTTAATCGGAGGTCTAAGGTGGAGAATACCTCTCAGGAAGGCTTGTGTCGTGTCCAACTGGGATATGGTGCATTGGCCTAAGGACAATTATAGGCTGACATGGCACAGAGGTGTACTTTGATCGAGGAGTAGGCCAAGCCTGTCTGAGAAAGAGACAGAAGGCAGTCCAAGATTGGCTTTTCTGGACAGTCTAGAGGCGAAAACCCCCGCGCTTGAGCCCATAGGCAAAAATGGCATCATTTCATGGCATAAGTAGCATGAATGGCCGGTTTTCTCGCAGCCACCAGGACATCAGCTACCTCTTGCGAGACCCTGTGTCGTAAAATGGTTATGTCTCTAGGAGCCAAGCGTGCAGGCTCAACGAACGAAGGTCCGAATGAACCAAGGAACCCTCCTCCTGAGACAACAAGTGAGAGGTGATTGGCAGAGGCACCGGAGGTTCCCGGAATAGCTGGTGTAGTAGAGGGAGCCAGGTCTGCCTGGTCCAGAACGGCGCGATGAGGATCAGCGTCACTTGCTCTCTGCGAAGTTTCAGAAGAAACCTCTGGATTAATGGAAAGGGGGGAAAGGCATAGAGGAATCTGCCCGACCAGGAGAGGGACAATGCGCCTCGCCAGAAAACACCAGGCCCTGGATCTAGCGAGCAAAAATTGGGCAGTTTTGCGTTGGATGGGGATGCAAAAAGGTCTAATTCTGGTGTACCCCATCTGTGAAACAGATCCTCTGCTACCTCCTGGAGTAGTTCCCATTCATGGACTCTGGCTTGAGAGCGGCTCAGGCCATCTGCAATGACGTTGTCTCCACTCCTGGAACATGAATGAGGTTTGCACTGTGTTGCAAAGCCCAATCCCACACCCTCACTGCCTCCCTGCAAAGCGGGTAGGAATGGGTGCCTCCTTGTTTGTTGAGGTAATACATCACCGTGGAATTCTCTGTTAGTAACAGAAGGGGACCCGGTGGAATCTCCGACCGGAAGGCCTGCAAGGCATAAAGAACTGCTCTCATTTCCAGGATGTTTATGTGGAGACGAGTCTCTTGGGCTGTCCACAGGCCCAGAGAACATACACCGTCGAGGTGTGCTCCCCATCCGAGCCCTGAGGCGTCTGTGGAGAGTGTCACAATCGGAGACGGCGCAATGAAGGGGACCTCTGCCGATAGATTCTTCGAATCTAGCCACCATTGCCAATCTCGGATTACGGTCTTCGTGATCCAGATTGGAAGCTGCAGATGGCCTTGCTTTTGGTCCCATTGGACCCATAGCATCCACTGGGTGATCCGCATGTGGAGACGAGCAAGCGGGACTGTTGGAATGGTCACAGCCATGTGTCCGAGTAGGCAAAGGACCAATCTGGCAGGAACGGTCTTTTACGCCTAAATGTCCCTGATGAGGGATCTGATGTGTTCCGCTCTCTCCTTGGGAAGAAAGGCTTTCCCTTGGATGGTGTCCAGAACTGTGCCTATGAACTGCAGAGTCTGTGACGGAACCAGGTGTGACTTCTCTTGATTGATAATGATGCCCATCTCGAACAGAGACTGAGTACAATGAATGGCAGACATCAGGGCCTCCCGAGAGGGCACCATGAGAAGCCAGTCATCCAGGCAGGGGAACACATAGTGGCCCTGTCTCCTCAAAGTCGCAGCTACAACCGCCATACACTTCGTGAATACCCAATGTGCAGATGACAGTCCAAAGGGGAGGGCTCGGAACTGATAATGGTGACCATGAAACGTGAAGTGCAAAAACGTCCTGTCCGCTTGAGCGATGGGTATATGCAAGTAAGCATCCTGCATGTCCAAGGACGCTAGAAAAGTGTCCTTGAGCATGGGAATCAGACCTAAGAGGGTCACCATGCGGAAGCGTTTGTACAGGACCGACTTGTTGAGGTCGCTGAGGTCCAGTATCGGATGGAGGTCCCCTGTTTTCTTGGGAACCAGAAAGAAGTGAGAACAATAACCTGCACCTCTCTGGTTCTGTGGTTTGTGCATTATAGCTTCTTTTCCAAGAAGCGCGAGCACCTCCTGCTGTACGAGCAGGGCACACTGACCCGAGTAACGGGAAAGCAGGGGAGGTCTTGCCAGTGCGTGGTCGAGGAATTCTATAAAGTAGCCTTTCTTGACCAACTGGAGAACCCACCAGTCGGTGGTAATCGATTGCCACCCTAAAAAGTGGCGAGCGATGCGACCCCCAACGTTTTGTGCCCGTTGATCCAGAGAAGGGGAGGGGGCCAGGAAGAAGTCATGCTGTGGCAGCACTGGTCCCTGCAGGCTGGGCCTGTTTAATGTAGCGCTGGCCTCTGCCTGGGGACGACTTATCCTGGGCTTTACATTGAAAAGTGCACCTTTGTTACTGGCCAGAACGTGGCTACTGCCTTTGTTGCCGGCTGCAAAAACAGCTCTGGTTCCTACGAAAGGAACCAGGCCTGGATCTGTACATGGCCTGTACAGACCTGACTGCCTTCCCAGTGTACTGGAGTTTGGTGATAACCTTCTCCGGGGGTTCACCAAAAAGTACTTTGCCTTTGTAGGGGACATCAAGAATGTTCTTTGGTACGTCCGGGGTAAAACCGGAGACATGGAGCCAAAAGTGTCTCCGGAGACAGATGCCTGAAGCTGCAGCTCTGGCGGACGAGTCCGCAGCATCGTATGCGGTTCGAAGCACTTGGGTACCCACATCAGACCCTGTGCGGAGCAGGTTTAGGAGCTCCGCCTTCTGTTCGCCATCCGGACGTTTAATCGACCAGGTCCTGGCTCTGTTCCCACAGGGCATTCTGAAACTGTACCATGTGAGCTAGGTAGTTCAGGGACCTGATGGAGCATGTAGCAGCCGCATACATGCGCCTCCCCAGGGTATCCAGCTGTTTGGATTACTGGTCCAGTGGCTGTGTGCTCATGTGCTGCGGTCTTTGGGACCAGTCATGCAAGGCTGTAATGACCAGGGAGTCTGCCAGAGGTTGTTGAGCCAAGTACTGGTCCTCTTTCGGGGCCTTGTACAGGCGGTCAGCCTTCTTCGGCACAGCAGGAGTGGAGTACGGATGCTTCCACGCAGCCTTGGTGACGTCTGCGAAGGTGTCCACCAAGGGTGGCACTACCACAGGCTTTGGATCTTTCTGCCGAAGATAATGGGCGAGGCGCTGTCTTTCAGGGTCGAGGTCTTCAGCATCCCATCCCATGCTGTCCTGGATGTGTCTCATGAGCTCGGAGAAAGAGGGATCATCCGGAGGAGACCTGGGTAGGTCATGTGGGTCAGGTGATGGAATGCTGAGTGGAGGAGGAGATCTGGAATATTCTGAGGTATTCAATCTGGAGTCCTCCCCTGACGGAGTGTACCGACGTCTGGGTTGCTTGGGGCTGGGAGACCCTGACGGAGATCTTGAGGGAGGCCTTCTCCGGTCCTTCGATCTACCCCTAGGAGGTGGAGTCTGCTCCTTAGGGGTTGGTGGTCGTCCTGCTGGCCCCTTTGGTGGAGGAGGGGGCGTAGGAGGTGAAGGAGTAGGAGGATGTTTCACAGGGACCACATCCTTTCAGATGGTGTCCCACCAGAAAGTAGAGAGATTTTATTTATTTATTTATTTATTGAGAGATCAGTTTTACAACCTTTGAGTCATGGACTCGTTTACAAAGGTACCTCGTCATTTGGGGGAGAGACAACAATTAAGTGAGTTAGGGACAGGGATGAACATACGGGTGAGATACATAAACACACTTGGAGATTACAGGCAGCAGTTATACTGGTACAAACATGTGTAAAGTTACATGCATTGTTATATAGCAAGAGATACATCATACAACTAAACATCAAGTCTTAGACAGTTATGTAGTACCAAAACCGGTGCCATGGGGCCGGAAAGGCAAGGCAGGACCGGTTTAGGGTAGCTACAAGCATTTACAACATCGGCTATCAATAATATGTTGGCGGAGGGCGATTTTGAAGCGGCCAATCCCTGGGATCTTGGAGATCGATTCAGGAAGGGAGTTGAACCAAGGCGGGGCTAAGTGATGGAAGGATCTTAGGCAGCGAGAGGTCCTTGCTCTGGGAACATTGAAGGTGACAGTGGTGGAGTTGCGGGGTAGGCAGGGACCGGGCAGCCAGCTGCAAAGGTCCAGAGACCCCAGGAGGGCAGAGACCTGACATGGACTTTTTGGCCAGCAGGCAGGTTTGATATTTCAGTCTTTCCTCAAGAGTGAGTATTTTTGTGGCGGAGTATAGCAGACAGGTGTGGGTTCTGCTGTGGGCACCGGTAAGGAGCCTACAGGCTTTATTAATAGAGGTCTGGACTTTAGATAAGGCAGAGGTGTCGGCAGCAGCGTAAATTGGGAGACCGTAGTCAGCCAGCGATAACACCGATGAGGTGATGGCTAGTTTTAAGGCGGGTTCGGGGAGGCAGTCTTTGTGGCGGTAGAGAAGCCCAATCCTGGAGTTCATGGCAGATGACAGGGCTTTAAGGTGGGCGTGGAAAGTAAGGCCGGAGTCAAAGGTGATGCCCAGGTACTTATAGGATGAAACCTGTTCAAGAGGGAGGGGCATGCTGGTGGTGATGAGGAGGGGGAAAGTCCTTGGCGCTGTTTTGCCGATGTGAAAATAGCATGGATTTTGTTTTCTTTAGATTCAGGACTAAACGATGGTTATTGAACCATTTTTCGGTTTGGAGGAAGGCGCTTTGTAGCATGTCTTGGAGTGGGAGTGGGTCAGGGTGTGATGCTAGGATTACGGCGTCATCTGCATAGAGTAGTATTTTGCTGGAACAGGAGCTAGGGAGGGTGTTCAGGAATAGGCTGAAAAGGGTCGGTCCAAGGATGGAGCCTTGAGGGACCCCAGAGAGTACCGGTAGGTTGGAGGAGAAGGTCCCATTTAGCTTGACTCTTTGGGACCTGTTGTGTAGGTAGCTTGTGAACCACTTCAGGGGGTCGGATGAGAAACCCAGATTGCTTAGGGAGTTTAGTAGCAGGGGGTGGCACACCGTGTCAAAGGCCTTGGATAGGTCTATGAAAACCGCCCCTGCAAGCTGGCCTTTGTCAAGTGCAGAGTGTACGTGGTGGGAGAATTCCAGAAGGGCAGTGGATGTGCTATGGCCAGGACGAAACCCATGTTGCTCCGGGCATAGAAGGTTGTATTTAGTAAGGTATTCCGTGAGCTGTGTGTTTACTATTTTTTCTAAGGCTTTGGATGGGGGAGGATGGAGATGGGCCTGTAGTTGTTAGGGCAGAGTACGGTCCCCAGACTTGTGGATGGGGGTTACTCAGCATGCTTCCAGGCCTCCGGAATTGGCCTAGGCATAAGGATTTGTTTATGATAAGTGTGAGGGGATAATCATGACATCCAGCGTGGGCGGAGTATCTTGGAGTCAAGAGGTCATTGCTTGGGTTCTGAGAGGCAAGGACCTTATTAAGAAAGGTTTGGCATCATGAGGTGAGATCATTTTGAAGTGGAATTGTGGCCTGGAAATGGGAGTATGAGTGGGTGTGGCAACCGGGTCAAAAAAGTGGGCAGGGAGGACAGCACTTAAATCTGTGAAGGTCTTATTAAGGCAGTCAGCGATACGCGTTTGGTCAGTCGAGACAGCCCAATTTATGACAATCTGGGATGGTGGGGGGGAGCGGGTTTTACCATTCAGTTCTTTAATGTTGTCCCAGAAAGCTCTGGACGAGCCCCAGGAGGATGTCAAGGCAGCCTGGTAGTATTTAGCTTTAGCCTGCTTGATGGTCCAGGTGCATCGGTTGCGGGCTGCCCTGTAGGCTTGCCTATCGGCCACTCTACCGGAGTCATTAGCTAAGTGCCAAAGGTTATCTCTTCTTTTTAGTTGTTGGATCAGTGCAGGAGTTATCCATGCAGCAGTCTGTTTTTTTATCCTTGGTGTGTTGAAGGGGGCAAACAGATCACAGGCATGGTTGAAAACCGTGGTGAGGTAGGTTAGGGCAGAGTTAATGTCAAGTGCGCAGGCCACTGGGGTCCAGTTGATTTGGGCGAGGTGATGTTTGAGGTTGACGAGACCTCTGGGGAGAAATCGGCGTCGAGGGGTCCTGCAGTACACAGGGCTGAGAGTGGGGGATGACCAAAAGCAGATGACAGGGGAGTGGTCACTGAGTGAGTCCGCAAGGACTTGTACAGATGCTACTTTATGTGGTCGGTTAGAGAGGACTACATCCAGGAGGAACTAGTTCCTGTTGCTTTGTTAAGTCTAGTGGGCTGAGTGACCAGTTGAGACAGGTCAAGGGCTGCAAGCTCATCCTTCATATTATCAGATGATGGGCTGAGCCAGTTGGTGTTTAAGTCACCCATAATTAGTTGTTCAGCCTTCTGGGGTAAGGTGGATAGGTAGTCAAGGAGGGAGGTGACCGCAAGATCTTTTTTTGAACCCGGGGGTAGGTAAGCCGCGGTTAGGTAAAGGGGGCCACATCCAGGGTAGGGTGAGATTTTTAAAGTAATGGCTTGCGCCCCGTAGTTAAGCTCAGGGGTGGGGAGGGGATGACTGAGGACCGAGTCGCGCAAGTAGATAGCGCACCCCCCTCCACGCCTGCCCATCCTATCGGCCCTAAACAGGGAAAAACCTGGAAGAGAGACGGCTGAGTCAGGCGTGAGGGAGGAGAGCCAGGTTTCAGCAAGCATGAGAATGTCGGGGGAGTGTTGGGTGACCCAGCATTGGAGGGCTGCAGTTTTCTTAGGAGACTACATATATTTATAAAGCGATCGGAGGCCTTTGCCACCAGTGGGCTGAGGCATAGCTGAGGTGGCGGGCCCGGGTTTGGGGTGCACATTACCGAGAGCAGGAGCAGCAGAATAATTAGGCGCCTCACATGGTGTTGGTTGCTGGGGTGGGGCACATGTGGCCGACGCGAGCTCACCAGGAGGTGCATGGATGGAAGGAGAAAAGAACCGTGGGCGCTAGCGAGGAGAGAGACCACTTGTGATGGAAATCGCAATACTGAGAGTAGCACTTAGGTGGTGGGTGGGTGGGGGTAGTGTGGTGGTCCAGGGTGCAGGAGGGATATGGGGGATAGACTGAGAGATAGGTGTTGGGTAATCTGATAGAGAAGCAGAGTATTGAGAGTGGGGAATGTGTTTTAGTCGGGGCAGGTCGATGGGGATATAGGGGTGGAGAGTAAGTAAAGGGTGCTGAAACAGAAGGAGAGCCAGCAAAGCAAGGTTTATGCTAGTGAGACATTTCCCAATGTACAGCAAAAATGAGAGCAGTCTCCTCTAGTGCTGGAAAGATATAACCAGCAAATGGGAAAGTAGGCTGATTGGTTCTGGCACCTCATGTGACAGAAATACCCTATATAAGGAGAGCCCGTGAGGGTGGTGGTGGGGGCGGTGGGAGCGAGCATCGGGAGCAGGCGGGGCTTCTCCGGAGCACCGACTGGTGGTAACAATGGTGCGCGAGCCTGGAAAGGCGCCAAAAGCAGCGTTTCAACAGTGTCCACAGGTAGGCTGCCTCCCGACAGTCGCGATTACAAACCGGCAGTTGCAGGCACTTAATTTACCTTGATCGCTATGGAAGGGCAGGGAGGGCTTTTTCCAAGGGGCCCTCACGACCAACGACTCCTCAGGGGGAGGGGGTGTCCTGGCGGTGGCGTTCTCAGGCTGCAGGGAGGGCACTCCAATGTAGCCCTCGCGACCTCTGGCTCCTCGGGGAGGGGTTCGATCTGTGGGAGAGGAGAAAGCAGAGGTTAAGTAGGCAGGTAGGGGATTAGCGTTGAGGCGGGCGGTACTGGGAAGGGCGAGAGGCTAATGGCACGATCAGTGTTCCTAGTAGGCTACGGCTGCACTCTAATAAATATATTATATACAACAAAATGGTTGCCAAAATAGAGTCGGGCTGGCAAGCGGCAACAGAAAAGATAGGGTCATGTACTGGTGGAGAGAAGCACAGATAACACAAAATGCAGTAGCTTAAGCACAAAATACTCTACTTTTAAGCAAGGCAACAGTGTTAGAGCAGGCGAACCATATTAACACATCAATTCTTGGTTTTTTTATATATATTTCTTAAAGTCCATCAGGGCCTCCGGAGCACCGACTGGTGGTAACAATGGTGCGCGAGCCTGGAAAGGCGCCAAAAGCAGCGTTTCAACAGTGTCCACAGGTAGGCTGCCTCCCGACAGTCGCGATTTCAAACCGGCAGTTGCAGGCACTTAATTTACCTTGATCGCTATGGAAGGGCAGGGAGGGCTTTTTCCAAGGGGCCCTCACGACCAACGGCTCCTCAGGGGGAAGGGGTGTCCTGGCGGTGGCGTTCTCAGGCTGCAGGGAGGGCACTCCAATGTAGCCCTCGCGACCTCTGGCTCCTCGGGGGGGGGGTTCGATCTTGATCGCTATGGAAGGGCAGGGAGGGCTTTTTCCAAGAGGCCCTCACGACCAACGGCTCCTCAGGGGGAGGGGGTGTCCTGGCGGTGGCGTTCTCAGGCTGCAGGGAGGGCACTCCAATGTAGCCCTCGTGACTTCTGGCTCCTCGGGGAGGGGTTCGATCTTGATCGCTATGGAAGGGCAGGGAGGGCTTTACCTCTTGTAGATTAATGCCCGACGACGGGCCTGGCGCCGGTGGTCTGTCATCGGGGTCAGGCGTCGGGTCCGCGGGTGTCTCCGGGGTGGGCGTAGGTTCCCTCGGAAGCCTGGCATCCTCTGTGTCGCCTGCCTGGTCTTTGGGCAGTGTCGTGTCCTCCTCCATGGAATGCCTGTGACTGGTGTCCACCAGTGACTGGGGGGCAGTCTTCGGCTCTGGTGAATACGAGGCCAACGCTGGTCGCTTAGCAGATGCCTTCGGGTCCGGCGAACGCCCGGCCAGCATCTGGTGCCTGGCCGGTGTCCATGGCTCTGGCAAACGCCTGGCCGACTTCGGGTGCTTGGCCGATGTCGGGTCCATCGTCTGCTTTAGGGACGTCAGGTCTTTCGTCTTCCTGGGTGGTGGGTCCGGACCTCTTCGGCACAGCGGGAGTGGAGTCCGGATGCTTCCATGCAGCCTTGGCGATGTCTGCGAAGGTGTCCTCCAAGGGTGGCACTACCAGGGAAGTGCCAGTTGGTGATACCAACTCCTTTGAATGCATAGTGGGTGCAGGTGCAGGCTACAGGACCCTTCTTATCTACCATCCACCAGGGGATAAGAGGGAGATCCTGAAGAAGGTTGCGGACTTCATCGCCGATATGGTACTGGAATCTCCCAGATGGTTAATTCTGGGGGATTTCAATGCCTGGGTCGACGAACTCTCGCCATTTGGTCAAAACCTCCTCCAATTAATGGATGCACTGGGCCTGTCACGGGTAATTACCTCTGCAACCCATGGAGGGGGGGGGCATACATTGGACTTGGTGTTCCATCTGGGGATGGAGATATTGGATGTGGAGGTGGTGCCAGTCAGATGGTCTGACCATCACGCCCTGAGGTTTAGATTTGTGGCCCCCCGAAATAGGCCTGCCACCAGGGAGTTAGTACAGTTCCGTCCTTTAAGAGGGCTTACCTCAGAAGGCCTAATGAAGGAGCTGGACTTCTCAGATTTTCCAAGGGATAGCATGGATCCAGGGCCTTTGGTCTTAGCCTATAATAGGGCTGTGACTGAGGCCCTGGATGCCATTGTTCTTATTCATGTTCATCCCCGCTTTTCACTTAGGGGCTCCCTGGTTTGATGGGGAGGTCCGTGAGTGGAAGACTAAGGATGAAGATTGGAAGACACTGATGGAAAACTCAACTGAGGTGGATAGACTTGAATTGTTAGAACATTATAAATTCTACCAATCAGCAATTTCCCATAAGAAGGCAGAGTTCCTGTCTAGGGAAATTGCTGCGGCAAGGAATAGACCATCCCAGCTCTTCCGGACTGTAGACAGACTGCAATACAGTCCGTCTCCAGACTGGTAGAGGATTATCACAGGTACAGTGTGAGGAGTTTGTGAAATACTTTGCTGTCAAGGTATCCACCATCAGGGTTGAGATCCGCCAGTGTCCTTCTATTGGACATTGCACTGATCAGTCGGGTGGTAGTAACACCCAGTTGTACTGGTCCACCTTTAGACTACCAGCAGTAATAGATATAGTGAGGATCATCCAGACTCTGCGACCTACCTACTGTAAGTTGGACCCAGGCCCTACTCACCTGGTTGTGGGGTGTGTAGATGTTATCGGCTCAGTCCTGGCTGGGATAGTGGTGGTGTCATTAGAGAGAGGGACCTTTCCAGATCCCTTAAAGGAGGCAGTAGTACGCCCCCTGTTGAAAAAGCCCTCTCTTGACCCTGACTGCCCAGCAAATTATAGACCAGTCTCTAACCTTCCTATTGTAGGGAAGGTTATTGAGAAGGTGGTCGTTCTGCAACTGGAGGATCATTTGTCCAACCACAATATCTATGACCCTCTCCAATCCGGCTTCAGGAAAAGGCATAGTACAGAGACGGCTCTTGTTCGGATATTGAATGATCTCCTGATGGCAAGAGATCGGAGGACCCGTTCTATCTTGGTTCTCCTGGATCTCTCAGCAGCATTTGACACCGTGGACCATGGGGTACTGCTCGACTGCCTGCAGTTTTTCTGTGGTCTGAGGGAAGCAGTCCACAGCTGGTTTCGATCTTTTCTGGAGGGCAGATCTCAGAGAGAGGTGTCTGGAATTTACACCTCGGCCCCTCATTGGCTGCCCTGTGGGGTACCACAGGGGTCAGTGCTGTCCCCTATGTTATTAGCGGTGTATATGCTTCCATTTGGGGACATTATAAGACGATATGGGCCGAGTTTTCATTGTTATGCTGATGATTCTCAGCTCTACCTGTCTTTTATGCCTGATCAGGAGTCTGATTCCATCACTATGTTTAACAATTGCCTCCTGGAGATTTAGGATTGGATGAGTGCTAGTTGGCTTAGGCTGAATTCAGGGAAAACTGAGGTGTTGGTTGTGAACCCTGGAGAGAGGACAACAGGGGCTTGGACTGGGAAACCCTCTGGTTTATATCTTTGGGGGGGGCCCCGCTGCTTGCCTCTGGCCAAGTGTGTAACCTCGGCATGACTTTTGACGAAAGCCTGACTATGAAGATGCAGGTGTCGACCGTAGTCAGATCTGCCTTTTTCATCTGAGGAACATTGCCCAAGTGAAACACTTGGTTCTACGGGAAGATCTTCCCATCTTGGTCCACGCCTTCGTCACCAGCCGTTTTGATTACTGCAATGTCCTCTATCTAGGGCTGCTGGGGGTGGATATCTACCGCTTGCAGCTTGTGCAGAATGTGACGGCCAGGTTGTTGATGGGAGTTTCATGATCTAGCCATATGACACCTGTGCTGTGTGATCTGCACTGGCTGCCAATACAGTGGCGGATCACCTTCAAGGTCGCATTATTGACCTTTAAGGCCCTACATGATTCGGGACCTCACTACCTGAAAAAGCTCTTGGTGCCTTATTGTCCTGCCCGTTCTCTTCGCTCCTCTGATGAGGGATTGCTAGAGATTCCCAGGGTACATCTAAAGATGTCTGGAGGTAGATCTTTTGCCTATATGGCACCAACCCTGTGGAATTCTCTACCTCGTCAGATACGAGAATGCCTAACTGTTGAAGGTTTTAAAAAACAACTTAAAACTTTTTTTTCGCCCTAGCATTTGCCAGTACATAATAAGTAAATGTATTGTATGATTGTCTGATTTATTGTCTTGAAATGTGATTTTAACTGATTTGACTTATTGTAAAAGCGCCCTGAGCTTGGGAAGGGCGCTGAATATAAATAAAATTTTACTTACTTACTCTGGGAGACCGATCTGGAGTCGAGGTCCCGATGTCGGGTCGATGAGGAAGTCTTGTGGCATTCAGAAGACTTGGAAGAGGCTCGAGAGGGAGTGGAGGAAGCCGAGGGCCTAGAAGTCTTGATAGGTTGAAGAGGCGAAGAACCGCCTGAAGCCCAGACTTTGACCAGAGAGGGCTGAGAACGAGCCCTGGAGGGAGATTGGTCAGAGCTGGTGGAGCCTGAGCTATGGGAGTCCGAGGCCCGGTTCAGGGATCTAGACCTTGCTTTCTCCCGGTGTTTGTCAGGGTGTTTATGGGCCTTGGAAGAAGCATCACCCCTGGAGGAAGATTCTTTGTCCATCCTGCTAAGTTTTTCTTCCAGCAGAAATGCCTGAAGTGCCTTCTGACGGCGGATCCTGATGCGGCTGTTGAACCCTTGGCAAAAGGTGCAGGTCTTGGTGTCGTGGTCCGGGCCTAAGCACCACACACAGGAGGAATGAGGATCCTTGAAAGGGATCTGTTTTCCGCAGGCACATTTTGAAAGGTGTCCATCACGTGAAGGAGTTGGAGAGGACATTAGTTTTGAAGAAACCCCTGAAGTTCTAAGTCATCGTGCGCTAGATAGAGACAGAGAGGCCGATGCTGGCTAGTCGACAGCGGGAAAAGAACTGGGGATTCTGGGGGACCGTCCTTATGTACTATGCCTGACGCCGGGGGACCGACGCTGAGGTGGTCCCCTGCGTAATACTGCAAGAAGCTAGAAAATTTCCGTTGGGTCCTGGCACCTGCCGGCTTCAGTCCTAATGGTGTAACCTGCTGCAAGAGCTGTTTCTCGAAGTAAGATATGCTTGTACAGCACAAAATTGTTGAGATCGCTGAGATCCAAAATTGGGCGCAAGTCCCCTGATTTCTTTGGAACCAGGAAGAAGTGTGAATAGTAACCGTTTCCTCTCTGGTTCAGTGGAACATGTCCTATGTCCTCCTTGTGTATGAGGGCCAAGATCTCTTGCTGAATAAGCAGAGCATGCTGACACAAGTAACGGGAGAGCAGAGGAGGTCTGGACAGTGGGTGATTGAGGAACTCAGTGACCTTGTTCGACCAACTGCAACACCCACCGGTCGGAGGTGATCGTCTGCCATCCTGAAAGGTGATGAGAGATGTGACCCCTGACCTTCTCGACCCTTTGATCCAGAGGAGGGGCGAGGGCTGGGAAGGAGTCATGCTGTGGTGGAGTTGGCCCCCCGTGGGCTGGGCTGCTTTTGAGTGCTTCGGGCCCTGGCCCGAGGGGAACCTGGCTTGATTCGTATGGCCGAAGTTGCCCCTGTTGCTGGCTGCAACGGCTGTTGCCTTGTTGGCGGCCGCGAAAGCAATTCTGGTTCCTACGAAAGGAACCAGATTTTGGTGTATACATAGCTTCTACAGTCCTGACTGTCTTCCCAGCATCTGCAATTTGGTGATGACCTTCTAGGACTCTTCACCAAAGAGGACTGCTCCATTATAAGGGATGTCCAGGAGATTCTTCTGGATGTCCGGGGTAAATCCGGAGACCCTCAGCCATGAGTGTCTCTGGAGACAAATGCCTGTAGCTGCTCCCCTGGCTGCCGAGTCCGCTGAGTCATAAGCGGCTCGGAGAACCTGGGTCCCCACGTCAGACCCAGTTTGGAGGAGGTTTAGCAGCTCCTCCTTCTTTTCGCCATCCGGTAGATCTTTAAGTAGGTCTTGGCCCTGAAC
Organism: Neoceratodus forsteri; assembly: GCA_016271365.2. Taxonomy (NCBI): domain Eukaryota; kingdom Metazoa; phylum Chordata; order Ceratodontiformes; family Ceratodontidae; genus Neoceratodus; species Neoceratodus forsteri. The sequence continues at coordinate 80,813,565 of CM057453.1, forward strand.
CCAACGGGCATTCTGAAATTGCAAAATGTGCGTCAGATAGTTCAAAGACCTAATAGAGCATGTAGCAGCCGCATGCACGCATCTTCCCATGGGATCTAATTGCTTAGATTGCTGGTCCGGAGGCTGGGTGCTCAAATGTTGAGGCCGCTGGGACCTGTCATGAGATGCGGTAATGACCAGAGAGTTGGCCAGGGGTTGTTGCGCCAAATACTGGTCCTTCGTAGGAGCCCTAAAGGTGGTCAGCCTTCTTTGGAACAGCCTGTGTGGAATGTGGACACTTCCAAGCTGCCTTGGTGACATCTGTAAAGGTGTCCACCAAAGGTGGGACCACCACAGGCTTCGGGTCTTTCTGCCTGAGGTAACGGGCAAGGCGTTGTCTCTCGGGTCTAGCTCTTTGGTCTCCCATCCCATATTGTCCTGGATGTGCCTCATGATTTCCGAGAAGGATGGATCATCCAGGGGTGGCCTTGGGAGGTCCCGTGGGTCTGGTGATGGGGGGGACTGAAAGGAGATGGAGACCTGGAGATGTCGAACGTATCCGGTCTGGAGTCATCTCCCGATGATTGATGTGTGCCCCTGGGTCGCTTCGGGCTCGGGGACCCTGAGGGAGAATGTGAAGGGCGTTTCCTATCTCTTGATCGGCCCCGAGGAGGCGGAGTAGGCTCCTTGGGAGTCGGGGGTCTGTCACCTGTGGCACCCCTAGGAAGAGGTGGAGGAGGTGGTGGAGGAGGCTGAGGCTTAGAGAGAACCACATCCTTCTTGATGGTTTCCCACCAGAAGGTGAACAAATCCTTCACCTCCTGGATGTTCATGCCTGACGACGGACCCAGCGTCGGTGTGCGCCTGTCATTGGGGTTGGGCGTCGGTGTGGGCCTGTCGTCGGGCTCGGGTGTCGGGTCCTGGGGAAGCACTGGATCCAGCTTCCTGGGCAAGCCGGCATCCTCCGTGTCGCCTGCTTGGTCGCTCTGCGGGTAACCTCTTCGCTCGAGGATCCGACGCCCGTGTCCACCGCGTCAGTGTAGTGGTTGGTCGTCTTTCCGGTGCCGGGTCGGATGCCTTCTTGGACTCCATCGTCCGCTTAAGAGATGTCAGCTCAGAGGTCTTCTTTGGAGGTTGGGAGATGGACCTGAAGTCAGTGTCCCGGCGTCGGTCAGACGCACCCCTTAATTTGGAGGAAGACTTTTTATGCCTGTCCGAAGGAGCAAGCTTAGAGGTATCCGTTGCCTGAGAGGTCTTGAGTGGGTGCAGGGAGGCGGAGGAGCCCCCTGAAGACCTTACCTTTACCGGGGAAGGCTGGGAGCGAGCCCGGGAAGAAGATCCATCGGACCAGGCAGAGCTGGAGCTGGTCCTGGACTCTGAGGCCCTGCTTGGAGATTTTGCTCTGTCCAAGTCCTGATGCTTGTCCCAGTGCTTCTCAGACTTAGGAAAAGATTCCCCTCTGGAGGAAGGTCTTTTCTCCATCTTTTTTAGTTTCTCCTCGAGGAGGAATCCCTGAAGGGCCTTTTGGCGGTGGGTCCGGGCCCTGTTATTGAACTGCTGGCAAATAGAGCAGGCCTGGGTGTCGGGCTCTGGGCCCAGGCACCTGACACAGGCAGAATGATGGTCTGCAAAGGGGATTTGCTTGCCGCAGGCGCACTTAGAGGGACGTCCATCGGGAGGAGTAGAAGAAGCAGACATGGAGTAAAGTTTTTAAATGAAGATTGAAGATTTCACGCATCGTAGAGTAGAGCAGGCTTCCGTGAGGCCGATGCCGGTGAGTCGACGGCGGGAAAAGAACTGGGGATCCGCCCCCCTTTTATGTGATGCCTGTCGTCAGGGAGGGGCCAACATCGGGGGTGGTCCCCCACTGGATATTGCTAGCTAGAATTTTTCCGTGGGGTCCTGGCGCCTGCCGGCTTCAGTCCTAATGGTACAACCTGCTGCAAGAGCTGTTTCTCGAAGTAAGATCTACCAATGGCGGGACTACCACTGGTTTGGGATCCTTTTGCCTTAGATACTTGGTGAGGCAGTGCCTCTCCAGATCCAAGCCTTCTGTGTCCCACCCCATGTTGTCTTGGATTTGCTGCATTATATCCTTAAACATTGGGTCATGGGGGGGGGGCAGCATAGGCAAATCCCTCGGATCTGTAGAAGGGACACTAAATGGAGAGTCTGATCTGGAAGATACAAAGGAGGAGGAGGCGTGAAATTCATCAGAGGAGGAGGAGGAATCTGACCTCCTGTGATGCTTTCTGGGCCTGTTCACACTGGGTGAGCGGGAAAGGGTCTGTAAAGGAGACCTCAGCTGCTTCTTTTTTTTTGAGTGATGACCACTTTTTATCCTTAGACCGGCCCCTAGGTTTGGGACTCTCCTCTCTAGGGGGCAGTCTCCTTTGGAGGAGATTGGTTCTCCACCGGTGGTTTGGTGGGAACAACGTCCTTCCTAATGGTTTCCCACCAATAGGAAAACAATTCTTTCACCTCTGAAATGTTGAGATCCATCTGACCAGGTGTCTGGCCCTCTCGAGATGCCACCTGTTTCCCGTGCCTGATGGTCTGTGGCCGGACGCATACGCTGTCTGATCCTTGGGTGGCATTGGGCCACGTGGGAGGTTTGCTTCCTCGTCTCCCAACACCTGGTTGCTAAATTGCTTGACCCCGGCATTGGTACCTTCATCATCCGAATGTCTGGATGGGCCAACGTCCAGTAAGGACGAGGTGACGTCCTTTCTCTGAGTGGACCTCTATCAGTGGTCATTGGTCCTTAGGATGTTTTGAGGGCATCTGCTCTGACGTCTGCTTAGGGTCTGAGGTCCGCTTAAGGGATGTCAGATCTGAGGTCCCCAAGGTTCCTCTGGGGGGATGGGAGGCCAACCTCCAGTGGTCGGAGTCCAGGTGCCAGTCCAGGGAGTCGGGACCTGTAGTAGCGGCCGACTTGGAGTGCACCTTGGTTGGATGATCTGTGGATGCACATTGGCCTGAAGAGCCCGAAGGCCGGCTGTGAGAAGATTCTTTCAGCCAAACCTTGAGGGGCTGGAGCGTGGATGCAACACTGGCACCACCCGACATCTGGACTTTGGCGGGCGAAGGTGGGGTCTTTGTCCAAGACTGAGATCTGCTGGAGCAGGTGGAGTCCGAGCTCGCCCTGGAGTTGGATGTCCGTGTACATGGGGAGTGCTCTTTCTCCCTTTTCCTCAGTTTTTCCTTATGTTTCCCCAACTTATGTAAGGACTCTTCCCTGGAAGAGGAACTTTTTTGCATAGCCGCTAATCTTTTTTCTAATAGGAAGGTCTCCAAAACTTTTTGTCGACGGATCCTCATGCGGTTGTTAACATTTTGGCAAATGGGACAGGCCGTAGTGTCATGTTTTGGACCTAGGCACCTGACACAAGTTGTGTGCTTATCCTTAGAAGGAATTTGTTTGCCACAAGCACACTCTGAGGGGTGCCTTTCGACGGATGACGGGGAAGGCAACATCTGAAAAGAAAGAAAATCGGACTTTTTCGGAAAAGAAAACAAATACAGTAGTTAAACTCAAGTGATGGCGTTGTTCATTAGCTGAAGGCATCCATGGAGCCGATGCTTCTGAGCCGACGGCGGGAAAAGAACTGAGGGATGCTGGGGGACCACCCCTTTTATGATGTATGTGATGTCAGGGGCGGAGCTGATGTCAGGGGTGGTCCCCCGCCGTAAGTAGCTAGCTAGAAGTTTTCTGTGGGGTCCTGCTGCCTGCCGGCTTCAGTCCTAATGGTGTAACCTGCTGCAAGAGCCGTTTCTCAAAGTAAGATCAGTAGATCTTTGAGAGGAGCTCCTGCAGCAGGTAACACCATTAGGACTATGCCGCCAGGCACTAAGACCCCACAGAAAACTTCTCGCTAGCGGTCCAAGGTGGGGGACTGCCCCCGACGTTGGCCCCATCCTAATGTCCCCTATTGTATAAAGAGGGTGGTCCCCTGGCACCACCTCATTTCACCCGCCCGAGACCTAGCTGACAATTTGGATGGGGAACCAAGGAGGAGCTCCCATCCCCTAGAGAGAAGTACAGTTACATAACTCCAGGGTCAGGTGGGAGGGAAACCCACCAGGTGCAAGAGCTCCTCTCAAAGACCTACTGTTACGGTAAGTTCTTACATAACTGCACTATCTTACTTTGAGGGAGAGCTCTTCCAGCACCATTAGGACTGAGTCCCAAGGAGTACAAAAAAGAGGCCCAGGTCAGAGAGGTGGTTTGTAAAGCAAAGCCCAAGGCACACTCAGCAGGAGAGTCCCTGGAGGACTGCTAGGCCGAAACCTGCTCTCCTTCTGGAAGCAATGTCCAGACTGTAGTGCCTGACAAAAGTGTGGACCGAACTTCAAGTAGCAGCTGCACAGATATCTGCTGCAGAAAAATTCCTGAGGGATGTGAAGGACGTGTCGACCCTTCTGGGGGAATGACCCTTGACTGGTCCCGGTAAGGATTTGTCGTACATCTGGCAACAGAAAGTAATACAATTGACCATCCACTTGGCCAATCTCTGCTTGGTCACAGGAGCCCCAAGTAACCTGTGGGAAAGAGAGACAAACAACTGATCTGTCTTTCTGGAGGAACGAGTACGGTCAACATAGTAACGAAGAATTCTATGTACATCCAGAGTATGTAACAAGGCCTCCCCTCTGTTCGAGTACTCTGGGTAGTAAACCAGTAGTTGTAGGTCTTGGTTTAAAGTAAACTCAGACACAATCTTTGGAAGAAACTTAGGATTTGTACACAGGGCTACTCTGTCCCTGTGAAAAACAAGATAAGGCTCTTTATACATCAGAGCCTGCAGCTTGGAAATCCTCAGAGTGGAAGTAATGGCAACTAAAAACAATGCTTTCCAAGAGAAAGTGAAGCTCACAACTTGCAGCTGGCTCAAAGGGAGGCAAATTAAACTTTTCTAACACAATAAGAAGGTCCCAAGGAGGAACGGTGTCCCTCCTAGGGGGTTTAATATGCAAGATGCCTCTTAAAAAGGTATTGCACAAGTCCAGTTGTGCCAGAGCTTTCCCATTCTGTGGTGCGTGATAAGCTGAAAGCACACAGTGATGCACCTTAATGAATGAGTAGCTGAGACCCATGTCTGATGGGGAAAGAAAGTACAGTTACGTAAGAACTTACCGTAACAGTAGATCTTCGAGAACACCTCCTGCAGCAGGTTACACCATTAGGACTGAAGCCGGCAGGCACCAGGACCCCACAGAAATTTTCTAGCTAGCAGTATTCAGCGGGGACCGCCCCCGACGTCGGTCCCGCCCCCAACATCAGGCATTGTACATAAGAGGGTGGTCCCCCAGAATCCCCAGTTCTCCCGCCGGAGACTCCCGGCCACTGGATGACATCAGAAGAGGAGACTGAGCATCTGCCATCAAATGGCAGTCAGAGAGATGCTGAGACACCTGATCCTAGGAGAAGGATGTTGGAACTAGAATCTACCTCCAGCAGGGATGGTGAGAGGGAAAGTACCTGCTGCAAGAGCTGTTCTTGAAGATCTACTGTCATGGTAAGTTATTACATAACTGTACTATCTTACTTCGAGAAACAGCTCTTGCAGCAGGTTACACCATTAGGACTGATTCCCAAGCGATCATGGAAATCCCACACCATTGGGAGGAGGGAAGGTAGAAATCCTTGAATGAAATCAAGCCTAGGACAGAAGTCCCTGAAGGACTGCTAGACCAAAACCTGCTCTTCGCCTCGATGCAATGTCCAGGCTATAATGCCTGATGAAAGTGTGTATGGAGCTCCCAGTAGCTGCAGCACAAATAGCTAAGGTGGACACATTCTTTAAAGCTGCAAAGGAGGTAGCCACCCCTCTGGTGGAATGACCCTTAACCATGCCCGGTAAGAGTTTGTTGTGCATTGTGCTTCTGGTAACAGAACGTGATACACTGAATGAGCCACCTGGATAGTGACTGTTTGAAACAGGAGCTCCCAGCATCATTTGGGCAAAGAAGACAAAAAGCTGGTCCGATTTTCGGTAGAGTTTGGTTCTGGTCAGGTAGTATCTGAGACACCTATGCATATGTAAAATGTGCAGAAGGGCTTCTCCTCGATTAGAGTACTTAGGGAAATACACTGGTAGATCGATATCCTGATTAAGGGTGAGAGCTGAGACCACCGTAGGCAGAAATTTAGGATTAGTCTGTAGGGATGCCCTGTCTTGGTGGAACACCAAATAAGGTTTTTTGCACATAAGTGCATAGAGTTCAGAAATTCTGGCCGAGGTGACGGCAACTAAAAACAACGTCTTCCAAGTAAGAAGGCGTAGCTCGCAATCTGCGACTGGTTCAAAGGGTGGCAGAGTAAGCTGCTCCAGGACAAAGGGTAGATCCCATGGTGGAATCGGATCCTTAATCAGGGGCCTATGGTGGAGGACACCCCTCAGAAAGGCTCGTGTCATGTCCAACTGAGTTATAGTGCATTGGCCTATAGGAACATGATAGGCTGAGATGGCACAGAGGTGTACCTTAATCGAGGAGTAAGCCAAGCCTGTCTGGAAAAGGGACAGTAGGTAGTCCAAGACCAACTTCTCTGGACAATCCAAAGGCAAAAAAACGCGTGCTTGAACCCATATACAAAACCTGCGCCACTTCATGGCGTAGGTCGCATAGGTGGCCGGTTTCCTAGCAGCAGCCAGACTGTCTGCTACCTCTTGCGAGACCCCGTGTCGCATCATGGCTATTTCTCTAGGAGCCAAGCGTGTGGGTTCAGGGAACGTAGGTCCGGATGGACCAAGGAATCCGCCTCCTGAGACAGCAAGTGGGTGCTGATTGACAGCGGCACTGGAGGTTCCTGGGACAGCTGATGCAAAAGAGGGAACCAGATCTGCCTGGGCCAAAACGGTGCTATAAGTATTAGCGTTGCTTGCTCTCTGCGAAGTTTCAGAAGAACTCTCTGGATCAATGGAAAAAGGGGGAAGGCATAGAGGAATCTGCCCGCCCAGGAGAGGGACAACGTGCCTCGACAGAAAACACCAGGCCCTCGATCTAGCGAGCAAAAATTGGGCAGTTTTGCATTGGATGGGAAGGCGTAAAGGTCTAATTCTGGAGTGCCCCATCTGAGAAACAGATCCTCTACTACCTCCTGGAGTAGTTCCCATTCATGGACTTTGGCCTGAGAGCGGCTCAGGCCATCTGCGATGACACTGTCCACTCCTGGGACATGAACAGCAAGAGGTTTGCGCCGTGTTGCAAAACCCAATCCCAAACCCTCATGGCCTCCCTGCAAAGCGGGTGGGAGTGGGTGTCTCCTTGTTTGTTGAGGAAATACATCACCGCGGAACTGTCTGTAACAGAAGAGTACCCAGTGGGATCTCCGACTGGAAGGCCTGCAGGGTGTGAAGAACTGCTCTCATTTCCAGGATGTTTATGTGGAGATGAGACTCTTGGGTCGTCCACAGGCCCTGAGACCGAACACTGTTGAGGTGTGCTCCCCATCCGAGTCCTGAGGCATCTGTGGAGAGTGTCACAATCAGAGACGGCGCAGTGAAGGGGACTCCCGCCAATAGATTCCTCGAATCTAGCCACCATTGCCAATCCTGTATTACGGCCTTCGTGATCCGGATTGGGTGCTGCAGATGGTCTTGCTTCTGATCCCATTGGACCCTTAACATCCACTGGGTTACTCGCATGTGGAGACGGGCTAGCAGGACTGTCGCATTGGCCACAGCCATGTGTCCGAGCAGGCAAAGGACCAGTCTTGCAGGAACAGTTGTCTTCGACGAAAAGTCCCTGATGAGGGATCTGATGTGTTCCGCTCTGTCCGGGGGGAGACAGGCTTTCCCCTGGACAGTGTCCAGAACTGCACCTATGAACTGCAGAGTCTGAGACGGAACCAGGCGTGACTTCTCGTGATTGATGATGATGCCCAACGTCTCGAACAGAGACAGAATACGGTGAATGGCGGACATCAGGGCCTCCCGGGAGGGCGCCATGAGAAGCCAGTCATCCAGGTAGGGGAACACGTAGTGGCCTTGTCTCCTCAGAGATGATGCTACGACCGCCATGCACTTCGTAAACACCCGAGGTGCGGATGACAGACCGAAGTGAAGGGCTCGGAACTGATAATGGCGACCCTGAAACTCAAAGCACAGGAACTTCCTGCGCGCTTGAGCAATGGGTACGTGCAGGTAAGCATCCTGCATGTCCAGGGACGCTAGAAAGGCATCCTGCTTGAGCATGGGAATCGGACCTGGGAGGGTCACCATGCGGAAGAGTTTGTACAGCACCGATTCTTTGAGGCCGCTGAGGACCAGTATCGGATGGAGGTCCCCTGTTTTCTTTGGAACTAGAAAGAAGTGAGAATAATATCCTAGACCTCTCCGGTTCCGTGGTACATGCTCTATAGCTTGTTTTTCCAGAAGCGCAAGCACCTCCTGCTGTATGAGCAGGGCATGCTGACCAGAGTAACGGGAGAGCAGGGGAGGTTTGGCTGGTGGGTGGTCGAGAAACTCTATGAAATGGCCTTTCTTGACCAATTGAAGAACCCACTGGTCGGCGGTAATCGACTGCCACCCTGAAAAGTGGTGAGCGATGCAACCCCCGACCTTTTGCGCCTGTTGATCCAGAGGATGGGCGGGGGCCGGGAAGGAGTCATGCTGTGGCAGCACTGGTCCCTGCGGGCTGGGCCGATTTCGTGTAACGTCGGCCCCTGCCTGGGGACGACTTCGCCTGGGCTTTACACTGAAAAGTGCCCCTTTGCTGCTGGCTGGAACGTGGCTGCTGCCTTTGATGCCAGCTGCAAAAATGGCTCGGGTTCCTGCGAAAGGAACCCGGCCTGGATCTGTACATGGCCTGTACAGACCGGACTGCCTTCCCAGCGTCCTGGAGTTTGGTGATGACCTTCTCCGAGGGTTCACCAAAGAGTACTTTTCCCTTATACGGGATGTCAAGAACCTTCTTCTGTACGTCCGGGGTGAAGCTGGAGATGTGGAGCCAAGAGTGTCTCCAGAGACAAACGCCTGAAGGTGCAGCTCTGGCAGGTGAGTCCGCAGAATCATATGTGGCTCGTAGCACTTGGGTACCCACATCTGACCCTGTGCAGAGAAGATTGAGGAGCTCTGCCTTTTGATGGCCATCCAGAAGCTTATTGACCAGGTCCTGGCCCTGTTCCCACAGGGCGTTCTGAAACTGTACCACATGGGTGAGGTAGTTCAGAGACCTGATGGCGCATGTAGCAGCCACATACATGCGTCTCCCCAGGGCATCCAGTTGCTTGGATTCCTGGTCCGGTGGCTGTGTGCTCATATGTTGTGATCTTTGAGACCGGTCATGCGAGGCCGTGATGACCAGGGAGTCTGCCAGAGGTTGTTAAGCCAAGTACTGGTCCTCTCTCGGGGCCTTGTACAGGCGGTCAGCCTTCTTTGGCACTGCGGAAGTGGAGTGCGGATGCTTCCACGCAGCCTTGGTGACGTCCGCAAAAGTGTCTACCAAGGGTGGTACTACTACCACAGGCTTTGGGTCTTTCTGCCGAAGATAGTGGGCAAGGTTTTGTCATTCGGGGTCAAGGTCTTCAGCATCCCATCCCATGTTGTCCTGGATGTGCCTCTTGATCTCAGTGAAAGAGGGATCATCCGGAGGAGACCTGGGGAGGTCACGTGGGTCAGGAGAGGAGATGCTGAGCAGAGGAGGAGATCTGGAGTAGCTCGAAGTGTCCGATCTGGAGTCCTCCCACGACGGAGTGTACCGATGCCGTCTGGGTTGGTTGGGGTTGAGAGACCCTGATGGAGATCTTGAGGGAGGCCTTCTCCTGTCTTTGGATCTGCCCCTAGGAGGTGGTGTCTGCTTCTTAGGGGTTGGTGGCCATTCTGCTGGCCCTTTGGTGGAGGAGGGGGCGATGAAGGTGAAGGAGGAGTAGGAGGAGGAGGTTTAACAGGGACCACATCCTTTCGGATAGTGTCCCACCAGAAGGTAAAGAGTTCCTTTACTTCTATGTTCATGCACGACGACAGGCCTTGCACCGGTGGTCTGTCGCTGGGGTCGGGTGTCGGGTCCACGGGTGTCTCCGGGTTCAGGGAATGTTCCTGCGGGAGCCCAGCATCCTCGGTGTCACCCGCCTGGTCTTCGGGCAGTGTAGCGTCCTCCTCCGTAGAGTCCCTGTGACTGGTGTCCGCCGGTGACCGGGGGGGCGGTCTTCCGCTCTGGAGAGTCAGTTTGGAAAACACAATAAGTTCTGTAGTCATGCGCTAGGTAGAGACTGAGAGGCCAATGCTGGCGAGTCTACGGTGGGAAAAGAACTGGGGATTCTCGGGGACCACCCCCTTATGTACTATGCCCGACGTCGGGGGCGGGACCGACATCGGGGGCGGTCCCCGCTGAATACTGCTAGCTAGAAAATTTCCGTGGGGTCCTGGCGCCTGCCGGCTTCAGTCCTAATGGTGTAACCTGCTGCAAGAGTTGTTTCTCGAAGTAAGATGGTACTGTAGCACAGATTACACTGGACAGTGGCAAGGATCTAGGAAATGGAGGGATGCCCACAAGCAGAAATGCTTCCACTTCATGGCATATGTTGCCCTAGTAGAGGGTTTTCTCACTACCATAAGAACCTCTGCCACCCTGGGGGATACTCCAAATCTGTCCCTAAGTCTGCAGGAGCCATGCATGCAGATGCAGAGACTGAAGACTGGATGTAGTAGGGCCCCCTGCTCCTGGGACAGCAAGTGAGTGGGCAGGGGTAATGGAACTGGCAGTTCTGAGGCCAACTGTTGCAGCAGCGGGAACCAAATCTGTCGAGGCCAGAAGGGCACTACCAGATTTATATGAGCACCTTCTGCCTGCAGCGTGAGCAGTATCCTCTGGAGAAGTGGAAAGGGAGGGAAGGCATATAGGAATTTCCCTGTCCAGGATAGGGACAATGCGATGTGCCAGAAAACACCAGGCCCTGGATCTAGCAAGCAGAAATTGGGCAGTTTGGTGTGTGGGGACGAAAAGAGGTCCAGCTCTGGTTGGCTGAATTTTTCAAAGAGGTTGTCTGCAACCTCCTGCAGTAGCACACATTCGTGACTAGGAGCGAGAGTGACTTAGGCTGTCTGCAAGGATGCTGTGAATCCCTGGTACGTGAACTGCTGTGATTTCCAGGTTGTGATCCGCTGCCCAATACCAAACTCTCATGGCCTCTCTGCATAGGGGCAAGAATGAGTGCCTCCTTGCTTGTTGAGATAGAAGACTACTGAAGTGTTGTACGACTGGACCAACAGGGGCCCAGGCAAGAGTACTCCTTTGGAATGCCTGCAAGGTGTTCAGGACGGCTCTCATCTCCAGGACATTTATATGGAGAGCACGTTCTGCTGAGGTCCAAGAGCCCCTTGTCTGGTCGTTTGCCAGGTGTGCACCCCCAGCCCTTCCCAGAGGCATCTGTCCCTCAGAATATGCTGAGGACTAGGACGTTGAAAAGGAACCCCGGTTTCTAGTCAAGCTAGGGTGACCCTCCATTTCAGGGACAGAAGGACCACACTGGAGACTGATTGATTGATCGAGATCGTCCGTGCCTTGGTCCCTTTGAACTCTGAGGTTCCACTGCAAGACCTTCATGTGTAGATGAGTGAGGGGAACTGTTGCGATGGCTGTGGCCATATGGCCCAGGAGTTGGAGCACCACTCTGTCCAGGACTGAATTGTTAACCATTACCCTTCGAGCGACCACCCACAGTCTGCTCGGTCGTTGGGAAGAAAGGCCCTTCCCTGGACGGTGTCCAGGACCGCCCCGATGTACTGCAGTCCCTGGGTAGGCCAGGGGCACGACTTGTGGAGATTCAGAGTGATGCCCAAGACCTGCAACAAGCTGAAAGTCTCCCATAGTGACTGACACAGCTGGTCCTCTCATGATGCTGTAAGCAGCCAGTCGTCCAGGCAGGGGTAAACACAATGACCCTTTCTCCTGAGGTTTGCCGCCACTACTGCCAGGCACTTGGTGAAGACCCTCCGTGCTGACGAAAGGCCGAATGGCAGTGCCCTCAACTGGTAGTGCTATCCTTGGAAGGTGAAGCAGAGGTACTTCCTGTGGGATGGCAGGATTGTTATACGCATATAAGCATCCTGCATGTCCAGGGAGCAAAGCCAGTCTCCTTGGTGGATCAAGGGCAACAGGCTAGGCAGTGTCAACATCCTAAACCGTCTGTACTCGATGAAGGTGTTCAGTTGGATCAGATCTAGAATGGGAGGGAGGTCCCCTGTCATCTTCAGGACTAGGACGAAGTGGGAGTAGTATCCCTTGCCTCTTTGACCTGGGGGGGGGTACCACCTGAATTGCCCTTTTCTTGAGCAGGGCCTGGATTTCTGCCTGCAGGAGAGCTGCATGGGATGGGGAGCAGTGAGAAGTAATGGGTGGGCTGTCCAGTGGGATCTGGGTGAACTCCAGAGTATACCCTCTTTCAATAATCTGGCCTTTGAGGTAAAAGGAGAACCTCCCTCCTACAGCCTCGCCTTGACCCTCCACTGAAGGGGGGGCTGGTAGGAAGTCATGCCTAGGTGGAGGGGGTAGGTTAGGGGGCTCTGGCATTCTTGGCGCTTTTGGGGCCCTGGGCTTGAATCCTCCTTTTTGATGCTGACGCCTTCCTTGCTGATCTTGGTGTTTATGAAAGGGATGGCACTGAGCAGTAGCTGGTTCCGACTTGTACATTCTATGTACATCGGAGGCAGTTTTCCCTAGTCTTGCAGCCCTGTGATAAGCTTTTCGGTGTCAGGGCTGAAGAGAACCGACCCCTGAAAGGTTGCGTCCAAGATGGCATCTTGTAGGTCCTATCGGAACCCTGAGACCCGCAGTCAGGCTTGTCTCCTCATGCACACCCGTTGCTGCTGCCCTGACAGCCATGTCTGCTGAGTCACAAGAACTCTCAGGCTTGTCTCCTCATGCACACCCATTGCTGCTGCCCTGACAGCCATGTCTGCTGAGTCACAAGAACTCCATAAGACGTGTCTGCCAACATTAATGCCTGACTGAATGACAGCCATGAGTTCAGACTTGCTGTCTGAGTCCGGCTGGGCCTTGATCAGGTCTAATGCCTTGCTCCATAACTATTTTTGGTACATGACCATATGTGCCAAAAAATTTAGTGACCCAACAGTACAAGTGGCTGAGGAGTAGACCTTACAGCCCCATCTGATCCAGCCTTTTGGACTCGGGATCTGGAGGTTGGGAGCTCATGTGCTTGGGCTGTTGCACTCTGCCATGTGCTGCTGTAAGCACCATGGAGTCTGCCTTTGGTTGTTCGCTGAGGTGAGGCTCCCCTTTTGGAGTTTTATATAGCCTGTCCTCCTTCCTGGGACTGCGGAAGTGGTGGATGGACGCTTCCAGGATAATTTGGCAACATCCTGAAAGGGCTCAACTAGTGGGGAGATGACCAAAGGTTTCGGGTTGTTCGTCCCGAAGAACTTGACCTGGCGGCAGCGCTCAAGGTCAAGTTCCTCAGTGTCCCATTAGTTGAGGGACTGGATGTGTCTCATTACATCCAAGAAGGACGGATCATCTGATGGGGACGTTGGAGAGTCCTTCCTGTGATCCGGAGAGGGCAGAGACAACTCATCCTTGGACTAGTAGTCCCCTGCATTTTCCCCTGAGGAAGAGTGCAGGCGTCCCCTGGAAGAGGGAACAGACAATGGGTGTCTCCTGCGATCACTAGGAGCTGGTGACCCCTGATTGTCATTCCCAGACGATGGGCGATCTGGCATCGAGGGAGGTCGTTTCAGCCTTTGAGGAGAGGGCTCCTTAGGCGAAGCGGGAGGTTGGAGTCCTCTGGGGGCAGGGGATGGCTCCCATGGTCTGGGTAGCAAGTCCGCTTTAATGGTGTTCCACCAAGAGTTGAACAGGGCCCCTACCTCTGCCAGTGGGACAGGTTGTGCCGGTGGCGGGGTGGGGACGGTTGAGGGGCCTGATGACGGCCCTTGTGGTGCGTTTGGTGCTGTCGCCTGATCCCCGGGCTCTGGGCCGATGGGGCCTTCTCTGAGCAGAACCCCCTTGAGGCCAGGCGTCCGGCTCCTTGGGAGACAGAGGAGAAGGGCTAGACTGACGTTCTACAGTCCCAGACGTACGATCTTTAGGCGTATGTCCTGTTGTCTGATCTGATAGATGCTCTTTTGGAGCAGACTGCCACTTCGGTGGCAATGCCTGGTCCACCTCCAAGTTGGAAGGTCCTGTGGTCCATCGACCTTCCGAGGTGGACGTCACCCTGTCCTTGGGTGGAGGAGGCTTCTGATGCTTATCAGCCTCCTGGCGTCTAGAGGAGTCACCCAACCCTTTGTGAATGTCAAACGACCCTGAAGCTTTGCAGGCGGCAGAGTCCGTTTTGCAGCCCGAAGTAGACGCCTGTCCCTCTGGCTTCGACCCAAGCAACTGCTTGTGGGGCCTAAGAGCCAGGGACACAGGGGTGGACTAATGCCCATGGCCACAAGATTCTTTGCCCTGAGAATGGGAAGAGGTGGTGGTCTTCTTAGCAGAAACCCCGGTAAGAGTTATGAAACTGGGTGGGGGAACAGATTCCGACCTCCCACCGGAGGTGGCGGATGCGGAGGTCTTGTGAGGGGACCTAGGGCGGGACTCTGACCTGGCTCTATCTTTATCCCTGTGGTGGTGTTTCCCATCTAATCTCTTCTCTTTGGGGGAAGAGTCCCTGGCTGAAGAGGAAGAGCTGTGTCCGGAGTTGGTCCTCTGCATGGTGGCCACTTGCTGTTCCAGGAGGTAGGCCTTGAGAGTCTTGAGGCAGCGGCTCAGAGTTTTATTACATTTTTGGCAATGCAGGCAGTTGTCCGGCTTGTGGCCCAGGCCCAAGCAGATTAGGCAGGCCGAGTGGCCATCTCTCACCGGGATCTGCTTGCCGTATGCACACTTCGACATCCGCCGCTGTATAGATGGAGAAGACATGCGCTAAAGGCAAAGAATGGTAAAGAAAAAAAAAATTAATGGTAACTGCGTGAGGTGCAAAATGGCAGTCGACTGTGACAGAGGTGTCCATGGAGCTGATACTAGTGGGTCGACGGTGGGAAAAGAACTGAGGTGGTGCCGGGGAACCACCCCCTTTATACCACAGCGGATGTTGGTATGGGGCCGACATGGGGGGGTGGCCCCTGCCTTGGACTGCTAGCTAAAAGTTTTCTGTGGTGTCCTACTGCCTGGTGGCATAGTCCTAATGCTGTTACCTTCTGCAAGAGCTCCACCTCAAACTAAGATCTATAGTCTCCATGCACTAGGACCACATGGAAAATTTTGCTAGCTGTGACTGCACACAGCGACGTTGCATGTCATCATGTACTTAAATGTGGGCAGTCCCATCTCTCCTCAGTTTCCCCGCCAGAGATAAAACTCAGAGGACCATCACAACTGGAGAACCAGGAGATTATGCCAGCACCAAGTCAACTAGGTGACAGAAGGTTCTGGAGAAAAAAACACATGTAGAAGAACAAGTCGGAAATCTCTTGTGTCACCCTAGGGGAGGGAGGATTGGTCTAGTCTAAAGGAACATATTCTCTTGACGATCTACTGTAACGGTAAGTATGGCTCTGCTCTATCCTCTTTGAGGATATCTCTTCCCTTAGGCCACACCTTTGTAATATGTCCCAAAGAGTACCAAAAGGAATCTGGGAGACTGGCAAAGTCTGAATCAAGAGAAGATGCCTTGCAGGACAGCAAGACCAAAACCAGCATGTGTGAGAGAGGCTATGTCCAAATTGTAGTGTTTAATGAAGGGGTGAACAGAACTCCACGTGGCTGCAGCACAAATGTCGGCAGTAAAGATATTTTTGAAAAAGGCAACAGAAGTAGCCACACCTCTGGTGGAGTGACCATGAACAACACTAGTAAGTTCCTTACTGTACTTCCTGTAACAGAATACAATACAATGTGCCAGCCATTTAGAGAGGCACTGTTTAGATACAGGGACAGCTTCTTTCCCGGGGTGAACGAAACAGCTGAGAAAACTATGCAGTTTTTAGTACGATGTACATAATATCTCAGAATTCTGTGTACATCTAATCAATGGAGCAATGCTTCATCTTGATTAGCACGCTCAGGATAATAAATAAGAAGCTGGATAGATTGATTTAAAGTAAACTTAGACACTACTTTTGGTAAAACATAGGATTTGTACACAAAGAAACTCTGTCTTTGTGAAAAGTCAAATAAAGAAGCCCACATATTAGAGACTGAAGCTCTGAAATCCTTTAGGCAGAAGTGATTGCAACCAAAAACAATGCATTCCATGACAGGAAGTGTAAGCCACAACTCATTCCTGGCGCAAAAGGAGCCAAAGTAAGTTTTTCTAGAACAAACTGTAGGTCCCAGGGCGGGACTGGATGTCAGATAGGAGGTTTTAGATGTAAAATACTCCTGAGAAATGTCCGGGGGACCTCCAGCTGCCCACCTGTACGTTCCTCAACAGGGTATGGAAAGCAGATATAGCAGCCAAATGCATTTTGAGGGAGGAATACTGCAGACCAGTCTGACAGGGACAATAAGTATTCCAGTATCTCATTTACCAGACAGGTGAAGGTGTCTAGATGTTTGGAGGTGGCCCATTAACTCACTGTACCCAATAGCTCCGTATGAAGTCTGAACCATCCATTGAGTCTCCTGAGACAAAATGGCTGCCCAGGGTATAACGAGTTAAGTGAACCGCTTCCATTTAAGTGAACATGCATGCCTAGTAGGTTTTCTGGACTGCTATTAGCTTGTCAACAACTTTAATTGAGACACCAAGACATGCCATGGCTATGCCTTCAATAGCCATGGATGCAAGTGCAGGGACTTCAGGTCTGGATGCAGTAATGAGCCCTTGTTCTGGGACAACAGATCTTGATACAGCAGTAAGGGCACTGGGGGTTCCACTGCAAGTTGTTGTAGAAGTGGAAACCATACTGATGAAGCCATAGAGGAGAAGTGAGGATCAGGGTGGCACTTCCATCTTCACTTTGAGCAAGACCCTCTGTATCAGAGGGATTGGAGGGATTACATATAGAAATTTCCCTTTCCAGGAGAGGGACATGTCTCACCAGAAAACTCCAGGCCCCGGAACAAGCGAGCAGAAATACAGCAGTTTTGCGTTGTGTGGGGACACAAAAGGGTCCAACTCTGGATGACCCCATCTTCGAGAAGGCCGTTGACCATGGAGGTCAGTATCATCCAGTCATACATCTTAGACTGCGACCTGCTCATCTGGTCTACCAAGACATTTTGGACACCTAGGAGATGCTCGGCTAACACCCAGTACCACACTCTTATTGCTTCCCAACTCAGGGATGTGAATGAGTGCCCCCTTGTTTATGTACCTCACTGATGGAAGTCCATCTGAATCAGAGGGCCCGGCATAAGATGCTGCTGAAATGTGTGTAAGCTGTTCAGGATGGCATACATTTCTAAAATGTTAATGTGAAGCTAAACCTCCACCTGGCTTTAGGAGCCCTGCATTTGATAGGGCCCTAGGTGTGCCCTCCACCCGGAGCCAGATGCATCTATTGCCAGGGTCTGTGTTGGTGTGGGAATCAGAAATGGAATGCCTTTAAAAAGACTGGAGTGGTCCATCCACCATTTCAGAGTTTTGTGTAACAGGGATGTGAAGTACTCTGATTCAGATTGTCCATCAGTTATGTCCATTTTACCCTGAAGGTCCACTGTAGGATCTGCATGTAAGCGGGTCAGAGGTAGTGTCACAACAGCCACTGCCTAGAGTCCCAGATGGCATAGAAAAGTTCTAGCTGGCACCTGGTGACTGTTGTATATTAACCGTGCTTGAGCAATGAGGCATTCTGGCCTGTCAAATGGAAGGAAAGCCTTCCTTTGGGCAGTGTCTTTGACTGCATCTATATACTGCAGGCACTGACACAGCATTAAGACTGACCTCAGGACATTCATTGTGACCCCAAAGTCACTGAATACCTGTCTCATTCAAGACAGAATGTGTAAGAGACTGTCCTTGGATCTGGCTTTTAAGAGCCAGTCATCCAGGTATGGGAAGACATACAGGCCTTCTCTGCGAAGGTCTGCTGCCACCACTGCTAAGCACTTGGTAAATGCCCATGCCACAGAAGATAAATCAAAGTGCAATACACTGAACTGATAATACTCCCCCTCCACCATGAAGCGGAGATATTGTCTGTGTGCTTGCCTGACTTTGATATGAAGGTAAGCATCCTTCATATCCAGGGAGCATAATCAGTCCCTTGTAGTAGGGGGATTAGGGCCTGCAGAAAGACCACGTGAAACTTCTTGTACTTGATGTAGAAGTTGAGGCCTCTCAGATCTAATACAGGCCTCAGATCTCCTGCCCATTTGGGAACGAGGAAGTATCTGGTACAGAACTCTGTTCAGCTGATGAGAGAGAATGGGTTCTGTGGCACATTTTTGTATCAAAGATTGTATTTCCTCTTTCAGCAGGGATAAGTAACCTGGAAAGAGGTGGAGTATACACTAGAGGAGTCTGTAAAAACTCCAGAGCATGACAACTTGCAACTATCTCTAGGACCCATACAACTGTAGTGATGTCTCTCCATTTTGAAAGATGAAAAGTGATATTACTCAGTTGTGTTAAGACAGAAGTAGACAGTAGACCCATCGGGACTGCCTTCCCCACACTTGGGGAAATTTAGTTGTCATATCCCATGATATACCTATCCAATTCATGTCTGAACCTCAGGAAGTTGTTAATATTAACTAACTGCTGGGGGAGAGTGTTCCACAGTCTGCATGATCCAATTGTGAAATAATGCTTTCTTTTACTAGTTGCAGCCATTTGAATTCATAGCTGTTTATTATAACATCTCAGATTATTTGGTTTAGGGGCTAAGGTAATATTGCATTCCTTGATAAATTGCGAGTCTTGTAATATGTTAAAGAGCATTAGCAGGTCACCCATGTCCCCTCACTGTCGTAGGTTATATAAATTGAGTGGTTTTACCCTGTCTTGATAGGATAGCTTCCCGACCCTCGGGATTAATTTAGTCGTTCTTCTTTGAATGCTCTCAATTATATTTTTGTCTTTAGACAAATATGGATCCCAGAAGGATACTGCATAATCTAGGTGTGGCCTAATATAAGATTTATATAGAGATATTATACGCAATTCACTTCTAGTGACAAATGCTCTCCAGACTGCTGCCAAGAGTTTGTTTGTCACCAGGGCCACCTTTCTACATTGATCCCCTGACGATAGTATGTTATTCACCACAATGCCCAAGTCGATTTCAGAGGTGACAGATTTTATTTTGTTACTGTTTAAAAAGTAATCAGTCTGTGGGTTTTTTAATCCTATGTGGATAACGGAACATTTGTCCACGTTAAATGCCATCTTGTTGTTCAGTGCCCAGCACGGAATGGTTTCCAAATCTTTGGATAAATTAATTTTTGTGCTAGTATCCACCTCTGATGCAATTTTAGTATCATCTGCAAATTTGCTCAGCATTCATTTAGCCTCCTAGTGTAATTTGCTAATGAAAATTCCAAATAGCAATGGTCCGAATACGGAACCCTGTGGAACCTCACTTGTGACCATAATCTCATTCAAAAATGTCTCAGATTCTTACTGTCTGGCTTCTATTAAACAGCCACTCTTCTGCCCATTTTACTGTGTAACTATTTAAACCTAATTGGATCATTTATTTCTACCAGTATTCTATGCAATACGAGGTCAAACGCCTTTTTAAAATCAAGAAAAACAATATCAACAGGAGTTCCCCCATCAATGCTCTTACTGACACTTTCATAGAGATTAGGTTCCCTAGTGCATGAGCGCCCAGCTACAAATCCAAGTTGTGTGTTATCTTGTATACCCTTTTTCATTATTTTATCATCCAGTCTAAGCTTCAATATTTTTTCCACGGTTTTGCAAGCCATGGATGTTAGGCTAATGGGTGGCAGTTGCCCATAATGGTTTTGTTAATCTTTTTATGAATTGGGACAAGTCACTTTTTTCCAGTCATCTGGAATGGACCCTTCCCTATAATTTATTACAGATAATTTTAAGGGGCCGTTTATTTGATCAATAGTTTATTTGAAGAAAAATTAGTTCAAATTGTCTGGCCCTGGTGCAGTATTTATTTTTAGTGTTTTTAAGGCTTTATTTACCTCTTCAGTGGTGCTATCGATATAGTTACATTAATTTGAGATTTGTACTTTTGTCTTGTCTTTTTTTGTAAATACCAACCCAAATAATCTATTAAAAGCATTTGCTACTTTCTCTTTCTCATGTATTGCGACACCATTGTTAATTATGGAAGTTACTGAGTTATCACTTTTATCTATTATTGATACAGGCGTAAAATGCCGACTACCCAGTTGCCTCTGGCTAGCTAGTTTAAATGGGCCTCAATTGTTTTGGCTACTTTCTTCCCTAGATGACCCCCTACAGCCACTCCTGGAGGTAACAGTGGCGGTGTGGCAAGAAGAGTGGAGTCAGACAGAACTGGTGGGGGCAGAAACACCAATCCTAATGGCCTTTGATGTTTCTGAATGAGCACCTGGGGGCAATGATCCAGGCAAGGCACCCCAAGCTTTTCCCCGAGCTTGCTGACAGTAAGTGGTATGGCTACCTCTAGCAACTGGTATATGAAAACAGCTTCTACCATGACCTCTATCAGGTGTGGGATATAGGGATTTCACAGATCTTATTGTCATCTTGGAGGATTAAAGACCCCTCAGGGTTTCTTCACCATAGCCAAACAATTTCTTGCCTTTAAATCGGGCATTCAAAACCACCTGCAGGACATCAGTAGCAAAGCCGACAATTCTTAACCATGAATAACATCTCATACAGATACCTAAGGTGGCTGCTACGGCAGAGGCATCAGGACTGTCATATGCTGAGCATAGCAAATGTTTACCAACCTCAGCATCAGAATCCAAGATTTTAAGCAGTGTTTGGCAGAGCCATCTGGCAAGGCCTGAGCTGCAGCCTTGGCATTTTTCCACAGACTGTTCTAGTATTTTATCATATGGGCCTGATAGTTGGCAGTTCTAAGGCCCAGAGAGGCAGAATATAGGTCCTTTTACCCATGACATCCAGATGCCTGCATTCTTTGTCGGGGGGGGGAGGTTAAATGATTGGGTGCCTTAGATCATGGGCAATCATGATCACCACAGAGTCTGTCTCTGGTTGGGTGGCATAATAAGGTTTAGCAGTAGGCGCAGGGTACTGCTTATCAGCTTTGTAGGGCACAGCTGGAATGGAGTTAGGCCTGTGCCAGGCAGCAAACACAGTATATGCCAAAGCAGGATAAATTGGAAGAATTATGCCGGCCAGAGCACAGGGAACTTGTAAAAACTATTAAATTTTTCTTAGTGAAGTCCTCCTCCTCAACAGCAAATCCCAATTCAGTCTGTATTTGTTGCATTAAAGACTGAAAAGTGGGGCCTTTTGGTGGTGGCCTGGGTGTATAAACCACAAAGTCTTCACAACAAGAGGACAGGGTAGCACTAGAATGAGCATATGGTTCTTCCCCATAGTCATGTTTCTCTCTCCATAATCCACCTCCATCATGAAGTCTGGATTATATTCCACCTTGTAGTCAACAGGCCTGTTGAAGACGGTGGCAGACCAGGCCAGCAATGCTGTCAGCAGTTGTGAAGGAGGAATCTGCAGCGAACTGGCAGCAGAGGTCAATGGGGCCTGTGAAGGAAGGTCAGTCATCGATAAGACAGGCTGCATTGGTAGACCTGGCAAAAGTCATCGTATCATTTCAGAAAATAATGCCAGCACTGCTTGTGACTTGTCGATGCCCTGGCCAGGGTTGGGATTGCAGGGGTCAACAATAAGCCACGACCCAGCGATGATGGTGATGTACCATCCGTAGTAGGCATGGTATTGCTTAAGCCAAACCCTGACCCTGGTGTGTGGTCGACGGTTGGGGGTGGGGCTGGCTGTACGGTGACTCCAAATGGTAATCTGGAGGCCGCAATGGTGACTGGGATCTCACAGGAGGTCTTTTCTTTTTCTTTATGCTTGTGACTGTGGGTCAATGACGACCAGCCTTTATCGCTGTCCTTAGAAGTCAACAACTGGCAACTAATCCATGGAGCAGGCTGATGCACGTCGTCATACGTGGCCACAGCTACGAAAACTTTTGATGTGGTCCTAGTGCCTGACGGCTATATTTCCAAAGGTGTGGCCTAAGGGAAGAAACATCCTCGGAAGAAGATCTAAATTGACCAGCACAGTAGAAATGTTTAGCCACTCCAGATGGAGACATTTACCCTGGTCAATGGCAGTATGCTAAAGATTTATGTGCAGGGTGCATATTTTGGAGCAATGCCTGGAAAGTTAAGATATCCCTGAGGCACAGTAGTCACATATGGGTCCAAAGAGTTTAGGTTGAAGAAAGAGTCACCACCACCACCCTCGAAAATGATGAGGCTGAGGTCAGATGCATCCTCCTACACATTCTCTTCAGAAGGAGAGTTGTGGGTCGCAGGCACTCTAATTCAGGACATGGTCAAGGCAACATCAGAGATATTGGCGCCAAAGGATGAGGGGCCGGCGCTAGAGGCAGCACAAATAGCGGAACTGAATTTGGCGCTGGGGGTTGGCAGTGTAGCCTAGAGGTTAAGTAACGAGCTGCGAATGAGCTGGGTACATCCAGCAAACCTGGGTCTGATTCTCGCAACCTCCAGCTGCATACTGTGGGACTCTGAGCAAGTCTCGTAACCTTCTCAGTGCTCAACAGGCACATGTGTCTAGTAGACCTTATCCGGTTACCAAAAGAAAAAGAAAAAAAAAAAATAAATAAAAACTGGCGCCAGAACTGGCACCAGGCCAAGCCTCTAAGGGCCCAGACCTGGCGACAACAACCCAGCCGGCACCAGAGTGAACGCCAATGGTACTGCAAGCTGGTCCCACTCTGACCCAGGAGGGGAGTGCGGCCAGTGGGGTAGGAATTGGCAGCATGATCACTGGTCACTGGCAAGAACCCAAGGGCTGTTGCTGGAGCCAAATGCTCTACCCAGCCTGAGGCCACTGCCAGAAGGTCCAGTTACACCAGCCCTGAGGGCGAGCATCTTGCAAGCAGGTCAAGTTCCACTGGCCCTGAGGGTCAGGTACCTGCTCTGCCAACAGAGGCACATGGGCCAGACATTGTACACCACTGCTCCATAAGAGCGGCCCAATTATGAAGCTGACCACCAGAGTCCCCAATTACAGACAGAGAGAGACTCCAGGTCTGAGATCTTCACCACCTAGAACCAGAGGGCTCCAGTGACACCAAAGGTGACGGTGAGGGCCTCTGGCTCCAAGAGGCCGAAGTTCTTGAAACAGACCTCACAAAGCATGACCTCAGTTGATACCATTTCTTCCTTTTCTGGCAGAAAGAGAAAGAACCTGAGGCTGAGCGGTGCTGCAATCTTGACCGGGACTGGGCCAGATTCTTTTTGTGCTTCCAGGAGGATTGTCTTTCATCCCAGGCACTGGACTGTCCACAGTCAGAACCCTTCCCTGACAAGGAAAGTGGACCAGACACAGCACTGCTGTTGGACCAGCTAGCCTGAGCAGGCTCCCTACCATACTCCATGGCCTTCAGCCAATGACGCTTGGTAGGGCTGAGAGAAACTGTCAGAAAATATTTTTATTAAAATACACTAAACTGACACAAAAATAAACTCTAGCATTAAACACTAAAACTGAGAAGAACTTAATGCTGTTGTTGTACAGACATGAAGTTCTGACTCCCGGCTGTGAGCAACGTTGTCACTGATGTGCACTCGACTGCAGAAAAAAGGAACGGAGATAGTTGAGGGCCAGTGCCGAGGTAAACTTGTACCCGCGAGCTAGTCTTGTGGTGCCACGCATGTGCACAGCTTACCTCATCGCCAGCCCTCCTGAAAACTTCTGGCTCCCACTGGGTCCAAAACACCTCCAGCTAAGACCCACTAGTGGGAATCAGTGGTGAATATTGATTCCTGGAAGATCCACTGGGTTAGAGCTTGGTTCTGTGTATTGCACCATCTGGATCCTTAGCATTTTAAGGTTATAGTGGCACCCAGACACAAATTTACACCAAAATGCAATAAGAACTGCAGAAAAGATAACCTATTCACAGTACTCACATAAGCAGTCTAGCATCCTATTTACTTAAAGGAGAAAAGTCAGCACTGCGGGCCCCACACTCAAATGCGGTGTTGGCACCAACTGGAAGTTTGTGTCCAAAAGCCTTTTTTTTTGTTTACTTACAGTTCACTGCGGTATAGAAGACTACAGCTAGCTGACCTTGCCAACTCCCAAGCTGACATTTTCTGCTACCACAAATCCCAGAATTCCCTGCTGCGGATTTTGGAGCTGCACTGCAGCAGCAGGAGATTTAACAGCCTGCAGTATAAATGTCAGCTTGGAGTCAGCAAGATCAGTCAGATGTGGTCTATTATACTCCAGTTAACAGTAAAAGAAATTTTTTGCACATAAACTGCAAATTGGAGCAGCCCCACACTTGACTTTATTTAGTTTTCCTTTACTGGGAAAGGAGGGATAGCCAATGCTGTCTATTTTTAGCCTGGTGGGGGAGAGAGATACAAATGCAAACCAACTGGAACTGAATGAGATTAAGCTGCTGGAAAACTTGGCAAGGACATCAGGGGAATTCTCCTACTCCTCTTCCTTTACAAGTCACACGTTGCTGTTTTTGAAATGGAGATGAACTAGTTTATTTAGCATTTTTTCTTGTGGTATATAATCCATTTTTGTTTGGGTTTGTTTTGTTCTCTGCATTGAAAATGCCCCGAATTTCAAAAATGTTCTGCTATTATTTTTTCATTACAAAATGAGGTATACAAAACTGACCACATAAAATAACTTCTAGGTTAAAACAGAGCAACTGACCATTGATTTACCTAGAAACTGCACAGTTCGTATCTAACCTGACCTACTCTACTTAGCAGCAACCTAACTAAATGAAAATAAAACCTTTTTCCATTAAAATACTTTTTTTTCCATTTTTTCATACACAAACCCACAACAGGGCATAGTTTCTTTAAAATAAATGTAGTTCCCAGAGTCAAAAGTACTCAGCCTTTGTTACAAACTCACCTACTCTACCTAGCAACACCACAACTAAGGAAAATAAAACCTTTCTCCATAACAAAAAAAATGCCATTTTAGAAGTGCAATAATTTACTTAATGCATTGGTGTCTTGAGAATTAATGCACTTCCCAGGTGTGTTGAAAGTCACTCGGCCGTTGACTGCGTGCCTTCCAAATTTTCCTGGGGCGTTCATTAATTCTCTAGAACTGCATGCCCTGCTGTGGCTCACTGCTTGCATAAAAATTGCCCTTCTCTTCTCAAGAAAGGCCTACATCCACATGTACCAATATGAGACAATACAGACAATGTATTTTATTAATAATTTATTGTCAGTAGGAAAAATGTGTGCTAATGGCAGTTTTCAATAAAAATCTTTACAAGATCATTGCATCACAAATATACAGACACTATAAAAAATTGTGTCATGGTTGTTTTGGTTCTAAGTTTTCATGTAGCAGGTCCCCTGTTAAAATTGCCTGATTTAAAAAGAAATCTGTGTTGTTTAGAGTTGAAAATGCAGCCACTTTTTAAAACACTTCCACGCATCAGACCTATGGGCATCAGATGTTCTCATAGCCACAAATATCTGGAAGTGGAGAAATCTGTAGAAATGGTCGTGAATAAATGCCAAACGTGAAAACAAAATAAAAAAATACAGTGACATCCCTGCTGTGAATAATAAGTGTCAGGGTATTAATTTAATGCCGCACTTTAACACCACTAAAACTCATCAGAAAAGAAATCCACAAAATATCTACAAAATCTAGGTGGAGCTATTTAAATCAAAACTGTACATCAAATTTACAAACCTGCATGACTGGAAAAAATTTAAAATTATTTTCGGCATCAGATCTATATAAATATATGCTGCAGTGAAATGTTTTGTTACATGGTATGTCGTCAATACTTTATTATGATAATACAAATGCAAGAACTGCATTTTTTAATGGCGCTGCCAATGGAATATTTCATTCGAGTCTGATTCCAGGAGGTCTGGAAAAGAACAAATGTAGATGTGTGGAACGGAGCTGCATGAACCAGTGCAGCCATGCCAGAGTTAGTGTGAGAACAGAGAGAGAGAGGAGAAAAAAAAAAAAATAGAAAACGCATACAAGTATCGTTGCAAAGAAAAATGCACAGTTCTTACAGATGCTGTAGTACATTTCAGTTCAGTTTAAGGTCCAGGCACTTCGGTTTTACAACATTATCAGACTTCTGTGTGTTGCTGGGAATCCAGGGGAAGAACGGTCACATCTTCGAAGTGGCCTTCATCCCCACTTTCATAGTCACTCATCATGGCCTCCGATTCCATTTCACAGCAAGCTGACACATCAGAGCATGAAGCTGTGGAAGTGTACACGGACATGGACATAGTGTCCACCGCAGGCGCCTCAAAGTCACTACTGAATCCTAAAGTGTAAGGGTTATAGGCCTCTCTGTAGCTGCTTCCCCCATTGGCTGCATTCTGAGGTTCTGACAGGTCTGGGGCATAGTGGTGGTGAGGGAGGTACTGATTTAGGTTAAACCGCTGCCTGCTCTTTGTAGATGATCCCAAGCTACCCGCAGTCGGCATGTCCCTTGGGGGCTGTATGGATTCAAATTGGTCACCGTACTCTGGTGGCAATGGCGGAAGCTCATCATGTATAGGGAAATCATCGGGTGGTGGAGGAAAGTCACTCTCAATGTCATAGCCTCCTGGATAGTAGTCTGTATCAATGGCATTGGGGTCCGTGTAGAGTGGGGCTGGCTCTTCAACTACCTCATACTGTGGGTACTCCTGTATACCTGGAAGCTGAACATTCGGCATCCAATCCGATGTGTCCCAGTGGTACCCTGCAACACAGACGAAAGAAAAAAACCCACAGAAGTTAGTTTAAACCTCTCCAGAAAAGATTCATAGCACAACATTTTAATAACTATTAGGACAGGCTGGACAGGTCGTTAGTAATGACTTTGTTCCTCTTAGTGCAGACTGTCTGCCTTGGACTGAACAACGGCAAGCTTGACATTTCCCTTCAAATGTCATTTGCATTATTAACTTAAAAACCAAAACACAGCAATAACCAAATATCCTGATATTTGCCAAGGCCCAACATAACATTAGCCACCAGCTGGGCAAGTCTGTAACGGGCTTTAGGACAGAAAAGGGACAACAGCACACAAGCAGATGCAACTTTGCACTACAGCACAGTTGGCGGGTCTTGGCACACCAGCTAAATGGTTCTTTAAGTGTGCTGCGCTTGGAAAGACCAGGGAAGAGGAGGAGTCCACATAACTTTTTATCAGTGAATTGGTACACGACATTGCAGCCATGCCAAGGCAAGGCTCCATAACGGGGATGCACCCGTCATCAGTGTGGGCGAGATGGGATGAATAATTAGCGTGTTGGGGGGAGAGGTTAGGCAGAGAATTTATGCAACTAAAACCAGTTCATAAATTCAACTTTTGAGCACTAAATAGATGATCAAATTAGAGAGGGCTTAGTTGTGTAAAGCAATGGCAGAGTGCTGTATACAAATCTTAAGAGTGTCCCAAAAGGCACGGTCATCAAGCAGGGTTTATATAGGTAAAAGCAATAAAGTAAGAGGTGTCAGACACAAAAAGGTGGCATCTGGTACAAGTGCTTATTCTACCATGTGCATTTACTACAAGCGTAAACAACTGTAGTTATTTGGGTGTTAAAGGAGAACACAAGCAGACAATGTCAAGTTTATCAACCAAGAATTTGCATGCAGAAGTCACCTCTTGTACTTCCGAGGTCATGAGCTGCAAGAGATTCTTTAATTCCAAAGAGGAAGACAGAAAGAGAGGGAAATAAGAAAAAATGAAAAGTTAGGAACTAATGTTAACTAGTAATATGAAAGGGCACAAGAGTACTCATAACTGTAACAGTATGGTCTTTCTGTGCTAATACACTAATATGGCAGTCAAGTGCTGTTTACATTGAAGAGCAAACTCTTATCCTTTATATTACAAAGGTGTACTGTGTTTTGGTTTACAACTCAGATATACAGGATTTATCCATGAAGCATTCTACAATATTCAGCTGAGATCATAGAATTTTTAATGCTAAGCTTCAGTACAAGTCCAGCTCTGCTGATGAGATTACGATTTAAATTTCATGTGGACAGTGCACCACATCCACATCCCAAGAACAAATAATTTTTAATGCTAAACTTGAGTAAAAATCTGGGTCTGCTGATGAGATTACCATTTCAATTTTAAGCAATCTCCAGGCTGCGCAGAATAAACAGCATACATGTCATGAACATGAGCAAACAGCACTTTTAAAAGAACTACTGTCTAAACGGTCATTCTACTTCAACTCTACATCAAAACACAAAAACAAAACAAATACATTACACACAACTACACATTAGGTTATAAAAAGTATACCTTCTTTTTCTACCGAGTCAACAACAGCATTGACAAGGTGTATTACGGTCACTACGGAAGCTTGTAAAGAGGTAGGGAAGGAGCAAGTTAGAATAAGCCTACAGTTGGTACACAAGTATAAAATAAACTGAATTATGCTGAACACTTCAGTACCTGTATGTTCTCAGCTCAACTTTCTGGCATGCATGTTCATATTTAACATATGACAAGCCTTGCAAAACATGACCAACCGCTATTATTTTTCACATCGATGCCTTGCCTTTTTCCAGTTAGGCCAATTTCTTTAAGTGAGTTTATTATTTTCCAACTTGCTTTGTTTAATTACAGTGACCTCACTTTTTGTTTGTGTCTCTGAAAACCTACCACATCCAGTTAGCTTTTTGGTTCGTTTCAATCACAGCTCTAGAAACTGAAGCCAGTTTATCTACTGGCTAGAATGCAGTCCTGTCTGTGTAGTTTTGCTGCACGGAGGACAGGAGATGAGAAGAGATGCAGTTTCAGGTAGTGTGATCTAGTGGCTATAGCACAGGCTTGGAAATCAGGGGGCCCAGGTTCAAATCCCAACAGAGCCATTTACTCACTGTTTGACTCTGAGCAACTGATTTATCTCAGTGCTTCAATACGCCCAGCTGTAAAAATTGGTAAAATTCGGACTCAACTGAAAATGAGGTGATATGCATCAGCTAGGCAATGCTGGGTAAATAAATTTAATAAAACATGCCATGCAGGCTTCTCCGCACTGCTTCACAGACTACACCTCAAGCTTGTCCACCTCTCCTGGACAAGATAACAATTCACTCTCCATGCTCAGTCAAGTCCATGGCTATTAAGAGCGAAGGCTGTCGTTTATGTCAAATTGAACCTAATTATGTGTAAGGGTTTTGTTATCTGGGCTACTGTCCGCTGGGAACAGAATATTCTTGCCTTTAGAACAGAGAGAAAACCAGACTCCAGAGTCTGCCTTTAGAGATAAAGATGGGAGATTAAAACTGGTTTTACTGTTCTGATAAGCATTATTTATCTACAAATTTGTTTAGGTCTCTAAATCCTGCAGTTTTAACACCAAGGGCAAGAGTAAAATACTGGCTGCACTGGCACCACACATATCACTGCGGTGCATGGAGGTTACACTCATACTAGCTGTAGCATCATGATTGACACTACAGGAGGCTACAACCTACACATTTCTAAAGCCAACGAAGAACTAATGGTCTCCAGTAGACCAGACTGAATAAATTTACTGCTGAGTTAAGTGAGGAGAGGAATCATGCATACAGTTGGCCTTCATACACTATATCCAATATGGACAGAATAACCTCTATACAGTCTTATTTTTATTTTGTAATATGTAAACCATACTAGAAAACGTCAACATTAGGGTACATATAGGGTGCTATATCCTATTCAGAGACACCACTCTTTTTGTTTGTTCACTTCTGTAGTGCATCTTGGGCTTAGGAAAGGTATCGGAGTGACAGCATGGGAGACTACAGTCCTCTGCTTATCCACTTGTTAAGCAGTGTCTGAAGTCACAATGCAAGTTTCTGCACCATGCCAGACAATACACAGCACAGTCTGGCCCTCTGCTTTCCCCATCAAACTTCTTTCTTGCCCCTCCCGGTCTGAGAAGGCTACCTGTTCTTGCCATGTTGCAGCACGTTTAGTCAATCACTGTACTAAGTCTCAGCACCCTATTAAAGCTGCTTTTCACACATTAATCTATGTATGAGTTTCTTATGTAGTTTTTAGTATTGGTTCATATTTTTGCCTTCAACAGGTTTTGTTTCACCTCCAATTTTGTTTTTGTTTTTAATTTTGCCTGAAATTGTAATTAGTTGTTGCGTTTCAGTCAATCACCTAATTTTTTGGGGGGCTGGAACTGTGTCATTTGAGTTCTGCCCATTCTCCTCTGCTACCCCTTCTTCCACGTCTCACATGACAACAATCTTCAACTGGAAGTGTTTCTCTCCTGGTCACCAATTTTCAAATACATAAAGGTTTTATGCCCACTCCATCCTTGGCGTCTCATGTGAGGTTAAATGTGATGTGGCTATATTTCTGCTAGGAGCTGGGTTGGAGATTGGTAAAACCTATTACACACAGGCCACTCAGTAGCTATCATTTAAGAAAGACGGCAACCATCATTGATCCAGACTAGTTTGGGACCAGTGGCAGAGACAGAGGTCCCTGTAACACTCTACTATACACCATCATTCAGTAGAACACAGTTCAAATTATGCAACAAACTAGACTACTGCGACTTTATTACCTACAACATTTAGTGAATAATGAAGGAAGCTGAGGTGGAAATCTCAAAAAGGCGATATCAGGAAGGTGAACCCACGGGGCAACTGCATTAAGGACCACTAATTTCTACTGCATTTGATGACACTCCCAAACCAACAAATGTAGTCATGTATTTTCTTACCATCGTACCTCCGAGACACGCTTTTATAATTTGAACATGTCTTCATGTCTCTGTGTCTTAATTGTTTTTCAGAAATCTTGTTACGAAAGTTGAGACTGCTGCACTTCTGTTAATACTGAGAATTCAACAATAACAAATGCATAGCTTCCCTAACAAGGGCAATTCAAGAGATCAGGTTTCAAGCAAACTCATTTGCAAAATGCGAAGATAGGACTAAAAAGTAATTAAGAAGTTCTGAAAACTCAGCGTCTCTTTGAAATATGTGCATAATGTGAATTATCAGAAACGCTGGAGAATCCCACTTTCTCTTATCAACTTCCTTCATTATCATTACAATCAAACTTACAAGACGCCCCTTGTTAAACTCTGCTCTCACTCAATGGAGATTTTATCCATATGGGAGCTGAGACCCGTAGCACGTGAAGGAAAAAAAAGAAAACAAATGACCCTTAGCCACCTTTTACACAGATAAACTGCAACATATGAGGGTTTGCTAGAGATGGAATGTGACAGAATTAAGATCTGGTTCCCTTACAGATTACTCTCAATCTCTTGAGACTGGATCAGGTTTGCTAGCTTTCAAGAACTTAACACAGCAAGTATTCTGCCTTCCCCATTGCTGAATGTTTAAATAAATGCTTCTATTAACACCAAATATTGCCCCCGTCATACACAGTACAATAACATTTCTGAAATTTTAAATCATGTAATTAGGGTCAGTTTTACATTTTTAAGGCGTTTTACGAAGAAGTCTTTCACCCTCAACAAATAAACTAGAAAAGGGGTGGTCTTTTACTGACCACCACTTGACTCCTCACTGCCCTAGCCTTTGAAAAAGTTGGGGGTGGGGATCCTTAATCTGGCTCTATTCACTTAATTGCTGCCTTCGTGGGTGAGTCTATGTAGTGCCCCATTACCTCAGTGTCCTTATGAGGGGATCCTGTAACCCTTGTCAATATGGGAGGAAGTCTTCCAGTGGCCTGCACAGTTATCCTGACAAGCTGCTGCTGCCTGCTATAGCAGACCAGGCCCGATGCACCCCACAACCATACTGTATGGCTCCCATGTTACTACCAGCCCTGGTAGGTCAGGGGGTCACACCATCTAGTCTTCCCAGTGTTACTGCTATCTGGGCAGACTGCCTCAGATTGAGTAACATGGGGGGGATAAGAAGCCCCCCCCCGCAATGTTGACAAGGCTTTAAATACCCTTATCAATGCAGGCTAAGGCAGGGCACCAAGGGACAGGGCACTAGAGTTGCCCCTGCAGGAAAAATTGTGATGGGGGAAGGGGATGCAGCTGGATTCAGCATGGCAAAAGACCTTCCAGCTATTTCAAAGGTATGGAGACTGAGGACAAAGGAACATGGCAAGACAAGGGTAGGTTTTTTATGCTGATGCATAGAGAAATGGTTACTTCAAGAAACGGAGATCAATATGACACAGCTTGAGACAAACTCTTACATCAAGCTATGTGTACTAAACTCAACCCCGTCACTTCAAATATACATCCATGTTACATGAAAGTTAGGCTCTATCAGTTCAAAGTGAGGTGCTGTCAATAATTGTACACTGACATGAACACAGGTTACTCACCTGTAACAGTAGTTCTAGGAGCGGTATATGTTGTTCATCCACACTTGTTGGCATGTCCCTTTCCCTTTAAATCTTCCTGGAAGGTCTAAAAGCTGGCTCCTCCCACCCACCCGGGTGGTGTAGGTCTCGGCACCGCCTCTTAACACCAGATCTTGCCCGCTGGAAGCAGAGGTTGTGCGTCGAAGCCGGGGAGGTCAGGTGGGTCAGTGTGGATAAACAATATATACCACACCTAGAAAGATCAGTTACGCAAAGACTTTTGTCTTAACAGTAGATCTAGGAATGTCTCTTGCAGTTAAGTCATTACTTCTGGGAGTTCCCGATAGGTGGCACTCCGGCACAGCAGTCTCCACACCAAGGACCACCCACACGTCCTCACTTCCTGGGCTGTGCCTATAACAGTGGGTGGTCCCTGGTAATCTCCATTCCCCGCCAGTTTCAGCTCGTGACAGCGAGAGCCCGAGGGGAACCGAGGTACCAAAGCCTCCCAACCTTACATCGTTTTCCTGTTACAGAATGGCAGGGGGCTGGGAGGGAAGCAACTTACTGCAAGAGACATTCCTAGAAGATCTACTGTTATGACAAAAGTTTTTGGATAACTGATCTATCTTCCATGGAATGGTCTCTTGTAGTAAGTCATTACTTCTGGGAGATTCCCAAGCAGTTATGTGGCAGTGGGGTGGCCAGATATGGGATTCTGCCATATATAGAGTGTGGTCCTAGGACCAATAGGTGCTGAGGGCATCATCAGATGAGTTAAACAGATGTAAACCCAATCAGGGTATGGCATATCAAAAACTGAGATTTCAGAAGAAATTCAGCCATATAATGGAGTGACTGGTAGTTCTCAGTGGCATGCACTGGAAGAGAGAGTATATGTGAAAGTCTATTGTGTTCTTGTTGTACACCAGAGGGCATGGTTTGAAGTCAGAAGGATCAGGGGGGAAAAGAGGAGGAGGTTTTTCACGGACAGTGCAGTGGATCCTTGGAATGCGCTGCCTGGCGAGCTGGTTCAGATTTCCACTGTGGAGGGCTTCAAGACAGGGTGTGACAGACACAGAAAGGGGCATTGGAAAACAAGGTGGGGGGGGGGAAGGCCTCAGTTCCCAACAGGGGATCTAAGGTTCGAGCAGACTCGATAGACCATAAGGCCTAATCTGCTGGCAATTTGTATGTTAGTATGTTCTGAGTTTTGAACAGTAACGCAAATAATACAATGTTACTATTTTGTAGTGCTACAATGTAGCAAGTTAATACAGTTTGCCATGTCTGTCAAGTCATTAGAAAATGTATCCATTTTGGCATAAATAGGCTACATAAGTAGCAAACGATGTGAAATTAAACAATGTATCTATATCATACTGGAATCCAGTGGCTCCTAGAGTCAGTAGTGTTGTAAATATTGTACTCGTTTTAGGGTAAAGACATGGAATGCAACAGAGTGATGTCGTCAGTTCCATCATGTCAATCTCATTTGCAAGGGGGTCCCAAGTATGTCAGTGCTTGCAGCCTTGTGAGGTGTAAACCTGAAATGTTAGTATAATATCTATGTACTCACCATTATGTCTGTGGCCTTTATCTATGGCCAGGTGAAGACTGCTTGTGACAGCAGTAATTTTGTAAGAATATTATGATCCATATTATAATATTACTGGGATATATCGATTATCTCTCAGCATATAAGTAGTAGCAGGCTCTGTTCGTGGGAGGGACACAAGGGTCTGGCGCACAACAGGTCTAGAGGCATCCCGATGGAATGACCGTAATGGCCCATAGCAGTGATACCTAAAAAAGTGGCTAAATATAAATATAAAAGTATAAAGCCTCATGGGAAAGGCCTCAGTATAATTTTGAATCGAAGCCCCCCAAAAAGTCTTCGAGGCCTAGAAGAGGAGACCGGGGCTTAGTCTGAAGTTTTGTTTGTTTTTTTTTTTTTTTTACTTTATTTTTATCCCCTCCTGACTGCCCTCGGTGTCCACTCCTTTGGGCTGTCCATTTCAATTCAGCCCCCTGACCTCGGGATCTGCCCCTAGAGTGCTTCTCCTCCTATCTCCTACCTGCACACTGGGGTCTATCCCGAGAATTAGTGGTGGTCTGAATGGCTCGGGACGGCCGTCATCTAGGACCGTCGAGGGAGTTTTTCCGTTTTTCTGTGTCCCTTGTTTCCCTGCCCCCCCAGAACGCCGGCGTGAGGACACAAGTCCAGAGAGGCGATGTGCTGACACACTTCTGTCCCAAGTGCCCAACAGCGTCCGCCCCCCCCCCGACTCTGATGAACGGAGCCGCCAACCCCTCAAGAGCCAGTGCACCCACCGGTTCTCTCAGGACGTCGAGGCGCATGTAGCGCCCTGATATCCCTTCCCGAGGGAGAACATCCGTTGGGATGCTCAATCCTCTCTCCCCCGACAGGCCCCCACTAACCTGAGTCCATTCCCGAACCCGGGTCGGCGCAGCGTGAGGTGTGGCATCCAGCACCTCAACCCTCAGTGCCACCGGGCCGGTCTTCTGAAGTTTTTTTAATGAGAGGAAGAGGCACCTGGCCATCCCAAGGGGCAGCCATGGGTCAGTTTAGATGTGTTCCATGTCATTCGTTCTATTATCACTTTGATTATAGTTATTTTCGGTTTTGTATGAAGAATTATACTGAAGGTGTGGTTTCTAGTACATATATTGTACTGTTTTTAGTTGTCTGTCTGAGGCTTGTAGGTTGTCCAGTATTGTTTTTGGCCCTGGGCCAAAGAGATGCTCGCCAGAAAAGGGGGCATTAGCCACTTTTTGTTGAATATCAGGTGCTAGCCCTGAGAGTCGGAGCCATGCCTGACGGCGTATAAGAATACAAACTGCAGAGGCTCTAGGCGAAGCATCATCAATGTCGTATCCTGATCTTAGTAAATGTCGAGAGAGGGAAGTAAATGTGTTTATTATTGATGTGAGTTGCTCTTTTTCATGGGATGTAGGTAGTTTACTTATAATGTCCCCAGCAGAGGTGCCCACCGTACACTGGAATTTCAGCATGCCTCCCATGTAGTTAAGTACTCTAATTTTTAGTGTGTTTACAGCAAACACTTTCTTCCCCATATAATCAAAACGTGAGTCTTTTTCAGGAGGTACAGTACTTGTATGTCTAGGTTTGCCAGTGCGGTGGTGAGTGGCTACAATAACCACAGAATCCGCCGTAGGAATATTTGTTAAATACTGATAAACAAGGGGAGCCTGATAAAGCATATGCGCTTTCCTAGGTAGCTCCTGTGCCGCTATGGAATGACCCAATGCTTTAGTAATTGCATTTCTGAACATTGGTATAAAAGGAGGAACTGCCTGGATAGGTTCTTCCAGGATGTCAAGATATTCAGCCATATCTTTACTTAATTTATCTTGTTCTGTTGTGGTAAACCTCATTGTTTTTTGTATTTGTAACATCTTTCTGGGAATGAGGGGGTCATCCGGTGGGGAAATGACCTTTAGTGGTTGTAATATTTCTTCACCCCAGTATGATGGCACAGAATATGGGGACCGATCATAATTAGTGTCGTTGGAATGTTCTGAAATTATATGAGACTCTTACAAATATCCCTCAGAATATTCATGAGGAGGCAGAACTGGTTAGCGTTCTGGCTCTGTGCATGCCTGTTTTGATGGAGACCGAGACACACAGTCTGCGACTGAGGTTTTTTTTTTACTGGAGTGGGTGTATAATCAAAACCCATGGAATTCAGCACTTCATTTACAATTTTTTCTATGTTTCGTACTTGTGAGGATGGAATTGCCATGTAAGCGGGTTCTGAGCCCTGCGTGCATGGCATCGGGGGATCAATTTGTGCCTCCTGATAAAGTGATCCAGTACGTCTTTGAAGTTTTTGTTCATCACAGACTGGTGTCTGAGCACCATGCATGAGTGCAAATGGGGCTTGTTTGCCTCTGCATTCTGTAGTATATGATCCTTTATTTTGTGGTGATGCAGCCTCATAAGTATCTTTTAATACTGTTTTATGAAATTCTTCATGGTGTTTCATGGTTAAATTTTTACGAGGAACTTCCATAAATGTATTATAAGCTGGTAAAGGTGCCGTTCTATGATGCAGGGGCTGCTCCGTCGACGGTGGGATCAGGCCCGTCAACGGAACAGGAATAAAAACATGCCCCGTTGATGTTGTAATGTGTCTTATTGATGATGGATAAGGGAATGCATGCTCCATCGATGGTGGAATACACCTCGTCGACGATGGAGGAGTCAGTGCATGCTCTGTCGATGGTGGGATGCTCTTCGTCAATGATGGAACAGTAGGTACATGCTCCATAGATGATGGAAAGTGTGTCATCGACGATGAAAAGGAAGATGCATGCTGTCGACGGTGGCAGACTTCTCACTGACTATGGAGGTTTAGGAGCATGTCCTGTCGACAATGAAGCATGTAGAGTGTGATCCGTCAATGGAAGAGGTGTTTTCATTGATGAGGACTGTCTTGTGAAGCCCACTCATTGATGGGGGAGTGTGCCCCGTTGATGATGAATGCAGCAGGACCTCAGTCGTCAACAGTGCATGTTGTTTCATTAACGGGGGAGCTGAGGAATGACATCCCGTCGACGATGAATGTTCCTTTCTATGTGAAGCTGAACTTCTATGTTCTTTTGATGAAGAAGTGCCTGCTGTCGACGGGGGGATATGGCCCATTGATGAAAAATGTTTTCTTGATGATACATGTTTAGGAGATATGACCGTTGAAGGGCGGTCAGGCAGCACTTTAGATGAAGGCATTTCCTTCCCTATTTTGTTTCTTGAAGAGGACTCTGAGGTTTTAGAGCCCTTTGATCGAGTACCCTGAGTCTGTAACAGGGAAACATCTATTTTAAAGCTCTTGGTCGAGCACAGGAATATGGTGCTGTGTATGAAGCCCAGGCACAATCCACATCATACACTGCTGGCAGAAGAGTAAGCAGCTGTCAGAGCTGAAGCCGGCGGGGAAATGAATGGAGATTACCAGGGACCACCCACTTTTATAGGAACAGCCCAGGAATTGAGGTCGTGTGGGTGGTCCCTGGTGTGGAGACTGTTAGAAGAGACTGCCGTGCTGGAGCGCCACCTATCGGGAGCTCCCAGAAGTAATGACTTACTGCAAGAGACCATTCCGTGGAAGATCTACTGTTACAGGTGAGTAACCCGTGTTTCTACGGATGTGGATATGTTGTTCTTATCCACACTTGTTGGCAGACTTCTAGCAGTTCTCCAGGAGAAGGGAGGCAAGGTACACACCCCTTACTTAGGGAATAGAGATTGGAGAACTGAGGCCCCCAAACCAGCATCCTGGCGTGACTCTAGGTCAATGTGGTAATGGGAAATGAAGGTGTTTGCTGACTTCCAGGTAGCAGCCCTTCAGATATCCTGGATAGGGACATCCCTAGAAGCAGCCACTGACGCAGCGGTATGGCGGGTAGAATGAACTCTTATCCCTATGGGAGGCTCCTTGCCCACCAACCTACAGCAGAGATCAATGCAGGATGATATTCATCTGCCAATCATCTGCTTTGCTGTAGGGCTGCCAGGTGCAGCTTCAGCGTAGTTGACAAACAGCTGGTGAACCTCTCCCCGAACTTCAGCCGTTCACTCCTTATAATAACAGAGTGCTCGTCTCAGGTCCAAAGTATGAAGCCTGTACTCAGCCTCAGAGGTGTAATTTGGGTAGTACACCAGCAAAGTCAGCACCTGGTACAGGTGAAACTCAGACACCACCTTCGGAAGGAATTTCGAGTGGGGGCACAGGACAATCTTGTCCCTGTGGAAGACCAGATAGGGAGACTTGACAGAGAATGTCTGTAGTTCTCCAATCCTTCTGGCTGACGTGATAGCCACCAAGAAGGCGGTCTTCCACGACAGATGTGACATTTCATACCTGTGCATCAGTTCAAATAGCTTGCTCATGAGCCTTGGCCAAAACCAGTAGTAAATCCCACGGAGGAGGTGGTTTACACACCAGAGGGGAAATGTGGTTGAGGCCTTTAAAGAAATGCCAGGCCACCTTTTCCTGTGCCACCATCTGCTGACCAGCCCACGGCCAATAAGCAGAGATGGCTGCCAGGTGCACCTTAAGTGTTGTAGACTGAAGACCTCCTTTGGAGAGAGACCAAAGGTAGACGAGGATGCTAGCCACCAGACAGGACGAAGGGTCCAGGCTATTGCCCGAACACCAAATGGAGAATCTCTTCCATTTAAAGGCATAGCACCTCCTGGTCAACTCCTTCCTAGATGCCGCAACAACACTGACTACATTGTGGGAGAGACCCAAAGCCTGGAACTCTTGCCGCCTAGGAACCAGGCTGTTAGGTGCAGGGACTGAAGGTCCAGATGGAATACCTTTCCCTGACTGACGGAGAGTAGGTCCAGGCATGCTCAAAGACGCCTCGGGAGCCTGAGGTTGAGGAGATCTGGATATCAGAACTGGCAGGGCCAGTCTTGAGCTACCAGGATCACCCCTGCCTTGTCCCTCCTGACCTTGAGGAGCACCTTGTGGACCAAGGGGAGTGGAGGGAAGGCATAGAAGAGGCCTGGGGTCCACGCCCTAGAGAAAACATCCTCCTGCAGCGATCCCTGCTGAGGGGGTGGGCATGAAATGGCCTCAGCTTGGTCTTTTCCCTAGAAGCAAACAGGTCCACCTGAGGGTTGTCCCACTGGGAGAACAAACTGTGAACTACCTCTGGATAGAGAGACCACTCATGGGATGCCTTGCCCACACGGCTGAGGGTGTCTGCCAATTGATTAGAA
Organism: Neoceratodus forsteri; assembly: GCA_016271365.2. Lineage (NCBI taxonomy): Eukaryota > Metazoa > Chordata > Ceratodontiformes > Ceratodontidae > Neoceratodus > Neoceratodus forsteri. Next base: position 80,852,718 of record CM057453.1, read on the forward strand.
GCTCCTGTCACATGGATGGCTAGGAGATCTGCCTTCAGTCGGCTCATGAGGGTCCAGATGCACAGAACTTCCCTGCACAGAGACTGGGAGTGCATGCCATCCTGTTCATTGAGGTAGTACATGGTCATGCTGCTGTCCGTCTGGACCTGAACCACTTGACCCCGAAGGAATGGAGCGAATGCAGCCAGTGCCAGCTGAACTGCTTGGAGGTCCAGCAGGTTTGTGTGGCATCAGGATTCCTGAGCCCATGGACTCTGTGATTCCCCAAGTAGGCACCCCAGCCTGCGAGAGACACGCTGGTCATGAGGACGACCGCTGGCTCGGGGCGGACAAACGGGATCCCTCCCTGCAGATGTTCCACCACTGGAGGGCGTCCGACATATTCAGGGTCACAGTGACCAGCTGGTAGAAATGACCATGTCGCTGAGACCACTGGCTGGCCAGCTTCCATTAAAGGGGGCACATATGCCACCGGGCCCATCGGACCATGGTGGTACAGGCCGCCATGTAACCTAGAAGTCGCAGGAAGTCCCTGGCAGGGCGCAATTGCTCAACCAGAGATGACTGGACAACGGAAGACAGAACTTCCTCCCTGTCCGCCGGGAACCTGGCTCTGGATCGACAAGAGTTGAGCTCTGCCATGATGAAGCAAATCACCTATGAGGACACAAGTTCCAACTTGGCCTCACTGACCAGGAGGCCAAGGCTGAGGCAGGTGTGGGAGGGCCAAATCCCTGGACCTCTCCACCTCCAGTCTGGAGGGATCTGCTATTAGCAAATCATCGAGATAGGGGTACTCTCTGACCCTTCGACGACAAAGATGGGCTGCCACCACTGCTATGCATTTGGTGAAGACCCTGAAGACCAATGACAGGCCGAACGGCATAACTGGAAACTCGAAGAAGGTTCCCTCCACCCTGAAGTAGAGGAACCTTCAGTGGGATGGACAGATCAGGACGTGAAAGAATGTGTCTTGTAGATCCAGTGAGCAGAGCCACATGCTCTGCTCGAGGGATAGTATGATCTGGGACACAGTAACCATCTGAAAGGTGCACGACCTGGGAAACTGATTCAGGTTGTGCAGATCTAGAATGGGGCACCAACCCCCGTCCGTTTCGGGACCAGGAAATGAACCCTGGGTTGACAGAGGCTCTGACCACTACCTCCTTGCAGAGGAGTTGGGCAATGTCATCTCTTCGAGCTAACTGAGTATGGGTGGATGCCTTTTCCTCCCGTGGGACGCAGGCTCGGCTTGGGGGGGGGTACTACTCAAATTCCAGAGGTAGACCCTGACCGACCACTTCCAAGATCCACTTGTTAGTTGTAACAGTGTACAAGGCAGAAAGGAAATGGCAGAGCCAGCCCCCCACGGGAGGACCCAGAGTGGTCATGACAGGCATGGGGGTGGTTGCCCCCATCCCGTCACTGTGCAGGCTTGGAGGACGAACAGTCAGCAGTGGGGCTGCCAGAACCTCTACCTCCAGGCTTACGGTTCGCTGAAGTTCTGGACTTGGGCCAAGGGCACCAAGATTGAGCCTGCTGCTGCTGCCCAGTTTGATACTGGGGCTGCTTAGCCACAGGGGCAGAAGGCCGAAAGGGCTTCTTTTTCTGCGATTTTTTAGAACACTGGGGTTCTTTTTGGGCAGAAGTAACAGAGTCCAAGGCAGTGCTGGACTTCTTGATACGCTGAAGGTGACCATCGACTTCTGGACCGAACAAATTGGTACACAAGAAGGGAATGTCCGCCAGTTTGTGCTGGGTGTCTGCTGTACAGGTCAAGACCCTCAGCCAGGCCCTGTAGTGCATGGCGACTGCAGCTGCCACTGAACAGGCGCAAGAATCCCTGATATCCCGGGCCATCTGGAGTTGCTGTTTAGCAATGGCCTGACCCTGATCATGGACCTGCTTGACCATGGTCTGAAGGTCTGCATGCAGATGAGGAAGCACCTCACCCAGGGAGCCCAAAAGGGCATGGGAGAAGTGTACAATAATAACACCTGAACTCGTCTGTTGGAGACAGAGTGGGGAAGCAGCATAGACCTTTCTGGCTGCATGGTCCAACTTTTTAGACTCTCTGTCCAGAGGTCTATCCGTGTCTCCGGAGTTGCCCAAGTGCCTGACCACAGATTCGGTCACCAATCTCTCAGCTGATGGAATGCTGCGTTAACCCCAAGGAGGCGTCAGTGGGAACCACGTATCTGTGGGCCATAGGAGTGGAAGGCACAGGGCAGGAGGCTGGGTGCTGCCAAAGCTCCAAGGCTGGATCACCTATGGCCTCAGTGACCGGGAAGGCCTCAGATGGGGAATCCCCTTTCCTGAGTATATCAGTGAAGGGTATCGGCCCGTTTTTCGGCAGGCTCTAACGACATCCCTGTTGATTCAGAGATGAGACAGAGAATGCCCATGAAGGACGTGAGACGCTCCTCTGTTGACAGACTTATCGAATCATCACAAGGATGTGAGTGCAGGTCCAAATCTTCAGACCCCGAGTCCAGGTAAAGCGGCCGACCACCCGAGTCACTCTTGATCCGCTACGGATGGTCGGGAGTAAGGGTGACTGACATCCTGCACAGGAGACCCTGATCGGGTCAGGACTCCTTGGCAGGGGCCCCTGAGGGAGGCTGCTTAGGCAACAGTTCCACCAAGATAGGTGAAGAGGCCAGCTTTGGCCAAGCTGGGAGGGTCTTCACCGGTTCCGTGGGCAGAAGGACAGTGTCGACCGGCTCCAGAGGAGTCTGTTTCAGTCTGGAGGGTGACAGCCTGGGGATGGCTGGAGTAGAAGCTGGGGTCTACTTTGGACAACTCAGCATGAGCTGTTGCCGCAGGAGGTCCTCATAGTGATGACGAAACTTGAGTCAAAGCCTCTCCTCACTCGAGGAGGATGAGGAGAATGGCGGCATTGTCATTTCTTGGAGCGCCTCTTGTGGAATTTCCTTGGCGTAGCGGTCGAGGGGGTCCAGGATCTAGAAGACTATCGTTAGAGGGACCAACGGTGCTTCTCAGAAGGAGTCAGGGAGAACTGTGACCCAGATCGGGGACCATGACCATGGGGGGAGCACCAGCAAGCAGGGTCTCCTCGTCAGTTGGTAGGACCTGGGTGCTAAATAAGGAATTGCCAGCCTCATCTGGTGACAACGAGTCAACAGGGTCGATTATTATTTTGATCTGGTCGTCGTCCAGAGTTTGAGCCAGCTGGCCTGACGGGTACCGTGAAGCCAGCGTCTGAGGTTGCAATTTCGACCAAAGTCGAGATAGGAGACTCCTGTTACTGAGATCTCTCTCTGTCTCAAGAGCACCGACATTGTGAAGACACTTGTCTCGGCCCTCTGTCCTTTTTACGGGACAGGGAGGTGTGCGAACCCGAGGGGACCTCTCTTTTTGTAGGGAGAGATTGGCACATCTCTTTGAAGAAACCAGGGAAGGAGGTGCTCAGTTTACGCGGAACAAAAACTGACAATGAAGAGAATTGTTCGATGGCACGAGCCTCATCCTCCTAGAAGGCTTTTATCTGCTTCGGTTGGTCAGCAGATCCTGCAACTGCAGAGACCACATGACAGGCATCCTTAGATTTGACCAGTGGGTGCTGTTTTTCCAGTCGTCCAAGCTGTAAACGTGTGAGGCGATCATCCAGAACCTGCAGATGGAAGGCACCACAGATATCATAGACCTGGAGGTCATGTGTATGGCCAGGCAGTAGAAGGCACGTGGAATGCGGATCAGTGCAGGACATTTTCTGTCCGCAAGGACACTGGCAGAACCTGGGTGAGGACTTGTTTTCCATCACGGTCGCAATCACGAATTTCCGTGGAGAAACTTCAATGAGTTTCAATTTTGGTAAGCTAGCCGAAGTATTAAATGCCAGGGCCTACTCAACGCGGAGCGGTAAGGAAGGAACCTGAATCTTCCAAGTGGAAAGGAAGATCTGGCGTCATGGGGCAGAGCTGAGACCTATACCACCTGGGTGGGTGGGAGAAGCCAGCTTTTAGACCTTCTGGCAAGATGTAAAGGGAAAGGGACATGCCAACAAGTGTGGATAAGAACAACATATCCACATCCCTAGAAAGTAAGTTTTCAGTACTTCAACAGCCTCCATCCCTATCAATACAATCTCACTTCCAGTTGATGTGGTCTCATTATGCATCAGCGCAAACTCTCCAGAGACAGGAACAGAAGTATTTTTAAAGACGTTAAAAATCCAAGGAAATCTGGATACATTTCAAACTATTCCATTATGTTTTGCTAGATTTTGAGACTGTTCTTTGACATTTAACTGGGGATCAGGTATATTTCAAGAATTCTGTCTACAATCCTTATTCCTGCCCACTTCTGCATGTTTTGTTATGTGTAAGCATTAGAAGATAACAAGGCTACATTTAAAGGCTTTCAAGTAAACATGAAACTAAAAACTGGAAACACTGAGTTAAAGGTAAAACGCTGGTCAAACATTTTTTGGGGGAGTGGGGGGCAGTTTACTACAACAAGATTAAGAGCTTCTGCTTACCGTTGTCATCACACGATTCAGACTGGAAAGAGCTGAGGGACTGAATTTCAGACATACTTCCTCGATTATCATAGGGATGACACGCATTATCCTCAAGAGGCTTCTTTGAAAGGCAAGGATCAAGGTCCACGACTTTAGCTGTGAATGTAACAAAAAAATGTGTGAATATTTACGTTAGCAATCTGTAGGTACTACCCTCTTTCATCCTTTTAAGAATCTTGTCTTTCCATTTCTAATACCAAACTACCTCCCAAATTATCTGTTTATCAGACACGTCCCTGACTTTACATTTTAAGTTCCCCCTATAACTCCTAATAATGGAGCTTTGGTCACTAAAGATTAGGGATGTGAAGCACAAAACAATTCCGAGCATTAAAGATGGGATCTACTCCCTTTCAGAAAATGCTTTTCACACCAAGATTAGCTGCTTATTATGAAGAGGTTCCTGAGCAGCCGTCAACAATTTTCTAAACATGGGTTCTCTGATTTTTGGAAGTCTTGTCCCTAGGTATGTGCAAAAAAAAAAAATTCTACAGGCAGAATTCAAGTGAAAGTCTGACTTTTTCTTCCATGGAAGTTCAGAAATGAATTCCGTCTGCGGTCGCTGTCCAACCCAGTTGCCTAACTTGCCTCTGAAAAGTCCAGTCCCGCTGGGTTGCGATCCCTCCCCCCAGCCCATCCCTGTCCAATGATAAATGCCCTGGCGGCTAGTGGTCCCTCCCCTCCACCTCACCCGCCCAAACTAAAATTCTCCACAGGCATTTAGTATACAGCACCCCCCAAATCCCCATCTCTGTCTGACCAGTACTTTTTATTTAAATCTCCCTGGTGATCTAGTGGTTTCCCACACCCTGCCCATCCCGATCCCCAGTTCCATTATTTCCCTGGTGGTCTAGTGCCCCCCCACCCGGCAGAGTCCCACCACCTGCTCCCACCCCATCCAGAACCCCAGCCAGCAGACCAGCACTGCCCCTCTCCACCCGGCCAGCCTGCCCACTGAGCTGTCAATGAATGACGCTCACGCTGGGTGGTGGGACACCTGCTGGGGTGGGGAACCAGACCATCAGGAAATAATGGGACTGGGGAGGGTGTGGGAAACCACTAGACCACTAGGGAATTTTTTATTTTAAAAGTACAGGTCGGATGGAGATGGGGGTTGTTAATACTAAATGCTGGTGGAGAATTTTAGTCTGAGTGGGTGAGGTGGAGGGATAGGACCACTAGCCACCGGAGCATTCGTCATCTGGCAGGGATGGGAGTGGGGGAGGGATCGCAGCCGGTCTGGGCTATTTCAGTTTAAATCAAGCCACCGGCGGGTAATTCGGTGGGGGGAGGGACCACTAGCCACCCGGGATAGGCTATCTATTTGTGGGGAAGATGGGGAGGAGGGGCCACTAGCCACCAGGGCTAGGGATGGGCTGTGAAGGTGCAGTTTTCCGCCCTGCAGGGCTTGATACCGGGCAGAACTGCGTCTTAACTTTCATGGACGTTTTCCACTCTGCCACGGGCGGAAGTTCGTAAACTTCCGCAAAAGTTCACCGATTTCCGCTGAAGTTCCACGGGGGTGGAAAACCACACTTTCGCCCATCCCTACTTGTTCCCGATTTCTATGTCATGGTGTTTTAGAGATATGCACCATTTTATTAGCAAAGCTGCCTAACGAAAACTTTGTTTTTCAATTTGCCCTTACATAACTAGGCTCTATTTCATAGACATGCTGATGTGGGTGGCCAGTCATTACAAAAGCTTTCCCGCAAGGTACTGACATGAATGGCTTACAGTCAAATACATTATGGCTCTATGGAGCTACCCTCGAAAATCTTACTGTTTGTCCATTTAAAATTGAGCTCCACCTAAATGAAGAAGCTTGCCCTTGAGATAATCCCACTCATGTGACGAACTGCATGAACAGTAGAGGAGCACAAACATGCTGACGTTCTAGTGCCTACACACAGACCAAATCCAGATCCTACTAGCATAATCTTGGCCATTTCTGTACCCTGCCCTATTCTTCACCACGTGTACTAACAAACGTGAAAGGCCCCATAGCCTCCACAATGGTAATGACAGGTGCAGATACAAAAATACCCTATTACAGAAGACAATCTTTCAAGGCAGCTTGTATATACGTTACCTAATAAACTCCATATGGGACAAAGTGGTAATATATCTGATGCAGTAGCTACACATACATATATTTTTACAATATATCTGTCCTAGACAGCCCAGCAGAAATGTTGCATCTTAACAGTGGTGTGCCTGCTTCTACTCAATATTGTAACTAGGTGGACTAAGTCACAGGGAGGCAAGTGGTTTGCTCCAGATCTTAAGGTGAGCCAGTGGCTCTGGCAGGATTTAAACTAGGGACCTCATGGTTCACAGGCATGATCCCGGACCACTGGACTGTAAGGTACTGCTGCCACTGCTGTTTTGCTCATAGCTTCAAGCGTTTCATTTTGTGCTGGCTAAACAGAACAGATACTCACTGTCATAATCATAATCCCAGCTGGGTTTCTGTATGGAGTCACTGTCAGAGGGCGAGTTAGATGGAGGAGGGGGAGGCAGGTTAGGAGCTACACTGCACACAGCCACTGCCTTTCGGTGGCCATGCATGGAGTCAGGGTTAAAGGTGCTGAACTCTGGGTGCTCGGGGATAGTGGATCCTTCAAAGGAGTTTCTATCAAGGTTGTTCCTGGAGTCACTTGGAATGCTAGGTGTGTACGAAATGGGACGGACAGGCACCTGTGGTGGAATATCCGAATAAATGTTCTTATTCACTTTGGGATCAAAATATGGCCTTTGTAAGAATGAATGTGTGACTCCCATGTGTTTATCTTCGGGTTCTGGTTGGTGTTTCTTCTTTTTACAAATCCTCTTGCGAAACAGGACAAATACAAGCACAAGGAAAAAGGTTCCTGCTACAAAGACTATAATTCCAATGACTTCTTCTAAGCCAATATTCCAAGATGTTGAAACATATTTATTCAGCACCATGTCTTCACACTGCCTGCCTCCAAATCCATGAGTACAGTTGCAAATGAAGGAACCATAGGTGTTCTCACACAGGCCTCCGTTGAGGCAGGGGGTCTCAACGCACTCATCCACATCACTAAGACACCTAACAGATTGAGAGCAGAGAAAGAAGTGAGTATGGTGCTTAATTACAGCAAAATACTTGCAGTGATGACAGATTTGGTAGCATCAGCTTTAACAAAAACACAAACCTTTCTCCACGGAAACCTGCTTCACATTCACATACTGGGCCGTCCAGGCTGTCAATACATCTGCCACTGTTTTTGCAAGGATTATCCCTGCAGTATGGGCCAAGCTGACATCTAGAAGTAGTAAAGAAATCAGTTTTAAATTTTCTACAAAACAAATTACTGGTAAACTGAAAAATACATATAAAAGAAATGAAAATCTTTTTATTTTTAATGCTCATGTATTTAAAAAGAAATCACAGTATTATTGTGCGTACAACATACAGAGGTAGGAAAGGGTTTTTGCTTTCAGATGCTGCAGCTTGGGTATTTTATGTAAGCAATAATACATGACAGGGTATGCAGTAATGCAAAGGTTTCACATGCCACAGCTGGGCTGTGAGACATGAGGTGCAGCTTAGTGCCTTCAGCCACTTGGAAAGTGTGGTAATTTATGGCATTATTGCACATCATAGAGTGCATTACGTAAGCAATAAGACACGACTGGGTGTGCATTATGGTGTGATAACCGCACTCCTAGGGGCGTAATTAGGCACGAGGCCGAAGGCAGAGTGCCGGTCGTCCCTAGGAGTGCGGTTATCACACCGTAGTGCACAACCCCGGAGTGTCTTACTACACTTATAAAATGGCCCTTTATTTTTAGAAGCAGTTTGTTTATTTTGAAACACATTTTTAAATAAGTAAAAATGTAAGTAAATCTGTGCTTTTAACGTAAAATAGTCCTTCTGCCTATTGGTGCTAGATTAAAGCAGTGTTATACAGTGTGTGCACCCCTGTCCACTTAAGTTTCATATTCCCCTGCCAGCCACGATAATTCACAAATGCTGTTTTTCTCATTTGAAGTATGACACATAGCCCCCTTACGGTATTATTTTCTTCTCACTCTGTAGACAAAACTAAAACAAAGCCATAACAGAGGTTTCTCAGTTCCCTGGTGCTGCAAGCATGACTGTGGTTCAAAACTGCCATACTCACTGACAGCATCATGAATGGCTCGCTCTGTCCTAAAAGATAAACAGCAGGGTGAGCAATTTACCACTCTTTGTTTATATATTATTATTGCTTACTTTCTTCATTCTGTTTTTTCCCTCTCAGTGTTTCCGCACATACAAGAAATGGAATGTTTACATTGAATACGGGGATTCAAAATTCTGCTCAGTTCTACTAGCAGAATGTTCTTCTACTAACATACTGTACACACAGACAACAAAGTCCTGTTTTAGAGCCAGAGACTATCTCACTGTCAGGGAAAGCAGAAGAGAGTTCCCTGATGAGCAGGTAAAGATAGAAGGGGGATTTTTCATTGTTAGCAAAGAAACACAGTTGTAATGAAGACTGCAAATGATACTTAATGTTTCTAATTTGTTCATATAAATGTAAGGAGAGTGTGATGATCTAGTTAACAACATTTATTGAATTTGTTTTATTTTATATTTAAGGTTGTTTTATTTTTAGGGCCCAGTAGAAGGTTTCCACAATGTAAATGTAGCAGCCATGTTTGTGGTGGAAGATCAGTTCTGGTTTTAGGGGGCTTGATGGAGGATGGTTCTGGTTGTAGGAGGACTGATTTGCTCATTGTGTGATGTGGCTTAGGACCAGGATGACTATGCGTATATAGAGACTTAATGTACGGTCAGCTGATGTCTCGTGGCCAATGAGATTTCTAGATTTTTTCTTGCCATTTTATAATATACTTACAAAATGGTTTGAAAGTTATAAAATTAGCCAGCCAGGTAGCACAATACTAGTACCTCTGCTTGCTTCTTCAGCGCCCTGGGTTCAGGAATGGAATCAAGTTGCTGGACACCATCCAAGAAAGGAAGGATGAGCATCCAATTGGACAGCTCTCCTTCTTCAAGGAAGGGTTGATTTTCCTCTCCTCTGTTGGCCTGCCACCAGGCGGAAGCTTGGTGTTTGTGCACAGGCAGTAAACAGCAGAGAAGGGACGCTGCTGGATGTGGATGAGTGTTGTCTGCCACAGCCTGCACATGTGTCCTTGCAAGCTCACTGACCCTGCATTAAAAACAGCTGTAAAAACCCAGGCTGCTAGGATGACCCCAGTCCCCTGTGGGCCCTACACTGCTGACTAGACACCCACCCCCAACTGGATCCTGACCAAGTCAGGGGGTGAGGGCTGCATCCTGGGGATCCTGCCATTAGGGGCAAGCCTTGGAAGAACAGGGTAAACATCTAGGGGAGGCAGGTGGCAGGGCCGGGGAGCAGGCAGATGGGTGACTGGTCAGTGATAGGGGAAATAAAACACAGAACTAGGGGAAAAAAATGATAAACGCGACAAAAAAGAAAGTAAAATCTGAACTGTTAATGTGAAATTAATGCATGGTCTTGTGACTAGTTTTGACCAGTCACACGGCTTGTTTGCTACAAGCTATTTTATAATTAAGCAAAAAGCCACAACAAGGGCTACTTTTAAGGATGTTAATGCATGCCTCAGGGGAGTGAGGCAAGATGCCAAAAACAGAGTGTCCTTATGCCCATGGGAAGTGGATTTAAATCCTTTAACACCCTGTAGTGGATTATGGTACTTATAAAATTGCTTGCAGCTCTTTTGCATTACATGAAACATTTGTTATATGATTTTTTTTTTGTTTTACATAAAATAATTTGGATACACTTTAAATGGCAAAATTAATTATATTAAATAGTCCCTAATCTTGTAGGCAATGAGGCTTTTTTGCCTTTGACATGAGATCTGGTACCTGACTGTGCAGTGATAAGAGTTTTAATGCACGGCAAGGTGATGGCTCTCAGCCAGTGAGGTTTCAGCATTTTTCCTTGCCATTTAATAAACTCTATTAGTTAATGGCAGGCAAACTGTATTAGTCAATGGTAAGCAAAAATCAGTAATTAAAGCTATAGCCATTATTTACAGGTTTTCACAGATTTTGACAAAGAATAAGGTACGGGGTGTTGCACATTACAAATATTTGTTTGTTTACACACCCAAGGTATGCCATGCCACACAAACCATGAGTACGACACACAAGTGGTTTGTGATGATATCACACACCAAGGATGTGTAAAAAAAATTAAACATAAAGTTAGTTTTATAATAATTGCTGGTCCACAAATCACAGACCACAGATGTCACTTTTGCTTCCTTATACACGGTCAATCCACTTTAATCTGGTTTACATGAATTTTGAAAACTCACCAGTCTGAAGATATACAGAAAAAAAAAAAAAAAGAGGAATGCATCCGACTTCACAGTCACTCATGCCATATTTATTAGCTGAATTTATTTGAATGGATTTATTACCCAGAAAATTATCCTCCCCACTTTTGACTATGGTGACACTGTTGACAGTGCTGCGCCAAAGACTATCCCCTAGCTGGAGTGGATCCTCTCTTTCATGTCTTCTGCCACTTCGCTTTGGACTGTCCACCCTGCATTACTCCTTCTACTCCTCCCTCTCCCTTCCCTCCTTTGAAGCTAGATGCCTCCCCCCTCTTACCCTTCCTCTCTCCTCCACCTTCCTCTTACTCCCTTCGCAACTCCAGCTATTGTTCCTTCGCACTCCCTTCATGAAAATCCCTCACTGGCCAGGCTGCTTTCTCCTACCACTTTCTCAATCTTTGGAACTCACTCTCTCCCTAGCCATTCTCTCCTCCTCTTCCAACCACTCTCTCCTCTCTTATCCATGACCTCACTGCTCACTCCTGCAACTGCACCCAATTCATCTGCCTCCTCACTTCTGAATTCCCCTCAATCCCTCCCTCCCCCCCGTTCTGATCTTGTGTAAACCTTCCCTCTCTTCCTTCTCCTCACTGAGCAACCTAGCCCTACATTGCCTCCGAGGTACATTCCTGAACCTACTGCAACTGCATCGGAGTCATCTGCCAGCTCTGCTTTCAAATACCCCCTTTCTCTTTCCTTCCACTTCTTCTCTGTTTTTTCTCTTGTGTAAACTCTCCTTCACTTCCTTACCCTCATGGTGAAACCTAGAACTATGTTGCCTCTGCAGTCTGAAGTATGTTCCGGAACCCAATGGGCAGGCCCCCCCACCTCTTCCTTGTACAATCTGCACATACATATTTATGTTTATATTGCCTGTTATAACTGCTTAGCCCTAGAACTGTACGTTTTTCTTGTACTTCTCCACCCCCTTCCTTGGGACGCATCTGGAAATGAACTGTTACCAGCTCAGTATGTCTTTCCTGGTGAAACTTTTGAAAATAAATAAATTACTGTCCACAGAAGCCAGTTAATATGGCATTTGAAATGGGTGTCAATCCGGTCAATAAACACACTGACCAGTAATTACAATAGGATTATGGAGACGTTGTAACATACCTCTGTCCTGTGTACTGTCCCCTGCACTGGCAGATGTAGTCATCATTGACTGTGATGCAAGTTCCCCCATACAGGCATGGATTGGAGGCACAAGGAGTGATCCCTACCTCACAGTGTGTACCCAGGAACAGAGTAGTGCACTTGCAGTAGTAGCCTTAAAAAACACAATACAATGATCATTGCACGCCAAACACCAGTAAATGCTACGTGAAGAAACAGGCACTGAAAAGTCTCCACATATTTCAGAACTGTACCCTTCTATGTCCTTTGGGTGCAAGGGCAACAGAGGGGAACAACATTTCCTTTCTGGAAATTCCTGTTGTGCGTAGGCACCATCCACAGGCAGGCAGATGTTATGGACTTTCTTCCCCTACTAGCTGGGACAGGTTTTAAGCTTGAGAGAATGCTTAGAATACACCCCTCTTCCCAGGCTCCTCAGTCCAACCTTCTGTACAAGTCTGTAGGAAATACACTACTTGGAAATGCAGGGGTCAAAATTAAGTTATACAGTCGCTATCCAGCAGGGCTAGTGACTGGGAAAATCCACTGGCCCCACAGACTTTTCCACTGGCTCAGTTGGTGTACATACTGAAGTGTTGCCTTTCCCAGTACAAGCCTGCAGGGCTACTTAAATGAAAATCTTACTAGCCCGATACCAAATGTAACAGCGCTAGGCTAGCGGGCCGATGACAATTTGACCCTGAAATACTTTGGGGTACATGAGTACGTGTTAAACAACACAATACTCTTTCTCCAAAAACAGAAACTATATGCACTGTAGGACAGAAGATACCTTAAGGAATGTGAAGCACCGAAAGCTGGGAGGCCTGATTTCCTATAGATGGTGCTTACATACAACTGTAATTACTGGTAAGGAAAAACAGGTTATTCACCAGTAACTGTAGTTCTAGGAGTGGTATACAGTTCACATTCACATACTGACAGCTGCACCATAAAGTTCAGTTACGTAAGAACTTACCGTAACAGTAGATCCTCGAGAGGAGCTCTTGCAGCAGGTTATACCATAAGGACTATACCGCCAGGCACTAGGACTCCATGGAAAAAACTTGGCTAGCAGTACCCAGCAGGGACCACCCCTGACATTAGACCACCTCCGATGTCTGCCAATGGTATAAAAGGGGCAGTCCCCAGCCGCACCTCAGTTTTCCCACTGGAGACCCAGCTAAATCAGGAAATGGAGAATCAAGGCGAAGCAGATAACCCTGCTGAGGGGAAGGAAGGAAAGAAGAAAAAAAACCAGGGGAAAGGAGGGAGGGAAAACAGCACCTGCTGCAAGAGTTCCTCTTGAAGATCTACTGTTATGGTAAGTTCTTACGTAACTGTATGATCTTACTTCGACTTGGAGCTCTTGCAACAGGCTATACCATACGGACTGAGTACCAAACAGTCTTAACTGGACCCAGGTCAGAAAGGGAGGTGGTAAAGGAAAGATAGTGGGTTTCTTCAGGATAGAAGGCCCTGAAATACTACCAAACCAAAACCAGCTCTCTAATGGGAAGCAATGTCCAGGCTGTAGTGCTTCACAAAGGTATGCACTGAGCCCCAGGTAGCTGCCGCACAGATGTCAGCTGCAGAAACATTAGAGTGTTGTGAAGGAAGCGGAAACACCACTGGTGGAGCAACCCTTAACCAAGGCTGGTAAGGGTTTGTTGTACTTGTAGCAGAAGGTAATGCAGTTTACCACCCATCTGGACAGAGTCTGCTTTGCTACTGAGGCCCCAAGTTCTCGGGGCAAAGAAAACAAAAAGTTGGTCAGACCTACATAAATTTCGGGTGCAGTCAATATAGTAATGAAGCACCCTATGTATATCCAGAGTATGAACAAGGGTCTCCCCCCGGCTGGAGTACTCCGGATAATAAACAGGTAGGTTAATGTTCTGATTAACAGCAAATTGGACACTACCTTTGGCAGGAAAGTGCAGTTACGCAAGAACTTACCGTAATAGTAGATCTTCGAGAACAGCTGTTGGAGCAGGTTACACCACAAGGCTGAAGCCGGCAGGTGCCAGGACCCCACGGGAAAAATTCTAGCAAGCTATATCCAGCTGGGGACCGCCCTCGACTTCAGACACATCATAAAAGGGTGGTCCCCCAGCATCCCTCAGTTCTCCCGTGGAGACTTCTGGCATAATGATGTGATACAGGAGGGGAGACAGAGGATCCAGTTCCAGAGGAAGAGCAAATAATCTGATTGTGTCAAAGACAGCAAATAAAGAAAAAACAAACCTCCAGAGGGGAAGGTGGAAGGGAAACTACCTGCTGCAAGAGCTGTTCTCGAAGACCTACTGTTACGGTAAGTTCTTGCATAATTGTACCATCTTATTTTATTTATTGAAATGTTTCACCAGGAGTGTACACGGAATAACAAGTTGCTCATCTCCGGGTGCGACCTGGGCAGAGGGGTTTCATAGGGTTGTGAGGGATGATCAGTTACAATAGTATGTAAGTAGTACAAACAATACAACATTGTAAGATTGTGCAACAGTTGGAACACAAGGTATTGTACAGTAAACAGTAGTGGAACATTGGGTAAATTACAATACATGCCCAAAATCACACAAAAGAATATATGAACATACAAGACCTATAGAACCATTTATAGTGCATCAGTATATGAGCAGCAGACTCAAGGTAGTACGCAAGAGCTATTGGAGTAAAAAGGATGGGGTTAGGTTGTGCACACTGGTGACTCAGAAGGGCAGGTGAAGAGGAGGGGCAGAGAACTGAATATGAGGAGAAGGGGTAGCCATTTCCTGACTTCCCCTTCAGGATGTTGAGAACCCTGTCGGGGGGGGGGGGGCAGAAACTGGGGACATGTATTAAGGTGGGTTAAAGCAGGGAAAGATAATTGTGTAGGGCAGAGGTAAGGGAGTAGCTGGAGGAGTGTCGTATTTCGGGGGGAGGGAATTCCAGATTTTAGGGAAACGATGGGACAAAACCAGTCTAACCGATGAGAGTGGAGCGGCGAGGAACTGTCAAGGTGCAGGCGTCATTTGATCTAAGCAAGTGGGTGGAGGGGAGGTGGAGTGGACAGAGAGGATGAGAGATAGGAGGGGAGCCCCCCCGGCCCGAACCACAATTTTGAGGTTAGTTTGGCACATGAGAGATGCATCTGTGAGACAGTGGAAGGAAGGTTAGAGAGTGAGAGAGTTTACAGTGGTGGGAGCAGGAAGGGGAGTCGATAGCAAAGTGGCAGAAGGAGTTAAAGAGAGTGTCCAACTTGGTCAGGGAAGATTTGGGAGCAGCACCATACTTCGAGATACAGCTCTTGCACAGGTTACACCATACGGACCGATTCCCAAGCAGCAAAGGTGTCAGTAAACCCTTTCGGGAGGAGGATAGGAGTGATCCCAAAATCAGCTGTCTAGGACAGAAGTCCCTGAAGGCCTGCCAGGCCAAAGCCTGCTCTACGCCTTGAGGCAATATCCAGGCTGCAGTGCCTAATGAAAGTGTGCACTGTACTCCAAGTGGCAGCTGCACAGATGGCTGATGTGCAAACGTTCCTGAGTGCAGCAAAGAAGGTAGCCACCCTCCCTAGTAGAATGGCCCTTCACCGGTCCCGGTAAGGGCTTGTTATGTTTCTGACAACAGAACTCAATACAGTTAACGAACCACTTATAGAGTGTCTGCTTCGACACAGGAGCTCCCAACATCCTATGTGCAAAAGAGAGAAACAGCTGGTCGGACTGACAGTACGGTCTGGTTCTGGTTAGGTAGAACTGGAGAATCCTATGCACAGCTAGGGTGTGCAAAAGAGCTTCCCCTCGGTTAGAGTGGCTGGAATAGTACACTGGTAGGTCAATGTCTTGGTTTAATGTTAAAGTTGAGACCACCTTGGTAAGAAACTGGTTCTTAAGGACACCCTGTCTTTACAAAAAAATCAAACAAGGCTCTTTACACATGAGCGTGTGGAGCTCTGAAATCCTCCTTGCCAAGGTAACAGCAACCAAAAATAGCATCTTCCAAGAGTAGACATAGCTTGCAATCCATGGCTGGTTCAAAAGGAGGTAAAGTACAGTTACGTAAGAACTTACCGTACCAGTAGATCGAGAGGAGCTCTTGCAGCAGGCTATTACAATCAGGACTAAGCCACAGGCACTAGGACCCTCTGGTGAAACTTCTGCCAGCAATACACAGCAGGGACTGCCCCCAAAGCCGGCCCCGCCCCAACGTCGGTCAGGGTACAAGAGGGGGTGGACCCAGCTCCACCTCAGTTCTCCTGCCAAGACCCAGCAGAAGGCTTGACAAGAGAAGGAGACAAAGCCTACCATGAAGAGAGTTGGAGAAGAAAAAACGAAACTGGATCTGCACACCTCAAGGGGGAAGGCGGGTGGGAAGTAGCGCCTGCTGCAAGAGCTCCTCTCAAGGATCTACTGTTACGGTAAGTTCTTACGTAACTGTACTATCTTGCTTCGAATGGGAGCTCTTGCAGCAGGCTAATACAATCAGGACTGAGTCCCAAGCAGTCCCACAACAAGGAGGTAGACAACCCTGGGAGGTGGAATATGCTGACTCCAGAGGCCTTAGGACCAAAGCCCTTGTAAAACGGCTAGGCCAAAGCCAGCTCAGCGTCTGGAGAAGATATCCAAGCTGTAATGCTTGATAAAGGTATGCACAGAGTTCCAGGTTGCGGCCGCACAAATGTCCTGTATGGCGACATTCTGCAGGGCGGCGAAAGAAGCTGACACTCCTCTGGTGGAGTGACCCCTAACTGGGCCCAGCAGGGGTTTACTGTGATGCTCGTAGCAAAATGAGACACAGCGAACTATCCATTTAGAGACAGTTTGCTTGGACACCGGTTGACCCAAGCAATGTGGTGCAAAAGCCACAAATAGCTGCTCCGATTTATGGTGCTGAACCGTCCTTTTGAGGTAATACCTCAGAGTCCTGTGGACATCCAATGTGTGGAGGAGAGCCTCCCCTCTATTGGAAGGGGAAGAAAAATAAACAGAAAGATCAACCGACTGGTTGAGGGTCAATTCTGAGACCACTTTCGGAAGAAACTTAGGATTTGTTTTGAGGGAAACCCTTTCCCTGTAGAAAACCAAATAGGGCTCTTTACACATCAGAGCCTGAAGCTCGGAAACCCTTTGAGCTGAAGTAACAGCACCGAAAAAGCAAACCTTCCAACAAAGGTAACACAGCTCACAATCCGCTGCTGGCTCAAAATGAGGGAGGGTGAGTTTCTCCAACACAAAAAGGAGATCCCAAGGTGGGACAGGGTCCCGAATGGGAGGTCTCATATGTAGAATTCCCCTAAGAAAGGTATGGGCCACATCCAATTGTGCTAATGCTCTCTCCCACGAGAGCATGATAGGCGGAGATTGCCCACATGTGCACCTTGATAGAGGAGTAACTCAGACCCTTATCGTACAAGGAGAGGAGATACTGTAAAGCTGAGTCCACAGGGCAGATGATGGGATCCAAACGCTGCGGCAATGCCCAAAGACAGAAACGCTTCCACTTCATAGTGTAGGTGGAGCGAGTAGAGGGCTTTCTTGTTGACACTAAGACCGCCGTCACTTCTGGGGAAACCCCGCATCTATGTTGAGCTACATCTGAAGGAGCCAAGCATGTAGGTGTAAGGATCGAAGATCCGGATGGACCAGCGACCCTTGGTCCTGGGACAGTAAATGCAAGCATATGGGTAGTGGAACTGGAGGTTCCGTGGATAACCGCTGCAGTAGTGGGAACCAAATCTGCCGAGGCCATTTGGGGGCCACTAGGATCATCCGTGCCCCTTCTGCCTGTAACTTGAGCAGTACTCTCTGAATGAGAGGGAAGGGCGGAAAGGTAGAGAGAAACCTCCCTGCCCAGCAAAGGGATAACGCGTCTGGCCCAAAAACTCCAGGCGCATGCTCTCGCGAGCAGAAAATTGGCAGTTTGGCGTTGCGTGGTGATGTAAAGAGGTCCAGCTCTGGAAGACCCCACCTGTCGAAGAGCTGGTCTGCTACGGATTGTAGCAGCTCCCACTCGTGCGCTCTGGAATGTGACCTGCTGAGGCTGTCGGCCAGATCGTTTAGGATGCCTGGAACGTGCATCGCGGACAGCAGGATGCCCTGCTCCAGTGCCCAGTACCAGACTCTCATCGCCTCCCTGCAAAGAGGATACGAATAAGTGCCTTCTTGTTTGTTGATGTAAAAGACAACTGCCATGTTGTCTGTCTGAACTAGAAGAGAGCCTGGCACCAGATCCTCTCGAAAAGCCTGGAGGGCATAGAGGACCGCTCGCATTTCCAGTACATTGATGTGGAGGGACTGCTCCTCGGGTGATCAAACCCCCTGCGTTCGATGTGCACCCAGGTGCGCTCCCCCACCACAGGTCTGATGCATCTGTTGTCAGAGTCTGACCTGGTGGCTCCGGATGAAAGCTGACCCCTTTTTCCAGATTGTTGGGGTCCATCTACCAAAGCAGAGTTCTCCTGACTGGCTCTGACATCTTGACCGGGGAGTCTAGATCATCGTAGCTTTGGTCCCACTGCACCCTGAGCATCCACTGCGGGACTCTCATGTGGAGGTGGCCAAAGGAGCGACAGGAATGGCCGCCGCCATGTGCCCCAGTAAACTGAGGAAGTTCCGAGCCGGAACTCGAGGAGTTATGGAGATCCGTTCCGCCATCTCTCGCAAGCGAACTCCCCTGTCCTGTGGGAGGAAAGCCATGCCCTGGACTGAATCCAGGATCGCTCCTATGAAGACGAGCTTTTGGCTGGGCTCTGGGGATGATTTTCGTAAGTTCAGGGTGATCCCCAGCTCTCGGAACAGAGTACAAGTGTCTTCAAGAGCTTGTAAGAGGCCTACTCTTGACGGGGCCGTAAGTAGCCAATCGTCGAGGTAGGGGAACACGTAGTATCCCATCCGCCTTACAGCGCAGCCACCACTGCTAGGCATTTGGTGAAGACTCATGGAGTGGAAGAGAGGCCGAACGGAAGCACTCGAAACTGAAAATGCTCCCCTTGGAAGTGGAACCTCAGAAACTTCCTGTGGGGGGATAGACCCCGATATGCATATATGCATCCTGCATGTCGAGAGAACATAGCCAGTCCCCTTGGTGCAGCAAGGGAAGGCGTCCTTGAAGAGTCACCATCCTGAACCTTTTGTACTCGATAAAGAGGTTTAGAGGACTGAGATCCACAATGGGACGAAGGTCCTGAGTCTTTTTTGGGACCAGAAAGAAGTGGGAATAGAACCCCTGTCCTTGCTGCTGCAAGGGGACCCTCTCTATTGCTCTCTTCTGCAGGAAGGTCTGTATCTCTCCTTCTATTAGTGGGATGTGAGGAGGAGGAGGAGGAGGATAACAGGAGAGCTTTGGGGAGTATGCGGAGGAAACTCTGTGAACTCTAGCATGTGTCCTCACTGTATAATATCCAAGACCCACTGGTCTGTGGTAATAGATTTCCACCCTTCGAAATGAAGGGAGAAGCGGTCCCCAACTGGCTTCCCTGGGTCTTCCCGCAGAAGGGAGTCACTGGGCAGAGCCGGGAGTGGGGAGAGAGGCCTGGGAGGACTTGGGCCCACGGGCAGGAGGTCCACCAGAATGCTGGTTCCCGGATCTCCTGCGGAAGCCTCCTCTCTACCCTTGTTGGTTGCCACGGGCTGGAGTTTGACTGCCTGAGGACTTACGAAAGGGCCGTTTATGGTGCTGACGTCGCTGGTCGCCATGGTACATCAGGCGGACAGTCCAGATCGACTTGCCCGACTCTTGGAGGCGGGAGATCAAAGCCTCTGTTTCCTGCCCAAACAGCACAGTAACCTGGAAGGACAGATCCTTGATACCGGCCTGCAGATCCTGGCGAAAGCCCGAGACTCTCAACCAGGCATGGCGCTGGAGGCACACCCCGGAAGCGGCTGCCCTGGCTGCCGTGTCTGAAGTGTCATACGAGGCCCTCAGTACATGCGAGCCTAGGTCTGAGCCTGACTGGAGGAGGGCCAGGAGCTCTGCCTTTTGGTCAGAGTCTGGCATGGTCTTTGCCACCTCCAATCCCCTTTCCCACAACACATTCTGGTACTGTACCATATGCGTTAGGAAACTGAGGGAGCAGATGGAACAGGTGGAGGCTGCATATACTTTCTTGCCCACCTGGTCCAGGTAGCGGGACTCCAGGTCAGGAGGCTGGGAGCTGAGGTGCTTCGGTTGCAGAGACTTGTCATGGGCAGCCGTGATCACCGAAGAATCGGCCTGAGGGTGTTCCGCTAGAAAGGGTTCCGCCCTCAGGGCCTTATACAGCCTATCCGACTTCTTAGGAACTGCCAGCACTGTGGCCGGATGCATCCAGGTGGTTCTGGTAAGGTCCTGGAATGTATCTACCAAAGGAGGGATAACCAGAGGCTTTGGCTCCTTTTGCCTCAGGTACTTGGCCAACCTTCGGTGTTCCGGATCCAGGTCCTCCGTGTCCCACTCGTTGGAGGCCTGGATATGCCTCATGACATCCATAAAAGTAGGATTGTAAGGAGGCGAGCGAGGCTGGTCCTTCTCTCCCTGGGAGCACTTGAGGCTGAGAGAGGACGAACAGGTTGACGATGAAGAGGAGGATCGACAATCCAACTTGGAATAGTAGGACCCTGTCCTATGACCATGCCTTCGCTGGCGTTGGTAGCTAGGGGACAGACATCGGTCCAAAGACCGACTCCGGTCCCTGGACCGGCGATGGAGCAATGACCGACATCAGGAGCGATCTCACCTGGAGCGAGAAGGGCTCCTGGAGCGTGACCTAGACCGATGTCGGTCACCAGAGTCCCTGGAGTGACGTCGGTGGTCCTCGGACCTGGTGCGGGAACGAGCCCTGGAGGGAGGTGAAGGCTGGCGCTCCAGTGACTTCCGCGTGGAAGACTCACCCCCCGGCTGTGGTTCTCCCGCAGGGTCCGGTACCAGTGTCTGGGCCGGCGACGGGGAGGATCACTTGCGGACCTGCCCCCACCAAAAGGAGAAAAGATCTTTGCGCTCATCCTTAGTGAAAATTTCAGCCGTTCGTTTCGGGAAGAAAGTCTCCAGAACGTCGGGGCGTGAAGGAGAGCTCTCTTGAGGGCCCAGGGGAGAGGAGGAGGACTTGGGCGATGTGGACGTCGGTATCTCCGCGACCAACCCCGCGTCCATCGCCCCTTTGACCAGCGTCTGTGTAGGGACCGACGACAGAGTGATGCCTGGGGGCACCGGAGAGTCCTTGGTCTCCGGAGGCGCGCCTTTAGCAGGTGGCGTCTGTGCCTTAGCAGGTGGGGCCAAAATAGGCACCTCTAAGGACTTAGTGATGACCCTTAGCGGAGTCACCTTTGGCTTGGCCGGCTTCTCCCCTGACGGGCTGGCCTTAGCCTGGGGAGTCTTCGAGATCTCAGAACCCAAGGGACAGGCCTTTTGGGTGAGGAGGCCTGTGAATAAAGCCCGATCGGAACCGGTGACGGGACCGATTCCTTGCTCCGGCGCTTCTTCTCCTTCCCTCTTCCCCTCTGAGGAGTGCAGATCCATCTTCTGCTCCAGCAGGTAGGCCTTAAGGGCCTTCAGGCAACGGATGCGGGTCCGGCTGGTAAAGGCCTGGCAATCTACGCAGTTGGTGGTGTCGTGGTCCGGGCCCAGGCAGAAAACGCACCGGCGATGGCTGTCCTTAGCTGGGATCTGCCTCCCGCAGTCACACTTATTTAAGTGTTCTGGAGATGCCGATGCCCGAGAAGACATCGAACCCGGCCGGGTAAAAATAACAGCTGATGTCGGTACTAGGTAGTGGTAAGGGCGAGGGAAACAACGCTCAAAAGTGGGAAAAAGGAGCAATCGACGGCAGTGGACTGACGTCGGTACCTGAAAATGGTAAACCCATCGAAAAAGGAGGAAAATCCTGATTGTAGTGAATCTTTTTGCTGTTATCGCAAACAGAAGCTATTTCTTTCGGCTTCACGTGCAGGACGCGGCGGGAAAGAACTGAGGTGGAGCTGGGTCCACCCCCTCTTGTACCCTGACCGATGTCAGTGCGGGGCCGGTCCCTGCTGTGTATTGCTGGCAGAAGTTTCACCGGAGGGTCCTAGTGCCTGCGGCACAGTCCTGATTGTAACAGCCTGCTGCAAGAGCTCCCACTCGAAGTAAGATTGTATGCTGCTCCAGGGCAAAAAGAAGATCCCAAAGAGAAACTGAGTCCTTAATGGGAGGTCTCAAATGTAGGATGCTGCGCAAAAAGGCACGTGAGGCTTCTAGCTGAGCTAGTGACCTATGACTTACTGATGCATGGTATGTCGAAATGGCACAAAGGTGCACTTTCAAAGAGGAGTATGCTAAGCCTGAATTGAAAAGGGATCGGAAGTAGTCCAAGACTGATCTCTCCAGGCAATCGAGCGGATTAAGGTCACGGGCTTGAGCCACTAGACAAATCCTGTGCCACTTCATGAAGTAAGTGGCATGGGTGGATGGCTTTCGGGCCGCCGCCAGAACATCTGCAACCCTTTGAGATACCCCATGTCTAAGGATGGCTATGTCCTTAGGAGTCAGGTGTGCAGATTCAGGGATCTGAACCAGAGAACCTGCTTCCTGAGACAGCAAGCGCGAGCTGACTGGTAAGGGAGGCTTCCTGGGCCAGCTGGTGGAGGAGCGGAAACCAAATTTGTTGGGGCCAATAGGGTGCCACTAAACTCATCAACGCCCCTTCTGACTGGAGCTTGAGAAAAAAGCCTCTGTATCAAAGGGAAGGGCAGGAAAGTGTAGAGGAACCTGCCTGTCCAAGAGAGGGATAACATGTCTTGCCAGAAAACACCAGGCCCTGGATCTAGTGAGCAGAAATTGGGCAGGTTTGTGTTGTATGTGGACACGAACAAGTCCACATCTGGTGTTCCCCATCTGTGGAACAGGTTGTCCACCTCCTCCTGCAGCAGTTTCCATTTGTGAGTTCTGGCCTGGGACCAGCTCAGACAATCTGAGACAGTGCTGTCTACCACGGGAACATGTACTGCAGTAATCATGGCGCTGTGCTGCAGTACCCAATCCCACACCCTCTTTGCCTCTCTCTCTGCAAAGTGGGTAGGAGGGAATGCCTCCTTGCTTGTTGATGTAATACACCACCGAGGTGTTGCCCACCTGGACTAACACATGGCCCGGTGGGATCTCCGACTGTAAGGCCTGTAGGGTGTACAGGACTGCCTTCATCTTCAGAATGTTGATATGAAGGTGAGTTTCCAGGGGCGACCAGGTTCCCTGGGTTCTGGTCCCATCTAGGTGAGCTCCTCAACCGGACCCCGAAGTGTCCATGGTGAGAGTCAGAGATGGAGCTGGCGCCAAAAAGAGGACCCCCTTAGAAAGATGCTCCGGGACCAGCCACCACTGCAAGTCTTGAATGACTGGCTTTGTGACCCTGACTATTCGATCCAAGTGATCCTGTCTCTGGCCCCTGCATCCACTGGGTAACCCTCATGTGGAGGTGAGCCAGGGGAACTGTGGCGATGGCTGCCACCATGTATACGAGTAAACGAAGCATGGTTTCATGCAGGGACCTGACTTTTTGCAGTAATGTCCTGAAACAAGGACCATATGCGGTTCGCCCTGTCCTCGGGCAGGAAGACTTTCACCTGACAGGTGTCTAAGATTGCGCCGATGAATTGCAATCTCTGGGAAGGAACGAGAGATGACTTTTCCTGGTTGATGCTGAGAGCCAGTGACCCGAACAGGGAATGGGTGTCCTGAATTGCTTTCACCAGTGCCGCTCAAGAGGAGAGGCCATGAGAAGCCAGTCGTCCAGATACAGGAACGCATAATGGCCCTGTCTTCTGAGGGCCACTGCCATGACCGCCAAACACTTGGTGAACACGCAAGGCACCGAGGACAGACTGAACAGAAGAGCTCGGAACTGGTAATGGTGTCCCAAAAACTCGAACTGCAGGAACCTCCAGTGCAATCCAGTGATGGGAAGATGGAGATACGCGTCCTGCATGTCCAGAGATGCTAGCCATGTGCCTTGCTTTAGCATGGGAATGAAACCCGGAAGGGTGACCAAGCGGAAGCATTTGTACAACACAAAGGTGTTGAGGTCACGGAGATCCAGGATTGGGCACAGATCCCCGGTTTTCTTTGGAACCAGGAAAAAACTGGGAGTAATACTCTTCTCCTTTCTGGTTCTGTGGAACAATCTCTATGGCATCCTCATCCAGGATTGCCGAGACTTCCTGCTGGATGAGCATGGCCTGCTGCTTTGAATAACGGGAGTGCAGAAGAGGTCTTGTCAGTGGGCGGTCAAGCAACTCAATAGAGTGCTCTCGATTTACCAACTGCAGAACCCAACGGTCGGCGGCTACCCTCTGCCACTCTAACCAGTGGTGAGTGATGCGACAGGGGCCAGGAAGGAGTCATGCTGTGGTGGTATTGGGTCTGGTAGGCTGGGCAGATTTTGGGTTTCGCTGACCCTTGCCTCCAGAGTATTTAGGCCGATTTCTTCTGCTGTAGCTGCCCCTGGGTTGCTGGCCAGAACGAGGCTGCTGCCTGTTCTGCCGGCCGTGAAAGTGGTTCTGGCCCTTACAAAAACAGCCAGACTTAGGTCTGTACATGGCCTGTACTGTCCTAACAGTCTTCTCGGCATCTTGTAGCTTAGTGATGATCCTCTCGGAGTCTTCACCAAACAATACCAATCTGTTGTAGGGGACATCCAGAATGCCCTTCTGGACGTCCAGGGTGAACCCTGAAACTCTCAACCAAGAGAGTCTCTGGAGGCAAACGCTTGTAGCTGCATCTCTGGCTGCTGAGTCTGCCGAGTCATATGCAGCTTGGAGGACTTGAGCCCCAACATCTGAACCCGTATGAAGGAAGTTCAACAACTTCTCCTTCTGTTCTCCATCTGGAAAGTCTTTTAAAAGGTCCTGACCCTGGTCCCACAGTGCATTTTGAAATTGCACCGTGTGCGTAAGATAGTTGAGGGACCTAATGGAGCATGTAGCAGCCGCACACATGCATCTACCCAGGGAATCCAACTGCTTAGATTTCTGGTCTGGTGGTTGGGTACTAAGATGCTGAGGCTGTTGCGAGCGATTGTGGGAGGCTGTAATGACTAGTGAATCGGCCACTGGTTGCTGGGCCAAACAAGGGTCTTCCAGCGAGGCCCTATAGAAGCGGTTGGCCTTCTTAGGGGCCACTGGTGTGGAATAAGGACAATTCCATGCAGCCTTAGTAGTGTCCAGAATGGTATCCACCAAAGGTGGAACCACCACAGGCTTGGGGGTCCGTTTGTCTAAGGTACCTGGCCAGGCGTTACCGTTCTGGGTCCAACTCCTCTGTCTCTTCCCCCCCCCCCCATGTTTTCTTGAATGTGCCTCATTATATCAAAAAATGAGGGGTCATCTGGAGGCAACCCAGGAGGGTCCCGGGGGTCTGCCAACGGGATGCTAAGAGGAGAAGGTGACCAAGAGTTGTCTGAAGAATCTGGACGTGAATCGTCCCCAGATGAAAAGCGGGATCTCCGTCTGGGCCTTTTGGGCCGGTGGTCACTAGGGAACCCTGAGGGGGTCCTGGAGTGATTATGCCTTTTGGCCCCTGACCTCCTATCTCTGCATCTGCCCCTAGGGCGGGTAGGATCCCCGGGGTCAGGCATTATACCCGCAGGTTCCTTCGGGGATTTCCTGCAGTGGCTTTGTGGGCACCACATCTTTCTTAATGGTGTCCCACCAAAAGGTAAAAAGGTATTTAATCTCATTAATGTTGAGGCCGGACGATGGGCCTGGCATCAGTGCCTGCCCATCCTTAGGATCGGGCGCCGATGCCGGAGGTGTCGTTGGGTCCTGGGGTAACCCGGCGTCCTCTATATCCCCCAACGTCTACTTGTCGGTAGCCTGAGTGATGATGCCCTCCTCTGACGCCCCCTGGCGACCGGTGTCATAAGGCGGAGGCAGGGGTGGCGTTGGGTCCTTGGGGTACTTAGCAGGTGCTAGGTCAGACGCCCGACTGACATCCAACATCCACTTAAGTGAAGTCAGCACTGTCGTTTTGCTCGGGGGTGGGGGGAAGACTTCCATGCCCCTTGGATGTTGGGAGGCTAAACTATGGTCGTCCCGCCATTGGTCTGACATGCCGGCACTGGAGTTGGCAGCCAATTTAGAAGGGTGCTTCTGCCGGTCCGAAGCCTCAGACCTGATGGTGGACCTGGACCAGTTTTCGTTAGGCTTGGTTTTTAAAGGCTGAAGCGAGACCAAGCTGGAGCCCCCAGACGTCCGGACTTTCAACAGAGGGGGCTGAGACTGTGCCCAGGAGGGAGATCTGTCCTATCGGGCAGAGCCAGACCTGGCCCGGGAGTCTGAGGCCCGACTCTGGGATCTCACTCTGTCCCTGTTCCAGTGCTTCTCATGATGTTTCCCCGACTTATGGTGTGAACTTTCTCTTTTAGAAGAAGAATCTGTCTCAATGGCTTTTAGTTTTTCTTCAGGAAGGAATCTGTGGAGTGCTTTCTGGTGGGGGATCCTGGTCCTACTGTTAAGCTGCTGGCAGATGGAATAGGGCTTAGTGTCATCGTCTGGGCCTAGACACCTCACACAGGCAGAGTGCCTGTCCTTAAAAGGAATCTGCTTGCCACAAGCACACTTAGAGGGATGTACTTCGGTAGAAGGAGTCGGGGAAGAAGACATGAGGGTACTTTTTAACAATTTTATGACAAATTTATGAGAATTTAAAGTTCTGGTGTTGTTTTCGTCTGCTAGAGGTGTCCGTGGAGCCGATGCTGACGAGTTGACGGCGGGAAAAGAACTGAGGGATGCTGGGGGACCACCCTTTTATGGCGGGGCCGACGCCAGGGTAGTCCTCCGCTGGATATAGCTAGCTAGAATTTTTCCGTGGGGTCCTAGCGCCTGCTGGCTTCAGTCCTTATGGTGTATCCTGCTGCAAGAGCTGTATCTTGAAGTAAGATCTTAGGATTAGTTCTCAAGGACACCCTGTCCTTGTGGAACACTAAATATGGCTCCTTGTACATAAGGGCCTGAAGCTTGGAAATCCTCCAGGCAGAAGTAACAGCAACTAAAAACAATGCTTTCCATGACAGAAAGCGCAGCTCGTAATCCGCGGCTGACTTGAAGTAAGGCAACATATGCTTTTCTAACAAAAATAAAAGATCCCATGGGATAGGGTCCCAAATGGGAGGTTTGAGATGCAGCATACCCCTTAAGAACATCCGGGCCAGATCCAACTGGGCAATATATTTGCTGTCCACTGGTGCATAGTAGGCTGAAATCGCAGAGAGATGCACCTTAATGGAAGAATACCGGAGGCCTGCATTTGAAAGGGAGAGGAGGTACTCAAAGGATTGCATTCATAGGACACAGGAATGGGTCCAGACCCTGGTTAGTGGCCAACAGGTTAACCCTCTTCCATTTCATGGCGTAAGTGGCCCAAGTGGACGGTTTTCTGGCTGCCACCAGGACCTCTGCCACATTTCTGGGGAGACTTCAAAACAGGACGTAGCTATGTCTCCAGGAGCCATGCATGCAGGTGTAGGGAATGGAGGTCTGGGTGAACTAGCCTGCCCTGCTCTTGCAACAGTAAGCTGGAGGACAAGGGCAGAGGAACTGGCGGTTCCACTGACAGCTGCTGCAACGGGGGAACTACATCTGGCGAGGCTAAAACGCAGCTATAAGAATCATCTCCGCATCCAGCACTTGGGCAGGACCCTCTGAAGAAGAGGAAAGGGAGGGAAGGCATACAGAAACCTTCCTGTCCAACAGAGAGACAATGTACCTCGCCAGAAAACATCAGGCCCTGGACAGAGCAATCAAAAACTGAGCAGTTTTGTGTTGCACGGGGACACGTAGAGGTCCAGCTCTGGATGACCCTAAATCTTTGAAAGAGATCATCTGCCACAGACTGCAGAAGTTCTCATTCATGAGTCCTTGACCATGACCTGCTTAGGGTGTCGGCCAAGGTGTTTTGGACTCCTCGAACATGGACTGCGGTGAGCAATAGGCCATGGACTAGGGCCCAGATTCACACTCTCATGGCCTCCTGACAGTCAGGATAAGAGCAGGGCCCTGTGTTCACTGCAGCAAACTGAACCTACATTTTGCGACAGGACCGCATGTTTTCTGTGGCCATGCTATGAGCAATTTTGCGGTTATTCTGCAGCAATTCTGTGATGGACTTACACTCTCTCTGGCAACTCAAATGAATCTCAAAATAAAATCTAGTTACCCAGAAAGAATGCTTAGGACAAGGCAGCCTGGGGCAGTTTGGCGGATGCACAGGCAAAGCAATGCATAGCAACAGTGGCATCATGATTTGGACTGGACGTAGGGCATGGGGGAATTCAAGAGTTATTTCTTTTTTTTACTGCAGTCTGTTTTATTGTCCTATGGTTCCTCCCACCTGCCCAGTGCTGCTTTACCACAGCTGTGCTCCTAAGAGTTTCTCCCCCTGCCTCCCCAGTTGCCTGAAGACCAGTACCGCCTGGTTACAAACCAGTGCTGCTCCAATGGCTCCTCCCACCCACGTGCTTGAAGCCTGGTGGTGATGGTTTGTGCTGTAACACTGCTCTAGTTACTTCCTCCTGCTCACGCAGTTCAGTGGTGTTGTCTGCATTAATGTCACTTGACTTCCATATCTTCTTTTCTCCCACTCTGTAAGGATTTAGTTTGAGGCTAGAGAGTAGCTGGACCATTTTACATTAGACAAAGGTCCAGAAAGCCTCCTATTTTTGTCTGTAATAATTACTAATACTTTTTTCATTCCACAGTTCTGCAACTGGCAAATAGAACCACCATTCTTTCTCATGAAATGGATTTACTGAAGTTTCCTCAGTGTTCGTAGAAGGCCATGATGGTCATAAGCTTCAGGGCTGAGTGCCAGTGGATTGAAAGTGGTGGTCCACTGACTACTGCAACCGGGGGAATGGATGGATGTACAATGGAACTGCCAACAACTCACACTAATGCCATTTTAAGCTTGCTCACAATCATTTTAGCCATTCAGTTGGGGTTTTCAGTGGTAATGGCCATTTTTACTACACCAGAAAAACAGGTTACTCACCTGTAACAGAAGTTCTAGGAGTGGTATAGGTTGTTCATCCACACTATTTGGCATGTCCCTTTCCCTTTAAGACCTTGCCGGAAGGTCTTCAAACTGGCTCCTCCCACCCACTCAGGTGGTATGACTCTCGGCTCTGTCCCATAACGCCAGATCTTGCCCGCTGGAAGCTAGGTTGTGCATTTAAGCCGGTGAGGTCAGGTGGGTCCATGTGGATGAACAACATACACCACTCTTAGAAAGTACGGTTATGTAAGAACTTACTGTAACAGCAGATCTTCCAAGGACTGTCTCTTGCAGTAAGTCATTACTTCTGGGAGGTTTCACCAGGTGCTGCTGTCACCTTCTTCTAGCAGTCTTCCATGGGGGCCGTTCACACATCATCACTTCTTGTGGATGTGTATAAGAGTGAGTGGCCCCCAATACCCTCTGTTCACCGCTGGCTTCGGTAAGTACAGCCGGGGTCGAGGTAAATGAGGGCCAGAAAAATAGAGAACAGTGATCCCACCCAATGTCCTGAGTTGCAGATTCAAGGCAAGAAAGTAGGGGGACAGAGGGCATGGTACTTACTGCAAGAGACAGTCCTCAGAAGATCTACTGTTACGTTAAGTTCTTATGTAACCGTACTATCTTCTACAGACTGGTCTCTTGCAGTAACTCATTACTTCTGAGAGATTCCCAAGCAGTAAAATCCAAATGGGAGGAAAGGCAAAGCCACATAAGCAAAGGCACAAAAATGGTCAACTTGAACAACACCCCCAGCAGCAACTCAAACCCACAGATGAAGACACGTGAGCCACAGGAGAGGTCAACTTGAACCACACCCACAGAGGCAGGGTGGGGTAAGGACCAAGTGAATCACCATGTTATGACTCAAATCCGTAGGTGGACACATATGGTATGATATAAACAGAACTGCAGACAGCCAGGCACAGTGGTGCATCCCGATGAGACAGAGGTCGACAGGCTCTGGCACAGAGGCAAATCCAGAAACATACAAGTAGAGCAGATCAGATTGCAGAAAAGGAGTACTGGGGACAAAACATCCCATATGGCCAGAGGAAGGAACAACTGAAGGGCTCCAGGAGGGAGAGAAGTAGGCGTTCCAAACAGATCCGCAGGAAGGAGGGAAGCACCCAGTCCGGAATCAAGCCTCCAAGAAATTGAAAGAGATTCCCGGGCGCCTCTGAGGCCGGCAAGAGGAGGCGGGGGATACCGTGAAAGCGGCTTAGGGCGCAGCAGTGGGTCCTGCCCCGAGTGAGGGACGGGAACGCTGGAGGAGCAGACTGAGCCACCCCCTCGAGGCCCTACTGTGGTCCCGAGAGATACCACAGTAGGGGGGCCGGGAACGAGACAGCCCACCTGCGGAGGCATAGGGATGGTACCTGGGGGCTGGACAGAGGTCCTGAAGAGACCGAAGAGCATGCCCCAAAGGTAGAAGGGAATCAAGGATGGCCTGAGCACCAGGGCCAAACAACAGGTTCCCAGAAAACAGGACACTGGTGATCGACAGCTGGACGTCAGGCGGCAAACCCGAAACCTGCAGCCAGGCGAAGCACTGAAGGGCGATGCCAGTGGCCGAAAGGCTGGCCGATGTGTCAACTGCATCGAAACATGCAAGGAGCAGGTGACATGAGGGAGGTCATGGCAGAGAGTGCTGTCATGGGCCACCACCCTGATGACAGAGTCCGCCACAGAGGTAGAGGATAAGTAGGGTTGGTCAAGAGGGGTACCGTACAGCCGATCAGTGCCACCAGGGACAGGTTGGGCGGAGGCAGGACAAGACCAAACACGAGACAGTGCATTAAAATATGCAGGAATCAAGGGCGGGGCCACCAAGGCAGGCTCTTCGGGAACATCGAGGTAGGCAGCCAGATCCCAATGAAAGAAGTCCTGATCCACGGCAGGGAAGGCAAAAGCATGCTGGATCTGCAGCTTGAGTTCTGTGAAGGATGGATCCAGGGGTAGGGGGAGGACTCTGAAGGGTCAAGCGGTGCGGCCTCCAGACAGGAGGACATGGACAAAGGGGAAGCAAGGTCCTCAGGATCCCCGCCAGGAACAACCTCCAGGAAGAGATCCTCCCTCTCGGAATCACCATAAAGGGAGTCTGCAGAAATGGGAGGAGGGGTGGACCAGGTGGGAAGTGCTGGGTCCGGGCGCAAGCGCTTGGGCGATGGAGAGAGGGAAAAGAACGAGACCCGACCCCGACCCAGGCTCCAAAGGACCTCCAGCAAAACGTGGGCGACACTCTGAGCATGTGATGGGTCCAGGGACAGAGGAACCCAAGGGCGGTATGAGGAGGGGGGCAGGTCAGCCCACGAAGCGCCGACCCTGAGCAGCAGGGGAAGGCACCCCTACCCATGTGGACCTGGAAAGGAGCAAGGGATGCAGGACTTAGAGCCCACTGGGACTATGAGCTTAAGCTTGAGAGATTTGGGGGAGGTGAAGTCCCACACCCCAAAGAACCTTCTCCCGCAATGGCAAGGGAAGGAGTCCCCCCCTCAATAAACTTTATTTTAACAATAAAATTCAATAATTACAAAAAGGACATACAAAGGGAGAGAAGTTTTGCCACTGGGGGCCCAGAGGGAGAAAGGGCAGCCACGCTGGAAGAAGCTGATGCCCCATGAGGGGAAGAGCCAACAGGGGTCGCCGACTTGGTCAGGGACCGTGAGCGGAAAGCCAAATGGGGTTTCTCCTTATGCTTCTCCCGGTGCTTATGTTTGCCACTCAATGTCCTCTCTTTATGAGGAAGAGAGGAAGTAGCGGCCCCAGAAGCTAGAGAGGTTGAAGAACTTTTACAGTGAAGCTCCTCCATCTTGGATAGCTTTTTGTAAAGCAGGAAGGCTTTGAGGGTCTTCTGGCTGCGAATCCAAGTGTGTTGATTAAAGTCTTGACAATGCTGGCAGGCCTCTACGTGTCATAGTCTGGGCCTAGGCAGAAAAGGCTGGCCGAATGACTGACCTTTTGAGGGAACAACTTGCCACACGCACACTTCGATTGCTGCCCCTTGCCTGAGGAAGATGGAGAGGAAGACATGCAAGATGAAACTCTGAAGAAATTGACAAAAATAACAAAACACGGGTTAAGCATGATGTAAAATGGTGGTCAATTAGCTGAAGGTGTCCGCGGAGGTCTGACTTGCATGGTTGACGGCAGAGAACTGGGCTGGGCTGGGGGACCGCCCCTTTTATATCATACATGATGT
Organism: Neoceratodus forsteri; assembly: GCA_016271365.2. Lineage (NCBI taxonomy): Eukaryota > Metazoa > Chordata > Ceratodontiformes > Ceratodontidae > Neoceratodus > Neoceratodus forsteri. The sequence continues at coordinate 80,884,934 of CM057453.1, forward strand.
CGGGGGTGGGCCAACATCAGAGGGTGTTCCCCCACTGTATACTGCTAGCTAGGTTTTCTGTGGAGTCCTGGCCCTGCTGGCTTCAGTCCTAAAGGTGTTACCTGCTGCAAGAGCCCCCTCGAAGTCAGACCAATGGATTCTGCCACACTACACAGAATACATTTTAGTGTTTTTTGCAGTGAATAAAAAAAACAAACACTAACAAAAAAAAAAAAAAAAATCTAAAAAAGCCTTAAAGAGGGCTGAACCACACAACGTATGTGTAGGTCCCTTAAGGTTTTTCCTCTTTAAACAAAACAGTGTGGCTACGAACATGGACTGCTTATACTGCTTCTGACTACACTTCTAAGCAGACAAAACAGGCATTTAAATTCTTACTAATCCTACAAAAACTGTAAAACAATGTTTTTAAAAAATAAACTTTCAAAAAGTAAGCAAGCAGTAAGACATGACAGGGTTTGAGTTTTGCTGAGATAATCACACGGCCCGTAGAATAAGTCAGGCCCAGCGCTACAGGTGGAAGGACTTACAGCTACTGGAAGTACAGTTTTCTCAGCCTAACTCTCCTTGCAGAGTCTTAACACGCTTATAAAATGTTAGTTTACTCACCTGGTAAAGGAGATTGTGTGCCTGTATGTCAAAGCACTCCACATAAATCTTGGTTATGTCGATAGCTGCCACACACATGTCCTAATATCAATTTAATCCTTACTTCCCAAGCTACTGATAGAACCAGAATGAGGTGACGTACAGTCTCTGACTGTAGACCATATCTTGATCATGTAAGTCTTGTTTTATAAGCATTCTGCTATGACCACTCTACCTGCACATAACTAGAACAATTCAAGAAGGCATTGTGTAAGACTGTTGTGTTATCCACATTATTCGATTTGGCTGGCACCGGATCTGCGCTCTGTTCAGGAAGGCCTGGAATGCCATGGATATACAGGCAGACAATCACCTTTACCAGGTGAGTAAACTATCATTGTGTTGTCTGTATATCCATGACACTCCACCTCTTACATCTTGAGTATGTAATACCCCATCAGTCAGGTGGGGTGGAGCTGCAAGACTCTGCATTAGAAAGTTGCTGTCATCAGTACTTTAGTCTTGAAGGCTGCCTTGTTGGGTATAGTAGTGTTCAGTCTATAATGTCTTGCAAGGGCGTGTACTGATGACTAGGTTGCAGCCACACATATTTCTTGTGTCGTTGCGCAGTTCCTTTCTGTCCACAAAGTTAACACTGCCCTAGCAGAGTGGGCATTGACCCCTTCTGGCTGGAGCTCGTTTTGGTTCTTATATGCCTCCTGTATTGTCCTCTTTACTCATGAGGCAATAGTCCCTTTTGCCGCTGCCAAGTCCTTTTTGTGGCCTTGTGCAATTACGAATAGTTTCTTTGTTAGCATTAACAGTCTTGTCCTGTCGATATAACCCCCAGAGCCCTTCTTATGTCTAGGGTATGTAGGGCTTCCTCTCTTGGCCTCTCGTGTTCTGCACAGAATGTTGGCAATTCTATAGTTTGATTTATGTGGAACGGTGAATGTATTTTTGTTAAGAACGAAGGTACTGTCCTAAGTGTCCCAAGGTGAAGGATGTGAATGGTTCTTTGCATGACAGGGCAGTTAGCTCTCCTAGTCTTCATGCAGAGCATACTGCTACCACAAATGCTGTCTTCAGGCCCAGCCAGTATCTGTCTATCTTACTGATGGGCTTGAATAATTGTTCAGTGAGAGCATGGAGTACTAGCGTGAGGTTCTCTGGTGCCATTATCATCTTCTTCCATGGCCTGACGTTGCTGGCCGCCTTTAAAAAGCGCAGGACACCCGGATGTGTACCCAGGGCCACGCTATCTATGCACTGTAGTGCCTCCCCAATGGCTGACAGTTGGACCCTTAATGAGGCGGGAGACGGTCCTTTCTCCAGTCCTTGTAAGTATAACAGCATGTTGGCTATGGATACTGTTTCTGGTTGCACTTTTCTTGACTTGCACCAAGAAGCGAATATTCGCCATTGTCTGCTGTAGGCCGACATTGTGGATGACCTCCTTGATCATAACATAATTTCTATACTGGACGTGTGGTAGCCCGTGTTCAGCACTCTCTCAATTTCAGGAGCCAAAGTCGTAAGCTTCAGACTGTACAGGTTGTGGGGTGTGTTACCTGGCCCTGTATTAGTACGTCCTTTCTGAATGGCAGTTGCCACCTGTCCATCGCCATTGCCACTAGTGTGGTGAACCACGCTCTCCTGGACCAGTAAGATGAGATCACTGTCATCACCCTCCTGGACTGCCGCATCTTTGAGAGTACCTGAGCGATGAGGGGAAATGGAGGGAAGACAAATGAATAATCGTGAGCCCATGGTAGGGACAGTACATTGATTGAGGCTCCTTGAACCTCAAGAAAAACTTTTCAAACTATTTCTTCTTGTTTGTCGCCATCAGGTCCAGGGCAAGCCCCCCCCTCCAATCTTTTATGCAGCAACTGAAACACCTTGGGGTATAGTTGCCATTCTCCTGGGCGCATCTGCTATCTGCTTAACCAGTCTGCTGTCGTATTAAGCTTTCCTGCCAGATGTATTGCAGTTTTGTGTTTCAAGTTCTGCTGGGCACCTGTCATGATTCTGATGGCCTCCTTTTGTAGTTTGACACTTTTTGCACCCACTTGTTTTGCTATGTAGGATACTGTTGCCCTGTTGTCTGATCTAATCAATACGCTTTTCCCCACAATGTGAGTCGTGAATGCTTGCAGGGCATTCCCCACCACCCTCATGTCCAGCACACTAATGGACATTTGTCTCTCAAGTTGGGGCCACCTGCCCTGGGCAGTTCTGTGCCCACAGGCTGGCATCAGTGTCTATTGTGACCTTGTGAGTCATTTCTAAATCACTGCTTTTCAATAGGTTTTCCCTGTTCTTCCACCACTGCAGTGACCTCCTGGTTACGTTGGTCAGAATTATTTTGCTAAGTAGGGTCTCCCCAGACGGCGAGCCATACTGGAATAGCAGCATTTGCAGAGGTCGCATGTTCCACCTTGCCCATGGTATCAGGCTATACAGAAACATAGAAGTTGACAGCAGATAAGGACTGCAAGGCCCATCCAGTCTGCCCATTTCTTTTTCTACCTTATAAATGTGCCATCAGTCTTTGCTGCATGATGCCATGTACCCTAACACTTGAGCCACTAGAGCTATTGTGGGGGACTGCTGTGCCATCTGTTTTTGCTCAAAGTTCACCAGGTTGTCTATTCTCTTCCTGGATAGCCTCACCATGCCCGGCTTGGTGTCTATCTCTGCACACAGGTGTTCCACGTGCTGTGTCAAGTGTCAAGCAACTCTTGGGTGTGCTGCTCACCCATTTGTGATCAGTCAAGTGTCTTAATCACCCTCTCCTTGTCCTTGATTGATTCTTGTAGTGACATGGTTCTGATGAACCAATCATCTAGGTATGGTATGATGTACATTCATTGTTCTCAGCTTTGTTGCCACTACAACCAAGACTTCTGTGAACACACTCAGGGCAGAGGACAGCCCGAAAGGTAGCACCCAATACTGGAAGTGCTGGCCTAGTATGTGAAATCTCAGGTACTTCATGTGCGATGGGCGAATTGGTATGTGTACATATGTGTCCTTCAGGTCTATGGATATGAGGAAGTCCCTTGTCTGCTTGACCGCAGGGTGGACCTTGTAGTTTCCATTTTTGAATCTTTTTATCTGTACTAATTTGTTCAGGAACTTCAGGTCTAGCTCTGGCCTGAGCTCTCCTGTCTGTTTGATTACCATGAAGAAGACTAGGTAAATGCCTTTTCCTCCTTCTTCCTTATGAACAATCTCTATTGCTTGTGTTGCTAGTAGCTTGTCCACAGCTTCCCTGACCTGTTGTGCTGCTTTCTGTTAGACTCTGGTGATATTAACGCCCTCTCAAAGAGCAGTTTCTCCTTAAATTCGATGGTGTAACCTTTTTTATTTCTTTCCTTAGTCACTCGTCTGTGGTTATCTTGACCCATGTTGACTTCAGTAACTGAAGATGTACCCCCACTGGGGGGGTGGGTCTCCCGGTGTAGTTTTTATATCTCTTAAGATGTGAGTGAGTTGGAGTAGTCACTGCTGAGACCTTCTGGAGAATTTTCCTCAGTCTGATGTGATTCTGCCTCTAGTTGCTCCTCCTCTACTTCTGAAGTTGGTATTGTTTTTTGTGGAGTATGGAGACCTGTTGCCATAGACACTGCCTCTGCCTCGAAAGCTGGTATTACACCTACTGTCATCTGACTTGTGATACCATGGCCGCTGCATATAGGGTCAAGGTACTGAGCCTGGGGTATTAAATGGACGCTGCCATCCCGCTATGTGAGGGGGTGGCCTGGCAATGCATCATTTTAACAAAAAATGCCTAAACATAATTGGCACTTTGTATTCCTCCCAGCAGTGCTGTCTGTGCCCATGCCGACCTGCAGATGCTGAAGCAGGGGCTGCTGGCACACTCCCACCCTTGGCATCCTCGCTCTGGAGGGAAAACACCAGGGTTTGATTAATCAAGGCACTACTTTTAAAATGTATCACAAAACGTGCACAAGGTATTACTCCTCTCTATTCCTACTAGTCACAGTCCTTTGGACTATAGTGAGAATTTTCAGCCCTTCACAGACATCCCCAGAGCTGTAGGTCAGCAGAATTAGTGAAAAAGAGGACTACTGGTTAGTAAGGAAAGGTCCTGTTTGAGTCTGTGCTACATAACAGGGAGACTAGAGGGAGCTCTTACCTTTTAAACGTTGGTCCTTTATTGTCAGTTTCTTGGTCAGCACAGGAGCTTGCTGGATGTGCTGCAGCCTGTTTAGATGCACAGAATAACTGGAGACAATGGGAGCCCAGGGGGCTTAGGTGAAAGGAATCGAAATTCGATACTAGGTCACATGTGCATCTGGCAACCTATCAGGTGAACATAACTCGAGATGTAAGAGGTGGAGTGCCATGGATGTAAAGACAACACAATGGATTTATGATTAACAATACACACTACAGACAAACAGTTAATTCTATATTTTATTCAAGAACAAGGTAACTTTTCAAGGGCAGAAATAGTCCCAAAACTTACAAATGCGTAAGTAAAAATGCAGAAGTGTGCCTATTAATGTGTGGTAGTTGGACAGGAAGGAAGGCTGGCACAGAACTGGTCTCCCTGCAAGTTAGGCTGAGATAAAAGCACACGTGCCAGCTTGCATCAGCCGATCAGCAGCCAGCAATCCCTGAACCAATTTTATAAGGATGGTTGAACAGAATGATCTCACAAGTGAGAAAGCCAAACATTTGGTTGGTCTGCCCATGATTTCAGATCATCTGCATAATATTCATATTTAAACAAATGAGAAAAGGTCCACTAAATCCTCTCTACATTGCGATGTTTGGAACCCAAGCACTTAGGGTGATTATAATGGGCACCAATGTAACTGTGAGCCAGCGTACAGCAGATTTATTTCTGAGTGATCGTTATGAGGGCCTTATAGGGAGGCTCCAGTTATTTAAGTTGGTTGTATTTTTAAAAATTACATTAATTCCTAACTTTGATAAGAATGATGGTAGGACATTTACATGTAATTAATATCCTCAGATACATATATCTGGATACACATCCTGGATACAGTGTGTATCTGGTACTAGAATTCGTTTTCTGTTTTTAGTACCTATTTTATATATCTGTAGCCACATCCAGGATACTCAGTGTAGAACTCGCACCATGCACATGCTACAAACATAGCCTTAGAGGCGTATGCCACCTGTGTCCAGGATAATTTAAAATGCACTTCTGTATCACAGATGCAAGCTGCATGTACTGCCTTGTATATATTGGATACTAGTATTCTGTACTAGAATTGTGGGTATCCTGGATACTGTGTTTACATGGCATTTTGCATTCTGGATATATCATCTACATACTTAGTATCTAGAATGAGATCAGAATTCAAAGTGCACATAAACATATGTGATGATGGTGATGTGACCATTAACATGAGAAGTGAAGGTCAGAGACTAGTGCATTTTATGTTAGTTTTCCAGTTAAGGTGACATATTTTATACCTGCAGATGCAGGTTTGGTGACAGAGAATACTGAAGTGACTGCAGTTCATTGTGCTACAACCACATGGGAACAGAGTTATCAGCTTTGTAGGATTACTCACGGTTTACATGCACTGTGAATTCCGACTGGCATTCAGGATAATGAGTATGGAGAACATGCATCTGTGATACTCTCAGTCCTATTCAGAATACTAGATCTTGAATACAGGTGAAATACTCCCATAAGGCAATGTTGAGGACATCAGAGGTAGGAGGCCCTACAGTGAGCATCTTGTATCCCAGACATGCACTTCTGAAACACTCAAGTATCTGGAATACCAGAGTGCACATAAATGTAGTGAGTGCTCATTCTGCTACAGTCCCCAGAAAGCCGGGTTAAAGAAATGTTGGCTACTACAAACACTTATGGAGGCTTAGAAGGCTGATGTAGCACTGCCACTGCCACCCCCACCTCAGCAGTGGCATTACAGGGAAATTATTTTGTCATCAAGACTGTATACCAACTTCAGGTATACAAAATGCATAAAAGTATTCAGCCCAACAGCACTAAAGTGAAGGGCTTTAACCAAATTAGGTCTGTCAATAAAATGGGAGGAAAGGTGAAGACAGTAGTCATCTTGCATCATAAAAGGGCAACCGTAATGTTGCTACGGGACTATTAACCAACTGCAGATTATGTTTATGTCCCACTGATGCAGTCAGGTTACATTCCATGCAGGGGTTAAACTGGGCAAGAGCCCACATGAACTTAATTTACCCACCTCTTGTAAAATAGTACCACAATACTTGTACCTGCACTTTTTTCTCCACCGGATACTATAGGAGAGCTCATCTACCTAGAGATGATAGTTACCCCCCACCTACAGATCTAGAGGCTGAGGTTCCCACCCATAAATAGAGGTACACTATTTCCAAACGGCCCACTGATTCCATGAAGAATGAAACATAATGGATTTAAGAGAGAAAACCCCCACATGCAACATAAGAAAGAGAAGACAAAGAGAAACTCACCTCCTAGAGGTAATGCAGTGCATGTTCCCCCATTTAGGCAGGGATTGCCTAAACAGCCTGCTACAGCTGCCACAGAACACCCAGGAGACACATCCACAGACTCCTCCATGTGTGCATAGCCCTTGGGTTTGTTGCCTAATGGCAGTTCATGACCATTAAGTACGATGGAGTCTATACATCCTCTGAAACCACTGCTGACTTGTGGGCTCCTACCATGCCGTCTGCCCTGCTGTCGAATGTGACCACCAAAGTAGACAAAATTGTCTAGGTTGAGTGTCCGTAGGGTCCCAGGTGCAGTGCCAGATGCAGTGTGAACTCTGTCCAGAACTAATTTGGCATAATTTCCATCGACTTCCAGGGACACAGAGTGCCACTGACCATCATTGATCTGAATGCTCTGAACGGAGACGATGCCAGGGCCACTGCCACAGTCAAACTTATACTGTAGCCGGCCATTGTGAATCTGAAAGAAATTAAGGTAAATTCAGGTTAACCTACACGTCTTCTTGCAGCCAAAGCAGAAGAATCCATCTAGTATTGTTAAAGGCATAAAAGTAACTAGCTCATCTCTATAAAAGTGTTATCATTCAACATAGTTTGAGGGAATTCAGTTCTATTACATTTTCAGAAAGCATGATGATGCAATGTTTTCCCAGGGGAGATAACACAAAAAAAGAAAACTAAGGCATCTGTCAAGCAACACATGCATGACGCATATCTTCTCTTCTTTGATTCTTTCTCCAGTTGCCTTTGAGTCCTTACTCTTTTCATTTTTATCCTAGTCCCTTTCCCTTACTGTTTTTGTCAATGTGGTCCCATGAATGCTGTAACAATTCTGGGAACCAGGGCACTGCTTGAAACAAAGGGAAGCATGGGGGTAATGGAAAAGGATGGGGGCAACCCCTTGTATAAATACTTTAGAAGAAACACTGGGGTTTAACCAGAGATGGCTGTCAAACAGTCATATTTTTGTTTGTTTAAATATGTTCAATGTATGCCCCCTTTCTGTTCTCTGCTACTGAACTGCCTTTGGTTACCCCATGGTGTCCCTTAGATTCTTATTATCCTCCTCCTCCATGCTGCTGTGGTTTCTGCCCCAGCAGGGTGTATGGGGGACATATAACCCTGAACATGCTGCTCAGCTTTCATCAGTAGATGCTGGGATGGCATGAGCATACCGGGAGCAGAGAAATCCAGTGTCTTCAGTAGCAGGGCTGTTTTCCCTGTTACGTCCATCTCAAAAGCAGCAGGCACACAAGAGAAACCTAGATGTGTCAGCATGCAACGCACGCTACTGTGTTGCTTTCTGGCCTACGTCTGAGCCATCCACAGCCCCCTTGATTGCACTGCCACCTGTGGTCACCTAGGTGGCAGTACTGTAGCAAGTACAGCGACCCTCCCTCCCCAGAGGTAAGCGTCTTCTGGGGAACTCGATCCTCCTCCCCCTGCCAGCCCCTGATAACCCACTAGTATTAGCCCTACTGCTGTGCTGATGGGCCAGCTCAGTCACTCACCTTTGACCTGAAGCACAGCAAAAGATAGTTCTGTATACAAAGACCAATTTGCGTACAGAAATGTGCTGAAAATACATGTGGTTGTTTTGGAGTAACAGGAGTAAAACAATAACAGCCAGCTGTTGTCCCTCTTGAAAATGATGTGGAGAAAACAGTTACCAGAACATCTCAACAAGAAGATTAATCACTCATCATATCTTGAAGCAAACTGCCATTTAGAAACTGGCAAGAGAATCTGATCCATAAATTCACTTATACTGGACTGTAATGATGTCAGGAACTTGTAGGAAACCTTTCATAGCTGGGGCTGCCCACACTGACCCACTCACGTACACAACGCTGGATGTCCCCCATATGCTTCAGTTTCCACCGCTTATAAATGGATTCCCAACATTTACAGACCAGCAGGAAGAAGGAATCCATTCCTGACCAATCATGCATGAGAGGTAGGAAAAGCAGATCACTAGAGTCCATCCAGTAACAAAACAGGCAATGTGAAGGGCAGACTTGCTATGATCTGTAATATTCATAATTACTCCTTACCAGGGGATGGAGGAAAAGAGTTGTGTGGCTTTATAGAGCAGATGCTCACAAAGATCTACTGTTAATTGTAACAGGTTCCACGAAATGTTAAATACATCCCATTTAGCCAGTTGGAAGTATTGTAGCAAACTCTTTCTGAACCATTAAGCATCTGGTAACATACTAGATTGGATATGAATTATACATGGAGGTTGGTAGCCTGTACAAAGTCTGAATGTCATACTACAATGGTCAAAAATACATAATTTAGCAGCAGCAAAATTGGCATCATCAGATGTAGCACTTTATAATTACACAATATCAACAGATCCCAACCTACCCTACAATTCACTGACTCCTACACACTGATGCTCACATCACCACTCATACTGGTAATCAGGGTTCCAGATAAGGTGAGTACTGACCCAATACTCGCCTAACATTTGCAAATGCTCCACATTCCACAGAATAGTGCTTGTAACAAAATACATTTACATAAGAACTTACCATAACAGTAGATCTTCGAGAACAGCTCTTGCAGCAGGTTACACCATTAGGACTGAAGCTGTCAGGTGGCAGGACCCCACAGAAAACTTCTAGCTAGCCACATACAGCGGTGAACCATCCCCAACACTGGCCCTGCCACCGACGTCCCTTATATCATAAAAGGGGCAGTCCCGCAGCATCCCTCAGTTCTCCAGCCAGAGACTCCGGCATAGTGACAGAAATTCTGAAGGGAGACAGAGGATTCGCTTCAAAGGAAGACTAAATCATGTTGCCAATGCAAATACAGATGACATCCTGAGGGAGGTGGGTGGGAAAGTACCTGCTGCAAAAACTGTTCTCTAAGATCTATTATTACGGTAAGTTCTTACGTAACTGTACCATCTTATTTAGAGATACAGCTCTTGAAGCAGGTTACACCATTAGGACTGAGTCTCAAACAATGTGCAGTAGCCCCTAAAATGGGAGGAGGACTGGAGAAAGGTGAAAGGGAACTACTTATGAAAGAAGCCCATGCAGGACGGCAAGTGACTGGAGGCAATGTCCAGACTGTAGTGTCTGATGAATGTGTGCACAGTACTCCAAATAGCTGCTGCACAGATGTCTGAAGCAGATATGTTCCTCAGGAAGGTAAATAAGGTTGCTATCCCCCTGGCGGAATGACCCATTACCGGTCCCAGTAAGAGTTTGTTCTGCTTCTGATAACACAACACAATGCAGTTTACCAACCATTTTGAAAGTGTTTGTTTGGACACAGGTGCCCCTAGCATCCTGGAGGCGAAAGAGACAAATAACTGATCTGACTTTCTGTGCTGTCTGGTTCACAATAAACCCAGCTGTAGTAAAGCCATACAAAAGCAAGGATGTTGGACTTTAGGAAGGCTGACTGGCAAAACGGGATAGTACCTCAGAAAAGCACTAGCAAACAGGCAAGAAGGAGGGGTGGAGGAACAATGGGGAAAAATCAAAATTGCCATCACAGAGACAACAAAAGCCTTTGTGTAGAACAAATCAACATAACAAAATGAAGGAAAAAGCCACTATGGTTCTCAAGAGAGGTAGCAGGGAAAGTTGAGGAGAAAAGGACAGCATTCAAGAAATAAGGAAACACAGAAGGAGCAGGACAGAGAACCATATCAGTTAAAGCAAAAGGAGGCAGGGAAGGCAGACAGAATAGCAAAGGCCCAAACTGAGGAACAGATAGCCAACTCTGTTAAGAAGGGGGATAAAACCTTTTATAGGTACATTAGGGAGTGAAGAAAGACCAAGGGAGGGATACTGATGCTTAATAAGGGGAGGGAACGTTAGCAGAGGCTAACAGTGAAAAGGCAGGGATACTGAACAAATACTTCTGCTCAGTATTCACTAAAGAAGAGGAGGGGGAGGTACCTAAACCAAACAGTAGAAACACTCTGGATAGGGGGGTCGATACCAGTCCATTCACAGAAGAAAGGGTTCTGAAAGAACTCTTAAAACTGAAGGAGGACAAACCAATGAGGCCTGACAGGATTCACCCCAGAATTCTAAAAGAACTAAGGGCAGAACTAGTGACACCACTGACTACCCTCTTTAAGAAATCATGGGAGGATGGGGTGGTACCTGAGGACTGGAGGAGGGTGAATGTGATTCCACTTCACAAAAGTGGGAGAAGGGCAGAAGCAGGAAACTATAGACCTGTTAGTTTGACCTCAGTGATAGGGAAAATGATGGAATCACTTCTGAAGGAAAGAACTGTTGAGCACCTAGAGGCCAGTGGGGCACAGGATCCAAGGCAGCATGGATTCACTGCGGGAAGGTCATGTCAGCCAAATCTAATAGATTTCTTTGACTGGGTGACCAAAGCAGTAGACCAGGGAGGGGGCTGTGGACATGGCCTACCTAGACTTTAGCAAGGCACTTGACAGTCCCACACAAAAGATTAATACACAAATTAGCCAGCCTTGGAATGGGTCCCAAGGTGGTAGTCTGGGTAAAAAATAGGTTGGACAACAGAACGCAGGGTAATTATAAACGGGGTCCACTCTGAAGAAAGAAGGGGTTACTAGTGGGGCACCGCCAGGGTTCAATACTGGGACCGGTCCTCTTTAATGTCTTTATGTGACATTGCGGAGAGACTGGAAGGAAAACTAAGTCTCTTGGCATACGACACCAAGATCTGCAACAGGATTGATACACAAGATGGAGCGGAAAGGATGAGAAGGGACTTGGCAAGGTTGAAGAAATGGTCAAATGTATGGCAGCTTAGATTCAATATAAAGAAGTGCAAAGAAATGCACCTGGGAAACAAAAACCCAGAGGAAGACTACACAATGGGGGGTGAGATACTAACAACAACAGGAATGGAAAGGCACATGGGGGTAGTCATATCAAATGACCTAAAGGAATGGTGGGCAAGCAATGTGAGAAGGCAGTAAGGAGGGCTGGGGGCATACTGGAATGCACAGGGAGAGGCATCACCAGTAGAAAAAGTACAGTTACGTAAGGACTTACCGTAACAGTAGATCTTCGAGAACAGCTCTTGCAGCAGGTAACACCATTAGGACTAAAGCCGGCAGGCGTCAGGACCCCACGGAATTCTTCTAGCTAGCTATCTTCAGTGGGGACTGCCCCCGACATTGGTCCCGCCTCAGACGTCAGGCGTAGTACATAAGGGGACAGTCCCACCAGATTCCCCAGTTCTCCCGTCGGAGACTTCCGGCTGCAGGACGATATCAGAAGGGGAGACCAAGGATCCACCATCAGAAGGTAAAAGGGTGTAAACCTCTGCCGAAGGCTCGGAAAGCCATGCCTCCAAGGGGAAGGTGGCGGAGATTGCTGCAAGAGCTGTTCTCGAAGATCTACTGTTACGGTAAGTCCTTACGTAACTGTACTATCTTACTTCGAGATACAGCTCTTGCAGCAGTTAACACCATTAGGACTGATTTCCAAGCAATAATGCTTGTAAGCATTCTGGGAGGAGGAAACTAGGAAAGTCCATACCAAGTCCTGACTCCAGGACAGGAGACCCTGTAGCACGGCCAGGCCGAAACTGGCTCTTCGCCGTGAAGCAATGTCCAGGCTATAATGCCTGATAAAAGTATGCACAGAGCTCCAAGTGGCTGCAGCACAGATGGCAGAGGAGGAGACTTTACGAAGTGCGTCAAAGGAGGTAGCCACCCCTCTAGTGGAATGGCCCCGGACTGTACCTGGGACGGGTTTCTGCTTTGTATCATTGCAGTATGATATACACTGGACAAGCCAGCGAGAAAGGGACTGCTTCGATACTGGTTGGCCCATCATCCTGTCAGCGAAGGAAACGAAAAGTTGCTCCGACTTGCGACGCTGTTTAGTCCTGTTCAGGTAATACCTAAGACAGCGGTGAACATCCAGGGTGTGGAGCAGCGCTTCTCCTCTATTAGCATATTTAGGGAAATATACAGGCAGGTCAATGTCCTGATTGAGAGTTGAGTGCAGAGACCACCTTAGGCAAGAACTTAGGATTCGTCTTCAGGGACACTCTGTCCTGGTGGAAAATCAAATAAGGTTCCTTACACATGAGAGCGTGAAGCTCGGAAATTCTCCTTGCTGACATAACAGCAACTAAAAATAACGTTTTTCATGACAGGAAACGCAGCTCGCAATCCGCGGCAGGTTCAAAAGGGGGAAGCGTGAGTTGTTCCAGGACAAGGAGTAAATCCCATGGAGGAACAGGGTCCTTAATGGGTGGCCTAAGGGGTAACACCCCTCTCTGAAAATTTCGAGAGGTGTCAAGTTGCGCCACTGTGCGCTGTCCCACCGGGAAGTGGTAAGCAGAAATAGCGCAGAGGTGCACCTTAATAGAGGAGTAGGCGAGACCCGAATGGAAAAGGGAGGGCAGGTATTCTAACACTGCTTTCACCGGGCAACCTAAAGGGGAAAGGCCACGTGCTTGCGACCATAGACAAAAACGGCGCCATTTCATGGCATACGTCGCATGCATTGCCAGCTTTCTGGCCGAGGAAAGGACTTCCGCCACCTCTTGTGAGACCCCGTGTCGCAAAATGGCTAAGTCTCTAGGAGCCAAGCATGCAGGTTCAGTAAGCGTAAGTCCGGGTGGACTAGAGAACCTTCCTCCTGAGACAAGAGATGGGAGCTGAAAGGCAACGGAATTGGAGGTTCCCGGGACAGCTGCGTTAGCAAGGGGAACCAGATCCGTCTGGGCCAGAATGGGGCTACCAGGATCATTGTTGCATGCTCCCTGCGTAGTTTGAGAAGAACTCTCTGGATCAACGGGAAGGGAGGGAAAGCGTAGAGGAATCTGTCCGACCAGGAGAGGGACAACGCATCTCGCCAGAAAACACCAGGCCCTGGATCTAGCGAGCAAAAATTGGGCAGTTTTGCGCTGGATGGGGAAGCGAATAGGTCCAGTTCTGGAATGCCCCATCGAAGAAACAGATCCTCTGCTACCCCTTGAAGAAGTTCCCACTCGTGGACTCTGGCCTGGGAACGACTCAGACCGTCTGCGATTGTATTGTCCATTCCGGGAACGTGAACTGCAATCAGGCTCGCGCCGTGTTGAATTACCCAATCCCACACTCTCATCGCTTCCCTGCAAAGGGGGTAAAAGTGTGCGCCTCCTTGTTTGTTGAGGTAATACATCACCGCCGTATTGTCTGTTTGAAGTAAGAGAGTACTTGGCGGGATCTCTGACTGAAAGGCCTGCAGGGCATAAAGGACCGCTCTCATCTCCAGAATGTTGATGTGGACATGAGCTTCTTGAGAGGTCCATGTTTCCTGGGACCTCATCCCGTTCAGGTGTGCTCCCCACCCCAGCCCTGAGGGGTCTGTGGAGAGGATTACCTCCAGGGACAGTGCTGTAAACGGGACACCCGCAGAAAGTGTCCCTGGGTCTAGCCACCATTGCCAATCTCGAATCACGGCATTCGTGATCCTGACCGGAAGCTGCATGTGGTCTTGCCTTTGGTCCCATTGCACCTTGAGCATCCACTGAGTTACCTGCATGTGGAGCCTCGCCAAAGGGACGGTCGGAATGGCCACAGCCATGTGTCTGAGCAGACGAAGGACCAGCCTGGCTGGGACAGTCTTTTTCGTCGAGAGATCCCTGATGAGGGATCTGATGCGTTCCACTCTGTCGTCTGGAAGAAATGCTCTCCCCTGAACGGTGTCCAGAACTGCGCCTATGAACTGCAGCTTCTGCGACGGTACAAGGAGAGACTTCTCATAATTGATTATGATGCCCAGAGACCGAAACAGAGTCTGGGTGCTCTGGATAGCCATCAACAATGCCTCTCTGGAGGCGGCCATGAGAAGCCAATCGTCCAAGTATGGAAACACATAGAGGCCCTGTCTCCTTAGAGACGCTGCCACGACTGCCATGCATTTGGTAAAGACCCTGGGGGCCGATGACAGTCCGAATAGGAGAGCTCGGAACTGGAAGTGGTGGCCGAGGAACTCGAGGCGCAGGAACCTCCTGTGTGCTTGAGCTACGGGTATATGCAGGTATGCGTCCTGCATGTCCAGGGACGCCAAGAAGGCGTCCTTCTTTAGCATGGGAATAAGACCCTGCAGGGTCACCATGCGAAATCGTTTGTAGGTGACCGACATATTGAGGTCGCTGAGGTCCAGGATTGCACGGAGGTCCCCTGTTTTCTTCGGAACTAGAAAGAAGTGGGAATAGTATCCGTACCCTCTCTGGTTCTCTGGAACATAATCTACCACTTCCTTTTGCAGGAGCGCAAGTATTTCTTGCCTGATAAGCAATTTGTGCTGACCCGAGTAACAGGTGAGCAGAGGAGGCCTCGAGGGTGGCTTGTCTGCAAATTCTATAAAGTGGCCTTTTTCGACCAACTGAAGAACCCACCTGTCGGTGGTTATGGACTGCCATCCTGGCAGGAAATTCGCAATACGACCCCCGACCTTGATATCCGTTGATCCTGAGGCGGGGGCAGAAAGGAGTCAGGCTATGGGTGGCGGAGGGCCTTGGCTGAGCCAGTTTAGCTGGACGCTGACCTCGCCCGTGGGTTGTCTTCCCTGGGCTCTGCAGGAACCGGAGCCCCTCTGCTGTGGACCGGTGCGGGACTGTTGTCTCTGTGTTCGTCCACGAAAACGGCTTTGGTTCCTACGAAAGGAACTAAGCCTCGGTCGGTACATTGCCTGGACTGACCTCACCGCCTTTCTGGCCTCTTGGAGCTTGGTGAGAACCTTCTCAGAGGGTGCACCAAAGAGAACTTCTCCTTTGAAAGAGGCGTCCATGATGTTTTTCTGGATGTCCGGGGTAAATCTGGAGACACGGAGCCATGAGTGCCTCCGGAGGCATACGCCTGAAGCTGCCACTCTGGCCGAGGAGTCCGCGGAATTGTACGTGGCTCGCAGCACTTGGGTTCCCACGTCCGAACCCATACGGAGGAGCTGTAACATCTCTTCCTTCTGCTCACATTCTGGCAATTTCTCCGCCAGATCCAGTACCTGTTCCCATAAGGCATTTTGGAACTGTACCATGTGGGTCAAATAGTTCAGGGACCTGATGGCGCAAGTAGCGGAAGCATACGTGCGCCTGCCCATAGCGTCCAGCTGTTTGGACTCCGGGTCCGGTGGCAGGGTGCTCAAATGTTGCGGTCTCTGGGACCGGTCATGAGAGGCTGTTATGACCAGAGAGTCGGCCAGAGGATGTTGAGCCAAGTACTGGTCCTCCTTAGGGGCCTTGTACAGGCGGTCAGCTTTCTTCGGCATCGCCGGGAGCGAGTGTGGACGCTTCCACGCTGCCTTGGTGACGTCCACAAAAGTGTCCACCAACGGTGGTACCACCACAGGCTTGGGATCCTTCTGCCGAAGATACCTAGCAAGGCGTAGTCTCTCGGGGTCTAATTCTTCCGCATCCCATCCCATGTTCTCTTGGATGGCTCATGATTTCGGAGAACAATGGGTCATCCAGAGGAGATCTCGGAAGCTCACGTGAGTCTGGAGGGGATGTGAAGAGGAGAGGGGGATCTGGATCCTGTTGAGAACTCCGATCCCGTAACCTCTGTCGGAGGCGAACGACGGCGTCTTCTGGGTCTCTTAGGACTGGGTGACCCTGAAGAAGATCTAGGCGGAGGTCTCCTTTTATCAGGTCTCCCCCTTGGAGGGTCCGTAGGCTCCTGGGGGAGAAGTACTCGGCCTGCAGCCCCGGATAGGGAAGGGGGCGCAGGAGCCGGAGGGGTCGCAGGTGGTGGAGGAGGCGGAAGAAGAGGCGGCGGTGTGGGAACCATATCCCTTTTGATGGTATCCCACCAGTGAGAAAAGAGCTCCTTCACCTCTGAAAGGGAAAGGCCCGACGACGGACCTGGCACCGGTCGGGTTCCGGCGTCGGCTCCTCAGGGGCCTCAGGTTGTGGAGAGGGCTCCCTGGGAGGTGTGACAGGACCAGGTTCACCCGTCTGGTCCTCGGGCTGCATCAACTCCTCCTCTGTGACGGTCTCCTGACAGACGTCGGTAGGAGGCGTCGGGGTCCTCTTCTCTACACGTACGGGTATGGACGTTGGCCCTCCTGCCGATGACCAAGAGGGCGAAGGCCTGATCGGTGATGGGTGTCTGGTGGTTGACGGCTCCTGGGACCTGTGATGGGTGGCCGACATCGGATGGGCTGACGTCAGGTCCGACGGCTTCTTCAGAGAGGTGAGCTCCCTGGTCTTTCTCTGGGGAGGAGGAGGCAAGGAGACAGACCTGACGTCGGGTTCAGAATGGCAGGAACCCGACTTGTGATGATGGTGACGGTCCCCAGACCTAACCAGGGCTTTGGAGGAAGACGACGAAGAGGGCCTGGAGGTCTTGGCCTGTGAAGAGGAAGAGGAGCCCGAAGGTTTCTTCACTGCAGCGGGGGGAGGCTGAGAACGGGCCCGGGAGGGCGAACGGTTGGATCGGGAGCCGGAACTACGGAAGTCAGAGGCCCTAGACGGGGACTTGGAAGGAACCCTCTCCCTGTGCTTCTCAGAGTGTTTCCGGGCCTTTTCTGCTGAATCCCCCTTGGAGGTGTCCATGGCCTTAATCTTCTCCTCGAGCAGGAACGTCTGCAGAGCCTTCTGGCGACAGATCCGGGTCCGGCTGTTGAACCCCTGGCAGAAATTGCAGGACCGGGTGTCGTGGCCTAGGCACCGGATGCAGGCCGAATGCGGATCCTTGAACGGGATTTGCTTCCCACTGGCGCACTTTGAGGGATGGCCTTCAGCGGAGGTTGGAGAGGACATCAGACAGCAACTTAGCTGTAGAAAATAGTGTTTTCCCGAAGGAAGAACTTGACCGTGCGTCGCACGCTTAGAAACGATCCGAAGGGTCGAGACATGCAAGACGACGGCGGGAAAGAACTGGGAATCTGGCGGACCGCCTCTTATGTACTACCCGCCTGACGTTGGAGGCGGACCGACGCCGGGGCGGTCCCTGCTGAAGATAGCTAGCTAGAAGAATTCGGTGGTCCTGACGCCTGTCGGCTTCAGTCCTATGGTGTTACCTGCTGCAAGAGCTGTATCTCGATGTAAGATCAAGAAGTTATTCCTCTGTACAGACAGTTGGTGAGACCCTACCTGGAGTACTGCATGCGGTTCTGGAGACCCCATCTCCGCAAGGACACAGACAGGATGGAGGCTGTCCAGAGGATGGCAACTAAAATGGTGCAGGGTCTGCACCAGAAGACGTACGAAGAGAAACTGAAGAAGCTTAATATGTATACCCTCGAAGAAAGGAGGGAGAGGGGACATGATATAAACTTTCAAGTAGCTCAAGGGAATCAACAAAGTCCAAGAGGGTAGCATAATTTAGAAAAAGATGTGCAAGAACAAGGGGGCACAATATGAAGACAGAAGGGGATGGCTCAGAGGTAATGTGAATAAGTATTTTTTCACAGAGTGGGTTGTGGATGCATGGAACAGCCTTCCTGAGGAGGTCGTGGAATCAAAAACAGTGGGGAAATTCAAGAATTTATGGACAGACGTAAGACAATTCTAGTGGGGGGGTAGGAGGAAGTAGGCTGTTGGTTAACTAGGATCTGCAGCTTATCCATTAAGTAGGGAAACAGGCAGACTAGGTGGGCCAAGTGGTTCTTATCTGCCGTCAAATTCTGTGTTTCTAGTCAGGTAGTACCAGAGTATCTCGTGCACATCCAAAGTGTGCAGGACAGCCTCTCTTTTATTGGAATATGCTGGGTAATAAACAGGAAGGTTAAATTCTTGTTTGAGAGTAAGCTCTGACACAACCTTGGGTAAAAATTTAGGATTAGTTCTTAAGGACACCCTGTCCTTATGAAAAAACAAATACAGCTCTTTGCACATAAGTGCCTGGAGCTCTGAAATCCTTTGGGCAGAAGTAACAGCAACTAAAAATATCACCTTCCAAGACAGAAGGCATAGCACGAAATCCACGGCTAGTTCAAAAGGGGGTAGTGTGAACTGTTCCAAAATGAAAAGAAGGTCCAAAGGAGGGATTGGGTCCCTAAGGGATGGTTTTAGGTGGAGAATACCATGCAGAAAGGTGCATGACAGGTCCAGTTAGGTTAAAGATTTATCTCCAAATGGTGCATGGTATGCTGACAATGCTGAGAGATGCACCTTTATAGAGAAGCAACTTAGCCCTGTGTCTGACAGGGAGAGAAGGTACTCTAGGACCGAGGTCACCAGGCAAGTCAAAGGGTCCAGGCCATGGGCCGAAGAACAAAGGCAAAAGCGTCCCCATTTCATGGCATACATGGCTCTAGTAGAGGGTTTCTTCACTGCCACGAGGATATCTGCCACTCAGACTTCATGGTGAGAAATACTAAGTCTTCAGGAGCCAGGTGTGCAGGTGTAAGGATCGCAAGTTCGGATGGACCAGTGATCCGTTGCTCTGTGACAGCAAGTGTGAGCTGAGAGGTAGAGGGAACGGAGGATCGCTCGCTAGATGTTAGAGTAAAGGAAACTGTATCTATCTGAGCCAATATGGGGCCACCAGAATCATGTCTGCTTCTTCCGCTTGCAGTTCGAGCAGAACTCTCTGGATCAGTGGGAAGGGAAGGCATAAAGGAATCTGTCTGTCCAGGAGAGGGGCAACATGTCTCGCCAGAAAACACCAGGCCCTGGACCTAGCGAGCAGAAACTGGGAAATTTTGCATTGTATGGGGAGGTGAAGAGATCTAGTTCTGGAGTTCCCCATTTTGCAGCAGAGATTCTGCTACTTGCTGAAGACGTTCCCAATTCATGTGCGCTGGATCTGGATTGACTGAGCAGATCCGCCAGCGTGTTCTGTATTCCTGGAACATGAACTGCAGACAGGATGATATTGTAGTCTATTGCCCAATACCATACTCTCATTGCCTCCTGACAGAGTTTGCAAGAATGGGTACCTCCTTGCTTGCTGATGTAGAACACTACTGACATATTGTCTGTTTGAATCAGTAGGTATCCTGAGAGTAGGTTGGTCTGCAAGGCCTGCAGGGCATAGAGGACTGCCCTCATCTCCAGCACATTTATGTGAAGGTCTTCTTCTGTGCCGGACCATATCCCTGTGTCCTTTTGTCACCAAATGGGCACCCCAACCCAATCCTGAGGCATCTGTAGTCTGGATCTGTGAAGGTGTGGTCAAAAGGAAGGAGACTCCTTTGGTGAGGTGCTCTGGAACTAGCCGCCACTGGAGGAGTCGGTGTTTTGAAGCGGGGACCGAGACCAGCTGATCGAGGTTGTCTTGGCGTTGGTCCCACTGGACTCAGAGTGTACACTGGATGGTTCTTATGTGGATATGTGATAGGGGAACCATGGCTATGGCAGCTGCCATGTGGCCTAAAAGATGCAGCATAGTCCTTGCTGTGACCTGTTTCTGCCCCATGATGTGCTTGGTTAAACTTCTTCGGTGATCTGCCCTTCCCTCTGGTCGTGTCCAGGACTGCGCCTATGAACTGCAGCCTTTGACATGGAGTGAGAAGCGATTTTGGCAGGTTGATGGTGACACCCACTTCATCGAAAATGGAGAAGGTGTCTTGTAGTGCTTGATTTAGCCCCATCCTAGATGAGGCTATAATTTGAGTTTTGGTGACCGGGTAGAACCACTGAGACAGTTACAGTCCCTTTTTCAGGGTCGACCCGGGGTCATAAATGATACAGTAAAGCAGAGCAATTGAACAGGGAGTCAGTGCAGTGCAGTATCAAACTTGACATACATTGTACAGTGGATATAATAATGCAGAGCTAGTCATGTACACCATATCTACATACCTATAAATTCTATATACATCAGGTTTAAACTATACATAGGCAACTGATGTCACATTTGAGCATGAAGAGAATGGGAAGAGTAGGGCTGTCAATTATTAGTGACTGAATAGGGAAGGGGAGAGGGGGTAGGGGTCAGGCGAGGTAGTGGAAGTTAAGAGCTTCAGTGGAAGCAGGAGCAGGAGGGAGAGGCTGCGAGAGAGGCATGCAGATTGGACTTGAATAGAGGAAGAAAAGGACTAGTCAGGATGTGAGAAGGGAAGGCGTTCCAATCAGAGACAGCAGCAAACGAGAAGGACTTCCTGGAGAGGGATAGACGTAGATTGGGGAGGACCAGCAGGGGAGGGAGGATGAGCGTAGGGTGTGAGGTGCCTGCCAGAGGTATATCAAATCTCTAAGGCAGGGTGGAGTAAAGAAGTGGACAAGTTTAAACATAAAACACATGGAGAAGTACTTCAATTTAGCTTCGTAGGGCAACCAGCCTAGAGAGGAGAGGATGTCACAGTGGTGTGATTGTGAGTTAGCCCCAAGGCAAACCTACCAATCCTATAGTAAGCCTGGGAGAGGAGGAAATGAGATGAGGTATTAGCAGAGAGTAGCAGGGGGGCACCATATGTTAGGAGAGGAGTAAGAGACGGAGAGGCAATTCTTAGGCAGGAGGCAGAGGTGAGATATGGGCATATTCGGTAGAGTAGCTCAAGCTTCTGTTACATATGTTTAACTATACTGGAGATGTGAATGTTGAAAGAGAGCGATGGGACCAGGGTGAAGCCCAGGTATTTGAAGGATGGGACTGTCTCCAAGGTATCTCCCATGATCGATGTTATGTTGAGAGTAGGAGGATCAAGCTTGGAGGTAGAACGGTGGGAGAAGATAATTTTCCTGATATTGAGAATGAGCTGCTTGCAGCTGAACCTGTCCTTGAGGGAGGCGAAGTCAGTGGCAAGTTCTCGATGATCTGGTCAAAGTCTGGTGATGACTGATAGATAATTGCATCATCTGCATAAAGATGTACCGTGGCACCACCACAAAATTGAGGGAGGTCGTTAATGAAGAGTAAGAATAATAATGGTCCCAAAATGGATACCTGCGGCACACCGTGGGTTATCGGCCTAAGTTCTGAAAGGGAATCGTCTCATTTAGCTCTTTGAGAGCGGCCAGATAGGTAGCTTCTTGCCCAATTTAGGGCACTTTTATCCAGACCTATGACGTGTAGTTGGTGGAGCAGGAGACCATGGTTTACCAGGTCAAATGCTTTAGTGAGGTCGACAAAGATAGCACCAGTGGCACAACCCTTGTCCATAGCATGAAATATATCAGTTGTCACTTTTATCAAGGCTGTTAAGAGTGCTGCGATTCCTTCTGAAACCATGTTGATGGGGGGATAGCAGGTTGTGAGATTCCAGGTAGTCTTGAAGGTGGTTATAAAGAATGTGCTCCTGTATCTTCGCTAGATGGCAGAGAAGGGATATAGGTCTATAGTTGTCGACAACTTTATTGGACCCCCCCCCCTTATGCACTGGGACTACCACTGCCACCTTCCATTTGTCAGGTACCAAGTTGGAGACGAATGACAGGTTGAATAGGTCCCTAATGGGGCAAGCAAGGGCAGAGGCACCCAATTTAAGAAATTTTGCCTCAAGGGAATCATGTCCAGATGAGCTCTCAGGATCTAAGTGTGAGAGAAGCTTCTGGATGTCTTTCTGAGTGGCATGTTTTAGGTGGAACTTAGGGCGGTCTGCAAAGGTAGTTGAGGGAAGCAAGACAGTGTTAGGAGAGGAGGTGTTATGGAAGAGCGAAGCATATTTGTGCAGACCTGTAAAACGTTCAATGAAACAGGAGGCAATGGAAGTTGAGCCAGTAAGGTTGGAGCCGATGGCATGGACTGAGCTCGGGGTATTGACAGCTTTCCCTTTTAATAAGGAGTTTACTTGTTGCCAAAATTTCTTTGGGTTGCAGAGGTGTTCCGTTTGAAGGGATTTAAAGTGGAAACACTTGGCTTTGTGCAGGGAATGTTTGCATTTGTTCCTGAGGTGTCTATAGACTTGTCAGTTCGAGGGGAGTCCCTCCCTTTTTTTTTTGGGAAGCCAGTCATTCACATGAGGGAAGACGTAATGGCCCATCCTCCTGAGGGCTGCGGCTACTACTGCCAGGCATTTGGTAAAGATTCTGAGTGCCAATGACAGACCGAATGGCAGTGCCGAAATTGGTAACATTGTCCCCTGAATTCGAACCATAGAAACCTCCTGTGGTGTTCTGCGATCTGAATGTGGAGATAGGTATCTTGCATATCCAGCGATGCGAGGCAAGCATTCAGGCGTAGCATCGGGATCAATCTGGGCAAGGTGACCATTCTGAAGCATTAG
This sequence comes from Neoceratodus forsteri, assembly GCA_016271365.2. Taxonomy (NCBI): domain Eukaryota; kingdom Metazoa; phylum Chordata; order Ceratodontiformes; family Ceratodontidae; genus Neoceratodus; species Neoceratodus forsteri. The sequence goes on from CM057453.1 coordinate 80,908,102, forward strand.
TATGCCACAAAGGTGTTGAGATTGTGGAGGTCCAGGATGGGGCGTAGATCCCATGTCTTTTTGGGTACTAGAAAAAACTGGGAATAGTACCCTTTCCCTCGTTGAATCCAAGGGACAGGCTCTATGGCCTCTTTCACTAGAAGGGCCTGGATTTCTTTCTGGATCAGTATGGCATGCTGGTTGGAATACTGGGAGAGAAGGGGTGGCCTGGATGGTGGTTGCCTGGTGACCACTGTGAACCAACTGAAGAACCCATTGGTTGGAGGTAATTCGCTGCCAGCCTTCTACATGTTTCAAGAAGCAACCCCCGACCTCCTCTTCCACCTGGGCAGGTGGGAGAGGAGGGCTCTGCAAAGAGTCAGGCTGTGGAGTTAGAGGGGGGGTTTGCCTGGGAGGGTTTGGCATTTCTTGCGCCTATGCCTCCTACTGTCCAAGAGGGGCCTTTGCAGGTAAAGATACCTCTTTGCTGTTGGCCAAACCTAGACTGTTGCCCCAGTTTTCCTAGAAAACAGTGCTGTTGTCTCCGAAATGGTTTCGGTTTGTACACTGCCTGTACGGAACGGGCCGGTTTGCCAGCATTCTGTAGTTTAGCTATAATCCTTTTGGAATCTTCTCCGAAAAGAACAGAGCCTCTGAAGGGAACATCCAGAATTCCCATCTGGACTCCCGATGTGAAGCCCGAGACCCTTAGCCAGGAGTGTCGTCTAAGGCATACACCCGCTACTGCTCCTCTGGCGGTCAAATCCGCAGTGTCATATGCTGCTCTGAGCACCTGTGTGTCCACATCAAAGCCTGTCAGTAAGAGCTTAACCAGCTCTTCCTTCTGGTAGGTTTCTGACCATGTCTAGTCCTTACTCCCACAGGGCGTTCTGAAACTGGACTACGTGGGTTAGGAAGTTCAATGAGCGGACAGAGCATGTGGCAGATGCATACATTTTTCTACCCAAAGACTCGAGCTGCTTTGATTCTTGGTCCGGAAGCTGGGTGCCCAATTGTTTGACCTCTGGGATCCATCATGTGTGGCGGTGATTACCATGGAATCCGCTATGGGTTGCTCTCCTAGGTAGGGGTCTTCTAATGAAGCCCTGTATAGGCAGTCCGTCTTTTTGGGGACCTCAGAAGATGTATAAGGGTGCTTCCAAGGTACCCTGGTCACGTCCTGAAATGTATCTACCAGTGGTGGGACCATCACTGCTTTGGTATCTTTCTGGTGTATAAATTTGGCAAGACGGCGCTGTTCTAAATACATATTCTTTGTGTCCCACCCCGTATCATCTAGGATATGTCTCATTATGTCCATGAAAGTAGGGTCATATGGAGGGGACCTTGGTAAATCCGGGGAAGGAATGCTAAATGGAGAGCTGGAGCTCGAGGAAGAATCCAAGAAAGAGTATGCCTCTTCTCAGGAGGAAGAATCCGACCTCCTATGCTGCTTGTTTTTATGCCCACTTGGTGAGCGGGAAGGGGCCTTGGCAGGACACCTTGGCTGCTTCTTTTCTTTTGAACGGTTCCGGTGTGGAACAAGGCTTTTCTCTTTAGGCGGAGGGCTAGGAGACCATGGTGGAGGCTGGTATGCGGGAGGCACCTTAGTGGGGACTACATGCTTCCAGATTGTCTCCCACCAATAGGAGAACAGGTCCTTGACCTCGGATATTCACAGACCAGTGGTTTGGCCTGCCACCGGCTGAGACGCCTGGCCATTGCCTATGTCTTTTGGTCAGTGATCTGAGTCTGTTCCTCAGGTGTTGTGGAGTCATCACTCTGATGTCCAATCCTGTTGTCTGTGTCCTCTTCGTATATCCATCAGGACTTACCAACCTCTGGTATGGTGGAGGCGTCGTCATCCCATTGTTGGGTGCGGACCTCAGCCGGTGGCTGTTGGGCCGTGGTCCTCTTAATGGACATCTGGTCTGAGGTCCATTTAGGGTCCGTGGTCCTCTTAATGGACGTCTTGTCTGTGGTTCGTTTAGTGGAAATCGCCAAGGATGTGAGACTTCTGGGGGACTAAGAGGCTGACCTAGACCGGTCAGAGGCCTGATGCCGGTCCAGGGAGTCAGAATCCACTACTGAGGCCGACTTGGAAGGTGCTTTGCTGGGCAGCCTGTAGAAGACTGGCTTACAGAGCCAGAAAAACCAGCTAGTGGAGTGAACCTGGGGCTGGATTTTCAGATGCTGAAGCATGGTTCCCGAACTGGAACCACCCGATGTCTGGACCTTGGCTGGAGGTTTCTGGGCATTAAAGAGAGACGGAGAGCATGTGGAGCGGCTGGTCGAGTCCACACTTCCCTGGGAGTCAGATGTCTTGGACTTAGATGGGGAGCACTCCTTCTCCCTTTCCCTCCTTTTATCCTTATGTTTCCCTAACTTATGAGAGGAGCCTTCCCTGGAGGAGGTACTTTTCTGCATGGCTGCCAATTTTTGTTCGAGGAGGAAGAACTCCAAAACTTTCTGGTGGTGGATCCTCGTTCTAATGTTGAATTTCTGACAAATAGGACAGGCCTTGGTGTCATGCTCTGGGCCCAGGCACTGCACACAGGCCATGTGGCTGTCCCTTAATGGGATCTGTTTGCCACAGGCACACTTGGACGAGTGCCTTTCTACAGAGGACATTGGGGAAGACGACATGCAGAAAGAAACGAAAAAATAACTTTTCAAAAAAATAATAAAGAAATACTTAAGTGTGGCATCGATCGGTTGCCGAAGGCGTCCATGGAGACCGTGCTTGCAAGTATATGTCAGGAAAAGAACGGAGGGATGCTGGGGACCACCTCTTTTTATGATGTGAGGACGTCAGGGTGGGGCCCGGCCAGAGGCGGCGGGTGGTCCCCGTTGTATGTAGCTAGAGAATTTTCAGTGGGGTCCTGAAGCCTGACTTCTTCAGTCTTAATGGTGTAACCTGCTGCAAGAGCTGTATCTCGGGAATTCAAAAGGAGCAATTTTTTTTTTTTTTTTATATATAACAGATTTACAGCACTCATATGCACCCCAATTTTTTATTTTAAAACTGGTGCGTAAATTACTCCTGCCTGCCAAAATTATCTGGAGCTTTACTGGCACCAAAAACAACATTGTTTTTAAAAATGTACTCACTCAACTCCATCCAGACACCTGCAAGTATCTGAATTTGGTTTTACTCACCCCACTTTCAAAATGAGGAGTACAGTATTCATCCCAAAAAATCTTATCTGGAGCCCTGCTCGTAACAGACTGCTAAGACACTGTATGCTTTCCCATATCATTTCAATGTCACCACACAACTCCATATGTATGCATGGAGTGCTTTTGTTACTTAAATAATTACTCCAATTTGTACTACAAGTTGGCTTAAAATCATACAAATAAGTTTTAAACTGCTACCCCATAGACTTGCATAGAGCACATCCCCGCTAGGCACATAATTACATAACAAAACAAGGAAGCGCGGGGATGGCATTGATCAGGAAGCAGAAGGGATCGAGTGGCTAGCCCCCACGGGGGCAAGACACAATCCCTTCCCTTCCTTAGGGGATAGAGAAAAATTTTCAAATACTACGGAGGAACTTCCAGTCAGGTAAGGGACCCTCCAGATGATTCTGCAGTCATGGAGAACAATCCGGGAAAGGTGCTCTTTAACAGAGGGCATAAGACAAGGAAGGCAGTCAAGTGGCCTATAGCCATTTTGGTAACTCGAGTAATATTCTGGAGGTCTTGTGTATCAGGCCACAACAGTGCTTACACCCTGACTGTTACCAGTAATACAGCACTGAACATTTAAGTGGTAAGGACAACTTAGCATGTCCTTCCTGGTGAGAAAATGACCTGGAAGGGGTCCAGATGACTAAGGCACAGTAGAGACCCTTGTCCTTCCAGGTCCTTAACTGACAAGGAAAATCTGCTACACTGGGCCTTGATACTATTATTACCCTGATCACTACTCTTTTATTTTTATTTTTAAGACAACCTTATTTTTAAGTTTAATGGTCCTGACAAATGGGGGAGCAAAGAATGATTTACGGTGGGGTAAGGTGACATTTTGGTTACAATAATGGTCCTATGTGCCAGATAAGGACCGTTATTTTTTATTTATTTTTTTATTTAGTTTTTCTTTAACGGGTAGGGTGCAATAGGCAGATAGTTGCCTATTTTCAGGCACAACCTGGAAAACAACTTTTGACCATTTTTAATGGGGGGTGTGGGATTCAAACTCAGGCCTCTAGGATCATAACCCAGAGCCTTAGCCACTACACTACATTGCTTCCAAACCAATCAAATTGTTCTCCTTATACTAGGGTCTGCATTTCATCAGGTTTATAATTTCATGTTAAGACAGATAGGAACTTGGAAAAGGCCTTCCACAATTTGCACGTGACGTCTGTACTGAAAGGCCTCAACTAATCTACCACTCAACAGGGGAGAAATTTTAGTCATAAAACACCCAACACTTTACTGAAGTTAACAAAGTGACTCCTTGCACCAGGGCACCGAACCACTGCATTCTGACTTGTGTCCGAGTCCCAACACAATACAGCTGGACGGGGCCGGATTAACCATAGGGCAGAAGGGGCATTTGCCATGGGCCCCCTAGTTTGAGGGGCCACTGATTTCCTCTTTTTTCCATTTCTTTTTTCTTCTTCCCTGACCACTATACTTTGCCACTGTCAGTAAACCTTGGAGGGCGGTGGTGGTGGGGGGTCGATCATTCGTAGCCACATGCACCTCCGACTGTTAGCCCTGCCACCTCCCTTTACCATCCAAACAGCTCAGGCATTTTTGTTTCCACACAGATTTCTCTCTGGGGTAATGCTAGCCAATGAAATGGCTCCAAATGAGGTCCACTGATGATTTTCTCCCCTCCCCACACCCAGACCAGAATGTTTCTGTCCCCCCTGCCTTCAGGTGGTCTGTGCATCATGCACGGTTTGTGTGTGTGTGTCACTGCTTGGTGGCACCGTCACGTCCCGCTCACTTGAAGTCCAGCTCGGATAACAGAAAACGGTGCCATGCACCATCACAGACTCATTCCCTCAGACAGCCATGAATCCATCCTGCTGTCGTCAATGATATTGGAGAGAGAGAAAGAGTGCACCTACAGCCTGTCACTAGGCCCACTGTCTGGCCTGGCCGTGACCATCGCATCGACTTATTCTAGTCTGGTGGTGACTTGGGTCTCGAGGTCCTGTTGAAAATATTTAATTTAATAACCCCCCCCCCAAAAAAAAAACACAAGTGGCAATAGCACAGCAGCTGAATTATCATCAGCCAGGCCCAAGGTGGTGCAGAGTGAACAGAATATGCTCACACCTCGTGGTCTGAGAGACAGACAGAGAGCCAGTCGCTGATTAGTATTAATACGAGCCGCCAGTGAGGAGCACAATCAATATTTCCCTAGTTCTTCTAGCAGGTAAAAAAATAGTAACAATGCTCTCGATGGAGAACGCTGACTGCAAGTGATTACGTGAATGTGACTATTTCTGTTTGCGTTAGTAGCACACGTGTGCTAGCTAGTTTAAAAAATTCTAAATAAAATGATGTGAGAGTAAGAGGATCATACTGTATGACATACCGTGTTATCTCTTCTCACTTCATTTTATTTAGAATATTAATAGTAAGAGGGAGTGGGAGAAATCTGAGCTCTCTCATTGCACCAGCCTGCTTCTTTCACGTCTTCCTCCAGTGCTTTATTTGTGAGCATGCCACCAGTCAATGAAGTTTTGTAAGTTAGGCAGGTGAAGTTACTTTGGTCTATTGCTGTGGTCACTGCTCAGCTGTGTGACCCCAGCAAACATTCACAGTAGCTGCAGCAGGTTTGTATCGGGGTTACCTTTCTTGTCCCTCACAGCACCCACCACTACCTGCTGCCTGACACAACACCAGGTACACCAGCCCACTGATCTAAGGATGGGTAACCCATTTAAATGGCATTGGCTGGCTGTCCAGAGTGGTAAGAGGGAGAGCAGTAGGGGCTTATTCAGCAGCATTTCAACAGCAAACTGCAGTCCTTGGTAGTTGGTAGACAGGAGTAGTGAAAAGCTGCTGGAATCTGAATCAGATGTACTGGAGGCATCACACTGGTGCCCAGGGTGGGAGGTAGATCTGGTACTGCCAGGAATTTTCAAGAATAGTGACCTATTACTTCCCGTGTAGTATGTGATGTATTTAATCTTTTCCCCTTTTCCTAATCAGAAGATCTATACCCGATATTTTTGGGTGCTGTGAGGAGCAAGGTTTATCTCCTTCAGCAGCATGCATCTGTAATACAGTATTTGATAACTTCTTTGACCTAAATCATTGATATGTGCTAGGGTCCTGGGAATGTGAATAATTTTAATATTTATAACACAGTTATTGACACAGCCTCCCTTCCATGAACCCCTGCTGCCTCACATGATGTAGACCATGCTCATCTAGATACACTACCAACCTTTCCTTTAGTATGGTCTCCATGAGTTTGCACATGACAAAGGCCAGACTTACTAGTCTGTAATTCCCTGGGTCATCCTTGGGACCACTCTTATAGAGGGGCTCTACATGTGCTATTTCTGAAGTCCTGCTGTACCATACCATACTCCAGTGAATATTGAATAGGCCACTCAATAGATCTGCAAGGTCTACCACCGGTTCCCTCAGCACCCTTGGGTGTATGCCGATTGAGCCTGGGTATACATAGAAACATGGAAACTGTCTGTAGAAAACGACCTCCTGGCCCACCTAGTGTTCCATCCAACATCAAACAATAACCTATTTCCACCCCAACAATGGCATTCAGAGTAGCTGGAAACCCCTCCAAATGCATTTTAAGGCATTGAAAATCGTTCAGCTTTCAGGGGCCTAGGTGGCGCCCGACCCCCGGCCTATTTAGTTAAGTCACTGGGGGCCCCATAGTTCGAAATTGCCCAGGGCACCACAGCTTGTTAATCCAGCCCTGCAGCTGGACTCTGAAGTTGTGGAGAGGATTTGCTCAAGTGCACTGTGTTTACAGAATAGCAAAGAAGACTAAAGATGGACCATGGAGATAGAAAAAGTTTCACTCGTTGACGGCACAAACTTGAAATTAGTCCACTATTCTGTATCTGTTACTAGCAGCACATGCCAGACAACAAAAGGCAGTTTTCTTTTCTTTCATAAATGTATTTTTCCCCCCTCCTATTCCAGACACTGGTCACATCTGCCAGCTTTTTGGGTCGCTCCTGCCCGTATTTCTCATGTCGCCATGCCTTGCTGCTACAGTCCAGTCCAGACTTCTCCTGCCGCTGATGATAGCCTGATGCCTACCCCCTCTGGTGATGCTGACTCAGTCAGCAGAGTGATGACCCAGAAACATTCACCTGCCAGAGTTAGTGGTAGGGAACGGAGGAGCAGGAGGTACGAGGACCAATGATGTGGGGCGGCAGGCTGGTAGTCACTTGTTAGGCAGTGCTATTTACCTACTGAAGTAACAGTGTCATGAGGAGAGACTCAAAGAGCTCGACATGTACACCCTGGAGGAGAGGAGGGTCAGGGGGGACATGATAGAGGTCTTTAAGTACTTGAAAGGGATCAATAAAGGAGGCCCAGTCAGGGTACTCCAAAGGAAGGAGGGTGGGGCAACAAGAGGTCACAGGTGTAAGCTGGAAGGGGACAGACTCAGAGGGGAGAGGAGGGGATGTTATTTCACTGAAAGGGTGGTGGAGCCATGGAATGCACTGTCCAGGGAGCTGGTAGAGGTGGAGACTGTGGACGGGTTTAAGAGGGGATGGGACAGGTACAGGGGGGAGGGAAAATCTGACTAGGCCCAATACAGGTGGAACATCTGGGACTGGGGACAGTATAACCAAAGAGGGAAGGGAGGACACCAAAATCGGCCTTCAGTGCAGGTGCTAAAAATCGAGCAGACTCGAGAGAGAGAGAGAGAGAGAGACCGTTGGGCCTATTCGGCTGGCATTTTCTTCCATTGCCGCACCAGCTAGTGTTGGGGAGTGCTGTAGTGTGGCCACCCGCAATGTCAAAGCCACATCACAGCCCAGAGGGGTTGTTGTTGCAATAGAATACATCCCACCCCGCTCCAGCAGCCTTTAAATACTGCCACTGCAGGGCACCCCTAGCTCCACTAGTTCAGCGTGGGTGGGTGGGTTTGTGACAGAAGTCAGTTTTCACCAGGTAGTAATCTGTTAAAGAGCAGCTGACTCATTTGAAAGAACTGTTAGAAACATACTATTAAAAGACAAAACACTGTACAGTACATTACAACATACAGTATTTCACATGCTGCTCTATTCTCTTCTTTGACTTTACTGGTATTTTGGACAGCTGCATGAAAACAAGATCCTTGTTCTTTTAGAGTTGATCTGTTCAGGCTGCTTATTCTCTACCGGAAGTTATAATCCTCAATCTATGACATCACAGGAATTTCCAAAGCAACACACTGCGATGCCATAAATGGGATTAAGAGGGGAATAAGAAACAAAACTCTAATTGACAAAGGTTCTGTTTTCATGTAGCTGTGCCCAGTGAAAAAGACGGGGGGAGAACAGAACTACAAAGATATACATAATGTAAGCAGAACTTTATCTAAGCACTATGCTTTTCAAAGATTTTTTTTTTTCTTCCCCAGAAGTGCCGGCTGCTCTTTAAGACAGCTCCTGGATCCCTTTTTATTATGTACTATTTACTTAACAATAAAATATAGATGCAGCTTTGTGTACAGACACTTAGAGATTAGTTATTACACACCTCAAGGATACTGTAGTCTGTTCCTCTGGCATACATGACAACTGCGTGGGTGGAGTATGTTCTCAGTCTGAGAGAGAGCTTCATTTCCTCTTTGTTTTCACTCTCAATGAGGCGGTACTTTATGTAGCCATTTCCTTTGAATGTTAGGGATGAACTACCTGATTTTTGACAAAAGAGACCATAGTAAATACTGTACAACAGATTGAACACTAGGTTTATTTTTCAGAAATTTCAGTTTTTTCTTTACCTGGGCATTCACCAAGTCTGCCACCTTGACATACACAGCTGTAACTTTCTCCCTTTTCATCTGGTATGCATTCTGCATCATCGGGGCAGGGATTTTCTTCACAGACTTTGTTCACAAGTGGGCATTTTCCACCTTGGGGAAAACAAAAATATTTTTTTGTAGGGTTTACCAAAAAATGGAGACACATGAGAACAACACTGCTAATAATACAAAAGAAATCAACGGAAGTCGGTGTTTCATGTTTAGAATGCTGTGCAACAGAAATCCAGTAAATAACATGAAGGCGGCACATATACTCCAAGTAAGTTACTGCTTATAATAATTTTTTTTGTCTACAAAACTAGGGCTTCTAGGAGAACAGTAGCAGGACGCCACTGGAAAGGAAATGTTCCATCTCAGCTGGGCCTTTGGTTCAGGAGAAAAGCACTAAAAGCACGTTATAATCAGAACATCAGATGCAGGGTTTTCTGCTACTCTGACGATTCTTAATCTTAGGATATTTACCTTTGCAAAGGCAGACAGCTGTCCTGAGGTGCCGAGGGGTGACAAAACTCAACCTGGCAGTGCTGTGTGTGGTCATGACATTATTGTCCAAGGTGACTTTTTCATCACAGAATTTATGTGGACAGTCGAGGCCTGAACAGAGCTTATGAATGACTTGTACTATTCGGACACCAATCAGCTCCTCAATGTCGGCCACTGAGGCATTCAACTTGCGGAAAAGGACTTCTGGAGGATGATGGCCAGAGCTTCCAGACTTTTCAACTGCAAGCAGCACATCAAGGTTTGATGCAGCTTCAGAAGGCTGAAGGCTAACAATCTGGATATCATTCCTTTTCACACCCAAGATGTTTCTCAAAGCTCTCTGGAAGTTGCGCCAGTAGTCCCCGATGAACTCTTCAGGTGCAATGTTTGCAAAACGTATAGCAACAGAACGGTTCAGTAACTCCTGCATGATTTGCTTGATGTGCACTGTAACATCTGCAGCAGCTGTAAGGCTTCCATCGGTGACGGTGACATTCAGGTGGTACTGTCCTACATCAAGCCCTTTGTGGGCAATCAGTTTGCCATCTCGACTTGAGACAGAGAACAGATTCTCATTCTTGGAAGCCAAGCTGTAGTTAAGGATGTCATAGATATCCTGGTCTGTTGCATGGATCTTACCTATTACCCCACCAGAGTACTCATCTCCGTGAGTTGTGATAAAGATTTCCAAAGGAAGAACAGCTGGGGGGTAGATGCTTTCTTCTATAATCCTAACATCAATGTAGGTTAAAGAAGAGAGCTGAGGTTTTCCATTATCAGCCACCTAAGAAATAAAAATATCAGCAGTAATGAGAAAAACTGAAATTTATTGCCACCTACACAGTTTAAACTACATCCAATACCACACACTGTGACAACTGTTTTAGCAATGTTCACAGGCTGCTAAATGCGACTTTACTGTAAACAAATACCATTAAGAACATAGATTGTAGAAACTACCTAGTTTATATACGCCATACATTTTTTGTCCTATTCATGTTTCGAGCATCTCAACTACTACTACTGCATGCATCTCAGTCTCCCGCGAGTGATTGCTAACACACAGATTTTAATCTGATACTAGGCCCTGCGCAAACAAGCGCACATTATAGCATTTCATATCATTCTTTTTGCTGCTTCAACTTGTAAACTTGGGGCCAGATATTCAAAACTTTGCCCCAGGGCTAAATTAGCACAGCCCGGTGAGCAAACATAGCACAGAGACAAAAGCCTGCCATATTCAAAAGGAATAGCCCAGGGCAAATGGCTTCTGAATATAGCATGCATATGAAGCCGGACAAACTGGGCTGGGATTACAGGGCAAACTTAGCCCTGGAATAGGACAGCTCTGGATACAGCAACCAGGAAGTGCAAACCACAACAGCAACACAGTGCACAGCGACATGAAGGTAAGCAGAGGTGAACTACGTGGCCAATGTGTGTGCCAGCAAATGCGTGGACCCAATATAGCTACAGGCAGCAGCACATATGAAAGTACAGCGTGTGCAAAACTGTATAATATTCCCCTTACAATTAGGGCAGCGCTAATACGTTTGCGTGGGTTTAGCGAGGAGCTAAGCATTTGCCCGGTGCTAAACTTTGCCACATTCGATACTGACATGCAAATGAGCCTACTTAAGTAGTCTCTGGGCAAACATCCAGATTAGCATCTCATTATGCTCTGATTTGCATGCAGTTTGCCCAGCGTTACTGCAGGGTCCCACAGCTCCACCTGTAGGTCAGTCTGGAAGTATATAGGCTGGCCGGGTCTGACCGCAGCTCCACCTTTAGGTCAGTCTGACAGTGCATGATGATAGCTGCAGGCTACATGTATACAGTATAGCTACTGTACCCCAGGGGACAACACAGCATAGGCACAGGTGGTGATGGTGTTGCATGCAACTGTCACACTCTAGGTCATGCTACAGTGCACAGCAGACACTACAGTAGCTAGGGGGCCAGTAGTGTGAGGGACACAGCAATGTCTATGGTGTGTAGGGCAGTGATGACCACTGCACTGTACACAGTGACAGGCCCAACTTGCAAGTGTTTACTGACAGTACTGGTATGCTGTTGTGTGACCCACAGATGCTGCACCTCTGGCATGAGATGCTCACAGTGACATATACATGGCCAGCTATGTGTGCTGTGGCATTTGTACAGCTGTGTGGTATGTGGCTGGGGGGGGGCATGTATGATCACAGAGGTACACTGGTGTTGGGGTATTCCCAGTACTGGCCCATGTGCGCTGCATGATGTGTCCCAGCCTTGTGGCCACACCTGGTCTGTGGCACAGCCTGACCACCTGTACACCCTCCCCTCAACATCCTCCATGTCCACAGTGCTGCATGTGTGTGCTGGCATCTGTTGGTGTCCACAGAAGAGTGGTATGTACTGTATGGCCACACTGCCATGGTGTCCACTGGCAGCAGAGTCACCACTTACTGCCTGGCATGGCTGGGACTGGTGGCAGATGATGGCATCATTGTGTTGCTATCAGTGAGCAGCATGTTTCCTCTATGTCTGGCTTTGTCTGTGTGTCATACTTATTTGTTAGGGTCGTGTAAAGCCGTACAAATGACGTGAAAAGCCAACCTGTCGTGCAAATCTGATTGCCCAGGGTTAAGACTTTCTTTTCCTGGGTGGTAATTTGCACTGTGCTAAGTCGCACAAAACCACTTTGTGTGGTGCTAGCGCCGAATAAAATGTTGCGGATGTATTCATGTACACGCCCCCTCAGTTTGCCCCTTGCAAACGTTACGATCCTGCCCAGCGCTAATGCAGTTTGCGTGCGCTATTTGACCTTTTGAACATAGCAAACCCGAGCTAAACCTGCACAAATGGTTTGTGCCCAGTGCAAAGTTTTGAATATCTGGCCCCGAGAGTCTAAAGATCAGAAAGCGGTATCTTCAGTCTGTAGCAAAACATGTTTTAATCACCTTGTTCCCCCCTGGGCATGACTATTTTGTTAAAATAATTGCTTATTGCTGGTTTCTAGGTATACTACCACCCACCCACTCCTTCCAATTAGAGAAGATCTCTTGTGCCTTGTTTGTAACAGACACTAGCATCTTCTGGCATTATGTTTCCTATTCAGCATCACATTTATAAATGTATACATTCATTATTGTACTCTGAAAAAGGAGGCACAACTAAAATTTAAAATGCATATACTTAACTATCAGCTGAGCCTATGTCAAGTCAATTTTGCTTTTCTCCAAAAGATGGCAGCAAAGAGCACCATATCAAAAAAGCTGACATTGTACTGATTCAAGTTCATATTTAATCAATATAATTCAAGATTCTACCAATACACCATATTGAATTAATCCTAGTTTTTCCTATGGCATTTGTATTTGATTTTTTTCTGATGCTTGGTACTACTAAGGCCTAATTAACAGTACCATATAATGTTTCTGAATCAATTTAAACTGCATCGTATACCTCTAGCATTTAAACATTTATTTTCTTCAATATCCTTTTAAGTGTCTAAAAATACTAAATAACCCAAGAGTCTACAAATTTCAGCTGCACTTGTAAACAGTTTTGACATATATAAACAGAATAATTTCAGGTTAAATCAACATACCGTCAAGAAAGAAAACAAGATCATGTAAAAACATTGTGTAACTTTACTCGAGGCTCATGTGGTCAGAACAGAAGGGGTTATAACTTTCATTTGAATGTAAATATTAGATGATGGTATTTTTGTTTGTATACATGTGCCTCAACTGTTTGAAATTTATTGTGAGTTTATTGGAGACCTCTGGAAATGAGCTGTCTTTGAATGAGTTATTTCCTTTAAAACATCCAACAACAGATTTCTGTCAGCAGATGGAGAGCTTTTAGCACTAGGAGCCCCATTTTCAGTCGCAATTGGTTGTGCTTAGAGAGCTTTACGAATGTCTACGTGCAGGTGGTATGGGGGGCAGGGACATTTACAATGCTGCATCCTGAAGGGGAAGGGAGATACTGCAAGAAAGCAGCTAGGGTAATGAACTGTAGCGTTGGTGTGGGGAGTACCATGAAACTCTTAGGGAAACTCAATTTCAAGGAATGTGTGAGGGTCCATTAAACTGCCAGGGAGAAGCCCATGGAGCCACACAAAAAACATCCAATGGCCCACCTTGGGCTCAAAAGTTGGTGACGGTGGGAAAGAATTCCAAATATGACTCTAGTTAGTAATTGCCTGGCAGCAAAACAGCACCATGCACTTGGAGTTGCACCATAACTGCAATTCCGTCACTGTTGCTATCCAGCAGGTTATGATGTGCAAATAAGACTACAACATCTGAAATACTTATCTGCATTACGACAATATTGCCCCAACCTCCTGGTGCCTTACAGTTCTGTGAATAATGCAAAATTATGGCACCGCAATAAGGTGATGGATAAATGAGGGTTACTCGCCTCTGACCGTAGCTGTAGGAGTGGTATACGGCGTACATTCACATTTCTGGTAGAATCCTTTCCCCTTTAAATCCAGCCAGAAGGTCTTCAAGCTCACTCCTTTCACCCACCCGGGTGGTAACCTCCTTGACACGTCAGATTTTACACACTAGAAGCAAGACCATTGTGCCACTTGCCAGGGGAAGTTGGGTAGGTTGTGTGGATGTACACTATATACCACTCCTACAACTACGGTTACAGATGAGTAACCCTCACATGTAGGGATGTGGATATGGTGCACTATCCACACTTCTGGCAGACTCTTAGCAGTTCTCTGTGAGGAGTGGGGCAAGGCACATACCCCCTATTTAGGGAAATGACACTGGAGAACTGAAGCCCCCAAACCAGCATCCTGGCGTGACTCAAGGTCGATGCTGTAGTGGGAGCTGATAGTGTGATGACTTCCAGAAGGCAGTCCTGCAGATCTACTGGAAAGGGACGTCCATGGAAGCAGCCACCAAGGCAGCGGTATGTCTGGTGGAATGAGCCCTAAGCTCAATGGGAGGATCCCTACCAGCCAACCTATAGCAGAGGTTGATGTAGGAGACTATCCACCTGCCAACTGTCTGCTTAGTTGTCGGTCTGCCAGGTGCAGCTTCAGCGTAAGTGACAAACAGCTGGTGAACCTCTCCCCAAACTCCAGCTGCATGTTCCCTGTAATAAATGATTGCACACCTCAGGTCAAACAAGTGGATCCTGTGCTTGGCCTCTGAGATTAGACTGGTGAAGTACACTGGGAGGTTAATCGCATGGTTAAGGTTGAACTCCAACACAAACTTCGAGTTGGAGGGGACGACAACCTTGTCCTTGTGGAAGACCAAATAGGGAGACTCCGATGAAAGCACCTGGAGCTCACTGATCCTTCTGGCGGAGGTGATAGCCATCAAGAATGTGTGATCTTCCATGACAGGTGAGAGATGTCACACTTGTGCATCGGTTCCAATGGCTTGCCCACGAGCATAGCCAACACCAGCAGTAAGGCTCAAGGTGGTGGTGGTGGTGGTTCACGTATCGGTGGGGACAAGTAGTCAAGGCCTTTGAAAAAGCACCTGACCACCGTCTCTTGCACCACCATCGGCATACCAGCCTGCACCTGGTAAGCAGAGATGGCTGTCAGGTGCACCATGAATGTTGTTGACCGGAGGCCTGACTGGGAGAGGGACCACAGGTAGTCCAGGATGCTAGACACCGGGCAGGACAAGGGGTCTAGCTCCTTGTCCTGACACCAAATGGAAAACCTCTTCTATCTGAAGGCATAGCACTGGCAAGTTGACTCCTTATGAGAGGCCTCAACTACACGGAGCACCTTG
Source organism: Neoceratodus forsteri (assembly GCA_016271365.2). NCBI lineage: Eukaryota > Metazoa > Chordata > Ceratodontiformes > Ceratodontidae > Neoceratodus > Neoceratodus forsteri. The sequence goes on from CM057453.1 coordinate 80,923,321, forward strand.
ATGGAGAGACCCAAAGCTTTGAACTATAGCCACTCAGGAACCAGGCTGTCAGGTGCGGGGACTGATGGTCTGGATAGAGGACCTTCCTCTGAGAACACAGAAACTAATGGCAGATAAGGACCACTAGGCCCACCAAGTCTGCCCATTTTCCCCACCTGCTGCAAAAGCTACAGACCCTACTTGATCTCCGGCTTATTCTCTTTACTATTGCTAGGGTTCTCCTATGCCCATCTCATGCATTTTTGAATTTTCCTACCAAGTTAGCCCCCACCACTTTTGCTGGGAGGCTGTTCCATGCATCCATCACCCTTTCTGTGAAGAAATACTTCCTCACGATACCCCTTAACCTACCCCCCATCCCAGCCTCATGTCATGTCCCCTTGTTCTAGAAAAGTACAGTTAAGTAAGAACTTACCATAACAGTAGATCTTCGAGAGAGGCTCTTGCAGTAGGTATTCACATACAGGACTGACCCGCCACGTGTCAGGACCCCATGGAAAAATTTTTAGCTAGCAGTATCTGGCGTGAGACCGCCCCCATGTCAGGTGACCAGCGTCATATGACGTCAGTATGAAGGGGCAGTCCCCCACGCCTGCCTTCCAGTTCCTCCCCCCCCCCCCCAAGGGCAGAAAGAGGCAAGATGAGAGAGAAGAGGACATCTCGCCATGGAAATGGAGCCAAAAAGCTTAGGGGATGGAGGATGATGGACATTTCACAAGAACCTCTCTCGAAGATCTACTGTTACGGTAAGTTATTACGTAATTGTACCATCTTACTTCGAGAGGGCTCTTGCAGTAGGTATTCACATATAGGACTCAGTCCCAAGCAGTTTGGAACAAGGAAAAGCAATTGGAATGAGGATAGACATCCATAGCATGGAACCTCAGACTGAAAAGGGTCTCAAGAAAGAAGACCTTGTAGCACAGCCAACCTGAAGCCTGCTCTACAGCGAGAGGCAATGTCCAAACTGTAGCGTTTCGTAAAGGTATGGACAGAAGTTCAAGTTGCGGCTGCACAGGTGTCTGCCACTGGCACATTCTTGAAACAAGCCGCAGAGGCAGCTACTGCTCTGGTGGAGTGACCTTTGACTTGACCCGGCAGGGTCTTGTACTTGTAACAGAAAGTGATACAATGAGCCAACCATTTTGATAGGCATTGCCTTCTCTTTTGTGAGCAAAGGAGACAAAAAGCTGATCAGTTTTCCTGAGATCCTTAGTCCGAGTGATGTAGTATCTCAGTATTCTGTGACCATCCAAAGTATGCAAGAGGTACTCCCCCTTGATTGGAGTGTTGCATGAAGAAAGCGGGTAGCTCAATGGATTGATTCAACGTCGATTCAGCCACCACCTTAAGGAGAAACTTAGGGTTGGTACATAGAGCCACACGTTCCTTATGGAAAATCAAGTATGGGATTTTGCACATCAAGGCCTGAAACTCGGAAATGCATCGAGCAGAAGTAATGGCCACTAGGAGAAGTGTCTTCCAAGAAAGGAACTTTAAATCTGCCGGCTCAAAGGGAGGCAGGGTAAACTTCTCCAGAATAAAATTCAAGTCCCAAGGAGGGGCAGGAATGCAGATAGGGGGTCTCAAATGGAGAACCCCCTCTGAGGAAGGTCTTCGAGACTTCTAGCTGAGCAAAAGTCCTGTCTCCAAAGGGAATATGGGTAGGCTGAAATAGTGGCCATGTGGACCTTTACTAAGGAATGGCTGAGACCCAGATCGAAGAGGTGACACATGTAGTCCAGGACTGGGCATAAGAAAGGTCTTTCGAGGTGGCCCAAATTGAAAACTGTTTCCACTTCATGACGTAGGTGGACCTGGTGGAAGGCTTTCTGGCCTCTTCCAAGATGTCCGCTACGAGCAGAGAAACTCTGAAGTGGGCTTTTGCTATGTCTGCAGGAGCCACGCATGAAAATGAAAGGATTTGAGGCCTGGATGAACAAGAGTTCCCTAATCCTGGGTCAATAATTGTTGTGACAGAGGAAAAGGAAGTGGAAGTTCCTCTGAAAACTGTTGCAGAAGAGAGAACCAAACTTACCCGGACCAGAAGGGAATGATGAGAATCATTCGAGTTCCCTCCAATCTGAGTTTGTTCAGGACCCTCGGAATTAAAGGAATAGGAGGGAAGGCATAAACAAATCTGTCCCTTCAAGCGAGAGACAGAGCGTCCTGCCAAAAAATGTCTTGCCCTGGAGCAAGCGAGCAGAAGGCAGGAAGTTTTGCGTTTTGGGGAGAAGCCAAGAGGTCTATCTGAGGCGTTCCCCATCGCAGAAAGATGTCGCTTATGACTTTTTGATCCAATCCCCATTCATGGGCCCTGGCAGAGGACCGCATGAGTTGGTCCGCCAGCATGTTTTCCACTCCCGGAACGTGAACTGCAGTCAAGTGAAGGTGATGCTGGGTTGCCCAAATCCAGACTCTCATCACTTCCTGGCACAGAGGAAAGGAGCGTGTTCCTCCCTGCTTGTTGGGATACCACACTACACACATGTTGTCTGTTTGTATGAGGAGATGACTGGGAAGAATAATGGAGTGTAGAGCCGGAAGGGCATAAAGACTGCTCTCAGTTCAAGCACATGAGTTCGGTGAGACCCGAGATGGACTCCCGAGCCTTCTCCTGACGCATCTGTCGTCAATGCCTTGGGGTTCGAGCACTGACATGAACTCCCAGGCATAGGTTCTCCTGCACCATCCACCACTGTAAGTCTCTGATCATGGGATCAGAAACTAGCACCTCTTGGTCTAGATTGTCCCTGGTCTGGTCCTACTGTGACTGAAGTGTCCGTTGAGAGAGTCTCATATGGAGCTGAGAATGTGGGACTATTGGAATGGCAGCTTCCATTAGCCAGAGAAGGTGAAGGACTGACCTGGCTCCGATTCTCCTGCAGCTGGGCAGAAGACAGGCTCGAGTCTGAAGGGTGTCCACCCTGTCCAGAGGCAAAAAGGCTTTGCCGATGGTCGAGTCCAGAATCGCCCCTATAAATTGGAGGCATTGGCAAGGGACCAAATGGGACTTTGCCCGGTTGATGGCGATATCCAGGCTGGTGAAAACCTGCAGGGTAATGGAAAGGGAGTGCAGGAGTTCCTCCCTGGATGGGGCCGACAGGAGCTAATCGTCCAGGTATGGGAAAACCTGAACTCCCTGGGTACGCAAGTGGGCCACTACCACAGACAGGCATTTAATAAAAACTCGGGTGCCGAGGAAAGGCCAAATGGGAGGGCCTTGAATTGGTAGTGGCCCCCCCCAAAAAAAAAGCAAAAATGAAGGAATTTGTAGTGGGGAGGGCAAATGGGGATATGCAGGTAGGCATCCTTCATGTCCAGAGTGCATAGCCACTGCCCCTGTCGAAGAAGCGGTAAAAGACTCTGCAAGGAGAGCATTCTGAAGCGCTTGTACTCCACGAACATATTCAGGGAGCAGATGTCTAGGACAGGCCTCATGTCTCCCGTCTTCTTTGGAACTAGGAAGAAATGGGAATAGTAACCTGTCCCCCAAAGATGGGTAGGGACTGGTTCCATCGCCACCTTACAGAGAAGGGAGGTGACTTCTTCCAGGACCAGAGGAAGATGTCACGGGGAGTAAGACGACTGGAGGTGGGGGGGTCTTCGGGGTGGTTTCTGAAGAAACTCTACTGAGTGTCCTGCTGTTATCAACTTGAGTACCCAAGCATCTGACGTTATCCTATTCCAACCCGGTACATGGAAGGAGAATCTCCCCCCTACTGGTTCCTCTGGCTCCCCCACCGGCAATGGGAGAGGGAGGGAGTCAGCACAGGAGCGGTCTCGGGCAGATCCAGATGAGCAGCGAGTTTCTTATGCTGCGGGTCTGGCTCCAGTGATTGCCACTTATGAAGTGCCTGGATTTTCCTCACTACTTCAGAAAGGAGGGATCCTCTGGAAGGGATTTCAGAGGGGTCCTTGGCCTGGAGCGATCTGGAGTATGTGGCTCGGCCTTCGGATCAGAGCGCCCCTGGCCGCTGAGTCCGAGTCAGACGTATGTGATAGTGACAAGGAAGACTCCTCCCTAGGAGAAGGAGGGAGGGACAGCCTCTTTGGGGAATTCCCAGGGGCGCGTATCCTCCTCCTCAGAATGCCAGAGGCTCTCCTCTGGTGTCGAAGGAAGGGGAAGTCTCCGCCTCTCCGGCGTAAGAATCCTGTGCAGGGTCCGGCCAGCAGATGACTCTCAACCTTCCTGGTGAGCTGAGCCTTGGCCTCAGCCCACCAAGAGGCCAGTGTATCCTTCAGATCCACTGGCGGCTGGGGAGTGGGTGGCAGAGGTGGAGGAGGAGGGGGATACAGATATTGAGGATATCCATAGAAGGAGTATCTATAACCTGATGGCGGGTATTGGTGCATCAGGTGCTGCGGAGTCGGGTACTTTTAGCACCAGATATTGCTGTGTTGGATACTTAGGTGCCAGGAGCTCTGATGGAGCAGAGGGACCTGGCAGAGGCCCCGCTGGTGGGTCAGGCAGTGGTAATGCTGGCCCCGTGGGCGTTGGGCCCAGTATGGGTATGCCTTAGACAGGGTCCGAAGGACCTGATGGCAAGGGGAAGCTGGAAGGCATCGGGTATGCCGGAATTGGGACTGGCATCTGAGGGTCCATCATCAAGGTATCAGGCTCCGAAGGAGGGTTCCCTGACTGTAGCGTTCCAGTATCCCCCGTGACTACCGGGGAGGGAGGATTAAAATCCCCGGGGGGCAGCTGAGGAGACGCGGGGACCTCAGAAAGCAATGTAGCACATTGCAGAGAGCCTGGGGTGTCAGACTGATCCTTAGGGTCCGGTGCAGGCTTCTTGGCTGGGTGGGCGTTGGTGGGATTGCCGTCCAACTTATCGGCCGAATCTGGGTGGGCGTTGGAGGAGCCAATGTCAGACTTATTGGATTTCCTGCCCGAGGAAGGCCATGCTAGGGATGCAGCCTTGTTGGGCAGAGATTTGGCTGTACACTCCCCCCACTCCTCCCGAAGGGGTAAGCAGTTTAGCAGCCTTGTCCAGGTGGGCGTCGGTGGGGCAGACATCTGACTTACCGGACCTGCTCTGACCCGAAGACCACGTGGTAGAAGCAGCCTCCTTTACCCCAGAGGGTCCCAAAGGGCCCGCGAACCAGATGCGTGGGGCAACGCCTCTTGGTCACCACCAAAACGGCTGTCGTGGAGTGATCCCCCTAAGAGGACATTACCTTAAGTGTCGCAACTCCGGCTGGAGTCGCAGCTGCTGTGGAAGTCGTTAACTGCTCCCAGTGCTTCTCCTTGTCACATTTCTTCTTGTGACCTTCGGGGGAAGTGGACGCCAGCCTTAGTTTCTTTAGCTCTTTTTCCATGGAGGCCATTCTTTTCTTTAGGGTATGGGCTTCCAGGGAGTGCTGCATTCTTTTGCAGGTAGCGGAGTCAAATTTGTAGCAGTGCTGGCACTTCTCCATGGGGTGGTCTGGGCCCAGACAGAAGAGGCATAAGGAGTGGCCGTTCTTGTGTGGAAGTTGGGAACTGCACAAGTCGCACTTATTTTTATGTGATTCAGAGAACGTCAGGGACGACATACAATTAGGTCAAAAAGTGCGAAAACTAATGGACCAATGAAAGACTGACTAACGTTGATTCTACCATAAGGAACTTTCACAAGCCAACAGCGGGAAAGAACTGGAAGGCGGGTGTGGGGGACCGCCCCTTTATACTGACGTTGTTATGACGCCAGTCACCTGATGTGGGGGCAGTCCCCAATTAAAGACTGCTAGCTTGAAATGTTTCCGTGGGGTCCTGATACTTGGCGTGTCAGTCCTATATATGGATACCTACTGCAAGATCCCTCCTCCGGTAAGATGTACAGTTATGTAAGAACTTACCCTAACAGTAGATCTTTGAGAGGGAGCTCTGGCAGCAGGCAGCACTGCTGGTAGGGACTGAAGCCGCAGGCAGCAGGACCCCACACGGAAAATTTCTAGCTAGCAGCATACAGTGGGGACCACCTCAACGCTGTTCTCCCCAATGTCAACGTGTGGTATAAAGGGACAGTCCCTGCCGTCACCTCAGAAAAATAGCTGCTTCCTTGGCCTTGCTCTGCTTCATTCTCTTCAAGCAGGTCGGGGCAAAGAGGCAGATGTCACGGAGGCCTGCTGCTGAGGCGGAGGAGACTGGAGTACCAGAACTGGTGCAGCCAGTTCGGAGCCACCAGGATGACCAGCGCCTTGTTCCTTTGCACCTTGATCAGTACATTGTGGATCAGGGAAAAGGAGGGAAGGCATACATGAAGCTCGGGGTACAGGCCTCGTGAAGGCATCCCCTAGCAGTGTTCTGCACTGAGGGGGACAGGCACAAAACAGTCTCAGCTTCACTACCGGAAGGCAAACAGGTCAACCTGGGGAGTGCCCCACTGGGTGAACAGGTGGTCGACTACCTCCTGGTGAAGAGACCACTTGTGAGAAACCTCATCCACTTGGCCGAGGGCATCTGCCAGCTGGCTGGACGTGCCGGCCACGTGAATCGCCAAAAAGTCGGCAGCCAGGCTGTGCATGAGGGTCCATATGCAGAGAGCTTCCCAGCACAACAGGTGGGAATGTGTCCCAACCTGCTTGTTGAGACAATACATGGTCATCGTGTTGTCCTTCTGGACTTGGATTACCTGACCCCAAACATGCGGAGCGAATGCCATCAGTGCTAGACACACTGCACGGAGTTCCAGCAGGTTGATGTGACATCAGGACTCCTCGGTGGTCCAGTGCCCATGGACTCTGTGGTTAACCAGGTGGGCACCCCAGCCCAGCAGAGAGGCATCAGCTGTGAGAGTGACAGTCAGCTCCGGGTGGACAAATGGGACTCCTTCCTGGAGATGGTCTGGGACTAGCCACCACTGGTTGGCTTCCCACACCTGCTGCGTCATAGTGACCAGCCGGTCGAGATGACCATGGCACTGAGACCACTGCTAGGCCACACCCACTGCAGAGTGTGCATCTTCCAGCAGGCCCAATGGACAACACCGGTGAAAACCGCCATGTATCCCAGGAGGTGCAGGAAGTTCTGGGCAGGGTGCAACTGCCCAACCCAAAATGATCAGGCAAAGGAGGTAAGATCCTCCGCTCTTGTCTGCTGGGAGTCGGGCCTGGGACGGACGGGAATCAAGTGCTGCCCCCAATGAACTGAATTACCTGAAAGGGACCGAGATCTGACTTGGCCTCGTGGACTAGGAGGTCGAGGGCCAAGCAGGTCTGGAGGGCTAGATCCTTGGACTGCTCCACCTCCTCCCTGGAGGAACTGGTGATTGGCAAGTCGTCAAGGTACAGATACAGCTGGACTCCTCGGTGCCGCAGGAATGCTGCCATCACAGCAATGCACTTCAGGAAGATCCTGGGGGCCGAAGAGCGGCAAAGCGGCATGGCCTGGAACTTGTGCAGAATCCCTTCTGAGCAGAACCGCCAGTGGGACATGAAAAAAGGTGTCCTGAAGGTCCAGGGAGCAGAACTACATGTCCTACTCCAGGGATAGAATGATCTGATGCAGAATGACCATTTGGAATTTTCATGACTGAAGAAACTGGCTGAGGTCATGCAGATCCAGTATGGGGCACCATTCCCCGGTCTGTTTTTGGAACAAGAAAGTATCGGGAGACAAACCCTGGACCGGCCATAGCATCCTGGACACAAACAACTGCCTCCTTCTGAAGGAGCTGGGCGATGTCCTTCCGAAGGGCTGACAGCATGTCAACAGCTACCATGTCCTCCCATGGGGCATGGGCTCAGCTGGGTAGGAGAGCCTTGAACTCCAGACCACCTGACCAACCACATTGAGCACTCATCTGTCTTAGGTAAGGATGGACCAGGCAGAAGCGAAGTGGCAAAGCCGGCCCCTCAAAGGAGGTCCCAGGGATGATAGGACAGGCGGGAGGACGGCACCCGCCCCCCAAACCAGTCCCTGTGCAGGCTTGGAAGCAGCGGCAGGACTAGCTGAGGAAGCAGCAGACCCTCTGCCACCAGATTTCTTGGCGGCAGAAGAAGATTGCTTTGGGTGAGGCCACCAGGCCTGCTGTTGCCACGCAGTGGGCTGAGGTGGTATGGCCACAGGGGCAGAGTAGGTCTGAAACTGAAAGGGCTTTTTCTTAGTTTTCTGGCCTTCAACATCCTTCTGTGTGGATGTGACAGAGTCCAGGGTGGCACTGGACTTCTCAACACAAGTCAGATGGCCATTCATGATGTGGCCAAACAAGTCAGTGCCCAAAAAGAGGACATCAGCCAATGTGTGCTTGGTATCAACTGTAAAAGTCAAAATCCGCAGCCATGCCCTGCGGCGCATAGCCACCACTGAGGCCACTAACCTGGCACACGAATCACCAACGTCCAGGGCCATCTGGAGCTGCTGCTTAGCCACAATGCAGTCTTGATCACAGACCAGCTTGACCGGCAGCTGCAGGTCAGCCAGAAGCAGAGGGATAACCTGATCCAGGGTACTCAACAAGGCAAGGGAAAAATTGGCCATCATAAAAGCTGAACTAGCCTGCTGAAGGATGAGGCTGCATTGACCTTCTTGGCCACATGGTCTAATTTCTTGGACTCTTGTCGGGAGATTTATTGACATCCCTGACATTCTTCATGTGGCAAAAGACCAAGTCAGCTACCAACCCTTTGGCCGAAGGGTGGTTGGTAAACCCAGATAGGGAACCAGTGGAGGACTGTGTATCTGAAGATCATACTGGCTCATGCCGTAGGGCATGAGACAGGACACTGCCACAGCTCCACAGCAGGGTCAAGAAATGCCTCCATGATAAGGAAAGTGACCCCAGGGGAGTCATCTCTATCAAGATTTCTGTCAGGGGGTACTTTGCCCACTTCTGGGCAAATTTCAGCGGGACCCCCATAGACTCAGAGATCAAGCAGAGCAAGGCCCCAAATGAAGCAGGCCCTTGCTCCGCTAAAAGATCCTCCCCAAACTCATGGTCGAAGCCCAAGGTCCAGTGTGAATGCATCGAGGAGTCCTCAAGAGTCCGAGGACTCTTCGAACACCACGAGTCCCCATATCCCCGCTTGCAATGCGAGGTTTGTCAGCTTGAGTCACTGTGACCGACAGCCAACAGGGAAGCTTGATTCACCCAGACTCAGGAGGCGACCCTTCCTTGGACTGCGGAGGTGGGGGGCTCCACCAAAATAGGCAAAGAGCTGGCGTTGGCCAAGTTGGGGGGAGGCTGGTTGGGGTTGTGACAGCCAGGGTTGCTGCAGCTACAGGAGTGCCAGCGGAGGGTTAGGTGCAGGCAGCGGCCTGTTGCTAGTGCCGAGGAGTAATTGCTGTCACCTAACGGAGCCACATCTTATGTCAGAGCCAATCTTCCCCTGAGAAGGAACAAGAAGAGGAGTACTGGTGGCATCTCTTACTCGAGTGTTGAAAGCAGGACCAACGGCCGTGTCAGGAATCACTCTACCTTGAGCTGCGAGACCTCAACCCCAACGGCCAGGGAATCAGATGGTGAGGGGAGGTGGCAACAGGTGAAGGACGCCTGGGATCCCCTGAAAGGTCAGGCTCCCGGGAAGAAGGGTGTGGCTCAGTGTGCTAACCCAGCCCACCCTGGGAGAGATGAGGCAGAACCACAGTCCTGGAGAGGGAATCCTCCCCCTCGTCCAGTGACAATGGGTCAAGAAAAATCTTGACTGGCTGGTCGCCTTGGATCTCGGCCGGCAAGCCTGATGGGGACTCTGTGGGGCCAACGACCTGGACAGAAGTGTTTTCTGAAGCCATCTGCTTGATAGCCACTGAGCTGGCAGAAACGCGGGAGCCAGAGGCCTGAGCGTGCACTCAGTCCCACGACCTGTGATGGGACTTCTTACTCCTGCAGTCCCGCTTATAGAAGATTTTGATCCCCGGGAAGGGCCCTCCATGAGAGTCAGAAGAGATGGACACAAGTTCCGGAATGCCTCAGTAAACGAGGTGCCCATATCCACTGGAATCAGGGCAGACACGAGGGAAGCACCCGCTGCGTGGTGGCAAGTTGCTCTCTTGAGCCTGCCGCCGTGGAAACTGCTCTATAGATGTCCTTGGATTTAATGGGAGGGTCCCATTCATCAGAATGTCCCAGGAGAAGGTGAGTGTGGCGATCCTCCAAAATGGAGGGATGAAGCCTGCGGGTTTTGATGCTGACCCAGGCAGTAGATGCACGTGGTGTGTGGGTCAGTGCGCAACATTTTCTGGCCACAAGAGCTCCGTTTAAAATTGGGAACGGATTTTGGGTCATCCGATTCCATAATTCGAAAAGTGAAAGCTTTAAGACAAAAGCGACAGCAAGAATATTGTTTGAAAAGTTGGGGCCTACACCTAATGCGGAACAGTGATGGAGGGAACCTAATGCTTCCAGCAGAAAGGAAGATCTGATGTCACGGGGTGGTGCAGAGGAAGATCGTACCCTGGTGGGTGGCAGAAGCCAGCTTGAAGACCTTCCGGCTAGATATAAAGAAGACAGGAATGCTGCCAGATGTGTGGATAGTACACCATATCCACATCCCTACAACTCACCATTTTGCAGCACCACCACCCACTGTGACTCACAACAGAGTCCATGCTCTCTGCTCATCAAGACCTCATAAAACTCTGAAGAACCAACAACAAAAGATCCGGGCTTACAGTGGCATAGTATGTGTAAATAAGGGTTAATGTTCTGTTGAGTTTTCACAGCTAAACCACGTGGGTCGCTTTTGGCCCTTTTAAACTTTAGAGGAGGATTGATACCGTTTTATCTCAAAAGTGTTAAAAATATGGTGTGTCGACCCATTGTGCTGGGCATACTCCAGTACTGTAAGTAATGTCAGGGGCCTGCTGTACTAAATCAAACAAGGCAAAAGGAGCGTTGCAACTCAAACTGCAGAGGTGCTGCCACACAAAGGGCAGTGAGAGCTACCCTACTGACACCAAGAAATTATAAACAGGTGGCACATACAAAGCTTGCTTTAAGAGCCTCCCGCTTAAGTGTCAGAGAGACACGAAATGTTGGGGCATCGGTCTGCTACACGTCGAGCCAAGTGTGGAATGTAATCCTGCAGTTTCATTTTATTAAAGCATTTTATAGCAAGCTTTGTGTGCATCCCATTTTAATTTCTTGATTCTGTAGTACTACCACACTAAAAATCACTTTCAGAAACAAAACCTCATTTGGAGAATGTAAATCAGCAACATGGAGAAAAATGCTTCACTGCTAATACAGTCAGCAACTTAAACAAAAACATCAACATAACCATTTTAAATTCCACTAAAACTCATTCTTCAAGTGACATATTTGGTTCGGAAGTCTAGAAAAAAAAATGCTCCCTTGCCACCCCCACCACAATAAAAGTAAGCTGTGGGGGGTACTGTACTGTTCACTATCAGTGCAGAGGTAATTCTACCACTCGTGACATTGGTGGTCTGAGTTCGGGAACAAGTACAGGTCATCAGGGGGCTGCTGGGAGAAGGTGGATTCAGGGTCACTGAGGACGCTCTCCTCCTCCTCCTCCAGGGAGGGCTCTGTCCTCTGCTGCGATACTGCCAGCTGGGTGACGACAGGTGGCACTGCAGCTGGAGATGGATGAGGAAGGGGGACAATCCGGCCGTCTGCATACAGATGGCTGCACAGCATGCGCGGGCATGCCTTGCCATCACTGTACACAACGTCCCAGTGACAGAAACAGGAAAAAGACCATAACTCCAGCACCTATGCAATAATGTTCCCAGGTAAATCTGTGTCTCCTGCCTTCCCAGTGCTGCAACTGCCTGACACAACCAAAGGTCGGGGGGGGGGCAGTGGTGAGTACCATCCCAGAACCCACTTGGGGAGCAAGCCAAGGTTACATAGAGGTAGGTGGCCCTGTCTGGGGGGAGGCAGGATGCTTGAGAGGTGCCTGGAAGTCCTAAGGGGCAGGAGGGCTGGAGATCAGGGGGCATAAAGAGTAAGTTTAAAAAAGAAAAAAAAAAAAAAAAAGAGAAAAAATATGAACAGGCACCATCCAATACATCCTCATCATGAATCAAATGTGCACAGTCAAACCACAGCCTTAGGCAGTGATATCCAACTACTGATGACATTGATTGACTTGAGTCATTAATTACAAAACGTGTAATAAAAACTGCAGTAAAAGACATCTGAAGGAACACACTGACAATGAATATAAGGCTGTCGGGAACACACTACTGCTAAAAATACTTACGATTAATTTACTTTTTGCAAACTAACCTATACACCGCTGTTCTAAACACAGAATAACATTTTGTGAACCTTAATGCTTTCCCCACCTCCACACTTCAGTTTGAAATGGCTACAACCAGCATATGAAACGCTGACAGTGGTCCTTTAATATTTTAAGAGGTGTATGCTGATACATTTTGAGAAATATAGAAATACTGGACACGGACAATGTTCCTTTAATATTTTGAGGTATATGCCGATATATTTTGAGAAATATAGAAATACCGGATATCTAGCAATTTAACAGGCTCTTCAGTTACTATAATTATACTAATTATGCTGTCTTTCATTTGAGATTTAACACCATTAATAATAACTTCTAAAAATCTATTCACATCCAACAATTAGATTAATTGCCTTAGACAGAATCAGGCTGCCTAAAGCCAAAAAATGTGAACACTTTTTGCAGGGAAAATGTTCTGCTTCTGACAAGGGCACCACATTTTTTCACAGTGTGAACCCCCCCGTGGGAGCTCACCAGTGTCCCTGTTGTGTTTACATGTGGCTGCTTTCCTTTTGAAAACCGTTACTTAATATGATCTGTACTGAGGGTCTTAGCAGTCCCATTGAGTTCTGATTACACAGCAGCACTGTCCTTCCCATCATTGAGATACCAGGAAAAATTACATCTACAATATTTGATCTGTATGGTCCGGACATGCATCAAAAACCCAAGAACATGCATAATAAGTGTGCTATATTCATGCAGGCAGAGTGTCAGAATGATTCACCTAGTAAATAAAATGCAAATACCACGCCATCATGAACGTATTGAGCCAGTGCAGACTGCTTACAAATCGTATTTAGAAATGTAATCAGCCTGTTAAATTACACAGTCACACCTTTTGTTTTATCTGGCAGTTCTGCAAGTTCTACATTTTCATAACAAAGAAAACAGTACCTAATAAGAAACACAACAGATTACAATGAACAAGCAGCTCATACCTGAACCTGTAACACATAATGGTCTTTTACTTCTCGGTTGAAAGGGACTGAAGTTAGCAGCACACCCAGCTGGTCTACGTGAAACTCGTTCTTCTCACTCCCACTTTCAATGGTGAAGGAAAAGGGAGGTCCATTGTGCGAAGAGTCATTGTCAGTCACCATCAGCTGCAACACACTTGTGCCAACAGGCTTGTTTTCCTACAAAATGGAAAGCACTTGAGCCACAAGCAGCAAGGCAAGTCATTTAAACTGATCAGGAGATACTGAGCTTTTGTTCATCTAGCTGTGTGAACTCAGTAATTATTTTAAATATAGTAGTGGGGCAGTAACGGGGGTCTGAGTAGCCAGTTGCTATGCTAATCTAGGGAATACTTTTCTTTTAACACACAGATAGCAATCTGAACCTGTTCCAAAGACGTACATAGGAGACTCCATCCTTTCGATTCATGTACTTGTGTCTTCTTGAGTTGGCTTATCACTTGCTAGTGACAAGATATTCTGGAATAGGCACTTCTCTACAGATTAAAGTTTCTAAATTACTGTACCCCATTCTGCCATGCAAGGAATTCTATTTACGCATTATACTGTGAACTGATAAAGTGTAATGTACTGCATCTCTGTACTGTACATGCATGTGCTTGCTTACTCTATGTGCATGCTGTTATTGCGTGGTCCCAACATGCTCACAAATTCTAAAGTATACTGTTCTGTTCAATCTGACAGCATGTCTGTGTGCACATACTTAGCCTAATGTTCATGTTTATTATCATTCTGTGGGTCCCATATGCATTATTCTATCTAGATCCATTTAATCTGTTATCATTTGTCTATTAAACATCAGTAAAAAATCAACTGAAAAATATAAACCACTCTGTTTTAAAACTAGATGTTCTTGCTGGCTTGGTGGTGTGGAGGGCTGAGGCATCCTGCCTTACCTCCTGCCACAGTGTGAGTGGGTCGCCGGGGAGCAGGGACTGTGATCGGTGGTTGCCTGGACCCTAGTGGAGGCTGGCTGGACCCTAGCGGAGGCTGGCACACTGATGCTGCACATGGTGGGCACAGGAGCGCGCGTGACATCGCCACTGGTGTTATTGCTGGCCCTTCCTCTGTGGTAAGGAAATGTGGAAAAACATCTCCAACGGCTGGATGAAGGAGGGGCTTGCAGGACCCTCTTCCAGATCAGCTGGGGCGTCAACCAGAACAAGATCAAGTCTTCAGTGGGGGTCTGGGGACCACCTCAAATGACCCCTGCCGGGGGCGTAAGCCCTGGAGGAAGATGTTTGTTGAGGCCTGGTGGACGTCAGTGGGGATGGGATTAGGACACCCTCCAGAACGAGGGCTGTCAGGGGAGAAAATGGTATTGCCCAAAAACTATATGTTCTCCAGTGAAAAAACATGAACACGTTTGGCAAATAACCTCCTCCTTCACCAAACAAAAACTTCAAAGCTTTCGTTGCAGTGGGACACAGAAAAATAAGGCAGAAAGCAACTATATTTTCTTGGGGGAAAAACTGGTTTATAAAGCTCATTCAAGTCAAATGTGGAACTCAACCATTTAAGTATTCAATAAACAAACAATTATTGTTTGAAATATAAAATAAGGGCTTTACATAAAAAAATTATATTTTTTGAATTTTAGCAAAAAGCTCAATAAATGTCTACAGAAGGGACAGGTTTGTTCTGAAACATAACATGAAGTTAATACATGAGCGCTAATTGCAAGAATAAACAGAAAAGACACAAAGAAACAATATAGATTTATTTATTGAATACTTAAAGGGTTGAGTTCCACATTTGACTTGAATGTGCTTTATGAACATCCATTTGGTGAGACACTCCCTTTCCATTGAAAGGAAGCTCTTTTATATACAAAAAGATTAAAACAAGATATGCATTTAAAAGAAAAAGTAACACTGGGAGCCATGGTGTGAATTCTGAAGAAATGGGTTTAAATGGCAGTGGAATTGGAGGCGCATTAACCTATAAGAAACTGAATGATATTTACGATTTTCCAGTAATAAAGGAATAATCCATTTGTTTCTTAATCTGCACTGCTGTTTTCAATGAAAGCGAAAAATACAATGACATTTATTTAAACAGCATAAACAGGCCCTCAAGGACAGCAAAACAAATAGAATAATAGGAAATCATGTATAACAAAGCAGGGATTTCACTGAGGAGATCTGGTGACAAAATACACTACAGGAGTGAAGGTTGAGGGGTGTATGATGCCACAAAAGCTGAGAGATAAAAATCACATGGCTTGTTGCACTTATTTTATGTGTTACATAATTAGAATTTAAGCTAAGAAAGCATTAATTTTAAAACAGAGCAAGTCAGTGTAACAGCAGCTTTAAAGCAGGGTTTTGGTTACCTTTGAAAATCTAACTCTTGGGGTACAGGGCTCTCAGCTCTACCTCGAAACTCATGATCTCCCAAACCCATATTGTACCTTATAACATAGGCAAGAGAAATCCTGCACTGTGATTGGAAGAATCCAGTCACATGACCATATGTTGTTAAACCGGATGCATCATACAGTTTGAAAATGCTTAAAAGCCTGGATCTGCCGAAAGAGTGAATTTATAAGTGCAATAACACTCCAGGGTGCGTGTTAAGCTAAATTAATTCCCTTCATGGGTGCCTGCACCGGGGTGCATGTTACTCATGGGTGCCTGCACCTGGGGTGCATGTTAACTGGCTTAACAAACACCCTATTAAGAGTTACTGCTTATTTAACTAAGAGACAACAAATGGCAAGGTGGGCAGTTACAAGGGAATAACGCACACCACAAATGGCTGTTAGGCACCAGGCACCGCAGAGTGCGACAATCAACTGAGAATTGCCTTATTCCCTTATGACCACACACCCTGGAGTGTGTTATCTCACTTAAAAGATGGCCTTCTAGTTGTTAAAAACATATATAGTTCAGTTGAGGTGTGCAGTTCCCAGAAAATAATCAATGGTCTTGTAAAATGTGTCGACCAATGAGGCTGCAGGATTTCATGTCCCATTTTATAATACTTAAATATATGGATCAGTGGGGCTAGGTTCTAAGTTCCTTTTAGAACTATGGAAAAAAAGATGCAGCCCCAGCAGCTGCTAGACAGAAAAGCTGTACCACTGATCTGATATCAGATTGATAGTACAACCACCTTGTGATGTCACAGCCGCACATAACATTCGGATAACACATGTCACTCTTTCCCCCATGGGAAACTGTGGTTATTCATAGATTACATCTTTCTTTAATCTTTAATACTAGTTGTATTACCTGAATGATGATGCTGTAGTTTACTTGAGAGAATATTGGTGGATTGTCATTTATATCGGATACATCAATGTTAACAGTAGTGGTGTTGGACCTGGGTGGAGTTCCACTGTCTGTTGCTTGAATCGTCAAAGTATAACCTGAAATCTACATGACAAGAAAAGCCACCAAATTAGAATAACTACTAATTAAAAGCCAGCAGCTTAAGCCATAATAATGAGAACTGGAGACTGAGCCTCCCGTGTGTCTCTGGGCTGGTGCTGATCTAATATGTTGTTGACTATCAGATTATCAAAATTGGCTGGCACTGGGCTGAAAGTCTTGCAACTCTGAATACTATTTGATATTACTGCATAAGTCCACATGCTAATATTGTATCAATTCTAAGAAAGTTCAAAAATGATACAGAGCTAGTAGCACCAAAAATAACAGAAAATGTTTTACATTTTTATATGTAGCCCGTTACTTATTTCTGACGTATTTTCCTTTTATTCTTGTTCACTAGTAAATTTCCACCTGATAGCATCATGTTTGTGAGATATGAACAGCTGTACTTTACCTAGGTGGTGACACATATAATTCTATTTCCCTTCATCACTCATCAGCATTGTGACACCACGAGTGACCAATCCCGAAGTAAGTGACAGTGTCTGCCTGGTCAGCTGTGATGTCACAGTCGTGAGGTAAAATTGCTGATGAGGTGTGAAAGGGAACAGAATGAGATGTCAGCCTCAAGGGAGAGTGCTGTTGCACATGTAACACCAAGTGGTGACAGGGAGAAAAATCGCCTCTTTAACGGACAAGAAAAGTGAAAGAACTTCAGATATAAATAGTAACTGTTGTCCATTTTCAAAAATAATTTTCATTTCAAACTGCTCTAAGATGCACAATATCTGCTTTTTTACTTATACAGTTTATCTGATGATGGCACAAATGTTTGTTTTACCCAACACACAATTTTACGTACTGTCTTTCATACAATATATGACAGAACACTTTACCAAGCAAAAATTCAAATACAGAACAATAGAAAAAAATACAGCAACATTCATAAAAGGGACCAGGGACGGGTCAAGATTTACATAAGATGTGGGTTTTGAGGGAGATTTGAAAGGGAGAGGTCTACAAGGCATAATACGGTAGGAAATCTGTTCCAGACAGACGTGACAGTTGAGCCAGACAACCTCTCCCCAAAGGTGGGAAACTTAACAGGAAGGACAGAGAGAAGCAGAATGTGTGGCACTGAAAGTAGAGTGGGATAAGGTACATCACGAGATAATGGAGAATTCTGAAAACCAGTACGGTGATTTTGTAACATGTGGAAGCAGGTGGGAAGCCAGTCCAGGTTGCTGAGAACTGGGGGGAATGCAAGAGCAGATTAGGAGACATGCAGTAGCACTGTGGGCAGTCTGAAGCTTAGCGAAGATGGGCTAAGGGATATCACACAGGAGAAAGTTACATCAACTAAGTCAGGAGAAGACAGATGTGAATGAGGGTTTCCACTGACACTGGGATATGGAAGTGAGGTAAATGCAGGCTATGTTACAAAGGAGGTAACTGACTTCAGGGGGGCGGACAGATTTACAGATCATAGAAATGTGGGGAGAAAAAGAAAGATGAAGGTCGAGGCTAAAGGTGAGTTAACACTGAAGTTTCATTCAGTAGCATACCTGAAATTCAGCTCTTTCACTTTTGATATGGAGCTGCTGGAAGTTATGAGACACTTTGGATCACTTTAACCCTTTGGCAAAATTGATTTAAATGGAGACATCCACTTGTAATTGCACCCCACCTCAGTGTGAGGTAGGGCCAGATTACAATTTTCGCAGTCTTACAATTTTTTGGTCTGTGTAGTCATTTAGATTTTATCTGGCTGATCCTGCCATCCCCGC
Source organism: Neoceratodus forsteri (assembly GCA_016271365.2). Taxonomy (NCBI): domain Eukaryota; kingdom Metazoa; phylum Chordata; order Ceratodontiformes; family Ceratodontidae; genus Neoceratodus; species Neoceratodus forsteri. The sequence continues at coordinate 80,941,618 of CM057453.1, forward strand.
TGCAAGCATTTTGACAGAAGTGGCACACCCACAACCTCCTGCAGCTGTCCCACAAATGACGTATGAACCAGGGAGCAGCCACGAGTGTGCACAGTGATTCTGTATGGATGGAGCTATTAATAGCTCCAGTCTGCAACTGACATGTCCTGGTGGTATACCGAGACCAGGTGCTGACTGGCTATTGACTGCCTATCTATACCTGGTCTCGGTATACCACCAGGATATGTCAACTGCAAATAGAAGCCATTAATAGCTCCATCTATACAGAACCGCTATACACACGCCGCAGCTGCTCCCTGGCTCATATGTCATCTTTGGGACAGCCACGGGAAGTTGTGAGTGTGCCGCTAGGAGTATTTCGGTCAAAATGCCAGTGGTAGGGACAGCAGGATCAACCTGATAAAATCTAAATAACTACACAGACTACAGTTAAAAAAAAATGGAAAGACTGTGGAAATGGTTCTTGGGCCCTGCCTCATAATGAGGCGGGGCCCAATTACAGGGGGACATTTCCCTTACAAATTAAAAAAATAATAGCGCACTATAGGTGGCAAGGGCTAGTCCTGTGATCACCATTTCCCTTCACCCCCACCCAATTTTTTTTAATTTAACAAAAACAGATAAAAAAAAAACAGCCAGCTCCTTGACTGTATCAGCGCAGCAGACATCATTCCCCCAACACAAAACAGTCTGCGGGTAGGTTGGTTGTAGGCATCACTTACGCCATACATACAGTCAATTAGACACCCATACCAAGGACCCAAAGTGTTCCAGCCTAAGTCGAAGCCAAACCAAAATCAAGGGAGCTAATCTGAAGACAAACGGAATTTTCCAATGGCCAACTTCTCTCACTCTTAGTCAAGGACACACAGGCTTCTAACTCAAGAAAGTGGCTACAGTAGAAGATGGTGACAGGGGTACTGGAGGCTTTCTGACAAGAGAATTACGATCTTAGAAAAACTAAGCAGGAGGAAATTAAAAAGGAGCCAAGACTTGATCTGTTCCCCTGCCTATTTCTGTTTATGCCCACTTCTTTCTTGGGCCCACCTCTTTTGGATGATCATCCCTAGCTCCATCATTAACCACCTCTAGGTACTTACCCCCTTCCTACTACACCTCCAGAGTGAGGCCTTTATGGTACACCAAGCCCCATCAGCATTTTGTTCAGTGGAAGAGGGTGCCCAGTTAAGAGGTGCAGAGAATGCATGGGGATCCTGGGCTTTGTCCTGCCTCAGCCAGGGCATTTTTCCATTACTCTACTTCTGGTTCTCTGGGACACCTCGTGGGCCAGGACAGCACAGTGCTCACATGCAGTGCATGGGCATACTACCATCTGACAGGAAGCATTCCAAGTCACTTCGCTCGAAAGTGGTTATGGTTCCACCTCCACCTGTAGTCATTCAGGTGGTGCTAGTAGTTGAACAAAGCAAACTGCCCTTCTTCCCTAGAGGACTGCATCCTCTGGTATGCCCAATCACCTACCCCCGATGGCCCCTGAGGGCCCTAGCTCCTTCCTGAATCCAGGTCACTGTCAGCGAGAACACTACCACTGCGCTGATGGTCTGGCCAAAGGAGTCAATCTGTTAAATACAGGTGCAGAGTGAACAGAAAAAGAGTCAAAGGAGCTATGAAGTACATATGCAACATTTAAAGGCAGCTGTAAATCATTTATACAATAACATAAGAAACAGCAAAAACTAACGTACCTTCTCTCGATCAAGATGTTTAGCCACCTTCACCTCTCCTTTGACTGTATCAATGGTAAATGGACTCCCCTGGTTGCCATTAATGATTGAATAGTGAATACGACTGTTTGAAGGCCCATCAGCATCGCCTGCCATGACCTGCAGACAAATCAGAATCATACTGACACACATTTAAACGAGCACCTTCACTCAATAAACAGATCCTGGTACCAAGCATAGGTGTTCCAGAACTAGTGCATGACAGCGTTCTCATGGGAAATCCCTAACATATGCTAAGCCTAGTTCACAGCTTCCTTTCCACGTGGTTACTTAACTAATAATTACTTGTGTGGCACATTATAAATCAATTTCACATTGGCACAGTATAAATCAATTTCAGAAGTTTTCCTTGCTTTAGAACAACTATCATTCTGATCAGTTGATTCCCAGTTCTAATCGCTTTCAAGTAGGACATATTTATCTTCCAGGTAAGACTTTCTGGTCCTAAATGTAGGACGTGCCTGACATCAGAAGGTCGAAAGAAACAAATAAAAATTGCACTGGCTGACATTTCAGATTCTGAATAAGCAAGAAAATAATGGTAACACAGAAACGTAGGCTGCTTAGGACAAAAATTCTGTTCTGACCCTACTTACAGACCCCTTACACACCAGCCGGCTATTCTGGATCAGTTCTCTCTGGGCTACTCATGCCCTCTTTGTATCTATCCCATCCTGCCTTAAACCCCACCACACTGCAAGCATTCACCACCTCATTGGGCAAGCCATCAACTACTCTCAGTGTGATGAAAACTCTCTCACGTCCTTTCTGAACATGCCCTGTCAACTTACAGCTGTGTCATCCTATTGACTGCGGTCCCTTTGATTGTGAACAGTTCTGCTGTGCCGACTCTGTTAGCTACGTCTAGAAACCTGTACGTATTTCTGCCTTTTTGTTTTTATCATGCCCACCCCCACCCCAGTCTCTAATCTTAGAGAATTATGTTCATACTCTTTAACCTATCTTCATATGCACTATCCTAAAGAGAACTGATCATGTTAACTGCCCTCCTCTGGACTGACTTGAGCACATTCCTGTCTTTTTACAGATGAGGGGATCAAAACTGAATGCTGTATTCCAGGTGTGGTCTCAACAGTAACCTATACAGAGGACAGGATACCGTCTTACTACAGATAGTGATGCCCTTCCCTATGCATTCCAGCACACCCCTGGCCCTCCCAGATGCTTCACTGCACTGCGAATTTGATTTTAGGTCATCACTGAGGACAGCGCCCAAGTCTCTGCTGACTGTGCCATCCTGACTCCATTTCTGAGTTCTCCCTCCTGACGTGCATGACTTTGCACGTCCTGGCCTTGAACTTTAGCTGCCATATGGTCAACCAGCTTTAAAGCCTTCTCCGCATCCCTGACTCCTTCTGCACCATCCACCCTCCCGCAGAGTGTGGTGCTGTAAGCAAACAGATTTACCTCATCACTGACCCCCCTTCTCCTATATCCGAGCTGTATATGTTGAAAAGCCTAGGTCCCAGGAAAGAAGCCTGGTGAATCCCAACACTGACCTGTTTAGCAATCTATATGTATCACAGAAAAGAACCTGTGCTAATGTAATGTGTTTGCACAGTGTAACTCAATCTTCAGTGCACTAGTCCAAAGAAAAATTATTCCAAGATTTGTAAACAGGATGATGAGGATTGGCACCTTGCACAAGATAAAAAGCAAATAATGTTCTTCTTTATTTGAACACAACATAAGAGGAAATCACAAAGCAAAAAAAATATCTACTCACTGGGATCCAACTGTCTACTCACTGGGATCTTTCTTAGCTATTAAGCCAAAAAACAATGTGGGGCCAGGTTTCCCCCCCAGTTCCTGCACTGGGTTCTGGCACCAACTCCAGCTCCATTTCAGCAAGACTGTGCGTGTCAGAATGCCAAGCCATTTTTCAGTTTTCCAGCAATTTATAGCAGTTTTCACACTTTACATCCACCCAACTGTCATGAAATAAGAAATACTTGCAACAAGTTTTTCGCTCACCAGAAAATGCAGCTCCAACACAAACCGGCAAGGGTAGTTACTGATTTTATTTCTTACTTGGGCATGATCTTTAACTGATCTGGCCTTTATTATGAAATGAACTTTACATTTTAGATAAGATGAAAAATATTTTTACTTGTATGGCGGTGTTAGCCTTTCCCCAGGTGGTACAGGATTTCATAATTTAGCAATGGTTATTTATACAGTGGTAAAGTGCACCCACATTCTGTTCCCATTGTTAGTTTCCTGTCCCAAAACAGTCAGCCTGCAATTCACAGTCGACCAACCGATGGCTGTCAAACAAGAATAGATATGCTTAAGTGAAATTTCTTGTAGTTCTTTCATAAGTAGCTTGAAAACATCTATATGACTGGTTTTTGCTATTTTTTTGTTTTACTTGGTCTATTAGCTCAGAAACACATACCCTTTCAGTAACTACAGAGTAATGTGTGCCACATATGATTTTCCAGATTGCCTCCATGTCTTTTATTAAACATTTAAAAAAAAAAAAGACTAACAGTGGAACCTAAAAACCACAAAAGCACACACCTTGGACCAATGTCTATCAAACTAGAAAGTTTCAGGTTTCAAAGTCTCCTATTTTTTTTTTTAGTTATCGGGTGGCAAAAAAAGGCTTAACATTTAAAAAACAGACTTCTGCATTTTTTTGCACCTCTGTAACTTTGGCTAACCTGAACCGATCTACATGGAATTTACAGGATCAAGAGTTCCTGACAAAAAGGCTGCGCTTTCTAAATTTCATGTACATCAATTGAATGGGGTCAAAGTTATTAATGTGCAATGCTGGGTGTAAAAATCACAGATTAAAAAAAGGTGTACACCTCAGTGTACTACCATCTGTAGGCTGGCGAGGGAATTGCAGCAACAACCTGAACCACTGATGGATGTGTGCACTCTCAGCTAATAATGCCAGAGTTCTGTGCCTTCTGAGGTAAGAATGAATCACCGACGGATGTGTGCACTGACCACTAATAATGACTGCGATCTTTGCCCTTTGAGGTGAGGATGCTCCACAGATGCATGTGTGCACTGTCCAGTAATAATGCCCGAGTTCTGTGCCCTCTGAGGTAAGGGTAAAGCACGGATGCATGTGTGCACTGTCCACTAATAATGCCTGAGATCTTTGCTTTCTGAGGTGAGGATGCTCCACTGACGCATGTGTGCACAGTCCTGTAATAATCCCTGAGTTCTGTGCCCTCTGAGGTGAGAATGAATCACTGATGGATGTGTGCAATGACCACTAATAATGCACGAGTTTTGTGTCCTCTGAAACTTTGCCTCTCCTGAACCGATCTACATGAATTTACAGGATCAAGAGTTCCTGACACAGAGGCTGTGCTTTCTAAATTTCATGTCAATCAGTTGAAAGGGAGCAGAGTTATTAATGTACAATGCTGGGCGTAAAATTCACAGATAAAAAAATATGCAAGTCTCAGTATACTACCATCTGTAGGTGGTCGGCAAGGGAACTGCAGTAACAACTACCAGATATTAAATCTCCTCTGCATTTAAACATATGCATTTCCCATAATGCACCATAGCCAAACATCAAACATAGCAGAAAAACGGAGATGATTCCATGGTTTAAAAAATGAAGTCAGACAAAGTGAGCACATATTCTGAAATGCTGATCACATCTGCATGTAATCAGTAATTGTTCATCATTGCAGTCACAATACAAAAAAGTTAAAAATGTAGTTTCTCCAGTCAGATGCAACCCCCTTTCTCTTCCCCATGGTAGGAATCTTAATATACTCCTGGAACCTTTGTAATTTTGCACTTTAAAATTACTTTTACACAAATGTAACATGAGGAAGGGAACATATAAAGAGAGTGCTGAACCCTTTCTCTTCCCTATGTTACAAGGGAATTAACCCACTCCAGAGCGTGGGCCTCTCAGGGATTAATGTATGGCTGGGAGGTTGGAACCACTCGTCTCCTACCCCCCTCCCGCCATACATTAATCCCTGAGAGACATACGCTCTGTCATGGGTTAATCCCTATCTGTTTTAAAAGTGCCGCATCAAATGCTGTTACATACCCTCTGCATAGTGCATAATAATTTCTGTTTACTTACAAACAGCCTAGTCAGCTGACCTTGAGTCGTAGCTGGTAGGGAGTATCTAGACTATAATCCAGGGACCTGGGTTAAAACCTTAGCTTGGTCACAGTATTTATTTCTAGGCTGGTCATATTATTTCTCAAAAGGAAGAAATATGGATTTATATTGTGTATTGCAAAACTGTGTCCAAGAAACTCCCAAGTGTAACTTTGAGCTCAGTTGTTTGTACTGTAGGTCATATATTAATTACATAACTACTGCTCTTTTGTGTCCCCATCATGCCGCTATGCAACAGCTTCTGATCCCCAATATAAAACTTTGTAAGAAAGATCCATCAGCATTGTAGTCACTGTCATCAATGCAGTGTTCATACACATTATGTTCATACAGCAGAAAGATACACATGCAGGAGTGAAATTAAACATACTGTAATGACTGGTTGTCCCAATGCAGCATCTTCGCCAATTACCGCAGCAAACACATCCTGGCTGAAAACTGGCGTGTTGTCATTGACGTCCGTCACATTGATGTTTACTGTAGCGACATCACTAAGTGAAGGCGTACCTCCATCTGTGGCCTCTACTGTCAAGTAATACTCATGGGACACTTCATAATCTATGCTTGCAAGCACAAATATAGCACCTAGGAAGAGGATTATAAATAAATTCCATAAATGTGTCCTGCACATGGAAAACGACTAACAGCAAAAAATATGTAAGCAATGAATAGAATTAAAATCAATCTGTGACCTGCATGTTCAATTCACTTTAGTCTAAAGACAAGAGTAGCCACTTGGAAGCAAGGATAGATTGTGTGTTAATCAATACTCTTCTGTACCATTCAGACAGCCACTGGTTGCAAGCCTACTGTAGATTTTCACTCCAAAAAAAAGTATTTAAAGCGATATCCAGGCCTGGATATAGTAAACTGTGAAACTTACAACACAGGCATAGTGGCAGACCTGTAACTGTTGGGGCAAGGCGAGTTCTAACCCAAGATAATTTTATGGCCTTTTTTCCTAACACTATGATTTCTACCCAGTGTTTATCAGATGGCTACAAGTGGATGGAATGATTATCATAGACTGACTAATCTGTTTCCCTGAAAATATTTATTTTATTTGTCTAACGTGCCAACATCAGTTTACCTGTTTTTGAATCAATACTGAATTTGCCATGTTCATTTCCACTGATGATTGAGTAAGTTATCTCGGCATTAACTTCAATGTCTCTGCTGGCAGCGTAAACCTGAAGAACCTCGATTCCTACAGCTATATCCTCAGAAATTGTGGCGATGTATTCCCTGTGTTCAAACACTGGTGGATTGTCATTGATGTCCAAGACAGCAACGGTGATGCTACATACAGATGAGAGTTTACGAGGTAAGCCTTGATCTGTGGCTTTCACAGTCAGGGTGTACATTGCCTGCAGCTCACGGTCCAATGGCTTCTCTAGGCTAATTATGCCTGAGATCTCATCAATAGAAAAATGTCCATCTGCAGAATCCACAAATGAATAAAGAATCTTCCGGTTCAGGCCTAAAGAATGAGGAAATAATGATAAAAAAATAATAGAGCACTTAAAAACTCAGCATACAGTTCAAATTGAAAGAATCATCATAAAAATGTTAAAGGAAAATTCTCTTTCAGAACTGACCAGGGAATCCAAATTAACTGCAGCTGCCACACCCCCACACACAAAGTTTCCAGGACAGAACTTGGGACTAACTCAGTTTTATCTGGCATGACACCAAAATGGAAATCCAGACACGATATTCATTGGGTCGACTTTCCAAGTCAATCAAAAGTTTGTATATAAAAAATATTTGTTTTAAATGCAGGCATTTAAAACAAAAGATTCAGTAAACAAAATGGGTGCAACAAACTCATTCCCTCCTGGAATGTGTATACGAGTCAAGCACTCTATGTTCAACCTTAATTTAAAATGGCTGCCATGTACAGAATGAACTAGGAAGTTGCCATGTAATAATTTTAATAATGCACAAAAGAAGGCTCAATTGCAATAAAGCATGCAATAATCCACTTCTGTTTCTTCCACCACAATTTCAATGTTTTGTGGTTAACTACCACTTCTTCAGGAATGATGGTAGCTAAGTACAAATATCACACACACATATCATACAAGAAACAATCAGTATTATCCATAATAAACAACCTGTTGCTAACTGAAATTCCACCAAGGGTAGCACCATAATTTCAATAACGCGCGAAGGGATTTTCCAGTTTCCTGCAAAACAATTACCGTATGCATCATCAGGACTCAAACTTCATAACACTTCCCAAAAATGTGAAATCTCAGGACATTCCATTCTATATTAGTAAAGCGAATTGAAGGAAAACAAAGCTCTCTTCCCTTTAGACTTCGCCAGACTCTGCTGTTTTTCCTACATTCCTGCTCCGAGGTCATAACCCTCTTTTTATAATTATTTCTGTGACATCAATTTGTGAATGGCAGAAATATGCAATGAACACAGATGAAGTCTAAACGGGGAAATCCTATTTTAACCCTTGCTGTGCCACGGACTGATATCAGTCCAGAATTCCTATATGCTCTGATTCTGTTGGCAGCCTAAGGGTTAAATGTAAAATGCATTTAGTAATAAAAAGTGCTGACATTTACATTTTTTGGGGGGATTTTGTATAACGAAGTTCTGCCGATGTCAACTGTGAATCTCATGCTGGAAACTAGAAACTCTCTTCAAGCTGTAAAACTGGCATAGTTGCTTTTAAGGGTTACATTTTGTGGCAAAATGTCAGTGTTTGCATGAGCAAAATGACAGATCAAATGGTACTGAGGATTAAGTGAAAGTATCTATTTATCCAAATTACAGTATAGGTGGCTACAGTGTTGACTTCACCACACAACTCCACCAATGATTATTCAGTCTCCAGCTTATTCAATTCAGGATCCCTTTTGAACTATTTGGCAAACTGTACACAGTGGTTTTGTGATGTGTATTTTGGTGCTCTTAGGCCTATACTGAACTCAGGATAGCAGACTCACTTTGAACAAATATATGTCTGGGTCTCCGGAAGCAGCAAGCATTAATGCATCCAATTCTCACTATGTAAAGTACACCATTTCCAACTATACCTGGGTCAGTTTTGATCATTATTTCTGTTCAGGGTGATTGACAGAACAAAAAAAAAGCTTCTTACCTTTGGGTATTTTCTTTTTTTTCTCCAAGGTATGTGTCTGTCACGCCTTGCCCATGGACAACTCTTGTCCCTAGCTCAAGACAGGCAGGAGAGATCAGAGCTGTGACATCCCAGGTGATGTCTCTGGGGAGCTGCAGTACCCCCCAGCCTCCACCAGACAGTACTCCACTAAAAGCAATAGTGTAGAATAGCAATCGAGTTCTCTTGGAAGGCAACACTTTCTCAGTATAGCAGCTCCAGAGATTATTAAAACAAACGAAAGAGTAGTAAATAGAATGACAGAAGCACTGCTTGGAGTAACAAAATTACCTAAAGGGGACAATGTTTTCTTTCTTCCATCACTCTTTACACATAAAATGCAAGTACTGTAGCAGTGGTTCCATCATTCAAAAAAAGTTCAAAGGCTGACAGGAGATACACCTCAGATCAACACACACAAGTAATGATCTGGAAGAACCAGATCTTCTCAATGGATTAGACATACATCTTGATGAAGGAGAAGCATACCGGTGAGGCAGGAGTCTCAGCTCAAAAGGACAAGATGACCACAGACTGACACTCCAGGTGGGTGCCACTTCGAAGGAGGTGTAGAGGCCCAAGAAAAACCTACAGAACTAAAGCGTGGACTCGGATCCCCAGGAGTTACTGAATGTGTGCCAATCAGATGCTCAGAACACAGGCTATATTCAGATTGCAAGCCTCAGTTGAAATGTGAGCAGTCAATAACAAGGAAATAAACACTCTAAGGCATCTGAACACCAGCCTATAGATCCTGCCTTGAAGAGATGGAGTCTGTCCAAATGCATACCTGAAGGGAGCTCACAACTGAGGTGGGGCCCTTTACTGCAACTCCATAAGCAGTTGCAAGAGACAGGCAAAGATGGGGGAAAAACAGAATCTGGGGAAAGGGGACCCCACACCTATCACTCTGGTGAGGCTGAAGTTTATAAATGCTAAGAAACAAAACAGCACTTAGAGAGCATTAATATGGAAAACAGACAGTTGCAAGGGTGGGATGTCTATGAGGTGTCCAAATGGGAAGGGACCTAACCCACTGAAATGTAGCTTCTAAAGCAAAGGTACAGCAATTCTGAGATTAGCAGGCCCTCAAAAAAGTTCAAGATTAAGGTATGAGCAGACAGAAAGGCATTGCTAATTATCAGCAGGAGTGAAAAATGCAGTGAGACATCAAAGTTAACAGTACTGCTCTGACTTCACGGCAAGGGAGAGAAGGACCATAAGCCCAGTCACAGTGACAGAGATATGCCCTGAAACAAATAGGACCCCAAGGAGTTTAAAACTGCAACAAGAAGCCTTGATACTGAAGGCCTGTCAACCCACTCAGGTTGCCCTCTATACCAAGCTATGTTGCAGAGTCCCTAAAAGATCAATTAAAAAACAACACAGTGCCGCTTCAATGGCATGGTGTAGCTTTCAGTAGTAGCAGACTGATCTCTAAGTGACTTTCTCATGGAGAGCGAGTGCAAGGTTTCCATGCTTTTTGACTGGCCTGTGTAACAGCCTTATAATCACGTATCCCCTGATGGCATGACCAGGGCTTGTGGTTCTCTGTGAGAAGCCCAGAGTTCTGCGACAGGGCTCCTTGACTTCTGATCCACATTTGTTTCACATCTGTGGTGTATTACTGCCCAGTCAGTGGCTAGTGGATAAAATAAAAACTGATATTTATTAAATAAAATCAACAGATTTGATAAATTCCACAGTGTCGCATATGTTCTGTAGCAGAACCCATGGTTCTGTGGCCAGTTCAGCAGCTGTAGAACTGCAGAATTCTGAGGACAATTTATATATTCAGAGTAAAGGGCAGAGGTTGATGTCAGTGTCAACAAACTATGCCAGCGCCTGTCTGGAGTGATACCTCCATACCTGTCCATACTGTTTTAAATGGAGAAGCAAGCCCGAGGAATGAGCAGTTACGTACTTACCATAACAGCAGATCTTTGAGAGACTCTCTTTCATCAGGCCACAAGTATCAAATTTATAGCCGCCAGGCGCTAGCACCACATGGAAATTTTTTGCAAGCAGTCCACCAGGGGCCACTCAAAATGACATCAGACGTCGGCTGCCATATAAATGTGGGCAGCCTCTTCCCACCTCAGTTCACTGCCAGATGACATGCTTGGAGAATCTCTCACAAGGGAACCAAGAGGGAACCTAGGCTCTGCTAACCAGGTGAGGCAGAGAGCAACAGGTAGAACCTCATGGAGAAAGAGACATTCTATCTAGAGGGTCAGAACCCCATAGGGGAAGGAGGGTGGAACAGCATGGGCTGGTGAAAGAGATTCTCTTGAAGATCTACTGTTAAGGTAAGTTTGTAACTGTTCTATCTTCTTCGAGGATCTCTCACTCATCAGGCCACACCTATAGAATGAATACCAAGCAGTACTGCCAGTGAACATTCTGGGTGGCTAGAGGCCACACCTATAGACTGAGTGCCAAGCAGTACTGCCAGTGAACATTCTGGGTGGCTGGAACCTACAGGCCTAAGAGAGGAGGCCTCAAAGCACACCTAGGCCAAAGTCAGCCCTTTTTCGGGATGCAATGTCCAGACTATAGTGTTTAGTGAAAGTGCAGACAGTATTCCGGATAGTAGCTGCACAGATTTCTGCAGCACACACATTTTTGAAACAGGCTACAGAGGTGGTCATGCCTCTTGTGGAATGACCACAAACCACCCCAGGAAGTTCCTTACCATACTTCCTGTAACAAAAAGTAACACAGTTTGCTAGCCATTTGTATAAGCACTGTTTAGAAAACAGAATGCCCTATTTCCCAGCGACATACAAAACAAAAAGCGGCGACTTCCTGCAGTCCGTACGGTGTATATATATCACCTGAGTAGTCTATGTACATCTAAGGGTATGAAGCAATGCTTCCCCTGGATTGGCATGCTCAGGAAAATAAACTGTAAGGTGGGTGGTTAGATTTAAAGTAAACTCTGGCACCACCTTTAGTAAAAACTTAGGATTTGTATGCAAAGACACCCTGTCTTTGTGAAAAATCAAATAAGGCGGCTCACACATTTGAGCTTGCAGCTCTGAAATTCTTCAAGCAGAAGTAATAACAACTAAAAATAAGCTTTCCAAGAAGGAAAGCATAAGCCATAAGCCGCAGCAGACTCAAAAGTAGCCAAATTAAGCTTTTCCAGAATAAAAATTCAGGTCCAAAGCTGGGACTGGATTGTAGATAGGAGGCTTCAAGTGTACACTGCCTCTCAAGAATGTATGGGCTACCTCCAGCTAGGCAATCGTACAACCCTCAATAGGCACATGGAAAGCTGAAACAGCAACCAAGTGCACTCTGATGGAAGAATGCATCTGACAAGGACAGTAGGCACTCTAGAACCTGATTAACTGGACAGGAAAATGGATCTCAGTGATCAGAAAATGGATCTAAGTGACGAGAAGCAGCCCATGAAGCAAACCGCTTCCACTTCATGGAAGAGGCAGACCTGGTGAAAGACTTTCTGGCAGCCCCCAGGACATCCACGACCTTTTAGAAAACTCCACACCTGGCAACAGATATGTTTTCAGGAGCCATGCATGAAGATGAAGTGATTTGAGGTCCAACTGGACCAGGGTTCCCTTTTTCTGTGACAGCAGACAACTGCACAAGGGCAGAGGCACTGGTGGTTCCACTGCCAGCTGCTGCAGTAGGAGGAACAATATCTGTTGAGGCCACAGGGAAGCAATGAGGATCAGAGTTGCCCTCTCCATCTGGAGCTTAATTAGCACCCAATGAATTAGAGGGAAGGCACACAGGAACCTCCCCTTTCAAGACAGGGATAATGCATCTCACCAAAAACTCCAGGCCCTGGAGCGAGCAAGTTGAAATGTGGCAGTTTTGCATTGTGTGGGGCTGCAAAAAGGTCCAACTCTGGATGACCCCACCTGTCGAACAGGTTTTCTGCTACTGAGGTCAGCAGTTCCCTCTTGTGCATTCCACACTGTGACTTGCTTAGCTTGTTAGTCAAGATGTTTTGGGTGCATGAAACATGTACCGTTGACAGTTCTAGACTGTGTTCCAGAGCCAATACCAGACTCTCTGCCCTTCCCTGCACAGAGGTAAGAATGAGTGCTTCCTTGCTTGCTGATATAATGCATCAGACTGATATTGTCCATCTGTACGAACAGAGGACCTGGGAGAGATAAACCTGGAAGGTCTGTAGCCCCATATAGGACCACCTGCATCTCTAGAACATAGAGGATAGTGTATGATCACTCATACACAACAAGGATATTTTTCACTCAAGAGGTTTCCATGGTAACCGGAGAGAGGTCTCGTTACTGCGGTAATCTAGAGAGTGTCAAAAAATATCCTTGTTGTATATGAGTGTACAGTGTATGGGCACTCAAAAAAAAAAACACTAGCTGTTCTTACTTTTTCATTTCGCCACTTGCTTCCTGGGACAACTCCCACAGCTGCGGCCATTCCCCGGGGATTGAAGGTCACCAGAATGCACATGCATGACTGCATTCTAAGTTGTTATGCTGCACTAGCTACATAGCTAGTGCAGCATAATGTTGCATGAGGGATGGACTGCCATCCCTAACAACGTTTGACCATTCACCGTGCAGGGCCCTCTCCACTGTGGGCCATGCACCCTGCATCTGACGGGGTCTTAAGTGTGCCCCCAGCCCATCCCTGAGGTGTCTGTTAGAATATGAAGAGGGGAGAAGATCAGGAAAGAACCCCCTTTAGTAGGTTGCTGGGTTCCATCCACCAGTTGAGCACTTTGCGTACAGGAGAAGTTACTAAAACCCTTTGTACTAAACTGTCTGTAAGCTAGTCCCACTGGACTCTTAGGGTCCACTAGGGGATCCTCATATGCAGTCTGGCCAGTGGCACTAACAATGGCTGCTGCCATGAGTCCCAACAGCTGCAGGAATATCCTGGTTGAGACATACCTGCTGTCTTGTACCAGCTGTGCCTGTCCAATTAGATGTTTGACCCTATCCAGAGGCAGGAAGGCTAAGCCTTGAGCTGTGTCCAAGACTGCTCCTATGTACTGCAGGTGTTGACAAGGTGCCCAAACAGCCTTGGGTATGCTGACAGTAACTTCCAGAGTATTGAACATTAGCCTTGTGCGAGTTATAGTGTGAAGGGGCTGATCCCTGCAGTGAGCTTTCAGCAACCAGTTGTCCAGGCAGGGGAAGACAGAGGCCTTCAATGCAAAAGGTTGCTGCAACCACTGCCAAGCACTTGGTAAGGACAAGCCAAACAGTAATACTCTGAATTGGTAGTGTTCCCCGTGAAACAAGAACCTCAAATACTTTGTGTGAGGTTTGCTAATCTTGATATGAAGGCAGGCATCCTTCATGTCGAGGGAACAGATCCAGTCCTCTGCTTGTAGTAGTGGCAGCAGGCCTAGCAGAGTGACCAGTCTTAACTTTTTGTACTCCATAAACAAGTTCAGGTCTCTGAGATCCAGAATAGGCTGCAGGTCTCCTGTCCATTTTTGGGACTAGAAAGTATTTGGAGAAGAATCCTGTATTTCTTTGTTCTAATGGCACAGGTTCAATGACTTTTGTCTGAATTTCTTCTTAGAGCACAGGAATGTGGTCTGGAAGATAAAAGGATGGTACCGGTGGGTGATCAGGAGGTGTGTCCAGCAGTTCCAGAGCATGCCCTTGTGCTATATGATTTCCAGAACCCAGGCATCTGATGTCACCTCCTTCCACTGACTGAGGCGGACGGAGAGAAGACTCCCTACAACCACCCCCAGAGGTAATAGTGGTTGAGGGAGGGCAAAAGGAGTCAGGCAGAGCCAGTTGTGGTGGCTCCTGCTGTACCACCACTTCCAGGGGCTTTTTGAGTGGGAACCTGGAGTGGCTCCAGGAATGAGCAAAGCCCCTGTTCCCTTGTCTTTACTCTGTTGTCAGTTGGCAGGATGGTGTTTAACACCAGCTGGACAAAAGGATATCCTCGGCCTACTCTTGGGTTGATTATGATAGAGGGGGTGCACCGACTTTACGGTTCTGCCTGAAGGATGGAGAGGATATCCTTGACATATGAACTAAACAGTTGGTATCCTCTAAAAAGGGCACTGAGAAAGGACTGTTGTACATCATTCACAAACCTTGCCACCTCGAGCCAGGCATGCCTTCTTAAACAGACTTCTGAGGCATCAGAGACATCACAGGCCCTTTTTTTTGCCCATCACATCCAACCTCCTATATTCCTTACCAGGAGGGAGCAGAGATATTTTGGTGCCTTTGACCTATCGTTGGACCTTGCCCAGCAACTAATGCACCGAAACCTGGCCAATGGAAAATCATGTACACAAATGCCTGCAGTCTGGGAAACAAGATCCCAGACCTGCAGGCAATAATGTCAGAGGCTAAACTGGACATAGTAGCAATTAGTGAGATGTGGTTTACCAGTAACCACACTTGAGAGACTTCAGTACCTGGCTATGTATTGTTCAGAAGAGACCGAGGTGCAAAAAGGGGGGGAGGAGTGGCCCTGTATGTCAATGAAAATATCAAAGCTACAGAAATTTAGAATATACATAGGGAGCCAGAAGAACTGTGGGTCACCCTGAAAACAGGAAATGGGACAGCCATACGAACTGGGGTTGTCTACAGGTCTCCTAACCAGGGAGAGGACACAGACACATTATTGTTAGAAGATATACAGAACATGACCGCTAAAGGCGAGGTTCTGATAATGGGAGACTTCAACATGCCAGATACAGACTGGTCAATACAAGCAGGAACATCTACCAGAACTAGACACATAGTGGATTCCCTGCTGGGGGAGGGCCTCAAACAACTGGTACAAGAACCCACAAGAGACAGAGCTATCTGAGATCTAGTAAAGGCTAATGCGGAAAAGGATCACAGAACTCCAGGTGGAAGGTCACCTGGGGGCCAGTGACCATCACAGAGTACGGTTCAATTTGGCCACTAGAACTAAATCATTGGTCAACAGAGTTAAGCTAGCCCTGGCAAGCAGAAATACTGGTGAGGGGGTACAGGCAAAGTGGGCAAGCATTAAAGATGCAATACCTGAAGCAACATCCCATTATGTTAGAGAAAAGCAAGAGCAAAAGAAGGAGGAGACCACTTTAGTTTCTCAAAAAAAGTAGCAGAAAAGGTCAGAGCCAAAAGACTGGCCTTCAGGAAATATAAGGAAACGCAGCAGGACGAAGATAGGGAGGCATAAAAATACAGGTTACTCACCTGTAACAGGAGTTCTAGGAATGGTATATGTTGTTCATCCACACTGTCTGGCAGGTTCCTTGCCGCTTTAAATCTTGCCGGAAGGTCTTCAAGCTGGCTCCTCCCACCCACCCGGGTGGTAAAACTCTCTCCGCCCCATGACGCCAGATCCGGCCCGCTGGAAGCTCAGGTTGTGCGTCGAAGCCGGGGAGGTCGGGTGGGTCGTGTGGATGAACAACATATACCATTCCTAGAACTCCTGTTACAGGTGAGTAACCTGTATTTCTAGGGACATGGATATGTTGTTCATCCACACTGTCTGGCAGACTCCTAGCAGTTCTCCGGGAGGAGGAAGGCAAGGCGCACACCCCTACTTAGGGAATAAAGACTGGAGAACAGAGGCCCCAAAACCAGCATCCCGGGCGTGACTAAGGTCGATGGTAATGGGTAATAAAGGTGTGTGCTGACTTCCAGGTAGCAGCCCTGCAGATTTCCTGGATAGGGACGTCCCTGAAGCAGCCACGATGCAGCAGTATGACGGGTAGAATGAGCTCTATCCTCTGGGAGGCTCCATGCCCGCCAACTTATAGCAGAGATCTATGCAGGGAGGTGACCCACCTGCCTATCGTCCGCTTGGCTGCAGGTCTGCCAGGTGGGCTTCAGTGTAGGTGACAAACAGCTGGCGAACCTCTCCCGAATTTCAGCTGCACTCCTTAATAGCGAGCGCTCTTCTAGGGTCCAAAGTATGGAGCCTGTATTCGCCTCCGAGGTGTGATTGGGGTAGAACACCGGCAGAGTCAGCACCTGGTTAAGGTGAAACTCCGACACCACCTTCGGAAGGAATTTCGGTGGGGGCGCAGGACAACCTTGTCCCTGTGGAAGACCAGGTAAGGAGACTCGATGCAGAGTGCCTGGAGCTCTCCCATCCTTCTGGCTGACGTGATAGCCACCAAGAAGGCGGTCTTCCACGACAGGTGAGAGAGATCACACCTGTGCATTGGTTCGAATGGCTTGCCCATGAGCTTTGCCAGTACCAGCAGTAAATCCCACGGAGGTGGAGGTTCTCGCACCGGAGGGGAAATGTGATCACGGCCTTTGAAAAAGCGCCAGACCACCTTTTCCTGCGCCACCGACTGCTCCCCGGCCCGCGCCCGGTAAGCAGAGATGGCTGCCAGGTGCACCTTTAGGGTCGTCGACCTAAGCCCTTGACTAGAAAGGGACCATAAATAGTCCAAAATGCTTGCCACAGAACAGGAGGAAGGGTCCAAGCTCTTGCTCCTGACACCAAATGGAAAATCTCTTCCATTTGAAGGCGAGTATTTTCTGGTCGACTTGAGGGACGCCTCAACAACATTGAGGACCTCGTCGAAAGACCCAAGGCCTGGAACCTAGCCGCGCCAGGAACCAGGCCGCCAGGTGCAGGGATTGAAGGTCCGGATGGAACACCTTCCCCTGATTGACTGAGAGCAGGTCCGGGCAAGCTGGAAGCTGCCTCGGGAGCCTGGAGCTGAGGCTGAGGAGATCTGGGTACCAGAACTGGCGGGGCCAGTCTGGGGCTATCAGAATCACCTGCGCCTTGTCCCTCCTTGCCTTGAGAAGCACCTTGTGAATCAAGGGAAATGGGGGAAAGGCGTAAAAGAGGCCCAGGGTCCAGAGCCTCGAGAAGGCATCCCCCTGCAGCGAGCCCTGCTGAGGGGGGCGGGCATGAAACAGCCTCAGCTCGCATTCTCCTGAGGCAAACAGGTCCACCTGAGGTGTGCCCAAGTGGGAGAACAGATCTTGTACTACCTCCGCAAGAGAGACCACTCGTGAGATGCAGCCCCATCCGCTCAGGGCATTGGCCAGGGTGTTGGAGGCCCTGCCACATGAATGGCTAGGAGATCCGCCCAGGCTGCGTCGCAGTGACCAAATGCGGAGAGCTTCCTTGCATAGAAGCATGGAGCGCGTCCCGCCCTGGCGGTTCAGGTAGTACATGGTCGTGGTATTGTCCGTCTGGACTCGGACCACTTGACCCCGGAGAAACGGAGCAAAGGCGGTGAGAGCTAGGCGGACCGCTCGGAGCTCCAGCAGGTTGATGTGGCATCGGGACTCCCGCGGGGACCAGAGGCCGTGCACTCGGTGTTCCCCCAGATGGGCACCCCAACCCATCAGAGAGGCATCAGTCGATAGAGAGACCGTCGGCTCGGGGTGGACAAACGGGATGCCCTCCTGCAGATGAGATGGAACGGTCCACCACTGGAGAGCGTTCTCATCTCCTGGGTCACCATCACTAGCTGGTCCAATGGATCGCAGCATTGTGACCACTGGCTAGCCAGTCCCCACTGAAGGGGGCGCATGTGCCAGCGCGCCCAACGGACCATGCTGGTACAGGCCGCCATGAGACCCAGGAGGCGCAGGAAGTCCCGGGCAGGGCGCGATTGCCCAAACAGAAATGATTGGGCAAAGGAGGTAAGAACCTCGGCCCTGTCCGCCGGGAGCCGTGCTCTGGCTTGAAGAGAGTCGAGCTCTGCCCCGATGAACAGGATCACCTGTTTCGGCTCGAGTTCCGACTTGGCCTCGTTGATGAGAAGGCCGACTTGAGAGCAAACCTGGAGGGCCAGATCTCTGGGCCGCTCCACCTCCTGTCTGGAGGGGGCTGCTATCAGCCAATCGTCCAGGTAAGGGTACACCCGGACCCCTCGGCGCCGCAGGAATGCTGTCACCACTGCCATGCATTTGGTGAAGACCCTGGGAGCTGGAGATAAGCCGAAGGGCATGGCTTGGAACTTGAAGAGGGATCCCTCCACTCTAAAGCGAAGGAATCTCCGATGTGACGGACGGATAGGGACGTGAAAGAACGCGTCCTGTAGGTCCAGAGAGCAGAACCACATGCCGTGTTCCAGAGATGGCATTATCTGCACCAGAGTGACCATCCTGAAGGTTCGAGACCTTAGGAACTTGTTCAGGTCGTGTAGGTCGAGAATGGGGCGCCAGCCCCCCCGTCCGTTTCGGAACCAGGAAATACCTGGACACGAACCCCAGGTCTGAGGGGGGGTCCTCTACCTCCCTGATCACCTCCTTCTGGAGGAGGAGAGCGATGTCGGCTCGACGAGCCGCCAGTGAGGCTGCGGACCCCGAGGCCCCCCGAGGTGCGACGGCTCTGAAGGGCGGGCCTGCTCGACTCTAGAGGCAGGCCTTTTCCCACCACCTCCAGTACCCACCTGTCCGTGGTAACAGCGGACCAGGCGGAAAGAAGTGTCGAGCTGTCTCCCAATGGGAACCAGGGGGTAGGTGACGGGATGGGGGCGACACCCTCAGCCCGTCACTGGCAGGTTGGAGGAGGGACCGCCGAGGGACCTCCTGGCCTTTCCTCCCGGCTTCCTGTTGGAGAAGCCGACAGCTTGAGTTTGGGATGCCAAGCTCGAGCCTGCTGGCCCTGACGTTGCTGGGTCAGGCGCCAGGCGCAGAAGGACGAAAGGGCTTAGGCTGTGGCTTGCGGCTTTGTCCTCTGAGCGGAAGAGACTGAGTCCAAGGCACACTGACTTCTCGATCCTCTGCAGGTGACCTTCCACCCCAGGGCCGAAGAGGTCAGTCCCCAAAAAGGGAACATCCGCCAACTTGTGCTGGGTATCCGAGGTAGAGGTGGATATCCTCAGCCAAGCCCGACGACGCATGGCCACTGCGGCCGCCACCGACCTGGCACATGAGTCCCCGATGTCTAAAGCAGTCTGGAGCTGCTGTTTGGCAACTGCCCTGCCCTGGTCCTGCACCTGCCTGACCGTAGTCTGCAGATCCGCGGGAAGATGAGGGACAACCTCATCCAGGGAGCCCAACAGGGCATGAGAAAAATGTGCCATGAGGATGGCCGAACTGGCCTGACGAAGGCAGAGAGAGGACGCAGCATAGACTTTTCGCCCGGCATAATCCAATTTCTTGGATTCCTTGTCGGGAGGTTTGTCCACATCCCTGGCGTTCCCGGCACGCCGGAAAACGCTGTCGGTAACCAACCCCTCGGCCGAGGGGTGTTCCAAAAAACCGGACAGGGAACCGGTAGGGACCGCATACTTCCTGGCCATCCTGGCCGAAGGCGCAGGGCAGGAAGCAGGGCGCTGCCAAAGCTCCAAGGCCGGACCCACTATGGCCTCGGCCACCGGAAAGGCCTCCGTAGGAGAATCCCCTCGGTCCAGAATCTCCGTGAGGGGATACCTGGCCCGTTTAGAAACGGGTTCGAGCTTCATCCCAGTGGACTCTGAGATGAGCCGAAGCAACCCTAAGAGGGACGAAGGGCTATCGTCCACTGACTGTCCTCCAGAGGACTCCAAGTCCATATGCTTGGAGAAAAGGGAGGAATCATCCTCGGACTCGGAAGAGTCCTCAAAGAGCTGCCTTGGGCCTGAGCCACCCTCCACCTGCCGAGGTTTATCGGGAGTGAGGGTGACAGACAGCCTATGGGGCAAACCCTTAGCCGACCGAGAATTTTTGGTCGGAGCCCCAACTAACGGCTGTGGAGGCGGAGGTTCCACCAGAATCGGTGGGGCAGCTGGAATTAGCCGAACAACCAGCCTGGGAACAGGCTCCTCGGCTACAACGAGGGGTTGTTTCGGCCGCTCCGGTGACAGCCACTTAATGGCTGGGGAAGACGACTGGGTCGGCTTATTCCCGGTCAAAAGGAGCTGTTGCCAAATGAGTTCCTCATACCTCCGACGCAACTTGCGCCGAAGCCTCCCCTCGTCCGAGGAGGAGGAAGAGGAAGAGCGGCGGCGCCGCTTGCCGCGGTGCTGAGACCGAGACCGCCTATGACGGCGGGATCGGCTGGACCGCGAGGATGTCCGAGACCGAGAGTCTCAGCTAGGCCGAGGACGGCGAGGGGAGGTGTCGGGAATCAGCACTCCTCTCGGCTTGGACGATTCCACCGAAGGCTCCGGAATCAGAGGCACGGACGAGCCGACGGGATCCTCAACTTCCACAGGGGGAACCGGGGAGAGGGGATTCTCAGCTTCTCCAGCCGACAACCCGTCTAACGGGTCGAGAAAAATCTCGACCATGTCGATGGGAGTCTCGGTCAACTGACCTGACGGGGACACCGTAAAGCCAGTGGCCGAAGCGGAGGGGTCGACCGAAGTCGACTGTCGACAAGAAGGGGAAGGGGATCTTTCCCGCTCCCAAGAGCATCGACGGAGAGACTTACTTTTGCTCTTTTTGGACCTGGAAAAGGTCCAGAAGAAGTTGGACCCTCACCTTTCGTAGAGAGGGTCAGACAAAGCTCCTTAAAGGAAGCCGAGTACGAGGCACCTAGAGAGAGCGGGACAAATGCCGAGGCCGAGGTAGAAGGCCCGCCGCCGCCTTCTTCGAGGGCGATCATCTGCTCGAGCTGATCCCCGAGCCCGCCACGCCATGGACTCGCCAACCGGCCTCTTTAGATTTAACTGGAGGAATTCTTTTCTCGGGGCGCCCCAGTTGTAATCGGGCAGCACGGTCTTCCAAGGACGTAGGCCGAAAAGAAAGAGCACAAGTCACAGGCCTGCGGGTCGTGCTCAAGGCCCAAGCAGTAGACATGAATGGAGTGCGGATCCGTCCTAGACATCTTCTGCCCGCAAGGGCACCTCCGGAAACCGGGAGTCGATTTGTCCATCGCAGCCGCAAGGGAAAGAAGACCGAAGTCTTTTTAGCAAAAACTTTTCGATTTCGAAATTTTGAAGAATTAGGAACCAGTTTTATACGCAGAGCGTTAAGGAGGGAACCTGAGCTTCCAAGTGGTAAGGAAGATCTGGAGTCATGGGGCGGAGCCGAGAGTTTTACCACCCGGGTGGCTGGGAGGAGCCAGCTTGAAGACCTTCCGGCAAGATTTAAAGCGGCAAGGATACCTGCCAGACAGTGCGGATGAACAACATATCCATGTCCCTAGAATATCAAATTTCCCTACGGGAAGCAGGGAAGGCAGTAAGGCAGGCAAAGGCCCAAACTGAGGAAACACTAGCACAAACGGTAAAAGAAGGGAACAAGACTTTCTATAGATACATTAGTGAAAGGAGAAATTCCAGAGGGGGTATTGCTAAGATCAAAGAGGATGAGAGGGAGTGTGACAGCCTTGAGGAGCTGCCATGCCTCTCCAGTTCTTCTGCCTCTAGAGGGTGAACAACCAAGATGAGGTTACATAGAAACATAGAAGTTGATGGCAGATAAGGACTGCAAGGCCCATCCAGTCTGCCCATTTTTCCTACCTTATGAATGTGCCATAGGCCTTTACTCTGTCAATGGTCTATCTATTCATAATCATCTGTATTCCTCCCTTGTGCCTATCCCATGCCTGTTTGAAGCCCTGCACTGTATTCATATCCACCACTTCCTGAGGTAGGCCGTTCCATGCATCCACCACCTTTTCTGTGAAGAAAAACTTCCTTACATTCCCCCTTAATCGGCCTCCTTCTAATCTCATGCTGTATCCTCTTGTCCTGCTATTTTTCTTATATTGAAACATGTTAAGACTCTTTCACCTTGTTAATGCCCTTAAGATGTTTGAATGTTCAATGGCAGCTCCTCAAGGCCGTCGCGTGAGATGTCACAGGTCTAATCTCTTACGTAGCGCTCGGTGCGCGGCACTATGTGTAAGAAGCAACACAAGCACCATATGAGCTGGAGAAACCCTCCTGAATGCATGCATCTTAAAACATTCCTTTGTCTCCCCTATTAATGGAATGTTCCCTGTTCTCTTTGGACAAACTTAGCTACTTATAGTTTAAGAAGTTTTTTGTTTTTTTTTTCCTTCAAAGAAGAATTGTGCTGAACCTGTAAGTGATGTTTCCATTAGAAGCTGAAATTTAAATACTGTTTCCAATTCTGTCACCGTTCCATCCTTATAGGCTTTTTAGTTACCCTAGTGGGAGTTTATAAGTCAAACTCTGGTGTTACGTGCCATTTTAGTAAAATAAAATTTATTTCTTAAGCGCCTTTCAGATGCCAAGGCGCTGTACAATAAAATACACAAACGATATGATCAAATAATAAACATCCGTATATATTCAAAAACCATCAGAAAAAGCCTGATAGAACAAATATGTTTTGAGCTCCGGTTTAAAACTTGAGACGTTCAGGCATTCCCTTAACCAATGAGGCAGAGAACTCCACAGGGTAGGGGCAGCATAAGAAAAAGCACGTGTCCCAGATGTTTTTAACCGGACCCTGGGAATCTCTAGCAATCCCTAGTCAGCAGATCGGAGTGAGCGGGAGGGGCAATAGGGAGTAAGGAGATCTTGCAAATACTAGGGTGCCTGTTCATGTAGGGCTTTGTAGGTCAGTAACCCAACCTTGAAGGTGATCCGCCACTGTACCGGCAGCCAGTGCAGTCCGTGCAGCACAGGCACAATATGACTAGTCCTAGATGTACCAGTCAAAAGCCTGGCCGCTGCATTCTGCACTAGCTGCAAGTGATGGATATCAACCCCCAGAAGCCCTAGGTAGAGGACATTGCATTAATTGAAGCGGGAGGTTATGAAGACATGGACCAGTATAGGAAGGTCAGCCTGAGGAACAAGTGTTTCACCCGAGCGATATTCCTTAGATAGTAAAAGGAGGATTTGGCAATGGCAGACACCAGTACTTTCAGGGTCAAACCACTGTAAAAAATAATGCCCAGGTTATGCACCGAGTCTGAGGTCATGAGCTGCACACCATCAAGCCATAAGCCTGAAGGGTGTCCAGCCCCAAGACCCGCCTCCAGAAAGCCCGGGTCCATAACCAACACCTCGGTCTTATCCAGATTCAACCTCAGCCAGCTAGTGCTCATCCAATTCTTGATCTCAGCTAGACAGTTAAGTACGGAGATTGCATCACCCTGTCTGGGAATAAAGGACATATACAGTTGGGTATCATCTACATAGCAGTGAAAACCCAAACTGCATCACCTAATGATATCTCCTAATGGCAGCATGTACACTGCAAACAATGTGGGCACCAATATGGAGCCCTGTGGCACCCCACAGGACATGGGGAGAGCATCAGAGGAATAAATTCCAGTGACAACCCTCTGCGACCTGCCCATGAGGAAAGATCAAATCCAATTTAGGACTGTTGTAGACAGTCCACAAAGAAGCCGCAGGCACTCCAAAAGCACACCATGGTCCACAGTGTCGAATGCCGCTGAGAGATCAATAAGGACGAAGGTAGCATGAGCCTCTCGATCTCTCGCAATTAGGAGATCATTTAAAACCCGAATAAGGGCAGTCTTGGTGCTATGTCTTTTCCTAAACCCAGATTGGAGAACATCATAGACTTTGTGGGTTATAAGACGGTCATCCAGCTGCAACACAACCACCTTCTCAATAACCTTACCCACAAAGGGTAGGTTAGAGACAGGTCTGTAGTTAGCTAGACAGTCTGGATACAAGGAAGGTTTTTTAAGGAGTGGTCAAATGACCGCCTCCTTGAAGGGATCAGGAAAGATCCCCTTCTCCAAAGAACTCCAGATGATTTCAGCAAGGATCGGGCAGATAACATTTATGCAACCTACCAACAGTGGCGCAGGGCCCGGATCCAAACTACAGCTGGCTGGTTGCAAAATCTGGACAATCCTCACAATGTCCATGAATTTCGTCCGGCTAAAGTCAGACCAGGTAGAATGGGTGCTCGCCACCTCCCACTGATCTCCACAGTCCCTCACAGAAAGAGCTGGGCCAATACCCGACCTGATGCTGGCAACCTTATCTGTGAAGAATCGAGCAAGCTGATCACACTTCATTTGTGAAAAATGTCTTTCAGACTGAAGACAGACTGGATAGCACAGTCTTTCCACAGTCCGGAAGGGCTGAGCCAGTCGATTCCGTGCAGCAGCAATCTCCCTGAACAGGAATTCGGCCTTCTTACGGGTGACTGCTGATTGATAGCCCTTACAACGCTCCATCAATCTAAGCCTGTCAGCATCCAGGCCGGACTTCAGCCTTGCTCTCTCTAGCCTTCGACCCACTCTTCTCGGCTCCTTTGAGGACCCCTCAAACCAAGGGGTCCTTGCGCGCAGAGTGAGTGGATGAACATGAACAGGAGCAATTGAGTCCAGGGCGTCACCCACTGCCTTATTATAGGCCAGTACGAGACCCCCTGGACTCATGCATTCACTCGATAAACCCGATGGGTCCAGCACCACCGACAGGCACTCTGGGGTAAGTCCCCTTAAAAGGTGATACTGGACCATCTCCATTGGGGCAGGCCTACTTGGGGGTGCCCCAAAACTGAAACTTATGGTGTGATGGTCTGAGCAACTTACTGGTTCCACCCTCAAGTCTGTGATCTTCATCCCCAGGAGGAACATGAGATCCAAAGAGTGACCCCGATATGGGTAGCAGAGGTAACCACCTGTGTTAGGCCCAACATAGTCGTAAGCTGGAGGAGATTATTTCCAAATTGCGAGAGCTCATCGTCAACCTAGGCATTGAAGCCACCCATAATTAGCCATCTGGGCGACTCCAAAGCCACAACGACCATGAAGTCCGCGAACTCCTTCAAGAATTCTACCCCATCACTGGGTGGACGGCAGATGAGGAGTATCTTGAACCCTACACCTGCTTCCAGGATACACTCAAAGGAGTGGGTGCACCCCACTGGCACATCCACAAGGCCCAGTTCCGTTTAAACATAATGGCTACATCCCCGCTCCTACGATCCAATCTGGAGCAGTGTATCACTGAAAACCCAGCTGGAACAGCAGATGCCAAAATGGGGCCTGCATTACCATCCAGCCAGGTCTTGGTGATGCAAGCCAGATCGGATGTTCCAACAAGATCAGCTATAATAGCCGTCTTGTTCCTAATCCATCTGGCATTTGCACAACACCGCCTGGGTTGGATGGGTCATCGAGGCCACTCTATGATGTAGTTTATGTCCCCTGCTCGGCTCATCCATTGTTAGCACAATGCATCCAAGTTCTACAATAGAACTTAGTGTTCAAGAGGGACATAATCTACACCTTAAAGTTCTAAAATGGTACTTAACACCAGAGTGTAAATCAATAACCACTGAGGTTACTAACAGGCCATTATAGATGGAACAACAGAACTGGAACAAGTATTTAAAAAAACATCTTCTACTGGGAAAAATGACTCCCAGGTTTAGTGCAGTTCTCCTTTAATTGCCACTACTTTGTACATGCCTTTTTACCCCTTGCCTTCACGGTTTAGTGCTGTTTCTATTATTCCTGGCCATTCTATAATGTCAAGGTCACCATTCCTGAGTGAATAGCTCAGTGGAGGAACTGACATCATAGCATGATCTGGAAACTAAAATAAAGAGCAATAAACAGTGAGGAAGTGAAAAAACAGGTCAAACATGATTTCTTCTGGTGGGGTGGGGGCAACTGGATCCTCTCCAAACTAATAGGCTTACTCATCAGTAAAATAACATTCATTCAGTATTAAAGCATTATTTTTATTACACAAATTACTTACACTGGTGCTCTCAATGTATAGTAATTTTGTTTTTTGTAACTTTCTTTATGCCCCCTCCTCTCTAGTTACCTGACCTCTCTCCGGTGCGATCTCACAGCAATGGCCTGTTCCCGCACACCTGAAGTCCCCGACCGACCCCTGGTTTGGGCCCACCTCCACTCTGACTCCAGTGGCCACTCAACCCCCTGGCTCTGAGCCCCCTGAGGTGGTACCGCCATCTCTTACTGGTGCTCTATCTAGAATCTAGTAGAGCGACCAGGGAGTGGAGAACCAGGCATCTGTTGGCATGGCCCAATATTGTGCGTGGGGGCCGTCCCACCAGACCCACCTTAGCCTACCAGGCAACTGGCGTTTTCCACTTTTCTGTCCCCCCTGTTGGCTTTTCTGTGCAATGCGCACTCCCATGCACGCCCACAGGAGCGCCACCACAGCCAATCCCCTTGCTGGAGATCCCAACTGCTTGTGTACCCACAGTCTCCACCAGGAGTCACCAGACAGCGGGATCTTCTACCTCACTCCCTCCCAGGAAAAGAGAACAATCCTCTGGACACTCAGTCCTTTCCTCCCCCTGCCTACTCCCGACGACCAGAGTCTGCTCCCCAACCGTGGTCACCGGTGTGGAATCCAGCGCTACAACCCTCAGTGCCACCGGGCTGGCCTTGATGTATAGTATTGATTACAAAGTTTAAAAAACACAAAAGTAACAATTTAGGAAAAGCATAGCAAGCAAAGATGCTATTAAAACAAGACACAAATGCGTGTTTAAGGAACTCAAAGTGGTTTCAAATCAGCTTATGATCACCTAAACTTAAATACAAGTTTCATTTGATTACAATGTCCAAGTAGATCATATTACACTGTGTAGATCATAATTCTTTTAAGACTACATGAAGATAGCCAGCCCGGTGGTGCTGAGGGTTGAGGCACTGGACGCCACACCTCATGTCACGCTGGCGACCTAGGTTCGGGAATGGACTTGGGTCGCTGGGGGTCAGCATGGGAGGGACAGGACTGAGAGTCCAGAGGACAGCTCTCCTCTCCCGGGCTGGGTAGCGGGCTCATGTCACTCTGCAGCAGCCCCCGGTGGAGATCGGGGCATGGCAAGAGAGACGCCTTATGTCGGGTTGAACGGCAGCGGACGTCTGCCGTTGCTGCGCTGACATCACTGCATGTCCATGCTCCAGGGGGAACATCAAGGCAAAATACTGTGATCCCTGAATAGGTGACAGCCACCTCTGGTACCCCACTGCCACACACCCAACATGGGGCACAACTCACTGGCTCTGCCAATCCCCTGCCTGCCTCGGTCCCAGCATGTAGGGGAAGGCTTGTCAAGCTAGGTAGGTGGGGAGTGCCTGTCCCCGATTTCCCAGGAGGGTCGGCTTCAGGCAAGGTGAGAGGGGTCTGCTTGAGATAGTTACAGAGTGCAGTGGCAGAAAGAAAGCTGACCAAAAAAAAATAAAACAATTCTAATTTATCCTAGATTAAAACAGAGTTCTTTTAATTTAACCTACAAGAGACCTGCAGAAATTATGACCATCACTGCAGCTGTATTCACTCAACTTATAAAATGCAAGCGTGTCAAACAAATGCAACCTTTTCTTGAAGCAGAGCATAAAGTGTACAATATTACATTCTGGTAACCAAGCTTCGGCAGCTAGGACAAGTCTCCACGATCCTAACCATGCAATGAAAATCATTTGCTTCTGTACAGTTTGCTTGAGTTCCATACATATACACACACTGCACCCTTGTGTATGAAAATGGAATTATCTGTGCAGCACCTGTTTGTGCACTAGAGAAAGAGTAAGGTGCCTTGGCGAGTCCCAGGTTTCCAGTTGCCTTGGTGGTGCAACTGGTAGCACAACTGGAATAGCATTCTGGGCGGCATAGGTTAAAAATCACAGCCAAGGCACTTATTTCTTTCTCTCTTCTGTTTGGGTTCCATTTATGAGCATACTGCACCCTTGTGTATGAAAAGTACAGTTACGTAAGAACTTACCATAACAGTAGATCTTCGAGAGAGGCTCTTGCAGTAGGTAATAACTTGTAGGACTGAGCCCCCTATTGTCAGTACCACAAGGAAACTTTTGCTAGCGATGTCTGACGAGGGATCGCCCACTGGACGTCACGTGACTGAGATCAGTGTGACACTATATAGTGGGCGGTCCCCACGTCCGCCTTCCAGTTCTCCAGCCGGAGACCACCAAGGGTCATGACAGGGGATGGGAAAAAGGCCCCTAAATCCAAAAAGTGGCTTTCTGGAAAGAGCATGATAAGAAGATAGAAGGGAGAAGGTGGGTGGGAAAAAGGTTACCTACTGCAAGAGCCTCTCTCGAAGATCTACTGTTACGGTAAGTTCTTATGTAACTGTACTATCTTACTTCGAGAGGGTTCTTGCAGTAGGTAATAACTTGTAGGACTGTGTCCCAAGCAGTAAAGAGTCCAACGGACAAGAGAACTGTACTGGAGGCTGGGACATAATCCCGGCAGGCAAAAAACTAGGAAATCAGGACAGGAGTCCCTGAAGGACTGCTGGTCCAAAACCGGCCCTATGCCGTGAAGCACTGTCCAAACTAGTGTTTCATGAAAGTGTGGACTGAACTCCAAATAGCTGCTGTGCGAATGTCAGCAGCTGATACATTTCTGAAACAGGCGGTGGAAGCAGCCATTCCCCTAGTAGAATGTCCTTTAACCTGACCTGGCAGGACTTTACCAAACTTCTGGTACCAGAAAATACTGCAGCGTGCCAGCCATTTTGAAAGGCATTGTTTGTAAACTGCCACACCCTCCCTTTTTGGTGCAAAAGCAACAAAAAGCTGATCCGTTTTGCGGATATCCTTTGTCCTGTTTGTATAACAACGCAAAATTCTGTGGACATCTAACGTAATTAGAATGGCTTCCCCTCAATTAGAATGTTCAGGGTAGTATACCAGCAATTCTAGAGACTGATTAAGGGTAGTCTCTGAAACAACCTTAGGCTGAAACTTAGGATTTGTGCACAGAGCTACCCGGTCTCTGTGAAAAATCAAATAAGGCACCTTACACATCAGGGCCTGGAGCTCGGAAATTCTACGAGCTGAGGTAACTAACTAAAGGAGCATTTTCCTGACAGGAAACGCATATTGCAAGTACTTGCCAGTTAAGGGAGGTAAATACAGGTTACTCACCTGTAACAGGAGTTCTAGGAATGGTATATGTTGTTCATCCACACTGTCTGGCAGGTTCCTTGCCGCTTTAAATCTTGCCGGAAGGTCTTCAAGCTGGCTCCTCCTACCCACCCAGGTGGTGTAAACTCCTCGGCTCCACCCCATCACGCCAGATCTAGCTCGCTGGAAGCCAGGTTGGCGCCAAGCCGGGAAGCCGGGTGGGTCATGTGGATGAACAACATATACCATTCCAAGAACTCCTGTTACAGGTGAGTAACCTGTATTTCTACGGACATGGATATGTTGTTCATCCACACTGTCTGGCAGACTCCTAGCAGTTCTCTGGGAGGAGGGAAGCAAGGCGCACACCCCCTATTTAGGGAATAGAGACTGGAGAACCGAGGTCCCACAACCAGCATCCTGGCGTGACTCAAGGTTGATGTGGTAGTGGGAAATGAAGGTGTGTGCTGACTTCCAGGTAGCAGCCCTGCAGATTTCCTGGATAGGGACGTCTCTGGAAGTAGCCACCGATGCAGCGGTATGGCGGGTAGAATGAGCTCTTATCCCTCTGGGAGGCTCCATACCCGCCAACCTATAGCAGAGATCTATGCAGGAGGTGACCCACCTTCCTATTGTCCGCTTGGCTGCAGGTCTGCCAGGTGCAGCTTCAGCATAGGTGACAAACAGCTGGCGACCCTCTCCCCGAACTTCAGCCGTCCGCTCCTTGTAATAAGCAAGCACTCTTCTAGGGTCCAAAGTATGGAGCCTATATTCGGCCTCCGAGGTGTGACTGGGGTAGAACACCGGCAG
Organism: Neoceratodus forsteri; assembly: GCA_016271365.2. Lineage (NCBI taxonomy): Eukaryota > Metazoa > Chordata > Ceratodontiformes > Ceratodontidae > Neoceratodus > Neoceratodus forsteri. The sequence continues at coordinate 80,972,174 of CM057453.1, forward strand.
AGTCAACACCTGGTTAAGGTGAAACTCCGACACCACCTTCGGAAGGAATTTCGGTGGGGCGCAGGACAACCTTGTCCCTGTGGAAGACCAGATAAGGAGACTCGATGGAAAGCACCTGAGCTCTCCCATCCTTCTGGCTGACGTGATAGCCACCAAGAAGGCAGTCTTCCACGACAGGTGAGAGATATCACACCTGTGCAATGGTTCGAATGGCTTTGCCCATGAGCTTAGCCAATACCAGCAGTAAATCCCATGGAGGTGGAGGTTCTCGCACCGGAGGGGATATGTGATCAAGGCCTTTGAAAAAGCGCCCGACCACCTTCTCCTGCGCCACCGACTGCTTCCCGGCCCGCGCCCGGTAAGCAGAGATGACTGCCAGGTGCGCCTTAAGGGTAGTCGACCGAAGCCCTTGCTGAGAAAGGGACCACAGGTAGTCTAGAATGCTTGCCAAGGAACAGGAGGAAGGGTCCAGGCCCTTGCCCCGACACCAAATGGAGAATCTCTTCCATTTGAAGGCGTAGCATTTTCTGGTCGACTCCTTACGGGACGCCTCAACGATGTTGAGGATCTCGTCAGAAAGACCCAAGGCCTGGAACTCTAGCCGCTCAGAAACCAGGCTGTCAGGTGCAGGGACTGAAGGTCCGGATGGAATACCTTCCCCTGACTGATTGAGATCAGGTCCGGGTGGGCTGGAAGCTGCCTCGGGAGCCTGAAGCTGAGACTGAGGAAATCTGGATACCAGAACTGGCGGGGCCAGTCTGGGGCTACCAGAATCACCTGCGCCTTGTCCCTCCCCACCTTGAGAAGCACCTTGTGGATCAAGGGAAATGGGGGAAAGGCATGGAAGAGGCCCAGTGTCCACGGCCTCGAGAAGGCATCCCCCTGCAGCGAGCCCTGCTGAGGGGGGCCGGCATGAAACAGTCTCAGCTTCGCATTCTCCCTGGAGGCAAACAGGTCCACCTGGAGGCATGCCCCAGTGGGAGAACAGATCTTGTACTACCTCCAGCAGGAGAGACCACTCGTGGGACGCAGCCCCAATCCGGCTTAGGGCATCGGCCAGAGTGTTGGAGGCTCCTGCCACCAGGATGGCAAGGAGATCCGCCTCCAGGCTGCGCACAAGTGACCAAGTGCGGAAAGCTTCCCTGCACAGAGGCATGGACCGCATCCCGCCCTGACGGTTTCGGTAGTACATGGTCGTGGTACTGTCCGTCTGGACCTGAACCACTTGACTCCGTAGAAACGGAGCGAAGGCGGTGAGGGCTAAACGAACCGCTCGAAGTTCCAGCAGGTTGATATGGCATCGGGACTCCTGAGGGGACCAGAGGCCGTGCGCTCTGTGCTCCCCCAGATGGGCACCCCAACCCATCAGAGAGGCATCGGTCGACAGAGAGACCGGCAGCTTGGGGCGGACGAACGGGATGCCCTCCTGCAGATGTGCTGGAACAGTCCACCACTGGAGAGTGTTCCACATCCCCTGGGTCACTGTCACTAGCAGATCCAGCAGATCGAAGTGCTGTGACCACTGGCTGGCCAGCCCCCATTGAAGGGGACGCATGTACCAACGGCCACGCTGGTGCAGGCCGCCATGAGGCCTAGGAAGTCCCGGGCAGGGCGCAATTGCCCAACCTGAAATGATTGGGCAAAGGAGGAAAGAACCTCGGCCCTGTCCGCTGGGAGCCGTGCTCTGGCTCGTAGAGAGTCGAGCTCTGCCCCGATGAATTGTATCACCTGCTTTGGCACGAGTTTCGACTTGGCCTCGTTGATGAGGAGGCCAACCTGAGAGCAAACCTGGAGGGTCACATCTCTGGACCGCTCCACCTCCATTCTGGAGTGGCTGCAATCAGCGAGTCATCCAGGTAGGGGTGCTCCCGGACCCTTCGGTGCCGCAGGAATGCTGTCAACGTTGCCATGTATTTGGTGAAGACACTGGGGGCTAGGGAAAGGTCGAAGGGCATGGCCCGGAACTCGTAGAGGGATCCCTCTGCCCTGAAGCGAAGGAATCTCTGGTGGGACGGACGGATTGGGACGTGAAAGAACGCATCCTGGAGGTCCAGAGAACAGAACCACATGCCTCGTTCCAAGGATGGGGTTATCTGAGCCAGAGTGACCATTCTGAAGTTCCGAGACCTTAGGAACCTGTTCAGGTCGTGCAGGTCGAGAATGGGGCGCCAGCCCCCTGTCTGTTTTGGGACCAGGAAGTACCTGGACACAAACCCTGGGTCTGGAGGAGGATCCGCCACCTTCCTGATCACCTATTTTTTGAGGAGCAGGGCGATATTGGCTCAGTGAGCCAACAGGAGAGGCTGCGGACCCCACAGCCCCCCGAGGGGCGATGGCTCGCAAAGGCGGGGCCTGCTCGAACTCCAGGGGCAGGCCCTTTCCTACCACCTCCAACACCCAGCGGTCTGTGGTGATAGCGGACCAGGCGGAAAGGAAGTGGCAGAGCCATCCCCCCACGGGGGGAACAGACGGGGGAGTGACGCAGCTGGGGGCAACACCCCTCAACCAGTCACTGGGCAGGCTTGGAGGAGGGACCGGCCGAGGGACCTCCTGGGCCTTTTCCTCCCTGCTTCCTATTAGAGGAAGCAGCAGGCTTGGCTTTGGGGTGCCAAATGCGAGCCTGCTGGCCCTGATGCTGGTGCTGTTGGGCCGGACGTGCCGCAGGTGCAGAACGGCGAAAGGACTAATGTTGTTGTTGTCGACGGCCCTTGTCCTTCTGGGCGGAGGTGACCGAGTCCAGAGTGGCATTGGACTTTTTGATCCACTGGAGGTGACTTTCCACTCCAGGGCTGAAGAGGTCGGTCCCCAGGAAGGGGACATCCGCCAGTTTATGCTGGGTATCCACCGTGAAGGTGGATATCCTCAGCCATGCTCTGCGGTGCATGGCCACTGCGGCCGCAGCTGATCTGGCAAAGGAGTCTCCAATGTCCAGAGCCATTTGGAGCTGCTGTTTTGCCACTGCTCTTCCCTGGTCCCGTACCTGCTTAACCGTCATCTGCAGGTCGGCCAGGAAATGAGGGATCACCTCATCCAGGGAGCCCATGAGGGCGTGGGAGAAATGTGCCATCAGCATGGCCGAGCTGGCCTGGCGGAGGCCAAGGGAGGACACAGCGTATACTTTGTGCCCGGCATAGTCCAGTTTTTTGGACTCCTTGTCGGGGGGCTTATCCACATCCCTAGCATTCCCAGAAGGCTGGAAAACGCTATCAGTGACCAACCCCTCAGCAGAGGAGTGTTCCAAAAAACTGGACAAAGAGCCAGTAGGGACGGCATACTTCCTGGCCATCCTGGCTGAAGGCGCAGTACAGGAAGCAGGCTGCTGCCAGAGCTCCAAGGCTGGGCCAACAATGGCTTCAGACACCGGAAAGGCCTCCGTGGGTGAATCCCCTTGGTCCAGACTCTCCGTTAGGGGATACTTAGCCCACTTGGATACGGGCTCGAGCTGCATCCCGGTGGACTCCGAGACGAGCCAAAGCAGACCCATAAAGGACGATGGGCTTTCGTCCATCGACTGGCCCCCAGAGGACTCCAGGTCAATGGGCCTGGAGAACAGGGAGGAGTCGTCGTCAGACTCTGAGGAGTCCACGAAGAGCTGCCTGGGGCCTTAGCCACCCTCCACCTGCCGAGGACGGTCGGGAGTGAGGGTGACCGACAACCTGTGGGGCAGACCCTGACCCAACAAAGAGTCTTGGTCAGCGCCCCCGATTTCAGTTGTGGAGGCAGAGGTTCCACCACAATCGGTAGGGCAGCTGGTTTCGGCCAAACAACTGGCCCAGGCTTAGGCACCTCGACTACAGAGGGGTTGTTTCGGCCGTTTGGGTGACAGCCACTTGATGGCTGGGGAAGACGACTGCGTCGGCTTGTTCCCAGACAGAAGTAACTGCTGCCACATCAGGTCCTCATAGCGTCGATGCAATTTGCGCCGAAGCCTCTCCTCTTCCAAGGAGGAAGATGAGGATGAGCGGCGGCACCTCTTACTTTGGTACCGAGACTGAGACCGACGATGACGGCGGGATTGGCTGGACCAAGACGATGTCAGAGACCGAGATCCTCAGTGTTTCCGAGGACGGGTCTGGGAAGGGGTGGGGGATACCCGCACTTCCCTCAGCTTGGAAGCCTTGACCAGGGACTCCGGCACAGGAGATGCTGGCAAGTCCTCGGTCTCCACCGGGGGAACCGGTGAAGAAGGGTTGTCGGCTTCACCAGTCGACAGCCCATCCGACGGGTCAAGAAAAATCTCGACCGCGCCGACTGGTGTCTCGGCCGCTGACCTGACGGGACACTGTGAAGCCAGCAGCCTTAGCCGAACCTCGGATCAAGTCGGTGTCGACTGTCCGGGAAGGGACCTTCCGCCCCCACGAACGCTCGACGATGGGACTTACCTTTCAATCCTTCTTTGGACCGAGAAGAATGTCCCGATGTCCCTCTCCCTTCGTGGAAAGGGATTGGCAAAGCTCCTAAAAGAAGCTGAGTAGGAGGAACCCAAAGAGAGCGGGATAAATGCTGCGACCGAGGAAGAGGATGATGCAGCCTGTGCCGCCTCCTCGAGGGCCGATCATCTGCTCGAGTTGCTTAGTCGAGCCAGTCACGCCAGGTCACAGCCCAACGGGCCTTGACTTCATCGGCGGTAGCGCTGGGTGCCCAAGCTGTAACCGGGCAGCGCGGTCTTCCAGGACGTTGGCCAAAAACGAACGGCATAACTCGCAGGCCTGCGGGTCATGGTCTAGGCTGAGGCAGCAGATGCACGTGGAGTGCGGATCCGTCCTGGACATTTTCTGCCCACATGGGCACCGCCGAAATCTGGGAGTCGATTTGTCCATCGCAGCCGTGAGGGAGTAATTTGACCAAAGTCTTGAAAATTTAAGAATAAGTTTCGGGTGAACTGAAGAATTAGGATCCAGTCTATACGCACAGCGTTAAGGAGGGAACATGAGCTTCCAAGCGGTAAGAAGATCTGGTGTCATGGGGCGGAGCCGAGAGTTTTACCACCCGGGTGGGTGGGAGGAGCCAGCTTGAAGACCTTCCGGCAAAATTTAAAGCGGCAAGGAACCTGCCAGACAGTGTGGATGAACATATCCATGTCCCTAGAAGGTAAATTTTTCTAAAAGAAAATTAGGGTTCCATGGTGGAGCAGGGTAACGCTCCGGGGGTTTCAGATGTAAAATACCTTTCAAAAAGGTTTTGGGGTGCTGGCCCAGTGGCGCGGAGGGTTGAGGCGCTGGACGCCACACCTCGCGTCACAGCGGGGACCCGCGTTTGGGAACGAGCTCGGGTTGTCAGGGGTTGACAGGGAAGGACTAGGATCGAGCATCTGTTGACAGCTCTCCCAATCCTGGGGATGGTTTGGGAATCTTCTGATGCACTGGCGACTCCTGGCAGAGGCTGGGGCTGCTGCAGTACATGGCAGCAGAAGCTCGGGGATTGGAGTAGTGGCAGACATCTTCCAGGTGCATTCAGAAGCATGCGCATGCTGGGCGGGACGTCACTGCACGTCCGTGCTCCAGGGTGGAAATTAAGAAAAATCCCGCTTCCTTCGGGTGAGGTGACGGTGAACATAGGCAGACCGTCAACCTCATGCCCAATGTTGGCTGACTCACCGGTTCTCCTTGGGGTCTGGGGCCGCTCCTTGGGGGGTTTGGGGAGTGCCCAGACCTCGCATACCTGATATAGTCCCAGAGTTGTTCGGTTCAGGTGGGCGCTTGTGTATGGCGGCTGTAGATGGGACCCTGAGAGATGCCCCGAAGGTAAGGGTGCATACATTGAATCTCCAAAAAAAAAAAAAAAAAAATGGTTTTAAAGACCTCTAACTGAGCATTTGTCTTGCCTCCTACTGGATCATGGTAGGCAGAGAGTGCTGCTAGATGCACATTCAGCGATGAATAACTCAAACCCAGGTCCAACAGATGGAGAAGATACTCCATGACCTGGGGAGCGGGGCACATGAAAGAAACATAGAAACATAGAAGTTGATGGCAGATAAGGACCGTAAGGCCCATCCAGTCTGCCCATTTCTTTTTCTACCTTATAAATGTGCCATCGGCCTTTGCTCGGAAAGGATCCAGATCTTTCAAGGCGGCCCAAATGGAAAAGCGCTCCCACTTCATGGCATAGGTAGTTCTGGTAGACTGCTTTCGCGCCTCTACCAAAATATGAGCTACCCTGGGGGAAACCCCATACCTAGAAGTAGCTTTGTCCTTAAGTGTCACGCATGAAGATGAAGGAACTTCAGCCCTGGATGAACCAGTGTGCCCCCTCCTGGGTGAGGAGATCGTAAGATAGAGGTAGAGGGATCGGAGGTTCCACTGCTAGCTGCTGAAGCAGCGGGAACCAGATTTGTCTAGGCCACAATGGAGCTATCAGTATAATTTGAGCTCCTTTTGACTGAAGCTTGATCAACACTATGTAATATTGGAAAGGGAGGGAATGCGTACAGAAACCTCCCTGTCCAAGAAAGCGACGATGCATCTTGCCAGAAAGCACCATGCCCTGGATCGAGTGAACAAAACTTGGGAAGTTTTACATTTGATGGGGCTGCGAACAGATCCACTTCTGGATGACCCCAAAGGTAAAGATGTGATCAAGAACTTCTGGTTTTAACTCCCAATCATGAGTTCTTACCCTGGTGTGGCTGAGAATATCTGCGAGAACGTTCTGCCCACCTGGGACATGAACTGCCAGGAGATGGACTTTGTGCAGAACCATCCAGTTCCAAACCCGCATCGCTTCTCTGCAAAGAGGGTACAAGCGGGCGCCCCCTTGTTTGCTGATGTACCACACCACCCACATGTCTATTTGGATCAACAGTTTCTCCTGTAGGAGGATGTGCTGAAAAGCTTGGAAGAGCACAAAGCAATGTTCTCATTTCCAGCACATTTATGTGCAGGTGAGCCTCTACAGGTGACCACAGTCCCTGGGTCCTGTGGCGTCCAAGATGGGCACCCCACCCCTGTCCCGGTGCATCTGCAGTCAGTATCTGAGAGTGAGGAGGGGTCTGGAAATGAACTCCTGGAATCAGATTGCTGGAGTCCTGCCACCACAACAGGTCCCGCTGCACTGGGCTTCAGAAGATGACCGGACTGTCTAAGTCTTCCCTCCTCTGATCCCACGGAGATCGAAGAGCCCACTGTGAAATATGCAAGTGGAGTCTGCCAATGGGACTGTGGGGATAGCCACTACCATGAGGCCAAGAAGACGGAGAACCGCCCTCGCCGAAATGTGTCTGCTGGAGGATACCAGCTTGGCCCGTCTCTCCAGGGTGTCTGCCTTGTTCAGGGGGAGAAAAGCCATACCCTGCACTGTGTCTAACATCATCCCAATAAACTGTCAGTGTTGCGAAGGAGCAAGCTGGGACTTGGGGTAATTGACCATAATACCAAGGTGCATGAAAAGGTGCAGAGTAGCCGACAGGGAGACTTCCAACCCATCCCTCGACGGTGCTGTGAGCAGCCAATCGTTGAGGTAGGGAAAGACACAGTGCCCTTGACTCCTCAGGGCCTCTGCCACTACCGCCAGGCATTTGGTAAAAACCCACAGGGCAGAGAATAGGCCAAAAGGGAGAGCTCTGAACTGGTAATGCTCCCTTTGGAAAGAAAACCTGAGGAATTTGTTTTGTGGACGGAATACTGGGATGTGTAGATACGCATCCTTCATGTCCAGGGCACAAAGCCATTGTCCTTTGAAGAGGAGTGGCAGAAGGCTTTGTAGTGTCAGCATTCAAAACCTTTTGTGCTCTATGAAGAGGCTGAGAGCACCAAGATCTAAAATCAGGAGCAAATCTCCTGTCTTTATGGAGATCAGGAAGAAATGAGAGTAAAACCCTTTCCCTATCTGGTGTGCCGGCACTGGCACTATGGCTTCCTTGTGAAGAAGAGCTATGACTTCCTCCTTGAGATGGGGGATATGTGCCCTTGGGTAATGAGAAGGCCTCGGTGGATTGTCTGGAGGTCTTTCTGTGAATTCTAGGACATGACCAAGCTTTATTATTTGAAGCACCCAGAAGTCTGATGTGATGGACTCCCATTCTCCTAGATGCCTCGCGAATCTTACGCCCACCTGTTCCTCCAATAGAAGAGTAGGAGGGAGGGCGGCCAAAGAGTCAGGTATGTATGTGTGCGTGGGGGGGTTAGAGGGCCACACCTGAAGTTCTATGTGTTTTGGCTAAAAGGCAGCAGTGGCTGAGAGCCCCATGCTTGAACTGGTGCCTGGGGCCTTGTTGATTTTTTGTCTGACATGTTTTGCCAACAAAAAGGACGCTTTTGTTGTTGTTTCGGTACGTACATAGTATGGACAGACCGAAGAGCTGTGCCTTTGTCTTGCAGGCTTGTTATAATGTCCTGGGCATCTCTGCCAAACAGAACAGAACCCCCGAAAGGGGCACCTTGGACAGACGACTGAACATCAGGGGCTAGCCAACACTCTTAGCCAAGAGTAATGGCGAAGGCTAACAGCTGTGGCCTTACCTCTAGCGGAGGAATCCACCGCATCAAAGGTGGCCCACAAGGAATGGCGTCCTGCCAACTTGGCTATTTTTAATGTGGATGCCACGGAGGATTTAGTATCAGAGTCCAGTAGGGCCTCGACAACTGGCTCAAGCTGGAGGAACAAGGTCTTCTGGTACATGTGCGAGACACTGTTCAGAGCATGTATAGCTAGAGTAGAAGATGCATAAAACTTTCTCCCAAACTGTTCCATTTGTCTGGACTCCTTATGAGGAGGGGAAGTACTGAGGTGCTTTGGCTTAGCAGATCTATCATGGGCCAAGTCGGCCTTAGGATGTGCACCAAGGTGGTCCTTGTCCTCAGCAGTTCTATAAACCTGGTCTGCTTTCTCTGCCATGGCCGGGATGGAGGAAGGTCTCTGCCATATAGTCGAGGAAAAGTCCTCGTGGGGTTCCAGCCATAGGTGAGTGAGAACCAGACTAGTTTCTGGGGAATCAAGATGTTCTGCCAGTCTTTGTCTTTTTAGATCCAGAGCTTCTGATTTCCATCCCTGGGCCTCCGCCATGTGCTTGAGGAGTTCCACAAAGGAGGACTCTTTGACAGGTGATTCTGGAGATTCTCGAGGGACTAGTTCCTCAGGAGGAGGGGTTTCAAAATTTGAACTGGCGGAAGAGGAATCAGAGTCCGCATCGGAGTCTTCCAGAACCTTTTCAGGGATTGGAGGATCTGGCTCAGAGTCTGTCTGACGTCAGGGTTGCCGTGGCTGACAGATAGCCTGATGTTACAGGACAAGATGGTACCAGAGAGGACACCATGGGAGGGTGAGTTGGGTAGCTTGCGTCCGGAACAACTGGATGTCTGCTGTCTAGTTCTGAAACCAATTGGGTTTTGGTTTCAGACCACCAAGATTTCAGAATTTCCTGAAAGTCCACCTGGGTTTGTGGAGGTGGAGTGGGAGGAGGTGGAGGCTGTGAGAATCCAGAGCCATGACCATGTCCCCCAAAGCTAGGAGATGGGTAATGTGGGTAACCTGGTGTGTGAAAATAGCCAGGGTATCCGGAATAGTAACATGATGAAAAAGGATCCGGCATCAGGGCTAACGGAGGATATGCAATGCCCGATGTCAGATCCAAATGGGGGAATCCTGACAGCTGCCCTGACAGGTGATACCCTGATGGCGGGCCCAATGGAGGATATGTTGATGGATCCGGAGGATAGTCTGACGGCAGCCCTGCCAGAGGGTAGCCTGCAAGTGGCCCTGACGGGGATAGCCTGATGGCAGCCCTGATGGAGGGAAGCCTGACAGCAGCCCAGATGGAGGTATGCCTGATGGACCTGAAGGGCAATCCAATCCAGAAGGGTGAGGTCCCCAAGAGAGGTCCTGTGGGTGGGAGCCCCGACAGGGGCAGTTCTGGTACCACTGTGAGCGTCGGAGCTACCGTGAGGCCCAGTGGTAGTCTTTCGTCAGGAAGATCTGATGGAAGGGCTTCGTCCGTTGGGCCTGGCGACAACAGAGGAAGGTCAGACGGAACCGAAGGTGAGGGTTCTCCATGAAGGGAGTCTCGGGGAGACCCTAGTCCTTCAGCCAGGACAGAGCTGATGTCCGGCAGCGTCACATCAGAGTCTGACAGACGCAAAGAGGTCGTGTGGTCGTGAGAAGGTCCGATGATCTACTGATCGAACTGGGTCATGCAGGAATTGGTGACTCAGACACTTGACTTACCAACCCAGCTGATCATTCGTTGGGGGTACTGATGAGCAGCTTATCGGCCATGCCTGCCAACTTAGAGCCTGGCGTGGAAATGGGCCTAAGAGTCAGTCAGAGGGCAGTCCTGGACGAATCCGAGAAGCCCACCGCCACCTTAACCAGTGGCAGGGGGTGAAACCTGTTCTGGAAAGAGCGCAGGTTTGGCTGCGACACTTGCCTTCCCGGGGGAAGGGGGCCAAACCTCTAACAAAGGGCCCGCAGGCAGCTTCGAAAGAGGGAGGGAGGGAGTGCTCCGTGTCCTGATGTTTTTCTTTATCCCTTTTCTTCTTCTTCTTATGTTGGTCCGATAGCAAAGAAGAAGAAGCACTTTGGAGCTTTTTTAGTTCTTTTTCCATAGTTGTCATTTTTTGAGGAGATGGGCCTCGAGCGATTGCTGGTGTCGTTTCCATGTGGCCTGGTTGAATTTGGCACAGGACTCTCATTCCTTGACTTTGTGGTGAGGGCTTAAACTGAAGAGGCAGAGGGAAGATGATCCTTGTGCGGCAGCTGGATGCCGCACGATCCGCACTTGTTTTTATACGATTCCGATGGAGAATTGGATGACATACAAACAATTTACTTTAAAAGCAGAAAACAAGAAATAGCGGATACTCATGCAAGGAATGGAGGCATTCGAGCTGCTGCGACGAGCTTCGGTTGGTCTGACTTGCACAGGTCAACAACGGGAAAGAACTGCAGGGTAGACGTGGGGACCACCCATTATATAGGGCCACGCTGACATCAGTCACGTGACATCCGGTGGGCAGTCCCACCTCAGATACTGCTAGCAAAGGTTTCTGTGTGGTATGACACCAGGGGGCGCAGTCCTACAAGTTATCTATTGCAAGAGCCCTCTCAAAGTAAGATCTGTAATTATCTGAGCAGCACCAGACTGCATTACAAAAAGAGTAAGGTGTTTCTGAGAGTCCTAGATTCCCCACTGCCTTAGTGGTGAAGCTGGTAGCACAATCAGCACAGAATTCCAGGCAACTTGGATTCAATTCCCAGCTAAGACACCTTTTTCTTTCTCTCTTCTGCTTCTGTACTTCCACCCACAGTGTTCATAACCACCAAGCCTGGCCGCAGATCCACAGGTATCTGTGGGACATGCAGGATACAGTACTGACAACATGCACTGAAACAGCTTTGGTGGTGGTGGGGGAGTCACACAACAGCCAAGCCACACACAAATACTGAGAACAGAGAATAAATCCATACATCACTATTAACAGGAGCAATTTAGGTATTTTTGAGGGATCTATCAGACTTCACCCACACTGCTGCCAACGGTTGAATAAATGGTCATGTGAAACTGCACAACAATTCAGAGACTAGGTGTTTCTTATTGCACTTTCTCAGTGAGTTCATCGCAGGGTACAATACAATTTCCACTATGGACCATAAAACTAGCTGATGAGCTGAAAGAAGAAGAAAGGTTTTGTTTGAGTCTTGTTACACAAACACTGATGGAAGAAGCTGCACCTATCTCGGCAGGGAGACCACTGCACAAAACTCAGGGGTTTACTGGGACAACGCACTGGCTCTTGCTATCTGCAACCCAAGTCAAAGAACCAACAGCAAACCGAGGCCAGCACAGAGCACACACTAGGGCATAGGGGGTAAGCAACTGGCAAGTTCAACTAAATAAACTAGTACTTCTTTACCTTAAATTAAAAAAAACAAAACAAAAAAAGACTGGGAGCTACTATTTCCACAACTCCTATATTTATGGCATATTGCTAAGTTCATAAAATGTGCTATAAACCCTGGGACAGAGGACTGAAAACATATCTAGTGAACTGTATTCCCCAAATAACCTACTTTTATTTATCCAAAATGTGTTTAGAGGGATAGCCACACTGAGCCGAGGCTTGTTTTCAGGTGCATGGGTAAAACAACAACAAAGTAGGAACAATCATTTAAACAGAATAGTACAGTGCTAGTGCAGCAGAGTGCCAGAGTGTCATGTCCGGTTACAAAATACGAATACAGAAATTAGTGCAAGTTTAATGCAGTTTCAGGATAGGGTTACAATTGCATGAAGGCTGAACAGAGAGCCTTAGTAGGCATTTTAAAGAAAGGTGGGGGAGAGCTGGTGGAAAGAGGGAGGCTGGTTCCAGAAAGCAGGGAGCTGGTGCGAGAAAGCCGCTTGACCAGTGTTAGAGTGCAGGTGGGGGATGGAGAGGGTGTGCGACTCTCTGGAATGCAGTTCGTATTGCAGAGGCAGCTGGAGAGAAGAGAGGACAGGTAGGTAGATAGTGAGCCAAACCAGTATTTGGCAATGTGTCTGGAGAGGTAAGTGTAGGGAAAATAAGGACAATGAGGAGTACAGTGAACAGTGGTAGGTGCGGGGGCGGGGGGCATGTTTACAAACATACATACTGAAGTAGACAGATGCCTTTTAGAATCCATTTTTTTCCCCTTCGAGAGAATTAATGGAGGGGGCAGAGTAGAGGAATAATATGATTATTATGTGCCTGATCTGTTATGACTCTGACCAGCAGCACCCTCCTAAACAAGCCATCAGGAAGGCCAAGCAGCAGGGAGTCACTACAGTCCACCCAGGAGATGGTAACTGAATGAGTGAGACAGCATATCTGTTTGACAAAAACTTCACTGGATATTGGTTTTTCTTACTCATAGCACTGAAGTTTACCGACTTAAGGCTACTATGCGAATGAAACAAATCTGAGTCGAATGAAAGGGAAATTCTAGATGAAGAAAATCTTGTGTCACTTACTACAGCATGGCTTCAGTACCCCCCCCAAAAAAAAAAAACATGCATGCACACTTGCAAAATAAAACTGTAAATGGAAGAAAATTTGAGATTCTTAGTTTCACCATTTGTTCTTCTCTGTTCAGTTTTGATACAGTACCAAATCTGTGGATGGTACGTGAAGGGACACAGACCAAACTGAAGTTTGTAGTACAAAAATATGACAGAGGTCATTTACCAAGACCACTGAAAGATGAAACATATCTGTTGAGTGCACTGAAATACCCCCACCACAAAATACCTACCTGCATCAGCATCAGTGGCCTGCACTTTGGTCAGAAAGGTTTTCGGCTCAGTGTTCTCAAACACGGATATGGTATAGGGGTCAGCTGAAAACTCCGGTGCATTATCATTCACGTCTTCAACAAACAAAATGATGTCAGCCTGGCAGAATCTTCCTCCACCATCTGTAGCCCTGGTCTCAAGATTATAAATCGCTCGTAGCTCCCGATCCAGTGGGGCCAACGTTCGCATTTCACCAGTGTCGGGTGCATAAAAATTTGTGACCGTCATGTCTGGGTTTAGAAGGCAATAAAAGCAGGGCTCAAAGATTTTACTTGTTGGCTAACTATGTTAAAATTCCATGCTTTTAAATACTGGTTAACAACTTCAGAAACTTTGTGCCTCATTAATGATTTGCACTACAAATTTACTAGACTTGGAATTTTGGACTTTATGATGAACCTTTCCTATTGGCTAATACAAGTTCTGGAATCTGTAGAAAGAAAGCAAACAAAAAGTAAGCAATTACACATCCACAGGATGTGCAGACATGATAAGCTATACATACACCTCAGATGTGATGTGAGGCATAATGTAAAGCAGAGTGCCTCAGTCACTGGAAAAATGTGTACATTTCACTAGTGCAAATTCTACTGTTTTAAAGGGAAAGACAATATTTGCACAGAGCTCATGAAAAATAAGTAAAAACAGACCATGGCCTTCCTATCACTCAGTGGCAGTATTACCACTCCTGATGCCAGGGATTTGGGTTTGGGATCGAGCTAAGGACATCTGAGGATAACTGGCGTAAAGGAGGGTCAAGCATTGCAGAGGGCACATAACTCTTCAGGGGAAGGAGAGCAGCAGGCTCTGCAGCTATGCTGCCCCATGTGACACCAACTGGTGGTGCAGCTAGAGTGGCTTGTGTGCGTGCGTGTGTGTTTGGGAGGAGGGACTGATGCTGCCTTGGCTCTGTACATGGACATCTTTCTTATCTGCATGCACATGAACTCCTTGCCAACATTGTTACAGAGGGAGCAGGCAAAAATAAGGAAGACAAGTCCCCGTGCGAGCAACATTACGTTCAACATTTAAAGGCTTTGCTGGGATGACTGCCCTCCACCCTGTGCCAATATTAGATAGTCCTGCAGTGTAAGACTGATCCCCTGAGGCTCCACCAAAGGGCAGACCCATGGTGAATAAGGGACTGTGCAAGCAGCAGACAACAGACAGAGCTGGCCAGCTGATAGGTCAGTACCAGCATTCAAAGGGATAAAAAGAACATGAAAAAAACAGCACAGACCAGCCTTAAAGAAACTTCTTTGTATTTGTCCAACAAAAGAAAAAGTCTGCCAGGTAAACTCCTACAATTTTAGTTTCTATTTTTCAAACAGAGAGTTGCAAGCATTCTTATAACCATTAGATAACCCTGTAGTGATAAAAAGCTTTCTGTAACCACTAATGAGCTTTTCTGGCATGTGTCATTATATAAATTTCTTTTGTTTGGTTTAATTTCTGTTAAGCTCCTTGTTTAGTCACCCCAAATGCTAGGATTTTTTTTTAAAGGCTGATTAGGACTCCATTTCTTCACTCCGATCCTTGGGAGAGAGGTTCAAAATGGAAGAAAAAAAACAAAAAAACAGACTACCGGGTTAAGATATGTGCTTCCCCCAACCTTACTGCTCAGTTCCATTTTGTTTGAATTGTGAGGATCTGTAAGTAAGAAAGAAAGAAACACAATGCTTAATTTCTTTGAACTTTTTGTAACAAGGCCAGCCCTATGAGACACAGCATCTCATTTTCATGGGGGTCCCAGGGAGGACAGCAGCAGTAAACAGAAACAATGGCAGCTCCATTACATCAGCCACCATATAAACCAAACATTCCCAAAGTCATGCACTGCAGCAGGTAATAATGAAGGAAGTGCCCACAGACTGCAGTCCACATCCATCAGCCAGACTGACCGTTTGGAGCCAAGGATGAAAGGTGCAGTAGGGGATACTCTGGTTGATAGTCAGGCTGGCCTAAGCAGCATACAGGTATGGGGTGCAGCGTTATACTGGAATGGGAGATTTTATAAAAGGTGGGTGCAGAAACACAAAGTCCTTTTATTCCAAACTCTTTCTTCACCCAATGACTTTGATGTAAAGTGGAAGAACATAATGAGTAGGTACTGTCATTTTTTGTTTTAATTTGTGATTTTCTCCTTGCACCAGCTGTGGCCACCATCTGCCTCGTATAGCTACTACCCAATCCTTTAGCTTGCCCGTCCCCCAGAGGGCTCCTTATCTGCCCAGCAGTTTACCCCATGGTACATGGACCTGCTTTGATGGGGGAATGTTAGCCTTGATACCAAGTAAAATCCTATATTGTTATGATATGCTTGCATGTGTGATATACCACATATCTTCTAACTGAAGCCCCCGTCTAATACAAGCTGCCCTGCTATTTAAGCTGCATCCAGTCATTCTTATTACAAGCCACAGTCCAGCTGAAGCTGTGGCTTGTATTAGTGACGTCACCCATACTGTCAGGCATAGTCTCATTGCACAGCAGGGCAAATATATCTGTTCTTGTAAACAGCGCTGAAAAGTGTAGATTATCTTTCTTGCCAGCCCTCACTGTGCAAAATTTAAGACGCCAACTATTCGTAAGGTCAGTGCTTTGCTTTTGAATACCCTCGCTGTCTCTGCACACAAAAACTGACTCACCACATCGCACATCAGGACAAATGTAGCTGCACAATCATTTCTGTAAATACCGGATCACTCACTCGGCACACAAAAAATAACAATGCACAGCAGGGGACTCTGGTAATCCAGGTAAGGGAACCAATGTGAAAATCATTGGGAGGCTCTACGCTCACGTTTTCTACCAGGGCACGCTGGTCAGGAACAGCGAACAGACAATGGTGCAAAGCAGACATAAGTGGAGATCAGCTATTTAAATAAAAGCTGTCTCTAGTTAAACCTGCCTCTAATTACAGCCACATGGCAATACAAGCTAATATAAGCTGCAGCTTAAATTAGAATTTATACAGTATTTGCAGCATATTGTTACTTGTTTTTAAATAAAAAAAGAAATTCTCTTAGTGTTACGATAAGGGCACTGGGTCTTTAGCTTCCACCTGGACAGCCAGCTGAGATAGGCAGTTTAATGTCTCATCTGAAGGATGAGTGCCTTATAGAGACACAAGCTCAGTGCGGCCACAGAGATGGCTCTCAAATCATCAAATGAGAGGGTGACTGAAAACTAGGTCACTGAGTGTGCTCAACAGGAGTTTACAGTCTACTTAGGTCAATGATGACATCCCCAGTGAGGTGGAGGAGAGACACTAAACATGCCCAGGTAATAAGATCCAACACTTGCAGATATGGTAGAATTTACAGTTTGCTCGTAGATTATCCAAATTCCTTCTTAGTCATTTTTATAAGAACAATTTCAAACCTGAATCCTAATTTATGGTCCGTCACTCCTGACACCTTCATCAAGGTCTCACATTTTCTTAAGCCTAAAGGAATCCACTGACAATTGTTTATAACCCTTCAAATATTTATACTGGCTAAAAGCTGTGGTTGGACTTTTGTATACTAACACAAACTTTCTGATGGTCAGCAGCTGGTGCAAGCAATTTCTTCCTGTGATATGACTGGGGACAAACCAAACTAAAGATTCTTACCAGTGTCGGGGGTGCAATCTGAATTTGTCTGCATCAGGTCCATGGAGTGTGTAAGTAATTTCAGCATTCGAACGAATGTCAGCATCAGTAGCAGACACCTGCAAGACCAACTTGCCTGAAGGGGCATCTTCTGGAACAGTTTCTGTATACAAGGCCTAGAAAAGCAGAAACAGTGTACAGAGAAAGCGGTAATACAAACAGCTTACAAGGTTAACAGAGTTCTGATAAGCTCTGACCCATCTTCTCTGGGGGACAACGTAATCCAAACCAATTTTTTAAGAGGGGTCTTTCATGCCAACATATTCCCCCAGTTGCTTTCATTAGTAGAATCAAGTACAAGTTTATATCATTGCAAGTCAAAGGAACTAAAATGTAGTGGAACAGAAAGACAGAAATAAAATGACGATTGATCAGTACAATTACAACAGTGTTGCAGGATAATCTGGAAAGAAAAAATCTATATGATAAGATGGCCAACAGAGTTTGGCTAGCCCTGGCAAAAAGAAACACAGGTGAGGGGGTACAGGCAAAGTGGGCAAGCATTAAGGATGCAATATTTGAAGCAACATCCCATTGTGTTAGACAGAAAAGGAAGTGCAAAAGAAGAAGGAAACCACTTTGGTTCTCAAATACAGTAGCAGAAAAGGTCAGAGCCAAAAGGCTGGCCTTCAGGAAATATAAGGGAACACAGCGGGATGAAGATAGGAGGCATACCAAACTGCCCTAAGGGAAGCAGGGAAGACAGTAAGGCAGGCAAAGTCCCAAACTGAGGAAAAACTAGCACCTAACAGTAAAAGAAGGTGACAAGACTTTCTATAGATACATTAGTGAAAGGAGAAAGTCCAGAGGGGTATTGCTAAGCTTAATGGAGAAAAGGGAGCATGTGAGGAGGAGGACCCTGTAAAGGCATCTATCCTAAATAGATACTTTTGCTCAGTATTTACTGAAGAGAAGGTAGGGCAGGGTCCACAGCTCAGCATCATGGACACAGGTGGAGGGAGGTGAGCACTACTCCTTCACAAAAGAAAAGGGTCCTACAAGAGCTTGCTAAGCTCAGGGTGGATAAGGCAATGGGACCTGATGGCATACATCCCAGGGTACTTAAGGAGCTAAAGGTGGAACTAGCAGAGCCATTAGCAGAACTGTTTAGTGAGTCTCTTGAGCACAGGAGAGGTCCCAGAAGACTGGAGAAGGGCTCATGTGATCCCGCTCCACAAGAGTGGTAGCAGGGAGGAGGCGGGGAACTACAGACCAGTCAGTCTTACCTCAGTAGTGGGCAAGATTAAGGAGGCACTCCTTAAGGAAAGTATAGTGCAACACCTGGAATCCATAGGGGCACAGGATCCAAGACAGTATGGGTTTACAAAAAGGAAGGTCCTGTCAAACTAATCTCAAAGATTTCTTTGACTGGGTAACCAGAGTGGTGGACCAAGGGGGAGCAGTTGATGTCTCCTACCTTGACTTCAGCAAAGCTTTTTGACACTGTTCCACATAGAAGATTGATAAATAAGCTGGGTAGGCTCGGGGTGGGTCAGAAGTTGGTCAACTGGGTGGCAAACTGGTTGACAGGCAGAAAACAGAGAGTGGTGGTAAATGGTATACAGTCAGAAGAGATTCAAGTCACAAGTGGGGTACCTCAGGGATCAGTCCTGGGGCCAGTCCTCTTCAACAGCTTCATTAGTGACCTTGCAGATGGACTAGAGGGTAAGGCTTGTCTGTTTGCAGATGACACCAAGATCTGCAACAGAGTAGATGATCCAGATGGGGTGGGCAGAATGAAAAGAGATCTGGATAAACTAGCAAAATGGTCAGAAGAGTGGCAACTGGGATTTAATGCAAAGAAGTGAAAAATCATGCACATAGGGAAGAGAAACCCTGAAGCCACCTATAGGCTGGGAGGGGAGTTGCTAGCAGTCACAAAGGAAGAAAGAGACTTGGCATCATCATCACTGATGACCTGAAATCATCCAAGCAGACCTCTAAAGCAGTAGGTAAGGCTAGGGGGGTGTTAGGGTGTATTAGTAGGGGTATCACAAGTCGTAAGAGGGAGGTAATAATCCCTCTTTACAAGACACTGGTTAGGCCCCATCTGGAGTACTGCATGCAGTATTGGAAGCCACACCTTCACAAGGACATTAACCAAATTGAGGCAGTCCAGAGAAGGGCAACCAAAATGATGCAGGGACTGCATCAGAAGACATATGAGGACAGATTAACAGTGCTCAATATGTATACCCTTGAGCAAAGGAGGGAGAGAGGTGATATGATCGAGGCATTCAAACGCCTTAAGGGCATTAACAAGGTGAAAGAGTCTAACATGTTTAAATACAAGAAAAATAGCAGGACAAGAGGACACAGCATGAGATTAGAAGGGGGCCGATTAAGGGGGAATGTGAGGAAATTCTTTTTCACAGAAAGGGTGATGGATGCATGGAATGGCCTACCACAAGGAGTGGTGGCTATGAATACAGTGCAGGGCTTCAAACAGGCATGGGATAGGCATAAGGGAGCAATACAAATGACTATGAATAGATAGGCCACTGACAGAGCAAAGGCCGATGGCACATTTATAAGGTAGAAAAAGAAATGGGCAGACTGGATGGGCCTTGCGGTCCTTATCTGCCATCAACTTCTATGTTTCTATGTTTCTATATACTGCTGATGCTCCATTAAGAATAAAACAGTGCTGGCCTGTGGGGATACATTACTTGTACTCTGTGAACTGAATGGGAAAAGTACAGTTACGTAAGGACTTACCGTAACAGTAGATCTTCGAGAGAGAGGCTCTTGTAGTAGGTAATTACATATAGGACTGACGCCCGCTGGCGGCAGGACCCCACGGAAAAATCTTTAGCTAGCAGTCCCTGGTGAGGGACCGCCCCCACGTCAGGTGACCGGCGTCATACAACGTCGGTATAAAGGGGCGGTCCCAGACTCCTGCCTTCCAGTTCTTTCCCGCCACAGGCCCGGAAGGCCCGGACGAGAGAGAAGCGGATGTTTCCATTCCTGGAAAAGGAGCTGAAAAAGCCTAGGGGGATGGAGGGCGGGAAGGTATTACCTATTGCAACAGCCTCTCTCGAAGATCTACTGTTACGGTAAGTTCTTACGTAACTGTAATATCTTACTTCGAGAGGGCTCTTGCAGTAGGTAATTACATATAGGACAGAATCCCAAGCAGTCTGGAACAAATGAAAGGCACCGGGAGGAGGAACTACTCCAAAAAGTAGCAAATAATCTAGCAGGTCTCAAGAAAGGAGGCCTTGCAAGACAGCTAACCCGAAGCCTGCTCTACGGCGAGAGGCAATGTCCAAACTGTAATGTTTAGTAAAGGTATGGACTGAAGTCCAAGTGGCAGCAGCACAGATGT
This sequence comes from Neoceratodus forsteri, assembly GCA_016271365.2. Lineage (NCBI taxonomy): Eukaryota > Metazoa > Chordata > Ceratodontiformes > Ceratodontidae > Neoceratodus > Neoceratodus forsteri. Next base: position 80,992,403 of record CM057453.1, read on the forward strand.
CTGCTGCAGACACGTTCTTGAAACAAGCTGCAGAGGTAGCAACTCCACGAGTGGAGTGACCTCTGACTTGACCCGGGAGGGTTTTGTTGTACTTGTCATAGCAGAAGGTGATGCAATGTGCCAACCACTTTGATAGGCATTGCTTAGAGACAGCATTGCCTTCTCTTTTGAGAGCAAAAGAGATGAACAACTGATCAGTCTTTCTTAGATCCTTCGTCCTATCAGTGTAGTATCTCAGAATCCTGTGAACATCCATGGTATGCAGCAGATATTCTCCTTGATTGGAGTACTACGTGAAAAAAGCAGGTAATTCAATAGACTGATTTAACGTAGATTCCGCTACCACCTTCGGGAGAAACTTAGGATTCGTGCGAAGAGCTACTCCTTCTTTGTGAAAAATCAGATAAGGGATATTGCACATCAGGGCCTGGAGCTCGGAAATTCTGCAAGCTGAAGTAATGGCCACCAAGAAGAGCGTCTTCCATGATAAAAACTTCAAGTCTGCGGAAGCCACAGGCTCAAAGGGAGGAAGGGTAAGTTTCTCGAGGACAAAGTTTAAGTCCCAAGGGGGAGCTGGAATCCAGACAGGGGGCCTGAGATGAAGGACCCCTCTGAGAAAGGTTTTGGATACCTCCAGCTGGGAAAAAGCCTTATCAGTGAAAGGGACATGGTAGGCTGAAATAGCTGCCATATGGACTTTCAAAGAGGAGTGACTGAGGCCCAGGTTGAAAAGATGACGCATGTACTCAAGTAGAATGGTCACAGGACAGAAAAAGGGCTCCATGTTCCTGGACGCAGCCCAGATGGAAAATCTTTTCCATTTCATGGCGTAGGTGAACCTAGTGGAGGGTTTTCTAGCCTCCACCAGAATCTCGGCCGCCTTAGGAGAAACGCCAAAACGAGATTGAGCTAGGTCTGCAGGAGCCATGCATGGAGTTGAAGGGACTTGAGTCCCGGATGGACCAGGGTCCCCTGATCCTGGGTCAGCAATCCTGGAGATAAAGGAAGAGGAAGAGGAGGAACCTCTGAGTATTGTTGTAGAACAGAGAACCAGATTTGCCTGGGCCAGAAAGGAGCGATTAGAATCATTCTCGCTCCTTCCAAAGCAAGCTTCTGTAGCGCACAAGGGACCAGAGGAAATGGGCGGGAAGCATAGACAAATCTGTCCTTCCAGCTTAGAGCGTCACTCCAGAAAGTGCCTCGCTCTGGAGCGAGTGAGCAAAAGATTGGAAGCTTTGCATTTTGGGAGGAGGTGAACAGGTCTATCTGAGGAGTCCCCCAAATCTGGAAGATGCTTTTTAGAACTTTTTTGTCCAGTTCCCACTCGTGTGGTAGAGCCGACGTGTGACTTAGTCTGTCTACCAGGACACTGTCGACTCCTGGAACATGGATCGCCGTGAGGTGAAGGTTGTGAAGCGTTGCCCATTCCCAAACTCTCATCGCTTCCCTGCACAGCGGGTAGGACCGAGTCCCTCCCTGCTTGTTGATGTACCACACCACACACATGTTGTCCGTTTGGACAGCTAGGTGACCGGGAAGGATGAATTGGTGAAGGGCCTGGAGAGCATACAGCACTGCTCGAAGCTCGAGCACGTTGATGTGGAGAACTATCTCCAAGTTTGACCATAGGCCCTGGGTTCGGTGAGGACCCAGGTGGGCTCCCAACCTTCGCCTGAAGCGTCCATGGTCAGAGTCTGATCGGGGAGGATGAAAAAGGGACCCCCGGAAAGGTTCTCTCGAACCATCCACCATTGCAAGTCTCTTACCATCGGGAGGAGATCAGAATGAGATGATCTATGTCATCACCCGCTGATCCCACTGAGATCGGAGAGTCCACTGAGAGATTCTCATGTGGAGGCCTTGTGGAACCGTCCGGGATGGCGCGCCATAAGCCCCAGTAGACGGAGCACTGACCTCGCCGGAACCCTCCTGTTTTCCAATAAGAGGGGAAATCTGGTACTGGAGGGAGGCACCCCTGTCTGGAGGCAGGAAGGCCCTGCACATTGTCGTGTCGAGGATTGCCCCGATGAACTGGAGCCTTTGTGAAGGATCTAGGCGAGACTTGGAATGGTTGATGGTAATACTCAGGCCAGTGAAAACCTGCTGGGTGAGGGAGAGAAATTGCAGGAGTTCCTCCCTAGATGGGGCCGCCAGGAGCCAGTCGTCCAGGTAGGGAAAAACCTGAACTCCCAGAGTACGCAGGTGGGCCGCTACCACCGCCAGGCATTTGGTAAAGACTCGGGGAGCCGAGGAAAGACCACAAGGGAGCGCCCGGAATTGGTAGTGGTCCCCTGGAACGCAAATCTGAGGTACTTTCCGTGCGAAGGGCGAATGGGGATGTGTGGTACGCATCCTGCATATCCAGTGCGCAAAGCCATTGGTCCGGCCGGAGCAGGGGCAAGAGGGTTTGAAGGGAGAGTGAGATAGAGAATGGGTCTGAGATCTCCCGTCTTCTTTGGTACAAGGAAGAAATGGGAATAGTAACCCGTCCCGTGTAGGTGAGGGGGGGACGGGCTCTATAGCCTGCTTCGCAAGGAGAGCAGAGATTTCTTCCCTTACCAAAGGAAGATGGTCCCTTGAGTAAGAGGAGTTCAGAGGGGGGTGACGTGGAGGTTTCTGCAGAAACTCTATGGAGTGCCCCTCTGCTATGATCTGAAGCACCCATGAATCTGATGTTATCCTCTCCCAACCCGGAAGGTGGAGGGAGAACCTCCCTCCTACCGGTTCCTCCGGGGCGTCGGAGGCGGTGGGAGAGGAAGAGTCAGGTGGTGTGAGGTAGCGCCGCAGCTGGGGCACCCGTTGCTTTTTTACGCGGCGGGGGCCTGGCAGCTGTGGGGGCCCAGCGTTTAGTGGCCCGCCTTCCCTGAGGTTTTGCTTGAGGCTGGCTGCGTCTGCAAAAGGGATGGCGCTGCGGGGGATGGGGACGGTACACTGAATCAACAGATTTAAGTGCTGTCCTCTTCTCCTGCAAGTCAGTGATGATGTCCTTGACATCACCACCGAAAAGCACAGAACCCCTGAAAGGTGCTTCTTGAATTGCTGACTGCACCTCCAGGACCAGACCTGACACACGGAGCCATGCGTGACGCCGAAACTTATGGCGAATGCAGAGCTCCGTCCTGCGGTGTCCACTGCGTCGTAGGTCGTCCTCAGAATGTGACGACTGGCTGAATGAGGAGAATGGACCAGGTCGGCTAACTCCTGCTTGACTTGGGAGTCAGGCAAAGAGTCAATCTTAGATTCCGCCTGGGTAAGGACAGCCTTCTGGTAATCCTCCATATGTGCTACATAATTCAGGGCCCTAATCCCCAGTGTGGAAGAAGCGTAGATCTTCCTTCCATACTGATCCAGAAGGCCGGATTCCTTATCCGGGGGAGACGAGCTCAAGTGTTTCAGGTGTGCGGACCGGCCGTGAGCGGCGCTAATCACAACCGAGTCTGCACGGGGGTGAGAGTCTAAGAAGTCTACATCCGCTGGAGCCTGGTATAGCCTGTTCAACTTCCTAGAAAGTGGGGCTAACACCGACGGTTGCTTCCAAATAGTGGAAACAAGGTGGGCGTGAGGCTCGATCCAGGGTGGCACTAGGGTAGGAGACGTAAGGGGCAAGTCCAGATGTTCGGCAAGTTTAACCCGTTGAGGATCTGGCTCTAAGGAGTGCCACTGATGGACTTCCTGGATCTTTCTGAGCAACTCCATGAAGGAAGGAGACTTCGGAGGAGTCCTCGGCTGAGGCTTGGACGGAGAGCGCAGCTCGTCGTCTTTCTCGGAACACCCATCGGAGGCCTCTGAGGAGTCCGAGAGAGAAGAAGAAAAGGAATTTGAAGCAGAGTAAGACTCGCTAGCTCGTCCAGGGGGAGGAACGGGTTCCTTAGGGGGAATCCCAGGATGCGTGTCCTGCCCCTCTCTGGATCCCGAGGGCAAAACCCGGGAATCCGGAGGTGGAGAGGGAGTATGCCATCTGGGGCGTACGGGAGCTGGTGGTGGCACCGTCGCCGTAAGACGGCTCTCGACTTCCTTGGTGAGCTGAGCCTTGGCCTCAGCCCACCAGGAGGCAAGAGTCTCCTGGAGATCCACTGGCGGCCTATGGGGCGGTGGAGGAGGAGGAGGGGGATAGTAGTATGGATTAAATCCGTAGGGAAAGTATCCGTAAGTCGGCTGCGGGAATACCGGAGCCAGGTACTGCGGCGTCGGAGGAGTCGGCGCCGGGTACTGTGGCGCAGGATATTGAGGACCTGGGAAAACCGGCGTCGGATAGGACGGCGGATACCCAGGCACTGGAGAAGCTGCCGGAGCAGCCGGCCCAGCCGGGTACTCCACGGGCGGATCCGCTGGGATAGGCCCATGGCGTGGAGGGCCCGATGGAAGAGGTATATCCCCGCCAGCGTCGGAGGGGCCGGTGTCGGAATCGGCGTCGGTGGGGCCGGCACCTGGGAGCCAGCGTCAGATCCGGCTCTGAAGGAAGAGGATCGGACGGTAGCCCAGGATCCTGAGCCTCTTCCCGAGATGGAGGAGAAAAATCCCCAGGGCAAGCAGGGGGGGCTCGGGCTCCCCTGACGGCAGCAAAGGCTGCGGGGAACCTGGTACGACAGGCGAAGCAGAGTCTTCCGTAGGCTCCGAAGCCCGGCGCACATCGGTGACGTGTGGCTTAGAGGCCGGATCCCGGCGGACGCCAGAGGAGCCGGTGTCCGACTTCGGGAGTCCCTCGTCGGATACAGGCCGAGGGTGGGAAGAGGCCCGGTCTGAGGGGGACACTGCCATGCGCCGCCCCGAAGGGTCGAGTGTCTTAGCGGCCTTCTCCCGGCGGACGTCAGAGGAGCTGACGTCTGGCTTAGGGGAGGCGCCCGCACCAGTAGGCCACAAGCCTGTGGCGGTACTGGGGGCTGGAGCCTCCCCGATGGGCCGACGCCTCCCTCCAAAGCCTTGGAGGCTGCCGTCAAGCATCTCCGGAGGGGATAAAGAGCCCGCGACTCCCGCTGGAGTCACGGAGGAGGAGGCCTTCTCCCGGTGCCTTTCCTTGTCCCGCTTCTTGTGCCCTTCAGGGGAGGTCGACGCCTGCCTAAGTTTCTTCAACTCCTCCTCCATTGCGGACATCTTCTTTTTGAGGAGATGGGCTTCGAGGGACTGCCGGCGTCGTCTGCGGGTGGCCGCGTTGAATAGAAGGCAGTGCGGACACTTGTCGACTGCGTGGTCGGGGCCTAAGCAGAAAAGGCAGAGGGAGTGACCGTCTTTGTGAGGCAGTTGGGCTACGCACGAGTCGCACTTATTCTTTGAAGGGGATGACATAAACTGACGTTCACCTGACGAAAGAAGAATAAAATTCTACACTGAAAACTTTTTCGGAAAAACCGTGAGTAACAGGACTGAGCGATAAGAACTTAACCGCGAGGAGCTGCAATGCAGCTGACGGCGGAAAGAACTGGAAGGCGGGGTCCGACCGCCTTTATACCGAATGCTATATGACACCGGGTCACCTGACGTGGGGGCGGTTCCTCGCCAGGGACTGCTAGCTAGAGATTTTTCTGTGGGGTCCTGACGCCGGCCGGCGTCAGTCCTATATGTAATTACCTACTGCAAGAGCCCTCTCGAAGTAAGATCTCAAGTTTCATGAGCAAGGGGGAAGAAGTGGGTGTTAAGACTGAGCATGAAAGCCATCCCAGTGGTGCTGAGGGTTGAGGCACTGGACGCCACACCTCGCGCCACGCCGGTGACCCAGGTTCTGTGACAGACTCGAGTAGCCGGGGGTTGGCGGGGAAGGAAGAGGATGGAGCATCTGGAGGACAGCTCTCTTCTCCCTGGGGAGGGATCTATGGCTTGGTGTCCTAGCAGCCCCTGATAGAGATCGGGGGGGCATTGCAGTTACACCAGCTGACGCAAGGGGCAGAGTGTGGCAGACGCCAGCAGGGCAGCCATGCGCAGGCGTCATTGTACGCCGCACTCCTAGGGAAGGAAACTAAGAAAATCTCCTTCCTCGAGGATAGGCGATGGCACCTTGCCCCACCGAGCCACACTCCAGCACCAGGCTTCTCTCCTCACCGTGCCGACTGCCCAGCTGGCACACTGGATTTCAGATAGAGCGCCCTGGGTGGAGAGGGCAGTCCCACCTCAGAAGGCGCAGAGCCAGGGGATCTGCCGGGCTGGTGCGGGGTGAGAAGAAAGCTTCAGGTGGGAGGTAGAGCATGTGGTGTGCGGTGGATGCCTGAGAGTTTTCCCCGCTGGTACGGAGTATAAACAAAGTATAGAAAAACAAAGACTGAGCATGAAAAGGGAGGAGGAATAAATGTGGCAGGAGACAAACAAAAGGGACAGGTATGCTAAAAGAAAGTACAGTTTACATATGAACTTACCGTTAACAGTTGATCTTCGAGAGATCTCTAGCAGCAGGCCACACGTGTAGAACTACAGTCACCAGGCATAGGACCACAAGGAAACTTTTCTAGCTCACAGTCTAGCAGGGGGTGGCCCACGCAGACATCGCATCCCGATGATGTCCTTCCCCTATAAGAGTGGGCAGCCCTGTGCATTCCTCAGTTCTCCTGCCGGAGACCATAAGCAGAAAATCCCCAACTGGTGAACAGAGGAGAAATCAGAGATTCCCACTAACAGAAGTGAAACAGAGGGTTCACTGACACGGAGAAAGGGAGGCAAACACAAAGAGCACCCCCAGACTAAGAGGGATGGAAGGAGGGATGGCATTGCCTGCTGCAAGAGATCCTCTCGAAGATTTACTGTTACGGTACGTTCTCTCACGTAACTGTACTATCTTCACTGAGGGTGTCTCTTACAGCAGGCTACACCTACTGAATGGGTCCCAAGCAGTTCTGACAGCAGAGGAACCAGTCTGGGCTGCTGGAGACTATAAACCTAAGAAAGAAGGCCCTGAAGCACATTTAGGCCGAAATGGGCCCTATGTCTCAAGGCAATGTCCAGACTGTAATGCTTGGTGAAGGTGTGGACAGTACACCAGGTGGCAGCTGCACAGATCTCAGCAGTGGACACATTCCTGAAACAGGCAACAGAAGTAGCCATACCCCTAGTGGAATGGCCACGGACAGCACCCTGATGCCTTGGTGTTGCCGGTAAGCTACCACCATTGCAATGGATTGGTGAAGACCCTGGGCACAAGAAAGAAGCCAAGAGCATGACCTTGAACTAGTACAGCACCCCTTTCACTCAGAACCGGAGGTACCAGTGGTGGGACAGACTAGCTGGGATATGGAAGAATGCAACCTGGAGGTCCAGGGAGCAATAAAACAGGCTACTTACCTATAACAGTAGTTCTAAGAGTGGCATATGATGTTCATCCACACTTTCTGGCAGTTGCCTTTCCCTTCAAGACTGGCTGGAATGTCTTCAAGCTGGTGCCTCCCACCCACCTGGGTGGTAACTCCCTCGGCTATGCCCCACGATGCCAGATCTTGCCCGCTGGAAGCAGTTGTGTGCACCAAAGCCAGTGGAGGTCAGAAGGGTCCAAGTGGATGATTATACCACTCATAGAAAGATCAGTTACGTAAAGACTTTTTCCGTTACAGTAGATCTTCTAGGAAAGTCTCTTGCAGTAGGTCATCACTTCTGGGAGTTCCCAATAGGTGGCACTCTATTACCGAAGTTTCTTCTAGCCAGTCTCCATACCATGGACCCCCCACATGACCTCACTTCCTGGGCTGTGCCTATAAAAGAGGGTGGTCCCTGGTAGTCTCCGTTCCCCGCCTGTTTCAGCTCAAGAAAGCAAGGAACCGAGGTACCAAAGCCTCCCAACCCTATATCGTTTTCCCTGTTACAGAACAGCAGGGGGCCGGAGGGAGGGAAGCTACTTACTGCAAGAGACATTCCTAGAAGATCTAGTGTTACGGCAAAAGTCTTTGCGTAATTGATCTATCTTCCACGGAATGATCTCTTGCAATAAGTCATTACTTCTGGGAGATTCCCAAGCAGTTATGTGGCAGTGGGGTGGCCAGGTATGGCATTCTACCGTACATATAGTGTGGCCTTAGGACAGATAGGTGCTGACTGTAGTGTCTCGGAATATAAAGAGAATTTTGCATTTTATCTGTAAGTACTCTATTTTAGTATTCGTTAGAGTTATGGCTGAAAATCAAGCCAGATAATAGAGTAATTGGTCGGTCTCAGTGGCATGCAATGAAAAAGACAGTATATGTCAAAGTCTATTGGGTTCTGAGTTTCGAACAGCAACCCTAATGATACAATGTTATTTTCAGTGCTACAACATATTAAGTAAATATATATATTTTGTTATGTCTCTCAAGTCATTATAAAATGCATCCGTTTTGGCAAAAATAAGCTACATACGTAGCAAATAATGATGTGAAATGAAACAATGCATCTATTCCTTAATGGAATCCAGTGACTGTTAAGAGTCAATAAAGTCCATTGTGCATTAGTAATCTCATTTGCAAAGGGGTCCCATGTATTGCAGGGCCTGCAGCCTTGTTGGGTATAAACCTGAAATGTTAGCATATTTATAATATATGTACCCACCCTTGTATTGATGGTTTCTCAGCATGTGAGTAGTAGCAGGCCCTGTTCATGGGAGGGACACAAAGATAAGGCACACAAGAGGCATAAAGGCATCCCAATGGAATGACCATAATGGTCTGTAACAGTGATACCTCAGAAGTGGCTAGGTATATAAAACTTCGAGGCAAAGGCCTCAGTATAATTTTAAATCAAAGCTTCAGAAAAGGTCTCCGAGGCCGAGAAGACGAGGTTGGGACGTAGTCTAAAGTTTTTAATGAGAGGAAGAGGCACTTGGCCATCCCAAGGGGTGGCCACGGTTCAGTTTAGATGTGTTCCTTGCCATTGGTTCTTTGCCTTTAAAGTTTTCTTTTTGGTTATAGTAATTTCCAGTTTTATATGAATAATTATACTGAGGGCGTGGTTTGTGGTACATATATTGTACTGTTTTTAGTTGTCTGTCTGATGCTTGTAGATCGTCTAGTATTGTTTGTGCCCCTGGGCCAAAAAGATGGCCACCAGAAAAAGGGGCATTAGCCACTTTTTGTTGAACATTAGGTGCTATCCCTGAGAGTCGGAACCATGCCTGATGGCATATAAGAATACCGATTGCTGAGGCTATAGCCGAAGCATCAGCAATGTCGTAACCTGATCATAATAAATGTTGAGAGAGGGGAGTAAGTGTGCTTATTATTGATGTGAGTTGCTCTTTTTCAGGGGATGTAGGTAGTTTACTTATAATGTCCCCAGCAGAGGTGCCCACTACACGCTGGTATTTCAGCATATGTCCCATGTAGTTAAGTATTCTAATATTTAATGTATTTAGAGCAAACACTTTCTTCCCCATATACTCAAAACGTTTAGTGTCTTTTTTCAGGAGGTACTGTACTTGTATGTCTGGGTTTGCCAGTGCGGTTGTGAACAGCTGCAATACCCAGAGAGTCTACAGTGGGAACATTTCTTAAATACTGATAATCAAGGGGAGCCTGATAAAGCCTATGTGCTTTTCTAGGTAGCTCCTATGCCGCTATGGGTGGACTCCACGCTTCACTAATCGCGTTTCTGAACGTTGGTATAAAAGGAGGGACTGCCCGGATAGGTTCTTCCAGGATGTCAAGATATTCTGCCATATCTTTACTTAATTTATCTTGTTCTGTTGTGGTAAACCCCACTGTTTTTTGTATTCGTAGCATCATTTCTGGGAATGACGGGTCATCCGGTGGGAAAATAACCTTTAATGGTTGTAATGTTTCTTTGTCCCAGTATGATGGCACAGAACATGGGGACTCATACCCTCTTGTAGTAGGGGAACCATCATAATTAGTGTCTTTGGAATGTTCCGAAATTATATGAGGATCTGAAAAATATTCCTCAGAATATTCACGAAGAGGCAGAAATGGTGAGCGTTCTGGCTCTGTGCGTGCCTGTTTTGATGAAGGCGGAGACAAAGTCTGTGATTGAGGGTTTTTTACTGAAGTGGGTGGATAGTCAAAACCCATAGAATTTAACAGTATTTAAAATGTCTTCTATGTTTGGCACTTGTGAAGATGTATTAGTCATGTAAGCGGGTTCTGAGCCCTGTGTGCATGGTGTCGGGGGATCAATTTGTGCCTCCCGACAAAATGATCTGGCACGTCTTTGAAGTTTTTGTTCATCACAGATTGGTTTCTGAGCACCATGCAGGAGTGCAAATGAGGCAGGTTTGCCTCTACGTTCTGTGGTATATGATCCTTTACTTTGTGGAGATGCAGCCCCCTAAGTATCTTTTGATACTGTTTTGTAAGAAATGTCATGGTTTTTCATGGTTAAATTTTTAAGAGGGTCCTGCATAAATGCATTATATGCTGGTAAAGGTGCTGTTTTATGATGCAGGGGCAGCTTTGTTGATGGTGGGATCAGTCTCATCGACGGAGGAATACAAGCATGCCTCGTCGACGCTGTACTGTGTCTTATTGATGATGGATAAGTGAATGCATGCTCCGTCGATGGTGGAATACTCCTCGTCGACAATGGGGAAGTCAGTGCATGCTCCGTCGACAGTGGGATGCTCATCGTCAATGATAGAACAATAGGCATATTCCTCGTCGACGAGGGAAAGTGTGTTATTGACAATGATAAGGTAAAAGCATGCTCCGTCAATGGTGGCAGGCTTCTTGTCAACGATGGAGGTTTAGGAGCATGTCCCGTCGACGGGGGAGGTAGCCTAGTTGATGATGAAGCATGTAGAGTGTGTTCCGTAGACGGAGGAGGTGTTTTCATCAATGATGATGTCTTGTGGAGCCCTCTCTTTGATGGGGGAGTGTGCCCCGTCGATGATGAATGCAGCAGGACCCCCATTATCGACGGTGAATGTGGTTTCGTCGATGGGGGAGCTGAGGAATGACGTCCTGTTGATGAACGTTCCTTTCTGTGTGAAGTTGAACTTCTATGTTCTTTTGATGAAGAAGTGACTGCTGTCGACAAGGGGATATGGCCCGTCGATGAAGAATGTTTTCTTGATGATCCATGTTTAGGAGATATGACTGCTGAAAAGCGGTCAGACAGGACTTTAGGTGAAGGTATTTCCTTCCGTTTTGCTTCTTGAAGAGGACTCTGAGGTTTTAGAGCCCTTTGATCAAGTACCCAGAGTCTGTAACAGGGGCACATCCATTGTAAAGCTCTTGGATGAGCACAGGAATATGGTGCCATGTATGAAGCCCAGGCACCCCAAGCTATGGGTTCAATCCACGTCGTAGACTGCTAGCAGAAGAATAAGTTGCCGTCAGAGCTGAAGCCGGTGGAAAAATGAACAGAGACTACCAGGGACTACCCACTTTTATAGGCACAGCCCAGGAAGTGAGGTCGTGTGGGTGGTCCCTGGTATGGAGACTGCAAGAAGAAACTTCCGTGCTAGAGCGCCACCTATGGGGAACTCCCAAAAATAATGACTTACTGCAAGAGACCATTCTGTGGAAGATCTACTGTTACAGGTGAGTAACCTGTTTTTTTAGGGATGTGGATATGATATTCTATCCACACTTTCTGGCAGACTCCCAGCAGTTCTCCAGAAGGAGGGAGGCAAGACACACACCCCCTACCTGAAGGCAAAGTTTTTTTCAGTTTGGAAGTAAATCCATAGATTTAACAGCAAGGACTACTCATCACAAAAGCGATAAGGAGAACCTAGCTTCTTCCAGCAGAAAGGAAAATCTTGCGTCGGGGGGGGGCCTCTGAGGGAGTTACCATCTGGGTGGGTGGGAAGAGCCAGCTTGCAGACATTCTGGCCAGTCTTAAAGGGAAAGGCAACTCCCAGAAAGTGTGGATAGATAATCATATCCACATCCCTAGAACATCATGTTTTGCTCCAGAGACGGCATGCTCCGATTCTGAGTGACCACCCGGAACTTGCACTTTCACATGACCTGGTTCGGATCATGCAACTCCAAAATGGGGCACCACATGGGCATGTAATCCTAACTACCCCAGGCATCTGGGACATAGGCTATTGCCCTTTTGTAAGGAGCTGAGCAACATTCTCCCAAAGGGCGGATAGCATGTCCTGTGACACCCTCAACACCCCAAGACATATGAAGGAAGGCAGGAAAGCCTTGAAGTCCTGAGGCAACCCTCTGCCCATTATGTCTAACACCCACTTGGTTACTGTGACAGCGGACCAACGTGGCATGAAGTGACATAGCTGACCTCTTGCAGGGACAGCAGATAGGGACAGTATGGGTAGTGATATAATAACCCCCAACCTGTCACCGGACAGCTTTTGTGAGTGCACCATTAGCTGTTGCAAGCGGACCAAAGTGGAAAGAAGTGGCATAGCTGACTTCCTACATGGACAGCAGGCAGGGACAGGACGGGTGGAGGAATGACACCCTCCAACTTGTCACCAGGCAGCTTTTGAGGGGGGCGGCTGCAGTTGGAGGGGCACAACCACCCTTGCCCCACTTTCTCAGGACCCTTGCCCCTGGACTTGGGATTAGGGTGTCAGGCTTGTTACTGCCCCGATGGGGCTGCTGTCGAGGAGGCTGCGGCTGAAAGGACTGGTACTGGAAAGCTTGTTACTTCAGCTTCTTTTTTTTGGGGTCCTTCTGGAATGATGCCACAGAATCTAGGGTGGCAATGGACTTCTCAATACCAGAGAGATGACCTTCCACCCCAGAGCCAAAGAGGATGGTGCCCAAAAAATGGAAGTCTGCCAATTTGTGCTGGATGTCTGCCCTAAAGGTGGAGGTCATGGCCCTCATGGTCAGAGCAGTCTAAGGACTCTTAAAAAATGGCCCTCGATTGTTTCTCACCATGAACCACCCAAGTATTGCCTCCTGGGGAGATCTGCACTGACAACTGGCCTGGCAAGCTAGTAGCCGAATGGACCTCCTTGGTCGGAGTGCCCACTTTTGGCTGAGGTGATGGAGGCTCTACTTGAAGGGGTGGAGATGTTGTGGGAAGCACCTACTGCAGAGTTCTTGGTAGGATTTTTTGTTGGGGGGGGGGTCTGGGACTGGCTCTTAAAAAGGGGCCACAGCCCAAAAGTGAGAGTCCATGGAAAATTTCCAGGGCCCCATTCAAATACAGGAGCTAGCACACGCGCCAAGCGCTTCTTGTAATGTAATTTCTGTACAGCATGGGGGGGGGCACCATTAGTTTCTATTGGGGCATTTTAAGCTACATTTTTTTCATGTTTCAGAGGGTGAATTCAAACAAATTATGGTAACTGCTCAACTAACAAGGGCTTTGTTAGTTAAGCAGTGGTTGTAATTTGTTTGCAATCACCCTCTGAAATATTAAAAATGTAGTTTAAAATGCCCCAATAGAAACAATGCCAGCCCCTCTGCAGGTTTCACAGAATATTACAGTACAAGCAGTGCTGGAAAAGGGGCGCGGTTTTTTAAAGTGACTCAGGCCTGGGCGGCTGAGCATCTCGGGGACTTTTGGAAAAAAAAAAATCCCAAACATCAGAACGCACAAAATGTGCATCAAGGACACAGGTACCCACATCCCCGAGAGCCCTGTAGTGTGGTCTGGTGAAGGCACCAATGACAGCTGCCAGGTGACTGGAGGTCCAGGAGGTGGAGTCCTACGCTGGCCCACTGTTGCCAGAGGAGCTCTTCACAGCACATGCACAACCTGAGATGGTGTCTCTCCTTGCCAGAGGATGAGGTGGTCAAGGAGCGTCAACAACACCACCTCCCAGTCGAGTGTGATCGAGAGTGAAAGTGCCTCTATTGAGACCTTGCATGTGATTTTGACCATCGAGCAGGCGATCAAAGGCGGAATGAGCCTTCTGGCTGGCTGTGGTACACCACATACCTGCCCACACTGACCAGGACAGGTATGGAAGACTCTACCACTAGTAGAGGCTGCTCCAGAAGTGGGCTGGTCGGGGACACCAACCAACCCATATCCTCCTGAGTGAAGACCAGGAACACCAGGGTCTGCAACATCAAGTCTTCAGCCTTGTCCACAACCAGTCAACAGGCTCAAGGAAAATCTCCACAGCCTGCTCGACCAGAGTCTAAGTCAACTGGCTTGAAGGGAGTACCAAAGAGCCTTTGACCACCGCTGAGCGGTCAGGGGAGTTGAGGGATCAGGGGCACCTCGATCTCTCCTGGTTCCATAACCGGCACCAGTGGTGCTTCTGTTTACAACCATGGTGGGCAGGTTTCTTCCCCAGGGTCTGAAGGGCCAAACACATATATCGGAAGCCTCCAGTGAATGACCCTTCAATGCGGGCCCTAGCCTAGAACTGCGCTGACACCAAGAAGGTAGCCACTGCTGTAGCCGCCTCTTCTGCTGCAAGGGCCGCAAACTGTTGAGTGAACCCAGCACTCACCAAGGTTTCCTGCATCCCTTAGGGCGGTTCTTCAGATCCTGCTTTGAAGGCTGCCCCAGGGTGAGTGGGTGCTTCCTGACTTAATGGGACTCAGGAAGCATGGACAAGCAAAGGCCACACCCATTCATGTTGTGCTACCTGCCCAGGTAGTGCAGGCACATATCGTGCAGGTCGATAACTGACATCTACCAGAACCGGATGAAGAATTCGAACCGCGACTTCCAGTGTTCCATCGACAACCTCGAAAAGGAGTCAAAGGGACCGAGGAAAATGCACTGAAAAAGTTGAAAAATGGCTAAAGAAAGTTCACCTATGGCACACAAAATCCCAAGAAACAGCTGTAAAAGGTGACCTGAGAAAGATCTGAAGTCACAGGACTAAGTCAGGGGATATACCGCCTGGATGGTGGGAGGAGCTTAGCTTAAAGTCTGTCAACGAATCAGCAATTCCAGTGGAACGACAAAGTGTGGATAATGAACTATATCCACACCCTTAGATGGGTGATTTTAACATTGAACTTGTATTGCTAAAATGGTCCAGTAATACTACTCACTAGCCAGCCAAGCAAGTCTTGAGTACATCCCTACTGCTCATAAAACCCTGGTTCCCAGTACAAGCCAACTGGAAATGACTTTCTATAAAATCATGCACATAAAATTACCTCAATATATACATACATACAGTGTACTGTTACATTCATGTATGCCTTTGTTTGTGCTCCACGCTTAAAAACACACCATTTTATTTGGACACCGTAGTTCACATTTGTAACTAACAAGAAACTGAAATTAGCTGAATAGCACAGGACAGGAGACAACCATATATTTAGTTTTTTTTTTTGTTTGTTTGTTTTGTTTACAAAACATAAGGTATGGGAATTAAAACCAGAATCATTTTCTGGAAAAATTCCTATCAAAATGGTGTAGTTGAATGAGTCTAAAAAAGAAACAGCAAATAGATAAAACTCAAAATGACATAAATGCCGACCTTTTCACAGATGGGGCTGTTGTCATTTGCATCAAGGACCTTCACCTCTACCAAAGCTTTTGCCACAAAGGTCCCATCAGTGGCTGTGATATTTAAAAGGTAATTGTCCTTCTCTTCTCTGTCCAGGGGCTTTCTGACATAGACCTTCCATTCATTCTGCATGTGTTCAATAGCAAATTGTCCCAGAGGGTCTCCTCCTAAAAACAGTCAATGGTAAAGTGTCATTCAAGGACGTGAACAATAGTGCTGTTTAGATAAAAAGCAGAAAAAGGCCAGGGGAGTAGAATGGCTGTGCTACTGTACAAAGGCTAGAAAGGAAAAGCCTACTCCTCCATCAATAATTTAAAACAAAACCTGAAAAGGACACTTCCATTTCAAAAAGCAAATGATGCAGGGACTTAAAAAAGTGACAGGTAATTTTTCAATTTTTGCTATGAGTAGATACAGAAAGTATATTAGAAATTAGTTTACAAATGAGTTACACAAAACAATTATTCTGAAAAGGGAAATTTCAAGGGCAGACACTATGATCCAGGTCGAAGTGTGGAATTGCACACTGACCAAATGCTTCTATATAATGTGCTGCCCCATGAAAAAATATGGGCCTGCTGGCCAGTACTGCTAGAAAGTTACATTTCACTAAGCGCACCAATTGGGCAGTGGATTGTTTGTGCGGTCTATGGATTTTCCCAGCTACTAGCCCTGCTGGTTAGTGGCTACAAAACATAATTTCAACCCATTACAGTAAGTATCAATAAACAGTATCAGGAGCTGGTGATTGGATTTACAGCAACAAGTTAAAAGTTAGCATCAGCAGAACTAAGTTATACAAACGTCTCCCAAAATCTGAATTTCTGGACGTTACATTTATTACTGAAGACAGTTTGCATAAAAACAGGCTCTCAGCCCTTTCTGTCTCTGCTGTTTCCCCTGAGCTTGATGTGGCAATTCTTTGCTTGTGACATCAGAACTATTCCTGCAACAACAGGCTGTGATGTCACATAAGAGGATTATAACTTCAAGACAGGAAAAGCAGAAGAACCAGATGAAGCCTAAGAGCAGAGTATGACTTTTTCTACTGAAATATCAAATGCACCGTAATGCTAACTAAATTATTTTCATAGTACCTGTTCATATTCAAAAAGAGAAAATTAGTTCCAACTTGTATGTTTCTATAGCAGCAATGTTCACGATAAATTAAAATAAATGAACTGTTTTAATCTTTAGTCAGTTCCAAACACCTTCATGTTTTAAAAAGACAGGACATCTGACATGTGTGCTGAAATGTTTTCCTGAGCAAAGACTTTACTGTTTTATAAGAAAAGTTGGCATGGTCTAGTTGCTTAGTTACAGGCTTGGAATCCATGGAGCTCAGAAAACCCAGGGTCAAATCCCACCACAGCCACACTGTGACCCTGTGCAAGTTACTTAACCTTGCAGTACTGATGTCCACCTAATTGTAAGAAAGGGTAACTGTGCCCCCACTGAAAACGAGATTGTGCATCTCAGCTAGCTTGACTATATAACATTTTATATTTTTCCATCCACTGTTTATGCTTCTTAGCCAGGTCAGGCTGGGGCTCCCATCAGCTCTGCCCCGCTATTCGACACTACTCTGGTACTCATTCAGAAGCCTGGTCACACACCCCCACCCCACCCCCCAAAAGCCACACATCCAGTCACTGGCCTGCAGTGAACCCAGTGGTGCAACAGGCGAGATTGGTAGGCAGTCCTCATAATTTGAATCCTTACCTGGGTACTGGGCACATTTGTGAAGTGTGTGTGTGCGTATTGAGCATGCGCATGCCATGGAGTCCCGCCCCCCCCTTTCCTTCTTCTGCACTCCTTGACCCACACTGCCAGGTAGTGTCCACCAGTTAGCAGTCATTTGGAAGAGTGTGCAGATCCTACCCCCAGGGAGATGGAGCAGCCACCAGGTGCTTGATCCTCTCCCACCAACCCAGGCTCACTGCAGAACCTGGGTCACGATGTGGCAAGTGGTAAGGCACTTATGGTGCCTCAGCCCTCCACTCCAGTGGGCCGGCCTGTATATAAAATTTTAAATGAATTCTCTCATCATTAAGAAAATTAATAACGGATTATTTTTAAGATTCTGTTTACCTGTAATGTAGTAGGTGACAACTCTGTTTATTTCTTCTGTATCAGCATCAGTAGTACTCAAAATAGCAATCACACCACCTGGTGGATCATCTTCACTCACTGTGCCTTTGTATATCTCTGCAGTGAAGCGTGGAGGATTGTCATTTACATCGGTGACAGTTACTTTAATCACAGTAGTAGAGGACAACTGAACCTTCTCTCCACGATCGGAAGCCACCACAACAATGTTATACCTGTCCTGTTTTTCACGGTCAAGTTCTTTCAGGGTTGTGATCCAGCCACTCTCACTATTAATGGCAAAGAGTTCAGAAGTATCTTCGAGTTCTTGCGACTGCACTAAACTGTACGTCACCTGACCGTTGATTCCTGAATCTAAATCTGCTGCTTTGACTTGGATAACTTTTATTCCACTTGGCAAATTCTCCATAATGAAGGCTTCATATGGATCAGATTCAAATACTGGCTTATTGTCATTGGCATCCTTCACTTGAATGCTGACATCTACTGATGACATAACTTCGTAATCTTCATACTGATACTGTGCCATGATTGAAAGCTGGAACCATTTTGTTGTTTCATGATCAAGATTCTTTTCAAGTTTTAACCTCCCAGATTGTCTGTCAATCACAAACACTTCATCCACATTACTTTCAGGGGTACTTCCTTTTACCAGAGAGTAAATCAGAGGCTGTTCGCTCTCTGCCCTTAAAACATCAATTTCTGTTCCAATGGGGATATCCTCAGAGACAGTAAATGTGTAGAATGGCTCAGAAAATTTTGGAAGTTGCACCTCGGGAGAGAGTATTCTTAGATACACGGGAACTACAGACTCCTTCTGTGGTAACCCGCCATCCTGTGCCCTTACATAGAAAGTATAGAACTCATTCTCAAGACCAATTAAGCTTTCTTTGGTAGTGATAACACCAGAGAATGGATCTATTTCCAGATTTTCCTTTACATTTTCTGAGTCAGCTTCAATACTGTAGGCAATGTCTGCATTGCTGCCTTCATCAGCATCAGATGCCAGCACTCTGAAGACAGAGGTTCCTCTTGAAACATTTGAATTAATGCTTGCTCTGTACTCCACTGTTCTGAACTGTGGAGCATTATCATTTTCATCTGTAAGTATAACATTGATATTGCAGAAGGCTACCTTACCACCTCCATCTTTGGCCATTAAACTAATAGAGATCACCTTTTCTGTAGACACTTCACGGTCAACCTTCTCTAGAGTAAATATTTCTCCTTGGTCACTAACAGAAAATTTGTCTTTGGCAAAGTCATTCACAATATAGTAATCAATATGACCATAAATGCCTGAATCTTCATCAGTTGCTTTAACTTTGATTATCAAGGTGTTCACAGGTGAATTTTCAGCCAGTTCTGCTTCATACTCATGCTGGCTAAAAACAGGATTATGGAGGTTGGCACCAGTTACATTTACGCGAACCTGAGCTGAACTCCTAAAAACTCCATCTGACACTGAAATATTCAGACTGTAAAATGGCTCCAGGCTTGATTTCCGCAGAGTGGAGATGGTAATTATTCCAGTTTTGCTACTGATTGCAAAATTCATTTGATCATTGCCCGACAAGATGGAATACTCCAAGTTGTCTAAATCTGAACTATCTGCATCGGATGCTTGTACACATGCAACAAAATGTCCACGGGAAGCAAGTTCACTGACTGCTGCCTCATAAAACAGTTGGTTAAATACTGGAGGATTATCGTTGAGATCAGTTATGTTAATAATTACAACGACATCACTGCTTAATGGCGGCATGCCACCATCAACTGCTCTTACAATAAGTCTGTGCTGCTGACTGTGTTCATAGTCCAGCATTCGTGATGTCAAAATGAGCCCACTGGTGCTGTCTATATGAAAGTAATCTGAACTTTTACTGTCATCTTCTACTAGCTGATAGGAAATGACTCTGTTTGTTGCAGAATCTGGATCTGTAGCACTTACTTGAACGATGGATGTGCCAATCACAGAAGCCTCAGAAAGTGTGGCAGTGTAGAACTTCTCCCTAAATTGGGGAGGATTATCATTAATGTCCTCCACAACGATGTCAACAAATACCTCTGCATGAGCCCCCGTTAGGGAGTCTGTTGCTCTCACACTCAGTTTGTAGGCTGGATGGGTCTCAAAGTCGAGAGCACTAATAACATTTATAACTCCAGTGTTGAAATTGATGGCAAACTGAGTAAAAGGATCTCCATCTGTAATTGTATAAATGATCCTAAATCCTTCTGGGCTGTTAGCCTGCACATGTACAACAGGAGCATGAGGCTGGATGTTCTCCGGTATCTCCACACTGTAAAAAGGTTTTTCAAACACTGGCATGGCTTTGTTCACAACAGTAATTGGCACCATGACCTCTGCAGAAAGAGCTGGGTCTCCCACATCTTTTGCCACTACAATGATGGTATAATCCATATTTGAGATATCAGGATCAAATTGTTTTTTAAGTGAGATTTCACCAGAAGGCCCAATTTGGAAATACTCATGATGTTCTTTTAGGTAATAATGTATCTCACCATTTTTCCCAATATCTTTATCTACAGCAGTGACCTGTCTAATGACGTGGCCTACATCCGCATCTACCTGCACGACAGCATAATATGGCAGATTGACAAAAATGGGCACATTGTCATTAATGTCGTCTATGGTGACCTTTACCACAACATGGGTAAATTTTGATGGTTTGTGTTCCTCACTGACTTCAACTACTACATCAAAGGCTTCCTGTTGCTCACGATCAAATGGCATCCCAGTAGTCGAGAGTACGCCTGAAGTGCTACTAATTTTAAATCTATGGTCTGGATTTAGAATACGGTAAAACAAAGGTTCATTTATCTGGTTTCCCACAGCTGTAATAATTGCCACGGTTTTGACCTCTGTGGAGTTTTCTCGCACCACTGCAGAATAGGAACTCTGAGTGAATTTCAGGTGACTTTCTTTGCTTTCCTTTACATTTATTTTTACGGAAACCGTACTTGCAAATTTTCCATCAGAGGCTCTAACTAATAACTCGTACCTACTTCTAAGCTGTGTATTGTTCTGTATAGTTATAAGTCCCATCTTAGGATGAATAGCAAACTTCTCCCCAATATTGCCCTTAATTATAGAAAACATTATTTCAGAATTTATTCCTGAATCAGCATCCGTAGCATTTACAGAAATCACCGTCACTCCATTGTATGTTGGTACCAAAACAGATGCCTCATAAAAATCCTTGACAAACACAGGTGGGCAATCATTTACATCAATGACATGTATGGTAACATTTGCTGCATGTTCTGCAAATAAGCGAGGGCTTCCCATGTCATGTACTTGAACTGTAAAATGAAAAACATTTTTCTGCTCATAGTCCAAAACTATTACAGTTCGGATGGCACCTGTGCTAGAGTCAATGGTAAAATACTTCCTGGCGGATGGCTCAACAATCTGATACACAAGCAGGGCATTTGATTCTGTATCAGCGTCTGTGGCTCGTATTACCAGTGGGGCATTTCTGTCAGTTAAAACAACACTATTAACTGCAGCGGATTCACTGATGCGCCCCATGAATTCTGGCTGTGTGAAGGCTGGCGGATTGTCATTCTCATCTCTGAGGTGTATTACAACAGTCGAATTTGTTGACATACCAGCCATATTGGTTCCCTGTACTATTAGCTGATATGAAGGAATCGATTCAAAATCAAGAATTTTCCTGGTAATAATGACACCAGAATTTGGATTGATATCGAACACATCATCTGCATTTCCATATTTTATTTCGTAAACCACAGATGACTGGCTATGAGCGGTTACCATGCCAACCCAGCTGCCAATGTTCACAGCTTCACTGATTTCTGAGGAGTACTCTTTCATTGTGAATTTTGGTGCTGCATTGTCTGAGATAGTTATAAAGATGTTGACGCTTGTTACTGCACTCATTGGATTAATTCCGTGATCAGTGGCCTTCACCATTAGCTCATACTCTCTCCTTTTATTGCGATCCAGATCTTTTGCAACTGAGATGGTGCCCAAAACAGCATCAATCATGAAAGCATTTCCAACATTCCCTACAAATGAAAAAAAATAAAAATAAAGTAAGTTCCTAGAAATTTACAATGATTTGAGGTAATAATTATTAAAGTTGTGCATAAATATCAAACAAGTTATTGCTTGATATATACTGCAGAAATACTTTTTGTACTCTGGTAACCAACAGGTTAATTTTACCATTCTGCAATCAAACCAAAATAACTTCCAACATTTTTTTTTTAGCAGGTGACCAAAAGTTATTTTTATGGGAAAGATGAGCTGCGTTACTGTGTTATTTTGCTGCACAAGGCAGCAAAATACTGTAACATGGATTTCTTTTAGCAGGTACCATAAGCAAAATCGCATCTGCTAGTCAAGTGAATGAATTTTGTTTTACTTTGTTGGAATTCAGTTAAAGTGTTGCTACGATAACACAGCATGACCTCTAGCCAGATGTTTAATGCATAGAAAGGTGGGCATCAGTATAGCAAAACAACTACATTCTGTTCAGGTATGGACTGTGACTAGAACTTCTAGATGGAATTAAGTCCTTGTAACTGATTTCCCTAATAAATGTATCGCTTTATAGAGCTAGCCATTCACAGATAAACCTGATCTTGTCTGGAGTAAACCAGGGGGATAGAAAGAAATCAGAATTTGAAGGGGGGGGGGGCACACAAGTCATTAAAAATAATAACCAATCCAGAAGCCCTGACTGACTACAAACTATTTTTCAGTTTGGGACAACTGCAGGTTGAGGCTTATTCATGGAAAGATGCAAGTCGGAACCTGAGAACATCCAGCAACCTACGGAGAGCAAGGTCCAGTGAGAAGCATATGGTTCAAATAGTTTGAACTTTGTTTTCACTGCTCTTGAGGAAAGTAACACTGTCAGAATATTTCACGTATGTCACTTAATTAAAGGAGTACAGTTGGCAGCAAGAGCCTGGACCCAAGTGTGGGGCTGGTGCCAATTTGCACTTTGTGTGCAAAAACATTTTTGACTCCAGATAGGAACAGATTTTTCTGTGAACGAAAGCTTGGGTAACTGCTCCATTCGGGCTGCCTGCCCACCTATATCTGAACCTAGACAGACTTATTCCCCCTCTCCATCATTATTCAGGGCCTCCACCTGTTTGCACTTGCTCTACAGACCGACAGCTTTTGCCAAGAAGGCTCCACAGATGGGAATGCCTCTGAGGATTACGTCTTTCTCCCAGTTATCAACATAATTATCATAGAGTCATATAAGTACTTTAGGCAGTAATGCCCTTTAACTGCTTATTCTTTTCTAAAAGGGTATATCCCACCATAGAATTCTTGATAGTCGCTATAGTAGACTGAGTGGCAAGTTGTTCCAGAGAGACACCACTCTCTGTAAAAAGCACACTGCCCTCCTCTTGGTGTGGTTTAATTCACCCTTTGGTTGCAGTCCATGCCCTCTTATGCCTATTCAGCTCTCTCATATCGACCCCCAGACAATCCCACAACTTTCCATCATTAAATGCCTTGAATACCGGGCACATATCACCTTGTAATCTCAGATATTCCAGTGTATATAAACAAAGACTATGCAACCTTTCCTCATACTGCTGACCTCGTAGATTTCTCACCATCCTCATTGCCCTGCGCGTCACCCCTCCATTAATTTAACCCTACCCTTTTTATATGATGCTCAAAACTGGACACAATATTCCAAATGTGGCCTAGCCAGCGAGCCATATAAAGGCATAATTACCTTTCTATCTCAACTTGTAATATGCCTCCATATGCATGCCAGGATACTGTTTGCTTTCTTTGTGACTGCGAGATATTGTTTTTTGAGAAATGATCATCTGATATTACTATCCCCAGATCCTTCTTCTCAGTCACTAAAGTTTACGTCTGCTAAATATGATGCTCACCTATTTTTTCCCATGTGCATCACCGTGCACTTTTCCAAGTTAAAGGTTAGATTGTGTTATTTTGCCCAACTTTACAATCCATCTATTTCCTTCTGTATTTTCTTTTCATCCTCAATGCTATCCACAACCGACCCTATTTGATTATTGTCTGTGAACTTAACCATCCACACATCGTCACATTTCATTGAAGTTACATAGATATTGAAAAGAACTGGTCCGAGCACTGAGCCGTGGGACACTCCGCTGGAAACTGGCGACCACCCGGAGGTTGTTCACCATATTATTATTTGTAGCTTTCTGTTTGCCAACCAAGATTCTATCCATGCTATTATTGTATTGTTCAGTCCTAGTTCTTGTAGTGTGCAAATAATACCATCATGTGATACCTTATCATAGGGTTTACTATAATCGAAGAATACCGCATCAACAGCCTTACCACCCTCCACTGCCCTTGCAACTGGCTCATAGAAAGTCAATGAATTCATCAGGCAAGACTTCCCAACCGAGAAGCCATGTTGTAAAGTGTCCCTTTGGTTAGTTATTTCCTCCTTTATTATCCCTTCCATTACTTTACCCATGATCGATGTTAAGCTAACCAGTCAATAGTTTTTGGACACCTTTCTATCCCCGTGCGGTAGGACAGGTTTGGGGGGTGCAGCCACTGTTGAGCGAATGCAGGGCATGCATCAGTAGGTGCGTCCCTCATTCCTCAATCAGCCTGCATGCCAGCGCCACACCATGCATGTATAATGGGGCGAGCACATCTAAGCAAAGGTCCGCTGCAATCTGAGCAAAGCTCGTAATACGCAGCGGTCCTTTGCCTGCTGTGCTCACCACCACTATGAGCATGGTCGGCGAGCAGCTCAGGCCTGCCAACATCGGCGGTGCCCAATCCCCTGTTGATAACCCCCGCAGTGTTAGTGTGCGATGGGAAGCCCAGTCCCGTCAGCTCCCCAAATGTTGAATGCCAAGGGGTGCCCAATCCTCCTCGGCTGCTTGGCCCCTCACGTTGTGTCTTTGCTCGCGATACAGAGGCCACTCCCCGTCGCATCACCACCCCAATTGTTGAATGCGAAAGTGCCAATCCCCCCTCAGCTCGTGCCACCTCCACTTTGTTTTCGACGGGGTGCCCAATCTCCGTCAACATTACTCCCCACCGTGTTGTGTGCGATGAAGTGCACAATCCCCTTGACTACTGACACCCCCAAAAAATAGTCAGGTGTACGCTGGAAGCCACCCAGCATGCCAAATGCCCTGCAACAAGAAAAAGGGTCCCTTGTAGTCTCGATGCCCCCTCACCCTACCCACACCCACCCACTGCGCACCCTACCTCCCCTCACCCCATACTTACCTCTGGAGTCCGGCGCAATGATCTTCCATGGACCGGGAACACATCTGCACCCTTCAAAGCTGACCGCGAACTGAGGAAATGCCGGTAAGCTGTATTATGGAGTGAATAGGGGTTTTTCAACTTTGGTGCATTTCTTGGAATTCTGGCACCAAATTTTCAACATGGGGTTTTTGGGGCCCCTCCTCATGAATTCTATCACTGTCATGGCGTTAACTGGCCTCGAAAGATGTGTTCGAAGTCACTGCACAAAATCACCTTTCGGGACCCATTAACGAAACGAGTGTTCATGAGGTGGCCTCTCAAAAAGCCTATGTTCCAAATTTGGTGGGAAAAATCCAACAAATGCCTGTTTTATGAGTGTGCATTGCGCATTTGCTATGCAGGCTCGTAACTTCGCAATATTTTAGCGCCGGATTTTCAGCATTGGCATTTTTGTACACCTCCTTGTGAACAGTACAGCTGTCATTTTCCACATCCTGCCCAAAATGTGTTTCCGCACTTGCGGCACACAATAGCGCAGTCGCTGTGGAAAATCAGTGTTTGGGACAGATTATGAAAATGACAGTGACACAGTTCATGAGCAGAGGTCCTAAAATGCCTATGTTGAAAATTTGGTGCCGATACTCCTTAAAATGACTGTGTTACGAGCGTGCGTTGGCAGATTGCACGTACACTCATACCATCGTGCATTCGTGATATTGTCACTCTGGATTTTCACCACTGCCATTTTTCCACACCTCTTCATGAACAGTACAGCCGTCATTTCACATATTCTGCCCAAAATGTGTTTTCGCACTTCTGGCGCAGAACAGCGTGGTCGCTGTGCAAATTCACTTCTTGGGACACTTTGAGGAAATGACAGTGACACTGTACATGAGCAGAGGTGCTACAATGCCTATGTTGAAAATCTGGTACCGAACGTCCATAAAATGGCAGTGTTGCAAGCGTGCATTGCATATTTTCCACGCACCCTTGTAACTCTGCAAATTTCGTATATTTGTCTGCCACATTTTCAACACTGGCATTTTTTTTACGCCTCCTTATGAACTGTGCAGCTGTCGTTTTTCACATCCTGCCCAGCATGTTTTCCCGCACTGCACTACCGAACACCCAAAGGGACACCCTAATGCCTGTCACTCTGCGGGGTGGGTTGGCATCAGTTCAATACTTGACTGCCATTCCTATGCTGCATCTCTCTAACTCCTGCACTCCCAATGGCAGCAAGCCAACATTCAGCATTGACAAATGCTTGTTTATATATAGGGATCACCCTTGCCTTCCTCCAAGAATGTACTGTCTGTCCAATATTTATTGACTCCTGAAAGATTTCTCTCACTGGCCCAGCTAACTCGTTCACCAATTTCTTTAGCATTCTTAGGTGCAATGAATCCAGCCCCACCGCTTTGTTGGGATTTAGTTTTGTACGCCTCGCATACACATTTCTATCTTTTGTAAATTCTGGAGTATCATATGCGGGCCTTGCAGTCTTGTCAGAAGTGGTCCCTTTATTGAACACGCTACTAAAGTAAGTGTTTAACTCTTCTGCCATGTGCCTCATCAGTTATTATTTGGCCTTCCCTAGCCATTAAGGGTCATACTTGTGTACTATCCCCTTGTTTATAGCTAATGTGATTATAAAAGGCCTTATAATTGTCTTTTACTTTTGTTACCAAGTTAAGTTCATGCTTCCTTTTTCCCTTCCCGTGTTCACTTTTACACTTTCTAGTATGTTTTGATAATTTTCCCATGCAGCCTGATTCTGTACGGTCTTTGCCTTCCTTTATGCTTCTTTTCTTCTCTCTTTTTATTGTACTGTTCTTTAAATGGTATGTATTGGTCAATTATTTGCTGCAATTTTTTCTCCGTTTCCCACATTTTATTTATTTATTGAAATGTTTCACCAGGAAGGCACACTGAACAACAAGTTGCTCATCTTCCGGTGCGACCGGGGGGTGGGGGTACAACTGAATGAAAAATTAGACATACAGTTTAACATTCAACATATCCGAGAATTAAACATTCAATTGTATTTGTAACAAGACATACAGTTAAAAAATATCAAATAATCATACAGTCACATTTGTGACATAACAGTTAAATAGATCATACCTGTGGAATATGCATTTAATTACAAGTGGCATATCTGAAGAACACAGTACATAGTGGTGAAGGGGAAGAAGAGCGTGCTGAGATGCAGGCTCGGGGGTGTGTGGAAAATTTAACACGTGATGTGAGTCAAGGAAAGGAGCAGAGGCACAGGAGGACAGTTAAGGAGGGTTAAAGCAAGAGCAGTTAGATGAGAGAAAGTTATGTAAGGCAGAGGCAAGGGAGCAGGAGGACTGTCATACTGGGGGTTCCAGATTTTTTTTTTTTTAAACCGATTTTTTCCCTCCGGTCGCGGTCTGTGGAGCCTCTCTCACACATCCTGCCTGTTCCTGCCCTACCTGAATCCTTCCTACCTGAGCCTCCTCTCTCCTCCCTCTCAACCCACACAGCTGGCACCACCAGCTTGACCCCTCCAGGGTGGGGTCACCCCTCCTCTTGGGCGCTCTACACAGTCAGTCTCCGGCTTGTGGGTGAGAGCCCGGGTGGAAGATACTGGAAGGCCAGGCAGGTTTGACACAGCAGTGGGCATGTGGGCAGGTCTTGTCACCTAATCCGAAGACCGGTGTTTTCCCTATTCTGGTGTGCACGCCCCTCTCCCATGCATGGTCCACGTCCCTGATGCTATGGCGCACAGCAACCCCGTCAAGCATCAGCCACGCTATATACGTGCTGCCCTGCATGCTGCAGCACCCCCGGTGTCCACCGGGAGCAGCTGGCATGCCGAACGATGTCCTGTCCTCCCCCCCAAGGGAGAAGAGCAGCCCGATAAGCGCTCAATCCTCACCCGCCCCTGCCGACCCCTGAGATCGCTCCCGAACTCGGGCTGCAGGCGCAGCGCGAGGTGTGGCATCCAGCGCTTCAACCCTCAGCACCACAGGGCTGGATGGGAGTTCCAGATTTGCGGGAAATGATGGGTAAAGCCTGACTGACCGATGAGAGTGGTTCGACGGGGGACCAACAAAGTGCGAGTGTCAGAGGATCTGAGGGAGTGGGAGGGGGGAAGACAGTGAGCATGAGAGGTAGGAGGGAAGTTCTCCGAACCAAAATTTAGAAGTGAGTTTAGCACAATGAGCGAGGCACCTGTTGGCAAGCGGGGGAAGGGACATGGTGTGGTATTGGTCACAGTGATAAGTGCCTGATGGATCATCAGGGATAAATTGACAGAAGGAGTTAAGAGTGTCCAATCTGGTTAGAGAGTATTTAGGAGCGGCACCATAGACTACATTACAGCAGTCAAAAATGGGGAGGATCACCCTCTAGACTAGTTCACGCCGTGCTGTAGGAGGGAACATTTAGTTCCCAAGGGTCTGGTTGAGCTCCTCCTCCTCCTCCTCCTCTTCAGGGAGGTGACTGATACTTGGTGGTGGTAAGCTCCTCTGGCCTAAGAGTAAGGTCCAAGGATGGAACAACCCCTTAGATATGGTAGTAGAGGCCACCTCATCTACTTAGCCTCACCACTTCAATCAACTCCCACTTCTAGGACATGGACGTATGATGGCAACACACTCCTTACCAACAGCCATCCCCTACATTCCACCTTCATTAGTCGATAATGTTCTGTCTGCTGACTCCAGTCAATACCTGAAGCCAGATAATTAGTGGGATGTACTCCCTCTCCCTTCTGGGAGAGCAGCACTGGAATGGATGCTCAGTCCATCTCTGCCAGACACTATTCACGATGTCCCAGGTTCGGGATGTAAACCCAGGTCATCAGTGGTGCCCTAACATTCAGAGACTTGGAGCCGCCCTGTCATTTCGCTTTCACAATGCTGTGGGTTAAAACTTTAGAGCTCTGTACATCTATTGATGTGTACAGCACTTGGCGTGGAAGACACTTTTTAAATGTAGAGTGGCAAAATTACAATCATGTTTTAGGGACTACTGTAGTAACAGATATAGTAGAAAAATACAGGTTACTCACCTGTAAAAGGAGTTCTAGGAGTGGTATATGTTATTCATCCACACTTATTGGCAGGTTCCTTGCCGCTTTAAATGTTGCTGGAAGGTCTTCAAGCTGGCTCCTCCTACCCACTCGGGTGGTAAAACCCTCAGCTCTACCCCATGACGCCAGATCTAGCCCGCTGGAAGCCAGGTTGTGCGTCGAAGCTGGGGAGGTCGGGTGGGTCGTGTGGATGAACAACATATACCACTCCTAGAATTCCTGTTACAGGTGAGTAACCTGTATTTCTAGGGATGTGGACATGTTGTTCATTCCACACTTATTGGCAGACTCCTAGCAGTTCTCCGGGAGTAGAGAGGCAAGGCACGCACCCCCTACTTAGGGAATAAGGACTGGAGAACATAGGTCCCAAAACCAGCATCCCGGCGTAACTCTAGGTCAATGTGGTAATGGGAAATAAAGGTGTGTGCTGACTTCCAGGTAGCAGCCCTGCAGATTTCCTGGATATGGACGTCCCCAGAAGCAGCGGTATGGCGGGTAGAATGAGCTCTTATCCCTTTGGGAGGCTCCATGCCCGCCAACCTATAGCAGAGATCTATGCAGGAGGTGACCCACCTGCCTATCGTCCGCTTGGCTGCAGGTCTGCCAGGTGCGGCTTCAGCATAAGTGACAAACAACTGGCAGTTCTCCCAAACTTCAGCGTCCGCTCCTTATAAAAGAGAGCGCTCTTCTAGGGTCCAAAGTGTGGAGCCTATATTCGGTCTCCAAGGTGCGACTGGGGTAAAACACCGGCAGAGTCAACACCTGTTAAGGTGAAACTCCGACACTATCTTCAGAAGGAATTTCAGGTGGGGGCGCAGGACAACCTTGTCCCTATAGAAGACCAGATAAGGGAACTCGATGGAAAGCACCTGGAGCTCTCCCATCCTTCTGGCTGATGTAATAGCCACCAAGAAGGTGGTCTTCCATGACAGGTGAGAGATGTCACACCTGTGCATCGGTTCGTATGGCCTGCCCATGAGCTTAGCCAATACCAGCAGTAGATCCCACGGAGGTGGAGGTTCTCGCACCGGAGGAGATATGTGATCAAGACCTTTGAAAAAGAGCCCGACCACCTTCTCCTGCGCCACTGACTGCTTGCTGGCCCGCGCCCGGTAAGCAGAGATGGTTGCCAGGTGCACCTTGTGGGTCGTCGACCGAAGACCTAGCTGAGAAAGGGACCACAGGTAGTCCAGAATGCTAGCCAAGGAACAGGAAGAAGGGTCCAACCCCTTGTCCTGACACCAAATGGAGAATCTCTTCCATTTGAAGGCATAGCATTTTCTGGTCGACTCCTTACGGGACACGCCTTAACAATGTTGAGGACCTCGTCGGAAAGACCCAAGACCTGGAACTCTAGCCGCTCAGGAACCAGGCCGTCTGGTGCAAGGATTGAAGGTCTGGATGGAGTACCTTCCCCTTGCTGACTGAGATCAGGTCCGGGCGGGCTGGAAGCCGCTTCGGGAGCCTGGAGCTGAGGCTGAGGAGATCTGGATACCAGAACTGGCGGGGCCAATCTGGGGCTACCAGAATCACCTGCGCCTTGCCCCTCTTCACCTTGAGAAGCACCTTGTGGATCAAGGGAAATGGAGGGAAGGCATAGAAGAGGCCCGAGGTCCCCAGCCTCGAGAAGGAATCCCCCTGCAGCGAGCCCTGCTGAGTGGGGCGGGCGTGAAACAGCCTCAGCTTCGCATTCTCCCTGGAGGTGGATAGGTCCACCTGAGGTGTGCCCCAGTGGGAGAACAGATCTTGTACTGCCTCTGGCAGGAGAGACCACTCAGGAGATGCAGCGCCTATCTGGCTGAGGGCATCGGCCAGACTTTTGGAGGCTCCTGCCACATGAATGGCTAGGAGAGCTGCCTCCAGGCTGATCACGAGAGAACAAGTGCGGATAGCTTCCTTGCACAGGGGCAAGGAGTGCGTCCTGCCCTGTCGGTCGAGGTAGGGCATGGTCGTGGTGTTGTTCGTCTGGACCTGGACCACTTGACCCTGTACAAATGAAGCGACGGCGGTGAGGGCTAGCTGGACCACTCGAAGCTCCAGCAGGTTGATGTGGCATCGAGACTACTGAGGGGACCAGAGGCAGAGGGCTCTGAGCTCCCCCAGATGGGCACCCCAACCCATCAGAGAGGTGTCAGTCAGAGTGACCGTCGGCTCGGGGCAGACAAACGGGATACCCTCCTGCAGATGAGCTGGAACGAGCCACCACTGTAGGCAGTCCCACATCTCCTGGGTCACCGCCACTGGCTGGTCCAGAGGACCGGAGCGCTGTGACCATTGGCGGGCCAGCCCCCACTGCAGGGAACGCATATGCCAGCGGGCCCAACGGACTACGCTGGTGCAGGCCGCCATGAGGCCCAGGAGGTGCAGAAAGTCCCAGGCAGGGCGCAATTGCCCTACCAGAAATTATTGGGCAAAGGAGGAAAGGACCTCGGCCCTGTCCACCTGGAGCTGGGCTCTGGCTTGAAGAGAGTAGAGTTCTGCCCTGATGAACTAAATCACCTGCGATGGCACAAGTTCCGACTTGGCCTTGTTGGTGAGGAGGCCAATCTGAGAGCAGCCCTGGAGGGCCAGATCCCTGGACCGCTCCACCTCCAACCTGGAGGGGATGCAATCAGCCAGTTGTCCAGGTAAGGGTACACCCGGATCCCTTGGCGCCACAGGAATGCTGTCACCATTGCCATGAATTTGGTGAAGATCCTGGGAGCTGGAGAGAGGCCAAAAGGCATGGCCCGGAACTCGAAAAGCGATCCTTCTACTCGAAAGCGGAGGAATCGCTGATGAGACGGATGGATTGGGACATGAAAGAAAGCGTCCTGAAGGTCCAGAGAACAAAACCACATGCCTAGTTCCCAAGGATGGAATGATCTGAGCCAGTGTGCCCATCCTGAAGGTGCGCTGCCTTAGGAACTTGTTCAGGTCGTGGAGAGTCGAGAATGGGGCACCAGCCCCGTCCGTTTTGGGATCAGGAAGTACCTGGACACAAACCCTGGGTCTGGAGGAGTATCCGCCAACTCGTTGATCACCTCCTTCTGGAGGAGTAAGGCAATGTTGGGTCAACAAGCTGACAGAGAGGCTGCGGACCCCGTTGCCCCCTGTGGGGCAACAGCTCGATAGGGAGGGAACTGCTTGAATTCCAGAGGCAGACCCCTGCCCACCACTTCTAGCACCCAGTGGTCCATGGCGATAGCGGACCAGGCGGAAAGAAGTGGCAGGCCGTCCCACGGAGACCGGGAGGAGTGGCGAGGTTGGGGGCAACCCCTCAACCCGTCACTGGGCAGGCTTGGAGGAAGGGCCCGCTGAGGGACCTCCTGGACCTGCCTCCAGGCTTCCTACTGGAGGCGGCAGACTTGGTCTTAGGCGCCAAGTGTGCGCCTGCTGGCCCTGGTGCTGCTGGGCCGGACGTGCCACAGGGGCGGAAGGGCGAAAGGGCTTACGCTGCTGCTGGCGGCCTTTGTACTTCTGGGCAGACGTGACCGAGTCCAAGGTGGCATTGGACTTCTTGATCCTCTGGAGATGGCCTTCCACCCCCGGCCCAAACAAGTTGGTGCCCAGGAAGGGAAAGTCTGCCAGCTTGTGCTGGGTATCTGCCGTGAAGTTGAAGATCCTCAGCCAAGCTCTGTGGCACATGGCCACTGCGGCCGCTACTGATCGGGCAGAAGAATCACCAATGTCCAATGAAGTCTGGAGCTGCTGTTCTGCCACCACCCTTCCCTGATCCCGCAGCTGCTTGAACATCGTCTGAAGGTCAGCCGGGAGATGAGGAATCACCTCATCCAGGGAGCCCATGAGGGTGTGTGAGAAATGTGCCATCAGAAGTGCCGAGCTAGCCTGACGAAGGCTTAGGGAGGAAGCAGCGTAAACCTTCCGGCCCGCGTAATCCAACTTCTTGGATTCCTTATTGGGTAGTCTGTCCATGTCCCGAGCATTCCCGGAACGCTGGAAAACACTGTCAGTCACTAACCCCTCCGCAGAGGGTGCTCCGAGACACGGAGACTGAGCCGGTAGGTACTGCGTACTTTCGGGCCATCCTGGCGGCGTGGGACAAGATGCTGGCCGCTGCCGACTCCAGGGCGGGCCAACAATGGCTTCAGCCACAGGAAAGGCCTCGTGAGAATCCCTCGGTCCAGTATCTCGATGAGGGGATACCTGGCCCGTTTCGAAATGGGTTCGGCTGCATCCCGGTGAACTCCGAGATGAGCCGAAGCAAACCTAAAAATGAGGATGGGCTCTTGTCCACCGACTGACCCCCCACAGACTCCAAGTCAAATGGCCTGGAGAACAGGAAGGAGTCGTCATCAGACTTCGAGGAGTCTGCAAATAGCTGCCGGGTGCCTGAGCCACCCTCCACCTGCCGAGGTCGATCGGGAGTGAGGGTGACCGACAACCTGTGGGGCAAGCCCTGACCCGACCGAGAATCCTTGGTTGGGGCCCCAGTTTTCGGTTGTGGAGGTGGGGGTTCCACCACAATGGGCGGAGCAGCCGGCTTCGGCCGAACAACCAGTGCCGGAGTCGGCTCCTCGACCACTATGAGGGGTTGTGTCGGCCACTCCGATGACAGCCACTTAGTGGCTGGAGAAGGCGACGGAGTCTGCTTATTCCCAGACAGTAAGAGCTGCTGCCACATTAAATCCTCATAGCGCCGACACAACTTGCACCGGAGCCAATCCTCCAAAGAGGATGACTATGATGGGTGGCGACACCGCTTTCCACGGTGCTAAGACAGAGACCGCCGATGTCAGCGGGACCGGCTGGACCTGGAAGAAGACCGAGACCTTCGGGGTTTCCGAGGGTGGGTCAGAGAGGGAACGGGGGGAAACCAGCCCTTCCTTCGGTTCAGGGACCTTAACTGGCGACTCCAGCACAGGAGGCACAGGCAAGTCCTCGGTAATCACCGGGAGAACCAGTGAAGTAGGGTTGCCGGCATCACCAGTCGACAAACCATCCGACGGGTTGAGAAAAATCTCGACCGTGTCAACGGTTGTCTCGGCCTGCTGACCTGACGGGGACACCGTGAAGCCAGTGGCCTTAGCAGCAACCTCGATCGAAGTCGAAAAGTCGATGGTCCGGAGAAGGGGATCTCTCCCGCTCCCACGAATGTCAACGGTGGGACTTACCTTTTCAGTCCTTCTTCTTGGACTGACTGTAATGTCCCGATGGCCCTTCTCCCTTGGTGTAGAGGGACTGGCAAAGCTCCTTAAATGAAGCCGTGTAGGAGCAGCCCAAAGAGAGCGGGATAAATGCCGCAGCCGAGGAGGAGGAGGAAGAAGAAGTGGCCTGGGCCGCCTCCTCCTCGAGGGCAATCATCTGCTCCAACTGTTCTGCGGAGCCCACTGCCGCGGACATCACCCAATGGGCCTCCTTCGACTTGACCATCGGATACCATTTTTCAGGGCACCCAAGAAGAGGTTGAGCAGTGCGGCTCTCCAAGACCGAAGCCGAGAAGGAGATGCACAATTCGCAAGCCTGCAAATCGTGGCAAAGCCCCAGGCAGTAGAGGCACATGGAGTGTGGATCGGCCCAGGACATCTTCTGCCCACAAGGGCACCGACGAAAGCTGGGAGTCGATTTGTCCATCGCAGCCACGAGGGAAGACTAGGACCGAAGTCTTCTAAACTTTAAAATTAGTTTCAGGTTAACCGAAGAGTTTGGATCCAGGCCTAAAATGCAGAGCGCTAAGGAGGGAACCTGAGTTTCCAAGCGGTAAGGACGATCTGGCATCATGGGGTGGAGCTGAGAGTTTTACCACCCGGGTGGGTGGGAGGAGCCAGCCTGAAGACCTTCCGGCAACATTTAAAGCGGCAAAGAACCTGCCAATAAGTGTGGATTGAATAACATATCCACGTCCCTAGAACAGATATTCCTCATGCTAAAACAGGAATTTTTTGGTCAACGAGTGCAATATTCATTCAAAGTCTTAGTAACAGAACTAGGAATCTGAGAAATAACTATACCAATGTCGTCTTAAAACATTTTTTATTTAAGTATCTTTTTTTTTATTATTAGAAAGTGCACAATTTTTTTAGTCATGCGTCCTTTCAACATTTAGAAAGCTGACAGCTTCCTTTTGATTTTGTTTTATTTGGTCACATCCATGCAACACTCTATACTTTGTCTATAAAGGTTTTAATTCTTTGAACTGCAAGCGGGCAGGTGTCAGCCATGTCTCCGCTCCCCCCGCGTGTTACTCACTTCCCCCGGCCACCAAAAGGTCCCCTGCGATGGGGCCAGTACAGGGAGGAGTGCCCCCCACCCATACGCATATCCAGATAGCTAGTGGCTGAGTGGCAGTGCAAGATGGAAGAGAGAAGGCACGACTTTATTAGGCCACCCCTGTCCCTTTTCCATTTTCTCCCATCTCCCGGCCACACTGGCAGATAAGCGCATGTGTATGGAGGCGCATGCGTGCTATGGAACCATGATCTGTCCCAGTAAGTTGGCTGTAGCCAAAGGCTGAGACAACTTGCAACCCCTCCCTGGGAGAGAAGCACAGATGCTCACTCCCCCCCCCCCCCAAAAGCAACTGCATTCATTCCCAAACCCAGGTGGTTGGTGTGAAGGCAGGTGAAATGCAAGAGGCAGCTGATACTATATTATTTTAAAACTTGAGTCTTTATGAATTAGTCCCCTAGGAATACCGGGGGTCAAACTAACAATATTCATGTGCAAACAGTTACTGTTTCAACCTGCATTTTCAGCTTTCAACCTAATGGTTCAATAGCATTCAAAGGGAATAATATTACTTTAATAGGACTAATTGCACCTCAATTAATTGCTAATGCAAATGGTATTTTACTCATTACCTTCTTCACTGAGAACTCCTCTGTGAATTAAAACGATTTTTTCCCCACTTAAATTGCCACTAATTAAAATTCAAGGTTATTTACTGCACTTAGGATGGATGCTTCCTGAATGCTATCAAATGCAATTTGATACCCATTATCTGATAGCCAGTTATTGTAAGCTAGCCTCCAATGTCCACAAACAAGATGTAACAGGTTTCACAGTCCAGAAGATTCCAAAAGGCTGGCTAGCTAGACAGTTAACTCACTGTACAGTTAAGCATCTTCATTCAACAGCAGCCAGCTTCATCACAGATAAGAGTTTTATAGAACAGCAGCTGACCCTCCATGTCTACTCATCTCTAGATCTTGTCTAGTGTTTTCAATTTAGAGTATTCACAGAGGAGTTTGCTCTATCAGTTCAGCAGGCGGCCTTAACCATATTTTGTGTGAATTAGGACTCCTAAACAAAATCCCACTGTTAGACTGTCGGATTACTAATAGCCCAAGCCATTACAAGAATGCAAAGAATGTGCATGCTTCTTCAGCCACCGTCAGCCATGCTTCCACACCCCCAGAGCCATCAGTTATCAAACAAAAACAATGCTGGGAAAATGAGAAAATGATTCACATACACACCCACCAAAATCTGCTCCACATTTTCTTCTCAACTTCCAACCCCTGACTGTATTAACAGTATAGAATGCATTCTTTACCCTATTAGGCTAAGAAAAGGGTTTAATTGTTCAGAAGTTCCCATATATTTGAGTGCCACTGCTAGACAATTCAGAATTTCGTAACATGAACATATACAGCCTCTCTTAACAATGAATACATATTGTAGATACTGTAATAAAGTTGCATTTCCACAAAAAGTGAAACAATTGTACCATAGTCTCCTATTCATCACCCAAAACGTTAGCTGCTAATAAGAATCTTTCCTCTCTATTTTTTATAGTCAGCAGTACTGCTAATTCTGCCATATTCCAAGGAACAGGAAAATACCAAACAGATCTAGTAGCCTACAATCAGTACAATTTATGCTGTGGTACTAAATGTAAATATTTAAATATGTAGATTAGCTGAGATATAAAGCACAGTATATTAAAAATCACTTATTGGGGCTGAAGCTATAATCATGTTCAAATGCTTTTAAAGGATCCAGAATTTTATTAAAAAAAAACCCGGTCATTTCGCCCTGGCACATTCCCTGTGCAAGCCGTGGTCTATGGCACAACTTGAAGTGCACAAGTCCCACTTACCAGACCAAACAAAATTTATATTTAGAAATTATTCCATCAGGGAAATGTAAAATTACACACAGCTCCACAATGCAAAGCACAGTGGGAGTTCTATGCAAATCACCATGAAAAAGTTTAGACTGGTTCTGCTTTAAGCAAAAGTATATGGTGCCAAATGACACCTCACACTCTCTGCAAAGGATGAAAACAGAAGACACAGACGGATGTTTCATCCTACACAGGACTCACCAGTGTGCCTCATCTCTGACAGCCCAAGAAAGGAAGAACCAGTCACAGTCTGGACTTACTGGTCTGAGCTATGGCAGAGCCCAAAATAGAAAAGCACAGTACAATGAAATAAACACTTCTGAGTCTGAAGCTATAATGTTCAAGGCTAAATAGAAACACAAGTCTAAAAAATCAAAAAACCTCAGCACTAAAGAAAGGGTTACCTAGAATGGGCATCGGTTGCCCTAAAACAGTGGGACTCTGGTGTGGTACGGCAGGGGGCCAGTGTTTGGCTCGCGGGTTGAGGGAATGGCAAGGTACTGACTTAGAACTTTTGGACAAACTGCCAGTCTCCTCTGAGTTATCCTACTTAACTATTATTGTGCACTATGCCACGGCAGGGGAGAGGAGAGTGCCAGTGGGGGACGGGAGGGTGTATATGATGAACACCAAGTTTTTGTATGTAAATGAAGGTTACTTACCTCTAACCATAGTTGTAGGAGTGGTACATGGTGTACATCCACACTGCAGCAGAGTCCTTTCCCTTTAAATCTGGCCAGATGGTCTTCAAGCTGGCTCCTCCCACCCACCCGGGTGGTATCCTCCTCGGCACTGCCCTGTGACATCAGATCTTAAATGATGGAAGCAAGACAAGTATGCCACTTTCCAGGGGAGGCTGGGTGAGTCATGTGAATGCACACCATATACCACTCCTACAAAATACGGTTGCGTAAGAACTTGCAGCAACAGTAGATCTTCCGAAGACCGTCTCTCTTGCAGTAAGTCATTACTTATGGGAGATTACCAAGCAATAAAATCCAAATGGGAGGAAAGGCAAGGCTGGAAGCTGGGCCAGAGGGCACACCTGACGGTCGAGACCATGCAAAACCCAGATGGCCATGATGCCAAAGAAACTAACTTCACAAGAAATATGTCAACTGCAACCATGCCCGCTCTGGCAGATAGGCCAAAGGTGGGGAGGACAACATGTATGATATGTAGTAGAAATGTCAACTCAAACCTCTTCCATGCAGGCAGATAGGCCAATGGTTAGGCGAAGATAACCGGCATGAAATCAGAGAGAAATGTCAACTCAAACCACACCCGCTCAGGCAGACAGGCTCAAACGTGGGTGAGGAAAGCATGCAGGAGGCATGATGTAGAAAGAACTGTAGGTGGCCAGGCACAGTGATTCATCCTGACGAGGCAGAGGTCGACAGGCTCTGGCATAAAGTCAAATCCAGTAGAAAGGTGAGTAGAGCGGATCAGAAAGCAGAAAGAGGAGCACTGGGGGCAAAAAAAACATCCCGGATGATCAGAGGAAACAACTGAAGGGCTCCAGCAGGGAGCGTAGCAGGAGTTCCAATAAGATCCGCATGGAGGAGTGAAGCGTCCAGTCCAGGAGCAAGCCTCCAAGGAAAGGTAGAGATCCTAGGTGCCTCCGAGGCCTGTAAGAGGAGGCGGAGGAAGCCCTGAAAAGGGGTTTAAGGCACAAAAGAGGGCCCCGGCCCGCATGAGGGGTGGGAACGCCGTGGAGGGGCAGACTGAGCCATCCCTCTGGAGGCCCTACTTTGGTACCAGAAGGCACTCCGGTAGGGGGGCTGGGCATGAGGCGGCCCACCCGCGGGGGCATATGGGTGGGACCTGGGGCACGACAGAGGTCCAGAACAGACCGGAGAGTATGCCCCAAAGCCTGAAGGGAATCCAGGATGGACTGAGCACCAGGTCCAAACAGCAGGTTCCCAGAAAAAGGGGTATCGGTGACAGACAGCTGGACGCCAGGCAGCAACCCGAAACCCGCAGCCAGGCGAAGCGCTGAAGGTCGACGCTGGAGGCCAAGAGGCAGGCCGATGCGTCAACTGCATCGAAGCACACATCAAGCAGGTGACAGGAAAGGGAGGGCATGGCAGACAGTGGCTGAGCTGAGCAGAAGCAGGACGAGACTAAATATGAGAAAGTGTTTTAAAATAGGCAGAAATCAAAGGCGGGACAACCATGGCAGGCTCCTCGAGAACATCGGGTTAGGCAGCCATGTCCCAACGAAAGGAGTCCTGATCCGCAGCAGGGAAGCCAAAAGCGTGCTGGATCTGCCACATGAGCTCCATGAAAGGAGGATCTGGGCGAGAGGAGGGGTCAAGGGGTTCAGGCGGGGCGGCCTCCAAAAAGGAGGACACGGACGGACGGGGGGGAACCAAGGTCCCCACCAGGAACATCCCACACAAAAGGATCCCCCATCCCAGAATCCCCATAAAGGGAGTCCACATAAATGGGAGGGGGAAGGGGACCAGGCAGGCACCCGGGCGGAGAGGAGGGGGAACGGGACGAGGCCGGACCCTGGCCCATGGACCGTAGGACCTCCAGCACAATGCAAGAGATGCCCGGAAATTGTGACGGGGGAAGGTCCAGAAACGGAGGGTGCCCAAGGGAGACACTAGGAGGAGGATGAGCCATCCTGGGAATCGCTGACCCTGAATAGTGGGGGAAGGCACTCCGACCCTTGTGGTCCAGGACTGGCAAAGGGGTAAGGGACTCAGGGTTGGGTCTTCTCAGCGGGCCAAAGGCCGGGAAAAGTCACATCCAAAGGGCACAAACGGCAATGGGGGAGGGTCCCCAAGGACACCAAACAAGGTGCGTCGGGAGGGCAGGCGGAGCAAAGCCCAAGCAGGGGTGTCCCAGGGTGGAGGCCCCTATCACCAAGAGAAGCATCCCTGTTGAGGAGGGAAGGAGGAGGCTCCTCTGTTGATGGTGGAATCATCCCCATGGATGACAGACAGAAACAAACATCTCAGTTGAAGCGATGGAAGCCGTCAAATGGAGATGACACATACAAAACACGCTGCGTTCCGTCCGGGGAGAGGCGTCTCCGTCGACAGAGAATAAGCCTCAGTCAACGAGAGAAAAGCAGAATCATGACCCGTCAATGGGAGAAGAGCTCCTGTCGACAAGGGAGAGCAAAAAACATGTTGTTGACAGGGATGCATCCCCATCAACGAGGAACTTTTTGTTGACGGGGCAACATAGCCCATCGATGGGAGATGTTCAGAAACAAGCTCCATCAATGGGGCAAGGCCTGTCTAAGGGAAAACAAGCTCTCAGTCGATGGGGGGGAGCAGCCCTGACAACGAGGAATGCTTCATCGACGATAGAGGAGCCACCGTCTATGGAGTAAGGCAGAGGGAGTGCGAGGAGCGTGAATCCTGCTCCCTCCTATGCCTGGAATGAGTGCCCTTGACCAGGCAGCCTTTGAGGCAGCTCCTGAGGTCTTTTCTGGCCTGGCTGGATGATCAGCCATGAGCAAACCCCAAGGCCCAGAAAGAGAGCCTGGGCCAGGGAGCAGCAGGGGTGCCATGAGCAAGGAGGGCTGGGGGCACTGTGAAGAGCACAGGCCCGGCCTAATGGAAGTAGAAGAGCCAGGGCCTGGGAGTAGTACACATACCCAGGACCAGAGGCAGAAGCCGGAGGTACAGAGAGTGGTTTACATGCCCAAGTCCTGAAAGTAGAAGAGTCAGGGCCTGGGAGTGTTCCACAGGTCTGGCAGAGAGAAGAAAAATTGGGCTGGGCTGTTAACAGCAGCCCTAGTGAATCCCCAGACCCAGCAAGAGTGCCTGGGCCAGGGAGCAGCTGATGTACAGGGCACTCCAGTGGAACACTGGGCCTGCTGTATAAAAGAAGTCCAGGGGTACTGTGAGTAGGTCACAGGCCAGTAACAGAACACAGAACAATCGGTTCAAATTCGAGTCGAAGACTGCAACCCAGGAGGTCAGGGGAGCTGACTGTGTGAGCTGAAGCTGGCGGGAAAATGAACAGAGGGTACTGGGGGCCGCCCACTCTTATACACATCCACAGGAAGTGATGTCATGTGGGCAGCCCCCATGGAAGACTGCTGGAAGAAGCTGCCATGTGACAGCGCCACCTGGTGGATACTCCCATAATTAATAACGTACTGCAAGAGACCAGTCTGTAGAAGATCTACAGTTACAGGAGAGTAAATACAGGTTACTCACCTGTAACAGGAGTTCTAGGAATGGTATAGGTTGTTCATCCACACTGTCTGGCAGGTATTCTTGCCGCTTTAAATCTTGCCGGAAGGTCTTCAAGCTGGCTCCTCCCACCCACCCGGGTGGTAAAACTCTTGGCTCCGCCCCATCACACCAGATCTGGCCCGCTGGAAGCTCAGGTTGAGCATCGAAGCCGGGGAGGTCGGGTGGGTCGTGTGGATGAACAACATATACCATTCCTAGAACTCCTGTTACAGGTGAGTAACCTGTATTTCTAGGGACATGGATATGTTGTTCATCCACCTATCTAACGAACTCTAGCAGTTCTCCAGGAGGAGGCAAGGCGCACACCCAATACCTTAGGAAAGAGACTGGAGGAACAGGCCCCAAAACCAGCATCCCGGCGTGACTCAAGGTCGATGTGGTAGTGGGTGATGAAGGTGTGCTGACTTCCAGGTAGTAGCCCTGCAGATTTCCTGGATAGGGACGTCCTGGAAGCAGCCACCAATGCAGCAGTATGGCGGTAGAATGAGCTCTTATCCTCTGGGAGGCTCCATGCCCGCCAACCTATAGCAGAGATCTATGCAGGAGGTGACCCACCTGCCTATCGTCCGCTTGGCTGCAGGTCTGCCAGGTGCGGCTTCAGCGTAGGTGACAAACAGCTGCGAACCTCTCCCAATTTCAGCCATGCGCTCCTTATAATAGAAGTGCCTTCTAGGGTCCAAAGTATGGAGCCTATATTCGGCCTCCGAGGTGTGATTGGGGTAGAACACCGCAGAGTCAACACTGGTTAAGGTGAAACTCGACACCACCTTCGGAAGGAATTTCGGTGGGGGCGTGAGACAACCTTGTCCCTGTGGAAGACCAGGTAAGGAGACTCGATGAAGAGCGCCTGGAGCTCTCCCATCCTTCTGGCTGACGTGATAGCCACCAAGAAGGCGGTCCTCCACGACAGGTGAGAGAGTCACACCTGTGCATTGGTTCGAATGGCTTGCCCATGAGCTTTGCCAGTACCAGCAGTAGATCCCACGGAGGTGGAGGTTCTCGCACCGGAGGGGAAATGTGATCAAGGCCTTTGAAAAAGCGCCAGACCACCTTCTCCTGCGCCACCGACTGCTTCCCGGCCCGCGCCCGGTTAGCAGAGATGGCTGCCAGGTGCACCTTAAGGGTCGTCGACCTAAGCCCTTGCTGAGAAAGGGACCAAAGGTAGTCCAAGATGCTCGCCAAGGAACAGGAGGAAGGGTCCAGGCCCTTGCCCTGACACCAAATGGAAAATCTTTTCCATTTGAAGGCGTAGCATTTTCTGGTCGACTCCTTACGGGACGCCTCAACTACGTTGAGGACCTTGTCAGAAAGACCCAAGGCCTGGAACTCTAGCCGCTCAGGAACCAGGCCGTCAGGTGCAGGGACTGACTGAGAGCAGGTCCAGGCGAGCTGGAAGCTGCCTCGGGAGCCTGGAGCTGAGGCTGAGGAGATCTGGGTACCAGTACTGGCGGGGCCAGTCTGGGGCTATCAGAATCACCTGCGCCTTGTCCCTCCTTGCTTTGAGCAGCACCTTGTGCATCAAGGGGAACG
This sequence comes from Neoceratodus forsteri, assembly GCA_016271365.2. Taxonomy (NCBI): domain Eukaryota; kingdom Metazoa; phylum Chordata; order Ceratodontiformes; family Ceratodontidae; genus Neoceratodus; species Neoceratodus forsteri. The sequence continues at coordinate 81,034,961 of CM057453.1, forward strand.
GGGGAAAGGCGTAGAAGAGGCCCGGGGTCCATGGCCTCGAGAAGGCATCCCCCTGCAGCGAACCCTGCTGAGGGGGGCGGGCATGGAACAGCCTCAGCTTCGCATTCTCCCTGGAGGCAAACAGGTCCACCTGAGGTGTGCCCCAATGGGAGAATAGATCTTGTACTACCTCCGGCAGGAGAGACCACTCGTGGGACGCAGCCCCTATCCGGCTTAGGGCATCAGCCAGGGTGTTGGAGGCTCCTGCCACGTGAATGGCTAGGAGATCCGCCTCCAGGCTGCGCACGAGTGACCAGATGCGGAGAGCTTCCTTGCATAGAAGCATGGAGCGCGTCCCGCCATGCGGTTTAGACAGTATATGAGTCGTGGTATTGTCGTCTGGACCCGGACCACTTGACCCCAGAGACGGAGCAAAGGCGGTGAGAGCTAGGCGGACCGCTCGGAGCTCCAGCAGGTTGATGTGGCATCGGGACTCCGTGGGGACCAGAGCCGTGCGGCTCGGTGTTCCCAGATGGGCACCCCAACCCATCAGAGGCATCGGTCGATAGAGAGACCGTCGGCTCGGGTGGTCGACAGGATGCCCTCCTGCAGATGAACTGGAGCGGTCCACCACTGGAAGCGTTCCACATCCCTGGGTCACCGTCACTAGCTGGTCCAATGGATCGCAGCGTTGGGACCACTGGCTGGCCAGCCCCACTGAAGGGGCGCATGTTCCAGCGGGCCCAATGGACCATGCTGGTACAGGCGCCATGAGACCCAGGAAGCGCAGGAAGTCCCGGGCAGGGCGCAATTGCCCAACCAGAAATGATTGGGCAAAGGAGGAAAGAACCTCGACCCTGTCCGCCGGGAGCCGTGCCCTGGCTCGAAGAGAGTCGAGCACTGCCCCAATGAAAAGAATCACCTGCTTAGGCTCGAGTTCCGACTTGGCCTCGTTGATGAGGAGGCCGACCTGAGAGCAAACCTGGAGGGCCAGATCTCTGGACTGCTCCACCTCCTGTCTGGAGGGGGCTGCTGTCAGCCAATTGTCCAGGTAAGGGTAAACCCAGACCCCTCGGTGCCGCAGGAATGATGTCACCACTGCCATGTGTTTCATGAGCCGAAGGGCATGGCTTGGAACTCGAAAAGGGATCCCTCCGCTCGAAAGCGAAGGAACCTCTGATGTGACGGATGGATAGGGACGTGAAAGAACGCGTCTTGCAGGTCCAGAGAGCAGAACCACACGCCGTGTTCTAAGGATGGTATTATCTGAGCCAGAGTGACCATCCTGAAGGTTCGAGACCTTAGGAACTTGTTTAGGTCGTGTAGGTCGAGAATGGGGCGCCAGCCCCCCGTCCGTTTCGGAACCAGGAAGTACCTGGACACAAACCCTGGGTTTGAGGGAGGGTCCGCCACCTCTCTTATCACCTCCTTCTCAAGGAGGAGAGCGATGTCGGCTCGGCGAGCTGACAGCGAGGCTTCGGACCCCGAGGCCCCCCGAGGTGCGACGGCTCTGAAGGGTGGGGCCTGCTCGAACTCCAGAGGCAGGCCCCTTCCCACCACCTCCAACATCCACCAGTCTGTGGTGACAACGGACCAGGCAGAAAGAAAGTGGAGGAGCTCCCCCCCCCACCGGGGGGCACCTGGGGTGAGGCGACGAGGTTCGGGGCGACACCCCTCAACCCGTCACTGGGCAGGCTTGGAGGAAGGACCGGCCAAGGGACGTCCAGGGCCTTTACCTCCCTGCTTCCTGGAAGAGGAAGCCACGGGCTTGGCTTTGGGACGCCAAGCGCGAGCCTGCTGGCCCTGATGCTGCTGGGCCGGACATGCCGCGGGCACAGACGGACGAAAGGGCTTGGGATGCGGTCTGCGGCCCTTGTCCCTCTGAGTGGTTGAGACAGAGTCCAAAGTGGCATTGGACTTTTCGATCCTCTGGAGGTGGCCTTCCACTCCAGGGCTGAAGAGGTCGGTCCCCAGGAAGGGGACATCCGCCAATTTTTGCTGGGTATCCGCTGTGAAGGTGGATATCCTCAGCCATGCCCGATGGCGCATAGCCACTGCGGCCGCAACTGACCTGGCGCATGAGTCTCCAATGTCCAGAGCACTCTGAAGTTGCTGCTTGGACACCGCCCTGCCCTGGTCCCGCACCTGCCTAACCGTGGTCTGCAGGTCAGCCGGGAGATGAGGGACTACCTCGTCCAGGGAGCCCAACAGGGCATGGGAGAAATGTGCCATAAGCACGGCCGAGCTGGCCTGACTAAGGCCAAGGGAGGACGCAGCGTAGACTTTTCGGCCGACACAGTCCAATTTCTTGGACTCCTTGTCGGGAGGTTTGTCCACATCCCTAGCGTTTCCAGCATCGCCGAAAACCCTGTCGGTAACTAACCCTCGGCTGAGGATGTTCCAAGAAACCGGACAGGGAACCAGTAGGGACCGCATACTTCCTGGCCATAGGCTGAAGGCAGGAAGCAGGGCGCTGCCAGTGCTCCAAGGCCGGGCCCACAATGGCCTTGGCCACAGGAAAGGCCTCCATAGGGGAATCCCCTCGGTCCAATATCTCTGTGAGGGGATACTTGGCCTGCTTGGATACGGGCTCGAGCTGCATCCCGGTGGACTCCGAGATGAGCCTGAGCAAACCCAGGAAGGACGAAGGGCTGTCATCCAGCGACTGACCTACAGAGGACTCCAAGTCCACTCGCCTGGAGAAAAGGGAGGAATCGTCGTCGGACTCAGAAGAGTCCGCAAAGAGCTGCCTCGGGCCTGAGCCACCCTCCACCTGCCGAGGGCGAGCAGGAGTGAGGGTGACCGACAGCCTATGGGGCAGACCCTGGGCCGACTGAGAGTTCTTGGTCGGAGCCCCAAACAGCGGCTGTGGAGGCAGAGGTTCCACCGGAATCGGTGGAGCAGCTGGTTTTGGCCGAACAACCGGCCTGGGAACAGTCTCCTCGGGTAAGACGAGGGGTTGTTTCGGCGCTCGGTGACAACCATAATGGCCAGGGAAGGCGGCGGCATTGGCTTGTTCCGGTCAGAAGGAGCTGTTGCCACATAAGGTCCTCGTATCGTCGGCGTAACACATGAAACCTCCCTCATCTGAGGAGGAGGGCGAGGGCAGCAGGCAGCGCCTTATAGGTGCCAAAACCCTGAACCACCTGGACGGGGATCAGCTGGACAGCGAAGAAATCCGAGACCAAGAACCTCGGCCTTTCCGAGGACGGTGCGGGGAGGAGACGGGTGGAACCGGCTCCCCCCTCGGCTCGGAGGGTTCACCCGAGGGCTCCGGAACCGGAGGCACTGGCAAGCCCACGGGATCCTCAACTCCCACCGGGGGAACCGGTGAGAGAGGATTTTCGGCATCGCCGGTCGACAACCCGTCCAACGGGTCGAGAAAAATCTCGACTGCGTCGACGGGAGTCTCGGTCAACTGACCTGACGGGGACACTGTGAGACCAGTGGCTGAAGCCGAACGATCAACCGAAGTCGATGGTCAACAACTCGGGGAGAGGGACCTTTCCCGCTCCCAAGAGCGTCGATGGAGGGACTTACCCTTGTCTTTCTTCTTGGACCGAGAAGAAGGTCCAGCAGACGTTGGTCCCTCTCCTCTAGTGGAGAGGGACAGACAAAGCTCCTTAAAGGAAGCTGTGTAAGAGGAACCCAGGGAGAGCGGGATAAATGCCGCGGTCGAGGAAGATGCGGCCCGCGCCGCCTCCTCTTCAAGGGTGATCATCTGCTCTAGCTGATCCGCCGAGCCCGCCGCCGTGGAGACCGCCGACCGGGCCTCTTTTGACTTCACCAGAGGAAAACGTTTCTCAGGGCACCCCAGTTGTAAACGGGCAGCACGGTCTTCGAGGACATAGGCTGAGAAGGAAGAGCACAGGTCACAAGCCTGCGGGTCGTGCTCAAGGCCTAAACAGTAGACATACGTGGAGTGTGGATCCGTCTGAGACATCTTCTGCCCGCAAGGGCATCTCCGAAAACCGGGAGTCGATTTGTCCACCGCAGCTGCGAGGGACAGAAGACCGAAGTCTATAAGCAAAAAAAAAAAAAACTTTAAATTCGGAAAACCGAAGAATTAGGAACCAGTCTTATACACAGGCGTTAAGGAGGGAACCTGAGCTTCCAAGCGGTAAGGAAGATCTGGCATCATGGGGCGGAGCCGAGAGTTTTACCACCCGGGTGGGTGGGAGAAGCCAGCCTGAAGACCTTCCGGCAAGATTTAAAGTGGCAAGGATACCTGCCAGACAGTGTGGATGAACAACATATCCATGTCCCTAGAACCCTCATTTATAGGGACATGGATATGGTGCACTTACCTACACTGTAGCAGACTCTTAGCAGTTCTCTGGGAGGAGGGGGCAGGGCACGCACCCACTACTTAGGAAAGAAAGATTGCAGAACTGAGGCCCCAAAACTAGCACCCTGGTGAGACTCAAGGTTGATGTGGTAGTGGGAGATGAAGGTGTGTGCTTACTTCCAAGCAGCAGCCCCGCAAATTTCCTGGATAGGGACATTCCTGGAAGCAGCCACCGAGGTAGCGTGTCTGCTGAAATAAGCCCTAAGCCCAACGGAAGGCTCCCTACTAGCCAACCTATAGCAGAGGTCGAAGCAGGAGACTACCCAGCATATATGAGGCCCAAGGTCCAGGGTCTCGTGAAAGCATCCCCCAGCAATGCCCGGCACTGGGGGGGGGGGGCCACCAAACAGCCTCAGCTTCACTTTTCCCGGGAGGCAAACAGGTCAACCTGAGGAGTGATCCACAGGGTGAATAGGTGGTTGATAACCTCCTGATGAAGAGACAACTCGTGAGATGCATCGCCCACTCGGCTGAGGGCATCCGCCAGCTGGTTGGACATGCTGGTCACATGAATTGCCAGAAGGTCAGCATTCAGGCTGTGCACAAGGGTCCAAATGCAGAGCGCTTCCCAGCACTATGGCAGGGAAAGCACCCCGCTCTGCCTGTTGAGGCAGTACATGATCGTCGTGTTGTCTGTCTGGAACTGGATGACCTGATCCCAAATATGCAGAGTGAATGCCATCAGTGCCAGACACACTGCATGGAGCTCCAGCAGGTTGATATGATATCGGGACTTTTTGGGGGTCCAGAGCTCGTGGACTCTATGGTCCCCAGGGTGGGCTCCACATTGCAACAGAGAGGTGTCGGCCATGAGAGTGACCATTAGCTCTGGGTGGACGAATGGGACTCCTTCCTGCAGATGTTCCGGGACCAACCACTACTTGATGGTGTCCGACATAAGCTGTGTCACTGTGCAGGCTTGTTGAGGTGACCAAGGTGCTGAGACCACTGCCAGGCAAGGTCCAACTGCATGAGGTGCATCCTGCAGTGGGCCCACAAGACCATGCTGGTGCACACCGCCATGTACCCCAGCAGGCGCAGGACGTCCCACCAGAAATGATCAGGAAAATGAGGCAAGATCCCCGCACTGTCCGTTTCGAGTCAGCCCTTGGCCCGAAGGGAGTTGAGCTCCAACCCGATGAACTGGACAGCTTGCGATGGACTGAGTTCCAACTTGGCCTCACTGACCAGGAGGCCTAGGGCCGAGCACATCTCGAGGGTCAGGTCCCTTGACTGCTCCACCTACACTCTGGAGGAACCAACAGTCAGTCAGTCATCCAGGTAAGGGTAAACCTGGACTCTTTGGCTCTTCAGTAAGACTGCCACCACAATGCACTTGGCGAAGACCCTGGGGGTTGAAGAGAGGTCAAATGGCATGGTCCGAAACTTGTACAGGGTCCCTTCTGAGTAGAACCGGAGGAACTGCTGGAGAGATGGACAGATGGGGATGTGAAAGGTGATGTCCTGGAGGTCCAGGGAACAGAACCACATGCCCTGCTCAAGGGACGGAATGATCTGGTTCAGAGTGACTATTCGGAACTTGCACAGCCTAAGATACTGATCGAGGTCATGCAGATCCAGTATGGGGCACCAGTCCCCCATCCGTTTCGAAAGTATCTGGAGAAAAACCCTGTACCAGGTACGGCATCCAGAACATAAACCACTGCCCCCTTCTGGAGGAGTAGTGCAGTGTCTTCCCAAAGGGCAGACAACATCTGCACAGAGGCACCATGCCTTCCTGTGGGGCATGGGCTCAGCTGGGCGGAGAAGCCTTGAACTCCAGAGGCAAACCACAGCCCACAACCTCTAGCATCCACCTGTCTGAGGTAACGGTGGACCAGGCAGAAGCAAAGTTGTGCAGCCGACCCACCAAGGGAGGGCCTGGGGTTGATAGGACAGGTGGGGGAGGTGCACCCCAACCCGTCACTTCACAGGCTTGGTAATGGAGGCAGGGCTGGCTGAGGAGGCTGCTGGCCCCCAAAATGTCTGGCAGTTGAGGAGGAAGACTTCGACCGAGGCCGCCAGGCCTGCTGCGCCACTGGGGGTGGAGTGGAACAGACTGCAGGGGCAGAGGATGGCCAAAACTCAAATGGCTTCTTTTTCTGCTTCAGTCCTTTAACCTCCCGTTGGGTGGAGGTGACAGAATCCAGGGTAGCACTGGACTTAATACGAGTGAGATGGCTGTCTACCTCAGGCACAAACAGGTCGGTACCTAAGGGAACATCCACCAGTTTGTGCTGGGTATCGGCCGTAAAGGTCAAAATTCACAGCCAAGCCTTGTGGGCATTGCCACTGCTGCGGCCACAGACCTGGCGCAGGAATTGCCTATGTACACAGCAAGTTGGAACAGTTGCTTTACGACTGCACGTCCTTGGTCTTGAACCAGCTTGATCTGTGCCTGCAGGTCAGCCGGGAGCAGAGGGATAACCTGATCCAGGGTATCCAACAAACCATGGTGCAGCTGACCATCCAAAAAGTTACAGTCACCTGTCGGAGGCCAAGGGAAGAGGCCACATAAACTTTCTTGGCCGAGTGGTCCAGCTTCTTTGATTCCCTGTTGGGAGGCTTATCCACATCCCAATGTTGCCTGATTCAAAAAAGAAAAAAAAAAAAAAAAAATGAGTAGGCAACCAAGCCTTCCACTGAAGGGTGGTCGGTAAACCCAGAAAAGGATTCAGTAGGGACCGCGTACTTGCGGACCATATGGGCCGACGGCATAGGGCAGAAAGCTGGATGCTGCCACACCTCCAGAGCAGGGCCAAGGATGGCCTCAACAACTGGGAAGGCGACTCCATGGGAGTCATCCCTGTCAAGGATTTCCGTGAGTGGATACCGAGCCTGCTTCTGGACTGGCTCCAGCGAGGTCCCCCTAGACTCGGAAATCAGGCAGTGCATGGCCCCGAAAGAGGTAGGGCCCTGCTCTGCCAAAGGTTCCTCCCCCTACTCATGGTCATAGCCAGGGATCCCATGAGAGTGCATCGAAGAGTTCTCAGAATCTGAATACTCCTCGAACACTGGCTGAGCCCCCAAATACCCACTGACCCAGAGGAGTTCGTCAGTTTGCGTCTCTGTGACAGACTGCCGATGGGGAAATCCAGTGGCAGGCCAAGTAGATTTGGGAGGGGGTCCCTCCCTAGGCCATGGAGGCGGGGGCTCTATCCAAATGGGCAGAGAAGCTGGCATCGGCCGAGTCGGGGGTGTCAGCTCGGGTCAGGGCTGCAGCAACCACATGTGTGCCACAGTGAGCTGAGGCACCATCAGAGGCCCACTGCCTGTGCCGAGCAGCGACTGTTGCCAGACAAACTCCTCATAATGGCACTGCACCTTACAATGGAGCTGATCCTCCCCGAAGAGGAGGACTATCGACGGTGTCTCTTACTCGAGTGCTGAGAGTGGGACAGATCGTGTCAGAAACCACTCAACCTCGAGCTATGAGACATCAACCTGGACCTCAACTGCCGGTGGGGGTGGGGGGGGTTGATGGCAAGGCGAGATAGGGACAGGCGAAAGACGCCTGGGAAACCCCGAAAGCATGCTGATCTGGCCCCCTTAGGAGGTAACAGGCAGAACCAGGGTCCTGGACAGGGAGTCATCCCCCTTAGTCCTGCAACAACACGTTGACCAGCTTGAGAAAAATCTTGACAGCTTGGTTGACCTGCATCTCAGCAGTCAGTCCCGATGGAGACACAGTGGGGCCAGTGGCTTGGACAGAAGTGTCGGCCAAAGCCAACAGCTCAGTAACCATCGAGCTAGGAGTAGCACAGGAACCAGAGGCAGCTCGCGGTCCTACGATCCACGGTGGGACTTTTCGGATTTAGAGTCCCGTTTGGAGGATTATGAAGATTTTCATCCATGGAAAGAGACCTCCTCAAGGGTCAGAAGGGACTGATAAAGGTCCCTAAATGCCCCAGTAAACAATGTGCCTATACCCACTGGAATGAGGGCAGAAGTGGGCGAGGCGCCTGCAGTAGCCTGGGCCGCAGCTTCTTCAAAGGCCTAGAGTTGCTCAAGAGACCACTCTACCACATCCTTAGAGTGAACCAGTGGGTTCCGTTTGTCTGGACGCCCCAGGAGGAGACGGGCATAACGGTCGCTCAAGGTGGAGGGGTGGAAGGTACAACATAGGCCGCAAGTCTGTGGGTCATGTTCCATACCCAGGCAATACACACACACACACACACACACACACACACACACACACACACACAGTGTGAGGATTGGTGCATGACATCGTTTGGCCGCATGGGCATTGTTTGAAGCTGGGACCTGATTTCAGTTCACCTGATTCCATTTTTTAATCGAAGAAAGCTTGAAAAGACAATCAAATTATGACCCACACCAAGCACGAAGCTGCGATGGAGGGCACCTGATGCTTCCAGTGAAAAGGACATCTGACGGCACAGGGCAGTGCCAAGAAGGATACCATCCGGGTGAGTAAGAGAAGCCAGCTTGAAGATCTTCCAACCAGATTTAAAGAGGAAAGGACTCTGGTACAATATGGATAAGTACATCAAAGCCACTTCCCTACAAAATAAAGCTTTTAATGGGACACTTGTCAGTCCTTTACTTATGTCTTATGCTGGTACTGAGAAACATGCCTTCACTGACTGCAGCAGTTCATCTTATGTCATCATAGGTAACATAACAGCAATGCAGTCCCTATAGAAATAAATTTTTATAAAAAAAACAGAACTCATTTGGTCTGCTTCTACTGTACACAAAGTGCGGTCACATTTGTGAATGGCACTAAAGTGCTGAAAGGCTTGTTCGCAGACTTTTGTACCCAAGAATACACTTTGCAGTACTACAAAGAAAGCTGAAGTTAGGAAAGTGTTTATTTCTTGGAAAGGAGTGCTAAACATTAGTTAAATCATGGTTTGAAAGTCAAGCCATGATACTAGGCATGTGCTTATGCATAAGCATGCATATTTGCATGCATGCCCAGTACCGTGGTTCAACTTTCAGACTGTGACCTAACCAAGTTTTAGCACTCGTTTCCAAGAAATAAACAAACACTTTCCCAAGTTTAGCTTTCTTTGGAGTACCAGAAAGTGTATTTAGCAGAACACAGATACAATAGTCCATGAATGACCTTTCCAGCATTTCAGCACCATTTACAAATGTGACCGTACTTTACAGACAACAGAAGAAGACCGTCAGGGTTTCATCAACTGGGATGAAAGACCATCTTGTCCTTGTGAAAGACAAGATAAGGAGACTCCACCAAGAGTGCCTGGAGTTTACTTATCCTTCTGGCTGATGTGATGGCCACCAACAAGGCAGTCTTCCATCACAGCTGTGACATTTCACACCCGTGCACATATCTTGATCTTCTGTGCCAGTTTTGGTACTTTCCCTGCTGGGACTGCTGCCAAGGTGGCTGTGGCTGAAAGGACCTATATTAGGTCTCTTTCTTAAGCTTCTGTGCCTTCTGGTTCTTCTGGGAAGACGTCACAGTACCCAGAATGGCACTGGACTTCTCAACCCTGGTAAGATGTCCCTCAACCCTGGGCCAAAGAGGTCAGTGCCCAAGAAGAGGACATAGTCCAAATTGTGGTGGGTATCTACTGTGAAGGTGGGAAGCCGCAGCCAGGCCCCAGGACACATTGCGACGGCTGTTGCTATGCCACAGGCATACGAGTCACCTTGCGATGGCTGTTGCTATGCCACAGGCATACAAGTCACCTATGTCCACAGCCATATGGAGCTGGTGCTTAACTAGCGACTGAGCCTGGTCTCTGACAAAATCTCACCACTAGCTGGCAGCCAGCAGGAAGTTGCAGAACAATTTGAGTGTTATGACCCAGTTTTAGTTACCCAAACCCAAAATTCGGAAGGCAAATGTGTGGGAGATTACCAGATTTACTTTATACTAGCCCAATAGTGTATTTTTATTCCAGTGTAGTGGACTTGACATGAAAATATATAACCCAATACTGCACACAAAATCATCAAGCACTCCCAACAGGGACTGGCCACAGTTGGCCATCATCATGCTGCAGCTTACCTGATGAAGACTCAATGACGCAGTAGCGTAGACCTTTTTAGCTGCCTAGTCAATCTTCTTGGACTCCTTGTCCAGAGGACTGTCTAAGTTCCTGTGACACCTGGATTTCCAGAAGGCAGAGTATGGGACCAACCCTTTGTTCGATGGGTGGTCACAGAAGAGAGGGACTTAGTAGGGACCGTGTACTTGCAGACCACGGGGTGGAGGGTGCAGGGCAGCATGCTGCATAATCCCCAGGACAGGTCCCAAAATTACCTCAGCTACAAGAAAGGCAACCCCCAGGGATTAGTCCTTGTCCAGGATGTCAATGAGGGGCATTTAGCCCTCCTCAGAAATGGCTCCAAGGGCACACTTGTGAACTCCGATATACGTTGGAGTAAAGCCCAGAATGAGTCTGCACATGGTCAGTGGTCACTTCCTCGATCGAGCCCCGATCCAATGTACGAGTCATTGAGATAAGCAAGGATGACCTCTCAGAGTCATTCAATGACTTCTCAAAATAGGCCCAAGACCATTTTTTTCCACCGTGGATCACTCTGGTGTCTTCTGACAGCAAGATCTCCACCGATAATTGAACTAGCACACTGGAAGCAGCATGGGAGTCCTCTGTGGTGGCACCTGCCAAAGGCTGTGGTAGTGGTTGCTCCACCTTTAGCAGTGGAGAAGCAGATTGTGGGTACATCTGCCTTGAGTGGACTGGTATGGGCATAAAGTACAGTTACGTTAAGAACTTACTGTAATAGTAGAACTGCAAGAGAAGCTCTTGCACAGGCCAGCACCGGTAGGACCTAGCCACTAGGTGCCAAGACCACATGGAAATTTTCTAGCTAGTAGTTTACCACGGGGGACCGTCCACTGCCAATGTAACCCTTTGATGTCAGCCTATTCTTTAAAGCCTGGTGGTCCCCCACACCTTCCTCAGTTCTCCAGCTGGAGACCCAGAGTGGGCAGCGAAAGAAGAACTGAGAATGTTATAGAGAGTCAAAAAGGGAAGCAGAAAACCCATGTGAATGGACAAAAGAACAGCAGAGACAGGGGGAATGAGGGAGGGAAATCAGAGCCTGCTGCAAGAGGTTCTCTCGAAGATCTACTGTTACGGTAAGTTCTTACGTAACTATTATCTTACTTTGAAGGAGGTTCTTGCGGCAGGCCAACACCGGTAGGACTGAGTCCCAAGCAGTTCAGGTCATGACAAGGAAACAGCATTGGGAGAAGGTTAGACAGCAGCCAGTGGCTCAGGAGAGAAGGCCCTGCACAACGACGAGGCCAAAACTGGCCCTGCACCTAGAAGCAATGTCCATACTGTAAAGCTTGGTGAAGATGTGGACAGAACTTCAGGTGGCAGCCGCACAGATGCCTGCAGCACACTAATTTCTCAAACAAGCAATGGTGGCGGCCATACCCCTGGTGTAATGGCCCTTGACCACTCCTGGAAGGTCCTTGTTGTACTTCCGTAGCAATAAACAATGCAACCGGCTAACCAATTAGAATCTTTGAATTTGATGGAGCTCAACACCCGCTGAGTGAAATGTAATTGTGTAGCACCAGCACTCCCTGATATCCGTGCTGGTGTGGTGCGGGTTTGAAGATGTCTATACAAAATAAATGATTTTAATTTCAAACCATGAATGTGGACCTTCTTTAAGAGGTGGGTACTTTATTTTTTGTTCTAACCACTTAGACAAACACACTTTGGAAACTGGAATGCCCTTCCTCTTAGGGGCAAACGAGACAAACAACTGATCAGACTTCTTTGAAGTCTTGGTCCAGTGTGTACAGGATCACAAGATTCTATGTACAGCCAAAGTATGGAGTAAAGCCTCCCCCTATTAGAATACTCAGGATAATAAACCAGTAGGTGGATGGACTGATTCAAAGTAAACTCTGACAACACCTTAGGGAGAAACGTAGGAGTGGTATGCAAAGACATTCTGTCTTTGAGGAAAGCTAAATAAGGCTCTTTACGCATGAGAGCCTGAAGCTTTGAAATCCTTCGAGCAGAAGTAACAGCAACTAAAAAGAGCACTTTCCAAGACAGAAAGTGCAGCTCGCAACTCACAGCCAGCTCAAAGGGTGGTAATGTGAGTTTCTCCAACATAAAATTGAGGTCCCATGGAGGGACTGGGTTCTGAATGGAAGGTTTCAAATGTACAATGTCCCACAGAAAAGTGCGGGACACCTCAAGCTGAGCCACAGCCCTGCCCTCAATAGGTGCATGGTACACAGAGATGGTAGAAAGATGCACCTGAATGAGGAGTACCCGAGAGTCTGAAAGAGAGAGAGAGAGAGAGAGAGAGAGAGAGAGAGAGAGACCCAATACCGGATTCATTGAATAGGTGAAGGGATCCTACTGGTGTGAAACAGCCCCAAGGGTGAAATGCTTCCATTTCATGGCGTAAGTGGCCCTGGTGGAGAGCTCTCTAGCAGCCACCAGGATATCTGCAACCCTAGAGGATACCCCAAAGCAGCCAATAGCTAAGTCCACAGGAGCCACGCATGGAGATGCAGACTTTGATCCAGATGGACCAGGGTGCCCTGGTCCTCAGGAAGCAAGCCGGTGCACAGGGGCAAGGGCATTGGATGTTCCACCGCTAGCTGTTGTAGCAAGGGGAACCAAATCTGATGCGGCCAGAAGGAGGCCATCAGTATCATCTCTGTCCCTTCTAACTGGAGCTTGAGCAATACCCTCTGCAGGAGCGGGAAGTGGGGGGCGTACAGAAACCTCCCCTTCCAGGAGAAGTACAATGCATCTCACCAGAAAACTCCAGGCCCAAGATCAAGCAAGCAGAAAAGCAGCAGTTTTGCACTGAATGGGGATGCAAAAAAGTCCAACTCTGGACGACCCCATCTGTTGGAGATCTTCAACCACCAGGGTCAGGAGCTCCCATTCGTTAGCCCTTGACCGAGAGTGCCTGAGACTGTCCACCAGGATGTGTTGGACATCTGGAACATGGACGGCCAAGAACTCTAGCCCATGCTCGATGGCCCAATACCAAACCCTCCGCAGATCCGGACACAGGGGCTAATAGTGAGTGCCCCCGTTTATTTATGTAATACGCCAGGCACATGTTGTCCATCTGCATCAACAGTGGACCGGGGAGGAGATGAGTTTGGAAGGCCTGCAGAGTGTAAGGAACCATTCCATCTCCAGGACAATGATGGAAAGACCCTGTTCCATTTCTGTCCAAGTGCCCGGAGTCTGGTGGGCATCCAAATGAACTCCCCAGCCCAGACCAGAGGTGTCTGTCATGAGAAACTGACAAGGGGCCAAGATTTAAAAGGAGACACCCCCCCCAACACCCGAAGTAGGTTGGCTAGCTCTAGGCATCAGGGGAGGAGTCTTCTGACATGATCAGGGACCATGACCATCTGGTCCAGCTCATCCGTGCATTGGTCTCACAGGACCTTCAATGTCCACTGAGGTACCCACATGTGCAGTTGGGCTAGGGGAACCGTAGCAATGGCTGCTGCCATATGGCCCAGAAGATGCAGGAATACACTGGCGACTGGGGGGTCTGGACCATTAGGCGTTCTGCCCTGTCTGTGGGCAAGAAGCCCACGCCCTGGGTAGTATCCAGAACTGCCCCTATGTACTGGAGGCATTGGCAAGGAGATAGGCAGGACTTCGACTCAATGATGGTGATACCCAAGACCTGAAACAGGCACTGGGAAGGCAGCTGCAGGTGCTTAAGGGGCTCTGGTGGCAGCTGCAGATGGGACTAATGCTGCTTTGCATTTACCCTGACCTTTGGTAGGTGGGCAGACTTGTTTGTGGGAGAAGCGGCGAAATGGAGGTCGCTGACCAGTCTTAGGTTGAGTGTGGTACAGCAAGTGAATGGACCGGAGGGTGCAGCCTTACTCCTGGAGGGAGGAAATCAGATCCTGAATATCCCCTCCAAACAGGACAGAGCCCCAAAAGGAGGCGACCAAAATACTGACTAAACATCTGAGGCAAAACCGGACACCCGGAACCAAGAATGGCACCAGAGGAAGACATCAGTGGCCACTCCCCTGCCTGAGGCATCCACAGCATCATAGGCAGCCCAAAAAACATGGTTGCCTACATCGGAGCCTGCATTGAGAAGCTGGGCGAGCTCTGTTTTGGAGGAAATCATTGGGCAAAGCTTAACTAGCTCCCTGGCCTGGTCCCAGATAACATTCTGATATTGGACCATATGGGCCAAGTAGTTAATGGCCTATATAGCCAAGGTAGTGGAGGCGAAGACACACTTACCCAGGTGGTCCAGGTGTCTGGATTCCCTGCCCGAGGGAAGAGCACTAAGGTGCTCGGGCTTCGTGGTGGAGTCATGCGCCATGTTGATAACCACAGAGTCAGCTTTAGGGTGGTTCCCCCCAAAAAAGGTTTACTAGCTGGGGCATGCATGGTCAGGGCCCCTAGTGCTCTGCGTCAGAATTTTCCGATTTCTGCAGCAGGGCTCCTAGACTTCTGAGGCTGCATTTCCTGATTTCTGTAGCATGATTTATTCATTTCTGTGGCATAATACAGTCCTACAACTGGCTAAAATATGGTGTGATGTCATAGATGACATCACTTGCCAAGCACAGAGGAGGGGCTTCAGGATAAACAAGATGGATACGGAGCCTGGCACTATGGAAAAACTGTATATCTGAATGAAAATTCACCAAAAAATACAGGTTACTCACCTGTAACAGGAGTTCTAGGAATGGTATATGTTGTTCATCCACACTTATTGGCAGGTATCCTTGCCGCTTTAAATCTTGCCGGAAGGTCTTCAAGCTTGCTCCTCCCACCCACCGGGTGGTATAACTCGGCTCCGCCCATGACGCAGATCTGGCCCGCTGGAAGCTCAGGTTGTGCGTCGAGCCGGGAGGTGTCGAGGAGTCGTGGATGCAACATATACCATTCCTAGAACTCCTGTTACAGGTGAGTAACCTGTATTTCTAGGGACATGGATATGTTGTTCATCCACACTTATTGGCAGACTCCTAGCAGTTCTCCGGGAGGAGGGAGGCAAGACGCACACCCCCAATACTTACTTGGGAAAGAGAGACTGGAGAACCGAGGCCCCAAAACCAGCATCCCGGCGTGACTCAAGGTCGATGTGGTAGTGGGTAATGAAGGTGTTTGCCGACTTCCAGGTAGCAGCCCTGCAGATTTCCTGGATAGGGACGTCCCTGGAAGCAGCCACCGTTGCAGCAGTATGGCGGGTAGAATGAGCTCTTATCCCTCTGGGAGGCTCCATGCCCGCCAACTTATAGCAGAGATCTATGCAGGAGGTTACCCACCTGCTTATCGTCCGCTTGGCTGCAGGTCTGCCAGATGCGCGCCCAGCGTAGGTGACAAACAGCTAGCGCAATCCCTCTCGAATTTCAGCCGCGGCGCCTTATAATGCTGAGCCTCTAGGGTCCAGAGTATGGAGCCTATATTCGGCCTCCGAGGTGTGATTGGGGTAGAACACCGGCAGAGTCAACACCTGGTTAAGGTGAAACTCCGACACCACCTCCGGAAGGAATTTCGGTGGGGGCGCAGGACAACCTTGTCCCTGTGGAAGACCAGGTAAGGAGACTCGATGGAAAGTGCCTGGAGCTCTCCCATCCTTCTGGCTGACGTGATAGCCACCAAGAAGGCGGTCTTCCACGACAGGTGAGAGAGAGCACACCTGTGCATAGGTTCGAATGGCTTGCCCATGAGCTTTGCCAGTACCAGCAGTAGATCCCACGGAGGTGGGGGTTCCCGCACTGGAGGGGAAATGTGATCAAGGCCTTTGAAAAAGCGCCAGACCACCTTCTCCTGCGCCACGACTGCTTCCGGCCCGCCGCCCGGTAAGCAGAGATGGCTGCCAGGTGCACCCTTAGGGTCGCGACCCAAGCCCTTGACTAGAAAGGGACCATAAATAGTCCAAGATGCTTGCCAAGGAACAGGAGGAAGGGTCCAAGCCCTTGCCTGACACCAAATGGAAAACCTTTTCCATTTGAAGGCATAACATTTTCTGGTCGACTCCTCAGGACGCTCCTCAACTACATTGAGGACCTCGTCGGAAAGACCCAAGGCCTGGAACTCTAGCAGCCAGGAACCAGGCCGTCAGGTGCAGGGATTGAAGGTCCGGATGGAACACCTTCCCCTGATTGACTGAGAGCAGGTCCGGCGAGCTGGAAGCTGCCGCGAGTCCTGGAGCTGAGACTGAGGAGATCTGGTACCAGAACTGGCGAGGCCAGTCTGGGGCTATCAGAATCACCTCGCCTTGTCCCTCCTCGCTTGAGGAGCACCTTGTGGATCAAGGGAAATGGGGAAAGGCGTAAAGAGGCCGGGGTCCATTGCCTCGAGAAGGCATCCCCTGCAGCGAGCCCTGTTGAGGGGGGGCATGGAACAGACTCAGCCGGCGTTCTCCTGAGGCAAACAGGTCCACCTGAGGTGTGCCCCAAAGGGAGAACAGATGCTGTACTACCTCCGGCAGGAGAGACCACTGTGGGATGCAGCCCCTATCCGCTCCAGGGCATCGGCCAGGGTGTTGGAGGCTCCTGCCACGTGAATGGCTAGGAGATCCGCCTCCAGGCTGCGCACGAGTGACCAAATGCGGAGCTTCCTTGCATAGAAGCATGAAGCGCGGCCCCGCCTCGGCGGTTTAGATAGTACATGGTCGTGGTATTGTCCGTCTGGACTCGGACCACTTGACCCCGGAGGAACGGAGCAAAGGCGGTGAGAGCTAGGCGGACCGCCGAGCTCCAGCAGGTTGATGTGGCATCGGGACTTCCCGGGGACCAGAGGCCATGAGCCCGTGTTCCCCAGATGGGCACCCCAACCCATCAGAGAGGCATCGGTCGACAGAGACCGTCCGCTGCGGGCGGACGAACGGGATGCCCTCCTGCAAATGATCTGGAACGGTCCACCACTGGAGAGCGTTCCACATCCCCTGTGTCACCGACAAGCTGGTCCAAGGATCGTAGCTGCCAGACCACTGGCTGGCCAGTCCCCACTGAAGGGGACGATGTTCCAGCGGCCCAATGGACCACGCTGGTGCAGGCCGCCATGAGACCCAGGAGGCGAGGAAGTCCCGGCAGGCGCACTGCCCAACCAGAAATGATCGGGCAAAGGAGGAAAGAACCTCGGCCCTGTCCGCGGGAGCCGCTCCTGGCTCAAGAGAGTCGAGCTGCGCCCGATGAATAGAATCACCTGCTTGGCTCGAGTTCGACTTGGCCTCGTTGATAAGGAGGCCCAGTTGAGAGCAGACCTGGAGGGCCAGATCTCTGGACCACTCCGCCTCCTTCCTGGAGGGAGCTGCTATCAGCCAGTCGTCCAGGTAAGGGTACACCGGACCCTCGGCGCCCAGGGAATGCTGTCACCACAGCCATGCATTTGGTGAAGACCCTGGAGCTGGAGACAAGCCAAGGGCATGGCTTGAACTCGAAGAGGATCCTTCCGCTCGAAGCGAAGGAATCTCTGTGAGACGACGGATAGGGACGTGAAAAACGCGGCCCTGCAAGTCCAGAGAGCAGAACCACATGCCGCTCCAAGGATGGTATTATCTGAGCCAGAGTGACCATCCTGAAGGTTCGAGACCTAGGAACTTGTTTAGGTCGTAGGTTGAGAATGGGGCGCCAGACCCCCGTCCGCTTCGGAACCAGGAAGTACCTGGACACAAACCCTGGGTCTGAAGGAGGGTCCACCACCTCTCTTATCACCTCCTTCTGGAGGAGGAGAGCGATGTCGGCTCGACGAGCCGCCAGTGGCTGGGGATCCCGAGCCCCGAGGCGCACTGCTCTGAAGGGTGGTGCCTGCTCAATTCCAGAGGCAGGCCTCTTCCCACCACCTCCAAGACCCACCTGTCCGTGGTAACAGCGACCAGGGGAACGGAAGTGCGGAGCCGCCCCCACGGGGACCCAGGGTAAGGTGACGGGAATGGGGCGACACCCCCAGCCCGCTCACTGGGCAGGCTTGGAGGAGGGACCGCCGAGGGACCTCCTGGGCCCTTCTCCCTGCCTCCTGTTAGAGGAAGCCGCGGCTTGGGTTTGGGATGCCAAGGCCGAGCCTGCTGGCCCTGACGTTGCTGGTCAAGGCAGTCAAAGGGCACAGAAGGATCTAAAAGGGCTTAGGCTGTGGTTATGCCTTGTCCTTCTGAGCGGAAGAGACCGAGTCCAAGGTGGCATTGGACTTCTCGATCCTCTGCAGGTGACCTTCCACCCCAGGGCCAAGAGGTCAGTCCCCAAAAGGGAACATCCGCCAACTTGTGCTGGGTATCCAAGTAAAGGTGGATATCCTCAGCCAAGCCCGGCCGACGATAGCCACTGCGGCCGCACCGATCTGGCACATGAGTCCCCTATATCCAAAGCAGTCTGGAGCTGCTGTTTGGCCACTGCCCTGCCCTGGTCCCGCACCCGCTTAACCGTAGTCTGCAGATCGGGCGGAAGATGAGGGATGACCTCATCCAGGGAGCCCAACAGGGCATGAGAAAAATGTGCCATGAGGACGGCGAACTGGCCTGCGAAGAGCGAGAGGAGCAGGCGTAGACTTTTCGCCCAACATAGTCCAATTTCTTGGACCCTTGTCAGGAGGTTTGTCCACATCCCTGGCGCAGCCGCTACTGAAAACGCTGTCGGTAACCAACCCTCAGCAGAGGGGTGTTCAAAACCGACAAGGAACCGTAGGGACCGTGATACTTCCTGGCCATCCTGGTCAAGGCGCAGGGCAGGAAGCAGGGCGCTGCCAAAGCTCCAGTGCCGGATCCACTATGGCCTGGCCACTGAAAGGCCTCCGCCGAGAATCCTCGGTCCAGAATCTCCGTGAGGGATATCTGCCCGTTTGGAACGAGGTTCAGCTCCATCCCGTAGACTCCGAGATGAGCCAAGCAGTCCTAGGAAGGACGACGGGCTATCGTCCATTGACTGACCTCCTGAAGACTCCAAGTCCAGTCGCTTGGAGAAAAAGGAGGAATCATCTTCGGACTCGGAAGAGTCCTCGAAGAACTGCCTCTGGCCTGAGCCACCTTCACCTGCCGAGGTCGGTCGGGAGTGAGGGTAACTGACAGCCGATGGGTAGACCTTAGCCGACCGAGAATCCTTGGTGGAGCCCCCAATTGGTGGCTGTGGAGGCGGAGGTTCCACCGAATCGGTGGAGCAGTTGGTTTTGGCCGAACAACCGTCCGGGGTATAGCTCCTCGGATAAGTCGAGGGGTTGTGTCGGCTGCCCGGTGACAGCTACTTAATGGCGGGAAGCGCACGGACGGCTTATTCCCCGCCAGGAGGAGCTGTTGCAACATAAGGTCCTCGCATCGTCGGCGTAACTTAGCGGCCTCCCTCATCCGAGGAGGAGGACGAGGATCAGCGGCGACGCGCTTATCGCGTGCCGAGACCGAGACCGCCTATGACGGTGGGATGGGCTGGACCGCCAAGAGGTCCGAGACCGAGACCAGAGTCCCGGAATTTCCGAGGTCGGTGCGGGAGGTGTCGGCCGAACCGCACTCTTCGCTCGATGGTCCATCCGAGGGCCCGGAACCGGAGGCACAGGCGAGCCCACGGATCCTCAACTCTCCCGGGAACCGGGAGAGGGGAATCTCGCTGCTAAAGGCGACAGCCCATCCAATGGGTCGAGAAAATCTCGACTTCATCGGTGGGAGTCTCGGACAACTGACCTGACAGGGACACCGTGAGGCCAGTGGCCGGGCCGAGCACGATCGGCTTGACGGTCGACGGCCCGGGAGAGGACCTCCCGCCCCAAGAGCGCCGACGGAGGGATTCTACCCTGTCCTCTTTGGACCGAGAATAAGGTCCAGCAGACGCAGGCCCTTCTCCTTTAGTGGAGAGGGACAGACAAAGCTCCTTAAAAGAAGCCGTGTAGGAAGAACCCAGAGAGAGCGGGATAAATGCGCGGCCGAGGAAGATACGGCCCGCGCCGCCTCCTCTTCGAGGGCGACCATCCGCTCGAGCTGATCCGCCGAGCCCGCCGCCGCAGACACCGCCAACCGGCCTCCTTGACTTCACCGAGGGAACGCCGGACGGCCCAGCTGCAATCGGGCACGGGTTCGAGGACATAGGCCGAGAAAGATGAGCACAGGTCGCAAGCCTGCGGTCGTGGCTCAAGGCCTAAGCAGTAGACACACGTGGAGTGTGGATCCGCCCGAGACATCTTCTGCCCGCATGGGCATCTCCAAACCAGGAGTCGACGGTCCATCGCATCTGCGAGGGATAGAAGACTAAGTCTTTTGCAAAATTTATTTTAAATCTGCAAACGGAGAAATAGGAACTAGTCACAAACGCAGAGCGTTAAGGAGGGAACCTGAGCTTCCAAGCGGTAAGGAAGATCTGACGTCATGGGGCGGAGCCGAGAGTTATACCACCCGGGTGGGTGGGAGGAGCAAGCTTGAAGACCTTCCGGCAAGATTTAAAGCGGCAAGGATACCTGCCAATAAGTGTGGATGAACAACATATCCATGTCCCTAGAACAATGAATTATGCAGCACTATATGAATTCTGCAGCATGATGCAAATTCTGTGGAAAACTTTACAACACCAGAATCGCAGAATTCCAGGGGCCTTGAGCATGGTAGAGCCTGTCTGGTTTCTTAGGCACTGAAGGAGCAGTCGAAGGGTGATTCCAAGCTGCCCTGGTGACACTGTCGTCAGAGTCAATCAAGGGTGGTAACATAGGGGAAAGCATCTGGCTGTCTCAGATAAATGGCCAGGTAACGCCTCTCCAAATCCTGCCCCTCTGTTTCCCAGACCATGGTGTCCTGGATGTGTCTCATGACATCCATAAATAAAAGATCATCAGAAGGGGACCTGGGAACCACTTTGGCAGATTCCTCACCTTCGGAAGAGTCCCCGGGGTAGAGGAAGACTCGGAATAATCTGAGTCATCCTCATCCGGCTTACTCTCAGCCAGTGGGTGCCCTTCCTGGCTACAGTCGGAACGGACGTTGGGTCAGGATCCGGAGGACACCAGCACCCGACTGCCCCCTGTCCTGGAGCGGAAGGTCCCCTACTAGCTGCCTAGAGGGATACTGGGGGCTGGCCCTGTGCAGTGGGGGTCTACTCCTGTATGAAGGACCACAACGTGAAAAACAGGCGTTATAGTCCACTAGGGAAGGGTAATTGTAAACCAACGGATAAGGACCAGGTAGGGGAAAGGCAGCGTTGGGGCCGGCGTAGAGTATCCTGGTAGGAGACCAGCAGGCGCTGGCTGTTGGACCAGTGCTGGGCCTTTGTGCTGTGGTAAGGGCAAAACTGGTGCCAGGTCTACAGGCTGTGGGAGAGGCAACACAGATGTCGGGCCAAAATGCTGGGGCAGCAGCAGAACTGGCAGCAGACCAGTGGGTTTTGTCTGGGGACACCTGGGAGGAGAATCTGCCAGCGCCAGGAGAAGAGAAATGGGTACCTAGGGGAAAGGAGATCTTCCTGGTGAAGGCAGAGGCAACGACGGGCTGGATGAGATGTTGGTAGCCTGCTACAGGTGCTGCCTAGAAAGGCTGGCATTGGACCCCATAGAGGGGACTGAAGTAGGCAGTGCCTAGGTCGGGGTGGGGGGGGGGCCACAGCAGAAGACCCAACGCTGGTAGCACCAACACCGGCCAAGGCTCCTGGCTGAAAACCTGTAGAGGTAATGGGCCCGAGTGTCAGGGACTGAAGAATAGCAGAGTATCCTGCCCTGAAGAGCCGCTGCTCATGATACAGATAAGGGCAGGCGGTGGGGCCACCGGCAGCTCTGTGTGAGTAAGAACACATGGGGCTGTAGCAGCCAACCCCCCCCCCCCCGAGGATGACCTCCATGGCCGCGACTTGTATGGCGACTGCAGGACGGGAACTGACTGGTCCAGGTGCTTGTGCCTCACAGAGTACTTCCAGGACTAAGACGAGGAGGAAGTCCTGGAAGACTGGGCTGGCAAAGCCAAAGAGCTCCTGGCCTGCAGCTCCTTTTCCATCACAACTAGCTACTGCTTGATGAGTTGGCTGTCTAGGATTTTAAGATGACATCTCTGAGTGGCCTGGTTTAACTTCTGGCAGATCTGGCAGGTTTCGGTGATGTGGCTGGGGCCTAGACACAGGATACAAGCAGAGTGGCTGCCTTTTTCAGAAATTTGTTTGCCACAAGCACACTCTGGAGCAATCGGAAGAAGAGGCAGGTGAAGACGACAAAATCGACGGTAACACTGAAAAATCAATGTTTATACTTTAGAAAATAAAAGAAAAAGCACGGCAAGTGTAAATGGTGATCAACTGTAGCTGTGGCGTCCACTAAGGTCTGACATGTGAGGATCGATGGCGGGAAAGAACTGAGAAGGCTGTTGGGGATCGCCTGCCTTTACAGGATAGGCCGACGTCATGGGGTGACGCTGGCAGTGGGTGGTCCCCTGTGGAAGACTGCCAGCTAGAAAGTTTCCATGCTGTCCTGACACCTGGCGTCTAAGTCCTACTGGTAACGGCCTGCTGCAAGTGCCCCCCTTGAAGTAAGACCTGGCAACTGCCAGGTGACCGAAAGTCCGCAAGGTAGAGCCCTACCATGCCCCACAATGGTCCACTGCTGCCAGAGAAGCTCACTGTAGCCCCGATGCATCTTGCGACAGTGCCTCTCCTCACCAGAGGACAAGGAGGTCAAGAAGCATCAACAGTGGCTTCTCCCAGTCATGCAAGATCTACAGCACGCGTGGCACCTCATCCGCCAACCTGGGGGCCGAGGATGAGATGGTTCCTCGGGCAGGTTGTAGTAGACCAGATGCCTTGCTACATTCAGAAGCAGAGGCTTCAGAAGCATGACCACCAGTTGAGGCTGGTCCCGCAGTGACCCAGCTGGGGACAATGACTGGGTATGTCTTCCTGAGCAAGGGCTAGGAGCACTGGGTCTGGGTAAGTCTTCCTCCAGTTCTTCAGACAACTGGTTGACAGGCTCCAGGAATAGCCTGACTGCCTGCTCGACTTGAGTAGAGGTCAACAAGCCAGACAGGGAGCTCTTCACTTGCCCCTCAACCAAAGGGAGCTTGACAAAGGCTGAGTGGGTCAGAGGAGCTGAAGGAGCGTTAGACACACGATCGCTCCTGATCCCATGGCCTGCATTGGCAGCACCTGTGTTTCCTGCCCCAGTGAGACGGGCTCTCCCTGTAGGTCTGGAGGGTCAGACACATTTCCTGAAACTCTTCAGAACAGGAACCTCCCATGCTGGCCCCAGCTGAGAGTAGTGCCAAGACCAATGAAAAACATCGCGGCTGCAGCAGCCTCCTCTATAAAGGGATGCAAGCTGTGAAGCTACTCAGTAGCCGCTGAGGCCTTCTTGCGGCCATTAGATGCATCAACGCTATGACGGTTGACTGAGGGTGAGCCTTACCTTCCGAACGTCAAGTGATGCAGGGAGCATTGTCTGGCAAAGGCTACAACCTGCCACATCATGTTGCCTGTCAAAACAGTAGAAGCAAGTAACGTGGGGGCGGGTGACTGACAATTTTCTGCCGCCACTGGACACAATTTAAAATGTGGTAGTTTCAGTTCTTTCATTATCGATCATCGTTGGCAGTCAGAGCCCAAGATGAGGATTTTGGTAAAGAGACGTTAATTCAGTTGAAGAAACAGTTCACCTAGAAGGTGCTTTGAATAACGATATCCCTCAAACACTCACTATTTCACCAAATAGCTGTAATTCAATATTTTTGTTTTATACATGTGTGTGTCAGGTCTAGAAAGCAGGAGTAAATGTTGTGTGTTTAAAACTTTCATTTAATCAAACTACAAACAGCCATACAAAAATGCACAAAAATCACCCCAGATCATCGGTACTATAATTAGTAAAGACAGTAGCTATTTTCTTACAGAATAACTCACTCAATTAGCCCTCAAGTATTTGCTGAACTGTAAATGTAGCCATCAGTGCTCACTGGATAAGGAAAGTTACTTAATATCATGGCTCTGCTGTTGTAAAACTGACTTAAAACCAGTACTTGCTGAATCCATGGTCCAGAATACATCACCGTGACATGGGGCAGGAGGCATTGGAGGAACAAGAAGTGTGATTACCCATGCTAAGATGGAGATCTCCAGGGGGCCATAAAAGTACCATGAAACTAGCAGGATCATTTAGAAAAAAATTAAAATAAAAACTCCTCACAGACTTCACAAACAAATCAAAACACTCTGCAAATACATGTTTTTTTGCTAATTCTAATTGTAGTACTCCTTTAAAGGCATTAGAAAACTTTCCATTTTATGTGGACCAAATTACTTTTACTCCACGCACCCAATGGGCCTCACCGAAATGACCAGAGTCAAACGACAGATCAGATTTGGTATGATTCTAATACATCTGGCATGCTTTGTTGCCATCCTTAAAACCTCTCAGACAACAATCAATACACTTGACTTTTCAAAATGAATTTATTATAACTTGCTACATTTCAAACGTACCTGATTCAATAGAATAAACAACTTCGGCATTTTTTCCTTTATCCTTGTCCAGTGCTGTGACCTGAACCACTGCAGAGCCTACTGCTGCGGATTCAAATACCCTTCCTTCATAGTAGGAACTGGTAAACCAAGGAGCATGGTCATTTGTGTCTTCTACATCAATGAGCACTCTAACAAAGTTGCGCTTGACAGGAACATCTTGATCACGAACCTAAATAACAATCACAAGTTTATCAATACTGCAACATACAGACATATTACAGTCATCAGTAGTGCTGTAACAGCATGGTTTCAAGCTGCGATAACCACTAACAAAGGCCTTCCAACGAAGCATTTTGGTTACAACCAAGGTGGACCATGCATACAGTATAATCAAATGTATATTTCGGCTTCTCAGATTTGGATGTTGAGCTGAATTTCCTTGCTACATTTGCTTTCTATGTTATATATTCATTTATATTTTTATATGTACTCTTACTGTCCCTCACGGTTATAAGAGTGCATTCTCGAGTTCTTTGGGTGCGAGAACTGCAAAGTGAAGCGGAGCACTGCTCTGGCCACAAAGGTCTTGAGAAGAAATTTATAACCATAAGAAACAGTAAGTATACATACATATATGCGTATTAGAAATCATTTTTAAGACCGTTGCTTAAAGAATTTAAATTTAAAGCAGCAGTGCAATGAAAATGGATTAAAATCTGACCTCACCTTTTTTTCCTCCTAATTGCTGCAAAATCTCTTTCAGTTTATTTTGGTGGTGAAATTTTCAGTTTTCTTTATCAATTAAGAATTTTATGAAAGTTTTGAAATAATTATTTCTCAAGAAAAAAAAGATGGCCGCCTGACTTTTGCATAGAAATAATACTGAGGACCCGAGGAGGGTAAGAGTCCTGACAAAAATGTAAGTGTACAGTACACAGCAGCATAGAAAGCATTCAGAAAACATAAACCAGCAGTTCTGCCAATATTTTTCATAACCAGAGTAGAAAATTAGCATTTTGGAATAACTTTTTTTTGTTGCGCTGCTGCTTTAGCATCAATGCTTTGCAGAATATTAGAGAATCCTTTTGTGTGAAATAAGACTGTGCTAACTGAACTCAGAACATCAGAATTTTACAACTGTTTGCAAGAGACACCATCTAATGGTTATAAGAGTACCTAGAATGTTTAGAAGTAATCCAGACTGGTTTAGAATGATGTCATGATTTATAACATACAGTAAAGCATAAGGTGATGTAACATTACATCAGCATGCACACATGTGTCTTGCTTTATTGCTCAACTAAACATTCACAAGATTTTTTGGGGGGAGGGGTGGAGGACAATTAAAGAAGAAGGAAAAAAAAAAAAACTGATCCAGCCCCACCCACATTTTGTTAAGCTGTAAGTTGTTACTTATAAGCAACAGCCAGCTTAACAATCCATGGCTCACCTTACCTAACGAGGTAACCCTCGTGGTTCGCTGCATCTGCTACATCACTTGGCCCTGGGCAGACTTACTTATTCTCTCCAGGCCATTAGCTGGATGTCATCTTACACTCCCAACCTTTCCTGTAGTAAGCCAGGAAAGCTTGATTGTACTTCCACATTCACCAGGAGCAAACTTTCCTTCCTCCATACTGTTCTGTTGAAATAGTGGGCCAAACTTCTCCAAGTCCACATACAAGGTTGTAGACAGAGAAACTCTAAAAACTTTATGAAAAGTGGGGGCAGGAGGTAGCTTCATCTGCCTGGTGATTCTGCACATTAAATAGAACACCCCAGCCCCACCTGACCAACCCCAGTACACTTAAGGCATGCTTGGAGACGCAGCCCTAATATCATCCTAAATTCCAACCACAACAATCAGCACCACATCTCAGTTACACTCCTTGACCACCAGGGGGCAAAAAGAGACTACTGTAGCGCTTAAAAAAATAGGTACACTGTGATAATCACATAATGTTGCACTACCGCCTTGGTAACTGTGTACATGTATGCCTTGATTCTTGGTTTGTTATGGAATATCATGTTCTGTATAACTTGCCATGAAATAAAGCAGAGTTTTTAAAAAAAGCCCATGCTTTTAATTAAAAAATAGCTACATTAAATGCAAAGAAATATAAAGTTAGGATCGACATTTCAGTCAAAGGTCTTATTCACGAGTTGTCTACAAAGAAATAAAAGTAGGTACAGTTAGCCTCCGTAGCCACTTGATTCTGACTGAACTTAAGGTTTTTTCTAGCTTTTAGTTTATGGGATGAACTACCTTATTTTTAGAAGAAGAATGCATTTGAAAATATAATCGTATTTCTTTTGGCAGTTCCAATGTCCAGAATCCAGGGTATGTGTGTGTGCGCATGCATGCACGCGCATTTAGGCCAAATGAGGAGGTGGAACAGTTCAGGGGTGAGGATGGACTACAAGTGACAAGAACTGTAAATTGTGGAGTGGGCAGTTGTAAACTAAAGGAGAACAGAGAGCACCAAGGGTCCGACACTCAAGTATGGGGCTGGTCCCTACGTGAACTTTGAGTGCAAAAATCATTCTGGTTTACTTACTGTTTATTGCAGTATAGTACATTTTATTTAAAGAACACACACACACACACGTGCACTGGGCTGGTGGTAATCTCGACAAACCAAAGGCTAGTACAAACACAAAGTCGGGCACTCTCCACCTCTGAAAAAAAGGGACTGTGGGCCACTCATAAGTTATGCCCACTCTGATAACTGGACCAGCTGGTCTGAAACTCATCAGGTGGGCATAACTTATGGGTATCTACTACTTTTAATGTCATGTTTTAATGTCAGATTGTCATTTTAATGACAGACAATGAAGCTTATTTCTGGAGTCTGTTATCCTGTTTTTCAGAGGTGGTGAGTCCCCGACTTTGTGTTTGTACTACATTTTACCAAACTAATTTTGCTTACTTCTAGGTGGATATCTTTGGTTGCTACAAATCCCAAAATCTCCTGCAGCTGACATGACAGCAGGAGGCAGCAATAGGAAATGGAATAGCCTGCAGTCTATGTTACACTTTATATAAGCTCTGCTCTTTTGTTTTCTGGTCCCACTGTCCTCCCTGTGCTAAGTACTGTCACCGAGGACTGTATTTAGCCCCTGAGATAAGGAGAACCAGAAAAAATGTGATCAGAGATTATAAAAGCTCCGACATGCATTGAAGGCTACTGAATCTCCAACTACTACCTACTGCTCTGATGTCAGCTGCAAGGGATTCTGGGATTGGTAGTAACAGAAGATGTCAGCCCAGAAGAAAGCAAAATTAGTTTGCTACAATCTTTTATATTATGGCAAACAGTAAGTAAATACAGGTTACTCACCTGTAACAGGAGTTCTAGGAATGGTATATGTTGTTCATCCACACTTATCAGCAGGTTCCTTGCCGCTTTAAATCTTGCCAGAAGGTCTTCAAGCTGGCTCCTCCCACCCACCCGGGTGGTAAAATTCTCGGCTCCACCCCATGACGTCAGATCTAGCCCGCTGGAAGCCAGGTTGTGCGTCGAAACTAGGGAGGTCGGGGGGGGGGTCATGTGGATGAACAACATATACCATTCCTAGAACTCCTGTTACAGGTGAGTAACCTGTATTTCTAGGGACATGGATATGTTGTTCAATCCACACTTATTGGCAGACTCCTAGCAGTTCTCCGGAAGGAGGGAGGCAAGGCGCACACCCCCTACTTAGGGAATAAGGACTGAAGAACAGAGGCCCCAAAACCAGCATCCTGGCATGACTCAAGGTCGATGTGGCAGTGGGTAATGAAGGTATGTGCTGACTTCCAGGTAGCAGCCCTGCAGATATCCTGGATAGGGACATCCCTGGAAGCAGCCACCGATGCAGCGGTATGGCAGGTAGAATGAGCTCTTATCCCTCTGGGAGGCTCCATGCCCGCCAACCTATAGCAGAGATCTATGCAGGAGGTGACCCACCTGCTTATCGTCCACTTGGCTGCAGGTCTGCCAGGTGCAGCTTCAGCGTAGGTGACAAACAGCTGGCGAACCTCTCCCCGAACTTCAGCCATCCGCTCCTTATAATAACCGAGTGCTCTTCTAGGGTCCAAAGTATGGAGCCTATATTCAGCCTCTGAGTTGTGACTGAGGTAGAACACTGGCAGAGTCAGCATCTGGTTAAGGTGAAACTCCAACACCACCTTCGGAAGGAACTTCGGGTGGGGGCGCAGGACAACCTTGTCCCTGTGGAAGACCAGATAAGGAGACTCGATGGAAAGTGCCTGGAGCTCTCCCATCCTTCTGGCTGACGTGATAGCCACCAAGAAGGCGGTCTTCCACGACAGGGGAGAGATGCCACACCTGTGCATCGGTTCAAATGGCTTGCCCATGAGCTTGGCCAATATCAGCAGTAGATCCCACGGAGGTGGAGGTTCTCGAGCAGAGGGGAAATGTGATCAAGGCCTTTGAAAAAGCACCAGACCACCTTCTCCTGCGCCACCGACTGCTTCCCGGCCTGCGCCCGGTAAGCAGAGATGGCTGCCAGGTGCACCTTAAGGGTCGTCGACCGAAACCCGTGCTGAGAAAGGGACCACAGGTAGTCCAGAATGCTTGCCAAGGGACAGGCGGAAGGGTCCAAGCCCTTCCCCTGACACCAAATGGAGAATCTCTTCCATTTGAAGGCATAGCATTTCCTGGTCGACTCCTTTCGGGACGCCTCAACGACATTGAGGACCTCATCGGAAAGACCCAAGCCCTGGAACTCTAGCCGCTCAGGAACCAGGCCGTCAGTTGCAGGGATTGAAGGTCCCAATGGAATACCTTCCCCCTGGTTGACTGAGATCAGGTACTGGCGGGCTGAAAGCCGCCTCGGGAGCCTGGAGCTGAGACTGAAGAGATCTGGATACCAGAACTGGCGGGGCCAGTCCGGGGCTACCAGAACCACCTGTGCCTTGTCCCTCCTCACCTTGAGAAGCACCTTGTGGATCAAGGGGAAATGGGGGAAAGGCGTAG
The DNA here is from genome assembly GCA_016271365.2 of Neoceratodus forsteri. NCBI lineage: Eukaryota > Metazoa > Chordata > Ceratodontiformes > Ceratodontidae > Neoceratodus > Neoceratodus forsteri. Next base: position 81,064,620 of record CM057453.1, read on the forward strand.
AAGAGGCCCGGGGTCCACAGCCTTGAGAAGGCATCCCCCTGCAGCGAGCCCTGCTGAGGGGGGCAGGCATGGAACAGACTCAGCTTCGCATTCTCCCTGGAGGCAAATAGGTCCACCTGAGGCGTGCCCCAGTGGGAGAACAGATCTTGTACTACCTCTGGCAGGAGAGACCACTCGTGAGACGCAGCCCCTATCCGGCTTAGGGCATTGGCCAGGGTGTTGGAGGCTCCTTCCATGTGAATGGCTAGGAGATCCGCCTCCAGGCTGCGCACGAGGGACCATATACGGAGAGCTTCCTTGCATAACAGAATGGAGCGCGTCCCGCCCTGGCGGTTTAGGTAGTACATGGTCGTGGTATTGTCCGTCTGGACCTGAACCACTTGACCCCGTAGAAACGCAGCGAAGGCAGCGAGAGCTAGGCGGACCGCTCGGAGCTCCAGCATGTTGATATGGCATCGGGACTCCCGAGGGGACCAGAGGTGTGCGCTCTCTGCTCCACCAGATGGGCACCCAACCCATCAGAGATGCATCAGTTGATAGAGAGACCACCGGCTCGGGGCGGACGAACAGGATGCCCTCCTGTAGACGTGCCAGAACTGTCCACCACTGGAGAGCGTTCCACATCCCCTGGGTCACTGTCACGGGCTGGTCCAACGGATTGCAGCATGGTGACCACTGGTTGGCCAGTCCCCATTGAAGGGGATGCATGTACCAACGGGCCCAACAAACCACGCTGGTGCAGGCTGCCATGAGGCCCAGGAGGCGCAGGAAGTCCCAGGCAGGGCGCAATTGCCGAACCAGAAATGACTGGGCAAAGGAGGAAAGAACCTCGGCCCTGTCCGCCCAGGAGCCGAGCTCTGGCTCAAAGAGAGTCGAGCTCTGCCCCGATGAAGAGTATCACCTGCTTCGGCACGAGTTCCGACTTGGCCTCGATGAGAAGGCCAATCTGAGAGCAAACCTGGAGGGCCAGATCTCTGGACTGCTCCACCTCCACTCTGGAGGGGGCTGCAATCAGCCAGTCGTCCAGGTAGGGGTACACCCGAACCCTTTGGTGCCGCAGGAATGCTGTCACCACTGCCATGCATTTGGTGAAGACCCTGGGAGCTAGAGAGAGGCCGAAGGGCATGGCCCGAAACTCGTAAAGGGATCCCTCCGCTCTAAAACGGAAGAATCTCTGATGAGACGGATGGATCGGGACGTGAAAGAACGCGTCCTGGGTGTCCAGGGAACAGAACCACACACCTTGTTCCAAGGATGGGATTATCTGAGCCAGAATGACCATCCTGAAGGTCTGAGACGTTAGGAACCTGTTCAGGTCGTGCAGGTCGAGGATGAGGCGCCAGCCCCCCGTCCGTTTTGGGACCAGGAAATACCTGGACACAAACCCTGGGTCTGAAGGAGGATCCGCCACCTCCCTGATCACCTCTTTTTTGAGGAGCAGGGCAATATTGGCTCGGCAGGCCGACAGCGAGGCTGCGGACCCCGTGGCCCCCCCGAAGGGCGACGGCTCAAAAGGGTGGGGCCTGCTCAAACTCCAGAGGCAGGCCATTTCCTACCACCTCCAACACCCAGCGGTCCGTGGTGATAGCGGACCAGGTAGAAAGGAAGTGGCGGAGCCTTCCCCCCACAGGAGAACCCAGTGGGGAGTGACGAGGCTGGGGGCGACACCCCCTCAACCCATCACTGGGCAGGCTTGGAGGAGGAACCGGCCGAGGGACCTCCTGGGCCTTTACCTCCTTGCTTCCTGTTGGAGGAAGCCGCCGGCTTGGGTTTGGGATGCCAAGCGCGAGCCTGATGGCCCTGTTGCTGGTGCTGTTGTGCCGGTTGTGCTGCAGGGGCCGAAGGACGAAAGGACTTACACTGTTGTTGACGGCGGCCTTTGTCCCTTTGGGCGGAGGTGACAGAGTCCAGCGTGGCATTGGACTTTTTGATCCGCTGGAGGTGTCCCTCTACTCCAGGGCCGAAGAGGTCAGTCCCCAAGAAGGGGATGTCCACCAACTTGTGCTGAGTATCCGCCGTGAAGGTGGATATCCTCAGACACGCCATGCGGCGCATGGCCACCGCGGCCGCTACTGACCTGGCACAAGAATCACCTATGTCCAGAGCAGTCTGAAGCTGTTGCTTCGCCACCGCCCTACCCTGGTCCCGCACCTGACGGACCGTGGTCTGCAGGTCGGCCGGGAGATGAGGGATAACCTCATCCAGGGCACCCATGAGGGCGTGGGAGAAGTGTGCCATCAGCACGGCTGAGCTGGCCTGTCGGAGGCCGAGGGAGGACGCAGCGTACACCTTGCGCTCGGCAAAGTCCAGCTTTTTGGATTCTTTATCGGGACTTATCCACGTCCTGAGCATTTCTGGAACACCGGAAGACGCTGTCGGTAACTAACCCCTCGGCAAAGGGGTGCTCCGAGAAACCGGGCAAAGAGCTGGAAGGGACCGCATACTTCCTGGCCATCCTGGTCGAGGGTGCAGGACAGGAAGCAGGTCACTGCCAAAGCTCCAAGGCTGGGCCGACAATGGCCTCAGCCACCGGAAAGGCCTCCGTGGGGGAATCCCCTTGGTCCAGTGTCTCCGTCAGGGGATACTTGGCTCATTTGGACACGGGCTCGAGCTGCATCCCGGTGGACTCTGAGATGAGTCGAAGCAGATCCAAGAAGGACGATGGGCTATCGTCCAAAGATTGGCCCCCGGAGGACTCCAGGTCGACCTGCCTGGAGAACAGGGAGGAGTCGTCATCAGACTCTGAAGAGTCTGCGAAGAGCTGCCTCGGCCCTGAGCCACCCTCCACCTGCCGAGGACGGTTGGGAGTGAGGGTGACCGACAACCTGTGGGGCAGGCCGTGACCCAACCGAGAATCCTTGGTCAGTGCCCCAGACCTCGGTTGTGGAGGTGGAGGTTCCACCACAATTGGTGGAGCAGCTGGTTTTGGCCAAACAGCCGGCCCAGGAATGGGCATCTCGACTGGGGCGAGCAGTTGCTTCGGTTGTTCAGACTACAGCCACTTGATGGTCGGGGGTTGAATCGGAGTCGACTTACTCCCGGACAACAGTAACTGCTGCCACATAAGCTCCTCGTAACGTTGACGCAATTTACGTCGAAGCCTCTCCTCATCCGAGGAGGAACGGTGTCGCTGCTTACTTCGGTACCGAGACCGCTGATGTCGGCGGGAATGGCTTGACCGAGAAGTCCGAGACAGAGACCCTCGGGGTGACCGAGGGTGGGTCTGGGAAGGAGCGGGGGACACCCGCTCTTCCCTCGGTTCAGGCACTTTAGCCGGGGACTCCCCCCCCCCCAAGGCGCAGGCAGATCCTCGGTCTCCACCGGGGGAACCGGTGAAGGTGGGTTGTTGGCTTCACCAGTCGACAACCCGTCTGACGGGGACACCATGAAGCCAGCAGCCTGAGCTGCAACTTCGACCGAAGTCGACGGTCGGCTGTCCGGAGAAGGAGACCTCTCCCGCTCCCACAAATGCCGACAGTGGGACTTACCCTTTGACTCCTTCTTCTTGGGCCGAGAGGAATGTCCCGATGGCCCCTCTCCCTTCATGGAAAGGGACTGACAAAGCTCCTTGAATGAAACCGAGTACGAGGAACTCAGAGAGAGCAGGATAAATGCCGTGGCCATGGAGGAGGAAGATGCAACCTGGGTCACCTCCTCCTTGAGGGCGATCATATGCTCGAGCTGCTCAGCTGAGCCAGCTGCCGCGGACACCACCCAACGAGCCTCTTTGGATTTTACCGGCGGGTAACGCGTTTCGGGGTGCCCGAGCTTCAATCAGGCAGCGCGATCCTCCAGGACGGTGGCCGAAAAAGAGCGGCACAACTCGCAGGCCTGCGGGTCATGATCTAGGCCTAGGCAGTAGACTCACGTGGAATTCGGATCCATCCTGGACATTTTCTGTCCGCAAGGGCACCTCCGAAAGTCGGGAATCGATTTGTCCATCGCAGCCGCGAGGGATGATGAAGACCGAAGTTTAGAAAACTTCAAAACTAGTTTTGGATGAACCGAAGAGTTACGATCCAGTCTAAAACGCAGAGCACCAAAGGAGGGAACCTGAGCTTCCAAGCGGTAAGGAAGATCGGGCGTCATGGGGCGGAGCTGAGAGTTTTTGGGAGGAGCCAGCTTGAAGACCTTCCGGCAAGATTTAAAGCGGCAAGAAACCTGCCTGGAAGTGTGGATTGAACAACATATCCATGTCCCTAGAAACTAAACTGTTTTTGCACACAAAGTGCACTTTGGGACCAGCCCCATACTTGAGTGTGGGCCCTTTGTGCTAACTGGTTCCCTTTATGGGTAGGAGTGTAAAGCATGGCAGCAGTGCCCTTTGAGAAGAGGAGGAATACATTTCGGGATCAAGGTGTAGCTTTAGGTTTTGGGAGCTGGGGGAATTTTAAATATGTTTCTGTATTTGAGTCTGTCTCTGCTGCATTATATTTCAGTTTGCTGAGAAACATTCCTGATGTTAAAGGGAAACAATGGAAAAGACAAAGCTTTCCTCAGACACTACAGAAACTCTCAATTAGTGCTTTCAGACAGTAACAACTTTAATGATTTAGAACAGCTACCCACAACTTTCACTTCCTGTTGCTGGCAGCAGCCATTTCATGAGCAGCAGTGAGCCTCCTGAGCTCACTGTATGCTAATATGCCTGTTTGACCTCTGCTACTAGTTGGCAGGTCATATTAGCACAAAGTGGGCTCAGGAAGCTCTCTGCTACTCATGAAATGGTGGCTGCCAGCAACAGAAAGTGAAAGCGGAAGGCCACTGTTTAAATCACTAAAAAAGCAATTAGAGGAATTCAAAAAAAAAAAAAAAATTACTGTCTGAAAGCACTTATCAGGAATGTTTGTAGTGCCTGCGTAAAGCTGCACCTTTTCCAGTGTTTCCCTTTAAGGCTAAGGCATTCATATCAGTGGCACACTTGTGTAACGAGGAGCAGAATCACAGTCAACCAATCATTTTCTAGTATCAGTCTCACCAAGTAGACAGTACAATGCAGTTTTAAAGCTATACGGTGACTTACCATCACTGTTAGGATGTGCTGGTGCATCACCTCATGATCCAGCTTCTCTGTCGTATAAAGTATGCCAGTTGCAGGATCCAGGCGAAACTTCTTGAGACTGGCTGGATCGGTGCTGCTCTGCAGTGTGTAAAGGAGCCGGTTCTTCTCATCTTTGTCTGTGGCATTGATTTGTAAGATTTGCGTCTCTGGCATGGTATCCTCAGGAATACTTACTTCATACTTGGGTTTGGAGAATTCTGGTCGGTGGTTATTGATGTCAATAACTCTTATAAAGACCTAAAACCATGCAAATGTTTTAATTTATAGTAACACATGCTCTTAAATATATATAATATACTAATATTTTGTCAGAGTGAGCAGACAGATGGATTGCATCCAGTAAAATCCACTGTGGTCGCTATAATCTCGAATCCATTAAAAATTCCATTTTTCAAATCTACATCTCAGTCTTAACATTAATGTCCCCTGGACAGAAACATCTACTTCTTGTCAGTTTATATGAACCACGTTCGCACTGCTTGTAATCGCTGTGATATATTAGCCCCAATATTGCTTTCTTACAAAACAAATGGTTTAACTTGTGTTGTTTTTTTCATGTGTGCTACTTAACTAAAATTGTATCCAAATGTTTTACTTTGTTTTTATCTATACTTACGGTTACTCTTGAAAAATGTATTTCCCACCTTGTTTATAGCTATGTTTCTCTTAGCGCCACCCTTTTTTTTTTTTGCCTACCTAGGGCCAGGTTATTCCTGAAAAAGGTTCCTTAGACCAGTAAACTTCGCCAGCCAACAAATAGATAAAATACTTGTGTGAGCAGTTTATTTTTTACACAAGGTACATATTTTTGTAATTTCAACTAGCTTGCCTACCTACAGTATTTGGATGCATGTTAAACACGGGTGATGTTAACTTGCCATTTTTATTCCACAGCACAGAGTTAAAAGGGGAAACAAACGTTGATTAAATTACTTCACAGTGCAAGAATGCACGGTGTGTATAACGCATGTGACACAGGAATTTATCAGCAACTTTATACTTGAGTCCCCCCCTCCAAAGTGTATGGATTTTTGGCCGAGACATGCAAGACTTTCAGTACTATGGAAAATCTGAAGTGCATGGGGATTCTTTTTATGAGTCATATGCCAAATGCAATATTTGCAAAAGATTTTAACAAAGGGGCTGAAAGCCAAATTCCTGTCCGGAGAAAGGGCTGTTAACTATTAATGGTCTCCTCTAATCGGAAACTACAAAGGTGGCTCTGTTTTAATGGATTAGTTATTAAATGTTTGCAAGAAACACATAGCTAAACTAACTTTATTCAGCACCAGCGATTCCTCTAGCTCAATAGTTCTCAGACTCTGTCACAGTGAGCCTCCCCAAATCCATGGAAACGATTTTGAGCCTCCCCCAAAAATTTAAATAATCTTGGGCCTCCCCAAAGAAAAATAAAACACTGTACTTTGCACAGCATACCATGAATAAACTGAAACCCCATTTGAGTACTTGGCCCATGTTCAGTTCTTTGTCTTATACTGACTTGGAACTTTTGAAAAAGAGTTCCTGTACTCAAAGGTGTTATCTGAATAACAAATAAAATAAACAAATACTATTATTCAGCTTATTGTAACCCCCTTCCCCCACAGGCCAACCTGCTTGCTCTGCTATTTTCAATCTTGAACCATTGTTACTCCTTGTTGCAGTACCTTCATGGGTCAGACTACTTTCTCCATTTCCTCCTTACCTTCATGGGTCAGACTACTTTCTCCGTTTCCTCTCTATGTGAAATAACCTTCCTACATACTTTGTCTCTCCCCCTCCTCCTCTGCTCCTAAGCAACTTCTCGGGGATTACTTTGCTCCTTCCTGCTATTGTTCTTAGCATGTCTATGCTCAACCCTTTTATTTGGGCTGTTCTGCCATTAGTTTACAAATTGAATAATTACCACCCCTCATTGTTAGTTTATTGTTCATATTTGTTTGCACTATTGTTCACTGTATATTTCTTGATTGTTTTGCAGTTACCTTTTGAAATGTATTCACTCCCTACCATTCTCAGGTAACACCTGAAATGAGCCTTGGCTCATTCACCTTCCCTTGTCACCTATTAGTAAATATATACAATTTACCTACTGTTATTACCCTCTTTCAGTTTGCTTCATCTCTTCACACAAAATATATAAAACCCACAATTTAAATATGGTACTTTTTCAGACTTGCTTGAGCCTCCCCTTGAACAGGCTGGGGCCTCCCCAAGGAGGCTGGCCTCACAATTTGAGAACCCCTGCTCTAGCTACTACCACCACTAGGCCATCCTGAACAGCATTATCCCCGTTTTTTGTTTTAATGGAACAACGTCCTCGTTCAAAATGCGAATCGTGCTGCTGTAGCATTAGGAGGTTGAGAAACAGAAATACAAGAGTGAGACAAGCCACGGTTTATTAGGAATTCCAGTTCCATGGCACCAGCTGACTAGGCTGTCATGCAAGAAATTAAGTTCTATTTTTCCTATTGCTTTTCTGGTCTCCATAGGGTTGTGCATTCACAATACAATCAAGTCTGCAATGAGAACCTTTACACTGGTGCAACAGCTGAAGTCGAATAGAGGAAGGAAACTACCAACGCCTGTGATCTTGGCCCTGTCCTTTATAGAGTTTGGGATCATTTTTCTACTGGTCAATTTCAAGGAGAATCAGGATTGTTACAAACAAATGGTTCTTCTTCAGCAACAATCTGCCTACTGCTTCAGATACAAGTGCATGGAAATGCAATTTACTTTTTAAGCCAACTGTAATTACCAGCCAAGCTTTCCAATACCATAATTACCCCTAACATACTTAAACCAGATATGGCCCAGCAAAATTTGCCGGTTTTTATGCAACTATGGAATACAATCTCTGGCCTCCCTGTTCAAGACTGTGCGCCATGAAATGAAGCAACAAGTTAAGCAATTAAACAAAAAAAGACACAAACAAAAAGCAGATGTCTGCCCTCCATGCCAGTTTTCTATATGTGAATTCAAAAAAATATACACGCTAATATGTTCCTTACAAAAATAAAAATCAATGTTTATTTTTTCATAAAGTTGCCAAACGAGGACCAGTTTTGTTTCTTTTACCAAGTTAGCAGGCAGAACCCTGGAATGCTCTTTTCACTTATGATGGGGGGTGGGTTACTGAGGAATTTACAGAAGTACATGCAACCTAACTCCATGAAATTACTTTTTCAAAAAACAGTTAAACGGAAAGGCAGAGTGACATTCTGTAGTTGCTAATCTGTGAAACAAGATGTTACAACTTCACCCTGCCTTTCCTTAAACTCATTTTAAAAAAGCAACGGTTTCCCCTAAACTATTCCCTTGACAAAAGGTTGACAGTACCCCCCTGAATATAGCTTTTCTAGTGTTGGGCAGCGTGGCACTCAGTGGCACGCAGGGGACCCATGCTCGCACCCCAAACCCAGGATGGCAGAAGCGGAGGCCAGATCCACTGCTGATCACATGCCACCTGAGCCCTGCCTCTCTCAGAGTGGTCACTAGCACACTAAATTCTGCAGGTAGATGGGCGAGCGTGAAGTAATGAAAACACCTCCCCCTGGCTGCAACAGGGGAAATCCAGTGGCCTTCCAGGGTTTGGTCCTTCCCCTTAAACACACACGCGTGTAAGCCATTCTTCCCCTCTCTACGTCCTGGCCAAGCAGCAAGGAAGCTCCTGCCCCAGGAGGGAAGTTGGGGTTGTCCGAGTGTGTGGCCACCTTTGTTAAAGAGGCTTCCAAGGCAAGTAACTGGAGACCAGCAGCTGGAAGCTGACAGGAAAGAACCAGAAGGCAAGCTTGCAAGAGGGACCGAAAACAGAAAATAAAAAAACAAACAAACAAAAAAAAAAGGTATTTAGTTATAAATCTATACTGCATGTTGTAGTATTTTAGGTTTAAAGAAACGAGGCTTCTTATGCAATAAACAACTATTAAAATGAGTTTGATTGCCTGCTTTTGGCCCCCTAATGAGCCTCGGTGGGATTTAAAGAAGAACCGGTTAGACCAGTTCTGAGCTCTAACCATTGGAACACACCAAGGCATTCCCTTTTTTTGTGTGTTTGTAAATATGTTTTTATTTAAGAAAGTGTGCATACAAACTGAAACATCATTTGAAGGTATCACTCCAAATCAGGTTACAGGCTCGGCAAAGCACATTCAAGGTAACATTCCAGTGCTTACAGCCCACAGGTACAGCAGTGAAGGCCACGACACAAGTATCATTTAACAAATTATCCTATACTGTATAATGGTATTGCAGCAGGGGGTAATGGGAAACGGGATGGACATTACTTGTCAGGTCACCAGGATCACCCTGCCTCAAACACCCCGACTACCCCATCTGCTAAGGGACAAATGCGATATTGTGTAGCATAATGTACACGCCCTTGGAGTTCCCCTGGGATGTGAGCTGTTTCAAGGTCTCATTCAGGCTGAAAGGGAGACCGCCCTTTACTTTTTTTTTGCAGATATTCTTAAACATGCCTGCACTGCCTGCAGCAGTCCGTCCTATGACGCAACAGACAAAGTAGCAATGCATCCCCCCCCCATACTTACTTTTACTAATTTTACTGAAACGCAAAACCCTGTCAGTCTGCTCCTATTTTCTGAACACAATGCCAAAGTGTAGTCACATCTGTAAATGGCACTGAAGCGCCGGAAGGCCCGCTCACTGATCATTCTACCTGAATTCAGCTAAACACAGTTTCTAATAGTAGAAAAAGTTAAACTCAGGAAAATTATTTATTTATTTTAAACGGGCACTCCAACTTGGGTAAATTCCAGTTTGAAAGTCGAGCTGTGGTACTGGGCATGCGCACACATATGCATACACAAGGGCCCCATTCTCAGTCACTAGGGGGTGGCAGTGCAAAATGAGGGAAAGGAGGCTGCCCCATAGAGGTGCCAGCCACTAGCACTATACACAACAGTAGGTGCTTGCCACAGGGGAGCTGACAAGAGATGCAATGCAAAATGCTGATCCAGATGTACGTATTTTTTGGATTGCCCAGTTGAGATGCAAAAATCACATTTTCATTAGGGTCCAGTTTCTACCCATCTCCACATCTCAATTGACTAAGGCACTGGGAGGTTAAGCGACTTGCTCAAGGTCACACACAAAGCATCTGGCTCTATGAAGTGCGAACCTGCTGTCTCCTTGCTCCCAAGCCTTCTCTAACTACTAGACCATACTGCCTCCAACTTGCTGTTTTGTGAGTGCAACCAGTTTGCAGCATGGCACTGTGCCCGGTACATGACTTAATGTCATCCTGTAAGCCTGTCACCCTGATCCAACCATGGGCATGCTACCCAGGAGTGTAATTCCCAACCCACCTTATGCTTGTCCACTCAGCAATAGTCTCCCTGTGGCCACGGTGTGTTGCCTGGTTGTCCAGGCCACCCCACACCAGCTCCCATGGGCATTCAATGTTCCATGGTGTCTACTGGACTCTCCCCCCACCCCCGCTAGCCTCAATAATTAACAGGCGATAAGGTTGTGCAGTCACAACTTTGCAAGGGCCACCATGCCATTTGTAAATGGCCCTGTGAGCAATATGCATGGTGACCTCCTCTCCCACATGGTGGCAATGCCATATGCTCAAAAAGGTTGTAAAGCTGCCACAGTGCTATGTGGTCGCAGCAGCCACACAGCATCATTGACTGTAGGGCACAAGCTATTTGCATGATATCACTTTTATTCTTTTATTTACACATGATATTCTTTTTATTTACGTTATTTAGTTTTTATTTACCAGGTTAACTGCACTAGACAAACAAATGCCTATTTTCAGGCCTGACCTGGCAGGGTACACTGGATAAGGCTGTATTTTTTGGGGGTATTATTTATTCGTAGTTCCATGGCTGGGGGGAGGTTGTACCTTCAGTTCCTCCCCCTACCTTCTAGCCAGCTAGGCCGGCTGCCACTACAGTCCTGGGCAGATCTCTGACCACCCTATCACTACCCTTCCTTGGTCACTTTGAGGTGGGTTTGTACCCCACCACCAGGGAGACCAGGAAGGTGGACCTAGGAGGGAGCGGACTTGCACAGGACCACAGTGGTGCCGACGAGCAGCCTTCATGCTGCCGGGGATTTTTTCCTTTGGAGTGGCTCCTCTGTTGGAGGAGGCATGCAATGACACCAATGGATGAGTGTGCACGCTTCCATACACGATCCTCCCACCCCTTCGTTCTGCAGCGTCAGCGGTATTGCCCCCCAGCTTCCACCGGGGGGCCGCCATGCACGGACTGCTGATGACCCTCCCTGGAGAAGGAAAGCAGTCCTCTGGATGCTCAATCCTTCCTCAACGTTGCCAACCCCTGGCGACCCATGCTCATTCCTGAACACGGGTCGCCAGCGTAGTGTGAGGTGTGGTGTCCAGCGTCTCAACCCTCAGCGCCACCGGGCCGGCCGGATAAGGCTATATAATGACATTAGTGTACACATATATCAAACAGTACATTTTGCTAGTGCATGCATAAAAGGCCACACAATTCAACACAGAGCATCCTGGATCAGGCTACATTTATTGCAATTAGTTCACAATGGACATTCACTAACCTGCATACAAAGTCAGATTTCATACTAAGGGACAGAAGTGACAGTAAACTGTAGCCGGAGCTTTTCCCATAATCCCTACACAAGTCTACGCACATATTCTTATGTCACATGCACAAGCCCCTCATTTTAAGGGTTAAAAACCGTACAATCCAGAAGGATTAGCATAGTAAAAGCATTCCGTTTTTTTCCTGCCACCCTTCCTCTTCCCCCCCTTCAATCTGTACACGCTCTACTCATCTCCTGTACTGTCAAACCCCATTACTGGAAAGCCTGGGGTTTATTTATTCCCTCCGTGCATCATGCATTCTGCAGCTTGTTATACTTGAAATACTAATGGGCTGCACTCCTACTGCTCTGATACTTTTCACTTGATACTTAAAAAAAAAAAAAAAAAAAAGAGTCATAAAACAGTAAAATTCACTGCAGATGTTCATGGCCTGAAGCCAGTCAATGTCTTGTACATTACGCATATTATATAGGCTACCCTAACACAGTCCGTTGCCACATAAACATTTTTTTTTTTTTTTTTTTTTTTTAAAGGCTATAATTTTTTGGGGGGGTCGCAATCTTTTCATGCCCAAATCTAGGCATGCATCCAAATGTATGTTATTTCAAGCCCCTATGTTTAAAAATATATTTTTGAAGCCACATAACAGCTATTAATGTTACATAATTCCGCAATTAAAGAAAACTTTCTGTGCCTATGAATCTTTACTATTTAAGAATGTGAACCATCAAGTTCCCTAAGTTATGAAACAAACCACTCGAATTATTAGTAAGTATTAGTCCTCAATATCTATATGCTTTACAGCTAAACAACCTGGTTTCCACATTGCAGCTATGCAATATAGTGGAGACTTCAGTCAACTGATGGAAAGACGCATTTCAAACAGGAAGCCAATTTACAGCTGAATGGCCCATGACAGGCCAGCTGAGACATTTTATAGCTCGTAGGGTGAAGCAAACAGAGGCCAAGTTTCTTACACACCAAGTTCCACAATAAATCAGTGAGCTTCACAGATCAACAAATATGCCACACCACCTCTCCTTAAATTGGGTTAAAAATTATTTTGGGAAGCTAGGTTTCCTCTCAAATTTGCACGTTATTTGAAATTCATGGATGCTGGCAAACATTTTTAAGGTGTCAAACCTAGTCTCCAGTGCAGCCTAGTGGTTACAGCACAGTCATGTGACTCGAGAACCAGGGTCCCGATTCCAGATGGGGTATACATGGCATAAAGTGACTCGCGCCAAAAGAAATGGTGCAAGTAGCACTTTTGATATTCCAAAACGCCCCTGCATCGAAGTGGTCCTTACGCCACCATGAAAGCCATAAACCCCCTGGGACATGGCACAAGGGGGTTTATGGCAGCAGTTGCACCCTTTTCTGGGACGGTGGCTGCCAGAACAGCACATCTGCTATTCCAAGAGAAACCCTGGACGACACTGGTCAAATCACAAATTAGACCAGCTATTAACTGGTCTAAGTGTACTTTGCGTCCACCAGGAGTGCACCACCACACCATGTGCACCCAACAGCCACCCACCCATGATCCCACAAAATGTCCCCCCACCTATCCCCCATTGTGAAATACCCATAAAAGCCCTCTGCGGGCTGCTGGCACCTCCAAGCCCCAATGCCCAAGTAATGTCCCGCAGGGCTAATCATGCCTCCCAAGCCCCATTCGTTGTGCAGAAGGTACTGCCCGCAGGGCTATTCATGCATCACCATCTCCAAGCCCCGATTCACAGCATGCCGGTAATTGTACAATATACGAATAAAAGCACAACCCGTTATCCCTGGTAGTCTAGTGGTCTCCACTCCCCGCCTGGCAGTGCCAGTCTACCCCCAGCCTCGTGTCCAGTCAGCGACTGGCACATCCCACCACTCACCTCCATGGGCAGGCACCGACTGAGCTCCTTCCGTGCACGTACTACTGTATACAGTACGCACTCAGTTAATGACAGCTCATTCATCAAACGTGTATTATATACAGTAGTACACGTTCAGTGGGAGCTCAGTCGGTGACTGGCCGTGGAGGTGAGAGGTGGGATGTGCCAGTCGCCGACTGGAAACGGGTGTGGGCCACTAGACTAGGAGGGATAACTGGTTGTGCTTTTATCCGTACACTGTACAATTACTGGTGAGCTGGAGTTCGGGACTGGGTGGGGGGCGGGGCTTGAGCCCGGTCAATGAGAATTAATGGTGGCTTGCGGCACCCTGTTCAGATATGCCCTCTCTTTGGCGCAACGTTTGGGGGTGCCGCAAGTGGCAGGACATAGCTGCCGGGAATCCTGGCTGTTCTGAAATCGGGCACAGGGTCCCCAACGCATCGGCATTTGGCACACATCACAACTGTTGGCGACTTGCGCCATGCCTTCTGGAATCGGGCCCCAGGTTTGAATCCCCACTGCCACCACTTACAGTGTGGCATTCAGCATATCACTTAACCTTCCAGTGTCTAACATCCTCTGTCACTGTCTCTAAGCTTTCCTTAACCTCTTTTCAGTCTCAGCTACATCCCCCGTAAGTGCCTTCTTAAGCACTTTGGGATAAACAGTATGTAAGGGTTAAACACCAGTCTTGGGGGTCTTCACTATTCACAGCATCACAGTCTCATTCTGTCCCTCTAGTACATATATAAAACTCATGTTATTTAATTGTTTACTGAAATTTTACAATATAACAAGTTTAACAATACACAATAGAGATACCATCCGAGCAATAGAGTCAAGCCATACAAAGGCAAAAGTACTGGACTTTAGGAGGGCTGACTTTGCCAAAATGGGTGAGTGCCTAAGGAATGCACTAGCAAATGGGCAGGAAGGAGGGGTGGAAGAACAATGGGGAATAATAAAAACTGCCATCACAGAGGTAACAAGCCTTTGTGTGAAACAAATAAACAAAGTGTCAGTGGCTCAGTAGGTAACACACTCGCCTCTGAGGCCGGGAGATCAGAGGGCTGTGGGTTCAGTTCCCACATCTGGCACTTGGGTTAATATCCCAGTACTGACACTGTAGTGCAGCATTAGAGGGGTGCTGCACTTCTGAGGTGCCGTCTTTCGGATGAGACATTAAACCGAGGTCCCATCTGCCTGGATTGGTGGTGGTTCAGGTGGATGTTAAAGATCACATGGCACTTATTGAAAAGAGTAGGGGAATTTCCCTAGTGTCCTGGCCAAATTTCCCTCATTCACTAAAAATACCACCAACAGCTTTATCTGGTTCAAGGTCAGTTAGCATTCATCTGCATCCCCCTCCCCCGGGTCGTGCCTGAAAACAGGCAGGATTTGTTTAGTGCACTTACCTGGTCAACAAAAACTAAACTAAAATAAATAAAAAACGAAACAATTAAACCAATATGGTTCTCAAAGGAAGTGACAGTGAAGGTTCAAGAGAAAAAGAAAGCATTCAGGAAGTACAAGGAATCACAGAAGAGCAGGACAGAGAACTGCATCAGTTAAAGCAAAAGGAAGCTGGGAAGGCAGTCAGAACAGCAAAGGCCCAAACTGAGGAAAAGATAGCCAGCTCAGTTAAGAAGGGGGATAAAACCTTTTATAGGTATATCAGGGAGTGAAGGAAGACCAAGGGAGGGATAGTGAGGCTTAATAAATGGGAGGGAGGGTGGGCAGAGGGTGACTGTGAAAAGGCAGAGATACTAAACAAATCTTTTTGCTCAGTATTTACAAAGGAAGAGGGGGAGGTACCTAAAACAAACAGTAGAAACACTCTGGATACAGAAGTTGATATCAGCCCATTTACAGAAGAAAGGGTTCTGAAAGAACTCTTAAAACTGAAGGTGGACAAAGCAATGGGGCCTGATGGGATTCATCCCAGAATTCTAAAAGAACCAAGGGTAGAACTAGTGACACCACTGACTACCCGTGACACCACTGACTACCCTCTTTAACAAATCATGGGAGGATGGGGTGGTACCCGAGGACTGGAGGAGGGCAGATGTGATTCCCCTTCACAAACGTGGGAGCAAGGCAGAAGCAGGAAACTACAGACCTGTTAGTTTAACCTCAGTGGTAGGGAAAATGATGGAATCACTTTTGAAGGAAAGAATTGTCGAGTATCTAGAGGCCAGAGGGGCACAGGACCCAAGGCAGCATGGATTCACAGCGGGAAGGTCATGCCAGACAATCTGATAGATTTCTTTGACTGGGTGACCAAAGTAGTAGATCAGGGAGGGCTGTGGACATGGCCTACCTAGACTTTAGCAAGGCATTTGACACAGTCCCACACAAAAGATTAATATACAAGTTAGCCAGCCTGGGAGTAGGTCCCAAGATGACAGCCTGGGTAAAGAATTGGCTGGAGAATAGGACACAGAGAGTAATAGTAAATGGAGTCCACTTTGAAGAAAGGGGGGTTACTAGTGGGGTACCGCAGGGTTCTGTATTAGGACCGGTCCTCTTCAATATCTTTATAAGTGACATTGCAGAGGGACTGGAAGGAAAAGTATGTCTCTTTGCAGGTGACACAAAGATCTGCAACAGAGTTGATGCACAAGGTGGGGTGGAAAGGACTTGGCAAGGTTAGAGGAATGGTCAAATGTATGGCAACTTAGATTCAATGCTAAGAAGTGCAAGGTAATGCACCTAGGAAACAAAAACCCAGGGGAAGAGTACACAATGGGGGGTGAGATACTAACAACAACAAAAATGGAAAGGAACCTGGGGGTAGTCATATCAGATGACCTAAAGGTGGGCAAGCAATGTGAGAGGGCTGGGGGGATACTAGGATGCATAGGGGGAGGCATCACCAGTAGAAAACAGGAAGTTATTATCCCTCTGTACAGACAGCTGGTGAGACCCCATCTGGAGTACTGCGTACAGTTCTGGGGAGACAGTCTCCGCAAAGACAGACAGGATGGAAGCTGTCCAGAGGAGGGCAACTAAAATGGTGCAGGGTCTGCACCGGAAGACATATGAAGAGAGACTTATGGAGCTTAATAAGTATAGCCTCGAGGAAAGGAGGGAGAGGGGGGACATGATAGAAACTTTCAAGTACCTCAAGGGAATCAACAAAGTCCAAGAGGGTAGCATCTTTCAAAAAAAGAGGTGTGCAAGAACAAGGGGCACAATTTGAAGATTGTGGGGGGGGTGGCTCAGAGGTAATTTAAGGAAGTACTTTTTCACAGAGAGGGTTGTGGATGCCTGGAACGGCCTTCCGGAGGAGGTTGTGGAGTCAAAAACAATGGTGGAATTCAAGCATGCATGGGACAGTCATAAGGTAATTCTAGGGGGTGGGGGTAGGAAGAAGTAGGCTGCTGGTTAACTAGGATCTGCAGCTTATCCATTAGGTAGGAAAATGGGCAGACTGGCTGGGTCAAGCGGTCCTTATCTGCCGTCAAATTCTGTTTCATCTCAGAACCTAACCCGAGCAGGAATCCGCTCTTTGATTTACAGGCTAAAAAACACTCTGCGAATAATATCAATATGCACGGAGAATCATGTGATGCCCATACTGGTACCCATTATATAATGTAACATGCCACTCCTAATAACATCTTAGTGTATTCAACAATGCATATATACAATGCTTATTGCTGTCCTTCATAAAGCACATTCTCTACCATCAATTATCAAAATCATTAACTTAATCAACAATAAGACATATTAATTAGAGCTGAACCTTACAATAAATAACTATTAAAAAAAACAAACATTAACCCGGTTCCCTTACCAGAATTAAGAGAGGGAGGGAAGAGAAGGCACAGTATGAGCGAAACTTGCCCTCTTTAAATAAATCTATCCATCGCTATTCAGACTGATGGGTGTCAGGGGAGAAGTAAGGGACCAAGCAACATATGCTAAACACCGTGCAGAGTCAAAAAGAGTCCCCATACATGCTGGGACCAATGGTATCTCCAGCTGACATATGTGTCAATTATTCATAACCATCAAAACACAGCATCGATCCATTCCTCAATAGAGGGAAAAGATACAGTGTGCCATCTTTGAAGCAATAGTCTTCGCTTTCTTAATTGGCAGCCATAAACCAATCATGATGCAGTTTATAAGAGGTAGGGAGCCACACAGTGTTCCCCAAGACTAACAAGGATGCATCTCGTGGAATGGAGAGGCCCATAATGTGTTCCATCAAGGAGATTATATCATCCCACCAGCTTGTTAACTTAGGACAATCCCACAAGAGGTGGAGAAGAATATCCTCAGCAATATGGCACCGCCAACAGGCCGGGTTCTGTATCAGGCGCATTGTGTACAATGCCCATTTTTACAGCTAGCTACAATGGCATTTTTAAATCGATTCTGGACTCACGCTTGGAGAACACACGTTTTCAGTTTTAAGGGATATCTCAATAGTGTTGCAGGTAAAGTTGTTTGCATCTGCAAAGAAGGACTGGATTCAGTAACTCTACATCAGTATGTGTTTACAAACTGCTATTGCAAGACTGTACATCTTTATTTTACTTAAAAATACAGAACTGCTTAAAAACCAAGGAAGACCCACTAAAATTTGTAGTCAGCAAATTTCCAGGAACATCCTGAGGGAGGAGTAACCAAGACCAAATTCAGTGTAGTGATATTAAGAAAATGCTGCATTTGCACTTTACCAGACCTGTGCTCCATGGAGGCTCCCCCAGCCATGTCCTCCACCAGCACCAGCAATCATGTCTGGTGGCTGTCCACGGCTCAGGGCTTTCCAATGGCAGTGTGATTTTTACCCATGTACAAAGCAAGATGTATGATGAAATTTATATTTCCATCTCTGCATGCATACCAATTAAATTTACTTTCAGTGCTTCCTATCCAGTGCACTGCATAATGTTTTATTCCATCAGTTCAGTCCCTTTCCTAGGCCTAAAACTGCAATTCATAGCTTGTTGGAGGTTGGGCTCAAAATCATGGACATCTGAATTGTCTTGCCCTGACAAACATCACTACATGGACTGTATTGAATCATAGTTTGCAGTTTTGACCTGGGAGAGGCTTTTTTAAAATGGGAGGAAAACAGAGCATGGCTAGCAGAGGAACAGGAAAAACAGAAGCACACTCATAACGCCTTACAGAGTTCATGCTGCCTCTAAAAAATCAGGACTAAATGAGAAATTCGCCACACTGAAGTACTTGAAAACAAGATCATTTAATGCAACAGGAGCTGTTAAGTAGGAGATCTGTCCCTTCCAGCAAAAAAAAAAAAGGATTGGACACTGCAGGGTCTGGAGCCAGAGGACGACAGCACGGGTAGTAGAAGAGCCCAAGCTTGAAGATGGGCTACGCACAAATAAACCACCCACGTCTGGATAGTAAACTGAACCACTGATTTTAGAATGTATTTTTAAGAGTTGTTTTATTTGTTTTAAAGTTCCTTTTTAAATGGTTCAAGGCTAAATTAAAGAGATCATCACAAATATGATACCATTTGCTCCAGCTGATTACACAACTAGACATATGATCAGGTCAGTCTTGCAACTAAATGTAACAGATCCTTCAATTAAGCAATAAGGCATGACAGGGTGTGCATTATGGTGGGATAACGACCCACCTCGGGTGAGTTGAAACACGGTGAAGCTGAGTGCTTACACCACCCAACAAGGGCCGTTAGCCCACCATAATGCACCCCATTAGTGCCTTACTGTGATAAGAATGAGGTCCTTTTGTAACTTGGATGCATTTTTTAAACATGTTATTGCTGAGCTATCTTTGGCTGTGCTGTTGTACTGGGATAACAGCCTGGCTGAAAGTACCTCTTGGCTATTCAGAAGCCAGCATTTTTTCTACCCATTTCATAATCATAATTAAAATATCACTCTAATAACATAAAACCTTGGACATTAACATGGCTTTTTCAGAGAGACAGATTCTAGGATAGACTTCCAGTCATTTAAACATGTAGGGGTCATGCTGACCTAATAGTAGCGCTATCACTCGTGATGCCGATGACCCATGTTTGGGAATGAGCCTGAGCAGCTGGGGGCCAGCCAAAGGAAGGAACATCAAGCGTCCCAGAGGATGTTCTCTTCCTCTGGGGAGGGAAGGCTACTGCTGCGAGACTGTCACCTGGGTGATCACAGGTAGCGGTGCAGTCAGGCAGCAGATGTGAGAGGGAGGGACATTGGCCAAGGCTCGCAGATGCACATACTGTATGCATACGCTAGGGCCTCCTAGCATGCCAGCATCCCAGGGCTTACAGGGGACCCCACCCCCCAAAAAAAAAAAAGAAACAGCAAGTGCATCATAATTTCCCGGTGCATTTGGGTCCCAACCCCAGCCAGTCACGGTGCTTCACAGGGACACCTAGGGAATCTCTGACACCATGGCACTGGAGGAGGCAGAAGGCTGAACCCCACCATGAGGGGGCAAGCTTGTGGGGTTGGAAGACCCCTGCGGTTAAGTGAAAGGGATGCGGGGAGATGCAGTTGGGTCCAGTGGAGGGGGTCAAGCAGGGTAGCAAAAATGTAAATTATAAAAAATTTAGGTGTCACAACAGCAAGTTCCATCTAGGAAGAGTAAAACATTCAATTCTGATGAAGCACATTATAGGAATATGTATTATAAGAAATATGCAAAATAAAAGCCAGACCTTGTCACAGTTAACTTTTCCCTACCTTAGCATTTCTAGCTTTTCTGCATTGAGAAACAGAGGTTACTTACCTGTAACCGTAGTTCTACCAGTGGTATTCCATTTGCATTCATACCTAGGCAGTTTTCTGGGCGTAGCTTGGCCACCAGAACAGTTTTCAAGCTAGACTACTTACACCACTTCTAGTGCGGTTCTGTCAGATCTGAACGCTAAAAGCAGGAATCCGATCCAAGTCTTGCCAGGTGAGGTCGGATGGGTTATCTGGATGTAAACTGAATACCAGTAGTAGAACTATGGTTACAAGTAAGGAACCTCTGTTTCTATCAACCTGGATTCAGTTTGCTATCCACACTTAGACTCCTAGAAGTCCTCCAGGAGGTGGCAAGGCATGCATCTCAGATTGGGCAAAAAGAGACTGGTGGACTGAGGTCCCAAACGCAGCATCACAATGACTGAGCACATGGGTGCTACAATGGGGTATGAACGTATGCACACTGGGACCAGAAAGCAGCACTGAAGAACTCCTCAACTGGGATGCACCTCACAGGAGCAACACAGGCAGCAGTATGTCTGGTGGAGAGAACCTTCAACCCCATTGGCAACTCTTTGCCAGCCCACCATGTAGCACAGATGAATTCAGGATGTGATCCACCTAACAGCTGTCTGTCTGGCTGCTGTCCTGGCCTGAGCGGCTTCAGTGGAGGTAAGGAATAAATGACAAGCCTCACCGCCAACGTATGCAATGCAGTCCTTTTAATACAGGAGTACCCGGTGTACTTCCAAAGTATGGAGCACGTGCTCAGTGTCTGTAGCATGTAGCACTAGGAACAAGATGGGTAAACAAAATCACTTCATTCAGGTGAAATTCTGAAACCATCTTCAGCAGGAACTTTGTGTGGGGTCAAAGGGCAACTTTGTCCTTGTGGAAAACTAGTTATGAAGATTCCACCGAAAGCACCTGGAGCTTACTCATCCATCTGACCGAGGTGATAGTGATCAAAAACACAGTTTGCCATGGTGGGTTTGGTATTTCACTTGTCAACGGGCTTGAATGGTTTTCCTATCAGTTTTGCAGACACCTGCACTAGATTCTGCTATGGTGGAAACCATCATACCAAAGTGGAGAGGTGATCAGTGATCCAGGCCCTGAAATTTCACCCATCCACTTTTTGCTCAGTCACCACTGGCACATCAGCCCATGTCTGGTATGCTGAGATGGCAGCAAAGTGCACCTTTTTTTAAGGATGTAGCTTGAAATTCCGATTTAAAGAGGAACCAGAGGTAATTGAGGAGGCATGCCACAGGACAGGTGATGTGCACCAGTGAGAAACAGAATGTCTTCCAAAAGGACTGAAGCCTGGGACTCTAGCCACTCAGGAACCAGGCAGACAGGTGCAGGGACTGCAGGGCAGTTCTCCCTAATTTCATCAGCAGGTCTGGACACAGAAGAAGCTACCATGGGGGCCTGCTGGTGAGGCCAAGATGATCCTGGTGCCACAACTGATGTGGCCAGTCTGGAGCTATCAGGATTAAATTCACCTTGCCCCTTCCTGCCTTGAGAACCACCTTGTGGATTGAGGGAAACTCAGGGAAGGCATACAGAATGCATCCCCATCAGTGTTTCTGTCTTTCTGGGGGATGGTTACATAACAGACTCGGTTTTCTGTTCTCCCAGGAGGCAAATAGGTCCACCAGAGGTATGCCCCACTAGGCAAACAGCTAAGTTACCACATCCTGGAGTAGGGACCCCTCAAGTGACGTCTCTCCCATTTGACCGAGTGTCCAACTGACTCTCCTCCAATTCTATGTGCACTGCAAGTAGATCCACCTGCATGCTGCTCACTACGGACTAGGTGCAGAGTATCTCCTAACAGGGGAAAGGTGCGCATCCCACCTTGCTTGTTCTGGTAGAACATGGTGGTTGTGTTGTCCATGATGATCTGCATGAATGACCCTGTATCAGCAGAGCTTACTCCATCAGTGCCAGGCATGCTGTCCAGAGCTCCAGCAGGCTGATATGCTGTCAGGTCTCACTCTGCAACCAGAATCTACGGGTACTGCAGTCCAAAGGGACAGAGCTCATCCTAGGCAAAGGGGATTCCCTCCAAGAGATTCTGGGGACACAACCACCACTCACTGGCATCCCAGATCAGCTGCATCACCCAAACTGGTTGGTTCAGTGGTCATGGTACTGGGACCACTGGTGCCCCAGATCCTATGTGTGTATCTGCCAGTGGGCCCAATGGACCTCAGCTCTCACAGACGCTTTGAATCCCAGCCCAAAATGACTGGCAAAGGAGGAAAGATCCTCCTCTATCTCTTAGGGTAAGCAAGCCCTGGCTTGGAGAGAGTCCAGTTCAGCTCCAATGAACAGGATCACCTGCTTGGGTACCAGCTCTGACTTGGTCAAAATGATAATCAAGCCCAGTTCCCAGACTGTTTGAATGGAAAGATCGCTGGACTGCTCCACTATTTCCCTGGTACTGCCCATGATGAGCCATTCGTCCAGGTATGGGACGAATCTGGTACTTCTGCACCAGAGGAAGGCCGCCATGACACAGTCACAAAGTGAACACCCTGGGTGTTGCAAACAGGCTGAAAGGTATTGCCTTGAACTTGTATAAACTGGCATACACTCAACCAGAGAATACCCCAGTAGGATGGACAGGATCGAAACATCAAAATACACATCACAGAGGTTCAGGGGGGCAAAACCAAGCCCCTGGTTCCAGAGGTGATATTAACTGGTTGAGTGTCACCATATGGAATTTCCGCCTGCACACAAACTTGTTCAGGATGTGCAGGTAGAGAATGGGGCACCAGCAACCCATCAGTTTCAGTATCAGAAAGTAATGAGACATGAATCCTTGCAAGGCTAGGGCATCCGGGACAATATCGATAACACTGTGATCCAGGAGCTTAGCAAGCTCACTCTGCAATGAGGCCACAGTGTCTCTGGGCACCAAAAAACTTCAGTATCGCTTGGGAATGACATGGAGGGAAGAGTCTTGAACTCCAGAGACAGAACCAATCCCAGAACCTCTAGGACTCACCTGTCCAATGTTATGGTGGACCACTGTGGAAGTAAGTGGGATATTCACCCTAGTCATAAACTACAGCAGGGACCATGCAGGAATGGGGATGGATCCCCTTAGCCAGTCACTTTTTACTCTTGAAGGGCTCCAAAGAACTGGCCACCAGAAGCACCACCTCCCCTTTTTTCTGACCCTGTTTGGTTTACTCCGATGGAGGTGTTGCAAGTGATGCCTCCGTTGTTGCTGAGGCTGCTGTTGGTAGCCTGAGTCACATAAGGCACTGCCCAAAAGGAGCCCTGCTTGGGCTCTGGCAGCTAATAAGCATGCTGGAATGATGCCACAGAGTCTAAAAGTGACACTGGACTTCTCAATGCGAGTGAGATAATTGTCTGACCCTGGGCCAAACAGGTCAGTACCCAAAAAGGGCAAGCCTACCAACTTGTTCTGGGTCTCCAGTGTGAATGTGGAAACGTAAAGCAAGGCACTCCTGCAGAGACACACCACTGCTGCCACCGGGACAGCTGATGAATATCTGAGTTTAAAGCTGCCTGCTATTGGTGACTAGACAGGGAGAGACCCAATGCCTAAAGTGCCCAGGCTTCAAGTTGGCTATGCACTAAGAGTACAGGGATCATGTCAGCAAGATGTCAAAGAGCTCATGACCAAATCAGACCATCAAGGCTGCATCACTGGCCTTCTGGATCCCAAGGAAGACTAATGCAAAGGTTTTGCAACCATGGAATTTCTGCTTCTTGAACTCCTTGCCTGGTAGCTCGCTAGTGTCACTTGGAACATCAGCTTTCGGAAAAGACAGCCCACAAATAGGGACTGCATATTTTTGGTCCATCTGATGCAGAGGAACCTGGTACAATGCTGGGTGATGCCATATATGGAGCACAGGGCCCAGAACAGCTTTGAGACCAGGAAAGGAACCCCAGGTGAGCACTCTTGCTTCAGGATGTCTGTCAATGGGTAGAATTCCTGCTTCTAGACCTCCTCGGAGGGAACATCCTAAGATGCAGACATAAGCTGCAATAGAGATGCAAAGGACACTGAATCAGCAGGGGAAGACCAGCTGTCTGAGAAGTCAACATCTATGCAAACCTGGGACCATGCCACTGACAAATCCTCACAGTAGGACTCACAGGCCCAGAATAGAGGCTGAGGCCATCACTCCAGAGTGTGGACTGCCCACTTTGTCAGGGTGATGACCACCGACCAAAGCTTATATAGCCTGGACTCAGGCACAGAGTCCTTCATCAGAGCATCTTATCGCAGCTGTAGTGCAAGTGGCTCCACTACTATCAGATCCTACAGCATTGTCAGAACCACTGAGTGGGGAGACCACTGGATGTTTCATTGAAGGCTGCGCTGACAGATGAAACAAGACAGTATTGAGGTAGCTGGCAACACTGGATAACATCATTCCTGGCCCACTGCCCCAAGAGCCCAGTGTTGCCACAGTGCTGTTGGGGTCCTCCCTACAAAGAGGATGACTTGGATGACGACAGATTTTCGACCGAGACCTTGATCTCGACCTTGAGCGTTGATTCAAATGTCGACATAAGCCCACCAGAGGTGGAGCAAAGTACGGCACCTGCTTGTGCACTTAGACTCATCAACCAGAAAAGGCACCAGCAGCACCAGAATTCAAAAGAGGGACAAAGACTCATCCCCCCCAATTCCAGATCGACCTGGTTTATGAGGATTTTGACTGGATCCTCAGCCTGGATCAATACGGTTGCCAACTCCTTCGGGGTACTGCTGGAGTGTAAACTACAGCACCAACCTGGAATGAGATCAATCAAAGTTGAATATTCCAGTGAGCACAGACAGAAAAAACAGGATACTCACCTGTAACAATAGTTCTAGGAGTGGTATATGTTGTTCATCCACACTTCTTGGCATGGTCCCTTCCCCTTTAAAATTTGCCAGAAGGCCTTCAAGCAGGCTCCTCCCACCCACCCAGGTGGTATAACCCTCGGCTCTGCCCCATG
The DNA here is from genome assembly GCA_016271365.2 of Neoceratodus forsteri. Taxonomy (NCBI): domain Eukaryota; kingdom Metazoa; phylum Chordata; order Ceratodontiformes; family Ceratodontidae; genus Neoceratodus; species Neoceratodus forsteri. The sequence goes on from CM057453.1 coordinate 81,089,820, forward strand.
ACGCCCGATCTTAGCCCGCTGGAAGCCAGGTTTGTACGTCGAGGTCGGGTTGGTCCATGTGGATGAACAACATATACCACTCCTAGAACTACTGTTACAGGTGAGTAACCTGTTTTTCTAGGGACATGAATATGTTGTTCATCCACACTTCTTTGCAGTCCTAGCAGTTCTCTGGGAGGAGGGAGGCAAGGTGCACTCACCCTACTTTGGGAACAAAGACTGGAGAACTGAGGCCCCAAAACCAGCATCCTGGCATGACTCAAGGTCAATGTGGTAATAGGTGATGAAGGTGTTTGCGGTCTTTCAGGTGGCAGCCTGGCAGATTTCCTGGATAGGGATGTCCCTGGAAGCAGCCACCGATGCAGCGATATGGAGGGTAGAATGAGCTCTCATCCCTGTGGGAGGCTCCTTGCCCACCAACCTATAGCAGAATCAATGCAAGATGTAATCCATCTTGTGATCTTCTGCTTTGCTGTAGGTCTGCCAGAAGTGGCTTCAGCACAAGTGACAAACAGCTGGCGAACCTCTCCCCGAATTTCCGTCGTCCTCGCCTTGTAATAGGAGACAGCTCATCTCAGGTCCAGAGTATGGGGCCTGTACTCAGCATCTGAGGTGTAGTTCGGGTAGAACACAGGCAGAGTCAACACCTCGTTAAAGTGAAACTCTGATAACACCTTCGGGAGGAATTTCGGGTCGGGGCGCAAGACAACCTTGTCCCTGTGGAAGACCAGATAAGGGGAGAGCGCCTGGAGCTCCCGTCCTTCTGGCTGATGTGATAGCCACCAGGAAGGAAGTCTTCCACGACAAGTGTGACATCTCACACTTGTACACTGGTTCGAATGGCTTGCCTATGAGTTTAGCCAAGACCAGCAGTAGATCCCATGGAGGTGGAGGTTTACGCACCGGAGGGGATATGTGATCCAGGTCTTTGAAAAAGCACCCGACCACTGTCTCCTGTGCCACCGTCTGCTGACTGGCTCGCGCCTGGTAAGTAGAGATGGCTGTAAGGTGCACCCTAAGGGTTGATGACCGAAAACCCCTTTTGGAAAGAGAAGAAAGGTAGTCTAGAATGTTAGCCACAGGACAGAGGGTCTAGGCCCTTGCCCTGACACCAAATGGAAAATGTTTTCTATTTGAAGGCATAACACTTCCTGGTTAACTCCTTCCTGGATGCTTCCACTACTGAGAGTACATCCTCAGAGAGATCCAAAGCCTGGAACTCTAGCCGTTCAGGTACCAGGCTGTCAGGTGCAGGGATTGAAGGTCTGGACGGAATACCTTCCACTGATTGACTGAGATCAGGTCCGGACGTGCTGGAAGACACTTCGGGAGCCTGTTACTGAGGTTGAGGAGATCTGGATACCAGAACTGGCATGGCCAGTCTGGGGCTACCAGGATCACCTGCGCCTTATCCCTTCTCACCTTGAGGAGCACCCTGTGGATCAAGGGAAATGGAGGGAAGGCTTAGAGGAGGCCTGGAGACCATGGCCTCGAGAAGGCATCCCCCCTGAAGCGATCCCTGCTGAGGGGGGCGGCATGAAACAGCCTCAGCTTGGTGTTTTCCCTGGAGGCAAACAGGTCCACCAATGGTTTGCCCCAGTGCGAGAACAGGCTGAAAGCTACTCTGGATGGAGAGACCACTCATGGGATGTCTCACCTATGCGTCTGAGAGCATCCGCCAGATGATTCAAAGCTTCTGCCACGTGGATGGCTAGATCTGCCTCCAGTCGACTCACGAGTGTCAAGATGCGGAATGCTTCCCTGCACAGTAGCTGGGAATGCGTGCCGCCCTGCTTGTTGAGGTAGTACGTGATCGTGGTATTGTCCATCTGGACTTGAACCACTTGACCCTGGGAGCTGCAGAGCGAATGCTGACAACGCCAGTCTGACTGCTCTGAGCTCCAACAGGTTGATGTGGTAACGGGACTCCTCGGGGGTCCAGAACCCGTGGGCCCTTTTGTCCCCCATGTGGACTCCCCAGCCTATGAGAGGCATCGGTCGTAAGGATGACCGTCGGCTGGGGGCGGACAAACGGGATCCCTTCCAGCAACCAGTCTAGGATGGTCCACCACTGCAGAGCGTCCCACATCTTCTGGGTCACAGTGATCAGCTGGTCGAAATAACCTAGGTGCCGAGTCCACTGGGTGGCCAGCTCCCACTGAAGGGGACTCATACGCCACCTGGCCCAATCGACCACAGTGGTGCAGGCTGCCATGTAACCCAGAAGGCACAGAAAGTCTCAGACAGGACGCAACTGCCAAACCAGAAATGACTGGACAAAGGAGGAGAGAACCTCCACCCTGTCCACTAGGAGCCAAGCTCTGCCCTGGCGAGAGTCGAGTTCTGCCCCAATGAAGAACATTACCCGAGAAGGCACGAGCTTTGACTTGGCTCCGTTGATCAGGAGGTCAAGTTGAGAGCAGATCTGAAGGGCCAGGTCCCTGGACCTCTCCACCTGCTGCTGGGTGGAACCTGCTAAGAGCCAATCATCAAGGTAAGGGTATATTCTGACCCCTCAATGCCTGAGGTGGGCTGCCACCACTGTAATGGATTTGGCGAAGACCCATGGGGCCAATGACAGGCCAAATGGCATGGCTCAGAACTAGTAAAGGGTTCCCTCTGCCCTGAAGCGGAGGAACTGCTGGTGAGATGGATGGATTGGGACGTGGTAGAAAGCGTCCTAAAGATCAAGTGAGCAGAACCACATGTTCTGCTCCAAGGATGGTATGATCTGGGACAGAGTTACCATCCAGAAGGTGTGGGACTCGAGATACTGGTTCAGGACATGCAGATCTAGAATGGGGCGCCAGCCCCCCAACCGCTTCGGGACCAGGAAGTACCTGGAAATGAACCCTGGATCTACTGAAAGATCTGCCACTCGGACCACTGCCTCCTTGAGAAGGAGCTGGGCAATGTCGTCTCTCAGAGCAGACTGAGTGTGAGCTGATACTCTCTCCTCCCGTGGGACATGGGCCCAGCTTGGAGGGTACTGCTCGAATTCCTGGGGCAGACCCTGGCCGACCACTTCCAAGACCCACCTGTCCATGGTAACAGTGGACCAGGCGGAAAGGAAGTGGCGGAGCCGACCCCCCAAGGGAGGACCCAGAGCTGCCGTGACGGGAATAGGGATGGCGACCCCTATTCTGTCACTGAGCAAACTAGGAGGAAGAGGGTCCAGCACCTGAACCTCTACCCCCTTTGCGGGCCTGGGTCAGGGGTGCCAAGCCTGAGTCTGCTGCTGTTGCTGACCTCCTTGAGAGGACTGCTGGGCCGCAGGGGAAGAGTGCCAAAAAGGCTTCTTTTTCTGCTGCTTCTTATCACCAGAAGCACTTTGGGTGGAAGTAACAGAATCCAAGGTGGCACTGGACTGCTCAATTTGCTGAAGGTGACCAACCACACCTGGACCAAAGAGATCAGTGCCCAGGAAAGGATCATCAGCCAATTTGTGCTGGGTGTCCGTCGTGAAGGTGGAGAGCCTCAGCCTAGGCAACTGCAGCAGACAATGAACGGGCACATGAGTCCCCAATGTCCAGGGCTGTCTGGCACAGTTGTTTAGCTACTGCGCGGCCTTTGTCTCAGACCTGCTTGACCGTAGTCTGCAGGTCCGTGGGGAGATGTGGGAGAACTTCATCCAAGGACCCTAAGAGGCCACGGGAGAAGTGTGCCATGATGACGGTAGAGCTTGCCTGATGGAGGTCTAAAGACGGAAGCCGCATAGACCTTCCTAGCAGAGTGGTCTAATTTCTTGGGACTCCTTTTCTGGGGGTCTATCAGGGTCTGCAGAACTGCCCATGTGTCTGAACACAGAGGCGGTCACAAGTCTCTTGGCTGAAGGATGCTCTGTGAACCCCGAAAAGGACCCCATGAGCACCGCATACTTGCAGGCCATCCGGGCAGACGGAGCTAGGCAAGAGGCAGGGTGGTGCCAAAGTTCTAGGGCCAGCTTGACAGTGACCTCCCTGCAGATGTTTGGAATATAAACTACAGCTTTAGTTTAATGTTACCAGTAGCAGCACTTCCCTATAACTATCCAGGGTGACTCAATTATCAGACAGTTGAAATTTCATTTGTTTCTGAGATCTGCATTACCAGCACAGAGCATGTTGTCACGGCACCCATTTACACCATGAAGCCCTATGTTGCCAGTATAAATAACCTAAAAACTCTCTGGGAACACAAAAATTGAAGTAATTTAAAGACATCACTTTTTCTTTCACACTCAACACCTAAAACACTGACTACGTAAAACAAGCTGACTGACCCTCTTATGAATTTTTTCCATAAAGAGAAATTAAGCCTTGCCATGTTAACTTAAAAACAAGCATGGAAACTCATGTTTTTTGTTGTGGATTTTAAATGGTTAGACGGCCATCATGTTACGGGCAAAATATTATGAATCTGACATAGGGTTGCTGACACACAAGGGAACATCCTTAAACAAAAAATACTCTGTAACAGAACTCCTAAAGCAGTTTTCAAAGTTAACTGAAGATATAAACAGGTTACTCACCTGTAACAGTAGTTCTAGGAGTGGTATATGATGTACAACCACACTTCTGGCAGTGTTCCTTTCCCTTTAAAGTTTGCTGGAACATCTTAGTGCTGGCTTGTCCCAACCACCCAGGTGGTAACTCCTTCGGCATCACCCTGTGACGTCCGATCTTGCCCGCTGAATGCAACATTCAGTGTGCCACTTGCTAGGGGAGGTCGGGTGGGTCAGTGTGGATGTACGTCACATACCACCCCTAGAACTACTGTTACAGGTAAATAACCTGTTTTTCTAGGGATGTGGATATGATGTACTATCCACACTTACGGCAGACTCCTAGCAGTTCTCTAGGAGGACTGGGCAAGATGCACACCCCCTATTTAGGGAACAGAGATAGGAGAACTGAGGCCCCAAAACCAGCATCCCAGCATGACTCAAGGTTGATGTGGTGGTGAGAAATGAAGGTGTGCGTACTTCCAGGTAACAGCCCTGCAGATTTCCTGGATAGGGACATCCCTGGAAGCAGCGACTGAGGCAGCAGTATAACAGGTGGAATGAGCCCCTAGCCCTACGGGAGGCTCCCTACCCGCCAACCTATAGCAGAGGTCGATGCAGGAAACAATCCACCTGCCAATCGTCTGCTTAGCTGCTGGTCTGCCAGCTTCAGTGTTTATTTGTTTGTACAATCGGATTTACAACCTTTGAGCCAGAGGCTCATGTACAAAGGTACCTCGTCACAGAGAGGACATACAGTAGCACATTTATAGAGTACACAACAAAAGTGACACAGAATTACACAGTTTTCATACACTGAGCAATTTGAAACATTTTAAGGTGACAAAATTTAGCACATGTAGGTACCAACAGAGGGGCGGGAGGCCAGGAGGGAGTGGGGGTGGGGGTTCAGCCCAGCGGGCACTGTCAGGTGCAAAACGATAGTAGTGGATTGCCAGTTAGAGACAGGTGCAACTGCGGGTGTTAAACAACTGGTTCTGAAGGGCGGTTTTGATGGCGGCGATTCTGGAAGTACTGGAGATGGTTGTACGGAGAGAGTTAAACCAGGATGGGGCTCTGTAGCAGAATGATCTCTCAGCCCGGGTGATCCTAGTTCTGGGAACCAGAAGGGTGGCCTTGGTGGCTGTTTGGGTTGAGACAGTGGATGGGGTATGATGGATGGAGGCAGTCACCCCTGGTGGGGAGAGCCTGAGCAGAATTTTCTTAGTTAAAGGCAGATTTGGTAGCAGAGTCATTCATCAAGGTTAAGGAGATTGGCCATGGTGACAAACAGCTGGCGAACCTCTCCCCAAACTCCAGCCGTGCGCTCCTTATAGTAAGCGAGTGCTCACCGCATGTCCAAAGTATGGAACCTGTGTTCAGACTCCGAGGTGTGGTTGGTGAAGTACACCAGGAAATTGATCACCTGGTTAAGGTGAAACTCAGGCACAACCTTTGGGAGGAACTTCGGGTTGGGGCAAAGGACAACCTTGTCCCTGTGGAAGACCGGGTAAAGAGACTCCACTGAGAGCACCTGGAGCTCACTGATCCATCTGGCTGACAAGATAGCCATCTGGAAGGTGATCATCCATGACAGGTGAGGCACTCCACAATTGTGCATCAGTTTGAATGGCTTGCCTATGAGCTTTGCCAACACCAGCAGCAAGTCTCAAAGTGGTGGTTCATGCACTGCAGGAGAAATGCAGTAAAGGCCTTTGAAAAAGGGCCAGACCACCTTCTCCTGTGCCACCGATAGCATACCAGCCCGCGTCCAGTACGTCGAGATGGCTGCCAGGTGCACCTTAAGGGTTGTCAACCAAAGGCCCGACAGAGAGGGACCAAAGGCAACAGAGAATGCTAGCCACCGGACAAGATAAAGGGTCAAGCCCCTTGCCCTGACACCAAATGGAGAACCTCTTCCATTTGAAGGCATAGCATTTTCAGGGAGACTCCTTCCAAGAAGCCTCGATCACGGTAAGGACATCTTCGGAGAGACCCAAAGTCTGGAACTCTAGCCGCTCAGGAACCAGGCCATCAGGTGCAGGGACTGAAGGTCCATACTGAGTACCTTCCCCGGATTGCAAGAGAGCATGTCTGGGCAGAGAGAAAGACACCATGGGAGCCTGCTGCTGAGGCAGAGATCAGGGCACCAGAACTGGCGGGCCCAGTCCAGAGCCACCAGGATCATCCATGCCTTGTCCCTTCTAGCTTTGATCAGCACTTTATGGATCAGAGGGAAGGCATAGAGGAGGCCCAGGGTCCAGGGCCTCAAGAAGGCATCCCCCTGCAGCATTCCCTGCTAAGGGGGGTGGGCACAATACAGCCTCAGCTTTGCATTCTCCCTTGAGGTGAACAGATCCACCAGAGGGGTGCTCCATTGGGAAAACAGGCTGTGTACTACCTCCAGACGGAGAGACCACTGGTGAGACGCCTCACCCACATGACAGAGCATCTGCCAGCTGGTTGGAGATGCCAGCCACATGGATGGCCAGGAGATAGACATCCAGGCTGAGAACAAGGGTTCAGATGTGGAGAGCTTCCCTGCACAGAGGAAGGGAGTGTGTCCTGCCCGGGGTTGAGGTAGTACAAGGTCGTGGTGTTCATCTGGACCTGAATGACCCAACCCCAAATGTGCACAGCAAAGGCTGTCAGTGCTGGCCAAACGGCCTGAAGCTCCATCAGGCTGATATGGCATCGAGACTCCTTTGGGGGGTCCAGAGTCCGTGGACTCAGTGGTCCCCCAGATGGGCACCTCAGCCCATCAGGGAGGCATCAGCTGTGATGGTGGTCAGGTCTGGGCTGACAAATGAAGTTCTTTCCTGCAGATGTTCCAGGACTAACCACCACTGGAGGGCATCCCACATCGACAGGGTCACAGTGACTGACTGGTCGAAGTGGCCCTGGCACTGAGACCACTGGCAGGCAAGCTCCCTTTGCAGAGAGTGCATTCTAAACAGGGCAAAACGGACCATGCTGGTGCATGCTGCCATGTATCCCAGGAGGCGCAGGAAGTCCCTAACAAGGTGCAACTGCCCAACCCGAAATGATTGGGCAAAGGGGGAGAGTACCTCTGCCCGGTCCACCAGAAGCCGAGCCATGGCTCTTAAAGAGTCAAGCTCCACCCCTATATGAAGTGTATCACCTGCAACGGTACAAGCTCAGACTTGACCTCGTTAACCAATAGGCCAAGGGACAAGCAGGTCTGGAGGGCCAGGTCCCTGTACCACTCCAACTCCTCTCTGGAGGGCCCCCCTTTATGCCAGTCATCCAGGTAGGGTGCATCTTGACCCTCGGCACCTTAAGTAGGCTAACACCACTGATATGCATTTGGTGAAGACCCTGGGAGCAGAGACTACATCAGAAGGCATAGCCTGGAACTCGTAAAGAATCCCCTCCGCACAGAACTGGAGGAACTAGTGGTGGGACGGACGGATTGGGACATGGAAGAACATGTCCCGAAGATCCAGAGAGCAAAACCACATGTTCTGCTCCAGAGATGGTATGATCTGAGACAGAGTGATCATCATGAAAGTGCGCAGCCAAAGGAATTTGTTCAGGTCAAGCAGATTTAAGATGGGGCGCCAGCCCCCCATCCGTTTTGGCACCAGAAAATACCTGAAGACAAACACTGGGTGTACTAGAGAGTCCAAGCCATGAGCCACGACTTCCTTCTGGAGGAGCTGTGCAATGTCTTCCCGAAGGGCAGACAGCATGTCAGAGAACATCAAGTCCTCCTATGGGGTACAGGCTCGGCAAGGTGGGTAAACCTCAAACTCCAGTGGTAGACCCTGACCAGCCACCTCGAGGATCCACCTGTCTGTGGTGATCATGGCCCAGGTGGAAAGGAAGTGGTGGAGCCAGACCCCCAAGGGAGTCAGGATGGGCATAGGGGAGGCACCCCCATCCCGTCATGGGGCAGGCTTGGAAGTGGAGGAGGGACCGGCTGAGGAAGCAGCAGGACCTCGACCTACTGGTTTCTGGATGACCAAAGCAACCGACTTCAGCCAGGGACACCAAGCCAGGGACTGTAGCCAAGCTGAGGGCCTGAAAGGAGTTCTTGATTTGGACCTTAGAGCCCTTGGGATCCCTCTGGGCAGAGGTAAGAGTGCAGGATGGCACTGGACTTCTCAATGCAAGTGAGGTATCCTTCCACTCACGGCCCAAACAAGTCGGTGCCAAGGAAGGGGGTATCTGACAACTTGTGCTGGGTATCTGCCATGAAGGTCGAGATCCTCAGCCAAGCCCTGTGGCAGATGGCCACTGTGGCAGCCATAGACCAGGCACAGGAGTCGCCAATGTCCATGGCCATCTGGAGTTGCTGTTTAGCCACCGCTCAGCCCTGGGCCTGTTTGACCGCGGGTCTGCAAGTCAGCCGGGAGCTGGGGAAGCACCTCATTAAGGGTGCCTAAGAGGGCTGAACTCGCTCACTGAAGGCAGAGGAAAGAGGATGCACAGACCTTTTTGGCCATATGATCCAAATTAGTACAGTTACGCAAGAATTTACCTTAACAGTAGAGCTTAGAGAGGTGCTCTTGCAGCAGGCTATAACCATTAGAAATAATGCCACAGGCCTTAGGACCCACCGGAAAAATCTTAGCTAGCAGTACCCAGCAGGGCCCGCCCCCTGATGTCGGCTCCACCCCGATGTCCGTCATGCCATAAAAGGGGGTGGTTCCCAGCTCCAACTCAGTTCACCCGCCGAGGACCCGCGAACAGTCCGCAGTAAGCAAACCAGGTGAAGCGTATCCCAGTCATGCTGAAACTCTCCAGGGGGAAGGAGGGCATGAAAGCAGCGCCTGCTGCAAGAGCTCCTCTCGAAGATCTACTGTTATGGTAAGTTATTACATAACCGTACTATCTTACTTCGAGTGGGAGCTCTTGCAGCAGGCTATGACCATTAGGACTGAATTCCAAGCAGTCCTGCGCGAAGGAGGAAGAAGGATACCAACTAAGATGGCAGTACCTAGATATGTGGGGAGATAGTAGGTCAGGACAACAGTCCCTGAAGGACTGCCAGGCCGAAACTGGCGTAGCGCCTGGAAGCTATGTCCAGGTTGTTATGCCTGACGAAGGTATGTACTGAACTCCATGTAGCTGCTGCACAAATGTTTCTAATAGAGACATTTTTCAGAAAAGCAAAAGCGCTAGAAACTCCTCTGGTGGAATGACCGCTGACTGCTCGAGGAAGAGGTATGTCATACTTCTTGTAACAGAAGACTATGTAGTGGACTAGCCACCTAGAACTAGTCTACTTAGATACTGGTCTGCCCAGGTGTTGTGGCACAAAGGCCACGAATAATTGGTCCGATTTATGGTGTGCCACGTGTGCGTGAGGTAATACCTCAATGCCCTGTGGATGTTAGTGTGTAAGAGAGCTTCTCCCCTGTTGAAAGGGGTTGAATAATAGACTGGAAGGTCAACCGTCTGGTTGAGGGTTAACTCAGAAACCACTCTGGGAAGAAACTTAGGATTTGTCCAGAGGGAAACCCTTTCCCTATGAAAAATCAAGTATGGCTCCTTGCACATCAGGGCCTGAAGCTCGGAAACCCTCCGAGCTGAAGTAACAGCAACTAAAAAGGACACCTTCCAGGAGAGAGAACGCAGCTCACACTGTGCTGCAGGTTCAAAAGGAGAGAGAGTAAGCTTCTCTAACACAAAAAGGAGATCCCGGGGGGAACTAGATCCCTAATGGGAGGCTTTATATGAAGTACGCCCCGTAGAAAGGTGTGGGCTATGTCCAACTGGGCTAGGGTTCTGTCTTCTACCAATGCATGATAGGCAGATATGGCTGACATATGCACCTTAATGGAGGAGTAGCTCAAGCCTTGATGCAATAAGGAGAGGAGGTACTGTAAAGCTGAGTCCACTGGACAGGTAAGGGGATCCAGATGATGGGACAAAGCCCAAAGACAGAAATGCTTCCACTTCATAGCGTAAGTGGACCGAATAGAGGGCTATCTCGCTGAAAAGAGAATGTCTGCCACTTCTTGGGAGACCCCATACCTCGTCTTGACTACGTCTGCAGGAGCCATGTATGAAGGTGCAGGAACTTGAGATCTGGGTGTACCAGCTTGAGCCTAGGACAGAAATTGCGAGCATATTGGCAGCAGTATCGGAGGTTCCAACGAGAGTCGCTGAAGTAGTGGGAACCAAATCTGCGGTGGCCATAGTGGGGCGACTAGGATTATCTGAGCCCCTTGGCTTGTACCTTAAACAAAACCCTCTGAATTGGAGGGAAGGGAGGGAAGGCATAAAGGAACCTCCCTGTCCAAAAAGGGACAACGTGTCTGGCCAGAAAACACCAGGCGCATGCTCTCACGAGCAGAAACTTGGCAGTTTGGCATTGCGTGGGGACGCAAAGAGGTCCGACTCTGGAAGACCCCAAGTGTTGAAAAGCTGGTCTGATACTGATTGGAGTAGCTCCCGCGTGCACCTTGGACCGGGACTAATTTACGCTGTCTGCCAAGGCGTTTCGGATGCCTGAAACATGCATTGCAGTCAGAAAGATGTGATGTTCCAGTGCCCAGTACCAGACTCTCATTGCCTCTCTACACAGGGGGTAAGAGTGAATTCCCTCTTGCTTGTTGATGTAGAAGACAACGGCCGTGTTGTCCGACTGAACGAAGAGAGAGCCTGGTGCTAGGTCCTCTTGAAAGGCCTGCAAGACGTCGAGGACTGCCCACATTTCCAATACGTCGATATGGAGATTTTGCTCCTCTAGGGACCAAACGCCCGAGTCGTGCTGTCCCCTAGGTGAGACCCCCAGCCTAAGTTGGAGGAGTCTGTCGTCAAGGTCCGACTCAGGGGCTCCTGCCAAAACAATACCCTTTTTCCAAACTGGAGGGATCCAACCACCAGAGAAGGGTCCTTCTGACTGGCTCGGAGATCCTGACCAAATGGTCTAGATTGTCGGTGTTTTGGTCCCACTGCACCCTAAGCATCCATTGTGGGACACTCATGTGGAGGCAAGCCAAGGGAGTTACAGGGATGGCCACCGCCATTTGTCCTAGAAGTCTGAGGAAGGTCCTGGCTTGGACCTAAGGGGTTGTTAGGACTGTCCAGGCCACTTCCCACAAGCGCTAACCCCTTTCCCGTGGGAGGAAGGCCATGTCCTGGACCGTGTTCAGGATCGTACTTATAAAGGCGAGTCTTTGGCTGGGATCTGGAGATGACTTGGGAAGATTCAGGGTGAGCCCAAACTCTTGAAATAACGTACAGGTGTCTCTGAGAGTATGAATAAGGCGCGTTTTTGATGAGGCCGCCAGAAGCCAATTGTCCAGGTAAGGGAAGACAATGTCCCTCGTGCCTTAGAGCCGCAGCTACCACTGTGAGGCACTTGGTAAAGACTCAAGGAGCGGAGGAGAGGCCAAACAGCAGAACCTGAAACTGGTAATGTCTGCCCTGGAAGTGGAACCTCAGGCACTTCCAGTGAGGAGGAAAGACACTTCCATATGCATATAAGCATCTTGCATGTTCAGGGAGCAGAGCCAGTTCCCTTGGTGCAGCACAGGAATTAGACCTGAAAGGGTCCCCATCCTGAACCTTTTGCATTCTATAAAGCTGTTGAGGGAATGGAGGTCCAGGATGGGCAGAAGTTCCTGAATTTTCTTTGGTACCAGGAAGAAATGTGAGTAATACCCTTTTCCCTGCTACTGCAGGGGGACCGTTTCTATTGCCCTTTTCAGCAAGAGGGCCTGAATCTCTCCAATGAAAGGTATGTGAGAAGGAGGATATCTTGTGGACCTTGGTGGTGTTTCTGGGGGGATCTGAGTGAACTCCAGTATGTGTCCCCTCCTTATAATATCAAGAACCCAAAGGTCTGATGTGATCTTGCTCCATCCCAAGTGAAGGGAGAAGCGACCCCCTACTGCCTCCCCCTGCGTCTCCTCCGGGGTGGGGGGGGATCAACAGGGAGTCATTGGAAAGAACAAGGGGTTGGCAGAGGCGCTTGGGAGGACTTAGGGCCTCGAAAGGGAGCACTCCCACACTTGCTGGGTTGTGGCCTTCCTTTTAAAGCCTCCTCTCTTTGCTGTTTGGTTGCCATGGGCAGGTTGGCCTGAGGTCTTCTGAAAAAGGTGTTTGCAGAATCGTCTCTGGCGGCCTAGACTGACTTCCCCAATTCCTGGTGATGAGAGATAAGACCCTCGGTCTCCAACCCAAACAGTACGGGAACCATGTAAAGGATGGTTCTTGATCCTGTTCTGCAGATGCTGGGACAATCCTTAGACTCATCACCAGGCATGGCGTCTCAGGCAGACACTTGATGCTGCTGCCCTCTACGCCATATCTGCAGTGTCGTACGAGGCATGCAGAAAATGTGTGTCTAGGTTCGAGCCTGACCTTAAAATTTCCCAAGAACTCAGTCTTCTGCGCGGAGTCTGGTAAGGCATTGGTTAACTCCTGCTTCTTCTGCCATAACACGTTTGGTACTGGACCATATGCGTAACAAAGTTTAGGGACCTTATGGAACAGGTAGTTGCAGAGTACGCCTTCGTGCCGACCTGGTCCAGGTAACTGAACTCCTGATCAGGAGACTGGGAGCTTAGGTACTTGGGCTGTCGAGACTTGTCGTGAGCAGCCGCTATAACCACTGAGTTGACTGGAGGGTTTTCCGCCAAAAAGGGATCATCCCTTGGCGCTCTGTACAGCCTGTCTAGATTTTTTGGGAACTGCTGGGACTGTAGCTGTTTCCATGTGATCCTTGCTAGGTCTTGGAATGTATCCACTAAAGGAGGCACTACTATTGGTTTAGGCTCCTTTTGCATCAGGTACCTAGCCAGTCTCTGGTGTTCTGAATTCAGGTCCTCCATCTCCCATTCACTGGAGGCCTGGATATGCCATGTGACGTCCATAACAGTCAGATCGTCTGTCGGCGAACGAGGTATATCCTTATCCTCAGGAGACCCTCCAACTCATGAGAGGGAGTGGTCCGACAAAGAGGGCGATGAGGACAGACTTCTACTGGGATGAGGGGAGGCCGAATCATACCTGGAGGGACTTTCTCGGAACATTGGTCACTATAAGACTAATGACGGCCATGGGGCCAACGTGGCTCGGGGACCGACAATGGAGCGGAGACCAGCGCTTGGCGACAGCTGGCAGAGCGTCCGCACCTAGAAAGATCTATGCTGGCTGCGAGACTTACTCTTGGGCCGGGGCCAGCGATGGATAGAGGAACGTTAGCGGTCCAGTTGGTGGTGCTGAGACCTGGACCGGGACCTGACCACTGGGGGTCAGTGGGACCGAGACACTTTAAGCCGCTCTTCCAGAGATTGAACAGGTGACTTTGAGGGCAGACCCCCAGCATCCTGGTTATCCAGCCGGTCGGGGACCAGTGTCGGATCAGGCTTTGGAGGAGTGATATCTTTCTTGACCTGACTCCACCAGAAAGAGAAAAACCCTGTGAGCTCCTCCTATTGAACATGGAGGCTGCAGTTCCCTTCAGGGGAAACAGCGAAGCCGGAAGATCTGGGAGGGCCCTTGGAGAGGACTCTGAAGAGGTGACCCCCCCGGAGTAGAAGACCTCTGGCCCAGCGATGGTACCTTGACTGGTGTGGGCTCTTCCTGAGGTTGGTCGGCCTTAGCCTCCGAGGCCAGCACCATGGTCGGTGTCTTGGACATTGCTGGTTCAGGTTTTAACGGCTTTGAGGAATGGGACCCCGTAGGGATCTTTGCCAGAGGGTCCCATTTTTTGAGCAGCGACTTTCCCGAAGCCCCAGGTAAAGCTGTGACAGAGGCTTTTGGCAGGGTTCGAGGCATGATCCCAAGTAGAGGCCTTAGAAGCATCTGCTGAGGCTGCAGAGCACAGCAGCGGACCTTCACCTTTGATGGCGCTACAGAAGCAGGCTGGGGCCGGGCCGGTGTCTTGGTGGGAGTGGTGGACTTCATCTTTTCTTCATGCCTGGAGTGGTGCGAATGGTCGGAACCACCAGAACTAGAGACAAAGCCTTTTTGTGGGGAGAATGCGACCTGGACCGCTGGTGGGACTGGCTACGGTCCTTCTCATGGGACTTATGCTGGGATTTGTCCTGATGTGTGGATTTTACCCCGGGAGAGGTCTGCATGACTTTCACCTGCTTTTCTAAAAGGTGGGCTTTAAGGGCCTTCAGGCATCGGACCCTAGTTCTGCAGGTGAAGCCTTTGCAGATCTTGCAGGCTTGAATGTTGTGGTCTGGGCCCAGGCAGAAGACGCATACTTCGAGGCAATCCTTCAATGGGATCTGGTGGACATAGGCACACTTGGTCTTCTTCTGGCCAGAGGACAAGACCAATGACGGGGAAGACATGCGATGGTAAACCACTGACAGAGAGTAGTAGAAATCTGGAGAATGATAGAAAAACGAGAGAACTTTCAATTATTTAGACATTTGCTAGAATTGCTGAAAAAACATCTACTAAGACTTCCCATTGAGAGGGAGTCTGTGGCGGGAAAGAACTGAGGTGGAGCTGGGGACCACCCCCTTTTATGGCATGACAGACATCGGGGCAGAGCCAACGTCAGGGGGCAGGGCCTGCTGGGTACTGCTAGCTAAGATTTTTCCGGTGGAGCCTAAGGCCTGTGGCATTAGTCCTAATGGTTATAGCCAGCTGCAAGGGCTCCCACTCAAAGTAAGATCTTGGATTCCTTGTTGAGAGGCTCATCCATGTCCCTGATGTTACCAGTATACCGAAAGACCAAGTCCACCACCAGACCCTCTGTTGAGGAATGTTTGGGGGAACCCGAAAAGGACCTGGTAGGAACCGCGTACTTGCGGGCCATCCATGCCAACAGTGCAGGGCAAGAGGCAGGGTGCTGCCAAAGCTCCAGAGCTGGGCCAAGAATGGCCTCAGCGACCGGGAAGGCCTCCCTAGGGGAGTCACCCCGGTCGAGAAACTCTGTCAAGGGGTGCTTGGCCCATTTCTGGATGGGCTCCATCTGAAGACCCGTAAATTCTGAGATTAAGTGGAACAGGCCTGCGAAAGAAGTGGGACCATGCTCCGTAGACAATTACTCTCCCGACTCAGCGTCCAACAGACAGGAGTGTAGAGAGGAGCCAACAGACTCCAAGGATTCATCGAAAAGCGGTCGACCGCCATAGTCTCTGTTGACCCTATGGGGTCTGTCAGGAGTCACGGGGTCTGTCAGGAGTCACGGTGACTGACAGCCAACGAGGAAGCCCAGAAGCAGTACGGGTACCTGGGTGGGAGGAAGAGACCCACTGGTGGCTGCTTAGGTGGCGGCTCCACCTGTATGGGTGGACAGGCTGGAATAGGCCAAGCCAGAGCAAGCCAAGGTGGGGTAGGCTGAAGCCTAAGTGGCAGGAGCCACGGATGAGCTGGGTGGGGACCTGAACAGGCTTAACCCCGGTAAACATGAGCTGATGCAACATGGGCTCCTCATAGCACTGACATTTTGTGGTGGAGCCTCTCTTCATCCTAGGAGGAAGAGGAGGAGTTGTGGTGACACCACTTGCCCGAATGCCAAGAGCGAGAATGCCGATGCTGATGTGGGCTGCTCCACTCGGGACTTCGGGATCGAGATCTCGACCATTGGTGACACCGATGGTGGGTCTCAGAGGCAACCAGCAAAACCAGAGGATCCTTTGGGATTAGCGGATCCCAAGGGGTATGGACCGGATCAGCAGGCTTGTCTGACCTACCCTGAGAGGTGACAGGCAGGACCAGAGTCCTAGGGAGGGAGGTATCGGCCTCATCTGGTGACAACGTGTTGACTGGGTTGAGAAAAATCTTGACAGGTTGGACGACGGGTGACTCGACCAACGGGCCCAGTGGGGAGACCATGGAGCCAGTGGCCTGGGCTGAAGGATCGACCATAGTCGAAATCTCCAGAGAAGCGTGGGAAATCCAAGGCACAAGAGCACTCGCGATACCATGATCAATGGCGAGACTTCTTTTACGTCTCCTCCTCCTTCAAAGATTTGGATTTTGTGCTATTAGAGGGGCCCTGCCCAAAGGTGGGAAGGGACTGGCACAGATTGCGAAATGCCCCTGTGAACGTGGCGCCAAAAGAAAGCAGCACAGAAGCTGACGCCGAAGAGGCATGTTCCATGGCCTGTGCCACAGCCTCTTCAAAAAGTCGCAAGTCATTCAGCAGAACCCGTAGCTGCAGAAGCCGCCTGACAGGTGTCCTTTGAGCGAAAAGAGGGCCAAGCGTGCCATTCTTCTAAAGTTGAATGATGCAAAGAGTGACAGAGGCCACACGCCCGGGGATCATGTTCATGACCTAGGCAGTAGACGCATGTGGGGTGTGGATCCGTCAGGGACATCTTCTGCCCACACTTGCACTTCTAAAATCCTGGTGCCGACTTCCAGTTGGCCATGTCGAAGATTGAAAAATCACATGAAGACGAAGAATTTCACAAGATTTGCAAAGGTCTGAATGCAAAGGGCCTACTCAGTGTTAAGAGCAGACAGGAGGAAACCTCCTTCCAGCGGAAAGGAAGATCTGGTGTAACGGAGCGGTGCCCAGGGAGTTACCACTCGGGTGGGAGGAGCCAGCTTGAAGACGTGTCGGCAAGCCTTAAAGGGAAAGGAACACTGTCAGAAGCATATATAGTACATCATATCCACATCCCTAGAAATGTGGTATTTCACACCTTGTTGAAACTTGTTTCCTTGAATTATAAGCAAGCAGACAGGCAAAATACAGAGAAAATAGGGTGTTAGCACATATAATGTTCTAATATGCTAATACTGCTCTCATGAACAATGAGATTTCAAAGACCACAAAATGGAATCCCACAGCAAAGACAGAAGGGACTAGTATGAACAGTGAAAACAAAAATTAAACATGTACAGCCTCAACTGTTACAGGAAAAGAGTTGGCAAACTGACAAGGAAGCAAAATCACAAGCTATGAGAGTGTTGTACGACTTTTAACAGGAAGTGGCATGTGTATATTTTACAGGTATTGCCCCTATAGGGAGGAAAAACCATTGGAGATTGAAACCTCTGGAAACACAAGATCAAGAAACCCACCATTTCCTTTCGGGCATACTAATTCTGCCATGAGGAATATGCTCATTGCCTCCCCAAAGAATTAAATGCTGTACTAAGCAATGTTATTCTCCATGAGGAACTGATTCCACATTCCCTACTTGCACCGCTTCCTTGAGCCACAGCTATAGATGCAAAAGTATCATGCAAACTTCAAAA
Organism: Neoceratodus forsteri; assembly: GCA_016271365.2. Classification (NCBI taxonomy): domain Eukaryota; kingdom Metazoa; phylum Chordata; order Ceratodontiformes; family Ceratodontidae; genus Neoceratodus; species Neoceratodus forsteri. Next base: position 81,107,458 of record CM057453.1, read on the forward strand.
TCTATCCACATACTTTACTTTGGATAATCTGTACACTCCGTTCCCTCAGTGATACTCCATCTGTTCATTACCAGTTTACAGATAGTATACTTGTACTCACTCATATTGTTAAAAATCTGGCTGTCAGTCAAAGTCATTGACTGATGTAGCCCACTCTATTGCACTGACTTCTAAAACAACTTTCTATTTTAGATTGAGTACTGCTTTATGAGACTTGTGTCAAAAAGAAAGAGCGGTTACAAAATCTTTTTCCCATAAACACTTCATTAGCAATTCAATTACCTGGGTGCTGATAGATTTGGTTCCATCTGTTGCCTCGACTGTCAAGTTGTAATTTGATTTCTGTTCTGCATCAAGAGGTCTTGCGACAATGATGGTTCCAGTGCCCTTGTCCACATCAAACCGGCTGTCATAGTTACCACCTGGTGTATAAAATTGAAACAGACAGAAGTTAAGACACAAATTTACGTTCTATTTTTATGCAAATAAACAGGTTTTGTTTCCAGCCATTTAGCTAACAAAAGAGAAAAGAAATCAACTACTTTCTAACAAGGGGAGAGAAGGTTTTGTTTGAATCACTTTTTTAATACAGTGAATTCAAGATATATTTTGAACTGTTCTGCATTTGTGTTTTGAAATCTAGTTCCATTACCAAACTTAATCATTTCAGAAGCTCAATTAAACACAATAAAATTCATGACACCTAGAATAGATTGTCCTGACACGTGAATAGCCACCAAATCAAAATGCTGTTAAGAGTGATAAATATGGGACATTAACTAAAACTGCTAGCAAATTTCTAGACAGAAACCATTTAGAATGAACATTAGTTCCCATAGTTATACAGAACACTGTGCGCTGCAAATGTAATATTTTCCCAATTATTTCATTCAAATTTTCTGTAAATTACATTTTATAAACTGAATGGATATAAACTGCAATTTCTCAACTGCTGCAGGCATAGTATGAGGTCTAAAATTATAGCTAATTTGATTAAGAATGACAAATATTTTACAGGGCTTATTACTGAATGTCTTCACTTTCATGAAGACTACTTGTTATTTTAAAAGATTACACAGGAAATAGGAAAATACTCAAGATTATCTTTTATCTTAGCTAATAGCTTATAAAAGTTAGAACATTAATAATGTTATATTCAATCTCATAATATACTGCAAAATTATGAGATCTCAGCACCTTCTGCGGTACAGTTCTGGTCACAAGCCATCTGAATGATGTAAAAAGCGTCTCTAGCTTGTTTGCTTCCTGGTAGGGCCAAACCAAACACAAAGAAAGCACGGAAAGCAAGAATAGAACACACAGAGAAAGTTGTCAGTTACAGAATAGTCAGTTATTAGTGAAAAACAATCAAGAAGTACAAAAATATTAATAAATTCAATTTAAGCAAAGTACAGACACAGGCAACAGGTATATTATACAATGGAAACTTTCAATTTGCATAGATTGTACGTAATGAACTTCAAGGTAATTTTACATTTAACTTCAATTACAGGGGACTGGTCTACTGTTAAGAAACAGCTACCTCTTCAAACCATCTCAAGGCCAACTTTTCAAATCTGTGGTCACACTCTGAACCCACCTGGCGAAATAACTCTGAAATAATACCTGGTAACCATCCCATCAGTGATTGCTTTGGGCTGGCTTTTTTATTTTGGGGTGGAGCAGGTGGGGGGAGAGGTCTGAGCAAGGATACTATATGGAGACCCACAACTCACCCTGCCCATCTCTGATGCACCGTTTCATATAAGGTGGGCTGCATGGAGGTAAAAACCTGAGACATCTCTGTGCAGGCAAGGTCAGCGGCATGGCAGCAAAGCAGTGTACACCATATGTCAGACCCAGGATCATGCACAAGCTCCGGGATTCTGCAAATGGGGCTGGCTGGCAAATAAGTGGATCCTGGAGGTAAGATGGTATGTTCCAGCACAGCACCCTCTGCAAGCTGGTCAAGAGGCAGCACTGGTGCGGACTGCAAAGAAAGCCCGCTGCCTACTCTCCTGGTGGGACATCATACCAAGAGAACTTCTGGGATGGCACAATTTAAAATTGAGGGCATTAAATTACACTTGTATAGCCCTTCCACAGCCTAAAAAGTAGTACATGGATGGGAGTTTGGTTGGGCACGCGCACTCGTCTCTAAAAAAAGGGAAAACGAGAATAATTTTTAAAACATCTCTGTGCAGGCTGTTAATGCCCTTTACATACTATTTTTAGCAGAGCATAATTAGTGGTATAAATTAGAAAAACTCAAAACAAGGACCATCTATTATACAAATGGGTCATCTTACCAGCAAACAGAGAAGATATTGACATTAAAGGGGAACAGTTAGCACTAAGTGCTCCACACCCCAAAATACAGGTTAATCACCTGTAACAGGAGTTCTATGAGTGGTATATATTGTTCATCCACATTTACTAGCAGGTTCCTTGTCGCTTTAAATCTTGCCGGAAGGTCTTCAAGCTGGCTCCTTCCACCCACCCGGGTGGTAAAACTCTCGGCTCCGCCCCATGACGCCAGATCTAGCCCGCTGGAAGCCAGGTTGCGCGTCGAAGCTGGGGAGGTCGGGTGGGCTTTGTGGATGGACAACATATACCACTCCTAGAACTCCTGTTACAGGTAAGTAACCTGTATTTCTAGGGACGTGGATATGTTGTCCAATCCACACTTATTGGCAGACTCCTAGCAGTTCTCCGGGAGGAGGGAGACAAGGCGCGCACCCCCTACTTAGGGAATAAGGACTGGAGAACAGAGTTTCCAAAACTAGCAACCCGGCTTGACTCTAGGTCGATGTGGTAATGGGTAATGAAGGTGTGTGCTGACTTCCTGGTAGCAGCCCTGCAGATTTCCTGGATAGGGACGTCCCTAGAAGCAGCCACCAAAGCAGCGGTATGGCTGGTAGAATGAGCTCTACCCTTTGGGAGGCTCTATGCCCGCCAACCTATAGCAGAGATCAATGCAGGAGGTGATTCACCTGCCTATCGTCCACTTGGCTGCAGGTCTGCCAGGTGCGGCTTCAGTGTAGGTGACAAACAGCTAGTGAACCTCTCCCCAAACTTCATCCGTCCGCTCCTTATAATAAGAGAGCGCTCTTCTAGGGTCCAAAGTATGGAGCCTATATTAGGCCTCCGAGGTGTGATTGGGGTAGAACACCGTCAGAGTCAACACCTGGTTAAGGTGAAACTCCAACATCATCTTCGGAAGGAATTTCTGGTGGGGGCGCAGGACAACCTTATCCCTGTGGAAGACCAGATAAGAAGACTCGATGGAAAGCACCTGGTGCTCTCCCATCCTTCTGGCTGACATAATAGCCACCAAGAAGGTGGTCGTCCACGACAGACAAGAGATGTCACACCTGTGCATCCGTTCAAATGGCTTGCCCATAAGTTTAGCCAATACCAACAGTAGATCCCACAGAGGTGAAAGTTCTCGCACCGGAGGGGATATGTGATCAAGGCCTTTGAAAAAGCGCCTGACCACCTTCTCCTGCATCACCGACTGCTTGCCGGCCCGCACCCGGTAAGCAGAGATGGCTGCCAGGTGCACCTTGTGGGTCGTCAACCAAAACCCTAGCTGAGAAAGGGACCACAGGTAGTCCAGAATGCTAGCCAAGGAACAGGAGGAAGGGTCCAACCCCTTGTCCTGACACCAAATGGAGAATCTCTTCCATTTGAAGGCATAGCATTTTCTGGTCGACTCCTTATGGGATGCCTCAACGACGTTGAGGACCTCGGCAGAAAGACCCAAGGCCTGGAACTCTAGCCACTCAGGAACCAGGCCATCAGGTGCAGGGACTGAGATCAGGTCCGGGTGGGCTGGAAGCCGCCTCCAGAGCCTGGAGCTGAGGCGGAGGAGATCTGGATACCAGAACTGGCGGGACCAGTCTGGGGCTACCAGAATCACCTGTACCTGGTTGCTCTTCACCATAAGAAGCACCTTGTGGATCAAGGGGAATGGAGGGAAGGCGTAGAAGAGGCCCGGGGTCCACGACCTCAAGAAGGCATCCCCCTGCAGCGAGCCCTGCTGAGGGGGGCGGGCGTGAAACAGCCTCAGTTTTGCATTCTCCCTGGAGGCGAACAGGTCCACCTGAGGGGTGCCTCAGTGGGAGAACAGATCTTGTACTACCTCCGGCAGGAGAGACCACTCATGAGATGCAGCGCCTCTCCGGCTAAGGGCATCGGCCGGACTGTTGGAAGCTCCTGTCACATGGATGGCTAGGAGATCCGTCTCCAGGCTCATCACGAGAGACCAAGTACGGAGAGCTTCCTTGCACAGGGGCAAGGAGTGCGTCTCGCCCGGTCGGCTGAGGTAGTACATGGTCATGGTGTTGTCCGTCTGGACCTGGACCACTTGACCCCGTACAAACGGTGCAAAGGCGGTGAGGGCTAGTCGGACCGCTCGAAGCTCCAGCAGGTTGATGTGGCATCGAGACTCCTGAGGGGACCAGAGGCCGTGGGCTCTGAGCTCCCCCAGATGGGCACCCCAACCCATCAGTGAGGCGTCGGTCGTCAGAGTGACCGTCGGCTCTGGGCGGACAAATGGGATAACCTCCTGCAGATGAGCTGGAATGAGCTACCACTGGAGGCTGTTCCAGATCTCCTGGGTCACTGTCACTGGCTGGCCCAGAGGACCGGAGCGCTGTGACCATTGGCGGACCAGCCCCTACTGCATGGGACACATATGACAGTGGGCCCAATGGACCACGCTGGTGCAGGCCGCCATGACGCCCAGAAGGCACAGGAAGTCCCAGGCAGGGCACAATTGCCCAACCAGAAATGACTCGGCAAAGGAGGAAAGGACCTCAGCCCTGTCCGCCGGGAGCCATGCTCTGGCTCAAAGAGAGTCGAGCTCGATGAACTAAATCACCTGCGATGGCACGAGTTCTGACTTGGCCTCGCTGATGAGGAGGCCAATCTGAGAGCAGACCTGGAGGGCCAGATCCCTTGACTACTCCACCTCCAACCTGGAGGGGGCTGCAATCAGCCAGTCGTCCAGGTAAGGGTACACCCGGACACCTCAGCGCTGCAGGAATGCCGTCACCACTGCCATGCATTTGGTGAAGACCCTGGAAGCTGGGGAGAGGCCAAAGGGCATGGCCCGGAACTCGTAAAGGGATCCCTCTGCTCTGAAGCGGAGGAATCGCTGGTGAGATGGACGGATTGGGACGTGAAAGAACGCGTCCTGAAGGTCCAGAGAACAGAACCACACACCTCGTTCCAAGGATGGAATGATCTGAGCCAGAGTGACCATCCTGAAGGTGCAAGACCTTAGGAACTTGTTATGGTCGTGTAGGTCAAGAATGGGGCACCAGCCCCCCGTCCATTTTGGGACCAGGAAGTACCTGGACACAAACCCTGGGTCTGGAGGGGGGGTCCGCCACCTCCCTGATCACCTCCTTCTGAAGGAGCAAGGCAATGTTGGATCGACGAGCCAACAGAGAGCTTGCGGAACACGTAGCCCCTCGTGGGGCGATGGCTTGATAAGAGGGGAACTGCTCGAATTCCAGAGGCAGACCCCTGCCTACCACTTCCAACATCCAGCGGTCCACGGTGATAGCAGACGAGGTGGAAAGGAAGTGGCACCCGGGGAGGAGAGACTGGGTTGGGGGCGACACCCCTCAACCCGTCACTGGGCAGGCTTGGAGAAAGGACCGACCAAGGAGCCACCTGGGCCTCTTCCTCCAGGCTTCCTGCTGGAGGAAGCAGCAGGCTTATCTTTGGGGTGCCAAGCACGACCCTGCTGGCCCTGATGCTGGTGTTGCTGGGCCGGACGTGCCGCAGGGGCTGAAGGACAAAAGGGCTCACGCTGCTGCTGGCGGCCTTTGTCCTTCTGGGCAGAAGTGACCAAGTCCAAGGTGGCGTTGGCCTTCTCGATCCGTTGGAGATGACCCTCCACCCTGGGACCGAACAACTCGGTACCCAGGAAGGGGACGTCTGCCAGCTTGTGCTGGGTATCAGCCGTAAAGGTGGAGATCTGCAGCCAAGCTCTGCAGCGCATGGCCACTGCGACCGCTACTGACCGGGCACACAAAATCAGCAATGTCCAACGAAGTTTAGAGCTGCTGTTTAGCTACCGCCCTTCCCTGATCCCACACCTGCTTGACCGTCATCTGAAGGTCAGCCAGGAGATGAGGAATCACCTCATCCAGGGAGCCCAAAAGGGCATGTGAAAAGTGTGCCATCAGAACGGCCGAGCTAGCCTGACGAAGGCCTAGGAAGGAAGCAGCGTATACCTTCCGCCCTGAATAGTCCAATTTCTTGGACTCCTTATCGGGCGGTTTGTCTGCATCCCTAGCATTCCCAGAACGCTGGAAAACGCTATCGGTCACTAACCCCTCCGCAGAGGGGTGCTCCGAGAAACCGGAGAGTGAACCGGTAGGGACCGCATACTTTCGAGCCATCCTGACCGAAGGTGTGGGACAAGATGCTGGATGCTGCCACAGCTCCAGGGCCGGGTCAACAATGGCTTCAGCCACTGGAAAGGCCTCCGTAGGGGAATCCCCTTGGTCCAGTATCTCCATGAGGGGATACTTGGCCCGTTTTGAAATGGGTTCGAGCTTCATCCCAGTGGACTCTGAGATGAGTCAAAGCATTCCCAAAAATGAGGATGGGCTCTCGGCCACCGACTGACCCACTGCAGACTCCAGGTCGAGCGGCCTGGAGAACAAGGAGTTGTCGTCGTCAGGCTCCGAGGAGTCTGTGAACAGCTGCCAAGTGCCTGACCCACTCTCCACGTGCCGAGGTCAATCAGGAGTGAGGGTGCCCGACAATCTATGGGGCAAGCCCTGACCCAACCGAGAATCCTTGGTCGGGGCCCCAGTCTTTGGTTGTGGAGACGGAGGTTCCACCACAATGGGTGGAGCAGCCGGTTTTGGCCGAACAACCGGCACTGGTTTCGGCTCCTCGACTACTACTAGGGGTTGTTTTGGCCGCTCAGGTGACAGCCACTTAATGGCCTGAGAAGGCGACGGAGTCGGCTTATTCCCGGACAATAAGAGCTGCTGCCACATTAAATCCTTGTAGCGCCGACGCAACTTGCACAGCAGCGTATCCTCCGAAGAGGATGACGAGGATAAGCAGCGACGCCGCTTTCCATGGTGCCGAGACAGAGACCGCCGACGTCGGCGGGACCGGCTGGACCTGGAAGAGGTCCAAGACCGAGATCTTTGGGGATTCCAAGGGTGGGTCAGAGAGGGGACGGGTGAAACCCGCTCCTCCCTCGGTACAGGGACTTTAACCAGGGACTCCGGCACAGGCAAGTCCTCGGTTTCCACCAGGGAACCGGTGAAGTGGGGTTGTCGGCATCACCAGTCAACAAACCGTCTGACTGGTCAAGAAAAATCTCGACTGTGTCGACAGGTGTCTCGGCCGGTTGACCTGACGGGGACACCGTGAAGCCAGCAGCCTTAGCCGCAACCTCGACCGAAGTCAAAATTCGACCATCCGGTGAAGGGGATCTCTCCCGCTCCCACAAACTTCGACGGTGGGACTTACCTTTTGAATCCTCCTTCTTGGACCGACTGGAATGTCCTGATGGTACTTCTCTCTTGGTGGAGAGGGACTGACAAAGCTCCTTAAAAGAAGCTGTATATGAAGAGCCCAAGGACAGCAGGATAAATGCCGCAACCGAGGAGGAAGAAGATGCGGCCTGGGCTGCCTCCTCCTCAAGGGCGATCATCTGCTCCAACTGTTCCGCGGAGCCCGCCGCCCAATGGGCCTCCTTCAACTTGACCAGCAGATACCATTTTTCAGGGCACCCCAGAAGAAGTCGAGCAGCGCGGTCCTCCAAGACCGAAGCCGAAAAGGATTTGCACAAGTCGCAAGCCTGCGAATCGTGACCAAGCCCCAGGCAGTAGATACACATGGAGTGCGGATCGGTCCAGGACATCTTCTGCCCGCAGGGGTACCGACGAAAGCCAGAGTCGGTTGTCCATCGCAGCCTTGAGGGAAAAGACGACCGAAGTGTTGTAAATTTCAGAATTAGTTTCGAGTTAACTGAAGAGTGTGGATCCAGGCCTAAAACGCAGAGCACTAAGGAGGGAACCTGAGTTTCCAAGCGGTAAGGAAGATCTGGCGTCATGCGGCGGAGCCGAGAGTTTTACCACCCGGGTGGGTGGGAGGAGCCAGCGTGAAGAGCTTCCGGCAAGATTTAAAGCGGCAAGGAACCTGCCAATAAGTGTGGATTGAACAACATATCCACGTCCCTAGAAACATTTTTTTACCTATTGTTGACTGCAATCTAGTAGATTGCATCGGGCTGAATTTGTTAACTTCCCAGCTATCGTTTGCTTTAACTAGAAATCTCAGAACCCCCTGCTGTGATGTCAGAGCAGGGCTGGAGCAGTGGGAGATTCAATGGCCTGCAGTGCATGTTAGAGATTCTGCAAGCACAGATCAGATATCTGCATGTCCTGCTGTTCTCCCAGGGATAAGTACAGACCCTTGTGACTGTACTTAGCCCTAGGAGGACAGTGAGGCCAGGAAACAAAAGATCAGAGCTTATAAAAACTCTTAACATACACTTTAGGCTACCGAATCTCCCATTGCTATAGCCCAACTCGGACGTCGGCAAGAAGCAGGGGATTCTGGGATTTCTAGTTACAGCAAATGCCACCTTGGAAGTCAACAAAGTAAACAGTAAGTATAAAAAGAAAGTTTTTGCATGCAAAGTACAAATTGGGAACAGCCCTCTGCACTAGAGTGTTGGGCTCTTAGTGCAGACAGTTCCCTTTAGGATACATTAACCAGGAAAGTGCACTAGACAGACACAGCCTATTTTTATTTGTAGCACAACTCTATGCTGACGATACAGTTATGTGCTACTGTACTAAAATATGCAAGTAAGATCTTGCAATCGAGTTTTGACAATATGCAAGTACGGCTCGATAGTAAAGCAGCTTCATTTAAGATGTAAAATGCCTGATGCCACGTTTGGCAACAAACCTTCACTGGCTAAACTCGAGCCTTCTTAGGAGATCGCTCTATTGGAAAGTTCTTGTTTTGAATAATGAACTTATAAAGTATGTTGGCCCCTGGCTGGATTCTAATTTGCATTTAAATTTGCATACTGATTGATCACTCATCTGCATGCCAAGCTAGTTACTCCTTACAGGAAAAGAAACTGACCTATTTAGGTAGTAAAAAGGGTACCTTGCTTTATTAACTAATCATGGGTTATGGAGAGACAGTCTAGTGAACAGCACCTACAATTTACTTTAAAAGTGGGATCAGGAATTTATTTTGCTTTGTAACACGGCAGAATTCAGATAGCGAGGACCGGGCAAGCTGATAGGCGGCACGGCATCACGTGGTACAGGAGCAACACGGCATTATGAGATGATAATGCCGCGTTGCTCCTGTAGTGCCGAAACTAGCCAGCAGAAGAGAATTAGCAGCGTGTGAAGCTGGCAGTGTTGAAAGAAAGAGCCACACAATCAGGTAGCAGCGAGACAGTAGCAGAGGCAGGGAGGGGGACAAGTAGAGAAGAGGGACATAGGCAGGCACACTTAGGTAGCCCGAGCTAGTGTAGTGACGAATGACATGGCAGTGGAGTTCAATTTATGTGGAGCCATGGAAATTGACGCGTGGACAGATAGCAAGTTTGAAGAGGAGGTGGACGTGAGTGCCAGAGGAGAGACAGGTGTGAGGACGGTGTGTGATGCAGTAGGACACACAGTGCCCAAGAAGAAAGTTGCAAAAGTGAAGCATCAAGACAGAGTATCTGATGAGACTGACGACGTGGACGAACTGAGAGATGCAGTGCAGAGCTGCACAGGACAGAGCTGTCAGAGCCAGAGACATATAGAAATCTCACAACGAGAGCTGGATGACTTGGAGAGGAGGAAAGTGGATCTGAACACAAGCAAGAACACGCAGTGGGCGTGTAATGTTTTTTCAGACTGGCTCAGATCCAAGAACATGTCAGTAGAAATAGGTACAGTGACAGCAGAGAGGCTGTGTGCTATTCTGAGACAATTCCATGGCTCGGTAAGGGCAGAGGATGGGGAGCAATATAGCATCAGTTCGTTCTGTGGGCAAAGAGCGGGGCTCAACAGATACATGAACAGTCTGGAAGTCAGGAGAAATCTGAATATCATAGCCGACGTCCGTTTTCAAGGGGCCAACAATGTATTTGTGGCAGTGATAAAGCAGTATAGGAGACAGGGGAAAGACACAGCCAAGCACCATCCCGCTATCAGAGAGGAAGACCTGCAGAACATAAGGGATTGTCGCAGCCTCGATCCAGAAACTGCGCAGGGCCTGGTGAAGAGGCTGTGGTTCGAGCTCCAGTTAGGGCTTGCCAGAAGAGGACGGGAGGGATTAAGGGAACTGACCCAGACATCATTTGAAGTAGCACAGGATGACATTAGGGCAGGAGTGTATCAGCCTCTCATTCAATGAGGCAACCAAAAATCATGGCCGACCAGACGAAAGCAACAGACAAGAATTGAGAGGTGTGCTGTATGCAGAGAGAGACTCAAGGGACTGTCCTGTCGCTATGTTTAAAGTGTATACGAGTCGATGCCCTAAGACAGCCCCTGCCTTCTACCTGCACCCCATAAAGCAGGCACAGAGAATCCTAGATCATAAGGACATATGGTACTCCAGGCAGCCCATGGGCAGAAATTTCCTCAGCGAAATGATGGCCAAAATATCTGAGGAGGCAGGGCTAAGCAGGCGGTACACGAACCACAGTGTCAGGAGCACAGCTGTGCAGATGCTGTCACAGGCAGGAGTACCGACCAGAGAAATAATGTCCGACAGGACAAAGGTGTGAGAGCAGCATACGCAATTATTGGTCACCCACGCAAGAGGATAGGGAGAAGTGGTCCACCATCCTGTCTGTCCCGGAAGCAATGTTTCGTATGGTGGCAGATCCCTGTGCGACCCTGAGTCATGAACCAAGTAGCTGTCACAGGGACACTTGCTCAGGAGCAGACAACATAAGACAGCCTCATACTGCAGTACTGTTGCATGGACGCAGATGACGAGGACCGCAGGGGCAGAGAAAGACACCGAGGGGAGCAGTCCAGGGAAGGCAGTGGGCGAGAGAGAAATAAACCCCCGGGAGTCGGCAGCATAGCCAGAGCGTCGGAGGCAGAGCCCGGTGCTAGTCCTGGAGTGGAGAGCCGCAGCGAGTCAGCCAGCACAGAGGGGCAAGCATACGGGTACAGCGACAGAGAAAGGTGTCGTAGCGCTGGTAACCAGGCTAGAGTGCAGGGGCACGGACCGCAGCCTGCGCTGAACTGAGCGGCAGAAGACCGCAGAACAAGTGAGCACTCACCAGCACCGAAACACAGATGCACTGACCTGGGACCAGAAGAACAAGGCGAGACAGGAAGCAGCGGGGCGGGACTCGCAAGAGCAGGAGGCACATCTGCACCCGCATTCAGCTGCCACAGTTTCACCGTCCACGGCACCGTGAATTTTAACTATGGAGCAACCGGGAGCCACGGACACTGTGGTGCAGACCCGGAGTAACTGCAGACAGGTAGGGCAAGGTGCTGTGGCAAGGGAGGGGGCGGGCAAGCACGAAAGACATCCCCAGAACGATGACATGGGTATGCAGATCAGAGGGCAGCTGGCCACGCAGAGGTCCCCAGCGACAGAAACGCAGTCCTCCTAGGCAGGCTCGCAGGGAAACGGCCGCTCCAAAATAATGGACATGTGCATGAATCGCTATTCCAGTAACTGTATTTCCCTGTACTAAAAAAGTTGCAGTAACAGAGCACTGTGCCGAAATCTGAAAGTAAGATTAAAAATCACAGAAGTTTATCCAACTGGTGTTGTCTTTTGTGTCAGCTAAGCAGCAGTCTGCGTACTCCACACTACTAGTGAGCATCTCCATGTTACAAGCGCATTAATCACCGCTGAAGGTGGCGTCTAATGGGGGGTTAATGCATGGTGGGGATATTGTTCGCCTTTGGCCTCCGGCCTCGTGCCACAAGGGCCCCAACCATGCATCAACTCCCCATTAGATGCCACCTTCAGCGGTAATTAATGCTTACTTACCTTCCATAGCACTGCAGTGCTTATGCTAATCACTGCACTCTGCATCTTAGACTTGATTGACTGTTATTATTGAAAAGGCACACGAACCAGTGACTAAACTAGATAATGCATATTTGTACCTTGTTATACATGTCTAAGACTGATAACAGTTCCAGCTATATGATTAAATTCTCTCCTCTGTTCATATGGAACTCACTAGCAGTCATTTTACAATACAGGTGAGTATACATGGCTCCTAAAGTATTACTTGTTCCAATCATCAGTGTTTACAGGAGAAATCCATGTCACATAATTATTTATGGCTAAAAAAGAAATACATATGCCACAGTATGTGCAGATCTTCCTAGCAACAAGTACTTTTCAATTTTTTTTTAAACATTTTAAGAAACTTCGTTAAGAGCATAACAACTAGCACCGCACCTTGCCAGACTCATCATTTCTACTTTCCCCGGACCTGGCAAGGAACATCTGTACTGCAGATTGAAATGTTCTCTTACAGAACATCTACAGTAAACAGCAGCAGGACAGAGAGCCGGAGGGAGCAGTGTGTAAACACATGGAGCATCTGATCAAATATAGCCAGTAAATATATCAAAATAATAAAAGAAAGAGAACTAGGGGACACAAAGGCAATTAAAGGAGGAGGAGGAGGATTAAGAATGAATTTGCATAACTTTTTTCATGGAAAGAGTCATAGTTTTGAGGAATTAACTTCCATCTATACTTGTTTCAGCTAAAAAAAACACTACTTCTGAGCTAAAACAAAGTAAAAGAAAAGGTTTTAGGGCACTGTTAAGCTCCCTTACTAAAACAGTTCATGTTAAACTTTTCACATATACTTCGTTTTGCTCTTCATTTCACCCTCCAGTGCAGATTACTGCAGTTCATTTTTGTTTCCAAATCTATTTATATGGTGCCACACTGCTGTTCTCGGTATCAGAGCTTAAAGAGCTACTACTGCCAGAAACAGCAGACAGAAAACATTTTTTTCATTTCTACAGCATTTTCTTTTGCCTTTTATTAAGTAGATAATTTTCGTCTTTGACAGTACTAGAAACACAGAAACATAGACTTTGACGGCAGATAAGGACTGCTTGGCCCACCCAGTCTGCCCATTTCCCTATCTATTGGATAAGCTGCAGATACTAGTTTTGCCAACAGTCTACTTCCACTTCCTCCCACTAGAATTGCCTTATGTCTGTCCCATGCATTCTTAAATTCCCCCACTGTTTTTGACCCCACGACCTCCTCGGGAAGGCCATTCCATGCGTCCACCACCCTCTCCATGAAAAATACTTCCTCACGTTGCCCCCAGACCCTCCCCTCCAACTATTTTCAAATTGTGCCCCTTTGTTCTTGCATATCGCTTTTTCTGAAAGATGCTAGCTCTTGGACTGTTGATTCCCTTGAGGTACTTGAAAGTTTCTATCATGTCCCCCCTCTATCTCCTTTCCTCAAGGCTATACATATTCAGCTCTCTTAGGCTCTCTTTATACGACTTCTGGTGCAGACCCTGCACCATTTTAGTTGCCCTCCTCTGGACTGCCTTCATCTTTTCCATGTCCTTGAGGATATGAGGTCTCCAGAACTGCACGCAGTACTCCAGATGGGGTCTCACCAACTGTCTGTACAGAGAGATAACTTCCTGTTTTCTACGGTGATGCCTCTCCCTATGCATTCCAGTATCCCACCAGCCCTTCTTACTGCCTTCTCACATTGCTTGCCTACCTTTAGGTTGTGCGATATTACTACCTCAGGTCCCTTTTCCATTTTGTTGTTAATACACCCCCGTGTACTCTTCCTTTGGGTTTTGTTTCCCAGGTTCATTACTTTGCACTGAATCTAAACTGCCATACTTTTGACCATTCCTCCAACCTTGCCAAGTCCCTTCACATCCTTTCCACCTCCCCGTGTATCAACCCTGTTGCAGATCTTTGTGTCATCTGCAAAGAGGCATACTTTTCCTTCAGTCCCTCCGCAATGTCATCTATAAAGACATTAAAGAGGACCGGTCCCAATACTGGACCCTGCGGTACCTCACTAGTAACCCTCCCCCTTCTTCAGGAGTGGACTCTGTTCATTATTACCCTCTGCATCCTGTTGTCCAGCCAATTTTTTTTTTTTTTCTCCACACAGGCTACAAAATACCCTGGGACCCACTCCCAGGCTGGCTAACTGTTTATTAATCTTTTGTGTGGGACTGGGTCAAATACCTTGCTAAAGTCTAGGTAGGCCACGTCCATAGCCCCTCCCTGGTCTAATACTTTGGTCACCCAGTCAAAGAAATGTATTAGATTTATCTGACATGACCTTCCCACTGTGAATCCATGCTGCCATGGGTCCTGTGCCCCACTGGCCTCTAGGTACTCAACAATTCTTTCTTTCAGAAGTGATTTCATCATTTTCCCCCTGCCACTGAGGTCAAACTAACAGATATGTAGTTTCCTGCCTCTGTCTTGTTCCCATTTTGGTGAAGGGGAATCACATCTGCCCTCTTCCAGTACTTAGGTACCACACCCTCCTCCCATGATTTGTTAAAAAGGGTAGTCAGTGGTGCCACTAGCTCTCCCCTTAGTTCTTTCAGAGTTCTGAGGTGAATCAGGCAGTAACACAGCAGTTCTGCTTATTTGCTTCACACAAAGGCTTGTTGCCTCTGTGATGGCAGCTGTGATTTTTCCCCATTGTTCCTCCACCCCACCTTCTTGCCCGTTTGCTAGTGATTTTCTGAGGCACTCCCTCATTTTGCCAAAGTCAGCCCTCCTAAAGTCCAATACCCTCACCTTTGTGCAGCTTGACTCTAGAACTGTGTTTATCATGAACCACACTGTTTGGTGGTCGCTTGTTCCCAGATGGCTACCCACTTCAAAATCCAAGATCCTCTCTCCATCCCCGTTTGAGAGTACCAGGTCTAAGATAACTCCCTCCCAAGTGAGTTCCAACACTAGCTGTCTGAGGCATGCCCCCTGTAGGGCATCGGGAATTACCCTGCTCTTGGATGTGGCTCCAGCAAAGGTGCTCCATTTAACATCTGGCATATTTAGGTCCCTTATCAACAATATCTCCCCCTTTTCTGCCATTCTAAGGATGTCATCCTTCATTTCCTTGCCCATTTCCTCCCAGAGATTTGGGGGGGATCCATATGGACCGTGGTGCCATTTCCTGTCTCCAGGGTGACCCACAGTGCCCCCTCTCCTCCCCGTTTACCCTTTAGTTCTGTTGCTTTGATCCCTTCTCTTACGCAGAGAGCTATCTCAGGGTTCCCCACTGTCTGAAAATATAGGGTGGTGGCAGTAATGATCGAGTCCAAAGGTGCATTATTTTTCTGGACCTCCTATATGCACTGTACATGTGCATAAGTGGATTTTAAGTAAAATATAGTGGACTGGTATCAGAACAGGGGTAGTAGTGCAATAAAGGATAGAATAAAAGACAATATTGGAGGATTTTATAAAAAACAATCAGTAATGGATAAAAATATAGGGTGGTGGCCCACCGCGCAAAAATAATGAATGTGGAACACTGTATCTTCCTCCTCTTTTACCCTCCCTGTCCCTCCTGTTGATTGTGTACCCTGGTATGCTGACATCCCAGTCATGGTTCTCTGTGTAGCATGTTTACCATGTTTCTGTGACTGCCATGATATCCAGGTGTCACTCTTCCTTCAAGGCCACTAATTCAGGGAGCTTATTACCCAGACTACGTGCATTGGTACTCATCGCCCTCCATTTTTTGATAACCTTACCCCTTTTAGCCCCATCCCTGTTCTTACTGTTTTTGCCTTTTTCTGCACTGACCCCATCCTGCTCCACAGCGACTTATCTACCTTAGTGTTTACCACACTGACTATCCTGTTTTGTTGGGGGTGGGGGGCTGGGATTTCCATGCTTCTTTTCAGTGCCTCCCCCACTTGGCTAATTTAAATACTTGCCAATGAAGCATTTAAACCTATTACCTAGGATCCTGGTTTCCCTCCTGGGCAGATGCAGACTATTGCACCAGTATAGGCCTGCATCCCACCAGGTGGACCCCAGTCCCCAATGAAGCCAAAACCTTGAGCTCTGCACCAGTTTTTCAACCATTCATTGAATCCCATGGTGCGGAGTACCCTAGCCTCACCCATGCCATAGACAGGCAGCACCTCCCAGAAGGTTACCATGTGTGTTAGTTGTCTAAGGCCCCGCCCTAACTCCACAAACAACACCTGCACTGCTCGGATCTCATTCCCAGCCAGGTCATTTGTCCCTAGGTGGACAATGACGTCCAGCTCCCTCTCCCGTGCCACTGCTCCCGCTATCCTGAGGATTTGCATCCTGTCCCTCCTAGCCATGGCGCCTGGCAGGCACCTTACCTCCCTCTCCCCTCCCCAGTTCTACCCTCCTAATGATTGAGTCCCCCACCAGGAGTTGTTTCCTTCCCCTGTGGGGTCTCATGTCACCCTCTTCTGGGTCTCCTTTGTGGAGGTGCTCCGCATCCTCCTTGGTCTCCACTGCAGGTGCCTCCATAGAGGAACAACGCTCCACTAGAAAGGCGTATGAACTGTGGAGAGGTACAATTGGAGGGATGCACCTCTGATCCACCACCCTCATCCTCCCCGAGCCCACCGTGGTCCAACCGCTCCTCTTTCTTGGCCACCTCTGAGGCAGCGGCAGTGGCTCTGGTGGTCCCTGGGTGGGGGAGGAGGTTTCCCAAATCTTTGCCAGGTCAGCCTGGAGACTGGCAACTTCCTCCCTCAGACCAGAGAAGTGCCTGCAAATAGGGCAGCATTGCAGCCTCCAGAACATCTCCCAAGAGACTGCCACCTCACAGCCAGTGCATTGCACCACTCCCCACATCTCTCTCCCTTCCTGTTTAGTTTTTTTTTTCCTTTTTTGTTAGTGTGAGAGTGTGTGCATGCGTCTACTGCCTATGCAGTGTGCTGGGCTGTTATGGTTATGACAGGTGTATGTTCTTTTCCCTTTTGGGGAAGTGATGTCAGAACCTCTGGTATAAAGGAAATGATGTGCTTGGGATGGGTGGGATGAGGGGTAGGGTGGGAGGTACCAAGCCTGTGCCCTCCAGAAACAATCAGCTACAGCTCTGAGCCACCAACCCGGTGAGTGTTTTCGTTCCTTTCAGCAAGACAACCTGCACAACAATTTAAAAGAAAATACACCCTGCAAAAAACAATTTCAATCAGAGAAAAATAAAGCAGTAAACTGTACAACCTGCAAGTATAAAACAGTAATGAAACATGTAAGCACAAAACAAAATAGTAACACAACAGTAACTCTGCTTAGCGAAAAGAAGCCTTAATGTTTTTCCTTGCTCTGTCCTTTCAAGCAACCCCTAGAAGAAGAGAGCTCAGGTGAAGCTAGGTGCTTTTATGCCAGTAAACCTAGTCTCCACCCTTCTAGGTGTGAATAAGAGACAGGCAGCAGACTTGATTGACCTAGAGTCCCCTTTCAGCCTTAAATTACTATGTTACTATGAACACATCTCCCTAAAAACTGACAAAGGTAAGGAATAATCCACAGTCGGGTATGTGGCAATACTGTGATAAATAAACTCAGTGGGTTGAGAGACATGACTCGCAGCCGAGGGCCTTCAGCCACCCAGGAAGTGAGACTAGTACAACACTGATGCACACATGGAAAAGACTGTTCCACTCCACTTAAAATGTTTAGAAAAAAGTCATAAGCATTGTCGCCTCAATCACTGTGCCATCACCAGTGGCTAATCTGGCAGACAGTGAGTGGTTTTACTTGGTCAGTTGTGATGTCACAATCAGTGATATCACAATGCTAATGAGGTATGAAAGGGAACAGAGCTATATGTCAGCCTCCAGGTAGAGTGCTGCTCCATACATCACACCTAATACTGGTAGGCACAACATATCTTCTAATCAGCAAAAGGGAAAAGAAAAAAGTGCAAAAGGACTTCAGATACAAGTCACAGTGGACTGCTTAACTTGTGGCATGCTTGTTCATCCTAGCCACATGGAAAAGGGCATTAAATAATAGGTGCTCAAACACAGTTGAGAGCATTGATGAAATCCTGGGGACTGACATACTTAATGAAGCTCTCCTTAACTATTTCAAATGTAAAAATTATAAAGTTGGCTCAAATATGAGGAAAAAGGACTGTTTAGACAAGACAGAAAAAAATTAATAATAATATGAAACTAAAGAAGTGGTTACTCACCTTTAACTCGTTTCACTTTTGGTATTCCCTCTACAGTCACCCTTGTGCAGTCACATGAGTGTGTACAAAGTTCTCAGAAAGCCCACTGGCTACAGCTTCAACTCCTCCCCGTCATCTGGCAGTCCCACCCCACCGTACTTCCAGATCCTGACTCAGTACTGCAAGACCTGTTGAGGCCATACCCAATGGGTAACAACTGACAGCTAGTAGCCAGGGGAGGATGAGTGGTTAAGTATGATTTAAGAAGCAATACCAGTAGTGAAATAATTGTTACAGGTGAGTCTGTCTTACAACTACCTGGCTTCCGTCTATGTAGTAATACATTTGCACACTAACAGCAGCAGCCAGGCTCAATTAAGACAAGACTTTAGGATGGAGACCCCAAAAGCAGCATACCAGTGAATTTGGACAGCTAAATTGTAATGGGTCATGAATGTGGATGCAGATGTCCGCCCTGCAAATCTCCCTGGTAGGGATGTCCCAGGTAGCGGTGTCAGAAATAGCCACATGCCGGACTGAATGGGCACAGAGTTCACAAAGTACCAGAGGCCAGTAAATACCAAATTTCAATATGGAAAACTATCCACTGAGCAATGGTTTTCCTGACAGCAGCATAGCCTCAGGACTGTTTAATGCGGGCCACAAACAACTTGATAGCTGTGCCCGTAAGCTCCTCTGTTCTCTGACAGTACAGCAGGACAGTAAGCACAGGACAGCATGCCTAGCCAATGCAGTCTCTCCTCAGTAGTGCTATCATGCTACTTGTGAAAGCATACCGGTAGTTCCAAGCTCTGGCTTAAATAGATTTCAGACACTCCTAGCAGATAATCATCTACTGGTACACAACACTACCCTGACTGTATGGAAAATCAAATAGGCTGGGTTGAACAAAAAGGCTTGCAAATTGATGCCCTTCTGGCAGAGGCAACTGCAACCTGAAAAGTAGTTTTTCAGGATAAGAAACCCAGGTGTCATGCTGCCAGAGACTCAAAGGGTTTCTCTATGAGCTTTGGCCAGGACTAGGTTCAGGTACCATGCCGGAGACTCGATAAGAACTGCGAAAATATGGCCAAAACTATTAAAAAAGTGACAGAGCACCCACTAAGAGGTCAATAATGGGAAACACCCTTAAACTCGATATGTTCAGATTGAAGGCAGGTGCATTTTCTATGAGGTCATTCAGAGATCCAGGTGAAAAAAAGTCCACAAAAACTCAAGAACGGAATCAACTGGACACTCCTTGGTTGCCAGGTCCAGGAATCATACTGAGAACCTCTTCCACTTTTAAGCACTGTTCTATTAAGAAGAAATCTTTTAAGAAGCCTCAAACACCATGAGAACCTCCTCAAAGCGACTGAGGGATGCACACTCTAGTCTCTCAAGAACAATGCTGACAGACGCGAATGCTTGAGATTTCTGTGCTGAATTCTCCCTTTGGCCCAAATGACAAGGTCCTGCCTGAGCAGGAGCTTGCTTGGATGCTCATCACGGAGGAAAAGCAGGTCCCATTACCAGAACTGCTAAGCCCACATGAGAGCTTGACCGCTGATAAAGCCTGTAACAGGAGAAACGTCAGGTGTCTGTCTGCTTGTCCTCTGCTGTGATGTTTTATTTCTGTCATGAATAAAAGGGATGTTTTCTGCGTTACTGATGAGTAGGGATGGGCAGATATCCGATACAATAAACCGATCCGATCGGAGTTCAGCTATTCCCAATGAAACCGTTCCATTCAGATAGTGTTAACATCTTCCATCGGATCTTGCCTGTTATAGCAGAGTAATGCAGTGCTCAGATAAATACCTTACAAAAAACACGCTTCAACCAATTAAGCAGCTGATGATCCATGGGTCTCTTTCTCCCAAAATAATGCACTCCCAGAAGACTGTAAGTAACTTTGGCTAAAAAAAAATTGTTGTTTTATCATCACACTTAGCAAAATTTATTATTTTGCAGCATCAGCAATTGATGGGGTTCCAAAATGGAATCAAGAACTAGACATCTATTTGGCCAAAAGCCTGATCCAAAGGAAAAAAGGCACCCCCGAAACACTACTTTACTGTAAAACACAAGGACAACGCTTTCCAACACTATCCTACATTGCCAGAAGATACCTAGCACCACCCCCTACAAGTGTGCCAAGCGAACGTGTTTTTAGTATAGCAGGGAATATTATTACCGATCTGAGGTCCAGACTATCCCTTGAGAACGCAAATATGCTATTGTTCATAAAACAGAATATGAATAAATTTTAGTGCCTATGCACAAGTTTAACATGTGAAAAAATACTTATATTTTATACTGACAGCTGTCAATATTTTATTATTACATTGAGAAATATGTGGTGGATGAGGGGGATGCGGATGAACAGGTAACAGCAACTTATTCCCACACTAAATCTGATCAAATTGATATCCATATCCGATCGCATAACTTTGGTCAAAAATCTGGATCCAATATCCGTTACAAAGTCTATATCCGCCCACCCCTACTGATGAGTGGACTCCCATTTATTTAGTCTGGAGGGTCAGTGCTGTGACTTTTGTTTGACAGTATGGGCTCTCTGTCACTGGGCACCCTGTCCCACTTGAGTGGCTCTGCGGGAACACTGTGGCCACACGACAGCTATTTGGAGGCAAGGCCTTGTGCACCAGAGGAAAGGGTGGAAAGGTGGAAAGGAATTTGCTCATCTATTTTAGCACAAATGCCTTGTCCTAATTAGTGACCAGAACTGGTGGACATGCACAGATGAGTGGCAGTTTGTGGTTTTCCCAGGATGCAAACAAGTCGATGCAGGGAGTCTGCTATTGTTAAAAAAAATATTGTTCAGCTAGCCCAGTTGCACTGACAGTGGGTGAATTCTCTGACAAGCTGGCAACCTGAGTCCGCACCCAGCCTAGGATGTCAGGAGCAGAGGCAGCAGGAGGATGACAAAGTGTCGAAGACATTCTCCTCCCAGGGCAGGGTCATATGAAGCGATGCTCTCACATGCCTCCTGGAGGAGACCTCACAAAGGTATGCTTGGTACATGGATAACCATATATCCTCGCACACCTGTAAGATGCTACAGTGTGCATGCCACTGAGGGAGGGTCAGGAAAATAGGTAAAACTGTCCCGTCTTTACAGTTCTAGTGATAGCCCACTATCTTCTCCTATGCCACCCAACCCCTCTGCATACGGACTCCATCCAGCCTTGTTGTAGCTTGTAATATGCGCCCTCCTCTGGTGTCAGCAAAAGGGACCCTCTAGAAGGAATAACCTAGAACACACACACAGGACAACTTGGAAAGTCTCGAGGCGGGGACCAGAACATGGGTGGTAAATCCAGCAGGCAACATTGACACTGTGGGGGCCTGAAGGAAAGGGGTGCTGGAGGGATAGGGAGATGAAAAATAATTTATCACACACAACATCCTTGCGTAGAGACCAGTCATGGAACATGTTTCCCAGATGGCGGAGGTTGTCCACCAACTTGCTGTGCTCACCAGCAAGATAAGCGGCAACCAGCTGAGTTTTGGGACTAATTGCCAGTGATATCTACAGAGTATTTTCAAAGAGTGTGTAGGAAGGGACTCCCCCATTTGTTCACATGGAGTATTTGGTGTGTATGTATTCATCCAGACCAGTCAGCTACCATCAAGAAAAATGCCTGTAATACTAGGCAGCCGGAGTACACTGATGTGCACCTCTTGCTCCAGTGTAAGCCCATGTTCTAGCAAATGCCCCAAATATGCTTCCATAACCAGAAGGGTGGCAACTGTGGTCAGGACCAGCTTCAGCTTTGACTGGACTAAGGGTACTTCCTCTGACAGGTACTCTGAAACCAGCCACCAAGAAATCTCCTTGATCACAGTGCGCGTGACCACAGCTGTTTGTAACAGAGGTGCCAACCTATAAGACCACTGCACCTTGAGCTCTAAATTGAGACAGAGAACCAAGCAAAGCCCATGGAATGACGACAATCATTGATGCCATCAAGCAGAGAAACCGGAGAAAATCGTGAGCCAGGCATCTGTCCCAAAAGAAACAGAGCAAGAATACACCAACAAATCCGGAGCTCGCTGAGGCAGTAGCAGAGTTCGAGCCTTCAGGAGTCTAGCTGGGCTCAGATAATATATAAACATACGTTATGGTTATACTGGGCAAAACAGCCCGAGTAATTTTTTTGTTTTACCAGGATAGACACACTAAGCTGAAAGCTTGTTTACAGGTGTGACCTGGGAGCACAAGGAAGTTAAGTGACTTGCTCAGGGTCACAGTATGCAAGTGGGGGCTGTGCGACTCAAACACAGGTCTCCAGGTTTGCAGCTCAGAGCTTTAGCATCATGTATACCCAGAGTGCTGGGTGCATAAACTCAATGGCCCACTGGCTTAGATGCTTAGACCCCATGCTTACTGAAAAGGAGGAGTGCCTACAATCTTGCTTGCACTGTGCCATCCACTGGACCTAAAGCTTCCAGTTGTTCCATGAAGGTCTTGAATCCCCTGGAAGGAATGGGTGATTGGACTGAGCAGGCTGAGGCAAGATGAGATGAGACCATCAAACAACAAAACTGTAATGAAAGGGGCTTCTCTGGACAATATCCCCAAGTGTTTGTACAGTATTTCCCTGTGCTCCCCAGCTTCTTGATGGGACTATCAATAGGATTTGAAACATGCCGCAAAAGAGGGAAGTTCATTAGGTCTTTATTGGGATCACTATCCTCCACACCATCCGCTCAGACTTTGATGATATGGACTACTGGCCCTTGTCGGTAATATCAGCTTGAAGGGCGTCTCAAAGAGTCAAGCCCATGCCAGACTTCTCCAGTTGAGAACCTCCAATCCCAATGTCTAATGTCTTGTTGCCCACAAGCAATGTCAGGCCACTAAGGAGATTCAAGTGGCAGAAAAAGCAAAGCCATGAAGATCAGAAGTGTGGGTCTTGAAGGAGGCAACCCATCCCGGTCTAGCGGAGGACTGGCTGTGGTCAAAGGCTGCACCGGAATGGGAAAGAACCTGGTCCCTTTTGCAAGTCTTGGGCAGCTGGGACCTCAGCCATGGCTCTTCCATGATCTTCTGGATGACAGCAATCATCATCTCCACAGTCTGGGTTCTCCAAGCTTTAAAAAATACCAGTGATGTGCACAGAGTTTGTCTGATCAAGACTGATGCTTATGCCTATGTTTGTGGCCTTGGGTGGTACTTCAACTTTATTTCCTAGGGCTTCGTAGGCCATTAATGAGAAGAGTGTAAAGTGAGTGGATGAGCTTGTGCTTGATAAGGATTAGTAAGAATAAGAAATCATAATACACTTGTGGTTCTGCCACTCTTGAGTTATGGGTCTTATTCTTGCATGTGGAGATAAATATGGTTATCACAGTGCAGCTCATTATGTATCCCATATATATAAATGAAATATATTCTAAGTAAAAGTATTTATTCCAAAATAAAATGATTAATTTCCTCAGTTTATTTACCACCTGTGTGACAGACACACACGCACATACACACACTACTGTGCAAACATCTAGGGGTTGGTTATTCTTATACGGTACAATAGTCAGCCTAAACGCCTCATATGTGCTTGGAACCTATAAAAAAAATCAACAGAAATACCCTTGAAATTACAGTGTGTAGTATACCTTAAAATGTTTTGTGTTTAGTACAAAAACTGCACAGTATCACTGATAAAATGTATTAAATCTGGAGGCATTAACACAGAAAAAAAACAGCTAAGTTACAAGCACACAGAAAATACAGTGATATATGGGATAAAGTATGCCATTCAACCATAAACAATGCAGTGTGCAATTATGATTACTATAACATCTAAATAAGCACTGTAATTGGTTACATGCAAGTCAGGGACAGATATATTCTTTATAAATAGCAAACTATCTTAAAGAAAGCTTATTACTTCAGGGTTTTAAATAATTGATTAGCAGTTTTTTTTTTTCCTGGGACAATACTAACTGTACAGAAAGTATTTATACAGGTTTTCTAGAAGTGTTATGCTTGTTTAACACTATGAGGCAAGTGCTATGCATTTTTACAATGTTTTAGCACTTTTATGAGCAAAACGCTAATCGATTTTTAGAGTTAAATAAAACTCTGTACTTTACAGAGCAACCTTACCAGCAATATCAAACCAGAGTGGGGCATGAAAAGGTTCAACAGTTACTACGCCGATCATATGAGTAACTGGATCACTCTCCATAACAGTAAACGAGAAGGGTTCCTCAAAAGAAAATGGCTCCGGGGCTGGATCTGGTTTGGGAATCCACTCAATATGCAATCGAACCTGTGACGACTTCTGGGGACGTCCATTATCCACAGCTTTAATCTAACAAAGAGACAAATCAATTTTATTCATCATGAATCTAGGACAATATCTGACAGTAATTATTGTCCCCCAGTACAGGAACTGCAAGCTATGCTATATTTACTGTATTTTATTAAATTACATAATTCAAAAAAGGTACTAAACTGAGAAAACTACAATCAATGATCCATTATCCCAGAACTGCAGCTATGGAACTGGGAAACCATACCCTATTTTCTGCACAGCACTAAGGACAAAATCTGTTTATTGGAACCTCAGTCTTTTTAACTATTTCCATCCCTGAGGATGAGTTAATTTTAGAGTAAAATGGATTTTTAATCAGAAAATTGAATATACTATAGTAACTGCAGTACAAACAAGAAAAGATGGGCACAGCTAGCTAACCAGTTTTATGTTACACTCTTTCCAGCATACTGCTGTCTTTTTATCATAATAAAGCAATTCCGATAACAACCTAAGACCTCGGAGATCTGCAGCTGTGATAAATAGGACTTCCAACATAGAACTGAGAAAGAAATAACCCATGTTTGTAACTCTTATTAACTTGGGGGACTCTACAGAGCCTTAATGTTAATGCAGTGGTTGCAGACTCGCAGATAAATCAAGTATTTATGCTTTCATTGGATAGTAGTAATATATTTGTCAACTTTTAGGAACACTCTTGTAAACAGAATAGTGTGTTTCAAGTGTACCAACCTGTATAAAAATAAAACTCTTATCAACACTATTTTTTTCAGGAAAAGCTACTGGTCAACATTTCAGTGGATTTTCAATAAAAGGTTATGTAAGAATGTTTACAGCTGCAACAGGCACTGGACAGAGTCCTTGAAAACAGGAACTTGAGTGATGACCCCCCACACACACACACACACACAGAGCTTGGGTTCTATAATATGTAAATACAGTATCCATGTTGATCCACTTAAATGCATCCCACTATCTAATCAGTCTCATAAAAGATCTGTAAAACAAACAATGAGGAAGAAGCTATCCAAATGATCTTGAGTTCTTCTATGTGCTAGGCTGCCCATTATCAAAATGGCTTCTTCCATTCTATGCCTCTGGCAAAAATTTTATGCAAAAAAGGCTAGTGACTATAAACTTCAAAAATGGGTAGCTGCTCTTTGTAGTTTCTTTTTCTCAGCAGAACAAAAAAGAACTATCCTAGTGTTCACACTTAAACAGGTCTCATCTGTCTGCACTCAGAAATAGCTATACCGTGGAATTTATTTCTTACTGTAAGAATATCATATTCTCCTGCAGCAGAAGACTTCTTAGATGAGACCACTCCAGTTTTCGGCTCAATGAAGAATTTGCCATGTTCATCTCCCTCCTCAATGCTGTATGATATCTCTGCATTAGGGCCTTCATCTTTGTCTACGGCTATGACTCTGTAAATGGGTTCTCGCTTTGCAGCTCTTTCTCTCTGTGGTTTATCGCGCTCTGGAAGCTTAATCTTGTAGAACTTTTGCAAAAACTGAGGTCTGTTGTCATTTTCGTCCAACACTTTCACTATCACCCGAGCAATAGTAGACTTTGCAGGTATACCATTGTCTGTAACAGTGACCTGTTCAAAGAAAAAAAAATCCATGAGTTTAAGAGTAACATACACAAAACAAATTTCCAATTTTTACTCCATTTAATTGTTTTCAAATACTTGTTTATTTATTTTCTACTGTTGTAGTTTCCGTAGGTTTCATCATAAGGGATATACTCTCCCTGTTGTTGTTTGCCATTTGGGCCAAGAACAGTGTGTGTGCTGCAGAGACCCTTCTTTTCTATGGTGGTGAAATGGGAATGTGCTGCGGAACAAGGAGTAAACCAGTTGATCCACTGGGTATCCTGGCACTATCTGCACAACCTTATTTTAGGCACTATCCCATTCAACACCCCTCTTTTCTGTTATTACCTCACATGTTGCTGCAGCAGCAAAATATGTGGGTCACCAGTTCATGCAAAAAAGCACTGATACCGTGCATCTGAACAGCTACACAATTTTCATCTTTTCTGAATGTTACTGTACATACAGTAACCATTTTCAGTCAGTGTTAGACACTAACTCCGATAAGGAAGTACAATAAATTTATAGTATAGGGTTTGTTCTTGTACATAAAAATCTTTGGCTGCTGAAACCTTCTAAAAGTTGTGCACATTCTAAAACTTACTGTGCTCGTTCTGTCATGAATATTCATTAGTGCTGCACTCTGTCACCTGACTGCAGCACACAGGGCTGTTCAAAAAAAGCAAACATGGCGGCACCGCTTAGCAAATGTTTCCAAACCATAGTAATTTCAGGTTTGTCTGTTTGCTTGTTTTTAAAGAAATTGCTACCACGAATAGCTGTGACAGGTCATGAAGGCAACAGAACTGCACCAACAAACTTCGGAGCCGACAGAGCTGCCGACACCATGCAGGAGCACCAACACAAGGTATGAGACTTTGTGAAACTTACAAACGTTCACAAATTTAACTTCCTGAATCTCGGGGAACCATATACTACAAGAAACAGGATATGAGCAACCACACAACAACAAAGCTGCGTTTTCATCTCGGGGTTGAGATGACATCGAGACCTCTTGAGCTTTCCTCTCAAGGTCCCTATGATGTCATCTCAACCCCTCGATGAAAACACAGCCTTGCTGTGTATGGCTGCCTATACACTATTCCTTATGTTAATCCCATAGAATCATATGACCTTTAAGCAGTTATCAGGATTGCGGTTTTTTGGTTAACAATGAAAGGTTCCCTGCAGATGGCAAAGTGAAGCCAGATTTTTATTTTGGGGGTGGGGGGTGCTTGAGCTACATCCCAGTGGGTTTCCTTGCTGCATGGAGACTGATATACCTCTTCTGTTAGTCTACTGGAAGGTTTAACGAGGGCATGAGCAAGGTACAGCAGGTCAGGCACAATATCAGTCAAAGGTTCCTACTGAGGGCAAAATAATGACCCAACATCTAGGTATAGGTATCAGTCTGAGGACTCTATATTCAAATACCTGGAGTGTGGCCGAATGGAAGTAGCTGCAAAGAGGGAAATCAGTAAGGGCACAAAGCAGTATATGTTGCATGGTACCCTCAAGTACTTCCCCAAGTTTGCAGGTACCATCTGGCAACACACACTCTGGCTTATCTTGGTTCTAGTGTCTGTAACTCTACCAATTTTGCTAGGGGCAGAGCATTCCTGTGTATTACTATAAGGCAGATGCAGGGCTTTGATGCTGCTGCTCATTCCCACCCCATTATGGGACACGCTGCTAGCCTGTTGCAGAAGGTGAGGCTCTTGAGTAGAGTCATACCCATGGGAAGCTGTTAGCCATCCCTCGAATGGCAGCCTTTTTTTTAGCTGTTTTGAACTAAAGTAGTGTAGCCCTTTTTCTATGCTGTTCATTATTCTACGCTGCTATCTGAGGAGGTAACATGGAGAAAGTACAGTTATGTAAGAACTTACCGAAACAGTAGATCTTCGAGAGAGGCTCTTGCAGTAGGTAAAATTACATATAGGACTGAAGCTGGCAGGCGTCAGGACCCCATGGAAAAATTTCTAGCTAGCAGTCTGGGGGCGCCCCTACGTCAAGGACCGCATCAGGCGACATCAGTATAGGTGGCAGTCCCCACGCCTGTCTTCCAGTTCTTTCCGCCAAAGGAACAAAAAGGCAAGGCGAGAGAAAGCGGATATTTCCCTCCTGGAAAAGGAGCTGAAAAAGCTAAGGGGATGGAGGGTGGGAAGGCATTACCTACAGAGCCTCTCTCAGATCTGACTGTACAGTCAGTTCTTACAGTAACACTATCTTGCCGAGGGCTCTTGCAGTAGGTAATTACATATAGGACTGAGTCCCAAGCAGTCTGGAACAAGGAGAAGCACACAGGAGGAGGAAAATTACACAACCATAGAACCTCTGGCTGTAAGGGTCTCAAGAAAGGAGACCTTGCAGAACAGCCAGCCCGAAGCCTGCTCTATGGCGAGAAGCAATGTCCAAACTGTAGTGTTTCATAAAAGTATGGACAGAAGTCCACGTGGCGGCTGCACAAATGTCAGCCACTTACACATTCATGAAACAAGCCGAAGAGCAGTGACACCCCTAGTGGAGTGGCCTCTGACTTGACCCGGCAGGGTCTTGTGATACTTGTCGTAACAGAAAGTGATACAGTGAGCCAGCCATTTAGATAGGCATTGCTTGGTAACAGCATTGCCTTCTCTTTTGTGAGCAAAAGAGATAAAAAGCTGATCAGATTTCCTGAGATCCTTAGTCCGAGTAGTGTAATCTCTCAGTATTCTATGAGCATCCAAAGTACGCAAGAGATACTCCCCTTGATTGGAGTGTTGCATAAAAAAAGCAGATAGCTCAATGGATTGATTCATCGTAGATTCCTCTACCACCTTAGGGAGAAACTTAGGGCTGGTACGCAGAGCCACACATTCCTTGTGAAAAATCAGATACAGGATTTTGCACATCAAGGCCTGAAGCTCGGAACTACGTCGAGCTGAAGTAATGGCCACTAGGACAAGTCTGCTGAGGCTGCCGGTTCAAAAGGAGGCAGGGTAAGCTTCTCAAGAATAAAATTCAGATCCCAAGGAGTGGCAGGAACGCGAATAGGGGGTTTCAAATGGAGGACCCCTCTAAGAAAAGTCTTAGAGACTTCCAGCTGCGCAAAGGTTCTGTCCCCAAAAGGAATATGGTAAGCAGAAATAGCCACCATGTGAACCTTCAAAGAGGAATGGCTGAGACCCAGGTCAAAGCAATGACGCATATATTCCAGAATTCTCCCAACAGGGCATGAGAATTGCTCGAAATCCTTGAAAGAGGCCCAAATCGAGAACCATTTCCATTTCATGGCATAGGCAGATCTAGTGGAAGGCTTTCTGGCCTCCACCAGAATCTCAGCCACAAGCGAGGAGACCCCAAATCGGGCTTGAGCTATGTCTGCAGGAGCCACGCATGCAACTGAAGGTACTTGAGACCTGGATGAATCAGGGTCCCCTGATCCTGGGTCAACAAAAGTTGCGACAGAGGAAGAGGAAGTGGAGGTTCCTCTGAATACTGATGCAGAAGAAAGAACCAAACCTGCCTGGGCCAGAAAGGAGCGATTAGGATCATGCGAGCTCCTTCTGAGCAGAGTTTGTGTAAGACCCTCGGAATCAAGGGAATCAGGGGGAAGGCATAGACGAATCTGTCCTTCCAGTCTAGAGACAGAGCGTCCCTCCAAAAAATGTCTCACCCTGGAGCGAGCCAGCAGAAGGCAGGAAGTTTCATTGTGAGGAGACACAAACAGGTCTACCTGAGGTGTTCCCCAGTGCAGGAAGAGATCGCCTACTACACCCTAATACAGTTCCCATTCACGAGCCTTTGTTGATGACCGACTGAAGTGGTCTGCCAGCGTATTTTCAACCCCTGGAACATGAACCGCTGTGAAGTGAAGGTTGTGTTGCATAGCCCAATCCCAAACTCTCATTGCCTCCCTGCATAGAGGGTAGGAACGTGTTCCTCCCTTCTTGTTGATGTAGCCGACTACGCACATGTTGCCCGTCTGGACAGCCAGATGACTGGGAAGGAAATACAAATTCAGAGCTTGGAGAGCATACAGAATGGCCCTGAGCTCGAGCACGTTTATATGAAGAGTCTGCTCGAGCCTGGGCCAGGAGCCCTGTGTCCTGTGAGACCCTAGTTGGGCTCCCCAACCCTCTCCCAAAGTCAAAGTATGAGAAGGAGGTTTGAGGCAGAAGGGAACTCTCTGACAAAGGTTCTCTTGCACCATCCACCATTGCTAGTCCCAAACCATGGGGTTGGAAAAAAAGGACTTCTTGGTCTAGGTTGTCCAACATCTGGTCCCACTGAGACTGAAGTGCCCACTGAAAGATCCTCATATGGAGCTGAGCACGAGGGACTGTCTGAATAGCAGCTGCCATGAGCCCGAGGAGGCAAAGGACTGGCCTGGTGCTGACCCGCCTGCGACTGGACAACAGGTTTGCATGAGCCTGCAGGTTTCCACCCTGTCCGGTAGCAGAAAGGCCACACCAGTGGTTGTGTCCAGGATCACCCCGATGAACTGGAACCTCTGAGAGGGGACCAGATCGGACTTGGCCTGGTTGATGGTGATACTACGCTGGTAAAACCTGCAGGGTGAGGGAAGGAACTTAGGATATCCTCCCTGGATGGGGTGCATCAGGAGCCAATCATCCAGGTGGAAAATCGCACTCCCTGGGTACGCAGGTGGGCCACTATCACAGAGAGGCATTTGGTGAACACTCGGGGTGCCGAGAAAAGAACAAATGGTAGTGGTCCCCCGAAACAAAAACCGAAGGAATTTGTGGTGGGAGGGGCGTATAGGGATATGCAGGTAGGCATCCTGCATGTCCAGTGTGCACAGTCATTGTCCCTGCTGAAGTAAGGGCAGAAGGCTCTGCAGGGAGAGCATTCTGAATCGTTTGCACTCCACGAACATGTTCAGGGAGCTGAGGTCTAAAATAGGCCTGATGTCTCCAGATTTCTTTGGAACCAGAAAGAAATGGGAGTAGTAGCCTGTCCCCCGAAGGTGGGTCGCGGCAGGCTCTATCGCCGCCTTCTGAAGAAGGGAGGATATTTCCTCCAGAACCAGAGGAAGATGTTCCGGGGAGTAGGATGACCTGGGGGGTGGTTTTCTGGGTGGTTTCTGTAGAAACTCGATTGAGTGTCCTGCTGCTATCAGTTGGAGCACCCAAGCAACTGAAGTTATCCACTCCCAACCTGGTAGATGGAAGGAGAACCTCCCTCCTATAGGTTCCTCTAGTAGGACCAGAGGCTGTTGGAGAGGAGAAGCGTCAGGAGGTGTGGGGCAATGCCGCGGTTGAAGCTCCCGTCGCTTTTTTAGGTGGGGGGGGGGGCTTGGAAGCCGAGGGGCCTGATGTTTGTTGGCCCACTTGCCCTGAGGTTTGGCTTTGGGTCGAGAACGTCTGCAAAAAGGGCGGCGCTGTCCCTGAGGGGGCCTGCACATACAGTCAACAGACTCGGGCGCAGTGCCCTTCTCTTGCAGGTCAGTGATGATGTCCTTGACATCCCCA
The DNA here is from genome assembly GCA_016271365.2 of Neoceratodus forsteri. Lineage (NCBI taxonomy): Eukaryota > Metazoa > Chordata > Ceratodontiformes > Ceratodontidae > Neoceratodus > Neoceratodus forsteri. Next base: position 81,139,026 of record CM057453.1, read on the forward strand.
ACGAACAGCACAGAACCCCTGAAGGGCATGTCCTGAGTAGCGAACTGCACCTCAGGGACCAAACCTGACACCAAAGACCTACAGCGAAAGCCGAGCTCCGACCAGCAGCATCCACTGCGGCACGAAGCACGTGCCGACTGACAGAATGAGCAGATTGGACTAGATCAGCTGCTTCCTGCTTTGTCAGACTCAGGAAGGGAGTCCAACTTGGTTTCGACCTAACTCAGGATAGCGTTCTGGTAGCCCCCCATATGTGAAACATAATTCAGGGCCCTTATCCACCGGGTGGAAGAAGCATACATCTTCTTCCCGTACTGGTCCAGAAGGTGGGATTCCTTGTCCGGTGGAGACGAGCGGAGATGCTTTGGATTCGCCAAGCTGCCGTGAGCAGCACTAATTACAGCAGAGTCGGCCTTGGGGTGTGTATTCAAAGAATCCACACCCTCAGGAGCCTGGTATAGCCTATCCACCTTCCTCGGAAGTGGGGCTAACGCCGACGGCTGTTTCCAAATAGTGGAAACGAGGTCTGCGTGAGGCTCAGTCCAGGGTGGAATCAATGTCTGAGCAGTTTCAGGCAGATCCAAATGGGCAGCGAGTTTCTTCCGCTGTGGATCTGGCTCCAGAGACTGCCACTGGTGGACCTCCTGGATCTTCCTCAGCAGCTCCAGAAAGGAAGGGTTTTCCGGAGGTGACTTCGGAGGAGTCCTTGGCTCGTCAGGATCAGAGCACCCGTCAGAATCAGATTCTGAGGTCTCCAAAGAAGAAGATGAAGACCCCTCCCAGTGCAGGGAGGAACGGACCCCTTGGGCAATCCTCGGGGAAGCATGTCCTCCCTGGCCCTGGCACCAGAAGGCTCACCCTTGGTGTTGGGTAAGGGTGAGGGAGTCTCTCGCCTCCGGTGATGGGCATCCGGAACCAGGTCCGGCGGCAGGTGGCTTTCCACCTCCTTAGTAAGCAGAGCCTTGGCCTCAGCCCACCAGAAGACAGAGTTTCCTTCAGATCAACCAATGGCTGGGGGGAAGGCGGTGGAGGAGGAGGATACGGATATTGAGGATATCCGTAATGCGAGTATCTGTTGCCCGACGGCAGGAAGCCCGGCACCAGGTACTGTGGCGTCGGGTAGACTGGCGTTGGGTACTGCGGCGCAGGATGCTGCGGTTCCGGGTAGGACAGTGTCGGATAAGACGGGGTTGGATACCCAGGAACCAGGGGTTCTGACCGAGCAGAAGGCCCTGGGAGAGGCCCAGTGGGCGGGCCAGTAAGAGGTGGCTGGCGGGCGTCGGGTCCAGCATTGGGACGGCATCCGGCAAGTGGATGTCACCCGGCGACAGATAGGCCAGGGTCAGGTCATCCGGCCCAGCGGGAGGGAGATCTGACGGGAGCGTACCGGTATCCTCTGTATCGCCCGGGGAAGGAGGACTAAAATCCCCGGGGTCCAACAGGGGAAACGCTGGGACCTTGATCAGCAGCGGAGAGCTGGGAATGGCGGACTGGTTGATCGAGACCGGTGTCAGCTCTAACACTGTGCATCCGGAGGGGCCGACGTCCACCTTACCGGCGGGATCCGGCCAGGCGTCGGAGGAACCGGCGTCCAACTTATTGGAACTGCCGCCTGACGAAGGCCATGACGGAGGAGCGGTCTTGGCAAATGTTTTCAAGGCCATGCACTGCCCCAGAGCGTTGGACATCTTAGCGGCCTTGTCCGTGCGGGCGTCTGTTGCACCAACGTCCGGCTTACTGGACCTGCTCGACCCGGAAGGCAGCACGGTGGCAGTCTTCCTGGGAATGGCTGCCTCCTTTATCCTGGAGGCTCCCGATGGGCCTGAGCGCGAGACCCACGGGAGGGGCGCTACCGCCTTGGAAACCTCCAATATGGCCATCGAGGAGCCTTCAACACGGTGACTTTGGCTGGAGTCGCAGAAGTGGAGTCCCGGTGATTCTCCTTCTTCTTACGGTGACCCTCAGGGGAAGTTTAGGCCTGCCGAAGCTTCTCCAGCTCCTTCTCCATGGAGGACATCTTCTTCTTCAAGATCTGGGCCTCCAAGGACTGCTGCCTCCATTTGTGGTTGGCGGCGTTAAACTGTTGGCAGTGCTGGCACTTCTCCATGGGGTGTTCTGGGCTTAGAGAGAAGAGGCACAGGGAGTGTCTGCCCTTATGCACAAGATTATTTTACACATAACACTAGACATAGTTTTCCAACTGCCACTTAAATTAACAGCTGTATCACTAGCAATCGCTACACAAATATTTTTGTGCAAGTTTTACTACAAAACCTTCAGAGGCCGAGCAAATCAGCTTCAGATGCTGCTCAGCCTCTGCTGACCGCTGGAGAGGGATGGCTGAGTGGGTGGGCAATGACCATCTCAACTGACCTCATAGTACATTTGCTTATGGCATTTGCAACAACTGCTGTGTGTCAAACACAGGAATTAGGAGGTCAGTTGGAAACAGTTAGATGCTTTCTCAAAAGATACGACAATGTACTGAAAATGCTGCCTTATCAGAAAAATGTAGTAACAGGAGAATAACTAGAAAACGTAACAGTGAAATATGACTATGACTGCTGTAACTTCAACAATTGTAAACGTTTTATTTTAGTGGACACCTACTCTTTATTAGTATAACCAGCCAATTTTAATCCCCAGCTGACAACACATTATGAACATGAGTAAGAGCATTCTAGACACGTGACTGGCTATAAGACTAGTACAACAGTGTAACTATCTGGCCATAACTACACCCTTGTACTTGTTTAGCCTATGAACAAGGTTTGGCCTCAATATCAATAAGCCTCAACTGGAACTCTGTTTTTGTCTTCTGCTACTACTTCATGGAGAAAACAAAATGTTTTTATTAAAATCTTTAAAAAAATGTATATATTTTTCTCTTTAGTTTATTCCACCATCATCCAGAGGCAGCTAATTAGCCATCCCCTGGAGCCCACCCCCCCCCCGACGCACCTCAATCTGGGTCTCCCACAAATTCCCCCTCATGGTAGGGCCAAGAGGAGGAGGACAACCCCCAAACAATAATCCACACCAGACCGATGGCGAGCTTCCAGGTGGTGGTGTGGGCTACGGCAAAGTGAGCAGGGCTTCCTTAAGCCCCGACATCCCTTTTTCCAGTTTTCTTCACGCCCCTCGGCATAGGACGTCAGGCTGCTGCCTTGAGTAGCACACATCTTACAGTTCCCATAGTGCCCTCCCTTTTTCGCCCACACTGAACTGTCACCTGGCCTCCAGCTGGTGGCAGTCTAAGGACAGGCAAATACAGGTTAATCACCTGTAACTGGAGTTCTAGGAATGGTATATGTTGTTCATCCACACTGTCTGGCAGGTTCCTTGCCACTTTAAATCTTGCCGGAAGGTCTTCAAGCTGGCTCCTCCCACCCCACGGTGGTAGAACTCTGGCTCCGCCCCATGGCCTTGAATCTAGCCCGCTGGAAGCCAGGTTGTGTTGCCGGAAGCGGGGAGGTGGGTGGGTCATGTGGATGAACAACATATACCATTCCTAGAACTCCTGTTACAGGTGAGTAACCTGTACTTCTAGGGCCATGGATATGTTTTTCATCCACACTGTCTGGCAGACTCCTAGCAGTTCTCTGGGAGGAGGGAGGCAAGGCGCACACACCCTAATTAGGGAATAAAGACTGGAGAACTGAGGCCCCAAAACCAGCATCCCGGCGAGACTCAACGTCGATGTGGTAGTGGGTGATGAAGGTGTGTGCTGACTTCCAGGTAGCAGCCCTGCAGATTTCCTGGATAGGGATATCCCTGGAAGCAGCCACCGATGCAGCGGTATGGCGGGTAGAATGAGCTCTTATCCCTCTGGGAGGCTCCATGCCCACCAACCTATAGCAGAGATCTATGCAGGAGGTGACCTATCTGCCTATTGTCCGCTTGGCTGCAGGTCTGCCAGGTGTGGCTTCAGCGTAGGTGACAAACAGCTGGCGAACCTCTCCCCGAACTTCAGCCGTCCGCTCCTTGTAATAAGCAAGCGCTCTTCTAGGGTCCAGAGTATGAAGCCTATATTCGGCCTCCGAGGTGTGACTGGGGTAGAACACCGGCAGAGTCAACACCTGGTTAAGGTGAAACTCCGACACCACTGTCGGAAGGAATTTTGGGTGAGGGCGCAGGACAACCTTGTCCCTGTGGAAGACCAAATAAGGAGGCTTGATGGAAAGCGCCTGGAGCTCTCCCATCCTTCTGGCTGACATGATAGCCACCAAGAAGGCGGTCTTCCACGACAGGTGACAGATGTCACACCTGTGCATCGGTTCGAATGGCTTGCCCATGAGCTTAGCCAATACCAGCAGTAGATCCCACGGAGGTGGAGGTTCTCGCACTGGAGAGGATACATGATCAAGGCCTTTGGAAAAGCGCCCGACCACCTTCTCCTGCGCCACTGACTGCTTCCCGGCCCGTGCCCAGTAAGCAGAGATGGCTGCCAGGTGCACCTTAAGGGTCGTCGACCGAAGCCCTAGCTGAGAAAGGGACCACAGGTAGTCCAGAATGCTTGCCAAGGAACAGGAGGAAGGGTCCAGGCCTTTGCCCTGACACCAAATGGAGAATCTCTTCCATTTGAAGGCATAGCATTTTCTGGTCGACTCCTTACGGGACGCCTCAATGACGTTGAGGACCTCGTCGGAAAGACCCAAGGCCTGGAACTCTAGCCGCTCAGGAACCAGGCTGTCAGGTGCAGGGATTGAAGGTCCGGATGGAATACCTTCTCCTGACTGACTGAGATCAGGTCCGGGCGGGCTGGAAGCCGCCTCGGGAGCCGGAAGCTGAGACTGAGGAGATCTGGATACCAGAACTGGCGAGGCCAGTCTGGGGCTACCAGAATCACCTGCGCCTTGTCCCTCCTCGCCTTGAGAAGCACCTTGTGGATCAAGGGAAATGGGGGAAAGGCGTAGAAGAGGCCCAGGTTCACGGCCTCAAGAAGGCATCCCCCTGCAGCGAGCCCTGCTGAGGGGGGTGGGCATGAAACAGTCTCAGCTTCGCATTCTCCCTGGAGGCAAACCGGTCTGCCTGAGGCATGCCCTAGTGGGAGAAGAGATCTTGTACTACCTCCAGCAGGAGAGACCACTCGTGAGACACAGCCCCTATCCGGCTTAGGGCATCAGCCAGGGTGTTGGAGGCTCCCGCCACATGAATGGCGAGGAGATCCACCTCCAGGCTGCGCACGAGTGATGAAATGCAGAGAGCTTCCCTGCACTGAGGCATGGAGCGTGTCCCGCCCTGGCAGTTTAGGTAGTACATGGTCGTAGTATTGTCCGTCTGGACCTGAATCACTTGACCCCGTAGAAACGGAGCAAAGGCGGTGAGGGCTAGATGAACCGCTCGAAGCTCCAGCAGGTTGATATGGCATCGGACTCCGAGGGACCAGAGGCCATGCGCTCTGTGCTCCCCAGATGGGCACCCCAACCCAGAGAGGCGTCGGTCGATAGCGAGACCGTCGGCTCAGGGCGGACAAACGGGATACCCTCCTGCAGATGTGCTGAAACGGTCCACCACTGGAGAGCATTCCACATCCCCTGGGTCACTGTCACTAGCTGATCATGCGGATCGAAGTGCTGTGACCACTGGCTGGCCAGCCCCCACTGAAGGGGACGCATGTACCAGCGGGCCCAACGGACCACGCTGGTGCAGGCCGCCATGAGGCCCAGGAGGCGCAGGAAGTCCCGGGCAGGGCGCGACTGCCCAACCTGAAATGACTGGGCAAAGGAGGAAAGAACCTCATCCCTGTCCGCCGGAAGCCGTGCTCTGGCACGTAGAAAGTCGAGCTCTGTCCCGATGAATTGTATCACCTGCTTTGGCACGAGTTCCGACTTGGCCTCGTTGATGAGGAGGCCAACCTGAGAGTAAACCTGGACGGCCAGATCTCTGGACCGCTCCACCTCCGCTCTGGAGGGGGCTGCAATCAGCCAGTCGTCCAGGTAGGGGTACACCCAGACCCTTCGGCCCCGCAGGAATGCTGTCACCACTGTCATGCATTTGGTGAAGACCCTGGGAGCTAGGGGAAAGACCGAAGGGCATGGCCCGGAACTCGTAATGGGATCCCTCCGCTCTGAAGTGGAGGAATCTCTGGTGGGACGGATGGATTGGGATGTGAAAGAACATGTCCTGAAGGTCCAGAGAACAGAACCACATGCCTCGTTCCAAGGATGGGATTATCTGAGCCAGAGTGACCATCCTGAAGGTCCGAGACCTTAGGAACCTGTTCAGGTCGTGCAGATCAAGAATGGGGCGCCAGCCCCCCGTCCGTTTTGGGAACAGGAAGTACCTGGACACAAACCCGGGTCTGAAGGAGGATCCGCCACCTTCCTGATCACCTCTTTTTGAGGAGCAGGGCAATATCGCCGGGCGAACCGACAGAGAGGTTATGACCTTACAGCTCCCAAGGGCGCATACTGGAAGGGCGGGCCTGCTCAACTCCAGGAGCAGGCCCTTTCCTACCACCTCCAACACCCAACGGTCTGTGGTGATAGCGGACCAGGCGGAAAGGAAGTGGCGGAGCCGCCCTCTACGGGGAACCCAGGGGAGTGACGAGGTTGGGGCGACACCTCAACCCGTCACTGGGCAGGCTTAGAGGAGGGACCAGCTGAGGGACCTCCTGGGCCTTTACCTCTCTGCTTCCTGTTGGAGGAAGCCGCGGGCTTGAGTTTGGGATGCCAAGTGCAAGCCTGCTGGCCCTGGTGCTGTTGGACCGGACGTGCCGCAGGCGCAGAAGGATGAAAGGACTTGTGCTGCTGCTGTCGGCGGCCTTTGTCCTTCTGGTCGGAGGTGACTGAGTCCAGAGTGGCATTGGACTTTTCGATCCGCTGGAGGTGACCTTCCACTCCAGGGCCGAAGAGGTCGGTCCTCAAGAAGGGGACATCCGCCAGTTTGTGCTGGGTATCTGCTGTGAAGGTGGATATCATCAGCCATGCTCTGAGGCACATGGCCAGCGCGGCCGCAACCGATCTGGCACAGGAGTCTCCGATGTCCAGAGCCGTTTGGAGCTGCTGCTTAGCCACTGCCCTACCCTGGTCCCACACCTGCCGGACCGTGGTCTGCAGGTCGGCCGGGAGATGAGGGATCACCTCATCCAGGGAGCCCATGAGGGCATGGGAGAAGTGTGCCATCAGCACGGCCCAGCTGGCCTGGTGGAGGCCAAGGGAGGATGCAGCGTACACCTTGCGCCCGGCATAGTCCAGCTTTTTGGACTCCTTGTCGGGGGGCTTGTCCACGTCCCTAGCGTTCCCGGAATGCCAGAAAACGCTGTCGGTGACCAACCCCTCGTCAGAGGGGTGTTCCGAAAAACTGGGCAAAGAGCCGGTAGGGACCGCATACTTCCTGGCCATCCTGGCCGAAGGCGCAAGACAGGAAGCAGGCCGCTCCCAGAGCTCCAAGGCTGGGCCAACAATGGCTTCAGCCACAGGAAAGACCTCCGTGGGTGAATCCCCTCAGTCCAGTATCTCCGTCAGGGGATACTTGGCCCGCTTGGATACGGGCTCGAGCTGCATCCTGGTGGACTCCAAGATGAGCTGAAGCAAACCCATGAAGGACGATGGGCTTTCGTCCATCGACTGGCCCCCGGAGGACTCCAGGTCAATGGGCCTGGAGAACAGGGAGGAGTCATCGTCGGACTCCGAGGAGTCCACAAAGAGCTGCCTGGGTCCTGAGCCACCCTCCACCTGCCGAGGACGGTCGGGAGTGAGGGTGACTGACAACCTGTGGGGCAGGCCCTGACCCGAGCGAGAGTCCTTGGTCGGCGCCCCCGATTTCGGTTGTGGAGGCGGAGGTTCCACCACAATCGGTGGGGCAGCTGGTTTCGGCTGAACAACCGGCCCAGGCTTGGGCACCTTGGCTATAGCGAGGGGTTGTTTCGGCCGCTTGGGTGACAGCCACTTGATGGCCAGGGAAGGCAACGGCGTCAGCTTGTTCCCAGACAGAAGTAACTGCTGCCACATCAGGTCCTCGTAGTGTCGACACAATTTGCGCCGAAGCCGCTCCTCTTCCGAGGAGGAAGATGAGGATGAGCGGCGGCGCCACTTACCTCGATGCCCAGACCGAGACCGCCGATGTCGGTGGGATCGGCTGGACCGAGACTATGTCCGAGACTGAGATCCTCGGCGTTTCCGAGGATGGGTCTGGGAAGGGGGCCGGGGACACCCAGTCTTCCCTTGGCTCGGAAGCCTAACTCGGACTGCGGCACCGGGGCGAGGCAGGTCCTCGGCTTCCACTGGGGAACTGGTGAAGAAGGGTTGTCAGCCTCACCAGTTGACAGCCCGTCCAACGGGTTGAGAAAAGTCTCGACCGCGTCGACGCGTGTCTCAGCCGGCTGGCCTGATGGGGACACCGTGAAGCCAGCGGCCTTAGCCGCAATCTCGACTGAAGTCGATAGTCGACTGTCCGGGGAAGGGGACCTCTCCCGCTCCCACGAATGCCGACGATGGGACTTACCCTTTGAGTCCTTCTTTTTGGACCGAGAGGAATGCCCCGATGGCCCCTCTCCCTTCGTGGAAAGGGATTGGCAAAGCTCCTTGAAAGAAGCTGAATACGAAGTACCCAGTGAGAGTGGGATAAATGCCGCGACCGAGGAAGAAAATGATGCGGCCTAAGTCGCCTCCTCCTCGAGGGCGATCATCTGCTCGAGTTGCTCAGCCGAGCCAGCCGCCGCGGTAACCGCCCAACGGGCCTCCTTCGACTTAACCGTGGGTAGCGCCCGGGCGCCTGTTGTAACCGGCAGCACGTCCTCCAGGATGCCGTTAAAACGAACGGCATGACCTCGAGGCCCGCGGGTCGTGTTCTAGGCCGAGGCAGTAGACGCATGTGGAGTGCGGGTCCGTCCTGGACATCTTCTGCCCACAAGGGCACTGCCGAAATCTGGGAGTCGATTTGTCCATCGCAGCCGCAAGGGAGAAAGATGACAGAAGTCTTGAAAATTTTAAAATACGTTTCGGACGAACCGAAGAATTAGGATCCAGTCTACACGCAGAGCATTAAGGAGAGAACCTGAGCCTCCAAGCGGTAAGGAAGATTTGGTGTCATGGGGCGGAGCGAGGTTTTACCACCCGGGTGGTGGGTGGGTGGGAGGAGCCCACTTGAAGACCTTCCGGCAAGATTTAAAGCGGCAAGGAACCTGCCAGACAGTGTGGATGAACAACATATCCATGTCCCTAGAAACACACATTCCCTTCCCGGGAGAGGAGATGTATACTTTGAACGCTCCATTCTCTTCTGCCTTCACTGTCCCCAGCGATCAGAGTCTATTCCTGAAGCAGGGTTGCCAGTGTGGTAGAAAGTAAGCCACCAGTGCCTTAGCCCTCCATGCCATGAAGCTGATTTTATATACATATATATATATATATATATATTTTTTTTTTTAAGTAAATTCCATTTTATAAGCGTAATAAGATACATCAAGGATTTGTAATTATAACCAGTCGCACTTTCTTCATGTGTTTAAAGACTTTTCGCAAAAGCACCTCATATCTAACAATACACTCGAGGCGTGTGATTACCAACCCTTAATTATACACCCTGGTGTGTCTTACTGCATACTTATTGTTGGAAGTCCACCCAGCATTGCTTTATGAAAAGAGGTATAGTCCCTTTTCTAATGTTTATTCCCTGGTCCATTCTTAGATGGCCACTTCCTAAAAATGTCCCTCTGCCAGGGTTGAAGGGAGCTGTTTATGTAATCATTGCTATTTCTCATGCTGGATTTGTCTCTCTACCAGATGTAGACAAACTGTTTTTTCCATTAACATGTGAACAAACAAGTGGGGGGCATTCTTTCCCTTTTTTTTTTTTTTTTGTTCTCCAAATAACACTGTTTCCCAGAATCAAAACACTATGTCTTGGTTTAATTAGTTTAATGACGTAATTTAATGCTAATTGTGCTTTCCTGAATCATATTCATTTCAATGGAATTTATGTTTACAACGTACCACCATACAGTAAGCAACAGCAGGGCTCCAGCATTCTTTCTTTGTTGCAGAATAATATGGCTTATGGCAACAGGTTTTGCATGCAGGACGAAGTCAGTGCTATGCCAGGTTAAACGTTTTCAGCACAATGTAATTAATTTAGCCTGCCTTTGTAAGTGCAGCCCCTGCTTAAACATGAAACCCTGCACTAACAGTATATCTTGTTGACTTACCTTACCCCCCCCCCATGAACAACAGGATGTACCAAACCCTATATGCCAACACTGCCCCTCCCCAAGTGACTTAATAGCTTTAATGGCAGGGTGTTGTACATCTATTATCTTTAGCTCTGAACTTTGTTCAGTCCTGCACCCAGCTATGGATCACATAACAGGGTGCTGCATCTGAATGTGGTACTATTCATACCTGGCGTTCTGCTATGCTTTTCTGTGTTTAGCTATGACTAGCATTGCTAAACAGCCAAATTGCTACTACACATGAAATAGGCTGCAGATCCAAATTGAAGGGTTGGCTAACCGTTTTTGTCACTTGGCAAAAAAAGATCAAATGACAATTAGCCAAAATGCTACATTGTTTTACGTTTCCACCCTAAAGTGATTTTCCAATCTGAAGGTATGACTTACCTTCAGTTGTAGCTTATGCTGGCTTTAGTCGGTTGCTGCAATTTAAACATTTTTATTGCAAGCCTGTATTGTGTTGGAAGGGATTGTAGTTTGGCCCTAACAAGGTGGCTAGCCGATCATTTGCACTTTCCTGATGTACACGTCCCCCACGCTGATGAACATTATAATATACAGCCCACTGAAATGAATGGGAGTCTATTTTAACTACTATTTTATACATTAAGATGGCCAGTTGGAGATTAATGAAGGCCACTGGTCAACTATCAAGGCTCTTATTATTTGAGAGGCAGCCTTCATTAATCTCCAACTGGCCATCACAATGTATTAAAATAATAAATAAAACAGACTCCCATTCATGTCAGTGGGGGTGTGCCCCCAGGTGCATCAATGGGCTGTAGGTCAATGTTCATCAGCGCGGGTGGATGTGTACATCAATAGGAAAATGGAAGGGGTTGGTTGGCCACCTTGTTAGTGCCAAACTATGATCCCTTCCAACACAATACAAGCTTAAAATACAATTTCTAAACTTGCAGCAACAACTTTTTGCTGACCTAAGTTACCAAATATGATAAGCAATATATTACGTTAAGAAAAATCATTGTAAATTCTGTGTGCAGCAAATAAACAGGACAGTTACATACTTACCCTAACAGTAGATCTTCGCGAGAATCTCTTTCATCAGGCCACACCTATGGAACTTATAAGCTGCCAGGTGCTAGGACTACACCAAAACTTTTTGCAAGCAGTCCACCAGGGGCTACCTGCAACGTCAGATATCGGCTGTCATATAAACGTGAGCGGCCCTTTCCCTCCTCTGTTACCAACCAGAAAACATGCTTGGAGGACCTCCCTTGATGGAATCAAGAGAGAACCCAGGATCTGCTAAGCAAGCGAGGCTGAGAACAACAGCTAGAATCGCCGTGGAGAAGTCGGTGGTCTAACTAGAGTGTCACAACCTGGAAGAAAGGTGGGATGGGATGGCCTGATGAAAAGAGATTCTCTCGAAGATAGTACAGTTACATAAGAACTTACCGTAACAGTAGATTTTCGAGAGGAGCTCTTGCAGCAGGCTATTACAGTCAGGACTACGCCGCAGGCACTAGGACCCACCGGTGAAACTTCTGCCAGCAATACACAGCAGGGACCGCCCCCAACGCTGGCCCCGCCCCGAAGTCGGTCAGGGTACAAGAGGGGGCGGACCCAGCCAAGACCCAGAAGACGACCTGACAAGAGAAGGAGACGAAGCCTACTATGAAGAGAATTGGAGAAGAAAACGAAAATGGATCTGCACACCTCGAGGGGGAAGGCGGGTGGGAAGTAGCGACTGCTGCAAGAGCTCTACTCGAAGATCTACTGTTACGGTAAGTTCTTACGTAACTGTACTATCTTACTTCGAGTGGGAGCTCTTGCAGCAGGCTATTACAGTCAGGACTGAGTCCCAAGCAGTCCCACAACAAGGAGGCAGATGACCCCAGGAGGTGGTATATGCTGACTCCAGAGGCCTTAGGACAAAAGCCCTTGTAATACGGCTAGGCCGAAGCCAGCTCGGCGTCTGGAGACTATATCTAAGCTGTAATGCTTGACGAAGGTATGTACTGAGTTCCAGGTTGCGGCCACACAAATGTCTTTTATGGCGACATTTCGCAGGGCAGCGAAAGAGGCCGACACTCCTCTGGCAGAGTGACCCCTAACTGGGCCCCGTAGGGGTTTATTGTGTTTCTCGTAACAAAACAAGATACAATGAACTATCCATTTAGAGATAGTTTGCTTGAATACCGGTCGACCCAAGCAATGTGGTGCAAATGCCACAAAGAGTTACTCCAATTGACGGTGCTGAGCCGTCCTTTTGGGGTAGTACCTCAAAGTCCTGTGGACATCCAATGTGTGGAGGAGAGCCTCCCCTCTATTGGAAGGGGAAGGAAAATAAACAGGAAGGTCAACCGACTGGTTGAGGGTCAATTCTGAGACCACTTTCAGAAGAAACTTAGGATTCGTTCCGAGGGAAACCCTTTCCCTGTGGAAAACCAAATAGGGCTCTTTACACATCAGAGCCTGAAGCTCGGAAACCCTTCGAGCCGAGGTAACAGCAACCAAAAAACAAACCTTCCAAGAAAGGTAACGCAACTCACAATCCGCTGCTGGTTCAAAAGGAGGGAGGGTGAGTTTCTCCAACACAAAAAGGAGGTCCTAGGGTGGGACAGGGTCCCAGATGGGAGGTCTCATATGTAGAATTCCCCTAAGAAAGGTGTGGGTTACATCCAATTTTGCCAATGCTCTATCTCCCACAAGAGCATGATAGGCGGAGACTGCTCACATGTGCACCTTGATAGAGGAGTAACTCAGACCCTTATTGTACAAGGAGAGGAGGTACTGTAAAGCTGAGTTCACAGGGCAGGTGACAGGATCCAAATGCTGCGGCGATGCCCAAAGACAAAAATGCATCCACTTCATAACGTAGGCGGAGCGAGTAGAGGGCTTTCTTGCCGACACTAGGACCGCCGCCACTTCCAGGGAAACCCCGTATCTATGCTGAGCTACGTCTGAAGGAGCCAAGCATGTAGGTATAAGGATCGAAGATCCGGATGGACCAGCGACCCTTGGTCCTGGGACAGCAACTGCGAGCATATGGGCAGCAGAATTGGAGGTTCCATTGATAACCGCTGCAGTAGTGGGAACCAAATCTGCCGAGGCCATTTGGGGGCCACTAGGTTCATTCAGGCCCCTTCTGCCTGTAACTTGAGCAGCACTCTCTGAATGAGAGAGAAGGGTGGAAAGGCATAGAGAAACCTCCCTGCCCAGCAAAGGGATAACGCGTCTGGCCAGAAAACTCCAGGCACGTGCTCTCACGAGCAGAACGTTGGCAGTTTGGCGTTGCGTGGTGACGCACAGAGGTCCAGTTCTGGAAGACCCCACCTATCGAAGAGCTGGTCCGCCACGGACTGTAGCAGCTCCCACTCGTGCGCTCTGGAACGCGACCTGCTGAGGCTGTCATCCAGATCGTTGAGGATGCCTGGAATGTGCACTGTGGACAGCAGAACGCCCCGCTCCAGCGCCCAGTACCAGACTCTCATCGCTTCCCTACAAAGAGGATACGAATGAGTGCCCCCTTGCTTGTTGATGTAAAAGACAACCGCCATGTTGCCTGTCTGAATTAGAAGAGAGCCTGGCACCAAGTCCTCTTGAAAAGCCTGTAGGGCAGAGAGGACTGCTCGCATTTCCAGCACATTGATGTGAAGGGACTGCTTCTTGAGTGACCAAACCCCTTGCATTCGACAAGCACCCAGGTGGCCCCCCACCCCAGGTCCGAGGCATCTGTTGTCAGAGTCTGACCTGGTGGCTCCGGATGAAAGCTGACCCCTTTCTCTAGATTGCTGGGGTCCATCCACCAAAGCAGAGTTCTCCTGACTGGCTCCGAGATCTTGACCGGGGAGTCTAGATCATCGTGGCTCTGGTCCCACTGCATCCTGAGCATCCACTGCGGGACCCTCATGTGGAGGTGGGCCAAGGGAGTGACAGGAATGGCCGACGCCATGTGCCCCAGTAAACTTGAGGAAGTTCCGAGCCGGAACTTGAGGAGTTATGGAGATCCGTTCTGCCATCTCTTGCAGGCAAACTCCCCTGTCCTGGGGAAGGAAGGCCATGCCCTGGACGGAATCCAGGATCGCTCCTATGAAGGCGAGCTTTTGGCTGGGCTCTGGGGATGATTTTCTTAAGTTCAGGGTGATCCCCAGCTCTCGGAACAGAGTATAAGTGTCTTAGAGAGCTCGTAAAAGGCTTACTCTTGACGGGGCTGTAAGCAGCCAATCGTCTAGGTAGGGGAACACGTAGTGCCCCATACGCCTTAGAGCCGCAGCCACCACTGCTAGGCACTTGGTGAAGACTTGCGGAGCGGAAGAGAGGCCAAACGGAAGCACTCGAAACTGAAAGTGCTCCCCTTGGAAGTGGAACCTCAGAAACTTCCTGTGGGGAGGATAGACCCGGATATGCATATATGCATCTTGCATGTCAAGAGAGCACAGCCAGTCCCCCTGGTACAGCAAGGGAAGGAGTCCATGAAGAGGCACCATCCTGAACCTTTTGTACTCGATAAAGAGGTTTAGAGGACTGAGGTCCAGAATGGGACGAAGGTCCTGAGTCTTTTTTGGGACCAGAAAGAAGTGGGAATAGAACCCCTGCCCTCGCTGATGCAAGGGGACCCTCTCTATTACTCTCTTCTGCAAGAGGGTCTGGATCTCTCCTATTAGTGGGATGTAAGAAGGAGGATAACGGGAGAGCTTTGGTGTAGTGTGCGGTGGAAACTCTGAACTCCAGCGTGTCCCCTCTCCTGATGATATCCAAGACCCACTGGTCTGCGGTGATTGACTTCCACCCTTCGAAATGAAGGGAGAAGCGGCCCCCAACCGGCTCCCCTGGATCTTCCTGCGGAAGGGGGGTGGAAGGGAGTCATTGGGCAGAGCCGGGAGTGGGGAGAGAGGCCTGGGAGGACTCGGGCCCATGGGCAGGAGGTCCACCAGATTGCTGGTTTCCGGATCGCCTGCGAAAGCCTCCTCTCTGCCCCTGTTGGTTGCTATGGGCTGGACCTTGACTGCCTGAGGACTTACAAAAAGGCCGTCTACGGTGTTATCGTCGCTGGTCGCCACGGTACATCTGGTGGACCAACCAGATCGACTTGCCCGACTCCTGGAGGCGGGAGATCAAGGCCTCTGTCTCCTGCCCAAACAGCACGGTACCCTGGAAGGGCAGATTCTTGATACCGGCCTGTAGATCCTGGTGAAAGCCCAAGATTCAACCAGGCATGGCGCTGGAGGCACACCCCGGAAGCGGCTGCCCTGGCTGCCATGTCTGTAGTGTCATACAAGGCTCTCAGGACATGGGAGCCTACGTCTGAGCCCGATTGGAGGAGGGCCAGGAGCTCTGCCTTTTGGTCAGAGTCTGGTATGGTCTTCATCAGCTCTAGTCCCCTCTCCCAAAGCACATTCTGGTACTGTACCATATGCGTCAGAAAGTTGAGGGAACGGATGGAACAGGTGGAAGCAGCATATACCTTTTTTGCCCACCTGGTCCAAATAACGAGACTCTGGGTCGGGAGGCTGGGAGCTGAGGTGCTTCGGTTGCCTGGACTTGTCATGGGCAGCCGTGATCACCGAAGAATTGGCCTGAGGGTGTTCCGCTATAAAGGGTTCTGCCCTTGGGGCCTTATACAGCCTGTCCGACTTTTTTGGAACTGCCGGGATTGAGGCCGGATGCATCCAGGTGGTTCTGGTAAGGTCCTGGAATGTATCGACCAAAGGAGGGATAACCAGAGGCTTTGGCTCCTTTTGCCTCAGGTACCTGGCCAGTCTCCGGCGTTCCAGATCCAGGTCCTCCATGTCCCACTCGTTGGAGGCCTGGATATGCCTCATGATGTCCATAAAAGTAGGATCGTCCGGAGGCGAGCGAGACTGGTCCTTCTCTCCTGGGGAGCGCTTCAGATTGAGAGAGGAAGAGGAGGTATCCAACTTGGAATAGTCTGACCCTGTCCTATGACCATGCCTTCGCTGACGTCGGTAGCTAGGGGACCGACACTGGTCCAAAAAGCAAGAAGGGCTCCTGCAGCGTGACCTAGACAGACATCGGGTACCCGAGTCCCGGGAGCGACGTTGGTGGTCCTGAGAACCTGTGCGGGAACGAGCCATGGAGGGAGGTGTAGGCTGGCGCTCCGGCGACTTCCTCGGGGAAGACTCACCTCCTCCTGGCTGTGGTTTTTCCGCAGGGTCCGATACCGGTGTCTGGGCCGGCGACGGGGAGGACTGCTTGTGGACCTGCCCCCACCAAAAGGAAAAAAGATCCTTGAGCTCATCCTTGGTGAATATTTCAGCGGCTCGTTTCGGGAAGGAAGTCTCCAGAACGCGAAGGAGAGCTCTCCTGAGGGCCCGGGGAGGAGGACTTGGGCGACGGGACGCCGGCTCTTCTGGCATTGTTCCCACATCCTTCGCCTTCGACCGCCGCCGGTGTAGGTACCGAGACAGGGTGCCGCCGGGGCGCCGGAGAGTCCTTGGGCTCCGGAGGCGCGCCTTTAGCAGGCGGCGTCAGTGCCTTAGCAGGTGGGGCCGAAGCAGGCACCTCTAAGGGCTTAGCAATGACCCTTAGCGGGGTCACCTTTGGCTTGGTCGGCTTCTCCCGACAGGCCGGCCTTAGCCTGAGTAGTCTTCAGGAACTTTCCAGAACCTGAGGGATGGGCCTTTTTAGGAGAGGGCCGCGAGTGCAAGCGCGACTGGGACCGGTGTCGGGACAGACTACGGTCCTTGCTATGGCGCTTTTTCTCTTTTCGCTTCCCCTCCAAGGAGTGCAGATCCATCTTCTGCTTCAACAGGTAGGCTTTAAGGGCCTTGAGGCGGCAGATGTGGGTCCGCTGGTAAAGGCCTGGCAATCTGCGCAGTTGGCAGTGTCGTGGTCCGGGCCTAGACAAAAAACGCACCGCCGATGGCCGTCCTTCACTGGGATCTGCCTCCCACACTCACACTTGTTTAAGTGTTCAGGAGATACTGACACCCGAAAAGACATCAGTCGATCTCGGCCGGGCAACGGCTGACGTCGGACTCGGTAACTGAGATAAGAGTGAGGAAAGCAATGCTCAAAAGGCGGAAAAAACAACCGATGGGCACCGGACTGACGTTGGGTACCTTAATACGAGAAAACCCATCGAAAACGAGTGTAAAATCTTGATTGTAGAACGAAATCCACAAGTTTTGAGCTGCAACTGCAAGCAGAAGCTGTTCCTTCTTCTTCACATGCAGGACGCGGCGGGAAAGAAATGAGGTGGAGCTGAGTCCGCCCACTCTTGTACCCTGACCAACGGGGCCGGGCAGGCGTCGGGAGCGGTCCCTGCTGTGTATTGTTAGCAGAAGTTTCACCGGTGGGTCCTAGTGCCTCCGGCGTAGTCCTGACTGTAATAGCCTGCTGCAAGAGCTCCCACTCGAAGTAAGATCTACTGTTACAGTAAGAAACTAACTGTTCTATCTTCTTCGCGTATAACTCTCATCAGGCAACACCTATGAAACAAGTATCAAGCAGTACTGGCTGGAGCCAACAAGCTTAAGAAAGAAGGTCCGAAAGCACAGCTAGTCCAAAACCATCCCTTTTTTTTGTGAGGCGATTTCCAGACTGTAGTGTTTAGGGAAGGTGTGGACAGTACTCCAGGTGACAGCTACACATATCTCTGCAGTAGACACAGTCTTGAAACAGGGAGAGGTTTTGATGGTTCCTTCGACAAACACACCATCGAAAAATCACTTATAAAAGTAATTACTGTACTAACAGGAAAACAGCGGCAATCAAAGCAACATTTCCGTAAGCAGTCCAACAAGTATGGTTGACAGCTGGGAAAAGAACGGAGAAGGAAAGGGGCCACCCAAGTTTATAAGGCCGCCGACATCCGAAATTGTTATGGGCGGCCCCTGGTGGACTGCTTGCAAAAAGTTTCAATGTGATCCTAGCACCTGGCGGCCATAAATTCCATCGGTGTGGCCTCATGACAGATATATCCTCAAAGAAGAGCTACAAGGATTTGAGGAAATAACGTCTGGGGGAAAAAAAAATTAAGTTAGAATCAGTATTTCAACCATTGGTTCCTCAGGAATTTTGTCTTGGGATATGCCCACTTCCATAATTGCACGAGCAAGAAGCCTTACCACAGGTTTTCACACAATCAGTATGACTGACCTCTATATAATGTTTACCTGAGTGTTAAGTGTTCTTTAAATAAGATTCTGTCTGAGGGACAAAAGTCCGGTTAACCTGCAAATACTCCACACGGCAAAAAAAACAAGGGCCAGAGAAATAAAGAAAATACTTACATATGAAATATATAAACAAAGCCGTGTCTAAATATTTTATATCATCCAGAGATTTACCAGTGACGACAGGTGCTTTTTATGTGTTCTTAAAAGGGCTGAGTAACAAGTCTTATGCTTTCAAATACTGCATCTATTTGCAAAGTATTTATATCATCTTCTGAAAAAACAGGACACCTTTGTAAGTGAGCCTTGACTCGATAGAGGTTTCCTGATGGCCAAGTAGCATAAACATATAGATATATTAACAGTAAGCCCAAGTACTGAACCATGCTATGGACTTATTCTACACTCCAATGAATGTGAAGGTAAAAACAAAAGCTATTCTACAAAAGCATATTGCTCGCCTTTAGACTAAAGCGCATACAAACATTATTATGTGTTAACATGACATTCAGCTTGCTGATAATCTATTCAGATTCTCTTCACTCTAAAAAATATATGCAATCAAACAACCATTTACACAATAAACACAAAATTAGCTCTCAAGCCCATATGGCTAACATCCCGAAGTGCAAATGACTGGCCAGATGTATGCCACATGGATTAGGATGCATACAGCACCTTCTGCAGATTTGTTGAGGCGCTCCTCCAGCCTAATGCAAGAGCAGCAGCACAGCACTAAATAACAGGGGATATAATTTCCTATGCAGTGTGTCTGTATCAATTTGCAATGGGCCATTCCATCACAAAGTGCCTTAGTACAGCACTGCAGCCAATACTCGTTAGCTAACAATGCACCAGTACTACAGCACTAAGAGCGGGCCTACTGGTTAAAAAATAAACAAGGCAGTTATTGTGTGGGTGACAGGGGTTATACTCCACAGCACAAACAGGATTCCGAATCAACGCCCCTTCTCCAAATCGTGCATGTCTGTCTAGACAAAAGAGGGTAATGCCTGTTGAAAATGGTACAGCTATAAAAACACAAGCAACAAACAGGACACAAAATGGAAGCTCAGAAGGTGCAATTTCAGATTCAAAGCTGAGTAGCATCAGCACAGGCCAAGAACTGCCTAGCGACAGCTGTGGCAACAGAATGTTTTGCAAACAATAAGTGCATGGAACAGAAAAGAATGCAGTCCACAGTCAGTTTATGGAAACCACTCTATTTAAACAGGAACACAGTCATCACTAAGAGCCCCCACACTCAATTGTGGGACTGGTCCCAATGTGCACTTTGTGTGCAAAAACATTTTGGTTTATTTACTTATGGTTTATTATAGTATAGTAGACTGTATTACACTAATTAAGCAGTCTAGGAAGAAAGTCCCACAAGACCTGACCTGAGACCAGTTTCTCTTTTTAACTGGTCTGGGACCATTTAGTGTCACACATGTGTCTAACTACAAGCTTGAGAAGCACCAGCTAGCATAGCCTAGTGGTTAGGACACACAGCTGTGATCTAAAAGGTCTGGCTTTGAATCCTGGTTTCCCTAAAATTCTTTTAACCTCAAGTTTCACAGGAGCGGAGACCCATGGCAGTGTGGTATTGAAATAGTAAATCTACACTAAAGGCTGTGAAGTGCAAGAAAAAAAAACTAAGTGCAACAAACAAAACAGTCTCAGATCAGGTCTTCCGGGACTAATCTTCCTGGAGCCTAAATTTTGCTTAGTTGCAGGCTGACATCTTCTGTTACTACAAATTCCAGAATCCCCTGCTGATGACAACAGTCCAGCAGGCAGCAATGAGAAGTTTCAACAGGCTGCAGTACATGTTAGAGTAAGCTCTGATCTTTTGTTTGCTAGTCCCGCTGTCTTCCATGGGCTATATACAGTCGCACAGGACTATACCTAGCCCCTGGAGAAAAGTAGTCCCTGAAAACATCTGATCGGAAATTATAAAGGCTGTAACATGCACTGCGGGCCACTGAATCTTCCACTGTTGCCTACAGTTCTGGTGTCAGCTGCTGGGGATTCTGGGATTTGTAGTAAAAGAAGACAGCCTACAACAAAGCAAAATGTGTCTCGACAATCTACTATACTACAGTAAATAGCAATTAAACCAAATATTTCTGCCCACAAAGTGTACATTGGGACCAACCCCATTGTGCTGACAATTCCCCTTTAACGGACTGCTTTCATGCAACAAATTATTAAAAATCCATCAACAAACAATTCCATTTGAACTCACAAGAGGTTAAAAACATTTATTGTGTTTTTTTTTTTTGTTTTGTTTTGTTTTAAAGGGGAACATTCGGGACTAAGAGCCACTCACTTAAGTGTGGGGCTGGTCTCAATTTGCACTGTGTGAGCAAATATTTTTTATTTGCTGTTTATTATATTATAGTAGTTTGTATCACACTGACTTAGCTGATTTACATGTTGACATTTTCTCTACAAAATGCCAGAATCCCCTGTAGCTCACGTCACAGGAGTGAGAGATTCAATAGCCTGCAGTGCGATGCTGAGCTTTTTTAAGCTCGGGTCAGATGTTTGCCAGTCCTGCTGTTCTCCTGGGGCCATGTACAGTCCTCTGGGCCAAGGGTCATACAATGCACTAAAATCTGTTAAAAATTTGTTCCAGAATCCCCAACTTCTCAGTGCCGCACAGTCCGCACACTAACAACTAGGCCAAATGGTTGGCCTTCTGCTTTAAAATGTACCAGACACAGACACTAAGATGGACTACTCATGGATTTCTTAGGATTTTCTGTTGAGACATCTTTAGAATGGGTACTTTTAAAGGGATGCTGTAAATCCCTTAGGCCTCAAGTTAGTTTCGGCTTCAAACTGGCTGTTTTGTATAATTCTTCCTTTTTTTTTGTTCAAAATGTGTTTTCAGTTTTTCCTTCCATTACAATAACCAAACATAACATATACAGTAACTGAACCACATATCGCACACAGTTGTACCGAACAGATTTATAAAACTTTACATACAAATTTACCTCCATCAGAATATTTAGAGGATCATTCCTCAGTCCTGCTATCAGTAATTTGATCATTATCCCACGACTATTCGACAACGTTACTTACAGTTTGTTGCACCAGATAAATAAATACCTCCTTTTTCTTAACAAAACTGAAAAGTAGACTCTTGTAATCCTACCAAATCCAGTAATTTCCTTTAATCTCTTATTCACTACATTGTTCCTTAACTTCATGAACATTACATATAAACCTCCAGCCACGCGTGATGAAGCAGTATCACCTTACTGCATCGTAAGCAGCTAGACTGCGTGAGGGGTGCTCAAGTTGAAGGCAGGATGCAGTGGGAAGTAGATCAAGGATTGTAATAAAAAACTAGTGTACTACTGCTAATATGGTGGGCAGTCAGTTTATGCATTTATTAAACTGGTTTTCCAGTATTTATATTTATTTATTTATTTGAATTCTTGGATTATATCTTTGAGCTAGAAGCTCTTTTACAAAGGTTCCACGTAAGAGAAACACAATAGACATACAATTAAAAAAATACTTAATAAGACAGAGCGGTATTATGCAATTAAGAGGCTTTCAGGAGTCAGCTGGTGTTAAACTTGACAATTTAGATGGATAATTCTGATAACATAAAAAACAAAGTAAGTGCGTACGTCATAACATTATAACAGACAATAACGAATCAGCTAGTGCTGACCTTGTAAGGTTGTGGGGTGGGTAAGACGGCAAGCGGGGGAAGGGGTAGCACAGGAGGGAGCAAGGCAGAGGTGGAAGCAGGGTGATGGTGTAGAGGGGAAGGCGGAGAGATGTCTCTTGAGGAAGGCAGACACTGCTGCTAAGTGCGGAGAGGGGTAGGTGGAGTTTGCTCTTGCGACAGGGCAGTTTCCTGCTTAGGGAGGGCAGTTGCAGCTGCTAAGAGCAGTGAGGTGTTGGCGTAGCTTACTCTTGAATGGGCCAATTTTAGGTTCAGACAGAATGCCCCAGTGAAGGGCATTCAGCCAAAAGGGGGCGCGGTGCGTGAAGGACCATTGTCCTTGAGAGGTATGACAGAAAGTATGTCTAGAGTCCGATGGGGGTTGGTCATTAGATTAAGGAGGTTCTGCATTGCTTGGGGGGGGGGGGGTATTAGGCCTAGGCAGGTTTTCTTAGCTAGGTGACAGGTCTGGTATTTCATCCTGCCCTTTAGGTGCAGCCAGTCAGTCAGAGCGTGCACGTTGCATATATGGGTGAGTCAGTGTGCTCCTGTTATTAGCCCACAGGCTTTGTTTACTACTGTGGTGATCCTTTTACGAGTAAGGTCAAATGCAGCACTACACACAACCGAGCCGTAGTCTATGATGGAGACAACTGGAGCTATTCACTGTGAACCAAAGCACCTCAGTGGTCATACAGTGTTTATGCCTGTATAGGAGGCCAATCCTACTATTAACTGCTTTTGCAACATGGTCTGTGAAGGATGAGGAGCTGTCAAGTGTTACCCCTAAGTATTTGAATGTGTGCATCAGTTCAAGTGGGGTGTTGAGGCTATTTAGTATAGTTATCTGATGAGATTTATGTTTGTTGTGTGGGTTTGCGAACAGCAGGACTTCCGTCTTTTTTTAATTTTTAAATTACTATTTGTGTCTCCTCCTCTCGTGCCCCATCTCCACTCCTTCTGGAGATACATATAGCAGTCTCCCCACATCGCGACCTGCCTGATTCTACTCTGGTGAGTCTCCATCGAGCCAAGGCTATACCCCCAGGCGGGTACGGAGCAGGGCTGCTGCGCCCAGACAATCTTGCAGTGTCAGACTCACCGGGATGTCAGGCAGGCACAAGCAATCAGGGTCTCCGCTGAGGTCTCCATCATCTAGGAGACCGGGCACTGTTTTTTCCGGTGTTCTGGGGGAGTGGCGCGCACCGGACATCATGGCATCACTCCCGATGTCACCACTCCCCAACTCCTCGAGTCAGTTACAACGCTTGCTGTGCCTCCAGCTTCCGCTAGAGGCCAGGCATGGATGAGCAAAGCCCCCCTTCCTCCCGGGAGAGGAGAGCTGTCCATCAGACGCTCAATCCTCTCCCATCCCTGCTGACCCACGAAAGCCTGGGCTCATTCCTGAACCCTGGTCGTCGGCGTAGCAGGAGGTGTGGCATTCTGCATCTCAACCCTCAGTGCCACCGGGCCAGCTTGACTTTCGTCTTTGCTCCTTATCTCATGCACCAATGTGATATATACTCCCGGCTGGAGTGCTTCCTCGGACAGTCACCACACCTTCGTCCTTGGCAATTTCATCGACAGTATCATCAGAACTGCCATCCCTCCAGCACTCGCCTTATCCCTCAAGCCTGCAAATCCCTCCTACTACCTGTGATCTAGTGACTCTCAGGTCCTCCTGGTCCCTAAAACTCGCACCCAAATGGGTGATCGGGCCTTTGCTGCCTATGCCCCCAGGCTGTGGCACTCCCTGCCTGCCAGGACCCGCTCCTCCCCCTCCGACCCGCTCCTCCCCCTCCAATCGCTGTTTCAAAGCCTCCCTATGGGGCTTCCTAAAAATCAGCCTCCACCTGTCTCTGCACCTGAGCCTTTATAACCCAGTCTCAACTGCTGGGCAACGAGTCCCCGGCTACCACAAGCACTTTGTCCTTTTGGATGGCTCGTTTCCATCTGCGGTACTATAAATACTGGGTCCCTTGGCTGACCCTACATGTAGATGTCTGTTGACCATGCTTGTACTACTCTGTTTATCTAAATCTTGATGTTATCTATGCGCCTGATGATCTTGTATGCACACTGATTCACCTGTTATTGATGTATCACAGATACATAGACAGTGTCGGCAGATAAGGGCCTATGGCCCACCCAGTCTGCCCATTTGAGCTTGTAAGTTCAGTTTATGTTTTCCTAGAAGTCTGTTGCCCCTTAACCCTGACCTCCAGAATTCCTTTATGTCTATCCCATGCATTCTTAAATTCCGTGATTGTTTCAGCCCCCACCACTTCCTCTGGCAGGGTGTTCCACTTGTTCACCACCCGCTCTGTGAAGAAATTCTTCCTCACGCTTCCTCTGAATCGCCCTCCTCCAACTTCATCCCATGCCCTCTAGTCCTGGAACATCTTTTTTCGCTTAAAAATAGTGTATTCCTGCACCCTTTTCCTCCCTGTAAGATACTTGTATGTCTCTATCATATCCCCTCTCTCCCTCCTCTCCTCCAGGGAGTACATGTTCAGTTTCTTCAACCTGTCTTCATAGGACTTGTGATGCAATCCATGCACCATCTTTGTTGCCCTTCTCTGAACCTTCTCTACCCTGTCTATGTCCTTACGTAGGTATGGTCTCCAGAACTGTACACTGTACTCCAGGTGGGGCCTCACTAGTATTGTATCTTGCTGATCTTCTGGGCTGAATGTAGACATCTGTTGCCCCAGCTTGAATTAAGCTGCTAACTACCTCCAGATGTATATTAGCTGCCTGATGCTATTGTATGTACCCTGTATTTGCCTGACGTTCATGTTTGTACCTTTGTAATCCTCCCGGGTCGCACCTGAAAATAGGCACTTGACTGTCTAGTGTGCTTATCTGGTTAACAAAAGCAAATAAATAAATAAATACATTTTATAATTCATACGCAGTTTGTGCTTAGAGAACCAGGCTTCAACAGTTGAGAAGTTATGCTGGAGTTGTATCTCCAGAAGGTGCAGCTCAGGTTTACTGGTAAAAATAATGGCATCATCCATAAAGAGGAGTACTCTATCTGTGCAGACACGGGGGAGGTGGTTTAGGAAAAGACTGAAGAGTACAGGGCCCCAATATCAAGCCTTGTAGGACACCTGAGCACACTTGTCGGCTATCCGAGAGGATTCGATTTATTTTGACTTGTTGGGACCTGCTCCCAAGGTAGCTTTTGAACCACCCCATAGTTTCAGTTGAGAGCCCTGTGGTGGAGAGTTTCTCAAGCACTAAGGCATGGCTGACCATGTCAAAGGCTTTAAGTGAGGTCGATATAGGTCGCCCTCAATAGCTGACCATGGTCAAGAGCACTATGAATGTAGCCAGTGTACTCTAGCAATGATGTGGTGGTACTGTGTGTGCCTTGCCAAAATCATGCTGCTGTGGGCACTGGATCTGGTACTTTTCAAGGTAATCAACTAGTTGATCAGATACAATGCGCTCCAAAGCTTTGGGGGGGGGGGGAAGAGATGGAATGGTAATGGAGCTATAGTTTGCATGGAGGGCCCGATCCCCGCTTTTATGGACTGGCATTACCACAGCAGCTTTCCATTTCTGGGGGAATTGAGCATGCCTTAGGGATAGGTTCAGTATTTTAGTCAGTGGGATTAATACCTCATCCAGGGTGAGGGCAATGAGTTTGAGATATTGAAAGGCACTACTGTATCTTGGATTTCCTAGCACTCGTTGCAGATATTGTCTGGCCTCAGCCTTGGAGACAATTTTACGAACATACAAAATTTGCCAGCAGATAAAGGCCTAGAGGTCTATCAAGTCTGCTCGAATGTGCAGCTAGCACCCCTCATTCTGCAGAGATCAGGCAAGCGCCAAGCAAAGCCCCCCCCCCTTTGAAATAGAAGAGGGTGGGGCAGTGGTGGAGCCTTCTCTGCCTACACTGTTTTTGGTTACATCAAAGAAGTCGGGGGGGGGAGTAGACTGATGAGGTCAGAGAAAGCACTGTTGAAAGGGTCAGCGATTACCTTTGGGTCCTGGGTGATCTTCCCATTGACAGCTAACATGGAGGGTGCGTTTTTGCTAGTTTTCTCCATCAGGTCTTTCAGGCTGCCCCAAAACTATCTGCCATCTCCACAGCAGTTGGCGAGCTCATCCTTGAAATGGTGACTTCTGGCAAGGCGGACTGCTGAGTACAGGTGTTCCTGGTCCTTTTGTATTGCTGGGTGTCACCCTGTTTACCAGTGGCTTGTGCTTGATATCACAAGTTATCCCTGGTGGCCGTGCGGTAAAGAAGGGTCTAGCCCAGTGGCACGGTGGGTTGAGGTGCTGGACGCCGCGCCAGCGACCTGGGTTTGGGGGTTAGCAGGGGCAGAAAAGGACTGAGCACCCGGAAGACTACTCTCCTTTCCTGAGGGTGGGTGGCTGCGCTTGCCACAGTGCTAGTGGCTCCTGGTGGTGACAAGGGGAAGCACCACTTGTGGCATGCTCTTCACAGGCTGAGTGGCAATGGACGCGTTACGCACGGCCACGTGCCCGTCACGTGCAGGGCATCACTGCACATCTGCACTCCCAGGGCACCAACAAGCAGAAAATCCCTGGCCCCACAGATAGGCGACGGCAACCTCCAGTGCCCGCCACCATACACCCAGTGCCAAACTTGCCTGGCCGACTCTCCCGATCCCCTGCCTTGCCTTGGGTCTGGTTTGGGGTGTCGCCGGGTCTGGATAGAGTGGGGGGTGTCTGTCCCAGATTTCCCAGGGAAGCAAGGAACAGGTGGGTGGTAGAGTGAACATGGTGAGTGGGGTCTGCTAGAGAGAGAGGGGGGCCAAAGCAGAAATAAAGTCAACAACAACAAAATAAATAGAGGTCAAGAAAGGACAGGGTGATCCAAGAATTAACTGTGCCCTTACGCTCACGTTTTCTTACAGGGCATGAATGTCACAGGTCGCGTTGAACACTGTGATAAAGTATTTGGGTGCTTGGTCGACATCTTGGGTAGCATCAACGGGGGACCAGTCAAGATGTCCGAGATAAGATTTTAGGGGTTCAAGCTAGACTTTTTTCACGACTCAACCTAGGATGGTTTTGGCATGGGGTTTAGTGGCTTTATTGGACCAGTTGCATAGGATAGGGGAGTGGTCGCTTATTTAGTCAGGGAGGACAGTGGTGTTGAAGATTCTCTCACAGTGGCTGGTAAGAATCCAGTCCAGTGGTGTACTAGAACCAGTGTGGCAACTGACCCTAGTGGGGGAGTCAACCATCAGTGTACACTGATAGTGGAGAGGGTGTCTTTGTAGGGGGCAGTCTCTGGAGATGGCCAGTTTACATTAAAGTCACCCAACATTAACACTTCAGAATTTTGGTAAAGGCTACTTAAGTAGTCAATAATCACATTAGTGCACTGGCCTGATCTCTAGGAAGGATACAGATCGATACAACAGTGAGAGATTTGCTATGGGCCCCTAACAGTAACTCTGACCACTAATGCCTGTACATTTTTCCCCTGTATCTATTTTGAGAAGGGCGTGGCACCAGAGATTATCCTTACAATACACTGCACAACCTTCACCCCTTTTGCTGAGCCTATCCTGTCTAAAGAGGGTGTATCCATTTAGGGTGATTTCTGTCGGGGATCTCTGGTGTAAGCCACGTCTCCACCACAGAGAGCACATCAGGCCTGTGCTGAGTAGCCCATACTTGGAAAGCATCAATTTTGGACATCAGGCTACAGATATTGATAGATGTCAATTTAAGGGCACAGTGTTTATTTCCGCTGCACGGTGTCTGTTGCTGGGGGCCAGGGTTGGGGTGAATGTTGCCCAACAGTAGAAGCAGTAGCAGGGTGAGTCGCAACAACAGGTACTGAACTGACTTGAGATTTGCTGAGTGTTTCCATCTGCTTACCATCCCAACCTTATTTCTGTGTGGTAGCAAGGTAAATCTGGGGATCCTTGCCCTGACCTAGCCAGCTGCATCCCCCACTCAAACCGCCAATAACGCAGTTCGAATCCCTGAAGCAGCCTGCCGCTCCTCTGGTCATCAGGTACTGACTCAGACTTTTAAATTTTGGTGCCTCAGTACCGGGAAGCGGCCATCTGGAACATTTCAGCCTTGCTACTCTGCTTCGCTTGCTGAAGGCTCCCTGGAACTGCTGGCTCATACCTGAGCGCTCTCTCTCAGTGGAGCTTCAGAACTACCTATTTGGGATTAATTTTGATTTTGTCCTTCTCTGCACGAACTACTTGGAGCACTTATTAGCTAGACTTAGCATATGTTTTTTTCAACTGTATACCTAAACTTGTATCATTCCTAAGCTTAGCCTGGAACACTGATTAGCTAAACGTAGTCCCAGTTTTTCAACTGTATATCCAAACTTGTTTATTATTCCTAAGCTTAGCACAGTAAACCATTATTTGCTCTGATTCTTAAAACGAACAGCCTGAACAAATCTGAATTATGTTTCTTACTGTTGCTCTGGCCAAGCTGTTCTAATTTATTGGAAGCTCCCTGCCAAATCTAATTAGAATTTTCCTGTTTACTAGTGTTTCCCAGCCCGTTACCCACTTGAGCTCTCCTGCCACCCCCGTAGCTGCGAACGCTGACAGGGTTGCCCAACCCCCTGCAACAGGACAGATCCTTCCTCTTCTTTGGCTTCCAAACAGTTCTAGCTCAGGCCATCCTCATTCTTTGTCCCTTAGTGCTTCTCTTGGAAAACCGTCCCTTGGTTCTGCAATAAATTAATTATTTTTGTCCCTCTCCCCAGGGTTCTGTGCCCTGACCGGCTAGCTGCATCCACCTCGAACTGCCAACAATGCGGTTCTGATACCTGAAGCTGGCCTACCACTCCTCTGATCATCAGGTACTGACTTAACTTTTAAATTTTGGTGCCTCAGTACTAGAAAGCTGCCATTTGGAACATTTCAGCCTTGCTGCTCTGCTCCACTTGTTGAAGGGTCCCTGGAACTGCGGGCTCACATCTTCTCCTCCTCCCTCCCTCCTCCTCTCTCTCTCTCTCTCTCAGTGGAGCTTGAAATCCCACCCACCAAGGTGGACAAAGTGTAATTTCCTAAGTACCCAGTTTCTAACTAACAAGCTATACTTTCTGCCCACTAGAGGGCTAATTTTCTCTCTACAGGCAGTTGCCGGCTATCTTGGGCTGCTTCTCCATGGCTTATTCTCAGCTGCTGAGCCATACGCCACCTAGAAGCCCATGGACTCGCAATTCTTCACTCTGCTTTTTGTCTTCTGGGCACCGTTCATTTGCTGGGGAAATGTATAATTATTAGTGCTGGGCACTGTTCATTTGCTGGGGAAATGTATAATTATTAGTGCTGGGCACTACTCATTTTGCTCGGGAAATGTATTAATATTAGTTTACTTATTTTTTATTGATTTATTTATTTTATTTATTTGAACATCAGTTTAACAACCTTTGAGCCAGAGGCTCATTTACAGAGGTACCTCGTCACAGAGAGGACAAACAGTGCAAGCAACAAACATCAGATCAGACAAAAAATCGGAGTACAGATAGGAGTCAGTCAAAATTGCAGGCATATGTCAAGCACAATATACAATACGCTTACAAGTGAGTTTTGCATAGTAGACAGTATGCAGTAGATACACGAAAACTGATTCAGTAGGCAGATAAAGGTAAGGCTGGGTGGAGGACAACAGTAGAGGAGTGTGGGGAAGAGAGTAGAGAATAAAGGTAATGCTGGTCAGGAGGTCAGAGAGCTGCTCAGCGAGCTTTGTCTGGAAGAGTAGGAGGGGCTTAGAGGCAGCTACAGCTGCGTGTAGAGAGCAGGTGATTTCTAAGGCTATTTTTAAAACAAGATAACGAGGGGGCATCAGTGATTCCGGCAGGGAGGGTGTTATACCAGCAGGGGGCTCTGTAGGGGTAAGCCCTTTGACCTTGCGAGGTTCTTGCCCTTGGTATAACCCGTGCAGTTTTGCAGGAAATACGGGTATGCACTGTGGGGTTTGCTCGGTGGATAGTGGCTGACAGACCTGGAGGGGATAGACCAAGGAGAGATTTTTTTAGTTAGTAGGCAAGTTTGGTACTTGAGGCGCTCATCAAGGTTGAGTAGATTAGCCATGGAGTAAAGAAGGCAGGTATGGGTAAATCTAGGAGCCCCAGTTATGAGCCTGCAGGCCTTGTTTAAGGTGAGGCGGATCTTGTGCAGGGCAGTCTGGTCAGCTGCACCATACACAGGTAAGCCATAGTCTACTAGGGATAGAACTGAAGAAGTGACTGCAAGTCGGAGGGCATCCATGGGGAGGCAGTTTTTATGACGATAGAGGATACCCAGCCGAGTGTTAGAGGCTGAGGTAAGGGCAGAGATGTGGGCATGAAAAGAGAGGGCAGGGTCAAAGGTTATACCTAGGTATTTATAAGAGTGAACTAGTTCAATAGGGAGTTTGGAGGTGGAGTGGACAGAGACAGGATAGTTACTGGATTTATTTTGGGGGTAGGCAAAGAGCACGGTTTTGGATTTCTTTAGATTAATTACGAGTCTGTGCTCAGTAAACCAGGCTTCTGCGTCATTGTAGGATTCCTGAAGAGAATCCTGGAGTGAGATGGGATTACTGCCAGCAGCAAAGAGACCGCATCATCTGCATAAAGTAGGATTTTACTGGTACATTAGTGCCGAGTTAATTGAGAGAATGTTTACTCTTTAGTGCTGGGTTATTTGGGGAAGTGCTTGTTTGATGTTTAATTATCAGTGCTAAATATACCCCTGAAATGTATTTAGGAAACTGTATATTTTTTCTGAAGTTGCAGTAGATCTTTATCCTACCTTTCCTAATTTAAACCAAAAAGTTAACCTTTATTACTCTCTCTCTCTGCTAAGACTATTTCTACTAATTCTGTAAGAGCTGTAGATCTTATCCTACTTTTTCTAATTTAAACCAAAAATGTAACCTTTTTTACTCTCTCTGCCAAGACTAGTTCTGCTTGAGCCTGGGGCAGGTCTCCCCCTGTACCAGCCTTGCTCCTTTTGTATCCTTACCCTGCTCTGCCTTTATATTCCTGTTATTAAACTATAACAGAGTCCGGTGCTCTAGCCCATAATCTTACTGAAGCTGGATAGAGAGCTGCTGTGGATCCAGATCTTACTGACAGTTGGATAGAGAGCTGCTGTGGCTCGCCTCCCTCATCCTGCCTACAGAACTAGGTTTAGTAAAAACCTTACGGCAAACATTGGCTATCCTCTTCTCATCTTACTGATAGTGGATCGAAAGCTGCCGCAGCTCACCTCCTTTATTCTGCCAATAGAACTAGGATTAGTAAAACCCTACGGAAAATATTGTGTCCAGGCCTTAGAATGAGGGCCATTTACTTGTTCCCGTTTGTCTCTTATTCTGCTATGCTCTCTACAATTTCATACTATTCTACATCAATCACTCAGGGTGTGTCCCAGCCAAGAACCACAATGGACTGCCAGGGTGCTTTTCACTACTCAGAATTCTGCATATGGGTCTTTAAATTACCCAAATTAGAACCTGCAATACATCTACCTTGACAGGCTGGAACTGATTCTATGAGGGCCATAGAGAGTACGACCCCATCCTTCTTCACCCAGGTCCCTCAGTTCTCCCTGCTTTACATGACATGGGTACTTATTTATACAGCTCTAGGCCCCCTAGATTTTTGTCCCAGGGACCCTCCTAACCTACTGAATAATCCCTGCACATGGGAACAGATTAGAGCACACAGGCTACTCATAGGAGCCATTAAGAAACTTTTGCTGCTTCTACTGTTGTGCTTTGGCAATGCTGAATTCAACCCTGGTCCCCTGGCAGCTATCTCATCCCCTGCCGACCTAGCCTGTATTAAAGGTGTGAGCTTTATGCATGTAGCCTATTAAAGAAGTTTGCCTCTATTCAGGCTCGGAATTGCCATACTTTGCCTGGTGTCCTGGTGGTCACAGAGTCTTGGTTTAGACCAGGTACCGCAGACTGTGAGGTGAATATCCCATCTTATACCTTGTTCAGAACTGATAGGCAGGCGAGAGGAGGAGTTGTTGCCATCTATGTTAAAGATACATTTTTAGCCTCAGCCATCGACTCAACCACAATTCCCAAAGAATTTTAAAGTCTGACTCTTCTCTTCAGTCTCTTTCTGTGTTTTAGGATGCTATAGGCCCCTGCCTACAGGATTACAGTTTTTAGACCACCTAAACAACACACTAGGTTCCTTGCCCTCGGAGATCATTATATTAGGAGACCTTAATCTGGACTGATTTTCCAGTGTCTCCATACCCCTTAAATCCATCTATGACTCCTTTGGATTATCGCAATGTATTACCCAAGCAACGCGCCCCAATAAGAAGAACCCAAATAATAGCACTCTGTTGGATCTTATTTTAGTAAGCAAACCTCATCTCTTTTCTCATGCTAGTGTGTTCATTTCTGATATGAGTGACTACTGTTTCATCACTGCCTGTACAAGATCCGCCACAAAATCACCATCCACATCCAAATTTACAGTCAAGAGGAATCGTCACAATTTTGACCCCTGTGTATTCATCTCTGACCTGCAGGATTCCTTGAGTTGGCAGGACTTCTACCTAGCAAAATCAATGAACACAGCATGACATTTTCCAAGAAACTGTGCTAGGGGCATTGGATAAGCATGCACCACTGGTTAAAGTCTGCCCTAAGAAAAAAATCATACCCATGGTTCATGGCAGATTTGAAGGCCACTTGCATAATAGAGACTCGCTATGGAAAACAGCTCAGAGAACAAAGCTTCCAGCTGATTGGACTTCATTTAGGAGGGCTAGGAATCTCTGTACTAAGATGGTTAGAGAGGCTAAGGCAAACTATTTCCATGCTGAACTTGACTCTTCCTCTAAGTGTTCCTCCAAATTCTGGTAAACCCTTAAGGACATCCAAGATCATGTACCTAATTCCCATATCCACAAAAATTATTATTGGTACGCTGGCCCAGTGGTGCTGAGGGTTGAGGTGCTGGACGCCACACCTCGCGCCACGCCAGCAACCTGGGTTCGGGAGCGGACTCGGGCTGTCGGGGGATGGCAGGGGAGGATTGAGCATCTGTAGACTGCTCTCCTCTCCTCTCCTGGGAGGGGGTAAGTAATGTCGGTTGTTGTAGAAGCGACCTCTAGCAGTGGCTGGAGATCCAAAGACAGCGGAGAAAAACGTAGGGATATGGGAGATGCGGCGGACATCCTGTGGGCGGGTGCGGGAGCGCGCTCATCTCGCGCTAGACATCACTGCACATCTGATCTCCCGGGACAACCAAGAAAAAGTGAAAAGAGCTGGCACCAGGGTAGGTGAAGGCCTGCTCACTACTCCCCAACCACATTCAACACCAGACTCGGGCACGTCTCCTTCCTTCCGACCTCAGGACTGCAGTTTGGACCCCATAGATAGAGCGCTGGAGGGGGGGCTCAGAGCCGGGAAGGCTTGTAGCCTGATGGAAATGGAATGGATTCAGAGAGATACAATGCACTGGGAGGTTTCAGGCAAAGCGGGACATCAGGGGTGAGTGAGCAAGAGCTGGAGAGAGACCTAAGGGACCAGCGTGTGGAGGAAAGAACTAATAATAAAAAAGATTATTATTGGTGCCACCACAGTTTCAGACAAGCCGACAATCTTTGACTCTCTCAACAACCACTTCGCTACTGCAAGGGTTAGCCTTTGATACTTCCCCTGCCAGTAACCTCTGCTCACAACTAGGAGTACAGGACCCAGAAGCTCCTGCCACTAGTACTGCGTTCTCCTTTCAGCTTGCATCTCTGAAAGAACGTTGAGGACCTACTGTTACATCTGGATACCAGAAGAGTGCTGGTGCAGACCTCTTAGACCGATTTTTCCTGAAACTTAGTCATCATGTCCTGACCATGCCAATTACGCATCTCTTTAACCTGTCCTTCTTGCAGGGTGATCTTCCTCCCTTATGGAAAACCACCCATGTGATCCCTCTGTACAAATCCGGAGACCCTAGCGACCTCAATAAATATAGACTAATCTCTTTACTCCCCATCCTATCTAAACTGCTGAAGAAAATTGTGAGTGTACAGCTTAGGAACTACCTAGAGTCCGCAAATTTGTTTAACCCACTACAATCGGGCTTTAGGCCTCCTCATAGTACTATTTTGGCACTTGCAAAGGTGACTAATGACTGGCAGTGCAACCTGGATACTAAGAACTTTGTCTGCGCAGCATTTCTTGACCTAAGCAAGGCGTTCGACACTGTCAACCATGACCTGCTCCTTGTATCCCTCCGTAACACTGGCTTGGACCCCTTATCCCTGAGATGGTTCTCTAATTACCTTAAAGGTCATCAGCAGCAGGTAAAAGCGGAAGGGGAAGTCTCACCACTAAAACCATTGTTGAGGGGTATACTGCAGGGCTCCATATTGGGTCCATTGCTCTTCGCAATATATATTAATGGTATCGATGTTAGCATCACATCTGCCAATATTCATCTCTTCGCAGATGATACGGTACTACACATTAGCAGACCTACTCCTGAAGGAGCACGTATGGATCTTCAACAGGAATTTAATCAGCTGCAACCAGGGCTTCAGTCAACTCCATTTTGGGAGTATCTGACTTTCAAAAATAAGGCAAAAACTTCCAAAATAAAGAGGGAGGAAGTGATTGACTTCCAGATGTTAAACCAAAATTAGAGGACTTCCAAAATTGCAGACATGATGGACTTTTCTTAAAAAAAATTGCATTTTACCACTAATTTATTATGTTAACATCCATACATTTGTCCATCCTAGAATACTGACTTCCAAAAGTGGGATCCTAGAAGTATTTTGAATTACAAAAAAATTGGAATGACTTCCAGATTTGAATTCCTGGAAGTTTTAGACTTCCATTGAAAATAAATTAACTGAACCCCTGGCTGCAACTACAGCTACTAAACCAGAAACTTCTCTTGAACGCAAAAAAAAAAGCAACAAAGGTGATGGTTTTTTTTCACACCTTGTACATGCAATTAAATTAACCCTGCCATCCAAGTAACCTCACCTCAGATCACTACACTTCGAGGCGAACTACTGGAATACGTAACCAAGTTCAAATACCTGGTGGGTTGGATCAACCACAGACTTTCCTTTATTGACCACACTTAAGAGCTGATAAAAAAGCTTAGGCAGAGGCTTGGCCTCTTTTACAGGACTGATCACCTACTTACACAGGATGCCAAGAGGAGACTGGTCCAGACCACTTTCCTCTCATTACTGGACTATGCGGATTTACTCTACAGCTAAGGCCCTGCCTCTATGCTAGTCAAACTAGACATGCTCTACCATGGAGCTATAAGGTTCATTACTGGTCTTCCATACCCCACGCATCACTGCTCCCTCTACATTGCTATGGGATGACCATCCCTCAATTATAGAAGACAGAGAAATACCACCCTCTGGACTTTCACAGCTATCACTAAGAAGCTGCCTCAATATATATCTCTGATTGTCTTCCACTAAGCACAGTAGGCAAGTATGCCCTGAGAAGCGCCTCATATATCAGTCTTACTGTACCCTAAGGTCAAATCACACTTTGGTAGGACATCTTTAAATTACGTATTACCCCTACTCTGGAACAAGCTGCAAAAAACATTGAAATTGGACCCCCCTTTCAAATTACCAGCATTCAAAACACTTTATGCTACAGCGAATCAGTCTGGATAATCGATCGTCCGGTTAATCGAAATTACAAATCAAAACACTCATACATTACGTAGAAAATAATTTTATTGAAAACTTATTGTGATAAAAGCAAATAAAGCACTTTAATCTAATGTTTTACTGTGTTTCATTTTTAAAAATTTCTGTCAATGTCTTTTGTTTTGACCAGCTGAGTTTTTTTCTCGACACAATTGCGAGCAGCCTGTTTAGTGTTATTAAATGTATGGGATCAGCATCTTTTTGGCGTTCTAACCAGTGCACACACCTCTTGAAGTGTTCCACAGCCTGGGAATTGGTTATGGTCTCTTCTTACCCTTCTTTGGTTTGTTCGTCGGGATCAAAATTGTCCTCCGGTTCCTGTAATCCATGTTCACTTACAAGGCTAACAATGTCCCCATCAGAGAGGTCAAGTGAGGTCTGAATCTCCTGATCATGCGCGTTGAGCCTCGCGATCTCCTCCGAAAAATCAAAGTCATTCTCTGGCATCTCATTGATATCCACAAGTTCGTTTGGGCTGCCGTCGGTATTTTCCTGCATCTCTGGCACTTCAACCACCCCACCAGACCAAATCTTCAGCATCGAGGAGAACGATCCAGAGATTCTCTCTGCTGTTGCCTCATCCCAGGACTCCCCAATCATATAGGAGACATCTTTCAGAGTGAGTTTTTTTAGTGTGTCTACCATTGAAACATCTGGGTCTGCCTCTGACAGAATGCGACGCAAGAGTTTTTTTCCTATATCATTTTTTGAGTCCCTCCAGGAACCCGTGGTCAAATGGCTGCAGTAGCGGAGTCATGTTAGGGGTCAAAAATTCAGTCCTGATTTTGTCATCAGTGGATTTCAATCCAGCTGGGTGAGCAGAGCAATTTCAACCAGGAGAATGGCTTTAGGGCTCAATTTGTTTTTTCTCATATGTTTCCTCACATCGGGGCCAAAAGTTTTGTGAAATCAGTGACAAAACAAATCACTGCTCATCCAGGCACTGCGATGGGTTTTCACAGACAATGAGGAGGGCTCCCATGTTTACATTCTTAAAGCAGCGGGGGTTGGCAAATTTACCAATCATTAAAGGCTTCAGCTTATGGTTTCCTGTAGCGTTCGCGCAACCTAAGATTATCACTCTGTCCTTTATTTTCTTGAAGCCAGCAGCAGTTTGTTCTTGAGAACTGGCCAGAGTTTTGTCAGGCAGCAAATGCTAGTAAAGCCCCGTCTCATGCGCATTGTATATTTGCTCCTCTGTGTACCCAACCCACTGTCCTGAATGAGTTTGTGCAATTTTTCCCTGTATGGCTGCACTTTGCTTTGATCTGCTGACACAAGCTGGCGGATTGAATATCGCTGCTTGAAGCGCTGCAGCCAGCCACTAGAAGCCTTAAAATCATTTGTCATGGGGATGTCATTTTCTTTATTTAGCTCCTGACTAAACTGTAAGGCTTTCTCCTGTAGCATTGGTCCTGACACAGATGCCCCCCTGCTACGCTGTTGAGCAAAGTTGCTTTTTCAAGTTTGTCATCTGAAGCCGGCTTCAGAGTTTTCCAGCGTTTCAGTTCTTGCTCGACTTGTAAGTTTGTGTCATGCGAAATGAGCTGCTCTTTCTGCTTTTTTAAGTCAGAGACCTGTTTGCCGATTCCGTAGGCTTCTGCTATACTGACTACTTTTTCCCCCTTCTCCAGCTTCTGGAGTATTTCTAGCGTGACGTTGAGAGGGAGAATTTTCCGTTTGCGCTTAACAGCCGTAACAGCAAAGGTTTGGTCTGCCATTTCTGAACGAGATTAGACTCTGAAAAGCACTTGATACTGTATTTTGCTGGGACACTTAAATAGTGAGAAAAATCAATCAACTAGTGAGAGAAAGTGAGTCATTAGGTGTTACATTCTGTAGTTACATCTAATGACACACCTACTCACACTGTCAGATTACCGCTACTGCTACAGTACTATGAGCTGCGAACAGAAAAACTTTAAAGGCTTTAACGTTGGGACTGAGACAGAAGTCCGTACGAGCGAGTTATCTGGATAATCGAGGTTCAACTGTAGTTCTTTTAAGGAATCCTGTAACTGTTTCCCCTGATCTTGTGCCTTAACTCCAGATAATAGTGTCCCCCCAGACCCTGTTAATATTACATTCCCATGTACTTCCTCATTCTCCAACTGCAATGTTGGAGCCCTGTATTTACTCCCTTTCTGTTGCCATCTTGTCAGAGAATGGAGTTTCCCACATTGAGTCCCCCAGCTTCGGCTAATATTCTGTACTCATGTATGTCCTCCTCCACCATCTGCAATTCTGGAGCCCCGTATTTAACTCTCTCCGGCTGTTGCCACCTGGCCTTAGCAAACAGTGTCCTTATGGGCACCCCCTTCCTTCAAATGCTTCCACTCTCTTATACCCCCTTCCCCCATCCAGGAATAACCTACCTTCTACTGTCATACCTTATATAATGCTCCTCTCACTTATGTTTACTGACAAGCTCCATATATATTTTGTATATATTGAATTCTAGGTATTTGTCATTCTTATTCATTCCATATATTGTACATTGCTTCCTGTTCAAATTATATTTGTATTATGGTTTTTTGTAAATCTTTTGTGTGTGTAACCACTTACTGTTTATTGTTATGTACCTTGTCCAGGTCCATCTCGAAAATGAGCTTTGCTCAATGGTGTTCGCCTGGTTAAATAAAGATTTTGATTGACTGATGTCAGTGAGTCACAGCAAGCATACATAGAGGCTGGCTATTCTGCGGTAAGTGTCAGTTACGTAGCTAATAGTGCCATGTGTATGGTATAAATCTGTTTCACAGGTGTAGTGGCAGATGATGTCCTGGTGACTCTTGTTCGTACTTGTAGTGGATACTGCAATTAGCAAGAGGGTTAGGTGAGGCATATATTTAAGGGCACTCATTGTTTAATGAGAGCAACTTATCACTATGAATGCCAAGGGGTTGCACTATGATTAAATAATGCAGCTACTGGGTTATTCGAGGTTATTTGGTAGTTCCAGACATTGATTGGACCAGTAAAAAAAACACGAAAATTAAAGGCAAAATAGCAAGGACAGTAAAAGGGGTGTTTCTAGGATGCAGGGGAACAGAAGGGAAAGGACAGCTAGGAAGAACCTACTAGGTTTTTTTTTGGGGGGGGGGCTAGAGTACTCTGAAGGCACATCCCAGTGGAATCACTAGCAGGCTTGGTGGCCTAGTGGACAGAGATGCAGTTGATCAAATAGGCTGTGCACCACAGGCATGGGTTGTAGTCCCATGAGGGGAAAAAAAAAAACAAATTGGGGGGGGTACCTAAAAAGATGGTTTATCAGGTCATAAAGGGAGGGAGGCTGGATACAATGGGGATAGCTAAGAACAGGGCACTTACAAATTCTATATAAGGCTCACTGAGCGGAGAGAACAGTGCCACCTAGAGGCTAGCCAGTATTAGCAGCTAAGGGAGGTTTGAGGAGATAGAATATCGCTGCACTGATCATGTGACAGTGTCACGTGCCTATCTGACCTATAAATGTAATGTCCGCCCAGGGTAGGAGGGTTGATGGGGCATCCACAGTACTACTGACGGTGGGTTAGACCTTAACAGCGCTGCTTACAGAGCCTCTGAAGTATCTGGTTCTTAGTGAGCTCCATGGACGCTGTTGGGGAGATCCAGTCTGATAATGTGAGGAGGCAGCCCATGGAAGAAAAGGAGATTAGGTCAGGTTGGGACAAAGGCAGGGAGGGCCAGAACAGGACAAGGGGGGGGGGATGGCATCTGCCAACAGCCCATGATCAGACACACTGGAGACCCCTGGTTACACAATGAAATGCAGTCTAGGCTGCAATGCCTCTAAGCCCCTTGTGACCTGCAAGTAATAAAGGGCACAGCAAGTGGTACAGGTCA
This sequence comes from Neoceratodus forsteri, assembly GCA_016271365.2. Taxonomy (NCBI): domain Eukaryota; kingdom Metazoa; phylum Chordata; order Ceratodontiformes; family Ceratodontidae; genus Neoceratodus; species Neoceratodus forsteri. The sequence continues at coordinate 81,178,521 of CM057453.1, forward strand.
CAAACTGCAACATTCCCAGCATTTAAAGATCCCATAAAGCAGTATCACGATCAGCAGTGAACCGTGGACTCAGTAAAGCATATTAAGGTAACTACAAAATACACTCCAGTGCCTTGTGGTCAGAGCCCAAATGATATAATGCTAAAACAATCAGATGCCTTCCTCCGATGGAAACTCTGAACTCCTGACTGATTCTTGCAGCCCTCAACAGCACTGCTTACAGAGTCTCTGAAGTACCTGGTTCTTAGTAAGCTCCATGGCCACTGCAAGTGGATTGAAATCCAGTATGGGGATGTGAGGAGGCAGCCTGATTCTTAGTGAGCTCCGCAGCCGATGCGGGGGGCGGGGGATCCAGTCTGGGGATGTGAGGAGACAGCCTGGTTTTTAGAGAGCTACACGGCTGTTGCGGGAGGGTGGGGGAGGATCCAGTCGGGGAAGTGAGGAGGCAGCCTGCTTTTTAGTGAGCTCCACGGCTGCGGGTGGGGGGGTCCAGTCTGGGGATGAGAGGCAGCCTGGTTTTTAGAGAGCTACACGGCTGTTGCGGGAGGTGGGGGGAGGATCCAGTCTGGGGAAGTGAGGAGGCAGCCTGCTTTTTAGTGAGCTCCACGGCCGCTGCGGGGGTGGGGTGGGGGATCCAGCCTGGGGATGTGAGCAGGCAGCCTGGTTCTTGGTGAGCTCTGCAGCCACTGCGGGGGGAGATCCAGTCTGGGGATGTGAGGAGACACAGCCTGGTTCTTAGTGAGCTCCGCAGTCACTGCAGAGGGGAGGGAAGAGAAGAAATCCATTCTAGAGATGTGAGGAGGCAGCCTGTTTCTTAGTGAGCTCCGCAGCCGCTACAATGTGGGAGGGGGGAGATAACCAGTCTGGGGATGTGAAGAGGCAGCCTGGTTCTTAATGAGCTACATGGCTGCTGCTTGGGGTGGAGGGGGGGTTGATTCCAGTCTGGGGAGGTGAAGAGAGCCTGGTCCTTACTGAGCTCCACAGCCATTTAAATAGTCTTTCACATGTGAGTTATCTCAAGCGAGCAGTTACAGTAGCTAAGGTTTCTGTCAAATAAGATCTATGGTGAATAAATAATACTTAAAAAAAAAAAAAACAACACGGAACTGTCCAATCTCAAGCACGCTCTTCTCTGAGGAAATGTAAAAGCAAAGGAAAGAAATGGTTAAGACATGAAAGGGGTGATTTTTCTTTGGTTTGCAGGCTTCATTCCTTCTTGAGAACTATTTTGAGTTGTATGGCAGAAAACCAGCTCTTTTTATGGTTCCTTGGTCCCACATCCTCGCTCATTAAACATATAATTGACAGAATTTGGTAGGCCAACAAGTTCCTTGGTTTCTTCTGTAATGTTTGGCATACTGTATTGCTGTAAACAAACCAAACCTCCCAAACTGCATTCAGTCACTGGGGAATTACATCACTAGACGTCGCCCCATGCCACACCCAATAAAGAAACCTATATACATTTTCAAGCATTTATAGAAACACAGATGTTGTCGGCAGATAAAGACCCCCTTTGGCCCATCCAGTCTGCCCATTTTCCCTGCCTACTGTGCCACCGCAGCCCTTGTACAATCTCCGGTTGTCTCTGCCCACTGTGTTCCTTCCAAGGTTGTATCTGTCCCATGCATGCTTGAATCCTGCAACTGTTTTGGCACCTACCACCTCCGCTGGGAGGCTGTTCAAGACTTCTACCACCCTCTCTGTGAAGAAATATTTCCCCACATCCCCTCTCCCCCACCAGCTTCACAGCATGACCCCTTGTCCTCAAGTCTGTCCTTCTGGGAAAAATGCTACCTTCCCGTACTTTTATACGACTATTTTATGCTACATTTATACTATGACTTAAACACAATTTAGAAATCTGAAGCAAAGCAGGGTCACGCCTGGTATGTAACAGGATGGGAACACTTCAATACATATCAGGTGTTGCAGGAAGTGGTGTAGGTAGCTCTGTAGGGGACACTCTACCCTTGGTTAACCCTTACGACTGTCGACTGAGTTAGAACGCATAGGAAATCTGGACAGTCATCATAGGTCCATGGCATAGCAAGGGTTAAAAAGTTACCATACTTTTGCCCCAGCATCGTGTTTGGGGACCCTGTGCTGATATGAAACAGGCAGTATCGGTCTGTTCTTATGCATGTTGAGGTGGATGTTAAAGATCCCACGGCACTTCTCAAACAGAAGAGGAATTTCCTCTGTGTCCTAGCCAAACTGTTCCCCTTCACTAAAACTATAAACAGCTAAACCAGGTTCAGTTAGTTTGTATCTTTATCCACCTACCACCCAGGGATGAGGCTTAAAACAGAAAGTATTCTCTTGCCCTCCCTTCTTGGTCAACAAAAACTAAATGAAAATAAATACCAAGATTCAGCTGGTGCCAACAAGGCTAGCTTTGTGTTGTTTTTGTTGTTGATTTGTGTTTGTAGCAGGCCTTGCTGTCTCACCAGTCTCACTGTCATTACTGCAGTTACACGAGGATCACAGCCAATGTTGGCTTTACAGATTTCTTTTGTATACCATGCCCAGAGGTAGGGCTTTGGTGCAGCAGCACTGCTTTTCAGTAATGTTCCCTACATACACAGTGGTCAAAGTCCACCCAACACCAATTTGTTTCATCCACCAAGCACCAAAGTAACATACATAGATGGCATCGACCCCAGGGTACTGAAGGAGCTGGCAGAGGTCCTTGCAGGACCTTTGGCAGACCTATTTAATGCCTCACTACATTCGAGGTGTGTACCTCAGGACTGGAGGATGGCTCATGTGGTGCCCCTCCACAAGAGTGGCCCCAAGGATGAACCGGGAAACTACAGACCAGTGAACCTCACATCCATCGTGGGTAAGCTAATGGAGACTATCCTGAAGGAGAGGCTGGTGGCCTCTAGAGGCCAAGGGCTACAGGATAGCAGACAGCAAGGCTTCGCCCGTGGCAGATCCTGCCAAAACCAACCTGGTCGAGTTCTATGACTGGGTAACTAGGCAACTGGACAGGGGCCATGCAGTGGATGTCCTGTATCTGGACTTCAGTAAGGCATTCACCTAGTGCCACATGGAAGGCTGGGAAGAAAATTAGTAGACACAGGGGCGGTGCAAAGCTGGTGAGATGGGTAGGAAACTGGCTGCAGGGAAGGCAACAGAGGGTGGTGGTGGGTGGGGAGCTCTCACATCCAAGGGCAGTGACGAGCAGTGTTCCACAGGGCTCAGTGTTGGGACCAGTGTTGTTTGGGATATTCACTGCACATATCATGGGACATCAAGAGCAAGATCTGTCTGTTTGCTGATGATACCAAGGTAGGCGCGGTGGTGGATGACCTAGGGGGATGGCAGGGGTTGCAGGATGATCTGGCAAAGCTTGAAACCTGGTCAGACACCTGGCAACTGGGCTTTAATGCCAAAAAGTGCAAGGTGCTGCATTTTGGGATGAAGAACCCAAGGAGGAGTTACCAGCTAGGGGGAGTGCAGCTAGCCCAGACAGAGGAGGAGAAGGATCTGGGTGTGCTCACTACAGGGTCAGTGAACAACTCGGCACAATGTAGGAAGGCAGCTGCAAAAGCCAACAAAATGCTGGGTTGTATTGCAAGGGGTATATCCTCGAGGAGGGAGGAGATGATTCTGCCACTGTATAGGTCATTAGTTAGACCACACCTGGAGTACTGCGTGCAGTACTGGCGTCCGTATCCGAAGAGGGACATTAAGTTACTGGAGGGGGTGCAGTGCAGAGCGACAAAGATGATCAAGGGGCTGGGGGACTTATCATACGAGAGGAGGCTGAAGGAATTGAACATGTACTCACTGGAGGAGAGGAGAGACAGGGTTGACATGATTGAAACCTTTAAATACATGAAAGGAATAAACAAGACGGGTACAGAGGGGCTGTTCAAAGTAAGGGAGGGAGGGCCACCAGGGGCCATGATATGAGACTGGAGCGAGGAAGGTTCAGGAGGGAGATGAGGAGACACTTTTTTACAGAGAGGGTGGTGGCTGGGTGGAATGCGTTACCTGCTGAAGTGGTATGCAGTAGAACAGTGGACTGCTTCAAACGAGGATGGGACAGGACAAGGGGGAGGGTTAATGAAAGAGAAGGGTGGAAGGGAGGGGCTGCACATTCGAGCAGACTTGATAGACCTCTAGGCCTTTATCTGCTGGCAAATTTCGTATGTTCGTATACAGCCCCACTCCATGCCACCATTTCTTTTTAATTCTCTGATGGTCTGGGTTGGACACTGGACCCATCAGGTACTTGAGGGAATAGGGACAAATTATTTGTTTACTCCCTCATGCACCGGGTTGGGCATAAATCCAGTCAGGTAGTTTTGGGGGTGGGGAAGGAGACACATAGGACATGATTTTCAAAGTGTAAATACGTGGCCCGCGGCCCTGCATCACACCTGTTTATACACAACTGTACCTTATTTTAGTACATCAAGCGAGTTGCAACACTTTCCTCAGCACAAGCCCCACAAAAAGCCCACCCAAAAAAGCAGTGCAAAGTTAAGACCATGAGGAAAAGCTGGTTTAACTTGCAACATTGTGCTGGGACTGAAAATCTCGATCACTAGCTGGGAGACTGCCGAAAGTCCTGTGCGCCAAACGATCGGGTACAATTCAGGGCTTGCATACCTCTGGTCACTGAAAACGAGCCCAGTATTTTTTTTTATTCCTGCTGGCCCAGGTTGGGCATCAAACCCATCAGGTAGTTACAGGAAGGAGATGGATTTATTTTTATTTTTTGTTCCCTAACAGGCTGGGTTGGGCTTGGAATTTGTTAGCCTGTTGAGGGGCAGAGGACAGATCAGTTTTCACCCATAACTCATTTATTTATTGGGTCAGTGGGGGGGCAGTTTTTTTATATTCCTTCAGTTCATGTTGGGCCTTGGATCCGTTAGGTAGCTAAAGGAGCATAGAGGGAGTATTTTAATTCCCTGATGAGCTGGGTTGGGCAATGTACCCATCTGGTAGTTTGTGGGACAGGGGGCTAATATTTTTTTCCCCCGGACGGTCCAGGCTGAGCACCAGAAGTTCTGCTGCAAATCATGTTAGGCTGTAGCATGCAACGCAGTATGATTTCCTATGTGCGTGTTGGGAAGCGTGCAGAGCTGAGACTGAGCACTGAGAAAGGGAAAGAGCGACAAAGAGAGAGCAATGCAGTGGAGCCAGGATCCCCTGCACTTGGAATTACAGCCTTGGAAGTGTGCCATCAGTCCTGTTCAGTCCAGTCTCCCATGTCATCATGGTGCTGGCTAGAAGAGGCAGATATGCCTGAACAGGGTGGTGGCAGCAGCTCCAAGCCTCCTGTGCAGTGTCTGAGCCCCTCATAGTAACCTAAGTGAATGGGCATGGGAAGAGTAGTGTTTCCACCTTGCCCCGCCTATTCCACCTTCTATTCACTGCTTTGCTGTTGCTCCTCGTCTCTATCTTGCTTAATACACAAGCTAGGTGGGGCCTGAGACCCATCATGTAGCTGAAAGGAGGGAGACGGATGTTTTTTTATTTCCTGATGGCCAGGTTAAGCACTGGACTAGTAGCTGGGGAAGATGGCCAGATTTGTTTAATTCCCTAACAAGCACGGTCAAGCTCCAGATCTGCTAGGCTGTTGGTTATTTTTTTTATTCCCTGGCATGCCAAGTTGAACACCAGACCTAACAGGCTGTTGAGGGAGAGAGGCTTTTTTTCTTTTTAATTCTCTAATGAGCTGGGTTGGATGATGGACCTGTCAGGCAGTTTAGGTGAGGAGTATATATTTTTTTAAATTCCTTTTAAGGGCTGCATTGGGTACCAGATCCAGCAGGTTGTTGGGGGGAGGGGAGCAGGATATTTGTTTTACTCCCTGATGGGCAGGGTTGCCTACCCAGCTTGTCACGTAGTCAGAGACAGGGATTTTAATTTTAATTTTTTTTTTTTTTTTAATTCCCGGATGGTCCTGGTTGGGTACTGGACCAGTCAGGGAGTTGCAGCAGGGAGAAGGCCACATGTTTTACCCCCAGTGGGTCGGTTGGGCACTGGAGCTGTCATTTTTTTGAGGAGGACTAGTTTGTTTTATTCCCTGATGTGTTGGGTTGAGAGTTGGATCTGTTAGGTTCCTGACAGGACTAGATGGTCACTGAAAATGAGGGTTATTCACCTGTAACAGGAGTATATGGTGCACATTCACACTCTGGCAGTCTTCCTTTCCCTTTAAATCGAGCCAGAACACCTTCAAGCTAAGCTCCTCCCACCCACCTGAGTGGTATACTCCTCCCCACTGACGCCAGATCTTGCATGCTAGAAGCAGGGATCTGTGTGCCACTTGCCAGGGAAGGTCAGGTGGCTTGTGTGATGTGCATTACATACCACTCCTAGAAAAACAACAGGTTACTCACTTGTAACAGTAGTTCTAGGAGTGGTATATATTGTTCATCCACAGTTGCTGGCATGTCTCTTTCCCCTTTAAATCTTGCCGGAAGGTCTTCAAGCTAGCTCCTCCCACCCACCTGGTGGTATAACCCTTGGCTCCATCCCATGACGCCAGATCTTAGCCCACTGGAAGCCAGGTTGTGCATCGAGGTCAGGTGGGTCAGTGTGGATGAACAACATATACCACTCCTAGAAAGTATCATTACGCAAGAACTTACCGTATCTTCGAGGAACTCTATTTTGCAATAGGTTATTACTCTTGCGAGTTTCTAGATGGAACTGTCACATGGTAGCTTCTTCCAGCAGTGTTCTATAGGACACACTGTTCCCCGCTTTGCTGCAGCACGCAAAAGGTCAAGGGAAACCAAGGGACCAATGGGAACACCCATCCCAATGTCCTGAGATTCAAGGACCCTGAGCAAAAAAAAAAAAAAAGGCAGGGGGACAGAGGGCAGGATTGTACCTACTGCAAGAGACAGTTCCTCAAAGATCTATTGTTATGGCAAGTTTTTACATAACGATACTATCTTCTACGGACTGGTCTCTTGCAGTAGGTTATTACTCTTGGCAGAGTACCAAGCAGTTACACAAAAGGGAGGACGGGTGGAGCAAGAAGCCAGGATACAGGCCATGGCAACAAGCAGAGCCAAAAAGACGCATCCGTGGCAACGGAAAAAGAGGTGGCAAACAGGAACCAGGTGGAAGCCATGGAGGAGCTGCAGACACATCCAAGGGACTGCCGTGTGATCCCGAACAAGGGACGGGTGTGTTACAAAAGGCATAGTCAAGTCAACTCAAGCTACACCTGGAAGGGCTGATAATCCAAGGGTGGAAAGGTCGGTGGTACTTCATGAAGAGAAGAGTAGGAACAGGGCCATGCCAATGATTCAACCTGCCGAGCAGGGGTGCGAAAGGCAATGACATACAGCAAGTGCAGCAGGGTATCCAAAGTGCCGCACAGACAGTCGGAGACCTGATGAGGCAGAAAAGAGAGAGATGCAGGAGGCCATGCACAGACACACAACCTGATTAGGCAGGGGTTGAAAGGCCATGGCAAGAACACATCAAACCCAGAAGAGCACACCAAGCACGCAGAGCGCATGCAGGGAGTGAAGAGTACTGGATCAAGGAGTACCAGGCAGGCCACAGCAAAGAACTGGAGGTCACCAAAATGACCACAGAAAGGAGAGGAGAGAAGCATCCAAGAACAGGAAGCAGGCCTCCAAAGAAAAGGGCAAAGGGACACCCGGACACCTCTGAGGCATGCGGAAGGAGGCAGAGAACAAGCCCTGTAAAGAGTTCAAGGACGACGGGCAGGCCAGGCCCCACCAGAAGGATGGGCACGGGACGAGGGAAGATGCAGCTGCCCCATGAGAGGCCCCACCAGAGACCCAAGCAATAACCCAGGGACGGGGACAGGAACCGGACATCCCAGCAGTCGAGGAAGACGACAGGTACCGGGGGGTCATGGGAGAGGTCTCGGACCAACCGTCTGGTGTGACCAGACGGCGTGCAGCACCACAGAAGGGGCGAAGACAGCTAACTGACAGACATTGGGCACCAAACCCTACACCCAAGGCAAGGCAGGGCGCCAGAAGGCCATGGCAGTGGCAGACAGATGGGCAGATGCAGGCATGACATCGAGGCCCACAGGAAACCGGTGTTGGGGAGGCATGGAAAGAGCATAAACAGGCAGCGCCAAAAGGGCCAGCCCCGGGCAGGGGGGCAGTGGTGGGGAGAATGCATCAAAGCCAAAACACACAAGGCGCAGAGGCACTGGACCACGCAGCCCACACAGGAAAGCAGCAAGCCACAAGAGGGCAAACCCACATGCCAAATTACACAAGGCGCCAGGAATCATATCTGGTGAACAGGAACAGGTGTGGCTGGGCAGAGCCCCTGAGAAGCCCACGGAGGCAGCCACAACAGTGGCAGTACATAAGGAAGGCCCGGCAGGGAGCTGCACAACCGGAAGGCCCACCCGGGGCATGGGGAAGGGAAGGGATGCCCAAGTCCAGGCAGGGGCAGAAAGGGCCCCTTGAAGAGAACCCCCAGGGCTGGACCCTCAGACATGGACCCCTGAAAACAGAAGGAGGAACCAGGCAGAGAGAGCCTGAACCGGATGACGCTGGAAAGGCGGAGGGGAGGGGCATCCCGACCCCAGCGGGGTGGCACTGGAGGAGGGGCGAGACCCAGGAACCGGCAGAGTTAACACCTGGTTAAGGTGGAACTCTGACATCACCTTCGGAAGGATGTTCAGGTAGGGGCGTAGGACAACCTTGTCCCTGTGGAAGACCAGATAAGGGGAGTCCACCAAAAGCACCTGGATCTCCCCTGTCCTTCTGACAGACATGACAGCCACCAGGAAGGCCATCTTCCATGACAAGTGTGACAAGGCACACTTGTGCATTTGTTCGAATGGCTTGCCCATAAGCTTTGCCAGTACCAGCAAAAGATACCATGGAGGCGGAGGTTCATGCATCACACAGGATATGTGATCCAGGCCTTTGAAAAAGCACCCGACCACTGTCTCCTGCGCTGTCAGCTGACCAGCCCATGCCTGGTAGGCAGAGATGGCTGCCAGGTACATCCTAAGGGTCGATGACCGCAGACCCCCTTTGGACACAGATTCAAGGTAGTCAAGAATGTTAGCCACTGGACAAGATAAAGGGTCCAAGCCCTTGCCCTGACACCAAATGGAAAACCTTTTCCATTTGAAGGCGTAACATTTCCTGGTCATTCCTTTCTGGATGCCTCCACCACAGTGAAGACATCCTCAGAAAGACCCAAAGCCTGGAACTCTAGCCGCTCAGGTACCAGGCTCTGAGGCGCAGGGATTGAAGGTCTGATGGAATACCTTCCCCTGATTGAGAGATATCAGGTCCGGGCATGCTGGAAGCCACTCTGGGGGCCTGCAGCTGAGGCTGTGGAGATCTGGATACCAGAACTGGTGCAGCCAGTCTGGTGCTACCAGGATCACCTTAGTCTTGTCCCTCCTCACCTTGAGAAGCACTTTGTAGATCAAGGGAAATGGAGGGATGGCGTAGAGGAGGCCTGGGGTCCACTGCCTCGAGAAGGTATCCCCCTGCAGTGAACCCTACTGAGGGGGGCAGGCATGGAACAGCCTCAGATTGGTGTTGTCCCTGGAGGCAAACAGGTCCACCATCGGTTTGCCCAGAAGGAGAACAGGCTGTAAACTACCTCTGGATGGAGAGACCGCTCGTGGGATGTCTCGCCTAAGCAGCTGAGAGCATCTGCCAAATGGTTCGAGACTCCTGCCACATGGATGGCTAGGAGATCTGTCTCCAAACGGCTGACGAGGGTCCAGATGCCGAGTGCACCTCTGCACAGCAGACGGGAGTGTGTGCCACCCTGCTTGTTAAGGTAGTACAGTACTGTCTGTCTGGACTGTAACCCCTTGACCCCGGAGCTGAGGAGCAAAAGCTGACAGTACCAGTCTGACTGCTCTGAGCGCCAACAGGTTGATGTGGCCTCGGGAGTCCACAACCCACGTGCCCTTTTGCGCCCCCCCCCCCCCATGTGGGCTCCCCAGCCCATGAGAGAGGCATCAGTAGTGAGAACGACCATCGGCTCGGGGCGAACAAATGGTATCCCTTCCTGCAACCAGTCTGGGGCAGTCCACCAGTGGAAAGCGTCCCGCATCTTCTGGGTTACAGTGATCAGCTGGTCAAAATGACCATGGCACTGAGTCCACTGGGTGGCTAGCTCCTACTGAAGGGGGCGCATGTGCAACCGGGCCCTATGGACCACTGAGGTGCATGCCGCCATGTAACCCAGAAGGCGCAGAAAGTCCCGGGCAGGGTGCAATTGTCCAACCAGAAATTACTGGGCAAAGGAGGAGAGAACTTCTGCCCTGTCTGCTGGTAGCTGGGCTCTGGTTTTACGAGAGCTGAGCTCTGCCCCGATGAAGCCCATCACCTCTTCGATCTGGGTCTCAGACATTCTTCATTAAAGGTCCACATGGCAGCTATTTCATCCTACCACATTCCCTTCGGGGACAGGATTTTTGCTCAGTTCGAAGTCTCCAAGACCTTCCACAGAGGGTTTCTCCATTTGAGACTCCCCCATCCGCATTCCTGTCCCTCCTTGGGACTTGAATTTCATTCTGGAGAAGTTTACCTTGCCTCCATTCGAGCCAGCAGCTACAGCAGATTTAAAGGTCCTTTCTTGGAAGACACTCTTCCTAGTGGCCATTACTTCTGCTAAGCTCATTTCCGAGCTTCAGGTCTTGATGTGCAAAATTCTTGATTTTCCACAAGGAGCGTGTGACTCTACGCACTAACCCTAAGTTTCTCCCTAAGGTGGTGGCTGAATCTACGCTAAATCAACCCACTGAGCTACCCGCTTTCTTTATACAGCACTCCAATCAAGGGGAGTACCTACTGCATACTTTGGATGTTCACAGAATACTGGGATACTACACCACTCGGACTAAGGATTTCGGGAAAACCGGTACTGAGGTGCTGGATACTGCACAGTCTGGTATTGTGACACCGGATATTGCGGTGTTGGGTACCCGGGTGCCAGGGTCTCTGACGGAGCAGAGGGACCTGGCAGAGGCACCGCCTAGCCCGCCCTGTGGGTGTCTGGTCCGACGTGGGTATACCTTCGATAGGGTCCGAAAGGACCCGACGGAAGAACTGGTCTATCACCAGGTAAGGAGGTGCTGGATGGCATCAGGTAGGCTGGCGTTGGGACCGGTGTCTGAGGGTCCAACGTTAGGGGATCTGGTCCAGATGGAGGGTTCCCTGATGGCAGCATCTCAGTATCCTCCATGACGACCGGTGAAGGAAGATTAAAATCCCCGGGGGTCAGCTGAGGAGATGCGGGGACCCCAGAAGGCAACTTGGAATGTTGTGGAGAGCCTAGATCGTCAGACTGTTCCATATGGTCCAACGCAGGCTTCTTGGCCAGGCAGGCGTTGGTAGAACCCGCATCCGACTTATCGGCCGAATCTGGGCAGGTGTCGGAGGAGCCGATATCCGACTTATCGGACTCTCTGCTCGAGGAAGGCCACAAAGGAGATGCGGCCTTGTCGGGTGTAGTTTTAGCTGGGTGCTCCCCTGAAGGGGCAAGCGGCTTAGCAGCCTTGTCCAGGTAAGCATCCATGGGACTACCATCTGACTTACTGGACCTGCTCTGACCCTATGGCCGTGTGGAAGAAGCAGCCTTAATGGGAGCGGAGGCTTCCTTTGTCCTGGAGGCTCCCGAAGGGCCCAAGTGCAAGCCAGACAGGAGGGGCGACGCTTTCTTGGTAACTACCAAGATGTCCATCATGGAGCGATCCCCCAGAGGGGTTGTTACCTTTAGTGCCGTGACTCCGGTTGGAGTCGAGGCTTCTGTGGAAGCTGGTTCCCGCCCCCGGTGCTTCTCCTAGTCGTGTTTTTTCTTGTGACCTTCAGGGGAAGTGGACGCCTGTCTGAGTTCCTTCAGCTCCTTTTCCATGGAGGCCATTTTCTTTTTTAAGGTATGGACTTCCAGGGACTGCTTCCTTCTTTTGCGGATAGCGGAGTTAAACTTCTGGCAGTGCTGGCACTTCTCCACGGGGTGGTCTGGGCCCAAACAGAAGAGGCACAAGGACTGACCGCCCTTGTGAGGAAGTTGGGAACCACACGAGTCACATTCTTATGCGATTCAGTGGGTGTCGGAGACAACATACACAGCGAATCATAAAATAAAATCTAAAGACAGAGAAAAAGAGTCGAAAAGTTCGGAGACTTAAGGACCGACGAATGACTGACGAAGCATTATTCTACTGCGAGGAACTTTCACAAGCAGACGGCGGGAAAGAACTGGAAGGTTGAGCGTGGGGGAATGCCCCTTTACATTGACGTCGTATGACAACAGTCATCTGACGTGGGGGCCGTTCCCCGCCAAAGACTGCTAGCTAGAAATTTTTCCTTGGGGTCCTGATGCCTGGCAGGTCAGTTCTATATGTGAATACCTACTGCAAGAGCCCTCTCGAAGTAAGATCTGCCAGTACACCTGTACACAGAGGCAGTCACCAGGCTCTTGGCCTAAGGGTGCTCTGTGAACCCGCAAGGGACCCCATGGGCACCACATACTTTCAGGCCATGTGGGCAGACTGTGTGGGACAAGAGGCAGGGTGCTGCCAGAGTTCTAAGGCCGGGACAACAATGGCCTCAGTCACAAGAAAAGCCTCCATCGGGGTATCCCCTCTCTTGAGGATGTCCGTGAAAGGGTACTCCACCTTTCTCTGGATTGGCTCCAGGGGCATCCATATGGACTCATAGATGAGGCAAAGAAAGCCCTGAAAAGACGAAGGACCTTCCTCCATCTCTAACCCATCAGCCGATTCGTCACCTCCGGGATGAGAATGCAGGTCGGTCACATCCGAATCTGAGGAATCCAGGTATAACAGTCCACAGCCCAGGTCACCCTCAACCTGCCGAGGGCTGTCCAGAGTGACAGTGACCAAAAGATGCCGGGGAAGCCCACTGTCTGGCCTATCTTCTTTAGAAGGAGCCCCTCTCACAGGTTACTTGGGCAGTGGTTCCACCACTATTGGTGGAGAGATCGGTTTAGGCCGAACCGGAGGGTTCGCCGGCTCTGCGGGCAAGGGAATCGACTTGATCGGTTCTGGAGTCAGCTTCGGCCTAGGAGGAGAAAACCAAGTAATAGCCGGCGTGGAAGGCAGGGTTGGCTTGTGCCCGGTCAAAATCAGCTGCTGCCACATGAGGTCCTCATAGCGCCGAATGAGTTTCTGCCGGAGCCTCTCCTCATTCGATGGCGTTGCCTCTTTTTTGAGCATTCGTGGCTCTTCCACGACCTTTCAGTCAAGGGGGTCCAGTACCTCGATCAAGATCGGACAGGCTGACTCAGTCGCTCGGTGGACACCAGCGGGAACAGTGATTTCCCGGGGTCGGGAACCACTTCCTCAATGGAAGTCCCAGCAGGCTAAGTCTCCTCGTCAGGGAAAGAAAGAATCAGAGTTCGATTGAAAGAATCGTCGACCGGAGTCGGAGACAATGGGTTGATCGGGTCGATGATGATTTCCACATCATCGATCGAAACTTTACTCGACTGGCTAGACGGCAAAAGCTGAGAGGCCAGTGGCCAAAGAGGCAATTTCGACCTAAGTCGAGACTGACGGTTCCTGGGACCAAGATCTCTTCCGATCCCAAGAGTGTCTCTGTCGGGATGAAGACAATCCTGGGTCTTTCTCCCGCTTACGGGACCGAGAGGAGTGCATGCCCGCAGGGTGCTCTCCCTTGGTCGGGAGAGACTGGCACAAGCCTCGGAAGGAACCCGAGAAGGTGGAGCCCAAGTTGAGAGGAACAAAGAAGCTCCAAGTAGTTTCTGCAGCCCGAGCTGCTTCCTCCTCGAATGCTTGTATTCGTTCCAATTGCTCGGCAGATCCCGCAGACGCAGAAACCACCCACTGAGCCTCCTTAGATTTCACCGGAGGGTTCCATTTCTCCGGCCTCCCCAACTTCAGGCATGCGAGATGATCACCGAGGACGCTGGGATGAAAAGCGAGACAAAGATCGCACTTCGAGGTGTCATGGTTAACACCGAGACAGTAGACGCATGCGGTGTGGGGATCGGTGCACGTCATCTTCTGGCCGCAGGGACAACGGCAAAATCCGGGGGAAGACTCGTCTTCCATAATCAAAGGTAAATAGTCGTGATCGCTAATGTGAACTAGACGCATTTTCAGAATAACTGAAGGTTTTGAAGCCAGGGCCTACAAAATGCATGAGCATGAAGGAGGCAACCTAAATCTTCCAGCGGAAAGGAAGATCTGGCATCATGGGGCAGAGCGAGGGTTATACCTCCCAGGTCGGTGGGAGGAGCCAGCTTGAAGATTTCCGTCAAGATTTAAAGTGGAAGGGGACATGGTAAAGTGTGTGGATGAACAACATATCCACGATCCTAGAACAACCTTGTCCTTATGGAACACCAAATAAGAAGACTCCACTGAGAGTGTCTGGAGCTCACTGATCCTTCTGGTGGAGATGATTACCACCAAGAAGGCAGTCTTCCATGACAGATGTGACATCTCATACCTGTGCATTGGTTCAAATGGGTTGCCCATGAGCACTGTCAGTACCAGCAACAAGACCCAAGATGGTGTGGGTCTATGCATCAGCAGGGACAGGTGGTCGAGGCCCTTAAAGAAGCATTTGACCATCTTCTCCTGCACCTCTGTCGGCACACCTGCCCATGCCTGGTATACAGAGATGGCTGCCAGGTGCACCTTGAGGGTCATCAACCTTAGGACCAACTGAGAAAGGGTAGTGGAGAATGCTAGCTAAAGAGCAGGTCTGGGGGTTTACCTCTCTGCCATGGCACCAATTTGAAAACCTCTTACATTTCAAGGTGTAGCACTGGTTGGTCAACTCTTTCCAGGAGGCTTCCACGACAATGGAGAACCTCTTCAGAGAGACCCAAAGCATGGAACTGTAGTCAGCTCTGGAACCAGGTCGTCAGGTGAAGGGATCAAAGGTCTGGGTGCAGAACCTTCCCCTTGTGACAGGAGTCTAGGTCTGGATGAAGGGAAATTCGCCATGGAGAGCTACTTTTGAGGCCGAGGAGTTCTGGGTACCAAAACTGACATGACCTGTCTGGGGTTACCAGGATCATCCATGCCTTGTTCCTCTGCACCTTGACCAAAACTCTGTGGATCAGGGAAAGGGAGGGAAGTCGTGTAAGTGACTGGGGTCCAGGGCCTCACAAAGGCATCCCCCAACAGTGTGGGAGGGTGGGCACAAAACAGCCTCAGCTTTGCGTTCTCCCAGGATGTCAGCAGGTCGAACAGGGGAGTGCCCCATTGGGAGAACAGACAGTTCACCAGCAGGGATCACTCGTGTGGTGACTTTCCTATCCAGCTAAGGGCGCCCGCTAGCTGGCTGGAGACTCCAGTTACATTAATGGCCAGGAGATCGGCATCTAAGATGCGCATGAGGGTCCAGGTGCGGGCGAGGGGCTTTCCTGACACAACCGGAGGGTGTGTGTTCCACTCTGCTTGTTCAGGTAGTATATGGTTGTGGTATTGTCTGTCTGGACCTGCATGACCTGCCCCCAGACAAAAAGAGAGAATTCCATCAGAGCAAAGTACACTGTACAGAGCTCCAGCAGGTTACTGTGATAAAGGGACTCCCTGGGGGTCCACAACTCGTGGGCTCTGGGGTCTCCCAGGTGTGCTCTCCATCCCAACAAAGAAGCGTCGTCTGTCAGGGTGACTGTTGGCTGTGGGTGGACAAATGGGACTCCTTCCACAAAATGTTCCAGGATGAGCCACCACTGGATGGCATCCCACATCTGCCGAGTCATCACAACAGGCTGGCCCAGGTGACCCAGGCACTGAGGCCACTGGTGGGCCAGCTCCCACTGTAGGTGGCACATCCACCAGTGGGCCAAACTGACCATGCTGGTAAAGGATGCCATGCTCCCAGCAGCCAGAGTAAGTCCCAGGCAAGGCATGAAAGCCCAACCTGAAATGATTGGGCAAAGGAAGTAAGACCCGATACCCTGTCCGCAAGGAGTCGGGCCATGGCCCAGACGGGGTCTAGCTCTGCCCCGATTAAGTGGTTAACCTGTGAGGGGTTGAGTTTGGAGTTGGCTGGAATGACCAGAAGACCCAAGTCTCCGCAGGTCTTGAGCGCCAGGTCCCTGGACCGCTCCACCACCTCCCTGGACAGCCTAGCTATCAACCAGTCATCCAAGTATGGACAGACCTGAAATCCTCGGCACCGTAGGAATGCTGCCAACACTGCGATGCACTTGGTGAAGGCCCTGGGGGCCTGTGAGAGGCTAAAAGGCTTGACCTGGAACTCACAGAGAAACCCTTCCATGCGGAACTGAAGGTACAGCCAGTGGGACAAATGGACTGGAATATGGAAGGATGAGTCCTGGGGGCCCAGACAGAACAGCATGCTCTTGTCCAGGGATAGAATGGTTTGCTTTAGAGTGACCATCCAGAACTTGCGCTTACTCAGGAACTGATTAAGATCATGAAGATAGAGTATGGGGCACCAACCCCCTGTCTGTTTGGGGTCCATAAAGTACCTGGATATGAAGCTCTGGCCAGCCGTGGCCAGGACATGTGCTATGACTCCTTTCTCAAGGTGCTAAGTGATGTCATCCCTGAGGGTGGACAATGTGTCCTGAGACATCTCAGAATCCCGTGGACCATGGGCTCGGTAGGGCAAGAAAGCCTTGAAGTCGAGAGGCAATCCGCTGTTTACCACTTTTAGCACCCATCTGTCTGAGGTGATGGTGGAACGCGTGTGCCAGAAATGGTGAAGTCGACCACCCCCCCAGCCCCAAACAGGGAGCTGAGGCAGGGATTGAACAGGCAAGAGGCACACCCCCCCAACCCATCACTGAGCAGCCTAGGAGGATGCACTGGCACTAGCTGCCAGAAGGGCACCGCTGCCCGGGCTTTCTGAAGCCCTGGCTGGTGAACCTAGGTTTAGGGCACCAGACCTGCGATTGCCCCAGCTAGGGCTGTTCCAGTTTGGGCTGCCAGGACAGAAAAGGCTGAACCTGAAAGGAGTTTTTCTTTATCCACTTTCTTGCCTGGTCCTCCTGGAAGGATGTCACCAAGTTGAGGGTGGCATAGGACTTCTTGATCCTCGTAAGGTGCACATCCATCCTAGGGCCAAAAAGGCCAGTGCCCAAAAAAGGGACATCGGCTTATCTATGCTGGATGTCCGCCACGAAGGTGGAAATCCACCGCCAGTCCCTGCAACGCATTGCAACTGGTGCGACCATGAACCAGGCACAGGAATCTCCGATGTCCAAAGCTGTCTAAAGCAGGTGTTTGGCCAGAGCTTGATCCTGGTGTCTGACCACCTTAATCGCCAACTGCAAATCTGCAGAAAGGCGGGGAACGAAATAGTCAAGGACGCCCATCAGGGCATGACCAAAGTTGGCCATCATCATGGCATAACTCTCCTGACGGAGACACAGGGAGGATGCAGCATAGACTTTCTTGGCCACATGGTCAAGTTTTTGGGACTCCTTGTTTGGGGTGGGGGGGGGGGGGAGTCTGTCCACATCCCTGACATTGCCTGTCTTATGAAATACAAGATTCCACCACCAAGCCCTTAGCCAAGGGATGGTCAGAGAAACTGGACAGGGAACCAGTCGGAATCACAAACTTGCCGACCATGCAGGTCAAGGGCTCCACATAGGAAACCGGGTGCTGCCAGGGCTCCGGTGCAGGTCCCAGAATAGCCAATAGCCTCAGCAACAGGGAAGGGACCCTCGAGGAATCATCCCAATCCAGAATCTCAGAGTGGGTATTTGGCCCACTTCTGGACCAGCTCCAAGGGAATTTTGGAGCAAAGCCCCAAAGGAGACCAACCATGTTCAGTAGTAAGGACTTCAGCCAATTCACGGTCGAAGCCTGGGGTCTTGGAGGACTGCATGGAGGACCGGCCAGAGTCCAAAGATTATTTAAAGATTGCCATCAGCCGCATTTCCCCATGGACCACCCTAGACTCATCTGAGTGAGTGATCGCAACAGAGAGCCAACAAGAAAAGCCAGCAGCTGGGCGGGAGGACTTGGTAGCAGCTCCCTGTAATGGCTGCTAGGGCAGCGGTTTCACCCTAACTGGTCGAGAAGCCGGCCCCGGAGACACTGGACTGGCAGGACCTTGGCGGGCGAGACCAGGGCTGACCAGGGAAGAGCAGGGTCTGGGTGAAGGGGCCTACCTTGCTCAAGGACCCATTGCTGCCACATGAACTCCTCATAGCACCGACACAGCTTGCAATAGAGCCCCTCATCATCCAAAGATGAAGAGGAGAAGCACTGACGGTGGTTTCCAGGCCAAAGGGTCGAGCGCAGGAACGCAAGAAGTCCAACTGCGATCTTAACCAAGACCTAGATCTCTACCGACAACTGGAGTGTGGATGGCAAGGAGAAGTAGGAGGAGAAGCTGTGTACAGGACATGTGACAGCTCCTGCCACAGGACACCAGTAGGAGGTAATTCCTGGGAGGAGACAGTTTGGTCAACTAACTGCTCCCAATCACCCTGAGAGAGGGTTGAAAGGACCAGAGTCCTCAAGACTGAGTCATCCTCTATTCCTTCATTTAGCAGGTTGACTGGGTAAAGAAAAGTCTCAACTGGTTGGTCAGCCTGAGTCACAGCCAACAAGCCCGATGGGAGTACCACAGAGCTAGCAGCCTGACCTTCGCCCCAATACCAGCTCAGCCAAGGTCGAGCGCTTGACGGCCATCAAGCAGTGGAGGGATCATGAGAACAGGAAGAGTGTACTTGTTCCCAGTCCCACAAAGGCCAGTGGGATTTCTCTACCTTCTTTTTGTCAATATGGGAAGGGCCCTCCCCAGGCACTTGCAGAGACTGGCACATTTCTCGTAACATGCCCGTGAATGACATCCCGAAGCTGCCCCTGAATGGGAGCAGTGCGTACGCTGAAGAAGCACCTGCCGCAGCCTAAGCCACTGACTCTTCCATGTCCGCATGCTCAGTGGCCAAGTCTGCAGCCACGGACACCACCTTGTGCATCCTTCAGGCAGACCAGGGTCCCGTTCATCTGGCCTACTGAGGAGGCGGGCGTAACGGTCCTCAAGCGACTAGGGTAGAAGTGATTTGCACAAGCTGCAGGACTGGGCGTCATGCTCTGCCCTGAAGCAGTAAATGCAAGAGTGTGGGTCCATCCAGGACATCATTTGGTTGCATGCAACACATTGTTTGAATCCGGGACAGGACCGGGCTTCTTCACAATCCATGGTGTGAACAGATGAATTCTAAGAACTAAAGCAATTCGAAGATGAAGTGGAAGTATAAAGTACTTTAGGGCCTACACGGTGCACAGAGCTGAGAAGGAGGATACCTGACTTGTCCAGCAGAAATGAAGATCTGACATCATGGGGTGGAGCCAAGGAGTGTACCATCTGGGTGGGTAAGAGGAGCTCAGCTTGAAGATGTTCCGGCTAGATTTAAAGGGAAAGGAAGACTGCCAGAGTGTGGACAGTGCATCTTATCCACAACCCTAGAAATTCCATTCCTTTCTAAATTCCCTGCACTACCGGCATGAACTCCCGTGCCTTCTAAAAGACTTCAAGATACAGTGTGTATGAAAGTCATAGTAAACTAAATAATGCCACAGCTCTGCTACCGTTTGTCCTTTTGCACTGCAATAAATCAGTAGTATGAAAATTCTTAAATAGGCAATTTACTTTTTTTTTTTTTTAAAGAAAAAAAAACCAAAAACTGCTATCCAATCATGAAATTGTGCCGACAGATAAGTTATTAGTACTTCCTATTTGAGCTCATGCACCGTCATTCTTGTCACAATGGAGATAGTGGGCTCAGCTGAACAATCTGAGAATTTCTTTATTATACAATGGGGGTTCTAAATATGCTTAGCTGATTGGGCAGCTGGTGTCTTTATCCGTCGGTAAATACCAGCATAACCCACGGGTAAAGTTCCAGCCATCCCAACTGACTGCAGCACCACACACAAAAAAAAATTAAAAATCAGTACCTCTTTGCTGTTTTTTCCCCTGCTCCGATGTAGTCTAAGTGTTGACTCCATCCCCACAGTTCTTCAAACTGCAGCTCCACACTACAACTCCTTGAATGTGTCCCAATCAACCCCCACTTCCGAAAAAATAAATAAATAAAAATAACACCAAGTGGGAGTGTGTCACTACCTCCTGACCAGAAAAGGATAGTCTGAAATCAGACCCTGTGGGCAGCAGGGCTTGACAAATCCTATTGCCAGACGTCCCGGACTACCATTTTTTATGTGGGGACAAGCAGATGCCAGAGTTCTGCTTGTCCCACGGACTACCATGCTGCAGTTTAAAATTTGCAGGTTTTTACCTGCTTTTCCCTGGCCACTAGATGGTGTGCTCATTGTTGAATGCTGCGCACCACGACCTTGCGAAGCACAGCACACACGCCACCGTGCCCCATGTCCCTAATTAACTGTGCAGTCAGGCATGGAAATCGGGCACCAGCAGACACTCGGGGAGGCACGAGGGCGGCGCCAAGAAGAAACACGCTCATGACTGGTCAAAATAGACAGACTGACAGGCTAGGCAGCCTACAGCTGATGGTACAGTCCTGTCAGTCCTGGCTATTGGTGATCGTGTTGTGGGGTGGACTGGAGCTCTCAGAGTGGCAGTAGCACTAGCTCCGTGCACGTTGGCAAACACGCCATTTCGCTGCTCGGAGAGAGGCAGAGAGCACATCATTTCTGTTTGGAGCACAGTCAAACTGTGTATTTGGGGCCAATGCCGTGAGTCACTAGGAAATCAGTAATAGGAGAGAGAAGTTAGAATACAATACAAATATATATTGGAGTTTTGGAGCGCCAAGCGTGCAGGAGAGTAGGAGGATCTGTAGTTTGGGGGGAAGGGGATGGGAGAGAGAGAGAGATCTTTGTAAAAAAAAAAGGAGCACAAAGGCGTTTGCTTAGAGTGGAAAGTCTGATAAAACAATCTGCTGATTATATGTAAAAAAAAGGTTTGTTTAGAGAAAAAAAAAGAAGGGAGAACTAAGCAAAAACACTGCACACTGAATTCAGGGAGCTGTGTGTGTTGTTTGGACTCGTGTGGACTCGTGAAGTGAAGAAAAATAAAAGGATACACAGCTCTTAAATAAAAAAGCAAAAAACATGAGACTCTAAGTAGGGGAAGTGATTGTGTGTTGAATTTAAGTTGTGTAATTACTAAACATTTCAATAATAATCATGTGATAAGGGTTGGGGGTGTGTGGGTGGGTGGGTGTGTGTGTGTTTGTGAGACAAGCCTGCCTTCCGTGAGAGAGCAGAGATCAGGGACTTGGACCCGACTGATAATGTGTGCCTCCTGTGGGTGCAAGACCACTAGACAGAGCATGTGTGATGTGAAGTACACAACAACTGAACTAAGAAAACTATAAACCTCCTTAGCCCTCCTTACCTAACCTTATATACACCACACCTATTCCTAGCTAGCCTAGTCCAGTCCCACTGTCCCTGAACAACTGAAATTATAGGAATAAAAGGTAAACTAAAGGGAAAAAACTAAAAGCATTTTTCTGAGCTACAGAAAAACCTGAATTAACCTAGCTGCTACTGCAGTCTGCTACATACATTGGTGGAGGAGGTGTGTGTGCAGTGTGTGGCAGGGGCCGTCAGTGTGAGACCACCGAACCTGCCCTGAGAGCCTAAGGGTAGAGTAGAGGAAATTGTGGAAGGGAAAGAACTGAATACTTAATAAAGTAAACAGCCGCAGTATAAAAAGATTGATACCCCCACCTCCCAAAAAAAAAAAAAAAAAGATAGCTACCTTAAATAAACTTATCTTTTAGCTAGTACTTTGTCCTACCAAGTACTTGGTGGAGGTGTGTGTGGCAGTGGGCTGTGAGTGAGACCTAACCTGCCCTGAGAGGAGAGGGTACAGGAACTTGGGAACAACTACGGACTTCTTTCTTAGAAATATACTATAGGAAGGGGAAAGCGAAAAACATTTTTTGTGTGACAGTGACACTACACAGAAGAAAATAATAAACCCTAGCTAGTACTTTTGGTGGAGGTGTATGTGTGTGCGGCTGTGAGGCCAAACCTGACCTGAGAAGGGAAAAGGCATTTTTGGGGACACCGAAAAAATAAAATAAACTTACAAGTACTAGCTATACTGGCGGAAGTGCGTGTTTGTGTGTGGCTGTGAAACCGAACCTGCCCTGAGAAGGGAAAAAGCAATTTCCTGCTAGTACTCCGTCCGGCTCTGGACCCAGCGCCCTCCCACCTACCCACCTAAGTACTCTGTCCTGCCCTCTTGTAGTGCTGCATAAGCACAACAGCTTAAGGTAAAAAAATTACAGTAACACAACACACACAAAGATAACACAAAATAGAATTTTATTGTGTACAATAATACAACAACAATCTTTATTAGTTTATTTCACAATTGCAGCATAGAAGACAGTTAAAATAATGCAACAAAATAAGCCAAAGCAGTTACCCATTTTCCTTTGACAGGGAAAAATCTTCTTCATCGGAAACAAAAGGTAAAGAGCCTGACCCTGAGCCTTCTTCACAGTCTGAAAGCCAGCCCCAACCAGCCCCCTGGCCCTACTAGTAGTCAGGAAAAACGACCAAGGTTCCGGTCTGGGTCTGTGTTTGTAGACATAACAGGCGATCAGTCTAACTTGACCGTACCAGTTTCTGAAACGAGTGAGCATAACAGTAGCAGCAGTTCAGTGCCATCACATTCTGGTTCAGTACAGGTAAAGCGACCTTTCATTTTAGATGATGAGGAAATAAACACTGAGAAAAGAAGCAAAGATAAAAATATAATGTTGAAAAAGGGCTCAACATTTCAGCATCACTGGCTAAATCAGTTTACCTGGTTAAGGTATGATGACCAAAATACGCCATGTACTGCTCTGCCTCATGAAATATCCCACCTTGCAACTCCTGCTTATTCAAAAAAACCTAACGTGTTTGCCACTGGTTCAAATAATTTCAGAATGGAGTCCGTGAGAGCCCATGAGAAATCAAATCCACATATAATTTGTGCAAACCAGCATAGTCACGAAACTGGTCAACATGCAGTCAATTTTAACATATCTGAAACTGCAATATATCATGCATTTTCTCAGATGGAGGAAGTCACCAAAAACAAAATGAGGCATTTATTTAACACTGCATATTCCTTGGCTAAAAATTTACGTCCTTTCTCAGATATGGAGTGGCTTTGCACATTGCAAGAAAAAAATGGGGTTAAACTCGGCAGCAATTACGCAAATGGTAAACAGGCTAGAGATTTCTGTAATGCAATATCAGCTGTCATGTCTACAACACAGATCCAGACTATCAAAATACAAAATTCGTTACCGTTCTTGCAGATGGCAGTACAGATGCAAGCATTGTAGAGTGGGAAAATGTCTTACTTCGTTTTGTTGATGGCGCAGAAAAAAAAGTTACAACTGTGTTAATTAAAGCTGTACCTCTTGAACATTCTCACGCAGATGGAGTTTTTAAAGCAATAACCTCTGCACTTGAGTCTGTTGATCTTTCTTTATGGACCTTAACGATGTGAGCAGACCTGGACCAGTTCTCGTATGTGCCAACTTTGATGGTGCCAGTGTGATGATGGGCCATACAGGTGGCACCATAGCAAAATCCGAGAACATGTCCCCACTGTAATACCCATGCATTAGCGAGCCTACAAACTGGAGTTAGCAGTTCTCGACATCATGAAAAAAACTTTGTTCAAAAAGTAGAAAACACCTTGAAAGGAATTTTTAATTTTACCACTACAGCCCCAAGAAACTTGGGAACTGCAGGAAATAGCAGATGTCATACACACCGAGTTGGCTCATTTCAGTGCATCAAAGCAAGTGCGCTGGCTTGCAAGTAAGACGTCCAGTTCATGCTGTTCAAGCAAACCTGCCTACAGTAATTCAGCATCTTGAACATGTGTCAAACTCTGCTGGTGATGATGGGGCCAAAGCAAAGACACTTCTAAGAGATGCGCACGCAGTACAGTTTGTAAAATCACTGTTTATTCTTCAAGATTTTCTGCCAATATTGAAAAATTTATCACTTGAATTTCAGAAGGATGACCTACTAATATTAGAAGTCCCCCAACTCTTTGAGACATGCTTACTCCAGTTGACTGAGCTAAAAACAAGACCTGGAAAGTTTATGACATCATTTCTGAACCAATATAATCCTGCAGAGAAATGCATGAACTACCTCATTTCAAAACGTGGCAATGAGGACAAGATTGTTCCTTTTACTTTCAAAGGGAACTGTCCAGAAGTAAATTTTATGACTGATACACAGCTGCACAGTTTAATAGATGCAGCAGTATCTTACATTGATCAGCGTTTTCGGAATTTCTCAGAAGAACCTCTAAAATGGTTCAGTTGCTTGGATTTCAAAAATGTTGATCTGTCACGAGAAGAACTTGCACAATTTGGCACAACTGATTTAAGTAATTTATTAGACTACTTTCACAACTTTTTTTCTGAAGATCATGTAACCAGTATAAAAGGGAGTATTGTGCATTAAAAGCAATGCTTAAGTCTGCAGCTGACAAGCCATATCTGCAAGTGTATTCACGACTACTACGAGAGAAACCTGCCCAGCTTACTCACATCCTTGACCTAATAGAAATGTTACTGGCTATGAGTGTGTCTACTGCTAAATGTGAGAGAGTATTCTCCATTCAGAATCTTATAAAAACAAAAATAAGAACAAGTTTGGCTGATGACACGCTCCAGTCACTTCTGCATATAGCAGTTGAAGGCCCTGCAATAGACAGCTTTGATCCGGATCAAGCTATCAACCACTGGCTACTATCTGGTCCTGGCACATGCCACATTCATGGTCATGTTAGTTCAACTACTAGTTCTGCTGATTCACGTAAAAATGTCCCTGAGGCTGTCACTAGTCTTGATGACGACATGACTGAATATGATGCTCCGGCTGGAGCAAGCTCAGGCTTCCTGCAACTTTTCCCTATGCTGATGCTGTACTGTCTGCTACTCTGCTGTAATGATGTTCTCACTGTGCTGCAGGCTGGCACTCTGTGCTGCTACTGCAACCACACTTGCTGTCAGTTCCTCGCTGCCAATGCTAATTCTGTCTATGTCGCAGTCCTCGCCATGCTGCTGACAAAAATAAAATCATATTATTTATTCTCCTTATTGTCTATTTCAACACTAAATAACTACTACAATAAATCCATTGAGTTTTCTGTAGTTTGATACTTTCCATTAAAAATATGCCATTTTATACCTCGACTACCAACTCAAGCACTGGGACAACTACTTTTGGACAAGCCACTTGCCCATAGACAAGTACCTAATTTTAAAATTTGTCAAACCCTGGTGGGCAGCCCTTCAGCACTAACACCCACCATGGAGAGAAACAAGCCACCAGAGAGCAAGACTTTGCCAGTGAACACAGAGAAAACACAGCGCTTACTCCTAGAGCATCATGTTCTGTTTGGACCATCACCCTTCAACTAATAAAATATTTTAAAAGTTCCAGAAATGGTTAAGTGTGGAAAGTGTTTCTTTTTTAAAAATAAGGGCTAAAACATACAAAAATCACATCCAAAAAGCCGAGCCTTAAACACTTAGCACTCTAACTTCAAACACAGATTTATATTTTTTTTCCTTTCTTTACACAGGCAGGTTTCAATTTAAACAGTAAAAATGTATGTAATTTCACAGTCAGGGGGCGAGGCCAGCAGCCAAGCTGAAGACAGCTTCTTCTCATAGCTCTGAACTCTATACTGCATGTTATTGGATTTTTCACCGCGGGAAACCTTCTGAATTGGAATAGCAAGACAACTTTATTTACTGATCAGATTGATACCAAATAGAGCAGTAAAAGTCCAGCGACTGGTGAAATGGGGTGCACAAAAACCAACACCAGCGAAGACAGCGCGAAGCAGAGAGACACGAGGCAAGACCAAAATAAAGCTGGGGAACTGCCAGAGAATGCACTGAGTCAACCCTTTAATGCTGCACTACTAAAAGCAATACAAGTGATCGATGGTAAAATGGATGACGTTACTTCCCGAATGGTGGTGGTAGAAACAGGACTTACTAAGATGGGAGACGAAGTTAAAGGTGCTACCTCAACTGCTGAAAAAGCCCTAGCAGCAACTATGGGCTTGGTAAAGAAAAATTTGATCCTCCAATGATAGCTTGAAAATTTAGAAAATGGGGAACGGGCGTCCAATCTATGCATCTTGGGTATACCAGAGGAGTTGGAAGGGGAAGATTTGGTTACTTTCCTGGAAAATTGGCTACAGGATCACTCTGAACTATCCTCTCCAGTTGAAGTGCAAAGAGTTTACTGAGTAAATGCGAGAGGAGCATGTCTTCGATCTAATGCAGATCAGCCACCAGCAAGGGCGATTATAGCAGTCCTAGGGTCGATTCGAGAGAGAGAGACAGCATTCTACAAGTGGTGAGGAGAAAAGGGCAGACATGGCAAGGAGCCCTGGTTCATATCTTTCCAGACCTGAGCTTTGCCACCCGCCAGTGCCCCATAAGGCCTTTGATGGAGTTCAGCTGAAACTTTGCCAACTGGGGGTACACCATGTACTCCTAATGCCAGCGACCCTAAACGTGGTGTACGGGACTAAATCATACTTGCTTTCCGACCCCACAGATGCCTGTAAACTGTTGGCGAAAATCAAATCGGACTGTAGGGCGAGGGGATCCGACTCAGAATCGGAGGAAGACCATAACACCTGAAAACTGATTAAGGGTACAGTAAGTCATTAGCCCATCAATGGCTATTGCAGGACTGGGGTTAAACACATTCACACGAACTCTCTCAGACTGTACATATGGGACATTTTTTTCATAACAGAAATGATTGCAGGGATGTAATCTGTATTATGGATTAAAGAAATTAGTCCTGTTGTGTAGAAGGAGAGAGGAGTTCTTGTTAACCGCCTTCTGTTGAAATACAGACGAGTTAAATTGTTTAGCCCAGCTTCGTATTGCCTAACTGCTATTAAAATATGCATAGTTGGTATCTGAGTGCAAAAATTGCTAAAATATTCTGATTTGGAAGGGATGAAGGGGGAAAATCCTAATGATGATTATGGCTTAACTAACAAAGTATTTTAAATAAATAATTAGACATTATAGTTTGAGTTTAAATCCAGTTATAGGTTTAAGTGTGGAGATCAGGGGTGAGGTGAGGAGGCTATGCTATTAAGGGTTATCTTATATTGCTTAGGGAGTTAGTAATACACCTTTTGAAAGGGGTATAATTACAGCGTTTATTTCAAATATGTCTATCAATGCTTTTCCCTATTCACGGCAGTAGTGGCCTTAAGAATAACTATGTTAAGGTTATAAAGCACCTGTTTAAGAGCAAGCCCTCACCTGATTGACAACTAAGGAGTGCGGAAAATACTGTACATATCCGAATGTCGCATTACATGGCTTTATTGTGCACTGTCCTACGGGTCAAAATTGTGCTTTGTTGCAAAAAGCCAATAAAATATAAGTTACAAAAAGCAGAGCTGTGATACTGGGCACGTGCATATCCATATGCATAGGTACATGCCCACTGTCATGCCTCTGCTTTCTGTACGTGATTTTTCTATGCTGTAACCCGTGTTTAAAAAAAAAAACACTTCCCCCACTTGACCATTCCTGAAACTGAGAAAATATTTTATTAGATGAATAGTGATGGTAAGAGGTGAGAACGACCCTCAAGGAGCGTCAGTACTGTGACAGCCGGCATACTCTGTCCAACTTCAAAGCAGCAAACAAAATGAAGCTCACAGGATCAGTCTAGCACTGTAGTGGCCAGCGTCCTCACTGAATAACTTCCAGGAGATGGCACTGTCACTGAGTGATTTCTGAGACATGGAGGGAGGGGGTATAAAAAACCAAATGAAACCCTCACACAGTGCAAATGAGCACTATTTTATGTGGCACAACAATACATACAATAAAAACGATTAAAAATGGCAAAAAACATTTATTTTATTTAATGTTATAGAAACAGAAGAGGGTCACTGTATAATCACAATAAACCACTCCAGAGTGTGGGTTATGATGGGATGTACCCACTTCTGGTGTGAATTGGGTCAATTGGCTGCACCTCGTGACCAAACCACACACCAGGCATTGTTAAGTCCCAGCATAACCTACACCCTGTCATGGTTTATTGCTTAAGTGCATCACATAGGTCTTCTGCACATTACCCATGAGATTCCCATTTGCTCATCAGGCTTTCATGCACTGTTCTTGATGTCAACAGAAAATTAGCCAAGTGTTAAGGACAGCTATGAGAAATATAGCGAGGCACACCACTTACTCACTGACAGTCATAAAAAACAAACAAAATCATGCCTCTGCCCAGCAATGCAAAACACACTCGAACTTTGATCGCAACAGAAAATGGTCTGCTCTAAAAAGTACTAATGCACTTTTTCTTTTTTCCCCCCTCTTCTCTAATATTCTGTCCACAGGTTCTGCTGTGGTTACCAGGCCAGGCACAGTAGTTATACTGTCCACACATTGTTCCAGCAGCTCTTGGTTGCCATTCAAAATCAACACCACCAAAGCACAGCACATACCTCAAGTCACTATAATTCAGTGATGTAGTTCCCCTGAGAGCATGGTGTCATTCTGGCATAATTCTGTAACAGCCTTCTCTTTTCCCCCCATTTCTATCTCTTCCAACCCATCCTCTGTTGGGACCATCCTAGCTACACCTACCCTGCAGTAAAGACTAGCAGATTTCAAGACTTGTAAGGCAGCTGCAGGAGATGATGATGAGGTGGGATGACAAAGACCCCACTAAACTCAGACAGCCTCTGCCAAACTTCGTAGACTCCTTCAGCCCAGAAATGGGAATCTGATTTATGATGCAAACCCAGGCTTCTGACTCGGTAGCACAATGTGCTACCTCCACCACTAATGGGATGGACTACTATAATGTACAATTGCGTTTACAAGGCCAATGCGCTATGACTTCTGTAGCACTCTAAATCTGATGCGACCACTGGGGACAATCAGGAGGTTTGTCAAGATGGCCCTTCTCAGTGCCGATGCAACACACGCTCCAGAGAGGCTGTATGTTCACGTAAGAGGCACTGGAGGATCCTAGGAGACAGATGGGACTTTTAACATATATCTGAGCACGCAATGCAGCCTGTCCACATGGCTGCTTACACCACTTGCTCCAATCAGCATCCCTAAGTTACCTGCAGATCCAGGAGTGGCGCAGTGATCAACTTGCCACAATCCGTTAACTGTCTAATGACTGCCACTGCGCTGGAGCAACCCAAACACTCACGTTGCTCCGGTGCAAATACAATCGTGTAAATGGGGCTTCTGTTAACTAGACGGCCACTGAAAGAAATCCAAAGATTTTACAAGTTCTTGCATTCTTCTGCTCAACCTTAAAGAGGGTGGCCATAGTCTCACAAAGACCGAAGAAATTAAAATAAAAGTAACGTAGAAAAATATTCATTTTTTATAATGCACCATAACCCCCTACTCCCAATTGTTGTCTTTTATTATTGTTTCTAGGTCCATCTATATTGTGTTACATTATGTTTGGTCTTAAAACATTGCCATGGTGCTAATGATGTCCGTAAGCTGCCATTAGCCCTGACGTAACCCAGTGTCCCATAAGATCACGGAGCAGTATCACTTATGGTAAAGCAAGCAAAAGGCTGCTCCAGACAGAACAGCTATGCCCAGTGTACACTAGTCGGAACCTGAAAGAAAAACAAAAACGTGGCATCAAACCTCAGACAGTGTGCTCAACAAGTTAAACTGCTGCAAGTACATAAAGGGGATATGTTCATCAAAAAGCCATCAATATCGGAAGGATTCACCCGCCCATAAACACCAATGAACTGTGTGTCCATGTGTGGGTGAGTCCTTCTAGTATTGATGGCTTCTTAACGTTTTTTATCTCATACTTCTAACAACTGAACTTTCTGAGCAGACAATGTTTGGTGCTGTTTTATTTTATTACCAGCAGTAGCTGCTGCCTGCCAGTCTACTATAGCTCAGTCACTCAAAAGGCAACACTAAATAAGAAGACCCCACTCTCAGCCACAAATTGTGGGAGAGCAACACAGGAGGGAAACTGCCATGCTGTTGAGATGACATATTTTGGGGCCATAGTCATACCTGAAAGCACTACTCGGTCACAGGGGAAGACATCCAGCTCCCCCTCCATGACCAAGATGCAATGTTAACGGGCCTGTCAGATGCAAATGGGTACTAATGAGGGTGTGCACCGCCCACTAAAATAGTGGTTAGTGACTGCACTGGAGGTTTCAGCACAGCAAAGCTCCAGTCACGTGGTGGCAATATTCCATGCTAAGATCTGGGTGAAAGCACTACAGCATTCTGCCACGCCACCACCAGCATGTGTCTTTCCCATACCAGCAGGACAGCACTCCGATTTATTCCTGCTGTCCATATACTTTCCTTGTGGTCCAGTGGCAGATCCACCCACTCCCCAATCCCTCATAAAATGCTGACTCAGTGGCAACACCTTCCTAGCCCAGTTTCCATACACTGGCACATATCACACATTGGATCCAACGTAAATCTTAATTCTCTGTCGGCTCCAAACTTGACAATCACAGAGTTGCAACACTTAAACTGCCTGCATTTAGCAGCAACCAACTTGGTGAGGATGGACTGCCATCTTCTGAGAAGGACAGTGGCTGCCCAATTCGTTTTGCGACCAGATGGGGAAGCCTTGCCGCTCCAACGAGGCACAAGAAAGGCGCTGTCACTAAGTGGTCACTGTGACTATGCATGGTGCCCCCAGTGTACCAAAGTACCTGAAAAACCTAATCCAGTAGCACTGAGTGGTGATGGGCTGCATCACTGCCCCCCCCCCCCAGACATCATGGCTGACGATGCAGTATCACCCTACCACAGGCCAACATAAGCTTGACAGTTGATATGTCATCATGGTAAGAGTACAGACCAACAGTACAAGGGGGAAAAAAAAAAACACTAGAAGATCTAGAAATGATGCCCCCCGCAATCCCACCCCACAGACGTTCCTACTGCTGCCCATGCCTCCTTTCTCAACACTAGATTTCTAGTGGATGTATGTTAAGGGGCCCTCCCTCTCTGGACAGGCCCCATCAAAGACGATAAGATCTAGGGCTAACTTGGCTGTCAGAGGTCTGTGCCAGCAGATGCTGACCAAGGAGTGAACCGAAAGGATAAGCAGGGGTCAGGAGTGCTCGGAGAGGAACCAGCAAGCCTGGTCCAGGACCAAGGAAGGAATATACACTGTAAACTGCAAGAAAAAGAAAATACGAAGGGACACAAATAATTTGAAAACTACAAAATGTTAAAGCAGAATCAAAACACAACAAGAGAGAGGGAACATGACTCATTTAAAATGAATAAAAGGTCATGGACATAGACTGCTGTTTAACTTATTTCAGCATGACCTAGCATGTCCACGTTTTAGTTTCATCTCATTGTCTCAAAAACATCCATTCACATGGGGAACTAAGTTTTTAGCGTTACTGCACCCGAATTATGGAACTGTCTGCCACTCAATCTGCTCCCCTACCTCCCTCCTTCAGTTTAAAAAAAGTCCTTGTGGGTTCACTCACCTCATGGTCAACTCAAGATGTGCCTACACGTGGTTTTCTGGTGTCTACTCATGTTACTTGACATAAGTCTGCTAGACGTTTGCCATTAGTGCTACCCAGCCTGGACCAGGTGATAAGTATTTTTATTATCAACTGTTCAAGTCTCTGTCCTCTCGCCTGCCATTCACGTTGAGTGATCTTTTTCTCAAGTGGCATGTTTATCACCAACTCTGTACTTCTGAATGTTATAGTGTTCTTATTCCAGTTCCTTGATCATGTACTATTTCTATTTGCTTGTCTGTATTATGCTGCATCTCTTGTAACCTCCTGAAAATACGTGCAATTGTGTCTTGTGTACTTATCTGGTCAATAAAAGCTAATAATGATAATAACAACAAACCGTTCTTCCAGCACACAAGTCTTGCACTCACATTTCATCCAGAATACAATGCACAGAGTTAATCACAGTGCTAATACACAGCTATAAAGCTTCTGTCCCCTCGGTTGACTCTCCATATAAAAGAACCAGCCCCAGCTGTCCGAAAAGGGCCGTGCAGTACTGTGCACCCATCTAACCCAAGACCTGGCATCCAGTGTAATACAGAGGATAATGTATGGGTGCTCATACACAACAGGGATATTTTTCACTAGAAAGGCTTCCATGGTAGCAGGAGAACTTGAGAATGCAGCTCGAGAGGTCTTGTTACGACGGAAATCTCGAGTTTTAAAAATACCCTTATAGTGTATGAGCATCCATACACAGTCTTTTATGGTATACGGGCATTCATTAATTAAAGCTGGTGTCCTTACTTTTGGAATTTTTCCATCACTGCTCATTTCCCGGGCCAGTTCTCACCGCCATGGCCATTTCCTAAAGGGTGGAGGTCACTGGAACACTCATGCGTGAACGTGTTCCAAGTTGTTGTGCTGCAGAAGCTATGTAGCTGGTGCAGCACACCAAACACAGTGATGTAGCTACTGCAGCACAACAGCGCTGTGCTAGGCATGGACTTCCATGCAGAACAGTGTTCTACCACACACTATAAATCTTTTTTGTCTCACTTGTATTTACGACTTGAGGAGGACGCTGGGGGATCATATCTCTCAGCAATGGCAGGGAGCCAACATAGCGACAGTATACTCACTAAATGGAGCGCAGTGCCAGCCTCCACAACAGTGACTGGGGGGACGATCTACCATTAGTTGTGTAATGACAACCTGCAGAGCCTAAGTGAAATCACACCAACAGTCGCAGGAAGGGTGCGAGGGTTACTTTAACTAGTGGGTCTGATTCGGCTTGGCTTGTGCCGATTAGTTAAACTAACAGTTGACAGTTCCACCATTCACTATAATGCAGAATCGCACCTCCCTTTCCATACAGTGAGGTCACTGTTGCTATACTGCTGCCAGAACCCAGGGGTACGCTGGTAGATCTGCAGCCCCAGGGCTTCCATAAAGTTGCAATTATTTTTATGAGCAACAAAAGACTGGAACACTTTTTTTTTTGTATTGGATGCCAGAAACTGTTAGATGGAGTCTGGTACTGGACGGCTCTTCTTCAGACAACATGAACTGGCTGGGGAAAGTGCTCCGTAAGAATGTTGCATTAAACAAGACTTCCTTCACAGATTTGTATCCAGGTGAAGTAGACGGAGTGCCAACTTCAGTTGGGAACAAACTCGAACAATGAAATACTTGCCTCGAGTATGTGCTCTGCCTGCTGTTCTCTGTCCAGCTTTCTTGTGGTAGTAGTGATCAAGCCTGCAAATACAAGGTATATAATCTGTCAGACACTGCATAGCATTTGCGTTACTGTACACGAATGGAAGCCTACTGGCAGTCCAACTTTAACACAGTTACTTCACATAATCTGAAGTCCATGATATGTTACTCAGATAATGAACATTAACGCACTGCTTTTAAAACTACAGTGGTTAAAGAGCAGATATGCAATTTCGTATGTTCTCCCATAAACATAATGTGTCCGCTATTACAATTAACTTATTTACTGATTTAGCTTTTGTTAACCAGATGGGTATACCAGACAAATAAAAGCCTATATGCAGGTACAACCCAGGAGAGTTAAAAAACCAAATGACTATGAATCAGGAATTAGAGGTAAAGCCAGGCAGCATCCAATTACAGGTACAGCAGAGCATGATAGGTCTACCAGAAACAAAGTAGAACACAATAAGATGAAATATAACAATACGTAGCAGACAATAAGCAGTCAAACACCCACAATTTGCCAGCCTAGAATGTGAACAAATACAACACTAGACAGTCGGTAATAGGCAGTATTAAATAACAGCCAGCCTTGAATGAGAACATCCTTACAACAGCAGCTGTGGTTAGTTCCTCTGATAAAGTTACAAGCAAGGGCACCTCTGAAGATGGGGTGGGAGGGAGTACTTTGTACGGCACACTGATATAAAGTTCCATACCTCTAGTGCAAATGAGAAGAAAGCCTGTTTGCCCATCCTGGTAGCACACCATGTATGCCAGAATACGTGTTCTGAATTTTCAGTTCTCTCTCCTGGAGTTTACAGCTCACTTTTAAGAGGTCTGTATAAAAAGCAACCAGCAGAGCCCAACTGAGCACACAGTACTCTTGTTTAGGGTATCCCAATCCTCACCACTGTAATGGACTGTGATGCTGCAAACACAGCCCTCTGAGGATAGTCGGGGATAGTCACAGCTTTCTTGAAAAACATCTAAGAACTGCAATCTATGAAATATTTAGAAGACCAATAATATGAAGTGAGAAAAGGAAAGGGGTTTGGTTTTATATAGTGCCTTTCGCACAAACAGGGACCCACAGCACTTTACAATCCCGCAAAGAGATGGGGTGAAAATACTACCAAGTGTTTTGGCAGACTGGAGATCAAAGTATACAGACAGATATGCAAGAGATAAGAGGCACAGAGGACAGGGAGATTCAGTGACTTGTGAGTTTTTCAAGGTCACACATTAAGTAGAGGTGGTTATGGGATTCTTACCAGATTCTCTTCTGGTTCACAGGACAGCTCTGCACTCTAACCTCTTTAGACCAACCTGCTTTTCTTTTAAAAGGTAAAAGTGTGTGCTCTAAATATCATCATTTCAAGCCATTTGTATTAGTAAATGCCTCTTATTTAAATACAGTGATCACCGTATGCACAGCCAGGCTGATCACAGCAAACTACCAACCATACCAGCATAAAAGCACTTCATGATTCTATTTATGATGGGATACCTTACATGTAGTGATTCTCTCTTTCGGAAGGCAGTGTAATCTTACGATTAGACAGCAGAGCTATTAACTTGGAGACCCAAATGTAAATTCCACACTGCTGTCATTTACTCACCATGTGACCCTAAGCAAGCCAGTTTCTCCCTGTGCATAATCGCTGTAATTTCTCTAGCTCCCTCTTCCCTCCACCACTGGTGCTCAACTTTCCTACCCTTTCATTAACCCTCTCTAAATCTTATTTTACCACCCAGTGGGTTGCCTTGCTAAAGCAGCTCTTCATGGACTGTAAAGTGCTACGGGACAACTGTGTAGGCATAACTTTGATAGGCATAAGGGGATCCTGGTCGTCAAGGGAAGGGAACACCCAAGCTCTGCAGGAGCTGTCGTCAAGGGAAGGGAACACCCAAGCTCTACGGGAGCTTGATTAAGCACAACTATGTGTGTAAACGGGCAGACTGGGTGGGCCACAGGCCTTTATCTCCCGTCAAAATCTAAAATCAAAATCTGTGTACAGAAGGCACTACAGAAAACTGAATTTGTTCCTTCTTTCCACAGATATTATGGATCTGCAGCAACGTTTAATTTCCCTAAGCTGACATATCTTTATCCCATTTTTCCCCCCATACAGCTTATGCTCCATGTCAGCCATCTTCCAAAAACACAGGCAACCACAGAGCCCCATCCATCATCCACCAACCAGGCTGCTGCTGGTTCTTCCACGAGACTGCCCTTCCTCCACCCCATGGTAGGACTACAGGGACGATCTGACCAACCAGATGATCAGGATATGGTCCAGGAAGCTGGCGCCATGGCATGGGGCCCAGAATATAAGAGGGCTGTCATTTAGATTGTGGCCCTTTCCTTCACCCCACTTTTATTCTGTTCTCCCATCACCATCCAACGACAGAGTGACATTACATAGCCCAAAAGTGGTCTTGCATCCATGCAATTTCCACTGGAGAAAGCTCCCCACTCCAGCCTGGCTTTGCACAGTGACCATCCTTAGTGCTCTCTATCCAACTCGGGTTGTCAGGTTGGCACTGCAACCTAACAGAAAGTCTTCTGAAACCCAGACACCCCCGAGATCTTCCTCCACAGTTACATCTATTTGTGTAGTTCAGCACTTAACCGGCAACCTCCTAGCTCTGTCAGCACTGCACCAACCCCACGGTGGCAGGGCAGAGCACAATCCAGTGTAGGAGGTGGGTGGGCCACAGAGCCCAAGCCTGCTGCTGCCTTTACTACCCAATTCTTTTTTTCAGTTCCTACCCAGCAATTAAGATGCCCCCCTACCAAAGCACCACACGCAAACAAAGCCAACTCCAGCTGCTGACAAATGACACTCCCATGTACCATAATTTTTGCTTACTGATCTTGCTTGTGAAACAGTGGGGGCAGACATGATGGACCTGCAGTCCCTTCTGACCTTTAATTATGATGTTATTATGATACCAGACTTGTTTATCTTCACTCAGTGTACGTGCAAACTACTGGACAGATGGCAATTTGGTTTGAGGGCAACATTACCTCACTACGTTTTGACTGTTTAATCTTGCATCTCATAAAGCAAAGGTCTTCATGCCTGTATTTTTTTCCCTAAAATGCACTTCTTTTCTGTGTCAATCATTACAATATCATACCTAGCTTGTGTATACAAAGAAAATATGTAGTATAGAATGGATCTTAGTTTTACAATATTATACGTACTATATCTTGTGTAGTATTCAATCAAAACTGTTGAAACAAAATGTTATTTCTTTATTTTTTTTTTTTTAATTAACCAGCCTTCCACTCCCTTGTGAATACAAGATGTTTCATCTCATAAGCTTCCCAGTGCAGGTTAAAAGTGTATGTCAAACTAATTTTGGACACTAAACAGCTTGAAAAGAAATTGATGAAGCCAGAGGACTTACAGGGACATTTATGAAAGGAAATTATACAGCTGCATAAAAAAAAAAAAAAAAGCACACTCAGGTTTCCACAGAAAACAAAGGCACCACTATTTTCTATAACAACCGTATGTGTTTACCTTGCTAACACTTTGCAAACTGAAACTTCTAGAGAAAAGGACTACCCCTCCACAAAACAAAAAAATAATGGGGCCATTACTTAATACAAATACCACTGCACTGGTTGATCAATGCCAGTATTTTTCATAAACACACCACATCTGTCACGTTTGAAACAAACTACCCATAGAAGCAGAGCATTTCATGACTTGCCGACGCCCTTGCCTTTCACATGTATTGGGTGTGGGGGCCGGGTCCTGTTAGTTTTAAGGTGTAGAATGCCTGAATAGAACTTACAAGTTATTGTCACCGAAGTGTCACATTATACCAGTTGCCAGCCAGCTTTGAAATGGGTGCAGTTCAGATGCTTAAAATGAGGATACTTTGAAGTGTTCCAGAGAGACCTCAGACCAGTCTGTTAGCTCTCCATTTTATACTGCTAAATACCACACAGATCTGTTAAGAACACACCAGTCTGTTCAAATAAGATGTCCAGTCTTCACAGTACACACCAGGCAGTAGTTCTGCAGGAACAAACACCAACTATGGGCACGCAACATGTCTGGTACTGGCCTCTCAAACTAGTTCTGCATTCTTCGGATTTAACTCTTTATAGACACACCGAACATTAAAACGATGCTTGCAAATCAGAGCACAGTACATGTTTGCTAATGTATCAGAAATGAATAGTTACAGTACAATATTTAAAAATATATATAAACAAGTCCAGTAGCTGCAAAATAAAGAGTTGGGATATATGTGTCAGCTCCAGGAAAATGACATTACTAAAGCATTCGAAAACTGCTTAAAACATTAAAACTGTTTGCAGAACTAATGCATTAAATTATGTAACGATCAATACATCTGGTATGGTATAACAATTTGCAATGCAAAGCTAAGTGATCCAATCTAACTACAGTAATCAATTTTCCTGAAACCAAGATGTTGTGGTTTATTTTAATCAGCTTTTAAACTTTCAGTCATCACTGTAGGAGTCTGGAGTGCTACCCAAAGCTTTGGAGTACCCAAAGCTTTGGAGTTAACACTTCCAAAGGCTCCAAATCGGTATGCTGCAGGTCCATAAATCAAGCTTGGGCAGTCACAAAATGTCACCGGATGTTTAGAAGATTATTTTGCTGCAGTAGCAACAACAAAAGAACCTTACTTTTCTGCCAAAACGGTCTCCATAACTTAACAAAAAAAAAAAAATATATATATATATAAATATTCTTTAAAAAAAGATTACCACATTGCAAATTTCAGTTTTTAAAAATCTCATAGACGAAGTCAGTAGAAAGCTCTCCTCTCGGATGGGGGTTGGGGGCTGCCACACCACTGCTCCCCTGCCACCTACTGCTAGATGTAAGGCAGCATGCGAGACCCCTCAGGAGTCATGTGGAGGATGCAGGGTACATCTGCTGTTCAGAATGATGATGTCATGATTCTGGCACCCCAGGGAGTAGAGGGAGAATTGGGAGCAAAAGCAGGCAAGACCGGGAGGATATAGAGTTGCCACTACCATGCCTATAATGTTCCGTTTTCTGATCCCATTCCCCAATCCCCTGGATCACAGGTGCTTACCCCAATTAGACAAGCTACCCCCAGGCAAGGAGCTAACCCATACACCCCCCCCAAAAAAAAATAAGCTGGTTGGGAAAGTGTCCTTGAGGGGTCCCAAAATGGAGTCCAACTGGTCATGTTCTGCAGGTCAAGAGAGGGAGTACAAGCAGAAGAGGAAGCCTGATAGCAAGAAGGATGAGTAAATCCACTCAAGTCCCCAGTGTCAGAGTGGACGTCTAGACAAAACAGTTACACAGACAGGCCATCAGGCTTGCAGAAGACAGCATGGTCCTGGCTATGAAAAAAAAAAATCACAAGTAATTTTTTTCTTTTCTTTTTTTTAAAGAATGGGCAGTTAACATGTTGAATATTTTTATTTTTAAGATCTCATGCCATTTTATGACCAGAAAATATGCTCACAGCCTGTACAAGGACTCTAAACATCAGCTGCAATCCGCAAGTTGAAATAAAAGAACAAGTTTGCTTTGCACGTCTGTAACTCTAGAAATGTCGGTTCCTCCTCCCCCTGCCTTTTTACGACTAGATAAAATGATTGTATTATTAAGGATGTAACCATTTTGAAGGAAAAAGTACATCACAGATGGCTAAGAAACATGTCACCTCAATAAAGAAATCGAGAGATGCTAATTAGTGGATCCTGCTCTGCAGCAACAACTCCCTGTCACCCCCATGGGCAGTCAACAGCAGCTGCTTCAGCCACATTTGCACTTTAAAAAAGGACCATTATACATGTTTCTAGGGAAATTACCATAACAAAATTGGTATCCCCCCAATAAAATTATGGCTCTGTCCCTGACAAATCTGAAAGTAATTCTCATGTTTCAGTTAAACAAAACCTCCACTCAACATCAACAGTGCTGCATACTTTCCGCTTTCACAACACAGATTAAAAATAAACAAAAGTGATTCAATCCAGATAGTTTAGTCACTGGGACACAGCGACTCTAGAGACCAAGGCCCGATTTTCTAAGGTCCTAACCCAGGGACTGAGACCCTGTGTGTAGCGCCATGGTGCAGGGAAACATCCCAGCATGTGGGAAAGGGCCATCATAAGCATTATAGGTACACAGCTGGCATGTTCCCGTTTCCCCACAGCTGTAGAAAAAAAAATTCACAAGTAACCATAAACTGTGGAAAAGGCTGCAAAAAAGGAAACCTTTCTGCAAATAATGGTCTATCTAGTCTGCTCGAGTCTGCAGCTCCAGGAAATTTTCCACTGTTATAAAAATTCTATGATTTTTTGATATTTTTTATGACAACTCAATGATTTCCAGCTTTTCCATGATGCCGCCATGATTTTCAGCATTAATTTTTTTTTATCATTTATTTATTTATTTATTTATTCTCCTGTGGCCACCCAGATGCTTCCCCGTAGCCTCGCAGCCCTACCTATGGGGATCCGGCTGCCGTCCATCTCTACAGGGACCGCTAGCATCCAGTAACCCCTGTGGCTTACCCCCCGCAGCAGGGTGGCAGGAAGCCCCCTAACTCCCCACCCCAACGGATCCAGTTCGGGTGCCAGCGCCCCGTGAACTCGCGGATGGCCATCATGCTGCGCCACGTGCCACCATTTTCCCCTGTACTAGCCCCCAAGTCGGCGGCATGCCATGACGCCAGTGGGTGTAAGCACGTACGCGTCTCACCCAGGCATCTCTCCCCTACTCTACCCCCTTGTATGGCGTGTATCCCTAACCCCCAGCCTCCACCAGGGGGCAGTCGGACACAGACCATTGTGAACCCCCCAACCCGGAGAGGGAGAGCAGTCCATCAGACGCTCAATCCCTCTGCATCCCTGCCAGTCGCCATCGACCCGTGCTTGCTCCAGAACCCGGGTCACCGGCACTGCGCGAGATGTAGCGTCCAGCGCTTCAACCCTCGGTGCCACCGGGCCAGCGATTTTCAGCATTTTTCATGAAAACACTGTTTGTGGTGTTTGCAAAAGACAATCCCTCATTTTGTGCTTCAGTGTAGACCCTGGGGGACCCTATCCAAAAATGCAGATTTGTGTGGTAGACCCGGGACCTGAAGCTTGACCTTTAGTCACAACAGTGGGGGATGGGCAAGGGGGTGGGATTTAGGGTTGAAAACTCGGACACCACATTTCCATACTTCAGTAGTTTTATGACCCTAATACATTAATATGGTTGTTTTTTGCAATGAATTTGCTTTCCTTTTTAAAAAAGATACACAACTGCCACCCATAGCTTTCTTCACAGGCTGTGCAAGATGCCATCGCAGGACCACGGTGGGGCAATGAGGTGCTCCGGGGGTGTAACCAGATCCCAGGGGAAAACTGCAAGGTGACGGGGAAACAGAATGGGGTAACAGAGCAAGGAAATGTCAGCCTGGCTTAGTTGGAAGTACATTTGACTCTGGCCCAGAAGGTCATGGGCTCTGGTCCAGCACTGGGATGGGGCTGATGCAGAGTGCAGTACTAGAGGAATGCTGTACTACTGGGAAGCGCGGCCCTTCAGATGAGACGTTAAACCAAGGTCCTTGTCTGCCTTTTCTTGCCGTTGTTTAGGTGAGCGTTTAAGATCTCATGGCACTTCTTGAAAAAAGTGTAGGATAACTTCCCCCATGTCCTGGTCGAATTTTTCCATCATCACTCAAAAAACACCACCACCACCAGCTTAATCTGGTTCAGTTTCAGTTTGTTTGCATCTGTACCCTCTCCCGGAACAAGGCTGAAAACAAGCAATATTGTCTAGTTCTCCTTTCCAATCAACAAAAACTAAACAAGCATTTGTCAATGCCGAATGTTGGCTTGCTGGCATTGGCATTGGTAGTGCAGGAGTTAGATGCATCATAGGAATGGCAGTGAAGTATTGAACTGATGCCAATCCACCCCCACCCTGCAGAGAGTGACAAGCATTAGGGTGTCCCCCTTTGGGTGTCTGGTAGTGCAGTGCAGGAAAACATGTTGGGCAGGATGTGAGAAATGACAGCTGCACAGTTCATAAGGAGGTGTAAAAAAATGCCAGTGTTGAAAATGTGGCATGTAAATGTACCAAATTTTAGTGCTACTAGGGTGTGTGGGAAATATGCAATGCACGCTTGCAACACTGCCATTTTATGGGTGTACGGCACCAAATTTTCAACATAGGCATTTTAGCACTCTGCTCATGTACAGTGTCACTGTTATTTCCTCAAAGTGTCCCATAATGATTTCGCATAGCGTACCACGCTTATTCTGCGCCGAAGTGCGAAAACATATTTTGGGCACAATATGTCAAATGACGGCTGTACTGTTCATCAAGAGGTGTGGAAAATGGCAATGGTGAAAATCCAGACTGAAAATATTACAATGCACGACGGTACGAGCGTGCGTGCAATCTGCCAACGCATGCTCGTAACACAGTTATTTTATGGAGTATCATTACCAAATTTTCAACATAGGCATTTTAGGTCCTCTGCTCATGAACTGTGTCACTTGTCATTTTCATAATCTGGCCCAAACACAGATTTCCCACAGCGACTGCGCTATTGTGCGCCAGAAGTGCGGAAACACATTTCGGACAGGATGTGGACAATGACAGCTGTACTGTTCACAAGGTGGTGTACAAAATGACAATGCTGAAAACCGCAGTAAAATATTGTGAATGCGTGGTTACGAGCCTGCATAGCAACCGCGCAATGCACGCCAGAAACAGGTATTTGTTGATTTTTTCCACCAAATTCTGGAACTTAGGCTTTTTACAGGGCACCATGAACACGCCACCGTCATTTCAGCATCGGGCTCGAAGGTATTTCGCCACAGTGACTGCAAAATCACCTTCGAGGCTGATAAACGCCATGACAGTGACAGAATTCATGAGGAGGGGCCCCAAAACCCATTTTAAAATTTGGTGCAAAAATTCCAAAAATGCCTGAGATATGCAACAAAGTTGAAAACCCTATCTAGCCCATTATACAGCTTACCGGCATTTCCTCAGTTGGGTCGGCTTTGAAGAGTGCAGAGCGTGTTCCGGTCCACCGATGATCAGTGGCACGAGTCCGGAGGTAAGTATAGAATTGAGAGGTGTGGAGGAGGTGACAGTGGTGGGTGCGGTTGTGGGGGCAGGGAGAAGTGCCGTGGGACCGCTTTTAATTTACAGGTTAACAAAAAACACGATGTGGGACGCTTCCACACTGGGGTGGGCCTCCAGCGGCAGGACAGCGGCTGGGCGCGGAGCCGACGGGGATTGGACACCCTTCGGCCATGGGATCAGCTGCCATGCTGGGTGGGCTCCCAGCGTGGCACCTCTACTGGGGACAGTGGAGCTGACGGGGATTGGGCACCCCTGCTATTATGGGATCAGCTGCCACGCTGGAGTGGGCCCTCAGCATGGCACCCTGTACTGGGGGCAGTGGAGCCGATGGAGGACTGGGCACCCCGTCAGGCATGGCATCAGCTGCCACGCTGGGTGGGTTCCGGCGTGGCACCCTGTACAGGGGAACGACACGTAGCAAAGTGGACATAACTTGTAAAAGTGCGCCGCCATGACGAGCTTGTCTCTGATTGCAGCGGCACTTTGTTTTGAAGTTTTGTCCACTTTACATAATGTTGGTGTCAGTGCTAGCATGCTGGTTTACTGGGGAATGAGGGACGCACCTACTGATGCGTGCCCTGCATTCGCCCAACAGCAGCCGCGCCCCCAAAGCTGCACTCTCCCAATATGTTGACTGCCGCACAAGCGTGGCAAGCCAACATAAAAAGCAAACAAACACTGGATGTCGGGGAGTATTCAGAAAGGGAAAGGAGAGAGATGGGGGACAACTGATACCATGGAATGAGCAGGACAACAGAAGGAGCTCTATGGAAAGAAAGGTTTAAATAGGTTTACTGCGCCATGATTTTAGCTATAAAAAAC
This sequence comes from Neoceratodus forsteri, assembly GCA_016271365.2. Taxonomy (NCBI): domain Eukaryota; kingdom Metazoa; phylum Chordata; order Ceratodontiformes; family Ceratodontidae; genus Neoceratodus; species Neoceratodus forsteri. The sequence continues at coordinate 81,221,683 of CM057453.1, forward strand.
AAATATTCTGAGGATCAATTTTTGTTGATGCTGTGGCCTAAAGGTTTTCTTTTTTCCTTAAATTAGTATGTTACTATCTTAACTTGCAGCATTGTAGGAATACATACGTCAAGGTTTGCAGGTTGATTTTTGGGGGGAGGGTGGGTATACATAGAGGACCCAGCATGACCACATCACTAAGCATGGGGAGCGTAGCTACACAGAAACACAGAGGCTGTAGGCATAAAAGGACCTCTTAGCCCACTAAGTCTGCCCTAAACACCCTACCTACCATTCCACTGTAGACCCCAACTGATCTCTGGCCTTATCAAAACCCCCGGCCCTGTTACTATACTAAGATCTCCCTGTGTCTATCTCATGCATGTTTGAATCCTGTTACAGTTTCAGTACCCACCACCTCTGCTGGGAGGCTGTTTCAGACATCCACCACCCTTTCTGTAAAGAAGTATTCCTTCACATCCCCCTCCAAGTTCCCCTCTTCCAACTTCATATCACGCCCCCTTGTCCTTGAGCATCTCCTTCTGTGCAAAATGCCACCCTCCTGTACCTTGTTGATGCCTCGGAGGTATTTCAATGTTTCTATCATGTCTCCCCTTTCCTCGTAAGGCTTCAGATGCAGGCCACGCACCATTCTGTCTGCCCTTCTCTGTACTGCCTCCACCCTATCTATGTCCCTCCTGTGACAGAGCCTCCAGAACTGGACAAAGTACTCCAGGTGGGGCCTCATCAATCTATACAGGGGTAGCGCTACCTCCCTTTTTTTGCTGGGGATACCCCCCTCCCTATGCACCCAGCATTCTACTAGCCTTTCCCACTGCTTTGCTACCTTCAAGTCATCAGATATGATGACCCTCAGGTCCCTTTCCTGTTTTGTGGTTGTTACCACCTCACCTCTAAATGGTACATTGCCCTTTGGTTTCTGTGTACCATGTGCATAATTTTGAACTTTTTGATGTTGAAGCCTAGTTGCCAAACCCTTGAACAGCCTTCCAGCTTTTTCAGATCGTCCCTCATTTTCTCCACCCCCTGGTCTGTCTACTCTGTTGCAGATTTTCATGTCATGTGTGAACAGGCATACTTTCCCTTCCAGCCCCTCTGCGATGTTGCTGATAAAGAGATTAAAGAGGACTGGTCCCAGTATTTACCCCTGAGGCACCCCACTGGTTACCTTATCTTCATCCAAGTGAACCCCACTGACCACCACCCTTACAGTTCTGTTACTTGGCCAACTTCGTACCCATTTTACTATCTCTGGACCCACTCCCAGGCTGCCCAGATTGCTTAACAGACTTCTGTGTGGAAGAGTGTTGAAGGCCTTATTGAAATCCAGGTAGGCCACATCCACTGCTCCTCCCTGATACACCTCCCTGGTTACCCAGTCAAAGAACTTGATCAGGTTTGTTTGGCAAAATCTCCCCCTTGTGAACCCATGCTGCCTTGGATCCTGTACTCTACTGGTTGTAAGGCATTCCCCAGTCCCTTCTTTTAGTACAGTTTCCATAACTTTGCCCACCACCGAAGTCAGGCTTACAGTTTTGTAGTTTCCTGCCTCCTCCCTATTTCCACTTGTGTGTAATGGGACCACATAATCCTTCCTCCAGTCCCCGGAACTTCCCCCGTATCCAGTGATAGACCGAACAGGTCGTCAGAGGCGCAGACAGCTCCTCCTTTAGTTCCTTCAGTATCCTAAGCTGAACCCGTCTGGCCCCCCCCACTGCCCAGTCTACTTTTAGTTTTGCTAGTCCCTTGAGGACTCTCTCCTCCGTAAAAGTGCTACTGTCCACCTCCCTTCTCTTAATGCCCTTTTCCCTTATCTGTGGCCCGTCACAGTTGAGTGTGCTCCTGTTGTGAGTGTGCCTATGAAAAAAGTCTCTACCAAGGTGGTGAGAGTCATTTTAAGACCAAACTGTTCTCAGAGACTTGTTGGAGGCTTTATGCTCACTGGGAATAATTTCCACTTCTGAACCACAGAGCTTGTTGCCCTTAACCGGTTAATTTAGAACTGACTGCTACATGTCCTGAGCAAATCCTGCAAAATGGAGCAGAGTGTCATCTTTCGAATAAAGATGAAGATGGCCAAGAATGCAGTCAGGGATGCAGAAGCAGACACAGTTACATACTGTGAAGGGAATTAACAGAGGGGTAAAAGCAGTTCTTCAGATACATCAGGGGGAAAAAAGGAGTGCAAGAGGGGAATTTTTAGGCTGACGGAGGGGGACTGAGCAGTAGAGGAGGATGAGCAGAAGGCAACCATTCTAAATGACTACTTCTGCTCAGTACTGAAAGTGGAGGACAGCAAGCCTCTACCAGATAGCGGACTAAAGGCTACTGCAAGGGGAATCCCAGAACTGGGACAGCTGGTGATTATAGGACAAAGGGTAAAAAAGGGGCTTGCAGCCCTGAAAACAGACAAGGCTCCACAGCCACAAAGGATGCACCAGAGGGTGCTCAGGTAATGGAAAACAGAACAAGCTGAACCCCTGGCAGGGCTATCCAATAACTCACTACAGTAAGGGGTGGTTCTGAGCAACTGCAGAATAATGGACTTGGTGCCAACTCCACAACGGATGGGGCAGGGAGGAACCTGAAAATTGCAGGCCTATCAGTCTCAACTCTATTGCAGATAAACTGATGGAGACAATAGTCAGTGAGGACCCAGTGGACAACCTGAAGAGCGATGGGCTCCAGAACAGTAAGCAGCATTGGTATGTGGCAGGGAGGTCTTGTCAGACCTACCAAAACAGTATTCTTTGACTGGGAAACAATGGTGGAGGATAAGGGACAAGCAGTAGATTTTCTCTATTTCGACTTCCACAAGGCATCTGACTCTGTGTCACACTAAAGGCTGAAGAAATCAGAGGATCTGGGAGCAGCAAAGGACCTAGTTAAACAGGTAGGAAGTTGCTTAGGTGGAGACAGCAGAGGCTGGTGGTAAATGGGGTCACTCCTGGGACCAGTACTTTTCAACAAGTTCATAAGCAACATAGGAGAAAGAATACAGGGCAAGGCATGTTTCTTTACATAGTACACTAAGCTCTGTGGCAGTGCAGATATTGAGGAGGGTGTGAGGTAGTTGCAGAGGAGCCAACAAAAGTTAAAGAGGTGGTCCAAGATCTGCTTGTTGAAATTCAATGCCAAGAAGTGCAAGGTGATTCACAGAGGGAACAAGAACCCCAGGAAGGAATACTGGATGGGAGTTGTTAAGCTGGCCAGTACTTTAAAGAAAGGGACCCAATGGTCATCACAAGCAACTCCCTAAAACAAACTAGCCAAAGTAACAAAGTCTACAGCAAGGCAGCCAGAATACCTGGGTGTATTGGAAGGGGTTTGGATAGCAGGGGGAAAGAGGTAATAACTACCTCTCTATATGTCAACGGTGAGACCCCACCTGAAGTACTGTGCTCAGTTCTGGAGTCCTCAACTGAGGAAAGACAGACAGAGGCTGGAGGCAGTGCAGTGCAGAGTAACTAAAATGCTTCTGGGCCAACAGGGCAGATCCTATGAGAAGCAGCTCAGGGCACTGAACATGCACTCACTGGAGGCCAGAAGGAAGAGGGGGACACTAGAGAGACCTTCAAGTTCCTGAAAGGAATAAACACGGTAAACTGTGAGGAACTATAAAGCAGGAATGGTGAGTTACAAACAAGGCGACATGAATGTAAGGTGGTATGGGGATGAGAGAAAGTTTTACTTTAACGAGCGAGTGCCTGAGCAGCAAAACAGCCTACCAACAGAAGTGGTGGGTGCAAAAACCATTAGTGGGTTCAAGCGCAGTTGCAACACAGTAAAGAGCTTAACAGCTACTTGGGGAGGGGGGTAGCAGTAAGGCAGGGAGTGGAGGGGTGGGGAGGACCTCATTTGGCAATAGGTCACAGGGTACAGTAGGTTAAAAATGGTCTGACTAGATGGATCTTCTTTTTCTGCAGACGTCGTTTCTGTTTCTGTGTTTAAGCAAATGCCAGAGGCTGTGGTCCTGGACACATCTTCCGAGACATCTCAAGAGACACTGACTGGCATCTGAACCTTAGCAACACATTTAAGAGCTTTGATCTTGTTAGGACTATCAGGCATTCTACTGAAAAAATGGCCCATCTCTTTCCATGTGCAGTTCTGATACTCTGTCAGATACACCTGGTAATCAGCAATATGCAAGCCAAGGAATGCAGAGGCAGAAGTGCACTTGCCCAAAATGTTCAATTTTCTGGACTCTTCAGGGAATCTGGTGCTGCTAATCCGGGGCAGAGACCTGTGATGTGTAGTCACTGATTATGACTGAATCAGTATCTGGCTGGGCAAAGTAATATGTATTATCCCAGTGGGGGCTACTTACAGCTGGTCTGCCTTTCTAGGAATGGTTGGCAAGGTACTGGTCCTGTGCAAGGCAGTCAGTGTAGCATCTTCCACAGCAACAAAGATAGGAGGAATGACCACTGAGAAGGCATTTTCCATCTCCAAGAAATTGTACAGATTTTTGGGAAGAATTTTCTTCCTCTAATGAGGAGTTCAAATTCTCCATTAATGCTTGGAAGATACTGTCCTCAAGAGGACAACATGGCCTGTACTGGACCGTATCTTCCCTGGAACCAGCTGAATCTTCCTGCCACTGTGGATGAAAAGACTGGGGTCCTCCTCTCCCAAATTCACCTCCTCCTCAAGGAGGAGGTCAAAACTATTTCTCATCTTACTCTCCCTCGAGAAGAGGAGTGATAGATCATGGAGGAGGGGCCTGGGGAAGTACAGCAGGGCCGACAGGCAACACTGGAGATAAGTAACGACGCGATCAACAGCTGGACTGCTGGTCAACTCTGCTGACTCCCCATCGATGACAGGGAAGACTCCAACTGGTTAATGGACAACAATTCACATGGTGACTGACACGCACATTTTTTTGTTGTTGACAGTATCTGCCTTGCCTGTGTCAGCAGTGGATTTAATGACTTGGCAGGCCCTGTAGCAGTCTTTTTTCAAAATAATGCATCTCAGTGTAGCCTAAATGAAATTCTGGCAAATTTTGCAGTTTTTCACATCATGGGATGGGCCCAGATGACGCTCACAACTTATGGGTATCCTCACAATAAATATGGTTTCTGCAGCAAATGTGGCAAAAAAAGAAGTGCCATACACCAGGGATTGACAATTTCCAAAGGATTAGCTACCAGAGAAAAATAAAATTCTAACGAACAAAACAGAACGATGGAAAAACAGCTTCAGCTAGTCCAAGAATAATTTACTCTCAGAAAGGAGGAGAATAACAACTAAACTGGTTGGGGCCTTTCCAAGTTATAAAGGAATGCTATGTGCTGATGACATGCATGTAGGCACGTAGACGGCCCAGTCATGCAAAAGTTTCCCATGAGGTCCTGATGCCAATGAATTACTGTCCAATGTATTATGGCTCAATGTAGATACCTCAAAGATGATTTAGGAATGTTGGTTGTACTCGGAGGAATGCATACTGTCAGTGAAGCAGCAGTGCAGTATATCACAGTTTATTTTGCTGCCTGATAATTGCTGCATTAGAGTTAAACAAAAAAACGATTAACACTTGGAAATAGCAAGATGTATCTTTATTTTTTTTATATTTAGTTGTTTAACTAAGAGTAGCACACTAAGCTGAAAGCTTTTTTTACAGGTGCGACCTGGGAGCACAGGGAAGTTAAGTGACCTGCTCAGGGTCACACTGTATGCAAGTGGAAGCTGTGGGATTCAAACCCAGGTCTGGTCTGCTAGATGTCACCAGATTTGCAGCTCAGAGCCTTAAACCACTGTGCTATACTGCCTCCCTAACCTTTATGCCAAGTTATCGCAACATCCCTTTTAACCATAAAGGTATTCTAAATGAATAATGCTACTCTAAAAGAATAACCCAAGCACTACTGACATTTTATTACTCTAACATGGGGCATACAAGGGGGCAGGACAACTTTCTGGGTTACGCAAATGACTGGAGGGGTACTAATGACAGTTCTGGTGCACATATGTTGGCTACACCCCTGATCTCATGCATGCTTTGAATTAGTTAATGGTTTGTATACTGGGGTTTACAGAAACCATAAAAATCCAGTAAAAAAACAATATGAAGCTCTTCTATTTTAAATGTAGTCAGACGATGAAAAGTGAGACGAAATAATGCCGACAAGTTCAACTTACTTCAATAAATGACTGGTTTAAATTACCAGTCTTGGAAGCAGGAACTCAGAACATCTCACTTTTCCCTGTAGATTACTTCTGGGCTATACACACCCTGACCCAAGCATGCAAGCCATTTGCCAACCCACTAATCTAAAACTTGACATTCCACAAATGCAGAACTAAAAAGGGCCTTTCAACTCGGGAAGAGAACTGGTCTCAGAATGTCTGGTGCTATATGATTTAGAAGCAATTTTTCTGTTGAAAATAGAGTAGAAAAAGTCAGTGCCATAAACAATACAATAAATCAAATCCTGTTTCTTGGGACAAGGCTGTAATTTTTTTTTTTTTTTTTTTTTGAGTAAACCTGCCTGGTATGGAAGGAATAAATCAAAGCTCTGATTTTCATTCCTCACTCTAATTTAAGTTTTATTGCCAATAGAGTTATAGTTATGAATTTTGTGACTTCTAGTCATCAGATCTCATTACTGTGTATGTGTTGTAAATACAAGACTACAGATTTGGCTATGAATGGATGTGCTTGTCTGTTTTCATGCACCCCCCCACATACACACAATTTCTTCATTTCCATCCATGCTCCCCCTACCCCATAACGTCAAGGCCACAATGGTTGCAATCCTCAAGCCAGGAAGCAAGTAGATCCTGCAACATACAAGGCCAATGCCACTCCCTGATCAGGTGATGGGGGTGGAGCTCCCTGATCAGGTGACAGGGTGAGCAAACACCAGGCTGGCCACATCCTCTCAGCCATGCCCACTTTACTGTTCGAAGGTCTGTCGTTTGGATTTTCAGAGCCTGGAATGCAAGACTTGGCAGCAATTCTGCTGCAGTTGAGTTAGTGTAAGCGCCAACATGTTTGTGTACAGTTTTCAAACATTTCGACACATTTGTGACACTCTGCTCACTTTACAGCAGTTTGATGGGCAACTTGCGGCACCTGAAACATGAAGTTAAACCACGTTTTGTGTTGTCTAACAATAATGTCGCAAGCAGCGCAACTGCAGCAAAATCTTATCACCATTCTGTGAAAATCCAGCCTTGTGCGTCGAACTTATTGAGCAAAATATAGTTTCTGAAAGGACTTTTAGATTAGCAAATGTTTGTTTTTAAATGCAACTGTACCTTGCTTAACTTGTTTCTTCACCAATACTTTTAGCCAGAATTTGATTCCTAAGTGCCCAAACTGCTGAATCGGCATTATTTTTGAAAACTGTGGACTGATTCGTCTTTTCCTTAATAAGTTTAGGATGTCAAGAGTCCCACTTTAATCAAGCCTTCACACTAGGACATCCAACTATCCCTGCTGGCACTACTATCTTTAATAAGCTGAAACTCTATACTCAAATCTAGTGTAAAGCCAGCAGGCGCCAGTGTGTGTGTGTGTGTGTGGGGTCCAGCATGCTACTGATTAGCACCATCACATGATACTGCAGCATGAGGACCACACAGCAGCTTCCAGGGCAGATTCCCATTTCACAGAACAGTCTAGCGAGCCTGATGAAGTGAGACTCTAGATCGTGTCTGAAGCATGAAGGGCAGCACTTTCTTTCCTGATAATAAATATACTGACCTGCACCTCAGGGGGTAGGATGCATACAGTCTGCTTCTTACAGGATGTACATACTGTTCAGTTAAGAAAGAAGCCAGAACTACACCAGTACTGACACTGTGCAGGGCAGAACATTACTGGTCAGTTTTAGGCCACTTTAATAAATCTCATCCTGTCCTGGGTGGCCATTTTGTGTCAGGTTAAGCAATGGGGGATTCGGATTTCATATGGCGCTACTGGAAGTAATTTTACGATCCTGCTTGCTGAACTTGTGTCTGGCTGAACAATACAGTTCAGGATTAGTGTGGTAATGCAGTACAAGCCTTACAACAAATGGTGTGCTTGAAGTTGTTTGAACATGCAGTTAGCCAAAAGACAAGAGCTCTGTACCTCTCATGAGCACCCCAGGATCATCTCAAAACAACTGTGCTAGCTGGGATACTGCTGGTGGAAGGGCAAGTAAAATGTGGACACCGCGTTGGCTGGCCAACAGAAAAAGAGTAGTTGCATGCCATTTCCACTGCAGAGTATCTGGATGCAGAAGCTGGGAAGGGATGACTAGAGGGATCAAAGCACTAACAACAAAGTTCACCCTTGCTGGAGTGAAATTCACTGTACTATTGAGAACTTAACTGGGAGACAAAACCTTTTTAACAAGTTATATAGTCAAAAACTGATACATGAACTTGTTTACACTTTGTTTTCTGACAGTACATCAGTCAAGGCATGACTCAGCTGTACTAAGAATTCCCCCACTGTCTTCTTTGGACTCATTCCACCGGCACTCTGCTGACATATGCCAACTCAAAAGGACAGGTTTCAAGAGCGGATACAGTTACTGAGACTATACTACAAGGCTAGTCATTAGCTTTTTTTATTTATTTATTTTTAAATACATATATATACACACACACACACACACCGCCCCCCGTGGAGTTGAATAATCACACAAATCAGCCATTTTATTTGAATAATAAAAACCTGACACAGTGAGCAAAGCATTAAAGAAGTGTCTAGGTCAGCAGACTACCTCAGGAACAGCTCTCCATACTACTATGTAAGAAAACATGATTTAGGAATGGCCTCTGGATCTCTTGCCACTCGTGAGTTATATTTCGGCACTCTCACTCACGGAAATAAGGTCATATTTTCAGTCAGGCTGTTGTATATCCCTAAGTATACACACACATACATACAGCAATGAACTACATTAATACATCTATAGGGTTAAAGAATACAAAGAAGAGAAATCAGAATTTGGAGGGAAAAGTCCCAAAGCCTTGGAGAATCTGTACTGTGATGTTCCTTGGGGTTTGTAAGATCATGTGATGCAGCGCTGATGTCACCCTAACTTTGGTACCCTTTATGCAAACAATACCGTGTCTACAGTTTACTTTGTGTGGCAAGACAGTGCCAAAGCTAGGGTAACATCAACGCAGCATTGCATGACCTTTCAAACCCTGAGGAACAGCACACCACAGATTCTCTAAGACTAAGAACATTTCTCCGTAAATTTTGATTTCCCAACTTCGAGCGCTTTAACCCTAGCAAGATGCAATAATTTTTTTGCAAATGTTTTCTTTTTTCCTTATGTTCTGAAATAGCTACATTACAACTGACACCTTTAGCGTTCTTCGCGCAACGACCCACAGCACCAGACCTGTTGCTTGTTTTGCATAGGGCCCTGTACGCCCTATGTGAAGCAGCAGACCAACTGGTTAGGGCACCATACCTGTAGCTAGCTTCACAAAGCAGTAGATCTATCAAGCAGGGACCTGCAGACCCTATGTGAAGAAACAGAACCACTGGGTACAGCATAATGCCAGTAATTTGCTTTGCATGGGGTCCTGCCAGCCTTATGCAAAGCAGCAGCCCCATCAGATATGGCACCCAGACCTATAGCTTTTCACGCAGGGCCCTGCAGGTGCTATGTGATGCTGCAGGCCCATCTGGCATGGTGCCAGAAGTTGAGGATGCATTGTGAAGGGTCCTGTAGGCCCCACCTGAAGAGAAAGGCCTATTGGGCTGGTCTTAAAGTTGCCACTTGTGTGGTCATGAGGGGGCGTGGTAAGAAGCCCATACCCAAAAGCTGGTCTTAAAGTATTAAAAGAAATGTTTAACTCATTACTTCCAATAGGTCTGTATGAAGTCCAAACCATTCACTGTTTATCCTGGTACAAAACGGCCGCCAAGGTGAAAAAAAGCTATGGGTGATTAACAAAAAAAAAAATTGTTCCTGCGTCTGCAGAGTTTCTTTTTTTTGGGAATTATAATTTGTTAGGGTGCTTTTTTCAATCCAATCACCGTTCCATAACATTTTTATTTGCTGTTTTTTTTTTTTAACCGAATTTGGGCGTCAGGGGCTTAGCGAACTCCGAAAATCACCATGCTGAAATTTTGGGGACACCCAATTCAAGCTTTCATTTTTGCTTTAATAAAGCTTAGTCCATCCATGAACAAGTGTTTTTTTTTTTTTCCTGTTTTAAGCATTTTTATTTTATTTGGTTTGTGATCAGCAATGTGGGGCCAAGAAGAAGATGGCGACCAGTCAAGGTGGAGGGAGGGCTGCCAGTCGCCTACTGTGGGATCCTTCGAAATGTATGTGCCAGGGTGAATGTGGAGGAGGAAGGTTGCATAAGTGCTAGAGGGTTGGTGAAGGTGGAGGTTTATGGGTTGTTGTAGTATTTTTTATTTTTTGGTTTGTGATCGGCACTGCATGGAATTCGAGACAGGGACTGGCCAAGGTTAGGGCAAGCTGTGCTGGTCGACCAGCATGGGACAAGAAAAACAGTATGCACAATGATGGTGGTGGGGAGGAGGAGGAGGATGGCGCGGGACCCAGAATGTGGGTAAGAGTGGGGGGTATATTCAAACTTGGGGCGGGTGTAAGTGACCATCAAAGTGAACCACAAGGGGTGGGCAGCCAGAGGTTGAAGATATGTTGTTGTTGTTGAATACACACAAAAAAAAAAATTATAAAAAAATAAGACTCTCAGGCACTTAGTATTGGTAAGGGGTTCAGGGGGCTATCCAACACTGTTTTGGGCACACTGTGACAGAAGTGGATAAAAAAAAAAAAGTGATTTTATTTTCCTCCATTTGTGATTGACGTAAAGATCTTGTTCAGGGCAGGTTTCTGGAGGTGGGTGAGGGGAAAATGCTATATATATATATATTTTTTTTTTTATTTAGTGTGCCTTTTTGCCCCACCGACTGCCAATTATCAGCCTTTTCCCTTCGCCTCACTTTCCCTATAGCTGTACCCAAGCTGATACCCCTGACTTACTGCTCGAGGTGGGCCACCACTTTCTGAACCGGCCCTGTACGCCGGGTAAGGTGTCGGAGGGACCGACATTGCCTCCCTGGATCTCCACCCCCCCCCATGGCGGGGGTCAGGTCCGGTCAGGTCCATGGTGGAACAGTGGCTAGATCAGCATGGAGGAGAGGAGCAACTGAGAGCAGAAGGAGTGCTTCAAGCTGGCCGTCAGTGAGATTTGTGTTTCCCGTTAAGCAGGGGTGGGGACTTGTAATGACACCGGCGTCCACACTGCCCCTCACACATGACGGCGCCGGATGCCTGGGAATCCCCCAGCCTCCGCCAGGAGTCCTCAGTGCATCAGCACTCAACTCCACCTCCCCTCGGAGAAGGAGAGCAGTCCGTAGGACACTCAATCCTTCTCTCCCTGGCCGTCCGTCCAGCTCCCTGGGTCGTTCCAGACTGGTGCTGGCATCGCAAGGCAGAAATTCCACCCGCTGTGTCGGCAGGCTGGCAACACAGAGTCTCTCCCCAATTTGTGACAGACTTGAAAAGTCGTCCACGAATTGGGGGGGGTCTGTTTTTCCAGCTGTTCTTTCTCCCTGTGCCTGCAATAGCCATGCTATTTGGCTCAAAGCCTTTCCTAGCCAAGGTTGCCAAGTCAAACTCATCCCTACTCAAACACTCCCCAGCTGACCCACCGCTCGACACAGTCTCCTCTTTCAAATACTAAAGGGGTAACTCTGGATCCCTCGCTTACTTTCAACGTACACATAACAAACACGATAAGCAAAATACACCAAAAACTTGGGGCAGCCTACAGAACCAAGCAATTTCTGTGCCCGGTGGCCCGCCTTGCCATAGCCCAAGGGAACCTCCTCCCTCAGCTTGACTATTGTTCCCCTGTCTACTCCTTCACCGCTGCCCCCACGCTTCACTCTTGCCTAAATAGTACATATAACTATCTGCCGTTTTGTTCTCCAGGCACCCTACTCTACTCACCACTGGACATTTTACAAAACCCTAGGGTGGACAAACCTACAGGGACGTTTCAACTATGCTATCGGTAGCCTAACTGATAACTCACTTAGGAATCACCAGCTGTCCCCTTTCTCCTCACTACTCTTAGATAAGGTAGCGCCCAGAACCCTCAGGTCTTCCTCCACTCCTCCTCTGGAAGTTCTACGCACCCATTCGGTCATGGGTAGTAAAGCCTTCTCTGTGTCTGACACCTCTCTCTGGAACAAGCTCCCACCATTGATCCGCTCTTCCCCTTCCCACATATCCCTCAAAAAGAACCTACGAGCCTGGCTACTGATGGAATCTTCCTGTAACTGTTCGCTAGGCCATTCTTCGGCCCATGACCTACCCCAGCCCCCATAGTATGTTACTTTTCCACACTGCCTCTCTATCCTCTGATCACTACCTCTTTCAGCCTCCTTTCCCTAGTCCTGTCTGCACTCATGTATGTTTCTGTTGGCTTTCTGCGGCTGTACCTGACAGGAAAATTACAGTGTCTACTGTACAGATTTCAAATGCCTTTCAGATGTGATCCTATTCATCAACTCAACCACTGTATATAAATGTATAACTTGATGTTACTACTCAGCCCTTGTATATATTCCTTATTATATTTGTACAAAACCATTGCTCTGTATAGCTAGAACTATGAATTGTCCAACCATCCTACTTCCCTGTAACCAGTTGTTCCTGTGTGCTTCAATGTACCTGAACTTACTGCCTGGATATGCACTATGTATTACCACTGTATTTTCCATCGTTTGTTGCATTCCTCTTGGCCCGGGTCGTGGCTGAAATCGGTCCGTTTGGATCAGTCCACTTACCCGGTTATCAAAGACATAAATAAATAAATATGCATGGGTCTGGCATTTTCAAAACACTTGTAACTTCTACAACTGGACATTTTTTGCTTCAAAACAAATACAAGGCTTGCCTTTGGGTCAATATCTGATGAACCAGAAAGTTTAAGGTTTTCAGGGGACACTGTCAGTTTTGGAAGGGATATTATTTTGATCATAGCTTATGATGGTGCCTGTTGCCGTCAGTGTGCTGATAAACAGTATAGTAATGCCCTGGATTTTGATACATTAAAAAGTTGTTCTTATTTTTAAAAATTCAATTAAGAGCAACCCGACTGACTGCTATCAGGCAGGGATGTGCGTTCCAAGATTTCAATATGGCGCACAGGCACCAGTAAACTCGTACATTCAAGAGTAGTTAATTTAACATGCAATATAAGATCTTTGTATTTCTACAAAGCTGATAGTCCCCTGAAGTGCGCCCCCGGCAGTGGGAGGGGTGGAGGGCAAATCCTCCCGAAACACAAAATCACCTCCACCGTGGGCAAATTTCTACTGCTGGACAAGTGAATGTCGGGCAAACTGAGTCGGGCTATTGTACGTCGGGTGAGTGACTGTCGGGATTTCACAGACGACCGTCTTTTTAGACATACATATATCTCATCTTGCATGCTAAATAAACTACTTATGCGTGCACAAGTTACTAGCACCTGAGCACCATAAAAACTTACAGAATTTAATAATAATCTCAGGAAGTAGAGGAACTGTAGATTTTGAAAGAGCTCCAAACATATGGAGAAAAATGAAGAAAGAGACTCAGTTTATATATATATATATATATATATATATATATATATATATATATATATATATATATAGTAGCTTCAGCCTCAGCCTAACTCAACAGACAATGCGGCCAAAGTTTAAGGAAGGACCAGATTTATTTAACTTCAGTATTTGGTGTTTTCATTCATTTGGTCACCACGTTAGCTCAGTGTTATGTGTTTTCATTTATTCAGTCTGCCAATATTTCAGTGACTGTCTGTGCTTGCTGCCTGCAGTCTGACCCACTCTCTTTTTTTAACAAATGTGAGCTGAACTGTCAGTGCCTTTGACATCTGTCAGTCTGTCATCAATCAAGCGGTACAACACAAACAAACAAAAAAAGGAAGACCAGAAGACACCAAACTGTAAGTACAGTTTATATTAACACTCACACACATCAGCAGATAAATTCCCTTAAAATGTATCACTCCCCCCAAAAATGTGGCTGTCCTCCTCCCCCATTTAGTAGACGGGGGGGGGGGATCCTTCCGGGATTGAACCCCCGAAACTGTAAGCCCTGATACTGAAAACATTAATGCGTGTCTGCACCGAACAGTGGCCAAAGAATCAGGTCGCTCTTAACTGAATTTTTTTTTTCAAATATAACAAGAAATCTGCAATACATCAAAATCTGGGCACCCTTTACTATTTATTCCCACATTGATTTCAATAGGCACCCTCATAAGCTACTACGAACATAATCCGTCCAAAAGCTGGCAGTGTCCCTTTTAATCAGTGTATTTATTTCATTATCCGAGTGTGGAAGAAAAAGTCTTAAAATGGTGAATTTTAAGTAATTTGTATATTCTGTTGCATAAAAACTACCAGACTGATTGTTCTGCCAACTGGAATGAACTTAGCCTGTAGGAGAGAGAAAGTATTTGCCAATTTTCAAAACCCTGAGACCAAAGACAGCCATGTTGTTATAAGCTATAATATACAGGGCTTCGGACACAAAGACTAACTGAACACTAACATACTGGCACAGGTGCATCACTACAACATGGAAGTGATATGACCAATTAGCCTTTGTCCTATTAATACACAAAATCTTTTTTAACATTATGTTATTTTTAAAGCAGTGGTGCAGCATGCTGTGTTTGGGTGGCGAGGGACGTCTAATTCTGACCTTACCTTTCCTTTATTTTAAAGATTACACACAACTTCAAATGTCATTTATTTTTAGAACCCTTCTATTCCAGCAGTTTAAAAAAAATCTGCCCAATTAGCTTCATTTTCACGCAATTAAACAAAAAAATAAGCACAATGGTAGGCAGTGTAGCTTTAAAACTGCAGGGCTGCTGCAACAAACATTTTTTTAATCTTCCTCCCCACTGGTTATTACATACTGAAATGCTGTCACAGTGGCACAGTAGTTATCATTATGTCTAATTGAAAGCTGTACTGCCGAATCTTTGCTTGCACTCTGTAACTGATCAAAGCAACAGATGCCTCCCAAAAAACCCCAAATACGCTGTGACGGGAATAGTAAACCGCATGCTAACCATACAGTAAAAATAGTAAGCAGTTATTCCCTTGCGTTCACAAGCAACAACATGAGCACACTGACCCTAGCCTGTGCTGAAACAGGCTCAGTGCTTTCTGACTCAAACTCTACAGGGATTCCCTCAAGTTTAGAGAGCAGCCTTTAGTTTACTTTAAATTTATTCGCAATCACAGTACAATTGTCATCACATATTTTATTTGCAACTTTTTTTTTAATTATTCAGTTTTAAGACGTTGTTTTTCTCCTTACCTTTGACTGCCTCCTGCTCCCACTGCTTAGGTCTGACAGAGCTCCTTTGTATGCCAGCCTCAAAGGGTCCCTCTTGCCAACCCAGACCCGGGACTGCATGACAAGTCCCCCACATTGTGGCTCCCCAGAGCAGGCTCTGGACAACCAAGTGTGCTCTGGCTCAAATTCACATAAAGGTTCATACTGGGTAGAAGATGTTGGGGGGGGGGGGTGGCTGGTGACGCTGCCCACCAGTACAGAAATTATTTCCTGTAAGGAGCTGTGGCACGGTTCCAATTTTTCAAATGCTTATTTACAGGTTTGTAGTGCTCATTTTCAATATCACATTGCCAGATTCGGGATAAGGCCTTCTATATGAGCAGATATTTATCTTACAGTGTTAGATAACACAAATTGTGTATGTGTGAGTTTTCCGTCAGATCAGGGATCGGGGCCACGTTATGTAGAGAGGCACATCCTCTTTAGAGAAGGACAGTGCATAGGCATTAAGCAGAGGAGCGAACAGGGGCCACAAAATTGTCTGTGTTACAAAAGTCTGCTTTCTAAGTTAAAGGAAAACTACACCCAAAACCTGAAAAAATATATGTTGTGCAGAGTGTTTTAATTTGTATGTGAAGTTCTAGTGTTTCCTTCCCTCTGACTGGTATTAGGAGTTTTTCACAAATTAGCCTGCTAGCTTTATGCTAGTTTTACGACCCCTGAGGTTCTCCATACCTGATAATGTAATTGTATTTCTGGTTCCCACAGTGCATCTTGTCTCACGTGACTGTGATGTAAGAGACCAACATTCAGCACACGATACCAAACAAACTAAATATCTTGGAAGCTTTACAAGCTGCACAAAAATTACCAGCAGCAAATTTTCAGGACAGTAAAACCTTTAGGATAAGGGTGGTCATCAAGCTGAATTCTACAGATTTTAAAATATAGCCATCTCTGTTGTTGTGAACTGATTGTAGCATAATGCTTTCTGCTGGATTTATGGTCTCTTCTACATCACCATTACATGAAACAAGGTGCACTGTAGGACAAAGAAGTGCAATAAAACTATTTGATATGGTGATCTCCAGGGGTCGTAAAACTACCCTAAAGCTAGCAGGCTAATTTAAGAAAAACTCCTTATACCAGTCAGAGGGAAGGAAACACTACAACTTCACATACAAATTAAAACATTCTGCACAACATATATTTTTTCAAGTTTTGGGTGTAGTTTTCCTTTTACAGGGATATTTTCTCAAGTGGGATGGAGTGAGGAAGGAGGATGGCAACAGACTCCAGGGAGAGGTTTTTAAAGTGGCTTCAGTTTCTAAAGAACATTTATACAGTACACGGGCACGGCACTGTCAATTCTCTACCAGAGTCCCGCCTGAACATTAAATGACGCTAATACGCTAGACATCCTCTTGATAGTACAGCGAGAAATACAAACCCAACCTAGACCATAAGATGCACTATGTTTGAGGAAAGTAATCTTACTTTTCTAAGTATATGGGCAACAAAGACCAGACTTATCAGTAGCCTGTAAGTGAATCAAAAACTGTAGTAATTCTAAATATATGTAGAAGTTTTGCACGTGAATTTAAAAAAATACTTCTAATAAGCATCACTCCTAAAAAGTCAAGAGAGAAACTTATCCCCTCCCCCCATCCCTTCAGGGTTTAAGAACATCATAATGTCATTAGATAAACATGCTCAAAAATGTAGCTAGAACGATCTGATTTCCTTTTATGGCCCAAGGCAGAAAGCTCATCTGCAAAAAACTTGATTCCTTTATTGGATCTAGTTTCTTTGAGTTTTCCTACCAGTGGAAAAGGGCTTGTAGTCAGGGTAACTGGACAGGAAAGAGATTTAGTGCCCTGTCACCAGGGGCAAGCTTGAGAAAGCATATAAAAAATCCAGTGTCTTTCAGAGTAACAGCTGCCAACCCCAACAGCTGAAGGCTGCTAAACTCTGCCACTTTTTAAAATGAAGCTAGCCTTAGACAGTTAAGCACCTTTTGTTTCACAGATACATAGATACATAGACAGTGTCGGCAGATAAGGGCCTATGGCCCACCTAGTCTGCCCATTTGAGCTTGTAAGTTCAGTTTGTTTTCCTAGAAGTCTATTTCTCCTTACCCCTGACCTCTAGAATTCCTTTATGTCTATCCCATGCATTCTTAAATCCCGTGATTGTTTCAGCCCCACCACTTCCTCTGGCAGGGTGTTCCCTTGTCCACCACCGTTCTGTGAAGAAATTCTTTCTCATGTTTCCTCTGAATCGTCCTCCTCCAACTTCATCCCAGCCCTCTAGTCCTGAAACATCTTTTTCGCTAAAAATAGTGTTTTCCTGCACCTGTTCCTCCCTGTAAGATACTTGTATGTCTCTATCATATCCCTCTCTCCCTCCTCTCCTCCAGGAGTACATGTTCAGTTCCTTCAACCTGTCTTCATAGGATTTGTGATGCAACCCATGCACCATCTTTGTTGCCCTCCTCTGAACCTTCTCTACCCTGTCTATGTCCTTACGTAGGTATGGTCTCCAGAACTGTACACTGTACTCCAGGTGGGGCCTCACTAGTGTCTTGTATAGCGGATTATGACCTCCCTTTTCCTGCTGGTGATGCCCTGCCTAAACATCCCAGCATCCTATCTGCTTTACCTGATGCCTTGTCACACTGTTTCCCTACCTTGAGGTCATCAGAGATGACAACCCCAAGATCCTTTCCTGCTTGGTGCATGCTATGTCCTCACCCCCAACTGATATATTGTGCCAGGGTTTTGTGCCCATATGCATTATCTTGCACTTCTTTGCATTGAATTTCAACTGCCAAACCCTTGACCATTCTTCAAGTTTCTGCAGGTCCTTCTCATTCTGTCTACACCCTCTGGTGTGTCTACTCTGTTACAGAGCTTTGTGTCATCAGCGAACAGTGAAATTCTGCCTTCTATATCCTGTGCAATGTCACTGATGAAGATGTTGAATAGGACCGGTCCCAGCACTGATCCCTGTGGTACCCACTGGTCACTCTTCCCTCTGTGGAGTGACAGCCATTTACCACCACCCTCTGTGTCCTGCCACCCAGCCAGTTACCTACCCACCACACTACTGTCCTGCCCACACCCATATTCCCCAGTTTGTGTAATAGTCTTCTATGTGGCACAGTGTCAAAGGCCTTGCTGAAGTCCAGATAGGCCATGTCACTGCCTCCCTGATCCACCTCCTAGTCACCCAGTCAAAAATTCAATGAGGTTGGTCTGACATGACCCCCCCTGGTGAAACCATGCTGCCTTGGGTCCTGTAGTCCATTGACAACCAGATGTTCCACCAATCTCTCCTTCAGTAGTGCTTCCATGATCTTTCCCACTACCGAGGGTGAGGCTGACTGGTCTGTAGTTCCTGCTTCCTCTTTGTTCCCACTTTTTGTATAAGGGGACTACATCTGCTGTCCTCCAGTCTTTGGGTACCTCCCTGTTTCCAGTGATTGGCTGAACAGGATAGCCAGAGGTTCAGCCACCACCTCTCTTAGTTCTTTAAGGACCCTAGGGTGCACCCATCTGGCCCCATTGCTTTGTCAACTCTTATTACTTCCAGTTCCTTCAGGACCCTTTCTCGTGTAAAGGGACTTGTGTCCATTTCTGCACCATTCTCACCCCTTGTACTCCCTTCAGACCCATTACCCCCTCTTCCTTAGTAAAGACTGAGCAGAAATACCTGTTCAATATGTCAGCTTTACTGTTGTCATCCTCCACGCTGCTCCCATCCTCCCCCTTCAGTCTAACTATCCCTCCTTTGTCCTTCTTTTTCACTTATGTACCTGTAAAGGTTTTGTCCCCTTTAACCACTGATTTTGCAATGTGTTCTTCTGTCTGAGCTTTGGCTTCCCTTACTAACTTCCCTCCCTTTGTTTCTCCTGGTACTTCTCCTACCCCTTCTGCCTGTGTCTTTTGTATTGCCTGAATGCAGTCTTTTGGCTTTCACTTTCTTTGCTACCTCTTGGAAAACCATAATGGTCTCCTCTTTCTTTTCCTCTTGCTAACCTGCTTAATGCATAATTCTGTTGTTCTTATAATCCCCATTTTAAATACTGCCCACTGTTCCTCAATCCCTGATTCCTGTCCCATTCCCCTAATGCCTCTTTCAAGCATCTCCCATTTTCCCAAAGTCTGCCCCCTAAAATCCAGGATACGTGTTTTGTGTGGTTTGGTTCTGCTCTTTCTGTGATTTCAAACCACAATGACTGGTGGTCACTGTTACCCAGGTGCTCCCCCACTGTTACCCCATCACACTGTCCCTGTTTGTGAGCACAAGGTCAGTATTGCCTTCTCCGAGTTGGTTCCATGACCAGTTGCTTGAGGAAGGCACCCTGAAGGAGTCCAGGATAAATCTGCTCCTAGTTGATGCTGCTGCTGGGATGCTCCAGTCCACATCTGGTATATTGAAGTCTCCAACCAGTACTACCTCACCCTTGTCAGCCATCCTTTGGATGGCTAGCATCAACTCCTATCTGTTTCTTCCTCCTGGGCTGGTGGTCTATAGACCACACCTGTGCGGATGGCTGGCCCCATTTTCCTTTCCAGCTTAACCCACAGTATCTCTCCCCATTTTGTTCCTCCTGGATCTGTGTGGCCCTTATGTCATTTTCACATACAGTGCCACTCCTCCTCCTTCCTGCCTGCTCTGTCTCTTCTGAATATGTTGTAGCCAGGTATGGCCATCTCCCAGTCATGGTTATCATTACACCAGGTTTCAGTGATGGCCACAATGTCCAGGTCTGACTGTACCATGACAGCCTCCAGATCTTCCATCTTGTTGCTAAGGCTCCTGGCATTTGCACACATGGCTTTCCATGATTTGACCTCCCTAGACTGCTTCACTGTTCTACTCCAGCCCCTTCCTTGGTTGTCATTTATCCCTGGTTCTCCTTGCTGTCTGCCCTTCTGCTGAATTTTGCCCCTTTTCTGCTTATCCACCTTTTGGACACTAATCTCCAACTTTCGTTTCGTTTTTTAAGTTTAGTTTAACACACAGCATTGATGTGCTGATGGTTTGAGAAAGAGCCTTAAAGGCGCAAACAAGTCACACACTGTTTGGTTAGAATATAAATACAGGATTATCACTGCTATGTGGTTGAACCACAATACATGAAGCACCACTGTACAAAAAAATATCTGTAATCTCAGGAGTCAAAATTAAAAATTCTGCAGCAACTAGCCAAACTACTAGACTTGTTCTCTAGAAAATACACTGGTCTCAGAGACATTTCCCCCTGCCCAAATGGTATATTTAAGACCTCTTCCAAAACATGCCAGGACAACTAGTTTAAAAAACATTTCAGACCCATCACAAAATCTACTAATATTTGGCCGGTGGGCTAGTGACAACTGGGAGACCACCTGTCTACGTGGCCTGCGATGTTTCCTGCAACCCAGAACTCTGACATGGTTACCCGGCAATACAACTGAAGCACCTGAAGTGGAAAGCATTATTACAGTCCAGGAAGAACCATGAATGCTTCGGGCTGCCGGGATCAGTTTGAAGACCAGCCCAAGGTCATCTGCTCACTTCAGGAAGGCAAAACATCCTGCTTTCTCACCCTTATAAGTCACAAAAATGTATGTCTGTAAGCTATAAACCACCACATTAGCAACCTCTGATCAGGTTACATCACAGGCATGGAACAACCCAAACATCTCATCAGGTGAAATGGTTTCCACATTACTAGACCTGAACTGTGTGACAGTGTATTGCAGTGGTTTCATGTCCGCAGGGGCAAAAAAAAATAAACTACTGTGTTTTCAAGTTTTTTTTTTTCAATTTATTCTTTTTGCACCTGCCTCGGTCGATCTCTGCCCTGGTCAGAGCGTCCCTTAGGCCTCCACCACCCATATCTGCCTGCGCTCTCCCAGTTATCCCTGGCTTACCCCCCAGAGGGTGGGGTCACAGCACCGTTGGGCACCAGTGCCATGCTCGTGGTGACTGGTTGGGAGAGCCGGCTGGGTGGCTAAATGAGGCCGAGGGACAGGGCGTCATGGAGACGGCAGGGCAGAGTATTTTTCCCCCTTGTAAGCTAGGGCTGGGACGTGCAATGAAGTCCTGCGTCTGTCCCCACCCCAGAGTTCCTTGTGGACGTCGGCTGCTGTGGCACTCCTGGCCTCCACCAGGGGTTCCTCATGCACGGACGACATCCCTCACCCTCTTCCCGGAGAAGGAGAGCAGTTGTAAGACGCTCAATCCTTCTCCCCCGGCCAGCCCTTCGATGATCCGAGTCCGTTCCTGAACCTGGGTCGCTGGCATCGCAAGAGGAAATCCAATCACTGCGCCGGCAGGCCGGCTCTGTGTTTTCAAGTCTGATTGTTTTATATTTAAAACATTTAGAAGGAGCCGGCCTGTGGTGCTGAGGGTTGAGGCCCTGGACACAACTCAAGCTACGTCGGCAACCCAGGTTCGGGAACGGACTCGAGCCGCCAGGGGTCGGCTTGGGGGAAGAGGACTGAGCATCCCAACGGATGCTCTCCTCTGCCTGGGGTGGGTTACCAGGTAGTACACGGCACCCGTCACACCTATGCCTGTGGAAGCACGGGCAGTAGGGGCACATGGCTCTCCAAAGTCGGGGAGTGGAGGACACTGTCAGGAGCTTGACGATATGCATTAGCACATCGTCTGTCAGGACAAACGTCCTCTGCGCCGGCGTCCTCAGATCATCGGGAGAAAATTGGGGAGAAAATGCATACACCCCCGGCCTCACGAGCACTATGAAACTGGGGGGAGCCTTGGTAAGACCTGGCAGATGGAGTAGAAGGGGGTACGAGGCCCCCTCTGAAGCAGAGCAAGTAAAAAACAAAACAAAAAAAAAAAAAAACACACTTTTAGAAGCATTAACTCACAAGGAAAGCATCTTTGCAAGGTAAATAAGGTACCTTTACCAGTATAACTATAACTAAAAGTTTAAGGTGCATAAGCTTTCATTATTATTTGTGCATCTTTATCAGATATGTTTGGAACTCATAAGAAAAATATCCAAAACCAGGGTCTTAAAACAGAAGCAATCCTTTCAAGAGTTTAGACGTGACCTATTCAAAAACTATGATCAAAACATGCAGCATTTTATACAGCAACTCTACACTCAAAGGCAAGCTGGCAAGAAGAAATGCATGTAAATTATTCCCCTCCCTTAGTTTTATCTGAGGGTGAGAAAAGTCAGCATGGCCCAGAGGTAGCACTCTTGCCTCTTCACAGGGATTCATACCCAATGTGGACACTGCAGTGCAATCGAAGGGGTGCTGATCAGTTTGGGAAGTTGGCCTGCAAATCAGACGACCTGAAGTTATGATCTCTTCTTCCCATAACTACAGCTTGCCACTGTGAAGCAGACACTGCCATGCAGCACTGTAAGAGGTGCTGTTCTGTGGGAGGCTAAGCTCCAGATTCTTCATGACTGTGTTCTGCTGGGCTTAGGGGAAAATGGCCCTTCCAGGCACCGGAGAAGTGTGGGCTGTAGCATCCTTTCCAAGCACTGTAGCCATGGCTTCCATCTGCAACACAACGCCCCCTGCTCTCTGCACCTCTGTGCAGACTGGAGCTCCTGTAACCCCTGAGCTGCAGAAGTCTGGAGATATAATCCAGAAGTTTAAAAAAAAAAAAAAATTAAAAAAAAAGTGAAAACAATCCCATTGCTGAGGAAAGGATCTGTAGAGCAGGAACCTGTCTACCAGAAAGGACACTGAGAAAGCCTCTGTGTGTGTGTGTGTGTGTGGGGGAGACTGTCAAGACTTCTCACAGAATGTTTCAATATGTCCCACCTAGTAGGGAGGCAGTCCATACTAACTGGCTGCCTACTTAATACCTCTTCCAAAAGATACCAGGACAAGTGGTTTAAGAAACATTTCAGGCCCATTACAAAATCTACTAGTATTTGGCCAGTGGGCTAGTGACAACTGGAAGACCACCTGTCTACATGGCCTGCGACATTTCCTGCAACCCAGCACTCTGACATGGTTACCCGGCAATAAAACTGAAGTGCCTGAAGTGGACAGCATTATTACAGTCCAGGGAGAACCATGAATGACAGCCTACACCTTACAAAGGAAAGAGTCCGTGCACTGGGCCAGAAATTCAATGTCTTTCATAATTGTTTAAACTAGGAAAAGGGGAGAGGGCATTGGCACCCCACACACCGCATGTGAAAGTTAATGCCCCTTCCCTATCTCCTATCAGCGAATCAGTCTTTCATCCAGACAAAGAACCCACTAACATATCACCAGGACAGGATAAAGATCAGACAGGCCGCACTAGCAAAATGGCACACCACCAGAGCCAGTCCACCCTCGGAGAGCGTATCACGAAATGTCAGTAGAAAAAAAGACAGGTATGGCATGCAATGTGCATCAACGCCCATAGCCTATCCAATAAAATCCTGAACCTCACCACCGTAAAGAACAAGGTTCAACTAGACAGGGTAGCAGTCACAGAGACATGGTTCCAAGAGAACCAAACCTGGGATGTTGTAATCCCAGGCTACACTCTGTTTAGGAGGGACCAAGAAGGCAGAAAGGGCGGAGGTGTGGCAATCTATGTCAAGGACGAAATAAATGCAGAGATCCAGGGGACTAGCAACAATACTGAGTCCCTATGGGTAACCCTCGGTGCAGGAGATAAAACCCCACTGCAGGTGAGAATAGTTTACAGACCCCCATTACAAGAAACAGAAAGGGATATGGAACTTTTTGAAACAATCCTTTCGATGGCAGACAAAGGTGAGCTACTACTTGTAGGAGACTTCAAATCTGCCTGATGTGAACTGGGTCTCCTACACAGCCTCATCAGAAAAGAGCAAGGAATTCCTCATTGCTCTGCAAGAGGCGGGTCTAACTCAGCTAGCTGATTCACCAACAAGGGAAGATGCAATCCTAGACCTTGTGCTAACAAACAGCACAAGGATGTCCGACAAAGCAGGCATCGTTTGGGCTCCAGCAATCACAGATCAATATGGTTAGCAGTCAGTAGACAAGAAGTCACCAGCCACACTAGACTAAAAATCTTCACCTTCAACAAGACGATGTCTGCCTTTTCAAGCCTGTATGAAAACATAAAAGATGCAGATATCAAGGAGAGATGGACAGCATTGAAGACGTCATTAAACATGGTCACAGCGAAATACTCAAAGGTAATCAGTAAAACCAAAAGGGAGGAGAAAACCTCTCTGGTTTACGAAGGAGGTGGCACTGAAAATAAAATAAAAGAAAAAAGCCTTCAGACAGTATAAAGAAACAAAGAAAGACTGTGCTAGGGAAGAATACAGGACCAAGCTCAAAGAGGCCAGGAAGGCAATCAGGGTAGCCAAAGCACAAACTGAAAAAATTACGGCAGAAATTAAAAGGGAGATATATCCGGGGATACACTAAGAAACATGAAAGGACAGCAAGTGGAGGATGATGTACAGAAAGCAGAAGTATTAAGCGAATATTTCTGCTCAGTTTTTACAAGAGAACAGAATGGTAATGGTCCAACACTAGCTACAGGTCTCCACATCCAGGAAGCAGACACAAGCCTTTTGGGTGACAAAAGAGAGGGTCCTAGAAGAATTAAATAAATTGAAGACAGACAAAGCAATGGGACCAGACAGAATTCATTCTCGAGTATTGAAAGAGCTTACGGAGGAACACACCGCTCCATTGGCCAAACTGTTTAATAAATCACTAAAACAAACAGTAGAAACACTCTGGATACAGAAGTTGATACCAGCCCATTTACAGAAGAAAGGGTTCTGAAAGAACTCTTAAAACTGAAGGTGGACAAAGCAATGGGGCCTGATGGGATTTATCCCAGAATTCTGACTACCCTCTTTAACAAATCATGGGAGGATGGGGTGGTACCCGAGGACTGGAGGAGGGCAGATGTGATTCCCCTGCACAAAAGTGGGAGCAAGGCAGAAGCAAGAAACTACAGACCTGTTAGTTTAACTTCAGTGGTAGGGAAAATGATGGAATCACTTCTGAAGGAAACAACTGTCGAGTATCTAGAGGCCAGAGGGGCACAGGGCCCAAGGCAGCATGGATTCACAGCGGGAAGGTCATGCCAGACAAATCTGATAGATTTCTTTGACTGGGTGACCAAAGCAGTAGATCAGGGAGGAGCTGTGGACATGGCCTACCTAGACTTTAGCAAGGCATTTGACACAGTCCCACACGAAAGATTAACATACAAGTTAGCCAGCCTGGGGAGTGGGTCCCAAGATGACAGCCTGGGTAAAGAATTGGCTGGAGAATAGGACACAGAGTAATAGTAAATGGAGTCCACTCTGAAGAAAGGGGGGTTACTAGTGGGGTATCACAGGGTTCAGTATTGGGACCGGTCCTCTGCAATGTCTTTATAAGCAACATTGCAGAGGGACTGGAAGGAAAAGTATGTCTCTTTGCAGATGACACAAAGATCTGCAACAGAGTTGATGCACAAGGTGGGGTGGAAAGGATGAGAAGGGACCTGCAAAGTTAGAGGAATGGTCAAATGTATGGCAGCTTAGATTCAATGCTAAGAAGTGCAAGGTAATGCACCTGGGAAACAAAAACCCAGGGGAAGAGTACACAATGGGGGGGTGAGATACTAACAACAACAAAAATGGAAAAGGACCTGGGGGTAGTCATATCAGATGACCTAAAGGTGGGCAAGCAATGTGAGAAGGCAGCAAGGAGGGCTGGGGGGATACTGGGATGCATAGGGAGAGAGGCATCACCAGTAGAAAACAGGAAGTTATTAGCCCTCTGTACAGACAGCTGGTGAGACCCCATCTGGAGTGCAGCGTGCAGTTCTGGAGACCCAATCTCCGCAAAGACGTAGACAGGATGGAAGCTGTCCAGAGGAGGGCAACTAAAATGGTGCAGGGTCTGCACCGGAAGACATATGAAGAGAGACTTAAGGAGCTTAATATGTATAGCCTCGAGGAAAGGAGGGAGAGGGGGACATGATAGAAACTTTCAAGTACCTCAAGGAATCAACAAAGTCCAAGAGGGTAGCATCTTTCAAAAAAGAGTGTGTGCAAGACACAGGCACAATTTGAAGATGGGAAGGCTCAGAGGTACTTAAGGAAGTATTTTTTCACAGAGAGGGTTGTGGATGCATGGAACGGCTTTCCAGAGGAGGTTGTGGAGTCAAAAACAGTGGTAGAATTCAAGCATGCATGGGACAGTCATAAGGCAATTCTAGGGGGTGGGGGTAGGAAGAAGTAGGCTGCTGGTTAACTAGGATCTGCAGCTTATCCATTAGGTAGGGGAAATGGGCAGACTGGGTGGGCCAAGTGGTCCTTATCTGCCGTCAAATTCTATGTTTCAAATTCTATGAGAGCAGACAGGTACCAAAGGACTGGAAAAAGGCCACTGTGGTACCCCCTACACAAGAGAAGAAGCAAGGAAGAGGCAGGGAACTACCGCCCTGTCAGCCTCACCTCAATTGTGGAGAAAATTATGGAACTGCTACTAAAGGAAAGGATAGTGGTATACCTGAAAACCAGTAGGAGGCTAGACCCTAAGCAGCATGGCTTCACAACTGATAGGCCATGCCAGACAATCACGACAGAATTCTCTGACTGTGTGACAAAAGTAGCAGACCAAGGCAGGGCAGTACATGTTGTATATCTAGACTTTAGTAAGGGCTCTGATTCTGTCTCCCACAAGAGGCTTTATTAATAAACTGGGAAATGCAGGTGTAGGAGAGAAAATTGTTAACTGGATGAGAACCTGGCTTCAGGGGAGGACTCAGAATGCTGTAGTGAATGGCACCCTGTCGAGAGAGGGGATGGTGACCAGCAGGGTTCCGCAGGGTTCGGTGCTTGGACCAGTCCTCTTCAACATATTCATCAGTGACATCACAGATGGATTGGAGGGGAAAGTATGCTTGTTTGCAGAGGACACCAATCTCTGCAACAGGGTGGACACACAGGAAGGAGCCATAGCAATGGACTCGGACTTAAGAAAACTGGTAGAATGGTCCAGAACATGGCAATTGAAGTTCAACACCAAGAGGTGTAATGTTATGCACCTAGGGAAAAGAAACCTAGGAAAAACTTACTATCTAGGGGGTGAAAAATTAGCCATCACAAACCTAGAATGGGACCTAGGGATCATAGTATCCAACGACCTAAAGGTAGAGAGAGACGATGTGAGAAGGTGGCATAGAAAGCCAGTAACATCCTTGGTTGCATCAGAAGAGAGATCACAAGCAGAAAGCGTGAAGTGATAATACCACGTTACAGATCCTTGGTGAGGCCACACCTGGAATACTGTTTCCAGTTCTGGGGACTCCACCTTAAAAAGGATATAGACCCGTTTAGAAACTGTGCAATGAAGAGCTACAAAGATGGTTCAGGAGCTCCACCACAAATCCTATGAGACAAAACTTAAAGAATTAAGCATGTGCTCCCTGGAACAGAGAAAAAACAGAGGAGACATGACAGAAAATACAGGTTACTCACCTGTAACAGGAGTTCTAGGAATGGTATATGTTGTTCATCCACACTTATTGGCAGGTAGCCTTGCCGCTTTAAATCTTGCCGGAAGGTCTTCAAGCTGGCTCCTCCCACCCACTCGGGTGGTAAAACTCTCGGCTCCGCCCCATGACGCCAGATCTAGCCTGCTGGAAGTCAGGTTGTGCATCGAAGCCGGGGAGGCCAGGTGGGTCATGTGGATGAACAACATATAACATTCCTAGAACTCCTGTTACAGGTGAGTAACCTGTATTTCTAGGGACATGGATATGTTGTTCATCCACACTTATTGGCAGACTCCTAGCAGTTCTCCAGGAGGAGGGAGGCAAGGCGCACACCCCCTACTTAGGTATGACGACTGGAGGACCGAGGCCCCGACCAACATCCCGGCATGACCCAAGGTCGATGTGGAAGGGGAAACTGAATAGCCTGCTTCCAGGTAGGAGCCCTGTGGATATCCTAGACAGAAGTATCCTCGGAAGCAGCCACCGATGCAGTGGAACGGCGGGTAAAATGAGCACTTATCCCTCTGGGAGGCTCCATGCCCGCCCACCTACAGCGGAGACCTATGCAGAAGGTGACCCGCCTGCTCGTCATCCGCTAGGCTGCAGGTCTGCCAGGCGCGGCTTCAGCGTAGATGAGAAACAGCTGGCGAACCTCTCCCGAACTTCAGCCCCTCGCTCCCTGGGTGAGTGGCGTAAAATAGAGTCCCCATGGATCCTATATCTCTGACCTCCGAGCTGAGTGGGGATGAACCCGGCAGAGACCATACCCAGTTAGAGAAAGACTCCGCTACCGCCTACGGAAGGAACTTCAGGTGGGGAGCGGGACTACCTTGTCCCTGTGGAAGACCCGATAAGGAGATTCAAAGGAGCACCTGGAACTCTCCCCTCCTTCTGGATGGCAGGGTAGCCCCAAGAAGGTGTTCTTCCACAACAGGTGGGGACTCGCACCTGTGCAAAGGTTCGAACGGCTTGCCCGTGAGCTAAGCCCATACCAGCGCAGATCCCACAGAATGGGGATACTCCCCCCAAAGGGGAGGTGTGATCGAGGCCTCAAAAAATGCCAGACCACCTTTTCTGCGCCACCAACTGCCTTCCGGCCCACGCCCGGAAGACAGGGGTGACCAAGAGAAGCACCTAGAGGGTCGTCGGCCGAAGCCCTAGTTCAAAAGGAACAGACCGCAGATGGTCCGGAACGCTCACCGAGGGACGGGAGAGGGGCCCAAGACCTATCCCAACACCAAATGGAGAACTCTTCCATTTGAAGGCGAGCAAGTTTGGCTGACTTCTGGCAGGACACCTCGAAAACTTCGAGGACCTTGCCGAAGGACCCAAGGCCAGGCCCCTAGCCGCACAGGGACCAGGCCTTCAGGTGCAGGGATTGAAGGTCTAGATGAACACCTTACCCTGAAGACAACGATCAGGACCGGGCGGGCTGGAAGCCGCCTCGGGAGCCTGGGGCTGAGACTGAGGAGAGCTGGATACCAGAGCTGGCAATCCAGTCTGGGGCTACCAGCATCGCCTGTGCCTAGTCCCCCCTCACCTTGCCCGTGGGTCAAGGGAAATGGGGTAGAGGCGTAGAAAAGGCCCGGGGTCCATGGCCTCGACGGCATCCCCTACAGCGAACCTTGCTGAGGGGGCAAACATGAAACAGTCTCAGCCTCGTATTCTCCCTGGAGGGAAGGAGGGAGAAGATACTGTGCTACCTCCAGCAGGGGAGACCACTCGTGAGGCGCAGCCTATGTCTGGCTTAGGGCATCAGCCAGGGGCAGACTCCTGCCATCGAATAGCCAGGAAAACCGCCTCCCGCCACGAAAACCCATCATGGAGAACCCCCTTACGCAGAGGCAAGGGGCTCGACTGAACCTGGCGGGGTAGGTAGCACATGGTCGTGGTGTTGTCCACTTGGACTTAAACCACTGGACCCCGCACAAATGTAGCGAGTGGTGCAAGCAAGCGGACCGCTTAGAGCTCCAGTGGGTAAGAAAGACGTCGGGACTCCTAAGAGGACCAGAGGCGGAGCACTCTGTATTCCCCTAGATGGGCACCCCCACCCATCCGAGAAGCATCGGTCGGAGCAGACTGTCGACTCAGGGCGGACGAACGGAAAGTTCTCCTGCAAGAGCTGGAATGGTCCGAGGGAGAGCATTCCCTCAACTACTGGGCTGTAGTCACGAACTGGTCAGAAGGAACGCAGCACTGTGACCGCTGGCTGGCCAGTTCCCACTAGGGAACACATGAACCAGCGGGTCCAACAGACCGCGCTGGAACCGGCAGCCACGAGCCCAGGAGGTGCAGGAGGTCCCGGCAGGGCGCAATTGCCCAGTCAGACCTGACTAGGTAAGGGAGGAATAACCTCAGCCCTGTCCGCCGGGAGCCGAGCTCGGACTCAAGAGTAGAGTGTCGTCCCGAAGAAGGATCACCCGCTAAGACACAAGTTCCAACGTGGCTCCGATAAAGGAGACCAGTCTGAGAGCCAGAAACTCTGGATCGTCCCCTTCCACCTGGAAGGGTTGTAGTCAGGCCGCCATCCGGGTGGGGTTACGCCCGGACCCCTCGATGCCGCAGAAAGCTGCTGAGTAGAGACTGAAGGGCCTGGCTTGGAACTCGTAAGGAGATCCCCCGCTTAGGAAAGGGAGGAGTCTCCCAAGAAATGGATGGAACGAAGAATAAGTACGTCCTGAAGGTCCAGGAAAGAAGCCACACGCCTCCTTCTGAGGATGGGATATCTGAGGCAGAGAGACCATCCAGGCGTGCGGAAGAATGGGGCACAAGCCCCCCATCCGTTTGGGACCAGGAAATACCTGGACATGAACCCAGGGTCTAAAGGAGGATCCGCAACCTTCCTGAACACCTCTAACTAGAGGGCCAGGCAAGTCGGCCCAGCAGGCCGACAACGAGGCTGTGGACCCCAAGACCCCCGTGGGGCAACGGCTCAAAAGGGTGGTACCTGCTCGCAATCCTGAGGCAGGGCCTTCCCCTAGCACCTCCGACACCCAGAGGTCCGGGAAGGCGGACCAGGTGGAGGAGGTGCGGAGCCGTCTTCCCACGGGGGAACCCGGGTAGGGACGACGGGGCCGGAGACAGTGCCCCTTAGCCCGTCACTGAGCAGGCTTGGAGGAGGAATTGGCCGAGGGAGCTCCTGGGCCTTTACCTCCCTGCTTCCTTTTAGAGGAAGACGCTGGCTTGGAGTCAGGCTGCCCAGCACAAGCCTGCTGACCCTTGTGCTGGGCCGGTCAAGCCACAGGAACCAGGGGGGGGCAAAGGGGCTTACGCAAAGGCTGCCGGCTGCCCTTGTCCCTCCAGGCGGGAGTGACCGAGTCCGGAGTGGCATCAGACTTCACGGTCCCCGGAGGAGTCCCTCCACTCCAGGGCCGAAAAGGTCAGTCCCCAAGAAGGGGATGTCCACCAACTTGTGCTGGGTTTCCAGTGAGAAAGAGGATAACCTCAGCCACGCCCTGCGGCACATGGCCACTGCGGCCGCCACCAATCTGGCACTGGAATCACCTAAGTCCAGAGCAGTCTGGAGTTGCTGCTTCGCCACCGCCCTACCCTGGTCCCGCACCCGCCGGACCGTGGTCCGCAGGGAGATGAGGGAGCACCTCGTCCAAGGAGCCCAAAAGGGCGTGGGAGAAATGTGCCATCAGTGCAGCCGAGCTGGCCCGTCGGAGGCCTAGGGAGGACGCAGCGTAAACCTTGCGCCCGGCATAGTCCATCCTTTTGGACTCCTTGTCGGGGGGCCTATCCACATCCCGGGCGTTCCCAGAACACTGGAAAACATTGTCGGTAACTATCCCCTCAGCCGAGGGGTGCTCCGAGAAACCGGGCAAAGAACCGACAGGGACAGAGTACTTCCTGGCCATCCTGGCGAGGCGCAGAGCAGGAAGTAGGCCGCCAGAGCTCCGAGGCCGGGACCACGATGGCCTCGGCCACCAAGAAGGCCTCAGAGGGTGAACCCCTTCGGTCTAGAATCTCCGTAAGGGGATAAGGGGCCCATGTGGACACGGGCTTGAGCTGCATCCCGGTGAATTACGAGATGAGCTGAAGCAGACCCATGAAGGACGATGGGCTATCGTCCACAGAATGTTCCGGAGAGGACCCCGGGTCCTCCCGACTGGGGAACATAGAGGAGTCGACTTCGGACTCCGAGGGGTCCGCAAAAAGCTGCCTCAGGCCTGAGTCACTCTTCGCCCGCTGAGGGCGGGCGGGAGTGAGAGGGACAGACAACCTGCGGGACAGGTCGTGACCCGACTGAGGTTCCACCAAGGGCGGTGGGGTAGCAGGGATCGGATGAACAACTGGCCCGGGAGAGGGCACCTCGACTGCAGAGAGCAGTTGAGTCGGCCGATCAGGCGGCAGCTGCTTGCCGGACGGGGAATGAATCTGAGTCGATTGATTCCCGGACAACAACAACTGCTGCCACATGAATTCCTCGTAGCGTCGACGCCACCTGCATCGAAGCCACTCCTCATCCGAGGAGGGTGACGAGGAAGAGCGGTAATGCCACTTAACTCAGTGCCCCGACCGAGAACGCCGAAGTCGGCGTGAGCGGCTTGACTGAGAGGAGGACCGAGACCGAGACCCGAATCCTCGGGGAAACCGAGGGCGGGCCTGGGAAGGAGCTGGGCATGCCCGCTCCTGCCTCGGCTTGGACGAAAGGGCTGAGGCCTGATGACCCAAAGGTACAGGCAGAACCTCGGCCTCCACCGGGGGAACCGGCGAAGGGATGGCGGCTCTAGCAGCAGACAGCCCGTATGACGGGTCGAGAGACTCGACAACATCAACAGGAGTCCTGGCCGGCTGACCTGACGGGACACCATGAAGCCAGCGGGCGTGAGTCGCACCGACTGAAGTCGAGCGTGGCCGGCGGGGAAGGGAGGTCTCCCGCTCCCTCCAGCGCCGACGAAGGACTTAGCCTGCAACTCCTTGGACTTGGGCGGAGGCAGGTCCCAAAGTCCTCTCCCTCGAGGAAAGGGACTGGCGAAGCTCCTTGAATGAAGCTGCATGAGGAGAACTCAAGGAGAGCGGGATGAGCGCCGCGACCGAGGAAGAGGGAAGGGCAGCCGCCCCCTTCCCGGAGGAAGGAAGATTGAGCTGCTCAACCGAGACAGCCGACGCGGACACTGCCCCATGAGTCTCCAAGGAATTTTCCGGATCGGGAAAAATTTCAGGTCGCATGATCCTCCAGAGAACTGGTCAAAAGGGCACAGCAAAAATCGCAAAGTTGCGGATCATGATCCAAGTCAAGGCAGTAGATGCACGTGGAGTGTGGGTCTTTCCTGAAGGAATTAACCGGGCACCTCCGAGAGCCAGAAAACGAATGAGTCATCGCCGCGGCGAGAGAAGAAGATCGAAGTTTTTAGAAAAACTTCCAATTAAATTCAAAGACAGAAATTTTCAGGAACCAGTCGAAAACGCAGAGCGCTAAGGAGGGAACCTGAGCTCCCAAGCAGTAAGGAAGATCTGGCGTCATGGGGCGGAGCCGAGAGTTTTACCACCTGGGTGGATGGGAGGAGCCAGCTTGAAGACCTTCCGGCAAGATTTAAAGCGGCAAGGATACCTGCCAATAAGTGTGGATGAACAACATATCCATGTCCCTAGAACCTATAAATACCTAAAGGGATGGCCAGCCCGGTGGCACTGAGGGTTGAGGCGCTAGATGCCACACCTCGCACCACGACGGTGACTTCGGTTAGGGAATGAGCCTGGGTCGGCGGGGAAGGGAATGAATGTCCGGAGGACTGCTCTCCTCGTCCCACTCGTTGACTGCCCTCTGGCGACAGCGGCAGGGCAGTACGGTCGGAAGGCAAAATGACTCAGGCTCCACAGGACCCATGATGGTCTGATCACATTGACAAATCTGCCCCCCGCCACCAGATTTGACGTACCAGGGTGGCAGGGATACGCCGGCACCCCCAACCTGGCCCTGCCACGGAAAGGGAATCTGCAGGGGAACCTCAGGGAGCAGATGAGCTGGAGAACGGACCAGAGGATGAACCCCTCCGAAGAAGAGGTCATAGCCCCTGTGGAGTCCGGGGAGGAAGGAGTAAAAATGAATGTTAAAAAAAAGAAAATAAGGAGGCACATATATGCAATCCTTGGCTCACAGGTTCCCTCTTAAAGAAGCTGAAACACAGGGACCACCTTTGGGAACTAGCCAGAGAAACAGGAAAACAGGCGGACATCCAAAACTTCAAAAGAGCCAGAAATGATTGCACCGCATCCATACGCCAACAGAAATCTGAATACTACAAGACTGCACTCACTGACACCTGGGGAAATGCAAGAGCATTCTGGAATAACAAAGATGTTACCAGGAAGGAGTCCAAATCACCCCCTACTGCAATCACAATAAACGGGAATACTATCCTGGACCTAAAAGTCATAGCCAACACCTTTAATGATGCCTTCACCGACCTCAGCAGCATCCTCCCTCCTGACTTTTTCAACAACAGCAACCCCCCTCTTCCCATCCACCAGTCATCACCAAAAAACTGTTCCCTTTCTACTTCAGAGCAGTAAGCAAAAATACCGTCAGGAAATACATTTCCAAAGCCATCAAAAACACTAGAGCAAGTGCTGACACACTGGACCTCAAACTTCTGTCCCTCACTCTAGACAAGGTTCTGGGGCCTCTCACCAGGATCTTTAATCTCTCCCTCTCTCTCAGCCAATTCCCTGACAAATGGAAGGCAGCGACTGTCACACCTATCCATAAGGTGGTGACCGGACCTCCCATATGAACTACCGACCTATCTCTCTCCTACCACCCCTCTCTAAGGCCCTGGAACGGATAGTAGCAGACCAGCTCACTGATCATCTGGACAAGTACAACATACTTTGCCGGCAGTAACACGGATTTAGAAAAGGGCACAGCACTGCCACGGCACTTCTTGAGTTTACGGGAGCCATACACAAACTCCCTTGATCAGGGTCATCTAACTGGAGCTACATTCATCGACCTGTCAAAGGTTTTTGACACTGTCCACCACCGCCTCCTGCTTCATCAGCTACTGAACATTGGCCTCTCCGCAGAATCAGTGAAATGGTTCGATAGCTATCTTGACAACAGGTCCCAATGTGTAAAAATATCAGGCGTGGTCTCCGACACTAAACAGGTTCACTCCGGTGTCCCCCAAGGCTCCATCCTGGGCCCACTGTTATGCCTGTTCCTCAACTCCCTCCCCGACTCCACCTCTCAGCAAGTCATACTCTATGCAGATGACGTGGTGGTTCTTGCCTCTCATCATGACCCAAGCCACCTGCAACAAACCCTTCAACACGGCTTCACCTCTGTTGAAAGCTGGTTCAAAGAACATAAGTTAATCCTTAACCAGAAAAAAAACAAAGACCATGATTTTCATCAGTCACTAAAACAAGCACAAACACCACTAACTCTCCCTAAACACCTGCCTCGGGGACTCCCTGTAGCAGGTTGACTCCTTCAGATACCTAGGAATCACCCTAGACCCACACCTGTCCTTTGGAACGCATATATCCAATGTCGCTAAAACCATGAATACCAGACTGGGCTTACTCTACCGGCTTCGTCAGCACCTGACTAAAGAGGCCTCTTTGCCGCAGTTCAAAGCTCCATCATCTCCCAGACTGACTATGGTCTTGTCATCTATGGCACTACCACTGCACTCAGAAGGATTACTACCACCCTAAACAAGGCCTGTCGACTCATCACTGGGGCCGAACGGCTCACACACACCTGTGACCTCTACTCACAAGCTAACTAGCTTCAACTTGATAACAGAATTCAGTACCAAACCTGCGTGGTTGCTAAGAAAATACAGTTGGGAACTGCCTCCGGGGTCTGTTCACTCCTTCAAATGAAAACCAGCTCCAGAATTACAAGGGGATCAAAGACACAACTTTTCCGACATCCCTCGCTGCCGCACAGCCATTGGCCAGCGTTCATTCACCTACAGGGCACCCATTTGGTTTAACGGTCTTGCCAGTGATACTATCAATACCACTGGGCTAGGGGCCTTCAAATCCAGGCTCCGTAACACCCTCGTCGCTTCCAGCATCTGCGACTGTCATGGATAATGTCTATGCAACTCCACTCCCGCTCTTTCCTATATCTAGCTCCTTACATAATGCACTTGCCATAGTTTGGCCTCTGCCCCACACGCTCTACAGCACCTGATAATGCCACCTTCCTGGCAGCTTTACCCCACCCCCCCCTTATCCTTACCTACCCCCCCACCTCTCCTCTCTTCTCATTTTCTTACCTCCCCCTTGCCCCTCCCATTCTTTCTACCACCCCCCAATTGTCCTCTTCCTTTCCACTTTACCCTCTCCCTGTCTGTTCGAATTGAATTTGATATCGTTTACCCTTATTTGTGTAACAATTTTGTCTATTGTTATGTAGTACCTAGGCCTTGACGTGGAACCTTTGTAAAAGAGCCCTGGGCTCAAAGGTAATTGTAATCCTAGAATTGAAATAAATAAATAAATAAAAATAAACAAACATATTAGAGGCCACAACAGACATCTAATGGGAGGGAGATTTTGAAGCAACATTAGGAAGTTTTCTTCACTGAAAGGGTAGTGGAG
This sequence comes from Neoceratodus forsteri, assembly GCA_016271365.2. Lineage (NCBI taxonomy): Eukaryota > Metazoa > Chordata > Ceratodontiformes > Ceratodontidae > Neoceratodus > Neoceratodus forsteri. The sequence continues at coordinate 81,258,066 of CM057453.1, forward strand.
CCATGGAACAGGCTACCACAGGAGGTCGTGGACACCAAGATAGTTAATGAGTTTAAAATATCTTGGGACAGACATAGCGGAATACTGAAATAAGAGAATATACTTTGGGGGGATAGGTCAAATAACGGGCAGACTAGATGGATCACGCGGTCCTCATCTGTCGTCATGTTCTTACATAGGCCAACATATAGTCAACTCCAAGGAACCCACAGTCAAGTATGGGGCTGGTCCCGATGTGTACTTTGGGTGCTAAAACATTTTGGTTTACTTAAAGTTTACTGTAGTATAGTAGATTTCATCAGACTAATTTTGCTTAGTTCTAGGCCGACATCTTTTGTTACTATAAATCCCAGAATCCCCTGAAAATTACATCACAGCAGCAGACACAGTGGGAGATTCAATAGCCTGCAGTGCATGTTACAGTTTATATAAGCTCAGATCTTTTGTTTGCTGGTCCAGCTGTGCTCCCTGGATTAAGTACGGTCACAGAGGACTATACTTAGCCCCTGGAGAAAAGCAGACCCAGAAAACATTTGATAAGAGATTATAAACATGCACTGTAGGCTACTGAATCTCGGTAAACAGCAAGAAAAGCAAAACGTTTTTTTTACATAAAGTGCACACTGAGACCAGCCCCACACTTTCACGTGGGGGCCCTCTGTGCCAACTGTTCCCCTTTAACCTGAGAGGACTGCCTCTACTGGTCATCTAGAGGCTGTCCAGGTAATGCAGACACTGTAATGCAGTAGTACGGGGAGCTCCTCTGTTTGATGCGCAAGTCAGCAAATTAGATATCAACTCAGAGATGCTTTCGGTCCATCTCTGGTGCTTGTCGAGGTAGAAAATAAAAGATCCCAAGGCATTATTTAACAAGAGAATGAGATTACTCTGATGACCTGGTCAGCATTCCCTGCGTCAATGGAAAGTTTCTAATCCATTAGTCCATGGCTGTATGTGGATGTTGAATCTGCCCAAGTATCTAGAAATACTGGGTGTATGAAATGTTCTTCTACGTGTACTTAGTACACTGGAACTCTTAACTCTGTGCCAGAAAGTCAAGAACCATGCACAAATGCTGAATTCCCTGTATGCTGTGCTACACAAAGCCAAAACTGCGTCAGCACCTTTTATCTACAGTCACCAAAGTGGACAGAAAGTCTGCAGAGCGTGCACAGTGCTGTGCAAACAGTCTGAGAACTTTAATCCTGCCACTTCAAAGTTGTTGTTTAGAGTTCAGGAATGCCCCCAAAAGAGACCAAATCCTGCATTCCAGGCATCTTAAATGCATGCAGCAGTTTTCCTAAGCTGCTCATCATTTACTGCACACATAACTTGCTTCAGATAAAGCTGCCCCTTTGCCATAGATGGGGATTTCTCTCAGGAAATACACTTTGCTTTCATGAATCTGTCAGTGATGAAAATCAGATGACATGAAGGCATCACCCAGTCCAATTCTGGGTAATTTTGCTAATCCAAAATATGTTTAAGCAGATACAAGTGTTACTGTATAACAGCAAACAAAAGGGAGCTTTAGAATTGCTCAGGGATTCGGATGCGAGCTGTTTGATGAGAGTGGTTTTGGCATACCTTATGCCCATTTCAACAGAAATGAGGACATACGGGGAAACATCTGGATGCTTACAGCTTCTATTCTGAAAGTGACATGTCCTCTATGAAAGAAGGGTACCTGGTGGTTCAGGAAGCTTACTGGCATAACCTTCTCTACCAGTTCCGGAACCTGCCTCATCCTTCAGGAACTGATTAGCACAAATTCAGTGCGATCAGGCAGGACCCATGTGAACAGCACATATGTTCCAGTTTGGCTTGAATGAAAGAAACTGAAGCTAAAAATAAAGAGAGCCAGAAGAAAGACTGTGCAAAAGAAACGAGCGTGAGAACAAAAGGTCAAGGGAAGAAAACGCTTAAAGAGACACCTTTTAGGTTTACAAAGGTCGTTATAAAATGGAACAGAGATTTGAACAACTGCAGAACATAAAATGGTCTTTTGTTTGTTCAGTGTAGAAATGTTGCTTTTAAGAGGCATTGTATAAGACAGAATTTTAAATTCCTCTGCAGGATAGTTAACTGCCACCAAAGTGTCCTCCCCCTCCCACCCACACTTTATCCAGCGGGTCTAGCACTCCAATCAGTGGTGACATCTCCAGTAGACATATGGGATCAAAAGCTTGTGGTCTGGGTGATAGAGAGCCTGACCCACTGAACACAACAGCAGCATTTGGTTTTGAAGCAAAACCAAGGCAGACATGATAGACCCAGAATCCATTCTGACCTTAAATTACTACTACTATGCCTATTTATTTTTATTTTTTTTACATAAAGAGACAAATACATAAGCTTCTTTGCTCACTGTTTTAGCAATGGTGAAATAATACTAGCATATTTTTAGAATTATATCACAGCAAATTAAAGGGCCACTGTGAGCCTTTTGGGGGTAATTTTAAACTGCCCGTAATTAAGGGGCCTGCAGCAAGCTTTATGAATGTAAAATACATGCAGGGCAGCAGATCTGCACAGCAGTGCAAGATATTTCTTATTCTTGTAAAAAAGATATTTTGGTCTTTTTTTTCCCTCTCCTAAGTACCTTTCACTGGATTTCCCACCTCTCAGCAACTGTGCCTCAGTTGAGCAAAGTTGAAAAACTGTAGTTTACCAACATCAAACGCTGTGGTTTTAGATGTTAAAACTCACTGTGTAGGACTAAGGAAAACAATGTGCACATGAACTACAGGAAAAATACGGTTGGCCCAACATGAACCACTCACTCTATCAGCAGTTGTTGCTGTGTTCAGTTATAGAATATGCTCTTGAGGTTTATGGACATCACACCTTGGGTGTGTAACAAAAAAAAAAACCTCACACTACACACTTTCCATACAATATTCTACATAAAATTTGACAATTCCAGTAGAAACAGTAATTTTCTGTGGAAAAAAGGAAAGGGTAAATATTTCATACTCTGTAAAAGCCCTCTTTGCAGCTTCTAAAACTGTATTAAATACACAGTATGCCAAAGCAGAAGTTAAGAGAAATAAGCTGTTGTATTCTTGGTGGAGTACCAAAGCCCGGATTTTGTTATTCCACACAGAAATCTGGTATTCCTTTCAATTTCCGTTGCTTTATGTGTATTTTATTCATGTATTTTTTTTTTTAGTTCTAATTGTAAAATATAGCGTCTGTTCAGAAATAATAAAAATAAATGAGATTTCACAAGGGATTACTGGTGCTGTCTTTTTCTCTTTTTTTCAATTAAACACACTGGCACTCACACTAAAAACATGTTCTTTTTCTGGAGTAAATAATCTGATGGAGTTCACACACTAAATGGAGCAGCGGGGCACAATTTTCTTTCGCCCAGTTAGCACACTTCTTCCTCATTGCATCACCGCCTCTTCTGATTTGATGCAGCTACAAGGACTACGGGTCCTCCATCACTTTAAGAGCAGCTACTCCCCTAGGAAAAAGAATGACATGCTCCTGGACACTTCAAAATACACTACGCAGTTAGGAAAATCTGCAATCAGTTACTCCATCCCCACAGTATGGAACTCACTGCAAGCCTCGCTGTCCACGCCTAGCACCTTTAAATGGACACTGTTAACCCTTTACTTACATTTTTGGCTGGTTTTCAGAAACGTGCCTTCACTGTCTTCAGCAGCCCATCTTATACCACAATAGACACAGCAACAATGTAGTCCCCCATAAGGTTAATTACGTTTCCAAATTTTACTTAAACCCTGCTAGTACACTCCTAGTGTCCATGCGCTGATCCCAGAGTATTGTCACATCTGTAGATGGCACTGAAGTGCCAGAAGGCTCCTACACAGACTTTTCTACTCAATTTCGGCTAAATATACTTTCTTGTAGTAGAAAGAAAGCTGAACTCGGGAAAGTGTTTCTTTGTTTGAAACGGGTGCTAAAACTTAGTTACATCATGGTTTGAAAGTCCAGCCATGGTACTGGGCATGAAAGTAAACATTACAATTATGTATAGGCATATACATACACTCATGCCCAAGTACCATGACTGCACTTTCTAACTGTAATGTAACTAAGTTTTCTAGTGCCCGTTTCAAAGAAAAACACTTTCCAGAGTTCAGCTTTCTTTTTACTACTAGAAAGTGTAGTTAGCTGAACTTGGGTTGAATAGTCCATGGTCGAGCCGTCCGGTGCTGCAGCACCATTTAAATGTAACCACGCTTTGGGACTTGCGAGCAGACAACAGGAGCGGACTAGCAGGGTTTCACTTTATAGCAAAATTCGGAAAAGTACTTATTTTTATGGTGACTGCATTGCTGCTATATCTATTATGACACGAGAGGGACTGCTGCAAGCAGTAAAGGCACGTTTCTGAGTACCGGCATAAAAACGTAAGTAAAGGGCTGACAATCCCCTTTAAAGGCACACTCTAAAAAATTATACTCAGAGGCCTGCTCCAGTGGCTAATCTACACTTTACTTACTCCTGCTGTTACGTTACTGGTTATCAAATTGTATGGGGTAGTCCCCACTGATTTCGGACAACTGCTGAACCAACTAATCCTATTTCAATTTTGCATGCTTTGTTATATTCTGTATACCTTATGTTCTATATATGACTATCAGAGATTTAACTCCCTTGTAAATATTACTCTGTGCCTTGTATTCCTCTGTATCCTGTACCACTGCCTCTGAATATTGTATGCTGTCCTAGCCAGGACCTCCTTGTAAATGAGATTGCTCAATGGAGGCTTTGCCTGGTGAAATAAATATTGAAATTTAAATTCCTGTAAATTTTCTTTCTCCAACGGCTGGTCTCCGGGCTTCCACACAGATAGGCTGTACCTCCTGATGCAGAGAGGAAGGCAGGAAAAACTCTGCGGCTGGGGATATCCAGCCCACCACTTCCTGTTTCCACCAGTTCTTCCAAAAGAGGTCCAAATGTGGCAATACTACATGAAAAGAAAATTAAGCTATACGCAGCCAAATGGCCAACTTTATTCATTCGGGCACAGAAGCCCAGAAACCAGCCGTCGGAAAAGAAAATTCGATTTCTCTCTCCTAAGCTGGTCTCCAGGCTTCCATACAGATGGGATACACAAAAGCAGTACATCCCCAGATATCCCAGGTGGGAAGAATGTGAGTGCCCTTAAGGGTCCACTACTGCTTGAAGAACTCGGCGGCCAAAGGACGCCTCTGCCGAGGCCGTCACATCCAGTTTTGTGAATGGATTACCACGTGGCCACCCTACATAGGTCTGCTGGAGATGCTTCTCTGAAGTCCGCCCATGAAGTGGCCATAGCTCAGGTGGAATGGGCTCTCACTGGGCCAGGCAAAGGTACTCCAGCCTGATCATAGGCAGTGGTGATGACAGAACGGATCCATCTGGCTCCCTTGTGAAAGCAAATTTTGGACGAAACCTGGTCGGGAGCTTTTAGAAATGTTTGTTTGCACGGTTTTTATGTACTGAGTTATGATTAAATGATTTTTGCAGCTGATTACCTGGTGCCAGTTCGTTTTGCATGAGTGCCATTGATTCTATTTTGAGCTTGGCACAGGTATCCATGAGGTCTGGAGCAGATTTTTTGATTAGTTTATGCTATAGAGCCTTTCAAAGCTTTTTATACCCATATTTTGACCTGTAGTTAGAATGAACAAACTGAAAGTTTTTGCAAATAGAATCCGTTCTTTTAATATACACTTTCACCGCTCTTCTTGGATCCAGCATGTGAAATTCCCTTTCGTTTTCATTTTTTGGGTGTGGGCAGAAGGAAGGAAGAATCAACTCCTGGTTGCAATGGAATGGAGACATAACTTTTGGCAAAAAAACTGCATCTGTTCGGAGCACCACAGATTCCTGATGAAAAATCGTATACGGCTCTTTGGTGGACAAGGGTCCTAACTCACTGATTCTCCTGGCTGAAGTAATATCTATGACAAAGGCGACCTTCACTGTGAGATGCAGGAGGGATTGAGAGGCTCAAAAGGAGCCTTGGTCAAAGTTTTGAGAACCAGATTAAGCCTCTAACGTGATATCGTTGGCTTGACTGGAGGGCGTTTCAATGTTGCTGCCCTTAGAAACCTCCTGACATGGGGATATGAACCCAATGACTCCCCTGAATCCACCAACATGAGCACCCACAGCACGGAAGCCGAACTCGTTAAGGTGGCTGGTTGCAGTCCTCTGTCAAACCCATCTTGTAGAAACTGCAGTAGTACAGACAATGATATTGGATGGTTCTGTATGTTTGGACTGAAGCCAGAAAAAGAATTTCCTCCAGATTCTGTAGTACACTTTAGAGGAAGAGGGGCAACATGAGTTCACCATCATTTCAATAACAGGAGCTGTGTAGCCTAGCTCTTTGAAAGTCTCCCACTCAATCTCCAGGCCAAGAGGGACAGGTTGTTCAGATTGGAATGCAGTACTGGACCCTGATGGAGAAGGTCCGGGCTGATCTGGAAGGTTAGAGATGGTCACCTTGACAGATGAATGGGAAACCGGAACCATGGGCGACAAGGCCATCGGGGACAGACTAGAATCAGTTCTGCCCAGTCCAAAGCCACCTCGTGGAGGCCTCTGGATAGAAGTGGTATGGAGGAAAGGCATACAGGAGACCGAACTAACCCCAGTCTAGGGAAAAGGCATCCTGAGCCACCACTAGTTCGTCCTTGGCCTGGAAGCAGAATTGCTTTACCTTGGAGTTCCACCGGCAGACGAAAATATATATCTGAGGATTGCCCCACTGTTCTATTAGGATGTGGAAGGCACTGTCCTTCAGCTCCCATTTCCCTGGTAGAACATCCTTGTGACTGAGCCAGTCTGCTGTGACATTTTCCTGTCCTGGAATATACACTGTTCTTATGCTTGCCAAGTGGTGCTTGGCCCACTGAAAAGGAAAAAGGGTCTCCCGTAGCATTTTTGAGCTTCTTGTCCCACCCTGATGGTTGACGTATGCTATCGTTGCCCGATTGTCCATTAGAATTATCCTGATTGAGGACTTGCTGCTCGAAGTGCATCAGGGTAAGGCATAGTGCTCTCATCTCGAGGACGTTTACGCTGTACCTTGTTTCTAACAGCAACCACTGCCTTAAGCTGACAGGTGATGCAGATGAGCCCCCACCATGAGGCTGGCATCAGTCGTGATTCTGATTTGGTGTGGATGGCCCAACCTGCAACCCCTCATAACATTTGTCCTCCGAGTCCACCACTGGAGGGAAGTTTTTATCTGCTAAGAAAGTACAGTTACGTAAGAACTTACCGTAACAGTAGATCTTCGAGAACAGCTCTTGCAGCAGGTTACACCATTTGGACTGAAGCTGGCAGGCGTCAGGACCCCACGGAAATCTTCTAGCTAGCAGTCTTCAGTGGAGACCGCCTCCGACGTCAGACGTAGTACATAAGTAGGCGGTCCTGCCAGAATCCCCAGTTCTCCCGCTGGGAACTCCCGGCCACTGGATGACATCAGAAAGGGAGACCGAGGACCCGCCATCAGATGGCCAAGACTAAGAACAATCTTTCTAAGCGTAAGCTGGAACTTACCTCCTCCAAGGGGAGATGGTGGGCGGGAAGGTACCTGCTGCAAGAGCTGTTCTCGAAGATCTACTGTTACGATAAGTTCTTACGTAACTGCACTATCTTCTTCGAGGTACAGCTCTTTCAGCAGGTTACACCATTAGGACTGATTCCCAAGCAATGGCACCTCAAAAAGCCATCGGGAGGAAGCGATACTGAGAAACCAATACATCCTGAGCCTAGGACAGGAGGCCCTGCAGGACAGCAAGGCCGAAACCCACTCTTCGCCGTGAGGCGATATCAAGACTGTAATGCCTGATAAAAGTGTGCACTGAGCTCCAGGTGGCTGCAGCACATATGGCCGATGTGCATACGTTTTTCAGTGCTGCAAAAGAGGTAGCCACTCCCCTTGTCGAATGGCCCTTAACTACACCTGGTAAGGGTTTCTGTTGCTTGTTGTAGTAAAGGAAAATGCACTGGATGAGCCAGCGAGAAACAGTCTGTTTCGAGACTGGATCTCCTAACATCCTCTCAGCGAAAGAGACGAACAGCTGTTCCGTTTTGCAGTGCTGTTTGGTCCTGGTCAAGTAGTATCTAAGACACCGGTGAACATCCAGGGTGTGAAGCAATGCTTCTCCTCGATTAGTGTACTTAGAAAAGTACACTGGTAAATCAATGTCCTGGTTAAGCATGAGGGCTGAGACCACCTTAGGCAGGAACTTGGGATTCGTCCTCAGGGACACCCTGTCCTGGTGAAAAATTAAATAAGGCTCCTTACACATAAGAGCGTGTAGCTCGGAGATTCTTCTCACCGAAGTAACAGTGACCAAAAATAACGTTTTCTACGACAGAAAACGAGCTCGCAATCATGCAGGTTCAAAAGGTGGGTGTAAGCTGCTCCAGGATTTAAAGGTAGGTCCCAAGGAGGACAGGATCCTGATGGGTGGCCTAAGGTGGAGCACCCCTCTTAAGAAGGCACGGGAAGTATCCAACTATGCCACCGTGCGTTGGCCTACCGGGGTGTGGTAGGCTGAGATTGTACAAAGGTGCACTTTGATCGAGGAGTAAGCCAACCCTGATTGAAAAAGGGAGAGCAGGTATTCCAGAACTAATTTCTCTGGACAGTCTAAAGGGCAGAAGCCGCTTGCTTGAGACCACAGGCAAAACCTACGCCATTTCATGGTGTATGTAGCGTGTGTCACCAGTTTTCTGGCGGCAGAAAGTACTTCCGCCACCTCTTGCAAGACCCCGTGTCGCAAAATGGCTATGTCTCTAGGAGCCAAGCGTGCAGGTTCAGTGAATGTAAGTCCGGGTGGACTAGTGAACCATCCTCCTGAGACAGCAGATGGGAGCTGATTGGCAAAGGAAGCGGAGGTTCCCGGGACAAGTGACTCAGAAGCGCGAACCAAATCTGTCTGGGCCAAAATGGCGCTATCAAAATCAGCGCTGCATGCTCCCTGCCAAGTTTGAGAAGGACTCTCTGGATCATCGGGAAGGGAGGAAAGGCATAGAGGAATCTGCCCGCCCAGGAGAGGGACAACGCATCTCGCCAGAAAACACCAGGCCCTGGATCTAGTGAGCAAAAATTGGGCAGTTTTGCATTAGATGGGGACGCGAACAAATCCAATTCTGGAGTGCCCCATCTGTGAAACAGATCCTCTGCCACCTCCTGTAGAAGTTCCCACTCGTGGACTCTGGCCTGGGAACAACTCAGGCTGTCTGCGACAGTATTGTCCACTCCGGGAACGTGAACTGCAGTGAGGTTTGCGCCATGTCATATTACCCTTTCCCACACTCTCATGGCTTCCCTGCAGAGGGGGTAGGAGTGTGTGCCTCCTTGTTTGTTGAGGTACTACATCACCGCTGTATTGTCTGTTTGTAACAGGAGAGTACTCGGTGGAATGTCCGACTGGAAGGCTTGCAGGGCATAAAGGACTGCACTTATCTCTAATAAGTTAATATGGAGATGAGTTTCCTGAGCAGTCCATGTTCCCTGAGACCTCACCACATTCAAGTGTGCTCCCCACCCCAGCCCTGAGGCGTCTGTGGAGAGTGTTATCACCGGGGACGGGGCTATGAATGGAACCCCCACAGAGAGGGTTCCTGGATCTAGCCACCATTGCCAGTCCCAAACCACGGCCTTCGTGATTCTGACTGGCTGCTGCAGATGGTCTTGCCTTTGGTCCCATTGCACTCTGAGCATCCACTGGGTTACCCGCATGTGAAGCCTTGTCATCGGGACTGTTGGAATGGCAGCAGTCATGTGTCCGAGCAGGCGAAGGACCAATCTGGCTGGGACAGTCTTCTTCGCTAATAGGTCCCTTATGACGGACCGGATGCGTTCTGCTCTGTCTTCGGGAAGAAAAGCTTTCCCTTGGGTGGTGTCCAGAACTGCCCCTATAATTGCAGTTTCTGGAACGGTACCAGGAAAGACTTCTCATAGTTGATAAGGAAGCCCAGAGACTGGAAAAGGATCTGGGTGTGCTGGATAGCTATCAACAGCGCCTCTTTGGAGGAGGCCATGAGAAGCCAGTCGTCGAGGTACGGGAACACATAATGGCCCTGTCTCCTCAGAGACGCTGCCACGACTGCCATGCACTTGGTAAAGACCCTGGGGGCCGATGACAGCCCGAAAGGGAGTGCTCGGAACTGATAGTGGTGTCCGAGAAACTCGAAGCGCAGGAACCTCCTGTGCGCTTGAGCAATAGGGATGTGCAGGTAAGCGTCCTGTATGTCCAGGGACACCAAGAATGCATCCTTCTTCAGCATGGGGATTAGGCCCGGGAGGGTCACCACACGGAAGTGTTTGTAGGCGATTGACATATTGAGTTGCTGAGGTCCAAGACTGGACAGAGGTCCCCTGTTTTCTTTGGAACCGGGAAGAAGTGAGATTAATATCCTTCTCCTCTCTGGTTCTCTGGGACGTGCTCCAAAGCTTTTTTCTGCAGCAGCGTGAGCACTTCTTGCCTGATGAGCAGGGTGTGCTGACCCGAGTAACGGGAGAGCAGAGGAGGCCTTGTGGGTGGCTTGTCTAAGAATTCTACATAGTGGCCATTTTTGACCAACTGTAGCACCCACTTGTCGGTGGTGACTGACTGCCACCCTGGCAGGTGATCTGCGATGTGACCCCTGACCTTTGTTTCCCATTGATCCTGAGGAGCGGGGGCCGGGAAGGAGTCATGCTGTGGCAGCAGAGGGTCCTGCAGGTTGGGCCGACTTGGTAGGACGTTGGCCTCTACCTGAGGACGACTTGCCCTGGGCTTTCCGGGTGAAGGAGCCCCTCTGTTGCAGTCCGGAATGAGGCTGCTCTCTGAGTCTGGCTGCAAAAACAACTCTGGTTCCTACGAAAGCAACTGAGTCTAGATCTGTACATGGCCTGGACAGACCTAACGGCCTTCCCAGCTTCCTGCAGTTTGGTGATGACCTTCTCAGATGCCTCACCAAACAAAACTTCGCCGTGAAAGGGGGTGTCCAAAATGTTCTTCTGGACGTCCGGGGTAAATCCCGAGACACGGAGCCATGAGCGTCTCTGGAGACATATGCCTGAGGCTACCGCTCTGGCCGAGGAGTCCACGGAATCGTACGCGGCTCGGAGCACCTGGGTCCCCACGTCTGAACCCGTGCGGAGGAGCTGGATAAGTTCCTCCTTTTGCTCACCGTCTGGCAATTTTTCTACCAGTTCCTGTCCCTGTTCCCACAGAGCGTTCTGAAATTGAACCATGTGGGTAAGGTAGTTCAGGGACCTGATGATGCAAGTCGCAGCTGCGTAAGTGCGCCTACCCAGCGCGTCCAGTTGCTTGGACTCCAGGTCCGGTGGCTGTGTGCTCAAATGTTGCGGTCTCTGGGACCGGTCTTGAGAGGCTGTGATGACCAGGGAGTCGGCCAGAGGATGATTAGCCAAGTACTGGTTCTCCCTTGGGGCCTTGTACAGGCAGTCAGCCTTCTTCGGCATCGCAGGGAGCGAATGTGAACGTTTCCACGCTGCCTTGGTGACGTCCACAAAGGTGTCCACCAAGGATGCTACCACCACAGGCTTAGGATCTTTCTGCCGAAGATAACGAGCTAGGCGTAGCCTTTCAGGGTCGAGTTCTTCTGCGTCCCATCCCATGTTCTCCTGGATATGTCTCATGATCTCAGAGAATGAGGGGTCGTCCGGAGGAGACCTAGGAAGTTCACGTGGGTCCGGAGAAGGGACACTGATGGGAGAAGGAGATCTGGAGCCATCTGAGATGTCCGATCTGGAGTTCTCTGGAGACGGTGAGTAGCGGCGTTTTCTGGGTCTCTTGGGGCTGGGTGGCCCTGAAGAGGATCTGGACGGAGGCCTTCTCTTGTCTGTAGGTCTGCCCCTAGGAGGTCCGGCTGGTTCCTGGGGGGGAAGGTGCTCAGCCTACTGCCCCTTTGGGTGAAGGGGGGGGCGCTGGGGCCGGTGGTGCAGCAGGAGCGGGAGGAGGGTGCGTGGTGACCACATCCTTTTTGATGGTGTCCCACCAGAAAGTGAATAGTTCTTTCACTTCTGAAAGGTTAAGGCCCGACAACGGACTAGGCGCCGGCGGCCTGTCGTTGGGTCCAGGCGTCAGCTCCCCGGGGGTCTCCGGTTCTGGGGAGGGCTCCTGTGGGAGCTCGACAGGTCCAGGGTCGTCCACCTGGTCCTTGGGCTGAGTGGATTCCTCCACCGTCAACGCCTCCTGGCCGACGTCGGTAGGCGGCAGTGGGGTTCTTCTAGCTGCGGACGTCGGTCCCCCGGCCGGCATCCTGGGAGGTGAGTGCCTGACCGGCGACGGGTGTCGGACTGTCGTCGGTTCCTGGGGTCTCTGAGGTTGGGCCGACGTCTGCTTCAGGGAGGTCAGCTCCTTAGTCTTACGTTGAGGGGGAGGCGGCAAGGAGACTGACCGGACGTCGGGGGTCGAGTGCCGGGAAGCGGACTTGTGGTGTTCCCCTGACCTAGACGAGGCCTTGGAGGAAGAAGGAGGCCTGGAGGTCTTAGCAGGCCGCAGGGTAGAAGAACCGCTGGCAGACTTGACCACGACCGGGGGAGGCTGAGAGCGGGCCCGAGACGGAGAGCGGTAGGACCTGGAGCTACAGCTGCGGGAGTCTGAGGCCCTAGAGGGGGATCTAGGTCTCACCTTCTCCCTGTGCTTCTCATGGTGCCTGTGGGATTTTTCCGAAGATTCCCCCTTGGAGGAAGGTTCCATGACCTTGAGCTTCTCTTCTAAAAGGTAAGCCTGGAGAGCCTTCTGTCGGCAGATCCGGGTCCGGTTGTTGAAGCCCTGACAAAAAGAACAAGCCTGGGTGTCGTGGTCTGGGCCCAGGCACCGGACGCATGCAGAGTGTGGGTCTTTGAATGGAATCTGTTTCCCACAGGCGCACTTGGACGAATGGCCCTCCATGGAAGCTGGGGAGGACATCAGACAGAGGGATAAATCTGGAGAAAGGAATTCTTGAAGAAGAAACGGTTTGAATGGATTTCCTGATCGTCGTGCGCTAGATACTGACCGAAGGGTCGAGACATGCAAGTCGACGGCGGGAAAGAACTGGGGATTCTGGCGGGACCGCCTCCTTATGTACTACGCCTGACGTCGGGGGCGGGACCGACATCGGAGGCGGTCCCCACTAAAGACTGCTAGCTAGAAGATTTCTGTGGGGTCCTGATGCCTGCCGGCTTCAGTCCAAATGGTGTAACCTGCTGCAAGAGCTGTACCTCAAAGAAGATACTGGGATCTGTTGGTGCTGGCTGTGTCTGGACTGGGACCACAGTCTGAGCAAGTGTGCTTGAATGGGCCACATGTGGACTAGAGCCCAAGGGACAGAATCTACCATTGATACTAGTCCCAATTAGCTGCATAAAGAAATTGAGCAGGCAGTTGAGGAGCTGTGTGAAACTTCTTGATGAGCTTCAGCAGGTCCCTGAATTTTGTTTCTGGGGAAAAAGACCTTGTTGGTTTGTGTCATGAAGTCTGCCCTGGGTGGTTCAATGTCTGGCTTGGAGTTAGGGAACTTTTTCTAAAGTTGATGACAAACCCATGTGATGACAGGCATTGGACCACCTCCGCTGCTGCTGCGTGTACTGCTTGGTTGGGCTGCGGGGCCTTGACGAGAATATCGTCCAAGTAAGGGAAAAATTGTATCCCTTGGTTCCGAAGGTGAGCTATGACCGCTACTAGCACCTTGGAGAATGTCCTTGGGGCTGAAGAAAGCCCGAATGACAGTGTTTTGAATTGAAAGTGCTGTTGCCCCACCTTGAACCTGAGATATTGCCTGTGTAATCCCTAGATGGGAATATGCAAATAGGCATCTTGCAGATCGATAGATACCAGAAAATCCCTTTGTTGCAACTCCCTGATGATTGATGACAAGGTTTCCATCTTGAAGGGTCTGCTGTGGACAAAACAATTCAGGAATCTGAGGTCTAGGACTGGCCTGAATCCCCCTGTGCATTTTGGCATGATGAAGAATAGGGAGTAGACCCCCAGAGATCTCTGGGGGACTTGCACGATAGCCCCTGCTTGAAAGTGGTCTGTAATAGCCTGTAATATCGCCTTTCTTTTGGAGGGTTGCACCACATGAGGCAGTGGGGGCTTGGATTCAAATTCTATTAAGTGACCCTTGCTGATGATGAATAGGACCCATCTGTCCAAAGTTGTTTGGACTCATTCCTCAAGAAAATTTGAAAATCTGCCCCTTACTCAAGGATGGGCCCAGATAGCTTCATTGTTACTTCTTGTTGCTGTTCCTGGTATCTCTGGTGCCACCACCACCACTGGATCCACCTCCTCAGACATTACGCTGGTTACTTGTGGAGAACCATGTTCTTTTTCCAGAGAAATTAAGCATTTTGACCCTTGTTGTAACCTCGGTTACGAATATTGCATCTGGGGCCTGAGGACCACGATTTGCCCCTGCCTCTTGACTGGGGCATGTGCACCTTAGCTGTCTCCCCCGATTCCTTCACTGCCTCCTTCAGAGCTGAACCAAACAGGAGATTACCTTCATAGGGGGCATATACCAAATGGCTCTTCGAGGAGTGTTTGCTTGCCAGGCCCGAAGCCAGAGGTTGCGGCGAGCTGAGGTTTGAGAAAATATGGTCTGAGCGGCGCACCTGACTGCCTCCTCTGACACATCTGCTGCATAAGCTGATGCCAAACCCATTGATTGCAGCTGATGAATAATAGCCTTGTTCTTCTCTGGGTCCTCTGCAAATTGAAGGTTAATTCTAAAGCCCAGGACAGAGCGCTCTGGCAGAAAAAAGATTGAAAGTTGCCGCCCTGAGAGAAGTTGCTGATGCCTGGAAGGCCTTTTTGAGCGAGTCATCCACTTTCCTATCCACTGGGTCCCTGAGTGATGCCCCTCCCTCGGCTGGGACGACCATCTTGGTGAGGTTTGAAATTAGAGGGTCGATTCTGGAGCAGTCTAGTCACTTTCCAGATTGTTTCTTGTCGAACTTGAGGAGCTTAGAGGCCCCCTGGGGCACTGGATAGGTGCGTTCTGACTTTGCCATTCCTCCTTTAGCAAGTTCTCTATGACCGGAGGAAAAGGGAAAGCTGTGGCTGGTTTTGCGACAGATGCCAGGCATAAAACCTGTTTCAGCTGTGCTGAAGCCGCTGGGGAAGATCTGAGGTGAATCTCAGCTATGACCTCTTTTATGAAAATGTCTAGGTCCTCCAGGTCACAGTTTCTAGATGGGGAATCATCAGAGTCCGATGATGAGTCCTCTAGCTCTCCATCTTTGGGAGTAGAGGAAGTGGAGTCTGAGGAGTCCGGGGAACACTCCCTGTGATGCTTCCCCTTATCGGTGTGCCCCTAGATCTACTCTAAGAATGAGATCTTTTCTTTCTCTTGCAGCGCAAGAAATGCTGATCCCTCCTTGTCCGAGGATCTGTTCATGTATCGGGATTTGTTCTTTTTATCACAGTGATGCGAGGGCAACTGTCCCTCTTTGGATGAGGATGGGGACATGGTCCTCTTTCTTTTTGCCTTTTCATGAGGTCTCACATCTGGTGACCCCGGAGACTGCCAGTCGAAGCATGCAGGGTCCAGAGCAAAGGCCCTATTTAGCTTGACTACGAGGTCTGGAGCCAGAGATGGGGGCTGCAGACTGCTGGGTTTTCCTGGTGGCCGCTGCTCACTCAGACCTGTCTGTCTGTTGGCTATCAGTCGGAGCTGAGGAAAGGCAGGCCTCCATCATGTCCTCCCCATTCGCAGATGTTGCCTTCTCATATTTTAGGTAAATGCGAACCAGTGAAAGTGATTAGTAGCGGGGACTTGCGGCACTGGCATTTTTTGGCCCTGAAAGACTTGTCTGAGGCCATGACACCTACTCCCCTTTTATTCAGCAGACCCCTCCCCCCGGGAGGTTTTCCTGATACTATGCTGGGAGGCTATGTGAAAAAAATGCTCAAGCTTGAGGAAATGCTGGTGCTGTCCCTTTAGGGGCAAAATACTGAGCTGCTTCCCTTTTGTCTTGGTGCTGTATTCATTAATTTCTACTCCTATATTGTCCCTTATGATTTGCTGTGGGAGGGGGGGCCTGCACAACACTTGGTAAAAGCACCGCTGGTCCTGAATAGTGCTCCCCTTGTACTGCAGCGCTTGATGAGTGTGCACTAAATGTCGACGAGCACTATAATAGCACTGCAGGCCCACCATCAACGAGTGGCTGAGGAATTCAGAATGCCAGCCACCGATGGGAGAAACACGGAGCTGCTGTCTGCGAGAAGATGGATCCTCTTTAAGCACTCAGGTGCTGTTGCTATTCTCCCGATCACCGAAAAACAGCACTAGAAGAGGAAATCCAGACACAGGAGTCACTGGAAAAGGAGTTGGGTTGAGCCCAAACTCGCAGGGAAACTCTACGATGAAATGGGGTTAGTCTGACAAGCTTGCAGGATTGAGACTGTAACCCACACAGGAATGCTGCATCAATTCTGCATTTACTCAGAAATCCGACTGAAAAAGTAAATTTTTTGACTTACAGTTTGCGGTCTTCAGCCCTGTCACGTGGTGACAGAGTTCTGCTCGCAGAGTACCTGCCAGTTGGAAGGCAGGAAGTAAACTGGCAGAAACAGGAAGTGGAGGGCTGGATATCCCCAGCTGCAGGGTTTAGTTCATGCCTTCCTATCTGCATCAGGAGGTACAGCTCATCTATATTAAGCCCAGAGACCAGCTTAGGAGAGAGAAAAATACAAAGTACAATACAAGCTTCTGCACATGAAAGAATCACAGGCACTGGAAGCTTAGAACGCTTATGGCGATTTTACATGGCGCCCTACCAATCGCAACTCTTCTGTTGCGCTCGCTCTCCTACTCTGTCTGCACCACAAGTGTGTGCATTCACACAGCAGCCCTCACATCAGTGCCTGGGCTGCTCCATCGTTTCAGCCATATTTCTGGCTGAAGACTTCCCGGTCACTTGACATATAATACCCCAGTTCAGCTAACTCTAGTTTTATATACTAGCAAAAAAGCTGAATTCTGGAAACTAGCTACTTTTGCAAAATAGGGGTTAAAAAGTATTATAAAAGTGACCAGTAGGTGGAGCTGTGATACTGGACATGTGCTTTTGCACATTCATATCCCAAGGGCTACTAATATGTATAAGCGCATGCCCAGTATCACTGCTCCACTTTCCGATCACTTTTAAAATACTTTTCAGCCCTCGTTTTGCAAAAGTAGCTAGTTTCCCTGAGTTCAGTGTCCTTGCTAGTATCTGGTGCTATATTTAGCTGAACTGTGGCACAAAATTCCATGCACAAGCCTTGGGAATCACAGCAGGGAAGTGTAGCATGGGTAGGCAATTGGAGATTCTGGAGGGTCCTGCGAGACTCTCCGCAATTGTTTTGAATGTCGCGGTCTGATTACACAGTGGCACAAAATAAAAAAACAATGCAAAGCAACGGCAAAACCAGGAAAGCTGGAAATGCCAGGCTAGCAAATGCTTACCTCGGATGCGTTACATAGATACATAGACAGTGTCGGCAGATAAGGGCCTATGGCCCACCCAGTCTGCCCATTTGAGCTTGTAAGTTCAGTTTGTTTTCCTAGAAGTCTATTTCCCCTTACCCCTGACCTCTAGAATTCCTTTATGTCTATCCCATGCATTCTTAAATCCCGTGATTGTTTCAGCCCCCACCACTTCCTCTGGCAGGGTGTTCCACTTGTCCACCACCCGTTCTGTGAAGAAATTCTTTCTCATGTTTCCTCTGAATCGTCCTCCCTCCAACTTCATCCCATGCCCTCTAGTCCTGAAACATCTTTTGCTTAAAAATAGTGTTTCCTGCACCCTGTTCCTCCCTGTAAGATACTTGTATGTCTCTATCATATCCCCTCTCTCCCTCCTCTCCTCCAGGGAGTACATGTTCAGTTCCTTCAACCTGTCTTCATAGGACTTGTGATGCAATCCATGCACCATCTTTGTTGCCCTCCTCTGAACCTTCTCTACCCTGTCTATGTCCTTACGTAGGTATGGTCTCCAGAACTGTACACTGTACTCCAGGTGGGGCCTCACTAGTGTTGTGCATCCCCTGTACATGACAACACGGGTAATGATCCAGTTGCTCTGCACTGACCCGTCCTGCAAAAGGGGCTATCTGCTGCCAAACCCCAGATGTCTTCTGAGCGTTACTGAGCTCCAAAAGTCAAGATTCACATTCAGAATGGCACCACCTGAGGCCAGTCCTGGCAACTTCACATTCAGTCCAAAATGAAATGGTAGTCCCAGCAGAAATTTTTGTATTCCATAGAAAATCTGGTATGGATGCCAACTTAGGCAGAATACTTTTTTATAATACTATTACATTAGCCTGATATGTACACACAGCGCCAACTACTATAGGGCACATGCTACTGGCAAGTCAGAACAATTTATACATTGACAAACCCTGTACACGACAACAACGGTTATGCTCCAGTTGCTCTGCACCGACCCGTCCTGCAATAGGGGCTATCCACTGCCAAACCCCAGATGTCATCTGAGCATTACTGAGCTCCCAAAGTTGAGATTCACATTCAGAATGGCACCACCTGCGGCCAGTCCTGGCAACTTCACATTCAGTCCAAAATCAAATGGTAGTCCCAGTAGAAGTTTTTGTATTCCATTGAAAAAAACTGGTATGGATGCCAATTTAGGCGGAATACTTTATTTTATATGTTTCATAATACTGTTACGTTAGCCCGATATGTACACACAGGCAGCGCCAAGTACTATACGGCACATGCTACTGGCAAGTCAGAACAATTTATACATGGACAACCCCACGCACCTTCACAAACCTGAATCGCAGAGTTCCTAAATTCTACATTTAGGTTACATTTCCATTACTAAATGCATTTACACTCTTACATCGAACTGCAAAAACTGCTGCAATCATCCACAGGCAACAGCCCTTGTTCTTCAGAATTTACTTCTAGCCACTGTGGGTTCTGTAAATGTTGCTCAACTCTGCCAACACTTCACAACATAAAATCATAACATTCCAAAAATGTTGGAGAAATTGTTTTATCTATAGGAAATGAGGCCCTATACACTAGTTCCATGTTTGTTTTTCTGCAGAGAGTCTCATGCCTTTATACTGAAGATAAAGGACCTGTATTTCCTCAGTGAGCAGTTCTGCGGTGATTCAGGAAACCCCTGGAAGTTGTTGGTTACAGTATCCATTTCCTATTCTGTTTCCTGCGATCCCTGGACACCGGCTGGCTGGCTGACACCATTTCCACAGCAGAACTGTTGTATCCCAATATGAGGATGTTGAGTGGATGATCTGCCATTATACCTGGGGCTAAGAGCATTTTGTGGCTTTTCACAATACTCCGGGGATTAGTAATGCTTATTAAACCGACAGGGGACTCCACAGAAAAAGAATTACTGAAATATTTATTTGTATAGTTAGCAAAGTACAAAAAGGGATGATCTTCAGCCACAATGTAAGTCTCCCAAGGCAAAGTAACTACACCTGCATACAGCACAGCAGAACCCACACAGAATCGTTCCTATAAAGATCACATGCTGCCTGCACACATAGGTTCAACATTATTAAACTGTGCAGTAAAGTGCTGCAACTCAAATGATTTTGTGCATATCAAAGAAGTCATTATTTGCTGTGCATTAATAATCTAACATACAGGCTAGTCTGCACTTGGTACTGCTTGTTTAAATTATTTATTTTGCTGGACAAAAGGACAGATGTGGTCTTACAAAAACTAAAAGGAAAATGATACTAGAGAACTGACTCTTTTTGAAATTATCATGCAACACCGGCCCGGTGGTGCTGAGGGTTGAGGCGCTGGCACCACACCTCGCACCATGCCGGTGACCCGAGTTCAGGAACAGACTCGGGGGGGGTCAAAAGGGCGAGGAAGGATTGAGCATCCGTAGACAGCTCTCCTTCCTCAGGGGAGGAGGGGATCACATGGCGTGCTGTAGACGGACACCCAGGTGCGCCGACTAGAACGAGGAGGGCCCAGGACCAGGGCGTTAGGCTGCCACAGTGGAGGTGGAGCCAGCCACTCCGCCCATTGCACAGTCGTGGGCCCAGGGGCAAAACAGCAAAACTGGGAGCCGACAGATTCTATGATGACCAGACTATTGGGTCAGAGGACGAGTCCCTCCAAGGGAGGGGCCGAAGCTCCCTGTCAGCATTCCACAAAAAAAAAAAAAAGTATTGTGCAATAATAATTTTTTTTTTTTTACTCTATGTTATCCCCGTCTTCCTACCTCGGTGTCCACTCCTCCTGACTGCTCATACCTTTCCGGGCCACTGCTCCAGGATCTACCCTAGAGTGCTTCTCTCCTCCCCCTATCTGCACAGCAGGGTCTGTCCCAGAATTGGTGGTCTTGGGTGGAGCCGTCGTCATCTAGGACCACCGAGGGGCTTATCCATTTTTCTGTGCTCCCCTCAACCCCGCCCCCTGGGACGCCGGCGCAAGGACGAATGTCCAGAGAGGAGACGTGCTGATGCACGTCCCTCTCAAGCGCCCGACAGCGTCCCCCCTTCCTGACTCCGTGAACGGAGCTGCCAGTCTCCCTCGACAGCCCATGTTCCCACCAGCTCTCTCAGGGTGTCGGGTGCAAATTGCACCCCTGGTATCCCTCCTCGGAGGGAGGAGAGCATCCGTTGGAGCGCTCAATCCTCCCTCTCCCAGCCGACTGCCCGTCGACCGAGTCCGTTCCCGAACCTGGGTCGGCGGCGTGGCTCGAAGTGTGGCGTCCTGCGCCTCAACCCTCAGCACCACCGGGCCGGCTTGTGCAATAATTATGGATGCAAAGCAACATGCCACTGAACCCACTCCCTTATACCTGAACCATGACTTGGAGGAACCCAACTTCAGATAACAGAGGGTAATTTAGTTCTGTCCTCACTGACTCAAACTATTCAGGACTGCCGGCGTGGTTTTTGAATACAAATACTCCCCCAAGGGAGAAGGCTACTATAGGTAAGTAATAACAATGACATGGTATGCGATAAGAAAATTCCCCCACGTGCAGGACTGCTGTGAAGCAAAGTGACTACAACCAACCAAGAAGTCTGTCACTGTACCTCACTTAACACCATGGTGGAATTACTGCGCTTATCCACAGAAAAATATGAAGGTATATATTTTTTTTAAATACTGTACATATATGAAAAACTTAAACCATTTGCTTATCCCCACACTATAAAAAATATAATCCCAGAAGAACTGCCTCATGAACAGGACTTGCTCTGTACTAATCTTGTATTGTGCACAGATACTGCCTTTTGTACAGCAACTGTAACTTATTTATCTTATTTCACGTACTGCCCTCAACTGTACTGTTTTCCACACTTCCCCCCCTACCTCAATAATGCATCTGGAGATGAGCCATTACAAGCTCAGTATGTCTTTCCTGGTAAAACTTTTTTAAGAAATAAAATCTGGAGCAGCCCTCGTGTTCAGTTGGTACTGATTTCGTGTTCCGTTGACTGGGAATACCAATTTTCAGGAAATCCAGTCGATACTCGCCATACACGGGCAGTGTCGCTCTTTACTATGTCGACACTAATGAGCATGTCCAGCATCAGTGCCTCACGTTTCAAACTGTGAATACAGCGAGGTATAGAACTTGTTTTCCAAAGAGAGAATTTTCCCAAATCTCTCGCGAGGCGGTAATATGGAGCACAATATTCAACTCATATAATTCAACATTTAACAAACTTGCACATTAATGAGTTTACCCGCAAGGACATGCGAAGCATCGGCTCAGCAGCCTCCTAGGTTGGCTGCTTTAATTTTATTTTTTGCCCCACAAAAATAAATAAATGGCCTTGATACAAAAATGTTGTGACATGTACGCATTCTGTGATGCTACTAATGCCAACATGACAACTGCTACAGTGCACATATTAAATTTAAAGAAAAGCAGAGTGCCCCTTTAAAAGGAGTAAATCTTATGACCTAGTGGCACCGAGGGCTGAGATACTGGACACCACACGTCGCACCATGCTCTGGCAACCAGTGTTTGGGTGTACAATCGGGCCGCAGAGGTCGGCCGGGGAGGGAGAGGATTAAGCATCCAGAGAACTGCTCTCCTCTTCCAGAGACAGAGAGAGAGGGTTTCACTTCCCGGCACTCATCTGGCCCCTGGCATCAGCTGAGGTGAAACAGTCTGGGACTGCATGCTTAGGGAAGGCGTGGCAGCTGCTGCTTGCAGACGCATCCATGCAGGCATCTGGCAGCAGTGCATGTAGCCCCTCGAGGGGAACAATGCCAGAAATACTCCAAGGCTGACGAAAATGTTGCTAACCCAGACTGCCTGGAGCCTCCCTCATGTGAAGGTAAGTCCTGAAAGAAACTTGAGAGCGAGTCTGGGGCGGTCAGCATCTAGAGGGAGCTTGGACACCATGGAAGAAAAATGACTAACAGAAAAAAGAAGTGAATCTTCAGCAATAATGCCCAAAAAATCTTCACAAATAAATAATTTAAAAACGTTGTTCAATCAAGAGAAACACAGTGGACATACTGACATTTACTCTAGTGTTATAGAACTGTGACTTTAAATTAAAAAAATGAAAAAAGAAACTTTAGAATTCCTACTCTATTTTGAAATTATTTTTTAATACTTGCTACTAGCTCTCACACAAAGGAGAAACCCCTTACAGAAAAGTGAGGGCAAAGTACCAAGTGGGGATACTCAAACCCTGACTCAAACTCCTTGATGCCAACTATCTGCACTGAAGTTTTAAGGCTCTGAGCTGCAAATCTGGTGACATCCAGCAGACCAGACCTGGGTTTGAATCCCACAGCTTCCACTTGCATACTGTGTGACCCTGAGCAAGTCACTTAACTTCCCTGTGCTCCCAGGTCACACCTGTAAAAAAAAAAAAAAAAAAAGCTTTCAGCTTAGGGTGCTTCTCGGGTTAAACAACTAAATAAAAAAAAAAATTCTATGATAGACAGCCATGGCTTCTAGGCTTCAACAAAGACACTAGCCCACCTAGTAAAACAAATCTGAAGAATGTATTTTCCATATATTTTAGCAGGTACAAACCACTAAAGGCAAGATCTACAGTGCTCTTTGTACCCCTACATGGGTGCTTAAGGCAGGTCCATGCCGAGGAGGACCTGCAACAAACATGCAGAGGCCTCACTGAAAATGGCATGCTCACACACCTCCCTGTCCGCAGATGGCAGGTCAGACTCAATCCACACAGCTGCATGGGTGACTGGTGTCATCTGATTAGGGAAGGGTGCAGAAAGAGGAAGTAAGTGGTCTATGGTACAAAACATTGGGGGGGTACAAGCTGTGACTGCATGGAAGATCTTTGCTTGCCAGGGCAGGAAGCTATGCAGAAGCAGGATACACATACAGTATCAGACTATTTCTTGGTTTGGATTATTTTACCGTACAAGTGCCCAAAATTTTCCTCTATATTGTGGACTAGTGCAATCATCTGCAGGCAAGTGCAATTTTGCATCAACCGCTGGTAGTTATGTGCTCCGAGCTTCGCTGCCACACCTTTGTACCCCCCAACAACTGCACCCATCCCTTTGAATCAGTATGGAGAGCTGGGGGGGGGGGGCATAATGGCACCTTGTCCATAAAAATTATTTTCTTCCCTTTGAAAAGGTAATTTGGAGTGCCATACCCCACAACCCTGACCTTTGTGGAGAAGGGGATCCACTAGAGTACCCATAGTCCGGCGAAGCTCTGTGCACCCCCTTCCCCCACCATTCTGTGTCTCCCTATAAAACTCCACCACCACGCTCATAGGCAGGGGTGGACAGGAGCTGAGAAACTTGTCTACAACAGAATAGCATCAGAGGCATAGCTGTGCAGACTGGTAACATATAAACTGCGCGTACTCGAGCCTGACTGTGGATTGGACTCTAAGCCATCAAGTCAGCCAGAAAAATCATATAGGTGAAATTGAAAACTGTTATTTTGCTTTAACACTAAACTGCTGATTTTTTTTTTTTTGTATTACTATGTTACTGCTTCAACCATAAACCATTATCACCGCAACTTGAGTAAATGTATTGATTTAATGTGTTCCCATGGCGCTTATAACAGGCTGATGAATTTGAAACCTATGGTTGGAAAACCACCGGGAAACATTATAAATGAGGAAAGAAGCGATTTTTCATAATAATTTGGATCGTTGGTGATTTTAAGACAGAGAAGTATGAACTTTCTGCATGAAAAATGAGCACGCTGTTTGCCGTAAAGGACACAACACGGTTTTAAAAGAATCAGCTGGAAACAATAATCATAATTTTAAAACCAATACCACGGGGCAGTTAAGAAATAATGAAGTATAACAAAAAAATGGAGCATAAAAGAAAAACTTCATCTTACAAAACCCAGACATGACTGGGTTGCAATGAGTCTTGATTTCATAAATGATTTAGGGAATACTGGGATCCAATTGGGGCAATAAACTGGAATTTTCTCTTGAAAATGTTTGTAACAAGCTGTACTCTAAATAAATTACTTCAGCTGTGTGGCACACAGTTAGTTTTGCCTGAATGAGTTGACTTAAGTGAAATGTCAACAGCACTTCTGCAGAAACACAATTAAAACTGCTACAGTGGCATGCCACCCTTACTGAGGAGGAAAGGAAACCAGTCGGTCAAGACTATCCTTTCAGCTAGTGTGCAGCTGGAGGGAAAATAGTGCCGTGAGTGATGATGTCAAAAGTAGCCAATACTCCAGACTTAGGAATAACTCCCTAGACAAAATGCAGAATCTCCTTGCTGTCATTTCTGCCTTTTATTATTTTTTTAAACATGATTAGTTCAGTACCTAAACTGCACCTTCTCCTTGGAGAAGAATGCTCCCTGAGATTTTATTACAGGCAAGGCTCTCCAGCTGGAACAGCTCACAACAGACACTTTCCCTCTGGAGTTATTCTTCACTGACAGCATGGTCTCCCCCCCTTCACAATTTTGGACATTTTTTTCTATTTCCTGTCTCTCTCCTTCCTCTTTGGGGGGAAAACTGCTAATTTCTTAGCAGGGTATTAAATAACAGGTATAGCATATCGGAGGGTAACACTAGCCATTTTATTCCTTGCATAGCACGAGACAAACATTTTTTAATGTTTTTTATTCTGGCTTACACATTTAAAACACATTACAAAGAAATCATGTTTACTCCTGCTAGCAAATCTGTGCCATGTCCTATGCCTTTTCACAGCTGATTAGCACTTTCATGTGCAAAACTGCTAATCAATATTTTTTGGCATATTAAACACCCTGCCTTAGTAACATCAACTAAAGGGAGAGACAGAGTGATAGATATTCAAGTAAGAGCAATCTTCCCTGAAGTGACTGCCTGTCAATCAGTTCTGGAATGACCAGTAATCAGAAGTGGAAAATATTTAAAAACATTTCACAGCTGCCTCTGTGCCGCTTAAAAATGTCTTGCTATTGTTTGGTGGTGGTGTGGGGGGAGGGGGGGGGAATGGGGTCATCCTTGGGTCAAAAGAAGAGATTGAATGAAAGGCCTGTTTACTCCAGCCCACATGGTAGATCTCAGAACAGCTCCTTTTTAGGCCCTGTCCATACTACCCTTCTGTAACGTTACAGAGTGCCCAAACCGTTACCGCAACAGTTTGCGTTTATACCTGTAACGTTATAGAAGGCGTTTTCGTAACCGTTATTGAAACCACATATGAGGTGGTTTCAACACCGGTTATGAAACCAGTTACACCTAAGTAACGTTACGGTCGTAGTGTGGACGCGTGGCACCTGTCCCCTCAGCACTGCACGAGCTGCACTGTGTGGGATCGGTGCCATAGTAACGGTCACCGCTCCTGGTGGCCCAGCGTGTCGGTCAATGAATCGACACCGCGGCAGCGCGGACACACTGCACCATACCCCAGTTGTAACTGTTTCTATCAGTTACGGGGCCATACACTTTCCTAATGTCAAGTGGTGCAGAGCCAGAGGACAACACGGTAGTTGGAGGAGTGCAGCTTTAGGTGACTGAGCTATACATTTACAAACAATGCAAAACCAAAGCAGGAATCATCAGGTTGAAGAAGAGTTAGGAACAGGCACAGGATGAGAAGGATAAGGTGAATCTACTGAACAATTGTTTCTGTTCAGTACTCGTAGTGGAGGATATTGGGCCTCTAATAGACTGCAACATAGTGCCCAGCAAGGAGCCCATTAAAAATAGGTGAGGGCAGAAAGAACTTCAGACACCATAGGTAAATAATTCAATTTGCCCCCATGATTTACACCTGAAGGTATTAAGGGAAATGGAGCAGGTTCACAATCTGGGCTCTTCGGATCAATCAATCAAACTTTATTTAACCAGGCGTAAACACCATTCAGCAAGCTCATTTTCAAGGTGGTCCTGGTCATCGACAGGTTACAGGCAAGGGTAGACAAAGCACACAAATAAATGAGGGATATCACATCAGATGACAGCATTACAGCAGATTGGGAGAGTCAGGAAATCAATAGCATGTGTACAAAAATGCATGGGATTATCAGGTCATAACATATCAGAAGACAATATTACAAGCAGATTGGGAGAGTCAGGAAATCATCAGCATGTGTATTATAAATCAGGTCTGGGTAGAGGAGGTGGGAGAGAGAGAGGGAAGGTAAGCAAGAGAGGGGTGAGAAGAGACAAAGTAGGTGGTTGCGTAAGCCATTGTACGGATACAAGAAGTGACCAGCCAGAAAATTCTGGAAGTACAATGCTAAACGAAGGCCAGCACTGAAAAGGATGTATGGTAGGTAGTCAGAAGTAACTTCTCGGGATTTACTGGCTTGTTGGTGCCCATACACGTCCTTCTGTGTGTAGGCTGACGTATAATCAACTGAGATATTGGGGGAGTAGAGAGAGAGATTAAGCGAGAAAGGGAGAGAGCGAGAAGGAAGGTATAAGTGCTGGGTGCCCCATAGCTTGGAAGCTAAGCGTAGCTAAGAGCCCAATAGTTCAAAGAAAGTGCTGGCGATTAAGGGAGCTCGGTCACTTAAAGCAGTTGCAGGTTTCTATCAGGTAGTCAGTTAACAATGCTTTGAAGGTGATTGGACCAAGGAGGGTATAAAGTTTTAAGGAGCTTTGCATGGTATTCCATAGGGAAGGGAAGGAGTAACTGATTGCAGCCATGCCATGAGATGTTTTTGTTCTAGGTATCTGAAGCAAAGTATGGAGAAGCGTCTCAAGCCATAGGCAACCTTTGCATGCTCAAAGAGGCTCGAGATGTACGCCGGCAGCTTATAAGACAGTGCTCTGTAGAACCAGAGAAGAGCATTTCTTTTCCTCCTTATAGGAAGGGAGGACCATCCCCGCTCACAGTATAGCAGGCAATGGTGGGTGAGGGAAGGAAGGTTGAGGATGAACCTCAAGGCCCTGTGGTAGAGGGTGTCAAGCTTACTAAGCGCTGAAGAGGGGCAGTTATTGTACAAGAAGTCGGCGTAGTCCAGGAGTGGCATGAATGTGGTTTGCACAAGCTTTTTTCTGGCTTCTTTGGTGAGGAGATGTTTGATGCGGCAGACAGAATATACCCAAGCACTGTCTTAGTTTTTTGGAGACCTCATTCAGATGGTATAGAAAGTTCAGCTTGTTGTCCAGCCAGAACCCTAGGTATTTAAAGTTATTCATCGTTTCAAGGGGTTCGCCCAGTAGAGTTATGATCTTAAGGTCACACAGGACCAGGGGCTGCCTTTGGGGAGATAATCATAGCTTTGGTCTTTTTAGCATTGAGTAGGAGCTTATGTTTAATTAGATTATGCTGGAGAGAGATAGTGCTGTAGGGCCTTGTATGCCGATTTACAGTGGAGTTAACGGTGTAGAGAACAGTATGGTCAGCAAAGAGGTGTACATTAGCTGTGCACAGGTGAGAGTCAAGATTGTTGATGTAGATTGCAAATAAGATTGGGCCCAAAATGGAGCCTTGGGGGACACCTTGTAACAATGGTTTTAGAGGAGACAGATCTTCTGAGGCTTTAAGTTACTGAACTCTGATAGTAAGATAGCAGGTGAACCATTTAATGGCAATACTGTCAAAACCGATGTCACTCAAGACGTTAAGCATAATGTTGTGGTCCACAGTGTCGAAGGTCTTACTGAGGTCAAGGAAGAGAGCAAACACATGTTTCTTAGAACCTAGGGCCATCTGCCAGTCTGTGGTTACTTTAGCAAGGGCAGAGACTGTGCTGGGCTTAGCTATAAAACCCAACTAGGCAACGTTTAGGAGATTCTGCGAGGCCAGGTGCTCCTTGACTTGGGTGTTAATTTTTTCAAGTAATTTTCAGAGAGCAGGTAGTAGGGAGATTACGAACATAGAAATTTGCCAGCAGATAAAGGTCTAGAAGTCTATCAAGTCTGCTCGAATGTGCAGCTAGCACCCCTTATTCTGCAGCTGCCCCCTCCCTTCCACCCTTCCCCTTGTCCTGCCCCATCCCCTTTTGAAGCAGTACATTGTTCTACTGGATACCACTTCTGCAGGTAACGCATTCCACCCAGCCAACACCCTCTCTGTACAAAAGTGTCTCCTCATCTCCCTCCTGAACCTTCCTCCCTCCAGTCTCATATCATGGCCCCTGGTGTCCCTCCCCTCCCTTACTTTGAACAGCCCCTCTGTACCAGTCTTGTTTATTCCTTTCATGTACTTAAAGGTTTCAATCATGTCCCCCCGTCCCTCCTCTCCTCTCCTCTCCTCCAGTGAGTACATGCTCAATTCCCTCAGCCTCCTCTAATATAAGTTCCCTAGCCCCTTGATCATCTTTGTCGCATCAGCGCTGCAGCCCTTCCAGTAACTTAATGTCCCTCTTCAGATATGGGCGCCAGTACTGCATGCAGTACTCCAGGTGTGATCTTACCAGTGACCTATACAGTGGCAGAATCACCTCCTCCCTCCTTGAGGATATACCCCTTGCAACGCAACCCAGCCTTTTGTTGGCCTTTGCAGCTGCCTTCCTACAGTACATTGTGCCGAGTTGTTCATTGACCCTGTAATGAGCACCTCCAGATCCTTCTCCTCCTCCTCTGTCTGGGCTAGCTGCATTCCTCCCAGCTGGTAACTCCTCCTTGGGTTTTTCATCCCAAAATGCAGCACCCTGCACTTTTTGGCATTAAGCCCCAGTTGCCAGGTGTCTGACCAGGTTTCAAGCTTTGCCAGATCATCCTGCAACCTCTGCCATACTCCTAGGTCATCCACCACCACGCTCTTACCTCGGTATCATCAGCAAACAAACTGATCTTGCTCTTTATGTCCAATGATATGTCTGCAACGAATATCCCAAACACTGGTCCCAACACGGAGCCCTGTGGAACACCACTCGTCACTACCCTTGGGTGTGAGTGCTCCCCACATACCACCACCCTCTGTTGCCTTCCCTGAAGCCAGTTCCCTACCCATCTCACTAGCTTTGCACCTGCCCCTGTGCCTTCTAACCTACTTGCCAGCCTTCCATGCAGCACAGAGTTGAATGCCTTACTGAAGTCCAGATACAGGACATCCACTGCATGGCCCCTGTCCCGCTGCCCAGTTACCCAGTCACAGAACTCCACCAAGCTGGTTTGGCAGGATCTGCCACGAATGAAGCCATGCTGTCTGCTGTCCTGTAGTCCTTTGGCCTCTAGGAGAGCCACCAGCTTCTTATTCAGGATAGTCTCCATTAGCTTACTTACGATAGATGTGAGGCTCACCAGTCTGTAGTTCCCCGGTTCATCCTGGGGCCCACACTTGTGGAGGGGCACCACATGAGCCATCCTCCAGTCCTGAGGTACACATCCAGAGTGTAGTGCGGCATTAAATAGGTCTGCCAAAGGTCCTGCAAGGACCTCTGCCAGATCCTTTAGTATCCTGGTGGGTATGCCATTTGGGCCTGGCGCCTTGTCCACCCTCAGTGCCTTCAAACCCTCCCGAACTCTGCCCTCCATAATTTCCCCATCTGTCACCCCCTCCCTCCTGTTTCTGCCATTCCTCCCCCCTTGGGTGTCACTCCTCTCTTCTCCTTAATAAATACCGAGCAGACGTAATAATTTAGTGCTTCTGCCTTATCGCACCATGCTTCCACCCAACCCCCCCTCCTTCCTAATCCTTACTATGTGGTCCTTACAGCTCCTTTTCTCCCTGATGTACCTAAAAAAGTCCTTCTCCCCCTTCTTAATGCCTTGTGCCAGCCTGAGCTCCATAGATGACTTGGCTCCCCTTACTGCCCTTGTCACCTCCTTTGATTCCGTCAAGTACTCCTCCGTCCTCCCCCCTCCCTGTTTTCTTGTACCTTCTAAAGGCAGCTCTTTTCCTCCTTACCATTTCCATGACCTCCCTGCTCAACCAGCTTGGTTTCTTAGCCTAGCTTTCTTGCTCTGGGCCTTGCAGCAGGTTTTGGTTGCCTCCACTACCCCAGCTTTATGAGCTCCAACCTCTGGTTAGTGTCCATACTAGGTTGAATTCTGGCCAGGTACCCTTTTACCACTTCCTCTATCCTCCCAAAGTCAGCCCTCCTGAAGTCCAGCACTCTTGTGCCAGATTCCACTCCTTCCTTGCCCATATCCAATGTGAGCCATACTGAGTGGTGGACACTCCCTGGCAGCGGTTCTTCCACCATAACTTCTCTCACAAAGTCCCTGTTTGTCAGCACAAGGTCAAGGGTATTTCCTAACCTGGTTGGTTATTGCATTATCATTTGCAGCAGGAAGCTGTCCTGGAAGGCACCCAGCAGTACCTGCTCCCTTCTGCTCCTGGTTGTTGGGGTACTCCAGTCCACTACGGGCATGTTGAAGTCCCCCCACAATCACCAGACTACCCTTCTCACAGGTCCTCCTGATCTGTCCTGCTAGTTCCCTGTCTAACTCCTCTGTCTGAGATGGCAGCCTGTACACCACTCCCATTCTGAGAATCATATTCTTGGAATCCTGAATTTGCATTCAAAGTGACACTGTATTACCTTCCTCCCTTACACACTTCAGTCCTTCCTTCACATATAATTCCACCCCACCCCCTTTCCCAATCACCCTGTCCCTACGAAATAACCTGTACCCTGGTACAGACAGGTCCCAGTCACTGTATTGGGTGGCCCATGTTTCTATGATGGCTGCAATGTCCCCCCTCTCCCTCTGTCATGAGCTCTGTAACTGCAGTTTTCCTCCCAAGACTCCTAACATTAATGGTAACCACCTTCCACCCTTTCCCACTCCTCCCATCCTGCCCTCCTTTCCTAGCATCACTAATAGTACTTGCCATTTGTCCTTTGTCACTGTTATGGGGGTAAGTTCATATGGTTTCCCAAACTGTGGTCTCTGCATGTCTCTTGCCCACTTGCCACCCCTAGCTCCTAGTTTAAATGCCCAACTTCCTCCATGTACTCCTCCAGCCACTGTTTCAACACGTACTTTTCCTCCTCACTCAAGTAGAGTCTGTCCTTGGCATAGAGACTACTATCCTCCAATGTCCCCCCACAGCCCATACCATCTAGCATAACACCAGGTTCTTAGCCATCCATTAAATTCCTCTATTCTCAGCTTTTTTGTTGTGCTCGCCTTGGGCACTGGAAGTATCTCTGAGAAAGTTACTGATCTTCCTGCCCCCTCACATAATTGTCCTAGTTCCACAAACCTCCTCTGGACTATATCTACTGTCATGTCAGCCAGGTCGTTCGTCCCAAGATGTATAATTAAATGAGGCTTGTCCCTACCCCTTCTAGCATATTTCAGAACAGACTGTCCCACCCTTTCCGCTATCATTTCTGGCACGGCCTCCACCCAAATGCGACTATGCATCTCCCCCTTGCTACCCAATCCGACTCCTCTTAGTATCGAGTCCCCCAGCACTAAGATTCTACCCCTCTTGCTCCCTGCTTGCTTCCATTCATCTCTTTCTCTCATTTCTGGCTCTTCTTCCTCCTGCACATTTCTTCCCCCTTTTGCCCCTGTTGCAATTCTTCCAGCAGAACTTCTCCCCGCACCGGTTTGGTCTGGACATTTATCAATTACTCCTCCAATTGCATCATTTCCGTCCTCTTCCTTCCTCTCTAGCAGTGCAAAACTATTTTGTGAAGACCCTTCACAAATGCCCACTCCCTCTCTCTTCATAGTGACCTGTTCTCTCCTTTCCACTCCATGACTTTTGCCACTTCTCCTCCCCTCACAAGTACCTATCTACTCCTTCCATTTGTCTTTTGTCTCCTGACCTGGTTTCCCTGGCAATCGTTCTTCCTGGCCTGGGCCCCTTTGTCTCTGCTTCCCTTCTTCTGACCCTCTCCTCACCACCATTGGCTTAAATCGCCCTCCCTCATCTCTCCTTCTTCCTCCCTCCAGTATTGAGCTAAACCCACCCCCAATCTGCCTTGCCTGTCTTAGTTCCTCCTGCAGACCCTCGATCTCCTTTCTAAGTTTTTCTATGTGGTTGCACACTAAACATCCTCCCACACTCCAGGCAATTTTTAGAAAGATTGGTGCACTGCAGTTGTTGCAGCCTACCACCCTACCCATTGCTGTCGTTGCCCACCAGCGACCCCCCACCCTTCCAGATGCAGGATACCAAACACTCCCCCAAGTCTCCCCTCTCCCCCCTCAATCAGTGAAAACATTCTTTTATTTCCCTTACCCCCTTTGTTGTACATGTTTAGATAGATTGAGAAACTGCTTTTTACTTTCCTATCCTTCCTATACACACCCAAAGAGAGACTTTAAGTAACTACTGCACAACCTTCTTCAAACTCCTACTCCTCCTTTCCACAATGCAAATAACAATGCAAAGAAGTAACAATGAAAGCTCCTTGATTGGCAGTTACTCCCCTTCCACTGAGATAGCAGTCACCTCTTCAGTCGCTGCTGTTCCTTTCCTGGATATCTGCTTCTGCTATGACAGGTGCATACCCCTTTGCCCGTCTGAGGAAGTGATGTCAGAACCCAAGGTATAAAGGAAATCACGGACTGGGGCGGGTGGGGTGAGGGGCTGGGAGGGTTGTTCATATCGCTCGGATCCCCAGACTTGAACAAGGGGATAATGTATGCAGTTTTGCATAGACTGGGTAACGTACCTTGCATTAGGGAGGAGTTGAATAAATGGGTAATGGGAGCGGTCAGGTGGTAGTGGCCAATTTTTAGGCAGAGGGTTCGATATTGTCTGCACCAACACTCTTTTTTTATATCCAGCGCCAAGAGGAGGTCCTCTACTTGCTTGAAGGTAACAGGTCAAAAGCTGAAGGTGGTGGAGTAACACTGGTTAGTGTTAGCATCAGGGCTAGTGACAGCAGTGATGTCCTTGTGTGGACTCAGCTTGCTGATTGGGGAGGTATCATAGGCCAATCCCGCAGTAGCGAAGTGTTCGTTAAGGTGGTCTAGAATATCAGCTTTGTCAGTAAAGGCATCATTCTCAGACACTATTTTGATGGGGAGGGAGGCATCACTGGTGTGGCCTTCTACGTCTTTGAGGATGCTCCAGAACCTGGCAGCGTTATTTTTATTGTCTTCCAGTGCTGCTTGGAAGTAGCTGGCTTTTTCGGATCTAATAAGTTTAGTACAGGCGTTTCTGGAGACACGGAACGCAAGCCAGTCAGTTTCAGAATGAGATTTCCTAGCTCTTTTCCACAGGAGGTCTATATCTTTGAGGGCTTTCTTCAGTAACAGGGAGAACCAGCCTGGGGGTCTTTTTTGGGACCTGATGAGACTTAGGGGGGCATGTTTGTCTATTAGATCCTTTAAGAGTTTACGAAAGATGCTGAAAGCCTCACTGAGGGATGAGGCTAGGTAAAAGGAGGTAAAATGCTCACTAGAGATGAGAAAAGTACCAGAGGACTGAAGGATGGTAGATGTGATTCCACCTCCAACATAAAAACAGCAGGTGCCAGGCAACTAAAGACCAGTCAGTCTGATGTCTACAGTGGGGAAGACCTTAGAATCCATAATAAAGGAAAGGAATCTTGCATTCCTGAAGGTGAATGGCCTGCAGGATCTCAGGCAACCCAGACTAACCCGACAGCCTTTTATTTTCCCCCATTCAACTGGGTCGCAACAGCAAGGGTCAGGCTGTAGCCATACTACGCTGGGATTTTAGGAATGCCTCTGACTCCATCCCTCATGGAAGAATGGTGAAGAGACTGGGTGAATTGGGGAAGGAAAAACTAGATGGGAAAAAATTTGCAGCGTGAAGGACTCAAAGGGTATTACTGAATGAAGAGTTATCAGGGATTAGGAAGTCAAAAGCAGGGTGGGAGTTCAAGAGACTATATGCCTCTTCACAGATAACACCAACATCTGCAGAACAGTGAATTCTAAGGAGGTGGTAAGGGCCATGAAGTGGGTTCTGAAAAAACAGGGAGGGGTGGTCTAAAGTGTGGCAGTGGAAATTTAACGTAACGAAGTGTAAGGTTATGCACAGAGGGGTCCGAAAAGCGAAATCAGAACACAAGAGGGGTGTGGACAGCAATGGAAAAAAATGATTTGGAAGAGATCATACATATATTGAAGACAGCGACATAATGCAATAACGTGGTGGGAAAGACAAATAGGATGCACTGGTAAGAGATCACCAGCAGAAGAAGAGAGGCGATAATGCCCAT
This sequence comes from Neoceratodus forsteri, assembly GCA_016271365.2. Taxonomy (NCBI): domain Eukaryota; kingdom Metazoa; phylum Chordata; order Ceratodontiformes; family Ceratodontidae; genus Neoceratodus; species Neoceratodus forsteri. The sequence goes on from CM057453.1 coordinate 81,292,557, forward strand.
GTACAGATCACCTGTCCAATCTCACTGAGTACTGTATACAGTTTTGGAATACACAACTAAGTAAAGTTACAGACAGACAGGAGGTGGTACAGAGGAGCACTACCAAGATGATCCAGGGGGCCAAAATGGAGGATGTACAAGTAACGCCTGGAGGATCTGAACATGTATACCCTGGTGGTAGGAGGAAACTAAGGGACATGACTGAGACCTTCAAGTTCTTCACAGAATCAATTGGACAGACACTAGTGACTTGCTCACAGTAAGCAGAAACACTTTAACCAAAGGAAACACCATGAAACTGAAGGGAATGTCAAAAAAAGATGTCAGGAATTACTTTTTTTAACCGAAAGGGTGGTGGCAGAATGGAGCAAATTTCAAGACAGTCACATGTACTGAGACACTAACATGGGTCACGGGGGGATGGGACAAGCACGTCGATAAAGTGCAGCTGGGTCCAATGGGGGTACAGGGGAGGCTGACAGAGGCTCAGTCCATCAGGCAGGCATCGCAAGACAGACTGGATAAGCTGCTAGGCCTTTTCCTGCTGTCATTTTCTATGTCTCTCGCGGATTATAGACAGGGAGCATGTAGGGGATCACGGTGAGGGTGCAGGAACCCCAGCGGGAACTTCCCCTCAAGATTAATGACCCTATGGCTGGCTGGCCTGTGGAAGGTTCCTCTAAAAACACTGAGGAAGGTCCTCATGAGGATGACCTCTGTTACTGGCAAGCAGTGTCGAACCACAGGATGAAAGGCCAGGCTGCAGTAGAACCAAAACCTTCAAGACAAGGCAGGAGATTAATTTCCAGTACACAAGGTTGAATGGAGGAAGTCAAGTCCCTCAGCAGCAGCACCATCAGTCTGAACCATGTGGGAAGGGTTCTGAGTGGGCCGATCAATGGCTGCCAAGGAGCACACACAGCTGTGTGTGGATCTAATCAAGTGGGCCCTTACTTGGATTAGGACAGAAGGATCGTCTGAAGGTTTCATGCAAGCAAAGACACTGACCTTCAATAATCTCCCCTAGAGGGAACTGAGCTCAACAGTGGGGATATGTGCCCTCTCAGCATGGCTGATTATAGAAAACATGTGTGGTATAGCAGAGAGACTGCTGCCAGGAAAGGAACTGGAGATCGCAGTGAAATTTTGACAGTATCAGGATCAAAGGGTTTTCAACTTTCCTGAACTCGCATAATTCCAAATGCATAGCACAGGAAGGATAGTGGGGAAATTGGGATCCCCTGGCAGAACTATGCTCCAGCACACACAGACAGGCCAATCCATATGCACAAAGTGCATGTGAAGAAATGACAGTGTGTGTTAAATTTCTAACCAAAGATTCAGATGTAACGGGAAATGCTGAGGATCAGACAGGGTCAACGAAAGTCTTAGTGGGACTATGCAACCAAGCAATTAGCAGCACAGCAGTGAGGTTGGAAGGCAGACTGGAACCTCGTTTGGGGGGGGGGGCGCGCCACGATACAAAAGTTCTGTGATGGGCGGGGATAGTTGAGGCTGGCATTTTGCCTACAGGTTACAGTAACCAGCTGTGAATGAGCTTGGTACATCCAGCAGACCTACAGCAGGTATGACTCCCACAATCTCCACTTGCATACTGTATGACCCTAAGCAAGTCACTTAACTTCCTGTGCTCCCAAGTCACTCCTGAAAACAAGTGATGTGCCCAGTGTGTCATACCCCGGTTAACCAAGTAACAAAAAAAAGTGTAAAGGAATCAGGAAGTAGGACTGTAAAGCTTAACCATATGCTGCAAATTACCTGTGATCCTTAGATCACTGGAATTTGTGTAAATGAACTTTCCAAGTTCACTCACCAGAAAGTTTTCACTGGTCTTAGAGTCACAGTGTGACTTGGAAAGCCCCAGGACAGGGTGTGTGATACACAGCAGAGTGCGAGGAAACTTCCAGCAAGTAAAACATACCCCTAGACATGGAGGACCCAGACCCACGTCACCTCTCGCCCAGGGACAAAGGAAAAGACATTGGCGGAGGAGAGGGATTGCATTAGCATTATATACAGAAGATTGATGGTGTCCAACTCCAAAGGCAGTCACAGCCTCAGAGAAGTAGGAGACAACCTGTACAGTTTCTACATGCAAAGATAGGAGATTTACTTCTAAAAACATCAGGCATATCAGAAACAAAACTCAGTTTACATATCATAGGTATCATAGGTAATTACAAGCCAAAAGATAGTATACTACTCTATAAGGCTTGCCAAACATAATTAAATTAAGAATTTTCTATTACCAAAATAACAGTCGATCCCATACTTAAATTCGGTCATAGTAATACTATCTACCAGTTCTATTGGCAAGGCATTCCAAACCCCTACAACTCTACAACTATACCATTGTTTCCGTAAATTATGCTCCCATGCATGTTGATATAGTTGTTTAGCATGTTTCCTAGTACTAGTTCTTCCACGGTTTCTTATGATCCCCATTTCTCCCATTAAATTTTCATCATTCATATTTTTATATAAAAAACACAGATCACCCCTTAATCTGCGATAGGATAATGAATAAAGATTTAGACCGAGTAATCTTTCATAGTAAGTTTTGTTCTTTTTTCCTTTTATACGCCTAGTTAATTTTCTCTGAACCCCTTCTATTGATAAAATATCTGCCTTATTTTGAGGAGACCAAACCTGAGCACAATATTCAAGGTGAGGTCTCACCAATGCACTGTAAAGTGGGATCAATACCTTTCTATCCCCACTTACAATATGTTTGAGAATGCAATTAAGGTTATGGATTGCTTTCCTAATTTGGTTCCTACAGTGTAATCTAAATTTCATATCATTAGTAACTGTAATACCCAAATCCCTTTCCTCTGTTACTTCCCCCAAGATGTTATTATCCAGAAAATATAATTCTTTCTTATTATTCTTACCAAAGTGCATTACCTTACATTTGTTTTTGTTTAATTCTAACTTATTTAAGATTGTCCAATTGTATATTAAATCCAAGGCATGCTGCAGGGTAGCTTTTTGTTCAACATCATTAACCACTAAGCCCAATCTACAGTCATCTGCAAATTTATAAATCCAAATGTTATTATTACTTATTGCTAACGAAGTGATGTATATATTAAATAAACAAGGGCCCAAAACAGAGCCCTGGGGGAACCCACTAGTCACCGGAACCCAATCAGAATATTCTCCGTTAATAACCACTCGCTGCCTTCTTTCCTGAATCCAATCTGAAACCCATTTACAAATATTACTAGGCAAATTAATGGCATCCAAAACTGTCAGTAAATCATTGTGGGGTAATTTATCAGAAGCCTTGGCGAAATCAAGGAAAACCACATCCACCGAATTTCCCACATCCATTTCTCGATTCACTTGAAAGCAATATTTGTTTGTTTAGAACTGTATTGCATTCCTACCTACACCATGGCTTTGTTGCAACTTGTTGAAATTCAGCATCAGGATCAGCTTCAGCTTTGATGTGTGGTGCGTCATGCAGCCATTCTGGGTAGATTGAGAAACTGTCAAAAATGAACTCCTAATGACAGCAATGTTCAAAGAAATTATTGTCCCACTACTTGCAAGAAGGCTTTGAAGTCAGTACTCACACGAGGAGAAATATGAGAAGTTAGCGTCTATATGACCTAACACAGAGCCACCATGAGCAAGCAGGCCAAGCGCATCTCAGAAACCTCAAGGATTCTCAAGGGGCTGCCACAGACAAAGTGAACGGATATATTAACTAGGATTACCACTGCAGCAAATGCCATTGTGTCCAGTTGTGAGAATCCCCAGAGTATCAACAACGCTTTGAAAACCAGAGGCAGAATGTGGAAGAAAGCATTGTGGAGATCCAAGATGCAGAATCACACTCCAGGCTCCAGAGACTGTATGATCTAATTCAAACTAACCATATAGAAAGTCTGCCTGCAGACAATCTTGTTCAGATTGTGCAGGTCAAAACAGGTCACCAGCCTCCCCCCCCCCGGTTCATTTCGGTACCAGAACTCAAATTCCTGAGAAGCCATGTTGTCCGGGACAGGATCGATAGTGCTGCTCTCCAAAAGCTAAGCAATATCTCTCTGCAGCATAGCCAGCATGTCTGCAGGCACCAGGCTCTTCCTTGGTGCTCAGGGTTGATACAAAAAAGAGAGTCTCAAAGTCAAGAGACTGACCCAAGCCTGCCACATCTAGAACCTACCTGTATAAGGTAATGATGGACCACTGTGGAAAGAAGAGATGGAGCGAACCCAGACCAGGAGCTGCTGTGGGGACTTGCTGGAGGGGGAATGGCACCCCGCAATCCATCACTTCTTACCCTTGGGGGAGGGCTGCGCAGAACTGGCGAACAGACACCCACCCACCCCCTTTCTGATCCTGAGCACTGGACTTGGGCTTCACTGGACAGCAAGTCTGCAACAGTTGCCTCTGCTGATGGGATTAATGCCGAGGCTGAGACCGGCACCATGAAAGGACCTTTCTTTCTACTTAGGAGGCTGATTAGTCTGCTGGGACAAGGCCAGAGAGTCCAGGGTGATGTAGAACTTCTCAATCTGCATGAGATAGTCCTCCACACTGGGGCCAAAGAGGTCAGCACACAAGAAAAGCATATCCACCTAATGCTAAGTCTCCAGTGTGAACCTAGAGAGATGTCACTAAGCCTGCTGCTGCATGGACACCGCCATGGCACAAGCACACTGAGTCACCCATATCCAGAGCTGTATTCTTCTTGTGTCAAGACAGCTCCTGTCCCACATCACACATGGACCATGCATCCATCTGGCTGGTATCCAGGAGCAAAGGCATAAGATCAGAGAAGAGGCCAAAGTGGGCCATCCTCATGGCACAGGTGGGACTGCCATAGGCCCTAAGATGCAGCCACTCAGACCTTACAGGCCACTAAGTCCTGCTTTTTGGACTCCTTGTCCAGTGTCCCCCTGGACCTTCAACTTCCTGAAAGCAGAGACCAACCCTCAACCAAGAGGTGCTAACAGAACCCAGAAAAGCCCTACAAAAGGAATGTGTAACTGCAGTCCAGGCTGTGGGGAGTGCCGGACAGGATGCTGGGTGCTGCCACAGGTGGAGGGCCAGAACAAGGACAGCCTTGGCAACAGGGAAGGCAACATCAGGGGAGCCTTCCCATTCCAAAATATTAGTGAGAAGGTAGGACTCCGTCTTCTGGACCATCTCCAGGGGAATACTAAGGCTCTGAGAGGTGCTGCAATAGAGCAACAAATGAAGTCAATTTGCATGTCGAGGCTCAGTCATCTGTTGAGGCAAGCTCAGGTCAACCATGGCCAAAGGAAGCCACTGAGGACTCCAACTCCGAGTCAGAATCTTGGTTCTCAAAAAGAGGTTGTGACCTCTTCTCAGGAGTGTGACCCACCCTCCTTTCTAGGGTGACAACCACCGTGAGATGCCCGAGCACCCTGGGTGTAGACTGACACTCTTTGGTGTGGGCCCACTCCCACCACGGCTGCCCAGCACAATTGGTCACGGCAGAGAAACCGCTGGTGGTGGTACCTCCAGTCAAGACTCTGACAGAATCGGCACTCAAATCGAGGACAAGGCAGGAAGCATGGGTCTACCTCACCACTGGCCTGTGAACCCCCACTGCTATCAAAGGAGGTTTTCACACCTCCCAGGTCAATGCTGATGATGACATTCCTCAGAAAATGATGAGGAGCTCAACGGATGTTAGGACACTGCTGACTGGAGTGGAATAAAGACTGTCAATAGGCCTGTGAGCAGGACCTCAGTATTGACCATTGATCCCTCGGGGTCAAAGAGAATCTACAGATGGTGCCGTGTAGAGAACAGACTTCGGCAGCAATACAGTAAGAGGAAGCAAAGTGTGAGTCGAGCAATCTGAAAGAGCAGGAACACCCCCTCTTTCAGGATCAACAAGTGTGGCGTTTCTTATGATTTTTATGATTCAGGGGCTCTCACAAAGTCTGGAGAGCCATATACATCACCCAAAACACTGGGTAGTTCCCAATGGGAGTGCCCATGATCAATTATGAGGGAAGAAAGGTCAAAATTAACAACAAACCCCCCGCTGCTGCCTCTTCTTCCATGGCTGCAAGCTAGGCCACTGAGGCCTGTCTACCTTGGAGGCAATGTACCTTCCAACACTGAAGGAAGTATGGCCTGGCAAGATGGGCACACACTTAGATTGTGGTCTGCCCCCCCCCAGTACAGGCACATGCCATACAGATCCATGGCAGTAATCTCCACTGACATCTAATGCACTGCTTAAACCAGTTATTTTTTCTTTGCAGTCCATCCTCAGATTGTCGATGGAGCCTGAAACGAAGGATGAGGCACACACAAAGGTCAAAGAGTTTATTAAAATATTGGCAAATTGCCAAAGAGTGAGCGTCTGAAAACTGGTTTTCCTCACATGCTGCAGAAGCAGTTAAAGATAAGACCTGTCCCTTTCCAGAAAAAAAAAGAAGACCCGACATCAAATGGGGCGAAGCGGGGAGAAAACACCATGGGTGGTAGGAGAAGCCAACCTTGAACCTCCAATGACTGAGCTTTACCCAGTGGAACTGCCTAAGTGCAGATAGTGAACTGAATTCAAGGCATCAGAAATAACCAATTTGAGAAACTGCCCCTTGAACTGCTGTGGCTACTAATTAAAAATGTTCTGATTAGCAACCACTATCAACTTCCTAAAACTTATTTATGCGGTTGCACTTAAACCAGTTCTAAAGCAACTTAAATAACTGTGTGTGGAATGCTGTTGAGTTAAACAAAAGGCTGACATGTTTGCTGTCATAACACTAATAGTATCAAGGTTCTGTAGTGGCTCTATAAAGCACCTTGAGGTACCTGGTGTATTGAAAGGGTTTTAAATATAAAATTATACTTGAAAGTTGGAATATACCGATTGCCTCCACTTGGAACCCGCTTTTCTTTGCCATCGTCAGAAACACTAGTGAGGGAAAAGCCTGAATATTTTTTTCCCCCAATTTCTGTTTATGCTTCCACCGCCCTGGCATTGTTGGCCACAACCGCTCCCAGGCTACCTCAGGAGACCCCTCATCCTCCTGTGGTTGGACAGGGGCCACCCGTACCTTAAATCCCGTTGGGGTCTCCTCTGTGACTGAGCTCAGAGGATGGTAAGGGCTATCCCCCCTGGTCAGTGCCACACCATGACGGCGACTGTTTCCATGAATTCCCAGGGCGTGACATGTGCATGATGCCAAGGCGCATATGCAGGCGCCCGTCACTCCACTCCCTCCTTGCTCTGGGCCAGGTTATGCTGTACCTTTAGCCACCGCCAAATGTCAATCATGTGCTGAGCAAAACATCACCCCACCACCGGAGAAGACGCCTCCTCCACCCGACCAGCCCTCCAGCGATCCGAATCCGTTCCCGAACCCCAGTTGCCAGTGTCATAAGCGGTAGTGCTACCGCTGCACTGACTGGCCAGCCTTGAATATGTTTTTTTAATTGTAAAAAGGCTGAATAAAACCCAGACTAAAAGTACTCAAACAGTAACCGTCAGCATAATTTTTTGTATGGATTCTTGAGCCTTTTTATAAGCACATTAAGTTTTCATAATATTTGGAAACAACATAAAATGTCCCTGTATTATGCAGAAATTAACCAACACAATTAACATCCAGCAGTGGCGCTACGGTTGTGTATGACTGTGCTTGGGCACATTATGTGGGTTGGGGAATACCTGTGTACTGCAAACCGGACTAGTCTCAGGTGGCACCATAATTATAAAGAAAGCAACTGCCTCTGCTCATTAGCCCCACTGATGAACTGAATGCGGTGCAACAATAAGGTGGCAAAGCCAAGTAAATGATTTATGAATGCCTTTGGGATGTAAAACTGACAATGAGATGCTACGCGGTTTGCAAGCAATTCCAAACCTGGCAGCTGTGTGAAGGCCAGCCTTTCTTCAATGGACCAAAAATGCCACAAGGTTCAAGGATGTCTAGCAAGTCGCCCAGTATTTCAAACCCTGCACCAAGAGCTGTGCATCACACCCACTCACATCAGCTTGTTAAAAACGTATACAAATCAATTATGCAAATCTGCACGTTGCTAGGAGAGAAGTACCTGGATTAGTGTGATATTCTGCTCTTCAGAACAGGAACACTGCTGATCTCATACATTTATATTAATCACATGCTAATCAAATTTAAAAAAAAAATAATTTCACTGCTTGGGATGTGGAGTGTTTTCATAATTCTGCTCATGATAAATGTGCATTTTCACTTGGATTGGCCTCCTCCAATCTGACATGCTCGCAAAACAGTGCATCAGTTACTTACTTGTTTGTTTATTTGTAATTCTAATAGTTTAACAAGTTAAATGGTCTCTTACTTTTCTTCTGTGATGCGATTTGAAAATCTTGCTCCGGGCAGTCTTAATTTACATGCTTGGGTGGAAAACTGGTAGATGTCAGTACCCCATCCCCCACTGTTCTAGTGACACAGTTCTCCAGAGAAACTGGCAAACATACAACAGTAACCCAAAAGTCCTTAGCAGAAAGACAGACATTGATCAAGGCACAGAGATTTTCCATTCTTTTAAAGGGACAGCAAAAGTCCTCTGCAACTGCTCACAGCCAGAATGTGAAGGACGCATTACAGTGCATTCCAGAGGAACACACAGGAAGAATAGTCTAACAGGTGCAGCAAAGGACGGGGAAACAGGAGATTCAGATAAAGTCCCAGCATAATCTGATTAAACTCCTAGCACATCCACTGCCTCGATGCAACACTGAGAAGTTATCTGTGCTTAAAGAACACCTGAAATGCTTCAACATCCCCCACCCTAAACTCCTGATTAGCCTTTTCATTTCGCAACAGGAAAAACAAAATGTTTCTCTTCATACCCTATTTGTTTAAAATTGTATTTCTTGTGCAGCTCTGTAATGTACACAAACACCCTGCTCCCAGGCGCCATCAGCGGGAGCCGATCAGCAGTTCATGCTATGTGATCAGGATCAGCAGGGAACATCATGTACCCCTGGCTGTGATGCGCCTCCCCCCCCGGCGTCTTTGTGCGTTTCCCAACCTGATCCCTCTATTGTGTTGGTGCACAACCTTTAAATCCCATTAACCACACACTATTATAGCCACAGGGCTGCCATTTCCAAACCCCAGACGGTGCTCCTCTCCACCCTCCCAGCTACAGCCAGACCTACCAAACACCACAGCGCGGAGCCGCTGTTTCCAAACCCCAGATAGTGCTCCTCTCTACCTACCAAACACTGCAGAGTAGGGCCGCTGTTTCCAAACCCCAGACAGTGTTCCTCTCCACCCTCCCAGTTGCAGCCGGACCTGCCAAACATCACGAGCAGGTACTTACTGTGCAACATCATAGTGCTGCTCAGGGCAGAAAAGAAAAACCATAGCTTGAGACCTTAGTTAAGTCAGAGGACCGCAACTGATAGAACTGCGAGTAGCATTTATAGAAACATAGACACACAGACTTTGATGGCAGATAAGGACCACTTGGCCCACCTAGTCTGCCCATTTCCCTACCTACAGAATAGGCCGCAGATCCTAGTTAACCAACAGCCTATTTCTTCCTACCCCAAGAATTGCCTTATGTCTGTCCATGCATTCTTGAATTCTCCCAAGTTTTGAGACCCCACAACCTCCTCAGGAAGGCTGTTCCATGCATCCTCTACCTCTCTGTGAAAAATACTTCCTCATCGCCTCTGAACCACCGCCCCCCCACCCCCCATCTTTAAATTGTGTCCCCTTGTTCTTGCTGTCTTTTTTTCTGAAAGATGCTACCCTCTTGGACTTTGTTGATTCCACTGAGGTACTTAAAAGTTTCTATCATGTCCCCCTCTCCCTCCTTTCCTCAAGGGTATACAGATTAAGCTCCTTTAGTCTCTCCTCATATAGCTTCTCTTGCAGACCCTGCACCAATTTAGTTGCCCTCCTCTGGACTGCCTCTATCCTGTCTATGTCCTTGCGGAGATGGGGTCTCCAGAACTGGACGCAGTACTCAGATGGGGTCTCACCAACTGTCTGTACAGAGGGATAACAACTTCCTGTTTTCTGCTGCTGATGCCTCTCCCTATACATCCCAGTATACCCCCAGCCCTCCTACTGCCTTCTCCATTGCTTGCTAACCTTAAGGTCATCTGATATGATTACCCCGGTCCTTTCTTTTTGTTGTTGTTACTACCTCCCCATCCATTGTGTATTCTTCCCTGGGTTCTTGTTTCCCAGGTGCATTATTTTGCACTTTTTTGCATTGAATCCTAGCTGCCATACGTCTGACCATTCCTCCAACCTTGCCAAGTCCCTTTTCATCCTTTCAGCGCCTCCTTGTGTATCAACCCTGTTGCAGATCTTAGTGTCATCTGCAAAAAGGCATACTTTTCCTCCCAGTCCCTCTGCAATGTCACCGATGAAGACATTAAAAAGGACGGGATCCAATATTGAACCCTGCGGTACCCCACTAGTAACCTCTCTCTCTCTTCAGAGTGGCCTCCATTTACAATTACCTTCTGTGTCCTGTTGTGCAGCCAATGTTTTACCCAGGCTACCACCCTAGGACCCACTCCCAGGCTGGTTAATTTGACTATTAATCTTTTGTGTGGGACTGTGTCAAACACCTTGCTAAAGTCTAGGTAGGCCATGTCCACAGCCCCTCCCTGGTCTACTACTTTGGTCACCCAAAGAAATCCATTAGATTTGTCTGACATGACCTTCCCGCTGTGAACCCATGCTGCCTTGGGTCCTGCGTCCCACTGGCCTCTTTCCTTTCCTTCAGAAGTGACTCCATCACTTTCCCTACCACAGAGGTTAGACTGACAGGTCTGTAGTTTCCTGCCTCTGTTTTGGTCCCACTTTTGTGAAGGGGAATCACATCCGCCTTCCTCCAGTCCTCGGTTACCACACCATCCTCCCATGATTTATTAAAAAGAGTAGCCAGTGGTTTCACTAGTTCCTCCCCTAATTCTTTTAGAATTCTGGGGTGAATTCCATCAGGACCCAATGCTTTGTCCACCTTCAGTTTTAGGAGTTCCTGCAGAACCCATTCTTCTGTGAAAGGACTGGGATCGAGCCCCCCATCAAGAGTGCTTCTGTTAACTGGATTAGGCACTTCCCCCTCCTCTTTTGTGAATACTTAGCAGAAATATTAATTCAGTATCCCTGCTTTTTCACTGTCCCCCTCTGCCCACCCACCGTTCATTCTATTCAGCCTCACTATCCCTCCCTTTGTCTTTCTACGCTCGCTGATGTACCTATAAAAGGTTTATCTCTCTTTTTAACTGAGTTGGCTATCTTTTCCTCAGTTTGGGCCTTTGCTATTCTGACTTCCCTCCCTGCTTCCTTCTGCCTTAACTGGTACAGCTCTCTGTCCTGCTCCTTCTGTGTTTCCTTATACTTCCAGAATGCTATCTTTTCTTCCTGACTTTCACAGCCACCTCTTTTGAGAACCATAGTGGCTTTTCTTTTATTTTGATTTGTTTGTTGCTTCACACAAAAAGCTTGTTGCCTCTGTGATGGCAGTTCTGATGATTCCCATTGTTGCTCTACCCCTCCTTCTAGCCTGTTTGCTAGTGCTTTTCTGAGGCACTCTCCTTCTTGCCAAAGTCAGCCCTCCTAAGTCCAGTACCCTCACTTTTGTATGGCTTGACTCTGTAGCGAGTTTAACGTGAACCACACTGTTTGATGGTCACTTGTCCCCAGATGGCAACCCACTTCTAGATCTGAGATCCTCTCACTGTCCCCGTTTGAGATTACGAGGTCTAAGATTGCTCCCTCACGAGTGGGTTCCGAAACTAGCTGTCTGAGGCCTCCAACCTGTAGGGCATCAAGAATGGACCTGCTCTTGGATGTGGCTGCAGCAAATGTGCTCCAGTTGACATCTGGCATATTCAGGTCTCCCATCAACAGTATCTCCCCTTTTTCTGCCATTCTAAGAATGCCTTCTATCATATCCTTGTCCATTCCCTCCCCCTGACATGGGGGTCTGTACACAACCCCTGTGTGGATTGTGGTGCCCTTTCCAGTCTCCAAGGTGACCCACAGTGCCTCCTCTCTCCTCCCTGTTTACTCTTTTGTTCAGTTGCTTTTATCCCTTCCTTTACATAGAGAGATACTCCTCCCCCTCTGCAATGTCACTTATAAAGACATTAAAAAGGACTGAACCCTGTGGTACCTCACTAGAAACCCCTCTTTCTTCAGAGTGGACTCCATTTACAATTACCTTCTGTGTCCTGTTGTCCAGCCAATGTTTAACGCAGGCTACCACCCTGGGACCCACTCCCAGGCTGGTTAATTTGACTATTAATCTTTTGTGTGGGACTGTGTTACATGCCTTGCTAAAGTCTAGGTAGGCCATGTCCACAGCCCCTCCCTGGTCTACTACTTTGGTCACCCAGTCAAAGAAATCAATTAGATTCGTCTGACATGACCTTCCACTGTGAACCCATGCTGCCTTGGGTCCTGTGTCCCACTGGCCTCTAGGTACTCAACAGTTCTTTCCTTCAGAAGTGATTCCATCACTTCCCGTACCACAGAGGTCAAACTGACAGGTCTGTAGTTTCCTGCCTCTGTCCTGGTCCCACTTTTGTGAAGGGGAATCACATCTGCCTTCCTCCAGTCCTCTGGTACCACACCATCCTCCCATGATTTGTTAAAAAGGGTAGTCAGTGGTTTCACTAGTTCTCCCTTTAATTCTTTTAGAATTCTGGGGTGAATTCCATCAGGACCCATTGCTCTGTTCACCTTCAGTTTTAGGAGTTCTTTCAGAACCCTTTCATCTGTGAAAGGACTGGAATCGACCCCCTTATCCAGAGTGCTTCTGTTAATTGGATTAGGCACCTCCCCCTCCTCTTTTGTGAATACTGAGCAGAAATATTCGTTCAGTATCCCTGCTTTTTCACTATCCCCCTCTGCCCGCCCACCGTTTATTCTATTCAGCCTCACTATCCCTCCCTTTGTCTTTCTACACTCCCTGATGTACCTATAAAAGGTTTTATCCCCCTTCTTAACCAAGTTGGCTATCCTTTCCTCAGTTTGGGTCTTTGCTATTCTGGCTTCCCTCCCTGCTTCCTTCTGCCTTAACTTGTACAGCTCTCTGTCCTGCTCCTTCTGTGTTTCCCTATACTTCCTGAATGCTATATTTTTCTCCCCGACTTTCCCCACCACCTCTTTTGAGAACCATACTGGCTTTTTCTTTTGTTTTGATTTGCGTCAGACAAAGGCTTGTTGCCTCTGTGATGGCAGTTTTGATGATTCCCCATTGTTGCTCCACACCTCCTTCTAGCCTGTTTGCTAGTGCTTTTCTGAGGCACTCTCCCATCTTGCCAAAGTCAGCCCTCCTGAAGTCCAATACCCTCACTTTTGTATAGCTTGACTCTGTAGCGAGTTTAACCTGAACCACACTGTTTGATGGTCACTTGTTCCCCAGATGGCAACCCACTTCTAAATCTGAGATCCTCTCACTGTCCCCATTTAAAGTCAGAGATCTAAGATTGCTCCCTCACAGTGGGTTCCGAAAGTAGCTGTCTGAGGCATACCACCTGTAGGGCATTGAGAATGGCCCTGCTCTTGGATGTGGCTGCAGCAAGTGTGCTCCAGTTAACATCTGGCATATTCAGATCTCCCATCAACAGTATTTCCCCTTTCTCTGCCATCCTAAGGATGTCTTCTATCATATCCTTGTCCATTCCCTCCCCCTGACCTGGGGGTCTGTACACAACCACTGTGTGGATTGTGGTGCCACTTCCATTCTCCAAGGCGACCCACAGTGCCTCCTCTCCTCCCTGTTTACTCTTTTGTTCAGTTGCCTTTATCCCTTCCTTTATATAAAGAGCTACTCCTCCCCCTCTTCTCCCCTACCTGTCTCTCCTGTAGGTTACATACCCTGGTATGTTAACATCCCAGTCATGGTTCTCTGTGTACCACGTTTCTGTGACTGCTACGATATCCAGGCATCCCTCTTCCATCAAGGTCACCAGTTCAGGAGCTTGTTGCCCAGGCTTCTGGGCATTGGCACTCATTATCCTCCATTTCCTGATGGCCTTACTCCTTTTTGCCTATCCCTGTTCTTCTTGCCTTTGTCACTTTCTCCATTTACCCTGCCCTTCTCCCTATTAACATCTCTATGTTGGTGTTTACTGCACTTACTACCGTGACTTTTTTTTTGGGGGCTAGGATTTCCCTGCTCCTTTCCAGTGCCTCCCCCCTTGGCTAGTTTAAATACTTGTCAATGAAGCATTTAAACCTATCACCTAGGATCCTGGTTCCCCTCATGGACAGATGCAGCCCATCATGCCAGTATAGGCTTGCATCATTCCAGGTGGACCCCCAGTCCCCAATGAAGCCAAATCCCTGAGCTCTGCACCAGTTTTTCAACCACTGATTGAATCTCATGGTCTCTGCTACCACTGTGCATTTTATACGACTCTGGAGTGTACTTTAAGGCTTGACTATATGCTCCGTGGGATCTGTCTGTTTGCTGAGGGTGCTTTAAGAACTGTGTTGTTGGGGTTTTAATCAGTTGTGTACCAGTGTGCCTTTTCTATTCATTTCTTGCATTTTGAAACTTGTCTGGGGGTGATTTAGACTGACTGTGGTTTGTGGGATTGTACATTGTAACCAACGCAATCTCTGTTCTAGAACCGAGCAACAGTTAATGCTATGTGATCTAGATCAGCAGGGCACATTTTGCAATCATGGCTGTGGTTTGAGGTACCTGCCATTGCCCCCCCCCCCGCATCTTTGTGGGTTTCCTGCCCTGACACCTCTATTGCATTGCTCATGACCTTTAAAATCCATTAACCACATTCTATTATATCCACAGGCCCGCTGGTTCCAACCCCAAGACAGTGCTCTTCTCTACCTACTCCCCCAGCTGCAGCCGGACCTGCCGAACACCGCAGAGCAAGTACTTACTGTGCGACATCATAGTGTTGCTCAGGGTAGCCCGCTGCCGCCACGGAGGCTACCCCTACTACCCCCACCTATCCTGGGTGGACATTTCCCTTACAGGTACACTGGGTCATATGTCTGTGTCACGTGACAGTGATTCTCTAGCTCCCCAAATCCCCCTTAGCAGATTATACTGCTTATCACGAGGGGGCGCTGCACTCTCCCTCCACTCTATTATAAATTTGAACTTACAGTGCCCATTAGCCCAATCTGTCCCTCCACTTACCCCACCTCTTTCCAATTACCACACTCTAACCTGCTGTACCAGTATATCTTTCCTTCCCTTCTCTAGTTGCTCTCCCAGTATATCCCCCCACTCCTTTCACTCTTTGCTTGCTTCTCCCCCCATGGAACTTGAACCCTGGCCTATGCGCCCAGCTCACCTGGTAGTCTGCAACTCTATCCACTAGGCCACCCAGCCTGTTACCGTTTTCCCCCAGTGCGATCCTGTAGTATCAAGCCCCACCCCCCTTTTTTCAGATCCACATGCTTGGTACTGTCCACTGATTGCAGGTTTTTATAAGAAGAGTCAACTCCCCAAGCCAGAACTCCTTAAAGCCCGGCAATGCATTTCCTCCCTGGTTTGTACCAGCTGTTCAATTATTAGCAGCAGTGCCTTCTCAGTCCCCCCCGCACATCACACTCACAAACCAGTATCCTCACTCTGCTCATAAAATGCAACTAGTGCTTACCTGGCTGCTTGCAATAGGCCTCGGTCCCCCTTTTCTTCACTCCCCCGCCTCCCTCTTATTTCCCTCCCCTAATCTCATACCTTCCACTCCCTACATTCCCAGTTACAGATGACCTCTCAAGATCATCACCAGATCTCCCCTGACCTGTAACTCACCCCCACACACAATCCCCCACCTGGCTTCCTTCTACTCTCTCAACCTGGAGCTCATCCACAGGCTCCATTTCACCCTCACAACTAAGTACCAACGTGTTCTCCGTTACAGGTGGAAACTATAATTCTTCTAGCAAGCTCTACTTCCTGTACCACCTCCTCCTCCTACTTGCTGACGACATCCAACTAAACTCTGGCCCAACCCTTGAAACCCCTTCTCCAGCTAAAAGTGTAACAATTTTCCATCTCAATGCTAGGAGTCTACTCCCCAAGTTAAACAACCTTAAAGTATGGGTATTACAGCACTCCCCAGACCTACTCTGCGTCTCTGAATCTTGGCTATCCAACAGAATCCCTGACACCTCTCTCTCTCTCTCTCTGCCTATCACCTCCTCTGGCAAGAGCGCTCTAAGAGAGGTGGCGGAGTGGCTATCTACTATCGTCAAAATCTACCTATCTCCCTCATTACCAGTGAGGCAGTCCCTAAGACCCACAAACTCCTTCTTAAGTTGCTACCCCCATCCTCACCATTTCCATTGACGTCCTTTATTCCTCACCCAAAGCTTCCCCGTCCTCTGTAGTAAACACCATATCCACCCTTTCTTCCACCGCCAGCTCTGGTGAACTCATCCTACTTAGTGATTTTAACCTGAATTGGTCCTCCCCTCTTAAAACCCATCACTCAACAAACAGGGTCTCTCAACCTACACCAGCTTATCAATGAACCCACCAGACCCTCCTGGACTGGATTTTGTCCTCACACCCACATTGTATCTCCGCTGGCGGTTTACTCTCAGGCTTTAGTGATCACCTCATAACCTACTGTACTCGTAAACTTCAGCCCCCCCCACACACATAACGCTGGACATGCACCACACACTCCATAAACATCTCTCACCTCCTGCATGATCTCACATCCTCAGACTGGTCCGTATTCTATACCTCAACAGATGTCATTACGGCGCTCTCCCTCTTCTGCCAGATATTAAATAAAGTCTGGAACAAACACACACACCCTACGTCGACGCAGGTTGAAACATTTTCACCACCTGTGGATTTTACCAGACATCATCAAACTCTGCAACAAATGTGACCATGCTTGGGATCACTACAAAGAATTCATATCCCCCAACAACTTCTCAGCTACCGTGCACCAAGAATCGCCTGCACCAAAGCCATCCATCAAGGCAGCTAAATTCCACTACTTCAAGAACACATGACATGAAAACCTCAACTCTCTCCATAAATTTTGGCATACACTCTCTTCCCTTCTCAACCCCCTACCTAGCTCCTCCTCCCCTTCATCCTCATCAACAACACCCTAGTCTCTGACCCTCAAAAAAAACATTTCCCTACGACCTGTGCCCTACTCTCCCCCGACCACACTTCCTCTCCCCAGCCTTCTGCCCCATCACCTGATCCCCCTGCATACCCCTCTACAGCACCTCTACCTCCACCTACCCCTAATGGCGTTCATTTTTCCCCGTCACAGCCCAGAAGGCACTCCATGCTCTCCAATCCCTAAACTGATGTAAATCCAGCCCCGACAGGCTCAACTCCCTCCCTCTTCAGATCTCTGCCCCAGCCATTGCCCACCCCCTGTCACATCCGTTTAACCTCTCCTTCACCCATGGCTCCATCCCTCAGGCCTGGAAATCAGCCAAGATAACCACCCTTCATAAAGACGGTCACTGGGTACAACCAGGTAACTACTGCCCCATCTCTCACCTCCATGTCTTGGCCAAGCTCCAAGAATCCCTTATCCTTACCAGACTCACCCATTTCCTCATCTCCTCGAATTTCTTGTCCCCATAGCAGTCTGGTTTTACACAGAACCATTCCACAGTCTCTCTATTCCAGGTGACAGATGCCATCCTAACTGGTATGGACCTTGGCCACCTTACATCAGCCATATTTACAGCCCTAGCCAAGGCCTCTGATTCAGTCTCCCACCCACTCTTTCTCTCCAAACTAAAATTAGTTGGACTCTCTCCCTAACAGTCCAATGATTCTGCTCTTGCCTCTCTGGCCGATCCCAAAGCAATCAGATTGGCGATACTCACCCCCAATCCTAGCAGTTGTACCTCAAGGCTCTATCCTGGGTCCTATCCTCTTTTCCATCTTTCTCAACGATCTCCCCCTTGTGTGCTCTCACTCCCACATTCACCTCTATGCTGACAATACTCTCCTCTACACTTCCAGCCTGTCAACTTCTGAGGTATCCTCCCTCCTACAATCTGAACTAAAACAGCCTCCATGAATTTCGGCACACACCAAAAAGCTTACCAAATTCCTCACCCCTCCACCCTTGATGACTACCTTAGACATAATCCCGGCTTACAAGTACCTTGGAGTATGGCTTGACAGCCACTTAGACTTCGCCACACACATCAATGATATTCACTCCAAGCTCCGCCCCAAACTTAGTGCTCTGTACTGAAATATAGATGCTCTCGCCCTCTCCGTTCACCAGATCTTCCTTACCAGGCCAATCCTCCCACTCTTCGATTATGCAGATGTTGTTTACAGATCTGCCTCTGCCTCCACCCTATCCAGACTGGACGTCCTTTTCAATGCCTTTTGCCATTTCACCTTAAATGCTCCCCCAAGAATGCATCACTGCTCCCTCTACTCCTCCCTATTACTTTCCTCCTTCTCCTCCCGCCAAGACCTTCACACCTCCATCATCTTGGCTAGTATTGGTTTGGCACACTCACTCCCTACCTTGCTGCCCTCCTATCCCCTTCCCCTCACACCTCCTGTAGCCTCCACATGTGGGACTCCCCTCCTTCGCCCTTCCTCATGCCAACTCTGGAAAGGCTGCCTTCTCCTTCCATTTCCTGAACTTGTGGAACTCACTTCCTCACCTCACTCTGAATGCTGCCTACCTTAAACCACTTTAAAAGAACCCTCTACCACTCGCCGCCTCCATCCTGCTTGTGCCCTCAATCTGCCTAACTCACTGGCAGAATTCTGTGACTCCTAAGTTCCAAAAACAACCTTCCTTACTTCCGCATCCTTTGCAAGCCCTGCGCCTACTTGCCGGCACTGTACTTTTGCAAGCCATCTAGCTGGGGGAAACCTGCTTCTAAGCACTGCAGTTTTCGCTGAATTGAAAACCTGTACCACACACTTGCCTACTGCCAGGCTAGCTTTGTTCACTGTTTAATTATGCCATTTGCACTGTATGTCTACCTGCACCTTGTCATGTGTACCATCCTTGTTCACAGGCTTGCCTGTAACCTGTTCCTAATTTGTACCCATGTATTTTTATTTTGTCTCTTTGTTTATCCGCATTTTTACTATGTACCTGATGTATCTGTACCTCCTCCTCCCCCATCCCCCGAGTTGCATCTGGAAATGAGCCTCAGCTCAGTGTGCCTCTCTTGGTTGCCAACGTTTTAAATAAATAAAAAAAAAATGAAAAATCTCACGGCAGGTCAGCTGAGCAGATCTGCTCAGAGTATGTGCTAGGAGATGGCACTGGGGGTGTTTACGTTACAGAGCAGCATATTAAAGTAAAAAAATCAAACAGACAAGGCTAGGAAAATGTTAGCTTAGCCATATGGTGGGAGGGCTTTACATGTTCTCATTTAACCTCCCAGAGGTTCAGTACTGTAAAGTATAAACCGTGGTAGAAGCAGGCTCCCACTGTAAATAGAAAAGTGTCTCTCTGTTGGGTTACCCTGGATATACCTTTTAACTAAGTAAAAAATTACCCCATCAGCCCCCCAAATGGCATTATTCCTCCATACACCAACCTCTGCTACGGTTTGTTTTATATAATGTACAAGGGTGGCTGTGGCAGTTTACTGTATAACGCAAAATATCCGCGTAGCTTATATTCCGAGCGACTGTAATACCACCACACTTTAGCGTAATCCAATATTCGCGTAATTACGGTACCCGGAAGTCTACAAAATGGAACACATCACAAGCAACTGTATTACAAGTCTATTCATTCATTTGCTGACTGACTACTAACTTCTAAGATGTCGCTGTTATCCTGGATCCACAAAAAACCTGCTGTCAAGCGAGACTTGTCTGGTGAGCCCTTGAGTGCCGAAGGTCTTAGTCAGAGTGCTGCGGTCTCACTGCAAGTTGCCGATGCAGTCATTACAGAACTTGCTAGTGACATCTCCGGTCCTGTTCCCAAGAAGCGCTGGACTGAATACACTAAATACAATGCAAGTGTTCGATTTGAGGTTGGCAAGAATGCAGTGGAAAACGGTGTTAACAATGCCGTTCGCTACTACTGCAAGAAGTACGGAAGCAGTATAAATGAGAGCACTGTGCGTGGGTTCAAGAAGGACTACCTTTCAGAGCTTGGTAAAACCCCGGACCCCACCAAACTGACTCCTCAATTGCCCACTAAACCCCGTGGTCATCCTGCATTGCTCCTCGATGAGGTTGAGGATGAGCCTAGAAAAACTGTAAAAAGCATAAGATCAGAGGGGGCAGTAGTGAATGCTCATATGGTATCGGCCATAGCATCTGGGGTAGTAAAGGCACACAACCCTGACCTGCTATTGGAGAACGGTGGGCATCTTACATTTACAAGGCAGTGGTCCTGGAAGCTTCTGAGTGCATGGGGTATTCTAAACGCAAGGCGACCAAAGTTGCCAGAAAAACCCCCGTCGACTTCCCAGAATTGAAGGCTAAATTCCTGGCTAGGGTGGCTACTGCATGTGGGCAAGAACTAATCCCCCCAGCCCTTACTTTTAATTTAGATGAAACTGGTGTTCAATTAGTGCCATGCAGTCAGTGGACCATGGCGACTGTGGGTTCTAAGCAAGTAGAGGTGTGCGGACTGGGTGACAAGCGGCAGGTGTCAGTCGTGCTTACAATATCGATGATTGGAGATCTTCTACCTCCCCAGATCATCTATAAAGGAAAGACTGACAACTGCCACCCTGCTTTCAGATTCCCTGTTGGCTGGTTAATAAGCCATTCTGAAAATCATTGCGCAAACAGTCTTACAATGCAGCAGTTCATCATAGAGGTTCTTGTCCCACACATTAAAAAAATCAAACTACAGATGGACCTACCCCAGGAACAGAGATCGCTGCTTACCATGGATCTGTTCAGAGGTCACACCACTGAAGAGGTACTGCAATGCCTAGAGCAGAATGAAATTGTCCCTACTTTTGTCCTGGCGTCTTGCACCGACTTACTGCAGCCGCTTGATTTAACAGTCAACAAGCTGCTTAAAGATGAGTTAAAGCAACATTTTACAAGATGGTATGCTGATACCGTGTCAGGCCAGCTTCAAAGTGGAACCGCATCTACTGATATTAAAGTAGACCTACGAATGCAGAGCCTAAAAGTGAAGCACGCCCAGTGGATGGTGGACAGCATAACCAGAGTTGGAGAAAGGGACGAAGAAAGCATCAGTGGATTCCGCAAAGCCGGAATCTTAGAGGCACATGCTCAGTGCTTAAACTACTAAGGAGACACTTTTTGTGAGCCAGTTTTTTAACTTGAGTAAAGTTTAATAAAATGAGAAGTACAGCATAAGCACAGAGTCTCCCCTCCCCACATGAGCAACATGAACTCACTTTTTGCGAGCCAGTTTTTTTTACTTCAATAAAGTTTAATAAAATGAGAAGCACAGCATAAGCACACAATCTCCTCACATGAGCAACATGAATTCACTAGCTGTGATTGCCCACTCGCTGTACTTTTTTTTTTTTTTGTCATGCCCATGTCCAGAGACAACGCTTAAGCACATGCGCCCCCCCGCACGCTGTTCGATCAACCACACATCCACATGAACTCGCAACAAAGCACACAATCTCCCCGCATGAGCAACATGAACTCACTTTTTTGTGTGCTCGGTGTATTCTTTACTCATAGATACATAGACAGTGTCGGCAGATAATGGCCTATGGCCCACCCAGTCTGCCCATTTAAGTTTGTAAGTTCAGTTTATGTTTTCCAGGAAGTCTGTTGCCCCTTACCCCTGACCTCCAGAATTCCTTTATGTCTATCCCATGCATTCTTAAATCCCGTGATTGTTTCAGCCCCCCACCACTTCCTCTGGCAGGGTGTTCCACTTGTCCACCACCCGTTCTGTGAAGAAATTCTTCCTCACGTTTCCTCTGAATCGTCCTCCCTCCAACTTCATCCCATGCCCTCTAGTCCTGGAACATCTCTTTCGCTTAAAAATAGTGCATTCCTGCACCCTGTTCCTCCCTGTAAGATACTTGTATGTCTCTATCATATCCCCTCTCTCCCTCCTCTCCTCCAGGGAGTACATGTTCAGTGCCTTCAACCTGTCCTCATAGGACTTGTGATGCAATCCATGCACCATCTTTGTTGCCCTCCTCTGAACCTTCTCTACCCTGTCTATGTCCTACGTAGGTATGGTCTCCAGAACTGCACAGTGTACTCCAGGTGCGGCCTCACTAGTGTCTTGTATAGTGGAATTATGACCTCCTTTTTCCTGCTGGTGATGCCCCTGCCTATGCATCCCAGCATCCTATTTGCTTTACCTGCTGCCTTGTCACACTGTTTCCCTACCTTGAGGTCAACAGAGATGATAACTCAAGATCCCTTTCCTGCTTGGTGCATGCTATATCCTCACCCCCAACTGATATATTTGTGCCAGGGTTTTGTGCCCCATATGCATTATCTTGCACTTCCTTGCATTGAATTTCAACTGCCAAACTCCTGACCATTCTTCAAGTTTCTGCAGGTCCCTTCTCATTCTGTCTACACCCTCTGGTGTGTCTACTCTGTTACAGAGCTTTATGTCATCAGCGAACAGTGAAATTCTGCCTTCTAGGTCCTGCTAATGTCACTGATGAAGATATTGAATAGTACAGGTCCCAGCACTGATCCCTGTGGTACCCCACTGGTCACTCTTCCCTCTGTGGGTGACAGCCATTTACCACCACCCTCTGTGTCCTGCTGCCCAGCCAGTTACCTACCCACCGCACTACTGTCCTGCCCACACCATATTCCCCAGTTTGTGCAATAGTCTTCTATGTGGCACAGTGTCAAAGGCCTTGCTGAAGTCCAGATAGGCCATGTCCACTGCCCTCCCTGATCCACCTCCCTAGTCACCCAGTCAAAAATTCAATGAGGTTGGTCTGACATGACCTTCCCTGGTGAAACCATGCTGCCTTGGGTCCTGTAGTCCATTGACAACCAGATGTTCCACCAATCTCTCCTTCAGTAGTGCTTCCATGATCTTCCCCACTACCGAGGTGAGGCTGACTGGTCTGTAGTTCCCCGCTTCCTCTTTGTTCCCACTTTTGTATAAGGGGACTACATCTGCAATCCTCCATCTTTGGGTACCTCCCCTGTTTCTAGTGATCTGCTAAACAGGATAGCAAGAGGTTCAGTAAACCACCTCTCTTAGTTCTTTAAGGACCCTGGGGTGCACCCCATCTGGCCCCATTGCTTTATCAACTCTTATTACTTCCAGTTCCTTCAGGACCCTTTCTCGTGTAAAGGGACTTGTGTCCATTTCTGCACCATTCTCACCCCTTGTACTCCATTCAGACCCATTACCCTCCTCTTCCTCAGTAAAGACTGAGCAGAAATACCTGTTCAATATGTCAGCTTTACTGTTGTCATCCTCCCACAGCCCCATCCTCCCCTTCAGTCTCACTATCCTCCTTTGCCTTTCTTTTTCCTTATGTACCTGTAAAAGGTTTTGTCCCTCTACCCACTGATTCTGCAATGCGTTCTTCTGTCTGAGCTTTGGCTTCCTTACTGACCTCCTGCCTCCCTTTGCTTCTCCTGGTACTTCTCAATATCCCTTCTGCCTGTGTCTTTTTGTATTGCCTGAATGCAATCTTTTGGCTTTCACTTTCTTTGCTACCTCTTTGGAAAACCATAATGGTCTCCTCTTCCTTTTCCTTTTGCTAACCTGCTTAATACATAATTCTGTTGCTCTTGTAATCCCCATTTTAAATACTTCCCACTGTTCCTCAACCCCTGATTCCTGCCCCATTCCCCTTAATGCCTCTTTCAAGTATCTCCCCATTTTCTCAAATTTTGTCCCCTAAAATCCAGGATACGTGTTTTTGTGTGGTTTGGTTCTGCTCTCTCTGTGATTTCAAACCACAGTGACTGGTGGTCACTGTTCCCCAGGTGCTCCCCCACTCTTACCCCCATCACACTGTCCCTGTTTGTGAGCACAAGGTCCAGTATTGCCTTCTGCCGAGTAGGTTCCATGACCAGCTGCTTGAGGAAGGCACCTGAAGGGAGTCCAGGATAAATCTGCTCCTAGTTGATGCTGCTGCTGGGATGCTCCAGTCCCGTCTGGAATATTGAAGTCTCAACCAGTACTACCTCTCCCTTGTCTTCCATCCTCTGGATGGCTAGCATCAACTCTATCTGTTTCTTCCTCCTGGGCTGGTGGTCTATAGACCACACCTGTGCGGATGGCTGGCCCCATTTTCCTTTCCTGCTTAACCCACAGTATCTCTCCCCCATTTTGTTCCTCCTGGATCTCTGTGGCCCTTATGTCATTTTTCACATACAGTGCCACTCCTCCTCCCTTCCTGCCTGCCCTGTCTCTTCTGAATATGTTGTAGCCAGGTATGGCCAACTCCCAGTCGTGGTTATCATTACACCAGGTTTCAGTGATGGCCACAATGTCCAGGTCTGACTGCACCATGACAGCCTCCAGATCTTCCATCTTGTTGCTAAGGCTCCTGGCATCTGCACACATGACTTTCCATGATTTGACCTCCCTAGACTGTTTCGCTGTTCTACTCCAGCCCCTTCCTTGGTTGTCCTTTATCCCTGGTTCACCTTGCTGTCTGCCTTTCTGCTGAATTTTGCCCCTATTCTGCCTATCCACCTCCTGGGTGCTAATCTCCATCTTTTCCACTTGGCTAACCTCCACATCCTTTCCTTCCATTTCTCTGGGTACCTCTATTTGGTTGTCCCTGTTTGGCAGTGTGGCATATGAGTTCTTGAGTGGAATAGGATCTGGGATGTGCCTCTGCCTGACTGGTCTAACCCTCCTGAGCCACTGTCATCCAAGTACTCCTCGTTCTCTGCATCCTTTGAGGCAGCTGCATTGGACAGGTGGTCTCTGGGTAGGGGTGATGGTACTCCTGACCCAGTTTACTTCCGCTCTGAGTCTGGCTACCTCATCCCGCAGTCCAGAAAGATGCATGCAGATAGGGCAGCACCTCAGTGTCCAGAAGATCTGCCTGAATATGGCTGCCCCACAGCCACTGCATTGCACCACTCCCCACATTATACTGCAAAACTCCATTTACTCCATTCCCTACATGTCACAAACGGAGATCGTGAATGGAACAGATAGTACGTAGGATCACGTGAACTACTATAGTATCACATGATTCGACGTGGCTAACAAATGATCACTACCAGTGCCGACACAGTTTCACCATAACGCAACACAAGGCGAGTGCTAACAGTAAGTAAGTACGAAAGTTATACAATATAAACGCTTTTTTTTAAAATTTCTGTTGATACTTAATATACGCTGATTCTTAATATTCACACATACTATATGCCAAGCGAATAGCGTGGAAATAAATTTACAGCGTAATAAAGGGGTTATACAGTATTTTGTTATTGTGATCGCAGTCGTGTTGTGGATTGTACTGTGCGCAATGTGTGTGGGCACACTAGTATGCATTGCGCTGTGTGTACACTGTTGTGTGCTAATCTCGAACATGTTGAGAGTGTGTTACTGAGCACAGCTGAAAGGAAGAGGAGGAACTGTGGGTATTCCAGTAGCTCGGGTTTTGGATGCATCATGCTGAACAACATGGTAAGATTCTGCATTTGGTGAGAAATGTTTAGTGACAAGTTTTTAGGGTAGAGACAGGATTTTAGTAACATGCTAGGTTTTAAAAAAAACTTTTTTAAACCAAGACTGGTAGTGAAACTACTGGACTTTAACAGTTTTTTAAGTGTTCTGAACTTGTCGAGAGTTCTGTGATGCATTACAGGGACCCAAACTGTATCATAAACTGTGGGTTGTGCTTTTTGGGGGGTTTCAGAGTTGCTTCTGAGAAGCTAGGTCTTGGCAATTTAATTTTTACTGCATTTAAGGTATTTGTCAGAAAGGAACCTTTTTTCCCCTCCCTGCTCTCGCTGGTCCCCCGCCCCACTGTCCTTACCCAGCTCTCCCTTCACAACGGCCAATCCCAGGATATCCCAGCATATCCCTTCACTGGGCGGGTCCCCCTCCTTTGAGGGGGAAGGCACCGGGGAGGGGGGATGACCCCAGCACATACTTCTAGGGCCCGGGATGCTGCAAAGGAACAGGAGGCCCTGGAAAGGCAATGGAGGCACTCAGGGAACAGAGGGCCGTCATTCGGCAGCCAGTGAGGGAATTTTCCTGATTTCCTTGTGGTGCGTGAAGTCCGGATGTCAAGGCAAGGGCAGACGTCTGCCACGCACCTCCCAGCAATGACCAGACGTGTTGCCCTACCCCAGGTCTCCAACAGCGGTCGCCCAACACCGGGTCACAGTCCTCCCTCCCTCCCTGAAGACAACAAGCAGTAGTGGGATGCTCAAGCCGCCTCTCCCCGGATGGCCCTCCAGCGTCGAGCTTCGTTCGAACCGGGTGGCGTCGCCAAGTGGAAATCAACAGTTGCGCCGGCCCGACCTTTTTTTTTTTTTTTATAACACATTCTATCCATCTTCATGCAGCGGTACATACTTTTTATTGCCATGGTATACAACCCCCTGCAAAAA
This sequence comes from Neoceratodus forsteri, assembly GCA_016271365.2. Lineage (NCBI taxonomy): Eukaryota > Metazoa > Chordata > Ceratodontiformes > Ceratodontidae > Neoceratodus > Neoceratodus forsteri. The sequence continues at coordinate 81,319,029 of CM057453.1, forward strand.
GTGATTTATTAGATTTAAATCTGTGTGGAGCCCAGCAACTTGTGCTGTACTTCTTTTTAATGGTGTTAGAAGCCTAAGGCATGTCCAGAAGTCTTCTTGTAAGCCATGACTGAAAATGTCTCATTATAATGACCCTGGCCATGGGCTGCCAAAATGTCTTGGGCCAAACTGTTTACTTCCGAGACATTTTTAAAGGCTAAGACCCACCCCTCTCCCAAAAAGCATGCTTACCTCTAAATGGAATATTCATTTTTTTTAGATGTACATACATACAGAGAAAGATTTTTATGGTAGTTTTGTAGGGTTTTTCTCCCGCTTTCCCACCCGAGGCCCCGGCACATGGCCATGCATGCTTGTAGGGGCACATACACCATGGTGCCAGCTCAGCCCCTTCTACCCACCAATAACAATGCCACCCCTCCAGTGTATGCTACCCAACGGACCTCCAACTGGTGGGAGCGGAACTATGGGGGAGGGGCTACAACCTACCCCACTGCAGGAGAGGACAGCAGCCTGCGGCTTGCTCAATCCTGCTCCCCTCCCCCACATGCTGGCACCCAAACGACCAAAGATGCGTTTCCTGAACCCGGTCGCCGTGGAAGCGCAAGGTAAGGCGTCCAGCACCTCAGCCTTCAGTGCTGCCGAGCCAGCAACGGAGCATTGAATTTTTGAAAAAAAATGACATGCCCACAGAGGCATGTAAGTTTTAAAAATAAACTGCCAAACTGTTTATATGCCACTCAATTTTTCACTGCACTCCTGCCTTGGTCTATTTACTTACTGTTTTTACTGCAGTATAGTACATTGTATCAGACTTGTTTCTACTGGATTACAAGCGGACATTTTCTGTAACCACAAATCCCAAAATCTCCCTACAGCTGACAACAGAGGAGCGCTGCAGCAGCACCAGATTCAAACAGCATGTTCGCTCCAATCAAATGATCACTGTTTTCCCCCAGGGCAAAGAACAGTCCTCCGTTGCTGTACTTAACCCAGGGTGGAGAGCAAGACCAACAAATGAAAGATCAGAGCTTATAAAACCTCTAACATGCACTGCTGAATTACTGTTACTGAATATCCCACTGCTGCAGTCCTCATCTGATGACAGCTGTAGGGGGATTCTGGGATTTGTGGTTACAGGCAATGACAACTTACAAGTCAACAGAACAGTCTGATACAAGCTACTAATAGCAATTAAAAATGTTTCTGCACACTAAGTGCAAATCAGGACCAGCCCCACACTTTGGTGTGGGGCTCTTAATGCTAACTGCCCCCCTTTAATCAAAAGATCCCCTTCAACCAAAAGGCCAGTAAAGGTGGATGAATAACGGAATTAGAACCATGACTTAAAAACAACTCCTGGGTAAAATGACTTAACAGGTTCAGCACAGTTCTCCTCTAAAAGGACTTAAAGGGGGAACAGTCACCATGAAGGGGCTGGTCCTAATTCGCACTTTATGTGCAAAAACATTTTTGGTTTATTTACTGCTTATTGTAGTATAGTAGATTGCATCTAACTTTGTTGACTTTGAAGCGAACATCTTCTGTTGCTGAAGATCCCCAAATCCCCTGCAGTTGACATCAGTTCAATAAGAAGCAGTGGGGGATTCGACAGCCTGCAGTGCATGTTAGCGAGATTACTAGCTCTGGTCAGATGTTTTCCAGGCCCACTTTTCTCAAGAGGACAAGAACCATCCTCCATGAAGCATTTATATAAGCTCTGATCTTTTGTTTGCTGGTCCTGCTGTCCTCCCTGGGCTGGCATGCACTGCAGCCTATTGAATCTCACACTGCTGCCTACTGCTCTGATGTGATTGGCAGAGAATTTTAGGATTAGAAGTAAGAGAAGATGTCAGCCCAGAAGTAAACATCATTAGTGTACTGCATTCCACTATACTACAGTAAACAGTAAGTAAACCAAAATGTTTTTGCACACAAAGTGCACACTGGGACCAGTCCCACACTTGGGTATGGACCACTAGTGCCGACTAGTCCCCTGTAAGAGATGGCTACACCCACAAGCCCTAAAACTGACTTTTTAACAAATTTACTGGTGGTGTTTGCTGCCCCACATCCTTAAAAGGACTACTGGATTTTTTTGTCAATTTGAAAGTCTTTAAAAGTGCTTTTACTTCAGAAATAGTGTGTGCTGCCTGCTTGCCGCTGCTGCAGTGATTTCGGACTAGCACAAAGCACTGTGACGTAATACACGCCGGTCTAACGAGAATGCTTCATGAGCAAAGGATCTCATGCTGCCAGAATCCAGTCATGGGTCTTCAACATAATTTGACCTTGGCTGAGCATTCAACTGTAGCACAATTTGGGCATGTGCTGTATCTTGGTCATATGACAGCTTCAGAACCACTTCTGCCCCTCTCTGCTTTGGTGTGGGAGAGACACGAGTGTACAGCCACTGCAGTGAGACTCCGGGAAGTAAAAAAAAAAAAAAAGGCAAGCCAGCAGCACCAATTTCCTTAGGTGCTCCAACCCCAAATTTTCACACTCACCAATCGCCATTTCTCCACCCCATCTTGCGTAGCAAGACTGACCTTGCTAGAGACCATGATATGATACATCCCAAACTACCCTAATACACACAAACAGGAAACAGCCATTAAAAGTTATAAAATAAACAAAAGAAACAAAGTCTTTTTCTTTTCTGAACAAGATCGGCAGCACAGTTTCGGCCGTTTCTCACAGCGTGAGAAAAGCTCTGTTCCCCCGTTACCGAAAGAAAGGGGGGAAACATAGCAGCTTCACCTTTTTCTTTAAAAATGTGAATCTACCTCTTTTTTATTGTTGCCTTCCAGTTTCCTTGCTCCACTGTCAGCACTGCAGAAAACAATTTTTTTTTGGGGTGGGGGGGCCGATGTCTGTATAATTACATCATAGCCTGCACTTCTTTCTGAGTGCGTGCGTGTGGAGGGAGAATAGTCAACTTTCTGAAAGGATGCAACTACGACCTGCCTCTGTGTGTATGTGTGTTAACCTTGACAGTGTGCTCCAGTCACAACTATGGAGGCTCCTCTAGGACAAAAAAGCCTAGCTCAAAAAAAAAAAAAAAAACACCACACGCGCGCGCACACACACACACACACACACACACTGTAATACAGGTGGAGGAACTATTTTATTATAAAATTTACTTTAAACTGTTTAGTAACTTTTTTTATTAAACCAATTTTTTTTTTTCAATACCCATATTCTAAGCCCAATAATACCCTTCAGGGTGAGCGGCACTGGGAAATACTGGAACTTCCAGGTGCTATAAGGCCCTCCCGCCTGTGGTGTCGGGCCTCATTACGCCCCTGGGCAGTCTAGTATTTCCCAATACCGCCCACCCTGTTGGGTGTTATTGTTTACTTACACTGCTAAATTTTCATAAATTTCTCAAATATCTGAATCAGTTCTTATTTATGGATCCAGTCATTTCTAATAATTTCTCTAGATCCCCTCATGGACCGGAACTTGAGACTTCCAAAGTTTAATACATCTCTCGGTCAAAAATCCTTTTTATACCATGCTATAAAAACGTGGACCATATCACCAGATCCAATTATATAAATACGGTCCTATTCTGTTTTTAAACCTGTTCTTAAGAAAATCTGTCTCCCAAGTTCTCTCTTCAGACGCTCAGGGTGGTTGTCATTATGTTACAAACCAGTCTCTTTTTATTTCTACATTTATGTACCTTATGTACATGAAAATGGGCATTTATGACCTTGGGTTCTTACCTGGTCAACAAATTTTAAAGAAATACATTTGGCATGGAAAGAGTTACAGAAACACGTGGTCTGTTTTTCAGCAACCGTTCATGATTCTGAATACCTTCACCTCATCTGCCCTGGTCACACCACATCTCCTTTTTTTCTATGTAGAACCATCCATCCTAGCTCTTCCAATACTTCCTTGCGCGTCTTGTTTTTACACAACAAAATAGCCAAGTCTGAGCAACAAACAAAATGTTATTTTTCTGGTTTGCTGAAAGAATGTTTGCAAATGTAATTAGTAATGTAGTGAACTGTGCATCATGTTCGTGTATGTATGATGAAATGCTCACTCTTGCAAATGGCACAATTAAAGATCCCACTACCGTTTAAAGAAACACAAAAACTGTGCCACTGGTGGGCAACAAAAAACACTTTCAAGGCTTCTGGTTTTCTGGCAAGCACCAGAACAGTGCTCGTGTTCCCGTAGCCCCACACTGGCAAAAAAAACCCAACACAGCAGGCTCAATGATGAGGCTGTGAATGCCTCCTGTCCCGGGCACTCCTTATAAAAGGAGATGGTGCAACTCAATGGGTATATTTCTCAGAGAGTACACACATTCTGAATACGCTTTCAGGAAATTTTAAGCAATGAAAAAATCTGCCTCAAATTGTCAAACATTTAAAAAATACTTACTTTAATAAACATGCAGTCACGTTATACTGGAAGTGCGCTTTGACTAGGAGCTGCCTCAGCATGTGTATTTTCACGCATACAAATGGTACAAAGAAAATGACTTGGGATACCATTTTCTTTCATATTGGACCCCATTAAGTAATTTTAGCTTCCTGAGTATAGCTGGAATTCTTTTGAGCAGGAAGTGCACTCATAACCTTAGCACTAAAGCTGAACTTGTTTTTACTGGCAAAGCCTCTCCCCAACCCCACAAACACAAAACACGTTCTATGTTGTAATTATCTCTAACTTCCAACTCTGCATTTTACTAACACACCTGTATAATCAGAAAGGTCTGATGACAGACAAAATTGGGGTATAATTTGGTACAGACTTAAGTTGCTTTTCTTAAAACCTTTACTACCCTAGAGGCCTCTAAACCTAATGTGTAAAGTTCAAAGCCAGAAAACTAGAACTGATCCAAGCTAGAATGATTTTGAAGCAACAATCATTGCTTGTTCCTGCAGATGTGTTGCTCCAGGGTTTAAAATGTCTACATGAACCAAATACAGTTTTAATAATTGGGACTGCTCTTCTAAAATTCTTTCAAAAATAGAATGGTAAAAGCAGCACAAACAGTTGACCCTGGCCAAATCTGTTCTCACCTAAATCAATTGCATCACCTAACCCCCTCCCCCAAAAAAAAGAAAGAATAGCAGCTTGAATATCTAACAAGATCCCCCTCAAGATGTGACTGGTTCATTTGAGACATTTGGTTGGCTGGATAAATCCTTTGGCAAGTCCTATGACGAGTGCACCCTCCCCCAACACACACACATGCACAAGAAAACAAAACAAAACAGGAATAGTCTTTGATGGTAAGCATTTTAGATGTTGATTTGTCTTACTGTGTACCATAAAGGTGGAAACATGTTATTGTATGAAAAAAAAAAACTCGGGTAAATATGTGCCAATCAGCATACTATACCGGATGTTGGCATATATCTTGCTGGTGACTGAAGTGCTCCTCCTATACAGAGAACTGATATACAGGTATATACAGTACATATATATGGGATATAGCTTGCTTTGTGTTTTTTCTGTGGGGCTAACCATGACCCAAACCCAAAAGACCAACTTAGGGCTGGTTCATTTTCCCTGGGGTGTAATACAGACGAGGCACACTGATGAGTCCTGGGCAGGACAAAACAAGTGTCCGTGTCTTCTGTTTGCACCCTCTGCAGACTGTGAGAGGCCCTTTGGCACCATGCATTCCTGCTTAAAGCCGAACCAGCCAAAAATGTCATGGTTATTTGCATTTATATCCCATAACGGTTTGAATTATGGAGGTATGTATGATTTTGTATTTCTAGTATATCCCACATACATAACATCTGCAGCCAGTACTTACCAGTTTTGGAATTTATGGTGAAGAATGCCTGCGGGTTCCCACTGGTAATCTTATAGGTCAGTCTGTCACCGGAGCTGGAGTCCGGATCAAATGCCTCAATTTGAATTACAGGTACATCCTTGGCTGAATTCTCAATTACTTCTGGGTAATAAACAGGCTCAGACGTTTGTGGGGCATTATCATTAACATCCTCAACCTCTATGTAGACTTCAATGATAGAAGAGAGGGGCACAACACCCTGGTCTGTAGCGAAAACAGTTAACCAGTAATATGGCTTTGTCTCACGATCCAGAAGCTCTGCAGTTCTTATAGTTCCTGCAATAAGAAGCAAACAATCAAACTTACTACAACTATAAATACAGCCATCATATTCCAATAAACCAGGTTTTTTTTAGTAAATCATCAACCCATTAAAAGCTAGAAATCTGCTTTATTCTGGCAGTCCTTTTTTTTCCCCCCAATCATTTTGACAATAAGATCTTTAGCTGATGCAAAGTAATCAGTAAATTATTTTCAAGCCAGGGTTGGTCTGCCACAAGAGATGCATGAGTTGCTCAAACCGGCATACCAAAAACACTGGTACAACAGTGAGTAGAAAATAGAGACTGCAGTTCAGTAAAATTACAATATGCAAAGCTATTTTTAAGAACAGATCATCAGCAATGCACTGCCTTTCAGTTACCTCTAACTACAGCTTTAGCAGTCCTTGAATCTCTGTAACTCAAAACTAGTATTCCTTGAGGTCACTGTAAAAGAACAGTTGAGGTACAGTGACCATCAGTTAGTATGGTATAACTCTGTGCTGGAGGACAAAGGTGCGGGATTTTAGGAGGGCTGATTTTAGCAGACTGTGGGAAGTACTCAGAGGTAGGTTGGAGGGGGGTAAAACTGGCAGTGGGGTTGATGAGTATAATACAGAAGGGGTTAGAAAATGTCATTTGCCTCTGTGTATGGAAGGTGGGGAAGAGAAGGAAAGCTATATTGTATACAAGGGAAGTAGAAGAGATGGTGAAGGTGAAGAGGATGACACAACCAATCAGATGAAAATGGGCATGTATTTAAACAACTTGAAGGAGGCTAACAGGATGGTAAGTAAGGTGAAAGCAAAGCCAATCTCAAAATAGCAGGGAGAGAGAGACAAGGCCTTCTTCTGCTGTATCAGGGAGAAATGGAAACCAAGGAGGATTGTCAGGCTGAAAAGGGGGGGGGAAGAGTTATGAGGAAAGTAGTATTGGTACAGGAGACCTACTGAAATATTACTTCTGTTGTCACTACAGTGGAGAATGGGCTACCCGCACAGCGTGGGATCAGGCCGAGGAAGTGGGGGAGGGGAAGGCCATGGACATGGGAGTTTTGGCAGAGGAAGGGTCTAGGGTCAGTTGAAAGTAGACAAATCCACAGGTCCAGACGGTCTGCATCCAAGGGTGCTAAAAGAGATGGAACAGTGCTCTAAGTACCACCAGCAGACCCCTTCAGTTGTTTTCTGGATACAGGACCAGGACCAGTACGAACTGACTAGAAGGTCGATGATGTGGTGCCACTATACAACAGCAGTAAAAGGGATGACCTGGGGAACTATCATCCTGTAAGCTTGACCTCAATATTGGATAAGATGGTGGAATCCATAATCGAGGAAAGGCTGGAGGCATTTCTGTAGGTAAATCAGTCTACATGGCAGTAGACAGCATGAGTTCATGAAGGAACAATCTTGCCAGACAAACTGGAATGATTTCTCTGACTGGGTAATATCGGCGGCTGACAGGCAAGGCTGTGGATGAAAGGTACCCGGACTTTAGTAAAGCATTCAACTCCATCCCACACAGAAGGCTACTTAAACTGTCAGTCTATGGTGTAGGGGAGAAACGGACAACCTGGCTTGGAAACTGGCTGGAGGGGAAAACACAGAGAGTGGGTTTTAGTGAGGAATTTTCAGAGGTGTGGGCCAGTCACCAGTGCTGTCCTGCAGCAGTCGGTCCTGTGGCCAGTGTTTTTCAACATCTTCATTTGTGTTATAGGTTTTGATATCCAAGGCAAGATTTACCTTTTGCAGACAACTTCAAAACTTGTGGGAGGTGGACAGCGAGGAAAGAATAACGATAATGAAGGAGGATTGTAGAGACTGGAGAGGTGTCCCCCAAGGTACAACAGTTGAGTTTCAATGCAATAAAGTGCAATATCATAAACACAGAAGCAAAGAACCAAAGGACATGTTTCACACAGCAAACTAGTGGCTTTCCAGGGGTAAACTAAAGACTAAACTATGATCTCCATGTAAAATTATATCTCTCCCTCTCTTGCAAACATAAACTGTAATAAACACATACGATGCCATACAAATAAAAGGAAGGAAGATGGGTAGAACCCAAGGTCAGTGGTGCATAGATAATTAGTATTTGTAAGCGCACAGAGAATTCAGCACTCATGTCCTGGCATTTGTGCACTCTCATCTCTGACATCACTACAGCACAGCAGTTAAGATCCTCCAACCTCTCCTTGTAGGACCTCCCCTGCTGGCCCTGTATCATTTTGGTCCCCCTCCTCTGAACTGACTCTGGGCAGTCCTTATCCTTTCCTAGATATAGGCTGAAAAAAAAAAAAAAAAAAACACACAGCACTCCTGGTGCATTCTAACCAGTAACTTTTATAGGAGCAGAATCACCTTCTTTCTCCTACTTGTGAAGGCCTTCCCCATGCAACCCCAGCATCCAGTTTACTTTGCCGTATGCCCTGTCGCAGTATGCAGAGGTTTCAAGACTGCCACAAATTACGACTCCCAGACCCCTTCCCTTGGTAGTTTGCTCCAGGCGTACTCCACCCATCCAGCTGTCAGATTTTGGGTTCCTTCTCATTATGTGTATAACTTTGCCCTTTCTTTCACTGGATTTCAGCTGCCATAGCCCAGACCATTTCTCAGATTTTGGGAGGTTCTCCTTCTGTTCCCTTAAGCCTTCTTCACTATCCACCCTGCCACATAACTTGGTGTTGTCCACAGACATATCCTACTATGCATGTTCTCTTCAATATCACAAATTAATACATTGAAAAGTACTGGACCCAGAACTGACCCCTGAGGTACACTGCTCATCACTTTCTTAGCCCCCCCCCCCCAAGTTGGCCCTATTTAGTACTACACCTTTGGTCCCGTCACAAGGTCAATTACCGACCCATCACATTAGCCTATCCCTTATTCACTGGAGTACCTGTGTCTTCATCAGCCTTTTAGACACACAGTCAAAGTCCCCGGAGTTCAATTTATATGCCTCTGCACTTTCAGCGCTAGGTTGACCCATATGGAGTAGTGACTGCATTAAGTGGCTTATCCACCTGACATCCCACACTGCCACTATTAGTCAGGATTAGATCCAGGATGTTCCCTTCTCTGGTGGGTTCCTCCACATGTTGGGTCAGTAAGGAGTCCTAGAACACAACCATCACCTCCTGGTGTCCTCACTTTTGGGATGCAGCAGTTGATATCAGGCAAGATCAAGTCACCCACTAGAATAAGCTCCACCCCCTGGTCACCTTCTTTATCTCTATCACCAGTTCCTCATCCACCTTTTAAGGTTGGCAGAGTGGTATGTAGACCACTCCCATATGAATCAGCCTTTATTTCTCAGGGGCTAGTTGCAACCAGAGAGTTTCTGCCCCCCCCCCCCAATCTAACTAGTGTCAGTCACTTTTATGTGCTCCCAAGCATATAACGCAACTCCCCACCATTTATCCCTTGGCCTATACTGTCTAATAACATAACCTCCACAGAAGAATATCTGAGTAATAACTGCGTAAATACACTCGCACAGCATTTTATGATAATCTTACAACAGAATTAATAGAAATCATTGTATATTAATATATATATATTTTTTTTATTGTCACAAGCACTAGAGTTTGCACTATTTCTACTTGATGTTTTGGGAATTCCAGCATCACCGGTGCCACTGAAATGGAGAGAGTATCTTTAACTGCAGTACCATACAAATGTGTGCCAGTTCCCCATTCTTTACAAAGCATTAAGGATAACACAAAAGGTCTGTTCAGCAGGGCTGCTGCTGAGACATGCACTTTTTCACTCCTCACTGCATATTATTTAAATAAAAGGACCTTCGTCACATTTAACTGTTGTGCCCCAGTGATGTCAGAGACAAAAACATGAGGACACCAAGAGGTGAATGCTGAATTCTTTATCTGCCAGACAAACACATAAATGGTCACATACTGAATGGTATTTCACTTTACTCTTGGTGTACTGTGTACTGTTCAGTATAGCATTTTAAATGGGAGTGCCCTGTAGACTTATTGTATATGATCAATATTTGCTGTGCACAAATTTTCATCCACTTACAAATGTTGCTGTAAGCCAGCACACCGGTGCAGCGGCAGGGCATCCGTTCAAGACACTGATGACCCGGGTTCAAGAATGGACCGGAAGTCAGAAAGAACCAGCCAGGGCAGAGAAAGGACTGAGTGCCGCCTGGCAACTCTCCATCTCTTGGGAGCCAGCATTCAATACTAGCCCCGAGAGGCTTGGGAGCCGCAGGTACTGTGGCCACACATTACAGGAGGTGGAACAGATGTGGGTGCGCCTTTTAACGTCATTGCATGTCCTGCCTCCGGGAAACACCAGCACTCCAAAACAAATCTGGCCCAGTGGGTGATACTCCGCTGCCACTTCTGCGGCAATGAAGGTCCACTGAGGGAAGTCCCGCACCTGTGGCCCTGTCCTGGGGGGTAAGTGAGGGCTAGAGACTTGTCCTGGGGAAGGGGCACCTACCCAGGGTGTAAGCCTGGTCTAAGAGGTGGTGAACGGGGGCAGGGGCTGAGAAGCCTCTGCCCGACACAGCACAGGGTGGGGGTACCGAGCAAAAAAAAAAAAAAATGCTGCTGTAACCTACTAGTGAGGTAACTACTGTGGTACCGTTTCTTACTGTACCACTGTAGCTGTGTCAAGAGAAAAACATACACAGCACAACATAATGGCCACATGAAACCGAAACAACACAGCCACAAGGGACAACTTGAGCTGGGCAGTAAGGTAACTCCATCGATGCAGCAGGCACAATAACCAGGTGGTGAGTAAGGAGGACCATGTACTATGTAAAACCATACCAAATCAGCCCTTGTTTCCACATCCAGGATTGTGACGACATTGATGAAACTGAAGCCAAAGAAGATCCTCTCAGTAGTTTTGGGGGGAAGGGAGGGGCAGGAAAGCGAGCACCTAAGAGGTGGCTGGCTACCAAGCAGACATGACGGACCATTAGGCCTATTCTGCTCGCTTTTAATATGTTAGTATGTTAGTATTATGGACCTCTCTCTATAATGTCACTCAACCCTTCACGGAAACACAACCTTGTTGTGTACAGATATATTTGCCATAGTTAAGACAGTTTGTGAACGACTGAGGATTCTTTCCATACTCCCCAAATTTGTAATGGTATTTTCTCCAAGGCTGTGTTCAAAGTTCATTTCAAAAGTCACACCATTCCCCCACATGATGCAAAGCATAATGGGATGTATATGAAAACCCTCATCAAAATGTACGCTGATTCTGAGGCCAATCCAGCCTAAATGTTCATGGTGATTTGCATAAACATCTCACAATGCTGTACATTACATGGATATGTTTGATTTTGTATTTCTTAGAAATCTGACTTTGTTGTCAGTGCCCTTTTGGGTAACCCTTGCCTCAGGGCTTTTGTGTTGAGGTTCTTTGTTTAGCTTAAGTTCCTTTCAATCACACTGGGGGAAAGCAGCATTCTAAAATCCCCCTTCCTGGATCCAAAATACTGCAAGGGAGAAAACTTGGTCCCATTCAAGATTTATTTCCTGATTTTATGTCAAGAGCACAGAGAGAAAAGGGCAGGCTGGGACTACGTGGGTACCCTTAAGTCCAAAGGCAGATCTACTGAAAGGGCATCATAGTGAGATATAAAGACGCAAGCAATTATGTACTGAATTTTAAAACTGTTAACACAAACATGGTAGGTTCACATTGTAATGTATAACACCCTCCCCCGGCAAGTCCTATGTTAGAAATTAAAAGCAAAATTGAAATTAACTGCAAGTGGCTCCATCTCCTCCTAGTGCAAAATGCTATGCAGTCCCAACAGCATAGAACCTATGCCAAATGCCTGCATTAGCCACCAAATGTCCCTCATCGATAAGTAAATGTTATTCACTACCCTAGGAAAATCATGTTAAAAGCAAGATAAACTGCTAATTAATCCAGTATGGTCCAAATATTAATTCCTAGTGAACCGACAGAATCATAGTCAGCTACTGTCTTCTGGGACTGAAGCATCCCTCCTTTTTCATAGCTAATTACAGTACATGCTTAGCAAGACAGTATACACAGTGAAACATTTCAATCTCTCCTGCCCTCTGAGCACAAGCTGTATGCCTGCCATTGTTTACATACTTGCCAAATGCTATTAAACTTGGGCACCACACTGCTCCTGAGCAAGTGGCAACCAAACCATAAAACACTGCTGTCCCTGTCCACCCTATTCCAGCAGAGCACACACAAACTACATACAGTATCATTAGACTACAGTTGATGCTCAGCTGTGTCTAATTAAGCCGCCTCAGACAATTATGACAAATCGCAACCCCTATCACTAAGCACCAGGCAGCAATTGCAGAGCTCAAGGATTATCTCTTAGTTCTTTTCCGCATCTCCCCTTGTCATGTGCATTTTTGAAATGACTGCCTGTCACTTCAAGTTGTTACCGCTTCTAAGTCCTAAACAGGCAGAATCCTCTATCTCTGTGAACTCCAGACACCCTGGTCCAGATGTTCAAAGTGATCATCTTACACCCAACTCACAAGATCTCATTTTTTGTTTGTGATTTAATATGCTTTTTCTCTGCCACACCTTCAGAAAACTCAGCACCCGCCACCCCCCATTCACAGACTGCCCCCAGGGCTTACCCACAACGGTGATCCAATCCCAGGCCTAACCCCTGCTGGGTGGGACTGTCAGCTGACCTTTATCTTGTAAATTGGACATGTCATAGGTGTGGTCTTGCCTTGTTGGGTACGTCATAATGGAATACTAAACCAATCAGACAGTAGCTGTCACAATGCTGATGACATCACAGTAGTCACAAATAGAACCAAATTATGACGACACCACAGTAGTCACGTGCAGCACTGAAACCAGAGGATTTGATAATCATATTTCGATTCTTGACCATTTTTGTGCTACTGGTGAGCAAAAAAGGCTAACAAAAGACAGACAGATTTTGTATATTCAATCGGCTAGAACTTTTGAAACTGCCCAACTGACAGTTACCAGATTTACAGGATCCAGAGATCCTGGCAAAACAAAAAAGCACATTCAGTATTTCAGGTTATTTCGTCCAGTGATGGCAAGGATATTAAGGTGCAAAAAAAGCAGGATGGAACAGCATTTGTAACCCTAATTACAGGGGCACAATATGCTAGAGATCCTAGGACTTGGTTCTTCTGCTCTTTAACACTGTGCGCTCAGAGTACAGATTCCCGGCGTAGATCCTGGCAATTGTGGTGCGTGCTAGAGCACACCCAGTCTTTTGGTAAACATGCTTCTGCCATGTCTGTATGCATTTCATTCAAAGCTGTTACACCTGCACAGCGCATTAGTTAAACCTGTCTGTCCCTCTGTTAGCAACTGCTGTAAAGTATAAATGGATGTGACCAATACAATCAAGTCTCTCCCCTGAATTTTGATCCCACTAAACAAGGACAGCCTTGCACATTCCCTCTTTATCCAATTAACAACTGCCTGAGTGATAATGCCTGCAATTCCATGGGATGATCTCTTTACGCAAGTTTATCCACGAGAACTCTCAATGACAATAATGGTTCTGGTACAGAATTCAAAAACCTGCAATCACTTCTTATCACAGCACGGAAATTTTGTTTTAATGCAGCCTACACTAGGAATGGCACTTGAAAGAACTGTGGCAGCAGAAAAAGGCAAATCTCTAATCTGAAACATTATGCTTGAAATCAGATTCCAAATATGATTAATCAGCATTCTAATAAGCAAAGAAAAATCACTAAAGCTGCATTAGTCTTTCCAGAAGCTTTAATTCGCTAGCTTGAAACACAGCCAAAAAGGTAAATGCTATTATCTTTTTACAAAACCATGCCACTAAACATGTTTGGGTTTTTTTTTCATTTATTGCAATGTTAATTAAGTACTAGATGCACTAACTGAAGGGTAACATACTATTCAAAAGATGCACAACCTACTCCTGCAAGTGTGGATGGGTCACATTTTCCATGGTCAGTAGTTACCCTAAATAGGTTACATATCACTGTTCTGCTTACAGTCTATGGAAACATGTTCAGCAAATGACGTGAAATTAAGTCTACAGCTAGGTTAACACAGATGACAAACTCATTCAGCAACTGCCCTCCATTCTTGGACATAAATAAAAGACCCTTCTTGTTGATTTCAAACTTGTTGGAGATTTCACAGTCGCCAGACTCAGAATGTTAAGAGGCAACTATAAGCAAGCTGCCTGTAATTAGATTATCTGTCATGTTTTATCCTCTAAAAATAGTTAGGGGGGTTGCAAGACTACAGTTCCTCTTCCTAAGGGGAAATAACAACAGAGGCAATCAGTTCCTCCTGCCAATTTCAGCACCTGACCTAAGATGCAATGCACTGCATTCTGTCACTACCATGCAAGGGGCTCTCTCCAATAAACATTTTTCCAACAAAGGAGCATACACACCAGGAGCCCACCTATTACTGTGCTCTAAGTGGGATTTGCCCATTGAGGGTCTGAGACACCCTTAAATAAAACTGGGGCTCCAGTAAAAAGTTTGAGGGTTCTGGAGTGCAGGCGCAGTAAAAAGTGCTGAACTGCAGAAAATAAGTGCCCCAATTTAGGAAAGCGGCAGTTGTCCATGGAACGCATATCGAGAAAGCACCTGCACCCTTTACTGCTGATTGCATGCAGAGGACGTGGATAGCCACGTCCCGCAGAGCCCTGCCATCAATGGCTGCTTATGCAATAGATTGAGGTGTAAAGTTATATTTGTTGTATTTGTGTCCTGGTCAAATACAGCATATTTTTTTAAAGTAAAGTAGTACTTCCATTTCAGTAAAAAACAAAACAAAACAAAACAAAAAAACACACACACACAAAAGTTATACACACTAGTGACACACTACATGGGGGCACATGCAGACAGACCTCTAGAGTGACACACACGGACCCCAGTGACACACACACACACACCCTTTAACACATGTGGGCCTCTGGTCTCTTGACACAGACAGGGTGGAGGCTATCCAGAAGAGGGCAACCAAAATGGTGCAGGGTCTGCACCAGAAGACATATGAATAAAGACTAAAGGAGCTTAAGATGTATAGCCTCGAGGAAAGGAAGGAGGTGGGGGACATGATAGAAATGTTCAAATATCTTAAGGGAATCAACAAAGTCCAAGAGGCAGCATCTTTCAGAAAATGTGTGCAAGAACAAGGGGCACAATTTGAAGATTGGGGAAGAGCGGCTCAAAGTAATGTGAGAATTTCTTCACAGAGAGGTTGTAGAGCGCATGGAACAGCCTTCTTGAGGAGGTCAGAAGAGTCAAAAATAGTGGGGAATTCAAGAATGCAGGACAGACATAAGGCAGTTCTAGTGGGGGCAGGAGGAAGTAGGCTGTTGGTTGACTAGGATCTGCAGCTTATCCGTTAGGTAGGGAAATGGGCAGACTAGGTGGGCCAAGCGGTCCTTATCTGCCAACAGATTCTATGTTTCTATGGACGGACATACACATGGACCCAGAGAGTGACACAGACCTACAATCAGAATCCCTAATAGAGAGAGACGCCACACACACACACACACACACACCTCTAAAGTGACACATGAATTCACATGGCCTCCCTGTATCAAACTCGCTAGATGGAGAACCCCAGCGAAAATGAGATGTGCTACCTTAGAAGATATCCTGAGCAACTAAACTATAATACGTAAATACAGTGAAGCCCACTTAATTGCATACCGCTTAACAGCAAATCCCGCTTTAATGAAGAATTTTTTCATTCTCATTTCCCCATCTGTGACATTACAAGCAACTCGGTTAAAGGTATGCAACTCACCCATATAAACGCATATTTTTAAAGTGTTCATAAACACATAACTGCCATGCAGCTGTCATTGTGTAGTCATTAGCAGCTAGTACAACAGAACGCCAAGCGTTTCAAGCACTGACTAATGAGCTGTTAATTGTTTAATTACTGGTCTATAAAACTGCAGTCCTTGTGATGCATTCACATCTCTCTCTCTGTATGTGTCATGATGGCCGAAACAGAAAAAAAGCAAAAAGAGCTCTCTTACTGAAAAAATAAATGCATTAAACCAAGTCGCAGTTCTAGCACCTGAATGAAAAAGTCAAAGTATCAACGTTGTCAAAGCAAATCACACTGAACCAATACACACTATATTAAAATGAAACTGTCCAGCCAAGTTCAATCACACTCACCTCCCCGATTATCAGGTACAGGATGGGCCAAACTAGAAGGGGATTGGGGGTTACTGCAGGGGAGGGCTGGGAGGAAGAAATCACTGTGGATAGAGTGAGGGAGGCCCTTTGGAAGCTAAAAACTGAAAAGGCGCTTGGGCCGGATGGGCTACATCTGAGGGGTTATGAAGGAACTGGCGGATGTGCTGGCAGCTCCACTGGCTGCACTCTAACACCTCTCTGCAGACAGGATGGGTACCTCAATCTAGAGAGGAGATGGGGAATTTTAGGTCTGTCAGCCTAACATCTGTGGTAGGCAAAGTAATGGAGGGCACTATCAAAGAGAGGCTTGGGAGGCAGTTGGAAAGGTTGGGGCACCTGGATGACAAACAGTATGGTTTTGTCCCGGGAAGATCGGGTCAGACCAACCTCATGGAGCTTTATGACTGGGTGACGGGGGTCCTGGACCGACAAAGGCTGGTGGGCGTCCTATATCTGGATCTCAGCAAGTTTGGTTCCATACCCACAATGGGCTGCTAACAAAGTTGGGGGAATGGGTGGGAAAGCAGTTGCTCAAGTGGGTAAAAAATTGGCTTACGGGGCGAATACAGAGGGTAGTGGTCGGCGGGACAATCTCTTCCCCCAGGAAGGTCATCAGTGGAGTCCCCTAAGGTTCCGTACTGGGGCCACTCCTGTTCAATGCTTATGTTTCAGATATTGGGAGGGGGGTTAGGAGTAGCAGATGATTCTTGGCAGATGATTCAAAACTGGGAGCGCTGGCAGATCGGGAGGAAGCAAGACATACAGTCCAGAGGGACCTGGATACCCTGGAGGAGTGGTCAAGGAGGTGGAGATTGAAGTTTAATGCAGGGAAATGTTGGGTGTTGCATCTGGGGGTCAAAAACCCGGGTTATGTATACACCTTGGGGGGGGTCACACTGCAAGCCACATCGGGTGAGAGGGATCTAGGGGTGGTGGTAGATATCAAAACGAGTAACACTGAAAACTGTAGAAGAACCACAGCCAAAGCAAACAGGATACTGCGCTGCATAGATGGGGGATTATGTCCAGGAGGAGGGAGGTGATCCTCCCTCTGTATAATGCCTTGGTCAGGCCGCAACTTGAGAACTGTGAGTAGTTCTAGAGACCTCATGTTAAGAAGCACTGCTGGAGAGGGTCTAGAGGAGGGCGACCAGGATGATTCAGGGCATGAGGGAGGCCCTAGGAGGAGAGACTGGAAGAGCTCGGGCTGTACACACTGGGAGGAGAGACTGGGGGGGATGATAGGGGTATTCAAATGTAAAAGGAATAACAAAGGAGGAACCAAGGAGATGTTCAGGATAAAGGGGGAGAACAACCAGGGGGCACGAGTGGAAGCTGAAGGGGGAAATTACAGGGGGGAACGTAGGAGACATTACTTCACTGAGAGGGTAATGGAGCCATGCAATGTGCTGCTGGGAGTCTGGTGGAGGAGGGCACAGTGGATGGCTTCAAGAAGGGGTAGGACAGGTACAAGGGGAAAGTGAAGCCAAAGACGACCCTCTCAGGAGCTGGGGGAGCAGGAAAGCGAGCACCCAATAGGTGGCTGGCTACCAAGCAGACATGACAGACTATTAGGTCTATTCTGCTGGCTTTTAGTATGTTAGTATATTGGATCCAAAAAGCAAATCAGATACCTACTATCAATGAGACAAGACTATGTGATCATGGTTGCTAGGGTGTTGTCACAGAGACAAGAGGTCCATGGGGTCATGTGACCAAGGTTGTTATGGTTGCTATGTTGTTGTCGTCGGCAGTACAGCAGGGCTAAGTAAGTGAATTTCAGTGCGGGTGAAAAATACAAACTGTGGGATAAGACAGCCTGCCGGCGAAGCAGTTGGATTTCTGCTTGCAATGCTGACAACCCGGGTTTGGGAACGGACCCAGAAGTCAGAGGACCGGTCGGGGACAGCAAGATAGAGTGTCCATGGGACTGCTCTCCTTCTCTGGGTGGGTGGGGGGGGCAAGTGTCTAGTGCTTGTTGCCCCTGGTGGAGGCTGGGGTGCTGCGCGCCAGTATGTTGGGGGCATGGTGGATGCTGGTCACTGCATCCCACCCCAGGCAGCAGTAAAAAAAAGTGCCGAACCCTGGCGTGATGCCCCCTACCCTACTGCCTCAATGGCCTTACTTGTCATGAGGGTGGTCCCTCTCCCATGGCCCAACCCAGGGAACAAACCGGGGCTAACCTACAGCTACTCTGGGAGGGAAGTCTCCCTGGCCCCACCAATGGGGAAGCCCAGGGAAGGGAAGGATGTGGACAGGGAAGCAGGATAACTGGAGCATGGCAAAAAAAAAAAAAACTGGGGGATTTCAGGCAGCAGGAAAAAAGTAGCCGTAGTCTGGAAGTGCTGGCCAACAAGAGAAACACACAGAGGTATGGGAAGCATGGGTAGTGTAAGGGTCGGAGTGGGATGTCAGCACCACAGTATCTTGACAGTACTGCACACTATTGTGAGTGTAGCCTGGACCGTGGAGGGTGTAGAGCATTGCATGTTTAGCAGGCAACCGTGAGGTGTTGGAACACCAAGACTGTATAACCCGCTTAAATGCATAATTTTCCCCAAGTCCCATGGCTATGCGTTTAAGCGTGTTTGACCAATACAGAGCAGCCTTAAACATGGGCAAGAGATCTCTGTTACTTAACTGAACAAATAAATCACTTCACAGGATTTAGTGAAAATACCCGCAGAAAAAAACATAAAAACTGGAAATGAGAAATGTTTCCCTAACAGAGAGTTTGCCAAGTGGCCTTCATTTTTTTTAAGACGACAGCTTCCCAATGATAATGAGAAAACACATGAAGTTACGGTAAATGCAGATTTCTATTAAGGTGTCAGGCAAGCAGGACTGTAAAACAATGTCCTCTTATTCAGCCACATGATGGGTACAGCAAGGGCAGTCACATTGCAGGTCTCCCCCATCACTGCCCCTCTAACATCTCTGCTCCGTCACGGAGTGCTGACTTCTACGCTCACTGAGGAGACTGACAAGGGTGCCAAGTAGTGCCAATTGTGACAGTGGTTTCTGTACTGTGAACAGCAGTATCTGCTGAGCATGGACTGAGACTACAAGAGTACTTTAGCTCTGTATTACATCAGAGAACGTTCAGCTACCCTGTGTATAGTG
Organism: Neoceratodus forsteri; assembly: GCA_016271365.2. NCBI lineage: Eukaryota > Metazoa > Chordata > Ceratodontiformes > Ceratodontidae > Neoceratodus > Neoceratodus forsteri. The sequence goes on from CM057453.1 coordinate 81,338,452, forward strand.
TACTATGGGAGCTCAAAGGCTTACAGCCTCTGTTCTCTTTGCACATCATTTGAACTGGTTCAAAAAAAAAGCATGCATTGTTCTGTGTAAATTTAGCCTCTCCTGGAATTCATTCTGCATACTAGAATGATGGGTATTGTTAGGAAAAGTGTGCAGTAGATGATTTATCTCCACCCTATTAAGAAAGGCTTCCGGGCTTCTTTTTTCATGTATTATGTTCCTAGTGAAGATCAGATTTTGTAAACTTGTGTATGCTGAACATTAAATGTAACGAGGTGAACTGTTTTTCAAAAGTACAATTAGGATCAGTTGATTAAAAAAAAAACGTGGATTTAACGCCACAGTGCATAACTGACACACATGAAAGTTGATTCCTGCGAATGATCTCTGCAAACAAGGTAATGTCCACACCAGTACACAATTAACTATAGGTTCCTTTGTCTGCTATTTAGGTCAAAAGGAAAATGACTCTCGGGGGTTGGAGTCACAGGGGACTTCATATGAATGAAAAAGATGGTGCAATAATGAGATGTCCAATGGGACTGCACAGAATTTAGCCCATTATTTCCGGTCCAGTGGATCTTTTGGGACTAACCCAGGCAGCTCTTACTGTTATCCTATTTATGGTTATTTTAACAGCTCCAGAGTATGTCTGTCAGCTAGGCTGCTTTTATGTTAGTCAGACTCACTGCGATGGCCACCGTTTATATTCAGTGAAATACACCATTTCTTAAATGCAAAAATGTTTTTTTCTGAACTCAGTTTAGAAATACAATGAACTACTGGCACTGTTCATGCATTTTACAAAGAAGAAAGGGTGCTGTAATGCAAATTCACAAGAGATATTGTGAATATACACGTTTTGGGGATGAGTAAGAGTTATTATGTGCTTAGGTTGATCCCTGTCAACAAGACACCCGTTGCAACAATTTTCATGACACCAGTCACACACTTATAATTTAGTATACAGTAAACTGCGCCAAATTTTGATACAAAATGCTGATTTTCACTAAATTTGAAGAAAATTGAAAGAAATGGATTTTCAGACAGGGCTTAAAATTCAGAGGGGGCTGCACAAATCGTACTGTTTTTAGCCCCTCCAATTTCTGAACCCCCATGCAGGACAGTCCCACTCACATGTGCTCACAACGACAGGGAGAAAATGCCATTAAAATGACTGGGTCCATTCAAATTTAATGGTGTTTTTTTTCTCAATGTCATAACTTTCTTACATTTTGATATTTTCTTCTATTTTTTGCTGTTGAGGCCTTATTTAGGCCCCTTCTCATCACTGTTAGTGTCAGTAGCTCAGCAGGTAACACACTCGCCTGAGGCCGGAAGGTCAGAAGGCTGTGAGTTCTATCCCCACATCCGGCACTTGGGTTAAATCCCAATACTGATACTGTAGTGCAGCATGAGGGGGGTGCTGCACTCCTGAGATGCCGTCTTTCGGATAAGACGTTAAACCGAGATACCATCTGCTTGTTCTGGTGGTAGTTCAGATGGATGTTAAAGCTCCCATGGCACTTCTCGAAATGAGTAGGGGAAATTTCCTCAGTGTCCTGGCCAGATTTCCCCCCCCCCATTCACTAAAAATACCACCAACAGCTTAATCTGGTTCGAGGTCAGTTGGCATCCATCTGTATCCTCCTCCCCTGGGTCGTCCCTGAAAATAGGCAGAATTTGTCTAGTGCACTTAACCAGTCAACAAAAACTAAATAAATATATTTTTCACATCATCCTATAAATGAGTGTTTGCAGACTACACCAATGTAGCCCACAAACGCCCATTTACAGGGTTTTTATACTACTGGCAGAGAGGCAACTAAGCACCCAGCTTTAACTTAAGTGATTTAGTCACATTCCGCAAATGCCTGTTTCACATAGTATGCCATGGCCACCCATGCTTCAGATTTTGAAGCTGCAATTTGTTTTGTAAAAAAAAAAAAAAAAATCTCAACACAGCCATTTTTTTTTGGATGTTTTTGTTTCTGGCCTCCCTTCAGTTTTCTGCATGCGGCCACACCCCCAGAACGATATCATGCAAGGGAACAGTCAATGTGTTATTTTTTTATTTAAAAGTTGGTCATCGGGAAAGGCACACTGAGCCGAAGCTTGTTTCCAGGTGCAACTCAGGGTAGGGGGCATGGAGCACAGTTTACAAAAATATAGATAAGAACAGGAATCACAGTAGTTTACAAAAATGATACAACAGATGCAGGAATAAAAACACAGTAGATTACAGTTAAAGAAGAAAACAATACATACATACATGTGGTACAAAAATAAATATCACCATGGTACACAGATGAGGCAGGAAAGAAAACAGCAGTTACATTTATATATATATATATATATATATATATATATATATATATATATATATACATATATATCACACACACACACAGTTGGTATGCAGAGAGGAAGGGAACAGTCCACTCATGCACTGTGACACAAGCGTAATGGGACACACTGGGCAAGGGAGTCTTTTATGGGCTACCTTCTAGCTTACTGTTTCCTGTACAGGTAGCAGGGTAAAGAGTATCTGCTGGGAAAGAAATACAGGTTACTCACCTGTAACAGGAGTTCTAGGAATGGTATATGTTGTTCATCCACACTCATTGGCAGTATCCTTGCCGCTTTAAATCTTGCCGGAAGGTCTTCAAGCTTGCTCCTCCCACCCACCCGGGTGGTATAACTCTCGGCTCCGCCCCATGACGCCAGATCTGGCCCGCTGGAAGCTCAGGTTGTGCGTCGAAGCCGGGGAGGTCGGGTGGGTCGTGTGGATGAACAACATATACCATTCCTAGAACTCCTGTTACAGGTGAGTAACCTGTATTTCTAGGGACATGGATATGTTGTTCATCCACACTCATTGGCAGACTCCTAGCAGTTCTCCGGGAGGAGGGAGGCAAGACGACACCCCATATACTTACTTGGGAAAGAGAGACTGGAGAACCGAGGCCCCAAAACCAGCATCCGGTGACTCAAGGTCGATGTGGTAGTGGGTAATGAAGGTGTTTGCTGACTTCCAGGTAGCAGCCTGCAGATTTCCTGGATAGGGCGTCCCTGGAAGCAGCCACCGTTGCAGCAGTATGGCGGGTAGAATGAGCTCTTATCCCTCTGGGAGGCTCCATGCCCGCCAACTTATAGCAGAGATCTATGCAGGAGGTTACCCACCTGCTTATCGTCCGCTTGGCTGCAGGTCTGCCAGATGCAGCTTCAGCGTGGGTGACAAACGGCTGGCGAACCTCTCCCGAATTTCAGCCATTACGCTCCTTATAATAAGCGACGCCTTCTAGGGTCCAGAGTATGGAGCTTCCATATTCGGCCTCCGGGAGGTGTGATTGGGGTAGAACACCGGCAGAGTCAACACCTGGTTAAGGTGAAACTCCTCACACCACCTTCGGAAGGAATTTCGGGTGGGGCGCAGGACAACCTTGTCCCTGTGGAAGACCAGGTAAGGAGACTCGATGGAAGCGCCTGGAGCTCTCCCATCCTTCTGGCTGACGGATAGCCACCAAGAAGGCGGTCTTCCACTCACAGGGTGAGAGAAAGCACACCTGCATAGGTTCAATGGCTTGCCCATGAGTTTTGCTAGCACAGCAGTAGATCCCCACGGAGGTGGGGGTTCCGCACTGGAGGGGAAATGTGATCAAGGCCTTTGAAAAGCGCCAGACCACCTTCTCCTGCGCCATCGACTGCTTCCCCCGCCCGCCTCGTAAGCAGAGATGGCTGCCAGGTGCACCCCTAGGGTCGCCGACCTAAGCCCTTGACTAGAAAGGGACCATAAATAGTCCAAGATGCTTGCCAAGGAACAGGAGGAAGGGTCCAAGCCTTGCTCTGACACCAAATGGAAAACCTTTTCCATTTGAAGGCATAGCATTTTCTGGTCGACTCTACGGGACGCCTCAACTACATTGAGGACCTCGTCGAAAGACCCAAGGCCTGGAACTCTAGCCTCCAGGAACCAGGCCGTCAGGTGCAGGGATTGAAGGTCCGGATGGAACACCTTCCCTGATTGACTGAGAGCAGGTCCGGCGAGCTGGAAGCTGCCGCGAGTCCTGGAGCTGAGACTGAGGAGATCTGGGTACCAGAACTGGCGAGGCCAGTCTGGGGCTATCAGAATCACCTGCGCCTTGTCCCTCCTCGCCTTGAGAAGCACCTTGTGGATCAAGGGAAATGGGAAAGCGTAAAAGAGGTCCCGGGTCCACTGCCTCGAGAAGGCATCCCCTGCAGCGAGCCCTGCTGAGGGGGCGGGCATGGAACAGACTCAGCTCGCTGCTCCATGGAGGCAAACAGGTCCACCTGAGTGTGCCCCAAAGGAGAACAGATGCTGTACTACTCCGCAGGAGAGACCACTCGTGGGATGCAGCCCTATCCGGCTCAGGGCATCGGCCAGGGTGTTGGAGGCTCCTGCCACGTGAATGGCTAGGAGATCCGCCTCCAGGCTGCGCACGAGTGACCAAATGCGGAGAGCTTCCTGCATAGAAGCATGGCCGCGGCCCCGCCCCTGGCGGGTTTAGATAGCATGGTCGTGGTATTGTCCGTCTGGACTCGGACCACTTGACCTCGGAGGAACGGAGCAAAGGGTGAGAGCTAGGCGGACCGCCGGAGCTCCAGCAGGTTGATGTGGCATCGGACTCCCGGGACCAGAGGTCATGAGCCCGTGTTCCCCAGATGGGCACCCCAACCCATCAGAGAGGCATCGGTCGACAGAGAGACCGTCGGCTCGGGGCGGACGAACGGGATGCCCTCCTGCAAATGATCTGGAACGGTCCACCACTGGAGAGCGTTCCACATCCCCTGTGTCACCGACACAAGCTGGTCCAAGGGATCGCGAGCGGCCAGGACCACTGGCTGGCCAGTCCCACTGAAGGGGACGATGTTCCAGCGGCCCAACGGACCACGCTGGTGCAGGCCGCCATGAGACCCAGGAGGCGCAGGAAGTCCCGGCAGGCGAATTGCCCAACCAGAAATGATCGGGCAAAGGAGGAAAGAACCTCGCCCTGTCCGCCGGAGCCCGCCTGGCTCAAGAGAGTCGAGCTGCGCCCGATGAATAGAATCACCTGCTGCTCGAGTTCCCGACTTGGCCTCGCTGATAAGGAGGCCCAGTTGAGAGCAGACCTGGAGGGCCAGATCTCTGACCACTCCGCCCCTTCCTGGAGGGAGCTGCTATCAGCCAGTCGCCCAGGTAAGGGACACCCGGACCCCCGGCCACAAGAGGAATGCTGTCACCACTGCCATGCATTTGGTGAAGACCCTGGGAGCTGGGAGACATGCCGAAGGGCATGGCTTGAACTCAAGAGAGATCCTTCCGCTCGAAGCGAAGGAATCTCTGGTGAGACGGACGGATAGGGACGGAAAACGCGTCCTGCAAGTCCAGAGAGCAGAACTACACGCTGCTCCAAGGATGGTATTATCTGAGCCAGAGTGACCATCCTGAAGGTTCGAGACCTTAGGAACTTGTTTAGGTCGTGTGGAGTGAGAATGAAGCGCCAGCCCCGTCCGTTCGGAACCAGGAAGTACCTGGACACAAACCCTGGGTCTGAAGGAGGGTCCACCACCTCTTACCTCCTTCTGGAGGAGGAGAGCCGATGTCGGCTCGACGAGCCGCCAGTGAGGCTGGGGATCCCGAAGCCTCCCGAGGCGACGGCTCTGAAGGGTGGTGCCTGCTCGAATTCCAGAGGCAGGCCTCTTCCCACCACCTTCCAAGACCCACCTGTCCGTGGGTAACAGCGGACCAGGTGGAAACGAAGTGCTGAGCGCTCTCATGGGGACCTGAGGGGTAGGGTGACGGGATGGGGCGACACCCCAGCCCGCCACTGGCAGGCTTGAGGAGGAGGGACCGCCGAGGGACCCTGGGCCCTTTCTCCCTGCCTCCTGTTAGAGGAAGCCGCGGTTTGGGTTTGGGATGCCAAGGCCGAGCCTGCTGGCCCTGACGTGTTGGGCCGGGCGCTGCCAAGGCACAGAAGGATACAGGGCTTAGGCTGTGGTTTCAAGGCCTTTGTCCTTCTGAGCCGAAGAGACCGAGTCCAAGGTGGCATTGACTTCTCGATCTCTGCAGGTGACCTTCCACCCCAGGGTCAAGAGGTCGTCCCCAAAAGGGAACATCCGCCAACTTGTGCTGGGTATCCAGGTAAAGGTGGATATCCTCAGCCAAGCCCGCCGACAGATAGCCACCGCGCCGCCACCGATCTCGGCACATGAGTCCCCTATATCCAAAGCAGTCTGAGCTGCTGTTTGGCCACTGCCCTTGCCCTGGTCCCGCACCTGCTTAACCGTAGTCTGCAGATCGGCGGAAGATGAGGGATGACTCATCCAGGAGCCCAACAGGGCATGAAAATGAAGCTATGAGGACGGGCCGGAACTGGCCTGACGGCGTCGAGAGGACGAGCGTAGATTTTTTCGCCTCGACGATCCAATTTCTGACTCTTGTCAGGAGGTTTGTCCACATCCCTGCGCTGCCGGCGCTACGAAAACGCTGTCGGTAACCAACCCTCAGCAGAGGGGTGTTCAAAACCGACAAGGAACCGGAATCGATACTTCCTGGCCATCCTGGTCAAGGCGAGGGCAGGAAGCAGGGCGCTGCCAAAGTTCCAGTGCCGGACCCACTATGGCCTCGCCACCGAAAGGCTCTCCGCCGGAGAATCCCTCGTCCAGAATCTCCGTGAGGGGATACCTGGCCTGCTTGGAACGGGTTCGAGCTCCATCCCGTAGACCCGAGATGAGCCAAGCAGTCCTAGGAAGGACGACGGGCTATCGCCCATTGACTGACCTCCTGAAGACTCCAAGTCCAGTCGCTGGAGAAGAAGGAGGAATCATCTTCGACTCGGAAGAGTCCTCAAGAGCTGCCTCTGGCCTGAGCCACCCTTCACCCGCCGAGGTCGGTCGGGAGTGAGGGTAACTGACAGCCGATGGGTAAACCCTTAGCCGACCGAGAATTCTGGTCGGAGCCCCAATTGGTGCTGTGGGCGGAGGTTCCACCGAATCGGTGAGCAGGCTGGTTTTGGCCGAACAACCGCCTGGGTATAGGCTCCTCGACAAGTCGAGGGTTGTGTCGGCCGCCCGTGACAGCCACTTAATGGTCGGGAAGGCGCCGGAGTCGGCTTATTCCCGCCAGGAGGAGCTGTTGTAAATAAGGTCTCGACGCCGACGCATTTACGCTGCTTCCCTCATCCCGAGGAGGAGGACAGGACGAAGCGGCGACGCGCCATCGCTGCAAGCCGAGACCGAGACCGCCATGACGTGGGAACGCTGACCGCCAAGAGGTCCGAGACCGAGACCCAGAGTCCCGACCGGGTCGGTGTGGGAGGTGTCGTCGGAACCGCACTTTAGGCTCGAAGGTCCATCCGAGGGCCCGGAACCGGAGGCACAGACGAGCCCACGGATCTCAACTCTCCCGGGAACCGGGAGAGGGGGAATCTCGCTGCTAAAGGCGACAGCTCGTCTCAATGGGTCGAAAAATTCGACTTCATCAGTGTGAGTCTCGTCAACTGACCTGACGGGACACCGTGAGGCCAGTGGCCGAAGCCGAGCGGTCGATCAAGCCGACGGACGACGGCCCGGGAGAGACCTTCCCGCCCCAAGAGCGCCGACGGAGGGATTCTACCTTGTCCTCTTTTGACCGAGAATAAGGTCCAGCAGACGCAGGCCCTTCTCTTTAGTGGAGAGAGGACAGACAAAGCCTCCTAAAGAAGCCGTAGGAAGAACCCAGAGAGAGCGGGATAAATGCCGCTCGAGGAAGATACGGCCTGCGCCGCCTTCTTCGAGGGCGTAATTATCCGCCGAGGCTGATCCGCCGAGCCCGCCGCCGCCGACACCGCCTAACCGGGCCTCCTTGACTTCACCGGAGGGAACGCTTCGGACGGCCCAGTTGCAATCGGGCAGCACGGTCTTCGGTGACGAGGCCGAGAAGATGAGCACAGGTCGCAAGCCTGCGGGTCGTGGCCAAGGCCTAAGTAGACACACGGAGTGTGGATCCGCCCGAGACATCTTCGCCCGCATGGGCATCTCCAACCGGGAGTCGATTTGGTCCATCGAGCCATGAGGGATCAAGACTTTTGCAAATTTTTATTTTAAATCAAGAAACGGAGAAATAGGAACTAGTCGAAACGCAGAGCGCTAAGGAGGAACCTGAGCTTCCAAGCGTAAGGAAGATCTGGCGCCATGGGGTGGAGCCGAGTTATACCACCCGGGTGGGTGGGAGGAGCAAGCTTGAAGACCTTCCGGCAAGATTTAAAGCGGCAAGGATACTGCCAATGAGTGTGGATGAACAACATATCCATGTCCCTAGAAACAGGCAGGTAGCTGCTACAGATGATAGTACAGGAGACACTATCTAGGGTAAGGTGCAGTAACAGATCAAGGAAGGGCGGAAAGGGGAAGGTTAATTAGAAGGGAGAAATAGAGAGGCAGAGGAGTACAGTGCGACATATATCCAGAGACAGAAATGAGTAATGGGGAGAGGATGCAACACCATACCTAGGGTAGGGCCATAAAGTAAATTGTGACAGAGGGTCTAGGAGGGAAAGGAACAAACACAGGAAAGGGGACAATACCAGCAAGGTACACTGAAAGCAGTAGGCAGTGATGCATACCATTCTGATAGGGGATGGTGGAGTTGCAGTATTTCGGGAGACATTTTGAAGACGGAGGTCCTGCCCCATCTGCATGCATCTCTCTAGGTTGGGCGGGTCAGTGGTCTCCACGTCGAGCTGGCTAGAATCCAGAGGACCGGACAAGAACACAGCTTCGTGGAGGTGGATAAAAAAAGACTGACTGACGTTTAGGCTTTATCAAATAAACTGCACAGTTGAAAGCATTCTTGAATGGACATATACAGGTTACTCACCTGTAACAGGAGTTCTAGGAATGGTATATGTTGTTCATCCACACTCATTGGCAGTATCCTTGCCGCTTTAAATCTTGCCGGAAGGTCTTCAAGCTTGCTCCTCCCACCCACCCGGGTGGTATAACTCTCGGCTTCGCCCCATGACGCCAGATCTGGCCCGCTGGAAGCCTGTGGTTGTGCGTCAAGCCGGAGGTCGGGTGGATCGTGTGGATGAACAACATATACCATTCCTAGAACTCCTGTTACAGGTGAGTAACCTGTATTTCTAGGGACATGGATATGTTGTTCATCCACACTCATTGGCAGACTCCTAGCAGTTCTCCGGGAGGAGGGAGGCAAGACGCACACCTCTACATACCTTACTTGGGAAAGAGAGACTGAGAACCGAGGCCCCAAAACCAGCATCCCGGCGTGACTCAAGGTCGATGTGGTAGTGGGTAATGAAGGTGTTTGCTGACTTCCAGGTAGCAGCCCTGCAGATTTCCTGATAGGGACGCCCTGAAGCAGCCACTGTTGCAGCAGTATGGGGCGGTAGAATGAGCTCTTTATCCCTCTGGGAGGCTCCATGCCCGCTAACTTATAGCAGAGATCTATGCAGGAGGTTACCCACCTGCTTATCGTCCGCTTGGCTGCAGGTCTGCTGTGAGCGGCTTCCAGCCGTAGGTGACAACAGCTGGCTAACCTCTCCCCGGACTTCAGCCGTGCGCCTCCTTATAATAAGCGAGCGCCTCTAGGATCCAGAGTATGGAGCCCATATTCGGCCTCCGAGGTGGATTGGGGCAGAACACCGCAGAGCCACACCTGGTTAAGGTGAAACTCCGGCCACCACCTTCGGAAGGAATTTCGGTGGGGCAGCAGGGACAACCTTGTCCCTGTGGAAGACCAGGTAAGGAGACTGATGGAAAGCGCCTGGAGCTCTCCCATCCTTCTGGCTGACGTGATAGCCACCAAGAAGGCGGGCTCCACGACAGGTGAGAGAGCACACCTTGCATAGGTTCGAATGGCTTGCCCATGAGCTTTGCCAGTACTCAGCAGTAGATCCCACGGAGGTGGGGGTTCCCGAGACTGGAGGGAAATGTGATCAAGGCCTTTGAAAAGCTGCTCCGACTCCTCTCCCTCCCTACAAGCATCGACCGCTCTCAGCCCGCGCCTGCAAGCAGAGATGATGGCTGCCAGGTGCACCCCTTAGGGCTCGACCTAAGCCCTTGACTAGAAAGGGACCATAAATAGTCCAAGATGCTTGCTAAGGAACAGGAGGAAGGGTCCAAGCCTTGTTCTGACACCAAAATGGAAAACCTTTCCATTTGAAGGCATAGCATTTTCTGGTCGACTCCACGGGACGCCTCAACTACATTGAGGACTCCGCCGAAAGACCCAAAGCCTGAATCTCAGCCATGAGGACCAGGCCAGGGTGCAGGGATTGAAGGTCCGATGGAACACCTCCTGATTGACTGAGAGCAGGTCCGGCGAGCTGGAAGTCGCTCGGAGTCCTGGAGCTGAGACTGAGGAGATCTGGTACCAGAACTGGCGAGGCCAGTCTGGGGCTATCAGAACACCTGCGCTTTGTCCCTCCTCGCCTTGAGAAGCACCTTGTGATCAAGGGAAATGGGGAAAGGGTGAAAGAGGCCCGGGTCCATTGCCTCGAGAAGGCATCCTCTGCAGCGAGCCCTGCTGAGGGGGGCAATGGAACAGACTCAGCTTCCTGCCTCCGTGTGGAGGCAAACAGGTCCACCTGAGGTGTGCCCCAAAGGGAGAACAGATGCTGTACTACCTCCCGTGCAGGGAGAGACCACCGTGGGATGCAGCCCCTATCCGCTCAGGGCATCGGGCTAGGTGTTGGAGGCTCCTGCCACGTGAATGGCTAGGAGATCCGCCCAGGCTGCGCACGAAGGGACCAAATGCGGAGAGCCTTGCATAGAAGCATGGAGCTGCCCCGCCTGGACGGTTTAGATAGCACATGGTCGTGGTATTGTCCGCCTGGACTCGGACCACTTGACCTCGAGGAACGGAGCAAGGCGGTGAGAGCTAGCGGGCGCTGGAGCTCCAGCAGGTTGATGTGGCATCGACTCGCTGCGACCAGAGGCCATGAGTTCGGTGTTCTCCAGATGGGCACCCCAACCCATCAGAGAGGCATCGGTCGACAGAGAGACCGCCTGCTCGGGCGGACGTAACGGGATGCCCTCCTGCAAATGATCTGGAAACGTCCACCACTGGAGAAGCTCCCCATCCCCGTGTCACCGCACAAGCTGGTCCAAGGGATCGCAGCTGCGACCACTGGCTGGCCAGTCCCTCACTGAAGGGACGATGCACCAGCGGGCCCAACGGACCACGCTGGTACAGGGCCATGAGACCCAGGAGGCGAGGGAAGTCCCGGCAGGGTGCACTGCTCAACCAGAATGATCGGGCAAAGGAGGAAAGAACCTCGCCCGTCCGCTGAGCCGCGCCTGGCTCAAGAGAGTCGAGCTGCCCCTATGAATAAAATCACCTGCTTTGGCTCGAGTTCACTTGTCCTCGCTTGATAAGGAGGCCCAGTTCGAGAGCAGACCTGGAGGGCCAGATCTCTGAGCCACTCCGCCTCCTTCCTGAGGAGCTGTCAGCCAGTCCCCGGTGCACTGACCCCTGAATGCTCACCACTGCTAGCTTTTGTGAAGACCGGGGAGTTGGAGATGTCAAGGGTATGGTGAACTGGCGAGATCCTTCCCAAACGGCGAATTCTGGTGACGGACGATAGGGATTTTATGTCGCTGTCCCAAGTCCAGAGAGCAGAACCAATCCTGCTGCCCAAGGATGGTGTTATCTGAGCCAGAGGTTCATCCCAGTTCGAGACCTTAGGAACTTGTTTAGCCGTGGTCGAGAATGGGCGCCAGCCCCCGCCTGCTTGGAACCAGGAAGTACCTGGACAAACCCTGGGTCTGAAAGAGGGTCCACCACCTCTTACCACCTCCTTCTGGAGGAGGAGAGCGATGTCGGCTCGACGAGCCGCCAGTGAGGCTGGGACTCAAGCTCTCGAGGGCGACGGGCCTGAAGGGTGGTGCCTGCTCGACTTCCAGAGGTAGGCCTCTTCCCACCACCTCCAAGACCCACCTGTCCGTGGTAACAGCGGACCAGGCGGAACGGGAAGCAGCTGGAGCTGCCCTCTCACGGGGACCTAGGGTAAGGTGACGGGATGGGGCGACACCTCAGCCGCCACTGGGCAGGCTTGGAGGAGGGACCGGCCGAGGACCTCCTGGCCCTTTCTCCTGCCTCCTGTTAGAGGAAGCGCGGCTTGGGTTTGGGACAAGGTCGAGCCTGCTGGCCCTGGACGTTGCTGTGCCGGGCGCGCCGGGGCCATAGAAGGACCTAAAGGGCTTAGGCTGTGGTTTAAGTGCCTTGTCCTTCTGAGCGGAAGAGACCGAGTCCAAGGTGGCATTGGACTTCTCGATCCTCTGCAGGTGACCTTCCACCCCAGGGGTCAAGAGGTCAGTCCCCAAAAGGGAACATCCGTCAACTTGTGCTGGGTATCCGAGGCAAAGGTGGATATCCTCAGCTGCCGTCGCATTGACAGCCATCAAGTGCCGCCACCGATCTGGCACACATGAGTCTCCCTACATCCAAAGCAGTCTGGAGCTGCTGTTTGGCCACTGCTCCTGCCCTGGTCCCGCACCTGCTTAACCGTAGTCTGCAGATCGGGACGATGAGGGATGACCTCATCCAGGGAGCCCAACAGGGCATGAGAAAATGTGCCATGAGGGACGGCCGAACTGGCCTGACGGTCGAGAGGACGCAGCGCAGACTTTTTCGCCCGACAAGTCCACATTCTTGACTCCTTGTCAGGAGGTTTGTCCATCCTCATGGCGCGGCCGCGCTACCGAAAACGCCGCTGTCGGTAACCAACCCTCAGCAGAGGGGTGTTCAAAACCGGACAAGGAACCGGGACTCGTGATACTTCCTGGCCATCCTGGTCAAGGCGAGGGCAGGAAGCAGGGCGCTGCCAAAGTTCCAGTGTTGACCCACTCATGGCCTCGGCCAATCGGAAAGGCCTCCGGCCGAGAATCCCTCGGTCCAGAATCTCCGTGAGGGGTTACTCGGCCCTGCTTGAAACGGGTTCGAGCTCCATCCCGTAGACCTGAGATGAGCCGGGCAGTCCTAGGAAGGACGACGGGCTATCGTCCATTGGCTGACCTCCTGAAGACTCCAAGTCCAGTCGCTGGGAGAAAAGAGGAATCATCTTCGACTCGAAGAGTCCTCAAGAGCTGCCTCTGGCCTGAACCACCCTTCACCGCCGAGGTCGGTCGGGAGTGAGGGTAACTGACAGCCGTGGTAAACCTTCAGTCGATCGAGAATAATCCTTGGTCGAGCCCCAATTGGTGGCTGGAGGCGAGGTTCCACCGCAACCGTGAGCAGCTGGTTTTGGTCACAACAACCAGCCTGCATAGGCCTCGGGCAAGTCGAGGCCAGGTCGGCTGCTCCGTGACAGTTACTTAATGGCCGGGAAGGCGCCCGAGTCGGCTTATCTCCGCCAGGAGGAGTTGTTGTAGAACATAAGGTCTCTGCATCACCGACGACTTACGCCGAAGCTTCCTCATCCGAGGAGGAGGACGAGAACGAGGGCGACGCCGCTATCCTGGTAGCCGAGACCGACCGCGACGGTGGGAACGGCTGACCGCGAAGAGGTCCGAGACCGAGACCGAGAGTCCCGGAATTTCGGTCGGTCAGGAGGTGTCGCTGGAACCGACACCCCTTCGCTCGAAGGTCCATCCGAGGGCTCGGAACCGAGGCACAGGCGAGCCCACGGATCCTCAACTCCTCCCGGGAACCGGGAGAGGGGAATTCGCCGTGCAAGGCGACAGCCCATCCAATGGGTCGAGAAAATCGACTTCATCAGGTGGGAGTCTCGGCCAACTGACCTGGACGGGACACCGTGAGGCCAGTGGCTTGCCGAGCGGTCGATCGGGCCGACGGTCGACGGCCCGGGAGAGGGACCTTCCGCCTCCCAAGAGCGCCGACGGAGGGACTTACCTTGTCCTTCTTTGGACCGAGAAAAGGTCCAGTAGACGAGGCTCTTCTTCTTAGTGAGAGGGACAAAGCCCTTAAAGGAAGCCGCAGGAAGAACCCGAGAGAGAGGGATAAATGCCGCGCCGAGGAAGATACGGTCTGGCTACCGCCTTCGAGGGCTTACCATCCGCCGAGCTGATCCGCCGGTCACGCTGGCCAGACACCGCCAACCGGCCTCCTGACTTCACCGAGGGAAACGCTTCGGGACGGCCCAGTTGCAGTAGACAGCACCGGTCTTCGAGGACGAGGGCGAAAAGATGAGCACAGGTCGGAAGCCTGCGGGTCGTGCTCAAGGCCTAAGCAGTAGACACACGTGAGTGTGGATCCGTCCAGACATCTTCTGCCCGCATGGGCATCTCCAAACCGAGTCGTTTATCCATGTCGAGCCGCTGAGGATCAAGACTGAAGTCTTTGCAAAATATTATTTTTAAACTCAAACGGAGAAATAGGAACTAGCTCAGTAAACGCAGAGCGTTAAGGAGGGAACCTGAGCTTCCAAGCGGTAAGGAAGATCTGGCGTCATGGGGCCGAGCCGTGAGTTATAGCACCCGGGTGGGTGGGAGGAGCAAGCTTGAAGACCTTCCGGCAAGATTTAAAGCGGCAAGGATACTGCCAATGAGTGTGGATGAACAACATATCCATGTCCCTAGAACAGTTTATTTCGAGTGGGAAGTGAGTTCTTTGACTAACTCTTGTTTGGACTTAAGTGTCATTGAGAACCCATCCCCAATCGTGTGGCTCTGAACCAGGAAGTATGAATCCAGAGGACCGCTTGCTCATCCAGGGCCCAACAAGTGTACCGCTGTTGACCCACATGTTTCTTAGGAAAAGGAGGTCCGACAAGACCTGGATGGGCTGCAGGAGGGTGGGGGAGGCAGGTCAGGGGCACAGTTCTCATCCGTGCCACTACAGAACAGGGGATCTCCCACAGGGTTGCACCAAGCACTAGGGGCAGGGGTATGGGAAAGGAGTGCAGCAGAATACCTGGGTCACAGCTAGGGACACTGGCAGAGGGAGCCCAAAAGGACACTACCGAGGAAGCAGGCAGGTGCACCGTAACTTACAAAGGGGCCAGAGAAACAACATTCTCAGGGAAGTAGGCAGATGGCTGGGCCAGACAGTATGAAGCAAGGTGGGAGTGGATCAGACCCTATGCTCAGTAACTGCTTCAATCCTCTTCTGCTTAAGGATGAGGGGGTGATGTAGCCATGGCAGGTAGTTAGAAATGAAAAGGGAGTGGGGGCAGCAGACGGGGCCGGATAGCAGGAGGAACAGGGGGGAACCTGGAATGCAGGAAAATGGGGGGAGGGGGGCAGTGGATCAGAGCAGGAGGGGCAGGAGAGGAGGGAGGAAAGTGCAAGGAGAAGGACCAGTTGGGAGGAAAGGGCAAGGAGAAGGACCAAAAGTACAAGGAGGATACAGTAAAGGGAGTTGAGGGTTTAGGCCCGGGGAGTATGACAAGCAAGGAGGTGCTGAACGGAGACAGGAAGGAAGGGAGGGAGGAGAGCCAGGTTAGTTTAGCGGATTTGGGAGAAGGACCAGTCGTGAGCAGTGTGGGGGGAGTTAGCAAGGTACAGAAGGATACTTAGGAGGAGGAGAGGCATAGGATCGGAGGGGAGGGGGTCGCCAGGGTAAATAAGAAGGGGGCCGCATGTGGCACCCAGATAGGTGGAGGAACAAGGTGCCGGCTGGGAGGAGGGACCGGTAGAAAGGATGAGGGACATGGAAGGGGGGAGAAATGGAGAAAAAGGAGAGGTCAGAGTGCTCCTGTTTGGAGATTCTATGATCAGGGGTATCAAATGGGATAGGGAAGGGGAAGCCTGGCCAGTTAGAACAAAATGCTTCCCTGGACTAACGGTGTACAGGGCCAATCATGAGCTATATCAGCTGGCAAAGGATTGTGGGGGTTCCCCGGACATACTTGTCCACCTCGGTACAAATGACAATGAGGGAAATAGCAAGCTAAAGATACAGGCAAGATTCAGGGAGCTTGCCAGGGTCTGTCATGACATAGGATGCACGATTTCCTTCTCGGAAATCCTGCCGGTGCCAAGGGCTAGTGGGGAACACAAAAGGAAGATTAGGGAGATAAACCAGTGGCTCAGGAAGTGGTATGAGGCCAGAGGGTATGAGTGGATGGGGGACGACCTGGGAGGAAAAGGAGCTGTATGCCAGAGATAGGCTCCATCTCAATTTGGAGGGGAAGGGAATCCTTAAGTTGAAAATAGAGGGGTTCATTGGTGAAAAATGGGGTTTAAACTTGTGAAAGGGGAGGGATGGGAGAAAAGGCTGTCAAGGGGGGTCCGATAAAGGAGGGACTCTGTCTCCACCCCCCTGGGGAGCTGGAGGATGAGGGAAAAGGCCAACTGGTAAAGTGCAGACCAGGGGAAAACAGAATCCCCATGGGAACACGAGCAGGGGAAATGGAACTATAGGGAAAGGGTGGAAGGTAGTCCTGCTAAATGCCAAGAGCTTGGGCAATAAAATGCCTGTGCTCCAGGCGATGCTAACTGAGGGAGGGGTGGATGTGGCAGCAGTCACTGAGACCAGGACCACCCAGGACATGACTGGGACCTGAACCTGGAGGATTACACTATGTTCAGGAAGGAGAGGGTGGGAGGGAGGGAAGGGGAGGAGGGGTAGCAATGATAGTCAAAAACTGCATTGGAATAGGGGGAGCAGAGAAGGCGGAGGGAACCGTGGAGGCGATTTGGGTCACCTTGATAACGGAGGGGGGGAGGAGGGGGGGCAAGACAGTAAAAATAGGAGTGGTGTATAGACCACTGCGCTGGCGGAGGAGCTGAAGGAGAGTCTGGTGGCAGATGTTGGGAGATGCTGAAGATTGGGCAGGGGAAGGGTGGTGGTGTTGGGGGACTTAAACATGCCAGAAACAGACTGGGAGACTATGACATCCTCGGTGGCCAAGGAACAGAGGTTGTTGGATGTCTTTCAAGACGCGTTCCTAATTCAGCAGGTGGGGGAACTGACCAGGGAGGCGTGGGTACTGGATGTGGTCCTGGCAGACAGTGACCAGACTGGGGGCCTGGAGGTAAGCGACCCGTTGGCGGGGAGCGACCATGCCATGGTCTGGTTCTGCCTGGACCTAGGAAGGGTAGAAGGCTGCACAAAGATGGAGGTAACTGACTTCAGGGGGCAGGTTTTAAGGAAATGGGAAGGATCCTTAAGGAGCATTTGGATGTGATTGGGTCAGACATGGATGCTGACAGTAGGTGGGAAATCATCAGAAGAGGGGGTGCAGGATGCTACCAATACCTGTGCAAGAGTAAGACGAAAATGCGGTAGGGCCCAAAAACCCTGCTGGTGAATCAAGGAGGTCCAGGAGGTGGTGCGGGGAAAGAAGGCAGCCTATAGGCAATTCAAGTGCTCAAGGAGTGGAAGGGATCGAGGGGAGTACAAACTGATGGTTAGAAGGGCCACTAGGGTGGTGAGGGTGGCTAAGGCAAGAAAGGAGCAGAACCTGGCCAGGGAAATTAGGAGAGGGAACAATGGGCTCTTTAGATACATTGGGGAAAAACGAAGGGTGAAGGGGCAGAATAGCAGGATTAAAACAGGGGAGAGATGAGCACAAGACCCGGGGGAGCAGGCTGAGGTACTAAATGAGTACTTCACCTCAGTTTTCACCAAGGAAAATGGGGGTGCTGCATCATACATGGGAGGAGACAGTGATACTGAGGAGGGGGGGAGACCCTTACCGACCGACAGGGCTGGGGAGAGAGGGAGGCATCACTGGCAGGAGGGGTGAAGGCTAAGCAGGGGGAAGAGGTAGCGGAAGTGGAAATCACAGCACAGAGAGTGAGGGAAGCCCTCAGGCCTCTTAAGATGGAGAAAGCACCAGGGCCAGATAAATTACATCCCAGAGTGCTGAAGTAACTTGCAGATGTCCTGGCGGAGCTTTTCACCATCTCTCTGAGGACAGGGTGGGTGCCCCAGGACTGAAAGGTGGCAAATACAGTGCTGATCCACAAAGGGGGGATCAAGGAGGTGGCAGAGAACTACAGGCCTGTCAGCCTGACATCAGTGGTGGGCAAGGTGATGGAGGGCATTGTCAAGGAGAGGCGGGGGGATCTGGAAAAGTCAGGGTGCCAGGACGATAGACAACATGGATTCGTCCCAGGAAAATCATGTCAGACAAACCTTGTGGAGTTCTATGACTGGGTGATGAGTGCCTTGGACCTGGGTAGACCAGTGGACGTCCACTTTCTAGACTTCAGCAAGGCATTTGACTCTGTTCCTCACGAGGGTCTGTTGGACAAGCTGGAAGAAATGGGTGTGGGGAACCAGATGATCAGATGGATAGGCAACTGGCTCCAGGACCGGACCCAGAGGGTCGTAGTTGGTGGGATAGTCTCATCCCAAGGAGGGTCATTAGTGAGGTCCCACAGGGATCAGTTCTTGGGCCTCACCTGTTTCAATGCCTATGTCTCTGACATAAGGACAGGTATCAGGAGTGAGATGAGTCTTTTTGCGGACGACTCAAAACTGGGGGCGGTGGTAGATGGGGAGAATGGCCCTACAGCGGGACCTGGAGGCTCTGGAAAGATGATCTAGAAAGTGGAAGCTGAGGTCCAATGCAGGGAAATGCAAGGTACTGTACCTGGGGGCCAGAAACCCGGGCCAAGTGTACACCCGGTGGGGGGGGGGGATGCTACAAGTCTCAATGGCTGAGAGGGACCTGGGGGTGGTGGTGGATGTCAAGATGAACAACTCTGAGACTTGTAGGAGGGCAGCAACCAAGGCCAACAGGATGCTGGGATGCATCGCTAGGGGATCACCTCCAGAAGAAGGGAAGTGATAGTCCCTCTGTATAACTGCTTGGTGAGGCCGCACCTCGAGTACTGCGTGCAATTTTGGAGGCCACACTTAAAAAGGGACATTAAACTCCTGAAGGGGTCCAGAGGAGGGCAACCAAAATGATTTGGGGCTTGGGGGACAGGACCTATGGGGAGAGGCTCGAAGAGCTAAATATGTACACATTGGAAGAGAGAAGGGACCGGGGGGACATGATAGAGGTCTTCAGGTACATGAAGGGGGTAAATAGGGGAGGAGCAGTCAGGGTGCTCCAAAGGAAGGAAGGAGGAGGGGGCAACTAGAGGGCATGGATGGAAGTTGGAGGGGGGAAGATTCAGGGGAGAAAGGAGGAAGTGCTACTTCATTGAGAGGGTGGTGGAGCCATGGAATGTGCTGCCCAGGGGGATGGTGGAGGGGTTTAAGAGGGGGTGGGACAGGTACAGAGGAAGGGTTCTGGAAGCAAAATCCAGTGCAGCGAGAATATCCGGAACTGGGAAGGGAGAAGCCGGAGAAGGCGAGGGGGGCAGCAAAGTCAGCTCCCAGGGTGGGGGCTGACCAAACGAACAGACAGGAAAGACCGTTAAGCCTATTCTGCTGGCATTTCAGTATGTTAGAACCAGTGTCGCAAGCATGGTATGAGGATGCACTAACAATGGGCCAGCATACCTACATCTTCTTATTCTGTGTTACAGCACCCTTTTTCTCTCGTCTTCTAAGATGCGCTTTCCCCAATCTGAGTCCGATTTCACATTTATTAGATCGAAAAATAATTAAAGGAGTGCGCCTCTGAGTATGGCTAGGCCAGTTTTTTATCAATATTCTCAGGTGTTTTTGAACACCTTTAGTTGAACATAACTTGCCTTAAGGCTAAGGTGAACTAGCACGCAACAGACAAAACTCCCTGACCTTACGGGACAATGGGGGTCCAAAACACACATACAAAAAAAGCTGAGAATACTGATGAAAACTTGGTGAAAGTCATATTTATTTAAAGGGCTTTTATTTTTATTTAAAAAAATATTAAAGCAGAATCAAAATGGGGTACAGGGCACCTTTAAGGTAAGAGAAGAAGGCAATCTAAAGTTAATAGGTACACTTTTTTTTTTTTTTACAGTGACATGTGCTGCGGCATTAGTCTGGTTAACTCCATATTCGAAAGTTGATTAAGGACTAAAGAGGTCAGCAGTGTTGCCTTTGTTTGTCAGGACAGAATATAGATGTTCACACTTTGAAAAAGTGATCCATAAAAGAAAAGTCATCATTTCAGCTAACACATGCTTTAAATGTTATACATTTACCAGACTTTGTGTGGAAGTATCATGGTTTTTACAGGGAGAGAGGGACATTTTTTAAAAGTATGTAATGTAAATGAAGGTAATAGATTCTTTGAGTCACATGATGCAGAATAGAGGGAAAATTCATAAAGCAGTTATTAAAAATATACTGACATCTCATGAGTAGCTAATGATCTAACATGTTTAGAGCACAGTCATGTATCTCAATGTAACCTACAATTCTAAGAGGATGGCTGATATCTGAATATACTTATATAAACTTGTAACCCTACTGATATAAATCTAGCAGATATGAAAATATTTACATGAATTTAAGCATTACTGATGCAAACTGTATACACTAGTACACAGAATAAGGTTACATTTGAATAAGAAGTTTATATAAACCATGTTGAGGTGTGAATGGCACAGGATACCACTGTGTGTTCCTTTCAGGCAGGATAAATCTTTTCCAGGTCACAGAGTGAAAACACATGCAGTGAAGTATGACTTCCCATGTCAACTTGTTTGAGATGAATAACAAATTTCAAGGGCACATGGCCGCAAGGTCATGCCTAAAATGAACTAAAATGAAAGACACACAACACATTCCAGTTCTAACAGGGTGAACTAACAAACCCGTTCTTGTGGAAACCCGATCCCAATACTGACCATTCATGTGTTTTTTTAAAGCAATCAACATTCCCCAGGCAGGTGACTTGAACATTTTCTAATCATTAACCATCTGGGACAAAAGGAACACAAACAGGTCTACATCTCTCACTGAAACCAACTTGGAGAGAAAGGATTTAACAGCCTGGAAGGGCAACGAATTTTAAAACGGAGGAAGAAGGTTTCACATTTGACGCACGGCATTCCAGCCTGGCCTCATGCTAATGCCTAGGTCTGTTGCTAAGGCAACACCTTACAATCAAAGTCCATAATAATCATGAACACAGGCGGTAAGGTAAAACCCATACTTAAGTTCAGAAAAAAGGAAAAAGAAACTTGAACAGAAGGGACAACCCATAACTGTGGCTAATAAGCGCCTAAGCAGGAAAGCAAGGCAAGTCTGGGATACTGCAGCTGATAACAGAACCGGCAACCAATAAGCACATACCAGTCTTAGCTCTAACATCGCTTTGATTCACCCTACCGCTCATTCACTGCAGGAAAGGCACTTCAAGGGCACTGCCATTAGATGGGAAAAAAAATCCCACAGGCTGAACATTGTTGCCACATGCCTAGTGTAAGAAAGTTCCCTCCACAATGGGGTTTTCAACTTAAATCTCTATTAAGAGACTTAATGATGGGTTATTTTCTACCATTTCTTGAATTAAACCTTTACAGCTGTTGTCTGATATGAAGTTTCCTTTCCTACAGTGAGAGAAACCTCTCCATGCATTTTACACACTGGTTTTGGCAGTGCTCAGACTGAGCTAGGAAGACATACCTCTTACTCATGAAAAAGAGAACTTCAGCAAGTCTGCATGACACATTTGACATCCTTTGAGAAAAACGCCCTTAGTTCCTTTTTTTAGCTACAATGAACAAAACGGACATACTATATCTTAAAATACTCTTTATATTTCAAAACTGCTTCTCTTGTTTGTCATCATTTTCTAATCATGTATATGTTTATACGTACAGCTGCTGTGTGTTTTTTAAGATTGTAAGAGTGCATTCCCGAGTTCTTTGGGTGAGAGAACTGCAAAGCAAATCTGACCACATCTGGCACATAAAGGACTTGGAAAGAACTCATAATGATAAGAGACAAGAACTGTACATAGAAACAAATTATAATTACTGGTGACCTCCTTTATCAACCTGTTTTCAGGGTCTCCAAAATGCCGTAATAACCCGAAATCGGGTTATTATGGCATTTCTTAAAACTTCCTCTCACTAGCAGTGTCGTTCATCTGTAGCATACAACGTTATTGGCCCTTACTCCCTCTGTGGGCGGGCCGAACACATCGAAAAACATGGCGGCTAAAATTTTCTTTGGCGATGAGCAGACTACACCTTTAAGTAATCCTAGCCTGGCTGCAGTATGTTATTTTTATTTATCTGGTTAATCCTACCTTTCGGGGAAAACAATAAAAAAAAAATAAAAAAGCTATCTTGTTTATCCTGCCATTGTCACACTTTGGTCGAGGCTTCTGCTGACCCGGGGCACTCTCACATGCGACTGCTTCCTCACAGTCAACAGTATCATTTTCTTAACAAAAACAAACAAACAAAAAGTTTCCCCTAGTGCACAGGGAGTGTGTGTGTGTGTCTCTCTCTCTGTAGGTAGGGGATAGACACTAAGCAAACTGCACCAGTAATTATAAAAAAATAAGCAACTGTGTGTTAATGTATTGTTTTGTTCACACACTCTCGGTGTGTGATGACCTCATAAACCTCTTGACCTTCGCTCGCGGTTTAAAAAAAGTGTAAAAAAATACATAACACAGTTGCCTATCTATTATTCTCTATGTAAATCATGTTAAAGAGCACCTTTCCTGTTGTTTTTACAACTGGCCAATAAAAAAACAGAAAGGACCCGTACCTGCCCATGTCACTGGTGCCACACCTATAATTCATAGATGCCCCTATTTTGTAAGGGAAAGGATCATATTTTGGCTTCGTGGAGCCAAGCTGTCGATCCCTTCCACTTCCTGCTACAGAGAGCCACCCCCGCACCAGGACATTTTGTTCCGTCATTATATGGGGGGGGTGCTCCATAGATATCAATGGGGTTGTTCTTTTAAGCCCATTTATCGTATTTTAGTTGGCCATTTGGAACAAATCAAACCCACCGCTCAACTAACAAGGACCCCGTGTAGTGGAGCGGTGGCCTTAATTTGTTCCGAATGTCCATCTAAAATACGATAAATGGACTTTAAAAAACATCCCCATTGATATCTATGGAGCGTGCCCCCATGCTCTCCATATAATGGCACTACAAAATGCCCTAGCACGGGGGCCGCCCTCAGTATCAGGAAGTGCAACGTAAAGGCAGCATGGCTCCACGAAGACAAAATACGATCTTTTCCCTTCCAAAATCAGGGCATCTATGAATTATAAGTGTGGCACCAGTGGGACTGGGGTAGGTAAGGGTCCTTCCTGTTTTTAACTGTGAGCATCAGAAAATCTGCTCTTTGAAGACCTTTATTTAAAAACAATTGAATTTAAAATCAAACTGTTTTACTTTGCAGAATAGTAGAGAATCCCCTTTGTGGGAAATGGACTGTACCAACTGAACCTAGAACTTGAGTTTTAAAACTATGTACCCGAGACACCCTCTTATGGCTATAAGTGTACCTAGAGTGTTTAGAAACAAACAATTCCAATTGGCTGAGAATGTCATAATAATATTATTTAACATGACTCAGCAGTCAGAATAGAACTACCTAGAAAATGTTAAATCTTCAGTTATTTGCATAGGATGATGTCCAGCTTCCCCCACATCCTTCACCAAACAGCTGGAACAGCGGTGGATTCACCCACATAAGGATGGACCAGAAGCACGCTCTGAAAAGTAGGTGGGGCTCTCCCTGGTTATATCTTGCTGTTTCTGCCCAAATCAGTTGTTCTCCGAAAATACAGCAGGCACACCAGTGTCCCCAGCAGTGAGGGAATTCGTTTAGTTGCTTGTTTTGCTCTGTGGAAAATGGTTATTACTTAAAGGAGAACAATCAGCACCAAGAGCCCAACATTCAAGAGCGGCCTGTAATCTGTCCCAATCTGTCATTTTTGTGCAATTTTTTATTTATTTTGTTATTTTTTCCTCTCGTCCTAACTGGTCTGCTCCCATTCCTGGCAACGCCTTAGGACTCCGGCCGCTGTTCGAATACCTCCGTGCTCCAGCAGGGTCCTTGCCTGTTTCCCTGCAGCTTACCCCCCACAGCGGGGTGGTGGGGAGCCCCCTAACTCACCCACCTTGACCAGATCCAGATTTGGCAAGTTCCCCAGAGCCAGTGTTCCACTGGACAGCCATCAAGCCACCCGACCAGGAGGTCTCCCTTTTTCTCGTTTTCTCCCCGGAGCCGAGGGTGTGCCAGGACGCTGTGGAGGAAGGCAGCATGCATCAGCACCTCCTGGTGTCTGCCCCCACCCTCCCTCAGTACAGCGCAGCGCTTTGCCCTCCAGCCTCTGCCAGGGGCACCACAGGTGCTGACTGTCGTGTTCCACCCCAGAGAAGGAGAGCAGTCCAACGGACGTTCAATCCATCTCCTCCCTGCTGACCTCCGTGACCTGTGCTCGTTCCCGAACATGGGTCACCGGCGTGGCGTGAGGTAAGGTGACCAGCGCCTCATAACCACTGGCTGACCACATTTATTTTTTTTAAACTATTTGCTGTAGTAAATGTGTATCAGATTACATTTGCTCACTTCCAGGTTGACATTTTCTGTTACTACATATCCCAGAATCCCATGCAATTGACATCAGAGCAAGTCTGACAATAGTGGGAGATTCAATAGCCTACAGCGCATGTTAGAGCTTTTATAAGTTCAGATCAGATGTTTTCCAGTCTTGCTGTTCTCCCATGGTTGGGTATAGTCCTCCATGACAACATAGCCCCAGGAGAACACTGGAACCAGGAAACAAAAGATTAGCATTTATAAAAAACTCTAACATGCACTGCAGGTTATGGCTGGGTCTTCTGGACTGCTAGGTCCAACGCAACCACAAGTCTGCACTCTGACAGGACATTCATTGGACTCACAGTTGTGCGACCTGCCCTGAAGCCTGGTGTGGATATTGTGTGAGGAAAAAAAGAAACGGGGACAAAGAAAGTCGTTGAAAAATATATTTATTGTGCAAAGCACCCAAGTCACAGCGTCAAAATTAACACTTTTTTCATAAGCAGAGTATTTTTTTTTTTTTTTACAAACTTAAAAAAAAAACTGCTTGAGCAACTTTAATGTTGGCATACGTTATGGTAAAAAGTGGCTGTCCTGATGATCCCTGGCTGGCATTGGCCCAATAGCCACAGCAAAGTACAATTTAGTCACTACTGCATTAACATTTTCTATTGTAATTTTTTTGATAGTCATGAGTGCAAACTAAAAGAAAAAGTTATTTAAATGTTGTTCTTTGGGTTGGTAAAAACTGGCTGTCCTGGCTGGCATTCATTGGCCTAGGAGCCACAGCAAATAAGTACTGTAGTCACTGACTGTCAGGCATTACTTACTGCATTTATGGCATTCATTGTATTCGTTTTCTTGATCATTGCGAAGACCAGAGTAACCAAGTGTTGCTGCTGTATTCTGGCATGTTCTGTGCTCTAAAGCTGCTCGACATCCCTTGCTGGCTCTATTAGTGAAGGAATGGCCCTAACTCAACTGTTCTTGACATTTTTCTTGTTTTTTTACATACTTTGCAAGGCTTTTCATGACAGTTTTTTTTAGAAAATGTGTTCTATCATGCTCTGTCTAGTTCAGCTTGTCAATGGGGCAGCTGCTCTCAGTATCTCTGTGGCTGGCATCATATCACTTTTTGAATTACATCTTTATTGAGACACAACTTGTCTCTTGTCCAAAACCGATTTAAAATTCTGTGATTTGGGTGGCTGGAGTCTCATGATCTGTGATTACGTTGCGACTTGCTCAAAATCTGATGTTTTGGTGACTAGTTAGATATGTCCAGTCTCTGACAAATCTAAAAGTATGCATGTTTGGGGGGGTGCGTGCATGCAGCAGTCTTTAGTTGCTGGTCTTCTTCAGACCAAGTCAAACTGTCTGTGCTTCAGTTTTTCTGTTGTCATTGACGTTCACACTCCTAACAATGAAGAAATACATCAAGAGTGTGACAAAACCTAACAAAAGAAAATGCATTGGAGATGAAGAGAGGAAAGAAAAATGAAAGACTTTATGAAGAAAAGAAAAGGTCCCATAAATGTCAAACCTCTTGGTCACAAATCTTTGCATGGTTGAGGTATGATGAAGAAACAGACCAAATGTTTTGTCATGTGTGTCAGAAACATGATGACATACTTTCTGGTAAGGCCGGTAATAAAAACAATTTTCGATATGGTACCGACAATTTTCATCGGGGGTCCATCACTGCACACCAGTCAAGTGAAGCCCATACCAGGGCAAGTTCAGCTGAGGAAGCAGCAAAGTCTGCCCCTGGTACTTCCAAAGCTGAAGTTATGCTAAAACATATGAGTGAGGCAACCATGGAAAGGTTAAAAAAGCTTTTTGGAACATGCCACGCCATTGCAAAAAACGGTCATCCTTTCACAGATCACTTGGATGTGTTGTCTTGATGAAACAAAAGGCTTAGACATAGGAACAACCTACAGGAATGACAAAGCAGCTAAATGGTTCGTTGGCTACACTGCAGAGGTTGAACGCAGGGCTCTACAGGCAAAGATGGAAAAGATTTGTTTTCTGTCTTTGATAAGTGACGGAAGCACTGATGCATCCACTATAGAACCGAAACTGTATATGTTCGCTATGCACATTCTGGAATAGTCAACTGTTAATTGGTTGGTGCTCAGAATGTTAGAAAAGCTGATGCCATAGGCATTAAACATGCAATCTGTGAAGTTGTTGAAAAGAATCTGCGATTAACAATGGCAGATTTCATGAAAAAAATTGTAGGGTTTGGTAGTGATGGCGCATCCGTTATGGTAGGTAAGAATAATGGAGTTGCCACACTGTTCAAGAATATGCAGCCCTGCATTCGATCAGTACATTGTTTTGCCCATCACCTGGAACCTGCCTACAAGTCAGCGTTAAAAAACACTGACTTGTTCAATAAACTCAATGGACTTCTGTTAAACTTATACTGCTATTATCATAATTCTCCTTTAAACCATGGTAACCTCAAAAGTACGTGTGAGGCATTATCCTTGCGTCAGTCAATTCCAACACATGTTGGAGGGACACGGTGGGTCCCACACTTGCAAACTGCTCAAGTGCCAATTAAAGGATATCCTGCAATTGTCACACATATGACACAGATGGTAGAAGTTCAAGGTGTGTCTGGTCAGCAGAAGAACAAGGCAAAAGGGATGCTCAAGATTCTGCAACTCAAGACAGTTGTGAAGTTTGCACATTTCATGTTCGATGTGATTGGAGTGCTAGCCATTTTGTCTGAACTGGCTCAAAAAAGACAGTCCACAGTTTCGGACATCTTTGCCACATTACAATCCACAGTTCAAACACTCACTGAATACATGGGTCAACCAGGTCCAAAGGAGCGGCAGGTTCTTGACGTTAGAGAATTTCATGGCATTCAACTCACAGGACATTCTGATTTTAATGAAACACGAAGCACTGTGTTAAGCTGCCTTATTCAGAGCCTCAATGAGAGGTTCATTGATGCCAGCCCAAAGATCCTGAGAGTAGCTACCGTGGCAAGCTTTAATTTGTGGCCAGACAAGCTCAACATGCAAGAATTTGGAGAACAAGCGATAGCCACCATAACAAAACACTATGAATCTGTATTGGCTAATGCAAATGTAGATGTGGATTCCATGGGAACAGAGTGGAACATGCTCAAGTCAGAGATTTATGAAAGGTTCGACAACATACAAAGCTTGGAATGGGACAAAATTAACTCTTCGTATTCACAAAATTATCCAAATGTCCTTGAAACTATTGATTTGATCCTGAATATTCCTGCTAGCTCTGCTGAGGCTGAATGTGGATTTAGCCAGATGAAAATCATCAAGTCACAGCTTCACACAAAGCTTATGTCAGACAGTTTAACAGACCCGATGCTCATTCAGATGAATTCACCAAAGATAGACAAGTTCAATCCCGATGAAGCCATTATGCTATGGCACATTGGAGCAGAGAGATGTAGGAGACCTTGTACTGGTTCAGTGCAAACTAGGTAATCAGTGTTTGATGAAGATGAGGACAGTGACTCCAAGTCCGGGTCTGACTTAGATTGTTCAGTCAAAAGTGTATCATCTTGTGAAAGGAGTGGTGTAGAAGATTTGCCTGAAGTTATCCATCTTGAAGAGTAAAACTGTTGGTGCCCCCAGTGCCACCACCGCTCCAGAATGTCAGACATGATCAGAATGCGCAGCTTCATTGCATGATGTCCACTGATACCTGAAGAGATTTTTGAAGATCCTGAGTCGGCAACCCATGAAATTCTGTAATGGGACAAGATACTGGGTCAGCTGAAAAGTGAAAATGTAAGGTTTTACATTTGTGGCTTTTGTCAGCTCATCTGGCATGTGGCAAAACTACCAATGTAAAAACTTACATTTCTTCACTATTTGTTTTCAGACAGGAAGCAGCATAACTGAAGCCAAAGTTACTACAGTTTATCCCTTCCACTCCTGGTCCCCCTTCCCAGGCAGCCCCCACTCAGACATCTTTGCGATGTCTAAGGAGGTAGATGTTGGGGGGCATGATCCTGAATGCATGGGTACAGTTGGAGTGCATCATTTACATTATAGGCAAGCTTGCACAAAATTGAAACCCACAGCACAAAGTAATACTGCAGGAGGCCTGTATTACTTCAGTGGGTGGCATTTTAATTTTTCTCCCAGTTGCTTGATATGAATCTAATCAACTGTACCCACACAATCTAGGATGCATCCCTATGACTCTCTGCTTGGACATCACAAAAATTAAATCTGAGAGCAGCCTGGCTAGGTGGATCGGGAACTGCAGGGGATCATCAGTTTGACTTCAGCATGAATTATGATATTTCCCTCCGAAACAGGACATCCAAATTTACTGGCGCTACGCTGCAAGTGCAAACCACTTTCCTGAAAAGGCCGCTTTTTGCAATGGCATGGGCTCCAGGGCTCCAGATAAGGGGAGAGTAGTACCTGTGTGTTATTACTCGGAAGTATTATGCATGGCAGAGAGACAGACTTATTTTTGGAGTAACGTGTACCTGACTACAGGACCCAAGCAGTACATTTAAATAACTCTGGCACCCTCCAAAGAATAGTGCATGCTTGCCTCATTACATAACATTGGTGATTCAACATTTGAGCAGTTGGAGGCTCATATGCATATTCCAATTATGTTTTTTAAATTTACTCACTGATTTTTTTTTTTTAACACTCAGGTGAGTAAATACAAGTCATCCAACCTGCTATTGCTGGCAGACGGGCACTTAAAAGTCATGCATCCCAATTCAGTTTGTGTTTTTTTACATTTACTCACTGACTTTTTAACACTTACATTTGCCCCCCCCTTCCTGATTTTCTCTATTATTGCATATTTGTCACACTGGATATTTTCAGATCTTTAGACAAAATTTAATATTAGATAACGGGAACCTGAGTGAACAAATAACACTTTTTTTTTTTTTTTTTTACTTATTTCATTAAAAAAGTTAACCAACACCAACTGGCACTGTGTGATAAAGTAACTGCCCCCTAGTTAAATCAACCCAATTAAAGGGATAACTAGAGTCAGCTGATTGAACACAGCCAGGCTTGATTACAGCCAGCCCTGCTCAATATAAACCTCACTTATTTTGACCCTTACCATCAGAGTCACGTTCCCAGCACAAAGATTCAACAAGCACATTATGCCACGATCAAAGGAAGTTCCTGAAAAGATCAGAAAAAAAGTTGTTGCTATCAGTCTGGAAAGGGTTACAAAGCTATTTCTAAGGCTCTGGGACTCCATCGAACCACAGTGAGAGCCATAATCTCCAAATGGAGAACACTTGGAACAGTAGTGATTCTTCCCAGGAGTGGGCGGCCTGCCAAAATTACTCCAAAGGCGCAGTGTAAAATCATCCAGGATGTCTCAAAGGATCCTAAAACAACATCCAAAGGACTGAAGGCTTCTCTTGCCTCAGCTAAGGTCAGTGTTCATGACTCCACAATCAGAAAGAGACTGGGCAAAAATGGGCTTCATGGGAGAGTAGCAAGGCGGAAACCACTGCTAACTAAGAAGAACATAAATGCTCATCTCTCATTTGCCAAGAAGCACCTGGATGATCCACAAGCCTTTTGGGAAAATGTTCTATGGACAGATGAGTCCAAAGTGGAACTTTTTGGACGACATGGTCCCATTATGTCTGGCGTAAAGCAAACACAGCATTCCACAGTAAGAACATCATACCAACAGTCAAACATGGTGGTGGTAGTGTGATGGTGTGGGGATGCTTTGCTGCCTCAGGACCAGGACGACTTGCCATAATTGAAGGAACCATGAATTCTGCTCTGTACCAGAAAATTCTTAAGGAGAATGTCCGGTCATCCATCTGTCAGCTGAAGCTGAAGCGTAGTTGGGTCATGCAGCAAGACGATGATCCAAAACACAAAAGCAAGTCCACATCAGAATGGCTGAAAAGAAGTAAAATTAACGTTTTGGAGTGGCCTAGTCAAAGTCCACACCTAAACCCAATAGAGATGCTGTGGCAGGACCTGAAATGAGCAGTTCATGCTCGAAAACCTACCAATGTTACTGAATTAAAGCAGTTCTGCAAGGAAGAGTGAGCTAAAATTCCTCCACAGCGATGTGAAAGACTGATATTGAATTATAGGAAGCGTTTGGTTGCAGTCATTGCAGATAAAGGTGGCGTAACCAGTTATTAAGTGTAAGGGGGCAATTACTTTTTCACACAGTGCCAGTTGGTGTTGGTTAACTGTTTTCATTAAATAAATGAAATAAGTAGAAAAAAAAAAAAAACAAGTGTTATTTGTTCACTCAGGTTCCCTTTAATATTACATTTTGTCTAAAGACCTGAAAACATCCAGTGTGACAAATACGCAATAATAGAGAAAATCAGGAAGGGGGCAAATACTTTTTCACGCCACTATAGGTGAGTAAATACGAGTCATCCGACCTGCCACTGCTGGCAGATGGGCACTTGACTAAATTCTTTCTTTAAAAGAAGATAACAGTTTAATTGTGGTACTCCTCACTCCATGACTCTGTACATTTTACCTGAATTTGGTTTTACTCACATGTCACTCAAAACTATGAGTAATTTACTCAAATTTCTCAAAAAGACCTTATCTGGAGCACTTGTTCTGATTTTTCAGTGTAATTTCATACAAAGCCTGTGTAGTACTCAGAACTGAAGGTTGGTTCTGACAACGGAAAAAATCAAAACTCAGAAAACTGTAAAAAAAAAAAAAAAGTGTGATCCAAAATCCTAATGCAATCTCGTTTTTCAGTTCTAAAAACTGGAATCTGTACTCTTCCCCGCCCCTCAGGACTACAATAAATATAAGTACTCTGAAACCTAGAACTAAAGTCACTGACAGATTCAAATGTAGTGATTTAAGGAAATGTTCATTTGCAGGGGCTCCTGCCCCTGCAAACCTTCCCTCGGTTTAGCTTTTCTGTAAAAAGCACCTTTTTTCTTGTGCCGAAAACTATTTAAATTTCATTACAAAAAGTCTGCTACCTGGAAGTATGGCAGACTGGGACAGCTCCTGTGTAAAGGTGCAGTGCTGCTGTGTGCGCTTCAGTGCATGATGCAGCACCACACCGTTACACGTAATGGAGCCGCCCCAGCATCTGCCATACTTCCGGGTAGTGAACCTTTCATAATGGAATTATGGCGCAAGAAAACGGGTGCTTTTTACCAAAAAGCTAAACTGGAGGTAAGGTTTGCAGGGGCGACAGCCCCTGCAAATGAACGTTTTCTTTTAAGAAAATTGAGTTATTGTACAGATCATCTGATTGAGAACTTACTGAACTCAGAGGTTGTAATGAAAACAACTCAAACAGTAAAACAGTGTAGAAAGTACAAAACCAAAGATTTTTTATTGTAATTTAATTTCAGACAATTAGCTTGTAGTAAATTGAACTGTACTAAGAACTGAACTGGAAATAACTTTAATGTCACTTGTGTGATCAAATTGTGATTCAGATGTTCAATTCCAGACAAATTATGTGTAACTCAAATTGTGCTGAGTACTAAACTTTTGGTTCTCATCATAAATAACCCAGAAACACTATCGAACAGTAAAAAAATATTTAAAACATCTAAACTTTGTCACGGTGTCCTTTTCATAAATTCGTGAACGTCATGTTGGAGCTAGTGCAATTTCTGGGGGGGCCAGTGCCGCTGGGGCCTCACTTTCCTGGGTGGACCAGTGTAAAAAAAAAAAAAAGTTGAGCGTAACCCCTGAGATGGGGATTTGTAATTACAAATATAAATGTTAGCCTGGAAGTAAGCAAAATTTGTCTGATACACTCTACTATACTGCAGTACACAATAAGAAAAAAAAAATGTTCTCAAACTGCAAATCAGGACTAGCCCTGCACTTGGGTATGGAGCTCCTAGTACTGACCGTTCCCCATTAAGGGTAGGTTAGCATTAGCTAGTACAACCTCGAGTCTCCCATACTTATTTTAGTTCTTTGTTCTCAGACACTGTCTCAGTCAGACTGGGGAGCAGTGCGGGAGATGGTAAGACAACACAGCAGGCCCATTTCATCACAGGGGAGTCAAGGGACCTCTCCAGTTCTCTGCCAGGGAGAGCATTTACCTCTCTATTGGACCTCAACTCACTACAGCCACATTTTCCCACCACACATCCTCCCCGTGGTATCGTCATTTGACGGCTGCACCTTACTCTGCTGAGAGGAGGGCATGTAGTGTGAAAATAGTGCAGCTGCATTTATCCCACCAAAACCACTAATAAAGTCCGAATCAACAGGCTGTAGCGCATCGCATACAAAGTAGATGATTTCAGTGAGGCTGCTATTACTCCATTTAACTACTACATATGGCATCATTTTTTTACAAACCCCCAAGAATAAATTATAGTTATCAGTCAGTACTGAGGAGTAATTTCTAAAAATGATTATTTTGACTATCTATAGCACATTAAAAGTGAATATGACCAAAATATGATAGATGAATTTTAAATCCACTCCAAGCTGAATTATTGTGTGTATTTATTTATATGTATATGTGTGTGTATATATATATATATATATATATATATAGATAGATACAGATGTAGATATCTATCTAGTTTGTTTTACTGTACAGTGCCCAGAATCCCTGGAATTTGGAAATGGGCGCTTTTA
The DNA here is from genome assembly GCA_016271365.2 of Neoceratodus forsteri. Classification (NCBI taxonomy): domain Eukaryota; kingdom Metazoa; phylum Chordata; order Ceratodontiformes; family Ceratodontidae; genus Neoceratodus; species Neoceratodus forsteri. The sequence goes on from CM057453.1 coordinate 81,371,399, forward strand.
TAAATAAAATATCTATGTGCTAACATGCCGAGTGCTCCTCTGCTCTGCCTCTTCACACAGGATTGTTCAGTCATTTTGTATGTATTTAGCTCAGCTGCCAAATGAATTCTGGCAAACACGTTCAGCAGCTACAGTGTTTGTGACGGGACTGCTCTCACTTAACTCACTCACCAACCGAGGACAAAATGAGCACCCTGCAACCAGGTACGTCACTGGCTGACAGAACCTTCCCTCACTGCTGCGACCCTCCTATGTACATAACTCACCACATGGAAGTTGAACATGCCTTCTCCAGCATACTGACCAGCAGCCCAAAAACCCCAGTAAATGAACTGGTGAATTCAGCGAGAAGGTACTATGCCCTTAGGTCCTGAATTCAGTTCCTTGTTTAAAGGGACAATATTGACCCCCCTTGGGCCTCAAATTGTCCCCAGATAATTAAAAAAAAAAAAAAATTTATGATTGTTCACATTCTGTAGAGATTGCTGATGTAGCTGGTAGTTTGATTCTGGTTCATTTTTTTCTTTTTAGAAGTACAAAACAGGCTGCCTACTACACTGGTGTTACCACACAAAACCGCGTTTGTTTACATTCTTTGAACAACTGCCACCGCATATTTCCTGAACTTTGGATCAGCCGCAATAAAATCTAGCCACTCATGATGTTGTGAGAGGAGAGGAGACTATTGCATCTTGAATGGCTGCACTGTTGGGGGATGTTCCTAATGTTCAGTTTATATACAAGAGCAGATCAAGGATTTTAAGCAAAACAAGGTTGGGTAAAATTGCACTCAGGGCTCCAGATAAGGTGAGTACCAGTCAATTATATGCACCTCATTTTAGGAAATACTCTTCAGAACATTTTTTAATGAATATCAATACTCATTCAAAATCTGTAAATTCTGCACACTCTACAGAATAGTGCTTCATAACATAACTGGTGATTCAAAAGAAACAGTTTGTTTCCAGATTTACAGCACTTCTATGCATCCCCGTTTTGTTTCACTCACTGTATTTTAAAACTGGTGAGTAAATTACTCCTACCGGCCAAGATTTATTTAGCTTTCATTGACTGGGTAAGCACATTAGACAAAAATGCCTATTTTCAGGTATGACCCGGAAGCTTACAATGAGAAATGCACAGTGAAAAAATGCCAAGTATCATAAAGTAAAAAAATACAGGCAGGGGCTAGAGGGCATTAACGTAAGGTGAGGCTACAGTACAGTAAACTGGTAGTTTTTACAATACATAAAGCATACATTGCAAAAATGGGTACAGTTGATAGGAAGGTTATAAGTACAACAATAAGTACTGACAAATACCAGCAGGTTCCCCTTTCACGGAAGTGACACTCACAGGCCTAGATGAAGGCCATGGGTTACTACAGTGTGTAGTGACAGTAGACTGTAAAGGAGAAGAGAGAGTCAGAGGTAGAGTTTTAAGGGCAGTTGCAGGCTGAGAGTGTTTTCAGATGTTCCCACAGAGATTTCTTAAAATTGTTATGAGTGCCAGCGCAACAAGCAGACACAGAAAGGGAGTTCTAGACTCTAGAAGCACAAACAGCAAAGGCCCAGTCACCTGTCAAAGAGCAGGACTTAGTTTAGTTTATTGTTGACTAAGTAAGTGCACTAGACAAATTCTGCCTATTTTCAGGCACGACCAGGGGAGGGGGATACAGATGAATGCCAAATGACCTTGAACCAGATTAAGCTTTAGGTACAAGAAGTGACTGACAGTCAGTGGACCATAGTAGGTATATAGGTTGGGCAGGGTGAAGCAGTCTTTACAAGACAGGAGGGGTGGCAGTTCTGATCATCTTATCAATAAAGCAGCCCAGGACTAAGGAGTGATAGTTGGTTAGGGACAGCCAGCGAAGTGTATTATACAGGTCACAGTGGTGAGTGAGCCGAGGAGCAGCAAGAGCAAAGCAGCAAACATCATTAGAGACAACATCCCACTTTGCTAGACAGGATTTTGCCGCAAGGGGGAAGGTTGTAAGTCTATAGCCGAGTGTTAGAAGTAGTATGCCTTTTGCCAGGGCTATGCGCGCAGCTACTGTAAGAGCTCCTCTTGCCCTATAGACTAGGCCCAACTTGGCGTCTGTTGCTTTACACACATTACGAATATGCAGTGAGAGGTCCAGTTGCGGGTCAAGAGCGACTCCCAGGTATTTAAAGGAGGAAGTGGTGCACACCAGAGATCCATCTGTACTCGTAACAAACAGAGAGGCAGGACACAGTTTTAGTTTGGCTGGAGAGCCAAGAAACACAGCCCGAGTTTCCTTTAGGTTTAGAACAAGCTTATTTGACAGGAGCCAGGTTTGTAGCTTACGAAAGTACATTTATAATTGTGAGTTTATGACGCAGATACGTCTTGAGCTGGTGAGCAGAACCAGATCATCAGCATACAGAGCGGTATTGCTATGATGAGGCACCAATGGGAGATCATTGACAAATAAGGAGAATAAGATGGGACCCAGGATAGACCACTGTGGTACCCCAATATTCACAGGAGTAGGCTCCGAGAAAACTCTGTTATACTTAATTTGCTGCCTGCCTTCAAGGTAGTTAAGAGAACCATGCTAAGGCTGGGGGAGGGAAGGGCAAGCCAAACATGTGCAGTTCTGAGCACAAGAGGGTATGGTCCACCAAATCAAAGGCCATGGAAAGATCTACGAAGATCGCTCCAGACAGTTACCTGGAGCGTTTGATCAATTCTTATCTAGAAAAAAAAACCTACATTGTTTTAAAAAGTTTACTCCTTAATCCATTCCGACAGACATTTGTACACATCTGAATTTGGTTTTCCTCACGTCACTTTCAAAATGAGAAGTATAGTATTCATCCCAAAAAATCTTACCTGGAGCCCTGATTGCACCATTCCCATGAGTTTTAGAGAAGGTCAGCAACCATAAAATGTGGTGTTTCAGCTAAAAATAATATGATGCAAAAAGGGTTGACAATGTCCCTTTAAATGCTTGTCAATGGGACAGCCGGAGGCCAAAAGGATTTACTTTCTGACTTAGTCATCATGACCCTGACCACAGCAGAAGACACTCTGAGCTGGGACCCTCGCTTCTTTCAGTTGGTCCATCCTCACGGTCACAGACTGGTTCTCTCATAAAACTCAGTCTGCACTGCTACCAATTTTCACACCCATTCAGAATGCTGAATGGTTACTGGGGATGTCACAGTATCAAATTCTGATGGTACGATAACCGTGACATGTAATACCGTGGTTACTGTGAATACTATTATTACAAAAGTAGTAATTTTCATAAAAAAAAATCTGAGCTTCTGTGTTGGGGAGAGTTGATGAAGAAAGGACAGTTGTTCAAATAGTAGAAATGCTTGAAAACTGGCACACTGTGAACCATGGTTATCACGGTATCGGAAACTGCCCCCGGTATCAATACCGTGATGTTCAATACTGTAGTATACCATAAAACTGTGATACCGTGACATCTCTAATGGTTACCCTGGTATGCTGCCAACACTCAGCATGATTCTCACTTGGAGTATCTCTAGGTCCCAATCCCACTACAGCCACTGTTCACACAGTACAGTGCTTTTCCTTAAAGGACAAACAACCCACCCCCCTTTTGTCACAGGAGAGAACACTGCACATGCTAACTCTGTAGTCTGCCTCTTTGGAAATGGATCATAGACTTGACAATTTACCCCTGGTGATCTGTACTTGAAATGACCGTCACAGAATGCATGAAGTAAATAAAAATAACATTTCATGCTCTGTGATACCATGCTGCATGACAATACACACTAACAACTATGAAATGCACAGTATTTCTACAGAGATAAAAACTACGTGCATTTGAAAAGGTAAGCGGTCACACAGAAAAACCTAACTCAATGCTACCTAAATTCCTAAGTACAGCAGAAGAATCTTACCAAAACTGGAAAAAAAATAGGTTGGGATCAGATACAGTTCAGCAAGAGGCTGAATTATACTCAATGCCCTGTGTGGCAATGAGACATGAGCAGGTATCCTTGTGAATATCGCATTCAGGATATGGTTGGTGGATGGTGGCTTTTTTTTTCTGGTTTTGTTGTTATGTTTGTGGGACTTGGCACATTGTCTCCTAAGCGGCCTTTGTTATTTTTAAGTTAGAAGACGCCTACCCCAACTAGGAACTGTTATAGCGGACTCAAACATGTTGTGCTTCATGTTCAAAATCACAGACAGACATAGCTGAATTCTTATTGCAAACATGCAACAGAAATACCTTAGCTGGCTGGCCAACTATCCCCTCATGAATGGACTGGTCTTTCTGACATCCCACCCTGTGTCTGCTTTTGATGTATGGGAACTACCTTTTTCTCAGACTGGTCCAAACCTGATCTTTTTATTCGCCTCAGCTAGACTGTCACATCCTGGCCATCTTGCACAGCAGGAAAGGTCTTACTCTGCCTTGGCTACATTCAAAACATGTTTTTTTTTTTTTTTTAAATGGAAAGGACACGGTCATCCAAAAGCATTTTAGATCAAAAGACTTCTGCTACCCACATAGAAACATAACATAGAGGTTGTCGGCAAAAAAGGACCGCCAGGTCCATTTAGTCTGCCTATTTGCCCTATCTGTAATAGCAACCTGTGACACGAGTTAGCCACTGGCTTTAGCTATTCTTTGCCATTACTGTGGTCCCCTTATTCCTATCCCATGCATGTTTGAATCCTGTTACTGTACTTGCTTCCACCACTATTTGGGACAGCCCATTCCAGGCATCCACCACCCTCTCAGTGAAATGGAACTTTCTCACATTTCCCCTTATACGACCCCCTCCAGTCTCATGTCATGTCCCCATGTTCTAGTACTCTTTTTGTACTGGAAGACGTTTTCCCTTCTCACCTTATTTATGCCCTTGAAGTAACTGAACTTCTCAATCATATCTACCCGTTCCCTCCTCTCCTCCAATGTGCACATTGAGGACCTTCAACCTTTCCATGTATGACTTGTGCTGTAAACCCTGCACCACCTTAGTTGCCCTCCTCCGTATAAACTCCACCCTGTTGATGTCCTTATGAAGGTGCGGCCTCCAGAACTGCACAGCATAGGGCCGGCCCGCCGGTGCGGTGGTTGGATTTCCGCCAGCGACGCCGGCGACCCAGGTTCAGGTGTGGACTCGGGTTGTTGGAGGGCCGGCCGGGGGGAGTAGACTTGAGCGTCCCACAATGGTTCGCCTTCTCTAGGGGGAAGGCGAGGAATCAGCCCGGAGTATGCTGATCTCTGGTAGAGGCCAGAGGCTTAGCATTATGTCAGGCTCCTCAGGATCCGATTGGCCTTGGACGAAGGTCAGGGGATCAACACACCTCTGAGGCTAGGTAGGTGAGGACGTCACGGACGTCAGCGCTCACGCCTTGACGTCAAAGAGCACTCACGATGTCCACAGAAAACACGGGAAAATGCCTTCCAGCTCCGAATGAGACAGAGCCCTGGAACTTGCTCTCGAAGTGCTGCCGCCTGCCTGGTCGCCCTCCGACTGACAAAACCAGAAAGTTCGGGGTGCTTGGGGGCCCCACCTCATCCCTGCCTGGGGGTAAACCGCAGCTCCATGGGGTGACGGGGGCGGATCAGGTAAGGCAGACAGCAGAGGGGTGACTCCTTGGGCTCCCAAGGAAGTCGGAGCTGGGGGGATGTTGGGGGGGGGAGAAAGTAAATAAAAAAAAAGAACTGCACAGCGTACTCCAGATGAAGTCTCACCAGTGTTTTGTACAGTAGGACCAGTATCTCCCATCTTCGGCATGTGATACCCCTTCCTATACAACCCAACATCCCACCAGCTTTCCCCACTGCCTCTGCTGTCTGCTTTGTGGCCTTCAGGTCATCTGTGATAATAACCCCCAGGTCTCTCTCCTCCTTGGTGACTGCCAGCAGCTCCCCCCCATCCTGTAGCTCTCTTTTGGGTTCTTACTCCCCACGTGCATGATTTTGCACTTTTTTGCATTAAACCTCAGTTGCCATACCTCAGACCATCTTGCCAAACTTTCCAGGTCTTTTCTCATCCTCACTCTGTAGTATCTTCTCTGTTGCAGATCTTGGTGTCATCTGCAAACAGGCAAACCTTCCCCTTCACAATGTCGCTGATGAAGACAATGAAGAGGACAGACCCTAGAACTCATCCCTGATGTACCCCACTGGTCACCTCCATGTCCTCTGACTGGGCTCCATTTACTACTACCCATTGCCTTCAGCCCCTCAGCCAGTTCTTAACTCAGTTCACCACTTTGCAGCCCAACCTCAAACTACCCATCTTGTTGACCAGTCTTCTATGTGGAACAGCACCAAATGCCTTGTTGAAATCTAGGTAGGTGACATCTACTGCTCCACACTGGTCCACCACCTTTGTCACCCAGTTAAATAATTCAATCAGGTTTATTTGACAGGACCTCCTTACTATGAATCTGTGTTGTCTTTGATCCTGTATGGATTCCAGGCGTTCCACTACCTTCTCCTTAAAGAGTGCATCCATGATCTCATCCACCACTGATGTGAGGCTTGCTGACCTGTTGTTCCCAGCCTCCTCTTTGCTGCTACTCTTGTGCAGAGGGACTACATGTGCCCTTCTCCAGTCCTCTGGAACCACGCCCGTATTTATGGAGTCTGTGTAGAGGGCTGCCAGCTCCCTCCTTAGTTCTTTCAGGAACCTTGAGTGTAGCCGGCCCAGTGGTGCAGAGGGTTGAGGCGCTGGACGCCATACCTCACTCCACACTGGCGACTTGGGTTCAGAAATGGACTCTGGTCACTCGGGGGCTGGCAAGGGGGGGGGGAAATCGAGCAGCGGTAGACAGCTCTCCTTCCATGGGGAGGGGGGACAGCGCAGTGCGCTGCTTGACTGGCACCCAGAGGCTGCTAGGTGTCAGTGCATGCACACCGCCAGAACAGGGAGGGCCCCATGTCCAGGGTGCAAGGCTGCTTCCATGGAGGTGGAGTCCAGCAGCTCTGCCCACTGCATGATCGTGGAGACCACGGAGAAAATGGCGAAAATGGAGCTGGCAGACTCCATGATGGTCCGGCCTTCTGGGACCGGAGAACGAGCCCCCATAGAAGGGCCGGAGCTGCCTGCCAGCTCTGTATTGGTGGAAAAAATGTAAATGAGAAAAAAAAAAAGGATCCTGTGGTGTATGCCATCTAGACCTATAGCTTTGTCCACTTTTAGCTTTGTAAACTCCTTCAGCACCTTCTCCTCTGTAGAAGGACTGGTGTCCACCTCCCTCCCCTTTGTGCCTAAGATGTCTAATTGTGGTCCCTGTCCCTTCCCTTCCACTGTGAAGACTGAGCAGAAATATTTGTTTAAGATAGATGCCTTATCCTAATCATCCTCTATGCACTTTCCCTTGTTTCCTCTGATCTTAGCGACCCCCCCCCCCCGCATTTTCTTCCCTTGCTAATGTACCTGTAGAATGTCTTATCACCCGTTTTCACTGATTCAGCTAATCTTTCTTTAGTTTGCACCTACGCATTCCTTACAGCTTCCTGCTTCTCTCACACTTCTGGTACTCTTCCCAGTCTTCACCCCTTTGTGTCTCCTTGTATCTTCTGAAGGCCACCTTTTTGGCTCTTACCTTTTCTGCTACAGCCTTGGAGAACCAAAGTGGATTCCTCCTCCTCCTCCTCCCCCTCCCCCTCTGCTTCTCATCTTAACACATTGTTCTGTGACCCCAATAATGGTTTCCTTAATGTATGCCCATTGCTCCTCCACCCCCCACCATCTTTCTCTGTTACAGGGTTTAACACTTGTTACGCCATCTTGTAGAAGTCAGCTCTCCCGAAATCTAAGATCTTTAAATTTTTTTTTTTTGCCTTTGTATGGCTTGATAATCTCTGTGTTGAATTTGAACTGTACCATGTGGTGGTCACTGGTCCCCAGGTGCCCCTCCACTTGGAGATCCTATATTCTGTCTCCATTTGTTAGCACCAGATCCAGGATTGCCCCTTCCCTGGTTGGCTCCCACACCAACTGTCTGAGGCCTGCCCCTGTAGTGAGTCCACCATGTCTCTGGTCCTGGTCGAGGCCCCTGTTGGGGTAGACCAGTCCAAGTGTGGTATGTTAAAGTCCCCTGTTGCTGTCATGTCATGTATACCATCTAGCAACATCTTATCTACTTCCTCTCCCTGAGCTGGGGGGTAGGTAGATCACCCCTGCCTGAATCGCTGTTCCCTTTCCTGTCTCAAGGGTGACGCATAGTTCCTCTACCTCCTCAGGTTTGTCCTGTTATGCTGTTGCTTTGATGTTCTCCTTTACTTACAAGGCCACCCCCCTTCCTGCCTATTCTGTCCCTTCTGAATAGTGCATAACCTTGTATGTTCATCTCCCAACTGTGGTCACTAGTGAGCTATGTCTCTGTTATGGCTACTAAGTCCAGGTCCTCCTCCATCATTGCAGCCACTAGGCCTGGGACTTTGTTTCCCAGATTGCGTGCATTTGCATGCATGATTTTCCATGTATTGCTGCCACCCTTCCTCTTGTTTGTGTGATTGTGCTCTAGTCTCTTTCTATTGGTTCTGGTGACATTGAGGTGCCAATTTCTCATTTCTGCCTTGTCCACTATCATTATACTAGGTGCATCTGCCAAATACCTTCCTTCCTGGTCCTCTTCTCTGTGTCTTGTAAGCTGTGGGTATGGGCTGACAGAGTGTCCTTGTATCTGGTGCGCCCTTCCCCACGGGACTAGTTTAAATGTTTGCTAAGGAAATATTTAAACTTTTCATTAAGAACTGTAGTTCCTTCACTGGAAGGATGCAGGCCATCATGCTTCTACAGGCGCACATCACACCAGGTGGTTCCCCAGTCCCCAGTGTAGCCAAAGCCCTTCTCCCTGCACCAGCTCTACAACCCAACTGTTGAAGATCTTGATGCGTTTATTTCTCACCTCCCCCCTTCCATGGGCAAGCAGGACCACTGAAAATGTTACAGAGTTTGCCTCCTCCCCAAGTCGGTTACACAATTCACTGAACTCCTCCTGTACTGTCTCCATGCTAGCTCCCTTCCCTACTAGGTCGTTAGTCCCTAGGTGGACGACGTCTATCCCTCCCCTCTTTGCCACTGCCCTAGCGATTCTGTGGATCTGCTCTCACACCCTCAGAGCTATGCCTCTTGGGAGACACTTAACCTCCCTCTCCATTCTGCTAACTGTGCCTAAATCCATGTGCTGAACAACTGAGTCCCCCACCAAGATAAGCTTCTACCTCCTCTGGGGTTCTCTGGGTTTTGCCTGTGTGCCCTCCTCCCTGATGATCTGCTCATCCTCCCTGGTCTCAACCTTGGGCTCCCCCATGGGGCACACCTGCTCCTTGAGAACAGCATATTTGTTCCTCAGTTGGGACCGGATGGGGGATGTACCTCTGTCCTGCCTCCCTAACTCTCATGGGGCCCACTGTAGTCCATCCAGATCGTTGCTTTGGAATCTGTTGCGGCATTGCCTGGGGAAATGGTGGCCTCTGGGTTGGGGCGATGGTTCCCAGTACTCTTGCCAGCAAGGCCCTGGTCACCTCCGTCCACAGCCCAGAGAGGTGCCTACAAATATGGCAAAACCGCAGCTTCCAGAATGTACTTCTGAAGACTGCTGCGCCACACCCACTGCACCACTCCGTGTCTCATCCTAATGTGGTGTACACTGTCCTTAAATACTCCCCAAGTTTACCTGCTCGTGCCTTTTGGCCCCCCCCTTGATTTTTTTTTTTTATTCCTCTCCCCTTTTCTCTCTGTCTCTCTCCTCCAGGTTACTGCCATCCATGCTGGCTGATGACACAGGAAGTTGCAAACTAACAGTACCTATAATTGTACAATGAGCTCTGGGGTGGGTGGGTTGAGGGGTGAGTGGGTGGGTGGAATCTATGCCATGGCCCTCCTAAAACCTATCGTCCCAGTCTGGATTATCCCTGTGTCTGCTGCCCAGGTATGCAGCTACCGAACACTTTCATAGTGCTGCTGACACCCAAATGAGCCCTGTTCAACCTCAAAGTCATCTCCTTCCCTCCTGTTCACTGCACAAACAAGCATATGCCCATATAGGTATTTAAGATTTAAACTTTGGGCTGTTACAAAAAGTTGGCAGTAATCACCAATGTGCTCACAACTGTGTCTGCATACTACACTAGTGCTACCTGAAAGAAAAACAGTTGAAGCACTAGTACTGCATGAAAGAAAATACTGGTGAAGTGACGACTCCAGAAAAATTAATAAAATCAATCCCCAAGCAGTAAAGCCTGAAGTACAGTTAAAGCCACATACACCTTGTGTTAGAACTAAAAAATCCAGTTCTTGCCTCGATGTGATCAGCAGAACGCCCACTATTAGCAAAACTAGGAAAAAAGTTCAAAAAACACAACACAGCGAGTAAAAATAAAATCAACACTTCCCTGCCCCTCTGCAATCAACCTCCATCGAGCACTGACGTAATCCCCCTGGGATGCCAGATACCCACAGCCACTTGTTCTCCCTGGGACAGCAGATTAGACAGAAACTATAATTTCTCAGATGACATAAAAATATTTTACAAAGAAATAAAAATAAATAAAACATTTCTTGGGGATTACATCTGTTGCACTCATTCTCACTGTACTTGGCTTGTTTTTTCTTCACACTATGCACTGTACATCCGACTGACTCTAACCTATTATACTAAGTGCTGGGTGCTCCTCTGCACAGTCTTTGGAAATAACTGGGTGGGGGTGGTCATACGGGAACGTCCAGACTTAAAAACAGTTTCTAATGCTAATCAATCACCTGCACAGGGTAATGTCATGCACATAAGGTAGGGACCATAAATGAGGTGGGAGATGACAGGGATGGTGGGGTTGCAATGCTGTTGAGTAAGTCAGCAGGATCACACCCAAAACAAAGACATTTTTAAAGGCACAGCCCAGTCTAGACACTAGCAATTACTGCTAATTACTGCCCACTCCCAGTGTCCTCAATTATTTCTATGCTCCCGCATCCAGCAATGTGGGATACTGGGGAGCCCACTCCCAGTATCCCGAGTTATGCCTCCTGCCCCCCCAAGCAGTGTGGGATGCTGGGAAACCCACTCCCAGTGTCCACAGTCATGTTCACCCCCCCAGCAGCGAGGGACACTGGAGAGCCCACTCGTGTTTTTCACCGAAAAAAAAAGAAAACTGTCCTGTCATCTCCCTCCCGCAACCCCGACCCTCCCACTGCGGACCCCCCCCCACCCTATACTTAACTCCAGGGGTCATCCTCTGTGGACCAGGACACGTCTGCACTCTACAAAGTCGAACTGCAAACTGAAGAATCAAGGTAAGTGCTGTACAATGGCGGTCAATGGTGTTTTAAACTTGTGTTGATAACTCAGCCATTTTAAAGTATTTTTGCACCAAATTTTCAACATGGGGTTTTTGAAACCCTCCTCATGAACACAGTCACTGTCATTTCGTTAATCGGATCTGTAAAGTGATTTCGCGGACATTGCACGAAATCTTTTGTGACCAAGTAAAGAAATTACTATGCTAGTGTTGAAAATGTGGTGCAAAAAAAAAAAAAGACTTGGTCGTTCAAATTTTCCTGTGCACAGCATGACATACTAAAGAGCCAGCAGAACAGGCCAAATGGTCTGCCTTGTCTGCTTGAAAGCCAGCAACCTAGTGGCTGATCGCCTTACCACTCCCCAAGAGTCTTCTTTTTATTCAGATTTCCCTTATACCTGTCCCACCCCTTCTTGAAACCCTCCACTGTGCCCTCTTCCACCAGCCACCCAGGCAGTGCATTCCTTGACTCCACCACCTTCTCAGTGAAAAAATGCCTCCAATGATCCCCCTTGTAATTCCCCCCCCCCCCGTCTTCCACTAGCTCTCCCCTTCTTTAACCTAAACAGCTCCTTGATTCCACTCCTGGTTATTCCTTTTACATACTTGAAAACCTCTATCATGTCTCCTCTATCCCTCCTCTCCTCCAGTGAATAAAGCCCAAGCTCCTTCAACCTTTCCTCAAAAGGCCTCCCCCCCATGCCCTGAATCATCCTGGTCACTCTCCTCTGAACCCTCTCCAGCAGCACTATGTCCTTCTTCAAATGAGGTCTCCAGAACTGTACACAATACTCCAGCTGCGGCCTGACGAAGGCATTATACAGAGGGAGGATCACCTCCCTACTTCTGGATGTAATACCCCTGGCTGTACAGGCCAGTATCCTGTTTGTTTTGGCTACTGTTATGCTACAATTCTCAGAGTTATTCATTTTGACATCAACCACCACCTCTAAATCCCTTTCTCTCAATGTGACTTGCAGTGTGACCCCCAAGGGTGTATACACGGCCTGTTTTTTTTACCCCAAAATGAAGTACCTTACATTTCCCGGCATTAAATTTCAGTCCCCACTTTCTTGACCACCCCTCCAGGGTATCCAAATTCCCCTGAACTGACTCCTTCGCTTCTTCACAATCCACCAGTGCTCCCAGCTTTGAATCATCCGCAGAGACTCAACCTATTTTTAACCCCCCTCCCTATATCAGAGACATAGGCATTGAACAAGAGTGGCCCCAATACTGAACCTTGAGGGTCCCCACTGATTACCTTTCCGGGGGAGGAGAGTATCCCACCCACCATAACCCTCTGTAGATGCCCCGAAAGCCAATTATCTACCCAACTGAGTTCCTGTCCTCCCACCCCCATCTCCCCCATTTTTGCTGTCCATCCATTATGCGGCACCAAATCAAACGCCTTGCTGAAATCTAGGTATAGGACATCCACTGGCCTATGTCTATCCAAGGCTTCTGTCACCCAGTCATAAAACTCTACAAGGTTGGTCTGACACGATCTCCCCGGGACAAAGCCATATTGTTTATCATCCTGGTGTCCTAAGCATTCCGACTGCCTCCCAAGCTTCTCTTTGATAAAGCCCTCCATTACTTTGCCTACCACAGACGTCAGACTGACAGGCCTATAATTCCCCATTTCCTCCAGAGACCCACCCTTATGCACAGGCACTACATAAGCCACCCTTCAATCCTGTGGCACCCACTCCGTCTGTAAAGAGGCGTTAAAGAGTGCTGTCAGTGGAGCTGCCAGTACCTCCGCCAATTCCTTCATAACCCTCGGATGTTTATTTATTTATTTATTTAGCTTTTGTTTACCGGGTAAGTACACTAGACAAGTAGTATGCCTATTTTCAGGAACGACCCGGGAGAGCACAAAACATACAGTATACATACATGGCAACATTGGAGAAACAGCATGATACAGTAAAAAACAGCTATAACAACGCTTGTATAAGGGCAGAGATACTGCCACACATAGTACAAATTGTTACAGGACATAGATAGACATTAGAATTACTGAATACATATTTCATAGACCATCATGGACTCAGAGTGGACAATAGTGGACTGCAGAGTATTACATTACAGAGACTAGGAGCAATCACATCTTGTTGTTTGTTTTAGGTGGGACCACAGGGAGGAGCGAAAGGTCCCATGGGAAGGGGCAGAGCGAACAGAGTCCGGAATGGAGTTCCAGAGCCTAGGCACAAAACGGCAAAGTCACGATCCCCCATAAGGGTCCGAGTAGGGGGAACTTTAAGCAACTCGGCGGTCTGTGACCTGAGCTGGTAGGGGATGGCGTCCAGTTTTGGGAGGAGATGCGCCAGTCCCGACGGTATGCCCGTGGCAAGCACTTTCCTGATGAAGTTTCCTACACCAAGGATCAGGAATTCCGCAGGGGGAGCCAGCTGAGTTTGTCATAGAGCTCACATCGGTGGGTGAGTTTGGGAGCAGCAAGTGCAAACCGACAGATATCATTATACCGTGTTCCACCGATTAAGATGGATTTGAGGTGACCTGGCAAATAGGTGGTATCCATAACTCAAGGAGGGGAGAAGCACCCTCCAAGTGCCGCCTCGCTCCGGAGTCAGGTTGTATTTGGGCCTGTAGGCAAGATGCTTACACCTGGTGGTTCTGCAGATGTTTTGGATATGGCTTCCCATGTCAAGTTGTGGGTCCAGGGTGACCCCAAGATATTTAATTGAGCTCGCTGTTGGAAACAGGGGGCCTCCATCATAAGCTATTTTGAGCATAGCTGATGGGGCTTTTAACTTGGCCGTGGAACCAAAGAGCATGGCCTGAGTTTTGTTAGGATTCAATACCAGTCTATGGTTGGTAATCCAGGCCGAGACTCTGCTGAAGTCTTCAGACAGGCACTGGTTAGGGTCAGCAGCATTACGAGCATGGGCCACTAGCACAAGGTCATCTGCATAAAGTGTGACTTGACAATGAGAGGTCACCCGTGGGAGTTGATTAATAAAAAGTGAGAATAGGAGAGGTCCAAGTACCGATCCCTGGGGAACTCCCATGGTCACAGCCCTAGGCTCCGAGAGGACCTTGTTAAAGCAGTAGCGCGCTTTCACCGTTAGGTAGCCCATCATCCAACTCATGGCATGCGGAGAACCGAGAGCCCTGAGCTGCTCCCCCAGTAGGTCATGGTTGACAAGGTCAAAAGCTTTTGACAAGTCAATAAATATAGCACCTGACAGTTTGCCCTGATCCATGGCGGATCTAATACTAGAGGTTACAGTAATCAGGGCAGTAGTGGTACTATGACCTTTCCGGAAACCATATTGGGCCCCAGAAAGCAGCTCATGGTTATCCACTGTAAACCATCTGGCCCGGGTGCCTTATTAGTTTTCAGTTCAAGGGCCTCCTCACCATATCCACTGTGATTCCCCAATCCACTCCTCATGCAACCATCCTACTCCTTCTTGGTCTGGCCCAGCTTGTTTCCTATCTTCTTTCCATCCTCTGGTCTCAGACTGAGACTGACCTCTCGCTGTTGCTATCTCCTCATCACACCCATTAGGCTGTAGGGTTCCCTTGTTACCCCCTGCAAAGATTGAGGCAAAGTACTCATTTAGCACCTCAGCCAGATGCCCTGCATCCTGAGCCCATCCCCCCACAATCTTAATCCTACTGATCTGTGTCCTCACTTTTCTCTTCTCTCTTATGTATCTATAAAATCTCCCCCCCACCCCAGATATCCCTAGCCAGATTTTTCTCCATCCCTGCCTTAGTGCCCCTCACCACTCTGGTAACCTTCCTGGCCAATAATTCATACTTCCTCCGCTCCCTATCCCCCCACAGCATTTATAATGTTTGTAGGCAGCCTTTTTTCCCCCTCACCACTTCCTTGGTCCACCAACATGGCCTGCTAGTTCCTCCATACTTACGCCTTACTTTAGTACAGGACCTAGTAGCCTCCTGCACCCCTTGTTTAATGGTCTCCCACAAACTTTCAGCATCCATGTCCGGCCTTATGTCCAACCTCTCCCTTAGGATCTTACCCATACCCACGAAGTCCGCTCTCCTGAAATCAACCACTACTGTATGAGTGCGGCTTTCCTCCCCCCCTAGATACAGCAGGAAACAAACCGTAGCATGATCACCACCCGCCAGTGGACTGCACGCCTCCAGTCCCCTTATTTGTTCACTATCCACAAGTACAACATTCAATATCCGCCCCTCTCTAGTAGGTTCCCCAACCTGTTGTACCAGGAAGGCATCCTGAAAGACATCCATCAATCTCGGTTCCCTAGTTACAGAGAACGTCATGGTATCCCAGTTCGTCCACGGCATATTAAGATCACCCATAACCACCACCCTACTCTTTCCAAGGTCACACTGACCCTTGATGTTCTCAACCAACTTATCATCCAGACCCTCCTCTATTGCAGGGGACGTGTAAACTACTCCTATCATGACTTTTTTCCCTCCCCTCATTTGCAGGGTAACCCAAATTGCCTCCACATCCCTTCCAGCCTCCTCAACTCCACAAACAGTTACATCAATTCTAACAATGCTGCAAACCCCCTTCCCACATCCCTATCTTTCCTGACTATCTTGCAGCCCTCTAAGTTTAGGTCCCAATCATTTCTCCAAGTGGCCCATGTCTCTGTAATTGCTGCCATATCCGCTTTTCCCTCAGCCAACATAGCCTGGAGCTCAGGCATTTTATTGCTCATGCTCCTGGTATTAATCCGGACTGTCCTCCACCCCGACTTTTCCCTTTTCTCCAGCCCCCCCAACCCCTACGCTGTCCATTATTTTCCCAGTATTCCTTGAACTTTTAACATATTCCCTCTCACATGCCCTAGACCTGGACCCCCATCATATTCCTTCTCACACCCCCACATGCCCAAGATCTGGATCCTCAAACATCCCCCTTGGGGTCAATTTATTGTGTGACCCCCCCCCTTACAAGTTTAAACTCCACCTCTTACTTATAAATCCAGCAAGTTTTATTTTCAAAATCTCCCTCCCCTCCATGCTGAGGTGTAACCTATCCCTGACATATAGCCCCTTGTCCTCCCAGTCACCTACCAGCCCATACCCCTCTGCCCCACATCAATCCCTGAGCCATTTGTTCACCCCCTTAAGTTTTAGCTTTGTCTCACCAGTTGCCCTTGGTACCGGCAGAATCTCAGAGAAAGAAATTTTGCTTCCTATTGAGAGACAAACCCTTGTCAGCTCCCAGAATCTAGCCTGGATTTCTAGCTCACTATTCCCTTCCAAGTCATTTGTCCCCAAATGTACTAGGAAGTCTGGGGACAGAAACATAGACTTTGACGGCAGATAAGGACCACTTGGCCCACCCAGTCTGCGCATTTCCCTACCTATTGGATAAGCTGCAGATTCTAGTTAACCAACAGCCTACTTCCTGCAACCCCCAACTATAATTGCCTTATATCTGTCCCATGCATGTTTGAATTCCCCCACTGTTTTAGACCCCACAACCTCTCCAGGAAGGCGGTTCCATGTGTCCACCACTCTCTCCGTGAAAAATAATTTCCTCACATTACCCCTGAGCTGTCCCCCTCTAACTTTAAATTGTGCCCCCTTGTTCTTACACATCTCTTTTTCTGAAAGATGCTACCCTCCTGGACTTTGTTGAGTCCCTTGAGGTACTTAGAAGTTTCTATCATGTCCCCCTGTCCTCCTTTCATCAAGGGTATACATATTAAGTTCTCTCAGTCTCTCTTCATATGGTTTCTGATGTAGACCCTGCCATTTTAGTTGCCCTCCTGGACTGCTTCCATCCTGTCTATGTCCTGCGTAGATGAGGTCTCCAAAACTGCACACAGTACTCAGATGGGGTCTCACCAACTGTCTGTACAGAGGGATAACCACTTCCTTTTTCTACTTGTGATGCCCCCTCCATGCATCCCAGTATCCCCCTGGCTCTCCTTACTGACTTCTCACACTGCTTACCCACCTTTAGGTCATCTGATATAACTACACCCAGATCCCTTTCCATTACTGTTGTTAGTACCTCCCCTGCTACTGTGTACTCTTCTCCTGGATTTTTATTTCCCAGGTGCATTACTTTGCACTTCTTTGCATTGAATCTTAAGTTGCCATATGTCTGACCATTTCTCCAACCTTGCCAAGTCCTTTCTCATCCTTTCTACCCCCCCCCCCGTGCATCAACTCTGTTACAAATCTATGTGTCATCTGCAAAGAGGCATACCTTTCCTTCCAGACCCTCTGCAATGTCACCTATAAAGACGTTAAAGAGGACTGGACCCAGTACTGAGCCCCCTTTCTTCAGAATGTGTTCCATACACTATTACCTTCTGTGTCCTGTTGTGCAGCCAGTTTGCTACCCAGGCTACCACCCTGGGACCCACTCCCAGGCTGGCTAACTTGATTATTAATCTTTTGTGCGGGACTGTGTCAAATGCCTTGCTAAAGTCTAGGTAGGCCATATCCACAGCCCCTCCCTGGTCTATTACTCTGGTCACCCAGTCAAAGAAATCGATTAGATTCTTCTGACATGACCTTCCTGCTGTGAATCCATGCTGCTTTGGGTCCTGTGCCCCGCTGGCCTCTAGGTACTCAACAATTCTTTCTTTCAGAAGTGATTCCATCATTTTCCCCACCACTGAGGTCAAACTAACAGGTCTGTAGTTTCCTGCTTCTGTCTTGCTCCCACTTTAGTGAAGGGGAATCACATCTGCCCTCCTCCAGTCCTCAGGTACCACCCCATCTTTCCATGATTTGTTAAAAAGTGTGGTTAGTGGTGCCACTAGGTCCTCCCTTAGCTCTTTTTGGGATTCTAGGGTGAATCCTGTCAGGCCCCATTGCTTTGTCCACCTTGAGTTTTAGGAGTTCTTTCAGGACTCTTTCTTCTGTAAATGGACTGGTGTCAACCCCACTACCCAGAGTGCTTCTATTGTTCGGGTTTAGGTAACTCCTCTCTTCTTCTTTGCGTAATACTGAGCAAAGTATTCATTCAGTATCTCTGCCTTTTCACTGTCTCCCTCTGCCCACCTCCCCTCTCCTTTATTAATCTTCACTATCCCTCCCTTAACCTTTCTGTGCTCCCTAATGTACCTATAAAAGGTTTTATCCCCCTTCTTAACTGAGTTGGCTATATTTTCCTCAGTTTGGGCCTTTGCTTTTCTGACTGCCTTCCCCACTTCTTTCTGCTTTAATTGATACAGTTCCCTGTCATGCTCCTTCTGTGATTCCTGATACTTTTTGAATGCAGCCTTTTTCTTCTTAACTTTCCCCGACACCTCTTTTGAGAACCATAGTGTTTTTTTATTCCGCTTTGTTTTCTTTATTTGTTTCACACTAAGGCTTGTTGCCTCCATGATGGCAGTTTTGATTTTTATCCATTGTTCTTCCACCCCTCCTTTCTGGCCATTTGCTAATGCATTCAGGGGTTGACAAATTTTGGGGGGATGCATAAGTCCAGGACTTATGGTACATTTTTTGGGTAAGTCCATATCAGGATCCAGTAAGTCACAACATTTTTCATATTATTACGAGAAAAAATAATTATTTATTTTTTCCCCCTTTTAGGATGCTCCAGTGACAGTCAGAGAAAGGTTACAGAGAGGCAGAGAGAATATTATAAGACAGCAATAGTACTGCAGCTTGCTTCAGGCTGATTTTCTTCTGTTCTTTGATGGACATTTGTGACCAGAGGAATGGATAGTACCCAGACTACTGTCAAGCCAGTACTTTATTGATGGCAGTGGATCAAATTCAGAGACGGATGGTCCTGTAGTCATGATAAGCAGCTGGTTCTCGAAAGACTGTTGGGTCAGGGTTGTTCGTAATTTGTTTTTAATGAAATTAGCTTTCGAAAATCCTCTTCCACATTCACTTGTGGAAGGGGAAATCGTGAGCAGAATCTCAATAAGCTTCTGCATAGGGCCCTTCGTGGAGTCTGGGCCACGTTCACCAATTTTCATTTGTAACACCAACTGGTACATAGTTAAGAGAGGTTTGGTTCGGAATCGAGAAGGGTATAACTTCAGCTGCACCCACTCATCAATAGCAGAATCTTTATCAAGTTCTGAGAAGTGAGAAGAGAAAGGGCT
Organism: Neoceratodus forsteri; assembly: GCA_016271365.2. Taxonomy (NCBI): domain Eukaryota; kingdom Metazoa; phylum Chordata; order Ceratodontiformes; family Ceratodontidae; genus Neoceratodus; species Neoceratodus forsteri. Next base: position 81,390,749 of record CM057453.1, read on the forward strand.
ATCTGTGATGAGTTCAATTAGTTCAGCATTGCCAAATGTTGCTAGATCTTCCTTTTCCAGTGGCCAGTTGTGATAATTCAAAATCTGAAGTAAAGACAAAGGTGTCTCTGAGAGAACACCAAACCTGTTCTGGATGTACGTGACAGTATCATTAACAAATGTGTGAAGTTCAGCTTCACTTCCAGGTGTTCCATGAAGTTTTGTTTTGCCAAACATACGTTCTTCTGCGTTATACTGTTCCTGGAATTTTGTAAGATATTTTCCAGGAGTACTTTTAAGTGCTTCTAGCTGCAGAATGGCTTTCTCTATATGTTCTGGTATCTCAACAATTAAGTAATCTGCCAACTGGAAAGTTTTTGATAATCTAGCAACAACTGGCAAAAAATCTAATAAGAAATAAAGAACTTTAATGAAACGCATAGAGGTCAGTTCCTTGAGGTACCCCTTAGCTCTGTTAGCATCGTCTGCCCTTTTGCCATCCACAAATCTGTGCTCCAGATGCACTGTCACAATGTCCAGGTTTTTTTCTAATGCCACAACTGCTCTCTCTCTTTGCTTGCTAGCCACCTGACTTGCTTTACAGCCGTGAAATGTGCAAGATGCTCATCAAGAACTTCAGCAATTTCTTTAAGTTCTCTCCTGCGCTTTGGAGACCAAAAATAAAAACTGAAAATGCCTTTTAAACACTCTTCAAATTTGGCCATGTATTTGAAATGTTTATTTGCATCCAAAATGGCAAGCTCAAGTTTGTGGGCAACACAGTGAATGCCTATAATGTCTGGCAAAAGTGATTTGAGTCTAGTAATGACTCTGTCCGCTCACCAAGATTAATTGATGCACCATCAAAATTAGCACATACAAGTGCTGGATGTCACTGCCTGTCAGTTCTGGTAATGGCAAACCCACTGATTGTAAGGCTTTCTCAATAGCATTAAATACACCCTCAGCACTTGCAGTTTCAAGTGGTAACACAGATATTAGATGTGTGACTGGCAAACAGTTAGCACCTACATATCTCAGGTAGACAATTTCTTGTTCAACGATGGAGTGGTCTGTACTTCCATCTGCAAGAATACTCACAAAGGAAGCATTTTTTACCTCTTCAATTATTACTGAACGTATTGTTTTAGCTATGTTGTCCACAAACAAGTGGCAACCTGCTATATTCATGTAGTTGTTGCCAACATTTCAACCATTTTTACGCTGGATCTCACAAATGATTTCAAAATCAGAAAAAGGTTTCCCATTCTTTGCCACGGTGTATGCAGTGTTAAATAAAATTTTGTATTTCTCAACTTCTTTTGTTGTCATGTGTCTTTTTTGAAATGACTGACCCAGAGCAGTTTCTGACAGACGAATGGGTAGTACTTTAGCAGTATCCTTTAAGTAATGTTTTGTGCAAGTGATGTGTTCCCTCGTCAAATCATGCCTCTTTATGGGGTCTAACTTAAGATCTCCTAAACCTTTTACCATAGCTGAGTTAGGATCACAGATTTGGGGGTAGGCTTTACAAAATATGCAGTACATTACAGATTTTTCTTCACTGTAATCCAGCCATGGAAATTCCTGACCTTTTTTTCTCTGTCATATCTTTGATCCTTGGTAAGGCCATCGTCAGAACTTTTACGTTTAGCAGAACTGGATGTTGGAGCACTACTAGTACTTGCTCCACCAGATTTTGAGAAACCAAATTTTAATAAGCTCATTTTGCTATGAGAAACTGCTCTGGGTAAGATTAGAAGAAGTTTTTGTAATAGAAATGTTTACTTTAATGAGCAAGGATGGAAATACATGTGAGGTACTATTATGGCCCAGAAGTATTGGCTTAGGTTAGTAGGTAAGGGCAGACAGACAGAACACAAATGTCTAAATGACTGACAATGAGATAAGGCGGTGACACTATGAAATGTTTTATTTATCAGTCACAAGGGAGGTGTGCTTCTGCAAACTTTTTTAGTGACACACTGATAACTTCAGAAAAATATTTAGTGACTTCACTGACTCAAACAACTAATAGACGCAGGTTTTGCTTCAGCCCAGAAAAATATTTTGTGTATTTGTCTTTATTGTGTCACTTCTGTCTCAAACTAAATAGGACAGTCTCTTAGACACTACAAATAATCCATGTTGCAATGCTGAATTCAAAAGTCAGGAACCCCCTGAATTACAGGCTTTAATTTAAAAGCTGGCCTGCTTCAAGACCACTAAACCAGTGTGCAGGCAAACCCACTTGCTTCAGTCAATTAAAATATGACTGAGTGGTGATGAAGAAACTATTCATTTGTCAGCTACTTCCAGCAACAAAATAAAGGTTTTTTTTTTTTGGCTCTAATTCCTACAACACTAGTCCCCCTCTGCTCTGAAAGGACTTGTCAGTTTTTATCTTCCCAGCCCTCTGCACAGACTGGGTCTGGACAGAATATGTACCCAACCCTTGAGGGTCTCAGTCACAAGTCCAAAGTTTGCAGCCAGTAAGTATTTTTTGTCAAGCCACACAATGCAGCTGCAGCCTGAGTTCAAAGTCCTCAGTAGGCTGGAAATTTCACCTCTGACAATCGTAGCTCACTAGTACCAACCAAAAATAGCCCCCAGATTTCAAATATTTGCCCGCTGGTACTCCCAACAAGTGATTTAACACAGAGAAATATTTGTTAAACTTGGAGCGGGATCAAAATAGCGCTATGCAGTAGTGACTGTACCAAGCGAACGTCCGTTCAGTCTGGTGGTCTGCACAGGAGTGATGGCACACTGAAAATTGCCTCAGACATGCGTAGAACAGCCACCACATGATCATCGTTTGGATACACATGTGATCTCCCGGTGGCTGTTCTCGCAACCCTGGGTTACTCCGCGAGACTTCCAACTGACCTGGGCGTGTACGAGACACCCGATCTCAATCGGGACTTCACGAACTGCTCCGAGCTCCACAGCTGCAATGCTGAACATGAGCGACTGCTGAGGTGCAATGGGAGGTAAGCGTGCTCGGGGGGATCAAGACTCAGTCAGCACTAGGAGACACTGCATGTGCCCCGATTGAACTGCACAGCCAAGTCCCTCGGACTGACTAGGGCTGTGCAGTTCAAGTCCGAGTGCCAATTCTTTAAGTCCCGGACCTCGAACTTGGGGAATTTTCATCCCCTGGCATTCCTCAGGTATTCACCCATTATGCCAAAGTCAGCCCTTCTAAAGTCCAGTATCCTTGTCGTTGTATGGTTTGTCTCCATGGTTGTATTTATTGTGAAGCACACTGTGCAGTGGTTGCTTATTCCCAGATGTCTATTGACGTCTAAATTTGTGATCCTCTCTCCATTTGAGAGTACCAGGTCTAATATTGCTCCCTCCCGAGTGGGTTCCACTACTAGCTGTCTAAGGCATGCCCCATGTAGGGCATCGAGAATGACCCTGCTCTTGGATGTGGCTGCAGTCCATGTCATCCAGTTAACATCTGGCATATTCAGGTCCCCCATCAACAGTATCTCCCCTTTTTCAGCCATTTTCAGAATGCCCTCTATCATTTTCTTGTCCATTTCCTCCCCTTGAGACGTGGGTCTGTCTACAACCCCTGTGCGGATTGTGATGCCATTCCCTGGCTCCAAGGTGACCCAGAGTGCCTCTTGTCCTCCCCCTTTACTTTTTGGTTCTGTAGCTTTGATCCCTTCCCTTATGTAGAGAGCTACTCCACCTCCTCTTTTACCCTCCCTGCCCCTTCTGTAGATTGTGTACCCTGGTATGTTGACATCTCAGTCATGGTTCTCCGTGTACCATGTTTCTGTGACTGCCACAATATCCAAGTGTTCCTCATCCATCAAGGCTACTAGCTCTGGAAGTTTGTTTCCCAGACTACGGGCATTGGTACTCATTGCCCTCCATTTAATATTGGCTTTATCCTTTTTTACCCCATCCCTGCTCTTATTGCCCTTGTCTATTTTTCCATTTACCCCTGTCCTGCCCTCTGTCAAGCTCTGTACCTCAGTGTTTATCCTACCATCTGCCATGTTTTGTGGGGGGAGGCTTGAACTTTCCTGTTTCCTATCAGCACCTCTCCCCTTAGCTAGTTTAAAAGCTTGCCAAGGAAGTCTTTAAACCTGTCACCTAGGAGCTTGTTTCCCTTCCTGGACAGATGCAGACCATCATGCCAGTATAGACCTTCATCTCTCCAGGTGGACCCCAGTCCCCAATGAAGCCAAAGCCCTGTGCTCTGCACCAGTTTTGCAACCATTCATTAAACTGCATGGTGTGCAGTGCCTAGCCTCACCCTGCCATAGACTGGCAGCACCTCTGAGAAGGTTGCACCGTTTGCTACCTGTCTGAGGCCCTCCCCAACTCCACAAATTCATCCTGCACTGCACTGATCTCATGCCTAGCTAGGTCATTTGTCCCGAGGTGGACAATGATATCTAGTTCCCTCCTGTGATGCTGCTTCTGCAATCCTGAGGATTTGTTTCCTGTTCCTCCAAGCCACGGCACCAGGCAGGCACCTTACTTCCCTCTCCTCTCCTCTCCCTTCCCCAGGTCTACACCCCTAACAACTGAGTCCCCTATCAGAAGCTGTTTCTTTCCCCTGTGGTGTCCCTTGCCACTCTTTTGTGGGTCTCCCTTGTGGATGTCCCCCGCATTCTTCTTGGTCTCCACTGAGGGTGTCATCATACTGGAACCTTGATTTGCCAGACTGACATATGATTTGTGTAGAGGTACAACTCGGGGGTTACGCCTCTGTTCCACCACCCTCACCCTCCCAGAACCTACTGTGGTCAATCTGCTGTTCACACATGGCAACCTCTGAGGCAGTGGTTGTGGAACTGGTGCTCTTTGGGTGGGGGAGGCCTCCTTAGTCCTTGCCAGTTCAGCCTGGAGGTGGTCAACCTCCTCCCTCAGAGCTGACAGTTGTCTGCAAACAGGGCAGCAACACAGGTTCCAGAATGTCTCCCGGAAAACTGCTGCCCCACAGCTAGTGCATTGCACCACTCACCACATGTCCCTCTTCCTTATAATATACGAGTAATATATAAATTTTTTTTTTTTTTTTTTTGGTGTGTACTTATCCTTTATGCACTGTGCTGGGTTATTAAGAATATGACAGTTCTGCCCCAAGACCTGTTGAGGAAGTGATGTCAGAACCTTGGCTATAATGGAGATGCCACGCCTGGGGTGGGCGGGGTGAGGGAGCAGTGGGTGGGTAGGCCACAACCACTGGCGACTGTTAGAAACAATCAAATACACACTGCTCCACCACCCTGGTGAGTACTGCCCTTATAGTAAGTCAACCAACACCACAATTTACTAGACCACTGCTCCTACGCAAACCACTCTACTGAGTCCAGCGATAAAAATGAACTCACTGCTCAGCCAGCAGGACACTTCTAAAATGTAGCACAAATATCCTTCCAAATCCTAGGTCTCTAGCACAGGAATCAAGCAACTTCAGTTGTATTTCACCCCCTCTGGTTATAAAATTACTACACTTTAATGGAATCCTGCAATTCTCTTAATGCCAATAAGAAAAAAAATGAAACTTTCTGTAGAAAGTGTAGCTTACCTTCCTAACAAGTCCCCAATAATATTATGTCTTACCAGGTTCCCAGTTCCTCAAATGTGTTCTAGTTTGTTCTCTGCAGTATAGCAAGTTTCTCAGCCTCCAACAGAAGCAGGCAAGTCTTTTCTGACAGATTCCTCCATAATCCAATGTCATCGAGTATAGGTGGAATTTAGCCTTATGTACTGATAGACCTGGTATACATTTAGCCTTGACAGGGCTGCCTTTATTCTCCCCCTCCCAATGGATACCCCTTGTCACAGAATCCCCCAGCAATATCACCTTCACCTCACCCCCACTTTATTATTCCTTCCAGACTCTTCCTTCTATCATCAAACCCTTGTTTGCTCCTACCTCTTCCTTCAACCTGAGGGTCTTTACTAACCCGTTTAGTACCTTCCAGGCTCCTCCTCCTGTCAAAGACACCCTGCTTGCTCCTCCCCCATCACCCAAAGGGCCGCTCTCATATGCAAGCCCTACTATATTCATACTCCCTGCAACTGCCAGTTTACTCCTTGCCCCACCAGTCTCCAGGGTACCCAGAGATCGTCCCCATCTCCCTTCCTCAGCTACAGTCCTCCAATCCCCCACCCGAGTAGCCTCCCACTGCTTCCCCCCCTCCTTTGGACCTGCACCTTTCTCCCCATCAGCTGTAATACTCCCTACCCTATCCTCCACTTCCCCCAGTGATTTATGTCTCGAGGTTGACCTAACTAGAGAACTCTCTACCTCCCCCTCCTCACTTGATAGAATTTCCCAGTCTAGACACCGGCTTGTCCCCAATCTTATCTCTTTCCACCCTGTCCTCACTCGGTGTCCCCGCATCTATCACAGTTCCCTCCACCCTAGGCTCATGTCCCTCCCTCCTCCGTCCTTTCCTTTGGATCATGCTCCCTCCTCTGTTTCCCTCCCTCCTCTGCCTACTGTCCAAATCCTCCCTATCCACATGCACTACCTCCCACCATTCTCCTCCACTTCATCTCCCGGGTATAATATGGTGAAATGGTTAGCAAGCTTGATGGTCTCTCCCATTTTGCTCTCTCCTACTTCCTCCTCCCTCAGATGCTCCCTCTGAGCAGCTCCCTCCCTGTGGTATACTTCTCATATTTTGCTTATTCCACCCCCCACACCACCAGAGTTACCATATGATCCACCTATCGTCAGAGGTATGCTCCATTTGCCTTGTCCTGTTATCCCCAGAGGTATGCCATTTTGACGCTGCCCACGTCTACCCACACCTGATCCATATCCCTCCTTGCCTCCCCATCCATCATCTCTCCCTCCTTTCAGCTGCCTTCTGATCCCCCTGATCTCCTCCCTAAAACCCTCCAATTGAAAACAAACTGGGCACCCTTCAAACCTCCACGCCCAGTTTAATATTATGGCTGCCCCACACCCCGTACACCCAATCACCCTTCCGATGATGCCCGATCTGGATGCCCCCAAGCCCCCCCATTACTGGCGTGAACAAGCCCTTACCACCAATACCACACAGTCAATCTTACACCGCCCCCCACCAATTAATAAACCCCACACACACACTTTCCAGCAACACAGTATATGTATCTATGCCCTTTCTTCTCAATCAGCCCCCCACCAATTTATAATATACCCCACACACAATCTCCAGCAACACAGTATATGAATCATATGAGCTTCCCTCTCAATCCGAAACAAATCCAATCTTCTTAATGTTCAGTCTCAGCCAGTCACACCATGCCCTCCCCCAAGGATCCGCCCACACAGACCATTTAAGAGAGGTCGGGACCGGGGTGGGTGGTGTGGGACACAATTGCAGCTCCTTTCTGAGACATGAGGTGGCTGGGCAAAACCTATGTAGCCCAGCCGCTGTTCAAAAATTGGCACCCTCTCTTCCTATTGGTCCTCCTGAAGAACAGCTCTCTCAGGCCCTGGCCCACTGCAGCCACCAGGAAGCCACTCCGATGCCCTCCTCACCAGCTCCTGTAGTACCCTGGCCCGCTGCCGTCTGCAGCCGTCGGGAAGTCCGGTGCCCAATTCAGCTGCCAATGCAGCCCCAAAGCCATCCTCCTCAGTGCAGCTACCGATTCAGCTCCGATTCCACCGACTGCAGCCTCCAGCAAGATTTACCACCGCTGATGCAGCCAGCAACCTCCGCTCCGAACAGCAACCACAGCTCCTTCTAATATTAACGTTGCTAATATTTGATATTTTCACTCCAAATTTTCAATATAGCCATTTTTTCAAACCACCTCATGAACAATACCAGCTGACATTTCTTACATGCTGTCCAAAATGTGTTTTTGCACCTGTGTCACAGAATGGCACATTCATTGTGTGAAATTACCTTTCAGGACTGATTAATGGTGCTGGAATAATAAGATAGCTATGTTGATATTTTGTCACGCATCTATGAAGGGATGGGTGCGCAGGGTCCAAAGGACCCTGCGCTCCCACAGTAAAATAAGGAAAATCCCAGAGCATGAGAGTGCAGGGCCCGTAGGGACCTGCGCTCCCACTACGACATTAGGAGAGTTATAAAGGGTGGCACACAGAGCCCACAGGGAAATAAGGATTCAATTAAACTATCTGAAAAAGTAAAGAAATTCTCTGCAAAAAACTTCATGAATGCATCAGTTAAGGTGTTTACTACAGTGACAAAACTAGGTAAATAAATATTTATTTAAATTTTGATAACCGGGTAAGCCCACTGAGACCAGAGGTCCCTTTTTCAGGAACGACCCGGAGTTAACTACATACATTAATTACATACAGTGGTACGTACTTCAGTTTGTTTACAGGGTAACTACTATGAGTACATACAGGGTATAACATTGCATATTCAGTATGTTAGTTAGGTAAAAGTACAATATGCATAAAATACAAGGATAAGAAGTAGCAGTAGTACAGTCACAATTCAGTTTTGAGGTGAAGTTGGGGTTTAACAACCCTAATGCCCCACCCCCACCACAGGCATTGGGGGTGTGCCTTGGGGTCATGGGCCCCAACGCTAACCCCATTCTCATATACTGTACCCAAATGAGCTTATTTACTTACGGAATGGGATGCGTTGCCTTAAGTTAAAGGGCTATAAAACCCAACAAGCTAAACAAATCTTAGACACTAACTTTAAGGTACCAGCTGATTTAATATACGAGTGCATGCAACACACTGCTATACATTAAAAATGCTTTATTTATAAAAATTGATGCATTCCCTACTACATTCTTGGTTGTTTTTAGAAAATATTCAACTTGTCATTTCAATTAGCGTTAGCTACTGTGACTTGATATTCCTAAGCATAACTTAATAAACCCTGGCTAACTGTGAATATATCCATCAAAGTCTTAAACTGTCTCAAATTTCAGCTATGCACTTCTTCCATTGAAAGATAGTTCCCCATAGATACCACTCTCTGGTTGACCAATGCCCCCCCCCCAGAGCGGTTCTTGTAATGTTCTCATTTTAATAACAAATTATTAGTCCTTGTAGCCCTACAATGCTCCCTCTTTTCTAATATAATGCACTCCCACAAATCATTGTTTTTATGAGCCTTACATGCTAGGCACACATCACCTCTCATCCTTCTGTAGACCAAGGAGTACAATCCCAGTTCCCTTAACCTCTTGTCATATGTTTGCAACTAGCCTGGTGGCCCTCCTCTGCACACCCTTCAGCCTCTTTATATGCCCCTTCTTATACAGAGACCAGAATTGAACACAATACTCCATATGCGGCTTCACCAATGATGCGTACAGAGGTACCAACACCTCCCTCTGCCTACTCCTGATGTGTCTACCTATACAGTACATCCTAGAATCCTATTTCCTATACTGACAACACTCTTAAGGCCCTTTTACACAATGGACTCTACACCGCAGCAAGCGGTGCAGAGCACCTGGAACACTGCCTCTTTTGCTGTGTACAGGGAACCTGCAGCGCATCCAAAATGAGCACTCGCTGATCTAACGTTCCCTGTTTTGTTGGGTTCATCGCTGCATTGTGTTTTGCCATTATATGCTGCCAGATACTTGGACAGCAACACTCAAATATATCCCAGAGAGAGTCTCGCCAGACCCTGTGGGATTCCATGTTGCTTACTCTGCAGCACATAATTGTACGGGGTCCAGAGGCTTGTGCATGCAATATTGTACCCATCTTAAGCTAAATATATTTTCAGATAGTAGAAATAAAGCTGAACTCAGGGAAACTTGTTCCTTTTCAGAAACGAGAGCTAAAAACTACTTTAAAAGCGTTCAGAAACTGGAACCATGATACCGGCATGCGTTTATGCATATCCATAACCCAAGCGATAGGAATATGCATAAGCACATGCCCAGTATCATGGCTCAACTTTCCAAGCACTTTTAAAGTAGTTTTTAACCCTGATTTCTGAAAAGGAACTAGTTTCCCCAAGTTCAGCTTTATTTCTGCTACTATAACTGAAAATATATTTAGCTGAACTTGGGTACAAGATGGAAAGTGAACGGCAAGTCTCAGCTGGAAATGCAGCTGAAACCACAGAACAGCCCAGGACACTGATATATGTTGTGTTTAAGTAAAGGCTGCTGTACAAACAGAGCCGGTATGGGCGCAACAGAAACACTGCAATGTAGAAGGGTGCCATGTAAAAGCGGCTTTATTCTGTGCTTCGAAGGATAACCTACTGGAAACCAGTACTCCTAGATCGTTTTCCAGCTCTGTTTTATTTCCTTCCTCTCTAAATAGCAGCTTGCTTGTAAATTCTTAGACCCCAAAGTGCACAATTTTACACTTTTCCACATTAAATCTAATTTTTTTTTCCCCACAATCTGGACTATATTATCTATTTCTTGTTGAAATAAGTTTGTATCTTCTTAGCTGTTGACAATGGCTCCCATTTTAGCATTGTCTGCAAACGTACACATCCACGCCTTATGAACAGGTTACTCACCTGTAATAGTAGTTCTAGGAGTTGTATATGTTGTTCATCCACACTGTTTGGCATGTCCTTTCCCTTTAATAATCTTGTTGGAAGGTCTTTAATCTGGCTCCTCCCACCCACCCGTGTGGTACATGCCTCGGTTCTGCCCCATGACGCCAGATCTTTGCCCGCTGAAAGCTACGTTGTGCATCAAAGCCAGGGAGGTCAGGTGGGTTCATGTGGATGAACAACATATACCACTCCTAGAAAGTACAGTTACGCAAGAACTTACCGTAACAGCAGATCTTCTGAGGACTGTCTCTTGCAGTAAGTCATTACTTATGGGAGTATCCACCAGGTGGCACTGTCACACAGCAGCTTCTTCAAGCAGTCTACCATGGGGGCCGCCCACATGACATCACTTCCTGTGGAGGTGTATAAAAGAGTAGGCAGCCCCCAGTACCCTATGTTCACCGTTGGCTTCAGCAACCATGGCCTGGACCAAGGTAAACGAGGGTCAGAAAAACAGAGAACAGCGATCCCACCCAATGTCCTGAGTTGCAGATTCAAGGCAACAAGACAGGGGGACAGAGAACAGGAGACTTACTGCAGGAGACAGTCCTCAGAAGATCTACTGTTACAGTAAATTCTTACATAACTGTACTATTGTCTACGGACTGGTCTCTTGCAGAAGTCATTACTTATGGGAGATTACCAAGCAGTAAAATCCAAATGGGAGGAAAGCCAAAGACATAAAAGCATAATAAAATGTCAACTTCAACCACACCCCAGAGGCAGATAGGCCGGGGTGGGGTAAGGACTAAATGTTTGTTAAGTAACAGAAATGTCCAACTCAAACCCCTTCCGTGCAGGCAGACTGGCCAACGGTTAGGCAAAGACATTTGGCATGAAACTAGAAGAAATGTCAACTCAAACCACACCAGGAACTCAACAGAAATTCAAAGAATGTATTGGCCAACATGTGAGAAGTATACAAAGGATGGATGGTGTATGTACATTGGCTGTACACCACCAAGAAACAGGCAAAGGTCACAACTTTCTTTTTCAAGGAATTGAGCTTGTACAACAAACAGAGGTGGGAATCGGAACAATAAGATCCTAAAAAGAGAAACTTTTTGGCAATTCAAGCTCAAAAGTACTGACTGGCCAGGTTTAAATGAACAGTTCCTATTGGCTCCTTATTTGCTAGGAACATAAAGTATATCAACCTCGTATATTTCAATGGATGTGAATAAGTGAATTGCATAGTTGTCTCCTAGAAGTTTGATATATATTTTGCACACATTAAATAATTTGTTTGTTTTGCACGTTTAATAACAGTTTTGTATATAGAAATAGCCCCATATTTTATAATAAGGTTATATAAGGTTTATAATACGGTAAAGCCATCAAAAAATGGAGAGCAATGAGTACTAATGCCCGTAGTCTGGGTAACAAGCTTCCTGAATTAGTGGCCTTGATGGAGGAAGAACATCTGGATATCGTGGCAGTCACAGAAACATGGTACACACAAAACCATGACTGGGACATAAACATACCAGGATACACTGTGTACAGGAGGGACAGGGAGGTAAAAGAGGAGGAGGAGGAGGAGTTCTTTACATAAGGGAAGGAATAAAGCAACAGAACAAAAAGGTACACAGGGAGGAGAAGAAGCACTGTGGGTTAATTTGGAGACAGGCAATGGCACCACAATACGCTGCAGGGTTTATGAACAGACTTTCTCAGGGGAGGAAATGGACAGGGAAATGATAGAAAGTATACTTAGAATGGCAGAAAAGGGAGATATTGCTGATGGGTGATCTGAATATGCCAGATGTTAACTGCAGCGCAGTTGCAGCTGCCACTTCCAAGAGTGCAGTTATTCTAGATGCCCTACAGGGGGCATGCCTTAGACAACTAGTACTGGAGCCCACTCGAGAGGGAGCAATATTAGACTTGATTCTCTCAAATGGAGATGGTGAGAGGATTACAGATGTAGAAGTGGGTAGCCATCTGGGAACTAGCGACCATCGAACAGTATGGTTCACAATAAACACAGCAATAGAGTCAAGCCATACAAAGACAAAAGTACTGGACTTTAGGAGGGCTGACTTTGCAAAATGGGTGAGTGCCTAAGGAGCGACTAGCAAATGGGCAGGAGGAGGGTGGGAAGAACAATGGGAATAATAAAAATTGCCATCACAGAGGTAACGAGCCTTTTGTGTGAAGCAAATAAACAAACAAGACGATGTAAGAAACCACTATGGTTCTCAAAGGAAGTATGCAGTGAAGGTTCAAGAGAAAAGAAAGTATTCAGGAAGTACAAGGAATCGCAGAAGGAGCAGGACAGAGAACTGTATCAGTTAAAGCAAAGGAGGCTGGGAAGGCAGTCAGAACGGCAAAGGCCCAAACCGAGGAAAAGACAGCCAACTCAGTTAAGAAAGGGATAAACCTTTATAGGTACATCAGGAGCTAAGGAAGACCAAGGAGGGATAGTGAGGCTTAATAAAGGGAGGGAGGGTGGGCAGAGGGAGACTATGAAAGGCAGAGATACTAAACAAATATTTTTGCTCAGTATTTACAAAGGAAGAGGGAGGTACATAAAACAAACAGTAGTAACACTCTGGATACAGAAGTTGATACCGCCCATTTACAGAACAAAGGGTTCTGAAAGGACTCTTAAAACTGAAGGTGGACAAAGCAATGGGGCCTGATGGGATTCATCCCAGAATTCTAAAAGAACTAAGGTAGAACTAGTGACACCACTGACTACCCTTTTAACAAATCATGGGAGGATGGGGTGGTACTCGAGGACTGGAGGAGGGCAGATGTGATTCCCTTCACAAAGTGGGAGCAAGGCAGAAGCAGGAAACTATAGACCTGTTAGTTTAACCTCAGTGATAGGAAAATGATGGAATCACTTCTAAGGAAAGAACTGTCGAGTATCTAGAGGCCAGAGGGCACAGGACCCTAGGCAGCATGGATTCACAGCGGAAGGTCATGCCAGACTAATCTGATAGATTTCTTTGACTGGGTGACCAAAGTAGTAGATCAGGGAGGGGCTGTGGACATGGCCTACCTAGACTTTAGCAAGGCATTTGACACAGTCCCACACAAAAGATTAATATGCAAGTTAGCCAGCCTGGGAGTGGGTCCCAAGATGACAGCCTGGGTAAAGAATTGGCTGGAGAATAGGACACAGAGAGTAATAGTAAATGGAGTCCACTCTGAAGAAAGGAGGGTTACTAGTGGGGTACCGCAGGGTTCAGTATTAGGACCGGTCCTCTTCAATGTCTTTATAAGTGACATTGCAGAGGGACTGGAAGGAAAAGTATGTCTCTTTGCAGATGACACAAAGATCTGCAACAGAGTTGATGCACGAGGTGGGGTGGAAAGGATGAGAAGGGACTTGGCAAGGTTAGAGGAATGGTCAAATGTATGGCAGCTTAGATTCAATGCTAAGAAGTGCAAGTAATGCACCTGGGAAACAAAACCAGGGAAGAGTACACAATGGGGGTGAGATACTAACAACAACAAAATGGAAAGGGACCTGGGGATAGTCATATCAGATGACCTAAAGACGGACAAGCAATGTGAGAGGGCAGCAAGGAGGGCTGGGGGATACTGGGATGCATAGGAGAGGCATCACCAGTAGAAACAGGAAGTTATTATCCCTCTGTACAGACAGCTGGTGAGACCCCATCTGGAGTATTGTGTGCAGTTCTGGAGACCCAATCTCCGCAAAGACATAGACAGGATGGAAGCTGTCCAGAGGAGGGAACTAAATGGTGCAGGGTCTGCACCGGAAGACATATGAAGAGAGACTTACGGAGCTTAATATGTATAGCCTCGAGGAAAGAAGGGAGAGGGGGACATGATAGAAACGCTCATACCTCAAGGAATCAACAAAGTCCAAGAGGGTAGCATCTTTCAAAAAGGAGGTGTGCAAGAACAAGAGGGCACAATTTGAAAATAGAGGGGCGGCTCAGAGGTAATTTAAGAAGTATTTTTTTCAGTGAGGGTTGTGGATGCATGGAAGCCTTCGAAGGAGGTTGTGGAGTCAAAATCAGTGGTGGAATTCAAGCATGCATGGGATAGTCATAAGGCAGTTCTGGGGGTGGGGGTTGGGGTAGGAAGAAGTAGGCTGCTGGTTAACTAGGATCTGCAGCTTATCCAGTAGGTAGGGAAATGGGCAGACTGGGTGGGCCAAGCGGTCCTTATCTGCCGTCAAATTCTATGTTTCTATGTTTCTATATCTACTTTTCTGTTGCTTACTTTAAACAAGGATTGCTTAGCCACATAATATATGGATTTTTCCATTTCAAATAATTCTGAACAAGAATATCTATATGAATGTTTTGGTTTTAAATGTCATAAAGCAAGACTCCAAATGCATTGATTCATCAATTTAGTCGCTTCACTAGATGCAGTCAAGTACGGGGTTATCTGGCTCCCCATAATTTAAATCTGTAAATTTATCATAGTTTTTAATCTTGTATTTTCATTACATAGTGGTTTTTTTTTTTTTTTCAGCTTTTTGCACAAGAATAATTATCCATATGTGGTTTTTACTTTGTACTGTTTACATATTTGCATCTTGCACAATGGTAAATTAGTTTTGTGCGTTTTCCACATTATAGCACTTCAAGCACCTTTGAAATTTTTAACTATTTAACACATCACTTTAAATTAATCCCTTTATAAGGGTTGCAATTCCAAGTCTCACCAGTCCTGGAAAGCGCTGGTAGCGCGCAAAAACGTTTGACTCAGTGAGATGCAGTCACTGGGGAGACGGTAGCCATTTTTGGAGTTTGTCTCGACCGTTTGCATGTTGCTATGTTTTTATCGTTTGGATTAACTGCCTTCTTGCCACCCTCCTGCTCGTGGCTGGGGACGTCCAGCCAAATCCTGGACCACCCACACACAACCTCTTGGTCTCCTTCCCGCTGGACCCCCATTGGGCATCCACCAAGGGATTACGTATAGTGCATATGAATATATGCAGCCTGAGGCCAAAGGTTCAAGAACTTCAATTTTGGCTAGATAGGTACAACCCGGATATCTTGGCGTTATCTGAAACCTGGCTCAAACCTCACATTCTACCTCATGAGGTAGCAGCCTCGGGATATACCTCCCAAAGAAAGGACAGACAGGGCAAAGGGGGGGGAGGGGTGTTAATCTACATGAAAGACACCCTCAACGCCGTACAGTTATCCCCAAAACTATCCACCTGTACGGAAGACGAAGCAACCTTTGTGAGGATCACCCTTGGATCCTGTAAACACCTCAATATAGGATGCGTTTACAATCCCCCAATGAACGCGAGGATTTCCCTGGAAGCGTTCCTAAAGGACACAGACGAGGAGTTATCCACAGAACTACTCCTACTGGGGGACTTCAATCTAAATTGGGTCCCTCAAGGCAGCCATTCCTTAATAGGACTGGTCCAGGATGCTAACCTTTAACAGATCATCGCTGGGCCCACCCGCATGAATTATAAAATGGGTAACCACACCACTCTTGACTGGATACTCACGAGCAAACCCTCCAATGTACAGGCGGGAGGCATACTAGCTGATGCACTGAGCGACCACTCCCCCATTTTCTGCATTTGGAAAAACAGGGCCCCCAGAGCCCGTCCGTGAATCCTGGCGGCAGGGGACTTCTCTCACCTATGGACACAGCACCTGTCAGGATGTCTTAACAGTATAGACAGGAATCCCAACAAACTTCTCCCTACACTGGATGAAGCCACTGCCTTTTTCCAGGGAGCACTCACCATGGTGGTTGACCGGCTGGCCCCCATGAAGAAATTCCGGACCAAGGGAACCTGCTATAAGTGGATCACCCCCAATGTGAAAACCCTTATGAAACACAGGGACTCAGCTTGGAATAAATACAAACTGTCCTCACTATCAGCTGATCTCACAACCTATAAGGTCCTCCGGAATAGGTGCAAATTGGCCATAAAAGTGGCAAAACGAGAGTATGTCACTGACCTACAGAAAAAGAATCTAGGGAACCCTAGACTCTTCTAAGCCTGCATAAATGGGCTTCTAAAGGGTACCGGCAAGGCTGAACATGGCCCCATGGAGGTAAATGGCCAGCTAACTAGCGATGATACCATCATCGCTATGGCACTCAACCGTCAGTTCACCAACCTGGAACAGATCAAAGCTGGTCTGCTCTCCCGGCCCTTTTGACCCCCCCATCTCACAGGACCATCCCTCTTTCCACCTTAGGCTAGTCAGACCTAAGGAAGTCCTCCCTCTACTAAAAGCCCTTAAAGCAACGGGACCCACAGGACCTGATGGTATTCCTCCCGAATTCTCAAGGAAGGGGCCTCAGCACTCGCTAGGCC
The DNA here is from genome assembly GCA_016271365.2 of Neoceratodus forsteri. NCBI lineage: Eukaryota > Metazoa > Chordata > Ceratodontiformes > Ceratodontidae > Neoceratodus > Neoceratodus forsteri. The sequence continues at coordinate 81,407,528 of CM057453.1, forward strand.
CCTAACCTGGCTCCTCAACCGTTCCATTGCGGAAGGGGCCATCCCCAGTACTTGGAAAACGGCTCACATAGTCCCTGTCCATAAGGGAGGTACAAGTGAATCTACCAACAACTACAGGCCAATCTCCCTACTCTGTAGCCTTGGTAAGATACAAGAGAGGTTGATTTACGGTCCACTTGGGGACTACCTAGAAACCCACCAACTTCTAGCCCCCTCACGGCATGGCTTCAGAACCAATCACGGGACTGACAATGCTCTCATCAAGTTCTCTACAGACGTACTCAGAGAGCTGGACAAGGGGAACCCCACAGGGGCAGTCTTCATAGACTTATCCAAAGCATCTGATCTCGTTAACCACAACCTACTGCTCTCCAAACTGAGGCAGGTTGGACTAAACAGTCACTCCCTATTGTGGTTTTCCAGCTACCTCTCTGGCAGGTCACAGAGGGTAAAATGGAAATATTCCCTATCTGAGCCCCTTTCCCTAACTGAAGGGGTGCCCCAAGGGTCAATACTTGGTCCACTTCTCTTTTCACTATTTACCAATGACCTCAGCAACCACTGTCGGGGGAGTTCAGTGGTACAATACGCCAACCACGCTGTCCTCTTTCGGCCCTCCACCAACATGAGAGAACTCTACTCTGGGCTCCTAGATGACCTGGAGTCCCTAGAGGAATGGCTAGTCACTAACAGAATGGTCATCAATCCGAACAAGACCAAGGCCATGCTGTTTGGCCCCAGATCCGGCTATCGGGACAGAAGTCAACTCCTCAAATTGATGACCACCTCAGGTAAGAAGATCGAGGTGGCCCCTCCATAAAATAGCTGGGACTCACTCTGGATCAGGGCTTCACCCTCAAGCGGCATGTTGAACAGGTAACCAGAAACATCCACTCTAAACTCAGGACCCTGTACAGGCTGAAAGACCAACTGATACCAGCGGCCATGGTCTCCATTGCTACGAGTGTTCTGCTCCCCAACCTCACCTATGCGGCCCGTTATCCAGGGAGCAGCTAGACAAGAGCTAAATAAATTACAGGTTTTCTACCACAAAGTGGCCCGCTTTGCCTCTTTAGCAGTCCCGAGGACCCACCACTGCGACACACTGTCCTACCTTAACTGGCCCCCCTAGGAGGACAGGCTTCAGTACCCCTCGCTCTGCCTCACCTACAAACTTCTCCACTCCCCACCCCCACCCAGCCTCGCTGGGCTCATCTCCACTAAGAGGAACCCTAGGCAATTCCGTACGACTGACAGGACCCTCCTCTTGGTGCCAAGGGTCAGAACAAAGGCGGGGGAGTCATTTGCCTTTACTGCCCCCACTTTATGGAACTCCCTGCCCCAAAGCATTCAGGAAACCACCTCCGCCTACACCTTCCACACCAGGCTTAAGGCGCACCTGGCTACCTCCACAAAGTGTAATTGTTAGGATAAGGTACTCCAAAGTGTTTTACTCCTTTATTTGCTCGCACTTGTTATACTGCCACTATGCCTGCCCTGCTATGTATCTATGTGATGCATGTTATGTACCTTGTTGTATACTATCCCATGTAATAATGTATGACACTTGTTATGTACCTTGTCGAACCAATCCCATATCATGATGAATGTAACCCTCGGGTCGCCCCTGAAAAAGGGACCTTTGGGGCCCAGCAGCTCACCAGATTATCAAAATTTAATAAATAAAATAATAATGCCTAAATATTTTGACACTATCTGAACATCTGGACTTGATCCCTTTATATCTCCATGGAATGCTGCAGTTTGCAGACTTTTACCTTGTAAGTCATTTGCTGTTTTTTTGTTGGCAACTACATTGTGGCGTTTGAGCAGACTTTTTAACTACATTTCAATACGCTGTACAGGGTCAATGCTGAGGCACAGTTTTTATGTTTGGGTTTCAAAATCCATCAAAATCCCTTTTCAGGACTTCAAAAGAGGGCTAATGCAAGCCCTAGTATAATCTTCTGTTACTGCTCTTCTAAACCAGATAAAACCACAAGAATAACTTTCAATTTAAGAAATCCAATCTAATTTATGAGAATATCTTATTGCTGCGATCCAATATGAAATACTGAAAACATCTCCAAACAGTAGAGGGTTACGTATATACATACACACACACACACATATACACAATACATGATGGGCACGAGTGTGATATGGAAAATATTTTCACCCCTTTAGAGTGACTTCTGGATATTCGTGAGCCACTCGCGAATATCCAGAAGTCACTCTAAAGGAGTGAAAATATTTTCTATATCACACGAGTGCACATCATGTATCCGATTTATACGATAGGGGCCCCTAGTGTTGCAAAAGTTACCGTTTGCGCGGGTGTGATAAATGTCATTTATTTTCACAGTGGTGACATCAGCAGGATTTATCTCAGTCTGGTGAGAATACATGGTTTTATTTACTATAGTAAAAACTCACCCCTATTGTATAAATATATAAATACACACACACATTTTTTTCCAATTCTATCTACTCTATCTTTTCACTTTTACGTATATCTCAAAACGAAAAAAAGAAACCCAACTGAGAATCAGACATGCATCTTTAAGTCTGCTTTTCAACAGATGTACCAACCTTCACAGACTCTCTTGCAAGTCACAGCCTTCTTAGCTTTTGGCAATCATGACATTTATTATTCTTTTTGCCCAGCAAGTGCTTTTTCAAACTGAAACCAGCTACTGCAGCTCTAATTGATTCCTGTTTATAAGGTAAAGTAATCTCATGACCACATGTGGTTGTTTCACAGCCAACTTTACAAAATATCATGCAGTGAGCCAACCCCCAGGCACCTCTGTTTTCACCAACCCAGTCTCTGATGCAAATCAATACAGTTCAATGTTTAAACAATCTCTTTATTCAATGGAAGCTGAAATGTAACTGCTCAAACGGGGAAGGGTTGCGGCATCACACAGCCCCTTTTTAACTTTTCCCACTGTTCTCAAAACAGCAGGCCATTCAACTGTACACAGATTCACCTCAGCAGTTTCACTGGCCAACAAAAACACACACTAAACAGGCCCCTCTTAAAGAAGAGCTACCGTCAAAGTGCTGTGCAGAGTGTACGGATTCACTGAATCAATGGCACAGACACATCACTGTCACACAGGACAGTAGCATTATAGGAAAAGGAAAAACAATAAAATATTCAAACAAGGAGATCCCCAAGGGCCAAAAAACTAGTAGGCAAATTGAGAACAAAGAAAACAAATCCCAACAGCAAACAAAGGGAATAATACACTAGGACCACAAACACAAAATTATAACATTTTGCACAACATAGGTTTTTGCAAATTTCTAACTGTAGTTCCCCTTTAAGAAGTCTTTCCCTTTTGGTGTGCTACATTATAAATGGCTAGAAAAAATCCTGAATGATGATTTGTCTAGAGGCGCATCCAGATGTGATATCTCACTAGAGCATGGTCTGAAACTAGTCTAAAGAAAAACTTACAAACAACAGGCATTTTTACTATTCTACAGGATCCATTTTACACTCACAATAAGACACTCCAGAGCATGTGTTATGGTGACTGATGTCACTTCTTGGATGGCTGAAGGTATGAGGCACTACAATGCACCTGAGGCATGGAGCTTACTCCAGCATACCACATGTGCTATGCTCCGTCTTCAGGGCTATACAAGTCTAAACCTAATAGGACTTGTCCAACCGTGACTTACTTATAGCCGAATTTGCACTTACCCATATCTTTTGTAAAGGAATCCGCTCTGCTTTTGTAACTGCACTGCAGGGAAATAGAAATTTAAATACCTGTAAATTTTCTTTCTCCAACTGCTGGTCTTGGGGGCTCATCACTACTGGGAGGTTCCTCCTGGAATCACGTGACAGGCAGGAAAAAAGATATCTGCAGGGCTGCCAAAACCTCTCCTCCACTTCCCGAAGCCCTCAGTTCTTCCTAAAGCAGTTGTCTTCTATGGACCAACAAACTTGGAAATAAAACAAAGAATATGTTAATCAGAACATGCAGCCAAAACAGCAGACTTGCAACATTCTGGCCAAGTGACCAACTTTCAAACATTCTGAGAGGGAAGGAGCCTGGAGACCAGCAGTTGGAGAAGGTAAATTTACAGGTATTTAAATTTCTGTTTCTCTCTCCTAAAGCTGGTCTCCGGGCTCATCACTACTGGGATATACTAAAGCAGTACATTCCCATGCTTCCCGAGTGGGAAGAATGTCAGTAGTCCCCTATGGATCCACCACTGCCTGGAGGACCCTACGGCCAAAAGATGCCTCTGCGGAGGTGGACACATACAACATCAAACTTTGCAAAGGTATGGATGGATGACCAAGTGGCCGCTCTACATAAATCCGCTGGAGAGGCTTCTCTGAAGTCCGCCCAGGACGCAGCCATTACTCTCATCGAGTTGGCCCTCACTGGGCCCGGCAGGTCTATTCCCGCCTTCTGGTAACCCATGGAGATGGTGGAACAAACCCATCTTGCAACAGTCTCTTTTGATGCTTTTTTGCCAATATTGTGCCCCAAAGTAAGGATGAACAGACTTGATGTCTTGCATATTAAATCAGATCTCTTGATGTAAATCTTAAGTGCTCTCCTCGGATCAAGCATGTGTAATTCTCGCTCTTTCTCGTTCTTAGGGTGAGGACAGAAGGAGGGAAGGTTCAGGACTTGGTTGCAGTGAAAAGGAGACATCACCTTTGGCAAAAAGGAGGGATCCATTCGCAGGACCACTGAGTCCTGATGAAACACAGTGTATGGCTCTTTGGATGACAAGGCTCCTATCTCACTGATGTGGCGGGCTGAGGTAATTGCTGTAAGAAAAACGACTTTCATCATGAGGTGGAGTAGGGATGCTTCCTTAAGGGGCTCAAAAGGAGCCTTGGTGAGGGCTCTGATGACCAGGATGAGACTCCAAGGTGGGACGATGGGCTTTATTGGAGGACATTTCGATGTCACTGCTCTCAGGAATTGTCTAATGTGAGGGAGAGCCCCAAAGGACTCCCAAGTCCGCCATCAGGAGTGCCCCTAAAGCTGAGACTTGGACTCAAAGTAGCCGTTGGAGGCCCTTGTCAAAACCTTCCTGTAGACACTGTAGAATAGTGGGTAGACACACTGTGTTGTCTGGCAGGGAGATGGACTGCAACCAGAAAAGGAATTTTCTCCAGACTCTGTAATAGACCTTGGAGGACGAGGGACATCTCAAGTGGATCATCATTTCAATGACAGGTGAAGTATAACCTAACTCCTTGAGAATTTCCCACTCAATCACCACACCGAGGGGGATAGATTGCATACACTGGGGTGCAGTACCGGTCCCCGATGTAGCAGGTCTGGGCTTGCCTGAAATAGAGGAGGTTGTAGTGACAGTTGGACTAATCGAGGGAACCACTGCCGGTGGGACCAGCGTGGACAGACTAGAATTATCTCCACTTGATCATGGGCAATCTTATGTAGGACCCTTAATAGTATTGGAATTGATGGAAAAGCGTACAGAAGATCGTACAGACCCCAGTTTAGGGAGAAAGCGTCCTGTGCCATGGCCAGCTCGTCCTTGATGAGAGCGCAGAACTTTGCAATTTTGGCAGCAGGCGAAAAGATCAACCTGCGGGTGGCCACACCGTGCAATGAGGAGGTGCAAGGTGTTGTCCTTCAGTTCCCATTCACCTGGCAGAATGTCCTTTCGACTTAGCCAATCTGCTGTGACGTTCTCCTGGCCTGGGATGTACATGGCTATCAGGCTTGTTAGGTGGCGCTCTGCCCACTGAAACAGTAGAATGATTTCCTGTAACATCCGGGAGCTCCTTGTGCCTCCCTGGTGATTGATGTAGGCCATTGTGATTCGACTATCTGTGAGGATCAGAACATTGCAGCGGCAGACTTGCGTTTCGAACGTCTGAAGTGCCGGCGGACTGCCCACATCTCCAGAATGTTGATGCTGTAATGAGACTCTGCCAACAACCACTTACCCTGTGCCGGGAACTGATCCAGGTGAACTCCCCAGCCCCGCAGAATGACATCGGTAGTGATCCTCAGCCGGTGAGAACACCCATGTTTGAGATGTTGGATCACAGAGTCCACCAGAGAAGAGAAGCTCTCACCTTGTGAGAGATTTGACTCGGCTGGCCCAGACTGTACTTTGACTGGAACCATTGTTGTAGGAGGGTCACCTGGAGGGGATATATGTGAACCAGAGCCCAGGGGACGGCGTCCGCCAGGGAGACCATCGTTACGATGAGCTGCATGAAGGTGTGAGCTGGCAGGGATTGGGCCAATTGTAATTTGTGTATAAGGATCTTGAGATCCCTGAACTTTGACTCCTTGGGAAAAACTTTGTTCTGTAGGGTTTTGAAGTCCACACCTAGATGAGTCAGGGTCTGGGAGGGAGTGAAGGAGCTCTTTTTCTGGTTGATGATAAATCCTAGAGAGGAATGGCATTGACTGACCTCCTTCACTGCTTGAGTTGCTTGATCGTACTGCAGGGCCTTGATCAGAATATTGTCCAGACAGGGGAAGAGTTGGATCCCGCGCTGTCTGAGGTGGGCAATCACAGTCACTAGGACCTTGGAGAAGACCCTGGGAGCTGTGGCCAGGCTGAAGGGGAGCGCTGTGAATTGGAAGCGGCGATCCCCCACCTTGAATCTGAGGAACTGCTGGTGAGCCCTTCGGATGGGGATATGCTGACAGGCATCCTGCAAATCTATTGAGGCCAAAAAATTCCCTTGATGGATTTCCCTGATGATGGATGAAAGGGTTTCCATCTTGAAAGTCCTGTGGCGAACAAAGATATTCAGAAACCTGAGGTCTAATATGGGCCTGAATCCTCCTGAGCATTTTGGGATGATGAAAAACGGAGTAAACGCCCCTGTCCCTTTCAGTGCTGGGGACTTTTTCGATCGCTCTGGCCTGGAGTAGGTCTGTGACAGCTTGTAGAGTCACCACTCTCTTTACCTGATTGTTGGACAGTGGCGAGGGGACTACATGGGGTATGGGGGCCATGACTCAAATTCTATGAAGTAACCTTTGCGTACCATGTCCAGCACCCAACTGTCCATATTGGTGCGGACCCATTCCTCGAAAAAGTTGGAAAGCCTGCCCCCGACCAGAGGAAAGGTCCTGGGATCCTCACTGCGACTTCTTGGCATCCCCACCGGCTTCCCGTGAGTCGCCTCTTCCTCCCCTGAAGCTGTGCTGGTTTGCGGGAGGAGAACCAATTTAGTCTGCCTGAAAATGTTTTACTTTGTCCCCTTGAATAATTTTGGGCCCAAAAATTCTGCCTGGATCCTGACGACCAGTACTTGTTCCTGCCCCAGGGTTGTGGCATTCGAACTTTTGCTGTTTCGCCTGATTCTCTGACTGCCTCCTTTAGAGCTGATCCAAAAAGGAGGCCTCCTTCATAAGGGGCATTCACCAGGTGTACCTTTGAGAAGGCGTCCGTCTGCCATGTCCGCAGCCACAGGTTGCGACGAGCTGAGTTCTGGCAAAACATGGCTCTTGCTGCATATATGACTGCCTCAGATATGTCAGCAGAGTAGGCAGAAACCAGCCCCATGAGCTGAAGATGCTGCAGGGTGGACTTGTTCTTGTCTGCTCATCAGCGAGCTGGAATGCCAGGTCAGTGGCCCATGAAAGTGCAACTCGTGCCCGAAAACAGGTTTGTTGTTGCTGCCTTGAGAGAGGACACGGCAGATTGGAACGCTTTCTTGAGGGATGTGTTCACCTTCCTGTCCACCAGGTCCCACAGGGAGGCCCCACCCTCTGCTGGAATAACTGTTTTTTAGTAAGGCTGGAGATCAATGGGTCAATTCTGGGACAGTCTAGCCACTTCAAGAGTGCTTATCATCAAATTTTAGTAGCTTGTTGAGGCGGCGGGGGATAGGATAAGTAAGCTCTGACCCCTGCCATTCTTCTTTTAAGAGATCCTCTATGGCCAGATGAATGGGGAATGTTGCTGCCGGTCTGGAGACAGAGGAGAGTCTGAAAGCCAGCCTTGAGTACTTAGGCTCCAGTGAGGAGGGATATCCCCCCCCTCTTCTGGGGATGAATAACTAGACTCTGATGGGGACCTGTCCCATCGTTTGCCCTTGTGGGTATCTTTAGATCTGCTCCTGGATCTGGACCTCTTCCTCCTCCTGCCATGTCATGAGGAGTGGTGCCCCTCCTCATCTGAGGATGGGTAGGGGGTGTGTTTACAGGTGGCTTTCCTGTGTGTCCTGCGATCTGGCGACTGTGGCAGTATGTCAGAGTAAGATGGGTTGAGGGTGAAAGCCCTGTTGAGCTTTCTGATGAGGTCTGGTGCTAAATCTTTGGATGAGGAATGCCGCCCCTCTAAGGTGTAGGTCTGTTCATGCCCCGTCACCGTGACGTGCTGCTCCAGTGACTGAGAAGCGGATGCCTCCTCGGCCTTTTCCAACCTTGCGGCCGAGGCACCGTCACACTTTATGCAGAGCGAGCCTGCAAAAGTTGTCAGCATGGGGATCTGCATTTGTGGCACTTTCTGCCCTTTGAGGGCTTGTCTGTTTTTGTAGAAGATATGGTGCTCGCTGTGTTGGCTCAGGAATTTAAGCTGTGGCTAAAGTCCCCTGTAACAGTTCCCTTAAAAAGGATGCTGCCATCCTAACAACCCTGACACTGTAGGCAGGGTCTCTTCCGTCGATTAGGGTCTTTGTATCAGTCGAGGCTTCAAGATTCATCAACGAGGGATGAAAATTTGTCAACAAGCCAAAGTTGGAAGATGCTGGTCGACTTCTGGGAGTATTGCCTTCGCTCCTTTCCCGCTTGCCTTGTGGTGTTCTTTGCCACGAGTAACTGCTGTCAACTAGCTGGTTCATCGTGGGACCCCCGCTAGTGAAGCGCGATCACTCCAACTGACTTTCCTCAGCGTCCGATGAACCAAAGGTCCAGGAGGCTTGTCAACGACGAGCAGCGTCGACGGTCCAAGCTTCAGTGGCCATCGACGAGAAGGCCAAAGCGCAGCTCTTTAGCTGCCGGAAGAAAAAACTCTGCAGAGCTCCTGAGAGCTGGGAAATGATGCCTGTAAATCCCGGGGCTGTAGCCAGAAAGGCTGCACCCCGGGAGCTCCTCAAAGCACGGGAAAGCGGGAGAAGGGATGGGGGTCCAGTCTGTACAGCATGCACGGCTTAGACTGGGGTCCCCCACAAGGAAGAGAGGCAGATCCTCGCTGTAGAAGCTACCGGGAATGTTGACCCCTTTTGATAGATAAAATATGCTCAGCACTTGGTTTGATGTCTTCAGCTCTGTCACTCCGGTGACAGAGCCCCTGAAGAGAATCTGCCTCTCGACAGGCAGGAAGTAAACGGAGGACTTTGGGAAGTGGAGGGGAGGTTCTGGTAGCCCTGCAGAGATCTTTTTTTCCCTGCCTGTCATGTGATTCCAGGAGGGATCTCCCAGTACTGATGAGCCCGGAGACCAGCTTTAGTAGAGAAAAAATGTACTTGTTCTAGGCTGGGAGCAATAGGGTGTGTACAGCCTTGCTCCGTCTTGCCTTATTGCTTAATGTTTTAATACAGAATTTTAAGAGAGTAATACATTTGGTCTATAAAACACTTCTTTCTGCATTTCTGTTTTCTTCAATTAAAAATATAATTCGCTGTACCATTAGGACCAGTCTCTGCCATTCAATGTCAATGGCCAATCAGACCCCATCAATGCAAGGTTCTTCAAATAAACCTGTATTTACTACAGAATAAAAATGCTGATGTATATTTTTTTATTTGAAATGATGATTAGTGTCAAAGGAGAAGGAAAATGTCTTTATGTTCATTCTCATTTCCTTACTAAATTACTTGATTTTAATGCAAGGTTACTGTTGTTGATATGAGAGGTACTGTAGTAAATAGGCTTTACTGGAGCTGTGATTCTGCAGCTGACCAACGGTCATCAGCAGGCCCTATTCTCATCTTTTATAAATAAGATCTGTGCCAAACCATACCTAACTCCTGAACAGAAGAGTCCCACAGGTCGAAACTGGCACCAGCCCACCAACCCAATGCTGGTAGATCTTCTATCTGGACTAATGGCAAGCAGCAAAGAAGGCAACGTTTCAGTATTTTTTTTAATTTATCAGATCGGAAAGACCTTTGAGCCAAGGGCTCTTTTATAGAGGTTCCACATCAAGTCACAAGAATAACAAATTACAATGGTTTCAGTAGGAAGTACAACATGAGGAAAGTAATTACAAAACAAAAAGATTAATATGGCAAGATAAATATTGTGTCAAGTGCAGCCAGTGGCTTTGTCTGAAGTGGGGTGGAAGGGCTTACAAGGAGAGAAGGACAGAAGGCGAGTTGGGGGGGAGGAAGGAGTGAGCTGCCACAGTGTAACTTGTAGAAAAGGACCCACCGGTGGGGTGGAAGTGGGGAGAGACAAGGTGAAGAAACAGAGGGAGGGAGGGAGGGGGAGGGAGGAGAGGTAGAGGAGGGGGCATGAAGTAGGATGAAAAGAGGGCAGGGATGCGGACGGGAAAGGGATGAAGGAAGGAAGGAAGTGCTGTATGTGGAATAGCGCAGCAACAGGGTAGGGCTATATAGGGGTGAATGGTAAAAGAGGGGGTTCCAGTGCATTTAGCGGTCTGCAAAGATTAGGTATAGCAGTTACAAGATGCTCTGGAAACTAGGAATTGATGCAGCTTCTGCTTAAATGGTACCAAGGTTGCAGTCGTTGCAATCTCAGGAGGAAGGGAATTAAATAAATGAGTCGCTCTAACTGCAATGGGTCACTGTCAGAGTGAGGTTTGACAGCGAGGGACATAAAAAGTTTGGCTCACAGAACCCCGTGTGTTATAAGTGCCCCGGAAGGGATTGAAAAGCTGAAGGAAACCTGGCGGTAAGAGACCAACAGTTGCCTTCTTAGCCAGAAGGCAGGCTTGATATTCAATGTAAGACTGGAGTTGAAGCCAGTTTGCTTGTCCGTGAAGGTCACAAGTGTGAGTACGGTACGCTGCACCAGTTAGTAAATGACATGCCTTTATTCAGAGCTGTGGCGAGCCACCATAGGGTTGTGTCCGTGGTGGTATCATACATGACCAAACCGTAATCAACAGTAGACACAACTGAACTTTGGATAGCCAGTCTGAGGGCTTTGGTAGTAAGGCCGTGTTTGTGTCTCTGTAGAAGGCCTAGGCAAATGTTAACTGCCTTAGCAACATTCTCAACATGGTGGCAGTAGGACAGCTTACTATCCAGAGTAACTCCTAGGTATTTAAAAGGTTGCGTCTGATTAAGGACTACACCCACATTGTTTTTAATCACCAATTGTTTGGCTTTATGCTTGCTGTGGGTACCATGGAAGAGCATGACCTTTGTTTTTTTTGCAATTCAGCACCAACTTATGAGAGGTGAACCAGGACTTAACTTCAGTAAAACTTTTCTGAAGTTGGGCCTGAAGGAAGGTAGGGTAAGCAACCTGAGAAAATAACTGCATCATCTACATAGAGGAGTACTGGTTCGGAACAGGATGCCGTTATATTATTGAGGAAGGTGCCAAATAGAAGGGGTCCCAGTACTGATCCTTGAGGAATCCCAGAGCAGACAGGCAGTTTAGCAGAAAGGGTAGACCATATTCTTACCTGTTGTGTGCGGTTTGCTAAATAGGTGGTGAATCACAGAAGGAGCAAGACAGAGAAGTGTATCAGTTAAAGCAGAAGGAAGCAGGGAAGGCAGTTCAGAGCAGCAAAAGCCCAAACTGAGGAAAAGATAGCCAACTCAGTTATGAAGGGGGATAAAACCTTTTATAGGTACATCAGGGAGTGAAGGAAGACCAAGGGAGGGATAGTGAGGCTTAATGGAGGAGGGGGCGGGCAGAGGGCGACGGTGAAAAGGCAGATACACTAAACAAATATTTTTGCTCAGTATTCACAAATGAAGAGTGGGAAGTACATAAACCAAACAACAGAAACACTCTGGATAGGGAGGGTTGATATCAGCCCATTCACAGAAGAAAGAGTTCTGAAAGAACTCTTAAAACTGAAAGTGGACGAAGCAATGGGGCCTGATGGGATTCATCCCAGAATTCTAAAAGAACTAAGGGTAGAACTAGTGACACCACTGACTACCCTCTTTAACAAATCATGGGAGGATGAGATGGTACCTGAGGACTGGAGGAGGATAGATGTTATTCCACTTCACAAAAGTGGGAGCAGGGTAGAGGCAGGAAACTACAGACCTGGTAGTTTGACCTTAGTGATAGGGAAAATGATGGAATCACTTCTGAAGGAAAGAATTGTTGAGTACCTAGAGGCCAGAGGGGCACAGGACCCAAGGCAGCATGGATTCACAGCGGGAAGGTCATGTCAGATGAATCAAATAGATTTCTTTGACTGGGTGACCAAAGTAGTAGATCAGGGAGGGGCTGTGAACATGGCCTACCTAGACTTTAGCAAGGCATTTGACACAGTCCCACACAAAATATTAATATACAATTTAGCCAGCCTTGGAGTGGGTCCCAAGATGCCTGGGTAGAAAACTGGCTGGAGAACAAGACACAGAGGGTAATAGTAAACGGAGTCCACTCTGAAGAAAGGAGGGTTACTGCAGGGTTCAGTACTAGGACCGGTCCGCTTCAATTTCTTTACATGTGACATTGCAGAGGGACTGGAAGGAAAAGTATATCTTTGCAGATTACAAAAAGATCTACAACAGGGTTGATACACAAGGTGGGGTGGAAAGGATGAGAAGGGATTTGGCAAGGTTGGAGGAATGGTCAAATGTATGGCAGCTTAGATTCAATGCTAAGAAGTGCAAAGTAATGCACCTGGGAAACAAAAACCCAAGGGAAGAGTACACAATGGGGGAGAGATACTAACAACAACAAAAATGGAAAGGGACCGGGGGGTAGTCATATCAGATGACCTAAAGGTGGGCAGGCAATGTGAGAGGGCAGTAAGGAGAGCTGGGGGGATACTGGGATGCACATGGAGAGGCATCACCAGTAAAAAACAGAAGTTGTTATCCCTCTGTACAGACAGCTGTTGAGACCCCAACTGCAGAACTGCATGCAGTACTCGAGACCCAATTTCCGCATGGACATAGACAGGATGGAGGCAGTCCAGAGGAGGGCAACTAAAATGGTGCAGAGTCTGAACCAGAAGACATATGAAGAGAGATTTAAGAAGCTTAACATGTATACCCTCGACGAAAGGAGGTGGGGGGGGGGAACATGATAGAAACTTTCAAGTACCTCAAGGGAATCAACAAAGTCCAAGAGGGTAGCATATTTCAGAAAAACAGGTATACAAGAACAAGGGGGCACAATTTGAAGGCAGAGAGGGGACAGCTCAGAGGTAATGTGAGGAAGTATTTTTCATGGAGAGGGTTGTGGATGCATGGAACGGCCTTCCTGAGGAGGTTGTGGAGCCGAAAACAGTGGGGGAATTCAAGAATGCATGGGACAGATATAAGGCAATTCTAGGGGGTGGGAGTAGGAGAAAGTAGGCTGTTCGTTAACTAGGATCTGCAGCTTATCCATTAGGTACGGAAATGGGCAGACTGGATGGACCAAGCGGTCCTCATCTGCCATCAAATTCTATGTTTCCATGTTAACCACTTTAGGGCGTCTGAAGATGTACCAAGCACAGCAAGTTGATGTGTCAGCAAATGGTGACCGACCATGTCAAATGCTTTAGACAGGTCAATAAAGGCTGCACCAACAAGTTGACGCTGATCAAGAGTATGGTGAATGAAACCTGTGAATTCCAGTAGGGCCGTAGATGTGCTGTGTCCTTTCCGAAAACCATGTTGCTGGACACATGGTAGGTTGTATTTTTCCAGGTACTCCACAAACTGGTCGGCAGCAATCCTTTCAAGAGCTTTGGACAATGGGGGAAAAATAGATACTGGCCTATAATTCCCAGATAGTAATCTGTCCCCTCTCTTAAAAATTGGTGTAACCAAAGCGGATTTCCAGATCTGAGGGAATTGTGAAAGTATGAGGAAGCGATTGAGAAGCTTGGGTGAGGGGGGAAAGGACTTCATCTAGGGTTAGGGTAAGAAATTTCAGGTCGAGGGAATCACTGCTTGTCCTAGTTCCTCCTAGAACTTTAAGTAGGTATGTCTTGTCTCGCTTTCCGAGATAGCTTTGAAGTAGAAACATGGGTGGGTCAAGGCCTCTTCTGATTTGGTGGACGTAAGAGCTGTGCTGGGCGGTTCAAAGAAATCTGGGGGCAGAATCTGGCTAAGGTCTGTGAAGGATGTATTAAATGTGTTGGCAATTAACACAGGGTCATGGGTGATAGACCCATCAACATTTAACATAGTTGGTGCCTGCTTGGATGCTTTCCCAGTGATTTCCAAAAGGTTTTCCCGGAATTTTTTTCCAGTCTGCCCAGGTCTTGGCAAAGATGTCCTCATAGTAACATGCTTTGTGCTCACAGATAGCCTTAGTACACGCATTCCTGGCCATCTTATAGGCCTGTATGTCAGACTGTCTGCCAGAAGTCCTGGCCCTATGCCAAAGGTGGTCACGCGTTTTCATTTGAGCCAGAAGATTAAAAGAGATCCAGGGATTATCAAGTCCACTGATCCTACGTGTCCTAAAAGGGGCATGGATGTCACAGGCTGCACTGATGCATTCAATGAAGTATTCCACTGCTGAGTCAGTATCGGGGCAGTTTCAATGTAAGACCAGTCTTGTTGCCAGAGGAGAGACTTTAGTGGCTGCAGGTGGCCACAGGAGAGCACTCTACTTGTGATTGTTCTGGCAGGGAGCTTGATAAATTTGTTAGTCCAATAACACTGGGTAGGAGAGTGATCGCTGTTAGTGTCAGGCAGTACTTCAGAATGGGAGCTACGTATTGGACGATTCATTAGGACCCAGTCCAGGAGTGTGCTCGTCCCAGTCTTATAGTTCATCCTGGTTGGAGCTGTTATTAACTGGGTAAAGTTCAAGCCTGTTAACTCATCCCTATGCCTACTGGCACCTGACGAGAGTCAGTTGACATTAAAGTTACCTAACAGGATGGTTTCTGCATCTTGTTTTAGACTCATGATGCATTTTAAGCCACTGAAATGAGATAGGCCACTGAAATGTCTGTGTGGACTTTTGCAAAACTTACTTTCAACCTCTTTGAATGGCCTTTCAGGGCTTTGGGGATAAGAGCTTAACGGACTACAAAACAGCAGTACGGTACTCTTGAGAGCTGTTGAGGAGGATTACACCATGTGCTGGAAAACAGAAAAGGAAAGAAGAACCAAGACAGCACAAGAGCTGAATCCGTTTCTCCATTTGGATTATTCTGCAGCACCTCTAGATTTATTTATATACTGCCTCTAGTTTAAGGAAATAAAAGCCTTCTTTTTGTTAAACTGTTTTCTTCAATACAACTCTTAGAGTTACCAGACTGCAAGGACAAGTCTCACTCCCATCTCCCCCCTCCCAACATTCTGTGCAACTAACTACCATCACACCATAACTACAGTATCCTCCACTTACAGCGGCCGTGCTTTACCTCGGGCAGCCGCTTTTAATGGGCAGAATGCAAATCCATTTGCCATTTCAAGCAACAGCAATAAGAAAACAGAGGCATAATGCGGACACTGCCCACCTGATATTTTGTCAGTTTTCTGTCCTCCCCCCCCAATCTGTTTCCCCCATTTCCCACGGACTTCATGCTAATGCAAATTTAATTCAGTATGTGTTTGTGTGACATACTGTATTAAAAAGATTTGAAGAAAAATAGCCGCATTCCTTGAGTTAGCAGTGAGTCACACCGCTAGGTTGCTGTGTTGCTGGTCCCTTCGACTGGGCAGTGAGCATCTGTAGATTGAAAGTAGATTCCTGACTTGGTGTGGGCTGGGGTGTCGGTCCAGGAGAGAGGTATGATTTGAGAGGAAATGTAAGCATCTGCAGCTATGTACACTACATGGAGATTGAAAGCTGGTTCTTACAATTTAGAGCCTAATGAACGCAGGGTGTTATAAGATCTGCCAATTCTTTCACTTAGATTAAGTCCCACACTCTGTTTTCTCATCCACCACTTTAGTCAGCTTTGCAGAAAGTTGCCTTGCTTTTTTTCAGTAAAGTCAGTGCATGGGTGACAACTGGATTTGACATTTGGACCACAAAGCATTCATTTTTGTTAAACCGATCGCTTTGTGTATCAGGCAGAAAGTCATATCATGGACGCGCCCGCTATAAGTGGCTTTAACTGTATTCTAAAGGACTTCATTTACTGTCTATATTTAAAGGGGAACATCACCACCAAGGACCACGCACTCAAGTGTGGGGCTGTTCCCAATGTGCACTTTGTGTGCAAAAACATTTTGATTTACTTTCTGTTTATTACAGTATAGTAGATTATATCAGACTAATTTTGCTTAGTTGTAGGCCGTCAGCTTCTATTACTACAAATCCCAGAATCCCCTTTGGATGATATCAGAGCAGTAGGCAGCAGTGAGAGATTCAAAAAGCCTGAAGTGCACATTATAATTTACAATAATCTCCTATCAGATGTTTCCCAGTTCTGCTTTTCTCCAGAGGTTAAGTATAGTCCTCTGTGACTGTACATAGCCCAAGGAGGACAGCAGGACCAGCAAACAAAAGAGCAGCGCTTATATAAACTCTAACATGCCCAGTCGGCTAATTAATCTTCTTACTGCTGCCTACTGCTCTGATGTCATCTGCAGCGGATTCTGGGATTTGCAGTAACAAAAGATGTCAGCCTACAACTAAGCAAAATTATCCGATACAATCTACTATACTGCACTAATCAGTAAGTAATCAAAATGTTTTTGCACACAAAGTGTGCACACAGACCAGCCCAATGCTTGCATGTGGAGGACCTTGGTTGTGAACGTTCCCCTTTAACTGACAAGTAAACCCCTTATTTTGCCCTTACACTGTAAAAAAAAAAAAAAAAAAATTCCAGAGAGCTATAAAGGAAAGGCTGCTGTTTAATGCTAAGACTGCATTTATGTAATAAGCATAAATATAGTTTCATAGCATTTAAAAAATGTAAACAGCACCCGCCTTTCAAAAAGCCTACTCTGCCTGTGCTATAAAATGGCCTCCAAAGGTGAGACCTGATGACATCACAGAAGCAAGAACTAGATGGCTATCTCTTAATACTGTGCTATACTATTTTTTAAATGCTGAGCTGAAGTACATTTTTATCAAAATGATCAAAATCATTACTTAGCATGTGTATTGTTTTTGCCAATACAACGTTACACTATGCTACTGATCATTTTATTAGTGCAAAGAGTCACAAATGTGCTCAAAGTTGAGCCAAACGGCAGTACGGGGCTGCATTATACAGGTATTTTGTCTGGTGGTCAAGTTGTTGAGGCATTGCTCCAAAGTTGTCGACTGCCTTGAAGTCTCACAGTTCCTTATTTCTCCCCCCCCCCACTTCCTCACTGTATTAAGTAAGTCTTTATAAGTCTTCTATCCAAATTATGATAGCCCACAACATTCCCCTACCTGCCAGCTGCTGTTGCAGCCACATCAAGCCCGGTCCAAAATGTCACAGCCCCACTGAGGGCCCACCCTATCCACCTGGACAAACCGGTGCCAGACAGCCTTTCCAACACTGCAATCTGCTGGTTTCACTCCTAAATCTCTGATCATCAGCAACCAGTCCAGGTTGGAGATGCTGTCTCCCCACGGGGCTCCATTTCTGGTCCAATCCTGTTCTCCATTTTCTTAAATAACCACCCAACTGTGTCTCCTCACACATTCATATGCACGTGGATGACATAGTAGTTTTGCTTGGTACAGGGTGATCATGCCACATGACATAATAGCACAGCAATATATTGCGCTGTTAATACAGTGCGGTATATTGCCCAGTAGCTTTTTTCTGTTTTGTGAGGAGCTCTGGCCCGCCTCTGCTACAGGGAGTTGCGCTTCAAACCCCCCCAACTTAAATAATCAACTCGGGATTAAATCACATAGTGAAAAAGAAAACTTCCATGCAGCTGGGACCATACCTGTCAACCTCTTACTTCATGAATCAGGGACGAGGCTTAAAAAAAATCAGGGACAGAGATCCCAAATCAGGGACACATCTTAAAAGCTGGTACTATTCTCTCAGAAAGCTGATAGAATAAAGGGATTTGTCTTCAGATAAATTTTCTGAAGAAGAACAAGTCTGTTACTTTAATGTTTGACATTATTTTATGATTTTAATCCCCACTGTTCTGTCACAAAAACTCAAATTTTACGAGGGACAGAGGAAACTTTTGAGACAAAATCAGGGAGGTCCCTGAAAATCAGGGACAGTTGAGAGGTATGGCTGGGACCAGGATTCGATTCCTCCATTGCTGCCTGTGGCTCATCCTATCGAGTCATGGCAGCTGCTCGACGGACCCTCCTGCCAGCAGAGGACTTATCCTCTGCCAGGGAATAGAGAAAGGGTGCACAACCTCGCGCGCACAGACCAGGGCTCAAATTTTGATGGTATTCCGGTACATTTCGGGTACCAAATTTCTAACCGGAAAACCAAAATCCAAACCCTGGTGCTCTGCCTGAAATACCTGATTTCCTGATTTATTTGCACCTTAAATCCAACAAAGGGAGGCCCAATCCCAGTGTCCTTGAAATGTTCCAGTAATCCCGTTTGTGTAAAAAAGAAAACTGTCCCCAGCTTTTTTCCCCTGCAAAAAGAAACAGTCCTCATCATCTCCCCCGCCCCTCCCCATCCCGACCCTCCCACTGAGCAACCTACCACCCCACACACCCCCTTTGCCCTATATTTACCATCCGTTGTTGGCAGTTATCTTCTGTGGACCAGGACATATCTACACTCTTCAAAGCCGAACCATGAACTAAAGAATCAAGCTCCATGCCGTATAAAGGCTGTAAATGGTATTTTCAACTTATGTTGATCTCTGCCATTTTTCAATATTTTTCCACAAAATTTTCAACATGGTTTTTTTGACACCCCATCTTATGAACACCGACACTGGTGTTTCGTTACTCAGTCGAAAGATGATTTACGCGGTAAACTGCGTGGAATCACCTTTTGGGACTGAAACCAACGACAATGCCAATATTCATGAAGTCGGGTCCCAAAAAGCCAATGTTAAAAATGTGGTGCAAAAATACTGAAAAATGGCTGAGATATGCACGTGGATTTAAATTTTTCTATGCACGCTCATAATTTCAGTCATTTTTAATATTTTCACTCCAAATTCACAACGTTGTCATTTTTTCACACCCTCTTATGAACAGTACAGCTGTCATCCTTCACATCCTGTCCGAAATATGTTTTCGCACCTGTGGCACAGAATGGCATGGTCATTGTGTAAAATCACCTTGTGGGACCAATGAAAGAAATGACAGTGGCACTCTTCACGAGGTTGGGTCCCAAAAAGGCCATGTTGAAAATCTGGTTAAAAAAACACTCCTAAAAATGGCCAAGTTACATGCGGGTGTTTAAAATTTTCTACGCATGATTGTAACTTAAAAACCCATTGAATTTAGGCGGAATGCCAGATTTCCAGGTGGGATACCAAAATTCTGAATCTGGAATTCAGCCAATACCACCCCTTTTTTTTCTTAAATTCTACCCCTGTAGACCCTTTAGCAGTTTTGCACCCTGTCGCTATTCCCGCCCGTGCTCTCTGTTGTGTGGTTTTGACGTGCGCTGTTCTACATAAGGTGAACTGACCAGGTAGGTTTTTGCTTCAGGTGCCCCCCTTGAACTAAACAGACTAAGCAGCTAGACGTCCACTAAAACAACCTCTCTCAACGCTAAAGAGGCAGTCTCCACAGAAACAAAGAATCTGATGGGTGATCTGAATATGCCAGATGTTAACTGGAGTGCAACTGCAGCAGCCACTTCTAAGAGTGGGGTTATTCTAGATGCCCTACAGGGGGCATGCCTTAGACAACTAGTATTGGAACCCACTCCAGAGGAAGCAATCTTAGACCTGGTTCTCTCAAATGGAGATTGAGAGAGGATCACAGATGTAGAAGTGGGTAGCCATCTGGGAACTAGTGACCATCGAACAGTATGGTTCACAATAAACACAGCAATAAAGTCAAGCCATACAAAGGCAAAAGTACTGGACTTCAGGAGGACTGACTTTGCTAAAATGGGCGAGTGCCTAAGGAATGCACTAGCAAATGGGCAGGAAGGAGAGGTAGAAGAACAACAATGGGGAATAATAAAAACTGCCATCACAGAGGTAACAAGCCTTTGTGTGAGGCAAATAAACAAAACAAAACGATGTAAGAAACCACTATGGTTCTCAAAGGAGGTAGCAGTGAAGGTTCAAGAGAAAAAGAAAGCATTCAGAAAGTACAAGGAATCACCAGAAGGAGCAGGACAGAGAATTGTATCAGTTAAAGCAAAAGAAAGCTGGGAAGGCAGTCAGAACAGCAAAGGCCCGAACCAAGGAAAAGATAGCCAACTCAGTTAAGAAGGGGGATAAAACCTTTTTAGATACATCAGGGAGTGAAGGAAGACCAAGGGAGGGATAGTGAGGGTTAATAAAGGGGAAGGGGGGTGGACAGAGGGTGACGGTGAAAAAGCAGAGATACTAAACACATATTTTAACTCAGTATTTACAAATGAAGAGGGGGAGGTACCTAAAAACAAACAACAGAAACACTCTAGATACAGAAGTTGAGAACAGCCCATTTACAGAAGAAAGGGTTCTGAAAGGACTCTTAAAACTGAAGGTGGACAAAGCAATGGGGCCTGATGGGATTCATCCCAGAATTCTAAAAGAACTAAGGGTAGAACTAGTGGCACCACTGACTACCCTCTTTAACAAATCATGGGAGGATGGGGTGGTACCTGAGGACTGGAGGAGGGCAGATGTGATTCCCCTTCACAAAAGTGGGAGCAGGGCAGAAGCAGGAAACTACAGACCTGTTAGTTTAACCTCAGTGATAGGGAAAATGATGGAATCACTTCTGAAGGAAAGAACTGTCAAGTACCTAGAGGCCAGAGGGGCACAGGACCCAAGGCAGCATGGATTCACAGCAGGAAGGTCATGCCAGATGAATCTAATAGATTTCTTTGACTGGGTGACCAAAGTAGTAGATCAGGGAGGAGCTGTGGACATGGCCTACCTAGACTTTAGACTTTAGGGTTATCTGTGTGCTTTTTACGGCTGTGTATAGTTTAATCAAATGAAAAGTTTTAAAAGTTTTAAAAGCAAAATATTTACTCCTGATAGCTAGACCAGACATATACATAGAAAACCAAAACAGAAGCTGTTTAGTGAACATATGGCTCCTATCTCTAGCACTTGCAGAATCAGTGGTCCCATATGCATCATTGTCACATGGGACAGGAGGCACTGTAGGAAAAAGAAGGGCAATAAATCTTGCTAAAATGGAGAACCCCAAGGGCCATAAAACTAACATATAACTAGCAGGCTACTTTAGAAAAAAAAAAAAACACAGTAAATAAAGGGAAGGACACACCAGGACCACAAAACACAAATCAAAACACTCTGTACAACGTGTGTTTTTACAAATTTTGACTGTAGTACTCTTTACAGCAAAACCTCTTCTACCCTCTCTTGAGGGTCAGAACCTCGCTCTCTCTCTCTCTCTCTCTCTCTCACTCTTCCACCTTTCTTGCTTAATATTTGTTCTTGTCCCTTCCTTGCTATCATTCCTATCCCCACCTCCCCTTCTGCCACTTTGTTATGTTTGCTTGCGCGTACAGCATACAAAGAAACATATTGAGGTTAGTAGAGCATTACAGAGGTGTGGCAGTGTTGTGGCCAATGCAGGGGATGCTTTAATGGACGCACCCCCTCAGCCACCAATCAACAGGGAGCTGCCAATGAAGGCAGTTTCAGAGCGAGCACTGCACTTGAAAGAAATCTGCTGCTCCAATCAAGGATAGTTTCGTCACTGCAGTGGTAGATCCCCCGCAAATCATTGTATAATATTCCAGCCATGCGCATTACAGTGCACAGTAATGCATGGCTGAGTTACAAGCAACCTCGCTTGCTCATGTGCCTTTCGGTGAAACATAGTAATAAACAAACAAGCAAACATAATAAATGAACTGTGCTGTGGCTTTACATAATTGGCGGCTCCTGCCGCCCACCACACACTCCCTCCGAAGCAGACATCGGGGTGCCCAATCCCCGGGTCAGCTATGATCCCCTCTTCCACTAGTCTAGCACACTGAGAGCCCACCCCAGTGTCTTGAAATTGATTTTTCATACTATTTCACCTGTTAAAAAAAGAAAACCATTCCCCCCCCCCCGAGGTGTTTTTTTTTTTTCAAACCTGAAGAAAAAGAAACTTGTCCCTTATCGCCCTCGCCGCTTCTCCCATCCCGACTCCCTCCCTCTGCGCACCCCACCTCACCCATACTTACCTCTGGAGGTCCGGTGCTGTGATCTTCTGTGGACCGGGAACACATCTGCACTCTTCAACAGCCGACCGCAACTGAAGAAAATCACTGAAAGCCCTATAATGGCAATCAATGGGGGGGTTCCCAAATACTTGGGCATCTATATAATCAAATGATCTTGGGTATAACAAACAAATTAATGAGGCAATTAATAAAACAAATCGGATAATATGGTCTAGCAAAAGAAACATTAAATCAAGGAACTTAGGGATTACGTTGCCTCTATACAGTGCCTACGCCAGACCTCATTTAGAATACTCATCGCAATTATGGAACCCTTACAAAAAAAAGTGAGATTGTATCCAGTGAAAAAATTCAGAGGAGAGTCACCAAAAATATAAAAGGGTTCTCTAATGTTCCTTATGAACAACGTTTAGAAAAGCTAAATCTCATGCCCCTATCTTTCAGACGCCTTCGTGGAGATTTAATTTACATGCTTGATATTGTTAATGACCCATATCTATTTACTCATACGGGTTTTGAATTCAAAAATAAAATACATAATACTAGAGGTCATCCTCTACAGATTAATAGAGCTAAATTTTTTCATGTTCCAAGGAAACATTATTATACTCAAAGAATTATTAATCTTTGGAACAATCTACCATCTGAAATTGTTACTAGTAATAACAAAAAGGCCTTTAAAAATCGCCTTGATAGTTTTTTTCTAAATAAAACAAATCTGGGGTATTACAATTGAGAAGGTGCAGTTATGGGCCTCACAGCCTCCTTTGCACCATATTACCATAGTAGTATGAACCTTAGTATGTTTCAACTTAGGCTGATATCTCAGCCATTTTGGGGAGTTTTGGTCCCAAATTTTCAATATAGGGTTCTTGGGACCCCACCTCATGAACACTGGCAGTCTTTCTGTTTCTCGGTCCTGGAACGGGATTTCGCGGTTGCTGCACGGAATCACCTTTCTGAACCAATTAATGAAACAACAGTGCCACTGCTCATGAGGTGGGGTCCCAAAAAGCCCAATGCTGCAAGTTTGGTGAAAAAACTCCAAAAAATGACTGCGTTTCAAGCATGTGTTCCACAGTTTGTACTCACGCTCGTAAATTACATTTTTAATATTTTCATTCCAAATTTCCAACATTGCCATTTTTTCCACACCTCTTTATGAACAGTACAGCTATCACTTTATCCATCCTGCCCAAAACATGTTTTCGCACCTGTGGTGCAGAATGGCACAGTCACTGTGCAAACTCAACTTCTGGGACAGATTAATGAAATCGCAGTGCCACTGTTCATGAGGGAAGGTCACAAAAATGCCACGTTTAAAATTTGGTGAATAAAATGACAAAAATGACTGTGTTACACAATTTCTACGCATGCTCGTAACCTCGCCAATTTTTCATATTTTCACGCATTGCCATTTTTTCACACCTTCTCATGAACAGTACAGATGTCATTTTTCACATCCTGCCCAAAATGTCTTTTCGTGCCTGTTGTGCCGAATGGCGCATTCGCGGTGCAAAATCACCTTTCGGGATTGAGTAACGAAATGATAGTGACACAGTTCATGAGGTGGGGTCCCAAAAAGCCCATGTTGAAAATCTAGAGTGAAACTACCAACAAACTCCTGGGGCGTTAGGGTTTCCAACCGTAACGCCCAACCCTGTACAG
This sequence comes from Neoceratodus forsteri, assembly GCA_016271365.2. Taxonomy (NCBI): domain Eukaryota; kingdom Metazoa; phylum Chordata; order Ceratodontiformes; family Ceratodontidae; genus Neoceratodus; species Neoceratodus forsteri. Next base: position 81,431,495 of record CM057453.1, read on the forward strand.
ACTGATAGATGTCGGGGGTGTGGCTTGGGGTCGTCAGCTGTAATGCTCACGCCATTCCACCTCCACCCCCACCCTGCAGCCACTGATCGGCACTGAGGCTTGCCTCGGGGTCTTCGACCCAAACGTTCACCCCATTATCCTATACTGCACCCATCCCAGCTTATTTCCTTATGGAATGAGGTGAGCGTAGGAGCTGAAGACCCCAAGGCACAATGCGACACCTGTCAAGTGTCTTCAGGGTGGGGTGAGGTGGAATGGCATGAGCATTATGGCCAGTGACCCAAAGACACACACCAACACCTGTCAGTCTCTGCAGGGTGGGGGTTGGCGTTAGTTCAATACTTCACTGCCATTCCTATTATGCATCTCTCTAACTCCTGCAGTACCAATACCAGGTAAGCAAACATTCGGCATTGACAAATGATTGTTGGACCTGATCCTTCTCTGTCTCCAGCTGTCTGCTGAGCAATCTGCCTGCTCTTCTCTCCTCCACCTCTGAAGAGCCCACCCCTTCCCTTTCACTCCTCATCTCTGGAAGAGCCCCCCCACCATTCACTCCTCATGTGCCCATCACCCTCTCATTCAAAGTCCTCAGGGATCATTTTGCCACCTCCTGTGCCTGCATCTCACCATACTGTCCCATTCTCCCCCCCTTCTCCACCAGTTCTGCTGCTTTTTCCTCCTCAACCCAATCCTTTACTGTCACTGCAGTCTCATTACTCTATGCCTCCCCAGCCACCCATACTACTTGATTTGCACCATTGTCAGAGGTGCAGGTGAGTTGCTAAGGTGCAGGTCAGGCCATATAAACAGCAAGGGGAGCACTGTAGACCACTCCGTTGTGGTGCAGGATGGTCCCTGTTTTTTGTGAGATTGTGTACCACTGCAAGCTGGAGATCGAGTATGGTCTACTGTATCACAGAACGCAGGGACTTTAGGGCAGACTAGGTGGGCATACAGGTCCTTTTCAGCAGACAGCATCTATGTTTCTATGTTTTGGCTGGCATGTAAACCCATCGCTCCACCCGGAACAGTACAGCCCTATGCCACGCCACACGTACTGTCCTCCTCCTATATACTGCCTGCCTAAGTGAGTAAACCAAGAGAGAAAAATCACTCTGCCACAAATAAAGGTCACTTTAGAAATCAAAATAATTGGGAACACTCAAAAAAAATGCAGATCACGCCAGAGGACAAGAAACAGCTCAGCCCAGTGAGTGCAGGGATTTATTTAACTCTTAAAAATTTATTAGCGTTTTGCTCATAAAAGTACTAAATCTTTGTGGAAATGCATAGCTCTTGCCTCACTGCGTTTAACAAACACAGCACTTCCCGGAAATATATATAAATACTTTCTGTACAGTTAGTATAGTCCCAAGAAAAAAAACTGCTAATTATTTAAAACCCTGGAGTACCACTGGGAGATCTGAGCAAAGTTGGAGCTGGTGGTTTTACAAAGGGGTAGGAGGTCTTGAATCCTCTTTCAACTCTGTATGGGAACAATGACAAACATCTATATACCTGCTCATAATCCCTATTTTTGCTGTTAATCTCATTTTTATTGAAAGCAACACCAGATATACAGCCAAACAGCCTCACAGTGACAATGTGCATAACCACCACATACTATAAACAGCACTGCAACATGAAAGGAAAAAAAGACTTTCAGGAAACTAACATTCAACTTCTACTTTTAACACGGACTATAACGGATCAAGCACACAAAATATTTGTTTGTTAACCGGGTAGGTGCGCTGATCCCAGGAACCATTTTCAGGCATGACCCAGGCCACTTAGATGGCACAAGTACAATTCACAGACAATTTACAGGTACAGTGTAGAGGAGAAAGAAACAGTGCAATACAGATGATGTCGATACAGTAGCAGTATAGAAGACATGCGACAATCAGTTGATCAACTGTTTCCAGGACAATTTGACTTACTAAGAATTTAGCGTATGGTAATAAGTGCATCTGTGCTTACTGGCCTAGCCTTATACTATAACTGGGAGTCAACAGGTCTGACCATCACGTAGTGTGGCATGTGCATAGGGATCTGCCTAACATAAGTGCCTGGAGGTTTCATTTGAATGTGTGAGGTGCAACCAGAGACTGCAGTTCCTTTGGGAGGGGTATATATATGACAATCCGCAGTCAGATGTACCCCATAATCCCTATCTTGACAGGAAAGGTCTGAGTTTTTAAGCTGAAGTCATGTCCCATCTTGCATTGAAAAACACTCATTTAGCACTAGAGCCATTTTTCTATTACAACTGGCGTTCTTGGCTCTTTCTGGAATGCCCCCAACGTGCCCCTTCCCGCCCAGCCGGAATGGCAGCTGCAATGCAGGAAGCTCGAACAAGGCTCTCCAACAGTGCGCAGGTAAGCAACAGTGCAAACTGAGTGGCTGCAGCAATGTGGATGGTGGTCGTGCAAGTAAAGCCATGTGCAAACATGCCTTAAATTAATCTTTCGACTGCTGATCTTCTCCCAGGGACCCCAATGAAAATCAGATAATGCATCTCATGCATCTATGCCGGTTGGAGTAATTTCAAATCAGGAAATACTCAGTTCACTCAAGGGCACTGCACTGTATTTACTTTATCCAGCTCAAAGAACTGTTGCACCGTGTTCAGTCATTTGCTGCTGTAGATTCTTTACTCTGTACCGACTGCAATGTGCACCTTAATTTTGTACCATGCTTGTGTCCCCACAATCCTTCAGGTTCACACCTTCAAATAAGCTTTGGTTCAGTATGTCTTTACTGGACAACACATTTTTCATGAATAAAGCCAGGACCCCACCTGTAAAACTGCCTAGATATTCAGGGAGCTCCCCTTACTTAAGTCTCACATTTGGCACATTTTAATATTTTCTCTATTTTAGCCATTTTCAGTAGGATGGACTATTTGCTGTATTATATCCATCACGTTATGTTTTAAGACACGTTTTGGATGAAAGCATATGAACCACTGGAGCAACAACCTAAAAGACTACATTGTCAATGAATAAAGTAAAGATTTTTTTCTGTAACCATAATTTTTCTTCAAAACAGAAATCAAGAGTGCTAATGGTTATTTTTTTGCTTTTCCTTTACGGGTTACATAAACTGTTAATGGAAAAAACATGAGACCAAGTCCATTAAGGGGTGTAAACTTTTGAAAATGGCATTTTTAAACAAGAAGCCCAAATGACCCTTACTGCAGAGGGCCTGTCCTGACATTCTGTGCAGAGCCGCCTAAGCCCATTGTTTGATTCCGAGCCCCTTCTGATGGGTATCTTTCACAGGAACAACTCTCTGACACAAAGGCAATTCTATTTGAATCTGGCTACTGATCATGGTTTATAAATTAATGGAGCACTACTTTTTACTTGAAGAATACCTTTCATGACGGTCCAAAAAGTTACAGCTTGTCGTCATTATATGCAGTACTAGACCTTGTGTGTGCATTTGTTATTTTTGGCCAAGGTTTCCATATTTTGCGTTTGTTGTTGAGTCCTGCTGCACTTGCCGGCTCTCGCTGACATCACTATATAGCAGAGGAGTGACCCACACTGTGCAGTTGCAGCAGTTTTGCAAGGGAAAACTACCAGTACCAGGTGTACATACTATGTTCCCCCTTTCCCAAGACACCCTGTTAGCAATATATTATGCCAAAATCCAGACGTCTTGTTAGTATTTTTTTTTTTTGTACAACTGACTTCTACCTCTGTAACAAAGTATGGGGAGTGAGAGAAGATTGAGTTGCTGTCAGCCGAGACACTTGTCAGTTTATGCATCGGTGTGATTATTGTCTATACCTTGATCATTTGAAAGTAGTAATGTTTCCTTATCCATGCCATGCTGGTGCCTTCCATGTCTTTCTGTAGTAATGCACCTGGCAGTCACTCTCAACAGAAAATCCCTTACTGCTCTTCAGTCCCACACCTCCTCGACATCAGCATGGCACCGAAGACTAATTTTGGTACCATATAATACTGCGCATGCGGTGAATCCCAGTTTCACTTTTCAAACAAGAATTTCTCTGGAAATAGTCCTCGGTTTTTAAAATCACCTCTACAGTGCATATAACACATATATCACATCTAAACACACTGTTTGTAGTATTTGTTATCAAAATGAGTCTTCAGCATTCTGCAATGCCATGCTAATGTCGGGGAGGCATAGGATGGAGCAGCACTAAGGGATATTCAATCGGGGTGACTGCCAGGTGCTTTACTACAGAAAGACAAGGAAGGCACCAGTATGGTATGGGTAAGGAGGCATTACTGCTTTCAAATGATCAAGGTATAGACACTAATCACACCGGTGCATAAACTCACAGCTGTCTCAGCTGACAGCAACTCAGTCTTCTCTCACTCCCCATGCTCTGTTACAGAGACAAGTCATTTTTATACAAAACATATTGACAAGGCATTTGGATTTTGGCATAATGCATTGCTAACAGGGTGTCTTGGTGAAGAGGGACCACAGTATGTACACCTAGTAATGTAGTTTTCCCTTGCAAAACTGCTGCAACTTCATTGTACTGTAGTGTGAGTCACTCCTCAACCATATAGTGATGTCTGTAGTACAGCCCTGGGTCCACAGCAACACCAGGCTTGCTACAGAAACTCGGGTACACCCTGCAGTTTTTAGCAGCTCAGAATGCAAAAACTAACTGCAGAAGATAATGAAATACAATAATCCATATCAATGCAAGAAGGGGCAATTTATGCATGAAAGTCAAAAGGACTGGAAATGTGCTCTTTAAAGCACAAAAAGATCTATAAACGCACTTACATGGAGGGCTGATGACTCCTTTTGAAAACCATGTTTCCGGTCCCGTTTCTCTTCACACTGCTATGTGAACTTTTCCAAAGTGCCTTGAAAGCACTCCGATTACTACCTGTTCAACAGCTGCTTCAACAATTCTTCCATGCAAATGTCCCTTATAGTACCCAAAATAAATCGCCTTCTTTAAATGGCAGCCATGAATCAAACTGCTGACAGATTCACACTGGATTTGCACACACACACACACACACACAAAAAACAACAGATGGCTCTGAGAGGAGGACAAGCTGATCATGTTCAGGTCATCCTTTGGAATTAAACAGCCACTAACAATTCCTAGATACCCCTTGAGGATAATTAATAAAAAAATATGCAGTTGCCTCTAACATTACAGTGTACCCTTTAAATTCACAAGTTTACTTTTGGTATAAAATCACTATGATGAGTCTGGTTAGACAGGGGTTGAAATAATGGCCTCAAGGATACATTTCCACCAGAAATGTGAGTGGGGCAACATACATTTCCAGAGCAAGTGATACATTTCCACATAGAAAAAAACAGAATATATTAAAAAAAATAGTAAAAAAAAACAGTAGAGTGGCCCAGGAACACAATGTATGCATCTCCCTCACGGTCTCCCTCGGATGAATTGCCTTTTAAATCCACACACTGCAGCTCAGAGATTTCCCCACAGGACTCACCCTTACCGTAGGGCAATGTGCTTTTTGTATTCAGGATTTATTTATTTATTTATTTATTTTTTTACACATTATTGTTATAAACACACAGTTACATCACAAGCACTGCATTACAAGTAATACCCCATAAGGATGCCACGCCTCTCAGTACATTAGCTAAAAACTGTCAGTACTTTAAGATACATCATATGGGGGAATCTTTAATATATTTTCAAAGTTAAAAATAAACAGTATGCTGCACAGAGTGAGCCCATGAGCTGCATGGTATCTGATCCTTTCTGTAATAGAAATAACTATTTACCGAGTTCTCTATCACCCCAAAAGGGTGAGGTGTTCTCCATGCTTAATCAAGAAAATCAAGGCACAATGTGCTGTAAAATAAACATAAAAGTGCTTCCATCAGAACTCTATCCTTACAAATGAAGAAAAAAGAAAAAAAATCCCACAAGGCATTTCTTTCATTTAAAACACAAGTTGCATTAAGTACCTTTGTATATTTAAGGTGCAAAAGGAAAACAGTATCTTAGGTCTTTATTATCTACTTTAACGCCCCCAACTTTGTAACATCAAACATTACTGAACCCCTCCTTATCAGCTCGTTTTAGTTCCTACAGGGCATCGTTACCCCAGCCAAAGCAGGAAATCATGAAACGTGATGTGTCAAAGTCTCTAGTCCCAGTATGCCCTGAACCAAATCATTGTACCCTGATAAGTTTAACAAACTAAGAGAGTCCACCAGCCCGTAAGCAAGCATATTCATGGATCCTCTGCCTCCTCCGATAATGAGGCATCACGATCTCTCACTCTGGATCTCGGGGTCGAGTTCTTCTGTGCCCATTTAAGGGCATCCGTGGGCTCGGTTAAAATGTAGATCTTTCCTTGATAGGCAATACGTAGGTCGGGCTGGGAAGATAAGGCCATGAGAGACTCCCGCCTCCCTTAAAACTGCCCGCACCCAGTCAAACCTCTTCCTTCTCTGTCGGGTCACATATCCGATGTCAGGATACATCTGGATAGGTTCTCCATCCTGCAGCACAACCAGTTTGCGTTTGGCCAAAGCTAGAAGGAAGTCCTGGGATCTTATGCCGTCCGTGATGGCCACCACAGCTCGTGGCGCTTCTGGATTATCTTGTCTGCCACGTGGGGTTATCCTGTATGCTTTTTGAATACGATGTGCCTGCTGTGAAGATTTAGTTTTGTTTGTTTTTTTATCCCCCAGACTGCACCAGAGAGAGTTAGATTTCCCCACAGACAGTCTTCACTGAACATAGGCAGGGTTACGGCCTAATGCACTTGCCCGATAACCAAAAGCTAATAAATAAATTACAATAAGGGCAGCCTACGGTTTTATTCTCTGTGCAGCAGCTCTTTCCCAACTCGTGAACTGTCTCAGAGATCATTTTTTTTTTCTTCATGAGTCAGTTTTGTTTTGAAGCAAAAGCCTGCCTGTGCAGGCATACAAGACTAACTGCTGCTTGGTTTGCCCCCCTCTCCCCAGACTACTCTACGGACCATTCCACTTGCAAAACAAAAAATAAAATTGGGATTCTCAGTGCAGCAACTCCTGTCTGACTGCACTCACACAGGGCTCAAAATACAGAGGACGGACTTTACCCCAGCCACTCAGTTTTACAGCTTACCGTTTATTTGTCCTGACCTCGGCCCCAGAGTATTCGATGGAGTCCTTCCCCCAGCTTGTGGAAAAAACAGAAAAAAGGGCGCTTTTTTCAATGCCACTACAACTGACTGCATTAACTGTCAGACTGTTTTTTTCCCCCCAGAAAACAAACTTTTCTTTTAAAGCTCCCCTTGTGTGTCTCCGACACAAAGACTACTCGTTTATTTAACTGGTTGACAGAGAGCTCCTTACCTCTCTCAATTCCAATTCAGCACAGCCAGAAGAGATCCCGATCAGACACAGGCAGTGCTGTACTGACTCACATGGGTTGCGTTATGGCAAGGACCCCACAACAGTCCAAGGAGTGCCTGATTGCAACTAGCAGCTGTAGTCAATCCCGAGCCCTGACGGCCTGCACCGAGTGGATATGATGGAGTGTTCTACCACCCCCCGCGACCAGAGACAACAGTGCAACTGCAGAATGAGGAGTTATGCTCTCATGCGCCACCCCATGTCAGAAAACAGGATTTACAGGTAACAACAGCAAAAGCATTTCCAGATGGAAATGCTGATCTCAGATTTACATTTCCTGCAGCCTGACCGCACTTCCACGGAAATACGGAAAGGCTATATTTCGAGCCCTGTTAGATTTTTAGCACTTCTATTTTTATCTTATCATTTTTGGCTGAAAAAAAGCAGAGGTGAAGCTAATTTCCAGGGGCATCCCTGGAACACAGGCGGTTACATGACTTGTTCAGGGTTGAACAGTATGCACACTGGGGCTGTTTTTTTCAAACCCTTGTCTACTGGGCCTCCAGGTTCATGACTTCACCCTCTAGATCATATCTTTCAATAAAAAATTTCTAATATACTGACCTCCAGACTACGAAGTCTTCTGTGTGTAGTCCAAAGAATGGAACACAAGTCCCTGCCTGACCACATGCTCTCTGTGGGACTTGGTGCAAGTCACTTTTTGTTATACATAAAACTGGATAAAGGCCTAAATCACTTACTGTATGATGTAATGTTGCAGATGGGGCTACGCTACCTTGGTTTCAGAAACTAGTGGCTTGATATCAATCATACACAGTGCAGCAACATTCGTCTCTCAATGCCATTACTGTGGGTGGGTGGGGTGGGGAGAGAATACCTGCATCAGGGACAGCTCAGATGGCAAGTAGCTTAAAATTAAGGTTTCTAACTGTCTGCCCTGAGATCCAGCATAAAGTTAAGGTTTACAACTAGCCAACAGGGAAAGTTGCACCAAACATCGCACTCTTGCTGTTACCAGTCAGTAGATAAAATGACTGCATCATTCTCTCCTCTGCATAATCAAAGTACTGCAAGTTGCAGTGTGGTTCTCAAGATTCCTCCAGCACTTCCATTTTCCAGTTTATTAAAAAAAAAAAAAAAAACAGTAGAACCCACCTCACCAGCAAGTCCTTATACGTCCCCTTTCAGCAACCAGTATCATACTACTACTACTATTACAAAAAAGTATATTTATTCTGTTACAGAACAAACAGAATCTTGCAACAATGATCAACAGGACTAAAAAAAATTTCACAACCATTTTAAATTTTTATATATCGATACATGAATGATTGGCTGGCGAATGGTTGAATAGATTAGTCAGTGTTTGGTGCTCTCTGGTGCTGGTCGTTATTTCTCTGAAAAATAAAAACCACAATGGCTCTGCGACTGAGCAGGGCCCACAGAGGATGATTGAGTGGCAGCAAGCGGGGCTGCAAGAAGTCATTCCTGGCTGCTAGGTTGCGGGCTAGGGCAACCAAGAATCAGGCTGTCCAGAGGATCTTTCCCGGCAAGGGTGCAGACCTGGGCCGGCGAGAGTGGTGGGAGCGGCACATCTTTTCCAGCCGCAAGGGTGCGGGCCAGGGCCAGTGAGAGCTACAGGGCACAGTCGGCTCCAGCCCAGCAGGAATTTTGAAACCAGGCCTGGAGGAGCTGCGGTGGCTGGTCTGCCAGGACAGCTCCAGAGAGGGAATTTTGCAAGGAGGAGCTGTGGTGACTGGACTGCAAGGAGAGGAGCAGTAGGGGCTGGGATCTTTGTCCCACCCACCGTCCCCAGCCCTGACCTCTATTAAGTACTCACAGGGGGAGGAGCTAGTAAATAGGAGTTGTGGCTTCACTCTCGGGGTTTATGTCGCATCCAACACATTGGGTGTGTGTAAAATCTTGTTAAACACACCACCCCATGTATTACTCTATATATAATTAATGGTTGAATTTGATAACCTAAAATAAGCTGCAGTCAAACTTCATAATACATCTTTGTGATGTCACATACATGTATTACACAGCTCAGTCTTAAGAGCCATCTCCCGCGCTTACCAAAATGTCTCTTTTCTCACAACAGGAATTATAAAACATAAAGTAAAGGACATAAATGTTCTTGATTTTTTTTTTTATACTCCAAGGTTCAGTAATACTACACATTATTTAAATTAGGAACTCTGCAGTTTGTAACCTAATATTCCTTTATCGTACGACCCTAATTGTGTTACAGACACTCACTCTTCCCTCTAGTAACCCCTACTCTTCCTTGGCTTGGAAAATAATAAACACAATGAGAAGATCCTCCTCCTGTCAGTCAGGCCTGATTGACACGGTCTCTGCTGATCATGATTCCAAAAAGCACTACCAGGGCGAGGTATCAGAATTCAGGCACAGTGGTGAGATGGACAGGATGAGGATCTTTGTGCTGTACTGAACTGTTATTTTAATGGTACCTGGGTGCTAAAAGGGGACCTATAAAGACTGGTTCAGGATGGTGATGAGAATTCCGGGTTTTACCACTTTAACACACGGGAACGAATAAATGCTAGAGTGGGTAGGTCACAAACCAGCAAACATGGTAAAGTGTGTGTGTGTGTGTTGGAGGGGGGGTGAGTCTCACTGGCCTGCAGCAGTTTGGACTATACAGAGTACCAGTAAATTAATGTTAGTACTGCACCTTGTAAGGTTCCCAAAGCCCACTGCTATTCAGAAGAAACATCTCAAGCGATTAACAACTCAGAATACAACAGAAGTAGGGATGACCTTATCCCACTTAACTCTTGACTCTTACTGTAAATATAATAAACTGGTTTGACCGATAGCCTAGTGCAGCAGCATAATGATTATGGACTGGAGGTCATGGGTACAGCCGAATTTTCTCAAAATGCCTATTAAGTGCAGGTGAGGAAAATCACAAGGCCTGGAAGACTTGCTGACTGATAACGCCATGATGACACTACTGTCCAACACAACATTTTGCAGTCCTTAACGCTGAATTTTTATTTTTATTTAAACATTTGATAACCGGGAATGTCACACTGAGCCGAGGCTCATTTCCAGGTGCGACACGGGGGAGGGGGAAAGGGATATAAAGCAGAAAATACATACTAGATACACGAGATAAATACACAGTTAGATAAATTATACAATGAAGTATTGAACATTCAGATGGACTATATACAAATAGCATCATACAATTCTGAGGATTAGAGCACTATCCACAAAAAACATCTGGCATGAGGCTGGGCCTGTGAGTGGCTAGGTGCAGGTGGGGAGTGGAAGTTGTCCGATTTGGTATTTGAAGCAGTTGTGAGAGGGTGAGTTTCTTAGGAGAGGAGGAAGTTGGTTCCATAAAGAGAGGTGTCTGTAGGTGAAGACGGATTTGCCAGTGGCCGAGGAAGGTTTGGGGAGAAAGAAAGAACGGGAGTCCGTGGAGCGCAGTGAGTATGGGGAACTGGCAGCTGGTGTTAGCCTCTCAAGAGAGTCATAACAGAAGTAATAGGTCACTGTGTCAAAATGCATAGCAAGAGTAAAAGGAAGAAAAGGCCATTATGGTTCTTGAATGTAGTGGCTGAGAAAGTAAGGGAAAAGAAAAGAGCCTTCAGGAGATGCAAGGAAACACAAAATGATGAGGACAGTGAACAATATCTGGAGAAGCAGAAGGAATCTGGGAAAATAATTACAAGGGCTAAAGCACAGAAAGAGGAAGGTATAGGCCAGGCTATTAGGAAAGGCAATAAAAAAAAATCCAGAAATGGGATCCTTAGGCTGAAGGAATAAGGAAAAAGGGTGGAGGACGACCTAGAAAAGGCTAAGATACTGAGCGAGTAGTTTTGCTCAGTATTCACCAGGGAAGGGGAGAGTAAGGGATCGAGACTCATTAAGCGGGGTATTCAGGGGCAGGAGGTAGACACCACCAGCCCATTCATGGTGGAAAGAGTCCTAGAAGAACTCAGGAAAATAAAAGCAGATAAGGCAATGGGGCCAGATGGGATCCACCCCAGAGTACTAAAGGAACTCGGGGAAAGTGGAGAAGGATGGCCCTGCAGGGGGACCTAGATGCTCTGGAGAGGTGGTCAAGGAAGTGGGGACTAAGGTTCAATGCAGGGAAATGCAGGGTTCTGCACCTGGTTGTCAGAAACCCGGGCCAAGTGTATACCCTGGGGGAGGAAATGCTACAAGTCTCGATGGCAGAGAGGGACCTGGGGGTGGTGGCAGATGTCAAGATGAACAACTCTGAGACTTGTAGGAGGGCAGTGGCCAAAGCCAACAGGATGCTGGCATGCACTGCTAGGGGGATTACCTTCAGGAGGAGGGAAGTGATACTCCCTCTGTATAACTGCTTGATTAGGCCGCACCTCAAGTACTGTGTGCAGTTTTGGAGGCTGCACTTAAAAAGGGACACTGCACTCCTGGAAAGGGTCCAGAGGAGGGCAACCAAAATGATCTGGGGCTTGGGAGAAAGGACCTATGGGGAAAGGCTCAAGAAGCTCAACATGTACACGTTGGAGGAGAGAAGGGACAGAGGGGATATGATAGAGGTCTTCAAGTATATGAAGGGATAAATCACGGAGGCTCAGTCAGGGTGCTCCAAAGGAAGGGGCTGGACAACTAGAGGCATGGGTGGAAGCTTGGGGGGATTGGGAAGGAAAAAGGAGGTGCTACTTCACTGAGAGGGTGGTGGAACCATGGAATGCGCTGCCCAGGGGCATAGTGGAGGCAGAGATGGTGGAGGGGTTCAAGAGGGGTTGGGACAGGTATAGGGGAAGGGTTGAGCTGGCAACGTCCAACACATGGGGAATATCTTGGACGGGGAATGGAAAATCCCGAGGGGGGGGCAGCAAGGTCAGCTCCCAGGTTGAGGGCTAACCAAATGAGCAGACACGAAAGACGTTAGGCCTACTCTGCTGGCATTTTAGTATGTTAGTATGTAAGTGCTTGTGGAACCACTGGCTGCCCTTTTCAACGCATCACTAGACACGGGGTAGGTACCTGAGGACTGGAGGAGGGCAGATGTGGTCCCTCTCCACAACAGTGGAAGTAGCGAGGAAGCACGCAATTACAGGCCTGTAAGCCTGACCTCAGTAGTGGGGAAACTAATGGAGTCCATACCTAAGGAGAGGATTGTGAAGTTTCTAGAGGTTAGCAGGGCACAGGATCAAAGGAAGCATGGATTCTCAGTGGAAGGTCTTGTCAGACAAATCTTATAGGTTTCTTTTACTGGGTAACCATGGTGGTAGATCAGGGAAGGGCGGTGAATGCAGCCTACCTGGATTTCAGCAAGGCCTTCGACACCATCCCGCACAGGAGATCGCTAAATAAATTGGGGAGCCTGAGAGTGGGTCCTATGGTGGTAAAGTGGGTTGGGAACTGGCTAAGGGACAGGACTCAGAGGGTGGTGGTAAATGGCATGAAATCTGAGAAGAGGGAGGTGACTAGCAGGATGCCAAAGGGGTCGGTGCTGGGGCCAGTCCTATTCAAGGTCTTCATTAGTGACACTGCAGAGTGTCTGGAGGGAAAGATGTGCCTCTTCGCAGATGACACCAAGATCTGCAACAGAGTACACACACCGGAGGGGGTGGAAAAAATGAGAAAGGACCTAAGCCTATTACAGGAGTGGTCGGATGTCTAATGGTTGAACTTTAATGCTAAAAAGTGTAAGATCATGCACCTGAGTCACAGGAATCCAGTGGAGGAGTACAGGATGGGTGGGGAAATTCTGGCCACTATAAGTCAGGAGAGAGACCTGGGGGTTATATCCGACGACCTGAAGGTGAGCGAACAGAATATTGGGGTGCACAGGGAGGGGAATAACAAGCAGGAGGAAAGAGGTGGTGATGCCACTGTACAGATCACTGGTGAGGCCGCAGCTGGAGTACTGTGTCCAGTTCTGGAGACCACATTTCCGGAAGGGCAGTGACAAAACAGAGCAAGTCCAGAGAAGGGCAACAAAGATGATACATGGACTGCACAGGAAGCCCTATGAGGAAAGACTTAAGGACCTTAATATCTATTCACTGGAGGAAAGAAGGGAGGGGGAGATATGATAAGAAACTTTCAAGTTCCTTAGGGGAATAAACAGGGTACAGGTGGAAAGCATATTTCAGAGAAAATTCTGCACAAGAACAAGGGGGCATGATGCAAGGCTGAAGGCTCAGGGGTAATGTTAGGATCCCTTGAAAAAGCATCCGAAGGGGTGCAAAACAATCGTTGGGCATTCTTTTGTTACACCCTAGGGGGAATGAACCTGTGTCTTTTTACATTGTGCAAATAAAAGATGTTTTTATATTTTTTAAACAAACCCGAGAGTTGGGAGTTAATTTCTTTCTCTGGACATAGAGCGGGGTCTCTACTTGACAACAGTAATGTTAGGAAGAACTTTTTTACTGAAAGGGTGGTGGAGCCGTGGAACAGCCTTCCAGCAGAAGTGATGGGGGTGAAAACAATACGGGTGTTCCAAGAATCCATGGGATAGACATAAGGGTACCCTGGAGATGTGCAGAGCAGGAGAATTGCAGATCAAATAGGATCTGGGGCTGCAGCAATGAGTAGGGAAATGGACAGACTAGGTGGGCCATATAGTCCTTATCTGCCGATAGATTCTATGTTTCTATGCCAGGTTAGGGGAAGGCAGGTCAAACCAGAATTTGGATATGAAAGAGATGGAGTGGCTGACACAGCGATGGGATGGGGTGGTATCCCGAGGGAAGAAACAAGAGTGCAGTGGTGGGTTCTGAGAGGGGAATTTGTGGCAAAGCAGCAGAAAGCGTAGAGGGGAGAGTCAAGCCTAGTTAACGAGGAGGAGGGGGCCGTGCCATACACTACGTCAACGTAGTCGAACATGGGAGTGATCATTTTTGTTTATATGCATATAACGGGTAGTGGGAGGGTATCACGATTTCTGTATAGTAGGCCTAGCTTAGGGCGGAGTTTCGATGTGATGGCATCGATGTGATTCAAGACGTTTAACTGGGGTCGAGCCATACTCCTAGACATTTGTATGTAGAGACAGCGTTTAGTGGGGTCCCATCTAGGGAAGCAATAGCAAGTGGATAGGATATTCTTGCGTGTTTTTGAGCAGATCAGAAAGTCATGGAAACAGTTATGGATGAGTTTATTTTGAGATGGTTTGCGTGAAACCAACACTGCATGTTATGATAATCTTGCTGCAGTCATGATTGAACATCACTTAGAACTGGGCCAGATGTGAAAGGGATGGTGTCGTTCACGTACATGTGGATGAGGGATCTTGAACAGACAGATGGGAGGTCGTTGATAAATAGCGAGAACATAATGGGGCCTAGAATCGAGCCCTGGGGAACACTGGCTATATGGGGAGAGAGGGGAAGTGGACTCTGCAATCCTGACTGAAGCGAGACTATTTTCAAGATACGATCTGAACCACTGAATTGCAGGAGGGGCGAGTCCGGCTACCTTGAGTTTGTCAAGAAGCAGGGGGTTGGAAACAGAATCAAAGGCCTTTGCCAGATCAACGAAGATTGCAACAGTTAGTTGGCCTTGGTCAGCAGTGGACTGAATGTGCCCAGTAATGCAAAGGAGGGAGGATATGGTGGAGTGGTGCTTCTGAACCCAGACTGATCTGGGGAGAGGAAATTTGTGGACATGAGAAAGTTAGTCAGTCTGGAGTGGCCAAGGGTTTCTTGCAGTTTGGCAAGAGCGGGGAGAAGGGAGATTGGTCGGTAGTTTGCAAGTACTGAGAGGTCATCACCCTTGTAGAGAAAGATGACATTATCAAGTTTGCAAGCTTGGGGGACATTTCCAGAGGAGAAGGACAGGTTTAGCAGGGGGTCGAAACTGGCACCTGCCCACTAGCCAAATGCTTTTAGATTTTGTAACGGGCTAGTAAGAATTTCTTCTAACTAGCCCTGCGGGCTTGTACTGGAGAAGGTAACATTTCAATAAGTAAAACAGCTGGGCTAGTGGAAAAGTCTGTGGGGCTAGTAGATTTTACCAGTCACTGGCCCTGCTGGCTAGTGGCTGCTAAACTTAATTTCAACCCCTGGTTTAGTGGGTAAGTGAGGGGAACAGCAATTGCAGGTACAGATATATGCAAAAGTTAGGGCTGAATACCATCAGGGCTGGATTTTGAGATGTTCAAGGAGCGGAGGGCATTAAGGACTTCTTCCGGTGAGGAGGAAATTGTTTTGGGTAGGGTTTGGGGGGGCCAGCAAGGGCCTGGGGGGGTCAGGTCAGGAAGGGCACAGGTGGTTTTGACAGAGTCAGAAACTGTTTGGTCATTATGCTTAAGAGTTTGAGTGGTGGTCTTGGGGGGGCCAATAAGGGAGTGGACCACCTTCCACAAGGAGGAAGGATGGGCAGTGTTTAAACGGGACTTAAAGTGCTGAGCTTTGGCCTGTCTTACAGCCTTGATGCAGGCATTTCTAGCGAGTTGTAGGCCTGTCTGGATTTTGGGGGTTGTGTGGTTTTAAATAGGGAACAGGCCTTGTCACAAGCTTTACAAAGGGCAATTAATGTGCTGGAGATCCACGTGTTGTTGCACTTTTTGACCCTAGCTTTAATCCTCGCGGGCATGGGAGTCCCACATACCTTATTGAAAGTATGTCGGAAACTGGACAGGGCTGAGTTGATGTCAGATGCGGAGGACATAGGGTCCCAGTCTGCATGTTTTAGGTCATGCAAGAGAGCTGGTGTTTAGTGAATTTAGAGGACAGTAATGATGTATTTAGGGGCGGATTTCGGAAGTTGAATTTTTCTGGTGCAGTGTGTAATACAGTGGCTGTTTCGGGTTGCGTCCAATACACCAGCAGTAGAAATTCTATGTGGATGGGAAGTGAGGATCCAATCAATTAGACAATGGTTTGCTGAGCAAGGATTATAACGGGTGGGCTCAGTAATTAACTGGGTGTGGTTAACAGCCTCTAATTTGGATCTGGCAGTTTTGGCGGGGGGGGAAAGCAGTCTAGGTTGCAGTTCCCTCATAGGAGTAGTCCGCCGGATGCAGCGAGGGGGGGTTGGAGGACATGCAAGAAACGAGGGCATCCTGGGCAAGGCAGGGGAGGCATAGATCACCCCAATGAAAATTGGTAGGGTAGAAGGGAGGGTGAGTTGGGATAGAATCAGTTTGTGTGAGCCAGGGCAAGATTACCTCTTGATGACTGAGCAAGACAGTGGTGGTTTTTACACAGCTCGCTAGACCTCCACCTCTTTTGCCACGGTCCTGCCATGGAGGGTGTAATCAGAGCTGGATAGGAAGGTGTCAGGGGTTTTGGCGGAAAGCTATGTTTCCGTGAGGCAGAGGCATCAGGGGAATGTCGAGTCACCCAGCAGCTAAGCAGGTCTAGCTTAAGTAGGAGACTCTTGATGTTCAAATGAACGTTATTAAGGCCTTTGTGGGATGTAGTATGCGTTTGTCCTATAGGGGGGCCTGGGTTTAGTTCGATGTCCCCTGTTAGGAGGAGGATAAAAAGGAACATTGAGAAGGCGGCCGGCAGTTTGCGCCCTCTTGTAAGTAAGGGGGATTTTGGTGTGGCACGGAAGCACATAGAAGAGTTAAGCAGTACATCCATGGGGTGGCGCAAGAAGATATTTTGTGAAAAGGGTGTTGCAGCTGTAGAAAAGTTGGGGACAGTGTTAGCTGGATAGGGTGGACAAGAGGGAAATTGGGGGTAGGGAGGGGTGGGGTAGTTGCAGCTAAAGCCGGGAGACGGGGGAGCGTGAGAGTAGAAAAGAATACTAGAATAATGGGGTTGCATCAGTCATGCTATAGTCTGGATATGAGAGGGGAATCGAGAGACTATCGAGACGAGTGGTGTGGGATGGGAAGGGCTGCAATTAGATGTGGAGAGTAGCAGGGATGTAGGGGTGTGTGTTCAGTATGTTCTCTGCAAGAACACTTGATGGTAGTATGACCTGGAGCAAGGGGAAGCCGGGGGGGGGGGATTAGTATGTTCTCTGCCAGAACACCAGATGGCAGTATAGCCCAGCGAGAGGGGGAGGCCATGGGAGGTATTATTATGTTCCCTGGCAGAACTCTTGTTGGCAGTGTAGCCTAGTGATCAGAGCACCAAGCTGTGAATGAGCCAGGCAGTTGTAATCCAGGGTTTGATTCCCAAAGCAACCACACATAATCATGTGACTTGGGTCAGGTCAATTAAATACTGGGGGTAATGGAAGTATCACTTTAAGCATGCAATGTTTCTTAAAAAAAAAAAAAAAAGGGTGGTGGAATGAACCAATATCAATCTTAGGCAGGGGTGCAAAAGTGGGATGACTGGTTCTGGCCATGGCTTTAAAGGTAGCAGCACCCCTGGGTGGGTGGGTGGATGGATGGATGGTTGGGGCGGGGCTATAGCTTTAAACATAGCACCACCCCTGGGTGGGTATATGGATGTTTGGGGCTGGGTGGGTAGAGACTCGCATGCGTAGCCTTCCAAGATGGTGCCTGACGCGGAGTCTAGAGTTCCCACCTGTGAGCGCTGGCAATCGTCCGAGGGCTGGGAGAGAGCAGCTCTCTTCACACCACCCTGAGGGCTCCTATGGATTCTGGAATAAACAGACATAACTGTACTAGCCCATACAATTGCTCAAACAGTATCCAGCAATGTTACTTATGGCATATTCCAAAATATATATGATAAATGCACAGTTCATGCTTTGAGAAAAATCTGTGTCTGTAATGGAAGATGACATGCAATTTACAGAACAGAAAATACAACTGATTAAGCCTTTTTTTTAACAGTACTACAAGGTCACAATTATTTTCGAAAGCCTGTTATTTTTATAGAAGTTCTAAGGGCAGACTGGGGGGGGGGGGTGTTGTGTGTATTTATAAAACAAATTAAAAACGTTCGCAAGGTAACAAATTAAACTTAAGGCTATAGTTAATGCTGTGACCAGTAAGCAGGCCATGGACACCATTTCTGACAATAAATTAACTGTGACGCAAACAGCGCGCAACCTGTAGCTTAATCCCATTGGTGCAAAACAGAGAAGCCAGAAGCAGACTGGCCAGTGGATAGCAGTCAAAATGAACTAGTATAAAATGTCCTTGTTGAAAACTTGGCTTTAAGATTAAGTCTGCATCCAAAGTCTATTAAATCCTTTGCAGCAGAAATTGCCTTATACAAGACTAAGCTGTAAAATGCAGCTGAGCAGTTTCTTGCTGGAATCTGGCAGTGACAGAACAACACTTTTGTTACAAATGAACAGAATACCAGCTAGTTATCAGTCATTCCGACACGTAATTTGCCAGTTTCCCTTCTGATTGCATTTCTCGTTTTTTCCTGGTAAGGAAATCGGTAAAGTCTGCTTGCAGAGATTAAGGACTCTACCCAACAACACACTGCGTGCCATATACCATCTGCTTCCAAACAGACAGCTAAAAAATGCACTGCAGCTTGTTGGAACAGGCACCAGTAAAGTCTGACTCTCCTTCCAAGCAAAATGGAAACAAAGCCTGCTCACCTTTCTGTATGCTACTGCTTAACCATCTTTAAATCTGAACATTGCAAACAAAAATATTAAAATGCAACAGTACCCTAATTATCCAAATGGCTTGGGAGACATCTGTTGGGTTCGGATAATCAAGAGTTCATAGAATCTCCTGGTCTGCATTCACCCACAGTGACCAAGTATGCTGGCAGGATCTGTTCTACGTTCAGAGGACTTTTTATTTTTTTATTTTTTGTTTTTTTATAAGTTCTGTGTCTTTTTTTGTTTGTTTTAAATCACCCATTTCTGATGATAAAAGATGAGTAAACCGCAAACACCACATTTTGGGGAAACTTCAGTGACGATCACACCCACAACAGACCAACTGCAGTACAGTACAATCATTAAGTTGCGTATTTTATTTCCTGCTTATGTCTGCTTTTTTCTATCTTAATACTGTAGTAACAGTACAGCTAGTGCCAGGGTACCAGGTACAGGTTTGTTTCTTCAAGCTGTGGCTCTCTTCTCTGACAACGTAAACACAAATGAAACACTTGGAAATACCCGTACCCCTATTTTCAACCTACCTTTTAAAGATCACTGCACATCTTTTTTCTGTTCAAAAACCCATGCCCGTAATCCCAGCCTACAAGCAAACTCAGTAATCCAGCCACAGTACACGCTGGTAAAAACAACGCAAACAAGCCGCACACAACAAACTGCTACAGCTCTACTCTATAACTCCATAGCCCTGTTTACACGGTCACATTTGCACTGGAGCAACTTTATCGGGTTGCTCCAGTGCAAATGTGACCGTGTGGACATGTACCCGATCGCAGCAAGTTGCTCATTAAGCCAGTCCCCACGTTCTCTCTGAAGCTGGGGACGCCAACCGGAGTGAGCGAATTGCAGCGGATTAAACTGCTGTGTGGACTGTCTGCACCATCGCAACATGTCCACTCTGCCTTTGCAGTGGCGAGCGACAGCCCAGCCCCCTGGTGCACGGCCCCTCACAAGCTCAGAATGTAGTGGTGCACAGAGGGGCCATGTAGACAGGTGGTTTCCCACTTGTTGCTGGTCGGGACCACACTGATGCAGTCCAAAATGAGTAGCACTGCTGCTGTGTAAACACGGCTCATATTTCTACTACACTCCATGTAAACAAGCTACACTTTTCCGAGTTAAAGCTTCAACACACAGCACCACAGACTGCCTGGCAACACAACAAAGGATGAAGACATGAGAAAAAGAATGAAACTAAACTGGATATGCATTATAGCACAGAATTAGGCTTAGCGACAAATGTCAAGTTTGTTAGGGAGTTCCCGATGATTGGGTTTGTTTGATGAAGGATGTACTTTGCTTATTTCCTTCAGTTCACACTGTTTTTTCATATTTTCTTCTGTTAAATTAAATATATAATCAGTATATTTTCTGCTTATCTAAACATGTCAACATTTATGACTTATCACTAAAGTTTAAAGGGACACTCAACTTTTATTGTGATTATTTGAGTATTAACTTGTAATCGTGCCAGACTACCTGTTGCCAGGAGTGGTTTTATACTTGGCATGTTTGTGATATTATTGTGAATTTCTAGTAATTTTGATAAAAATCCTTCTAAGAGCGACCTGCCTATTCCGGCACCACCATATCCAGATGCATGTTCATCTTCTCAGCATAGCAATGAGTTGCCAATCTATGTATTCTAAGATAATACTATTTCTAGAAAGCTGGTCGTCACATGAACTTACCAACCTCTCTGTACAGTGAAAACGAATGCTGTAACAAAGAAACAGCGATCTGAAAACTGATACCATGACTACGGGCAACTGCATTATTGTGACAGTCATGTTAAACTAGACTAATGACATAAATGCACGTCTGGGTCTGGTGGCGCCGAAAACAGACAGGTTGCTCGTAGAAGGATTTTCGTAAATATTGCTAGAAATTCACAATATCACAATCAGGGCAGAATATACCAACTATAAGACCACTGGTGGCAACACGCAGTCGGTTAACAAGGTATTAAAGAAGCCAGAAATACTGATCAGCAGTTTTGCATGTGGAAGTACCAATTAACAGTGAAAATAAGAACATATGAAGAACCCAGCAGGAGGAGACCATCAGGTCTATCTTGTCTGCCCGATTTGTGTTGGGGGTTTTGTATTTTCCTCTGCACCATTGCCTGTGCCCCCTCTCCTAGCACATGGCACAGACTGATTAGCAGGAAGTGATAATGCCCACTCTATAATGGTGCCGGATACATTTCTCTATATTTTCTGTGTATGCCAACATCTGATTGCATATGCTTTGCCTTTAAATAAAGCCGAGTTTTAAAAAAAAAAAAAAAACACATTTTTAATGTGTTTTGAATATGTAAACCTGAATGAAAGACTAGAATATGTTTAGCAGTCTGATGCTATGCAATTTAGAAAATGATTAGCATTACCCTTTGATATGCATAGCGTTTTGCCGTGCTATATCAGCCATTTAAAACCCTGAGTCAACAATTAATCACACTAAGGCCCTGTACACATCAGAGCTGAAGATTTGCACCGGTTTAAAAAACGTTTTTAAACTCACCACAGCAGCCCGTCCAGATCAGTCTTCAGAGTTTTAACTTGGTTATACCATAGCTGACTCCCGTCTGCATCTGCCTCCAGTAACGTTTTTTATAACGGGTTCTCCACGACCCTTAACATGCTTCCTGGAGGAGCAATATGCAGACGCCCGTCCACACTACTGGGTAACATGCTTTCTCTCATAAAACCATTTTTAAAGCGGTCTTGAGACTAAGCTACTTGTAGAGTTTAAGCCACGGTTTCCTAACCGCTTTGAAACCGTGCTTAAATGCGGACAGGCGCCGTATCTGCGTTAGTTAAAACATTTTAAGCACCTTAAAACGTTTTAACTAGCCTGATGTGTACAGGGCCTAAAAGTTGACAGTGTCCCTTTTAATACAGATAGTGATATATGTAAGCAATAGTACACCACAGGGTCGAAATTTATTATATTTTTTCCCCTCATGTGACACCCAGGAGGTGGGGGGGGGGGTAGCCTGGGAGCTGCAAACAGTAGAAAGAGCTTGGTAGGACACGACAGGCTTGTGACGCCAGGCTGGGTGGGGCGGGAGGAACAAGCGAGCTAGTAATGTGGGAGAAGAGGTGAAGGTGATTCTGCTGTCTGACTCCATGACCAGGGGTATCCTGTGGGAGGGTACTGGGGAGGGGGAAAAAGCAGACAAGTCAAAGCAAAATGTATCCCAGGCCTATCCGTACAAAAGGCCAAATTCCAGCTATACTCGATAGCAAGGGCATGTGGGGGATCGCCAGACTTCCTAGTACACCTGGGAACAAATGATCTAGAAGGGAACAGTGAACTAGAGATACAGGCGAGATTGGCCAGGGTTTGCCACTCTATAAGAAGCTCAATTTCCTTCTCGGAGATTCTGCCAGTACCAAGGGCGACTGGTGAGAACAAGCAAAAGTTAGAGGGGTAAACCAGTGGCTCACGGTCTGGTGCAAGGCAGAGGGGTATGGGCTGGTGAGGAACTGGGGTGATACATGAGAGGATATCGGGCTATATGCCAGGGATAGGATACACCTCAACTTGGAAGGGAGGGAGATCCTGAAATTGAAACTTTCTGGATTCATAGGAGAGAGGTGGGGTTTTAAACTTGTAAAGGGAGGAGGGTTAAAAAAGATGACAGCTCCAGGAGGGCTGCTCAAGGGTTCAGAACTAGGGCACGAAAGGAAGGCTAAGGATGGCACTGCAAATCCAGGGGGCGCTGTGCAGGAAAGGGTGACGAGGGACTAAGCGGGGTCACGAAGACTGGGGAGGGGAGAGGGGTCAGGGTGGAGGACAGTCCTGATTAATGCCATGAGCAATAAAATGCCTAAGCTCCAGGCTATGCTAGTTGAAGAAGCAGCGGATGTGGCAGCAATTACTGAGACATGGGCCACCCAAAGGATTATTAAGACCTACAATTGGAGGGCTACAAAATATTCAGGTGCAACCTCTCTGCTACCCGCATTACTAGAATCCCAGTAAGACGCAATGGTAGGCAGGAAGGCAGCTTGAGAAACTCCAGTTAAATGGATTTCACACTCTCACTCTGTTCTCAGTCTCAGCTGAGACTGAGGGATGACATCATTTTAGAACTGTCGCAGCTGCATAAGCCACACTGGAATGTTGCAGTTGGAGGTTAGAGTAGAACATTGGGGAACTTGAAGCCAGTCTCTGTGCAGTCTTAGAGACTGTAGTGCAGCAGAGTGTGTGCAGGCTCTCAGAGCTTTAAGCTCTGTTTCAGGGCTACTTTTGTTCAAGGTGTGTGTTTCCACCTGAAAAGGAACACAGGAACTGACAATTGAAGTGGTGGAGACCGCTCTCAATGGTTCAGAGCCCGATCCCTGAGGGGATGGGGGGGAAGGTGTCTGCCTGTTTTCCAGGGGCAATCCCCTGGGTCCGGCTAAGGGAAAGAAGCTGCTTGTCTGAGTTGTGCTGAGGCACCAGAAGCTCTGTATGAGATTCCTTCAGGAGGAAACGCCTGTGGGGCACCTGCAACCAAAGGATGAGTTCGGCCTGAAAAAGGGCCAAGTGTTATCACCTGAACCGAAGGAAACTAAAGTGGCTATTACTGTGGGGTCAGGAAAAGACAGCCAATTACAGTTGGAAGATGTGGGGATTGGACTGCTTAACTCAGTGGGGGGTCTAGAGTAATGGACAATGCCACCTATTTTTAAGTATGTTCAAGTCCAGCACAAATGGGAAGCAAGACAAGTAGATTGAATGTGAAATACATTTAGCAAGAATCTACACAGCAGAGTGCTAAAGGATGAGGTGTTTACAGTCCAGAGAAATGGCCGGCTATGAATTGTGGGAGCGAGAGGTGGGAGACCCCCCATCAGTAGTAACCAAATTCACCTCTACAGATTTGCTCTGAGACACCTTTTGCTTTCCCTCAGGTACCTGGCCAGTGCCTGAGGAAAGTACCCAGACGTGGGATTAAAGAGGAGGAATCCCTGATGGAGCCGAGGTGCTCTTAGGTGGTTTAGGGAGCCACCAGAAAGTGTTTCCATGAAGTCTGGAAGGTGTCCAAGTGGCTGGCAAGAGAGCAGAGCCAGGGAAAACTCAAAGTAGTGTACAAGTTCGGGCTGTGTAACCCAAAGCAGTATACAAGTCCGGGCTGTGTGCCCAGTGTGTTGTAGAGCCTGAGGGCTAAAGTGATGAGGATGTGTTCTGGTCTCTCTTAATCTTCATTGCCAGGAGTGTAGCCCTGTGGGGATCCACCTATGCTTTGTTTATTCTGTTTGGATGTGAATGAAAGCCACACTTTAGAATCCCACTTCTGGTATTGGACATTACAGTAATTGCTTCCTGTGTTCGGAGTTACTTGGGTGCCTCTGTGCAGAGCAGTCAAACCTAGCCTTTGTGCCGAGTGGCATATTCCTCCCCGAACCCAGCCCACCTAGTAGAACTATAAGATAAAAAAGGCATACCAGGTAGGGGTTACATAGGAAAGACAGAGGAGTGCAGGGGGTAGCGCTGATAGGAAGGACATAGTAGTTGGTGAAATGGAGTAGGCTGTAGGGGGAATGGAAGCAATATGGATAACCCTGCAAATGAGGGGAGGCAAAAGATTGAAAATAGAGGTGGTGTCCAGACCCCCCGCAATGGAGGAGACACTGGGGGACAAATTGAAAACATGGTGGTGATGGTGTGCAGAGGGCCACCGGCCAGACAGGTAGAGACCAATGTTTCTCTGCCCCTCTGCACACTGTCATCACCATGGTCTAGCACACCGTCATCACCATGGTCTAGAACACTTTTTTTCTACATCATACATGCCTACCCGTCTGCCATGCCCGTTCCACCACCGACCATCAGCGACAGACCAAAACAGCGTGGCACAGAGCAGGCGGACTGGCATCCATGTAGAAAATAATGTTCTGAGCCAGCACATGCACACCCACCCCTCTTCCAACCACCGTCTAGTGAGGCCAAAACAGTTTTTTTTCAGCATGGCAACCAGTCTGCCAGGCCCATCTCACCACCGACCACCAGCGACAGACCCAAGTGTAGCATGGCACAGGTGGTACGAACAAGGCTGACTAGCACACCATCAGTGAAGTCCACAACAATTTTTTCCTATAGGTCTACCGCTCTGCCAGACACAAGCAGCAGCATATCACGAACCTGACAGACTGGCATACTGTAGTCAAAAAACTGTTCGGTGCCACCCGACCATGCACACCCACCCCTCTTTTCGAGCACCGCCTAAGGCCACAATTTTTTACAGCATGCTGCCTTGCAGAATGCCAGGTCCCTCCATCCACAGACATTTTACAGCAACAGACCAAAGCATCATGGCATATGATTCTCAATTATGAGGCAGACTGGCATCTTGTACAAAAACAACATGCACACACGCATCGCTGCTGACCACACAGACACGATTTATTCACTCGAGAAGCCACCACAACAGTAACAACAGAACTAAGTTAAGTAACATAACACAACACATTTTATTAAGGCAAGCAACTGCAGGAGGTGTGTTAAAATGGTGGGATGACTAGACCTTTTTGATGCCATAATGTACTTTTAACAGCAACACCAGTGTAGTGCATATTGCACAGACTGGAATTTTTGACTAAGTGAGATAATTAACCCCCTTCCCTCAACGTGGTAGGAAATGAATTGCTTTAGTTTATCTTCAAATCAGACACAGACGAAAAACTGAGGAGAAGCAACAACACTGGACTGTTTTGGGGTTTGAATCCTTATGCAGCAAAGTTGTGATTGAACTGTCGATGACTCAGAGTCAGAGTGACTCAGGCAGACTGGAGTCATCATAGCTAGAGAGAATGGCGAGTGGCAGTGTGTGGGGGACTTAAAAAAAAATGAGGCAGCGGGACCATCATTCATCAAACAAGGCACGATCATCTTTTTTTTTTTTTTTTGAGGGTACAGCAGAGCTGTCAGTATTCGATACTGTTTAAGTAACCGAGTTGAACTCAGTTCGAGGTAGCGAGAGTGCAGGTGAGGGTCACAGATTTCAGCTTTGGCATATGATTAATGGTGTTGAGCCACAGGATTGGGGGGGGTGAAGTTCAAATTACTAGACTACTAGTCTTAGTTTCCTTACTTTTGGAGTCACAGGACCAATGCATACAAATTTGAACTGCACCCCTGCGGCTCAACACCATCATTCCGTTATTAGTCTGAAAGCTGAAATTCAGACTCACTCACCTGTGCGTGTCTAGCTACCTCGATAACTTCAGGAACGACGGCGCAGGAGTGTTGGGGTACTGGCAGCGGGCAGGGTACTGGCAACGGGGAAGAGGGGTCAAAGAATAATTAACAAAAACTACAAGGGCAGAAAGCAGAGACCTGTGGCATTTGCATTCATTTTGTCAAGCCTCAATCAAGGACAGAGGAACTGCTAAGGTGGAGGAGAATCGGGGAATAAAGACTATTGGGGGAGTCGAAATTACAAACGGCCGGGTTACAGTAGACAGAGTACACTGAGGCAGCACTACTGAAGGCAAAGCAGGGCACAAACGAACAGAGAGGGGAATGGGACTGAGGAGGGCATTTCTTTCAATTTTAAAACACTAGCTACTTCATAAGGACTGATGCTGGATCGGAGGAAACCGAGAAATCGGGAGTCATTCTCACTGCAGGACGTCTTTTGAAATTCAGAGGAAAAGCTCTACTTAAAACAAACATAGCTGCAATCTTCACGTTCTATCTGGAAATATAACTTATAAGTGGAGATTTTCCTTCGCATTTCAAAGGACGTCGTGCGAAGACACATGCGCAGACAACGAGGAACTCTATCAACATTTAAAT
Organism: Neoceratodus forsteri; assembly: GCA_016271365.2. Lineage (NCBI taxonomy): Eukaryota > Metazoa > Chordata > Ceratodontiformes > Ceratodontidae > Neoceratodus > Neoceratodus forsteri. The sequence continues at coordinate 81,458,150 of CM057453.1, forward strand.
CCACTCATCACCACTTTCTCACCTACCGGTCAGCTTTCATTTACTTATTATAAGTAAACTATTACCAGTTTTTAACAAAAAAACTGCTAAATATGTCATACACAGCTACAACTACTATGCAGTGCTGTTTCAAACTTACCTCAGCACTTCTGTCAAGTAAAATGGCGCACAACTGTTTCAGACCTTATATACCCCAGCAAAGTGGCGCAAAATTGTCAGAAGGTGACGCGCCATGTTGTGGACACTCCCAGCTTTCCAATGATGCCAAATATGTGTTGGTTCATTGGTTTAATGACACACTGAAACGGCTAAAACAAGCACGGTAGGGGGAGAAAAAAGACGCACTGTAAGTGCTGGCACCAGAGGCTGCTCACAGAAAACTACGGGCGGCAACTGCACAACAATACTGCGGTACTTTTTTAGCCTTATTTTCTTACAAAGAAAACTTAAAATAAACACAAGACAACAAAAATGAGGTGGAAAATATGTTTATTTAAAGAAAAACTGCAACAGGCATTTAATGGGGCATATATTATAGGTTTATTTCAATAAAAGAGACATACAAATATTGCCATTCTAATGAAACACATAGATAGAACACTAGGACCAAACAGCAGAATGCATACAGTGGCACAGCTACATCAAGGGTCAGTGTAACCTTGGAAAAGGTAGGGTGGTGGTCGTGAGTGAGCTTAATATGCCAGGGGCAGACTAGGACACTATGACATCATCTGTGGCCAGGGAGCAGAGACTGATGGATGTCTTTCAAGATGCCTTCCTAGTCCAACAGGTAGGGAAACCTACAAGGGAGGGCAGGATATTGGATGCTGTCCTGGCAGACAGCAACCAGATAAGGGCTTGAAGGTGTGCAGCCTGCTGGCAGGTGAGGACCACGCCACAGTCTGGTTTCTGCTGTACCCAAGGGGGATGATAACCACACTAGTACAGTAGTAGTAGACTTCAGGGGAGCAGACTTCGAGGGCATGGGAAGGATTCTACGGGGATGCTTGGACAAGGTAAGGCCGGACATGGATGCTGGAAGCTTGTGGGAGACCATTAGGAAGGGGGTGCAGGAGGCTACTAGGTCCTGTGCAAAAGTAAGGCGAAAGCACTGTAGGGCCAGTAAGCCGTGTTGGTGGACCAGGGAGGTGCAGGAGGCAGTGAGGGAAAAGGCTGCCCACACGCTGCTTGGGTTGCCTCAAGGGGGCCAAGGAGCGAAGAGAGTACGAGTTGATGGCTAGGAGGGCCACCAGAGTGGTGAGGGGAGCCAAGGTGAGGATAGAGCAAAACCAGGCTAGAGATATCTGGGGCGGGTTCTATAGCTACATAGGGAGAAGAGAAAAGAGAGAGGGCACAGATCAGCAGAATTAGGACTGTGGAGGGATGGACTCAGGAAGCAGGGGAGCAAGCAGAGGTGCTAAATGAGTACTTTGCCTCGATCTTTACTGAGGGAGGCAGGGGACCTGGTGGACTGAGCCACCAGCACTATCAACACCTTCGAGAAGATCCTGGGGGTTGTTGCAAGGTCAAAGGGAAGCGCCCTGCACTGGAACTGTTGGCCCAGTATCGAGAACCTGAGATACTTCTGGTGAGACTGATGGATGGGGATGTGAAGGTAGGCATCCGTCGGATCTATCGAGGCAAGGAAATCCCCAGGTTGAACAGCTCGGGTGATTGCCCTCAGGGACTTGATCTTGAAGGTCGTGTGGCACACAAACTTGTTCATGTGCTTCAGATACAGGTTGGTCCGGACCCCTCCTTTTTTTTTTTTTTTTTGTTTGGAACTATGAAATACATCGAGTGGAATCCCTGATCTTATTCACTTGGCACAACAGGCCCAATTTGAATGAGGTGGTTCAGGGTCTCAGACACCGCCTGTCTCTTTGCAATGTCCTTGGGAGACTGGGACAGCAGAAAACGTCCCCTTGAGGGAATTGCTGAAAATTCTATTGCACAGCACAAGTCTAAACTTTCCAAAACCAAATCTGATGTTGTCTGGGTCCATCTTGAGTAAAAATCCTATAGTCTTCCACCAAGGGGCAGGGATGGGCCCACATACCCTCATTGAGAGGTACTGGGCTTTTGGGCTGGACCTCCTGCACGGCGTTTGGCCTGGACCCCTCTATTACTGTAACCCTTGTCACCTGAGTAGGCTCCTCTATATCTCTTGTTACCAAAGTTCCAAAAGGGACGAACCTTTCCTTGAAACTGAGTTCACCAGCCACTACCCTGACCCTTTTGGGTTAAGGTAGGCTTATGCTGTTTTTTGTCACCGGAAGATGGCCCTTCTTGTCCTGGGGATCCTTTAAGATAGCATCCAGGCTGGAACCAAACAGCAGGCCTCCCTCAAAGGAGAGGTTAAACAGCTTCAATTCTGAAGCTTGATCAGTAGCCCTGTGCTTAAGCCATATGCCTCGCATGGCCTTCACAATGTGGTAGGCCGAACGAGCAGACATGCACAAATTCTTCACTGTAGAATCACAAAATGCTCAATCCTTCTGAATCAAGGTGGGACGAAGCTGCCCAGAGAGTAACCCACAAGTTTAAGGCAATGGCAACAATAAAGGAGGTGCAAGAATTGTGAAAGTTTGTGATGTTAGAGGCGAAAGCTTTCCTACATGCAGCATACACTCGTTTGTCATGGGAATCTGTTAAGGCCAGAGATTGATAGGAAGAGTGGTCTGTATGACCAAATTATAGATAGCCTTGTCTGCCAGCGGAGGAGCGTCCCACTTGTGAAATGTTTCCTCGAAAAAAGGAAAAGGCCATGTCTTTGGTTTGGGAATATACTTTCTCTAAGCCACACCTGCCTATTGTTGCTCAGTAATTTGGTCACAGTGAATAAAACTTGGGGAAACACTTTGGAGCAGAGGAAGATGCTGACAGGATCAGACTGACATCTACTGTCTCCACAGACTGTTCCTCCTTGAGCTGTAAGGATCTACATGCCTCAACTATCAAAAAAAAAAAAAAAAAAGAAAGACTTACTGTCAAACAGGGGAGGTATCGGAATCCTTGACCTGGGTTCCATCGACTCCCCTTCCTCCTCCTCCGAAACGTCCTCTTTATCAGTGAGCAATTTTTTTAGGTCAAGAGTTTCCCCAAGATCCCCGAAATCCTCATCCTGACCCTCCAAGTAGTTGGGGTAGAGTCTGCCTGCATAACCGTCTCCACAGCCTTTTCTTGCTGCAGTGCACCTAGTCGTGCCTATGTGGGGCCCCCCTGATCTGAGGGGCCTGACTTGGGGTCAGGTGTGTCTGCTGGGATGTCCTGCCGAACACCGGCACCCAAAAGCACACCAAGGAGCTACAAAAGTGATTTTTGCAATTCTGCTTTGCCACTGCCAACTGAAGAACCAGGTGCCCCCTCCCCAGCTCAGAGGACCAGCTGGGAGGGAACTGTTAGAGAAATATTATGCTGAGCAATACAATGAGGGCAACAGGAACCCATGGGGGAGGGCCTCATCACCCTTTGCAGGTCTTACACCTTTTCATAATTAATGGTCTCTGATATGCCACGGTGCCAAGTACAGTAGAACAGTCACATTTATAACTGTGAATATCAAAGAGTAATGCAGTACAATATAACAAGAGAAATAAATAGAAATTTTAATACCTGTAAATTTTCTTTCTCCAACTGCTGGACTCCGGGCTCATAACTAGTGAGAGGTCCCTCCTGGTATCAAGCGAAAGGCAGGAAAAAGATCTCTGCAGGGAAACCAGATCCTCCCCTCTGCATCCTGTAGCCCTCAGTTTGTTCCAAAGCATGTGTCCCCTGAAGTAATGCATCACTGAGAAATAAAAAAGAAGAATGGTTAATCTGCACTAACGGCCTGGAACAGCTGACTTCAAACACTTAGGCCAGATGGCCAACGTCCAACATTCTGGGAGGGAAGAAGCCCGGAGACCAGCAGTTGGAGAAAGAAAATTTACAGGTATTTAAATTTCTATTTCTCTCTCCTAAGCTGGTCTCATGGGCTCATCACTAGTGGGATATACTAAAGCAGTACATCCCTTTGCTCCCCAGGTGGGAAAAATGTTAGCAGACCTTTATGGGTCCCTCACTGATGGAGGGACCAGTTAACCAAAGGATGCCTCGGCGAAGGCAGACACATCCTTCTGTAGAACTCTGCCAAGGAATGGATGGATGCCCCAATAACTACTCTGTGAAAGACTGCTGGAAAGGCTACTCTGAATTCCGACCAGGAGGTAGCCACTGCTCGAGCTGAAGGTGCTCTCAATGGGCCCGGCAGAGAAAACCCCTACCCTTTGGAAGGTGATGGAAAACAGAACAAATTCATTCCGTCCAAGAGACTTTTAAGGCTTAATTGCCCAAATTCAGCCCTGAAGGTGAGGATGAATAGACTTGAAGAGTTGTAGAAGGACTTCCGCTCTCCTGATGTAAAGCTTGAGTGCTCTCCTCATACCCAGAAGGAGAATTTCCCTCTCCTTCTCACTCTTAGGGCTAGAACATAGGGCAGGAAGATTCAATTCCTGGTTGCCGAGGAAGGGAGATACCTTCAGCAGAAAAGATGGATATGTTCGTAGAATCACTGAGATCTGGAGGAACACGGTGTATGGTTCATTGGAAAACAGGGATCCTATCTGCTGATACAGCGGGCTGAAGTGAGTACTGCAAGAAGATGACCTTCAGTATGAGGAGGACAACGGACGTTTCCTTAATGAGCTCCAATGGGGTCTTGCTGAGAGTTCTGAGGACCAGGTTGATTTTCCAATGTCAGATTATAGGCTTTATTGTACAACGCTTCAGTGCTCTACTCTCAGGAACCGACTGACGGGAGGGTGAGCACCCAAAGGCTCCCCCAAATCCGCCTTCAGGAGAGTACCCAGAGCTAAGAAGATGTACGTACATCTGGGCCCACCACGAAAATCCTGGCTGGCATGGCCAACGAGATCATATTAGGAATAGCTCCACCTAATCCAGGGTGATCTTGTGCAGGGTCTTGGGTTTAGTAGAATTGGATTCTTGAGATTAGTGGAATTGGAGGAAAGTCGAATAGGAGATTGCAGGGTCCCACGTCTCGGAAGAAGGCATCCTGTGCTATGGTTAGCTCGACTCCGATTAGAGAGCAGGACTGGAAAATTTTGTGGCTTCACCCACTGGTGAAGAACTACCTGCAGGATGCCCTACCATGCAGCGAGGAGGAAAGGTGATGACCTTTAGATCCCCTTTTCCTGGGAGGACATCCTGACTTAGCCAATCCTCCGTGATATCCTCCTGACCTGGTATATACAGCCACCATGCTCACCAGGCGATGCTCTGCCCACTGGAAGAGCAATAGAGTTTTCCTGTATCATCCGAGAGCTCTTGTACCTCCCTGGTGATAGGTGCAGGCCATTGTGGTTCAACTGACTGAGGATGAAATTGTTTAGGAAATTGGGGAGGGGTCTCAAGCAAGTAGCTACTTCTGTCACTTTTTCAGAAGTACTACCTGTGAGAGGCAAGGGAGAGCACAGGGGTGCATGCATCAGGAACTTTAACTCCTGGTTGAAGAACTGGTGCTGTGAGGAAGGGTTTGGATTCATTGGTGACTGGGGACCCACCTGGAGGGATGGAGGTTTGTTCAAGCCTGACGGCCTGCGTCCATCCTGGAGGGGAATCCAAGCACTCAATGATAAGTTTAAATGCTACACTGACAAGCATTTAAACTAGCAAAGGGGGTGGCAGGCCAGCAAGGAGGGTACCTACTTGCTCACCCCCCACAGCTAGCAGTGGAACCAGTGAACCGGAGGAGTGGCTATCTCTACAAAGCAGTGTGCAAAAGATGGAGATTAGCGCCAAGAGGTGGATAGGCAGAAAGGGCAAAATTCAGCAGAAGGGCAGACAGCAAGGAGAACCAGGGATAAAGAACAACCAGGGAAGGGGCTGGAGTAGAACAGCTAAGCAGTCTAGGGAGATCAAATCATGGAAAGCCAGTGTGCCAATGCCAGGAGTCTTAGCAACAAGATGGAAGATCTGGAGGCTGTCATGGTGCAGTCAGACCTGGACACTGTGGCCATCGCTGAAACCTGGTGTAATGATAACCACGACTGGGAGATGGCCATACCTGGCTACAACATATTCAGAAAAGACAGGGCAGGTAGGAAGGGAGGAGGGGTGGCACTGTATGTGAAAAATGACATAAGGGCCACAGAGATACAGGAGGAACAAAATAGGGGAGAGATGCTGTGGGTTAAGCAGGAAAGGAAAATGGGGCCAGCCATCCACATAGGTGTGGTCTACAGACCACCAGCCCAGGAGGAAGAAACAGATAGGGAGCTGATGCTAGCCATCCAAAGGATGGCAGACAAGGATGAGGTAGTATTGGTTGGAGACTTCAATATTCCAGACGTGGACTGGAGCATCCCAGCAGCAGCATCAACTAGGAGCAGATTTATCCTGGACTCCTTCAGGTGCCTTCCTCAAGCAACTGGTCATGGAACCAACTCGGCAGAAGGCAATACTGGACCTTGTGCTCACAAACAGGGACAGTGTGATGGGGGTAACAGTGGGGGAGCACCTGGGGAACAGTGACCACCAGTCATTGTGGTTTGAAATCACAGAAAGAGCAGAACCAAACCACACAAAAACACGTATCCTGGATTTTAGGGGGGCAGACTGGGAAAATGGGGAGATACTTGAAAGAGGCATTAAGGGGAATGCAGCAGGAATCAGGGCTTGAGGAACAGTGGGCAGTATTTAAAATGAGGATTACAAGAGCAACAGAATTATGCATTAAGCAGGTTACCAAGAGGAAAAGGAAGAGGAGACCATTATGGTTTTCCAAAGCGGTCGCAAAGAAAGTGAAAGCCAAAAAGATTGCATTCGGGCAATACAAAAAGACACAGGCAGAAGGGGATAGGGAGAAGTACCAGGAGAAGCAAAGGGAGGCAGGGAGGCCAGTAAGTGAAGCCAAAGCTCAGACAGAAGAATACATTGCAAAATCAGTGGGTAGAGGGGACAAAACCCTTTACAGGTACATAAGTGAAAAAAGAAAGGCAAACGGAGGGATAGTGAGACTGAAGGGGGAGGATGGGGGCCGCGTGGAGGATGACAACAGTAAAGCTGACATATTGAACAGGTATTTCTGCTCAGTCTTTACTGAGGAAGAGGAGGGTAATGGGTCTGAAGGGAGTACAAGGGGTGAGAATGGTACAGAAATGGACACAAGCCCCTTTACACGAGAAAGGGTCCTGAAGGGACTGGCAGTAATAAGAGTTGATAAGGCAATGGGGCCAGATGGGGTGTACCCCAGGGTCCTTAAAGAACTAAGAGAGGTGGTGGCTGAACCTCTGGCTATCCTGTTTAGCCGATCACTGGAAACAGGGAGGTACCCAAAGACTGGAGGAAGCAGATGTAGTCCCTTTATACAAAAGTGGAACAAAGAGGAAGCGGGAACTATAGACCAGTCAGCCCCACCTCGGTAGTGGGGAAGATCTGGAAGCACTACTGAAGGAGAGACTGGTAGAACATCTGGTTGTCAATGGACCACAGGACCCAAGGCAGCATGGTTTCACCAGGGGAGGTCATGTCAGACCAACCCTGCTGAATTTTGACTGGGTGACTAGGGAGGTGGCTCAGGGAGGGCAGGACATGGCTCATCTGGACTTCAGCAAGGCCTTTGACACTGTGCCACATAGAAGACTATTACACAAACTGGGGAATATGGGTGTGGGCAGGACAGTAGTGTGGTGGGTAGGTAACTGGCTGGGTGGCAGGACACAGAGGGTGGTGGTAAATGGCTGTCACCCACAGAGGGAAGAGTGACCAGTGGAGTACCACAGGGATCAGTGCTGGGACCAGTCCTATTCAACATCTTCATCAGCGACATTGCACAGGACCTAGAAGGCAGAATTTCACTGTTCGCTGATGACACAAAGCTCTGTAACAGAGTAGACACACCAGAGGGTGTAGACAGAATGAGAAGGGACCTGCAGAAACTTGAAGAATGGTCAGGGGTTTGGCAGTTGAAATTCAATGCAAAGAAGTGCAAGATAATGCATATGGGGCACAAAAACCCTGGCACAATATATCAGTTGGGGGGTGAGGATATAGCATTCACCAAGCAGGAAAGGGATCTTGGGGTTATCTCTGATGACCTCAAGGTAGGGAAACAGTGTGACAAGGCAGCAGGTAAAGCAAATAGGATGCTGGGATGCATAGGCAGGGGCATCACCAGCAGGAAAAGGGAGGTCATAATTCCACTATACAAGACACTAGTGAGGCCCCACCTGGAGTACAGTGTACAGTTCTGGAGACCTTACCTACGTAAGGACATAGACGGGGTAGAGAAGGTTCAGAGGAGGGCAACAAAGATGGTACATGGATTGCATCACAAGTCCTATGAGGACAGGTTGAAGGAACTGAATATGTACTCCCTGGAGGAGAGGAAGGAGAGAGGGGATATGATAGAGACATACAAGTATCTTACAGGGAGGAACAGGGTGCAGGAATATACTATTTTTAAGCAAAAAAGATGTTCCAGGACTAGAGGGCATGGGATGAAGTTGGAAGGAGGACGATTCAGAGGAAACGTGAGGAAGAATTACTTCACAGAACGGGTGGTGGACAAGTGGAACACCCTGCCAGAGGAAGTGATGGGGGCTGAAACAATCACAGGATTTAAGAATGCATAGGATAGACAAAGGAATTTTGGAGGTCAGGGGTAAGGAGCAACAGACTTCTAGGAAAACAAACTGAACTTACAAGCTCAAATGGGCAGACTGGGTGGGCCATAGGCCCTTATCTGCCGACACTGTCTATGTATCTGTGTATCTATGATGAGGACATCCTGGTTGGAGAGCTGTACTTCAAGTCTTTGAAACGTCAGGCGGTATCTCCAGTATGCTGAAGTTGTAGTGTGTCTCTACCCTCGGTCACTTGCCCTGTGCTGAGAGCTGATCCAGATGAGCTCCCCAGCCCCAAAGGCTGGTATCTGTAGTAGTAGTTGGTGCAATGAGTCCCCCAATGCAGGAATGCTTCCACCTGGCAACAGCCTTGAATCTGTTGGCTCAGACTTACCCTTGGCTGGTCCCCAGATGGAGTAGGTTTGACTGGCCATATGCTTGAATCTGCTCGCCCAGACTAAACTTAGACTGGGACCTTTGATGTAATAGGTTCGGCTGCAGGGGATGCATGAGAACCAGAGCCCAGGGGACTGAGATTGCCAGGGAGACCACTGTCCCTGTAAGCTGCGTGAGGGTGTGTACTGAAAGGCCTTGTGCCGCATGGACTTTGCAGAAAAGAACCCTGAGGTCCCTGAATGAAGAATCCATAAGGAAACTCTTTAATTTGGGATGTTAGAAGATTACTCCTCAATGATTCAGATTCTTGAATGGCGGAAGACAGCTCTTTTGATGATCAGGAATCCTATAGGGGAGAGGCACTGGGTGGCCTCAGCCACTGCCAGTGTTGTTTGCTCGCACTGTGGGGCATTGACCAGAGTGATGCTCAACTAGGATACGCAAATCTACTGAGACCAACTAATCTCCCCAATGGAATTCCCCTGAAGATGAATGAAAAGGGTTCTCATCTAGAATGTCCTGTGGTGGGGGGATCAAGTGATGAGCTAGCGGGGAAAAGACGTCCTGAAAGTTGCTCCCAGGCCGCGTCAAATATCGCAGTTCATAAAACTACATTTGACCTCATAATTTCGCTCGCAAAAGTGAGTTCTGTAGGCTGAAGAGGTATAGCGTAATTGGGTACAATCAGAAAGAACGAAACATAGCAGGATACCTACCCCACAATGTACGCCGAGAGGCCAAATAACATGGCCGAGATAGAGTGTGGAAGCCCCGAGCGTCTGGCTGCACAATCACCGGCAGTGAAGCGCTCGAAACCTCATTCTCCGGTACCAGAGGAAAATGACTGCCAGCTGACTGAAGAGCAAGGAGGACAAACATCCTTGGAGGATATTTCTGAAATAAAACATCTACTCCAGGGACTAGTGGGCGACTTTTCTATTTTAAAACCGGCACTGAAGGCCTTAACACAATGGATGGGGGATGTGGAAGCCAGAGTTGCCTCCCAGGAAAGGAAGATGACAAAAATAGACCATGAATTGGTCGCTCTAAGCAAACAAGTTAGGAGGCTGGAAGATCGAATTGAGGACCAGGAGTCACGCAGTCAGAGAACAACTTGATAATGGCTGGTCTTCCCGAGCAGACAGAAGGATCTGACTGAGTATCCTTCATGCGGGACCTTCTCATAAAACTGTTCAGCCCAACACCTTTTGAGGAGTCCTACAATACTGAAAGGGCACACCGCTCTGTGAGAGAGATCCCCCCACCTGGAGCTAGACCTCGTGTCCTCATTATGCACTTTCTGAATTACAAAGAGAAGACCCATGTTCTATACAAAGCCAGAGCAATTAAAAACCTACAATGGAATGGGGCATCTACCTGGCTATTTCAAGACCTGACACCCTCGATTCAGGAAAAACAGGAGTATGCAGAGATCAAGAAAAAGCTTTACCTTGTGGGGGTGAAATTTAGAATCCAAACCCAGCAACACTGATTGTGAGGTTGCAGTCTGGAGACAGGAGGTAAGAGACAGCGGCTGATGCTGCGGAAGGCCTGCAAGTGGAGCTCCAGGCTTTGTTTAGGCCAGAGACCTGAAGATACGAGGTGAGAGAAGGCCTCACTTTGATATAATGGCAAGTGAGTGAGGGATCGACTGGCAGGAGCTACAAAGGACCACTGGGTCCAAATTTCTCGAACTTTATTTCACTCATCACACTTCGGAGAGCGGATCCACCCTTTTATATTGATTACCCTGGAATGACTTTGAGCGGGACTGTTCGTCATTTACCTGGATTCTTTTACTGCCTCCTTTAGAGCCAATCCGAACAGGAGAGCTCCCTCGTAGGGGGCATTCACCAAGTGTGCCTTGGCGATCTGTCCACCTGCCATGTGAGCAGCCTAAGTTATGTTGAGGCATTAGGTATGTTGAAACGAGGTGAATTAAGGCATGGCCCTTGCTGCGCATCTGGAAGCCTCCTTCGAGAAGTCAGCTGAGAATGCAGAGATTAGTCCTATGAGCTGTGGCTGCTGCGGGGTGGGCTTGTTTATATCTGGCTCGTCAGCATGCTGGAATGCCACGTCAGTGTGGCTCATGTTGAGAACAGGTTGGTTGTAACTGCCTTTTTTTTTTTTTTTTTGGTCTCACTCTTCCCATTGGAAAATGAAAGGATTGGCCATTGTGCTAAATGAGAAAGACTGGCCATCGCAGCAATGATTGATTTTGCGGACGCCTGTCTGGTCTGTTCTGGAGGTACCCATAGTTGCATGTCCATTAGGTCCCGGGAGACTCTGGGTTCGAACCCAGAAAACCCATTCTGTGGCGGCCTTGCCCAAAAACCAGAGAGGCCATTCTGTGGTGACCTCCCTCAGTTTCTGAATGTCTATTGTTTAACTTGGGGTGAACTTTGAGGCTGATGCTTTCTGGATTAGTGCTAGAGGGCAACTGTGAGGGATCTTGGTAGAATTTTTGCCAGGCTTATCCTAGGATATACTGGGGAATATGTCATCCCCTGTTGCTGGCGGTAACTGCTGGGCCCCCTATACCAGCCCCATACTCCACGAAATCCATACCACTGGATGCCCCTATACCAATTCCATAATCCACAAAATCCAGTAATCCGAGTGCTCAGGTATAGGACCGACATCTAGAAACGTATTCCCTTACTAGCACTTGAGGACCGGTTCTAGAATCCGATGATTTTGGGGTGGGGCAGATTCAAACTTTGACACCAGTGCTCGATAACTTGTGCACCTGCTAGCAGAACTGCTAGTTTAATGAGGCCCCTGTCGATGAGCTAAGAGCCCAAGGAGCTCATTGATAGCATGGGCAGACTGCACCCAGACTAGTGATGCTCTACGCAGCTTCCGTCGATGAGCTGATCCCTTAAAGTGCTCGTCGACGGAATAATGCTCTCTGACAGAGCTTTTGTCCTGGTAGAAATGATGGGAAATGAAAGTGCATCTGAGTGGTCGAGTAGCTGAGCTGATGGCCTGTGTCGACGAGCCTTGAGACATCCTAGGCGCTCGTCAACGAACTGTGTGGCTGAGCGGCCTGCTAGTAGCACCACCAGCTGCTGGGAGCCCAAGGGACTCAGCGACAGCCTCCATGAAAGTGCTACAGTACCCTTGTTTCAATCGTGGGCAGTACTCCCCATGTAGCGGCTCCTCTGCTGCCTGCCAGCCTCCTTTTGCATACTATTCCATTTTATCCTCTGACCGGACTTGGATTAGGGGAAGGTGCACTGCGAGTCCATTAGCTTGATAGAAAGAAAATGTCATGCCAAGCTGTTCAGAAGGTGGTCTGAGCCTGCGGAGGCGCGGGAGCAAAGCTGAGGGGGGCCAGTCTGTCCAGCATGCACGGCTGAGACCGGAACCCCTAAAAGCAGAGAGAGAGAAGGTTATCCTCGACAACTGAGATGAAAGGTATAGAGAGAAAGGCAGACCGAGCGTTATTGTCAGCAACTGAGAGGGACCCGTCTGTCCAGCATGCACGGTGGAGACTGGGACCTCATAAGAGCAGAGCTTCAACTCTTGAATGACCCATCCATTCTCTCTGCCGATGTCCATGGAGAAAACATTTCCATACTATAGTCCTGAAGTTTCCAGCCTTGTCACCACAGTGACAGAGCTCTGCTGCAGAGAACCTGCTCCTTGGAAGGCAGGAAGGGGGAGCTGAGATAGGGAGCCAGTCTGTTCAGCATGCACGGCTGAGACTGGGGTTCCTATATCATCACAGAGGCAATGCTAGCCAAGTTTCCCCGGATGAAAAAAATCCTCTTCTTTAAGAAAAGTAAGCTGCACTTACAGTCTGACGGCTTCAGCTCTGTCACCTTAGTGACAGAACCCCTGCAGAGAACCTGCCTCTTCACAGGCAAGAAGTAAACCGAGCTCTACAACATGCAGAGGGGAGGATCTGGTTCCCCTGAAGAGATCTTTTTCCTGCCTGTCACGTGATACCAGGAGGAATCTCTCACTAGCTATGAGCAGGGAGACCAGCTTAGGAGAGAAAATTAAGTAGTTCCATTAGCTTGCCAGTGTTGATGGCTCTCAATCTCAGGGCAAAATCCAGCACATCCTCTGATTAGGCTAAAGATCTAGCAGGTAGAGAGCAACGCCTCTAGGGAGAGCGGTCTAGATGTGCACGCTCACCAGCGGAAGTGCACACATCATGATGACCTACATGACAGTGCACTAAGTGCAGAAGCACATGTATTTGAAGGTATGCAAACACGTTAGTGCAATGTAAAAGATAGGAGATTCCCCACGCTAGTAATGTGCCACGCTATAAACACTTGCGCACACCCTCTTGTGCATGAAAACCAACTGAGTTAGAAGCATATGCCCAACCGTCACCATGGTTTAATGGCGGTTGCTCAAAGTGTTCAGAAGGCTGAGGTAGTGAAACATTGCTAAGATCCTCCGATCGCAACGCAAGTCAGTAAAATAAGAAAAAATATAATAGTTGGCAATACAAGATGCACTCAGTTAGAGAGATGAGAGTCCCCAGGAGCTTAGCAAAGAAAACGCTGCCCAAGGAACATGTCTGCAGACTGCCAAGGGGAAATGCCCGAGGCAATATCCCAAGACACAAGTTCCCTTTTCTCTCTCTCTTTTTAAATAAATAGCCTCACGAAATCAGAAGCTGGGGTGGGGATGACAATCAATGCAAGAGCTAAGGACCCCGAATCCTACACTACCCCAGAAAAGTAAATGCATCAGCCTGTGGCACTTTTTATTTTGTTTAAATAGAGACCATTAGAACACCCTAGCAAGTCTTCAGTTTGGAGAGGGAGAAGGAGCCTTTAGCTGGTGGCTGTGAGTGTAAGTAGATCTGAAAGATTTTTCTTAGCTGGTACTTCTGGGTGTTTGTAATTGTATTTGAGGGCTGGTCTTAACTGCCATTTACTGTGCTTTTACATTTAAATTTGGGCAGGAGTAAGGGATTCTAGCAGACAAGTTGGTGATTGTATGAGGTATTACTGCCAGAGGACTCCTTGACTGACTGTTTTGACCCAGCCTGTGGTTTACTCCCACCCACCCTCCCCAAGGCTCGCCCACATTCAGGGATTTAAATAACTGATTAGCATTTTTTCTTGGGACAATACTAACTGTACAAAAAGCATTTATATAGGTTTTCTAGAAGTGTTAGGTTTGTTAAACACAGTGAGGCAAATGCTAAGCACTTTCACAATGTTTTAGAACTTTTATGAGCAAAACGCTAATCAATTTTTAGAGTTAAATAAAACCCTGACTTTTATTGGGTGAGTCCCATAAGGCCTTGCAATATCCTAATCCTATTAGGGTAACGCTTGCGTAGTGCTGGCTACTGCATTTTGGGTACTGTTTGTATGAATTGCTCAGGCATATGCTGGCTACTGCTGTGAAAATGGTAGATTGAGTGAGTGTATATGGATTGGAGGATACTTTTATTGCCGAGGGGGGCCCATATTGCCCACACCTAACAGTGAGGATGGAATCGAATGATGCAAGAGCTGGTATCTTAGGGAGGGGCGATTAGTAGGCTATTGTGACATTGAATTGGGCATGGAGGTTTGGGGATGCCCAATGAGTTACCAGTTGGCAGGCCTCAGGTGGGAGGTTGAGGGACTAGAAGCAGCTGGAGAGAGAGGGGGTGGCTGGAGAGGAAGGGGAAGGAACCATATGACGATAAGCGGACAAAATGACATACCCAGGGTATAGGGGTGGAGTGAGAGGACTAGGACCACATGGTCACCCGGGGAGGGGAAGAGACATGAAAATACCAGTGTATGGTCTTCACTCTGAAAGGAGGGGGGCCGCCCAGATAGAGCCAAGGAAGGGGAGCGGGGAAGGGGACAGGAGTGGGCAAGCTTGGGGCAGGCATCACACTTATAAATCGCTTCACCCTGCTGTACCCGGATAATGAGGTGGAAGAGGCTGGTGAGCAGGATGAAGGGGAGGGATTGGTCAGGTGTCAGAGGGGGGCCTGATCCAAAGGAGGGGAGGGTATGGGGAATGTGAGACCAGGGCACCAGAGGAGGGGAGGGGGGCAGGAGCCTAGGTCTGAGGGAGGTAAGGCAGAGGGGGACGCACAGAACAGTGTTAGGGTAGATGAGGCCAGTACAGGGCAGAGTTGAGGAAGGGAAAAGCGGACAAGGAGGGGGGTGAGGAGGGGAGCACTCTGGGTAGGCCAGCTCCGAGGCTGGAATTTCCAGAAGAGGAGGGTGGTAGAGAGCACTAGGGCACAAGGGTCCATTAGTGCAGAACCTGAGGTGGGGAGGGAGGGGAGAAGGAAAGTAGAAATAGGAGGCCTGGGTGGAGAAGTCAATGGCAACAAGCCAACCGGGAAAGAGTTACGTGGGGACGACTAGTGATATTCAGGCTGTGAGGGGTGCGAGGAGCAAGCTGGGAGACAGAAACAGAAGAGGGAGTCTGGAAAGGCACAATCAAACTAGTGATGCCCAGGCTGCGGGAGGGGCAGGGAGCAAGCAGGGGGCCATAGTCAGGAGGAGGAGTCTGGAAGGGCACATACAGACCCGTGACCCCCAAGTTGTAGGGGGTGAGAGGAGAAAGCTGGAAGACAGAGACAGAAGAGGGAGCCTGGAAGGGCACGCACTAAGCAGACACACCCAGGCTGTGGGGGGGTGCAAGGAGCAAGCCGGGGGACGAAAACAGGAGGAGGAGTATGGAAGAGCATAAACGGGCTAGTAACTTGGGGGACAGGTGAGGGTGCTCCTGCTGGGTGATTCCATGATTAGAGGTATCCAGTGGGAGGGGTCTGGGGAGGGGAAAAGGCAGCCCAGTCGAGATTAAATGTATCCCAGGCCTATTAGTACATAAGGCCAAATTCCAGCTATACTCAATGGCAAGGGAATGCGGAGGATCCCCAGACTTTCTAGTTCCCCTGGGAACAAATGATTTAAAAGGGAACAGTGAACTGGAGATACAGGCAAGATTCAGGGAATTGGCCAGGGTTTGCCACTCTATAGGATGCTCAATCTCCTTTTCTGAGATACTGCCAGTACCAAGGGCAAGCGGGGAAAATAAGCAAAAACTTAGGGGGGTGAACCAGTGGCTGAGGGAGTGGTGCAAATCAGAAGGGTATGGACTGATGGAGGACTGGGGTGATACATGAGAAGACAAGGGGCTATATGCCAGGGACAGGCTGCGTCTGAACCTGGAGAGGCAGGAGATCCTTAAACTAAAACATTCTGGATTCATTGATGACAGGTGGGGTTTAAACTTGTAAAGGACGGAGGGGTAGAAAGACTGAAATCCCCAGCGACGAAGCTTGAGGGTTCAGGGCTAGATCATGTAAAGCGAGCTGCGGGTAACGTTAAAAGACCCGGGGGGGGGGAGAAACAGGGGATTGCACTGGGCTGAGAAAACTGGAGAGGGGGTCAGGTGGAGGACTGTCCTGATCAATACCAGGAGCATGGGCAATAAAATGCCAGAGCTCCAGGCAATGCTAGTTGAGGGTGCAGCAGACTTGGTGGCAATTTCTGAGACATGGGCCACCCAGAGGCATGATTGGGATCTAAATTTAGAGGCATACACAATGTTTAGGAAGGATAGGCGGGGTGGGAAGAGGGGGTTGTGGCATTGATAGTCAAAAATGACATAGTAGTTGGTGGAATCAAGGAGGCACAAGGAGATGTGGAGGCAATTAGGGTAACCCTACAAACGAGGGGGGTAAAAGATTAAAAATAGGGGTGGTGTACAGACCCCCCGCAATGGAAGCGGAACTGGAGGATGATCTGAGTGAGAGCATCAGGGGTCACTGTGGCCTCGGAAAGGGCAGGGTGGTGATCATGAGTGACCTGAACATGCCGGGGGCAGACTGGGGCACTATGACATCCTCTGTGGCCAGGGAGCAGAGGTTGATGGATGTCTTCCAGGATGCCTTCCTAGTCCAGCATGTGGGGGAGCCTACTAGGCAAGATAGGATCCTGGACATTGTCCTAGCAGACAGTGACCAGATAAGGGGCCTGGAGGTGAGCAGCCCGTTGGCAGGCAGTGACCATGTCATGGTTTGGTTTCTTATGTTCCTAGGGGGAGAGGAAATTTGCACTAACAAAGAAGTAATAGATTTCAGGGGGGCGAACTTTGAGGGCATGGGAAGGATTCTTAAAGAGTACTTGGATGAGATAAGGCCAGACATGGATGCTGGTAGCTTGTGGGAGACCATTAAGAAGGGGGTGCAGGAGGCTTCGAGGGCCTGCGCAAAGGTAAGGCACAAGCAATGTAGGGCCAGTAAGCCGTGTTGGTGGACCTGGGAGGTGAAGGAGGCGGTGAGGGAGAAAAAGGCTGCCTATGCACGCTTAAAGCGCTCAAGGGGGGTTAGGGAGAGGGGAAGGGAGAGTATGATTTCCTGGCTAAGAGGGTCACTAGGGTGGTAAGGTGGGCCAAGAAGAAGGAGGAGGAGCTTAACCTGGCCAGGGATATCCGCTGGGGGGAGAGGGGTTCTATACATAGTAGGGAGAAAGGAAAAGTGAGGGCACAGATCAGCAGGATTAGAACGGGGGGGGGATGGGCGCAGGAAGCTGGAGAACAAGCAGAGGTGCTAAATGAGTACTTTGCCAGTGTCTTTACCGGGGGAGGTGGGGGATCTTTCCAACCCGATGGGAGGGTAGAAGAGCCCACTGAACCAGGAGATCAGTTGGAGACTGAAGGACTGGATGAGACTAGGGCAGGGGAAGTGTCTTGTCTAGAAGGGAAGGAGAGGATGCATGAGGAGGGGGGATGGGAGGGTGAAGTCACAGCGGATAGGGTGACAGAGGCCCTCCAGTCGCTAAAGACTGAGAAGGCGCCGGGGCCAGATGGGCTGCATCCAAGTGTGCTGAAGGAATTGGCAGATGTGCTGACAGCTCCACTGGCCTCACTCTTCAACACCTCCCCGATGACAGGGTGGGTGCCTCAAGATTGGAAGGTGGCTCATGTGGTGCCTATCTCTGTGGGGGGGGTCCAGAGAGGAGATGGGGAATTATGGGCCCATTGGTGGTAGGCAAGGTTATGGAGGGCACTATCAAGGAGAGGCTGGGGGGACAGCCGGATAGGTTGGGGCACCGGGATGACAGGCAGTATGGTTTTGTTCCAGGGAGGTTGTGCCAGACTAACCTGGTGGAGTTTTATGACTGGGTGACGGATGTCCTGGACCGACATAGGCCGGTGGACATCCTCTATCTGGATTTCAGTAAGGCGTTCGATTCGGTACCCCACAACAGCCTACTAACAAAGCTGGGGGATGGGGCGGGTGCTGCTCAGGTGGGTGGAAAACTGGCTTATGGGGCAAACACAGCGAGTGGTGCTTTGAGGGATAGTCTCCTCCCCCAAGGGGGTCATCAGTGGGATCCCACAGGGTTCAGTACTGTGGCCACTCCTGTTCAATTCCTATATCTTGGACATAGGGTGGGGTGTTAGGAGTAGGTTGAGTTTCTTTGCGAATGACTCAAAACTGGGAGCACTGACGGATGGGCAGGAGGGGAGAGACGCCCTGCAGGGAGATCTGGATACCCTGGGGGGGGGAAATGAAGTGGGGGTTGAATATCAATGCAGGGAAATGTAGGGTACTGTATCTGGGGGTCAGAAACCCGGGACATGCATACACTCTGGGGGGGACCACACTGCAAGTCACTTCAGGCGAGAGGGACTTAGGGATAGTGGTGGACAGCAAAATGAATAACACAGAGATTCATCTAAGAGCTGCAGCAAGAGCAAACAGGATACTGAACTGCATAACCAGGGGTTACCTCCAGGAGGAGGAGGGAGGTGATCCTCCCTCTGTATAATGCCCTGGTTAGGCCACATCTTGAGTACTGTGTGCAGTTCTGGAGACCCCATCTTAAGAGGGACATAGCACTGCTGGAGAGGGTCCAGAGGAGGGCAACCAGGATGATTCAGGGCATGGAGGGTAGGACCTATGAGGAGAGACTGGATGAACTCAATCTGTACGCACTGGAGGAGGGGAGGGACAGAGGACATGATAGAACTTTCAAGTATGTAAGGGATAATCAAGGCGGAGCCAGGAAGTGTTCAGGCTTAAGAAGGAGGGGAAGGAGGAAGCTGGAAGGAAGGGGGGAGTACAGGGGAGTGCAGGAGACACTTCTTCACAGAGAGAGTGGTGGAACCATGGAACGCACTGCCCAGGAGTCTGGTGGAAGAGACCACAGTGGAAGGATTCAAGAATCTACTACATGTATATTTTGTTGCTCACCTTGTATTCTCTGCCATCCTGTGCCATCTGTCATGGCCCGGGTCATGCCTGAAAACTATCCCTGGGATCAGCGCACTTACCCGGTTATCAAAGTCATAAATAAATAAAAGAAGGGTTGGGACAAGTACAGGGGGAAGCTGAGGCCAGGGCTGGTCACCTCTGTGGCTGGGGTGGGTGGGTGGAGGAGTGAGCTCCCTGTAGGGGGCTAGCTTCCGAGCAGACACGACAGGCCATGGGGCCTATCCTGCTGGCTTTCACTATGATACTATGAAGGCAGATGTGGTTCAAAGTCCACGAAGTGAAATGGGTGAAGCAGGTTAGTCAATCTTAAAGCCGCAGCTTAACAGGCACAATTTTCATTTAGGGGTGCTCCCTGGAACCAGGCAGCCCCAACAGAAAATCTTTGAAAGTCTTGAGAGAAGATAAAGGTAGCTCTGTCCACTTTCAATGGCACAGCTGAACTGGGGAGTTGCTGCTAGTGCATGGAATCATGTGCCCAATATTCTAAAGCTTGGGCTGTGCCATTTCCCTGGTAGTGATGCACTATACCCAGTTGTTATGACTTCCCATTGACAATATAGAGCACTACAGAAAATGTTTTGTTCCCTTTCATGTTTTTTTTTTTTTGGTCAAAGCCCAACTCTGACTTTCTTTTCTTTGTTTTGTTCAAGATTTTTTTTATTAATTGGTGGTTGAGATGTCTGGATTTCGCCAACACATGGTTTTAATTTTGTTTCAAAACAAGGAAAGCAAGTAATAAATGAAAGTACACATTTGTGGCCGGGTTCAGAGTTCCTTTCTTTTGAACTCCAAGTTCACTCATCCAACCAATGTGTGTGTGTTTTTTTTTTTTGGTTTTTAAATCGGACCAAGACCGGAGATCAAGTAGGGTCTGCTGTGATACAGTAGGTAAGGAAAACAGGGCAAACTGGGTGGGCCAAGAGGTCCTTATCTGCAGACAAATTTTCTGTTTCTACGTAAGCATTTTTCTAAAATTAGTTATAAATATTCAGTGTATAATTGCAGTGTTATTTAAACCATAAATTTAATTTAATACACCAGCGAGATAAAAAAAAAAAAAAAAAAAAAAACTTAATTTTATAGTGCTCTTAGAAGCAACCTTGTCTGCAGGGTATTAATCACAATATCCCTAATCCTTGTTGTGAGCTCTACAGTGCATGGCTGCCAAATCGGTGTTCTCAAATTTAACAAATGAAATTAGAACTCTGCAATGTAAATCTGTGAATTTATACCAGCATCATCTGTTCCTCTGTGGTGCTAGCTTTGGAAGGTCTGCTGTAGAAACAGTACGGCAAGTGTCTGAATGAAGTAAAGGTAGAACATGTGTGTTAGAACTTGATGCCACATTTAATTATCTGTTCAAGCGTGTCTTAGAAAGGGAAAAAAACAAGATGTAAGAAAACAGTTGGCAGAATGTTGAATCATTAGTGGCCATGGCTGTACAAACTCAAGTTGTTCCTTCTTTACAAATATGTTTCTATTACATAGCAGATAACACTATAAATGAAAACTTTGGTTTTGCAGTTTGGAAAAGGGAGTGTACAGCACTGTGTGTGTTCCTGAAAACAAACTCAGTTTCTGTTGAGATGCAAGTCTTAGTTCCACAGTGGGTAAGAATTATAGTGTTTTACTGTAGAAACTTCCTGTGGGGTGCCGCATTCCGCACTGCTCTTATTGGCTCTATTTTAATAATACTGATCGCTACATGGGACTAGTCAAACTACAAGGAGTGTAAAAGCATCTCAGCATTTTTAAGTCCAATGAAGACACTGGGCATCTTTAAAGAGCAAGTATCTCCTTATCCTAACATTCATGTTTCCTTTTCGGGTTGAGTATTAACTTGTGTCATTACTGTTGGCCATAGACTGACTATAACGTTTTGGTGCCCCCCTCCCCCCCCAATTTATCCTCCTCTCCACCCTGGAGCTACGCTTCTTCAGGAGACACCTGTGAACCACCATAAGTTTGTCTTACCCGATCCGGGGTTCCCCCAATGGAGCCATGGCTGTACCCTCCAGGCGGGTACGGGGAGGTGCCCGGCCACCCCAATATCTTCTATATTTCGTCTGGTCCCCCAGTGGTCAGGCAGGCAGCCGTAATGAGGGTCGGTACTGGTTCTCCATCTACCCGTGCTCCGTGGTGTATTTTCTTCCCGTTTTCTCCCCTTGTGTGGTGTGCGCCCTGACTTCAAGGTCCTACATGCCGACGTCCACCACACAACTCCCACCGGCACCTCCTGCTGTACCTTGAGCCCGCCCAGGGTCGGGCAACCGCGACCTGGTCCTCCTTTCCCGAGAAGGCGAGCAGTCGAGGATGCTCAAGCCTTCCCCGACCAGCCCTCCAGCCACTCAGAGTTCGCTCCTGAACTCGGTCACCGGGCATCATGTAAGCGGAAATCCAACCGCTGTGCCGACGGGTCATTTTTTTTTTTTTTTTTTTTTTTTTAAAACTTGTCTATTACTTAAAATAATTTTCCACAGCCCCACCACACCTCCATCTTCTGATGTCCGATTTCTGCAGAGTTGGGTTGTTAACACAGGAAGTGGTGTTAGCTGGAGAACTAGCCCCAATATCCAAATTGGCCGTGTTCACAGCCAGCACGCAGATATGGAGTTTCTTCGAGCGAGGACAATTTCTTAAACAAAAAAAAAAAAAAAGAAAAGACGCTTAAATCACCCAGCTGAAAAGATGACTGTCTCAACACTCTGGGGACCAAAGGGCACACGTACACACAGCTGGAGGTGATTACAAAACGTAAAAGAATAGTGGGCCAGGTTTGACTGGCAGATGCTGAGGGTGACCAATGGGGGGGGGGGAATTAAGGGAGCACCCCTCTCCTTTCCTGCTATTGCTGCCATGCAACATTCTGCTGGCTGCCCTCACTCCATAATCTAAATAATATAAAATGCTGTCCGCTTGGTGTCTTCTAAGTACGGCGCATTGCTTGTAATGGTTCTCTACTCTCCATCTACTCAGCCAACAAACATGGCACTCTGGCCACTTGGACCCAACTTCTAAAGGAGTCACCACACAACAACCAACCTCTTCGTCGAATACAGCCCGACGTTGCCAATTCAGAACAAACAATGTAGCCTCAAGATGCCTTTTAACCTGATATGCTAGGCAGAAACCTATTATCTGCTCCTGAAATAGCCACTTGACACCAACTCAGCAGGAGTACTGGGAAACAAATGACCATGAGCCTGAAGGGCAGCACCCTAGGAACATAGAGGCTCTTCCTCCAGTTACAGTAAGAGGGAGATTCATGGGCTGCAGAGAAAATCGAGATAGGCTGATGCAGCCAAGCTGAGTACCCATACCCCCACATGCTGTTGACTGGCTTGTAGTCACAACGTGAGTCTCTATATGTTGCTCATTCACTAAGGCCAGCCCCATCTCCCCCTATAACTGGCTTCCAGTTACAAAGTGAGTCCATGCATGGCAGTGGTGGGACTCAAAACCTGGGTGTTCAGCTCAGCTTCAAGGCCCCCATCCCACTACCACCATTTTCATGCACAGACTTAATTTAGGGTGGGAGGAATGGGGCAGGGATGAGTACCTGTGCACCTGGTTTTAGTCTCTCCACAGCCATGCACAAATCTAATTAGTGACTGGAAGCCAAAGGGTGGGTGGTGTGGGGCTACGCTGATCACCTGTACACCCTGGTTCAAGTCCTCTACTGTCATGCATGGACTCATTTTGTGATAGAAAGCTAATCTCAGGTGCCAGGGGTGGGGTTAGGCTAAGTACCTTTGCAGCCAAGTTTGACCTGGCTAAGGTGGGGAAGAGTTGTGTCTGGAGTCCATTTGCTGGATTTTTCTTAAAAGATGGGTGCAAGGGGGAGGTATGGGCTGCTGAATATTTTTAATTGTATGGGGGTGACATGGGTGCCAGCTGGTGGGGAGGTTCATTTTGTGCGATATCCTAAAACTTGGATCTGGCATCGGAAAACCAAAACATGGTGGGGTGGGGTGGGGGGCTGCTTCTGGGTACATGCAGTCTATAGCACTGTGCCATCACTATGCAGCTGCTTTGTGAGAGGCCCAAAATTCAAGCTACATACCTAGTGCAATAAGCGTCACCATGCAGCAACCTTGTAAGTGGAGCAAGCTACACGTCTTGCTCAGTGAGCATTACCATCCAGCTGCTTCTTGAGTTTTTGCACAGGAAGCTACAGGTCTGGTGCACTTAGTGCCACCATGCAGCTGCTTCATGAAAGGCTGCAGGACCACTCGCCAAGCATGCTATAGGTCTGTTGGACTGAGAGTGACCATGCAGCTACTTCATAAGATGCCCGCAGGGCCACTTTGTAAAGCATGCAACAGGTATGGTGCGATAAGCATCACTACAAAGATTTTTTTAGATATCTTTTTCAGAAAGTAAATTAATAAACGCTATTAATGCACCTATTTGAGTGGCAATGTAGAGCAGACAAAGTAAAGAAATGAAATGCAGAGGTCAAACTCCCATGAGCACTGGCAAATTGATGGTGTAGTATTTCTCAGGGTTTTCACCCCTAATGCCCACCCTCATCCCAAAGTCCCTATACTTGTGACGAAAGGCCATGCCCCACAGGTCTGCTGCTTCAAGCTACACATCTGGGGCCGTGTGTGAATAAAACTGCAGTGGATCTTATGCTTTGGGCACAGCCCATAGGTCCCTGTGCCAAGAAGT
This sequence comes from Neoceratodus forsteri, assembly GCA_016271365.2. Taxonomy (NCBI): domain Eukaryota; kingdom Metazoa; phylum Chordata; order Ceratodontiformes; family Ceratodontidae; genus Neoceratodus; species Neoceratodus forsteri. The sequence continues at coordinate 81,482,057 of CM057453.1, forward strand.
CATGACTAGGGCTGTACCTTTGCCATGGAAGTGATGCATTCCACGATTTTCCCATTTTTATCAAAGTCCATGATTTTTGGCATTTGCCATGAAAACAAAATGTTTCTGTCATTTGGAAATTGAGAGATAACATTTTGTGCCTCACCTCCGCATTGAGCTTGGTCTCCAGTCATCCTCAGTGTGTAACTGTGGGACCTGCAGTGAGCCCCAGTCTCTTAAGCATACATATGTAGGGTCATTCATGGTATGTAACTATTCTTTGCACTAGATGTTATTTAGGATGTTGAAACATATTTTAAATCTGTATTGTGCTTTGGCATTTAATTGTGGGGGTCATGGGGTGGTGGCTGGGGGAAGGTGGAGTTAGGATTAAAAAAACTGAAAAATATCACTGCACCTCCCTTCATTTGTCACTTTAATAATAAAGCCGGCAAAGGCAAACAGGATGCTGGGATGCATTACTAGGGGGATCACCTCCAGAAAGAGGGAAGTGATACACTCTCTGTATAACTGCTTGATGAGGCCACACGAGTACTGCGTGCAGTTTTGGAGACCACACTTACAGAGGGACATTAAACTCCTGGAGAGGGTCCAGGGGAGGGCAACCAAAATGATATGGGGCTTGGGGGACAGGACCTATGGGGAGAGGCTCGAAGAGCTAAATATGTACACACTGGAAGAGAGAAGGAACCGGGGGGACATGACAGAGGTCTTCAGGTACATGAAGGGGATAAATAGGGGAGGAACAGTCAGGGTGCTTCGAAGGAAGGAGGAGGGGGCAACTAGAGGGCATGGGTGGAAGCTGGAGGGGGGAAGATTTAGGGGAGAAAGGAGGAGGTGCTACTTCACTGAGAGGGTGGTGGAGCCATGGAATGCGCTGCCCAGAGGGCTGGTGGAGGCAGAGACGGTGGAGAGGTTCAAGAGGGGGTGGGACAGGTACAGGGGAAGGGTTCTAGAAGCAAAATCCAGTGCAGTGAGAATATCCGGAACTGGGAAGGGAGAAGCCAGAGAAGGCGAGGGGGGCAGCAGGGTCAGCTCCCAGGGTGGGGGCTGACCAAACGAGCGGACACGAAAGACCATTAGGCCTATTCTGCTGCATTTTAGTATGTTAGTATGTTAGAAGTTGATGGCAGATAAGGACCGCAAGGCCCATCCAGCCTGCCCATTTCTTTTTCTGCCTTATGAATGTGCCATCGGCCTTTGCTCTGTCAATGGCCTATCTAGTCATTGACATCTGTATTGCTCCCTTATGCTTATTCCATGCCTGTTTAAAGCCCTGCACTGTATTCATATCCACCACTTCCTGATGTAGGCAGTTCCATGCATCCACCACCCTATCCGTGAAAAAGAACTTCCTCACATTATCCCTCAATCGGCCTCCCTCTAATCTCATGTTATGTCCTCTTGTCCTGCTATTTTTCTTATAGTGAAACATGTTAGACTCTTTCACATTGTTAATGCCTTTAAAGGGTCTGAATGTTTCAATCATATCACCTCTCTCTCCTTTGCTCTAGGATATACATATTGAGCTCTGTTAATCTGTCCTCATGTGTTTTCTGATTCAGTCACTGCATCATTTTGGTTGCCCTTCTCTGGACTGCCTCAATTTGGTTAATGTCCTTGTGAAGGTGTGGCCTCCAGTACTGCATGCAGTACTCCAGATGGGGCCTAACCAGTGTCTTGTAAAGAGGGATTATTACCTCCCTCTTACGACTTGTGATACCCTTACTAAACACCCCAACATCCCTCTAGACTTACCTACTGCTTTAGTGGTCTGCTTGGACGATTTCAAGTCATCAGTGATGATGATGCCCAAGTCTCTTTCTTCCCTTGTGACTGCCAGCAACTCCCCTCCCAGCCTATAGGTGGCTTTAGGGTCTCTTTTCCCTATGTGCATGATCTTGCACTTCTTTGCATTAAACTCCAGTTGCTACTCTTCCAACCATTTTGCTAGTTTATCCAGATCTCTTCTCATTCTTCCCACCCCATCTGGATCATCTACTCTGTTGCAGATCTTTGTGTCATCTGCAAACAGACAATCCTTACCCTCCAGTCCATCTGCAATGTCACTGATGAAGAAGATATTGAAGAGGGCTGGCCCCAGGACTGATCCCTGAGGTACCCCACTTGTGACTTGCATCTCTTCTGACTGTATACCGTTTACTACCACTCTCTGCTTTCTGCCTGTCAACCAGTTTGCCACCCAGTTGACCAACGTTTGACCAACCCAGAGCCTACCCAGCTTATTAATCAATCTTCTATGTGGAACAGTATCGAAAGTTTTGCTGAAGTCAAGTAGGCAACATCAGCTGTTCCCCCTTGGTCCACCACTCTGGTTACCCAGTCAAAGAAATCTATGAGATTAGTCTGACAGGACCTTCCTTTTGTAAACCCATGTGGTCTTGGATCCTGTGCTCCTATGGATTCCAGGTGTTCACTATCCTTTCCTTAAGGAGTGCCTCCATAATCTTGCCCACTACTGAGGTAAGACTGACTGGTCTGTAGTTCTCTGCCTCCTCCCTATCATCACTCTTGTGGAGCAGGATCACATGAGCCCTTCTCCAGTCTTCTGGGACCTTTCCTGTGCTCAGAGACTCACTAAACAGTTCTGATAATGGCTCTGCTAGTTCCACCCTTAGCTCCTTTAGTACCCTGGGATGTATACCATCAGGTTCCATTGCCTTGTCCACCCTGAGCTTATCGAGCTCTTGTAGGACCCTTTCTTTTGTAAAGGGACTAGTGTACACCTCCCTCCCCCCCCTTGGTATTGCCGGCAGTCTTAGGTAGTGACCAGTAGCTGTGTAAAACAACGCTGCAGCACCGCACAATGCCCCTTAGTGACACCAGATGAAACAACCGGTCCCACCAGAATAAGAAACTGAAAGCAGAGGGTCTATTTCACACTACCGTAGACATTTTTTTTTTTTTTTTTAAACTAGTTTTTAAGAATTTTACGAGTTTCTCAACATGTACCCATTTTATAAGCACAACAGCACACTCCAGGGTGTCGATTAGTGTGTGATAAATGCATTTCTAGAACAATAAGGGCACTCGGTCTGTGGCCCATGCCTCACAATGCCCCTACCCATGCATTTATCACACAGTAACCCATGCCCCATCTTCTTACTGCTTACACAGGTCACTAACTTTTTTCAACAAAGTATGTTCAGCATCAGGTTTCTGAAATCACCAGCTAAGTCAAAGTGAGAAGGATCATTATCAACTAAAACAGATTTTGTTTGTGATCCCATCCCAGAGAGCACTTTGAATTCTGTCCCTTCTGGAAACATTTAATGTAAGGTCTGATTAATCCAAACAGGTGTTTAAACAACATGTTGGACACTCCCTATGTGCAACAGCGGACTGCATAGTTAACCAGGAAGAGATATGTACACACAAGGGCATTTCTAAATTCCTGGTTCAAAGAGAAAGAAGGCAAAGCAAACAGGAATGACCTTAAAAGCTAAAAATAAAAGTATGTGAACTATTGTTTGTTTGTTTTAACATTAGAGCAAGACTTTGTAGCCTGCAAATTATTCTCTACTTACCATAACTGATTAGAAACTGAATGTACAGACTAGTTATACTTTTTAACTTATATTCTAACAAAGATACTATAATTAGGGTTGAGCAGGGCTTTCTAAGTTAAACCTCAACTTTTTCACTTTAATAACTTTGCAACCGTTCAATGGATTTGCATGACATTTTGCATGTGCGGTTTCGTGGGTTAGATCTCTTGAAGTGTCAAGTTTCATTCTGGTCAGATGTACAGATTTTGAGATCTGGATAGTGCAAAAATGTTAAAAATGACCATTTTTCGCTGTTTTTTCTCTCACCACCTTGTGCCCAGACGGTTTGGAATTTTGGTCTGAAAATTTCAGGGTAGAATGGGCTTAGGTCACAGAAGTGCATTTCGCTTGTTTGATGAAAAATAAGTTCCCACTATTTTTGATTTCACTCTCCAGGGTAGATTCCTGGAATGAAAAATGAATTTGGTGAAACGAAAAAGGATTCTTTTTCGTGAGGGCCAATCATTTTTCATAAGGAAAAATGTATTTTGTGAGCTGCCATTTTGTTTTCCAGTTTTTCAAAGAAAAAAATCATGAAAAGCCACAAAAGTGATACTGTGCCCACACACCAATGCATGTATCTTGCTCATCAGGACTCCATTATGCAGTGTTAGTGGCTCAGTAGGTAGCACACTCATCTCTGAGGCCAGGAGATCAGTGGGCTGTGGGTTCAGTTCCCACATCTGGCACTTGGGTTAATATCCCAGTACTGACACTGTAATGCAGCATGAGAGGGGTGCTGCACTTCTGAGGTGCCGTCTTTCGGATGAGATGTTAAACCGAGGTCCCATCTGCCTGGATTGGTGGCAGTTCAGGTGGATGTTAAAGATCCCATGGCACTTACCGAAAAAGAGAGTAAGGGAATTTCCCCGGTGCCCTGGCCAAATTTCCCTCATTCACTAAAAATACCACCAACAGCTTAATCTGGTTCAAGGTCAATTGGTATTCATCTGTAGCCCCTTCCCCCGGGTCGTGCCTGAAAATAGGCAGGATTTGTCTAGTGCACTTACCTGGTCAACAAAAAATAAATAAAAATTAGGTGGATTCTGTGGTTATCTGGTGGAAAAATTACCTCTGAACAAAAGTCGGAAAATGTGGTATTGGGTTTCCAACCCTAACACCCCACCCCCACCCTGAAGACAGCAACAGGCGTGGTATGTGCCTTGGGGTTGTCAACCCCAACGCTCACCCCATTCTCATATACTGTACCCATCTCAGCTTACTTACACATGGAATGGGGTGAGGAATTAGGGCTGACAGCCCCAGGCACACCCCACACCTGCCGCTGTCTGTAGGGTGGGGGCACGGTGTTAGGGTTGGCAACCCTAATGCCACATTTCCCTACTTTTGTCGCTTTAACCCTAAGTTTTTTTGCAATGACTATAGTTATAAAATGGGCTTCAGAATTCTTTGGAATCCTACCAACTTCACTGATCTAAACACATCAACTGACCACTCATGAATCCACAGTAAACACAACCTACACTAACTGTTTTTGCACAGTTTGTTGAAATTACAGTTCTACAGTGGTCTTGTTTACCCATGTGCACTAATTGTTTTAGCAGTTTGGTTTTTTGTACATATTTGGTGTTTACAGCCCATTACGTACCAACCTATGTAGCAAATTTTGTATGTTTTGTGGTATATGAATCCAGAATGTATTGTTACATGTAGCTAATTCACTCCTGAAAATGGGACAACTGTTCCAGTGTGCTTACCCAGCCACAAAACAATAAGCTACGCCAGTCTACCTACCGTAGCAACACCCTTCTTCACCAAACAAAAATCACTCCATCACTGCCCAATTCCTACACTGCCTCCTCTTAAGCTTATCATCCCAGTACCACAACCACCCACCCATCAGTTTAAAACTACCCGTGAGACACATAGTAGTAGATTTACTTTGTGTCAGGCACCAGTGCCATGCGACAGTCCTCATGTATTCAGCAAGACTCCTAATTGCAAATGCCATTTTCTTGTCCCAGAAATGCTTTGCCCAAAACTGCAAAACATCAACCCGGCAATCATAATCGGATGTCACGCTAAATAGTTGTGGACAGTCACATGGCATTGAGCACTGTAACAAAGTAAATCTTTGCTATTATGTACCTCGAGTGTATGCTTGAACAGACAGGTGGAGAGGGTACCTGTGCAGTGTCTGGCGGGGGTTACTCAGGAGAAGGAGGGACTGCACCAACCATTCAGGCAGAATGACTATGTCTTCTGACGGATTAAATCTATGTACTTTTATGCTAGGAATACAGATGTAAACCAGTTATTCTTGTAGTTTACTCACTCCCACACACCTGTTCCATTTTATACTCTGTGTAGTAGCCCAGCTCCCATGACTTCTGAGGACCTCGTGCCCCTCCTACTCCATCTGCCTGGGCTATTCAGGCCACCCTACCCCGGCTTCAACTTAACCATTGGCGAGGTATGTCGTGATTTTCACCTATTTTCTTCCCTTAGCCCCCGATCGCATCCAGGCAGTCCGACGGTTGGACGCGACGCCACTGCCAAACATCCAGAGCATCTTTCCTTTCCCTGGCTCCGAGACGCCATTGCCCCTGTAAGCCCGGGTGCCCGCCGACCCCCAGAAACGCTGGGGTGTAGAAGACAACCCCCGTATCCCACCCCTTGAGGAGAACAGCATCCATAGGGATGCTCAATCTCCGTCCGCCTGCCGGTCCCCGACAACCCTGAGTCCGTTCCCGAACCCATGTCGCCAGCGTAGTGCGAGGTACGACATTCAACGCCTCCACCCTCAGCGCCATCAGGCCGGCATGGGGTATGCACACGTGTAGAGCTGGTCCCAGCCTGCTATTTGTGTAAAAACATTTTTCTTTATTTACAATCTACCATACTACCGGGGGGGCCGCAGGAAGCCGCATCGGCGGCAGAGGAGTTTTGGAGGGCCGCCACCGCTCAGGAGCAAGGAACGGTGGGGCCAATCAGCGCTACGCGTGCGATTTTCAATGGAGCGACTGGGCTATAATGGCCATTAGCCCAGTCGCAAGAGCTGCTGTTGTGTTCTTTCCCACACAACCCACCCCAGCCCCGACCTCTATTAAATAGTCAGTGGGGGTGGAGCCTTGGGGGGGGGGGGCTGTGAGTGGGTGAGGACTGAAATTACCATAGGAGCAGTTGACCATATGCAGCTGAGAGGCATGGGGTATGGGACATGATTCTGGGCTGTGCTGTTTTACTGCTACTGAACTTGGGAGGGAGGCAAAATAGTATGCTGGGTATGCTTGGACACCATGCTAGTCACACATACGGCTGTGGGATTTGACAGATGTGAACTGAGAAACTGCTAAAAATAGAGTACTGTGTATACTGTTTCATACTGCTGATTATAGTGCTGTTCTTCGATAGTGCTGCCTTATATGTGAGCTGTGATAACTTATGATTTATATAGTGCTGAGGGGTTTTGAAAACTGTTAAAGGGGATATCAGCGGATTGAACAGTTGATCAAGTGAGGTGGGCAAAAACTACTAGGCTGCAAGTGGCTAGGCCTGCTCACACCAAAATGAGGGTGGATTCGAGGCCGACCAGAGCAGGCATCTTGGGCAGGGTGACTGGGTGTTCGGGGTGTGGGGCAGCGATAATCCTAAATTGGGCATGGAAGAACGGAGGGTGCCCAGTGTGTTCCGAGCTGGCAGGACCTAGGGCAGAGGTAGAGGGGATCAGAAGAGAACTAGAAGACATGAGGGGGGGGAGGAGGAGGGGTGGAGGGAAATGGTCCCATGGAGGGTGGAGAGGCAAGTACAGCATACCCCAGGGTGCAGGTAGGAATGGGCCCCATGGTGACTACAGAAGGGGAGGGCGTATCACATGCAACTCAGAAGGGGTAGGGCGTATCAAGCAACAAATGGAAAACACCCCACGAGTGGGGCTGGCCAGAGGGAGATAAAGAGGGTAGGGGAGGCAGGTGACAACATGCTGGGGGCAGGCATTATTCTTAGCAACAGATACACCATGCTCTACTCAGGAGAGGAGGTAGTTGGGGGTGGGAGAGCAGGCGGGCAGAGAACATTTGGTTAGGCTGCCAGGGTGGGAATAGGAGGAAATGACACTTTGGGGGCAGGCAGTGAGAAGGGGACCAGTAAGACTGAGGTGGTGGGAGGCGGGGGACTGGGGCTGAGCAGACATCCAGGCTGGGGAGTCAGCCAAGGGGAGGGGTGGTAGGGCACTCTAGAGGGGCCAGGGGAGGATATCTGCCGAGTGGGAAGGCAGATGGGAGGGAGGAAAATTATGCCAGAAGGGAGGGAGACCGAGATCTGAGGGGAGGGAGGCAGGGAGGAGAGCAGTTGGAGGGGATCTGTGGGCTCTGGCCCAAAAGGAGTCCGGGGAGCGGGAGGGCAGCTGTGCTGGCCAGGAGGTTTGGGGGGAGTAAACTGGAAACCGTGCAGAAGGAAGAGCACGGTAGGTCACAGACTAGTGAACCACGGACAAATGAGGGTGCGAGGAGTAAGCTGGGGGCAGATGATAGAAGGAAGAGCCTAGAAGGGGTCAAAAGTGCCAGTAAGGGGGGGTAAAGGTGATCCTGCTGGGGGACTCCATGATCAGGGGCATCCAGTGGAAGGGAGTAGGGGAAGGTACAAGCAGCAAAGTCAGGGTTAAATGTATCCCGGGACTATCCGTTCACAAGGCCAAATTCCAGCTATGTTCCTTTGCTTTGGAATGCAGGGGATCCCCTGATTACCTAGTACACCTGGGCACAAATGATTTGGAAGGGAACAATGAACTGGAAATCCAGGCGAGGTTCCGGGAGTTAGCCAGGGTCTGCCATTCTATTGGGAGTTCAATCTCTTTCTCAGAAATCCTGCCTGTGCCTAGGGCATCCGGGGAGGCCAAGCACAAACTAAGAAGTGTGAACCAGTGGCTCAGGGAGTGGTGCAGGAGGAAGGGTCGGACTGGTGGGGAATTGGGGGAAAGACACATGGGATGATAAAGGGTTATATGCTAGGATAGACTACATCTTAACCTACAGGGAAGGAGATCTTAAAGCTGAAACTCACGGAATTCATAAACGGAAGTGGGTTTAAACTTGTAAAGGGGGGGAGGGACTAGTGCAGGACTGGGGACAGGAGGACTAACCGTGGTCCCTTGTCTACAGTGGCAAATAAGGTACGGGACTCCGATGGACACAATGCAAGAGCTGTGGAGAGGTCAAATAGAAGTCTTGAGGCCAAATCAGCTGTGCAGGGGTAGAGGGCGGTTCTGGTCAACGCCAGGAGTATGGGCAACAAAATGACCGCGCTACAGGCGATGCTGGCCGAAGGATCAGCAGATGTGGCAGCGATTACAGAAACATGGGCCACCCAGAAAAATGAGTAGGGCCTAAATTTGGAGGGCTATAAAATATTCAGGAGGGATAGAGAAGAGGAGTAGCACTGATAGTCAAGGATGGAATATTGGTAAGTGGAGTGGAAGAGGCAGCGTGGGGAGTGGAAGCTATTTGGGTAACCCTACAATCGGCAGGAGAAAAAAGATTAAAAGTAGGGGTGGTATATAGACCACCCGCAATGGATGAGGATCTGGAAGGGGAAAATTGATTGAGCACATCAAGTGGCGCTCTGACCGGGGAAAGGGTAGGGTGGTGGTCATGGGGGACCTGAATATGCCGGGGGCAGACTGGGACACGATGACATCAGCGGTGACCAGGGAGCAGAAGCTGATGGATGTGTTTCAGGATGCCTTTCTGGTCCAACAGGTGGGGGAGCCTACTGGAGGGGAGGATACTGGACGTTGTCCATGCAGACAGCAACCGGGTAAGGGATTTGGAGATGTGTAGCCCACTGGCAGGAGGAGACCATGACACGGTCTGGTTTATGCTGTGCCTAGAGGGGGAAGACAATCACTCAAACAGAGTGGTAATGGATTTCAGGGGGGCAGATTTTGTGGGCATGGGCAGGATACTGAGGGGGAGCTTGAGGCAGATCAGGCCAGACATGGATGTAGACAGATTGTGGGAGGCCATTAAAAAAGGGGTACAGGAGGCTACTATTTGTGTGCAAGGGAAAGGTGCAAAAATGGCAGGGCCAGCAAGCCGTGCTGGTGGACCAGGGAGGTGCAAGAGGCGGTAAGAAGGCTGCCTATGCATGTTTTAAGCGTTCCAGAGGGGAATGGGAGAGAGGGGACACGAGCTGTCAGCTAGAAGGGTCACAAGGGTGATGAGGGAATCAAGCAGGATGGAGCACAACCTGGCTAAGGATATACATGGGGGGGTTATAGATACATAGTGGAAAAGAGGAGGGGATAGCACAGATCCCCAGAATTAGGACTGGGGTGGATGGGCTCAGGAGGTGGGGAGCAGGCAGAGTATTTTGCCTCGATTTTTAGGGACGGAGACATGGACTTCATTCAACCAGAAAACGGGGGGGCCGGGGGCAGCTGAGAGGATAGGGCATAGGGAGATGAGAGGATCGAAAGAGGCCAGGGCACCAAGCGGGCCAGGCACAGAAGAGGACGGGGCCTTTACTGAGGAGAGGACTAGGGAAGGGGAAATCACAGAGGGAAACGTAAAGGAGGCCCTATGGGCGCTGAAAACGGACAAGGCACCAGGACCAGATGGGCTGCATCCAAGGGTACTGAAGGAACCAGCGGATGAACTAGCAGCTCCACTAGCTGTACTGTTCAACGCTTCTCTCCAGACAGGAAGGGTGCCCCAGGATTGGAGGGTGGCTCAAGCGATGCCCATCCACAAAGGAGGGGTCTAGGGAGGAGATGGAAAATTACAGGCCTGTCAGCTTAACGTCAGTGGCAGGCAAACTAATGGAGGGCTTCATCAAAGGGATGCTCGGGAGGCAACTGGATAGGCTGGGACACATGGATGACAAGTAGTATGGTTTCGTCCCAGGGAGATCGTGCCAGACCAACCTCACAGATTTCTATGACTGAGTGACAGGGACCCTGGACAGACAGAGTCCAGTGGACGTCTTATATCTGGATTTTAGTAAGGCGTTCAACTCGGTACCCCACTTTGGGTTATTGACAAAGTTGGGGGAGATGGGGGTGGGAAGACAGTTGCTTAAGTGGGTGGGAAACTGGCTTATAGATAGAACACAGAGGGTGGTGGTGACAGTGACTGTCTCCTCTCCTAGGAAGGTCGTCAGTGGGGTGCCCCAGGGGTCGGTAATGGGGCCACTCCTGTTCAACGCCTATGTCTCCGATATAGGGACAGGAGTTAGGAGTTACTAGTAGGATGAGCCTCTTCGCGGATGACTCTAAGCTGGGAGCACTGGCCGACGGGGAGGAAGCAAAGGTGGCAGTCCAGAGGGATCTGGACACCCTGGAGGGCTGGGCAAGGAGGTGGGGGCTAAGGTTTAACCCGGAGAAGTGCAGGGTGTTGCATCTGGGGGTCAGAACCCCAGGGCATGTTTATACCTTGGGAGGGGTTCCACTGCAAGCCACTTTGAGTGAAAGGGACCTTGGCGTGGTGGTAGACACCAAAATGAACAACGGCGGCAAAGGCAAACAAGTTACTGGGCTGTTTAGCCCAGCGAATAACGTCCAGGAGGAGTGAGGTGATCCTACCTCTGTACAATGCTTTGGTTACGCCGTACCTTGAGTATTGCATGCAGTTCTGGAGGCCGCGCCTTAAGAAGGACATAGAGCTGTTGGAGAGGGTCCAAAGGAGGGCAATCAGGATGATCCGGGGCATGGGGGATAGGACCTATGAGGACAGGCTGCAAGCCTTTGGGCTATACTCACTGGAGGAGAAGAGAGATGGGGGGACATGATTGAGGTTTTCAAATATGTGAAAGGGGTTAACAGGGGTAGAGCCAAAGATATGTTCAGGCTAGAGCAAAGGGCACAACCAGAGGACATAAGTGGAAACTGGAGGGAGGAACCAACAGGGGAAAACGTAGAAGGCATTACTTCACAGAGAGGGTCGTACAGCCATGGAATGCATTGCTCAGGAGCCTAGTCGAGCAAGACACTGTGGAGGGCTTCTAGAGGGGGTGGGACAGATGCACAGGGGTACTGAAGCCAAGACTGACCCTCACGGGGACGGGGGTGCCCGCTAAAGGCTGGATACCGAGCAGACACGAAAGACCGACAGGCCTATTCTGCAGGCATTTAGTATGTTAGCAGGTTATACTGCAGTGAACACATCAGGCTGATTCAGTGGACTCCCAAGTAGCCACAAATCCTAGAATCCCCTGAAGCTAATGCCCGAGATGGGCTGCAGCAGTGGAAGATACAACAGCCTGCAGTGCATGCTGGAGTTTTTATAAGCTCTGACCTTTTGTTTACTGGTCCTGTTCTCTTGGGTTTAAGTACAGTCACAGAGAACTAGAGGATTATACTTAGCCCAGGGAGTACAGCGTGCCCAGCAATCATCTGATCAGAGTTTATAAAAGCTCTAACATGCACTGCAGGCTACTGATCTCCCACTGCTGCAACTCTGCTCTGACATCAGCTGCAAGCGACTCTGGGATTTCTGGTTATAGTAAATGTCAGCTTGGGAGTCAGCAGAATCAATCTGATGCAATCTATGATACTGCAGTAAATGAAAAAAAAAAGTTTCTGCACACACAATAAAATGGGACCAGACCCACAGCTGGGTGGGGGCTCCTGGTTTTCTTCTCCTTTAATGCTCATGGAATGCATGTCCTATCATGGCTTACTTATAAAATGGTTAGAAAAAGTCTAATAACTAATTTGGACAGAAGCAGTCACCTGACCATACATTCTACAGAGAATAATGTATGGGTAGAGGCGTACAATTAATTTTTACATATGTCCAAGGTGAGTGATGCATCATAAACCCCAAAAGCAAAACTCAAGGGGTTTATATAGGCATCACACACCGAGGGGGTATATAAATAGAATAATAGATAGGTTCCTGTGCATTACAAGGTAGTAATTCCATCGAGAGGTTCTGGGGACATTGGGAACCTCGAGAGCGAAGCTCGAGAGATTCCATGTCCCCAGAACCTCGAGATGGAATTACTACCTTGTGATGCACAGGAACCTATTTTTTTATATTTTTTAATATATGGATGCGATTTTCTGATTTTTGTTCTTTTCTCTCAGGTGGTTGGCCGCTGCAGCAAACAAGTCTCTTCGTCCTGGCCACGCGCCATACTGTCTCACTGCTCGGTGTTTTTTTTTGTTTATTTTACTATGGACAGCCTACCTTTTCCATGTCTGGGGAATGAAGGATCAACTGGACATCTTTATTTCTTGCCTTTTTAAAACAAAAAAACTCCAAAATGTTCGAGTTCAGAAACATTCTTGGTAAGCGAGACAGTGGCCACCATGTTTTTTGAACTGTTCTGCCCGCCCTAACTGGAAAAGCGGCCAACTGGAATGCACGTTCTGAAAGATGTTGGGAGCTACACTAGCGCATGCACTGTTGTGTTTTGGTGATAATACTATCGTTCACGTCCCGAACGATAGTATTACGGCACCTGAACAATGGTATTATCACTCCTGAAGTGTAGTATTATCACTTTGTGAGTGATACTATTATGGAGAATTTTTTGCATGCATTTCTACTATATTATTTTCATGATCCATATATTAAAAAAAAAATTATACATCTGAGCACACATATTGGTGTACATGACTTTACTGACTGCATAAATTTAAAAAAATGGGTAAAGGTTTGCTTTTCTTGCATTCTTGCTTGCAGGGTGCTGTTCTAGTACTTAGCGCCGAGTCTTCCTATTTCACGGCCCCCGCTGCTTGTCCAGAGGCTGTGAAACACCTTATCCTGCACCCAATGGTATTCCTTGAAGTCTGGACCCAGCTTCACTGCCTGCCCTGGAATTCACAATCCAGTAATGCTGTGGGCATGCTGCCCAATAGCACTGAGAGTTTTGGATTGGTTTTCATGTTGCCCCTCATGTTCACTGCAGTGCTAGCACTCTGGTGCCACCTGTTTCTCCTCTGCAGACTACCAAGCTGCCAGCCCTGGGACTCAGGAGCTGCTGCTGAGCACCTGATGGCACATCACTTTTCTGTCCTAGTCCCAGTCCCACAGCATAGTTCTGTTGCCAGGATCGCAGGACAAATTCATATGGCAATATCTGTGGGGATCATCTGGGAAGTCAGCCAATAATCTGCGGTTTCATAAACAACATGCTCACACTACTTACTGTATTTGAGTGACAGCTATGAGCTGTTTTGCACTTGCCATTATGACCAGCTGGTTATACCAGTGGCTACATATAAAATAATGTATGGGGTGATGCACATTATGATTTTTTTTTTCTTAAAACAAACCCAAGGTGTGTAATACCACATAAACCATGAGTTCAAAACATAAGTGGTTTGTGATGGTATTACACACCCAGGGTGTGTAAAGAAACCAAGAATGTAACATCCCATACTTTATTTTATGTAATTGATGGTCAAGTAGGGGTGAAGAAAAAAAAAAAATCGCTGTTGGGAAAGGAAGACACTGGTGTGACATGGGAGTGCAAATGTGGAGCAGACGGCTTTCACTTTCGATGTCTGGTTGCCGTCAGCCAACCTGAATACGTTGAAAGCAGCAGTTTTGCAATACCATAGTATGCCAAAAAGAACCCTTAATTTCCTGTCATTTCAAAGAATAGCATTGTTTAAATTAATATGTGGGACTGAATGAGTGGTGGGGAAGTGGTGGCAGTGAGATGGCAACAGCTTTTACTTTCACACTGACTTTGCTTCACTTTGTCCAACAGACTGGCTGATACCCACGCCATAATAACCAGCCGGTTATGATGTTAGAAAGTGGTGTCAGTCCAGCCAATAAATCAGCACGCCAGTAATTATAACACAGTTATCTGGGACTAACTGGATCAAGTACAATTTATAAACAGAATTACGCATGGGTAAAGGTTTGTTTTATACACCCAATGTGTGTGTGATACCACTTGGAGAGCGAGGCTTGTGCAGTTTAACCAGCATCCCACACTGAGGGTATGTAAAAAAAAAAACAAAAAAAAACCCAGGTTTCATTTTTTTATAATTGCTGGATTCAAAAAAATTAGAACTGCAGAATCAGTTTATGTTTCTGAAGTCACATGCTCTTGCTCTGCAGTGAAAAAGGATGTTTTTCGTTCCCAAGCTGCGCCCACAGCTGTTTGTTGCTCAGTTACACACACTTGTGTATAACGGAGAATTACAACCCAGTTTTTATTTTGTAAAAACAGTTAACCAGTAATCATTTCTCTATTTATCCTCTATAAATGCAGTTGGTGAAACAAAGTTATTTAGACTTGACGGCAACATCATTAAAAAAAAAAAAAACACACATCAGAGCACTGAGGAGAAACAAAGACATTATTAATCTGCCATTTTTGCAGAGTGGGGACTTGTCCCAATTTGCACTTTTACAGTAACTTACTGGTTACTGCAGTGTAGCAGGTTATCAGACTGCTTCTGCTGACTTCCAAGATGTTTTCTGTAACTACAAATCCCAGAATCCCCTACAGTTGACATCAGAGCAGAGTTGCAGCAGTGAGAAATTCGTAAATATATGTTTATTAACATTTATTACAATGCATGGCTATGCAGTATTACAGTCTGTGCTGTACACTTATATACCATACTAGATAAACGACACTGTTTAAAGTAAAATAATAAAACCTATGGGGCCTAGCACAGCAGTAGGACAGCATGGGTCCCAAAAGTTGCAGCAATGGCCGTCTCACTTTCTATACCCACAAAAATGTACAGAGGGTGCATGACTTACGGGGTAGCATCTATCCTTATCATCCATTGTCCTCCACCCTCCATTCCTGTCCCATCAACCTGCACACACACACCCCAACACCCGTGTCCACTGTCTAGGGAACAAATGTGGGACACGTTGCATGAAATGTAAAAACCCACAGTCCACCTGGACGTAAAATTGCTCATTTTATCATTTAAGTTAGAACTAATCCTCTCCATGGTGTATATGCTGCTCACTGTATCCCACCAATGTTGAAAGGTATGCGGCTGTAGTGTTTATTTTTATGTATGACTTTGTTGACACAGCCATTGAACCATAAAACTTTTGGGACTTATGCTGCCCTACTGCTGTGCTAGGGAGAGCAAGGCCCCATAGGTTTTATTATTTTACTTTAAACAAAGTGTCACTGTTTATCTGTTGTGTGAGCCACCTCCTGGTAATACACTTCAATACAGCTACTACAGCACGATGTTCAGGAATTACTTCACTGGTCTTCCCTTTGTCCTGCTTGGGGTATTGGGAAGGGGGGAAAAAAACAACATCTCAAGGCTTAAACCGATTCCTGTCCTCAACTTCCAACACGGCTGCATCTAGATTCCTGAAGAAAACTGAGAGAAGGGGGCATGCCCAAAGTACAGTACATGACTATGCGTGGCCCTACTTACCCCACAGGCTCACCAACAGGTTGCACTGGATTCCTGTCCAAACTTGGGTACAACCACCTGAGTCCTAAAATACTCCATCAAGTGCTCTGACCCATACTTTCTTCAGATATAAGACAATGTGACTACTTGCCTCAATACAGCCCCTTTCCCACACTTTAAGGCACAGTTTCCTCCACAGCTCTGTACCACAACTAGTAGCAAGATAATGTGTGGAGTGTGCTTGTGTACCTTGTATGGCTTGGTAAAGAAGCAAAATAAGGTGACTGGTGAGTTGTGAGGCGGTCTGATACGCCAGTAGTGAGATCAGGGGTAGAAGCCTAGTGGGGTATCTCACAGCAGTGTGCCAAGAAGCAAGGTAATGTTGGACCTGTAGGTATCGCAAGAAGTCTCTTTGCTCCAGACCATATTGGGCTTGCATCTCAATAAAAGTCTTTATCCACTGGTCATAAACAGAACTATGTCAGATATACCAAGTTCTGCCTCCACCATCTCTGGAATGTGGGATCCTCTGTGACTGGAGACAAACCCCTCCAGGAAGGCAACAGTACTGGTCCAGATAAAAGCTGGGGTGAGGTTCAGCTAAGACACTGTTTCTCTCCATTCCTGCCTTATATCCGCCATTCACTGGTTCTGAGGCTGTAAAGTCCTCTCTTGAGTGGGTCCCATAGAGAATCCAGGCCCTATCCCAGAAGGTGAGGGGGCATCCTGTTCTAGGTCCAGCCACTGCAGGCCTTGCCCGTCTGTTTGCCACTGGAGGAGAATACGCAACTGGGTGGCTGCATAAATCAGGTAATGCCAGCCCTCCTTTTGCCCTTGGAAGCAATTCTGGGACATCTCCCTGCCCACACAAATCCTGAAATGCCTATCTGCCATTTTCTCCAGTCCCGTTTAGGGATCTGAACTGGGACATTCTGAAATGCATAAAGGCAGCAGGACAATGTCACCATTCTCACCATGTCTACTTGGCGAATCAGGCTCAAGGGGAGGTTATGCCAGTCCTGAAGATTAGCCAAGTGTCGAGAGGGGTCAAAAATGTACTTTGTACAATCTGTCTACGTGTAGTGAGATTTTATACCAAGATATTTAATCTCATGTAAGTCCAACTTAAAGGAGTACTCTGATGTTTGGGAAGCTCTAAGGGACTAGTATAGAAGGAGGACCTCAGTTCTGGTCATATTTTAAAGATAGTCAGACACCCTGCCAAAGGTCTCCAACAGGTAAAAAGAACTCCGGCATGGTAGTGTCTGGGTCCGGGTGTGTCATATACAGCAGGACATTATCCACATATAATGAGATCCGATGCTCAGCACCCCGCAGAGTCACCCTCATCACTGTAGCACTTTCCTTAATAGCCTGGACTAAAGGCTCAACGTAGAGTGTGAAAAGGAGTGGTGAAAGGGGCATCTTTGATGGGTTCCCCTGTCCAACCTGAAGGGTGAAGAGATATGTCCACTGGTCTTGATGAATGCCTGTGGTGAGGCATATACCCACTCCAGGAAAGTGTTAAAGTCTAGGGAGGAGCCAAGCTTATGGAGATCTGCAAAATGATAGGGCCAATGCACCCTATCAAATGCTTTTTCAGCATCTAAACTGGCTAACAGGTAGGGGGTAACCATCTTATGTATCTGGTGGAGGACACTGAATGTGCTTTGGATGTTGCCTTTGGTCCGGCAGGCGCAGACAAAACCCATCTGATCCAGGTGTTATCAGTGGCGGCAGGAGAGGATCCAACCTTTGAGCTATTACTGTCATAAATAATTTATAAATCTGTATTCAAGACCGAAATTGGCCTATATGATTGACATTCGAATCCTTCCCCCGTTTAGGTACAACTCAGATAGTGATGCATTGCCAGGTATTTGGCATATCCCCTACTGCCAGGACTTCGTTGTAGACTTCTGCCAGCTGTGGAATGAAGAGATCCTTCAGGATCTTGTCAAATTTCAAGATATAGCCACCCAGGCCAGGGGGTTTTGAGTGTGGGTCCTGCGCAATGTGCCTTCCAATTCCAAAGCTTGTACAGGGCTAGTCCAAAGGGCCACCTACTGCTAGGTGAGCTGCAGGAGGGCCACTAGTATCAGGAATGCCTCAGTGGCCTCCGTACTATGGGGCTCCTTGAAGGTACACAGCTGGGTTTAATAATGGCGAATGGCCGCTGCCACTTCACTTGTTTTATGGAGGTGCTGCATAGTGGTTGGGTGCTTCAACTGAGCTACTGTGGCCTTGACTTTCTGCTTCCTAACTTGGTGTGCCAATACTCAAGTGGTTCAGGCCCCCCCCAATAGTATTTATGATGGAGGAACATTACTGCCAATTCTGTTGTCTCAAATATGAGTTTATCCATATTCTGCCTAGTTTTGTCCAGCCGTGATTTGACTGATCTATTGCCCTGCTTATGCACCTGGTGGAGGAAATGAAGGGTATCATGTAGATCTGCCACCCTCTGGTTGCGCTCCGTCATTCTGATGCAATACTCTATGATACAGCCCTTCAACAAAGTGTTTTTTTTTTTTTTTTTTGCCATAGACGTCTTTATCCTCCTCTGTTAGGACGGGTGGCTCATGAGCCCCACCCCCATTACCTGCAGCTGTCTCTCACCACTGCTGGGTTTCTAGTAATGGACCGTGTCCGGTGGATCCCCCCCACCCTGTGGCAGGGCTAAGAGGTGAAGGGCTGTCCTCCCAAGACAACAAATGCAGAGGCTCCAGTCCATGACATGGTGCAGCGGGCTACTCGGAGATGGGCAAGGTTTTGTGGCGCTCAGCCTCCCATTTTCTGCTTTTCTTCCCCACCCAATGTTGGGGTGCACACATCAGAATGTGCATGTGGAGGCACCCATGCTCTGCAGAAGTACTGCAGTACCCACCCCCTTGTGTTGCTCTTGGCCATCCTACTACCAGGCCTCCACATGATGGCAGTCACATGGCAGAGTCAGTAAGCACCCAACCCCTCGGAGAGGGGAGCAGTCCATCATGCAGTCTCCTGTGTCATGGATCCACTCAAAAATATTGTTAGTCTGCTTCTATGCATGCCTGGAAACAGCAGGCATTACCCCCTGGTTTGCATAGCATTCTCCTATGTTATACCAGCTATTTAATACCTTGTAGGCTGGGGTGCCAACTGAGAATGTGCAGCCACACTATGGCAGGTCAGGGTCTCCAAAGTAGGGGCTAATGATGAGGCCTATTCCAGCAGAACAACTCCTTAGCAGGGGGTGGTCCCTCCTGGTCGGGGGGGGGGGGGAGTAGTTCTCTGAAATGGTTTAGGTATGGGTTGGTCTGGGAACTGATGTCATGGGGGTGGCAGCAAAATAACCGTCCCCCAACCACAACCCCAGGCACTGAAATGTCTCTAACAGGCAAATGATTAGAAATGGAGAACCAGTAAAAACAGTAAAACGCAGTAAATCTGGAGCCTATAAATAAGATGCATGCTCCCTGCATGGACATGTGGCAGCCGGCCGAGGAGGTGTGAGGAGGGCTGCACCAGCCACCGTCTGCACTCCTGAGGCACTGAAGATGCTGTTAAGGGAATCGGGGGGGAGGTGACGGAGTTCAGTGCAGCAGTAGGAGGGTGCTAGATGGCAGGGATTGCTGCAGTAACACGGCGGTACTGGTGATCGGGGGTTACCAGGACACACCAGGGACTCGGTTGTTCTGTCCCTGCACCTTACAATTTACACAAAGCATATGCTCAGAAATGGATGGTGTTTCTGGTATGGAGCAGTGGAATCGGTGACTGGGGCAGGTCACTGGACACCAGCGACATCTAATACTTGTAACAGGACAGGATGGGGGTTGGGACACTGGGCACTTGGGGGCTATCTTTGTGTAGCTGTCTGGCGACAGCGAGAAGTACTAGGCACCAGGGATGAGAGATATACTGGTCGGGCTGTGCGCCCAAGGGTGCGGCGACCACTAGGCACCAGGGACTGTGGCTGTGCATTGGAAGGTATGGGGACCATTGGGCACCAGGGACAACAACACACATCTGGGAACAAGGAAAAGGGGGGGCTGTGCCACATTAACCTGCCTCTGTTACCCACGCAAATGACCCTTTAGTGCTTTGCATGCCCAATGGGCTCATTTGCATGAGTCCCTCTGAAAATTGCAGAAAGCACTTTAGCGCTACCCACTCATGAGGTGCATTTCGGCATCCACGTCTTGGTAGTGCTGCTTGACTTAGTGCTGTGCAGACATGGCCCTTTATTCAGTAGGATAGCGCCGGTGCGCTATTCAACTGAATATAGCATCCTCAGACCCCTCTGCAACTACAATGAACCGCGTAAACCTTTGCGCTCTGTTTTACACTTTTCTGAATATTGGGCTCCAGAACTTATAAAAACTCTAACATGCACTGCAGGCTACTGAATCTCCCACTGTTGCAACCCTATTCAGATGTCAACTGCAGAGAATTCTGGGATTTGTAGTTACAGGCAATGTCAGCTTGGAACTCATTGGAATCAGTCTGATACTATCTACTATACTGCAGTAAACTAAGTAAACAAACAAAAAAATATATATATTTGTGCACACAAAGTGTAAACTGGGATCAGCCCACATTTGGGTGTGGGGCTCTTAGTGTTGACTGTACCTTTTAATGAAAATTCCCTTAGCCCTGCCACCTAGCTGAGTAAATCAACCTGCAAAACCCAGTTTATGTTCCGCTTTTTCAACAGGGAAATTATTCTCCATTGCTGCTGTCCACATCTTTCATCTAAAACCTCTGAACCGCAACATGCTGAACTGTGTGGTTCAAAGGTTTAAAACAAAAGATGCTATCTTGCATTTAATTACATACAGCACATAACAATGGTGATTAATAGCATTAGAAACAAGGTACAAAGTAAATGAAAAAGTGTTCTTTTTTACATTGTTATATGCAACATCTGGGTGGCAAACGTGTGGGACTGTCATTTACAAGTGGCTACAAGAAAACAAGATTCACAAGGGCAACATGTTCTTGTAACAGAAGTATGGGGACAAGATGAGAGCATCGTGAACCAGAAAGTCAATGGCAGTTTTTCTTCTCTTGCTCTACATCTTTACACAGCGGTTAATTTAACCCTTAGACTGCCATTAGAATGCACTGTAGTTCTGGATGGATATATCAGTCTGCGGCCCTGTAAGGGTTAAATAAATCAAAAATAAACTTAAAACAATGTTTCTATGGTTTACTTTACCATGTGGATAAATATCTTCGTTGGCATGGACAAAAGACAGCTTGCCACCCATCAAGACTGTCCCCTACACTATGTATAGTCACTAAATTTGTCATTTTCTCTCAATCTAAACTTGTTTCTGTCCCCCTCCCCCCCCAAAATGTATTACACTGCACTCATTTTATAAGTACAATAACCCATTCCAGAGAATGGGGTTACTTGACTTAACACACTCCCCAGGTGGTTGAAGACTAACACACCCCCCGAGGTATGCTTTAATTTATAACCCCATGCCCTCCTGTACATTACTGTTTGCAAAACTAACAAGGATCTATACAAAGCCCACAAGGCTGGTTGAAACCCAGTGATGAGAGGCCCAGACATGGGTGCAGACTAGTCAGGGGAGGGAGAAGTGAAGAGGGACATTAGGAAATTTTTCATCGAAAACATGGTGTAACAATGGAACAAAATACCGAAGGAGATGGCGGAGGCTAGTTCTATAAATGGATTCAAGGTCAGGTGGGACAGATACAAATGGACTGTAGTACCAAAAAGGGAGGTAAGGAGTGAGGGAGCAAAGTGAAGGGGGGTATGCTGAGGGAATCGAGAATCAGATCTCATGGTATAAACCCCATTAGATAGCAGTCGGGGCAGACAGGAAGGACCGTGGGTCTGTTTCTGCTGCTATGTTTTATGTTTGAGCAAAATTATCATTTTGGGAATCAACATACTGTCAGAATGATTATTTTAGTGCCATTTTCACCCATCCAAAAGCCTGCAATACCTCTGTTATAACTTTGTAAATCATACATTATTCTAGCACGATTTTGTAAAGTTCCTGTTATCTTCCACTTACTCTGTTACTAAGGAAGTCTGTATGGAACATGCAACATAATTAAGTAAGCACTAAGACATGGCAGGGTGTGCAGTAAACTGATCTGACCGCATGCCCAGGGGCACAGTAAGGCACGATGTTGCAGGCCAAATTCCTTGAAGCCCCTGGAAGTGTGGTCAGATCTGTTCAATGCACCTCAACCCCTCTTTAGTGCCTACTGCACTTATAAAATTAGTTTTTTATTCACATTTACATACTAACAAACTAAAGCCCGCAGATTAGGCCTGATAGTCTTCGTGTCTGTTTGGCAGCCAGCCCTATTAGGCGCTCACTCTCCCACCCCCAGCCCCCGAGAGGGTCATCTTCAGCTTCAGTATACCCATGCACCTGTCCCACCCTCTTGAAGCCTCCACTATGCCTCCTCCACTAGACTCCCGGCAGGCATTCCATGGCCCCACCACCTCTCAGTGAAGTAATGCCTTCACGTCTCTCCCTGTAAGTTCCCCTCCAGCTTCCAGTCATGCCCCCGGTTGTGCCCCCTTTCTTTAGCCTGAATATTTCTTTGGCTCCACCCCTGTTAATCCCTTTCACATATTTGAAGACCCCTATCATGTCCTCCTGTCTCTCCTCTCCTCTCCTCCAGTGAGTACAGCCCAAGGACTTCCAGCCTTTCCTCATAGGTCCTTTCTCTCATGCCCTGAATCATCCTGGTTGCCTTCCCATGAACCCTCTCCAGCAGTGCTATGTCCTTCTTAAGGTGAGGTCTCCATAACTGCACGCAATTACTCAAGATCGCGTGGACGACTACACAGAGGAAGGACCTCCTCCTCCTGGACATAACTTCGAGGCTATGCAGCCCAGAATCCTGTTTGCTTTTGCCGCAGATCTTCTGCAGTTTTCAGTGTTATTCATTTTGGTGTCTACCACCACCCCCAGGTCCCTTTCACTCGTTGTGGCTTGCAGTGAGATCCCCCCCGGGTGTATACATGACCTGGGTTTCTGACCCCCAGATGCAGCACCCTACACTTCCCTGGATTAAACACCAGTCCCCACCAACTTGACCACCCCTCCAGGGTATCTAGATCCCTCTGGACTACCTCTCTCGCTTCATCCCAGTCGGACAGTGCTCCCAGTTTTGAGTCATCCACAAAGAGGCTCATCCTACTCCTAACCCCCATCCCTATATCCGAGACATAGGCATTGAACAGGAGTGGCCCCAGTACCGAACCTTGGGGAACCCCACTGAAGACCTTCCTAGGGGAGGAGACTATCCCACCAACTACCACCCTCTGTGTTCTCCCCGTTAGCCAATTTTCTACCCATCTAAGCAACTGTCCCCCCCATCACCCCCAGCTTTGTCAAGAACCCAATGTGGGGTACAGAGCCGAATGCCTTACTGAAATCCAGATATAGCACGTCCACCAATCTTTGTCGGTCGAGGGTCCCCGTCACCCAGTCATAAAAATCTATGAGGTTGGTCTGACATGCTCTCCCCGGGACAAAACCATACTGTTTGTCATCCAGGTGCCCCAAACTTTCCAGTTGCCTCCCGAGCTTCTCCTCGGTGAAGCCCTCCATTAGTCTGCCTACCACAGACGTTAGGCTGACAGGCCTGTAATTTCCCCATCTCCTCCCTAGACCCCCCCTTTGTGGACAGGCACCACATGAGCCACCCTCCAGTCTCAAGGCACCCATTCTGTCTGCAAAGAGGCATTGAAAAGTGCAGCTAGTGGAGCTGCTAGTTTGTCCGACAGTTCCTTCAGAACCCTCGGATGCAGCCCATCCGGCCCCAGTGCCTTATCAGTTTTCAGCACCCGAAGGACCTCCCTCACCATCCTCCGATTTCTCCCTCCCAATCCACCCCCTCAACTAAACATCCATCCCCTTCTAGGCCTGGCCCACCCAATGCCCCAGCCTCTTCCGGTCCCCTCGACTCCATCTGACCTCTCTGCTCTGCTGTCTCCCCCATCCTCCCTTCCGGCTGAATGGATCCCCTGTCTACTTCCATAAATATCGAGGCGAAGTACTCATTTAGCACTCTGCCTGCTCCTCCACCTCCTGAGCCCATCCCTCCACAGTCTTAATCCTGGAGATCTTTGCTCTTCCTTTTCTCTTCTCCCCTATTTATCTATAAAATCCCTTTCCACCCCTCTGGATATCCCTAGCCAGGTTTTGCTCCATCCTCGCCTTGGCTCCCCTCACCACTCTGGTGAACCTCCTTGCTGTCAACTCATAGTCGCCGCTCTCCCTCGTCCCCCTGGAGCACTTAAAACATGCATAGGCAGCCTTTTTATCCCTCACCGCCTCTTGCAACTCCCTGGTCCACCAGCACGGCTTGCTGACGCTACCATTTTTATGCCTTACCCTTGTACATGAGCTAGTAGCCTCCTGCGCCCCTTTCTTAATGGCATCCCACAAGCTACCAACATCCATGTCTGGCCCAATCTTGTCCAAGCTCCCCCTTAGAATCCTGCCCATGTCCAAGAAGTCCATCCCCCTGCATTTCTGCAATTAGATAAATATGCTTATGTAATAAATATTATAACTTGATGAATTTATGTTAAAATAGTCCTTCTTCCTGGTTTGCTGTGGGACTGTTGTCACGTTGCAGCATCAGTAGTCTTTTTTTTTTTCCTGATAGAGAACATGACTGGCCCGTACCCCACCCCCACACACAGTGCCACGACAGACTACAAATGGAAATTTTAATGTGACGCATGGTTTGTTTTTTGTTATTGAGATTATGACCACTTTGCTGTCTAACATGTATCAGGATCAGGTGAGAGAGAGTGATGTTACTATATATCGGAACAGAGAGCGGGAGCACGACGAAGGTAGCAGCCTTACTGAGTGGGCGGATGCATTTTTGACCGCCCACTGCTATCTCTACAAGAACCTATGAGCTGGGCAGGAAACTTAACACAAATTAATAAAATAAGCATCTTTTACTTCTGTAAACAGAGGCGCCGATGGCAGCACAATCAGCAGCAAAGACAGAGGGAGGAGACGTGCTGCACGAATAGCAGCAAAAACAACACAACCAGTTCATAAATACATTGGTTAATTTACTTTTAGTTTTTAATACAATATGTGTAGGGCTGAAATTTTCTATGAAAAAACGTGCCTAATATATTACTGGAAGACTTCTGACCGGAATGATTATTTCCTCGCTCAGCTACCGGGAAAAAATGGCAGCGTTTGAAAACCTCAGTGATCTAATTTGGCACACTGATTTTTTTTTTTTTTTTTTGTACTGCAGCCCTGATTTTGAGTACTTGTTTTACCTATGCATCAGATGGATTTGATGCACAGGTAAGAACTTATAAGAGTACAGGATTCTCTCTCACCCATTTTATGCATATGATCCATAAACAGAAGAATAGGCCATCTCATGAAGACAGACAGCAGATGCAGATTAAAACTGGAAGGATTTGGATCCTATTTTTCAAGCAGCTGTTCTTAGTAATAAAAATGTGTGGAAGGCAAGTATAGAAAATATGTTAAAAGCCAGGCCCGGTGGCATGGAGGGCAGAAGTACTGGACACCTTACCTTCACATGGAGGACTGAGGATCAGCGGTGGCTGGGAAGCAGCACAGTGGGACCAGCAGACAAGGGCAGGAGGCATAATGAGTCAAGACACATGCGCGGATGCATCATATACAGTTCCCAATGCCCGACTTGCTTGGCATCCCCCACAGGCCTCCCACATGACCTTTACGTGACAGGCCAGCTGCCAACCATGGCCCTGACAAAGTGGTGGTTAATCCATAAGTCCACGAGACAGCTCAGTGGTAGGCTAGGGGGATGCCACCAGGACAAGGGGCACCAGGAGATGAAGAATAGTAAAAGAAAAAAAGAAAATATAGTTAAATGTAAGCAAAAAAGAAGAAAATATATTTAAGCATAAGCAAAATAGTGTGTAAAAAAAATATTTTCTCAAAGTGTTCCCACAGATATTACTACAACTCTTTAAAGAGCCACTGAAGCTTCAAGAAGAACTTTGAATATAATAATAGTAGGATGGAAAGCAACTTTTATTTCTCATTAGCTCTGTATCTGTTATCCCCATTATTTATTACTGAGGTCATATGCATGAAAACAGGAGAGTGTTCATCGGCTTCTATTGTTTCCTCCCAACTTGAGGTCATAATCCTCTGCTTGTCACATCACATTTACTCCCATGGCAACAGACTGATGTCACAACAAACCATTATAATTTCGAGTAAGGAATAAGCTATAGACACAGATGAAATCTTAAGGGATAAAGATCTTGTTTTTGTGGGAATTTCTTCAGTAATGAAAAATGAGGCGAAGCAAGCTAGACAAGATATATGAAATACAAGCCGAGTTGTGTCTAAATATTACATTTCCCAAAGGCGTCAACTGCTCTGTAAAACAATGCTTTAGGTCCAAAAATGCTGCAAGACAGTCAATGATCCTGGGTCCAAGGAAGCCAAGCTATTTGTTTTTTCATACTGAAGGTTCATCATATCACCACAATGCACTTTCCTAAACAAAACAAAAAAAAAATCTAACCACACACTACCTCCCTGAGAGGCCAATTAGGAATCCATGTGTAAAATCTTGATTTATCAGGACATTTCCTATGGTTAAAATCATGGTGCTTTGCAAGCAAGGGAGTATGTGCCCTGACTGAGCATGAAAGGCTCTTACAAAGAAGATCAATGCACAGAAAAGCCAGTTTTTATATGTACATTATCTTTCATAATTACTCAAGTGTAATAAACACTGCCCATTAAACAGACTGGTAGCATCTACTAATGATTGTAAAATAAAAACTGGATGAAGCATAAAACTATGGTGTTTATTGCTAGATTAGCATAATACTATGGTGGCAGTTTATTTAGCAACCAAAACATGGCTTGACAAGGTATAGACAAGCAGCCAGTGAATATGAAGTCGGGCGGGGGGGGGAGAGAAGAGATCCGTTTTTCACAGTAATATGCAACAGGCTTACGAAAAATCTGGAACCATAAACAGAACATATAATATAAACTGAAATGTATCTAAATGTTTTATATAACCAGTTTCCCCATTGACATCAGAGCTCTTTAGCACCCCCTGAAAGGAGAACTGTGGGCTCATTGTAAAGTTTTGTATTTCAAACAGTAGTTTGGTGCTGTAAGAATAATCACTTATGGTGCTGGAAATGGAGTTGCAATATACATGTTTATCTGGGGCACCAAAGCAGACATTATATAATGCAGCTGCCAACTGCCCCCCAGATCCCAGTAAATAAACACCACAGCCATGCAGGACTGGGACATGGTAATGCATGCTTCTACGTACAGAGAATTTCCAGATCTCATAACTGATGTAACCCATTACGGCTGCAAACCTAACATGGACTTCTGTAAAAAGACATTTATATTAAACTTAAGTCCATGTTCGACTCTGTAACCATAATGGGTAATATCAAATATGACTCTGGAAATTCTCTGTACATAGAGACATGCGGTGTATAAGGGACAGTACCACTTTCCATTTTTGTGTGGTTTCAGTCAGGAACAGTGATAACGTGCACCAAAAGGGCAAAAGCTGTATCCTGCCCAGAAATTACCCCGTTTTCCTTTGCAAGTGGGTCCAAATTGATATAACTACTCTAGAACATCCAAAGAAAAGGAACGTGAACTGTTCAAAATATGCCATTTATTATGTTTTCACCCAGTAGGTTCTTTAGACCCACATTTTCTGCACCAGTGAATCACATTCCACCCATGTTGTAAGCACCCAGTGTTAGTTTTCCATGATCTTGGACAGTTGGCCGCAGCATTTCATATTGTCTGCTTTGGAGCCCCCGATGAACATCTACACCAGAACTGTTTCACCTTACAGCACCAAGTGAAGCAAACTGCCTTTGGTAACCACTGACTGAAATATAAAGTTTTACCATAAGCCCATATACAGAATCATGGAGGAGCACATCAATTGTTATGCAATAAATTTAAATTGAACTCCAGGCTCATAGTTAACCATGCAGGGTATCCAAATAGAATATTTAGCAAGATTCCGTTCTCTCCCTTTAAAAGCCATCTATTTTGCTATACATCTGTCAGGAGACCAATGTTAGACAAGCAGTCATTTTTGTTGGGTGCACCCATGAGAAAAAAAAGGTTAGCATTCTGAATGACTAAATATGACCTACAGATGTCACATTCACTTGTCAATTCACATCTATGTCTCATATTCAGGTAGCAATGGGGCAACACGCACTTCCTATTATATAAGTGAGAACCTCCAAAGACAATATTCCCAGCAACTGAAGCAAAATCTTGAGCTCCAACGATGGAAAATATAGAATTAAGCTACCCCTGCTGCAATACACTGGTTATCCGGGATACACAGATCATAACAGGATCAGACAGTGCCTGGTTATCATTGTGAACCCGGGACACAGACTTCCTGCTGCCTAACACTGTGCCTGGACTGCATGTGGTCTGCGTAATTCTTTCATGACATTTGCAATTACTGTGTGTTCTTTATGGCAGATAAAGGCTGGCAGTAATCCCAAAACAAAAGCAATCCCCATTCTTCTGCTACACACAAAACCCTCAACATATATCTGCAAATCTCCTGGTTATGTTAATATTTAATGCCCAGAAAAAAACACCACCTTGTGAACCTTTGTAGCTTCATCTATAAGGCCTGAAATGCTATCAAATTTAAAGATACCCTTCTTTCTGTAATGGTCCTTTTTTCTAGTTTTGAATGATAAAAATTAAATATTAGAAAATATGTTGAGCTTATCTTTCAAACTAAACTCAATTATCTACACATAAATAGCTATATTCAAAAAAAAACCCATACCAACAAAAACATATGAAAAGAATAGTGTAAATATAAACAGTAATACAGCTTTTACATTTAACAGAGTGCAGTTTATCCTTCCTGTGGTAAACCAAAGTCACTTTCCACATGATCCTTCAACACATACTTATTATTAAACATGCTCCTACTGAGGGTTGTGTTTGACAAAGACAAATAAAATATTCCTATTTACACTTATTCTTCGAAAATGGCTTGGAAATGTTCACAGCTTCTCAGTGAAGTGAAATACATTTCACAAGGTATGTTCCTGATAAATCTGCACAGACAATTCAGAGGCTGTGACTTTCATATATAAAAAATGTCCACATACTATCTTGGTTCTTCAGTATCTACCAAACACAAGAACCTCTATCTCAGAGTACCAAGGAATCGTAACATCTTTGTCCCCCCCCCCACTACATAATAGTTTTAGACTTTTCTTACCTTCCTCTTCATCAATCGTGAAGACACCCAGACCAGTTCCATCCCTTATTGAATAACGAATCTCCCCATCTCTGCCTGTATCTTGGTCATGAGCAGTTAGTGTCATCACTAACGTGCCAACAGGAACATCTTCTTTTACTGAACCCTTATCCACAAAGAAGGGGAACGTTGGAGGGTACAAATTCTCATTCACATCCACTATTTCCACCTCAATAGAACATGTTGAAGACAAAGAAACTGGCTTGCCTTTATCTTTTGCGCGTGCTGATAGGTTATAAAACTGTTTCTGTTCAAAATCCAGATTTTGTAAAATTCGTACTGCCCCACTCAATTTGTCCACGTCAAAGGTCTCATCCCCACTGTCTAGTAAGCTGTATCGTACTTGACCAGACTGTCCCACATCTGGATCATGAGCTTCTAACCACATGACAACAGTTCCAATAGGAAGGTCCTCTCGGAATCTGACATGATAATTTGATGGAACAAACTTGGGGGGGTTATCATTTACATCTTCCAAGGACACTTTCAGAAACACAACAGAAGACAACTGCATCTCATGCTGTGCTTGGTCCCTTGCTTCAATCTTCAATAAGTGCACAGGTTCCCTCTCTCGATCCAACAGCCCAGTAACTTTCACAACACCAGTTATGCTGTTGATTGAAAATTTGTCAGTATCTGTAAGAACTGTGTATCTCACTTCTCCATTAGCCAAAGAATCTTTGTCAGTGGCTTCAATCTGAATAATTTCACTACCTATTTCCGTGTCTTCTCTAACTTCAACAAAATAGCTGTCTTGTAAAAACTCTGGGTGGTTATCATTAGCATCTGTTAGTGTCACTTCCAAAAGACGCCATGAAGATTTCTGAGGTATCCCAAGATCATAAACAGTTATATTTAAAGTATAATGATCTCTCCTTTCTCTGTCCAGTGGTGTAAATACCTTTAACCAGCCTGTTTCCATTTCCATAACAAAACAGCTGTCGGGATTTCCTCCTGAAATCACATAAAGCAGCTTTCCATTAAAGCCACTGTCATGATCAGTAACATTAATAAGGGTTATTCTGGCACCAACAGGAAGGTTTTCTTTCACCTCTATTTCACCATGAGAAAAACTATCAAACTGTGGTTCATGACGATTAACTGAATGAGCATCAAAGAATGTATCATCAGATTCCCCACGGATATCCAGCTTATTTGCCTGGAGAAGCTTTTCAGCCATCATTTTGGCCACGCCAGTCTCTGTACAGTGCAGGTCCACTGATCTACGACTTGTTACAACTGTGATATTAATATATAATGGCTCAGCAAAATTTTCACCATCTGTAGCAGTAATCTGAAGACTATGTAAAGACACTTTTGCACCAGCACCTTCAGTCAGGGATTGCTTCAGCAAAAGTACTCCAGAGTTTTCATTTAAATCAAACAGATCTAGGTCATTTCCAGACACTATTTCATACCTTACCAGCTGAAGTTCATCTGCATCAATGGCTGACACTGTTGTTATTTGTTCACCAGCACCAAGCTCCCTGGAAATTGTTCCTTCACAGTTTATCTTCTCAAACAATGGCTTATTGTCATTTAAGTTATTTAAGGCTATGGTGACAGGAACTTCCACTTCACGACGATAAGGTGAACCCCAGTCAGAAGCTCTAACTCTTAGGTTGTAAACCCTTGGCATCAACTCATAATCCAACAACATGGAAGTACTGATGACACCAGTAAAATAGTCGATCAAAAATGGAGGAGGATTTACATTGGCAATGCTGTATGTCACATAACCATTCTCACCTTCATCAAGATCAGTGGCACTCACAGTCAAGACACTAGTTCCTACTGGCACATTCTCATTAACAGAAGCTTTGTAGGATGTCTGAATAAATTCTGGTGCATTATTGTTCATGTCTTCTACTTCAATGACCACTTTTGTGACAGCTTTTCTATCATTTGTCATGACTTCCAATTCAAACTGAGATGCATACTGGGCATTCATTGGTTCTGTTGAGGTAATAAGACCAGTGTTTGAGTTTATGGCAAATTTACTTTTGCCATCAGCGTGCCTGAAAACGTATCTTAAATGTGGGTACCTAGGTATGGCATTGACTATTATTACTGATGTGTTTGGGGGTGCAAATTCACTGATCATTACTTTGTACACCTCTTTCTCAAATCTGACAGGCCCAGATTTTGACAGCATGGGTGCCACGTGAATTACTTTCACAGAGGAAAACTGAGGTGGGATTCCCTTGTCCTTGGCCTGCAAAGTAAGATTATACCCAAAAGGGCTGCTCTCCCAGTCAACTTCTCCAGCAGCTTTAATGTAGTATTCCTTAGTTCCAGAATCAGATTTTACTACCTTGAACTGCTGCAGTGGATCCCCTGCCACAATGCTTAATGAAGCAATTTCCCCACTAGGCCCCGGATCATCATCTTTTATGGTTACCACTGCATATGTTGGATCTTTATGTACTTCTGAAGGGACAGTGGCAACAGCTGTAATAACAGGTGCATTTTCGTTGGCCTGCTCCACATGAACAGTTAACTTAGCCATACTACTAATACCACTGCTACCATACAGTTTCAACCCACGGTCCACAGCAAGGATCTCCATCTCATAAGGTTTACCGATTGAATAGTTTAGTCTGCCAGTCAATGTTATTACACCACTGGTAGGGTGAATAGCAAACAAGTCTGTCCTGTCTTTAAAACTGTAATAAAATTCCCCATTGGTTCCAATGTCTGCATCAGTGGCACTAACTTTAGCAACACTTGTCCGTACTGCAGTGTTTTCGGGCAAAGAAACACTGTATGAGGTTGGTGAAAAAAGAGGTCTCAAGTCATTTGTATCAAGAACTTGAACGTGAACCTTTGTGCGGGCTTCAGCGTTGGTGTTTCTTTCAACCGCCTTAACAATCAGTACATAGTGGTCTTTCACCTCTCGATTTAGAATTGCTGCATTCCCTCCCTTGGTCCTTATTCTCAAGAAACAAAAATCTCCAAGAGTGTACTCCTCAGCCTTAAATAGGTTTTCATTATCACCAGAAACTATTTTGTACCTAATTTCCCACAATTGGTTTGTAATGTAGATGCCCATTTTAGCCGAGCCTTCCAGGTATGTCTTAGCTGCAGAGTTTTCATACACAGTAGCGTTGTAGTGGTGGTGAGTAAACTGCATAGGCATAGCCTGGTCTGCAATTAGGTGTCCCTCACAGCTGCTAAGAAGCTGCACCAACAGCAGCAGACACAGAACTGTTGAGTGTCTCCTCATGATGGCACAAGGCAATGTTCAAACCTCCTAGAAAAAAAAAAAGGAAATATATTATAAAGTCTTTACTAAATGCATTTATATGATTCACAAACTAAGATCATACTTGTTGAGATGTAGCATTTTATTTACAAGGGTCATGAGAAATGAGTCTTGTGAAAAATAGTGATTTTTGGAAGTATTTTTTGACATTTGTGCTGTACTATGAATTCCCCTCAGAGGTGAACGACCATCAGTACTGGCACTTAAATCAGCCTATATGGGGTTTGATATTGGCACTGGCGCACTTGACAGAAGCTGGCAGATTGTGTATCAAGCCAGTAACATTTTTCTTCAACTAATTCAGCTTACTTGTTATGGAGGGGGTTACTTCAACAAGTAAACCAGCTGAAACAATAGAATATCTATACTAACATACTAAAAGCCAGCAGAACAGGTCTGATGGTCTGTTGTGTCTGCTCGGTAGCCAGCCTCCTAATGGGTACTCGCTTTTCCACCCACCCAGCCCCAGAGAAGGTCATCTTCCGCTTCAGATCTATGGGCCAGCAAATCTTCCCAGGCACTAGCCCTGTTGACTAATGACTGCAAAACTTAAGTTTGGCCCCACTTATGAGGTTACAGAACTAGTGTAATGACTAGGAAATACAAAATCACACATGCCCACACAGTGCAAAGCATCATGGGCTGCATATGCAAATCACCACAGTAATGACTGACAAGTATAATCTATCTGGTGGCCTACATTGAGCGACTGTTAAAAAGGCATTTGACTGCCTAGTATACCATCTACCACTGGTTCAGCTGAGAAAATACCATTTCTAATTTGTGATCAGAAGTTAAAGTTAAGATCCTTATTCCAATTAAATATATGTAAAATTTGAGATATTCTGTTTTAAAGGGAAGGCAAACAGAAATCTGCAACTGTTTAACACAACATGCATAAAACACAGTGCAAACTTAAAAACAACACTGATATTCCTGAAGCATCAGCATTTCTGGTTAAAGCCACAAAAAAAGTATTTATTCAGAATACTCGAATGCCAAGTATGTGTACCTAAATACTGACTGACTGATGTAAGCAGCTGTGTGTCTTTTAATTATCTCAATGAATATCGATAGTTACTCATGTGAACTGGAAAGCCCAGTCAGTGCTCATTATCCATGATCGGGTCTGGGTCAGCCCATAAGATCATATCTGATAACATTCCCAGCAATCTTTTTCATTCTTTATCATTTCTGAATTTGCAATATGTGCACGGTACATTTCAGTTAACATTAACAACATTTCCCTTTCTGAGGTCTGATTTAGAACAAAATCAATTTCCTGAAAGTGTCTTTTGAAATCGCTCTTGCTCCTACAAAAGCCATTTTGCTTCATTTTTTTTTTTGTCTAAGTAAATTTTATTTCACTGCACTCATTAAAACTATCACACAATGGGCTTGTTTATGAAAGGATCCAGCTGAAACTTGCCAGAATGTGCCCGCCTGTAAGCATGAGGATTACAGATGTTATCTACTCCATTTCCTCAAATTTCACTTTTCATCATCTAATCCTCACAAATGTGACAATACTGTACTTTAAGAATTACACTGACAAAACTTCTGACACTTCCTACAAATGTGACTGTACTGCATCATAAATCTAGCAGTAATGGCAGAGATATCCAGTTATGAAAGCAATCACCTTATGTACTGCATTAGTAAATGACACAGATGAGCGGTGGCACTTCTGCCAAGTTCTGCAATCTGCATGTATGGCGTCTCTTGTACTGCATCAAGCTTTAAGCTGGCATGTTCTGTATCAGCATCATCATCACAAAGTTGTCAGACAGCAGATGCTAGTTATTTGCCATCATTACATCTTCGTTTCTTACAGCGTTCTATGGTGATATTCAGAGTAAAAAAAAAAACTGCTTTATTTCAAACTGAACCTTGTTGTACTGAATACTACAAATATGTAAGCATTAATCCACGACGAAGGTGGCATCTAATGGGGAGTTAATGCATGGTTGGGATCGTTGTGGCCTGAGGCTGCAGGCAGAGTGCCTACAACAGACCAACCATGCATTAACTCCCCATTAGATGCCACCTTCGGAGTGGATTAATGCACTTGTAACATGGCTTCTACGACAAACTGTGTACTGTCACTGTTATTCTGATCCTATGAATAAGAGAAGTCAGCCACATTTTGCGCCATTTACATTTGTATCTTGCACTTTGTGAACACTAAAGAGACACCTATTTTGTTTTCCTGATGATGTGAAAACTACACTAACGATAACTATCAGGACACAATCTCTGAACATACATTTCATGACATTTGTCTGATCTGACCAGCTTTTATTTTATTTGCGATGCTAGGAGGTCTATTATGTCTTGCTTGCCTCCGTTTCACTATCTGCCCGTCTCTCTGTTTTACATATTATCTGGCCTCCTGTGTGTGTCTCCCCCCATGGTGCCGATCTCGCTACATTTTCCATTTTGTCCCTACTGTTTTCTGACTTTTTTCGTAGCTTACCTCACTCAATTCTAGATCATCCAACTGCCCTACATGCGTTTACCGGACCTACGATTTCCCTTCTCTGTCTCCTACACTATAGAGCCTCCACATTTCCACTACTCTACATTCCCCCTTCTCATGCGTCTCGGGGTGCGTTCTGCTCCGAATATTTCTCCCCGGCTGCTCCTGTCTCCTCGTCACTGCTGGCTACCACTCTACATTTCTCCGTATTCCAGTCCCTCTTCTGCCCTGTGTCTATTTCTCCACACTGCTGCTCTCTGCTCTGCAGTTGTCCGAGGTACTTCAACAGCAACACGGCGTTATCGTGCCATAATGCCATGTTGCTCTTGTACCAGCTGACCCACTTCAACCAACTGTATTCCTTATTTCCCATACTGTTATTTCTGCCATGTTACAAACTATAATAATGTTTGTTCTGGGGAAGGCCCTGGTGGTCACTGACCCCTCATCCCCAGACTAGCTTTTGAGTCAATACAGAGTGACAGGGCTCGAAATAATTTTTTTGAGATGCCTGTCCATGGGACAGGTGGGATGCAAATGTTGCCTGTCCCACCTGTCCACACTTTTTTGTCCCCCAGAGCCCTGAAAATGGCAGTTTTCAGCAGCACACAGGCTGTAGTCATTCCTGTCCCCTCTCTTGCTGGGACACTGCTGCCCTGTCCTCCTTTTTCTTCTTTTACTACTTGATTTATTTTATTTTTTTCCCTCTCCCAGAGCCCTGAAAAGGGCTCTTTGCAGTAGCACTGTCTGGCTGTAGTCTCTCCTGCCCCTCTCCTTTTTCTTATTCTACTTATTTTTTAAATGTCTGTCCCTCTCCCACAGCCCTACAATTGGCTGCAACAGCAAGTAAATCCTCTCCTCCTGTACAACCTGGCACAGGCTCTCTCCAGTCCCTCCCCCAACTTGCCTGGACACCGACTGTCTGCCTGCTTTTTCTTTCTGACTTACTGTAAAATGGCTGTTTAGTTCTTTTTTTTGGTTTTATTTTAACCGAACATCGATACTCGTTTCACATTGCTGCTCCTCAGATGCCTCAAAATGAAATGAGGAATGCGGCACCGTGGGCGAGAGAGAAGTTAGCTGCGCATGCACATTTACCACTGCCAGCCCCTTTCAGTTGCGTTTCCCTACCTTGGCAGATAGGAAGACTGACCATTGAGCCCACCGGCGCCAGCCAACATACCGCAACTCTGCCATCCAGTCCATCACAAGACTGGGCTAGAGTCTAACTTCGGCGACCACATGACATCACGATGTGCACGTCGTGCATGACGTTCACCCCGTTCTCTACCCCGGGGCCTGACCTGATTCACAACCTGCTTCCTGGGTCCTAGTGCTCATCAGAGTTTGATTAATGTATGAAACCATCTGCCTGTCCCAGGGACAGGCACAGTGAAAGAAACGTCTGTCCCATTTAAAAATGGGCTGTCCAAGACAGGCGGACAGCCGATTATTTAGAGCCCTGTACTCACATATTGTGGTAGCTGCCCTCGGCAATAGTTATTTCAGCCTGGTTTAAAGAATAAATATTTGACCATACCTTAGTTTTTTCACTTGTAATTTCTTCATATCGCTATGCAGCCCGACCAATTCTGAAAGCCCCAGTAATGGTGACACGCCCCCCCCCCCGCACTCAAGCACGTAATGACAAGTGACCAGGGAAAGCACAGGGGCATGCCCCACTGAAATGAATGGGGCTCAATTTCTCTTCCGTTTTAACCAAAAAAAAAAAGTCACTTAGAGATTAATGAAGGTCACTGCTCGACTAACAAGGGCTTTGTTTTCGTCATGGAACTAGTAATTTAGAAGTTTGTCTATGTCACAGTTTGTGTACAGAGTTCTAAGCATGGTTCTGATAGGTCAACAGCTCATACTGTAAAAACAACGAATTACTCATTCCACAATGAGAATTGTGCAGAATGTTGTCCATAAAAAAAAAAAAAAAACTGAAAATACAGTTTTTCATAGCAGTGTTTATTCAAGTATAGTTAATTATGTGGATTATTTAGAGGTATGAATTTCATTTCTGTAACTAGGAAAATTGCTGCTAATTAACAGACATTTCCAGTCCCCTTTAATGTTCTGAACTTCATTACTCAGTTTTTAAAATACAGATCAGTTGCGCCATGTTATAACTGCAATAAGGCATGCCAGGGTTTGCATAATCGTGGGATATCAGCACTTCTCAGGTGCCTAAAGCATGTGGCGTTTCCTTCTGTCTGGCTTCAAGAGTTGTGCCATTGTCCCACAATTACACTCCACTGTCATGCCTTATTTCTAAAATGAAGTGTTGCACCGTAAGAATGAACTTGGAAACTCAAATGACTAGTAGAAATCAACGTAATACATCATGCATTGAAAATGAGCGCATAACAAAATATACAAAAATGTATTTAACATGAGACCCTACTTAAATGCAAGGTTTGCTTATGGAGTAGGTACAAAATCAAAAATGTTCAAAAAACTGCTGTATACCCTTGCTACAGAAAATGAACTACAAAATCCGGGGTGGGGGGACATGATAGAGGTCTTCAAGTACATGAAGAGGGTAAATAGGGGAGGAACAGTTAGGGTGCTTCGAAGGAAGGATGAGGGGGCCACTAGAGGGCATGGGTGGAAGCTGGAAGGGGGAAGATTCAGGGAGAAAGGAGGAGGTGCTACTTCACTGAGAGGGTGGTGGAGCCATGGAATGCGCTGCCTAGGGGGCTGGTGGAGGCAGAGACAGTGGAGGGGTTCAAGAGGGGGTGGGACAGGTACAGGGGACGGGTTCTGGAAGCAAAATCCAATGCAGCAAGAATATCCAGAACTGGGAAGGGAGAAGCCAGAGAAGGCGAGGGGGGCAGCAAGGTCAGCACCCAGGGTGGGGGCTGACCAAACGAGCAGACACGAAAGGCCGTTAAGCCTATTCTGCTGGCATTTTAGTATGTTAGTAAATGTAAATGCATATTTTAATAGTACCGCAGGTAGGTAGCTTAATGGTTCACTTCAAAAGTTTCTGCAAAGCTTTAGTTTTATTACAAGAGGAGTAGCCACTCACTGAAAAGACCGAAAAACTGGGGCTTGGTGAGAACTTCCTTCTGGATTCACTAAAAGGGTATGATTGCACTGCTTATCTGTAATACACAGCAATCCTACACATTCTTGCCCCACGACAAGGATCTGCTACTTTATCTTCAATTTATCTTCAAACACAGTGGGTAACTGCCTGTCACAAATGAATCATGCGCAGACTATTACTTCACTCTCTCTCTTGGTTCTCCAGAACACACAAATATAAACTTCAGTGTGGAAGACCTCCCGACTCCAAATCTGAAACAGGAAGGCAGCAGACTATTGTTAACAGAGCAATATGCCAATTTTGTCAAATTTACTGGTATGCCAAACGCAAGGGCTTCCTCCAGAAAGCCTAAAATTGATTACAATTAAAAAAAAAAGTCCATATAGGAAGCCACACCTTGGAGTGGGCGTAAAGGCACTTGCTACAGCATTACTGCACACCTTACCGTGGGTTACTGCTTATGTGCATTTCTGCTGCTGTGTTTAATATTACATAGTACCTTTCAGACGTAGTATCCCAAATGACTTTACAAGTCAGGAAATGCTGACAACAGACATTAGACAGATACAGTGACTGAAGGAGGCTAATGAAAGAGGAAGGAAAAAAGGTACGTTGGTTGGTTAAGGTAAATGCTGGAGATGGTGACTTGCTCATTGCCATACGCGTGTTCCAGAACTGGGTCTCCGGGTTTACAGCTCTGCCCTTCAACCACTAGGCTACACTGTGACTCATGGCAACAGTGCATGTGCACATGTATGTGGATACATTTCACAGAATGCAGAAATGTTAAAACAAAAGGTTTGAACAAGACTGTAGACTAGCAGAACATTTATGGGCAAAAACCTATTATATTTTGGTGCTGTAATTATACAGTATCCCCCCGCCACTGTGCTAAGTGCTGTTGTACGAGGTAAATAACAGGCTCTCAATTATCCCTTGCTCATTCACGGTCACCCCATTTATACGAAGAGCATTTGCTGTTACCCCCATTCACTTTCTCACTCATACTTTTATTCATGTTAACGGTAATCACAAACTGTAAATATGTGTACTACTGAAGTATTTATTTAATTATATGCAATATTCTGACATGCACAGGTTGATTTAGCCTTCAGAAAATGTTTTTATGGGGACTTCCGGTGACGTCACGTAGCTAATGGCCGTTCGGTAAACTAGCTCCTCATCGATGATCCCAATAAAATCCCTGAAACTGAACAAATCCTAACTAGAAATAAAAAAAAAAAATCAGGGACTACTGCAGAGAGTAAATGGGAAAGAAGGATCGGCTTAAATCGACCAAAGCTATGGCACATGCATGGCGATTGGAGGGAGATCCTGATGATTCAGAGGCCTCACGTGCATCTAGCTCCATGGCCTCCGTGGAGCACGAACATCAGCTTTCCTCCAAAACTCAGCACACTAAAGGTAAAAAAAAAAAATGGACACTATCTCAAAAGAACTCTGTGCCTTCCGGAGCGAAGAGGAGTAGACATCAGACTAACGGGTTTGACAGCCGAAATGGGATCCCTGACTAAACGAGCAGACATAGCAGATGCACAGCTTACAGTCACCGACCAACGGATAGACTGTGCGGAGGAACAAATAACTCATCACCAGGCTGAAACTGCAAAGCTGCATGAGAGACAAGAGGATGCTGAGAGCAGAGCTCACCGGCAAAATCTGAGGGACAACCCCTCTCTATGGCAACTGACTAAACTCTTCTCTCCTTGGACTGCCTATAGACAAGGCCACTGTTTTTCGGTTTTTACCGGAAAATCTGGTAAAATTCCGGAATTAGGGTTGCCTGAAAACTGGTAAAAACGAAGATTTCATGGAATCTGGCATTTTCTATCAGATCAGTAAATCTACAAAAAAAGTCTGTTTTTCTCTTAATTTCTTCCTGTACTGTTTTCAGTTTGCTTTATTTAATGCTCTGTATTTTAAGCCTTCTTTAATTCTGGTTATATATGTACATACTAAAAGAATGATAACAGAATCCCGGTAAAATCCGGAAATTAGAGTAACAATCACTGGTGAAATTCCGGAATCTTAAGTCTTGAAAATGGAATTTAATTGTTTTAATCACCGTAAATCAGTGGCCTTGCCTATAGATAATGACAATAACACTGCTGACCTGTTGTAATGAAACTGTATCTACCAGCTTGTCTAAATGTATCCCACTGACTATGTATGCAGGGTTTTAAATAATTGATTAGCAGTTTTTTTCTTGGGACTATACTAACTGTACAGAACATATTTATATATATTTTCTAGAAGTGCTGTGTTTGTTAAACACAGTGAGACAAGAGCTATGCATTTTCACAAAGATTTAGCACTTTTATGAGCAAAACGCTAATCAATTTTTTGAGTTAAATAAATCCCTGGTATGTAATCCGAAACTGTGTTACTGTATTCCACCAGAATCCTCACCTAATGTAAAGTGGTTGGTGTGCGCAACCCCGGGTCGCCCCTGAAAAAAGGATCTCTGGTCTCAGAAGGCTTATCTGGTCACCAAAATCTAAATGAAAATCATTTATGAAGTACCGGAAAGAGCCAAGAGCCAAGGGCCAAGACATGGAATCCTTCCTGTTAAATCTACTAAAGGAAGTACTGTAACTGGACCCTAACAAGGAGCTGGCCATTGAGAGAGCCCACCGAGCCCTCGGCCCCAGGCCAACCACAATGACGGCGAGACCGCAATCGCAATCAATCATAGCCCACTTCCTGAGCTACAAGACCTCCTAGCTAAAGTGTGGTGCATGAAGCAAGTAAAATGGTTAACTGAACATCTATTTTTCGATAATGACCACGCTCCCCGAGACAATGAGAAAACGGAGGGCCTATATACCCATACTGCAGGCCCTCCGAAAGCAGCAGCTCAAATTCCAGATGCCACATCCTGCATGCCGTGTGGTATTCCTTCCATCAGGGGAAAAAGGCCTACGAGACAGTAACAGAGGCGGAAAAAGACCGGATTAAAAAAGGCATTCTGCAGGGGCAACCCGGAATGGAGAGAGCCGATGACAAGAGGAAGGAATCCCCATGGAGCCTCATGCAGGAAAAAAGGCACGCAGCGGACACAAGGAAGGAAATCATCACCATACTACAGCGCTAGAAGCTGGAGGACACCAGCTCCACAGTCAAATGAGAGGACCCGAGAAGTCATGGGAGCCCTTCTTTCGCTCCACCACTAGGGAAAAGAAGACATGGGGCACGGACACTGGACTGAAGGACTTGCTGCCTAAAAGAATCTACAACATAAGATACATTTCCTACACGTTGGTTCTCTCTCCATGTATGCCATCCCTTTTATTTCACGCTACCCCCTGGATTTAACTATAGCTGCACGTGGCTTTAAGGGACAAGACTTTACAGAGTTGCAAGAGATCTTAAAAGGCATGCATCACGGAAAGGGGGATAAAGGGTCCTTTTTCTTGATTTGTTTAATAAAGAAATACCGAACCTAATCTGCCTGGATGTTGGACTTTTCTATACAAGGACAAACAGCAGACTCCGGACACACTGGCATGTACCAGGTATGTTGGGGGGGGGGGGGGTTGTAGATGACACAAGGGACGCACGTGTTCAATGGTGGCTGCAAGTCATGAAAAATCTGCAGGGCCGCTGGAGAGCAAGTACTCATAACTTAGAAAGGTGTTGGTTTGCAGCCAACCCAACGGAGGCGAGCTCAGAGGCTGGGGAGCGTCCTACCTACTCTCACAGTTGCTTTCATGAAATCGATTAGAATATAATATAAAAGTTACTAAGAATGTCCAACAATTACACTGAAAATATTGTAAATTTAAATATAAGTAGATAGAAGCAGAAGATTCAACCCCTAATGCAACTGAAGAACAAAGAAATGTAATAGCGTGGTAACCTGGATTTATCGAAACAGGAAACAGTTAAAGGGAATTCCCACAGCTGATGGTTGTAGGGACATAGCATGCTAGCCCACCCTCAGAGACCTCATGAGCGGTGACATGAATAAATACTGCCATGGGACAGAGACAAGTGGTGAGGGGGGGATGGACATCTCGCCCCATAGAGCAGAAATAGAATCCTACACCCAGGCAAACAACCCCAACCAACTCACACTAATGACAAAAGAGACGGTGAACAGGGGAGACCCCTCCCCCTTTCCCTCTCTTTATTGACCTATGACATACAGTGATTTAAAATGGAAGGCCCACCCGTGAGGCTATCCTATCAAAATGGTACTGAGCAGGAAGACGTCATGGGGATATCAAAGGCCCCTACTACAGGGGACATGGAGAGACATACCTACTGACATACCCTGATAGCAGTGTAGCTGAATAAATCCATAGTTACCCCCCCCCCACCTTCTTACTTCTCCCCAGTATGAGCTAAATTATAAGGGATCAGTCATGGAGGCAGCAGCTGTGTGTTGATACCCAACTGTCAGACTCTTCCCTAACACCCCCCCAAGTGTTACGGAAGGGGAACCCACGACCTACCAGGGAACCACACTTGGGTTCCAATGGAGGCAGTGAACTTAGCATCACATTTACCTCTGGACCCATAGACAACTGAGTCCAAGGGCCCCCACCTACAGGAGCCCCTACCAAGGAAGGCCACTAGTTTGTTCAAATGAATGTTTTCATTAATATGGTTCAGTGTTCATATACTGACTTGTATATACAGTAGTTCTAGGAATGTGTTTGGCTGTTAAGGTGTAAAGAAAATGTACGGGATGATCTTTTTTTATATAAGAAAGAGCAAAAAGGAGGAAGAAAAGCTACCAGAACCCAAGTGCTATCAAGGCCAGGGGAGGGGGCGCAGATGGCATTCCATCAGAAAAAAAAAGGGGAAGAGGAGGGGATCCCCTGCATAGCCCACACGTATATCACAGGAAATGCTGAGGAATATAAGAAATAAAACTCCAACATAATAAATGGGGACTGAAGTAAATACATATTCAGTGAATGTCAACTGATTCACTAACCCAGTTAACAGGGCAAAAGTTATGGCCACCATTCACAGGGAGAAACCGGGGGGTGTGGTTAT
This sequence comes from Neoceratodus forsteri, assembly GCA_016271365.2. NCBI lineage: Eukaryota > Metazoa > Chordata > Ceratodontiformes > Ceratodontidae > Neoceratodus > Neoceratodus forsteri. The sequence goes on from CM057453.1 coordinate 81,525,104, forward strand.
GATTCATGAGTCCCATTTATCACAGACAGAGGCAGCAAAACTGGCAAAATGTGGCTATGACAGGGTCTTCTCCTCCTCATATAGATGAGCTAAGAGACTGGGAGTGGTAATATTAGTAGCTGAACATCTCCAATTTAAAGAGCTGAAAGTTATAAAGGACAGGGACGGCTGCAGCATCCTGGTTCAGGCAAAGATAGAGGGGACTCCAGTTACACTAGGGAATATTTACCTGCCCCCAAGATCGGATATCCCCTTTATTAAGAAAATAATGAATCAGATAGCAGATAACACTAAAGGACTTCTCGTCCTGGCAAGAGACTGCCTTTCGGAGGTATGTGGCAGCTATGGGAAGGCAGGATGTATGGAGAGAACGCCACCCCAATAACCTAGAATATGCACATTACTCAGCTCCACATGCCACACATAGCCACACAGACTACATATCCACTAAACTAGAAAATATACCTCAGGTAACATCATGTGAAATAGGCCCTATTCTGACCATCGCTCACTTTCTGTGTTCTGCACAGGCACAGCGCTTCACTGCATGCACGCGGGAACTCAGCAGCTCAGAAGGTGGGGGTGGGAGGGGGAGCTGCAGACTGGTGCCAGATCATCTTCTCCTCCAATCAGACGGCTCCAGAGGACCTGGTAGGAGTTGCCAGCCTGCAAAAAATTACTATTCGGACAAAAGAAAAAAAAAATGGACCCAGCGATTCTTAAAGGGCCGTTTGCCAGTTAAGGGCTAGATTGCACTAGCCAAGCCGGGAAAGTCGGGGGAACAACACACTGGCCCGAGGCTATTTGCACTATGCCCCGGGCCAGTAAAATAATGTTAAGATCGACCCCTGAGATATGCGGTGATCTCCGTCTGGTCCTGTAAAGCCAGTTATATGTGGGTGTGTACGTACTGCTTGGGCCAAGGGCTCTATGTAGATAGCAAAAAGTAAAAGGGGACAGAGGGCAGCCTTGTCTGGTGCCTCTCTGTAACCTAAACATAGAATTTGATGGCAGATAAGGACCGCTTGGCCCACCTAGTCTGCCCATTTCCCTACCTAACAGACAAGCTGCAGATCCTAGTTAACCAACAGCCTACTTCCTCCTACCCCACCAATAGAACTGCCTTATGTCTGTCTCATGCATTCTTGAATTCCCCCACTGTTTTTGACTCTACAACCTCCTCAGGAAGGCCGTTCCGTGCATCTATAACCCTCTTTGTGAATAAATACTTCCTCACATTACCTCTGAGCCATCCCCCCTCTATCTTCAAATTGTGCCTCCTTGGAGGAAAGGTATCCATTGAATCTTACCTGGGCTACTGGGGATTTATATATTTGGGCTATTATCTTTTGGAATTTGTCAGGGAATCCGAAATTAGAGTTGATTGTAGGAAGAGCCAGGATACCACGTCGAACACCTTATCAGCGTCTAGACTAGGGGCCAACAGTGGGGTGTGCGATCTAGCGGACTGTTGTATTATCTCAAGCATTCTCTTGACACTGTGCATTGTTTGTCTGGCTTTTATGAAGGCTGTTTGGTCTGAGTTAATTATCCAAGAGAGAATGTTTTCTAGGCATCTGGCTAATACTGAGGTAAAGATTTTATAGTCCATATTTTGGACAGATGTAGGTCTATATGACTCACATCTGTCTGTTGGTTTTCCCTGGTTTGGGAATAACTGAAATTGTGGCCAGATTCCATGAGGGAGGAGGTCCTTTTCCTGCAAGATCCAGTTAGATGCCTTTAAAATGAGGGGCTGTACTTCTGGGGAGTACTTTTTATGGAATTCTGCTGTATATCTATCTGGGCGTGGGCATTTCTCAGACTTCAGTCTCCCTGTGGCTGCCACCGTCTCTTGTGGAGTTATAGGTTTCTGTAGTTGTATTTGTGCTTGTGCTCCTAGTTTCGGGAGGCCAAGAGGACTGGGAAAGAGGATGCCAAAATATGCACAGGGTCTTTTCCTCAATGCAATGGTGGGAATACAGTTGGAAGTGTGCCAACAGATTTTTCTACACCCCAGTGCAACAGATGCACATGAAAACAGCGCCTGATGCACACTGTTGGAGGAAATGTGGGGAACTACAAGTGAACCACCTACACATTCTGTGGGAGTGCCCAAAGTTAGCTCCCTTTTGGATGGAAATGGAGGAAGACATGAGAGATTATCTGCCCGCAGCTACAACTCACAAGTGAGATGGTGCTCTTTCATGTCTACCCTCCAGAGAGTAAAGACCCGGCACTTAAATATCTATTGGAACTAGAAATAGCCGCAATGAAGAAATGTATCATTCAGAAATGGCTCACGAGCAAAATACCCAACTAGGCTGATAAATATTGGCAACTACCATTATCCTATCAGAATGAAATTCTGAATTACAGGATGGGGAACCAGCTGGAGAAGGGAAGGAACAGGTGGAGCCGCTGGCTCTTACATGCCATGGCAAGAGATCCAGCCTTCATACCGTGAGAACCCCACTAGACTGGTAATCTCAATTGGGAAAAACAAACCCAGACAGGTAAGACTTTTCTTACATAAAACAAGATAACTGATAAACTCAAATCTAAAAAGACACAAGAAGTAAATGATTAACAAGAGAAATAAACATGCCTTTGTTGTTGTAATTGTATTGTGAATTATATTGTACATGTATGTTCACGTTTTGCAAAAAACTGAATAAAATTATGCTTATACGGAAAAGAAAATTAATACTGATTGATTTTCTTTTTCCTCCCAAAAAGTGTGCTTTACATTTTGTCTCTTCAGGGGTTACAGTATGTTGCAAGCAAAGTTTACTGGACATTTTCTGACAGTTTACACTGTTGCATTATGTTATCTAATTAGTGTGGAGCAGCAGAAACTGACACCACACAATGTGCATAAAACACAGAAAAAGAACAGCCCAACAGCCACCATGCGACGAAGGCACAGTTGCTGATGTTAAAAAAATGTAATAAACACATCTTCTGAATTCAGCAAAAACAATTCCTTTTCTTTCAGACACACACACACTCCGCTCTCATTCAGACTGGTGTGGGCATGGGACTGGAATCATGGTAATGTGACTATTACACACAAGGGCATGCATGAAATTAACAAAGAAATTGAATATTCTGTGTTCATTTTATCTGTTCACTGTTGGGGATGCAGGGTTTCATGTAACATTACAAGGTGCAGTTACACATATGCAGCCTTCATGACAACTTTTCCGTGCATCTACAGAGAAGAATAGTAGTTGTGGAGCAGTGCAGAAACTGTGGAAGTGTTGCATGCAGCCTGGTACTCCTCCCCCATCCCTTGTGCGCTTCATTTGCGTCCCTCTACCAACCCAATGGCATCACTTTAAGTGGTGTTGAGCATTCACATAAGGACTTGAAACTCCTGCACCATTTCAGCTCCCCACCACTGCAGATTTTCACAGGAGTTGAAACAAATCAGCTTAAAACACTCCTAAACCTATCTACACGTATCCTCGGGCAGCAGCTCAGTTACTCTGCACCACTCACAAAGGGACATAATACTCAATATAAAGAGGCCTAGTGTGTGTGTGTGTGTGTGTGTGTGTGTGTGTGTGTGTGTGAGAGAGACAGCGAGAGAGAGAATGTGTCTGTCTTGAATGTCAAACAAAACAGTGGCCCTTCAACAGCCATACTGGTCTCCAAACTCGGAATGTTTTGGAGCACGCCTCTATCCTGGTGAAAGAAGCCCTGGATGTGGCTGGAGCACAGTTGGGTCTCCTCCCATTATGACATCACAATGAAAGGAAAGCTTTGTCTTTGCAGCACATGATGCTTTCAGATCAGCTTCACTGGTTCTCTTTAAAGAAGTTAAACAATCAGGAGGCTTGCAGTTACTCTGGTTTGCCCGTTTTGTTTGGAAATGCAATACAATTCAAGTTCAGTGTGCCCTAAATTCTCACTTAGGAGTTGTGCAAAGTATGGCATTTACAATCGAATAGTCATACTAAGAAATGTGCCAAGTAAAAAGGGATATCTTCAATGTTTACAGACAATAGCATAACTGGGTTAGTGGGTGCCGAGGAAGCCTGGCAGCAGGTTTCTCAACAATACAGTGCTTGTGACTGAATAAAGGATTAAAGCAAACTTTGCTACCTAACTGAGCAGTCAGAACACCACCAATGGTGATCTCTCCTGCAATATGCAAACCCTAGTGGCCGTAGGGCCTGTTTGGTGCAATGGAAGGCACCCCCTAGATCTAAATCCCACCACTTTGAGAGCATCCACAATCCACTTGACTTCCCCCTGTGCTTCCATCATATCAGCTGTAAAACTGGGTAAAGACAAGGCACTTTTACACACAGTGCCCTGTAACAGAACAAGCGTTACAGACTCGTTGTTCCGTTGCAAAAAAATGTGTGTGCAAGCAACCCGTTCCATCACAACAGTGAGCGCTCACCCCAAAACATGTTCCCTATCCGAGTGGGTTTGCCGGCTTCTGTTCCGTTCTACCCTGCCATGTAAAATCAGCTTTCCATTCATTTCAGTGAATTGCTAGCTTCACAGTTACCCCACCATCTGCTGAATCATATAACCAAACTTGCCAACATTAAAAAAAAAAAAAAATATGAGTTCAATACAGAATTTGTTTAAGGAGGATTTTCCCTAATGATTCCTGTTGAAAAGATTAAAAAAAAAAAAAAAAAGAAATTTGACCCTGTTGATTTGTGCCCCTTAATACAGTTGTTCAGTAACTTAAGATTTATGCGTTGCCTTTCTCCACCTAACTTCAGACGAATTTTGTGATGCTTTCAACAGAATTCATTAGGGAAAATCGTCCTTAAATGAATTTTGCATTGAACTTTATATATTTTTTTGTTATCAAGGCAGAATGGCTGCCCAGAGTTCCGTTAATTTGCCACGATGTTGCCAGGCACTGGATGGCAGGAAACACCGCCTAAATGCCAGAAGACACAAACAACTGAAACACCAGTGCTGTGTACAAGTGCCACGGGAGCACAGTGGGGGAAGCATTACAGGACTGTTAACACCTATGAATCTATGAAACTGAGCGGCACAAGTAAGCGCCGTGTAAAAGTACCTAGAGTTCAGATGCTGCATCTCAGTTGGGCTATCCTCCATAATTCAAGTTTATAAAATTTTTAAGTACCAACTTCAGTGATAGACATGGTGACGCTCACGGTTTTAGCTCAGTTGTTAGTCCTGCCCCCCTCCCTATTCAAAACTGTTACTGGCAAGCATCACACAATTTATAACCCTTCAGGAATGTCTTGCAGGCTAAAATTGTGCAGGAGTGAACAAACAATAGGGCTGGAGATTCAAATCCTGCAAAGCTAAAGGCTACTGTTGTGGCTGCAGTTTTATTTAATTTTTTTTTTTTTAAGCAGACAAATGGGGCCATAAAACTAGTGGTCTGTACCAAACATCATACTTTATTTTACTTACTGGTCTGCAGCTACTTGGTGGGGAAAATATTACGCTGATGCTTTGATTTGTGTTAGTACTCAAATTGGGTATAGTCACTGCTTTGTGACAGGAGGGGCATGCAAGATGAAAAGTTACATAAGAACCTACTGCAACAGCAGATCTTTGAGAGAATCTCTTGCATTAAGTCACACGTTAGGAACTAGCAAGCAGGCACAAGACCACACGGAAACATTTTTTCTAGCAGTCTAACTGGGGCCACCCATGGCAATGTTATCATGTTGACGTCCTCCCTATACAGCTGTGAATGGCCCCACACCCTCCTCAGTTCCCCGCCGGAGACAATCCACCAAGGGACATGCTCCCAAGGGAGAGCCAGAGAGACCCCGCCAGAAGGAGCATGGAAGGCAGAAAGCAGACAGTCCTGGAAAAGAGAGGACAGGAAAGAAGAAACTCAGAAGCAAGGGGGAAGGGAGGTGGGATAGCATGACTTGCTGCAAGAGATTTTCTCGAAGCTCTACCGTGATGGTAAGTTCTCTATCTTTTTCGAGGATATCTCTTGCAGCAGGTCACAGCTTAGTAATGAGTCCCAAACAGTACTGCAGAGAAGAACAGTCCGGGTAGCTGAAAGGCAACAGCTTACAAAAGGAGACCCTGTAACACTGCTAGGCCAAAACCTGCCCACCTTCTAGAGGAAATATCCAGACTGTAGTGTCTTGTGAAAGTGTGGACAGTACTCCAAGTGGCAGCAGCACAGACCTCAGCTGCTGAAACCCCTCTGAAACGGGCACCAGACGAGTCCATGCCTCTGGTGCAGTTGCCCTCGACAGCCCCAGGAAGATCCTGATCTTGCTTCTTATAACAGAAATAATACAGTTGGTCAACCATCTGGACAGACACCGTTTAGAAACTGGTACACCCTCCTTCCCAGGAGTGAAACAAACACGTGCGATGAACACAATATTTGAGTATTCTATATAAATCTAAAGTATGGAGCAATGCTTCCCCTGGATTGGAATGCTCCAGATAATAAACAGGTAGATGGATGGTCCGATTCAGAGTAAACTCAGACACCACCTTAGGCAAAAACTTAGGGTGAGTATGCAAAGACACCCTGCCTTTGTGGAAAATTCCCCATCCACTCACCCCTTCCTTGACAAGGCTCTTTTGTTGCTGTCCACCTTCATGTCTCACCTACTGGTTACATCATCTATGAGTAACAGCACCGAATACGGAGTTTGTCCTACCAGTATACAGCCTTCTGGTTAATAATTACAACAGTGGCCTAGTGCAATACAAGATCGGACTGAAATTGCTTGCTAATGGTGTAAATACTGTGTATAGCTCTATTCTGATCCTTGTGTGGCATTGACAAAGCACTGCCATGTGGCAATTATTTGCAATTGATGTAAACTCTGTACATATTTCCTTGCTTCTCCTGTTTGATAGTTTGTAATGTTTCCAGTTTCCCCTACTATGCTTTGATGCCTGTACAGATTCTGTTGTCGTAGAACCTTTATAAATAAGCTTGTAGCTCAAAAGGTGTACACCAAAATAAAAAAATAAGATAAGGTTGCTCACACGTGAGCACCTGCAGCTCGGAAATCCTACAAGCAGACGAAATAGCAACTAAAAATAAATAACGGGCTCTGAAACGGGCACCAGACGAGAAAAAGCGTAGCTCATAAGTCATGGCAGGCTCAAACGGAGCAAAGTACGTTTCTCCAAAACAAAATTCAAGTCCCAGACCTGAACTGGGTTATGGATGGGAGGCTTCAAGAGCAGAATGCCTCTCAGAAAGTTACGGGTCACATCCAACTGGGCTACCGTACGGCCCTCAATAGGCACAAGGAACGCTGATATGGCACACAAATGCACCTTCAGTGAAAAGTATTTCAGTCCAGCATCTGACAGGGACAGCAAGTACTCTAGAATCTGGTTCACTGGGCAGATGAAGGTGTCCAGGTGATGGAAAGCCACTCACAAAGCAAAGCGCTTCCATTCCATGGAATAAGTTGCCCTGGTGGAAGGCTTTCCTGCAGCCAACAGGATGTCAGCCACTTTAGGGGCAACACAAAACCTAGCATTGGCTACATCTTCAGGAGCCAGGAATGCAGGTAAAGAGACCAGAGGTTCGGATGGATAAGGGTTTCCCACTCCTGTGACAGCAAGCTCAAGCACAGAGCAACAGGCACCAGAGGCTCCACTGCAAACTGTTGTAACAGTGGAAACCAAATCTGCCAAGGCCAAAAAGGGGACCACCAGAATCAGGGTAGCATCTTCCATTTGGAGTCTGATTAGCACTCTCCGAATCAGAGAAAAGGGAGGAAGGTGTAAAGGAACCTCCCTTTCCAAGAGAGGGACAATGTGTCTCACCAGAAAACTCCAGACCCTAGACTGAACAAACAGAAAAGCGGCAATTTTGTGTTGAGTTGGGAAGCAAAAAGGTCCAAATCTGGGTGGCCCCACCTGTTCAACAGGTCTTCTACCATTGAGGTGAGCTGTTCCCACTCATGCATTCTGGACTATAATCTGCTTAGCTTGTCTGCCAAGATGTTTTGGACATCTGGAACATGGATGGCTTATAGTTTGAGGCCAGTGTTCCAGAGAACAATACCAAACCCTCATCGCCTCTCAGCACAGGGGGGTAAGACTGGGTGCCTCCTTGCTTGCTAATGTACTGTAACACACTGATACTATCCATCTGCACTAGTAGATGGCCTAGGGACAGGTGGCACTGGACAGCCATCTCAGGAACACTGACATGGAGCAAAACCAAGTCCACATCACCAGAGCCTGATAAGGACTCAGATGAGCGATCCAGCCCATCCCAGAGGCATCCGTCGTGAGGATCTGAGGAGGAAAGAAATCCCTTGAGCAAGTGGCTGAGCACCATCCACTACAGGAGAACCTTCTTTACTGGCGAAGAAACAAAAACCATCAACTCCAGATTGTCTGTTCACTGATACCACTGTACCCTTAAAGTCCACTGAGGGATGTGCTAGTGTAGTCTTGCCAGTGGAACCGTGGAAATGGCCACCAGCAGTCTGAGATATGTCCTGGCTGTGACATACCAGCTGTGGTAGAGTTCCTGGGCCTGTGCTATCAGGCGCTCCACCCCATCCGGGGGCCAAAAGACCGAGCCCTGGCCGTGTCCAGTGAAGCACAGATATACCGGAGATGCTCATGCTAGCCTAGAGTCAACACCAACTTGGAAGGATGACCATGATGTGAGTGTGGTTGTGGTTCTTTTCTTTTAGATGTCTGCTTGACTGTGATCCCCAACTGACTGAATAGTTGCATGGTACATGCCAGGGTCAGAGACGGTTGGTCTCTGGACTGAGCCTTGAACAACCAGTCCTCCAGATAGGGGAAGACATAAAGTCCCTTCCTCCTGTGGGCCGCAGCCACTACAGCTAGGTACTTGGTGAAGACCCGAGGCACCGAGAACAAGCCAAAGGGGGGAGGGATTATGAACTAGTAGTGCTCCCCTTGAAACAAAAACCTGAGGTACTTCCTGTGGGGAAGGCAGACCTTGATGTGCAAGTATGTGTCCTGCATATCTAGGGAGCAGATCCAGTCTCCTTCCCAGCGCAAGGGCAACAGGCATGGAAGGGTGACCATCCTTAACTCTGTACTGGATATAGCAGTTCATGTTTAAAGTCTAGGATGGGCCTTAAGTCCCCTGTGGACTTGGGAATGAGGAAGAAGTGGGAGTTCAACCCCACATTTCACTGATTCTCGGGGACAGGTTCTATAGTCTTTTTTCATAGCATAGTCTAGATTTTCTCCAGTAACACAGGTGCATGGTCTGGGGGATAAGTGGAAGGCCCTGGAAGCATTTCCACAAATTCTAGAGTGTGTCCTTGTTCTATGAGTTGCAGCACCCAGGTGTCAGTTGTAATCTCCCACCAACCATCCAGATGGAGGGAGAAACGACTCCTCCGTCCCCCCACTACATCCTGGGAAACCGGATGGAAAGGGTTGAGCAATTAAGTCAGGTTGAGGCACAGCCCGCAGCTGGGGCTGATCCTCCACCCTTTGAGGACTTCCCCGTGGCGAAGGAGGGGGTAGGCAGGCTGCTGCAACTTTATGCTTGTTGGACTGTCTGGTGAAAGACCTAGGACAATGGGTGGCACACCGAAAGGGCACTCTCTGCACACTCTTCTGATGGGTGTGGCAGAGGGACAGAATGGACCACAGGGTTCTCCCCGAGGCCTGAAGGTCACTGAGAATATCCTGCACATCTGCCCCAAAGAGCTTGTAGCCCCTGAAGGGAGCAGTCAGGATGGACTGTTGGACATCAGAGCGAAATCAGACATCCTAAGCCAGGAGTACCTCAGGCATACTCCCATTGTGAAGGCCCTGGCAGACACATCTAGGGCATCACAGGTGGCACAAGAGATGCTTGCCCACATCTGCACCATTCTGGGGGGGCCCTCTGGAATGGACTAGGCTAGGCTGCAGAACTGGCCGCTTTCCAGAGGTCATTCTGGAATTTCAGCGTATGGCCAATGTAATTAATAATCCTTATAGACAAAGTGGAAGAGGCAAATACCCTCTTGTCTATAAGGTACAACTTCCTGGACTGTTTGTCCGGAGGGAAGCGAGCTGAGATGCTGGGACCTCTTGGATCTACCATGGGTCACACTGATCACCACAGAATCCACCTGTGGGGGCACTGCAAAAAGGGCTACCCAGAGGGTGCCTGGTACAGGCTGGAAAGGGAAAGGGAACATTGTTTAACCAGCATTAGAAAATGGACTTTTTATTTCCTGCCATCAGATTGGCTAGTACCTTTGCTAGAGGGGTACATTAACTTTAAATAGACGCCCAGGAAATAAAAAGCACCAGGCAACAGAGCCCCTTCACCCACTGAAGTATTAAAGTGCCCACCCTGCTTCCTAATTGGATAAAACTGCTAATTTCAATTTGAAATCACCGCCATTGTTTCCATCGCTTAGCGAGAGAGACCCTCTCCATTCAGTCCTTAGCCAGAGTGATACAGTACCCAGTTACGTAAAAAAAAACAAAACAAAAAAAAAAAAAACATAAAATCACAGCAGCATAAAGTGTAACTGCATCAGACAGAATCTCTTCACTCCATTTGGACTAGAGCAGCACAAAGGAGCACGAATGGGACACTCTGCCCACCGTCACTCATACAGCACACAGTCACAGTGGTAGATGTTTTCCAGGTGTGTCCCTGATGGCTCGCTCGTCTCAAAAGCTATTAACGCTGTCCCTCTGTCTTCCAGTAGATTTTGTGAGGCTGCACTCCTGCTCTGTCCCCCCCACAATCTGCCACTTCTGGTACCAAACATTTTTTTTTTTTTTTTTTAATTACTAAACTAACACGCCACGTGACAGCCCTATAGCGGACACTTTTGTGAAGCCCCTGAATCACCCTGGCTCCACTCCTGCCCCACAAAAGAATATTTTTTTGAATATAATTATTTTATGAAAAAAAATAACTCCAACCGTAGAGCTGGTTCTCTCTTTCAGTCTCGCGCTCACTCATCTCAGTATGCGATTTTAAGATAAAATTACATACTGAACTGTTGAGCGAGCGAGTCCTTAGGGCTGTTGTCTGCTCAGTAGTTCTTCGCGCCGCCTCATAGCCGCAAGAACTCCATGGCACTTTACTGTGATCATTACCTCGCTCTGCCAAAGCGTGTGTGTTTTGGGGGGGGGGGAACGAGAGAAATACTGACTGACTACTATAAATAAATTGGTTGGCAACGTCTCAGCTTCCAAGCGGCAAAAAAAAGGACTCCTACAGGACTGACCGAAAACGTACTTCTTGTTCTTGTTTTGTTAACACCAATGATGGAGACAGTTGTACAAGAAACTCCACATCTTGATCTAGAGGTGGTGTGAGTGTGTGTGTGGTAGTAGTAGTAGAAGAGAATGGTTCTTTGGGTGGGACTACTTTGCAGCATAAAGACTTACTTCATCTTTACACTATTTTATTAACTTTTTTTATTATTTATTAAATTCCATATTAAAATACCACACTTAACCCATTTTCTAAGTGCAATAATACCCTCCAGGGTAGGCGGTATGGGCTATACCGGACCTTCCAGGGGCTATAAGGCCGGTCCAGTATAGCCCATCACCGCCCACCCTGTCGGGCATTATTGCCACGTGAGCACACTGTCGGCTCGCTTCCAGATGCAAAGCACCTGGGGAGCACAAGGGTTAAGCGACTTGCTCAGGATCACACAGTATGCGCCTAGGTTGTCCACCTTTCTCAGCACAGGTGGAATCAAGTTAGGTCTGTACCAAGTGGCCACAGTGGCATCCTCATATGCACTGACCATAGGAGGAATGACTGAGGGGGGGAGGGGGGGAACCTGGCAGGTGCAGGTAATCTGCCAGGTTCCACTGAGTAATGTCATGCTCCGCTGAATCAAACCCCACAGCGGACCGCAGTTGTCGCATCACTGCTATGAAGGACAGCTCATCCGGAGGGTGGGGGGAAGGGGCCATGGGATGTTTTAAGGAGTCTTGCCCCACTGAGGAAACTGTGGAGGCGCTAGAGGGAGTCCTAACCCCAGCACCTTCACCTTCCTCATCAGGCAACAAGAAATCAGGGTGATAATCGTCATCCCCTGATTCAGAGATAGGCACTGATGACCATTAAGGGGCTAGCTGTGATAACGTATAGTTTGATGGTGTCAATGGTGGCCGAGGAGGCCCCACTGGTGATGGGCCATGAGGTGGGGCAACTCTACGCATGAAGTCCCAGACGGAGGAAAGCAGGGCCTGGACGTCGATGGTCACTGGCGTCAATGAGGGACCCTGTGGCAGCGATGGGAGGCACTGAGGCCCCAGCGACAGCAGACATGGGTACACCAGCAATGAGACAGGGGATGGGCGAGGGACTAACTGGGGGACCTACATCCCCGATGTTGCTGGAATGGTCAGGGGTGTCAGCTGGAGAGGCCTGAAGCCCAACGACGCATGACCGTTGGCAGCCACAAGCAGGCCACTGGCGATCCCAGACTGAAGCCCCACAGGAAGTGGAAGAGGTATTCAGCAGGGGTGGATGCATCGGTGAAGAGGAAAACCCCAGCAATGACTGGCCAGCATCGATGGAAGAAGACCTAACAGGCTGCACTGCCAGAGTCACAGACAGGGTGAGGGAGGCAGTGGAACTCGTCAGCAGGAGAAGGTTTAGAAGGCCTGCCAATGAACCAACACCAGGCGGTGGCGCTCCAGCGGAAAGGCTGCCAAGGCCAACCCTGTCGCAGAGAATGTGTGGGTGGCAGCAGTGGTTGCCACCAGTCTGCTTCATGACCCTGCAACATCAGTGCTGGGTGCTGCGACCGAGAATGTTCCTGGGAATACCCAGCTTTCTTCTGGTGATTATGCTTTTCTGATAACTTGTCCCAGGCCTTGGCGGCATGACAGCTCATGGATGGGGCCGGGTAAGTGGAGGAGCAATTTGCCCGAAGCTCCTTTTCCAAGGCACTGACCTTCTGCTCCATAAGGAAGGATTTTTAGCTCTTTCTGGCGATGACACCAGGTAGCTTGATTGAAGTCCTGGGAGATCTCGCAGGCCTGAACGTTGTGGTCGGTGTAGAGGCAGTGAACGCATGCCTCGTGGAAGTTTTTATCATAGATCTTATGTCCGCAGCTGCAGCGACGGAAAAGATCATCAGACCTAGGCATAAATGGAAAGAAAAGGGTGGAATCATGTTAGAAAATAATGTGATTGAAGAACTAGAGTGAGAATATGAAATCTAGAAAAAATGGCAGTCAACAGACACAACGGTGCTCCATGGAATCTGAAGAGTGATGATAGGCAGCGGGAAAAGAAACTGAGGAAGTCATGGGGCTATCCACAACTATATAAGGAGGATGTGACATTGTCGTGGGTAGACCAGTTAGACTGTTAGAAAAAAATGTTTCTGTGTGGTCCTGGTGCCTGATGGCTATAGTTCCTAATGTGTGACCTGCTGCAAGAGATATCCTCGAAGATCACTATTTTCAGTACAGAACTGAAAATGGTTTAAATAGTTTGTGTTTGGAATTTAATTTTTTTTAAATGTTACACAAGTCAAAATTGACACCGGCCCACTAGCGAAATGCCAAAAGAGTTTGTCTTTGGCTGGTACATTTTTCCTTTAACTAGCCCTATATTCAAGAAAGTTATATTTCAATACATACACCAGTTGGGACAGTGGAAATGTCCATGGGGCTAGCAGATTTCCACAGCCACAAGCCCTGCTGGTTAGTGGCTGCAACTTTTATTGTGAGCCATATTAGATGTGGGAAACCTGCATATCTTTTTTGTAATCTGTCCACATCTGCAGATATACTAACATACTAAAATGCCACAAGAATAGGCCTAACGGTCTTTCGCGTCTGCTCGTTTGGTCAGCCAAATATAGTGGATTGAAAAATAACCTGTTCTTCTGCAAATATGGTCCAACATAAAACAAGTAGATACCTGGCAGCAGTGCTCCAAATAATATGGAGTACATGACTATCTCGCACTCGGCAAGTTTGGAGAAATCCTATTTAATTTATATTTTTTTGTTTTACAAGTCCCAATACTCATCCCAAACCTTGGAAATTACACTTCAAAAGGCACTTTTTTTCCCCACCTTTATTCATTCAAATTATATTTTACTCGCCTAATATAAACAAGCAGTCAATGCCGAATGTTTGCTTGCTGATATGAGCACTGGACGTGCAGGAGTTATACAGGATGCAGAACAGGAGTGGCAGTGAAGTATTGAACTCACGCTAATCCTACCTCCACCCTGCAGAGATGGACAGGCATTGGGGTGTGCCTGTGGGTCACTGCCCATAATGCTCATGACATTTCACCTCACCCTATCCTGTAGACACCAAGTGTTGAGGTGTGCCTTGGGGCGTTCAGCTTCACTGTCACCCCATTTCATAAGGACATACACTGAAATGGGTGCAGTACAGGATAAAGGGGTGAAGTCTGGGGCTGAAAAGTGCAAGGCACACCTCGACCCCTGTCACTGGCTTCAGGGTGGGGGTTGGATGGCATTAGCATTACAGACAGCAATCCAAAGTCACACCCCAGATGCCTATCAGTCTGTACAGGGTGGGACGTTATGGTTAGAAACCCTAACACCCCGGGCGGGTGTTGGTATTTGCACTACAAATTTTCAACATGGCCTTTTTGTGACCCCCACCTCATGAAAGCATTTGGGACCTCTTCTCATGAACAGTGGCACTGTGATTTTGTTAATGTGTCCCGAACTTCCGAGTTCCCACAGCAACCATGCCATTCTGCACCAGATGTGCGAAAACACAGATCAGGCAGGATGTGAAGAATGACAGCTGTACCATTCATAGGGAGGTGTAAAGAGATGGCAATGTTGAAAATCTGTGGTGAAAATATTAAAAATGCTCTAAGTTCTGCGTGTACGTGGAAACTGCGAAACACATGCTTGTACCGCAGTTATTTAGTGGAATTATTTCACCAAATTTTCAACATAGGCATTTTGTGACCTCTGCTCATGAACACTGTCACTATGATTTTCTTAATCTGTCTGAAACATTAATTTCCCACAGCGACCGCGCCACTGTGCGCCAGATGAGCAAATGCATATTTTGGGCAGGATATAAAAAATGAAAGCTATACTGTTCATAAGAAGGTGTGGCAAAATGCCAATGTTGAAAATCTGGAATAAAAATATTACAAATTTGCGAAGTTACGAGGGTGCGTGGAAACTGCGTAACACACGCTTGTAACACAGTCATTTGATGGACTTTTGTCACCAAATTTTCGACAGACATTTTGGGACCTCTGCTCATGAACAGTGTCACCGTGATTTTCTTAATCTATCCCAAACACTGATTTCCCACAAGCGATTGTGCCATTTTGCACCGGGAGTGCGAAAACACATTTTGCCCAGGATGTGAAAAATTACAGCTGTACTGTTCATAAGCAGGTGTGGAAAAATGCCAATGTTGAAAACCTGGAGTGAAAATATTGCAAATTCGGGAAGTTACGGGCATGCATAAATACTGCGCACACACTCATAACGCTGTCATTTTTTTGAATTTTTCCACAAAATATGCAACATAGGCTTTTTGAGAGCCCACCTCATGAACAGTGACACTGTTGTTTCGTTAATCCGTCCGGAAAGGTGATTCCATGCAGTGACCGCAAAAATCACCTTTCGGGACCGAATAACGAGATGACAGTGACGGAATTATGAGGTGGGGTCCCAAGAACCCTATTATGTTGAAAAATTTGACAAATTCAAAAAATGGCCAAGATATGCAATCAAAGTTGGAAAAAAAAAAAACAACCATTGATGCCATTATACAGCTTACTGGCATTTCTTTAGTTCGCAGTCGGCTTTGAAGAGTGGAGACATGTTCCCGTCCACGAACATTGTCGCACCAGGCTCCCGAGGTAAGTATGGGTGAGGGGGTGTGGGAAGGTAGAGTACACAGAGGGTGGGCACGACTTGGGGAGGGGGCATAGGGCTCAATGAGGAACCTTTTTTTTTTTTATATAAACAGTATTTAAAAAAAAAAAAGACATCGCGGGACACTTTTGGCATGCTGGGGTGGGTTCCCAGCGTGCCACCTGGCCGGGTGTTTGTTGGGGAGGTGGGTACTGGAGCCGACAGGGATTGGGCACCCCCGGCCATACAGTGTGGTTGGGGGGGGGGCAGGAGCGCATGAGCCGAGGGGAACTGGGCACTCCCTCGTCACATAACAAATAGGGGAGGCACATCATGCAGACGGGGACTGCGCTACCCCATCGGCAAATGAGTTGGGAATGGGGGGCATGCCGACAGGGGGATTGGGAACTCCCAAGTCGGCTTTTATGGGGACTCTGAGGTGGGCGGCGAGAGCCTCTGCTGGCCGCCATGTTACAGGAAATGTTACACCAGGCAAGGCACCGCCCTGCAATGATGGGTCGCTCCCTCATTGAGGCGACGGATTCATTTCAAGTTGGTGGCATGCTGGACGAACTAGTGTCAGCAGCAGCGTGCCACCGCATTGGGGAAAGCGGGCCAAGCCTCAAAAGGAACTGGTGGCATTGGCCCCCCACAGTGCCACACCTCCAAAACCCTGCTTCTCTCCTACGCTGTCATGAAATGTTTCTTGCGCATGCGTGCAAGCAAACATAAAAATGGTGATTACATTACCTTGAATGGCAATGTTCTCTGGAACACTGCTTGGCACCCACAAGTCCATACCTTCAAAACGGTCTAAAATTCTGACTGCTGGACTTGGGATCACATTCAACTAGCAAGGAGGAGAAATGACTGGTGGAGCACTGGGGCGAGTACTCTTACTTTCTCTATAGTTCACGAAAAAAAATGTTTTGTTTTGTTAAGTAAACAACACGACCAACATGGTGTGGGTTGTTGTGTGATGCTTGCCCACTCCAGGACTGTTTATCCCGTGAAGGGCGAGTATGACACAACAACCCACACCCTGAGAATGGTCTTATTGCACTTAGAAAATGGGTTGTTGTGTGACAAATGCCAGATTAGCACTTTAAGTAAACACAGTTTACTGCTCCACGCACTGAAGCTTTCACATTATCTCACTTTGGCCTCCAAGCAATCGGTTAGCTTGGCAGAGCATATCAGCATAAAGAAAATGCGTCAGAGTGTGAGAGAGAGAGAGTGTGTGTGTGTGTGTGTTTTAACCAGGTGATGTTGCATGATAAATGAATTAAGTAGAGAATGCTATCAGCCAATCACAGGCCAGGTCTTCTCTAGTCCATTTCCTAGGCTTTTATGTTACAACACTCTGCCCTTACCCCAGCCCAGGGGTCAAAACTGGCACCATCCAAACACTAGCAGATTTTGTTTTGGGACAGTAATATTTTTCTTTAACTAGCCCTGTTGGCTTATATTAGTTAAGATAATACTCCATAAGCACACCAATGCAGCCAGTTGAGAAAGCCTGACACCAGTTTATCTTCCCAGTCACTATCCTGCTGCCTTCACAATCCAATTTCAACCCATGCACCAGAATTACAGCACTAATTGTACAGAGCATTGGCAAGCTGTCCTGTGCAGAGGCAGACTCCAACTGGAAAGGAGATGTAGCATCAGCTATGCTAACCTGTATAAACAATTACTGACTGCAAGGGACCAGAGCATGTGCATGACAGTGCTATACAAATGCACAGCCTGGCCATGCACAGGAAAAGGTGATATCAGCCTTTGAGAAATCCACAACTTCAAGAAAAAGTGATACAACAGTGAACGCAGTCCCAACTACAGCCAGCAACTGGGAAGTTATGGTTAGACTTATGAAAAAAACGCTACTCCCTAGCTGCTGAATTTCTCGTCACAAGCTGAAACCCATCATGACGGGCACTTCCCATTGCTTCAGAGCAGGTACACTTGAACTATGTTTTTTAATAATGTAGCACGTGGGTTAAAGGGCCACTGTCAGCCTGTTTTTCATCATATTATTTCTAGTTGAAACCCCACATCTTATGATTGTTTACCCTCTCTAAAATTCACTGATGTTGCTGTTTGTTTTGTCTATCTCCTTGCTTAGTAGAACCGAAATGCATGGCAATGTATATTTGTAAACAACTTTGCCTTGTTTACAGTCCTGGATCTGTTCTCACTACATGCTTGCTGAGCATTAGAAACACACCCAAACAGTGCACACACTCATAAAGCAGTAGCCTCCTGAACTCCCACTACATCATGAGGGGCTAGACTGTTCTGTGGGTGTTCCCAAGTCCAGGAAAGATGCATTTGGAGTTGATCAAGGAATGTAAACAAACCTGTTTTGGTGTGATAACACCAGTATGTTGGACAGTCTGTTTTTTTTTTTTACTATTTTAAAGAAAACAAGAGGCAAAATCAAACTACCAGCTGCATCAACAATCTTTACAGAATTCTGGCAATCATAAAATATGTTTGTTTAAACTAGGGACACTTTGAGACCTAACGGGGTTGACAGTGTCACTTTAAAGAGATGGAGTGATTTCAATGCTGGTTAAAAACACTATGTACTGTAGGATGCAAAAGTGCTACAAGAAAAACGCTAAAGAGACAATGAACCTCGGCACAAAAGCACTCTGACAAGGGTTACGTAAAAAGGGCATTGGCAACAAAGCCAGGTTTCAAACAAATACAAAATCACACTACCCCCCACCCCATGCAAAACATCATGGAATACTGCGTGCTGTTCTGGAGACCTCACCACAAGAAAGGCGAGCACTGCTAGAGAGGGTCCAGAGGAGGGCAGCCAGAATGATTCAGGGCGGGAGACCTATGAGGAAAGGCTGGAAGAGCTTGGGCTGTACTCGATGGAGGAGGAGGAGAGGCAGTGGGGACATGATAGGGTCTTCAAATATGTAAAGAGGAAAAACAGGGGTGGAGCCAAAGAGATGTTCAGACTAAAGAAAGGGGACACAACCATGGGGCATGAGTGGAAGCGGGGGGGGGGGGATTACAGGGGAGAACACAGGAGACATTACTTCACTGAGAGTAAAGGTGGTGAGGCCACAGAATGCACTGCCGGAGTGTGGTAGAGGAGGGCACAGTGGAGGGCTTCAAGAGGGGTGGGACAGGTACAAGAATAAACTGAAGCGAAGATGGCCCTCTGGGGCTGGGGGTGGGAGGGTGAGCACCCATTAGGGGTTGGCTATCGGCCGGACCGACAGACCATCAGGCCTATTCTGCTGGCTTTTAGTATGTTAGTATATAGCTGCAAATCACCATGAAAATGTAGTCTAGTTCTGCTGTTACAAGAAGGCAGATACTGTCCAATGTATGTGGTTTCTGTGAACACACATATGGCAGAAAACATCATGGGTATGCAAGTGTGTCAGTGTAGGGAGGACAGACTAGAAAAGGATTCAACTGGTGTTTCATTCAGTTTGACATGTCACTAGGGCCTCACCACAGCCAACTCACACACACTAAATGTAACAATAACTTTTCAAACCATCACAAAAAGAGGATGAATGGCAACAATACACAGAAACAAATCTCTTGAGATCTAAAAAGGGTTTATACTAATTTATGAAAAATTATTTGGCTTCTGAAACCTTGATTTTGCCACTTCAGCTACTGGATCGTACCCATCACTTTACTACCTTTTTTGGGGAGGCAGCTGTGCACATTTACCTGAAAAAAAGTTTTATTCTTTCCATGGAAATACTGGGAATACCAACTTCACAAAATTATGTTTTAATCATGGAATCTGGGATTTATTCTACAATAACAAGCAGTGCAACTCATGGGCGAACTTCGAGTGAAACGGATTTAGGTGTGAACTCTAAGTAATTCACTTAAAACAAAAGGGGCAACCCTCTTGAAAAGAAAGAGAACTATTCTGTGTGATCATATTGACGGGGGTTTAATGGGGTAGCTGAGACACAGTGGCCTTGTATCAGAAACTGACACTGTAATGAAGAGTAGGGTTGCTCACACTCTGCCAAATGAAACTGTACTCTTCTGGCTCCAACCCAATTTTCCGATCTGCCAAATCTTAAATCCTAAACCAGGGGCCTAAGTAGTCCTTTTCTGCCATCAAATTCCAGGTTTCTAAACTAAAACCTATTTTTTACACAGGCATTTAGGATTTCGAATTTGAATCCTAAATCCAATTGTTAGGTTCTTTTAGGATTTGAAATGGAATGGAATTAGGATATACTAAAATTTCTAAAATCCTAAATCCGAAAGTCAGATCAGAATCGACTGATTCTAAGTGTCCCTGACAAAGTGCAAGTTTTACTCACAAAAAGGCCAAACATCAATGTGGCATACAATGCAGCTGAGTGTTTAAGTATTTAAATATTTTCTACAAAACTTGTGCAAGAGACCCTCTGAAAACCGAATTTGCTACAGATATTAGGTGTTGTATGTTGGCTGCATCAACTATGTGATAAAAAAGGGTTACATAATACTGGCTTCTATCTATCTAGCAAGACCAGGTGGAAAATCAACTATTCCAATGCCACAAAATTAAAAACGAAGCAGCAGCAATATGCCAACATTGACCTGTTTGGATAAACCTCAGGAGCCATTTTTTACAACTATCTCCTGCTTAATAACAGATCTCTAATTTTTTTTTGTTTCTATTTACTGAAGAGGATTGGAATTACAATCCTTTGAGTCATGAGTTGACTCATTTGCAAAGACTCCACCTCAGAAAAAAAAAATACACATGCATATACAATACATAAGTAATACAGTGCAGGGATATATACAGGTCGCAGGTTACAACTTTGGGGGGTCTTAAAGTAGACCCCGAGTCATAGTTACATACATATGGCATGGCAGGTTACAGCCTCTTTCTCTTACACAGGGCAACATGTCCCTACCTTACAAATATCATTTGCCTGCAATGTAGGAACACGTATGTGTCGGCCAGCATGCACCGTTCTGTTTTGTTTCATCTCATTTCGTTAAGCAACATGTAAGTGACTACTCGACACAAGTTGAGTCGTTGCAGTCGCCCAACACTCCACAATGGTGCCTTTTTGTCTAACAATATGCCGACAGTGTTGCCGTTTCCATTACAGTATGCCTGCAAAGCTCACAGTAAGTTTGTACAGCAGGCTTCCGTGTATGAAGTTACTGTTAAAGACTCCTTACCTGCGGGGCACAGAAAATCATGATCCTTCCTATGTGAAATACAACACCGTTCGTTCTGCAAGCCACCGTAACGGTAAGCCTTTTGACATTTCCCTGCTTGCACAATCTCTGGGCCTTTCTCATTTTATACAGTTCGATCCCAACGAAAGCCATCGGTGTAGCTCGGACACAGTTCAAGAAAAACTATATATACACCAACTATCAGGCAACAGATTTTGAACTAAACGAATTACCCCCAAAAAATGTTTTCACAGTCTGATTCAGCGGCCTTGTCAGCTGGACGATCTATCCGCAAATTAGCATTAGATAGGAAAAGTCCCCAAATTCTTATATGCAGAAAAAAATTAAAAAAAAATCACAGCAATGCCTGTGCCCCAAACAAGTAATTAGCGCACCCCTTCAGCTTCACTCAAACGCTGCTTCTCATTCCATTCACGTAGCTCCACAACCAATTACGAGCCCCCCTTCCCCAACTGCATGCACGCTCAGACAGGCAAGGATCGACCAAACCCACCCGGCAAACCAGAACCCCGCACCAAAAATAACTTACACGCATCACTTATTCCGCGGAGAAAGGCCAGATGTAATTCGGAAGCACCGCCGAACTGGAGAGTCTGCAGTGCACCAAGGAAGAGCCCCTTTTTCTCCGTGGAGGGAGCAGTCGCGACCCCATCCCTGGGAGCTGCTGCTGGCAGCCGAACTACAAAGCGACTCTCGCTGTGACTCTGCGGCTGCTCCCCTGCCCCCACACACAGCAGCCGCCGCCGAACTTTGCACTCAGGAAGTTTCGTCCAAACATAAGAAAAGTTTCCCACCAACCAGTGGCACAAATCCCAAGCGTTCACTCAACACTTTTCAGCGCATCAACGCCTGCTGCTGCCTGCGGGGCTTTCCCTGGGCTCCGAGAGGGCATTCCTCTATCCGACCCCGCACGCTGCGCCCTCCCTCCGATTCCTCCTATGCAGAACCCTCCCTCTCTCCGGCGGAGGGAGTCCGACTCCCCTCAGCCCCCAGTGCTCTGCCGACACACGCGTATCACTGCGCGGGGACCCGACCAGGACTATTCGTTACTGTCAGAACTCCAGTACGCGACAGGGAGGGGGACTCCAACCCGCCGATACCGGCCTAGGCAAGCGGTGGCCCGTAGTCTCCGGCAGGCACCACCGGGAGCCCGCCCATAGTCTCCAGCCGGAGGTTCGCTTCAGAACTGGGCAACAAAGCAACCCCCTTCCCCCACGCGGCTGCGTGGTTCAACTTTACGACGGACTGTCTTTGTTCAAGAAACAATTACAACTAATATGTTTCACAATACATTTTTCTACACTTTTCTGTTCCATTACTGGCCATGGGGTGGGCTAAAAAAAATAATTCGCCAAGGGCCTGTATTGAAAGTGTTTCCACGGTCAGTTCATTTAAAATAGTTTTAAGTGTGTGACTTACACGACTCGCTTTATTTGGAGGGAGGTAGTCAAAACAAATCACTGAGCAGAGAGCATCTACTTAGTCCTCAACCCTTTTTATGGTCTGTGTATTTCTTGTTTTGCATTAGTTTCTGGCTGTCTCCTAGTTTATGAATTAAGTGTGACTTGTTCCCCTCGACCAATCAGCAAATGACCAGAAATTAGCACACGGGTCCTGTAGTTGTGAAATGTAACAACACTAATTTTCAAATCTTGTTTAGTTCTTGTCATATATGCTGTTTGGTGTGTGGCTGATGGCACTATTTTACTGTAAATGATTAAATCACTCAAATGAACACCACACCTAGCACCTGTGACTGCTAACGCTAACCGTACCACCCTTCTCCTGGGCTCCCTAGACCTTTTGCTCGCTGCTCCTTGGCACTAGCATTCACTGGTGACATTAGCATCCTAGCACTTGCCCCCACTGCCCTGCCCAACCCTGGCACTTCGTGTCCTCTGACAATGCCTCCTGGCTGCAGCCCCTCCCTCCCTTTATCCCACCACTTCTGCCTTCCTTTCCACCTGTTCCTCCTCCTCCTCCACCTACCTCCCTTTACACCCTTCCTCTACCTACCACTCCTCTGCCTTTCTGATGCCTATTTCTTCCTCCTTATCCCCCCCCCCATGATGCCCCTGCTAGCAATAGTTATTGTTTAGAACTATGTCCTCTAAAATATTTGTTACAAACTGTTATTATGTACTGTCTTGTTGTAATCCTTGACGTGGAACCTTTGTAAAACAGCCCTGTCTCAAAGGTATTTGTAATCCTACACCTGAATAAATAAAAAAAAAAAAAACATTTATCTTTCAAATTTCGAGTACATGTGGCAGCAGTTAATACCTGTGTGAATCACGGCCCTTACACAAGAACCCACTGGGAACATAACCGTGGCATTAGCCAGAGCAGCGTGGCAGCCCTACATTGCTGTTAAATCTCACTCAGATCCCTCTTACTACTTGCATTTACCTAGTGTTCTTTTCCAACTAAGTGCGAGAACAAACTATGAATCAAACCAAGTCCCTGATAAGCCACCCGTCGTTTAAAAGCAAGAAAGGCATTTCTGACCGGGTACAGCTGCCATCGCCATGAAAGCAAAGTAGCCCCTGCCTTTAAATATTACTGTGTTCACTTTTGAATACAACTTCATGAGCGTGGAAGCTGCAGGAGCCCCGTGAACCATGCTGTATAAACTAAGCAACACACGCTATATAAGTAAATGACTTGCAGCAGCTCCCTGTGCAACAACAGAGATTGCTTGAAAAATGGGAAGGTGAGAAACTGTTGCATGATGCAACGCATTTATCGACACTGGTCTGAATTCACAAACATCTCCGGAGGTATACATATGCATGGCGGGGGGAACCTCGACTCTCACCCCATCTTGCTTCCATTATGTTTTCATAAACAAGATTTTTTTATTACACTAGGACTAAATAATGGGAATTCTTTGATGAAAACCCGCCCCATTACTAAATCCTGGATAAGTCCCGAGCCTTAATACGTTCCTTTGACTAACCCAATTCATTCAGCAATCTCGTCTCATGTAGTTCATTACTTAACCAGGTACAGGTTAGTTAAGGCAAATGCTGCTGAGGATGGAGGCAGTGTTCCTGATTGCAGGCCACTGTCCAATACCGTGTGGGCCCTTGCAGATGGTGCCCCTGAAGGCTATATTGAAGGACCACTAGAGAGTACTTGTAAATGTATTATCATCCTGCACTGGGAGTAGAGCTTCCAACACCAACTTGTTGTGGTCCTGGGGGGGGGGGGGTGGTCACTGAGATGAGAACAAGCCAGCCTTGTGCCAAAAGCAGACATGAAGTTGGATGGTTACACTGTTTTTAAGGAATTTTTATGCGGTGCCATATTTTAAAGGCGACACAGATAAATCTCGGGCACCACACTCATGTCGCGTGCTAACCCCTTAAAATACGCATCTCCCTATTTACACGACGTTTGGTAATGGAAAAAAGTACAGTTGTATGCAGCAGTGCAAAAACTTCCGTTTGTAAAAATGATCGCGAGTTTCTAGACATGAAAAGATTCGGAACTGCTAAAATAGATCATACTGGCTGGCTAGGATATCAGCAGTATTGCCACGTACCTCCACCCCTAGTGCAGTTTGAAAGGCAACCCCTTAAAGGCTGGGACCTCATCGTTTGTAATGCCCACACCACTGCTCAGCTGGCTGCCATGTTAACCGACAGGATGCCATACATACATTAATAAATACACATAATGTGAACCCGCGATCTTTTTACGCTAGCTGTTTTTTTCCCCTCCTGCGGGGTGATGTGTGTTTTTAGCAGCCGATACAGCAGCAAGACCCGGCGATATAAGGGCAAACAGAATAATATTGGTATTTCCCATGCACAAATAACTCAATTTAACGTCCTGTCCAGTACAATCTGGTATTTCCATTTTTAGTTTAAAATTGCAGGCAATTATACAACACATACTTCTGCTGTATCGACTGGAAGAATGCACATAAATAAAAATTACTTCGCATTATTAACGAGCCATTTCTCCGCAGCCAATTTCTGACACCGAATTTTAACGAGCATTCGATACAAATGACCTTAATATTGCTAGTACATCCGAAATACACAGCATCCAACCTTCCTACCAGGTGAGCCTACATGCCTCCCTGCTCATCCCATGAATTCTAAACACGCATGATGCTGATCTTAAATTAAAAGGTGTCTATTTTTACGGTTGGGTACGTAAGGTACATAGATGTTCTTAAAAAAATATATAACTAATTTTCCACATTTGCAATGTTTGTATAGTGAACAGGTTATATGCGATTATTACATCTGCAGCTGATGGTTTTCTGATCTGTTACGAGCAATGCGCCCTGCAAGATTCATTTGAACCTAGCATTGTTTGACTGACTAGAACAATCGGAAGACGGTTTACACTTTACCTTGTTACATTTAGATTGTAAAACTTTAAAAGTTACTGAGCGGAGTCTCTTGTGCAGATATATTTAAATGCAATCACTGCAGCCAGTATTGGAGTCTATCTAGCAGCAGTGGTTAGCTTACAGTTGACAAGACCCCACAGCCCGAGCCCGCCCCAAGCTAGCCTGAGAAGCCCGACTTGCCCGGGCAGTGTTTCCGAGATGTGATGCAGCTGTCCGACGTCCCTTTCGTGGTCCAGAACTGCCTGTAAGACCCCCGCTTCGTCTGTAGAAGGCGCCACACGACCGCGTTTCACCGAGAGATGCAGCGCGGAGCTCGGCATGCAAAGGGAAGAGATCGCATTTCTCTTCCACCGAGTTACTACACTTTAACGAAATAATACTCCGGTAAGCACACCGCTGTGACCTGTCATCCATGCAATATTTCCTCTAGCCGTGATTTCCTGTATCCTTTTAAACAAGCACTGCCGAAAAAGTAATATATCCCTCCCACTATATAAGGGGTATTAGTATAATGCAGAATCCTGATGTGTTAAGAACACTAGCCAGCAGCCGTTAAGTTTTCTAGTGCCTTACCAGACCAGCTGGATGTGTATGCTCCTGTTCAGATACTTCCAGCACTTCAGGGGGTTTGCTCCCCCCGCCGCATGTCAAGCACTAAGCTCATCTCCATTTCTTGAAAATATTCCCTTTACTAACGAAGGGCGGCATTTTTGTAAAACAAAAAAAAATGCAGTACTAGCTCTTTTTCCCAGTTGTCACATCTCCGAGTCCTTTGCGGGGTACGGATCTAATCCAGGTTTGCTGCGAGGGAACAGAGGGGCTCCAGAGACACTAGAGCTGAGGAATACAGTTGCACAGCCGAGCACTCTGCACTGGTCTCTTGAACTCCTGTCGATAGGCGGCTGTTCCTCTCTCACTCACTGCTGCTGTTGCCTCCGCTGCCCGCTCGGGATGCCTGTGGTGCGGAGCGGTGACGTCACGTGCGCGGCGGCCCCTGCCAGGACTCCCCCACAAGCTTGCCTCTTCTTCCTCTTCGACGTCTGCAGCCACTAGAAAGTGTTTGCAGTAACTCCCTCACCGAATGAGAAAAACAGAACACCCTTCTCCATAAGTTTGTAGTGCACCGACAGAAAAACTGTCTGAAAGCATGGATGACGCCAGAGATAAAATAACTTTTTCTCTCGTCTCTGCTGCGGTCTGCTAGCGACACGTTGCAAACAGCTGTCATTATTTACTAGCGGTGCACTCTTGATCACTCCCAGTCCCAAATTACAGGGCTCTCAGATCTCTCTATAGATTCATGTATTTTACAGGGAGACGAAGCCATTTACAGGAACATTTTCCCCATTGACTTGTATTGGTTCTACTGGGAAACAGCCATTTGGCTTCCATAGAAAATAATACAATCTACAGGAAAACACAGGAAATTACTATGAGGTTACAGGGGGAAAATGTCAAATCAACCTGGAAGCACTATGTATATTCCACATGTACAGGGATGTCTTAAAGGTGCTGCACGCCGAGTTCTCGGTAGCTACAATGACACACCGACCTTAGTCACTTTAACAATTATTGGGAGTCTGCTGCCATGTGTTTTATTAGGGTAGCATAACGCAAGTTAAATAGCTAGAATCCTGCCTGGAGTTAAATATTACACATTTAAAAAGCTGTAAACAATTACTTTTTGTATTTTAAGTATTTGTGTCTTCCTCATTTTGCAAATTCTAAGATTTCCTACCTGATAATACTTGCTGTCATGGGTGGAACACTACTCTACCTAGAGACTGAAATAGCAATTCCTCCTCATACATCATCAGTCTTATGACCAGTGACCTCACTGTGTGGTATCACAACTGATCAAGAAGAGCCAGTCACCTGCTGCCAGATGTGACGTCAACAGCAAGTGAGGTCACAATGCTGATGAGCAAAAAAGATAAAAAGAAGTAGATATAACACTCTCCAGGTAAAGCACTGCTCTTCACATCAAAACTATTACTATATCAGGTAATAAACCTTTTTAATATAACGCCTTGCATCCACTGATCACAGACCGGCCCTGTTCAGTCTTAGTTCACCCAGCTTTATTACCCACCATCTCTAGGACTTACTTTCTCCCCCAGTTGCCCCCAACAAATAACCTGTCGTACCACGTCATCGCGGCTGGCTAGGCCTATCCAGAGCACAATCAAGATCACTTCAGAGGAGGTGCTAGTTGATGGTGCAGAGCCTATGATGGGCTGATACACCAGCTTGCTCGGTTAGGATTTTTTCGCCATTGTTTCTTCACTTGGGCCACTTGTCATGCAATGGCATGTTATGGGTTTGTACGGAGACATGCACTCTTTACACTGCTGTGCCTGCTTTGCTGTCACCCATCCTCCACTTGGTGTCAGACAAAGAGCGGGGTGGCCAGTCCCTCTTCCCCAAGACAGGAGAGCTGTCTGTGGAATGCTCAACCCTTTTTCCCTTGACCAATGCACACATGGCTTAAGTCCACTCCTGAAACTCCTGTTGCCACTCAGTCAGATAGAAAACCTTCTAAGAAACAAATGGAAAAAGAGAAATACTTCAGAAATAACAAAAGTAATAACCATCTAATTTTAAAACATACAGAAGAGAAGAAGAAATAGGTGCCTTAGCTGGGATTTGAATCCAGCTGCCCGAAATACTAGTCCAGTTGCGCTACCAGTTGCATCATCACAGCAACTGGAAACCTGTGACTGCCAGAAGCAGCTTACATTCTCTCTCATGCACTACCTGGTGCTTCACAGACAATTACAGTTTCATACACCCTTCCCCTGCCTCTCCATCATGCCCTTCTCCCCCACTCCCTTATGATTTTGGCTTCACCCATGGACTGCATTGGCCTAGAGTACTTGGACTTTTCTCAAGTAGGCACTATGCACTTTATATAACTTTAAACTGGCATTGCTGCAGCCCTACAAGTTGTCTTCCTGATCCCATCATTTTGTAATGGTTTTGTCACCTGCTTGTTCTGTGTTCTGTTACTGCACTTCTTAATTTTGTCTGTGTACATCATTGGCTTTGTTTCATTCAATTTGATATAAGTTTTTGTTTTTGTACCCCAGTGACCTGGAAATGAGTATTGGCTCAGTGTGCCTTTCCTAGTTATCAATTTTTAAATTAAATAAATAAATACACAAGGGTGCAGTGTGCACAGATATGGAAGCCAAACAAACAGAACAGAGAAAGATATAAGTGCCATAGCTAGGATTTGAATCCAGGCTGCCCAGAATACTGTCTCAGTTGTGCCACCAGCTGCAGCACCAAGGCAATGGGAAACCTAGGACTCCCAGAGGCACCATACTCTTTCTCTAATGCTCAACATGGTACTGCACAGATAATTACATTTTCAAACTTTAGAATGTTAAAAAAAATTCAGCTGCCATTTTTGTCTAACGTTAACACTCATTATACAATGACAAGAAAGAATCCTGGCTTCTGATTGGTCAGTTGGCCATCACAGTAGGATTGTTATCCTGGCATAACATCCCTGCTGATTGTTGGCCACATTTATTTCTTTATCATCATTTGCATCTTCTCTTAAGAAACAAAACTATTTTTACACATTAACAAAAACATTCTTTAAATTTTTTCTTATTATTATAAAATATTAAGCCATTGTATAATAGGAATAATGGCCTCCAGGGTGGGTGTTATGCTGGGATAACATCCTTTCTCAGGTGTTGGATGCCCTTGGCCGGTGGCCTCGGGCCCAACCGCAGGCAGGATGTTGTCAGCAGAGGCATTATTCCCACCTGGAGGGCATTATTCATTTAGTATCTTAGTAGTAGACAGTAAATGCACCATTATGAAGCAAAATACAGAATTCCTCTTAATAGCTTTAAGTCTGTATCTTTTTTTCCCATTTGGTCCATTTTACATCTGTTACAAACTGTGACACCTCCACTGCACCTCACTCCGACTTGTGTTCTGGCCTCTGCATTGCTCCAAAATGCAAAAAGTGTCTAGCAATACAACCAGTTTTCGCCACACTACATCACTGTTTAAAATCGGAAGCAATTTAGCATGTATTTGATTTATGATCTCAGGCAACAGTCATGGTCAAGCTCTCCCTGACACTTCCCATCAAAAACACAGAACTGATGAAAACACTGTCAGCACTGACAACAGTGCCATTGGCAGTTGGAACTGCACTCTGTATTGACTCCCATCCACCACTCTCCCAGTCGCCTTATCACACTGCATCATTGTTCAAAAACAGTTTACCAGCATGTCCCTGGTAAATGATCATGGGCAACAATTGGGGTCAGGCTCACATTTGCACTTCCCCACACACCACTGATGAAAACACCATTGTTACTTAAAACTGCACTCTGCACTCCCACCTCTGCCCCCCCCCGCTCACTACTCATCCACCACTCTCCCACTAGCCTTCCTACACTACTCAGTCAGAAAAGGATAATAAAAAAGTAAGTCATTTTCAAACATGTAAAATCACTGGATTCAGCCTGCAATCGCAGCAGTAATTGTACTTATATGATGTCCATGATCGCAGTCTGGCTGCACTTCAATCCTTTTAAGCAATGCTTTTTACTTTTAATCGGGTTTAACATACGGATGCTGGTGGGGATGCTACAATCATGCTGGTAACTCTCTCAGCCCATAAACCTGTAAAGCAAACCTACAGAGTTGAAAAACTACAACTGTGGAAGCCTAGTAAGGACATAAGACCTAAACAAAACCAGAAAAGCCCTACAATTGAACCAGACAGAGGAATTACTTTATCAAAAACTAAGCAGCAGATTAAATTTTTCTAAATATTTAAACATATATATTTTAATTTCTCCATTAATGTAAATACAGGGACCCATTTTATGTGTGCAATAAGAGCATACTGGAGTATGCATTAGATAGTTCTAACGGGCCGGCTGCCTCATGCCTTACTACGCCCTGGCTGTGTATTAGAACTGCCTAATGCACAGCCCATCGCATCTTATTGCTTACGTAAAACATATTCTGCCTGTTATTTCTGGTGCTCCTAGCTCATTAAGGGACTTGGTAAAAACTGGAATGGTTCTGTAACTAGAATGTTTCCAACCCAAACTGGAATGGCTAGAATGATCTGGACTGGAGGACCGTGCCAAAATAGTGTCGCCACTACCTAGAATATAGTGGTTCTGGCACCATTTCAGTTCTAAGCCCATTCTGGTTCCTCAATTCTGAGTCAAGCCAGGTGGTGTCAGAACCATTCCTGATTGTTCCAGGCACCATTCTGGTTTCCCTGTAATCTCAGAAATTCTGGGCAAAAACTGTAATCTATCTGTAACTAGAACTAACAGTGTTTTTCAATCTCAATCTGGTTTTCTTAAAAAGGAAAAAGAAAAAAAGAAGCTATTGCTCTAATTGTGGTAATGCACCCTTCTTTTTTCATGTAGCGTTTTTCTCCCCTGACACTAGGCACAGCTCATACGCCCTATGCACGAGCCCCCCCCCCCACACAAGTAGCAGTGCTCTCCATGGGAGGAGGCATGCTCCTTCAGCCCACTGTGGGGGTTGCTACAGCATCAGAACCTAAGCACTTACCTCCTCTAGCTGAGAGCGCTGCTGCATGGCATCATCATCCCATCCCCCTGGCCTCCTGACCAGACTCCCTGAGTCTGCTCCTGGATAGGGTTGCCAGCATGGAAGCACACCACACTTCTACTGGGTTATCCTGTAGTCCTGCTAATGCACACTTGACCTCTTTCTTTAGTACCGTTGTTTCTACAGTGCATTTCCCCAAGATGGCCTTGTTGAAGTGCAGCATCTGGTTTTCAGTGCATCCTGCTTTTCATTAATTTCACATCTAGGAGGACTGAAGCTTTAGTGTTTGTCTTGTAAAAGAGCAGCTGTGGGAGGGCTGTGTGTACTGCAGGCACCTTTCTTGCCAGTAGGTCTAGGTAGCGACAACACCTGCTGTTTGTTACCTTCCTTGCCAGGCCTGCCCCTACTCCAAGAAAGTGAACTGCTTAGAAGAATGCAGTATAGCAGCAAAATTGGGGAGCACACTTACGTATGGTTGTGGGTCACTTCGATAGGGACTTAGTTAACAGGCACATTCAGGAAACCTGAATTTCTTTGATTTATTGTAATTGGAAGTGTGACTTTATCTGTAGGCTCTCCCTCCTGAACTGCTCTTTGTACTTGCATAGTTTTTCCTTTCTAGATAATGCTGCATTTTCTCACCCAGTATTATTATTTTTTTAAAATTTTCAGTTGGTGACATCAAATCAGTGGAAGTCAAGAGTGAAACTTTCTCTGCAGGATTCTACTAAAGACACAACCGGGTTCTAAAACTGATAGATATTTAAAAAAATACTAGGAAGGGAAACACCAGTGATGCATGGCACCTTAAAAAGGGAATCATCATTAAAGCATGGGGCTTTAAAATGGAAATAAAAATGAAAACAAGACTGTTTCAAAATGAACACATGAAACTGTGCACTAGGGAGGATGAACTGATTTTGAACACGTCCAAATTTCCAATCAGTAATAAAAAAGTGAAAGCCAGTTTTATGTTCCCTTTTTTTTTTCCATAAGGGGTTTTCTCCCTTGGGCTGCAGGTGGGTGACTATCAGCCATGACATGCTCCCTCTGACTGTCACTTTCCTCCACTAGCCACCAGAAAGTCCCCTGCGGACTGTCCCCTCACCCCGTTGCGGTGCCTCCCCACTATACATATCCAGATAGCTGGTAGCTGGGTAGTGGTGGCTACAGGACTACAGGAGAGTGGGCATGGCTTCATTAAGCCAGCCCCTGCAGCCCCTCCCACTGAGTTGATCGCAACTTGCACTACCACCAGGGCTGCCACCCAGCGACAGTCAAAGACCAAGATGGCTTACCAACCATCCCTGGGAGAGGGGAGCATTCCCCAGGATGCTTGATCCTCCACCCCAGCTGACCTCCAGTGACCCAAGTCCATTCCTGAACCCAGGTCACCCATGTGGCTGGAGGTGAGACGCAAGCGTCACAGCCCTCCATGTCACTGGGTCAAGGGGTTTTTGTTCCCTTTAAGGAAAGATTTGTTTCAGCTAGAGGCAGAGAGTAATAGGGTTGTGGAACTGTTTGCCAGAGGAGATGACATGTACAGACAGTGTACGGAGTTTCAAAACCACGCTGGATGGATACCTGAAGGGGGAGAATACATTTCAGGTTATTCCTGTTAAAATATCAGGAAGACAAACCGGAAAGCCTACATGCTCTTACTTTTACTCACTACACCTCTGCACCTGTATCAAGACAGCAGGCCTGGCAAGAGTTTGTGGGTACATTTTGCATTTTGTGAAAGAAAAAGAAAAATTCATACTTTTGTAAAGTGTAAGGCACCACTTACTAGCACTATCTACACACACTGTAACAGCCACCATTCATATCAACAAACTGGTCTTGGTAAGGTGGGTTACTGCATAAGTAAACAGAGTCACATTCATATTCTGTAGTTACCTTTTTACCTAATCTATACATTCAAGTGGGACAGAACCCAATTCGTGTTTTCAAATGGTACAGCATTTGGTTTTGCATCGTATCTTTCATACAAATGCTGTTTCAAAGCACTTTACAGTGCAGGAGAGAATGTTGCCACTAGGCACGCAGGGGGATTCATACAGCACGGAGATAGATTAGAGAGAGAGAGAGACAGAGAGGGAGATATTACCGAGAGGTTAAGTAGAGGCAGGTTAAGTCACCTGCTCAGGGTCACACAGCAAGGGGTGGTTGTGGGATCCAGACCTAGGTCACCA
The DNA here is from genome assembly GCA_016271365.2 of Neoceratodus forsteri. Lineage (NCBI taxonomy): Eukaryota > Metazoa > Chordata > Ceratodontiformes > Ceratodontidae > Neoceratodus > Neoceratodus forsteri. The sequence goes on from CM057453.1 coordinate 81,558,247, forward strand.
GGTTTACAAGTTTAGCCACTAGGCCAAACTGTCTGCTTACGTTTTGAAGACTCAAAAGATCTTTCATTGACTTGTACATCTGACTGGTTTACCAAAGCCCTGCCCACACCAAAACAAATACTGTAACTATGAAACACCCCAGATCTGCAGAACAAAAAGAGCACAGTCAAAAGAGCAGCAACCAGCAAGGCCAACAGAATGCTACATTCCATTAAAATGAGGTTACATAGTAGAGAAACAGGTGATAATGCCACTATAAAAGGCACTGGTTATACCCCATTTGTAGTATTATGTACAATTCTAGTCACTGTCTGCATTACAGACAGGATAACGGGTTTGGAAAGTGGTAGTTTAGCTCTACAGAGATGATGAGAGGGCTGGAAAACAAGCTGTATGAAGAAAGGCTGGAGCTTGGGTTACAACCTTTTAAGAAGCCCAGAGTGGGACATTTTCTTACTGAAACATGATTTTTTGCAGGACAATTTGTAGCCTTAACCAATGCAACAGATTTGTTTACTCTAAATAATCAGAATTAAGGCTAAGTGTTGCAGTTTTGTTGTTGTTTTGCTTGTTTCTAATCATTTTAAGGTATTTTAGTTAAGGTGTTACAGTTTTCTGCAACATTTAGAGGAAAGTTAGAAAATATTGTTTTCTAGTATAATGTCAGGACATAGTATTTTTCATTTTTTTTTTTTGCAGGACACAGCTGCCCAAATCAGGACTGTCCTGTGACAATCAGGACAGGTAGTAACCCTACTGGAGCACCTGGGTGTGTTGTCATCTCCCTAGAGAAAAGAAGATTGAGTGGAGTTATGACTGAGGTATTCAAGATTGTGAAAGGGCATACACAAATAAACAAGACTAGACTGTCCTGCAAAATTAAGGATATGGTATCAAAATCAGGGGATACAAGTACAGAAGGTGTAGGAAAATATTTTTCCACAAAAGCAAAAAAGCTGCTCAAGAAACCAGTGTGGAGCATGTGCAAAAAGTTGAGACTTTAAGGCACAAAAAGAAGCCTGGCTTCCACAAACCCACTAACCTGCACAAGAAAAAGAGATAAGGTACAAAGGTACTAATATTTTATTAATAAATACTGTACTTACATACAGGATAAAAAGCAGCTAGGCAGCAGTACAGCAGGGCGACCAGGGCCACTCAACATTTTGGGTATCTCATCGCTTTGTTAAAGAGTGAAAACATGCCCACTAGCATCCTAGCATTTACAGCACCAACAATAAAAGTCACAGGCTGTTTCAGCAGAAAGAACTGATAATAATTTAGAAATTAATTCAGGCTATAAAAGAATGACAATATTTACAACATACAATATAGGATATTTACAACAACTGAAGACATAAATTTAAAATAACTCAATAGCCAATATGTAGATTTAAAGGCAGTAATATATATTTATTTAAAATTTCGATAACTGGGAAATGTCCCCTGAGGTGAGGCTCATTTACAGGTGTAATACACACACACACACATACATATATGTATATATATATATATATATATATATAGTATAATATGAGAACTAATAAATCTTAACTAATGTCCACAAAATTACACATTACTTCTGCTGCAAAAATTATCATTGTTCAAATGTTGGAACAGTGGGCTGCAAAGTCTCAAAAAATCTGTTTAACAGGGACTTCAAAGGTGAGAACATTGATATGTACAGAGATAACTGAAAAAGGCATAAACAGCAACAACAGTTTAGTTTAGGAATGGAGTCAAACTGAATCTGTCATTGAGCCTGCTGCCTTTTGTGGCTCTTAAATGATAGATCCAGAAACATTTGTAATGTGATAACCATCTACTAGTTATGTATATAATTTTGATAAATATATGTTTCTCTGAATTTCTGCTTATGAGACATGGCTGGGTCAGCAGGCCCATGAGAAAGACTAGCTTTTAAAGGGGCCTGACCTTTTGATCCCAAAGGCCCTTGCTTGCTGGAACAACTGGCTGTAGTAAAACTGACCTAGTGGATAAACTAATTAAGCACTTCCTTTTGACATCTACCTCCCAGAGTCTGTGTTAGCTGTTATACACCAGATTGTAACAGGTTGTAAAACCAGACACAGACTGCATTTTGAGGACATTAGGAGGGAAGCCAGTTCTGTTGGATGCCTGTGATAATTCACACAGCTAAGAGAAATGTTTTTAGGATGTTTTTCTGAAGATCAAAGGGGGAATGCTCTGATGAGGAAAGAGACTGTCTGTTATAATTTAATGTGGCTATCTTTGCAGATTTCAAGCAAGCAATAAGATGACACCATATTGGGTATACTTGGTCATGTCACAAATTAATTACAGGACTAATGTGATCTCATGTGCTGTGACATCACAAGGAGGTTGGGACGTTAACTTTGAATATTGCCAAGCAGTCTGAGAGGACTGAGACTCACTCCTATTCCAACTTTGAAATACCTCATACACTTGTGTTCTGGACTTAATGGTACTTCTGCCAAGGATAGGTAACACCCAACTGAAAACTGAATTAGAACTAGTAATTCAGTCACGAGGCATTTTGTTTTTGTAATTTCCATTTATTTTTGACTGTAAGCATTAATGTTACATGTTTTGTGTTTTGTATTGTATTTACTATTTTTAATTTTAGTAAACTTTGTTTTTCTTAAAACCCTGCCTGAGTAATTTTCTCATTTTGAGTGTGAATGCTGGGACAGTGTTGATAATTCTGACATAACTGTTAAAGTGCTTATAGTATTTCACCAAATGCAGCAAGGTAAGGAAATACCTAGGTCTCAAGTGAGTCAGAAGGGGGATTGTGAACCAGGTTGTGTGCCCACTGGGTTGAGTATTGCACTGCTTTCCCTGAAGAGGGTGTGATATTTGGACCTGTTACCTAGGCGTGCTAGTGAAAAAGGGTTCATATTTGACCCCAGGACTCGAGTCTGTTAGTTGCTCAGACCCAAACAGACAGGATGGTTTCCCTGTTTGTCTCCTGTTCACATATTGCACTTTGAGGTTGGGCACTGTGGGAGCAGAGGGCCTGATCCCCGGAGCGTATTTATGACAGATTTGGTTAGCAGTGATGTGATCTAAAAGATCTGGTTTGCAGTGCTGCAATCAAAAATATTTGTTTGCATACTCTGAAATTATTTGGACACACAAGCATTAACAGTCCAGTATGTCAGATTGATAAACTGTAGCAGTTTACACACAAAACAAGGCAGTTAAAAAAAAAAAAAGAAATATATCATTGTGGTTACAGTCTAAGTCCCCTACCTGTTTTATTTTTTTTCCGGTGCAAGGTAGTGTAGCTGTAGATTATGGAAGAAGATGGCTTCCACCTATAGTACATACACTGCAGAATACCTGAGGCAGTTGTGCCAGGAAAGAGGAGTCTGGAGCAAAGGGAGAAACAAACAGCACCTCATGAAGACTCTTGTGGCAGCAACTGCCCAAGACCTCAAGTCATAGTCGGTGACTGAAAGGGACCAGACATTGGACGTGGTGGTGCCAGAGTCTATCACAGTGTCCCATCCCAGGGAGGAGAGCAAGGAGACCAGTAAGAACTCAGAGCCACAGCACCAGTGGAAGGTCACCACCATGCTGGAGCCAGAAAGGATAAGGCTGCAGATAGAGTTGAGGAGAATGGAGCTGGAATTCAAGCAGAAAAGGTTTGAAGCCCAGCAACAGTGGGAGTTTAAACAGAGGAAGCTGGAGATGGAGCGAGAGAAAGAGTAGAAGCGAGAGCAGTGAGAGGCCAAGTGAGAGGAGAGAGAGCACCAGAGGAAATCTGAACTGGAGAAGCAACAACTTCAAAGACCAGTGCCAGATCAGGTTAGTGGCATGGGTGAATCTGGACCTCCAGGACTGGGTTATAAATTAAATTCTAAATTAATAGCTGAATTTGAAGACGGGGAAGATATGGATGCATTTTCAAATTCATTTGAAAAGGTATGCATTCCCAGAGAGTCCTGGAGCTTCCAGCTATCCCCACTGCTTACCGGTAAAGTTTGTGACGTCAAATGGACAATCAGGACAGTAATGATTATGGCAAACTTAAAGCTACCTTGCTAAAAAAGTATGACTTGACTACTGAAGTGTACAGAGTTAAGTTCCGAAAGCTCAGGAGGAGCTCTGACATGAGCTATGAGGAACTAGCCACGAAACAGCGTCAGTTTTTGAAATGGTGGGAAGGGGTAACAGCAGACTCTGTAGAGAAAATTGAGGTTGCTGTACTTTTGGAGTAGTTCTTTTGGGCTTGCCCAGCAGAGCTGAAAACCTGGCTAGGGGAGTGAGATCCAAAAACAGTGCAGGAGGCTGCCAAGCTCTTGGACTGCTATGCCAGGAGCAGACCAGCTCTGAAATGGAGCGAGGTGGGCATGGCAGTGCAGAAAAGGAAAAGAGCGCCTTCAGGGCAGCTAAAACCCTCACTGCCTCCCCAGAAAGCGGGCAGCTCAAGAAATGATTGTTGGTTTTGCAAACAACCTGGGCACATTACAAGACAGTGTCCTAAAAAGGCACAGAGTGCACAAAATGGTGCTGGGAAAGAAGTGTGATTTTTGTCTATCCCTGAAATCGTGCCCGTAAACATGAGGGAACACATACACCCAGTTACTGTGAATGGGGTGCAAACCCATGGGTTAAGGGACACGGGCATCTCTTACTTTGGTAAAAGGAGATTTGGTTGAGCCTGAACAGCTTATACCCAATCAGTTTGTTACAGTATGGGAATTCACTGGGGAGAAGAAAACTCTACCATATGCTAGTGTTCTCCTGGACTGGAGTGATACAGGAAAGACTGTGCAAAAAAGTTCCAGTGGCAGATAATCTTGCTCTGGATGTGATTATAGGGAACAATCTCCAAAAGGAGGTGGTGTGTGCAGTTACCCACAGTCAGGCAGCAAAGGCAAATTGTGTTTCCCTGGACCCCATAGAAGCCTCTGTAGAAAATACTGGGAGGGTGGTTCCCCAGCCTGTGTCTCCTGATATGGAAAGTAGTGAAAGGGGGATAGAAATTCCCCAGGTAGCAGTTAACAAAACAGCTACAGAAGGTTACTCTGAGGAGGGAGGGGTAGCCAATTGTCAGAGAGCTAGGGACCCTAGTTTAGGAACTGAAGGGGATTTGTCCCATGCCATGGGAATGTGTAAGGATTTTGCAGCTGCTCAGAAAAATGACAATAGTTTAGAGAGACTAAGGGCTTGGGCAGACTCTGATGAGACATAGGGTGTATTGGGAGTATGGACTGCTGTATACTCTGGATATAAGGACAGAGGGAGGGGTGATGGGCAGGCCGCTTGTCGACTCCCCAGGGGTACCGTGAGTGGTTGCTCAAGATTGTTCATGATATCCCCATGTCTGGACATCTGGGAATCATGTGTATTATGCAATGATTGGCCCAGAATTTCTATTGGCCCAACTTTGCCCAGCAGGTGAAGGAATATTGCAGATCTTGTCACCAGTGCAAAGAAATAGGGAAGGTGGGTAGTAAAACCCAAGCCACCCTAGTTCCCTTAGCCATAGTGGAGGAGCCATTCCAGAGGGTAGGAATGGATATTGTGGTGCCTTTGAATACCCCCAGCTCCTCCGGGAAGAGGTTTATCCTAATGGTGGTGGATTATGCCACCCTGTACCCAGAGGCAGTCACCCTATCCTCACTGAGGACAGACAAAGTGGCAGATGCCATGCTAGGGACTTTTTCCTGTGTCAGGGTCCCGCAGGAGGTTATCACCAATTGAGGGGGTTCCTTCATGTCGGACCTGATGAAGTGTTTGTGGGAGAAGTGTGGGGTGGTGCAGAGATGCATGACACCTTATCACCCACAAGCCAATGGGCTTGTGGAAGGGTTTAATGGTACCCTAAAATTGATGATCCAAGTGTTTGCTGAACAGCATGGGAGGGACTGGGACTAATACCTTCCCCACCAGTTCGCATACGGGGAGGTGCTCCAAGAGTCAACAGCGTTCTTCCCCTTCAAGCTCTTATATGGACACAGGGTGCATGGGCCCCTAAACTTGATCTTGGAGAACTGGGAAGGCAAGCATGCCACCCAGGGAACTCTCATAGTGGATTATGTCCTTAAATTTAGGGAAAAGCTGAAGGAGCTTATGGGAACAGCCCAGAGCAGCCTGACAGCTGCCTGGCAGAAACAGAAGGTATGGTATGACCGCAGAGCCAGAGCTCACTCGTACACTGTGGGTCAGGAGGTCATGGTCCTAATCCCTATCCAGAAAGATAAGCTGCAGGCTGAATGGGCAGGACCGTACAAAGTAGTTAAACAGGTGAATGATGTAAATTACATTGTAATACTGCCTGACAGGAGACATACCCAAAGGATGTACCATGTCAACATGATGAAGCCCTATGCAAATAGGGCTGACATGGTCTTTGCAGTGTGTGGTCCTGGGGGAGGGGGTGGACAAGGAAGACCCCGTTCTGGACTTGCTGGAAGAAAGCAAGTGAGAGTTCTCTGTTGAGGCAATCAGAATGTCACTCCATCTGACCCTGGACCAGATCTAGGAAGTAAGGGAGGCTTTAGCAGACTTTGCCCCACTGTTTAGTGCCAAGCCTGGACTATCCCCTTAACGATGCACAATGCAGAGACAGGGATGCAAGCATCCATACAGCGGAGAGCATATTGGGTCTCAGAGGCCAGCCAAAAGGACATCAGGAGGGAGGTGAAGGAAATGCTGGATTTAGGGATAATCCAGAAATCCTACAGCTCCTGGGCCTCACCCATGGTCCTCTTTCCCAAGTCAGATGGCTGTACTTCTTTTTGTGTGGACTATTGTGGACTTGACACAGTCACAAATTCTGATGCCCACCAAATGCCATGGATGGACAAATTACTGGACAAGTTGGGAGGGGCGACATACCTTACCACTATTGACCTGATGAAAAGGTATTGACTGGTGGAGTTAACTGCCAGAGCTAGGGAGAGGTCAGCCTTCATCACTCCAATAGGGTTATTCAGGTTCAAGGTAATGCCTTTCAGAATGAAGAATGCCCCTGCCACCTTCCAAAGGTTGATGAACCAGGTGTTACATGGTACTGAAGAGTACACTGTGGCATACCTGAATGATATTGCCATCTTCAGTGCCAGCTGGAAGGAACACTTGTCCCACCTTAAGAAGTGCTAGGCAGGATACAGAGGGCTGGGCTCACTGTGAAAGCTGAAAAGTGCCAGGTGACCATGGCTGAGGTGGCATACCTAGGGCATGTAGTAGGGCAGGGACAACTCCATCCTAAACAGGCAAAGATTGAGGCAATCGAGGCATGACCAAGAGCTGAAACACAGAAGCAGGTTTGTAGTATTCTAGAAACCGCAGGATACTATAGAAACTTTGTATCAAACTACAGTGCCCTGGCAGTTGCCCTATCTGGCCTGCTAAAGAAAAGAATGCCTAAAAAGATAAACTGGGAGCCAGCCTGTGAACAAGCCTTTACAAGGCTAAAGGAGGCACTGTGTGGTGCTCCTGTGTTAGCCAGTCCAGACTAACCATTTTTAGTCCAGACAGATGCCTCAGACATGAATATTGGGGCAATACTTAGCCAGACTTCTAAGCAAGGGAAAGATCACCCAATAGTGTACCTCAGTGAGAAATTACTTCCCAGGGAACAGGCTTATTCTACAGTGGAGAAGGAATGCCTTGCAATGGTGTGGGCACTAAAGAAATTAGAGCCATATCGATACGGGTGGCACTTTGAGGTACAAACAGATCATAACCCCCTGGTTTGGCTGGCACAAATGGGTAAAATGAATGGTAGACTTTTAAGATGGAGCCTTGCCTTGCAGGGTTATGACCTGTCACTTGCAGGGCAGGGGCAGCAAATCCGAACACATATGGGTTATCCTGACAGAGCAGTGAAGTGAATATGAGGAACTCATCCCATGCCTAGGAATAGATTCCCCCAAGTTCAGTCTAGAAGGGAGGAGTGTAATGCGATAACTGTCTACTAGTTATGTGTATAATTTTGATAAATATATGTTTCTTTGAGTTTCTGCTTATGAGACATGGCCGGGTCAGCAGGCCCATGAGAAAGACTAGCTTTTAAAGGGGCCTGACCTTTTGATCCCAAAGGCCCTTGCTTACTGGAACAACTGGCTGTGGTAAAACTGACCTAGTGGATAAACTAATTAAGAACTTCCTTTTGACATCTACCTCTCAGAACCTGTGTTAGCTGCTGAACACCAGGTTGTAACAGGTTGTAAAACCAGCCACTGCTTTGAACCTTGGGAAACTAGCCATAAAAGACTGCATTTTAGGGCATCAGGAGGGAAGCCACTTCTGTTGGGTGCCTGTGACAGATCACACAGCTAAGAGAAATGTTTTTCAGGATGTTTTTCTGAAGATCAAAGGGGGAATGCTCTGATGAGTAAAGAGACTGTCTGTTATAATTTAATATGGCTATCTTTGCAGATTTCAAGCAATCAATAATATGACACCATTTTGGGTATACTTGGTCACGTTACGAATTAATGAAAGGAGTAACAGTGACCTCATGTGCTGTGACATCACAAGGAGGTTGGGACGTTAACATTGAATATTGCCAAGCAGTCTGAGGGGACTGAGTCTCACTCTTATTCCAACTTTGAAAGGCCTCACACACTTGTGTTCTGGACTTAATGGCATGTCTGTCAAAAATAGGTAACGCCCAGCTGAAAACTGAATTAGAACTAGTAATTCAGTTTCAAGGCATTTTGTTTTTGTAATTTCCATTTCTTTTTGACTGTAAGCATTAATGTTATATGTTATGTGTTTTGTATTGTATTTACTATTTTTAATTTTAGTAAACTTTGTTTTTCTTAAAACCCTGCCTGAGACATTTTCTCATTTTGAGTATGAATGCTGGGACAGCGTTGATATTTTTGACATAACTGTTAAAGTGCTTATAGTGTGTCACCATATGCAGCAAGGTAAGTAAATACCTAAGTCTCAGTTGAGTCAGAAGGGGGATTGTGAACCAGGTTGTGTGTGCACTGGGTTAAGTATTGCACTGCTTTTCCTGAAGAGAGTGTGATATTTAGACCTGACATTGGGCTTGCTAGCGAAAAAGGGTTCATATTTGACCCCAGGACTTGAGTCTGGTAGTTGCTCAGACCCAAAATAGACAGGATGGTTTCCCTGTTTGTCTCCTCTTCACATATTGCACTTCAAGGTTGGGCACTGTGGGAGCAGAGGGCTGGACTCCCATAATACATTTGTGACAACATTCACACTGAAGTATTTTAATATATAAATCCTCTCCCATGGGGGCCCAGTCTCACTCACTCAGTCCCCTTTGCCATGTTGCCAAATGTGGATGGCCAGAGCATTATCCTGATCACCACAAGCAATTGCCCCTAAATACTCACCTATTCTTATTAAGTTTTCTGAGGGTTTTACCTATGTAGAAACTACTGCAAACACATCTTGGCAGTTAAACTGGGGATATTTACTAGAGCTCCCACAATTTGCCCACTATTTTTACAAAATATCTCTGCATTTTTTGAGTATATTGTTCCACAGTTTTCCAGTGATCCTGCTTGTCTTGTATGTATTTCTCCATCAGTATAACACTTATGAATGTTCCTGTTTCAGTTCTATTGCCTGTAACTAAACCTTTGTTAGTATGACAAACAAACAACCATGTTTAATTCATATGTTATTTAATATATTGTAACTAATTCTGGGTCTCCCCTGAAAAAGGGACATCTTGTCGCAGTGGGCTTACCCGGTCTCCAAAATTCAAATAAATAAATAATCTGATCATCTTGACAGCTTAAGTACTGAAATAACTATCGTCTGTGAGCCCTAAGTGATGTTATACCTATTCTCCAAAGCAACTTTACGTGGACTCCTCTGGATAATCTTCTCTGGTTAATCAACAGCATTCTGGGGTAAACACTGCCTGCTCCATTCACATTCTTCTCACAAGGAAACAAATTCATTTCTCTGAACAGATTTGTTTTTTGATCTATCATTTAAGAGCCGAAAAAGGCAGAGGGCTCAATAACAGATTCCTAAAAGAAACTTTTGTTGCAGTTTATGCCTTTTTTAGTAACAGTTTTAAACCCAATAAAAAGTGATTGACCTTATATTATACACAGAATAGTGCAACTATTCTTTGCTCTCGTGGTTCGTTATGTCACTAGAAACCCTCAATGGAATTACAGTTTTGTAAGTCACAGTTACCAGTAATTTATTTTATATATATAATATATATATATATATATATATGATGACACATGTCAAGGTGTTCAGTCATGTTCTGCTATACACACACCTCAGGTGCATTGTAAGGTGTGAGGCCACAGGTTGAGTGCATTCAACCACTCGAAGCATGCCTACACATCAGTGCATGTCTGCACAGCCTGAAGTGTTTTATCACACTTAGTCAGAAGCTGAATTTTGTTTTTGTGTGCTTTAGAATGTTTTTATAGTGTTTCTATGGGTTTGTGTTTAAATGTTCTTCCTCTATTACAGTGTATTTCCTGGTAGACTTTCTCTTTGTCTGGGTTTATCCCAGTTTTGAAATTATATTTTATATTGTTTTAGTTCTGCCTATCAATTTCAGATACTATGGGAAACATTTCTTTTAATTTTATTCTTACGTTCATGAATTTACACTATCCATGCTTGTGAGTCTTCTTACTGTCACTTTTTGTAGTGTGCTCAAACGGGGATTTGTCCCCATAGCTGCCAGAACCTATGGACGAGGGGTGGTGGTAGCCCTCCACTTTTGCCCAGGAACATTTAAAGTGACCCTTCAATGCATACAGTGTCAGAAGAAAAGCAGTCATGGTCTCTTTTGTAATTACTACAGCCCCCCTACTTTTCCCTATGTTCTGTCACCCCTGTCCCATGAAGAAGCTTTACTGAATGATTATATTTTTCTGCCTCAGTATACAAAAACTGATACGTCAACCAGTTTTAGTCTCTCTGTTTTTTTTTTTAACCTAGTTTTCAAACTTAAAAAATGCTCCAGACATTTATGTAGTGTAGAAACTGTGAAGCGAAAGCAAGGGTTGCTATAGCAAGTAAGAAAAAAATTAAAATACATTTTGCATAGTTTCTGAAATTGATAAAGAGAAAGAAAGTATTGTGTTATAAAATATCATTATTATTAAACAGATATTAATGATTTGGTGACTTATGTACTTTTTTATGTTATGCTATGTGTGACAGCCTATGTATGCCAGTTTGTGTATGCCAGGTGTGGCATGATCTCCAGGTTGCTGTTGAGCAGGTTCTACAGCATAGATAGAAGTGCAGGCATGTGGTCGTTGTGAAATAATGCATGGTCATTTGGTGTGTTTTAGCCAATCAAAGAGAAGGATTTTGACAGATTTTTTTTCTACCCATTTTATAAGAATTCACAATATGTGTAGCTAATGGGAAGAGCACTGGCTCATGAACTAGTCCAGAATTATATGGGGCAAGTGTCCAAGATTCCCAACTAACTTGGTTGTTTTCCCCCACCAGTTTACTCACTTCATTCAATAGTATTCTCTCACTGGATGGAGAGGGAGTGTGACCAAGAGGGACAAGGGAGGGGGCAGTGCAACTATATCTTTGCTGATGCTGTACAGATTGCTCAGTCTGTCCAGCATCATCAAAGAAGCAACTTCTCCCTCCCTCCAGGTTGCATGCCTGCTCACTTCTTTTAAAGATTATTATTGAATAGAATGGGCACAATTGAGGGACACAACTTAGCAGAGAATCTTAGACACTGGTCCCCCAAATCATGGATCGGGGTAAAAGAGGTGGCGCACAAAAGTCATATACGATACTTCAGGGATCTAGGGGGTTGACTTAGGGAGAGGGGATATATTTTTGTACTGTCTGCTCCTGGCTCAGTGCTAGGGAGTCAGCTTAATTTATATTTACTAATGTAAACTAAATGGAATTAACTGAAGTAGCATGGTATTAATTTTTTATTCTCCCCACCCAAGTCATGGATCAGTGGTTGGGGGGGTAACTGTGAAATAAACGTGTTATGGGTCCCAGTGGTAGTTGTGGGGGGCTCAGGCTAAGGATGTGGTGACTTAAAAGATGATGTCTGCTCCTGGCTTCAGTGGCAGGTGCGGACTACTTTTTTAAGAATGCATGACAGCCCAAAGCAGACTTTTTTCTTGTATATAGGGAGAGTGATGGGTGTGTCCATAATCAGAAAAGGCAAATTACTCTGGTTGTTCACTCCACAATATGAACTCCTTTGGATGCCAACCATAGAACTGCCTTAATGTAATTCTACAGATTGGCTAAGGACCTATACAATTACATTCTCTTTCCCCGACCTGTTTGAGATACTGCAAAGTGAAACGTCACCAGATCAACCACACAGAAACCCATACCCACACTTGTGGCACTCATTCCACCGTCCTCCTTCTAACCTCAGTCTTTTAAGTAACCCCGCCCCCATTTCCAGCCCACTGCAACCCGTCCTATCCTCCTCCCCATGGCACTCAAATTTTGCAAAAAGGTGGTGATCAGTGCAGCCCTTCTTTCACCTCTTTGGCCACCTGCTGTCTGGTTGAAACTTGTATAACTATATCAATATGCTGAAAGACGACATATTGATATACTTGCATGTTTCACAGAAAATTACATTAATGGCCTCGCCCCTCCCTCTCATCAGTTCTGTTCAAAGTAATCCCTGTCACACAGTGACTTGCTCCCTTTCTCTGTTGTTTATTTATTTTATTTTATTGAATTTTGTTGACTGGGTAGGCCCACTGAGAATAGTAGTCTCTCTTCCAGGGGTGACTTGGGGGGGTGATATAGATGGTAACCAACTGAAATTGAACCAGATTAAGCTGTTGGTGGTATTTTTTAGTTTCTGATATTTTTATGGTTCTGCTCCAAGTAATCCCTGTCATCCAGCAGCTCCCTCTCCCTCTCCCTGGCCCACTGCAAGATCTAGGTCTTGCAGCAGGAGTCCGATAATGCTGAGAAGCAGAAGCAGGCAGAGTGGCTGCAGTGGGAGGCAGAGGCTGAGAAGAGGGCCAAAAAATCAGGTAATTTGGGGTTACCATGTGTGGGCGATGGTGGTAGGAAGGGTGCCAGGGAGAGCTGGCAATGAAGATAGCAGAAAAAGATAAACCTTTGTGAGTGTGAAGGGGAAACATTTTGGGGCAGAAAAGAGGGACAAAGGAGTTGTCAGGCAGTAGGGGCAAGGGAGATGGTACTGAGAGAGGGGCAGATAATGGAGGAAGGGTCAGAGAATGTGTGTAGGAAGAAGGTTATGGGGTGCAGAGATAGGGGAGTTGAAAGGCAATGGTGGCAGCCAGGAAACTGGTACATAGAACAGAAAAACGGTATAGATGTTGTCAGATAAAGACCAAGGGGTCATCCAGTTTGGTGATAAAGAGTTTCCTACCTATCCTCCTGACCTAATGTTAGTTATAATGGAGGGAAGGGACAGGGGATGTGTATGGAAAGCAAATGTTATGGGGTATACACATGGGAGCTGGCTGAAGGAGGAGGGCTAGGTAATATGTGCGTTTGTGTCTATATCTCTTGTCATCTTACTGCATTAGCAGTCCTTTTGGCTCTAACCAGACTGTGTTTCTAGCTGTATACTGCCTGCACATGCTAGCAGTTGCATTTTGTATTTCTGAAATTTATCTTTTTAGAGTTTGCAACTTGGGTATTTTAGTGAAATAAACTATTTCATTTTCACCCCCCTTGCCACTTGGTAGAAAAAGAACCCAATAAAATACAAAGAGGCTTTCAGATTAATATACACGGCAGTGGTTATATTTACAATTACAGGTATTAAGAGTCGTCTGGGTGGTCCTTTCCTCTATGTACATCAGAAAAAGAGAATATTCAAGGGAGAGAAAGAAAGAGGATGTGAACATTGTCAGGGTACTATTACAGTATCATCAAATGTAGTTAAGTGTATAAAAATGTTAATATATATAGATCCTACCTGCTGTCAGATCAGTGTTCATTCAAGGCTGCCTTTAACTGTATGAAAGACGTTTCTATGCATTTATCACTGCAGTCAACTGACAGGTGTTGGAACTGGAAAGTTCACTTCCAGCTGTCTCTGGGATCGCATAAATGCTCAGTGGATATTTTGACACTGTCTGTATGTATTTATGCATTATGCATGACATATCTATGTTTGAATCTTAATTTACAGATAGGAATTGAAAAATAAAATGATGTGATAACCTTTTTTTTGTTTGCTCCTTAATGTTTTATCACAAGTTGCAAGAAACACATTTTTAAATACAATTTTGACTAAGTGTTTTAATTAAGGTTCTAATAAATCAGGTATGATTATTAGGACATAGCCAAAATAAATGTCTATAGTTATCGGTTTACTTCAAACAGAACAGCAAATCAGGTACTTTGTGCCACCTTAACTCCAGATCAAAAAAAAGTGAAAGTGAACTTAAATTACTTTATTTGGCTGTGGTCCGATGTTAAAAACACAGTACTGCAGAAGTAGAGATCATTCAGAGAACAAATGATTACAGTCATTCAGATAACAAAACAAAAGACAGTTTGTACTATTTATGGTGTAAGTCTTTACAGTGTGCTGTATGCGTATGGATTTTTTTTGAGAGAGAGAAATCTGTTTCACTGAACAGAAAGGAGAATGCAAAGATGCAATCCACTAACTGTTCCTGTACAAGTGATCTCATTCCACTGCTTGTAATAGACCTGAGTTTGTGCTACCCATTCAAGTCTATGTAATGCATTGAAAGGGGGTGACATAAGGATTACTTGATTTTATACCTTGGTGCTATGACACACAAGGAAGGAATTTTGTTTTATATAGCTTCTTTCATACACACTGTATCCCTAAGAGCTTTACAAACAGTGAACAGTCGGTAGCAGTCATTAGTTGCATACAAAGAAGTTAAGTGAGCATGAAGAAGGTTATGGTAAGCACATGTGGTTACTTACAAAGGAAGGAGGAAAGACAGAGAGAGAGAGAGAGAGAGAGAGAGAAGGTTACGTGACATGCTCAGGGTGACACAATGAATACGTGGAGGTGGTGATTCAAACTTGTGTCTCCAAGTTCCCAGCTCTATGCTCTAATTCAGTATTGCTCAGACTGTGAGACCAGTTTCACAGGGGAGACCCCAGTCTATTCCAAGGGAGACCCATGCAAGCATTACAGTGTGTCATATCTTTTACCAGACGTTTATTTATTTATTGAAATGTTTCACCAGGAAGGTACACTGAGCAACAAGTTGCTCGTCTCCCGGGGCGACCTGGGGGGTAGGGAACATTGGGATAGAATACGTAGAATTGTTACAATGTTGAAATACAATTTGCTTACTTGTGTACAATAAGAGCAGGAGGGATTACAGGTGGATCACATTGGCTAGCAATGCAACAATTAACTATAGTAGATATGAAGACACATACAGCAATTAGGCAACAGTTGGTGACAGCTGGTAACACTGGAACACATATAATAACTTGGCAACATTATGTAGCACTAGATGGTAAGGTGACACAATAGTAATTGGTAGCCATTAGTGTAACATAGATATTCAAGATTTACAGTGATTGGAGTAAAGAGAAGAAGAAAGGAAGGAGGGAACGAAAAATTGTGGAGGGCAGAATGGAAGAAGGGAAAGGAAATTTATGGACAGACGCAGGCAGAGCACAATTTTTGAGGCAAACAGAGATGACAGAGTGGACTAAAGTGCATGTAAGAGGGGTATAGGGGTAGGTTATAAGTGCTTAATTGAGTATAGGGGTAGGCCAGTGTTAGGCTATGTTAACTGGAAAGTGGTAAGAGGAAAGGAGAGGTAGAGTGTGGCAGGGTGATGAGAGAGAAGTATTGTAGGTGGGGGTATCCAAGGGGGGGTGAAGGAGGCAGTTGAAATTCAACAGTGTCCTGTTATCCCTATCTGGGCAGGGCGGTGGACAGCCCTACTGGTAGGACACAGGTTACAGGCAATAAGAGTTATTTATATATAAAGTGATGCAAGAGAGGGGGGTGTTGGGGAAGGATGTTGGGGGAAGGGGTAGCAGAGGTCAACTATAGTGGGGGGGGTAGTACCCCACCAGTGTGCTGGGTGACTCTGCTTGCACAAGAAAGTTATCTAGCAGTGACTGAGGGAGTGCAGTAAAAGGAGAAATAGGGGAAAGGGGGTAAAGTTGTTGCCCACCATGTGCTATGTGTCCTGCTTGCACAAGGCAGTAATTGAGTTCACTGGAGGGAGATAGATTAAGGGTAGAGAAAGAAGGGGGAGGAACACTTTAGGAGGAGGGAGAGTAGGGGATTAGGAGGAGCACGATCAGAGGGAAATAGGAGTGGTGGGGAGTAAGCATATGGTAATATGTAATAATAGGTAACCACACTATTTCGCCCAAAACACTGCTGCACTTCTAAACAAGCTTTGCTATAAAATGTCTTTATAGCTGTCACTTAGCCCAGTTTCAGTTATTTGCATGTACTAATGTCACTTTTGTCATCTCTGCATAGCTATATGTATTATTTCCAGTACTGTCTGACTTGATCTGTATTCTAACCTACCTGTACTATATACTATGTATTGTATAATCTCATCTCATTTTATGTATGTATTCTCCCGGGTCGTGCCTGAAAATAGTCAACTTTGGCTGGCGTACCTAACCCGGTTAACAAAAACTAAATAAATAAAAATAAACTATGGGCTTGGGGAGATGTTGGGGGGGGGATTAGGGGGGTCATGGCAGGCAAAGGAAGGGACAAGGAAGTTCTTGAGGGCAGAGTTAATGGAGTAGCAAGAGGATGTGGTAAATCTGAGGGGGAAGTGAATTCAAGATTTTTGGGAGGCAATAAGAATAACCGATTGACCAATAAGGGTGTAGCGGCATGGGATCACCAGGGTTTGTGAGTTGGTAGATCTTAGGGAGTGGGAAAGGGGGTGGTGGTTGTAAAGGTAGGGGAGAGATAGGAGGGAAGTTCACCCAGCCAGTGCTTGGAGGTGAATTTTGCACAGTGAGAGAGATGTCAGTTTGTCAGGGAAGGGAAGGATTGGATATGGTAGAGATCACAATGATGAGAGCAGAGGGGGGTGTCAAGGGCAAAACAGCAAAAGGAGTGGGAGAGGGTATCTAATCTGGCCAGGGAGGACTTAGGGGCAGCACCATAGACTACGTCACAGTAATTGAAGATAGGTAGGATCATCCTCTGGACAATCTCATGCCTAGCTGTGGTTGAGATGCAGGCACAGTTTATGAATAAGGCACCGAGCTTGAGACGCAATTTTTTCTGAATGGTGTCGATATGACCAGAGAAGTTCAGGTGTTGGTCCAGCCAGATGCCTAAATACCTGAAGAAGGATGTGTCCTCAAGTAAAGTCCCATCAAGGGTGTGGAAGGAGGGTAGAGAGGGAAACCTGGTAAGTCTCTGCCTGGTGCCGAAGGTCATGGAGACTGTTTTTTGGCGTTGAGAGATAGTTTGTGGTTTGCAAACCAATGCTGAACTTTGTTGAAGTTGTGCTGCAAGTTGGATGCGACCTCAGTGGGGCAGGAGCCAGATGCATGCAAGACTCTATCATCAGCATACATGTGAATGGAGTAGAAGGGAGAGCAGGTGGATGGGAGATCATTTAGGAAAAATAGAGAATAGTATGGGGCCTAACACTGATTCCTGGGGACGCTAGTTCTTATTGGGAGGGGTGGGGAAATTGCATCAGAGATCTTGACTGATTGGATTCTGCCAGTGAGGTATGCCTTGAACCAATCTGTGGCTAAGGGGGACAGCCCAGCTGTTGACAGGGTGTCAAGGAGAAGGGAGTGGGAGACTGTGTCGAAGGCTTTGGCCAGACTGACAAAAATGACTGAGGTGGTTTGGCCATTGTCCATTCCTGCGAGGATAGAATCAGTGAGCTGAAGAAGGGAGGTGGTGGTGGAGTGATTTTTCCTGATGCCAGATTGATAAGGAGTGAAGAAGGAGGAGTCATTGAGGTAAACGGGTAAGCTGGGAGAGGGCTAGGTGTTCCTGAAGTTTGGCAAAGGTAGGGAGAAGAGAGACGGGGCGGTAGTTGCCAGGGGAGGTGGGGTCTCCACCTTTGGGGAGGAGAAGAATCACTGTGTGTTTCCATGGGGAAGGTACTGAGGTGGCTGAGAAAGAGAGGTTTAGGATAATGGAGAGTGGGTAGGCGATGGCTGGGGCTGAGAGGGATAGTAGTTTAGGGTCAAGGCCATCCGGGGAGGAGTCTTTAGAAGGGTTGATCACTAGCAGGGCATTTAGGGTGTCATTTGGGGAGACAGTAGTGAAAGAGAAAGGGAATCGGGAGGTCATTCATAGGCAATAGGAAGGGGAGGAGGGGGGGCATAGTTTGGGAGGGATTGGAGTAGCTCATCAGCACAAGTGGTGTAATAGGAGTTGAATTCAGTAGCTACTGCAACTGGATCGGCAATGAGGGTGACGTTTATCTTAAGTATAGGGGTGGATGGACAGGATGGGGCATAAAGAGGGCGCAGACCACTCTTCAGAACTTGGAGGGGGAGTTGATGTTAGTCACAAAGGTAGATTTGAAGTACTCTGTTTTGGCTAGCCTGGTAGCCTGGGTGCAGGCATTACAGAGTTTCTGGTAAATAAGAAGGTAATTTATTTATTTTTATTTATTTATTTATTGAAATGTTTCACCAGGAAGGCACACTGAACAACAAGTTGATCATCTCCCGGTGTGACCTGGGGGGGGGAGGGGGAATGAAGAATTAGACATACAGTTTAACATTTATCATATCCAAGAAATTAAACATTCAGTTACATTTGTAACAAGACATACAGTTAAAAAAATATCATAAATAATCATACAGTCACATTTGTAACATAACATACAATTAAATATATCATACCTGTGGACTATGCATTTAATTGCAAGTGGCATATCTGAGGAACATAGTACAGAAATTTAATGTAGCCTTGGAGCCAACTCATTGCAAGAATGGATCACGGTTAAGAGGCAGATTATTTTGCAGTTATTGAATAAATGAGGTCCAGTGAGGGGACATCAAGGAGGGTAGAGGGGTAAACAGGGGAAACAAGCTGGGGGAAGTAGAGGATAAAGATGGGGGGAACATTACTGGAGAAAAGTGAGCAAAAAAAAAAAAAAAAGCTGGGAGACTTTGTGATGTTTCCAGGCCCAATCTCTGGCTCTGTGTCAGGCTAGTAATTCAGGGGTAATCCAGGGGAGGTGATGACCTCTAACCTTTGTTTGTTTTAGGGGCGCAAAGGCATTCCAATTTGCTAGGAAGATGTCTTTAAAATAGATTAGGGCTTTATCAACCGAGGAGGTGCTTGTTAGAGGGGACCAGTCTGAGAGGGTAAGGCTATACAGAAAAGGTTCCAATTCTTGGGATTTATAAGTCTGTATTTCTAGGGGTTTATGTGGGGATTTAGGGCTGTGAACTTTTCTGTCCAGGAAAACCGGGTTGTGGTCACTGAGAGCATCCAGAAGGATGCCAGATACGATGATTCTATGGGGGTGGGAAGTTAGGGCCCAGTCAAGTAGGGAGTGGTTTTGGGTCTTGTGATTAGGGCAGGTGGGTTCTGTAATTAGTTGTGTGAGGTTGAGGGCACTGATAACATTTCTTGTAGTAGATGTTGTTGGGGACAACCAATTTAAATTTAGGTCACCAAGGATGTAAAGTTTACCAGGTTGAGAGAGGGAAGTAATGGAAGTTAGAAGGTCAAGGGAGACGGCGGGCTAGACATTTGGGTGGCAATAGATACCAGCTACAAAGATTGGGAGTGAGAAAGAGAGGGTTACATTGATGGCTAAGGCATCATGGGTTGCTGGGTTGGAGGAGGGGAAGACTGGGAAGTATTGGAGGGAGGTACGGATATACTGCCAACCTTATGGAATGAATTGCAAAAATCTCTTAAATTGAGTGTACCCATCAGCTTGGATTCCTTCAAGACCTTATTTGCTCATACTGTGAGGGAACACTGGAATTGTTTCCCTCCCTCTGTAACCTATCCTGAGACCTAGGCTCCAAGCTCTTAGCTGCCTTCAGTGCAGACTAGAGTACTGCTGGCCCTATGGATCCATCCCAGGTTGTGAGCAAACCCTTTAATTTCTTGCTGCCCAAGTAGGTTGCAACTGCATGCTAGCTACGTATATTCTGGCTTAGGCCCCCTACCTCCCTCCCCTATGTTCTCCTGTACCCACCATGCCCTCCCAGCTCCCCACCCTTACTTTTCCCTTCTGTTTTACTCTGCTGCTGCATTGAACACCTACCTTGTATTATTGTTTCATATGATGCACTGTCACTGTTGTATTTAAATCTATTGTGTCCTGGTGTTAACCAGGCCCATCCTGTAAATGAGTTCTGTATTTAATTGTTGCCTTAATGATGTATTTCACTGTTGTTTGTAACTTTATTTTTGACTGGCCTTAACCAGGTCCATCTTGTAAATGAGCTTTGCTCAACGATGTTCACCTGAATAAATAAAGATTTGATTGATTTATTGATTGATACATGGGCACTCCACCACCCCTGCCTGCTCTGTCTAGCCTTAGGATGGAGTAACCGAGGATGGAGACCGAGTGGTCAGTCGTGCTCTTTAGCCATGTTTTTGTTATAATTAGAAGGTTTGGTTTCAGGACAGCAACCGTGGTGTGCAGGAAGTCTATTTTTAGAAGTAGGCTATGAATGTTTAAGTGTAATATCTTGAACCCCTTTATGTGGGCTGTTGTCCCCCCTTTTCCCCTTTCCCATCTGCCGTCTTTGTCTATGTTTCTAAGGCATTTCAACATAGTAAATCATAAGGTCATACTCTGAAAGCTACTTACAATATGCCTATCACACAAACACTTGTACTGGACTAAAGACTACCTCTCTTACAGGTTCCAAGCAGTCAAAGTAAGTGATATAATCGCCACCCCAAAACCTCTCAAACTTAGAGTTCCTCAAGGTTCTGTCTTTGCCTACCATGTATTTAACCTGTTCATGAATGACCTTCTCTCTGGCTCTGCAAACTGCATTAGCATTCACCTCTGCAGATGACACTGTCATCTTATGTAAATCCAGAACCAGTTCTGAACTTAACTCTATGCTGCAATCAGTCCCTTATGCTACACAAGCCTAAATGGACTCAAACCGTGTACTGTTTAACAACTCTAAAACTCAAACTATGCATGTTAGTGGTAAATCCATCTCCTCAGTGCACTGAATATAACCCTTAGAAATACAGAATGTGTCAACAGAAAAGGACTGGTAGACCCATCTAGTCTGCCCTATTTTCCCTGCCTGCTTCTATACCCTGGACTCTAATTGGTCACAGGTGTCCCTCCTTCCTCCCTTACCTCTACTTATTATACCCATGTGTGTATCCCACACATTTTTGAAGCTCCCCACTGTCTTTGCCCCACCACCTCTTCTGGCAGGCTGTTCCAGGCATCCACTACCCTTTCTGTGAAGAAGTATTTTCTAAATACCCAGAGAACACGTGGCTAAAGGGATCCACAGCTGGAGCCAGTATTGCACACTATGGACTGGTACCCAAAAACAGCATGGCTTAGACCCCGTACTTACAGAAAGATCACACTTGATTGAAAGATAAATATCAAATGGTTTATTAGTGGCTGAAAAATTTGCACTCACCCCTGCTAAACGAGGATCTTTTACAGCTGGTTTTGTATGTCTTGACAAAGCACTTATGTGCAAAAAGATTTGGCGGGCCAGCAGCAGGGGTAAGTGCTACTTTTTTAGCTACAAATAAGCTATTTTATATTCATCCTGTGACCAAGTGTGGTCTTTTTCTAAGTCTGTTTGTGCTGTGCATTTTTTTCAGAAGTATTTCCTCAAATCAATCTTAAACTCTCACCACTCCTCAAGCTTCATAGTATGCCCTTGTGTTCTGGTGCTCCTTCTCATGTACCTTGTTCACCCCCGTGAGGTACTTATAGGTTTCAATCATATCCCCTCTTGCTCTCCTCTCCTCCAGGGAGTACATGTTGATCTCCCACAACCTCTCCTTGTATGGCTGCTTGTGTGAACCCTGCACCATATTGGTAGCTCTCTTCTGGACTGCTTCCACCCTGGAGATGTCCTTGCAAGATGCAGCCTCCAGAACTGGACACAATAATCCAAGTGGTGTCTAACAAGTGAGTGATACAGAAACCACACCACATCCCTTCTCCTGCTAGAAATCCCCCTACCTATGCACCCAAGCATTCATATAGCCTTGCTTACTGTCTTGTTGCACTGCTCTGCCACCTTGAGGTCATCAGATATGATTGCCCCAAGGTCCCTCTCTTGTTTGGTAACTGTAAGTACCTCCCTCCACATCCTATAGACACTGCACGAGTTTCCACATGCCAGGTGCATGACTTTGCATTTTTTGGCATTGAAACTCAGCTGCCACTGCCTACACCACTTCTCTAGCTTCCCTAGATCCCTTTGTATTCTCTCCACCCCCTCCTGGATGTTCACTCGGTTGCAGATTTTTGAGTCATCTGTAAAGAGACACACCTCCCCCTTCAGCAATGTCACTTATGAAGACATCAAAGAGGACAGAACCAGTACCAATCCCTGTGGTATTACACTGACCACTCTCATCTTCTGATTGACTGCCTTTTACCACCAACCTCTGCCTCCTATCCTTTAACCAGTTAGATTCCTAGTTCACCACCTTCTCCCTCACCCTGCCAGCTACTAAGTTTCTTAATTAGCCTCCTGTGTCATTTTCCCTCAATATCCCCCTTGAGGTAGTGGCTGCTGGGAAGTATAAGCACTTGGAGATCCTGTTGAAGGAATCCTCTTTCTTCCTTGCAATGCCGATCGAAGATGCTGTACTCAATCTGACAAAAGCAGTGTTTTCTCATCCCTACTGTGAACAAAAAATGGCACATGCATGTGGTGAACTTGTGGCAGGGCTGGTTGTCAGACCTTGGAATGAGAGGGACTCTACTCTTTGTTTTTCTAAAGCCTGTTGCAACAGCATTCTAAATATTCTATACTATACTATACTATCCTCTCCCTGTTCTGTCAAGATGGCCACCTACAGCCCCCCCTTTTTTCTTCTTCACTCTGTTTCCTTTTCAAATCCATCTAAAATGCATCTTGCATGATTCAAAGTGGCCAAATGATGTAATAGCTAGCTAGCACTGTTTCATTTGCCAATAAAAAAAACAGATACACTTTGCTAAATATTCGCACATTTAAAATATGAACCATTTTTTGCTGAAATGTTGTTGTGCAGCACATATAGTATAAAATACATTTGATTACCAAGTACGCTGTAAATGTTCTATACTACACAGTAGTTTGGTGTCTGAGAAAGCCAGATTTTGTATAAATGAAAAATTTCCATTGATAGGGAAAAGGCTGGAGAATGTATTTGTTTCATTTTAAATTCATTATGGTATCTGATATAAACAACCTTGGTTTTGCAGACTGCCTGGAGCCAGTTGCAAACAGCCTTGGTGTTTCAGTCTGCTCAGAGCCTTGAAAACAGGTGCAAGCAGCCTTGGTTTTTGATTCTTCCTGAAGCGTGACAGAGGGAAGGACATACAGTCTTCATGTCCTCAAAGCAATCTGAAGCACAGATGAGAAAATGATCCCAGCAATGTTATGTGACCCTGACTGTTACATCCCGACAAATGCTATCTAATGATTTATTTTCTTTTATTTATTTTTATTTCCATATATTTTTTTGGTTTTGGAACCTTGTTGAAATAAAATCACTTAGGAAGCGTGTTGTACCTTATACAAACTGAATCAGTGTCTATCTTTTACACCCACACCCTGGGTCAGAACTTACACAACATTTATTAAATTTATTAACTCACACACAAAAACACTAACCAGATGTGATTGTCCATTGCCCTGGCACTTCGCAGAGTACTGACACTCTGTTGGGTGTGTGTGTGTGTGTGTGTGTGTGTGTGTGTGTGTGTGTGGCTTGATCTTATCCCACCTTGGCTTTTTCAGCCCTTCAATGTGGGGCTGTAAGTATGCGATTCCCACCCAAGGGCTTTAAGTCTTTCATGGAACAACCAGAAGCTTCAGGTGTGGTGGTCTTTACTGTTCATTAGAAGTGAAAAACAACTGGGGATCTTCATTGAGGATATCTCCTCCATTGGACCACACCTTTGGAGCTAGAATGCACCAGTGTCAGGACCACTTGGAAACTTTTTCTAGCCAGGGGTCACCCATTATGATGTGCAATGTAAGTGGCTATATAATCGTGGGCGATCCCATTACTCATCAGTTTTTATCTTGCCATCAACCACTTGTCAGACCTACAGAGAAACAATGCATCATTTTCTTTACTCTATTAAATATTTTCCACATGGTGCACTTCCTGTTCAGTGAACCCATTTACATGTCCTGTCAATGCTGTACTGAATAGCTGGCCTGCCGGCACAGTAGTAAGGCTACTGCTCATGGAGCCAGTGACCCGGGTTCAGAAATGGACTCAGGTGGCTGGAGGACCGGCCGGGGGGGGAGGAGGATTGAGTGCCCAGAGGCTACTCTCCTCCTCCAGGGAGGGGTGGGATGCATGTCCCGCTGCTCTACCACTACCTGGGTGACCACAGGTGGAGATGCAGTGAGAGAGCATGCAGCAGGGTGGGAGGATGTCAGCTGGGAGCCAAAGCGCTTGCTCATTGTGACTTGCTCTGCCCCTTGGCTTCCCTAGCTTGCTGATGTCCTGAGAGATGGCACCAGAAAATGAGAAAAAGCCCCATAACGGATGCCTGGAGGCGGAACACGGCTGCCCAAGAAAATCCATAACCAGGCTCCAGCTGGGGCATATGCAGCATACCTGACGCAGACTCATGGACTGGGGGGACTAATGGGGGGTCCCCTTCTCCCCACCAAGGGGGCAAACCGAGGCCGGATGGGGGCAGTGTTGCCAGGACCTGAAAAAGTTACCTGAGGAGGACCTACGGGAGTGCACACAGCCTAGGGATCCCTGAGGATAGGGTCCTGAGTGGTGAGTAGGGTGGCATTAATAGAGAATATAAAAAACAAAATGCTGTACTGAACGGCCTCAGTCTCTGTATGACTCTGGTCTTCAGTACTTGTTTTGATCTTCAGTACTTGTTCATTAAGGTGCATTTGGCTGCCATTTTGGCTTTCTATGCCCCTATGACGGCACACTGTGACACAACTAGAGGTGTCCCATAAGTTTCTAAAGGGTATTCTGCACATGCTTCCCCTGATTTGTAAACTAGTTCTGCTGAGGGACCTGAATTTCATTCTTGAGAAATAGGCTTTGTTTCTATTTGAGCCTGCTGTGACCTGTGAGATGCATTTCCTCTCCTGTTTTTTGTCACCATGACTTCAACTCATAGAATTTCTAAGCTTCAAGTTCTGATGCATGAGCCTACTTAGTTGGTTTTCCACAAGGACAGCGTATCTGGCATATGGGCAGACTGGGTGGGCCAAGCGGTCCTTGGTGTAGGCAGAAGATGTCAGCCACAGATCCCCACTACATGTGCTTGTACTGCCTGGGAGCTCAACATGACATTGCAGGCCGGCCTGGTGGTGCTGAGGGTTGAGGTGCTGGATGCCACACCTCGCGCTATGCCGGCGACCTGAGTTTGGGAATGGGCTCGGATGCTGGTGGGTCAGCAGGGGTGGGTTGAGGAAGGAGTGCCTTGTGGTGCTCTCCTCCCAGGGTGAATGGGTTGGGTTGATTCAGAGTGCCGGTAACCCCTGGTGGAGACCAGGTGTTGTTGCAGCAAGCACGAGATCAGCATGGCCGACGCAGGCAGGGTTGCCATGCACCATAGCGTCAGGGTGTGCCCATGCAGGGGTGGGGAACTAGCGTAGAACAAGGAAAAAAATGGCTTTGTGGGACAGACAATGGCACTAGTCCCCCATGCCCTCCACCGGGTTCTCCTTGGTTGGTCTTCTTGTACTTCCCTCCGGGGCCCACCCGCAGTTGGAGTCTGACTTGCAAGAGAGCCCACAGAGGTGAGGGCTACCCTTCCTGGGCAGGTGAAACCAGGGGTGCTGACTGCAGAGGGGGGGGAGAGGAGGCACAGACTGAGAGATCCACAGGCAGGCAGTACAAGGACTGGATGCTCAAGAGAGGGTCCCATGAGCCGTGACCAGAGTGAAATAGAATTGAAAAAAACAAACAAACACATGACATTGCAGGATGCAGTCTTTACTGAGCAGTGCTTCCAGTGCCCATTAAAGACCAGAAGGTTAGACTGGCCCTAGGATGGCTGAAAGACCACAAGAAGGCCTTGGCAGCAAGTGGGTTGGCTACTCAGTTTGTGGTCATTGAAGCTAAAGTGGCGGCTGTGGTTAGCGCTTAGTCAGTCTCATCGCTGTTCCTGGCTGGGGCCAGCATTGGAGGGTCATTCTCTGATTTCAGGGAATTGTGTATGGTCCTTCAGACCTTCTGGGAGACGAATGCTTGCCGCAGCAAAATGCACAAAAAGCAGCATTACTGCAGGTTGTGGGAATGGGAACAATCACACTTTTCCTGCTCCTTCAGCTATCCTGATTGCTTGGCCTTGGTCAAGCTCCCTTCAGTGGAGGGTATTGTCAAGGTTCCATGGTAACCCCATTGGGCCTGTCGACCTCATAACTGGACAAGCAGGCAGTTGAGATTTTTCTTGAGCCTGTCAACCTGTTGTTGGAGGAGGTTGATGAGAAGTCAGTCTCCCAGACCCCAGTGCTCCTGGTCCTCATGTAGGAGGACAAGGCCAAGTCGATGCCCCCAGCTGAGCTGCCTCAGGAGCGGCCTCCATCGCTGGTCATGCCTCCAAATTGAATTGTGGTTACCCACCAAAGCAGGTGGTTTATGCTAACCCACTGGAGGAACCCCATCAATATTGATCCTTGGGGTCATCGGTTGAGTTGCCTTTTATGCTCTCTGTCCCACTTGACCAGGAGGCATCACCACTGATGCTCCTCAACCTACTCATCTTTGGTCAAGGAGAGACATCAAAGAAAAATATGTCACTGCTACACTGGACCACAGAAGGGAGGGGTGGGGCTCTGCCCCTGGATATTCAGTTCCTTGGCCTTTACCAATCATTTCCACACTGGTTCATTCTACTTAACAGTCCCCTGTGTCTGCCTCTCCTCCACTATTAAAAGGGGTGCAGAAGTGGTGGGGTCCCTGTGGCCCCTGCTGCAGGACTCTCCCTCCAAGGCTGCACAGTGGTGGCTTGTGGGTTGTCATCACTCCACCCATCCAGTGCCTGTCTTACCTCTGGGTCGGGGATCAGTGGCACCACTTTTTGCCACAGTCATCCACCATTAGCTGGGATGAGTGGGTTTTGGAAGTGTTGGGCAAAGGGTTGTCTCTGGATTTCAAGGATCTCCCACCATATCAACTTCAAGCTCCTCAGGAGACCAGGGTGTCACAGGAGCCATTGTCCATGCTTCAGGTTGACATAGCTATTCTCTTACAGCATGGAGCAATTACCCTTATCACACACAAAGGTGAAGGTCCTACAGTTTAGAAGGGCTGACTTTAAAGTAATTAGGAACTGCCTTAGAAACAGCCTGTCAAAGGTGGATGACCAAGGTGGGGGAAGAGGAACAATGGAGACAAATTAAGGAACGTATATTGAATGCAACCAGCATATGTATGAAGGAAGTGAGTAAAAGCATTGTAAAAGCCATTATGGTATTCTTGGGAGGTGGCAAAGAAAGTGAAGGAAAAAAGATGCCATTTTTAGGAGCTACAAAGAGATACAGAGGGAGGAGGATAGGGAGAATTACCAGCTGAAACAGAGGAGATCAGGTAGGGCAGTGAGGCTAGTAAAAGCAACAATGAAGGAAAGGATAGCTAAAGGAGTGGCAGTAGAGAACAAGACTTTTATCACGTACAGTACATAAGTGAAAAAAGGAAGTCAAGGGGAGGGATAATGAGGATAAGTTTGCATAGGGAGAGGCATCACAAGCAGAAAAAAGGAGGTGGTGATGCCACTATGCAGATCATTAGTGAAACTTCATCTGGAGTACATGTGTCCAGTTTTGGAGGTCGCATGTCAGGAAGGACATAGACAGAGTGAAGGCAGTCCAAAGAAGGGCTGCAAAAATGGTACAAGGGCTGCACCAGAAGTCATATGAGGAGAGGCTGAAAGACCTCAATATGTATTCTCTAGAGATGCGAAGAGAGAGGGGGACATGATAGAGATGTATAAATACCTTAAAGGGATCAATAAAGTACAGGATGGTAACAAGGACAAGAACTAGGGGACATGAGATGAAGTTGGGGGGAGGAAGAATTGGGTATTATGAGGGAGTATTTCTTTACTGAGAGGGTGGTGGATGCTTGGAACAGCCTCCTCACAGGGGTGGTAGGGGCAAAAACAGTGGAGGAATATAAAAATGCATGGGACACACACACAAGGGAACACTAGAAAAAGAGAGGAGTAGGAAAGCCACAGATCAACTACAGTCTACAGCATAAATTAAAGGTAGAAAAAATGGGCAGACTAGACGGCCAGGTGGTCCTTATCTGCTGACAATTTCTATGTATCTATTTATCTATAAGGAAATCGGTAGTTGATGACAGCAAAGAGGATGATCAGGGAAAGGCTGGCATCCTGAACAGATATTTCTGCTCGGTCTTCACAATTGAGAAGGATGGAGACGGACCAACAGAAAAAAGCAAGAACACCGAAAGAGGAGGTAAATATAAGTCCATTTACAAAGGAAAGAGTCTTGAAGGCACTTGCAAACCTGAAAATGGACAAAGCTATGGGACTGGATGGGATACATCCAAGGGTGCTAAGTGAACTCAGAGAGGAACTTGCTGCACCAGTGGGAGCCTGGTTCAAAATATCACTGGAAACAGCAGACTCCAGGGGTCTTGACTAGCACTGATGTAATACTGGTCCATAAAAGTGGCATCAGGGAGAAGGCTACCAGCTACAGACCAGTCTCATGTCAGTGGTGAGAAAATTAATGGAAAACCTGTTAAAAGAATGGCTAGTGGAAAATCTTGAACCCAGGGGGTTGCAAAGACAAAAACAGAATGGATTTTAGAGAGGGAGGTCTTGTCAGACAAATCTGATTCAATTTTTTTGATGGACCAGAGAAATAAATCAGGGAAGGGCAGTGGATGTGGTCTATATAGACTTCAGCAAAGCTTTTGACACTGTACCACATAGGAGACTGATAAAGAAATTGAATGGGGTAGGAGCCAAAGTGCAAATTGGGTAAAAGAAATGTTTAATAGATAGGAGGCAGAGGGTGGTGGTGAGTGCTATGCACTGTAATGAGGAGAGAGTGACTAGCAGGATGCCACAGGGTTGGTACTGGGGCTGGTATTGTTCAACATCTTAAGTGACGTCGCAGAGGAACTTGGAGGGAAGGAATGCCTTTTTGCAGATGACAGCAAGATCTGCAACTGTGTGGATACTTAGGAGGGGGTGGTAAAATGAGATGGGTTCTTAGGACGCTCGAGGAGTGGTCAAAGGTATGTCAGCTGGGGTTCAGTGCCAAAAAGTGTAAAGTCATGCAACTGGGGCACAGAAACCCAGGAACTGAGTATAAAATTGGGGAGGGGGGAGTACTATCAGTCACTAAGAAAGAAAGGGACCTAGGAGTTATATTATCTGATGACCTCAAAAGTTGCAGGGTAGCGTGATAGGGCAGTGAGTAGGGCCAGTAGAATGCTGCGATGCATAGGGAGAGGTATAACAAGCAGGAGGTGGGAGGTAATGTTGTCAATGAATAGATCATTAGTGAGACAACACCATGGATATTGTGTGCAGTTCTGGAGGCTGCATCTCAGAAAAGACAGGAACTGGCTAGATTCTGTAAAGAGAAGAGCCTCTAAAATGGTACAGGGGTTGCATGAGAAGGTGTAGGGTGAGAAATTAAGGGATCTCAATATGCACTCCCTTGGGGTGAGGAGGGAGAGAGGGGACATAATTGAGACCTACTAACACCTCACAAGAGTAAAAAGGGTACAGGAGGGGAGCCTGTTTCAAATAAAAAAGCGCAACAGAACACGAGGTCATGCATTGAAGTTAGAGGGGGGTAAGTTTAAGAGAGATGCAAGGAACTACTACTTAGCTGAACTAGTGGTGGACACCTACAATAACTTGCCACAAGAGGTAGTTGGAGCAAAACAGTGGGAGGTTTCAAACATGCATGGGATAGACATCAATGAATACTAGTGAATGAAAAGCGTAGTGGCAGGGTTGCCAAAGACCAGTTAAGGTCTGCAGTGACAGAACAGACAGGGAAAAACTGGGAAGACTGGGTGGGCCAAACGGTCCTTTCCAACCTACACATTCTATTTATCTATGTATGGTACACTGTCAAAGGCCTTACTGAAGTCCGGATAAGCCACATCCACTGCCCTACCCTGAACCACCTCCCTAGTTACCCAGTCAAAGAAATCTATAAGGCTTGTTTGCATGACCTCCCTCCTATGAAGCCATGTTACCCATGGCCCATTTGTCTCTGAGTACTCCATCAGTCTGTCCTTCAGCAAGGACTGCATTAATTTTCCCACCACTGATGCGAAACTAACTGGTCTTTAATTGCTAGCCTCCTCCCTGCTGCCGATCTTGCACAGAGGGACCACACGGACCCTCTTCCAGTCCTCTGAAATCATCTCATCTCTATAGAGGTGCTAAATAGTGTTGCCAGAGGTGCGGCTAGCACCGTACTCCTTTAGTACCCTTGGGTGGATCTAGTCTGGCCCCATTGCCTTGTTTTCCTATAGGACTTCTAACCCCCGGCAGACTGTCTCTTCCGTATATGGGCTTTTGTCCACACCCCTCTCCCCGGTGCCTGTTAATGCATGTCGGCCCATCCCCCACCACTTCCACTGTGAAGACTGAGCAAAAGTATCCATTTAAAATTTTAGCTTTTCCATGGCCTTCCGCTACTCATTCCCTCCCCCCCCCCGGCCTCCTGATCCTCAATATACTACCCTTCCCTCACCATCCTCTTTTTTCTCACATACTGGAAGAAAGTCTTATCCCCATTTTTGACTTTCTGGGTGATTCTCTCCTCAGTGTGAGCCTTTGCTTCTTTACCCTCCTTCCTACCTCTCTTTGTTTCTCTAGATATACCTCCCTGTCCTCCTTCATTTGGGTCTCTTTGTACTTCCTGAAAGATTTTTTTTTCTCCTTTACTGCCTTGGCCACCTCCTTTGAGAACCACAGTGACCTCATTCTTTACTTACCTTTGCGTGTTACTTTTAAACAGCTTACCATTACCTTAGTTATGCCCTCCTTTATTCTTTTCCATTGTGCCTCCACCACCCCCCAGCTATCTCCACCTTCAAGGTATTTCCTAAGGCAGTCTTCTATTGCTTTAAAATTTGCTCTCCTGAAGTCCAGGGCCCTCATCCTAGTGTGGTTTATCTCTTGTCCAATCAATATGCCAAACCACAGTGTACGATGATTGCTTGTACCTAGGGGGCTACACTCTGACGTCTACAATGCTGTCCCTGTTCATAAGTACCAGATCCAGCAGTGCCCCATTTCTAGTAGGGTCTTTAAGCAGCTGCCTGAGGAATGGCCCTTGAAGGGAGTCTAGGATGACCCTGCTCCAAGTTGTAGCTGTAGCCAGGATATTCCAGTCTACATCCAGCAGATTAAAGTCCTCAATAAGTAATGTTTCACCTTTGCTTGCCATTTTATCTATGACTTGAGAACTGAAAAAACTGGGCACACACCAGAATGCTGAATTTCATTAAGGATTATTTATTACAGAAACACAGGAGCACCTTTGGGGCAGCGGATGTGTGTCCCTCTACTTTTCTTCTATTTTATCTATGGCCTCCTTCAAAATCTTGTTCAATTCCTCTCCCTGTGTTAATGGCTTGTACACCACCCCCATGTGTATAAAGGCCCTGCACCTGGATTCTAAGTCAACCTAAAGACCGAACCTCTAGCCTCTCCTTTCCCCCACTGTGTCCTTATATTTTTGTGGCCTTTATACCTCCCCTTACATACAAAATGCCCCACCCCCTTCCTCCCTGCCCTATCCTTTCAAGATGTACTGTAACCCAATATGGCCATCTCCCAGCTATGGTTGTTGGTGCACCATGATTCTGTTATGGCCACCAAATCCAAGTCAGCCTCCACAAAGGTAACCACAAGGTCGAGAATTTTGTTTCCTAGGCTCCTTGCATTGGCGCACGTGGATCTCCATTCTTTTTGTCTCTCCCTGCCCCTACTTTGCCTTCACTTCTTGAGTCCCTCCTTCACCGTTCATTTTCCCTGGTGCTGTTCTTCCCTTTTTATCCCCTCTCTGCCCACCCTCTCAAGTATTTTTCTCAGCCTAAGATACACCACATGATCCTCCCATTCCTCCACCCCCCTTGCCCTACTCCCCACTATCCCATACAAATTTATTTTCCCCGAGCTTATCTTCACTGTTTCTCCAGTTACTGTGAGGGGGCATTTACTGCCGCCCTCATTTCTTCTACCTTTCTCCCTTGGTTAGATTAAATGCCCATTGAAGTAGCATTTACATGTGCCACCCTGGACTGCTGTTCCCCTCCTGGATGGATGGAGACTATCCCATTTATACAGGTCTTTTTCCCTCCAGGTAAGAACTCAGTCCCCAATGTAGTCATACCCCTCCTCCTTGCACCATGGCTTCAACCAGTTGTTACAGACAGTAGTGCGGTGTTCCTTCTCCTGCCCCCCAGCTGTGCATGGGTAGCACCTCAGTGAAGGTCACCATATGTGCTACGTGCTTTAGGCCCCTCCCCAGCTCCATAAACCTAACCTGCACCACCCCTGCTGTGTCCTTTGCCTGGTCATCTCTCCCCAGATGTACAATGACATCCAGCTCCCCCTCCTGCCTTGCTGCCCTAGTAATCCTAAGTATCTGCTCCCCATCCCTCCATGCTGAGGTGCCAGATAGGCATCTCACCTCCCTGCTTCCCTTCTGTGGTGTTCCCAAAACTACCCCAATGATCGAAATCCCCACCAGAACTTGCCTCCTGTTCTGCTGGGGTTCTCTGCTTCCCACCTTTGGGCCTGCGCTCTGAAGGACCCCTACTTCCTCCCTTGCCACTACCATGGGTGCCTTGTCCTGGCAGTCCCATCCCACCAGACTGGCGAAGGAGTTATGTAATGGCACTGGCTGAGGAATATGCCCCATTCCCCCACCCTCCTGAAGACCACCACAGTCCAGCTGCCCCTTCTTCTTGGCATGCTCTGAGGCAATGGTGATGGACTGTGGTGGCCCCTGGGTGGGAGAAGAGGTCTCCTGAATCCTAGATAACTCAGCCTGGAGCCTAGAGACCTCCTCCCTCATTCCACAGAAGTGCAAACAGCTGGGGAAGCACCTCAGTCTGCACAAGGTCTCCCTGAAGACTGCCGCGCCACAGCCACCGCACTGTACCACTCCCAACATTCCCAAACGTACTCCCTCTATGTACTAAAAAATAATTTATGCCTTTACTCATGTTAGGGTGTTTCTTGATTTCCCTTAATGTGTTACTTGATTTCCCTTTATTAGTTTGGTTTACCCCTTTTTGCTGTACCTTAGGTAGGTTACTAATTAGCTTTCCCTGTACACTTTTAAAAGGACTGCACTATCGCCTTTATACTCTTACTTTAGATAGGGTGCATTTTTTCTTTCCCTATTCCCTCCTTAATCCCTTTATACTCCTACCCTAAGTAAAGTGTTCCTAGTTTTCCCCTGTTCCCTTTTGGTTCCTTCATACCCTTACCGTAGATAAGATGTTGCACCTATTCCCAGTCATGGTTTACCTTTTACCCTCCACCCCTTCCTGCAGTGAATGTTACAGCTAGACTGAAGAGGAACCTTATCTTAGTCAGAAATGAAATTCAGTGGCTCAGTCGGATCACTGAACTCCAGAAAGGTGGGTAATTTGAAGAAAAGTGTGAGCCACTCAAGGAATTTGCTATAAACTTTAATAAAATTGGTGACTTTTCATGTGAAACCTGCTGCAAATTTAGAAGAACAAATGATGCCTGTATCTAAGATTTGACTGCCGGCTGGGACAAAAAGAGCAGACACTGGATGAGGATTACAGCAGAGCAAGACTGGCAGAAAATCATGGTAAAATTGTCACAGCATTGCTTAGGACTTTTGAAAGTCCTCTGCCAGTCAGTCTGTCTGCATTTTTTAAAATAAATTAAATTCAAGCTTACAACAAAGAAAACAGCCATAGAAGAAAAAAAACTCCCTACAGCCGAAGTCAGCCTGCCTCATATTTTTACACTTCCTCAGTTTAATATTATTTTTTTGCAACTAAATCTAATTTAAAAAAAATATTTTTCCCTTGAGAAATGCGGTACCTCCTAATGACTTTTTGGCCTTTTCACTACTAAATCTAATTAAAAAAATGTATTTACCCTTGAGAAATGCAGTGCCTCCTAATGCCCTTTTGGCTATTTCTAAAGTTTTTTCAGTTGCACTGGGATTGCTGATGATCACAGCTAGAGTACTCCAACTGTGTAGCTCAGCCATAATCAAAATCATAATTGTCTAGTGTTGAACAGCTGTTTGAAATGTTGCCTTACTGTCATGCTGCATACAGTCCCTATGTATAGTCCCTCTTTTCAGCAAACCAGTCCTTCCTCCTGAACACCACCAGTTTCATATATTCAAAACCTGCTCCCAGGTCTCACTCACTGTGAGTGTTCTCATCAGCTGACATTCATTAAAATTATGCATTCATGCCTGGCACCATAGAAGTACTTCTATGCTGGCTCTGACCTTCACCAGGCTGGAGCGGTACCACAGTTCATGTTAATGACACAGTAGTGAACTCCAGCCAGCCACATACAGGCACGGCTTTTGACCCACTATACACAATACAACTGAGACAAGCAGCTCATGCACTGCACCATTAGTGCGATCCCTTGGCCAAAAATGAACACAGCTTAGTTGACCAGTAGAGCCCCTGCTTCCCAACTTCCTCCTGTGGAAGCCTACCGATGCCTAAGATGCCAGTCTCACACCTGTTCCACTCATATGCTGGGACCCGAACGTGTGTGTGTGTGGACACATTAGAGGTGGCTGTCTTTTATCTTTCCTATGCAGCCCCCTTAAGGCAGTGCTTCCTTTTGAACTACTGAGAGGTCTCCTGGCTGCCACGTCACCCTGCCACAACCAGCCCGATATCTGAAAACCTATTGGACTGTGTCTAAGAGTTGTTTGTTTGTAAAAGTTTATTTCTTAAGAACATTCCAAGGAAAAGGATAGCCCATTTGAGCATTAGCTCATTTTCAATGGGGTCCATTACATACAAGACAATTTCATAAAATGTACAGCACATAAGTTACAGCATTTAAAATACATATAATACAAAATGCTTAAAAAATATTCTAAATAATCACAAACATTTTCAGGAGTGACTTCAACCATCAAAAGTGCCAGATATCAACAGTAACCACAGTTCTTGGTTATACAGATTTTTTCCCTTTTTCTTTTTGAGATAACCATAAAAAGTGCAGAGTGTCAACAGCAACCACCATTTTTTGATTGTGCAAATTTTTTGAAATAATCAGCTTTTGCTCTTATTCCATGGGGCAGTTACCTTTCTTTTCAGGTGGTCTGGCAGCCCATTCCAAATTCTAGGTCTACTGACCATTAAAATTGAGTCCCCCTTTGCTGGTCTCATTTTGGGGGTCACCAGTTCTAGGTTTTGTGCTGTTCGCAAATCTGCTCTAGATGTGCATATCTCAAACAAATGATCTAAATAAGGTGGTATCTTTTTCTTTAAATACTGATGGGTCAGATGCAGTATATGTATATGTAGTTGTCTATGCTTCATTAAACTAATCCAATTTAGGGATCTATACATTATGCACCAATGTGTCAACTGAGCGACATCCAGAGCAAACCTAGCAAATCTGTTCAAGGCTGTATCCAGCTGCTCTAGAACAGACCTGGATGCCCCCACGTGGACTACATTGCCATAATCAAACAGTGGAGTTATTGTAGCATTATGTATTTTCTAACATTAAGTGGTATACATTGTCTCAATCCATATAATGCCCCCAACCTAACATGTAATCTTTTAATCAGGTTGTCTATGTGTACTTCCCATTTCAACTGCACCTGTAACCATACTCCTAAATACTTATAAAAGTTCACCTGTGTTAATATTTGATTTGTAGATGTCTTAATTTGAAGTGTATTTCTAGTAGCCACCTGCTTGTTCCCAAAAAAGCATATCTTGTGATTTTTTATTATTTAATATTAGGTTTCATGATCTAAAACACTCCTGCAAAGCATCAAAATCACTTTGGAGTGTTTTCTGAATTTCCAAAATGGAAACTCCTCCCACATACAAAATCACATCGTCTGCATACAAATGGTGCCCCACTCCCCTCATGAGGGCACTGGCACCATTCTTATACAGATTAAACAGGATTGGACCTAACACTGATCCTTGGGGGACCCCAGATTTAACACATTCAAATGGTGATGTACTGTAAATGGGCCTACAGTGACTAACTGTGTCCTACCAGTCAGATATTCCCTAAACCAGTTCAGAGCCAGCTGGTCAAGGCCAATGTCCCTCAGCGTATCTAGCAAAGCTTGTCGGTTGGGCGTGTCAAATGCTTTGGACAGATCTATGAATATGGCCTCGACCAGGAGGCTCTTGTCCAGTGAAATCTGAATGCCAGATGTTACCTTTATTAAGGCTGTTAATGTGCTGTGATTAGAGTGAAACCCCCGAATGATATAGATTGTACAGTTTGTTATTCTCTAAATAAGCCTGTAACTGCTTTCCTACAAGTTTTTCAGAGTTTGAATATTATTGGAAGTAAAGATATGGGTCTGTAACTCTGTATAACCTTTTTTTGTCCAGATTTATGTACAGGTATTACCTTCACCACTTTCCAGGCACTTGGGTATGTTCCAGTAACTATAGACCAATTAAAGATTTCAGAGATTTTTTGTGCTACAACAAGGGCCACAAATTTCAAAAGTACATTGGGAATGCCGTCTAAACTTGTAGCTTTTTTTACATCTAATTTTAATAATTATTCCATAACCTCTACAGAGCTGATCTTGGAAAAAGTGAAATCTAATTTGTTTGATGACTTCTTTCTATTTTTGACTTCCTTCAATAATTCCTTTTTACTATCAGCCTTAGCTATCCCTAACGCGTAGTCTTTCCCTATCCTGCCTTTATCAACCCCCACTACTGGGGTTCCAAAATCTATAAAAAAACTATTAATAGCATTTGCCACCTGGTCAGATGTAGAAATGTTCCTTCTGTTAATACTATAGAAGCCAGGAAAATCCTTTGGTTTCTCACCTATTAATTTAGAATATAGTGTCCAAAACCTACAAGGGTCTGTTGTAGTCTCGGTCTCAAATAAGTTCCTAAAATAACAGCTCTTAGCTTTTTTTAATCTCCTTTAAGTTATTGTTCCTTAATTGCTGGTAATTGTCCCATGCATTTTTTGTTTTTAAATTTTTAGCCTTTTTCCATGATCTGTCCCTATTTTTCCTGAGTACACCTAAGGTCCCGTTGTACCATTCTGCACTTTTTATTTTCACTCTTCTTTTGAAAACTGGAGCATGACGGTTACACACAGCCATAAATTCAGTATAAAAATAATCCCAGGCATTGTCTACCTCAGGAATAAGGGCTAACCTCTCCCAATTCCTTCCCTCTAGATCAATCATAAATCTTGGATAATCAAAATGCTTCATTTGTCATGATTCCTTAATAAATTTTTCCACTCTTTTCTTTTGTTTCTGGGCACAGTATGTGACCTGGTGGTCACTAAATGCGTCCGGCAACACACCATAACTTGTATAGTCATCAGAATTTGAAGTTAAGATTAAATCCAGAACTGATGATTGATCCATATTTCTGGGATATAATCTGGTAGGGGTCTCAATCAGCTGGGTCAGCCCAGCTCCTAAAGTAACGTCCAGCAGCTTACCACCTAAGGGAGGGGCTGGACCAGTCTACATTTAAGTCTCCCATCATCAATATTTCATGGCTGTCCCTGTATGGATGTAAAAAATCCTGAATAATATAAACATTTTCCTCCCTACCTTTTGGGGGCAAATAGCACCCCAAAATCTGAATGGGTTTATTTTTAGGTAGCCTTAATTCTAATACAATCTTTTCCATTCCTGGAGTATGGGCATAATTAGTATCTATAAAAGATAGGTCCAAAGATGTTTGCCCATATATCAGCAACCCCTTCCCTCTTACTATGGTCCTGCCTCTGGCTTTAGTAACCTTGTACTTGAATTTCTGAATCATCTGTTGCAAATACCTTGGCAATTGGCTAGACCTAAAGTTAGCCTACATGAAACATGTTACCAGGACTATCAAGAGGCCTCTGAAGCTTGGTATGCTCTACCATCTGCAATAGGAATTGCCAAAACCTCGGCATCACAAATCTGCACTTGGAATAAGCCCAGCACCCTGCCCTGGAATACTGAAGTGAAGTCTATATGTCAGCAAACATCACTACAAAATGATCACAGTAATCTTCAACAGCCTGTTCAGATTCACACTGGAGTAAAGACGAAAGTACTTACTATTGCCTGCTGTACTTCAGTGTAGCCTGAATTCTCTTGCCAGAAAAAGAAGAGATCTAAAATGTATTTTATTTTAATATTTGTTAAACTGGGTAAGATGGAACTAAACAGAACAGCCACAGTTAAAGAACAGCTGATGTTTCTGAGAAAACTTTTGAAGACACAACTCAAAAGTTCACATATTTTCTATATTTTTTTGTCCCTTGTTCTTTCTTGTGGAGGATATTTTCATGTAAACAGGACTGTAGTCCCTTACTTCCTCTGTTTTTATATTTGCTAGCATGTGCACAGCAAACATGTTGTTACAATAATGTGATTTAAGAGATGTGTCACTGTCAGGTTCAGTGTCATTCAGGCTGCAGTGGGCTCGACAGTGACAGCCCAATCATTAGCGAGGCTGTCAATGACATTGTTCTGTGCTTGAGGGGTGGAAACTTCATGTAGTTGAAAGGAGCAAGCTGCTCCTATCAGAGAGTGGCTTGATCCTTTCACCTGCATGAAGCTGCCCAGCATGCAGCTGAGTGATGTTATGATCAGCTTTGAGACCCCCCCCACTATGCAGAGAGGAGATGCGAAAAAACAACTCCCTCCCATTGCCAAGTATCCCACCCATCTTCTGATCCTTCTCTGTGCCATGTCTGTGAAATAAAATACTCTTCCACTGCCAAGTATCTTGCCCACCTCCCAATCCTTCTCTGTGCCCCATCCATGAAATAAAATACCCTCCCACTGCTAAGTAACCTGCCCACCTTCCAATCCTTCCCTGTGATCTGTCTGTGAAATAAAATACCCTCTCACTGCCAAGTATCATTCCCATCTCCTGATACTTCCCTGTACTCCATCCATTAAAAGAAAATACCTTGCCATTGTGACGCTTGGCCAGCTGGTTATGATTATTGTATGATATTGGTATTATAAATAAATGGTCAGTGTATGAAACGTCAGTCTGTGAGATTTGGCCCTTTTAAATTACAAGGTGTCAGCAGCTGAAATCACAGGATGTATTCCACTGACCAGGAGATCTCTGTAAGTTAATTCACTTCCTTGAGAAATTGCATTTTATGGCCTTTTTATGACCTCATGCTTTTGAAACTGGAAACTAAATATGCATTTTATTACTTCAGGAAAGAATGTCATTTAGCTGATTCCTGTTTGATATCTCACACCTGGGTGACGGACTGCAGGTTTGTAAACCTCAAAGGAACTGGTTGATCAAAGACTCATAATTTGGTAAATGGGTTTTTGCTGATGTTCATATTATTTAAAATACCTCCTGATAGGAAAACCATGTTTGTAATTTTATATTCTAAAAGGAGAAGCTAGATGACTCACAGAAGGGGTGTGGAGACACAGAGTTTAAACTGATACTTGTGTCTGAAATGTTGGACATATCATCTTGGGACTCTAGAGAGATGCAGCTCTCTGATCTAACTTTAAAGGCACTTACAGAGGTAATACATTAGATAGAAAGTATCTAAATGCATTGTGGTAGGAGTTTGTTCTGTAGTTTTCCTTTTTTTTCTTTTATGTGATTGTGATGCTCTTTGATACTTGTTCTGTATTTTATCTCACTGTTTTTATCCATTTTTAGTAAAAATTTTCTTTAAGATTCTGTCTGGGTCTCTTCCATCATTTTTGCATGTGGGGTGCCTGTATTTTTAAATCTGACAACCGTTCAAGTGCTTGATGGTGTTACTAAGCTTGGTAAAATGTATGAATATACCTATGGTCTCTTACAGAGTTTTAAGGGTTCATTTTGGATACCTGGTTAGGTGCCCTTAGGTGAAAGATATATTGCATCCCCCTGAAGAGAATATTATCTTAGCCTGTACATTTGGGTACGCTAGCATAAGGTTCACAGTTTGAATCCCCTCAGAACTTGAGACTAAAGGTGATTCGGATCCAAAAGCAGACAGGAGGGTTACCCTGTCTGTTACCTGTTCACACTAGTGTGTTCTGAGGTTGGCACTGTGGGAGCAGATGGCCTGACCTGCGGAGTGCATTTGTAACAGATTTGGTTGGCAGCGGTGCGATAAATTTGGTAACACAAGCTTTAACTGTTCAGTATGTCAGCTTAAAGGGTACCTAAACAAGCAGTTTTTTTTAAAACTGCAAACTCCAAAATCTGTTTTCGTAGCAAGGTAAAGTAAAGGCTGCTGTTTACATTTATGCTAAAACTGCATTTATATAAATAACATAAATGAAGTTTCATAGCTTTTGAAAAATGTAAACATCAGCCTTTCACTTTCAAAAAACAGCCTTGGTTTCTCCCCAAGATGTCTGCCAAGTGTGTTAAGTGGTGAGTCATGATGACATCATCTGAGCCAAAGACAGAGACCCACATATAGTTCTATAGTGCTTACTAGTTCTTCTTTTCCTCTTTGTTTTGAATTGCTGTACCAGAATGATCAACACCATGTGTTAACTTGTGGATTATTTTGATCAGTAAATGTTAGGCTATGATTTTATTCATTTTGTTTACTTTAACTTGCTGCAAATGTTTTGCAATCCAGCTGACTTTCTCTTTGACAAACCGCAGTACAGTACAACACTTCAAATACCTGATGATCTAGTGGTTATGTGATGCGCTGAATTATTTTTTTTAACCAGGAGAGACACACTAAGCTGAAAGCTTGTTTACATGTGTGGCCTGGGAGCACATGGAAATTTAGTGATTTGCTCAGGATCACACAGCAAAGTACTGGTCTGGTTCAATTCCAAAGCTCATATTCTCTTGTTAATCCACAAATAAGGCTTTCTTTTTCCATGTGAACTCCTTGCACCTAGCCTGTCTTCTGTTGAACACCCCACCATCTATACCCTGTCATTAGTACTTCCAGGGGCTGCATATGTGCTTGCAGTCTCATGAAGAGAATTATCACACCTCAGATTGTAATCTTGTACCTCAGAGAGTTGTGCACACCTATACCAATACACATCATCAGCTGGCACTGTTAAAAAAATGTCTCCCAAATCACTCTTCAGTTTACTTTCTCAGTGTTTGACTTCTGCTCCCACGGTAAACATTGAGTGGATCACCACCCTTCTGCAAAGGTGAA
The DNA here is from genome assembly GCA_016271365.2 of Neoceratodus forsteri. Taxonomy (NCBI): domain Eukaryota; kingdom Metazoa; phylum Chordata; order Ceratodontiformes; family Ceratodontidae; genus Neoceratodus; species Neoceratodus forsteri. The sequence goes on from CM057453.1 coordinate 81,599,694, forward strand.
GGTAGTATGTACAGTTCCCCTAGTGTGTTTTTTCCCCACCTCGTTAGCCAACAACTAGGTGTTCATGGAGGGCCAAGCTATTAGCATCATGACCCACCAGAAAAACTACTATTCATGCCCTCATAAGGGCTGCATTTACAATGGATAACAATATTATTAGCAGGAGAGGCATACTGATACCTTGAGCGAATTCACCGACTTCCAGTGTCAGTCTACTCCTTTACCTGTGATTTGCAAAACCCCACAGGACAGTTCCCAGCAATTCTTCTCCAGTACTTGTCTGTGCTCTACTCCACAATGCGAGTTGGCTGGCTACCACCCTTCCAAATGCTGAATAAGCTATACACAATTCTCTCAATACTGTCCTAACAAACGCCAGCCCCCACCACCCAAGGGTAATCTACCTACACTGAATTCAAGTAAAAGTTTAGGTGCAGCCCTGCCACTCTGAGTATTTATTATCACTGGCTGCTCTCATCCACAGTCAGGTAGGGATCACGATGTTGGCAGACCCACATTTCAGATCTCACAGTGATCTGCTCAACGTCATCCTTCCTGTCTTCAACTAACCTGAATATAGCTGCACCCTGATGGAATGGCCTCTTCAGTCCCTGTCTGGCATTCATTTTTCTCACCTGCTCCCCACACCAAAAACTGGTGAGCTCACTACCCTTCTGCATCATGAATGTGATTAGTACAGTTGCCCGTGTTATTTTTACATACTAATAATAAACATGATCTTTTGGTAAGCCAGGCTGATAGATGCATTACACAAGTGGAAAAATAGGCTTTCCTACCCATGTAAGATCTAAGCCACCTATGATTAGGCACTATTAAATGACGTGCATAATGATGTGCACACCCATCATTTAGCAGTGCCTAATCAAAGGTAGCCTAGATCTTTTAAGGATAGGAAAGTCCATCATTCCCTTTGTTCCCTTCTGCTATCAGCCTGACCTACTGGAAAGATATGTTTACATTTGCTATGTCAAAAAAAACAGGGACGGTACTACTTGCATTCATGATGTAGAAGGGTGATGAGCTCACCAGTTTTCAGTGTGAGGAGGAGTAGTGAAGAATGAATTAATACAAGAGGTGGACTGAGAAGGCCACTCTTGCAAGGTACTGCTATATTCAGGGAAGGGGAAGACAGAAGGAGAGAATATGAGCAGATTACTGTGAGATGTAAGATACGGGGTTGTCAGCATCATGATCACTACCTGACTCCATTGTCCTGGCCAACATTCCCCTACCCATAAAACCAGTTCATGCAATTGTCCAAGGCTGTGTATGGATATTAATGTATGAAATGTCTGACACTACTCATTCAGTCACTTCACTATCACTCTAGTACTGCTTGTAAAGCACTTTGGGATACAATGTGTATGAAAAGCACTATATAAATGCTGATTCTTCTTCTTATGATGATTATTATTATTTCCCATGGAGAAAGAAGACAAGACAAGGATATATTTGATTTTCGAGAAAGTACGAACTGTAACATTGGACTGCACAAGAACCTTGCTACAAAAAAGTGGTGGATGTAGGGGGTGGTGAAGGGTGGGGATGCATCCCCCCCCACACACACACATTGTAACGAACTTGCTTGCTGCTGCTGTATTTCACTTTGCTGATGAAGTCTGATTTATTGATTGCACAAATGTTTACATTTAAACTATGGATTACATTTGTAGGTTCTGTCACAAATGTACTAGAAAAGAATAATAGCAGAAAATATAAAGGTTTAATAACAATTTTAAAAAGTGCATATTAAGCATGCACACCACCCCAGCACCACCATTGTAGCATCCTGGATCCACCATAAGCTCTGGATGACCAGGTTATTCAAGATTTGTACTGCACTGTGGTTTGCCACAGAGAAAGTCGGTTGGATTAAAACACAATTTCAGCATGTTAAAGTAAACAGAATGAACAGAACCATAGCCTGACGTGTATTATACAAAATTATGCACATGGTTTTGACCATTTGGGTGAAACAATTCTACACAACAGGAAAAAGAACTAGTTAGTACTACAGAGAGCCATATACTGTATCTCTCTGACTTTGGCTCCGATAATGTCATCACTTAACACATTTGGAGGCCATTTTAGGAAGCAGGAAAGACAGTTTTTTTTAAATTGGAAGGCTGATTTTACAATATTCAAATGCTCTGGGACTACATTTAGGTAAATTACACATAGAATAAAGTATGGGGTGTTGTGTATAATGAGAAGTTTACACACACCCGAGTGGTTAGATGCTACATAAACCCCGAGAGCGAAGCTCAAGGGGTTTATGGAAAGCATCTAACCCCAAGGGTGTGTGTAAACTTTGAGTTTACACACATCACCCCATATTTTACTTTATATAATTGCTGGGTCTCCCCTTTTCGCCACAGCAATTATATAAAATACAAGATGTTCCCCGGATGTTCTGGCGCTGCCACGCTCTGGTCCGTTTTTTGTCAGTATCCTGGCAGATTTTTTTTTGTTTTCAGCTGTTCTGGTGTCCCTCTGTATTTGGAAAAATATCAGTTTTTAAAAAAGAAATAATCTACCACCAAATTCCTATGGCGTGGAGGCTGAGTTTCGCTGAAGATGGAAGTGGCGAGAGGCAAGTGACGTGAGGGGACAAACTGGGGGCGCAATGGCAAACCAAGGGAAGCTTTGCATGTGTTTGCCATTATAAATGCTCCTTTATAACAGCAAATTACAGCATGGTCTTCCAATGGGAAAAAGGGGAGACCCATTAATTATGTAAATGTAGTTTTAGCATTAATAATAATAATAATAAGGTTATTTATAAAGCGCCTTTCATTTTTCAAGGCGCCGTACAAGTTAAAACAGTACAAATCGAGCATTAAAATTCAGTATTAAACACAGATAAAAACCACAACATAATCAACAACTTCAGTACAATCAACTTTCCAAGAAAACCATTTGCCAAAAGTGGGTTTTCAAACCCCTCTTAAATTCCTCCATGGAGGTGCACTCCCATAACTGGCAGGGTAGAGAATTCCGAAGAGTGGGTGCAGCATAAGAAAATGCTCTACAACCTGATGATTTAAGACTCATTCTTTAAATCTCAAGCAAACCCTCATCTGCCGAGTGGAGCGATCAGCTGGGGCAGTAGGAGACCAGAAGTTCTTTTAGATAGGCTAGACCCTGACCATGTAGGACTTTAAGAGTCAGTAAACTGACTTTGAAGGCGATCTGCCACCGTATAGGTAGCCAGTGCAGTTCGCGCAGTACTGGGGTAATATGACAGGACCTACTTGTCCCAGTCAACACCCGGGCTGGTGCGTTCTGCACTAGCTGTAGGTGGTGGACTTCAACCCCAGAAAGCCCAAAGTACAGGGAGTTGCACTAGTCCAGATGCAAGGACACAAAGGCATGGATCAACGTTGGTGAAGTGTCAGACGGAACAAGGTGCCTAACTCTGGCAATATTCCTAAGATGGTAAAAGGAAATCTTGACAACTGCTGACACTTATGACTGCAGTGTCAGCCTGTCATCCAAGATAACCCCAAGTTACGCACCCGTTCAGAGGTCGGGAGTGAAACGCCGCCAAGAAAAATTCCTGAGGTCGTAGCAACAAACGACCCCTCTATCTGATGACCCGGGTCCACAGCCAAAACCTCTGTCTTTTCTGAGTTCAACTTCAACCAACTAGAATCCATCCATTCCTGGATTTCTTTCAGACAGTTGTTAAACATCGAGAGAGCTCCGTCCTGGTCAGGTGTGAAAGACAGGTATAGCTGGATATCATCTGCATAGTAGTGAAACCTCAGCTCATACCATCTTATAATGTCTCTAAGAGGCAGCATATACACCGTGAATAACATGGGAGACAGCACTGAACCCTGAGGCACCCCACACAACAAAGAAGTTGGGCTTGAGGAAAAAACCCCAGACACAACTCTTTGTGATCTCCCAGTGAGGAAAGAGGTGAACCATCGAAGGACGATTCCTGATATTCCACAAATCTGCCTCAAGCATGGTATCAACACCAAGTGATCCACAGTGTCAAAGCTGATGACAGATCAATGAGAACCAAGATGGAACATCTCTTCTGATCTCTCGCCCTCAGAAGATCATTAAGCACCCAAACCAGTGCAGTCTCGGTGCTATGTCTTTTATGAAAACCGGATTGGAAGGATTCGTAGATGTCATGGATGGTTAAATGGTCCTCCAATTGGGCTGCCGCTACCTTCTCAATCACTTTCCCAAAAAAGGGTAGGTTTGAGATAGGTCTGTAGTTTGTGAAACAGTCTGGGTCCAAGGTAGCTTTCTTCAAGAGAAGTGTCACCACCGCCTCTTTCAGGGAGCTAGGAAACTCACCCGACTCCAAGGAGCACCAGACTATTTGCACAAGGACTGGACCGATGATATCACTACAACCCAAAATTATGGAGGTCGGTCCAGGGTCCAAACTACAGCTTGTAGGGTGCACACTATAGATAATCCTCTTGAAATCCACAAAATCAGGTTGACTGAAGGAACTCCAAGAAAACTGTGGTACTGTGAACTCACACTGTTCAACAGCATCCCCCCTAGAGATTGCTGGACACAGATCCGCCCTGATGTTGGCCACCTTAGTTGCAAAGAAACGAGCAAGCTCCTCACACTCTAATCACGAAAAGGCTTTTCGAACTTGCAGACAGGCTGGGTTGCACAGTCTGTCTACAGTTCGAAACAGCTGAGCCAGTCGATTCTGAGCAAGTGCAATCTCCCTGGACAGGAATTCTGCCTTCTTATGGGTGATTGCAGATTGATAGGCAGAATAATGGTCCATCAATCTAAGGTGGTTAGCTTCAAGGGCGGACCTGCGCCAGCACCGCTCTAACCTTCACCCCTATCTTTGCATCTCCCTCAATGTCCCATCAAACCAGGGGGACTTGGAGTGAAGGGATAGGGGGCGCACATGGACAGGAGCAATAAAATTCAGAGCCACTGTAACAGCCGTATTATAGGCCGACACCAGGGTCTCTGGACTACTGCTTACCAAAATGGGGGACGAGAGGTCAAGGACCACTGCAAGGCCTTGAGGGGTAATATCCAGTAAAGGGCGGTATCTAACCATCTCCACAGGGGTAGGCCTTCTCAGGGGGGTGCAAAAACTGAACCACACGGTGTAGTGGTCTGACCAGGTGACTGGTTCCACCCCAAATTGTATGTATCAATCCCTAGGAGAAAGACTAAGTCCAGAGAGTGTCCAGATTTATGGGTAGCAGTGAAAACCACCTGTGTAAGGCCCAAAGAAGTCATTAATTGGAGGAAGTGATTGCCAAATTGTGAGAGTTCATCATCGACCCAGGCGTTAAAGTCGCCCAGAACCATCAATCTGGGCAACTCAAACGACATGTCGACAATGAAGTCTGCTACTTCCTGTAAGAAACGTTTCCCATCCCTAGGTGGACAGTAGATGAGTATGATTCAAACACCTACACCAGCTACCACTGTGCATTCAAAGGACTCAGTCTCTCCCACTACCACATTCATGAGGCCCAGTTCAGTTTTAAAACAGACTGCAACCCCCCCACGCCCCTGCAGTCCAATCTCGGGTGGTGTATCACCGAGTACCCGGCCGGAGTCATGGCCTACAAAGTGGGGTCTGGATTTTCATCCAGCCAGGTCTCGGTGATGCAAGCTAAGTCCACCGAACCAACAAGATCAGCAATAATGCCAGTCTTATTCCTGATGGACCTGGCATTGCATAACAGCGCCCGAGTTGGACGAACCTCGGAGGCTGTCAGGCCCATCTGCCTACTGAATTCAGTAGTGTCCTTGGGCATGGGCACCAGACATGGTAAACCATGATCTGGATTCCATTTTGCCCCAGGGCGCCTTCTGGATCTAACTACCCCAATACGGTGGCCTCCCTTGTCCATCCTCCCTTGGTTGCAGCCTCCCACCCTCTTCCCTCTCCTACGAACAATTCCAAGCACTCTACAGCACTGATATGTATCATATTGGAGAGGGGGAGAATAAAAAGGGTGGAGGGTGTGAAGAGAGGAGGATGAATAGCACACCACCATGGGGACTGAGGGCCGACACATGCCGCTACTAAACAATTAAAACCAAAACAATAAACCCACCAAAAACACCAAAATAATTAAACTTAACAAAATAAAATAAATATCCCACCCCAACATAAATGAAATCAAAACAAATAATTCCAAAACTTTATCTGAATAAATAAACAAAAAAGCCAACCCCACCCCAAAGAAAAGCAAGTCTGGACCAAGCGAGAGGACTCCTAAAGTAAAATAAATATAAATATAAATATAAAGGGTTCTCTCACCACCCCAACTTAAACCAAAAAACTAAAATGAAATAAAATAAAATGATTTCGCCCCCCAGCTCTCTCACAGCCAGAGGAAGGAGAAGATACTTTGGCACTCTCACTGCAAAAGTGCAGATGTATTTTTCAAACAAATCATAAAAGACATTTGAAACTTAAAACAAAACAAATAACACATCCCCCAATCCTCTCATGACCAGGGAGTGGAGGGAAACACTCAAACTAAAATAACTGGACAGAAGGTCCTCTCACCACCTCGTTGTCCAAATAAACTTAAAACAAATTAGGAAAAAGTAAGAAGTCCTCAATCCACCAGGCACAGAGTAAATTTTGTTCGCAGGTTTATGGAAAGTCAAAATCCATCAAAGTCAACGAGAAAACACAGGCAAACCAGTTATCCACAAGACTCAGAGGGCATCTAAGGCTCAAGTCAATCAAATCCACACCATGTCCATGATAAAATAAGGCCCCTCACTCCCAACTGGGCAGACACCACAGGAAATAATGTGGTCAAATGAAACTCCCAGAACAAGCCACGTTAGTAGCCCAACCTGGGAGTCTAGGGGGCACAAAACATCAGCCAATTCCTTGACTGAGAAATCCTAATACCCCCTTCAGACCACAAATCAAGTGGGGGGTCCCAGTGGGAGGTCATGCCTCAGACCAGTTCAAAAAGGCCTTATACACACCAATGAATCTGAAATAGATTTGATAAATCCCCCTCACTCCTTTTTCCAGGGTCTCAGTTCTTGCCTCATGTTCTCTTCATCAGGTGACCCTTCTTCCAGTTTCAATCGCCGCCCAACCCAGCTGTGAAACAGGAGTAATTGCTCCAATTCACTCCCCGCCCGATTAAAATCACAGTTAGGCGATAGGGCAAATAAGTAATACAAAGTGTCCAGAGCACAAATTCTAAACACCCCAGTTAAAAACCAGAGCAAGGGAAGCCACACATAAACCCCTCGACCCGATGGATCCTGTAGTGAGCGGCGTCCCACAATGTCTCAATCGCAGGGCAGAAAACACTTCAATCCACTCAATGCCCGTTGAACATCCAATTCAGGTGGCAGAGCACAAATCGCCAGGACGCCGAACTTGAACACTTCCCTTCATCCTGGGCTCCACAATGTAGAAGGACTCCACCAATCCACTAATTACGGCCAAAAATGCTAAAATAAAAATGGCAGAATAGAAATAAAATAACTACGAACTCAAAACCTCACAAAGCAGCAGCATGCTCAGCCCAGCGGCCATCTTGATTAACAGGTAATTAATGAATACAGCAGCCTTTCCTTTAGTCACCTATGGAGTCAGATTTTTTAATGGTTTCTTGCAAAATGTTGTTTAGGTACCCTTTAATACTACACAGCTCACTTGCAAAATAAGGCAGTGATTTATTTTCAAAAGAGAAAACAGAACAATATAATTTTGTTTACAGTCAAAGTTCCTACCTGTTTTATTTTTTTTCAAAGTGCAAGTTAGAGTAGCTGTAGTTAAGGAAGAAGATGGCTTCCAACTACAATGAGCACACTGCAGACTACCTGAAGCAGTTGTGCAAGGAGATAGGAGTCCTGCACGAGGGGAGAGCCACTAAGCAGAACCTCATGGACACTTTGATGGCCGCTGATGCCCAGAGTGCTGAGTCACAGACTGTGACTGTAAAGGACCAAACCTTGGGTGTGGAGGGGCCAGCAACCAGTGCAGTGTCCAGATCCAGTGAGGAGGACAGCAGGGCCAGTGCAAGCCAAGGGCCACAGCAGCAGGGGAAGATCACCAGCATTCTGGAGCCAGAAGCCATCAGGCTGCAGATGGAATTGTGGAGGATGGAGCTGGAGTTCCAGAGAGAAGAGAAGAGAGAGCAGCAAGCCACAGAGGAGAAGAGGGAGCGAGAACAGTGAGCCGCAGAGGAGAAGAGGGAATGAGAACAGCGAGAAGCTGACCGGGAAGAACGTGAGCACCAAAGGTGACATGAACTGGAGAAGCTACGACTCCAACCACCAGAACCAGAGCAGGTAAGTGGCTTGGGATTAACTGGAACTACAGGACTGGGTTACAAATTAAATCACAAATTGATAGCTGAATTTAAAGAGGGGGAAGGCATGAATGCCTTTTTAAATTCCTTTGAAAAAGTTTGTATTCAGGCAAAGATTCCCAGAGGGTCCTGGAGCTTCCGGGTATCCCTGCTACTTACTGGGAAAGCTCGGGATATATTGGGTCAAATGGACCATGAGGACAGTAATGATTATAGCAGACTTACAGCTGCACTTTTAAAAAAGTTTGATTTAACTGCAGAAGCATACAGAGCTAAATTCCATAAGATCAGAAGAAGCCCTGACATGAGCTACAAGGAGCTAGCCACGAAACAACGTCAGTGTTTAAAACATTGGTGGGAAGGAATTGATGCAAACTCTGTAGATAAAATCGAAAATGCTACATTGTTAGAACCATTTTTTTTGGGCATGCCCAGCAGAGCTGAAAACCTGGCTGGAGGACCGAGATCCCAAAACAATGCAAGAGGCTGCTGAACTCTCGGACTGCTTTGCCAAGAACAGACCTGTTCTGAGAGCGAATGGGCCAGGTGTGGCAGTGCAGAAAGGGAAAATGCGCCTTCAGGGCTGCTAAAACCCTCACTGCCTCCACTGAAACCAGTTAGCCCCAGGTTTGAAAAAAAAAGATTTTTCTGAGAAAAGAAACAAATATTGGGTTTGCAAATAAACTGGGCATATTGCCAGACAGTGTCCCAAAAGGACGAGCAATATGCAAAATGGGGCTAGGAAAGAAGTGTGTTGTTTGTGTGTCCCTGGAAGCATGCTTGTGAACATGAGAGAACACATGCACACAGGCACTGTGAATGGTGTACAGGCACAAGGGTTAAGAGACACAGGGGCATCCCTGATGTTGGTAAAAGGGGATCTGGTACAGCCTGGTCAGCTTATACCTTATAAATTTGTAACTGTACAAGGGTTCACTGGGGAGGAGACCACATTGCCACTTGCTAGTGTTCTCTTAGACTTGGGTGAAACGGGAAATTGTGCAACAGGTGGCTATAGCCAAAACTTTAGCAGTTTACATCATCCTTGGCCACAGTCTCAAACAGGGGATGTGTGTGCAGTTACCCATAACCAAGCGGCAAGGGAAAATTGTAGTTCCTTTGACCCCATAGAAGCCACTGTGGAAACCACTGGGAGGCTGGTTCCCCAGCCTGTGTCTCCAGATATTTAGACTAATGACAAGGGGGTAGAAATTTCCCCAGTAGCAGTTAACCAAACAGCTATGGAGGGTTACTCCAAAGAAGGAGGGGTGACCCATTGTCAGAGGGTTAGGGATGACAGTGATCCAGAGTGTCCTGATGCTAGAGGTAGGGACCCTAGTTTAGATACTGATGGAGACCTGTCCCATGCCTTGGGAATGTGTAAGGAGTTCGCAGCTGCTCAGAAAAGTGACCCTAGTCTAGAGAAGCTGAGGGCTTGGGCAGACTCTGACGGAGCACAGGGAGGTGACGGTAAACATAAAGTTTATTGGGAAAATGGACTGATGTATACTCAGGATGCTAAGACAGAGGAAGGGGTGATAGGTAGGCAGCTTGTCGTTCCCCGGGGGTACTGTGAGCAGTTGCTCAAGACTGCATACGATATTCCCTTGTCTGGTCATCTGGGAATTACACGCACTATACAGCGGTTGGCCCAGAATTTCTATTGGCCCAACTTCACCCAGCAGGTGAAGGAGTATTGCAGGTCTTGTCACCAGTGCCAAGAAATAGGGAAGGCAGGTAAGAAAACCGAAGCTGCAGTAATTCCATTGCCCACAGTGGAGAAGTCATTCCAGAGGGTGAGGAACTAGATAGGGTACTGGGGTCCCATACTGCAGACATGTCCAGCATGGGGAGGTAGTAATAATGGGAAACTTCAGTCTACCTGGAGCGGATTGGAAAATCCCTGCTACCTTCTGCACTAAGGAACAGGTACCGCTGGATGTTTTCCAGACTGCCTTCCTGACCCAAGGTGTCTTGCAGCCTTCTATGGAAAATGTTGTTGGGATCTGGTCCTGAACAACTGTGCACAAATTCAGTATGTGAAGGTGGATGTGCTGCTAGCAGGAAGTGACCAGGTTTCACCTGGACATGGGCAGAGGGATGGTCAGGAGTGAGGTGAGGGGATTTTATTCTATGGATGGGGTACGTAGAAGGTTTGGGAGGTGGGCAGGATATTTGGCAATGGCTGTCACAAAAGCACTCCACAGGTCAGGCCCTCTGCTCCCACAGTGCCAACCTCACAGCACAATAGTGTGAGCAGGTAACAGACAGGATAACCCTGCTGTCTGCTTTTGGGTCCGAATCACCTTTAGTCTCAAGTTCTGGGGGATTCAGACTGTGAACCTTATGCTAGCATACCCAAATGTACAGGCTTAGATAATATTCTCTTCGGGGGGGGGGATATATATATATATAAATATGCACACGTGTCAGTAATTGTACCCTGTACTGCATACTGGTGTCATCCATTTCTGTTCTGATAGGTAGCACTGACCAGCCAGCCACAGAAGGCATTGGGTATTCCAGTTAGAAAGTCTTAAAAAGAAAACACAGCAGAGAGGAGTATCTACACTAAACCTGGAAATGCCCATGTAAATAATAATACATGACAGCGGGTACATTAAGTGATATCGCTGCATACCCTGGGTGCATTGTGAGGCACAAGACCACAGGCTAAGGTCCTTTAACCACCTGGGAAGTACAGCAGTTATAATGTAATGGAAACCATGGATTGTGTTATTGCACTTATAAATAGAAACATAGAAATATAGTATTTGCCAGCAGATAAGGACCGCTTGGCCTTGGCCCACATAGACTGCCCATTTTTCCTTGCCTACAGTATCACTGCAGATCCTGCTTGAGCTCCAGTCCATTATCCTCCCTCCCCCCCTTCCCCTAAGATTCCTTCCTGCCTCTCCCATGCACTCTTGAACCCCACCACTGTGTTTGCCCCCACCACCACCTCTGCTGGAAGGCTGTTCCAGGAATCCACCACTTTTCTGTGAGGAAGTATTTCCTCACATCCATCCTGAATTTACCCCCGTCCAGCTTCATATCATGTCCCCTTTTTCTTGAGCACTTTTTTCTGAAAATACTTCCCTCCTGTGCCTTATTTACCCACTTGAGGTATTTAAAGGTCTTTATCATATCTCTCCCTCCTCTCTTCCACTGTATACGTATTTAGATCTTAAGTCTCTCCTCCAGTGCTCCCATATTGATTTGACATTTTCCCCTGTAACTCCAGGGTGATATTCCTGTGTTTTCCTGTAGATTACATTATTTCCTATGGAAACTGAATTGCCCTGTTTTCCTGTATAACCAATGCAAGTCTATGGGAAGAGTTTTCCTGTAGATGCCTCCAAATCCCTGTAAAATACAGGAATCCCTGTAGATATGGGAGCCCTGCTCCTCATACAGTTCCTGATGCAGACCCTGCACCATTTTAGCTGCCCTCCAGTGGATTTACTCCACCCAGTCTATTTCCTTCCAGAGATGTGGTCTCCAGAACTAGACACAGTACTTTAGGTGCGGTTTTACCAGAGAGCTATACAGAGGCAACTCCACGTCCATCTTTCTGCTGGTGATACCCCTCCCTATACACCCCAGCATCCCACTAGCCCTACTAACTACCTTGTCACACTGTCTAGCCACCATTACGTCATTTGATATGATTAGCCTCAGGCCCCTTTCCTGTTTGGTTGTCATTAGTGACACCCCGCCTATTTTGCACTCCACCCAAGGCTTCTGTGCCACAAGTTATTATTTTGCACCTTTTTGCTTTGAAACCCAGCTGCCATACCCTTGATCACTCCTCTAATTTTCTCAGGTCACTGCTCATCCTGCTTCCCCCTCCCTGGCATGTCCACCCTTTTACAGATTTTGGTGTCATCCACAAAGAGGCAGACCTTCCCTTCCAGCTCTTCTGCAATATCACTTATAAAAACATTACAGAGAACCGGCCCAGCACTGATCCCTGAGGCACCCCACTGGTCACTCTCCCTTCCTCGCAGTGAAATCTGTTTACCACCACCACCTGCCACCTGTCCCCTAACCAATTTTTTACCCAGTTAACCACCTTTGGACCCACCTCTAAGCTACTCAGCTTGCTTGGGAGCCTCCTATGTGGAACGTGGAATGGATCATTAAAGAAAATGTGTAAAAAGAAACCAAAACCTGGTGTGACTGTGCATTAAGCAATATTACTGCACAGTCCTGTAATGGGTCTAAGACAATCATAGCTGTCTGTTTTACTTACCTATTTTATAAAGTGTTCTGGTTCCCCACCACGCTTACTTCACAAAATGATTCTGTTCCATGGGTGCTGCACGCACAGCTCTGTCTACAGTGCAGCATGTATTTTTCTGGCCTCTAGACACTGTAGAATGGTGAGTGTAAACACATCTTGTACAACAAGAGGGTTGTTGCCTCCTATTACATGACTATTCTAAATGTGATAATATTAAACAGAGAATAATAGATTTCCAATTGTGTATTACAAGGCTGCCTTCCTATGGAGGGGATGTAGTGTAGTCTTTGTTCTTGCAGTTTACAAATCTCACCATAACCCTGCGTTTAAAATATAATACATAGCAACATATTTTTAAATATATAAATACAGACTTAAGACATTTCCCTTTTTCAGTCATTTTTCAAAATGTCTGCTCTATGTGGCTGGTCATTTAGTTTTAGTCCAAGCATTTGTAAATAATCTGATTCCCATGGATCTTTTCGTTCAACAATAATGCTCCCTGCAGTTCTATGTTTGAACTGTTTCTCTTTGTGATTCCACCAGTGCCTAATGCAACATGTTTAGATTCATTCTTCACAAAATGTATTTCAGATGCTCAGCAGCTGGCAGATAAAGCACTGCATTCTTTTCAGTACATTTCAGGAGCTTGAGACTGGGTTTCTCTCCCCATTGTATCAACATCATAGCTTGGCACACCTGTTTCTTGGACCTGAAACATATGTATGAAGTCACCTTATCTACAAGAGAAACAATATTTAAAATTGGCATCTTCAATTTCATAGTAAAAGCTTCCCTCTTGCCTGGTAATCTGACAGCAGCCTTTTCTCTCATCAGGATGTTCTCTGAGTCAACTAGTAAGACAGGGCATGAGTGGCAAGGTATTTTTCATTTATTTATTTACAAATTGGTAATCAGCAAATGCATACTAAGCCAAGGCTTGTTTTCAGGCATGACTCGGGGTGGGTGTGAGGGAAAGTGATACACAATCAAAAAGTACATTAGTGCAGGCCGGCCTGGTGGCGCTGATGGTTGAGGCGCTGGACAACACACCTCACTCTACACCGGTGACCCGGGTTCGAGAATGAGCCCAGGTCATTGGGGGTTGGGGGTTGGCAGGGGAGGACTAGGATTGAGCGTCAGGAGACAGCTCTCCTAGTCCTGGGGAGGGCTGGGGAATCCATACCGCGTTGTGGCTAACCCTGGGGATGCCCAGAGGTACCGCTTGCACTGGTGTGACTGGGGGGGGGCACGGCAGATGTCAACACATATGTGTGCAGATGTCATTGCATGTCTGTGCTCCCAATGGGAGAAAAAGTGGAAATGGCTGGGCATGACCATGCAGCCTGATGGCTGTGCCCTGCCTTGCCGGGAGGACTCGCATGGAATCGCACTGGGGGGGTCAGGAGCCGGTCTGGCTGGATAGGGTATGGGGAGACCCTCCAGTGATCAGTGACGGCCGTGCCGGATACCCCATCATGTGAGTGAGCCTAGTGCTATCCTGGTGGGCAGGGCCGGTGGCTGGATGCCCCCACCGGTAGTTGCCGCAGCAGGCGGATAAATAAGATTAATAAAAAAAATAAAAAAAAGCACATTAGTGCAAAAAATAAACCCAGAAGTAGAAATACAGTGCAGTTACATGCCTAGACAAACCCCCAAATAAAGGAAGATTCCAAGAAGGCTTTTCATATAGTATGCATCCGGTACTAAGCAATCTAACATTTCAAGAATAGCCACTTACTTGCTTCATGTTTCGTATATCTTATATTTTTCAATTTGTGTAACTATTGTGACAGTGTGGCTAGACTTGCCCTTCTTTGCTTTTGTATTCTTTTGATTCTTTGACCCCCTGACTCTTTTTTTATCTTTACAACAACTGTTCTGCACACAGATGAGTGGCCTCAGAACTGTGAACCTGTATCATAATTTCACAGATCTGTCATCAGATTGCTGTAATTCAGGTCTGACACGGGAACTATGAAATTACAAGGTTATTCTCTGTGACATTTTGGTAAGGAAGTAATGCTTCATGTATATATTTTAATGGAATGTTAATCTCACACCATTCTTCACCATGGGCAGAAAATCAAAACGAAAAAAATCAATACATCACTTTGCAGTTCTTAGACAAATCATTTTGTGGACGAATTGGCTTAGATTTTTGTTTTCTTGATTGATTGACCGAGAAGTTTTCTAATTCCAAATAACCAGCTCTGAGAAAGAAAGAAACTGAACAGCTTTTCTTTTAAAATGCTGTAAGTGCTTATCACAAATCATAATAATGCTGGATAAAGGATTCTAACAGCAGCGACTGGCTGCTTTTTAGAACAGGTGAAAGGGATATCCTTCACACTTGTAGTGCAACTGGTACCTGTAGCCAAGCTCTCAATTGGTTCCCAGTGCTTTTGTTGAAAATATAACAAGAGGAACTTTAAGATGAGGGCAGAGGCCCTGTACAGACAAAATGTTTGCTTGAGCTGTTTTTTTTTTACCCGGTGGATTTTATTTTTCTTAATAGTGGGATTAGTAGTGGGATCCCCTTTGAGATAAAACATAGCTGAATGGTTAGAGCACAGATCTGGGAACCAGGATACACACGTTTGAATCTTTCCAGAGCCACTGACTTGCTGTGTGACCTTGAGCAGTCTGTAATTAACTTCATCTCTCTCTCACTTAATCTCAGTCTATCTCACCCCCCCACATGCTCAACTAATGACTGATGTCTGTATTGTGTTGGGAAACACTGAGAATGAAAGATGCTATACCTTTTATTCCTTTCCCTTCCATCCCATTCTGCCTCAAAAGGATCTCTGTTTGTTGATCTCAAAGTACTAGCTTCTATATAAATGTTTGTACTGGCAGTTTGAGATGGGTTTACACACTGTAGTGTCATCATCAGGCATGTGCTAGTCAAACAGCCAGCTACTGCACACTGCCCAAAATGGCTTAGAAATGCTACAGTGGGCATGCCAAGGGAGGGGGTTAAGGAGATAAAAAAATGTATTGCATACCACAGAAATCAGTAAAATAAGCAAAGTAGACTTAACTCCTTCGGTCCCATAGCCGCCATATGGCGTCAGACATCCATTGCTGAGCCCAACCCAAAATGGCCATCAAGGGAGAATGAGTTAATATTTTTTTTTATTATTTCTAACTGGCTTGGCCAACAAAGTTTGCTAAAGTTCTGCCTTTAAATGGCTTCCTCCATTATTATAATGCACAGTGAAATGTAATGAAATTATGAACTTTGAGCCTTTGCAAATGTATTCTCATTCAATGCTTACATCACTACTGAGATGCTTTCTGTTTGGGCCACAGAAAAAGATATACTGCTGCTTCCTTGCTATCTCACACAGGTACCCAGAATCATCTATACAAAAGAACCTATTCCTGCCTCCCGATTCACTCACACAGAAAAACTGGTACTGTGTCTGTACTGGAAATTACTACAAAAATAGCACTTTTACACCAAAATGTAATATAACAAGTAAAATAACCCATTTATACAAAATTAGGCTGTAACTTATATGGGGGTTCAAGTGCAGAATAACAATCCATTGAACTTAATTTGTGGTTTATATATGTACTGTATATATATGTGTGTGTGTGTGTGTGTGTGTGTATATATATATATATATATATGTATATCTTATAGCACCACTATAGTTAGGGTTCTGCAGTCAGTTACATACTAAAGTCAAAAGTTTGGGCGTTAATAACTTTGGACCCATTCAATGGATTTGCCTGAAATTTGGTACGCGTGTTGGGGACGGTAGATCTCTTGATCTGCCAAATTACGTTTCGGTCGGAGTGACGGTCTTTGTGTACAAGAGCACTGAAAAATGCAAAATTATCTATTTTTGGAGGCACCTTTGGGCATTCTGAATGTGGTCCTGCACGGCCATCGTATGACATGCTACTCTGTGAGATGGCTTGTTTGAAAGAGCATTGGTGGCCGAACATGCTACTTTTTGTTTGGCGAAGAAATATTAAAGCATTCAAAAGTTGGGTGGTGGGGTTTGGAGGCCACTAGACTACCAGGACATTGCACATGGTTATTTATTTTATTCTGATGGGGTGGGGGGAACGCTAGACTACCAGGGATATTAATAATAATGAGATACAGATGGGGGGCCACTAGACAACCAGGGATATGAGAAATTTTTTTTTATAAACACACATGGGGGAGCCACTAGACTACAATGGATAAAAAAGAAACATATAAATAAAATACTCATTGTGGGGGCCACTAGACTACCAGGGATAGAGGGATCGCTATTCACAGTATTATGATGGGGAGGGGGCTGCTAGACTACCAGGGACAATGGAACTAATGTTTTTTTATTCAGATGGGGGAGAACCAGGCCCCCTGAGCAAATCTCACCCTTACATTACTTTCTAGGGCACCACTGGGCTACAGAAAACTTTTTTAAAATCTGGCCATCTTGTCCCTCACTCTTTGTTCAAGAGCGAGGAATGTCTTTGATCACAAGGCTGCAAATTCTTCCACCGCCAGATTCATTGATCGTGATCGTGCATCTGGAGCAAGGAACGAGATGGCCAGATGAAAAAATCTATTTTCTGAACTCAGGGGTGTCCTAGGAAGACAAATGAGGGTGGGTTTTACTCAGGGGGCTTCATTCTGATGAACCATGGCAGTGGTTTACCGCAACTTTTCTTTGGTCATGACCATGCAAATTCTTTGATCTCGGACCTGCAAATTCTTTGATCACAAGATTGTTTGATCGTGATCATGCATCATGAGTGAGGGAAGAGATGGCCCAATTTAAAAATCTATTTTCTCAGCCCAGGGGTGTCCTAGGAAGTCAAATGAGGGTGGGTTTTACTCAGGAGGCTTCGTTCTGTCGAACCATGGTGGTGGTTTACCGCAATTCTTTCAATTTTTGATTTATTAGGTTTTTAAATCTTTGTTCATGAGCCTGAAAATTCTTTGATCGCGAGCCTGCAAATTATTTGATCGTGAGATTCTTTGATCGTCATCTTTGATCGTGAGGGCAGGACAAGATGGCCTGATTTTTTATAATGGAACAGATAGGGAAATTGTACTAGTCTTTGACATTGAATATGTTGGAAACGGTTTGGTCTTTTTACTTGAGATTTGGGAGGAAGAAAGGCAACATCCTACACATGTAGTTTTGATGATTTGGTCAAAAACTCTTACAGGGTGGCAAACTTACGGTACTACGAAGTTGATACTTTTCCCCATAGGATAACATTACGGCATCTGCTGTATTACAGGAATTATTTGTCGCCCTGCTGCAAAATAATAGTTTTGTCTTTTGGGCTGAAATTTGGAGGGAAGGAAGCCAACATCCTTCAGATGTGCCTTTTCATAGTTTGGTGAACAAATATTACAGGGCGGCAAACTGACGGTACTCCGAAGTTGATGCTTTTTCCCATAGCATAACATTATGGCATCTGTCGCGCCTTCCAAGGCCTGTGTCTTGGAAACGGTGCGAGATACGGACTTTTCATCACAAAAATGCTTAGTCCCCCCATGGAGGCTAAGTATAAAACTATCCAGGAAAGTCATAATTCATACGAATTTTTTTTTTTTTTACGTCGTACGGTTCCTGAGATATAAGCAATTTACTATTGCAAGTCGTAATTTTGTGCTCCGAGGTCCATTATTATGCATACATTCTTTGTTTTCACTGTGTTTTTCAATGCAGTTTTTGGGGAAAAGAAGGGCATGCCCTTCCACCCCACCCCCAGCCCACCCCCACCAACAGGTATCGGGTGTGCATTGGAGTCATCGCCCTAACTCTCACCCCATCCCATGTGTAAACAAGCTGAGGTGGTGCAGTGTAGTAGAATGGGGTGAGAGTTAGGACCAATGACCCCATCACACACCCCAATGCCTGTTGGTGGGGTTGAGGTGGAAGGGGTGGGAACCCTTAAATTGAATTTCCTCACTTTTTTCACTGTAGAAGAACCCTAACTGATGCATTAATGAAGTTTTTTGCATATAATATATAAATATTTATATAAATATATAAATTCATTGCAAAAAACTTTGTTTAATACATCACTTAGGGTTAAAGTGACAAAAGTGGGGAAATGAGATGTTAGGGTTGAGCCCCTAACCCCACCACCCCACTGCCCCATCTGCTGCAGACCGACAGATGCTGGGGTGTGTCATGGGGTCGTGAGGCCCAACTCTCACCCCATTCCATGTGTAAACAGGTTGACATACTACAGTAAAGGAGAATGGGGTGAGAGTTAGGCTTCATGACCCCATGGCACGCCCTGGTGTTTGTCGGCCTGTGGAGGATGGGGGGTGGAGGGCTCAACACTAACGTCTCATTTTCCCACTCTTGTCACTGTAACCCTAACTGATGCATTAAACAAAGTATTTTTTACAAAGAATATATAATATTTATTATAGTGGCGTGGTAGCACCAGTATAGTTAGGGTTGAGCAGACACTTTAATGTTAAACCTCAAATTTTGCACTTTAATAACTTTACAATTGTTCAATGGATTTGCTCTAAATTTTGCATGTGTGGTCATGTGGGGTGATCTCTTGATATATCAAGTTTCGTTTTGGTTGGCTTGGCGATTTTCGAGCTGCGCATAGTGAAAAAAGTGTGAAATGTGCCTTTTTTTTTGCACTTGTTTTGACATCACCCTGCGGCCAAACAGTTTGGAATGTTGGTCGGAAATTTTCAGAGTAGAAAGTGATTGCCCCACAGAGCTTGTCTGCATTGGTTTGGTGAAAAAAGTATGAATCTGTTACAAAAGTTATTTAATTTTAAAATTTTGGGTTCTGAGCATGCTCAGTTCACTCTTTTGGATAGAGGAATGGAACGAGAACAGATTTTGCTCTGGCGAAAAAGGATCTTTTTTCTTGAGGGAGCCAATCCTTTTTCATCAGAAAAATTCCTTTTTCATGAGTTGCCATCTTGTTTTTTATTCCTGGCCAAAACAAACTGTCAAAACTGTGCCCAGGGATGTCTTTTACAGACATCCGAACATGTGTCTTGCTCATTGGAAATTGATTAACTGTTCTTTTATATTTTATATGGCCTCCAAATTTTTTTTTTGAGCATTATTCGCGAGTCCATTTTCGTCATAGTGAAAAAGGAAATCGGACGACTAAATAGGAGTTGAACAAAATTTTAGTCCGAAATCTTTTTTTGCCAACTGACTTCCTTTTTTCCCATAATGAAAAAGAATGGCAAAAATGGGAATTGGCTGGCAAAAAAGGATTAAAAAAAATCTAAGTTTGAAAATCCTTTTTTGACAACGATTTCCTTTTTTGGCATGATGAAAATGGATGGCAGAAAAAAAAATGGTCTGGTGGAAAAGGGTTTGTTCTGCAAGTTCCCCTAATCCTTTTTCACCAGACCAAATCCTTTTCTGCCACCACGGCAAAGGATTGGTAAAAAAGGATTTGCAGTGTCGAAAAAATATTTTTTTATACGGATTCTCAGTGAAACCCCCCATAAATATCCCTGGTGTCTAGTGGCACCCCCCATCCTGAATACATATATATATATATATATATACAGAATTGTTTTCTTATTTTTTTATTACCCTGCACCCCTCTTTTTCCTTTTATGGGGTCCCGACTGTATCCCTGGTGTCTAGTGGTACCCCTACCATTTGATGCCCAGATATTTTTTCGTTGGTGGTTAGTGGTATCCCCACCCTCCGATGGTCAGTTTTTATCTGAAAATAAGAAAACTGTCCCTCGATGTCTTTTATATTTTCTTTATCCTGTAAAAAAAAGAGTAAATTGCCGATCACACCAGTAACCCCCACTCAAGCTCCCACTGTGCACCCATCGACCCACCCCCTGACATCTCCACACACCCTCATTCACCTGAAGAGGACCTAGGTTCAGGATCCACTTTCATGATCAAAGACACATCTTGCTGTTGGAACTGATGACTGAAATATGAGCGTTAGGGCTGATGACCCCAATGTGGCCCCCCAACGCTTGTTGATCTATGTGCAGTGGGTTGAGGTGTTAGAGTTGGAAATCCTAATGCCACATTTCCTTACTTTTGTTGCTTTAGCCCTAACTGATGCATCAATGAAGTTTTTTGCACTCTCTCTCTCAATATATATATATATATATATATATATATCTATATATATATATACACAGTATATGCATACTGAATGTTTTCTCACCATAATGTTCAAGGTGAATGTTCAGCACAGATGTCAGCACTGAATGATTCAAAGAGATTACACCAGCACTCAACATTTATCATTCTTTATTTCACCCTCCCTGATGCCTTTCATCTCTTCTTCCACCCCATCTGTTAGTACAGTACTCACTACTCCGAGCTGACAGCTCTGCACAGTGCCACTGTCACTCTCCTTCTGGGTGATAGGGAACACATGGCATGGGGGCTGAAAGGGAGGCTGCTTTGGTTCACTGCAAACAATCCCCATTTTGACAAAATTCTCTTATAACTTGTTTTTGGTTGGGTTGAACTAACTCTCATAGTCTGCACCACACACACACAGTGAAAGACTGACATCCATTTACCTGTTGCATCTCCAAACACACAGTAGTAGCACCTACTTAACTAGGATAAATATATCATCCTTGCATTTAAATAAACACTTTCCAAACCCCTATTAGGGCAAATATTTGCCCTTAATTTTATTAAGTTATTTATAATGGGCCCCATATTCAAATGTCCCAGGCTGCATCATGCAAGTGCCTGCGCCAAACAACTGCGATGTGCCAGCACAAAATAATAGTATATTCAGAAGATGCGCCATAAGATGTGATTGCACATGTCTGGCTGAATATCCCAAACATGCAAGATCATGCAGTAGGAGATGTACAGAGCAGCAGGTGCCCTGAGACCTGTTCAGGGCATAGGGAAAAGCGCGATAGGCACCCACATGCGTTGTGTGCAAAATTGCAGTATCATGACGGAATATGCAAATGGCCTCATTGCACATTCTGAGCCCATTCCCCACATGCACAGCTCATTACTGGAATGTATTCAGGCCATTTGCATACCCAAGGCATGCGCTGTTCCAGCTTTGCAGGGCTGCCTCACCACTCCACAAAGGTGAACAGGAGTTACTGCAGCTTAGCAGGCAGGTGTGATGGAATGTTTGTGTGTGTGAGTGGGCTGCATTGGCCTGATTACAGTTCTGTTACCCATGACCATGTACACAGTCAGACTGGGGTACATGAGGCTCACCTGGTCAAGCAACAGGGGAGAGCACAGGGTGACACACTCTGATCGCTATATCACAGGAATGTGCTATGCAGCTTACAGTCATCTGTAGTGCCCCATCCCCCCACATGATAAGAATATGATGATACACACAAGCAATGTCAGTGTTCAAAAGGTGACCAGGTAGCCAAGTGTGTGGATCCCACCTGGACCACTCTTGGTAACCTAGTGGGCCAGTCTGACACTGGCCATGTACATGCCCATTATGGCCGAACTCCCAACACTGGAGGGGTCGGTGTCTGTGGGGCATGCCCTGTCACCCCCAGGCCGCAGGTTGTGCCACCCCTGCCCCACAGTGCCCACTGTTGTGCTAGGTCCACCACAGGAGCACCACACAGACCCACCGCAGTGTCCCTGTGGTGGTGTCACACTGCATGGCAGACATCGGTGCAATGTCTGTGGTTCCCTGTTGTATGGACCTAGCACAGGCATGCTGTGTGCACCTATGGTGTCTCACCATGGCTGTGTGCCACAGATCAGTCCCTGGCCCATGCCATGCTGCCACTAGTACCACCAGGCTACCTGGGCACTATTGCCCCAGACGTCACCATGGGTGCATGCCACCACTGGGTGGCATCCTGCAGGCCACATGGGTGCAGGCCATGGCCCCTGGTGTGTGTGCTGCATTGTGGCTGTCTGCTCTGCTGGTGTGTTAGTAGGACACAAGACAGCACTGACATGTGGCTGCTGGGTGTCTACATCCTGGATGTGGTGTGGGGGGTGGTGTCTCTCTGGGTGGTGCTGGTAGTGTCCCAGCACCTGTGGCTTTGGGTACTTCCGTCCTGGCATGACTGCCATGTGTGGGTGCCTGGGGCATGTCCTGGTGCATCTGCAAGGGCTGTCTCAGGATGGCCTGCCTGTGGATGGCTGGCCAATTTAGGCCATCCTTTTGTCTGCCTAACTTTGCGTGGCACACTTCTGAGATGTGGCACACTTCTGAGATTTTAAGTGGCTAGTTTTCCATTAGCAGGTTATACAGACCTGCCACTAGAGGGATTCTTGGTCTTCTACATAAATCACCGTATTCTTTCGTGGGCAATATGGCCTGCATTATCATTCTACTTCTTTCCCCGGTTCTGCTACAAGAGGACTTGAGTCTGAAGGGTGGATGGCCACTAACTAAGCTGCTCCTGATCTCCTTGTTTCCCTTTCTGCTGTATTTTCTCATCTAGGTTTTAAATGGGTACCTAGGTGGGCAAATTTCTTGCCTAGAAAATATTGCACTAATACAAATCACGAGACCACTCAATCTGGGACCATGGCTCTCCTTATTGTGTTTTATTGCTCTAAGGTGCAGAGTTTTCAGCAATACAGTGCAATCTGAGTACCTCAATGCAATTCAGTTCTCCAATGTACCTTATCAATACCTAATGTTATAACAGTCTACCGTGCAGACACTCTGTCATTCTCCTCTCCCTTTTAGCCTATTCCCCGGTTAGCCTACACCCCTTTGCTACTGTCCTCACCTATGTCTACCCAAGCACTTACATTGATCACAATCAACTGTCATTACAGTGGTGTCAGCCTCTGAGTAGCACTATATGGGCTGCCGCAAAGAAATAAAACAGTCTCCATTCTTATAAGCTCTTTAAAGAAAGTTATACTTCTGCTTCTTCTCTGCTCAGAAATGTGGAGCTCAACCTCCCCCCTACAACTTACCTCGCCTTCGATTTTGCTGAGGCCACAGGTCTCAAAATGATGATGGTCAACATTTAGCCTGCCTAAAAACTTGTACAGCTGCAAGCCTAGGCTGCACGTTAACCCAGACCTTATCATAATTACTGAGTCGTGGTTAAAAAAGACGAACACTGATCAACAAATATCACTGCAGGGCTACAATTTATTTAGAGCAGATAGAGAGTCTAGAGGCGGGGGTGTGGTTATCTATGCCAAATCTAAGTACTTGGTCACCAATATTAGTTGCAAATCTCTAGCCAAGGAATTTGAGTTAGTTTCGCTGAGCCTTCATCTCCCCTCCTCGGAATGTATCACTATCCTAGGTGGCTATAGACCCCCGTCTGGTGGTGATGAAGTCCTTAATCTTTTGAAATCCATGTTCGTAGATGCAAAAACTGAAACAATATTTCTAGGAGATCTAAATATGGACTGGCTGTCACCTAAATCACATGGCCTCAAATCCCTTTGTGACGAGCTAGGTCTTGGGCAATTAGTCAGAGAACCTACTAGGAACAACACTCTAAATACTGCCAACAGTTCCATTCTAGATGTGGTACTAACCACCCATCCACACAAAATATCTCATTTGGCAGTGTTTCACAACGACATGAGCCATCATGGAATTGTTGCTTGCATAAGATCTCAAATTAAGGCCCGGCCACAACCCATCTTTATAACAAAAAGATCCTTTCGCAAATTCAGTGCAGTATACTTCCTGTCTGACCTGAGCATGATCAGATGGCAAGATCTTTACCTAGCCAAAGATGTCAACAAGGCAGCTTGCATCCTTAATGACAAACTCACTACAATAATGAATAAGCATGCCCCTTTCATCAAAGTAAGGGTACGGAACAATTCCAATCTCTGGTTCACCTCGGATCTCAAGGCAGCCCTTATAGCTCGAGATAAGCTCTGGGCTAAAGCTAGACATTCCAAAGAATCTTGGATTGGCAGGCCTTTAGAACAGCCAGGAATAACTGTGTAAAAACTTCGCTCTGCTAAAGCTAACTATTATATTTCTACCTCGAACAAGCTAAAGGTAACCCTCATAAAATATGAAGACTATCAAAGCTATAGAAGGACGGCCCATGGCCCTGTCCCAACAAAGATAGTCTAGTGGCAAGATTGTGGAAAACAAGTCCCTAATCGTGGAGGAACTTAACTCCCACTTTGCCACAGCTGGATTAGCTTTGACTCAGTCACCTTATGCTGGTGCTGCGGTGAGCCAGCATACCCCTCCACGCCACATCTGGTCCTGCACCCAGTCCCTTCAACTGCAGCGAGATATTATAAAGAAGAAAGATTCTCTCTTTTAACTTAGACACCAAAAAAAGCACAGGGGACGATGGCTTGGAACCCTTTTTCCTAAGGTCAGGCTATGCCCATCTCACTGCCCCAATTCTCCACATCTTCAATCTTTCCATTACATCTGCTGCTGTGCCGTCCTGCTGGAAATCAGCACATATCCTCCCTCTATTTAAATCTGGTGACCCATGCGATGTAAACAACTATAGACCTATCTCCATATTGCCTATCCTTTCTAAAGTTCTCGAAAAACTGATCCATATTCAGTTAAAATCTCACTTGGAAACCTTCTCTCTCATTAACCCAGCTCAATCTGGCTTCTGGGCTAATCATAGCACAATCACTGCACTAGCAAAAGTAACCAATGATTGGATCTCTGCTATAGATGCTAAGAAGGTAACTGGCGCAGTCTTTTTGGACCTCAGCAAAGCTTTTGATACTGTGGATCACAAACTATTAGTCAATTGCCTTGCAAAGTTGGGTGCCACATACCATACCACCCAGTGGTTCTCTAGCTACCTAACTGGAAGATTCCAAAAAGTAAAGGCGGAAGGCTTTTTTTCTGCTGCCTTGCCAGTTGCAAGAGGAGTCCCCAAGGATCCATCTTAGGCCCTATCTTGTTTCTCTGTACATCAATGACTTAGATGCTAACATATCGTCCAATCTGCACTTTTGCAGATGATACTGTGTTGTATACTTCTGGCTCATCGTTATCTGAAGTCAAGGGAGTGCTTCAAGCGGACTTCGCACAACTTGAGCATAATTTAATAAAAGCAAAGCTTCTGCTCAATGCCAAGAAGACTAAAGTGATGATATTCTCCTGCAGTGCTGTCTCAGGCCCCCAATACTCTTGCCCAAGACTTCATTGTCCACGCTTAGCGAGCCTCTGGAAGTTGTAACCAAATTTAAATATCTAGGTATCTGGATCGACAATAAATTATCTTTCAGTGACCACATCGAAGATGTCTCTAGAAGGTTAAAAGCAAGGTTAGGTTTCTTTTACAGAAATAGGCCCCTTTCCCCTTGAAACTCTCGAAACAAGCTTGTACAGGCCACTTTTCTCCCCTATGACTATGGCGATGTAATCTATTCCTCCACCACTCTTGCAAATCTAAGTAAACTGGACATCCTTTATCACCGTGCGTTATGGTTCATTACCAACTCCCCTTACCGTTCGCACCACTGTGACTTATATGCAGCTGTTGGTTGGACATCCCTTACTACTAGACGCCTGCTCCATGCTGGACTATGGACTCTTAAACTGCTCCTGCAGAAATTGCCAAGCTATCTCTCTTCCCTTATTAGTATCTCACATAGTGCATACTCGTTAAGAAAATCTGACTTTATTATGCTTGACATACCAAGGACGCGGACTTCCTTTGGTAAACGTGCATTGCATATGCCTTCCATCCATTTGGAACCAGTTACAAACCGTACTGAAACTAACTAGCACAGTTTCAATAAACTTCTACAAATCGCTAAGTTCAGCCAAAATAAAAGACACCTGTAACTGTCATTAAGTCTCTTCCTTCCCATGTGTGCCATATTTATCCAACTGGTAAGGTATAATTGATTTGTCATATTAACTGCTTTCCCTTCCCCTTCTACTCCTGGCTTTATCTTTGCTTACGCTCCACTGCTACTCTATCAAATCTCTCCTCCCTCCCATATCAGTTGTAGACTGTTGTTTGTTCTAGCTGCCAAAATACTGTATATTTGATTTGATTTGATTAAATCAAATCACATCAGTCATCATGTTTCATTTATCAGTATGCGACCTATAAGTCACTTCCCTGTCTCATATCAATGTTTACCACCTGCGGTCACCCTATGTGGTACCCTTGTATGTATATCCAGCCTGTATCATGTAACGTGTATTTCATGTATATTCTGTTATTACCTATCTGTGTTTGTACTTTAAGTGTTTATGTCACAGGACCTCCTTGTGGATGAGCTTGCTCAATGGAGTTTTCCTGCAATAAACTTGAACTTGAACTTGAACTTGAGATGTGCCGCATGTTTTGGCTGAATATATGGATGTGCAGCATATTCATGTACACACCACCTTTTTTGCACCACATACATTATTTCGGCACAATCATACATTAGAAAATGCGTGATGCATCTCTCCCTTTCGAATATCACACTTCCGCTCATTTTCTGAAATGCGCTGTGCATCTCCATTTTGGGCTGTGCATCTCCTTTGAATATGTGGGCCAATGTATTTATAAAACATCCACAGTATGTTATTATGCTCCGTTTGTGTCTGTGCTTCATTTGGGAGCTGCTTGAAAGAGAGCCTAGCTGTTGCAGCTGGCAGGCTCTGTTGCTGGGCGTTCTGTGCTCCATTTGGAAATAAATTAATAATACTCCAAATGGACAAAGTACTCCAAATGGGTCCTCACCAGTGAGCGATACAATGGCCACAGGGTGGAGGTCATTTCAGTCATGATAAATGATTACTTCCTGTGCTTGATTTTCATGGCAGAGTGTGTGTGTGGGGGAGACCAGCATGCTGCAGTAAGCAGTGGGGGTGGATGGGTGGAAACAAGTTAATTCTTGGTGGAGAGGATCCAGAAGGATTGGAATGTCTAAAGGAGAATAAGGTGATGAGGCCAGAAGGGATTCATTCAAGGGTCCTAAGGAAACTGAGCATGGTGCTGGTCACCCCACTGGCAGCACTTTTTAGCGCCTCAGTGGAGATGGGTGAAACTCAAGAGGGCTGATGTGGTCCCTCTGCACAAAAGCATCAGAAGGGAAGATGCTAGTAACTACAGGCCAGTCAGTGTCACATCAGTGGTGGGGAAGTTAATAGAGACACTACTGAAGGAGTGGCTTGTGGAGTACCTGGAGGCAAAAGGGCTGCAGAATCATTGGCAGCATGGTTTCACAGGGTGGATGTCATGCAAACTAATCTCATAGATTTCTTTGACTAGATTACTAGGGAGATGGATGAAGGGAGAGCAGTGAATGTGGCCTAACTGGATTTTAGTAAGGCTTTCAACACTGTGCTGCACAGGAGGCTATTTAAGAAACAAAGCAGCCTGGCAGTGGGAGAGAAAGTAACAAGCTAGGTATCAAACTGGTTAAGGGATAGGAGGAAAAAGGGTGGTGGTAAACGGTAGCCACTCAGGTGATAGGAGCGTGATGAGTGGGGAGCCACAGGGTTCGGTGCTGGGACTGGTCCTCTTCAGTGTCTTCATAAGCAGCATTGTGGAGGAGCTTGAGGGTAAGGTGTGTCTCTTTGTGAATAATACAAAAATCTGACACTCAGGAAGGGGTGGAGAGAATTAAATGGATGTGAGGGAACTAAAGGCATGCTTTTAATACCAAAAAGTGCAAGGTTATGCACTGAAAGCTGCAGAACCCAGGGGCTGTGTAAAAGATAGGGGAGTGGAGCTTACAGTCACCAAGCAAGAAGGAGACCTGGGGTCATCATATCTGATAACTTCATGGTAGTGGGGCAGTATGACAAAGCAGTGCAAAAGGCTGTCAGGATGCTGGGATGCATTGGGAGAGGGACTTCTAGCAGGAGGAGGGTGGTAGTGCTGCCGTTGTATCGGTCACTGGTGAGGCCCCATTTGGAGTACTTTGTCTAGTTCTGGAGGCCGTACCTCTGCAAAGACATTCAAAGAGTGGCGGCAGTACAGAGGAGGGCAACCAAGATGATGAAAATTTGGGGTCAAACTATTGAAAATTACCAAAGTTACAAGTTTGCATTGTAAATGTCAATGTAAGCTCATAACTTTGTTGTTTTTAAATATTATTACCCCAAATTTTCAACAAAGGCATTTTGAAAATGTGGAGCAAAAATATTGAAAAATTACCAAGTTTTGCCACAAAATTCAAAGCTCCATTGAAATACATTAAACTGCATTGCAGATTTCCTCAGTTCACGGTCCAGCATTGAAGAGTGAAGAAGTGTCTGCGGTCCAGAGAGGATTACGGTGTTGGACCCCTGGTGGGTAATTAAGGGCCTAGGGGTGTGTGGAGGTAGGTTCTGAGGGGGAGGGTCTGGTGGGGGAGACTAACAGCAGCAACAGACATCAATGGGCAGTTTTCTTTGTCACAGAGTATACACTACAATGGAAAAAAAAGGACAGTGAAGGATGGTTTTCTTTATTTCAGATGGTGACACTGGGGGATTGGGCACCCACAGTGTCGGTGTTATGATTTGGGGGGTGGAGTGGAGGGTCTTGAGTGGGAGGGTCGAGTGGAGAAACAGTAACTACAGTGGGAAAAAAA
Organism: Neoceratodus forsteri; assembly: GCA_016271365.2. Classification (NCBI taxonomy): domain Eukaryota; kingdom Metazoa; phylum Chordata; order Ceratodontiformes; family Ceratodontidae; genus Neoceratodus; species Neoceratodus forsteri. The sequence continues at coordinate 81,628,738 of CM057453.1, forward strand.
ACAATGAGGGATGGTTTTCTTTATTTCAGGTGGTGACACTGGGGGATTGGGCATCCCCAGTGTTAGTGTTATGTTTGTGTGTGGGGGGTGCTGAGTGGGAAGTTTGCGTGGGGAGACAGTACAGTTGGCAGCAGAAACAGATATCGATGAACGGTTTTCTTTTTTACAGGTATATATATATATATATATATATATATATATATATAAAAATAAACACATCATCACACGTAAAGCATCATCGTATGAGAATACACATATGTTGGTTCAGAATGCATGGTGTCGAAGGTCTTCTATAAGGGTGCCAACAAGGACAGACATGTGTATGCCTTCTGTTGGCACCCATTGCAAACTGTGTGAGAGGCCTATCGGCACCATGTATTTCTGCTTAAAGTTGAACCAGCATAATATTCTGTGGTGATTTGCATATGCAGCCCATGATGCTTTGCATTGTGGGGGCATGTGTGATTTTGTATTTCTTTAAGACTTGACTTCCCTGCCAAATGCACTTTGGGGTAACCATTGCCTCAGTGCTTGTGCACAAAGGTTCTTTGTTATATTTATATATATATGGTTGATTTTCTTTATTTCAGGTGGAGACACTGGGGATTGGGCACCCCCAGTGTCGGTGTTATGTTTGTGGGATTTATGTAGGGTGATAGGTGCTAAGTGGGAGTGTTGGGTGGGGGGAACAGTAAGGGCAGTGACAACAACAGATATGGATGGACGGTTTTCTCTTTTTTTCAGGGTGTAATTCAACTACAGCAGGCTGATCAAGACAGATCAGCAGTGCTTGCTGGGCAGCGTAGATAAAAGGAAAGAGATAAACTATGATTAGGTCAGTTCTTTCCTTCGAAATACATGAAGTTTCTGCCCAACAAGCCAGAACAGTGTCATGATCAGCCTGGCTGATGATTGGTGTGACATTGACAAGCCCCTTGCAGACCACTCTGCATTGGACTGACAGTGTCACACCCCTCAAAAGCCACTCTCCTAACAAAATGTTCACTGTGTGTGCACGCACAGAGAACATAAAAAAGTAAACAGTTTATTAGAGCAATTAAAACTTTGAAGAATATTATACCAAAGTTTTATGTGGAATATATATTTATAAATGATGTTATATGTTGAATTATTTTTCTTCTCTTTAAAGCACCAAGGGCCTCATATTCAAAGCCGTATGTATGTGCTAAGGATGGGTGGATGCAAAAAGGTGATGACCCTTATTATCAGGACTAAGATCCATGTCAGAGTCCTGATAGGTTCTGATGGATCCTGAGTCAAACCAAATCCTTAAGAAAGTTAATGGTAATATTAGACAACAATCACAAAAGCACTAAAAAAAATATAAAATTAAGTAATTTTTCATACCTGAGTGTGTTAGCCTGTTTCTGACTCCATTTTCTGTGCTCATCTGCTGGCTATAGGTTATCCACGTGTATTTCTTACCCTCAGTGTGAGCCTGGGCATGGTATCACTCCCCCATTCTGTCCCAATAATTATGGCTATCCCCAGCCTATTCCATCTAATGACACCCTCCCCTTTTGATATGACTAGTACAGCCCCTCTGCTCACCAGTTGTGTTGGCCACTGTCTCAATGAGAGGGAGCATACATGTGATTGTGATTGGTTGACCATCCATGGCACTTCAGACCTTACATCATGGGTTTTAGCCCACCTGATAGGCTAGCGATGCACTTGACCATAGGATCAAATTTCTGGTATATCCCGCTCCCAGAAGCCCCTTGTTCTCCAGTTCAATCTGTGCATCTGATCAGGCAACAAGCACACCAGGAGCCCCTGTGTTCTGCTTGGAAGGTATGCCTAATTTTTTGTTGAACCTGTGAGTTTATATGGTTTTAGTCTGCCTAATGAGTTTGGGATATTGTTCCCATTTATTAATCGGGGGGATCCTCCAAGGATTACTTTATTCACCCCCCTGGTGCTTCAGCAGGTGGTGCTGCTGTAATCAGAGAGAGAGAGAGAGAGAGAGAGAGAGAAAAGAAGTTTGATATAAGTTTTGAACTTAGTCAGGCTTTGCGGGCAGGAGAGAGAGAAGCGCTTTTCACCAAAAGTGCCCTCAGAGGGACTACTACATTGAGTTTGTAAATATTTTTAGTAAAGAGAGGATTTAGGCAGCAGAGCCATAGCCCAAGTTCAGCCAGGTGGTGACAACCAAGCTACGATGATCGCGAGGTCTGCGTTACTGCGCACGACCTGCACTGTCACCCCCCCTTCTCCTCTAAGAGGTACAGTACTTTAAAGAATTTCTGTTTGTTGATATTTTCAGGGGGGATTCAGCACCGGAGAGCTTAAGAGCTCTTCATGAGGCCCACGAGGTCCCCGGGCCTGAGTGCTTGCTTCATGGTGCTCCCCCCCTAGCTTCTCTTATGCATGGGAGCAGCGTTAGCACTCTATGGCAATTTGTAGACTCCCCTTCCTTCACCCAATGTAATGACCTCTCATCCTCCCTTACTCCCTACTTCCAAAGTCTGGAGCCTGTTGCGAGGAACGTCAGGCCTACACCACGCGCTCGACTCTAGGCCGCGGTCTGCACGCCAGCGTACCCCCCCTCAGTATCCATCCGGTGGTGCAGTCTTAATTGGGTAGAGCTCCTTCTCCCCTCAAATAAATCAGGGGGCAGTGATATAAACAATTTGATGACTAATATAAGGGGATATTTCACTGTTTAATGGCTTACCGCAGCTTGACCATGGTCCACGGCTCTCCCCTCCCAAGCAGAGACTGGTACCATAACAGGGGACATCTTCAGCCACATTGAAGTTAAAATTGTCCTTTTCTAGCTGTCCTCAAGGCAGGCTCCTCTCTACAGTGGCAGGCCTATTCGGACACACTTGTGGCATAGCAGGTACTAGTTGCCCTCAGGCAGGCTCCTCCCTAAGCTGCAGGCCTATTGGGCGCGTTGTTGCATACCAAGGGACTACTTCAGTCATATACTCTGGAATGTTGCGGGCATTTGTTCTGGTTTAATCACCCTCTGGCAAGCACCTCACTTCAGTGGCAGGCACTTTGGGGCCCCTCTCCATAATGACCCCTCAGTCACCTCTTTGGGTCCCTCCCTATAGCGATCCAGTTTCACATCATTGGTCTCATTCCGCAGGGGCCCATCAGGAATCCACCGCCCCCTCCTCCTCCCTCCATTGCCTCCCCGGGCTGGGTTGTTTTTTCAGCTCACCTCCAGCGGGACTAACTGCTTGAGGTACTAGAGAGGTCAATCAGGGTCTCTTCACCCCTACGATTAAGGGATTTGGATATTATCAAGATAGTGGACCCGAGCACTATTTAGGGGGGGTTACAGTTGGGGCCCCGTTGCTACCCTCTCCTAATGCTCCCCCTTCTCTCTTTTGCAGATGGTCAAGGCGAAGAAGTGCACATCCTGCGGCGCTCCCCTGATGCCTCATAACTCTGGTCCCCTCTGCCCCACCTGCTTCCATGATGACAATGAGCCATCCCTGGAGCAATCTTCAGCCTTGGGACCCAACAACCCAGGGCCAAGCGGCTCTAAGTGGATGGACCTAGGGGCTATTCTTCTCCAAAACCAGCAGGCCATGGTGGCCATGATGGAGAGCCAGCAGAACTTTATGTTGAAGATCAGGGAAAGACTAGAGTCCCTGACACAGCTCAAGGCCCCACCCTCTCCAATACCAAAACCAGAAAATCCAGGGGGGCCACAGAGGACCATATAGAACCAGTTGAACCTCCCCCAGACAGTCTAAATCCTTATTCTGGAGATGACAACAGAGACAAAGAACTACCAGACGAGGAGGATGGGGCAGCATCTGATGACGAGGACATGGAGTCACAACCAGCATCATCCCTCACTTTGAAGCTATGCTCGTTTGACATGATTCCAGGCCTGATAAGAGTAGTCAAGGCCACCATGGGGTTCGAAGTCGAGGAGAACAAGACAGAGTCAAAACTAGATCCCATGATCCAGCAAAGGGAACTCACCAAGGAGACATTCCCCGTGTGCCCAGCAATTGACGATATTCTCAACAGGGAGTGGCAATCCTCAGAATCGGGCAGAATGTCAGCCAAGAGAAACTTGGGCCGCATGTACCGTGTCCAAGAGGACAAAGCCAACAGCTGGTGCACTGCTCCCACGATTGATCCCCAGATAGCGGCTCTCAGCAAGAAGACAGTACTACCATGTGGCACCATATCCTTAAAGGATCCCACTGATAAGAAGGTGGAAGATATTTTGAAAAAAGTCTTTGAAATTGAGGGAACGGCAGCCAAAGCATCAACTACTGTAATTTATACCGAGCGTGCCCAAATTCGCTGGCTCGAGGAGCTCCCTGAGCAAGCAAACCCCAAAACCAGAGAGACAGAACTTTCAGAGTGCACTCTGGATGCTGCAAAGTCCCTGGTGGACATGGTGGTGGACACTCTTAAACTGAACACCAGGGCTGTGGCCATCACAAGCTGTGCCAGGACAGCACTGTGGCTTAAGTTATGGGAGGCTGACAGCGAATCTAAGGTGCTGTTGCAGAACTTACCAATGAAGGGTAAGCATGTCTTCAGGGAGGGGCTACTAGAATTTCTAAAACAGAAGGAGGAGGGCAAGGAACTCCTCAAAAACAAAAGCAGGTCCAACTATCTTCCCTCTGGAAAATGGAGGTTCGGGGAGGGGGAAATTCCAACAGTTTTGCAGGGACAATCAGTACCAGAACAAGTCCCTTCGAGGCAGAAGAACACAGGGAGGTTACTGCAGTTCCTCAAACCACAGTTATCAATCATCCTCCTTTAGAGGTCGTGGATCAAAGTTCAGAGGCAGAGGAAGAGGGAACAGAGGCAAACAACAATGACTATGTCCCCAGGTCCTCGCACACACAGGCACCTTGCCCACCTGTGAGCAAGAGGTTAATGCTTTTCAGACAACAGTGGTACAACACAACCTCAGACAGATGGGTTCTAACGGTGGTGTCGAGGGGGTACTCCATAGAACTGTCCCAGTCTCTAGTCACACACAGGTTCATAAGTTCCCGCATCACCAAAAAGAGGGCCTCTGCTCATCAGGTTCAAAAAATCCTGTTGGATCTGATGCAGAATAGAGCCATCCAGATTGTTCCTCCACATGAGCAGGAACAGGGAGTGTACTCCATCTTCTTCCTCGTGCCCTAGAAAACAGGGGAACTCCAGCCCATTCTGGATCTCAAGCATCTAAATCAATATGTAATCCCCAGGAGGTTCAAAATGGAGATGTTAAGATCGACCCTCCGCAGTGTCCAGTTAAGCAATTACCTCACCTCCATAGATCTAAAGGATGTCTACCTCCACATCTCAATCAGGCCAAAGGCAATACCTCCGCTTCCACATTCTGGGCCAGCATTTCCAATATCAGGCCCTCCCATTCGGTCTTGCCTCAGTCCCAAGGGTGTTCACCAAAGTATCGGTAGTCCTGGTGTCCAGACTCCGAGAACAAGGAGTGGATATTATCCCATACCTGGACGACTGGCTAATATGGGCTCGGTCCAGGGAGCGGTCGCATCGAGACACACAGTTGGCACTGTGGGCACTCAAAGGGCATGGATGGGTAGTGAATGAGGCCAAGAGCCATCTGCCACCCACGTAACGATTAGAACACCTGGGGGTGGAAATCAACATGTCCCAAGGATGGGCAAAACTATCCCAGAAGAGAGAATAGAAAACCTAATAGCCCTATCACATCGACTGAAGGCCTCACACTGGCCGACCATTGGCCAAATAGCCCAACTACTAGGTTGCATGGCATCTTACATCAACCTGATTCCATGGGCAAGGTGGCACATGAGACCACTACAGAATTATGTTCTGACCCAGAGGTCTCCAAATGAGCAGAACCTGCAGATCTGAATACCGCTACCATTCACGGTGAGACAGTCCTTAGCCTGGTGGACGGTGCGCTCAAACCTCACACGAGGAATCCCACTCGAGGCAACGTTCGATTCCTCCATCGAGACGGACGTGAGCCTACTAGGTCGGGGACAATGCTTGGGCACCCTATTTGCCCAGGGCAAATGGACAGCCTCAGAAGCAAGGTTGTCATCTATGTGCTAGAAATAAGAGCAGTGTTCCATGCCCTCAGAGCCTTCAGATCATCCATCACTGGTCAGTCAATATTGATCCACTCTGACAACCAGGTCACGATGGCCTACATTGCCAAGCAAGGGGGCACCAGGAGCAGAGCTATGCAGCAAGAGGTCACGAGGGTACTGGGATGGGCCCAGACCAGTCTTGCACACATCAGCACTGTCCACCTTGTGGGCAAACTCAACATATGAGCAGATTGGCTCAGCCGACAACAGGTGCACCCAGGAGAGTGGCACCTCCACCCCAATCTGTTTCAACTGATACAGGAGACATGGGGACCCATATTGATGGATCTCATGGCCACAGCGGACAATGCGCAGGTCAGCAAGTTCTTCTTAAGGTACAGGGAACCCCTCTCACAGGGAATTGGAGCTCTGTCACAGCCCTGGTCTTGGGACCGGGCTTACGTATTTCCTCCCATTCCCCTACTGCCTCAGGTGTTGTCCAAGCTTCAGAGAGCGAGAAGGACCACTATACTGGTGGCATCTTATTGGCCACGGAGGGCCTGGTTTGCCATGGTAATGGCCATGGCCCTGGACAAATGCAGGCTACCCTACCAGTCGGACATGCTGATGCAGGGACCCGTGACCCACCCTGCACCAGGGACTTTGAAACTCACTGCCTGGCTCCTGAGAGGAACAGACTGATGAGAGCTGGTTACCACGAGTCAGTCATCTCTATGATGCTGCCTTCGAGATGGTCCTCTGCTACCACTACTTACAGTAGACAGTGGTCGGTATTCACAAAGTGGTGCAGAGACAAGGGCAAGGAACCAGAGCATGCAGACATGTCCACTATTCTTCTGTTCCTGCAACAGAGTGTAGACAAGGGGCTAGCACACTCCTCATTCAGGGTACAACTGTCTGCCATCAAAGCAGCCATTGGTCCCATAGGCGGGCATAGCCCAGGGGCTCACCCAGACGCCATACAATTCCTCAAAGCAGTAGAGGTAATGCGACCCAGAGTTAGGCCATCCATTGCCACCTGGGATCTATCACTAATATTAGAGTCCCTCAGTGCAGCCCTGTTTGAGCCATTACATGAAGTGGATCTGTTCTGGGTGGGTCTCAAGACCTGTTTCCTAGTGGCAATTTGCTCCACCCAGAGGATCAGCAAACTGGGGGCTCTTTCATGCAAAGAACCCTACACACCTCAATGGGTAATCTTGTGCACGGTCCCAGCCTTCCAACCAAAGGTTGCATCGACATTTCATAGAGAACAACCCATAGAATTGCCAACCTTTTCAGGGAACACACACCCGTGGGATAAACTAATTCCACATCATCTAGATGTGGGGGCCATCCTACCACATACATCTATAGGACACAGCCCTTGCGCAAGACAGAAAGATTGTTTATTATCACCACAGGTTAGCGGCAGGGTAGGGCAGCTTCCAAGACTACCATTGCTGGTTGGCTCAAGAGAACTATTCAAGAGGCCTACAAGGCAAAGCAACTCATGCCCCCTGAGGGTATTAAGGCCCATTCTACGAGAGCAGTGTCCACCTCCTGGGCAGAAAGGGCTAACATGTCCACAGAGGACATCTGCAGGGCAGCAACCTGGACTTCAATCCACACATTTGCCAGATGCTATAGACTGGATCACCTGTACAAACTACAGTCTACCTTCACCACTCAGGTCCTCGTGGCAGACAGTTCATCCTCTCACCCATAGACCACTCTGCTTCCCTCCCTAGAGTACGGTACTGCTAATTATCTACCCATGATGTAAGGTCTGGAGTGCTATGGATGGTCAGCCAATCATAATGGGTCTTTACTCACCTGGTAAAGGTGATTGTGTTGGTTGACATCCATGGCACTTCACGGCCCTCCCAGTAGAGTGCTCAGAGTGACAGGGATACATTACACAGATACAGTGACTGGCGCTATATGGTCGAGCTTAGATTGTATTAATAGGTGAATAAAGAAGAGCCACTTGACCACATGCATATCTGCATTCAGAGTGTGTCACTAATTGATAAGATTTATTGTTGGCACTTGGTGGTATTACTAACCTTGATTTCAGCTATGGAAGATTCAAACTGGAGAACAAGGGCCTTCTGGGACCTGGATATACCAGAAATTTGATCCTAGGGTCAAGTGCATCACTAGCCTATCAGGTGGGCTGAAACCCATGATGTAAGGGTCTGGAGTGCCATGGATGTCAACCAACACAATCACCTTTACCAGGTGAGTAAACACCCATTACTATAAGTTCTAGAGTATTTGTGTGCACCCTCCCTGTCATTCAGATGGTTGCCAGCTGTGGGGGTGAGTGGAAGGTCTGTGCCAGTCACTGTAAAAAGTGACAGGTGGCAGTATTGGTAAGTGAGGGCCAAGGGGAGGGTCCTGAATGGACAGGGTGGGAGGGGAGTCCAACAGTCACTCAGTGGGTAGAGAATAGTAGGGTGTAGGGGGAAAACTGAAAACTAGTTGGGGTTTATTACATATACAAAATGCCTGAAATTGTGATCAGGGGTGGAGGAACCACTGACCACAAATGGTGGGGGGGGGGGGGGGTCATACATATACAGGATGGCTGGATCAGCAATCGGGGGCATAGTGTCACTGCCAGGGACTGACACTGCTACCTAGCTGTTGGTTGGGGAGGACATTATTCATGCAGCACTGTGTGCAAGGTTAAGGGTAGGGTTTTGGCTGCATTTAACAGTGCTTTTATGGAGGTTGTTTAGTGCTGCCAAAATCTATGAATACATTGCTGCACTCTGTATGCAAGGAGATCCCTCCTGTGCATGGGCACAGCAATATCTCCCCTGTGATCATGCTGTCAGGTCAGCGTCATGCACCAGGCAGTTTTGAATATGGCCCTCACCTCATTCGATTGAGCTGTTCTTGGTTAGCGTGGTGCTAACATGGTTAGTGCCATGATAACTGTTTGAATATGGAGACCCAAGCCCAAAATTAATCATCCAGGGAAGCTTTAGTAACTTATTAAATTGTTCTTCTAGTGAATATCCAAGTCTTAGAAAGGTGGGTCAGGGGGCAACTTTCAAAAGGTCTCTTCTACCCTGTTTACTCAAACTGCTTCATTCAGTCTGGCCAGTATGGTGAGATAGAATTTTAAACAATATAAGATTCAAGGAGACAAAAGGAAATATCACCTACACAGTAATGTAGTACCATAGTTGCAGTAAAAGTTATTCAGGTGTAATCTGAGTGTGAGGAGTCTCTTAAGACTGTGAGACCATAAATAACACACAAAAAGGAAAAAACCTTCTGGGTCAAATGAACAGCTGGCTATGTACTGTAGTATATATGATACTAAACTACTGTGAGCTTCAGCTGATTAAAAACTAATTCGCTAATGCCCAGCTATACACAGCCTTCAAAGTTTCTGATAACATGCAGTAAAAGTTCCCATGAAAATGTGACTTGTAGGCCAGCCCAATGGCGCAGAGGTACTATGCACCTTACCTCTCACCACACCAGAGACACAGGCTTGTGAACGAGCTCAGGGCGCCAGGAGTTGGCCATGGAGGGAGAGGATCGATCTTCTGACAGACTTCTCTCCTCTCCCGGGGATGGGAAGGACACTGTCTCGCTCCTTCCCTGCCATCTGGTGAAGGCTGGGTGGTAGCGCTAGAGTCTGAGTGCCATTGATGGGAGGGACAGTGGTTCCATAGCGTGTGTGCACCTCCATGCATGCACACTTACATGCTGCGGCAGCAATGGGATAGGGACAAAGCAGAAAAAGGGAAGGCTCTGGCTTAGTGAAGCCCTGTCTACCTGCCCCCCATTCCCACACTGCCACCAGACCAGTGCCCCAAGTTTTGGATGAAAGTCACTGGCTGGGGAAGGACGTCCTTCCCCTTCCCTGCCCCACCATGGGGGGCAATCCATGGGGGAATTCTTGGGGGTGTGGTAGGTCAGGGGGTGGCAGGGACAGGGCTGAATAGCCTGCTGGAGCTGACCCAAAGGGAAAAAAGCTATATGGAAAAAACATGTGAGTTATGGAACAGGTAGTAGAGTCATGGAACTGCAGGGTGATAAAGTGGGTGAAGAATTAAAGACAGGCAAGCTCCTGATTGCAGACCTTCATTTCCTGCAATTTCAACCAGTTAGAAAAAACACATTTCGCTGGCCCAGTGGCGCTGAGAGTTGAGGCGCTGGATGACACACCTCGCTACCACGCGGCAGCCCGGAGTTCGGGATCGGACTCGCGGGTCGCTGGTGGAAGTCGGCAGAGGGTGTCTTAGGCGTCCCACAGCTCGCCTACTCTGGGGAGGTTGAGGCCATAGCCCATGCTCTTGTATGACTCCGAGCAGAGGCTCAGAGTATTACAAGCCCCTTATTACAGGGGATGGGCAGTGTGACGTCGGCGATCGATGCCTTGATGTCTGGGTCATATGCTGTAGGGGTGGGAGAAAAAGGGAAAATGCCTGCCAGTACCGGGAAGACGGGCTGCTAGGAGCATGCCTCCGATGTGCCCCCACTCGCCCTGCCACCTCCGGACAGACGAAACAGTAAGTAGGTCAGGGCATTAGGGCCCCGCCCTGTCCTTGCCTGGGGTAATCCAAGGCTCCATGGGGACACGGAGGTGGAAGTGGGTAGAGCGGGGAGGCAGGAGGATGATTCCTTAGCAGCCCCAAAGGGTCAGGGCTGGCAGGACGAGGAGGGGATAAAACATGATTTAAAAAAAAACAAAAAAACATTTCAGGCACTCCAAATAACCATTATGCAGTCTTTTTCCAATACAGAAACCCATTAACAGCAGAATTTCCAGCATTGTAACTTAACTCAAATGTTTTATTTATTTAATGCACTGGATTTTGATTGCTGGGTAAGCCCACTGAGACTAAAAATCCTTATTTCAGGGGAGACCTGGAGTTAATTACAGAAGAGAGCAAGCATAAAAACATTTGAGAATACATACAAAGCTAGGAACAAGGGCATTAAACAAAGACATTCAGGAGCAATGGCAATAATTACAACATTGTAAGAGCAGAAAAACTGGTTTACAAGGTCAGCCAGTTGCTACTCGTACACATTCCAGCAATACATAATGCAAATAGGCAGACATGCCATAAAGGATTTAATATGGTTTCAAGATTTAACCAACATTAAGACAGGGAGCAATAAATAAAATCAATAGAGGCACAATGATCTGAGTTCATGCTTCTCCTTTCACATTCATCTGGACTCGCATCCCAGAGACAGAGTTTAAGCCCAAAGTACAAACATGTTGCATGATAGATCGAGGGAGCACTCTTGACCAGTTGAAGTGCCCCTTTCCTCTGCATATAAGACGGTCTTATTTTGTGAAGAATGTCTCATGTGCTGTTGCCCTGAACATGGGCAAGTTCAGGACAGGTTTTAAGTTTGAATATATTATTGAATGCTGTCGACCAATAATATATTAATACTGCCACCAAGACCACTCTTATAGTTGTAAGAGTGGTGCCACGTACATCCTTAGAATATGAGAACCGCTCACCTTCAGTTCATGGTTCTCATACACTAAGGCCCATATATTCAGACTGCGCCTGGCCATGGTGCAAGCATGGGCGCAGTGCAATTGTGATGCTCTGGGGCCAGGAACAGGTGATGTTCAACGGTGAGGCGCCATGGTGCAGCACCATTGAATGTGGCATGGATAGCGCACTTTACTGCACATGGTGCAGCGGCAATGCATGGGTGCAAGCCACAGACAGGGAGCATGGGAATGCACCAGCACAAACGCAGTTGCGCTGGGCACATCAACCGCGATATTCAGCAGAGGGTATACAAATGAGGCCATACATATGCAAGGTGCAAATGTGGCCATTTGCATGTCATTTAGGCTCCATTTGCATGCCTTACACAAAACCAGTCTGGTGTATGGTGCCCTGCACAGCATGACGTGTGCACAGTGGGGTCAGGGCATCCCCGCCCATAGCCGTGATCACGGTACAGCTCTTAACGTAATTCCCTAGTAATCCAGTGGTATTCCCCTCCCTCCCGATTCCTCAATCACAGTCACTGTATAATAATTCATTCCCTGGTAGTCTAGTGGTACCCCCCCGTTAACATGATAAGTGGTAAATCTACATACAATAAGACCCTGGTGATCCAGTGCTTACCCCTCCACCCACACAGAACCGTTCCCTCCTCCCCCCCATCATTGGTGGGTGGCTGCAACCACCTGCATACTGCCCGGCCGCCTGCCGAATGACAGGTACAGTATGGGCTTGCAGGGCATACTGTACTAGACAGTCCAAATATGTGAATGAAGTCATTCACATATTTGGGACTATCTCTAACCTATACTATACCTGTCATTCTGCAGGTGGCCGGGCGTATCGCGGTGGGTTGCAGCCGCCCACCGATGACGGGGAGTGGTGGCAAGGGGTTCTGTGTGGGTGGGAGGGAGGTGGGTGGTGCCACTGGATCACCAGGGTCTTATTGCATGGAGATTGACCGCAATGACGGCAACGGGTGGGGTGCCACCAGACACCAGGGAATAAATTATTATATGGTGACTGTGATTGAGGAATCGGGAGGGAGGGGGGTACCACTAGACTACCAGGGAGCCATGGGTGCTTGTGGACAGTGTTTTGGGTAGGCAGGGGGCCACCCACGGCTGGCAGCTGCTGTGTTGCACCCTGCAATACAGGAGCCTGCCTGTGGGTGGCCAAGGTTTGTTCCCTCTTTTCACGGGCTCAACTTTGAGGCCCTCTATGTGGCGCAATGCAGGGTTGCACCAGCATATGCACTGCACATCCTGTGCTGAATTTCAGGATGTGCCGCACATGCATCGGCATGCTCCCTGCATCTGCGCTGCATACAATTACATTGCGCCCCGGTGCATCGGGATTTGCGCTGCGCCTGGCAGCCTTTCCAATATCCCACTGGGGCACAATGCGGGGTTGTGCCGGTGCAACCCCTTTGAATATTCGGGCCCAAGAGTTCACGTGAGACCACTCTTACGGTTGAAAGATTCATCAGACATGCATTCGTAGCGTATGAGAATTGTGAACAGAATAGCTTAAGGATGTAAGTGAGACCACTCTTAACACTGAAAGTGGGGTCTTAATTGCCTTTAAAAATCTGCCCCAAATGTGACCATTTCCAGGGCAGCAGTGTGTAAGACACTCTTCACAATTAATAATTAATAAACTTACAATTGTAAGAGTGGTCTAAGTGGCACTATTAACATACACAAGCATTCACATCCTACATCAGTCCTCTTGTTCAGTTCTAAAAAATACAGACATTAGAGCCTGAAGACCCTTGCAAATAAAAACTGATGTTGTACTGATAGGACAATTCCATGGTATCTATGCAACCAAACCCTCAAAGCTCCACCCACTCAGGGAGTTGTACTTGGTGTTTATGAGTGCATGTGTTTGTGCAATGGAGTGTGGTTATTAACAAAATTTATTTATTCATGATAGGTCAGTTGAAACACACTGATTTAAAGTGAAGTCCTGCATTTGACCATTTTTATACATAGGCAGATTTGCTGAGGATCACATAGTGAGTTAATGACTATGGTGGGATTTGAACATGGGTCTCCTGTTTTCCTTAAGATTACACTGCTGTGCTGTTTGTGTGTGTGGAGAGAGAGAGATTCCCCTCCATAGCCCAACACTCTGTCCCCAAAGGGACATTCTCACAAGTGGCCGTCTCCTCCACTCCTGACTGGGCAAGGTTCAAAAGAAGTAAAACCTCAGCTAGTCAGTTGGCCCCCTCTCAACCTGTGATGTGCCTTTGCAAAGTCAGATCTACGAGTCATCTTACTGTGGTTGCAGTGCAAGCAAGGGGGGGTGCAATCCCACATCATCAGCCTGCTTAGCATCATCAGTGATGCAGACCACTCCCCCCGTTCCCGGGTGTTCATACTGCAACTATAGTCAGAAGACTGATAGATCTGTCTTTGCAAAGTTGCATTTGTGCTAGGGAGGAGATCAATTGACCAGCCAGGATTTAACTTCTATAGGCCGTATCAAATCATGGATTAGGTGTTGGGGGTAGGTGGTGGCATTGTGAGAAATAGCCATTTGAGGCAGTTGAGTCTGCTGGGGGGTCTGATCATGGCACAGTGCCAGGAGACTAGCAACTCTTTTTTACATAAATACTAAATGGGAGAATGGGGGAAGGTGAAGGATGACTGGAGTGGGGAAGGAGGTTGCCACTGGATGAGCCCTGGCAACCAGAGGAGATCTAGTTTTTTTTTTTTTACTTTCTTCCTAAAGTTTTGTGCCAACTAATAAATAAGGAGCATCTGAGGGTAAAGAATATTTTTGGAAAATGGTAGTTTCACCCCCCCGTGAGCACATTATCTCTATGAGATACTTGGCCAACAGCAGGCCCAAAACCGCCATATGCTTTCTACAGTAACATATACCAAATACTGGCCAGTCTTGTTGTTGCCCCCCAGTTTCTTTCCCTTCCACTCACAGAGAGACTGGCCTGGAAGGTACAAAGAACATACATGGGGGGCCCCCCTTGACAGATCGTCCAAGCCCCTTCTAGCTCTTTTCAGCATGCTTCTTTTTTTTTTTCCAGCTTCTTTTTCCCTCTGGGCAGTCTGCGGGGCCTCTCTCAAGCATCCTGCCTGATTTCTGCCCTGCCTGAAGTCCTCTGACCTGTGCCTTCTCACTTCCCCACCTCATCCCACAGCCGGCACCCCCAGCTTAACCCCTCCAGGGTGAGGCTGTCCCTCCTCCTGAGCGCTCTTTACAGACAGACTCTGGCTGTGGGTGAGGGGCCCAGGCAGAGGAACCTGAGAGGCCAGGCAGGATGGACCCAGCTCTGGACATGGGGGCAGGTGCCATCGCCTACCCCACAGACTGAGTTTGTCCTTGTTCTGGTGCTCACTTCCCCCCCTCCCTTACGAGGAGCACAACCTGATGCAACGGTGCACGGCAACCCTGCCAAGCATCAGCCTCGCAATTATGTGCTGCCCTATGTGCTGCAGCACTCCCAGTCTCCACCAAGAGCTGCTGGCACACCGGGTAATACCCAACCCTCCCCCCCGGGAAGGAGAGCAGCCGTACATGTGCTCAATCCTTGACTAACTCCTGCCAACCCCGGTGCCCAAGCTCGCTCCTGAACTCGGGTCACCGGCGTGACGCGAGGCGTGGCATCCAGCACCTCAACACTCAGCACCACCAGGCTGGCTGGCAGCATGCTTCTTATGCTGAGAGTTGCATTGGTTGCAGCCTTACTGCCTGAAGCCTCAGCCCTTGTAGCTCCATGGGCAGCATGGGATCAGGTCAGGGGGAGGGTGCATGTAGAAAGCATCCTGCAGTCTTCATGAATGTACATAGTACTCTACATTTGTGGAGCAAGCATTCCACGCCAGCAGCTGGCCCTCCACATGTGTGCAGGATTTTGTGGACTGACTTCTACATTTGTAGAAATACAGTGTCATATTGTGCTGAGTTTTCTTAAAAACCCAAAAACTCCTTGAATCTACGGAGCCCAGAATGTGCTACTCCTGACAATTTAAAAAGCGGTTAGGATTTTCGTGAGAACTGAAGAAGAACCCAGAGTTCAATCCCCAAAGTGCATCAGTAATGTTACAGAAATGCAGGCTTTTTTGGCTCTGACCAACTCTTGTTATGAAATGCTGTTGCAATATTAACCCATAAGCTTTGAAGGGCTGTTCAGAATACAGTGGAGCCCATTCATCCTTAGAACAGTTTTGCATAATTAGCACCTTGGACAAGCGCAGGCAAGTGAAGCAGCATAGTTCACTGTGTAAAAGCTAAGTGAAAATTATCCCAAATTATCACATGCCAGAAAATGTTTAAAATATATATTTAGTAATTATTCCACTCCCTTTGCTAAGCGACTGAAAATAAAAAAGAAATCTGCAAGCTGCAGTTGAAACCTGAATGTTTTAGATTTGATCCTGGTAGTTGTAACATAAGTTGTCCATCTTCTCATTATCTTTTGTTAATTTACATTAGAAGTTATTTAACTCACAATCGGATCAGACAATAATCCATTACATAGAGCACAAACCTATTACTCTAGTTAGATATTAAACTGGCCATATTCCACTCTTGGAAAAAAAAGTCTTTAATTTCCCCCTGCTTATTATCCTTTGCTCTGTGACTTTCTGTTTCAGCTGGCTATGTCTACAAAAGTTAAATGCATGACAGTGTAATATGCTTAGTTGCAGCTGTTCAGTTGTGTTGTATTCGTACTAAGTGTTGCCGTTGTTTATTATTCTTTTAAAATACAATTTGACTCACCATTCTTTTTTTCTCTATAATATTTAAAGCATTTTGGGATACTTTGTATGAAAGATGTATTCTATGATAAAACTGTATGATCAGATGAGATTTTTCTATACTGTATATATTTTTCATTCATTAATGATGGACCTTCCCTTATATCGGGTTCACTCAGGTAACCCCCAGTCCTGACACACTTCCTCTGTACTTTGGTGACCTGCAGTTTTAATGGCATCCTCCACTGGGTGGGGCTTTCAGAGTTTAATATGCGGTGCTGCCTGTCAAGGTAAGACACAAGGCTTGAGAGTGTTTGGATTGTCATCTGAATGCTGGTACTGATTTCCAATATTTGCCCTGGATGTTCAGTCCTCTCATAGGATATTCTTCTTCTCATACAAGGAGAGACTGCAGGATCTTAACATGTACTCCCTGGAAGAGAGGAGTTCAAGAGGTGACAGGATCAAGACCTACAAGTACCTCACGCGGGGAACAGGGTGCGTGAAGGAAGCCTCTTCCATAAGGAGACTAGCACCAGGACCAGGGTGCATGCAATGAAGCTGGGGGTTCAGGAGAGATGTGAAGAAATATTTCTGCACTGAAAGGGTGGTAGACTCCTGGAACAGACTGCCAGCCAAAGTGATGGAGGCTAAAATGGTGGGAGGCTTTAGGCATGCGTGTAATAACCATAGGGATATACTAGAGCAGAGGCAGGGAGATGGGATGGTTGCCGGAGACCAGATAGGGTCTGTGGATGCAGAATAGGCAGGGAACATTTGGGCCGACTGCATAGGCTAAGTGGTCCTTTTCTGTCAACAAATTATGTATTTATCTAACTTTTGTTAACCAGGTAAGTACACTAGACAAAACATATGCCTATTTTCAGGTACGGATTTAAATGCTTCTATGTTGACACCAGTGGTCTCAAGTGCATGCATTCACACAGTGGTGTAAGAATATGGAGCCAGTTAATATTCCCACCCACCTGAAGGTACTCCAGGTACTGTGCTTTATTCTCTCAGCCACCAAGTGGCAGCAGTGCACCAGGCAAAACTGCCACCCTCTTCAGGAGGCAGGGTCCTGGCAGATGCTACCTTAACCTCTTCTCAGCCCATGGCAGCAATTTAGGCTTGTACGTGTTGGGAGACAGCTTGACATACTGGTTAGTGTGCTATTGTGCCAAAATGTGACCCTGGAGAATCGAGTTTGAATACCAATACCACCACTTACCCACTGTATGACCTTGAGCAAGTCTCTTAACCTTCCTGCGTTTAACCTCTCTCTGCTTTCTCTCTAGTCTATATCTGCGCTCCTGTAATCTCCCTGTGTGCTGAAAATGAAAGCAGCATTCTTTCCGTCCATGTTATGGATTGTGAAGTGCTTTGGGATACAGTTCTAAAACGCAATTCCATTCCAGTTTCTTTTCCTTTATTCCTTTGTGTCATGGACCCAGATGACTGGCATGAAAATTATATTTTTCATTTAGGCAAGACACACACACACACACACACACACACACCACACACATTCTGTAATGAAGTGTGGCTGCTTTCTGGAACAATGGGTATATTACAATGATTTTTAGTCTGATTGCTGTTCAGTCATTTTGGTAACCAAGAAATAATTCAGTTTCCCTGGGCTACAAGGAGTTGTGAAGGGTCTGGGAACAACAGGGTAGCTATGAAGTACTCAGCAACATCCACACACAACTACAGACAAATGTAGTTTCTGTACCTGTCCTACTGAGGGGGCAGAATATTGACCAGGACACGCAAGGAACAGCCCCAACTCCATTGAAAAAACAGTACTATGGGTTCTTTATCTTCCCTTGGACAACCACTGCAGGTGGGCAGAGAGGGTCTCCTTTAAACACTTCCTTGAAAGTGTGGCATTTCCATCAGACCATCATCCCTCCTGTACTGCACTACAGCGTCAGCAATGGGCCTCGAGACCCTATCCCTAATATGAGACACTTTAAAATGGATAGAAAAATGCTGAAAACTGATTGGTGAAGGGCCACTTTTACTTTTTTCCTTACTTCAGCACAGGCTCGTGGTTGGTGCTAGTGTCCACAAAATAGCCTACTTACAACTGTAAACACACTGCATAAATGCATCCATTTTATAACTGCAGTAAGGACACTTAAGGGCCCTTTGTGATTGAAGGCCCTTGGTCTGTGGGCTCATGCCTCCCAACACACCAGAAGTGTGACATTATCCCAGCACAACACATGCCCTGGCATGTCTTATCGCTTAATTAACCCACACATTTATGGGCCTAAAATGATTAGGATTGGCAGTTACAGAGCCACATTAACACTCACTTAATGGTTACTCCTAGGAGAAGTTCAGCGTGGTCCCCATATGGCATACGGAATGAATTTTAATTCTGCTTGTGCTTTTTACAACATTTGTTTTTTAAAGACACTTTATTGCACACATCCCCTAAATGTAATGATAATAACATTAATTTGAAAATATTTTTTGAACTACTGTATGGAACAACATAGCAAAGTTATTTATCATGAGTTACGCACGCGTAAGTATTAGTCAGTGTGAAGGCGAAGAAGTGAAGGTGAGGGGGTTTTCCTACATAAATGTCAATCTTACCATATTCCCCCTGACAAAAAGCTTACTCTTTATCTAGCTAAACTCAAGCTACAGTATGGGCCAAGGCCATGTGGTCTAGTGTTGAGAGTACTGCACTGTGGAACTGGAAATCACAGCATTGAATTCTACCACAGCCACTGGCTCACATTGTGATCTGGAGCAAGTCACTTCAAATTCAGCTGGGTGCTTTGAAGAGCTACTGACCTCTCTGAAAGAACTGTGGAAACTAAGATACTGTAGTTCAAACAGCACAGCTTATCGTTCACTATTTGTCTCCCCTTATTCTTTATCACTTTGGAAACATTCAGTAAGCACTTTGCTCATCCCTGGCTCGTTCACTTAGTTTATATCATATTCCTTAAACATTTCTTTGTTTCATAAGGGTGCTGCTACTAGTGTGTGGTCAATACAAGAAAAATAACAAAATCCAGTTCACTCCCCCAAAGGCTGCTGAAATCATTTAATGTTTTTCTTTCTTTCTTTCTTTCTTTCTTTCTTTCTTTCTTTCTTTCTTTCTTTCTTTCTTTCTTTCTTTCTTTCTTTCATTGTAAAAGGGGTTTTTGGGTTCATAAATCAACTGAGATGTTAGTAAGCTTGAACATCAATGACAATGTGACCCCCCATAGGTCAGGTACCTACTCTTATTTATGTATGTATGTATGTATGTACATGCTAATTTGTCTTGTGGTCCGACCACTTTCTCTGTCTGTCTGTCTTTGATGCCCACTTCCTAGCTTCCTTTTCGAGTGTTGGCCCATAAGATGTTCCCAGGTGGCCAGTGGGCAACATGCTAACTACTTTAGTAGAATGCCACACCTTTCCTGATCATTTGGTAATTAAGGTCCGTAAGCTCAACCCTGGCTTAGTCATTTAGCTTTAATGATGTTTATTATAACCGTTTTTGTGATGTCCCTGAAATCGCTGTTCTGTATCTATACCTCTTATGTCTGCATCTGCTCCTAATCCCATCTGAACAGTTAAATGCTCCCTGGGTCTCAGTGTTCACTGTTCACAAACTCAAACAGCATTGCTTAATTTATGCTCTGTAATATTGTCCTTCTGCACCTTCTTAACTGCTCTTCTGTAACCACTGCCTTTTTGCACTTCCTGTACCATGTGCAATATTGTATTATTGTGCTATTTTGCACTTCCTGTACCATGTGCAATATTGTATTATTGTGCTATTTTGCACTTCCTGTACCATGTGCAATATTGTGTCATTGTGCTATTTTGCACTTCCTGTACCATGTGCAATATTGTGTCATTGTGCTATTTTGCACTTCCTGTACCATGTGCAATATTGTATTATTGTGCTATTTTGCACTTCCTGTACATGTGCAATATTGTGTCATTGTGCCATTTTTAATTCAGTTCCCATGTACCCTTCCCCATGCCACTCTGGGAATTAGCTATCTCTGCTCAGCAGGCCTCTCCTGATAAAACTTTTAAATAAATAAAATAAATGCTAACATTTTAGTTGATGCAACAGTAATTCTTAATGTGCAAACTGGCTTAGGGCCTGATCCACAATGCCACCCCAGAGTTGTGTGAACGATGCATACCTGGGGTGCCTAGCTGTGCACCAGTGGGAGTCGGTGTGTCGGACAGCATTCACAACGCCTGGACCTCCAGGAACCACACATGTAGTTTTGTGCAGGCTAGCCAGGGGTGAGTTCATGGGAGTTTCTGAGCCGGACACTGGCAACCATTTTTCAGATGTCCTAGTCAGCTTGCTACTGGATCTCCTGCTCTGCATAGAGCAGGGGCTGGCTACATATGGCAGTGCCCCAAGGACTAAATTGCTTTTTGTTATTAGGAGGCTACTGTTTATGGTATACAGTACGACAGTTAAAAACAGAGAACTGAGTGCAAACTTTCCCCACTGGCAAATCTTTCAAATACAATATTCTTTCTACTTGAATTGGCTACTTACTTATTTTATCTCCAATTGGAGTGGAGGTCTCTTAGTGTTCATATCAGAGCTCTACTGTAAAGTAAACCCAGCTACCAAATGTTATGGTGAATCACCCATCAGCTGGGTCGCTATCCTAAAATGTAACTACCTGAATTGACTCCTTTCAGATAAGTTGCACAACCTAAATTGGCTACCTTTAATTAAGCTACAATCCCCAACCAATGGGGAGGTAACAAGTAAGGAGTCTGCTAATAGAGAGAGATCCGTACATCTCCCAAACATTAAACAAGCTCAAAATGAGTTCATTTTTTATTTATTTGGAAATTACATCTTTTAGCACACGTGCCCTTTTACAACGGTTCCGCATCACTGAGTAGTTACAGAGATTCCAATGAACAAATAATAGCATCTCTGTCAAGGCAATAACAAAGCAGCACACAAAGGAGCATTGTCAGGAGAAACTCATATGCAGAGAGGGAGACAAAATAATTGAGCCATTGTTACAAGAGATAAGTTGCAGCAGTTGCAATTGGCATCCTTGTCAAGTACAGAGCAGGCAGATAAAGCATAACATTTAGTGGTTATTGTTACAAGAGATCAATTGAAGCAGTTACAACTGGCATCAGGTGAAAGAACCTTTCTTAGCCCCCTCCTGAATTGAGCTATATTGGGAAGGCTCAACAAGGATTCAGGCAGCTCATTTAACCACTGTGGAGCCCACATGGCAAAGGAGCACATGGCTAGACTTATTCTACAGAAGGGTACCACCAGGGCATTCCTGGTTATAGTCCTGGTAGAGTATTGGCTGCAAACAGGAAGCAACAGGTTTTGTACTGCTGGTAGAGTGAGGCCCAGGAGAGCTTTGCTTCCAAGCAGGCAAGTCTGGTATTTTATCCTACCCTGGAGTAGGACCCAAGTAGTTTGGGAGTACAGGGAGCAGGTATGGGTGAGTCTGTCAACCCTAAGGACGAAGCAGCATGCCTTATTCAGTACTAGCCTAACCCTATTGAGAAGGGTGTCATGGGCCGCTCCATAAACCGTAAGTCCGTAGTCAAGTATTGGGAGGATTGTACTGGCTACGGCAATATGTTTGGCTTCAGGGGTGAGGTTGTGATGTTGCCTATACAGTGCACCTAGTTTTTTATTAACCAGACTAACAATGATGTTTACACGAGGTGCAAAGGAAAGTGCATCATTAGTGGTGGCTGCTAGGTATTTAAATGTGTCCACCTGTTCCAGAGTGACCCCTTTCTCATTTATAATGGTGACGGGATGAACCGGTTTTCACATCTGAGTACTGGCAAATAAAATGGTTTTCATTTTACTGCAGTTCAGTACTAATTTGTTTAGTCTGAACCATTTTTTCAGTGACCCAAAGCTGTATTGTAAGTCATGGATGAGGGTCTCCCGGCATGGACTAATGGAGTAGATGACAGCATCATCCGCTTACAGAAAAATCTTTGTGTCGGGGCAGGCCTCAGGGAGATTGTTAATAAAGAGACTAAAAAGGAAGGGACCCAGTATCGAGCCTTGCTGTACCCCAATTAATAAATGTTTAATATTAGATAGAGCACAACTGATCTTTATGCATTGTGTATGGTTTGTGAGGTAACTATGGAACCAATTCACAGTGTCCAAGGAGAGGCCAAGGGAGTGGAGCTTGGCTAGAAGTAGAGAGCGATTTTCCAAGTCAAAAGCTTTTGTTATGCCAAGGTATATGGAGCCCACCAGGTGGCCTGTGTTGAGGGCTTCATGGAGGAAGTTAGTGTACTTAATTAGAGCAGTGTTGATGCTGTGCAGCCTCTTGAATCCATGCTGTTGTTGACATTGGATGTTATATGTACAGAGGTACAGTAGGTTTCTAAGTGGTGTGACACAGTTCTTTCAAGCGCCTTAGACAAAGGGGAGAGAACTGATATTGGCCTATAGTTGGTGACAATGGCGCAGTCCCCACTTTTGTGTATGGGAGTGACAAGCACAAGCTTCCAGACACCCAGTAATTGGGAGAACTGCAGAGAGACGTTGAGTAATTTGATCAGAGGGAGAGCAAGCTCATTCAGTGACAGGGCAATTTGTTTTATGTCCAATGTGTCACTTCCCATTCTGGTTTTATCTAGAACCCGTTTGATATATTTGATTGTGTCCGCAACAATGATAGATTTAAAGTAGAAGTCTGAACTATTGAGGTTGCTGATGGGGAAGAGGTTTGATTGTGGCACTGCTCAGCAGGGGAATCTGGCCCCAATCGGGGGGAGAACAGAGCTGAGGTCGGTAGAAGCATTATTGAATAGGTTTGCTGTCTCTTCGGGGTCTAGAGTGACAGTCCCTCTTGTGCTAAGCATAACCAGCTGGGATTTGTCTCCCTTACCAGAAGTTCCTTCAAATTATCCCAGAACTTTTTCCCATTACCCCAGTTTCTGTCCTGCTGCTCTTTATAATATGATGCTTTGGCTTGCCTTATTTCTCTGGTACACTAATTACAGGCAGCTTTATACTTCTCTAGGTCCATAGGTGAACCTGAAGCTCTGGCCTGAAGCCATAGGTTATCCCTGGCCTGCATCTGGGCTAGGAGAGCTGGGGTAATCCACTTATCAGTAGTACCCCTAATCTTGCACTTTTTTGTATGGAGCAAATCTGTCACAGGCAGCATTAAATTGGTTAATGAAGTAGTCCAAGGCTGTGTCAATGTCAGGAATGGAGTCAAGGTAACTCCAGTCCACTTGGGCCAGGTATGCTTTAAACTCACCTATTAGGGCTTTGCAGAGTACCGTGCTATTGATAGTTTTTGGGGTGACTTGGCAAGTTTATGAGTCCTTGCACATAGCATTGGGGAGTGGTCACTAATAGAATCTGGTAGCACTATGACCTCTGTTAGCATTTCTGGGTGGGTTGCCAGAACCCAGTCAATAAGTGTGCTGGTATTGGTTTTATAGTTGGTTCTGGGGCAGTCTTTTAATCCCTGTATGAGGTTAAGACTAGACACTAGGTCCTTATATGCAATACTAGTTTTGGCCGCCCAATGTATGTTGAAGTCACCACTGACTATTGTTTCCCAGTTGTGGCTTACTTGCTTATAGCACTTGGCAAATGATTCAAGGCCTGATTGTTTGCCAGGGGATATGTATACTGTCATGATAACCAAGTTTTTATGCCTCTTTCCTACAAGGAGTTACACATCCGGGCATTCACAATTGCTCGTATGGTTGTCCAAGGCAATTATTGTATATTGCCCTGCAGGTTAATCCGCAGGTAACTTTGACACCCCCCCCCTTCCATTTACCTTGTCAGTCTTGCCTGAAGAGGCTATATCCGCTGAGGGTGATAGTGGCATCAGGGGTTCTAGGGGAGAGCTAGGGGATAAATAGCTCAACCCTTGCCATTTAAAGTTTGTGACTATGCAGAATTCCTCTCCAGTTACCTGGTTCTGTTGGCCTTCCTCACCCACAGTCCTGGTACCCTGAGGTAGGACCCTGTTGTATAGCTCCTTGGCAAGTGTACATTCTCCTCTTACCTGGCCAGTTGTTGTGAAGTTCATGCGAGCTAGACAACAGAGCAGGGGCAGAGCATCGACTCTCATACTGGGCATGGGTGGCTGACATGGCTTCATCTGTCACCACTTTAGAGCGTGAGTGTACTTGACATCCCTTAGGCATGATTCTGAATGATGAGACACATCCATACATGCTCCCAACTTGAGCGTGTTGGGGCACTCAACTGCACCCTCACATGTGGTCATCTAGATGGTGATATTGCAGCAAAAGGCGTCTCTCACCTTACCCAGAGGAGGAGAGTGTCCTTTTGGGATGACCAATCCTCCTCTCCTAGCCATCCTTCCAGTGATCCATGCCCATTTCTAAACCCAGGTTGCTGGTGTTGCACGTACCCGAGCTCTGGCTGTGCCATAGGGCTGGCCCAGGACAACTGTATTCACTCCAGAATATCCAATTGTCAACAACTTTGAAAAAGCTTTGTCCACTGCTCTCCAGACATAATAAAGAAAAAAAAATAGAATTTTTCATCATCGAAGAAACTGCTAGGAACAAAATGCCAGGAAGAAATACATCAAAATGACAACACATACTTCATTCCAAGAAAAAAATTTCTGAAGTGATTTTAACAAAAATGTCAGAGAATTTTGTAACAGCGCAGTTTTTCACATTAAATATGAAAAGACAATTTTTTTAAATCTTGAACTTTATTATTACTATTGTACTGGATCTGAATGTTACCACTATTGAGGGTTGGCAACATAAAATATAGTAGCTTGTTTCCATGTACATTGTTATAAACAACTATATATCCAAATGGACTTGTAATACTTTCTGGAATTATATGAGCCACTAAAAACAAGACTTCATTGACTAATTTTTGTCTGTGACCAGGTGCCACTTGAATATTGTAAACAAATTCTACTTGTCTAGTCTGTATCTCTGTGGAGAATCACTCTGTCAACTGATTGACAGAATCACGGCACTAATAGAACACACAGCTTCTTTTGTGCACCTGGTACTCTGATATTGCCTAGAGATAATAGGGTTTTCCCCTGTTGAGGAAGCTTGGTTGCTCTTAAATAGTTGTCTTTCTGCTCATGTGCCTCTGTTTGATTCAAAGTGAATATTAGAACTCCAAAAAAAAAAAAAAAAAGGAAAATGTGGGAAATGTGCTGTACTAACTTGACAATATCTAATGGACAGTGGGATGTACTAGAGTTCCAGTCAAGCTGCGCACCAGAGTGCCACTCTCACCAACAGATCTAACAGAACAGTGAAGCAGCACCCACTGTTCCCTGAGGCCAGCAAAGATGCAGGCATTTTACCATTATCTAAGCTTTAAAGGGAAACTTTAACATTATTCTGAAAAAGGGAGAAATAGATATGAACATTCAAACATAGGACTGTGCCAGCAGATTTAAGCCATAAGGTCTATCATGTCTGCTTGAACTCAGCTCACAGGCAAGACCCTCCTTCCGCCCCTGACTCTTCCCCCTCCTGAACTGCGTCCCCTGCAAATCTCCTCCTGCCATTTCCCTCCTTACCTGCACCTTTCCCATGAACCTGACACACTCCTTCTTAAAACTTCTCAGTGATTTCAGTGCGATCACCTCCTCAGGTAATGTGTTCCACAGCGCCATCACCCTCTCCGTAAAGTAGTGCCTCCTCAATTCCCTCCGGTATTCTCCCCCCACCAGCTTTCTGCTATGTCCCCTTGTGGTCCCTTACCCCTTCAATCTAAACAAACACTCTCCGTCTACCCCGTTGATACCCCTTACATATTTAAAGGTCTCAGTCATATCCCCTATGTCTCTTCTGTCCTCCAGGGAGTACATGTTAAGCTCCGTCAGTCTCTCCTCATAAGTCCTGTCCCCCATCTCTCAGATTATCTTCGTCACCCTCCTCTGGACCCTCTCCAATAGAGTGACATCCCTTTTTAGGTAGGGATGCCAGAACTGTACACAGTACTCCAAATGAGGCCTCACCAAGGTTTTGTACAGGGCAGGATAACCTCCTCCCTTATTGAAGTTAACCTCTTGGCAATGCAACCCAGCATTCTGTTTGTCTTTGCCACTGCCCTCCTACATTGTTCTGAGTGGTTCATTTTCCCCATAATCACCACCCCCAGATCTCTCTCTCCTCCTCCGAGGCAGACAACTGCACCCCCCCCAGCTGATAGCTGTATCTTGGATTCATAGCCCCCAAATGTAGTACCATACACTTCTTGGCATTAAAACATAGCTGCCAAGTATTTGACCACTGGTCCAACCTTTCCAGATCTTCCTGTAGTGCCCTACTTCCCCGTTCACTGTCCACCACTCCGAGTTTGGAGTTGTCCATGAACAGACTCAATTTACTCTCAACCCCCTTTGCAATGTCTGCTATGAAAACATTAAATAGTGCTGGACCCAGAACTGATCCCTGTGGAACTCCACTAGTGACCCCCTTGGGTGATGAGAGTTTGCCACCTACCACTACCCTCTGCTGCCTATTACCCAACCATCTCCCAATCCTCTTGACCATCATAGAGCTCAGAGGTAATGTGAGGAAGTATTTTTTCACAGAGAGGGTTGTGGATGCATGGAACAGCCTCTCTGAGGAGGTCGTGGAGTCAAGAACAGTGGAGGAATTCAAGAATGCATGGGACAGACATAAGGCAGTCCTAGTGGGGGGTAGGAGGAAGTAAGCTGTTGGTTAACTAGGATCGGTAGCTTATCTGTTAGGTAGGAAAATGGGCAGACTAGGTGGGCCAAGTGGTCCTTAACTGCTGTCAAATTCTATGTTTCTATGTCTCCCACTCCTAAGTTCCCCAGCTTGCCCAGCAGCCTCTCATGTGGGACCAAATCAAAAGCCTTGCTGAAATCCAGATACAGGACATCAATCGGCTGCACCACATCCAGGGATCTCATCACCCAGTCATAAAACTCAACCAGATTGGTCTGACAAGATCTCCCCTTGATGAATCCATGTTGCTGCGGGTCTTGAAGGCCATTTATTGCCAGACATTTCACCAGCCTTTCCTTCAGGATGGTCTCTAGCACTTTCCCCACTATGGATGTAAGGCTGATTGGTTGGTAATTTCCCAGGACCACCCTTTTGGAGGGGCACCATGTGTGCCAACCTCCAGTTTAGCAGCATACAACCCAATTTGAGGGAGCTGTTAAATAACTCAGTCAAAGGAGCTGCTAGGATTCCCACCAACTCCTTCAAGACCCGCAGGTGGATTCCCTCTGGCCTTGGTGTCTTGTCTGTCCTCAATGATGTCAGGCCCTTCTGTACTCTTTCTACTGGTATTTCACCATCAGTTATTCCCCCCCCCCAACCTTGTTGGCCCCTTGCGGAACCATTCCTTCCCCTTATCTTGTAAAGACTGATGCAAAGTACTCGTTCAACAATTCTGCCTCCTTGGCCCCTTTCTCCGCCCACCCTGCCCTCCTTTTTTATCCTGGCAATCATGTCCCTATTCCTCCTTTTCTCTCTTATGTATTTAAAAAATACCTTCTCTCCCTTCCTGATCCCTTTTGCCAACCTTAGCTCCTTGGAAGCCTTGGCTGCCCTAATTTTTTAATTTTTTACCTGAATTACTGCAGAATCTTGGCTGCATTTATTCTATATGGAACAAGTGTTTTGCATTTTTGAACATTAAGGCCAGATTTTCATTAGTTTGACAAAGTGTGCACAGGCTACAGAAATATTACACAAGGGTGGCTTCCCTTGCACTCTCATCTCACATGTTTTCCTGCATGTGTGCAATTGTCTATTGGTTAGCCGTTTAATGACTATTTCTTCAATTTACAGCAACTGGTGTATGGATTCCATGTGCAGCTGTGCCAAAATGCTCCTCAGCTGCACCTGCTGTGCATTTCCTGCCCCCCCCCCCCAAAAAGTGTTTTTTTCTGAGGAAGAGGGCAGTATCACCTTAGTTTACTGAGAGCAGAGAATGAATCTAATTGGGGGTGTGGCTTAGCAGCTTAGGTGTACAAAAGCAGCTGTCTCCAATTACAGCTTCCGGCTGTTTCTAGCAGAAGAGAACTGGTTGCTGAGCAAGAAACAGAAGTCCAGAACTACAGATTTTTTACTAGTTTTCCCTCCTTCCCATCCCTGCACCCTCCCACCCAAAGCCAGTTCTAGTTTTATAGCCACTGACTTTGACTGACAACAGGAACTTCCTGTTTGGCAGTAGGAAGAGGAAGGAGCACTGAGACACATTAGTTTCAGCAACCTTGAAGGAACCTTAAAAAACAAAAACTCTTTATCCCCGGCTGCTGGAGGTCTGAATCCAAGCACGGATGAAGGAGACTACTGAAGACTACAGAAATACCTTTCCCAGAACAGGAAGGGTGAGAGTTGTAAGAGCACATAGGCAGTAGGAAAGTAAGTGTAAAAATACATAGTGGGAGGAGACAATAAGCATACAAAGCAATAGGAGAGGGGACACAAAATAAGTCAAGATGGGAGTGGTGCAGTGCAATGACTGTGGAGCAGCAGTGTTCCGGGAGACATTCTTGAGGCTGTGATGCTGCCCTGTTTGCAGGCACCTCTCTGGGCTGAGGGAGGAGGTTGCCCGTCTCCAGGCTGACCTGGCTAGAATTCATGAAACTTCTTCCCCCACCCAGGGACCATCAGGGCCACCACCATTACCTCAGAGCTTGCCAAGAAAGAAGAGCGGTTGGACCAAGGTGGGCTCAGGGAGGGAGAGGATGGTGGAACAGAGGTGCATCCCTCCAGTTGTAGCTCTCCACAATTCATATGCTGCTCTGGCAAAGAGTGGTTCCTCTATGGAGGCACCTGCAGTGGAGACCAAGGAGGATGCTGGGAACCTCCACAAAGGAGACCCACAGGAGGGTGGCATGAGACCCCACAGGAGAAGGAAACAACTCCTGGTGGGGGACTCAGTTATTAGGGGGGGTAGACGTGGGGGAAGAAGGGGCTAGGGAGGTAAGGTGCCTGCCTGGCGCCACGGCTTGGAGGGACAGGAAGCGAATCCTCAGGATCACAGGAGCAGCTGCATGAGGGAAGGAGCTGGATGTCATTGTCCACCTAGGGACAAATGACCTGGCTGTAAATGGGATCACAGCAGTGCAAGAGGAGTTTGTGGAGTTGGGGAGGGGCCTTAGACAAGTAGCATGTACGATAACCTTCTCGGAGGTGGTGCCTGTCTATGACAAGGATGATGCTAGGGTATTCCGCACCATGGGATTCAATGAAAGGTTGAAAAACTGGTGTGGAGCTCAGGGTTTTGGCTTCATGGGGGACTGGGGAGCCACCTGGAGGGATACAGGCTTATCCTGGCGCGATGGTCTGCATCTATCCGGGGGGGATCCAGGATCCTAGGTGACAGGTTTAAATGCTTCATTGGCAAGCATTTAAACTAGCCAAGGGGGGAGGCACTGAAAAGGAGCAGGGAAATCCCAGCCTCCCCCCCACAAAGTGCAGTAGTTAGAGAAGTAAACACCAAGGCAGAGAAGTCAGTAGGAAGCAGGACAGGGATAAATGCAGAAAAAGGTGTTAAGGACAGGGATGGGGCTAAAAGGGGTAAGGCCATAAAAAAAAATTGAAGGTGATGAGTACCAATGCCCATAGTCTGTGCAACAAGCTCCCTGAACTAGTGGCCTTAATGGAAGAGGGATGCCTGGATATTGTGGCAGTCACTGAAACATGGTACACAGAGAACCATAAGTGGGAAGTCAACATACCAGGATACACAGTCTACGGGAGGGACAGGGTGAGTAAAAGAGGAGGAGGAGTAGCTGTCTATATAAGGGAAGGAATTAAAGCAACAGAACTAAAGAGTAAACAGGAAGTTGATGAGTCACTGTGGGTCACCCTGGAGACAGAAAATGGCACCACAATCCGCATGGGGGTTGTGTACAGACTCCCATGTCAGGGGGAGGAAATGGATAAGGAAATGTTAGAAGACATCCTTAAAATGGCAGAAAAAGGGGAGATATTGTCGATGGGGGACCTGAATATGCCAGATGTTAACTGGAGTACCTTTGCTGCAGGCACGTCCAAGAGCCGGGTCATTCTTGATGCCCTATGGGGGCATGCCTCAGACAGCTAGTGTTGGAACCCACTCGGGAGGGAGCAATCTTAGATCTGGTACTCTCAAATGGGGAAGGAGAAAGGATCTCAGATTTAGACGTGGGTAGCCATCTGGGAACAAGTGACCACCAAACAGTGTGGTTCACAATAAACACAGCCATTGAGTCAAGCCATACAAAAACAAGTGTATTGGACTTTAGGAAGGCTGACTTTGGGAAAATGAGAGAGTACTTTAGAAAAGCACTAGCAAATGGGCAAGAAGGACGGGTGGAGGAACAATGGGGAATAATCAAAACAGCCATCGCAGAGGCAACAAGCCTTTGTGTGAAGCAAATCAATAAAACAAAACAAAGGAAAAAACCATTATGGTTCTCAAAAGAGGTGGCAGGGACAGTTAAGAAGAAAAGGATAGCATTCAGGAAATATAAGGAAACACAGAAGGAGCAGGAAAGAGAACTTTATCAGTTAAAGCAGAAGGAAGCAGGGAAGGCAGTCAGAATAGCAAAGGCACAAACTGAGGAAAAGATAGCCAACTCTGTTAAGAAGGGGGATAAAGCTTTTTATAGGTACATTAGGGAGAGAAGAAAGACCAAGGGAGGGGTACAGAGACTTAATAAAGGGGAAGGAATGTGGGCAGAGGGTGACAGTGAAAAAGCAGGGATACTGAATGAATATTTCTGCTCAGTATTCGCAACAGATAAGGAGGGGGAGGTGCCTAAAACAAACAAGGGAGAAACTCTGAATAGGGGGGGTCGATACTAGTTCATTCACAGAAGAAAGGGTTTTGAAAGGACTCTTGAAACTGAGGGTGGACAAAGCAATGGGGCCTGATGGGATTCACCCAAGAATACTAAAAGAACTAAGGGTAGAACTAGTAACACCACTGACTACTCTCTTTAACAAATCATGGGAGGATGGAGTGGTAACTGAGGACTGGAGGAGGGCAAATGTGATTCCACTTCACAAAAGTGGGAGCTGGGCAGAGGCAGGAAACTATAGACCAGTTAGTTTGACTTCAGTGGTTGGGAAAATGATGGAATCACTTCTGAAGTAAAGAATTGTTGAGTACCTAGAGGCCAGTGGGGCACAGGGCCCAAGGCAGCATGGTTTCAAAGCAGGAAGTTCATGCCAGATGAACCTAATAGATTTCTTTGACTGGGTGACCAAAGTAGTAGACCAGGGAGGGGTGGTGGATATGGCCTACCTAGATTTTAGCAAGGCATTCGACACCGTCTCACACAAAAGATTAATATACAAGTTAGCCAGCCTTGGAGTGGGTCCCAAGGTGGTAGCCTGGATAAAAAACTGGCTGGACAACAGGAAGCAAAAGGTAATAGTAAACGGAGTCCACAGTGAAGAAAGGAGGGTAACTAGTGGGGTACAGCAGGGTTCGGTACTGGGACCAGCCCTCTTTAATATCTTTATAAGTGACATTGGAGAGAACCTGGAAGGAAAGGTATGCCTCTTTGCAGATGACACAAAGATCTGCAACAGGGTTGATACACAAGGTGGGATGGAAAGAATGAAAAGGGACTTGGCAAGGTTGGAGGAATGGTCAAATATGTGGCAGCTCAGATTCAATGCAAAGAAGTGCAAGATAATGCATCTGGGAAACAAAAACCCAGGGGAAGAGTACACAATAGGGGGTGAATTAATAACAACAACAAAAATCGAAAGAGACATAGGAGTAATTATATCAGATGACCTAAAGGTGGGCAAGCAATGTGAGAAGGCAGTCAGGAGGGCTGGGGGGATACTGGGATGCATAGGGAGAGGCATCAACAGTAGAAAAGAGGAAGTTGTTATCCCTCTCTACAGACAGTTAGTGAAACCCCATCTGGTGTACTGCATGCAATCCTGGAGACCCCATCTCCTCAAAGACATAGACAGAGTGGAGGCTGTTCAGAGGAGGGCAACCAAAATGGTGCACGGTCTGCACCAGAAGACATACGAGGAGAGACTAAAGCAGCTTAATATGTATACCCTTGAGGAAAGGAGGGAGAGGGGGAACATGATAGAAACTTTCAAGTATCTCAGGAATTAACAAGGTACAAGAGGGTAGTATCTTTCAGAAGAAGAGATGTGCAAGAACAAGGGGCACAATTTGAAGATAGAGGGGACGGCTCAGAGGTAATGTTAAGTATTTTTTCACAGGAGAGTTGTGGATGCATGGAACAGCCTTCCTGAGGAGGTTGTGGAGTCAGGAACAGTGGGAGAATTCAAGAATACATGGGACAGGCATAAGGCAATTCTAGTGGGGGGCAGGAGGAAGTAAGCTGTTGATTAACTAGAATCTGCAGCTTATCCATCAGGTAGGGAAATGGGCAGACTGGGTGGGCCAAGCAGTCCTTATCTGCCATTAAACTCTATATTTCTATGTGTACTAAATGTTGAAAACAGTATTTCCGCTGGTGCAGAGATTTTTTTCTCCACACTGGTAAGTTGTGTATCAGACGGTCCCTGGGCCATGTCACGTTATATGGAAATTGGGACCCAGACTTCAGGCTATCCCTCAGTTTCAGTGGAGCATAGGGAACTCTCCTCCCAACATCATATAAGGTGAATGCCATAGTTTATTCACACGCTTGATTTTGTTGCAGCAGGTCATTACTGCTGTTTGTCTCCCCATCATTTTTCTTCTGCATGCTTCTGGCCCTCTGTGGTGACTCCTGCTCCTGCTCCTGCTCCTCACATTTTTGGGGTCTTCCTTCCATTAGATCCATGCCTTTACTTCACGACTGATTTTGCAGTGAGACTGTGGGACACTCTTGTCAGCTCACTGGAGTTCAGTACTTGAACTCTGTCGGTGGGGGATCAGGAGGGCAGTGGAGGATGATGAGCAAAAGGCAAATGTCTTGAACAATTACTTCTGCTCGGTATTCACAGTGAAGGACAGTTAGCTGCTACAAGGGAGTGGTGTCAAGCTATGAAAATGGGGTACAGGAAATGGGATGGGTAGTCATCATGATAGACAGGGTTAAGAAGGAGGTTTACTGCCCTCAAAGTGTATAAGGCACTGGGGATGGGCAGTTTACATCTAAGGGTGATTAGGAAGTTGAATGCAAAGCTGGCTGAGCCTTTGGCTGAACTGTTCATTTGCTTGCAGGAATATTGGGTACTACCGAGGTATTAAAGGTCTGTGGACAAGGTTCTGCTCCACAATGGAAAACAGGTAAGACCTGGGAAATTACATACCATTCAGTCTTACCTCTATTGTAGGTAAGATGATGAAGTTGCCTTGGTGATGTAGCTGGTAGCACAACCGGAATGGTATTCTAAACGGCCTGGGTTCAAGTCCCAGCTAAGGTGCTTACTTCTTCCTCTCTTCTGTTTGTATGGGTTCCACAAATGTGCACACTGCACTCTTGTACTTGAGAATGTAATTATCTGTGAAGCATCAGGTTGTGCATTAGAGAATGAGTAAGGTGCCTCTGGACATCCCATTTTCCAGTTGCCTTGGTGGTGCAGCTGGTAGCGCAACTGAAATGGTATTCCAAACAGCCTGGTTCAAGTCCCAGCTATGGCACGTATTTCTTTCTCTCTTCTGTTTTTATGGGTTCCATAAATGTGCTCATTGCTCTCTTGTGACTAAAAATGTAATTATCTGTGCAGCACCAGGCTGTACATTAGAGAAATTATACGGTGCCTCTGGATGTCATAATTTCCAGTTGCCTTGGTAGTTCAGCTGGTGCACAACCGGAATGATATTCTGAGTGGTCTTGGTTTAAGTTCCAGGTAAGGCACTTATTTCTTTCTCTTTTCTGTTTGTATAGGTTTCATAAATATGGACACTGCACACTTGTGATTAAAATAGCTGATGAAGACCCTATTCAAATAAAGTCTCATGGCCTACATGGAAGAGAATGGGCTACGAAATGGCAAGTAATAATATTTTTTGGCAGGGAGGCCATGCCAGACCAGCCTAACAGTGTTGTTTGACTGGGTCACAAAGGTGGTTGAAAAAGGACAGGCAGTAGATTAACTCAACACTGGTTTCAACAAAGCCTTGGATTTAATGTCACACAGGAAGCGCTGAAGAAGATGGAAGTCCTGGGAGTAGGGAGGGAATTGATTAGGAAGGTATGGAGTGAGTGTGGGGGGGGGGACAACAGAGGGTGGCAGTTGCAGGGTCATATCAGAGGATGGGGTCATTAGCATGGTGCTGCAGGGTTCAGTCCTGGGACCAGTTCTTTTCTGCATGTTTACTAGTGACATAGGGGAGGGTATCCAGGGTAAGATGTGTCTTTTTGCAGTGGACACAAAACGATATGGCAGGGTGAACAGCGAGGAGGCATGAGGGAGCTGAAAGGGGATCTGGAGAGGCTGGAGATGTGATGCAAAATATGGCAGTTGAAATTCAGCGCCAAGAAGTGCAGAGTGCTGCATAGAGAGTGGCAGAACCCACGGACATAGTACTGTGTGTGTGTGTGTGTGTGTGTGTGTGTGTGTGTGTGTGTGTGTGTCGGGGGGGGGACTTGGGTATTATCATCCATGACTCCCTCAAATAAACCAGTCAGTGCAATAGGCCATACAGCAAGGTCCATATTTGGAAAAAGATAAAAAAATGATAGAAAGTCTGCAGAGAAGAATGACCAAACTCATTCCAGATATCAAATCCCTATCATACCAAGATAGGGTGAAATCCCTGGGTTTATATGACTTACAAGTAAGACGTGATAGAGGGGATTTGTTGTTGCTGTTCAACATCTTGAATGATGAACATCTCATGGAATTAAGTGGACTAACCTATATGGATAAAGTATATGGATTAAGATGTAATAACAGACAAATTAAAGTACAAAAGGCAATTACCAATAAAAGGAAATATTACTTTACAGTTAGAACTGCAGTACTTTGGAATTCCTTGCCACAGTGTATAGTCGAACAAACATCTTGGAAACAGTTTAAAGTTCAACTAGATAAGTTATTGCTGGGTGGTTAAAAACAATTTCCCCCACTATTGTGGGGAAAGTGGTCCCAATGGGCCTAGTGCCTGCTTCCACTTTAAAAAACCGAGAGTAACAAGGATGCTAGGATCCATCAGGAAAGGATTCGACAGTAGGAGGAAGGAGGTGATTTTTGTCCCTGTCTGTTGAGGCCTCACCTGGAATACCATGCTAGCTCTGATGTCCTCACCAGTGAAAGGATAGAGAAAAGACAGAGTCAGTGTAGCAAAGTGTCACCAAAAGTATCCAGGGCCAGTAGAGTAGATCATATGAGGAATGACTGGAGACCCTTGTGCACCCACTAGAAGCCAGATGGGAGAGAGGAGACATGATAGAGACACACAGGTTCCTGAGGGGAATTAGTAGAATGAACAGTGAAGACCTATTCAACAGGACTGGTAATGCAGTCACAAAGTGGCATCACAGAAAGCTAGTTGCTGGTTACATCAGGAGAAAGTAAGAAACTTCTATTTCACTGAGAGGGTGGAGGCCCCCCGTCCCCATTCAGGAGAAAAGCCAAACCTAGTCTAGCTCTGTTTTTGAAATACTCTGTTAAAAAGGTACTCTCCAAGGCATGGGAAAAAGGTACTCTGACTTGGCATGGCCACAGAATCTCTGTTTATCAAGATCATTCAGCCAAACTCAATAAAAAGAGAGCTGCCTTCAGTAACATCCTTCACTTAATAATAATAATAATAATTTTTATTTATATGGCGCCTTTCTGTTTCCAAGGCACCTTACAATTTAAAATAATTAAAAACAACCATTATAAAATCCAATAATACTCGACACTGCCAAAAGTCATAATCAGATATACAGTTCAGTTCTCCAAAAGGCTTTTTGCCAAAGAAAAGTTTACAAACTATTCTTAAATTCCTCCACAGAAGTGCACTCCCATAACCGGCCGGGTAGAGAATTCCAAAGGGTAGGAGCAGCATAAGAAAAAGCTCTAGCACCAGATGATTTCAGATTCACCCTTGGAATCTCTACCAGCCCCTAATAGGCTGAGCGGAGCAATCGATCAGGGCAGTAGGGTACCAGAAGTTCTTTAAGATAGACTGGACCCTGACTGTGTAGGGCTTTGAAAGTCAGCAAACCAACTTTGAAGGTGATCCGCCACCGTATTGGCAGCCAGTGCAGTTTGTGCAGCACTGGAGTAATATGACAGGATCTTCTTGATCCCATCAAGAGCAGGGCTGCTGCATTCTGCATTAGCTGCAGGCGACAGATTTCAATTCCTGAAAGCCCTAGATAAAGGGAGTTGCAGTAGTCCAGGCGTGAGGACATGAAGGCGTGGACCAAAGTTGGAAGGTCGTCAGACGGAACCAGATGCCTAACTCTGGCGATGTTCCTGAGATGGTAAAAGGAGGTCTTGACGACAGCTGACACCTGCGACCGCAGTGTCAGTCTATCATCAAGAACCACCCCCAGGTTATGCACCCGTCCAGAGGTCGGGAGAGAGACGCCGCCAAGAAAAATTCCAGAAGGTGCACCAAACACTCAACACCCCTATCTGTCGACCCAGGTCCACAACCAGTACCTCTGTCTTTTCTGAGTTCAACTTCAGCCAGCTAGTATCCCATCCACTCCTGGATTTCTTTCAGACAGCTGTTAAAGACCGAGAGAGCTCCATCCTGGTCGGGAGCAAAAGAAAGGTATAGCTGGGTATCATCTGCGTAACAGTGAAACCCCAGCTCATACCTTCTTACAATGTCTCCGATGGGTAGCATATACACCGCGAATAACATGGGTGACAGTACTGAACCCTGAGGCACCCCACACAACAAAGCTGTTGGGTCCGAGGAAAAAACCCCGGACACAACTCTTTGTGATCTCCCCGTGAGGAACGAAGTGAACCATCTTAAGACAGTCCCCGATATTCCACATATATGCCTCAGATGTTCTATCAACACCACATGATCCATGGTGTCAAAAGCTGAGGAAAGATCAAGAAGAACCAAGATGGAATGGCTCTTCCGATCTCTCACCATCAGGAGATCATTGAGCACCTGAACCAGCGCTGTCTCAGTACTATGTCTTTCATGAAAACCATACTGGAGGGGCTCATAGATGTCATGGATGGTCAAATTGTCCTCCAGTTGTGCTGCCACTACTTTCTCAATCACCTTCTCAACAAAGGGAAGGTTAGTGATAGGTCTGTAGTTTGCGAAACAGTCTGGGTCCAAGGTAGCTTTCTTCAAGAGTGGTGTCACCACCGCCTCTTTAAGGGAGCTAGGAAACTCAC
Organism: Neoceratodus forsteri; assembly: GCA_016271365.2. Classification (NCBI taxonomy): domain Eukaryota; kingdom Metazoa; phylum Chordata; order Ceratodontiformes; family Ceratodontidae; genus Neoceratodus; species Neoceratodus forsteri. Next base: position 81,666,262 of record CM057453.1, read on the forward strand.
CTGATTCCAAGGAACACCAGACTATCCACACAAGGACTGGACCGATGATATCACAACAACCCAAAATTACGGAGGTCGGTCCAGGGTCCAGGGTCCAAGCTACAGCATGTAGGGTGCACACTCTGGATAATCCTCATGACGTCCGTGAACTCCGGCTGAATGAAGGAACTCCAGGAAAATTAAGGCACAGTGATCTCGCACCGACCCACAGCAACCCCCCTAGAGTGTGCTGGTTGCAAATCCACCCTGATGTTGGCCACCTTATTTGCAAAGAATCGAGCAAGCTCATCTCACTCTAACTGCAAAAAAGCTTTCCGAACATGCAGACAGGCTGGGTTGCACAGTCTGTCCACAGTTTGAAATAGCTGAGCTGGTCGATTCCGAGCAACTGCAATCTCCCTGGACAGGAATTCTGCCTTCTTATGGGTGATTGCAGATTGATAGACCGAGTAATGGTCCATCAATCTAAGGTGGTCAGCATCAAGAGTAGACTTTCGCCAGCAGTGCTCTAACCTTTGCCCCTGTCTCTGCATCTCCCTCAACGTCCCATCAAACCAAGGGGACTTGGGGCAAAGGAAGAGTGGGTGCACCCCTACTGGAGCAATAGAATCCAGAGCCACCATAACAGCTGTATTATAAGCTCACACGAGAGTCTCTGGATCATTGCTTGCCAACACGGGGGACGAGAGGTCAAGTACCGCCGCAAGGCCTTGGGAATTTATATCCCGTAAAAGGCGGTACCTAACCATCTCCACAGGGGAAGGTCTTCTAGAGAGGGTGCAAAAACTAAACCCCATGGTGTAGTGATCTAACCACTTGACAGGTTCCACCCCCAACCCGGAGGTTTCGATCCCTAGAAGGAAGATTAAGTCCAAAGAGTGTCCAAGTTTATGTGTAGCAGTGGAAACCACCTGTGAAAGGCCCAGAGATGTCATTAACTGGAGGAAGGGTTAACCAAATTGCGAGAGTTCATCATCGACCCAGGCGTTGAAATTGCCCAGAACATCAATCTGGGCAATTCAAACGCCATGTTGACGATGAAGTCCGCCACTTCCTGAAGGAATCGCTTTTCATCACCAGGTGGACGGTAGATGAGGGCAATTTGAAAGCCTACACCAGCTACTACTGTACACTCAAAGGACTCAACCTCCTCAACTAATACCTCCGTGAGCCCAGTTCAGTCTTGAAACAGACCGCACTCTCGGTGATCCAGTCTCAAGTATCACCAGTACTCACAGAGTCATAGCCTCCAAAATGGGGCCTGAATTATCATCCAACCAGGTCTCGGTGATGCAAGCCAGGTGCACCATACCAACAAGATCAGCAATAATTGTAGTCTTATTCCTAGTGGACCTGGCTTTGCACAACACTGCCCGAGTTGGATGAACCTCGTGGGCCACCCAGGCCATCTGCCTGCCATATTCGGTAGTGCCCTTGGGTATGGGCACCAGACATAGAGAACCACGGTCTGGATTCCATTTTGTCCCAGGGCGCCTTCTAGATCTAACCACCCCAATATGGTGCCCCCCCTCGTCCATCCTCCTCTGTTCATAACCCCTCGCCCTCCTCCCTCTCCTACGCATAATGCCCAGCGCTCTACAGTGCTGGTAGGTCTCAGACTGGAGAGGGGGAAAATAAAAAGGGTGAAGGGCACGAAGGGAAGAGGATGAGTAGCGCACAACTGTGGGGGTTGAAGACCAGCACATGCTGCAGCTATACAACTAAATAATAAATACAGTAAAACAAACCCCATAAATAATAATACATAAACTCCAATATAAAACAGTTTAAAACACCACCCAGATCCCAATTGACGAAGATTAAGTCTGAGCTTAAATCTGAAGACAGCTGTAATCCCCCCACATGCATACATAACAAACAAAAGAAAATATAGTTTAGGTTATCTCACCACCCAAACAAAAATAAATAAACAAAACAGAATGCAAGATGAATTTTTTTTCCCTCCACCCCATGTCCTCTCACAACCAGTGAAAGAGGGTAATTTGGCACTCTCACTGCCAGAAATAACAATTACAATCAGAAAACCAAATCATAAAATAACATACAAAATACAGTTTAAAATGTCACAATCAACAAAACAAAATATGAATCCCCTCCCCCCAGTCCTCTCACAACCAGGGAGATAGGATAGTTTGGATACTTCTCACTGCCAAAGAAAGTCATAGGCTGTACATTAAAACATAAAACTTTAGCATAGAAGAATAAACAAATTACATGGATGCAGGGTCCTCTCATCACCCAGTCGCCCAAAAAAGGAAGAAAGTTTTAATCCAAGGAGGAGTATCAGCAGTCTTCAGAATAAAGGTACAGAGATCACAGCATCCAATATTCCGGTGGAGAGTCAAAATCCATAGAATCCAAAGGAAAAATCCACGAGATAACTCCGTTAAAATACCTTCAAATCTAAAGCTACTTCAGTCAAATCTTGCTAGAAGAATCTCAACGGCATTCTAAGGCCCCCTTACTCCCAGCCAAGAGTATCCCACAGGAAATATTGCAGCCCCAACAAGGAGCCTAAGAAAGGATGCAATTGCAGCTGTATCCGTGAATCCAAGGGAACGCAGTACCCCAGCCAGCTCCCTGGCTAGGTAAATACTCAACCCCCTCAGTGGGGCAGCAAATCCCCAAAAAAAACCACCCTTGAATGGGCCTCTCCCAATCCTCGCTAACAATCAAATTCTAGCCAGGAGTTCACTGCCAATCTCAGTCACCCCACCGCCAAAGTTTAAAAGGCGACCAACAAAATTCTCTGCAATCTACTACAGATCCCCATGGATTCTCCTCACAGATAAGTTCCAGGAGGACGTCCCGTCTCCTTCCCACATTCACGGCTCCACTAGATTCTCTTCACAGCCCCTTGCCCTCCGTACACCCACAAAGTTCTTCCTGTGCAGGGAGCGAGGAGTGTACACTTACAAAAGCTGGGGGTGAACTATAAGATGGCCTACCCAGCCAGGTGGGGCATGCAAGTGGAACAAGCCCTCACCAAGTCTTGAACCCCCACAATTAGAGCAACACTCATACCAGAGGAAGAACAGGAAGAAATAAACAATTCATGGTAGTCTCATAGTCCATCAACCAGCACTATGCCTACCGAGCAATGGCAATGGAGGAGTGGAAGCAGACAAAAAACACAAGGGAGCTAAATATGTACACTTTGGAAGAGAGAAGGGACCGGGGGGACATGATAGAGGTCTTCAAGTACATGAAGAGGGTAAATAGGGGAGGAACAGTGAGGGTGCTTCGGAGGAAGGAGGAGGGGGCCACTAGAGGGCATGGGTGGAAGCTGGAGGGGGGAAGATTCATGGGAGAAAGGAGGAGGTGCTACTTCACTGAGAGGGTGGTAGAGCCATGGAATGCACTACCTAGGGGCTGGTGGAGGCAGAGACAGTGGAGGGTTCAAGAGGGGTGGGACAGGTACAGGGAAGGGTTCAGGAAGCAAAATCCAATGCAGCAAGAATATCTGGAACTGGGAAGGGAGAAGCCAGAGAAGGCGAGGGGGACAGCAAGATCAGCACCCAGGGTGGGGGCTGACCAAATGAGCAGACACGAAAGACCATTAGGCCTATTCTGCTGGCATTTTAGTAACTGAGCAGTCCAATTTGCCAGCTCACCACAGCCAGCCACACTGCAGTTGGAGTAGGGACTTCAAAGCATCTGTCCATGACTCTTTGTCAATGGACTCCCTCCACGGAGCACTCTATAGTGCCACAGCTACTGACTAGCCATGACCAGGTGGCCCCTGAGCCCCGAAAGACTGAACTGAAATAAAATCAGGCACCACAAAAACAGGCTAAGTCTTGGGAAGACATAGCTCAACACAGTGCAGAAAATGTCATGGCGCCCCTCAGGTATGACAAGGGCACCCTGTCCAAGATACAAGCACTGAAACTCACTGGTCCAGTGCCAAAAGCAAAAACTTGAACCTTAACTGCCTACCTAAAGAACTGTTTCTCAGCCAGTGTTTAAATAATCTGGTGGGGTTAACCCAGTTGGCAATGTATGTCTGATACAGCTTTTGGACTGGTATTCTCTGTAGTAACTTGATTAATTACTGACTTCTCATTCTCTGACTTCACAGACAATTAGATTTTTACCTGCTTGGTATAAAATTGTGATTAGGCATTCTCTCTTTGCCCCCCACCCAGGATTCACTGACCACTGTTCAGAGAGCAGGCCTAGAGCACCTTCACCCCCAGGTACTTTTCCAGAGGTACATGTATACTCCCCTGTGCTAGGAACACTAGCGTTTTTGCATTAAGAGCTCTTGCATTAACTCATGGGCAATCAACATGTTCATGCAGAGTGTCTGGTGACAGGAATGCTCCACCTGTGAGCATCCCTTATGCTGTACTTACAGGGTGAACATGCTCTCCCTATTGCAGTTCCCATTGCCACAGTCCCCAGTATTTGAGGTGCCTCTGTCTCTCATATTTCTCCTTCCCCCTTAAACTGGCCACTTGACATGTCTTGAAGCCTAGGCACTGGCTTCCTTCCTCCCTCCTCCATCCTCCTGTAAGCCGTAGTATCCAGTGGCAGCCACTAGGATGCCCTCCCCCCTTCCTTGATGCAGGGCATACTAAGAAACCACAGGAAAGCCCTCATGATCTTTCTGCCTCCCTCCTCAGCTAACCCCAGGAATGATTGTGTAGATAAAGTTACTGCAATGACATTTTGTCTATGGAAACAGTCGAGCTGGGATGGACCATCCCCTTACCCTTCCTGCGTTCCTTCCCTCAGAGGGATAGAAATAGATGCTCTGCATTGAGAGATTTTGGGAAGTAAATGAACAATACAGAGCTATAAACTGTCAATCCCCCTCTTTGTTTGCTGCCATTGACTCTGCCTTATCAATGTCACCCAACTGGCTGTGACTACCCTTCTTCTTTTACCTCAGTGTCCAGATGGCTGTGCGGGGAGGGGGGATTCCTTGGTGATGGGTTGGTGATCCCAGTAGCAGAAGGGTATCTCATTGCATCCATCACCTAGACAAGTGGGGAAACATGCAGCAGCTCATAGGAGGTGCCAACTGACAGTGCCCTACACCAGGGTCCCTGCAGTCTCTTTCAGCCCGCACTTTGGTAACATGACTTTGATGTCCTTTGCTCTCCCCAGTTCCCAAGCCTCCCCCTTCACAGACTCATATGTCTTTTAATGAATCCTAAGGTGGAACACATGATACTAGGTTACACCTTAATGAATTATGTAGTTGAAAACCAAGTTGAGCTCTTTTCTGCTTGTTAGTCTTTCTCACGTTGTCTGACAAGCTTATAGTCCAGCAGCTGCTGTGTGAAAGGGATCCCCATTCCTTGCAATTGCAGCTTAGAAACATAGAAACATAGAATGTGACGGCAGATAAGGACCGCTTGGCTCACCTAGCCTGCCCATTTTCCTACCTAACAGATAAGCTGCAGATCCTAGTTAACCAACAGCTTACTTCCTCCTCCTACCCCCCACTAGGACTGCCTTATGTCTGTCCCATGCATTCTTGAATTCCCCCACTGTTCTTGACTCCACGACCTCCTCAGGGAGGCTGTTCCATGCATCCACAACCCTCTCTGTGAAAAAATACTTCCTCACATTACCTCTGAGCCGTCCCCCATCTATCTTCAAATTGTGTCCCCTTGTTCTTGCACATCTCTTTTTCTGAAAGATGCTACCCTCTTGGACTTTGTTGATTCCCTTGAGGTACTTGAAAGTTTCTATCATGTCCCCTCTCTCCCTTCTTTCCTCAAGGGTATACATATTAAGCTCCTTTAGTCTTTCTTCGTATGTCTTCTGGTGCAGACCCTGCACTATTTTGGTTGCCCTCCTCTGGACAGCCTCCACTCTGTCTATGTCTTTGCGGAGATGGGGTCTCCAGAACTGCACACAGTACTCAGATGGGGTCTCACCAACTGTCTGTACAGAGGGATAAAAATTCCTGTTTTCTACTATTGATGCCTCTCCCTATGCATCCCAGTATCCCCAGCCTTCCTTACTGCCGTCTCACATTGCTTGCCCACCTTTAGGTCATCTGATATAATTACCCCCAGGTCCCTTTCCATTTTTACTGTTGTCAGTATCTCACCCCCCATTGTGTACTCTTCCCCTGGGTTTTTGTTTCCCAGGTGCATTACCTTGCACTTCTTTGCATTGAATCTGAGCTGCCATACTTCTGACCATTCCTCCAACCTTGCCAAGTCCCTTCTCATCCTTTCCACTCCATCTTGTGTATCAACCCTGTTGCAATAGAAACACAGCTTGCTGCTAGTCTCTTCCTTCTGAGGTTGTGGTCATTGTCCTGTCTTTAGAAGAAAGTTTTAGTTTATTGTTGATAGATTCTTCCTCTTATAGTCATGAAACAATATATAGTATTGTTGTCCCTGTTTGGTGATAGCCCGGTTGGCTGTTGCACTTGCTGTAATGTGTACATAAATCAACTGCTATTTAACTCCTGACTTTGTTGTGACATCTAACATGGATATATGCACCAAACACAATCTCCTCCTACAATGAGTGACCCCCTGCTCCCTGAAACCCTGTGACTCTTTGCTCCAAGAGCAGGCTCCACCCCATCCTTCTCTAAAGGGGAAAAAATTGCACTTATATAGGACCAATATCTGCGTGTCACCAACAACTTGTAATCTTGGGTGATACTTCTCCTTACCTCTCTCCTGCTATATGCAACTAGGGGTTCTGACTATAAGCATTACCAATTGATCTCCTGGAATGTCCAGGGCTTATGCTCGCCAATAAAAAAGGAGGCAGATACTCTTAAACATTAAACAAGAATTTGTCAATGTCGAATGTTTGCTTGCTGGTATTAGCATTGGAAATGCAGGAGTTAGACAGGCAGTGAAATATTGAACTTCATGCCAACCCCTCCTCCACCCTATAGAGACAGACAGGCATTGGGGTATGCATGTTACCCAAAACGTTCATGCCATTTCACCTCACCCTATCCTGCAGACACCGACAAGTGTTGAGGTGTACCTTCAGGTGTTTGACTTTACAGTCATCCCACTCCAAAAGAACATATGTTGAAATGGGTGCAATATAGGAGAATAGGGTGAACTCTGGGGCCAAAGAGTCCAAGGCACACCTCGATGCCTGTCATTGGCTGCAGGGTGGGGAGGGGGTGGAATGGCATGACCATTACTGTCAGCAATCCAAGGGCACACCCCTGATGCCTGTCAGTCTGTACAGGGTGGGACATTATGGTTAGAAACCCTAACGCCCCAGGCTTTTGCTGGTATTTGCACTACAAATTTTCAACATGGCCTTTCTGTGACCCCCACCACATGAAAGCATTTGGGATCTCTTCTCATGAACAGTGGCACTGTGATTTTGTCAATGTGTCTCGAACTTTGAGTTCCCACAGCGACTGTGGCATTGTGCGCCAGATGTACGAAAACAGAGATCAGACAGGATGTGAAGAATGACAACTGTACCATTCATAGGGAGGTGTGAAGAGATGGCAATGTTGAAAATCTGTAGTGAAAATATTAAAAATACTCAAATGTCCAAGCGTACGTGGAAACTGCGCATCGCGTGCACATAACACAGTCATTTTGTGGAATTATTTTACCAAATTTTCAACATAGGCATTTTGTGACCTCTGCTCATGAACACTGTCACTATGATTTTCTTAATCTGTCCCAGACATTGATTTCCCACAGAAACCACGCTATTCTGCGCCAGATGTTTAAATGCATATTTCGGGCAGGATGTGAAAAATGACAGCTGTACTGTTCATAAGGAGGTGTGAAGAAATGCCAGTGTTGAAAATCTGGAGTGGAAATACTACAAATTTATGAAGTTATGAGGGTGCATGAAAACTGCACAACGCACGCTTGTAACACAGTCATTTTATGGACGTTTGTCACCAAATTTTCAACATAGGCATTTTAGGACCTCTGCTCATGAACAGAGTCACTGTGATTTTACATACAAACATATGAATCTGCTAGCAGAACAGACCAATCGGTCTATCTAAGTCTGCCCAAGTGTGGAGCTAGCACCCTAGATTGCAGCTGCCCCGGCCTGCTCCCCCTCAGTTCCTCCCCCGCTTGTTCCACCCCGTGCCCCCCTGACTCTTGCTTTATCCCACTGCTTCTTAAAGCTATTGACTGTTCTACATATTACCACCCCCTCTGGCAGGGCATTCCAACTAGACACCACCATCTTAGTGAAGTAGTGCCTCCTCATTTCCCTCTTGAAATGTCCCCCTTCCAGCCTTAGTCCATGCCCCCTCATCTCTCTTCCATGCCTCAGTTTAAACACCCCCTCAGTGCTAGATTTATTTACCCCCTCAGGTATTTAAATGCTTCAATCATATCCCCCATCCCTCCTCTCCTCCAGTGTGTACATATTCAGCTCCTTCAGCCTAACTTCATATTCCTTTCCTTCCATCCCCTTTAACATTTTTGTTGCCCTCCTTTGCACTCCCCCTCCAGTAACTTTATATCTCTCCTAAGGTATGGCCTCCAGTATTGTACTCGGTACTCCAGGTGCGGTCTGACCAATAATCTATAGAGAGGTAGGATCACATCCCTGTGTCTGGATGAGAACCCCCTTGCGATGCAGCCCTGCATCCTCTTTGCCTTCACTGCTGCTCTCCTGCACTGGGCCGAGTTGTTCATGCTCCCAGTTACCATCCCCCCTAGGTCCTTCTCCTCCTCTGTGATCCCCAACCTCATCACCCCAACCAATAGTCCCTCTTCTAGTTCTTATCCCCGAAGTGCATCACCTTACACTTCTTTGCGTTGAATCCTAGCTGCCACTCCACCAACCATGTCTCTAGTTTGGTTAGGTCCCCCTGCAGTTTTTCCCATTCGTCCTCTTTGACCACCACCACTCCCAATTTGGTATCATCTGCAAACAGACTAACCCTGCTCCCCAGTCCATGTGCTGTATCAGAGATAAAGAGCCCAAATAGCACCAGGCCCAGCAGTGACCCCTGCGGCACCCTGCTTGTCACTGCTGTGGGCGCTGAGAGCTCCCCCCCACCACCCTCTGCACCCTCCCATGTAACCAGTTCTCTATCCATTTAGTCAGCTTTTTTCCCACCCCCACTGCCATAAGCTCCCCCAGTCTCCCATGAGGCACTCTCTCAAAGGCCTTACTGAAGTCCAAGTACAGGACATGTACCGCATGGCCCCTGTCCAACTCCCTTGTCACCCAGTCATAATACTCTATTAGGTTGGTTTGACAAGACCTCCCTGAGATGAACCCATGTTGCCGCCCATCTTGGAGGCCATTACGCTATAGGGATGCCGCCAGCCGCTCCTTCAGTATCACCTCCATAAACTTACCCACTATGGATGTGAGGCTGACCAGCTGATTATTTCCTGGCTCCTCCCTAGGCCCACTCTCGTGTATGGGCACCACATGGGCCACCCTCCAGTCCTGGGGCACACACCCCGTTTCCAGGGAGGTGTTGAGCAGATCTGCCAGTGGTTCAGCCAACAGCTCTGCAGTCTCCCTCAGCACCCTTGGGTGGATGCCATCGGGATCTGGTGCTTTGTCCACCCTTACTGCCCTCAGACCCTCTAGCACCCTACGCCCTATGATCACTTTGCCCGTCACCTCCTCCTCCCTTTCCCGACCCCCCAACCCATGCTGGTAGTGGACCATCCCTCTCCTTAGTGAAAACAGAGCAGAAGTACTCATTTAGAATTTCCGCTTGCTCCTCATCCTTTTCCATTCAATCCCCTCCCAGCTTTATCCTCACAATATGTTCCTTGCACTTCCTCTTTTCCCTGAAATACCTAAACAAATTCTGGTCAGATCCACCACGACTGCATAATGAAGTTAGTAAAGCTGTGTGGAATTGTTAAGGAGGTATGGAGAAACAACACAATGATTTGTAAGTAGTAAGATTAGTTTTAGTTCCTGTTCTAAGGAAGGCATACACGTTATTAGGAAAATACATGGAGGTGTACATTTTAATGGAAGGAATAGGAAGCACTGTAGGTTTACAAAAGAACCCCAGAGCAAATGCCACTGATTTATGTGTTATCTCAGATGATATTGGCCGGGCAGCCACATTTTAAAGAAAACACAATTGCACATACCCCAATAATGCAAAGCATTATGGGAAACATATGCAAATCCCCATGATGGTACAGAAGGTGGCAGCACATGAAAAAGTAATGGCTGGCATATGTTCAGCCTTGGGATTATTTACACAGGTTTTTTTTTTTTTTAGAGAAACAGGGGTTTTGTCCATGAGGTGATGTAAGTTATATTTAAGCAATATGTTAATGTCAGCAAGTCAGGTGTAATGATGATGGACTGTAAGCAGAGAAAATGTGATAGTAACTTTCAGAGGGGGTCGCTTTTGATAAGGGCAAGGTAGTTATACTAACATACTAACACAGTAACATACTAAAATGCCAGTAGACTAGGCCTAATGGTCTTTCGTGTCTGCTTGTTTGGTCAACCCCCACCCTGGGAGCTGACCTTGCTGCCCCCCCCGGCTTCTCTCTTCCCAGTCCCAGATATTCTCGCTGCACTGGTTTTTGCTTCCAGAACCCTTCCCCTGTACCTGTCCCACCCCCTCTTGAACTCCTCCACCATCTCTGCCTCCATCAGCCTCCTGGGCAGTGCATTCCATGGCTCCACCACCCTCTCAGTGAAGTAGCACCTCCTCCTTTCTCCCCTGAATCTCTCCCCCCCCAGATTCCACCCATGCCCTCTAGTTGCCACCCCTCCTTCCTTCAGAGCACCCTGACTGCCCCTCCCCTACTTACCCTCTTCATGTACCTGAAGACCTCTATCATGTTCCCCCGGTCCCTTCTGTCTTCCAATGTGTACATATTTAGCTCTCCGAGCCTCTCCCCATAGGTCCTATCCCCCAAGCCCCAAATCATTTTGGTTTCCCTCCTCTGGACCCTCTCCAGGAGTTCAGTGTCCCTCTTTAAATGTGGCCTCCAAAACTGCACGCAGTACTCGAGGTGCGGCCTCACCAAGCAGTTATACAGTGGGAGTATCACTTCCCTCATTCTGGAGATGATTCCCCTAGTGATGCATCCAAGCATCCTGTTGGCCTTTGCCGCTGCCCTCCTACAAGTCTCCGAATTGTTCATCTTGACATCCACCATCACCCCCAGGTCCCTCTCAGCCATTGAGACGTGTAGCATTCCCCCCCCCAGGGTGTACACTTGGCCTGGGTTTCTGGCTCCCAGGTGCAGTACCTTGCATTTCCCTGCATTGAACCTCAGTTTCCACTTTATAGACCATCTTTCCAGAGCCTCCAGGTCCCCCTGTGGGGCCACCCTCCCCTCCACCCCATCCACCACCGCCCCCAGTTGTGAGTCATCCACAAAGAGACTCATCTCACTCCTGATACCCTTCCTTATGTCCGAGACATAGGCGTTGAACAGGAGGGGCCCAAGGGCCTATCCCTGAGGGACCCCACTAATGACCCTCCTTGGGGATGAGACTATCCCATCAATCACGACCCTTTGGGTCCAGTCCTGGAGCCAATTGCCTATCCATCTGATCATCTGGTTCCCCACCCCCATTTCTCCCAGCTTATCCAACAGGCCCCCATGAGGAACAGAGTCAAATGCCTTGCTGAAATCAAGAAAGAGGACGTCCACTGGTCTGCCCAGGTCCAAGGCACTCATCACCCAGTCATAGAACTCCACAAGGTTTGTCTGACATGATTTCCCTGGGATGAATCCATGCTGTCTATCGTCCAGGCACCCCAACTTTTCCAGGTCCCCCCCAGTCTCTCCTTGACAATGCCCTCCATCACCTTGCCCACCACCGATGTCAGGTTGATGGGCCTGTAGTTCCATGCCACCTCCCTTGATCCCCCCTTGTGGATAGGCACTATATGCACCACTTTCCAGTCCTGGGGCACCCACCCTGTCCTCAGAGAGATGGTGAAAAGCTCCTCCAGGGGTTTCGCCAGGACATCCGCCAGTTCCTTCAGCACTCTGGGATGTAATTTATACGGCCCTGGTGCTTTCTCCATCTTAAGGGACCTGAGGGCTTCCCTCACTCTCTCTGCCATGATTTCCACCTCCACTACCTCATCCCCCTGCTTTGCCTTCCCCTCACCTGCCAGTGAAGTCCCCCTCTCCCCAGATCCGCCGATCGGTAAGGGTCCCCCCCCCCTTCAGTTTCACCATCTCCTCCCATGTATGATGCAGCACCCCATTTTCCTTGGTGAAAACTGAGGCAAAGTACTCATTTAGTACCTCAGCCTGCTCACCCAGGTCTTGTGCCCATCCCTCCCCTGTTTTAATCCTGCTAATCTGCCCCTTCACCCTTCGTTTTTCCCCAGTGTATCTAATGTATCTGTGTTATGCTTGTGATAATGGGAATATTAGAAAAGTATGAGGACTATGCAGAAGTGGAGTACAGATATGTACAGTTTCATAAATATGTGCTCAGAGTGCAGGCAAATATGAAATGCAGGTTTGTTTTAGAAACAGGTAAAAATAGCAATACGTGCAGCTGATAGAAAGATAGATAATTACATAGACATGCAGGTCCTGTCCACACTACACTTGAAAAAGCTGTAATGGATTCAAGCCGTTACAGTCTGTAAACATTACAGTGCTTCCACACTGCCAGTGAACAATGTGGATAATGGTTTGAAAACATTACAGCCTGTTCTCACTGAGTGCGAAAGTGCGTGTGATCTCATCCCTGTAGTAGCACTGCACATCTCATGGTGCACTCGGTGATGACAGCTGCATTTTGAGATGCCCTCCTACATGTCCTGTGGAGTACTGTGCATATGGCACAGTCGTATTATGTAAATAACCATATTTCACTGTTATGAGACACACTTATGTTGTGGAGGTGACAGAGAGGTTCGAGGGAGGGAGATCTGTATGTTGGAACTGGGGCTATGTCAGTGAGTGGGAGGGAGGAGGAAGGGAGAGAGAGAGAGAGAGAGGGTGGGAGACATGGCATCAGTTCTGCCAGTATTAGGGCACCTGGGCACAACAGACATTCATGTACTGCTGCTCTATGGCTGAAGGCAGACCCTCTGCTACTGCCTTCAGTGTTCCCCACTGCTCCACTGTACACAGTGCCACACACCTATTGTCCACTGTAGCAGTGCTCCATGAAGCACTCAGGAGCTCCACTAATGTATGCGTTCACTACTGGCACTGCTCTGCAGGTCGTATTGCTGCCACATCACACATGGGCAGGCAGGGTACTCACAACACTCAGCACAGTGAGAAGAGTAATCAAGGACAGTACACAGATACCATCAGGAGGTGGCTCTCGGGGAGGCAAGTGCAGACAGAGAGGTAGGTTAGGTGGGGACATGGGGGTACACCTGGGGGTGTGTGCATACAGCTGTCAGGTTACTGTGGTATAGAGGCATCACAGTATTGCAGCCAAGACCCATGCTCCACACTGCCATCTGCATATGTCCGGGTAGCCTCTGATTTCCCTGCATGCAGTGAAACAGTGCTGCAATGCTTGCAGGTATAGTGGGAGAATGGAGGCTACATGGTGGAGCATTTAGACACAATTGCAATTAAAAACTGATAAAGGTGTAAAGTTGTAAAAAAGAGTGAAATAACCACGCTGGTATGCACACCACAAAGTGGTTCTTGGAAGGATACAGATTGGGGATGGCTCAATTAAAGGAGTAGTCCACCCAGAATTTGCAAAAACATATGTTATGAAGAGTGTTTTGAACTGTATTTAAAGTCCTAGTGTGTTCTTCCCTTTGTCTGCTATTAGGAGTTTTTCTTAAATTAGGCTGCTAGCTTTAGGGTAGTTTTATGACCCCTGGGGGATCTCCATCGCAAATAGGTTTATTGCGTTCTGCCTCCTACAATGCACCCTGTCTCATGTGACAGTGACATAGCCAGGCCCATAGAGTTAGTATATGCAGTGCTTTTTAAAATCAGTTCACAACAGCAGAGCTTTGTAACTGTTCTTATTCAGTGAGCACAAACGACAACAGTTACAATTTAGCAGATGCCTGAGAGCTACCTAATTGGGGTTTCTGTAAGAAAACAGCTACTAAATGGCTCTAATTCACTATTTGTGTTTTTTGGGTGTGTCAGTAATATGTGTTTTCATTTTAAAATTTAATTTCATCAAACTACGCACAACAATAAAAAGCACAGAAATTGCCCCAGATCATCACTGCTATAATTAGTAAAGACTACAGAAGTTTTCTTACAGAAAACTCACTCAGTTAGCTAAAATGTAGGTACCACCATTCTTTTTTTTTTTTTTTTTAGCAGGAGAGACACACTAAAGCTGGTTTACAGGTGTGACCTGGGAGCACAAGGAAGTTAAGTAATTTGCTCAGGGACACACAGTACGCATGTGGAGGCTGTGGGATTCAAATACAGGACACCAGGTTTGCAGCTCAGCACCTTAGACCACCGCACTATGCTGCCTCCTCTATTCTAATAGGTAGAACTGTCAGTTAGTGCTGATTTTGCTCTTAGACATGATTTTCAATTTTGTTTTGGTTACAAATGTGAAGTATCTTTTTAATAAAGTATAAAAATATGTATGTGCGAGTTATTTTCTGTTGGCGAATATTTATTTTATTATTTGGAAAAGTGGGGTACATTAAATGTGTAGTGCAATGAACCATTGTATAATGGGATCAAATGTGTAGCTGAAATAGTCACTGTCATCCTGTTGTATTCATGCTATACCACACACAGGAGAAAATGTGACTTTAAAGTATTTTGCAGTTTCTAGGCTGCAGCTTCATACCATACACTTCATTTATAAAAAAAAAAATGAAAATCGTGTCACAGACCAAAATCCATACTAAATGCTAGTTCTACCTAATAGAAAGCTGGTAACTACATTTATAGTTTAGCAAATGCTTGAAATCTAGCTGAGTTGGTTTTCTGTAAGAAAACAACTAGAGTCTTAACTAATTATAGTGGTAATGAGCTGGGCAATTTCTGTGCTTTTCTGGTTGTGTATAGTTTGATAAAATTAAGTGTTAAAATTAAAACACTCTTGCAAGCTAGACCTGACACACACACAGAAAACAACAATAGTGAATTAGAGCTTAATTTAGTAGGGGTTTTCTTATAGAAACCCCAGTTAGCTAGCTCTCCGGTATCTGCTAATAGGCTAATTTAGGAAAAACTCCTAATAGCAGACAGAGGGAGGGACACACTAGGACTTAACATACAAATCAAAACACTCTGCATAACATATGTTTTTGCAAATTTTGAGTGGACTGTGGACTACTCCTTTAAAATTGCAAGCTCAGTAAAAAATATACACTGCAGCTTCTTGCTATACTGACATGCTTCAGCTGATGCAAAATACAGAGTAAGGTGGTGGGGCAGGGTTGGAGGACAGGTCTGAACAACACCATATACCCACCAGGAGGGACTTTCTATCTCTTGGAATGTATTTGTGAAAATGTGTGACCAGGAGAGGAATGTAAGCTGAGCCAATGCTGTTTAAACAAGTGCTGTATAGGGAAGCAGTTTCAGGCTTTTCCTTCTGAAGCTTAAGCTCTGATGCCCCAGGCAGCTCTGATAGTCAAATGTTCCAGCATGATAGATCCACCTCATGTCCCTCCCACATGAACCAAAAAAAAGGTGGGGTGGATCTTTAGGAGCTTCTTGGGTGGAGGTGGGGGTGGATCTTACTCCCCCAAAAAAACTAATGCTGCCTCCCACTACTCAGGTTCCAGTTCTTGTACCTCCCATTTAAGAAAGAAAATAGTACACTACAACCATTGACTAACATGAAAGTGTATTTATTTGAGGGCGGAAAACATTTCTTGGAGGCGGGTAAGGTCGAGGAGACTATTTATACCTTCAGTCAGTTCCACGGACAGAAAACATGACATCACTCCTTTTGTATATGCAAAACATCTGCAGACTCCGCCTACTGCAGCCATAAAAAGTCCTTTTCCCCTCCCTTTATGCCCTGTGCTAACCCTAATTCCCTGGAGGCCTTAGCTTTTTTCACCCTCCTGGTCACCTCCCTTGACCAACTGCCGTAAGCCTCCTTATCCTCTCCCTTTCCTGTTCTCCTGTACTTCTGGTATGCAGCCCTCTTTGCTCTCACCCCTTGCAGCAATTCCTTGTTCAGCCAGAATGGTTTCTTGGCTCTGCTCTTCTTTCTCCTGGCCCTATTGCAGGCTACTGTGGCCTCTGTTAGCCCAGTCTTTATGACTCCCCACTTTTGTTCTGCATCCATCCCCAGCCTTATATCCTGGAGTCTCCCTTGCAGTATAGCTCACATCCTCCCAAAATTCACCCTACTAAAGTCCACCACCTTAGTGCCCATGCCTCTTGTCTCCCTGCCCAGCACAAGAATGAGCCACACTGTTTGGTGGTCACTACTCGCTAGTGAGTCGTCCACCCTTACCTCCCTCACTGCCTTCCCATTTTCCAGTACTAGGTCCGGAGCCTTGTAGGCCCACTTACCAATTGCATCAGAAGGCCATCCTGGAATGCATCAAGGAGCACCTGCTCCCTGGTACTGCTAGTGCTCCAGTCAACCCCTGGTAGGTTAAAATCACCCACTATCACCACACTCCTCCTTCTACACACCCTCCTTATCTGCTCTCCCAACTCCCCATCCAGTTCCCTGGATTGGGCTTGTGGTCTGTACTCCACTCCCAGCCTCAGCTTTCTGCCCTTGGAGTCCAGGAGCTGCACTCAAAGCACCTCTGTCCTCTCCTCTTCTCCATTGTCCCTTATTCATTTGATCCCTTCACTCACATAGAGTGCAACCCACCCCCCGCTTCCAATCCCCCAGTCCCTCCTGTATATCCTGTATCCCGGGATTGCCAAGTCCCAGTCATGGTACTCTGTGGCCCAAGTCTCTGTCACTGCAGCAATGTCCACCTTCCCCTCTGAAAGGAGTGCCTGAAGCTCTGCAATTTTGTTGCCCAGGCTTCTTTCATTGAGAGAGACCACCTTCCACCCATACCCCTCCTTCTCCTCACTCTTCTCCTTGGCCTGTGTCCCTCCTCCCGGTAGTCCGCACCCTTTCTCCTCCTTATTCTTACCGGGTGGTGATGCCTTCTATTTTACACTCAGACCACTCTGCCCCCCCCCAGGTTACTGCGCCTCCGCCTTTACCTATATCTAGGGAGGTGAGCTCATTAGGCTCCCCTGTCTGGACCTTTCTACCAACCTCAGTCTTTTGGCAACCCCCCCCCACTAGTTTAAATCCACCTTAGTTTTTTTATCATGTCACTATTTCTCCTCTAGCAGAGTGGGCTCTAGTGACCTCAGGCCGCTGGCTCCCACACCCCTGGACCAGGTCGTGCATGCAAAAGAAACTCACCTTTCACTCAGGGTCGGCCATACCCACTCTTGTGTCCGGAGGTGCAGGGCACGGCCATCAGCTTGCAAGATTGCCCCACTATTTTCCACCTCCATTTTCTCCCCAGGAGCCGGATGTGCAATGGCACCAAAGACAAGTAGTACCGCTGCCAGCCACACTCCCTCCTCTTGAACATGCAACTGCAGTGCAGCTGGCCTCCGTAAGCCGCTGCTGCAGCATGATGCCATACACTCATCCACCCCAGAAGAAGGAGAGCGGTTGTGGGATGCTCAGTCCTTGCCTCCTGATGAAGCTGATTTGAGTGAAGCGCAGAGGCTGCTGGGTATTGGCTCCCAGTATATGTACTTGTACCTGGATACCTGTAAGCAAATAAAGCAATGTTTATTTGAATTTAATGCTGTTGTTTGAAGCATAATTTAAGGATTCATTACACCTCTGGAGTGCTGGACTGTGAATGTTTGTGATCAATTGTTCCTCTCCCCAGCCTGCCCCCAGCAGCCCAAGTCTGTTCCCGAACCTGGGTCACCAGTGTGGTGCTAGGTGTGGTGTCCAGTGTCTCAATCCTCAGCGCCAATGGGCTAAAATCCACCTTAGTAGAGATATACCCCTCTAATCCCACCTTTAATACTCCCTTCCATGCTCAAGTGTAGCTTTCCCCCATGTACAAGTCACTATTCCCCCAGACCCTACCCCAGTTAGTCACTAACCCATAATTTTTATCACAGCTGCTGTTTCTCGCCTTCCCCAGACAGCCCCTTCTGCCCGACCCCCCAGCTCCGTCCCTGAATTACTGGAGCTTACCTGATGCCTGGCCCAGGAGCGGTGCCTGTGGGGAATTGGGCATCATCCTGCCTCTGGGGATTTTTCCTCCTTTTTTCACCCCTTTTGAGCCTGCGCACCGTGCAATGGGTGCAGCAGCAGTCTCTGCCTCCGTGGAGGCAACCAAGCACCCTGGGCGCGGGTGAGCACTCCTAGCTGTGCCATTCACAGCACTGACCCCCCCACCCTGAGGAAGGAGAGCTGTGATGCTCAATCCTTGCCTCCCCCGCTGGCCCCTGAATGACCAGAGTCTGTTCCCGAACCTGGGTCGATGGCGTGGCATGAGGTGTGGCATCCAGCAACTAACTCATAATTTTTGGTGTGGCACCAATCCCTCAGCCACTCATTGAACTCCTTGATCCTAACCTTTCCTCCCTGTGCTTGCACATGGTACCAGTAGTACCTCCGAGAATTCCACAGACTCTTGCACCCCCTTACACTGCCTGCCCAACTCCTTGAACCTCCCCCTCACTACTTCCGTAGTCTCCACCGTCAAGCCATTTATACCCACATGCAATGCTAAATGAGGTTTCTTCCTCCACCTCGCTGCACACTTGAGCAGTGTCTGCCCTGCCCCTCTTGCAGTCAACCCAGAGAAAGCTTCAACCCAAATATGGCTGTGCCTTCCCCCTTCTGCCCTATCTCACCCCTTTCAGTATAGAATCCCCCAGGAAATGTACCTCCCCTCCCTTACCCCCTTTCCCTTCTAATGCTCCTTCCACCACCCCAGTATTCGTTCTTCCCTGTCCCTTACCTCAGCCAGCTGCACCCTCTGTGACTTCTGTATCTGCACCACCTAGTTCTGTCTCACTCCTTTTCTCTGCCTTATTCCTCCCATCCCTCTTGAACCCCTTCTCAGCCTGACTACTTCCTACTGGGCTTCCCATGTTGATCTCCCCTCCTCCACTGCTGATTTCCAACCCCTCTCCTATCTCCATTGTTGTCAATTTACAGACCCCATTCCCTTCGACCCCAGTAGTGATGCCCCTTCCATCCTTGCCCTTTTCCGTAGCCTTCTCTCCTCCAGTCACCCTCCTCCTTCCTTATTAGCTCCCTTGTACCCTTTCATCCTTGCTATCTCTTCCCCTACCTGTTGCCATCCATGTCATGCCCTGCTTGTCCTCCCCCCTTCAGTATGTTCCTCCCCCCCCATAGAAGAGGCTCCAAATCTATTCTAGTTGGATACACCTTCTACATCTCTTCCCCCTACTGGTTTCCCCTCTCCTACTTGTTCCCCTCCATGCCACCCCTGCTCCCTCCCTACCCACAGCCATCAGCTCTCTCCCCTGGTACTCCTCGTGGTCTCTTCCTCCCCCATCAGGAGTCCCTCCCCTCACCTCGGGCATCCCCTCCCTTCTCCTCTCTTTCTGCTAGTGCTTCTGATACTGGGGTCAGTTTCAGTCCCTAGTTTTTCTTCCCCTGTCCCCCCTTGCTATCCCCTACCCCCCCTATCCAGGATGCCTACCATACTCATCTGCCCTGCCACTTAGACTCCTCCCTAATCTCCACAGTTCCTCCCTCAAACTAGCCAGTTGTCTACAGACCATACAACCCTCATCCTCCAAGCCCAGTCCAGGATCATGGCGGACCCACACCCTGTACACCCCACCATCCTTCCAAAGATGCCCGCCCTATTGACATGCGGCACTTGCCCCATTTTGGTCCCCATCTTATGTTACAGGCTCTTACTCCTGGTTTCTGTACCCTACTACAATTGTTAGGCCCCTATTCACTCAAATTCCTGTTCCCTCCACACTAGTCCCCCTACTGCCCATTTGCCAACCGGGTTAATTCAGTCTCAAATCTCATCCATTAGATACAGTATTACTGTAGCAATCCTAAAGCCTCCTTGTCCATTTTTCACCCCTCAGCTACCATACTTTTTGTTCTCAGCCCTCATATAGTTTCACTTAGTCCAGTTAAAAATCCTGTTGCACTCCAAGGACCAGATATTAAGACTGCGCTGGGCAGTGGTGCAAGCCTGGGCACAGCACAACTGGGCTGCGCCGGGGCCAGGACCAGGACTAGGACCAGGACCAGGTGATATTCAATGGTGATGTGCCATGGCTCAGCACCGTTGAATATGGCAGGGAGGGTGCACACACTGCACATGGTATAGGGGCACTGCACCAGTACAAGATGCAGAAAGGGAGCAGGGGGATGTGCCAGCGCAAGTGCTGTTGCGCTAGGCACATCACCTGTGATATTCAGCCGGGGGCATAAAAATGAGGCCATAATATATGCAAGGTGCAAATGGGGCCATTTGCATGTCATTATGGCCCCATTTGTATGTGATGCGCTAGCTCCCTGTGAATTGCGCCTTGCTCCCTGCCAGGCTGCCCCCATCGGGGGTCGGAACCCTGGTGGGCTATTGCAGCCCCTTGCTCCGGTACACCCGATCGTGGGCCGCTGCATATTGTAAAATATCCCTGCTGGTCTAGTGGTAACTCCCCCTGTATGCCCGATCGGGGGCTGGATTAAAAGTTAATATCCCTGGTGGTCTAGTGGTAACCCCCCATATGCCTGATTGTGGGCCATTGTGGAAATGAAGAATTACCTGGTGGTCCAGTGTTCCCCCTCACCCACCCACAGAGGTCCTCAGCATCCCCTGTCATTGGCCTGCAGTACCGCTTCGCATTCTGCCTTACCTTCGCCGAATGATTAAGGTGATAGTATGATTCTGACGTTTGTTGGTCTGACAGTGTGATTGTTGGCTTGCACCATATTGTATTAGACAGGACCAGAACTGTAAATGAACGTGTTCTTTCACATTTCTAGTCTGTGTAGTACAGTATGGTCTGCAAGCTCGATGAGTCTACACTGTGGACAACTGGTGTACAAATCATACTCTGCGCTATCGTCGGTGGAACAGCTTTGGTGGAATGTGGTGGCTGCTGCACCCGCCAATAATGGGGAGGGTGCTGAGTGGCTGGGGACCCTCTGTGGGGGTTGGGGAGGGGGTACCACTGGACCACCAGGTAATTCTTCATTTCCACAATAGCCTGTGATCGGGCATACGGGGGTACCACTAGACCACCAGAATGATAACTCATTACTACAGCCCGTGATTGGGTGTACTAGGGTGGGAGGATACCGCTAGACCACCAGGGATATGAATGGAGTACTACATCCTGCAATCGGATGTATGGGGGGGGGGGTACCGCTAGTCCACCAGGGAGATTAACTTTTATTACAGCCCACGATTGGGCGTACAGGGTGGGGGGTCCACTGGACCACCAGGGGGGTATGTGTACCTGGCAACGGTGTTCTTGGTGGGCGGGTGGCCACCGACAGCTGGCGGCTGCTGTGCTGCACCTTGCAATACAGCAGCCCAACTGTGGGTGGCCGGGACTTGCTCCTGCTTTTCTGGAGCTCAACTTTGAGCTCCCCTGTGTGGCACAATGCAGGGTTGCACCGGCATATGTGCTGCACATCCTGGGTTGAATATCGGGCTGTGCCGGATATGCATGGGCATGCCCCCTGCATCTGCACTGCATAGGATTACATTGCGCCGCTGCACTTCCGGACATGCGCTGTGCCTGGCAGCCTTTTGAATATCCCACCGTGGTGCAATGCGGGGTTGTGCCAGGGCAACTCAGTTGCACCAGGTACAGACCCTTTGAATATCCCAGCCCAAGAATTATTCAGCTCAGTTAGAGAAATAAACAGAACAAATAAATATGTATTATTACAGCTATCCTAACAGTATAGCTTAGTACTTAGCTCAGTTAGAGAAATGAACAGAACAACTAAATCTGTATTATTACAGCAATCCTAAAAGTATCCAATCATTGCTTTGTCTCCACCCCAGAGACCCTGCTGTAATATGGGACCAAACAGGACCCTGGTCGGCCGGAAGGGTGGGCAACTCTAATGCCCCAACAGAGCTGCGTTGAGCTTACTCACTCCCCCTCTCTCACCCGCTCATTCTATTTCTCCCAGCACTGCAGGCTGCCCTTTTGTACTGGGCTCCTGCCTGTGTTGGCACTCTTTTTGCCCACAAAGCAATCTGCAGCAGTCCCGTCAGAGCTCCACTGAGCTCACTCACTCTCCCTCTCTCACTCGCTCATTCTGTTTCTCATGGTGCTGCAGGCTACCCTTTTGTACTGGGCTCCTGCCTTCGTTGGAACTTTTTTCTGCTGACAAAGAAATCCACAGCAGTCCGGACAGAGCTCCATGAGTTTGTTCACGGCCCCCCCTCTCACTCGCTCATTCTGTTTCTCCCAGCGCTGCAGGCTGCCCTTTTGTACTGGGCTCCTGCCAGCATTGGCGCCTTTTTCTGCCCACAAAGAAATCCACAGCAGTCCTGACAGACCTCCGTTGAGCTCGCTCACTCCCCCTCTCTCACTTGCTCATTCTGTTTCTCCCGGTGCTTCAGGCTGCCCTTTTGTACTGGGCTTCTGCCTACATTTGGGACCTTTTTCTGCCCACAAAGAAATCCACAGCAGTCCCGACAGAGCTCTGTTGAGCTCACTCACTCGCTTGTTCTTAATCTGTCCCAAACACTGATTTCCCACAGTCACTGCGCTATTCTGTGCCAGAAGTGTGAAAACACATTTCAGCCAAGATGTGAAAAATGACAGCTGTACTGTTCATAAGGAGGTGTGAAAAAATGCCAGTGTTGAATATCTAGCGTGAAAATATTACAAATTTGCGAAGTTACAAGGGCCCTTGGAAACTGTTCAATGCATATTTGTAACACAGTCATTTTATGGACTTTCGTCACCAAATTTTCAACATAGGCATTTTAGGACCTCTGCTCATGGAAAGTGTCACTGTCATTTTCTTAATCTGTCCCAAAAACTGATTTCTCACAGCGACCGCGCTATTCTGTGTCAGAAGTGCGAAAACACATTTTGGCCAGGATGTGTAAAATTACAGCTGTACTCTTCATAAGGAGGTGTGGAAAAATGCCAATATTGAAAATATGGAGTGAAAATACTACAAATTCGCAAAGTTACGAGTGTGTGTGGAAACTTCACAATGCACGCCCGTAAAACAGTCATGTTTGGGAATTTTTTCACCAAATTTGCAACATAGGCTTTTTGAGAGCTCACCTCATGAACAGTGGCACTGTCGTTTTGTTAAACAGTTAAGAAAGGTGATTCTGTATAGTGACCGCAAAATCACCTTTTGGGACTGAATAACACCATGATAGTGACTGACTTCATGAGGAGGGGTCCCAATAACCCCATGTTGAAAATTTGGTGCCAAAATTCCCAAAAATGCCTGAGATAAGCACCAAAGTTGAAAAAAACCTATTTATGCCATTATACAGCTTACCAACAGTTTTCAGTTCGCAGTCGGCTTTGAAGAGTACAGACATGTTCCTGGTCCACCAAAGATAATTGCGCTGAGCTCTGGAGGTAAGTATGGGGTGAGGGGTGGTGTGGGGAGGTAGGGTGCACAGAGGGTGGCTGCGGGTTGGGGAGGGGTCATGAGACACTGTGAGGGACCATTTTCTTGGTTTCAGGGAGGAAAAAAAAGACATCGCGGGAAGGTTTTGTTTTTTAGGTTTGTTTTTTGCACACTGGGGTGGGCTCCCAGTGTGCTACTTGCATTTTGGGAAGGGGGTACTGAAGCCGATGGGGACTGGGCCTCCCATCGGCAAAGAAAGATTGTTTGTGGGGGCATGATGTCGAGGGGGATTGGGCACCCCCCTTGGCACACAACAAATGTGGGGGGCATTATGCTGATGGGGAGTGGGCTCCCCCGTCTTCAAATGAACTGGGTCAGGGGCATGCTGACAGGGGGATTGGGCACCCCTGTCAGCTTTCATGGAGCTCGGAGGCAGCACAGTTGCTGCCTCATTGATGAAATGTTACACCAGGCAAGGTTGGTACCACCCTGCAATGACGGGTTGCTCTGTCATTGCAGCAGAATGGCTGACACTGCAATGATGAGGCAGACCCTGATTGCAGCGGTGAAATCGTTACAAGTTGGTGACACTCTACAGAACCAGTGTCATCAGGACACTGGGCCTACATTGGTTGAGCACTGCCAAGCCCAACAATGCAGTGCTGGTATTGGCTGCCACAGTGCCGCAGCTCCACAACCTGCTTCTTTCCTAAGCTGCCACATAATGTTTCCTGTGCATGCGTGCAAGCAAACATATAAGTGAGCTGATATTGCTGTGCTGCAGGAGACACATCTGCTCTCCTCTGAGACACGGAAACTCACAAGAGAATGGGTGTGTGATGTTGTGGGTAGTTCATACTCCACAAAAGCCAGAGGGGTTGATATCCTATTTAATAAATGCCTTCAGGTACAAATCCTGTCAGTGGTAAACTCTAAAGAAGGCAGGTGTGTGCTGACCAGAGTAGTCCTCGACTTACAGACAGTACTACTGGGGAACATCTGTGGTCCTAACTCAGATGCAAATAACTTCTTCCCAGAGGTAGCACAGGGGGCTGTCTGGCGTGCTTCAGCCCAGGGTCTGACTAGTCCTAGGATGGAACTTTAATGAAGTGTGGGATTAAGTGTTGAACAAACTGAGGAGATGCAACCTGATCCTCACAAAGTCCAGGAGAGCACTTCATGCCATAGCAGAGGAATACCACCTGCTGGCTTCCTGGTGGACTCTCCACTCCACAGGGAGGGCTTTCTCCTTTCATTCTGCCCTACATTAAACCAGCAACAGAACTGACTTCTTTCTTTTGCCCTTGAAACAAATGCATGATGTTCAGACTGCCTCTATAGAACCTATAGTTAACTCAGATTAAGCTTGCATTTATCTTATCCTGGGTATCGGCCCCTTCACCTCTGATGCCACCCACTGGTGTAAGGATCCTTTCCAACAGTACCTCCCTGACTTTCAGTCATGGATCTCCAATGAAATATCCACCTTCCTAGATATTAATGATACTTCAGACATTTCCAAGGTGGTTCTTTGGGATGCACTGTAGGCTTACTTGAGAGGCAGAATTATCAGCTATGCTGCCCATGTCAAAAAGAGATGCTTGAAATAGGTTGGAGACCTGGAGCAGGCTTTGAAGGAGAAAGAGGAGTTGTACATCTTTCTTGACTCCCACAGCCCTCAGCTTCATTGGGACATTTTGGAACTCAAGTACCACATAAACTCTCTCTCTCTTCTGCAACAACTAAAACAACACTATGCAGGACCTGCCAAAAATAATGGGAATAAGGTGAGAAGGTAGGATGTCTACTTGTCTACCATACAAAGATGCAACAGGATGCAAATCATATTGGCTCAATCAGGCTAACCTCTGGGAAAGTCTCTAATAATTCCACTAATACAGGGGTCAACCTTAACCTTTTTTTGCACTAGCCAGCAGGGCAAGTTGATTCAAAATTGCACTAGCCCGCAGATGGTTGCACTAGCCCTTAATTATAATGGAAAATTTTGATCACTTATACAGGAAACAATGCAAGCAAAGCCAAGAAATACTTTGATTATTACACATTTATCCTACTCCCACACTGCTTCCAGCTCCCCAGCAGAAAAAAACAGACTGCGGTGCCATCATTGACAGTGAGCCCCACCTCCATTGTTTTGTACCATGGCCTCCTCTCTTACTCTTTCTGCCCCCCCCCACACCAAACAGAGAGAGGATATCACAACAGCAAATGTTCAATCAAGCAGTCATAGCTCTGCGCACACAATAGCTGACATCATCATGCACCTCACCACACTGTCTCCACCACCCACAGGGCAATGAACAGAGTCAGGCACAGAAAGACACTGTTTGTCCCCACCCTATAGTTGACTAGAGACCTGCACTTCTGAAAGTTTTTGTACAGTCTCAAGTGAGCCAGGACACATCTAAGATTTCTTTGGGGGTAGGGGGTAGACAAACCTAAGGGGCTTGGAGAAATAGAAAACTATGACATTTTTATTTGTAAAAGCATTGATTTTAATATGCTCTGCCCCAACAATAACAGATTTTTCTTTAACATTGTCCTTTCATCAACCTAGAGGAAACAATACACAGGCATAATACTGTACTATTTCTGTATAGGATGATCTACGCACCCCAGGAATGCTTATTTCAAGGTTTCAAATTATGTATTTTATCAAGGTTTGTTTGTGTACTATACATGATCCAAAGCTTTGTTTTTAGGCTAAAAGAACATGCTGAGTGGGATAAGGGTGGAACTGTATGGATGGTGATGGCTGGCATGGTCCATTTGGAAGAGCTGGGGAACCCCTACACTTTCCAGTAATGGCAGCTATGGATCTATGGATGGTCATTTCAGAGTCTGGTCTGCAGTGGTGTCCAGGAAAAGAACAGAGTTAAGAGATTTGGAGAGGAGAGGGAAGTTATGGTGAGGCTGGGATAAAACCCACCACCTGCAGGGCTGATCCTGTATACCTCTTTGCATTTTGTCACTGAAATGTTGAATACAAACACTCAAAATGCAGAGAAATGAGGGGCACTGGTCTTAATATTGGACAAATTGTTAGACATAGACACATTCAGAAAACTGGAACCTAGTGACTTAACAGCACTCTACCCTTGATCACACCCTGGACACTAGCTGAAAGTCTTAACAGTAGAGTGATAATGACTCACATTGAGTCTTTTGTGGGATCCCTCTCTTGAACTGCCAGATAACTGCAGCTGTTAATGTGCTGTTAATCACTCCAGGCCCTCTGGAACATTGAAAGAGATTAACATGAGGACTAGAGAATGCTAATGTAGAGACTTTTTTAACTTTATTAACAGCCATGAAAATCTGCACTAGTCAAGACAGGCAAGTAGAGAGTTAGGTGCACTAGCCCTGGTCAGTTTGCACTAGTGTTTGGGCTAGTAAAACAATGTTAATATCGACCCCTGCACTAATATATATACAGCCTTTGGGCCTTTTATTCTGAACTACACACATCAAAAAAGGGACTCACAGACCCAAATATCAATGACTTCCTGCAGGGAGTCAGATGGTTAGTTCTGTCAGAGGCCCAATTCGCAGACCTGGATGCACACTTCACGTTACATTAATTGCAGAGAGCAATTCAGGCTCTCCCCAAAGGTAAAACCCCAGGCCCAGATGGTTCTCCAATGGAGTTTTATCAAGCCTTCATGTAGACAGTTGAACATCAACTGCTGGTTACTATTTCTGCTGTCTACGCAAAGGGGACCCTCCCCCCATCCATGTTAGAAGTACTGATTACCCAGATGCCTGAGCAGGGGAAGGAACTACATAATGTTGTTAGTTACCATCCAGTCTCCCTTCTTTTTTTTTTCTCTTTTTACTGGCAGGTCCTCCGTCAGTCTCCTCCCTGGTCACAGCCCCCAGACTTCCACCTACTGTTTATTGTAAGCATTCTTCTGGTCACCCCTGGCTTACCCCCACTGAGAGCGGGGCTGCAGCACCGGTCCCCTATCCAGAGCCACGGGACCAGTAACTAGTCAGGAGTGCTTGGCTGCAGTGGCTAATTGAAGCTCCAGGTAGGGCTTCATGGAGATGGAGGACCCACCTGCCCCCTTTTTCCAGTTTTCTTGGGAGGTGAGGATGTGCAATGATGCCCACATCTGCCCCGCCTCCTATGCATGTGAGTGCCGGCAGCTAAGTGACTCCCGGCCTCCGCCAGGTGTCCTCCCTGCACTGAACACTTTCCCACCCTCCATCCACAGAAGGAGAGCAGTCCATGGGATGCTCCTTCCTTCTCCCCCCAGCCATCCCTCCAGTGACTCAGATCCATTCCCAAACCCGGGTCACTGGCATCGCAAGTGAAAATCCAACCACTGCGCCGACGGGCTGACCAGTCTCCCTTCTTAATGTGGACACAGAAATTCTGGCCATGATGTTTTTTTTATTCTTTGTTAGCTGGATACGGCCCACTAGACACAAGTGTTTTCAAGGCGAACCTGGAGCACAGGGGTGGTTAAGTGACTTGATCAAAGTCACACAGTAGGCAAGTGGAGGTTGTGGAAATCAAACCCAGATCTGCTAGATGTACCAAGCTCATTCACAGCTCATTATTTTAACCTCTAGGCTATACTGCCAGCCCCAGATTCTAGCCCTGTTACAGCAACAGTTTATTCTACAAAGCATAGGCACTCAGCAGACTGACTTTGTAAAATGCAGGATGGCTATGGATAACCTGAGATCTGCAGGAGACATTGTTTGGTCCATCTCTGCTCATTTTATCCCTTCTGTATTGGTCAGTGTGAACAGAGAGAAAGCATTTGATTCAAAGAGTGGGACTATTTGTACCAGGCCATGCAACCTATGGGCACTGGCACTAACTTCATAAGGTGAGTGACGCTCATGTACTCTGACCTCCTAGCAAGGATACTGATGGGCTTCGTGATCTCATCACCAGAGTGTTTTGGCAGGAGAACCAGGCAAGGCTGCTTGCTCTCTTCTCTACTCTTCCTCATAGCCATGGAACTTCTACTTTGGAAAATTTGGCATGACCCCAAGGTGGAAGTTGAAGGTATCAGTTTGTGGCAACTTAAAACCTTGCATATGCAGATGCTCTGCTGATTGCTGTATCTAACATGGCCTCTTCATTACCTGCCCTGTTAAGTATATTAAACAACTTCAGCCAAATTTGAGGGCTAAAGGCAAACTGGAGCAAGACAGAACTTCTACCACTGAACAAGGTAACTCAGAGGGTCCTATTCAGCATCTGAGACTCATTCAGCACCGATGGATGTCTCCTACTTAGGCATTAGACTACTAGATGACCTAAGGTACATTGTGGATCTCAATCTCAGCCCCCTCTACTGGTCCCTGGAGGCAGACTTTTGTAGGTGGAAAAAGCTGCAGCTTTTATTTGTTGGAAAATTGCTACCCACAAAATGATGGTCTTTCCAAAAATTTTATTTTGCCTAAACAGCTTACCCATCCCTATCCTCCTTACAAAATTCCACAGGTTCAAGTGGCTATTTGGCTCCTTCCTGAAGGAAGGGAACAGGTCAAGTCACAGTCTTTAGTGGTTGCAGGCCCTGGAGCAGAAGGGAGGCTGGACCCTACCCTGGCTTTGGCCATACTACCAAGTTTCAGGTATTAGGCACAACCTACACTGGCTCACTCCTCTCTCCACTCAGTCCCCAGTATGGCTAGCTAACCCCAGAATCTGGTAAAAATGTCTGAAACCCAAACAAATGCACTTTCTTTATTAATGTCCTAAGTTCTGATGAAGAGACTCGGGATCTTTTGAAATGTTAAGATATTTAAAACTGAGCAACAGGAAGAAGGGCTTCAATTAACATTGATGGAATCATGATATGTGTGTGTGTGTGTGTGTGTGTGTGTGTATATATATATATATATATATATATATATATATATATATATATATATATGATGACAATTCTTGCTAATATATGGACTAAAGAGGATCTGGAAACTGAAGTATTTATTCTTAAAAATAAACAGGACTCTGCATCAAAGCTCATACTTTAAAGTTTTTTTCACAGGGTTGAGGTCCCAGATTGTCTACATTACTTATCTACTGGGAACTGGTAAGATCTCCCCACTTTAAGTAATTTAACAGAGGAATCTGGAGAAGACTGTTACCATTTTATCAAAGGAATACTCTCCCTAGGACACTTGCTGGACTCTGCCTCTGAGGCACTTGACTTGTTTCAGAGTCTACCTGTGAGATAGGGGCTTCCCCACTCAGACATTTGGATACATCTCCAAATGAGACATGCCCTGAATATGAGGGGATTACCTTTGGTCACTCAGCATAATACCAAGTTGTCTTGGCATGTTCACTCTGGATATTCCACTCTTAACAACTTCAAGGGTGAATCTATGACTTTCTCCTGGAACCACACTGCCACACTCTCAAAAAGCAGCAAACTTCTTTGGTGGCAAAATTATCTTAAATGACTGTTAGACAGAGATGCCTAAAATGGTACATTCTGATTTCAGGGACATGCAATGTCAGCTGATACAGAAAAAAACCTGCACAGATGGTATAGTCCCCCATGAGACGGGCCTAATGTCTAACAACAGATGCTGGCAGTATCACTAAGATGTTGGTGTGCTATCCTATATTTTATGGTCATGCCCACTTTGCCAGTTGTTCTGGTAACAAGTCGCCTCCTTTTGCTCAAATGTTACTGGGCAACAATACCACTTGACATGTTTTTATGGATACTATGTGGACCATTCCCCCAAAAGTCTCTTGGACAAAGTCACAAGCTATGGCTCCTTCCAGCTGCCTTAGAAGCCAAGCAGCAGATACTTTTTTCCTGCATTATTTCTTTTATTGATTTTGCAAGCAAGCTCACACATCAATTACACATTAGAGGATAGCAGATTATACCATACAAATCTCCTCTTACAAAGGATCAATTTAGGACATCCCCTTATTGGTACATCATGGGGGGAATTACCATACCATTACTTATATAAAGCCACATAAAGTTATCCATTCGCATGCAGCCATGGAATAATCCAGGGAATCTGTCTACCAAACTAAGCCATAGTCGATTCCTAATTAACAAAAAGACCTCACGGCCATAATGATTCCCCTATTATTTACAAATAAATGAGCAAAAAGCAGCAGATACTTTTTAAATAGAAATCGGATACTTTCCAAGTTGGCCGAATATGAATGCCTGACCCACTTAGCTATGTGTAAGTTGGGTAGCTCTCATTTGGGAACCTTTTCTTCCTCTTGTACAAGCACAATCATTTTATGTACTTGCTGTGCTGCTGTACTGTTAGTTGTGATAGCATATATGTATTCGTATTGATGCTAGGTGTGTTTGTATTGTTATGGATAGATTTACCAGTTAATAGCTTTCATGAGCAAAAAAGATAAAAATGAGAAGGAAAATGTTTTAGAATGGTTTTAAAGTTGTACCAATTTCATTGCGCTGTAAGTGCATGCTGTGTTTGTTGTGTTCTGCATATTCTCAACAAAAACATTAAAAAAAAGAGGGACTGTAGGGTTAGAGGGAGGGTTTGGAGTAGATTCCCCTTCAAGAAATGAGTTCAGGGGAATAGGTAGAAGTTTCTTTATGGGCAGACTGAATGGACCCTTGGAAAGATTTTCAAAAGCCTGGACCCAGCACTTGCATCCATACTTCGGATGTGTGCAGCATCCCGGCAGATGTGTCAGGATGCTTATGTCAGAATTTTCAAAAATCCTGACACATCGGCAACACTTTCCACAGTTTACAGCAAACAAATGACACATGCATCGAAATTTGGATGCATGCTTCATTTTGGGGGCACAACTTGCAGCAATCATACTCAGACATTAGATCACCTCTTAGGTGGTCTAACTATCTGGGCAGATGTTGCACAGATGCATCAGAAAGATGGACAGGGCTGTTTCAAAATGCCACCCATGGGGGTGATTTTCAAAAGGGTTGGAGGCAGACGCAAATACATGCTACACCTGTGTCTGCATCCATCCATCCACTTGTGTCAAGGTTGCCCTGCTGCTATTTTCTAAACTTGTGACTGTTTACAACAAAAAGTCATTTTGTGGTAGAAAATGGAAACAATTGCATTCAAATCAGATGCAGCTCACAGCTTTGTCCAGTTTCAATTGTGTCTGTTTTTGGTCACTAACTTTGGATGGGGTCTAGTTCAAAATCTCGACATGTATGCTTCCAACACACAACATCCCAACTCTGCTTTCCCAAAACTCATCTGCCTGAGAAGTGTAAAATCCTAACATGACACTGCCCAACAATGGAAGTGTGACCATCATGGAGGTGATTGTATTTTAGTTCTCTCTCCGCACCCCCCATTATGAGGGGCTTCACCCCCCCACACCCCCAGTAACTAAAATTTAATCACCTCCACAGTGCTCACACTACCATAGTTGGGCAGTGTCATTTCCGGATGTTACACTTGTAGGGCAGTTGAGTGTCAGGAAAACAGAGTCGGGATGTTGTCTGTCGGGAACTCACATGTTGGGATTTTGTACGGATCCCCTTTGGATGCAGTTAGGTCATCTTATAGACTGTCTAGCAATCTTGGATGCATTTCTGTTTTGAAAATAGGAGCAGGCATATCTTGGACATATCCTTTTGAAACTCCCGTCCACGGTCTTTATCTGCCTTTGATGTCTGTGTTTTCAATGGACATGATGCTTGACTTTCACTGTCTGTCTTCTGCAGTGTGTCCTGTCATACTCATTTTTTGAGGGCAGGAGGGAGCTACTGCCAGGCTCCTATGCTTCTTCCTGGGGACCCTTTCTTTTGCCCAAGATGTTAGACTTTACATAAAAATTGATAGATAACCATGTACAGTTCTGTTGAATTAAATGAACTAAAAAACTGATAGCATCACGAACCTGATTGACATTTGCTGTGGCCAGGGTTGTTAAGATTATATTTGTAATGTAATCGATCCCAGAATACTAATTCCTTAAAATTAATCTATTACTTATTACCTTTATATTACTGTGATCAATGCACATGTTTTGTTATGTATGAGTAACTCACTGTTATGAAGCCAATAGTATTTGTGGATAAAGTTATGTACAGTATTATTGTGCAGATGTTCTGAATGAATGCTATAACCAAATAGCTGATATTTCCCTAGGACCACCTTCCAAATGATGTGTTTCATCCCAGGAGATTATTCCAGTGGATAATATATTAACAACTGACTGAATGGCTAACAAACTTACTAACTGACTAAGTTACTAACACAATACGTTTGCTCCTATGGGGTAAATCATGCCATTATGCCACCTTCTCTGTTGGCTTGAAACAAATGGTTTCAATAGCAATCATTTATTTATTGGATTGTGTTAACAAGGTAGGGCTTTCTGAGACTTGTGCCCATTTGTCAGGCGTGATCCGGGATTAATTACATACAATACAGCAGAGAGACATTATGGCTAGGTGCGACCAGCATAATGGAGATAACATTCAAGGCAACGTAACAATGCTTGTAACAATTCATACATTCAGGTAGAGATCACAAAGTGCCAGGTGCAGTTCTATTATAATGACCGCAGGACATTTGTGAACCATGACTGGGAGAAGACAGCGAAATGTTAATCCCTATAAAATAGTGTGTTAAGTCTTATAAATTGTAAGAAAAAAGCTAGAAATTTAATTGGCTGAAAGGCATCACCTGACCCTGCATCAAATCTCAATAAATGTATGGTCAGGTGCGAAATCTCCTTTTCCTCCCCCAAAAACTATTAAGAACCATTTTATAAGTGAAATATGCCCCTCCAGGATGTGCATCATAGGATTTTATTGCACTTCCCAGGGGTGTAAGGTCACTCTGCCTTCAACCTCATGCCTTTCTACATTCCTGGGGTGTGCATTAAATACAGGAAAAAGTATGGGGTGGTGTGTCAAACAAGAAGTTGACACACACTCAAGATGTTAGATGCTACATAAACCCCGAGAGCGAAGCTCGAGGGGTTTGTGAGAGCATCTAACACTGAGGGTGTGTGTAAACTTCGAGTTTAAATACATTACTCTATATTTTATTTTATATCATTGCTGGGTTTCCCTTTTTTCACCTCAGCAATTATGTAAAATAAAGGCATTCCAGTGCTTCCATGATCCGGCTTGGTTTTAGTCTGGTGCCCACATTTGAATCAGCCACATTTTAAAAATGTTTTAAAATGTTTTCTTTTTTTTTGTACCATGGTTCCAATATTTCTATTGTTCAACATGCTTAAGAAAATAACTTACCAATGAGTTCTTCTAGTGGTGCTGTTTTGGGTGAGAAGGAAGTGAGTGGTCAGAAGCGGTCGAGCTGTGGAGTGCGCATGTGCAGATCGAGGGAAACTGTGCGTGTGTTTGCCGTTATAAACATACTTTAATAACAGCAAATTACACCATGGTTTTCCTGTGGGAAAAAGGGGAACCCATTTATTATAATCCTATAATGCACACCCTGTCATGATTCATTACTTACATCTCAATATGGGAAAAGTAGCTTAAAGGGAATATAAAACCTGTTGCCCACATTTTTTTAATATGATTGTAAATCTGGGCATGTGTAAAGTCTTTCCAATCACCTTAGTGTATTGTTTGTGAATTTGTTTTGAAGCAGTCCTATTTCTTTCTAATTTAGGGCCCTTCATTAGGACAGTTTTCTGATGCCCAATATTCATTTTTAATCACTTAGCAGTTTCAGAATTGAAAGGCTATGCCTCTAGTTGAACTGGGTGAGCAACCAGCCACGCCACCTTCCTGAGCTGTATACGCAGTTCCTCCTAACCTCCTTCTCAAGCATTTTTCCTTTGCCAGCTGGAGGCTCTGTCAGTCTGTCTTCTCCCTTGGGGTCTGCTGGGGCCTTGCCCCCCCAGTGTTGCTTGTGCTTTGGGATCTGCTTGGTTTGTGTTGGATTCTGTTGGCGTGTTTCTCCTGCTTTGGTTAGTATTCATTTTGCCTCCATCTGTTGTGTGCTTCTTTGTAAGCCTGTTTTCCCATTCTCCTGTGTTTGTGTTTTTCCTTTTGTGTTTTCTTTTCTGGGGGTGGCTTTCTGGTTTTCCTAGCATCCTGTTGCTCTTTTTTGTATTGTGTTAATCCTGAATCTGTACTCTTAGGCTCCCATTTACTCACCAGATTTTGCAAACCCTCAGTTCCCTGCATTGTTATCTGCATGTTTCAGCTCAAGCTCCTGCTCCCCTGCCTAGCAATCCTCAGTTTTTCTGCAATTGTTATGTATGCTTTAGCTCACACTGCTGTTTCTTTGCTGTCTCCTGTGCTTTCAGCTTTATTGTTTGCACCTGATCCAGGCTCATACAGCTTAGCTAGCTGCAACTCCCTGTTGAGCTATGTTTTATAGCTCTGCTCTTAAGTCACTCAGTGCTAGTTCCACTCAGACAACTGCTGCATTACTTTACTGAAACTTTCAGCAATTGCAGTAGCTGCCTGGTCTCGGCTTACAGCTGCAGGCATTTTAGCAGTATGTTTCTGAATTTAGCTATTTTGAACCTTTCAGTCATTAATTGCTTCCCCTGTTCACATTACTCTGGCAGCTTGCTATCCTATGGCTCTGTCCTTAACTAGGACCTTGCCAGTAAGGTGCCTCTTTTGGGGGTTCCTACCCCACCAACATTACAGTTGCTGTTTGGTCTCATGGTGTTTCCCTGTTATTACCATGGCGGGGGACTGAGGTGTCATGGAGGGGCATCATGGCTCCAAGTAGCAGGAGCATGCTTTTATGTAAGCTATATGATTTTGCACTGTTCCTTTGCCTACATGGATTTTCTGCTATCCATTCATAAATACACTAACCTCGCAGCCTACATGGCTGTTACAATATTCATTGCATTCCATTACTGCGTTGCAAATGTTTCCTATGGGAATAACCTACCTCCGCCTTAATGGCACTTCAGGTATTCATGCCAATCATATCAATTCACTATTCATGCTGAAACCATAGCAATCATCTGCTAAACCTCATTGATTCAGTTACGCTAAATCTCATTGATTCAATCACTGTTATCACAGCCTTTCACTACTTAAAAGCATCTCACTGCCTAAACTTCTACCTACATCTACCTACAATGTCACCATCAATTCGGCTTCCGTAATGGAACTGCTTGGCTGGTTTTCTGCTGGTTGCTACTACTATAAAACCACCAAATGCTGGCTCACATTGCAGCCTCCTACTTCAACCAGGCCCCACCTTGGTAGTTCTTTTTGATGCAGAGTTCGCTCACAGCCTTTCACAGGCCCCGCCTTGGTAGTTCTCATGTTGCAGAGCTCACTCGCAGCCTTTTAAGTCTGGCCTCCTCATCAATATCTACAGCCACTGGCTTTGCCTGGCCTCCTCATCAATAAACTGCTACTTAATCTATGGCCGCTAGCTTCCTTATATCTAGCACTCAAAGTTGATTCTTGCTGTCATTCATAAATCAGAAGCATGACAACCATGTCCATTACCTTCTCTGGCTCAGGGCTTGCCCTGTAAGCAGATGGTCTTGCTCTGCACTTACAAAGTCTGCATTTTGAGCATGTGAGCCATGGGGCAGGATCCTTCTCATCTGGCCCAGAGTGGGAATGTCCTCACTCCAGGTGACGCTTTAGTATGCAGTCATACGGCACACCTCTTGATTCAGAATTTAAGACTTCAGCTGCTGAGGTGTGGGGCCCTTACAGCCTAAGAGTGCTCCTTTGGCTATGGCATTGCCATGCACCTTCAAAAGTTATTCTCCCTATGACTGCCTCTAGTTCACCCAGCTTGTTTTAGTTGGTAGGCCGGCTGAGTGCCTCAGTGGTCATCATTCTCCTCTTCCTGCCTTGGGAGTCCGCTCTTGCTTCAGAGTACCCATTGTCACAGAGGCATCTTGCAACCCTTCATGGCATTCCCATTAGAGGGATCATTAAAGATTTCCACCAAACTTGAATATTTCTGCCCCTTTGGGTTTCTAAATTGCAGCAGCAGAGCCATCACTAAATAAACTACCCCAGCCTAGAGGGAAGGCGACCTAGGCCTTGGATCCCCAAAGGTTTCTTCCTTTTAAGTTTTTTTCCTCTCCTCCATGCCAAAGGTCATAATATGGAGTTAGCTGTTTATAGTGTATTCCCTAGTTTCCTTAGGTACAGTGAAGCCCACCAGGTTGAAGCCCAATGCTGCAGAATTCTACAGTACAGTTACTGCAGCAAACAATGCAATTTCAGTGGGATTTAATCCCTTTTGTCACGCAGAAAACTTGTGACACTACGCGTCATCCTGGCAGGCTTCACTGTAGATTTCTGCTTTTGGATAGAGATGGATGGTGGCCCTACTCACTATTCCCGTTCTCCTTAGGAAGCCCCTGATGTCATCAGTGCAATACATTTTATCAGTGCAATCCTGGCAACCTATGCATCTCATTTGTGTTTAATCAGGCTGTCTTGTTGCTGTCAATCTGCTTCTCTACCTCACAGCCAACGTTTATTGCTTAATGATCTTTTTGGGGCTCCATCCTAAGGTACCTTTAGCTGAGGGAATCTTACCATGGCACCTCTAGGGGGTGGAACACTCTTCAAGGATTTCTTGCCTTCAGTACCCCTAAAAGGTGGTAATTCCCCTGGAACAGAAAGTGCGAACGGCCAAACAGTCATCATAGTTGCACAAGCATAACACTACTCTGGTTGCACAGGCCCATTGAACTCATTTTTATCTGCATGAGTTACTTTTACATCCCAGTTGGGAATGTTTTCACTGCAGCTGTCTAGTGCAATTTTATCTAACTTGTGTACCTTGTGTTTGTATTTTCACTGCACTGAATATCATTATGCACATTTATAATGTACTGTACTTTAATCCAATGCTGATGCACTTTACTGCTTATTTACTTAATAATTTATTTTGTTAATGTACACTTTATTCTTTTTCCTACTGTATTTTCTTCCTTATCCCATCCCCCCACAGGATGCCTCTGTAAACGAGCTGATATCACCTCAGTAAGTCTTTCCTGGTTGAACTTTTAAAGTAAATTATACCTACTTGGATGCTTTGCTTTCAGTTTGTAGCATTTTGATGTTTTGGTGGATGGAGTTAAGACTTCATTAATAAGATATTATGTTTGTTTTGGATAGTATTTCTTGATGTTTGGATCTGCAATGTATGTTTTTTTGGTGGGGGTGTTCAGGTATATTGAGTTCCTGTCTGCTATCTCTTTTTTAATGTTGGCTTGCACCTGCGCATAAGCCAACATCTTGCGGTAGTATCAGATTTCGGAAGTGCGTCAGTGTGGGTGAATGCAGGGCACACTTAAGTAGGTGCATCCCTCATTCCCCAATGAGCCAACATGCAGGCGCTCACACAAGAAATATGTAAAGTGGTCAAAACTTGTAAAGAAAGTGCTGCTGCAATGAAAGACAAGCTTGTCATGCAGCGGCACAATAACACTCCTCGCAACATATCTTTCCTGGTGAAGTATTTCAATAAACATGGTGGCAGTGGCTGCTGCTGCTGCCTGCTGCACAATGCCTACAAAGCTGACTTCAGGGGTGCTCAATCCCCCAGTTGGCAAACTAAATAACACCCCCCTCAAGACTGTGTGGCACACTGGGAGCCCACCCCAGTGTGCCTCCCTGTAATCAAAGCTGACCATCGTCGGCATGTTCCAGCCCCCTTCCCTATTCTGTGCCACACTGGGAGCTCATCCCAGTGTGGCCAACATCACTCCCCCAAAGTCATGTGGCACACTGGGAGCCCAGCCCAGTGTGCAGAATAGTTTTTCATACCATTTCAGCCATTGTTAGGAAGGTAGAACTGGGGGAGGAAGAGGAGAGGGAGGTAAGGTGCCTGCCTGGTGCCATGGCTTGCAGGGACAGGAAGCAAATCCTCAGGATTGCCGGAGCAGCTGCACAGGGGAGGGAGCTGGATGTCATTGTCCACCTAGGGACAAATGACCTGGCTAAGAAAGGGATTAGAGAAGTGCAGGAAGAGTTTGTGGAATTGGGGAGGGGCTTAGTAAGTAGCACGCACGGTAACCTTCTCGAGGTGCTACCCATCTATGGCATAGGAGAGGCTAGGTGTTCCACACCATGGGATTCAATCAGTGGTTGAAAACTGGTGTAGAGCTCAGGATTTGGCTTCATTGGACTGGGGTCCACCTGGAGTGATGCAAGCCTATACTGGCATGATGGGCTGCATCTGTCTGGGAGGGGAACCAGGATCCTAGGTGATAGGTTTAAATGCTTCATTGGCAAGCTTTTAAACTAGCCAAGGGGGGAGGCACTGGAAAGGAGCAGGAAAATCCTAGCCCCCCCAAATAATCACGGTAGTAAGTGGCAAACACCAACATAGAGGTGTCGATAGGGAGAAGGGCAGGGGTAAATGGAGAAAGTGACAAAGGCAAGAAGGACAGGGATGGGGCAAAAGGGAGTAAGGCCATCAGGAAATGGAGGGTAATGAGTACCAATGCCCGTAGTCTGGGCAACAAGCTCCCTGAGCTGATGGCCTTAATGGAAGAGGGATGCCTGGATATCGTAGCAGTCACAGAAACATGGTACACAGAGAACCATGACTGGGATGTTAACATACCAGGGTACACAACCTACAGGAGGAGACAGGCAGGGGAGAAGAGGGAGGAGTAGCTCTCTATGTAAAGGAAGGGATAAAGCAACTGAACAAAAGAGTAAACAGGGAGGAGAGGAGGCACTGTGGGTCACCTTGGAGACTGGAAAGGCACCACAATCCGTGCAGGGTTATGTACAGACCCCCATGTCAGGGGAAGGAATGGACAAGGATATGATAGAAGGCATTCTTAGAATGGCAGAGAAAGGGAGATACTGTTGATGGGAGATCTGAATATGCCAGATGTTAACTGGAGCACATTTGCTGCAGCCACATCCAAGAGCAGGGCCATTCTTGATGCCCTACAGGTGGCAGGCATTAGACAGCTAGTTTTGGAACCCACTGCGTGAGGAGCAATCTTAGACCTCATACTCTCAAATGGGGGCAGTGAGAGGATCTCAGATCTAGAAGTGGGTTGCCATCTGGGAACAAGTGACCATCAAACAGTGTGGTTCATTAAAACTCAGCTACAGAGTCAAGCCATACAAAAGTGAGGGTACTGGACTTTAGGAGGGCTGACTTTGGCAAGATGGGAGAGTGCCTCAGAAAAGCACTAGCAAACAGGCTAGAAGGAGGTGTGGAGCAACAATGGGAATTATCAAAACTGCCATCACAGAGGCAGCAAGCCTTTGTGTGAAGCAAATGAACAAATCAAATGAAAGAAAACCACTATGGTTCTCAAAAGAGGTGGCTGTGAAAGTCAGGAAGAAAAAATAGCATTCCGGAAGTATAAGGAAACACAGAAGGAGCAGGACAGAGAGCTGTACCAGTTAAGGCAGAAGGAAGCAGGGAGGGAAGTCAGAATAGCAAAGGCCCAAACTGAGGGAAAGATTGCCAGCTCAGTTAAGAAGCGGGATAAAACGTTTTATAGGTACATCAGCGAGTGTAGAAAGACAAAGGGAGGGATAGTGAGGCTGAATAGAATGAACAGTGGGTGGGCAGAGGGGGACAGTGAAAAGCAGGAATACTGAATGAATATTTCTGCTCAGTATTCCAAAAGAGGAGGGGAAGTGCCTAATCCAATTAACAGAAGCTCTCTTGATAGGGTCGATCCCAGTCCTTTCACAGAAAAAGGGTTCTGCAAGAACTCCTAAAACTGAAGGTGGACAAAGCAATGGGTCCTGATGGAATTCACCCAGAATTCTAAAAGAATTAAGGAGGAACTAGTGAAACCACTGGCTACTCTTTTAATAAATCATGGGAGGATGGTGTGGTACCCGAGGACTGGAGGAAGGCGGATGTGATTCCCTTCACAAAGTGGGTCCAAGACAGAGGCAGGAAACTACAGACCTGTCAGTCTGACCTCTGTGGTAGGGAAAGGATGGAGTCACTTCTGAAGGAAAGAATAGTCGAGTACCTAGAGGCCAGTGGAGCACAGGACCCAAGGCAGCATGGGTTCACAGCGGGAAGGTCATGTCAGATGAATCTAATAGATTTCTTTGACTGGGTGACAAAGTAGTAGACCAGGGAGGGCTGTACATGACCTACCTAGACTTTAGCAAGGCATTTGACACAGTCCAACACAAAAGATTAATAGTCAAATTAACCAGCCTGGGAGTGGGACCCAGGGTGGTAGCCTGAAAACATTGGCTGGACAACAGGACACAGAAGGTAATTGTAAATGGGTCCATTCTGAAGAAAGGGGGTTACTAGTGGGGTACCGCTGAGTTCAGTATTGGGTCCAGTCCTTTTAATGTCTTCATCAGTGACATTGCAGAGGGACTGGAAGGGAAATATGCCTTTTTGCAGATGACACAAAAATCTGCAACAGGGTTGATACACAGGAGGGCGTGGAAAGGATGAAAAGGGACTTGGCAAGGTTGGAGGAATGGTCAGAAGTATGGCAGCTAGGATTCAATGCAAGAAGTGCAAAATAATGCACCTTGAAACAAGAACCCAGGGAAGAATACACAATGGGTGGGAGGTAGTAACAACAAAAAAGGAAAGGGACCTTGGGGTAATCATATCAGATGACCTTAGGTTAGCAAGCAATGTGAGAAGGCAGTAGGGAGGGCTGGGGTATACTGGGATGTATAGGAGAGGCATCAGCAGCAGAAAACAGGAAGTTGTTATCCCTCTGTACAGACAGTTGGTGAGACCCCATCTGGAGTACTGTGTCCAGTTCTGGAGACCCCATCTCCGCAAGGACATAGACAGGATAGAGGCAGTCCAGAGGAGGGCAACTAAAATGGTGCAGGGTCTGCAAGAGAAGCCGTATGAGGAGAGACTAAAGGAGCTTAATATGTATACCCTTGAGGAAAGAAGAGAGAGGGGGGACATGATAGAAACTTTTAAGTACCTCAGTGGAATCAACAAAGTCCAAGAGGGTAGCATTTTTCAGAAAAAGAGACTTGCAAGAACAAGGGGACACAATTTAAAGATAGAAGGAGGGTGGTTCAGGGCAATGTGAGAAGTATTATTTCACAGAGAGGGTAGTGGATGCATGGAACAGCCTTCCTGAGGAGGTTGATGAGGTCAAAACTGTGGGAGAATTCAAGAATGCATGGGACAGACATAAGGCAATTCTTGTGGGGTAGGAAGAAATAGGCTGTTGGTTAACTAGGATCTGTGGCCTATCCTGTAGGTAGGGAAATGGGCAGACTAGATGGGCCTAGCGGTCCTTATCTGCCGTCAAAGTCTATGTTTCTATGTTTTCTATGTTTCATACAAATGTGAAAAAAGAAAACTGTCCGTGGTGTTGTTTTTTTTTTTTTAATTACCTGAAAGAAAGAAAACGGTCCCTCGCCATGGGGTCCCCTTCTCCAACCTGCAGCCACCCTCTGTGCACCCCACCTCCCTAAACCCCCCTCACCTCATACTTACATCCGGAGTACAGCAAAACAATCTTCGGTAGACTGGGAACATGTCTGGACTCTTCAAAGTCCACCGCGAACTGAAGAAATGCCGGTAAGCTGTATAATGGCATAAATATTTTTTTTTAAACTTAGATGGATATCTCAGCCATTTTTGGGAATTTTAGAAACATAGAAACATAGAATTTGATGGCAGATAAGGACAGCTTGGCCCACCTAGTCTGCCCGTTTTCCTACCTAACAGATAAGCTGCAGATCCTAGTTAACTAACAGCTTACTTCCTCCTACCCCCCACTAGGACTGCCTCATGTCTGTCCCATGCATTCTTGAATTCCCCCCACTGTTCTTGACTCCACGACCTCCTCAGGGAGGCTGTTCCATGCATCCACAACCCTCTCTGTGAAAAAATACTTCCTCACATTACCTCTGAGCCATCCCCCCTCTATCTTCAAATTGTGCCCCCTTGTTCTTGCACATCTCTTTTTCTGAAAGATGCTACCCTCTTGGACTTTGTTGATTCCCTTGAGGTACTTGAAAGTTTCTATCATGTCCCCTCTCTCCCTTCTTTCCTCAAGGGTATACATATTAAGCTCCTTTAGTCTTTCTTCATATGTCTTCCGGTGCAGACCCTGCACCATTTTGGTTGCCCTCCTCTGGACAGCCTCCACTTTGTCTATGTCTTTTCGTAGATGGGGTCTCCAGACCTGCACACAGTACTCCAGATGGGATCTCACCAACTGTACAGAGGGATAACAACTTCCTGTTTTCTACTATTGATGCCTCTCCCTATGCATCCCAGTATTCCCCCCAGCCTTCCTTACTGCCTTCTCACATTGCTTGCCCACCTTTAGGTCATCTGATACAATTATCCCCAGGTCCCTTTCCATTTTTACTGTTGTCAGTATCTCACCGCCCCCCCCCGTGTACTCTTCCCCTGGGTTTTTGTTTCCCATGTGCATTACCTTGCACTTCTTTGCACTGAATCTGAGCTGCCATACATTTGACCATTCCTCCAACCTTGCCAAGTCCCTTCTCATCCTTTCCACTCTATCTTGTGTATCAACCCTGTTGTAGATCTTTGTGTCGTCTGCAAAGAGACATAGTTTTCCTTTAAGTTCCTCTGCAATGTCACTTATAAAGACATTAAAAAGGACCGGTCCCAGTACTGAACCCTGCGGTACCCCACTAGTAACCCTCCTTTCTTTACTGTGTACTCCATTTACTACTACCCTTTGGGTCCTGTTGTCTAGCCAATTATTTATCCAGGCTACCACCTTGGGACCCACTCCAAGGCTGGCTAACTTGTGTATTAATCTTTGTGTGGGACTGTATCAAATGCCTTGCTAAAATCTAGGTAGACCATGTCCACAGCCCCTCCCTGGTCTACTACTTTGGTCACCTAGTCAAAGAAATCTATTAGATTCATCTGACACGACCTTCCCATCGTGAGTCCATGCTGCCTTGGGTCCTTTGCCCCACTGGCCTCTAGGTACTCAACGATTCTTTCCTTCAGAAGTGATTCCATCATTTTCCCTACCACTGAGGTCAAACTAACTGGTCTGTAGTTTCCTTCCTCTCTCCTACTCCCACTTTTGTGAAGAGGAATTACATGTGCCCTCCTCCAGTCCTCAGGTACCACCCCATCCTCCCATGATTTGTTAAAGACAGTAGTCAGCGGTGTCACTAGTTCTACCCTTAGTTCTTTTAGAATTCTTGGGCGAATCCCATCAGGCCCCATTGCTTTGTCCACCTTCAAATTTATTAGTTCTTAGAACCCTTTCTTCTGTAAATGGACTGGTATTGACCCCATCTTCGAGTGTTTCTCTTGTTTGGTTTAGGTACCTCCCCTCCTCTTCCTTTGTGAATACTGACAGAAATATTCGTTCAGTATCCCTGCTTTTCACTGTCACCCTCTACCACATTCCCTCCCTTTATTAACCTCAGTATCCCTTCTTTGGTCTTTCTTCATCCTTAATGTACCTATAAAGGTCTTATCCACCTTCTTAACAGAATTGGCTATCCTTTCCTCGGTTTGGACCTTTGCTATTCTGACTGCCTTCCCAGCCTTTTTTGCTTTAACTGATAAAGTTCTCTGTCCCGCTCCTTCTGTGTTTCCTTATACTTCCTGAATGCCATCCTTTTCTCCTTAACCTTCCTGCCACCTCTTTTGAGAACCATAGCATTTTTTCCTTCGTTTGTGTTTTGTTGATTTGCTTTACAAAGGCTTGTTGCCTCTGTGATGGCTGTTTGATTACTCCCATTGTTCCTCCACCCTCCTTCTTTCCTGTTTGCTAGTGCTTTCTGAGGCACTCTCATTTCTCAAAGTCAGCCTCCCAAAGTCTAATACTCTTGCTTTTGTATGGCTTGATTGTATGGCTGTGTTTATCGTGAACCACACTGTTTGGTGGTCGCTTGTTCCCAGATGGCTACCCACTTCTAAATCTGAATTCTTTCTCTGTGCCCATTTGAGAGTACCAGGTCTAAGAT
Organism: Neoceratodus forsteri; assembly: GCA_016271365.2. NCBI lineage: Eukaryota > Metazoa > Chordata > Ceratodontiformes > Ceratodontidae > Neoceratodus > Neoceratodus forsteri. The sequence continues at coordinate 81,710,595 of CM057453.1, forward strand.
TGCTCCTTCCAGTGGGTTCCAGTGCTATCTGTCTGAGGCATGCCCCTGTAGGGCATCAAGAATGACCCTGCTCTTGGATGTGCCTCAGCAAAGGTGCTCCAGTTAACATCTGCATATTCAGGTCCCCCATCAACAATATCTCCCCTTTTTCTGCCATTCTAAGGAAGCCTTCTATCATTTCCTTGTCCATTCCCTCCCCCTGAGATGGGGGTCTGTATAAAACCCCCATGTGGATTGTGGTGCCATTTCCTGTCTCCATGGTGACCCAGAGTGTCTCATCTGCTCCCTGTTTATTCTTTAGTTTTGTTGCTTTGATCCCTTCCTTTACATAGAGAGCTACTCCTCCTCCTCCTCCTCTTTTACCCTCCCTGTCCCTCCTGTAGATTGTGTATCCTGGTATGTTGACATCCCAGTCATGATTCTCTGTGAACCATGTTTCTGTGACTGCCACAATATCCAGGCAACCCTCTTCCATCAAGGCCACTAGTTCAGTGAGCTTGTTACACAGACTATGGGCATTGGTACTCATCACCCTCCACTTTTTGATAGCCTTACCCCTTTTAGCCCCATTCCTGTCCTTACTGCCTTTGCCTTTTTTTACATTTACCTCTGTCCTGCTCCCTAATAACTTCTCTACCTTGGTGTTTACCTCACTAATTGCCATGTTTTGCGGGGGAAGGCTGGTATTTCCCTGCTCCTTTTCAGTGCCTCCCCACTCGGCTAGTTTAAATGCTTGCCGATGAAGCATTTAAACCTCTCAACTAGGATCCTGGTTCCTCCCCGGACAGATGTAGACCATCGCACCAGTATAGGTCTGCATCCCTCCAGGTGGCTCCCCAGTCCCCAATGAAGCCAAAACCCTGAGCTCCACACCACTTTTTCAACCACTCATTGAATTCCCTGGTGAGGAGTGCCCTAGCATCACCCTTTCCATAGACAGGCAGCACCTCCGAGAAGGTTACCGTATGCACTACTTGTCTAAGGCCCCTCCCCAACTCTACAAACTCCTCTTGCACTGCTCTGATCCCATTCCTAGCCAGGTCATTTGTCCCTAGGTGGACGATGACATCCAGCTCCCTCCCTCATGCAGCTCCTACCACGATCCTGAGGATTTGCTTCCTGTCCCTCTAAGCCATGGCGCCAGGAAGGCACCTTACCTCCCTCTCCCTTCCTCCCCCATTTCTACCCCCCTAATGATTGAGTCCCCCCCCAGGAGTTGTTTCCTTCCCCTGTGGGGTCCCATGCCACCCTCCTCTGTTGGTCTCCTTTGTGAAGGTTCCCAGCATCCTCCTTGGTCTCCACTGCAGGTGCCTCAAGAGAGGAACCACTATCCACCAGAAGAGCCGAATGAATTGTGGAGGTACAGCTGGAGGATGCAACTCTGTTCCACCACCCTCTCCTCCCTGAGCCCACCCTGGTCCAGCCTCTCCTCTTTCTTGGCAGCCTCTGGGGTAATGGCATTGGCCCTCTGGTGGTCCCTGGGTGGGGAGGAGGTTCCGCGAATCCTAGCCAGGTCAGACTGGAGCCAGGTAACCTCCTCTCCCAGACCAGAGAGGTGTCTGCAAATAGGGCAGCATCGCAGCCTCCAGAATGTCTCCCAGAACACTGCCGCCCCACAGCCATTGCACTGCACCACTCCTATCATGCCTTATTTTGTGTCCCCTCTCCTGTTTCTCTGTATGCTTACTGACTCCTCTCCTTACAACTCTCACCCTTCCTGTTCTGGGACAGCAACTTCCTATCTTCTTCAGTAGCCTCCTTCTTCCTTGCTCAGTGTCAGACCACCAGCAGCTAGGGGGGGAGAGTGAGCTACTTTTTTCCTTTAGGGTTGACAAAACAAATTTTCAACATGGGGTACTTGGGACCCCACCTCATGAACACATGCACTGTCATCTCATTACTTGGCTCCAAAAGGTCATTTCGCAATCACTGCATGAAATCACCTTTCAGGGCCGATTAATGAAATGACAATGCCACTGTTCATGAGGAGGGTTCCAAAAATGCTATCTTGCAAATTTGGTGAAAAAATTCCAAAAAATGACCGTGTTACGAGCGTGTGTTGAGCAGTTTCAACGCACGCTTGTAACTTTGACACTTTTTAATATTTTCACTCCAGATTTTCAACATTGCCCTTTTTTCACACCTCCTTATGAACAGTACAGCTGTCACTTTTCACATCCTGCCCAAAATGTGTTTTCGCACATGTGGTGCACAATGGCGTGGTCACTGTGCGAAATCAATGTTCAGGACACATCAACACATTACAGTGACACTGTTCATGAGTGGAGGTCCTAAAATGCCTAAGTTGAAAAGCTGGTAAAAGAAAATTCCCAAATAATTGCGTTACACGGGTGTGCATTGCGCAGTTTCTATACATGCTCATGACGTCACCAATTTTTCATATTTTCACTCCAGATTTTCACCATTGTCATTTTTGCACACCTCCTTATGAACAGTACAGCTGTCATTTTTCACATCCTGCCTGAAATGTGTTTTTGCACGTGTCACACAATGGCGCGGTCACTGTGGGAAATCAATGTTCGGGCCAGATTAACAAAATCACAGTGACACTGTTTATGACTGGAGTTCTCAAAATGCCTATGTTGAAAATTTGGTTAAACAAAGCCCCCAAATAATTGCATTACGGGAGTGTGTTGTGCGGTTTCTACTCACACTCGTGATGTCACCAATTTTTCATATTTCCACTCCAGATTTTCAACAATGCCATTTTTTTACACCTCCTCATGAACAGTGCAGCTGTCATTTTTCACATCCTGCCTGAAATGTATTTTTGCACCTGTGGTGCCAAAATGCACAGTTGCTGTACAAAATCACCTTTTGGCAAACAAACTCATAGTGCCACTGTTCATGAGGTGGGGTCACAAACGGCCCATGTTGAAAATTTGGAGTGAAAATACCAACAAATGCCCTGGGCATTAGGGGTTCCAACCAAATGGCCCACCCTGTACAGACTGACAGACGTCAGGGGTGTGACTTAGCATTGTCGGCTGTAATGCTCATGCCTTCCACCCCCCACCCTGCAGCCAATGACAGGCATCAAGGTGTGCCTTGGACTCCTCAGCCCCAACGTTCACCCCATTCTCCTACACTGCACCCATCTCAGTATATTTCCTTATGGAATGGGGTTAGTATAAGGCCCGAAGACCCCAAGGCACATTGCGGCACTTTGTGGTCTCTCTGGGGTAGGGTGAGGTGAAAAGGCATGAGCGTTATAACCAATGAACCAAAGGCACACCCCAATGCCTGTCACACTCTGCATGGTGGGGCTGGGGTTGGCGTCAGTTCACCACTTCACTGCCAGTCCTATTGTGCATCTCTCTAACTCCTGCACTACCAATGCCAGTGCCAGCAAGCCAACATTTGGCATTGACAAATGCTTGTTTTTACTTGTGTTTATGATGTTTCGGTTCACAATGTATGATTCTGGAGTAATTTTGCCTGTGTGGGGGAAATTGGTGATCCTTACATGGTATTTTTAGTCATGTGGTTGTTTGAGTTGCATAATAACTTGTGTGTGGTGGTACTTGTATAGTAATTGTCGTGTGGTTGTTTAATTTGCATAATACCTGTTTTGTCCTGCTGCGTTATATGACTGTGTGAGCTGCATCTCCACATTTTGTCCCAGACAGGCTGTACTCCAATTAATGTGCCCTTAGGAGTTGTATATACTGTGCTTCCACGCTGTAACAAACCATGCTATAGCGAATTCCCAGCTATACTGAATGCCACGCATGGCTCCCTACAGAATCAGTGGTTTCCCCTCTTTCATTGTCATTAATCATCTGTTCAAGATGATATTAATTACAGAAGGGGGGCATGTGATAGATTGTCTGATTTCTATGCCTTCTTTCTGTGCTTACCTAACTGAGACAACAGATGAGAGGTTTAGACTTCTCATTTCAAAACAAACTGGCTATTTTGGACTGAATCAAAAGTGGGAAAAGGCTTTTGAACATATTCCCTAAGATCAGGTATTCAGAGATCTGTACATGGAAAAAACTAGAGGTTGCCATGCATGACTTTGTGCTCGAGTCCTCAGAGTCAGACATTCTGGCCAGAAGAAAAATGTGCACAGTTGATGAGACTGTCATTGATAAGGTCACACAAATCTGTTTTTTTTTACAGCAATGTACAAATGTCATTCTTATGTCAGGCTCACTTGAGTGAGAGAAAGCAGAGCAATTGGCAAGGGAGAGCCATGGGGAGGGTTACATTTTAAAATCCTTCATGGGTTGGCTATGGTGGATTCTGTGCAGGCATGGGATTCACCTTGTCTGAATAACCATAGAGTGAAGGTCAAGCAATGATGTTGCTGTTGCTGGGTTTATTATTTATTTATTGAATTTTGGTAACTGGGTAGGCCCTCTGAGACAAGACAGTCCCTTTTTCAGGGGTGACCTGGTAAGTGCAGTACATTGATACTGCATTCATTGGTACAAGAAATTAGACAATGAATAGTCAAACAGTAAGAGTACATTAATTACATTCAGCTGTGCAAAATAAGCAATGTAAAGCGCAGTCAACAAAACCTTCTGTACAAACATAATTTACAGTATTTTTTTTTCTCAGAGATCAGGAGATAGAGAGAGTGGAAAATTATGCTAGGAGAATCACGCAAGGAGTGAACTGGGGTTAGAAGTCAGCAGAAGCAAGAACAAGGTGGGGCAGTTAGGTGAGATAACAGCGAACTTTGAAATTGAGAGAGGGAGGTGCAGGCCAGTATAGAAGGAGGTAGAGAGTTCCAGCAGGACAAAGCAGAAAATGCAAATGATGTCCGAGCCATGGAGAGTCGTATGTGTGACACTGAGAGAAGGGGCAAGTAGGTAGATCTGATGACACGTCAAGGGAGACAACATTGAACAATATCAGCAAGGCAAGGAGGAGTGAAGCGATGGACATGCTTAAGTATAAAGCTTAGTGTGGCATAGTGTAATTTTAATTCATAGGGTAGCCATCCCAGAGCAGATAGGACATTGCAGTGATTGTGCCAAGCATTGGCCCCGAGAGCAAACCTGCCAACTCTATGGTAGGCTTGTGATATGCGAGATAGCATGGATGCGGTAGCAGAGAGTAGTAATGGAGCACCATACAATAGGAGGGTCAAGAGTCTGGCATCTGCAATCTTGCTGCAGGAGGTCAATGTAAGGAAGGGACAGATGCAGTAGAGGACACTGATTTTTTGGTTTATAGTTTTGGTGATGGCTGTAACATGCGCATCCAGGGTAAGTGAGGGATCTAAGGTGACTCTCAAGTATTTGAAGGACCTGACCGATTCGAGTGCATCTCCAGTACATGAGAGTACAGCTGGAGGGGGGAAGGTTGGTGCAGATGAGTTGGAGAATAAAATGCTCTTTGTTTTTTTTAGTATTAAGGACAAGCTGCTTCTGAAGGAAACAGTCCTCAAGGGTGTGGAAGTCGGAGGCTAGCATTGAACTGAGCCACCCGATATCAGGAGAAGAATGGTAGATGATATCATCACCTGCATATAGGTGAACAAAGGCCCCACCACAATTAATAGGGAGGTCATTAATATACAGAGAAAAAAGTAATGGGACCAATATGGAGCCTTAGGGAACACCATGAGTAATGGCCCTCTTACAAGATTTCAAAAGATCCAGGAGGACGATGGTCATATTTATTTATTTTTTTTTTATTTATTTCTTGGAATACAAACACCTTTGAGCCAGGGACTCTTTTACAAAGGTTTCATGTCAGGTGGGAACAACAGGGAACAACAAGAGGACATTTAAATAACACTTAGATAAATTGACAAGAGCATTATACACAGTAGAGCTAACAATATAGGACTGGTTACAGTTGTTACAAGCAATAAGTAATTGTTACAGCATCAGTGCCATCAGCAGGATGGCTTTGTCTGTTACAGTGTAGTAGGTAGCAATACCAACTGAAGTAAACAATAATAAGTACCACAATTAATAATATAGTAGCATTTAAAGCAGTTAGCAGATTAAGTTTGTCAATAAAAGATTGGACTGTACGGGGAGGGAGTAGGGCAGGGCCCAACAGTGGCAATAGAGATAACAGATGAGTGAAAGTTGAGAGAGGGGGGGCTAGGTGAGGGAGCAATCAGTAAAATGATGTTGTCTGTAACAGAGTGGAAGGTACGAGGAGGGAGTGGAGTGGTTGCCCAGCCAGGGGCAACAGAGACAAGAGAAGAGTGAAAGTTGGGAGGGGGAGCTAGGAGGGAGGTAGTAAGTGGGACATAACAGTCATTAACAAAGAGGATGCAAGGCAGATTATAGTAGGGGTGGAGATTAATAGGGGCAGTGGGGGTGGTGGAGAGAATAGACTCAATGGCAGTTAGTGTAAGATCTGCTGGGGGGCAGCTAGGTGGGGCAGTCACAGCTCTTAAGTGTTGTGAGGTGTTGGCGGAGTTTGTACTTGAAAGGACCAAGCTTGGATTCATCCAGGATGTCCAAGGGGAGGCCATTTAACCAGATGGGAGCTCTGAACATAAATGACTGTTGCACCTGTGTAGTGTGGCAGAATGAAATTTGGTATTTGTGCTTGGACACACTTCTTGTACTGTGAGGGTTGGGAGCCCAAGTAAGAATATGTTGGGTGGTTGGAGAGGTTAGTCCGAGGTTGATTTTTTTTTCTAACAGGCAGGTCTGATAAGTGATTCTGCCCTTGAGGTGCAGCCAATTGGTTTGGGTGTACAAGTCACATGTATGGGTGCATTTGTGAGCGCCAGAGACCAAGCGACATGATTTGCTAAGAGCAATGCAGATTCTTTTAAGGGCTGTGTCTGTTGCAGTACCATAGATGACAAGGCCATAATCACTAATGTATAGGATCGAGCTGGTGACAGCTAACCGGAGTGCTTCAGGGCTCATGCTGTGCCAGTGCCTATAAAGGAGCCCTAATCTTGTGTTTACTACCTTAGCAATAAGGTTGACATGCTCAGTGTAGAATAGTGTGCTGTCAAGGGTTATCCCTAAGTATTTAAAGTTATAGACCTGCTCAACAGACAGGTTGAGGTTATTTAGAATGGTTAGTTGGGCCGATTTATGCTTAATGATCTGGCAAACAGCATAACTTTTGTTTTTTTTTGTAGTTCATTATTAGCTTATGTTGGGCAAACCATGCTGCAACCGCAGTGACGCTTTGCTGTAGGCTACTGACCAAATGGAGTGTGTCAGGCTGACTGGCAAATAACAGGGCGTTGTCTGCATAAAAAGAATGTTGTTGGTACAGACTTGGGGAAGGGATTAAGAAAGAGGCTAAAAAGTAGGGGACCAAGGATGGAGCCTAGGGGAACTCCTGAGCGCACCGGATGGCTGATACATAGGGTATCACGGATTTTGACCTGCTGTGATCTGCCTTCAAGGTAGTTTTTGAACCAGGTTGTTACTCCATTTGAGAGTCCAAGGGCAGGGAGTGACTCTAGCAGGAAAGAAGGGTTAGCCGTGTTGAATGCCTTTGTGAGATCAATATATATTGATCCTACTAGGTGACCCCGGTCAAGCGCCTTATGAAGGAAGTCTGTGTATTCTATGAGGGCAGAGGTGCTACTGTGATCCTTCCTGAATCCATGTTACTGTGGACACTGAATGTCGTACTTAGTCAAGTAATCAGATAACTTGTCAGTGACGATACGCTCCAGTGCTTTGTAGAGAGATGGAAGGATGGAGATCGGGTGGTAATTTGAGTACGAGGCCCTGACTCCACTCTTATGAACAGGTGTCACCACTGCCGCTTTCCACTGTTGGGGAAATTGTTCAAGGTAAAGAAACAGATTTAGTAGTTTGAGTGGGGAGGGGACAGCATCAAGTGTGATGTGTAGAAGTTTAAGGTCGAGAGAGTTGCTGCTGTATCTAGACTTCTCAAGCACCCTTAGTAGGTATTTTTTAGCATCCTTCAGGGTCACTCTATTAAAATAGAAAGGGGTGTGTGTTCAGGGTCAAGACAGCCTTCCTGGGGTTAACCATGTTGGCTGGATCATCAAAGAAGTCAGGGGGGAGGACGCTGCCAAGGTCAGTAAAGCCAACATTAAATGTGTCTGCTATTTGTTTGGGGTTCTGGATGGTTTCCACATTTATGTTGAGCATGGAGGGAGGGGATTAGTTGGGTTTACTGGTGAGGTCTTTGAGATTCTCCTAAAATTTCCTGTTGTCACCGTAGGACTTTGAGAGTACTTCTTTGAAATGAGGGCTAGGCGAGCCTCACGGTTGCAAGTGTTCCTCACAGCTTTGTAGAGCTGCCAGTCTGCTTGTTTACCTGTTGCATGGGCTTTATGCCAAAGCTTGTCTCTTGTGGCCATTAGGTTTAGGAGGGAGGTGGTGATCCAGGTTTTGCTCACACCCTTAACCTTCTGCCTTCTATAGGGGACATAGATATCACAGGCAGTGTTGAAAAGGGTGATAAAGTGATCCAGTGCTTGGTCTACACTACTTGTTGAGTCCATTGGTGACCAGTCACACTGTAGGAGACAGGCCTGGAGGAGTCTGAGCTGCCATTTCTTAAGGACACATTGGTAAGTCACTTTTGCAGGTTGTTTGGTGGACCTATTTGACCATAGACAGATGACAGGAGAGTGATCACTGAGAAAGTCAGGGAAGACCTTGGTGCCAGTAAACCTCTCTGGGCGATTTGTGAGAATCTGGTCAAGCAAAGTGCTGTGGCCGGTCCTATAGTTGATTCTGGTAGGGGTAGTCACCAATTGGGTGATATTAATGCTTTCAGTAGTGGCAAGCACTGGGGAGGAGGTGCTTCTCTCAGTAGCATTCAGAGCAAAGTTAATAGTAGAGATAATTCACCCGTCAGACATTCAAATGAAAAGCACTTACAACCAAATATTTATATCCAGCGTTTTCTTCTTCCTTCACAAAGTGCAGCACAACAATTACAGATGGCAGCAAATGCTGCTGGTCTTATGTTTCACTCATCCAACTGGGCTTCATCAGAGTCTCTGATGAAGCCCAGCTGGATGGGTGAAATGTAGGTCCATCAGCATTTGTTGCCATCTGTAATTGTTGTGCTGCACTTTGTGAAGGAAGAATAAAATGCTAGATATAAATATTTAGTTGTAAGTACTTTTCATTTGAATGTCTGACAGGGGTGAGTGATCTCTACTATTACCTCTGCTCTGGGTGATATAAATGGCTGCAAGTGCATCTTTGAAAGGGTCAGCTTCTGGGGCAAGCCAGTTAACGTTAAAGTCTCCTAGCACTACAACATCAATGCAATTGGGCAGATTGGAAAGGTAAACAAGCACCATTTTAAATCCATTGGCCTGGTCATGTGGGGGGATATAGATTGTAAGAATGGTGAGTGCTTTACCCTGATGACCTAGGGCAACTTGAATTGTAGGGGTCTGGGCACTGTTTTCTGAAACTATTTTCAGGAGGGCGTGATCCTGTAGTGAATCTTTTAGGTAGATATCACCCCCCACCCCTTTGTCCCAGCCTATCCTCTCTGAATAGGGTGTAGCCATCCAGGGAGACAGTGGTGTCTGGTACTTTAGGAGAGAGCCTGGTTTCAACCACTGCTAGCATATCTGGCCTGTGCTGTGTTACCCATACTTGTAGATGATCAATTTTGGGTAGAAGGCTCTGAATGATTACAGAAGCCAGTTTGAGAGCACCAGTGTTAATACCACGGCAGTGGGGCTGCTGTGCCAGGCCCCGATTGGGGTGTATGTTGTCTGACATCATTAGAAGAAGTAGGGCATTCCAGATTAGGAAATGCCTAAGCAGTTTAGGAAAGGTGGTTGGTCTATACTTTGAGGGCTTACTGGCCTTAGTAATGAAGAGGAGCATGGAGAAGTGCGGTATGAGAAGGAAGGAGGGAGAGTTAAGGCAATGGGTGGAGCAACTGCCTGGCTTGGCAGGTCTAATGCAGTGGATTTATAATACTCTTGCGGTTTCAGTGGCCTGTGGCATAGATCTCATGAGAGATAGAGGGTGGATTGATGAGGGCTTGAGGCTGACATGACTTGGATGAGGTAAGGTAACTAGTAGGATTACAAGGGGGACTAGATATTTAAGAGGCTCCATGACTGAGTGAGTGTTCGAGTGATGAAGGGGAGGCTGGTGAGCCAGAGCTAGAGTGGTGACCAAGTTGGTTGGGGAGGTGCAGTTGTGAAAGTGGGCTGAGCACTGTTGGAATTACACCGGGTCCTAGAGCCCTGGTAGCTATGAAAAATAAATCTCTTCAGAAGGGCTGGGGTCATAGTCCCAGTAGCTGTTCCTTTGCTGGGAACTCACATGTTAGCCCTTCACACCTAAGAAAGAGACACTTTTGAGGAAGGGATCTATGCAAGGCTATCACTGCAGTGGGAAGCAAGACAGTAATGGGTTAATGTGCCCAAAACAGTTAAATGCAGCAATAAGCAATTGAAACACTAGATGTTTTAAGTCCTTTAAAGAATTATGTTTCTGTTCTTTAGTTGGCACCCAGACCAGAGATAAACCAGGCACTCCCTCTTGTCTGAGAACACACTTGAGAAGATTCATTATTTAGAAGAAGGAAGGTAACAGGTGCTGTTAATTAACAGGACATATTTTCAGTACTATCTGACTGGTATATGACATCATGCTCCTTGGTGCTGCTTTAGGTTCTAGTTTCAGTCCCCCCCTCCAGGAATAAGGTTATTTGTTGGTGGCATTTTCCTGAGAGCAGGATATAGACTTGAGTTCAGCAAGACTTGTGGCATTTAAAAAAAGAATTTGTTTACTCTTTAGTAGCTTACTATATTTAGATTTTTACAATGTGGCAGTATAGCCTAGCCTAGAGATTAGAGCAATGAGTTGTGAATGAGCTTGGTAAATCCATCTCTGTTGGGTTTGATTCCCACAACCTCCACTTGCATACTGTGTGACTGAACAAGTCACTTAACCTCCACAATGCTCCCAGGTTGTCTCTGAAAATAGGCACTTGTGCCCAATGAACCTTACCCGGTTACCAAAAAAAATAATTCTTGTACTGTTTGCTGGTTGTCCCCTTCCTTCATTGTATTGCTGCTTAAAAACAGTCTAAAATGAGTTATAAAACTGAAATTGCAAAACATGATGGTTTGGATACTGTAAATATTGAGGCCTTCGTGGAGTGTCTCTTATGGCAGAAGAGGCTCTGATCATAAGGTTTGGGTCAGAGGCGCGCAAAGCATAGTAGAGCGGTTCTGGCTGCTGCCTGAACCTCAAGAGAAGAGTCTGATTGTCTTGTACCATAAGACACACCACATGGGCTCTATTAACTCATTATAAACCACTCAAGCATACAATAAAGTAAAGGAAGTGGTGCACCTGACTCTGGATTTTTTTTAATTCTGTCTAAAACATGGGGTGATGATGGGAGAGAATTCAATGAGGGGAAAAAGTTTTGGTGAGCTGGTGTGGTATTGGTCTTTCATGATTCAACATGCAATAATACATGACAGAATGGTGGTGGGCCTTATGCAGGGATAACTGGCCAACTGGCTGCCTAGAGGAGGAGTTGTAAGACCCAGTGCAGAGGGCCTTAGATCCCCCGGAAGGGTGGTTATCTCAACACATGGGACACCCTGTCCTGTCTTGTTGCATTTATAAAATGGGTGATTGATAGGTTCTTTAGAGCAGCATGGAGGTGCATTGGATTATGTTTTTTTCTGCTACTGCATCACACGCACAGCAGAGACAACCCATAGAAAATTTAGTAATATGATACGATATTTGATTGAATCTTGGTGAATGAACAGCTGTAGACAATTTTTTTTCACCTTAGTTTGCTAATAGGTTTGGGTGGGGGAACATGACACCTTTTTGAAAATATGAATTTTATACTGGCAATGTGATATTTCAGGTGATGAGCCAGGGGCAGGCTAGCTGGTACGTTTTCCTCAGATGGCATTATGCTATGCAGATGCCGAGATAATGCCCTGATGTCAGCCTGTCTAAGGCATCAGCAGCTTGAATTTTCTCTACCCATTTTATAGGACTTGTATAATTACTTCCAGCTTTATTGTGCATTTTTGGGGGATTTAACAAGGTTCATAATTAATTTTGTTTGCACTGGTCAAGCTCAGAAAGTGGCATCCACTTTGCATTGGTTCCCCAAGATTACTAGCCAGAGAATTTACAAATAAATGACATCATGCTCAAATATACAGTTTTTAGAAAATGCATTAAAAGCCATGTAACACAAGGTTTTGCACTGTATTCTTACTTTTAGTAAGAAAATATGGGCTACACAAACCAGTGAGTACTGTTTAGTGCAGTGTGCCTTCCATCTGACCTGTTGGTGTGCATTACACACTGATTTAAAACAGCCACGGATGGTCCATGATCCAAAATTTGTAGAGCCCTGGTAGCTATGGAAGTATAATTCCAACACTGGGGCTGAGAGGGTGGTACAAGGTGGAGGGGGAGGAAGTGGAATTCCAGGAGAAAGCTTGGGGGGTGGGTGTCAGTGAGTTTAAGTTGGTCAATGGGACAGGTTAAAATGTGACCCTGGGAATAATGTAGTGGTTAGGGTGTCCAGAAATTGAGTGGACAGGTCACGTGACCACTGTGACCTATAAATCGAGAGACAACGGGGGGGGGGCAGCGGCAGTCGATGGACTAAACGAGGTACAGTTTGTACCTGTTTGTGAAGGAGGGGGAGCTGTTCCAAATGTATAACTGGTCACCTCTGGCTCTGACTACCAGATGTAACTTTGTCTGCTGAAAGTGAATGCAATAAACCTAAATGATTAAGTGCCAGTAACGACTGAGTAAAATTTGTTTTAGAGACACATGATTTGATGGCAGATATGGATCGCTTGGCCCACCCATTCAGCCCATTTTTCCCTATCTACAGTATCACTGAAGACCCTACTTGATCTCTGGTTCTCCCCCCCCCCTTCTTTTCTGCTAAGATTCCCTTATGCCCATCACACACATTCTTGAACTCCTCCACTATTTGTGCCCCCACCACATCCATTGGAAGGTTGTTCCAGGAATCCACCACCCTTTCTGTGAAGAAGTACTTCCTCACATCTCCCCTGAATCTACCCTCTCCAGCTTCATAGCATGCCCCCTTGTTCTTGAGCACCTTTTCTTCTTAAAAATACTTCCCTCCGTATTTACCCCCTTGTGGTATTTAGAGGTCTCTATCATATCCCCTCTCTCTTTCTTCTTTCTTCCAGGATGTACATATTTAGGTCCTTCAAGCTCTCCTTGTGGGGCATTTGGTATAGACCCAGCACCATTTTATTTACCTTCCTCTGGACCACCTCCACTCTGTCTATGTCCTTCCAGAAATCTGGTCTGCAGAACTGGACACAGTACTCAATTGGGGGTCTTACCAGCAATTTATACATAGGAAACACCACTTCCCTCTTTCTGCTGGTGATTCCCCTCCCTATGCACCCCAACATATCACTAGCCCTCCCAACTGCCTTGTCACACTGTGTGGATACATTTAGGTAATTTGATATGATTACCCTCACGTCTCTTTCCTGCTCGGTGGCCGTCATTAACACTCCACCCATTTTGTATTCCACCCCCGGGTTTCTGTGCCCTAACAGCATTATTTTACACTTTTTCACATTGAACCCCAGCTGCCGTACCTTTGACCACTCCTTCAGTTTTCTCAGGTCTCTGCTCATCCTTTCCACACACACACCTGCCAGAGTGTCTACCCTATTGCAGATTTTGGTATCATCTACAAAGATGCAGACTTTCCTTTCTAGCTCCTCTGCAATGTCAGTTATTAAGACATTAAAGAGGACTGGTCCCAGTACTGATCCCTGAGGCACCCTGCTGGTCACACTCCCTTCCTCAGAGTGAACTTTGTTTACCACCACTCCCGATCACCCATCCCCAGTTTACTACCTTTGGACCCACTCCTAAGCTACCCAGCTTGCTTACTCGTCTCCTATGTGGAATGATGTTGAAAGCCTTACTGAATTCTAGGTAGGCCAAGTCTACTACTCCACCCTGATCTATTTCCTTGGTCACCCAGGCAAAGAAATTTATCAGATTCATTTGACATGACTCCTCCCCCCCATCGTGAATCCATGCTGCCTCAAGTCCTGTAACCCACTGGATTCATGATATTCCATAATCCTTTCCTTCAGCATGGATTCCACTAACTTTCCCACCACTGACATCAGGCTGACTGGCCTATAATTGCCAACCTCCACCCTGCTACCACTTTTATGATGTAGGACTACATCTGCCCACCTCCAGTCCTCTGGAACCACTCCTGTTTCCAGTGAACTGTTAAATAGGACTATATGAGGTGTAGCCAGTACCTCCCTGAGCTCCCTCAATACCCTTGGATGCACCCTGTCTAGCCCCATTGCTTTGTCCACTTTCAGATTAGCGAGTCCCCTCAGCATTCTATCCTGCGAAAAAGAACTAGTGTCCGTCTCCCCCCTCCAAAGCTCCTGTTACTTTTATGTGGCCCCTTCCCTTCTTCTTCCTCTGTGAACATGGAACAAAAATATTTGTTCAGGATGTCTTCCTTTTCCAGGTTCCCTCTACACAGTCCCCCCTTCACTTTATCTGTTTAACCCCGTGGCCCTTCCTGGCTGACCATTCCTTTGGGCTGCCAAGCCCCGTCCCACCACCAAGCTCCCCTGTCACTGTCTGCTGCCCCTCTTCATGCTGTACTCCCAGTCAACCCAACCTATCCCTTCATCGGGGGGCCCCCTCCCATGATCATAACTGGGGAAGAAACTTGCCCATCAGGGCTTTCTATTCCTCACTGGAGATGGCAAGGGTGCAGCTCTGGCACCTCTGGGCTTTGCAGCAAACGGGGGCAGCTGCCATCATTTGGATGGCCAGGTGGCCATATTTTTCCAATTTTCTCCACATCTACCCCCTGTCCACATGAGCTGCATGCCTGTGGCATCCTGGCGGGATGCTCATGCGGCTAGTGGTCAGCCACACCGCAAAGTGCATCACCGCAACCAGCCACTGGAAGCCACTCAAGGGTGATGCTGGCTCTGACCCCCCGGGAAGAGAACATCCCTTGGATGCTCCTAGCCCTCCCCGCTGACTTCTTCTCCTGTTGTCCTGGGCTCGGGCATGAACCCGGGTTGCCAGCATGCCAAGTGATCCCCTATCACCCAATGCCATGGAGCCAACTCCCACCTCCTTCCCTTTGTAACCTTACAGTTTCTCTCCTGGTCTTCTTCTTTTCAGTTACATACCTAAAAAAGTCTTCTCCCCTTTTGATACTGCCCTGTCTATTCTCTCTTCAGCACTACCAGGACTGCCACACATAACAAAAATGCCTCAATAGTTGAAAGTATAAAAATCCATGCTGTTTCCATCATGTTGACAGGAATGCACTCACTGCAGACTATGGTAACAGCAGAACTGCATGGATGACATCCGAAATCTTAGTTGTTCTGTTACACTTTTGTCCCCTGGGTATGTGGCCACCTGCTAAGTGTAAAACTCCCTTCACAAGCACTGCTCCTTGTGCATCAGTTTTTTCTGCCCACCTGAGGAGGATTTAAAGTCAAGGGATGGCAGATTAAAACTCTGTTTTTGACTAAAAATACAACCTACCAAATCTATCTCATAGACAGTGGACTCATCATAACATTCAAAAGGCACTATAGGAAGATTCCTAAGTGAGGTCATTAGTGAAGGAACGAATGTTGCAGAGTTTTTATAGTGTCTTTCTGTCAAACATATGATTCACTTGGCAAGAGAGGCATGGGCAAGTGTTATTGAACTATATCTGCCATTAGTCCCAGGTGACGGTGACACTGTGGATGTGATGAGCAGGTGCTTATCTGACATCAGCAGTTGGGTGGCCTGCAGTTGGCAATGGAAAACCAAGATAAGATGAAAGTATTACTTTTAGATCCTAGTTATTGAAGAGTGGCAGGCACAGTAGAAGTGGCTAGGTTATGTCTGGGTGCCACTCTTCTCCAGGCCAGGGATAGGGCAAAGAATCTGGGCATCATCATGGACTATAGACTGACAATGGAACATCGGGTGTTGACGGTGGTCCATGGTGTTTTTTTATATCTTAGGAGTGTCACCTTGATCAGGTACTATCTAGGATATGAGAACATGAATGCTCTAGTACATGCCTTCTTTGCACTGAGGCTGGATTACTGTAATGATCTGTACCTTGTGCCATTGGTTGGGATGACATGCTACTTGCAGCTGGTGCAGCTTGCAGTGGCCAAGTTGATTGCTGGAGTTTTCCATTCCTTGCATATCTCCCCAGTTTTGTGTACATTGTATTAGCTACCTGTTGTGTAGAGTGTCACCTATAAGATAATTTTGTTAACATACTGTAGAAAGTGCTACATGATCTGGTCACAACATACCATCCATATGCTCCTGGCTGCCCTCTCCGTTCCTTGGTGGAGGGCCTCTTTGATGTTCCCAGATCCAGGTTTAAGCTGTCTGGAGGCAGGGCATTTGCTGTTGTAGTACTTTACATATTTTATTTGTAACATATTTTACCAGGTAAGCAAGCAGAGTCCAGAACATGCTCATTTCCAGTTGCCACCACATGGAACACATTGCTCCATCATTTAATAGAGGCCCCCTCCATGGAGTGTTTTAAGCATGTGCAATCACATGCTTAAAACACTCCATGGAGGGGGCATCTATCAAATGATGGGGCAACGCGTATGTTGCAACATTTGTGCAGGTCTCTATAACCCTTGGCATGTTTGCTAATTTTTAAAGATGATTTAAAGGATTTAATGATGGCTGAACATGCTTGCACTTATTGTAATTAGTAAGTGTGCTGTGCAATTGTATTGTACTTGCTGTTTGTCGCCTGCAATTTCTTGTCCCAGGAAATGGTTGAAAATAGTACCAACAGGTACTTATCGTCTCAGTCCATTTCTTATGCTTGTAAATATTATAAATCAATCAGTAAATAAACTAGAAAAATAATTGGGGTTCTCCTTGATGGAATACCACCAGTATCTTCCAGTTCAGCAGCTAATATTATAACAAGTATTGTCTACCTCTGTCTGCAGAAGTTATGATCATTCAATACAGGCAACCACACACACACATGTCATTAAACACACTTTGTTTGCCATGTCACAACTGATAAAACCTCTAAACTGAAATTTCCTGTTCTAGGATTGTAGAACTGTCTAGTGGTGAGAATATGGTCACACTGGCAACACTTATCCACAGTGAAAGTGTGTCGACATAGTGTAACTGTGTAATTCTGATTCCAAACTTTCACTGAAAAAAAATGTTTTTCCTCCCTTACAGTTCAGGTTCAGTAAGTTAGCTGTTCTTAAAATTACCTTTACAAGGGCTAACTTTTATTAAATTGCATTTTCAGCACATTAACACACTGACAGTGTGTCAACATAGTGTAACTGTAGCAACCTGACTCCAAGCTTTCATTCACAAAGAAACAAACACCAACAACAAAAGTTTTTCAAGTCCTATGGATCAAATATTGCCTCTTTTTTTTTTTTTTTTTTTTTTAATTACATTTAAAAATGGGATGCCTTTGAACCATTAGGGCTGGAAATGTAAGCTTTTTAAATAAAAGCTTGGAGTCAGGTCAGTATAGTTACACGACTGTATGTCAGAACACAGTGACTGTACTGATATAACAAGAAATGCACTTTTGCAATATCAATATACTAAAAATATAATTTTACTACTGTTGTATATTTCTTAGTATAGCTATATTGAAAGTGTATTGACATAACTTAACTACATCCACTTGACACTAGACATCAAGATTTCATTTAAAAAAAAATGTTTCTAGCCATAACGGTTTGATGGTTAGCCTCCCTTTTTTTGTATTGATTTATGCTCCTTGCTCCATTGGCCCTCGCATTCAGGGGGAGCCCCAGGCCCGTCACCCCCGCATCCACCATCTGGCATGTATGCTCCCAGGGCTTACCCCCCCCGGTTGGGCGGCAGAGGGGGCCCTCCTCCACTGAGACCGGATTCAGTATCATGTCTTGGCTGGGCAGGTGCGGGGCCTGTGAGCTCCTCCTTCATCCGTCGGGAGCTATTTTTTAAAATTTTCCTCTCCCCTCAGGGGCAGCACATGCAATGACACCTGCGATGGCACCACACACGCTCCCGTGCACGACACCATCAAGCATCTGAGACACTCCTGACCATCACATTGTGGCATTGGTGTGCCTTCCCCCAGCCACCACTAGGGGCCAGGCAAACTCTGATAGTTGGAATCCCCCCCTTCCTGGAGAAGGAGAGCTGTCCTCCAGATGCTCAATCCTTCTCCTCCCTTCCGACCCCCAGTAGCCCATGCTCGTTCCCAAACATGGGTCGCCAGCATGGAGTGAGGTGTGGTGCCCAGTGCCTCAGCCCTCTGTGCTACTGGGCTGATGTGGTTAGCCCCTTTTTTTAAAGAAACTGGGCCAGATTTTCAAAGGAGGACACAGGGCTTGTATCAAGCACTGCGTCCAACCCTTTTTTTTTTTGGCACAGGTGTTCCAAACACCCTTGCCACAACTGTGTGCCAGTTATAGGCAAGGCAAGGCAATTTTTATTTATAGGGCACCCATTCCTGGAGGCTCTGGGTGCCTAACAAAACATCAATAAAATAGAACAAACAATTTAAATGCAATAAAGAAAAACTTTCGAAAACAATAAAATTCAATTTAAAACTCAGCATCTTAAAAGAAAAAGCTTCCGGTTTGCCAAAAGTATGGATTGGACAAAAAGATGAAGTCAGCAATCTGCAAAAGCCAGGCTAAAGAGGTGGGCCTTCAGCCTCAACTTAAACACCACAATTGAGGGGACCTCCCAGACTGCAGGTGGAAGCAAGTTCCAAAGGTTTGGCCAGAGACAAAAAAAGCACAGTCTCCCAATGTCCTGAGCCGAACCCTGGGAACGTCCAGGAGACCCCTCAAAGAGGAGCAGAGGGAGCAAGCAGAGGTCGCCGGTATCAGGATCTCTGGCAGGTAACCAGGACCCAGTCCATATAGGGCCTTGTATGTGAGTAAACTCACCTTGAAAAGGACCCTCCACCTGACAGGCAGCAAGTGCAGAGCACACAGGACCAGGGCCATATGACTGGACCTTGGATGGCCCATCTGCAACCGAGCAACTGCATTCTACACTAGCTGCAGTCTGCGACGGGTCCCTCCCATGACCCCAAAGTAAAGAGAGTTACAGTAGTTGAGCCTTGAGGTAACAAAGGCATGCACCAGTGTCAGCAGATCCGCAGCTAGAACGAGGGGCTTAATCCTGGTGATGTTCTGCAACTGGTCAAAACCACTTTTGACTACGGATGACACCTGATCTTCACAGGTCAATCTGCTGTCCAGGATCACTCCCCAATTTTGCACTATCGGGGAAGCCACCAATGGGGCAGAACCCAGGACAAGACCTGTGTCAGCCCTGGGTGGCAACCAATCATGCCCACAACCAGGCTCAATTACTAGTACCTCTGCTTGGTCAGGTTAAATCTCAGCCAGCTGGAAGCCATTCAGTCGTTGATATTAGCCAAAAAGTTATCAAGCATGTTGACAGCTCCTGATGTTTCAAGGGCAAAAGACAAATACAGATGGGTGTCATCTGCATAGCAGTGAAACTCCACGCTGTATTGTCGAATGATCTCACCCAGGGGTAGCATGTACACTGCAAACAGCATCAGCGAAAAGATCGAGCCCTGTGGTACTCCACAAGACAGAGGCATTGGGGAGGAGGAGGAGAAATTCCCCATCACAACCTGCTGCACCCTGTCTGAGAGATAGGACTGATGACAGTACCAGTAAGTCCACAAAACTCACAAAACTCACAGAGCCGATCAAGAAGCATGATGTGGTCCACAGAGTCAAAAGCTGAGGACAGATCGAGGAGCACAAGAACTGACCTGTCTCTCCTATCTCTAGCCCTGAGCAGGTCGTGATGCACCCTCACTAGAACTGTGTCTGTGCTATGTTTGGCATGAAAATCTGACTGAAAAGGCTCGTAGATGTCAAAGGATACCAGGCAATCCTCGAGCTGCTGTGCCACTAATTTCTCAACAACTTAGCTCAGAAAAGGCAGGTTGGAGATAGGACAGTAATTTGCCAGGACATCTGGGTCGAGGGAAGGTTTCTTAAGGAGGAGTCTCACCAGCACTTTTTTCAAAGCCATCGGGAATACCCCCCTGTCATCAAGCACCTGGTAATCCCGGTGAACACCGAGCCAACAGCCTCGACACATCCCATTAAGAAATGTGTGAGGGCCAGGACCAGTTTACAATAAGTGTGCTTCAGCTCTGAGATGACCTTAGTCACTTCAGACACCTCCACTGGCCTAAACGCCTCCCAGACAGATGGAGTGCCTCTGAGCCTCTCAGGCCGGCCACTGTGAGGCAATAGCCTCCCTGGTAGAATCCCCGACCACAGAGCCAACACTTAGTCGGAGGAAAACAGAACAAACTCTTCACATAAAGTGGATGAAAAAGCCTTCTTCGGCTGTAGACAGGTCAGATGAATAAGCACAGTGGGGCCCCTACCAGTTGTTCCCTAGTCTGTGCTTTGTGCACTTTCAAGGTTTGCACTTTATTTTGCCTGAATAAATTGTGTTGATAATTGCAATTGCTTTGCTTTGTGGTTTGTTGTGGTGGTGGGTGGTGCTGGATTTCTGTGTGCTGGTCCAAACAAGATTAGGTGCCATTTAATTATACAGACAGAGAAGTAAACAATGGTTGATTGTTTCTGAAAGAAAAGGTACTTCTACCAGTAATATTTTTTTGCTATACAGAGTTTTCTCCCTGCTTCTGCTATCATTCAGGGATCAACCCTGTAATCAAGGATATACCCTGTTCAGGCAATTTCGCTTAATTTAAGATGGCAGGGATTTTCTCCCTGAGTTTTCTCCCTCGGCGCCTCCCTCTTACCTTTGGTGTGAGTGATGTCCTTCAGCTATGGCATTCCAGAGTGCCCCTGCAGAAGCAGGCATGCTCCTTGACCCACCCACAGGGATCACTGCAAGCCAAAACATGCAACTCACCCTCTGGCAGCTGCCTGTAGCCTGGCCTGCCTTCTAAGACATTGAATGGAATCTGCTCCTGAACTCTGGTCATCTGTACGGCAGCTCGACATGCTGTGCTGGGCCATTGAGGTGGCCCACCAGTAATATGTGAGCAATAAGACATGACAGGGTGTGTGGTGCATTGAACAGATCAGACCGCATGCCAAGGGGCATAGTGAGACATGAGACTGCAAGTTGAGTGCCTTCAGCCCCTGGAAGTGTGGTCAGATCTTAGTAACTTGGTAACTTGGTGTTGTAAGACAAAAGAAGGTGATTGCCCATAATACTGTCTCTCACACTTTGTGGGCACTTGATCAGTGTATACCCATATATTTGTCCAATTCTGCTTTAAACAATTTAAATGTAGTAACACCTACTCCATTTTGCAGAAGTTTGTTCCAACTGCTTGCAGCCGTTATTGTAAAATAATGTATTCTCCTTTTTGTTTTTCCTTTTGGGATGTAAGTCTGCCTACTATGAAATCTAAGAGTAATACCTTTATCCTTGATGCTAAAATTAAATATATTAGCAGTTTCTAGATTACTTAATATTTGGTATACTTGAAGTAGATTTCCTCTAGTCCTCTTCTCCGGGCTCATGAGATTTAACTCCTCTAGTCTTTGTTCATAGGGACAGTGTCATAACCTGGGGATTAGTTTAGTCACCCTCCTCTGCACTCCCTTCAACAGTCTGACATCCTTTGCCAAATAAGGGGACCAGAAAGGTGTTCCATAATCCATGTGTGGTTGGACATAAATCCTATACAGCCTCATTATGCAATTTGCATCCCTAGTAACGAATGCTCTCTTTGTGATGTTTATAAACATATTTACCTTCGTTGTTGTGTGCCTCACCTGCAAGTACATATTAAAGGAGTTTTCAACATACAATATATACCCAAATCTTTTTCCTGTGAAACTGGTACCAGATTAATATGTCTTAGTGTATATGTATATTTTGGGTTATTTCTGCCTAGGTACAGTATGGTGCATTTACCCAAATTAAACTCCATTTTGTTTGTTACTCTCCAGTTTTCAATAAGTCATATGTCATTTGTTAATACTCGGCGCTTATCTAGTGTATCCACTACACAGCATATTTTTGTGTCATCAGCAAACTTCACAGTTTTATTGGATATCCCATGATGTAAGTCATATGTGAAATTGCTGAACAATGTTGGTCCCCAAACTGACCCTTGTGGAACCCCACTAGTGACCCTCCCCTCTATTGAGAGCTTACCATTTATTCTTACTTGCTGTGTACATTTGGACAACCAGGATTGAACCCAATTCACTAAACATTCACTATATTCCATTTTAGTGAGTTTATTAGTCATTTCCAGATGGGGGATGGTGTCAAACGCTTTTCTAAAGTCCAGGTACACAACATCTGTGGGTAATCCCTTATCCAGGCAACACTAATGTTGTCGTAATAGACAATCATATTCCTTGTGGATGATATTCCCTGCCTGAACCAAGGTTGGGTATGCCCTATCAACCCCTTTTTTGATGCTTTGCTTCCTCATCAAATCTTGTTTTTATCAATTTCTCCATAACCTTGCATGGAATGGAAGTAAAGCTTATTGACCTACAATTTCGGTGTGGTCCTACTCCCCCTTTTATGTATCAGGATAACCACTGCCTTTTAAATTCGCTGTGCCTGTGCACTGCAAACTTATTGCTATGAGTGGTGTGTGTGAAAACTTCAAAAGAACAAGCTGCCGAACAGCTGTTCGCTGTTCGGTCATGGAACAAATATGTATGCAATGCAGCCGATTCTGCACATGTGCAGTAGCACCACTGCTTCTGCGCATGTGCGAAAATGAACAATGTGGGGATGCATTCCATGGATTTTATTTGCTTAGTGTGCCTTTCCTAGTGAAACATTTCAAGAAATACATGCACCGACTGGCGCGGCTTTCCGCCCGCCACACACTCCCCGTAAAAGCAGACATTAGGGTGCTCAATCCCCATGTCAGCATATATCCCCCCCCAACATTGTGGCACACTGGGAGCCCACCACAGTGTGCCCAGACAATTTTCATAATTTTTCCGTACCTGGATGCCCACTCCCAGTGTCGGATACCCCCACCCCCAAGCTCAATTTATTTGCTGACGAGGGTGCCAAATCTCCGTCGGTATCATGTTTCCCCTTCCCCCAAGCTCACTTTCTTTGCAGATGGGGGTGCCCAGTCCTCGTCGGTATTGTGTCCCCCCCAAACTCATGTGGCACACTGGGAGCCCACCCCAGTGTGCCAAAAGTATTTTTTTTGAACCTGTAAATAAAGACAACGGTTCCACAGAGTCTTTTTTTTAACCTGCAAAAAAGGAAATGGTCCTTCATCATTTCACCTGTCCCTCCCCATCCTGACTCTTCCTCTGTGTACCCACCCCCACCCCATACTTACCTCCAGAGGTTGGGAGCAGCGATCTTCTGTGGACTGGGATGCACCTGCACTCTTCAAAGCTGAACTGAGGAATTGGGTAAGTGCTATATAATGGGACTCAAAAGGGGAGTTTCAACTTAGGTTGATATTTCAGCCATTTGTAGGACTTTTGGCCCCAAATTTTCAACATGGGGTTCTTGGGACCCCATCTTGTGAACACTCACACTGTCATGTCATTTCTCAGTCCTGAAAGGTGATTTCACGGTCGCTGCACAGAATCACCTTTCAGGACTGATTAATGAAATGACAGTGCCACTGCTCATGAGGAGAGGTCCCAGAACACCCATGTTGCAAATCTGGTGAAACAATTCCAAAAAATGACTGCGTTACGAGTGTGCGTTGCACAGTTTCTATGCACGCTCGTAACTTCACCAATTTTTTATATTTTGACTCCAGATTTTCAACATTGCCATTTTTTCACACCTCTTTATAAACAGTACAGCTGTCATTTTTCACATCCTGCCCAAAATGTGTTTTCACACCTGTGGCACAGAATGAGGCAGTTGCTGTTGAAAATCAACTTTCAGGACAAATTAAAAAAATCACAGTACCTCTGTTCATGAGGAGAGGACTAAAAATGGCCATGTTGAAAATTTGGTGAAAAACTTCCAAGAAATGATTGCGGTACAGGTGTGTGTTGCGCAATTTCTATGCACGTTCGTAACTTTTCCAATTTTTAATATTTTCATTCCAGATTTTCAACAGTGCCATTTTTTCACACCACCTCATGACCAGTACAGCTATCATTTTTCACATCCTGCCCAAAGTGTATTAGCCAAATAGCGCAGTTACTGTGCAAAATCACCTTTCAGGATTTAGTAACGAAATGATAGTGCCACTGTTCATGAGGTGGGGTCACAAAAAGCCCATGCTGAAAATTTGGAGTGAAAATATCAGCAAATGCCTAGGTCATTAAGGTTTCCAACCATAATGCCCTACCCTGTAGAGACTGACAGGCATCAGGGGTGTGACTTGGGATAGTCATCCGTAATGCTCACACCATTCCACCCCCAACCTGCAGCCAGTGACAGGCATCAAGGTGTGCCTTGGGGTCTTCAGCCCCAATGTTCACCCCTTTCTCCTATACTGCACCCATCTCAGCCTATTTTCTTATGGAATGGGGTGACATACCTCTCAACCTCCTGCCTCATAAATCAGGGACAAGGCTTAAAATAATCGGGGACAATGGACCAAAATCAGGGACACTTCTTTAAAATTGGAGATATCCACTCAGGAAGCTGGTAGAATAAAGGGCTTAGTGTAAAATGCATTTTCTAAGGAAGAACCAGTCTATAACTTAAATGTTTGACATTACTTTGTGCTTATAACCCCCGCTGTTTGGTCACGTAAACACAATTTTTAGGAGGGACTGAGTAAAATTTTGAGGCAAAATCAGGGACGTCCCTGAAAATCAGGGACAGTTGAGAGGTATGTGGGGTGAGTGTAAGGCCTGAAGACCCCAGAGCACACCGCAACACCTGTCGGTGTCTGCAGGGTAGGGTGAGGTGAAATGGCATGAGCAACAGGAGACTTGTCAATTACCTACCTGCTGACTGTTCTTCAGATTGATACTTGGGAACTGAGTTGAAGTGTGTGGTGGACTGGTGGGAGCGTCTCGAGATTGCTGTTCAGGAGAAGCTGCAAGTTGTAGGCTTACTAGGTGATTTGTGAATTAAATACAGGTATGCCACTGCTGCCTGAAATGTGAGCTTACCAGTAGATCTTTAGCGCTCTTAGGCTGTGTTCTGTTCTTGCTCCCTGTTCTTCTCTTTTGTTTAGGAAGACCACCATTCCTGACGGAGGTTGACTTGACTAACAGAAGAGAAAAATTGGCCCTTTGGAAAGGCTGGCTGGGGAGAATGGGAACTTCAATATCAGGATTCCACTCAGTACAGCACAGAAGGCTGCTCCATGCAATTTTTTCTACACAAGAGTGTATCCAGAAAGGAAAGCAAAAGGGATTGTTTTTGGAAATTAAAGGGGAGCAGCACAGTGCATTCGGCAGGAGAGTGATTTTTTTCTCAACCTATTTAGAAATTATTTTACGCTCAGACTCATGGTTACTTTAGCTGGCCTCTTATTATAGAAAAAGGGAATGTTTACTGGAGTGAATTGGTTTGAATCAGATTTTATCTTATCCAGCATTTTACTAATTTATTACTAGAATGTTTTAGTAACTGTAACTGTATACTAGTATTGATATTAGTTTATTCCTTTTATTCAATTTACACAATTGGTACATGAAAGTCATTTTATTTTATTTTTTATATTCCTCCAGTTTTTTACCCCTATGGAGTGGACCCAGCAATCTCCAGCCGCTGGCACCCATACCCCCGGACCAGGTCTGGTATGTGGATTTATACGCCCCATGTACACGGGTTCGGCCACACCTCAGTGAAGGTGCCTCTCATATCTGGGGGTGCAGGGCATGGCCATCAGCCACTGAGATTGCCCCGCAATGTTCCACCATTTTTCTTGCCCCTGGCAGCCAGATGTACAATGGCATCAGAGCATGGCTGTGCTCATGCCCGCCGTGCTCTCCCCCATTCAGGCACACAGCTGTAGTGCAGCTGACCTCTGCCAATTGCTGCTGCATTGCGATGTGTTGCACCCACCTGCCCCAGAGGAAGGAGAGCAGTCATGGGAGGCTCAGTCCTTCCTCTCCCCTGACAGCCCCCGGCAACCTGAGTCCATTCCCAAACCCGGGTCACTGGTGTGGCATGAGGTGTGGCGTCCAGCACCTCAACTCTCAGCGCCACTAGGCCAGCCATCAAAGTCATTTTAACTACTAAATTAAAATGGTGAATACAAGACTGCAGAGAATTCAAAATGGTGATATATCACCATTACAGGAACTGGTCAGAACACACAAAAATTAGGCAATCAAAAATCACTGAACATTTGCTGCCACACATGACTGGGACGTCCACACCCAGATTAGATCCATTAGACTTAATGAGATCTAAGAGAAGTAGTAAACAAATAACAGAGTCACAAAGTTCTGTACCAAACTTAGCTTAGTATAATAATACAAGCAGCAGCGAACACCTGAATAAGCTTAATGAGGAAGAGATAGCAGCAACAGGAGTAAATAGGACCACTCATATGGCAGTGTCCCTGACACCTAGAACTAATCAGATGGCAAATACCGCCGACACTTTGCATTCTCCAGGTCTCCTGGCTGAGAACCATTCCAAACAGGAAAATGTAAAGTTTGGTAGTTTAAATTTGGAAAATTCACCCAAACTATGGCATTCCAGTACTGCTAATGCCACTGTTAACACAAGTATTGATATTAACAACCCAGAAGAGAAAGGTTCGAATTCCAAACTGGCGAAGTTATTATTGATTTACATCGTGCTATTGAGGGACTAAAGCAACTGGAAGAGAATATAGCAGCCGCCAGGTATTGTACAAATTGTAGTGTTAACAACAGCCAGAATCAACTCCCCGATCCTAATGAGATAGTCAAGCCTACTTGCTTAAGTCAAGAGCTAATCTGTTTATTAAAGAATACTTATAATGTGCATTTATTAATCATGGAACAACTAGTCATTAATAAAAATAAACTTGAAGCCCTAAGGGCAGATGTGGCTTTAAACAGATTTAAAATTGATGGTCTTCCCCCATGACTAAACAAAAGGAGGAAGACAGTTTAATAAGCTCTGAAGTTTACAGCAGTCCTGAAGAAAGAATAGATAAAAGACTCGATTTTAGCACAGTAGATATTTCTGATACATCAAAAGATTCTGTCAAATTACAGAGATAAAAAAAAAGAAAAATAAAAAAACAAAGAAACGAAAAATAAAACACGTACAAAATAGTGATAAGAACAACTCAACAGATAAACAGAATTTGACATTTACTCAAGATAAGGATAGAGTTAATACATATAGCATAAAAAGGCACTCACCACAAAAGCACCAAAATATAGAGAAGGGGACTGATAATCTCCCACAGTCAGATCTAATGGTTGCATTAGATACACTAGGAAAATAAGTGATTAAACTTAATGTGCAACTTGGGAAAACATCTAGTAGTTGCCCAAAAGGAATCTTTACTCGGGATAAAGGGGATAATTTACTATTGAATGAGTTAAAGGAGCTGAACCAAGAGAAATATGTGTTAAGGGAGAAATTACCAATTGAACCGAATAATGCTACTAATCTGAGATATAATGAATCAGGATGTCAACTAAATGAATGGACAAAAACATATCCTTTAATCAGGTTATATGGACCATTGAAATGGGGCAATTTTGACCCCACTAATATAGAATCAGGAATATTACAGTATCTAAGTCAGTGTCAGTGGCTCAGTAGGTAGCACACTCGCCTCTGAGACCGGGAGATCAGAGCACTGTGGGTTCAGTTCCCACATCTGGCACTTGGGTTAATATCCCAATACTGACACTGTAGTGCAGCATGAGAGGAGCGTTGCACTTCTGAGGTGCCGTCTTTCGGATGAGACGTTAAACCAAGGTCCCATCTGTCTGGATTGGTGGTAGTTCAGGTGGATGTTAAAGATCCCATGGCACTTATCGAAAAGAGTAGGGGAATTTCCCTGGTGTCCTGGCCAAATTTCCCTCATTCACTAAAAATACCCCCAACAATCTGGTTCAAATTCAATTGCTTACCATCTGTACCCCCCCCCCCGGTCACCCCTGCAAAAGGGACTTCTAGGCCCAGTGGGCTTACTGGGTCAACAAAATTCAACAAACAAACAAGTGCTACCCTAGATATGGAACTTATGGAAGAAAACATTGAGGAAGTTAAGAACATTCCAAGAACAGGAGCGATCTTGCTAGATATAATGTTCTTGTCTCCTAGAGTAGCCATTTACATCTGGATAAATGGATGGCTGATACAGGAACCGGATGTGATACTTACATTTCCCAACAGATCTATATTTAATAAAGAGACCACAAACATAAATGAAGTAAAATGCTATGCATGTTTGGGATGACACACTTGACAAACAAAAATGGAGAGAAATTGACTAGGGCTATTAAGGATTTGATGGTAAATTTCCTTGGTATGCCCATTGATGAGCAAGGCTGTATTAATGTTACCAGACCAAATATGGGCAGTCAAGTTAACATCTGGGTGTCTAATAAAAACTTGGCAGAAACTATTATGAAAAATTTTGCTGAACTAGATTTTTTAGGTCTCAATCTTACAGAAGCAGAAGACCTAAATATAAAAAATTCCCCAATGAAAAGGAACCCAAAA
Source organism: Neoceratodus forsteri (assembly GCA_016271365.2). Taxonomy (NCBI): domain Eukaryota; kingdom Metazoa; phylum Chordata; order Ceratodontiformes; family Ceratodontidae; genus Neoceratodus; species Neoceratodus forsteri. The sequence goes on from CM057453.1 coordinate 81,739,226, forward strand.
TTGACTACTATAACAGCAGTACCCTTACATAACAGGTTTTTGACTTTAGCAGGCTATGATAACAACTGATTACCTAATGTTTTATCAGATACGTCACTAGAATTGTGTAATAATGAACGGGGTATAACCTTTCTATCTTGGAATGTAGCAGGGTGGGCCAAAATCATTAATGGTCATGACTGTAAAAGATTGTTAGAACAGCATGATCTCATATGGCTACAAGAAACATGGCATAATGAAAATGATATGATTACCTTGAATGGTTATGAAAGTTACTGTGTCTCTGGTGCAAAATCTGCAAAGTTTGGTAGACACTCAGCAGGGCTTGTGGTGTGTGTCAAGGCTGAGAAATATGATAAAGTATTAGTGAAAAAGTTATGGCCTAATTTTATAGCCCTTGAATTGGTACTGGGTTCTCATTTGCTCATAATCATGAACTGTTATATTCCCCCTGAAAACTCTAACTACTATTCAGATGAAATATGGACTAAAATTACAGATGATACTATGAAATTGGTACAGGAAAATCCTAAGGCCAAGCTTCTAGTCTTTGGGGACTTCAATGCATGAATTGTTTTTTATGACAGCCTTCTAGATAATATGCTATTTCTACATTTAAATATGCAGCTTACTAAAAGAAATGCATAAGATGACCACTTCCCCCTTGTATTATAACTTAATATGTCTAGCCTGACCCCTACCAATACAGATTCTCCACCATTATTACTTACGGAAATTAGTGCAAATAAAAGAATAGTCTGGAAACACAATTCCAAGACGCAAATATCTATGATACTTACAGAGTCTTTCTTACAGATGGAATATGGGAATTTGTGGAAAGAAAATTTGAACTTTTTAACCCAGCAGTTAAGCTTAATATTTCCGGAAATAAGACATACTCTAGAAAACAAAGGAGTCCAACAAATGATAATTGGTTTGATAAAGACTGTAAAGTTATGAAAACTCAAATAAGGAAAGTGCTCAAAATATATAGGCATACTAAGGCTAAACAATGCTTGCTGGAACTTAGTAAAGAGAGGAAATAATATAAAATAATAACTAAGAATAAAATAATATGTAATTACAAAAAGCTATGGCAAAACATGCTAGATGCTGTTCTGCAAGATAATAATAAAAGCTTTTGGACACTAGTGGCTAAAGGCAGCAATAATTACAAGACAGAGATAGACACTCATATAACAGAGGATAAATGGATAGTACACTTTTCCGCAATATTTTTCGATCCATCAGTGAACACTGGAAACTATGAATACCTAGTTGTTAAATCAGATTTTCCCTTGGTAACTCCAGATGAAGTATATTATGCTATGGCTACTCTAAAAAAACATAAAGCCGCTGGTCTGGATGGACTACATGTTAAAGTTTTCTTCAGCCATCTGGTGCAGGTTTCTTACTGTATACTATGACAAATGCATCTGATCAAATAATATCCCTGAATCCTGGACAGGATCTAATATCATACCCATACATAACAAGGGTAACATTAATGACCCTACCATGTACAGAGCAATTAGTCTGTTGGATGTCAACTCAAAGATATTTTCCAGAATTATTCTGGAAAGATTAAAATCGGAAGTAACCAGAACAGGGGGTCTTACTAATTTTCAAGCTGGATTTAGAACTCATTTTTTGACACTGGATAATATGTTTGTGTTACAATATTTAATAGAAAAGTATGTTAAAGTAAGGCAACAGAAACTGTATATACCATTTTTTTAGATTACACGTCAGCTTTGGACTATACAGTATATCCAGAGAAATCCTATGGGTTACATTAATAGAGAGGCGGATTGATTATAGTCTAGTGGCTATAATCTCACAGCTCTATTCTAACAACTGGACTAATACTGTAGAACTATTAATGATCACTGTAAAAGAAATATCACTATAATTGCGCTTTCCCTTTAAGCATGATATTAGTTTAACAGTGATCATTCCTTTCCATTATCAGCTGACCATGTGGTACTGTTTCTAGGGAAACGGCGTTCGCTTCAGTTGGCGTTCACAACACAGAACGTAAAAATATTTTCATCATCTGTTTTGCCAAATAGTGAGACTGTAAACCTTCTCTGGTGCAATTGTTTTATTTTTGTTTTGTTTTAAATGCAACACACAGTGAAGGATTATTTGACAGTTGACAGATTTTCTTTATTTTCTCGGCAACGATGTCGAGACACCAACTTTCTGGCTCTCACGCTTGCTTTGTCTTCACTTTCAACTTGGTGAGTCAACTTCCCTTTGCTCTGAAAAATAAAGGATGGATGATCATTTTGTGATAGACAACAACGATAGCAGAATGCAATAAAGTTGTACTGTATGTACAGTTACCATCTAAACAGTGACTGTGTGCTTCCAGTATCCCTGCCTTGCAAAAACCCTGTACACTGTCGTCCTTGTGGGTAGAAAGCTTTGCTATGCTTGTCACAAGCCATTGTGCAAGGCGTGCTTTAAGTAAATCTCATTTCAGATCCACTTTAACAGAGCTGCTGTCCCCCACATCGAGTTGCATTCATTACGCCGTGTTGAACGGCATACTGTCCAATCTCAAACCTGACCTCTGGTGAATAGACTGCCCGAAAAGCTTTTTTTACTTGGAAGAGATGCAGAAGCAATCTCCTGTGCAACATTTTCTGCCATCAATCTAGATACACCTGCAGTGACACTTAATAGCTCGGTGTCAAAATCAGTCGTTTGAAGTGCAGCAAAATCCCATTTAGCTGTTTTTTGTGGGGTTTTCAGCCATTTCACGAGTGACATCTTTGCAGATACAGCAAGTAATGCTGTTAGAGGACAGGAAAGGTACTGCATTTGTAGAGGGCATTGAATGGCATTAAATGACACTGTTTAGTGTCAGCCAGTAGCAATGCGTGATATTACATTTGTGCTATGACAGATTCCAACGCAGGTGCGCGATGTAAACTTTAAGTGAACATTAATAGTTCTACAGTATAAGATTGGCCAGTAATGGGAGAGTCTCTGCCCTATTTATGATCAACAGAGGCATAAGACAAGGCTGAATCCTGGCTCCTTTATTATTTTCATTATACATTGATATAATGCTAGAGGATATTGAAAAGTAACCCATAGATGCACCCAAAATTCATTCACATAAATGCCCACTTTCTGGTTTACAAGAAAGCATTAACTTTATATATAAGAGATCTACAGAATTAAAGCTAAAAATAAACCCAGATAAAACAAAGGTGTTAATTTTCAGCAAAGGAAGAAAGAAAGATTCTACCTTCTGGACTGTAGGGATGGAAAGACTTGAAATGGTCAACAGCTATGTGTATCTTGGGATTTGTTTCCAAGAACATTGTTACTAGATGCAACACATAGAATCCTTAATAGGAAAATTTACATATACTGTAGCTGGACTAACTTGCTTCAATGCAAAGTATGGAGGGATGACCATAAAACCATTGATACAGGCCATCAAGGCAACATTTGACTCCCAGTTCTTGTATGGGGTGGAAGTGTGGGAATTTAAAAATATGAAGAGAGTGTTAGCCCACCTATACAAATGTTTACGCATTATATTAAAAAGTGGAGCATTCTTGCCCAGCTGCTTACCTAAGATCTGAATTGGGTCTTAATAATATTGAAGCCCTAATAGAATGTAGGAAAGTTAATCATTGGGTAAGGCTTATTAGGAAAGAAGAGACCACTCTTGCCTATATGGCTTTAAAAGAAAAGGAAAGTTGATACAATTCTGGATGTAAAACTGGACTCTGCTTCACTACTCTTATGAACATACTAAAAAACACAAATTAATAAACCTCAAAAGTGTAACTTTTTTTTTTTTTAGTCTTTGGTAACTGGGTAAGGCCCACTATGCACAAGTGCCTGTTTTCAGGGGCGACCTGGGAGCACTGGGCAGTTAAGAGACTTGCTCAGAGTCACACAGTATGCAAGTGGAGGTTACGAGAATCAAACTCGGGTCTGGTCTGCTGGATGTATCAAGCTTGTTAACACCTCATTCCTCTAACCTCTAGGCTATACTGCCAGCTGACTGACATGGATATTACACTCAGTTTAAAATATATACTATACATTGCAAAGAAAATAACAAATAAATGGATTGCAGTGGATTTAAAGTTAATCAGAGAGTCGCACTATTCTAAGTGGTTTCCCCCCAAAATAACTATTATTTTGGTTTTAAACCATATTTGGAAATCTTAACAGACCATAAATTGAGAACAATTGTCTCCAACTATAAGCTCGAACAATGCAAGAGTAATATGTTGTTGTTTCATTATAATAAAAATGGTCTAACATCAGGAGAGTATGACTGTAGCAAGGGAGGAGGAGGAGAAAACCTTGTACATATATTGTGGTATTGCACATGGTATGAAATGCAGAGAGTGTACTGGCTAGGCCTGTCTGCAGGGTAATGGGTGAGGTGAAATGGCATAAGCGTTATGGCCAATGACCCAAAGGCACCCCCCCAACGCCTGTCAGTCTTTGCAGGGTGGGGGGTGGGGTTGGCATCAGTTCAATACTTCACTGCTTCACTGCCTTTCCTATTATGCATCTCTCTAACTCCTGCACTACCAATGCTAATGCCAGCAAGCAAACATTTGGCATTGACAAATGTTTGTTATACTTTCCAGTGACGATTTTGTCAAAGAGATGCAGTCACTTACCTAAGAAGGTCCTTGTTAGTTAAGCGACTGCCTTTCTTTGACAAAATCGTCACTGGAAAGCATAAAAAACCTTTACAGATTGCCCCCATTAAACTCTATAGAGCGCCTCCTGGTGCTGTTCCTTAAGTAATGCTGCTAACTTTGGGCATTGACAAATGCTTGTTCCAATCTAGAGGGACTTCTCCTGATGTTAGGGACTCATTAAAGAGAATTGTAAAGGGAATACACATGGCTTTGGAAAGTTCCTTTAGCAGATGTGGGTGTATGCCATCCAGCCCTGGAGCAGCATTTGTTTTCATAGAGTTAACTGCATCTAATACGTCTACCTCTGTGACACCTTTTCCTGTACCACTGTATCCTGATCAGGCATGTCAATTTTTTCATTAAAAACTGTACAGTAGTAGGTATTAAAAGCATTTGCCATCTCTGTTGGGCAGGTTATTGTTTTATCATTCTCGACTTGCGGGCCTATGGATGTGCTACTGTTCTTTGTATTATTTATATATTTAAGGAATGTTTTTTGGTTGTACTTAGTTGTTGATATTCTGAATTCCAGATTTTGCCTTTCCCTTTTGATAAGCCGTTTTGTTGCTTTTAGTTCTATCCTGTACCTTAATTTAGTGCACTCTGAGTTACGTTTCTTGTATCTCCTGTATGCTCGTTATTTTTTTCTGATTTGTTTTTTTAGGTGACTGGTCATTCATAGTGGGATTTTACCTTTATTGTTGTTTATTAACTTGAATTAACAATGCACATCCTGGAGTGTCTTATTGTGTTTATAAAATGGGTTTCCTTTTTTAAAATATATATATTTTTAAAACTTCTTTTTATTATGAGAAAGCAATAGCAACATACATTATATATGTATCATTTGAAAAAAATATTCATTACATACAAGTTGTTGTGCAATGTATGAGGCTTTACAATCGTATCTTCCATTTTTCATATATCACAAATTACAAGTGATAACAAGAAAAAGAAACTTCAACTCTGAATTTATGCACTAGTCATGTTATTCTAATAAACTGATGACTCCTTTCTTGTGTGACTTGTTTACTTCCTGAGTGTGGATCATGCAAGTGGGTATTAGAAATATGGGCACCTAATCTTGTGCGCCTCCTTTCAGGTATGGCAAGAGTTGGGGAGGGGGAGATGGCTGCAGTTGAGCCCCATACACTTCTCTGCTGTCTGGGTGCCCTCAATAGGACCTCTATGCAGTTCCTGTCTCCCCTGTTGGGTTCCATCTTTCCTTATCGCCCTGTGTCTGGGTCTTCAAGTCTGTTCCAGGGCTGCCAGTTTTCCTGAAATGTATCCCTCATCAGTCTAAGAGTTGCAGTGAGCTTCTCCAGTCTCCAAATGTTACCTACTCTTGCTATCCAGGAGTTGAAAGGGGGGGGATCACCCACAATCAATTCACCTTATTTCCTTTAAGGCTGCTACCATAAGTACCCTCAGGAGAGTCATCTGTGTTTTATCCTGAAAGGTGAATGCCCTGAGCCCAAGGATCATAGTGTTGAATATAAATGGGATTTGTTCCCCCCAGACCCCCTTCAGATGTTCATGAATCTCGAACTAATATTCTGAGACCCCAGTGCACTGCCAAAACATGTGAAAGTGTGTTCCAGTTCCCCACAGCCCCTCCAACAAGTATCCAAGTTCCCTGGTTTAAAGTGTTTGGTAATGGAGGGAGTGTGGAAGAACCTGGACAAGCACTTCCACCTGAATTCTCTCCATCTAGGGAAGGTGATTGTCCTCCACCCATAGAGCCAGGCTCCTTCCCAAAGGTCCTCCAGTATGAGGTTCCCTGAGTCCTCCTCCCAGGCTAACATCAACTGTTCCAGTGTGATGGACTGATCCCCCTTATGGCCTTGTAAGCCCCTGCTACAGCCCACCTCTGTCCTTCAGTCTACCCGCCCAGTAGATGAATGTCTCTAAAGACAGCTCCTTGTCAATTTGGGGAATTAACTGATTGGAAGTTAGATAGTGTCTCACCTGAAGGTAGCGGTGAAAGTCATGTTTTATGTAATGCATATTTTCTTTGTAGTTCTGAGAAGGGGAGGACAGTGTTATTGACAATAAGGGACCTATACAACGTCAGGGCTTTTTGGTTCCACCTGGTGAATCCCAGGGTCATTTCTCACCTGGGGGAAGTTAAGATCCCCCACTATGACCGCCAGGGGGCCTGTCTCCTCTGTTGTCCCTGTGAGTCTGCAGGCCTTTGTCCACATTCTAAGAGTATGTCTCAACCATGGGTTTGTCAGGTCTTTCCAGATCCAAGGGGTCATGTATGTATGTGGAAGGGCAAATAGCAGGATGACCCTCAGCTGACTCGCCTCTATCTCCAGCCAGCCGGTATTGCCTCTCTGCTTTACCCAAGTTACTATGGGGACAATCTGTGTGACCAGGTAGTATGTTTTTAGGTCAGGCAAAGCAAAGCCACCCCTGTCCTGGGGTTGTGACAGGGTCACTTGACACACCTGTCTCCTCCCCCTCGCTCACAGCAAATGCCAGCAGGGTTTTGTGTATCTGTTTCCAGAAACTGTCTGGGATGTTGATGGGGAGGGCATGAAAGAGAAACAAAAATCTGGGTAAAACATTCATCTTTATTGTATTTATTTCCCCCCAGTGTGAGTGCTAGCACTTCTCACCTTGCAATGTCCACTTTGATCTCCACCCAGAGCTTGTTGTAATTAAGTCTGAAAAGGGTGTGCAGTTCAGAGGAGATTTTGACCCCCAAGTAACGGTCTATATTATTTGAGGCCCATCTAAATGGGAAGCCCTCTAGGCCCCCCCTCTGAAATGATCCCCAAACCTTATTGCCTTTGACATCTGTAGGTTTATCTTGTATCCTAATACCTCGGCATACATTTCCAACTGTTTTATGAGTTCTGGAAGAGAAGTTTTGGGGGATGTTAGGAACAATAGGGAGTTGTCGGCATATAGTGAAATCTTGTGGGGGCATTCCCCCACAGTGATGCCTGTTATGTGGTCATTTGACCTGATTGCCACTGCAAATGGTTTAATGTTAAGGGGAAACAGAAGTGGGGACAACTGGTACCCCTGTCTTGTCCCCCTACTGAGATAGAATCTGTCTGAGGTGAAACCGTTCACTCTCACTGTGGCCTGTGGGTAGTGGTGGGTGAAGTGGCTGAAATTCGCTCTGGAGTACTTTGCATCATAATGAGGATCGCAAAGTCACTGGTTATAATGCACTTCGCGTTACTCCGCCTTCCCCATCCACTTCTACGCCCATTTTTAGGCAAAGTACATTGTTTCCAATGTACTTTGCATCACTTTGCCTTGTTTATTGGCTCCAAGGTGAAGTCTGCATTGATTCATGGGATTGCAGGTCACATGGGCTCTAGATTGTTCTGCATAGCCTCAGTTCTGTGTAGTGTGTGTGTAGTGGTAGAGGGAGACAGTTTCCTCTCAGAGCTCTGAGATTCAAATCCTCTAAAAGCTGTTGAAAAAAGCCTTTTTGAGCCTTTTTTATGGCTTAAAACATAGTACGTCGATTATAGAAAACCCTCCTGTACTCATATCATCGAGTGTTTATTGTTTGTGTGTGGATTTTGAATGTTAATTTTGAACATTCAGTCTGTGTACTGAGAGACAGTTGAAGTTTGCTTTGGGGGACGTGCATATCTGTGTGGTGTAGGTAGATTTAGATTAACTGTCTGGAAGAAAAAGGCAATCTTTTTGTTTTGGTTATATTTTTGTTGTATAACTGTGTTAATGTACACACAGTAATATTTTCAGTAATTCTTGATATTTTTTTGCTAAATTATGTGTTGCAGCAGTGCATAATTGCAGTTTGTTGAAAAGATCTGGTTATATTACTGAAGTTTTCAATTTGCCACGCATTACTTGTAGTGTGTGCGTGACTTGTGCCATCAAATCACAGTTCACAGACACCTTTTATTGTGCCGCAGAGTAATTGCAGCAGTGTGAACTTGCTATTCACCGCAGCGGCGTGATTTTGTACTGCTCTGTGGTCGGGATTGTGATATATTGATTTTGTACTGTTACTGTAGTGCACTGCCCCCCAACTGGCAAAAGGTATTCTTTTCCATATTGGATTTGGATTGTGACTGTTGCAAGCAGAAGTGGTTAAGGTGTTGTTGTGACTTTGTGTCAGCATCTTTTCTTGATTGCGCAGTGCAATCTAATCTGTCTGTGTCTGCCTTTACATCTGCTTAGTTTGCAATCTACATCTGCAAGCCACTGTTGTTTTTTTTTTGGGCTTCACACATTACATCCACCTGGCCAGAGTGAAAATTCCAAATTTAAATAGGTTTAACATTTTCTTGGTGATCCCCCAAAATGCCCGCAAAGAGACGTACAAGCAAAGCTGTTCCTGGCCATGGCACTGCTGTCAGCGGTAAGATTGTGTGTGGGTGTGGTAGTACACAGAATTGCATAGCTGATGTGAGGAAAGGGATTTCTTCATCAATGTTTTTTACAGGGCAATCTGTAGCTTCACTCATAGTTGGAAGAGATGATGATGTCCCAGCTGGTGGTGTTAGTGCAGTTTCTGCTGGCATGAGTATTGCTGCCTCAAGTTCCACTTCTGACCATTTAACCGTGTCAAAAAAATATAGTTGAGTCTAAAGCAGTGAGTGACAGTGTAGATGATGTCATACTCTCTATCCCCAGTAACATCTCCATGGTAGTTGAACATGATTGTGATCATGCCGACCGTAATGCACAATGTCACATTCCTTCCACTGCGGTGGAGGTCATGCCTTTGCCATCCAATGATTCACAGTGTGGTGCAAAAATATTGGATGATGATGATGTTCCTGTGGTTGCAACATGTAGTCCACATGACACCATCCAAGCAGAAAATGTGGATGCATATGATGTTGATGAATATGATGATGATGTCAGTGACCCCTGTTGGGAACCGGAGAATAAGAAAGTCAAGGTGGCTGTGTCTGGGTCCGTTGGCATTAAATCCCCCTCTCCTGAAAAAAGTTGTGATTTAGAGGTTCCAGTTGATGTTGATGATGATGATGATGACCCAGTAATAATCATAGGTAGCAGTGGTAGTCAGTTGTAGTCCAAGTGTGTACCACCTGAAGAATCATGGAGCACAACCCTCCATTTCATTGATTAAAACCGGAGTCTGATAACCAGCATAAGGGACATGTTAAAAGTAAGGGATCACAATCCCTTGTTTGGGATTTTTTTGTTCAAGATGCAAATGATGAGTCAGTTGGTATCTGCCAGCTTTGCCATGCGCATGTGAGTCGAGGTAAAAAGGGGAGTCATCTTGGCATGGGGGGCAGCATATACATATTAAGAACAGGCACATGGCACTGTGGACCCGGCACCGGATGGCAGCTAATGCCATAGTAGAGCGTTTGCCCTCATCATTAACCTTAATGAACATGTTATCCCCTTCCATGACTGTAAGAGCAAGAACGAATGTCTACAGTAGTGATGAAATAACAGCAGATGATTACTACAGGCATGATGAGGTGGAGGATAATGATTTTGAAATCTTGTCAAGTGGTGGTGAGAGTAGCAGAGGTGGTGGTGGTGGTGGTCAATGCAGTACATCTAGTGCAAGTGGTACATCATCCCCTGTGTGTAAATCTGGGAAAATAACTTCATTTGTGGATATGTCACCTGTGCAGCCCTCTTCATCACAAGTTCACCCCCCCGTCCATTCACAGAGCAAAGCCCTTTGTCACACCCCGTGCAAAACATGTATAAGTCAGCCCACATTGCAGAGTGTTTTTGCCCATAACCTGAAGTACTCACCCAATCATGTAGTGTCATGTGAACTTAATGCTGCTGTAGCTGAAATGCTGGCAATTGATCTTTTGCCCTTCTCCTTCTTGGAGAATTCTGGATTCCGGTGGTTTGCGGCACACACCTGTCCGAACTGGAAAGTCCCATCCAGGACATACTTTACCACCCGTGCTGTCCCCGAGTTATATCATACTGTGGCTGACTCTATAAGACATGCCCTTCAGCATTCTTCCTCTTCATTCATCCATTTAAGTATGGATATGTGGACAAGTGGCAAAACAGTGAGAAGTTCATATTTGTGTATAACTGCACATTGGGTGCAGGTGCCAGGGGTTGTTTGTGCTGGTGGTAGTGTGAATAATCAGTGTAGTATGGTGGACTGTCATAGTAGCAATCTTCCTGGAATTCAACAGCATGCAACTCTTGCTATGCACAGTGTGACCTGTTCACACAATGGTGAAAACATGCTGGACTTGCTACTGACTAAAACTGATGAGTGGCTGAACCCTCTGTCCCTGAGAGCTGGGTTTATAGCAAGTGACAATGGGTCAAATGTGGTTAAATGCATCACGAATGGTGGCTTTGTTCGGGTTCCATGCATGGCCCACTGTTTAATCTTGTGGTGCAGGAGTTTCTGCAGCACCCTGATATAATGGAAATGCTGACAGCTGCACGCCATATCTGTTCTCACTTTTCACACTCTGCAAAGGCTCGTGACCAGCTTCGGCAGTTGCAGATCCAAAAACAGCCTTCCACAGCACCGCCTCAAGCTGGAAGTTGTCGCCAGGTGGAACTCCACTTTATACATGGCAGAGAGGTTGTATTATGAACAATATAAAGCCATCTCAGAATATCTTGTCATGCACACTAGCCGTGACACTTCCAGGGCCTCCATGTCTCTCACTACTTAACAGTGGCACCTCATGAACTCTGTAATAACAATTTTGAGGCCTTTTGAACAGGCCACACAGGCAGTGAATGGCAAGTCTGCCTCCATTAGCCAATCAATTCCACTACTGCAGGTGTTGAAGTAGACATTGCTGAATCTACAGCATAGCCTTGATGGTTGCAGAGACTGTGCTAGCAGTGTGTTGCTAAAACACATGCTGACACTATTCGAGTGCAATCGGCACATCTTGAGCATTCAGCAGAGTGCCGACTTTGCAATAGCAACAATGCTGGACCCATGATACAAATGTGGAATTGCCTCACTACTGGAGGGAGGGTCTGAACAGGAAAAAGTGTCAGTGGGCAACTGATGCGCTTGGTTCATGGGGCACAAAAGTAACAAGCCAAGGTCAGCAAACCTCAGCAGCATAATTAGGCTGAAGGTCAGTTCAGAGAAGTATCAAGCATATCCTGTAAGGGGGCTGCAGTTCCAGGTGGTCCGTCATCAAAAGCGGTTGTTATTAACTCAGTTTGGGGTGCTTTGTCCCAATTCAGGATTTGTGACATAAATGATTCTGGAATACAGGATGATGCATCAACCACCGGACTTTGTGCAGCACAGCGAATGGTTGACTCATATTTGGCTGAAAACAGGCGTCTGTTAATAACGGATGATCCTCTTTTATACTGGAGTGGAAAGGTCAGAAAATGGCAAGAGCTGACCTCAGTGGCACTGAAGTACCTGACATGCCCACCATCCAGTGTAAGTGTCGAGAGGGTATTCAGTTCAGTGGGTGCAATAGTTTGGGATCATCGTACAAACTTCTCTCCTGCAAATGTCAGCTTGCTGACATTCAAAAAAATGAATGAGGGCCACATACCAGCTCGAACTGTAACCTCAGTATTCGTACCTTGGCATGATCATGGTTGTGCTAATGTTGTAGAAATGGACCATTCTGGTGGCACTGGAAGCATTAAATAGCCTACCAGTGAGGTAGATGATGACACGATGGAGAAAGAATTCCCTAGTAGGCAGAGTTCAGACATTGATAACTGTGAGGGCAGCTTTCTGTACGATGATGATGATGAGGTTGATGTTGGTAGGTTTTAAGTGAAGTGGTTAAAAGGGTCTCACATTTTTTCTATGGTACATGTTTTGTTTTTCATAAAGTTAAAGCACTGTCCCACTCAGAATGACTCAAATTATATTTGTAACACAGTGCACACTATTTCCTGCCTACCACCCACCTGTGTGTGTCTGACAGTGATAGTGAATGTGTTGCAGGCTGCAGCTGTTCCCCCATGACCACCACCAGAAAAGTGCTGTCAGCCAAAGCCACCAGATGCAGATAAATGTGAGAGGAAATGTCAAAATCATGTACCCCCATGACGACCACCACCAGAAAAGTGTTGTTAGCCAAAGCCACCAGATGCAGATAAATGTGAGAGGGAATGCCAAAATCATGTGCCCCCATGACCATCCTCCACCACCACCAGAACACTGATGTTTTCCATTCTGTGTCCTGCACAGTCCATGGCAGATGGAGCTGGACAGGAGACCACATACATCAGCCACAGCCACAAGGCTTATTTACTATCAATACTTTAAAGTGAGTATGTGTACTAATGCTTCATACTGTGGAACATCCTTTAGATGTTTTATGTGTCCTGTTGATTTTATGAGATGCAGTGGTCAGACACATACAGTCAACTTATTTTCTTTTTCTACAGGTTAACCCACCACTCTCCTTCACTGGAGGGCTATGGTACTGCACTACTGTTTACAGCCACCTACAGGATTGGATATCCATTTCCAGACCGGTAAGTATATCAGTTTTATTTCATCAGTTCTTTTTTGTTTTTCATTTTTTCAAAAGAGTGCAAATCCTACTGAACAGTCATATAAAGTAGGTGACATGACATGTACGTCACATAATATATTTGTCATGCACATCACACACTGTATTGCTGCAGCAGCCATGCCAGTGTGAACAAAGTTTGATCAATGTTGTGACTTCACAAGATGTGTTTTCAATGTAACTTGAGTTAAGACATAATTAGGGACAGTGACACAGTGTATGGGTTACAGGTACTGAATTCGTGATTGCGATGACGATTTGGTCTTCATGTGGCTTTGGCGTAGTGACACAGTTTGTTATCTGTTAATCAGCACATATGACAGGATGGAATAGCCACACTTTAAACATAATGTGTTACTGCAATCAAGTACTAACAACTCCTTCTTCATCTCTTAAGGAGGAAACTTTCTGATGATGTGTGCTGTCATTGTTGCTTGTGCGTACCCAAAATACTTCACAGTGTACAGACATTATGAAGTCAGAAAATATATAACAGGTCCAGTTCACTGCTACCACACTGTGCTACCACATTTCTTCTTTACATTTTTTGTTCTGGACTAAGTGATGTTTTTCTAGTTTAGACTGGCAGTGGCAGTTTTGCAGCAAGTTGCTGTACACCACAACATGGCACCAGTGGTAGTACAGTGTGGTGGCAGTGGACTGCACCTGTTATATATTCTGACTTTACAATGTCTGTACACCATAAAATATTTGGGGTGCCTCAGGAATATTTCATGTCTGTTGAGTACGGTTTGTTGAAAAGTAGGATTTTTTTTGTGCTATGATCTCCTAAAAGTCATGTGTGCACTGCGACTGAGGTGCACACTGCCCCGAGACCTCTGAAAACATATTATATGACTTTGGCCGCTGCTGATGATGGTACAAATACAATATACTTTATATATTCTTATCTTTATTCTTTATACCATAAACACTGGAACAAGTCAGCATATATATGTTTGTAAGAAGCTGGACAGTGTCTGCACACAGAGGGCATTACACTGCGCACATGCAGTTTAGCCCAGTATAATTGCACTGCTCAGTCTTGCTTTTTAACAAACACTCCATGACAGAAAGCAAACATTTCTGAGGCACCAAAAATATGTCAGGGTAAACATTCTTAACTTGGAATGTAACAGGGCAATAAGGAGCACACTGCACTATCTGGACAGCTGCGGGTACACAATACCTGGCTCCAAAAGTGCAAGGCAAACACACAAAGCCACCACTCCACCTGAATACATGCCACAGAACAATGTTCAGTGCTACTGCAGCTTTATTGATGGCAAAACAAGGCGCGCATAAATAACCACTGTGCTTTGCCGCTTAAGTCTTCATTGGGAGACACACCACTGAAGGTCTAACTGCCAAAACACAAGGCTCATTACCGTGTGCCTTGTTTTGTCATAAATACTGTTGCAGTAGCAATGAAAATATTTTAGTGCCATTTATTCCTGTGGAGTTATGGCTTTCTGGTTTTGTTAAAGGAGTAGTAAACACACAGAATTTGAAAAAAAACATTTGTTATGCAGAGCACTTTTGATTTGTGTGTAAAGTCCTAGTGCGTCCTTCCCTCTGTCTGCTATTAGACGTTTTTTTACTAAATTAGCCTGCTACCTTTATGGTAGTTTTATTACCCTTGTGGATCTTCTTCATGCCAAATATGTTTATTGCCTTTATCTCTCTGACAAAAGCCTTTATCTCTCCTGTGTCATGTGACAGTGATGTAGCATAGCCCATAGAGTTACCATATGCACGGAGCTGTGTAACTGTTATTATGGAATGAGACCAAGTGGTAGCTGTTACAGTTTAGCATATACCTCAGAGCTAGGTGAGTGGGGTTTCTGTACAAAAACTGCTAGTCAGTTACAGAGCTCTGTAGTTAACTGTGCATTGCTAAATCAATGGGCTATGCTACATCACTGTCATGTAACACAGGGTACATTGTCAGAGCGATAAAGGCAATAAACTAATTTAACATGAAGATCCTCAGGGGTGGTAAAACTACCATAAAGCTCGAAGGCTAATTTAGTAAAAACTCCTAATAGCAGACAGAGGGAAGGACAAACTAGGGGAGGGACTTTACATGCAAATCAAAACACTCTGCATAACATGCTGTTTCAAATTTTGGGTGGACTACTCCCTTAAATTTAAATAATGCTGGCAGGGACAACCCATTTTAACTTAAAACAAGGAAAACCAAAACAGCGCGCACACACTTAACAGAAGGAAGGGTGGGGCAGGATACAACCTGTAACGCATACAGAACAGAAGACAAGAAAACAAAGTGCATAATTATAAGATACAGGGGGTGGTGGGGGAATACATTTTTATGACACAGGAGGGTGGTGGGGGGCACATGGTGGCAGGAAAAAAAAAACTAGTGTGGAATCCCGTGGTGGTCCAGCAGCAGCTGGAGCATGGCCATCATCTGCAATTAATGGCCCTCTACTGCTGCTCAACAGCACTCACCCTCTCACTTGAGGCATCCACAGCACTCCAGAGAACTGCAATGTCAGCTTGAGTTGCAGGCAGTTCTCTGTGGTCCGGATGTGCTGTGGCTGGTGGTGGTGGGGGTGGTTCTGGTGGAGCAGCAGGTGCTGCCATGGCCCTCCTCCTCTTAGGGCCACGCACAGCCTCCCCCTCTGCCACAGAAGGGCCAGCAGGTGCAGGCTTGGCCTGTTCTGTATCAGCCTGCCACTGCACCTGGTGGTGATTGACCATATGGGGTGTGCTGGCTCCTGGTCCCCACGTAACTTCCCCGGGGCCATGGTGCACCTCCACCCCACAAATGCATCACTTCACCAGGCTGCTGCCCTCCCCACACAATTAAAGAACTCCCAAACCAGGGAGATGCGAGGAGGACCAGGCACGGGGGGGGGCAGATGCACTGGCAGCCTGGTGCTGAGGCTACACACTTGGGGTGGGGGGCGCCGGTACATCCTGCTTAGGAGCTGGTGCTGATGGTGGTGGTGCCACTGCCTGAGGAGGTGGTGGTGGTGGTTCACTTGGTGCTGCAGCAGCCGCACCAACTCCTACTGCTTCGGGGGGGGGGGGGTGGCAAGATTTTGCTCCGGTTCATTGTGAACCGGCCATGACTCCCACACGTGTGAACTCCTCCCTGGCCACATGGCGAAACTGCCTCCGCCCCAGACATTCCCTGCTCCATCTCGACTGCCCTCCCTTGGTCCACACAGTCACACACAAGACACACACAGCCAGACACACACAAACAACAACTAATAAAACTAAGAAAAAAAAAGAAATTCACAGAACAAATTAAGTAACAAAACGGTCTACAATAAAACACAAACAGATGTAGCTTTTAAAAAAGCTTTTGAAACTGCCTCACCTCCCAGATATCTCTCTCTCTCTCTCTCTCTGTCTTTCTCCAACTGCTCTGACTGCCTCCTCTCTCCTCTCTCTCTCTCTCTCTCTCTCTCTCTCTGCATAGGAGAAAGTGAAAGTATATCTTAGAGCATGAATCACTTCCTTCCTGCCTGGCTAAAGCATGTGACTTACAGTACTGTAAGCCATGTGATGTGTGGGGGCTGCCAATAGACTTGTCACTCTGCCTTACTTCACGTTAAGGTGGAATGACAGCGCAAAGTAATAATTACAAGGTGACGTGAGCCTTTCACATTGGTCACTTCGCTTTGCGGAGTGCCAATGCGAATTGCCCACTTTGAGGGCACTTGGCCAGTGGAATTTAAATTTGCTGCATCTCTACCTGTGGGGAAGCGTAGAGTGCCCTTATACCAGCTTTAAATTTTGGACCTAATCCCATCTCCTCCAGGGTCCTGTGCAGGTGACACCAGTCCACACATTTAAACGCCTTCTCTGTGTCCATAAAGATAGCCAGGGAAGGGGTGTTTTTTTTTCCTTTTTGGTGAGAAATTAGGTTGAGAAGGCGTCTGATGTATCATGGATCAGCCTCCCAGTTATGAAGCCTGTTTGGTCCGGGTGGACTAGGCCACCCACACACCCCTGCAGATGCTTGGCCATGACCAGCATTAAATCTTCTAGTCCACATTTAAGTGAGAAATGGGGTGGTATGAACTGCAGACTGTTGAGTCCTTCCCCAGTTTGTGAATCACTGATGTCTGAGCATACTGCTGTAAAGGTGGGGCTCCCATTCCCTCTAATACCTCCTCACAGACCTGAACCAGGGTTGGGGCTAGTTCATCTTTAAATGCCTTGTAAAACTCCTTTGGCAGTCTGTCTGGGCCTTGTGCCTTTCCTGTCTTTAGATTTGCCATGAAGGCAAGGATTTCTTCCAGGGTGAGAGGGGCATCAAGGGAGTCTTTTTCCTTCCTGGAGAGTTTACTCACTTTTATCTTGTTAAAAAATGTATCTATTTTACCCCATGGCCCTTCACTATTTCCTGGTTGCATAGGTTACTATAAAAATCTCAAAATTCCCTTGTAATACCTTGGTGATCTGCAATCTGTCGTGCCTGACCCCCTTTCCCCTTACGTCTGTGGATCATTCTTCCTATTGCCTCTTTGCGTAGCTGTCACTCTAGTAATATCCTTGTTCTGTTACCAGCCTCATAGTAACGCTGATTCAAATACCTGATTTGTCCCTCTATTCTGTCATCGAGCAACTTGTTTAATTTAGCCCTAGTTTCCTCCAGTTGTGTTTTTATCTCCTCATTCATTACAATTTTATGTTCGACCTCCAGGTCAGAGACTCTTTTCTCCAACCTGGTCTGTTCCTGTAGCCTGGCATTTTTGAGTCCTGTTGCATAGCCAATCGTTCTGCCAGTCAGGACTGCTTTAAAGTCATCCCACCAGATGGCTCTGCTTGTGTTCTGAGACAGGTTGAGGGCTGTGTAGTTCCCTAGGCACTCCTTGACCAGGTCTTTACATTCTTCTCTATTTAGCAGGGAGGAGTTCAGGTACCAAAATGAGTTGCCCTCCCACTTGAGTGATTCCCATCTCCATGACCACCATACTGTGACCTGATAATGTTCTAGGTCTAATCTTTGTAGACTCCACTTTGTGCACCCATTCCAAAGAGACAAACATCATGTCGATCCTGGAGTAGGCATAGTGGGGGGGGCTGACCAACATGTGTAATCCCATGTTCTGGAGTTGCATTATCTCCAGGCTTCCATGAGGTCCAACTTATGAGGCATGCTGTTCAGGGTTCTGGATGACTGGGCTGGTTGTCTCCCCGGGGGCCCCCAATCTATCCAGGGAAGGGTTCGGCACTGTATTAAAGTCCCCTCCCACTATAAATAACTCTCCTGAGGTTGGGGCAGCTCCAAGTATTACCTTCCTTAGGAAGTCTATGTTTTCTCTTCCTTGGTTTGGGGCGTACAGGTTAAGTAGGGTACAAGTATGGATAGATATGTTCCCCTAGCTGTCACGTACCAGCCCTCTCTGTCCTGCTGGAGACTTGCAAGCTCCCAGGGTCAATTTTTGTTGATGAGGATGGCTACAACTCTTCTATGTGGGTGATCCAGGCAAGATGCATGGTGTAGATGGACTACCCAAGCCCTTTTTAATTTCTCACTCTCTCCGGAGGAGAAGTGGGTCTCGTGGAGGAAGGTTATCTCTGCTCTCTGACCCTTTAGCTCATTTAAGATTCTAGTTCTCTTGATGGGGCTATTAATCCCCTTAACATCGTATGTTATTATGGTACCTGCAGTCATCCCCCTTGGTTATAATAAACATTGTTGAAATACCCACTGTGATATACATTTCACCCAAGCAATAATAAGAACTCTAAACAACAACCAGAAACTATATACAAGATCACGATGCTTCCAATGTTGTTTACACATCCTTCAGGATACACTGTTGGTCCACACCTGATAGGGTGAGGCTGCCTGTGCAGGCTCCTTGTGCCTAACGTGCGCTTTCGAGCCACTTCCATGGTTTGGTATCTTTCTGTGGCTCTATCTGGTATCTTGCCTCTTATCTGAGTAGTGTCCCTAACCCTCTCTTATGCTCTGATCCCAGTAGCATTTAGTTGTAGAAGAGAAAAAGGGTGAGGGGAACCTTCATTTCCTGGAGGTCTCAGGCTCACGCCCCCAACTCATATCTCTGCCCTGTGAGAGGTGCCTCTCAGCCTTAGACATTGCTGTTCTCCCCCAACCCCCAGTCTGTTGTGGACCTCCCTCTGCAAGAGGTCCTTAACCCTGTGTTAAGCTGTGAGCTACCCATTTCTCGTCTCAATTTCAGTTCCAGTTCCCCCTCCTCCCCCAGGTAAGAGGCCAGTCTAATCCCCTCAGAGCCAGATACCATCTCCCCTAGGTGCTGTCACTCAGATCACCATCCAGACAGCATTGACCTCCTTGGTATTAATCGGCTTGAGTGGTCAACAAGATTGGATGGCCACCACCTTCTTCACTTGGTCCCCCCGAGCCAAGATCATGTGGTGGGAAGGGGGGAGAAGGAGGCCCTGGCTCTATCCTCCCTGGCCCTGGCCTCCCCCCTCCATCCCCACTCAAGGTACAGCGGTCTACCCTTCACATTCAGCCAAGGAATGGTGAGGTGGAGAGAAGGAGGACTCCCTAGTCTCTGTTCCGTGAGCTGGGTGAGACAAAAGAGCCATCTACTATATCCATGAGGGCTGCAGGTCTTGGAATGGGAGCAACCCCTTCCCCTTCCCCCGCTCTCTATAGTGCAGAAAATAGCCACTCCATTGTGACAGTACTTATTGCTGTCCCAGCTCCCAAATTTGCCCTTTTGTTATTCACCACTCCTCTGGCCTCTCCACTATCAACCCAGACTATGAACCCCCACGGGATCCCTACAAGGAGTGGGGAGGCCAGCATTTACCCCTCCTCTCTACACCCGCTGCCTCTACTCTGTCCACCATCCCACGGGGATGTTGCCAAAAGTTAAACCCTTGCTGCCATGAAGAAATCAAGCCTGGCCTCTCCCCCAACCCCTCATACAGCACCCATACCAGTAGCTATGTGTAAATGAGGAGGCTCGACCTCACCTTTCCACATATCCATGTAAAATCCCTCTGGTATTTACACATTCCCCTATCCCTTCTTTGGCTGCACAAAAATGTACAACTCAGCCACAAGCTTACCTTGAGGTGCCTCTGGTTTCCCAGATACTGTTGTTCGGCTCAGTTGAGTGTCCCCCTGCCCTCGGGGAGAAGCAAGTGTACTATGAGCTGGCGCATCACATGTAGGCCCTGGAGTTCCTTCTGGTTACACAGCAGTGCTCCCTTAATCATGCTGCTCATCTTGTATGCCCACATGTTCCTGTGAACATTGAAGGGGGGGAGAGAGATGTTCCACCTGCGGCAATCACCCTAGCTACCTATGGGGAAAAAACAGCGACAGCTTAATACCTTGAGTGTTTGCTGAACAATGTGATTTCCCACAAAACCCCCCCTCCCAGATTCCCCACCCTACTCCTGCCCCGAGCCATGTGGTCATGGCCCCATTAGCTCCCCCCGAACTATTTTCGACCCAAATGGAGCGGCCCATGAATAAACATTTTGAACAGATGCAATATCCTTTGTAAAATATTTTTATGACATTAAATAAATATGTTTAGATATGTAAAAACAGAGATACTTAGCTTCACTTTTGGTAAAGTAGTCTTTCTGCCTGATACAAAGTGTCATTTTTACGGCTGCAGTGGGCGTAACCCTGCAGCCGTCTTGCGAGCACAGTAGAGAAGGGAGCGTACCTGATACCGGCCAGACTTTTAAATAGTGGAGGTGAACGGCAATCACTGCGCATTTACTGCACTATTTAAAAGACCGATCGGTAGAACATTGCACAGTCCACCGTGTTCAAGATGGCTGCAGGAGTTTTCGGCACATGTGCAATGACTTGTGCATGCGCACTGAAGTCTGGTGGCCATCTTGGACAAGCGGTACTGTGCTGCTGTGTTGTCAGAGTTCAGTGCGCATATGCAAGTCATTGCGTATGCGCAGAAAACTCAGTTGGCCATCTTGAACACAGCGGACAGTGCTGTGTTCCTCTGTCAGCTTGGCTATAGCCATATCGGCTCTGGCCAAAGCTTGTTTTGCTTTGCTATAGGACACCTGCCCTTTTGCAGCATCTATAGTTTCAGATATTTTTTGTTACTTAGAACGTGACCGAGCGTGCCCCCACGCACACATATAGGCCCATGGTAGTATAGATACGTACATTTTAATGTGCCTGTCTTTTTTTTTGGAGTGTAGCTGTGAATACACTGCCATTTTTAAATGTGTATTGAAGAGAGAGCAGGAGAGTGAGGTTTTCTGCAGGTGGGGAACAGTATCGGAAAGAGAAAGAGAGAGTGGCTGACAGAGCACGGCTGACAGAGATGGGTCTGGTAAGAGGCAATTAATCATAACTAAACTGACACAGCAGGGCTGACTTTATTTTTACACTTATCTTTTATTTGGCTTAAAGGGGAAAGAAGTGAAGAGCAAACAGCACCAGAGTTTCCCTGTTCGGACGGCAAGTCCGGGATGAGTGACGTTAGCGAAAAAAAAAATGTCAGCATTTGAAAAAGAAGTGTTCTAATGGCACACTGATTTTTTTTTTTTTTTTGTAATGTGATCCTGCTTGTAAGTACTTGTTTTTACCTGTGCATCAAACATATTTGATGCACAGGTAAAAACAATCAAAACAAAGGATTTTCAATCCCTATTTTATAATGTTACATTAATATAAAACAAATTATCTCACTTAGAATTCTGACTGTCAGAATTTGGAACAAGGAAAGTTTTGACAAAAAAAATTGAATTACTTCCAATTTTGAACCCATGGAAGTTTTTGACTGCTTAGGGTCTTTTAAATTGCACAGCACTGTGAAGTAAATTTAGGACTAAGGATAATGAAATTCTGTTGCAACAAAAGCCATATTTTGCAGTGTATTTCCACTAGTATGCTAACTGTAGTATCCAAAAACATATTCTAAAATTAATTTGATAAAACTAGCCTTGTTAGCCTGGCCTGGTGGCGCTGAGAGCCCGGTCCAGTGGCGCTGAGGGTTGATGCACTGGACGCCACACCTTGCGCCATGCCGGTGACCCAGGTTCAGGAATGAGCCTGGGCTATCGGGGGTCGGCAGGGGAGTGAGAGGATTGAGCATCCAGAGGACGGCTCTCCTTTCCCGGAAGGGAGGGGGACACACACTCGGTGCCTGTCTGGCCTCTGGTGGAAGCCGGAGGTGTAGCAAGTGTACAAACGCACAGAGGGGATTGGGAGTGGGGGACATGGGGCACTCACCACGCCCACAGAAAAATGGAAAAACACCCCGCGGTGCTCCCGGTACACGGAGCACCAGGCCCTGATCTCCAGTGCCCCTGCCTGGCCTGGTACCAGCATCCTGATGAAAACAAGAAGGACTTCGGGGTGGCCCGGCCCAGTGCCTGCCTGGGGGATATAGCCATGGCTACATGGGGGATGGACTGCACCAGGGCTCCAGGTAAGAGGGCGCAGACTAGAAGGCCATAGGTGTCTCCTGAAGAGTGGGAGCACTGCGGGTAGGGGGAGAATAAAGAACAAGTACAGAAAAAAAAAATTAGCCTTGTTACAAAAGTGTATGTCCAACATGCATTTTAAAGGGTACAGCTACGCAGGTTTTTGAAGCATGCACACTGGCAACCTTTCCTGCCTCATGTAAAGCAATCCAACTAGAATAATGTTGCTGTCTCCTAATGTAAGAGGTGGTAGAAGGCTTTTTGGGATATTTAGAGCCCTTGGATGTTACATTTTGGTATCAGGAGGCATCCTTTAAGTGTATGCTATCAAGCAATAGCAAGAAAAGAAATTTATGATTCTAGTGCCTCCCCCAGATTCTGTGCCATAAATTGTGGCCCTGGGGTGACAGGAAACTCTGGGCCTAGCTGTAGCACTGTTTTTAGTGTGTTTAAATCAAATAGAGATTTTGTATGGATCACAGTGGCATGAATGATTAACATTCTATTTAAGGCTTTGCATGCCTGGGTTAGTTTGACTTGAGTAATGGAGCAGTAAATTTTCAGAAGATTGAAATCTGCCTATGTACACAATCATGGGGAGAAATTCTATTTAAGACAGTTGTATAGCCGTTTACCTGGGCAGACTGTAAATATCCAATTCTTGTTTCTTCATAGATCTGAATTTCAGTCTCTCTATATCATATGGTCTCAGGCTCTAACAATAAATAACAGATAGGGCTATGAGATGACTGATCAGAATGACAGCTACAAACAGAAATCCTCAAAGCATAGTTGTGTTTCATTTCCTGGGTAAAAAACAGATTTTATGAATACCTTGCAAGAGCATGCACCGTTTAGCGCATGCCTCATTCACAGGAATATTAAAAACCCTGGATTTAACAACAGTACGACCAAAGTCTTATTTTCAATCTATTTTGTTGTATAGCATCATAAGTATTCATTCTTTCTCTCCGCTGTTGAAAATGTAGCAGCTTTCTGACAGGCGAAACACATCCTGAGGACCTATCAAAATGTAAGTTCATTTTATTTTTCCAAGCCTAATTTATCATTATAATCAATACATTTTCTAACAACTTCACATTGAGTTCTGCATTTGTAGAATTGCTGAGAAAACTGCAGAAAATACAGTCCTGATGCATCTGGTTTGCAGCATTATTGTGGATGGCTGTTTCTAATAGGCAGTGGCCAGGGAGTCACTTGTTATGCCAGCATTCTGTGTTTTGTGTTCTGAGCTAAAAATGATATGCTGGACTGAGGAAAGGAGGACAGAGAGTTCCACAGTGTACTCTCTGATCCACATGGCTGTGTGTGAGCCTGTGCTGTGCAATGCTAGTAGTAGCACTGAGTATTTAGAGGCTATAGTGCTGCCCTGTGTTAGGGTCCATCATCACTTAAGATGTCTGCCTACTGCTGTCACAGTGTCTTTAGCTGTAACTAGTTTTGATGCTTGGCGTCACTTTGTGTCACTGTTGTTGTATAAAACAAAACAAAACATTCATAATCTTCTACTGGGTTGCCAAAGCAACACTATTTATTAGCAGAAAAAAAAATGTCATTATATCAAGGCCCCATTTTCAGAGCTGTCCAGTAATGCCATGCACCCATTAGTGGTACATGTGGATATGGGAGCTGTGGAAGAGCAGTGCACAGTGGCTAAGCACTGCACCAACACAGTCCCCTGTAGGAAAGTGACTCACAGATACAAAGAGAGATAACACTTCCCAAACAAGATGGCCCCTTTGCTCTTGTAAGTCATTTCAGCTGCTAGCATGCTAATAAGCATATAAGGCATGCAAGGCACTAAGGGGCCATTTGAATGCCATTATGTGGTTCATACTGGTTCATACTGAAAAGTGTACTGAGCGAGTAGGTGTAGCCCATAAATGCTCCGATGTATATTAATCCCTAAAATAAGAACGTTTAACTCCAGATGTAATATATCTATCCAATCTTGATTTGAATTCAGTTTTATTTTTACTTATTATAATGGTCTCCGGAAGTGAATTCCATAGATTAGCAATTCTAATAGTAAAAAAAATATTCGCTATGTTTAAGCTTAAAAGTTTTCTTTATTATTTGCAAGGGTTGACTTCTAGTATTCTTACTGTCAGGTTTAAAGGAAATACTGAGATCAGTTAATAAAATGGGATCTTGCATAAGGTCAAACATAAGTAACAAATCGGAGCGCGTTCTCTTATTTTCTATAGACATTAAGTTTATTTGGTCCAACCTATCCTTATATTCCAGATCTTTCATACAGGCAATGGTTTTTGTATATTTTCTTTGTACTTTTTTGATTGTATCTCTTTCTTGTTTCCTGTGAGGGAACCATATTTGAATGCATATTCCAACTGTGGTCTCACATAAGCACAATACAATGGTGCCTTACAGATTTTTTTTATAAACGAAATGATTCAGTTGCATTTTTTTTTATTGCAGCATGAGTCTGGGCATCTGTATTGAATTTATCGGACACCACAAAACCCAGATCTCTTTCTGTGGTGCATTTGCTAATGGTTTTCCACATAACGTGTAAGATGCATTATTATTTTTCTTGCTTAAATGCATTACCTTACACTTATCGAAATTAAACCTCATGTCCCATTTCTGTACCCAATTTGATACGGTATCTAGGTCATGTTGGAGAGACATTGTATCCACTATGGTTTTGCAGGGGCCACCAATTTTGATGTCATCAGCATATTTGGTTTTCCAACAGTTTATATTTTTTGTGAGGTTTGATATGAAAATCTGAAAGAGAACCGGCCTCAGCACCTATCCCTGGGGCACCTATTCCTAACCTCGCCCGTTTCAAATAGGTGGTTATTTACTGATGCTCACTGCATTCTGTTGATTAGCCATTCTCTAATCCAAATGACAAACCAAAGATCTATTTGTAATGTCTCGGATTTTTCCAAGACTGCCCAATGTGGTGTCAGATCGAAAGTCTTGCTAAAGTCCAAATAGACAATATCACATAGTATCCTTTCATCCAAGGCTTTACTAATGTTCTCATAAAAGCACACTAGATTAGTGGTACAGCTTCTGCCTTTAACAAAATCATGCTGGTCTGGGTTATTATGCTCTATATTACAAGTGATGGCCTCCTTGACTAGACCTTCAAGTATCTTACCAATTACACAAGTAAGGCTAACTGGGTGGTAGTTTGAGACATTTGCCTTATTTCCCTTTTTATGGATTGGGACTCCATGAGCTAATCTCCAGTCTGATGGTATGTTCCCAGTAGAGGCGTTGAAAATAATTTTTAATGGAAGAGCTATGGATTCCATCATAATTTGCAACATGCAGGCATATATTCTGTCTGGACCCAGGGATGCATTAGGTTTTAAGTTTTTGATTCTTTGTTTAATTTCCTCCAAGGTGAATTCTAGTTTTGGGGCATTTTTGTATATGGTAGTTTTCTGTACAGTAGATTTAGGCCCAAATACCTCACAGAAGTAATGATTAAATGTAGTGGCCATTTTGAAATCTGCTGTTATGGTTTCGTTACCATTAATTATAGGCCCTACTTTATTCTTTGGGTTTTTTAATGAGTTGATATACTGTAAGCATAAAATGCCTTATAATTATCCCTTCTCACATTTTGGGCTAATTTGAGTTCCGCTTCCTTTTTTGCCTTACAGATTTCTTTTTTACAGATATTTTGTACTGATTTCAGCTTGTTTTTTTATTGTTACTGAGTGATTTTGTTGGTATTTCTTGTGGTATCTTCTTTTCTTTTTATCAGTTTTTTTAATTTTTTATTAAACCACATAGGGGTTTTGAAAACTTTACTATTTTTTGGATTTGTAGTATATGGGACTCACTTATTTCAAGAACAGTATTTTTAATCAGGTTCCACATTTCATCCACTGTTTTGTCATTCAATATCGAGACCCAATCTAGTAGTTCTAGAGACTGTAGTATCTTGGTCTTATCAGCCTTACTATAAAGGAAGATTTTTGTTCGACTATATACAGGGGTATGATTAAATATGAGTGTATATTTTATTGAATTGTGATCACTAGTTCCAACTGGAGGTTGGGCAGAGCAATTTGTTATTTGTAATTGTTCTGATGTAAGTACCACATCTAGAATCCGACCTTCTCTTGTAGGAAATTTAACTTGCTGCACTAGATTGGCTT
Organism: Neoceratodus forsteri; assembly: GCA_016271365.2. Taxonomy (NCBI): domain Eukaryota; kingdom Metazoa; phylum Chordata; order Ceratodontiformes; family Ceratodontidae; genus Neoceratodus; species Neoceratodus forsteri. The sequence goes on from CM057453.1 coordinate 81,765,962, forward strand.
GAGTTAGTGTTCCAGAAATATTTTGGCCATGGGACCTGAAGCTATATTATTAACCCAGTCAATACTTGGCATGTTAATGTCTCACAGGACTAGTATGTCCTCCATTTCTCCAGCTGCCTCTGTTTCTGCCATGAGTTCTTCAGAGATTTCAGTTGGCACAGATGGGGGTTGGTAAATAGACCCTATGACTATTGATTGTTTGTGTCCATCTCTGATTTTAACCTACAATGATTAGTGGTTGAGGCAGATGATTTTATTTTATGTGATATGTCTATTGAATGTAATCAATCTTTTACATATAGGCTACTCCTCCTCCACGTCTGTTGTCTGTATTCAGTGTGCACAATTGATATCCATCTAAATTCTTTCCCAAGCAATCATCATTATCAGTCCACCATGTTTCACAAACTGATATTATGTCATATGGATTAGTAGGTATTAATGCACGATCATCTATATTTTTATTTATACTCCTAGCATTAAAAGAAAAACAAAGTTAAATAATTATTTGAGTTATCAGGTTTAGAAATTGTCTGATTATTTTGTTTGATTTCTTATTACATATTTTTGTTTTCTCTTCATTTTTGGAGGAGGATTTTTTATTTTTTTTGTAAATAGTCAATTTACGCACATAGAATTTAAGGCTTCCTCAAAATTATCTGTGAGACGTCCAGCACCATTTCTATTTAGATGTAACCATCCTTTGAGTATAGCTCTTGTTTGTTTTTGAACCAGTCCCAACTGTCAATGAACATAATGTCACTATTCCTACACCAGTTTTGAAGCCTTGCATTAATTCTTTGGACTGTCTGATTCTTTTGATAATGTGATTTTAAAATAGGGAGGATTCCAGAAATAGCAATCTGATGACCCACGTTTTTGTACTTAATACCCAACTCCAATAATTCAACTCAAATATCTTTCTCGTGTTCCCTTCCTACTTCATTAACTCGAGCTTGTAAGCTAATCACAGATTTCTCTGGGGTTTATAGTTTGTAACACATCAGCTACGTCTTTTACTTTTGCCCCAGGAAGGCAGGATACAGTGGAAGATTCTTTAGCAGTGCTACAATTGTGACAGTCAGTGAACCTGATGATAGGTCACCTATAATTAATCTCTCCGGAAAGATAGAATTTGAGAATTCATAGGTATACAGGTTTTCTCTTGTTCAGTTTCTCTGTTTTCAAGAGGGGCATATCTATTTTGAGTTGGGATTTCAACTGAAGATGTAATTGTTTTCTGTTTTTTTTCTACGTGTAACTGTTTTTCATGTTTTCTCATTTGTTGTGTGATCATCCCTGCCCTTTTTTTGAGTCCTATCACTTCCTATGGAACCTGAACTATTATCGCTTTTTGCCTGTGATTTTTTCCTTTTTGTTATATTCTGCATTTTTAAGCTTGGTGCCTCATTTTTGACAGTCTTTATGAAGGATTATATGTTTGCTATATCCTTTGTTTTGTCTAGCTCAACTCTTAAGTGGCCATTTTCTGCTTGTAGCTCTTTAATTAGATGGCACTTAGTACACACATCCATCTGCAGAATTGAGAGCTGAGTTAGTATACACATTAAACATGTTTGGCATTTTTTTATAGATCCTTCTTGAACTAGTAGACCTAGCATGACTATAACATTTACATTCTCCATGCTTTTGTCTGGTTTTGATGTTAAAGATTGTGTGTCAGGGTATTCTGAAACTCTTTCTTTCTAGCTATTTGTCACAAACTGTTTACCTGTACCTCCGACATGAAATTGCACACGTTAACTCTTTACAATTACTTTTTTCTTACCTATCCTTCTGTGCATTTAGTAAGGGTAAGGTCCATTTTCCTGGACCCAGTGTGCCCACTGGACATGTCTGACATGCACAGACATGCTTGTCTTGGTGCGCAGCTCCGCATGTGATGCCGTGCGCTCACCCCACGTTGAGCTTGCCCCGCTCGCTGGGGGGTTGAGTATTTTATAGCCCAAGAACCAGGAAGTAAGTCATGGTCATGTGACTGGTTTCGACCAATCACACACTTCTGCAGCAAAACTATTCTACAACACAGCATTTTGAAGCCTAAATATTATCTACCTCTTGTATTAGTAAAGTTCTGCAGCAATTTAGAAATATTTGTGTCCAAATGTGTAAAAACAATCCTGCTGCAGCTATGAGCACGTCTGGTAGTGTAGTCCCTCAAATGAGCATGAACTACACTACCCAGAGAGCTCTGCAGCAAAGTTCCTCTCCAACAGACTAGAACAAAAAGTAGATTAAAGAGTTAAGCGCTATAAAAAGCACTTTCTCCTGCTGCACTTTCACAAAGGGGATACACAACCTCCTCTTATGCAAGGAGTGTGTAAGTTAGCACAAACGCTCACTGTGGAGTGAGTATTTTATAGCCCAAGAACCAGGAAGTAAGTTGTGATCACATGACTGGTGTTCACTAAACACGCACTTCTGCAGCAAAACTATTCTACAACACAGCATTTTGAAGCTTAAATGTTATCTACTCCTTGTATTAGTAAGGTTCTGAAGTGATTTAGAAATATTTGTGCCCAGATGTGTAAAAACAATCCCGCTGTAGCTATGTGCACATCTGGTAGCGTAGTCCCTTAAATGAGCATGAACTACATTACCCAGATAGCTCTGCAGCAAAGTTCCTCTCCAACAGACTAGAACAAAAAGTAGATTAAAAGCGTCAAGCACTATAAAAAAACTTTCTTCTGCTGTACTTTCACAAATGGGATACACAAACTCCTCTCATGCAAGGAGTGTGTAATTTAGCACAGTGCTCATTAGTATCTCTGCACAATGTGATTGTGCACAAGACAGTGGAGGCCTAGTGCAGCATTGTGACTGTTCCCTGCTGGATCACTGGTCCATGGTGTCATGGAATGTGCAAACCCATATCCTTAATAGTCTAGTGTTCCTCCACCCTCTGATTGCTGCTCTGAGCAGTGTACTAATCTAATTCCTATTTCCCTGATAGTCTAGTGGAACCCCACCCCGATTACCAGCAAGAGCAACCTACCCAGTCAAACTCCTATTACCTTGGAAGTGTAGTGGACCCCCCCAACCCCACTTAATTGCCATACCATACTTCCTACCAATCCTTTCCACTCAGCACCCTCATACCCCCAATGCACCATACTTACCCAATATGACCAGAATGGACAGCTCTGTCATCCCAAGACAATGACAGGCACTGCCCCTACAGTCAACATCTCAGTTGGCTGAAACCTGTGTGACAAGGAGCGAGCATGTACCTTCTGTAAAAACAGTTGAAGAGGAGAGGGAGGGAGGAAGGTACTAGTCAGTGGTGACTCCATTGTCAGGGTGGTGGATGACACTAAAGGACAGTATTCTGAGTGGAGAGGGGCATTCACTGGTGTTCCTCAGGGATTGGTGTTGAGACCACTGCTGTTCACCATTTTCATCAACAATCTAAAAGTGGAGCTCTGTAGCTGGCTGCTTACATCTGTGGATGGCACATAGCTGGCCATGGTGATAGACCCACTTTAGGGTGGGGCAAACTTCAGTAAACCCTGAACAAAAGAGGCCATTAATAGGATTTTTGACTCAGATTCAATGTGATCATTTACAAGGTGCTACACTTTGGAAGAAAAACCTGAGGCAGGGCCCACACTCACTGTGTGAGTCTCCTCTTGTTGCAGTTAAGGAATAAAAAGGCCTGGGGGTCATAATAGACAGGGGATGAAGCATGATGAGCAGTGTGCACGTGCTGTGAAGAGGGCCAGCAGAATGTCGGGGTGGATTAAAAGGGCAGATGACCTGCAGGGTAGAGAAATTTATCTTGCCTATGTACAAAACCCTGGTCAGGCCCCACCTAGAGTACTATGTGCAGTTCTGGGCTCCTCCCTACAAGCAGAGCATCACAGCAGTTGAGAGGGTGTAATTCAGGGCCACCAAAATGATCAGGAGTGTGGAAAACAACATCTTTGAGGAGAAGGTGGTGGCCCTTAACATGTTCACATTGGAGAAAAGTAAAATGATCTCCATTTTCTGCATGCTCAGGGATATCAACAAGATCAAACAGATAAGGATGTTTGATTAGTGTCCTTCAGCAGGATGTGGTACCATACTCTGAAGATCAGAGGTGGAAAATTTGGGGTTGTAGGATAACAGATGGACCAGACACCGCACTTCAGGTTCAACACCCAATCGCTGTGTGATGTTTATTCAAAATACAGGAAATAAGCTTCTGCAATGCCATATTCCTTCTTCAGTACATCAGTTTGCAGCAATAGACTATGTATGTCCTTTCTCTGCACTTAGCCAGCACCTACTGACACTGATCTCTGATCTAACCACTTTTCAGTGAAAACCCTTCATCCCTATGTGGGCCCCATTTGCTTGGGTAGTGGGGGCTCAAAAAGAAAAAAAACAAGACATGCTAAAAACAAAGAACTTCAGTGCAGAAACACTGAAAAAAGGGTTACCCCAAAGAGCCGGCATTGGCAACAAATCAAGTTTCAAAAAAATACAACATCATGCATATTTCCATAATGCAAAGCATCATGGGATATATGCAAATCATCATTAAATTTCAGACATGTTCAGTTTACAGCAATTTACATGCATTTTAAGTAGCACAATTAACTTAATTTATATAATGGTCACCTAGTACATTTTACCATTATCAAAAACACCTAGTGCCATGGTATTTTCAACATTTACAGGTTTCATAAACATAGAGAATACAGGATGGGCAACTATGCAGAACCAGTGTGTTCTGCCACAGAGCGATTCTGATTCCCTCTGACCTTGAGAGCGAAGCTCGAGAGGTTCATGGGAATCAGAACCCCAAGGTGGCAAAACACATTGGTTATGCATAGAGTTGCTCATCCTGTATTTTTTATAGTGTATAGTACAGTGTGAAAAATGTGTTTTGTGAGTTCTTTTGCTTTCAAAATGAAACTGACTTGTGCAGTCTCTAGAGGTTCTAGAATGCTGTTCAACCCCAGAAGGGTAGAACAGCATTCCATGATGTTGGAATTGTGGTAGAACACCAGTTTGAAAGGGATGGAATTCTACACAGAACAACACTCCACTATACACTATATAAGGTATATACATCAAGGTATTTTATGACATAGTGCTATTACATACTAAATCCAACAGTGATAAACACAACCTGTTTTACATACATTTGGAGGTCACCACAATAACTTCTCTGTATGAAGACCTGAGAGGGAAAAGGAAAATTAAAGAGGACACTATAGCATAGTCAAGAAAGGGAAGGGGGTGCCCATAGGTGGCCAACCTTATGGACTAAAAATTGTAAAGAATAGATTAGGCAAAGAAAAAAGAACTGTTGCAACAGATTTAAGAAAAGGTCAGTCCTCAAGAGTGGCAGGAGCTCCCTGTCACATATCCCCCACCTTAAGAGGGAAGCAGTTATTGCAGACTGCTTACCACCTTTCTGTCCCAGGAAGGGATGGAGCTTCTACCCATCCATCTTCAGAAGCTCTGTCTCAGGGTCCTTATTAATGATAAACATTCTATCATAAACATAGTGGATATCATCATTCTTTACCCTGAGACATTAACACATTTCTCAACAGAGACTAACGGTACCTTCCCTGAACTATCTCCTTTTAGGGAAAGTACGTCACATTTCACTGACATCAATTCCTGCAGCATATCTAGACATGAAATCAGCATTTACATGTTTTGTCCCTGCCCTGTGGGACACAGTAAATCGATAAGGCTGAAGAGTCAAGTACCACCGCATTATACAGGAATTTTTTTTTCTCTCATTTGGTGCAACCAGCAAAGGGGGTTGTGATCAGTTACAACCTTAAATTCAGCCCCACAATTAATAATTCAGAGACCCAATAGCTCACTTCAGAGCTAAGCATTCTTTCTCTATGGTAGCATATCTTCTCTTCCTCTCATGTAGCTTCCTGCTGACGTACAAGATCAGTTGTTCTTCCCCATCTATCTTCTGAGATAAGACTGCTCCAATACCATTCTCTGATGCATCAGTTTGAACCTCAAACACTTGGTTGAAGTCAAGACTTTTCAATACAGGAGCTGTACATAGAATCGCCTTGATATTCTTAAATGCCTCATCACAAAAAGGGGTCCACTGAACCTTAATCGGGCACCTCTTTTTAGTGAGATCAGTCAAAGGACTAGTAATGGCTGAGAAATTAGGAATAAATCTCTGGTAATAACCAGCCAAGCCTAGGAAAGATCTCACATGCCTTTTTGTGGTAGGTATTGGGCTGTTTGCTACTGCTGTAACCTTTTCTACCTCAGGCTTCACATGTCCGTTTCCTAAAATGAACCCTAGGTATCTTGTCTCGGTCTTTGCAAAGGCACACTTATCAAGGTTAATGGTCAATCCTGACTCCTTTATTGCTTGCAATACCTGGGACAAGTGTCGAACATAGGTTTCCCAGTCAGGACTAAATATGACCATGTCGTCCAAATAAGCCACACAGTACTCAGTGTGTGGTCTTAGAATGTGGTCCATAAAATGCTGAAAAGTGGCTGGGGCCCCATGTAGTCCAAATGGCATTGTGACAAACTGCTATAAACTGACTGGGGTGCTAAATGTGATTTTATCTTGTGAATCAGGTGACAAGGGGATTTGCCAATATCCCTTAGTAAGGTCAAGGGTGGAGATATACTGTGCATTGCCTAGCCTATCAATGATGTCATCTATTCAGGGCATTGGGTAGCCACTGAATAGTGACATGCTGTTAAGCTTTCTAAAATCTAGGCATAGACATATCCCACCCTCTTTCTTGTCCACCATGACCATGGGTGAAGACCATGCACTCTTTGAGGGCACAATTATGCCTAACTGCTCCATTTTTTTGACTTCCTGAATAACCTCATCCCTCACCTTCATGGGCAGTCTGTAGGGCTTTTGGTGTATGAGCTTGTCTTGTGTGGTAATTATGGTGTGCACAATTCCTTTGGCCCACCCTGAGATGTTTGTGAATATGGGCTCAAATTCTTGTAATACCCCCTGCAAATCTTTCTGTTGCTGAGGCTCCAATTCAGGGTTTATCTGACTCTCCTTCAATGGTCCTGACTGATCTAGCCTTTTATAGGCAATCTCCAGCTCTGACTCCCTAACTTCAGGATGGATATAAAGGGAGGAGTTAGGCTTCTCATGCCATTTCCTAAGGAGGTTCACATGGTAAATTTTCTGGACGGGTCTCTTTCCGGGCATGCTAAGCTCATAGTTCACTGCTCCTGTTTGCCTCAAAATGGAAAAGGGGCCCTATCATTTCATGAGTAATTTGTTCTCTGTGGAGGGAAGGAGAAACAACACTTTGTACCCTGACTGGAATGTTTTGGTCTTCAAACCCTGGTCGTATCTTTCTTTCTGCAAGTCTTGCTTCTGTTATAAACTCTGGTGTGCCAAGTTGATATACCTCACCAGGCATTTGCGTAACTGAGTCGTGTACTTTATGACATTAAGATGTTTGACCTCCTTCCCTTCTTCCCAGTGTTCTTTAACCACATTCAGTGGCCCCCTCGGGTTACTTCCATACAATAATGAAAAAGGCAGAGAAACCAGTGGATGCTTGAGGGATTTCTCTGTAAGCAAAAAGTAAATAGGGGAGGTATCTATCCCAATCTTTATCTTCTTCTTTTACATATTTCCTCAACATTCTCTTTAATGTCTGATTAAACCTCTCTCTCTGAGGCCATCGGTCTATGGGTGGTATGGGGAAGTATGTACTGCTACCATGCCCAACAGACGGTACAATTATTTTAGCAGGTGTGCATTAAAATTACTCCCCTAATCAGTAAGTATTTCTTGGGGTATTCCCATGTGACTAAATACCTTTGCTAGCTCCTCTGTTATCCTTGGGGCTGAGACAGTTCTCATGGGGATAGCTTCTGGGTAGTGGGTAGTGTAATCCCATATGACCAGTACAAATCTATTACCCGTGGAGCTCTTTTCCAGGGGGGCCCACTACATCCATGGCTATCCTGTCAAAGGGGTTAGCCACAATGAGGATGGGTTGTAATGGTACTCTATCCCTTTTTCCTGCCTGAGCTACCTTCTGACACTCAGCACATGCTTTACAATACTCATCTATGTTCTTGTGGATAGAGGGCCAATAAAATCTGGGTAGTATCCTATTTAGGGTGCTATCTCAGCCTGTATGGCCTGCTAAAGGGATGTCATGTGCCAGATACATGATTTGGGACCGGAAGTTTTCTGGAACCATTAGTTGGTCTACTACCTCTCCAGTTCTTGGGTTAGTGTATTCTCCATACAGTATTCCATGTTTTATAGCAAACTAAGGGGCACCTTTTTTCATTCCCATCCCCACCTGTAAAAAAAAAAGGGTTAAGTGAAGGGTCTGCTTTTTGCTCATGCTGCATATCACATTTAAAAGTATGTCCCAAGTCTGGCTGTACACTAGCATGAGTATCAGTCCAGTCCTTCTTTAGCTTCCTCGTCTCTGCTTTAGTTTTATGGTTCTTGCCAGGATCCTCAAAAAACATCATCATCAAATGGGAACGCAGATGGTAAATGTCCCTTCTTCACTTGAGCTCTGGTGGTTACAGCAACTACAGCAGAGTCCTGGGTGGCATGACAATGTAAAAATGAAGCAAGAATATACTATGGTCAGCTGAAATGCATCGGCCTGACTGCCATTATCCCGACCCCAGGCACCTGAAACACGGCTGCCCAACTTCGGGATTTTACCTCCAGGGAGTGATTCAGGGGCTTCATCCCCCACACCCCCTAATGTGGGGGGGCTCCACCCCCCCACACCCCCCATACTTAAGGATTCTCACTCCGGGGGGGTGAAATCCCAAAGTCAGGCAACTGTGTTTCGGGTGCCCGGGGGTTGGGATATTGCCGGTCAGACCGATGCATTTCACACCAATTGGAAGTATCCCTGAAGCAAAGTCTGGGTGGTCATGCCCAATAATAACTGGCACAAACAGGTGAGGTACCAGCCACACTTTTACCTCATGTGTCTTTTATTGAACAGTCATTTTTATGGTGACTGTAGGGTAGCGATGGGTATCACCGTGCACACAAATGACTGCTGTATTCAGTCCTTTATTATTCCCAGTCACCAGATCTGCTTGCACAAGTCTTGTGACTCCCTGAATCAATCAATCCCATCATCTGCTGTGATCCAGTCTGCACAGTAGCCATAAAGTGACCCAAGTTCGCTAAAGCTAAGTGGGTTGTCTCTCTCTTTATATTAGGACAGTTTCTTACATAATGGCCCTTCTTTTGGCACCCATGACATACAATCTCAGCTACTGGAATGTACCCCCCTCTCCAGTCTTGTTTCTCTGGGGCTGGATTAACATGCTAATTGCCAGCAGATTAGGCCTTACGGTCTATCGAGTCTGCTCGAACCTCAGATCCCTAGTTGGGTGCCTAGTATGGAAAAGATTAGACAGTTTATAAGTAAAAGGATTCCTTACCAGATTGCTGGTGGTCACAGCTGCTGATGTCTCTTGGAACCCTCTGAATCTGGATTGTTGGGCTGCCAGGAAGTCTTCCTCTGAGCTCCCAGGTCCAGTCCAGGCAGCAGTTTCTCTCCGTCTGTCAGCCATGGTTCTGGGCAGACTCCATGGACTTTCTTCTCTGGGTTCTCCTCTGGCAACTCCTGGTGCTTCGGTCCACCTGGGATATCTGGACGATATCCACCAGAAAACGTCCCTCTTTGGCCAGTCCAGATGCTTCCAGAAAGTTATCCCACTTCTAACACCAAGTCAGTGGAGGAGTTGTGGAATAACAGATGGACCAGATGCTGCACTTCAGGTTCAACACACAATCTCTGTGTGATGTTTATTCAAAATACAGGAAATAAGCTTCTGCAATGCCATATTCCTCTTCAGTACATCAGTTTGCAGCAATAGACTATGTATGTCCTTTCTCTGCACTTAGCCAGCACCTACTGACACTGATCTCTGATCTAACCACTTTTCAGTGAAAACCCTTCATCCCTATGTGGGCCCCGTTTGCTTGGGTAGTGGGGGCTCAAAAAGAAAAGAAAAACAAAACAACCTTAAAACAAAGAACTTCAGTGCAGAAAACACTGAAAAAAGGGTTATCTCAAAGGGCCAACATTGGCAACAAATCAAATTTCAAAGAAATACAACATCATCCATACTTCCATAATGCAAAGCATCATGGGATATATGCAAATCACCATGACATTTCAGACTTGTTCAGTTTACAGCAATTTACATGCATTTTAAATAGCACAGCTAACTTAATTTCTATAATAGTCACCTAGTACTTTTTACCATGATCAAAAGCACTTAGTGCCATGGTATTTTTAAAATGTACAGGTTTCATAAACATAAGGTATATAGAGCAAGGTGTTTTATGACATAGTGCTATTACATACTAAATCCAACAACCATAAACACAACCTGTTTTACATACATTTGGAGGTCACCACAATAACCTCCCTGTATGAGGACCTGAGAGGGAAAAGGAAAATTAAAGATACTATAGCATAGTCAAGAAAGGGAAGGGGTGCCCATAGGTGGCCAACCTTATGGACTAAGAATTGTAAAGGATAGATTAGGCTAAGAAAATAGAAGAACTGTTGCAACAGATTTAAGAAAAGGTCGGTCCTCAAGAGTGGCAGGAGCTCCCTGTCACAGGGGTCAATATAAGGAAGTGCATCTTCTCCCAGGGAGTAGTGAATCTACGGAACAGCCTTCCAGCAGAGACAGTTAAAATCAAGTACAGGCCTTCAAGGTAAGCCTGGAGAGCTACCTGCTTATCAAAGGAATCACTGTATACACGGAACAGTACAGTAGGTATGGGACCCCCTTAAGTTAGTATATGTTTGCATAGCATATGTATTCATATTTGCTTTTTGGACCTGGAGTCCTTTTTTTTATTATTCCTTTTTCTGTGCCTGGCATCCCTGGTCTTGGTGGCCACTCCAGCCCCATCCCCAACCTTTCTCATGGACTTACAGTACATGTTAACTGTCACATACTCAGAGGTATCATTGGCAAATGGCCAGCCATGTAGGGTCATGTGGGACTGTGGGGGTGCTGAGTGAGTTTGGGAGGTTTCCTCCATTTCCACCTTCTGGGAACTGTGTATGACACAACCATGTGTGAGCCTATTGACGCACATGTGGGTTGTGTCATATTGCCTCCTGTCCACTTCTGCTGGCCCTGCTGGCATGGGTGGAGGTAAGGTGTCCAGCACCTTAGCCCTCCACACCACTGGGATGGCTAGTTCTGGAGTCCTTTTCAACCTTAAATAAACATGCTATTGTTACTGGCTAGATTCTTGTTAAAGGTCAGGTGGTTTACAGCTGCACAGAGTCATCTCACCATGAACAACAAATGCATGGCAATGAATGTCACAAGCATAAGGGTGTGCTCTGGAATAACATCGGGTAAAACACATCGACCACAGAAACAGCACACACCCTTAGAAAACATGGGCTTCCTTGTTTTTTTCCTCTGGGCTTTGCCTCCCGTACCACCAGAATTTAAATAACAAATTCTGGGGGGGGGACTTCGAGGATGGGGAGAAGCCCAGTGCTCCCAGGACACTCCTGAAAACAGGCACAAGACTAAAATAAAAAATAAAAAACTTGGGAGGGGGAAACTTAAAAAAAAAAAATGAAAAATGTAGCACAGGGAGACCTGGGGTGAACTGAACCACAGTCCCAGGTCTCCCATTCCGCTGTGTGCTGGTGCCTTAGCCAATCCACCATGGAAGCAGCTCAGCCAGGTACCCAGCACATGGCAACTTGACCCTTCACAAGAAAAGTGTACAGCAACAGAGGTAACGGTAATTCTCCACAGCTGTTATACCACTGTCACTGTAAATCCATCCACTCTCTACACAGCGCGGTTAATACCGTGTTGTCTTTCTTGCGCGATATTGACTCGGTACCGTCTTTTGCATACACCAACTGCATTGCTATATGTGGCTTGCTCTGAGCTTTTACCAACAAACTTTCTGTGTCGGCACCTTTGAATTTTATCCCATGTATCAAAGAACTGCTAATGGTTTCATTTATGTGTAGAGCAACTCCCCCTCCTCACCACAGACTTCTATCATATCTACTGTATACAGTTTGAAACCAGGACTCTCTTTACTCCATGTATCAGTTGTCATCCACCAAGTTTGTTATCCCTATAATCCCTGGTTGGTCATCATGTGTGATGGCCAATAATTTACCTACTGTATCGCTATCAGATTTCTGGCATGAAGTAATAAAACCTTACATTTCTTTGTAGTAATGAAAATAGTAATTTTATTCTGAGACTTTCTATTGGGGTTGAGTCTGACAAAAAAAACCATAGTAAGTTACACTGCAGGATTGTTCTGTGCTAGAATTGCTTATGTGATAACCCTCTGAATGACTATCCTTCTGTGCCATATTCCCCCCAGGGTTTAGTTTAGAGTTTAGTTAATTGCGTGGATAATCCTGTTTGCTAGAATCTGGGCACCCCATAGATTTAAATGCAAGCCGTCTTTACAAAAGAGGTCTGGCCTGTTCTAGAAGGTATCCCAGTGTCCTACCAAGGACATCCGTTCCCTCCTAACTCAATCTTGGAACCATCTGTTGGTCATTCCTATTGCCCTAAGTGTTCCTTTGCCCATTCTAGGGACCAATAGAATCTTGGATATAATGATCTTACACCCTTTTGATTTCAGGATTTTTTCTGGTTCCATGAAATTGGCCATGATTTCATCAACCATTCTTTAAACATCATTGGTGCCTAGCCAGCCTACTATTGCCCAGGATCACCTTGAAAATGAGCTTGCTCAATGGTGTTTATGCCTGGTTAAATAAAGTGATTGATTGATTGATTGACTGGTGCAGTGGTTGGATTTCAGCTTGCAATGCCAATGACCCAGGTTCAGGAACAGACCCAGGAGTCTGAGGGCCAGCCAGGGGAGAAGGATCAAGCATCCTGGGGACTGCTCTCCTTCTCTGGGGGAAGGGAGACAGAGTGTCTGGTGCTTTGCATACCCCGGTGGAAGCTGGTGGTCCACTGTGGCCAGCGCCGTCACCTTGGGGGGGTGGGGCAGATGCTGGACATCACTGCACATCCCTGCCCCCAGGAATCCAGCAAGCATAAAAAAAAAAAGCCCCCCAAAAAGCGGGCCTCCCAACATGATGACCTGCTCTGCCTTCATCTCCACTGCCTTTGACATCCGCTGGGGGGGTCCTGCTCCCATGGCCTGACCCAGGTGGGTAAGCCTGGGCTTGCCTACAGTGTTCATTGGGGGGAGCACTCCTGGTGGCACCACCCAAGGGGGTAAGCCCATGAGGGGATGTCAGGCCGGACAAGTCTGACCCCTAAATGAAGGATTGTGTGACCCGGGACCAAATAAAATAAACATCATTGGTGCCTGCATGGACTACCTCAACTGGTTTCTCCCCACATTTCTTAATAATATCTTCTGCTCTGATCATTTAGTGCCACTTTACATTCAGTTCCTATTCAATAATGGGTATGCACAGTAGTGCAACACTGGCAAGTTAACACTATAGTTACACAGATTGTATTCAATATCGTCAATAGTACATATACTTAAAATCAATTAAATGATAACTACAAACAAACAACACTGCATAAATCAAATATGTGGTGGTACTGGGATACAGTTTTCATCCATACTTGTGGTGACCTCTGAGACAGTTCACTTGTGGCTATGTTTTGCTATACCAATACCACTCGTGAGATCATTCAAAGTCACTACAACCCATATTAATTAAAAAATGATTTAACACTGCCTTGCTGCATATTCACTATATATATCATCCAATGAATCTTTCTGAATTAGAATAAAACATTTATCCTGACTTTGGCCATTCATCCTTAATTTAGACAACTCACAAATGAACCTTAAAGTAATGGGAGATCTGCTTGAACAATGCTTGATGACATCACAATGGTCTCAGGTGCACTCAAAACAGAGCATTGAAATCAGGCAGAAACAGTGAGATTTTCATGAAACACTCTACTTTAAAAGTTTTACAGCTTATAGTACATAGTACAAATTAGACACACAAAGGCCTAACTCAGAATAAACCATTTATCACCACTCATGAGTTATTGTCCCGCCCCCCTCGCATGTGAAGCTAAATGGCACGTTCTGAATCAGGCAACTGCATATCTCATCTTTGCATTTTAATACATTAGTTGTCTGTAAAAGAAAACTGATCCTGCAGATCATTCATTTGAATCAACAGTTTTCTCTTTGGGACAACAAATGGACCATCGTGTGCAACAGCTAGTGTGCAAAGTTTCTCTTTCTTTTTAAACAAATAACACCCTACCTCAAACTTTAATGATGGTAATTGGTACATCGTGAGGCATGCTTTGATCAGCACATGAACACATAACATGCACACAATGTGAAATACTACAAGAATTGCAAATGTATTGGTGGCCACAAACCAAGTCAAAAGTATGCTGAACTACCATGATGCTTTTGCATACGAGGAACTATGTTTGCATAATTTTATCCAGTATGTATTGTCCAGTATCTGTGCATGTTTAAACATAGAATTTGATGGCAGATAAGGACCACTTGGCCCACCCAGTCTGCCCATTCCCCTACCTGATGGATAAACTGCAGATTCTAGTTAATCAACAGCTTACTTCCTCCTGCCTCCCACTAGAATTGCCTTATGCCTGTCCCATGCATTCTTGAATTCTCCCACTGTTCCTGACTCCACAACCTCCTCCGAAATGCTGTTTCATGCATCCACAACTCTCTGTGAAAAAATGCTTTCTAACATTACCTCTGAGCTGCCCCCCTCTATCTTCAAATTGTGGCCCCTTGTTCTTGCACATCTCTTCTTCTGAAAGATACTACCCTCTTGTACCTTGTTAATTCCCTTGAGATACTTGAAAGTTTCTATCATGTCTCCCCTCTCCCTCCTTTCCTCAAGGGTATACATATTAAGCTGCTTTAGTCTCTCCTCATATGTCTTCTGGTGCAGGCCTTGCACGATTTTGGTTGCCCTCCTCTGAACAGCCTCCACTCTGTCTATGTCTTTGCGGAGATGGGGTCTCCAGAATTGCACGCAGTACTCCAGATGGGGTCTTACTAACTGTCTGTAGAGAGGGAGAGAGAGAGATAACAACTTCCTGTTTTCTACTGTTGATGCCTCTCCCTATGCATCCCAGTACCCCCCCCAGCCCTCCTTACTGCTTTCTCATATTACTTGCCCACCTTTAGGTCATCTGACATAATTACTCCTAGGTCTCTTTTGATTTTTGTTGTTGTTATTAACTCACCCCCCATTGTGTACTCTTCCCCTGGGTTTTTGTTTCCCACATGCATTACCTTGTACTTCTTTGCATTGAATCTGAGCTGCCACATATTTGACCATTCCTCCAACCTTGCCAAGTCCCTTTTCATTCTTTCCACCCCACCTTGTGTATCAACCCTGTTGCAGATCTTTGTGTCATCTGCAAAGAGCCATACCTTTCCTTCCAGGTGCTCTCCAATGTCACTTATAAAGATATCAAAGAGGACCGGTCCCAGTACCGAACCCTGCGGTACCCCACTAGTTACCCTCCTTTCTTCACTGTGGACTCCGTTTACTATTGCCCTTTGTATCCTGTTGTCCAGCGAGTTTTTTACCCAGACTACCACCTTGGGACCCACTCCAAGGCTGGCTAACTTGTATATTAATATTTTGTGTGAGACTGTGTTGAATGCCTTGTTAAAATCTAGGTAGGCCATATCCATAGCCCCTCCCTGGTCTACTACTTTGGTCACCCAGTCAAAGAAATCTATTAGGTTCGTCTGACATATAGAAACATAGAATAGTTTGTGGTTAGGTGAGCTCATGGCAGCACCCAGCTTTTTTTCCATGCATGTCCCAGTATGTGTTCTTGCTTTAGCCTTCACAACTGGAACAGATCAGGCTTCCCTTGGGAGGCTGGCCTCACAATTTGAGAAATACTACAGCATACCAGGCATTGTGGCTGTCACTGGACTGAAAATTAAGCAAGAAATTTCCAGACCATTTCTGGAGCATACAGCAACTGCAAATGTTGATCTGTTTTCTATTTTTGAAGGGAAACTGTTCCAGATTTTCTACACAATTACAATAAACCATCTACATAATTCCCGTAAAACGTATGCTAAATGTCTAGTAATACTGAAGCAGTGTGCACCCCATCTCATTTAATTCCACTGAGTGAATCAAACACACCTACTTCTTGATGAAAAGCTGATAGCTGAGAAGAATTTCCACTACAAACAGAATAAAATACATCTAAAATATTAAATTACTCAATACTCCTACATCTTAGTTCCAGAGTATAAAGCATTGATACACTCGAGATATATATTATTTGAATGTTTATGGTGCAATTTCCATCTTAATTTCCTAGATCTTACTTTTTCCTATTCATTGATCATAGCCAGAAGGCTTTTCTGTTGCCAGTGTGAGAAAATGGGACTGTATCAATGTTTTGTTAGCCTTCTTGCTATCTGTGTCACAAGCAATCTGTTTTATGCAGCTGTGGCAATGATTAAATTAGAAGTGATGCATTACAGATATTGTTTAGACTTCTTCCTACTATGTGGGGCTCAGTTCAAAATAACTTGCATCACTGAGCACTTTTTTGAATAAAGGTGTGTATTACGATGTGTATTGAAAAAAACAAATAACCTATAAACCCTATCCATATTGTACTGTGTTTTAAGGCTATCTCTGTTGTAAGGATAGTACAATTAGATTTTGTCTTGTCACCCAGTTACAATAAAAATCAACCATGACCCCCAGTCACCACTGCTGACACATACCTTGGTGTGGCAAACAGAATTGTTGGCTTTCAAGAGTGGCCTTATAGATGGGTCATATAGCTTGCTTCTGCACTAACCCTGCAAAGATGTTTGCTATACCTCATGAACTTGTCTAGTCACCGTAGACTGCATCTGTCTTGGATACCTTTGTGGATATAATTTGGCAAACTGCAGTCTGCCTAGTAACTGACTTGCTCATAAAAGAGAACAACAGAGCTGATACAATGTATATGGCAAACAAATGAATGACAGAATTGTAGAAAGTATTTGAAGTAATATTCCATAAAAAGATACCATTTTTGTAAGGTTCAAATAAATTTAGAATATGTGCTAGTTGTGACACATATTTTTTAAGTGAATTAAAAACAGCTGGTATAGGAAAGACACTGCACTAATAAAAGCCCTGTCTTTATATAAAACTCAGTTGTCTTTATTTCTCTATGGTGGTGTTTTCTCCCTAGCCATGCATGTCTTATCAAGGATATATCCTGGCCCCAGGGACATGCCCTGTTCCGGCCTCCATCCCTAGCTTCTTTCACCCATGGCTTTGTCTTCTATGGCAGGGGCTCTGGACAGTGGTGGTCCATCATCCTGCTGAGGCAGTCCACTGTGTGTACTAGCACAGCACTAGAATCCAGAGGAACAGAGGGCCCAGACTGTCATTTAGATAGCTATGTTTTTCCCCCATTTTTCTTGTCCCACTCAACTCCTGCGATGTGCGTGCTGCCTTTGACAGCCTCGCATGCCTGCATGTGGCATGTCCCCTGTGGCAGGAGCAGACTCCCTAGTCCAGCTGCAGGAGATGCTGCAGTGCTGGAGCTCACCATTGACCCTCCCTGGCTGAGGCACACTGCTGTGCAGCAGCTACCTCATCCTGGCCTGCCTCCTGACGTAGTGACACAGTTTTGCTCCAAAACCCTGGTTGCCTGCATGGTGCTGCTAGTGGGACAGCCTTAATTCTGATCCAAACTAACTTCCATGTAACGCAAACATTTAGCATATGATGAAGGAGACATTTTAAATGACAGAAAATGACTGGCACTGGCACAATGATGACTTTTACTTGTCTTGGAAGTAAGCTCTTTAGAGCTGTACCTTCTCAAAATTATGAGTTAATCACAAATCAGTTTGACTGGCTTTTACTCTAGCTCTGTAACTCCAGTGCATGAAGTCCAATATGAACATTGATATAATAAAAGTAATTCTTGCTTTTACTCATTTTTCCATCATTAAATATAACAATTCCTTGTCATTTTACACTTTGTAATTGGAATATTGATTTTATTTTGTGTCAAGTGAAATAACCTTTTGCAGCCATAATAATAGGTCTTACGAAAGTCTGTAATGGTATGTCTCAATCATAAATCTGTGCAGGCTATGGAAAACATGAAATCTCACCTCTGATAAGTGTTTGTTACATTTTATGAAATATGTGGTCATGAGATGTAGCTGTTAGTAGAGTAAAGCCCTTGACTGAGTGGCACAGTTGTCAATAGACTGGCTATAAATACAATCTTTAGTGCAAATGCCAGTGATTTGTTGTTGTCGAACCACAGTAGACCCTTCCAGTTCTACACAAGGGGAGACTATAAATGTAAAGCTAAGAATTTTTTTCCTTAACAACACCAATGAGTAAGATGTTCTGCCATGGGCATTCTCACTAGGATTTACATCAACTAAATTAACTATGGATCAGAGTTACATCAGGGTGATAAAGCAATGCAAGGCTAAGATTGACATCTGTCTTGACTGGGCTTGCTACATAGATATGTGTGTGTGTGTGTGTGTGTGTGTGTGTAACTAGCAAGATGAGAACAAGAAATGGCAAGTGTTCCACCTGGCTGGATAGCGCATCAGTAGTGGCACCACTTGCCATCCAGCTGACTCGGGTTGGGCCCCAGCTGTTTGGGTGCCGAATGGGGAGACCAGGTTCTAGCATCCATCTCAGAAGTCTGCTCCCTTTGGGGGGCACCTCCATCTGCTGCACGAATGCCTCCTGATGACCAAGAAGGAGGGGGTGTCCTGCAGGAATGAGTAAATGGCCCATCTGCAGTAACCTAAAGTCAGTATGCATCTCCTTTTCAGGGAAGTGATGCAGAGGCAGCGCACATCCACAGTGGGTCCAGCTGGAGAGTTTGAAAGGTTAGGTGGGGTTCACCCACTCATCCAATGACCCTGATAGACGTTTTGCTGGGTTGTTTCCCAGGACTATGCCCTGGAGAGGAATAAGAAACATAGAAACATAGAAGATGATGGCAGAAGGGGACCTGTGGTCCATTTAGTCTGCCCAAGGGAGGTATCCTTGGACCTATTGTGCACCGGTGTTTTGTCCTCCTAGACACTCAGCCTAGCCCTTGCTAGTGCCATGTGTTTGTTCCCAATCCTTATCCCATCCATGCTTAAAGCTTGATACTGACTTTGCAGCCACCACCTCGGGAGGTAATTTATTCTAAGGTTCCACCACTCTCTCTGAGAAGTAATACTTTTTGTTGTCCATCTTGAACACTCCACCCTTCAATTTCCACTCATGCCCTCTTGTAGTAGAATTGACATTCCTGGTAAAAAGCTATGCTTCTGACACCTTGTTGATGCCTTTAAGGAACTTGAAAGTTTTAATCATATCCCCCCTCTCCCTCCTAGTCTCTAGTGAGTACAATTTCAGAACCCCAAGCCTCTTTTCATAGGTGATTTCCTGAGGGCCATGTATAATTTTTGTTACCATTCTCTGGACCACTTCCAGTCTATCAATGTCATTTCTTAGGTGAGACCTCCAGAATTGTACACAGTACTCCAGATGAGGCTTCACTAATGACCAATTAGTGGCAGTATCACCTCCCTGTCCCTTCTGTCTATCCCTCTGCCAATGCATCCTAACACCCTGCTAGCCTGCTGTGAGCCTTTTTGCACTGACTTCACTGCTTGAGGTTGTCCCTAATGATGACTCTCAGATCATGTTCCCCAGTAGTAGTTCCAGGCAGATGAAGCCTCTCTGCAACCCCCATACCACAGTAGGTCCTAACTAACCTGTTCCACATCTTGCTGACTCCTCCTCCTAGTTCTTGACCATTGAATGAAGTAGCCTCCTCATGTCTTGGAGAGCTGATATGTTCCACCCACTGATGACAAGCTGTGGGTTATGGTCAGAATTCCAAAGAGGCTGTCAAACAGAGGCTGGTAGCAGGTTTGACCATTGGAGAACTCCTACAGCAGGCAGAAGGGGTTGGGTAGATGGAAGGAGGACCTGGCTGCTGGCAAGGAGAAATGGGGGGGCCAAAATAGAAAGTAAAAAAAAAAAAAAAAAAAATGACTGATAAGAAATATGTTTCAGTTTGACCCAGTACTAACTTTCACAGCAATATTTCAGCAGTGGAACACCTATAGTAATTTTCAGCTGATATGCAGACAACTATTAGCAGCCTAGGTTATGCCCACAGATATAGTACAAAGGAATGCAAAGCCTAAAGTAACACAGCCTAATGCAAAACTCATTACAAATGGTGAAGCTGTGCAGCTGGCTCTTTGTTGAGGAGATATCAGGGTTTGAAACAAAGCTCTGACAAAAGAATGGAATGTTTGTTTCTATACAGGCCAATCTCTTTTGAGAACACACAGCAGTCAAGCCCTGGAAATATTAATGGGTGGAACTGTCTATAAAGTGGTTGATGGCACTAAAGACAACTGTAGTATGTGAAACCAATCTCTAGGAAACGGCTCACCAAAAGGATGGAATGCATTTTAGGAATCCTCAAAGGCAAGTCCAACATCTGGACCTTTAAGGAGCACAGTAGCACACATCTGCATAAACTGGTCATGTGAGCTTTCAGGATTTGAAGGCAGCCATCATAAATCAGATCCTAGTTACATCATATATCTAACTATTGAAAGCACTACCTAATTTTTTTCCTGAAAGAGCTACTAGTCTTATAAAAGCAAACAGAACAACTTGTAATTAAAATAATTATTTTTCAAAACTAGACTATAATGTTTTAACTTAGAGGAATTATTTTTAAAATAGATTTTCTGCCTGATATTGTGTGGTGTGGTATGTAGAACAGCACTTTACATGGAGGCAGTGCGGTAGCTAAGAAAACAGAATTTGTAACCAATTCCCTCTTATGTGCACTCCCTAATTGCATACATAGCCGTTTATTTCCCTGCCTCCTTGCATACCCCATATAGTACTTCAGAATGTACACAGTATGAGCAGTACTTTGTTTTATGCATTTAGGATTGGGTTAATTTAAAGAATGTACACCAATCATGTTAGCAGATTTGTTGGGGTGGACATCGTGTAGCAGGAGCAAACAAAAGTTGTGGCCAGGGTTCGGAATGCTGACCCCTTGAAAATCAACTTGTGAGCTATGAATTACATGGTACATGCATTCCTACAGTACACCCATGCATGGAGAATGACATATCCAGTACTATTCCCTTTTATACTCTTCTGCACTGTACTGTGACCTCACTGACTGTGACATCACCACTAAGTAAAGTGACTATGCCCTCTTCTGCTTAACTGGTTAGTTGTGATGTCACAATCAATAAATCTGCAATGCTGGTAATGGGAGTAGGAATACGTATACCATGTATATCATAGCATACAATTTTTCTTTTTTTTTTTTGAGTGGAAGAGACTCCTTCTGCAGCCTGGAAACATACCTGGGTTTCTGCTGCTTCTTACTGCCCAATTATGTACTGATGTTACAATATAGTTGCTCTGCCATATGTAATAACTATGCAACACTAATGTATAAAACTGAGTGTTGCTGCACTTTTGTTTCCTGTCACATGGCATGTACTTTATTAGATTGACATATAGAATACAGAAGACAGCAATTAGGGTTATGTATACCACAGGGGCACACAGCAGAGTTATTGGTGCCTACGCATGACCATGGGTTGGTACATGCATTAGGCACATACCCACCTGTGTACATCTGCACCCACAGACAGACATGCAGAGCATGCCACTCATGAACCCTGGCCACCACAGGCTGCCTGTGCATGGCCCCCCTCTGGTGCATTGGTGCATGGGACAGACTGGCAGACACAGACAGGCATCCAGTTAGAGGCCTGTCTTGGCCCCAAAGTGGATCCCTTGCTCGGTGTGGAGTAGGAGATTGTGGAATACTGCACATCCCTAATTTACACCGAAATTGGGAGAGTGCCCAAATGGCTGCACTCAGCCCTCTCTGCATGACTGGAGGGCTGGAGCAGCATGGCTGAAAGGGTTGATTGTCTCACCCCAACTAGCAGGTGTGGTATGTGGGGGTGCATAGCAGTTACAACAGGGTTCCTGCCCATGTAAGCTGCACCCCCTCTCCCGGCACTCTGCACCTTTCTGAATGGAATGGAATGTAGGAATGCTGCCTGGCCACTCCCTTGGTTCATCAGCATAGCTGCATTGATAGAAAGGGCATCCAGTGTGGAAGGGGTGTGTACCCCTTCCATGAATGCCATGGGGGTTTACAGGACCCAGATGCATAGTTGAGGGTCTTTGGGCTGCCTACATGCTGTGGAAATGTGGCACATTGGTTTTGTGCATATTTGTGCATAGCGACTATAGTGAACGAATGTTATGTTTCCAGATACACTTTCAGTGCTGCTGAGATGTTGTACTAGGCATGTCAAATTTCAGGCGAAGTGCTCTTCTGCACATCACATCATATCCTGAACAAACCACTAGCTGGTAAACAGACATACAAACAGACTAACTAACTAACCTTTATTCAGAAATAAAAGTGATGCCTGCCCATTTTTTACAGTAACAATTTTTGTTTGAAACTTGAAACTTGTTTCTGGTTTTCTGCAAATCAATTATAGTTGGCATCAGTAGGACTAATTTCTAATAAAATTGAAAATAATTTGAATTTTTGGATATTTCAATCTTTATTACTTAACACATATTTATGCAAAAGCACTTTTTCCCCCAAGGACTTCCCACAGAACCATCGACAACCATTAATGGTTTCAAGCATGGCAGGGACAGAGTGAAGGGGTTATTTGTTACACAGGGTGGTAGCTGTAAAGCAGAGAGCATGGAGTGGGCATTATGGGCTAAAACTCTGTATAGATATAAGGTCTCAGCATAATAGGGAGTATGGGCAGACCGGATGGACATTTGGTCTTCTGTCATCACTGTCTATGTTTCTATGTTTCTACTTTATCTTTCCCTGTTGCTGTTCTTGCACCAAGTCATAAACCTCTGTCACGTGACATCAGAAGAATGTCTCTTGCAGCAGGTTGTGATGGCTGTCAATCGAGATCTGAGGTCCTTGATTTCTGAAGAGTGGACTTCAGCAGGTTGAGGGAGCTGACCAAGAACAGGTTAGTTGGGGTAGACAGCACAGGATGTATGGAAGGGGGAGCAATAAAGGGGGCCATTCTCAAGGCATTGAAGTTATGCATGAAAGTGGCAACCAAAAGTAACATGCACAAGAGACTATTATGGTTCTCAGTAAAAGCCAGGGAAGCAGTGAGGGCCAAAAAAAAGGCCATCACCAGGTACAAAGAAAAGCAGGGTGAGGAAGGATGGGGAGAATACATATTGAGGAATAAGGAAGCAACGAGGGCAGATAGGCAGGCAAAACTAGACCCTGAGCTGTGTATTGTGGAGGTGGTCAAGTGAGAAGAAAAGCAATTCTTCTGGTACATTTTGGAAAAACGAAGGGAAATTGTTAGACTATCTGAAGGGTGTAGGGTGCTAGAGGAGGACATGAAAAAGGCCACCATCCTTATTGATTATTTTTGCTCTGTCTTCACAAGGGAAGACAGAGTGCCCTTGCCAGAGAGTGGCATGAAAGTGGCCACAAAAAGGGTCCCAGAGATAAAGCAGCCATTATTTACATGCAAAAGGGTACTGAAAGGGCTAGCAGCCTTAAAGATAGATATGGCCCCAGGACTGAATGGGATGCATCTGAGGGTGCTCAGAGAACCGGCAGTGGGACTGGCTGAACTCCTGGTAGGACTATTTAATAGTTCATTACAGATGAGGGTAGTTCTTAGGGACTGGAGGGTGGTGGATGCAGTTCTGCTCCATGGGGGGGGGGGACAAGGAACAAGCAGGGAACTAAAGAACTGTCAGTCTTACCGCTGTAGTAGGGAAGCTGAATGAGTCACTGGTTAAAGAGGATCTTGTGGGCTACCTGGAGAGCAATGGTCTCCAGGATAGTAAAAAGTATGGGTTTGTGGCAAAGAGGTCTTGTCAGATTAACCTGCAGTTCTCTTTGGCTGGGTGATGTGGGCAGTGGATAGGGATCACGCTGTGGGTTTATTCTACTTCAACTTCAGCAAAGCTTTCAACTTAGTGCCTTACAGAGGACTGGTGGAGAAGATGGAGGACCTGGGTGCACAGCTAGGGACATAGTAAGATAGACAAGGAACTGACTAAAGGGGAGGCAGCAGAGAGTTGTGGTTAATGGGGTTAAATTAGAAGAGAGGGAGGTCACATGTAGGGTAACAAAGAGATCTGTCATAGGCCCAGTCCTCTTCAATATGTTCATCAGGGGCATTGGAGAAGGAATCCAGGGCACGTTGTGTCTATTTGCGGATGACACTAAGCTTTGTGGGAGGGTGGATAGTGATGAGGGAATCAGGGAAATGCAGAGTGACCTGCAAAGACCAGAAAGGAGATCCAAGGTTTAGCAGCTGAAATTCATTGCCATCAAGTGCAAGGTGATGCACCTTGGAAACAAGAACCACAGGACAGAGTATTAGATGGATGGAGTATGACTTAGCATTACAGCTGAGGAATGGGACCGTGGAGTTATCACTGGTGACTCCCTCAAACAATCAAGCTAGTGCAACAAGGCGTACAATAAGGCAAATAGGATGCTGGCATGTATTGGGAGGGGTATTAACAGCAGGAGAAAATAGGTAATTCTACCTCCTTATAGATCCTTGGTGAGAACAAACCTGGAGTACTGTGCCCAGTTCAGAAGTTCTCACCTCAGAATAGACAAAGGCAGGCTGGAGGTGGTGCAGTGAAGAGTGACAGAGATGATTTATGGTCAACAGGGCAGATCTTACAAGTATAGTTACAAGACACTGAACTTTTACTTGCTGGAGACCAGATGGGAAAGGAGAGATGTGATAGAGTCCTTCAAGTTCCTGAAAATAATAAAATGGGTGAACTGTGAGGAATTATTTAGCATGAGTAACGGTTCAAGGTTATGAGGGTATGAGTGGAAATTGATGGGAGGGAGGTTCAAGAGGGATATGGGAAAGTATTATTTTACTGAAAGAGTGGTGGAAACATGGAACAGTCTACCTGCTGAGGTGGTGGGTGCCAAAATCATTAATGGTTTCAAGCACGGTTGGGACAGAGTGAAGGGTATGGTGGTCACTCAGGGCAACAGTAACAGGGAGAGGAATAGAGAGGTGAATAGGGATGTCTAGTACCCTGTATGGCCAATAGGTCCCAGGGTTAGATAGGGTACCATGGGCAGACTGGGCAGACTGGATGGACCATCAGTCTACTTTCACCATGATTGTCTATGTCTCTATGTTTCTATTTCATAAACAGAAGATTATGACTTCACAGCAGGTATAAGCTATGTGAACAGATAAAGCCTACGGGAAACAATTGAGTTTTAATTCAAATGTCTTCAGTAAGAATGAATAAAAGGTCTAGAAAATTAAATTTGAGGGGTTATTTTGTGTAGCTAGCATATAATGAAGCCAACAGTGATTTTTTTTCGGGAAACAAGAAAACCTCTTTCCGGGTATACTAGCACTTTAATACCAGCTACCTAATCTGAACAGAGAAACTGGACAATTATGACAAGGTGCTCTTGGATAGGCCTGGCTTTCTACTCAAAAAAGCATGGTAGAACAGAAAAATAGCTCAGCAGTTCCTAAATATTATCTTTGCATCAACTATGGTTTGTTTAAAGCTGGGGCCAATGTTTGGAGAGTGATGGAATTCTTCCAGTGCTTCAAATTCTTCCACTCTGGGTACACATAAAGACTGTTATCTGCATTACGGCATGCCATACTTCCGAAAGAATCTGAACTTGGGAATTAGGCTTGCTGAGAACTGGCATTACCAATCTCCTTCGCAAGGCTTAAAAAAAGAAGATAGGAATTTGAATTTGCATGAAAAATGGTTTGATGTCCTTTTTTTTTCAGAAAGACACATTTTTTTCATTGCTCAGAAAATCATTAGAACAGAAAACAGCAGTCTGTTGGTGTTTGCTTTTGCCTCTTCTAAAATCAGCATGTTCCTCTAGCTTGCTGAGCAGCACATTGATTTCAGCGGCGTGTAAACAAACAATGATGAATCACTTGTTTCTCACTGGTATGAATGTAGTTCTCCGAAAGCAAAGCAAATGCCATGATATTCTGTAGCAGAAGATGTTAACTCTTTCCCTCTGCATCGAAAGCTGCATTTCAGAAGTTTAAAGAGAAACATTTTTAGTCAATATTGCAGTCATCTTGATTCCTAGCTACTAACCTAAGAGGGGCCCATATTGTAATCAAATGACAGCAACATGGAGCAGTCTGAGGTTAAAAGTACATTGATAATGTCCCCCAACTGTGGTTCAGAGAACTGTAGAGGAACGAGGGATTTTACAGAACAAACATGTGGGAATTGGACAGTATATGTATATGTTTACTGGTCCTATGATTTTTGTAAACAGAATGTGCACGCTGTGTGAAACCATGTTCACTGGGTATGTTTAAAATGCAACTTTATGACAAGCTATGGCAAGCTGTTAGGGACATAATTCATAATCTCTGGCTGTATAGTAAAACACATACACTATATGGTGAAATATATACATCATATAGTGAAATATATACATTATATAGTGAAATACATACACAATGTAGTGAACCACATACAGTATCTACTGAACTATATACATCATATAGTGAAATACATACAGTGTATACCGAAATACATATACTATATAGTGAAATACATATGCTATACAGTGGAATGTTTACATTATATAGTGAAATACATACACTATCTACTGAAATCCACATTCTGAGTACTGAAAATCCATATACACTATATACTGAAACAAGTGTACTATGTACTGAAACATATACTCTACCTATTAAACATCCACATAAACTATATACTGAAACAAATACTCTATAGATTGTAACACATACACTATATATTGAAAAAAATCTGCATACACTATATAGTGAAACAAATACACTATATATTGAAATACATACACTATCTACTGAAATCCACATACTGAGTACTGAAAATCCACATACACTATATACTGAAACAAATGTACCATGTACTGAAACATATACACTACCTATTGAGATACATACACTACAGACTGAAACTTCCACATAAACTATCTACTGAAACAAATACTCTACACATTATAACACATACACTATATATTGAAAAAAATCTGCATACACTATATACTGAAACAAATAAACTATATATTGAAATACATACACGATCTATTGAAATGCATACACTACACTCTTAAAAAAAGCACATACGCTATATACTGAAACAAATATACTATATATTGAAACATCTACACTTTATATTGAAATACATACACTATCTATTGAAATAAATACACTGTGCACTGAAAAATCTGCATACGCAATATACTGAAACAAATACACTACATGGTGAAACACAAACACTAAGTATTGAAACACATACACTGTAGACTGAAAAATTCACATACACTATATACTGAAATAAATAAACCATATACTGAAATGGACTATGTTCTGAAACTACCCATCCCCCTGCCCCTCCCCCTTGAATGGCCTGCAGTTGAACTGCTTGTCTGCTGCATTCCGTTAGCTGCTGGCTTGATGAGAGGATGTTTTTGAAACTGCAGAGCAGATAAACAAAACAGGGTTATCTCTTATTCTACTTCTTTATGGGATTTTATATCTTGTTTTGCTTGCACACCTTTAATCAAATTTCAGAACACTGTGATGTGACAAGAAACTTTTAGAACTAATTTAAAATGCTCTAGTTTATTCTTTTAAATAAATGCCGTCTTCATTTACTGTTAGACACTTTTGTATAGGAAGCTAATACTTAGGATATTCCTAACATACCACTCCCATACCATATAAACACAGGGAACTGCATGCATTTTTCTAAGTTAAAATTGTGATTAGATTTATGTGTAATAAATTACTGTGTTGGTCAAGCAACTTATCTGAGTTGAATGCTTGGGGAGTGTACTGCAGGAGCTGTGAAAGTGTAAGTCAAATGCTTTCGTAGTTTGTACTCTACTGAGTTAGTTTTGATTTAGTTTTTATTTGAATGTTTTGTTTAATAAAGGTTCTTGGTTAAGAAAAATATATATATTGCAGCAATCGCAGGGCCCAATTCTCATCAGGCGCTCAGCTGGCATATGCATAATTTGCACTTTCTGTTCTGAATAACTCCACTGTGATGCCTCACTGGTGGCTCTCACAGCTCTTAACCTCCCCATTACATATCTGCAGACCATTGCAAGGTGAACAGAGCTTTGCCAGGTACTTAGTCTCCACTAATAAACCTGCCCTGGTCTAGCCTCATAGTGCATAATTACGGCGTTTATATGGTATGACTGTGTTATTGAGTCTGAGATTCCCAAACTGTGTTTTATTTCTTTTTCAGATGACATGTTTATCTTCTAGGTCACCCACTGACCCCCTTGTGCACTGGTCTGTCCATCCACATCACCCAAAATCACCAGGACTTACCTGCTCTGAGAGCTCCCATGCCCCCCCCCCGTGATGGAGCCATAAGGGAGAGGGCCATTCACAAAGAGTCACATATTCAGGAGCAGAGCCTGGTTAATAGTGCAAAGCATGTGGCAGATTGGTGTATTATTTTGTCATTGGAGGTTTTCTACCTTTGGCTTATCGCCTGGGCCGTCAAGCATGCAATGATGCCAATCCAATTAAAGGCAAGTACTGCTTTGTGCCTGCCTGCCTGAGCCTTGCCAGCGTTCCTCACCTAGGTGGCTGTTAAACAGTGGGGTGGTCAGATTCCCCCTCCCTGAGAGGAGAGCAGTCCCAGAGATGTTCAGACATCTCTCCTGTCAGTTAATGTCTGTTTGACCCAGATCCTCCCCTGAAACTGGGCCACTGGCATGGGAGGCAGTACAGTTACCACTAAGCCTAAACTAAACCACTAAACCAGACTGTATTTTTATAAGTAAATAAAAACAGCACTCAGATGAAAGAAGAAACTGTATTTTAGCTACAGTTGTTATAAATATTTAAGACACATCTCAATGTTTTGAAACTGATTTAAGGTTTTCCAAGGAAAATAACATAAAATAATACATAAAGATGTAGAATAAGGTAATACATTTTTGTGTACTTTCTGCATCTTAAGAGGCATCGGCAGGGGAATTTTAGTCAATTAGGGTCCCATTTTCAGAAGGTTAGTGGAATGCTAAACATCTAAGCACTGTGCCATGTGGAAGAACAGCATGGTTGAACAGGTACCATATATTTAGGAGCCCCAGATACTAACCTGATCATGTGCATGTGCATATGTACTACTAATGCCTAGCAAATGAGGGATCCCTCCAGAGCACAGTGCTATATAAAAGGTTTTGAAAGTGCTTAACAACTGAAATTGCAATACTGTTTACTGCTTCCAAAAATCCTGCCCTCATTTGAGCACACAGTGGTGCATATTGTCACCCTACCTCTGGTCACCATTATGATGCTCCCAAGTAGTATACCAAAATGATCCTTGGCATGTAAAGGTTTTACACCCCTGATCACAGTTTAAATGGCTCCAGTTATTATAGTAAAATGATCCTTGGTGTCTAGTGCCCCCCACCCAGGCATACTAAGCTGGGAGCTCATTTCTAGATGCATTCTGGGAGAAGGGGAACTTGTACAGTTGGGCCTTAGGTAGCACAAAATTTCAAAATACATAACATACATGGAGCAGAGAGGTACACAACCACAAATTACATTGGGAATAATACATGCAAGACATGAGAACTTGAGTGACAAGCAAACAAACGACAATGCATATACAGCACAGTCAGGAGCCACAAACATATGCTGGCGATCAAATACAGAGCAGTTTAAATCAATGCTGGCTATAAACATTTGTGCATAATGCCTAGAGTGGAAGCATAAGGGCCAAATTATAGCTGTACCTAAACTGGAAACAAGTCATAGGAGAGCAAGAGGGAAAACTAGAGCAAGTGCATGAGGGAGAGGTGAGATCTCTGAAGTGGTTTGAAAGAACCCATGAGAGGAGATTGATGAATGGCTGGGGCGGGAAGTTCAGATTTTAGGAAGCGGTGGCTGAATGTGGCTTTGCTGATGGTTGTGGAAACTAGCGACTGCTAGGGTTTGAATATTTCAGCTTCTGATGGTATGGCTGTGGGGGGACATTAGAGAGATAGGAGGGTAGGGAAACAAACCAAATTTGCCCACAAAGCTGGTACAGTGGGCATGGTGTCTGTCCACAAGAAAAGAAAAGGAGAGAGAGTTATAAATAGAACAGTGGTGAGTCCAAGAAGGATAGCCGAGAGTGTAATAACAGAATTGTTGAAGAGTGTCCAGTCTGGCAAGGGTAGTGACTGGGGCTATGCTGTAGACCACATCACCATAGTCAGAGATTTGGAGGATCATTCTCTGGATAATAGCACAGTATGCTGGAGGTGGGATACAGTCACAGTTCCTGTAAAGTGCACCAAATTGGGGTGCAGCTTTTTGACTATAGCATCCACTTGTTCAGAAAAGTTTAGGTGCTGGTCTAGCCAGATACCAAGATAACTAAAGGTGGTAATGTCCTCCACAGGGGAGTCATCCAGGGTATGGAAAGTAGGAAGGGAAGGGAGCCTAGAGAGTCTGTGCCTTGTGCCAAAGGACATTGAGACAGTCTTCTTGGCATTGAGGAAAAGCTGATTTGTGTGTGATCAGGGCTGAACTTGATCAAAGTCCAGCTGGAGTACGTGGGCCTGCTGTGAAGAGGACCGTGTCATCCGTGTACATGTGAATGGATGCAGACAAGCATATGGAGGGGAGATCATTAAAGAAAATGGAGAAAAGTAATGGGCCTAACACAGATCCTTGTGGGACCCAAGTGGATACAGGCAGGGAGGCAGGGAGGAGAGAGTCAATTTTGACTGCTTGGGGCCTACCCCTGTGGTAGGAGTGGAACAGTTGATGGCTAAGTCAGAGAGGCCTGAAGCCTGGAGTTTGGCTAATAATTGGGGTGGTAGACAAGGTTGAATGTTTTGGCTAGAGCGACGAAGATAGCAGAGGCTGTGATCCATACCATTATGGATGGATTTGGTGAGCCTGAGCAGGGAGATGGTGGTGGTGGAGTGATTTTTGTGGAAGCCAGACTTGTACTGTGTGAAGAAGGAAGAAGAGTCCAAAAAGGGAGGGAGTTCTGACAAGATAATTTGTTCCTGTATTTTGGAGGGAGGAGAGAAATGAGTCGGTAGCTGTTAGTACCAGATGGGTCACCACCTTTTGGAGGAGGAGTAACAGTGGCAGTCTTCCAGTCAGCAGGGATGGAGGAACACCAGAAAGAGAAGTTAGGGAGGTCAGCCAATGGGAAGGAGATTGCAGAAGCAGAGAGATGGAGGAGCTTGCTATCCAGGCCATCTGGGCTCTTACCCTTGGAAGGATTAAGGGCGGGAAATGTGTCGGTGATAAAGGATGGAGTTACTGGACAGAAAAAAACAATAGTGGAAAGGAAGGAAGGAGATGACAATCATGCAGGCTGGCAGGGGTGTGAGGGAGGTGAGGAAGGGGAGAGGAGAGAGGAGGTGCAGGTGATGAAAAGGAATTACATCTGTATGGTGATGAAGGAGAGGTTAGAGATAGGGGTGTCACTGACTTTGAGGACAGGCAAAGGAGTGGGAGGGGAGAAGAGATTGTGACAGCCTTCCAAAATTTAGACAGGTAACCAATGTTGGTACTGAAGTTAGATGTAAAATACTCACCTTGGCAAGCTCATTGCTGTGGTACAGGTGCTGAGGAGGTGATCATACCTCTGGAAGCCATGGGGGATGGGTTACGTTTATTTTCTGACCAGGCCAAATCATGCACTTGCAAGGAAACTATGATCTAGGGGAGTTGGGGTACCTTTTCTCATGTCCTGCTCTGGGGGAGGCACGGCAGTCCCATATTTTGAGGAATTTTGTTTGAGATATGTTAGCATGGAGTCAGTGGAGCAGACCAATGAGATAGGGGACCAATCAGACCAGCTTAGGTCACGACACAAGGGAGTGAGGTCCAGGGATTTGAAGGAAAATATAAGCAGTGTTTTGGTGGGGGTGAGGGGGCTTTAGTTGAATGAGAGGCAGCAGAAGGTTGTGATTATGGTGTCAAATCAAAAGAGAGGGAAGTCAAGAGTGGAATGCCACAGGGATCCATCCTGACTCTTGTATGCTCATTAACAATGTTTGAGAATGAATCTGGGTTTGTTTCTCTTTGAAGATGACACCAAGCTCATGGGAGAGTAGTGATGGGGGAAGTAGGAAACTGCAGAGTGACATGTAAAGATTAGAGAGGTGGCCTAAGGTTTGGCAGTTGAAATTCAATGCCAAAAAGTGCAAGATGATTCACTTAGGGGACAAGAACCCCAGGACAGAGTACCGAATAGGAGGGGTAGAGCTGACCACTACAGCTGAGGAAAAGGACCTATTATTCATCATTAGTGACTCCCTTAAACAATCAAGCTGGTACAGTGAGGCATCTAGTAAGGCAAATATGATACTAGGATGTGCCAGAAGAGGTTCTGATAGTAGAAGAAAAAAGGTTTATTGCCTCTTTATTGATCATTGGTGAGGCTGCACCCGGTATACTGTTCAGAGTTCTGAACTTCTGAAGACCTCACCTCAGAAAAGATAAGGACAAAGGATGATCAGGATGATTCAGAGCTGACAGGACAGATCGTATGAGGATCTGCTCAAGGCACTGAACATGTCTTCATTGGAGACCAGACAAGAGAGGAATGATATGATAGAGACCTTCAAGTTCTTGTACGGAATAAACAAGGTGAATGGAGAAGAACTACTTAGCATGAGTAACAGTTCAAGGCATGGGGGTACAAGTAGAAACTAATGGGAGGGAGGTTCAAGAGGGATATTGGAAAGTTTTATTTTCCAGAAATGGTGGTGGAAATGTGGAATAGTCTGCCAACTGAGATGGCAGGCACCAAAACCATAAATGGTTTCAAGCATGGCTGTGAAAACGTGAAGGGTATAATGGTTACTCAGGCTGATAGTAGTAGGGAGGGGAACAAGGGAGTGGATAGTGAAGGCTAGTACCCTGTATGGATACTTGATAGGGGTCAGTGAACTCCCCACCTAGCACATTTAGGATTGATTCTTCAGGTCATTTCCATTCTTTCCTCAGTTACCTGCTACTTTGTGTAGTCAAGCAGTCTCAGCTACCTTCTCGAATATCAGGCTCTGGGAGCACTGCGCAGAGTCTGAAATTCCAGGGATTTAACACAAGTCTCCCATCTTGCTGCATCTCAGGAGCAGACAGCAGGCACCCACTCAGACAGTACCCACTCATCCCCCTGCCCCCACAGTCTTTCAACTCCAACATAGTGGCCACTCTTGTGCTCTGTCTCACACACAAGTTCAGCAACTCTTTCAAAAATACATCAAGAAAGTCTCATTTCTCACCATGCAGATGCTAGTCAACTCCAGACAGAAGAGGCTCTCTTGTCAGCTTCTTAAAACCTGGGTTCAAATCCAGTTTTCATGTCCATTTTCTACAATCCATTTTTTCTGCCAAAAACAGTCCTTTAACCTTGTCTTTCCCTTTTCCTGTTGACGTCTTGTCATTGCCAGGGTCAGACAGAACCTTTTACACTTTTTCTTCCCTCATCAAAAATCTTTGATCATCCGTGTCTCACCGATGTGGCGCAGATAAAACTGAAGAGGCTTTCTCCCCATCCTCTTGACACAAATCCATTTTCTTAATCCCTTCTCTCAATCCATTTAACCTGTACTCTGAACAATTTCATCACTGTGGTGCAACTTCTCTGGCAGCAACAAAATACTGCAGAGCTCCCTGTCTGCAGAGTTGCCTGCAAAATCCTCTCTTTTCTCTCTAGATGGGGAAAGGCACAACCAGCTCTGGGGGACAGACGGCTGGCAGCCCCCCTCACAGCCCCACAACACCACCTTCTCCCTAGGGGCTGGAGACCCCCTCCCTGTGGAGGGCCTCCCACCAAACTGAACTTTGAAACCAAAGTTCTTCCCCCTTGGGAGCCTTCTGGCAGTTCCCCATTGGCAGGAGCAAGTGTCAACCAATATTAACATGTACAAGGTTCCCACGACACCTCACTGGTTGCTGAAAAAGGCGCACAGGCTGTCCCCAGTATTTTTCCCCCAAGAGTCTTCACTGAAGTTTTACTCTTTAGTAGCCTCTTCCCTCTGATGGCCCAACAAACAATTTAGCATTTTTAGTAATTTTCCAGTCAGTCGCTAATGCTGAAACTTGTTTTCCCCAGCACCAGACAGGCTAAGAAATATGTGTAGTATAACAGCAGCAGGAATGAGGAATAAATGTTCTAACTCTACCTGGATTAGGTGAGTGGGGGACTACCAGACTACCAAAGAATTATTTTTTTATTGTGTCCAGAACTGACAGTGTGTGTATGTGTGGGGGGGGGGTTGCTGGCAGGCTGCATTTGTGCAGTTAAAACACGATTCCCAGAATCATTAACTAGCAGTAACCACGCAGTGTGTTGGCACTTCAAGAAAGAATTTAATATACCTGCATGCCTTATATGCATTAGAGTAACCCCCAGCTGTATGAGCACCTGGTTGCAATTAGTAATCTTGTGCAAAAAAAAAATATATATAGTGCCACATTAACAGGTTAGCACTGCACAGAAGAATGCTTTTTAAAATAGTACCAGCTATGCTTATCACAATGCAGTGCTAATTCTGTTACAGTGGTTTGTGGGTCCCCATTTTCAGATTAGTGTTGTGCACTCCTAAGTGCTGCACCTGAGATAGCGCACAGCCACAGAAGGTGGTGATAAATGGCACTCACTCCAGTGAGAAGAGAGTGACCAGTAGGATGCTGGCGGGCTCAGTAATGGGACACGTCCTCTTCAGTGTCTTTATAAGTGGCATAACAGAAGAACTGGAAGGGAAGATGTGCCTTTTTGCAGATAACACCACAATCTGTAATAGCATTGATAGGTGCAGATGGAGAGAATGAGTGGGGACTTTAGAAAACTTAAAGAGTGCTATGGACATGGCAGCTCGGGTTCAAAGCCAAAAAGTGCAAAATCAAGAATCTAGGGACTAGAAGCCTAGACGCTGAGTATAAAATGTAGGGGGAGGTACTTATGGTCACTAAGGAAACCTTTTATACAGCACTGTGCTCTGTATGCCGGAGAGGATTACTCATTTGCATGGCCGTAGTATATATGCACATGCACATGATCAGGGTAGCATCAGGTGATGCTGAATATGACACAGATCCAACCATGCTGTTCCCACAGTGTAATGTTTAGCTCTGCACGCTAACCTTCTGAAAATGGGGCCCTAATTGACTAAAAATCCTGGCCGATGCCTCTTAAGATGCAGAAAGTAAACATAAAAGGGTTATCTTATCTATCTGTTTATGTATTGTTTTATCATATTTTGCTTGCAAAACCTTTATCCGATTTCAAAACATTGTGATGCGACTTAAAATGTTTATAACAGACTAGTTAAAATACAGTTTTTTTTCTTCTTTTACCTATATGCTGTCTTTATTTACTTATAAAAACACAATCTGGTGGGATGGCCTAGCAGCTTGGTCGTGATAGCACTGCCTCCCATGCCAGTGGCCTAGTTTTGGGGGTGGACCTGGGTTGCACAGGGGTTAGCTGGGGGGAGATATGATTGAGCATCTCAGGGAATGCTCTCCTTTCAACGAGGGGAAGTCTGACAACCCTGCTCTTCAACATCCACCTAGCTGAGGAGGGCTGGCAGGGCAGTGGAGTTGCATAAGTGGGAGGGCTCAGGCAGGCATAAAGCAAGCATGTGTCTTTATATGCAATTGCATCATTGCATGCTTGGCTGCCCAGGGGATGAAACCAAAGGTAGAACCCCCCCCCAATGGCAGAATGATCCAACAACCTGACGCAGATTCTGCACTGCTAACCAGGCTCTGCTCCTGTCTTAATATGTGTCTCCTTGTCAATGGCCTTCCCCCTTCTGGCCCCAACATGGGGGATATGTGTGTGTGTGTGTGGGGGGGGATCTCAGAGCAAGTATGTCCTGGGGATGGTAAGTGATTGGGCTGGAGATGTCAGTGGGCAAAGGGGTAGCAGGGTGACAAAGGAGATAAAAATCTCTATGGGGAAAAAAAAGAAATAAAACACAGTTTGAGAAGCTCAAACCCCAAAACAGACTGTGCATGCCTCCAGTGAGGCGTCACAGTAAAGTTATTTAGTAAAACAATGCAAATTCTATGTATATGCCAGCTAAACTCCTAATGAGAAGTGAATACTGAGGGATTGCAGCAAAAATTGTTTCTTAACCAAGAAACGTTTATTAAACAAAACATTAAAATAAAAACTCAATCAAAACATAGTTCATAGAGTACAAACTAGCAATGTTTTTGGCTTACACTTCCACAGCTCCTGAAGTGCTCCCCAAGCATTCAGCTCAGATAAGTTGCTGGACTAACACAGTAATTAAATACACATGAAACCAATCAATAATTTAACTTGGAAAAATGCATGCAGCCCCCTATGTATACAGGTATGTTAGGAATATCCTGTATTAGCTTCCTATACAAATGTGTTGTCTAACAGTAAATGAAGGCAGCACTTATTTAAAAGAATAAACTAGAGTATTTTAAATTAGTTCTAAAAGTTTCTTGTCACATCACAATGTTCTGAAATTTGATTAAAGGTGTACAAGCAAAACAAGATGTAAAATCCAATAAAGAAGTAGAATAAGAGATAACCCTGTTTTGTTTATCTGCTCTGCAGTTTCAAAAACATCCTCTCATCAAGCCAGCAGCTAACTGAATGAAGCAGACTAGCAGTTCAGCTGCAGGCCATTCAAGGGGGAAGGGCAGGGGGATGGGTAGTTTCAGAACATAGTCCATTTCAGTATATGGTTTATTTATTTCAGTAAATAGTGTATGTGAATTTTTCAGTCTACAGTGTATGTGTTTCAATGCATAGTGTTTGTGTTTCACCATGTAGTGTATTTGTTTCAGTATATAGTGTATGCAGATTTTTCAGTGCACAGTGTATTTATTTCAATAGCTAGTGTATGTATTTCAATATAAAGTGTAGATGTTTCAATATATAGTGTATTTGTTTCAGTATATAGTGCATGTGCTTTTTTTCAGTGTGTAGTGTATGCATTTCAATAGATAGTGTATGCATTTCAATATATAGGCCCAGATATTCAAAAGGGTTGCACATGGCGCAACAGTGTTGCACCATGCGCTACCCACTGATGCCCATGCGATATTCAAAGGGAAAGTCGCGCAGCACAACCTGGCGCTGGGAGCCGCATCAGCAATGGTCTGCAGGTGGTGGGCGTGTCTCATGCATACCCTGCACTGCCCGACATTCAGTCCAGGATGTGCAGAGCCATGCATGTGCAACCCCTACCAGCATCAGCACAAAGTTGATCCAAAAAAAAGAAACAAGGGATGGCCACCCACAGGTGAGCTGCCACATTGCAGGGCACAACACGGCAGCTGCCACCTGTGGGTGGCCACCCGATTTCCCGCTGCACCTGGCGGTGCCCCACCATGCTCGTTCACGGGCATTTGTTAAAAAAAGAACTATTCTGTCCAATACCCCTGGTGGTCCAATGGACCGCTGACTGCCCGATCGTGGGCATTTGTAATTAAAAAAAGAAATATGTCCTATATCCCTAGTGGTCCAGTGGA
Organism: Neoceratodus forsteri; assembly: GCA_016271365.2. Classification (NCBI taxonomy): domain Eukaryota; kingdom Metazoa; phylum Chordata; order Ceratodontiformes; family Ceratodontidae; genus Neoceratodus; species Neoceratodus forsteri. Next base: position 81,803,607 of record CM057453.1, read on the forward strand.
CTGCTATCTGCCCGATCGCGGGCATCAGTATAAATACATAAATAAGTCCAATATCCCTGGTGGTCCAGTGGACCGCTGTCTGCCTGATCACGGGCATTTGTATATAAAAATAAATAAGTCCAATATCCCTGGTGGTCTAGGGGTACTCCCCCTCCCCACGTGCCCACTGAGCCCCACCGCCCACTCCCCCAGTCAGCCAGAGGTCGCCAGCACCCCACCCTCCTGTCGCCTCATCGCCGCCGACTGACACGACGGTAGGCTGTATGCCCACTGGTTCACAGCATGAGCCAATGGGCATGCAGTTCTCATACTACTACATGCCAGATATGAATTTGAATCATCTACATATCTGAATGTGTAGATGGTGACGGCTGCATGCCCATTGGCTCATGCTGTGAACCAATGGGCGACAGCCCTGCTCACGGTGTCAGTCGGCGGGCAGGTGGTGGGGTGCTGCCACCCGCTGGCTGACTGGGGGAGGCGTGGGCTCAGTGGGCTGGTGGGGAGGGGGGTACTTCAGACCACCAAGGATATTGGACTTATTTATTTTATATACAAATGCCCGTGATCGGGCAGACAGCAGTTCACTGGACCACCAGAGATATTGGACTTATTTATGTATTTATACAGATGCCCACGATCGTGCAGATAGCGGTCCACTGGACCACCAGGGATATTGGACCTATTTATGTATTTATACAGATGCCCGTGATTGGACAGATAGTGGTCCACTGGACCACCAGGGATATTGGACTTATTTATTTATTTGTACAAATGCCCGCGATTGGACAGACAGCGGTCCACTGGACCACCAGGAATATAGGACATATTTCTTATTTATTTATACAAATGCCCGCTATCAGGCTGTGGAACACATTGCCGGCTGCAGGGGGTGTCAGTCCCCGACGGCTGCTGCCTGGCAGGGTGCCAGGCGCTAGTCATTGGGGATCAGCGCACTTGCATGCAAATAGGACCATAATGACATGCAAATGGCCCCATTTGCGCCTTGCATACATTATGGAGCCATTTGCATGTCAAGTTTTGAATATCGCGGTTGCTGTGCATAGCACAATGGAACTTGTGCTAGTGCATCCCCCTGCTCCACTCTGGCCACTTGTGCTCGTGCAGTGCCACTGCACCATGCACACTGGGGGTGGCCAGGGTCCGATATTACATGCTGCTGAGCCATGGCACAGCTCCGTTGAATATCGCCCAGTCCACACCCCTGCGCAGCCAAGTTGAGCAGCGTCCAAGGTTGCACCACAGCCTGGCGCAGTTTGAATATCTGGGCCAGAGTGTATTTGTTTCAGTATATAATGTATGAAGATTTTTTTCAGTATATAGTGTATGTGTTACAATCTATAGAGTATTTGTTTCAGTAGATAGTTTATGCGGATGTTTCAGTCTGTAGTGTATGTATCTCAATAGGTAGTGTATATGTTTCAGTACATAGTACATTTGTTTCAGTATGGATTTTCAGTACTCAGTATGTGAAGTTCAGTAGGTAGTGTGTGTATTTCACTATACAATGTAAGCATTTTACTATATAGCATATGTGTTTCACTATATATTATATGTATTTCAGTATACAGTATATGTATTTCACTATATGATGTATATATTTCAGTAGATACTGTATGTGGTTCACTACATTGTGTAGGTATTTCACTATATAATGTATATATTTCACTATATGATGTATATATTTCGCCATATAGTGTATGTGTTTTACTATACAGCCAGAGATAATGAATTATGTCCCTAACGGCTTGCCATAACTAGCCGCTGGTTTTATCAGCTGCGTTTTCAAGCACTTCATTAATTACTTTGAAAGGATTTGCAGGAAAAGTAAAAGATTTGCTGGATTTCTGGTGGGAATACTTCACAGCACAGGAATGTCCTCCTCTGGGGTTCATATCATCATCATCTTGTCTTGTGTTTCCTGATGGTTTGCTCATTGAATTATAAATAATCCTTTGGAGAAGTACAGTAGGAACTAGCAAGCCAGAACCAACGTAGAAAAACAGCATTTATCTGTCTTTTGCTCTCAGAAAAATAAATGATGATTATAATTTACTGATCAACTGTTTTTTACCGTTCAAAAGCCATGTGTAGCTTTTCATGATAGCCAGCTGGTTTTAATGGTAGTCACACATCACATATAACCTGTTCTCACTGTTCTGCGATACAATATTCCCAACCTCCCCCACACACACACACGGCAATGGTAACAGATCCAGCAACATTTTTTCACCTTTAGCAAGTCCGGAAAATTGCTAGCAGTCCTCAGGTGTAGTCAGAAAGAGGAGATGTGCTCCAGTGCCCCTTAGCAACTCAGTTTAAAGGATCTGCCTTCACAATGTTGCATAAATGCCATGTCACTCAGGCTGCATCTCCCCTGACCTACTCATGGTCACAGATTGGGTATGTCTTTGCAGGCAAGCAAGCAATAAATCAGCTTCCGTGCACTCTTTCCCTAATTATTTATGAACCCACAGAATCTGCTCTGTCTTGACTCAACATCTGATTCAGCCACTGTCACACATAGTATAGGTAATACAGACAGCAGTACACACATGGAGAAAATCCTGTAGACTTTAAAGCAAATGTGGCACAATAAACAGTACTGAAAAGACACTGACCTGTCTTTTGTTCGACACCAGTTTTGTTTTTTTGAGGCCCAGTGTCACAGTTTTTTTTTTTTTTTTTTTTTTTACACATTTTGAATCAGAAAGCATCAAGCACTCCTACTGATTAATATATACACTTCGGGTGGGATATTCAAACTGCGCCATTCATAGGTGCAAGCCCTTGAGCTGCGCAAAATAGTTGCACAGGGGTGTGTCCGGGGCGATATTCAAAGGAGTTGCGCTATTGAGCAACTTCTTTGAACATCACCCCCCAGCCACAGCCACTGTGCATGGCGCAGTGGAACTTGTGCCACCGCAAGTTGACAGAGTGGAGCATTCAACTTGCGGTGGCACAAGTACCATTGCGCCATGCGTAAAATCACGATATTCAAAAGGTAACATGCAAATGGGGCTATAATTCATGCAAGGCTCAGGGGGGGCCATTTGCATGTGATTATGTCCCCATTTGCATGCCATTAGCATGTAGGTGCACCGATCCCCGGGGACTTGCACCTGGCGCCCTGCCAGGCAGCAGCCATCGAGGACCGACGCCCCTGCAGCCCGATCGCGGGCATAGTGTACTCCCCCACCAGCCCGATCGCGGGCAGCAATGTCTCCCCGGTACATATCCCTGGTGGTCCAGTGGACGAAATGCCCGATCATGGTGGTATGTGTAATAAAACCCACCCCTCCCGTACATATCTGGTGGGCCAGTGGACGAAATGCCCGATCGTGGGCGGTATGTATAAATCCACCCCGAATATACGCTCTGGAAGTGTCCCCCACCCCACCCACCGAAGCCCCACCACGCTCCCCGGCAGCCGGCGGCGGCAGCATCTCACTCGCCTGCCACCCTGCCGCCCGTTGAATGACTGCCCAGTAGGGCTGCCGCCCATTGGTGCAGAGCAGAGCCAATAGATTGTGCAGCCGTACCGTACATGACGGTCCAGATTTGTGAATGAATGTTCATTCACAAATCTGAACTGTCATGTCTGGTACTAAACTGCACGTCATTGCTCTTGCTCTGCACCAATGGGCGTGAGCCCTCACTGGCAGTCTGTTGGCGGGCGCGGACGGCAGGCGGGTGGATGCTGCCACCCGCCGCCGCTGGGGAGCGGGTGGTGGGCTCGTGGGTGGTGGGTGGGGGACACTAGCCACCAGGGCTATGTTCGGGGTGGTTTTATTACACATACCACCGCGATCGGGTATTTTGGTCCACTGGCCACCAGGGATACATTTGGGAGGAGGGGGAGCTACATTGCTGCCCGATCGGGCTGGTGGGGAGAGAGACTATGCCCGCGATCGGGCCAGTGGGGGGTGGTGGTGGGATTTAGTCGGTTGCCCGCGATCGCTGCAGGGGAGGCACAGGCTGGCTAGGTCAAATATTAGGTAGCCGCTGCGCTTGCACCCTGCAACACAGCAGCTCACCTGTGGGTGGCCCTCACTTGGCCTTTTTTTGGCTCAAAGTCCTGCAGGTGCAGGTTGGGGTTGCGCCTGCACACCCGTACAGCCGGCTGAATATCGGCTGTGCAGTTTATGCATGGTTCCTCCCCTTCCAGTTGAGCATGCATTCATTTGCATTGCACTGTTTTCAGTGGCGCAACTGCCTCCTGCTGAATATCGCAGAATGGCGCAATTTCGGACTTGCACATGCGCAACCCTATTGCGCATGGCGCAACCCTTTTGAATATCCCACCCTTCATGTGCCAAATCAAACGTAAGGTCTTCCACTACTTCATGCATCAAACTAAACAATGACCTATCAAATAGGAATTTAGCCTGTCTTTGACCCTCCCCCATACAAAACAAGCATTTGTCAATGCCAAATGTTTGCTTGCTGGCATTGGCATTGGTGGGGTGTGCCTTTGGGTCATCAGGCATAACGTCCATGCCATTTCACCACAGCCTACCCTGCAGACACCGACAAGTGTTACGGTGTGCCTTGGGGTTTTTGGCCCTTATGCTTACCCCATTCCATCAGGAAATAAGGTGAGATGGGTGCAGTATAGGAGAATGGGGTGAACTTTGGGGCTGAAGAGTCCAAGGCACACCTTGATACTTCTCACTGGCTGCTGGATGTGGGTGGGGGTGAAATGGTATGAGCATTACAGGTGACAATCCCAAGTCACACCCATGATGCCTGTCAGTCTCTACAGGATGGGGCGTTATGGTCAGAAACACTAACGCCTTAGGCATTCATTGGTATTTTCACTCCAAATTTTCAGCATGGTTTTTTTGTGACCCCCACCTTATGAACAGTGGTAATATCAGTTTGTTAGCCGAAAGCTGATTTTGCACAGTGACTACGACATTTGGCACCATGGATGCGAAAACACATTTAGAACAGGATGTGAAAAATTACAGCTGTACTGTTCATGGGGCGGTGTAAAAATGGCAATGTTGAAAATCTGCAGTGAAAATAGTAAAAAAAAACTGGTGAAGTCATGAGAGTGCGTAGAAACTGCGCAACGCACACCCTTAATGTAATTACTTTGGGGATTTTTTACAGCAGATTGTGAACACAGGCATTTTGGGACCTCCACTCATGAACAAAGTCACTGTCATTTTCTTAATCTTTTCCAAACAGTGATTTCCCACAGTGACCATGCATTTCTGCGAAGAAAGTGTGAAAACATATTTTGGCCATGTTAAGAAAAATTACAGCTGTACTGTTCATAAGAAAGTGTGGAAAAATGCCAATGGTGAAAATCTGGACATAAAATATTTCAAATTCATGAACTTACAAGGGTGTGTGGAAACAGCACAATGCTCGCTCGTAACACAGTCGTTTTATGGACTTTTGTCACAAACTTTTCAACATAGCCATTTTAAGACCTCTGCTCATGAATAGTGTCACTGTGATTTTCTTAATCTGTCCCAAACATTGATTTCGCACACCAACTGCGCTATTGTGCGCTGCATGCGCGGAAACACAATTTGGAGGAGATGTGAAAAATGACAGCTGTACTACTCATAAGGAGATGTGGTTAAATGGCAATGTTGAAAATCTGGAGTGCAAATATTAAAAATTCACAAACTTATGAGCATGCATAGGAACTGCGCAACGCATGCTAAATGAAACAGTCATTTTGGAATTTTTTCCCAAATTTACAACATAGGTTTTGGGGGCCTACCTCATATACTCAGTCCGGAAGGTGGTTTTGTGCAGTGACCACAAAATTACCTTTCGGGACTGAATAACAAAATGACAGTGCAAGAATTCATGAGGTGGGATCCCAAAAACCCCATGTTGAAAATTTGGTGAAAAAAATTCCCAAAAATGCCTGAGATATGTATCAAAGTTGAAAAAAAACTATTTATTCCATTATACAGCTTACCAGCATTTCCTCAGTTGGTGGTCGGCTTTGAAGAGTGCAGACGTGTTCCCCAGTCCACCAAAGACCGCCGTGCCGGACTTCAGAGGTAAGTATGGGGCGGGGGTGGGGAGGCAGGGTTCACAGAGGGTGGGCGCGGGTGGGGGAAGGGGTCAAGACAGTCAGTGAGGAAACGTATTTTTCTTTCTAGGTTTTTTTTTTCTTTTAGGAAGATGATGCAGGACGTTTGCCATGCTGGCGTGGGCTCCCAGTATGGCAGCTGGAAGTTTTTTTTTGGTGGGGGGCAGTGGAGCTGACGGCAGATTGGGCACCCCCATCGGCCATAGAGAGGTTTGCCATGCTGGGGTGGGCTCCCAGCGTGGCACCTGGAAGTGAGTTGGGGGGGCAGCAGATGGATGTTTGCCACACTGGGGTGGGCTCCCAGCATGGCACTTGGAAGGCTGTTTGGGGGGGCAGAGGAGCCGATGGGGAAGTGGGCACCCCCGTTGGCCTTACAGATTTTTGCCATGCTGGGGTGGGCTCCTAGCATGGCACCTAAAACTCTGTTGGGGGGGCGCAGTGCAGCTGACTGAGGATTGGGCACCCCATTGGCCATACTGTGTGTGTGGGGGAAGTGCGTGAGGCACACTGGGGGTGGGCTCAGACATGTTACTTGTTTGGGGGGGATAGGAGCTGTCTATGACAGCTCTTTCACTGCAGTGCCGATGGTAGGCACTTTGCATACTGCTGATGCAGTATGCAAATTGCCTACATGCTACAGTGCTTTTCTTTCAACTGTATGCTGCTGCATTTGCAAATGCTGTCATAGACAGCTCTTACATTCATTGGTGCGGTGGAGGGTCCGCGCCTGCAGAAGGCAGCAGGGTATTGGAAGTAGGGAGGCACACCTATGAATTCTCGTATGGTGGCACTATGTTTCTTGCACATGCGTGCAAGCAAACATAAACAACACGCAGCTAGTGTGTATACAGTCCTGAACCCAGCACCCCCATTCCCCACTTATCCTGGTTCCTGCCTCAGGGCCCTATCTGGGAAACATACATCGTGTTATCTGCAGACATCATCAGCTTTCTGCTATCTACCAGCGGGTTAAACTTAAAATCACATTTTAAATTGCCGACACTGGCAGCCCAGACATTTTTTTCTGTTGTTCCCAATCCCAGCCCTGGACTGGCCCACAGACCTAACCTGCCTGAGCCATTGACTCTGCTGAATGCCTCAGCTTTTCAATTGGGTGGCTGCTTGCCTGCTTCTGTGCTAACATGTTCCAAGGCTGACAAAAGACTGCCATGCTGGGCACACACAAAAAATTAAGGGTAGGGCAAATAGAAAACTACTAATAAAATCAAATACCCCAAGCAGAGTGGAGTGAAGGATCTTTTGTACCCTAGCCCAGGACCAGATTTACATTGTCATAGGCCCTATGCACAGCAGTAACCATGGGTTCCCTCTTGCATCACCTCCCTCTCAAAGGTGGTGTGGCAGTGCACCACAACCATGTCATGCACACATTCAGTACATAAACCTAAGTGACCCATTTTACTTTATCACACTTGTCACTTTCAATACATTAAATAGAGCACAATGTTATCATTCAACAAGTGCAGCACTTGATAAAAAGGTTCATGGGCCAACTTTTCTATGGGAATTTCTGAGTTTCTGCTAAACATTTAGTAACCCCCCCCCAATTTAACCATTCTTCCTATGGATGTAGGGTGCCACCGTTGTGCTGAAGTTTAACCTAATACACAGCAGCATAGTTATACTGGTCTGTGCCATTTATTTTCATGCGGGGGGGGGGGGCACAGTCTGTGATGTCAGCATCTCACCAGCATTCTTACAAGGGAATGGGCGCCTGTGAGGGCGGCATTGATATCATGGAGAGTGCTCTGGCATGAAGAAATATTGCTGCCCACCCCAAGGATACTGCTGTACTTTAAATTAAAATGAAACACAATAAGGCAGACACCTGAATAGCTAAATGGGGGGTTGGGTTGTTAAGTCCACTAAATTTTAAACTTTAACCCAAAGTTTCCATTAAAGCCTTTCACATTATATGCCAACTGGAGAAGGAAATTATTGTTTTTTGTTTATATTGTGCCTTTAATACACACTGCTGTTTCCCAAAACACTTTACAATCCATCAACAGATGGCACTGTGGCTGCAGCTATTAGGCACGCATTGAGAGGTCAGGGTAACTTGGTGGGGGGGAGAGTTAAGGAAAGCTCTGGGTTGGCTAAGCCCAGAGAAAGAGGGGGCGACTTGCTCAAGGTCACACAGTAAGTGGTACAGGTGGGATTCAAACTTTCACCTCCAGGTTCAGAGTGCTGGATTGTAATCAATAACCTACACATCCTACAAAAAACACATCTAGCAGATCCAAATGTACAGACACATGAACACTGCTGAAGATAGAGGGAACTACAGGAATCAGAATGTCGACCTTACCAAGCTACCCAAGCTACTGTAAGCCGTTTAGCTAATAACTGGCACACATGAGATGGTACTCAATAGTAATACAGTATACTGTATATCCAGTGCTGTACATTTGGGGTACAACAACGCAAGGCTCCACAAGTAACATCCAAGGGTAGAAGTACTTGAGTAAAATTTACAGATTTTGAAAAAGGTCATAGGCATTCACAAACAAACTAGTGCTGAACAACATGGTGCAAAAAGCCTCCAGGGCAGCAAATATAATTAGAGGGAACATGCAATAAAATGCCATTAATTGGTGCAAACCCTGCAATGGTCAACCCATGCTAGAAAACCTACATTTAATACAAGAAAACTGTTGTGGGAGATTTTAATCTTGATTTATTCTACACCTTTTGCTGTTGCTGCTGCTCAGGTTGCTGCTGCTTATTGCCTCCGGGCTCCCTTGATTCCACTCCTCATCTTCTCATCTTCTTCTTTCTTCTGGTTACTCCTGGCTATGACTAGGCTACCTGTGCTGCCTGAATCTCAGAGTCAACTGTGCACACTGCACATGTCATTCCTCTGACCAGGGACTGGTGATGCCACTGAATGCAGCACTTTATCCACCCGTTCTTGGAGTCAGTTCTGTCTCTGGCATGCCATCCCCACTACTAGTGGCATAGGCACTTGAGCTCTGCTCAGTCTCACCTCAGTAAAGATCACTCACTCCCAGCCAGTCTGACTGGGGCTCCTCCTTCTTCTCCTTCCTACTCCACACTTGTCTCTGCGGGCTCTTGACCTGATCTCAACACATATATGCACTGCAACGAGAGAGTGTCGAGTGAACAGTGGCACCAAATCTGAACTGCCACACATCATTCTGCACAGCAGTGTATGCCAACTCACAGCTTGTGGGCTGCTCAGTTCTATCTATGTTGCCAGCTCCTGCTAGACTTCTGTTACTATCAGCCTATTAGAGTGAGAGTTGAGCAAGACATGCATGACTGGCTGTGGCTCAATAGTCAACCCCTCCACCGCCATTTCGGAGAAGTTAGGAGTCCCAAATTCAAGTCAGTAAAAGAGCAGAAAAATAAGTCAATGATGCACAATACATGCACTTAGAAATGAGCCCCCAGAAAACAAGGGCCCTGAGCACTTGCATAGCTGGCATAAGTGTAAATCTGGCCCTGCCCTGGCCTACCTTAATCACTTAGCTTCTCACTTACCTCCAGCCCCATTCTGCCCAAAGAAACACTGCAAGCAATCAGACATTAGAAGAACAGTGCAATATACCCTGACCCATACCACCATTGTCTCGGGATCCTCCACTGTCTTAGCCTGCATACATGGTGCTAGACTCCATATGGCTATTGTCAAGTTGTCCAGGCTCTTACTCAGTGATTACCTAGCCTGACATGGGAAATAAGTCTTGCTTGCAGTGACAGTAGTTCAGACTACTCGACTACTGTCTGCCCTTTTTTTTTTACCCATACACACTGACAAGACTGGCTCTGAATATGCCGGACTTACAGATCACTCTGGCTGTCTACCTCTGAACCCGACTACAAGTCCAACAGTGCTGGATGACTGATTGTCTGTGCTTGGACTCACTGGGACTGACAGTATTCCCTACTGTCTATGCTTCTCTAAGATGGTGGCTGGCACCAACTGGGGGCTCGTGTAGCTCAACTCCTCCTCCTCCTGTAAGTAAGGAAAAGCAAAGCCATAGTGACAGCTATTTGAGCAAATGAGGGACAGGGATTCAATCAGGAGGCTAATCCCTGACCGGGGGGGGGGCACACAACAGCCACAGCAAGCAGTCACCACTTGGGAGACAGCAGTAAAATGGGATCAGGGGACAAACAGGCAGCACACAGCAATTTGATTTACCATTTAGTGATATGTGGCAAGTTGGTGGTGCATCAAAGAAAGTGCTGCCAGTCGAGTGGAATTGAATGGTTCCCTGCAATGCACGCACCACTACCAGTGGCCACATTTTAAAGTAAAATGAGAGTCCCGTTACAGTAATATGAGTTACTTATAGGAAAATGTAATCAGTAACTTCCCGAGATTACATTTTCTTATAAGTAATCAGCAACTACGGCATGTTACAGGGCAAAGTAATTAGGATTACTATAAAGTGACTTACTGTAGTTTGGACCCAGGTCCCACACGCCTCCTGGTGGGGTGCGTGGAGGTAATCAGACTGGTCCTTGTGGAGATTGTTGGGTGTTCATTAGGGACTGGGGTGTTTCTGGACACCCTGAAGGAGGTGGTGTCCACCCCCTTCTAAATAAATCTCTTGACCTCGACTGTCTAGCAAACTACAGACCTGTCTCTAACCTGCCTTTTGTGGGCAAGGTTATTGAGAAGGCAGTCACGTTGTAGCTTGAGGAGCATCTTACCACCCACAATACCTATGACCCATTCTAGTCTGGGTTTAGGAAGAGGCATAGTACTGAGATGGCATTCATTCGGGCACTTAATGATATCCTGACAGCGAGAGATCGGAGGAGTCATTCCATCTTAGTCCTCTTTGATCTCTCTGCAGCATTTGACACCATAAACCATGGGCTATTGCTAGAGTGCCTATGGCTGTTCTACGGATTGTCTGGTACAGTCCTCAGATAGTTTCAATCTTTCCTCACAGGCAGGATGCAAAGAGTGGAGTAGTTTTTTTTTTACCTTGGCCCCTCACTTCCTGCCTTGTGGGGTGCCGCAGGTCTTGGTGCTTTCACCCATGTTGTTTGTGGTGTATATGCTGCCATTGGGAGACATTATTAGGCAGTATGGGCTGAGTTTTCACTGCTATGCAGATGATACTCAGCTGTACATGTCCTTTGTACCCAGGCATAATGACACTATCTAGGTCTTTAATAACTGCCTTTATGAGATCCAGGATTGGATGTGTGCCAGCTGGCTCAGGTTGAATCTGGATAAGACTGAGGTGTTGGCTGTGGACCCAGGTCATTGGGTAGAGGGGTTGATGGCAGGGCAACCTTCTGGACTTTGGATGGGAGGTAACCAGCTGTTAACCTCTGACCGGGTGAGGAATCTGGGCATTGTGTTTGATGATGAGCTGACTCTGAAGCCTCAGGTGTTGGCCGTTGTCAAAATCTCATTTTATCATCTGGGGAACATTGACTGGATAAAACACCTGGTCCCTTCTGATGACCTTTTGATGTTGGGCCATGCTTTTGTGACCTCGTGCCTTGATTACTGCAATGCCCTCTACCTGGGGCTACCGGGGGTGGACCTTCGCCACCTGCAGCTGGTGCAGAATACGGCAGCCAGATTGTTGACTGGCTTGTCAAGATCTTGCCATGTCATACCTGTGCTCCGCAGACTGAACTGGCTGTCAGTGTGGTGGAGGATCACCTTCAAGGTCAGATTACTGACCTATAAAGCCCTACACTGACAGGGACCGTGGTACTTGCAAGACCTCCTTAGTCCCTACTGCCCCCTTTGTCCACTATGCTTCGCTGATGAGGGATTGCTAGAGATTCCCAGGATTCATCTGACTACATCGGGAGTGAGATCAGTTGCTTTTGCAGCCCCGACTCTGCGGAATTCTCTACTTTGCTGGACAAGAGAGTCCCTGTCCGTTGAGGCCTTTAAATCTGCCTTAAAATCACACCTTTTTAATTGGCATTTTTTTATATTGGAAGCCCTGCTGTTTGTACTATTGTTTTAAGAATAAGATCTTGATATATTTATTTATGTGTTTTTAGTGATATTTTCATTTACTCTTGTATAACGCTATGATCTGTCTGGAATAGAGTTTAATAAATAAACGTTGCTTGCTTACTTGCTTATAATGCGTTACTATACAACACTGGCTATAGTGAGGTAATAAAAGCTTTTTCTTATTTTGTATTTTTAGGAACTATTTTTTGTCCTACTGTTGAAAAAGTTTAATAACTTGTATCAGTGCCATTATTGCACTTAGAACCTATACCTGAATAGGAACTCTTCTGTGATGTAAAAAAATGTTTTCTTCACAGCCTCCAAAAGAAGAGAAAGAATTCTAATTTGCCCCCAAGTAGGACTGGCAGCAAGATCACGTTCCACTTCCTACTAGCCTGCTCTGCCCCATGCTCCGAATAATGACATCTGTATATGGAGAGTGCAGGGGTGTGCTCCAATTACTTCTATGGAGTGTCATTTCTAAAGTGGATTTGTCAACTTTAAATCATGGCCAGCAGTGGCGGTGTGTGGAGGACTGCTGTGCTGGCTGCTCTACTGAATGAACTGCATGAGCGTATAAATACACGCTCATTCAGTTCGTCCAGTGGAGAAGCCAGCCGTGGCGGTGTGTGGAGGGCTGTGCTGGCCACCTGCCCATTGTCGGGATATGTTGGGGGGTACAGGGTGGGCATCTACCTGCTGGGGTGGTGTAGGGGTTGGGGATCCACTAGACACCAGGGATGTAGTCTACCACATCGCGGCGGGTTGGGGGGAACGGCCATCACATTGCAACTGGCTGCAGTTACAGTGCCTGGGACCATCGTTCGGTGGGATGGGGTCTCGATCGGCACCTTGCCTATTCATCCTGTGCAGTGCCTATGGGGTTTGGGTTGACAATATCATTCCATGCCGACATTGTAGATGGTGATGATTAGCCTGCTTTGTACTGTTCGGCGATATTTTGTCCGTGATGTATTTGCCTGGTACCTTCGAGGACAGCTCTACAATCATTTTTACACATGTGAAGAATCTTGTTTTACAGTGGGAAAGATTTTAGGGTATAGACTGATTGCTGAGGTTACTCTGTGTGGAAAACAATGGGTCAAGCAAAAAACATGGAACTTGCAGATTCATGAACAGATACACCTTTGCTGCTCAGTGATATTATCTGCTGGCTTGTTACTGACAATCTGCAAGTTAAATCAGTACTGTCTCCTATGATTTGGAGTGAAAAGTGTATGACAGCCCAGGACTGTGGAGGGGGTGGTCAAAAAAGCCATGGGTTGCCTTCCCTTAGAAACACAAAGTCATTTTCAATGAAAGCTGGCATGCAGATCATATAAATGCACCAACAGAAAAATTGATGAATACAATAAACATGTTCAGTCTTGCAACTTTGTTGAACACCAAAACTTGTAAACTGCTAATTTGTGTTTTTAAGATAGGCTTTTTCTTTGTTTGCATCTGGAAGGGTAATATTTCCATGTGAATTTCCCAGCTCACAGAGAATTACTAACAGAGACATACAATCTGTAAGTATAGGTTTCTGTCCTTTTTTTAATGGACTAGGTTAATCAACTAGCTTCTGCAGTCTGTCAAAGGCCAAATTAGGCACACAAATTATTCTGGGGGTTTAGGAAACATAAGGGTAGTTTTTTGTTTATGTTGTGGCTGCCGCTGCCCCTCCTTTTTCTGATTAAAGTGTCAGTTCTTGTTAAATGGGAAAATTCTTGACTATACTACAGTATATATAGTAGCTATGTATTATTGATATCCTTAGATTTTTTACTGCAGTATCTATAGTTCATTCAACTATTTTAATAAATGTTTCACATTTTAGTTTTGCAATTAGTGTAGATCCATAATAATGATGGCAGCCCCCTGCTTTTAAAGATTTCCTTCCCTGAGGTCTATCTTCAGCTGTGAATGCTGCATTCACAATCTAGAACTTTCAAGGTGGTACATGCAGGTGTTTATTATGATGATTAACAGCATAGTATTGCCTCCACCTACTGTACACAGACTGATGAGGCCAGATCTGGCAAGGGAACGAGAGCTTTTCAAAACATCAAAAATACTTATGCATTTGGAATGAAGTCAGATCACAGAAGAAAATGGTATCCTTAATTCTGAAAAGGATATTTAAAGCAGCAGTGCAACGAAAGTGGGCAAAAAATCTGATCCTGCTTTTGCTTTCACTGTAAAAGATTCCAGCCAACTTCCAGTTTAATTTGGTGGTGCAGTTTTTTAATTCCTCTAACATTTGAGTATTTTATAAATGTTTTAATTGATTTTTTTCTCAAGAAAAAAAGATGGCCACCACATTTTGTATAGAAGTAGTACAGTAGACCTGGCAAGGGTTAGAACAGAAAAAATCTGAATAAAAAAGTTTCATGGTGCACAGCATAGGAAGTACCTAGACAAGTATATTTAACTGATATGCTAAGCTTTGTCTTAATTGTAGCTGAAACAAGCTTTTTTTGGAACACCATTTTTCATTGCACTGCTGCTTTGATAATTCTGCTATAATAAACTTCTGTTTAATAATAGAGAATATTGCTATTTTCTCATTTCCAGAATGATACTCCTATTGCCTTTCCACATTAAATGTAATGGTTCATATCCCAAACAGGGCATGCAAAAATATATCTACTGTATTTTTTAACAAAGTTTGTCCTGTTAATTGCAAAAAACATGCTTAAACATAAAAAATAAGGTACACCTCTACCTTCCTTTTTCAAAACAAACTGATATACTGCAGGATAACATGGCAACTGTGATGAAAGACATGGAATAGGCAAAGAAAAGCTAATTACAAAAGAATCATTGCTTCATCCATTATAAATCCTCATAAGTCAAGAATGCATTAAAATAATTAAAAAGACATTTATAGTGCCAGAATAGTTTATTACCTAGCATTTAAATTTGGAACAAATTGAAATATGTTTACAGTGTAACATGATCTAGGGGATAATCAAGCCCATTTTATAGGGAGATTGCCAAACTGTAGAATAAATGAAATCTGCCATTTTAATACTGGCTTTTTCATCTTGTTTTCTTTCTTGGGTGAAGGACTAGTTTTCCCTGGCAGCCTCTTGACAAATTTGCTTTGGCTCACCATGGGCCCTTTTGAGATCTGCAATGCCTGTAAATTTAGACTTTTGTGCTGATTTTCTGAACATGTTTGTATTTTGTACCTGCAAAAATAAGGAATATGATGTTATACCTGAGAAATGTCTGAAATCATAAAAAAAACCAAAAAAACATGTAGCTAGTCACAATGAATGAATGTGGCTATAACATCTGGCTGTGCTAGCAACTGCAAAATTGCACACAAAAAAAACCTAGCAAATAGTGCTTGAAAGTTGAAACACATTGTTATACATGTGTCCTAGCTGAGTAAAGGTTTAGAGTGAATATTCTATACACTTCATCTATACTTTCAGAAGTTTATATTTCTTCCTTCATATTTGTTCACTCTAATTATTCAGTTTAATATTTGCAACATTTATATTTCATCAAATTTGATATGTGCTTTTATCTCCCATTACGGATTCACTAGATGCATGTTTATTTAAACATACCAAGTAACTGATATATCCCAGTGAGGAATATAACTATCACTAGGCAGTAGGATAAGAGAATGTAATGGCTTATGTGGTAAGACATCTTTGGTAAAGTTGTTAGTGATTCTTTGGTTTTACAGCAACTTTGGTTTTACAGCAACTTTTTAATGATGTTATATCACAGTATATATTACCAGTATGTTACTGTAAACTGATTTCAAACATTTATGTTTAGGAATTTGAGTAATTAAAAAAACATGCTTGGTACCATAGAGTAATAAATACAACTCCACAATGCAATAGTTTACGTGCCTGTTTTCTGAATAATTCATTAGGAGAACAGCTGTGTCATGGTTTAATAGTGCTGCTGAATGCAGTCTATAGGGTAGATACTGCTGCTTGCTTTAAAGGAATCTTTTATAAAGAGAAGGTATAGCGCATTGACTTGGTCTTCCCATTGGTTGAGCAATACATACCTTGACTCACAACTCCTGATTATGATTATCTATCTATCTGTCTGTCTGTCTGTCTGCCTGCCTGCCTGCCTGTCCATCCATCCATCTGTCTTTCTGTCTGTCTATCTATTCATCTATCCTCATTGTTGGGAAAATCTTGTACTGTAACTGGTGGAATCTCACACTAAGTAATAAAAACAATAACTCACTGGGGGCAAAGTCAGTAGTTTACAGTGAAACTCTTAGCACACACAGGCATTAATATGTCATTCCACTACAAAATATTTAGTACTTTACGTATGCCATAATATTTTTTAAATTATTTGTGTCTTATACACTTATACACACACACACACACACACACACACACACACACACACACACACACTCTCAGGAAAGGCCATGGCACTAATGAAAATATCCCTGATATTTTTCCTGAGTGCAGTTTGACCTTATGACATAATGAATCGTGAGTGGCAAAGCCATGCGTTATGTCGAAAGGTCAAACTGCACAAAGAAAAATACCTGTGGTAGTTTTATTAGGGCCATGGCATGTCTGATTTGTGCAATACCTTTTATTATACAACGGCAAGAAAAAAATCCTACATCCTGATTAATCAGAGGACACCTTTAACACTGATGTTATCACAGCCCAACCTCACTATAGATTAGTAATACTACTACTACCACCTGCACCTCCACTGCCACTGTTACCCTAGAGTGAGAACTTCATGATATTCTCACTTTAGGTCCATAGTGGCAAAAAAATATCACTGTAATATAATGTTTGTTATCCTCATAGGTCATGCCACTATAGTTAGGGCTGAGTAGGTACATTAATGTTAAATTCAAAATTTTGAACTTTAATAACTTTGCAACCATTTGTCTGATTTACTTGAAGGTTTGCATGCACAGTGTGGTACTATAGATCTCTGGATGTGAAAAGTTTTGTTCCTGTCAGATTTGCAGTTGCAGAGCTGTGCAGTGTCAAAAAGTATGACAAATCCTCAACTTCTGGCAAATTCTTTGCTCGTCTCTACAGCCTGAATGGTTTGTCCATCTGGTGTGAAAGTTTCAGGGTATATGGGGACTGGGTCAGGGAAATGCCTTTTGAAAGTTTGGTAAAAAAATATTAATCTGTTCAAAAGTTATTAAACGTTTTAGTTTCTCATTATAGCCTAAGGGAAAAATATATTTGCTCCATGAAACCATTCATGAAAGCCCATTTTACTATTGTGCTTTGGGTTTTTACTTTCATGCTGCTGCCATCTTGTTCTCAGTTAGTGATGCAGAAAAAACAATGTAGCTCAGAAAATACTGCCCCTTGGTAAACACCAACAGCTGAGTTTACCTAATCGGGGCCCTAAGAACACGACCCTGGCATTATTTTTTCACTAGCATGCCCAGAAATATGTTTTTCAATGTTTTACTGCATTTTAGCTGTGGAATGTCAGTGAAACTTCCGTGTATTTTTGCGAAAGTTCCATGGTATGTTCACGAAAGCCCCGTGTGTAAACCAATAGGGCTTTTGCAAAAGTCCGAGGTACTTTCACAAAAATTCCACAGATAAACTGCCCCCCCAAAAAACAGTTTCTTTGCCACTTCATAGAAAAAAATAGTTAGGCTTTTGGGCTGAAATTTACAGGGTAGCAAGAGCTTGCACCACAGATGTGCCTTTTGCTGGTTTGGTGAAAAAATTTACACTGGTTCCATAGTTACAGCACTCTGAAGTTGTGAATTTTACCATTGGATAACATTGTGGTGCATGCACTGGCATTCAGTGACTATATCTCAAAAATGGCTTGAGATATGGATTTTTCACTAAGCGCAGCTTAGTGCACCTTTAATCATGCAGGGAGGTTGCCATGTCATGATTACAACTGCAGTGGGATTTTTTCCAAAGTTCCTATGATTACTGAGATATTTTCACATTTGCAGCATAAGAGTTACATGGAATGGCTCTAGGCCTGCACTATGTCTCTATACTTATGCCCACATATGGATCCCATTATGCATAATGGGAGTGCAGGGCCCTACATTTTGCAGGGCCCTGCGCTTCCACGAGGACATGTAAGATCATTAAAATATCTCTACACTTAGGTATAGATGGGAGTGAAGGGCCCTCTGGGCCATGCACTCCCACATTAAAATCAGAGATAATTACAAAATGTATGTATGATGGGAGCACTGGGCCTAGAGGGCTCAGTGCTCCCACAACCACATGTGAGTAACATTATACTTTCTCAAATTTAGGGAAATTAATTGCAAAAAAATTCTATTAATGCATCAGTTAGGGTTGTCATTACAGCAACAAATGTTTGGGAATTTGATGTTAGGGTTACCAACCTAACCACCCTACCCCCCACCCGCTACACACAACAGGCATCAGGGTGTGCCTTGGGGTCATCGGTCCCAACTCTCATCTCATTCTCCTATACTGTACCATCTCAGCTTCCTTACAAATGAAATGGGGTGAGAGTTAGTACCGACAATGCCAGGCACACCCATGACCTGTTAGTGTGTCTGGGGGTGGAAATTGGTGGTAGGTTGGTAACTAAATATTATTTCCAAATTTTGTTGCTGTATAACAACTTTATTGATGCATTAACAGAGTTGTTCTGCAATTATATATATATATACAGTATATATTCCAATAATGCATCAGTTACAGTTGATATTACAGCAAAAGTTTGGAAATTCAGTGTTATTCAAAAGTGCACATGCAAATGGGGCCATAATGTATGCAAGGCACAAATGGGGCCATTTGCATATCAGTATGGCCCCATTTTCATACAGATGTGCCGATCCCCCAGTGACTTGCTCCTGGCGCCCTGCCAGGCTGCAGCCGTCGGGGACCGACTCCCCCTGCAGCGTGGCAATGTTCCCCACAGACCGATCGCAGGCATTTGTAATATATAAATGAGTCCAATACCCTGGTGGTCTAGCGGACCACTGTCAGCTCGATCACGGGCTTAAGTAAAATAAAAGCAAATCCAATATCCCTGGTGGTCCAGTGGACCCCTGCCCACCCACCCACTGAGTCCCACTGCCCTGCTCCCCTAGTCAGCAGCGGGTGGCAGCACCCCACCCGCCTGCCCTGCCCTCCCACGACTGACTCTGTCTGTAGGGCTGTATGCCCATTGGTCCTCAGCGTGAGCCAATGGGCATGCAGCCCATGCCGTACTACACATTCCAGATATGTGAATGGGTGGTGGTAGTGGTGATGAGGGGGGGCCATACAGGAAGGATGTGTGTCAAGAGTAAGCACCGCATTAGTGGTGTGGGTGGCACAGAGGTGAGATGTATATAGAATGATATGTTTGTGACTAGTGATTGTTGTATTTATTTTTAACAGAACTAACACAGCAAAGCCAGTTGGCCAGATGAGGTGGTGGAGAATCCACGAAACATTACCTCTTGTACTGAATGTGTTATGGGAATTGAATAACGAGAACAAACGGGAATCATTATATGATGTCATGCCCTTTCATTTTGAACAGCTATGTAATGTTCCCTGAACTGGTCAGCCAGACATCTGTCAGTCTCTGTGATGTAAATAGCTGCACACTTCCTGCAAAGAATACACTATACCACATTACTGGAAATGTATAAGAACTCCTTGGTGATGTGAAAAATGCCTGTGGTACCTTGGGTTTCAGTAACACCAGAGATATATTTCCAGGTGCAACAGTGGATTCTGTTTCAAGCCTTGGTACTTGGTAGGATGGAATGGTTAGGAGTATGGAAGCTGATATGTATCAAGATATTCCAAAGGCTGGGTGGTCAGTGGTATGAGGCAATGGGTGACTCTGTAAAGGAAGCTTCAATATTAGGGTCAGTTTGCAGAATTAGAACAGTTCCTTGTGATGTTCCTGTGAAGAGAAATGGTCTTGGAATGAAAGGGAAGCACTAGTAGAATACATTGATGCTGCTGTATAAGAGTATCACTTCTGTGAGGATCAAGGTTATGGGGCATAATGCTGACCCAGTAGAGTGCTCCATTCACTGTGCTTTCTGTGTAATCCCTGGTAGTACAAAAGTGCCTTTTTTGAGCTGGCCCAGTAAAATCATCATCATTTTAACTGCGTAACCTACAAAGTCTAAAAAAACTGTTAATGTGTGACTATGACTACATATACATATATCTCTATAGAATAAAATATAGCAAAGTGTGGTACACAAGGAAATAATACCACTGAGGGGTCGAACAAGCCATAGAGCCATAAACCTGAAGGGCGACTTGCCTTTATGACCTTGTTTTACTCCAAGATGGTATTATTTCACCAATATGCTGTACTTTACCATTATTTATTTTATGTAATACATTAAGTTGGACACTTCTTGCTGTGTCCTAAGTTTTACCATAGTGTTTTTGGGAGGGGTGGCTGTTGCATCTATTATTAAGGGCTTGTTACATATGTTATTAAGAGGCTTGTTATGTGTGCTATTGGGGTGGTTTGTAGTGTGTTGGGTAGTAATGTGTTATTAATACATTAATATAGGTGTAGTATATATATAGTATATACAGTATATATCAATCAATCAATCAATCAAATCTTTATTTATTCAGGCGATCATCATTGAGCAAGGCTCATTTACAAGATGGACCTGATAAGGTCAAGGTTCGAGTTGGTGCACAGCAATTACATCACATACTTATGAGACAGTTATACATACAGAAACATATATATATAGAGAGAGAGAGAGAGTGAGAGAGAGAGAGAGAGAGAGAAAGAGAGAGAGCGAGCTTGTTAGGTATTAATGTGTTATTATATAGATACATAGATAAGGGTTGCCAGGCGCATCCAGTCTGCCCATTTATGCTACCTGACAAAGGGCCCAGCGACCTCTATCTGGTTATTGGCTTTAGCTTTTTCTTCCTATCTCTAATATTCTTTTATTCCTGTCCCATGAATGTTTGAAGCCTGCCACTGTATGAGTGGCCACCACTTCCTAGGGCAGGCTATTCCATGCATCCACCACCCTCTCCAAAAAAAAAGAACTTCCTGACGTTTCAACTTATGTGGCCACCCATCAGTCTCACGTCATGTCCTCTTGTTCTGGCACTACTTTTAAATTGGAATATGTTGTCCCCTTTCACCTTGTTCATGCCCTTGAGATATTTGAACATTTCTATCATGTCACCTCTCTCTCTCCTTTGCTCCAGCATGTACAAATTGAGATTTCTGACTCTCTCCTCATAATGCTTTTGATGTAGACCCTTCACCATTTTTGTCACCCTACTCTGCATCATCTCTCTCTTTTTTTGTCAATGTCATTATGAAGGTGTGGCCTTCAGAACTGGAGGTGTCATTAAGGTGTTAATAACACATTAATAAAGTGGTAGCATAGCTATATATAGTGCTTGTTAGATATAGTGTAATTATCTAATTTGCATCATAATACACTAATTGGCTACAATCATATATGGGGAAATATATGATGGCTTTTTTTATGGAGATGAGGGCCCAACCATAGATCGATTGATCGATCTATCTATCTATCTATCTATCTATCTATCTATCTATCTATCTATCTATCTATCTATCTATCCAATATATATAAAGTAACAGGGTTTAGCACAAAGTATCAAAATTAGGGAACTGCAACATTAGGAGAAAGTGCCCCCGGGCCTTGTTGACTCTGTGGCTGGGTGTTTCTTGAGATTTTAATGTTTGCATGGCCACAGTGCTGGCATTGCCCTAACTTTAGCACTGTCTATCAAGACTCAGGAAATTAGTCACACAGCAAGGCTTGGAGAGAGGGCATTGCACTTAGGACAACAGCACTGTGTTATGTGACTGTAATGTGCTTTGGGATACAGCATGTTTGAAAAGCCATTAAACCAAATCCCTTTCCCTTCCAGCCATAGCTGCTATAGCACAATAGATTTATCAGTGTGTCCATTTATGACTGCTCTAAAATGTTCCCTGAATTGTTTCCTAAAACTGCCCTGTAATGTTCGCTGAATTGGTCAGGCATGCATCAGGGAGTCTCTCTGATGTAAATAGCTGCACACTTCCTGCAAATAATACACTATACCACATTTCTGTAAATGCGTGAGAGCTCCTTAGTGATGTGAAAAAGGCCTGTGATACCTTGGGTTTCAGTCATACCAGAGATACATTTGCAGGTGTAATAGCAGGTTCTGTTACAAGCCTTGGTACCTGGTAGGATGGAATGGTTGGGGGTGCGGAAGCTGCTACAAACAAAGAGATTCACAAGGTTGGGTGGTATGAGGTAATGGGTGACTCTGAAAAGGAAGCCTCAACATTAGAGTCAGTTTGCAGAATTGGAAAGTTCCTGTGATGGCCATGTGAAGAGAAAGGGTTTTGGAATGGAAGGGAAAGGAAGCACCAGTGGAACTACACTGATACTGCTGCATGAGCATGTCTGTTCTGTGATGGACAAGGTTACTGGGCATATTGCAGACCGAGGAGAATGCTTTGTCCACTCTGTTTTTTGTGTAACCCATTACTGAGAAAAAAGTGCATTATTTGAGCCTGGTCAATAAAATCACCACCTTCACTACAGAGTATGTGAAGTCTAAGAAACTGTGAATATGACTGACTATCTCTCTCTCTCTCTCTCTCTCTCTCTCTCACTCTGTATCTATCTGTCAGTCTATATCTGTCTGTCTGTCTGTCTGTCTGCCTATATATCTATCTGACACTAAACTACATTACTCGACACACAACAACACTACATTAATGGATCAGTTAGGGTTTAGGCACAAAGCGTTAAAAATAGAGAAACACAATATTAGGGGAAGGTTTTCCTAAGCCTTGTCAAATCTGTGGCTTCATGTCCCTTGTGGTTTTAATGGTCATGTGACCACAGTGCTGGGGTTGCCTTACTTTGGCACTGTCTGTCTAGGCATGGAAAAATAGTCATATGGCAAGGCTTGGAAAGAGCATGTTAAATTTAGGGCAATACCAAGGCTATGTTATGTGACTCTAAAGTGATGTGGGACAGAATGTGTTTGAAAAGCCATATAACCAGGTCCCTTTCTTTTCCATCCATTGTTGCTATAGCCCAACTTTTATGAATAGCTTCTGCTATAATCTAGATTTCTGCAGACTATCAGACCTCAGCAAGCCTCCTTCATTCCCAGCTGGCAAATTTAGTCATTACTGGCCTCCAGGATGATGCTGAAGGCTTATGGGAATATTTGCATTATTAACAGTAGTCTGCATGAGTTCACAGCTCCTTTCAGTACCACAGTAAATTAGAGCAGGAAGGGGTTTAACAATTCATAAAGGTTTTAATATTTAAGCCTTAGCACATTCTTAGGGTTAAACTATATATAATGATGTGCTGAACAGTAACACATTTTCCTTGAAGGCACTTGTAGCTGTCATTTTACTGTTTCCAAGATATGAACTGTGCCATTGTTGCTGACAGTTATACCGTGAAGCAGTGTAACTAAACGTCACAACCTTTAGACGTTGTCCTCAGAGAATTTAAAATAAAGGATTTTTGTTGGTGCAAATGGGAAAAAGGCACATATCATCTTGCCCTAGATCTATATTTAATTATTTGTTTATACAGTGTAAATGTGATCATATTTAAACACAGTAGTTAAGGTCCCAATCCACAGATTCTCTGGGAGGCTTAAGCAGTTGCATAGCAAAAGTGTGTGGGCAATTCTGTGCTGAAATTGCATATGTTGGCTGTATACCTATATACAGCCCTCACTATGCACCATGCAGAAGTGAAAGGTAGATACGTTCACAGTGCAGGCTGGCACAACTTGGCATGAGGGCGTTACCTGTCATATGTATGGTTCACATATGTGGCTGCCTTTCCATGGCATGGGACTGGTGCTTGCACCTGTTGTTCTCAGATCTCATCACTGCACCGCCAGAGGAGCAGCAAGTGCAGTGGGAAGGGCAAAACACAAACACCGTATGAACAGCATGTGCAGTCCTGTACTAGCACACCATGATCAAAGTACAGTCCAGCATCAGACACGCACCCCACCGTGTAATGCTACACATGCCACACCCACATGTGTGCTACTGAACCATACCCCAACAAGCAGCAGTGTAAGCCATATTGAGACTTCACACTACACAGACCATGGAAAACATAGGCAACTGAGTATAGATTTGCAGTATTGTATGGCACATAGAAACAAATGTAGCAGGGCCTACATTTCCGTGTATATACATCAATGTCCCATAAAAACATGTGCAAAATGATCACCACAATACCATGTGTCCCTACCATCCACCCTAAATGAATGCTCCTTGTTGCTGCACTCAGAAACTATGACAGTGTCCTGACCATGTCTGCCCTCCAAAACCAAAGCTTGCTGTTTTCACCAAATACCCCTCCTAGTGTCTATGCTGCTCAACTTTATGTCACCCCAGTAACCCTGGCAAAACACCCTGATGCCTGATGATGCATTATTCCTCATGGCAGTGGAACTGGTGGGCTTGCTGTACCTTGACAATTCGATGCGTAATGAAGAACACTGCTCTTAATATCCCTACTTCTGGATCCATAGGTGGATGCTCAGGCAGCGGCCCCTGGTCATCAGTGTCACTCCTTTACATGAGTATCCTCCTGACAGCATCACAATATCTCCACAAAGACTTGACACATCATTAACAGTACTATATCCAGTGGCAGCGTTGACATCAGCATCAGCCTCCCCTCTTTTGTGGACACTTCATGCCTGTGATGGTTCAACATATACCACATGATGCCATATTTGTTGATATTTGCAGCAATAGCTAACTCTGGCACGGAGGGGAGACGCATCCTAGGGCCACTGAAACGTAGAAACATAGAATTTGCTGACAGATAAGGACTGCTTAACCCACCTAGTCTGCACTTTTTCCCTGCCTACAGTATTACCACAGATTCTACTTGATCTCTGGTCTGTTCTCCCTCCCCCCTTCCTTTCCCCGTAGCTTCCATTGCACCTATCTCATGTACTCTTGAACCCCATCACTGTTTTCATCCCCTCCATCACCATTGGATGGCTGCTCCAGGAATCTACTACTCTTTCTGTGAAGAAGTACTTCCTTACATCCCTACCTAATTTACACCCCTCCAGTTCCATATCATGTCCCCTTATTCCTATGCACCATTTTTCTTAAAAATAATTACATCCTATACCTTATTTACCCCCTTGAGGTATTTAAAGGTCTCTATCATAGCCCCATCTCCCTCCTCTCTTCCAATGTAAACTGCACATATTCAGGTCCTTAAGTCTCTCCTCATAGGGCTTCTGATGCAGTGTTAATGGAGGACCATGCTACTGCCTTGCTCAACTTTGTGACAGTCACCTCTGCCCTTTCTGCCTAGGAAGCTGCAAGGACCACCACCCATCCAGGACTCCCTGGTGAACATAGCAGGACACACAGCAAAATGCTGCAGAGACATAAATGCAGTGGTTGCTGCACTATAATCATTTGTAGTAACATATTTGTAATGTACCATACAGACAGTGACTATAATCTGCAACAACATAATGCACATACACTGGCTGTCACCTTCAGTATGTCCCCTTCATCATCCTAATACAGACAATAAGCCACCTCACTCACAGAAAAATGGCAATCAGAGCTTACCTCTTGGTTGGCACTGTGTCCATGACCAGGGACCTGAATCAGGCCACATTTGATTGCTGTACCAGTTTTCTTCTTGCTGTCAATTAGAGAAATTCCTTCATACGTACTATAATTTCCTTTTCTGTTAGTGTCAATATTGTCAGTAGGGAATAGTTAATACATATAGGTAATGTGCACCACTATCAGGGGATACGTGGTACAGCCTAAATCTTTGGACTACCCCAACAGCACTGGGACCCGAAGGATATGGACATTTCAGTTGAGTCAGTTAGATGGTTCACATTTTTCATCAGAATACCAAAAAAGACACCCTTCAATATACACGAGCTAGGGTCATCCCTCTTCAAAACATGTAATACAATTCAGTGTCCATGAGCCAGGGTGAGCCCTCTTCAAAACATGTAATACAATCACACATTTCCACAAATAAATGTTATGAAATCCTACCATAACCAGGTGGAATCATCTCAGTTAGACACCTGCGTGTTGCTTCCCTCTAGAGGACCTGCTCAGGGTTTCTTTGAAAGAGTCTCATACAAAGCAAGTTATATAAGTTAATCACTAGCACTTGACCCAAATAACAGGTAAGGACTAGCCATGCAGGCCCCCCTATAATTCAAGATGCTAACCAATCATGCCAATCAGGTTTTACAACATTCATCATCAAATTCCACTACTTTTATGTTCAGACATTGTTGCAAATCCCTACTAACATAAAACATGATGCTGAGTTTCTTGGTAAAGACATATTGAACAATATTCTTCAGAGGAACTGATGGCTCCAGGATGTGGCCTAACCACACAACCACAGAGTCCTGTTCTCTTTTCTATATTCCTAAATGACCTACCCTTTGTATGTTCCTCCATGTTCATTCATATATACGCTGATGACACAGTTCTTTTTGAATCTGGCTCCTCTCCCCGTGACTGTACCTCCTGACTACAGTTGGATTTTGACAACATTCAGTGCTGGTTCAAGGATAACTGACTGTCTCTTAATGTCAAAAAACAGTCTCAATGACTTTTGGTAAGAACACAGGCTTGTCAAACTTACTTCACCATCACTATTTAATACCCTAGGTGGTGTTAAAGTTGAAGATGTCTCCTCCTTTAAGTACCTCAGGGTCTGCCTTCACCAGCATCTTGATTTCTGTGTGCACATTGATATAATTCATCATAAGCTGAACCTCAAGCTTGGTGCTTTGTATAGGAATAAAGTGAGTATACCGCTCCCTGTCTGCCGAGAAATTGTACTAAAAATTATCCTTCCAATCTTTGACTATGATCTTAGTCTCCAGTAGTGCTCCAAAATCCTTCCTTGCCAGACTGGACCCCCTTTTTAGGGCTGCAGTGGGCAGAGCCCTGCAGACCTATTGCTGTCAAAAAAGGACTTTGCATTCCTTGCATTCTTTGTGACTAAACAACATGCTGGAGTTCCACCACGGTCACCTCCGCATCTGTGGAGCGTTCTGATCACACTGCACTATTTTTTACTAGAAAAAAAATCAAGCCATCCTGATTGGGACACTGGGGGATCGGGCACCCCCAGTATCACTCTTATGCTTCGTGGGGGGGGAGGGGATTGTGGGTGCTGAGAGAGAAGGTCAGGTGGCGGGATATCTGTAATTAAAAAAAAAACAAACAATCAAATGCCGGTCATTGAAGAACAGGCCACACTCTACTGTATCCAATATGGCCCCCACAGTCTACTGCACATGTGCATACTCATGCATGCACAATAGAGCTTGTTGACCATCTTGGACATGGTGCACTGTGCCGTATTCCACCGTAACCTCCTGTGATAGAGTCAGTAGGTGATCTATCACAGGTAAGGGTCAGGTTAGAGGCTATAGTCCCCCCCCTCCAGGACAACCAACAACTATGGGAGCACAGCTGTTGCTAAGCAACTGTGTCTGTAATGATGCTGGTTGTGATGTCATACTAATTATGACATCATGCTGTCTGTATAATCTGATGTCCTGAACTGTATTAGTCAGTCTGTGTCTGGGTGGAGACTCACCTGCAACCAGTGAGGAGAAGGAGAAGGAAAGAGATTTTCAGCAGAGGACAGGCTGCTTTATTTCCTGCTGGAGAGATTGATTTGGAGAGACTAGATGAGAGTTGCTGATGTTTTCCAATTAGTTTATTTGTTCTTGTTTTGTGTACAATAAATCACCACTTGTGGTTTTTCTACAACTTCTTCTGGACTGCTCATGCTTCCTGACCTATAAGTCTCCAAAATATTTGGTGATAGAGGTATCTGGTTTAGTTACAACTGGTGTCATTCTGAGTCAGAAGCCACACCACATCCAGAAACCTCTCCACACCTCCACACCGCTGTTTGTTTTTCTTCACAATTAAAGATATCCCCCCATCTGACCCTCCCTCTCAGCACCCATAATCCCATACCCCCCCAGAAACATAGGAGTGATGCTGGGGCTGCCCAGTCCCCCTGTGCCATGATTGTGTGCTTCTGTACTTTTTTTTTATTTTTCATTTTCTACCCCCATTCAACTCTCCCTTTCAGTACACACCACACCACTACCCCCCCAGAAACATAACACTGACACTGGGGGTGCCCAATCCCCAGTGTCACAAAGGGGATTCCTATTTTTTCACTTCAACCTGAAAAAATAGAAAATCATCCATCTATGTTTTTTGTGGCTGCAGAGTGACACTGGGGGTGGATTTTGTAAATGCAGGCTCGTAACTTTGGTAATTTTCAATATATTTACCCCAAATTCACAACATAACCATATCTTTACGGCGCCTCATGAGTGTGATAGTTGTTATTTTTCAAATCTTGGCCAAAATATTTTTTTACACCCCAAAATGTGATTTTGTGGTCCCTGCGCAAAATCACCTTCCAGCCAGGAGTTGAACATTTTCTCTGCCTGTATTCATGAGGCAGGGTCATAAGAACGCTATGTTGAAAATTTGGTGTAAAAATATAAAAAAAAAAATAATAAAGTTATGAGCCTGTGTTGAATTTTGTGAATGCAGCCTTGTAACTTTGGTAATTTTTAATGTTTTTACCCCAAATTTACAACACAGACATGTCTTTACAGCACCTCATGAATGTAACAACTGTAATTTTTCAACTCCTATTCAAAATGTGTTTTTGTTTCTGAAAGTTGATTTTGTAGTCCCAATGCAAATATCACCTTTTGGCCAGGAGTTGAACACTTTCTCTGCCTTTATTCATGAGGTGGGGTCATAAGAAGGCTATGTTGAAAATTTAGTGTACAAATATTAAAAAAACAATAAAGTTATGAGACTATGTTGAATTTTGGAAACATAGCCCTGCAACTTTGGTAATTTTCAATATTTGTACCCCAAAATAACATCACAGCCATTTCTTTATAGCGCCTCATGAATGTGACAACTGTCATTTTTCAACACCTGCTCAAAATGTGTTTTTGTTGTCCTGAATGTTGATTTTGCAGTCTCTGCACAAAATCACCTTTAGGCCAGGAGTTGAACATTTCCTCTGCCCTTCTTCATGGGTCATGGTCTTAAAAAGGTTATGTTGCAAATTTGGTGTAAACATATCAAAACACAAATTTTCCATATTTTTACTCAAAATTCCTCACTTGCAGCCCTATCAACTCTGGCCAGAGTTTGTTCATTCTTTCTGCTGCTTTGCTTTAGATTGCCCTTCTCGTACTCACCACTGCTCTCTTTACTCAGCTCTTTCTGTCCCCTCTCTTGATACTAGGCACCTTTCTCATTGGGTCTCTTTTTTTATCCAAATTCTGGTTCAGCACCCTTCCCTCCTATCTAAAATCCATTATTTCCCCTCCTCCTCCTCCTCCTCCTTCCTCCTACTTTCTCCACAACAATACTATCCATTATCTCACTATTCCTTCTAAAAAGTCTGTTGTTGGCCAGTCTGCTTTTTCTGACCACTTTCCAAAACTCGTGTCCTCCCTTCCCCTTTCTATACATTCTGCCTCATCTCCTTCCTCCCTAAAGTCTCTTCTTTCTTACTTTTGTCATCTTACCTGCAACTGCCTTTGATCCTTCCTCATTTTCTTCATTCTCTAGTCCTGTCCTCTTCTTACTGTTTCACTATTTTCTTTCTGCGTATATTAGAGTGTGTTTTATTTTCTAGTTGTCTTCATTTACTATTCTGCCTACAGTATTTATGATTCTGATTGAAATTACTATATTATTTTAGTTTACTTTGTTTTCTTGTATTGTTAGCTATTTCCTTCTCCCCTCTCTCCCAGGATACATCTGGAAACAAGTTGTTTTCAGCTCCATATGTATTTTCTGGTTAAACTTTTAAATAAATAAATAAAAAAAAATAAATGGACAATGTTGGAGTTAACAGAAAAGGAAATTACAGTAAGTACAAATGAATTTCCCCATACTGTATTGCTCCACATTGTCAAATGGGAATAATTAATTCATATGGGTTTTAAGAAACAGTACCCATTTAAGTAGGGAGGGGGAGATTATTGTCCCACATATTGTCCATAAGTGCAACTGCTGGATTGATCTTTTAAGAACCAGCTGCAAAACGCTGCACCTGAAGGCTGCATTAGATGAGCTCTGAATATCAAGTCTGCAGTGCTTCATAAAAGTGTGAACTTCCTCATTCCCCCTCTCCTCAAGCCTGCCCTTATCTTATGCTCCTCCCACCCTTATCCCCTCATCCTTTCCTCTTCTATTCTCACCTCTCCATACCCTAGTTTAGACTACTCTCTCTTCTTTGCTTATCCCCCCTTGCCAAGTTATCTATAGTCAGTTAGTGCCTTATTCTAGTCATTACTCAAAATGTCTACATGTGTGAACCACGTTTAGCAATATTATATGTGTAACAGTTCCGTTCATTGCTACCATCATAGGTGATACTAGCAGGTTGAAATAGTTGAACCTAATTTCTCACTAGATACAATTGCTGTCAATACATTGTGATATGTCTGTTCTAGAACAGTCTTCAAGGGCTACATAAGGTAACTTTACCACTTAAAAGGTTGCTAAATTTCATGTGCTAAGACACAGATAAGTCCTAGTGACACTATATTATTGTGTAAGCTAGCATCCTGCAATGTAAACCTTGCATGTCTTGTTGCTTCCCATGAAAGGTTTCTTTCCTCATCATTAATAATAATATGGGTACTAGGTGTTGTAATAATCATATGCATTGGTATACCATTGCATTATGGTCACATCTGTGCTCCTCATTCTCCACTGAAGCACCTGCTCAACCATGTCTTTCCTTGTACACTCTGGTATAAAGAACTTTCTGTATGGGCCTCTCATAAATTGTACCCCACCCTCTCTGCATCAGAATGGCCACCCTACTATGTGCTGCTTCTGGAATGATATGGCACCATAAAATACCCATAGCTACCACTTCTGGTAACTGTAAACACTGCTCTGTCAACCAAAGATATATTGAAAACCTGCACATGTGTAAATGTTTAATACTAATCCTATTAATCCGCTCAGGGAATGTTAAGGTTAATTCCAGCCCAGATGCACAGATGCTATCCCTCACAGAACTGCCGCAGCCAAAGGCCTTAAGGTACTCATAATAAATGTGTATAGTGTATTGAAGAAATTGAATGATATAAAAGTATATGTATCCCACACCATTCTCCATCTTGTGGAGATCTGGCTAAATGGATCTGTGCCATCCACTGCAACAGTCATTCCCTCTTATAATTTGTATTGCCTAGATAGGCCCACTAAAGGGGGGGGACTGATGCTCTACATCAATGAAAAATGAGTCTCCTTCATTATCAGTTCCCTCACTGTAGCCAAAAAATTTGAATACCTGGTGGTTAAAGTGTCACTATTGAGAAACAAATCCTTAAATATAGCGGGCTGCTATAGACCTACAAAAGATGGCATGGAGCTGCTGTTGCATATTTCTGATCTAACAAACATCTACCCAAATGAAATCCTGATATTGGGAGACCTAAATATGGATTGGCTTTCCTCTAAATCTGCTGGCCTGAAAAACCTTTGCGACGATATTGGTCTTACGCAACTTATAAAAGAACCCACAGGACCAAACCCACAAACTCCAACAAACGCTTTATTACTGAACCTTGCACTAACAAATAGACCACATAAATATATGCTCTCAGCAGTGTTCCATAATGACATCAGTGACCACAACATTGTTGCTTGTATCAGGGGAACCAAAGCCCACTTTTCACAACCAAAATTCTTAGTCAAAAGGCATTTTACCAATCTCAACGCATTGAATTTCCTTTGGGATCTAGCAAATTTAAATTGGCAAAAATTCCACCTTGCATCAACAGTCCATGAAGCAACAGAACTATTTAACAGTAACCCCCAGGAGGTTATAAATGCACATGCACCACTATTAAAAAGAAGAGTTAAAAAAGTGTCCTCCCACTAGTTCAACAAAGAATTCAAAGAATCCTTAAGGGAAAGTGACAGGTGTTGGGCCACAGCCAGACACACAAAAACTGATTCTGACTGGGCTACTTTTAAAAGGAAAAGAAATGCCTGCATTAAGCAGACTAGGGACACAAATACAAAATTTTATCTAAACTCTCCGGGGTAAAACCAAAACAGAAACATCTACATTCTGGCATATAGTCAGATCACTGGAGAGTGCTATGAGCATTCCCTCTCTCCCCCCAAAAATCTCCATCAAGGATAAAATAATAACAGATAAGCATATCGCACTAGAGAAAATAAACATATGTTTTGCATCTGCTGGTTTGGCCTTTGAGTGTTCTCCAGCTGCAGCATACCCTCTCACACCCATGGCCTCAACTATTCTTACTCAACAAACTCCAAATACCTTCTCTTTCCAGGTAGTCTCCTTCAAGCAAGTTGAGCAACTCCTATTAGGTCTGGACATCAAAGAAAGTGTGGGAGCAGATGGTCTGGATCCACTCTTCCTCAAAATTGGCTTTCGACAGCTCACAGCTCCCATTAGGCACCTCTTCAATTTATCGTTGTCCAATAGCAATCTGCCCCATATTTGGAAAATGCCACATATTATCCCTCTATACAAATCTGGGGGTACTAGTAACGTAAGTAACTACAGACCTATCCTACCTGTCCTGGCCAAGCTCCTAGAAAAATTAGTTAATAACCAGGTTAGATAATTCCTCTAGCAAGCAAACGTAATAACACCTTAGCAGTCTGGTTTTAGGCCTAAACATAGTACCACAACTGCCCTAGCCAAAGTCACCAATGACTGGCTGTGTGCTATTGACCCCAAACAAATCACAGGTGCCATCTTCCTTGACCTTAGCAAGGCCTTTGACACAGTTGACCACTTCATACTTTTACAAATGCTACAGAACATTGAAATCGCCACCGCAACTTTACATTGGTTTAGCAATTACTTAAATTGTTAAATGCAGGCTGGCCCGGTGGTGCTAAGGGTTGAGGTGCTGGACGCCACACCTTGCACCACGCCGGTGACCTGGGCTTGGGAATGAGCCCGGGTCATCGGGGGTTGGCAGGGGAGGACTAGGATTGAGCATACGCGGACTGCTTTCCTAGTCCTGGGGTGGGCTGGGGACATCAACCGCACTGTAGTGACCTCTGGGAATGCCTGGAGGTACTACTAGCACTGTGTGTAAACATGGGGGGGAACGTGGTGGACATTGGCAAGCTGTGCCTAGACATCATTGCACATCCACATTCCAGGGGCTAACTGAGGAGGAAAATTGGCTGGGTGCGACCATGCAGCCTGATGGTTGTGCTCTGCGCTGCCCAGAGGACTTGCGAGGAGTCCCATCGGGAAGGGTCCCGGGGCTTTCTTGGCTGAGAGAGGCATAGGGGGGCCCTCCAGCAAGATGGCAAGATGGCCATCCCGGACCCTTCTGGGTGCTGTTATAGCCACCCAGATCTCTGGGTGAGCAGAGCCGCGGCTGGATTCCCCACGCTGGGAGCGCCACAGCAGGCAGAATAAATACAGTGGTGATAAAAAAAATAAACTGTCGAATGCAACAAGTCAAGGCCCAGAGGCTTCTCTCAAACTGCACCTTTTTGTCCAGAGGTGTTCCCAAAGGCTCAGTCCTAGGATCCCCTACTCTTCATGTTATATATATCAATAACCTGGGAAACAATATTAATAACACCAGAGTGCACTTCTATGCAGATAATATGGCATTATACACTTTGAGACCCAACATTGTGACAGCTTTGCTCTGATCTTCAAGCAGCTTTTAACCTGTTGCATGTAAACCTTTTCCACTCTAAACTATTACTCTATGCCAATAAAACTAAGGTAATATTTTTCACCAACAACACTACATTACAGCATACCTCTGTCCCTATCATCAGTACGCTGCTTGGAGAATAGCTTCAGGTAGTGTTGAGTTATAAATACATTGGTGTGTGGCTTAACAATAAACTGTCCTTCTCCACCCATACTGAGGCAATCTGTAAGAAGCTACATGCCAGACTTGGCTTCTACTACAGGAACCGGCGCTGTTTTCCTATGAACATCAGAAAGTGTCTGGTGCTAGCGACCTTTTTGCCAATCTTAGACTATGCAGACATAATCTACAGCTAATGCCCTATTGTATGGTTAAACAAGCTTGATGTTCTCTACCATAGAGACCTGAGGTTCATTACTAACTTGATGCCAAAGACTTATCACTGTAACCTATATGCAGCAGCTGGATGGTCCTCTCTAATGAAAAGAAGATTATACAACATGTGGGCTTACAAGGTGCTAATCAATGATCTATCTGGGTATATCATTGAACTATTTAGCAAGTCCTCTTGCTCCTATTCTCTAAGAAAGAATAATCTCCTTCTCCTGGACACACCAAGGTATTCTACGCAGTATGGCAAATCTGTGATCATCAATGTTATTCTGCTTGCCTGGAACAAGTTACAGAGTGCCTTAAAACCTAGTTCTGTGGTTGGGCGCAATCATTTCAAAGCTCTCATTGACAACCTATGTACCAAGACTTGCTCATGTAACTAGTGCTTGACCTTTACTATCATATTCTTCTCAGTCCTTCCTGCATAGTCTCTTCAAGCAACTGTCTTGTCTTCATTATTCTCTTCACATGGTATGCTACGCAACCTCATATCCTAACATACACTGACTGTATCCCCACTGTATTCTGTCACTGATATTTATTTTATTGTTTTCATTCTCTTATTGTTTTAGTATCTGTATCTCTGTCCTACCCAGGACCTCCTTGTAAATGAGTTTGCTCAATAGAGACTTCTCCTGGTGAAAGAAAGAAATGAAATAAATGAAGGACCATGCTACTGCCTTGTACAACTTCATGACAGATGCCTCAGCTCTTTCTACCTAGGAAGTTGCAAGTACCCTAGTGGAATGCACTCTTAATAACATTGGTGCCTTTCTTTCTTTTCTACTATGTATGCTTTCATGATGTAGGATCTGAACCACCTAGTCAAAGTGGCCTTAGATGCTTTCTGACCACAACCTTTCTTCACTACCCTAAAGAGCACAAAGAGCCATTACAACATCTTGAACTCTTCAGTTCTCTTTAAGTATGTTTTGCTGCTCTGTAGAAATCGAGTTTATGCAATTCTTTTCCTTTGGTTTTGCAGGTGTTGAAAAGGTGGCCCATATGCAAGCATAAACTGTCGATGTGGAATTCTTTCTGGCAACCATCAATGTGCCCAGTACCTTCTTAGAGAAATGCCATTTTAGGAGTCTCTTCCTTTTAGGAGCCAGGCTGTGAGCTGCATCGCTCCTGGATTTGGATGCAGAATGGGACCTTGGAAGAGAAAGTCCCCCACACTGGAAGGTGAAATGGTGCATGTTGAGCTAGGTTCACTATGTCTGAGAACCAATGCCTTCTGGGCCACTCTGGAGCTATCAGAAGAAAGATTCCTTCTGAGTGCCTTATTTTGTGAATAACATTGGGGAGGAGCAGCAGGCAAGGGAAGGCATGCGCTGTGCTGAAATTCCATGCTTGCAAGAAGGCATCCACTGCCTCCACTTGTGGACACTAGTAGTGGCTGAAGAGCCATTGTACTTGAGCAGTCTGGCTGGAGGTGAATAGGTTGATCTGTGGACAACTGCATCTTGGACACAGAAGGTTGAACAACTCTGGGTTCAACATCTACTTCCCTGGATGGACATTCTCCCGGCTTAGCCAATCAGCCTGAATGATCAACTCCCCCAGTAAGTTAACTGCTGACAGAGAGAGAAGGTTCTCCTCTGCACACAGCAGAAGATTAGTGACTTCCTTTAGCAGCTCTCAGCTCTTTGTGTCCCCTTGATTGTTTATGTATGCTGACAGTGTTGTCTGACCATATTTTCATGGCTTTTGACTGCACCCAACTTTGAAAATGAAGGCAAGCAGGTGCATAGCTCTCCTCTCCTCCCCTCTCCTCTCCAGAATATTTATATGTAGGTGCTGTTCCTGTACTGACCAAGTCCCTGAATGGGAATATGGTTCAACACTGCCTCCCAACCTGACAGGCTGGCATCAGTTATAAGAATCAACTCAGGGAGAACTTCCATGGCAGGCCTCATGCTCAGATTGTCCAAACTCACCCACCAACTCAGAAACTGCTACAGGAGTGGTGAAACTGGTATCCTGGCCTGATAGTACTCAGGCTGACAGCAACTCAATCTGTAGGGTCCACATGTGAAGGTAAGCCCACAGGACCAGTTCTATCATTGCCATCATGAGGCCCAGAATCCACAGAAGGCTGTGAACTGAAGCCAACAATTAGCTCCTCAGCCACTGAACCTCTCTCAACAGGGTCTCCTTCCTGGCTGGTGAGAGGAAGACCTTCACCTCATTGTCTTGAACACCACTCCCAGATGCTCCAGGGTCTGTGATGGCTTGAGAGAGTTTTTCTCCCGAATCAATACCCAGCTGTGATACTCCAAAACCTCCAGAGTCCTGGTCACTGACTTCCTTGCCAATGTCACAGTTGGCACTCAAATGAGCAGATTGTCCAGGTATGGATAGACATTATGTCCCTCCGGCCGGAGTTGAGCCACCAGAACTATGAGCAACTTTGAGAAAACCCTGCGGGCTGTTGTTAAGCAAGATGGGAGCACCCTGTACTGAAAATGCTGTCCTAGGATCGTGAACCTGAAGAATCTCTGATGAGACTGCCAGATGGGAATGTAGAGATACGCATCTCTCAAATCTATGGATGCTTGATGATCTCCTGGGTGGACAGCGTAGATGATTGAATGCAAGAACCCCATCTTGAAGGTCATGTGGTGAACAAACTTATATAGGTGTTTCAGATCCAGAATAGGCCGATAACCCTCTGGCTTCTTGGGAACTACAAAATAAATTAAGTAGAATCACCTTATTCGCTGGGAGGCACCGGAACAATCACCCTGATCTGTGTGAGATGGTCCAATGTCTGCAACACCGCTTGCCTCTTCATGGGGTCCTTTGGTACAGAGGATGGCATAAAATACCCTTTTTTTTGGTCAACATAGTTTTATTGGGACACAGAGAGGAGTCAGTACAGCATACAACAGTTACACATAGCATATCACAATCTGGAATATTCTGTATAAGAATAGACAAGCCAGGCAACATAAATAAATCAAAGCTGATATTATAGAACATTGGGTTGGCTAAGAAACAGAGAATCAGTGGTCTGGAACAGGTGTTCACCCAATTTACCTGGGAGGAAGAGGAGGATAGGGGAGAAACAGAGGGCAGGCTACCCCAAAGTGTCAACAGGGGTAGTGCCAAAGGTCCTAGGAAAAAACTGTGACAACTCACTAATATGGAAAATAACCTGCTTCCATGGCATCTTTCAATTGCCATGCAGACCTTCAAGTTGTTAGCCCACTGCTGTATGGTTGGAGGACTGGGAGACATCCCAGCCTGGGCAATGGTCTTCCTGGCCGTAACTAATGCTAATGTCCACAGGGCACCAACCCCACCCCCAGATGATCCTCATTAGCCCCTAATAGGAGTTCCTCGGGGCAAGCAGCAGGGGAAAATCCCAGAACTTGTGCCATGATGGCATGCACTGCGAGCCAGAAGGGGGCTACCTTAGGGCATGTCAAAGCCAAATGTATGAAGTCCCCGGTGGCAACTTGACATTTGGGACACTACCTGGATTTGGAAGGATCCAATCGATGCAGCCTAACAGGGGTGAAATATGCCTGATGTAGAAAACTGAACTGAAATTGAGGCAACTTATTGCTCCTAGAGCACATTATCAGGTGCTTACAGGCCTGTTTCCACATGGGTGCATCCACTGTACGC
Organism: Neoceratodus forsteri; assembly: GCA_016271365.2. NCBI lineage: Eukaryota > Metazoa > Chordata > Ceratodontiformes > Ceratodontidae > Neoceratodus > Neoceratodus forsteri. The sequence continues at coordinate 81,841,480 of CM057453.1, forward strand.
CCCAAGTCAGAGCCCCATTTAAGTATTATCCTTTGCAGGTCCTCCCATTCACCCCCCTGAGAGTTATAGAAGGTGGACATCAGCCTGGTACCTGGTTGAGGGCAGAAAATACCTTTCTCAAGTGGTGAGATTGGAGCCCAATCATCCCCTGAACCCAGTGTTTGGCCCAAGACATTCCTAAGCCTGAGGTAAATAAAGAAATCACCCCTAGGAACACTCCACTCTTTACACAAATAAACAAAGCTCACCAGGTGATCCCCTTCATACAGCTGATCCACCCATCGAAGGCCTTTGCATTGCCAATCCCTCAGTCTATGTACCATGGCTATCGCCAGCGAGCCCTTGAGTTTAATTGCTTTGAGTATAAGGATCTGTCTAGTGGGGGCTGGTTGTCTACCAAGAATACCGTGTAAATGATGCCATGCCCTAACAGTGGTAGATAAGAAGGAATTCAGATGGTTAGGCTCAGTTCCAGTCCACAACCCCTCAGCTAGTAACCCTCCTTTTAAACACTTCCCCTGACATGCCTCCTCTATTTTCCTCCACAAGGACCCATCATAGTCTAACCCTGGAAGGGGAGCCATGAGCTGGGCTACTAAATAGTACCATTGAAAGTTTGGAAGTCCAAAACCTCCCCATTTCCGTGGCGCCTGAAGCGTGGTCCTACCAACCCTCGCCGACTTCCCATGCCAGAGGAATCTGTGCATAATAGCGTCTAACTCATTAAAGTGGTTCTTTGGAGCCCCTACTGGGAGAGATTGATACAAATATACAAGTCTGGGCAAAACCATCATTTTTACAACAGCCACTCTCCCCAATAATGACAGAGGCAGGGTAGTCCACCTACTACAGTCCTCAGTGATCTTCTTCACCGGGGGTTTAAAATTTAAGGCATAAAAGGCTCCCACTTTGCCTGAAGTAAAGATCCCTAAATATTTCAGTGTAGTCACCAACTGTAAACTGTTTAAATTTTGTATTAGGGACTGCCAATTTACAGCACCAATTGACAGGACTTCACTCTTTGACGAACTGACTTTGTGACCGGACAGCTGTCCATACTCCTCTAGGACTTTGTGCACCCTCGGGAGATCCTTTGCAGGGTTCTGTAAATACAAAAGGAGATCGTCAGCATACATCGCTAGTTTATGCTCACGGCCCCTACTCATTAATCCTGATATCTGATCGAGCTCTAATGACCACTGCCAAAGGTTCTAGTGACATAATATACAGTAAGGAGGAGAGTGGGCAGCCGTGCCTCGTGCCCTGACATAAGGTAAAGTTAGGAGAAAGGCGACCATTAACTGTCACCTGAGTGGTGGGGCTCGTATATAGAGTTCTGACCCAAGAAATAAACTGAGATCCAAACCCCAACTTAACATAGAAACATAGAATTTGATGGCAGATAAGGACCGCTTGGTACACCTACTCTCCCCATTTCCCTACCTAATGGATAAGCTGCAGATCCTAGTTAACCAACAGCCTACTTCCTCCTCCTACCCCCACCAGAATTGCCTTATGTCTGTCCCATGCATTCTTGAATTCCCCACTGTTTTTGACTATCACCTCCTCAGGAAGGCTGTTCCATGCATCTACAACCCTCTATGTGAAGAAATACTTCCTCACATTACCTCTGAGCCATCCCCCTCGATCTTCAAATTGTGGCCCCTTTTTCTAGCACATCTCTTTTTCTGAAAGATGCTACCCTCTTGGACTTTGTTGATTCCCTTGAGGTATTTGAAAGTTTCTATCATGTTCCCCCTCTCCCTCCTTTCTTCGAGGCTATACATCTTAAGCTCCTTTAATCTTTCTTCATATGTCTTCTGGTGAGATCCTGCACCATTTTGGTTGCCCTCCTCTGGACAGCTTCCACCCTGTCTATGTCTTTGTGGAGATGGGGTCTCCAGAACTGTACACAGTACTCCAGATGTGGTCTTACCAACCATCTGTACAGAGGGCCAACAACTTCCTGTTTTCTACTGGCGATGCCTCTCCCTATGCATCCCAGTATCCCCCCCAGCCCTCCTTACTGCCTTCTCATATTGCTGACCCACCTTTAGGTCATCTGATATGACTACCCCCAGGTCCCTTTCCATTTTTGTTGTTGTCAGTATCTCACCCCATTGTGTACTCTTTCCCTGGGTTTTTGTTTCCCAGATGCATTACTTTGCACTTCTTTGCGTTGAATCTAAACTGCCATACATTTGATCATTCCTCCAACCTTGCCAAGTCCCTTTTCATCCTTTCCACCCCACCTTGCGTACCAACCCTGTTGCAGATCTTTGTGTCATCTGCAAAGAGACATACTTTCCCTTCCAGTCCCTCTGCAATGTCACTTATAAAGACATTAAAATAGACCGGCTCCAGTACTGAACCCTGCGGTACCCCACTAGTAGCCCCCCTTTCTTCACTGTGGACTCCATTTACTATTACCCACTGTGTCCTGTTGTCCAGCCAGTGTTTTACCCAGGCTACCACCCTGGGACCCACTCCCAGGTTGGCTAAATTTATTTATTAATCTTTTATGCGGGACTGTATCAAATGCCTTGCTAAGTCTAGGTAGACCATGTCCACATCCCCTCCCTGTTCTACTACTTTGGTCACCCAGTCAAAGAAATCAATTAGATTTGTCTGACATGACCTTCCTGCTGTGAATCCATGCTGCCTTGGGTCCTGTACCCCACTGGCCTCTAGGTACTTAACAATTCTTTCCTTCAGAAATGACTCCATCATTTTCCCTACCACTGAGATCAAACAGACAGGTCTGTAGTTTCCTGCCTTTGTCTTGCTCCCACTTTTGTGAAGGGTAATCACATCCACCCTCCTGCAGTCCTCAGGTACCACACCATCCTCCCATGATTTATTAAAAATGGTAGTCAGTGGTGTTACTAGTTCTTCCCTTAATTCTTTTAAAATTCTGGGGTGAATTACATCAGGCCCCATTGCTTTATCCACCTTCAGTTTTAAGAGTTCTTTCAGAACCCTTTCTTCTATGAAAGGACTAATATCAAACCCCCTATCCAGAGTGCCTCTATTGAGTGGATTAGGTCTCCCCCCCCCTGCTTTTCCATTGTGAATACTGAGCAGAAGTATTCTTTCAGTATCCCTGCTTTTTCACTGTCGCTCTCTGCTCAACCACCTTCCTCTTTATTCAGCCTCAGTATCCCTGCCTTAGTCTTACTCCCTAATGTACCTATAAAAGGCTTTATCCCCCTTCTTAACCAAGTTGGCTATATTTTCCTCGTTTTTTGCCTTTGCTATTCTGACTGCCTTCCCCGCTTCCTTCTGCTTTAATTGGTAAATTCTCTGCCCTGCTCCTTCTGTGTTTCCTTATATTTCCTGAATGCTATCTTTTCTCCCTTACCTTCCCCAACACTTCTTTTGAGAACCATAGTGTTTTTTTCTTTCATTTTGATTTGTTTATTTGCTTCACACAAAGGCTTGTTGCCTCTGAGATGGCGGTTTTGATGTGTCCCCATTGTTGCTCCACCCCACCTTCTTTCCTGTTTGCTAGTGCTTTTCTGAGACACTCTCCCATTTTGACAAAATCAGCACTCCTGAAGTCCAGTACCTTCACTTTTGTATGGCTTGACTCTACAGCTAAGTTTATCGTGAAACACACTGTTTGATGATCGCTTGTTCCCAGATGGCTACCCACTTCAAGATCAGAGATCCTCTCTCCATCCCCATTTGAAAGTACCAGGTCTAAGATAGCTCCCTCCCAAGTGGGTTCCAAAACTAGCTGTCTGAGGCATGCCCCCTATAGGGCATCGAGAATGGCCCTGCTCTTGGATGTGGCTGCAGCAAAGGTGCTCCAGTTAACATCTGGCATATTCAGGTACCCCATCAGCAATATCTCCCCTTTCTCTGCCATCCCAAGGATGCCTTCTATCATTTCCTTGTCCATTTCCTCCCCCTGAGACGGAGGTCTGTATACAACCCCTGTGCAGATTGTGGTGCCATTTCCAGTGTCCAGGGTGACCCACAGTGCCTTCTCTCCTCCCTGTTTACCCTTTAGTTCTGTTGCTTTGATCCCTTCCCTTACATAGTGAGCTACTCCTCCTCTTCTTCCTTCCCTGTCCCTCCTGTAGATTGTGTACCCTGGTATGTTGACATCCCAGTCATGGTTCTCTGTGGACCATGTTTCTGTGACTGCCACGATATCCAGGCATCCCTCTTCCATCAAGGCCACGATTTCGGGGAGCTTTTTACCTAGACTACAGGCATTAGTACTCATTACCCTCCATTTTTTTATGGCTTTATTTCTTTTTGCCCCATCCCTGTCTCTACTGCCTTTGTCTTTTTCTCCATTTACCCCTGCCCTTCTCCCTATCAACTGCTCTGTCTTGGTGTCTACCTCATTAACTACCCAGATTTTGGGGGGGGGGCTAGGATTTCCCTTCTCCTTTTCAGTGTCTCCCCCCCCTTGACTAGTTTAAATGCTTGCCAATGAAGCATTTAAACCTGTCTCCTAGGATCCTGATTCCCCTCCTGGATAGATGAAGACCATCGCACCTGTATAGGCCTGCATTCCTCCAAATCCCTGAGCTCTGCACCAGTTTTTCAACCAGTCATTGAATCCCATGGTGCGAAATACCCTGGCCTCATCCATGCCATAGACAGGTAGCACTTCCGAGAAAGTTACCGTGTGTGCTACATGTCTAAGGCCCTTCCCCAACTCCCCCAAGGTGATGAAGAGGTACCCCTACTCCACCTGGTCAAAGGCCTTTTCCACATCCAGTGCGAGGATAGCAGCCCCATGCTTGTTAGTAGCCCTTTCCCACTGGTGAATAACATTCAGGGTTCTCTGAATATTATGTTTACCCTGCCTGCCCTTCACAAAGCCAGTCTGATCAGGGTGAATAAGGGCAGGGAGTAAGGGATCCAGCCTGGAAGCCAAGACTTTAGCTAGCACCTTGTAGTCTGCAGTCAAAAGAGAGATAGGCCTGTAAGAGGTGCACCAGGCTGGATCCTTACCTGGCTTCAGCAAAACCGTGATAGCGGCGGACTCGGTGACGGGGGGTAGTTCACCGCTTGTTAGACTCTCCAACAACATATCTCTCAAAGACTCAAGTATCACATCATGAAAACATTTTAAGAAGTCTATGGGGATACCATTGGGCCCCGGTGCTGTTCCTCCCCTTAGCGCTTTAATGGCCCTGCTGATCTCCTCCCCCATCAGTGGGTTTTCAAGAGCATCTGCCTGCTCATTGTCGATGGAGCTCAAAAAGTCCCTGTCAAGAAATGCATGAATTTTCCCCAAGGGGGGAGAGACCTCTGAGGTATATAGCCTCTTATAAAAGTCCCCAAACACTACACTAATCTCCTCTGGCTCTACTACCTGCTCGTCCACTGAGGTATGAATCCGATGTACCACCCGTTCCCCCTCCCTCCTACGCAGTTGCCATGCCAGCAACTTTCCAGCTTGGTCACCTTCGAAGTATGGACCAGACTGTGATAGCAAAATCGCCCTTTCCATCCGGGCACCACTAATGGAATTATATTGCCATTTTAATTTCTGTACTATATGGTACAGGGCCGCAGTAGGGTTAGCCTTGTGAGCCTGTTCGTATGCCTCAGTTTTAGATCTTAAGGCCTCTAGGTCTTTATGTGATGCATGGGCCTTATGTGCAGCAAAAGCGATAGACTGGCCATGTATGTAGGCTTTTAACGCCTCCCACCTAGTCTTGTGGGAGGTGTCCCCTCTACCATTAAAAAACAGGAATTCCTGAATGCAGGTCCTCATATGTTAAGTATAGGCTTGATCCTTCAATAAAAGGGGATCCAATCTCCAGAGTTTGCTCCCAGGGCTACCCCCCCAAGCGCCAGATCCACTGTAAAGGAGGCCTGGTCCAAGAGAAGAATGGAAGAGTATTTCACCCCCTGTAATACTGGCAATGAGGCCGGGCTGACCAGAATATGGTCTATACGAGTGTAAGATTTATGTGCATGGGACTAGAAGCTATAATCTCTTCTAAATGGATAAAGGTGCCACCACTCATCCACTAGCTGTACTTCCTCCTCCATGACGCCCAGAGCCCTTGCATTTTAAATCATGGTAGGCCTGGTACTGGATCTGTCCAAGATCACGTCCTGTACACAGTTATAATCCCCCCAAGGACCCACTGCCCAGGCCAGGAGACCAGCTCTAGAGTGAGCCACTGAAAAAACTGAGGGTCCTCGACATTTGGGGCATATACTGAACCCAGATTCACCCGCCCCAGCCCCGGAAATTCAACTTTAGCAAGGGTGTACCTACTGGCCTGGTCAACCCACCTCTCCAGCACTGTGGCCGGAGACCCCTGAGGGAGCCAAATCGCAGTTCCTCTGGCTTTGGCCGAGAAGGTGGCAGAAATCCATGTGCCTCCCAAAGAAGTCTCGGTTTTAAGGGCCTCTTCCCTCGATATATGAGTCTCCTGAACCAAGACCACCTGCCATCCAGCCCTCCTCACTTTAGTGGCAAATCTTTTATGCTTCACCACTGATTTCAACCTGTTGATGTTCCAGGTTGCGACTTTGATGGTGTTACCCATGTTTTAAGTTAACAGTAATCATTTCCAAGAGGAAATACCATTCCCAAAAGCCCATTTTAAGTACTACCGGCTTCAAGATTCCTTTAATCCGTCCCTGCACCTCTCTGTGTCTAGTTTTAACTGTTAATAACAGAACCCCTAAACCCTTACATATACACCCAAGGTGGAGTATCCAGGACCACCCTACTGGGAGATGAGCCCACACAGCAAATCGGGCACCCTCCTCTACATGGCTGCCTCAAGAGTCACCCCACGGCACCAATCTACCCACCTCCCCAGCCAACCTCCACAGTTCCCAACATCCCATTGTGGTGCCATATTACCCAATAACCCCCAAAGTAGTATGAACAGGAACAGTAACCCCCCCCATGGGCCACAAATGGCCCAACACCAATTCCCCTGCAAACTCATGGCGAACCTTTGTTTAGTTACTATTTTGTACAGCACTCCTTGAAACCATATAACAAACTTAGGAGTACGATATAAGGAAAAACATTTATCTGGCAGAGATAAGCCTAAAACTAAGAGCTACCAACGGACAGCAACCAGTGGTCCACATTGCAGGTCCCAAGTCTCCTTCCCCCTGTTGCAATGGGGTTCTGTTTCAGGGTAGTCCTGGATGCAACAAGAGACCTTCACAATGATGATTTCCTACTCCCTACGAGAAGGAAAGAACCAATAGATATAAATGATTGAATGATACCCCCGCTGGTACCCTGATCCCCAGACCAGGTCGGGGGAGGACCAAAACAAACAGCAGTCAGGCGAAGAGTGTGGCCAAGCCCTCCTTGAAGCAGCCGGTAAACCCAAAAATATAGAGCCTGAAGTCAAGGCCCACATAGCCAACAGCAAGGATGGGAAAAGAGTAGCTTCCAAATGGCAGGCTCCGTAGCGAGCATTCCCACACTCGATGGCCCCATTGCCACCGTCTTGCAGTCAATTATGGAAGCTCACTCATGATACAAGAGACTAATTGTCCCCAGTGCAATCCTGGTCCCCAGACCAGGTCGGGGAATGGGACCAGTCCACAGATTCTCAGGCCCCTCAGTAAGAATCGTAGGCCACAAAGACCTGCTAGACAATAGTTCTCTATTGTTAAAAATCCTCTGAGATGCCAGAGCTGACAGTTACCACCCCACATTAGTAAAACTTCAGCTCTTGGGGAAAATTATAAACATAATCAGTACCTTTTTAGTCAGCGCTCCTTGGGATCTTGCTGGTCTGGGGATTGTGCGCCAGCTGCATGTCTGCCTTCCCCATTTCTAGCTACCTCCTTAACCCACTTCATAGCTTCTCAGGGCAGGAGACGAAATGGGAGACACATCCTGGTCGATAGATTTTTAGTTTAGCAGGGTAGAGGAAGGCGAAAGCCCAGCCCATGCGATGCAGTCGGGACTTAATTTCATAAAATTTTCGGCGGCGCTGTTGAAGTTCCCTGCTGTAATCCTGATATATGCAAATCTTACTGTTACCAAGGGAGATGGGGCCCTTTTTCTTCACCTGTTTTAATATCGCCTCCTTGTCTGGATAGCTAAGGTACTTAATCAGACAATGTCTGGGGTGAGAGCCGGCAGGAGGTTTTGGGCCCACCCTGTGTTCACGTTCAACTTCACATTTTTGGAGCTCTGAAGGCAAATTCAAGTGTTTCATGAGCTAAGAGTGGAGAGACTTTTCCGGGTTGTTCCCTTCAGGCCCCTCAAGGAGGCCAATGATACATAGATTAGACCAGAGCGACCTGTTTTCTTGGTCATCCACCCTCCCCGCGAGTTCCTCCACCAGTCACTTCAGAGCAAGGTTCTCCCTTGTGGTATCCATGAGCGAGTCCTCCAGCAGTTCCACGTGGTGCTGTAACTCCACAATTTGGCTGGAATGAGAAGCCGTCGTTTCAGAAAGCCCCGTTACGACAGATTGCAGGTGAGAGATTTGTGAAGTTATGTTATCGAACCCTGCTTTCATGTCATGTTGAATGAGGGCTAAGGTAGAAGGAACCATTGTGATAGTTCTTTCGAAGTCTGCGGGGCCTTTCTGCACCATCGTGGAGTTGCGGGATCGGTTTGAGTCCTCCAGGCCGCGGCGTTGATCCTTCGGCTGCTCAGTAGGGTTGAAATGCAGCTTAGACTGCTTGTATTTATTTCTGCCGATGCTATCAATTTCTGCCAGCGTTACTCCCACTTTTTATTACACTTGAAGTAAGCTCCTAATGTGAATAAAAAAGTCTGAGTGCTGAAAGGAGCTAGGCAAGGCTGCGTCCGCCATCTTCAGCTGCAAGACACAACCCCCTCGAAAATACCCCTTTGAGGGAATGGTTGAGAACTCTATTGCATAACCTAAAGCCAGAATTTCTAGAACCCAAGCATCCAATGTTATCAGGGTCCATGTTGTGTAAACGTTGTGCAGTCTTCCACCAAGGAAAGGGAAGCAGAGATGGGCCCACGTACCCTCATTGTGAGGTGCTCATTTTTCACCTTGGACCTCCATTGCATCTTCGTGCAAGGGCTTCTCTTCTATGCTTGCTCTTGAAACCAGAATAGGATCCTTAACTCTTCTGGCTCCTAAAGTTCCTAAAGGGATGAAAATCCCCTTGATACTGCCTCTGTTGGCCACCTCCTTGACCTTTGGGAGTCAAACTGAACTTTTTGCTGTTGTTTTGACAATTTTAGGTGGCCCTTTTTATCCTGGATATCCTTCAAAATATTATCCAGGCCAGAACCAAATAACAAACGTCCCTCAAAGGCTAAGTTAAAAAGCTTGTACTTCGAAGCCTGATCAGTGACCCAATGCTGAAGCCACACACCTTGCATGGAAGACACAATGTGATAAGTGGAGTGAGCCAACTTACGTAAGTTCTCCACCCTGGCATCTGTTAAGAAGGTGGAGGCCATGGATACTAATTGCAAAATGCTTGCCCCCTTCAAATCTAGGGGAACGAAAGCTGCCCAGGGTCATAACCCACAAGTTTAAGGCTCTGGCAAACAATAAAGGAAGCATAAGAAGTGTGGAGGTTTGCACTGTTGGAGGCGAAGGCTCTTCTGTAAGAAGCATCCGCTGACCTGTCATGCAAATCTACTAAGGCCAAGAACCCTTCAATAGGAATAGTAGTGTGTCTGACAGAATTATGTACAGCCTTATCCGCCAGAGGAGTGGGTTCCCACTTGCAGGTGTTTTCTTCCGAGAAGGGAAATGCTGCATTTTAGGCCTCAGCAGATATTTTCTTTGGTCCGTACCTACCCATTCTTGTTCAATAATCTGGTCAGAATGAATAAAGTTTGGAAAATACTTAGGACTGGAGGAGGACATGGACAGGATAGGATTTACATCTAATGCCTCCATGGATTGCACCTCCTTCAGCTGCAATGCCCTACAAGCCTCAGTTATCAGATAGGACAAAGATTTGGCATCAAACAGGGGAGGGATAAGACTCCTCCTCTTTAGCTCCATCCATTTCCCTTCCTTTTCCTCAGAGGGTTCATCCTTATCATCCTTAAGTAAGTTCTTTGGATCAGTATTATCCCCAAGATCCCTGATATCCTCATCTTGACCCTCTGTATGGTTAGGGTTGGGGTCATATCCATACTAGCAGCCTTATCCTGCTCTGGGGCATCTGGATGTGCCTGTATGGGACCCCTGCCCTGAGGGGCCCGGTTTGGGTCGGGTGTGTCTGATGGGATGTCTTGCTGAACACTGGGGCCCCAAAACTCTCCTAAAAGCAACAACAAGGATCTACACAATTCTGCTTTCCACTGTCAGCTGGTACACCAAGTGCACCCCCCCAACCTGGAGTGACAATTGGGGGGAACTGTAAGAGACATATTACCTTGCTCGACACAATGGGAGCAGTATGAACTTAGAGGAGAGGGTCACATTACCTTTTTGCAGGTCTTAACATCTTTTTAAAACTAGAGGTCTCTGAAAAGCCATGGTGCCAATAAGAAAAAACTAGTTCTGCAGATGTCCAACAATGTAAAATAAGTTTTCCCCAATGCTAGCCAGAGAGAACCACTGCCGTGATTCTCACCTCCGACTGTGGGGAAGAAACAAAGAACAAAAGAAAATGCTCCTAGCAGCCTAACTGGCTGCAAGGAGACTAATTGCAATCAGACAGTCAGGCTGAAAGTAAAAAGTAAAACGAGTTACCATGTCTAGCACTAAGAAAACTGATGTACACTTCATCTGAAAGTACACGTGCATGACATCAGCATGTCAGCAGTGGGTGTGCTCACAGTCAGAGGCATGCAAAAATGCATTGAGGCTCTAGAAAGCCTCTTACAGAAATGGTGCACCCAACAGACAGGGTGAGAGGTAAAAAACATTGGGAAGCCAAGCGGCTCAGTGGAATCCAACCTCAGACTATCATCATCCCATGACATTGCTAACCCTACTCATTGTGGTAATTTCTCTAAGGGTTGCTGAGAGTGCCCCAAACAACAAGACTCTAACCTCTCCTTCCAGAGTTAGCAGATAATGCCTTCAATGAGTGGAAACTGTCACTCCTTGGCACGCTCAGCACCCCCAGGCTACCCCACGTTCCCTAGCAGGTTCCTTAACCTCGATAGGTTTGGCACGGGCCCCATTGCCCCCCTTACATAATTTCACTGATTATTTCTGCTTCCTACATGGCTGCTACTCCCTCATAGGTGGCCCAAAGAGCTAGTCTCCAGTACTCTCCACCTCAACCCTAAAAAACCACACCACATCCTAAGGAGACACCGGCAATTTTTCCTGCTGCTGCTACTCCTCTCTGGTTCTGGTCACCCCGACCCTGGTCCCCCTTCCATAAACGCAACTTCCTCTACCCATCCCCTAAAGAACAACCACACTATCAAAATCACCCATTTGAACATTCAAAGCTTACTAGTCAAAAAAGCCAGGTTTGAGTCCTGGTCAATTGCTAACAAATTTAATGTTATAGCCCTTACTGAAACCTGGCTAACTAACAAAATTTCTGACAGTGAAATTACCATAGATGGAGTCTCTGTAATTAGAAGGGGCAGAATTGGCAAGTGGGGGGTGGCTGCCTATTCTATATTTCGGAACACCTCACATTCTCAGAACCTGACTCCCAGCTGCCACTCCTACTCTCGAGTCTCTCCCTATTAACCTCATTCCAGGGTGATCTAAAACTGTCACTCTGAGTGTGGCTTACCTGCCCCCAAACACCCCAAGCAATGAACTGGAAACACTCCTCGACTTTAAAAAACTCTGTGCCCAGCTGTCATGAGTGGATCTTGCTTGGAGATTTCAACATGAATTGGCAGTCTAGCCAAGCTGATGCTGCTAGAGAAGCCCTTGCCGAGCTTGGAATGCATTAGATCATCGTGGATACCATCTGAACTAACTACAAAACAGGCAATGAATCCACTCTGGATTGGATCATAGTCACAAACCCCATGCAAGTGGCTGATGGCGGATTTCTACCAGACTCCCTTAGTGGCCACTGCGCTGTGTACTGTAATTGGCTGGCAAAAGGCCTCAAAAAGGAGCCCAGGTATATTCATTACAGACGACTTAAACAACTCAACATCGATTACTTCTCTAATGCCAACCAGGCTGAAGATTGGTGCTTTACCAACCACATCATAGACATTGACATTACGCAGGAAACCTTTAGCAGGACCTTCCTATCCATCTGTGACTCCCTACTCACACTCAAAAAACTCAGAGTGAAAGGCTACACTAATGAATGGGTCACATCCGACCTACTAAAGCTATTGCAGAAATGAGACAAAACCTGGACAAAATATAGAAATTCTAAACTATCTAGCCTTCTACAGGACTACAGAGCCCAACGTAATAAGTGCAAATCTGCAGTCAAAGCTGCCAAAACAAACTGTTCCAGGGACAAAAAAACTTGGTGCTAAGGGCGATTCAAAACTCACTTGGAGAACTCTCAATAACTTGCTCGGCAAGGGCTACATAGATGAACAAATCTGTCTCAATAATGGGGGTAGCCACATAAGTGATCCAAGTGAGATTGTCAACCTCTTCAACTCTTGTTTCGGTGATCTTGACATCTACAAACCCACTAATACACAGCTTATTGACACTCGCCTGCCCTTATCTCCTGAACCCCCCTGCCCTGAGAACCATCACCCCTCCCTCCCCAAATTTTACTTCAAATATCTCTCTCCAGCTGAGGTAATAACTACTGTAAGAAAGAATGACCCCAAGACCTATCTGGGCCTTGATGGCATTGACTACCACATCCTGAAGCTCGTTCAGGTACCTAGCACCCTCCCACCAAATAAAATTTTTAACCACTCACTCTGCACTGGGGTATTCCTCAGTAAATGGAAAAGTGCCACCCTAAAACCGCGCTCCAAAACTAGCTCCAAAAATGACATAGGTAACTACAGGTCCAGCTCCCTCCTCACGCCCCTGTCCACAGAAAAAAACTCATCCTGGATCAAAACCTTGAATTTCCTAGAAACATACAATCTTCTCATGGACTCCCAGCATGGGTTCTGAGCTGGTCACAATACTGATATCATCTTTGTGAGGCTTGCTAACTTCATTGAAAAGGTTAGTGATGAAGGATTCTACACTAGTTCTGTGTTTGTAGACCTAACAAAGGCATTCAACCTTGTAGATCATGCAGTTCTCCTCCACACCCTTTTTGGCCTAAACTTCTCTGCTGAAGTGATGAATTGGTTTGAAAATTACCTTAGCAATCTGATGCACAGAACTACTATAGTAGGCCAGTACTCTGAAGATAAGCTCACCAAGTATGGAGTCCCCAGGGTTTCATCCTCAGACCTCTCTAGTTCTCTCTCATCGTAAACCCCTTCCCAGAGATCTGTACATCCACTGAACTTATCCTCTAAGCTGATAATGTGTCCCTCTTCTGCAAAAATAAGAACCCCCCCACCCAACAGAACAAACTGCAACATGACTTCAGCATACTGCACTCCTGGTTCTCCTCCTGGGGTTTGGTTCTCAACTCCAAAAAAAAAATTTATGGTCATGGTATTCTCTGGTTCCAGGAAGGCCCTCAATTTTGACTTTATTCTCATAGATAACGATGGCAACTCGATCGAGAGACTCGCCATCTGCAAATAGCCGGGGATCCACCTAGACAGTCACTTGATCTACAAACTACACTTGTCAGCTAATTAAAAAATTTCACCAAAGACCTGACATTTTAAAAGAAGCTAGAAACATTTCCTTATACCAGGAAACTAGGGCCCTGCTTGCCAACAGCTTCCTGCTCCCCTTAATAGACTACAGCTCCCTCATCTACTCAGCCTCCATCTTCAAGTAAAATCATGGTAGACTAAAGACCACATATCAAAGCATCATCTGATTCATTGCAGGCCTTTCCCTCAGGACGCAGTACTGTGATCTTTACAGGGCAGGAGGATAGAATTGTCAGCAAAATACTCACTGTCTTCTTTAAAATCCAACAGGGCACTCTACTTAGCAGTTATTTCCTCCTTCTTCCATAAGTCTGTACACACCCAGACCACCAGGCTCTCCTCTACCTACACCTACATGATTCCTCACTGTCACACCACCCAGGGGCAAAACTCCCACTCCTACAAAGTTGCCAAACTATTTAACAACCTCCCCCTTCCCTTTGTCCAGTGCCATACATCATCATTATTTAAAAACAAAATAAAATACTACCTCCTCGACAGTTTTCATGGCTCACATCCTCATCTCTGTCCTTTGCTATCCATCTCCTTCCTCTAATTCCTAATCAGTCTGCTCTATAAAAGGGTTGTTTTAGTCCAAATTCAGTTAGAAGTATCCAAATTGTATGCTCTGTTCATCTACTTAAAACTGTCACGTCTCAATGCTATTTTTACTTTACTTTGACTTGTAAATTTTTTTCTTCAAATTGTTTAATCTCCCTTGTATACACTCTTATTCCTGACTATATATTGTTCTACCATTTTGTGTCAGTGGACACTTGTGATAACAGGCAGCTATGCTCACATGCCTTTCCAGTATAAACAATAAAATTAAATTAAATTAAATTAAATAAACTGCCACATAGCCTGTGGGAAGAACTGCCCCCAAAATGCTTAAGAGTCTCTGATTCTTGCCAGAGTCTAAGAGCTCACCCTCCTGGTATGCTTCTTGTTTCTCTTTTTTTTAACACTTTCAGTGCTGAGAAAAAAATTAAAGAGGAAATGTCCTTTCAAACAAAGTGGGACTAAATTTAATGTGACAACGTCCCTCCACAGAGTACAACAAAACACCTGCCAGAAAACTACACAAACCAAAGTCACTCTAAATTGCGAGAACAACACCCAAAGATGCAGAAAACCACAGGGAATGCCCTACTTCAAAACACCAACCAAAGCATACTTACTTAAGGTACCCTCTTTTTTTTTTTTGTTAAATAAAAAATCAAGACCTCCTAAAACATAAACCACTGAACTACAGTATATGCCAGACATGGCCCCCAATCCAAGCACAGGCAGTGGAAATGGGAAAAGAGCTGGTTAGTCAATTTGAAAGCCGCAGCTTAACAGGTACAGTTTGTCACCAGGTAGCCACAACCTGCTATGCATTACTGCAGCCCAAAAAGATAGAAGTTTATTTTTTCTTCAGAGAAGCTCTCAAGTTGTTTCCCCTTCAATGGCACAGCAAAGACTAGAGAGTTGCTGCTGTCTGGAATGTTCAGGTGCCCAGAATTCTATCCTCATTACAACCTTGGGCTGTGCCATTTTCACAAGTATGGGTGCACATAATCCATCACTACTGAATTCCCTTTGACAATGTGGAGCACTACAGAAAAGGCTATCTGGTCCTAAACTATTTACCATGTTGAAATAAAGATTTTACTATTGCTATTAGCAGCTATCACAGAAGAGACATTATACAAAACATCCCATTTGGACAGTTGGCTCATACAAACATATGAATACGCCAGCAGAAGAAGGCAACTTGGTCCATCAAGTCTGCTCATATTGCAGGGTCCATAGCTTGAGCTAATGTCCCTGCCCTCCCTTCCCACTCCTCCCATTCTCCTACCCATGACCCTTACTCTCCCCTATGCCTGTCCAGCCTCTCTTAAAGCTGCCCACTGTCTTCAATGAGATTACCTCTTCTGGCAGCACATTTCAAGTGTCCACCACCCTCTCTGTGAAAAAGTGCTTCCTGACCTCCCTCCTAAACCTCCCACCCTCCAGCTTAAGACTGTGCCCCCTCGTGTTATGGTTGCCACTCAGCTTAAAGAGACTTTCCTTATCAACCTTATTTATCCCTTTCAGGTACTTGAATGTCCCAGTCATGCCCCCCCCCCGTCTTCCAGGGAGTACATGTTCCATGCCCTCAACCTCTCCTCATATGCCTTACCCTGCTGACCGGCTACCATCTTTGTAGCCCTCCTCTGGACCTTCTCCAGCAGGTTAATGTCCTTTTTGAGGTGTGGGCACCAGTACTGAACTCCATATTCTAGATGCAGCCTCACCAGTAACCTGTACAAGGGCAATATAACCTCCTCTCTCCTACTACTGATCCCCCTAGATATGCATCCCAGTGTCTTGTTTGCCTTTGCTGCTGCTTTCTTGCACTGCGTGGAGTGTTTCAGGTCACTACTGATCATCACTCCTAGGTCCTTCTCCTCCTCTGATGCAGATACTCGGACTCCATCCAGATAGTACTCTGTCCTAGGATTCTTGGCTCCAATATGCATAACTTCACATTTCTTGGCATTGAAGCCAAGCTGCCATATCCTGGACCACCTCCCTCACTTTTCCAGATCTTTCTGTAGATCCTGTAACCCTTAAGCTGTGTCCACTCTCCCACAGAGTTTGGTGTCATCCACGAATAGGCACATTTTGCCCTTAATGCCATCTCCAATGTCATTAATGAAGACATTGAACAACACCAGGCCCAGTACCGAGCCCTGCAGAACCCCACTGGTTACCTGTCTGGTGACAGATAACTCTCCCCCCACAACCACCCTCTGGGTTCTGTCCTTCAGCCAGTTTTCCACCCATCTGGCCATCTTTTCCCCAACCTAGAGATCCATCAATTTCCTGATCAACCTTTTGTGGGGCACAGAGTCAAAGACCTTGCTGAAATCAAGATAGAGGATGTCTACCACTTGGCCCCTGTCTACTGTCTTAGTGATGCAGTCAAAGAAGTCAATCAGATTTTTTTGACATGATCTCCCCACCGTGAACCCATGTTGCCTCTCATCCTGGAGACCATGCCCCTCAAGATATTTCACCAACCTCTCCTTTAGTATGGTCTCCATGAGCTTGCCTACAATGGAGATCAGACTGACTGTCTGTAATTCCCTGGGTTATCCTTGGTACCGCTTTTGTAGAGTGGCACTACATGTGCTGTTCTCCAGTCCTGCTGTACTATGCCTGTCTCTAGTGAACTATTAAATAGGTCTGCCAGTGGCCCTGCCAGCTCCTTAGCCAGTTCCTTTATTATGTTGGCTTGCCGCGCTTGCGCGGCAGTCAACATATTTGGAGAGTGGAGATTTGGAGGCGCGGCTGCTGCTGGGCGAATGCAGGGCAGGCATCAGTAGGTGCGTCCCTCATTCCCCAATAAGCCAGCATGCTAGCACTGACACCAACATTATGTAAAGTGGACAAAACTTCTAAACAAAGTGCCGCTGCAATCAGAGACAAGCTGCGTCATGCAGCGGCACTTTAGTGTAGTCACGTCCACTTTATATAATGCCCTTCCCAGTACAGAGTGCCACGCTGGGGCCCACCCCAGCGTGGCAACTGATCATAGCCAACAGGGTGCCCAATCCCCGTCGGCTCCACTGTCCCCCACAGGGTGCCACGCTGGGAGCCCACCCCAGCGTGGAACTGCCATTGCTGACGGGGTGCCCAATCCCCGTCCGGCCCCCCCACCAGCATTCTTCTGCCATGCTGGGAGCCCACACCAGCGTGGCAAATGTCCCGTCGTCAATTTAAAAAAAAAAAAAACCTGTAAATTCTCCTTGAGTTAAGTCTCCTCCCCCCACAACCCGCACCCACCCTACTGAACCCTGCTCTCCACACCCCTCACCCCATGCTTACCTTTGGAGTCAGTAGCGATGTTCTGCGGTGGACTGGGAACACATCTGCACTCTTCAAAGCCGACCGCAAACTGAGGAAATGCCGGTAAGCTGTATAATGGGCTAGATAGGGTTTTTTTCAACTTTGTTGCATATTTCAGGCATTTTTTGGAATTTTTGCACCAAATTTTCAACATGGGGTTTTTGGGACCCCTTCTCATGAATGCTGTCACTGTCATGGCGTTATTCAGGCCCGAAGGGTGATTTCGCAGTCACTGCGCGAAATCACCTTTCGGGATCAATTAACAAAATGACACTGCCAGTGTTCATAAGGTGGGCTCTCAAGAAGCCTATTTTGAAAATTTGGTGGAAAAATTCCCAAAAATGACTGTTTTACGAGTGTGCGTTGAGCAGTTTCTACGCATGCTTGTAAGTTCATGAATTTTCAATATTTTCAATATTTTCACTCCAGATTTTCAGCATTGCCATTTTACCACACCTTCTTATGAGTAGTACAGCTGTCATTTTTCACATTTCACCCAAAACGTGTTTCCGCCCATGTAGCTCACAATGGCGCAGTCGGTGTGCGAAATGAATGTACGGGACAAATTAAGAAAATCACAGTGACACTGTTCATGAGCAGAGGTCACAATGGCTATGTTGAAAATTTGGTGAAAAAATTCCAAAAAATGACTGTTTTATGAACGTGCGTTGTACAGTTCCTACACACCCTCGTAGGTTCGCGTATTTTCAATATTTTCACTCCAGATTTTCAACATTGCCATTTTACCACACCTTCTTATGAGTAGTATAGCTGTCATTTTACACATCTCACCCAAAATGCGTTTCCGTCCATGTAGCACACAGTGGTGCAGTTGGTGTGCGAAATCAATGTACGGGACAAATTAAGAAAATCACAGTGACACTGTTCATGAGCAGAGGTCTTAAAATGGCTGTGTTGAAAATGTGGTGAAAAAATTCAAAAAAATGACTGTTTTATGAGCGTGCGTTGCGCAGTTCCTTCGCATGCTCATAAGTTCGCGTATTTTCAATATTTTCACTCCAGATTTTCAACATTGCCATTTTACCACACCTTCTTATGAGCAGTATAGCTGTCATTTTACACATCTCACCCAAAATGTGTTTTCACCTATATAGCACACAGTGGCGCAGTCGATGTGCGAAATCAATGTATGGCACACATTAAGAAAACCACAGTGACACTGTTCATGAGCAGAGGTCTTAAAATGGCTATGTTGAAAATTTGGTGAAAAAATTCCTAAAAATAACTGTTTTACGAGCGTGCGTTGCGCAGTTCCTATGCATGCTCGTAAGTTTGTGAATTTAATATTTTCACTCCAGATTTTCAACATTGCCATTTTATTACACTTCGTTATGAACAGTACAGCTGCCATTTTTCATATGTCACTCAAAATATGTTTTCGCACATGTAGCGCACAATGGTGCTGTTGGTGTGCGAAAACAATGTTTGGAACAGATTACGAAAATCACAGTTACGCTGTTCATGAGCAGAGGTCTTAAAATGGCTGTGTTGAAAATTTGGTGACAAAAGTCCATAAAATGACCGTGTTACGAGTGAGCATTGCGCAGTTTCCACGCACCCTGTAAGTTCATGACTTTGTAATATTTTCAGTCCAGATTTTCACCAGTGGCATTTTTCCACACTTCCTTATGAACAGTACAGCTGTCATTTTTCACAACATGGCCGAAGTGTGTTTTCACACTTTCAGCGCAGAGATGCGTGGTCACTGTGGGAAATCATTGTTCGGGACAGATAAAGAAAATCTGTTCATGATCGGAGGCACCAAAATACCTGACTTGACAATCTGCTGTAAAAAATCCCCAACCTAATTATATTATGGGTGTGCGTTGCACAGTTTCTATGTACCCTCGTGACTTCGCCAGTTTTTTTAATATTTTTACTGCAGATTTGCAACATTGCCATTTTTACACCTCCCCATGAACAGTACAGCTGTCATTTTACATCCTGTTTGGAATGTTTTGCACCTGTGGTGCTAAATGCCGTAGTCACTGTGCATAAGCAGCTTTTCGGCTAACAAACTGATATTGCCACTGTTCATGGGGTGGGGTCACAAAAAACCATGTTGAAAATTTGGGTGAAAATACCAACGAATGCCTGAGGTATTAGGGTTTCCAACCATAACGCCAACCCTGTAGAGAATGACAGGCATCAGGGGTGTGACTTGGGATTCTTGCCTGTAATGCTTATACCATTCCACACCCTGCAGCCAGTGAGAGGCATCGAGGTATGCTTTGGACTCTTCGGCCCCAAAGTTCACTCCATTCTCCTATATCGCACCCATTACACCGTATTTCCTAATGGAATGGGGTGCGCATAAGGGCCAAAGACCCCAAGGAACACTGTGACACTTGTCAGTGTCTGCAGGGTGGGGTGTGGTGAAATGGCGTGGCCGTTATGCCTGACGACCCAAAGGCACACCCCAATGCCTGTCAGTCTCTGCAGGGTGGTGGTGGGGTGGGCTTCAGTTCAGTACTTCACTGCCATTCCTATTACGCTGCTCTGTAACTTCTACACTACCACTGCCAATGCCAGCAAGCCAACATTCGGCATTGACAAATGCTTGTTACCCTTGGATGTACTCCGTCTGGGCCTGGTGATTTGTCCACCTTCAATGCCAGCAGCCCCTCCCTCACTCTATCCTCCTCTATCACTACATCTGTGTTCCCCTCTCCCCCTGCTCCTCATTTCCCTCCTGAAGGCACTGGTCTGTCCTTCTTCCTGGTGAAGATGGAACAAAAGTACTCATTTAGTATCTCTGTTTTTCCCCTATTATTCTCCACCCACTCCACCCCTTTCCTAAGCCTAACAATCCCTTCCTTCTTGTCCCTTTTCTCACTTACATAGCGAAAGAAAGCCTTCTCTCCCTTTTTAATTCCTTCAGCTATCTGCAGCTCCTGCTGTGCCTTTGCTCATCTGACTTTCTTACTTGCCTCACTAGCCAACCTTAGATAATTTTCCCTATCCACCTCTCTCTTGGTCTTCCTGAATTTTCTATAGGCCAACCTCTTTTCCCTTACTGCCTGGGCAACCCCTGAACTGAAACAGCTGGGCGCTTTGGCCCTTGTGTTCTTCCTCCTGAGTCTAATGCACTCATCTGTGGCAACCAGTATTCCTTCCTTAATGATGGACCTTTGTTCCACCCCACATCTGCTCTGATGCCCGCCAGATGGCTCCTTAGTACTTCACCCATTTTCCTGAAGTCCGCCTTCCTGAAATCCAAGATTTTGGCTTAGCTGGGATGCTTTCCCTCCCCATATCCAACTGGAACCACACTGTGCAAAGGTCACTTCCACCCAGTGGCTGCCCGACCATTATTTTCTGTACATGCTCCCCATTTGTGAGCACCAGATCAAGAATTGCCTCAGCTCTTGTTGGTTCAGCGATACCCTGAGTCAGGAACCCATTATGCAGTCCTTCCAGGATCATCTGACTCCTAGCACATGTCGTGGATGGTATGCACCAGTCCACCTTGGGCAGGTTGAAGTCCCCCACAATTACCACCTCTCCTTTCCCCGCAGCTTCCGATATTTGTGAGCTCAGTTCCTTGTCCCTCTCCTCTTCCTGATTGGGTGGTCTGTAAACCACCCCCAACCTCACCTTTCTCCCTCTATTGGACCTTAACTGAACCCATAACACCTCCACCTCCCATCCCTCTGACTCCTCCCTCATGCAAGTTATTCCCTCCCTGATATAAACTGCCACCCCTCCTCTCTTCCCAACTACCCTGTCCCTCCTGTATAGTTTACATCCAGGGATCACAAGGTCCCAGTCATGGTGTGATGTTGCCCAATACTCGTTTACTGCAGCTATGTCCACCCTCCTGTCCGCTGATTGTGCCTGCAGGCCTTCCATCTTGTTTCCAAGGCTCATTGCATTGAGACACCACCCTCCACCTAGAATCTGACCTTCCTTCTCTTCCCTCTATTCTTCTATTCACATTTAGACCCGGTGTGTGTACCCCACTACATTCCCTTGTTATGTGTTCCTCACCCCCTCTATCCTTTGTTAACTGTGTTCTTGGCCTTTCCAGCTCCTTCCTCCAGACCTCTTCCATCACTGTGGGGGAGGGGTCACTGACCTCCTCCTCCTCCTCTCGGAGTCTGTGGGCCTGCAAGCCCACTGTCCCCCCTCAGTAGTTTAAATTAGGTGTAAAATAATATAAAAATATAATATAAAAACATATAAAAAGGCTCATATAAAAAGAAATGGTATACCATTGTTACAGCAATGCTGTAACAGTGAAACCTCTACAGTGACACAGGAGTAGCGACCACACTTGCACTGAGCTGTATTCACCGCCAACGGCATGCTGCGGCGACTGGTGTGCAGGCAACAGGACTGTCCATTTCTCCACTGTCTGTGCGACCTGGAGTTTGTTATATAAAACAGAGGGGTGCAGGGGGCACAGCCCCCAGATGGGGGGATGCAGGGGGGTGCAGCCCCCTGGCATTGATACTGAGAACTGTGGCAGTCAGTGTTGGTATGTTCCCCAGTCATTGTTGGGACATGGCAGTGTTGGGGATGTCAGCGGCATTCTGTTGCTGTAGGGGATGTCGATGAAATTTCTTTCAATGCAGCTTGGTGGAACCAAAAGAAACTGGTCAAAGCAAGAGGATTATGAGGCAGCAGCTGAGGACTTGGAGAAAAGATTTATTGATGAAGGGATACCAAAGTGAGTATTGAATTCTGCAATGGAGAGGTGCAATGGACAGACACATGAACAACTTTTAAACAAAAGGAAGAAATCAAAACAGGGACAGTCAAGAGGACAGGGCCATGCTGACTATTGTCATCATTTTGGACAATTGAAAACCAGTATGTATAAATACTGGCATGTGTTACAAACATATGGTGTGGACAAGCATGTTTTCAGGAACAAGCCACTGGTCATAGCCAGAAAGGTCAGGAATATGGGCAATAGACAGTCTCACTCAGTTCACAGAATTCTAAAACAAGAAGTAGAATTTTTCAGGGACAAAGAACGTGTTATTGGCAGTTACCCATGTGGTAATTGTCAAAATTGTAATAATACTAGGAAAACAAAAGTAGTTCATAACATTTTTCAAAATTAGGATGTTAAAACAGTTATATAATCCATCAGTCAGAACAAGTTATAAACATGCTAAAGTGCCCATGTGATAAAGCCTACATAGGTAAAACCACATGATCGTTAAGAACAAGAATAGACTAACACAAAAGCAATACATGCTGCGGGGCCATTAGATCTCTGGTAGCCAGGCACTGTTTGATAGGAAAACATAATATAGCTACACTGAGATTTACTGGGCTTGAGAAAGTTGCAACACCAGGCAGAGGAGGGGCCGTTGACAACATTTTACTAAATACAGAGGCATTTTGAATTGACCGCTTTGAAACCCTCAGCCCTAGATACGGGTCAAATGAGGAGAGAAATCTGGTAGATATTTTTTAAAGTAGTATCATTGATATAGTAGAAAGGGTCCTCATCACAGGAAAAGAAATGCAATATGTTTTTTATCCTGTCCCTAGCCCCCCCCAAAAAAAATATTTTGGGAGGACTGGCCAGTTGTGGGTGTCCAGATGTACAGTGTGCATTTTAAAGAAACCCCTTAGCAATTTGGTATTTATAATGAGAACACAAAGGAATACATTTAGATACAGTGATCAGTGGCAGCCTAAGCTCTGACCACCTTTACTGTCCAAGAGATACTAGCCACACGTCCCACTCCAGTGTTACTCTGGCTGACCACTAAGCCAAAATGCTCACCCTTTTTAGGACTGCAATTGGGCAGAGCCCTGCATTCCTTTTACAATCACTGAGTAAAAGGATTCTGCATTCCTTCCCACCGAATAACACTTTAGGACAATGAAAATTTAGAGTTACATCACAGTCTCGTATGCAGTCTGTGAAGCCCTCCGCTGTGTCAGTGCAGTCATATCATAGGCACTATTTTTCTGCCATTGGCAGCTGCCAGCAAAAACAAAACTGCCTGTGCTGACAGGAAATAGAAACTCTACAAACTGAATAGTAAACGAGACTAGAGAGAACATCCAGTGAGGTATCATTTCCTGATTGCTACAGGCTGTTGTTCCCACAGGCTCACTTTTCACACTCAGAATCATTTCATATCATCTCAGAGTTTGACTGTATATAGGCCATAGCTGCATTTACTTTTTATTTATTAATTTAGAAGTTGGTAAACGGGAAAGGCACACTGAGCCAAGGCTTGTTTCCAGGTGACACCCGGGGAAGGGCAAAGAGACTGCATATAACAATACATCATTATCACACAGTACTACAGAATTTACACAGCATTAAAATGGATACAGAGTAATAAAAAAAAAATAGCAGTGACACATGGCTAACAGGGTGGTAACACAGCCAGATATAGACAATGGAATAGGCGGTGGTAAAGGAATACAGGAGCAATGCAAATTGGTGCAAGACAGAGTAGATTACAGTAGTACAGCCACAGCAGAATTATATGACTCAGTAGACAATAAGAGCTGGCATTGGGAGGATGGGGTGGAGGGGGATGGGAGGGGCATGGGGAGCTGATAAGTTAGGGGGGTGCGTGGCAGAGACAATGGGGGGGAGATGCCTAAAGTGTTTTTTGATGGCTACCGCAGTTGGCAAACCCTGAGCCACGAGGGGAAGTGAGCTCCGTAGGGTGGGGAGCCAGTAGGCAAAGGCTTGTTTCCCAACAAGAGAGTGCAGGGTAGCTAATAAGACAGAGTGCTGGTCACGAGAGCACAATGCATAGCCAGAGCAGGGGGTAGGGGCTATTAGAGAGGAGAGGTGGGGGGAAGGCGTTGAATCAGAATTTTGTGATGAAGAACATACAGTGAGTGAGCCAGCGATTGACTAGAGAGGGGAGGGATACTGTTTGGTAAAGGCTGCAGTGATGCGTGCGGTAGGGGAGAATTGTGGTGAAATGGTAGAAGGCATGGAACAGAGGGTCTAGCTTGGTCAAGGTGGACTGGGGGTCAGCACTGTAGACCACATCAGCATAGTTGAAGGACTGGAGGATGAGTTTGGTTATGATTTATTTCCTGACAAGGAGAGAGAGACTGCATTTATGCTTGTGTAGCATGCCTAACTTGGGTCAAAGTTTGTTATGAGTTGTGTCAAGCTGATGGAAGAAGTACATTTTGGGATCCAGCCAAACTTCCAGGTACTTGTAGCTATCCACTACTGAGTTTATGGACCCATCAAGAACGTAGAAGTTGGGGGGGGGGGACTGTTTGGCCAGCCTCTGGGCTGAACCGAATGCCACAACGACAGTTTTTTTTGTGTTGCACTTAAGAGATTTAGCATCAAGCCAGCACAGAATATTCTTGAAATCAGACTGGAGGATAGATTTGACTTGGTCTAAGGAGGGGCCTGAGGTGAAGATCACTGAATCGTCCGCATACATTTGGACATGCGAGGTAGGGCAGATAGATGGCAGATTATTTAAGAAGATGGAGAAGATGGTGGGGCCAAGGATTGACCCTTGTGGAACTCTGGTGAGTATAGGAAGGGGAGGGGACCTTGACTGACCCAGCTGTATGAACTGAAACCTGTCCGACTGGTAGGCCTTGAACCAATTGATGGCAGGGGGAAGGAGGCCTATAGAAGCAAGATCATCTCTTAGGAGTTTATGGGCAACGGAGTCAAACGCTTTGGCCAGATCCACGAAAATGGCCAGGGTAAGGTGACCTTTATCCATGGCAGTGTGGATATGGTTGGTAAGATGGAGAAGGGATGAGGAGGTGGAGTGATGTCGTCAGAAGCTGGATTGGTAGGGGGTCAGGATGTTGTTCGTGGCCAGAAGGAGTTTACCTTTTAGATAGGAGGGATTCCAGTATTGTGGAGAGGGCAGGGAGAAGTGAGATAGGCCTATAGTTGCCTGGGTTAGAGGGATCACCACTTTTGTGTAGGGGAATGACTTTGGCCAGCTTCCAGGCTTTAGGCATCGAGCTTGAAATGAGAGAGAGTGATTAAAGAGGTGGGTGATGGGGAGGAGACTATGGCTGGGGCTCAGATTTTCAGAAGTATGAGGTTTATACCATCAGAACTCTGTTTGGAGGAGCTTAGAGAATTCAGGGCTTGGAATACCTCTAGAGGAGAAAAGGGGAGGAAGTTGTGGTAGGGAGGGGGAGGAGGGGGATGCAGGGATGTGGGAGAGACTGCTGGGGAATGTAGCTGGAAGCTGGAGGGGAAGGGCTTGGGAGGTGGGAGTGGGGGGAAGAGTGGGGGGGGATGCCCCTGGGGTAAGGCACAGGTAGTGAAATAAAGGTTTATAGAGGAGGTGGCTTTGCCTGCACTATCAGGAGACTGAAAACCGGGGGTGGGAATGGGAGGAGAGACCTAGCAAGGAATGCAGGGTCTTTCAGAAAGTGGCTGGGGTGAAGCGGCAGCCGTCGAGCTGGGCTTTGAAGAATACTGATTTGGCAGAGTGCACTGCCTTAGTGCAGGCATTATTTAAGGTCCTGTACTTTTGGCGGTCAGAGATGGCAGAGGAATCTTTGTATACTTTCCAGGCCCGATCTCGATTCTTGAATAGCTTTAACAGTTGGGGAGAGATCCTGGGATGGTGCCTGCATTGTATGGGAGTTCTAAGTGTTCAGGAAGGTTGAGCTGAAGACAGCCAAAGTGGAGATGATATCGGAGGCGATGAAGACTTCAGACCAGTCAGCGAGGTAGAGGTCAGCCAATAGTGACTTTGTAGGTTCCTGTGCACATCGGCTTAATTTTGTCCCTGTTTCTTGCTTTTTATATTTTGCCGCTATGCCACTGTTGGCCTTTGATTCAACCAGATCGAAAACCCACAGATTTCATTTTTATTTCTCCTGACCAAATTGCTGTGATACTCAACAAAAGACTGTTCCACTGCTCTCTCCCTCTCAGCACCCATCACTCTTTCACACTGCCTCTGTTTCTTGCAAGCCTCACTCTCCCAAAATAACTGCTCCTTCACACTGCAAAGAAAGGCATAATTAAGTACATAAACAATGTATGTTTAAAAAAAACAAATTGCACACAATCTATAATAACTTTATTGGGATACTAGGGGGGCCTTTTTAAGGTATTAGAGTGTCGACCCTTGCATTCTTTGGGTATCAGAACAGCTCACCTTTGGCTTGCAGTTCTTTTGCCCTAAGAATCTGCGAGGTGACACTCTTACATCGGTAAGTGGCTCTCCTAGTGTCCCTTTAAAGTTATAAACTAGACTGGTGATGTAGTCCACAGGTGCTGTGGTGTTGTCCAGTAGTTGGAACACGTAACCACAAAACTAGAGATCTCATGTTTGAATCACACCACAACTACTAGCTCTCTCTGTAACCCTGAGCATGCCACTTGACCTCCTGCAATTCAATTCTCCCTGCTTTGGAACTGGGTAAAAGATGGACCCCAGGGAACACAAAACATTGTACATCGTTAGGCTATCCCAGGTGAATCACTGGGAAACAACCTAAAGCACCGGGCTACTGGTTTCCACTAGAAGTATTTACACAGGGACACTCAGCGAGTCATTACATATGCAGTACATCTCAAAGATTGACTGTATATAAGCCACAGCTGCGTTTACTTTGCAGACTCCTGTGCACATCTGCTAATTTTGTCTGTCTTTCTTGCTTTTTATATTTTGCCACTGTGCCACTGCTGGCCTTTGATTCAGCCAGATTGCAAAACCCCCAGATTTCATTTTTTCCCCCTGACCAAGCTGCTGTGATACCCAACCAAAGACTGTTCCATTGCTCTCTCTCAGCACTCACAACTCTTTATGCTTGCTTGCATGCATGTACAAGAAACATAGTGCCACCATACGAGGATTTGTAGGTGTGCCTCCCTACTTCCAATGCCCCTGCTGCCTTTTGCAGGCATGGCCCCACCGCGCCAATGAAAGTAAGAGCTGTCTATGACAGTGTTTGCAAATGCAATGACATACAGTTGAAAGAACGAGCCGCAGCATGTAGGCAATTTGCATACTGCCGCCATCGGCAGTATGCAAAGTACCTCCACATTGGCACTGCAGTGCAAGAGCTGTGATAGACAGCTCCTCCTCCCCCAACAAGTAGCAGGCTGGGAGCCCACCCCAGCGTGTTCACGCGCTCCTGCCCACACACAGTATGGCTGACAGGGGTGCCCAATCCCCTGTCGGCTCCAGTGCCCCCTCCCAAAACAGCCTTCAAGGTACCATGCTGGGAGCCCACCCTAGCGTGGCAAACATCCATTTGGTGGCCCCCCAAACACACTTCCAGGTGTCATGCTGGGAGCCCACCACAGCGTGGCAAAGCTCTCTATGGCCAATGGGGGTGCCTAATCCCCCATCGGCTCCGCTGCCCCCCCAAAATAAACTTCCAGCTGCCACACTGGGAGCCCACCCCAGAGTGGCAAATGTCCCACGTCGTCTTCCTTCAAGAAAAAAGAAACCTAGTAAGAAAGAACAGTCCCACGCTGACTGTCTTGACTCCCCTCTCCCACCTGCGCCCACCCTCTGCGCACCCTGTCTCCCCACACCCCCCACTCCATACTTACCTCCGGAGTCTGGCAAGACGATCTTCGGTGGACCGGGATCATGTCTACACTCTTCAAAGCCGACCGCAAAGTGAAGAAATGCCGGTAAGCAGTAAAATGGAATAAATAGGTTTTCATCAACTTTGATACATATCTCAGGCATTTTTTGGAATTGTTTCACCAAATTTTCAACATGGGGTTTTTGGGACCCCACCTCATGAATACTTGCACTGTCATTTTGTTATTCAGCCCTGAAAGGTGATTTCACAGTCACTGTGCGAAACCACCTTTCAGGACTGATGTATGAAATGACAATGTCACAGTTTATGAGGTAGGCCCCCAAAAACCCTATGATGAAAATTTGGTGAAAAAATTCCCAAAAATGACTGTTTTACGAGCGTACATTGTGCAGTTCCTATGTATGCCCGTAAGTTCTCGAATTTTTAATGTTTGCACTCCAGATTTTCAACATTGTCATTTTACCACACCTCCTTATGAGCAGTACAGTTGTCATTTTTTACATCTCCCCAAAATGTGTTTCCGTGCATGTAGCGCACAATGGCGCAGTCGGTGTGCGAAATCAATGTTTGTGACAGATTAAGAAAATCACAGTTACACTGTTCATGAGCAGATGTCTTAAAATGGCTATGTTAAAAATTTGTCTGAAAAATTCCCCAAAATGACTGTTTTACGAGCGTGCATTGCGCAGTTTCTCATGCTATAGTAAGTTCGAATTTTAGTATTTGCACTCCAGATTTTCAACATTACCATTTACCACACCTCCTTATGAGCAGTACAGCTGTCATTTTTCACATCTCCCCCAAAATGTGTTTCTGAGCATGTAGCACACAATGGCACAGTCGGTGTGCAAAATCAATGTTTGGGACAGATTAAGAATATCACAGTGACATTGTTCATGAGCAGAGGTCTTAAAATGGCTATGTTGAAAATTTGGTGATAGAAGTCAATAAAATGACTGTGTTACGGGCGAGCATTGCGCTGTTTCCACGCACCCTCGTAAGTTCATGAATTTGTAATATTTTCAGTCCAGATTTTCACCACTGGCATTTTTCCACACTTTCTTATGAACAGTACAGCTGTAATTTTTCACAACATAGCTGAAATGTGTTTTCACACTTTCTGCGTAGAAATGCGTGGTCGCTGTGGGAAATCACTGTTCGGGACAGATTAAGAAAATCACAGTGACACTGTTCATGAGCAGAGGTCCCAAAATGCCTGTGTTAACAGTCTGCTATAAAAAAATCCCCAAACTAATTATATTAAGGATGTGCATTACACAGTTTCTATGTGACTTCACCAGTTTTTTTACTATTTTCACTGCAGATTTTCAACATTGCCATTTTTTACATCTCCCCATGAACAGTACAGCTGTCATTTTTCATATCCTGTTCGAAATGTGTTTTCACACCTGTGGTGCCAAATGCTGTAGTCACTGCAAAATCAGCTTCTTAACAAACTGATATTGCCACTGTTCATAAGGTGTGGGTCACAAAACCCATGTTGAAAATTTGGAGTGAAAATATCAACGAACGCCTGAGGCACTAGGGTTTCCGAACATAACGCCCCACCCAGTAGAGACTGACAGGCATCAGGGGTGTGACTTGGGATTGTAACCTGTAATGCTCATACCATTCCACTCCCACCCACACCCTGCAGCCAGTGAGCCATTGAGGTGTGCCTTGGACTCTTCGGCCCCAAAGTTCACCCCATTCTTCTATACTGCACCCATCTCACCATATTTCCTGATGGAATGGGGTGAGCATAAGGGCCAAAGACCCCAAGGCACACTGTAACACTTGTCGGTGTCTGCAGGATAGGGTGTGGTGAAATGGTGTGGCCGTTATGCCTGACGACCCAAAGGGACACCCCACCAATGACAATGCCAGCAAGCAAACATTTGGCATTGACAAATGCTTGTTTACACTGCCTCTGTTTCTTGCAAGCCTTACTCTCCCAAAACAACTGCTCCTCTAATAACACCACTGTTCTCTCTCTCTCTCTCTCTCTCTCTCACCACTTCAAATAAAATAAAAAGAAGGGTGAGGCTCACCCAGCAAATAAACATGAAAAAAACAACCCTATGGGGGAAAAATCACAGCAGCTGGACGGACGTTGCAACTTCTTCAACCATGGTCTAGTCAGCAACAAAGCACTATGAGTGCTGAGTATGTCTGAAGATATACAGATTCTGGACATATATCTATCTATCTATCTATCTATCTATCTATCTATCTATCTATCTATCTATCTATCTATCTATCTATCTATCTATCTATCTTTATCTGCAGTTTCCTAAATTAACAGACAACAGAAGAATATGTCTATGATAATATTAAACCAAAAAAAAACCATAAACCTTTTTTGGTTTTTGGTTTTTATCCATTATTTTATGTAATTTTCACATTTTATAATCATAGTAATCGTCTCCAGGGTGTTGGTTATGCTGGGATTTATCCATTTCTGGTATAGATTTGGTCACTGTACATGTGGCCTCCTGACCAAACCACAAAAGCTGTAAGCAAATGCCAGCTTAACTCACACCCGGTCCTGGATTATTGCTTGACTGATGTCTAGTGACCAATATTTAGGCAACTGTTTGTATCAGAATGATTTGTCTATGTCAACCTGACCCAAAGAATTCATTGAAAAAAAGGCCTCCTGACTGTAATGGTTCCAAAGTTAACCTATTCTAAAGATGTGTTTTTAAAGTGGGTTAACTTCAGAAATGTTAAAGTAGCAGTATTTTTAGCAGAAAAAAAATCCTGAGCATATAATTTTTATGGAGTAATGCATTTCTGGCAAAATATTGATGTATCAATTTTTCTTTTTGTTGTATTTCAGGCTGTTCATCCTCAGGCCTTGCAAATCATGAACAAAGCTTTAAAAATAGGGATCACATGGCCAAAAATCAGGGACCCATATTAAGAAAAATGATACTTGCCCAAAAAGCCTGCTATAGTGTGTGGTTTAGTGTGAAAAGCATTTTCTAACTGTATTAACACTCGAGTCTGACGTTTGCTGGGAATTTAGTTGTTGTAGTTAACACAAGAAATGCCACATATAGGAGTGACCGTAAACACCTTTTGAGACAAAAATCAGAGCCCGAAAATCATCGAAACAAAACAATTTGGGAAAATGTTGCTAATAATAATAAGTATTAAAATGCACAAGTCTTTGAATATTGAATGTTGTTATCTGAAATTGTCCCGGAGTACCGGTCGTGTTGAAGGAGCGGATGTTGCTTTCATTTGGTGCTGCTTTTGGGGCAGCATCAGTCAGTTGTTCCAGTGCTTCCTTTGGATTTATTTCAACTTACTCTGGTTTAATATTTGGCACGCTAGTTGTACTGGTGATAGCTTCACTGTTGCCTGTGAGAATGGAGCTCCAATTCAGTGGATCTATGTTTGAGGCAGTCTAGTAATTACGTGACAACCCTTTTGATATGCATGTGTGTGTGATAGCTGTCATTTTTCAAATCATGGCCCAAATGTTTTTTTACATCCCAAAAGGTGATTTTGCAGTACCCTGCGCAAAATCACCTTTAGGCCAGGAGTTGTACACTTCCTCTGCCCTTCCTCATGAGGCAGTTTCTTAAACAGGCTATGTTGCACATCTGGTGCAAACATATTGAAAAACAAATTTTCCATATTTTTACCACAAATTCCTCACCTGCAATCCTATTGGCTCTGGCCAGAATTTGTTTGGCTTAGTGGCCACTAGAATGCACTGAGTGCCAAAAATTCACCCTTGTGACTGTCACTCAGTGTACTAGTGGATCAGGACAAATGGCCTGCCCATGTGAGCAAGCCATGGAGTCCCAATTTGATTGTAAGTGCATTAGGAATTTTATATATGATAATGATGACAGCGCAAAAGGAGTACTGTTGAAACTCCACACAACATAGAACATAGAAACAGAATGTGATGGCAGATAAGGACCGCTTGGCCCACCTAGTCTGCCCATTTTCCTACCTAACAGATAAGCTGCAGATCCTAGTTAACCAACAGCTTAGTTCCTCCTAACCCCCACTAGGACTGCCTTATGTCTGTCCCATGCATTCTTGAATTCCCCCCACTGTTCTTGACTCCATAACCTCCTCAGGGAGGCTGTTCCATGCATCCACAGCCCTCTCTGTGAAAAAATACTTCCTCACATTACTTCTGAGCCATCCCCCCTCTATCTTCAAATTGTGCCCCCTTGTTCTTGCACATCTCTTTTTCTGAAAGATGCTACCCTCTTGGACTTTGTTGATTCCCAAACCATAAATATTCTAACCACAGACACACAGATGTGTTAACAATAAAATATTAAATATGTCATGTTCAGATGATAAATATCTTCTTGTGCCTCTAGGAAGGAAGCAGTATAGCACAGTGGTTAAGGGCACTGAGCTGCAAACCTGGGAAGCCTGGGTTTGAATCCCATCAGCCCCCACTTGCATACTATGTGACCTGGAGCAAGTCACTTAACTTCCTTGTGCTCCCAGCTTGTACCTGGAATCAAACTCTGGCTTAATGTACCTTTCCTGGTTAAACAATTTCCCTGTTCCTTCTATTACATTTACCCATCACCACTACCATATGGACTGGAGAGAGGAGTCCTATATATGAAACAACTGAAAGTCAGCATTAAACCAGGAAGACTGCAAGTTCAGTTTTTGTACACAATATTCACACTGCCTACATTACAAAACAAAGTAAGTGTTGACATCAGGAGAGGACCAAGGTTAGCTGTCCTGTCATAGGGAGAGTACTACACAATTGACAAGTGTAATTATGAACATGTACTTAAGAAGTTGGTAATGTGTTCACTCCACTGCCTAGGGATCTTAAGTTGTGACAGAACAAATTAATAGACATAAAGGATGAAGTAGTGTGTGAGACTGCTGCGAACAAAACAGAGAATGAGTTTAGCTATGGGCAGCTCTATACTCTTTGGGCCCCATTTTCAAAAAGTTTGGGTGGTGCAACATGGGATGCACTGCCCAAACCTAGAAATACAGTAGCTGTTGGGGGCGTGCCTATATTCAAAGGGCACAAATGCATGGCGCACCCCTGACAGCATCGACACGCCCAATATTGTGCTGTGCCCATGCAAATGAGGGGTTCTCCATGCATATACAGTGCAGCACAATATTGAAATGTTTCAGAAGTGCAAATTGGCCCCCAGCAGTGGTGCAGATTTATGCTTCTTAAACCCTGCCCTAACTAGTGTGCAGTCCCGGCTGCCCGCTGTTAAGGGCAGGGAACCTTGGTGCTTCAGCGGTCCCTCCCTAGCCTCGATCACAATAACAATATTAAAATCCCTCCCGATCCCTGGTAGTCTAGTGGTTCCTCCATCCCCAGCTCTGATCCATGTTCACATAAAATATTACCTCATTCCCTGGTAGTCTAGTGGTCTCCCCACCCTGTTCTCTGATCCCATTCAGTGTAAATACATACCCACATCCCTGGTGGGCTAGTGGCCCCCCACCACAGTAGGCAGTGACCCACCACCCCATTTTCTCCCCCAAACCAAGCGGAGACCACAACTGGCACAGCCTACATCACACCGCACTGGCCAGCTGTTGACTGAACTGTACAGGAGAGCATGCAGTATATATTATATGCCCATTGGTTGACCAGTCAACCAATGAGCATGTAATGTATACCTCTGGTGGAGGCTAGGGGTACCACCGTGGCTGGCACCACATGACAGGGTGGTGGGGTGCATGCTGGTGTCATTGCATGTCCCCTCCCCCAGGAAAAATCAGTAAAAAGCATTGCCGGCCACTGATGATGGCCCTACCTCCACTGCTGCTCCCACTGCAGACAAAAGTGCCACGGGGGGGAGTCCCACTCCCATGACCTTACCCTGGGGGGCAAGCCAGGGCTTCATGAGACTGTGTTTCCTGGGGAAGGAGTGTCAGCCCAGTGGTTCCACACAGGGGAAGTAAGCCTGGGGATGGGGGAGCAGTGAGCAGAGCAGGGAACTGGAACCTCTGGTAGGGGGTTATAGCCAGTATTTAAAAAAAAAAAAAGACCCAGTTTGGGTTAGCTGAGCATGTGCAGCTATTTGATGGGTTTTCTGGGTTACCAGAGTAACCACATCCCTGTTTACATGATGAAAGGATAGCAGCTAGTGTCTCACTGAAGCTGCTCTATAGAGAATATTTGAGTGGAGTTTTAAATGTTCCCAAATTAAGAAAACTGTCTTATAAAGAAATAGGCAGCAGAACAAGAAAGTTTTCTGTTAGAACACTTTGCATGCTTTGTTTTTTATATGTTTCCCATAAACAGGTGAGGTGGGGGCCATAAAAGAGTAAACAACATAAAGTACAAGTAAGATTGTTTATTTCCACAATTCTGTTTTACAAAGCGCTGTACATGAGACACTTGATTTCTGAACAAATATAACATTGTGGTCTGTTTAGTTTACTATAAATAAAAAAAAAGTAATTAACTGACAGTGCCCGTACTGCACAGTAATTAAAGGAGAGCAGGAGTTGTTAAAGGTTAGAATGTAGATACCCCTTAAACATATAGGGCCATATATTCAGAAATGTGCCAAAGGCAGAAGCAAGTCAGGCGCAGCACAATTCAGATGTACCACGGCACCATGGAAGCCATATTTAAAAGTTGTGCAGGCTGCACTGCGCCAGCGCAACCCGGCTGAATATGGCATACATGTGCCACGACACAACCTGTGATGTGCCGGTGCAATGTGGAAGTGCAGAGCAGACCTGTGCATCAACACTGGGGGGCAGCGCACATAGACCCAGGGACACAGCCAGGGAAGCACAGTGACAGTGGCCACAGGCCCCCCACCAGCAGGGCACTCCAGTGCACACACAGGCACCCAGGAACTGTACCCTAGGACACAATGGTGGTACAGCCAGCAGGCAACAGAAGGGGACAAAGGCTAACCCAAGGCTGCCCCCTTGAAACCAGCCAGCTTGCCATTCCCACCGCCATGTGGCATTGGCAGTCCACCCCCAGGACCATGGAGCCAAGCACACACATTCCCCACATGCATACACATAGCCCACACACCAGACAGTGAATGAGCCAGGATCCAGGCAGAATGCCAGACCACACGGGATGGGGTGCCCAACAGGGGATGCAGAGGTCCCCACCCCAGCATGCGGACATGTCCAGAACAATGACCATGGCTGTGTGCCACCACGATACACACATATGCGGCCCACCCCTGACCACTGCCCCATGGAGACCCTGAAGCCACACAGCACACCCATCAAACTGGGGGATGACCCCCACCAAAACGTGACACACCACTGTACACAGCAGGGAACCACGATAGCACCCCATGTGCCCCCCCCACCCCTGTGCACACACCATGGACAGACACCGGCTCACTGCAGCATGGCTCCACATGCCACCTGCAAATCAGACACAGACACAGGCACGTAGGTGAAAAAGGTTTATAACAGTAATATGTGGACAACAATAGAAACAACAGGGGTCAGGGACAGGGTAGGTACAATGATGGATGGGGACAGGGAACAGGGTCTGTACAGCAGGAAGGAGGACTATAGGGGAACAGGGGCAACAGAGATAACTGGGCCTGTGTGCGGGCAGCGCGTGTATGCTTGCTGATGTGCCACCGGCCACTTGCAAATGTATCTGTGGCTGCACAGCTGACTGCAGTGCCAGTTGGAAATGTCTGCATGCCGAAGAGGCATGGTAGGAGGGGGCCATGGGGGGATGGTAGGAGAGGGGTGAGGGGGGATGGTCGGGGGGGCCATGGGGGTAGCCCTGGACAATGTAACAACACTGACCCTCTCTTCTTGTCTTGCAGCACCAGTATGCCTCTGGGCAGGGGATGAGGTGGAGGCAGATGCTCACACGGATGCTCAACCATCAACATCAGTGGGCATCCTGAGCAGGGACAGGCCCTGCCTTGGCAGTGCAGGGTGTGTGGACATGCTGGATATGGTGTCTGATGATGCCCTTGCTGGGATCATGGACACTGACAGCCTGGAGGTGCTGTGTGTGGAGACCCAGCTAGGGATATTGTCAGACACCGATGACGACATCATGCTGATCATGGACAGCATAGGGCCGTTGGTGGCAGAAATGCTCCTACCCACTACATAGGCACCATCATGGCCTGGCACTGTCCCAGTGGCTCCACAGTCACCTCCCAGCCATGCCGTGGCTTCAGTGTGTTGCACCTCCGCTGTGTCCGGTGTGGGTGGTGGAGGTGCTGGTGGTGCAGTGGAGGCGTGGGGCACTGACCAGCAGATGGTCGGGCAGCAGTGGCTGGATGCAGGTGACACTGGGCAGCAAGGCATGGTGCACAATGCCAGTGTGCCAGACACAAGTGTATCCCCTGTATGGCCCACTTTGCAGCATCCACCTGAGCAGGAGGCTGTGCAGCATGCTGTGATACCCCCTGCAGCTTGACAGACAGCCCAGGTGGCCCAGGATGATGAGCATCTGACGGAGCACACCTGGTTACTGCAGACATCCATGGAGAACCAGGCATTGCTTGCCTCTGAGGTACATGCACTGCATGCTGATGTACATCTCATGACCGAACGACAGGACAGAGGCACTGCGCAGATCGTTGATGAGCTCAGACAGATGTGGGAGGCCATGTCTGCGGCTTTGGACTGCGTGACTGGACTAGCATCACTGTTGGCCACTGGGCTTGGCCATGCACAGGGGACACCCCACAGTACACTCTTCACCCCACGATCCTGGTGTCTGGTGACCTCAGCACGGCAGACACCGGGGTCTGACATCAGCATACCAGACAACCCCGGGGCAGGCCTGTTTGACTGCCTCTACCCCACTGCACGGACATGGTCATGGTCCTGCACTTCAACCCCTTGGGGGCATCAGACATACCCACCAGGGCCGATGCCCAGCATGCAGCTGCCACTTGGCCATGGCGCGGCCTCCCACATGGCCATGGCATCGTGGGACTGTGCAGTCATAGTGCCGTGTGTGCTGCCCTGCCCTGCCATCTGCTGCTGTTGCCACACGCACGCATGTGTGGTGTTGATGCAGCATAAATGCTGTGGCGTGCATGTATGTTGTGCCCCATGTGCCCTGTGTGTATGGACTGTGCTGCTGGAACATGTGGCATTGAGGTGATGAGGGCTGCTCAGCACCGGTGGTGCCAGATCACTGGTGCCATGCTTCTGATCCATGCCATGTCCCACATCGTGTGTGTGTGTGTGTGTGTGTGTGTGTGCCTCCTTGTGTGCATGCCAGTGCTGCATGTGTGTTTCTGCACACCTGTGTGCCAGTGACTCTGTTGTGTGTAGTGCACACTGGTGTTTGTATGCTATCCACTAAGCACACCCCTGCCACGGTGTGGAGTACTGTCCTGTGATGTCCATGCTACTGTGTTTGAACACCCACTTGTGTTGACCAAATTGCTCCCTTGCAATTGTGTCCCTGTGCCTCCTTGCCTCCTGCGCTGCTCTGGGGTCCCTTCTTCCAGGGGGTTGCTGCCCACCACCCTCCAGCCCTTCATCACCCTCATCCATCCTACTGTCACCCTCCTCAGCCTTGGCAACTATTCCACGGTCAATGGCCATGTTGTGCAGGATGCAGAAGGCCAGAAATATGCCACAGGCCATTGATGGGCTGTATTGTAGGGCACTGCCTGACCTGTCTAGGCAATGGAATCATGACTTAAACATGCCAAGGACATGCTCAATGACATTGCGCATGCTGGCATGTGCCTCATTATATCTGTCTTCCATGAGGGGCAATGGCATCTGGTAGGGGGTGAGCAGCTATGCCCTTAGTGGGTATGTGCTGTCACCTGGGTGAGAAGAGACATTTAATTAGTCTACTGCTGTGCTGCCGCATGCTCGCTGTCTGCCATGGTGACAGTCTGCCCTCCCCGCCTGCCCTCCCCCTCGTGGCTCACTGTCACAATGGCACATGTCCTACTCCCCGACAAGGTGGCCCATGGGGATGTCTCCCTGCTCGAACCTGTGGCACAGCGCGAAGCTGTGCCATATGAAGGTATCATGTGCACTCCCGGGGTGTGTGGCACAGACACTGATGATGCACCCTGTGGCATCGCACACCACCTGGCAGTTGATGGAAGGATACCCCTTGTGGTTTATGTACACTGGTTCCTCTGGGCTGGGCGGTGTGCAGATGCCAACGTGAGTGCAGTCAATGGCCCCGATCATGTCTGGCATGCGTGCCACCTGGCAGAACTCCTGCATGTTTGCTGTACACTCTGCCTGTGCACTGCAAAAAGTGTATGTACTCCGACACATGTGGCAGCAGAGTGTTGGGGAACTGGGTGAGGAAGCGGGACATGGCTGACTGGGTGATTCCCATGGTATCCTCAGTGGGTCTTTGGAAGGTGCCAGTGGTGAGCAAGCACATCACAGCAGTCACGTTGGTCTCCACTGACATGGCATGACTACATCTGGTGGGTGCCTGCATCTTCTCACTGCACAGCTCACATAGCTACCTCAGAACTGCCCTGTTCAGGAGGTACTGGCCCACTATCTCCATGTTGCATAAGTTCTCGAACATGACCCTGGCACGGTACCACCTGTATTGGGCATACTAACGCCAGGCCCTTCGTCGGCCATGCAGGTGTTCAGTGTTGGGTAAGTCACTTTTTCTATTACTTTTTATTACTCTTGGAAACTTGTTCCAGAAAGCACTGTGCAGTCACTAGCAAGGATGGAGAAGTACTGGAAAAAGTAATACACCTTACAGTTACAATTACTTATATCTTTTTATACAAAAGAAATACGTAACTGTAACTGATTACATTTATTTGAAAGTAAATAGTAACAAACCTATTACTTTCAGAAAATGTAATCTGTTATAGGTATTTATTATTTTTGTATTGTTTTTGTATAAAAAGAAGTAACTATAATTGTAAGGTGTATTACTTTTTCTGGAACTTCTCCGTCCTTGCTAGTGACTGCACAGAGCTTCCTGGAACAAGTTTCCAAACTTATTAAATAAAAGAAAAAGTAACTTGGTTACCAATCACTGCAGATGTTCCTCCTGCCTCCTCACACCCCCCTCATTATGGTGCCCATTAGGAATGGGCCACTGTCCATCTCTCAAGTCACTGTGCCTGTCTCTGGCTTCCTGTGGCACACTGCCCCGCCACCCATTTGTCTGTGTCTGTCTCTCTATCTCTCTCCCACTCTGTCTGCCTCTCTTCCACGCTCTCTCTCTTTCTCTCTTGCACTCTCTCACTCCCTCTCTCTCTGTGCACACTGTTGCCTATCTGCTGTCTGTGTATTTGAGCCTGTTTTTAAATGCTCAAGTCTGCCTAGCACAACTTGGTATTTGCTCCACACTTGTGCCTTGCTTTCCCATTGAATATGCCATTGGCCATATATTCATGGGCACGCCACCATGCACTTGAGCCACATGCATTACAGTTGTGCATTTGTGCAATGGGATTTGCACTGCACCGCAGTTCACTTTCAATATCGCCCAGCAGTGCAACTCAGGACTTGAGCCATGCGTGACTGCTTTGAATATCTGGTCCATATAGTGTATGGTAGAATGCTGTTATACATGGAATTCCATGCCTGGAATATGCTTGTTCTGCTGCAGTACTGACATCATTATGTTGTAAGGTGTATTACTTTTTCTAGAACTTCTCCGTCCTTGCTAGTGACTGCACAGAGCTTCCTGGAACAAGTTTCCAAACTTATTAAATAATAGAAAAAGTAACTTGGTTACCCATCAGTAGTGACACCACTACTGCAGCAGAACAACTTGGAATGCTGCCACATACTGTAGCTATTCACTTTCTTTGGTAGAACAGCATTCTAGAACCTCAGGAGACTTCACAAGTCAGTTTCATTGTGAAAGAGGGAAAAAAACACAATGCACACATTTCACATAATAGTATACACTATAAAAAATACAGGATGAGCAACTTTATGCACAACCAGTGTGTTCTGTCACTTCGGGGTTCTGAGTTCCATGGACCTCGAGTGCAAAGCTCTCGAGGTCAGAGGGAATCAGAACCCCTCTGTGGCAGAACACACTGGTAGTGCATAGTTGCCCATCCAGAATTCTCTATGTATTAAGTAGGAATGTATAATTGAATAAGAGATTGTAAATACTTTTAATTTTCCTTCTAGTAGAAAAATCAAGGAGTGTGAACAGAAACTCCTACAGTATATATATAGGGTCAGTGTAGGTTTTTAGAACAGCTCTATATAATGAGGAAGTACATAATGTACTTAAAATGTTTTGAAATAAGTAATATGTGAGTCTTGGCTCAAGCAATGCTATTAACAGATGTGGGACTAGAAACAGTAAGTACTCAGTTTGTGAAAATAATGAACTAAGTTACCACAAGATGATTACTTTTATATCCTGGAGGGTTTCAGTAGGAGTTGTTTGTGAAGCACCAAATTAATCAAATTGAAATAACCAGAAAGCTATAATTGTCAGGCTATATGAAATTAATAGCATGTTGGATCTTTCATGAATATGAACATTTTTTCTTCTGGCATATTAGTCCTGACGAAGTGGTCTGAAGGTTTCACCATGAAGGGTCAGTGCATGTGTTACATGTGCCTTGTTTAGGGTTTCAAAAGCTTTTACAATAAAAAAACTTAAGCAACACACTCATGCGTGGGTCAATTATTTCCACTTTGCATAGTGTGCAATTTAACCCTTCCCATTCAATATTCTGTTCTGGGTTTCTTGTTCCCTTTGTGCGTCACTTTTGTAGGACCACCTTTCAGATATCTGCAGTTCCCTCTGCAGCTCCCTACTCCCTTCCTCACTATTTACTCTGCCACGGAGCTTAATGCTACCTGTGAAGGGAGACATCTTGCCCTGCACTCCTTCTCCTGTGTCACGATGAACATATTAAAAAAGGACTGAACCCAGGACAGAGCTCTGTGTCACCCTACTCGTGACCTCCCTCTCCCTTGACTTGGCCCCATTTACTACCACCCTCTGCTGTCCCCCCGACTCAGCCAGCGTTCCACCCATCTAATTAGATTACCAAATTTAATTAAAGAACATGTCCATGATTGGTATATGTAGTTTAACTTAAAGAAATGTTCAGTAATGCATATGGGGAAAAAAAACCCAAAACATGATTACACCCTTTATGGCACCACTCTTAAAAGAAAAAACAAAAAAAAAACAACAGCAACAAAAGAGATTTATTGCTCATAGTTACTCATGATAAAAAGGAAAAACTTCACAAACAGTATGATTAAGTCTGAACAGGCAGAGAGGTGGCAGCCCCAGCTCCAGTGACAGAGTGCCACTTGTAGGGGGAAATTCAACACTTTGATGCAGTTCTGTCACAAGGCAGGGGGCACTAAGTCTATAGGGGGATTTGGGCCCAAACAAGGACACCTTGAGTATTTAGACCAGCATTCAGAGGCCAAGGGTTTCACAGTCACAACTTAATTCAGAGGCATGAAAAGCTGACTGTAATTTATAAAGCGTATCCATATTCCTTTTATTTCAACTCTCCAACATCTTTAATGCAACAAATGCAGTTCCTGTGCAGATTTCACAATTTATGTACAAACATTCCACAGCACTTGTTTATAAAAGTGCAAATAACTCAAAGTACAGGTCAATCTGTGCAGAGATGATTGGTAGACTTATAGAGAATGGGCTGAACTTGGCCGGCCAGCACAAAAACATGGTTCTGCTGCAAGCTTTAGTGTTCCTGCAGTTTACAGGTATATAGCTTACTCCCTGGAAGTGTAGAGGCTGCTTTGGCTGTCAGGCCAGAAGAGATCTGTATAAAAACATTTAATCCCTCGGTTTCAGGGCTCCATAGGACAATGTCCTCAGTTTTTCATTTTTTTTTATTTATGTGTTCTAGGATTACAAATACCTTTTAGCCGAGGCTCTTTTACAAAGGTTCAGCGTCATTGGTACAATTGAGACAATCATAAGCAAAGATAACAGTTTATAAATTAAAAAAAAAAACAAAAAAAAACACATAGTCTTGTAGATAAAAAAAGACCAATAAGGTGAAACTTTGAGGAGGGGAAGGGAAAGAAGGAGGAGGGTGACATCAAGGAGACTAAGTGGATGGGAGAAAAGGGAGGTAGGTTGGGGACAGAGAGAGGAGAGGTAGAAGGTGGATAAGAATAGAGGTAGTGCAGCCAGGTGGCATTTGTCATGGGCCAGCAGGGGAGGTGAAGATGGGGGGGTACTGGCAAAGTGCAGGAGTAGATGTGGATCCAAAAAGGGCATCTTCAGCTATGGAACCAAAAGACATGTTTAGCCACAACACAGCATGTTTTACCACGTAAACCTGGATAGACTAGCTTATAAAATGAAAATAAACAACAGGTTTAAACTACCAGCACTTCTGAATGGACCGCTGACTGTGCCAGTGCCCTTTCTTCAGAACTTAGGAAAGACCCTAAACAATATAAAAAGAGGTTTTGTATGTAGGCTAGATTATGTTATTGTTCATTTATATGGAACCTATGTGAGGCCACACACTGATTATTGGGTACAGTTCTAGGGGCCATCAACTGCCGGTGATAAGGGACCCTGAGAAGATACAAAGGAGAGCAACACAAAATTATTTGAGGACTCAAGCATATTAAACATCAATAAAGGCTATACACATATTGAGACTACATAGTCTTCAGGGCTGGATAGTAAAGGGAGATTTACTAATGAACTATGAATTAATTAATGGTTGTGATTTAGTTTGTTCACTGGGAATGGAAGTAAAAATACAGGTCCACCATACCAGAGAGTATCACAAAACACTCACACAATTTTGAAACAGGAAAGGGAAAGTATTACTACACACAGAGAGTGGTGACCCTTTGGAATTGTTTGCTTAGCAAAGGATGTGGATATATGTGCATTTAAATGTGCCTTAGGACATGGATGGAGGATCATTTTGGGATTGCTACCACTGAATAATGGGGGGCAGTTGCATACTCATCATGCCTCCTTCTGCCTTCCTCTCCCAGTTATTCCTGACATGATTCCTGAAGAGATACATTTTGGAAGTGCACAATCCTGGTTTCTCAAGTTTTCCACTTTCCTTATTTCCCTTTCTCCACCCACACTACTATCCAGCCACCATCCTTGGCCTTGTTGGCCCTCTGCCATGTTTGTGGCTGTAGTATCCCTACCGGCCCAGTGGTGTTGGCCTTCAAATGGCATATTTCATCCCTTGCAGGATAAAGTTCCACTCTCAGGGTTTGGAACCTTCTACAGTTCAGGCAGTGGCCAAATTCCCAGAGCACCTTCTGGGTCCCCACTGTCCCATACCCCCTCCACTCCTCCCACATGCCCCCAACAGTGTCCCCTCTGCATGCTTGTATTGCTTTTTATTCTAGTTACTTTAACAGTATAGTGTGTTCAACTAGTTATGGCACTTCTACTAATACTGCTGCACTGTTTTTTGGAGGTACCTGAGACTGGACTTTACCCTACTATCTACCCATGTCCAGTTATGCAAGCACAAAGGCAGTTCTAGTGGGGGTAGGAGGAAATTGATTGTTGGTTAGCTAGGATCTGCAGCTTATCCAATAGGTAGGGAAATGGGTAGACTGGGTGGGCCAAGCGGTCCTTACCTGTCATCAAATTCTATGTTTCTATGTTTCTGTCCTGTGAATCCACTTTCTGTCTATATACTCTAAATAGGTTTTCCCCCCTTCCGCTTGATGTGGCTAAATAACTTTACTAGGATTGTTTGCTCTGCTCTAATCTTACTCCTGCTTCTCGTTCCTCATTCACCTTGCCAAGGTCCGTTGTGGATGCCCCATGCAGATGCTGCCCTCCTGCACTGTGGCCCTCATGCTGCAGATTCCCAAATACTCTGGGATAGCTATGTCTTGTAGGAAAAAACTACTATGCTGCTAGCACCTGACTGATGCCAGGCTGTTACGTCACTCCATCCCCCTCTAAATGGTGCCAAAAGCAATTGCTGATTTCTACCCCTTAACTACACACAAAGTACCCCTCCTCCCTTTGCAACACATAGTACCCATTAGTTTGCAAAATAATTCAGACAATAATGAAATAAATACTAACTAACTAACTAACTAACTAAAGCAATCAGTACAGTAAATAAATAAAAAAGTCATACCCTGGGCTGAA
The DNA here is from genome assembly GCA_016271365.2 of Neoceratodus forsteri. Taxonomy (NCBI): domain Eukaryota; kingdom Metazoa; phylum Chordata; order Ceratodontiformes; family Ceratodontidae; genus Neoceratodus; species Neoceratodus forsteri. The sequence goes on from CM057453.1 coordinate 81,885,624, forward strand.
GAGACATCTTGCCACCACCATTCCCAGCTGACCCTCGCTGTTCCTAGCTGGGATGGAGTTTCTTGCGGATGGCATCTATATGATGGGAAAAGTCAAGGAAGCAATTTGCATGATCAAGCCTTCCCTCCTCCATTGCAACACACAGTATCCAACAATTTGCAAAATAATTTAGGCTGGGGGGCTCTGTGGAGCTTCCGATATGGTGCACGCTTTTCTTTGAGCTGCAGATGGAGCTAGGTATAAATTATAAAATTTACTGAGTATACTGACTTGAATTTGCCTAAGTTGGTGGCTCTAGATCTATTATTGACAGAGAGACTAGAAAGGGGCACTAAAAAAGATAAGCACGCAGCACAGAACTTAGATGCCTACCTTTCTTCAGCATTGGGCTCGAGAGGTGCAGGATGTGGGCTGACCAACTTCTTAGATACGAGGACTTCAGACACTCCAAACCCTCAAAGCATGGCAATACTGGGGAAGATCCAGGCATTGAGGGAAGAAACAAATTGATGGCTGGTTGTAGTGGAAGCTAGAGTTACTGAACTTGACACTAAGGTGCAAACGAGTGCTTCACATATCACTGAGCTCAAGTCTCAAGCGGAACACCAGTGACAGAGAAATGTGGCCTTCGTGCAGGACTTTCATTTTCTTCAAACTAAAATAGAGGCCTTAGAGAATGCACAAAGACAAGCAAATGTCCATATAGTTGGCTTTCCTCCTAGGCTGGCGGGGAGAACAGAGATATTAGTAACGGTAAAGCACCTGATTTTTACAGACTTGGGCTTGTTGTCCGAAGACTCCGGTATATGTATCACAAAGACCTTTGTGATCCCTATTACAGCCAGACCATGGAGCACCACCAGAGAGCACCCTCTCACAGCCATAGTGACACTCTCAAGCCCAGAGGCCTGTATTCCTTTGCTGCAAGCTGCTAGGCAGCGAGGGGATGTTATATGGGAGGGCAGTAAAGTTGCTCTATTCCCTGATATTTCTTCCAAACCCAAAACTGGAAAAAAGCCTTACAGGTGATGAAGAAAACTCTTCTGTAGAACGGAATTCCTACTCAACTTTTATTTCCTGCTCATTTGTAAATCTGTCATGCAAATAAGACTCATGTCCTCATGGACCCTGAAGCTGCAGCAGCATTTGCCTTAAAACTACTTGATGTTCAGCATGCTTCTAAGGGTTTTGAGGAGAAAGCTGACTCTGATTTGGACCCTAATGATTGAAAACTGAACTGTTTTTTTTTCTTTCTGGCTACCCTGCCTTTCTATAGTCTCTTAAGAGATTGTTCTGTATGACTTTTCTCAGTATATCAATATTGCTATTGTATGCCAGTTTGCTACAAGTTACTATGCCATGCGGATTAAGCTCTAGTGAATTCCTTAGTGCTGTTTATGCATGTTATCACGTTACCCATAGTGGAGACCAGTTCATTGTAGGAGCAAGATTATGCTCCACTCAATTTGTGAACTTTTATATATATTTCCTGTAGCTAGCCTGTCTCCCTACCAGCCATCTGGTATGTGCTTTAGTGGTAGGGGTGTAACGTAACATAATTAAGTCTAGAGCACCTGTTATGACCCCTTTATGGTTTCATTATGGGGGGGCCCAGTCTCCCACTTTATATTTTCTATCCTATGAGAGGCAAGAAATCTTGGCCAATATCCTGCAAGTCATAGAATAGGTGAGAATGGACTCTTCTACACTATTACCTTGCTGGGTTTTTACACCTAGGACATACTTGGCAGGCCAGTTGTAGTTAATGGACATATGTTTGTTGTATAATGAGCTGTATGACCTCTAGCCTGTACATTGATCATCTGGGTTGTATGTTGTTTACTTTTGTTTGTATTCAGTGAATAAAGTGTTTGCTATATTTCATAAAATACTACAAATAAAATACAAAAAAATAATAATTTAGGCCACAATAAAAACTGACAAAAAATAAAGAGATTGAACCCTTGGCTAAAGTATCCTCTTGCCACCACCGCTCCCAGCTGACCAGACATTCCTAACTTGAAATGAAGTTTCTGGTGAATGGTATCTATGTGACAAGAGAAGTCACTGTAACAATTTACATCATCTAATACCTTAGCAACTTCAATATCTATATAAATCTCAAAATCCTGATAGGTATAAATCTAATATTTCATGTTTCTTAAGATGTGTATTTATATGTTCCCAGATTAACTTTCCTAATATATTAGAGATAACTGACAGAAGAGAGATAGGTCTTTCATTATTCAGATCATCAAAAGAATGACCCTTGTGACTAGGAACCACTCTAGATGTCATTTATGCTCTTATCCTTATGAACAAATAGGGAATGATTTAATACTTGACTGCATTTTGTGACTGATTTATTTACTGTTTTAATTACCATACTCTTACAGTATTCTTCCTAACCCCTTTTTTATGATTCATACAGCTACCCCCCAGCCCAGTCAGTTAGCCCTGTGCCCCAGAGGAGCACTCACCTTTTCCCTTATGGCTTATGCTCCAGGACAGGGGCTATGGGGTAGGAAACACCTGAAGTGCCCACTTGTGGTAGGTGAGTGGATCCTGTCATGCTGGGCTGGTGGGCATGCATTGTAGAGCTCGAGCATTCCATTGGTCATGCGATCTGGTTGACCAGAAATTTTTCACCATTAACACTTCAACTTCTTGACACTGGCATGATGTGTTAACTGGACATCTGTGAAAATGGGTTTTTAGCCTGCAGACCTTTCAGTATAAAATAAAAATGAAATTAAATGAAATACTGAGCAATGAGAGCATGCAACAGAAATTCCAGTCACAGAGATGGAAGTCATCTCTCACACTGGTCTCCTTGTTGACTTGCACCATCTATGAGCCCCTAGGTGATGCTCATGCAATGTGGATTGGCCATCCCCTCTTCCTGAGGAGGGGAGCATCATATTGGATGCCCAAACTTCCTTCCCCACTGTCTGCTGCTGTCCCTGGCTCTTTTCCAAATCTGGGGTTCTGATGTCATGGGTGGTACGCTTGATACTGCACTGATGGGCTGTCTTCTTTGTGACTGAATAATATATAGTTATGACTCTTACAACTTCTGACCCTTTAACAAGCTACAGTGGTAGACAGTGCTATCAGTAGAGATATCACAAGTTATGGTGGGCCATGAAGTGATATTGTTCTCATTAGGTCTATGTTACCTACTGCAGAGAAAGTGATAACAGCATGCAACATGGCCCAGCATTGTCCAGTATGGCTACTGATGGCTTTGGCTACCACTGACTCAGCAGGTAGCATACTCGCTTCTGAGGCCAGGAGATCAGAAAGTTGTGGGTTCTATCCCCACACCAGGCACTTGGGTTAATATCCTAATACTGACATGTAGTGCAGCTTGAGAGGGGTGCTGCACTCCTGAGGTGCTGTCTTTCAGATGAGACGTTAAACCAAGGTCCCATCTGCCTGTTCTGGTGGTAGTTCAGGTGGATGTTAAAGATCCCATGGCACTTTTCAAAAAGAGTAGGGGAATTTTTATTGAGAACTCCATGACAAAACAAACAGCAAAAGATTAACACTCAACATGTAACAAAAATAACACAGCAAATATACAAAAAAATCAATCCACAGTTGCAAGAATACATATCATACATCATCCACCCAATGTTCACAATTTACCCACAGGTGTTTCACCCTTGCAACGCCATATCTTTTATAATCCCCACACCTTATGTTCTGCAGTGTTTGTTGCACATTACATAACAGCTCTGCAAACATCATTGTCCTTTGTTGTGTTACCCACATACATCTGGATTGCCAAACATAGTATCTAATTACTGAAAAAATAATAAACAAAGTATCAACCTGGAAGTTTCCCCATTCTCCCCTATGAACACCATACATCAATGTACAGTAAGTTAAAGATTCAAATAAATGCCCATGCTACCTTGTTGCCAAATATGCCCAAAATTATCATACATAATGACATTTCAAAAAGAGATGATTCTGAGATTCCAAAACCGCTATACAGTGTTCCCTAGTACAGTACCTGTCACACATCTGTTTATGTTTATTGTTATTTCTAACAGGTAATCTCCCATAACTACTCAACCATACACTGTCCCATATAAATTCTGGCATCCTTTTATTAGAAAAAAAATTGATGACTAATCCTACGTAATCTGCAGGACATTCTGGGAAAACTATCACATCCTTAAATTCCAATAGCACAATATGCTTATACAACTGTTTTCTATCCAAAGTTTCTAGGAGAAATATTGTTAACCCCCATTTCATCAAGTTTTTAAATGTTTCCAGTCCATATTTCGGAAAACTGGAAAGTTTTGTTAATGGACCCGATTTGCCAGCTCTCCAATAGGGCAACCCTTGTACCAGCCAAGCCCGTACATAAGGGTGCCATATTTTATCTCCAGGCCTAAAGATGGGACTCAAGTTATAGGACACAAAAATACTAACATAAAAAGCTATTGGATTGACCATATCTATACCACCGTCCTGTATGCTCCTGTACATATGCCCTCTCTTTATGGGGTTCAATCTACTCCCCCTAAAGGCTTGAAAAAAATACTTAACAAAGCAATATATAAAGAAACCAGGGATGGAAACACATAACTTATATACAAAAAAATGGGAACCAATAATGACTTTATCAATAGTACTCTTTTCTTTTTTGCTATCTGTCTCCCCTTCCATCCAGCTACTAATCGACATGCTCTATCCATTCCCTTATTCCAGTTATCATGAACCGTCTCCCTGGAACCAAATTCAACCCCTAAAATGGTCAATGGCTCTCTATTTATTTTAATACCAGCTGTACTTCCCTGCTCAGGCAAAGGGGTATCCTCTAATGGTACTCCTTTACTTTTATTAAAATTAATCTTGGATCCTGAGCATTTTGAAAATAAATTCAAAATGTCCTTCACATAAGTCCCTTCAGCTTCTTGGGATAAACAAAATACCAAATCATCCACATAAATCATTATTTTTACCGATGGAGTATCAGTACATATACGTATTCCCTTAATCTGTTCATGTCTAACAATTAGTCTAATGAAAATGTCTATAGGAAACACATACAAGAGAGGGCTAAGGGGACAATCTTGCCTCAACCCTCTATCCACTAAAATGGGGTTACCAATCCAGCCATTGATATTAGGAAGTATCGTTGCCTTCTGGTACATTGTATAAATCCATCCCACAAATTCATGTGGTATTCCATAAGCCTTTAGGACAGAAAATAAAAAGTTATGTGCCACCTGATCAAATTCCTTCTCCTGATTTAGGCCTAGAATAAATCCTTCTATTTTCTCTTCTCATGCAATGTGAAATTGTTCCCGTAATACTATCAAATTATCATATTGTGCTCTACCCTGGATAGCACACGTCTGCTTTGGACTAATAAACGTATCTGCCACTTTAGATAATCGGTTAAGCAAGATCTTACTTAAAATTTTCAAATCTGTATTTAACAAACTAAGCGTTCTCCAATTTTTTAAGTCCTATCTAGGCCCCTTTTTATGCAACAAGATTACCAGAACCTGATACATAGATCCAGCCAAAGAAGAATTATTTAGCATTTCATTAATAACCCTTACAAAAACAGGAACTATTTCCTCCTGAAAAGTCTGATAAAAGGCAGCCCCTAACCCATCAGTCCCTAGGGCTGTCAGAATTTAAAGAGGGAACAGCAAATCTTACTTCATCAACTGAAATTTCCTCCAGTAAGCTCTGTTTATCCAAATCATTCACTTCAGGCAAATGTAATTGTTCCAACTCTATAGCCAAATTATCAATCCCCGAGTATTTCTTAAAGAGAGACACCAAATACATTTCTACCACATTTAACAATTCATGTGGGGAAGAAACCTGTTACCGTTGCCAACTGAGTAATTAATTTATTACCTACCCTATCACTGCATTCTTTAAAAGGGTCCAAAGCACTTTTATGCAATTTCAGGCCAAGTCTTTGTTCTTGTTCTAAAGATTTAGCTCTGTCATACTGTAGGTCAAACATTTGTTTCTTAACATTCTTGATCTGTGTACTATAATCTTTTCTCTCTGTTTCTGTAAAGGATATCTTTTTCTGTAACTAGCCTCTCATACTCAAATAATCTAGATCATTTTTATTTGCTATGGTCCTAGACCATTGTTGGAAAATAGCCTTCCAATCAGTTTTGGTATCTTCCCACCATAAGGCAATATCATCATACATATAAATTACAGAAAGCCTCACTACCCACTCCCTTCTCCATACTCTTTTAACTCCTTCATCTTCCATAATCTTGTTATTAAGCCTCCATTGATTTTTGTTACATCTAGGTACAGTACCCCAAACCATTTTTACCGTTATTGACCTATGGTCTGTAAACTCCCAGGCCCTCACAGTTACAGGCTGTACCTGTAAATTAACTGAAATCAGCACAAAATCTATTCTAGTGGAGATTGAGGACTTAAGTATTACCTCCAGATGAATGTTTAAGTCTGTATGCATCCACTAACTTCACTGTCTTAACAATATTAATGAGTTCTTGTGAATCACAAAAAGAGTTTTGTGGTGTTCAACCCTTTATCAGAGGGTACAATTAAAGTCCCCTGCCCAAACAACCAACCTAGAGGTATGAAGAAATAGTTGAATATCCTTCAATAATGCAACTCTTTGTGCTTTAGTCTGTGGGGCATATATTGTAATTAATCTAAATCTTCCCCCATTAAAATTAATGTCAAGTAATAGGGCCCTGCCAGGATAAATATCTACCAACCGAGATACTTTTAAATCTGAATTTGCAAATAAAATTCCAACCCCATCATACGTAGTTTCCCCATGGACCAGAAGGTGGCACCCTTAGTCCAAATGTTATTGGCAGCTTTAGCTTCAAAATTTGTTTTAAGGCTAGTATCTTGAATACAAAAAATATTGCATCCCTGTTGTTTCAGAAGATTCAATATCACTACCATTTTTTTATGGCTCTTTATACTATTGACATTAACCGTGGAAATAGTCAAGGGAACCATATGTAGAATGGGGGAGTAGAAGCTTTAACCCATCACTCATGAAACCTTAGCTACCCGTCTATGCCTAGACCTACATAGGGTAGACTCTTCCCCCTTTCCGTCCTCTTCCTCCCCTTCTGAAGTAATATCAGTAGTGGTTGAAGCCCTTGAAGAGTTATCTGACTCTTCCCCCTCTGACTCGTCCCTCGGTGTCAAAACTGCAAACTTATTCCCACTCTTCCAACCATCAGGGCTTTTCGTTCCACCTTTAGACAAAGGGGAATTCTTAGAGTAAATTGCCTTCCCTGACCTGTTCCATTTTTTAGTGAGAACTTTTTTAAATAGCTGCTGAGAATCTGGAGGGGGAAGGGGGCATATCTGATAAACCTGAGTCTTCAGGAGCTGTAATGAGAGAAGTAGGTGCTACATGAGAACCTGAAGGGACTTTTGAAATCTGAGTGTCACTAGTTTGGACCTGTCTATCATTCCCCTGTTGTTCTACACTCTCTTGTTTCTCCTCTTCCGGGGGTGGGGGGCCTGAGTCCTATGAAGTCTGTTTGCCTCCTGAACAGCTACTTTTTCACTTGCAATCGATGGGCTATATTAATTAACCCCTCATGAGATGGACAGTCATCCCTGTTATGGACGCCCAAGGACACTTCCCATACCCATGTCCTATTGTCTCACACAAATTGCATTTAAACAGATTAAGGCATAGGTGACCAAACTCTAAACAGTGATTACAATGAGGAGTATCACATGCAGTATTGAGATGAGTCCTCAACCCACATTTGAAACATGCCTTAGGCTGATCAAAATAAAACAAACTCCCTCTATCTTTTCCCAAGAAAAATCTATTAGGAAGGTGCACAGGTCCATTGTTAGTAGAATATAGTTTCACCTGCAATTTCCACCCCCCATTCCATATTTGTTCACTATCGAGAATTGGTGCCAGTTTATCCAACACTTTACACCGTTGTCTCAACCAAAACAAAATGTCCTCTTTATTAACACCTTCATTTTGTAACATAATAGTGATTAATGTCACTGTAGGTTTAGTTAATGGAACTGCTAAAAATGAAACCCACACTGGTGTATTTTTTAATTTCTGATATTGCACCCCAAATCTGTCCAAGTTACCTACAGATTTAAAATTGACGTCATAGTTGGAATTTCCAGTGTGAATAAGTGCAAAAATTTCCGAAGAAAAGAATTTCATTGTACCCTTCAATAATTGTCTTGCTATATACAATCTATCTGGTGGATCTTCCAGACCCCCTTTATATATTAATCTAACTGCATTCTTCCTGGGGGCTGGTTCTCCTTTGTTCTGGAATAAATCCGCTAACTTAAACATTGGATTCAACCATGTATTCTGTTTTGGGTCCTGTAACACCTGGTCTGAAGGTCCCATTCTAGTACCATCCAACAAAGATGAGTTGGGAAGTACTGCACCACTACCTGGTAACCTGCATGTTTGTTGACCCATTACCATGTTGCAATTCAATATTACTTCCCCAGCCTTGTCCAAGTCTAGTAAAGGTTCAACATGTCCAGCAGTGGATACATTACTTTTATGTACAGTTGTAGTTTGTTGAATATATCATTGCATATTTTTATCCAATGGGTCAGGAATCCACTGCCCATCAGATTGCTGGAGCCACCCAGCCCCTTTTATAGCACGTTCAGGTGACCAGCCATTTTGGCACTGTAAGCTGTCCGTTTTCCCCAGGTGACTAACTCCGTCTTTTCCCAATGTGTGAAGGTTATCGGCCGTTGCAAGCCCCAGTACTGTACCGGATTGCTTTGTTCCTCCCACAGCGGTTTGTATGCTCGTTGTAATGGGAACACCGCTACTGGTCAGCGTTTTACCCTACCTGTGCATACCCAAGTGCTCGGTACAGACAGTTTTGTCAGACTCACCCAGAGATTCACTACCCATGTCCGGCTCTCGGCACACATCTCCCCGATGTCCACCACTGCCAGCCGATACTGAACGACGTTTCTTGATCTCCATGCTCTGCTCCTCAACATCCACCACGTCACTCTCTGGAGACAATACAGCTCGTGATTCAGTCATTTGATTTGGCAAGGGAGTGGTTCGCAAGGCAGCAATCTCAGCAACCAATAGTCTTCTGGAGTTTGCACCACTCCTCTTCTGCCAGGACAAGCTCCAATAATCATTCCTTTTCCAATAGATCAACATCTTTAACCTCCATAGGTTCAAATTTAACAACTCCATCATTTTCCGTGTCCCGTTGTGTAACCTCCATTTCAGTATCGAAGAATTCCTCCAGCAAATCATTAATTTCCGTGTTGTCCTCAGAAACAGTAGCCTGTCGATTTACCAGGACAGAGGAGGAGGCTTGCTCCTCTGTCTCTGACATCCTTCTCTCCCAAGGCTCACACCAAAGTGGCCATCTCAGCAAGACAGCCACAGATTCCCCGTGCAGCAGAGTAGGGGAATTTCCCTGGTACCCTGGCAAAATGTCCCCCCATTCACAAAAATACCACCAACAGCTTAATTTGGTTCAAGGTCAGTTGGCATTCATCTGTATCCCCCTCCCCGGGTCATGCCTGAAAATAGGCAGAATTTGTCTAGTGCACTTACCCGTTCAACAAAAAACTAAATAAAATAAAAAGTCACAAACATTTCCTTGAGAAAATGTAAGTTTCTATTATGGTCTGTGACCAGTGTTTATGTTGTTCATACAATCAAAGGGATGGGGGATTACATATATTTGTTACTTTTTTGTTTTACAGAAAACTGAATAGATACAAAAATAGAGCAATATTATTTTGTTATTATTTTATTACATTACGTCACCACTTGACATTCCGAATTTAGAAACAATGACATTTGTTTGTACTATATACATGCTAATTACTGAGCAACAGGCAATCATATGGAAACATTTCACATGACATCACCAGTAATAAAGTAAAACTGAGGTGAGGTTCCGAGGTTAAATCTATAAACTGATGTTTTTACAGCATACACAACAACAGTTTGCCAATCTTTGTCAAGTGAAACTGCCATTATTTCAGTGACTTGTAAATTCTGTTTTTTCAACTGGTACAGCTTACAAACATAGCATTTATTCACTGAACCTCTCTCTGAGCATGATTGAACAACTTGGACTCGTCACTCACTATCAAGAACTCGGTAAATGAATGTCAGCTTGTTTCTCACACGGTCAGCTACATATCTTGTTTTATATTTGTGCATTAATTTTTATTTATTGTTGAGTTTCTTTTATTTTGCCAGCTTTTCATGCCCTTTCCCCCTTCTCCTCTGACCCTCTCACCCCATCACACCAACAAACCAATTTTGGCTTCTTGTACCTCAAGTCATCAGTTTATAAAAAAACATCTAACCTTAAAAAACACTGATACAAAAAGTTCCGCTTTGTAATTATTTTTACAGAATTTAGTGAAAATAGATCATCAAATGGGTAAAAAGAATGATGGCTCCTAATTGGCCAAGAGATGCTTTCAGCCTATTCCAGCACAGCAGCTCGGCTGAAAGAAGCTGAAAAAAAATATGTTTACAAAATACATTCAATTTACTAAAAAGGATCCATTTCATAATCACAATGAGGCAGTCCAGGAAGTTCATTATAAATAGAATAAAGTATGGGGTGGTGTGTGTAAACTTTGAGTTTACACGCACCACCCCATATTTTATTTTATATAATTGCTGGGTCTTCCTTTTTGGTCACAGCAGTTATATGAAATAAAAAAGGCATTCTTGACTCCATCCTGTGTGGCCGTGGTCTGCTTTGGGTCGAGTGTGCAGTCATTTTCATTTATTTATTAATTTATTCCAAGTTTTCATTTTTCTGTGCCAGCAGGCAAAAGCTACATTTTTTAATATTTTGATTTTGTTTCTGGGGACTTACCACCGAGTTCAAGGGGTGGTTCCATCTCCTGTGCAAGGGAGCAGCAGTCAGAGGTCTGGGAGGAAAAGCTGCGGTGGGTGCTTGTGTAGACCGAGGGAAAACCATACGCATGTTTGCTATAATAAACACTCCTTTATTATAGCAAATCACAGCACCGTTTTCCTTTGGTCAAAAGGAAGACCCATTAATTACAGTTGCTTAAAAGCCCTTCTCAGTTGGTGGAAGCGCTCAGCTTTGTCTCATGCCTGAGCCCACCTGAAGGGGGCCTTTATCCCACCATAATGCAGTCTCTTTCATGCCTTTCTGCTTAAAGCAGTAGTGCAACAAAATTGGGAAAAGTTTGACCCTACCTTTTTTTCACTATAAAAGATTCCAGACATCTTCCAGTTTTATTTGGTGGTAATATTTTCTACTTCCACCAAAATCAAATATTTTAATTGATTTTTTTTCTCAAGAAAAAAAATGGCCACCACTTTTTGCATAGAAATAGCATTGTAGATTTGGGAAGGGTTACAACTGAAAAAATAAAAAAGGACTCATGGTGTACAGCAGAGAAGGTACATAGACAAGTACATTTGACAGGTATGTTAATATTTTTCTTAATTGTAGCTGAAACTAGCTTTTTTTTAAAATAATTAAAAAAAATGTTTCATTGCACTGCTGCTTTAAATAACAGGTAGGAAATCATCAGTAACGAGGCTGAAGTTCCATTGAGGGATTTAGGCAACATCATAAACCACAAGCGCGAAACTTGAGTGGTTAATGTTGTCACCGGAATCCCAAGAAGGAATGACAATCTATACCTGTCTGACACTTCTGGAGGGTCTCATGCTGCTTCTGTGCTGTGAGGTGTATGGCTGAGTTTAAAGACTGGATGACCTCAGATTGGTTACAGTATGTTTCAACCTGGGTAAGATGGATGCCATGGTTGTTGAGCAGGGTACTCAGGGCCCAGTGATGATGGATGGAATGACATCTTTTCCCTCATTGGGCAGTCAACCAGTCAGAGCTTTAAATCTGGTTAAGAATTTTGCAAGATCAACAGGTATCAACTGTGGTCCAGGCTTGTTTTTACCTTCTGTATAATATTGCCAGGATCAAACCACATCTAGTCCTTAGTGATCTGGCTATGATACTTCATGCCTTTGTCACCTCTAGGTTATTGCAATGCTTTATACTATCTGGAGGTTTGTTGCAGTGGCTGTAGCTAGTCCAGAATTCTGCAGTCCAGCTGATTGTGGGCTCCTCTCATAGGGACCACATTACACTGGTGCTGCATGCTCTGCACTGGCTGCCTATGCAATGACGCATAACCTTCAAGATATGCTTGTTAACATTTAAGGCCTACGTGATCAAAGACCAGATTACTTTACAGACTTCCTCATTCCCTACCACCCAACTCACCCCCTCTGCTCTTCCGATGTGGGCCTTTTGTCTGTCCCTTCATCTCAGTTGTGACAAACAGGGGACAGGATGTTCTGTGTTGCAGCCCCGACATCTTGGAATGCCTTACCAGCTTACGTTAGATCTGCCCACATAGTTGAGGCCTCTAAGTCCTCCTTAAAAATGTATTTATTTCAAGAAACATTCCTAGACTGTTCTTGATTATTGTTTATGTTGCTTATAAATTGTGTAAATCATTATTTATTCCATTATTTTAGTTGTCCTTACTCAGGCTGCTGAATGTTTATTGCTCTTGTCATTTTAAAGTACTATGAGTCCTTTGGAAAGGGCACTCTGTAAATAAAATTGCCTTGACAAACTTAGTTACTACTGATTTCTGTTATTTTTTAATATATGGACCACTCCAGCCATTCACTCTCATAATACCATTGATCTGCTTTCAGAATGATAATATTATGACTTTCAGATGTCAGAACGATGGTATTATTAGTATTTGATGTCAATGATTCCTTCAGGGAAAAAAATGAGACCAATGTATGACAACAGTACTACTCGGTCAGATTGCTAAGTACAGTTACCAAAAACAATAGTTCTGCTTGTACAAACTGTATGGTCTACAGTGTTAGCATTAACAGAGATCTGGAGAGCTTCTTACTAACCCATGCACCTCACTTCCCCACATATTATCACTTAATTACTGGTGTTATTTGTAGACACTGCAAACTCAGTCTGGCTAGTTCTCATAATATTCCCACTCACTGCCAGACAGAAAAAAAGACTTTTTATTTTACCTCAGGATTCCAAAGAAACCATAAAGCCTGGCCAAGGCAATGATCCATCAGCAATGATATTTCCTAAAGTAAAGATATGTGATTTTCATAAATGTGTTAGCACACAGCTTTACACTGACCTAAGATGAAATAACTTGAGCCTTAATTATATTTAACATGATTTGGCTACTCTCTGGTTTCTACATGAAAACTGAAACTGTCTGTGATGTGTTTCAGAATAACAGTGTCATAACAAATCAGCTGCCCTTCTTAGTCATCATATAAAACTATCCTTTTGATAAGTGTAATACACTGTAAACAATTTACATCAAGTCTCAAAAAATGCTGATGTTAACAGTACCTAATTTCTAGGGAGAGCATAGTTATGGGCAGTGCAGATGTGTGACAGCAACAATGATTTGGGTACTAGAGGGTCAAACAGCATAATGGGAAGAGCATCAAACTGCCAGTGAACTATAAAATGCTGTAAGACCTGATAGCACAACCTTGGAAATGGGAGTGGAAAACATTCTGCCTTGATAGTCCCCTTTCAGCTCTCTGTGGACAATAGTCAAAAGCTCAGTATCAATAAACCCAACTAATTCAGCATAATGTTTTCAGTTTGGAATAAGGTCCTCAGTGTAAAGAACCATGAACATGTGTGCGGGTATAAGTGTTTGTGTGTGTGTGTGTGTGTGTGCGGTATGCGTGCACGCGTATGCGTGTGTGTGTCATAGAAACATAGACTTTGACGGCAGATAAGGACCGCTTGGCCCACCTAGTCTGCCCATTTCCCTACCGAGAGGATAAACCGCAGATCATATTTAACCAACAGCCTATTTCTTCCTACCCCACACAAAAATTGTCTTATGTCTGTCCCACGCATTCTTGAATTCTCCCACAGTTTTAGACCCCACAACCTCCTCAGGAAGGCTGTTCTATGTGTCCACCACCCTCTCTGTGAAAAAATACTTTCTCACATTGCCCCTGAGCCATCCCCCTCTATCTTCAAATTGTGTCCCCTTATTCTTGCACATCTCTTTTTCTGAAAGATGCTACCCTCTTGGATTTTGTTGATTCCCTTGAGGTATTTGAAAGTATCTATCATGTCCCCCCCTTTCCTCAAGGGTATACATATTAAACTCCTCTAGCCTCTCCTTAAATGGCTTCTCTTGTAGACCCTGCACCATTTTGGTCACCCTCCTCTGAAGTGCCTCCATCCTGTCTATGTCCTTGCAGAGATGGGGTCTCCAGAACTGGACGCAGTACTCCAGATAGGGTCTCACCAACTGTCTGTACAGGGGGATAACAACATCCTGTTTTCTGCTGTGTCTATGTATGTGTGTGCATAGTGTTAAATGGGAAATTCTATTATGAGTTATAAAAGAGCTCAGCAGTAGCTTATATAAAGGAATATGGGTCTAGATTTTCAGAAGAGGGCGTATGCAGCCACAACTGTATGATGACCTTGCGTCTGCATTTGCATTCAAATTTCATCTGTAATAAATCTAAATTTTTATGGATGCATTCATTCATGACAAAAAGCAACATTTTGTGGTTGTTTGCAGAACAGTTAAATTCAAGGCTGGCCTATTGGCACAGCGGTAGAACTGCCACTCACAATGCCAGTCACCCATGTTCAGGAGCGAGTCCAAGTCACTGCAGATCCAGGGAGGATTAAGTATCCCAGAAGATGCTCTCTTTGAGGTGGGAGGGCCAATGCCTCCTTCATAGAACTGCCACCTGGGTGACCACAGGCAATTTATTTTTTATTTATCCAGGAGTTTTATCAGGAAGACACACTGAGTAATATTGCTCATTTCCAGATGTGTCCTGGGGAAGGTGTTGGCATCATCAGACTGTCTTTGCATTGGCATGCTCAGTATGCATGCACCTGGAGCCCTATGTATGCTGGTGTTCTGGGTTTGGGAAGAAATAAAGGGGAGAACCCAGTATTCACAGCATGATGCAAGACACGTTTAGACCCCACCATGATGAGCTGCCTCCTTTACCAAGAAGTGTCCCTTCTGGGCAACATCTATCAACAGGCTGTTCTCTCCAGTCTGGATGGTTCCACATAGGGCAAAAGGGAATAAGTGCAGGAGAAGTAGATGATTGGGCTGGTGGTCAGCCAGTGATAAGGGGCTACACTGGTGCTACAGGAGCACAAACTGTAAAAAGCATGTGGATAAAAATTTCATTTGCTTCTTATTTTTGATGCAAATTCATCTGGTTGTTTGGAAATATTCAGTCCTTTAAAAGAATGACTAGCATTTCAAAGCAGATACTACTGCAAGTGAAGTTAAAAATACAGGCAGCTAGATCTGTCTGAAAATCATTCCTGTAGTGTTTCAAGGGGATTTATTTATTTATTTGAATTTTGGTAACTAGGTAAGCCCACTGAGAAAAAAAATCCCTTTTTCAGGGGTGACCAAGGTAGGGTGTGGTGAGCTGCCCAGCTGCTAGCCCTTATTTGTAGATATTATTTTGTTGTATATATGTTTTTTTTAATATAATTACATGTACATGCCAGTATCAGCACATAAGCGCATAGGGAAAAGACTAGATTTATTTAAAAAAAAAAAAGGCTTGACCTTCTTTTGACCTGAAGGCAGCTATTTGCCAGGAACTGAAATTGTATTCCCAGTTTTTTTTTTTAACAAGGGTATGGCAAAATCCATTTGTATGTCACAAACCATGCACTCAGGAGCGGATTGCTTTGATCTAAGGAAGCTACATTTTAATATGCTACATTTTATGAGGTAACAGAAGAGGAACATGCTTCCTCGAGAACCTGTGTGAATTTTATCTTACAGGTGCCAATGGTCTACAGGGTTCTTCAAAGGGCTTAACTCTGAAATGACATATCCATGCTAATTATAGGTCTTAGAATCTGATTTGTAATATTCTTGGAAATGCTGGAAACAGCACAACAGTGCCATCTTCTGGCCTAGAAGAGACATCTCCTGACCAAATGGAGTAGTTGCTCTGAGCTGGAAAGTGATGACACTGCAAGTTTTCAGACAGGTATAAAAAACCCAGCTCAGGGCATTTTGCACACACACACACACACACACACACACACACACACACACACACACACACACACACATATACACACATACACACACACACACACACACACACACAGTTTGCTTGGATCCTCTCTCCTGACCACAGAGAACACCTGTCAGCACAAAAACTGCTTAAGAATCAAAGGCTACAGAAAAACTGCAATATTTTGCAAACAAGCGATTCTCTGGACTTTGAAATCTTCCTACCTCAGGTACTGTAGATTAGCTAACAGTCTTAGTGTGTTTCATTGTACATTTTTCCATTTTCTTTTCCTGTATGCTGTAACCCAAATTAACTTTCTCTTTTTAGTTGTAAAGGTATTTATTTAAGTATTTTAGTAACACTTTTGTTTTCCTAAAGAATTTCTGCCTGCATGAGAGTTCTTATAGTATATGTGGTACTGTAGAAGGTTTATTAATAATCTGTGACAACTGTCAATTGCTTAGAGGGGCCACCATATGCAACCAAATTGAGAAAAGGGTCTGTAAGGGATCTGGAAGGATAGGGAGAATACCAGAGCCTACTAATATTTTGAACCAGGCTGTTGCATGTCCTGTAGAGAGAAGGCCAAATCAGGTTTTTACACTGCTACCCTGAAGACAGTGTGACACCTGGGTCATCCTCTGACGTATAGTAGCCAAAGAAAAGGGTTCATATTTGGCCACAAGACTTGAGACTGGTATTGTGCCCATATCCAGAGCTAGAGGGACACCCTGGATCCTCATGACAAAGGTGCAGTCATGACCTCGGTGAGCATTCAAAAAGCATGAGGAGGGTATACCTGTTCCCCCATCATGGATTGAACTTAAGGGTGGGCACTGTGAGCTCAGTGGGCCTGACCCCCAGGAGTGGGTTTGTGACAGATCTGGTGAGCAGTGTTGGGATCCAAGAGATCTGGTTGCATACTGTTGTTATTTGAGAGATTGGTGGCACAGGCATGAGACCAGTGTAGCAGACTGATAAACTATAAATAGTCTACACACAATCAAAGCAGAGATTTAAAGAAAAATACAAAGTTTGGTTACAGTATAAAGTTCCCTACCTTCCCCCCTCCCCCAGGTGCAAGCTAGTATAGTAGTAATTAGGGAACAAGATGGCTTCCATCTACAGTGAATACACTGCAGAATACCTAAAGCAGTTGTGTCAGGAAAGAGCAGTCCAGTGAGATGGATGAACCAAGAAGCACCCTGTGGAGGCTCTTGTGGCAGCTGATGAGCAACCAACTGCCCAGGACCTTGAGTCATAGTCAGTGACTGAAAGGGACCACACCTTGGGTGTGGGGATGTCATGGGACATTGCAATGCCCAGTCCCAGGGAGGAGGACAGTGAGACAAGAGGGAACCCAGAGCCACAGATCCAGGAGAGGGTCACCACAATGTTGGAGGCAGAAGGGATCAGGCTGCAGCCAGAGTTGAAGATACGGGAGCTGGAATTTGAGCAGAAAAAAGTTTGAAGCCTAGCAGCAAGTATAATTCAAGCAGAAGAAGTTCCAGATGGAGCTGGTGATGAGGGAAAAAGAAAACCAGCTTCAGAGAGAGGGTGAACCTGAAACTCCAGGACTGGGGTACAAGTTAAATTCTAAATTATTAGCTGAATTTAAAGAGGGGGAGAATATGGATACATTTTTGAATTTGTTTGAAAAGGAATGCATCCAGGATAAAATACCTTTCAGCTATCCCTGCTGCTTACTGGAAAAGGATATGTGGCACTAGGCCAAATGGACAATCAGGACAGTAGTAATTATGAGAAACTTAAAACTGCATTGCCTTAAAAGTATGAATTAATGCCTGAAGCATTCAAGGTTATCTTCTGTAAGCTGCAGAGAAGTTCTGACATGAGCTATGAAGAACTCGGCACAAAGCAACATCAGTTTTTAAAACATTGTTGGGAGGCAATGGAAGCAAACTCTGTAGAGAAAATTGAGGAGGTTGTATTTCTGGAGCAATTCTTTTGGGCTTGCCCAGCAGGGATCAAAACTTGGTTAGAGGACCGAGACCCCAAAACAGTGCAGCAGGCTGCAGAGCTGTCAGACCACTATGCCAGGAGCAGGCCTGCTCTGAAAGGGAGTGGGGTGGGTATGGCAGCACAGAAGGGGAAAAGTGTGCCTTCAGGGCAGCTAAAACCCTTACTGCTTCCACAGAAAGGGGGATGCCCCAGGTTACAAAAAAAAGGATTCATCGGATAAAAAAAATGATGATTGTTGGTTTTGCAAACAGCCAGGACATCTTGCTAGACAGTTTCCTCAAAAGGCACAGATTGGTTAAAGTGGTGTTCAGACAGAGTTGGGTGCTCTGTGTATCCCTGAAAGCAGGCTTATAAACATGAGGGAGAACATACACCCGATCACTGTAAATGGGGTGCACACCCATAGGTTGAGGGACACGGGGGCATCTCTTACATTAGTAAAAGGGGACTTGATTACATACTTACAAACATTCATACAAAGAAGCCAGCAGAAGAAGGCTATTTGGTCTATCAAGTCTGCTCATATTGCAGGGTCCACAGCTTGAGCTACTGTCCCTGCTCTCCCTCCACACTCCTCCCATCCTCCCTACCCATGATCCTTACCTTTCCCCATGCCTATCCCAGTCTCTCTTAAAGCTGTCCACTGTCTTCAGTGAGATGGTTGAGCCTGAACAGCTTATACCTAATCAGTTCGTAACAGTAAGGGGATTCACTTGGAAAGAAAAAAAACCCTGCCACTAGCTAGTGTTATCCTGGACTGGGGTGAGACAGGAGAGAGGGTGCAAAAGGTGGCTGGGACAGACAACCTCACCCTGGATGTGATTCTAGCTAACAATCTCCAGAAGACGGTGGTGTGTGCAGTTACTCACAGTCAGATGGCAAAAAAACAATTGTAGTTCCTTGGACCCCATAGAAGCCCCAGCAGACCTGCTCTAAAATGGAGTGGGGAGGGCATGGCAGTGTAGAAGGGGAAAAGCATGCCTTCAGGGCAGCTAAAACCCTCACTGCCTCCACAGAAAGGGGGAAGCCCCAGGCTGCAAGAAAAGGATTTATCGGATAAAAGAAATGATGATTGTTGCTTTTGCAAACAGCCAGGGCATCTTGCTAGACAGTTTCCTTAAAAGGCACAGTGTGGTTAAAGTGGTGCCCAAACAGAGTTGGGTGCACTGTGTATCCCTGAAAGCAGGCCTATAAACATAAGGGAGCACATACACCTGGTCACTGTAAATGGGGTACATACCCATGGGTTGAGGGACACGGGGGTGTCTTGCATTAGTAAAAGGGGACTTGGTTACATACTTACACACATACATACAAAGAAGCCAGCAAAAGAAGGCTATTTGGTCTGTCAAGTCTGCTCACATTGCAGGGTCCACAGCTTGAGCTACTGTCCCTGCTCTTCCTCCCCAATCCTCCCATCCTCCCTACCCATGATCCTTACCTTCCCCCTGTGCCTATCCCAAGCTCTCTTAAAGCTGCCCACTGTCTTCAGTGAGATGGTTGAGCCTGAACAGTTTATACCTAATCAGTCTGTAACAGTAAGGGAGTTCACTGGGGAGGAAAAAACTCTGCCACTAGCTAGTGTTCTTCTGGACTGGGGCAAGACAGGAGAGAGGGTGCAAAAGGTGGCCATGGCAGACAACCTTGCCCTGAATGTGATTCTAGCTAACAATCTCCAGAAGGGGGTGGTGTGTGCAGTTATTTGCAGTCAGACAACAAAGGCTGATT
This sequence comes from Neoceratodus forsteri, assembly GCA_016271365.2. Taxonomy (NCBI): domain Eukaryota; kingdom Metazoa; phylum Chordata; order Ceratodontiformes; family Ceratodontidae; genus Neoceratodus; species Neoceratodus forsteri. Next base: position 81,905,452 of record CM057453.1, read on the forward strand.
GTAGTTCCTTGGACCCAATAGAAGCCCCTGTGGAAAATAATGGGAGGCTGGTCTTCCAGCCTATGTCTCCTGAAATGGAGAGTAGTGAAAGGGAGGTAGGACTTCCCCAAGTAGTAGTTCACAAAACAGCTACAGAAGGTTACTCTGAGGAGGGAAGGGTAACCAGTGGTCAGAAGGTTAGGGATGGCAGTGACCCTGAATGCCCTGATGCTAGAGTTATGGACCCTAGTTTAGGAACTGAAGGGGACATCTCCCAAGCCTTGGGAAAATGTGAAGAATTTGCCACTGCTCAGTGGACTGATCCTAGCTTGGAGAGGCTGAGGGCTTGTGCAGAATCTGCTGGAACATAGGGAAGTGACATAAGACACAGAGTATATTGGGACAATGGACTGTTGTATACGCAGGATGTAAGAACAGAGGGAGGGGTGATGGGCAAGCAACTTGTTGTTCCCCAGGGTTACCATGAGTGGTTGCTCAAGATTGCTCATGATATCCCCATGTCTGGACATCTGGGAATTGCGTGCAACATACAGTGATTGGCCAAGAATTTCTATTGGCCCAACTTCATCCAGCAGGTGGAGGAATATTGCAGGTCTTGTCACCCGTGCCAACAACTAGGGACTCAATCAATCAATCAATCAATGAATCAAAACTTTATTTATAAAAAGGCGTCTTTCTAAAAACCAAGGTGCCTCTACATCACATAATAAAACAATATTAATAAAAGAAATAAAATTAACCATACTAATAATATTTAAAAATCATTATATGCTTGTTTAAAAAGATATGTTTTAAGTGCTCCCTTAAAAGTTTCAACGGTCGGACAATCTCGTACCTGATGAGGTAGAGAATTCCACAGGGTAGAGGCCACAAAGCTAAAAGATCTGGCCCCAGAGGTCTTCAAACATACCCTGGGAATCTCTAGCAATCCCTCATCACTGGATCGGAGACAGCGGGGGGGGGGAAAGTAGGGATGAAGAAGATCTTTCAGGTAGCTAGGTCCCTGATCATGTAGGGCCTTATAGGTCAGCAAACCGATCTTGAAGGTGATACGCCAGCATATTGGCAGCCAGTGCAGTCCGCGAAGCACAGGCGTTATATGACTGGTCCTAGAAAAACCAGCCAATAGTCTGGCTGCCATGTTCTGCGCTAGCTGCAAGCAGTGAATATCAACCCCCGGTAGCCCAAGATACATGGAATTGCGGTAGCCAAGACGGGAGGTCACGAAGGCATGGACCAAAGTAGGAAGATCATCGAGAGGAACCAGGTGCTTCACCTGGGCAATGTTCCTCAGGCGGTAAAAAGAGGCTTTGACAACTGCCAACACCTGTGATTTAAGTGTCAAACAGCTGTCAAGAACAATGCCCAGATTTTGCACACGATCTGAGTTAGTTAGCTGGACACCCCCGAACCATAATCCTGAGGGAGATCCAGCCGACAAACCCGCCTCCTGGTGACCTGGGTCCAAGACCAACACCTCAGTTTTTCTTGGATTCAACCGCAGCCAATTCACACTCATCCAGTCCTGGATTTCGGCAAGACAGTTATTAAAAACCGAGAGAGCGGCATCTTGGCCAGGTACAAAGGACATGTACAGTTGAGTATCATCTGCATAGCAGTGAAAACTCAACCCATACCGCCTAATGAGTGATCCCAATGGCAGCATGTACACAGCAAACAACATGGGTGCCAAAATGGAGCCCAGCAGTACCCCACAGGATAGGTGGAATGATGTCGGGAAAAAAATCCCAGACACCGCCCTCTGAATCCTGCCCTCGAGGAAAGATCAAAACCAACTGAGGACTGTACCAGACAGTCTACAGATAAACCGCAGGCATTCCAGCAGCACACCATGGTCCACTGTGTCAAATGCCGCAGAGTGATCAAGAAGGACCAAGATAGAACAGGTCCTTCGATCTCTCGCTATTAGATCATTTAGTACCCGGACCAGAGCCGTCTCGGTACTATGTCTCTTCCTAAATCCGGACTGGAGAGAATCACAGACATCATGGCTGGTTAAATGATCATCCAACTGCATTGCAACCACCTTCTCAATAAACTTTCCCACAAAGGGTAGGTTAGAGACGGGTCTATAATTAGCCAGATAGTCTGGATCCATGGAGGGCTTCTTAAGAAGGGGCTGAACCAAAGCCTCCTTCAGAGGATTTGGAAAAATCTCCCTCTCCAAAGACCTCCAGACTATCTCAGCCAAAACTGGACTGATTTTATCTACACAGCCCACTAGGAGACGTGTAGGGCCTGGATCCAGACCACAGTTGGTCGGACGCAGTAATCGGATGACCGTCACCATGTCATTGATTATGGGAAGGCTGAAGTCGGACCACACAAAACCGGTGTCCGACATCTGTCAACCACCACTACTCCCACTAGCGAGAGTCAGGTGGACGTCAGACCTGATTTTGGCAATCTTATCTGAAAAGAATTGAGCAAGCTCCTCACACCATTCTTGAGAAAAGGTTCTTCTAGGCTGAAGACAGATTGGATTGCACAATCTGTCCACAGTCTGGAAAAGCTGAGCTGGTCTATTCTGAGCAGAAGCAATCTCTCTGGACTGGAATTCTGCCTTCTTATGAGAGATTGCTGATTGATAAACCACATAATGGTCCATCAATCTAAGTTTGTCACAATGCAAGCCTGACCTCCGCCAACATCTCACTAATCTTCGTCCAACTCTCCTCAGCTCCCTTAGAGTCTCATCAAACCAAGGAGACCTAGGGTGAAGAGTGAGAGGACGTACATGAACAGGTGCAATGGAATCCAGGGCCCCTGTCACTGCCTTATTATTGGCAAGTACCAAGTCCCCTGGAGCCTTGCAATCACTTGGAAAACCCGATAGGTCCAGCACTGCCATCAAACCATCTGGGGAAACACCCCTCAAAGGGCAGTACTGGACCATCTCCATAGAGGCTGGCCTATTAGGGGTGGCCTCAAAACCGAACCCAATGGAATGATGGTCAGACCATCCAACTGGTTCCACCACCAAATCAGATATCTCCATCCCCAGCAGGAACACCAAGTCCAATGAATGACCTCGAATATGGGTTGGGAGGAAATAACCTGTGTGAAGCCCAGTGAAATCATTAACTGGTGAAAGTCTTGACCAAACTGCAAGAGTTCATCATTGACCCAGGCATTGAAATCACCCAGAACCAACCATCTTGGGGATCCCAATGTCAGGTCGACAATGAAGCCTGTGACTTCCTGCAGGAAAACATTCCCATCACCTGGTGGACGGTAGACGAGAAGAATCCTGCGCCCCACACCCTGGCCCATAATACATTCAAAGGAATTGGTAATACCCACTGGTACTTCCACTAGGCCCAGTTCTGATCTAAAACAGATGGCAACACCCCCGCCCCTATGATCCATCCTAGGGCAGTGTATCACTGAGTACCCGGCTGGAATTGCTGAAGCCAAAACCAGGCCAGCATTTTCATCCAGCCAGGTCTCGGTGATAAACGCCAGGTCAGATGTTCCAACAAGATCCGCTATAATAGCAGTCTTGTTTTTAATAGACCTGGTGTTACATAACACCAACTGAGTAGGATGAGCATCCGAGGATGACCGTGCTACCTGCTTACTTCCAGCAAAACCCTTGGGTATGGGAACCAGCCAGGGAGAACCCCTTTCCTGGACCCATTTTGCCCCAGGGCATCTCCTTGTCCCCACTATCCCTATCCGCCCACTGCTCTCCAGTCCCTCTCCAGGCACAGCCCTCGTCCTCCCCCTTTTCCTGGTAATCCCCAGAGCCCTACACCATCTATATACCTCTGGTAACAGGGGAGGGCAAAAAAATGGACAGAGGTCTCTGAGCCTGGAGGGGGAGTAATACCCAACAGTCTTAATACCATCCCAACACATATTTACTGCACTAACTAAATCCAAAAAACAATCCCAAAATTGCAAATTCAACCTAAATCTAAACCCAAATAAACAATAAAAAAGAAAACCATAAAAAAGAAATATAAATACAGAATAACTTAAATCCAAAGGTATGAAATTTATAATGAAAATGAAAATATAAAAGCAAAACAATTCTTTTCTTCAGCAGCCGAAGGCCCTCTCACAGCCTAAGGAGGCCAATAGAGCACAGGTACTCTCACTTCCTGAGCCCAAAAAACCTTTTACTTTTAAATAATCATTCCAACCCCTGAGCACTCTCACTACCAGGGGGACCAGGAAGGCACTCTCACTGCCAGTCAGATGTAAGAATAAAATTATTTCCTTTGTCTTAAAGTCTTAAATGGGACTGTTTAAAAAGGACTGGTCTCAGTACAAGTCAATCGGAGGATACAGAAAATCCTGAAAGATGGGTCCAGTATATACACTTGCAGACCAATAACAAGTGAGAACCCCCCCACCACACCCCCAAAAGACCCTGGCCAGACTACACCCCACAGGACCCACAGCCACAGATACCCAGAGGTCAGACTAAAAAGGCCAACCTCGGGATACCTTAAGAGTACCCCAAAAGCCTCCAGCTCCCCAGAGGCAAAATGAGGCAACTCCTGCTCGGTCCCAGGCAGCGTAGTCCATGATCACCCAGGCACAAAATGGGGGGAGGTAGGAGCCACCATCAGCTAATAACCATGCAAGGCCTGCTTCCCCAAATTTAATGCTGAGCACTCCACATAAAAAGTGTATAGTCAGAAAAATAATAAGATCCAAAAATGGAGGGCAACTGATCAATGAATCGGGTCCCCCCACTCACAGTACTTCAGAGCGGTTCAATCAATCAGCTTCCTGACCCTTCAGTCCCAGACAACCCTGTCAAGCCCTCTGATCCTTAACAGTACAACAGATGATAATCCATATGACAAAAGTCAGAAATAGATCCGACGAATCGAATGACACCAGTGCAAGAAGCTTCAAACTCCACAATCGACACATGGGAAAAATCCACAGAGGATATTAAATCCAGTCAACTGAGCCCGCAGACGACAATGGATAGAACTCAGATGGAAATCAGCAGCTCCAAAATACACCTCACAGGAGCCAAGAAATCCCACTGACAGCGCCTGCAAGCTCAGCACAGCTCAACACACTCTCCCGCCACGTCGCTGAGGGCAGGAAGACACACAATTCAGGAAAACGCCAGCGATATCACTTACCAACTCAGCCTATTCCCTCATTGTGCTAGCTGTAGCCGTTCTCTGAACCTTCTCTCCAGCACCAGCACCAAAGAGAGCTCGGAACTGCAAAAATCGGTTCGTTCAATCGAGAGCTCGAAACTGCGATAACCAGTTCATTCAATCGATGGAGATTTAAAAAGCACTACTAAAAATAAAAGCACAGTAAACAAAATAAAATAAAAATGCAGGGAAAATGCAGAGAAAAAAGTAAGGACGCATGAACACAAACAAAAAAGCACAAACACGAACTAAACAGTTGACAGTACGCCCAGCCTGGCGGTCATCTTGGCTCTCAAAACTTAGATTGAAGGCAGGTAATAAAACCAAAGCCATCCTAATTCTCTTGCCCATTGTGGATGAGCCATTCCAGAGGGTAGGAATGGATATTGTGGGACCTTTAAGTACCATAAGCTCCTCTGGGAAGGGATTTATCCTGACGATGGTAGATTATGCCACCCAATACCCAGAGATGGTTACCCTAGCCTCACTTAGGACAGACAAAGTGGCAGATGCCTTGATAGGGATTTTCTCCTGTTTTGGGTTTCCACAGGAGGTTATCACTGATCAAAGGGGTACCTTCATATTGGACCTGATGAAGTATTTGTGGGAGAAGTGTGGGGTTGTGCAGAGATGCACAACACTTTATCATCCACAAGCCAATGGGCTTGTGGAAAGGTTTAATGGTACCCTAAAATCAATGCTCCAAGCATTTGCTGAACAGCATGGGAGGGACTGGTAGAAATACTTTCCCCACCTGTTGTTTGCATACAGGGAGGTGCCCCAAGAGTCAACAGGGTTTTCACCCTTCAAAGTCTTATATGGACATAGGGTGCATGGGCCCCTAGGCTTGATCCGGTAAGACTGGGAAGGTAAACACACCACCCAAGGAATTCCCATAGTGGAGTATGCACTGAAGTTTAGCAAAAAGCTGAAGGAGCTTATGGAAGCAACCCAGAGCAACCTGTCAACCACCCAGCAGAATCAAAAGGTCTAATATGACCACAGAGCCAGGGCTCGCTCATACAGTGTAGGTCAGGAAGTCATGGTCCTAATCCCGGTCCAGAAGGACAAGCTGCAGGCCGAGAGGGCAGGACCATATAAGGTAGTCCGACAGGTTAATGACATGAACTATATTGTAAAACTGCCTGAGATGAGACATATCCATAGAATGTAACATGTCAACATGATGAAGCCATATGCAAATAGGGCAGATATGGTATTTGCAGTGTGTGGTCCTAAGGAGGGGATGGACGAAGGAGACCCCCTACTGGATTTGCTAGAGGAAAGCAAGCAGGAGTCCTCTGTGGAAACAATCAAACTGTCACCCCAGTTGACCCCAGAACAGACCCAGGAAGTGAGGGATGTTTTAGAGGACTTTGTCCCTTTGTTTATGGCCAAGCCAGGACTTAACCCCCTTAGTGACACATGATGTAGACATGGGGATGCAAGCGCCTATACGGCGGACAGCCTATCGGGTGTCTGAGGCTACCCTAAAAGACATCAGGAGGGAAGTGGAGGAAATCCTGGATTTCGGGGTAATACAGAAATCCCGCAGTCCCTGGGCCTCACCCGTAGTCCTCGTTCCCAAGGCAGATGGCTCTACTTACTTTTGTGTGGACTACTGTGGACTCAACACAGTCACGAAGTCTGATGCCCTCCCAGTGCTATGGATGGATGAACTACTGGACAAGTTGGGAGAGGCAACATACCTTCCCACAAGTGACTTGACAAAAGGGTATAGGTAGGTGGAGTTAATTGCTAGAGCTAGGGAGCGGTCAACCTTCATCATTCCAGTATGATTATTTGAGTTCAAGGTAATGCCTTTTGGAATGAAGACCATCCCTGCTACCTTCCAAAGATTGTTCAGCCAGGTGTTACATGGTACTGATGAGTATGCAGTGGCATATCTGGATGATGTTGCCATCTTCAGTACCAGCTGGAAGCAACACCTGTCCCACCTGAGGGAAGTGTTGGGCAAGACACAGAGGACCAGGCTCACCATCAAGGCTAAAAAGTGCCAGGTGGCCATAGCAGAGGTGGCATACCTAGGCCATGTAGCAGGGTGGGGGCAGCTCCATCCCAATCAAGTCAAGATTGAGGCAATAGAGGTGTGGTCTAGGTCTGAAACCCAGAAGCAGGTTCAGAGTTTCCTAGGGACCACCAAGTACTATCAAAAGTTTGTACCAAATTACAGTACCCTGGCAGCTCCCCTCTTTGGGAGGCTAAAAAAAAGAATGCCCAAAAAGGTAAAATGGGAGCCAACCTGTGAACAAGCCTTTGCACAGCTAAAGAAGGCACTGTGCAGTTCCCCTGTGTTGGCCAGTCCAGATTACAATAAGCCATGTGTAGTCCAGACAGATGCCTCAGATGTGGGGATTGGAGCAGTCCTCAGTCAGACCTCAAACCAAGGAAAATATCACCCAATAGTGTAACTTGGCAAACAGTTGCTTCCCCAGGAGTAGGCCTATTCCACAGCTGAAAAGGAGTGGATTGCACTGGTATGGGCCCTGAAGAAATTAGAGCCATACCTCTATGGGAGGCACTTTGAGGTACAGACCAATCATAACCCCCTGATGTGGCTAACACAGATGGGGAAAATAAATGGTCATCTCTTAAGGTGGAGTATTACCTTAGAGGGCTACGATATGACCATTATCCACAGGGCCGGATTGGTCAATGCCAACGCAGACAGGCTATCTCACCAGGTAGGGCAAGTGGACTTAATTTGTGAAAATCATACCATGCCTAGGGATGGATTCCCACAAGTTCAGTCTTGGAGGGAGGGGTGGTGGTGAGCTGCCCAGCTACTAGCCCTTATTTGTAGATATTATTTTGTTGTATATATGTTTTTTTATGTAATTATATGTACATGCCAGTGTCAGCACAAAGGCACATAGGGAAAAGACTAGATTAAAAAAAAAAAAGGCTCGACCTTCTTTTGACCCGAAGGCAGCTGTTTGCCAGGAACTAAAATTGTATTCTCATTTTTTTTTTAACAGGGGTATGCCAAAAATCCATTTGTATGACATAACCCATGCACTCAGGTGCAGATTGCTTTGATCTAAGGAAGCTACATTTTAATATGTTACATTTTATAAGGTAACAGGAGAGGAACATGCTTCATTGAGAACCTGTGTGAATTTTATCTTACAGGTGCCAATAGTCTACAGGGGACTTCAAAGGGCTTAACTCTGAAATGTCATATCCATGCTAATTATAGGTCTTAGAATCTGATTTGTAATATTCTTGAAAATTTTGGAAACAGCACAACAGTGCAATCTTCTAGCCTAAAAGAGACATCTCCTGGCCAAATGGAGTAGTTGCTCTGAGCTGGAAAGTGATGACACTGCAAGTTTTCAGACAGGTATAAAAAGCCCAGCTCAGGGCATTTTGCACACACACACACAGACACACACACACACACACACACACACAGTTTGCTTGGATTCTCTCTTGACCACAGAGAACACCTGTCAGCACAAAGACTGCCTAAGAATCAAAGGCTACAGAAAAACTGCAATATTTTGCAAACGAGCGATTCTCTGGACATTGAAATCCTCCTACCTCAGGTAGATTAGCTAACAGTTTGAGTGCATTTCATTGTACATTTTTCCATTTTCTTTTCCTGTATATTGTAACCCAAATTAATATTCTCTTCTTAGTTGTACGGATATTTATTTAAGTATTTTAGTAACACTTTTTGTATTCCTAAAGAATGTCTGCCTGTGTGAGAGTTCTTATATTGTATGCAGGACTGTAGAAGGTTTATTATTAATCTGTAAGAACTGTTAATTGCTTAGAGGGGCCCCCATAAGTAACCAAATTGGGAAAGGGTATGTAAGGGATCTGGAAGGATAGGGAGAATATGAAAGTCTACAAAGATTTTGAACCAGGCTGTTGCATGTCCTGTAGAGAGAGGGCCAAATCAGGTTTTTACGCTGCTACCCTCTAGAGAGTGTGATACCTGGGTCTTCCTCCCATGTGTAATAGCCAAGGAAAGGGGTTCATATTTGGTCACAAGACTCGAGACTGGTATTGTGCCCTTATCCAGAGTTAGAGGGATACCCTGGATCCTTGTGGCAGAGGCACAGTCGTGACCTCAGTGATCGTTCAAAAAGCATGAGGAGGGTATCTCTGTTCCCCCCATTATGGATTGTACTTAAGGGTGGGCACTGTGAGCTCAGTGGGCCTGACCCCCAAGAGTGGGTTTGTGACAGATCTAGTGAGCAGCATTGGGATCTGAGAGATCTGGTTGCGTACTATTGCGATTCGAGAGATTTGGTAGCACAGACATAACAATGGAATCCAGCACAGTGTATCAGATTGATAAAAGGGTACAAGGGGAGGTACAGAGAATTCAAAATAAACAAGATAAGTGCAAAGATGGGGGGCGTGACCAAGCGTAGGGGAAGATGGCAGCTTAATCTGCTATCTCCACAGCTATCCACCACTTTTCTCCACCATCCGAATCTCTAATTTTGCAGTTCAACTTAATTTGCTATCTACATATTGACTAGATGCCAGTGCCAATGAAATGGTGAAGAAACAGGTAAAATTGCCCTTTAGATCTGCCAACCCGATTAAAACTCCCAGGGGCCTACCTAAGAACTCCACGAGAATCGCCTTCTGTGCCAGCAGCCCGGGAACACCTCAGCCCGAGGGGAATCAGACACCTACCCCCAAGATGGACCAGGCATCTTCATCCACAACCTCTGTAGGGTACTTTGCACTTGAGAGACTCATAAAAGAACTTAAATATGACTTAGGGACATGGATGGAGGCTGGTTTTGAAAATGTCACTACGCAAATCCAGCACCTTCAACTAACAGTAAACTCTGTGTCTGAGATTGTGGAGGGGCATGAGTCTCGGCTGGGGGAATTAGAGGCATGGGTGAGCATACAGGAGGATCGTATGCAAAACTCACAATCTGATTTACAAAAAGCCCTCCGGGAGATCGATTTTCTAAAGCAAAGTATAGACGACCACGAGAACAGGGAGCACCGATGCAACGTGCAACTGGTCGGGCTCCCAGAGGGGCTAGAAGGCAGAGACTGCTCCTCTTTTGTGCAAATATGGTTGCGAGACACCCTGGAAATCACAAGTCCTATGAAGACAGGTTGAAGGAACTGAACATGTACTCCCTGGAGGAGAGGAGGGAGAGAGGGGATATGATAGAGACATACAAGTGTCTTACAGGGAGGAACAGGGTGCAGGAAAACACTATTTTTAAGCAAAAAAGATGTTTCAGGACTAGAGGGCATGGGATAAAGTTGGAGGGAGGACGATTCAGAGGAAACATGAGAAAGAATTTCTTCACAGAACGGGTGGTGGACAAGTGGAACACCCTGCCAGAGGAAGTGGTGGGGGCTGAAACAATCACGGGATTTAAGAATGCATGGGATAGACATAAAGGAATTCTAGAGGGCAGGGGTAAGGGGAAACAGACTTCCAGGAAAACAAACTGAACTTACAAGCTCAAATGGGCAGACTAGGTTGGCCATAGGCCCTTATCTGCCGACACTGTCTATGTATCTATGTAAATCCCCCCTGAAGAATTGCTGGAGATCCAGCGAGCACACAGGTCTCCAGGCGTTAAACCTGCTCCCGATCAAAGACCCAGACATGTCATTATCAAATTTCTCCGCTTTATTGATCACCAAATTGTGCTGGAGAAGGCAAGGGGGAAAGGTAAAATAATGGTGCAAAACTCATGGATCAGCCTCTTCCCCTATTACTCATGGCAGCTACAGAATCAATGCAGAGCATTTGCCGAAGTAAAGAAAAAGCTACACGATTTGGGTTGCCAATTCGCCTTGGTGTGTCTGGCTTGGCTGATCATCAGGCCACAAGGAGGAAAACCTAAATCTTTTACAAGCCCGGATGTGGCCATGGAGTGTACAAATGAACTTGAGACAATCCGCAGGCAGCAAAACCAGAACTAGAGGGCACAGAGTGCCATTTGATTTGGTTTGGATTAAGGTACTGTTCTGGGTCATGGACTGATTGGGGTGAGGGCAGTGGTGGCACATTGCACTGGGCCAGACCACAACTCCTAATAGGGGCCTATAATGGCTGGTTTGGCAGGGGCTTCCCTTCCCGCTCACTCCCACAGTCTTGGTGTAGTGTGCTCCATAAATTAGAGCAGTATGTACTTCCAATGATCAGCTCTGTGGGCTGCTGTTTTATGCTGGACTGGGTCAGAGGCCTGGGAACCTGCATTGGAAACTTCTATGTGGCTTTATTGGAGTTTCAGCAAGCTGAAGTTTGGCTAAGTGACTGACTGGATGGACTGATCTGCAATATTAAAGAACTGTAAAGTTGAAGACCGAATTTGTAGTTAATGGAGGCTAGTTTTAATTTTAATCTTCTGTTTTCTTTTGGGTTTGGGTGGGTTGTGGTTCCATTGAGTCCCTGTGCCTTGGAGGCTACTCTGTTTATGTAAGTGGCTGTCTGAGCAGTGCAGTGCAACCTTAGATTAGCATATATTGGGGGTCAGCATTCTCCGTTTTTGTTTTCTCCGTTAGGAGGTGCCGACCTTCAGGGGAAGGGGGGCTGGGGTGAGGGCCTTAACACTATTTATGAGTGGGCTGTAATAAGATTGGACTGTGGCCTACCCTCCTACAGCCTCACTCTTTTACTGTTACAGTGGACTCTGGTGATGGGGGGCTCAATGGGGCCCTGCCCCTTGATCGGACCATCCAATATAGGTTACATAATGAGGGTTGGTGTGGGTACTTGATTAATACTGGGTAATTTTATGTTTAATGGTGGATAGTCTGCTCTATTCATGTAAAGTAGTGGGTGAATAACTTGAATGAGGTGGGGCTGGGGGGGGGGATTGCTGGGATGTTGTTGTTGTGGGTTCTGTTATTGGGGGGAGGAAGGGCAGACATAAGGGTAATATTTTCTGCATACTTCTATTTTGGGATTTTTACTCCCATGTTGGGATGTTTGGTTGGAAGGGTTCCATTTTGTTTGAGGATTCTTCCTGGGGGGAGTGTTATGTTGGGAAATTTAAAAGACAAGTTGACAAAAAATACTTCTGAGAACATTTGTATATAAGTGCAGAGTGTCTTTAGGGAATGAGGCTATGATATTATTTTATTCTGGAAATGGATATAAATACGCTTAAGCTGGTAACATGGAATGTAAATGGTCTAAGACATGTAGTCAAGAGGAAAAAGGTCTGGGTCAATATAAAAAAATGGGGGCAGACATGGTTTTCCTTCAGGAGATACACTCTACCGCACAGGAGGCTACAAAAATGTCCTCTGCGTGGGGTGGTACCCTTTTGACAGCTCCCTTTACATTGAGGGCTTGGGGGATAGCGATATGGATAAGACAAGGTATACTCCATAAGATCTTGCTGGTCTGGGAGGACCCTAAAGGGCGATACCTTATAGTGAAAGTGGAAATGCGAGGTTCCAAATCTACCCTGGTATTGGTGTATGGCCCAAATTTCCACTCTCCCGATTTTTTTCACACATCTGGGGGTGGCTTTGGCTCTGTTGCCAGATAACTTGATAATCAAAGGGGATTTTAATACTTATTGGGACCTCGCTCTGGACCATTCAGGTCAGTGATCTAGACCCCCGCCATGAAGTACTGTTGCCCTTTGGAATCTTGCTGAGGGTAGGGCCTTAATGGAGGCGTGGAGACATTGTCATCCCCATACAAGAGAATACTCTTTTTTTCTTAACTGCCCACCAGACATATACCAGGCTCGATTATATTTTTATTCCAAAGATGTGGGCTGGGCTTCTGGAAGATGCGAATATGGGCCAATAATAGTGTCAGATCATGTCCCCTAGCAGGTTATATTGCAGTTTCCGGGGCGGGACCTGAGGCCTAGTTGGAGAAGGACCCTGCTCTGCTTCTCGATGAGGGATTTGTTTCCTAAATTAAAGATAGTATTAGGAATTTTAAAGTTCAACAACCCAGAGAACATCAGTGTCCATAATACATGGGATGCCTTAAAGGCTCATATAGATGGGGAGGCAATCTCCTACTCATCTTTCATTAAAAAGAAACTGGGCAGGGAGGAGAAGGAATTGGAGAAACAGATTCAGGATTTGGAGAGGGAGCTCATGGGAAGGATATGTTCCCAGAGAGTACAAAAACTTAAGGTCCTGAAGTGCTCCCTGAGTCGGTACACCAACAGGAGGATAGAGAGAAATCTCCTTATAGCTAAATCTGGAGATCATTTTGATGGGGATAAGGTAGGCAAATAGTTAGCAAGCTTGGTGAAAAGTGAAAGGGCTGAGAGGACCATTCTGGGGTTGGAAGGAGAAGGAGAAAGAGTGGTCATTACTTATGATCAATTCCAGATAAATACTACATTTAAAGATTTTTATTCTAAATTGCACACTTCAGAATTCCCAGTTAATGGAGACCCAGAAAATGTTCTCCAGGGAATCACACTACCAATTGTAGGAGAGGAGGATAGGAGGGCCCTAGACTTCCCGGTCTCCCTTGAGGAATTGAGGCGGCTAGTTTACAAAGGGAAGAGAGGAAAGGCACCAGGTCCAGACGGGATACCCCTAGAGTTTTACAGAGTAGTCTGGGAGGAGATTGGTCCATTCATGCTCCAAATGGTGCAGCCAGCTTTTCAGAGTGAATCTCTGCCTTCATCATTGTGCACAGCCACTATAGTTGTGCTACCCAAGCCAGCAAAGGACCCCCTTAAATGTGGGTCTTATAGGCCCATATCACTCCTGAATTCTGACTATAAAATCCTAGCTAAGCCTTTGGCTTTGAGAATGGACGGTCTCCTCCCTAAGGTGATCAATCCGGATTGGGGGGGGTTCATTAAGGGAAGACAGGCTAAACAAAATATAAGGAGGATGGTTAATATTATTCATGGGTGGACTCAGAGGAGGTATCAGGGGGAGGTTTATTAGCATTACATGCTGAAAAGGCATTTGATAGGGTGGAGTGGCCTTTTATGTTTGCAGTCCTTCAGAAGTATGGGTTGGGAGATATAATATTGAAATGGATTTGCATAATATACACCTGCCCTCAAGCCCAAATTCTGACCAACTCCATCCTATCGGCCCCCTTCCACCTCTCGCATAGCACAAGATAAGTCTGCCTGCTCTCCCTGCTACTATATGTCCTCACTATTGAGGCCTTAGAAACATAGAAACATAGAATCTGACGGCAGATAAGGACCGCTTCGCCCACCCAGTCTGCCCATTTCCCTACCTACTGGATAAGCTGCAGATCCTAGTTAACCAGCAGCCTACTTCTTCTTACCCCCACCCCCCAGAATTGCCTTATGACTGTCCCATGCATGCTTGAATTCCACCACTGATTTTGACTCACAACCTCCTCGAAGGCTTCAGTCGCATCCACAACCCTCTCTGTGAAAAATACTTCCTTAAATTACCTCTGAGACCCCCCTCTATCTTCAAATTGTACCCTCTTGTTCTTGCACACCTCTTTTTTTGAAAGATGCTACCCTCTTGGACTTTGTTGATTCCTTGAGGTACTTGAAAGTTTCTATCATGTCCCCCTCTCCCTCCTTTCCTCGAGGCTATACATATTAAGCTCCTTAAGTCTCTTCATATGTCTTGCAGACTCTGCACCATTTTAGTTGCCCTCCTCTGGACAGCTTCCATCCTGTCTATGTCTTTATGAGATTGGGTCTCCAGAACTGCACACAGTACTCCAGATGGGGTCTCACCAGCTGTCTGTACAGAGGATACTAACTTCCTGTTTTCTACTGGTGATGCCTCTCCCTATGCATCCCAGTAACCCCCAACCCTCCTTGCTGCCCTCTCACATTGCTTGCCCACCTTACGTCATCTGATATGACTACCCCAGGTCCCTTTCCATTTTGTTGTTGTTAGTATCTCACCCCCCATTGTGTACTCTTCCCCTGGGTTTTTGTTTCCCAGGTGCATTACCTTGCACTTCTTAGCATTGAATCTAAGCTGCCATACATTTGACCATTCCTCTAACCTTGCCAAGTCCCTTCTCATCCTTTCCACCCCACCCTGTGCATCAACTCTGTTGCAGATCTTTGTGTCATCTGCAAAGAGACATACTTTTCCTTCCAGTCCTTCCGCAATGTCGCTTATAAAGACATTGAAGAGGACCGGTCCTAATACTGAACCCTGCGGTACCCCACTAGTAACCCTCCTTTCTTCTGAGTGGACTCCATTTACTATTACTCTCTGTGTCCTATTCTCCAGCCAATTCTTTACCCAGGCTGTCATCTTGGGACCCACTCCCAGGCTGGCTAACTTGTATATTAATCTTTTGTGTGGGACTGTGTCAAATGCCTTGCTAAAGTCTACGTAGGCCATGTCCACAGCCCCTCCCTGATCTACTACTTTGCAGAAACAATCCACTCTCATGAGGCAATCCAGATTTATAGGGGAGCAGGTAGATCTCATGTCATATCCTTATTTGCAGATGACATACTGCTATTTCTGAGGGACCCCGTGGCTGCCTTACCAGCTGTGACCAGCATTTTTGACACTTATGGCCCAATTTCAGGGCATAAAATAAACTGGGGTAAATGTGAATGGATGAGCCTGGGAAATAGTAGATTGCCCATCTGACTTAACCACTGCATTGTCCCTCCGTCTCAAGAAATTAAATATCTGGAGATCTGCCTGCCGTCAAAGCTGTCCAGCATGGCAGATATCAATATGCATAGGGTGGTGGCCAAGATTAAAGAGGACTGCAATAACTGGAGGGCCCTCCCCTGACCCTGTTAGGAAGGGCCAGTCTTATAAAGATGAGCATCCTCCCATAATTTCTGTACTCCTTCCAGACAATATCGGTCTACATCCCTAATAGGTATATCAAGGCTTTGGAGGGTGCTATTACCCAATTGCTGTGGAAAGGGAAGATGCCCAAGATTAAGAAGGCTGTATTATGGAAGCTGGTGTCTCGGGGGTTTGGGACTCCCATGTGTAAAATACTATTATTTGGCATTCCAATTAGCACATATGCAAGATCTACTGGGGGAAAAGGAGGCCTTCCCAGCCTGGATGAGGTTAGAGTCTAGATTCTCCATATCTCTGTACTATGATACTCTTGTGGGTGGTCTGGTGGATGCTTCTTCTGTTAGGCCAAGGCACCCCTGTACTAGGCTACATTGAGGGCCTGGTGTATGGCTCATAATATATTACAGCATGGGGGAAGGATATCTCCGGACACTCCCTTATAGCATGCAGCAGCAGGAGGAGAGAGGGAGATACAAGGGGTGTTGGTTCACTGGAGTCGAAGGGGACTCTTCCTGTTGAACCAGATGATTGAGGATGGGCAGGTCTTGGATTTCTCAATCTTAAAGTGAAGATGTAATTTGAGCCTCTCCTCTTATTTTTCTTATTTTATTCTCAAGAGAAAAATAGGGAGATGGATAGAAGGTGTGTGTTCTGGAGGTTATGGCCACTCTCCTCTGGAGAAGACCTTTAAAGGGAAACACTCAGATCCTACTTTCAAGCCCCTAAGGGCATGTTACCAGCTGTTGGTGGGTGCTTTGCCAGACCAGCTAGATAAATTGAAAAGAAGATGGGAGGAGGATGTATTTCTGGACTCTTTAACTGGGGGAGATTGATCACTGATTTTGAAGAATTCTTTCAAATGTTCTGTGAATACTAGATTGAGGGCCATCCAATATAATGTGGTAATGAGGGTGTATTTCACCCCCACTCTGGCTCATAGCATCAACCTGTCAGTTACTGACCTATGTCAAAATGTAGAATTCATGCTGGAACCTTTTTCCACTTAATGTGGGAATGTCACAAAGTCTACTCCTATTGGAAAGAAGTTTTGTCACTCCTAAAACTTGCACTAGGGGAATCTTTGACAATGGATCAGGTTGAAGTACTGTTGGGTCTGCAGATGGAGAGAGAACAGGGTGGGCGAGTTAAAAACTCCTCTCTTTTGAGACTTTGACTGGTACTGGGAATGCGTCAATTAGCCCTCTATTGGAGGCTGTCGAGCACCCATCCAATCTCTGCCTGGGTAAGGGATTTGGTGGAATGTATGAAATTGGAGAGAATTCAATACAGAATAAGGAACCAAGAAGGTAAATTCCAAGAGATATGGGACCCAGTTGAGAGGGCGGTGCAGTCTTTCTAGTTTCCTGTTTTTGATAGGGTCAGTGCATCCACCTTTTTTTTATTGCACAATATGCTGTGTGGCTGAGTGGGGGTGGGAGGGCTGGATGGTCCCCTATTCGGTATTTTTTGTCATTTTCTTGGGTACTAATTGGCCCCTGTTGCAGTCCAGTAGTAGTAGACATGTGAGACCTCTACATGATACCACAAATGGCCCTCACCCTCAAGTTAAATGTGGAGGTTAGGCTATGGAATATCTGGTTCATTATGTGGGGGGAAGGGGTCAAGAATAGATCCTGTCTAATGACCATCAATTATGTGAACAGTCTATATTTATTTAATTGTACCATGTTAATTTAATTCTACAATCTTAACATATTTATTTCTATCTGTACTTATTTGTCTCACCCGGACAGTGTTTGCACTGCTGCTTGTATCAAATTCTTCTCCCATTACGTGGGAGCAGTGTTCTTTGATCTTGGAAGTATAAAATAAAGTTTACAAAAAAAAGTGTGCAAAGACACTTGTACAATAGAACATGGATCACAATATATGTACAAAAAGTCATAAATAAATAATACAAGACATATACATTATGCAAGCAATAATACCTGACAGGGTGGGCGGTATTGGGCAATACTGGAATGCCCAGGGGTGTATGAGGCCCAACACTGCAGGTGGAGGGCCTTATAGCCCCTGGAAGGTCTGGTATTTCCCATACCGCCCACCCTGGAGGGTAATATTGCGCTTTGAAAATGGGCATTGTAAAGCAAAATAAGTTTATTTAAAAAAATGTTAAAAAAAAGTTTTGTGTTCAAATAAAATAGTTCCTCCACCTATACTATCCATGTACAGCTTCTGTGGTTAAAGGTTGAAAGTTTTGGTCTTGGTTGTCATGGTCCCCCCAACCCCCCAACAGAGCAGGGTATCACACAAGATCACAGGCAGAGCTACTATCATTGCTCTATGGAGTTCATTGTCTTTTTTTTTTTTTAGTCGACCCCCCCAGTGGATAAGTTTCATTTATGAAGTGTGACCGCATTATGTTAAATCGACTGAAAAGTGTACTGTTTTTTTTTTTTATTACAGGGAGACAGTGTGGCAGAATAAGGGAATGACGCTACCTATGCAAGGGTAGCGCAGCCTGGAAACACTAGTAGTATCTTGGAGGTTACAAGGCAGGATTTTGTGAATAGGGTTAAAGTTTGTGGGCTTCTGGAGGTGTGTAGGCAGTGACATCTTCTCACTGGAAGGGGGGAGAGGCACTTCAGTTTGCCGATTAGCGAGAGCATGAGAGCAAAAAGCCATCAGCAGTGAAACTCGTATTTAAAAAAAAAAAAAAGATAGTTACATGGGAATACCATTGGGACGGGGTTGATGGTAATGCAGGTTGAACATGGCAACTAGCAGAACTAATAAGCAGCAGCTTAATTCTTCAGGAGCGAGAAAACCAACTGCTGGAGGAGGCAGGAACAAGTGACGAGCGCGGTTCGCTCTTTGTCAGGTATGGAGAAAGTCATGGGGGTATGGTAGAAGACGACACTGTAAATAAGAATAATACATTTAAAAAGTAGCCCTAAATAAGCCAAGAGATGGATTGTGTGCAGTTTCATTTCACAGTTGGCAGTAAGTGTTGGGGCCAATAACTCTCGCTAAAAGAACAATAAAAATGGTGGCAATTTCAAATTCAGTGAGGAGGTTTTAGCCAATCATCAAGCAGGGTGGAGACAAGGATCCTTGTGTGACTGAAGGAGTAACTGGGCTGGCACTTTTTATTTCCTGGGCATCTATTGAAAGTTAATGTACACCCTGGCAGTGGTATCAGCCAATCAGAGCCCAGGAAATAAAAAGCCCATTTTCTAAATACAAATAATACAGTGAGTACAGATGCTGCAAAACAAGTGATGCAGATAAATACAAGATGCTTAGGCAAGGTTATACAAATATACATAATTACATAAATGCAGAAAGTAGTTCAAATAGAGCAAAATTGTCAGCAAGGGATTCAAGCAGAACAGAGGACTAGGGTGAGAAGTAAACAGTTAACAGAGTAGATGCAGTCCAAGAGAGATGAAATAAATGTAATATTCAGTCAGTCAGTCAGTCAGTCAATCAATCAATCAATCAATCAATCTTTATTTTACCAGGTGAAACACCATTGAGAAGAACTCACTTAGACCTGGGTAAGGTACACATCGGTCAGTAATGAAACAACAATTTGGAGCCAGTAAACATTACAGAGCAAAATATACAACACATGACGTAGCAGAGAATAACAAAGCAATGTGGAGTCATCGAATAATGCAGCACACCATATACATAATATTCATTTCAAAAAACTCCATTAATGCATCAGTTAGGGTTCATAGCATAGCAACAAAAGCTTGGAAATGTGCTGTTAGGGTTCAATCCACTTACTCCTCATCCCCCCACACATACATGCAAGCAGGGGAAGGGTCAAGGCAGCACAACCAACCAGAGACAACCAGCACCAGGTAAAACACAGTTTGTCATCCACAGATACTGTATTGGAAATAAGAGTTTGGATAAGCCTACCAACAGCCATTGGATGTTTGCATTTTTTTTTCTAATAGAGTGAGTCAGTCCTAATAACAAACGGTAGTAATAATAAAAGTAACGTTTTGTAGTATAGTTTACAAGTAAGATGTAAAAGCAACAGTTGTAACATCCAAAGGTAACCATAACATATTGCTAATGAGTATTTCCAGGTAACGCAGCAGTATAACAACATGTGATTCTGCTAGTTTCGTGCCTGAGCAGTATTTGAAAAGTACTATTTATGTGTCAGCTCTATCCTGCAGTGAGCCCAATTGTTGAATTATGACACATAAAAATCAATATTTTGAAAATATATACAGACTACGTCTCATTGTATGAAGAAGATATGCCAGCAATAATGTGTCATCATACTGTGCTGGGTGTATAGAGTCGATCATACTGTATTATGGTTTTTCATTACATAGTGTTATGTGAAATTAGTACAATGTTGTGATTATTGTGCTTATAGATGTGATGGAGTGGTATAGTGTCTTACAGTCCTGCATGTGTCTTGTGTGTGTGTGTGTGTGTGTGGGTGGTGGTGGTGGTGGGGGGAATGTGGAGTTAGGGGATTGAACCTGACAGCACATTTACAAACTTTTGTTGCTGTGCTATAAACCCTAACTGATGCACTAACAAAGTTTTATGCAATGAATTTCCCTTCTTTTTTTAGAAAGTGTAATGTAACTGGTAACTGGTATGTGTAAGTGGGAGAGGGGCCCTCTGGGCCCTACGCTCCCTTCACATTATCCATTTTCTTTGTAATGGTATGTGTATGTTGGAGCATGGGCCCTCTGGGCCCTGCGCTCCCACTCACATGTAAGTATGGAGCCATACAGCAGCCCTATAGGGCAAGGAACCTTGTGCCATTAATGAGCCAATATTTCAGCAACCATAGCAGCTACAAAATAAATTCAAGTGTCATTGTAATCTTGGCAGTGAGTACTTCACACAATATGGATTAACTGAATCTGTATCTCACATCGTGTACAAGATACAGGTACCGAAATGCACTGAAAAGGCACCCTTGGAACCCTTGGAACATGTTTTTGTCAATATCTCTGTAACCGTAGCAAGTAGGAAAACAATTCCACTGCTGGTGTAATCAAATGTTTACAAAACTGTTTTTACAGGTAAGTTCACCTAAAGGTGAACTGATTTACAGGTAACGAAAAATCCGTAGCTCATTTTGGTTTCGAGATATGGGTGCCGAAAGGCATCACGGGTACTGCAATGTTATCCTATGGGAAATTTCCCAACTTCGGAAAGCTGTAACTTTGGTCCACTTGAATGTTTTGGCACCAAACCACCAAAAGGCACATCTGTGGGACCAGGGCTTGCCACCCTGCAAATTTCATCTCAAAAGACCCAACCATTCAGTTGCACGGTGATAGCAAAAATGTGCTGTTTTTTTTAAATGCTTTCACAAATCACGGAACATTTGCAAAACGTAGCACGAAACTTTCGCATTTGTGAATGTACAGTATTTCGGCAGTTTCTTTCGTGATTTGTGAAAGTATTTTTTCTCCTATGTTTAAAATGGCATTTCTGGGGGGGGGTTACTCCCCCAAAAAAGATAGGGCTGGCATCCTCAGGACCCAACTAGGTAAACCCAACAGTCAGTGTTTACCTAGAGGGTCCCAAATTCAAATGCCAGGCATTTTTCTCTCTCACTAACTGAAAACAAGATGGCAGCAGCACAGAAGTAAAACAGCCATTTGCGAAAGTAAAATTGCATTTGCGAAACTTTCATGAGACACATGTATTTTTCCCCATTTACTATATGGGAAATTTGTTATTTGAATAACTTTTGAACAGTTTAATATTTTTACACCAAATCTTCAAAAGGCACATCGGTGATCCAGACTGCATCTTTCCTGAAGATTTCAGACTGAGCAGACAAATCGTGCGGGCTGCTGGTGCTAGCAAAGAAATGCACAAAAAGTCAGTTTTTATGCATTTTTTGGCATTCTGTAGCTCCGCAACCATACATCCGACTGTAACGCAACATGCAAGATCCAGAGATCTATGGTACCAGACTGCACATGAAAAATTTCAGGTAAATACATCATATGGTGGCAAAGTTATTAAGGTGCAAAATTTGAGGTTTAACTTTAAAGTGCTTACTCAACCCTAAGTACACTGGCACTACCGCGCCAGTATAATACACAATATATATACATTATGTATACAATAGGATCCATGGAAGATGAGGGGTTATAGTTAAATGAGACAAGGTATGTGGTACGGTTGGTGGAAGAGAGTAGAGAGAGGGAAGAGGTGAGGCAGTAGAGGGAGCAACATGGTTGCGAGATAGGGGTACAGAATATGAGAAAGTTGCTGCAACGAGTCAGATATGTAGTGGTAGCAAAACAGTAAGAAGGGAATTATGGAGGGATCCTCATAGGGAGACTAAATACAAACAGAACTCCAAAAACAGAAAGCTAAGGTGGCAAGTACAGTAAGTGCAAGGTAACGACCATAGGAAGGATATCCTTAATGAGGCAGGTGAAGTTATGAATAGCAATTGCACTCATCCTTCAGAGTGAGTCTAATCAGAGACTGAAAGGTATACATCCCAACAGTATGTGTGAGCTTAAGTGTATTTTGTAGGGTATTGCATAGGATGGGTAAGACATGGCTTATCGATGAGGAACCATAGTGGGTTCTTATCCTAGGGATATCAAATATAATGTATGAGAATTTTCTGAGAGAATATGCACAGGGGGTGCATTTGAATAAGTTACAGATATAGGGAGGGAGTTTCTTAGTAATGGCTCTGTACATCCAGAGGGAGGCATTAAGCCATCTTCTAGTACTGAGGGAGGGCCAGCCAATCTGTGAATAAAAGGAACAATGGTGGATATTAGATGGGGTGTTTGTGATAAATCATAGTCCTCTGTGATAAAGCATGTCCAGAGTATTTAAGGCTGATTTAGGGCAGTGACTGTAAAGGAAGTCCGCAAAGTCGATTAAGGGGAGGAAGGTCATCTGGACCAATCTTAATTTAGCTTCATAGGTAAGCAGATGCCTAACGCAATAAAAAAGTCCAAGTCTTTGATGTAAATTTTTTGGCTACTTCCTCGATGTGGGTGACAAATGAAAGTTTACGGTCAAGCCAAGAAGCCTAGGTATTTACATTTCTGTACTGGTTCAAGTAGCTCTCCCAGGATGGTCCTGATCTGGGAATTGGTGCTCAATTGGTTGGGTATTGGTTCTTTAGAGTGAGGGGACAGGAGCATAACTTTATTTTTTAATTTTTTGCATGGAGTAGCAGTTTCAAATGGAGCAGATTTTGTTGGAGGTGGTCAAATTCGTGCTGTAGTTCAAGGCAGGTGAGTTGCAGGAGGGCCTTGCAACTTAGAGCACAGTGTTGTCTGCCAAGAGGTGGATGCTTGCAGAGCTGATGTTAAAATCAATGTCATTAATGTATATAGCAAATAATGATCCCAAGATGGACCCCCCATGGGACTTCTCTCTGTAGTGTTTTAAGGGGAGAAAAGGTGCCATGGGCTTTTACCTGTTGCTGTCTGCCCATGAGGTAGCAGGAGAACCAGTTTATAGTGGTGCTATCTAACCCAAGGTTATTTAGCATGGGTAATAATAATTGATGATCCACAGTGTTGAATGCCTTACTCATGTCTGAAAAAAGAGCACAGACATGATTTTTGGCATCAAGGGAAATTTGCCAGTCATTAGTGACTTTGGCCAGAGCAGATACTGTGCTATGTTTGGGCCTGAACACAGACTGGGGGTTCAGTAAGTTTGCAGTTTCCAGGTGCTCTCTAAGTTGTGTATTAACTAGTTTTTTTGAGAAGTTTGGATAAGATAGGTAGCAAGGAGACTGTCCGGTAGTTATTAAGATCACTAGGGTCACCAGATTTGAATAGTGGAATAACATGTTCTATTTTCCAGTCAGAGAGTAATGCATCTTGCACGAGAGAAAGGTTGAAGAGCTGAGTGATAGGTGGGGACAGGAAATAATAGCCTAATTTTAAGAAAAAGGGTTCAAGCTCATCAGCTCCAGCACTTTTTATTTTACAGCCAGAGCAATTAGGAGGTCCTCGACCTGTATGAGGGTAACTGACCTGAAGCCAAATTGAGTGGGGAGATGGTGGGCCTTAGTCAGTAAGTACAGGGGGTCACCAACAGGGGGCTGAAGTGGTAGCTTACTAGTGGGAGAGGAGTCAAAAGCTAGCCCAGCGGTGGCAAAATGATTATTTAGTTGCTCTAATATATCATGGTTACTTGTAAAGGTAGTGGCCCCAGAGACTATTTTAGCTGGAAGGGACAATGGTGGCTTGTGTCCTTCAACTTCCCTTAGGACTTGTCAGAATTTGGCAGCATTGTTTTTAGATGAGTCCAGTGCTGACTGAAAATATTTGACATTTTTGGCCCGAATGAGTCTAGTACTGTGGTTCCTAATGGCTCTAATAGCAGCCCAGTTGGAGTCCAATTTAGTCTTACAGGCTTTCTTCCATAACCTGTCTCTATGCTGTAAACAGGTTTTTAGTGTATTGGTGAACCAAGGGCAAGTTCTATTTTGTGCTCTAACTTTCACCATAGGGGCATGTCTATTGATCACTTGCAAGGCATGGTTCTGGAACTGTGTACAGGCCTCAGAGACTGTAGGGGCCAGGCAGAAGTTCTGCCATCTAATCATACTTATATCAGCCAGAAAATTGTGTTGAATTTACGGTAAGTCCTTTTAAGTATGAAGGTCTGTGAGTAGGTTGTTTTGGGTAGAAGCCTCAAACAAGCTATGACCCTATGGTCACATATCATTATGAAATACCATGGTGTATGCTATTTGTGGGGTTTATTAGCAAGGATCAGGTCAAGAAGGGTACTGTGATCTGTGGTTTTGGTGTTGGGGCGGGTGACATCACCAATTAGTTAAGTAAAACCATGTCCATCGCATGGGTTTTTTAAAAGCTCGGAATGGTGGGGGTTCCAGTCTAAATTAAAATCCCCCATGAATAAGCATTCAGAGTTGGTGGCTTCTAATATTCTGTGGAGGTGAGGGAATCATCCTGAGACGTCCTGAAGGGGGTCTGTAACAACCAGAGATCAAGATGGCCTTGTTAGAGGGTAAGAAGATTTTTAGAGTGAGGCTTTCAAAATCCTTAGGTATAGATGTGGAGTCGAATACAGAAATTGAGAGTTTATCTGAAACAGATTGCAATCCCCCTCCCTGGAGGATCTCTCTGCTCTGAATATGCTATAAGAAAGGACATTGATGGCATGGTCAGTGGTAGATGCTTTCAGCCATGTTGTTGCAATCACTAGTACATCTGGAGAGGTATGAAGGACCCATGACTGTATTCATCATAGGCTCATAGGATGTGTACAAGTTCAGTAGGCTTAATGCCCTTTTAAGAACTCACCACCCTTTTAAGGGTGGTATGTATATTTCTTGTTACCCATATGAAAATCTAGTTTGGTTTTAAAAGTGTCCATAGTTGGACTAGACACTACATATGCAGGCAGACTATTCCATAGTCCAACAATTCTCTGCATGAAAAATGTACTTCTTTTATTGGTTTTTATGACCTCACCTATGCTTTTGAATCTGTTAGTTCTTGTGTTAACACTGTTACATTATAAGAACCACCCACCGTTTCCCCAACATCCAACAGAAGAACCTCGACCGCAGAGGGTAGTTGGTCCAGGAGTTTGGCAGGTGGTTAGGAGGGGAAAATCGGGTGCCCCATCACTCTGTGCTCTCCAACATATTACCTCCAAAAACCATATAAATACTACAAACAGGTATCTGCCTCTATCTCTGAAATCAAACAAAGGGGCTGAGGACACTGCAGAGCAGGACACTGCAGCACAGGAGCTAGCACAACAAAACTCACCCAAATCAGGAACAAAAACAAAAAAAAGCAAAAAGGAAATCCAAAAAACTTCTGATCATAGGAGACTCCATGATTCGGGGAGTTGATACCCATCTCCAGCCAGGGGTAATGGTCAGATGTCTCCCAGGTACATCAACGTAGAGAGACACTGACTGCATTGCTAAAATTGTTCACAAAGCAGCAGAAAACATTGACGTCCTGGAAAACATAGGGACTAATGATCTTGCCAGCTGGTCAGTTGTGGAGACCAAGGAACAACTGACCAGGCAGGGTGACAAACTATCATCCATTTCGTCTGACATCTCCTTCTTTGAGATCCTGCCAGTCTGGAAGAGGGGGGGCAGATGGACAGAAGGTCAGAGAAAGGGAGATAGGGGAGCTAAACATGTGGCTCAAGGGCTGGTGCCAGGAAAAAGGACACAGATTTGTAGGGAACTGGCAACAGTTCTGGCAGCGAAAGTTCTTTAAATTTGATGGACTGCATCTGACTAAGGAGGGAGTCAGTGCCTTGGGGCAGAAGTTTGATGTCTTTGCAGAATATTTAAACTAGTAAATGGGGAGAGAGGTGCAGCACCCCATACGTCGAATGGGAAGAACACCCCTTCCCCTCAGCTAGTGGTCAAACAGGGATTCAGCATGTTTGCAGTTCATTTGCATCACCAGGTAAGAAAAAAGGTCCATCTCCCATACGACGCACAGGAGAAATGCCAAACCTCACCCAACAACTAACACACTGAAATCTGGCCAAGGAAAATCATGTACACAAATGCTCACAGCCTGGGAAATAAGATCCCAGATCTGCAGGCAATAATGTCAGAGGCTAAACTGGACATAGTAGCAATTAATGAGGCGTGGTTTACCAGTAACCACACTTGGAGACTTCAGTTCCTGGCTATGTACTGTTCAGAAGAGACTGAGGTCCAAAGGGCGGGGGGTGGAGGGCCTGTATGTCAATGAAAATATCAAAGCTACAGAAATTCAGAATACACATAAGGAGCCAGAAGAACTGTGTGTCACCCTGGAAACAGGAAATGGGACAGCCATAAGAACTGGGGTTGTCTACAGGCCCCCAGACCAGGGGGAGGACATGGACACATTACTGTTAGAAGATATAAAAAACATGACAGATAAAGGGGAGGTTCTGATAATGGGAGACTTTAACATGCTGGATACAGATTAGTCAATGACAGCAGGAACATCTGCCAGAACTAAACACATGGTGGATTTTCTGCAGGTGGAGGGCCTCAAACAACTGGTACAACAACCCACAAGAGACAGGGCTATCCTAGACCTAGTACTGACTAACAGGGAAGGTATCACAGATCTACAGGTAGAAGGTCACCTGGAGGCCAGTGACCATCACATGGTGTGGTTCAATTTGTCCACTACATCTAAATCATCCCATTCCAAGGCAAAAATATGTGACTTCAGAGGAGCTGACTTTGATAAGATGGCCAACAGAGTTAAGCTAGCCCTGGCAAAAAGAAACACAGGGGAGTGGTATAGACAAAGTGGGCAAGCATTAAGGATGCAATACTTGAAGCAACATCCCATTGTGTTAGACAGAAAAGGAAGTACAAAAGAAGAAGGAAACCACTTTGGTTCTCAAATACAGTAGCAGAAAAGGTCAGAGCCAAAAGGCTGGCCTTCTGGAAATATAAGGGAACACAGCAGGATGAAGATAGGGAGGCATACCAAACTGCCCTAAGGGAAGCAATGAAGACAGTAAGGCAGGCAAAGTCCCAAACTGAGGAAACACTAGCACGAACATTAAAAAAAGGTGACAAGACTTTCTATAGATACATTAGTGAAAGGAGAAAGTCCAGAGGGGGTATTGCTAAGCTCAAAGGTGAAAAGGGGGCATGTGAGGAGGAGGACCCTGTAAAAGCATCTATCCTAAATAGATACTTTTGCTCAGTATTTACTGAAGAGAAGGTAGAGCAGGGCCCACAGCTCAGCACCATGGACACAAGGAGGGAGGAGGTGAGCACTACTCACTTCACAAAAGAAAGGGTCCTACAAGAGCTCGCTAAGCTCAGGGTGGACAAGGCAATGGAACCTGATGGCATACATCCCAGGGTACTTAAGGAGCTAAGGGTGGAACTAGCAGAGCCATTAGCAGAACTGTTTAGTGAGTCTCTGAGCACAGGAGAGGTCCCAGAAGACTGGAGAAGGGCTCATGTGATCCCACTCCACAAGAGTGGTAGCAGGGAGGAGGCAGGGGAACTACAGACCAGTCAGTCTTACCTCAGTAGTGGGCAAGATTATGGAGGCACTCCTTAAGGAAAGGATAGTGCAACACCTGGAATCCATAGGGGCACAGGATCCAAGATAGCATGGGTTTACAAAAAGGAAGGTCCTGTCAAACTAATCTCATAGATTTCTTTGACTGGGTAACCAGAGTGGTGGACCAAGGGGGAGCAGTTGATGTTGCCTACCTTGACTTCAGAAAAGCTTTCGACACTGTTCCACATAGAAGATTGATAAATAAGCTGGGTAGGCTCGGGGTGGGTCAGAAGTTGGTCAACTGGGTGGCAAACTGGTTGACAGGCAGAAAACAGAGAGTGGTGGTAAATGGTATACAGTCAGAAGTGATGCATGTCACAAGTGGGGTACCTCAGGGATCAGTCCTGGGGCCAGTCCTCTTCAATATCTTCATTAGTGACATTTCAGATGGACTAGAGGGTAAGGCTTGTCTGTTTGCAGATGACACCAAGATCTGCAACAGAGTAGATGATCCAGATGGGGTGGGCAGAATGAGAAGAGATCTGGATAAACTAGCAAAATGGTCAGAAGAGTGGCAACTGGGATTTAATGCAAAGACGTGCAAGATCATACACATAGGAAAGAGAAACCCTGAAGCCACCTATAGGCTGGGAGGGGAGTTGCAGGCAGTTACAAAGAAAGAAAGAGACTTGGGCATCATCAACACCGATGATCTGAAATCATCCAAGCAGACCTCTAAAGCAATAGGTTAGGTTAGGGGGGATGTTAGGGTGTATTAGTAGGGATATCACAAGTTGTAAGAGGGAGGTAATAATCCCTCTTTACAAGACACTGGTTAGGCCCCATCAGGAGTACTGCGTGCAGTACTGGAGGCCACACCTTCACAAGGACATTAACCAAATTGAGGCAGTCCAGAGAAGGGCAACCAAAATGGTGCAGGGACTGCATCAGAAGACATATGACAACAGATTAACGGAGCTCAATATGTATATCCTTGAGTAAAGGAGGGAGAGGGGTGATATGATCGAAACATTCAAACACCTTAAGGGCATTAACAAGGTGAAAGAGTCTAACATTTTTAAATATAAGGAAAATAGCAGGACAAGAGGACACAGCATGAGACTAGAGGGAGGCCGACTAAGGGGGAATGTGAGGAAATTCTTTTTCACAGAAAGGGTGGTGGATGCATGGAATGGCCTACCTCAGGAAGTGGTGGCTATGAATACAGTGCAGGGCTTCAAACAGGCATGGGATAGGCATAAGGGAGCAATACAGATGAGTATGAATAGATAGGCCACTGACAGAGCAAAGGTCGATGGCACATTTATAAGGTAGAAAAAGAAATGGGCAGACTGGATGGGCCTTGTGGTCCTTATCTGCCATCAACTTCTATGTTTCTATGTTTCTATGGTATCATTCAAGGTCAAGCCTATAGTCACGCCCAGATAACCATCTTTAAGTGCTTTATATGTTAAGCACAGATCTCCCCGGAACTGTCAATTGCCCACAGACTATAACTGTAGATTTGTTAGTCTTGTATAATAGTCTAATTTTTCTAAGTTTCTTATTTTTTTTGTGTATTTCCTTTTGCCACCTTCAACCAATCTGCAACTTCTTATAGTATGAGACCTGTTAAACTGGGAGCAGTACTCAAGGTGTGGTCGAACCAAACTAGAGTAAAGTGGCATTGGTACCTACTGCTCTCCACTCTTTATATTTCTCAAGATAGACCCTATTATTTTTTGGCACTTCTTCACTTTGACAGTGGTATTTTTGTCAAAATTGAAATCATTGGTTATTATAGTTGCAAGGTCTTTCTCTTTGGATAAAGACTGTAGTGTGGTATTTCCTAAATGATAACTGTAGCAGGGGTTGTTTTTTCCAATATGCATAACCTTACACTTATCCAAGTTAAATTGCATAAGTTTAATTTGCCCCCATTCCATCAATAAATCTAACTGCTGTTGAATATTAGTTTTATCTTTTGTGGTGGTTACAAGGCCCCCAACTTGAAGTTGTCTGCATATTTTGTAAGCCATATACTGTCTAAAATTGGCATGGTAGCGACCAAGATATTAAAAAGGATAGGTCTCAAGACCAATCCCTGTGGGACACCACCTGTCACACAACCCCAAGTGGAGTAATTCCCCTTAACTGCGACCATCTGGTATCTTTTGTCTAGCCAAGAACAGATCCATCTTACAATATTGGGTGCTAGATTTATCTTTAGGAGTTCATTTATTAATACAGAATGAAATACTTTATCAAAAGCTTTAGTGAAATCAAGGTAAATTACATCATTAGGAATGCCTTTATCAAGTGCCTGACTTATGGGCCCAAAGAAATTGAGTTGATTAGTTAAACATGATTTCCCAGCAACAAATCCATGCTGACTATGCTCAATTAATTCTATTGTTCACAAGTGATGATTGATTCACTTTTGCAATAATTTCTCCATGATGTTATCAACCACGGATGTCAAACTAATCGGTCTATAGTTTTTGAGATCATCTCTTTTGCCTCCCTTGTGAATTGCAGTTACAACTGCTATACACCATTCCTTTATAACAATACCATCCTGTATGGACTTGCTATATAGATAAGTAAGTGGTTTAATTATAACAGGAGCTAATTCTTGGATAAGTCTAGGTGATATACCATCGGTCCAGGTGAACTATTAGTTTTAATAAATGTATTATATCAGAGCTACTGATAATTAAATCCAACTTTTTGAATAAGTTGCATGCATTGGTGTGCAGGAAGCTGATGCCTTTAAGCTGAGCTATGTCAGAAGGTGCCGCAATAGGCCAGGGGAGTCCAGGGTTTAGTTCAATGTTACCAGAACACAGTAGCAGTAATAAGAAAAGTTTCTTTACTCCATTAAATAGGAATTTGAGGAGCAGAAGATGACCCCATTTGGGGGAGGTGTTCCTAAGAGAGGAAGAAAGAGGGTCCGTGTGTTGTTAAAAGAGGGATACTGCATACAGTGCAACACAAACAGGGATACTTGGTGGCTCACTTCTAACTGAAAGGTGAAATAAGGAACTTATCAGAAAAGGTAGTCTTTTAATCAGCAGAGGGAGGTGGATCTTGCTTTACTTTTGTTACAATTGTTAAGATTTTCAGTGCAGGTAGAGTTTAAGCCCAGAGGAACTGAATACTGTTTACTGTGTCTGTCCTTGTGCACAGCTGACTTGTTTTGGGGCTGACTGCTTTCAGAGCACAAGTCACCAGGCTGTTTTGGGGCTGGGGAGGTTTACCTGTGTCTCACTTGGATGTTTGGATTTTTCTCTGTTTGATTAGCAGGGTATTTTCTCTGTCAAATTGTCATGTAGGGCATCTTGCAGACAGGAAGGCACTCATCGCAGCGGTAGGTCAGGGCTTTTAGCTGATTGTTTTGTGAGGGCACAGTTTAGGCCCAAACCCTTCCCACCCCTCATGCCACCCACCCCTGGAAATAGTTCCCTTATACCTGGGGTTCTGACATCATTTCCTCAAGAGGGCAAGGGGCATATCACTGTCATATCCTCTCTAGCACACTGCACTGACAATATAAGCATACACATTATGTAATATATATATTTCTATATAACAAACCAATCACACACACACAAACAAAAAAAAAAACAAAAAAAAAAGGTAGACAGACATGTGGGGAGTAGTGCAATGTAATGGCTGTGGGGCAGCAGTCTTCCGGGAGTCTTTCTGGAGGCTGAGATGCTGTCCTGTTTGCAGACTACTCTCTGCCCTGAGGGAGGAAGTTGCCCGTCTTCAGGCCACACTGGACAGTAGTAAGGGAACCTTCCCCAAGGCCATACTGGACAGTAGTAAGGGAACCTCCTCCATCCAGGGAGCACCACAGCCACCACCACTACCTCAGAGGTTGCGAAGAAAGCACAGCAGTTGGACCACAGTGGCTCAGGGAGGGTAAGGGTGGTGGAACAGAGGCACACCCAGTCAGTTGTTCCACTCCACAATCCATACACCTTTCTGGGGGAGCATAGTTTCCCTATGGATGCACCCGTAGAGGAGACTAAGGAGGTTGCAGACAACTGTCACAAGGGAGGCCCTCAGGAAGGAGGTGGAGGACACCACAGGGAAAGGAAGCAGCTCCTGGTGAGGGACTCAGTTATTAGGGGGATAGAACTGGGGGAGCAGGGAAAACTGAAGTAAGGTGCTTGCTTGGTGTCATGGCTTGGAGGGACAGGAAGTGCATCCTTAGGATCACGAGAACAGTTGCACAGGAGTCTGAGCTGGATGTCATTGTCCACCTAGGGACAAATGACTTGGCTCATCATGAGATTAGAGCAGTGCAGAAGGACTTTGTAGAGTTGGGGAGGGACCTAAGACAAGTAGCACACACAGTATCCTTCTCAGAGGTGCTGCCTGTCAGTGGCAAGGGTGAGGCCAGGGTACTTTGCACCATGCAGTTTAATGAATGGTTGAAAAAATGGTGTGGAGCACAGGGGTTTGGCTTCATTTGGGGACTGAGGTTCCACCTGGAGGGACACCAGCCTATACTGGCAGGACGGTCTGCATCAGTCCAGGAAGGGAACAAGTCTTTTGGGCAATCGATTTAAATGCTTCATTGGCAAGCTTTAAACTAGTCAAGGGGGGAGGCACTGAAAAGCAGCAGGAAAATCTCAGCCTACCCCTACAAAACAGGGTACTAAATGAGAAAAAGACCAAGGTAGAAAGGTCAGTGGGGGATGCTGCTACAGAAGGTAAAGCCATCAAAAAATGGAGAGCAATGAGTACCAATGCCCATAGTCTGGGTAACAAGCTTCCTGAATTAGTGGCCTTGATGGAGGAGGAACATCTGGATATCGTGGCAGTCACAGAAACATGGTACACACAGAACCATGACTGGGTCGTAAACATACCAGGATACACTATCTACAGGAGGGACAAGGAGAGTAAAAGAGGAGGCGGAGTAGCTCTTTACATAAGGGAAGGAATCAAAGCAACAGAACAAAAGGGTAAACAGGGAGGAGGAGAAGAAGCACTGTGGGTCAATTTGGAGACAGGCAATGGCACCACAGTCCGCGCAGGGGTTGTATACAGACCCCCTCTCAGGGGAAGGAAATGGACAAGGAAATGATAGGAAGTATACTTAGAATGGCAGATAAAGGGAGATATTGCTGATGGGTGATCTGAATATGCCAGATGTTAACTGGAGTGCAGTTGCAGCAGCCACTTCTACAGGTGGGGTTATTCTAGATGCCCTACAGGGGACATGCCTTAGACAACTAGTATTGGAACCCACTCGAGAGGAGCAGTCTTAGACCTGGTCCTCTCAAATGGAGATGGAGAGAGGATCACAGATGTAGAAGTGGGTAGCCATTCGGGAACTAGCGACCATCGAACAGTATGGTTCACAATAAACACAGCAATAGAGTCAAGCCATACAAAGGCAAAAGTACTGGACTTCAGGAGGGCTGACTTTGCCAAAATGGGTGAGTGCCTAAGGAATGCATTAGCAAATGGGCAGGATGGAGGGGTGGAAGAACAATGGAGAATAATACAAACTGCCATCACAGAGGTAACAAGCCTTTGTATGAAGCAAATAAACAAAACAAAACAATGTAAGAAACCACTATGGTTCTCAAAGGAGGTGGCAGTAAAGGTTCAAGAGAAAAAGAAAGCACAGAAAGTACAAGGAATCTCAGAAGGAGCAGGACAGAGAAATGTATCAGTTAAAGCAAAAGGAAGCTGGGAAGGCAGTCAGAACAGCAAAGGCCTGAACTGAGGAAAAGATAGCCATCTCAGTTAAGAAGGGGGATAAAACCTTTTTTAGGCTCATCAGGGAGCGAAGGAAGACTAAGGGAGGGATAGCGAGGCTTAATAAAGGGAAGGAGGGTGGGCAGAAGGTGACTGTGAAAAGGCAGAGATACTAAACAAATATTTTTGCTCACTATTTACAAATGAAGAGGGGGAGGTACTTAAAACAAACAATAGAAACACTCTGGATACAGAAATTGATACCAGCCCATTTACAGAAGAAAGGGTTCTGAAAGAACTCTTAAAACTGAAGGTGGACAAAGCAATGGGGCCTGATGGGATTCATCCCAGAATTCTAAAAGAACTAAGGGTAGAACTAGTGACACCACTGACTACCCTCTTTAACAAATCATGGGAGGATGGGGTGGTACCTGAGGACTGGAGGAGCAGATGTGATTCCCTTCACTAAAGTGGGAGCAGGGCAGGCGGGAAACTACAGACCAGTCAATTTAATCTCAGTGATAGGAAAATGATGGAATACTTCAGAAGGAAAGAATTGTCAGTACCCTAGAGGCCAGAGGGCACAGGACCCAAGGCAGCATGGATTCACAGCAGGAAGGTCATGCCAGACAGATCTAATAGATTTCTTTGACTGGGTGACCAAAGTAGTAGATCAGGGAAGGGCTGTGGTCATGGCCTACCTAGACTTTAGCAAGGCATTTGACACAGTCCCACACAAAAGATTAATATACAAGTTAGTCAGCATGGGAGTGGATCCCAAGATGATAGCCTGGGTAAAGAATTGGCTGGAGAATAGGACACAGAGGGTAATAGTAAATGGAGTCCACTCTAAAGAAAGGGGAGTTACTGGTGGGGTACCGCAGGGTTCAGTATTAGGACCGGTCCTCTTCAATGTCTTTATAAGCGACATTGCAGAGGGACTGGAAGGAAAAGTATGTCTCTTTGCAGATGACACAAAGATCTGCAACAGAGTTGATATCACAAGGTAAGTGAAAAGGATGAGAAGGACTTGGCAAGGTTAGAGGAATGGTCAAATGTATGGCAGCTTAGATTCAATACAGAAGTGCAAGATAATGCACCTGGAAACAAAACCCATGGGAAGAGTACACAATGGGGGTGAGATACCAACAACAACAAAAATGGAAAGGGACCTGGGGGTAGTCATATCAGATGACTTAAAGGTGGGCAAGCAATGTGAGAGGGCAGTAAGGAGGGCTGGGGGGATACTGGGATGCATAGGGAGAGGCATCACCAGTAGAAAACAGGAAGTTGTTATCCCTCTGTACAGACAGCTGGTGAGACCCCATCTGGAATACTGCGTGCAGTTCTGGAGACCCAATCTCCGCAAGGACATAGACAGGATGGAAGCTGTCCAGCGGAGGGCAACTAAAATGGTACAGGGTCTACACTGGAAGACATATGAACAGAGACTAAAGGAACTTAATATGTATAGCCTCGAGGAAAGGGGGGGAGGACATGATAGAAACTTTCAAGTACCTCAAGGGAATCAACAAAGTCCAAGAGGGTAGCATCTTTCAAAAAAGATGTGCAAGAACAAAGCGGCACAATTTGAAGATGGGGGCGGCTCAGAGGTAATGTAAGGAAGTATTTTTTCACAGAGACAGTTGTGGATGCATGGAACGGCCTTCCAGAGGAGGTTGTGGAGTCAAAAACAGTGGTTGAATTCAAGCATGCATGGGACAGTCATAATGCAATTCTAGGGGATGGAGGGTAGAAAGAAGTAGGCTGCTGGTTAAC
The DNA here is from genome assembly GCA_016271365.2 of Neoceratodus forsteri. Classification (NCBI taxonomy): domain Eukaryota; kingdom Metazoa; phylum Chordata; order Ceratodontiformes; family Ceratodontidae; genus Neoceratodus; species Neoceratodus forsteri. Next base: position 81,940,829 of record CM057453.1, read on the forward strand.
TAGGATCTGCAGCTTATCCATTAGGTAGGGGAATGGGCAGCCTGGGTGGGCCAAGTGGTCCTTATCTGCCATAAAATTCTATGTTTCTATGTTTCTCATAGATATAGGGGAAGGACAGGGCAGTCTGAAAATACTTGGTGTGTCCAAGATATGCAGAATATTAGAAACATAGAACACATGATGGCAGAAAAAGATCCAAGGTCCATCCAGTCTGCCCAAGATCTCTATCTATTCCCTATTGGTCTAAAGCCAGATAAGGTAGTTAACCAATATTCCAAACCCTCTTCCTCCTGTTACTGCTATAACGTTTTCACCTCTCCTGCACTGTGACCCTCCTTTGGGGACTACCAGCCCACTATACGTGTCCTAGCCTTTCTTGTAACCTATTATAGACCCCACCTCCTCCATTTCCTCTAGCAATCTATTTCATTGTTCCACAACCCTCTTGGTAAAAAAGTACTTCCTGGTTAGCCCTCTTGCACAGCAGTAGTGCTACCACTTGCGATGCTGACAACCCAGGTTCAGCAACAAGCCAGAAGAATCAGAGTACCAGCCTGGGGGAGGAGGATCAAGCATTGGATGGATTGCTACCCTCCTCTGGGGTGAGTGGGCTATGGCGTGATGCTAGCTGCCCTCTCTTGTTTCAACCATCAGAAGCCCCAGAATAACAGGCCAGGACTGGGGATTAAGTCTACCCCTAGCCCACCAAGGTAACCCTGCCATGAAGGGGTTAGCCAAGGCCCATGATGAATGAGCAAGCAGGCCTGGGAAGGCAAGCAGTTGGGGGGGGGAGTTGCACAGAGGCAGATATGGGGAACAGCCCTTCAGGCACTGAAGTTGCAAACACAGAATTTAAAAACAAGCATTTGTCAATGCTGAATGTTCGTCGCTGGTTTTGCTGTTTTACTGGGTATTGCTTGTACACATTTTTACTATATATTTACCCATGATAGAGCAGCTGAGATGCAATGTCTCATTTTCAGTGGTGTCCTGCTTTGACACATTGTTAGATTGTAATTACCCAGGATAGGGCAGCTGAGAGGCAATATCTACTTTTATGTGGGCTCCCTCATTTTGATTCCAAATGTCCTGCAGTCTTTTTATGACCTGACGTAATGATCAAGACATGTGGAGTTTTTAAAATCCAGTCCAAAAGGTGATTTCGCTGTGTGACTGTGGAAACAAGTTTTTGAGAGGATTTGAAAAATGACACCTGCCATGTTCAGGAAGTGGAGTAACACAAGGAATATGTTGAATATTAGAGGCCAAAAGCTGCAAAAATAAAGTGATGAGTAAATGTTGGAACAATTCAACATTTCCTCAAAAGTTAGTTGGTTTTTCACATTTTTGCCCCACATTTTCAGCATAATCTTTTTATGACCACTCCTTCTGAGCATGACAGGTGTCATTTATAAAACAATGGCCAAAACGTCATTTTGTGCCACAAGTGTGAAAACACATCTTGGGTAGGGTTTGAAAAATGATAGCTGTCACATTCATGAGGTGTGAAAAATTACTGTGTTAAAAATCTGGGGTCAAAATACTGAAAATGACAACAGTTAAGACTGTGCATTGAAAAATGTCAATGTGCATTCATAACTTTGTACATTTTTAATATTTTATCCCAAATTTTCAACATAGCCTTCTTATGACCCCACATGGCATTCTTATGTCCCCACCTCATAAACAAGTGTGGCGAAAATTTTCAAATCATGTCTGAAAGGTGATCTCGTGCCACAAGTATGAAAACATATTTTGGCCAGGATTTGAAAAATGACAGCTGTCACATTCATGAGATTTTGTGAAAAAATGGCTATGTTGAAAAGTTGGGGTCAAAATATTGAAGATTACCACAGTTAGGAGTGTGTGTTGAAACATTTTAATGTAGGCCCAAAACTTAGTTGTTTTCTCATATTTTTACCCCAGATCTTCAACATAGCCTTCGTATTACCCCACATAGTCTTCTTATGACCCCATCTCATTATTTAGTTATTTATTTAAAAGTTGGAAACTGGGAAAGGCACACTAAACCGAGGCTCATTTCCAGGTGTGACCCAGGGGAAGGGAAATAAGGAGTAACAACTTACATAGCAAAACATGGATACAAATTACATATCACAAATATGGATATAGGCATAAAAAATAAAATGGTAGCAGCACATGAAGTGGAAACATAAAATAACAGCATAAAGACAGCAATGATATGGTGACTTGACATAAATGAAACAAAGTGCACAGTGCATGTTGGGGTGAGGACTATGCTAAAGTTCCTCAAACAAAGGGGAGCTGATAAGACACGGTCACGGAGGAGGATATGAAATTTGAGTATACCACCCTGGCAGCGACACCATTACAGCAAACTACGTCTATGCCAACATTGACAGTTCACTGTATTGGTACACCAGAGACCTGGGCACACTGTCTTCCAGTCCTGAACCCCCTCCCTGAATCAACTCCAACTCGGAGTTCTTATATTTAGAATGGGGGTGTGGGGGTAGAGCCCCCCACATGGGGGTTTCATGGGGTGAAGCTCCCTGATAGAAAAAAAGAGACCATGAGTCCTTTGGGATTTATATTGACCGCAACTTGCGGTCAACATAAATTCCTTTGCTGTGATGCTGGTCAACTAAATTATTGTCGAACCAGCATCGTAGAGCCTGAGATTTGGAAGAGGGTTTACAGGAACAGGAGCATGCAAGGAATTGTCTTAGTTGATATTTAAAGGCAGAGAGTGAGGGAGGAGAGGCAGAGGAAGGAGGGGGAGCAGATTCCAGAAGGAGAGGAAGTGGTAGAAGAAAGCAGCTTGGCCAGCAGATGATTGGGGCTGGGGAATGGAGATGGTTTGGGAATCCAGGAAGCAGATGGAGTATGAAGAAGTGAGAAGAGGGAGATGAGGGAGGATAGGTAGGATGGAATGGATCTAAGCTAATATTTGGCAATAAAGGTGGCACAGTGGGACTGGTGACATGAAGGGAGAGGGAGGATGGAAAGGAAGGAATAAAGGGAACTGTTATGAGTGCGGAGGGGGAGTTGGTGGTGAAATGACAGAAGGCATTACAGAGGATATTCAGTTTGGCAAGGGAGGAGGTATGGCAGTACCATAGACCACATGAGCATAATCAAAGATCTGGAGGATCATTTTGGTTACCAGCTCCACGTGGATCTGGAGGGAGAGGCAGTCCTTATTACAGTACAAGACACCATGTTTTGGGCAGAGTTTGGCACAAAATGGTGTCAGTGTGGACGGAGAAATCGAGCTTGTTGTCAAGCCAAACTCCAGGGTACTTGAAGGTGGGGACAACCTCAAGAGGGGTGCCAATAAGTGTTGAGAAAGCAGAGGGAAGTCAGAGCCTAGCCAGTTTCTGACTGGTACTGAAGGACATAGTGCAGTCTTCTTTGTGTTGACTCTGAGTTAGTTGGTGTGGAACCAATGCAGGACATAGTGGAAGTCCTTTTGGAGTGAATCTTCCACAGCTGAAGGTGATGGGCTGGAGGTGTAAATCCGCATACATTTGGATATGCAAAGAGACACAGGCAAAGGGGAAGTCTTTTAAGAAAATAGAAAACGGAACAGGGCCCAAGATGGAGCTCTGAGGGACACCTGTTAGAATGGGGAGAAGAAGAAGACAAAGAGTCAGCATTTATATAGCACTTTTCATAGGGATTGTATCCCAAAGTGTTTTACAAGCAATGCTAGACTCGTGGTGAAGTGACTGAATGTGTAGTGGCAGCCATTTTGCACATCAACACCCATATACAGCCTTAAAAAGTTGTATGAATCAGTTTTATGGGAAGGGAAATATTGGTCAGGACACTGGGGAAATTCCCCTACTCTTGGGAGGGGCGCTGTTGGCCCATTCCAAGATGGCAGACCCAAGATCGGCAGTGGAAGAGGAGGTATTGCCGGCTGTGGAGCTGTTCTTCCTTCCAGCTGAGGTATGCCAGGAGAACAGTCTGGACTTGTGTTATCCCTAAGATCAGGACACACTTTGGACCAGCAGCTATAAACCATGCCCTTCCAGCGATATGTAACAACATGCAAAAGGTTCTAAAGCTTGCAATATCAGTAAACTGGGCCTTCTTTAAGGCTCTGTTCCTTCGTAAGTTCAGTGAATCCTGTGACTGCTTTAACTAGCCGAGCCCTGTATCTTAAACCCTGTATACTACTTGTACATTGTCCTCCCCTTGTACATCTTCAACACGGTGCACCCTGCTAGTCTTCCTTTGTCCACCCCATTGCCAACCCAGTACCCTTCTCTTCTTAAACACCCGATTGTCCTCCCTTTACTACCTCCCCTTCCCCTTGATGTCTCTTCATCTCTGACATCTTAGCCCTCACCTTGTCCTACCCTTCACACCTTCCTACCTTGACTTCTTCTTACCGGATACCCAGCCCCCCTCTGTATCCCATAAGTCTTGTTGCGACTGGGCACGTATTGTTTATATTGTAAATAATGATTTGTATTATTCTGTAAATATTGTTTGTTCTTGCCCTATCAATGTTGTATTTGAGTTTTTGAGGTCTGCTGTACTGTTAGCCACATTGTATGCACTGTTATTTATGCCTAGCTCATATCTGCTCTGCACAGACTGTTGTCTCATTGTGCTACATTTAGCTTATGGCCCAGATATTCAAACTGCGCCCAAAAAGTGCGCAACAGCAGGAGCAAGCGCAAGTCCATTGCGCCCATGTGCAAGAAGCGCGATATTCAAAAACCGCGCAGGCCAAGATGCGCCTACAGCCAAGGACTGAATATCGCACCACCTGCGCCATAGCGCAACTAGGGAGGTGAAGCTGAGCATATCTGATGCGCCATAGTGCAACAAGGGATGTTCAGCTGAGCAGTCCAGATGTGCTATAGCGCAACCAGGGATGCCCCCCAGCAACAGGGCAGCAATGCAACAGCACAACCAGGGATGCAGGGGCCCACCACCCATGCCACAGATGGGCAGAGGAACACACAGCAGAACAGACATCGTCCCCCCACACCCCATGCACTGCACAACTGGGGAGGCTGTAATAACCACTGGCCCATTGAGACCAGCAACCAACCCACAGCCGGGCCATGGTGCCTCATCACACCCCCTGGCAAGCTGTGACCGGCACACAAGGATGGCCGACTACCCTGTACCACACCATCCCACAAATGCAGAGCTCACCTTGCACCGTGATCCCCATACACCCTGCCCAGGAGTAGTACCCAACAGTGCAGGACACCCCATGCATGCCACCACCCCCACTGTGACAATGTAACCCTGTGCACCATGGAGCCATGCAAGGCAGCCCCACCATGGGCACCCTGCAGCGGGTGGCAGCAGACAGTGATGCAACAGATGCATGCACAGTGCCACCCTGCACGACCCCCCCGAGGTACAGCTGAGAGACCGACCATGTGTCAGCACATGAGGTACCCCACATGCGACAGGGCATGCCCCGGACCCCACCTCCAGCGGTACAGCACTCTGCACACCCTCCCAAGGACACATCCCGTCCCAGCACTGGCCACAACAGCCACCACTGACACGCCAGCAGACCGTGCATATCACAGACATGCAAGGGTGTCAGCTGCACAGGCCATGGATGGTCTGACAGGGGTGCCATGCACACAGTGCAGGCCTCATGGACCACTGCACACAGGCATCCAGTGCACAGAGTACAACACACAAACCACAGACAGTGACTGATCCCCCTGCCCACACCATAAGCGGTCCACCTCTGCACACACACACACACACGCCCATGCGTGCACCACCCTGACGCCTTGCACACCACTGCAGTTGAGCACCTGTAGCCCGCTGCAAATCAGAGACCACCACAGTTGTTATAACAAAATGTATGTATTAAAATACAAGAACTATGAAACATATTTACAAATATATACAAGGGTGGGGGGAAAGGGCCACAAACCAGGTGGGGGCGGGCATGGGGCAGGGGTGTACAAATGGGAGAGGGGGGTATGGGTGTCAGGGGGTCATGGAGGGCCTATTCCCTGCCCTGCTCTCCACTCCTGTGGTGCCTCTGGGTTCTCCTCCTCTGGATCCCATGTCGCTCCAATCTCTCCAATGCTGCCAGGGACGCCCGTGCCAGCTGAAGTATCTCATGTATGGCCCGTTCCAGGACCATCCAGTGTTGTCCACCTAGGACAAGGGAGCAGAGTCAATATGTGTGACTGTCCAGTCCCCCGCAGCAAACCCATTGTGCATGGCATACGGCCATGTGCCACGCCCCTGTGATGGTGTGTGACCACCCACAGTGACCGTGTCCACAAGACCTGCCTACCCAGGCAGCCACAGCCATGTGGACCACTGCACACACCCACCGCCCATGTCCTGCACAGCACCACCGTGTCCATACAGTGACTTGGCTATGTGGTGTGAAGGTAGTGGCACAGCCATTATGCCCGGTGCATGCATGGACCACCATTAACGCACTCCCAGACATGCAGTGCCACTGGACAGCGCTGACTGTAACAATTTGCGTGCATGGCAGTGGTGTCAATGGATGGTGGCCATGCCCTGCTGCCCGCCCTGTTACACAGCATGCAATAGTAATCATGGATGTAAGGCACTCACCATCATCAGGCTGGTCCCTGCGTCTCTGCGGACCTTCGCCCCTTCCGGTCTGATGGTCCTCCTGGCGGCGCCTCCTCTCCCTTGTTAGCCTGCGCTCTTCTGGGCCTAAGGTGCAAACATGGAGAGAGGAACATCAGTACAATCCTGTAGCAAAGTCCCCCCGCCCCCATGTGTGTGCAATCCCACACAGCCAGACCCATCCACCCCACACCCTGATAACACCCCACCACGGCCAACACTGGACGGCCCCCCCATGTGCTGGACACATGCAACCGTGATACCCGTATGGAAGATAAAAGTGTATGGATGTTGCACGTACCTGGCCATGGCACCGTGCCCCTTCTGGCACATGCCCGCAGGCAGGCAAGCAGGTCCGGGTCCCTCCGCCTCAGGTCCCCATATCGGTGGTGGCACTGCTCTGCTGTCCGCCCCATACCGGTGGCCTCCTCCAGGGCATCGGCCACCTCCTGCCACACCTGACTCCTGGCCCTGTCCAGGGGTGCCTCCCCAAATAGTGGGCCAACATGTGGCTCCACAATGGCAACCAGGTTTGCCAGCTCCACCTGGCTCCACTGCATAGCTCGCCTCCCCGCCATCTCTGCTGCTCAGTTAAGTCAAAATGGCGCTCTGCAGTGCGGTTCTGCCACGTGCAGATGCTGCACAGTACAGCGCTGCCATTCCCTATTGTGCTGTCACTGAACAGCACGATAGTGGTGCACCCATGCCTGATGCATGGCGCCTAGGGGGCAAAGGTTGGGCACAGGGTCAAGGGTCTCTGGCGCACGGACAGCCACAGCGTGATTGGAACCCAATGCATGTAGCACGATTGGGTGCCTGTGTGCCACCTCCTGTAATGGCCTACCATGCTGTTGCCCCAGTGTGCCTATGACGCCCCAGTGCCACAGCGCCATATAAGTGAACAGCGATGTAGCGCCACTGGCACAATGGTGGCCGTGCCCTGCATTGCCTCCTGCACACAGCACATCAGCAGCGTGGCAGGTGCCTGCGTCATCAACCCGGGCATGCGCAGTTAGGTGTGTACTGCGCATGTCACAGAACTGCGCCCTTGGCTCAGCACGTTCAACACAATTGCGCAAAGTGCAACAGCGCGATATTCAGCCGGCATATGCAAATCAGCTAATCAGCCATTCAATGGCGAAGTCACTGCATTTGCATCCACTTAAAGATGCGCCTCGCCTCATTTGCATGGGTTGTGCTATAAAAGTGCGACATTGGGCTGCACTGGCCATAGTCAGTTACTGCAGTCTATTGGTGAGTTGCATGCTGTTTGGGAGTGTAGACTGTGGATTTTGGGACATGCATGGGACTGCACAGTCACAGGTAACACCTGACATTCCCACAGGATGAATCATGACCGAGCATGTTGTGGACGAAGAGGAACAGAGTTGTGGGAGGAGGAGGAGGAGGAGGCCAAATTTCACGAAGGCCGAGATGGATACCCTGTTCGAGGCCTACCTAGACCAGGAGCCGCTTCTCAGCGGATGCCAGGGAACACCACAGGCTCATGCTGCTGCATGGGAGGAGGTGGCGCATGTTGTAAACCTGCATGGCAGCCACCAGCGCTCCGTGCAGGAGTGCAAGAAGAAGATGGGCACAGACAGGCAGAGGATTAAGGAGAAGGTGGCTGCCATCAAGGCAGCATGGTCTGCGACAGGTGGGGGACAGCCGGAGGTGCTATGCCTGACCCCACAGGAGGAGAGGGTTGCTGGCAGCATGCAGCGTTGCGCCATTGAGGGTGTTCCGGGTGGTGGATTCCAGATGGGTGGTAGCCCGTCACTGCATGGTAGGTCACGGTCTGTCTATTGGGGGGGGACAGGGTAGGTCACATGCATTAACGCGACTTTGTTTTCTCTTACAGCTCCTGAGCATCTGCATGGGTCAGCAGTGGTGGGCTTCTCCACTGAGGCCGGTCAGATGGAGATGGAGGAGGGCCCATCCACCTCCACAGGAATACGTGGCTCAGGGTGACAGTGGGCCCGCCTGGACATCCAGACTGATGTTGGTGGAGCAGGTGCGGAGGAGGCCCTGCCCATGTCCCAGCGCCCATGGATGCCAGCACGCTGAGACTCGGGCTGGTGCTGGATCCGTCACCGATGATGATGTCGCTAACGTCATGGGCAGTGACACGTGTGTGCCACAGGATGGCCACACAGCAGGTAACATCACGGCCATGGCTGTGGGTGGTGCCACCGTGGAGGCCTGTGTGTCATCACAGTCCCAGCCTGTGCCTGTCAGCACCGGTGGGGCAGCACTGGTGTGTGTGTACAGGACAGTGGGACTGTTGCGGCCACTGCGGTGGCACCATTGAGTCCTGGGGAGCGGCAGTTGGAGAGCAGCATCGGCAGTCGGCCAATGGGCTTGGGGGTACAGTGTCAGGGGGCAGCATCAGTGCACCGCCTGTGGACATGCCCAGGCCTGGCCCTGGTGTGCAGTGCCCACCTTCAAGGGGTGATGAGCATCAGGGCCGTGAACACCCTGAGGGACAGCATGCCGATCAGGCAGATGGCCTCTTGGATGAGCACACCCACATACTGCAAGCATCAGTCAATCAGCAGATGCGGCTTGTGACAGTGGTGGATGCACTGAGTGCGGCTCTGCACCAGGCAGAGGAGTGTCGCAGCAGAGAAACCGCTCTGCTCCTGGCAGGGATGGACCGGATGTGGGAGGATGTGACTGCTGCCATTGACAGGCTGACAGAGACAATCACAGCTGCCATGGCCACAGGGGGCACACAGCTATTTGCCCATGCGGCACAGACACCGTGCAGTGCAATGTCCACCTCCCGTTCCCGGCGTCGTGCGACACCATCCTTGCTGACACCAGGTTCAGCTGTGGGCATCCCGAGCACACCTGGCGCAGGCATGTTTGGTGTGCTGCAGACCTCTGTGTGAGCACGGTCGCGTTCACACAGTGGAACCCCTGGGGGACCATCGGTGCCACCCCATGAGGCCAGTGGTCAGCCTGTCACTGCTGGCGGGTCTCGGCGGAGCCGCCCATGCATCCGTGGTGGCCGGGGCACTGTGGCACATGGCTGGCCTGTCTCCCACCATGGCTACTGTCTGATGCTGCCCTGTGTGCATTGTGTCATTCAGCGGGCCATGCACGGGTGGGTACCCGGCCCTGCATGCACACACACAGTCCATCTGCACACCCTCCCAGCTGCTGTCCGCAGTTGCATGTGCATGATGATGCTTGCATTGCGCTGTATGCCAATGTGCAATGGTGCCCAGTGTCTGACACATACACAATGACAAGCAGTGGGAGTGGTGGTCTGTGGACATGTGTGTGGCTAGGGGTGGCGCTTTGGGTCGGTGTGCCTCCTACCCTTTGTGCATGTCTGGTGAGTTGTGTGTGTGTGTGTGTGTGTGTGTGTGTGTGTCTGACCACATGCCATGTTAGACCTCTCCCATCCCTGGCAGTGTGTATGGTTCCATGCCTGGCCACTTCCCTTGATGGCATGCACCCCTGGTGTGTGTCCATGTGTGTTTGTAGGTTGTGCCTTTGTCACTGGTGGTTGCACATGGCCCCATGACTTACCTGGGTTGGCTGAAGTGCTCCTCCGTGATGGTGTCCCGGTGCAGCTGTGCCAGCCAGAGCAGTCGGGGGTCCCGTCGCCCAAGGCGGGGGCTGCCCATCACCATTGTCACTGGTGTCCTCATTGTCCCCATCGCTGTCCCCCTCTTCGACCGGTACGGCTATCCCACATTCATTGGCCATGTTGTGCAGGATGCAACAGGCCAGGAATAGCCCGCAGGCCTTTGAGGGCTGTACTGTAGGGCACTGCTGGAGGTGTCCAGGCAACGGAAATGTGCCTTCAGCATACCGAACACCTGTTCAATGACATTACGTGTGGTGGCATGTGCCTCATTGTAGCATTGCTGTGATGGGGTCACGGGCTGCCGGTATGGTGTGAGCAGCCAGAGACGGAGTGGGTATCCACTGTCACCTGTGTGTAGAGGGTGGAGGTTAGTTTGTTGATCAGCATCGCCCTGCCCTGGGCCATGTAGGCTACTACCCATGTCACCTTTGACCATGCCCCTCCCAAGCCCTAAGTTTGTCCTTGTGGTTTGCATACCCACCCACTAAATGGCCGGTGGGGAAGTCCCCACTCTCGAATCGGTGGCACAGTGCTGACTGGTGCCAGATGAAGGCATCGTGTGCTCCTCCAGGGTGCGTGGCACAGACATTGAGTATGCGCCCCCCTGGCATCGCACATCACCTGGCAGTTGATGCTAGCATAGCCCTTCCGATTCATATATGCGGCTCCCTCGGGGCCAGGTGGTGTGCGGATGGCCACATGGGTGCAGTCTATTGCCCCTAGCACGCCAGGCATACTTGCTACCCTGTGGAACTCCTGTATGTTTGCTGTGCGCTCCGCCGGTGTGCTGGGGAAATGGATGTACTCCGTAGCATGTGGCAGCAGTGCGCTGAGGAATTGGGTGAGGTGGCATGACGCGGCCGACTGGGTTATGCCTGTGGTGTCCCCTGTTGGTCTCTGGAAGTACTAGTGGTGAGCAAGCACATGCAAGCTGTCACTTTAGTCTCCACTGACAGAGCATGGCTCTGTCGTGTGGGTGCCTGCATCACATCACTGCACAGCTCACAGAGCCACCTCAGAATTGCCCGATTCAGGGTGGTACCGCCCACGATCTCAGTATCATCAGAGTAGTCAAGTTGTGCGGGCTCGGTACTGCCTGTTGGGGGCATACCGCCAATGGGCCCTTCCACGGCCGTGCTCCCCTGCTGCCCACCTTCTCACCCCCCTCATTACTGCCTGCATCTGGATGGTGGCACTGGCCATGTCCCTGGCTTGTGTTCAACCCCCGGCAGCTGTTTCTGTGTTCCCCCCGCTGTCCTGGCTGCTACTTCCCCTGCAGTGGGAACACCTAACTGTGGTGGCCTCAGTGCTGTGTGACACGTCCTCCTTCTGCACTGTGGCTGTGGCTCCCCCACACCTTCCCTGTGCCTGTGGGTTCCAGGTGCCCTCTCTCTGTCCTGCCCTGTGTGCGTGTGTTGCCTGTATGGCTGGCTATAGTTCAGCAACATGTGCATTCTCTGTAGCGTTCTTATGCCTCTCCCTTGTTCCTTTTTATTTTGGCTCATTTCCGCTGTCGTGCAACTTCCGCTTGCTCCCCTATTGCACATAGCGCATGTTGTTGAATATCACACTGCACCATTTATGCATGGTTCCTCTCCCTTCAGTTGCGCATACATTCATCATCATTGCGCTATTGCTTAGCGTGATTTGGGGGGTGCAACTGCCTCCCACTGAATATCGCAGAATGGCGCATTTTTGGACTTGCGCTGGCACAACCCTATTGCGCATGGCGCAACCCTTTTTGAATATCTGGGCCTATGTGTTTTTGTTTTGACCTACCCAGGTCCACCTTGCAAATGAGTGTGTCTCAATGGTGTTTCACCCGGTAAAATAAAGATGATTGATTGATTGATTAATTTACTGATGTGTGAAGCAACAATGATGCATGGTACGTTGCGCCATCTGGCTCTATGAATCTTCAAACAGGACAGTCTAATATGCAGACAGTTGTGGATGCGGGTGATTCCGAAATGGATACTGCCTCTGAAGAATTCCATTTTGCACATGATGAGGTGATGGTGGAAATACAGGTGAAGAAGACTCCTGATGGTAAATCCATAGTTTGATCAAGGAGGCAGCTCAAGATGGAGTGTGAAGAAGTGCATCAGAAAAAAACTGAAAAACAGAGTCAAAAACAAAAAGGACCCTATTCTTCTTTGAGTAGCAGACAAGCTTTGAGCGAAGACCGCATCCAATCTGCATGGGAGCATCTGAAGGAAGCCTTTGCCATTAATTCTCCAGGAGTGCCTGAGAATGACTGGACACTGGAGCGTGTCCTGCAGCAGGCTAGTTGGAAGCAGGATGATAATGGTCAGTGGGTCCCTGACCCAGGTTATGATTTTCATTCTGAATTGTCTTTGGCAAGTAATACACAAAACTCCCTGTGTGATGCAGTGCTAGTAAGGGTATCTGGTGAACAAGGCGACCGAAATTGGGAACCTGCAAAAATGCTGAATCACTTATAGTGCCTGTGTTCATGGCTACTTAGCAGGGGGGTGATCAGATACTAGAGTGGGCGAAATACTGCAACGGGAAGTATGCGGGTATATGCACACACACATGTGCAAGGGGGGGAGAGAGGCAGGGGAGGGATGGTATGTGGGAGGGGGTGTGGCGGATAGTTACTGAGCTAATCCGCTAGTGTGGTGGGGAGGGTGGTTGGCTGGGAGGCACAGGGTGCAGGGTTCGGGTCCAGCATGGTGTGTTTTTTTCTTTGCTGACAGGCAGCTTTACATTTTTTAAGTTTTTCACCCTCTGACATGCCAGGAGTTGAGAATCCATAAGTAGGGAGGTGCGGGGGGGTAAAGCGCATTCATTAAAAATAAGACCCATAGGTCTCAGGGGCAGTTTTTGTCCATGCTGCGAGTATGTATCACCGAAATTCATTTTCGGTGATGTACACTTGATGTAATGGTGATCACTATTCTGCGATCGCTGTTATGACATGAAACCACTAGTAAGGGCACAAGATGAGCTTGAAGCACAAATGATGCAGGGGGTCCCTATAATTTTGGTTGATTCTTACGTGGAGACAAGCAAATGCACAAAGCAAAATATAGTAACTATTCCAGGACAGTCTGAAAAGAATCAAGCCGTGGGAAGTCAAAATGCTATTACTAACATTATGGAGGTAGTGATAGATGAAAGTAATGGGGCATAGAACATAGATCCTGAAGGAGTGGACAGTGGGGATCGAGAGCATTGGCAGGAGCAGGAAACAGGCAGGAGTGCAGAACAGGAGAAGGGAACTCACAGATGGATAATGGTCAAAAGGAAAACACACAACCCCCCCCCCCCGACAACCTAGGTTTTCTGACCTTTTTGACAAATCCCCACAGATACCACGCTGACATGCAGTATGCATGAGGTATAAAGGCAGCCTGGAGGTGTTCACTGACAGAGAATATGTGGGGGAAAAGTTACTTAAAGAATCTCTGCATTTTGTACCAGCAGAAGTTCATGCTCTGATTCATATAACAGGCAAAGAGATCTTTGATATTAGTTTTCACACAGCACATGGGCTGGAAAAATTCTGGATTACATACAATCAGAAGAAATTTTCCCCATTATGGACTCCCTTCATGGTTATTCCATTGACTAAGCCAGTAGTAAAGAAAAAAAATCACAATCATGTTTTTGACTGAAAATGTTAATGTTGGGGACATTCATCACTGGCTACAAAAACACTGCAATGTCTTGAGTGCATCAGAACCTATTATAGACTCAGGGTGGGATATTCAGAAGGGATGCGCAGGGCACAACACAGTTGTACCATGTGCAACTGACTGATGCACCCCGGCATGATATTCAAAAGGGGAAAGTGCGTGGCACAAATTCTGATGCACCGAGGTGCATCAGAAATGTATGTGGCACAAGTGTGTGGGGGGGGTGTGTGCCCATGCATACCCCGCAGATCCCGATATTCAGCCCGGAATGTGCGGAGCCCATGCTGGAGCAACCCCTACATGCACCGCATACAGTTGTTCCAAACAATAAAGGAGCAACAGCCGGCCACCCACGGGTGAGTTGCCATATTGCAGGGTGCAACACGGCAGCTGCCAGCTGTGGGTGGCCACCCGAGCTCCGGCGGCACTGTCCGTGGGGTAGCGCCCCCCCATGCCCGATCGCGGGTAGATGTAGTAAACAGTCCAAAATCCCTGGTGGTCCAGTGGACCGCTCACAGCCCGATTGCAGCCAGAAGTATGATTAAAGGGATTAAATCCCATCCCTGGTGGTCCAGTGGACTGCTCGCAGCCCGATCGCAGACAGAAGTATGATTAAAGGGAATAAATCCCATCCCTGGTGGTCCAGTGGACTGCTCGCAGCCCGATCGCGGGCAGAAGTATGATTAAAGGGAATAAATCCCAACCCTGGTGGTCCAGTGGACTGTTTGCAGCCAGATCGCGGGCAGAGTTAAGCAAATTAAGATCATATCCCATCCCTGGTGGTCAGCTGTGCCCCCCTCCCACCCTCCCACTGAGCCCTGCCACCCTGCCCCCGGGTCAGTGGTGGGTGGTACTCCCCACCTGCAAGCCGCCTGGCTGCCGCCGACTGACTGCATACAGTACAGCTGTATGCCCATTAGTCAGAGCATGGGCCAATGGGCATGCAGACTGTACCGTACTACACAGATATATGAATGAATCCATTCACATATCTGGACTGTGTAGTACTGTATGGTCCACACGCCCATTGGTGCACACTGTGGACCAATGGGCGTACAGCTGTACTGTACACAGTCAGTCGGCGGGCGGCTTGCGGGTTGGGAGCTGCCACCCGCCGCTGACCGGGGGGGAACGGGGTGGCATGGCTCAGTGGGAGGCTGGGGAGGGGGGTACCTGCTGGATAACCAGGGATGGGATATAATTTTATTTTGTATAACTCTGCCCGCGATCTGGCTGCAAGTGGTCCACTGGACCACCAGGGTTGGGATTTATTCCCTTTATTCATAATTCTGCCCGTGATCTGGCTGCGAGCGGTCCACTGGACCACCAGGGATATAGGACTTTATAATTTTAATACATATGCCCGTGATCAGGCTGGAAGCGATCCACTGGACCACCAGGGATATAGGACTTACATTTCTGAGATCAGGCAGTGGGGCACTTTGCCGCTTTTGCAGGGGGCGTCAATCCCCGACGGCTGCAGCCTGGCAGGGTGCCAGGTGCAAGTCGCCGGGGATTGCCGCACCTTCATGCAAATGGGGCCATGATGACATGCAAATGGCCCCATTTGCACCTTGCATGCATTATGGCCCCATTTGCATGTGCACTTTTGAATATCATGGTTGCTGCGCCTAGCGCAACGGCACTTGCGCTAGCGCATCCCATTGGCCCTCTCTGGTCACTTGCACTGGTGCAGTGCCACTGCACCATGCACAATGTGGGTGGCCACAGAGCGATATTCAACTGTGCTGAGCCATGGCGCAGCACCGTTAAATATCACCCTGTCAGTGCCCTGGCACATCCCAGTTGTGCTGCACCCAGGCTTGCGCCACAGCCTGGCACAGTCTGAATATCCCATGCTCAGAGTCCTTTTGGACAGGGGGATGGCATTTTCAGATTAAACTTTGTCAAAATGAGTCTGGAATCCTTCACCTACCGAACTGTTATTTTTTCGGTACGGACCAAGGTGTCTGTTTTTACTTGGGGCAGCAGAAAGCCTGCCACAAATGTGTGGACAGGATCCATCTGGCCAGTACATGTGATAGACTAAAATGCATTCTTTTTTGGGAATATAATCACATCAGCACTGCTTGCAGAAATGTTGCCAGATGTAATTTATGTGATGGGAGTGAACATATGTTCTACAATTCACCTTGGGCATCCCAAAACAGGCCAGATACGGTTAATCAAGATGCCATTTTTTGGAAAGCTCAAAGAAAAGCTGCAGGGTAGATGGAACCACCTACTCAGGAACCTGATACTAGTCCACCTGAAGAGCCGGAGCACACAGATCACAGGAATGGCATTCAAAAAGTCCACAAACGGAACAGAATATGGAACAAAAGACTGCAGATTTGTGATCCTCTGAACTAGGGACCAGAAAGGATCTAGATGCTGCAAATGTTCAAGAACCCCCTTCCCTACCTCATGAGTCTGGGATTACAGATGAGCCTACAAATGAAGATTCTCATAATATGCCACCCCCGCCCCTACCCCCACCCCTGAACATGTGGTCCACCCCAGTTGAAAGAAGTGCCAAATTGTGAACTACATCCAGCGTGCCTTGACCAGGCCACGGATCCCTCAATTTCTGGAACCTAAACAGTTTTTCAGAAATCCTCTGTACTGCAAGGGATCCAGCGTGCCTTGACCAGGCCACAGACCCCTCAATTTCTGGAACCTAAACAGTTTTTCAGAAATCCTCTGTACTGCAAGGTACTAGCCCTGACTTTTGGATTTGGTACCAGTGGAAGCTGATTTCCAAGTGGCCCATACTATCTCCTGCTGAACACACCTCTAACTACTGTATCTCCCTCTGTGTCTCTAGTTGAATTTATGTGCTAGGGTTTAAAGATTTGTTTAATCCTTACAGTCATTTTAAGTTCTGAGTTGATATTAGAAGTGAATTTAGAGCTTTTTTACAGTCATTTTAAGTTCTGAGTTGATATTAGAAGTGAATTTAGAGGTTTTTTAGTCATTTTAAGTTCTGAGTTGATATTAGAAGTGAATTTAGAGCCTTGACTGTGTAAATCCTTGTTTTGCTGTCTGCTCTGCAACCTCTCTCCTCTCTCCTCCTCCTCCCCCACACCGTCTGCTTTGCTCTCTGAACCTGCCCACTTATATTTATTCTCTTTGTTCTGATGTGACCAGCCCACTTCTCCAGCCTTTAAAAATCCTGTTTTTCTACTTTATTTCAGGGATCCAGCATGCCTTGACCAGGCCACGGACCCTCAATTTCTGGAACCTAAACAGTTTTTCAGAAATCCTCTGTACTGCAAGGTACTAGCCCTGACTTTTGGATTTGGTACCAGCGGAAGCTGATTTCCAAGTGGCCCTTACTATCTCCTGCTGAACACACCTCCAACTACTGTATCTCTCTGTGTCTCTAGTTGAATTTATGCGCTAGGGTTTAATGATTTGTTTAATCCTTACAGTCATTTTAAGTTCTGAGTTGATATTAGAAGTGAATTTAGAGCTTTTCCATTAGCAGATTATATCCTCTCACCACTAGAGGGCTATATCTCTATCTCTTTATCTAGTACGTAAGCCATGTGGGCTCTCTCTGCCTTTCTCTCGCCTCTCCTCCTCCTCCTTGCCCTGGCCCCCCTCTTCTCTCTCCCTGGTCCTAGCAAACCCCACCCTCACCCCACCCCTGCCACTCTCTACTCTGGTTTCCACTGCAACTCCAAGGGAACTCTCCACTTCCACTCGAGACTTGTGCTTGGTGCACCGTTTGGATATTCCTGGTTACTTAACACGACCACTACTCTCAACAAGTGTGGCCACCTCTCTACACTGTACCACCTTGCAGTCCATATGGGACACTGCCTGGAACCTTGCAACTTCTACTCCAGGAAACAACAATCAAAACTATCTCTCAAAGAGCTGCGACTCTGCTCCTTAAAACTCCTGCTCCTCCTCCTTCTCATCTCAGGCAGCATCCATCCCAATCCTGGCCCTAGAGCTCAGGCCACACACAAACTCCAGGTGCCCTTATCCTTGCAACCATTAATATCTGCAGCCTACTACCAAAGCTGGATGCACTCCAAGCCTTCATATGCCAACACAACCCTGACATCCTTGCAGTGGTGGAAACTTGGCTGACACCTAAATTTCCTGACTCAGCAGTAACAATACAGGGCTACAATGTTCACAGGCTGGACTGGATATCCAAAAAAGGCGGTGGTTGTGCAATCTATATCAAAGACTCCCTGTCTTGGCACCCTGTAGCAACTCCATCACTTTCTGCCTCAGCCCAGATTCTGCCAATAAAAATCATCCTAGGACCCAACCATCAGGCTCTGACTATTGTCTCCATATATATCCCACCCAGGGACCCTAAACATGGATTCAACGACGTCCTAAACTTTATCAACTCACATCCTCCTGAAACTGAACTTATTCTACTAGGGGATTTCAAAATAAACTGGTTAGCATCGAGTGCCAGTGCCTATAAAGACTCCATCTCAGCTGCTAACCTCACGCAAATGGTAAACTCCCCTTCTAGGATTAACTACAAGACTGGCACCAGTACCCTCTTGGATTGGGTCCTCACCACTCACCCCACAAGGATTTCTCATACGACCATTCTCCCAGACTCACTCAGTGACCACCCCCCAGTCATGTGTGCATGGTCTAACAAATTCCTTAAGCCCCCTTCCAAAATTATCGCTAGCAGAGTCCTTCCTCGTGGAAAACTTCCACATCTCAAACAACACCTGCTTCTACAAGACTGGCTACCCATCTATGAAGCAACAGATGTTAACTTGGCTCTTGATCACTTCATCTCAATTTTCAACAAAGCTTGTGACCTCTTTGCCCCTGCTAAAAGGCACAAAACAAAATCTCTCTCTAACCCATGGGTCACCGTGGCTCTTCTCTCACAGCTGAAACTAAGGGATCACCTCTGGGCAGTTGCCAGGGCCACTGGCAAACAACTGGACATCCAAAATTACAAACAAGCACAAAATGCCTGCACAAAAGCCATACGGCTAATGAAATCCACCTATTACAAAGACGCTCTCACCAATAAATGGGGAAATGGTTGTGCTTTCTGGGACAATATCAAGGATGTCACAAGGAAGCAGCCAAAAACCTCTCCGGCCATGTTAATGGTTGATGGATCCTCAACCCTTGACTCCAAGGTGATCGCAAACATCTTTAACATGGCTTTTTCAGACCTTAGTGCTGTTCTACCCCATGACTTTTTCGAAAACAGGGCCTACTCCCCAAATACCTCAGCCCCTCAGTCTAACCATCCCCTCTTCTACTTCAGGAAGGTAAGGCTGAATGAAGCTCGCTGCTATATTACTGCAGCTATCTCTAAATCTAGATCTAGTAGCGACACCCTGGACCTTAAGCTTCTTTTGCTCACCCTCGATGAGGTAATTCATCCATTAACAAAAATCCTAAACCTCTCTCTCTCAGCTGTGGAAAATTCCAGGACCTATGGAAAACAGCCACTGTGACACCCATCCATAAAAGTGGGGACAAGACGATTCACTCAAATTATCGCCCTATCTCCATACTGCCCCCACTCTCTAAGGCACTTGAGTGCATCGTGGCTGATCAACTTACTGACCACTTGGATAAATACAATATACCTTGTCCACAAGAACACAGCTTCCGGAAAGGTCACAGCACCACCACAGCCCTTCTTGAGTTCACTGGAGCTTTGCACAAATCCTTTGACAACGGCCTTCTGACAGGGTCCGTTTTCGTTGACCTCTCCAAGGCCTTCGATACAGTACACCATGGATTATTAATACACCAACTACTGAATGCCGGGCTATCACCTGACTCTTCTCTCTGGTTTAAAAGCTACTTAGAAAACCGGTCACAGAGAGTAAAAATTGCGGACGCTCTTTCTAACACCCTGCCTGTTCGCTCGGATGTCCCACAGGGATCCATACTGGGTCCCCTCCTTTTTAGCCTTTTCTTAAACTCCCTCCCTTACCACTGCTCTGAGCAGATCGTACTATATGCCGATGATGCTGTTGTATTCTCCACTCACAAAGATCCTGCAACTCTTCAACACAACCTTCAACTTGGTTTCAGTTCTGTAGAGACATGGTTTCTTAATCATAAACTGGTCCTCAATGACAAGAAAACCAAATCTATGCTCTTCTGCAGCTGTCACAAGCTACACCACTTGGCTATCTCCACCACCCAGGGGAACACTCTAGATCAGGTGGGGTCCTTCAAATACTTAGGGATACAGCTTGACCCTAATCTCTCCTATGGACTTCATGTAGATAATGTAGCTAGAGCTACTAATACATGGCTTGGTCTCCTCTACAAACACAGACCACACCTCACGCCAGAAGCTTTGAAGGTTGCAGTCCTGAGCTCTGTGATCTCTGTAATTGACTATGGTCTCATCATTTATGGCTCGGCCACAACCACAACCCTTAGATGCCTCTCAACAACCTTAAATAAAGCATGTCGGCTCATCACTGGTGCTCACCATCTCACCCACACATGTGACCTGTACACTCAGACCGGCTGGCTCCAACTATCAAACCACATAAAGTTTCTCACCTGCTATATGGTGAAAAAAATCTACCTTGGCCTTGCACCTTCTGGGGTCTCAACTCTGTTACAACACTAAATTAACAAATGGCACCTTAGGAGATCCATGCTACAGCTACTGAAAGTCCCCCACTGTCACACTTCACAGGGACAATGCTCTTTTGCTTATCGAGCGCCACTCTGGTTCAATGGTCTCAGCCCAACCATCTCCTCTGCCTCAACTATTGGTATGTTTAAAACTAGGCTCCGGGACTATCTCACTACCAACAGCTCCTGTGACTGCCCAACTTAACCTTGTTTCTCCACTTCCCTTTCTGCTCTAGTTGCCTCCCCACCCCTCCTCACTGGATTCTACCCTCACATCTTGGTATAACCAATGCTGCACTTTTCACCCTCTTGCCACCCTTCCTACATTCCTTCTCCCCCTACCCTCTTCCTCTCCCTATGACTCTGGCACTTCTTATCTGTTGTCTATTTTCTCTGACAAATGCCGCTGGCTGCGTTGTTACAATGCTACCCTTGAATGTATTAATCTGTACTCTGTTTGCAATGTCCACATTGTTGTAATGACTGTCTTGATGTTCCCCATAATTTGTATTTCTCTGACATGGAACCTTTGTAAAAGAGCCATGGCTCAAAGATATTTGTAATCCTAGACTTGATAAATAAATAAATAAAATAATCCTGTCCTCAGTAATAAATATCAAGTACTGGCCAATAAAACTGAATGAGGGGCACAGATTTGGAGGGGACTGACTCATATGTCTCTTCTAAATCACTCTCCTCACCTGAATCAAAGGAGGAAAGAAAGAAGAAAAATAAAAATAAATATTTGGTGGACTCAAATGCTCTGGGGTTCTTTGTAGTTCAAATGGTTGATATTTGTTCCTCTAATACATATGATGCATCTGACTTTTGCTACCCTAAATGTGTGTAGTATACTAAATGGGGGTAAAAGGAAGGCAATCTTTACTCAACTACTGCAGCAAAAACTAAATGTGATTTTTTTACAGGAAACATGGCTTAATATAACAAATGCCATAGCACAATATAGAAAGGCATGGGTGTGGAGCCCATCGTACTGGTCTTTTAGTTTAGACAGGGCAGATGGGGTAGGGATTTTATTTCAAGGAGTGGCTTTTTCTCTAAAAAAATTGATTGATGTGATACCTGGTCGCTTATTGATTTATTGATGGACTATTAGATGGTCAGTCCTGTAGATTTATTACTGTATACACCCATCAACGTAAGGCAGACAGGGTTGATCTTTTTCTATTACTTCAACTGTTTTTGGCTAAAACAGGTATTTTTGGGAGGGGACTTCAACTGTCCCTTAGATGTGGTTGGTAAAAATACTGCTGGGAAAAGGTATATTGTGATACTCATGCCTTACAGAATTGTTTAAAGATTTCTGGAATGCAGGATGCCTCCACTTTATTATATCCCAAGAAGTTAGATACAACATATATAAGGGGTAACCTGACCACCCATATAAACTATGGGTTTTTATCCCCAAATGTTACAATAAAGAAATTACAAGTTATTCCTATGGAATTCTCAGATCATTCCATGCTTCAGCTTGAGGTGACTTTTCAACATGATGCACAGAGCGATGGAAGGGATGGTGATTAAATACTTCAGTACTGCAAGACAGTTTGGTCCAAAGGAATATGAAGGAATTATTGCAAGCACGAAAAACATATTTTGTCTTAATGACACGGGGGTGGGGGAATGGTGGGAGGACACAAAATAAGAAATCCAGATTTGGTTCAAGAAATATGGGACACATAGACAGAATGAAAAATGTTTTAGATATGTATCTCTTCCACATCAGCTCCAGTATTTACTTTCCTTGCTTAATATCACAACAGGGAATTAGGTCACCAAAATACAACAATTTAAAGAACAAATGAAAGAGTATCAGTATGACAGGACAGCCACAATCATAGCAGAATTACAATATGGTACTATTTAATCACCTTCAGGAGACTCCTGCATGGCATGTAAAACCAGAATGGAAAACTCTTGTATCACTGCACTTTTAGATGAAGATGATTTGATTAAAACATCTCAGGATTTAAAGTGCATTATTGAATGATACATGACTTCCCTTAATATTCAACATCGTGTAGACACACGAGACAAAGAGAATTATGCTGCAGCCTTCAAACCTTTAATAAAAGATTCAGTTACACATGATATGGGTAAACCCATATCCCAGGCAGATTTAAGGGAGGTTCTGAAGGGAATGTGGAGAAATGTTTCACCAGGTCAAGATGGCTTACCTTTAGAATTTTATTTAGTCTTTCAAGATGAATTATTGGACATATTACTCCCTGTGTATAATTAAATTCTCCAACATAATACCACAAGGGATAGCTTTGACCAGGGGCTAATGAC
Organism: Neoceratodus forsteri; assembly: GCA_016271365.2. NCBI lineage: Eukaryota > Metazoa > Chordata > Ceratodontiformes > Ceratodontidae > Neoceratodus > Neoceratodus forsteri. Next base: position 81,963,617 of record CM057453.1, read on the forward strand.
ATTTATATAAGTCAGGTGATAAAACCTTGTTAAAAAATTGGAGGACCATCTGCCTTCTAAATACAGATTGGAAAATTATTGGGAAACTTATTCACAAAAGACTACAACTCTGTTTGCCGGATTTTTTACAGCCAGCACAAACATGTGGGGTGCCTAGACTAAAAATACAGGGTAATTTAATTTTGATAAGGGATTGTTATGAATATTGTAAACATAATAAACAAGCTGGTTATATATTTTCATTGGATCAAAGTAAGGCCTTTGATAGAGTATAACATGAGTTTTTACTACAGCTCTTAGCACAATATGGGGTTCCACAGAGATTCATACAGGGAATCAAAACACTTTATGGAAAGGCAACTATTCTGCCTTTGGTGGGTGGTACAGTTGGAAGGAGTGGTCAGAGAGGTGGCAGCTGGGGTTCAATGCAAAGAAGTGTAAAGTTATGCACTTTGGGGTGAAGAACCCAAGGAGAGAATACTATCTAGGGGGGTTAAGCTGGGGATCACTGAGGAGGAGAAGGACCTGGGGTAATGATAACAAGGACCATGAACAACACTGCCCAGCGCAGGAGAGTGGCTGCAAAAGTGAACAAAATGCTGGGGTGCATAGCGAAGGGGTTTTCATCCAGGTGGAGAGAGGTGATCTTGCCCCTCTACCGGTTGCTGGTAAGGCTGCACTTAGATTAGTGTGTGCAGTTTTGGAGGCCATACCTAAAGCATGATATCAGGCTACTGGAGGGGGTCCAGAGGGGGGCAACAAAGATGATATGTGGAGTGGAGGGGAGAGACTATGACAGCAGGCTGGGAGACCTGAATATGTACACCCTGGAGGATAGAAGGGACAGGGGGGACATGATAGAGACATTCAAGTATCTGAGGGGAGTCAATAAGGATGGGGCAGATGGGGTCTTTAAGTTAAGGAGGGGGAGGGTCACCAGGGGGCATGGGCTAAGAATAGAGGGGAGAAGATTTAGGAAGGACATGAGGAGACACTATTTCACAGACAGGGTGGTAGCAAAATGGAATGTCCTACCAGAATGGGTGGTATCATGTAAATCTGTGAACAGCTTTGAAAGGGCATGGGACAGGGAACAAGGGAACAGGGAGAGTGAGGGTGGGGAGGTGGAGGTGAGGGTGGCAGTTGGATGACAAAGGGGAGGGAGGGTGGGGCAGCTGCAAACTAGGGTGTTGGCTGCATACCCAAGCAGACTTAGACCGGGTGGTCTGTTTCTACTGGCACATTCGTATGTTTGTATGTCCCATCCCTCTCACAGTGGGAGTTCATCAGGGCTGTCCATTAAGTTTGTTGTTATATACTTTGGTCTTTGATACATGCATCCAGCATATTTCCAGTAACAGACTTATTGAGGGATTACCAACCCTTGGGCATAATTCTGTTTTGAAAATTTCTGCATACGCAGATGTCCTATGTCTATTTTTGACTACAAAAGAAGGTGTTACACATGTTATAGATGAATTACAGGTAAATGGGACAATATATGGGACTAAATTAACTATTGATAAAAGCATAGGACTTAGTATTGGATAACAAGATTCAGAGGATTGTATTTCTGGAATTAAATTATCTAAGGAACCTATTAAAATATTAGGGCTTTACTTTGGAGAAGGGAATTGGTTGGATGCTATTCAGAAATGTGAATGGAGGGTTGAGAAATGGAAAAACTGGATTATGTCAAAACGGAAAAGAATATTTATTATCAAACAATTTCTCATCCCTCTTTTGCTGTATGTGGGCTAGGTATACCCCATTCCTGTTAACTGTGAAACAAAAATTGATAGTGTTTGTTCATATGTTATGGGGAGCCAGTTGAACCCAGTAAAATGGGATTTTACATATTTACCTATACAAAAAGGGGGAATGGGGATGGTACATCCTCTGGTATTTTTTTATATAATTTTTTGGATGGGTAATATAAGAAAACTATTAGTGTTTGGTACAGATGAGGATGGTACACTGATGTGGGCTAAAGCGCTAATGCAACATTTCTTGACTAACTGGCAGGAGGAACCTTTGAAAATTTTATATAGGTTGCAGGTGCCTGATTTTGTAAAACCTACTTTGCAAAAATGTATTTATGGTAAATAACCAAAACACAGCTGTTAACAACTAATAGGAAGCAATTATAAGACATTATATTAGAGAAGATAGGGCCAATGGGTCCAGAGTTTAAATTTTGTACACCAGTTAATGTGCCATGGGCTGTGTCACAGCTAAGTAATTTACGAATGCCAATTAGAATGTGGGACAACTTATGGCTTTGTACCTATGGTCATCTTAATGTTAGAGGAAATATAAAACATAAGGCTATAGAAGAGAGAGAGGATATCTTTATTTTGGAATGTCAAGCACCTGAAGAAACTATGTCACATTTTTTACTAGAATGCTGTTTTTCTAAAAATCTTTGGGTGTTTTTGGCAAATACATGGAATTTACCTTGGTTAGTTAGATTAACATATGAACAGTTGGTGCTGGGACAATATAAGGGTCGATTAACATTTTATGCTAGAAGTACCCTTGAAGTATTCTTTGCATGTCTGAAATTTTATCTTTGGCAAGCAAGGAACCGATATGTTATTCAACAACAGAGACTGAATTATTTAGCTATAGGGAAATTATGTGAGTCAGCTTGCTTAGAAATTTATTGTAAAGATGCAAAAAAAAATTTCCCCAATGTCATTAATTTGAATGCAGAACGGATTACATACACTAGATACAGAACTAATTACAGATTAGGTAGTCACTTTCTGATACAATGAATTTGTAAATATATGCTTGATTCAGGAATAGTTTTGATGTGAGTCAATATTTGTTAAAATGTTTCAACACTATATGGGTGGAAGTTTTTGTTTGGTATGGGGGCTTTATGTACTATGGTTTTACTTTATTTTATTTTTTATCAAATTTGTCATTATCTTTTAGTTTTTATTTTTCTGATGAACTGTAAACTGATTGTATCTGTCCAGATCCACCTTGGAAATGAGTCCTTCTCAAGGGTGATCCACCTGGTTAAATAAAGATTTGAATTGAATTTAAATGGATTTTGTTTTATTTCTTGATGTTTGCATTGAATTTGTCAATAAAAATGCCCCAACGCTTTTGCAAAAAGTGCCTTAGGTTCTTTTACTTCCACCTGGCCACCCACCAGGACAGCAGCACCACCAGGATGGGTAGAAGAGACCCCAGTTTAACATCTCATCCGAAGGATGGCACACCCCAACAGTACAGCAGACCCCGATATGGCAATCAGGTACCAGCATTTAAGTATGAGCCCAATCCCAGTGTGGGACTAGTGTCCACAACCTTCTGGCCCAGAGGCAGATGTGCTACCAACTGAGCCATGCTGACACCTCAGAGAGGTGAGGTGTGGGGGACAGGATGCAACACAATTGTACTGACTGCTGATAGCATGTGAGTTATCAGCAGAAGCAGACGTTGAGAGGCCTGCAGAGCTTAGCTTGTTGAGAAGGAGAGGGTGGAACACCAAGTTAAAGGTTCTGGCCAGGTCAATGAAATAGCTGAGGTGATATGTTCCTGATCCATCCCAGTGAGGAAGGAGTCAGCTACCCTCAGCAAGGAAGATATGGTGGAGTGGTGCTTCCTATAGCCAGGCTGAAAGGGGGTTAGGAAATCTAAGGAATAAAGGAAGTCAGCAAGTCTGGAGTAGATGAAGTTCTCCTGAAGCTTAGCAAGAGAGGGAAGAAGTGATATTGGCCAGTAGTTGCCATGGGAGGAGGAATCATCACCTTTGTGCAGAGGTAAGAACTTTGAGGGACAGCACAATGGGAGAAGGAGAGGTTCAAAGGGTGAGCAAGTGGAGAGACAATAGCCAGAGCTGACATTGGTAGAAATATGGGGGCCCAACCCATCAGGGCTGGAGTTTGACAGGTTAAGTGAAGTAAGGGTGAGGAAGATTTTGTGAGGGAGCATGAACAAGGGTGGAGACAATTTTCAAATCCTGCCCAAAAGGTGATTTTGTGCCACAAGTGTTATTATTTCAGTTTTGTTGACCGGGTAAGTGCACTAGACACATTTTGCCTATTTTCAGGCATGACCCGTGGGAGGGGGATACAGATAAATGCCAACTGACCTTGAACCAGATTAAGTTGTTGGTGGTATTTTTAGTGAATGGAGGGAAATGTGGCCAGGGCATCAGGGAAATTCCCCTTCTCTTCCTGCAAGGGGCCTTGCTTCCTGTGAGCAAAGGGGACCCATTTTGATGGTGGACTGTCAGGTTGGGGAATTGGCTGGTGTACTTGCAGGAGAACAGACCTCCACTCCTGCAGGTCCAGCAATGGAGAACGATGCAATGGAAACTGAAGCTAGCATGTATATTGAACAAAACGATGAGGACTTGCAGCAAGAAGGATTTTCAGAGGATGATTTAGTTGCTCAGTTATCTAAACAGCAACGGCAATGTTTGTGGAGATTGTTAAAGATTACAGAGACCGAAGAAAAGGCTGAAACTGGGAGTTCACAGCCCCCACAGATGCAGATGTCGGAGGTGGAAGATTTTGCACAACAGAAGCCTGTAGCACTAGAGAATACTAGGAATGATGCAGCAAAGAGAGAGCTTGATGAACAGCCAACACCCACTGTCAGTGGCTTGTGCAAAGGCAGCAGAGCTACTAACGCAAGAGAAATGAATGATGATTAACCTCAACAAGTGGCAAAGGGTACCGTGAGTACAAACATTGAAAAAGTACATTATGTGCAAAGATCAGAAAATGCTGTGCCCTTGAGACATGGGAAACTGCATACAGGGAAGGCACAAAATGTTGTTCAAATCCAGAAGATTGGTGCGGGAGACAAGATTATGGCAGCATGTAATGTGTATGACAATATATTGCAGGACGCCCAAGGAACTGGAAATGTGGAAGGGGTACGGGTTGCACAAAAAGGCAAAATGCAAATAGAGGAGCCAAACAAAACAGTTTTTCAGGTGGAAAGAGACTCAGGGCTGTTAACAAATACAGGGGGAAATGTACAGCATCAGCCGTGAACTTCAAGCCTACAGAAGGCAGACATGAGACCGGATTATGATGGAAATATCCTGGTGACAGGGTTGTCTGTACAGAAAATAGTAATAATAATAATGCTTTATTTGTTGTGTGCCTTTCAAGTATCAAGGCGCAATACAATAATACAATAAAATACCATAAAAACAGAATCATCATCATAAATAGCAATACAGATCAGCAGTCAACACAACCATATACTTTGACCCAGAGAAAAGATTTTAGGGCCTGTTTAAAACTCCCCATGGTTGTGCACTCCCTAATCCAATGGGGTAGAGAATTCCAGAGGGAAGGGGCCGGGAACATAAAAGCGCGGGCCCCAGCAGATTTTAGGCATCCTCGGAATCTTTAACAACCCCTCGTTGGCTGAGTGGAGCAGTCTCACAGGGTGGTAAGGAATCAGGAGCTCTTTCAGGTAATCAGAGCCCAGTTCATGCAGGGCTTTATAAGTCAGTAATCCGACTTTGAAGGTGATCTGCCACTGGACTGGTAGCCAGTGCAGTTCCCGCAGCACCGGTGTAATATAGGAAGATCTGAAAGTTCCCACCAACAACCAGGCTGCAGGATTCTGCACTAGCTGCAAGTGGCGGATATCAACCCCCAGAAGCCCGAAGTATAGTGAGTTGCAGTAATCTAGAGGCGAGGTCACAAAGGTAAGGATTAAAGTTGGCAGATCACCAGATGGAACAAGGTGCTTGATCCTAGCAATGTTTCTTAGGTGATAGAAAGATGACTTAACCACAGCTGACACCTGAGTCTGAAGTGACAGCCCTGCATCCAACATCACCCCTTGGTCTCGCACCTGTTCAGAGACCTGTAGCTCGGCACCCCCAAGAAACAATCCTGATGGGGATCCAGCCTCAAGTCCCCCTATCCGGCAATCAGGATCCAAAACCAACACCTCCGTCTTCCCAGAATTCAACTTCAGCCAACTGGACCACATCCAATCCTGGATTTCATTGAGGCAGCTATTAAATACTGAGACTGCTCCTTCCTGGTTGGGGGCAAAAGACAGGTATAGCTGGGTATCATCGGCATAGCAATGAAACCTCAGCCCATACCGTCTCACAATGTCTCCGAGGGGAAGCATGTACACCACAAACAACATGGGGGACAATATTGAGCCCTGAGGAACCCCACAAAACAGAGAAATGGGATCAGAGGAAAAAATCCCTGAAACCACCCTCTGAGTTCTTCTGGTGAGGTATGAAGTGAACCATCTGAGGACCACCCCAGAAAGCACACAAATACATCTCAGGTGCTCAAGCAGAACCCCATGGTCAATAGCGTCAAACTCTGATGACAGGCCTAATAGTACCAAAATGGACCATTTTCTCTGGTCTCTCGCCATCAAGAGATCATTGAGCACCCGAACCAGTGCAGTCTCAGTACTATGCCTCTTTTGAAAACCTGACTGGAGAGGTTCATAGATGCTATGGATGGTCAGGTGGTTCTCCAGTTGGGCCGCCACTACTTTCTTGATCACCTTCCCCACAAAGGGGAGATTTGAGATAGGCCTGTAGTTTGCAAGTGAGTCTGGGTCCAGAAAAGCTTTCTTCAACAAGGGTGTCACCACCACCTCTTTTAAGGAACAGGGATACTCACCCGAGTCAAGGGAGCATCAGACTATCTGTGCCAGAACCAGGGTGATAGAATCACCACACCCCATAATCAGGGATGTAGGGCCCGGATCTAATCTACAGCATGTAGGGCACATCCCTTGGACAATCTGCATAACATCTATGATTTCCGGGTGGTCGAAGGTACTCCAGGAAAAAGGAGGGGTGGTGACCAAGCCCTGATCTCTAGCAACTCGCATAGAATGTGTCAAGTGGCTCTCCGACCTAATGTCAGCCACCTTATCAGCAAAGAACCGAGCAAGCTCATCATACTGTAATTGTGAAAATGCTCTTCGGAGCTGTAGACAGGTTGGGTTGCACAATCTATCCACAGTTCTGAAAAGCTAAGCTGGTCAATTCTGAGTGGCAGAAATTTCCCTGGACAGGAACTCTGCCTTCTTACGAGAGATTTCTCACTGATGGAACCGATAATGTTCTAACAGTCTAAGATGGTCGGCATACAAGTCGGATTTCCTCCAACAACGTTCTAACCTTCATCCTAGTCGCCGCAACTCCCTCAGGGCTTCATCAAACCACAGAGCCTGAGGTCGAAGGGAGAGAGGGGGGAAATTACTGAGTAAGATCCTATGTGCTAGACCAGCTAAAGTAGCACAAGATTTAGTGTCTACAGCGCAGACTTGTGGAATACCTCAACGCTCCATGATGGACAATTTAAAATTAAAAAGAGAATTGTTCTGTCAGCAAAGTGCCACTGTGTTTATTCTCACTCTAAACCAATCACAGGCTTTTGATGTGGTGCTTCATGATTACCTGCTTGAGGTAGTAAGGAAGTATGGTATACCGGAAGGTTTTGTGGAATGGATGGAAATCTTATATAAGTATGTGTACACAAACCCTGTGGTAAATGAAAAGACAGGAAGACATATCAACATGAATAGAGGAGTAAGACAAGGGTGCCCTTTGAGCCCCTTGCTATATGTCATGGCCATTGACCCCCTACTTAGAAGGATAGAGTCAGAAGGGGAGATACTTCAGATTCCAGGGTTAAACCAGTGCATTTTTCCGGCAGTTATGGCATATGCTGATGATGTTATGTTGTTTGTAGCAGATGAGAAGTCACCGGTGAAAGCTCTCGAAATTGTGGAAAACTTCTCTAGAGCATTAGGATCCTGAATCAATAAAGAGCAAAGTGGAGGTGTGGTATTAAGTCAGATAGGAGATACCAAAGGAGTCATAATAGGAAGCATACAACTATCAGAGCCCCCAATTAAAATATTGGGGATCTCCTTTGGCACTAAAGAGTCATCAGTATTAAATTGGGACTCATGTCTGGGAAAAGCTGAGGAACTCATCAACAGATGGAAAATCTTCCCCATGTTTAGGAAAAAAATGATTTTTTTGTACAAAACTTTCATTATTCCCCTTTTTTAAATGCTTATAGTATATTTCCTTTACCAATAAGGTTGGAAACCAAAGTATATAGTGTTGTCTTTCGTCTTTTGTGGGGAAGTAGGTTAAACTCTGTGAAACGTCAAATAACTTATAGACCCATTGAGGAGGGAGGATTAGACAATGCTGCACCTAGTTATCTTTTTTTCACAATATATGTATACTCTAACCTTCTTGCCCTAATACTCAGTAAAACAGTGCAGTGGGTAAACTTTTTAAAGACAGATGTGATCCTTTTTTGAATAAATGGAGAACCCAAATGTGGGGTCCTGATAGAATTTCGGTCACAGGAGAGTCAGTGTGTCTAAAAGAAGTCTTTAGAAAACTAAAGCACTGGAACCTGACAGAACAAGAGATGAGATATACCACAAGAAAGGTGACTTATAAAAATATTTTAACAAAAGAGGTACAGAGAGTTCCATGTTTTAGTCTCCCAACCAATATCACAAATGCAATGGTCACAGCTCAGCTCACAGAGATTTGTGTTCCCCCCAAAATGTGGGATACCCTGTGGATGTGCTGTCACGATCGACTGAATATCCAGGGAAATCATCACCACAAAGCGATGACAGACAGAGTATGCTTAAGGGAATGGTGTATAAATCAAGTGGAAACAATGAGACATTTGTATTTTGAATGTACATTTATAGATTCATTTTGGGATTCTTTGGCATTAGAGTGGGGACTGCCACAGATAAAATACATGAATTATGATACCCTGATTTATGGGGGCATAGGGAATGACTGGAAAAAATTCCATTAAGGAACATTTAGAGATGTAATGGCAACAATTAAGTGGGTCGTCTGGCAAATTAGATGCCAATATGTATTGCAGCAAAAGAATATTGATGTAGCAAGTTTGATAGGAAGAATAAACATGGAAGTACAGGGTATATATAGAAAAGAAAGAAAGAGTTTCCCAGTACAGATGCATCAAGTCTGGTGGAGTGAGTGGCCAAACTGTATCAAAAGATAGAGAAACCTAGAGTGTACTGGATAGTACAAACATCTCTGTTCTTAGGTTTACACTGGACTTAAGATATAACAAAGACAGGTAGATAAAATGTAATTAGCCCACTGAGTTTGGGGTTCTCTTTGAGTCCCTCCCCCCAGCCTTATGTAGGTTTTGGACTTTAGGAAGTATAATTTTAGTATGTTGATAGACTATTAACACAGGTTATAAAATAAGGAGATAGGTAAAGTAGAAAGTAAAAGGGTAATTAAGAGGGGTTAGAGCTTTAGTTATCTTTCCCCCAAATGTTAAGACAAATTAAGTTTTTAGTGTCCATAAAAAGTTTTTCATTCGGGAGTGAACAGAGAAAGTTTGCTTTAAATTTTTCATATGGGGAGGGAGAGAGAGTAAGCCGACAGTAACCTAAGACATGTTTTTTCCTAAGTATGAAGTAATACTGTTTGGTGCTTATGTTTCTCTTTATGCTTTGTATGATGGAATACTGACTTGTTTTTGTATGTTTCTTTAAGTTATGAATAAAAAATTTCCCTACTCTTTCCATTGGGAGGGGGAGGAGGTATGTTGATAGTAATTTAAGTTATGTTTAGGGTTTAAAGTGTGAAGTAATACTCTTTTGTGTTTATGTTTTCTCCTTTTTGTGATTTTGTATAACAAAATACTGATTTGTCTGTATGTTCTTTTAAGTTATGAATATAAAATCCCCTACTCTTTTCGAGAAGTGCCATGGGATCTTTAACATCCTCCTGAACTACCACCAGAGCAGGCAGATTGGACCTTGGTTTAATGTCTCATCTGAAAGGCAGCACCTCAGGAGTGCAGTACCCCCCTCATGCTACACTACAGCGTCAGTATTGGGATTTAACCCAAGTGCCTGGTGTGGGGATAGAACCCACAGCCTTCTGATCTCCCAGCCTAAGAGGCAAGTGCTGAGCATGTGTGAAGTGTGAAAACACATCTTGGCCAGGATTTGAAAAATGAGAGCTCTCATATTCCTGAGGTGCTGTGAATAAATGGCTATGTCAAAAACGTGGGGCCAAAATATTGCATATTACCAAAGTTACAAGCCTGCATTCCTAAATTCAACACAGACTCTTAACTTTGTTGTTTAATATTTTACCCAAAATTTTCAACATAGCCTTCTTACGGCCCCACCTCATGAACAAGGACAGAGAAAATGTTCAAATCCTGCCAGAAAGGTGATTTCACGCAGCAACCACAAAATCACCTTTTGGGACAGATCTGCCTAAATTCACTGTCATTCTTCATGAAATGGGGTCCCGAAAAAGGCACGCTGAAAATTTGGGGCAAAAATATTTAAATATTACCAAGTTATGACGACAAGGTCAAAATCCATTGAAATACACTGAACTGCATACTGTACCTGATTTCCTCAGTTTGCAGTCTGGTGTTGATGAGTGAAGATACGGTGTTACAGTGTCAGATCCCCAGTGGGTAAGTAAGGGCTTGGGGCTGTGAGGGGTGGTGGGTGCTGAGTTTGAGGGTCAGCTTGTGGGACAGTAATGGTGGCAGTGGCAACAGACATCGATGGATGGTTCTTTTTTACAGAGTGTATTTTACTTAAAAAAAAAAACCAAAAACTGAGGGATGGTTTACTTTATTTGAGGTACTGACATGGGGGATTGAGCACCGCAGTGTCAGTGTTATGTTTGATGGCACTGGGCGGGGTTGCGCAATGGTGTCACACAATCAAAATAGGTAGGGTGGGGGTTAGCAACCAATTCAGGAGATTGGGCACCCCATAGCAGAATTTTAACATGAAAGGGGTGAGAGAGATTACATAGAAACATAGAATGTAACGGCAGATAAGGACCACTTGGCCCACCTAGTCTGCCCATTTTCCTACCTAACAGATAAGCTGCAGATCCTTGTTAACCAACAGCTTACTTCCTCCTAACCCCCACTAGGACTGCCTTATGTCTGTCCCATGCATTCTTGAATTCCCCCACTGTTCTGGACTCCACAACCTCCTCAGGGAGGCTGTTCTGTCATCCACAACCCTCTCTGTGAAAAAATACTTGCTCACATTACCTCTGAGCCATCCCCCTCTATCTTCAAATTGTGCCCCCTTGTTCTTTCACATCTCTTTTTCTGAAAGATGCTACCCTCTTGGACTTTGTTGATTCCCTTGAGGTACTTGAAAGTTTCTATCATGTCCCCTCTCTCCCTTCTTTCCTCAAGGGTATACATATTAAGCTCCTTTAGTCTTTCTTCGTATGTCTTTTGGTGCAGACCCTGCACCATTTTGGTTGCCCTCCTCTGGACAACCTCCATTCTGTCTATGTATTTGTGGAGATGGGGTCTCCAGAACTGCACACAGTACTCCAGATGGGGTCTCACCAACTGTCTGTACAGAGGGATAACAACTTCCTGTTTTCTACTATTGATGCCTCTCCCTATGCATCCCAGTATCCCCCCAGCCTTCCTTACTGCCTTCTCACATTGCTTGCCCACCCTTGGGTCATCTGATATAATTACCCCAGGTCCCTTTCCATTTTTACTGTTGTCAGTATCTCAGCCCCCATTGTGTACTCTTCCCTGGGTTTTTGTTTCCCAGGTGCATTACCTTGTACTTCTTTGCACTGAATCTGAGCTGCCATACATCTGACCGTTCCTCCAACCTTGCCAAGTCCCTTCTCATCCTTTCCACTCCATCTTGTGTATCAACCATTGCAGAGCTTTGTGTCGTCTGCAAAGAGACATACTTTTCCTTCCAGTTCCTCTGCAATGTCACTTACAAAGACATTAAAAAGATTGGGTGAGGGTTATTGTTATGTTCGGCAGCAACAGGGGTGGGATCCCCAGTGTCACGCAATGAAAATGGGTGAGGTGGGAGGGTTGTAGCCAGTACTGTGGATGACATTGGGGAGGAGGGACCACTGCAGGCCAATCGTGACAGACCAGCTGTGTTCACTGGGCAGCATTATGTAGATCAAAGAAAAGAGCCACCCTATTATTGAGCCAGCTCTCTCCTTTGAACTACACAATGTTTCTGCACAGCAGACCAGAACAGTGTCCTGATCAGCCTGGCTGATGATTGATGTGACACTGATGAGCCCCTTGCAGACTGCTGTACATTTGATTGACAGTGTCACACCTCTCAAAACCCACTCTCCTAACAAAATGTTTGCCGTGCATGTGTGCAGGGCGAACATAAAAAAAAAGTACTTACTGATATCCATTTAAATCTACCCCTGATCATTCTTCTCCCATGACCTCACTTCAGCATGCCTGCTAAATAGGTCCCCACTATCAACCTTGTTTCTGGAATTTGTAGGTCTCAATCATATACCCATCTCTCTCCTGGCCTTCACAGTTTACATGTTCAAATCCACCAGCCTTCCCTCATAGGATCTGCCCTGCAGCCCTGCACCACCTCAAGCTTGTCCATGTCCTTCTTCAGATGTGGACTCTACAACTGGGCACAATAGTCCAGCTGGGGCCTAACCAAGGACCTTTACAGAGGCAATATGCTTCATTCAACTACTGAATCCTTTCCCTATACATCCCAGCATCCTTGCTGCTTTACTGTATGCTGTGTTGTTCTGACTTGAGGTCTTGAGACTGTTACTGTTGATAACACCAAGATCTCTCTCCTTTGTTGTTCTGGCTATCTGGACCACTCCCTTCCCATCTAGTAGTCTGTGCTTGGATTATTTTGGACAATGTGCATCACCTTAAACTTTTGGGCATTGAACACAAACTGTCAGACTTTGGACAACCTTATCAGTGCCACTAGCTCCTTCCTTAGTTCCCTGACTCTCTCCTTGCTGTTCACCTAGCAGCAGAGTCATGTGTCAACTGCAAAGGGACACATTTTGACCCAGAGAGCCTCCCTCATGTCACTAACAATGACCCAGAATTGACCAATGGGACATCCCACTTGTAACTTCCCTGTCTACTGATTTGATCCAATTAACCACCACCTTCTACTTCATTCCCCATAACCAGCTCCCAATCCATGTAAGGAACTCTTCCTCTACTCCTAGCTCTCACAGCTTTTTTAGTGGCCTCCAGAGTAGAATCAAATTGAAGGCCTTGCTGAAGACAAGATAGAGCATGTCTACTGCCAACCCCTTATGCGCTACCCTCGGTACCCAGTCAAAGAATACTAACAGTAGAATACTAGGAATACTAACAGGTTGATATGACGTGCTTCCTGCCTCAAACCCATACTGTGCAGTGTCCTACAAACCCTTGGTCTCCAGGTAATCTACTACCTTTTCTTTGACCACTGTTTCCAGAAGTTTTCTCGAACTGAATGCTGAACAGCACCAAGAAGACTAAGTCTATGCTCTATGGCTCTAAACACAGGCTAGCTAAACTAGCTGAAGCCCACAACACACTCAACATCCTAGCCCCTGTTGGCTCACCCCTTGAGACAGTCAATTCCTTCAAATACAAGGGCATCACCCTCTACCCTGCCCTTACTTTCTCCGACCATATTGAGATCCTTTTCCACCACATTAACCAGAAACTGGGGTCAGCTACTGCCTAATCAATTACCTCACCTCAGAAGCCTGGCTTGCCATTGCCAAGTGTAACCTTTTCCCTCTATTGGATTATTGTTCCCCTGTCTACTCCCATACCTCCTCTACTAACCTGTTAAGGTTAAACACCACCTATAACAATATCTGCTGGTTTGCCCTTATGGCTCTGTACACCACCAACTACTGCACCCTCTATCAGGCCTTTGGCTGGCTCCCCCTCTAGCTAGACATGGCTATCTCCTAGCCTGTACTGTTGAAAAGGCCCTCTGTAATCCAGCTACTTCCCCTCTCTCCTCCCTCCTCTGGCCTAAGGCGTTTCACCTTCTCCTCTGCCTTACTGCAGGCCCTATGCCGGATTGTTCACAAGTCTCCACTTGCATGGGCCAGCAGGCTTTCTCATCTGCTGCCCCTACCCTTTGGAATAGCCTGCCCCCCTTAGAGACCCTGACTCCCCATGGCATTTCCACTCTCTCCTCAGGTCTCACCTACTGTCCTCTACCAGTTGCTCATGCATCCCTAGCTGGTTAATGCTCCTTCGTCCCCCTCCTTTGGCCTAACTAGCGATGCAGAAAAATTTAAGTTTGTCGGTGAAATTCTGATGAAATCACCAGTTTCACCGTGTGAAACATTTCGGTAATTATTGTGCCCTTATGGTGAAATTTCACCTGTAAATATTGGCAAAATTTCGCTGTCAATTCCACCTTTCGACCACACAGTTCACTGCATGTACGTGTCAGGTGAAATTGGGGGGGGGGGGGAAGCTTATCACATGACTTTCTCTCTAGCAGACTGCTGGTCACATGGGTGACTGCACTTAGACAGGAAGCCAGACTAAATCTACTTCCTTTAGAGCTGTTTCAGCTAGGAAGTAGGAGAGGAGTGAGACTAGGAGAGATAACTTCAGTGAAAAATTAGTGAATTGTTTTTGTGTGTGTGTGTGTGTGTGTGTGTGTGTTTGCATTTGCAGCTTATTTGATTTCTGATCTCTGTTCCCTATTAGTTTAAAAAGTTAATATTTTCAGTTAGTGTTTTTTCTTTATTTTTACAGTTATCTATCTTTTGTAGTGTGTGTGTGTGTGTAAAACTCCCCTTACTTCTTTCTTTTTTTTTGGTGGGGGGGAGGAGAAGGAGATAAAGATAAAACAGATTGAGACTAGTGGGAATGGAAGAAGGCAACTGGACCACCCTGACCCAGTGTCCGTATTAATAGGCGGGCCTTTATATCTGTGCCCCCCCAAACAGCAGCAGGAGCATTTGCTCCCACCAGCAGAAGAATGTAGCCCCCACTCCCCAGGAGCAGCATAAGCCCCTTGTCCCATCCCAGCAGCAGCAGGATCCTCCTGTGGCCCCCACCCCCAGGCAGCAGTAGCAGCAGGCACCTCCTGATGCTACCCCCCTCCAGCTGGAGCATGCGCCCCTCCTCCTCCTCTGAGCAGGAGCATGATGTGCCCACCGGCCCTGGGACATCAGCTGTTGGCCCTCCCCCACAGACATGGTCCTCTGCTGTGTGTTTTTTTATTTTTTTAGGAAAAACCCAAATGACAGCTCCATTGTGATCTGCACCTTGTGTGGCAGATCAGTGAGAAGGGACAAGACTGGGGGTCATTTTGGGACTGGTGGGCAAAGGAGCCATCTGCAGCACCACCATGCTGCAGATTGGCTTGAAAAACAAAAAGAAGTTGCAACAGATAGAGGGGCCCAGGGTGCTGCTGAGCTGCTTGTAGAAGGTGAAGGGGGCCAGCGGTGGGCATAGGCACCACAGCAGAAGGCAGCAACAGCAGGAGGCAGGTGCAGAGCCCCCATCACCCTCACCCCAGAGACAGAGGCATCACCGGGTTCATGGTGGGGACGCAGCACAGCCTACAGTCACCCCAGAGCCAGCACCAGCAGCAGTGAGTGAGTGATGACCTAAGAGCACTGGGCAGAGAGGTGGGAGCTCTGCACAGTGAGTTCAATGATTTCCGAGAGGAGGTCAGGGTGGACCTGAGGAAACTCCTTCAGGAACAAGACAAAATGTTTGAGCTTCTGAAGGAGCTGCGAGTGGTGGCACGTCAGAAAGTGTACCTGGTGCCTGTACAGTGTAATGGTCAGCCTCCAGACCAGTCAGCGCTGCACTGGCAACAACCTTTTTTGTTCTTTTCTTTCTCTTGTCCTTACCTTGTTACTGTCACTCTTCCCTCATCTACACCCTCTAAAAATGACAAAAAAGAAAAAAAATAATATCTATATCTATATCTATCTATATCTATATCTATATATATATATATATATATATATATATATATATATGTTCTGTCCTCTTCTTCTATATCCTTTCATTTGTTTCTGTCCTCTTTGTCTTTCCAATCTATATCCTCTTGTTTATTTTATCTTTTCCAGTTGGTTTATGTTCCCTCCATTTCCCATCTCCTTTCACATATGCATATGAGTAAGTTTGTCCTCCTCCTGACCATGCAGGTACCCACTCCTCGGTTCCCGCCTCCCCATCCCCCTGTTGTACTTGTAGTTCCATGCCCATAAATTGTGTACTTCCTGCTTTTATCTGACTCCATTTTCCTTTATATGTTTCCTCCTTGCTCCTTCTATCCTATCAACAAATGTCAAGTATAAGCACTTTACTATGAACAAACATATTTTCCAAAGCTATGTGACAGTGAATGTTGGCTCTGCTCATGTAAAACAGAGCCCTCAGGTAATGAAATGCTTCCCAAAATATGTGACATCAAATTGAGACTGAAATGCACTGTCAGTCCTGATGTTTAATGGTGCCCCACCAGCAACCAGACATTAAAATGCTGTTTTGGCTACCGTTTACAATTGTCTTTAGGCCCTATCTTGTTTCTGCCACTGCAACACAGGCAGTAAATGTCCATAAATGTTGCAGAAAAATGGTACATTAAATTGGAAATGGAATCTGGTCTCAGCCATTATGTTTTAGGGTGCCCCCCCACCACCCAGACATTAAGTAGCTGTTTTATGGCCTGTTTACACAATATTTCTGCCTGAAACTCACAGCTGCCAGCTTAAAACATGTCCAGAAATGTTGCCAAAAAAATTGCTCAGTACATTGAGGGTGAAATCAGGTTTGAGATACGCAGTTACAGGCTCATACCCACCCTGCGGACCCAAATGTGCTGTTTTCTGCACATTTTAAATGCTTTTTGTTTTGTTTTGTTGAAGTTTGTTGACCCGGTAAGCCCACTAGGGCTAGAAGTCCCTTTTTCAGGGGTGAATGGGGGGCAGGGGAATACAGATGGTAAACAACTGAAATAGAACCAGTTTTGGGGCCTAAATGTGTGGTTACATATTCAAATCATGTCCCACAAGTCCAGAAATATTACCAAAAAATTGCACAGTACATTGAGAGTGAAATCAGGTCTGAGACACACAGTTACAGGCTCACACCCACCCTGCAGACCCAAATGTGCTGTTTTCTGCACGTTTTAAATGCTTTTTGGGCCTAAGTGTGTGGCTGCACGTTCAAATCATGTCCAACATGTCCAGAAATGTTGCCAAAAAAATTGCACAGTACATTGAGAGTGAAATCAGGTCTCAGCTATGAAGTTTTATGGCGCCCAACCATCACCCAGACCAAATGATGGACTTTGGTCCACTTTTACAATTGTCTTTAGGCCCTCTCTTGTTTCTGCCACTGCAGCACAGGCAGTAAATGTCCGGAAATGTTGCAGAAAAACATGGTACATTACATTGGAAGTGGAATCTGGTCTCAGCCATTATGTTTTAGGGTGCCCCCCCCATCACCACCCAGACATTAAGTAGCTGTTTTAGGGCCTGTTTACACAATATTTCTGCCTGAAACTCACCGCTGCTGGTGCCAAACAGGGCCTACACGTCCAGAAATGTTTACCAAAAAATGTGACATCAAATTGAGACTGAAATGTGCTGTCAGCCCTGATGTTTAATGGTGCCCTACCACCTCAGAGACCTGAAAAGGGGTGCCAACATGCAGAGAAAATTAATTTCTCCTGCAAAATGCTGCTGCTACTTTCAGTTCTTTCCTACTGCTGCTGTGTTTCAATTGATTGACATAGAAATGCAGAAGTACCATTTCCCTATCCCTGTGCTGCTGTACTGATTGTCTAGTTGTGTTGACTGACTGTTTCTGTGGTAGTACCTTGCCTGGCTTTGGGGTAGTGAATGAAATTTTGGGTCACTGTAGCTTGCTGCCTGCTGCTGCTGCTGCTGTCAATGACTACTACTTTCCAAGTTGCCACAAGAACTACTGTTCTGGATGGTTGGTGCCTGGTGGATTATCCTCACACAGTCCATATTGCTGCTGATGAACACGTAAGTATCTGTCTTGTTTTTCCTGAGCAAGGTAAGGGTGTTGGTGGGTTGTATTATGGCATCATGAGTTCTAATATGCTTGTACTGCTCTTATATTATTTTTCAGTGTGCTGTAGATGACATCATCATGCCAGGCCGTGAGGGAGGGAGATGTCAGATGTATGGATCTTCCCAATTTCCCAACGCAGACGGTAAGTATTAGAATTTTCATACAAGTGTGGTATGTCTGTTTCTGCCATATGGTTGTCTGAGCTTGATAGTAATTGTGTTATTTTTTTGCTTTTTTCAACATCAGGAATTCAGGTGAAGTAAAGTATTTTTCCATCCTGCTGCTGCTGGCTGCTGATCCAGGTCTGGGGGATTTATTTAATTGTGACCTTGCGCGATGGTTCCACTTTAACAGTCCTTGAGGTAAGTATGTCTTCATTTTTTATGGTTCTCTGGGGCGGGGGAGGGGATGGATGGTCAGACTCATGGGTGGTAGTGGTGGTGGTGGTGGGGACTTTTAACAATCACCAGAATTTGTTCTTAGTTTTTTTCTTATGTCAAGGTACGCAGTGCTGATAGGAGAAGGGGAATGCTTGCTAGTGCTACAGTGGTTCATCGGACCTTGTCTGAATTGGACTCATGTGCACCCCCACAGCATGTTCCTGTGGGGAATGTCCTCAGTTGAATGACATCACAGCATGGAGTATGGTAAGTATTCTCTTCTTCTTCTTTCTCCTCCTCTTCTTCTTCTCCTTCCTTGTTAGGCAAAAGCAGGTATACAGAGTGATTAGTATCCAACAGTTTTTCTTATCTTTGCTCTTGCGTAGGTCATTTTCCTCTGTTGAGGTTTCAGTATGACATAGCTTGAGGATTACTTGATCAATCCAGGC
This sequence comes from Neoceratodus forsteri, assembly GCA_016271365.2. Lineage (NCBI taxonomy): Eukaryota > Metazoa > Chordata > Ceratodontiformes > Ceratodontidae > Neoceratodus > Neoceratodus forsteri. Next base: position 81,982,352 of record CM057453.1, read on the forward strand.
CATGCAGGAGCTGTGTTGTGTCATTGGAAGACAGGGGTGTTGCTTGAACTGCGATGTTGACCACTGGACTGGTGTCCATACCATTACCATTAATGAGTAATCACCACTGCCACCCACATACAGGGAGGAACTATATGCGAACACAGATGGTTGATATGGTGTTCAGTAAATAATTAGATGGAGGGGGTTAATGTCTATCTACTTAATGGGGATTGCATAGCTGCAGTAATCATGAACATTTTGAATCCATTCTAAAGTGAGGACAGCAGGGCATTCAACCTGCCCTGACCCCCCCAGAACCATTGCAATTTTGGTGTACCTTAACCTGGTACTGTTGAAGTAACCTTTTGGGGGGATTTGATGTTATAAGTTGTTAATCCTCTTCATAATTACTTTTGTTGTTAATGACTTGCATCATGAAAAATGGCCACCATTCACCATTTCTCAAAATGTGTTAAACTTGGTGTTAACTGTTGAATTAGCATGTTACATTCATATGCTACTTGTACACTTATCTAGGATCCAGGGTTCTTGTACATGTCACCAATACTAATTGGCAGAAACATTTTTTTTTCAGTTGCATGGAGTGCATGGGTGCGTCAGGTCAGATCAGGTGATGAGAGGGGGTGGAGGGGGCAATGTGGAATTTGCCATCCTGGGCACTTTTAAGGACATCAAGACAACATATCTTGCTGTAAGATGATTATGTGTTGATATAGTCAACATGAAAAATATATTTTTTGAAGAAAAACATTAATCATGCAATTGCAAATTATTTACAGTTATGGTAATTACATTGCTGCTGCTTTATATAGGCTTGTGGCCTTGGGGGACTGGTGGAGGTGGTGAGGTCACCATTCAACGGGTTATGGCAAAGGGTGATGATATGAAGCTTATACACACTGCAGGCTGAAGCACATAACATATTTCCATAATCAACCCAGTGGTATATAGCTAGAAATAGGGTGTAACATACATACCCCAGCAACCATTCTGAGTTGAAAGTTGTTTTTTTTTTTGGGGGGGGGGCACCTTGGAGAAAACTCAGCCTTTTTCAACTTCCAATTCCACATCATTCAAGAAGCACCCCTCACAGTCTTCAAGACTGGAGTTCTCATCAGATGGGAATTCTCTTACCATTGCTGCCTCAGCACCTCGCTGCCAGTGGCTGCTTTACTCAAGGGATTGTCATCATCCTCATCACTGAGACACAGTCCCTGTGGCAACATCACTGATTTGTGTGGAATGTGCCTTTCATTCATTTTGATGAATGTTAGCATGGACACATTCTTGGGTGAAAAATTGGTCCTAGAGTTACTCACAATTACCCCAGCCGCACTAAACACTCATTCCACAGTGACACTGGATGGTGGGCGGCTCAGGTATTTCATAGCAACCAATATCAGTGCTGGCCATTCAGTCATTTTACTGCTCCAGTATAGCAGTGGCTCGTCATTAATGGCAAGGTGCTTTAGGTCCTCCATGTAGGCCTCCACCATTAGCTCTGCTGCCCAGAGTCCAGCTGCCTCATCTGTCTCCTCCTCCTTTTTCTCCATATCTTCCACTCTCACCTGAAAGAGAACATCCCAAATGGGATTGCTTGCTGTTTTCTGCTCTGCTTTGCCTATTTTCTCTGGGCTCCCTGTGAACCGCTGGTGGTGGTAGCAACACCTGTTTTTGATGCAGTGTGTGCATTTTTCATTTGTGCAGCATGTACCAATCTAATGAGGTTTTCTGTCAACTGCTGTACTCACTGACAACCTCCTTCAATTATAGAGTGCAGGCCACGTTTGTAGCGTGGATCCAGCATGGTTGCGATTGCAAACTCAGCTGACTGTAAAATGCCAGATACATGGGTATTTGTGTCCAGCACATGGAGAATGTGATCCATTAGATCAAAAGTGCCATGATCCCCACTTGCCTCTGTCTGGTGTTGCACATTCACTAGTGTCTGCCTCAGCACATGTATGAGAGGACTGACTTATGCAAGCAGTGTCCCCACTCAATTTCTGTGTAGCATGCTTGAATGGACGGAGAATGCATATTAGCCCATCAATTTGGTGCCACTGCTCTGTTGTTAGAGCAATGGACACTCCAGCACTGTCACGGGTGGTATGCAGCAGCAGGTATTCTGACACAGCCTTATACTGTTCATGCAGCCGGTCAATCATGTACAGTGTGGAGTTCCACCTGGTGACAACATCAAGCTTCATCCGGTGCTGAGGCAGATTGTTATTGCGCTGTAGCTGATGTAGATAGTCATGGTGGGCCTTTGCAGAATGGGCAAAGTGTACACAGATGTGAAAGGCACCAGTAACCATTTCCTTAATGTCCACACGGTTGAGAAACTGCTGAACAACAAGATTAAGGCAGTGTGCCAGGCAGGGCACTCAAAAAAACACCATCGCTAATGCACTTCACTTCACTGGAGCCATTATCAATTGCTAAGAATCCTGCTATGAGTGACTGTGTGTGTAGCCACCCATCAGTCTCGTCCAGCAGAACATTAAGCATTTTTGTAGCCAGATACGAACCTGTGACACTTGTCACAGTCAGGGTTTGCTTGCTGCCGAATATCAGGTGTTTTGCTACAACCACAATTTTGCTTCATGCATGTTTTGCCAGTCCCAAAATCAAGTACTGCACCAGGCAACTGTGCCCAGTGTGCTGTTATGCACAGATATGAGCTTGCTACTGTTTGTCCACTGTTTCGCATATCCATGTTAAGATGGATATAGTGTGACGTACTAAGCTTCAATGCATGTCTAAAGTAATCAGCAACTCTACTGTTCAGCTTCGGCATGGCATGCTTACTAAAATAGGTTCGCGATGGAACTTACCATTTGGGTCAAGCATGGGCCATTAGCCTGCGGAAACAAGCATTCTCTATGAATGAGAATGGCAACAGATTGATGGCCAGCATTTCAGCACTGGCAGCATTTACCTCTCATGCAGCAGCATGATTAAGTGGGTACTTTGCCGCTTAAGCATGGTCTTCAGAGTGGGCTGCATCTTTGGGGCTGTCCGACTAGAATGCTGTACTTGTGTCAGCAATGATTTCCTTTTAGGAGTAACAACTCTTGACTCTTGGCTGGGCGGTGGAGACTGCATGAAACCAGTTATTTTGGTTGCTTGTGGGTGTGGGGATAAGTGTACTTTTAAGACTTGTGGAATTGGGACTCACACCACCACTGCTATGCCCACAAAGGATTGCTCACTCTCCTCCTCCACCACCGACCCACTCTGCCCTCCCTCCTCATGTTCTTGCTCTACTACATGCACCTTGCTACCAACAGCTCTGGCATCCTTCTGCCGTTGATGCCATCTCAGCAGGTGCTTGTTTTTCAGGTGGGTGTGTTGGCCACCAGTGCTTATGTGGCTTCCCTTTTTCCCCCGACTAAAACAGGCTTGACAAAGTGGGCATATTGCTGTGGTCTCATCAGCAGGATCTAGCACATAAAAGTCCCATACTAGGGACTTTTGACCTCTGGACTTCAGATGCTTCTGGGACTGGGATGATTCAGAAACAGGTGTGGAAGTGTGCATTTTTTGAGCTGCTAACATGACTTCCATAAGACTACTTTTGGGAGGGGTGGTTACTTGACTGCTTGGAGGTGCGCTTATAGGTTTGGTGACAGACTGACCCACCACAGGATGTACATGTAAATAGCCTACAGTACATCACCCTTGACCTTTTTTAACTCAAGCTCCCATGTGGGATCATCCCAGTCATTATCACCACCACCAATAGCGATGATGTCCTTGTCTTCCTCCTCCTCCCCCCTATCACTGTCTTCTTGGAGGATGGCATATTTTTCTTTCTCTACAACTATCACAGGGAGCTGACTATCCTTATCACCAGGATTATCAGACTCTTGTTGAACACTATCATCACCAACTCCTGCAGCAACATGGATAGTCACACTGACAGACTTATCACCCTCCTCAGAGCCCTGGAACACTGTTCCTGTGCTGGTGTCAGTGCCTCCCTTCTTCTCACTGTCAGCATCCCCCACTAGCATGGCTGCAACAGTGTGAGCTTTAAAAAGTAAGATACAGGCAGTGGCGGAGCTAGAGGGGGGGCTGGCGGGGCGGTCGCCCCTCCTAGCTGCCCCAGTGTGAGTAGTGGCACCCCACCACCATCTTTATTCACTGTTTAGTGCCCATTGTGGAGCCCGTGATTGACTGAATGGCATCCCCTGCCTCCCAAACCTAGCTCTGCCACTGGACACAGGTATGCCTGACCCAGTTCAGCCATCAACTCCTTTGTTGGTTCCTGCTGCACTACTAGGGCCCACATCAGAACTTGAAGACAGTGATGCAGACATACCCGTGCTTTCACTGCTATGGGGATCTGGAACTGAAATTGCACTTTATTCAGCAGACTTCTTAGCTTCCTCATCCCCCCTGCCACATTTGCCCCCTGTACTTGGTCGCTTCTTACCAGGCATTTTTGTTGACTGCTGCTTCAAAGCTTTCCCTTTCTGTGGGAGTGTTTGAAGAAAGGATGTGTTACTACTGTGGATAATACTGTACCTCACACATGAATGATGACGTCACACATCTATAGTACTGGCTTCCTTAAAAGTCCAAAAACAATCAGGACAAGTACCAGCACTTACAGTAGAACTAATACCGTCTATGGTAGGCAGCCTGGTGTAGTAAAAAACCAAAAGGTAACTTTCCCCCCAAACAGGATGTAATTAAAAAACACACACAAGGAAAAAGGGCACAAGTGGCACACTTAAATACAGATCACCTGTGTCTCTGTGGACAAATAAAGTACCGTAATGCGTTATGTTACTCAGTACCACAATTTGTTTTGTATATGTGGGCAGAGACAACCATAAAACAGCAACAAAGGAAATTAGCACCACACAATATGTTAGCAGTCTGGATGGGAGGGATCAACAAGAAATCTCTTGAAAATGACTATTTTAATATATACTGTTTTATAATGCGCACATCAGGTGAGACACAAACAATGCTATAACAGAGAAAGCGTAATGTGCAGTATGTAAGTTAACTAAAACAGGAACACCTCGCAGTGTGCAGAGTCAAGCTCCAGCAATAACATATAGGGGAACAATTCAACAATGCAGTGCTACTGTAACAGACAAGTTCAAGTGATCAGGTACAATTACTTTACAAGTGCTGATTTTCACAGTTTTAGTAACACACACGTTAACACTCCAGCTAACAGAACTAACCACAAAAAAATAAAAGAAAGGATCAACTCTGTGTGTTTAAAACTTTAGAATTCAAAATTGATTCACAACTAAAAGCAGAAGAATGGTATATATAACACAGCTAACAGCAGCCAGAACTCTCTCAAACAGGACAGAGAAACTTTTCAGAGACAATAAATGGCAAGATATATCAAAATTAATAAGGAACAAGCATTTGTCAATGCCGTATGTTGTCGCGCTGGCATTGGCTTTGGTAGTGCAGTGCGAAAAAACATTTTGGGCAGGATGTGAAAAATGACAGCTGTACATTTCATAAGGAGGTGTAAAAAAATGGCAGTGTTGAAAGTGTGGCATGTAAATATTGCAAATTTGCGAAGTTACAAGGGTGCGTGGGACATGTGCAACGCACGCTAGTAACACAGTCATTTTATGGGCGTTTGGCACCAAATTTTCAACATAGGCATTTTGTCACCTCTGCTCATGTACAGTGTCACTGTTATTTCCTCAAACTATCCCAAAAAGTGATTTCGCACAGCAACCGTGCTATTCTGTGCCGGACGTGCGAAAACACATTTTGGGCAGGATGTGTGAAATAACAGCTGTACTGTTCATCAAGAGGTGTGGAAAAATGCCAATGGTGAAAATCCAGAGTGAAAATATTACAAATACACAACGTTATGAGTGTGCGTGCAAACTGCGCAATGCACAATCGTAACACAGTCATTTTATGGAGTATCGTCACCAGATATTCAACATAGGCATTTTAGGATGTTTGCTCATGAACAGTGTCACTGTCATTTTCATAATCTGCCCTGAACACTGATTTCCCACAGCGACTGTGGTATTGTGCGCCAGAAGTGTGGAAACACATTTTGACCAGGATGTGAAAAATAACAGCTGTACTGTTCACAAGGAGGTGTAGAAAAATGACAATGTTGAAAATCTGGCATGAAAATATTGTGAATTCGTGAAGTTACGAGCATGCGTAGCAACTGCACAACGCACACTCGTAAAACAGCCCTTTGTTGGATTTTTTTTCACAAAATTTGCAACATAGGCTTTTTGAGAGCCCATCTCATGAACACTGCCATTGTCCTTGCATTAATTGGTCCTGAAAGGTGATTCCACGCAGTGACTGCGAAATCACCTTTCTGGACCAATTAACGTCATAACAGTGGCAGAATTCATGAGGAGTGGTCCCAAAAACCCCATGTTGAAAATTTGGTGCAAAAATTTCAAAAAATGCCCGAGATATGCATCAAAGTTGAAAAAACCCTGTTTATTCCATTATACAGCTTACCGGCATTTCCTCAGTTTACGGTTGGCTTTGAAGAGTGCAGATGTGTTCCTGGTCCACCGAAGATTGTCGCGCTGGGCTCCGGAGGTAAGTATGAGGTGAGGGGGGTGTGGGGAGGCAGGGTGCACAGTAGGTGGGTGAGGGTGGTGAAAGGGGGGAAGGAAGACTATGAGGTACCATTTTCTGTTTACAGGTGTTAAAAAAAAAGACATCGGGGGACCATTTTTGTTTTAATAGAACAGTAAATAAATAACTCACAATTGTGAGTAAATGCCAATCTGCTTTGCTAAAATAGCCTGCACTGCTTTACACTACTACCCTACCCCATACAACTCTTTCAAAGACTGAGAGAAAAGTAAACCTAATTCAAACTACATATTATACAAAAATTCACAAAATTAGAAAATGTTCCCTAGTACCAGGCACTACCAGCACAGCAGCACTAGAAAAAAAACTTTATATTTTGCAGCAATTAGCTCTCAAAAACAAGTTTTAGCTATGTTTTCAAAGGCTTTATTGGCTCTGATGCACCCCAACACACCGCTCTCCGACTCAACATGCAGCAGAATGAGCTAGAAACAAGCTACATATGACTTTTGACCTATTTACCCACAATGCACTGCAAATTTTGCCTTTGTACCAAAATTTTGCCAGCAAAATCAAAAGTTTCACTGGAAAAATTCCACCACAAGGTGAAATTTGGATCATCAATGGGCAAAATTGTTATGGTAAGTGAAATCTCACCGTTATGTGAAATCAAAAAAACTGGCGAAATTTTGTTTTGCTTTGCGAAATATTTCATGCAATTGAGGAATTACGGGAAAATTTCACCAGGTGAAATATTTCAATTTCTCATAGCACTAGGCCTAACTCCTCCCAACCTTATGTAACCATATTTTTGTAACCAGCCTCTATCATGCCTTAACAATGTATTGAAATTGTCTGCTAGTTCAGTGTTATTTTTGCTGTGTTGTAATTTTTATTTCTAGCTGTATAATCTACCCCCTTCTTATTTTTACCACCTATTGTATGTATCATTTCTCTTACTGTACTTAACTTCCCAGTGATTATTGATGTCTCCTGATGCTTTGTATTTGCTATATTCCTGTGCCATCTTTGTGGCCCGGGTCATGCCAGAAAACGGTTCTTGGACCAGTGCACCTGCCCAGTTAAATAAATATATCAATAAAATAAACAATTGAGGTAAGACTGATTGGCCTCTAGTTACCTGGGTTCTCTCTGTTTCCACTATTGTGCAATGCAAGAACATCTGTGGATCTCCAGTCCAAGGGGACTTCTCCTGTCTCCAGCAAGCACCTAAACAATTCCATCAGAGGTGTTGCCAATTCTGGCCCCAGCCCCTGGGATAGAGACCATTGAGACTTGGAACTTTGTCAATCCTGAGATCTGCAAGCACTTTGTAGATCCTCTCTATGGTGCTGTTCACCTATTTCAGTCTTCCTATACTCCGTTGGAAGCCTCCACCCTGCCATCTGGCAGCTGCCCTGCATTCTCTACCATGAATACTGAGCAAAAGAAGTTGTTTAGGAAATCAGCCTTTTGGCTGAGTTCCTTGATCAACCTCACCCTCTCCTTTAACCTAATTATCACTCCCTTTGCCTTCCTCTTTTCCCTAAATGTAGCTAAAAGAATCCTTATCCCCTTCCTTCACCCTTTCTGCTATCCCTAAGTCTACCTTCACTTTAGCCTTTTACACTGATCCCTTGCTTCCCTTACTTTCTTCTGATAATCAAACCACTGTTCCTCCTCCTGCTTTTCCTTGTACTGTACCTCTTGAAGGACTTTTTTTTACTTCACTGCTTCCTCCACTTCCTTTGATTTGTATCTTTCCTCATACATGAGTCTGTCACTTCTGCTATGGCCCCAATCACTAGTTTCCATTTTATTTCTGACCCCCACCACCACTTTCACCACCACCAGTTTGTCCTTAATCAGTGTCCTCCTCCTTCTGAAGTCTGCCCTTCTAATGTCTAGGATCATGGCTTTTGATGACTGGCAACTTCCTGTGGCTATAGCAAACCATGCAGAGCCATAGTCACTGGACCCTGGGAATTCCCTAGCCTAGAATTCCTCCACTGTCTCCGCATTGCACAGAACAAGATCTAGTATGGCCTCCAGTCTGACTGGCTCCCTGGCCCTCTGTATTAGCAATGGCTTAGCCAGGTTTGGGAACAATTGGGAGCTGGGGGGGGCATTTAATCAATCACGGGCTCCACAATGGGCACTAAACACTGAATAAAGATGGTGGTGGGGTGCCACTACTCACACTGGGGCAGCCAGGAGGGGCGATGGCCCCCAGCCCCCCCTCTAGCTCCGCCACTGTGTACTAGAATGCAGTTCTGCACAATATCTAACAGTGCATGACTTCTCCCACTTCTGGCTGTAGGAGCCACCCACCCAACATCCTGCATATTTAGGTCCCCTGCAATCACTGCAGTGCAATCAGCATTAATCTTTACAACAGCTTTATTGCTATTGAGTTGCTAATCCATTGTCTAAACTCAAAATAAATTAATCTGAGTCATAAAGTTCAGTCAAATTTTATTGCATCTAACTCTTTTCTAGACTACTTTAAATATATCAGTAGCTGTGTATTCCATTTATATACAAAAATAATGCCTGGAAGCTCACAATTCAAAAATTCACATATTCAAAGGGGCCTACTGCATACACTCAGTGGATAGCTTAATTGCACTAAACATACCATTTTTCCCATGCAAATGAGGAAACCTTATTGTATACAGAGCACAGTGACATATTTAGAGGATCTTGGAAGGGGTTAAAGGCCGCCAAGGCAGGTCAATTTACATCTTCCAAAAACCTACTCTAAACACACACAGTGGTGCATGATCACTTGCCCCATCCTATGGCAGTAGTGGTGCCAGTGATTTATTTATTTATTTATTTATATTTTAGTCTTTGGTAACCTGGTAAGGCCCACTAGACACAAATGCCTGTTTTCAGGGGCGATCTGGGCAGTTAAATGACTTGCTTAGAATTACACAGGATGCAAGTGGAGGCTGTGAGAATCAAACCCTGGTCTGGTCTGCTGGATATACCAAGCTCGTTCAAAGCTCATTACTCTAACCTCTAGGCTATACTGCCAGCCCACTGCCAGTGACACTTTCCCTATGCACCCCCATCCCCAATGAACTATTAATATTCCCTGGCAGTTTAGTGTTACCCAGTCCCACCAAATCTCCAATGAAATATGGATGTGCCTCAGTAGTCTGGTGGTACCCACCTCCCACCAGGACCCCGATTAAATATAAATAATCACTGGGAGTCTAGGAGTACTAAGACATGAACAATGTTGATTTTCATACAGCAGAAAACATGCACATTTGGGCACAAGGTCCTATTTTCAAGTGGTTTCTAGTTTTAAACATATTGCACATGCTGTCACAACAATCTATGCTGCTGTGACCAGTTTGCCACAAACCATCCGGCTCTGGTCTATGACCGTTTGTCGTCCTCTTCTCACTGCTACCAGCTGGTTCTACAACTGGGCACCAGTTCCGGTCCCATCAGGGCCGCTTAGCTCTCACTGCATGGCACTTTAGACAAAGAATCTTACCCTGCAGACCAGAGGAAACACTCAACTATGCTGCTGTCAGGTACAGTTACTGTAACACACTTTGGTAGATGCTCTTTGGAGACAGATCAAATGGATAGATCTTTGGCAATAGACAGTTACTTTGCAGAAAAAAATGCACAGCCACTGTTTGTAAAAAAAATATGAGCGCTTTACTTAAATAAGTATCATAATCATAAGTACATAATCAGTAGTGGGCAAGATTATGGAGGTGCTGCTTAAGGAAAGGATTGAGGAACACTTGGAATCCAGTGGAGCACAGGATCCAAGGCAGCATGGATTCACAGCAGGAAGGTCATGTCAAACAAATCTGATAGATTGTTTTGGCTGGGTGATGAAGGAGGTGGATCGGGGGGAGCAGTGGATATTGCCTACCTCAGTTTCAGCAAGACCTTCAACACCGTTCTACACAGAAGACTGGTTAACAAGTTGGGTTGCCTGGGGGTGGGTGACAAAGTGAAGAACTGGGTTAGAAATTGGTTGGGGGACAGAAGGCAGATGGTGGTGGTTAATGGAATCCAATCTGAGGGAGTGACCAGTGAGGTGCCTCAAGGATCAGTCTGGGGCCAGTCTTCTTTAATGTCTACATTAGTGAAATTGCTGAAGGAGAAGGTTCACCTATTTGCAGATGACATCAAGACCTGCAACAAGGTTGACACTTGGTGGGGGGTCGAGAAAATGAGGAGGAACATAGGAAAGCTGGAAAAACTGGTCCAATGTCTGGCTTAAAATTTAATGCAAAGAAGTGCAAAATCATTCACCTGGGGTGCAGAAACCCTGCGAAGAGTTACAGGATGAGGGGGGAGTTCCTGACGGTTACCAGGGAAGAAAGAGATTTAGGGATAATCATCTCAGATGACCTAAAGGTGTCCAAACAGTGTACCAAGGCTGTGGGGGAAGGGGCAGTAACATGTTGGAGTGCATTGGAAGGGGTATCACTAGCAGAAGAAGGGAGATGGTGATGCCATTGTACAAAACACTGGTGAGGCCTCATCTGGAGTATGGTGTATAGTTCTGGAGACCACATCTTCATAAGGACATAGAGAAGGTGGAGGCGGGTCAGAGAAGGGCATCAAAGATGGTGCAGGGCTTGCACCAGGAGACATATGAGGAGAGATTAAAGGACCTCGATATGTATACACTGGAAGACAAGTGAGAATGGGGAGATATGATAGAAACCTTCAAGTATTTTAAGGGTATAAAAAGTGCAAGTGGGCAACATCTTCAGTATAGGAGGTGTACAAGGTTGAGATGGCATGATATGAGATGGGAGGGAGGCAGGATAAAGGGGAATGTGAGCACGTTTTTCTTCACAGAAAGGGTGGTAGATGCATGTAATAGCCTACCCCAAGAAGCAGTGGGAGCTAGCACAGTGGGGGGATTCAAACATGCATGGGATAGGCACAACAGAATCCTAGAGGTTGGTAGGTAAGGTTAAAGCCAATAACCAAGTAGGGTCAGTGACCAATGATGCAGGCAGGGAATATGGGCAGACTGGGTGGGCCTAGCGGTCCTTATCTGTCATCAAATACTATGTTACTATGTTATAAGTGTGAAAGCAGTAGTAGTAGTAGCTTTCTTTACAAGGTGCCCTTCCCAGAGGGCTCAGGGCGCTGTACATGACGAGGACAAATTAAACAATACCACAAATTATAAATAAATAAAATAGACAAATCACAGATACATTTTCAGTTAAAATTAGCTGAAACACTAGGAGACTAAAAAAATCCTTAGTCCTGAACAAATATGTTTTTAACCTACTTTTAAAGGCCTCCACTGAAGGGGCCTTCCTCAGTCCCCTAGGGAAAGTGTTCCATGAAAGAGGGTTGGCCACTTCAAATGAATGCTCCCCCAGAGACTTAAGCCAGGCCCTCAGGACTGAAAGGAAACCCTCCCTCAGAACAGTGAAGTGGGCACATGGACTGGACAGGGTGCAGAAGCTCTGCCAGGCAGTCGGGACCCACCCCAGGCATGCCTTTGTGGTTAGAAGACCAACCTTGAAGGTAGCTTGCCACTTCACTGGCAGCCAGTGCACATCATGCAGGACCAAGGTCACATGACTAGACCTCAAAACGCCAGTCAGTAACCTGGCCACTGCATTCTGCACCAGCTACAAGCATCATAGGGTACCTCCACTAATTCCGAGGTAGAGCACAGTAATTTAACCCAGACATCACAAATGCATGCACCAGTGTCAGCATGTTATCAGGAGGGATAAGGGACTTAAAAATACATAAGGATTTAAAAAAAAAAAGATACCATCTATGCTAGAAAATAAAATAAAAGCTGTTTAAACGAAAGGATAGATTACAGACTTTTAAAAAAAGGAAAAACAAACTAGCTAATTGCTTAGTCTAAACTCACCTCACCCAGACCAAGAACATGATTCTTCAGCAACCGATTCTCTAGTTTGACCCATTGGTGTATGTGTAAACCTTCTTGCTACAGTGAAGACTGAAGCAAGGGGCTAGGGTCACAGAACAAAAATCCCTTTGTCCCAGCCATCTCAACGACATCAGGACCTTGACCTATCTGTCAAAAACTCCTTTTGGGTTGACAAGGCTGCTCCAGTTCTAATCGAGTTGGAATGGGCTAGCATCCCATAGTCCAAGATCCAGACTAAGGTTTTGTTTGTGTATCACAAGCTGACTGACACTAGAATCAGCCTTCCTTATTGTCTTGGATAGTCAGGATGTGAATTTGAAGCTTGTCTGCTGTCTCAGCTCTGCTCGATAAACCAGCTGCTCTTGCTCTCCACAAGAGGCCCTGGCATCCACACATCTGCATATCATGTGACATATCTCTGCTCTAGGGCTGATGTAACCCTTTGTGACCTTGAAGAAATATGCCCCATGTTTCTCATAGCAAGGAATAGGTGGAGCAAAACAATAAATCTATATATCTATATATATATATTCCTATTTTACAATCTTATTCCTATCTATATACCTATATAACCTTCCCCCAATTCCCTCCCTTCAGACCTTCCATTGTTCTCTTACTGTGATTTCTCAATCATCCAAAGTTGTACCAAGGGCCTGTCCCTACCCTATCCTTACACCATTAACCCAGCTCTTCCCTCCACTTCTCTGCATCCTGAAGGGTTGGGATTTGGCCTCTCTTCTCTCTCACCTTCACCCTCTCTTCTGGTCTTCTGAAGCTGATTCTCCCTCTCTGCCTACAACTTGCTTCCCTCCTATTCATAGTATACCTCTCACTGCCACAATCTGCTCCCTTCCTGTCTTGCTTGACCCCTGCCTTGTGCAGGCAGGGTCCTCAGAATATTGGAGGGGTCAGGCCCCAGCAGACCTTTCTCCTCCTACCTCTTCCTTCACCTCTTCCTTCCATCCCCTTCAACCCTCTCGCTTCTCTACCTACCGACCTACCTCTCTCTCACCTTCCCTTCTCCCCCTTACGTAGCCCTAGCTATGGCTGACCCCTAATCTCTAACGCACTTGTAGTTAATGCGTACTTCTGTCATACCTTAGTCAACCTGTTCTGCCTGTGTTGACTCCCCACTAACTTCCCTAGATCAAGCTACAACAATTATATTCAGTCATTTTCTAGCTACACAGTTATGTGTCATTTAGTGTATCCCTAAATGTTATTTTGTGTTGTCGTATCTATCTAGTCTAAAACTGTTGGTGTAGTATCTATCTAGTTCAAAACTGTTAGCATCCTGCTATTTTATTACTCTTGTACAGTCTGCTCAAATTATTTGAATGTAATCTACTGTAAATTTATATTGTGTACCAAATCTCTGTAAACTATCCTCATGTTTCCCTACCCCCCAGGTCGCACTGGGAGATGAGCAACTTCTTACTCAGTGTGCCTTCCTGGTGAAAAATTTCAATAAATAAATAAATAAATAAATAACCTATCTAGGTCTATGTCTATGTCTATAACTATATCTATATCTATATCTGTCTTTATGTCTATATCTAAATAGTCTCTGCAAAAAATGTCATCAATGCAGCATTAGGGTTCCACTGACAAAAGCTGGGAAATGTGGTCTTAGAGTAACCCTAGCACCTCACCCCCACCCTAACCCTAAGACCCCACCCCCATCCTGCAGACAGTAACCCTAATGCTCACCCCATTCCATGTGTAAGTAAGCTGAGATGATATTGTGTATGAGAATGGGGTGAGCATTAGGGATGACAACTCCACGGCACACCCCATGATTGTTCGTGCCTTCAGGGTGGTGGTGGGGTGTTAGAGTTAGTGAGGGGGTGGGGTATTAGTGTTGGAAACACTAAGGCACATTTCAAAACTTTTGTCAGTGGAACCCTAATGGTGCATTAATGAAGTTTTTTGGCAGAGAATTTCCTTACTTTCTGAGATAGCGCTGGGCCTTTTGGGCCCTGTTCTCCCATCACTCCATAATCCTCTGTGTATTTGTGTATGGGAGCACAGGACCCTCTTGGCTCTGTGCTGCCATGTATGCATAAGTCTTGTGCCCCCATCACTCCCTAGTGGCATTCATATTTGCATGTGGGAGCACACAGTGCCATCTATCCATAATTTTTGAGACACTGTAATTGTATCCCTATTTCCCTGTGAGAGTGCAGGGCTCAGGCCCTGTGCTCCCATCAGTCCTTAACAGTACCTGTATTTGCATGTGTATTTGCATCCATGCATAATTTTTGAGATACTTTACTGCGTTCTCTTCTTCGCCTGTGGGAGTGTAGGGCCTTCTGGGCCCTGTGCTCCCATCCTGTAGTGTGCAGACCAAAAGAAACACCTGACACTGCAATGTACTCTTGTAGAAAACACAGGAAAATTTGAAGCCTTTGCAACTCAACACCAAATTAATATATTTTCATGAAACCAGCAAAAGGCACATTGGTGGGGCAAGCCTTTTTTACTCTGAAAATTTCAGAACAAAATTGAAAACCATTTCTTCACAGCAGAGTGACAAAGAAATGGCTTTGTACACCTCCCATTACAATGTTATCCTATGGGAAACAAATCAAAATTGAACCTCAGAGAACTCCAGAGCAAAATCATATATTTTCACCAATCCAGCAAAAGGCACATCTGTGGGGGCAAGCCCTTTGTACCTTGAACATTTCAGACCAAAATAAACCATTTTGTAACTGTGCATTGACAAAGAAATGTCTCTCTTGAAAATCCAAATTTCGAAAAATAATATTTTTCCGTGGTTCCTTTTTTGCAATTTGCAGTAAAAGAAAATCCTTTTTCACAAATTGCAAAAAAAAAACCTTTTCCACAATCTTTTTCTCAATTTGCAGCACAAGAAAATTCTTTATTGCAAATTGCCGAAAAAGATCTTGTTATACGGTATTTGTTTTCCATGGTTTACGAAAAAGGATTTTTGCAAGTAGATAAAAAAACTAATTTCTAAGCAACTTATGAAAAAAGTAACCACATAATCTGATTGTACAGCCCCCAATTAGGTAGACACAACTGTTGGTGTTTACTAAAGCCCTCTATTTTTTTTAGTAATGTAATTGTGTTGCACTGCTAACTGAAAACAAAATGGTGACAGCACGAAAAAAGATTCTGCATTTGCAGCAAAAGACCCCATGTTTTCAAAAAAGGATTCCGCATTTGCAATAAAGAATCCTTTCTTGAGCAGGATGTCTAACTGGTCCCATAAGAAATAATGGGAAACTTTAAAACTGAATAACTTTGGAACTGATTAATATTTGTTCACCAAACCTTCAAAAGACACATCTGTGACCCAATACCTATGTACAGTACAAATTTCAGACCAAAATTCCACACCGTTTTTGTGCAGTGGCAATACAATGAATTTCACTAAAAATGGTAATTTTCACATTTTTTGACACTGCGTATCTCCGCACCTACACATATGGCTGGAACAAAACTTGCCACATCAAGAGATCATTGGTCCCTTGTGACACATGCAATATTTTGTGTAAATCAGTTGAATGGTTGCGAAGTTATTAAAGTCCAGAATGTTCAGTTTAACATAGAAGTGAGACTGAACGCTAATATAAGGGTGCTACCATGCCCCTATAATACAGAAAAAAATACATCTTTGAAATTTGCTACATCTCCCTCTCCTCCTAAAATATTAAAGCACATCTTTTTGGTATTCCCAAGAGATAATTTCTTTCATGAGAGGATGGCCAGAACCAGTCCCTCTATATTTCATCTGTCACTGCTGGGACAAGTCATTGGCGATAACATGCTGTGAACCACTGCAGTACCTGATGACCTTACTGCAGGACTGCAACATGAGACTCCATCCATTGCAGCAATTCGGCATTCTGCCCACTGGTCCTACTGAGCAATGTGCAGGGTTTGTGGTCAGTGAATAGAGTAAATTCCATTCCCTGAAAGTAAGGATGAAGCTTCTGCAGTGCCCACACAATCCCCAGACATTCTTTTTCAATTGTGGCATTTCCCCCTTCCTGGGCAAAAGTTTTCAGTTCAAGTAAATGAGGGGGTGCTCCTCTCCTGTGGGTGTGAGCTGACTCAGAAGAGCATCCAACCCATTATCTGAGGTATCCATGTGCATGATAAATTGCTGTGAGTAATTGATACTAGCAAACACAGGTGTCTGACATAATGCCTTTTTTAGTTTGCAGATTGCAGTATTGCAACATTCTGTCTACGGAACCTTTTCCATCATTTTCTTTTTGGTGAGATCTATCAGAAGCTTTGCTACATCAATGAAGGGTGGGATATACCTTTAGTAGTACTCTGCAGGCCCCAGAATTGTTCTTACCTGTTATTTAGTGGTGTAGTCCATACCTGAATGGCCTCAGTTTTTGCTGACTCAGACTGGATGTGACCACTGTCTGCTTGGTGACCAATGTATAACATCTCTGCCATCACTATCTGACATTTCTCTATCTTTACCAGTGGCCCTGTGGCTTTCAGTCTGCAGGACACCTCCTTCATGTACTTGATGTGCTTCTCCCATTTCTAACTGTATACGGCAATGCTATCCATATACACTAGTACAAAATTGCCCTTCCTGGACAGAAACTGCAAAGGTCCCTGTAAAATAACAAGATAGTCCACGGGAAACGACATGCTTGTAGTTCTGCAGCCAACCAGCCACCCCAATGCTGTAGTGAGTTTCAGACTAGAAAATAAATTGTGGTGGTAGTGGGTGTGGGGGGACTTGATTTGGAAGAGACACTGCACAGTGACAATTTTTGCTCTTTTATACAGCTTTATTGATTCACTTCCAATAGGCATACATTCTCAATGTTTTGCCTTGATAGGCTTCATCAGGGTATTGCCTTTAATACCTAACAATATTCCTTACTTTTAAAAGGATGTCTGTGCATTGATTTTTTTTATTTGCATGTCTACAAACTGTACAATGGCCACATGGGGTCATCCCCAGCCTCAAAGGTACTAGAAGGAGCTGTGTCTTTGTTTCTGTTGTCTATGCGGGTGATCTGTATGGACTAACTTGTCTTTAATTTTCCTAACTTTTTTTTAGTTACCACTAACAGGGCTGGTCAAATTGATCCCTATTCTGCAGAAAGTCTCTGATTATGTGCCAGTTAGAATGCAATATTCATCTAAAAGCATCTAATTTGTGATTATATTTAGTGGATGTCGTGAACTGATAATTTTTCAAGTATAGAAAGTTAATTAATAAGAAGCATCAGTCTTAAAAATGAAGTTGGAATGTATGAATAATATGAATAATAAAAATACATTCAAACGATTTACAATATTAACATTGCATACTTCCATTTAATTTAACAGAGCAAGTGTTGCATATAGTTTGAAAGGGCTGGTAGATTCCAATTTGATCCTAAAGGCAAACTGGATTTATATTCTATACATGCAACACTGGTGGAGGAGATGTGGTGGTGGGATTTGCCATTTAATATGAAGGTTAAATGGTGACTATTGCCTATTTTGCCTCCAGGTTTTAATGGCATTTGTATTAATTAAGTAATTGGGACTAAAGCAAAAGCACCTGTAAGTCAAGCATGTGCTCATATTACTGTAATAGACATTTTTTGGGGGGAAGATAGTCTAGCAAAAATGAGTTTTATATTTATTTTTAGGCATTAAAGGCAATCTCCTGATGAAGCCTATCAAGGTAAAATAATGAGAATTTATGCTAATTGGAACTGAATCAAAATTGTATACATAAGCAAAAATTGACATTGTGGACTGTCTCTTCCAAATCAAGTGCACCCCCCCCCCCCACCATTTATTTTCTAATCCGGAACACCCTGGACAGAAAGCAGTCCATGAGCCTCTGAAAGGTATCTAGTGCAGTCTTTATCCTGAAATGCCATTACTTGGATTTTGAATAATCCAAATAGGGTGATGAAAGTTGACATTTTCCTGGTTTTAGGGGTCAGATATACCGCCAAAAGCCCACTGTTGGGTCTATGGTAGTCAGATACTTGGCTCTCCCGGACCATTCTAAGACATTATCTGTTCTGGGCATGGGGTAGGTGTCTGACTGTGCTGCTGCTAAACCTGTGGTAGCCAATGTAAAATCTTGTCCCATCTTTTTTTGGGATTAGCACCTCAGAAGAGGTCCAGATACTATTGGACTCCTGGATCACTTGGAGAGCTAATATGTCCTTAAGCCTCCCTCAATGACTTAACTTCCTCTGGAACCCTGTAAGGTGACTGATTCAGTGGAGCCTAGGTCCCTTTGTCCACGTGATGTTATGCCAATATGGTGTACCCTGGTTTCCCCATGAACATTTCTCCAAATGTGTGCAGCATCCCATGTATTTCAGTTGTTTGGGCTGGAATCAACCACTCCGAGAGGGTGATGGCATTCAGAAAAGGTTTTTCCTGGGCTTCACTAAAGAGATGCAGTAATGAATCTACATCTCTTAAGTCCTCTGGGTGGCTACACAACATGAATCATTTCCTCCCTGTCATGATAGGGCTTCATCTTGCTTATATGGTACACCCTCTGTCTGCACCTCCTGTTGGGCAACACCACCACATAATTTACCTTATTTACCTTACTAATGATGGAGTATAGTCCCTCCCCTGCTGCCTGCAATTTATTTGTCAAATGGAGATGTGTACCATTGCCCACAGTTCGGGCTCTAACTCCAGGGTCATACAGTGTTTTTGTCTCTGCTCCTCTTTGAGCCAATGTAATGAAGTTCAGGATACACTTCTTAAATTCCCACTGAAGAGCAAGCTCACCCTCCCATTCATCACTTATCAGAACTAGGGGCTTCCTCACCGTGTTGCCAAACAGCTCTAGGGGTGAGAACTGTGTGGATTCCAGTGGGACATCCCTATATATGAACAAGAGGTTGGGTAAGTACTTGCCCCACTCCCTGTTGTGATTGTCAGTAAATGCCCTTAGCATGGTCTTAAACATAGACTTATAGCACTTAACTAAGCCACTAGTCTCGGGGAGGAATGGAGAGGCTTTGAGTTGCCACACTCAATATTTCTCCAACAGACTGGTCATCAGAACATACATAAAGTTGCTGCCCTTGTCTGATGAATCTCCTGTGGAAATCTCACCTAGCTGAAATCCCCAGAAGTTCATCAGTCACTTTCACTGCATCTGTGGAGGACAAGGCAACAGCCTCCTGGTACCTGGTTGTATAATCTACAATGACCAGTATGTACCGCTTGTCTGTTTGACTTGGGGTGCTTTTGCTTAGTGGCCCCAAAATGTTAACATACACCGTCCTAAAGGGCTTATCTATTATAGGCAGGGGAATCAGTCACTTTAGCCTTGTCTCCAGCCTTTCGCACCTGCTGGCAGTTTGGACAAGTCTGGAAGTAAGTGTCACATTTTGGAAGATACTGAGCCAATATAAATTGTTTTTAAGCCACCTTTTTGTACAGTTTACACCTAAGTGTCCTTAAAAAGAGATGTCATGGGCTAGGTTCAAGAGCAGCCTTTGTTACTCTTGAGGGACTACCATCTGCTAGAGTACCAATTCCTCTGGTCCTTCCTTACAAACCCATTCTCTGTACAGGAACTCTGTTTCCCAATAACTTCCATTTCATCTGCATTAGAGCTACCCTCAGCACTTTCTGATAGTTCTTTTAGTTTTTACAGAGACTTGTTAGCTTGTTCCACACACCTGATCTTCCCTATGGCACACACTCCTGTTTGAGACCCATTCGTGGCTGAAGTCTCCACAATTTGTAGGAGTGGGTCAGAATTGCTGCTTCCAGCCAGTCTTTCAGTCACACTACTGCACTCCGTGGAAACATTCAAAACTAATGCCAGTAAACCAAATTTTGCTGCAGTTTAGTTTATTTTTTTTTCAATTGTTTAACCAGGAGTAGCACACTAAGCTGAAAGCTTGTTTACAGGTGTGACCTGGGAGCACAGGTAAGTTAAGTGACTTGCTCAGGGTCACACAGTATACAAGTGGGGGCTGTGGGATTCAAACCCAGGTCTCCAGATTTGCAGCTCAGAGCCTTAAAACCACTCACTATACTGCTTCAAAAATATTTATATAGTGTATTTATATATCTCTGATATATATTGGTGTGAAATCTGGAATTGCACTGTGTTTTATCATTGTATTGTTTTAACTTATTTTTACTGTCAATATTTGTACAGCGCTATAAAAATAAAGATTATTTATATAGCGCATTTTCTCAATTGTAATTCAATGTGCAGATAGCTTGCTTTATTGCCTTACAGGCTAGAATGTACCAGAAATCAGGAGGTGCAGACACAGATGCCAAATCACAACGCAAGAGACCTCACAACCCAGAACTTCACCAGTAGTGGCTTCATCAGAGGACACAGGAACTGGTGTATTGACATTTGTTTTGAGTGTTTCCACTGAGTGCAGCTGTATTTGAACCCTCTACGCTGTTAGTCGTGGCCCAGTTAGCTGCCCCTCTCAGCAGCACCACCCTGGGATCACTGTAGCACAGGTGAGCATTTGAAACTGATCTTTCAGACTCTCTGGCCCCTTCCCAGTTCAGAAAGACCCAGACTATTGGTACTGAGATCGAAGGACCCCAGACTCGCTAAATCTTATAAAATTGGCCTGGCAGAATCTGCTGTGCATGGATAAGAGTTTTTCTAACCATTGTGAGAGAGGCCTTAGTGCCCCTGATTACCATCCCATTCACTAAAAACAGGGTGTGTGTGCACAGCTGAGTTAACAGATGCTGCATTCTGTGAACAGACCACTAGTTGCTGGGTGCCTCCTTGCTTTGCCACTTACCCTGCATTTTGCTCCTTTGCAAGATTTTTAAGACAGTCATAGGACATGTCCTGTTTTCTGGCAAATACAATATCTCTGTTCTCATGCCTCCTTAGTTCTGGGACTAGTAATTTTTGCTTTGGGCTTAAACAGGCTGGTTTCTCTTAGGTTGCCCCCCCCCATGGAGTCCCCTTCTAACCACTGACAGTCCCTCCCCTATTGTTTTTACATAGTATGTTGGGTCTGCTGGCCACATATTGGTCAGCCCTTTTGGCAGCCTCCTTCATGGAACTACATGCTCTGTGTAGCAAAAACATATGTATGTAGGTAATTTGGCACGTGTTCCAGAAACTGTTCCATTACAAATAAATGTTTGCTTTGATCAACAGATCTGGCTTTTGTCCTTCAACCCAGCAATTTAGAAAATTACACATTTGTGCATACGTTCCTGAATAGCTATCTCTTAGGGCCTTTCTCAGCTCTCTAAGTTTCCATCTATAGGCCTCAAGGGCCAGTTAAATCTGTTTATCGTAGTCCATATAGTCTTTGTGGTTCATTCTGCAAATGCCTTTAATGCACAGCCTGTAAGTAGAGGTAGTATGGCGAGGCCTGCACTAAGTCTACTCTTTCTGCATTCTCGTTCAATGCCATCAGTCTGTTGCCACATGGGACCACTGACAATCATGACAAGGAAATTAAGACACAAATAAAAGAGCACAGTCTGTCTGCTACAAAAAAAAATATTTCATCAAGTTAATTAGACTCATTGGTCTTTTAACACTTCCAAGGAACATTCACACACTCCAATATATGCCTTAATTCCTATAAACAAGATTATTATAACATCTGATTTTAGCAACGGTATCCAAAACATATGGAAGTACAACAGAAAGTGTTTATGATGTCTACATTGCTAAGGATTAGTATTTTGAAAACATGGCTTCAGTTTCCATTTGGAAAATGCAGTGCAGTGTGAAGACAAATGTAGAAGTTTCAAACTGTCTCTGCTTTAGGCTCTCACAGCATCTTACAGTTTCCTTGGAATTGCAAACAACAAAGTTCAGCAGCACTTAATCATTGCGTTCACTGAGAGAAATGAACATGTGAAGCATACTAGGCACATTTTTGTGAGTCCTTGGCTTATTTGTACATGGAGTCCTCTTCTGATAATCTGTTTATTTTATTCTCCCTCCCAGTATAAGGAAACAGGATTTTAATTGGCACAGTATGCAACTCACAGTATTTATGAATCTTTGTACAGTGTTCACTGCTTTTAATTAAGTGTTTCTTTGGGTGGAAAATAACACAGCATTTTTTCATAATCCTGACAGCAGTAAAACATTTACATCAGGGAGTAAACAGTTCTTTAAGATGCTAAAAATGCAGTAAAATAATGGAGAACTCTACAGCCATATGCTAGCATGCTCTTATCATAGTTTCTGCCAGTGATGCTTTGCAGAATACTGCAGAAACAATGGCAATTACTCCATTTGTCACGCAGGAATGTGTGAGATCTTTGTCACTTAGTGCTTTATTTTGGTGGGCAGCACAATAAATACAGGAGATACATAGAACAAGTGAACTCCTGGTATCACATCGCTCATGCCCAAAGATAGAAAATAGCTAGCCCAATGTGCATTTTACTGACTTCTTTCATACCTGAAAGTAGATTTGAAAAAACTCACAGCTCTTCTAGTTAAAAGAATGGAAACTTCATTACTGGAGTTGACTAATCCTGATCAATCAGGTGATTATTATTGTTAGACAGATGAAAGATGATATAAGGAGATCATGCAATGGAAAAGGATACATACAAGAAATATAGCTTTTACGACCCAGTTGGATGCTGAAAGCTTTTCATAGGAGATAGTTGGTGCTGATTTTGTAGAAAATAGACTTTTACATTGATTTCATAGGTTGAATCAAATAAACGGGAACCAAGCACTCCCTGGGAAATAAATAAAATGGATTTATAAAATGGGTACTGAATTTCCTGCATTCTGAATGGGCGAGAGGGTTTGGAATCCATTGCATTAAGGAGACACAACCAATGGACTGGGAACCCTTTTGGTAAACAGTTCGTAATGCACAGAGGCATCAATGCTTTTAGAGTTCCAAATAAGAACGTTAGTCATACATTTTTGTAAACCAATACTTAAAAAAACGAAACTGCCACAAGCAATAAAATGACTGAAACATGAATATCTATATTACTAAATAAATCACCAGGCACAAAAAAAACAAGCATTTGTCAATGCTGAATGTTGTCACGCTGGCATTGGCAGTGGGAGTGGCATAGCTAGAGATGCATAGTGCTGTGATTTTGTGAATGTGTCGCAAAAGGTGATTTTGCCCAGCGAGCACGCCATTGTGCGCCACAGCTGCGGAAACACATTTTGGGCAGGCTGTGAAAAATGGCAGCTGGACTGTTGATAAGGAGACATGCTCAAATGCCAGTGGTGAAAATGTGGCATGAAAATATTGCAGATTGATGAAGTTACAAGGGTACGTGGAAACTGCGCAATGCACGCTTGCAACACAGTCATTGTATGGAGTTTCGGCACCAAATTTTCAACATAGGCATTTTAGGACCTCTGCTCATGAATAGTGTCACCGTCATTTCCTCAAACTGTCCCAAAAACTGATTTCGCACAGCGGCCATACAATTCTGTGCCGGACGTACAAAAACACATATCAGGCAGCTGCAGTGTTCATAAGGAGGTATAGAAAAATGCCAATGATGAACAGCTGGAGTGAAAATATTACAAATTCACAAAGTCATGAGCGTGCGTGCAAACTGTGCAATGCACGCTCAAAACACTACCCTTTATTGATTTCTTTCCCAAATTTTCAACATAGGCATTTTAGGGCATCTGCTAATGAACAGTGTCACTGTCATTTTCATCATGTGTCTCGAACATGGACTTTCCACAGTGACCACGCTTATTCTGCTGCCGGAACTGTGAAAACAGATTTTGGTCAGGATGTGAAAATGACAGCTATACTGTTCATTAGGAGGTGCAGAACAATGGCACTGTAGAAAATCTGGAGTATAATATTAGAAGTTTGCGAATCCATGAAAGCATGCGTGCGGCAACCGCAATGCACGCCAGAACACAGTCATTCTATGGAGTATTGTCACCAAATTTTCAACACAGGCATTTTAGACCTCTGCTCATGAACAGTTTCACTGTCATTTTTGTAATGTGTCCCGAACACTGATTTCGCACAGCGAACATGCTATTGCATGCTGAAAGTGCGAAAACACATTTCGGCAAGGATGCGAAAAATGACAGCTGTACAGTTCACAAGAAGGTGTAGTAAAATGCCAAATTTGAGAATCTGGCATGAAAATATTGCGAATGCACTAAGTTACGAGCATGCGTTGTGCAGTTGCTATGCACCTTGTAAAACAGCCATTTTATGAAGTATTGTCACCAAATTTTCAACACAATCATTTTAGGACCTCTGCTCATGAACAGTATCACTGTCATTTTTGTAATATGTCCTGAACACTGATTTCACACAGTGACTGCGCTATTCTGCGCCAGAAGTGCGAAAACACATTTCAGCAAGGATATGAAAAATGACAGCTGTACAGTTCACAAGAAGGTGTGGTCAAATGCCAATGCTGAGAATGTGGTGTGAAAATATTGCAAATGCGTAACTTACGAGGCGTCGTTGGCGCAGTTGCTACACACGTCAGAATATGTCATTTTTGGATTTTTCCCACTAAACTTGTAACATAGGCTTTTTGAGAGCCCCTCTCATGAATAGTGGCACTGTCTTATTATTAGTCCAAAAGGTGATTTCTGCAGTGAATGCGAAATCACCTTTGGGACTGAATAACACCATGACAGTGCAAGAATTCATGAGAAGGGGTCCCAAAACCCCATGTTGAAAATTTTAAATAAATTCAAAAATGCCCTGAGACATGCATTAAAGTTGAAAACCCTATTCATTCCATTATACAGCTTACCGCATTTCTTCAGTTCGCGGTCGGCTTTGAAGAGTGCAGACTTGTTCCCGGTCCACAGAAGATCGCCACGCCAGACCCGCGAGGTAAGCATGGGGGGGAGGGAGGCAGGGCGAGTGGTGGGTGTGGTGGGGGAGGGGCATCGAGACTACAAGGGACCGCTTATTTTACAGGTTAAAAGAACAGAAAAACACTGCGGGACAGTTTTATTTTGCTGGGCATTTGGCACACTGGGTGGGCTCCCAACATGCCACCTAACTGTTTTAGGGGTGTCAGTAGCTGACAGGGATTAGGCACCCTCGTCGGCACATGTGAGGGAGGGAGGAGGAAGTAATGCCGACGGGATTGGGCACCGTCGGCACACAAAGAAAGCGGAGGCACAGCCAAGGGGATTGGGCACCCTCGGCATTTGACAATTGGGGGTTTATGCCGACTGGGAGTGCTCCCCGCCGGCACACAAAGATGGGGCACAAGCTCGAGGGGATTGGGCACCCCTCAGCATTCAACAATTGAGGGTTATGCCAGCGAGGAGTGGGCTCCCGTCGGCACACAAAGACAGTGGGGGTTAACCGACAGGGGATTAGGCACCCCGAGTCGGCAGACGTTAGGCGGCCGCTTGCTCGCCGACCATGCACATAATGGTGGCGAACATGGCAAGAAAAGGACCGCTGCATATGACAAGTTTTGCTCTGATTGCAGCGGACCTTTTCTTAGATGTGCTCACCTCATTATGTATGCATGGTGTGGCGCTGACATGCAGGCTGATTGGGAATGCAGGATGCACCTACTGGCGCGCACCTCGCATTCGCTTCAACAGCCACCGCGCCTCAGCTGCACGTTCTACGTTGCTGCGCAAGCGCCGCCTAACATATATAAAAAAAAACACACAAATTAAATATCGATTCACCTAGAGTCCCCAGTACTGACCTTTTTAACCTGTCATCATATTATTTAATTTTAGGCCACATACAGTAGGTGGAAGTAAGTGTGGCCCAAGAGAAAGGGTTCCCTGCCACAGCAGCTCTCCAATGAACCAACCGCCTGCTTACTCACCCTCCCTCCCAGCAATCACAAAACTGTTGGCATCCGTGGCAATCATAGAGTCATCCAAAATAAATACTCATTTCAAAGGCAGTCTGTCAACTTCTGTTGACAGTCCTCAGCAATACAACACTGCCTGAACCCTTTTGAGTGGGAGTTGAAGACGGAAACCATGAAGTCTTCAATTGGCTACAGCTGGAGAGGAAAAGGCATCTCCATGTGCATGGTGCATCACGGTAAGCAGGCAAAGAAAAAAAAAGGAAACTGGATCGAACATTGGCATGTGTTGTAAAAACTCAAATCTTGGAGCTGCAGTTACAAAATGTTATTTCAGAAGCAAAGTCAGTTAGAATTACTTACACGTTATTCCCGAAGCAGATAAGAAGCTGAACAAATGTGCGAGCTGACCACTGAACTCCTTCACGATTGTGTGATGATCTCTACACAGTCGTGAAGGCATTGAAGTTTGTCACCTTGCCCATTCATATGGCTAACTTAATTAACAAACCTATTTGTCAGAAAAAAAATGTTTTGTCATTGTTAGCAAGTGATGTCTGATGGGTTATAATTATTTAAACACTAATGCATTTCTTCATTAAATGAGCCATTGTATCACTGTCGAAGGTGTAAAAATAACACACATTGTTTCACGGGCGAGACAGTTTAGTTAGGGATTATTTTTTCTCCTTTTTAAGTAAATTATCTATTCTTTAAATAAATGTTACACAATTTTAAAAACTAAAAATACTTGTCAGTGTCATTTTTCCATAATTATAGCCCATTTTATAAGTGTAATAAAACACTCCATGGTGCTGGTAGTTTACCTAATAACTGCACACCTAGTGCAGAAGGACACTTGGCCTTCGGCCTTATGCCTTACCAGGCACCTAGACATACGGTTATCACATAACATTTAACACCCTGTTGTGTCTTATTGTTTACATACCACACTGAAAAAGAAACTTTGCTCAAACTTGCTTTTACTGCAGACACCTGCAGTAACAGTAGCAAATGATAAAAGTCCTGGCACTTCAGCATCCCGTAGGTCTTTATCAGGGGACAAGAGGTGGTACTGGATGGAATTTCTAGTATGCTTGCAAACTTGTATGAAACTGCCAGTTTTGCATTCATGCAGTTTCTGCAAAATTGAGTCAAAATTCAATGTAATTTTGAACTGGCGATTTATTTAGAAATAGCATGCTCTAACCAAATTGCCCATTTTTCAAAATGATATTTTTAAAAAATGCAGAATTTCAACAAATAGGTGTGCACAGTTGAGAAAGGGCTGAAAAAGTGCACACTTTCAGTGTATTTGTTGAAATTGGGCATGTTTCCTAGAATACTGCATGGCACAGTTTACAGGAGGTACTCTGTCATGGTTCAACAGAGGAGAGGGCAGATTGAGTTTGGGGAGAGGGAGAGAGAGCGTGCATGAGACAATGAAAGGCGATTGCTTGATTGACTGAGATCTAGATATACTGTAGACATTTAGATGTTGTAGATCGATAGATAGATAAATACTGTAGATATTTAGATGCTGTAGATAGATAGATCGATAGATAAATAAATACTGTAGATATGTTGGGGATTCAGTTGAGAGAGGCAGGGGGTGGATTGGAAGGAGTTGTGGAAAAAGAGTACTAGAAAAATGACCAGAGAAACAGGGATGTTACGTACCCCACTTCAATTAAAAAATGTGGGGCACCATACTGTATGTCATCATGGCCCCGGGAGATAACGTTGAATTGTTTACATTTATTCTTATTCTGCATATTTAGCGTCTACAGGAAGACTCATTTTTATCAAGCAACCAGCAGTGATGCCCAGCCAAGTAACTGATAAGTCAGAAAAAATGTATTTTTCTGAAACTGAAAGATTATACAAATGCTGATAACACATGGTAATTTGTACGGTCATAAGTAGGCACTGCGTGTCTCTGAATAAGACATGGCATGCCGCTGTACATGCCATTAGCTCCCATACAGTGGTGTAGCTTGGAAAAGATACATTGTAAGGCACATCCCTTTGGGGCCTCTCTGCACTTCCCACCCTCACCAACTGTAGACATGCCTGTATTCGTTAGCAGTACTAGACCAGAGCCCTTGTACACCCATATTGTACTTCAGGAACTGCATAAGCAAACATTACAATAGTACTTAGGTTTATGCATTTAGCAATACAAAATGCAATCAGAGCACAATGATCATAAGTTTATAACATCAGGATGGTTGACTTATCAATCAGTAAGAGTAACTAAAATCAATGACAGAGACCCAGAATGCCAGCCCCCTCCACCAAATCATCTTGTAAGCCGCTGTTTAACACATTGCATACTGGTATGTGTTCCTACACCCACGCTCTCATACCAAAAACCCAGCTGCCAAAAGCCATCACTCTACTTTTGTACCTTTCAATTTTTTTTTGAAATGATATATATTAGTCTCTATTCTACTCCGCCCCCCCCCACTTACAGTTGAGTCCACCAGGATACAATGCAATATCACCAATGCCTGCATTTACAGAAGGGATTAATGGCTAAAACAATGGTGCCATTTCCTGTGGTATTTCAGCAGAATGTATACCTGTCTACCACCTCTGTATGTACAACAATCTCTACTGGCGCCACACCTCTCTTTACCAAGTTTTGATGGCTACTGGGCTGAGCAGGCTATTGTATTAGAGCTCTGTAACTCAGTAACTTAATAACTGAGCTTGGAGCTCAGTAAACATACTGGGCGCTATGCGCGACGTGGGTGGGGGTGCCAGCACTCACTGGTGCGTATGCACCAATGCCAGCCAGCTGCATGCAATAAGCGTATACTCAGCTCATGCATGTCTGCACCCATGGAGAAGTGCACAGAGGGTGTCTATCCACAGCCTCACCTCCCTGGTGCATTGGTGCATAGGGGGAAGGTCAGATGACATTGGCGGGCATCCACTCAGATACCCATCATGGTCCCAGAGTGGATCCCCTGCTCTATGCTGAGCAGGGGATTGTGGGACACCACACATTCCATAGAAATAAATATGTTGGGTGAGTGTCTGAATGGCTATCCCTGCTCTCTCTCTGCCTGAATGCAAAGCTGGAGCAGAATGGTGGAGGAGTTTCAGTCCCACCACAGCCGGCAGGTGTCCTTTGTGGGTGGCACACAGCAGCTATGGCAGGGTCCCTGATCATGTAGCCTGTGTCCCTCTCTCCCAGGTCTCTGTGCCTTAGTGAACAGCGCGGAGTGTGGGCACGCCCATTGGCCCCTACCTTGGTCCATCCGCATGTGTAGCTGTGTGCGAACGGACAGGGGATCTGGTATGAAAGGATGAATGCCCCTACTGTGAATACCACAGTGTTCTGCTGGACCCCTGATGCACAGTTGTCTAATGAAGAGCTGCCTGCATACCACAGATAAATGAGTGCCACATAGGCTTCTCACTCCTTTGAGCATAGGGGCCCATAGTTAGGAGATAACCTTCAAGGGTATTTAGTTTGTACTTCAACAGTTATATTTAGGACTTTTGCACCTTGGATTACGAGCTATGGAATCCCCTTACTGTTATTTATAATTTTGTTTAATTGTGCTGTATCTGATTATTGTATTGACTGGTGGAGGTATGAATGGGGCTAGGTTATAGGTGTGAGTGGCTGTGTGTTTGGACAGGATTTTGTTATTATAATTTAATGTATAGTGGTGTGTCAGCCAAATAGGGTATAGAGAGTGTGTGCGTTTTATGAGTGTTGGGGAGCAGGGGAATTATTGTGCATTTGAGTGGGTGTTTTTTTTTAATTTTTTGCTGGTTATTTATTGCATAAGGGAAGGAGGGGGTTGGGATCTGTATTTTATAGTGCCATCATGGGTTTTGGTTTTGGGACCCCCAGGCTTACCTTCTGCCCATCTCAGCTGCTAGACCTATGCCCCTTCAATGACTCCCTTGTCAGCTGTGGCATGTTGACGCTGCCGGGAAGTGGGCATTGTGAGGAGGCATGATGGTAGGAAGGGTGTGTAGAATGCTAATGGGGGGCACTATTGGTCTGGTCAGGACCAGAAGACACCCAGGGACAAAATGGGACTTAGAGTGAGTTGTGGTTGGTTCCCATACCCAGAGCTTCCACCAGACCAAGTGGGCAGGTAACCATTAGGCCGGCTGCCTCCATTCATTCCCCTGCAGATCGTGCTGTGCAGTGTCAGATCAATGATGAACAAGACTGCCATCATGGCACATTTAATGTCTGGATCCTCGCTTGATCTGGCTTGCATCATGGAGATCTGGCTGAATGATGATGTCCTGGAGGTGGTGCCATGCCAGCCACAGTCGGATTCTCAGAGGTACACTGCATG
Source organism: Neoceratodus forsteri (assembly GCA_016271365.2). Classification (NCBI taxonomy): domain Eukaryota; kingdom Metazoa; phylum Chordata; order Ceratodontiformes; family Ceratodontidae; genus Neoceratodus; species Neoceratodus forsteri. The sequence goes on from CM057453.1 coordinate 82,012,937, forward strand.
CTGAGGGATCACGGAGTGAGGGGTGGTGGTCATCTGTTTTAGATCTGAGTTGAACTTCACTGTGTACCCAGTGGGAGAAACCTTGCCATTTGAATGTGTGGCAATGTGTGGGGATTCAGGTGCAGGCTGCAGGATCCTTCTTGTGTACTGGCATTCAGGGAGTGAGATGGGTTTCCTGCAGGAAATTGCAGATTTCATCACTGAAACGGTATTAGAGTCACCTAGATGGTTGATTCAGGGCAATTTCAATGCCTGGATAAATAAGGTACTCTTGCAGTTTGTACAGGATTTTCTCCAGTTGATGGAATCAGTGGACCTAACACAGGTGGTTACTTCTGTGACTAACAAATATGGACATGTCTTGGACTTTTTTTGTTTCCCCTGGGGCTCCAGATTAATGGCCTTAAGATGAATCCAGTCAATTGGTCAGATCATTGTACACTAAGTTCTTGTTCGGGGCCACTCCTTGTAGTCTACCTCCTCTGGAGATGCTCCAATACCTCCCTTTAAAGGAATTGTCTCTAGAAGGACTTCAGGCAGTAGTGGATCTCTCTGGTGTGACCGGAGCATGTAAGGTGGGATCAGAGGATGCTGTGGTGGCCTGTAACATGGCCATTGTCTTGGCCTTCGATTATGTTGCACCAGTCCATATATGACCCTGGGCTTCATGGGAGAGATCCCCATGGTTCAACAGGGAAATCAGAGATTTGAAATCCAGGGATCAGAGGTTAAAGCACTGTTGGAGGAGATCCAGGACTGATGAGGACAAACTGTAGTGAATACCAAAGGGCAATTACCCACAAGAAGGCAGCATTTCAGTCCAGGGAGATGTCTGCTGGGAGGAATCAACCAGATCAACTCTTCCAGACTGCAGACAGGCTGCTTCATACTGCCTGTCTACAGCTGGGGAGAGTGAGTTCATTCACTAAGTGTGAAGAGTTTGCTCAGTTCTTCTCAGACATAGTATCCTCTATTTGAGCTGTGCTTGCCCAGCTTGGTTGTCATGATCTGGCAGGTTCATGCCTGTATTTCATGATCACACTCCTCTAGCTTTGGGGGAGTTTAGGCCAGTTATTATAGAAGAGATCTGTGAGGTAATTTCATAGCTGTGCCTAACTTTCTGTGAACTGGACCAAGACCTGGCATGTCTTCTAGTGAGCTTTGTAAGGTTACTAGGGCCAGCACTTGCTGAGACTGTCTGGTGCTCCCTCTCAGAGTGGACCTTTCCAAGCTCATTGAAAGATGCACTGGTGAGGCCCGGTGGTGCTGAGGGCTGAGGTGCTGGATGCCTTACCTTGTGCTATGCCAGAGACCCGTGTATGGGAATGGCAGGGGAGAAGGACTGAGCATCTGTAGGACCACTTTCCTTCTCTGGGGAAGGGGTACACCTGCACTCAGTGCATGATTAGCCACTAGCAGAGGCTGGGGGCTGGTACACTGATGCTACAGAGGGCAGAGATGAGGCAGGCACCTGGAGGAGCACGTGCAGACATGTACGTGCTCCCTCCTTGTGGCGTCATTGCACGCCTTGGCTCGGGGAAGGAAACAGAAAAGGAAAAGGGTCCCGGTGTGCCAAATGAAATCGAGCCCCACAGGTGCCACCCCCATGATTGGCAGCAACCTCCTCCAGCACCGGATCCGTGTGTTAGACGGGTTGAGGGATCCTTGTCACCCCACCATGGGAAAGCTGGAGAGAGGTAAGCTGCAAGCGGGGGACGGGGCTAGGGATATCAGACAGGATGCACCGCCACCAGGGACCAGGAGCAAAAATAGATTAACTACAAAAAAAAAAAGATGCACTGGTGACGCCCCGTCTAAAGAAACCTTCTCTGGACTTAGACTGCTTGAGTAATTATAGGCCTGTTTTTAACCTTCAATTTCTGGGGAAGGTTACTGAGAAGGTAATGGCATTGCAGCTTGAGGTATATCTCACTGCCTATGACATCTATGAGTCTCTCCAATCCAAATCTAGGTCCAGACACAGTACTGGACCACACTGGTCAGAGTTCACAATGATCTTCTTAGGATAAGGGATAGAGAAGAACTATCTGTTCTTATTCTCCTCAGTCTCTCCTCAGTGTTTGACACCATGGACCATGGGCTGCTGTTGAATCATATAAGGGAGCACTGTGGACTCACTGGCACAGTTGTCTGCTGGTCCGAGTCCTGCCTCAGCTATAGAATGCAAAGGGCAGTGATGGGGACTATTTTACTTGCTTCTGAAGCCCCTGCTCTGTGTTTGTACCACAGGGATCAGTCTTCACTCCCATGTTCTTGGCAGTCTGCGTACTACCCCTGGGAAAGATCATTAGATGGTACAGGCTGGGTTTTCACTTCTATGCAGTTGATACACAGCAGTATCTGTCATTTGCACACAGGATGCCTGATGTGGTCAAGGTACTTAATTTGTGTTTGGTCAGGATCCAGGATTTGATGACTTTTAGCTTGCTAAGAGACAACCCAGACAAGACAGGGGTATTGGTGATTGAGCTAAGTCAGAGGAGGGGTACGGAGGTGGCTGAATACATGAACAAGCTTATGCTTAGGTTCTCTAGGCTTGTAGCCTCTGCAAAAATGAAAAAGCTGGGGTCATTATGAATGAGAAGCTGATATTTGAGGCTCAGGCATCTGTAGTAGTCTAGAGTGGCTTCTGCCATCTCAAGAACATCACCATGATTAAATCCCTGGCCCCCACGAAGGCCTGCCAACACTAGTGCATGCATTCATGACATCCAGGCTTAATTACTGCAATGGTGTCTAGCTTGGGGTTAATTGAGGTATCCAACAATGCCTGCATCTAGTGCAGAATGCAGCAGCCAGGTTGCTGACATGCCTTCCCAGATCCTTTCATGTGATCTTGGTACTGCATAAACTGCACTGGCTACCTCTGAAGTGTCATATAACCTTTAAGGTCAGCTTGCTGACCTATAAGGCTCTATATGGGCTGAGCCCTGGTTACCTGATGAAAGTCCTGACTTATCATCTCTCCCACCCCTTCTGCTCCTCCAAGGTGGGCTTCCTGGCAGTTCTCAGGGCTAGGCTTAAATCATTGGGGAACCGAACATTTAAGGTTGCCAGTCCAGCCCTGTGGAACTTGCTACCCAGATCTCTGAAGGAGGCTACTTCAGTGGAGGCCTTCAAGAGGGGCCTAAGGACCTTTCTATTTAATAAGGCCTTTGGTCATATGTAGGAGCCTCTATACTCCAAATGTTGCTGCCATCTGTTTTTAAATTAGAGCTGTGTGGAATATAAAATTCTGTCAAAAGAATGCCCTCAGAATTACCATTCTGATTCTATGGAATTTCATGTAATTTGCGTGACAATTCTATGGAAATTCATCAAATTTTAAATTGTAGTTATTTTGTTCTAGTTTTCACAGTGTACATCCAAATTACACCGAATTTGGTAGTAGACAGGTGGGCATGGCTTACATAAATGTGTTAAATTCCAGAGTTATAGGTTGAAAAGAGGATGAGTTATGGGTGGCCAAACATTTGATCAAAATTTAATTTTCAGTTATTTCAATCTAATTTACAATTTCTTATCTAAATTTCACCATAGCTGCAGGATTTAGAGAAACATACTCCATGGGTAGGTGCACCAAATTTTATGTCTCAAGCTTCAAATGGGGCTGAGTTACAGGTATCCAAATATTTTGCCAACATTTACTGTAGGTTTCTGTTACTTTAGTATAATTTTGATAGTATTCATTGAAATGTTGTAACATTTTACAGGTATACAGGTCATCACTACATTTAGATATGTATATAGTTTCATATGATTTCTAGCTTCAAATGGGATTGAGTTATAGCCTGCTAAACATGTTGCAAAAATTTAAATTTCAGTTATTTCCTTCTAATTTTAAAACAACATATCCAAATTTAACCAGATTTGAAATATTTTAAACTACTATACCACATGATCATTTCTGACATAGTTCATATTTAGAGCTTTTAACAAGACTAAATTAAAAGTAGTCAAAATTTCACAACATTTTTAAATTAAATTTTGCAAGAATGTAAACTGCAACTTTATAAACCCCTGAAACTTTAAAACTAGAGAATGCAATACCATTACATTTGGCAGGTTCTTAGATTTTAAAAGGGAACTGTGTCACTGTACTTAAAATCAAATTCTATGAGTCTTTGTGAACATTGTGGAATTACATGAACATTACTTAAAATTGGGATTTGCTAATTTCACTAAGCCTTATCAGGGGGATTCAAATTAAATGATAGAGATACGAGAGGCAGGTAGTGCAACGGGTCACCAGTTGTGGGAGTTAGATGCAGTTCCCCAAGAAATGGACAGCCGAGCTGGCAGCACATCATTAGTAGACCCCCAGCTGGAGTAAGGAAGCATGGAAGTGTCAACAGTTCCAAACTAATGCAGGATATATAAGGATCACATTCAGTAAACTGATGATCCAGGAAGCCTGACATACATGCAAGTCTGGGACTTAAAGGCACTCAAAAAGATGTAGTGGGGGATGACAATGTCTGGGGCACAAGGAAGGAAGAATTCTGGCTATTCCAACTGGATAAGTTGATAGGAAAAGGATTAAGTAACTCTCGTTTTAAGGGATTTTGTCATTGTAAAGAACAAAGAGGATATCAGTGGGATCAGTAGTTCTACTGAATCAGTTTGGTTATGCTGGGGGGGGGGGGCAAAATAGTCACCCAGAGTGGAACAGCAGGACTGCAAAAAGTTCAGCCCAGCTTATCAAATGAAATAGTGATACATGCATTGTGAATATTAAATTCCACAAAAAGAATTCTGGATGCTTCTTCTATATGCTACCATACATATTTGAGAAAATGTTACCAATATTTTTTCCACTGTGAATTTAAAACTGCTAAACCAATTTATCCAGTTGTGTTAGACACCAGGATACACACTGGATATGCATGTCAAATGTTAGGACTATGCCTGCAAGAGCAGAGAAGTTACAAACATCCACATTTTTGAGAGTTTTCACAAACTTTTGCAAATATTTACATAGTAAACTTCTGAACCCCTGTAACTTAAAAATCTCTAATTCAATTCTCTCCATATTTAGAAGATTCTATAACCATTACAAAATGGCTATTCATGCTAATTTACACATGTCTAGCTCCAAAGGTGCCCAAGGTATATGCAGACATTTTTCATGAAATTTCCTGCAACAGATAAAATGACAGATTTTAAGCACATATAATTTTGAGACAATGTATCCTAATGTCATGAAATCTGGCACATTTTTAGAACACCTATCATCAAGTAATCATGCCAAATTTAAGATCTCTAGCCCAATAGATGTCTGAGGTATATGGAGATACGAATGTTCATGAAAGTTCCCACAAAAAATAAAATGACAGTTTTTGACCACCAATATTTTGAGACAATCCATCCTAATTTCATGAAATTTGTCACATTGTTAGACCACCTATCATCAAGTAGTCATTCAAAATTTATGATCTCCGGCCCAATAGACAGCTGAGGTATATGCAGATAAACATTTTCATGAATTTTCTCACAAAAAATAAAATGACAGATTGTGAGCACCTATAATTTTGGGACAATCCATCCTAGTTTCATGATATTTGGCACACCATTAGAACTCCTTCCAGAAATTAAGCATGCCAGTTTCAGAGCACTAGCTCAATAGATGGATGACATGATGCAATTAATACATTTTAAAAACTCCACAAAAGTTTTACAAAATTCCACAAATTTGTCAAACAAATTTATCTCATACCAAACAACTCACTTGCCAAGAACACTCTTTCTGGTGCTATACCTTGTCATTTTGTTATGTTTGACACACAGTGTTTTGATACTATGTTTAACAATGAGATTATTGTACATACTGAGGTGGCAGCGAGGCAATGGTAGGGGTGGGGTAAATATTCTCTGATTGTGTTTCTTAATTTAGTGGGTGCCTTGGAGGCTTAAAATATCTTTGTGTCTTGTGTGACAGTGAGACCCATAGAGATTCATCACCAGGAAGAAGTGCCTGTGGAGCTGAGAAAGTGCTTGCTACTGCTAATTCAAAACTTTCATTACTGAGTCAGGTACTGTGAAGTACACTTGTATGTTTGGTACACATCAATTCCTTGAGTTGTGATTGTGAAGTCGGGTCATCTATGCCTAGTGGTACCACCACTACTGCACTACCAAGGCATCCCAGGAGATGTATTCACAGAGGCAAACGATTCTGTGGATCCACTCATATCATGCATGAGTTATGGTACTGCTGCCCCTTCACTCATGAAGATAAGTACCATCCTGTGAATGAGGCAATTGCCTTTACGTTTGTACTACAATATGGCCAAGATATTCACAGATCCTAGATTGCACCTACTAAATGTTTGCTATATTGGAATATGGTGAAGCACAGTGTGAGGACACAGCCCCCCTACTGGCCACAGTAGGTAGCTGGCAAATACAGTGCAATGGGGCATGTAGGATGAAGCTGGCTGTTAGGGCCATAACTGGCAATGTGTTTAAGGCTATGAGAGGAAAACTACACAGTTTCCAATTAAATAATGTATTATGTTGCTAAAATTCAGAACAAGAAAAAAAAGTGTTTTTATAACAAAAACTTTTAAAATAATCATGTAAATATATATATATATATATAGATACAAAAATAGTATTGATGGATATAGAATAGTATTGATACTTAACAGCTGTAAGTACAGTGGAGTCAACTAGGATGTAGAGCAGTAAAAGACATGTCACAAAACACTGCATGACAAAAGAGCCTGTTTGCCATTGAATTACACTGGCCCCTGTAGCATCCTGCAGTACTCTGCAGCAATACTACAAGGTACTGGACTGCAACCTAGCTTACTCAGCTGTATGATAGATTCTTAATGAGCTGATTCCAAGCTGTCAGTGAAAAAAAAAATACATTTCTAGCCCTAACAGTGCCAAGCCTAGACTTTTCAAAATATAATTTTAATAAAATGGGATACTTTTGAAACTATTAGTATTAGAAACATTTTTTAATTGAAAGCTTGGGCAAGCTAAGTTGATATATTAATATATGAAGCCGCTGCATCTTCTATATATTAATATATATTTTAACAACAAATTATATTGACATATGAAAACGATATCATCATTATCTGTTCACATTTAATGACTCCAGCCTTTCATTGAAAAACATTTAAGTTTCTAAGCCTTACAATTGAGAAGTTACAGCTTTCAAAATACATTTCTAAGTACATTATTTTTATTAGTGGTAAGAACAGTGGTTGTTCTACTTAAGAATAAAGGAAGTCTTTTCTATTTTTTCTTAAAGGGGAACAGTCAGCACTAAGAGCCCACACCCAAGTGTGGGGCTAGTCCCAATTTGTACTTTGTGAGCAAAAACATTGAGCCGGATTTTCAAAGCCCTGAGAATGATTGAAGGTGCTTGAATCAAACATGTCTGATGCAACTGGACCTTGCAAAGGATGCAGCCAGAGCTATTTTGCAAAGAAGCCTGCGTCAAACACAGGCTGCATGCACCAAAGGGGGCTTGAGCCAGCCTTGTGCCACAATATGGGCTGCGGTATGGCACTAGGGGCTTGTGGGAGATGTCAGGGTGCCATATCTCCTAATGCTGAATTCCCCAAGCCTTCCCTGAGGACAAAGGTCTAAGTACAGTTTAACCAGCCAAGGGCTGGTCTAACAGGGTTCCACTGTATAACAGCAACTCCTGAATGGCACAGAGTCAAAACAGCACCAGAATACAAAATCGGTGAATTCTGTTTGTGGGGGGTTGTGCCCCCTACACCCTTCTTACTAAATATACCAACTCTGGGAGGCTGATCTCGGGGAAGGGGTACAGTGAGTTCACTGACTTTAAGATCTATCACTGTTTTGACTCTGTGCCATTTGAGAGTCACTGTTTCGATGGTATATGGTCTAACGGTAGTTAGACATCCTCTGGAAGGGTTATCATCCATACACCTCTGTGTCCCCCCCACCATCACCGATCTGTTGGTAACCTACATGTCTACAAAACCTATTACCCTGGTGACCTAGTGGTCCCCACACCCCAATATGCCATAATGTCATTTATTATTAAAAAAGTCATTTCCTGGTGATCTAGCGGCTCCCCCCAATCTCCAACATTCTCCTAATGTCAATCATTATAAACAAAAGTCATTCCTCTGGATCTATCCCCCCAGCCTCTGTATAGCTCATAATGCAAAATGTACAGGTACACAGTCATTTCTCTGGTGATCCAGGGGTTCGCTTTCACCCCATATGCCGAATATGGAATTGCTGAGCACATCCCGCCCTGGTAGTCTAGTGGCCCCTCACTCCAGCAGTGGTGCCCACCTACCCTACCTCCCCAATCCTGAACCTCAATCCGGCGTACCAGCATAGCTTTTCCTCACTACGATGATCAAGTCGCTGAATGAACTGTCAGAGCACGCATTTATATACAGTGCGTGTCTGACAGTTCATTCAGCTGCCGCTGTGGTGATGTGAATAGACTGTGCCACTCGCCAGATCAAGGTTTGGGATGGGGTTGGGGTGGGGTGGTGGGCACTACCTGCACAGCGCAAATACCACACACCACCAGGATGCGGTTATCAGCAGTTCCATATTCAGGCATATTGGGCTGTGGGTGGGGACCCTAGATCACCAAGGAATGACTGTGTACCTATAATATTTTGCATTATGGGCATACCTGTGCTTGGTGGGGGGGGTAGATCACTAAGGAATGACTTTTGTTGATAATGATTTACATTAGGGGCATACTGGGGATTGGGGGAGCCACTAGATCACCAGGGAATGACTGTTTTTTAATAAATTATAATACGGCATATCGGGGCACAGGGATCACTAAATCACCAGGGCAATAGGTTTTGCAGACCTGTAGGTTCCCAGCAGATTGGTGGTGTTGGGGGCTGGTGCTAGCCACTATTGTACTCCTGTCCAGGGGCGCAGCTGCCGCCCTAATGCTCTGCAGCTGTTGTGGCACATCTCGTGGGTGCGCTGTCTGTTTGGCGCACTGCCACTGATGCTGCAAGCTGCAGGACTTAGGCACCAGGACCCTGTCCAATAGAGAATCTGGTGCAGGGCCCAGGATTATGTGGCACTCGGCGCAAGCTGCCATTGTCACAGCTTGCGACTGAGCTTTGAAAATCCAGCCCATTTTTTTATAACTTACAGTTTACTGCAGCATAGTAGACTGCACCAGGCTGATTCTGTTGACTTGTAAACTGACCTCTTCTATAACTACAAATCCCAGAATCCCCTCCAGTTTTCATCAGAGCAGGGCTGCAGCAGTGGGAGATTCATTAGCCTGCAGTGCATGTTAGAGCTTTAATAAGCTCTGATCAGATGTTTTCCAGTCCTGTTGTTTTCTTAGGGTTATGTACAGTCCTCTAGGACTGTACCTAGCCCAGGCAGGACAGCGGGACCACAGGACCAGCAAACAAATGGAGGCAGTATAGCGCATGGTTTAAGGCTCTGAGCTGCGAAACCTGGAGACCTGGATTTGAATCCTACAGCCCCCATTTACATACTGTGTGACCCTGAGCAAGTCACTTCATTTCCTTGTATTCCCAGGTCACACCTGTAAACAAGTTTTCAGCTTAGTGTGTCTCTCCTGGTTAAACAAATAAACAAACATAAACAAATGATCAAAGGTTATGAAAACTGTAACAGGCACTAGATGTGCACTAAATGTGCATTAGTGAGGCTGCCCTCTGCCTATCACCATGAATGTCTCTTGCACTATCTCTACCCTATGTCCCTCGATTGCTGGCTTCCCAAATGGATCACCTCATGTGGCTTCCTGTCAAACCCCAGGTCAGGGAATAAAGCATAGATATGAGCCTCTCCATTGCCATACCAGGAAGGCATGCTACCTAACTTCTGCTAGTCTTCTCTCCTTTTCAAGCCTTCTCATCTCCCTAAGAATTGAGTGCTCTAGCACTAGGACTCTCCTCCTGATCTTTGCCCCCATCGAGTCTTCCCCCCAATAAGCTCTTTCTATTTAGGCTGGGCCACTCCTCTAAGCTCCTTCTGCATGGAGTTGATAAATCCAAGCTGGTAAATCCATATTCATTAGACTTCTGCAGACTGTTGGCCTCCAGGAACCCTGTTATCATCTATTTTTCAGTACATTCCAAATAGTTATCTCACTACAGACAGACTGACCGATCTGTAGTTGCCTTGGCTTGTCTCAACCCCCACTTTGTGTAGGGGAACACATTTCCTATTCTCCAGTCCTCTGGCACTTCCTCAGTCTCTAAAGAGCAACTGAAGTGACCCACTAGCTGTCCAGACAGGATCTATCCCATCCCCTTCAACATTCTTAAGTGCATCCCATCCTGGCCTAATGATTTATTTACATTCAGTGTCTGTAGGCCATTTAGTACTCTCCCCTACATAATGGACTCCATATTGGTGCCTGCTAGTGTTTCATTGGTTTTTATGCTCCAGTTAGGTAGCGACCCTGTTCTGGACTATGAACACTAATCAGAAAATCAGTAACTTCACCTTACAGTTTTCATTCTACACCCATCCCTCTCACTTCTTTAGCCTGACCACACCTTCCTTGGTTTTGTGTTGCTCTTGGTATATGCATTAGTGAAAAAATGATTTCACCCTCCTTAATCTCCTATGCTAGCCTCAGCTCTGCCTGCACCATTGCTAGTCTCACTACCCTGTATTCTGCCCTCATCTTTTCTTGATATGCCACCCTGTCCTCTTCTGTATTACTTATTTTATATCTGATGAATCTCTTCCTTGTTTTCTATACTGCCTCTGCTGCTTTTTTTGAATACCACAGTGGTTTCTTCCACCTCTTCCCCTGCCCTACCATCTTTACAAATTGCCCTATCACTTCTAATCACTGCCAGTAATCCCTTTTTAATCTGATTCCATTTGCTGGCTGTTCCTACTCCTGCCATCACCTCCTGCAATCTTTCCCACAATAACTCCCTCATCCTCTCAAAATTTACCCCTGTTAAGTCTAGAACCTTAGTCCTGAAGTGTACTCCATCAGCTTTTAGCCTGGCCTCAACCCTTGTGGTTCTGTGATTGCTAGAATCCAGTGGTTTTCTCACACTGTTTGTCAGGACTAGGTTAAGTATGACCCTTCCCTAGTGGGTTCCATGACTACCTGGCTCAGAAACCTGTTACATCTTCTCTACCAGGGCATAGATCTTTCTACTCAGTACTACTGGGATGCTACATCCAGCAAATTACCCCCCCCCCTCCCCCAAATCAGCAACTCTCCCTATTTTGCCATCCTATTGCTCTCCTTCCCTGGGTCTTTGTTTCTTCTTTCTATGCTAGAGGCCTGTATGCTACTCTGATCCTAATCACCCCCCCCCAAATAATTGTCTGTACCCATACTGATTTAGTCCCCTTGACCTGACCTAATTCCTGAATTTCTGAGGCTAAGATGCTGTCCTTAACATATAATATGACTCTATGTCCACTCTCCTTTTCCCTATCCCACTTAAACATTGTGTACCCCAGATCCCTCAATTCCTATGCAAGGTGCTGTGTTTCCAGTATCTGTCACTGCCACCATGTCCAATTGTTCCTTGACCATTATTGCCTGGAGGTCATAGGTTTTATTATCCAGGCTCCTGGCATTAGCACGCATCATTCATCCTCTATACCTGCTGCTTCCTCTCTGGTGTCTGGCCTCCCACAGATCTGGGTTCTTGAAAACATCTCTTACTATACTTCCTCTTGCCCTGGCTACATTACACTACTTGCTCTGTCTCCTTCCCTCTTCCCCCTGTCCTGCTTCCCTTTTGTGACTATTTTCCCTACTTGCCCTACTGCATCTTCCCTTTTCTTCCCCCCACCAACCAGCTGATACTGCCTGCACTAGAGATGGGGGGAGGCCCTCTTGTCCCCCTCAGTTTTGTGGATGTGCCTGTCCTCAACTGTGCAGCTTCCCAAATCAAGTGTGAAGAAGTTACAGCTTATAACATTCATTAAGAAGAAATTCACATTTTCACTTCTGAAGTTTCCAGATTGCATCATTGTCCATTCAAATGGCAGCTACATTTAATGAATAGATTTTAGAGCAGCTGGCAAGGACACTGATTTGTGCTTCTTACAGGTATTTACTGGTAGAAAGGACTGAATTTTGGAAAATCTATTTGGTCTATGATAATTACAAATGCCAGAATCACAGTAAATTTTCCAGACTTGTGACGTTTTCAGTTGATCATAAATCAGTGCTTCAAGCCACTAGCTGAAGCAGTCATTCAATAAATCATTCAGCATAGACCCAAAACATTTGACAGCACCAGAAGGCAAACTTTATTCAGTGTTTTTCCCATCTTAGTGTTTAACTGCACTGACAGCAGAGCGGAAACTGGCAAGCTGCCATCTGCCATATTTCACATTACACCTGAGCACTTGCTGGCTTTCTACCACTTTAGGAAGACAGGGGAGTTCATACTCATAATAGAGAAATACTAGTGCTAATTTATGTGGTATTCCCAAATCTGCAAGAATTTCAGAAGCGCAGAGGATTGTTATATGCACGGTATACTGCTTGAAAACTGGAAGCTGGTCAATTTATAATACACAATTACGGTATTTGCATTGTAGCTCTGGTTGGTGCATCATTATTTCTGCTGAACAACCTTGCTGTAACTATCTGCTTGTACCAAAGAATTCCTTGAAAATGAGCTATGCCCAGTGGAGTTTAACCTGGTAAAAGAAATAAATACAAAAATACAAATTCAGAGAAACTGGATGTGGCTCTCCTTCAATAGCAATCACAGTGGGTCTTTTTTCTGCTGTATCTCTTTAAAAGTCAGTTTCAGAATTGAAACAAAAAGAACCATACAGACATTTGATCTGGGGCTGGATTCAAAAATTGTTTTGGGACTAAGTCCCACACCGCAACTCCTGTTGTGCATCAAAATCTCCGCAGCTGCGGAGATTGCTTTGCACAGCCAAAGTAGTTGTAGATGATGTTACGGCTGGTCCCACTGGTGGTAGCATTTTCTACAGCTGTGGGGATTTCCCTGGCAACACTACCTGCAAGCAGCCGTATATTGTTGAGCCAGTCATAATCTGGCTCCAAATTTGTAAATGCCCACAGCTGTGGGACAACTGTGGAAACCTGCAGATCCACAAGGGTCATCCCACTTGCGTCAGGTTTTCCCACAACTGTGGGAATATTAGATGTTTTGTGAATCCAGCCCCTGGTCTTTATAGTGATCACATTTCAGCAAACTGAAAACTGAATTTTAATAATGTAAGTGCAGTGCGTTCACACACCAAGATATTATAGAGGCACAGTCATACCTCTACAGTTAGGGTTAAGTAGCATGTTTAATGTTAAATCTCAAATTTTGCACTTTAATAACTTTGCAACTGATCAATGGATTTGCATAAAATTTGGTATGCGCTGTCCCGTGGGGGTAGATCTCTTGATGTAGCAAGTTTTGTTCTGGTTGGATGTGTGGATTCTGAGATACGGATAGTGAAAAAAAGTAAAAAGTCCACCTTTCTTGCAATTGTTCCTCCTCACCTTAGGGCCAGGTGGTATGGAATGTTAGCATGATTTTTGTAGGGTAGAAGAAACTGCAGCAGCAGAACAGACTGTGAAACTTTGGTGCAATAATATTAATCTGTTGAAAGTTATAGCATTTTTAAGTTCCCATTATATCCTATGGGAAGTTCATGTTTCAGAATAGCTGTATTTTTGTGAAAAAAGAATTGGTCTCATGAGAAAGGATTGAGTCTCACGATAGTGAGGAAAAAATCCTTTATCGCGAGCTGCCATCTTGTTTTTTTTTCACGGACTAAAATACCTGTGAAATACATACAAATGTTGTTATTTAAAAAAAACAAACTGAATCTAGTTAAACGGGCCCTGTTTAGCTAGATTCTGACCTTTGTTTTTTAAAATAACAGTCAGAAATACCTTTTCTGCTGACCCAAAATCCCAGATGCCCAGCTTAGCGAGAGGAGCTTTCAGCTGTAGCTCTTCAACCCCATTTTCCCTGGTGTCTAATGGAACCCCTTACTCCCTGATCACTGTCCCCACCCCATTCCCTGGTGTCTAGTGGCCCCCCACCCTCTGATCACCATCCCCTGCTCACTTTTATATTTAATTTATATATTTTGACACTGGGATGCCCACCCACAGCGTCGGATGACCCCCGCCCCTGCAGCCTGTTGCTTTATTGATGCGCTAACATTGGGGGCATTTAACCCCCCCAGCAGTCTGGGACACTGGAGAGCCAACCCCCCAGTGTCCTAAAATCTTTATTTTATATATGTACCCCTGAAAAAAAGAAAACAGTCCCTGATGTCTTTTTATTTGTTTCTTTTAACCTGAAAAAAAGAAAATGGTCCCTCGTTGTCTCCCTCCTCCCCCTCCACCTATTCGACCCTCCCACTGAGCAACCCATCACCCCACTCCCCCTTGCCCTATACTTATCAGCAGAGATCATCAGCTGTCATCTTCTACGGACTGGGACACGTCTGCACAATTCAAAGCCAAACTGCGAACTGAAGAATCAAGGTAAGTGCCATATAATAGCTGTCAATGGTGTTTTGAACTTATGCTGATATCTTGGCCATTTTAAGGTATTTTTAAACCAAATGTTCAACATGGGCTTTTTGGGACCCCACCTCATGAACAGTGACACAGTCATTTTGTTACTTGGTCCCAAAAGGTGATTTCGTGGTTGCTGTGTGAAATCACCTTTCAGGACCGAGTAATGAAATGACAGTGTCAGTATTCATAGGGTGGGGTCCCAAAAAGGCCATGTTGAATATTTGGTGCAAAAATACCCAGAAATATGCAAGTTACATGTGGTTATTGACATTTTTCTACGCATGCACGTAACTTTGGCAATGTTTTATATTTTCACTCCAAATTTTCAACCCAGCTATTCTTACACACCACCTCATAAACAATACAGCTGTTATTTCTCACATCCTTCCTGAAACATATTTCTGCACCTGTAGCATGGAATGGGGTGGTTGCAAATACCTAGAAACGCCTGAGTTATGTGCGGTCATTGACATTTTTCCACGCACATGTGTAACTTTGGCAATTTGTAATATTTCCATTTCAAATTTTCAACATTGCCATTTTTTCACACCACCTCATGAATAGTACAGCTGTCTGTTTTTCAAATCCTGCTAAAAATGTTTTTTTCACACCTGTGGTGTGGAATGGTGTTATAGTTGTTTAGAATTACATTTTGACGGGGATTTGAAAATGTTCTGTACTGGGTACATGCGGTGAGATAATAAGAAGGCTATGTTAAATATTTGGGATCAAATAAGGATATTGTTGTGACAACCCACCTCTCCCTCTGTGTTGAAACAGCTTTTAGAGAGGTGTCTGTCCTCGGGTATTCACTGCCACCAGCTGGATTCGTCCAGCGCCAACCTTCAAGTTCACAAACTTGAATACGCAAACATGCAATTGCACAAGTTAGTCTGGTAGTGTGTCTCTCTTGGTTGACGAATGCTACACAGAGTTTACCTCAGCCAGTGGAAAGCAAATATTACCTAAGAAAAATGATATCACAGTCACAACTGTTGAGCAGATAAATAGCTTTTTACTTAACAGGAAGTACATTGAGCATGTACAGGATATATATTTACAACACAAAAGAATAACACTCATACAGGAAAAGTAAACACATTTTTTTAAATAACAGATGGCAAAAGAAGAAAGCTATTACTGAAATATGCTATCACTAAACTTACCCTTCCCTGTCCTTACAAGAGACACTGGTCCCTGTTCTAACTGCCAGCTCCCACGGACATAGCTACAAGGTAGGCTCCAAACTTATGTTTCTCCTTCCAGCTTCCCCAAAGCAAGAGAGAGCCTTCTCTGTCTTTCAGAAGGTTATATATTCTCTGGAGAATAGGCCATTCCTATTCCCCTTTTGAATGCACCAACCAACTAACATGTATGTATTTAATTGTCCCAATCAGAGTGAACACCTATCAGTGACCAATTATATTCCCTTTTCACCGTAAGTTTATATTTGAATGATCCAATCCATTCAAACTGCCCTGTGTACATGTCTGCAGGTCTGTGTGTGTATGGAGATGGCCACTCAAGATTTATGACCCAGCTCTTATCTAGCAGCTAGGAATTCCACAAGCTGGATGCAGCTGGACAGAGGATTTTAGCCTGAGTGTATTTTCTTTCAAACTGCTGAAAAAATAAGGCACCTACAGAATCCAAACCATTAACTCTTTCCTTCCCATTTCTGTCACAATTGTTATACTGTCTTAAAGGAGGGATGGGAGCACAGGGTCCAAATGACCCTGCACTCCCACCATAAAATAAGGATACTGTTTTCTCAATGAAGGGATGGGAAGGACCCTGCGCTCCCACCGTAAAATTAGGATACTGTTATACTATCTTAAAAAGTAAGACAATAAATTGCAAAAAACTTCATTAATGCATCAGTTAGGGTTAAAGTGACAAAAGTAGGGAAATGTGGGGTTAGGTTTTCCAACCCTAACACCACACCCCCACCCTGCACAGATGAAGACAGATCGGGGGTGGCATTGAGGTCACCAGCCCTAACACTCACCCCATTCTCCTATGCTGTGTCACCCAGTTTTTTTCTAATGGAATGGGGTGAGCGTTGGGGCTGACTACTCCAATTCCACTCTGATCCTTCTTCATCTGTGCAGGGTGAGGGTGTGGTCTTAGAGTTGGAAGCCCTAACGCCACATTTCCCTACTTTTATTGCTTTAACCCTAACTGATGCATTAACAACAGTTTTTGCAATTTATATGTATATATGTGGATATACCCACAAAGGGAGTTGTTCAGCATCAGTTTACTTTAATTTTTTTTCAGCAGGAAAGTATGCTGAGCCAATGAAAGTTTTTTTTAGATACAGCAGGATGATCTTGCTAATGAGACTTGTCTGAATAGGCCAATTCTGCAGCAAACCTTAAATAAATAAATGCCTCCTACAGGAAAAGGGTACCTGGGAGATAATAGAGCAAGTAACCATGTAACCTTGTGAGCCTTAACAACCACCCTGAAGTGTGTGTATAGCAGAGCATCAATGGATGTCTCTAGAGTGTGTTATCTTATTTTCAAAAGGGTTTGTGTTGAGAAAAAAACTGAAAGCAGACAAGACAACAGAAAGGAGTGATGAACTGTGGATATATCATGATATATCGTGACACTACCTCTGGGAAAAGGGATCTGGGAGTCATCATAAGCAACTCCCTAAAGCGATTTAGCCAATGTAACAAGGCCTGTTGTGCTGTATTGGGAAGGGGTTCGACAGCAGGAGGGAAGAGGTAACACTACCTCTCTATAGTTCACTGGTGAGGCCACAACTGGAATATTGTGCCCAGTGCTGGAGTCCCCACCTAAGAAAAGACAAAGACAGGCTAGATGTGATACAGCGTAGGGTAACCAAATGATTCAGGGACGGCAGAACAGAGCTTACAAGGATTGGCTCAAGGTTCTGAACATGTACTTACTAGAAACAAAAATGGAGAGGGGCAATATAATAGAAATGTTCAAGTTGCTGAAAGGAATGAACAATGTAGATTGTGAGGAAATATTCAGTAGAAATAGTGAATTAAGAACACAGGGACATGAGATGAAGCTGGGGGAGGGGGGATGCAGGACAGACTTGAAAAACTTTTATTTTACAAAGACAGTGACTGAGCCATAGAACAGCCTACTAGCAGAGGAGGTGGGTACAAGAATTGTTAATGATTTCAGACACAGCTGGGACCGAGTAAAAGGCTTAATAGTTGCACGGGGGGAAGCTGTAGGGCAAGGAGGGAGGCGAGGGAAATAACCCCAACTAGACAGTAGACCCCAGGGTAGGAAAGGGTAAAACAGGGTGGACTGGATGGACCAATGAACTTTTTCTGTCAACATTTTCTATGTTTCTATATTGCTGGGCCATGTGATCAAATTCCACCAATCACAGTGCAGGATTTCCTAACCCATTACCAGGGCCACTGAATTATGGTGAATGAAGTAGTCAAATTCTGTTTCTGAGATTTGACATTCCATTTAATTGCTACTCTGATATCTGGATTTTATTAGGGTCCTATTGTCTAACATTTGTTTTTGCATAAATACATGTAATTTAAGAAAGTTATATATACTTCAGTGGGGGTTAAAATGAGAAGATAAGTGATAGTGACATCAGTAACAGTAATATATCAGAAACATATTGCTGTTACTGCTATCATAATGGATAGTTTGAAGGTCCCTTTTATGACAATGCTGATGACATCACAATTGTCTAGTGTAGCACCAAAGCTAGCTGTTGGAATCAATGAAAAACAGTTAAATCTTCAAATAAACAGCAGATTTAAAAGCTGTAACTAGGAAACCACTGTTGTATACATCAAATATAAAATGGTCTGACTCAAAATATGCAATTATCACCACTTGTGAGGAGGCAGGACTTTCATAAGTCTCTCATGACTCTACCATTCATGAGTTATAGTCCTGTCCCCACTTGAAGATAAATTGCATATATAACAGGATAATTATACTGTAGTTACATGTTTGTTGCATGCAACTACATTGCAATTGCAATGCAGTTACAGTATAGTTGCACTGTAACTACAGTATACAGTAGTTAACAGACACTTATAATAAAGTGTAACCAGACCATTACATATCTCAGATATATAGAGGATATGCAATAGGTTAGCTCAAAATATGCAGTTTATCTTTTCGAGTGAGGGGCAGGACCATAACACACAAGTGAGTTATAAAAGTCCTGCCCCCACACAAGTGATGATAAACTGTATATTTTGAGTCAGATCATTCTGTGCTCAATTTAAACAACATTGGTTTACTAGTTAAACCTTTTAAATGTGCTCTTTGCAAGATATAACTTTCTATTTAATTTCAACTGCTGGCTTCAGAACTGCATTTAGCTATTGTGGTGTCATCATCATGACTGTGAAAGCTGCAGTCTGATTGGTTCAGTATGCATTGTGACATATCCTACTTTGCAAGATATTATTATATTGCTATGTTGAGTCAAGACAACACTTTTTATCTTGTTATTTATTAGTATACACATGTTGAATAACATTTCCAGGTGCGACCTGGGGTGAGGGGGAGAGGGGACAGTGGTACAAGGTAACACGCATAACAAATGATATAATGAGCAATGAAATTGTACAGTGTAAAGTGCATATAGTGAAACAAAATACAGAGGGAGAGGTATATACATCAACATGGTCAATGAGCATCATAGAGATACAGTGTAAGGTGCATCAGTGTGCATGACACAGATGGAGCAATGGACAAAGCAGTGGTTCAACTGAATTACATACAGTACACAAAAGAATATACAGATGCTCCAAAACAGTGGCAGTGGAGTAAAAAGTACATTCAGAAAGAACTTACAAATTCATAGTTTTCATGGAAAAGCACAACATGTGTGCAACAAAAGCCAAAAAGGAAAGTCAGAACAACTGACAGGAAGACAGAAAGGAAGGGGCCTAGGTCAGGTGGGGGCTTGGCAGGAGCAGGATGGGGCAGGGAGAAGTTTAATCTGGCATTTGAGGGAGAGAAGGGAGGGGAAAGGCAGAGAGCTAAGGGAAGATAGTTCCAGAGAGATGGAAGGAGAAAGGTGAAAGCAGAATACCCCACAGAGGAACAGGACTAAGGAAGGGAGAAGGTGCGTGCGACTTTGGAGCAAAGAGCATAAGAGGAAGGGGGAACAGGAGAGAGGATGGAGGATAGGTAAGGAGGAAGACACCTGAACCAGTATTTAGAGAGGAAAGGGGTGCAGTGAGTTAGGCACCATGAGGGAAGGGGAGGAATAGAGTGAGATGAATAGAGGGAACAGTGATGATTACAAAAGGGGGCATTTGTAGTGAAGCAACAGAAGGCATTTCAGAGGGTGTCCAGTCTGGTGAGGGAGGAGGCGAGGTGGTACCATAGACACTTCTGCATAGTCAAACACTAGAAGCACCATTTTAGTGACCAGCTCCTGGTGGGCCTGGGGAGAGAGTTAGTTCTCGCTGTGGTGCACGGCACTATGTTTAGGGTGGAGTTTGAAGTGGATGGCATTGATGCGGGCAGAGAAGTCAAGACTACACTCCAGTCACATGTTGAGGTATTTGAAGGTGGTATCGGGTGGAGCCATCTGGGGGGGGGGAGGCTGGCCAGTTTCTGGCTGGTGCCAAAGGTCATGGACAGGGTTATCTTAGTGTTGACCCAGAATTGGTTGGACTGAAACCAGTGTAGGTCATTGTGGAAGTTGGACTGAAGTGATTCCTCTAAGGCCAAGGCCGAGGTACTTGAGACAAAGATCATCATATCATCCGCATACATGTGAATAATGCAAACTGGCACAGATGGATGTGCACTTATTTAAAAATTTACAGAAGAGTCACGTGACACTGCTTGGCTTGATTACATGTGTCATCCTGAACTGATCAAAATTGTTATCTTTATTACCTGCACCAGCTCATTTGTGTGGTTCTTATTGTCGGACATTGTTTTTGGTGTTGGAAACATTCCCGTTCTATTTGGCTCAATTTGTTGCCTATTGAAATGAGCACTTCAGAAATTTCAAGGGAGGATTCCCTGCATATGCTGCTGCCATCATCTGAGTGGGACCAGGTCCCTAAACGTCTTAAGGCATACACCACACATACAAAAGTATTGCCAAAACTGGATGCCTCTGAACTCACTATGGAGATGTTTTTCAGGACCTTAGTGATATTAAAGTGATAATACTGGATATTTTGGTGGAGTTGAAAACTACTGAAAACTATTCAACCCACCATTGATGCCCTTACCAAGCGAGTTGGGGGTGCCAAACTAAAATTTCCTTGATTGACGACCACCAGCCTCGCCTTGACCCAAAAATGGTTGACCTTCGCTGAAAGCTAAAAAAGCTTGAAACATAGAAACATAGACTTTGATGGCAGATAAGGACTACTTGGCCCACCTAGTCTGTCATTTCCATACCTACAGGATAAGCTGCAGATCCTATTTAACCAACAGCCTATTTGTTCCTACCCCCCACAAAAATTGCCTTATGTCTGTCCCATGCATTCTTGAATTCTCCCACAGTTTTAGACCCCACACCCTCCTCAGGAAGGCTGTTCCATACGTCCACCACCCTCTCTGTGCAAAAATACTTCCTCACATTGCCCCTGAGCCATCCCCCCCCCTCTATCTTCAATTGTGTCCCCTTGCTTGCACATCCCTTTTTTTGAAAGATGCTACCCTCTTGGACTTTGTTGATTCCACTGAGGTACTTAAAAGTTTCTATCATGTCCCCCCTCTCCCTCCTTTCCTCAAGGGTATACATATTAAGCTCCTTTAGTCTCTCCTCGTATGGCTTCTCTTGCAGAGCCTGTACCATTTTAATTGCCCTCCTCTGGACTGCCTCCATCCTGTCTATGTCCTTGCGGACAAGGGGTCTCCAGAACTGGATGCAGTACTCCAGATGGGGTCTCACCAACTGTCTGTACAGAGGATTAACAACTTCCTGTTTTCTGCTGGTGATGCCTCTCCCTATACATCCCAGTATCCCCCCAGTCATCCCTACTGCCTTCTCACATTGCTTGCTAACCTTAAGGTCATCTGATATGATTACCCCCAGGTTCCTTTCCATTTTTGTTGTTGTTACTACCTCTCCCCCATTGTGTAATCTTTCCCTGGGTTTTTGTTTCCCAGGTGCATTATTTTGCACTTCTTTGCATTGAATCCTAGCTGCCATACTTCTGACCATTCCTTCAACCTTGCCAAGTCCCTTCTCATCCTTTCCACACCTCCTTGTGTATCAACCCTGTTGCAGATCTTTGTGTCATCTGCAAAGAGGTATACTTTTCCTTCCAGTCCCTCTGCAATGTCACTTGTAAAGACTTTAAAAAGGACTGGACCCAGTACTGAACCCTACGGTACCCTGCTAGTAACTCCTCTTTCTTCAGAATGGACTCCATTTACAATTACCTTCTGTGTCCTGTTGTCCAGCCAATGTTTTACCCAGGCTACCACCCTGGGACCCACTCCCAGGCTGGTTAATTTGACTATTAATCTTTTGTGTGGGACTGTGTCAAATGCCTTGCTAAAGTCTAGGTAGGCCATATCCACAACCCCTCCCCGGTGTACTACTTTTGTCACCCAGTCAAAGAAATCAATTAGATTCATCTGACATGACCTTCCCGCTGTGAACCCATGCTGCCTTGGGTCCTGTGCCCCACTGGCCTCTATAGTAGGTACTCAACAATTCTTTCCTTCAGAAGTGATTCCATCACTTTCCCTACCACAGAGGTCAAACTGACAGGTCTGTAGTTTCCTGCCTCTGTCTTGTTCCCACTTTTGTGAAGGGGAATCGCATCCACCTTTCTCCAGTCCTCAGGTACCACACCATCCTCCCATGATTTGTTAAAAAGGGTAGTCAGTGGTGTCACTAGTTCTCTCTTTAATTCTTTTAGAATTCTGGGATAAATTCCATCAGGCCCCACTGTTTTGTCCAGCTTCAGTTTTAGGAGTTCTTTCAGAACCCTTTCTTCTGTGAAAGGACTGGGATCGACCCCCCTATCCAGAGTGTTTCTGTTAATTGGATTAGGCACCTCCCTCTCCTCCTCTTTTGTGAATACTGAGCAGAAGTATTCGTTCAGTATCCCTGCTTTTTCACTGTCCCTCTCTGCCCACTGTCAGAGTGTTCTGTGAAGCATTGTTCCCCCCCCGGTAGCTGTAAGTGCTTTCTCTGGCTACTGCCTGGAAGCTTCTTGATAACGTGCACTGACGTATAGTCAGGCTGCATAGCTCAACCATTTTATTTTGTTAGTAATATAAAAAGAGAAGGGCAACGCCTTTTTGTTCTCTCAGTGTGTAAAATGAATAAAGAATGTCAATACTGCTAAGTCCCCTAGACGTCCTGTCCCCTTTGCATAAATTGTATGTTTAAAGTTGGTTGGGCACCATGTAAAATAAGCGTTTTGATTTCCCCTGACAAAATGAAAGTTTTTGAGCCATTTATACTCTGCAGGCTCTTCCTTGACAAAATACCTGCAGCTTAGCTCCGTGTTAAAAGTTTTCAGGGCGCTGCAGAAGAAATGCCCTGTTTCTGTCCTTGCGTGTTTCAGGGTTTAAAATAATAAGTGAGAACCTGGGTGCTCAATAGCTTGTTCCACGAATTGCTCAAATTAAAGAAAACTTCTTCACGACGGTACGAGTATGGACCCCAGTAATCTAAGCCTCCTTGAACGGGCGCACTATTGTGAAGGCATTTAGCCTTGTAGCTATATTTAGAATGCAGTTTTCTGGACATAGTTAAGAGAATTAAGTAGTACATACCCCATGACTTGAATGCTGGTATTTGTAGGCTGATTTTGGGTACCTGGTTGGGGGGGGGTGTTGCTGTTTTGTGGCTGGTGTTTTAAAAGCCCCGAATTCATTTCCTATCACTCCAGCTCTCTTCCAAGAGCTGGCCCGGCCATTTGTAGTCAGCTTCTTATGCTGCAGCTAGAGGTGGGTGGTGATTATTGACGCTCAGAAGATATTAGGGGGTTTCCTGACATAAAACCAGTAATAAAAATACACTTTCCTGGTCTATTTTTATGCCCTAAAGAGAAAACAAAAACATATGATTTTAATCTAGATAGCTAATACAGCCTGATAATCAGGGAAATGAGGGGAAAAACGTCCTTACTTTCCTTCACTGCTTTCTGGCTGAGGGTGCGGTCTGATGCTGTGGAAGAAACACACAGACTAATCATTAGGTGAAGCTGTATAGGGAGGGAGTGGCTCAATGTGTGCTAATTTTATACTCATGTTGAAGCCTCCTTCCTGTCTTACTGGGCAGAGCATCTCTTAATGCAGCCCACTTTTACAGTTTAGTTTACTTTATAAACTCTTCAGAGGGATACAATACAAATAGCGAATTGTAAGGTTGATTATTATAAAACAGATATGAAAATCTTTGTTATTGCAGTAAAACAACTGTAGTATTGAGATAAACAAAAGTGTTATTTTAAATTGTTGGGAGGGGTTTCAGATTATGGGAGGAGATTAGACCCTATTTAAAGAGTAAACTGAGACTCCCAAGTCAGAGAGGAATTTGGGTCTGGACAGGAACTCCAGGGAGCTCTGCCAAACGCTCCACCATGTTGGACTTTGTCTAATTTATTCATATTTTGCTATGTTGATTTGCCATTGAACCAGTTCACTGTAATTCATGTGTCCTGCTTGGAAGATGAAAGAAATAAATTTGAACTTTAATGATTGCTGATGTGTCAGACTATCAGTGCTGTCCACTTGCTCACCTGCGCCCTATCACACCCACCCACCATCCATTCTATTCAGCCTCACTATCCCTTCCTTTGTCTTTCTATGCTCCCTGATATACCTATAAAAGATTTATCCCCCTTCTTAACTGAGTTGGCTATCTTTTCCTCAGTTTTGGCCTTTGCTATTCTGACTATCCTCCCTGCTTCCTTCTGCCTTAACTGGTATATTTCTCTGTCCTGCACCTTCTGTGTTTCCTTATACTTCCTAAATGCTATCTTTTTCTCCCTAACCTTCATTGCCACCTCTTTTGAGAACCATAGTGGCTTTTTATTTTGTTTTGATTTGTTTATTTGCTTCACACAAAAGCTTGTTGCCTCTGTGATGGCAGTTTTGATGTTTCCCCATTGTTGCTCCAACCCTCCTTCTAGCCTGTTTGCTAGTGCTTTTCTAAGGCACTCTCCCATCTTGCCAAAGTCAGCCCTCCTGAAGTCCAGAACCCTCACTTTTGTATGGCTTGACTCTGTAGCTGATTTTATCATGAACCACACTGTTTGGTGGTCACTTGTTCCCAGATAGCCACCCACTTCTAGATCTGAGATCCCCTCACTGTCCCCATTTGAGAGTATGAGGTCTAAGATTGCTCCCTCATGAGTGCGTTCCAAAACTAGCTGTCTGAGGCATGCCGCTTGAAGGGCATCGAAAATGGCCCTGCTTTTGGATGTGGCTGCAGCAAAGGTGCTCCAGTTAACATCTGGCATATTAAGGTCCTCCATCAACAGTATCTCCCCTTTTTCTGCCGTCCTAAGGATGCCTCTCTATCATATCTTGTCCATTCCCTCCCTGACATGGGAGTCTTATACAACCCCTGTGTGGATTGTGGTGCCATTTCCAGTCTCTAAGGTGGCCCATAGTGCCTCCTCTCCTCCCTGTTTGCTCTTTTGTTCAGTTGCTTTCATCCCTTCCCTTACATAGAGAGTTACTCCGCCCCCTCTTCTCCCCTTCCTGTCTCTCCTGTAGGTTGTGTACCCTGATATGTTAAGATCCCAGTCATGGTTTTCTGTGTACCATGTTTCTGTGACTGCTACAATATCCAGGCATCCCTCTTCCATCAAGGCCACCAGTTCAGGGAGCTTGTTGCCCAGACTACGGGTGTTGGTACTCATTACCCTCCATTTCTTGATGGCCTTACCATTTTTGCTCCATCCCTGTCCTTATTGCGTTTGTGATTTTCTCCATTTACCCCTGCCCTTCTTCCTATCGACATCTCTATCTTGGCGCCAGGGTTGAAGATCAGGAAGGCTTGAATCGTTGCAATAACTTAGTTATTTCAGGCATCCTGGGAAAGGCTGAGAGTGCTGACACCATTGAATTTGTTCAATGGCTTTTCTCTGATTTGGTAGGCCGGAACCTTTATAATCCTGTTTATATTACTGAGTGAGCCCATAGAGTGTTAAAGGAGAAGACTCCTGTGTATTTATGATTTGGATATGTCTGATGTATTTTTGATACATTACATCAATTACCATACATATGTTAATAAGACATGAGTCATTTCTTCTGTTGCAACACATACAGTATCTAGAGTCTGAGGCTCTGACACAAGGTTGTAAAGTGTCAAGCAAGCCTTCATTTATATGCAATTGAGTCACTTGTAATACAGCCCCTCCCATTCCTTGATGTCACTGCAGCAACAGTACAGAAGAAAACATAAGGGTATCAATGCTGTCCAACCTGATTTTATTTTAAGTTTGCAATGGCTTAAGACAGTTCTGTCATGCAGTTCCACACAGAGAGTAGTACTTGTAGCCTTAATAGGTGTAGAGCAAATAATACATCGAATAGTATTTCATTCACAGGAAACAAAATCTGTTTCTTTGTGCTGCTCATTCCTCTCTGTGAGACAGTTGTAACATGCTGTGGACAGGAGTAGATTGCTTCCTTGCTTGATTGATTGATTGAGTTAATCAGTCAATCTTTATTTAACCAGGTGAACACCCTTGAGAAGATTAATTTACAAGGTGCGCCTGGGACAGATTCCCAAAGGATCACACAAGAATTTCTCCTTTGCACAAATAATACACATCTCCCTTTCAGCAGTCTGAAAGTGGAGAGCTAGATCACATACTTTAGTGTACTGTTTTGCATTTCAAATGGTCCTTAAATCTGAGTTTCGGAGTGGAAATACCAAGAGATAGAATGCATATGACATGGGAGGAATGAGCTAAGCAAACACAGAGCACTACAAACATTGAGACTGATTAGTTTCTTTACTTACAACAGCTGCAGTGTAGCATCTGATTTGTGAGGGACATCCTACTTCAAAGTCTGGCATTGCAAACTGGGGGGGAGGGAGAGACTGCCACAGCTTGTCCTCAGTACCTTCAAAGTGAAGTGTTGTAGCTCTCACATCATTGCTAATCATTTTTAATGGGAATGGGGGGCACTTTTAAAGTCATGGACCTGAGAGGCCATCACGATTCTGAAGGAGGTTAGGGAACTTGTTAAGAGTTACAGAGTAAGGGACTCTAGTAGGAATTGAACCCTAGTCTCGCAGTTCTTGTGCCTGTGCTTTCACCACTAGATCACCCTTCTCCCATATGCTGCAGCTGATGCGTCCCTGGTAACCTATTCCTTGTTATAGCTGAACTCTTTATTGCCTTACAGCAGCCATCTGATCACTGACTGCCGAATTACAAAGGGAAAGGGGCATATTTGCAAGATTGTCTCTCACTGCTGATGTCAATCAAAACATAGAATGCTAACACAAATAGAAAATAATACAACAGCTGTATAATACTGATCAAAACTCTTGTACCCAGAGTCATTTATTAGGTAAACTGTTTTTGCTAACATAAACAGTAACACAACACATACAGGCACTTCCTTGTATGAATATTGTATATACATGTCAAATCAGTGCTGCATCACACTCACACGGTCAGAGTCCCTGTTAGAACTACATTTCAAGATTTGCACAACACTTAAAGGGTTCCTCCATTATTCAAGTGGGGAACCAAACATTGTGGGTTTGGTTTACTGGTGGAACTACATTTAGTGCAGCACCATTATCTGTTGCTCTGATGACATCATCCACCAGCAACAGTGAAGGTAAAATGGAGGACAAACTCATTGATAACTTCTGGGGGCTGTATATTTTTATTTACAAACTACATTTGGACAGCAATAGCACTGCTGGCAACTGGAGGAGGCACACAGCAGTTACTTTAGGGAGTTAGGCAAATATTGGTGTGAGCAATGGGAGACTTCCCCTTTAAGGCCGTTGCCTGGGCCAAATGACCGACTCTGTCCTATTATCCTTCGCATGCTCAGTTACTTGGAGAAGCAATTTATTCAAGGCAAAGCCAAGGAATGGGGTGCCCTGCATTAGAAAAGTAAATGTTACTATATTTTTAACAACCTCACTCCTCAAACCGGGGCACTGCACGAGGAATACAAAAGAATTAAGTCTAAGTTACAGACTGCAGGGATTAGGTATCACTTTCTATACCCCGCCTGGCTGTTAAGCACAACAAATAGAGATACCTGTCAATTTCATTCTGCAAAAGAAGCAGAGAAGGGTCCGGTCTGGTGATGCTGAAGGTTGAGGTGCTGGACGCCACACTTCATGCCATGTTGGGGACCTGAGTTCAGGAGAAGGGCCTTCTGGCTGTGTTTCCCAATGTTTTTCCAACCAGGGCTGAACGCAAACTGTCTCTTGACAGAGCTCGCTGGTTTGGACTATTGAAATGGTACTAAACTTTGTTCGCGATGTGTGCTTACATCTGTTCGAGACTGGTTAACTGGCTGTTCTGGTGTTATTTTTACCAGTTCTTTTTTTCCATTTAGAGATCATTTCTGGAATGGTCTGGCAAGTTCCCACCATCTTTAGTGGCACTGTTTGTTATGGACTAATCCTCTGGCAGATTTCACTTTGGACTCTGTTTTAATGCCGTGGTTGTTCCCCTCCTATGTATAGTCATCATACTGGAGAACTGCCTCTTTGTATGGTATCCTTGCCCACTATTTTTGCTACACTGTCCTGATGGGAATTTGCTCAACATTATCAGTATTTTGCTAGCATTCCTCCCTAACATGGTCAGTTATGGCTTTCAGCAGTGTTGTTAGGCACACAGCCATGCACTGGACATTTCTGGTAGTTTACCCTATGATTATTTTGGTCTCTTTCAGGTGTGGCTGTCCCCATGAACCTTGTGTTAGTGCCTCCTCTCCGTCTTCTTCTAATTCTTTTATTGGGGTTGGGGTATTGGGTGGTGGTCCAGATGGTTGTGATCAGCCTTGGGATATCTTTTGTGATAACTATGTCTCTTTACTGTCTCTTCCTTTGCTTACACTGATCAGTCTGTTTACATGGGATGGCTTTATTGTAATCGTGGATAAATAATGAATGGTTGTTGGTATATTACTGAGGGTGGGGGGAGAATGAAATTGGTCTAACTGTCTTTATAATTTAGATTATTGGGCACTACATGCTAATACTGTGTGAATGTTACACTTTTGTGGGATGAATGGGAGGGGGGAGGGAGATGAGAGGATCGCTCCATTACTGACCTGCTGCAGCTGAGCTCCCTGCTACATATGCTGCCCACCATTTGTATTGCATAGCCTTTTGTTGTTTGCATTTCACCCCTCTTTATTCCATTCACTCCTGCCTGCCGCCAGTTAATTTTTGCACCATATATCAGGCTTGGGCCCAGGCTCAACTATTTAGATACCTGGGATTGAGGGAGGGTTGATGGTCCCTTCTCTCTGCTTTCTCTTAGATCTAATCCATGGACTGAAATCCTTTTATATGGTGTTATGCCTTATCCTTGCCCTCTGCCATCGAGCAGATAGCCCATGTGGCTTCCTATGGGAAGAACCTTCTTTTTATGCTTTACATTTGGCTTGATGTGCCAGAGGGATTGGACTACAGTGGCTGCTGCCTTAGAACTGGGTGTACTCATGGTGACTGCCACCCTTGCCACAATATAGCCAGTTTTCATGCTGGGATGTAATGTTGCTATTCTAGTTTCATGCTGTTCCCTCATGTCCTAAATAGGGATCTCAGCTACAGCTTTTTGTAATATAGTCTATGATGTCATTCTGTTAGGCAGTCCTTTGTCTGTTATTTTACTACACAGCAAGAAATAACTCCTATTTTATGGTTGTTGGCATGGTTTAATTATTGATGATGACATTGTAGGTAATATATATTGTTGTCACCAGGGATTGATGGAGCGAGGATGAGTGGCCCGGCCAGTGCACTCTCACTGACTAATGGGACCTTTTGAGAGCAGGAAGGTTGGGAATGCCCTCACCACTGTTATTTTAGACATGGTGTGAAATTGTACTAGTTTGAAAATTAATGTTTTTTTTTTATAGTCATGTTTTATTTGTTACAGTTCTTGTTTGTTACTTGCTTGTGGGTGGACAAAGGTGTGGGGGATTGTTACCCCTGCACAGTGAGGATGCTAAGCCACCAGAAGGTGTGGGGGCTAGCACACCCTGGTTTAGTCTATACTTGTTCATCCATCCTTTACTATGTCTGGTCATGTACGTTTTATAACATGGAATATAAAGGGGGCTCAGACTACAGTTAAGAGGTATGACGTGCTTCATCACTTATCTAAACTTTGGGCTCATATAGCTCTTCTTCAAGAAACCCATCTTAAGGCTGATCAATTATTGTTTTTCTTAGAACTTGGGTGGGGCAGGTCTACTGAGCTGGCCTGATGATGAATAAAGGGGGAGTGGCCATCTTGATCTTTAGAGCTGTCCAGTTCAAAAAACTTGAGGAAGGGGCAAATCCTTTAAGTTGTTACATTTTTGTGAGAGGTCTTTTAGAGCAAACTGAGCTTACTCTAGGCTCTATATATGGCCCAAATATAGATACTGTAGTCTACATCATGGATCTGTTAGGCTTACAGGCAACCTAGAGTCATTTACAAGTAGTACTGGCAGGGAATTGGAATTTACTGTTATATCCAGTCATTGATAGGACTGCTGCCTGGTGTGGGGGCCTTTCTCCTGATCAGTGATCCCTCTGAGAGCTGATGGGCGCCCTAGGCCTTGTAAATCCCTGACGTATGTTGCACCTTGATGCTAGGGATTACACTTTATTTTCCCTGACCTATGGGTCCCAGTCCCAGTTAGATTACATTCTTCTCAGTAAAGAAAGTTTTCAGGGACTGTGTTCTAGTGAAATTCAAGCCCAAATCCTTCTGGATCACTGTCCTGTCTGTCTGGAATTTTGGCCCTCTAATACACATCCTCAGAATAAGCATTGGAGGATGATTAACTAGCTTCTAAAAGACACTCAGTTCATTCAGCGGTTTAAAGCCTTTATAGTTGACTATACAGTATTTAACAAAATCAACACTCAATCCAATAAGTTGATACCTTTTGGATGGCCCTGAAGTGTGGGCTTATCAGTTGGGCAAGTGTGAGAAAAAAAAAAGTGTTCTCAATGGATTGCTGAATTACTTACTAGTATTAGGGACATTGAAAAAATGTTATCACACCATGGCCCCAAAGAGTACTTGGCTGAAGTTAGTTAACTACTGAGCTGCCTATGTGGAATTTAATAGGGAGGCAGCTAAATTTGCTATACATCAGTCTTGGGTCAAATACTTTGATCAGGGAGAAAAAGCTGGGACTTTTTTATTTTTTATTGATCACTTTTTGCCCATATCTGCCATCAGGTTCTGGCCAGGCCACGGCACCCTCATGATTTCCACCTCCTACTTAGCCTCTGCTCTCCCAGTTACCCCTGGCTTAACCCCCCAGGGGGCCGGGTCACGGCACCAGTATCATGAGACCGGTAACTGGATGGGGCAGCTTGGCCAGGTGGCTAATCAAAGCCTGGGGGCAGGGCTTCATTGAGATGGCAGGCAAGAGGTTTTGTCTCCTAGAGGCTGGGGCAGAGATGTGCAATGATGTCTGGTGTCTGTCCTTCCCCAGAGATTCTCGACCTGCATTGCTGCAGGGCGACAAGCCCGGCCTCCGCCAGGTGTTGCTCCTACAAAGAGCACACAACCCCCTCTCCCCCCTGGAGAAGGAGAGCAGTCCTAGGGATGCTCAATCCTTCTCCCCCCAGCCGGCCCTCCGATGACCTGGATCTGTTCCCGAACCCGGTTCGCCAGCGTTGCAAGCAGAAATCCAACTGCTGCGCTGGTGGGCTGGCTGGACATTTTTAGCCCTTCATATTTGACAGCAGCAGGTTTTTCATGCTATTCAAGGGCATTTGTGTCCCTGGATGACCTCAGTTGGTCACAGGCCCTCAGGATATCACCCGTAAGTTTCATTAGTTCTTTCAGGACCTTTGTTGCCTTATAGCTTTGCCTCCCTGTATTTCACAAATTCATACATACTTACATGACCTGCCTCTCCTGACGTTAACCCGGGCTCAGCAGGCACACTTGGTCTGAGCGTTTGCTCTCTGAGGTTCAGCAAGCCATCTGGGAATTGCTACCTGAACCTGATGGTTTCTCCTTGAATTTCTATAAATGCTTTAAGGAGGAACTTCATCCCCTTTTGCTGGATCTGCATAACCATCTGTTTAAGGAAGGGGTACAGGAAAGAGACCAAATGTGGGCACTCATTACGCTTATCCCAAAGCCAGGCAAGGTCCCTTCTTACATGCACAGCTGTATTTATTTTATTTATTTATATAAGTCTTTGATTACTGGGTAAGTGCACTGATACAAGGGACTGTTTTCAGGCATGACACAGGCCCACAAAGTGGCACAACGAAATATACAATATACAACAACATATACAGTGAAATATAAATACAGGTGCAATCAATGTACAGGCAGAAAATAGTTGAATACAGTATAGTTTAAAAGTCAGGGTAAAATCAACAGATACATTGTAATTTCAACAGTGTTGCAAGAACAAGACTACATTACCCTGTACCCTGTACCCAATTGTATCTGTCTGACCACAATGTGACGTGGCACCTCTGGTGAATGCCTACTGATTTTTGGCAAATCTGTGCTATGTAACTGAAACGCAATGTATGTCTTTATGTGACGAAGTACTTTTGTAAACGAGCCTCTGGCTCAAAGGTTGTAAACTGATTCTTAAATAAATAAATAAAATAAATACATTACAAATTTACACTGGGGGAATAGTGTAGGGAGAATATGAGACAGAGAGGAAAAACAGGGCAAATAGAAAATATGAATGAACAAGGCATGTTGATTCCAAAAACAAGATGAAAGACTGGATTATTGTTCAAGGAGCAGGGAACCAAGTGCTTTAGTGGTAGTACCGTTATAAAGGGGAAAAAAATTAAAAGGAAGAGAGGACAGGGTTATTGGGAAGAAGGGAATATCAGGTTGAAGAAAGGTTACCCTGGCTGACACAGCATTTTGCATCTCTCAGTAATCAGGTTTTGAGTCAGAGTTTGAAGGTGCAGTGGGTGTCAGCAGATTGAAGTGACACAGGGAGGCTGTTCCATAGGGAGGGAGCTGTAACTGATAGCACTTTGCCACCCATAGCAGTGGAAATTTTAGGTCTCTCCAAAGGGGGGACTGAGGACACACGTAGGCATCTGGGAACTGTTCTGGTTTTTAGGAGGGACACATATGGGGATGCGTTACCACCTCTTAGGGTGTTGTCAATGATGCAGCCTAGTGCAAAATCATGATAGCCAGAAAGTGGGAGCCAGCCAAGAGCCTGGAACAGGTTACAGTGGTGGGTGGAGTAAGGTGCCAGTAGTGCAAATCGACATATATTGCTATAGACAGAGGTTAGACGCAAGCAAAGGGTAGAGGACATACGAGTGTGAATGAGGGAGTAGTAGTCTAGGATATAGAGCAGGTTACCTTTGGCTATTGCTAGGTGGGCCTCTCTGGTCAGGAACTGTTTCGGTCAATATGTTGCCCTGAGCTTTTGGTTAACCCATCGTACAACAGAGTTCATGTGCTATGTGAAAGAGAGGGACGGGCCAAGGGTTACGCCCAGGTATTTGAAATGTGGGACATTTTCTAGTAAGGGTCCATCTGGCATGAGCACTAAGAGAGAGGAGCCAGGCTTGGCTATGTTGGCCAGGTATGGTTTGGACCCAAGAAGCATTGCTTTGGTTTTCTTTTTAACATTAACCAGGAGCCTGTGTGACAGGAACCAGTTATGGGTAGAGCCATAGTTCTGTGAGAGGGTAACAGATATGTTAGTCAATGACTTATTGCTGCAAAAGAGGATGAGATCAGCATATAGAAGTGATTCTCAGTGGGGAGGGAATTAATAAAGATAGAGAATAATAGTGGGCCCAGGATGGAGCCCTGGGGGTCATCCATGGAGACAGGCATGTCGGGGGAGAAGGCAGCTCCGATATATACGGACTGGGATCGACCAGATAGGTAGCTCCTAAACCACTGTAACGTCCCCAAGGAGCAGCCAAGTTGCAGAAGAGTGTTGTGTAGGAGGGGGTGGTTGACCAGGTCAAAGGCCTTGGTCAGGTGCACAAACACAGCACCCGTAGCTTTGCCCACATCCATGTTTCTAAGAACACAATTCATAAACTGGGCCAGAGCAGATGAAGTGCTGTGGGTCTTCCAAAAGCCGTGTTGCTGGCCACACAGCAGATTATGTTTCTCAATGTGATCAGACAGTCGACAATGGACTATCTTCTCATGGAGCTTGCTCAGGTGGGGGAGCAGAGAAATTGGTCTATAATTGTCAGACAAGAGGGGGGCCCCAGCTTTAAAAATGGGAATCACCTTGGCATGCTTCCAAGAAACTGGCATGGTGGATGTGGTTAGTGCCAGATTACAAATAAAGGTGAGTTGTTTGGAGATGGCAGGGGAGATCAGCTTAAGCATAGAAAGGACGAGGCCATTGCTGCCAGGGCTGCCACATTTGGGGAGACTTTTAAGGAGCTTAGCGGTGTCCTTAGTTGAGATGATCATAAAGTAGAAAGGAGGGGGTTGCTGGTGCAGGGGGCTGATCAGTGGGACCAGAAACAGGACCAGCAGGAGGCTGTGGGAAAACTTGCTTAGGTGAACTTCGAGATCCATAAACTTTAAGTTGAATGCTTTGGAGACTTCAGTGCCAGTGGGTGAGCTAAGATGAATTTTAGAGTTATGGGTACATAGGTTGAGTAGGGAACTGAGAGCACTCCAGAAGCGGTGCGGGTCCCCAAATCTATCCCTCTGCTGATTAGAGGAAATTGCACTTCTGGATCCTTGCGGTTTGTTTGCACTGATTTTTAAAGTGCCTGAATTCATTCCAGAGGCAGGAAGGGGGAATTTTTGTAGGCAGTCCATGATTTGTCCCTCAACTTCAGCAAGGCTAAGAGTTCCTGGGAGACCCAGTGGGTGCAGCCCCCTTGTAGTCTCCGGGTGGTGAGAGGGAAATGGCGATCTTGTATCTGAAGGAGGGCACTGGTGAAAAAAACCATGGTTTCAGATACATCTGTCAGGGCATATAGGCTGCTCAGTTTACTGCCCTTACATCCTCAAGGAGGGAGGAGGTATCAGGACAAGTAAAATTTCAGAAGAAGATTTGTTTGGGGGGGGGGCATTTGGGCTTGGTTGCCCAGGTGATATACATGGGGGAGTGATCACTGATTGAGTCAGACAGGATTCCTGACTGGATCACCTTTTCCTCTTTGTTTGTGATCACCCAGTCTAGGAGAGAATGGTTTGGGGTCTGAGAGTTGTGCCTGGTGGGGACAGAGATAACCTGGACCAGATTATGCTGTTTTAGCAGGTTAGAGTAGTCAGTACCAAGGCAACCCAACCAATTAAGGTTAAACTCCCCAAGGAGGATTGTGTTCCTGGGAGGGGAGAGGTTGCCTAGGCCAACCAGGTAGTTGACAAGACCGGGAATGCCCCCTGTTGGAGGGTTGTAGCAGCAACCCATATACATCTTTTTTTAAAGAGCCCAGGGTCAGTTTGGCTATGAGCCATTCACTGGGGGATGTAGGGTTGGAGTAGTGTACAGAGGTGGCATATAGGAGTTCACTGTAATAAAGTGACACACCCCTATGTTTCTTTTTGCCCGGTCTGTCCTGGCATAGCAGTGAGTACCCCGGGAGGTGGTAGGTACTATTAGGGATATGAGGTTTCAACCATGTTTCTGAAAGACCGGGGACATGGGGCTTATGGAGTGCTACCCAGGCCTCTAGGTCAGGAAATTCAGATGAGAGGCTACATAGGTTAATGTGGGCAATTTTCAGAATGGTGGGGTTGTGCCATTTATTATTGGTGGGGGCCACAGGTGAGTCAGTGGGACCCGGGTTGCTTTCTATGTCCCCTGCTAGCAGCAGAAGAGAACAGGCCAGGTTGTAGGGGCAGGGTAGTGAAGAAAGGGCAAGTGCAAGGCAGAACAGGAAAAAACAGAGTTGGCGATGCTCGAGGTTTGATAGGCATGCATAGAATAGGGAGCTCACTGGAGTAAGTTCCTGTCTGTTTACGGTGGTGGGGGGGGAGGAGGACAGGGCTAAGGACAGGAGTGCAAGATAGTAGGCATTCTTGGTCAGGGGCAAATGCAGAAGCACTGAAATCAGTAATGAGTAGAGAGCATAGTAGGAAGGCTTCCATTAGAGGGAGCGCAGCAAGGTTAATGTTTTGTGCCATAGCAGTAAGGGAAAGAGGGAGTGGGAATGCAGTATAAAGGGGACTGGGAAAGAAAAGGGGGGAGTAGGAGGGTCAGGAGCGTAGGCCCAGTTCTTTTGAATGTTGATATTAAAATATTGGCTAAGATTTTAGCTCACTTACTCTCTGCATCTGGGGAGCTGGACCCTTCTGCAGTCTTGGTCTCCCTAGATGCAGAGAAAGCTTCTGACAGTGTGAAACATAGAAACAGAGAATTTGATGGCAGATGTGACAGAGTGACCTCTATCAGGGGAAGGTGCTAGGAGTGCTTGTGAAAAGGGTGCACAAATATGTAATGTGTATAAAGATTGATGTTGTGTGGACAGTATGGCAGTTAAACAGATGTTTACTATGTTTAACTGGAGGATAACAGCCCCAGGGTTAAAGTATGGGTAGTTTTGGAGATGCTTCGCATCCTTACTAGCATGATTTATGGGACCCTGGGATGGAGCTCTACAGTGAGGGTGGGCTGGAGCTCCACCATACCCTCTTTGGGTTGGTAAGCCACTATCGGACAACCATCAGATGGTTGCCCTCTTAAGTGCGGAGGTTCGTGACAGAGTTACCTCTGTCAGGAGAAGGTGCCTGGTGAGGGGATAGTTCCCTTGTCCCCTTGTTTACCTTTTTTCACTAAAGTAGAACAAAAGGGTGGAGAGAGACTGGCAAAGTGCCAGCCTCTTTGCTGCAGGACCACTCGATGTCACTGGGTTACTTGGTTATATTTTCTGAAGTCCCTTTAAATAACCAAAACCCTGGGGAACAAGAAAGGGAAGATGGTGTTTAAATTGAGGCAATCCTGAAAGGGAGAGCAGCAGTGAAACGACTGATGTTCATTGTTTATACGAACAAGTGCATTCAGTTAGCATATAAAAGAAAGCGCAGGTCACGCTAGTTTAAATAAAACACTAGTGCCCAAATATGTAGAGAGAGGTAAAATAGTTTGGAAATGGGATCTCTCTCTCTCTCTCTCTCTCGGTGGAGCTGGCAGGATACCAGTAGTGGACAGTCAGCCGCCTGTTGTAAGAATAGGATAAATGGACATGTGTGACCCATTAGGTGTGCATTGAGCCCGATGAGGTGCTTTTCCTTTAAGATCGGAGCTGGATGCTCCAGTAGCGAAAGAAGTGCTCCTCATTTGGAGCAGAATGAAAGATGTTACTTCGGAGCAAAAGGCGTGCTCTGAAGCTCTAAAATTCATTGCATGTTGTGATGTTGTTTCTACTGTCCCAGGAGCACTCCAGAAAGAAAGGGACTGGGAGGCCCCTATTCAGTAAATATAAAACTGGTGCCCTCTCATAGAGAAATGATAGGAGGAGCGCGCCCGCTCCTCACCCTGTCTTGTGCTGGGCTGTTGAGAGGGTAGCTCAAATCCTGATTTGATTCAGGAATACCACCGTCCATAATAACAAGTGGTTGCTTGGCTGCCAGTGGTAATTGCAGCCGCCCCACTCCCCAGGAAAGCAAAACACTTGAGAAAGAAAGAGATAAGAAGTAAATAAATAGAAAAGAGGAGCATCCAAGCTCCTAGCTCTCTCTTTTTTCAGAGTGTCACAGGTGAAAACAGGAAGGCATGACACTTTTACTTTTGGACACCACAAATACACCCCAAGGTGGCGGAAGCCAAGAAAGGGCTAATAAAATGTAGGGACACTACGGGCAATAGAAAGTAAGCCCCGTAGCATCCTAGAAGAAAGAAAATGATCAAGGAAAGATAGAATAGCCACAGAAATGTTGTAACTGAGGCTGTCAAGGTAAAAAGGGCCGAAATGAAAAGTTCAGCCAACAGGCTGAAATTTCAGCTATCGGGTATAGCAGGGGTACTAAGGTTGTTGGTTAAAAAGGAGTAACAGTAATAGAGCTGCAGTGAGGCTCAAAAATATACATGGGACCCATGAATGAAGAATCCTGTTCAGCATAACATAGATAGAAACATCTGCTGCACACTCCTGAATTTTCCCAGGTTAAAAAACATACCCAAAACAGCACCATATTTTATGTTAGTGTATGAAGGTAACCACGAGGTTACCACCCTGTAGCTTTCAAGGCCTAAGTGTCTCTAGTCCAAAACTACAGCATCATTCAAAGTAGTATGAAAAGAAAACTTTTACTGGTAATTGATAAGTCCCTTCAAGTGTCCCCTTCTGAGTAGTTATCTCTCAGTAAACGAACGGCAGCAAACTTGTGCTCCAACACCTCCACTTTCTTGCTGGCCTCCTATGGATCCATGAAGATGGATGTGTGGCCTCTGCAATGTGTGCGCAGGCCAGCAAGCATTAAGAGTGAGTGCACAATTCTAAGGCTCCAGAGGCAAGCACTTACTGCATTGAATTTCTTCCTCCTTGTATGGGTGGCAAAGGAAAGATCCGGGAAAAGGCGCAGAGTATTCCCGTGAAATTAAAATCTTGTGACTCCCTTGTGGCTTGCAGGAACAAGTCCTGAATTGCTATCCCTATGGTAATAATTAGGATAGCCCTTGGAAGGTCAGGCTGCTGTGGGGTGGCCCAAGGGGAGATACTGTAGGCTTTTTAAAGTTGTGGGGCTGGCATGTTCCCTGCCTCTATACCCAGTGCACCGAGTAGCCATACTTGGAGAAAGGCTACAAGGTCCGAACCTTCAGTACCTTCCGTCAGTCCAAGAAGTCTCAAATTAACTGCTCTCTGGATGTTTTCAATGGTCTCTGTCCGATATCTAAGCTGATTATTCTCCTGAACCAGCTTAGTGGTCACATTTATAGCCTTGGTAGCTTGAACCTCCACCTGAGCAGCTGTCTTGGTAGCCGATTCTATTTTTGGGTCTTGTTTCTCCATCCAAAGAATCTCCTCTACTTTGCCATCGATGGCATTCATAGGTAAGGCCAAGGAGTTCCATGGTGGAGTACTGGAGTTAGATGATCCAGCAGGCAATGTTGGGGCCTGCGGTTCTGTAGGTTGCATGTTTTTGGAACCACTTGCACCTCCTTTGGTTGTCTGACCCATAGAAATATTTGGTATCATTCAATTCCTCCTTAGAAGCTTTACTCAGTTTTGCAGCTCAAAGTTCAAGATAGTGGGAGTTTTTTATTTATTTTTATGATTACAAGTAGAAATCTGCAGAGATGAGGTGAAGCAATTCTATTTGGCAAGAGTGCTCAATAGCGCCCCCCCCCCAGGTCTGATTTGTGAAGACTCAGGAGAGGTGAAACCATATTGGGTTTTACTTTTGTTGCCTGCAGGGTGGGGGTTGGGTATTTAGTTGGGAATTGCCACTTTAATCTGAACCCCAACTGGTGCATTAATGAAGTTTTTTTTTGATTTTATATATGTATATACATATGTATATAGATAGATGTATGTAACTAGAATCCCAGTAAGACCTAGTGGTAGGCAGAGAAGGCAGCTTGTGAAACTCCAGTTAAATGGATTTCACACTGTCTCACTCTGTTCTCAGTCTCAGCTGAGACTGAGGGATGAGCTCATTTTAGAACTGTCACAGCTGCATAAGCCACACTGGAATGTGGCAGTTCGAGGTTAGAGTAGAACATTGGGGAATTTGAAGCCAGTCTGTGCGCAGTCAGAGAGAGACTGTAGTGCAGCAGAGTGTGTGCAGGCTCAGAGTTTTAGACTCTGTTTCAGAGCTACTTTTGTTTTTGGTGAGTGTTTCCACCTGAAGAGGAACACAGGAACTGATAATTGAAGTGGTGGAGATCACTCTCAATGGTTCAGAGCCCCATCCCTGAGGGGATGGGGGGAAGGTGTCTTCCTGTTTTCCAGGAGCAACCCCCCTGGGTCCGGCTAAGGGAAAGAAGCTGCCTGTTTGAGTTGTGCTGAGGCACCAGAAACTCTGAAAGGAAGATTCCTTGTGGAGGCAACGCCTGTGGGGCACCTACAACCAAAGGGTGAGCTTGCTCTGTAAAAGGGCCAAGTGTTTTCACCTGAAACAGAACGAAACTAAAGGGACTGTTACTGTGGGGTCAGAAAAAGATAGCCAAGTACAGTTGGAAGATGTGGGGATTGAACTGCTTAGCTCAGTGGGGGGTCTAGAGTAATGAACAAAGCCATTACTGTTACCATTGCCCTTTCCGCTTGCAGTTCGTACCCATTTCACTTACCGTTCACATCTATGCCACCATGTGCATTATCCTTTGCGTTTTCATTTGCGTTTGCATTTCCGTTATTTTTTACCATTTATGTCTACAGTACTGTTTCTATTTCTATTTCGTTTTGTGTCACCATGCCCATTACCATTTGCATTTGAGGGCACCATGTTACTATGTGATAAGACATCACATGGCGGACCATTCCCATCTATGCCACTGTGTGCGTTACTCTTTCTGTTCTCATTCACTCTTGCATTACCATGTGCACCACTGTTACTGCTTCTGTTTGTGTTGCTGTTCCTGTTACTATGTCACAAGGGATCACGTGACGGGAGCGCGGGGTCCTTGCTCCCGCCGTTGCATTACATTCACTATTTCTCATTATCATTCTCAAAAAGAAGGGAAATTAGAGGCAAAAAACTCAGTTTAATGCATCAGTTAGGGTTGTTCCACAGCGACAAAAGTGAGGAAATTCAGTGTTAGGGTTGAAAACCCCCCTTGGACCAACCAGCCCACCCCCCCAACTGGCATTGGGGTGAGCATTGGGGTCTTCGGTCCTAAGTCTCACCCCATTCTCCTATAATTTCTGCTTTATGCATGTGATGGGGTGAGAGTTAGGCCATGACCCCAATGTGCAGCCCAATGCCAGTTGGGGGTGGGCTGGTGGTCCAAGGGGGTCTTAATCCCAATAATCGAATTTCCATTTTTGTTGCTGTGGAACAACCCTAACTGATGTCATTAAATGGATTTTTTTGTTCTTATATATATATATATATATATAGAGAGAGAGAGAGAGAGAGAGATAGTGAGAGAGAGAGAGAGAGAGAGAGATAGAGATTGACATAGAGATAGAGAGAGAGATAGAGAAAGAGAGAGAGAGACAGAGAGAGATAGAGATAGAGAGAGAGAGAGATAGAGATAGAGATAGAGAGAGAGAGATAGAGAGATATATATATATATAGAGAGAGAGAGAGAGAGAGAGAGAGAGAGAGAGAGAGAGAGAGATAGATATATGTATATAGCAGTACAGCAAAGCACTGTAAATCAAAATGAAAATGAAAATAGCACAGCAAATACTATATATATATATCTACACACACACACACACACACACACACACACACACACACACACACACATACATATATGTAAATACAGCAAAGTACTGTAAATAAATCAAAATGAAAATGAAAATTGCACAGGAAATGTTTTACAGCAAAATAAATGTGATGTACGGTAGGGCTGTGTGGACTATTCTGCGGGAGATCCAAACCCCCAGATTGAATCTGCAATCCATAGATCCAGATAAATATGGACTGCACTGCAGAACTCCAGTTCTGGGTTCATGGAGTGCCATTTAGTATACTGTTGCCATGGGGATGCCATCGGCCCACTCGCTCCACGTACAGGTGTCCAGCGGCATCCAGTCAGGCAACAGATAGTCTCATTATGCACTCATGGTATATTACTGTGCTGAGTGCGTAACGTGGCCCAGATGAGTTGGAGGATGGTTGGAGGAGCACCTTGCTCACTGCAGCAGAGCACAGCCACCAGAAGAAGTTGCCATAAAGAAAAAAAACACATAATATAAAATAAATATACATTTTTGTAGGGGAGGAAAGAAACTAGAGAGGAGAGAGAAAGGAGACTTAACTGGAGGGGGGAACTAATTGTCAGGGAAAGGTGAGGATGGAGTTGGAACTGGAGAAAGGAATCTGGAGAGACTGGGGAAATAATGGTGGCCTGGATGGCTGCTGGGGGAGGCAAAAGGCAGGCATTGTGTACATGAGCAAGGGCAGGCTGGCAGAATCTTTGACTTGTGCCATTCCAGAAGATCCAGAGGACAGAGTGAGAGACTACTGGGGGCCCAAGAGAAATTTTACAGTTACAGAAAATCCCGAATGAAAGATTTTTTTCTTTTCTTGGCCTTAGACAGTGTGGCTACGTACATGAGCAAGGGTAGGCTCACAGTCTTTGACTTGTGCCATTCCAGATCCAAAGTAGAGAGGGAGAGACTGTTGAGAGCCTTAGAAAAATTTTACAGTTGCAGAAAATCTCAAATAAAAGTTTTATTTTATTTTCATGGCCTCAGACAGTGTGGCTATGTACATGAGCAAGGGCTGGATGGCAAAATCTTTGACTTGTGCCATTCCAGTCCCAGAGGAGAGAGGGAGAGACTACTGGGGCCCCAAAAGAAATTTTACAGTTACAGAAAATCCCAAATAAAAGTTTTTCTCCTGGCTTCAGTGTGGCTGTGTGTAAAGGGCAAGGGCAGCTGGCTGACAAAATAAATCTTTGACTTGTGTCATCTAGAGGGAAGAGAAGGAGACTGCGGGGGGGGGCTATGAGAAATGTAACAGTCCTAGTAATCCCAAATAAAAAAAAATGTCCTGGCTTCAGTGTGGCTGTGTGTACAGTGCAAGGGCAGCAGTCTGGCAAAATAAATCTTTGACTTGTGCCATCCAGAGGGGAGAGAGGGAGACTGCAGGGGGTCCGCAAGAAATTGAACAGTCCCAGAAATCCCCCCCCAATTTTTTCCTGGCTTCAGTGTGGCTGTGAGTACAGGGCAAGGGCAGTAGGCTGGCAAAATAAATTTGACTTGTGCCATCCACAGGGGGGAGAGCGGGAGACTGCAAAGGGGCCAATGAGAAATTTAACAGTCCTGGAAATCCCAAATAAAAAAAAAAATCTGGTTTCAGTGTGGCTGCAAGGGCAGCAGGCTTGCAAAATAAACCTTGGACTTGTACCATCCAGTCATGATCACTTGTTAACGTTTATTCATGATTTCATGTATTAAAGAAAATACTGTTTGGACAAACAACATACAAGTTGATGCACCTGTGATGCTGGCTGTGGGTGGCCCAGGTGATAAAACCTGACTTTGTGACTTGTAGCAGGCTGTTTACACTAAAACACAAGTAAATTACAACTACACACAAGTGCCATCATCATCATCACTCATTCCCCATTATTCCTACTTATTATCATTAGTTTTATAGTATATCGTGTTACATTACGTATAAGCATTAACCAACCCCAGTGTGGGACTGTGCTGTGTGTGGTTATGCACCAGAAGTGCCTGCATATCCAATACAAATTCTGAGACACATTTAACAGTTGCCGAATTTAGTCACTTAACAGTAACTGTACTGCAGAAGTCAGTCAGGTAATCTTGGAAGGAAGTGGTGGTGGACTGCTGTGCTGTCGGTGTGCTGTGTACAGTCATGAGTCACAACAGTAAATTTGTCCCTGACCTGTGGGTGTGGGTGGGAGTCATCTGAAGGACATCACATTAGTTAGAGGGATCTTTCTTTACAGGATAGAATGCTAAGAAAAAATGGATCAAAGTATTGATGAGGCGCATTCTCAGGTAGGCAGTGGCACTGCAAAAGACAGCAATCAGCCTGAAAAAGGAAAACAAAA
The DNA here is from genome assembly GCA_016271365.2 of Neoceratodus forsteri. Classification (NCBI taxonomy): domain Eukaryota; kingdom Metazoa; phylum Chordata; order Ceratodontiformes; family Ceratodontidae; genus Neoceratodus; species Neoceratodus forsteri. The sequence continues at coordinate 82,056,252 of CM057453.1, forward strand.
TCAAACCCCAAAAAGGGATTTTTTTCACGTCTAAGGTTTTGTCTTCCAAGCGAATACTTGAATCCAAAAAAGGTGAATGTCTTGGATCATTATCAGTCCCAAGTTAAAAAAAAGTTATGTAGTTAAAAAAACAAAGGATTGGTGGATACCACCTGCAGAGGCACCCAAAAGTATGGAACAATTGCATACTATGCTACTGCTAGTCCCTCATCCGATTCTTCTGAGGTTGACACCTGACGAGGCTGATAATAAAGCTGAAGAGAATGATCAGGCAGCACAAGGTTTACTGGAGCGGATGGAAAATGCAGATGAGAAAGAAACAGACAGAAATGTTTTGGTTGTGAAGGGGGGCAGTGGGGATAAACCACAAGAGGAACAGGCCTAAGAAAGATCCATGGGAGAGGGGCCCTGATAAGGTGACTGAAGTGCAGTGCTTTTCTAGGAAAAGAACTAAAAATATCATCTTCAGTTTGGTCATTATTCTCCATTAGTGCTTCCAATGAGTTGGTAGCAACATGAGCTATTTGCAATTGGGCAATCAGCAGGGGTAAAAAGAAAGGAGCATTGGGAACTTCAGCACTGAAAAGGCACCTAGACAGATGTCATAACATTACTGAGAACTCTAGTTTGAGTCTTGAAGAGAAAGTGACAGTGATCGCTCACTACATTCAGGGGTAACTCCCATAGATGAAAGCAGAGGCAGCCTCTGCAGCACTACTGAAACACCTCCACCACCACTTCCTCCCATTCAAATGACTCCTCCTACTGTTACTGAAAGTGACCATTTGTCCAAAAGCCCTCCTCCTCCTCCTTCAAGGAGACAGCTTACCATCTCAGAAACGTTTGAGTGTAAAGCCAAATATGCCTCGACTCACCCTGTTGCTGTTACAATAACCAAAACATTTCAGAAATGATAGCTGTTGATTTGCTACCATGTAACGTGGTTGAACATATAGGATTCAGGCGGCTGTTTGAGTACCTTGAACCTTGATATAGTATACCATCACAGAAATACTTCTCAACAACAGGGATTCCAGATCTTTACGATGTCATATGTGAAAAATTAAGATGCGTCTTGTGCAGTGCTGTTGGGAGAGTGGCACATCTCACAACAGATATCTGGACAAGCTGTCAGCCTGAACCCTTAATGTCTGTCATGGCACATTGGGCATGTTTTGATAATTCACATGGGACTGGGGACAGTGAAACATCACACTTTGCTGTTCTAAGAATGTTTTATTTTCCATTTGAACACACGTCATACAACATCAATGAAGAGCTCCAAAAACCAATACAGCAATGACTCACTTCACAGGAGCTGACAGTTGGCTTTATGGTTGCAGATAATGGGTCCAACATAAGGAAGGCCTTGGAAGAGGCGGGCTTTGTTCACATCCACTGCTTTGCACATTGCTTAAATTTAATTGTTCACGGTTTTCACAATGACGACAGGGAGATGAAGGCTCTCATTAGAGATGAAGGCTCTCGTTAGCAATGCTTAAAAAAATATGCACTCATTTCAGTCACTCAAGCAAAGCCCGTCACTTGTTTGTAAAAATACAGCAGGAGCACAGTTTACCTTTGCACAGACTGATCCAAGACCTTTCTACTCGATGGAATTCAGCCTTTTATATGCTCCAAAGTCTGGTGGAACAAAAGAAAGATGTCAGACAATACACCTTGGAAAATAAAATTGGTAATGCACATGTCTATATTACTCCACCACAGTGGACCATACTGGAGTTTCTCATTGTACTGCTTCTGCCATTAGAGGAAATCACCAGGGAGGTTTGTGCAAACACAGCAACTCTCAGCCAGGTGATACCCCTAATAAAAATGTTAAAATTATGATTGAATCTGATTAGGGAAAAGTTAGAGAAGCAAAACATTTCCATGATCATACAGGTTGCCAGTGGTTCTATTGACACATGCAGGTTACCCCCCAGAATACAAGCTGTAACGAGATGTATGATCAAAAAAGTTGAAGAAGATGACAAACTATGTAAAATTCTTCATTCTGAGTACTACATTAAAGAAACAATCTTGGACCCACAATACAAATCAAAGCAACTATTGAGTGATGATGATGATGACACTTGTTTTGAGATAAACAGGAAATAATTGGCAAGGTATGTGCTGTCAGGGAACAGAGTACAACATCAGTACCACATTCAGAATCTTCTTCACAACACAGCACAGCATCAAGTGACCCATCCTCTACTGTTGTGGCATTTTCTCCCTCTTCCTCCTCAGCCACTGCAGCTGAATCTTCTTCTTCACCACCAGCCAAACATAGCACTGTCCCACAGTCACTTGATTCAGCTTCATATCTTTGGAGTGACTTAGAAGATGTAATTGTAACATCTTCATCTGTCTCTTGTAACACAGCCTCAGTACAGACCATCGCTGAAATGTACCTGGCAGAGCCCAATATCAGCTGGAATGCTGATCCTTTAAAATACTAGAAATCCAAAACAAAATATGTGGCCTGCTTTAGTAAACATTTCAGTGAAGTATATGAATTGCCCTCCGACTAGCGTCTGTTCAGTACGATTGTTTAGTTCAGCTGGTAATGCAATTTCTGACAAATGATCCTGTCTGACACCAGAAAATGCTGAGTGCCTCACATTTCTCAAAGTCAACATTCACTTTAATTTCAAATATGATACCTGAGTAAAACATACACTTACTGCTCTGAGTAGGCCCTATCTACAAAACACTTTCAAGAATTCGTGCCTATGGTGAAAATCTTTTGTGAATAGGATCTACTACATGAGGTAGCAATTCATTGCAAAAAGTCAGGTCAGGATGGACTAGGCCAGGTAACTATTACTTGAATGATCACATGAGCAACATAGAACAAAATAATACCATCAGTGGGTTCTGAGTCCAAATACGGTAAGCAACTGCATTTCATGTCACAAACTTACTTGGTGGTACCTGGTACCATTGGTTGATCTGGAATGTAGGGTACTGCTGTCTACTACTACTACTACTATCACTTTTTATCCTCACAAGTCATGGTTACTACTTGTCACTTTTTGTCCTTACTCCAGTCTTTACTACTACTACCACATGTCATTTTGTTTGCCCTCAGCAACTGATCCTGACTGTACTGTTTTAATTTTCGTACAGTACATGGCTTAGCAGATGTCTGAAACCCAGAAATTGTATAGTCTTTGCATATTTCTCACATTCCCCATATATTTGGCTGTGATTACTGCACAGAAAAAAATGCTACTAAATTCATATAACTTCTTTATTGTTTCTGTGTGCTTGGTTTGCTAGCCTGGTTGCAGCTCACTTACAGTAACTGGCCTGAGATTATTGCTATATTTTATTTTTGATACTTAAATTACTTGGCAGTGGCTGGCAGCAATTGTGAAACTAGGAAGAATGTAATTGTGTTGTGTGTCATCAGATCTTCAGGTCACAGTGGCAAACTTTTTTATGACTGCACTGCACTTGACCGATGAGATGTGTGACTGGCTGCCTGCCTGGGTGGTGATCACTATGTCTTTCATTTTTTCTTCTTCAAGGATTCAGTGTGTTGATCAGATTCATTAGAAGTACAGTACAGTAGTTGTAGTACTAGCAAACATTACCACCTCTTGGACCAGGTAGTGTTTCATATACCACAGTACACTGAGGCATGCAAAGCAGTTGCATCATTCTCATGGGTAGGGTGGTGGGCTCTTTAGCGCTGTTCATTTGATCATCATTTCCATTTCTTTGGCCTGTTCAGCTCTGACTGGAACATCCATCAAAATAATACCTACACAGCACCATTAATAAAAAAAAATCTTAGCTGCCTGGCAGTTCCTGCAGTGTTTGGTGGTGCTATGATATAGGTATTTGCATCTGTCTGTCTGTCTGTCTGTCTATCTCTTTCTGTCTCTCACATTACACTCATATCACGGACCCGAGCAGGATATGCCACCATTACAGGCCAGCTGTGAAGGGGCTAGTGGTGAGTGATTGCTTTTTAATTTAGCCGTTTTAATTAAATTTTTATACAGATAACTCATTAAATTATTTCCTTTGGGCCTCTGTGTCAAATGTGAACAACTTTGGCCACTTTTATGGATTTTATTCATATTTTCTCAAATATTTGTTAATAAATCAGAGCTAATAAGAACAAAACAGAACTTCACCGTGTTCTGGTTCTTATTTAGTAAGGGTCAGAACTTTACCGAGTTGTCCCAGCCCTAATGTACAGTAGATTCACTGCTCTGGTATAAAATGGCAGCTTCTGTAAAATTCCATAATTTATACCATTTTGGTTCTGGTACATACCATTAAACAGTGGCCCTGCCCATAATCTATGTCTGTCTATCTGTCTGTCTGTCTGTCTATCTATCTATCTATCTATCTATCTATCTGTCTATCTGCCTATCTACTGTACCTATCATGCAATTAGTTTTACAGGTAAGCAATATAAGAACATTTAGAAGGGAAAATCAGGAAAAACAATTTTGGGATTAGCTAAAGATCAGTGGTTTATGAGGTAATCCAGTCTGCAGTAAAATCATGCTCATGTTATTCTGTAATTTAAATAGCTGTTGTAATTACAGGTAGCAGTATCTAAGTGAAGCACATCCCAAGTATAAAAGAAATAGAAGGTGGATAAAATGTTTGTGCAGGTTGAAAATACCCTTACAAATGCGTTATAATTTAATTGGTCAAACCACCGAGTTTCATCATCCTCATTTGTGGTTATCTCAGAGGCACTACATTAACAAACAAGGGACATGCCTGGGCGTGCACTCTTCTTTTCATATGAAGCACAGTAAGGGGCCGTGTTTGGAACACACAGAAGCAAATGTTCTGGTACTATTGCTAAATGCACTGGCGTCACATTTGAAATAGGTCACCTTTTTTCCCCACCATGTCAGAGTTGAGTGCTATTCAAAAACAATGCTGTGAATTGTAAATCAATTCCAGAAGCATCACATTCAATGTTACTGTTACTGGGTGCATCAGGAGCAAGTGACTTTTCAGTTAGCACTGAAAAGTGGTGCCGACTGAATTTCCAAAAGTAAGTGAAGTAAGGTAGAGTACTGCAGTGTCCGACTGGCTCACCTGGATTCAAGGAAATTTCCAGGTAGGCCTTCTCAGTTTGACTCCTTCCAATCTTCCAAACTGAAAAATCCTAGCATATTGCATATATTTTCTTATTAAATATGTTTTTCAGATCACTGTAAGTAAATGTAAGATGCAAACACAGAGCCAGTGTACCCAATGTAAGTAAAATGCACGTATGAATGGGTTCACCCTCCCCTCCACACTTATTTTCCAGGCAGGACCAGACACCAACATTTCAGGTGGAACCCCATGTCACAGTCCAGTTCTGGAGCACAGGGAAAAAAGTAAGTTCTGTATCAGTGTGAGTGCTGCAAAATCATAATTAGCTATGATGTACTTTCTGTTACATGTTTGACACCCATTACCCATTTATTTTCAGTATCTGAGAAATGAGAATAATGCCATGTGCAGGTGTGAGTTATGACGATTTTTCACACAACCGAGGTGCATGAAAAATCCTCAAACAAACTTTGCACAAGCATAATTTTTTACCATATCTGGTGCAAGGTTTCAGAGAGAAAAACTAGTTGTATTTGTGCACGTGAGCATGTCCCTGAGCAGCTACCATACTCGCACAAATACAGTGAAGTAAGAGTATAAGGAAGAAAATGCCATCATAACCCACTATTGAGTTTTTACGGAATTCAGCGGGTTCTTACGGCATTTTATCAGACATGCATATCCAGCAATTATAGAGGATCACCAGTTGTTATATGCCATGAGTTGCTGCTAGTAGTGAATAATGGACTGTGAATAATGGAGTGTGACCACCATCTCAAAATGAAAACAAAAACTCTGTTACCCACTGCTTGTAGCAGATAACTGTTACCTATAAAACTACTATAGAACCATACCACTCTACACTACAGATGAGCCAATGTCAAATTTTTATTTGGTAAGTATACCAAAGACGTACGTTTTGGATACTGGTGAAGAAACTTAGAAACATAGAATTGTTTGGCAGAAAAGGACTGCTTGGCCCACCCAGTCTGCCCAAATGGTCCCTGCCTTGTTTGCCTCCACAGACCTTAACTGGATTTTGTTGACCCTCCCTCCTCCCTGCCTATTCACTTATTTATCTCTATTAATTTATTTGAACATATCGGAATTAACCTTTGAGTCAGAGACTCCTTCACAAAGGCTCCACATCATTCCCTTACATTAGATTTCCTTATGTCTATCCCATACATTCTTGAAGCCCCCTGCTGTTTTGCCTCCACCACATCTACTGGCAGTCTGTTCCAAATGTCTATGACTTTCAGTGAAGTAGCAATTCTCACATCCCTCTTTAACTCCCCACCCCAGCTTCATGCATGCCCTGTGGTCCTGGTGCTCTTCCTTCTTTGATAGAGACTCCCCTGCTGCACCCTGCTTATCCCCATGAGGTACATGTAGATCTCTATCATGTTCCCTCTTGCTCTCCTCTCTGCCAAGGTGTATATGTTGAGATCCCTCAGCCACTCCTCATAGGGCTTTTGGTGCAACCCCTGCACCATTTCAATTGTTCTCCTCTGGACTGCCTCCACCCTTTCTACGTCCTTTCTGAGGTGTGGCCTCCAGAACTGGATACAATACTTCAGTTGGGGGTCTCATTAGTGAGCGATACAGTGGCAACACCACCTTTCTCCTCCTGATGGAGATACCTCTCCCAATGCATTCCAGCATTGCACTGGCCTGTCCACTGCTTTGTCATGCTGTACTGCAACTTTGAGGTCATCAGATATGATAACATGTCCTCAAGGACCCTTTACTGCTTAGTGACTGACAGTACCTCCTTCCCATCCTATTCCCAGTTCCTCTACCTTAGGAGTATAATTCTGTACTTTTTGATGTTGAACCCCAGCTGCCATGTTTTTGACCACTCCTTGAGTTTCCCAGATCCCTATGCATTCGTTCCACCCTCTCCTGATTGTCCACCCTATGACAGATTTTGGTACCAACTGCAAAAAGGCACATCTTCCCTTCTAATTAATCTACAGTGTAACTTATGAAGACACTGAAGAGCACCATTCCCCGTATTGAGCCCCACAGCACCCTGCTATTACTCTTCCATCCTTAGAATGAGTGCAATCAACCACCACCCTCTGTCTCCTATCCATTAACCAATTTCTAACCCTGTTCATCACGTTGGATCCCACACCTAGGCTGCTCAATTTATTAATCAGTCTCCTGTGCAGCACAGTGTCAAAGGCCTTGCAAAAGTCCAAATTGGTCATGTCCACTGCCCTCCCCTTATCCTTTTCCCTTGTCACTCAATCAAAGAAATCAGATTCATCTGGCATGACCCCCCACCAATCCATGCTGACTTTGGTCTTGCAGCCCATTTGATTCAAGATACTCTTCCCACCTTTTGTTTAACAGTGTTTCCATTAATTTCACCACCACTGAGGTGAGACTCACCAGCCTATAATTGGTAGCCTCTTCCTTGCTGCTGCTGTTATGTAGAGGGACCATGTCTGCTCTCCTCCAGTCCTCCAGAACCATGCCTGATTCGGGTGAGCTGTTGAATAAGCCTATCAGCAGTGCAGGCAGAACCTCCGAGTTCCTTTAGTACCCTTGGATGTATACTGTCTGGTCCCATAGCCTTGACCACTTTCAGAACTGCAAGTCCTGACAGGGCTCTATCCTTTGAAAATGAACTCGAGTCTGCCTCCCCCACTCCTTGATCTTGCTGCTCCCGGTGGTCTGTCCCCTCTCACTCTACTGTGTGAAGACTGAGCAGAAGTACCTGTTTAGAATGTCTTCCTTTGGTCCCCCTCTCCTCCTTATCCTCAGTATCTCTGTCCCCTTGCCTTCCTCTTCTCACTTACTTGAAGAAAGTCTTATCTCCATTTGCTACCCCTTTTGCTATCATTTCCTCTGTTTGTGCCTTTGCCCGCTACCCTGCCTTCCCTGCTTTGTACCTGGTACACCTCCTTGTCTCCCTGGCTTTGCTTTCCCTTATACTTCCTGAATGCCACCTTTTTTCCCTTCACCTTTGCAGCCAATTCCCTAGAGTACCTTAGCAGTGTCTTTCATTTTGTTTTTACTCACTTCTTTCATTCAGAGGCTGGTTGTCTTAATTATGTCCTCTCTTGTTTTTCACCACTGTTCCTCTACCCCTCCCTGGCAACATGCCCCCACCCCACTAGGCAGCCTCTGAGGAAGTCTCCCATTTCTTTATCCCTTAAGTCCAGGACGTTAACTCTCATGTGGTTTGCTTCTGCTCCTGTCTTAATGTTAAACTACACTGTACAGTGATCACTGGTAGATATACAGAGAGACAGAGGGACAGACAGAGAGACAGACAGACAGATAATTTTATTTATGGAGCACCCAATTCTTGAGACCCTGGGCGCTGTACAATAAAAGCCATAATACAAAACCAATTATTTAAAAACAGACATAAGCCACACATATAATAAAATCATTATGAATATAGACTCCCATCTATCTATTCAAAGCAGCATCAATCAATAAAAGCTAGTTGGAACAGTTATGTCTTTAATCCCCTTTTAAAGGCTTCCACCAAGGGAGCCCCCCTCTCAAATAGTCAGGTAAGGAGTTCTACAGGGTTGGCATGGCCACCGCAAATGCTCTGTCTCCTGAATGCTGCAACCTAACCCTGGGAACCCCAAGGAGGCCTCCCTCGGCAGAACAGAGCATCTGGGCCAGATGGTAAGAGACAAGGAGATCTTGCAGATAGGTGGGACCCCCATCATGTAGGGTTTTATAGGTAAAGAGCCCTATCTTGAAGACAATCCTCCACCTGACTGGCAGCCAGTGCAGTCCATGGAGGACTGGGGTAATATGCTCGCATCTCCTTACCCCAGTCAAAAGCCTTGCCACCGCATTCTGCACCAGCTGCAGCCTACGGAGGTTGTCTCCAGATAACCCAAGGTACAGGGCATTACAGTAATATAGCCTGGAAGTTCTGAAAGCATGTACCAGTGTGGGCAGGTCCTCAGGAGGGATCAGAGCTTTGATTCAGGTGATATTCCCAAGATGGTAAAATCCACTTTTGACCATGGCTGACACCTGAGCCTCAAGTGTCAAGCTGTCACCTAGGATCACACCCAAATCCTTCACCTGTCTAGAAGGTGCAAGGGGAACACCCCCCAACACTAGGCTAGGGGACAATCCCCCATTTCCCCTCCTCCATGATGACCCAGCTCTACCACCAGTACCTCAGTCTTGTCTGGGTTGAGCCTAAGCCAGTTTTGAAGCATCCATGACTGGATTTCCTTGAGGCAGCTGTTAAATACAGGGTCTGACACCTGTACATTGGGTGTACAGGACAGGTACAGTTGGGTATCATCTGAATAGCAGTGAAAACCCAACCAGTACTGCCTGATAATGTTCCCCAATGGCAGCATGTACACCGTGAACAATAAGGATGACAAGACTGACCCCTGTGGCACCCCACAACTCAGAGGATTTGGACTAGATGAGACAAGTCTCATTTTCATCCTCTGCACTCTATCAGGTATGACCTGAACCAGTTGATGACATTACCGGACAGGCCACACCAGAACCGCAGGCCATCAAGCAGCACCTTATGGTCCAAGGCGTCAAAGCTTCAGAGAGGTCCAGGACAACCAAGGTGGTATGGGCACTCCTGTCCCTCACCATCAGGAGATCATTAAGTACCCTTACCAGGGCAGTTGCCATACTATGCCCCGCCTGGAACCCAGACTGGAAAGGCTCATAAGTAGAAGAAGATGCGAGATGTCTGTCAAGCTGAACGGCCACCACTTTTTCTATAACCTTCCCTAAAAATGGAAGGTTTGAGACTGGTCTGTAGTTGCTGAGGCAGTCTGGGTCCAAAGAAGGCTTCTTTAAAAGGAGTCTAACCAAAGCCTATTTCAAGGACACTGGGAAGACCCCACTCCTCAGTGAACTCCAGACAACCTCATCGACCACAGGTCCTATCAGGTCCGAACATTCAACCAAAAGGTGGGTCGGTGCTGGTTCCAGATTGCAATGTGTAGGCTGCAGCTTTGAGATTATCCCCATCACCTTCTCCACCCCAATCAGCTCAAACTCATCCCAGACAGAAGGAGTGTTTCGGCACATCTCAGGCCAGGCACCGCATCTCTTTCAAGAGCTACTCGAGGAGACCTCAGCCCTGATAGAGGACACCTTGTTGGTGAAGAACAGGCCAACTCCTCACACCTAGTGCTAGAACCTGCTCCACCAGCATGGAGACAGACAGGGTGCAAAAGTCTGTCTACCATACGGAAGAGATGAGCTGGTTTGTTACACACCACAGCAATCTCCCTAGTCAGAAACTCTGCCTTCTTTCAGGAGATTGCCCCGATAGTCAACATAATGCACCCTCAGGGCCAATTTGTCCTCCATCTGGCCAGATCTCCTCCAGCACCTCTCTGACCTCTGCCCATTAGTCTTTAAACTCCAGAGATCCTCATCATACCAAGGAGATCTCTGGTGAGTAGACAAGGAGCAGACACAAATGTGTGTGACTGAGTCAAAGACTGCAATCACAGCCAGGTTATAGGCTGCCACTGCTTTCTCTGGCCCAATCGCACAAGCTGCCCCAACACTTGATAGGTCTAGCTCCACTGACAGTCCCATAGAGGAAACTCCTCTTAACGGGTTGCACTGGACCATTTCCACAAGGGCAGGACCATCTGGGGGGGTCCTAAATGTGAACCCCACAATGCTGTGATCCAACCAAACCACCAGATCAACACAGAGGTCAGTAATATTTAAACAGGCTGAAAAAACTAAGTCCAATGTGTGACCACCTGAGTGTGTTACAGATGTTACATTTTGTGCCAGGCCCAGGGTCTCCATACTCATAAGGAGATCACTTCCAAATTTCAAGAGCCTGCCATCTACCCAAGCATTGAAGTCCCCCAGAATCAACCACCTGGGGAATTCCATCACCAGGCTGGTGATGAGCGCTTCAATTTCCCTCAAAAAGTCCCCATCTATTTCTGGGGGATGATAGAGCAGGAGAACCCTGAAGCCCACATCCACACCTCCCTGGGTGGCCACACATTCAAAGGACCATGTAGGACCTACAGTTAGCATTGTGAGGTTCAAGCTAGATTTAAAACAAATGCCCCCCCACCCCTGTGATCCTCTCTTGTGGTTAGTATCATGGAGTACCCTGGCCAAAACAGGAGCAGCATTTTGATCCAGCCAGGTCTCCGTGATGCAAGCCAGGTCGACCGAGGATATCAAGTCCACCACTATGGCAGTCTTATTCCTCATTGACGTGGCATTGCATAACACAACCCAAGTAGGATGTGGTGAGGCAGCTGGGTCAGCCTTCTGCCCACCTTCTAAGGTGGAGCCCTTGGGTATGGGAACTAAGCATGGCAACTACCTCTCACATTCCCATTTCACCCCAGGGAATCTCCTTGCCTTCACCACCCAAATCCCAGACACTCTGGCAGCCACTCAGGTTCAACCCTCTCTGGACACCCCCAGGCTATCCCCAAGGCCCTGCACCTCTTATAGGCCTCAGCCAGGATCACTGGAAGCTTGAAGGGATGGTGGTCATGGAGGAAGCCCCCTGAGTAGCTGCACCTTAAGGCTTTCTGTCCCAAACACATTTTAAACTAGTCCCACCACAAATGACCAAGTCCCAAAAAAACATCCACTATCACCCAACCCCCAAAAAAGACCCACAAATTAAATACAACCATCACAATTTCAACCCTCAACCTCCCACCCAGCAACAAAGATTTCCACAACTATATATTTATTAACAAAATTAACAAAGAGCATCATCAAAGGAGGAGGGGCTGCACCACATAAAGCTTGCACTGTTCAAGCGCGAGCGTGAGTGGCGAGCGCCACTCGCGGTAACAGAAAAAGGACTCAAAATAATATTGTTGAAATCCGAACTGACTTTGAAAGAAGTTTAATTATGCTCTTGGGGTAACTTTTAGCACTGTGATAGCTTGGCTTATAGATGTAGTTAAAGTTTTTGAATTTATAAGGCTAAAGTATTTCTAAGTGCTCTGAGTTAAAAGAAAAGCACAGTACATTTGATTAGCTAATTTATTAACAGTGAGATTTATAACCAGGTTATAGGTCCAGTGTTTTTTGCCAGAGTTTTTCCAAATTAAGCTGCAAAAATTAAGTAACAAAATGAAGGGCGTCTTTATTAAATTGATGGGACTGTTGGTGGGTATTATTTACTTAATGCAATATTGTGGATTAGTTACATCTGATTCCACAGAGAGTAGAACTGGTGTATATTTGAATCTCAGTCAGCCAAGAGTGAGCCAATTAAGAGTAAATAAGTCAATAAGAGGGAGAAATCATTTTAGGATGATTAGACAGCAAATTTTGAACACTTTTAGGCTAGTTCCCTGTAGAAGTTTTTCTTCAACAGACCAGAAGCTTTTGATATCCCTAGTTCTTTGTGGGGATATAGAATCAAACCCAGGGCCTGAGTATGGGGCCATTTAGTGTTGAATAATGCTAGAAGTTTAATTAAAAAAATGGACCTCCTCAGAGCTTGGGTAGATTTGGAAAATCCTGATATAGCTATTTTAACTGAAACCTGGTTAAAAAAAGATATTCTCCAACCTGAAATTGAACTTAATGATTTTTATTGTCATAGACAGGATCGAGGGTCACGGGGAGGAGGGATTATAATTTATACTAGACATAATTTGGGTCCTTCTGAGGTTATTTATTCTGGAAATATAGAAGGAATATAATGCCTGCTGTTAAAATTCCATATAATTAATTTGATTGTGGGAGTTGTTTATTCTCCACCTAAGATAAATACTATGTAATTTGAGAAATTTTCTCACACCATTATGGAATATATAGGCCAAACAAATGTGATATTGATGGGCGATTTTAATGCTGCTTGGGGATGTCCAAGAGGTTGGGTCTTGGAAAATTCAATGAAATGCTTAAACCTGTTACAGATAATTGATGCACCTATAAGGAAAGGAAAATTAACAAGTAAAGGTAGCATATTGGACTTTTGTTTTGTTTCCCCAGAATTGTTTGTAGTAAATAAAGGAGTTGGGGAACCAAATTTGGGGTATCATAACATAATAAAATGTACTATAAATCTGGAAATTAAAAAAGTTCCAAAAATTAAAACTTCTATAGAGTATAAAAGAAGCTATACAAAATTCAATAAGCAGTTATTTTGCAAGTATCTACAGGGATTACCATGGCATAGAATTTTCTTAATTCCCGACATGAATTTAGCAGTACAGGAATTTACATCTATGTTTATTGAGGCATGTGACCAATTTGCACCTTGGAAAAAAGTTAATCAAAAACAAAATCACTTGTCCTGGGTGACTCCAACTATAAGGAAGTTAATTAGAGCAAAAAATCAACTTTTGAAAAAAGCAAATAAAACTCTGAAGCCTGACGCATGGGACAGTTTTAAAAAAATAAGAAATAGGGTGGTTCAGGAAATAAGGAAATCAAAGGCCACTTATTATAAACATAGGATCAAGAAAACAACAGATCCTAAGAAATATTGGACCCTGATAAAAAATCTTGCAGATCCTGTTAAAAATCAAACAGAAATAAAACTCAGTCATAAAGGAACTATATTGGAAGCAGATAAAGCTGTGGAGTTATTAAATAATTACTTTATTGAACTTCCCGATCTGGATTTGGGAATAGAAACAAACATGAAAAATGTTCAGCTCGAGGACCAAAATATAGAAATTGTAAATTGTAAGAAAAATCAAGTACCAATGTTTTGGTTTAAAACAGTGACAACTTTTGAAGTACATAAAATAATAAATAACTTAAAGATAAATAAGGCTTGTGGTCCTGATCAGATAGAAAATAAATTGTTAAAGGATGCTGTACAAGAGATATAACCAATTTTGAAGGATATTTTTAATCGGAGTTTAAGGGAGGGGCTACATCCATCAATGTGGAAACAGGCAAGAATAATTCCAATTAACAAAGGGGGTGATTCAATGGCCACTTCAAATTATCGCCCAATAGCACTATTGTCAGCAGTTTCAAAAATCTTGGAAAAAATTGTCCATGGGCAGTTAATGGAATATCTGGAAAAATATCAGAAAATAACTCCCTTTCAGTCAGGTTTCAGACAGGGTAGGTCCACGGCTACCGCACTCACGGACTTCCTAGATTTAGTTGCTAATCCCCTGGGGGAAGGGAAGTCGGTGGGTGCGGTATACATGGACCTATCAAAGGCATTTGATTTAGTGAATCATTGTATTTTGGTTAAAAAACTGAAATACTTGGGTGTGGAGGAAGAACCTTGTGGATGGTTTAGATCATATTTAGACAAAAGATCCCAATTTGTAATGGTAAATGGTCATAGTTCTGGTCTGGGTTCTGTGACAAGGGGGGTACCCCAGGGTTCAATCCTGGGTCTTCTCTTGTTTTTAGTTTATTTGAATGATTTACCAAGGCTAATAAAAAGCTCACAAGTTAGACTGCGTGGATGATACAGTTTTGATTGCATCGGGTAGAAATTTAGGTGAAATAGAGCAAAAATTACAGGGTGATTTCTTAGTTATGCAGAAGTTATTTTCATCGCTTGGACTTTTGATAAATAATAAAAAGACACAGACAATGTATTTTGGTAAAGAGAAGAAAAACAAAATAGTTCAAAAAATAACAATAAAGACTCAGGAAGGAAAAATCTTAGAGCAAACACAGGTTTATAAATATTCGGGTATTTTAGTTGATCAAGAATTGCATTTTGAACAACATGTAATAGAACTAATTAAAAAAACTAACTCAAAACTAGGGGTAATGAGACATGTGATTAAACATAGCAAATCAATTAATATTACCGGTGATTGATTATGGGAGTCATATTTATAGGCATGCCTCAAAAAAACAGTTACATAATTTAGATGTTCTCTATAATAAAATAGCTAAATTTGTATTAAAATGTGATATTGGTACCCATCACTGTGTGATGTATACTGAATTAGGATGGAACACATTATATCAGCGGGCAGAGGGAAATTGGTTAAATCAGATGAAAGGATTATATAAAAATGATTCACAGAATTATCTGATAAGAAATCTTAAAAAAACAGATCATGAGCTTAATTTGTGGAAATTAGGAGCTAGAGATTTTTTTGTCCCAATAATAAAAAATAGCTACAGTAGTATGACCCTTCAATATAAAGTTTCAACAAGTTGGAATAGACTTTCCCTTTT
Source organism: Neoceratodus forsteri (assembly GCA_016271365.2). Lineage (NCBI taxonomy): Eukaryota > Metazoa > Chordata > Ceratodontiformes > Ceratodontidae > Neoceratodus > Neoceratodus forsteri. The sequence continues at coordinate 82,071,486 of CM057453.1, forward strand.
CCTCAGAGACCCAAATCTGTCTTTTTTAGAATATAGGACTGCATTAAAACATGAACTGCGTTTTAGATGTTTATTAATAGGTAATACTTAAATAACACTGTATAAGATGTTTGTTTGATTATAATGTTGTGCTTGGTAGTAAAACTGCATGAATGGTATGTGTATTGAATGAAATGCATTTTGTAACTCTTGTAATAATTTAAATTTTTGTACTACACAGGTTTGCCTTGTAAATAGCGATTCTTTGAACCCTAATGGCAAAAATTTCTGTATAAATAAATTTTTACTACTACTACTACTATATGCCATACACACACACACACACACACACACACACTCACACACACACCAAACACACTCAAATTATAATTACTAATAATACAAAACTAGCAGCACAGTCCTCTATACATTGAGTATAGTCCTAACTTAAGGCAGTTCGTTATCCAAATAATTCCAGTGAGAATACACAGTTTTTTTATTCTTGAAGCATGCCAGAAAACTCCACAATATGTCTGAAGTATTGGAAATGTTGAAGGGTGAGCTGTCACCACCACCATCACAGTCTGTCCAAAATATCATGGCAATCTCACTGCCACAGCTGTTTTATTTTAAATGTAAATTTAACAGAAGCTGAGGCTCTCTCACTGCCCCCCCGATTTAATTTCAGCCAGCACAATACAGTACAGTACCCAAAGGATGCACGAATATAATCCACTAATCTTATTGACTTCTGAGAAGTCCTCGACCAGCCAACCCAGAGAAAATGAGATTTTAAAAGACTTCAGCAAGCTGATCCACCCAACCCCACAGCAGGCACTCAGCCCAAGTGTCCCCCAAGGCGGAGCTGCCAATGCATGCCCGGCACCAGTCAGATGGTCCTCCATGGCCTCCAAGGCAATCAGACCCATGCCCACCCTCCAGCCGGCATCAGCCGACCCCTCAAGGGAAACAACCCAGGTCAGGCATCCACTCCCAAGGAGGGTAGACCAAACTCACCCAATCCAACCAGCAACAGGTAGAACCAGTCCTTCTCAGGGAAGAAATGGCCATCTGATAGCACAGGTCCTCCTCCAATCCAATCGCCAAACAGCCTACCCAGCAGATTTTCCAACCACACCAAAGCCACAGATTATGATCACCAAATCGACACTTGGTGCTGTAACCGCACCAAATCCAGTGTCGACTCCTCATGGGTCAACAGTCTGGCCACTCGCAGAAAATCCCCTAAAGAGTTCCTGTTGTATTTGATGGCTGAAAATAAGTACCTTAAACACACAAGGGTCTTGGTAGTAAGAAAACCACACCACACTGAAATCTTGGCCTTTTCTTTTACTTCCATTCAGCAGCACATACAAGAGGAGACTGGCTCAAAAACAGGCACACTTACAAGAAGTGCACATTCTGCTGGCCCGGTGGTGCTGAAGGTTGAGGCGTTGGATGCCACACCTCGCTCCATGCCAGCAACCCAGGTTCGGGAGCAGACTTGGGTTGCTGGTGGGTCAACCAGGGGGAGACAGGCTTGAAACATAGAAACATAGAAACATAGATTTTGATGGCAGATAAGGACCGCTTGGCCCACCCAGTCTGCTCATTTCCCTACCTAATGGATAAGCTGCAGATCCTAGTTAACCAGCAGCCTACTTCTTTCTACCCCCACCCCTAGAATTGCCTTATGATTGTCCCATGCATGCTTGAATTCAACCACTGTTTTGACTCCACAGCCTCCTCCGGAAGGCCATTCCATGCATCCACAACCCTCTCTGTGAAAAAATATTTCCTTACATTACCTCTGAGCCGCCCCCACTCTATCTTCAAATTATGCCCCCTTGTTCTTGCACACCTCTTTTTTTGAAAGATGCTACCCTCTTGGACTTTGTTGATTACTTTGAGGTACTTGAAAGTTTCTATCATGTCCCCCCTCTCCCTCCTTTCCTCGAGGCTATACATATTAAGCTCCTTTAGTCTCTCTTCATATGTCTTCTGGTGCAGACCCTGCACCATTTTAGTTGCCCTCCTCTGGACAGCTTCCATCTTGTCTATGTCCTTGTGGAGATTGGGTCTCCAGAACTGCACACAGTACTCCAGATGGGGTCTCACCAGCTGTCTGTAAAGAGGGATAACAACTTCCTGTTTTCTACTGGTGATGCCTCTCCCTATGCATCCCAGTATCCCCCAGCCCTCCTTACTGCCCTCTCACATTGCTTGCCCACCTTTAGTCATCTGATATGACTACCCCCAGGTCCCTTTCCATTTTTGTTGTTGTTAGTATCTCACCTCCCATTGTGTACTCTTCCCCTGGGTTTTTGTTTCCCAGGTGCATTACCTTACACTTCTTAGCACTGAATCTAAGCTGACATACATTTGACCATTCCTCAAACCTTGCCAAGTCCCTTCTCATCCTTTCCACCCCACCTTGTGCATCAACTCTGTTGCAGATCTTTGTGTCATCTGCAAAGAGACATATTTTTCCTTCCATTCCACTCCCTCTGCAATGTCGCTTATAAAGATATTGAAGAGAACCGGTCCTAACACAGAACCCTGTGGTACCCCACTAGTAACCCCCCTTTCTTCAGGGTGGACTTCATTTACTATTACCCTCTGTGTCCTATTCTCCAGCCAGTTCTTTACCTAGGCTATCATCTTGGGACCCACTTCCTTCAGAAGTGATTCCATCATTTTCCCTATCACTGAGGTTAAACTAACAGGTCTGTAGTTTCCTGCTTCTGCCTTGCTCCCACTTTTGTGAAGGGGAATCACATCTGCCCTCTTCCAGTCCTCAGGTACCACCCCATCCTCCCATGATTTGTTAAAGAGTGCAGTCAGTGGTGCCACTAGTTCTACCCTTAGTTCTTTTAGAATTCTGGGGATGAATCCCATCAGGCCCCATTGCTTTGTCCACCTTCAGTTTTAAGAGTTCTTTCAGAACCCTTTCTTCTGTAAACGGGCTGGTATCAACTTCTGTATCCAGAGTGTTTCTATTGTTTGTTTTAAGTACCTCCCCTCTTCATTTGTAAATACTGAGCAAAATATTTGTTTAGTATCTCTGCCTTTTCACCGTCACCCTCCACCCCCTCCCTTCATTAAGCCTCACTATCCCTCCCTTAGTCTTCCTTCTCTCCTGATGTACCTAAAAGATTTTATCCCTTCTTAACTGAGTTGGCTATCTTTTCCTTGGTTTGGGCCTTTGCTGTTCTGACTGCCTTCCCAGCTTCCCTTTGCTTTAACTGATACAATTCTCTGTCCTGCTCCTTCTGTGATTCCTTGTACTTTCTGAATGCTTTCTTTTTCTCTTGAACCTTCACTGCCACCTCCTTTGAGAACCATAGTGGTTTCTTACATCATTTTGTTTTGTTTATTTGCTTCACACAAAGGCTTGTTACCTCTGTGATGGCAGTTTTATTATTCCCATTGTTCTTCCACCTCCTTCCTGCCCATTTGCTAGTGCATTCCTTAGGCACTCACCCATTTTATGCAAAGTCAGCCCTCCTGAAGTCCAGTACTTTTGCCTTTGTGGCTTGACTCTATTGCTGTGTTTATTGTGAACCATACTGTTTGATGGTCGCTAGTTCCCAGATGGCTACCCACTTAACATCTGTGATCCTCTCTCCATTTCCATTTGAGAGAACCAGGTCTAAGATTGCTCCCTCTCGGGTGGGTTCCAATACTAGTTGTCTAAGGCATGCCCCCTGTAGGGCATCTAGAATAACCCCACTCTTAGAAGTGGCTGCTGCAACTGCACTCCAGTTAACATCTGGCATATTCAGATCACCCATCAGCAATATCTCCCCTTTATCTGCCATTCTAAGTATACTTTCTATCATTTCCTTGTCCATTTCCTCCCCCTGAGAGGGGGGTCTGTATACAACCCCTGTGCGGATTGTGGTGCCATTGCCTGCCTCCAAATTGGCCCACAGTGCTTTTTCTCCTTCCTGTTTACCCTTTAGTTCTGTTGCTTTGAGCATCCAATGACAGCTCGCCTTCTCCGGGGAGGGCTGTGGCTAATGCCCGAGCACTTGTCTGACTCCAAGTGGAGGCTTGGAGTACTACAAGCCCCCACTGCAGGGGAATGGATGGCCACTTTACAGTGCGGACATCGGCACTTGTTGCCTTGACGTCAGGGGGGCTGCACACTGTAGGGGAGGGAGGAAAGGAGAAAAACACTTACCAGCACTGGGAAGACAGGCTGCCTGGAGCTTGCCTCCAATGTGCCCTGGCTCACCCTGCCACCTCCAGACTGACGAGATGTAAGTAGCTTGGGGTGTTTCTGCCCCACCTCGTCCCCACTCAGGGGGTAAGCCGAAGCTCCATGGGGCCTGGTGGTGGATGTGAGTAGAGCAGGAGGCAGGAGGATGACTCCTTGGCAGCCCTGAAGGGTTGGGGCTGGCAGGACAAGGAGGGGAGTACAAAATAATTTAAAAAAAAGAAGACGTTCACATTCTCTTAAAGCTGTGCTGTCTCTAACATTTCTTAAAGCTATACTACACATAACAGTCCTTCCTGACTTAGCTAGGAAATACTTAAATCAATAATTCAGAAGTAATATGAAACTATTAAAGTTATTACTGCAATGTCCCTTTTAGTTAGTCTATGTCATTAGGCTATATCTCTACTGAAATTGCTTAGTTTTTGTATGCTGTTCTGTATCTAACCTACATTGTTCACTGAAATGCCTTGCTTTGCATACTCTTTTGTATCTCACCTGTATTGTTCTCCACTGTCTTACTCCACCAATATGTTGTCTACCCTCCCTGTGATGAGGTGCCTTTGTAAATGAGTCTTTGACTCAAAGGTTGTAAATCCGAATTGTGAATAAATAAAAAAAGTCCATTCTCTTTGGTGGACATCTTATACGTCTTGACTGACATAGTAGGACTTGAAACTGTTACACTGGAATCTGATTAGCATCAGCCACATATTGTCTCAAATGCTGTGGTTCCACTATCTCTTTCTTTTCGTGTTCTGGAACAAATAATGCTGGATAACTACCCTGACTCTGGGTATCCCTTTTTGAGTTCATCGTGGCACGCAGATGCAGACAAACTCACTGCTATAAGAGGTGCTCTACAGAAGTGTGCCTAATGGAGAGCTCCATTTCTTGGGGTGGGTGAGCGGCAGGAGAATCAGTCAGCAGGCTGGCGATGACTCCATTTCAGCTGTTCGGGTGGAATTGGACTTTTCAAAGGACAGAGCCACACTAATAGTGGTGTGGCTTGGTCCTTTGATGTTGCATTCCTGAATTGCATTCCTGGTTGCGTGTTCACACTGCTGTAGCTTACAGCAGTGTGAACGTGCTGAGACCAGGCTGTCGGCATGCCCCCTTGCCATTAAAACAAACTAAACGGGTGCCAATCCCCTGTCGGCATTATCACACTCCTCCCAAGTTCATTTGCTGATGTGGGAGCCCACTCCCTGTCAGCATAATGTCCCTCCCCAATTTGTTTGTCTTGAGGGAGGCGTCAATCCCCTTGACTCTTGTCCCCAACACTTGGTAGGTATGGCCGATGGGGGTGCCCAATCCCTATTGGCTACAGCCTTCCCAACAAACAACCAGGTGGCATGCTGGGAGCCTACCCCAGCATGCCAAATATTCCTGTAAAAAAGGAAACCTTCCAGCGAGGTTTTAACATTTTTTAAAACCTGTAACCCAGAAAATGGTCCCTCATTGAGTCCGGTGGCCCCTCCCCAACTCCACACCTCCCCTCTGTGCACCCGACCTCCCCACATCCCCCTCACCCATACTTACTTCCGGAGCCTGGCATGAGGATCTTCCGTGGACCGGGAACATGTCTGCACTCTTTAAAGCCGACCGTGAACTGAAGAAATGCCAGTAAGCTGTATAATGGCATAACTTTTTTTTTTCAACTTTGGTGTATATCTCGGCCATTTTTGTGAATTTTGGCACCAAATTTTCAACATGGGGTTCTTGGGAACCCACCTCATGAATTCAGTCACTGTCATGTGGTTATTCCGTCCCGAGAGGTGATTTTGCGGTCACTGCATGGAATCACCTTTTGGGACCAATTAACAAAACAGTGTCTCTGTTCATGAGGTGGGCTCCAAAAAAGCCTATGTTGAAAATTTGGTGAACAAATTCCAAAAAATGACTATGTTATGAGCATGCGGTGCGCAGTTTCAACGCACACGTGTAACATCACAAATATGTAATATTTTCACTCCAGATTTTCAACATTGGCATTTTTTTACACCTCCTAATGAACAGTACAGCTGTCATTTTTCACATCCTGGCCAAAATGTGTTTTCACACTTCCGGCGCAGAATAGCGTGGTGTCTGTGGAAATCAGTGTTTGGGACAGATTAAGAAATCACAGTGACACTGTTCATGAGCAGAGGTCTCAAAATGCCTATGTTGAAAATTTGGTGACAAAAGTCCATAAAATGACTACTTTACGAGTGGTGTGCAATGTGCAGTTTCCACGCACACTTGTAACATTGAGGATTTGTAATATTTTCACTCAAGAGTTTCAACATCGTTAGTTTTGCACACCTCCTTATGAACAGTACAACTGTCATTGTTCACATCCTGCCCAAAATGTGTTTTCGCACATCTGGTGCACAATGGCACGGTCACTGTGGGAAATCAACGATCAGGATGGAGTAAGAAAATCATAGTAACAGTGTTCATGAGCAGAGGTCAAAATGCCTATGTTAAAATTTTGGTGAAGTTATTCCACTAAATGACTTACGAACGTGCATTGTGCAGTTTCCAGGTATGCTCATACGTTCAAGTATTTTTAGTCTTTTCACTCCAGATGTTCAACACTGTCATCTCTTCATACCTCTCTATGAATGGTACAGCTGTAATTTTTCACATCCTGTCTGAACTGTGTTTTCACACATCTGGGGCAGAATGGCATGGTTGCTGTGAGAAATCAACGTTCAGGACAGATAAACAAAAGCACAGTGCCACTGTTCATGAGCAGAGGTCCCAAATGCTTTCATGAGGTGGGGGTCACAAAAGGCCATGTTGAAAATGTGCAATGCAAATACCAACTAATGCGCTGGGGCGTTGGGGTTTCTAACCATAACGTCCCCCCCAACCAATGGTGGGGCTCCAATGCCCTCATCTTCTCTGAACTGCAGACACATCGTTACTCTTCAAAGCCAGATAATGAATTGAGGAAACAGGTATGCACTTCACTGTATTTCAACACGAATATGAACTTGGTGGCATAACTTGTTCTTTCTGCTGGGAACTGTAGTCCTGCCAATCGGTGAGTACCAGCAGCAATAGACAACATTTCTGAAATTTTTTTCCACCACGCTTTCTATCCATCTCTTCTGGCCTGCATATATCCTGACCCACACAAGATCATTGAGTTTGAAGGATCTGGTCTTAGGAAGCATTTCAGTTGCTGATTTATAGCCTAGAGGGTGAAGAAGATCCAACTGAGTTAGAATCTGACGTCCAAGCAACAATTCTGTAAGGGATATTCCTGTGACACGATGTGATGTTCGATACATCGCAAGAAAGTCCAAAAGGGCTACTTGCATTGTCGTTGGTGTAGTAGGATTAGCTTAGTCCATACTCTTTTTAAAATTCTGAACCAAGTGTTCCGCTTCACCATTTGAACTTGAATGGCAGGGGGGTGAGAAAATATGGCAGATACCACATTGCTGGCAAAATTCTTGGAATTCAACAGATTTGAACTGTGGTCTGTTATCTGAGACAATCACTTGCAGGAAACCATGCATAGCAAAGACAGATTTCAACACTTTGATGGTACTATTAGGAGTTGAAGACATTTGATGAATTTCTGGCCATTTACTATAAGCATCAGTTAAGAGTAACCACATAAAATTTAAATAGGGTCCAGCAAAATAAATGTGCAACCTTTGCCAGGGCTTTTCAGGTCATTCCCAATAGTGAACTGGAGCTCTTGCCAGATTTCCCATCGATACAGCACAACCTTCACATCTTTGCACAACCTGATATATGTCTCTGTCAATGGAAGGCCACCATACATGAAGACTGGCCAGGGATTTCATTTTAGCAATGCCTGGATGGCCCGCATGCAAAAGTGTCAACACATTTGAGTGATAACATTGGGGTACTATGACACGCAGTCCCCAAAGAGGACACCCCTCATCAATGGACAACTGCTGTCTCTTTGTATAGTAGGGTTGTAGTGCAGCTGAACAAGTAGTGCCTTGTGGCCAACCCTCAAGCATATACTGATACACTTGTTTCAAAATTACATCTTGACTAGTCACTTTTGCAATGTCCTTGGCTAGTACTGGAAGCTGATCTAACTGTTGCAGCTCCATTGCACATACAACAGTAGAGTCCTCCATATCTTTGAATTGCACTGGAAAACTATCTGGCCCCACCTAGCATACTAATGGCTCCTCTTTAAGTTCCACATCGAATTCCATTTCTCTGGATATTGGTAACCTCGACATTTCTATGCTGGTCCATCGGTTGGTATGTAACCTTGAAATTATAGGCAGACAAAATGAATGCCCATCGTTGGAGTCTGCTAGCAACTGCCTCTGGAATTCCTTTTTCTGGACTGAAAATTGTCACTAGTGCCTTGTAATCCATCTTCAGGTGAAACATGTGACCTAGCAAGTACTGGCGAAATTTCTGGACTCCGAACACAATTGCTAATGCCTCTGTCTGAATCTGGGCATAATTCATTTCAGCTGCAGTGAGTTTGCATGAAGCATGAGCCATCAGCTTCTCCACTCCTTCTGGATCTGTATGGAAAAGGACAGCTCCTATACACACATGACTGGCATCACAGGCCAATGTGGTAGGTAAGTTAGGGTCATAATGAGTTAAATTATTCACATCGGTTAGAGAGAGCTTGATGGCTTGAACTGCCTTACTGTGGCCCTTGGTCCATGTTCATGGAGTACCCTTATGTAATAGTTCATTTAGGATAGCACATTTAGTGGCTAAGTCAGGTATGAAATGGTCATAGTAGTGTACCATACTCAAGAATGAGCGCAACTCTGAAACATTCTGCGGTTCAGGCATGTGCACAATGGCTTCCACATTTTCATCAATTGGACGAATTCCATCTTTGTCAATAGTGTAACTTAAGTACGTGATACTTGGTTGTCAAAATTGGCATTTTTCGCTCCTAAGTCTGAATCCACTCTGTTGCAATCTCTCTAAAGTCTTTTGTAAGTTAAGTGAATGTTCTGCTTCTGTCTTGCCCGTGACAATGATGTCATCCAAATAACAAGCGACATCTAGTATATCACCCACAATTTGCTCAATCACTTTTTGAAAAATAGCAGATGTGGAACTAAGGCCAAAACATAACCGTTTGTACTTGTATAGTCCTTGGTGTGTTTTAATCACTCCCAGTTTCTGAGAGTCTGTATCCAACTCCACTTGAAGGTATGCATCAGTGAGGTCCAGTTTAAAGAACCCCACACCACCGTTCAGTCTATAAAAAAGTTCCTCTGATAAGAGTAAAGGAAATAAATCTATGCTAAGTACTGGGTTAAGTGCCACCTTAAAATCCCCACATATCTGAACCTTACCACCTGGTTTAGATAGCACCAGAATTGGAGTGGCCCAATCTGAACTTAAAACTTTTTCCAGCACACCTGCTTTTTCCAGTCTGTCTAATTTGGCCCCAATGACTGGTTTAAAGGCAAAAAGGAGTTTCTGTGGTTTACAAAACTTAGGAACTGCATTAGGCTTTATAACTAGCTTGGTTTTAGGTGTTGTGCAACATCCCAGGCATTTCCACAACTCTGGATACATGTGTAAAATCTCACCAAGCTTGGGTGGATTACTGCTTTGTGGTACCTGGACAGCAACAAGTAGGCCAAAATCTGCTGGATCAACATGAATGTTTAGAAGAACCTGAGAAGCTCTACCCAAATTGTTGACACCCTTCTTTGAAACCAGAAAAGTTAAAGATGTACCAGTCCTGGGAGCATCAGTCCTGTGTACCAACGTGGTAAAATTTACACTGGTCCCTGCTATGCTGAGACAACCCACATGATGCACATTTGTACTGGCCATGCAGTTTGGGTGGAGTGGTTGAAATTTTCTTTTAAAACAGTGGCTTAGACTTAGGTTTGAGCTGTTTCAATTTGGGGTTTACTGCAGCTACTTGTACCTCATTTTTAGTATCCATCTTAGCATGTGTCTCATTTTCTGCAGCCTCATACATTTGTGCCAACTGTAAAAGTTCCTCAGTAGACTTCTTGACATATACTGAAACTAACTGATGAATACAATGCTCATTATTCAACCCCATAACAAACTTATCAGCTAGATTAGATTCAAGATACTCCCTGCTCCACTCACAAATGAGAGCTAAGCGTTTGATCTCAGCCAAATATGATTGTAATGACTGACCTGGTTTCTGGTGGTAACTGTAGAATTTATAATGTTCAGCCCTTGGAAAAGTTGTTAAACTGCATTGTGCATTCAATTTCGCCTTTAGCTCTTGATATAACAAATCCTCTGGCCGTCCGGTGCATACAGACTGCATAAAAGTTTGAAGGTTTCACTCCCCAAGAAAGTACAAACAGCAGCTTGAATAAGCTTATCCTGTTGCTCATCATTAGCAGCTTGTATGGCAGGATTATGTAATAACCACTGATCAAACAGTAGGGACCATGTATCCCAGTCCAATCGCTTGCCTGTAATGCAGAAAGTCACAAAATGGCATAATTCAGTAAGCTGGAGCTATGAAAATGTCCACCATCCATCGTCGCCAGTTTGTTGTATTTGATGGCCGAAAATAAGTACCTTAAACACACAAGGGTCTTGGTAGTAAGAAAACCATGCCACACTGAAATCTAGGCCTTCTCTTTTACTTCCATTCAGCAGCACATACAAGAGGAGACTGGCTCAAAAACAGTCACACTTACAGAAAGTGCACATTCTCTTAAAGCTGTGCTGTCTCTAATATTTGTTAAGCTATACTATACATAACATTTCCTCCACACCTCTTCACAGCCTCTTAATGGGATACTCCAACCACCTGAACTGGCCAGAAATCCAGGTAATTAAAGTGGTCTGAGTGCAGAAATAGCGTCTAGGGAATGCTAGACTTTTAATGTCTAACTCTAAAAATTCAACTAACTGATGTTAGGCTTTTGGCATCGGGTTCCTCGCATAAAAACAAATACACAGACTGTACTAACACACTAATGTTGCCGATAAAAACAACATAAATGCAAAGAAAATATTCAAAACACAGTTAAAAATGACTTAGTCACATAAACAGGCAACAGGCTATACTATACTGCAAATGACGGCTGACCCAGGGTGGCCGCCACACATTCTTCCCTCCCTTCCTCCTTCTCTTCCCCACCATGATGTCTGCAATGCTGTCCCTGTTTGTAAGCACCAGGTCTAGCACTGCCCCATCCCTAGTGGGTTTGTTGACTAGCTGCCAGAAAAAAGCTCCTTGTAGGGAGTCTAGGATGGACTTTCTCCTTGCAGAAGCTGTAACTGAAGGACTCCAATCCACATTTGGCAGTCTGAAGCCCCCAACCCCTGTATGTATAACAGTACCAGCTCCTGTCTCCAGGACAGCCCACGGCACTTCCAACCCTTCCTTTTCCTCTGGGTGCTCCAGTATTTCCATTGTCTGGAGTCCCTCATAATAAGCAGGTCTGAAGGAACTTAGTGTCCCTTTGGCATTTCAGCATAACCCATAATAACTGACACTGTAGTGCAGTATGATGGGGCGCTGCACAATTGAGCTGCTGTCCTTTGGATGAGGTGTTAAATCAAGGTTCCTTCTTCCCATCTCTGGTCACTGTCCAGGTGGAAGTAAAAGATCCCATGGCACTAATCAATGAAGACATTTATTAAAACAAACTAAACTGTACAAAACAGCTATTACAAATCATAACATATAGAATAATATGGGATGGTGTGTATAGCAAGACTTTAACACATCCAAATGTGTTGGATGCCACATAAACCCTGGGAGCGAAGTGCGAGGGGTTTATCTAGGTATCCATCACCAAGGATGTGTGTAAAATTTGAGTTTCTGAACCACCCATATTTTATTTTTATATAATTGCTGGGTTTCACTTTTACACCACAGCAATTATTATTATTATTTTTTTTATCGCTGCTGTTCTACTCCTCCACCGACAGCCCCTATTCTGCCCATCCCAGCTCCATCCCAAGAATCACTGGGGCTTACTTTATGCCCGCCTGGGAGTGGTGCCTGTGAGGATTCAGGTGTCATCCTGCCACTGGGATTTTTCTCCTTTTAGCCCTTTGCACTCACGCAATATGCAATAAGTGCAGCAGCTATCTCCACTCTCTGCAGAGGCAACCAAGCACCTGGTGCGGGTGAGCCCTCTAGCTGTGCCATTCAGCTACGGACCCCAAGGAAGAAGAGCTGCGACATGAATCAGCCCCCTCCCGCCAGCCCCAGGCGACCTGAGTCAGTTCCTGAACCTGGTCGCCAGCGAGGGAGGCATCCAGTGCCTTAAACTCAGCGCCACCAGGCTGGTACACCACAACAATTATATAAAATAGCAGATGTTCTGGTGCAGACATGGTCTGGTTTGGTTTTAGCCTGGTCCCCACATTTCCAATGCCCAACATTTTTAAATGTCCAAGATGTCTAACATTTTTTAAAAATAACTTACTGCTGAGTCCGACTGGTGATGCAGTTTCAGGCAAGAGGGAAAGTGGCGAGTGGTTAGGAATGGACGAGCTATGGGGGTCACATACACAGAATGAGGGAAACCCGGCGTGTGTTTGCCATTATAAACAATCATTTATAATGGCAAATTACGCCACGGGTTTTCCTATGGAAAAAAGGGAAAGCCAGCTATTATGAAATAATCCAAAACAAAGCACAGGAAAAATCACATCAAAGAAAAAAGGGAAAAGAAGAAACAATGAATAATGAAACAACATCTTGCTGAAAATATGAAAAGGACAGAATAAATAGTAATGGGAAAACACCCAAATAAAACAAAGAAACCTAAATTCCTTAGGTGGATAATAAAAACAAAACAAAACAAAAACAAAAAAACAGTTAAACAGAATCCTTCACCCAAATCAACATTTTGTAACAGGTTTGCTCCAGTTATTTGACTCAAGGCATACTCTACAATCTGTATTGCAGGACAGTATGGGAAACTTCACTTAGCTAAAAATAAAAAAAATGTATCTAAATTCATTTTCAATTTTGTGGAGTCGATCTGAGAAACTGTACACTTTCTGTTGCAGAACAAATTGACATCTAGTAAGCCAGATGTGCCACTTGAAAAAATGAAAATAATACAGTCAGAAAACTAGTATTCCATTTAATCCACAGTCTATCATATTGCCCAAGTACTAAAATATCATAAGTCATGGCAACAAATAAATGTTCCTTTCAAGCTATGGGCTTCAATTTCTAGAACTTATTAACATAAGAACATGCAAAATACAAATGATCCATGGTCTGAAGCCTGTTGAAGAGCCAGATCTCATAAATAATGCTGTAACAAGCTTTATGTTTATAGATATTGTAGCCCCCTTTCCCCACTGTCTAGGGGCATGAACAAATCGCAGATGGTTCGGGGGAAAAAGGTGCACAACATTGTGAAACTTCTCCAAGCCTGTGCACCACGATATAAAAGTAGGAAAATGTAGCCTACCTCTCGCTGGCTTCAGTTTTCAGTGCACCCTTGATTTCTGCATCTGCAGTCTGACTTTGCCCTAAACCTCTTGCCGCCGGATACAGGACCTTTGACCAGTGTGTAGCCTTAACTCCCCCTTGTTTCCTGAGCCCCATGATCCCAGCACAACTTGCTGGAACACCTTCTGAAACTACAGCTCTTGGCAGAAAAATATAAGGGGCTTTCCATTTCATTCACACCCCCTTCTAACCTAAATAACGAAAATCAGCAGACAGTTTCTTCCCAAACAGCTCTTTATTTGCTCCTGTACCCAAAATGATTCCAGGGGCACAGGGGCACAGCTTACTCTAAGAAATAAAGCAGCTCCATGGAGCTATTAACTTTTTTACAAGCTCACCCAGCAGGAACTCTTGAGCAGACACAAGACGGCATACATGCAGTACATGCAAGGCTCCTTTCAATTTTGGGAAGCTCAGCTGATTTACCCAAGTGGATCCTTTGTATCTGAAGAATTATCAGGCTCCTTTCTCACTGGTGCTGGTAAGCCAACTTTGTTTTTCTTTGGTTACCATTTCCCTGATCTCCTCTCCTCAGCACTGGTTGGCTGCCCTATCCCTGATGCGGAGAAACAAGCTGCTTCTCCCACCTGGCCCCTGGACCTTGGTCTGAATCTCAAGGGGTCCAAGGGTTTTTTCTTTCTGACCCATGCCCTGTAACCCTTGTCCTTTTTTCCTCTAGTTTGAGTCTGAACCCCGGTGTACCAAACGACCCCCACACCAGCTCTGCCTCTCCTTCAATTCTCATTCTCCTGCTCCCAGTGGTGCTGGGACTCTTTAAGGGCCTAACATACCCAGGCCCAGCCTCAATGCCCATCTAAACCCTCAAGCTGCCCTGCCATAAGAGGAACCTGGGCACTGCCACCACTCAGGCACTCCGAACAGCTCAACTCCTCTCTGGCACTCCTGGCATCCTCTTTTCTTCTACAGTGCTCCAGATGACCCTCCAGAGATGGCACCAGCCTCCTCTCCATGTCTCTGCCAACACATACTGGGCTTGAAATAAGCACCCAGCCAAGAGCTGCCCTCCAAGGCCTGTCAAAAAGACCTGTGGCCCAACCAGTCCTTTAGATGTTGGCACCCCAGAACCTGCCCCTCCACACAAGCCCCTTTTTTGTGGGTGAAGGACACTCCCAGCCCCCTTACCTACCTGAGCTTCCCTGCCACACCGGGTACAGGAGGGATCCTCTGCCACCATCTCCTCCCCTGTGGGAACCCTGCCACAGCTCCCTCAGTCCTGGCAGCCCAAGCAACACCTGCATGGGATTAAAACAGGGCTCCTACCTACTCTGCCATCTGCCCACTAACAAGGCCTCCCCCATCCCAACAATGCAGTACAGGCTAGCTGGCCATCCTCCCTCAGAGCTCCCATCACTGCTCTTCAAAGCCATGTCACTGTGAAGAAGCCATCCCTAACTACTGACTTTGGGGGGTCCCTCATAGGCCCAACCCCGGACCATTGAGCTCCCACCTTGCCTGCCTCTCCTGCTCTTCCAGCTGCCCCTTCCAACCTCTGGCCTACTGCCTGGGCTGGAAAAGACCCAGAACTTCCTTTTCCTCCCCTTTTATACCCCATCTCTGCCTGCTATCTGCTGCCACCTTCAGGTATCCAGCAGGGATTTCCCCCAAAGCACTAATAAATCCCTAAGCTCGGGGTGGAGGGTAGGAGGTGGAAAGGGACCCTAATGGGAGCATAAGCTCCTCCAAAGAGAGGGAGCTTACACTATCTCTAACTTTCAACTTTGAATGACAGCATAACCAGGACATCCTATATTTTAGAAGGTACTCTAGAATCGGTGAGCTGTCAGAACAGAAAAGGTATCATATATTGTGGGCTTTTTCAAGCAATGGAACTCGTTGAATTTTGTATACTGATATGGACAAAAATTCAGAAACAGTGCTTGTGCTCAAGTAATGGCTGCAGTGCAGCCTCGGTAGCCAACCAACGAAAACAGACAGAAATCAGGTAGGCTGCACTTGTCCTGCAAGGGGGAGTTCCAACGAGGCACACAGGCATCCGAATAAGGTGAATCCACCAAATATCTTATTGTGAAATTGCAAAAACAGTGTTCGGTGTCCACAAGTGCAAGTTGAGATGGATAGTATCTCCACAAAAGAACTGCTGTCCACCCGTTACCCTGGAGCTTCGGTCGCCTGACCTTCCTCAGAGGGCATGGTTAGGGCAGACACACGAGGCCACAACATCTTCCTCTAAAACAGTGCAGTGAAAACTTGACCTGATGTTGTCTGAAATCTGTAGCTTCAGGCAAGAAATGGACTATTCAAGCCCTGTGTATAGATATCAGGAAAACTGAAAAAAGGCTCACGCATGTAGATGACCAGTTATCCTCACAAGATGCCGGGCTCGATTCAGCAGAGCGCATCATTCTTCAACTCCATGACTCTATACAAGCTCTACAAGTCCAGGCCAATGATGCTGAGTGCAGAGCACACCTCAATTACTTGAGAGTCTACAATGTGCCTGAAGGAATGGAGAGCTCTGACATGCTCACTTTCATTCAAATACAATTTCATGTAGCCCTTCCGCTCCCTCCCATCCTGACCTTGGAGTTTGATAGATCCCACTGTGTATTAGGTCCAAAATTGGGCCCGGCGGCTTGCCCCCGATCCATCGTGGTACTCTTCCTCAGATATTCCGAGAAAGAAAAAGTGCTACACACCGCTTGGCAATAAAAAGTAGTTCAATACCAAAATACAAAGATCTGTATCAACGATCATTTGACTTTTGTGCTGAATTGGCACAAACAATATGCTCCCATAATGAAGGCTCTCAGACAACATACCATGAAGTTCAGAACACCTTATCCAGCTAAAATGACTATAGTCTTTGAATCAGGGGCAGAAATCTTGGAAACCACATAAGCGGCTGTTGCCGAACTGTCCAGGAGAGGCATTAAGGTCAGTCTAAAAGTAAAGGTATGCTCTGACAGAAATGGAAATCTGGGTGCTGGGCTACAGCTGCTAACGGGTCTGGTATGATCTCCCAACTCCCGATTTACCAACAGTCATTAGCCTGTATCCAAGTTCCCGACCAATACTTTCTCCTGATGTTCATCTTACCACTCGATCAGTTTCCCGATCTGAACATACGGACAGCAACGAGAAACAGCACACAAGCTGTTACAGCAGCTAATAAGAAAAAATAACATACGGTCAGCAATTTTAAACAGCACACAAGCTATTGCAGTGACTCTGTACTTACAGGTGCTCTGTACTCAGAGGAACTCGGGGAGCTTACAGTTATCAGTTATCAGAGAACTCACCGCAGTCACCATGGAAATCACCCCAGTCACCATGGAAACGCTCGCCCCAGTCACCATGGAAACGCTCGGCTCCAGCAGCAATTTTTAATTAGCACACAAGCTATTGCAGCTACTCTGTACTTACGGGTGCTCTGTACTTAGAACTACAACTTACAGTGAGTATGCTCACCGCAGTCACCATGGAAACGCTTGCCTCAGTAACCATGGAAACACTCGGCTCCGGCAGCAATTTTTAAGTAGCACACAATCTATTGCAGCTACTAATAAAAAAAGAATTATAAGGGCAGCAATTTTAAGACAAGCAAACTTGCTAAATATGTCAAAATTAAATGTGTAACTCACCATTCTTGAAGTGCAGTGGCTTGTTACTTACATTTCAGTTGAGTCGATCCAAAAGAGGCTGAAGAGATTAGCAACCCATCTTATACTGCTGCAAATGTGTGTTTGTGTACTGTTTCTAAGTGCTAAGTCAGTGCGATTTGTTTCCATCACTGTAAGTACAGGCTTGTGTGCTGCTTAAAATTGTTTCTGTTCTTAGTATCTGCCACAACAGCTTGCCGAGCCGAGCATTGTAACCCCTAATCGCATACTACTGGGATGTTTCTATTTTCTCCAAATGTGTGCTTGTGTGCTGTTTCTAAGTGCTTAACAATTGCTGTTGGGAAAATGTCTATCGGCAAGATGGGCCATGGACAGATGAGAGATATGGGCAGTTGGATTTGGGAAAGTAACAGTCGGTCAGTTGATAATCAGGCATTCGTACAGATCCCCCCTGCTAACTACTGCTTATATGAAAGTCAGACAACAGAATGCCGGCATATGAGTGTGAAAGCAATAACTCACTCATTGTTTAATTCAAATTATAGTAAACATTTATCTATCTCCGAAGTCTAAAGTACATACATACACATTGAAGGTGGGCTGGTGAAAAACCACTAGACACCGACATTCTGTGGTCTAAGCAGTTAGGGTCACCACAGCAACTCTGTCTTCAAAGTTGTCTCAATGTAACAGGAGTAAACAAGGCAAGAATGCCTTTTGATTGCAACACTGCCAGCAAGTTGCAGAAACCATAAAGTATATTGTGAAGCACTTGCAGCCAACTTCAACTTTGTGGAAGGATGACATTCAACGCCCCTCTCTCCACGGACTGAACTGAGAGTTTAGGAATTTGATAATTTACAGGCCGTCCTTTTCATGTCAAGTTGCAGGTGAGTGGTGGTAACTCCCCTCGGGCTCCCTGGTTACTGTCTCTTACTGGCCCTCTGGTTCGGGTCCTCCTGCTCTTCATGGATGTGTGATTTACCTGCTCATTTGGTAGCTCCGAATGGGGTGCTGGGCCAGAAAAACACCTGACTTCTGACTCCCTCTGTCCCTCTGTTCTGATAATAACTTCCTCCAACAGGCTCCCTGTAGGCCTGCATTAATTCACACCACTCATTACTGAGTTTGGTGGGTGCTCCAGAGCATGACATCACAGCTTGGACCTTCAGCTTACTCAGTGGATTAGTGGACCACTAGATGCCTGTCCTCCCGCCTCCACTGATGTGCAGAAATACATTGGGCATGAAGAATTGCCAGGCAGGTTGTTCCATACATTTCTTGGTAGTGCACTGGGGAGAGGTGGGGTGTCCCACCAATCCCATAGCTGTGACAAAGCCGTTCTTGGAACAGACCCAGTGGACACAGCTTGACTATTCAGTCTACCTCTCTAGCACCTGGACCCGGCAGAGCTGTTTCACTACTTACTCTGGAGGAGCGGGGGCCTTACTTGTGAGGTTATGGGAGGGGGTGAGTGCCTTTCATTTGAGGGGGTTGTGACCAGGGAGAAGGGTGGGCTGCACTGGGTCTGCCGAGTAATGGTGAGTGGCCAGACACTTCCCTCTATAATAACCCCTGGACTATACCTCCACGATGACCACTAGCTTGAATCCCACCTGGCATAGTAGTTCCTTCACCATACTTATTGTAACAATACCAGGACCTTTCACATGTTGTTATGACTCCAGGACTGGTTCCCTGCCAGAGCAAATGAACTCTTGCACGCACGGTCTGAGCAGCTACAGTATTGTTCCTATGCTCGGGCTGTGTGTTCAGCTTTTGACTCGCAAGGGTTACTTAGAGTAAATGCATCTTAGGTTGCTAGCACTAGATTTTATTGTGCCCAAGCCTGTTCCTTCTGGATACATGCAATATTTCTATGCTTCTATTTAGAAATTGTTGACTTCAGACTGTTTGCCTGCAAAGCAATTTAAAGCCTTTTGAAACATCTCTGGATCCTGGGATGCTGGGGGTGGAGGTAAGAGGAGAATGGGAATGCTAGTGCTTACTGTAGGAAATAGTGGAGGCTTTTCAGATCGGCAGGTTTGGTCTGCAGCCATCTGATTCTAGTAGCTGTTTGGGAGGGGGGTCTGCTGTCTTTAATCTTGCACTTAGTCTTCAAATATGCATATTCACTGGCTAAGTTGATATAGCTTGATTTAATAAGGCCCCTAATTTTCGACCCATGCTCACAGGGTCAGTGCCCACCCTTCATATAACTACTTACTGATATCTGCAGAAGCAGTCTAAATGCTTGCATGGACCACCCACAACTCCTCTCTTGTGAATGCCTTTTGTTGGTACCCTGACCTGCTGACATTCCTAACAGCAGCAAGTAGTACTTATTATGGAGGGCCTATGCCTCCAGCTATACAGGTGGAATACAGGCTGCCCAGCATGTAACAGAGAGACCCTGGCCTACCCTGGGGGCCTAACTAAAGGGAATTTTGACTCATTGTTGCTATGGCAGCCAAAAGCAAACTGGCTCCGCACCCATGGTCTGGCTTTGCTGGTGCAGCTATCCATATCGTCCATCCCTTCAGGGGCACAGTTCCTGCCTTATGCCCAGCTCTATGATGCCTCAGAGAGGGGTCCCCGCAGCACTATCTTTATTGCTGTACTTGTCACTAGTGATGCCCCAGTATGTGGCACCTCACATTCCCTTCTCTTTTTTGAGCTCCCACTCTGGAATCACTGAAGCTTGTTTGCCACCTGTGTCCCTGGTCCAGTGGCATCCATGCCTTTAATATATGCCTCTTTCCATGAGATTATATCCCCCACATCCTATTACCAACCTAAGTAACACTTGATTGAAAAGGATACCTGGATGGAAAGCTCAAGCACCATGTCATATTCTCCAATGGAGGGTACAATGTCGATCCCACCTCCTTTCCCCTTGCCAAAAAGGCGGAGGCCCCTCAAAATCAGGCCATTCTTCCAAGCAGATCTCTCTGTTATAGGTCCTCCTGAGGCCTCAACCTTGCAAACCCATTTCCATTAATCCCCAGTTGGGCTTTTCTAGTTCAGCTAGCTTAGATTGTTCTTCCATTGGGTGTTCAGTTCTAATGCCAGTTTAGAATATGTATCACTTGGTATTTCTGCTGTTATACTGTATATACATGTTTCATCTTTGTAAGGAGTTACCTACTTGGATTTTGAGTTCACTGTTTAGCCATTATTACTGGTCATACAGACATGAATTGTGAGGTATGGCATTGTGGTGGTGGGGGCGGGCATCTGGAGGGAATTGGCAGCTGCAGTTTTTTAAATGCCACTTTAGAACTATTTCAATATGGCAGCACCTAAAGTCAGTCTTTGCTTGTGTTATGTGAATGGGCTCACCAACCCTATTCGGAGAGCAAAACTTCACTCTAATGCCAAAAACTTAAACCTGACCTCCTCTACCTCTAGGAGATGCTCCTTTCCCTTCAGAGCATTCTAAGCTTATCAAGCTGGGTTTCTCAGCAGAATACTCTTACTCCTATAAAGGTGCCCATAGGTGTGAAGTTTCCATTCTCATACCTAGAAAGACATAGTTTGAACCGGGCAGGTCTGGAGCGACCCTGAAGGTCACCTAGTCTTAGTGCAAGGTACACTGTTTAGCCAGGGAGTTACACTGAATAACTTATATCTATTCCCTGTTGAACAATCCCGACATTTAATTTCTTCTAGACCGTATAGTCATATTTACACAAAGCATTTTCATGCTAGCCAGTGATTTCAATATTACTTTCGATTCCAACCTGGACTCATCTAATCTGTCGCCCCCTAGACAATCTTATTCACACAAATTCGTTAAGAGGCTTACCCAGGAAGTCAGCTGGGTTGATCTCTCTGGTGCGCCTTACATCCCAGACAGCATAGCTATACTCACTACTCTGCGGTATACTGCACTCACTCCAGGGTAGAGTACTGTTTTAGTCATGTTGAACATGCCGTGAGAGTCACCCAAAGTATAATTGGAGAAATCTACCTCTTGGATCACTCTCCCTTAAGCGTACATTGGGGCTTGGGACTAGAAAAGCAGGCCGCTCACTGGCACTTAAATACTTATTTGCTAAAATCCCCTTCCTTTCACAACTTTTTAAAACCATAGAAAATCCTGCAGGATAACCCAAACTCCAGGTCAAAGGCAATCCGCTGGGATACAGTGAAGGTTGTGCTGTGAAGACATCTGATAAAGTACACTGTATCATTTAAAAAACAATGACAAGAATGCCGGCAAACCCTAGAAGAAACCCTACATTTCCTGCAACAGGCACACCAACAAGGTGATAGATCAATAACAGATCAACTAGATAAGATCAAACAAGATTTAGACAAACTATGCCAGGGACAAACAGAGATAGCACTCACTTTTCTTCAGAACAATTACGAGGTGGGAGCCCGATTTACCATCTTCTAGCATACCAGCTAAGAAAACAGCGCAAACTGGCAACAATAACAGCAATTGAGTATCCCAGCATGAGACAGCACCTCTCCAGACACCAAGATGTAGCAAAAGCATTTCAGTCTTACTATGAGACCTTGTATTCCCCAGAACCCACCACAGAGCAAGGAAGTATTGACACCTCTTGCAGCCTCTAAAACTCCCACGTTTATCACCTGAGACTAGTGCTCATCTGTTGAGACCTATTGCACCAGAAGAGTTAGATGTTACAATATGACAGTCTAAAACCATGAAAGCCCCAGGCCTGGACAGCTTTGGAGTGGAATTTTATAAACAAGCCAAGGATTTAGTTATCTCCCTACTCATTAGTACCTATACTGTAGTACTGCGGGGTGCAGACCCCCCCATGGTCCTATGCAGTGATATTGGTCATTTCCAAACCCAGGAAAAATCCTCTGTACTGCCCTTCTTATCATCCTATTTAGGTCCTCCACTCTGACTATAAATTCTTCATGTCAGTCCTTGCAAAGAGGATTGATAGGCTCCAGCCCTCTCTTCTCCACAGGACAAAACCAGGTTTGTCTGCTCCTGCACCACTACAGACATTTGTAGCACACTAAATCTACTGCACCAAATGCAGCAGGCTCCCTCACCTTCATTACTTTTAAGTCTGGATGCTGAAAAGGCATTCGCCGGGGTCTCCTGGCCATTCTTGTATACTGTACTGAGGCTTCTGGGATTCATAATTGTCTTTGTGGAACTTCTGCAAAGGATATACTGCAACCCAAAGGCATGTGAAAAAATTAACAGGCATCACTTTGATGACTTCTCATTGTTCTGAGGGATGTGCCAAGGCTGCCCCCTGTCACCACTGCTATTTGCAGTGTACATTGAACCCTTAGCCCAAACAGGTGACAACATTTGAAGGGATCCGCATACAGGGGGAAGAGCACCACATCACCTTATATGCAGATGATGAGCTCCTCTACCTTACTGACCATGAGAATTCGCTCCCTAAGATTTTTGAAATTCTTAAAAGATTTTGATGAGGCATCCAGCTACTGAATCAATACATCCAAGATGGAGATCCTTGATTTTCATTTTATCTTGAGCCCACAACTTCCTGGGTCCTTCCCCTTCTGGTGGCATCTAAAGAAATTAAAATATCTGGAATTTTCATTGCCCACTTCCCAAATTCAGCTTTTCAAGATAATTAGACCCCTTTCAAGCATACTATGCTACAGGACTTTAACCAATGGGGTGCATTACCCCTTTCCCTGACATGCAGAGTGCAGGTAGTGCAGATGGTGACACTCCCCAGAGCACTATACCTATTTCAAAATATTCCAGTTACCATACAGGGTGACACACCTGGCACTCATGGAACAAAGAGATTACCAGATTTATCTTGGCAGACTAGTGACCATGCATAAAACTACATCAGTTATTTCTCCTTAAAACTGTAGGTGGCCTAGGACTCCTCAATCTTCAGTTATATTCTAGGCAGCTCATCTACGTTTTCTCCTCCTTAGACATTTGGACAGCAACCATACGGCCTGGCTAGACATAGAATGGGCAGTATTTCCCAATCAACACTTTGTATGGTACTGTACTTAGTTCACAGTGTGCCTTCAGCAGATCTCATATGAAATTTAAACACATGGCTGTGCTTCAGGTTAAGACCTGGCAAACTCTCAGGAAGCAACTGCATTTAATACCATTTCTGCCTCTTCTATGCCCTATCTCCCAGCTCGAAAACCTCCCACTCTTTACACTAGATCATGGATTCTTACATTGTGAAAGATACTCTGCAATATATCTTTCAATTCCTGTCTGATAATACGGTAAAACAGTTCTCTACCTTACAAACTCAATATAAACTTTGACAATCTGAGTTTTACTGTTATCTCCAACTCTGACACTACATTCTATCCCTCCCAATTGCAGTTTGCACCCTGGAACTTCATCCCTCAATAATCACCTATTATATAACTTTTTGCACTTAGGGGTGGCCCACATATGATATCCCAGCTATACCAGCACTTCGAGTTTACAGCAGGAGGGGATACCCTTGATGTAGTGGCCCAATTGGAAGAAGAAATAGGCCAACCAGTAACAAAGAAACAGTGGGAACAGGCCTGCCAAGCTTCAAGTAAAGTAAAAAGCTCCCACCAATGGAGACAAAATATTTGGAAGCAGTTGACTATGTTCATAGGATTCATCGGATAATATGAGCAGGTAGGTTTGAGGACCTATTGTTGCTCGCCACTTATTCAGTGGTGATACTCATATTTTCTGTTACCTATGTATTGGTCTAGGGATGACTTAAAGGATACCATATTCGTACACATGACTATAGACTCTGGAAGGGTGTTCCATGCTGAAACCACTCTTTGGGAGAACCAGTTTTTCCTTTTGTTCATTCTACTTATTTCTCCTTTAATTTTTAATCCATGTATACGTGTACTCTTAGTACAGACTTGAGATGTTAAGCCAATGGTTTCCCATAAATAATTATCTCTGGATGCATGAAATACCAAGCATAGATCACCCCTCAGCCTTCTAGAGTTCATTGTGTAACCCCTAGGTGGCGCTATCCCTAGTGTTACACCCCTGCCTACTACTCTGAACAATA
This sequence comes from Neoceratodus forsteri, assembly GCA_016271365.2. NCBI lineage: Eukaryota > Metazoa > Chordata > Ceratodontiformes > Ceratodontidae > Neoceratodus > Neoceratodus forsteri. The sequence continues at coordinate 82,095,765 of CM057453.1, forward strand.
GGCTAAGGGGTTTGGGTTTGCTAACTTATAACAAGTTCAAAACACCATTGTGCAGTGCCTCACTCAGAGTGTGCTTTATGTGGGTTAGCTGTTACCAGGTATAACCCCCTGAGATGTTATACCACCCACAATTACCATTTACCTTCCCCAGACATGACCCAATAGACATTTCCCCACATTTCAACATTTCACATTTAATGACTCTCTCTAATATGCTCACACACAGAGGTTTTCAAAAACAATAACAATAGATTTATTTTGGGGGGCATGGGAGTTAGGAATGGGAATAGAGGTTAAGCTGATTTCTGTTTAGATATGTACAAAGATTTGATTTGTTTTGCTGGTAAACCCTCCAGCTGGGTGGCTACTATACTAATAGAAAAGGCAATCACATTTAATTGACCACCATAATATCCAGAGCCCTGGCTATCTAAGCTGCTGACTAAAATCAGGTGTCACATAACAATTATTTTACCCATACTGGTACCAGTCATAGATAAGTATGAAACCCCGCAATTTCACACTGCACTCTGGGTACCCAGATACCAAAGTTCTGGATGTTGCAGGCCTGGTGGATGTTGCAGCTGGTCATGTTGGCCAGCTTTGATTAGAAGGGTGGGGCAAACTTGGAAAGCTACACCTCAACAATGGCTGTTGATCATAAAGAAGGCAGGGCTTGTCCTGCATTTGGCAGAAGTAGCAGGATTGTCTCTGCTGGTCACAGAAAGTCAGGGATTGCTCTGTGTATCACAGAAACTGAATATTTCAGAACAGGCAACTTAGCTAGATTTTGGATTTCACATCCTGAACATTCAGCACATTGCAAATTAGAGTCACATCCAGTACATTTAGATACCAATACTTTCGTCAAGCATCCTTATTATTAGACAAAGTCACATCCAGTACATTTAAATACCAATAAAGCATCTTCACTATCAGGTAGAGTCACATGCAGTACACTTAAATACCAATACTTTTATCAAGCATCTCTTATTCTTTTACGTAGTCAGGCACGGTGGAAATAGGTCATTCCCAGGTATAATTCAGACATAACAAGCTCCAGGGCCTCCTGTCCTATGAAGCGACAATGCAACTTTGGCTGGCAACTCCAATAGGGCAGAAATTGACCCATAGAGGGCACAGATGAATATCAGCACATTTACTGTACATGATTAACTACACAGAACTCAATACACCTGCACTGGGCCATTTAGGCAGCAGGCAAGGTGCATCAGAACCAATTTCAGATGACTCAGTCTCTTGAGGGCAAGGCAGCCCAGATTGATTACTTCTAATGTCTCTCACACGATTTGGCAGAGAAAGGGCATGTCGGCCCCAAGGTTATTTATTTAGCATATCTAGTAGAATGATTATAAGGCTAGTAGGCCCATAGTTTACTTGCAGAACTTCTCCCTTGCACCAGGGGGTACAAAGGTACTCACGCAGGTCCTCCACGGCTGGTCATCCGCTATAGAAGGTGTCCTAGTGTCTTCAGTCCTCTCACAACTGAGGCTTGGGTCAGCTCCCTCACTGCTGCTTGATGTTATTTGGTCTTCAGTCCACATCCTTCCCCAACATGGGAGGGAGGGCTAGCACCTGGAGGACATCTCTGGCAACCTCCAGGCTAGCAGGTGAAACAAAACTAAATTAATGCAACTAACTACTTTAAATAAAATAACAAACACCCCCTCCAGGATGGAGGGGCTTAACTGGAATACCCAGGCCCTGAAGCATGGCAGGGGCCTGAGCCTCCACCCCTGTGGTGGGTTCCCAGCAGGCTGGAATCTGCTCTCTCCTCTATCTCAATCTGCTGAAATGCTAGCTTACACACTGTCTCTTATAGGGCTTTGTTAAGGCTTCTGATTGGCTGTGATGATGGGGTGATTGGCCTCCGAATGACTGGAGGACCTGTCAATCAGAACTCGTGGCACTGTTGGTCTGGTGTTTTGGCACCTAAAAGTATGTCCCTGTAAGTCCCCATGAGCACTTAGCATTTTCCCATGAGGGTTGTGAATGTCCCACAAGTCCTGGCTTTGTATTCCTGGCTTTCCCATTGGCTGTGACTGCTTGCAATGGCTGCTTAACCGACTGTCCCTTTAGCAGATCAGATACAGTCCTGAAATAAAGTTCTGGTGCAGCCAGGAAGAAAGAAATATTTGCCCCAATGCAACACAGTTCTGTAGCCCAGATGGTATACTTGCCATCACTGCACAGAGAGGCTAAATGGCTCAGCTCGTTTTCCTGTCGCTACTGCAAATATTTAAGCTCCCTTGCAGCAGTTGACAGGCTAACACTTTGAGTCCCAAAAGTTCTGGATCAGCCAGGTTAAAGCATTTATTTTATTTAAATACTCTTCCCCCTTTCAAACAGTAAGTCCCCAATATGCAGCAGCAGTTTATTATTTAAATAAAATACCAATCTTTTTCCTTTTCACCATAGCCGAGATACAGTTACCCTGGGGGTAGACAGACACACAAATGAATATTCAGATGACTGGGGCTCAGCTCATGAATATTTAAATGAGCCCCAGTCCAGTACCTCACATATACTCCTTTAATTTTAATAGGAATGGCCCCTGAGCGGCCTGTCCATGGTCACCAGGTCAATGGTCGTTCAGAGCTCTGAGGGGCTGGATTTTACTTTGGGCTACAAGGCAAGGCACCAGGAGCAGAACAGGACCTGGGGACACAAAAAACTTGCTGGCAGGAATCGGGAGAAGCCAAGGAAACAGCAGGAGAAGAGAGTGCAGCAGTGCTAAGGTAAGCCCAAGCAGGCTTTTTATGAACCCCCAGGGGGTTACAATTGAGTACATGTTCAGATCCCTCAGTCTCACCATAGCTCTTCCAATGCACTGTCCTAATTATTTTGGTTACCTTTCTCTGTGCTTGCTTAATCAATACTTCACCCTTCTTATTTTGCGGTGCTCAAAGTGGTGAACAGTACTCGAGATGCAGTCTCAAAAGAGATGTGTACAAGGGTACAATCACAGATGGATTACGGCTCTTGAGGTTTCTAAAAATGCATCCTAGTATTTTGTTTCCTAACTTAACTTTAGTTCTAATATGGGAGTTGAAGGACAAATCGTTTGTGATGATCACTCCAAGATCATTTTCACATGTTGTTTACCCTAACAGGGTACCATTTAATTCATACTTGAATTTCTGATTTTTTGGCCTAAATGCATAACTTTACATTTATCCAGGTTGAACTTTAGTTTGTTCTTTTCTGCCCATTGCTCAAGCTGGCAGAGAACTTTCTGCAGCTTGTTTGCTGCCTCCTGGTTGTTGACAATGGCTCCCACTTTACTATCAACTGCATATTTTCCAAGCAAAGCCCCTTCTGAAACCACCATTAATGAAACTGCTATGTTAAAAAGTGTTGGCCCCAGGACAGAGCCCTGGAGCACACCACTGGTCACCTCTCCCCAGTCTGAGCAAAAAGCTTGTATACTAACCCTTTGGCATCTATTAGTCAGCCATGATTTTACCTAAGCAATTATATTACATGGGAGATGCGTAACAGTTAACTGTTCTAAAAGAACCTCGGGAGAAATAGAATCAAAGGCTTCAGCATAGTCCAAGAATATAATGTCCACAGGCATTCCTTTGTCCATTGCTGCACTTACTGGATCAAGAAAATTTAGTAAATTAGTGAGACACGATCGTCCTGCGCCAAAGCCATGTCGAGATATATCCATATTTTTTATGTGCTTAATTATGTACTCTTGGATTAAACTCTCTAGCATTTTGCTCAAGATAGATGTAAGGCTGATGGGCCTATAGTTCTCTACCATTTTTGTTCTCCTTTTTTGTGTATTGGTGTAATAATGGCTTCTTTCCATTCCTTGAGTGTGTTACCTTCAGACAGGGATGCATTAAACAACATGGTAAAAGACCCCACTAGTTCACTGCTTAATTCCTTGATGGATTTGGAATTTATTCCATCTGGTCCTGCTGATTTATTAATTTTTAATTTTTGAATTTTATCCAAAACTTACATTTCTCTAATTTATATTAATCTACCTACTTTTCCTTTTTGGCCTATAAATACATTGTGCTTTACTTTAGGTTGAAATATACTCATGAAATAACTATTTAATGTGTTAGCAATATTTTGTTCATCGTTTATGACCCCTGCATGTGTTAGTAATGGCCCTATACCTTTTTGGTTACCCTTGAGCGAACCAGTGTAACTAAAGGATGTCTTTTTGTTATCCTTCACTGCTATAGCCATACTCTTTTCTGCATTTTGTTTTGCTTTGCTAATTAATCTTCCAGTTTTATTTACCTCTTTTTTTTCTACTTTGCCCAGTTTAGCGGTGTCTGTTCCTTTTTGTATTTGAGTATTTTTTCCTTCTACGCTTAATACTGTTTTTAATTGTTTTTCCCCACCATGCTGGCATTTTACCTTTCTTATATTTATTAGTCTTTTAGTTCTTTCACAATCCAGTGATAACTGTTCATTATCACCCCAGATGCTCCTCAGCATGTTGGAGAGGATGTGGGGAATCTAAAGCCTCCAATTACCACATCATGTAGGCTTGCCCTCATTTGCAGCCCCTTCCTACATGATCATGAAAAGAAGCTTACTGAAGTCTTTGGTAAACCCATCATATTTTCCCCAACAGTTACTCCTCTTCCAATACCCAAAATACCTGAATGATCCAATATCCTGATATCTCCTCAGGATCTTTATTATAGTCACCAAAAAAGCAATAACAAAATGTTGGCTTACTCCTTTTACCACTACTGTGGTTGCCTGGAGGCAGATGGTGAATGCTATCTAACGGATGGAAAAGATAACTCAGTCATTGAATGACAATGTGGAGCAATGCTTCCTACGTTGGAATGCATGGCTCCTTCATGCCGTGAGCAAGGATTCTACCATGGTCCCTTAGTCAGTCTAATAATGGTTTAAAGGGTGACTCTAATATTGTTTAACTAATGGCAGCATTCTACACAACCAAGGGAGCTGTTAGGCATTCAAAAGGTGATCCCTGGACAGGAACCTGAGTGGTTTGCTCCCCCCCCCCGGCGGGCACCTTCTCCCCATTCCAGCTGCACCTCAGGGTAGCTAGACCTCCTTGCTAAAACTATTAATACAGTTTGTGATACCTCCACTATTGACAAATGCCAGTGAATGCTACTCCCCCCCCCCAACTGAGCTGTCCCTATAGTGAGGAGAGAGGTCATTTACCAGGTTGTAGAATGTGATTTTAAGATAACTTGGCAAATGCAGTAAATTCAAATGCCCATTGTGAATGTACTGAATATCTGTACATATATGAGCCCACAGGGGCACCAAATGAAATGCACAGCAAAGTTGGAAACACAGCAAATAAACTAATGTCTTTTGTGATATCAAATTTGAGGTGTCTGAATTCTTTGTCCTGTACTACATACTGTACTTGAATAGCAACATAGAAGTTAACAGCAGATAAGGACCGCAAGGGCCATCCATGTCAATGGCCTATCTATTCATACTCATCTATATTGCTCCCTTATGCCTATCCCATGCATGTTTGAAGCCCTGCACTGTACTCATATCCACCACTTCCTGAGGTAGGCCGTTCCATGCATCCATCACCCTTTCTGTGAAAAAGAACTTCCTCACATTACCCCTTAATCGGCCTCCCACTAGTCTCATGCTGTGTCCTCTTGTCCTGCTATTTTTCTTATATTGAAACATGTTAGACTCTTTCACCTTGTTAATGCCCTTAAGGTGTTTGAATGTTTCGATCATATCACCTCTCTCCCTCCTTTGCTCTAGGGTATACATACTGAGCTCTGTTAATCTGTCCTCATATGTTTTCTGATGCAGTCCTCACACCATTTTGGCTGCCCTTCTCTGGACTGCCTCAATTTGGTTAATGTCCTTGTGAAGGTGTGGCCTCCAGTACTGCAAACAGTACTCCAGATGGGGCCTAACCAGTGTATTGTAAAGAGGGATTATTACCTCCCTCTTCTGACCTGTGATACCCCTACTAATACACCCTAACATCCTCCTAGCCTTACCTACTGCTTTAGTGGTCTGCTTGGATGCTTTCAGGTCATCTGTGATGATGATGCCCAAGTCTCTTTCTTCCCTTGTGACTGCCAGCAACTCCCCTCCAATCCTATAGGTGGCTTCAGGGTTTCTCTTCCCTATGTGCATGATCTTGCACTTCTTTGCGTTAAACCCCAGTTGCCACTCTTCTGACCATTTTGCCAGTTTATCCAGATCTCTTCTCATTCTGCCCACCCCATCTGGATCATCTACTCTGTTTCAGATCTCAGTGTCATCTGCAAACAGACAAACTTTACCCTCCAGTCCATCTGCAATGTCACTGATGAAGATATTGAAGAGGACTGGCCCCAGGACTGATCCCTGAGGTACCCTACTTGTGACTTGCATCTCTTCTGACAGTATACCGTTTACCACCACTCTCTGTTTTCTGCCCTTCAACCAGTTTGCCACCCAGTTGATCAACTTCTGACCCACCTCGAGCCTACTCGAAAGCAATAAGACACGACAGGGTGTAGGTTTTTGACTGATAAGAGCATGCCCCCAGGTGCGCTGTTAGGCATGAGGCGCTTGCGCCGAGTGACTACAGCAGCTGGGTAGTGCTCTTATCAATCAACAACCCACACCCTGAAGTGTTTTATTGCTCTTATAAAATTGGTAATAACTTTTTCTATAACAATTAAACAAAACTCTAAACACATTATTAACGCTTTAATAATAGTATGTTATTTTATTTAAATATGGTGAAAAATAGTCCCCAGACTTGGACAGAGGAGTGGTAAAATTGACTGAATAGCAATTCACTGTAAAATGCTAAACCAGTGAGCTAGAAGGACAGCAGTGTATTATTTGTGCAGTTTGGGTTTGCCTCTACCTATATAACTGTGTTTTCCCACCTTTTCTCTTTGTTTATAAAGTATTACTGTATTGCTTACTTTCTTCATCCCGTTCTTTTTCTGTTTTTCCCCCTCATTCAAGACAAAGAATGTTTATCATGGAATGATTACCATGGAATACAGGGATTCAAAATTCTGCTAAATTCCGCTGGTAGAATGCTACTCTCTTAATATACTGTACACACAGACAACAAAGGCCTGTTTTAGAGCCAGTGACTCAATTATTTCACTGTCAGGGCAAGCAGAAGAGATTTCCCTGATGAGCAGGTAAAGACAGAAGGGGGATTTTTCACTGTTAATAAAGAAACAGTTGTAATGAAAACTATAAACAATACTTAATGTTTCTGATTTGTTTATGTGTGTAAGGAGAGTGTGATGATCAGGGAAAAAACATTTAATTAATTTGTTTTATTTTTTATTTAAGGTAATTTTATTTTTAGGGCCCAGTTGAAGGTTTTTACAGTGTAAAGGTAGCAACCAAGTTTGCCATGGAAGATCAGTTCTGGTTGCAGAGGGACTGATGGAAGATAGTTTTGGTTGTTGGAGGACTGATTTGCTCATTGTGTAATGTGGTTTAGGAGCAGGATGACTGTGTGTATATAGAGATTTAATGTACAGTCAGCTGATGTCTCTTGGCCAATGAGATTTCTAGATTTTTTCTTGCCATTTTATAAAGCTTATTAATCAATCTTCTGTGTGGAACAGTATCGAAAGCTTTGCTGAAGTCAAGGTAGGTGACATCAACTGCTCCCCCTTGGTCCACCATTCTGGTTACCCAGTCAAAGAAATCTATGAGATTAGTCTGACAGGACCTTCCTGTCATAAACCCATGCTGCTTGGATCCTGTGCTTCTATGGATTCCAGGTGTTGCACTATCCTGTCCTTAAGGAGTGCCTCCATAATCTTGCCCACTACTGTTTTCTGTTACAATATGTTTATTTTAATCTATGCTCCCTAGCTGTGCCTACTCTTAAATCCTGAGTACCTTGAACTGCTGCTACATGCTTCCATTGGTTGAGACTGTTCATGTGCTACAATTCCAACATTTGAACAACCCTTGTGGTCTCTATGGCAACCAAGTAGGTCTGATAACTCCTGTGCCCGAATGACTGGTACCCCCTGTAAAAGTGATTCTCAGCTGATTGTCAATAACTGTAGTTAATGTAAAATCTGTGAGAAGGATGTGCTAGTGCTTTCAAAATATTTGGCCTATTTTTTTATGCTGCAGTATTATATCCTGTAACAGAGGTCACACTTTTTTGCTGTCATCATACCTATACTTATACTGATATAGACCACATGTGCAATTTGCAAAAAGGCATCTCTGATATACTGGGGAGTTGTAAACAACTGCTTTACTTAATACCTTTAACTTAGCCATTCTTCCACAGTCTTCTAATGGAAGCATGTAGCAGCAGTCCAAGGTACTCAGGATTTAAGAGTGGGCACAACTAGGGGGCATAGATTAAAATACACATATTGTAACAGAAAACGACATGACAAGCCTTTCTTTCCTGATTGGTTCCTCCATAAACTTTGAAAAAAAATTTTCTAAGAATTGTGATTTTCAAGGGCCCTGGAGAAGGGAAAATTTGGCTGCTGTACATGAACGTTGGTAATATAACAGTTTTAATCAGTTACACCCTCATTTTTCCCCATTGGAAATGTTTTCTGACAATTAACCTTTTTCTCACCATTTTCAATACAAATATTCTATTTCAGGGTTGCGGGATCCCCATCCTCAAATTTAAGACCTAAAATTGTAAGGGGTCCTTGTGTAAAATGGACCCCTGCCAGTGATGGCAGGACATTGAGTCCCCCTTCCAAATGCTTTCTTACACTCATGGTCAAATTAAGCATAGCCCCAGAGGAGGCGCCAAAACAAGTAAACCAGTTCCTAGCCCTCTGCACTGAATCAGTGTCCTGTACAAAAGTGCAGACATGAGCAGCTGTCTTCACATCAACAATACCTATAGCACTGCAGAGGGGCTGAATAAAATCATCCTGTTGAATATGTTGAATTGCAGGGTCTAAGTAAAGTACATATAACAAGGGATTCAGTGGCCAACCGTCTTGAACCTCCCCCTAGCTACTACACATGCATCAATCAGCCAACCCTTAATAATTGGTTGTACAGAAATAGTCGTACAAACACATGATTCACCTGATAAATATATCCAGGATCTCATATTTACTCAAGACAAATTATACGTTGTCACAGAAGATACTATTAAATGCTTTTTGCTGATCTAATGATAATAATAAACCAGACATTGTACCAACATTGTACCCTTATTACCACTTTCAACTACTTCACTTAACAGGAGTAAATGGCCCTGCATAGCCCTCCAAAGTATGGAAGAAGCCTGCAACAAGGTTATTAGATGCTGTGCCAATTAATTTATTATTCAAAATGTTATACTACATTTTCAGACCATTATTAAGAAGGCAAATAGGCCTCCAGTTTCCCAGGTGGCCTTTATTGCATGCCTTGAGAATTAAAATCAGAAACCCGTCCTTCATACGTAGGCCTAATGTTCTAGCTTTTAACATAAAATTATACACCTGAGTAAGCTCTTCTAAGAGAGAAGAAATAATTAATTTGAAAAATTCACTGGTTAAGCTGCCTTCTCAGGTGCAGAGTTTGAATTTAAAGGGGAACAATCAGCACAGACGGACCCACACTCAAGTGTGGGGCTGATCCCAATGTGCATTTTGCATGCAAAAAGATTTATTTTTTTTCCATATTCTGTTTCTGCTCCTCGTTTGCTCCCTGGAGCCCACATCTGACCAACCCACCCAGCCCTGTCACCTGGCTTCCCCCGGGACTTACTTTACATTGATGCCCCCGGTGAGGGAATCTGGTGCATGCCCAGCCACCGGTGCAGTGCCTGTGAAGGGCTGGTCCATCATCAAGTCAGAGGGTGTTTTTCCTCCATTTTCTCCCCTTACAGCCCCAAGGACCGAGTGACATGGTCATGTGTGCTCATGGAGGCATGCATGAATGCCAGAACCAACACTGACCTCAATTCACCCACCCCAGGTCTAGTGCCAGGCCTCCCCATTGCCTGGCACTGCCCCTGAGCCTCCACTTGGAGGCAGCCAAGAGCCAGGAAGGCCTCTCTCCCTCATCCAGGAAAGGAGAGCTGCCAGATGGTCACTTGATGCACTCCCAGCCCTCCATCCCGCCGACCCCCAACAACCCGTGCTCGTCACCGAACACAGGTCACCGGCATGGCAGGAGGTAAGGCGCCCAGCACCTCAGCCCTCCATGCCACTGGGTCGGCCACATTTTGATTTATTTGCTGTTTACTACACTACAGTAGATTGTATTATTCTAATTTTGCTTATTTCTAGGCTGACATCTTCTGTTACCACAGATCCCAGAATTGCCTGCAGCTGACATCAGAGCAGTAGGCAGCCATACAAGACTCAATAACCTGCAGTGTATGTTGGGGTTTTCATAATCTCCCATCAGATGTTTTCTGGTTCTGCTTTTTTCCCAGGGCTATGTACAGATTTCTGAGCACATCTAAGTGATTTTAACCTAGACTGGCTCTCCCCCTCCTCAGAACCTACCCTCCTCAGGTTCGAGGCTCTTAACCTCAAACAACTGGTCCTCAAACCCACCCATATAAATCCTCACGCCCAAAACCACTCCCTGCTTAACTGGGTGTTATCCTCCCACTCCCACCATGTCACTTTAGCAGGCATCCTACTGGATGCCCTCAGTGATCACTGCAACACTTATTGCATACGCAAAATACACTCCCCCAACACTGTCCCTAAATACATATGGTCCTGGCCCCTCCATGCTCTAGACATAGCAGCCCTGCAACAAGATCTCACTGAGACTGATTGGCAACCTGTTTCTCAGCACTTGATTTTGACTCTGCATTAACCCTCTTCTCTAGTATACTCAACCGCATTTGGAACCACCACACCCCCTTAAAGAAAGCCAGAGTAAAATGTCACCATCACCCCTGGATAACGGCAGACCTGCTGGCCAAATGCAAAGCCAGGAACAAAGCTTGGAATCACTATAAAGGGTCCTTAGCTCAGGCAGACCTCCAAGCTTACAAAGTGCTCGGAAATAACTGCATCAAGGCCATCCACCTCTCCAAGGCTAAATACTTCAGGTCCCACCTGTAACAAGATCAAAACACACCTGCTTCATTTTGGAAAGTGCTACATTCACTCCTTGATCCCCCTGCCCAACAGGCCTTCCCATTCCTCAAAACTGATGGCTCCCTGTCTCTGACCCTTCTACAGTAGCAATAGATTTTTTGCCACTTGCGCTCTCCCCGATAACCTGTCTCCCATCCCACTAGACTCCTCTCCTACCCCACTTGACTCACTCACCCCCCCGCCAAGTTCCACTACCCATCATTCTCCTTGCATGAAGTCTGTACAGCCCTCATTGCTGCTAACCAGGACAAAACCAGCCTGACAGTCTCCACCATAGGTTTCTCCACATCTCCACCCCTTCTATTGCCACTCCTTTAGCCGACATTTAAACCTCTCCGTCTCAACCTCCACTTTCCATAAAGCCTGGAACTCTGCAAAGGTGTTACATCTACATGAGGGTGTGACCTTTCTACACCCAGGAACTACTGGCCCATCTCACTCCTCTGTTCTCTTGCCAAACTCCAGGAGTCACTCATTCACTTCAGGCTGTCTGAGTACCTTGCATTAACAACTTTCTCTCACCCATGCAGTCAGGTTATAGGAAACTAGACTCAACCATCTCCTCCCTGTTACAGGCCACTGATTCCATTTTCTCAGCAATGGAACAGAGTCATATAACAGCCACCATTTTCATAGACGTGGCAAAGGCATTCAATTCCATCTCCCAACCCCTCCTGCTTCATAAACTTAAATCTGTTGGCTTCACAGAACCTGCTGTTAACTGGTTCCGATCCTATCTACATGAAAGGCAGCAATCTGTCCAAATAGGTGAAGCACTTTCTTCTCCTCTCCCTATCCTTACTGGAGTCCCTCAAGGCTCTATCCTTGGCCCCATCCTGTTTTACCTATTTATAAATGATCTCCCCTCCATCTGTAACTATATGCATATGCACGCAGGTGACACTGTCATCTTTACCTCCGGTTCCTCTTCTGTCAGTGCGCAATCCCCTCTCCAGGAAGATTTCAACAGAGTGCAGTTTTGGTTTCAGTCTAACCAACTGAAAATCAATACAAAAAAAAAAGCTGTGGCCATGACATTTCCTACCGGGTTACTTAGGTTTGGCTGCTTAGGTTTGGCAAGACAAAAGGAAGCCAGAGGCCCATTGTGATTGTCCCCCGTAGTTTGCAGGCAATTATTTTTTTTTTTCATTAAACAGTTGACAGGAGCCATTTACCCAATTTTTTTTAAAGGAATTAAAGTTTTCCAGTTCAATTATGTCTTGTAGAAGGGTATTACAAAGTTTGGCCACTCTGATGTTATAAAAATGATCTATTTTTGATGTGTTAGCCCACATTACATCTAAAAGTTTGTGATGAGATCTGCCCACTAACATAGAAACATAGAAGCTGACGGCAGATAAGGACTGCAAGGCCTATCCAGTCTTCCCGTTTCCTTTTCTGCCTTATAAATGTGCCATTGGCCTTTGCTGTGTCAATGGCCTATTTATTCATTCTCACCTGTATTGCTCTCTTATGCCAATCCCATGCCTGTCTGAAGCCCTGCACTGTATTCATATCCACCACTTCCTGAGGTTGGCCATTCCATGCATCCACCACCCTTTCTGTGAAAAAGAACTTCCTCACATTACCCCTTAATCGGCCTCCCTCTAATCTCATGCTTTGTTCTCTTGTCCTGCTATTTATCTTATATAGAAACATGTTAGACTCTTTCACCTTGTTAATGCCCTTAAGGTGTTTGAATGTTTTGATCATATCACCTATCTCCCTCCTTTGCTCTAGGGTATACATATTGAGCTCAGTTAATCTGTCCTCATATGTTTTCTGATGCATTCCCCACACCCTTTTGGTTGCCCTTCTCTGGACTGCCTTAATTTGGTTAATGTCCTTGTGAAGGTGTGGCCTCCAGTACTGCAAGCAGTACTCCAAATGGGGCCTAACCAGTGTCTTGTAAAGAGGGATTATTACCTCCCTCTTCCGACTTGTGATACCCTTACTAATACACCCTAACATCCCCCTAGCCTTACCTACTGCTTTAGTGGTCTGCTTGGATGATTTCAGGTCATTGGTGATGATGCCCAAGTCTCTTTCTTCCCTTGTGACTGCCAGCAACTCCCCTCCAAGCCTATAGGTGGCTTCAGGGTTTCTCTTCCCTATGTACATGATCAGGCACTTCTTTGCATTAAACCCCAGTTGCCACTCTTTCAACCATTTTGCTAGTTTATCCAGATCTCTTCTCATTCTGCTCACTCCATCTGGATCATCTACTCTGTTTCAGATCTCGGTGTCATCTGCAAACAGACAAACCTTACCCTCCAGTCCATCTGCAATGTCACTGATGAAGATATTGAAGAGAACTGGCCCCAGGACTGATCCCTGGGGTACCCCACTTGTGACTTGCATCTCTTCTGACTGTATACCATTTACCACTACTCTCTGTTTTCTGCCCTTCAACCAGTTTGCCACCCAGTTGACCAACTTCTGACCCACTCCAAGCCTACCCAGCTTATTAATCAATTTTCTATGTGGAACAGTATTGAAGGCTTTGCCGAAGTCAAGGTAGGTGACATCAACTGCTCCCCCTTGGTCTGCCACTCTGGTTACCCAGTCAAAGAAATCTATGAGATTAGTTTGACAGGACATTCCTTTTGTAAACCCATGCTGTCTTGGATCCTGTGCTCCTATAGATTCCAGGTGTTGCACTATCCTTTCCTTAAGGAGTGCCTCCATCATCTTGCCCACTACTGAGGTAAGACTGACTGGTCTGTAGTTCCCTGCCTCCTCCCTCCTACCACTCTTGTGGAGCGGGATCACACGAGCCCTCCTCCAGTTTTCTGGGACCTCTCCTGTGCTCAGAGACTCACTAAACAGTTCTGATACTGGCTCTGCTAGTTCCACCCATGGCTCCTTAAGTACCCTGGGATGTATGCCATCAGGTCCCATTGCCTTGTCCACCCTGACCTTATCAAGCTCTTGTAGGACCCTTTCTTTTGTGAAGGGACTAGTGCTCACCTCCCTCCCCCCCGTGTCCATGGTGCTGAGCTGTGGGCCCTGCCCTGCCTTCTCTTCAGTAAATACTGAGCAAAAGTATCTATTTAGGATAGATGCTTTTACATGGTCCTCCTCCTCCTCACACGCCCCCTTTTCTCCTTTGATCTTAGCAATACCCCCTCTGGACGTTCTCATTTTACTAATGTATCTATAGAAAGTCTTGTCACCTTCTTTTACTGTCTGTGCTAGACTTTCCTCAGTTTGGGCCTTTGCCTGCCTTACTGCCTTCCCTGCTTCCCTTTGGGAAGTTTGGTATGCCTCCATATCTTCATCCTACTGTGTTCCCTTATATTTCCTGAAGGCCAGCCTTTTGGCTCTGACCTTTTCTGGTACTGTTTTTGAACCAAAGTGGTTTCCTTCTTCTTTTGCACGTCCTTTTCTCTCTAACACAATGGGATGTTGCTTCAAGTATTGCATCCTTAATGCTTACCTATTTTGCCTGTACCCCCTCACCTGAATTCCTTTTTGCCAGGGATAGCTTAACTCTGTTGTCCATCTTATCAAAGTCAGCTCCTCTGAAGTCCCATATCTTTGCCTTGGATGATTTAGTTGTAGTGGCCAAATTGAACCATACCATGTGATGTTCACTGGCCCCCAGGTGACCTTCTACCTGGAGATCTGTGATCCTTTCCCTGTTAGTCAGTACTAGATCTACTATAGCCCTGTCTCTTGTGGGTTGTTGTACCAGTTGTTTGAGGCCTTCCCCCTGCAGGGAATCCACCATGTGTCTAGTTCTAGCAGACGTTCCTGCTGGTATTGACCAATCTATATCTGGCATGTTGAAGGCTCCCATTATCAGAATCTCCCCTTTAGCTGCTATGTTTTGTATATCTTCTAACAGTAATGTGTCTATGTCTGCCCCCTGGTCTGGGGGCCTGTAGACAACACCAGTTCTTATGGCTGTCCCATTTCCTGTTTCCAGGGTGACCCACAGTTCTTCTGGCTCCTTATGTCTATTCTGAATTTCTGTAGCTTTGATATTTTCATTGACATACAGGGCCACTCCACCCCCCCCCCTTTTGCACCTCGGTCTCTTCTGAACAGTACATAGCCAGGTACTGAAGTCTCCCAAGTGTGGTTACTGGTAAACCACGTCTTGCTAATTGCTACTATGTCCAGTTTAACCTTTGTCATTATTGCCTGCAGGTCTGGGATCTTGTTTCCCAGACTGCGAGAACTTGAGTAAGTGATTTTCCATTGGACAGATTTCGGTGTGTTAGTTGTTGGGTGAGGTCTGGCATTTCCCCTGTGTGTCGTATGAGGAGCTGGACCTTTTTACTTACCTGGTGGTGCAAATGAACTGTAAACATGCTGAATTCCTGTTTGACCACTAACTGAGGGGGGAAGGGTGTTCTTCCCATTCGACGCGTGGGGTGCTGCACCCCTCTCCCCATTTGCTAGTTTAAATATTCTGCAACAACGTCATACTTCTGCCCCAATGCACTGACTCCCTCCTTAGTCAAATGCAATCCATCAAATTTAAAGAACTTTCGCTCCCAAAACTGTTGCCAGTTACTTACAAATTTGTGTCCTTTTTCCTAGCACCAGCCCTTGAGCCACATGTTTAGCTCCCCTATCTACTCTTCTCTGACCTTCTGTCCATCTGCCCCTCTCTCCCAGACTGGCAGGATCTCAGAGAAGGAGATGCTGGATGAAATGGATGATAGTTTGTCACCCAGCCTGGTCAGGTATTCTTTTGTCTCCACAACTGACTGGCTGGTGAGATCATTAGTCCCTATGTGTACCAGGATGTCAATGTTTTCTCCTGTTTCCTGAACAATTTTAGCAATGTGGTCAGTGTATCTCCACGCTGATGTACCTGGGACACATCTGACCTTTACCTCTGGCTGGAGCTAGGTATCAACTCCCCGAATCATGGAGTCTTCTATGATCAGAAGTTTTTTGGATTTCCTGTTTGCTTTTTTTGTTTCGGTTCCTGTTTTGGGCGAGTTTTGTTGTGCTAGCTCCTGTGCTGAAGTGTCCTGCTCTGCAGTGTCCTCTGTCCCTTTGTTTAATTTCAGAGATAGAGGCAGATACCTGTTCATAGTTTTTATATGGTTTGTGGAGGTAATATGTTGGAGTGCACCGAGTGATGGGGCACCCAATTTGCCCCTTCTAACCACCTGCCAACCTCCCGGACCAACTACCTCCTGCAGCTGAGGTGCTTCTGTTGGATGTTGGGGAAATGGCAGGTGGTTCTTATAATATATTTCCTCTTGAATATGAAATTTGAGGCGTGCAATCTCTTCCCATGCTGCCTGGAGCTGAGCCCTAAGATCTCCAATGGCCCAGCATGTAGGACAGTGTCCTAAATCCTGTAAAACTGCCCTTCAGAAAAGTGTTCTGCAGTACCTGCAGTTAATGATATCCATTCCAGGTAAGTTGCTGGGTTTATAACCTGGTCAGAGTAATTAGAAGGAAGAAAATGAAAGCAAAAGTTTGATTTTGAGTTTTGTTTTTTTGGTTTTGTATAACTTGTTATAACAAGTTAAATTACTAGTGCCCCTGTAAATGAGGTCACCATGTGGATACCCCACTGATCCGCCCCTTCCTGCTTTGCCACAGGAAATGTCACGACTGTGCTACCCTATAAAAGAGTGTAGTGTGGGATGATTGGGGATGGGGGTGGGTGGCTGGGTCCTTCCCCTGCCGAAAAAGAAGAGCCACGGACGAAAGAAACAAGGAGGTAAGAGCAGAAACAATCAGTCAGCAACAAATGAAGTAACCCTGAAAGCTTATCCTAATGATAGATAAAACTGTAAAACTTGTAAAGCACCACCTGTAATAATTTCACAGAACATATACCCTGTAAGAAACACTTTGCTACAGAGAAAAATAAAGCAGTAACAGAAGATATGCCTTGCAAAAGACAATTTGAATCAGAAGATTACAGCAGTAATCTGTTAGCACACACCTGTAGGCATACCTTGTAATACTGCAGCAGAAGGTATACCCAGCAACAACAATTTGAATCAGAGAAAAATAAAGCAATAAAATGTTAGCAGCAAACAGTAACAATCACTGTGAGTACAAAATAAAAATAACAACACACAGTAAATCTGCCTAGCCAAAAGAAGTCTTAATCCTTTCCCTTGCTCTGGTAAGGTTCTTTGCTCTGTCCTTTCAAGCAACCTGGAAGGAAAGAGCTCAGGTGAAGCTAGATGCCTTGGCCAGCAAACCTAATCTTCCACTAGGTGTCTATCAGACAGTTTTATATCGAAGTGGCTTATCATATCGCTGTGTTTCAAAATTTTATGCAAAAGAAGTAAATCACCTCTGCATCTTCTCAATTGTAGTGGGGACAGACTTTTTTTTAGTCTACAAGCATAATCAATATTTGATAGTTTAGGCACCATTTTGGCAGCCCTCCTCTGAACCCTCTCCAACATTGCTATATCTCCCTTTAAGTAAGGACTCCAAAAGGGTGTACCATAATCCAAATGTGGCCTAATGTAGCATCTGTAGACTGGAATAAGATATTGTTCATTCCTGGAAACAAATGTCCTTCTGACTCTATTTAGTAGGGCATTTGACTGTTTGCAGATTTTAGTACAATGGTCTGATGATGTACCAAAATCTGCAAACAGTCAAATGTTGTGCGCTTAATAGTGTAAACAGAAACTGCACAGTATAGGACAGAGAGAGTATGCAATACTGCAAATGGGTTTGTGCATGGTACTGCACCCTTTCACTGTCCCAGGCAGAGGGATAAGACCTCTGCTGGGATGGGGATCCACCAAGCAGCAGCTGTGGCTCGATGGGATGAGCCACTGGCAGCAAAGGAGGCAGGCGGCGAGTTTGGGACTGGGTTCGATTACCGGTCCCAGATGTATGGAATTTTTCTTTTTGCACTTTGTGTAATGTTGCACAACCCCCGGAGTTAGATATTTTAGTTGGGGGGGGTTCAGGGGACTTATGCTGCATGCAATATATTGCACTGTATTGGCAGTGTGGTATATAGCTGCTGCATAATGTCTTGCGACATTATGACACTGTGCCAGGACGTTTGGCTCTATACAGAAACTGGCCACCCTCCAGTCTCCCCCTGTTTTCTCTACCTTGGATGGTTCCCCCTTAGAGATTGTCCCAGCTTTTAAATACCTAGGGGTCTGGCTGGATAGCCACCTGGACTTCTCCACCCACATAGACACCATCTGTACCAAACTCCAAACTAAACTCGCAGTCCTCTATCATCACAAAGATAGTCTCCCTCTCCACACCTGTTGGGAGTTGGTATCTAAAATGATTCTACCTGTCATTGATTATGCCAACATGGTCTATGGCACTGCTTCAGTAACATTCCTCTCCAGACTGGACACACTCCTAAATTATTTTTTATATTTCGCTACTGCCACCCCTCCCCTCACGCATCACTGTCGCCTCTATTCTGCTCTCTCACTAGCACCATTATCGCACATGAGAATGGTTCATTGCGCCTCCCTTGTTGATAAGTTCTGGTTTCTCAAGTGACCACTTCTAAGTACTCCCTTCACCGCAGAGATCCACCTACCTTGTCTGTCTCTCACCCCCATTCTGCCGCTGGCCAATCTGCCTTCTCCTATTGTCTCTCACTTCTCTGGAACAAACCTCCCTCTGATCTTCACCTATTCTCCTCTTTCTCCTCCCTCAAAAGTCTCCTCAGACTTCTCCTCTCTCCACAGTGCTCACAGTGCTTTCAATACCCTCCAGTACCCAAGAGGCCTCCCCCCTTAGAAGCCAGTGTCACCTCCTCCAATTCCCAATGCTCCGGTGGTGAGCGGTGTACTCTGCTCATATTATAATTAATCTAAATGTTCTAAACGAATTTGTTACTTGTCAGTCCTATGCCAGAATTTCTTTTTGCAATCAGTATCTGTATTGTGATTATTTTTATTACTGTATTTAAGAGCTTCCATACTGTATTTGGTCTTATAACTGAGACCTATTCATTTGCTTTGTAACACTGTTTATTTCCTGTGTTACCCTGTCCCAGGTCAGACCTGGAAACAAGTCTCAGCTCAGTGTGCCTTTCCCAGTTACCAAATTTTAAATAAAATAAAAAGTTGCTCAAAAGTCACATGACCTACAGAAGTCAATCAGCAATGTGGGAGATTGAGATAGGTACGTATTTCAGCTTCAATTTATTTGGTAAGCAAATTGAGGGGAACCCCTCTTTTACAATTGCAGCTCATGAGATCTCCATGTGCTACAAACATCTGAGTGCCATTTCCAGCTCCCTCTCACAGTGGAAGAACCTGTGGCAGGAAAGGAAGGAGCTGGTTTTATGTAAAAAAGACTGACTTTTGATAGAAAACTTTGAAAATCATCAGAGAATCATGCATTATTAGTCCAGTAAGCTAATTCTCATTATATTTGAATGTTGTTTCAAGCAGACAGGTTAGTGTAATCATGCACAGTTTGAGCCTTCACTGGTAGCTGCAGACCCTGCAGCAGGAGCAAGGCAAAGAGTATTTAGCAGACTGGGAAAGCTGCAGGGAGGATTTTTGAAAAATGTATTTGAAACATTTTTTTTCTCAGTGCTGGTTGTCTACAGGATACAGAAACCCATATTTGTGGTTTATTTTTCCTCCTTTACTGCAGCAAGAGAAGGGTAGATTGAATTTGCAATTTTGAGAAAGTTGTCAGGGGGGGTTTGAAGGACTTCTTTGGCAAATATTTATAAGTGGTCACTCCAAAGGGACCCTCAGGGTTCACTTTTCCTCACCCCTTCTGAAGAGGCCTGCCAGGGTTCCCTAAGGATGTGTTACACAGGGGTAAAGTGGTGCAGTGCTTCTATCTGTGGTAGTGCGCTGGGTACCTGATGACTGAAACACAAGGCTATCACTCCCCAGGAAACTATGCATAAACTTCCCACACACTTCCATCCCCAAAGTAAGTGACACAGTGAACAATGATCATTCCCAAACTATAAAATTAAATTAAAAACAGATAATTTGTTTAAAAAGGGGGTTATGGGAAGAACAAGGGGCAGCAACGGTAAAATGGAAGCAGTGGGGTTGCAATATCTCTATACTATAATGTAACAGCACGCAAAGACTTAAATGCAAGAAACCATTCAAGGCTTTACCCCACATCTCTGCTCATCCCTCTGGCAGTCCTCAAACCCCAAATGCAGGTGCACCCATCTTAATTCCCCCTAAAAGCTATAGTTGAGAGATATTTCAGGTGTTGCAGTGGGTACCACACTGGGGAAACTGATGCTGCTAGCAGGGTGGAGCTCAGTGGTATACTTTAAACAGTTGCACAAAAACTACTTTTAAACACATGCTTGCTGTGCTGGCCCACCTACATAGCGGTAGCACTACTGCTTGCGATGCCGATGACCCAGGATCAGAAGTAAGCCAGGGTTGTTGGAGGGCCAGCCAGGGGGAGGAGAATCGAGGGCTGAAAGACTGTTCTCCTCCTCTGGGGGGAGGGTGGGGTAGAGCCTGGTGCTCAACTAGCCCCTGGTGGCAGCCAAGGGGAGCCACAGCCCAAGCTCAAAGCTAGGGAGAGGTGTGAGATACGTCAGCATGTGTGCCTTGACATCAGCGCATGCTATGATGCCTAGGGATTAAAAACAAGGAGGAAAACACCGGACCGCCGCAGGATGCCACCCACTGTGCATCACAGTTTCTGCACTGTCCAACCTGTGACAGTCCCTGGAAACTGAGTGAAAGACCACTGGGGGTTGCACACTGTGCACCCGCTCAGATGCAGCCCTGGGGGGCAAGCCAGGAAGGAACACCAGGAAGAGGTAAGTACTGGGAGATGGTGACAGGGCTGAGTGTGCGGTAAGGGCCGATGAGGGCCAGTCTGGAAGGGAGTATTGGAGAAAAACACATGGCTGCTGAACATAGACTTTCAGCTGGTACAACACTTGATGAAGGGGCCCCTATCTGCAATCTAAATAGGATTTTGTGGCAAGTTGGCCTCAACGAGTCTTCTGCCTAGATCTTCTCTGACAGGTGTAGCTCTGCCCAAGACTTCTCCCTTAGCTCCTCACACAATAACTTTTTTCCCCCAGTTGCATGGTCCAACCCTGGGTTTTACTCACAGTTCTGATATCTCACACACTTGGGTACAGCAGGCTGGAGCAGGTTAACTGGATGTGGTGCTCCCGGCTGGAATGCTGGCTTCCCCAGGCATGCTAGTGGCTTTTCTCTGCATCTCTTCTCTCTTGGTTGGTCTTGCTGAGACTCAGGAACTGGATGCAGGCAGGTGCTTTCTTGGCTTGGAGATGTGGTAGAAGGTGACCCCCCCTCCGAGGGGAAAGGTCAGTTGTGGGTCAGGAACACCCTAGCTTCAAATTGCCTGTTACACTCTGTTTTCACTGAAAACTTATTTTCTTTTCACAAGCAGTTTCCTTTGGGATCCCAATAGTTCTGGTCTGCTAGGCCTGCAGTGTCTGGGCAGACGGGGCAAACTGTCTCACACCTGCACACACCGTCACTCTCTTAAAGGTCTGACTGAATTGCCATGAATGGTTGAAAACAGACCCTTTTATGCAGGCTGAAACTGGACACCTGAATGGCCAGGCAGGTTCACAGGCAGAATGTCTCTGGCTTGTGCTGCTCTCTGGTTGGTTGAAATTCGTGGGCACAGTGGGTCTAACCTATGACCCCTTCCCATGGTGCTTTGAAGTGCTTGGTCTCCATAGGGGTCATCGTCTTTGTTTATATTCATTTCCCAGCTTCAACATGTTATTTTCATCGTGTCCTGGCCCCATGTCTTGTTCTGGGGCTAGGGCTGTGCTTATTTTGTGGGGCACTCAGCCTATTGTACAGTCAGGTGTTTTTTTTTTAATAAGGCAGCTGTCTGAGCCACTATCCATGTTGTGTGCGCATGCATACATGCTCTTTTTTCTCTTCTCTGCCCTGCTTGCATTTCTGTGACCAAGAAACATGTTGCAGGATGCCCAGTGGCACTGCTACTGTTGGAGCCCAGCTCCACTTCTTGCCTTGAAGCTGGGATCTTCACTAGACGTGGGCACATCATCAGATTTTACTCACAGAGCTTTGGGTCCATAGATGCATTGTTCTGTGCATATGTGGCGGGCAACATTGCTGCCATGCTCTTTTGGGTCCAGTTCTAGGCCCAGGGACCAGAACCAGCAGTTGTCTTTCCTCTCCTGCCCGCTGCCTTGGCCCCAGCAACACCAGAGGGGATGGAGAACAGAGAGTGATGGGCAGCTACAGCCTCAGATTTACAAGATGGAGCCCATGTCCACATTCCACCAGGGCTTCTGATGAAGGATGCCACTGCTGATCCCTCATGTAGCAGTCCCAGGGGACTGGTGGGTGAAGTATCAGGCTAGGGGGGTGAAGGAGACACTCAAATTAAGCTCCAAATTTGGGGGCTTACATATTTGTTTACCAACTACTGGTGGTGCAACAGGGCATAGAAATCCATTTTGTGAATTTTTGCCTGTGTGTGGGAGTCAGCCAGCCAGTCTGAGTGAAAAGTAAAGTAGCCTCCTCTGTAAGACACAAGGTCACAAGATCTCTCAGCACAGTGGGGTGACCTGCTGCGGTGGCTCTTGCCAGTCACCTCATGAGTTGTATGGCACTGTGGCTTGTCCATGCACCAGGCATGCACATTAAGTGGGGGATCTAAGAATCACTGAACTTTTGTCAGTCATCATTGTTAGTGGCTGGCGGCAGCTGTATCATGTTATCATCTGTTGTGCATGTGTTGTCAATGCATGTAGAAAACATGAAGAGCAAAACAGGAGAAGAAAGGGGGCAGGGAGGAAAGGTGCAAATAATTGTTCCACCATGCCAGTTCAGCCAGTTACAAGTTCTACAGGTGGTGGTGCTGGTTAAAGTGCTGGTCATGGTGGAACAGGGACTAGGAGTTTTGATTGTGGGGCTGTGAGGACAAGGGCTCAGCACATGATAATACACCCAAAGAAACCATGATTTATTAGTCCCCAGAATTCCATTGGTTCCACTCCCAGTGCAGTACAAGTGGTCTTCCCAGCAGGTCATCCAGTGCATCTGGTAATGAAACCATCTTGAATAATCCAGAAACACAGCAGTTTCCCTCTCTTTCTTCTTCAGTTGCTTCCACTTCCCCTAATAAGGATGGAAGGGATCCATCCAGAAATGTAAAGTCTAGTTCCTGGAAAAAAAATCATCTTGCAAGAAATCATCTTGCATTTTCTGCCTAACTTCTCAAAGTCCCCTCTCCTCATGGAGTAATTAAAGGGGGCCGTACTCACAGCAACTAAGTCATGCTTGAGAATGGCTACTAAGAGAAATGGGTACAAAAGACCAATCTCATTCCCTTAGATGATCAAGGAGGCAGTGAGGACCAACAAAGCAGCTTTATTAGATACAAAGAAAAACCGGGACGATGACTGAATGAATACCAAGTAAAGATGAGAGAGGCCAAGAAGGCAGTCAAGTATGCAAAAGCAGACGTGGGACTACATATTGCAGAGGGGTCCAAAGGAGGGGAAAAGCAGTTTTTCAGATACATTAGGAAAAAAAGAATGACAAGAGGAAGAATTGTAAGGCTGATTGGGGGGGCAGGACAATAGAAGAGTGTGAGCAAAAGGCAGCCCTGCTTAACAACTACTTTTGCCCAGTATTCACAGTGGAGAACAGCAGGCCTTTGATAAAAAGTGTCATAAAGGCTGCTGCAAGGGGGATGCCAGAAATGGGGCAGGTGGTAATAACAAGAGAAAGGGACAGAAAAGGGCTCGCAGCCCTGAAAGTAGATGATGCTTTAGGGTGGATGGGATGTGTCTGATGGTACTCGGAGAACTGACATTGGAACTAAACCCCTGGCAGGGCAATTTAAAGCTCACTACTGTCAAGGTTCCAAAAGACTGGAGGGTAGCAGGCCTAATTACTCTCCACAAGGTAGCGGAACAGGAGTAACTGGATAGCTACAGGCCCATCAGTCTTGCTTTCTTTGTGGGTAAAGTAATGGAGACAGCAGTCAATGAGTAAGTATGCAAGTAAAGTTTATTTTTAATGGCACCCTTTCCCAGTGGTGCAGGGTGCCTTATAATAAAAGTATAAACGTATAAATTGACCATCAACATAAATTAAATACATAGTTCTTCTTCACTGAGAGGGTGCTTGACCCATGGAATTGCCTGCCCAGGGAAGTGGTGGAGGTCAAAACAGTACAGGTTCAAAAATGCCTGAGACAGGAACAAAGGTATCATTTCACAGAAAGGACTGGGGGGGGGGAGTAGTTACCCATATTGGGCAGACTGGATGGATCTTGCTGTCCCCTTCTGCCGTCAATTTCTATGTTTCATAGATAAATACATGTATACAGTGTATGTAGGGATTCCACTACTTAAATAAATGCATTATTTTCCCAACACAATGACCCAAGTGAAAGATACACTATGTTATTCACCCAATGGGTAAGTATCGGTCCTTATTTTTCACTTGCCTACATCACAATTAACTTGATTGACAGCTCATTCTACCAGTCTCACAATGAATCAGCCCATAATTGTTACACATCATCTGTCATCTGCAAAAAGGCATAATTTTCCTTCCAGTCCCCCTGCAATGTCACTGATGAAGACATTAAAAAGGAATGGACCCAATACTGAACCCTGCGGTACCCCACTAGTAACCCCTCTTTCTTCAGAGTGGACTCCATTTACAATTACCTTCTGTGTCCTGTTGTGCAGCCAATGTTTTACCCAGGCTACCACCCTGGGACCCACTCCCAGGCTGGTTAATTTGACTATTAATCTTTTGTGTGGGACTGTGTCAAATGCCTTGCTAAAGTCTAGGTAGGCCATGTCCACAGCCCCTCCCTGGTCTACTACTTTGGTCACCCAGTCAAAGAAATCTATTAGATTCGTCTGACATGACCTTCCTGTTGTGAACCCATGCTGCCTTGGGTCCTGTGCCCCACTGGCCTCTAGGTACTCAACTATTCTTTCCTTCAGAAGTGACTCCATCACTTTCCCTACCACAGAGGTCAGACTGACAGGTCTATAGTTTCCTGCCTCTGTCTTGGTCCCACTTTTGTGAAGGGAATCACATCCGCCTTCCTCCAGTCCTCGGTACCACACCATCCTCCCATGATTTATTAAAAAGAGCAGCCAGTGGTTTCACTAGTTCCTCCCTAATTTTTTAGAATTCTGGGTGAATTCCATCAGGACCCATTGCTTTGTCCGCTTTCAGTTTTAGGAGTTCTGCAGAACCCTTTCTTCTGTGAAAGGACTGGGATCGACTTCCTATCAAGAGTGCTTCTGTTAATTGGATTAGGTACTTCCTCCTCTTTTGTGAATACTGAGCAGAAATATTCGCTCAGTATCCCTGCTTTTTCACTGTCCCTCTGCCTACCCAATTGCTCATTCTATTCAGCCTCACTATCCTCTCCTTTGTCTTTCTACGCTGCTGATGTACCTATAAAAGGTTTTATCCCCTTCTTAACTGAGTTGGCTATCTTTTTCTCAGTTTGGGCCTTTGCTATTCTGACTTCCCTCCTGCTTCCTTCTGCCTTAACCGTACAGCTCTCTGTCCTGCTCCTTCTGTGTTTCCTTATACTTCCTAAATGCTATCTTTTCTTCCTGACTTTCACAGCCAACTCTTTTGAGAACCATAGTGGCTTTTTCTTTTGTTTTGATTTGTTTATTTGCTTCACACAAAGGCTTGTTGCCTCTGTGATGGCAGTTTTGATGATTCCCATTGTTGCTCCACACCTCCTTCTAGCCTGTTTGCTAGTGCTTTTCTAAGGCACTCTCCCATCTTGCCAAAGTCAGCCCTCCTAAAGTCCATTACCCTCACTTTGTATGGCTTGACTCTGTAGCTGAGTTTAACGTGAACCACACTGTTTGATGGTCACTTGTCCCAGATGGCAACCCACTTCTAGATCTGAGATCCTCTCACTGCCCCGCTTGAGAGTACGAGGTCTAAGATTGCTCCCTTTACGAGTGGGTTCCAAACTAGCTGTCTAATGCCTGCCACCTGTAGGGCATCAAGAATGGCCCTGTCTTGGATGTGGCTGCAGCAAATGTGCTCCAGTTAACATCTGGCATATTCAGGTCTCCCATCAACAGTATTTCCTCTTTCTCTGCCATTCTAAGAATGCCTTCTATCATATCCTTGTCCATTCCCTTCCCCTGACATGGGGGTCTGTACACAACCCCTGTGCGGATTGTGGTGCCCTTTCCAGTCTGCAAGGTGACCCACAGTGCCTCTTCTCCTCCCTGTTTACTCTTTTGTTCAGTTGCTTTTATCCCTTCCTTTACATAGAGAGCTATTCCTCCCCCTCTTCTCCCCGCCTGTCTCTCCTGTAGGTTATGTACTCTGGTATGTTAACATCCCAGTCATGGTTCTCTGTGTACCATGTTTCTGTGACTGCTACGATATCCAGGCATCCCTCTTCTATCAAGGCCACCAGCTCAGGGAGCTTGTTGCTCAGACTACGGGCATTGGTACTCATTACCCTCCATTTCCTGATGGCCTTACCCCCTTTTGCCCCATCCCTGTCCTTCTTGCCTTTGTCACTTTCTCTATTTACCCCTGCCCTTCTCCCTATCGACACCTCTATGTTGGTGTTTGCCGCAGTACCAGCATAGCATACCTCCACTGATCCTGAGGTATAGTGCATTGCAGCAGTCGAGCTGTGACTTTACAAACCTGTGCCCTAGCATCACCAGGTCCCCAGGGGGTAAGAGATCTAATCCAGCTGATGTTCCTTAGATGGTAAAACCCACTCTGGATTACAGCAAACACCTGAGTCTCAAGTGTTAGCCCTTCATCTTGAATGACCCCCAGATTTTTCTCCTTTGTGGCACCCAGAAGTTTTGGTAAGCCAAAGCACCATCTCCTTCTCAGCAGCTACCACTCTCCTTGACTGATATTGGCAGACATGGGAGTGGTGCAGTGCAATGGTTGTGGAGCTGTAGTTTTCCAGGCGACATTCTGGAGACTGAGGTGTTGCTCC
This sequence comes from Neoceratodus forsteri, assembly GCA_016271365.2. Taxonomy (NCBI): domain Eukaryota; kingdom Metazoa; phylum Chordata; order Ceratodontiformes; family Ceratodontidae; genus Neoceratodus; species Neoceratodus forsteri. The sequence goes on from CM057453.1 coordinate 82,122,773, forward strand.
ACATGCACACATCTTTCTGGGTTGAGGGTAAAGGTCGTTGGTCTCCATGCTGAGTTGGCTATGATCCAGAAGACCTCTTGCCCCACCCAAGGGCCAATGAGTCTGCTGCCATTACCCCAGAGTTTGCCTAGATATAGGAGGAATGGCTGGACCTTGGCAGACTTAGTGAGGGTGGTGGTGGAAAATCCAGGGCTCATTCCTTAGCCTGTGCCACTACATCATTCCTTTGCTGTTCTTGTGGGACAAAATTGCCAAGATGAGACACCTGTAGTGGTGGCAAGGGAGGATTTGGGTGTTCTCTGAAGGGGAAACCCCAAGGTGGGAGATAGAGGAATCCAGCAGAAGAGAAAGCAGCTTCTGGTGAGGGACTCAATTGCCAAGGAGATAGATTTGGGAGCAGGAAGGGGTGGAGAGAGGGAGTTTAGGTGCCTACTTGGTGCCTCGGCTCAGAGGGATGGACAGCAAATCCTAAAGATTGCTAGGGTGGAAGGACAGGATGGGGATCTGGATGTCACTGTCCACCTGGGGACAAATGAACTAGCTAGGGATGGGGCTGGGCTAGTAGAGGGTGGGTTCAGGGAACTAGGGAGTTGACCTAAGGCATGCAGCATAAACGGTGGCATTCACCAAGGTGCTACCTATCTATGGCAAAGGGGAGGATAGATTACTACATATCAGGAGCTTCAAAATGAATGGAGGAGGGAGGAGGGGTTCGGCTTCACTGGGGACTGGGTGCCGACCTGAAAGGACATGGGTATATACAAAGGTGATGGCAACCACTGTACCGTGTGGTGTACCATAAGGACATGGCAGAGACAAATCATACAAAGATGAGGGTCCTGGACTTCAGGAGGGAAGATGTTAAAAAAGTGGGTGAATGTCACAGAGACGACCTTGCAGGGTGGATTGCCAGGATGGGGTGAAGGAACAGTGGGCCAAGTTTAGGAATGGCATAGTTAGGGCAACAAGCCTCTGCACAAAAGAAGTGAGCAAAAATGAGAGGAAAAGAGTCCACTATGGCTCTCAAAGGAAGTGGGTGCAAAGGTAAAGGTTAAAAGGGTGGCATTCAGGAGGTACAAAATAGATGGAGAGGGAAGATGACAGGGAGATGTACCAGGAAAAGGAGAAAGGAAGCAGTGATGGCAGTGAGATGCACAAAGGTGCAAACAGAGGAAAGGATAGCCAAAGGGGTAACTAAAGGGCACAATACATTTTTTAGATATATAAGCAAAAAGAAGAAGACAAGAGGAGGGATTGTGGAGTTCAGAATGGCAGGGGGAGATCATGAAAAAGCAGACATCATGGATAGAGCTTCTGGTCAGTCTTCACAATGGAGGGAGAGGGGAACAGACCACATAGAAGCAGCAGGAACACTGGGGGGTTGGAGGGAGACACAAGTCCATTACAGAGGAAAGAATCCTGAGAGGACTTGTGAATTTGAAAGTAGATAAGCCTGTGGGGCCAGATGGTGTACACCCAAGGGTGCTCAGGAAGCTCAGGGAGATACTGGCTGCACCTCTGACAACCCTATTTAACAACTCAATGGAAATAGGAGTGGTTCCAGAGGATTGGAGGATGGCAGATATAGTCCTGCTTTATAAAAACAGCAGCAATGAGGAAGTTGGCAACCATAGGTCAGTCAATCTAATGTAAGTGGTGGGGAAGTTAATTGAGATACTTTCAAAAGAAAGGCTAGTGGAGTATCTTGAATCCAGCAAATTACAAAACCTGAGGCAGTACAGATTAACGGGGGATGTCATGTCAGACAAACCTGGTTGATTTCTTCAAATGAGTGACCAGGGAAAATAAATCAGGGTGAGGCAGTGGACATGGCCTACTTAGACTTCCATGAGGCCTTTGATACCATACCACATAGGAGGTTTATAAACAAACTGTGCAGGTTGAGAGTGGAACCCAGGGTGGCAAGCTGGGTATGGAACTGTTGATGGAGAGGTGACAGAGGGTGGTGGTAAATGGCACTCACTCTAATGAGGGGAGAGTGAACTGTGGAGTACCTCAAGGCTCAGTACTCAGAGCAGTCCACTTAAGTGTCTTTATTAGTGGTATACCCCCCAACACTGACACCAATACAGCGACCTACATCGCTGCCGACAAAATCGACAGTTTGTCGACAGGTCACTGTATTGGTGTGCCAGAGACAGGGTCCTGCACCCCTCCCTGAATCAACTCCAACTTGGTGAAGCCCCCCGATAGAAAAACGGACCAGGAGTCCCTTGGAATATCCTGCTCTATTTCCCATCATGAAGTGATCCATCGTTCACATGAACTCCTATTAGCCACTCTCCACTTTCCTTCCTCAGCACCCATTTTTGTGGGTGTTCTCTATGTCTCACCAAAACTCCCACCTTCCTCCCTTGTCTCCTGTGTCATTGCTGTCTCCGCTCTTGCTTCATCAGGCGAACTCATCCTCCTTGGAGACTTTAATTTAGATTGGCTCTCACCCTCTTCACTCACTTTCTGTTAATAAATTGAAGCCTTAAACTTGTCCCAGCTAATAAAAGAACCCACTCGCCCTAATCCTCACACCCAGTCTCATTCTCTGCTTGACTGGGTACTTTCATCTCATCCCTACCACATATGCTCCACTGACCACTGCCCCACCTTCTGCATCAGGAAAATCCGTACGCCCCCTTACCCTTCAAAATATATCCAGTACCGATTCCACAGATCCCTCGACTTTAACAAACTGCTCCGTGGCCTAGCAACAGCCTACTGATCACCTGTTTTCTCCTCCTTTTCTGTTGATGCTGCACTTAGACATTTCACTTTCATTTTTCTAAAGGCATGGGACACCCATGCCCCTCTAAAAACAATCAGAGTAAATCGTGCTCATTATCCATGGATCATCCTAGAAATCCTGATCATGTGCAAATCCTGTGACCTCTCGTGGTCTCGATTTAAATCCTCACGAGACACTGCAGACCTCCTGACATACGTATTGTCCGTAATGGTTGCACCAAGTGCATTCAACAAGCCAAGGTTGAATTCTTCAAATCTCACCTGCAAGTCTCCAGCAGCACTCCATCCTCCTTATGGCATGATATCTGATCACTTCTCCATCCTTCCCATACTCCCCCCCACCTTTGCAAGGTGGGTACCCTTATCTCTGACCCCACCCTTGTTGCGGAACTTCTAAATACATTTTTCACTTCCTCTACCATTCCACAATATCCCTCCTCCTCCATACCCTGCACCCCTACCTCTCCCCCATGTTCCCCTGCCTTCCAGCTACCACCTATATCCTCTCCTCTGAAGTTCTCAAAGCTCTTGTCTCCCTCAACCCTGCCAAATCCAGCCCAGATGGTCTGCACCCAAAGCTCTTTTTTCTCTCTGCTCCCTCCATTGTCACCCCCCCCAACATTCATTCTCAACCTGTCTATCTTCTCTGTTACTGTTCCCTCTGCCTGGAAGTTTGCCACTGCCCCCCCCCAAAGGGGGTGATGCCACTATTCTTGGCAACTACCACCCTATTTCACTTCTCCCTTCACTTGCCAGGGTATAAGAGTCCCTAGTCCTCTCTAGGATAAATGATTTCCTCCTGGCCTCTAACACTCTGTCCTCTGTCAAATCTGGTTTCAGATAGCACCACTCTACCTCTCTTCTACACTTTACTGATGCCTTCCACTCTGCCATGGATCAAGGCCAGATTACCTCTGCCATCTTTACTGACCTCGCAAAGACCTTTGACTCTGTGTCCCACCCTCTCCTCCTAAACAAACTTGGTGCCCTGGGTCTCTCTCCAGCTTCTGTGTCCTGGTTCAGTTCTCACCTGACTGGCCATTCTCAGTCAGTCAAAATCTGCACTGCTCTCTCCTTCCCCATCCCTGTTCTAGCTGGTATACCCCAAGGCTTGATTCTTGGGCCTTTCCTTTTTTCACTGTTCATTAATAACCTTCCCTCTGCATGCTCCCACACCAAGTTCCATGTGTATGTGGACGACACTGTCCTCTTCCTCTCTGGCCCTTCCATCTCGGCCATCCAAATTCCCCTGCAAAATTACTTTTCAGCTGTCACCTCCTGGTTTAACGCAAACTGTCTAAAATTAAATGTTAAGAAAACAGTTTCAATGACTTTTGGAACAAAGCAAAAATTGGCCAAGCTCCACACCCTACCCTCCTTCCTCTCCAGAGCATCCACTCCCATCGAAAATGTCCTCTCCTATAAGTACCTTGGAGTCTGGCTTGATCCCTTACTTGACTTCTCCTCCCACTTTAGCACTCTCCACTAGAAGCTGCGTCCTAAAGTGGGACTACTCTACTGTCATAAGGCTAGCCTTCCCCTCGCTGTTAGACGCGACCTACTGGTTAAATGGATACTCTCTGCCTTCAATTATGCCAATGTTGTCTTCAGTGCTGCCCCTGCAACCTCCCTCTCCAAACTTGATATGCTCTACTATGACTTCTATAGGTTCACCTCAAACTCCCCCCCATCTGACCCATCATTGTGACCTCGACTCCTCCCTATCCCTCCAATCCCTCTGCCAGAGACACTTTTCCCACTGTGCCACCTTCATATCTAAATACTGGCTCGGAACTCTCCCTCCATACCTTGCCTCTCTCCTCAAACCTGCCACCCCTTCGCCGTATAATTTGCATTCAGCCAGCACCTGCTCCTTCACCCTCCTACTTGTCCACACCTCAGCTGGAAAACTGGCCTTCCCCTATAGGCTTCCCTCCCACTGGAACAGCATACACCCCCAAACCCGCCTCACCCCCTCCTTTCCTGCAAGTAAGTGCTTACTCAGACCTCTCTCCTCCTCTTCCTGCACCTGTTCTCCCACCTCCTAATGCTTTGCCTCCCTCTGCCCCTGGTCTGCTTACTCTCTTACACTCCCTGTATCAGCCGGTGGTACTCCATCTCAGTGTCAGCAGGCTCCCATTCATTTCTTTTAGCCAATCTCCTACTGTTAATTGCTGGTTTATCTATATTTAACCTTAATACGTGAATATTTATATGTTGTATATATTTGTAAATACTCTCTGTTCATGACATTAATTGTCTTTTTGTTTTGGACTGCTTTTATGTACTACCATGTAACTTACTTTGTTTTATCCTCTTATTTGTACCCCTGTCCCTGGGTCGCATCTGGAAATGACCTTCTGCTCATAATGCCTTTCCAGTTATCAAATTTTAAATAAATAAATGTTCCCCCTATGGCCCGGATCTACTACTAGTATTTCAGTTTTATCAGGGTTGAGCATCAGCCAGCTTGATGGCGTCCAGTCCTGGATCTTGGCCAGACACCCATCGTTCAGGGTGCAAATGATGGGTACAGTTGAGTATCATCTGCATAGCAGTGAATCCGAGCCCTTACCATCTAATAATCCCTCCCAGAGGCAGCATATACACTTCAAACAACATGCATGAGTGGACCGATCTGAGAGAAACACCACAAGTCAACAACACCGGGCGTGAAGAGAAATTCCCCAACGCCACTCTCTGTGTTCTGCCCCTTCGGTAGGACTTAAACTGACAGATGACTTTGCTGGTGAGACCTATGTATTCCATCAGCCGATCCAACAACAACCCATGGTCTGGAGGTCCACAGCCTGAGGAGAGATTGAGGAGAACTAGAGTTGCCTGGATATTGTGGCAGTCACAGAAACATAGTACACAGAGAACCATGACTGGGATGTCAACATACCAGGATACACAATCTACAGGAGGGACAGGGAGGGTAAAAGAGGAGGAGGAGGAGTAGCTCTCTATGTAAAGGAAGGGATCAAAGCAACAGAACTAAAGAGTAAACAGGGAGCAGATGAGGCACTCTGGGTCACCCTGGAGACAAGAAATGGCACGACAATCCGCACGGAGCTTGTATACAGATCCCCCATCTCAGGGGGAAGGAATGGACAAGGAAATGATAGAAGGCTTCCTTAGAATGGCAGAAAAAGGGGAGATATTGTTGATGGGGGACCTGAATATGCCAGATGTTAACTGGAGCGCCTTTGCATCCAAGAGCAGGGTCATTCTTGATGCCCTACAGGGGGCATGCCTCAGACAGCTAGTATTGGAACCCACTCAGGAGGGAGCAATCTTAGACCTGGTACTCTCAAATGGGGACGGAGAAAGAATCTCAGATTTAGAGGTGGGTAGCCATCTGGGAACAAGCGACCACCAAACAGTGTGGTTCACGATAAACACAGCCATACAATCAAGCCATACAAAAGCAAAAGTATTGGACTTTAGGAAGGCTGACTTTGGGAAAATGAGAGAGTGCCTTAGAAAAGCACTAGCAAACAGGCAAGAAGGAGGGGTGGAGGAACAATGGGGAGTAATCAAAACATCCATCACAGAGGCAACAAGCCTTTGTGTAAAGCAAATCAATAAAACACAAAGAAGGAAAAAAATGCTATGGTTCTCAAAAGAGGTGGCAGGGAAGGTTAAGGAAAAAAGGATAGCATTCAGGCAATATAAGGAAACACAGAAGGAGCAGGACAGAGAACTTTATCAGTTAAAGCAGAAAGAGGCTGGAAAGGCAGTCAGAATAGCAAAAGCCCAAACCGAGTAAAGGATAGCCAATTCTGTTAAGAAGGGGGATAAGACCTTTTATAGGTACATTAGGCAGCGAAGAAAGACCAAAGGAGGGATACTGAGGCTTAATAAAGGGGAAGGAATGTGGGTAGAGGGGGACAGTGAAAAAGGAGGGATACTGAACGAATATTTCTGCTCAGTATTCACAAAGGAAGAGGAGGGGGAGGTACCTAAACCAAACAAGATAAATACTCTGAATAGGTGTGTCAATACCAGTCCATTTACAGAAGAAAGGGTTCTGAAAGAACTAATAAAATTGAAGGTGGATAATGCAATGGGGCCTGATGGGATTCACCCAAGAATTCTAAAAGAACTAAGGGTAGAACTAGTGACACCACTGACTACTCTCTTTAACAATCATGGGAGGATGGGGTGGTACCTGAGGACTGCAGGAGGGCAGATGTGATTCCTCTTCACAAAAGTGGGAGCAGGACAGAGGCAGGAAACTACAAACCAGTTAGTTTGACCTCAGTGGTAGGGAAAATTATGGAATTACTTCTGAAGGAAAGAATTGTTGAGGACCTAGAGGCCAGTGGGGCACAGGACCCAAGGCAGCATGGATTCACGATGGGAAGGTCATGTCAGACAAATCTAATAGATTTCTTTGACTGGGTGACCAAAATAGTAGACCAGGGAGGGGCTGTGGACATGGCCTACCTAGATTTTAGCAAGGCATTTGATACAGTCCCACACAAAGATTAATACACAAGTTAGCCAGCCTTGAATGGGCCCCAAGGTGGTAGCCTGATAAAAATTGGCTAGACAACAGGACGCAAAGGGTAGTAGTAAATGGAGTACACAGTGAAGAAAGGAGGGTTACTGCGGGTATCACAGGGTTCAGTACTGGGACCGGTCCTTTTAATGTCTTTATAAGTGACATTGCAGAGGAACTGGAAGGAAAATATGTCTCTTTGCAGATGACACAAAGATCGGCAACAGGGTTGATACACAAGATGGAGTGGAAAGGATGAGAAGGGACTTGGCAAGGTTGGAGGAAAGGTCAAATGTATGGCAGCTCAGATTCAATGCAAAGAAGTGCAAGGTGATGCACATGGGAAACAAAAACCCAGGGGAAGAGTACACAGTGGGGGGTGAGATACTGACAAGAGTGAAAATGGAAAGGGACCTGGGGGTAATTATATCAGATGACCTAAAGGTGAGCAAGCAATGTGAGAAGGCAGTAAGGAAGGCTGGGGAGATACTGGGATGCATAGGAAGAGGCATCAATAGTAGAAAACAGGAAGTTGTTATCCCTCTGTACAGACAGTTGGTGAGACCCCATCTAGAGTACTGTGTGCAGTTCTGGAGACCCCATCTCCACAAAGACATAGACAGAGTGGAGGCTGTCCAGAGGAGGGCAACCAAAATGGTGCAGGGTCTGCACCAAAAGACATACGAAGAAAGACTAAAGGAGCTTAATATGTATACCCTTGAGGAAAGAAGGGAGAGAGGGGACATGATAGAAACTTTCAAGTACCTCAAGGGAATCAACCAAGTCCAAGAGGGTAGCATCTTTCAGAAAATGAGATGTGCAAGAACAAGGGCACAATTTGAAGATAGAGGGGGGACAGCTCTGAGGTAATGTGAGGAAGCATTTTTTCATGGAGAGGGTTGTGGATGCATGGAACAGCCTCTGAGGAGGTCGTGGAGTCAAGAACAGTGGGGGAATTCAAGAATACATGGGACAGACATAAGGCAGTCCTAGTGGGGGGTAGGAGGAAGTAAGCTGTTGGTTAACTAGGATCTGCAGCTTATCTGTTAGGTAGGAAAATGGGCAGACTAGGTGGGCCAAGCGGTCCTTATCTGCTGTCAAATTCTATGTTTCTATGTTTCTATGTTAGAGTTGACCACTCTCCTCTGTCCCTCACCATGCACTCTGACAAGTGCAGTCTCAGTGCTATGCTTAGGCCTAGATCAGGACTGGACTCTGGCTGGAGAGGCTGTGGACTGAAGACTAGAGAGGCTCATAGATGTCATAGGCTATATGGATCTAGTGGGTTACCTGGACAGATAAGGGCTCCAGGATAGTAAGCAGCATGGGTTCATGGCAGAGAGGTCTTGGCAAAACAACCTGCCAGGATTTTTGAATGAGTAACCTGGGCAATGTAAAAGGGAAGCAATGAATCTACTCTCTTTGACTTCAGCAAGGCATTTGACTCTGTCATACAGAAGATTGCTGAAGAAATTAGAGGATCTGGGTACAGTGAGAGACCTAGTAAGATGGGTGGGCAGTTGGTTTGGAGTGAGACAGCAAATAGTGGTGGTAAATGGAATAAAGTTAGGGGAGAAGGAGGTCATGAATAGGGTGCCATAGGGGTCTGTCCTGGGATCAGCCCTTTTTGATATGCTCATCAATGACACAGGAGAAGGAATACAGGGCAAGATATGTTTCTTCACAGATGACACTAGGTTGTGTGGCATGGTAGACAGTGAATAGGGGGGCAAGGGAGTTGCAGAAGGACCTGCAAATGTTAGAGAATTGGTATAAGGTTTGGTTCAGGATGCAATATTGGATTTGAGTGGGAGGGGGGGTTAAGCTGGAAACTGGAAAGGGACCTGGGAGTCTTCATAAGCAACTTCTTAAAACAATCTAGACGTCTTTTGAAAAAGGAGTGGAATACGAAACACGTCAAGGCGTATTTTTTTTAACTTCGCACCTCTATAAAATTGGCACAGTATGTATATCAGAGAGCTGCGTTTTTTCTTCATTGGGTGGAGAGTGCTGGATTTTTGACATTTACACAGTGTTGCTAGTATCCTGAGCACCCTAGCCTGTGCTTTTCCTTTTTCGTTGCAAACCAATACAGCAAGGCCAACAGCAAGGCAACCAGAATTTGGGGGTGTATATTGGAGGGGTTTTGATAGCAGGAGGCAAGATGTAATACTATCTCTCTATAGATAACTGGTGAAGCTTCATCTGGAATACTGTGCCTAGTTCTGGAGTCGCCACCTATGGAAAGACAAAGAAAGGTTGGAGGTGGTGCAACTTTAGGGAAACAAAATAATTTGGGGTTCACAGGGCATATTCTATGAAGTTTGGCTTATGGCTCTGAACGTGTAATCACTGGAGGCCAGAAGGGAGAGGGGAGATGCAGGATGACAGAGACTTTAAGGTTCTGAAAGGAATAAACAAGGAGGACTGCAAGGAATAATTTAACAGGAGTCATAAACTTGGGGATATTAGTTTTCTGAGGGGGGATTTATAAGTTTGAGAAAGTTATTATTTATAGAGAAAGTGGCTGAGCTGTAGAACAGCCTACTGGCAGAGGTAGTGGGTGCAAAAGTGATTACTTGGTTCAGGAACTGCCAAGAGAGAATCAAGGGATTAGTAGTTACTCATGGGGGTAGTGGTAGGGCAAAGGACAGGGGGAGGTGAGTGCAATAACAGCATCAAGACAAAAGATCTTGGGGTGTGATAGGGTTTAAAAGGGGGAACTTAATAGACCAATGGTCTTTTTCTACCAGCATTGTTTATGTTTCTATGTAGCAGCTTCAGAAAACAGCATGAGGGAAGGAAGTCAAGTGGCAAGCCCAGATTCATGTTTTGTTGGCCCATAAATGAACATGCTAAATACTCAGTAATAATAAATACAAGATAAAAATGATTACATTAATTCATATATCATTTTTATATCATATTAAAATACATTATCTTGTTATATAGGATATTTATCATATTATATCAGGTATTATTTTACTTTATTTCATATTTTATTTGATTATGCTAGCTTCTCATATATGACATCATATTATATTATCTTCTCATACATAATATTTTATTACATTATATTACTAGGTATATCATATTATATTATGTCAGATTATATTATCTGCTTAAATATTATATCCCATCAGATCAGATTATATTTTCTGCTCATATATCATCTCATATTATATCAGCTTTTATAAAATGGGTAAAGAGCTTCCTGCATCCTGATTGGTCAGGACCCATGTTTTCATAGAACAACAACCCTGTAGCTGGCACTTTTTTCCATACACACTTTATACTCCTAGAGCCCTGGCAGGCAGCTTTGGCCCTCCTGATGGAGGGACGCTCTCTCTCTCTCTCTCTCCAGACCCACCTGCTGTCGCCCTCACTGACCCTGGCAATTCCCCTGAGAATCGCCCCCTGTGGCAGAGCCAGGAAGGAGGTGACATGCTGCACCCCCCCTCCCCGGAGACCCAATCTAGAAGCCAGTGCCAGCCCTCGGGAGTAGTGGCCATGATTGAGCACTGTCAGGCTCTCTTTTCCTCTACATTTTCTCCTGTCCCCATCCCTACCAATGTTGGCATGTCATAGTTTCTCGACCATACTGCCTTCTGGCCACTGCCAGAGGGCAGTTAATAGCGACGATAAGTCTCCTTCCTTGAGAGAGGAGAGCAGTCCTCTGGATGCTCGATCCTCTCTCCCCTGCTGACCCCTGGTGGTCCGGGCTCATTTCCGAACCCGGGTTGCCAGCATGGCATGAAGTGTAGTGACCAGCGCCACCGGGCCAGCCCATAGCTGGCACTTTTAATGTCAAGCCTGACGCATCGCAGCCCAAGTATTCATGTCTTCCAGAAACATTTTTTAAATTTCTGGTAGCCACGTTAGTACTGTAACGCAACACTAATTGCTCTAACACAGAAAATACATGTTTACTTATCTACCAACACACAAACCCACATTGAATTCAATACTATCAGTTACTTTGACTAAATATCAAAAAAAGTCAAAATTGACCTCATGTATTTTTATTTTAAACTTTCTTTCATTGAAGGCCTATATTCCAAGACCTAAGTTGCTGTTGCCACCTCCCATTCCACCTCTATTCACCCACCCCACCCTCACTGCTACCAGTACAGTCACAGACTTGCCTGGCTGTTGGACCACCTGGCTGCATCTCTCCCCCCCCCAAAAAAAAAATGTCAGCTAAACTTTGAAAAAAACAACAATTTCAAACACTGACCAGAAGGGTAAGATGGCTGCAAACCCAGAAGTTGGTTGCTTACTCCGGGGTTTGGCACGTTCACTCACTCGTCAGTAACACTGACAGTTTCAAAAGCTGACTGCAAGTGTGATACGACCACAAACCTAGAAATGGGTTGCACATGTGACAGTTTGGCAGTGTGTTCAGTCACTCAGCAGTTGGTTGAAAACCAAAACTTAGGACCATGTACCCTTCCCTTGCGTGCCTATTAAAAAAAAAAAATTTGCCTGCTATATTTCATAGTGGTGTTGGATGAGGGATGAGAGAGGAGGGACAGCTCTCAAAAACATTATCCCCTTTGGTGTACAGTAACTGGTATGTTTGCAGTTACTGTGTTAGGGATTCATATTTTCTTCCCATGTTCTTTTTTTTTTTTAATTACAAAAAGCATATGCAATAATTTCCCCCCTAGTGACAGTCTTTATCGTATCCAACAGAATTGCCACACTAACTGGTTGGGTACTGTTTTCCTGTATAAGCCAAAGAATGCATTCTTTCATTATAGTAAGAAAGTTCTTATCTTTTAATAAATATATATTTAAGCGCCAGAAGACATTCCTTTGCAGTTTACCCAGATCCAGTTTTAACAATAATGGGTGGTGGTCAGACATTAATCGTGGTCCATAGGACATATCTCTGACCACAGTGAGGTGTTCACATATAACAAAAAAAAAAAATAGTCCAGGTGTTAATAGCTTTGGTGGCAGCCCAAGTAAAAAGTTTATGCCCTTTGGGGAATAATCTACGCTGTGCATCAATAAATCCCAATTGTTCAAAGTTTGTCTTTAAGAAACCCCTGTTACAGGAGGATCTGTGTATAGAAAGATTTCATTTCATTTTTCATTCATTTTTTATTCTTGTAGGCCTGATGAGCAAAATGCCCGTTTTCACAGGTGACAAGTAGGAGTATACAGAACACATAACAAATATAATGTAATATTAGGTAACTATACAAAACAGACAATACAACAATGTAAAACTGTTAACAGCATAAGTGGACAAAATTACATATAATAACAAAAAAATATATATTTTCTTTACTTCTTGCAATCACAATGCTGTAGATCTTTTAAAAACAGTGTCAGTCCACCTTTGAAGTTAATAACTGATTTATAATTCAGGAGTTCACCAGGTAGAGAATTAAACAATTTGGAGGCTCTAAAAAGAATAGATCTTTGGCCTATTACCTTATGAAATAGTGGAAGCCTGAAGGTAAATCTATGCTGAAATCTAGTACCACATCCATTAATAATCCTAGGGAAAAGACTAGAGATAGAATTTGGGAGATAACCTGAAATAACTAAACATAAAAGTGCCAATAGAAATAAAAAGACTGAATGTGTCCAGCTCTAAAGAAAACAGCAGATTAAAATCCCCTCCCATAATTAGTTGTCCAGAGAGCATATCCAGTAACTTGCATATAAAGGCCTGAGCCACCAGGAGAGTTGCATTTGGAGGCAAATAAACACTAACCAAAGTTACCTCCTGAGTAGAGAGGTGACCTTGTAAAATCACATAAAGCCCCTGTGGATCAGAATAAGACGTTTGCACTTCTAGCTGAGTAGTAGATGGTATGATTATGCTCACCCTTCTCTTTTTCCCTCAAGGGTGAGAGGATGTGTAGAATTTATAGCAGTTTCCCCATTTCAGCTCTGCATGTTCTGCCTCTGACAAATGTGTCTCTTGTATGAGGTATACATCGGACGGGTTTTTACTTAGATATTGCATACATCTTGCCATTTTATAGGGTTATTCAATCCATTAATGTTCTGTGAAAATATTTTCACAGGTGTTGCTGTCATTATACAAATGCTAAGAGAGACTCTGACACTGCTGGGAAGGAAACCCCCCCTCACAGTGACATCCTGCAACCAAAGAAGAAGAGCTACAGAGCCTCTCGCCACTTTCAGGCCATCTCAAGGGATGCAATGCAGCAAGCCAGACGTGTGGATGAGGACCCCTTCCTGGCCCATCCTCCCGCACATTTGCAACCATGACTGTTTTTTACCATATAATCCATTAAATCTTTTCCTTTTTTTGTATCCTTTTATGCCTCTGTGTATTTTTTAAATTTGTAGTGAATTTGAAAATCTGATATTTATTATATTGAAATAACCAATAAATTAAAACTTTCCAACATCTGGAGTAACTGCTCCATTTTTAATAACTCTAAACAGGAGTTTACCAACTAAGAAAACACAGGTGCTCTGAAATCTACGTCAAACATTTAGTGTAGCTATGTACAGAGTATGTTCAAGAACTTGAACTAAACAGGTAAACTGATACCTGCTCCAAAAAGGCAACACAATTATGGACAAACTGACTTCCACCTGGTGGGAGGGAATTTTTCCCTACCTAAGGTGCTCTTGAAGATGATACCTAATCATAAGGTCATCCCCGGTGCAGGAGGTAAGACCAACTCTAAGACTGGGTTGGGCCTCCTGTGAGACTGAACAGTCCTAACAAAATACTGATAACATAAATATAAAAAAGTATCCATGACCCTTTAATTCTGTATCAGGGGCCCTACTAAAACTCCCATTGGGCATTTCACCCCTGAACAGCCGAATCTATGGTAACACTCTTTGAAGTAACTCCTTTATAGGATCTATGGAAGTAACATATGGTATCCCACAGTCCAGGCCTCTCAACCAGACCAAACCGCTTTAAAGAATGACCAATAAGGTATAAGTAATCGGCCAGTTAAAGTTACAGCTTTTAGCTAATGGTCTAGGATAGAAAAAAACATGTTTTAGTGACCATGGGAAAACCAAGCCTTCCCTTAGTCCCCCCCATTTGCATATTAATGACTGGCAAAAATCCACCTTCTATTGTGTTAATAATCCAGTACTGTTTTTGCAATCAGACCCCCCCCCGTTCCCATCCCACCATCATTCAGTTTGATGCTAATGAGGAAAGTGACACGTAAAAGGGGGGAGGAGAAAATATCCCTTGTTTACTAGCGTCCCACCCTTCCCCCCTGCCCCATTTGGCAAATACAAACTTATTTTGTAGTAATTCCTACAACTTTAATCCTAGCAAAGTCCTAGCAACTAGTTTGGCATACTGGGCACACTGGGTGGGCCTGGAGGTCCTTTTCTGCCGTCACATTTTATGTTTCTATGTTTCTACGCTATAATTATAAATAACCAGAAATTGCATGTAAAATATTTACTAATAGGTCAAGTGTCATTCCTGCTGTACAGTTCACTTAAATTGACCTAAGGAGACACCATATATCCATAAAATCTTGGGTGCCATTAAAGGTGGTGAGAAGCAAAGCAAAGTCTTGTTTTCTTCCATAGCCCCATTAATCCATCATAAGTTCACATGAGGAATTTCCCAGGTTTTGCAATGAACCAGACTTTAGTTTGTGAACTTCATAGTTCCACATTACTAATGGCAGCATGATCAGATCAGGTGTGTGCACTGCAGGAGAGGGTGAGGCTCCACCACCCATGGTGACACCATGGGCACATCCAATAGAGGGCCCCAATGCCCATGGCAAATTACTGAACCAATGACTCTACCCCTGGCCTCAGCAAAGTCCAGAAAACTAGAAATTCCTTTTTTTTTAAGACCAAAAGGCAGTGAACACCAAACAAAACTCAGGCTGTATGCAAGTTTTAGATCCCCCCACACACACAGGTCCACCACCCTCCCTCCCAAGCACCAGAGCTGCCCCCACAAACCTTTCACTAACCTGCTCCATCCTGGGAACATAATGTTAACAGACATCTCTCACAGTAACCACTTGTTCATGTCATTGCTGAATTGTTCTGAAATTGCTGCAGCTGGGCCACAACTTGATACAGTGTTGTGGTCAAAGTATGCTTCTGTTGCCTCAGTTGAGAAGATAAATGGGTCTGCCATCTTGGTGGTTGTGGAGAAGGTGGAAGAGGAGAAGACCCGGCACTCAATGTGCTTGACATTAAACCCCTTTTGCACAAATCTTCCTGTGCCTCTGATGCTGTTTGATAGGTTTGCTGACCACTGAGGAACTGGACCATTAGCTGGATAAGGGGGTCTTGAAGTTGAGCTTGTTCTGTCAGAGCACAGGATAAAGAGATACATATTCCCTTTTGAGCTTTTGGGTGAAGGGGATGTAATCATTATAAAAAAACACCCGCTGAGAGCCATAGTGAATAGAATGTTTCTGCCATCTGAGCTGTAGAAGCTTGTCCTTAATGGCATAATTCAAGAAATGAATGAGGATTAACCTGGGGCGGGCATCCACTGCTGTTAGTTTGGGGCCAAATGCTATGTGGACTCATTCAGTGTCAATTGGGAATGCTGCATTCAAACCCAGTGCCATTCGAAAAAAAATATCCAAGCATTCTGAGAGGTCCCCCTCCTTCAGAGCAATTGGGGATCCAATACAGTCTTATGTTCTTTCTCCTTGAATGGTTTTCTGCATCCTGTTGTCTGGTTGTAATATTACGCTGAGATTCCACCAGGGTCGCATGACTTCCTCGAGCTGATCCAGCCTGTTAGCCTGCTTAGTGATTTGTTGGTTGGCCTTTGTTACCTGCGATTGCTAACTGGCTACATCTGATTTTATATCATTAAGTGAGTCCTTGACTTCCATGTGAAATGCCTGTTTCTCTTTGAAAACAGTTTCCACTTTTTTTCCCCCAGTCGATTTCTTTCCAATTATAGTCAAAGTCTCCTTTTGTAGTTGCAACTGTGTGGGAGCTAGTGTAGTGTTGGTCTCTGAGTCCTCAAAGTCTGATCCATCCAACGCAACTGTTATAGGGTGTTGCTTCACTTTAAGCACCTTCACCATTGTTAAGGTATATTCTTATCCCCTTTACAACTTTTTTTTGTATAACGTTTGCTATTTATTCAGTGCTCTTGTGGGGGTTTTTGAACAGGAGAGCTCCACTGTTAAGCAGCCATTAGTCCAATGACATCACTGAAAGCCTGGCATTTTTTTTGTGTGTTTCTTTCAGGGTGTCTTTCATCCTGGGCATTTCTCTTAGACTTGCTGGTTTCAGTGCAAGTTGTGTGCCTGATGTTCCTTCCATCCCCCTCTCCTCTACAAATTCAGTAAGCCTTTGGTTTTGTGCTTCCAGATTTTTTTAATGTTTTTTCCCCTTTGTAGCATTAACAGAGCTTATTTTCATTTAAATTGACTGGCTGCCTTGATTGGGAGCGAGCATGCCCCTTAGCGGCCATTGTAGTTCATGGTTTCTTCCTTTGCAGTTTCCTCCTTCACAGTTTTCAAATAGTTGTGATACCATGCTGCTTTGTTGCACTTTGTTATCTACTCGATAGCAGGAGGGTTGAGGACTAGAGACTGGAGATTGAGGTACAAGACTGCAGACCAGAGTTAGCACAAATGGGCACTGCTTCATGGATGCAGTTTCAATAGTGGGAGCAAGAGCTGTGGACCTGTTACAGGACAAAAGAGCTGCAGTGAAAATAATATAACAGATGGAAAAGATTTTTGCCTGTTTTATGGGGGCTGATACTGTGGCTTCTATTTTTTTTTTATCTCTTGGTGGCAATGCTCTCATGGTATAGATGTTGCTGTTCCGTCAGATGTTAAGTGTGGAGCTGCACCTGGAGAGCAATTTCAGGCACTGATATCTCAGTATGCTGCATTCTGGTTGGCATAAGTAGCACCAGTTGCTAGAATATGTCCTGATAAGGACAGGGCAAATGATACCTCTTAGTCAATCAAAACCCAGGAAATTTTCCACCTATTTTATAAGAGAATTTAATACACACCAAAGGTGTATGATGCTATATAAACCCTGAGAGCAAAGCTTGAGTGGTTTATTTAAGCATCACACACCTAGAGTGTGTATAAAATTTGATTGTAAAATGGTGTCTGGTCAGTTTTGATTCCTCATTAGTCCAAACCCCATCACATTGTACTGCATTAACCTAGCATATACTGCTGCTCAGAAGACATGATAGGGGTGCAATAATCAAGAGTGCAGCCAGTCGAGGTCACAAAGGTCAATATGCTAATTACATATCCTCAGGGTCAAGAAAATAACAATCCTATCAATCAACACAGCAGCATCAAAAACAAATCATGAAAATAAAAAAAAAACACATCCCCCACAGCAATGTTACTCCAGAATCACAAACTGTAAAGGAAATCCATCCAACAACTTTGAAAAAACATACAGTGCTTCCTACTCACAAATCTAAACCCAAAAAGCCTCAGTGCTGCGCACACAAGAAAAACATTTTAAACACCTAATGAAAAAGAAATTCATTTCATAACTATGATTCTACACAGCAACAGAACCATGCACACATGCATCACTAAACCGCCAGAAAAACATATACAAGCATTGCTCTAAAAGCTAAAAAAATCTGCATATCTAGAAATAAACAGCCCAGTCTCTCTTTCTGATTGAATTTCAAATGCCCAAGAGTGCACTCAAATGAGGTCATATGTGACATCTAATTAGTAGTCTAGGCTATCAGTTCTGACTCAGATCGCATGAAAAGAACAGACAGCAAAGCCCAAGCTTCCAGCTTACCCTCATAGATCACATGGGAAATACAAGAAGTTAAAAGTCAGGAATACCTATTTAAAACAACAAAGTAACCCATTCCCTTGCAATGAAACTGCACCCAACTATTTATTTATTTAAAATTTGGTAACCGGGAAAGGCACACTGAGCCAAGGCTCATTTCCAGGTGTGATCCTGGGAATTAGGGTACAAGGGAAAGGTGCAAACACAGGAAAAGTAACATCATATGACAGAATACATTCTGGTCAGAAATCTAGTACAACAATACATATTAGCATAATAAATACATACAAAACACCTACACAGAACTGTAAGGGTATAACAAAAGAAAATCAGGACTACAGGGCTCAAATATCATACAGACATAGTGTGTTGACTCTGAAGCATGAATACATACAGTATTTATTAAATAAATAGGATATCAAGGTCTAGCAAACCAAGTTAACATGAGAGAGAGGTAATTATGCACTGATGTAAGACTGTAACGAGTCAGGGAAGATGGTGGCAGGAGCAGGGGGCTAGGGGGAGTCTTAGAAGGTGTTTAAGAGAGGGGAGGAAGGGCAAAAACTGTAGAGAGGAGGGAAGATGGTTCCAAAGAGTGGGAAGCCGGTATGAGAAACCAGCTTGTTCTGCATAAGAGTGTGGATAGGGTATGGAGAATGTGTGAGAGTTCTTGGATTGAAGAGCATATTCAGACATCGACATAGGCAAAAGATGTGAGGACAGGTAAGAGGGTAAGGAGTCAAACTAATGCTTGACAATGAGGATAGTGCAGTGGGTTTGACGGCATTGTGGCAGGGGAAGTAGTGAAACTGCAGAATATAATGAGCAATGGTGGGTTCGGGGGGTGTAAGTTAGAGGCAAAATGACAGAAAGTGGTATATAGAGTGCCTAGTGTGAAAAGGGATGAGGGAGGAGCCAAACTATAGACCATATCAACGTAGTCAAAAATGGAGAGTATTAGTTTGGAGACTAGTTCATGGCATATAGGGAGTGGGAATCAGTCCTTATTACATTATAAGGCTCTGAGTTTTGGGCAGAGCTTGGTATGGATAGCATAGAAGTGAGTGGCAAAGTCCAGTTTGCTGTCCAGCCAAACACCCAGGTATTTGAAGGCTGGGACTGACTTAGTTTGGGTGCCATCTAGGATATGGAAGGTAGACAGAGATCGTAGCTTTGCTAGTTTTTGGCCAGTGCCAAAAGTCATGGATACTGGGGTTTTTTGGTGTGTTCATTGTGAGTTGGTTTGTCTTGAACCAGTGCAGCACATTTAAAATGCCGCACTAGGGAGAGATCTCAGCAGCGGTAGTTGTCTGGGCGGAGGTGTAGATGGCGGTGTCATCAGCATACATGTGTATGTTTGTAGAAGTGCAGGCTGAGGGAAGGTCATTTAAAAAGATGGAGAATAAAATAAGACCAAGGATGGAACCTGTGGAGATGATGGTCAGCTTCAACCTAACCCCTGTCGCATATCTAATTATGCTAATGCACTAAAGGCAGCCATTTAAAGATACATCACCAAATTGCAACACTACTACAGTGCTAAAAAGCTACCATTACTAAACATTTTATAAGTGGAATAAAGCAATTCTATTGAGGGTAATGTTCTATGCTAAAGTGTTGGTTGAAATCCCTCACCCTATGGCCTTGGGACACCAACCCACCACTTGGTACATTAACATAGCAAAATCCCCCCTCTTTCATGCCTTATTCCTTATGTAACCATCCCACCCCGTGCTTTGTTTTATATAATTGCTGGGAAATTGTTTTTCCTTAACCAGTTCAAACATTCAAAACAGGCTGCAAACTGCTGTTCAATGTGATCAATTATATGTCAGAAAGGTTGGTAAAGTTGGTAATTTCTCTCAGCAGTTCCATGAAGAGCCAGAGAACAGCACATCAGTGTCTTGAGCTTACTGTCAAAAGACAGTGTACACACAAGTGCCATAATAACCAGCTGGTTATTATGGGCAACAATAACTGGTCATCTCTATAGAAACAAACTCTGGTCAGAGTTAATATGGCTGCAAAATGATGGTATTGAGGCAGCTGTAAAAAGCGAGAGGCTACTTCAGACCTGAGAAGACCTGAAAATTTCACTGATGCATGAACAGAAGCGGATGTTCAGGACCCCTTGGGCTGTGCACTATGGGAAGACTCTGCCCACCTACAGATGTGCAGGGCCTGGCCCATTCACTCTTTATACATTCAGTCTTTGCACATTCACTCTTCACGCATTCAGTACACATTGATTCATTCTTTACACATTCAGTCTTCATACATTCATTCCTTAAACATCCACTCTTCACACATTCACTTTTTTTAAAAATTTTGACCCCAGATTTTCAAGATACTCATTTTATGACTGCTCTTATAAACATGACATATGGCATTTATAGTATATTGGCTGAAATATCATTTTGTACCACACGTGTGAACAGACATCTTGTCCAAGATTTAAGAAAAGACACTAGTCTTGTTTATGAGGTGGTGTGAAAAATGGGTATGTTGAAAGTTTGGAGTGAAAATACTGAAAATTAGCAAGGTTATGAGTGAATGTTGAAATACTGCAACATTCAGTCATAATGTAGACATACTGTATTTGTACACCACATTTTCAGCAAAGCCTTTCTATAACCCCACTTCATGAACCCCATAGGTGAACATTTTCAAATCCTCACTGAAATGTGATTTTGTGCTACCAAAACTTCATTCCCTGCCACAGGTGCAAAAACACATGTTGGCCAGGATTTGAAAAATGACAGTTTTCTTGTTCATGAGGTGGTGTGAAAAAATGTCTGTTGAAAATTTGGGGTCAAAATATTTAAAATGACCAAAGTTATGAGCGATCGTAGAATAATTTCAACATACACTCATATTTTTGACATTTTTACATATTTTGACCCAGAATTTTCAACATAGCCTTCTTATGACCCCACCTCATGAACAATGGTGGTGAAAATTGTCAAATCCTTCACAAAAGGTGATTTTACCAAGTGACCAATAAAATTGCATTTTGGGCCTGATTTGCATAATTACATCACCATTGATTGTGAGGTGGGGTCCCAAAAAGGCCATGTTAAAAACTTGGGGTGAAAATATGCAAAAAGGACAAAGCTGTGCCTCAACATTGAAAACTCCAGTAAAAGCCATTGAACTGCACTTATTTTAGTTTCTCATACTGCAGTCGCAGGTTCGAGCAGCAAGACATGTCTTTGATCAGAGAATGGATATTCACCATGTGTCTGTCCAGGTGAGTGAGGATGTGTGAGAATGTACTGGGGGTATGGGGTGGTGAGTGCTGAGTGGGAGTTCAGGCTGGCATGGGTGAGGGACTGTTTTCTTTTTTACAGGTCTAAAGACAGAAAAAGAACATTGAGAGATGGTTTTCTTTACTACAGCTCACAGAACAGTGATTGGAGGCTGGGGGTGCCAGTAGACATTAGGGAAACATATAGTGAGATGGGTATTGGATGGTGGTGGTGGGGGGCAACTAGACACCAGGGAAAATTACATAAATACAGGAACAGGGATTGGAGAGTGGGGGGGAGACACTAGACACTATGGAAAATTACATAACTACAAGGATAGGGATTGGAGGGTGCCACTGGACACCAGGGAATTATTATACAAATATGGAGACAGCAATTGGAGTGTGGGGGTGCCACTAGACACAAAGGAAACATTACATATATTATGGGATGGTGCTCATTGTATGTTAGTAGCTGGGATATTTTTTCTTTCTCTTTTGTATGCCTTTTCCTTGTTGTTATCAATAAAGTTTATTCAGTTTGTAAAAAGAAATAATGGGATGGTGATCAGAGGGTAGGAGGTAGGGGTGGCAGGGGTCGGATCAGCGAGAGACTGTTTTATTTTTTACAGGTTTAAAGAAGAAAAAAAGCAAGAGAAGTTTTCCTTTATTACAGTTCACATTTCTAAACTTAATACGGGAATGGCAATCGGAGGGTGGGGGTGCCATTAGACACCAGGGAAACATTACAGAAATATGGGGACAGTAATGGGGGGGCCACTAGACACCAAGGTAACATATAGAAATACAGGGATGGTGATCAGAGGGAGGGGTGCCACTAGACATAAACAACGATTGTCAAATGCACTCTAATTTGAAATCAACGGGCACCCTGAGGAAGCTCTACTGAGTGAAGTGCCGGGGTCTCTGGGTTAGCGGCTATTCAGCTCCCCACATTTGTTTGTGCTCTGCATGCCTTGAATGTTATCTGTGAAATAAATCAACACTTTGATTTTGAATTCAAAGTTTCCTGAGACTTTGCTTTGCCTTTTTGCTTTGCCTCTTTAAGAGCACAAACACAGGTTCCAGGAGTGCATTTGACAATCATTGTTTTATGTCTGACAATTAGGGTCATGAACAGTCCTTCATTTGCACCCAGCCCTGCACCACTGAGGGCTGTGAACACTTTGTTAATGGGGTGCCACTAGACACCAGGGAAACATTTAGAAATATGAGGATGGTGATCGGAGGGCAGGGGGTGCCACTAGTCACCAGGGAAACATTACTCAAATAACAGGGATGATGACTGGAGGGTGAGACTGCCACCTAGCTCTGAACCTGGAAATGAACTATAAGTGAGCACAGAGCAGGAAAATTGTGCACACAGTGGAGGGGGGGGACAGCACTATGGTCAGTGAAGAGGATTGCATGTGCTTCAGCTCCACTGTGGAAGGACACAGCCCAGGTATCCAGTCATGTGCTTCCACAGTCTCCTCTCAAAACCATATAATAGTAATACATCAGTATAGCTCTGCTATGTAGCCATATAAATGGTGACCAGTTATTATATTAAGATAAAAACCATAAAAGTTGAATGGTTCAGAAATATCACATCCTCTTCTTCATTCTCCTACTCCCTCCATCATAGATCATGCTTCCTTGTCATGTGTCAGTACGGTATGTGGGTGGCATCACCTTCTTCCCTTCCTGCACACTTCACAGAGGTGGTATAATAGGACTAGTACCAGCAGAAACATAAGAACAAAGGTCCCAGAACTCATTTCAAATATCATCGGGGAATGATGATGGCTCTTGATCTTTAGCCATTCTCCATCATAGAAGACATTAGCTTTTGAAGATGCTTGCATGAAGAACTGAATCACAAATACAGCATTCCATCATTTATTTATTTATTTATTTATTTATTTTGTTAACCAGGTAAACATATGAGCCAAGACTCTTTTTCATATGCGACCTGAGACTATAAAATAGTCACAAGATTTTATACAAAAAGATAACTTTTACATTCACTTAATACAGAAATGCAAATACATGACATATAAGACAAACAATATAATACAAATTATTTAAAATAGCAGTGACATTGCAAGCTACTCAATAAATGATGCTTCAATTTCTTTTTGAATAAATTATGACTACTCATAGTTCTCAATTCAATTGGAAGATCATTCCAGTATTTTGGTGCTTGGATAGAAAAAGCTTGAGCACCCATTTTAGTTTTAGTGACTTTCAAATTTAAACAAGAAAGAAAATTTGATCTCAAGTTTCTCGGAGCTTCCCTTACATATATCAGAGAATACAAGGGACAGAGACTTTTTTGTCTCAACACATTATCCGTTTTACAACAAAGAGAGTAAATGGAACTCAAGTTAGGCGGTAGAAACCCTGAAACTTGATATAAAGTACAATGATGTGTACTATAAGGCAATCTATAAACAAATCTATAAATACTATGAAAAGTCATTGTTAAGTTATTTACCACATGTTTAGACAAACTAGTAAACAAAAATGAATTATAATTCAGTTGAGAAAGTAGTATACTTTGGGCTATATTTTTCCTGGCTTGTAAAGTTAGCACATTCTGTAGTCTGAATAAAAACCCTAATTTTTGATTTACTGATTTTGTTAAAGTCAATATATGATTTGAAAATGTTAAATTTGAGTCCAAATTAATTCCCAAATATCTAAAACATTGCACCTGCTCCAAATTAGTTCTATTTTTACCCAAAATATTCAGTTTCACTAATTTAACCAACTTTTATTTAGAGGCAAATATCATACTCTTGGTTTTTGAAATAGTCAATGATAATTTTAAGTCCAACAAACAATTTTCTAGACTCTGAAAATCTACAGTCAAATCTTGGGCAATTTTATCTAATGAATTAGAGCTATTATATAATATTATATCATCAGCATATAATATTGTCTTAGCCTTAAGAATTTTACTTGGTATAATATCCACAAATATGGAAAACAATAGGGGTCCCAAGATTGACCCTTGAGGTACACCCTTTTCTAAAATTCCTACTCTTTGACACTGAACCCTCATACAGAACTTGTAGTTCCCTACCTGATAAATAACTCTCCACCCATTCTAATGACAATCTGGATAATCCCTTGGCAGCTAGGCTCCTGAGCAGCAGGCGATGGTCAACAAGGTCAAATGCCTTGGACAGGTCCACAAAAACAGAACCAGGAGCTCACTCCTCTCCATAGCCTCACTGATGTGGTTTGTGAACCTGACCAAGGCAGTTCATGTACTATGAAATTTCCTAAAGCCATGCTGCTCAGGAGCCTGAAGCCCAGTCAATTGTAAGTAATCATGTAATGTAATGCTTTACATTGCCTAGGCATGCCAGGCCCAGACAATGTACATGGTATTGTAAACTGTTGAAGAGTATTCTGCTTCTGCCACCATATGAACAGGCCTCCAAAGTGTGCAGTAAGCAAATCTTTCCATGGTCCTTCCCATGGTGAGTCCACTTGAATTCCACACATGCCCTTATTTGTGATCTTTTACAGTAACACAATGAAGCATACTATTATAATATCATGCAACATTTTTTCTTGGTTTAGAAATAAAATAAATAATAGTTACAATGAAATAAAAAACCACTGAAGCTGTCCATCTATTCTAAACACAAAACATTCATTATTACAAATCATGTTGTCTTGTGATATACAAAAGACAGTTACATAAATTTGCCAAAACTCAGGAGACCCAAACCCCTAATGTTTTCCCTTTTGCTGCCTGGGGGTGGGAGTGGGGAGTTAGGATTGGAAACTCTAACATCACATTTCCCAGCTTTTGTTGCATTAAGTTGAACCATAACTGGTGTATTAACATAGTTTTTGCTAAGAATTTCCTTTGTTTTTGAGATAGCAGAATGGTATCCTCATTCACACAGGTCCCATTGGGAGCTGTATGAACAGATGCAGGTGCACAGGGCCATCTAGATTGTATGGTATGGGAAGTCTTTGTCAACTTACAGACCTGCAGGGCCCTGCTGATCCTGCACTTCCATGCAGTGACAGATGTCAAAAACTTACCAAGGTTATGAACGTGCATAGAAAAATGTCAATGTACCTTCATAATTTTGTTTTTTTAATATTTTGACCCCAATTCTTTAACATCACCTTCTTAGGAACCCACCTTATGAGCCCAGTAGATGGCAATTTCCACATCTTGCCACACATTTTATTTTGCACCCAGGTTCACAGAACACATTTTGGCCAGAATTAGAAAAATGACAGCTGTAACATTCATGACATGGTATGAAAAATGGATTTGTTGAAAATTTGGGGTCAAAGTAGTGAAAATTACCAAAGTTATGAGTGTGCATTGAAACATTTAAATGTATGCTCAACACATTGTTGTTTTTTACCACAAATTTTCAGCACAGCCTACTTATGACTCCCCATATGAACAAGGTTGGTGAAAATTTTCAAATTCTTCCCAAAAGGTGATTTCACGGAGCAACCACAGAATCACCTTTCTGGATGGATTTCCATAATTTCACTGCCCCTTGCTCATGAGGTGGGGTCCCAAAAGGACTATGTTGGCAATCTGGTGTAAACATTTTCAAAAATGACAAAGGTATCAGCAAAACTTTAAATCCCTTAGAAATATATTAAACTGCACTTACCTTATGTTCTCATATTGAAGTTGCTGGTTCCAGCAACAATATGTATCTTCAATCACAGAGTGGATCTACACTGTGGGACCTGTTAAGGTGAGTGAGAGTGTGTGGGGGTCAGGTGGGTGGGTGGGGTGTGGTTGCCGGGGTGAGATCACCAATGGACAGTTTTCTTTTTTTCAGGAATAAAAAAAGATCAATGAGAGATCTTTTTCTTTATTTTAGGGGGAAACAAGCTGATACTGGGGAATGGGCACCCTGGTGTTGGTATGATCTTCAGTGACACTGGGGGGGCACCCAGGTGTCACCACCTATTTCTTTGGGTGGGGGGATGATCTGGAGAGGAGGGGGTGTAAAGAAGCAGTCCTGGGAGTGGGCACCTCAGTCCACTATTATTATAATTAGAAGGGGGAGAGGATGACCTAGAGGAGAGGGGAGAAGGGAAACAGCACCTGGAGCAGGCACCCCAGTCTGCTTAGTAGTTTAAACTGAAAAAATCATTGGGAGTTTGGGTGATCAAACTGGAGGAGAGGGGGTTGGAGAAGCTGTACCTGGAGTGGGCACCCTGGTTTACTGAACAAAAATTATATATAGCTAAGTAGCAAACTACCGTAGATAGATACGTAACTGGATAGATACATATATAAATAAATAGATAGATAGATTTTATTCATTTTTTATTTATTAAACTCTAGAATTACAAATAACTTTGAGCAAGAACTGATCATTTACAAAGGTTCCACGTCAAAGGATGGAAGGTTAACATACAAACAAAGGTAAACATTAATATAGAGTCTGAAAACAAAATACCATATTTCAAGTGGAGAGACAGCAAAGGATAGTAAGACCAGATGAGCAAACCAGTAGGGGTGGGGAGGTGGGTGTCAGGAAGCAGGGCAGGCTGAAGGGCCACATTGGGGGGCTGTTGGCATGAGAAGTGCAAGGTAGAGGGGACAGAAGTCTGAAGTGCTAAAAGATGGGAGGGTGTGTGTGAGGTAGGGGAGGAATGGGGGGAGGGGTAATGTGAAAGGGAGGAATGTAGAGGACAAGGATAATTGGCCAGAGGGAGTTTAGGGCCCCACAATGCCAGATGTGAGTGTAGAGGTTGACCAATTAGGAGAAGCAGTCACACTGGCTGGTAGCAGAGAGGTAAAGTCGTAGTTGCCTTTTAAATGGGCTGAGCATAGTAGCTGAAAGGGATTCCTTGTTGAGTGAATTAAACCACTGGGGAGTCCTGTGGGCGAATGATCTCTGGCCCATAGTGGTCCAGCATCTGAGGACCTGGAAGGTTTGGACTTAGAGTACTTCGGGTGTGTTGGGTGCTGCAGTGGGCAGTCAGAAGCTTTTCAACCCCAGGTGGCATAAGCCCAAGGAGAACCTTTTTGGTCAAGAGGTAGGCCTGGTATTTGATCCTGCTGATGAGAGGGAGCCATCCAGACTGGGTGTACAAGTCACAAGTATGTGTTAGGTGGGTAGTGCCCATAAGAAGTCTGCATGCTTTGTTGAGTGCCACAGATATCCTGAGGAGGGCTGTAGGATAAGCAGAGCCATAGATGACAAGCCTATAGTCTATGATGGAGGTGACAGAACTGTAGATAGCCAGCCTAAGGGCCTCTGTGGTCATACAGTGTTTGTGCCTGTGGAGCAGTCCAATCTATATGTTAGGAGCCTTTGCAACATTGTCAATGTGCTGAGTGTAGGAGAGGGAACAGTTCAGAGTAACGTTGAGGTATTTGAACTGAGGAACCTGCTCCAGTGTAACCCCAAAATGGTTAGTGATGATGAAGGGTAGAGAGTTATGTTTGCTCCTTGTGTTGCAGAAAGTCATAACTTTTGTCTTGCTGTAGTTCATGACAAGTTTGTGCAAGCTAAACCATTCCTCAATGCGTCTGAAGTCATGCTGTAGCTGCCCTTCTAGATGCTTAGTGTCGCGATGGCTAGAAAACAGGACTGCGTCATCCAAGTAGAGAAGAATTTTCTGATGGCAGATGCTAGGGAGGCCATTCAGGAAGAAACTAAAGAGTAGGGGTTCAAGGATGGATCCCTGCGGTACTCCTGAGAGGACCGGTTTCTTATCAGAGGTGACATCAGCAATCTTAACTTGCTGGACCCTTCCCTCAAGGTAGCTTGTTATCCAGAGCAGGGCATCCTTGGAGAGCCCAATAGTTGACAGTTGCCTGAGTAGGAGTGGATGATTGACGGTATCAAATGCCTTTGTAAGGTCAATGAATATTGCACCCACACAGTTTCCTTGGTCAAGGGTGATGTGGATGAATCCCAAAAATTCCAGTAGTGCAGTGGTAGTGCTGTGCCCTTTTCTAAATCCATGTTATTCAGGGCACTGGATAATATATTTTACCAGATACTCAGTTAGCTGGTCCAATACAATTCATTCCAGGGCTTTGGATAAGGGGGGAGGATGGAGATGGGTCTGTAGTGGATATGCAGTGACCTATCACCGCTTTTGTGTACAGGTGTAATGGTTGTCTGTTTCCAGAGAGATGGGAATTGGGCCAGCCTTAGAGAGAGGTTGAAGATCTTTGTCAGGGGTTCAAGGATTTCATCTAGAACAAGTGCAATCAGCTTGAGGTTGAGGGAGTCACCGCTGTACCCTGAATTGTGGATGGCTTTGTGAATACATTGTATGAGCTAAGTGCATTGGGATCACTTTCAAGTAGAATTTCAGGAGTGAGCAATCATTGCCAGCAGTGTTATGGTGAGTGCTGGTGGAAGGGATGTCAAAAAAGTCTGGTGGTAGTACACTGCCCAGGTTTGAAAATGCATTGTTGAAGGCGTTGGTAATAATACCAAGGTCAAGAATAGGAGTTCCATCGAAGTTTAGCATGGTGGGTGAAGATTTAGGGTTTTTCCCTTTGAGGTCTTTCATGTTACTCCAGAATTTTTCCCCATCCCCCCACGTGTTGGAGAGTGCCTCCCTGAAATATTTGCTTTTCACGTTCTGTATGGCATGTGTACATTAATTTCGAGCTGTTTTATATTTAATTATATCTGCAGACGTAGATGTGGATCGAGCACAGAACCCAAGGTGGTCCCTATGTTTGAGACGTGTTATGAGCTCGGGGGTTATCCATGGGTTGGACCTTCCTTTGACCTTAAACTTCTTCACAGGTGCATATATGTCACAGGCTGCAGTAAAGCAGTTGATGAACATGTCCAGGGCTTGGTTGATATCATTGTCTGAAAAGATAGATAGTGTGAGAGACACAGAGGCAGATAATGGGATTGGCAGGTCACTGTCATAGTTGAAGCATGCAGCATGACTCCAGCTGCAGCTTCTCATTTCAAGAAAGTTCTGCTGTTCTCATACTGAGCACATGGGTAAAGGCATCATGACACATGATCAGGTGCATAAAAGTCTAAGAGTGTGCAAGGGGGTGTGGGATGGTGGTAGTTGAGTGTGGAGTCAGGGTGAGGTGGGATGGGGTGCTGGGGGGCAGTTCACCAGTGCATAGTTTTCTTTTTTTTCAGGTGTACAACAAAAAGATCAATGAGGGACATTTTCATTACTGTAGAGGGATGGACAGAAGCTGACACTGGGGACTGGGCACCCTAGTGTCAGGACAGTGTTCAGCAGTATTGGGGTGGGCACCCTGGTTTTGCCATGTATTAAAGGAAGGGCATCAGGAGACATGCAGGGGAGGGAGGGAGTCAAGAAAAGCAGTACCAGGAGTGGGCACCCCAGTTCGCTTACATTGTAAAGAAATTATATGTGAGAAGGGGGCAGGTGACCTGGAGGGGGGGGGAAGAAGCAGTACTGGAGTTGGACACCCCGCTCTGCTTTAAAAAAAAAAAACTGAAGACAAACAGACAGACAGATAGATAGATATAAAGAAGTTCCTGGTCACAAACAGTTATTTCATGAGATAACATGAAAGAACATTGGTTCTTGTGTTTGACCTCATGAAAGAACTGTGAAAAAAACACTAAGTTCTCTCTTCTTTTGTGACTTAACCTTCTCTTTTCATGAGTCATGAAAGAATTCTTGAAAGAAGACTCTCAGCACACGAAAGAAGATGGCGGATATAGTTTATTTTTTCATAGTTCTTTCATGAGCTGACCTTCATCTTTCATTATTACAAAAGAACTGACGTAAGAACAGGGGTTAAATTGGTCCGGAATGCACCGGAGCTGAGTTCTATCACCTTTGACTGTAATCAGACATTAGCAGAATGCACAGGAATGCTACTAGCAGAAAATAATAAAATACTTATTTTTTTGGTTTTAGAAAGTATTTTCTCTTTCCCAGCAATTCCAACCATGCATCAGGAACTCTCGCAGGGAGAATGAAAACAAACATCTGGCTTTTTTCACCCCCTCCTCCCATTAGCAGAGTGTGTTGATAAGGTACTAGAGACACATAAATAAATGTAAAAGCATGCAGGTAGTCAGGTACAGGGAAGGGTTTACAGGATCTGCTATGTCATGTGTGAGATAAAGAATGACATCATGATGTAGCAATGAGATAGCTTTTACCAGTCAGAGACTGAATGGGAAGACTTTCAGACTACGCTGGAATAAAGTGTCCACCTACACACCTTGCTGTACAGTGGATCTATGATGCCAGCACAACAACAAATGCACTGATGTCCTCAACCTTGCTGGGAAGTCATCGACACCCCCAACCCCGACACGTCCCCGGAACAACCAGCAACACAGTAATGCTCAATGTGGAAAGGCTGTGCCCCCCCACAGCTCCCCCCCTACTATAGATCTCTAACTCCATGTCACACAGACAGTGGAGTTAGATATTTACCCACCATTGCCGAACAGTCGATCAAAGTGAAACCCCCGTCCCTGCTGATATAGGCATGGTGGAGGTCTCACTGTGGGGTTTCGGTATGCCCGTGTTACTGTAGCGATGGTATACCCTGTACAGTGACAGAGAGAGAGAGAGAGAGAGAGAGAGAGAATGACAAGGTACAATTCTGCAACAATTTGTGACTACATTATGTACTTTTAAGGTAGGCTCTGGCTTTTAAGGTTTTTTCATGTTTTCAGTATCTAAATCATTTAATTTATTGCAGATATTTTACATGTGGCTAAGTAGTTGGAGAGCAACTGTATAGGTAGGGAAAACCTCAGGACAGGGTTGGGGGGTATGATGGAGATTCCATTGCTATTTACTTTGTCCCTGTACCAATGACACAATTCTGGTTTGCAGTGCTTATATTTTATTGTTATTGTGTTGCCTTATCTATTTTTTTGGCTGTTTGAGTACCTAAATAGGATGATCAAAGGCTTAAGATCAAAAGGGATAAGGCGGAATGTGAGGAGGAGGACCATGTAAAAGCATTTATCCTAAATAGATACTTCTGCTCAGTATTTACTGAAGAGAAGGTAGGGCAGGGCTCACAGCTCAGCACCATGAACACAGGGGGGAGGGAGGTGTGCACTAGTCCCTTCACAAAAGAAAGGGTCCTTCAAAAGCTTGACAAGCTCAGGGTGGACAAGGCAATTGGACCTGATGACATACATCCCAGGGTACTAAAAGAGCTAAAGGTGGAATTAGCAGAGCCATTATCAGAACTGTTTAGTGAGTCTCTGAACACAGGAGAGGTCCCAGAAAACTGTAGAAGGGCTCATGTGATCCTGCTCCACAAGAGTGGTAGCAGGGAGGAGGCAGGGAACTACAGACCAGTCAGTCTTACCTCAGTAGTGGGCAAGATTATGGAGGCACCCTTAAGGAAAGATAGTGAACACCTGAATCCATAGGAGCACAGGATCCAAGACGGCATGGTTTACAAAGGAAGGTCCTGTCAAACTAATCTCATAGGATTTCTTTGACTGCAACCAGAGCGGGACCAAGGGGAGCAGTTGACGTCGCCACCTTGACTTCAGCAAAGCTTTTGATACTGTTCCACATAGAAGATTGACTAATAAGCTGGGTAGGCTCGGGGTGGGTCAGAAGTTGGTCAACTGGGTGGCAAACTAGTTGACGGGCAGAAAACAGAGAGTGGTGGTAAACGGTATACAGTCAGAAGAGATGCAAGTCACAAGTGGGGTACCTCAGGGATCAGTCCTGGGGCCTGTCTTCTTCAATATGTTCATCAGTGACATTGCAGATGGACTAGAGGGTAAGGTTTGCCTGTTTGCAGATGACACCAAGTTCTGCAACCGAGTAAGTGATCCCAATGGGGTGGGCAGAATGAAAAGAGATCTGGATAAACTAGCAAAATGGTCAGAAGAGTGGCAACTGGAGTTTAACACAAAGAAGTGCAAGATCATGCACTTAGGGAAGAGAAACCCAGAAGTCACCTATAGGCTGGGAGGGGAGTTGCTGGCAGTCACAAGAGAAGAAAGAGACTTGGGCATCATCATCACCGATGACCTGAAATCATCCAAGCAGACCACTAAAGATGTAGGTAAGGCTGGGGAGATGTTGGGGTGTATTAGTAGGGGTATCACAAGTTGTAAGAGGGAGGTAATAATCCCTCTTTACAAGACACTGGTTAGGCCCTATCTGGAGTACTGCATGCAGTACTGGAGGCCACACCTTCACAAGAACATTAACCAAATTGAGGCAGTCCAGAGAAGGACAAGCAAAATGGTGCAGGCACTGCATCAGAAAACATATGAGGACAGATTAACGGAGCTCAATATGTATACCCTACAGCAAGGGAAGGAGAGAGGTGATATGATCGAAACATTCAAATACCTTAAGGGCATTAACAAGGTGAAAGAGTCTAACATGTTTCAATATAAGAAAAACAGCAGGACAAGAGGACACAGCATGAGATTAGAGGGAGGTCGATTAAGGGGTAATGTGAGGAAGTTCTTTTTCACAGAAACGGTGGTGGATGTATGTAACGTTCTACCTCAGGAAGTGGCAAATATGAATACAGTGAAGGGCTTCAAACAGGCATGGGATAGGCATAAGGGAGCAATACAGATGAGTATGAATAGATAGGCCATTGACAGAGCAAAGGCCGATGGCACATTCATAAGGCAGAAAAAAGAAATAGGCAGACTGGATGGGCCTTGCGGTCCTTATGTGCCATCAACTTCTATGTTTCAATGAAATTTTAACTATGAACCACATTTAAATACACTGGCCCAGATATTCAAACTGAGTCCAAAAAGTGCACAATAACAGGAGCAAGCACAAGTCCATTGCGCCCATGAGCAAGAGGCGCGATATTCAAAAACTGAGCCGGCCAAGATGCGCCTACAGCCGATGACTGAATATCGCACCACCTCTGCCATAGCGCAACTAGGGAGGGGAAACTGAGCAGATCTGATGCACCATAGCGCAACAATGGATGTTCAGCTGAGCAGTCCAGAGGCGCCATAGCGCAACCAGGGACGCCCCCCAGCAGCAGGGCAGCAATGCAACAGCACAACCAAGGATGCAGGGGCCCACCACCCATGCCACAGATGGGCAGAGGAACACACAGCAGAACAAACATCGTCCCCCCACACCCCATGCACTGCACAACTGGGAGAGGGTTGGAATAACCACTGGTCCATAGAAACAAGCAACCAACCCACAGCTGGGCCATGGTGCCCCATCACACCCCCTGGCAAGCTGTGACTGGCACACAAGGAGGGCTGACCACCCCATGCCACACCATCTCCCCAATGCAGAGCACACCCTGCACTGTGACCCCCAGACACCCTGCCCAGGAGCAACGTCGACCAGTGCAGGATACCTCATGCATGCCACCAACCCCACTGTGACAATGCAACCCTGTTCATCTCAGAACCATGCAAGGCAGCCCCACCACGAGCACCCATCAGCGTGTGGCAGCACACAGCGATGCAATGATGGCATACACAGTGCCACCATGCACAGCCCCCCCCGAGGTACAGCTGAGAGACCGACCATGCATCGGCACACAAAGTACCCCACACGTGACAGGGCATGCCCCGGACCCCACCACCAGTGGTACAGCACCTTGCACACCCTCCCAAGGACACACCCTGACCCAGCACTGGCCACAACAGCCAGCGCAGACACCCACAGTGGTGCATGGAAGCATGCACCACACCGGATGCAACACAGTGCATGGAAAAACAACCACCCATACCCAAGGGCACATCAACAGAGGGACGCAGTAGCGGGGCAACCAAGCCCCCAGTGTGGGCCCATGGAAACAGTGTACACATGGCCAGCAGTCCTCCATGGCACAGGAGTGCCAGCCACCCTGCGCAGGCACTATGGACCTGTACGCCACCATCATTTGCCCGGAGCACAAGTCACAGACAGTGGTGCACATCCCCTGCAACACACACAAGCCACAGCATGGAGGTGGGACAACAACAGCGGAGGCCACAGTGTCACCCGAGGCAGACATGCACCACACCAGTGACAGGAGGCAACCCAGCATTGTGATGGGTACAGTGGCTGCCCTGCATGGACAGCCACCACTGACATGCCAGCAGACCATGCAGGTCACAGACCTGCAAGGGTGTCAGCTGCATAGGCCATGGATGGGCTGACAGGTGCGCCATGGACACAGAGCATGCACCATGGACCACTGCACACAGTCATCCAGTGCACAGGGAACAAAACACACCACAGACACTGACTGATAGCTACTCCCACACCATAGTCACTTCTTCATGGACACACACACATATCCATGACTGCACCACCCCTGACGCCATGCACACCACTGCAGCTGAGCACTTATAGTCCGCTGCAAATCAGAGACCACCACAGTGTTCATATCAAAAGAATTGTAATCAAAAACATCAAACAAAACTATTTACAATTATGTACAAATGTGTGGGGGGAAGGCCACAAACAAGGTGGGGGTGGGTAAGGGGTGGGGTAAACAAATGGTACAGGAAAGGAGGGGTGTGAGGGTGGGTCCAGGGGGGTAGTGAAAATCAGGCACATATATATGGTCAATGGGAGCCCCACTCCCCGCTCCAGCTGCTCTGCCTTCCATGTCTCCGCCGGACACCCAGCCACTCAAACCCCCACAGGATGTCCAGCGATGCCCTGGCCATGATGAGTATTTCCTGCAGCACCTCCCTGATTGCCTGCAGCTGGTGGACACCTAGGATAAGGGAGCACAGTCAATAGGTGTGATTGCACAGCCCCATACAGCCCACCCACTGTGCATGGCATATGGCAGTGGGACATGCCTCTGTGATGGTGTGTGACCACCCACAGTGATCCTGCCCACAAGACCTGCCCACCCAGGTACACACAGCCATGCAGACCACTGCACACACCCACTGGCCAAGTCCTGCATAGCACCTCCATGACTGTTTAGTGATATGGCTATGTGGTGCGAAGGCAGTGGCACAGCCATGTACCCGGTGCACGCATGGACCACCATTGATGCACTCCCAGACATGCAGTGCCACTGGACAGTGCTGACTGTACAAGTTACGCATGGCAGTGGTATCAATGGATGGTGGCCATGCCCGCTGCCCGCCCCTGTTACACAGCATGCAATAGCACTCGTGGAGGTAAGGCACTCACCATCATCAGGCTAGTCCCTCTGGCGCTGTGGACCTTCGCCCCTCCTATTGTTCTGGTCCTCCAGCTGGTGCCGCCGCTCTCTTGCCAGCCGTCCCTCTTCCAGCCTTAAGATGCAAACATGGAGAGAGGAACATCAGTACAATCCTGTAGCAAAGTCCCCCTGCCCCCATGTGTGTGCAATCCCACACAGACAGACCCACCCACACCACTCCCTGATGACACCACCACAGCCAACACTGGACAGTCCCCCCCCCATGTTCTGGACACATGCAACCGTGATACCCATATGGAAGATAAAAGTGTATGGATGTTACACCTACCTGGCCATGGCACTGTGCCCCTTCTGGCACATGCCCACAGGTGGGCAAGCAGGTCTGGGTCCCTCCGCCTCAGGTTCCCATACCTGTGGTGGCACTGCTCTGCTGTCCGCCCCATTCCTGTGGCCTCCTCCAGGGCGTTGGCCACCTCTTGCCACACCTGGCTCCTGGACCTGTCCAGGGGTGCCTCCCTAAACAGTGGGCCATAAAGTGGCTCAACAATGGCAACCAGGTTTGCCATTTCAATCTGGCTCCACTGGGCAGCTCTCCTCCACGCCATCTCTCTTGCTCAGTAGGTTCAAAATGGTGCTCTGCAGCGCAGTTCCACCACGTGCAGATGCTGCGCAGTACAGCGCTGCCATTCCCTATCGTGCTGTCACCGAACAGCGCAATAGTGGTGCACCCATGCCTCACGCATGGCACCTAGGGGACAAAGGTCAGGCACAGGGTCAAGGGTCTCTGGTACAGGGACAGGCACACCGCGATTTGAACCCAATGCGTGTAGTGCAATTGGGTGCCTGTGTGCTACCTCCAGTAGTGGCCTACCGCGCTGTTGCCCCAGTGCGCCTACGATGCCCCAGTGCCACAGCGCCATATAGGTGAACATCGCTGTAGCGCCACTGGCACAATGGTGGCCACGCCCTGCATTGCCTCCCATGCACAGCACGTCAGCAGCGTGGCAGGCACCTGCATCATCAACCCGGGCATGCACAGTTAGGTGCGTACTGCACATGTCACAGAACTTAGCCCTTGGCTCAGCACGTTCAACACAATTCGCAAAGCACAAAAGCGCGATATTCAGCCGTCATATGCAAATCAGCTAATCAGCCATTCAATGGTGCAGCACTACAATTTGCATCCACTTAAAGTTGCGCCTCACCTCATTTGCATGGGTTGCGCAATAAAAGTGCGACATTGGGCTGCACTGGCCATAGTCGGTTACTGCAGTCTATTGGTGAGTAGCATGCTGTTTGGGAGTGTGGACTGTGGATTTTGGGACATGCATGGGACTGCACAGTCACAGGTAACAACTTTCATTCTCACAGGCTGAATCATGGCCGAGCGAGTTGTGGAAGAGGAGGAACAGAGTGGTGGGAGCAGGAGGAGGCCTCATTTCACCAAGGCCGAGATGGATGCCCTGTTTGAGGCCTACCTGGACCAGGAGCCGCTTCTCAGTGAACGGCAGGGAACACCACAGGCCTGTGCTGCTGCATTGGAGGAAGTGGCATGTGCAGTGAACCTGCATGGCAGCCACCAGCGCTCCGTGCAGGAGTGCAAGAAGAAGATGGGCACAGACAGGAGGAGGATAAAGGAGAAGGTGGCTGCCATCAGGGCAGCATGAGCTGCGACAGGTGGGGAACAGCCGGAGGTGCTACGCCTGACCCCACAGGAGGAGAGGGTTGCTAACAGCATGCAGCGTTGTGCCATTGAGGGTGTTCTGGGTGGTGGCTTCCAGATGGGTGGCAGCCCATCACTGCATGGTAGGTCATGGTCTGTCTATTGGGGGGGCAGGGTAGGTCACATGCAGTAACGCGACTTTGTTTTCCCTTACAGATCCTGAGCGTCTGCATGGGTCAGCGGTGGTGGGCCTGTCCACTGAGGCCAGTCAGATGGAGATGGAGGAGGGCCCATCCACCTCCACAGGTATACGCGGCTCAGTGCGACAGTGGGCCCGCCTGGCTGTCCAGACTGATGTTGTTGGAACAGGTGCAGAGAAGGCCCTGCCCGTGTCCCAGCGTGCCAGCGTCCACGGATGCCAGCATGCTGTGACTCGGGCTGGTGCCGGGTCCGTCACCAGTGATGATGTCACTAACGTCATGGGCAGTGACACATGTGTGCCACAGGATGGCCACACAGCAGGTAACATCGTGGCCATGGCTGTGGGTGGTGCCGCTGTGGAGGCCTGCGTGTCATCACAGTCCCAGCCTGTGCCTGTCAGCACCAGTGTGGCAGCACTGGTGTGTGTACAGGACAGTGGGACTGTTGTGGCCACTGCGGTGGCACCAGTGAGCCCTGGGGAGCAGCAGCCAGAGGGGCAGCATCAGCAGTCAGCCAATGGGCTTGGGGGTACAGTGTCAGGGGGTGGCATCAGTGCACCACCTGTGGACATGCCCAGACCTGGTCCTGGTGTGCAACACCCACCCTCAAGGGGTGCTGAGCATCAGGGCCATGCACACCCTGAGGGACAGGATGCCAAGCAGGCAGATGACCTCTTGGATGAGCACACCCACATACTGCAAGCATCAGTTAACCAGCAGATGCAGCTTGCAATGTTGGTGGATGCACTGCGTGTGGCTCTGGAGCGGGCAGAGGAGCGATGCAGCTGAGGCACCGCTCTGATCCTGGCAGGGATGGACCGGTTGCGGGAGGATGTGACTGATGCTATTGACAGGCAGGCACAGGCATTCACTGTTGTCATGGCTACAATGGGCACACAGTTGTTTGCCCATGCTTCGCAGACACCACGCAGTGCACTGTCCACCCCACCATTCCCAGCATTGTGCGACACCATCCTTGTCGACACCGGGTTCAGCTGTGGGCATCCCAAGCACACCTGGCACAGGCATGTTTGGTGTGCTGCAGGCCCCTGCATGAGCACGGTTGTGTTCATGCAGTGGAACCCCTGGGGGACCATCGGTGCCACCCCATGAGGCCAGTGGTCAGCCTGTAAGTGCTGGCAGGTCTCGGCGGGGCCGCCCATGCATCCATGGTGGCCATGGCACTGTGGCGCATGACTGACCTGTATCCCAACGTGGCTACTGTCTGGTGCTGCCCTGTGTGCATTGTGTCATTCAGCGGGCAATGCACGGGTGGGTACCCGACCCTGCACACGGATACACAGTCCATCTGCACACCCTCCCGGCTGCTGTCCGCAGTTGCGAGTGCATGATGATGCCTGCATTGCGATGTACACCAATGTGCAATGGTGCTCAGCATCTGACACATGCACATTGACAGGCAGTGGGCGTGGTGGTCTGTGGACATGTGTGTGGCTAGAGGTGGTGTTCTGGGTCGGTGAGCCTCCTACCCTTTGTGCATGTCTGGTGCATTTTGTGTGTATGTGTGTGTCAGCGTGCCATGTTAGACCTCACCCATCCCTGGTGCTGTGTGTGGTTTCATGCCCAGACAGTTCACTTGATGGCATGCACCCCTGGTGTGTGTCCATGTGTGTTTGTGGGTTGTGCCTTAGCCACTGGTGGTTGCACATGGCCCCATGACTTACCTGGGTTGGCTGAGTGCTCCTCCCGTGATGGTGTCCCAGTGCAGCTGTGCCAGCTGGAGCAGTCAGGGTCCCGTGCAGCCCTGGGGACTGCCCATCACCATTGTCACCAGCATCCTCATCGGCCCCCATTGGTGTCCCTCTCTTCGACCTGCACGGTTATCCCACATTCATTGGCCATGTTGTGCAGGATGCAACAGGCCAGAATAGCCTGCAGGCCTTTAAGGCTGTACTGTAGGGCACCGCCCGGAGGTGTCCAGGCAATGGAAACATGCTTTCAGCATCCCAACATCTGCTCAATGACATTACGTGTGGTGGTGTGTGCCTCATTGTAGCGCTTGCTGCTGGGGTCGTGGGGCCACCGTAGGGTGTGAGCAGCCAGGGACGGAGTGGGTATCCACTGTCACCTGTGTGTAGAGGGTGGAGGTTAGTTTGGTGATCAGCATCGCCTGCTCCAGGCCATGTAGGCCACTACCATGTCACCTCTGACCATGCCCCCAGGCCCTATGATTGTCTGTGTGGTTTGCATACTCACCCACTAGGTGGCCAGTGGGGATATCCCCACTCTTGAATCTGTGGCACAGTGCCGACTGGTGCCAGATGAAGGCATCATGTGCTCCCCCAGGGTGCATGGCACAGACATTGATTATGCAACCCCTGGCATCGCATACCACCTGGCAGTTGATGCTAGCATAGCCCTTGCGATTTATATATGCGGCCCCCTCGGGGCCAGGTGGTGTGCGGATGGCCACATGGGTGCAGTCTATTGCCCCTAGCATGCCAGGCATAAGTGCTACCCTGTGAAACATCTGTATGTTTGCTGTGCGCTCCGCCACTGTGCTGTGGAAATGGATGTACTCCACAGCATGTGGCAGCAGTGCACTGAGGAATTGGGTGAGGTGGCGTGACGCGGCAGACTGGGTTATGCCTGTGGTGTCCCCAGTTGGTTTCTGGAAGGTACCCATGGCGAGCAAGCACATGCAAGCTGTCACTTTCATCTCCACTGACAGAGCATGGCTCCATCGTGTGGGTGCCTGCATCACATCACTGCACAGCTCACAGAGCCGCCTCAGAATTGCCAGATTCAAGTAGTACCAGCCCACGATCTCCGTATCACTAGACAGCTCGAAGCTGGTGCGGACTCGGTACTGCCTGTTGGGGGCATACCGCCGACGGGACCTTCCACGGCCGCCGCCCCAGCTGCCCGCCTTCTCACCCCCCTCATTACTGCCTCCATCTGGATGGTGGCACTGGCCATGTCCATGGCTTGTGTTCACCCCCACTAGCTGTTTATGTGTTCCCCCCACTGTGCTGGCTGCTACTTCCCCTGCACCAGGAACACCTGACTGTGCTGGCCTCACTGCTGCATGGTAAGTACTTCCCCCTTCTGCACTGTGGCTCCCCACATCTTCCCCTGAGTCTGTGGGTTCCAGGTGCCCTTTCCCTGGCCTGCCCTGTGTGTCCCTCCTGCCCAGTTTCTCTGGCTTGGGTTCAGCCTCATGTACCTTCCCTGTAGCGTTCTTGCACCTCTCCCTTGCTCCTTTTTATTTTGGCTCATTTCCGCTATGGAACAACTTCCGCTTGGTCCCCTATTGCACATGGCACATGTTGTTGAATATCACACTGCACCATTTATGCATGGTTCCTCCCCTTCAGTTGTGCATACATTCATTATCATTGCGCTGTTGCTCAGTGTGATTTGGGGCGAACTGTTTCCTGCTGAATATCGCAGCATGGCACATTTGACTTGCAGCTTTTATGAATCTCATTAAGTGCAGATGGCTAAACTCTTTTGAATATTCTGGGCCTCTGTGTTTTTTGTTTGTGTGCTTCCTAATTTTAGTTTTACTAGCAGTACTATAATAATGTATTTTGTGTGCAACTCCATTTGTTTCACCGGTAATGCATAATTCTTTTGTGATGTGTTCTTATTTCTGAGACTGTGCCAGGCAGGTAAAATGTTCATGAGTTGTTTTTCAGAATTAGTTTTGATAGCTGGATAGATAGATAAAAACCTTTATTTTTCAACAGGATGAAACTTTTAGGACCAAAATGGCCCTGTTTACCAAAGTTGTCCTGAAATCTGGCTAGAAAACACTGTGTGATTTGCACCAGATGATGGACAGAAGAAAACAATTACTGTGCATTCTATGCATTTATTGGTTTGTCTGAAAATGTGTGTGGGTGGTAAAGAAACTGAGAAAAATGTTCAAAATGCAGTGTGTTTTTTGTTTCTGAGTTCTTCCCTCAAAGTAATTTTGTGATTTTTGTGGTGTGCTTGAAACTTCAAAAATGCAGGGCATATTAGCTGTTGTTCTGTTTAGATTACCCCTTATATCTTGTCTTCTGTGATCATGCCCCATCCATATTTGGAATTGCTGTAACAACTTTTTATGTTGGTGCACTTGCGCAGCCAACATCTTGCGCTAGTAGCAGATTTGGAGGTGCGGTCACTGTTGGGCGAATGCAGGGCATGCATCAGTAGGTACGTCCTGCATTCCCCAATCCACCAGCAGCAGGGGCAGACACCCTGCATAGCTAATGCGGCCACCAGATCTGAGAAAAGGTCAGCTGCAATGAGAGCTAAGCTCTCATGCAGCGTGACCACAACATGCCTCCCAAGACGTGCAGGCAACATGGCGGCAGTAACTGCTGCTGCCTGTCACGATGCCAACAGGGGAGCCCACACCCCATCAGCATAGTTCCTCCCCCATTTCCACTGTGTGTCAAGGGGTGCCCAATCCCCCTCAGCATCATGCGCCCCCCGCAAAAAACACCTTTTTTGCCAATGGGTGGCCCAATCCCTGTCGGCTTCCCCATTGGCATGATGTTCCCCGTGTTGTGTACCGAGGGGTGCCAGTCCCCTCAGCTCAGTTCCACCCTCCCTTCCATTTTCTGATGGGTGCCCAACTCTGTCGGCTACTGCATCCCCCAAAATATTTGGGTGGCACACTGGGAGCCCACCCCAGTGTGCCAAATACCCTGTAAAAAAAAAAAAGTCCCACGATGTTTTTTGTTTTGGTTCTACCTGTAAAAAAGAAAACGGTCCCTCGTGGTCTCCCTGCCCCCTCCCGCAACCCGCGCCCAACCTCTATGCACCCTGCCTCCCTACACTCCCCTCACCCCATACTTACCTCCAGAGTCTGGCGCAATGATCTTCGGTGGACCGGGAACATGTCTGCACTCTTCAAAGCTGACCGCGAACTGAAGAAATGCAGGTAAGCTGTATAATGGTATAAATAGAGTTTTTCAACTTTGGTGCATATCTCGGCATTTTGGGGATTCTGACACCAAATTTTCAACATGGAGTTTTTAGACCCTCCTCATGAATTCAGGCACTGTCATGGCGTTATTCGGCCTGAAAGGTGATTTTGTGGTCATTGTGCAGAATCACCTTTCAGGACTGATTAATGAAATGACAGTGCCACTGTTCATGAGGGGGTCTGTCAAAAGCCTATGTTGCAAATTTGGTGAAAAAAATTCCCAAAATGGCTGTTTTATGGGCGTACGTTGCACAGTTTCCATGCACACTTGTAACTTCATCAATTTGTAATATTTTCACTCCAGATTTTCACAATTGGCATTTTCCCACACCTCCTTATGAACAGTACAGCTGTAATTTTACATATCCTGGCTGAAATGTGGTTTCTCATGTCTGGCGCAGAATAGCGCAGTCGCTGTGCAAAATCAGTTTTCGGGACAGTTTGAGGAAATGATGGTGAGATTGTTCATGAGCAGAGGTCCTAAAATGCCTATGTTGAAAATTTGGTGACAAAATTCCATAAAATGACTGTGTTTCAAGTGTGTGTTGCGCAGTTTCCATGCAACCTTGTAACTTCGCAAATTTGCAATATTGTCACGCCACATTTTCAGCACTGCCATTTTTCACACCTCCTTATGAACAGTATAGCTGTCATTTTTCACATCCTGCCCTAAATGTGTTTTTGCACCTGTGGCGCACAATGGCATGGTCACTGTGGGAAATCAATGTTTGGGACAAATTAACAAAATCACAGTGCCACTGTTCATGAGGAGAG
The DNA here is from genome assembly GCA_016271365.2 of Neoceratodus forsteri. NCBI lineage: Eukaryota > Metazoa > Chordata > Ceratodontiformes > Ceratodontidae > Neoceratodus > Neoceratodus forsteri. Next base: position 82,165,734 of record CM057453.1, read on the forward strand.
GTTCCAAAATGCCTATGTTAAAAATGTGGTTCAAAAAAATTCCCCAAACAATTGGGTTACAGACATGTGTTGCACAATTTCTATGCATGCTCATGACTTCACCAATTTTTCATATTTTCACTCCAGATTTTCTTTTTTTTATCCACCTCCTCCTTGCTCCAGGGCGGCCACTCCTTCAGGTCCACCAAGGTTCCCGCTAGTGCCCCTGCCTTGATGCCAGCCCCTCACCCCATATCCGTAGCCCCCTGGGTAACCTGGATGTAACCCTTTGCTGGGCAGGTCCCCCTCCTCCAAGGGAGATAGGCACTGGTAGGGGCTGACCAGCACACTATACTTGGCACAGGTGCTGCTAGGGTGAATCTAGGCTGCATTGGGGACTCGACAGCAATGGGAGCCAGCGATTGTCTGGTTGTCCCTGGAGCTTTTCCCACTTTGCTCCCCTGGGAGCTTGGTTGCCACAACTTCAAGGCGTAAGCTGGCATTTCCCATGCCCCCCCCTTGATATGTAGGGCCCCAGCATGTTCCCATACCCCCAGCCTCCGCCGGGGGTCAGCAAACACCGGGTCCTGAATCCACCCTTCCCCGAGAGAGGCGAGCAGTCTCTGGACGCTCCCAGCCATCTCTCCCTAGCCGGCCCTCCAGTGTCCCGAGTCCATTCCCAAACCTGGGTCACTGGCGTCACAAGTGGGAATCCAACTGCTGCGCCGACGAGCCGGCCCTCACTCCAGATTTTCAATGTTGATATTTTTGTACATCTCCTCATGAACAATACAGTTGTCATTTTCCACATCCTGCCCAAAATGTGTTTTCATCCCTATGTCGCCAAATGGCATAGCCACTGTGCAAAACCGCCTTTCAGCTAACACACTGATAGTGCCGCTCTTCATGAGGTAGGCTCACAAAAAGCCCATGTTGAAAATTTAGTGTGAAAATATCAACACACAAACCATGCACCTTTTAGTATTTCAGATTTTAAAAAATTAAGGCAGACACAAAATCTAGAAAGGAAGGTGCCATAAGGGGCAATCTAAAATGGAATAAAAAGTTCAGGTTGAAATGTTCACCATAACATACACTACTACTTTAACATTTTAAGGTATGCCATGATAGGCAACTAGTAATCACTGGTATTTTCATGTGATGCTATGATGAAACAGCTTTTCGATTTGCTGATATTTCCAGTCATGCATGTGTCATATAGTTGATTTTCAAGGTTTTGTTTTTGTAAATTTTCAATGTAATGGCTGTAGTGAGCAATATTCAATGTTGTGTACAGGCCCATTAGCATGCCACATGCAATAGGACTACCTTAATACTGTATTTAATTTTGCTTTACTACAATCTCTATATTGAAAGAAAATTGTACAGTTTGGTCATCATGGTTTCAACGGAAATCAAATCATGTTGATTTTATCATTAAATTCTCATGCTCTTAATCTGCTGTGATCCCACTTTGCTAGCCTGTTTTGATTGCTGTTTGGATGTACTTACCATTTTTCCTGGGTATACTTTAGCCTGTATGTAACTGTCCCTGCTGGACTATGTTGATCTGTTTGTTGACTGCTGCTAGCCTCCCTGGACCACCTGGAAAATGAGATGCTGCATCTCATGCAGTTATACTTGTTGGACTAATTTTAAATAAATAAATAAATAAATGGGGGGAGTGGCTGAGAATACACAAGAACATACTGTACCAGTCATGGCATGCGTGTAACTGCTTTTATTTCTATATGCATTTTAAAGAGCTAGTGTAGCCAAAACAGGCAGAAAGGGAAATAATAAATATTTTAAGTAGTAGTCAGTGTTAACTTTTTAGTTCTGAAGTATTTTTCTTTTTCCTTTTGCTCATCAGAAAGTCTTCTATGTGATAATATTGTGCTGGATGTGTGGAACAGCTCTTAGCTTGGCAGCTGACATATCTAACTCTACTGCCCCCACACTACATCATCAGCATTATGATCTCTCTGGCAATGACATCACAGGTGAATGACCTGGCAGTCACTCACTTGCTGTTCCTAAGTAGCAGTGATGTCACAGTCAGTGAGCTCACAATGCTGATGATGTAGTGTGGGGCAGTAGAACAAGATATGTCAGCTGCCAGGCTAAGAGCTGTTCCACACATCACACCTACCAACATCACGAAAACAATCTTCTAATTAAACAAAGGGAAAAGAAAAAGTACCTGAGATATAAAAGGTAATGGTTGGCTGCTTTTAAAATCTAATAATAGTTTTAGGCAGTACACTAGCTCTTAAACTCTTTTGCTTGTATTTTTCACTCATATTGTGACTCTCTTGCTTTTTGCAATACTATACATCAAACCATTGTCTGTTATGTATTCTGAATATTTTTTTTTTGGTTGTCCTAACCAGGACCACCTTGTAAATAAGCATCACTCAATGGAGCTTTTTCAGGGTAAAACAAATAAATACAAGGAATGAGATCTACTCTTCCTGCCTAAAATCCTGATGTTCGAGTAAAAACACAAACAGTTTGGTCCAACTGGGCCTATAATCCTTGTTGGCCACTTAGATGGCATGTAAGAAACAAAGTAGTAGATCTAGCAAGTTAAGCCATACCCATCAGGATGTGCTTATGCCAAGTCTTTACTGGTTGCTGGTTAGGTTGCAGCTGGAGTACTGTGTGCTGTTTTGGAGCAGGATCAGTACAGGATAGAAACAATACAGAGGAAGGCAACAAAAATGATTTAAGGTCAGCAGTGAAAGGTCCTAGGAGGGGAGATTGACAAGCCAGTATTTATTCCGGCAGGCCAGTGTGACTTTTTCTGTCCTAATGTTCTGTGTTTCCATATACAGTAGCAATACCCAAACAAGCTTCAGATTATAGGGATGTTGTTAAGCAGAAAGTTAAAGTGGGCTGCTGAAGGTCATCATATACCGTATTAACCTATTGCAATAAGTAGTAGGTGATGATGGGATTCAAACCCAGCTCTCCAGATTCACATTTCAGTAGCAAAATGAGTAACTGAGGTTGGATTTTTTCTTATGTTCTCCAAACTGTGATGATACAAACTAGTCTGAGTGAAGGGTATTTGGATGATATTAACACATTTGTGGTTGACAGTTATTTACAACAGCGAAGAAAACATATCTGCTTGGAAAGTAAAAATCAGGAAATTCTTTTTGTCTGGACATGCAAATATTGCCAGGTAAGCATATATGTTATCTACTATAACTACATGCCATGCAAAGATTGCCAGGTAAGCACATATAACTACATATCAATTTAGTTGTGTGCATGTGTATGTGTGTGTGTATATATGTGTGTGTGTGTGTGTATGTGTGTGTCTGTGTGCATGTGTGTAAAGACAACTTAGCAGTGGCAGAACAAGGGGTGACTATAGAAGCCTGCCCTTTCACAGCAATGATGATAATATTCTGAGTAAGGCCACTGTGTGTCTAATTTACACAATGTATTAAAAAATGTAAAGATTTTAAACCAGCTCTTTTTGTGAAGATTTTAACTGATTTCAATGCTTTGTCTTACCTGCAGCAGAATTCACGGTTACTGATTGGCTAAGGGTTCCTTTAGGACCTTGCTAAAGTGGCTTTAAATTAACAGCATGAGGATTTATCCTCATTTAAAATACTGAAGTGGTTAAAATATATTATAAATCTGTAATCCGCAAGATCTGATTCTCACCTGCATTGCATACATATACTTGTGTTACATATGCTCCTAGAGGCACATGCTATTTTTCATTTAGTTTTACATTAGTTTTTAACCAGTCTGTTGCATTATTTAGGACTGAAGAGAAGGTACTATCACATGGCAAGCAAGTATTATTCGAAGAAGGAAGATCAACATCGAAAAACAAAATTAGTGACTATTTTAGTAATGGGAGTTCCATGTTATGCAGGTAAATGACTATTTTTTTCTGCACAGATACAAACAAACATTTTTTCTATATCCTGTCCTTTAACACAAGTGGGGGAGGGGAGGCTTATTATATATAAGTTTTAACAGTATACTTGCATTGCAGGTCTAAAGAAGTACAGGAGCCAAGGCCTGAAAATTCAACAGAAATGGCTCAGGAGGGAACAACAGACCACAAGCCTCATAGCATCTGTGCCAATAACAATGCAAGTCTGCCAGACTGCTGGACATCAGAACAGTTTACATACTTCAGATCAAAACAAGATTGGTTGTGTGTCCAAGATAAAAGACTTTGTTGTTTGGTCTGCAGTGAAATAAAGGCACTGTCCTTCAACAGAGGGCCAGGGATGAGATTCCAGCTATCAGTGGAGTGGATGACGTGTGCAGTTGGACCATATGGGGATACCAGACAAAAGCAGCAATCATCACTAAGGAACAAGATTCATGATCACACAGAATCAAAGGCCCACCTGGAAGCATGACAAATAAAAAAAATAGAAAGAAGAGGCTCTGAGTGCAAGTTTGCTAAAGGCAAAAGAGGACGTTGCTGCAACTACAAAATGTATTTTTAGAACAGTCTATTTTATTGCAAAGAAAAAATGTCATTTCACAGATCATTCTGACCTAGTGGATTTGCAGGCAATCAGTGGAATCGGTGTTGGAAGAGTCCTACACTCCAATGCTACCTGTGCTGAAATAGTTTCATTGCTAAAGAAATTAAGGTTCAACGTATCAATTTTATTGAGCACTCACTCATCAATAGGCATACTTCTTGATGAAAGCACAAGTCTGAGAAAAAAAAATCATGCCTTGTTATTTATATAAGATGCTCAGCTGGAAATAAGGAGCCCACAACATTTTTTCTTGATCTGATAGAACTGTATGCTGCAAATGTTGACAGAATCATTTCAGATTTCTTATGCTACTTGGAAGGATTTGGGATTGATGAAGCTTTCTAGACTGAATGCCTAATTAGTCTCTGTATTCATGGTGCTTCAGTCATGAAGGGGAGAAAGAATGGTGTTTTTTTCAAAACTCAAAGAACTCTTTTCCCGACTCATTGGATGGCAGTGCCTCAACCATAGACTAGAACTGTATGTGAAGGATGCAGTGAGAACTTGCACCGAAGTAAATCATTTCAAGAACTATGTGGATTAACTGTATACACTTTACAGCCAGTCTCCAAAAAATCAGCAAGAGCTAGCAGCAGCAGCTGTTGCAGTAGATTCTCACCTGAAGAGAATTGGGAGGATTCTTGGAGTGAGGTGGATCACTTCTAGTTTTAGAGCAGCACATGCAGTCTGGATATCTCTCTCTGCCCTTTACCACCACTTTCAATTAGCAATAGAAGACATGTCCAGCAACTCAAAAGAAAGAACAATGTTTGAGAGAATAGCTAAAAAGTGCCCTCTGTTGTTTTCCTTAAGAACCTTGGCCTAATGCTGGATGCAATGGAAGAACTGAAAGAGCTGTCAGAGGCACTACAAGCACAGCACATACATTTACCAATGGCAAATAAACTTATTAAGAGACAGCTTGAGGTATTCATCAGCAGGAAGGGAAGTAAAGGACATTACCTCCAGCTAGCACAAGAAGCTACTGTTAAAGGCGAATTCAGTGGAGTACCTCTACATGATGACAGCCATGCACAAAAGAGAATCCATCAAGGCCAGTTCTACCAGACACTGGAAGATTCCTTGTCTGCTAGAATGGCAACTCGAGAAGAAAAGAAGCTTTTTGAGAAAACTCAATGCATTCTGCCACAAATGTGGCCAAAATACTTGCCAGTGGAATTTGGAGAAGGAGATGTGAAGGCGCTCTGTGACATTTTTCATATCAAATATTCAGAACTGAAAAATAAGTACAAAGATCTAAAAGAAGAGAGAACAAAGCCTATGGGAGACAATCTTTTACGCCTTTCACATGCAGTAAATATTATTGCAGTCATCACAGCCAAATGTGAAAGGGGATTCAGTGAAATGAATGACATTTGCGTCCCCGTTAGGACACGTTTGAGCACTGTTCACATCTCATCACTCATGTTCATCTCCTTGATTGATCCACCACTGAAACAGTGGGACCCAGCTTCTTATGTTCAGAAGTGGCTGTTGCACAGACAGTCTGATAACCATGCTGCTTGCAAAGCTCTTAAAACTAAGGAAAACAAACATGCATATGAATCAGTATGGAACATTATAAACCTCATCAAAAGCAAGGCTAGGCCACTTAGATTTCATTTGTGACTGAATCAGAAATTGAATGAAAAATGCAAAAAACATTGAACCACGTGTGTTTGATTAGAATTAAATGTGTGGCATGTGTGCTGCCTATCTTCTATTAAGTCATTTCTTATTGCATTTCTGTCTTTGCTAATTAATTTTACACTTTGAAAAAATAAATACATTGGCCCGGATATTCAAACTGCACCACAAAGTAGCGCAATAGCAGGAGCAGGAGCAAGCTCAGTGCACCTATGCACAAGAAGTGCGATATTCAAACACTGCGCAGGTCAAGATGCGCTTGTGCCACACAACTGAATATCACACCAACTGCACCATGGCACAACCAGTGATACACAGTGGCACATGTCTGATGCGCAGTAGCACAACCAGGGATGTGCAATGGAGCAGGGTAGCAGTGCATGAGGACAACCAGGGATGCACAGGGACAGGACCACCACCCATGGAAGATATGGGCAGAGGAGCACGCAGCAGAACAGACATCGCCCCCCACACCCCATGAGCCACACAACCTGAGGACAGCTGGAAGAACCACCAGCCCATGGACACCGGCAACAATCCCACAGCCAGGGCATGGTGCCCCAGCACACTCCCTGGCAACCTGTGACCGGCACACAAGGAGGTCTGGCCACCCCATGCTACACAATCCCACCAATGCAGAGCACACCCTGCACAGCGATCCCCAGACACCCTGCCCAGGAGTAGTGCCCAACAGTGCATGACACCCCATGCATGCCACCACCCCCACTGTGACAATGCAACCCTGTGCACCATGGGGCCATGCAAGGCAGCCCCACTGCAAGCACCCTGCAGCAGGTGGCAGCAGCCACCAATGCAACAACTGCAGACACAGTGCCCCCTGCACAGCCCCACCGAGGTACAGCTGAGAGACCGACCATGCTTCGGCACATGAGGTGCCCCGCCAGTGACAGGGCCTGCCCCGGACCCCGCCACCAGTGGTACAGCACTCTTCACCCCCTCCCAAGGACACACCCCATCCCAGCACTGGCCACAACAGCCAGCAAAGATGCCCACAGTGGTGCATGGAAGCATGTGCCACACAGGATGCAACACAGTGCACGGACAAAAACTCACCCATACCCAAGGGCACACCAACACAGGGACACAGTAGTGGGGCAACAAACCCACTGGTGTGCAGCCACAGCAGCTGTGTACCCATGGCTAGCACCCCTCCATGGCACAGGTGTACCAGCCACCCTGCGCATGTGCCATGAAGCCATATGCCACCAGCATGCAGCTGGAGCACAAGTGACAGACAGTGGAGCACATCCCCTGCAACAGACACAAGCGACAGCATGGAGGGGGGACAACAACAGCGGAGGCCACAGTGCCACCCGAGGCAGACATGCACCATACTGGTGACAGGAGGCAACCCGGCATTGTGCTGGGTACAGGGGTTGTCCAGCATGGACAGCCACCACTGACATGCCAGCAGACTGTGCATAGCACAGACATGCAAGGCTGTCAGCTGCACAGGCCATGGACAGTCTGACGGGGTGCCATGGACACAGTGCATGTACCATGAACCACTGCACACGGTGTCCAGTGCACAGAGAACAACACATAATCCACAGACGAGTGACAATTCCCCACCCGCACCATAGGCGGTTCCTGCCAGACACACACACGCCCATGCCTGCACCACCCTGACGCCATGTGACACCACTGCAGCTGAGCACCTGTAGCCCGCTGCAAATCAGAGACCACCACAGTTGTCATAACAAAACAAATGTATTCAAATGAGGTAACAAACAACTATGTACAAATATTTACAATGGGGGGAAGGGCCACATACCAGGTGGGGGCAGGCATGGGGCAGGGGTGAACAAATGGGAGAGGGAAGAAGGGGTGTGAGTGTGGGTCCAGGGGTAAGTATGGTTCAGGGGCATGGAGGGCCTATTGCTTGCCCCGCTCTCCACTCCTGTGGTGCCTATGTGTCCTTCTCTTTTGGACCCTGTGCCACTCCAGTCTCTGAAGAATTTTCAAGGGAGGCCCTTGCCAGCTGCAGCAGCTCCTTCATGCCTCTCTCCAAGGCCATCAATCGCTGTCCCCCAGGACAAGGGAGCAGAGTCAATACATGTGACTGTCCATCCACCTGCAGCCCACTCATTGTGCATGGCATACAGCCATGGGCCACGCCCCTGTGATGGTGTGCGACCACCCACACTGACCATGTCCACAAGGCCTGCCTACCCAGGAGCACACAGCCATGCAGACCGTTGGACACACCCAACGCCCAAGTCCTGCACAGCACCACTGTGTCCGTACAGTGACATGGCTATGTGGTGCGAAGGCAGTGGCACAGCCATGAACCTGGTGCACACATGGACCACCAGCGATGCACACCTACACATGCAGTGACACAGGACAGTGCTGAGTGTACTGTGTGGCGTGCACGTCAGTGGTATGAAGGGCTGGTGGCAATGCCCCACCGCCTACCCCTCAACACAGCATGCACAGAAGTTCCTGGAAGAAAGGCACTCACCTACATCTGCAACTGCCAGACACTGCTGCAGTATGGGCCCTCCAGCCCATCTCTGTTGCCAGGCAGCTTCACGTTCACACTGTGCCTGTGCCTCACAGGCACAGCACCTCTCCCCAGGGCCTAGGGTGCAAACATGGAGAGGGGAACATCAGTACAAACCAGTAGCAAAGGCCCCCCCAGTGTGTGTGATCCCACACAGCCCAGCCATGCTGCAACCCCACCACTACCACCACCACCACCACTGCCCACATTGGACTGCCCCCACCCCCCTGCATGGTGGACACATGCACACCGTGATACGCATATGGACAGAAGATACCAGTGTATGGATGGAGCACATACCTGAATGTGGCACTGCACCTTGCCTGGCGAATGCCCATAGCCAAGCCAGCCTATCTGGGTCCCTCCACTGGAGGTCCCCATAGCGGTGCCAACACTGCTCTGCACTGCGGGTGATACCGGTGGCCTCCTCCAGTGCCTCTGCCACCTCCTCCCACACAGCACTTCTGGGCCTTTCTAAGGGGTCTTCCCCAAACAGGGCCCCAGCATGGGGCTCAACAATGACCACCAGATTGGCCAGTTCAAGAGGGCTCCACATAACTGCTCTCCTCCGTGCCATCTTTCATGCAGGCCAGGATCACAAAATGGCGCTCTGTAGCGCACGTCCCCCACGTGCAGATGCTGTGCGGTACAGTGCTGCCATTCCCCATTGCGCTGTCACTGAACAGCGTGATAGGAGTGCACCCATGAGGATGCATGGCGCCTAGGGGGCAAAGGTCGACCGCAGGGTCAAGGGTCTGTCATGCATGGACCATCACAGTGCTATTGGGACTCTCTGCGTGTAGCATGGTAGGGTGCCTGTGTGTGAACCCTGCAGTGGCCTACTGCGCTGCGGCACATGGCGCCTATGGCTCTCCAGGGCACAAGCGCCACACGTGTGAACAGTGCACTAGCACCACTGGCACAGTGGTAGCCATGCCCTGCACTGCCTCCCACACTCAGCATGTCATCAGCGCAGCAGGCATCGGTGTCAGCACCCCAGGCATGCACTGTTTGGTGCCTACTGCGCACGTCACAGAGCTGCACCTTTGCCTGAGCATGCTCAACACAATTGCACAAGGCGCAACAGTGTGATATTCAGCCAGCATATGCAAATCAGATCATCAGAAATTCCATGGCACAGCCACTGCATTAGCTGCGACTTGCCTCATTTGCATGCCTTGTGCTATATAAATGCGACATGGGGCTGCAGAGGACATTGTTTGGTATTGCAGTCTATTGCAGTCTATTGTGGTGGGTTGCATGCTGTTTGGAAGTGTGGACTGTGGTGTGTGAGAGATGCATGGGACTGCACATTCAGAGGTAACACCTGTCATTCCCACAGGCTCTATAATGACCAAAGGAGGAGGAGGAGGAGGAGGAACAGAGATGTGGGAGATGGAGGAGGCTCAACTTCACCCAGCCAGAATCAGGGAACTGCTGCTCAGCGGATAGCAAGGAACACCACAGGCCCATGCTGCGGCATGGAATGAGGTAGGTAGCGCGTGCCATCAACCAACATGGCAGCCACCAGTGGTCTGTGCAGGAGTGCAAAAAGAAGGTTGGCACGGACAAGAGGAGGATTAAAGATAAGGTGGCTGCCATCAGGGCAGTACGTGTTGCAACCGGTGATGGACAGCCAGATGTGCCACGCCTGACACCACAGGAGGAGCAGGTGGCTGGCAGCATGCAGTGTTGTGCCCTAGAAGGTGTTCCAGGTGGTGGCTTCCAGATGGGTGGCAGCCCATCACTGCATGGTAGGTCCTGTGCTGTCACTGTGTGGGGGGTTGGGGGAATGCCACAGGGTAGGGCGGAGACATTAATGCTACTGTGTTCCCTTACAGCTCCTGGGCATCTACATGGGTCAGCGGTGGTGGGTGTATCCACTGAAGGTGATACCCTGGACACGGAGGAGTGCCCATCCACCTTCACAGGTGTCCAAGGGTCAGGACCACAGTATACCTGCCTGTCTGTCTGGACTGAAGATGGTGGTGCTGGTGCAGAGCAGGCCCTGCCTGTGTCCCAGCATGACAGTGGCCATGGATGCCAGCATGCTGTGACATGGGCTGGTGCCAGATCTGGCACCGATGATGATGGATCAAACATCCTGGACAGTGATATGTGTGGGCCACAGGATGTTCCCACAGCAGGTAACAGCACGGGTGTAGCTGTGGGTGGTGCCGCTGTGGAGTCCTGCATGACATTACAGTCCCAGCCTGTGTCTGTATGCACCAGTGGGGCAGCACTGGTGTGCGTCCAGGCCGGTAGGGCTGTTGCGGCTGCTGTGGCAGCACTGGTGAGCCCTGGCAATCGGCGGCTGGAGGGGCAGTGTCAGCAGTCGGCCAATGGCGATGTGGGGGTAGTGTCAGGGGCAGCATCAGTGCACTGCGTGTGGACGTGCCCCGGCATGGTTCTGGTGTGCAGCACCCATCGTCAAGGGGAGATACCCAGCACGGCCAGGAACACCATGAGGGACAGCATGCTGATCCGGCAGATGACCTCTTTGATGAGCACAGCCGCCTACTCCAGGCTTCCATGGATCAGCAGTTGCAGCTTGTCAGGGCAGTGGATGCACTTAATGTGGTTCTGCTCCAGGCAGAGGAGCGGTACAACAGAGACCACGGTCTGCTCCTGGCAGAGATGGCCTGGCAGTGGGAGGATGTGACCGCTGCCATTGACAGGTAGACACTTGCATTCACAGCTGTCATGGCCACATTGGGCATCCAGTTTGTTGCCCATGCGCAGCAGACACCACACACTGTCACGTCCAACCCCCCATTCCAGGCGTCCTGTGATACCTTCCATGTCGACACTGGGTTCGGCTGTGGGCATACTGAGCATGCCTGGCACGGGCATATTCGGCGAGCTGCAGACCCCTGCTTGAACACAGTTGCGTTCCTGCAGCGTCACCCCTTGGGGACTGTCGGTGCCACCCCATGAGGCCAATGGTCAGCCTAGCATGGCTGGCAGGTCTCAGCGGGGCCACCCACACATCTGTGATGGCCGTGGCACTGTGCCACATGACTGACCTGTCTCCCACCATGGCTACTGTCTGACGCTGCCCTGTGTGCAGTGTGTTGTGCAAAGTGGATGCACGGGTGGGGTACCTGGCCCTGTACACACACGGTCCATGTGCACACCCTCCTGGCTGCTGGCCACTGTGGAATGTGGATGATGATGCCTGCGTTGCACTGCCTTACAGTGTCCAATGGTGCCCAGCGTCTGAGACATGCACAGTGACGGGCACTGGGCATGGTTGTGTGTGGATCTGTGTGTGGCTAGGGGTTGCAGTTGGGGTTGGTGTGCCTTCTACCCCTTGTGCACGTCTTGTGGTGTGTGTGTGTGTGTGTGTGTGTGTGTGTGTGTGTATGTGTGTGTGTGTTACTGCATGTCATGTTAGGCTCTGCCCATCCCTGACGGCATGTGCGGTTCCACGGTCAGACCCATTCCCTTGCTGCCATCTGCCCCTGGGGTTTGTCCATGCCTGTCTGTGGGTTGTGCCCCTTGCCATTGGTGGTTGCACAAGGCCTCATGACCTACCTGTGTTGGCTGAAGTGCTCCTCTGTGATGGTGTCCTGGTGCAGCTGTGACATCCGGATTAGGTGGTGGTCCCTTCACCCAAGGGGTGGCTGCCCATCACCATCTGGACCGGCGTCCTCATCATTCCCATCGCTATCCCCCTCTTTGACCTCTACAGCTATCCCACAGTCATTGGCCATGTTGTGCAGGATGCAGCAGGACAGGAATAGCCTACAGGCCTTCGAGGGGCTGTACTGTAGGGCACTGCCAGATGTGTCCAGGCACCAGAAACATGCCTTCAGCATCCTGAACACCCACTCAATGACATTACGTGTGGTGGCATGTGCCTCATTGTACCATTGCTGCGATGGGGTCGCGGGGCGCCAGTATGGTGTGAGCAGCCAGGGACGGAGTGGGTAGCCACTGTCACCTGTGTGTAGAGGATGGACATTAGTATGATGGTCTGCAATGCTCTGCCATGATCCATCAAGGCTGGTACCCATGGCACCTCTGACTATGCACCCCCCCACAGCTGCTCATGTCGTCCTGCATGATGTGCATATTCACCCACTAGGTGGCCAGTGGGGATGTCCCCACTCCCGAACCTGTGGCACAGTGCAGACTGGTGCCAGATGAAGGCATCATGTGCTCCCCCAGGGTACATGGCACAGACATTTGTTATGCATCCCCTGGCATCGCACACCACCTGGAAGTTGATGCTGGCAAACCCCTTCCGGTTAATGTATGATACACCATCTGGGCCAGGTGGCATGCGGATGGCCACATGGGTACAGTCAATGGCCCTGAGCATGCCAGGCATACGTGTTACCCTGTTGAACTCTTGTATGTGTGCTATGCGCTCCGCCTGTGTGCTGGGGAAACGGATGTACTCTGCAGCATGTGGCAGCAGTGCGCTGAGGAATTGTGTGAGTAGACATGATGTGGCTGACTGGGTTATGCCTGTTGTGTCACCTGTTGGTCTCTGGAAGGTGCCCGTGGTGAGCAGGCACATGACAGCTGTCACCTTTGTCTCCACTGACAGAGCATGGCTCCGTCGTGTGGGTGCCTGCATCTCATCACTACACAGCTCACAGAGCCGCCTCAGGATCACCTGGTTCAGGTGGTACCAGCCCACAATCTCTATGTCAGAGTAGTGTTCAGAGGTGGTATGGACTCGGTATACTCCGTTAGGGCATCACTGCTGGATTCTTTCCATGGCTGCGCCCCTGCCTACCTTCTCACACCCCTCATTACCGCCTCCATCTGGAAGGTGGCACTGGCCATGTCCTGGCTGGTGTCCCCCTGGCAGCTGTTATCCCATTCCCCACTGTCCTTTGTGATGCTCCCCCTGCACCAGGTACAACTCCGTCCTTTGGCTGTCCTGCCTACTGCCACTGCCCTCAGTCCACTGTGGCACTTCCCTGTCACTCCTACACAGTTGCACAGGCTCCCCACTCCTGTTCTGTTCCTGGTTGTTTCCAGGTGTGCCCTGTCCTGCTCCTGCCCAGTCCCACTCACTACTACCCTCTTCCTTGTTGCTGTCACCTCGTTCCCACCTCTGGCTTCCCTGTAGCATGCTTGCGCCTCTCTCTTGTTCCTTTTTATTTTGGATCATTTCCGATATTGCGTAACTTCTGCTTGCTCCCCTATTGCGCATGGCGCATGCTGTTGAATATCGCACTGCGCCATTTATTCATGGTTCCTCCCCCTACGGTTGTGCATGCATTCATTACTATTGTTCTCTTGCGTATTGCAACTTGTGCGGTGCAGCTACCTCCCGCTGAATATCGCAGAATGGCGCATATTCATATTTGCGCTGCCGCACCTCTGTTGCACATGGCGCATCCCTTTTGAATATCTGGGCCATTATATTTACAAAAATCATTATAGTTTAATGCATATGTATCAGTTTAGAAAGCTAATAAACAGTTTAACTAAAAGGTAAAGATGAAAATGTGATCATCTCCCATCTTGTGCATGCACGCAGGTATCACTTACTAGTGAGTGACATGCTATATTGCTTGTGGCAGTTATGACATCAGCGCTCCACCACCTCTGAAATTCCAGTTTATCCACTGCATAAGAAGACTCTCCATTTGCTGAAGAAGATGCTGGACTTAGGTTTTTCCATAGTTCTTTCTTGAGCCCACATTCTTCTTTCGAGAATTCTTTCATCATCACAAAATAAGTTCAACTTATGAAAGAACTATGGGGAAAAGAAACCTAAGTCCACCATCATCTTTCCTGAGCTGAGATTCTTCTTTTGTGAGATGCAAATCCTCTTTCATGAGACTCACAAAACCAGAATTTTGGCTCACGAAACAAACCTCGGTAAGGATTTTAGGGATGTCCCAAAACAATATTTTGCATTTGTTTTTGAAGAAAAAATCAAGAATCAAGCTAAATGGGTCCTGTTTAGCTAGATTCATGTTGTTTGTTTTTTTCCTAGGCATCATTTTTATGGGTTTTCAATTCTTAAAAAAAACACACCGAAACAAGATGGCTGCCTTATGAAAGAAGATGTTTTTCATCACAAAAGAATAATTTTGGCTCATTAAAGAAGATTCTTCTTTCATGAGTAGGAAATCTTTTTTTCATATCAAACATCTATCTGAAAGACCCTGCTGAGCATGCTCAGAACTGAAATCTCGAATCCTTGTAACTCTGGAACAGATTAATAATTTTTCACCAATCCAATGAAAGTACCATTCTAAGGCAAGCCCTTTCTACCCTGAAAATTTCAGAACAAAATTCCAAACCATCTGAGCTATTGATAAGAGCAAAAATGAAAAGCAGCCCCTCTCCCAATTTTTCCTCTTTTTTAAAACCTCTTTATTATTATATAGTTCAGTCCATTTACAATCATCATGATACAGTTCCTTCATCCATAGTGCAACATTAATTTGTTTTCTCCCTCTTCATTTACAGGTTCTTTAATTACATGTAGAATAATTTATATAGCAGTATTTCCAACCACTGTCATTCTAGGCAACTCTACCCATCATTATGCTGAGGAGAGAATGAAGTCTGGATTGTACCTTTTACTGTTCAAATCTATATCACCCTTGACCCATCCACAATGTCTTAATCAAATATTCAATCATGTTGATATTCTTGTTACAGCCCTTATTAAAAAATAAAACCTAGGAACAATAAACAATGCAAAAACCATGAACTTGTGTGTGGTAAATATTTTGAAGTAATTTGGTTTATTTTTTGTTCAGGACCTATGCTATACCATTATTTTCATGCACCCCATACTACATTTAGTTAGGTCTGTTGTTATACAAGGATGTCCCCCTGAACGTTTTTTTTTAAAACCCAAATACTTGTGACAGTACAGATCGGCCTTCCCATTCCTTTATAAAATCCATAAAAGGGAGCCACGTCCCTTGAAATTTTTCTGTTTGCAATCTCAGGTCTGCAATAATTTTTTCATCCTATTTATTCTTTTTATGATAGACACCCAGTCCTGTATTGTGGGTGGTTCTGGGTTCAATCATTTTTTGGTAATGGCTTTATTTGCTGCTGCTACCAATATCCCCACAAATGACTTCCATCAGTTGGTTCTCTTACCCTTGGGTAACTGTCCCAGGACCAGATGTTCGAATCCCAGTTTCTCTTTGGAGCCTATCATTTGAGTATATTTTTCTTCTGTACCTGACCAGTAGCCCCTTAAAACTGAACAGCTCCAAAAAATGTGGTAATGATTTCCCTACTCCCCATATTTCTACCAACACCTGTCTGAGATATTTGGTGTATAATGTTTAATTCTGGTGGGGGTAAGAAAAAACTCTACACAACAGTTTCCAGTGAAACTCCTGCCATTTTATACATGCCAATATATGCATGGCACCCTCCCATATCTGTGTCCAGGACTGTGTGTCACTTTGCTTCCCTGACTCCATCTCCCATTCACCCTGATAGGGAGGTGGGGTTGCTCCTGTGATGCTATGTATGCTTTTGCCAGAGTAGAAATATATTTTCTTTCAATTGTCCCATCTGCTGCCCTTAATATAACTGATACCAAGGGGTAAGGCTCCTCCCGTATTTCTCTCAGGAGTGAATCTTTTCTAAGAGAGGATGTTATCTGCAAGTATCTGAAAAAATCTGTCTGCCTCAACCTATATTCCCCTTGTAATTCTCTGAAGGTCTTGAGTTGCCCCTGTTTGAGAAATTGTGTAAAGTAGACTAGCCCCTGCCTTCTGCACCTGCAGTAGCTATGATCCATCCCTGGGGGAGTGAACCAAGGGCATTTGATAATTTCAGTTAGAATCAGAAGCAATTTTTTCCTCTATTTGCACTATATGGATTTCAGAAAGTGCACAGCTGACCAGAAGGAAACTTGCCAAATCAGGAACTCTTGCACCCCAGACTGCACATGCAAAATTCTGTGCAATTCCATTGAATGGGGGCAAAGTTATTAAAGTACAAATTTAGGGGATTAACATTAAACACCCTACTCAACCCTAACTATAAGGGCACTATTGCACCTCTATAGTACTTAACATAACGAAATATAAACATAGAAACATAGAAGCTGACGGCAGATAAGGACCGCAAGGCTCATCCAGTCTGCCCATTTCTTTTTCTACCTTATAAATGTGCCATCGGCCTTTGCTCTGTCAATGACCTATCTATTCATACTCATCTGTATTGCTCCCTTATGCCTATCCCATGCCTGTCTGAAGCCCTGCACTGTATTCATATCTGCCAATTCCTGAGGTAGGCCATTCCATGCATCCACCACCCTTTCTGTGAAAAAGAACGTTCTCACATTACCCCTTAATTGTCCTCCCTCTAATCTCATGCTGTGTCCTCTTGTCCTGCTATTTTTCTTATATTGAAACATGTTAGACTCCTTCACCTTGTTAATGCCCTTAAGGTGTTTGAATGTTACGATCATATCACCTCTCTCCCTCCTTTGCTCAAGGGTATACATATTGAGCTCCGTTAATCTGTCCTCATATGTCTTCTGATGCAGTCCCTGCACCATTTTTGTTGCCCTTCTCTGGACTGCCTCAATTTGGTTAATGTCCTTGTGAAGGTGTGGCCTCCAGTACTGTATGCAGTACTCCAGATGGGGCCAAACCAGTGTCTTGAAAAGAGGGATTATTACCTCCCTCTTCCGACTTGTGATACCCTTACTAATACACCCTAACATCCCCCTAGCCTTACTTACTGCTTTAGTGGTCTGCTTGGATGATTTCAGGTCATCGGTGATGATGATGCCCAGGTCTCTTTCTTCCCTTGTGACTGCCAGCAACTCCCCTCCTAGCCTATAGGTGGCTTCAGGGTTTCTTTTCCCTATGTAGATAATCTTGCACTTCTTTGCATTAAACCCCAGTTGCCACTCTTCTGACAATTTTGCTAGTTTATCCAGATCTCTACTCATTCTGCCCACCCCATCTGGATTATTTACTCTGTTGCAGATCTTGGTGTCATCTGCAAACAGACAAACCTTACCCTGCAGTCCATCTGCAATGTCACTGATGAAGACATTGAAGAGGACTGGCCCCAAATCTGATCCCTGATGTACTTCACTTGTGACTTGCATCTCTTCTGACTGTATACCATTTGCCACCACTCTCTGTTTTCTGCCCGTCAACTAGTTTTCCACCCAGTTGACCAACTTCTGACCCACCCCAAGTCTACCCAGCTTATTAATCAATCTTCTATGTGGAACAGTATTGAAGCTTTGCTGAAGTCAAGGTAGGCAACATCAACTGCTCCCCCTTGGTCCACCACTCTGGTTACCCAGTCAAAGAAATCTATGAGATTAGTTTGACAGGACCTTCCTTTTGTAAACCCATGCTGTCTTGGATCCTGTGCTCCTATGGATTCCAGGTGTTGCACTATCCTTTCCTTAAGGAGTGCCTCCATAATCTTGCCCACTACTGAGGTAAGACTGACTGGTCTGTAGTTCCCTGCCTCCTCCCTGCTACCACTCTTGTGGAGCGGGATCACATGAGCCCTTCTCCAGTCTTCTGGGACCTCTCCTGTGCTCAGAGACTCACTAAACAGTTCTGATAATGGCTCTGCTAGTTCCACCCTTAGCTTCTTTAGTACCCTGGGATGTATGCCATCCGGTCCCATTGCCTTGTCCACTCTGAGCTTATCGAGCTCTTGTAGTACCCTTTCTTTTGTGAAGGGACTAGTGCTCACCTCCCTCCCCCCTGTGTCCATGGTGCTGAGCTGTGGTCCCTGCCCTATCTTCTCTTCAGTAAATACTGAGCAGAAGTATTTATTTATGATAGATGCTTTTACATGGTCCTCCTCCTCCTCCTCCTCACACACACCCTTATCTCTTTTGATCTTAGCAATACCCCCTCTGGACTTTCTCCTTTCACTAATGTATCTATAGAAAGTCTTGTCACCTTCTTTTACTGTTCGTGCTAGTGTTTCCTGGGTTTGGTCCTTTGCCTGCCTTACTGCCTTCCCTGCTTCCCTTAGGGAAGTTTGGTATGCCTCCCTATCTTCATCCCACTGCATTCCCTTATATTTTCTGAAGGCCAGCCTTTTGGCTCTGACCTTTTCTGCTATTGTTTTTGAGAACCAAAGTGGATTCCTTCTTCTTTTGCACTTCATTTTCTCTCTAACACAATGGGACGTTGCTTCAAGTATTGCATCCTTAATGCTTGCCCACTTTGCCTGTATCCCCTCACCTGTATTTCTTTTTGCCAGGACTAGCTTAACTCTGTTGGCCATCTATAATATGAAATAATAACCATAATACAAAAATATTATAAATTCTATGGCAATGCAAGGGAGAATATAGTATTTGGAATTATTTAAAGTGGAGAGTCAGAACTCGGGGTCTGCAATGAATAGTAACTATTATGGGTTGTAAACTCTATAGCACTCCCAAACCATGCCCTTGTGGATTTTGTCCACCTGATAGACTGTTTATGCACATGTGACTTCAAGTTAAAATCCAACCCTCTACCCTTAACCATACCTGGGAACTCTTCAGTTTTTTTATTTGCATCAATCAGGCTGCACTACTCACCTCAAGCTCCTTTCTCCAGCACAAAATTGTTTTGTTGATAGTCATCTCAGGTAAACTTTAATGCCGTTCTTCTCATCCTATTACTCTTTATTATTATCATTGACCAAAACTTGCCATTTAGCAGAAATTTTAAAACCTTTGTTACTAACTTCTCAATTGCTCTTATTCCTTCCTTTGTCTAGACCTCCCTGTTTCCACTCTGAGGCTCTAGAACTGCATTTGGCATCAAGTAACACTGTTGCTTTCTCTGTGTCACTGTAAGAAAATATTTTGGTTGCATAAACTGATTTCAGTGTCAAAAGACACACCTTTAGTGGCTATGCTCGACAACTCCCTCTGAGAGCAAGGTCAGCATTATATTGTGCACTCCCACAGTCCCTGATGAGTGGCTGCAGTAGAGTGCTCCTGGAAAAAGAATGAGCAGTTCCCCATTTTACAAGTGGAACACTTGGCTCAATACCGCAGATTTGGTCTAGGCTTGTGTTGCCCTAGAGTGCGTACTACAGTGGCTCTAGAGTGAGATACATGGCACCTCATAGAGGGTCTGACTGGAGAGGTGCCACTTCTGCATATGAGCAGCAGTACTAATCTTTATACTAGAGTTGATGCATCCTAGTGAGGGGCTCTACATTTGCTCTAGACTGCTATAAATTCAGCTGAAGCCCAAAATAACTTATGCGCTGATTCCACCCAGAGCCTAAGTCTGATCTTGGCAGTTCCCCATGAGGTCCTTCTGGTGCTTACATTGATCATGCATGCCACTACTGGATGTGCCGTTCTCCTCAGTAGCCTGCTTGGTCAGTTGCCATTACCCCACAGGTTTTCAAGCATGCCCTTCTTTTCACCCATTGTGTCTCCTGCAGTGTCTGCACATATGCAGGACATGCACATGACATTAGATGCCACCATTATGCCTGTGGTCTTCCCTCTTCTATGCCTCCAGTGTCTTGCACACATGCATTGGGCATGCACATGATGTCAGATGCTGACATCCATGTTTACATATGTGCACAGAGTCTGGCGTGTGCATAACACTGCCTTAGGAATGCCAAGACCAGAAGTGATATGGCATGTTACTTCCGGATGCCATATTGCCCACGACACAATCATTGCATTTATGAGACCCAAGGATAGTGCTTCCTTATAGCTCTACATATAGGGCATACTACTGCTCTGTCAAGCCCATTAGCAGCTATATTATACAATTCAATCACGGGCCTCTTGTCTACTGCTATTTTGGATGCCCCTCCAGGTCCTTGTTTTCAGCTTGCTGACTGAGCACATGGCAGCCATCTTCAAATGGCTGAGGAGGTGCCCATATTGGGAAGGTCCAGGACTGCTCAGCAGTAAATATGTATATAGACAGCAGCAGTATTTAGCAATCCCCTGCCACAGTACCATCATGATTCACTGGGTCATATTGATGTATCCTACCCATGGCATATCCTTTTTTGGTACCCCCTCTACCAGAGATGTTGAATCTGGCAGCCATGTGTGCTCCCGTTTACATATAAAAATATATACCATACATATATTTTGATATTACCTGCTATTTAGTGCCTATAACTGACAGCTTCTGTTATATTAGGATGCCTTCACAGGTTTTATCATGGTTTTAGTAAAGAAGTGCAAGACATGCAGTGTACCCCTCCTGCCTAGTCAGCATGGCCCGCTATGTCCTGTTTGTGGCATGACAGGCCAGATCCTTTTACCAAGGGAACAAGCCTTGAAGAAGAGTGCATGGATGACTCGCTGCGAAACACAGTGGGCTCAGATGCAGTCTCCTTGATAACACAGAGCATGCAACCCCAGAAAGCCTTTATGCTTTAGATGATGGCACGCATGGAAGTGATGGCAAAAGCAGTGCCCAGCCCTGACACCCCACCCTTCACACCTGTTAACAATAGGAACCAGCTGCACATGCCATCAACACTTGCTCTACCTGATAAGCTGGATGAAGGCAGCCAGGGATAAGGTGACATAAGACCTGAGTCAGATCATGAAGAGGCCACAGAGGAAGACCCTCAGTTGATGACTGCAAAACTCAGCTCACACAATTGAGTACCATTTCTGGACACAGATATAAAGGACCACAGTGTGGTTCAACCCAGCTCCTCCTACAACCAAAGGTAAGTTCATTTTGATTCTTCACCCCAAGCCTCAAACTAACAACATTTTTCCCTTGTGCGAGGTGACAGAAGAGGTTGGTATAGAAGAATGGGAAGCTATGGAACCAACAAGAATTTTGGAATACAGGGCATGGGACAAGATGTACCCCATTCTAGAGGAAAACTGAAACTATGGTGTAATGCCACCACAGTAGACCTTCAGATTGACTCTCTCACTAAAAAACTGTACTGCCAGTAAAGGGCTCGGCTCCACTAAAAGACCCCACAGTCAGGAAGACAGAGGACCTACTTAAGAAGGTGATTAAGCTATTAAGCCTAGTGACTAGAGCTGCCACAACAGCAAATTATGCCACGAGGGTGCAAATGACACAGGTAGATTACCTTACCCATACTCCAGAACCCAAATCCCCACAGGCTGAACTAACTGAACAATCCCTACAAACAGCTAAATACTTGGCATATATGATGGTGAACTCACTGAAAATCAACTCTAGGACCACTGCCGTAGACAACAGAGCAAGGAAGGCACTCTGGCTGAAACTATGGGAGGCAGATAAAGTCTCAAAACAATTACATGTATTACAAAGGATACAGTTTAAAAGGGAGAAACTGTTCAGCGAAGGATTGGAACAAATTCTCAGAGTTAAGGAGGAAGGCAAAAACCTGGGTAAAGACAGGCAACAATGATCTACGTACCTGAAGCTTTTGGTGAAACAGGAATGGGTTTCATGACTGTAGACAACAATCCGGTACATACAACAGGGAGAACAACTATAGGCTCTTATTCTACCAGGGCACAAATAACAGATTCAGAAACAGAAGCGAATCAGGTCATGGCCATTTAAACACTAGGTAAGGTAACATTTATTTCTTAAGCACCTTTCAGATTATCAAGGCGCTTTACAATAAAATACAGTATAAACAAATAATATAAATTCAAATCATACAGAAAAAGCTTGATAAAACAAATAAGTCTTAAAATCAGATTTAAAACTCGTGATGGTCGGACATTCTCTTAACCGACGAGGTAGAGAATTCCACAAGGTTGGTGCAGCTTAAGAAAAAGCATGTGCCCCAGATGTTTTTAGATGAACCCTGGGAATCTCTAGCAATCCCTCATCGGCAGATTTGAGTGAGTGGTGGGGGCAGTAGGGAGTAAGGAGCTCTTGCAGATATCGGGGTCCCTGTTTGTGTAGGGCTTTTTAGGTCAGCAAGCCGACCTTAAAGGTGATCCACCACTGTACCGGCAGCCAGTGCAGTTTGCGCAGCACAGGCAAAATATGACTGGTCATAGATGTACCAGTCAGAAGCCTGGCCGCCGTGTTCTGCACCAGTTGCAAGCAGCCAATATCAACCCCAGGAAGCCCTAGGTAGAGGGCCTTGCAGTAATCAAGGCAGGTGGTTATGAAGGCGTGGACCAATGTAGGAAGGTCAGCCGGAGGAACCAGGTGTTTCACCCGGGCGATATTCCTTAGATGGTAAAAGGAAGATTTAATGACAGCGGAGATCTGAGATTTCAAAGTCAAACCGCTATTGAAAATAACACCCAGGTTACGCACCCAGTCTGAGGTCTTGAGCTGGACACCATCAAGCCATAGACCTGAAGGATGCCCAGTCCCAAGACCTGCCTCTGGATAACCTGGGTCCACAACCAACACCTCAGTCTTGTCTGAATTTAACCTCAGCCAGCTAGTGCTCATCCAGTCTTTGATCTTGGTTAGACAGTTGTTAAGCACAGAGACTGCATCATCCTGTCCGGGCATAAAGGATATATACAGTTGGGTATCATCTGCATAACAGTGAAAACCCAAACTGTACTTCCTAATGATATCTCCCAGTGTCAACATGTACACTGAAAACAACATGGGTGCCAATATGGAGCCCTGCGGCACCCCACAGGACAGGGGAGGGCATCAGAGGAATAAATTCCAGTGACCACCCTCTGTGACCTGCCCCTGAGGAAAGATCGAAACCAACTCAAAACTGTGGCAGATAGTCTACAGAAATACTGCAGGCACTCCAAAAGCAAACCATGGTCTACAGTGTCAAATGCCACCTAGAGATCACTCACAAAGTTTCAGAGGTAACAAGCAGTCATCTCAATGACTGCTGGAGACACCAACCCCCCCCCCACCACCCATCACAACCCAATAGAGGGCCAAGAACAGCTATATACAAGACAGTGGGAAGTATTTACACATGACAAGTGGGTACAAGAGGCCATATCTTAAGGTTGCACGAATGGAAGAAAACAACATGGACAGACTCAGATTGTCACCAGTGGCAAAGAAAAAAAGAAATCCCTACAAATTCAAAACATACTCATACAACTACTGGCCATAGCCCAAGTGCTATCAGGATATGAAGGAAAGGGAGAATATTTGATCTTCTTTATGGTCCCCAAAAAGACAGGAGACTTACATCCCATATTAGACTTGAGATTCTTAAACAAATGTGTACAGCCAAAGAAGTTCAAGATGGAGACCATCAGGACTGACACAAAAAGCAGTCAGACAAAGGATTCATCCATTGACCTAAAGGATGCGTACCAACATATCCCTAGCCAACCATCCCACTAAAAGCACCTCAGATTTTCAATACTAGGCTACATTTCAGTACCAGGCATCATCCTTCGGTCTGGCATCTGCCCCACGAGTGTTCACAAAGATCTCAACAATACTGACAGCGATGCTTCAAAAGCAGGGTATCTGCCATACCTATGGTGCCATACCTGGACAACTGGCTGATCAGAACCTGGTCAGAGAAACAGGCAATGAATGACTGACAAGCAGTCTTTGACACCCGTCAGAAATGCAGATGGGTGGTACATTTTGAAAAGAGTACTCTCATTCCAAGTCAACAGATTAAGCATGTAGGGACACTCTTAGATACACCTACTGTATTGGACTGGTCAGTCCCATGCCAAAAAGACAAGACAATACAAACATATGGGCATTATCTCTAGTCAGAACAGATGAGCCAACCCTGCACAAGTACTCTAGGTACTAGGCATGATGGCTTTGTGCATAGATGTAGTCTCATAAGCATGCTGGAAAATGAGATCACTTCAGTCACTGGCATTACAATGAGTTACAGAGCTAGAAAACAACCTAACTGCTCTGCCCTACTTCCTCAAATGGTAAGGAAGTCACTTCAGTGGTGGATCCAACAAGACAATCTACGAAAGGGCATTCCACTGGAAGAAGAACACACTCTGGTCACTGACACAGATGCCAGCCTATTGGGCTGGGGAGCATCCACAAGTCAACAGTCG
The DNA here is from genome assembly GCA_016271365.2 of Neoceratodus forsteri. Lineage (NCBI taxonomy): Eukaryota > Metazoa > Chordata > Ceratodontiformes > Ceratodontidae > Neoceratodus > Neoceratodus forsteri. The sequence goes on from CM057453.1 coordinate 82,190,347, forward strand.
GGCCCACAGTAGGTAGTCCAGAACAGAAGCCAAACTATCCATCAATGCTCTCGAAATGAGAGCATTGTACAGTGCCCTGTTCCCTTCCAGAGCATGGTTAAGTCAAAGGACGTGCTTATTAGATTTGGCAACATGTTGATGGTGGCCTGCATCTTGAAGTAAGGTGGCACAAGAAGCAAAAGGATACAGAATAAAGTGGCCAAAGTCCTAGAATGGGCACAGACAAATCTCAGGCATGTAACTGTCATTCACCTGGCAGGCAAGTTGAACACAGTTGTGGACTGGCTGAGTCACCAACAAATACATCCAATGAAGTGGCAGATGCACAGACACATCTTTCACAGATGAGATATCAGATGGGGGCCACTGGAAATAGACCTCATGGCCACGCCACAGAATGCTCAAACATGAAGATTCTTCTCCAGATACAAAGACATTTAAAACAGCTACAGAACAGGAACTGAGTACACACTGCAATTATATAAAATGAGACACTTAAAAACTGCACATGATTTTATTGTAACTGCATATGATTTTATTGTAACTGCACATGATTTTATTGTACTTGTATTTGCCTTATATGTTGTCTGTATTGTCTGTAAGTAAATGTTAACTTCTAATACTAAATTCAAACAGCTCAAACAGGACAACCTTGGAAATAGGGCTTTCTAGTCCTAATGGTGTTACTTGTACCAATATTTTACCTGTATAAAAATAAAATTTTCTACTACTTCTACAGGTACAATGACCATCAGTCATGCAGAATAGATGCACTGTCCCTATCATGGAACTGCAACAGGGCCTACAAATTCCCCCCTTTTCACTGATACCGGAGCTACTCTGGAAAGTCCGACAAACACATTCCACAGTGGCGATTATACCACCATACTGGTTGAGGAAGTCTTGGTTTACCACAGTAATCTCCATGACTCTGGACCACTGGATCTTACCTCACAGACCCAACATACTATCACAGGGCCCAGTACTGCATCCCAGCCCCCAGAACCTCAAATTAACTGCTTGGCTCCTGAAAAGAATAGACTACTGAGGGATGGATACCTTATATCCATCATCACTGCACTCCTACAGTCAACAAAAGCTTCGATAGGCACATACAGAAGGCACTGGAAAGTATTCTCACAGTGATGCTTACAGGAGTTCCATACCAGAACAAGCATCAACACCACAGATACTGCTCTTCCTACAACACGGCTTAGACAAAGGCTTGTCACCATCTTCACTGCAAGTCCAACTATTGGCCATAGGTGCAGCAAGGGGTCATATAAACAGCATTCATCCTGATTTGCACCCAGATGTAATCAGGTTCCTGAAGGCTTCTACACTAATCATACCCCATCCCCATCAAGTTAAGTCACAATGGGCCCTCAACGCTAACTCCAGAGCCCTGTTCAAGCCACTGGACATAGTGTAATTCTGGTGGATGTCACTAAAAACAGTATTCCTGGTCGTGATATGTTCAGTATGCTGAATAAGTGAACTCAGCACCCTGTCTAATAAACCAGCAATAAGACACAATGAGGTGTGGGTTATGGCCTGATAAGAGCATGCCCCAGGTGCATTATAAGGCATGAGGTGCTCGCGCCAAGTGCCTTTAACACCTGGGAAGTGCTCTTATCAGGTCATAATCCACACCTTGGAGCATCTTATTGCACTTATAAAATGGGCCCCCAAGTAACTATTAAAAAACAAACAAAAAATTCATTAAAAAAGTCATCAATATAACAATGGAAATTTCAATAGATAAAAAAGTAAAAAAATAGTCCCCATAGTAAAAGACATTTTTATGGGTAGCAGAGGGCTTCCTATGTATTCCTGAGGTAGAAAGTACAAAACTGCCACACTCTGAATGTAAGGTGACCCTTCCTACAGAAGCCCTAAACATTTAATGACAATGTAAGTGAAATCTGACTGCAATCAAGTCAGTGAAGATGCGGCTTTCAAATCACGCTACAGTCCTTCATTAGCGCTCCAGTGAACATGGGCAGTAACTTTGAAATACACTTCCAGACTGACAACTCAATAGACTCCTCAGTAGTTTGTAAAATAGATACATTAAAAAAGAAAACATCAGAGCCAAAATGTCATTAGCGCTCTGTGAAACGCACTAAGTATGGTGGCTTCTGTGGGACACGCTCAGTGCTCGTCTTCAATAGCAGTGGAGAGTTGATGTCAGGGAAACGGGTGCTCTCAGGATTTATCACTAAGTAATGTGCTGTTGTTTGTATTTGTATGTATATGTGTGTGTGTGTGTTTGGGGGGGGCGTTAAGTGAGTCTTCTTTTACTCCCTCACTGCCTGTTTGTTGTGTCGCAACTCCAGCTCTCTGGGATCGGAGAGAACTAATGATGTGTTTTCAGTTAACTTTAAAACACTTACTGGAGTGGCTCTGTGAACAGCCTTTGAGATTGAGCTGCTTGGTACCTGAAATGGAGGTCACACTTTAATTTTTAGATGTTAAAACAAAAATGTGCAGGATTGAGAACTTGTGATACCCATTGCTTCTTGTTGTCACCGCTCTCCCACTGCATCTGTTTCATTAGATGCTGGCTGAGTAGCTGCAGCGGGAGAGCGGAGGTATGGATTGATTTTCCCACTTGCTGCGACTTGGTTGGTACTAGTAGTTCCCGTTGTAAGGTTATGCCCTGATAAGGACACAGCTGGAAAGGGCTTCCAGCCAATCAGGATACAAGATTTTTTTTTGCCCATTTTATAATGAGCTTTTCCTGATAGTCTTTCACGACAGGGTCATGTTAAAAATGGTTCCTTCATTTTGTTCCAAAAGTCACCTTCACATTTCATGACCATCAGGTCATAGAACTACTAGCAACAGAACCACAAGCAGTCACTCATGAGGTACACTTACTGAGACTGGACATGCCAAGGGTCTTACTGACTTATCTACAAAGGACAAAAGCCCTCAGGTGCTTGTACAAGTTGTCATCATCAGAGGACACAACACAGAACAGGCCACCTCAAAATCAACAGTTGCGGTGTGGATTAAAAGGATTTCTGAGCCTACAAGCACAGAAACTCTCCACCACAGAATTTCAAGGCCCACTCCACATGAACTATCATAACCATGTGGGCAGAAAGAAATCTGGCATCAGTGGAAGAGATCTGTGCCACTGCAACCTGGTCCTCTAGCCACACATTTACTGAACATTACACAACTAACTCCTTAATTGCACTGAAGTCCAGTTTTGGTCATTTGGTGTTACTTGTTGCTAAATCAATCACCTGTGCATCTGATTACTCTCCCCTACTCTGATTTCATGATGCACTGTTTTTTAATATCCATGAGGTAATGGTTTGGGAGTGCCGTTGAGCTTGTGCCCGACAATGGAAGTTTACTCGGCTGGTAAAGCTGACTGTGGGAGTACATCTCTACGACACTCCAGGGCCCATCCTACATCACATACAGAGCTGCTAAAACGTTTATAGACTGTAACATGAAAACACGGCATTTAGGCCACCACGTAGTTATTGAGTGAGTAGAATGGAATGGTCAATAAGTTAGAATAGGGCGCATTTTCTGTCATTTGTCTTTGCTGGGATTAATGCAGCTTTTCTCTATTACCTAACCACATTCAGTCTACAGCTTGGAAAGTCTTCTGAACTATAGGGTTACCTGAGATGTTCAGGGCATAGAGAGTCGGATTTCAACTTGAAGTCACATGTGCATTGACAGCCAATCAGGTGGACATAACCCATGAGGTAATGGTTTGGGAGTGCTGCAGAGCTGTGCTCCCACAGTCACCTTTACCAGATGACTAAATGTCCATTGCTGTAGCTTTCACTGGGTGGTGGCAGTCTTCTAGCCAGTTTTGCAGACTCTGTTGCAATGCCACTGAGAATGATCCACAGCAGATGTATTCCTACAGCACCTGCCACATATAAACTATTGTAATTCATATTCCTTGCTGACCATAAGGCATTTTTTCATCCCTATTTGGTGTCTGTTTTGCCCTATGCCAATTACTGCATCTAGAGCAAAAATGGTTCAGCTGACTTGGTGAAAATGAACCAATGTCTCAGGCCTCAAGTTGAAGCCAAACTGAAGCTCGCTGTGGTCTACTTCCTTTACTTGTACCACACATCTCATTCACAGTTAAAGAAAACTCCCAAACACATTCCCACATGGAAAAGCTACAAAAGTTCAAACCCAATTCTTTACTATGCAGAACAACAAATTACACATACCTGGAGGTGCCCATGATGAACTCAGTGGTAATATCCTCTCATAAAGGTTGGGGGAAGTCCCTTCCAGCTCATGGTTTACTCTGCCCCCTACTTCACTTTATGAAAGTGGCATCTCATCCTTCACAGGCACCTACACTGGGCATAATGCTATATATCCTTGAAAGACCACTTCTGAAGAATGCTTCATCTGTGTAATTTTGTTTATATACTTGTTTTCTATTTCTGGCTCTTATTCAAGATAAATATTTTGTTCCAAGGCCAGGAATTGAAATGACACAGCTGGAGAAGGGAGCCATGATGCAAATGTACTCATATAGGAAAGAGATCACTGCTGCAAGTGTACACTGCTGGGAAAGGGGGAACGGATGTCAGTGAACATGGCTGGGAATGGGCGTACTGGTGTGACGGTGCACTGATCTATAGTACAGGAGTGGATATACACCACTGTAAATGGAAGCTTTGGAACACGTTGATCCCAGATGAAGACCTTTTGGTTTAAGAACCTGGGCTTGATGCACAGTTTTTTTAAGTGGAGGGCTCATATTTACCTAAATAAATGTAATTTTTAGCCTTTTGGTTCCTGTTGTTTATTTCCCCCTTTTGAGTGCAACTACCAGGAAACCTGGAGCAAGTGAACACTGCATGGAAAGGGAACACAGGTTTGAGTGTACACTGCTCAGAAAAGGAGCTCTGGTGTGAGTGTACACTGCTGGGATCAGGAGCACTAGTGCAAGTGTACACAGCTGGGGAAGGGAACACTGGTAAGAGAGCACACTGCTGGGAATGGGATCACTAGCAAGGGTGTACACTGATAGGAAAAGGAGTACTGGGGAGGGTGTACAATGCTGAAAATTGGGCACTGATGTGAGTGTACACTACTGAGAATGGGAGCACTGGTGTGAGTGCACATTGCTGGCAGAGGAAGTGCTGGTGGGAGAATATACTGCTAGGAAACAAAGCCTTAGAGCAAGTGTACACTGCTAGAAAATGGAGCTCTGTGCTAGTGTATACTGCTGTGAAAGGGAGCATTTTTTCAAGTATAGACTGTTGAGAAAGGGAGCACTGGTGTGAATGTACACTGCAGAAAATGGGAGCAGGGGTGCGAGTCTGCACTGCTTTGAAATGGAACACTGATATGAGTATACACTACTGGGAAAGCGAGCACTGGTACAAGTGTACACCGCTGTGGAAGGGAACACTTGGGAGTTTACACTAATGGGAAAGGTAGCACTTGTGCAAGTGTACAGTGCTATGAAAGGGAACACTTCTGTGTGAGTGTACGCTGTTGGTGAAGGGATCATTGGTGTAAATCTACACTGCTGGGAAGAGGAGCACTTGTTCAAGTGTACAGTGCTATGAAAGGGAACACTTCTGTGCGAGTGTATGCTGCTGGTGAAAGGATCATTGGTATAAATCTACACTGTTGGGAAGGGTAGCACTTATGCAAGTGTACAATGCTATGAAAGGGAACACTTCTGTGTGAGTGCATGCTGCTGGTGAAGGGATCATTGGTTTTTAAGCGAAAAAGATGTTTCAGGACTAGAGGTCATGGGATGAAGTTGGAGGGAGGACGATTCAGAGGAAACATGAGAAAGAATTTCTTCACAGAACGGGTGGTGGACAAGTGGAACACCCTGCCAGAGGAAGTGGTGGGAGCTGAAACAATCACGGGATTTAAGAATGCATGGGATAGACATAAAGGAATTCTAGAGGTCAGGGGTAAGGGGAAATAGACTTCTAGGAAAACAAACTGAACTTACAAGCTCAAATGGGCAGACTAGGTGGGCCATAGGCCCTTATCTGCCGACACTGTCTATGTATGTATCTATGTAAATCTACACTGCTGGAAAGGGGAGCACTTGTGCAAGTGTGCAGTGCTATGAAAGGGAACACTTCTGTGTGAGTGTATGCTGCTGGTGAAGGGATCATTGGTGTAAATCTACACTGCTGTGAAGGGGAGCACTTGTGCAAGTGTACAGTGCTATGAAAGGGAACACTTCTGTGTGAGTGTATGCTGCTGGTGAAGGGATCATTGGTGTAAATCTACACTGCTGTGAAGGGGAGCACTTGTGTGTGAACACAGCTGGGAAAGGGAGGACTGATGTACATGTTCACTGCTGAGAAATGGAAATGGTTCAAGCCCTGAATTCACACATTGGAGGAGGCTGGGCACATTACCGAGGTGGGATTTTCAGGGAGCTATGGCACCACACACTCACTGCAAGTCAACCAAGAAGCAGCATTGGTGCTGGTTGGAAAAGCACCGACTCATCTGCACTCCCCATCCAGAGGATGGTGGCAGCTGTAGTGACCCATGATCAATGAAGTGGGACGAGCAAGGTGAAATCAGGCAAACAAACAAAAAAAAAAGAAACATCCAAAGATGGGCCTATTGAATTTTACTTACAAAGGCACTTTTTGAAATGGGCTGCTGCATCCAATACAATTTTTTGTGGTTTAAGATTTTCCAAATAATAGTTATGATTTTTCATTTAAAGTAATTTTCCTATTTCTTTCACAAAATCAGACTGCTACCAGCTGGACTCAAATGTTATGGACTCAAATAATATAGTCCCAAAAATGTGAATTTTTAGGTCATCCCATATTTTATCTAAAGCATTTGTATGAAAACTGACTCTTTGCCCTACAGTCACATGCTGTGCCTGATCTTATTGGACACAGATGGCTTAGAAATGTATGGTAGAAAACTATCCTCTCCACTGAAAGTGAATTCTGCAGGTTCTTTCTTCTGGCTACTGCTAAAAACCCAAGGAGCTTTTGGCATAACATTAAAAATGTTATTGAGGACACTCTAAATTTCCAAAACAATGATACATTCATTGATGGAGTTAATTGCAACAATCCTACAACTATAGGTAATGCTTTTAGTAAACAGTTCTTAGACCTCTCTGTCGTCTCTTCCCTGTTCTCTAGATCTATGTCCCAGGAGGAGACCGAGCTTTCCCCTACCTCATTGGTGCCCCATCCCTCCTTCTACCTCACTACTGTTACTGCCAGTGAGGTTTACAGGTTATGGGCCTGTCTGTCTTCCCCCACTCTAGTCATGGTCATGACAACATGGAACCTACGCTCCTTTGCCTCATTGCTGCATTTCTGGCATTACCCATCACACATGTATTTAATACATCTTTTCTTACTGGCATTGTGCACAAGGCCTGGAATATTGCTTGAGTGATTCCAGTCTTTAAACAAGGTGACCTAAAATGCATTGTCAACTACTACTCTATAGCTATCCTACTTGCCTGTAGTAAGCTTCTGGAGAAAATTGTTGCATCCCGACTCACTGAGTATCTGTATAACCATGACTCACTATCTCCAGCACAACATGACTTCTGCTGTTGGCATAGCACTTCCACTGCTCTTACTAAAGTCACAACAGACATTAGTGTGGTCATGGACCACAGTAAGCTGACCAGAACAATCTTTGTTGATCTCTCCAAAGCTTTTTACTTGGTGGATCATAGATGTCTCTGTATGAAGCTGTGCTCATTTGGACTATCAGACCATTTGACTGCCTGGTTTACTAATTACTTACAAAACAGACAGCAGTTGGCTAAATTTAACAGAATCTTCTCTGAACTGCCACCTGTTTCAGCTGGAATACCCCAAGGCTCAATCCTTGGTCCCATTCTCTTCTATTTGTTTGTAAATGATCTCCCCAGCATGACTGTACACTGCAGCTCCACCATGTATACAGTTGCTCTGGTACTCTTATTGAGCTCCCATAATATTAAGACCATCAATTCCCAATTAAATGAGGACTTCCATCTAATTCATTCCTGGCTATTTGCTAATAAGTTGGTCCTCAACATAAAGAAAACCCAAACAATACTTTTTGGCACCCATGCCAAAATCAGGTCTTGCCTTCAGCCATTGCCAGCATCCAGTTCTGATGGCTTGCCTTTGAAGGCTACCTCTTATTTTATGTACTTAGTGTCACCCTTGATGCCCAACTGACCTCTCCTTGCATATCTCTAATATTTGCAGGGCTGTAAATGGGACGCTTGGTATGGCTTATAGAGCCAAGCACTTCCTCACCCCTGCTGTTCATCTGGTCCTTGCAAAGGGAGTGCTTTTATCCTCCCTTAACTATGGACTAATCACTTACACCAATTCTGTCAAGTCCCTCCTGTCTAAATGGGATGTAGTATTTTATAGGGGCATGGTCACGCCCCTATATTTAGGGGTTCAGTGGTCTCTTTTATGTTAAACTCCAAATTTTGCACTTTAATAATATCACAGCCATTAAAGCAATTTGCATGCAATTTTGCATGCTCCATCAGGACCCAAGATCCCTTGATGTGGCAAGTTTTGTTCCTATCGGATGTGCGGGTGCTGAGATATAGGTTGACAAACAATGTGAAAATTACCATTTGTGTGTAAATTCTTTGTCATGACGTTTCTCAGAAATGGCTAGGGTGTTTGGTCTGAAATATTTAGGGTATAAAGGGCTTGGGTTACAGATGCGCATGCTGCTGGTGACGCAGCTGGTTTGGTAAAAAAATACTAATTTGTTTAAAAGTTATTAAATTTCAAAGTTCGTCATTATTTCCTATGGGAAAAGTTATATGTGCTGTGCGAAAGAGGATTTCTTGATTGAGAAAGTGTTATCCTAGTTTGCAAATGGGGAATGCTTTTTCGTGCTGCTGCCATCTTGTTTTCAGTTACCGAGGCAAACAAGCGTAACTATTTTAAAAAATATTGCAAGTTGGTAAACACCAACAGTTGGGTTTACCTAATCAGGGCCTGAGGAATCAGATTCTGGGGTCAGTTTTTCACAAAAATGTTCACAAATGTGTTTATTTTATCCAAGGAATTATTTTGCTGCAAATTGCTGGCAGTCTATTTCAAGAAAGAAGGATCCTGTGTCGCAAATTGAGAAGGAGAATTCTGTTCTATTGTGAAAGAGGATTCTTTTTCCTTAATTTGTAGCAAAAGACTTTTTTTATCCACAAAATAAGTTGCTTGCTAATTGGCTAGTGTGGTTTATAAGTAAACTATCTGCTTACATGCACGTCGACAGTCTTTGCATGTAAGCAAATAGCTGTTAATAGTAAGACAACTGATGTTTAAAAAAACTGCAAATTAAAGATTGCGCTGCCTAATTAGCCAACTTATTTTGTGAAGCAGTATTTCTCTGGACCTGTATTTGGACATTTTATATTTGTGCTGCTGCTGTCTGGACTAAGTAAATAAGGTCTGTTGACCTGTCTGTCTGCTACCACTACAGCGATGTTGTTTGTGAAGCTTACATTCATAATATATTGGTTGAGGACTGTACAGCTTGTTGGACAATTGATTGTGTGTTGAATGCATAAATTCTGTTTAAAGCTGATTATGAAATGATAGGACTGATTTTGAATGATGTTTAGCTGAAGCAAGTGTTGACCTTACTGTGTGGTAAATGTTACATTATTGGTTTTAGTTCTGTGTCCCCTCATCACATCTTCCCACTTTACAGTTGTTGCTGCATTTTAAGAAAAACTATCTTCTTAGCTTCCCCACACAACTCCTCAGTTGCTGACCCTCATGGCTCTTGCTGTTATCTTATTTATATTGAATTAAATTAGCCTCAGAATTGTGACATCGCTGACCCACTTGGATTCTTTGACATGGACCTGAGTAAGGCTTTAATACTGCTATGAGGTGTAAGTACTGTAGTACTACAAACGCAGGTCTTTTGGTTGAGCCACCCCCATCCTCCCATTCAGTAAAAAAAAAAAAACTGTAATGAAGAAAACTGTCCCTCGATTTTTTTTAGACCTGGAAAAAGAAATGTCCCTCACCGATCAGCCCCCCCCCACCTCTCAAAGAGCACCCACCACCCAACACCCCCATTACACCCCCACACACCATCACTCACCTGATCAGGTCCTAGGTTCAAGTCCCACTCTCCAATCAAAGACATGTCTTACTGCTGGAACCTGCGACTGCAATATGAGAAACTAAGGTAAATGAGGCTCAATGTATTTCAATGGGGGTTTTAACCTTTATGCATAACATTGTCATTTTTTGAGATATTGACCCCCAGTTTTCAATATGACCTTTTGGGGACCCCACCTCATGAACATTATGACTGTAATTACACAATTCTTGCCAGAAAGGTGATTTCACAGTTGGTAGGTGAAACCACCATTCAGGTGGAATTTGTATAATGACAGTCATATTGTTCATGAGGTGGGGTCGTAAGAAGGCTATGTTGAAAATTTGGGGTCAAAATATGTAAACATGGCAGAGTTATGGCCATTTATTGCAATTTTGCTACACACACTTGTAACTTTGGACATTTTAAATATTATGATCCCAAATTTTCAACATAGCCTTCTTATTACCAACCTCATGTATGTCACAGCTGTTATTTTTCAAATCCTGGCCAAAATGTGTTTTTTGCACCTGTGACATGGAATGGTGTTGCAGCTGCACAGAGTTGCGTTTTGGTGGGGGATTCAAACATTTTTGCACTGGGTACATGAAATGTGGTAATAACATGGCTATGCTGAGAATTTGGTCACTGTTGTCCAATAAATGGAAGCACAGGGTCGGGAGAGCCCTGTGCTGCCACAGCTACAGACATATATGCATCTAAGGTGGGATGGGAGTGCAGGGCCCAGAAGGACCTGCACTCCCACAGGCAAATAAGGATATGATTATACTATCTCAAAAAGTAAGGAAATAAATTTGCAAAAATGCATCAGTTAGGATTCCAGTGACAAAAGTTTGGAAATGTGGTGTTAGGGTTTCCAACCCTAACACCCTACCCTCACCCTGCACACACCTACAGGTGTTGGGGGTGTGTCTTTGTGTCATCAGCCCTAATGCTCACCCAGTTCTCCTGTACTGTAGACATCTCAGCTTATTTACTTATGGAATGGGGTGAGTGTTAGGGCTGACGACTCCATAGAAGTTTACTAAAAAACCACCAAAACTCAGTCCATGTATAAGAAATATTTGTACTTACATTTTACTTAAGATGAAAAAAACATGGTGAAAAGGTGCATTCAAAAACATCAAACAGCATGACTAGATAACAGCATATTAGAAGGAGAGCACTGTACAAGATATTATTAAAGCTTTTAGATTTCAGCAAAGCTTTAATAATATCTTGTATAGTGCGTGCTTGAATACTGACCTAAGTGTTTTTAATTCACCTAGTTATTCACTTACACTTTATTTAAATATGCACAAGCACTTTTAAATTGATAACGCTTAATATAATGCTGATAGGCTCAAGGGATTTCAACCTCTGATGAAGCTCCGTCCAGACGGAGCAAAACATAAGATTTTTTTCACCTTAGGGTGATGCTGATGTCTTTGAAACTGCTCTCCCTCTAATATGCTTTTACATGGACTGAGTTTTGATGTTTTTTTAGTAAACCTATATGGTGCATTATTTATTCTTATCTGCAGTGCGTGCTCCATATGCCTCTACTAGCTAATTTACTTCAGTTTTTGTGTAGCACCACTAATGTGCAGATAGCCTTTGGAGCGCCTTTTTTTTGTATTTGGCTATAAAATATTGGATGAAAAGAGGGCTTAATTGTCATTGAATTACACTGCTCCTTGCAGCATACTGCAGCATTTTGCAGTAATTTTGCAAGATACCGCATTGCATACTGTCTGGTGCTACTGTATGAACTGTGTTTTATAATCTTGATGCAGTGTTTCATCCTTGGGCATGTTAGTTTTGGATTGTTTTGTTACAAGGACATCTCAGTCTCATTTATTATAACTTCACTTATTTATGGTGTGTGTTCCTTTAAAGGTTGTATATTCATAGTGTGTTTGTATGTTGCTGACATGCCCCCTGACAAAGACCAGGTTCTGGTCAGAGCATCAGGGCTTTATTGGCATCCTCCAGCCTTAGCACAAATAAATGTATTGGCAACTTTATGCACCACTGCTCTTAACTGTATTTTGTTACTGCACCCCCCCCCCCCCGAGTACTTCCTTTGTTCTGCATAGATTGTTTAGGAGTTTTGTGTGAGTGTGATGCATTACTTAGTGCTTGTGGAACTACAGTAAAACTCACACCAACTTTAGCAGTTATACTGTATCACAGAAAGGCAGCAGCAAATAAAAAACACTGCTATGAAAAAGGGGATAGAAGAGGGCAACCTTTTTAGTCAAATATGGAACCAAGCAAGGAACTGACAGATGATGTACAATCAACTCAGTGAGACAAGCCTGCCCATCTAAGTGCAATGATTTAATTAACAAAACAACAACAACAAAAAAAGAATGCACGTGCACAGCTGTGCACACACAAGGCACAGGCTCGGGGGGGCAGGATAATGCACAGGTTAATTGTGTGTGGTGGGCTGTGGATGTGTGTGTGTGTGGGGGGGGAGTCAGCCTGCACACACCTCCTTTGCACAGGGATCCAAGCCCAGAACCAGAGGACTAACAATAATAATTCAATGAGTCAAGCCTGACTGGCTAGAACTGAAGAAGTTTATTTCAAAAACCGTGTGCACACAGCTGTGCACATGCGAGGCCCAGCCTCATGAAAAAATATATTAAGCATGCACATGCAGGGCAAAGTCTCACAAAATCAAATATTATGCACATATATAGGCAAATCATGAGCAGTGACCTACAAGGAGGGGAGTTAGCAGACAACCTCGTCAGTCATGCAGGGAACCAAGCCTGGAACCAGACAACAGCAAAAAAACAACAAAAAAAAACACCAAAATGAAATGTGCTTCACTCCAAAATAATCACACTGGAGCTGTGGCAGAGAAGGGGTGTTAGCAGACAACCCTCCAAGTCCCTGTAACTGAGTACAGCAATAAGGACAAAATACCAGTCAGAAAGCCAAACATAGCTTTTCTGACACTGATCAAACAAATCATACTGACCCAAAAAAGCCTGTGGAGCAAAAAAACTGTTTATTTTTTGGCAAGTTTACGGTCTCAGAAACCACTGTCTCCTGTTGTCTACCAGCTCAGAGTGAGGAAGTCACATGGTGTGCTTGCTTTTCAGCTCCAGAAATGGCTTTCAATTGGCCAACAAAGTTCTGCAAGATTTGGAAATCTCACCAACTAGTAGTCCCCGAATAGTGGCCGAATACTGAACTATTTGGGAAATGCATCCAAATATTAGGGAAGTCTACTATTCGTGTATTTGGAAAACACTATTCGGCCAGTGCACAGCCCTAGTTTAAACAATTCTTTTTATACAGCAATATATAAACCAGTATATAAAATGGTTTACATCTCAAAGTGATAAATGAGATATTTTATCTGTACCTGTAGTACAGGATGTTTCTCCTTTGTGTCTCTGAAAGAAGAAAAGAAACAGAGTGGTGTTTCATCAATCTGTGCATCTTAACATCGTTAGTATCTCTATTGATTTCACTGCTGCTTCCCAGCTGATTTGCTTTGAGTGGTAACTAGCTGGTGCACTTTTAGACTTGTGTACTGGAGTTTAATTTAAAATATTTAATGTACTCAAATGTACTTCTTTAACAATGTCCCTGTCTTAAATATGAGCATGTTTACTTCCACGTTCATAAGTGACTTATCTCACGGCTGTCTTCGGCTTTAATAATAAAGCACTTAGTTTGAATACTTTTTAAAAAAACATTTACAAGTGCTCACTGGGAGCATCTTACTGTGGCAATAGCTCTTGTATTCTAATTCTGGCAGCAAGAGGCATTGTAAGGTTACACCTCTTATACCTGCAGGGAGCCACATGCCGATGTCACATGCATGAGCCGTCATCATAGTGATGACATTGCTAAGCAACCATGAAGAAATCAACTGATATAACTGTTTAACATCTACCTGTCTGGCTTAATACAGCATATTTTCTTATTAACGTTTATGATGCCCGTTATCTGTATTTGGGCTTCACAGCCCATTACCTTAGAGCAATGTTAGTCATTCTGTGGCAAAAGTAACGTTTTTAACATTACCATTTTGGGAGAGAAGGGATCATAACTGGAGTTGAGCCCACGGCCAGTCAAGCCCTTCCACTTCCTGATCTGCCATCCCCACTCCTATGCTCAGACGTTTTGTGATGTCTAAGTAGGGAGAGCATGGGGGCATGCATCATATAAATCTATGGGGACATTTTTCAGTGTCTATTTATGTGTGTTTAAGCAACCTTGGAGAAAAAAAATGAAAACTGCCGCTCAGCTAAATCCACCACTCAACTAATAGGGATTCAACTACTAAGGACCCTATTAGTTTAGTGGTGGCTTTTATTTTTTCTCCAAGGTTGCTTAAACACACGTAAATAGACACTGTAAAATGTCCCCATAGACTTGTATGGGGTATGCCTCCTGCTTAGACATCACAAAAAAAATCTGAGCACAGGGGGTTGCAGACCAGGAAGTGGAAGGGAGCGACAGGCTGTGGGCTCGAATCCAGTTACAATCCCTTCCCTCCTGAAAAGGGTAATGTAAAGAACTTTATTTTTGACACAGAAAGACTAGTGCTGCCATAAGGTAATGGGCTGTGAAGCCCAAATAGATTTAAAAAAAGTTGGAAATTTACCTTAAGGGGCCAGCTATCATTATTTTAAAGTGTACACTGATCCTTTTTATATATCAAAAATGTTGTTTGTTAACCTGCTACTGTGCTAAGTGCTATGTTTACTAAATACAAATTTATCTTTTTTTTTGTAAAATATGAAGATGGCCGCCAAGCTGGGCGTGTGATTGTTTTTGCTCTTACGTTGCAGTTGAAGTATTTTAGTTTATTGTTTTTTAGCTACGTTTAACGTTTTATTGTTTTATTGCTTGTTGCTTTATTATTTCTTCGTGGACTATGTTCAGTTACTAGTTTGTTGGTCTGCCAATTCTGAGACTCTGGACTTTGGGGGATCCTGGAGATGCAAGAAAGGGTATTATCCCTTTGCCTGTTCGTTGGAGCTGTGCGGTTGCTCCATTTTTTTACAATCAAGCTGCCGGTTTTAATAATCGGTTGGGCTAGCGGTTATTACATTAGCTCTTGTGAACTGAATGTTGTGAGCTGAGCGCTGGGAGCATTTACCGTTCATTTTTTGGATTTCACTACTGCTCGTTGGTGCTTGAGGATCTATTGGAGCCTAAAGATCTACCGATTTAATCGACTGTAGGCCGTGGGCTGCACGGAGAATGATTTCACAGCCTTTTTAACTCTTGGATCTATCAGCCTGGTTCGATCTTTTTTACACCTGGTTGTTTGTGAGTACTGAGGCCGGAGCCTAATTGGACCCTGGCTTGGTTTTTCTTCATGTCCAGGACAAATTTTCTGCGAGGGTTTACTTCGTGATGAAAATAGAATATTTTTGAACTGAGGCTCTGAGTTTGGTTTTTGACTATCTTGTGGGCCTTGTCTAACTGGGGACTTTTCAAGGCTTTTTTCCCTGCTTTTATTGTCCTTCTTGGTGAACTCCGGCCCCTCCGACTACAGTGGTGCAGGGGGGGCTCTCCCTCACTGGGGAACCAGTGGATGATGGTCCCTTCCTCTAGGGACCTTGGGGTGACCATCTGGGTGGGCTCCTTCAGGGTCTTGTAGCAATCTGCTGTAGCCGGATGGTGAGCTGGGGGTAACCTGTTGGGTTTAGCTTGGGGAAAGCCTTTTTTGTTTTTGTGGACAGACTGCTTGGCTGATTAAAATACCCCTGATTCAGTGAGAGTGTTTTTCAGGAGTATTGGCCCTTGGACATGTATTTAATTTTCTTCAATTTCATTTTATTATTCATATCTAGTGTCTGGAGAATCCTGTACCTTGGAAGATCTACAGTGAGAGTGCTTAGGACTTGGACCTCCTGATGTTCTTTAATTGACTTTAATTACAATATCTGTATCTATTTTGTTTGTTGTATTATTTTATTTTATTTATTTAAATGTGGTAGTGAGAGTACCATTTGTCTCACCTGGTTACCATAGTGAGAGTATTATGTAACCCAGTGGGGCTGTTTGTTTATTTTCATTTAATTTTTTCTTATTCTTACTTATTTTGGTTTATTAATTTTATTAATTTGCTTTAATCAGTGACCCAGTCATTGAGAGCTACTGGTTGTTTGGGGGTTTCTTTTTAGCGTTGTTGTTATTGTTTTTAATTAGTTGATTTATTTTTAGTTTGTTTGTTGTCTTTGGGATTTATTGGGGGTGTTGTGATTTATGTTTTTTTAATTGACTTCAACTGCATTACTGTTTTATTTGAAAATTAGGATTGTTTGTGGTGTTTTACCACATTTTGGGGGTATTTTATAGAATGTGCCTGCCGGCACCCCCAGTCCTGTGCTATTCGACCTCCTCTCTCCGTGCTCTCCGCCCGTTCTCCCCCACTTCCTACTTTTATTTACCAGTGCTGTCGGGCACTGGGGATTGTCCAAAGGTGGGGGTGGGGGTGGCTGGGGCGTGGACATTGGAGCTCGAATGAGCTGGGTTACCCATAGGAGTGATTAAGTCCAGAAGAAGCCCTGGGCCAAATGGAGCCTAGAATGTGGTAATCCATGTCTAGTCCCCATACCCAAGGGCACCTCCTTTTTAGGTGGGCAAGTAGCCAGGATGGCCTATGAGCATCGTCCAACCCGGGCAATGTTATGCAATGCCAAATCCATTAAGAACAAAACTGCAGTGATTGCAGATTTTGTTGGAACAGCGGATCTGACTTGCATCACCGAGACCTGGTTGGATGGTAATGCTGCCCCAATTTTGGAGGCAGCTATTCCTCCTGGGTACTCGGTGATACATCGCCCGAGGTTGGATCGCAGGGGCGGGGTGGGTAGCGGTCTGTTTTAAGACCGAATTGGGCCTCACTGGTGTTCCAGTTGAGGAGACGGAATCATTTGAGTGCACTGTGGTGACTGGTGTGGGGTGCAGGATAGCTGTCATTTACCATCCACCAGGGGATGAAAAGCTGTTCCTGCAGGAAGTAGCAGACTTCGTCGCCAACATGGCATTGGAGTCACTCAGATTGATGGTTCTGGGTGATTTCAATGCCTGGATCGATGATGAATCCTCGCTTTTTGGACAACACTTCCTCCAGTTGATGATATCAATGGGCTTCACACAGGTTGTTTCCTCAGCTACCCATAAAGGTGGTCACTCTCTTGATTTGGTCTTCCTCCTGGGGATCGAGGCCTCCAACCTGGGGTTGGAACCTGTCAGTTGGTCTGATCACTACACTGTGAGGTTCAATTTTTCTGCCCCCCCCTGAGTAGGTCTGCCCCTATGGAGATGGTTGGTTACCGCCCTTTGCGGGATGTGGTCCCTGAAGACCTGGCGGCGGTGATTGACCTCTCGGTGCTCGGTGAGACCAGCACTGATCCAGAGCATTTAGTGGTAGCCTATAATAAGGCTATTACCTCAGCTCTTGATCAGATTGCTCCAATACGTGTTCGTCCCCTTCCACTTCGCTCTCGGACCCCATGGTTTGATGGGTCACTGAGGGAGATGCGGAAGTTGGGTCGTAGGTTAGAACGTTGTTGGCGTAAATCCTCCTTGGATACTGACCATCTTATTTTGTTAGAGCATTATCAGCTCTGTCAATCAGCAATTTCCCATAAGAAGGCAGAATTCCTGTCCAGGGAAATCGCTGTTGCTGGGAACCGACCGGTTCAGCTCTTCCGAACTGTGGACAGGTTGTGCAACCCAACCTGTCTGCAGCTCCCTCGAGTTTTTTCACAAATTGAGTGTGGTGAGATTGCTTGATTCTTTGCAAATAAGGTGGCTGATATCAGGCAGAAGATTCGCCTTTCTTGTTCTATGGGTGATATGGTTGGTCGGTGCTCAGTCACTATGCCCGGTGTTTCCTGGAGTACCTTTGACCTACCGGATTTCATTGAGATTATGAGGATTGTCCAAGGGATGCGCCCCACGTGCTGTAGTTTAGACCCGGGCCCTACTTCTCTAATTTTGGGTTGTAGTGATATTATTAGCCTGGTCTTAGCTCAGATTGTCCGGTGCTCCCTGGAATTGGGTGAGTTCTATGGCTCCCTGAAGGAGGCGGTGGTGACACCCCTTCTGAAGAAAGCTTCTTTGGACCCAGAGTCTTTGGCTAACTACAGACCTATCTTGAACTTTCCTTTTGTGGGAAAGGTTATCGAGAAAGTGGTGGCAATCCAACTTTGGAGGACCATCTAACCATCCATAATTTATACGAACCTCTCCAGTCGGGCTTCCGTAAGAGGC
Organism: Neoceratodus forsteri; assembly: GCA_016271365.2. NCBI lineage: Eukaryota > Metazoa > Chordata > Ceratodontiformes > Ceratodontidae > Neoceratodus > Neoceratodus forsteri. The sequence continues at coordinate 82,208,716 of CM057453.1, forward strand.
ATAATACCGAGACGGCTCTGGTTCGGGTGCTCAATGATCTCCTGATGTTGAGAGATCGTAGGAACCGTTCTATTCTGGTACTCCTAGATCTCTCCTCAGCTTTTGACACTGTCGACCATGGAGTTCTGCTCAAGCGCCTGAGGTGTATCTATGGGCTGACGGGTACAGCGCTCAGATGGTTTTCATCCTTCCTCACTGGTCGAACTCAGAGAGTTGTCTCGGGAATATTTACTTCCGAGTCTTTCTCTCTGCCTTGTGGGGTACCTCAGGTCTCGGTGCTGTCCTCCATGTTGTTTGCAGTGTATATGCTGCCCCTTTGAGATATTGTAAGGCGGTATGGGCTGAGGTTTCATTGCTATGCTGATGATACCCAGCTCTACCTGTCTTTTGTGCCCGACAAGATGTGCGCCCTCTCAGTATTCAATAGCTGCCTCGTTGAAATCCAAGACTGGATGAGTTCCAGTGGGTTAAAGTTGAACGTGGGAAAGACTGAGGTTTTGGTGGTAGACCCTGGTCGCAGGATAGAGGGGTTAGGGATGGACTTGCCCTGTGGTTTATTCCTGGGAGGTGAGCAGATCCCTACCTCTGAACGGGTGCGTGACCTGGGAGTGATACTTGATGATGGTTTGACCCTCCGTCATCAGGTGTTTGCTGTCATCAAGTTAGCTTTTTATCATCTTAGGAACATTGCCAGGATCAAACACCTTGTTCCGTCCAGCGACTTGCCAGTTTTGGTCCACGCCTTTGTGATCTCGCGCCTTGACTACTGTAACTCCCTGTACCTAGGGCTTCCTGGGGTTGATATCTGCCGCTTGCAGCTAGTGCAGAACGTGGCTGCACGTTTATTGATTGGGGCATCAAGAAGACCTCATATAACCCCAGTGCTGCGTGAGCTGCACTGGCTGCCAGTTCAGTGGCGGATCACCTTTAAGGTTGGTTTGTTAACTTACAAAGCCCTACATGGATTGGGTCCTGACTACCTGAAAGAACTTCTGATCCCTTATACCCCTGTGCGAGAACTCCGCTCGGCTGATGAGGGGTTGTTAGAGATTCCAAGGGTTAGATTGAAGTCATCTGGGGCTCGGGCTTTTATGTTCGCTGCCCCATCCCTCTGGAATTCTCTACCTCGACAGCTACGGGAGTGCAGGACAGTGGGGAGTTTTAAGCAGGCACTGAAGACCTTTCTTTGGGTCAAAGCATTTCCTGATTTTCAATGATTTTATTCTTATTTATTGTTTACTTCTGTTCGTTTTTATCTGTGAAGTGCCTTGATGATTTGAAAGGCGCTATACTAAATAAAATTATTGTTATTATTATTATTATTTTTATTGAGCAAAAACAACAACATGTTTAAACCAGTTTTACATACTGTAGATATTTTTTTGCATTATGGGTACAGGAACTACAAGCATTACATTTCAAATTCATTACTACTTCATAGGAGATACAGATTAAACCTCTTTGAGCCTGTCTAGGTTGTGGGTCCATGCTAAAGTACGTGTGAGTGTAATGGAACAGGGAAAATGCCAATTGTTGACAGATAATGGCAATAATAATACTGATAATAATGGAGACAAAGATGTTAATTGCTTTAGTGTTGGTGGAGGATGAAACATGGGAGAGGCGATGTAGCAGAAGAAAGTGCTTGGACAACACCTGCATCAGTGCAGGGACAGGGGGCCACAGTACTAGGGTTGTAGGGCATAGGTTAGGTATGTTGCACAATCAGGTTCTGGGGCAACTGCAAGCCCCAGTAGATGCCATCATCCTATACAGGGAAAATGCCCTCTCCTATTGCACCTACCAGTGGTAGCCAGATTTTATTGAATTGGTCCCCAGTGCAATTGGCAGTGTGTTGTATTTTTTCCGGGGTGAGGCACTGCTTCACATTATCGATTCATTGTTGGACCGAAGGGGGGGGGGGGTTTGGACAGCCATGTTTGGGCTATTGTCTTTTTAGGATTAACTAAGGCTACTGCTCATAAAGGAGGCATACCTTCTCCCTGCATCACTATTGGGTCAGCACCTAGCAGCAGTTCAGGAAGGGAACAAGATAGCCGCCTCCTCCTCCATACTTTTCCCATCACTTTGTGCACTTCATGCCAGAAAGGTGCTACTCTTGGACACATTAGCGCAATGTGCTAGAAGTCTGTGTAGTCCCCTTTACATTTTGGGCAGTTATGCAGGTTTTCAGAGTGCATGACGTGGAGTCTGGTGGGTGTAAAGTAAGTTCTGTATAGAAAATTCAAATGTACCTGTCCCAGCCTATTGCTTCTGGAACAGGTGTTGAGGTGTTTTACCACCAGACTCCAAGTGTGGTCATCTATAGTAATGCCCAAGTCTTGTTCCCATCTCTGTCTAATGGGCAGGGAGGCCTCAGAGCCAACTCCCAGTAGGATATGGTAGAATATGGACAATGGCTTAGCACCTGGCTGTGGGTTATACAGCCCTTCCTCTATTGGGTCGGATCTGCCCAGCCACCTACTGGACCCAAGGTCTCCCTCAGCCTATGTTGCACTGTGCGGTAGACAAAATAGTCCCCAGGGTCTATAAACTGTTTATTTTTCACCTCCACAAATTCTAGAATCCTACCACCTTCCTACAGTTGCAGGAGGTACTCCAGCCCCGTCCTTCTCCACTGTGTCAATCTTTGATGCATATGTACCGTGTATATGCTCCCCTATCCCTCATGGCAGAGATCAGGTCAGTATATGGTGATTGGATCAATCCACACCCCAACCTGCCATGTGCTGCTTTCCAAGACTTAATTGTTGTTAGAGTACATGGGTTCCCTGTGTTCAGTTTTGGGTTCAATCCCAGGCCTCCCGACAGATACTGGAACCACAGGGAGCCCCCCAGCTGCTCTTCCTCCATGGCTACCCATGCAGTCTCCACATCTCCCAGACCTCTGGGGAGAAATGCCAGCTGTACAGCCCAGACATACAGTTGAAAATTGAGAAGTCCCAACACTGCCTTGTTAGGTGGTTGTTGGAGAATCGGCTTTTGATTCTGGCTGCCCTCCCTCTCCATATAACGCCATGTATGAGGGCGTTTATCGTTTAAAATGTAGCAATGGAACATTTATTGGTAGTGATTGGTAGAGGTATAAACACCTAGGGAGGACCATCATTTTAACCGTATTTATTCTACCTATGAGGGCCAGGGGTAGAGTCTGCCACCTTTCACAGTCCTCTGCCAATTTTTTTACTAATGGTTCATAGTTGGTGGCATACAGTGTTCCCAGTTTTACTGATAGAAATATACCCAGGTATTTTAATTTGCTAACCATCATCAGCCCCCCAAAGTCCTGAGAGAGCCGAGGTCTTTCCAATTGCCCAATGCGGAGGAGCTCGCTCTTCATCCAGTTTACCTTATGCCCTGACAAACAGCCATACTCTTTCAATAGGTTATGCACTGTGGGTAGATCCCTGACCGAGTTATTCAGGTGTAGTAGCAGGTCATCTGCATATAGTGCTATCTTGTGCTCTCTCTCACCCCCTTGGAAACCCTCAATCCCCTCATGATTTCTCGTGGCTGCAGCAAGTGGCTTCAGTACAAACACATATAGGAGTGGGGACAGGGGGCAACCCTGCCTGGCTCCCCTGCCTAAGACAAACGGAGCAGTCAGGACCCCATTTACCAATATTTGAGCCGAAGGTTCAGTGTATAGGATTTTGATGCACTTTAGGATCCCTGATCCCATTCCTTGATATCTGAGGGTTTCAAACATAACCCCCCATTCGACCCTATTGAAGGCCTTTTCGGCGTCAAATGCCAAGACTGCTGACCCGTGTCTGGCAGCCGTCCTACCCCAGGTGTGTATTACATTTAAAATTCTTCTAATATTGTGTTTCCCCTGCCTGCCTCACACAAACCTGGATTGATCCATGTGAACCAGGGAAGGGAGGACAGGCTCCAACCGTGCTGCCAGCACCCTTGCCAGGATTTTGTAGTCCGCTGTGAGCGGTAATATGGGGTGATAGGAGGCACATAATGCGGGGTCCTTACCCGGTTTAGGGAGGACTGTAATGGTGGATGCCCTCATGGTGGGGGGCATTATCCCTTTCTCCAACCCCTCCTGTAGTGCATCAAACAATGGGTCAATTACTCAGGTTTGAAAGGCCTTGACAAAATCAATGGGCAACCCATCTAGACCCGGGGCCTTCCCTTCGCTTAGTGATTTGATGGCTGATCATATTTCCAACTTCTCTAGGGAAGTTTCTAGTTCCAGCTCCCTAGCTGGGGATAGTTCTGAAAATGGGGCTTTGGCGAAGAAGTTCCGTAGTTGTTGTGATGTCGGGGACACCTCAGAGGTGTACAGTTTTTGGTAAAATTTCTCAAACTCGGCCCCTATCTCTGAGGTGGATGTTGTCGTTATGCCACCTGATGTCTGAATTTGGTTGATGGTCCTATCCCTCTCTTTTTCATCAGTTGTCAGGACAGAAATCTACCCCCCCCCCCATTACTGTCGAAGTATGCACCAGCACCTGACAACAAGATGGATCTTTCTATCCCCACCATGTTCAAGAGATGAAATCTCCACTTTAGTTTTTGTATTACTCTATATAAAGGTTGTATAGGTCTTTTTATATGTGTCGCTTTGAAGGCTTTAATTTTATTCCTAGAGTGTTGGACCTCTTTCTGAGCCACCTTCTTCCCATGTGCCGAGTAAGAAATGACCTGCCCCTGGCATATGCTTTCATGGTCTCCCATCTGGCCACGTGTGATGTTGCCCCTCTTTTATTATGCATCAAAAATTCTTCAAGTGTGTTAGCCATAAATATAGAAAAGTGTCTGTCCTTTAACAGAAGTGGTGCTAGGCACCAGGTTCTTTGAGGGGGAGGTCTCCCACCGCCAGGTCCATGGGCACAGTGAGATGGGCATGATCAGAGATCAGTGTTGGGGAATAACAGGCGTGTCCCACGCTGCACAGGGGAAAGGCACTGACCAGAACCAGGTCCAATCTGGCATAAGAGTGATGAACTCCATACATCAAATCAGAGAGAAAGTGCCCTCCACATCTCCCAATGCCACAGCATTTCATGAAGTCTGCAGTGGGATAGAGTTTGACCTATCCAGTATCGTGTCCCTAACACAATTATAATCCCCCCCCCCCAAGTATCCAAGGATCCAGGAAGGTTGCCATATCCAGTGCCATTTTCTGAAAAAATCCCAGATCTTCTTTGTTAGGGGCATATACAAAACCCACCGATATGGAGCTTCACCCTCCACAGTCAGATTGGCCAAGAGATATCTCCTCCCTGGGTCATTGAGCTCTTTATGTATATTGACTGTAGTGCCTCATGGCACCCATATGGATACACCTCTAGCTTTGGTGGAAAAGCAAGCTGAGACCCATTGCCCTCCCATACTCCCCTCAGTCTTCACTGCCTCCTGCTGTGAGATATGGGTCTCCTGCATAAGAATCAGTTGTTTTTTTTTCACTGCTTCATCTCTGCCACCACCCTCTTCCTCTTTACCACAGATTTCAGACCATTAACATTCCAAGTGAACACTTTGACTGAGCTATCCATGATCATCGATAGAGGGTAGTATGATGGCCACCAGATCTTCTCTCCTACTTAGAAACATGCATATCAAGAAGTTTGCATATTAAACACAGAGCATGTACCCATTTTGCACAGCTTTAATCCCCCCAACTATTCCCCCTGCTCCCTCTGAGAATTACAAAATAGATAACCCCAACAAAATCTGTCAACTGGGCAGTATAACTTCCCACATCCCCCTCCCTTCCCTTACCCATGATTGGGCCCCAAAATGCCCTGTCAGCTTCCCTTTGCTCATAGATGGTGAGTAGTGTGTGTGAGTTGGGCATCTCATCAACTCACACCATTTTGAGGTGCACTTCTGCACCTCAATCCCAGAACCTGCACAGGCACCGACCCATGTTACTTAACCATAGTAACTTCACAATTATATAATGAAGGAGCAGAGCTCTGGTACCTGTGGTCCTGTTGCTTCTTTAGCAAGGTCCTCCAGCAGCTGTCTGGACACTGAGAGCATTTTGCACTAATTCATGATCTCTGTGAGTGGGTGTTCATCAAGGCTGCTTCCACCCTGGAAAGAAAAGCATAACACCAAGTGTCTTGTCCTTTTGTTTACATCAGCAGTTTGTTTTGCTCCCAATCTCTGCTTACCACCCCCTTTGCCCCACCGTCCTGCCTCCCCTCTCTTCCCATGATTCAACATTCACTCCCTCTTCATTAATACGTACTCCAAGCCATGAAGAAAAAGAAAACTATATCTTAGCTACGAGGTGAAGCTCCCTATTAACACTTAAGCAAACATCTATTGACAACAGGTTTGAATACATATGCAATCCCCCCATGCTGCTATTTAATACAGCACATACTTTCAATAGTCCTTGGCTCCCCCCCCCAACAGAGATAGTTTAAGTAGTAATTAACTTCATTGCTACTTTCCCCTATATTTTTTTATGAGGATTACCATTCTAACAATCTCCCCGGTTTTATCCTCCCACCCCTTTACTTTCCCCCATCAACACATGCATCATGGCCTTGAATTCAGGAATCAGCACTTCCTGATGAATAGTCCACTGAAAAAAGTTCAAGCAAAGAGAGGCCACCCGCTGGTACTGACATCCCCAGATGTGGTCAGGTTGGCCATTGAAGAAAGGCTAAAATCCAAGTTTTGAGCAAGTACTTCAGGAGGGTGCCATCGGCAGTGTCAAGAGCTACAGTCTCTAGTTGTAGAGCATGAAGTCCAAGGGCCTAGTACATAAAAAGGCAACATGCTCTACTCAGCTTTCGGCCCCTGCCTTTACCAGTCGACCCCCCCATTAGATATTATGTCATCTTCAAAGTGATTATGCATACGAATGAAGTAGCAAGTTCTGTGAGCAGTCCTGCACGAGTCTCCTTGCTAGTGAGCTACAAGGCTGCTTTGCCAACATGTGGCATGATGCATAGAAACATAGAAACATAGAAGTTGACGGCAGATAAGGACCGCAAGGCCCATCCAGTCTGCCCATTTCTTTTTCTACCTTATAAATGTGCCATCGGCCTTTGCTCTGTCAGTGGCCTATCTATTCATAGTCATTTGTATTGCTCCCTTATGCCTATCCCATGCCTGTTTGAAGCCCTGCACTGTATTCATAGCCACCACTTCTTGTGGTAAGCCATTCCATGCATCCACCACCCTTTCTGTGAAAAATAATTTCCTCACATTCCCCTTAATTGGCCTCCCTCTAATCTCATGCTGTGTCCTCTTGTCCTGCTATTTTTCTTATATTTAAACATGTTAGACTCTTTCACCTTGTTTATGCCCTTAATGTTTTGAATGCCTCGATCATATCACCTCTCTCCTCCTTTTGCTCAAGGTGTACATATTGAGCTCCGTTAATCTGTCCTCATATGTCTTCTGATGCAGTCCCTGCACCATTTTGGTTGCCCTTCTGGACTGCCTCAATTTGGTTAATGTCCTTGTGAAGGTGTGGCCTCCAATACTGCATGCAGTACTCCAGATGGGGCCTAACCAGTGTCTTGTACAGAGGATTATTACCTCCCTCTTACGACTTGTGATACCCCTACTAATACACCCTAACACCCCTAGCCTACCTACTGCTTTAGAGGTCTGCTTGATGATTTTAGGTCATCAGTGATGATGATGCCCAAGTCTCTTTCTTCCTTTGTGACTGCTAGCAACTCCTCCCAGCCTATAGGTGGCTTCGGGTTTCTCTTCCTATGTGCATGATTTTGCACTTCTTTGCATTAAATCCCAGTTGCACTCTTCTGACCATTCTGCTAGTTTATCTAGATCTCTTCTCATTCTGCCCACCCCATCTGGATCATCTACCCTGTTGCAGATCTTGGTGTCATCTGCAAACAGACAAGCCTTACCCTCTAGTCCATCTGCAAGGTCACTAATGAAGATGTTGAAGAGGACTGGCCCCAGGACTGATCCCTGAGGTACCCACTTGTGACTTGCATCTTCTGACTGTATACCATTTACCACCACTCTCTGTTTTCTGCAAGTCAACCAGTTTGCCACCCAGTTCACCAACTTCTGACCCACCCCAAGCCTACCCAGCTTATTTATCAATCTCTATGTGAACAGTGTCAAAAGCTTTGCTGAAGTCAAGGTAGGCACATCAACTGCTCCCCCTTGGTCCACCACTCTGGTTACCCAGTCAAAGAAATCTATGAGATTAGTTTGACAGGACCTTCCTTTGTAAACCCATGCTGTCTTGGATCCTGTGCCCTATGGATTCCAGGTGTTGCACTATCCTTTCCTTAAGGGTGTCTCCATAATCTTGCCCACTACTGAGGTAAGACTGACCGGTCTGTAGTTCCCCGCCTCCTCCCTGCTACCACTCTTGTGGGCGGGATCACATGAGCCCTTCTCCAGTCTTCTGGGACCTCTCCTGTGCTCAGAGACTCACTAAACAATTCTGCTAATGGCTCTGCTAGTTCCTCCTTTAGCTCCTTAAGTACTCTGGGATGTATGCCATCAGGTCCCATTGCCTTATCCACCCTGAGCTTAGCAAGCTCTTGTAGGACCCTTTCTTTGTGAAGGGAGTAGTGCTCACCTCCCTCCCCTGTGTCCATGATGCTGAGCTGTGGGCCCTGTCCTACCTTCTCTTCAGTAAATACTGAGCAAAAGTATCTATTTAGGATAGATGCCTTTATAGGGTCCTCCTCCTCACATGCTCCCTTTTCTCCATTAAGCTTAGCAATACCCCCTCTGGACTTTCTCCTTTCACTAATGTATCTATAGAAAGTCTTGTCACCTTCTTTTACTGTTCGTGCTAGTGTTTCCTCAGTTTGGGACTTTGCCTGCCTTACTGCCTTCCCTGCTCCTTAGGGCAGTTTCGTATGCCTCCTATCTTCATCCCGCTGTGTTCCTTATATTTCCTGAAGGCCAGCCTTTTGGCTCTGACCTTTCTGCTACTGTATTTGAGAACCAAAGTGGTTTCCTTCTTCTTTGCACTTCCTTTTCTGTCTAACACAATGGGATGTTGCTTCAAGTATTGCATCCTTAATGCTTGCCCACTTTGCCTGTACCCCCTCACCTGTGTTTCTTTTTGCCAGGGCTAGCTTAACTCTGTTGACCATCTTATCAAAGTCAGCTCCTCTGAAGTCCCATATTTTTGCCTTGGAATGGGATGATTTAGATGTAGTAGCCAAATTGAACCATACCATGTGATGGTCACTGGCCCCCAGGTGACCTTCTACCTGGAGATCTGTGATCCCTTCTTTGTTAGTCAGTACTAGATCTAGGATAGCCCTGTCTCTTGTGGCAGCTGCAGCTGTGTAATAGTGGCTGAGCCCGCTGGGACTAGGCCGCATTTACAGGGGGACCACCAAGCACAACATTTAGCCAGGTATTAACATGAAAGTTTATGATAAAAAAATAGTAACTATAACATACTAAAATGCCAGCAGAGTAGGCCTCATGGTCTGGTGAGTCTGCTCAAGAATCAGCACCCATTTGGGGCACCGTTGCTGCCTTCCCTGCCTCCCCCATGGAACCCCTCCATCCCCTGACTGAAGTTCTCCTCCAGTTTTGGCATTACTCAGTTTCATCCTCCCCGTCTACCTGTCCCAGCTTCGCTTGAACCCATCCACAGTATCCACATCCACCAGTTCCACTGGCAGTGCATTTCAGGGTTCCACCACCCTCTCAGTGAAGTAATGCCTCCTTCTCTCTCCTCTGAGTCTCCACCCACCAGCCTCAATTTGTGCCCTTGGTGGCCCCTACCTCCCTCTGATGGAACACCCTATTTAGGCTTACCCTATTTACCCTCTTTAGATACTTGAACACCTCAATTATATCCCATTTGTCCCTCCTCTCCACCAGGGAGTACAGGTTCAGCTCCTCAAGTCTCTTCCCCATAGGAACTCCTTCCCAGACCCCATATCACTCTGGTCACCCTCCTCTGGACTCTCTCCAGGAAAGCAATGTCCTTTTTTTAGTGCAGACATCAAACTGCACACAGTTTTCAAGATGTGGTCTAACCAGGCAGTTATACAGAGGGAGAAGCACATCCTGGCTTCTTGAGGTTATCCCCCTTGCAATGCACCCCAGCATTTTATTTCCTTTGGCCGCAACCATCCTGCAATGCTCAGAGTTGTTCATTTTGGCATCCACCACCACCCCAAGGTCCCTCTCCGCACTCGAGGCCAGCAGTGTTTCCCCTCCCAGGGTGTACACATGAGCTGAGTTCCTAAGCCCCAGGTGGAGAACCCTGCATTTCCCTATATTAAATTTCCATTTCCAGGTATGTGACCATCTCTCCAGAGTCTCCAGGTCCTCCTGTAGGGTTACTCTACCCTCCTCCCCATCCACCACCGCCCCCAGCTTCGAGTCATCTGCAAAGAGACTCATCTCACTCCTGATACCTCTTGTGATGTCTGAGATGTAAGTGTTAAACAGGAGTGGGCCCAGCACTGATCCATGTGGGACCCTGCTAATGACCCTCCTAGGAGATGAGACCCCCCCCAACCATCACCTTCTGAAAATGCCCAGATACCCAGTTCCCTATCCACCTGACCATCCATTCCCCTACCCCCATTTCCCCTAGTTTGTCCAGCAGCCCAGTATGTGATACCAAATTAAATGCCTTGCCGAAGTCTAGAAAGAGAACATCCACCAGCCTGCCCTGGCCCAGCGCTTTCGTCACCCAATCCACAAGGTTAGTCTGACACGATCTGCCCAGAGCAAAGCCATGCTGGAGATCATCCAGGTATCCCTGTGTTTCCAGAAACACCCTCTGCCTTTTCTTTAAGATGGCCTCCATCAATTTGCCCACCACTGACATCAGGCTGACAGGCTTGTAGTTCTTCGGCTCCTCTCTTGAGCCACCTTTGTGGGTAGGCACGATGTGGGCCAACCTCCAATCCTGAGGCACCCTCCTCATCTGGAGGGAAGTGTTAAAAAGATCCACAAGAGGTGCAGCCAGGACATCCGCCAATTCCTTTAGCACCCTGGGATGAACCCCATCCGGACCAGGTGCCTTCTCCATTCTTAGGGACTTGAGGGCTTCCCACACCCTACCAACAGGGATTTCAACATCTGTGACCCCTCTCCCATCTGCAGGTCCAGCCTGCCCCCCTTCCGTATGGTACAACCCCACCATCCTCCCTAGTGAAGACCAAGGCAAAGTACTCAAGTACCTCTGCCTGCTCCTCTGCCTCCTCAGACCACCCCCTCCCCAACCTCAGCCACTAATCTGCCCCTTCACTTTCCTTCTTTCCCTGATATACCTAAAGAACCCTTTTTCACTCCTCCTGATCCCCTGCACCAACATCTGCTCTATCCTCGCCTTGGCCGATCTCACCACCCTGGTGACCTTTCTGACCATCATATACTTTCCCTTGTCCATAACCCGATGTGAACACTTGTACCGTCTATAAGTAGCCTTCTTCTCCCTCACCGCTTCCTGGACCTCCCTGGTCCACTAGCTTGGCTTCCTGGCCCTACCAAACTTGCGTCTTATCTTTGCGCAGGCCTTGGTAGCCTCCTGGAGCCCCCTTTTAATGATTTCAGTGTCCATGCCCAGCCTGATCCCCTCCAAATGACCCTTAAGGATCCCCTCCATACCCTTGAAATCCACACCTCTAAAGTCAACTACCACTGTCTTTGTGCAATCTTCTTCTCCCCTCAGGTCCAGGGAAAACCAGACCATGGCATGGTCAGTCTTGGCCAGTGGGTCCCCCACCACTAGATCCTTAACCAGGTTGTAGTTCGCCAGGACCACATCCAGGATATGTCCCTCTCTCATTGGGTCAACCACCTGCTGGTTAAGGAACATGTCCTGGAAAATGTCTAGCAGCCTCTGCTCCCTGGCAAATGAGGACATCATAGTTCCCCAATCAGACCCTGGAATGTTTAGGTCCCCCAGTACCACCATCCTAGCCCCCTGACCACAGTGGTCCCTAAGATTTGCCACCAAGCCTTCTTCTAGATCTTATCCCTATGCTGTTCTTAATGATGAGTGCTACTCCTCCCCCCCCGCCCACAGCCCTGTCCTTTTTGAACATAGCATACCCACTCAGGTTTAGGTCCCAGCCACGCCCAGGAGTGGCCAAAGTTTTAGTGACAGCTGCCACATCCACTTCCCCTTCTACTAGCATTGCCTGGAGCTCAGGCATCTTGTTACCCATGCTCCTGGCATTAATCAGGACCATCCTCCATCCCTTCACCTTACCCGCCCCCCCCAGTTCTCCAACCTGAGAGCTCCCAGGTAGCTGCCTGCTCGAACCCCCTTGTGCACAGTTGGATGCTCCTGTTTTGTACTCCCCCTCCCCATTTGGGGGAGAAGACCGATCACGTCCTTGATGGGCATGCTAGGGCCAGCCTCAAGCCCCAGCCCCCCTCACAAGTTTAAACCTCACTAGCTTGGATAAATCTGGCCAGTTTTGCTTCAGTACTTCCTTCCCCCAAATTGAGATGGACCCTATCCCATTGCATGCCCTTGTCCTCCCAGGTTGCACCCCAGTCCCCCACAAACCCATACCCCCTAACCTCACACCACTCACCGAGCCATTCATTATCTTCTCTAATTTATAAGTGCCTGACTTTGTGCTCCCCTTTCCCCAGATGGATCTGCAGCTCCAGCAGGTTAATTACAGCTCTTGAAATATTACAAATGAATACGGCAGTCTCTGTTACTGATCAGCTTGCCTCGAGGTTCTGTCTGTTAGGGGATCTCCTCTCTTCCTGTCTGGCTACTTTGTTAACCCATTTCTCTGCTTCTAGGTAGTTCGTAAAGGACTTAGGGGCACTCCAGGATGGTTGATCCTGGCTTTGCAGGGTAGAAGAAGGAGAACGTCCACCCCATGGCATGCAACTTAGATTTGACAGCATTACATTTTTGACACTTCCCTTGCAGACCTCAGCTGTAGTCTTGGTAAATTGCAACTCTGGAGTTGCCAAATTGGATTGACCCTTGCTTTTTGGCTGCAGTCAGGACTGCTTCCTTATCTGTGATGTGCAAGTATTTAATTAAGCAGTGCCTTGGGTGGTCTTTTGGCTTGGGGGGGGCCCACTCTATGCGCCTGATCTGTTTTATAATTCTCTGCTTCAGGAGGGTGTTTGAGATTTTTTATTATCCACTGGTGCAGTCCAATCACTGGATTTCTCCCCTCTGACCCCTCTGGTAGACCTACAATGCGAAGGTTTGAGCGTTGGGAGCAGTTCTCCTGATCATCTACTCGCTCCAGCAGCTCCGCTATTGTCTCTGCATAATTAGTCTTGTTTCTTGTTAATGTATGAAACAAATCCTCTAAATCACTCACACTGTGCTGAAGCTCTCCAATATGAGTAGAGTGAGTTGTAGTGGTCTCCACGAGACCGGTCACCACTAACTGCAGATGCACAATTTGGGCCATGTTGTTTGTGAATCCGGCCCTCATTTCGTGCTGCATAGCTTCCAGCATAGATGGCATCCCCACCAGTGAGCACACCAGCACAGACATTACAGGCTCCTCCTCCACTGCCGTTTTGGGCCTGTTGGCGCGTGTGAGTGTCTGGGCCATCCCACTGCTCTTTTTGAGTTTTCGTGGCCCCAAATGGGAGTTTCGATTGCCGTTTTTTTTATTTTGTCTCTGCCATATGCCACTGCTTCTGTTCCCTTACTGAAAGCGGTTAGTGCCTGTGCAGGAATTGGGGTAAATGTCAACTTCAACAAAGATGCCCAGGGAGTTCAGCTAAATCACGACCACCATCATGTCTGTGCAAGCCCCGTCCCTACAAATTTATCTTAACCTACTCATTTGTTATTTGACTGCCGTCTCTCTCCCCCCACCCCAACACATGTACGGTGCAAGCCGGTTATAACAGACGCATCTGTGCACACAACTTTTGTCTGCTATATCCAGTGTCCATTATATCCAGAGGCAGTGGAGCCTGTGTTAGGTGTGTCTATGTATGTGAGCAGGGGCTCTGCGTGAATGAGAAACTATTATAAAACGTCACAAATTACTTAGAATCCTGCCTAGCATATATGTTTCTGTACTTTGTGTGTTTATTTAGAGTTAGTTGTCAGGAAAAACAATTTTTTTATGAAGTTTATTGCAGAAGGTAAGAAGATAGTAACTCTAGTGGATGAATGTTTGGGTTATAGGACTGTAAGAACAAAAGCAATTGTACTGTAAGGGTTTTGTTAAAAAATAAAGTCACTTCCATTTTAGTGTAATCAACTAATAAAAGTTTATGTGGCTTATGGAGAATTATTTTGTAAGAAATTTAATCTCTGTAGCTCTTCCATCTAAATTCTACATTTGCCAGATTTCCTCACCAGCTCCCCCACAAAGAAAAAATGCACTACAAATACCTAGAAAAGCTTTAAGATGTCCGTTATAAGCAATGTTTCTGTCCATTATAACCAGAGGAAAATGCTTTGAATTTGATATATTTGCTTTGGGAAATCAGTTTTTGTCCACTGTAACCGCCTGTCCATTATAACAGTGTCCATTATAAATGGAGTGCACTGTATTACCCATTACATTCCTTTACTGAACTAGTATACTGCCAATGCAATAACTGCTATGCTGCCTAAATTAAAGTTAATAGAATTCTTGGCAGTGTGGCCCAGTACTGCTTATTATATGGGCAGTCTGCATGGACTCCACTTTATATTTGGATTCAGGCTTTTGGAATACCTTGATAATACAGAACACTGCTTTTTTCTAATTATAGTCTTCCTCAAAAGTGTTGCTGTGTGACTACCAGCATGCTTGCCAGTTAGCCTCTTCAATGAGACCCCAGGGCGCATTCAGTGTTCCCAATTCATGTATCCACCACATTTCTCTTTTTTCTACCATTCTGTTATAATTCCCCTTCCCCCAGATTGTTTCTGAACTTGTCCCAAACCCCCAAATATAACTTGTACCACTGTGTGTCCCCGATCCGCATACTGATGTGCTAAACTTGATTTCTTATCTTCTAATTGTGCTCTTGTGCACTGCTATTCTTTTTTATTTTTAATTTTCTCAGGGTCTTGCTTATGTACAGATGATCACAAGGGCATTGTATCACATATATGACTCCCATAGTATTATATGTGCTATGTGATTTTATCCTTTGTGTTTCTTCTGTGTATGGATGTCTAAATGCATCCCTTCTACTAGTGTGTCCACATTCAACACTTGTTTTTCTATATGTAGTTTTTGCAGCTTTTTTCCCTTTTTCCCCCTGACCTGGGACCCCGGCAAACACACACACATGTGTGCGCTGAGGCACACACGCACGCCGGGTACTGGCTCAGCCTCTTCTGCCCCACACCTGGCAATCGCTGCCACATCTTGCACCTACATTTCCCATCAGACCTCCACCCGATGGGAGTAGAACTACGATGGGGGTCAGACAACCACCCCTGGGAGGGAAGAGCTGCCGTCGGCTGCTCAGTCCCACTCCCTCCCCCCCATGCCGCACCCTGATGACCCTAAGTTGTTCCTGAACCTGGGTCACCAGCACAGTGCGAGGTAAGGCATCCAGCTCCTCAGGCCTCAGCGTCACTAGGCCAGCTCACATTCAACATTTTTAAAGGACCTAATAGTAATTGTCCTATGTTGTCTTTTTGAGTTCTCATTTCTGTGCACACCAATTTGTTACTTATATTTCGTGTCTTTTTTGAGGTTATAAAAGGCCTCTGTGAGAATGTACCAGCAGTACTAGGATGAGTTTGTAAGATTTTCCAATTGTGAAGTAATATTCTTCTTATTTTGGGTATTTGGACACAATGCACAGTGGAAAAAAGCACTCTGTTTTTCTGAGTTTTGTCTTTTAACCTTTCTACTAGTGCTTCCCGTCTGGGAATAATACAGTTTACGCTTTTGTGTGTTTTGACTAATGTGGACCTGCTGTACTTTCTTTCTTTGAATCTTCGTGATATGACTGTGTTTTCCTTTTGAAAGGATTGTTTTTGTGAACAATTCCTTTTCACTCTTAAAAGCTGTGAAAAAGGTGTGCTTTCGATTTTTTGATTCCTTTTCTAGGGTGAAACTATTTGCATGCAGAGCTGTGTTTCTAGCTGTACTTTTTCTAAATAATGTAGTCTCTAATCTCTTTCCATTTTTTGCTATGGTGATATCCCAAAAAATATCCCTTGCTTTCACTAATAGTGGCTGTAAACTGTATATTGAGGATCTCTGGAATTAAGATAAACCATAACCTCCTGTAACAGTTTTGAACTTCCTTTCCATAGAAGGAGTATATCGTCAATAAAACATTTCCAAAATAGTATTTCAGTTATATATGAGTTGTTTTCATTATCTGAATTCAATACATGTTGCTTTTCAAACTCATACATGTGTGACTCTGCATATCCTGGTGCCATGGTACTTCCCATGGCCATTTCCTTAATTTGGCCATAAAACTTGTTCTCAAATTTAAAGTAGTTACTTTGAACCACTGTATTTGCCATATCTTGAAAAAGTTTTGTTTTAGGCCTTAGATTTACTGGTCTGGTGTCTAGAATTTTTCCCATGGCTTATACGCCACCATCATGCAGGATTGAGGTGTATAATTCTTTAACATCTATAGTGACCAGAATAATGTGTGTCATATTCTGACATACACTCTGTGGAGACCATGGCTTGTACACCACCATCATGCAGGACTGAGGTGTATAATTCTTTAACATCTATAGTGACCAGAATAATGTGTGTCATATTCTGAGATACACTCTGTGGAGACCATGGCTTGTACACCGCCATCATACAGGACTGAGGTGTATAATTCTTTAACGTCTATAGTGACCAGAATAATGTGTGTCATATTCTGACATACACTCTGTGGAGACTGGGGACATGCCCAGTTTTCTTAAGGCTGGGGAGACTGGAGGCTGAGCTAGCATGGCTACAAAGGGAATTGTCCTGGGTGAAAGGTGAAATCATCAGGAGAATCACTGAAGGCAATCAGGTAGTAGAAAGGAAACAGGCCAGCTGGGGGGACGGGAGGTGGAGGGGCAGGTCACACAGGGGGTTAGGGAGAGTATGCCCAAATCAGGAGAGGGGGATACGACGAGCAGTATAAGCAGTGTTTTTGCACAGGAGGCTCAAATAGATATTGGTCCTTAATGAAGCTGATGGAGCATGAAGAAGTCAATGGGATAGAGGTTAAAGGGAATAAGGAGCCATGCCAGGAAAGGCAGAAAAAGACGGAAGCAAGGGCTGATCAGGCTAAGGAGGACAATGGGAAGGGCAACACCAGAAAAGAAAGGAGAAATAGCATTGGGGGACATGATGTAACAGTTAAGGGCGAGAAAGAGAGGAGCAGGGAAGCAGAAGGGGGTGTCCTAAGGAGGGAACAGAGAGGGGCACAAGCTACAGGCATCCAGGGAGAGAATGGGGTACTGGGGACAAGGATAGAGAGCAACAGGAACAGAATAGGCAGAGGCTGGAGGAGGCATGGGATGGGGAAAGACTAGGGACCATCCAGAGGGGCAGGGGGGACAAAAGGATAGTGGGGCTACGGGTGGAGGAGGAGGAGGAGGAGGAAGGTGTCCGGGGGAGGCCAAGAAGAATGCGGGAGAAAGCCAGGTAAGGGTGGTGGAGGCACCCTTAGGTTTACTGCAGGAAAAATAGGTAATAGTGTATGGGGACTCTATTATTAAAGGGATCCACTGGCTAAGAAAGGGAGTAGCCTTCAAGGGGAGGTTGTTTTTTTTGTGAGCCAGGGATGGAGGCGAGCAGGGCACTCCCAAAAATTAAGGAGTGCTTTAGGCTGACTGGGGGAAAACCTAACCTGGTTCTCCACCTAAGTACAAATGACCTGGCCGAGGAGGAGGTGGGGGAGGTGCAGAAGAGATTTATGGAGCTAGCTAGAGGGTGCAAAGGGATGGTGGATTCCATAGCTTTTTCAGAAGTTCTGCCAGTACACTGCGCCAATACAGCTAGACAATTGAGAATCAAAGACTTTAATCACTGGCTAAAGCAGTGGGGTAGGAGGGAGGGCTACGAATGTGTAGGAGATTGGGGGGACACATGGGTTGACCAGCATCTGTATGCGAGGGACAGGTTGCATATAAATGATGAGGGGGCTAGGATTATGAAGGGGAAACTTCAGGGATACATAGATAAAATACTAGGAAGGCTTTAAACAAGGAGAGGGGGAGGGCGAAGCTCGGTGTAGCCCAGTAGGAATGGCAGGAGGATCTGACCTAACTCGCTATCCTCCACAGTTGGGGGTGAGAGAAGCCGAAAGAGAGGGAAGGGAGAGAAAAAGGGCTGGCAGAGGGGCATGCTAACAAACACCAGGAGTCTAGGTAATAAGATGGAAGATCTACTGGCGGTGGTGGTGGAGGATGACCTGGACCTAAGTGCAGTTACAGAGACCTAGTGGATTGAAAACCACATTTGGGAGGTTGAAATACCTGGGTATGTACTGTACAGGAGGGATGGGATAGGAAAAAAGGGGGGGTTGCCCATCATGTAAAAGACGGGATTAGGGCGATGATGTGTGGGGGAAGGGATGGACCAGCAGAGAACCTATGGGTCACTTTAAGCAAAATGGGGAGCAAGGCAGTGAAGTTAGGAGTGGTCTACAGACCACCAAATCAGGGGGAGGAAATAGACAGGTAGGTGGCAAGGGAGATACAGGAGATGGCTAGCAAGGGGGAAGTCGTGGTGGTGGGAGATCTAAATCTACCGGATGTGGCTTGGGACATCCCGGCAGCATCCACAGAAAGGAGTAGGGAGTTGCTGGAAGCCTTGTAAGAAGTGTTTGTCAGTCAACTGATTATGGAACCAACTAGGGGGAGTGCCATACTCAACCTGGTTATGACAAATGGGGACAGTGTTGAGGGAGTGGAGGTTGGGGAAAATTTGGGTGACAGTGACCATAGAACAGTAAACTTTAGAATCAGAAAAGGTCAGGATAAGAGCAGTTCCAACACTAGAGTGTTAGACTTTAGAAAGGCAGACTTTAGGAGGATGAGGGCAATGGTTCAGAAGGAACTAGAGGAGAAGGAAGAATTGGAAGATGTGGAGGAGCTCTGGGGCAAATAAAGAGAGGAATATGGAAGGTGACAGAACTGTGCGTTAGGATGGTTAGCAAGAAAAGGAGGGGGAGGAAACCACTTTGGTTTGTAACTGAAGTGAGGAGTGCAGTTAGGGAGAAAAGGAGGGCATTCAAGGTATATAAAGCATTGCAGAGGGAGGCCGACAGGGAGGTATATAAGGAAAAACTGCGGGAAGCGGGGAAGGTGATCAGACGGGCAAAGGCTGAAATAGAAGAGTGTATAGCAAGGGAGGTAAAAAGAGGGGACAAGAGGTTTTTCAGATACGTGAGTGACAGAAGGAAGGGGAAGTGCAGGATTATGAAGCTCGTGGGGCAGTGGTGGAAGGAGATATAGAAAAAGCCAAGGTCCTGAATAGATACTTCGCATCGGTCTTCACAATGGAAGAGGGGAAGGGGACACAATTGGAAAGTAGGGGAAGAATGGGTAGAGAGATGGAATCAAGTCCCTTCACAGAGGCTAGGGTATTGGAAGAATTAGAAAAGCTATGGACAGATAAGGCGATGGGCCTGGATGGGATTCACCCGAGGGTACTCAAAGAATTAAGACAGGAATTAGCAGCACCCCCTATGAGGTTATTTAACCTGTCACTACACAAGGGAAGGGTTCCTGGTGACTGGAAGAAGGCCAAGATAGTACCCCTACATAAGGGGGGGAGGAAGGAAGGAGCCAGGAAACTACCACCTGGTTAGCTTAACCTCTGTGGTCAGAAAACTAATGGAGGTGCTTATTAGAGAAAGGTTGATAAAATATCTAGAGGAAGAGGGCCTCCTAAATGACAACCAACATGGATTTACAGGTGGTAGGTCTTGCAAGACCAACCTGATTGAATTCTTTGACAGAGTGATGGAGATATGGGACCAAGGGGGGGGGGCAGTGGACATGGCCTACCTGGACTTCAGGAAGGCATTTGACACTGTCACCCACAGGAGGCTGATAGGCAAGGTAGATAGCTTAGGAGTAGGGAGCAAGCTCACAAGCTGGTTAGAACACTGGTTGGAGGGGAGGACACAGAGGGTTATGGTGAATGGGGTGCACTCAAAGGAAGAAAGGGTGTGGAGTAGGGTTCCCCAGGGGTCTGTGTTGGGACCCATACTCTTCAACATATACATTGGGGACATCAAGGAGGGACTTCGGGGGAAAATGTGTCTGTTTACGGATGACATAAAGATATTCAGCAACATGGTTGATACGGCGGAAGGAGGGTGGAGGATATGAGGGAGGAGTTGGTTAGGCTGGAGGAGTGGTCAGAAAGGTGGCAGCTGCAGTTCAGTATAAAAAAGTGCAAAATTATGCACATAAGGCAAAAGAATCCAAAGGCGAAGTACCAGCTTGGGGGGCTGGAGGTAACAGAACAGAAAAGAGACCTGGGGATCACTATTTCAGACAACCTGAAAACCTGGAGTTACTGTGACAGAGCTGCAGGAAAGGTACTCAGAATGCTGGCATGCATCGAGAGGGGATTCACAAGCAGGAGGAGGGAGGTGATCCAGCCACTATACAAAACCATGATCAGACCACACATGGAATATGGGCTCCAGTTCTGGAGGTCATACTGGCAAGAGAACAAGGACAGGTTGGAAAGAGTCCAGAGAAGAGCAACCAAGATGGGGAGGGTGTTGCAGGGGAAGTCTTATGAGGAGAGGTTGGAAGTACTGGGCCTGCACACACTGGAGGAGAAGAGGGAGATGGGGGTTATGGTGGAGACATTCAAGTATTTGAAGGGCATAAACAAGGTGAGGGTCGACAGCATCTTCAGAATGAGTAAGAACAATTCCACTAGAAGGCACACCTACAAACTGGATGGGGGAAGATTCAGAGGGGGCATCAGGGGGAGGTTCTTTACTGAGAGGGTGATAAAGCCATGGAACAGTCTGCCAGAATGGGTGGTGTGGGTGAATACGGTAGACAGCTTCAGAAGAGCCTGGATTAGATACATGGGCCTAATGGGCAGGGGGCAGGCTGGTAAAGGAGAGGGGGTCTTCTTGGGGGTTACGGCAGACTGGATGGGCTGTGGGGTCCTTTTCTGCCAACAGTTTCTATGATTCTATGCTATCAGTAGTATGATTCAGTTCTTCCAACATGCGGAAGCACGTGACTGGTGTGTCTCATACTGTATGCGTGGGGATACTTTCAATTAGGGGATGCAGATAGTAGTTCAAGTAAGAGGACAATGGTTCCAGAATGGAATCTATCCTGGAAACAATTGGCCTTTCTGGTTTTTTTTTCTGATTTTTATGTATTTATGGAATACTATAAGGATATTCTTTGATTAAGAGCTCCCTTTCCCAGTTCCTAAGCCATCCTAACATAGTCATTTCTTCAACAAATTGGGCTATCTTGCGCTGACGTTCATTCAGTGGGTCTCCCTGAAAAAGTGCATAATTTTGTGTTACATTGAAAAGCTATTTATACATTATCTGTATTAATCTGTACTTTGTATGAGTATGGAACCACTCTTGTCTGCTGGTTTGACTATTATAGTGCCATCTTATTATAGTGCCATCTTCAGCTAATTTAGATAATGCTGTTTTTAGTTCTTTTGTTAAATTGTGCCTTTTTTGTAGTGCTCTTGTAAACTTTTTGTGATTTCCTCATGTACTGTCCCTATATACTGTATACCTCTATTGAATTATTTAAGCATTATTTATGCCTGTTTGTGACATGAAAGGGAACCTATATACTAGTGCTTTTCTAACTTTGGATTTCTCTGCATTCATATCTTCTGTATTTGCAAACTGTGCTTTAAGGCACAGATTTTGACAAAAACACTGAAGGTTGGCTTCTACTTGAAATTTGTTTGTAAGCCTCCCCTCATGAGGGGGCTTATTCTTACCCTTAGGGATCCCCCCAGTGCTTTGTGCGCTGTGGGGGATGTATTTTCTGTTGCCACCACTTGGGTGCAGCAGAGTGGGTGAATATATATATAGAGGGGGTTTAGAGAGAGATGAAGAGAGACTGGCAGGTGTTGCTGGCAGGGTAGTTTGGAGGGGGTCCCCCTCTTAGGCAGGTCAACAGTTTTTGACAGCGGTGTGTCGGGTCCTGGGTTTGGGGTCTCCAAGAGAGGCAGAACAGGCAGGCATTTGCAGTCATTTGGGTCCAGGGTTCCCTTGGGACAGGTGGTGAGAGCATCCGTGTTAGCAGAGGAGTTTGGAGGGCAGGTAATATAGGACATTGGCGGTGTGTTGGGTCCAGTCTGTGGAGGTGTTGTTTTGGTTTGTCGGGGGCTGTGGAGGTGGTGGCAGGGCCTCTACAGGGGATCAGAGGATGGTGGCAGCTTCTCCCAATCTCAGTTCCCCACATCAGCTCAGGGGATGGAAGGTGTGAGTGTGTGGTGGCCTGGACTCGATGAGGCCTGCCATGTCCATGTCTGGGACAGGCCCCAGGACCTACATATGGGTAGGCCTTTAGGCCAATATAGGCCACGCCCATCTCAGACAACAGGATTTCTGCTGGAAGGAGGGAGTCACTGTAACTGTGTGGAGGTCTCGGCTCTGGGGAGAGCCGCGGGGACTGTGTGAGGGAGAATGCTCCATGGACCAGGTCACAACCAGGACAAAAGGGAGGAATGGTTATGGGACCAGCTGTGGAGGTTTCCGTCTGCTAAATATTTGCCCTGAGCATGAATTAGCTTGGGTGTGGGAGAGGAGTACATCACCCCCCCTGAGGAGGAGAAAAACAGATAAAAGGTTCAGCATAAAGGAATCTATAACACAGTAAGGTTCTTACCAGTGACAATGGGTCTTTGTGGATCTTCATGCTTCTGGAATGTGCAGGAATAAATCTCTGGTTCTGGGGTTAGGTTTTCACTGCTGTTTCTGTTGTACGTAACATCCGTGCTTAAGAATGCCTGTAGCTCTCTCTTAACCAGTCTGTTTTATGTAAACAAGTTAGTCCCATGGAGCTGTATTCTTTCAAGTTTTAAGCAACTGGGACCCTGAGTTCTGTAATCATTTAGGAGCTCAGGAGAATAAACTTGATTTGTTTGAGGAAGTCGGAGTCCAATTTGATTATTGCCATGGAAGGATTTTAATTAATTATAAATCCTTTAGTTTTTCAAAGTTGTTCTGGGGTTCTTGAAGTATTGAATGCCATATGCCCTCCTGCTCTGGGTTCAGTGAGTTGGAGAAGCTTGAAGATGATCTGACCATTCTGCCTACCGGATTTCCCTGCTGGGGAGATTCTGAGCATCCTTGTGGCTCGGTGTCATTGGGTTTGAAGACGTCTCAAGGTAAGACACCCATGTTTATGGCTGATTTTAATCTAAAGAGAACTGGTGAGGTTCTAGAGTCTGGGGCCCCCTTCCCACCTTAACACTCGGCCCCTAGACATTAGGAAGAGGGGGCTACAGATTGTGGTGCTCATCTGGATCCTTTCTCTGCCCCAGCAGGTTGTTTCACCCCTAATTCAGAGCCTGGAAGAGCTGGTGAAACCAGCTGCCTTGGGTCTAGGCCAGTGTGCTGCAGTTTTGGTGGGATGGTGTGGAGTAGGCCTGTTTTTAGGATGGCTAGGCCTCAATCCTCTCTCCAGTCCCTAGTGCTCGTATGCATGACTGGGAGGTCATGTGCACACCTCAGTCTTTCTGATTTGCTGCTAGTAAGGTAAACATAGAAACATAGAATTTGACGGCAGATAAGGACCGCTTGGCCCACCCAGTCTGCCCATTTCCCTACCTAATGGATAAGCTACAGATCCTAGTTAACCAGCAGCCTACTTCTTCCTACCCCCACCCCCTAGAATTGCCTTATGACTGTCCCATGCATGCTTGAATTCCACCACTGTTTTTGACTCCACAACCTCCTCCGGAAGGCTGTTCCATGCATCCACAACCCTCTGTGAAAAAATACTTCCCTAAATTACCTCTGACCTGTCCCCCATCTTCAAATTGTGCCTCTTGTTCTTGCACACCTCTTTTTAAAGATGCTACCCTCTTAGACTTTGTTGATTCCCTTGAGGTACTTGAAAGTTTCTATCATGTCCCCCCTCTCCCTCCTTTCCTCGAGGCTATACATATTAAGCTCCTTAAGTCTCTCTTTATGTCTCTTCCGGTGCAGACCCTGCACCATTTTAGTTGCCCTCCTCTGGACAGCTTCCATCCTGTCTATGTCTTTGCAGAGATTGGGTCTCCAGAACTGCACGCAGTACTCCAGATGGGGTCTCACCAGCTGTCTGTACAGAGGGATAATAACTTCCTGTTTTCTACTGGTGATGCCTCTCCCTATGCATCCCAGTATCCCCCCAGCCCTCCTTACTGCCCTCTCACATTGCTTGCCCACCTTAGATCATCTGGTATGACTACCCCAGGTCCCTTTCCATTTTTTTTGTTGTTAGTATCTCACCCCCCATTGTGTACTCTTCCCCTGGTTTTTGTTTCCCAGGTGCATTACCTTGCACTTCTTAGCATTGAATCTAAGCTGCACACATTTGATCATTCCTCTAACTTGCCAAGTCCCTTCTCATCCTTTCCACCACTCAGTATCAACTCTGTTGCAGATCTTTGTGTCATCTGCAAAGAGACATACTTTTCTTCCAGTCCCTCTGCAATGTCACTTATAAAGACACTGACGAGGACCAATCCTAATACTGAAACTCCTGCGGGTGCTCTCTACTAGTAACCCCCTTTCTTCACAGTGGACTCCATTTACTATTACTCTCTGTGTCCTATTATCCAGCCAATTCTTACCCAGGCTGTCATCTTGGGACCCACTCCCAGGCTGGCTAACTTGTATATTAATCTTTTGTGTGGGACTGTGTCAAATGCCTTGCTAAAGTCTAGGTAGGCCATGTCCACAGCCCCTCCCTGATCTACTACTTTGGTCACCCAGTCAAAGAAATCTATTAGATTTGTCTGGCATGACCTTCCCGCTGTGAATCCATGCTGCCTTGGGTCCTGTGCCCCTCTGGCCTCCAGATACTCGACATTCTTTCCTTCAGAAGTGATTCCATCATTTTCCCTATCACTGAGGTTAAACTAACAGGTCCGTAGTTTCCTGCTTCTGCCCTGCTCCCACTTTTGTGAAGGGGAATCACATCTGCCCTCCTCCAGTCCTCGGGTACCACCCCATCCTCCCACAATTTGTTAAAGAAGGTAGTCAGCAGTGTCACTAGTTCTACCCTTAGTTCTTTTAGAATTCTGGGATGAATCCCATCAGGCCCCATTGCTTTGTCCACCTTCAGTTTTAAGAGTTCTCTCAGAACCCTTTCTTCTGTAAATGGGCTGGTATCAACTTCTGTATCCAGAGTGTTTCTATTGTTTGTTTTAGGTACCTCCCCCTCTTCATTTGTAAATACTGAGCAAAAATATTTGTTTAGTATCTCTGCCTTTTCACAGTCACCCTCTGCCCACCCCTCCTCCCCTTTATTAAGCCTCACTATCCCTCCCTTGGTCTTCCTTCGCTCCCTGATGAACCTATAAAAAGTTTTATCCCCCTTCTTAACTGAGTTGGCTATCTGTTCCTTGGTTTGGGCCTTTGCTGTTCTGACTGCCTTCCCAGCTTCCTTTTACTTTAACTGATACAATTCTATGTCCTGCTCCTTTTGTTATTCCTTGTACTTCCTGAATGCTTTCTTTTTCTCTTGAACCTTCACTGCCACTTCCTTTGAGAACCATAGTGGTTTCTTACATCATTTGTTTTATTTGCTTCACACAAAGGCGTGTTACCTCTGTGATGGCAGTTTTTATTATTTCCCATTGTTCTTCCACCCCTCCTTCCTGCCCATTTGCTAGTGCATTCCTTAGGCACTCACCCATTTTGGCAAAGTCAGCCCTCCTAAAGTCCAGTACTTTTGCCTTTGTATGGCTTGACTCTATTGCTGTGTTTATTGTGAACCATACTGTTCGATGGTCGCTAGTTCCCAGATAGCTACCCACTTCTACATCTGTGATCATCTCTCCATCTCCATTTGAGAGAACCAGGTCTAAGATTGCTCCCTCTCGAGTGGGTTCCAATACTAGTTGTCTAAGGTATGCCCCCTGTAGGGCATCTAGAATAACCTCACTCTTCGAAGTGGCTGCTGCAACTGCACTTCAGTTAACATCTGGCACATTTAGATCACCCATCAGCAATATCTCCCCTTTTTCTGCCATTCTAAGTATACTTTCTATCATTTCCTTATCCATTTCCTCCCCCTGAGAGGGGGGTCTGTATACAACCCCTGTGCGGATTGTGGTGCCATTGCCTGTCTACAAATTGACCCACAGTGCTTCTTCTCCTCCCTGTTTACCCTTTTGTTCTGTTGCTTTGATTCTTTCCCTTATGTAAAGAGCTACTCCTCCTCCTCTTTTACCCCCCCCGTCCCTCCTGTAGATAGTGTATCCTGGTATGTTTACGTCCCAGTCATGGTTTTGTGTGTACCATATTTCTGTGACTGCCACGATATCCAGATGTTCCTCCTCCATCAAGGCCACTAATTCAGGAAGCTTGTTACCCAGACTACGGGCATTGGTACTCATTGCTCTCCATTTTTTGATGGCTTTACCTTCTGTTGCAGCATCCCCCACTGACCTTTCTACCTCGGTCTTTTTCTCATTTAGTACCCTGTTTTGTAGGGAGAGGCTGGAATTTTCCTGCTGCTTATCAGTGCCTCCCACCTTGACTAGTTTAAAAGCTTGCCAATGAAGCATTTAAACCGATTGCTCTAAAGACTTGTTCCCTTCCTGGACAGATGCAGACCATCCTGCCAGTATAGGCTGGTGTCCCTCCAGGTGGAACTCCAGTCCCCAATGAAGCCAAACCCCTGTGCTCCACACCATTTTTTCAACCATTCATTAAATGGCATGGTGCAAAGTACCTCGCCTCACCCATACCATTGACAGGCAGCACCTCTGAGAAGGATACTGTGTGTGCTACTTGTCTTAGGCCCCTCCCCAACTCTACAAAGTCCTCCTGCACTGCTCTAATTTCATGATGAGCCAAGTCATTTGTCCCTAGGTGGACAATGATGTCCAGCTCAGACTCCCGTGCAGCTGTTCTCGTGATCCTGAGGATGCGCTTCCTGTCCCTCTAAGCCATGGCACCAGGCAGGCACCTTACTTCAGTTTTCTCTGCTCCCCTCAGTTCTATCCCCCTAATAATTGAGTCCCCCACCAGGAGCTGCTTCCTTTCCCTGTGGTGTCTTCTGCCTCCTTCCTGTGGGCCTCACTTGTGACAGTTGTCCTCAGCCTCCTTAGTCTCCTCTGTGGGTGCATCCATAGGGGAACTATGCTCCCCCAGAATGGTGTATGGATTGTGGAGTGGAACAACTGACTGGGTGTGCCTCTGTTCCACCATCCTCACCCTCCCTGAGCCCACTGTGGTCCAGCTGCTGTGTTTTCTTCGCAACCTCTGAGGTAGTGGTGGTGGCTGTGGTGCTTCCTGAATGGGGGAGGTTCCCTTCCTACTGTCCAGTGTGGCCTGGGGGAAGGTTCCCTTACTACTGTCCAGTGTGGCCTGAAGATGGGCAACTTCCTCCCTCAGGGCAGAGAGTTGTCTGCAAATAGGGGCAGCATCTCAGCCTCCAGAAAGACTCCCGGAAAACTGCTGCCCCACAGCCATTACATTGCACTACTCCCCACATGTTTATCTACTTTTTGTGTGTGTGTGTGATTGGTTTGTTATATAGAAATATATATATTATACAATGTGTATGCTTATATTGTCAGTGCAGTGTGCTAGAGAGGATATGACAGTGATATGCACCTTGCACTCTCAAGGAATTGATGTCAGAACCCCAGGTATAAAGGAACTATTTCCAGGGGTGGGTGGGGTGAGGGGTGGGCAGGGGTTGGGCCTAAACTGTGCCCTCATGAAACAATCAGCTAAAAGCTCTGACCCACCGCTGCGATGAGTGCCATTCTGTCAGCAAGATGCCCTACACAACAATTTGACAGAGAAAATACCCTGCTAATCAAAACAGGGAAAAATCCAGACATCCAAGTCAGACACAGGTAAACCTCCCCAGCCCCAAAACAGCCTGGTGATTTGTGCTTTGAAAGCAGTCAGCCCCAAAATAAGTCAGCTGTGCACCAGGACAGACACAATAAACTGTATTCCGTTCCTCAGGGCTTAAACTCTTCCTGCACTGAAAATCTTAACAATTGTAACAAAAGTAAAGCAAGATCCACCTCTCTCTGTTGCTTGAAAGACTGTCTTTCCTGATAATTCTAAGTTCCTTAGTTCACCTTTCAGTTAGAAGTAGCCTCCACCTGCAGAATATCTGCTACAAACCAAAGACAATTGTAAGGTTCACCTCCCTCTGTTGTGAGCACAACTCACTTTCTTGCCAATCCTATGTTCAGTATTGCAGCTTCCAGCCAGAGGTAGCTTCACCTGAAGAATATTAGCTGTTCTGATAAGTTTTCTATAAAATACTTGCTTATAATACTGTTGTTATCAGGTCTGTAAGACTCTTCCAAAGCTATTGGCTGATAAGTAGCTATGATGTAAGCACTTCCTGTCACAGTCTGGCCTGGCCTTATAAGACACACACAGATAAACACAAAAAACAGTTTCCACCCCCTGGGGCACTGTCTGGGTCAAATACACAGCCTGTACCTGCACTTACTTCAGGACTTATGACAAATTCTTAGTCCAGGGTTTAAATTCTTCCTGCACTGGAAATCTTAACAATTGTAACAAAAGTAAAACAAGATCCACCTCCCTCTGTTGCTTGAAAGACTGTCTTTCCTGATAATTCTAAGTTCCTTATTTCACCTTTCAGTTAGAAGTAGCCTCCACCTGCAGAATATCTGCTACAAACCAAAGACAATTGTAAGGTTCACCTCCCTCTGTTGTGAGCACAACTCACTTTCTTGCAAATCCTATGTTCAGTATTACAGCTTCCAGCCAGAGGTAGCTTCACCTGAAGAATATTAGCTGTTCTGATGTAAGAAGAGAAAAGAATGGTGAGCTGGGTCCATTTTGTTGAGGAGACCATAGAGTTGGCAGCTTGCTGGAGAACTCTTGATTGGTGTTGCAGAAGAGGGAAGGCCTTCATTCAACTAACTTGTGCTGCCCCCCCTTCACCAGAGTGAGAAAAAAAAAAGAGGAGGGTTGGAAGGTGGCTTGGCTGGCAGAAGTTAAACGATGGCTGGCAGATGACAAAAATTGCTGAAGAATTTATTTCTCCGGGTGAACCCCAGGCGACGGTTCCCACTTCCCTCCTAACATGGTTGTGGAACTCAGGAGGGAGAAGTCAGTCAGATGAAAGATGTACCCTTCCAGTACTTTGGGGGAATGCTATCCATATGGTCTCAAGGGAGTGTAAAGGCCGGGGCCCTTGAGAAGCTCAAGCTCCTGGACAAAGGAGACATGGGGAAAAGCCAAGAGAACCGTCTCCAGATGTCATTGTGGGAGAGGTAAAAGAGGGGGTGGCAGGAAGCACAGCCATCTTCTCAGCTCCCCATCCCTGGCTGCCTGGTATCCCCATGGCAGAGGAAGGGGCAGGGGCTTCTGTGCACCATTAGGTGACCCCATAGGGTCCAGGGGTACCCAGCAGTGTCTCTGTCCAGCGACAACCAATCGTCCCCTCTGGCCAAGTTAGAGGCATCTCCTGCAGTAAGAACCCATCCTGTTATTAAATTGGGAGCTTCTGGAGTGTCCACTGAGTGAGCAGAGAACCCAGAGGAGTCTGAGTCTGATGAGGAAAAATTGCTCTTCAAGCGATTCCAGTTTGCTGATTATGATGTACAGCAGGCTATTCCCTGGCCCTTCCACCACCTTGTTATCACCCTGGTGGATAGAACCCCCGTGCCTGCCAGTGCATTCCAAAGCTCTGAGTGTCCGCATGGATGGACTTATGAGAAGTGACTCTCTCAATGTGTCCTATCGTAATGGAGTATGGCTGGAACCTGGACTGGCTAGGAGAACCAGTGTTAGGGAGATAACTGAATGGGCCCAGGTGGAGCAGTGGGTAAGACAAAGGATCCACATGGAGTGCCCTTCTGCTGACTATCTGTATTTATCAGAAAGGATGTGGGATGTTATTAAAGAAATGCATGAGGAATGGGTATATAAAGAGCAACTCCAGAAGCTGTGGTGCAAGCCTAGAAGTTCTGGTCAACCATCCCAGCAACTTTTCCAGAAAGCTCATGCCATGCGTTTCACCATAACTTTATTCAAGCATTTTGCCCTAGTTCAGTATTTGGCAGGCTGCAGATTAAAGTATTACATTATTGCCAAGGACTCATCTGGGGACCTCACTACCAAGTCACATCCTGACTTTTATTTCTCACAAGGTGGAGGTCCTGACATTTAAGCCCCAAAAAACTATGAACTGTGCCAGGAAGACTGCTCACTGGAGCAGCAGCCTATTTCAGGACTGTTGTATATTCTGAAGTTAAATTTCTAATCTAATGACTCTAGAGAGCTGGGACAGTGACAATCTTAATTTTGTTTAAAAAGTGAGAATAATAATGATGATGCTAATCTTATAAATCTATTTTATTTAATTTCATTATTAAGTTAAGGCTGAGTATTTAAACTCTGCCAGGTGTGAGGTGAGTGTGGGTGTGTATGAGTATTGAGAGGTTCATTATTATTAAAGTTGTTTGGGGTTTCCTCTGATTTAGTGGGTGGTACTGGGAAGGGACCTCAAAGTATATATATATATATATATATATATATATATATATATATATATATATATATATATATATATATATATATATATTATATACAGTATATATATATATGTATATTGATATAATTTTTTTCTAATAATCAAAATGTTCTTAATGTTGTTTAAATATAGTGTAAAAGTTTGCAGCCTCCTGGCACAGGTAAGTTAGGATCTTTTCCTGTTTTTTTTGGGTGGGTTTTTAATGGTAGCTGGGGAGAGGTTATTTCCCCAGTAGGCAAAATTTTGTGGGTGCCCCTCTGGCATGCTGGGTAGTGCACATACCCAGTTTGTTTGAATGGGGGGCCTGCTTGGCCCTCTGCCCCCCATTTCCAGGAGGAAATGGGTTTTTAGGTAGGGGGAGAGTGTAAGCTCCCATCATGGGTGGGCTTATTCTTACCCTTAGGGCCCCCTGGTGTTTAGGGAGTTTGCGTGCTGTGGGGGTGTATTTTCTGTTGCCACCACTTGGGAGCAGCAGAGTGGGTGAATATATATAGAGGGGGTTTAGAGTGAGACAGGGAGAGACTGGCTGGTGTTGCTGCCAGGCAGTTCAGATTCTAGAGTCTGGGGCCCCCTTCCCTCCATGACACCTGGCCCCTAGACATTGGGAAGACAGGCTACATGTTGGTAGGCTCAAAGGCTGAAAAAGAAAGTCCCAGAGATAATTCCTATATTTCTACATGTGACAGTGTTCTTGGACTCATATTAAATATAGCTACCTTCCCCTGCCTCCCCTTCATTGGATATTTCTGTCCTCTTCCTCTACTCCCTCCAATGGCTCCTTCTGTTTCTTCTTCTGGACCTATTCTGTTGTGGAGCTTGTACTTGCCTGAAGTTCCCTGTGTGGGGTCTGGGATCCTGTTCTCCTGTTTCTGATCCTGTGGTTCACTCTGTGGGTCATTTCTGGTTAAAAGAAAAACCTGTCTGAAGGCCTGATGCTTATGGGAGCTCCAGGTGTAGCTACCAGAACTGTCAAACCCCAAGTTTTGATAGAGTTGTAGGGCCCCATTTTCAAATGGTTTGCACTGCCTAAACCAGGCTTACACTAGTGCAAATGGCCAATATCACATGATTGAAATATTTAGCTATTAGCACTGCACCATCCAGTGGCGTTAGCACATATGCGCTAACATAACATATTCTTCACGAAAAAGGGGGCAATGATGTGAAGATGTGGTGTAGCATGATATTCAATGAATTAGCAATGTGCTAATTAAGCAATAAAGCATAACAAGGTATGTGTTATTGTCGGATAAAGGCACACATCAGGAAATGAAGCCTTAGGCAAACCTGAGGACTTTATGCACACAAGAAGTGCTGTTATACCTCAATTACGCACACCCTGGAGTGCCTTATTGTGATTATAAAATGACTTCCCTGATTTTTTTTTTAATTTTAGGACCAAGTAATGAGGTTCAGAATGCTAAGCATTTCTGATCTATGCTGTTGTGCTGGGATAAAAGCATGGTCATGTGACTGGATTCCATCAATCACAGTACAGTATTTCTCTTACCCATTTTATAATGGCATTTAGAGTGACTTAGAGCTATGTTAGTTAAGGACTATAAAAATCAGGTCTAACCAGGGCATTCCCAGAGGTGGAACCCTTGCTGTTGTGGAGGATGAGGAGCAGAATAATGCCCACCAGGGCCACATCATAGGCCCCAGAGGTGCTATGCTGCAAGCAGACAGTACCTTATATGAGTTACATTCAAAGTGCTCAGTGATGGCCAAATCGTGGATAGGTACAGGCTCAGCAGACCCTTGCTCATGCAGTTGTGTGAGATGCTGCATGAGCAACTCTGGACGGACACCCAGCACACCCATGTGATGTTAGTTGAGCTCAAGGTGACAGCAGCCCTGTGCTTCCTGGCCACCAGATTATTTCATATACTGGTTGCTGACACCACCAGTATCACACAGTCTGCCACATTGCACCTATTGGGCCAGTTTCTAGGTGCCCTGCTGACCCATGCTGAGGAGTTCATTGCATTCTCTGGCACACCAGCCGAGTGAAAAACAACTATGCAGCACTCCTGCTGGGTTATAAATCTGCTGGCTCCACTGGGTGCCATTGACTACTCCCATGTTGTCATCTGTGCATTCCCAAGGGATGGAATGGAGGCCTATTTGAATAGAAACAGTTTCCACTTCATCAACTGTCAGGTGGTCTGTGATGCAATGGAGTGCATCATCAATGTCCTGTCATGGTTCCTGACAGCACCGTGATGTCTTCATCTGGCACAGTGCCATCCTGTATCAGAAATTTGAGGGTGGGTACATACCCAGTGGGCATCTTGTTGGTGAGTATGCACTCAATGCCCCACCACTGACCCTAGCTGCCACTGGTGTCACTAACCTTTTCCTACACAGGGGACAATGCCTACACCCTGTATCCCTGACCACTAACACCTGTCCTATGACCTGCATCTCTTGTAGAGGACAGATACACATTGCACCATACAATGTCATCAAGCATGTCTTTGGCATGCTGAAGATGCAGTTCAGATGCCTTGACTGTTCCAGGAAAGTCCTAAAATACAGCCCTCAGAAGGCCTGTGCTATATTACTTGCATGTTGCGTACTACACAACATGGTGCTGAACCATGGAATATGCCTGCCGGTCCTAGGGGGCAACATTGCGGTGGATGTAGAGCCAGGGGACCAGGGGACCAGGGGATACAGGAGCAGCTCGATAGGCATGACCTTAGGATGGTGAGGAGGTCCAAGGACTACATGGATTGCTTCATTGCAGACCACCTTGGACCCAGATGGTGAGTACAGAGTTCAAAAGAGACAGTAAAATGTATTGACAATGGGCAAAGGAAAAAACAATACCCGAAAATAGAAATTCTGGTCCAATCGATACAGTAGGGTAGGGAAAAATAACTAGGATTGTAAAAAAATAATAGCCATCCAGCGGGGTAAATACAGAGCTTGGAAATAAATAAGCTATCCAGGAAGGGAAAAGGAGACTTGAAAAAAATAATAGCCATCTAGACAGGGAAGAGAGGCTGGGAAAGTGGGAAACATGGTTTGGTGACAACCGGGGTGGAGTGGGCAGTAGGTGACAAACATAGGGCAGGACAATAGAGTAACAGGCACCTCTATGTGTGGGCAGTACCTGCATCACTGACACAGTGCTGGTAGGGGCAATGTGTTCTGGTGGGCAGCATGAGGGGCATCATCCACAAAATGGGAAACAGGCGTGGGGATGGTGTGACCCACCCATGGCCCGTGTTGTACTGATCCCGCCTTGGAGCAAGCCACAGCCAGGGGTGTGTGACAGTTGGGCCCCATGTGCTGGTGTACAGGGGATTCTGGAGGTGCTGGGCTCACAGCTGCCTGCACTGCAGGGAGTGGACAGACGAAGTATCTGCCATGAGTAATCACATCCTGGGGGTTCCCCATTGAGTGACATACCCTCCACTGGAATGATCAGCACTGTGGATGACCCCTGCATTCCCCGAGACCATGACTGCTGTGTTTAGCATGGAGGCAGACTCAACACCAAAGCAGATCACCAGGAACTGTTCCTATCTGATGACACTTGCATCCAAGGCCGTCACGTGCCCAACATGATGAACCCTGGCACACTGCTCATGGGCCTGCAGCATGGCCCACATGAGGCCCATCTTAGCCTGCAGGCCCTCCTGAGCCCCCATGGTGGCCTAAAGCAAGTGCCTGTTTGCTGCTGCCTGCTGCTGATGTGAACTGTCCTGGGAGGGAGGGTCAAGCTGCACCCCGGCCCATTGTGTGGGTTGGGATGCCACCACAGTAGGTGCTGCATCAGGAGAGAGGGTTGGGATGGCACAGCAGTGCCTGTGCTGGGCCATGGACATTGGCTTGGGGTGGCACAGCAGTGGCTATGCCAAGGACATTGGCCTGGGGCAGCACAGTGGTGGCTGTGCTGGAAAAGGGGAGTGACTGGGCCCTGTTGGCAGGAGGGCTAGTAGGGACAGTGACAACAAGAGGCACTGCTGTTGTGGAGGCCAGCTAATGGCCCAGCCTCCATCTCGCCCCTTGGCAGTGTCCGAGCTGGTTGAAAATTGCTCCAAGCACCTCCAGTCCTCAACAAATGTCCCTCTATTGTTGTCCATGTTGACATCCTCAGGTGCTCCAGCAGGAGTTGGCTGCAGGGACAGCCGCCTTCTGGATGGCTTTGTTGTATCCTCCACCATTGTTTCCAATGCAATGGACTTGGCTATTGAGAGAAAAGAGGGATATTGCTTAGAAATTCACATACCAGTGGCTGTACAATGCTTTCATGCAGGCTGAGTGTACTGCATATAGACACACACATACCACACATGCAGTGCAGTGCTCATATGCCCCCAATGCTGCACAAATCACACACACCACCCCTCACCAGTGATCACACAGTATACGACACCCATGTGGCACAGTAACGAATGTCCCTGCAGATGTTCACACCACCAGGATCCCTGAAGACCATTGGGTGGCCTACCCCCACTGTGAAACCCATCCAACAGGTACACCATCAAAGACAGTGTATCTAGCAATGTGGGCCTACATATGTGCTGTACCATTGCCCATACAGGATGCATCCATAGGGCTATTGTAGGTAGTGTCCACAGAACACCGATATGTGCAGTACATTCTGTGTGTTCCCTCTGTGCTTGGTCAGCTGTGGCCCATGTCATCAGGGCATGTGTCCTCTCTGACCCATGACAAGTATACAACACACAACACCACTGGCGAATGTGATCCCACACTTGTCAATGGGCCAGGGCTACTGCAGTCACTCATATGGCTGTGTTAGTCCCACTTGGCTTTCATAGCAACTGTTGGGGACCCTCATGACAATCATGGCCTGCACTGTGCCAGGAGCTAGGAATCTGTGGTTGGTGGGCCACCATATGTGTCCATGTTGTTGGACTGCACCCTGATCATGAGGTCTTTCATCTGGTACTTTATGTCTCCTGCCCACTTTTTCACTTCGTTTACCATCTGGCCCCTGCCTCCTATGACGTTTACCTACTCCATGACCTCTGCCCATGCCTTTGCAATTTCATCCCTCATCTCCCTGTGTTGTTCCATGAGTCCTCCCTGGCCACATAGGCATGTGCCAAGGCCTAGATGACCTAGTCATAGAGTCTCCTCTTCCTAGCTTTCCTCTTTGATCACAATGCTTATTGGTTAGGGGAGAACAGACATCACTGAGCATTGTATAAACACAGCAGAGCACAGAGCACAGGTACAGTGGTGTACTGGCCCCATTGCCAGCTAGCTAGGACATGTACATGTTCCTGAAGAGCAGGCTCAAAATACAGGGAGCTGCCTGCCTATCAGGGCTCAAGGGCATATACAAATACAGCTACAAGTAATTCTGGAAACAGCATAAACCCACTGTTATGAACACCTCTGTCCCTGTTTTCAGGCAATTCAGTATACACTTACCTCTAGCCACATGCAGTACCTCTGTGAAAGCTGTGTGGCGCTATTTGCTCCTTTTATATACTCCATGAGCATGCAAGTGACTGAATACATTCCAGTAATGACAGCAAATTGGAATTTAGGGCACAGACTGCATAATTAGCTCATTTGCATGCACTGTTTCAATATTGCATTTTAGCACCGAGTGCTGTTGTGATAGCGTGATACTACTGCGATGGCCAGCACTACTGCTATGGCCAATGTGGTGACCACCATGATGTTGCCCAACATCTGCCAACATCATAGTGCTGCGCAGGGGTTAGCAGTATGACATTGTGCTATGCCATTGCACATGTGCAGTGCGGTACTGCACGTGTGCACCCTGCACCCAGGAAGCACATTGCCATCCGCATGCGACTCACACATCCCCCACCAAGAATCTTGATTAGCATTGTGCAAACTGACCTTAGTGCTACCAGCCCATTGGCACAGTGGTAGCACTACCTTCTGTGATGCTGGGGACCTGAGATTGGGAGCAGTCATCGGGGTCAGCTGGTGGGGAGGAGGATTGAGTGTCCCAAGAGGAAGAGTCACCATCCTCACAATACCACCACCTGGGTGACCACAGGTGGCAGTGCAGATGAGGGTACCATGTGAGGGGTTGGATGCAAGGTTGGAGGGTTGATGTCACAGGACATTCACATGCACATCTACCTTGACCCTCCCTTGCATACCTGCATCTGTAGAGTATGTGGTGCCCCTAGACGAACTTGCAAACGGTGCCTCCCCCCCGCAGACCTGTTACCTGGATTTTTCCAGGGGGATTCTTTTAGTGAGTGGTAAAGATATGTTGTGCATCTAGTGCGTGAAAAGTGTTTGTAAAAAGCTGGAGGTCTGGGGGCTGGTAGGCCCCAGAAGCTCTGGGTTTTAGGTGCTTTTTTGGTGCATTTCATGGCTTACATTGAAGATAAAACAAAGTTCTGTTATCTTTCAAGGGCATCTCATACACTAAAGTGGGTGGGGGGAGGGAATTACTTCACAATGAAAATATTTGATTATGAAAAAATGTCACAAATCCAAACACTGGAAAACCCGTACCTCAGCAAAACATATTTGCCTTTAACAAAACAAT
Source organism: Neoceratodus forsteri (assembly GCA_016271365.2). Classification (NCBI taxonomy): domain Eukaryota; kingdom Metazoa; phylum Chordata; order Ceratodontiformes; family Ceratodontidae; genus Neoceratodus; species Neoceratodus forsteri. The sequence goes on from CM057453.1 coordinate 82,245,843, forward strand.
TTAGTCACAAAACACTACGGCCCAGATATTCAAAAGGGTTGCGCCATGCGCAACAGGGTTGCGCCATGCGCAAGTCCAAAATGCGCCATTCTGCGATATTCAGCAGGAGGCAGTTATGCCACTGGCACCAGGTTGCGCAAGAGAGCAATGCAAATGAATGCATGCTCAACAGGAGGGGGAGGATCCATGCATAACCTCGCAACCCGATATTCAGTCGGGTTAGCAGGGGTTGTGCATCACGCAACCAAGCTGAGCCCGCATGCTTGAGCCAAAAAAGGCTTAAGTCGAGGCCACCCACAGGTGAGCTGCTGCATTGCAGGGCGCAACACAGCAGCTGCCACCCTGGCTGGCCCCCAACTCGCTCCCTGTGCCCCCACCAGCCCGATCGTGGGCAGTACACGTCATGTCCCCCACACATCCCACAGCCCGGTCGCAGGCAGAACCTGTATAAACCCCCAGTGCCCGATCGCGGGCAGAACCTGTATAAACCCCCAGTGCCCGATCACGGGCAGAACCTGTGTAAACCCCCAGTGCCCGATCGCGGGCAGAACCTGTATAAACCCCCAGTGCCCGATCACGGGCAGAATGTAACCCTCCCCAACCGAATAACTCCCTGGTGGTCCAGTGGACCGTAAAGCCCGATCGCTGGCAGAATGTCTAGCACATCCCCCAAACATCTCCTGGTGTCTAGTGTCCCCCCACCCACGAAGCCCTCCACCCGCCCCCCGCGGCGGTGGGCGACAGCATCCACCAGCCTGCCGCCCGCCGCCCCCGACTGACTGTCGGTAGGCTGCACGCCCATTGGTGCAGAGCTACAGCCAATGGGCGTGCAGCCCATACCGTACATGACAGTCCAGATTTGTGAATGATCATTCAGCATTCGCGGGAGGCGGGCGGCAGGCGGTGGGATGCTGTCGCCCTGCCGGCTGCGGGGAGCGGGGTGGAGGGGCTTGGGGTGGGGGACACTAGACACCAGGGAGATGTTTGGGGGTTGTGTTGGTGACATCTCTGCCGCCGATCGGGCACTGGTGGGGGTTTATGGCAGGTTCTACTTCGCGGGAGGTGTGGGGGCATGAACTGTGATGCCCGCGATCGGCTGTGGGAGGTGGGGGGGCATGTAACTGTGATGTGCTCGCGATCTGGAAAGTGTAGGTGGTAAGGCTGTCCCCGACGGCTGCTGCCTGGCAGGGTGGCCAGGAGCAAGTCCTCGGGATCGGCGCACTACATGCAAATGGCATGCAAATGGAGCTAAAGAGATGCAAATGGCCCCGCGCCTTGCATAAATTATGGCCCCATTTGCATGTCACCTTTGAATATCGGAAATTGCGATGGCGCAATGGTACTTGCGCCCACCGCAAGTTGAATGATCAACTCTGGCAACTTGCGGTAGCAAGTTCCACTGCGCATGCGAAGTGTTGTGGCTCGAGGCGATATTCAAAGGAGTTGCTCAACAGCGCAACTCCTTTGAATATCACCCCGGCCACACCCCTGCGCAACTATTTTGAGCAGCGCAGGGGCTTGCGCCTCAGACTGGCGCAGTTTGAATATCTGGGCCTACATTCTTTAATATCAACTAGATTCAGTAGGCCAGTTAGTGGTAATTTCTGCTTACTGAAATGCAACTGCAACTTGCCTGCAAGAGCTTGTATTTTGGAGTGTTTTGGCCCAAGTTTGCTGCAGGTAATAAACTTTCTGACAGCAAACATACCTGGAAAAAAACTTTTGCTTTTTCTTCCCCCTTCTACCAGTCAGGCACTGTTACAGCACCTCCCAGTTAGGTCTTGCACATGGCACAGGCGGCTTTAATTTATTTTACACAACATAGTACTGCGCAATAATCTTATACTACACATCATTTCCATCATGGGGAAACTAGGGCAAGTCAGAACTGGGGACGAGGGTCCACAGTCCAAGATGTTCAGGAACAAGAAACAAAATGTCAGGAAATTGCAATTTGTTTGTTTTAGCTCAGCTAACTGGCTGCATCACTTTAGAATCATCACTCAGTCTGTCACTGACCTAGTTAGACAAAATGGTCCTCTTCTTACCAAATTGTTGCTCTGCTACTCTAGCTGCCCCTCAAGAAACAATATGACTGCCGCCGGTCCAGAACCACATACACTTAGTATACCCTATGGGACCCCTTGACTACATCATTAGGTAGTTATTTTTTTTTTCTCTGGCCTGATCCTGGGATGAAAATCTCCTCTGGGATGCCATGGTGGGGGATGAGGGTGGGGTGGACCAACAGTCTCCACTGCACAGACAGATCAAGGCTGTTCCTGCTGCCTGGGCCTGCTCTGCTCCCCCCCCCGACGGGCTGCTGCTCAGTCTCTCTGCAGTCACTAACCAAAAGACCCTATTCAAGACTGGTAGTGGGTACTTTTACTTTACTCTCACCACTCCAGTTCCCACTCTCTGGGGGTCTGTCTCAACTTTTATGACCAACTCCAAGGCTACTCACTGCACAACCCCACTCTAATGGTGATGAGAAACCACTCCTCAACTGTGAATCCATGATGGTCCGACGCCGTCTGGCAGCCCTGCGTGCTAACCCTTCAGACCTTGTCCTCTCTCTGATCCTATCTGGACTTAGCAAGTACCAGTTGCTCTAGCTCCCATCTCTCCCATGTTCCAGTGAGCCAGCTACAGTGCCTTCAGCAGTACAGCGCCTCTGCACCCTCCTCCCTAGTAGCTCCTGCTGCCCTACACACTGACCTCCAATCCTCTGTGGGGTTTGTTTCTTTTCTTTTGCAAGTTTAAAACCAAACTTAGCTCTCCCTCACTGCTCATTAACATAGCCACTCTATCCCTTACTGCCTCATGGCTGTCTGCACGCACCATCAAAACTGATTATGTCAAGTGCCAGTCACTCTCAGTCCACACCACTCAGTGCATGAACTTCAGCCACTCTGGCGCCAAACATAAAACAGACAGCAGCAGAGATCCAATAGAAATGGGAGTGGCTCTTTTATGGGTGGGTCAGGCAGGCAGGCAGGCAGGCACACAAACAGTGACAAATCTAATGGACAAATCTCCCTAGACACCAGATTTGGCCATATTAATTTTCAATCCATCCAGGTCACTTGCATAAAAAAAAAAAAAAAGGAACTTTGTTTGACGGTGATGGTGCCCCACTACTGAATAGTGCCCTAGTTGGCATCCTAGTTTGCCTATCCTTAAAGCCAGCTATCCATAGAGGAATGGAGAAATGAAAGAAAAAAACCACGATCCACTAGATGACAGACCCCGGTGAACCGAAGGGGACTGAGTCTGCACTCCCTGACTGCCAGGTACCTGACAAGCTCCAGTGAGTTAGAGGGGACAAAGTTTCCCTCTTCCCCACCTGAGGAGTTAAACCAAGGCAGAATGGAGGAAGGAGAATTGTAGTGGTCGGGTCACAGCAAAGCAGTGGTGCCTTGGGGTTCCCTCAAGGAAAGCAGGATTGTGGCATTCAAGGCTTCAACAGAGAGTAAAAGAAAAATGCACAGTGCTAATGCCTGGCCTTCTCAGTGGAGCCTAAGCAGTCCAGGGAGCAGTTTTGGATGTGAGAGGTAGTTTCAAAAACAAAATACTATGTCTAGCAGGTGCAGTGGGACCAGACAGAGGGACACAAGGTGGTCGGCTATGATCTGGACAACCTTGTTGAGTTAGCGCTGGGCAGGAAGGAGGTGCTGTGGGGGGGAGGCATCTGACAAGCCTATGTGTGAGGTGTGGGCATCTGTGCGGTAGCGCCTGGCCTGTAGGACAGGCATTACTAGGACAGGCGACCAGTGCCACCACAGATGTAGTGACCTGAGCTGGAGGGAGCCACAGTGATTTCAGCAGCTGTTTGCCATGGTCAACAGTGGCATTGTTCCAAGGCCAGATGAGTATAGCCAGCTGTATGCATGGTTCCTGTGATGTCAGGGGTGCAGTACTGTTTTCATGCTACAAGACTGCTTTGTTACTTTCTCTGACTGAAAAGACAATACACCTGTGTTTACCGGTTGATTAGACTATTTCCTAATAAAAATGATTTGCTGGATTGCCCTCTATAACCAGTGAAGTTCTATGGGACCACAGTCCCTGTAGAGGCCTACATTTCCGTTTACAATACAGGAATCACTGTAGATCTGGGAGCCATTCTGCTTGACACACCACCAAGGGTGTGCAGTACCACACAGGCATGCAATCACTGTATGTTATAAGGTGCTGTGTCATGTTAGATGGCTATATCCTGTACCTTGGTGTGTACTTCTAGGTAGGATGCTGGTGTACCTAACAGCATGTTGCCGTTGCCCATGTGTGCTCCATGTATACTGTCCATGGTATGTAGCATGGGTGTGGGTACACATATGCCATGTAATCCATGGCTCACAATTGTATTGGAGTGGTTGTGCCACTCTAAGACCTGCTATTCTGTTTGGTTACTTCTACTGTCTGATACTGTTGTGATAGTATGATTATTGCACCCAGTTTGAATTAGACCTCATGTTACATGCATCCAACTAAGTCGGTCCAGTGGTGTGGCAGGCTAAGGCATTGAATGCCTTACCTTCCATGCTGGCTACCCATGTTCGGGAGCAAGTATGAGTTGCCAGAGGTCTGCAGAATGGGAGAGGATTGAGCATCCCAGGGACTGCTGTCCTCTCATGGGGAGGGGTGGCCAGTTGTCTCAGCCTCTGACTGCCAACAGTGGAGGCCCGGTGCTGGTACAGGTAACAAGCATCTTGAAGGGCAGGATCTGCAAGATGTGTATGCCTCCGCACGCATGTACTGATGTGATGCCATGGCAGGGGCTTGGGGAGAAAATGGAAAATGGACCTAAGGGCTAAATAACACCCTGCACCACCCCCCGGACACCTGAGGTGTCTTGATATGGACTCTGGAGTGGGAGGATGGCCTGGCCCCTCCATGGGGGTAATCAGTTGGGGTCTCACTTCAGGTAGGTTCTGGGGAGGTGAGTGCTGGCCGAGTGGAGGGGGGGGGCAGGCACAGATAAGCTGCCCAAGGGATAAAAATCTCTATGGAAGAAAATGCATCCAACTAAGAAATATGGGGTGTTCAAGGGACTTGATTGATATGTCTGGGTATGTTGGAAAGGGGTGGTGAGGAAAGCGACACAGGGTCACAAAACAAATCTTGCCTGCACAGTGCTAGCTTCTAGCTACAACACTGGTATGTAGTTTTGATTCTGTACTTAGTCCCTGGTCTCACCTGTTGATGTGCCATGGCATTGTTCTGCATACCTGTCTGATGTGTCCATGCATGGTCCTGTCCATCTCTACCCTGCACATGTGGCTGCAGTGGTACAGTACTGGTGTACAGGCATGTGTAGTGTGGAAGTTGCATAGTACTGTGCCATACTGTCTGCTGCCTACTATGGATCACACGTCACCTTTGTCCCCCTCAACAGACAACAGGACCCAGCCAGGGCTAGATAGGGCCAGATGGGAGTGGAAGGATAGCAGACAGGCAGAGGAGGAGGTCAGCCATGACAGCAGTAGGCAGCTGTTGAGGAAGGGCCAATGGTCCTCTGACACAGGTCCACGTAAGTACCCTGCATTGTGTGGTTATTGGTCTATGTTGCATGTCTACACTACCCCGCATGTTTTTACCAGGGGTGAGGGAGGGGATGTCCATGTGTGTAGCTTATCAGGTTACACGCATGCCTGTGAGGCAGCACCTCAGGCACCTCACCTGGCCCTTGGGGTACTGTTCTTCCACTGAAACTGTGGTGTGGCAGGGGCTGTGCCATTTACTCTTTGGATTGTTATGCCAACATCCCTGCTGTCCTGTGTAGATAAAATATTTTGGCGTGCGTTAAACTGTTTAGTGGCTTGTCCTTATGTCATAGCATTGTTACACGAGGGTGGTGACAGTACTGCTCAATGTCTCAGGTGGTACACCTGTCATTGTCTGTCAGATCTGTCATGCCACATGGCCTGGCTTAGGTATGCATACCTATCTGTCAGTGGCAGTCACTGGCCACTGTTGTACTCCCCTGTGACATGCCATGTATGGCATACAGCACACATGTGCAGTCCATGGCAGTCCGCCTGCATTGGTGCCATCTCCAGTGCCACCTGCACTGGGTGCCATGCCATTGCATCTAACCAGAGTTAGCCTTATGTGGCATGGTGTCCACAGCAGAGCTAGTTTTTGATGGGCCTTGAATGTACCTTAGTATGTACTCATTTGGCATTCTGATACGTAGCTGGAAGGGTCTGTCCAGCCCAGTGATGTCCATTGTGTGATCATTCCACAGTACACTGGGAGTGATATGTGTACATCACAACACACATGGATGTCACTGGACTGATGGCCTGCACATCATTTGTATGGGAAGCCCCTACTGGAAAGGTGGGCCGGGCATCTGGTGGGATGGAGGGTGCCTTCATGCGGCATGTCACACCAGTCTTATGGTGACTGCAGTATGATGTGTCTGGCACTCACTTACCTACCACACCACTGCACTCATGTATTACCCTCTTGCAGATTGGTGCTGCATAACAGACCCATGCATATACAGCTGTGCTCTGTGTGTACCACTAGAGTGTGTGCCTGGGCTTCACCCCTGCTACTAGCAATGGCAAGGGTGACCGCCTTATGTCCTTCCCCCTACACTCATCACTGTAATCTCTACCACTCCCTGGCTTTCTGTTCATTAGCAAATTTCAGCCATCTTGACTGTGCTAAATTTGTGTCTAAATTTTGGTTCAGAACACTATCCCCATATCCTACTTCCTTACTATCCTCCCTTCCTCTCCCTGCCCATTCCCTTAAATCTTATGACTCTTGTTTAATGGAAGTCCCTCGACGTAATACCACGATAGGACAGATGGTCTTCTTACATCACTTCCTTAAATTATGGAACACCCTTCCTCCCCAGCTTCACCACTCCTCTTCCCCCCTCCCCCACACTCTTATCGCCCTAGCCCTACATAACTTCCGCTTGGTAAATTGTACCTGTGGCTAATCTTCCCTTTTCCCCTACCCCCCCCCATCCTCCACTTAATCTGTCTCTATGTCCTATCTCCTGCAGACAGGGTTGGTTATTATAAAGCTGCACTTTTGGTTCCTCAAGTGTACACATTTTAATTTAATGACTGCACTTATAATGTACGTATCATGTTTAAATGTCAGTTCTGGTTTACATGTATCCCTTTAATTTTGTATTATCACTGGTTGGTTATATGGATGATTTTTGATTGAATGAATGTATGTATGTCTCCCTGTTACCCTCTCCCCCAGGATGCACTGTGAGATGAGCAACTTGTTGGTCAGTGTGCCCTTCCTGGAGAAACATTTCAATAAATCAATAAATGTCCACTGTCCTGCAGACATGTGTGGGCCTATGTGCTGCATGCCTAATTTGCAGGGTGCTGGGTGTGTGGCCACAGCTCATGTCCACTGGAGCTGATGCATGACTGTTGAGCTTTGCCTAGGCGCTATTGTAGCATGTGCTGCATTTTCACATCTGGTGAGTCTGTCGGTGTCCTCTGCCTTTTGCATGGCTGTGCCTAGTTCTGCTGCTGCACATTACAATCATTCTACATGCTGTCCTCCACAGTTCCAGTACAGAATGCTGTCTCTGGTATGCCCCACACATGCCATCACAGCTGTATGACTCTGCCCACCTGTGTGTGGCATGTTGCCTCATGTTCAGTATGGTTGTACATCTGTTATGCACAGTATGCTACTCCTGTATCACATGTACGATGTGCACAGTTTGCTGAGTTTAGTGCTTTTTCTTCCATAGGTGCTGGGAGTGCCACCTGTCAGTGCAGAGACATCATGGAGATTGAGAGGAGGGACGAACTGCTGCAGCACAAAGTCAGTCTAGTGGGTATAGTAGTGGGATGGCTGGAGGAGGAAACGCAGGCCATTAGAGACCTGGCAGAGGCTCACAACACCAGTGACAGCTACCCTACCATATGCAGACCCCTAGGTGGATTGAGCATGTGCTGCTCATGGACTTTGTGGACAGTTTATGAGCAGTTGCCCTTTGGATATTATGTTGTGTCACCGGCCATTGCCGTTTCTTTTTCTCCTGGTTTTGTATGGGCCATTGCCCTTATTTCTTTGTAGTACCCATGTATGGTATCTTTGCTGCTGTGTTGTGTGTCTTTTATTGGTGCCTGCTTCTCCTCCCACCCATGTGCTGTCCTCTGTGCTACTTGCATTGCACCTGTGCCCTACACTGTGCTGTAGTGCTGTGCTCTTGCCCTGCATGCGTGCACTGTGCTATTGCCCAATATTCAGCCACATTAGCACTGGTATGCTACTTCTGTATATTTCTGTGTCCATAGCCATGTGCTAGAGTAAGCACAGGGCAAGCACTGCGCATGTGCACCTGGCTGAAGAGGGGGTCTGTGATGTCACAAGCAGAGGGCTATTACTTCTTGAATATATAATTAACATGAACAGATGAAGTTTAAGGGGAAAAGACCCTGTTTAAATGAAACTGTCTTTAACAGTAAAAATCAAAGGTCCTGAAATTTAGGTTTTTGGAGCATGTTGTGTAATGGAGGTTCAGTGATGTGGACTGTGAATAGCTGCTGGAAACTGGAAGAATCACTTTAAGCAAGAGTAAAATGTTTCAGCTGTGAAACATCATGAATACAATACATAAAGACAGTATTACTGCAGGTATTTTGTTTTGTTTCTAGTTTTCTGATATTTGGCACTATTTGAAAATAGAACAACAGTGCAAATTAAAGTGAAAGGCATTGGGCCTCTAAGTCTGAAAGGGTCTGATACTTCAGCTGCGACAGAAACAATTTAGTGGTGACACCAGCATAGTTCTCTAATATACCAGGACCATTGCTGTGTTAGTTGTCATAAAAAATGTGTCTTTACCACTTGAAGCATGACGCTCAAATTCTTCTTCCTCCTAAATGAAAAAAAAAACTGTAGAACTTAAAAATATGGAAAGAAAGAAGCAAACTGTAGAGCACATCATGATCAAATGAAGTGGAAGGTCATACAACTCTGGAAAACTTTATAATGCATATACAGTGCAACTTACTGCTAATGGGGCACCAGTTTTTCAGCTGTGCTTAATTAAGCAGATATCTTTTGTAAATCATGCAAAACTCTTCATCTCCGACAGAGAAGACTCTTGCCATCTCAGAGGCATGTGATTTAAAATGTTAAAGTGGACACCTGTATTAACATATATTGCACCAGTAACAGTAGAACATATGTTTATCTATGCATCATTCATATAGTGTTCTGTCTGAATTATTTCATAATGTGTTTCAAAGCATTTTACACCCCCTCCTCCCCCATAAGTATGTAAATGGTACATGCTCTACATTTCATATTTCGAGGATGAAAGTCTGGGAAAGATAAAATATCCTGGAGTTCTACAAGCCTCCACTTGTAAATCTCAGTGTCACCTCATAAGGCAATGATTTCTTCAAGCACAACAAAAAGAACTTAGGGGAAATCAAAGAGACATGTTACTGCTAATAGGGAGCAGTTGAGAAATAACATTTTGACAGATATTCCAGACAATATGTAGTCCCCGATGATTAAGAGTAAAACTCTGTCATATCCTATCCATTTCACTGGCACCACCGGCACCACCGCAGGTGGCATGAACTTATAGCTATGCCTGATTAATGACTACATCTCTGCTTTTAGCTGAGAGTGCTGGGGGCGGCAGTGAAGTACTTGTGTGCCAGGGCAGTATTTATGTTCAAATAATTTATTGCACCCTCAGACTCAGAGTCAAGCTACATAAAGCCTTCTGTACCCTTAACACTTTTGTCTCCTTCTGAACAATCTTACCCAAACACCATATCAGCAACCAAAGCAATCAAAGCTACTGCCTTTTCAACATGACAATATATTTTAGATAAGTAAATCACAAACTTCTTAAAATCAAGAAAACTAGATCAAAACAAACAGAGAAGTGAAAAATACATTCTGATCAGACTCAATAGCACTGAACAATTCCTTATGTGCTCTTACTAGCTGTTTTAAGTTTTCATCACTGTTTGACAGTAAAGCTCCAAGTAAGCTTGCAACTTTGGTGCCTTTAAATGTTTGCATCTGTTTTTAAACCATTACAGTTTTATTCTGTTGTTTATAGTTTTGAAAGAGAAGGATCTGTGTGCAACACTCCTTGCATCTTGTAGGAGACAGGAAGCAGTGTATGAAGAAATTTGTATTGTGGCAGAAAACAGAGGCAGTGATTGGACATGTTCTGTAACTGCCAATGAAAGAGGACAGAAGAAGGAGTAATGGATGAAATGCAGAACTGGTGCCTCTCATCATGTACCAGAATATCTGTGTAAGACAGAGGAGACACATTATCAGCAGACGTATGCCCCAGTGACCATTAGAGAAAAGGGACAAGATTTTAAAAAGGATCCACCAAGGATCCACTAACTGCCAGTTTCAAAATGGAGATCTGTTAAAATTGTTAGCTCAACCATTAAGTGGACTAAATGCAGCCAAATGTCGTGCCTCAAAAAGATGCAGTTGTGGCAGATAATTATGCAGATTGCATTTGTGTCAGTTTTGTGCCACAAATCACGACTTTTCATTGCAAATGGATCCAAGATTTATAAATAACAGTAAGACTGTTTGGACTTTGTGAATAGGATGCAGATGCTAGCACAACATCCATTTGGGGTTGCATCAGGCCCTTTGCCCCCACCCAAGGCATATATTGGCAGAAAGAACATCTTCAATGGAAAGAGAGGTGCAGGGATGGCTGTAGCCAAGCACATCAAAATGAATCTTACTTTCTACTAGAGACTAGAGATGTGCGAAGTCTGCGAAATTCACTCTGTAAATTAATTCACAGATTTCACAGAATTCACAGAGCAAAATTAATGCAATTCACGGGCTGCGAATTGTGCGAATTTGCTGTGAAGTGTGAAATTTCTCCCGCAAATTTAACAGTTCACAGTAAACAAGCATTTGCCAATGCCGAATGTTGCTTGCTTGTATGTGCTGTTTAGGTATTTGGAAGTGACAGTTTCATGCCTTTCTCCCAAGACATCCACTGTGTCTTTCCATTCAGTATTCACAGAAGAGTGGGAGTGGCAAGGGCCACAGCAGTGCAGCAGTTGCCAAGGGGGTGAAGAGGTGGACAAAAGAGTCCTGCAGGAGCTCACTAAATTGAAGGTAGACAAAGCGATGGAACCAGATGGCATACGCCCAAGGATATTTACAGAACTGCGAAGGGAGATAGCAGTACCTCTGGCAGCCATGTTCACTGAGTCATTCAACATGAGTGAATTGGAGGAGGGCACATGTGGTCCCTCTACACAAGTCCGGCAGCAGGGAGGAGGCAGGGAACAATAGGCCATTCAGCCTCATCTCAGTAGTGGGGAAGATCATGGAGACATTGCTTAAAGAAAGGATAGTGGGGCATCTAGATGCCATCGGAACCCAGGACCATAGACAACATGGATTCACAGTGGGGACATCATGTCAGATAAATCTGGGTGATTTATTTGGCTGGGTAACAAAGGAAGTGAATCAGGGTGGGGCAGTGGACAACGCTTACCTTGATTTCAGCAAAGCCTTTGACACTATCCCATATAGGAGGCTGATAAAGTAGCTGGGTAGGCTGGACATGGGGGAAAGGGTGGTAAACTGGGTTAGAAACTGGATAACAGACAGGAGGCAGAGAGTGGTGGTAAATGGTATGCAGTCTAGGGAGAGGGGGCGACTAGTGGGGTGCTGCAGGGATCGGTCCTGTTGCCAGTTCTGTTCAATGTCTTCATTAGTAATATTGCAGAACATCTGAAGGGAATTTTTCACCAAATTTTCAACATGGCCATTTTAAGAACTCTGCTCATGAACAGTGTCACTGTGATTTTCTTAATTTGTCCCGTACATTGATTTCACACACCGACTGCGCCATTGTGCGCTACATGGGCAGAAACACATTTTGGGTGAGATGTGAAAAATGAAAGCTGTACAACTCATAAGAAGGTGTGGTAAAATGGTGATGTTGAAATCTGGAGGAAAATATTGAAAATTACGAACTTACGAGCGTGCGTAGGAACTGTACAACACACGCTCGAAAAACAGTCATTTTTTGGAATTTTATCACCAAATTTTCAACATAGTCATTTTAAGACCTTTGCTCATGAATGCTGTCACTGTGATTTTCTTAATTTATCCCATACATTGATTTCGCACACCGACTGCGCCATTGTGCGCTACCTGGGCGGAAACACATTTTGGGTAAGATGTGAAAAATGACAGCTATACTATTTATAAGAAGGTGTGGCAAAATGGCAATGTTGGAAATCTGGAGTGAAAATATTGAAAATGCGAACTTACGAAGGTGCATAGGAACTGTACAATGCACGCTCGTAAAACAGTCATTTTTTGGAATTTTTTCACCAAATTTTCAACATAGCCATTTTAACACCTGAGCTCATGAACAGTGTCACTGTGATTTTCTTAATTTGTCCCGTACATTGATCTCGACACCGACTGCGCCATTGTGTGCTACATGGGCAGAAACACGTTTTGGGTGAGATGTGAAAATGGCAGCTGTACTACTCATAAGAAGGTGTGATAAAATGGCAATGTTGGAAATCTGGAGTGAAAATATTGAAATTTCGCGAACTACGAGCCTCACGTAGGAACTGCGCAACGCACGCTAGTAAAACAGTCATTTTTTGGAATTTTGGCACCAAATTTTCAACATGGGGTTTTTGGGACCCCTTCTCATGAATGATGTCACTGTCATGGTGGTATTCAGGCCCGAAGGGTGATTTTGCAGTCACTCGCAGTCACTGCGCGAAATCACCATTCGGGCCTGAATAACGCCATGACAGTGACATCATTCATGAGAAGGGGTCCCAAAAACCCCATGTTGAAAATTTGGTGCAAAAATTCCCAAAAATGCCTGAGATATGCAACAAAGTTGAAACCCCCCTATTTAGCCCATTATACAGCTTACCGGCATTTCCTCAGTTCGTGGTTGGCTCTGAAGAGTGCAGACGTGTTCCCGGTCCACCGAAGATCGTTGCGCCAGAGTCCGGAGGTAAGTATGGGGTGGGGGTGTGTGGGGAGGCTGGGTGCGCAGTGGGTGGGTGCGGGTTGTGGGAGGGGGTTGGGAGGCGTGCCACCGGACCGTTTTGTTTTACAGGTAAAAAAAGGCGTCGTTGGGCGTTTGCCACACTGGGAGTGAGCTCCCAGCATGGAACAAGAAGGATGTTGGGGGGTCATTCAGCTGACGGGGAGTTGGGCACCCCGCCGGCTAAAGGAGGCCACGCGGGGTGGGCTCAGCGTGGCACTGACTACTGGGACGAGCTCAGCCGACGGGATTGGGTACCCCATCGGGCTATACAGTGCGCATGGGGCATGCACACCTGCTGTGTCTGTGGGGGCTGCACGTGAGCAGCTGATATCTAATCTGTGCTCACTGAAGCATAGCTCCCCTTTCAACTGTAGAACTCACTGCATTTGGAGCGCGGTCATAGACAGCTCCAAAATGTAATATGGCTATAAGGCAGCGCCTGCCAGCACACTAACTGAATTGGAGGAGGAGGTGACACACCTCCGAAATCTCCGATGATGGCACTATGTTTCTTACACATGCGTGCAAGCAACATAAAAAGCATGAATTTTATCACAAAAGTCACGCAATTTGCGTGAATCTAATTTTGGCCAATTAGCCTGAAATTTGTGAATTTTGTGAAGCGCAAATTTTTGGCACTTTGTGTAAAATTTGCTGGTGAAGTTTTTCTTCACAACATGTCTACTAGAGACCGGGTGGTAGAATGATGAATATTTACTGGAGATATATATTCTGCAAAACTTGAATAATTATTGGAGAGAGAGAGAGAGAGAGAGAGAGAGAGAGATTCTTTGCAAAAAACTACATTAATGCATCAGTTAGTATTCAAGTTAATGTCACAAAAGTAGGGCAATATGATGTTAATGTTTACAACCCTAACTCCCCACTCCCACTCTCCAAGCAGCAAAAGGAAAAAAAAATTAGGGTTTTGGGTCTCCAGAGCCTTGGTGAATCAGTGGTAGGGTTTTCCTTCAGGTTGTCAACCCTAAGGATCACCCTTCCCCCAAGCCCATAGCCACCTGTCTGAAGTACCAGGTACATCTCCAACCCAGTGTCACATACTGCTACACTCTTCAAAGGTAGAAAAGTATGTCTCATCACATATTGGCAGTACATTCTGTTGTAGTTTTCTTCACACAGTTCCCTGTGGGCTCTGTGTGAAAAAATGAGATTATATCTGATCTTGTTTGCTCAAGGAACAGGGTGGGCATTAGGATTTACAACTAGAAAGATGGCCCCACAACTGATTTGCTAAGGCTCTGGAGACATAAACCCTAATGTTTTTTTTTCCTTTTGCAGTTTATGGGGTGGGGCAGGAAGTTAGTTTTGGAAACCCTAATATCACAGTTCCCTACTTTTATGGTGTTAACTTGAACCTTTACTGGTGCATTGACAGTTTTTTTGCAAATAATTTTCTCTTTTTGAGACAGTGCAATCATATCCTTGTGACCTGCATGAACACACGTGCATGCACAGGGCCCAAGGGAAGACTCCGTCCACCTATGGATGTGCAGGGCCCTTGCAGGCCATGCACTTTGGAGATGTCAAGAATTCATAGGACTGTCTGGTGGGCTATAGAAGTATAGGGCCCTCTGTTCCCTGCACTTCCATGTGGCTGCAGATACAGATGCACAGAGCAAAGAGTCCATCTCTCAGCTAATGCGCAGGGCCTTCTGCCATCCATGGGTGCAAAGGTGCAGGGCCCTATGCCAAGAAATTAGTTGTCTTTACTGTATGGTACCCAATCCCATGCAGACAACCCTGCAGCTTTCATTCCCTGCTTGGGGGGGGGGTCACATAACAGTGCCATCACCTCACCATCTTTCCATCCAGCTGGGTCATTGAGCTCACCCCCAAAATCATCTCACTGGCACAGGACCACAAAGCATACCCTCTGGGTCAAGATTGGCACTACACACACACACACACATATATATATATATATATATATGTAATAGATAACCCACTCTAAGGTGTGCAGTCACGCTCTGATATACGCACACCTTGGTGTGCATTGTTATGCACGAGGCTGCAGGCAGAGTGTGTCAACCACCCAAGGTATGCATATATCAGAGTATGACTGCACACCCTAGAGTGGGTTATCTATCTAATAAAAAGTCAAAATTGTTTTGGGGGGTGAAAATGCATGTATGCGGTTGCACACTGATATACGCAAGGCCATGTGATGTGTTTCAACTAATCAGCAGGCATGATTTTTCTTATCCATTTTATAAATATATATATTTTGTTTTGACCCCAAATTTTCAGGACAGTCATATTGCAACTCCTCTTATAGAAATGACATGTGACATTTATAGTATATTGGCTGCAATGCCATTTTGCAACAGAAGAGTGAAAACAAGTATCATTCAGGATTTTAAAAATGACATTGATCACGTTCACGAGGTGGTGTGAAAAAATAGCTATGTTGAAAGTTTGGAGTCAAAATATTGAAAATTAGTGAAGTTATGACTGAACATTGACATATTGCAATGTTCACTCATAACGTGGTCATTTCACCATATCTATAAATTTTCAGCGTAGCAATCTTATGTCCCCTCCCCACCTCATGAACACAGTAGGTGAAAATTTCTGAATCCCCACCAAAACGTCATTGCACACCACAGGTGCAAAAATACATTCTGACCAGCATTTGAAAACAAACAGCTGCCATGTTCATGAGGTGGTATGAAAAATAGCTATGTTCAACATTTGAGGTCAAAATATTGAAAATAACCAAAGTTATGAAAGAGCAAAGAAAAAATTTAGTGTACACTCATAACTTTCAAGGTAGGAGTAACTGCACCTGGGTAGATAGTAGTGCCAAGATTCAAAAAACAGTGTTTATTTGTATGTTGGAACTGGCACCTACTAAAAGAAAAAACACTTTGTGCTACTCCAGTCACAAGAATCAATGCTTGCTTCCAATGTTATAGTGCAAAAGACTCTTTATTCTTTATATATGCACCAAAGCAAATAAAGCACTCCAAACAACATATCCAAAGAATTCAAGGTTTTCAAAGAAGTTTGCAAAGAAGTCCATAAAAGGTCCCTAAAAAGTTCAAGCCAGAAACAAAAACTGTCTGGTAGACTCACTTCAGTAGCAAGAGCGAGAGCTCCTCCTTATTGGGTCACCTGACATGTTTTACACTTAGCTTCTTCAAAGGTAAACCTACTAGGATCCATTACAGATTTATAAAGGCAGCATTTAAAGTGACAGTGCACAATTTTCCCAACACCAATGTTTTGAGTTAAAAAGTACTCAATCGATATTTACAACAAGCATCACATTATATATGTTCACGAAAAAGGCAAAAGGGGAAGGGAAGGGAAAAAGAGGGGAGGGAAGGGAGGGAAGAAGGGGAAGGGAAAAGGGAGGAAAGGAAAAAGAAAGAAGGAAGGAAGGGAGGGGGAAGGGAAAAAGGGGAGAAGGGAGGAAAGGGGGGAAGGGGGAGAAATGTTATGTCATAGTGAGCAAGAAACTGTGCCTTCTATGCTTCACAGGGCACCAATATAAAATTGCACATGAACCAAGAAGAATATTGCACTTTGCCAAATTCAACTGGTATATCAACTAGCCACAGACCATAAAGTGTAAAACTGAAAAAAGAAAAAAGAAAAAAAAGAAGAGACAACACCATAAATATCACATTATTAAAAACATCAATAAATCATTTTCGTCTTTTTTTCCAAAAATGGCTTAATTCCTATTTTATCATTCAAACCCGGTGTCTGCATGGCTTTTGTAGAAAATATCTAATACTGTTCTTTCTTTTTTAATAAATTATCATAATCCTCTCCTCTCCTAGTCATTATTAGTTTTTCCATTGCTGTATATGAAAAACCATGTTCAGTTTTTTTTGGGACCTTTGATATATGTGCTGCCAAAGCATTTGTTAGGTCAGCATTCAAAATTGCTCTTGAATGTTCCCCTATTCTTATCTTAAAAGAACATTTAGTTTTACCAATATAAAACCTTTGGCATCTACACTCTGCCACGTAAATGACACCAGAAGTTCTGCACGTAATTAATCCTCTCACACTCACTTGTTTTCCTGTGTCCTGATTTTTAAACCATTTTATTTGTTTCACCATAGGACAGTATTTACAATTGCCACACCTATTACATCCTCCCCCACTATTTGTTAGCTAATTCTGTGGTCTCTCTGGACCTGATTGGACCGAGTGTACAACAACATCTTTAACATTTCTACCCCTCCTGTAAACAACTTTAGGTTCACATTTAGAGAAATCCTTTAGTCTTGCATTCATAAAAATCAAATGCCAATGTTTACATATAATACCTGCTATTCTGTTGGATTGTGAACTATACGTAGTAACAAAGGACATCTGAGGATCACATTTACTAACAACTTTTTTGTCCATCAACAACATTTCTCTGGGTATCAGATCAACTTCACTTTGTACTTCATTAATAATCTTCTCATTGTACCCTGTCTCCTGTAACCTTGTTGTTAATTCATCTGCTCTTATTTCATATTTTATAAACTCACCACAATGTATTTTCATTCGTATGTACTGACCCTTAGGGATGGCATTCACTGTATGTCTAGGATGATCACTATTTGCCATCAACAAAGTATTACGGTCAGCACTTTTTCTAAACAAGTCAGTTGTCACACCACCATTACCACCTTTGTAAATTCTAAGATCCAAAAAGTATCTCACACAAGCTAAAGTTCACAGTAAAACACAGATTCTTATTACTGTCTTCCAGGTATTTAACAAATAAAAACAAATCTTCCTCACTATCCTTCCATACAAGAAAAACATCATCAATAAAGTGCTTCCAGATGTTTATTTTACTCAGGAAGGAATTATTTTCATGCCTCACGATCTCTGTTTCCCATTTTGCCATGTATAGGTTAGCATAATTGGGGTCGTACTGGCACCTATTGCTGTACCCATTTTTTGTAAATAAAAGTCATTACCATAAAAAAAAGAGTTAAATTCTAACACAAACCTGGTAATTTCCAAAAGAATCTCTGTAGGAGGTTCCTTCTGTTTCCTAGTTTCCAAATAAAAATCTAAGGTTTGTAAGCCTTCCTTCTGCGGTATATTGGAATATAATGATGTGACATCTAAGGTCACTAATAAACTTTTGTCTTCTATTGCCAGATCTTCCAGAATTCTCAATATATCTCTGGTATCTTTAATATATGATGGAACCTCTCTAACCAGCTCTACTAAAAATGAATCCACAAATTTAGCTAATGGTTCTGTGAAACTAACATTACCCAAAATAATAGGCCTCCCGGGGGGGGTCTTTAAATCGTTGTGTATCTTAGGGAGCACATAAAAGGTAGCACGAGTGGGATAGTCAACAGTTAAGTAATCAAAAACATTTTTTGTTATTAAATCAGCTTCTCTCACATTTAAAAAAAAAAATCAATAATTTTCTTAAACTCCAATGTTTTATCACTTTTCAATTTCTCATAATATTTAACATCTAACAGCTGACGTAGAACCTCACATTTATATTGGTCAGTATCCATTATAACAATAGCCCCACCCTTGTCTGTAGCCTTTATGGTGATTTCCTTATTATCAGCTAATCTCATAAGTGCTTCTTATTAAGCATTACTCATGTTATGGAAAAAATGCATACCTGTCCCTTCATATAATGTTGTTATATCATTTTCACAACATTTAAAAAAAAAACTTGTAAGGCTGCAGACAAGGGAGGACAAAAATTGTATAGGCTACCAATTGTATAGGACTAACTGTACAGGACATCTTTGCTGCTGATCTTTGTCTCTGCTATATGACAATGCCCTAGAGGCTGCACCTACACTGTAACTATACCTCCTGTATTAATACCAGTACCCTAGCTACTAAATGTATAGGTCAACAGCCACCCAGGCTACTATATGTAAATACTTCCTTAAAACTGTGTTGTCTCACTATTGTATAGATCACTGTTACTACTATACGACAATGTCCCAGAGGCTGCACTTGTATTATAATTGTTCCACTGTAATACTATCAATACCCTAGCTACTACATGTATAGACTTTCAGCCACCTTGGCTATTATATGTAATTACTTGAAATGTGATGTCCCACTAATGTACTACCTCTAAATGTATGACTATGCTGACGCGGAGCCTTTGTAAATGAGTCTATGACTCAAAGAGTTGTAATTCCTATGATTGACTAAATAAATAAAATAAATAAATAAAATCTGACTTCAATTTAAATTTATCATAGAGTGTTATTTGCTCACCTGTATTTTGCTCCAATTGTTTGCTCCCATTCCCCCTCTTTATGAAAAAAAAACGCTTTCAAACTGAGATTTCTAACAAATCTATTGAGGTCCAATATCATCTCTAAGTTATTGAACTTCCTTGTTGGAGTAAATGACAGTCCTTTATTTAAAACATTCAATTCCAGTTCACTCAGTTCATAACTAGAAATATTCGCAACATTTACTGGAATCTCCCTCTTTGTCTCCCCCCCAGCCGTGTTTGAAGCCTCTTCCTTTTATTCCTTCTTCTACCATCTTTCCTAGTCTGTTTCTTCCCATATCCCGATCTTTCAGTCACTGACTCCTCCAAGGGACAAACCATACTGGATCTTGCAAAACACGTGGGGCTGAATTCACAAAGTTTCCTGAAGGCGCAAAACCTTCCCTAAGTCCCCAAAACTGCCGTAGCTATGGAAACAAAGGGGAATTTGCACTGGGTGCTATTCACAAAACCCTCTGCAGCTGTGGAAAACAACACTAAGGACTGTGGAAAAAAGTGCAGCTGTGGAAGTCCCTGAGGAAAAAAAGGTGTGAGATAAGTAATGCATAGCCCTGAAAGGCTATTCACAACCAGTTTTTTTCTGCAGCTGCAGAAAAAATGTTATACACAGTGGAATGAGGTGTAACTCTCACTCAACAAACTGCAGCAATGCCCCAGAAATTGGAATCAATTAAGGTGGCGGTGAGGCACAGGTAATAGCATCCCAGATAGTATAACAGTGGCTGCTGTAACAGCAACAAAAGCACATATTGCCATGACATGGCAACAGGCAACAACCACCAGACACAGTGCAGCCCATGACAGAGCCCCACAGGCAGTAGAGCCTGGCCAGCCTGCAGTGAGTGCTACTCCTGCAGGCAACAGGAACACCCCAAGGAGAGAGGACCAGCAGTGACAGTTGGCCTCTGTGGTGCCATGGTATTGCTGGTACCTGTGGTGCTGCAGTGGTCCCAGTTGAGGGACTGGTTGCTGGTCTCTTTGTGGGTGCTTTCAGTTTCATTTTATAGCAGCCCTGTTAAAGTCTGCTGTTCCAGCTAATTAAGTTCACTGTTGCTGTGCCTCCTAATCTATGTCTTCAGCTGTGGATCCGCAGTTGTGGATTTTCAGCACGTGCACAATTTCTGCAGCTGCTGAATTTCCACAGTTGTGGAATTTTACGAAATTCTGCACCTGCTCAAAATTTCTTTATGAATATCACGCAACTGCGTTTCCGCAGTGCTGCAGACCTTTTTCCCGCAGCTGCAGGATTTTTGGCTTTCTTTGTGAATCCTGCCATTAGTTCTTCCTCCTCTCCTTAAAAACGCTCTTGTTCCTGCTCTAATTCTTCTCTCCTGGTTATTAGTAAAGTTACGACACTGCTAGAAGGGGTTGTTGAGCTTTGCTGTGGTTTAGTAACTACAGTGGCTAGTGAAGTCCAATTAAAGATCATTTCATCCCTGTAGTCTCGCTCGTCCCTATCAAACTTTGATCACTTTACAGCTTTTATCTTTTCCTCATATTTAAACAAATTCTCTGTAAATTTCTCCAATTGTTGATCATATTGGTTTATGTTACTGAACTTTTTTAGTGTTTCTTCGTTACAACCAAGCTCAATCTCTGTTTCAGTTTGTATTAAAGCGTTTTCTGATAGAATAAAGTTGATATATTCACTACTTGCTCAATGACTGATTCCTCTCCATTTATCTAAAAAAAATCTCTATTATGACCACAGGTAGGATTCTTTAAAACACATAAGCCACGTGGTATACGGTCCATTTCTAAATATGCCTTAAGAGATATTTCTTCCCATTGTAGATATTTAAGTTTGTAAGCCGTTTTTTCAAATGGTGCAAAAGCCTGTTTACTAATCACGGGACACACATTTGTGCTTTCATTGCACAATAGATTTGAATAATTCATATCTGCTGCCATTTTATTTAACACTTAATCTTTTAGGGACCAGGAACCCTCATTACGCTGGGACTGCCGTGTTTCAGTCATTCAGAAAAAAACACATTCAAAACAGGAGTCCCTCTTGCTACTAATAAAAAGGAGTTATTCTTTTTACTATTTTAACCCATGCCTGTTACAAAAAGAGTACTTGCAAGGTAGGAGTGACCACACCTGGGTAGATAGTAGTGCCAAGGTTGAAAAAACAATGTTTATTTGTATGTTGGAACTGGCACCTACTAAAAGAAAAAACATTTTGTGCTACTCCAGTCACAAGAATCAGTGCTTGCTCCTAATGTTATAGTGCAAAAACCTCTTTATTCTTTATATATGCACCCAAGCAAATAAAGCACTCCAAACAACATATCCAAAGATTTCAAGGTTTTCAAAGAATTTTGCAAAGAAGTCCATAAATAGTCCATAAAAGGTCCATAAAAAGTTCAAGCCAGAAACAAAAACTGGCTGGTAGATTCACTTCAGTAGCAAGAGTAAGGGCTCCTCCTTATTGGGTCACCTGATGTGTTTCACACTTAGGTTTTTCAATGGTAAACCCACTAGGGTCCATTACAGATTTATAAAGGTGGCATTTAAAGTGACAGTGCACAATTTCCTCAACACCAGTGGTTTGAGTTAAAAAGTACTCAATCAATATTTACAACAAGCATCACATTATATTTGTTCACAGAAAAATGCAAAAAAAAAGGTAAGGGGAAGGAAATGGGGAAAAGAATGGAGGGAAGGGAAGGGAAGGAGGGGAAGGAAGGGAAAAAGGGGAAGGAGGGAGGGAGGAAATGGGAGAAGGGGAGAAATGTTATGTCATAGTGAGCAAGAAATGTGCCTTCTATACTTCACAGGGTATCAGTAAAAAATTGCACATGAACCAAGAAGAATATTGTACTTTGCAAGATTCAACTGGTATATCAACTAGCCACAGACCATAAAGTGTAAAGCTGAAAAAAGAAAAAGGAAAAAAGAAGAGACAACACCATAAATATCACATTATTAAAAACATCAATAAATCATTTTAATCTTTTTTTTTTCTCCAAAAATGGCTTAATTTCTATTTTATCATTCAAACCTGGAGTCTGCATTGTTTTTGTAGAAAAGATCCAATACTGTTCTCTCCTTTTTAATAAATTACCATAATCCCCTCCTCTTCTAGTCATTATTGTTTTTTTTAGTGCTGTAAACAAAAACACATGTTCAGTTTTGTTTTGGACCTTCAATATA
The DNA here is from genome assembly GCA_016271365.2 of Neoceratodus forsteri. Classification (NCBI taxonomy): domain Eukaryota; kingdom Metazoa; phylum Chordata; order Ceratodontiformes; family Ceratodontidae; genus Neoceratodus; species Neoceratodus forsteri. The sequence continues at coordinate 82,268,315 of CM057453.1, forward strand.
TGTGCTGCCAAAGCATTTGTTGGGTCAGCATTCAAAATTGCTTTTGAATGCTCCCCAATTCTTATCTTAAAAGAACGTTTAATTTTACCAACATAAAACCTTTGGCATCTACACTCTTCCATGTAAATGACACCAGAAGTTCTGCACGTAATTAATCCTCTCACACTCACTTGTTTTCCTGTGGCCTGATTTTAAAACCATTTTGTTTGTTTCACCATAGGACAGTATTTACAATTGCCACACCTATTACATCTTCCCCCACTATTTATTAGCCAATTCTGTGGTCGTTCTGGACCTGGTTGAACTGAGTGCACAACAACATCTTTAACATTTCTACCTCTCCTGCAAACAACTTTAGGTCCATATTTAGAGAAATCCTTTAGTCTTGCATCCATAAAAACCAAATGCCAATATTTACATACAAATCTGCTATTTCGTTGGATTGTGGACTATACGTAGTAACAAAGGACATCTGAGGGTCACATCTGCTAACAACTTTTTTGTCCATCAACAACATTTCTCTGGGTATCAGATCAACTTCACTTCGTGCTTCATTAATAATCTTCTCATTGTACCCTGTCTCCTGTAACCTTGTTGTTAATTCATCTGCTCTTATTTCATATTTTACTAACTCACCACAATGTATTTTCATTCGTATGTACTGATCCTTGGGATGGCATTCACTGTATGTCTAGGATGATCACTATTTGCCATCAACAAAGTATTACGGTCAGAAATTTTTCTAAACAAGTCAGTTGTCACACCACCATTACCACCTTTGTAAATTCTAAGATCCAAAAAGTATCTCACACAAGCTAAAGTTCACAGTAAAACACAGATTCTTATTACTGTCTTCCAGGTATTTAACAAATAAAAACAAATCTTCCTCACTATCCTTCCATACAAGAAAAACGTCATCAATAAAGTGCTTCCAGATGTTTATTTTACTCAGGAAGGGATTATTTTCATGCCTCACGATCTCTGTTTCCCATTTTGCCATGTATAGGTTAGCATAATTGGGAGTCGTACTGGCACCTATTGCTGTACCCATTTTTTGTATTTAAAAGTCATTACCATAAAAAAAGAGTTAAATTCTAACACAAACCTGGTAATTTCCAAAAGAATCTCTGTAGGAGGTTCCTTCTGTTTCCTAGTTTCCAAATAAAAATCTAAGGTTTGTAAGCCTTCCTTCTGCGGTATATTGGAATATAATGATGTGACATCTAAGGTCACTAATAAACTTTTGTCTTCTATTGCCAGATCTTCCAGAATTTTCAATATATCTCTGGTATCTTTAATATATGATGGAACCTCTCTAACCAGCTCTACTAAAAATGAATCCACAAAATTAGCTAATGGTTCTGTGAGACTACCATTACCATTAGGCCTCCCAGGGGGGTCTTTAAATCTGTATTTATCTTAGGGAACACATGAAAAGGTAGCACAAGTGGGATAGTCAACAGTTAGGTAATCAAAAACATTTTTTGTTATTAAATTAGCTTCTCTCACATTTAAAAAAAAATCAATAATTTTCTTGAACTCCAATGATGTATCACTGTAGCACAACCCCAAGACATACTCCATGCCTGATTAGTGAAGACACAGAAGAGGTGAAGCTGTAATGGTTTTTCCTGTTGCTGCCTGGAGGGTGGTGGTGGTGTGTTAGGGTTGGAAACCACATTTCACATTTCCTTACTTTTGTCAGTTTAACCCTAACTAGTGCATTAACAAAGTTTATTGTAAATAATTTCCTTACTTTTTGAAATGGTATTATCATATCCTTATTTCCCTTTTGGAGCGCAGGGCCCTCTGGGCCTCATGCTCCTATCTATCCATCCATACTTTTTGAGATAGTGTAATTGTAACATTATTTGCCTGTGCTCCCATCTCTCCAGAGATGCATACATATATGTTGCTGTGTAGGGGCCCTGTGCTTGCATTTGTGCCAAAACAATAACCAAATTATCAGCTTTGCCTTCATATTACTCCACCTCATGAACCTGTTACTAAGCCCTAAGGAAGACTCCACTCCTCATTCACTTTAGGGGGTGGGACAGGTGTTTTAGGGGTTGGAAACTCTAACATCAAACTTCCCTACATTTGTCATTTTATCTTCAACACTAATAGATGCATTAATGTAGTTTTTTGTAATGAATTTCCTTACTCTTTGAGATAGATTAATCATATCCTTGTTTGCCTGAGGGGCCCTGCGTTCACATCCCTCCATAGATGCATATATGTATGTAGATGTGGACAGCCCCTGTGCTTCTGATTATAGGAAAACAGTGACTGAATTGTCAGCATAGACATCTTATTATCCCACCTCATATATCCGGTACTGAAAATTTTTGAATCCCTGCCAAAATGTAATTCGGCACAACCGCAATTCCATTTTGCACCACTGGTGAGAAATACATTTTAACCAGGATGTAAAAAATGACAGCTGTGCTGGCCCATCAGCACAGCGGTAGCTCTACCACTTGTGATGCTGGTGACACAGGTTCAGGAACGAGCTTGGGCAGCTAAAAGGTTGTCCAGGGGGGGAGGAGGATTGAGCACTCTTGGGTTTTTTTTCTCCTCTGGGGAGGGAGGGATGCTGCTTCCACTGCAATGCCGCCACCTGGGTGCACACAGGTAGAGGTGCAGTGGGGCACCATGTGGGAGGGGAAGACATTGGCTGGGGTCCAGAGAGGCATCACGTCTCAGTGTACACCCTTTCTATGGACCCCTCGACTGCCTACATACTCAGGGGGTACTGGGGAAGAAAAAATGAAAATGGCACCATGGCTCACCTCCCCCCACCAGCCCTGTATGCTTATTAATCAATCTTCTATGTGGAAGAGTATAGGCAGCTTTGCTGAAGTTAGAAGATTGATTAATAAGCTGGGTAGGCTCGGGGTGGGACAAACATTGGTCAACTGGGTGGCAAACTGGTTGGCGGGCAGAAAACAGAGAGTGGTGGTAAATGGTATACAATCAGAAGAGATGCAAGTCACAAGTGGGGTACCTCAGGGATCAGCCCTGGGGCCAGTCCTCTTCAATATCTTCATCAATGACATTGCAAATGGCATTTACAAATTTAAGTTAACCTTACAAATAAAGGATTGAATAAAAATGTTTAAGTGTGGAATTCTTTCATATGTTCTATACAGTCAGAGAGCAGCCCCTAGCTTTTGTAGTCTTGCTATACATCAGTTCGTGGGAAGAAACAAAATGGTGACTGCCATGAGACAGGACACGAACGACATGAGAGCCAGGCTGAAGCAACATTCCCTTTCCCCCAGTACTGGGTCAGTACTGCTATTCTTCTTCAACATCACTGCCATTAAGCTCATCATCACTACTGTCCATGCAGTGTTTTGGATGTTCCCCTGAGTATCCTGCAAATACACCATAGTTTAGTTTAATAAAAGTTAAAATTTCAATGTCTTCTGGAAGGAGTTTTCTCCTCTTAGTACTAGCAACATAGCCAGCAGTGCTAAAAATTCTTTCTGAATAGACACCTGTTGCTGGTCAACTTAAATAGTAAAGGGCCACTTTTTGTAATGCTGGCCAGACCACACCCTTTTCATGCCAATACTGAAGTGGGTCATCTCGAACATTTATCTTTCTGGAATCCTTTAAGAAGTCATCCACAATACTGCTTGCTGAGTAGCTTGTGATGGGAGAAGTAACAGCACTGTCTTTCTCTGTGTCATCCAGTCCTGACCAAATGTTGTCCACAGAGGCACCATACAAACTGCCCGTGGGTTTACAACTCATAATGCAAGGATTTTCTCATTCTTCTGCCTTCACTGGGATCTGATTCTTATTTATTTATTTATTAGCTTTTGGTAACCGGGTAAGTGCGCTAGGCAACAGACCTGCCTATTTTCAGGCACGACCCGGGAGAGCACAGAACATTGGTTACAATATGCAGAAATGCACATACATAATATAGGTGTACAGGAGCAAAACAAGATATACATTGGGTAACACAGTAATAGTTACATAAGGGTACATTTTAGGCATAGATCATAATAAGGATGTAAAATAAAGCAATTAAGGTAACCATACGACAGCTGAGGACAGTAAAGGCATCAAGGTTCATTGCCACCTAGACAAGCATATTGCATGGGAGAACATTAGTGTAGTACTCAGGGTCAGACCCGACAGCCTGCAGTGGGACAAAGCAAATTAAGAGCATTTGCATTGGCCAGAGGCTAGAAGGTGGGTGAACAGCGAGCTTTTGAATTCTCGATGGGAGGCTGAAGTTTTCACCATAAGGGGGAGTGAGTTACAGAATTTGGGAGCAAAATGGGCAAATGCCTGTTCACCCATTTTTGTCATGCAAGGTCTAGTGGAGAGCAAGGGGACAGAGGAAGACCTGAGGGTACGGGTGTGAGAGGCAGGAGTCAGGAGGTTGGCAAGATAGACAGGGCAGGGAGGTCTAGACAGGAGTCAATAAAGCAGCCCAGGGAGTAGGCTCGAATATCCTTAGGTGACAGCCAATTTAAGCTGCAGGAAGGAGACAATGATGGGTAAGACGTGGGGAGTTAACGCGAATCTACAGATATTGTTGTAGATAGTGTCCCATTTGTGGGGTGTAGCAGAGTTTGCAGCAAAGAGGAGGGGCAGAGCATATTGGAGCTGGGGTAAGAGAATACCTCTCGCAACAGAAAGTCTAGCGGAAGGAGTGAGGGAGTGGCGCACGCGATAAGCTCCACCAATTTTAGCATTGACGGCACGGCTATTTTAGTGATCAGCAGCTGCAGCACTTCTAGTTGTAGTTTCTTTTAAATGGAGTGTGTTTTATTGAAATTTTAAGAGCACAGGTTACATCAGCACAGAGACAAATGAAACCATCCACATCTCAGGATGAAACAGGATGTACATTAAGAGTTCTCACTATATACTACAAGAAACAGGCTGAGCTACTTTTAAATCTGGGTAGAGAATCTGGACACTGTCACAGAAATAATGATAGAGGCCCTTCAAAGTAACCTGGCTTACTATTAGCTATGCCATAAAAAAAATTCCAAAATAACTGTTCACACATAGTACAGTATATCAACATTGTACTAACCAACGCCAATGGAGCCTTCAGGTACAAAAAATAAACAATTCGTCTGTATCTCTAAACTAGTTGAAGGAGAGTGTCCAGCTTTTCCCATCTCTTTTTTGTAGGCATAAAGATTATGTCTTAAACTGGCTACTGACTTTTCCATCCTTAAAATAATCAAACTTTATGCATGTTATTCCCTAAATGAAGGGGGCTGGCTATCTATCCAATGCCTCAAAATAATCAGTTTTGCTACCACTGAAATAAGGGCCATGTGGTACATTTGTGGGCCTAACAACTGAGTGATACCTATTCCCAAATGGCATAATTTGGGAGTGAACCCTTTCTGGAGTCCAAAGAGAAGGTCCAAATGGGACTTGATAGCATACCAAAATCCCTGTATGTGTGGACAATACCATAAGAGATGCTTAAGAGTGCCCTCCTGGGTATTGCATTTCCCCTCAGATGGAGGTAACTAACTTCCCAAACATGAATAAACACTGTGGTATATAATAAGCATTGTGCAGTATCTTGTACTGCATTAATCTTAGCTTGTGTAGTTTTATGTACCGGTGAATGAAAGCCCAGGGAGACTAAGTCCCAAGGATGGGAGAACATTCAGGGAACTCTTTTTCCTAATAAACACATCTCAGCTGATACTCCACCCCCAGGATATCTCTTAAAGTTTTATATAGAGCAGAACTAACATGTGGTTGAATCACTAACTCAGCTAACTTTTGATAAGTCAAACTGTCTAGAAGATGCCAGAAGTGTGTGCCCAAAAATTTCTTTATGGAGTGTTCGAGTTGAAAAAAAGAAAAAAACCTGCAGATTGAGGTACAAAATATAACCTACAAAACTCCTCAAAGGAAATAATATGCTCCTCCTGCATAAGGTCAGAAACGCTTTGAAAGCCTGCCCGTGGTAAAAAGGATAAGGGAATAGGTTTGTTGGCAATCCTCAAATTAGGATTTAATCAGATAGGTTTGTAAGGGGTCCCTTTGAGCCATGTAATCAAGAAGTCTCGAAAGTTGGACATTAATCCATACTGACCAACCTATCGGAGTGACCTGCAATGCCAGAGGGAGCCTCGACCAGGTGATATGCATCAAAGCCTGAGGTGAAATGCCATGAGCATCCCAATAATATAACTCTATATCTTTCTAATGCAGGTTGGGCTGTTCAGCACTAATTCCCAAATCTTGAAGACTCCAAGCCAATAATTTATTCACTTGTGAGACTAAATAATATCAATAACAATTTGAGAGTTGAAGACCTCCTTGACATTTCACTAAGGACAGCTTAGAATAGGCTATTCATGGTTTTTCCCTTTCCATAGGAATTCAGAAATAATTTGATGTAATTCTGTGAACCAAGCTGAGGTAATGGGATTACAATCCTACTAAGGGGGCGTAGAACCCATGGCAAAACATTCATGCGAACTGCTGATATTCTGTCCCATAAGGATAGTGGAAGAGCTTGCCAATGGGCTAGACCTGCTTTTATAGTGCTAATTAAAGGCAGTAAGTTACAATCTACCAATTGTTTTTTGCCCTGGGTCAGTTGGATACCCAAATACTTAATTTTCTCAACCGGCCAACAATTTTGTAATACCAATGGTGAGTTGCTTTTATGTGTCACTGAATTAAGGGGGAAAAAAATGGTTTTAGTCAAGTTTAACTTGTATCCAGAAATGCGCCCCAAATCAGCCAGGACCTCGAGGGCCATAGGTAATGAAACAGTGGGATTGATAAGATGCAGCAATATGCCATCTTTGTAAGTAGATAATTTGAAAGTATGGGGTCCAATAGAAACTCCAGAAATTTGAGGATGTTGTACAAAATGTCTGGTGAGGAGCTCCTCAAATAAATTAAATAAAAAAGGGGATAAAGGGCATCCTTCCCTCGTACCTCTTTGTAAACCAAAAGAATCCAAAAGGACCCCATTACAAAAGATATGTGCTGTAGTGGTAGAATATAATAATTGAATCCACTTAATAAATTCCTCTGGGATCCCTAAAGCAGACAAAGTTTGAAATAAAAAAGGCCATGCGACCCTGTCAAAAGTCTGTTCTGCATCCAGGGAGACCAGCACCACTGGGGTGCTGGACCCCTTGGAGGTTGAAAGTAAATGGAAGATTTTACATATGTGGCCTGAAACAAAATGACCCTGCATAAAACCTATTTGTTCCCTGCTGATTAATGGCTGCCAAATATGAGGCAGTCTATTTGCCAAAATATGGGAGCAGATCTTGACATTGACATTCATTAAGGAGGTCAGCCTGTAATTACCTTCCTCCAGGGGATCTTTACCTGGTTTAGGGATCAAAATAATAAAAGCTGCTAAAAAATTGGGGGAAAGGCATTATGTTGATAACAATGATTATAAAAATCCATCAAGGTGGAAACCAACTCTGTTCTTAACGTGGAGTAAAAATTGGGAGAAAAAACCATCGGGGCCTGGGGATTTATCAAGAGTAAGGTAGGAGATAGCATTGTCTAGTTGTGAAGCACAAATTGAAGAGGTCAGAGTAGAAGCCATGCAGGATCTAGGTAGGGAAGATTAGCAGTACCTAAATATCCCCAAAGTTGACCCTCCAGGTCTGGTGGGTCTGACTCCATACCATAGAATTTGACATAAGGGGTCCGATTCCAAGCCACATGGTGCAACTTGCAGGCTTATGTGAGTTGCACCATGTGGCAGTACACTAGGGACCCTGCACCCTATTCCAAGACAGGCAGGGTCCCCGACACCTATGACCCATGACTTGCGGCAGCTGCAGGCTTGCGCCATGGGAATGGCACAATGGACCTGGGTGCTGCAAGTCACGGCCCACATTTAGCAGCCCCCCCTTGAGCCCCCCACCCTGTAACACTATCACAATCCCCTGGGGCCTTGGGGGGGGCTGGCTGAGTGGCACAGGCACATGGGGGGGCAATTGCCAGGATGGATGCCCCTTAGACCACCTCCATGCTGGTCCAGCCCAGAGCACCATTGTGGGTCTTGTACAGTAATTGTGTACTTGGGTTATGGCAGCCATCCTTTTGGAATAGGACACAGGTGCTGCCATAACCCACCCTTGTGCCATGCCACAGCGGGCTGTCAGTGTAGTGGATGGTGTAGCCCACCTTTGGCACAACCCACATGCGGCATGGAGCAAACCACATCTTGGAATTGGGACTTGAATATTGCATGGTGCAAGGTGTGATTTACACCATGGGGTTTGGCATAAATTGCCTTGCGCCAGGTATATGATGTCCTGGAATCGGGCCAAATATTGTTGAAATTCTCCAGCAATTTCCCTAGGGCTCATCAAAACCACATTGCCTGAACTAGATTGGATACTGTTAACCAATCGTGCCATTTCAAATTGCTTAAGCCGCATAGCCAATAATTTGCTAGCCTTCTTACCATGCAACTCATAATTACACTGAGAGCAGAATAGATCGTATTCCACTTGTTCTCTATTCAGTTCAGCATATGCTGCTCTTTCTTGGTTAAGATGTATCCAATCATTTTCTGGGAAATCTGGTTTAATATTCTTTTCTAAATGGTGAATCAAGTGGAGCAATTCCTGAGCCTTCTTTTTCCTACCTTTCTGCCATGTAGAAGCCAATCTTATGAGCTCCCCTCAGATTGCACATTTATAGGCACTCCAGCAGGTGGCTAGAGATTGCACTGAAGAATTAGTAAGTGTGCAAAAATCTGCGGTCACCTGTTTTAGTTTGGTACAGCACCACTCATCTTTCAAAATATGATTGCTGAGCCTCCAACTATGGTCTCTCTCCCAAACAAGAGGCAAACTCACCAAAAGTGAAACTGGGGCATGGTCAGAAATAAGTTGGTTATGGATCTCACAGTAATGAGCAGTTTGTAAAAAGACTGGTCTTACCAAGGCATAATCTATGTGAGTGGAAGTGTTGTAGATTGGGAAGGAAAAAGTATATTCCCTATCTGAAGGGTAAAGAATTCTCCAAAGGTCCACTAAACTGCAATTATCTAAAAGGTCATGTAGTGCCCTTTGTGCCGGGGAAAGTCCGCTCCAGGTATTACCCAACCTGTTCAAAGTATCATCCACTGTGAGGTTCCAAGCCCTCATAATTATTTTGGGGACTGAAGCATGAGTAGAAGCAATATTTATTAGATTAACAAAATATGCAGGGGTATCTGAATTAGGACCATAAACATTGCCGGTAAGCATCTCAGATACATCTATCATTGCATACAGAAAAGGATACCTGCCCTCTGGGTCAGCATAATCTGTGAGTACCTCAAAAGGCAGGAGCTTCCTAACCAAAATTATAACTCCAGCTCTTGGGAGTTTCCTGCACCACAGGAGAGACCCATCTACAGCCGACAAAAGAGGTACGCATTCTTTGCCAATAGATGTGTTTCATGAAGCCTAGCCAAGTCAGTCTTAAATGTAGCTAAATGTTTAAGTACCTGGATACATTTCCTAGGAGAGTTGCCCCCCAATGTTCCACATAATACAGGTTAATTGAGATAATGACATAACAGTAAAAAAATAACATACCATGAAAATCAGTTATGGAATGTCATGTAGCCAGATGAACTAAAGTCAGACTCCTTTCCATATTGTAAATATCAGTTAGCTCTATTCATTTCATAAATCCACCAAAACCCATCCCACCATGCTATCACCAATCCTTTGTGATCATAAAAAACAGTAAAGCGAACATTAGAAAAAGTTATAGATTCTTGACCCGAAAACTCAAGAACAAGAAAGAACAACCGTAAACTGTCAACCCATAACCCAATATATGAGCACTTCCTCTTTGTACTCCCACCAAACAAGGGTGGAGAGGGTAGGGGATACCCTCAACATGAGGAGAACCCCCTCCATGCACTTTTAGGCTGTGGTGGCTCAGAGAATGTACATGCAATTCTGGTCTCCACATCTCGGCCCATATCATTGAAACCTCAAAAAATGACACAGCTGAAAACAAAACAGAAATAAGAGATAGGGAGGGGGTAGGGATTGGGAGAAAAATGAAAAAGAGGTTGGTTAGTTATCACCCTGCACCCCTATAATGAGGTCACTTCTGTGGTCCCCCGAAGAAGCAGACCCATTCAACTTAAAAAAAAAGCTGTTCATCTCTCTCCAACAAAAAAAGTAAAGTAAAGGCAGAACCACCAAGAACTCAAGGAGGAGAGGTCTACTGGATATCAAAAACATAACAAGGAACCTGAGTGGCTGCACAATCGATTGCTAGGAACATAACAAGTCCACAACCACAACCTGCTTCCCAGATAACTAAACAAACATATTCAGTCCATAGTAGAGAGTTCTGGGGCAAAGAGGGAATCCGTTCCCTATTGGTTTGAAACTAGTATCAACCATAAGAATGAAAAAGTCCAAACAGCCCTGGTTCTTAACCCTTGCTGTGCCATGGACTGATATATCAGTCTAAAATTCCTATACTTTCTAATTCTGTCGGCAGCCTATGTGTTAATACTTCCAGAAACCACAGTCACTGTATTGCTTCCGGGGCCATGCAACACAGGAATTAAGTCCACTGAAAGCCAGCCACTCTGTACTGAGTAAAAACCCTCAGAACCCCTTCAGATGTTCCTATGTTTCACTACAGTAAAAGGGAGATGAGGGAAATGCTTAGTCAGTTCCTCCTTAGCCTGTTCAGCAGATGAGAATTCCAGAGTGCCTGAGGTCATAGACACAAACAACCAAGCGGGGTAATGCATATAAAAGTTGATCCCTTTGTTATACAGAACTTGTTTAATCCCCTGGTAAGTCAGCTGTCGGTGCCATACCATCAGTGTGATGTCACAAAAAATGAAAATCTGATGGTTGTGCCACAGCAAAGGATATTTAGGTTGGACTTGTTGTAAAATACTGTATGTACTTTGTCCTGATAGTTGAGGCACTTTAAAATAATTGCCTGGGACTTTCCTTGCAGGGGTGGCTGAGGACGAAGGGAGTGATGTGCTCTCTCGATCAAATAATCAGAGCCTTGCATAAGTGGGTCGGCGACCTCCTTCAATAGCCCATGAAGGAAACTCAAGATGTTAACTCCCTCAGCTTGCTCCAGTATGCCAAAGATAACAAAGTTGTTTGGCAGCTTCTAGCCTCCAGGTCGTCTGGCTTCAGCTCCAATCTCATCAGCCACTTCTTCAAATCCTACATCTCCTGGAGTTCCCAAGCTTGAGTGTCTTCAAGGGAGCGTATCCTGACTTCAGCATCCCCCAGTCTCCAGTTAAAGGTTTCCAAAGTTGGTTTTAAAAGCAGCAAATCCTCCATCACTTTGGTCAAAGTAAGTTTTATCCCCGCCATATCTGCTAGTATTAAGTTGAGTTTGTCCAGTTCGGGGTCTGGCTTGGGAGAGTCAGGGGTGGGTCTTTTGCATGGCAGCTTCAGCCTACTCTGCAGGGGTGGCCCTGCATCAGTGAGTCCATTGTTTTCAAGCTAACTGCTGTCTCCGTATTGACTGATGTGATCCCCAAAGTCTCCATCGGTGCAGGGCAACAGTAACCAAGAAGTAAAGTCGGTCATTAAATAACGGTAACATAAGCTAGTTTATTGCCAAGAACATGGAGCCAGGAGAGATGTGGCCGTTCAGTTCGAGGACATCACGTGACTCCCTAGTTGGAGTTTCTGTTGTCATTTTTAGAGCAACTTTATTAATAAGCAGTTCTTTATAAAAGTTGAGGTCTACGCTACCAGATTGGAGAAGAACCGGCAAACTGGTTTTGAAATGTGGGTCCAGCATTGCTGTTATCACATAATGTTCAGATTCCAAAATCATGGCAATCCTGTGATCCATTTCCAAACACAAAGGCAGATTTTCAGCAAGAGTGACACCTGTGCTTGCACCTTGCCCTTCGTTTCTTGGAATCTGTCCAGTCTCGGCATGAGAAGATGTATCAATTAAATGACTTGACGTATGGTTGTGCAGTCAGCTTTGCTTCACATGTGGCTACCTCAAATGGCTGTAGCAACTGACATAAATTTATATAAGATTCCACTGCCAAAAGGTGAATGGAACATCCCTTTTCCCTACTGTATGGCCCATGGTGTACTGGTGCACTGCTTTGTGTTGTTCTTGGAGCCTCTGTAACATGTAAAAGGTGGATTGATAAGTGATTCTGCTTTTGCAGTTCCCACAAATTTTACAAGCTTTCGCAGAGTGCCTATAGTGACCACATATCTTACATGCAGCACCGAGCATATTCTGAGCACTCCTACCTTCACAGAGGATGTCATGTAACACTAGATTGAATGTATGTGCAAAACATGCTAAATGCAGAAACCCACCATCCTGCAAAGAGCAGCTGACGCCTTTGGGAAAACTTTGGAAAACATACTATTTAGGCACAAGTGAGCCTGTATTTCATATACCTTGTACAGATTTCTCCTCTCCATTATTTATTAGTGAAGAAATTCCCACAAAAACAAGATATTTACCCTTTAGAGTTCATCTGTCTCTATAGCTTATTCCCTACTAGAAATCATAATGCCCTGTTTGACATCACAGTCTGTTGCCGTGGGAATAACTACAATGTCACAAGCAGAGTATTATACTGCAACATTAGGTTGGGAAGAAGCAACAGAAACTGATGAACCTTCAAGAAACACTATCTTGTTTTTGAAGCAAATTACCTCATTAATAAGTAATGGGAATAAGAAATACTGAGCTGATGAGAAATATAAGCTGCTTTGTGTCCAAACATTATATTTTTGAAAGTTCTTCTTGAGGCGTCGTTGGCTCTTTAATGCTTTCACAGTGTTAACTCCATTGTCTGCAACCACAAATCCTGGTGAAAGGCTATTAGGGGAAAGCCATTCTGAGAACTGTTTCTCTAGCTCCTCTAAGATGTTCACACCAGTGTGATTTTATTTGTCAAAGCTTGCAATACAGATGGCAGCCTGTTTGTGAGGATTTTGTTGGTCCCTGGTGATGCCAGAGGATGTTGCAGAGGAAAATGATACCCAGTGGGTGGAGACAGTCATGTAGTCTGTTGTTTGATCACTTGTCCATGTAACTGTTGTTATATGTACTTCTTCAGTATCTGATGACGGCAGCACACTGTTTACCTTCTGGTGCAATTTCCTTTAAAGAGCTGGCACAGCCTGTCTGGCGAAATATGTCCATGATGGCAGTTGATACCAAGGGGCAGCAAGTTTAATCAACTCCTGTAACCCAGCAAAGCCAGCAATAGAAAATGGGCACACGTGCAGTGCAATCATTGCAGATACTGCTTTATTTAGCTGCTGAGCAGCTGGGTGGCTTTGGTCATATTTAGTTCTCCATTCAAAAGCCTGCTGCATTGTTAACTATTTCTGAGGTTCAACTGGCACACTGAAAAAAGCTGGAGGAGACAGAGATGAACTCATCCTGTTTTCAGTTGGGGAGCTTTCTGATTCTGATAAAGACCTAGCAGATGAAGGGGATGATGCAGTCAACGTCGACTCCTGTTTGGTGTCTGAGGGGTTTTGTGCTGTATATAGACAAATTTAGCTCTCCCACCAGTGTGAGTACCAGTGTTAACCTGTGCAACATCTCTGTCCTGCAACCTTGAGACTTATTCCTGGCCCACTGAAGTGAATGTATTCGCTGTATGTGTCTTACTAAGGTTGATGTGCCAAATTTGCTTGCCTCTGCTAAAAGAGGTCTTACATAAACAGCATATTGCTTGTATACTGTTCTTTGGGTCAAGGTGAAAAAACTCCAAATGGAAGAGAATGCCTTTTCATTTATGTCCCTGGCATTGCAACTTCTGAATCATCATCTGGCATGTCTATGTTCATTTCTACAGTTTCATTATTTTCCTCAGTGTTCTCACTGGGTAATTGGGTGTGAGGCCTGCCCTCAGCAGTGGAGACAGGCAAGCCAGGCATAACTTCCTTTTCACTGGCCCCTAATGACCTTTCCTCTGATGGCCTTTCCCCAGGTTTTTTGGTCTGACATCTCACAGGTTCCTCTGGCTCCGAGCCCTCAACATCAGAGTCCCCATCATGCGCTGCCTCTGTTTCAGGAATGGACTCGCTGCCACTGCTATTCACTTGGTCTGACTTCGAAGAGCTCACAGAGGAATAAGAAATGGTAGAGTCTTGAGAAAGTGGCACAATGTATGCATGTGTGCTAATTCTTTCCTTTCCACTACATGCAGTGCATGCAACTGCCTCTATTTTTTTAATAACTGTGCCTTTGGCAAATTTACTTTTTCTTAGTTGCTGGTTCAGCACCCAAGCTTTTCTTGCCCCCTTCCTCTGAAAGGTTTCACATGTAATGCAAGCCTTTTTTTGCAGCACTACACAAAATAAATGGCCCTATCTTGACTCCTACTTATGTGGGAAATGGCTGGTGACACTACAGACAGATGCTACTCAACTGCCGGGCTTCCCCCTCCCTCCAAAAGGTTTTGCAGGTGGCATAAGCCTTTACTGGCTCTGCTTCCACAGGACTACACAAAAATAAAATGGTCCTGTCCTGACTCCTGCTTGTGTGGCAAATGGCTGGTGACTCTGCAGACAGAGGCTACTCAACTGCCGGCAGTGCCGGGCTGTCCCCCAAAAAGGTTTCACATGTGATGCAAGCCTGCCCTTTACCGGATCTGTCTATTGTGTACTCAAATGTCTTTTTTTTTTAATTAACTGGCTAAGGCCCACTAGGCACAAGTACCTGTTTTCAGGGGTGACCTAGAAGCATTGGGGTGGTTAAGTGCAGTGACTTCCTCAGTATGCCAGTGGAGGTATCAAACCCAGGTCTACTGTGCTGTACTGTTGACCCTTTGGGGTTAGCCTAGCAGAGCAGCACTGCAGTCTCCCACTGCTCCCCCCTCCACACACACACACTGTCTCCTATTCTGTTGCCTTTTTATAAGCTTTTTAAGTTTAACTTTTTAATTTGGCAGCTGCCTTCTTAAAGAGCTCTTTAATTTTTCTGCAGTTTCTTCAGGCATGAGGTGCCCGCACCCCTCCCAACACAGTCAGTCCCTGGTGCACCACTCCTCAGTCTTGTCCCTCTCCCTCTCATTTTTTTTATTTTGTCACTGATCTTTAGTTTTTCTGCAGTTTCTTCGAGCACAGGTGCCTCCGACCCTCCCCCCCCCGCAGTCACTCCTTTGTGTACCACTCCTCAGTCTTGTCCCTCTCCCTCTCTTTTTTTGTAATTTTGTTATGAAATAGCTATTTAGTTTTTCTAGTTTCTTCAGCATGCAGTGCCCCTGACCCACCCCCACCCCAGATATACACATGCAGTCAGTCCCCGGTGCACCACTCCTCAGTCTTGTCCCTATCATTTTATTTATTTTGTAACTTTTGTGTGCATTTTTTTCCAGTTTTTGTTGTTGGTGGTGAGGTGGGTGACAAATGGAAACTCATTTCCTTCCCAATCCCTCACCCAACCACTCCATCTCTCTCAGCAATCAACCTCCTTGCTGGCTGATGTTGTAATGGCGCAGCGGTCAGAGCTGCACTCCTCTCTACTCCAGCTTCCACATGTGCAAACTGGAGTATCTTGTTGCACGCCAACTCCCTCCACACCCTTTGACCTCTCTTCCTTTCTTAAACCTGTTCCATGACAGGCAGGCATGAAGAGGGACCTGGAAAAAAAAAGTAGCTCTGAGATCTGAGCCGAGACAGCAAGGTTTGGCTGGGGTGCCATGGAAACTGAGCCGCATTGGGTTCCAAGTAGCTTGGTTTCATTAGCAGAGGTTCTGCACACCTCTAGTAAGTAAGTGTCTTAAGGAGAATGTTACCAGAATTGAAGTATGCCATGTCGATGCAAACTGTGGTAACAATTCTGACAGAAGCCAACCTGCTTTCCAGTATTGGTGTTGTTGCTCATCTTGGGCAGGACTGGTACAGTACATCAAAGAACAGGTTTGGTGAGAAAACATACAAAGCAGAAAAAATAAATGCAAGATAATGATGCAAACATTATCAGAAACATGACAAACATGCTCGCTTGTTCATAAATTGTAACCATGGCAGAATTTGTTTCAGAGGGACAGTTACACCTGTTTACAAAGAGCTATTTGTCAACCAAATGTGGCAGTATGCCAGTCCAGACATGAATCTCTTGTTGTACACAACTTAGTCATCACATTCAGTGTCACTGTTTGCAGGCTGTCATTTTTGTTTAGGGTCAGAATTACATAATTCAGTGGTGTTTACGACTGGTGGAAAATTTTCAGCATTCATTTTGAGAAATGTAAGCAGTTCCACAATTGGCTTGAATAGCAGTATTCTTGGTCAGTGACTAATCCTCCAGCTGCACTAAATATGCGTTCTGAATATACAGTACAGTATGCTGGAAGGCAGACACCTTAAGTATATTATTACAAGATTTGATAGGTCTGGCTGTAGTTTTTCTTTTTTGTTTCCAACAGAGTAAGGGATCTTCCTTGAGAACAATTAGAGTATGGTCTTCAAAATACTCCTGGATCATTGTGCTGGGAGACATGATTAACAGTCTGATGGATGAATCAGATGCACTCTCCCTACAGGATACTAGTACATGTTGTTGCAATTGACTCTGAACTGATTTGCCTTTCTGACCCTGAACATAGGATGCCCAGAAAGTAGTGTAGAGGTCTTTTACTTAGCTGATGATACTGGAAATTGAGACGGATTCATAGATGTGCTTACTAACTGCACCATAGGCATACTCAGATGGTTCATCACAATGGTGGAGCCTGGTTTGGGAGCTGAGGGGGGTAGGTCCATCTGCTTGGGGCTCCAAGATTGCAACAAGAAAAGTGACAATTTGATGCCTGTAATCGCAGTTTGATCAGGTCCAGAATGGATTCCCATGGGGAAGGGCAGGGGTCACAGTTCAAGACCAGGAGGAGCAGAGTTTTAATACAGTGCCCATACTCTCTTGAAAGATAAAACTGGATCTATCTTCCACCTAGACAACCACCAGAGACAGGTAGAAGGGGAGTGCGTATTCCATCCAAAAAGACAATTCCCACTGTGCAACACCTCCTAGAATTGGACTGTATTTTCATCACTGAGTATATGTGTGGGATTTACATTTTAGCTCATGATAATCAAATAAATAAAGCCACCCATACTTTGTAGAGAAATGTCAAACTGATCTTGGGTTTCTTTCTACTTTTTCTCTTTACATTGGCCTCCCTCTCCAAAAACAACTGGACACATATTTTGTTTTTCTTTTCAATTAAAAGACCCACAGCCCCATTTTAGATACATTGCACACTCAGGGGTTATTTATTCTCTATTTTCTGCACTCCATGAAGTGTTTCCATTTTTTTATAGATACATTTCAGACCTAGCTTCCTTGTTTCTTATGGCCTCTGGCACAAACACAAGGCAGCGTTAGTGGAGATCTACAGACCCAGTTACTCTAGTCAGGCTACTTGGGGTTAGTTGGTATAACTGTATAGGTTTTTTCTAACCCCAGTGATAAATCACCCCCAAAAAAGGAAGGGGGGAGGCACAGCCCACACACTCCTATAAATTCATTAGAAAAAAAACTACACAGCCATACCAACTACCGTACAAGTCACATTAAACTGTTCCTCCAACGGGCTGGTGTAGCATTTTCCACTAAGTTGCTTGTGTGCATTGCTTATTGCACTGCATTATTAAAAGTTTCCTAGTGGTTTGTCTGCAGCTGCTTTTCAGTTTCAGCTTACTTTACAGCTCTCTGAAAATGTTTTAAAACTGCAGTGCAATGAGCAGTGCACACATTAAGCAACCCATAGAAAGTTAATTTACCACTGAGTTTGAGCCTGATCTGGCTAATCTACAATACTGTACAGTAGTTTGCTGTTTAGATTAAATGTTTTTTTTTTCTAATTGCAGTACCTGTAATCATAAAGTTTTTTGTGATTCACATCCATGATTCATCTCCACATAACCTGTACAATACTGTACCCTGTAAAAAAATAAATGATCCTTACTTTTCTGTTTTCACCCTCTTCCTTACAGCTGCACTTAGAGGACTCTGAGCACTGTACAGAACTGTACAGCACACAGGTACACAGGAGTGATTTCCTTTTCCTTACCTTTACTGTACTGTAGCTCATTACTGCAACCACGGCAAGCAGTCCATGGAGGAAGTTTCATTTTTTATTTTAAACAGAAAATACTGTACTGTATGTGGCTTGAGTCAGGAAGCAGAGTCGGGGAGGAGGAGACCGTGGAAAACAGAGACTGTCTGGCTGGTGGGCTGTCACAGTAGTGGGCAATTGATGGGGTCTGCTCTGTACAGTATTTTACAGTAGGATAAACTAGGACAGTGCATTCTCTGCATTTCCTCCTGTACAGTACAGTACAGTACCCTTTTGTTTGGCTCCGACTCTCTGGTGGTTTGGCATCCCCCAACATGGATACATTACTGTATGGGCATCATTCGGTGTGGTGCAGTCATCACCTCAGGGTTGTGGTTGGGCGGGAGGTGACATTCAATGTGCAGCATTTGTCTTCATGTAGAGTATGTGAGTTGGGGAGGGGACAAAGTGCACAGGATGAAAAAAAATACCCCCGCAAGCATCAAACCCTGGTCTACAGTGCTCCCATACACAGCTGCATAATCACTGACTCAGTCTGCTAGGCTATGGAGCCAGTACAGTTACAGCATACACAGTTTGTGCCTACATGCTTTCACCATGTTCTTTGCTGTCCAACCTACAATACTTGCTGAAATGCCGTCTGTTGTAATTCCGCAGTGCTGTTCTTCTTCTCACTACAGTACAGTATTTTGGCCTTGCTACAGTATTTTCACTCTTTTTACTCTCCCCATTTTGCTCTTCCTATTGTGACTCGAGACCTTGGTTTTTTCTCTGTGATGTGACTCTAATCTCCATGCTGGTGCTACAGTACTGCCTCTAATGTTCTGTAGCTACTGTACCTATACAGCACTGTAAGTAAATAAAAGCAAAACTAAACATACAAAATAAATAATAGAAACATAGAAGTTGATGGCTGATAAGGACTGCAAGGCCCATCCAGTCAGCCCATTTCTTTTTCTACCTTATGAATGTACCATTGGATTTTGCTCTGTCAATGGCCTATCTATTCATACTCATCTGTATTGCTCCCTTATGCCTGTCCCATGCCTGTTTCAAACCCTGCACTGTATTCATATCCACCACTTCCTGAGGTAGGCTGTTCCATGCATCCACCACCCTTTCTGTGAAAAAGAACTTCCTCACATTACCCCTTAATCGGCCTCCCTCTAATCTCATGCTGTGTCCTCTTTTCCTTCTATTTTTCTTATATTGAAACATGTTAGACTCTTTCACCTTGTTAATGCTTTTAAGGTGTTTGAATGTTTCAATCATATCACCTCTCTCCCTCCTTTGTTCTAGGGTATACATATTGAGCTCAGTTAATCTGTCCTCATATGTTTTCTGATGTAGTCCCTGCACCATTTTGGTTGCCCATCTCTGGACTGCCTCAGTTTGGTTAATGTCCTTGTGAAGGTGTGGCCT
This sequence comes from Neoceratodus forsteri, assembly GCA_016271365.2. Classification (NCBI taxonomy): domain Eukaryota; kingdom Metazoa; phylum Chordata; order Ceratodontiformes; family Ceratodontidae; genus Neoceratodus; species Neoceratodus forsteri. Next base: position 82,287,798 of record CM057453.1, read on the forward strand.
CCAGTACTGCATGCAGTACTCCAGATGGGGCCTAACCAGTGTCTTGTAAAGAGGGATTATTACCTTCCTCTTCTGACTTGTGATACCCCTACTAATACACCCCAACATCCCTCTAGCCTTATCTACTGTTTAGTGGTCTGCTTGGATGATTTCAGGTCATTGGTGATGATGATGCCCAAGTCTCTTTCTTCCCTTGTGACTGCCAGTAACTCCCCTCCCAGCCTATAGGTGGCTTCAGGATTTCTCGTCCCTATGTTCATGATCTTGCATTTCTTTGCGTTAAACCCCAGTTGCCACTCTTCCGACCATTTTGCTAGTTTATCCAGATCTCTTCTCATTCTGCCTACCCCATCTGGATCATCTACTCTGTTGCAGATCTTGGTGTCATCTGCAAACAGACAAACCTTACCTTGCAGTCCATCTGCAATGTCACTGATGAAGATATTGAAGAGGACTGGCCCCAGGACTGATCCCTGAGGTACACCCCTTGTGACTTGCATCTCTTCTGACTGTATACCATTTACCACCACTCTCTGTTTTCTGCCTGTCAACCAGTTTGCCACCTAGTTGACCATGTCTGACCCACCCCAAGCCTACCCAGTTTATTAATTGATCTTCTATGTGGAACAGTATCAAAAGCTTTGCTGAAGTCAAGGTAGGCAACATCAACTGCTCCCCCTTGGTCCACCACTCTGGTTACCCAGTCAAAGAAATCTATGAGAATAATATAAAAAGTTAGTAGGTCACGGAGAGGCATGGGACAGTGGGGATCGGCAGATTGGCGATCCAACTCAGAGCTACAGTAATGTACTGTACTGTACAGTACAGAACTGCAGACTTGGCACCATCATAAACTGATTGATTCCAGTAGACCTGAGATTATTATTTTCTGATAGAAAACTGTCCGAAACTGATTTTCTGACAGAAAACTGGCCTAATAGGCTGTAACACTTATTGTTTGATTACTGGTCCATACATCTGACATTATGTGAACCTGCTTCACCTCAAGAGTTTTTTCAGTTCCTTAATGACGTCAATATGCACCAAGTCATACAACTGTGGAACAGCCTTTTTTTGAAAAGCATGTTCACCAGGGAATAGTGTACCATGATTTAATCTGGTGCATGAGCTAGAGAAAATCTTTCTGGGCAACAAAAGCAAAAGGGAGTTGATCCAACAGCTCTACAAAGGCTGTATCTAGGTTCGGGGAGGGGAGGGGGGGGGGAATTATAGATTGCATATACTCAGAAGGGAAGCATATTACATTATTAAATTTGACTCAGTGAACCCCAGATTTGGGTTAAATGATTCCATTGACTGGCAGCCCATTATTTGAGGTTATAAATGCGTATGATTTTCAATGGCTAGTAGCACCTTAGAGATGAGTAACCTGCAAAAGGGACTTTGTACCTTTTATTAACTAATGTAGCTGTTTGAAAACCATCTGCACTGGTCCATCTCTGTACAAGATTGTCCCTTGGTGACCTCCTGTATGTGTGTGTGTGTGTTGACCTCCTATTGGTGAGGTGTTGGAGATGGGATAAATCTGAATGTGGTAAACTGGCATCTATTTTCTATTACAAGATAACATTTGCAATCGCTTACTCAGGATTATTGTTATAAAGAGTCTGATAAATATTAACTAAGAACTTCTTAACAAACAAAGAGATTTGAAATGGAGACACCTGGAGTTGCAATTCAATTTTCTTTTCCCCAGGCGCTGCTACTAGCAGGTGCTATGTTTCAAGGCGCTGCTATTGGTGGATCGGGCATGTGAGGTTTTCTGGCTGAGGATCATGTGATCCTGCCCGCTCTCACGCCTGATTCTCTGAGAAGGAGCAGTTTTATTTAGACTGTGCAGGATGCTACTCTTGACCTCCATTACCCGCTAGACAGGAGGAGAGAGCGTGCAAATCCATACTAAAGCATTATGCAAGCAAATAAGTTTCTAATCTTATACAGTCCCTTCTGCCTTGTCCTTTGCAATTTAAGTTGAGAATTGTTAAATGGAATAGAGCTAAAATACTGCAATGAGTATTTTGTTTTCTAGAGATTAACAGTGAAACATTTAAGTCATAAGGGGCACAGGTGTGTTTCCGTTCGTTTCAATACGAGTTGAGAAATGTGTGATGTTTTAAATCTAACAGAACGAGCTCTGTGTTACTGCTGAATAAGGAGGTTGCTCTAGACATATTTTTTGTGTTTATCTTCTGTACTTATAGTGCTCTGGGACTTGAGAATAGACAAGTTTAAGGTATTTGAGTTTAATACATGACTAAGGGGATCGTTTTCTTTCTTTGCATTTAATGAGGATGTAGATTTGGAAGTTAATGATAAAACATATAAATATTTAAGTATGTTAAAATAGGAACTTCCTTGCAGTGAGCTATTACTGTAGAAATAGTTGGAGAGAGAATGGAACATAGATATGCAATGAAAGATGACTTTGGACTTGGCATTGACTAGAGGACTGTTAATTAATTTAAGTGTTTAAGTTTATTAATTCTTAAATTTTATTGGATGTAATCACAGATATAATGAGAAATCTACACACAAAACTTTTTCTGGAACTTGCAATTAATGTTTTCTGGATAGTTGAATGGTGAGATGATGGATCTGAGATGATGAGAAACGATTTTTATTCTTAAGAAGTGACATAACAGTGGAAATAATACTGTGATGTTGGGATTATTTATTTTAGATACAGTACAATCTTACTGATGAAAGACGTATCTGAAACATTTAAGGATGGACACTGTTACTGTATGTTGCACTTTGTAAAAAAAATTGAAATGAAAAAGGAGAAAAAGAGATATATGAAAAAATAAAAATTTAAATATAGTATACATATTTGGTGAGTGGCTCAGTTTCTACTAATTTGTCTGTTTATGTGTTTTGCCTGTATTGGTAGTGAGCTACTCCCTCAAAGTATCTTACTTTCTATTTTATTGAGGTTGGCTGGACTGGGAATCACATTTTTGTATTTAGGTTCTGGCATGTTAGATGTTTGTAGGTAAATGTTGATGTCCTTGCAAAAGCTTTTAACGTTAGTTAACTAGATATTTTCAGTTTCTCTGTGGATATCACTTGCACAGAACTGAAGGGGAGCACATGGGACAAAGGTATTTCTCTTACATGCAGTATCTGCTCAAGAAATGGAGAGAGCACTCACCCCTAGCTGATGGGAACATTAACACCAAACTTGAAGTTTTAAAAAAACTGAGTTTATTTCATAGCCAAAAAGTATAGCATGCAGGTGGATTAGGTGTCAGTGTTGAAGCAACCGTCCACCTTACGTTTCACCCTCCTATTATTCATCAGAAGATCTGTCAATGTCTTTTTCATGCTTTTCTCATGGGGAGTACTGTGGGATTTTCCATTGCTCGATGGTGTCAGAAAAATTCTCTGTTTTGCTGAGAACAAGAAGAGTGCAGTGACAAATTCACAGATTCAGAATCACTTAGTACCTCCAGTTCATTATCACTATGGTCACTGCCACCATCACCACCCATACCAACCATACTGCCCCTTTTACACAGTGGTTGAATTGGAAAAGTTCAGGTGGGGGAGCGCTTATATCTAGATTTTTATGTGGTGGAACCCTCCCATAGAAGCCAATGGGCAAAGATGACAGAAATGGTGGAACTGTCATACAGTTTTTAATAGGTGGTGGAACTAAATTCTCCGGAGGGCTCCTACCTAATTTAACCCCTGATTTTACAGTACCTTGCCCTGCTCACTTGAGTGTTTTGCTATGTCATGTCATATCATTTATCATATTGTATCATATCATATGTATTAATGTGCCAAACTGTGTTCTCTCACCACAAGGGATGCTATTTACTTCACAGATTGCATACAGCTTGACAGTTGCCTGCAGGGTAAATACAGAATACATTTCACACTAAAGATTTACTTTTTTCACTTTGTGCCAGTGGCTGGCACTATTCTTTGTACAGTCAAGCCACCAACAAATCCAATCAGGCATTTTCTTGTTCAGATATTCTAAAACTGGTATTCCTACTTTTCTTTCATGCATCATGCGATTTTCTTCTGCACTTGCCTCTCATTCCTTAAATCAGTACCCTTTTCTACCTCTTCATTCAAGCTACCAAACTCATCTTTATTTATTTTTGGAATTGTGTTAACCAGCTGGGCCCGCTGAGATAGGAAGTTACTTTTTTAGGGACAACCTGATATTAGGTACATAGATACATAACAGGAAATATACAAACAAAACAAAACATGAAAATATGGTAAAACAGAGTATAGATATACACAATGTTCATAGGAATACAAGTGATTAGTAGCAAGCGTAGTTAAAGCAATAAAGCAGAACCAGACTAACACACATCAAGACAGGACAATTTCCACAACATACCCTGGGCCATCCCACTGCCAGTCCCCATCATTACTATCTTCACCAGCATTCTCTGCCTCTGAGCTTTCATTTGAGGAGGATGTTTCCTTGTGTGCTGCTTCAGCAGTTGGATACATGTGGCAAAATGTTCAATACTTCTACAAGTACCTCTAATCAGTTGTCTACAAATCTTTGCTATTCTTTTATTGTTAACCTGCTTTTTCTATGCAAGATATTTAGTGCTGGTCATGGTGTTATTAGTATTACTATGTTCTGATTCACTAGCACATTGACTATTGGAGTCCATCATCAACATATGTGCGTGCAGCAACATTGTGCACCCTCTTAGTACTGGACTTACAACAAGATTGGGTAGTAGACACATGGCTGTGCTCACAAACAGTAAGTACAAGAAACAGCACAGTCTTACAATTTGTATGAATGAATGCCTTGTATGCGTCACTGTGTTGGGGCATCTCACAGTGACCTTATGAATGAATAACTTATACAGCAGTTAAAGTCTGTTACACTAACTGCTGTGGAGACTCAGGCTGGCCATGTCAAACTAATAAAAAAAGTTGTGGCAACTCACAGTGGTCATATATACTGTATAGACAAATACTTCATACAGTTGTAAGTGGCTGTTTCACTAACAACTGTGGAGACTTAATCTCGCTATGTTGAATTAATAAAGAAATGTCAGGGTGCCTAACAGTGGCCCTATTGATGAATGCCCGGTACAACTGTAAAAGGCTATCTGTTTTACTAACTGCTGTGGACACTCAGGCTGGCTATGTCAAATTAATAAAGAAACATCAGGGTGACTAACTGTGGCCCTATATACATGAATGCCTTATACAGCTGTAAAGTTTGTTTCACTATGGTATGGAAACTTGAGCTGGTTATGTCAAATTAATAAAGAAATGTCAGGGCAACTAACAGTGGTCCTGTATAGATGAATGCCTTATACAGCTGTAAAGGCTGTTTCACTAACAGCTATGGAAATTTGAGCTGGCAATGTCAAATTAATAAACAAAAGTCGGGGCATCTCACAATGGACATGGTTTCATGTGATACGAGCAACAGCAAAACGGTATCGGCAAAATGGCAAGGGGAAAAAGGCAAGGCAAAAAGGAGCGATCATTAAATATCAGCGATCACTGAAATGGTGACAACACTGTAGCAGTGAGTTTCTGCGGGGTGTTGCACCCTCCTTTAATTATATATTCAGCTCCAGAGGGGTGCAAGTTGGGGAGGGGAAGAAAACAGTAGGTCGCTGTTTCAGTTATCACTGTGTTTCCAGGTCGCTCTTTTGCACTTGTGGTTTTGAAGTTGCTGTTTTGACATTTGCAATCTTGCCGTCTCACTTGCCATGTGATACCAATGGACATATAGGCAAAAGCCTTATATAGTCATAAAAGGCTATTTTGCTAACTACTGCAGAGAGTCAGTCTGGCTATGTCAAGTTAATAAAGAAATGGAGTGGCAAAGTGAATACATGCCTTTTTAAATGTTATATTACTTTAAATTTTAAACACAGTTTTTATGCTGTTGCACAGTATATTTTTTTCAGGTGCAGTCAGCTACCCCAGCACACCTTCTGATCTCTTTGTTTCACTCTTAATTTCTTCATGATCTGCTTATTCTAGTATACATTTTGTGCTGCAACCTGCCAGTTGGTTCTTTTTAGGGCAGTCAATTGATGTCTTTTCTGGCCATTCCTTGCCCTTCCCCACCCAAACCCACCCCACTCAGCACCCTCCACGACGTTAGTTACACATTGGGGTCCAACTCCATAATCCTCTCTGGACCACAGACGCATCTTCATTTCTTCAAAACCAGACTGTGAACTGAAGACACAGGTATGCAGGTCAATGTAATTCAATTTGATTTTGAACTTAATGCCATAACTTGGGTATTTTTACATATTTTTGGCCCAAATTTACAACATGCTTTCTTTGGGACCCCTCCTCATAAACACTGTCATCGTCATTAGGCAGATTTGTCCCAAAAGGTGACTTTACAGTCCCAGCACAAAATCACTTTTTTTTCCTTTTGTATATTTTGTTTATTCACCTTACCTTTGGGGCATCTCTCAGGTTCCCATACACAACCCTCAACTCAACTGCCCATCTGCACCACTGTTCTATAGTCTACATCAGGTAAGGGGTGGCTCCAGGCTCTTCCTGCCCCATGGAGAGGTCCCAGAGTCCCCAGGGAGAAATTGTAGAAATGGCCGACATTGGGCATGTGGCCGGAGCTATTGATGGTTGCCGTCGCCTCACTGGAAGATAGTTTTTTTTTTGCCTTAGTTGTCCCCTGGAGCTCAGATGTGCAATGATGTCCAGCTCAGTGTGAGCATGCTCCCGCGTTCACTTGAAGGATGTCCACCGCAGCTCCAATCCCCTGCTTTCCGCTGCCGAGCACTGCAGCTCCCCAGCCACCACCAGGGGCTGGAAGTGTAATGGTTTGTGTGAATCCCCCTCCCTGGGAAAGGAGAGCAGTCTGTAGGATGCTCAGTCCTTTCCCATCCCTACTGACCCCAATGACCCGTGCTTGCTCCCAAACCCAGGTTGCTGGCATGGCGCAAGGTGTGGTGTCCAGCACCTCAACCCTCAGCGCCATTGGGCCGGCTGTTGAAATCACCTTTTGGGCAGGAGTTGAAGTTTTCCTTGTCCTTGTTCATGAGGTGGGGTCATGAGAAGGCTATGTTGAAAATTCGGTGCAAAAGTATTGAAAAACAACCAAGTTATGAGGCTACGTACAATTTTGTGAATGCAGGTTCATAACTTTGGTACTTTTCAATATTTTTACTCCAAATTTACAACATAGCCTTGTCTTTATAGCACCTCAAGAATGTGACAGCTGTCGTTTTTCAAATCCTGGCAAATATGTTCTTTTACATCTTGAAAGGTGGTTTTGCAGTCCCTGCATGAGATCACCTTTTGGCCAGGAACTGAAAGTTTTTTCTCTGCTCTTGTTCATGAGGTGGTGTCATAAGAAGACTATTACTTGGTATGAAAGAACAGAAGAAGGCCAGAGCCCATTGAGACTGTTCCCCACACTATGTGGACAATTGGTGTACAAATTTTAAAAAACAACAAAGTTATGAGCCTGCACCGAATTTTGCAAATGCAGGCTTGTTTGTTCAGTAATAGTCAATATTTTTACCCCAAATTTTCAATGTAGCCATTTATTTACAGCACCTCATGAATGTGACAGCTGTCATTTTTCAACTCCTCCCCAAAGTGTGTTTTTGTGTCTCAAAAGTTGATTTTTCAGTCTCTGTGTAAAATCACCTTTAAGCCAGGAGCTGAACATTTTGCTACCCATCTTCATGAGGCTGGGTCATAACAAGGCTATGTTGAACATTTGGTGTAAAAAATATTAAAAAAACAATACATGTATAAGCCTATGTTACATTTTGGAAATGCAGGCTTGCAACTTTGGTAATTTACAATATTTTTACCCCAAAGTTACTGCTACAGCCCTACTGGCTCTGGCCAGAGTTTGTTTTTTTTTGGCAGACAAAGGCAGCCAGCACCGTCTAACTTAGAGTATCTGTTTCACTCCATTATGCTCTTCCCCTAAGTTCCTTTGCATGTGTGTGTGTGTGTGTGTGTGTGTGTGTGTGTGTATGTGTACGTATGTGTGTGTATGTGTGTTTGTGTGTGTGTGTGTATGTGTATATGTGTGTGTGTGTGTGTTTGTGTGTGTGTGTGTGTTTGTGTGTGTGTGTGTGTGTGTGTGTGTGTATGTGTATGTGTATGTATGTGTGTGTGTATAAGGCACAGCCTGGCATTCATTATAGGAAAGCACAGGCAACAACAGAGCTCTCTCTCTCTCTCTGTCTGTCTGACCTCTCTCACCTTATGTGTCTCTCTCTCTTTCTCTCTCTCTCTCTCTCTCTCTCCTCTTTATGCTACTTTCTCCCCTTTCCACTTTGTGCTTTTCTCTTTTAAATTATTTTGTGCGGTGTGTGCTTTCATTTTGCTTTACTGTGGCTAGTTGGCAACTGTCAATTTCTTTTCCAGCAGCTCAGGCTCCACACTCTTCTTCTGCCTCTCTCTCATCAGCTCTGTTTCTCCATCTTATAGACTGACTCCCTCTTACTTGTCTTCTGAGAGATGTCTTGCTATGTGCTAGGCAGTAAAGGGCAATTTATACTTCATGGGCCAGGTCACATGACTTCTGTCTCAAGTGATGGTGAGAACTGGCTGATAATATCTCTCGATCCTCACTGCTGCCAATTCACTGATGTGCCTCTCCTCCAGAGTGACTACAGTGCTGGCCAGCCCACCCACAAGACTTCGTGAGCCACCTGGCACTACTGGGCTGAGCAGAGTGATGATGTCTCCTCCCCACCCACAGAATCAAACCCATAAGTGGTGAGTGAACAAAAACATACTCTGCAGCAAAATGGTGATGGTGTGTTTTGTCTGTGTGTGTGTGTGCAACTTCACACAGCCATAAATAAAAAATATAATTTGTTTGGGTCATTGAGAATTACCTGATCTGATAACAACATTGCTAAACCAGGTAAGGTAGAATATTGTAGTCCTTTCTCTATGGATAATTTTCTTATTTTATTCTTAAGATCACCTCAATGTTTCACCTGATAACCTTAGGCTTTTTCAAGGGGTTTTAATGTTGTGGTATTCTTGACACTGCATCATGCTACTTTTGCAGATGCTATATTTATATTTCTTGTTACTGTACTTGAGAGGCTGTTTGGCAGATAAAACTGTTTCTTTTCTCAAGTGAACCCTCTGTGTAGCTTTGCTGCCACTGTGCTCTGTTCTGTTCAGTTTCGGTATACTCTGCCAAAGAGCTCATCCCTGAGCCTCATGTTAGATGCTGCGCTGTGAATCATAGACTAAACAGAATAATCTTTCCTGAGGAGGCATTAACTCCTTCACAATCTACAAACTCAATTTTTCTTAGTAAGAATTGCCAACTTCCAAAGCTAACCTGTCCAGCTTCTTAGAGAGGTTCATCTATGCATCTACAACAAGACTGTGGGAAATGGCAGTCTGTCTTTAACCCCACTGAATGTATTCCATGCTCATGAAACATGTGTTGGTGGGCAATTTGTAATTCAAAAATAGCACAGTCCACTCTCTATGGATATTCTTCTTATTTTATTCTTAATATTATCTCAACGTTTCACCTGATAACTTCAGGCTTTTTTAAGGGGGATTTAATTGTGTGGTATTCTTAACACTGTAAAATGCTACTTTTGTAGCTGCTATAGTTATCATTCTTGTTACTGTACTTTGAAGTGTAAATTACCCACCAACACACATTTCATGAGCATGAAGTACCTTCGGTTGGGTTAAAGACAGACTGCCATTTCCCACAGCCTTATTCTGGCACAGTAGAATATAACCCTAAGTACCCTACCTGGCTAAAATAAGCAGATACCCAAGCTACCTGATGCAATCACTCATCAAATAGTCCAAGCCTAGTTCTTATTCCTGTGGATTACCTCCTGTGGTGGGGCCTTTAGGAGTGTTCTCAACTCTCTGTCATTTGGCTGAATCAGATGTGGCTGAGGCCATGGCTGTGTGGACCCCAAGGCACTGAAGCATAATCCTGCCACACTGATGCTTTCTGCCTTTGCTCCTCCCCTTCCCAAGTCATGACTGGCATGGGTTGTAGGGTGCATGCATACTCTGCACCTGCCAGGATGGTAAACCTAGGTCTCTTCTACCTATTTCTGGTGCTGCCCTGTTTGGTATCCAGATGGATGTAAAAGAATCAAAGGGTTTTTTCCTTGCAAGAGTAGGGCATTTTTCCCAATTTTCCTGGCCAACATCCTACTTCCCATCAAACTGGTTCTTGCAGTTGTCCAAGGCTGCATTGATGTGCAAAATGGCTTCCATTACACATTTACAATCACTTCACTACCTGTCTCTCATTGCATGTAAAGCACTTTGGGATACATTAGTATGAAAATCATTATATAAATGCTAATCCTTTTTCTTCTGCCTGTAAATTACTAGTTAGGACAAAATACAGATTTATAAATAGATTTGCTCTCTAGTGGAAAAGTGTGAACCAATTTGTGGTTAAGGCATTTCAAAGTCTGTGTAGCTTTAAGACTGCAGCTCCGTGAGGGAGCAGAAATCCATCCCCATTTCTGTGCAGTGCAACAAAAGACATGCATAAAAGCCTAAACAAGAGATGTATATTATACCAAAGTTGCTTTTAGGCTTGGATGTAATTGAATGCCTGCTGCCAAATGAAGACTCTTTAGGGGCAGCTCTGTCACATTGTGAATGTGCAAGCACTATGTAACATTATTGACTGCATTCTTAAAATATTCTGCCAGAGGCACACAAGCAGAAGATGCTGGTTTTGAGAATGGGGCCCTAAGTCAAAAACCTGTACCACTGTAGCTGGCTATGTAACAAAAAAATAAATACATAAGCACAGCTTACATCTGAAGTATATAGTAATAATCACAGAAGTTGAATTCATGGTTAGTGACATTTCCAGCAAGGCTGAAGCCTATTATGCTTTGTTGATGGATTGGATTGGCTGCTATTTGTTTAATTTGTTCTTCTTTTGTGATGTCAGAGACAGTAGCTGCAGGCTCAAACTCTGTGGTTAATGGCACCCGTTCCCTTTCCTCAGACTGCAGCAGAATAGAAATGTAATTTGGCAGATTCGTCAACATGGGCTATGACTGAAAAGAAACTGCATCCAATAATTTCCAGTTACTATAGGGGAGGTTTAATTATCACCCATAGGGAAAGGCCAGTGACTGATAATCTTTAGATAGAACCATATATTAAAACTTAAGTTTGCATTTTTCCCATATAAAGAAGAGTTATGGTTCAGCTTTGCTTAGATGACATTATAAACCATTTACCCAGAAGAAAGAAAGAGACACAGCCAAAGCTTATGTTAACAAGGCTCTGGAAGTATTTCAAATCCACTAAAATTATGGGAAAAAATCCCAGCTTTACCTTGTGGAACCATTTAATCTCCATTTTCTGCTTTAAAAATGAATACATAGAAAAAAAAAAAACTGGACCTGAAGAACTATTTTATTTAAAGCGGAAAAACAAAAACATATCCAAAGCCCAGAATACAACAGTTCCAGTAAATATTTTGTTTTTGCTCAAATTTGTAAACATCATTTTATATACTATATATATAAAATACTACAAAAGAATCCCAAAGGATATTAGCCTTACAGCCAAATTTTAAAGAAAACACAATTGCACATACCCCAATAATGCAAATCCCCATGAGAGAATTTTGAGTGGCTCAACTTTAAGCAGAATTGCATGGTGTCGGAAGGCCTCACAGTGCAATCAGCAAAGGCTAAGAACAGCAGACACATACATGTGTTTCATCCTCATATGGACTCATCAGTGTACCATATCTGTGTCTTAGCCCAGAAAGAGAGAGCAAGCCACCCCTTAAAGGGGATGTTATTTATTTGGGTCATGGGGACCCCAAAACAGAGCTGGAAGAGAACTACAAAAGAACCTCAGAACAAATGCCCTGAGGCATGGGTTATCCCAGAGGATATTGGCCTTACAGCCACATTTTAAAGAAAACACAATTGCACATACCCCAATAATGCAAAGTATAATGGGAAACATATGCAAATCCCTATGAGAGAATATATATTTTTTATGGCAAAAAACTCCATTTAATACATCAGTTAGGGTTGTTCCACAGTGACAAAAGTGAGGAAATTCGGTATTATGATGCCTGTTGGTGGGGGCAGGGTGGGCGTGGGGTGCAAGAGGTGGCAACCCCAACAAAGAATTTCCTCACTTTTGTCATTGTGAAACAACCCTAACTGATGCATTAAATGGAGTTTTTGCCATGAATTTCCCTTCTTTTTGAGAATGTGCACTATAAATAGTGAATGGAATGTGGTGGTGGGATCATGTGAATTTTTTTCACTTCGCTGTGCAATAACTGTATTACCGACTAAAATGAAACTTGGTAAATGAACACATGTACCTTAGTACACCATATGTCCAGAATTGTGTGAACATCTGTTCAACGGTCGCACAGCGACATGAGCAAACAACTGTGCAGGCACAATTCAGCAACTGTAAGAGCTAGCAATCCAAAAATTGTCACAGGCAAAGATATATAATGAATCTTTCTGCATTCCAAATGCCAGGCAAATTGGACACATGGTTCAAAAGTTATTGAAGTAGAATGAACCAAATTTTCATTCGTCGGAGTGGCATAATTCCGCATCTGTTAATGTGTTACGCACCAAACCACTGCAAGGCACCTCGGTACCACTAGGGCTACCCATGGTACAAATTTCAAGCCAGTAGCACCATGCAGAACGCTATGTGCAAAATGGTAACTGTGCCATGCAGTATCTCCACAGCTAATTATTTTTACAACATGTAAACAGCATTATTCACATCCCCTAGACATCCACTCAACACCCTCCAAATGTCATGTGAAAAGACCTCACCGTTCCAGAGATATTCAATTTTTATGTTTCTGCACCTATAAGATGTCTTCCAGCACAAAAAGGCGGAAATCGTGGCAGAAAATGAACTAAAATGGCAGACCTGGCAGCCAAAAAATAAGTAACTGTGAAGCAGGTTAACTTCAATTGGCAATAACTCTGGACCGAACAACATTTTTTTCACCAAACAAAAACTGGCATGTTCCTTAAGCAAATGTATTTCTACATGCCAAGTTTCAGACAAATCAGCCACACATTGGCTGCGTATGTGTCATGGAAGAGAGTGCAGAAAAATAACAAAAACATAGGCCCAGATATTCAAACTGCGCCCAAAAAGTGCACAATAGCAGGAGCAAGCACAAGTCTATTGTGCCCATGCGCAAGAGACGCGATATTCAAAAAAGGAGCAGGCCAAATTGCACCTACAGCCAACGACTGAATATCGCACCACCTGCGCCATAGCGTAACTAGGGAGGGAAGCTGAGCAGATCTGATGCGCCATAGCGCAACAAGGGATGTTCAGCTGAGCAGTCCAGAGGCGCCATAGCGCAAGCAGGGAGCCCCCCTGCTGCAAAGCAATATAATTGCACAATCAGGGAGGTAGGGGCCCACCACCCATGCCACAGATGGGCACAGGAACACACAGCAGAACAGACATTGTCCCCCCACACCCCAAGCACATCACAACCAGGGGAGGGCTGGAATAACCACTGGTCCATGGAGACAAGCAACCAACCCACAGCCTGGCACCTACCGGCAAGCTGTGACTGGCACACAAGGAGGGCAGACCACCCTGTGCCACACCATCCCCCCAGTGCACAGCACACCCTGCACCGTGAACCCCAGACACCCCGCCATGAGCAGTGACCACCACAGCAGGAAACCCCATGCATGCCACCATCCCCACAGTGTCAATGCAACCCTGTGCACCACAGAACCATGCAAGCCAGCCCCACCACGAGCACCCATCAGCAGGTTGCAGCACACGGCAATGCAACAATGGCAGACACAGTGCCACCACGCACAGTCCGCTGAGGTACTGCTGAGAGACCGACCATGCGTTGGCACAAGAGTTACCCCATATGTGACGGTCGTGTCCTTGACACCACCACCAGTGGTACAGCGCTCTGCACAGTATTCCAGTGACACACCCCAGCCCACCACTGGCCACAACAGCCAGCACAGACACCCACAGTGGTGTGTGGAAGCATGCACCACACCGGATGCCACACAGGGTCTGGACAGACACCCACCCATACCCAAGGGCACAACAACACAGGGACACAGTGGTGGGGCAACCAAGCCCCCATTGTGGGCCCATGTAAGCCGCAGGTCATCATAAACCCAGTAGTCCACCATGGCACTGGAGTGCCAACCACCCTGCGCAGGCACCATGGACCCATACACCACCAGTAGTCACCCAGAGCACAAGCCACAGACAGAGGGGCACATCCCCTGCAACACACACAAGCCACTGCATGGAGGTGGGACAATGACCGTGTCACCCACAGTGCCACCTGAGCCAGGCATGCCCCACACCAGTGACATGGGCAAGCCAGCAAAGTGACTGGTACAGTGTCCGCCCTGCAGGGAATGCCACCACTGACATGCCAGTGGACCATGCAGGTCACAGACAGGCATGTGTGTCGGCTGCACAGGCCATGGACAGGCTGATGGGTGCACCATGGACACAGAGCACGCGCCATGGACCACTGCACACAGTCATCCAGTGCACAGTGAACAACACACACAACACAGACACTGACTGATGTCTACCCCCACACCATAGTCACCTCCACACGGACACACACACATACCCATGACTGCACCACCCTGATGCCATGCACACCACTGCAGCTGAGCACCTATAGCCGCTGCAAATCAGAGACCACCACAGTATTCATATAAAAGTCAAATGTATTGGAAAATAGAAAACTCAACTATGTACAAGAATAAAACTATTTACAGGTTTGTGGTGGGGGACACAAAAAAGGTGGGGATGGGCAGGGGGAAGGGGTGGACAAATGGGATGGGATAGGAGGGGTGTGAGGGTGGGTCCAGGGGGGTAGAGGAAGTCAGGGACGAAGGGACTATTAAAGGCTCTGCTGTTCCTGACTCTGGCTCCCTCTGGCTCTGTGTCACCGCAGAACCCCCGACTCATCCAGCCTCCTCAGTATTGCCACTGTCTCACGGGCCAGATTCAGGAGCTCCCGCATGGTGTCCCTGATTTCCCTTAAATGTCTCACACCTAGGACAAGGGAGCACAGTCAACAGGTGTGAATGCACAACCCCATACAGCCCACCCACTGTGCATGGCATACGGCCATGGGACATACCACTGTGATGGTGTGTGACCACCCGCAGTGATCACGTCCACAGGACCTGCCCACCCAGGTGCATACAGCCATGCGGAATGCTGCACACACCCACCGGCCAAGTCACGCACAGCACCACTGTGGCAGTCTAGTGACTTGGCTATGTGGTGCAAAGGTAGTGGCACAGCCATGCACCTGGTGCACGCATGGACCACCAGTGATGCACACCCAGACATGCATTGCCGCTGGACAGTGTTGACTGTAACAAGTGGTGTGCATGGCAGTGATGTCAATGAATGGTGGCCATGCCCCACTGCCCACCTTGTCACACAGCATGCAATACTAATCATGGATGTCTGGCACTCACCCACATCGGGCCAGTCAGGTGGGCATTGCTGGTCCTCGGCCTGCCTGGCTGCGGTTTCCTCTCCCCTCCACTGCTCTGCCCACACTCTGCATAGTTCTTCTGGGCCTGTGGGGACAAAAAGGAGAGAAGAACATCAGTACATTCCCGAAGCAAAGTCCCCCTGCCCCAAGGAGTGTGCCCTCCCACCCAGCCAGACCCACCCACTCCACACCCTGTGAACACCGCCACGGCCAACCCCATACGGTCCCTCCCCTATGTGCTGTACACATACAACACTGTGGCTCATATGGACGATAAAAGTGTGGTGATGGAACCCCTACCTGGATGTGGGACCATGCCCCTCCTGGCACGTGACTGCAGTCGGCCAGTAGCTCTGGCTCTCTCCTGCGCAGGTCACCATAGCAGTGCCTGCACTGCTCAGCTGAACATCCCCTGCCTGTTGCCTCATCCAGGGTAGTGGCCACCTCCTGCCACACCTGGGTCCTTGCCCTATCCAGGGGGGCCTCCCCAAAGAGAGGCCATAGCTATAGTAGGCAATATGGCGCTCTGCAGCGTGGCTACCCATGTGCAGATGCTGCACGGTACAGTGCTGCCATTCCCTATCGTGCTGTTACCGAACAGCACGATAGAGGTGCACCTCTGCTTGACGCATGACGCCAAGGGGGAATAGGTCGGGCACAGGGTCAAGGGTCTTTGGTACAAGGCCACGCACAGCGCCATCAGATGACAATGCATGTAGCACAATTGGCTGCCTGTGTGCCAGCGCCACAGCGGACTATCGGGCAGTTGGGCCATTGCACCTATGAAGGCCCATTGCCACAGCGCCATGTAGTGACCATCGCTATAGCACCACTGGCACAATGGTGGCCATGCCCTGCATTGCCTACCTATGCACAGCACATCATCAGCGTGACAGACACCTGTGTCAGCAACCCGGGCATGCGCAGTGAGGTGTACTACGCATGCCACAGAACTGTGCCATTGGCTCAGCACATTCAACACAATTGCGCAAAGCACAACAGCGTGATATTCAGCCATCATATGAAAATCATCTGATCAGTTATTCAATGGTGCAGCACTGCAATTTGCATCTAATTAAAGTTGCTCCTTGCCTCATTTGCATGATTGCGCTATAAAGGTGCGACAGTGTGCTGCAGTGGCCATAGTCGGTTACTGCAGTTTATTGGTGAGTTGCATGCTGTTTGGGAGTGTGGACTGTGGATTCAGGGACATGCATGGGACTGCACAGTCACAGGTAACAACTGCCATTCTTACAGGCTACATAATGACCAAGCACATTCTTGGAGAGGAGGACAACAGTGGTAGGAGGAGGCCGAATTTTACTAAGGCCGAAACCAAGGCCCTTTTTGAGGCCTACCTGGATCAGGAGCCACTGCTCAGTGGATGGCGGGGCACCCCTCAGGCCCATGCTGCTGCATGGGAGGAGGTGGCATGTGCCATGAACCTGCATGGCAGCCACCAGCGCTCTGTGCAGGAGTGTAAGAAGAAGATAGGCACAGACAGGAGGAGGGTAAAGGAGAAGGTGGCTGCCATCAGGGCAGTACGTGCTGCAACAGGTGGGGAATAGCCGGAGGTGGTACAGCTCACCCCAGCGGAGGACAGGCTTGCTGCAAGCATGCACCGAAGTGCCATTGAGGGTGTTCCGGGTGGTGGCTTCCAGAGGGGTGGTGGACCATCACTGCATGGTAAATCATGGTCTGCCTGGGGGGGGCAGGGTAGGTCACACGCAGTAGCGCGACTTTGCTTTCCCTTACAGATCCTGAGCATCTGCATGGGTCAGCGGTGGTGGGCCTGTCCACTGCGGACAGTTGGATGGAGTCAGAGGTGGGACCATCCACCTCCACAGGTATCTGTGGATCAGTATGACAGTGGGGCCACCTGGCTGTCCACACTGATGTCGTTGAGACAGGTGTGGAGGAAGCCCTGCCTGTGTTCTGGCATGCTGTGGCCGGGGCAGAGTCCGGCACCAGTAATGATGACACCGCCATCTTGGGCAGTGACACGTGTGTGCCACAGGATGGACACACAGCAGAGCAATTCATGCCCATGGCTGTGGGTGGTGCTGCCGTGGAGTCCTGCATGTCAGCACAGTCTCAGGCTGTGCCTGTCAGCACCAGTGGGGCAGCACTGGTCTCTGTTCAGGACAGTGGGACTGTTGCAGCCACTGCGGTGGCACCGCTGAGCCCTGAGGTGCGGCAGCCAGAGGGGCAGTATCAGCAGTTGCCCACTGGGCTTTGGGGTACAGGGTTCAGCGGCGGCATCTGTGCACTGCCTGTGGACATGTCCAGACCTGGTCCTGGTGTGCAGCACCAACCCTCAAGGGGTGCTGAACATCAGGCCCTTGCACACCCTGAGGGACAGGATGCCGAGGAGGCTGATGACCTCTTGGACGAGCACACCTGCCTACTGCGAGCATCGGTCCAGCAGCAGATGAGGCTTGCGATGTCCATGGATGCACTGCGTGTGTCTCTGGAGTGGGCAGAGGAGCGTCACAACAGGGACGCCGAAATGATCATGGCACAGATGGACTGTTTGTGGGAGGATGTGACCGCTGCCATTGACAGGCATGCACAGGCGTTCATTGCTGTCATGGCCACAATGGGCACACAGTCGGGTACCCATGCATAGCGGACACCATGCAGTGCACTATCCACCCCCTGTTCCCTGCATCATGCGACTCCCACCCTGTCGATGCTGGATTCAGCTGTGGGCATCCTGAGAACTCCTGGTGCAGGCATGTTCAGTGTGCTGCAGACCCCTGCATGGGCACGGTCATGTTCACACAGTGGAACCCCTGGGGAACCATCGGTGCCACCCCATGAGGCCAGTGGTCAGCCTGCCAGTGCTGGTGGGTCTTGGCGGGGCTGCCCACTCATCTGTGGTGGCCGTGGCACTGTGTCACGGGACCGACCTGTCTCCCAACGTGGCTACTGTCTGGTGCTGCCCTGTGTGCATTGTGTGTGTCAGTGGGCAGTGCACGGGTGGGTACCCGGCCCTGCATGTGGACACACAGTCCACCTGCACACCCTCCCGGCTGCTGTCCACAGTTGTGTGTGCATGATGATGCCTGCATTGTGCTGTACACCAAAGTGCAATGGTGCTCAGCATCTGACACACGCACATGGACAGGCAGTGGGCGTGGTGGTCTGTGGACATGTGTGTTGCTAGGGTGTGCGTTCTGGGTCAGTGTGCCTTCTGCCCTCTGTGCATGTTTGCTGTGTTCTGTGTGTGCATGTGTGTGTGTGTCCTCTGGTGTGGCATGTTAATCCTCACCCATCCCTGGCTGTGTGTGCGCTTCTGTGCCCTGCCACTTCCTTTGATGGCATGCACCCCCAGTGTGGGTTCTTGCGCATGGCCCCATGACTTACCTGAGTTGGCTGAAGTGCTCCTCTGTGATAGTGTCCCAGTGCAGATGTGCCAGCTGGAGCAGTTGGGGGTCCCGTCGTCCAAGGGGGGCTGCCCATCACCATCATCACCGGTGTCCCCATCATCCCCATTGCTGTCCCCCTCTTCGACCTGTACAGTTATCCCACATTCGTTGGCCATGTTGTGCAGGATGCAACAGGCCAGGAATATCCCACAGACCTTTGAGGGGCTGTACTGTAGGGCACCACCAGAGGTGTCCAGGCAACGGAAACGTGCCTTCAGCATCCTGAACACCTGCTCTATGAAATTCCGTGTGGTGGCGTGTGCCTCATTGTAGCATTGCTGCGATGGGGTCGTGGGCCACCGGTAGGGGTGTGAACAGCCAGGGACGGAGTGGGTATCCACTGTCACCTGTGTGTAGAGGGTGGAGGTTAGTTTGGTGATCAGCATCGCCCTGCCACAGGCCATGTAGGCCACTACCCATGGCACCTCTGGCCATGCCCCCCCAGGCCCTATATTTGTCCATGTGGTTTGCATACTCACCCACTAGGTGGCCAGTGGGGATGTCCCCACTCTCGAATCTGTGGCACAGTGCGGACTGGTGCCAGATGTAAGAATCGTGTGCTCCCCCAGGGTGCGTGGCACAGACATTGATGATGTGTCCCCCTGGCATCACACACCACCTGGCAGTTGATGCTGGCATAGCCCTTTCAATTTATGTATGCGGCCCTCTCGGGGCCAGGTGGTGTGCGTATAGCCACATGGGTGCAGTCTATTGCCCCTAGCATGCCAGGCATATGTGCTACCCTGTGGAACTCCTGTATGTTTGCTGTGCGCTCCGCCACTGTGCTGGGGAAATGGATGTACTCCTCAGTATGTGGCAGCAGTGCGCTGAGGAATTGGGTGAGGTGGCATGATGTGGCCAACTGGGTTATGCCTGTGGTGTCCCCAGTTGGTCTCTGGAAGGTACCCGTGGCGAGCAAGCACATGCAGGCTGTTACCTTGGTCTCCACTGACAGGGCATGGCTCCATCGTGTAGGTGCCTGCATCACATCACTGCACAGCTCAGAGAGCTGCCTCAGAATTGCCCTGTTCAGGTGGTACCGGCCCACAATCTCAGTATCTGTGTACAGCTCAAAGCTGGTGCGGGCTCGGTACTGCCTGCTGGGGGCATACTGCCGACGGGCCCTTCCACGGCCATGACCCCTGCCACCCACCTTCTCACCCCCCTTATTATGGCCTCCATGTGGAAGGTGGCACTGGCCATGTCCCTGGCTTGCGTTCACCCCCCCGGCAGCTGTTACTGTATTCTACCCGATGTCCTGGCTGCTACCTCCCCTGCACCGGGTACACCTGCCTGTGCTGGCCTCTGTGCTGTGTGGCTCCCCACACCTTCCCTGTGCCTGGCTGTTCACTGTGGCCTTTCCCTGGCCTGCCCTGTTCGTGCCACTTGCCCTGTCTGTGTGCCTCTGCCTCTGCCTCATGTGGCTTCCCTGTAGTGTTCTTGCGCCTCTTCCTTGCTCCTTTTTATTTTGGCTCATTTCCGCTATGGCACTTTCCGCTTGCTCCACTGTTGTGCATTGTGCAAGTCTTTGAATATCGCACTGTGACATTTATGCATGGTTCCTCCCCCTTCGGTTGCGCATGCCTTCATTATCATTGCACTGTTGCTCAGCATGATTTCGGGGGCGCAACTGCCTCCTGCTGAATATCGCAGAATGGTGCAATTTCAGACTTGCACAGGCGGAACCCTATTGCAGATGGCTCAACTCTTTTGAATATCTGGGCCATAATGTTTTGCACTCCACTACACAAACGCAAAAACACAAACGGTAACATTAACGCAAACAGTGATGGAAACAGTGAGATAAAAGGATATAGTAATGCTAACGGTAACGCAAACAGTAACGCACACAGTGACATAAACAGAAATGTTAATGCAAATGGTAATAGAAACACAAGCACAAACATAAATGAAAACAGATATGGTAGTGCAAACAGTAACGCAAACGCTAACGGTGATGGAAACGCAAACGGTAATGAAAATGGTAATGAAAATGCAAATGGTAACACAAACTCAAACAGTTACACACTCGACTATGGCAACACTACCGAAAATGCAAATGCTAAGGCCATCACAAATGCAAACAGTAACGAACACGCAACCGGTAACGGTAATGCAATTTGAAATGCAAACGGTTACGGTAACACCAATGATGACGCCAAAGGAAACATAAATGCAAACAGAATTGTAAATAAAAGTGTGTACACAAATGGTAATGCAAACGGTCACGGTAACGCCAATTGGAAATGCAAATGCTTAAGTTAACATCAACAGTGATACCAAAGGAAACACAAACGCAAACAGAAAAGTAAGTGCGTACACAAACGCAAATGATAATGAACAGGTGATGCAAAAGTAAATGCAAACAAAAAAACAGTAACAGAAATGCAAATGGTAACAGTAATGCCAAACATTTCTGTAACCACCAACTGAAAACAAGTTGGCCAATCTGAGACACTACAAGGGTCATTTGCGAAAGTAAAAAGTGCATTTGAGACACTTTGCAATATTTTGTTAACTTTTCCAGTTGACTATAATGGGAAAATTGATTTTTGAATATCTTTTGCACCGTTTAATATTTTTTCACTAAATCTTCAAAAGGCACATCAGGAGACCTGGCTGCATGTTCCCTGAAAGTTTCAGGCTGATCTTGCAAACCGTGTGACCTGTAGGTGCAAGCAAAGAATGCACAAAAATGTGTAATTTGTGCATTTTCTGGTGCTCTGTAACTCTGCAACTGTACATCCGACTGTAATAAAACTTGGCAGGTCCAGAGATCTGTTGTACCAGACTATGAGTGCCAAATTTCAGGCAAATCTGCCATATGGTGGCAAAGTTATTAAGCTGACAAATTTCAGATTTAACCTTAAATGGGGTACTCAACCCTAACTATAGTGGTACTACTGTGCCACTATAATAATAACTGCACGGTAGTACAGCTATATTTAGGGGTTGCCTGGCCACTTTCATGTTAAATCCAAACAATTGCACTTTAATAACTTTGCCACCATACAACAGATTTGCCTGAAGTTTTGCATGTGTGGTGGGGCACTATAGACCTCTGGATGTGGCAAGTTGCGTTACAGTCAGATGAGTGGTTGTGGAGCTGCAGAGTGCCAAAAAACATGCAAAAACAGGGTTTTTGTGTGTTTCTTTGCTTGGGGCTACTGCCCACACAATTTGTCTGTCTAGTCTGAAATTGTCAGGGAATATGCAGTCTGGGTCCCTGATGTGCCATTGAACACTTGGTGAAAAAATATTAATCCTTTCAAAAGTTATTCCAAAAACAAGTTTCCCATTATTGTCAATGGGAAAAAATATATGTGCCTCTCGAAAGCTGTTGCCAGTGCCTTTTTTACTTTCACAAATGCCCTATTTTGACATTACAGCCACCATCTTGTTTCAGTTAGCAGTAGCTAAAAAGGGCCCTAATTCAAAAAATAATGGCCCTAGGTAAACACAGATGGTTGTTTTTACTAATCGGGGGTTGAGGAACTCACTGGGGGGATCAGATTTTTAATCTGATCCCCCGATATGTCATTTTCAAAGTCGGCTCCCTGTACTGTCACAATTTGCAAAAGCTGCCGGCAGTACTTCAATTGATATTGTCCCTGTGTAAAAAAAACAAAAAAACTCTAAAACGTTTTCTGGCCACGTTTTGGCCAAACTAATGCTGCCACCATGTTCCTCGGCCCCTGTTAAAGAGCTAGTGTACTGCTTGGAATTAATAGTAATTTTCAGATGCATTCGGCTATCACTTTCAGTATCTGAAGTATTTTTTTATTTTCTGTTTGCTAATTAGAAGATTTTCCACCTGGCAGTACTGGGGTGATATGTGGAGCTGCACTCTGTCTGGAGGAAAAAAAAAGTCAGTTATGTTCCTCCCACTACATCATCAGAAATGAGACCAAACACCTTGAGGCACCACAATCCTTAAAGCCTGAGCAGTGACTTTCACAAGTTACCAATCAAAATGCAGGAAAATTGTGACATCACTAGTAACCAGAGAGAGCCAGTCCTTGCTGCTTCATGTGAAAGTGAAACCTGACAGTGAGAAATGGTTCTCATTGGTTACTAGCGATATCATAGTCAGTGTGGTTTCAGTGTTGATGTAGTGGGAGGAACAGAACTGACTATTTTTTTCCTCCAGACAGGAGTGCTGCTCCACACATCACTCAGGTACTGCCAGGTGGAAAATCTCCTAATTAGCAAACAGAAAAGAATAAATACTTGAGATAAAAAAGTGATAGCTGACTACATCTGAAAGTTACAATTAATTGCAGGCAGCTTCCAGGCAGTACACTAGCTTTTTAAGGTTAACATCTCTTGGTGTTTACCCAATAAAGGGAGTTATTCTCCTTTTTAGGTCTGTAAGGGGGCTGAGGCTTGTTTTATTATTAAAACATTTTCCGCTGACATCAGGGTGCCCAATCCCCATGTCAGAGGCAGAATCCCCCCCACTGATGTGGCACACTGGGAGCCCACCCCAGTGTGCTCAACTGTTTTTTTTAAACTTTACTACCTGTTAAATAAAGAGAATTGTCCCCCGATGTCTTTTATCATCGATGCAGAATCCTGCATCGAAATTTTCGATGTAGGGTCCTGCATTGAACTCCTGTTGCTCAATCCCCATGTCAGCATCATGTTCCCCACCCACAACTCATGGCACACTGGGAGCCCACTTCATTGTGTCCAAAAGTTATTATTTTAAACTTGCCAATGGGAGGTACCCAATCCCCCTGTCAGCAGCATATACTCCCCCAAACTCATGTGGAAAACTAGGAGCCCATCCCAGTGTGCCCCAAAGTTTTTTTTCTGTTTCTTACCGTAGAAAGAAAATGTCCCCTGATTGTCTTTCTTTTACCTGTAAAAAGAAAACAGTCCCCATCATCTCCACAATCTCCTCCCCATCCCCACCCTTCCACTGAGCATCCACCTCCCTGCACCCCCCTCACCCATACTTACCCTCTGGAGATCAGGATCAGCAATCTTCTCTGCACCAGGGACATGTCTGCACTCTTCAAAGCGAAACTGTGATCTGAGGAATCAAGGTAAGCTGTATAATGGGAGTCAATGGAGGGGGGGTTGCAACTTATGTTGCTACTGTATTTTGGCCAATTTTTTGAATTTTGGCCCCAAATTTTCAACATGAGGTTCTTGGGACCCCGCCTGGTGAACATCATCACTATCATTTTGTTACTCTATCCCGAAAAGTGATTTTGCGGTTGCTGCATGAAATCACCTTTTGGGACTGATTAATAAAATGACAGTGCAGCTGTTCATGAGGTTGGGTCCCAAAAAACCCATGTTGCAAATCTGGTGAAATAATTCCAAAAAATGACTGTTACGAGTGTGCATTGTGCAGTTTCAATGCATGCTTGTAACTTTGCCAAATTTTAATATTTTCACTCCAAATTTGCAAGATTGCCTTTTTTTTACACCTCCTTATTAACAGTACAGCTGTCATTTTTCACATCCTGCCCGAAATGTGTTTTCGCACCTGTGGCACAGAATGGCACAGTCGCTGCGTGAAATCACCTTTCAAGATGGATTAACAAAATCACAGTGGCACTGTTCATGTGAGGAGGTCTCAAAAAGCCCATGTTGAACATTTGGTGAAAAAAAACCCCAAAATGACTGCGTTACGAGAGTGCATTGCGCAGTTTCTACACATGCTTGCAACTTCACCCATTTTTCATATTTTTCACTACAGATTTTCAACATTGACATTTTTCACACCTCCTTATGAACACTAAAGCTGTAATTTTTCACATCCTGCCTGAAATGTGTTTTTGCACCTGTGATGCATAATGGCGCAGTCGCTGTGCGAAATCAACTTTTGGGATGGATTAACAAAATCACACTGCCAGTGTTCATTAGGGGAGATCCCAAAAAGCCCATGTTGAAAATCTGGTCACAAAATTCAAAAAAATCACTGCATTACGAGTGTCCATTGTGCAATTTCTTGCAAAATTACCCACAGGATAACACTGTGACACCCATCTCACATTTCGATGCTCGTATCTCAAAAACGTGGACCAAGCATGGGTGGAGGTTAGAAAGTCATGAATACCACCGAAGTTGGATTTTTTCCCTAACTGCTATGGTTTCTGAGATATTGCCAATTTAGTGTTCCAAGGGTTCATTTTCATGACTCTAGGCCTGCATTATGTCCCCAAACTTATGTGTAAATGGAGGCACAAGGCTTAAAGAGTCCACACTCCCACATACGCATTCCATTATGCATAGCATTACACGACATACTGCTTACTATTTACATTACACTTTCTCAAAAAGAAGGGAAATTCATGCAAAAAACTCCGTTAATGCATCAGTTAGGGTTGATAGTACAATGATCAAAGTTTGGAAATTCGGTGTTAGGGTTGCCAACCCCTACTGCCCCACCACCCACCAACCCACCCACCACACACCAACAGGCATCAGGGTGTGCATTGGGGTCTTCAGGCCTCTCACCCCATTCTCCTATACTGCACCACCTCAGCTTGTTTACACATGGAATGGGGGTGACAGTTAGGCCTAATTACCCCAATGCACACCCCGATGTCTGTTGGTGTGCGGAGAGTGGAAAACACATAAATGGGAAAAGAAACACTTACAAGGGAAGACAAATGAGATTAATGATCAGAACCAGCTGACTTAGAGCATATAGTAGGGAAGCCGATATCTGTAAGAAAAACAGAAAACAGAGTAAGTGAAGGTTATATGAACAAACCAAAAGCTGCCGGTGTACGACATACACATTATACTCTGACTTCAGAAGCACAGGCCCCACGAAATCCACGATACCCAAATAGTAACACTACTTCTATCTGCAGAAGTGCAGGTGTCTCAGGGGCCTGTGCTTCTGCAGCTGCTGGTGTAAGACATACACAGTGACTTGTGTGTGTGGAAGTGCAAGCCCCTATGGGGCCTGTACTTGTGGTACTGCAGATGGAAATCCATGATACCCAAATTGCAACACTACTTCAGCCTGCAGAAGCACATGCCACTGTGGGATTAGTGCTTCTGCAGCCACAGGTACTTATGCACACTGGAAGACATACACACACACACTTCTGGTTGCAGAAGCTCATGCCCCTGTGGGGCCTGTACTTACAGCTGCAGATACAACTCCACAAAGGTAGCACATTAGTGTTACTGCATTTGTGTCATCTGGAAGCAGTTGCATGTTATTATTCTTAACTGATGATGGCTGTCTGTGGTTGCTTGTGTGGTCTTGTCCTTTTGCTGCTTGTGGGGGTGGGGTGTTAGGGTTAGAATCCCTGATGCCACATTTCCCTGCTTTTGTTGCATTAAGTTGAACCTTAACTAGTGCATTAACAAAGTTTTGTGCAATGAATTTCCTTTCTAAAATAGTGGAATCATATCTTCAAGGGATCTGCATGCACAGATGCAGATGTGCAGGGCCCTGCTCCAGGGGAAGAGTCAGTTCACATTTAAGTGTGACCCAAGAATTCCATTTTTGGTTCTACTGGAAAATTTTAATGTTGCATCTTGTTGCGTTGCACTTTAGTGTTGCACTTAAATGTGTGACATGAAAATTATTTTGACCCTACATCATGAACATGGTCACTAGAATGTGTTAAATCCCACCCAAAAGGTAGTTTCACAGATTGACAGTGAAATCACCTTTTGACCTGTACCTGAGAATACTCACCACCCTTGCTTATGAGGTAGGGTCATGTAAACAGTATATTCAAAATTTGGGAGTAAAATATTGCAAAACAGCCAAGTATGAGTAAAAGTATAAGAGACACAAAAAATTGTTTTTTTTTTACCCTAATGAACATTAAAGTGAAAGAAAAAGAACAAAATCTTTAAAATAAGCCACATATTTAAAGCTATAACATGCTGACTACTGTTGTATATATTGAATATACAATACCTTGACTAAAATAGGCAATTTATTATCACGTGTGAGTAACAGCATTTTCATAACTAATTTGTGGTTCTGCCACTTGTGAGTTATGGTCCCACTCCCTCAGACTTGAAGATAAGAAAAATTAGTCACCTGTAGTAATGTTGTTTCTTCTGAAGGGATCCATCACTAGGTTTAGCAACTGGAATCAGTCCTTTGGATTAAGGTTGACCTGTGGCATAAAATGTTATGCAAATTAAGGAATCTTAGAATGAAATTCAAAACTGCGGTGTGGTCACACTCACCTCTGCCCTCTAATGGCAGATGTATTTTTCAAGCTCAAGTGAACAAGGATCACTAAAGTTAGCTAAATGACAATCAAGATCAAGAAGTACCCATAAGAGGTAAAAGTTTTGGGAAAAAAATTATGCTATGGCAGAAAAAATATTTAAATTGTAACAACCACTGAATATCAGTTATAAAACAATGCAAAGGGAATGTTCAAGCACTTAAAAGGGAACTGTTTCTTGTGAGAACTTTTTTCCAGGTTATAGAAGGGGAGGGAGGGATGGGATTGTGAACTCTAATGAGGGATCCCTTTGGAAGAAACTACATTACTATAGGTGAGTAATTTTTAATTCAAACCCCAGGAATCCCTCACTAGTTGTTTAACAACTGCAGATGCCATAGCAGTACCTTGGGAGGCTGGGTACAGAACCTATTTAGGGAAAAGGTTCTGCAAGACAGCAATTTTTTGGTCTGAATGTCCAAACAGTAGTGCTTTGTAAAGGTGAGTACTGTCTTCCAGGTAGCTGCTATAGAGATCTCCTGAATGGAGACACCTCTGGATGCTGTCACAGAGGAGGAAGTTCCTCTCATAGCATGGGCCCTTGCCCTTCTGGTAGAAGCTTGCCACCTTTGCCATAACAAAAGTGAATACAGGCTACTATCCAGTGAGAAATGGTTCTCTGGGATGCCAGTCTACCTTGACCTACCTCCCTGTAGGTGCAAATAACTGAGTATTTATGGACCCGACATCCTTTGTGCAGTCCAAGTAGTACCCCAGAGCACTTTTAACATCCAGACTGAGGAGCTTTTGCTCCCCTTGGGTAGAATGCTCTGTAAAAACATGCTGGAAAAGTGTTGGACTGGTTCAGATGACATTCAGACATCACCTTGGGGAGGAATTTCCTATAGTCCTCAGTTCTATCTTGTCCCTGTGGAATATGATATAGTTGGGATCTGTACAAAGGGCTTGGAGTTCACTCATCCTCCTAGCTGAGGTAAGTGCTACCAGAAAAACTGTTTTCCAGGTGACATCTTTCAGAGCAGCAGTTGCCATAGGCTTGAATGGGGCCTCCATCAGCTGTGCAATACACATCCCAAGGAGGGACTGAATCCATAAAAGAAGGGTTCAGGTGAATTACACCTTTAAAGAATCTCTTAAAAATAGCCTGGGAGTACCATGCCTGCCTGGCCCAGCCTGGCGCGATTAGAATCATTGTTGCCAGCTTCTTCCTGAGTTTCAGTAGCACTCTCAGTAGAAGTGGGAAAGGAGGAAATGTATAAAGAAATTTCCAGGTCTATGAGAGGACTAGTGTATCTCCTGGGACTGTTCCCATTGAGGGAGGCCTGCAAAAAGAGTTGGGGAGCCGTAGTTTTCCCAGGATGTGAACAGGTTCACCTCTGGGTCACCCCACTTTTTGAACACTGCGGACAGAACTTGGTTGTTCAGTGCCCATCTATGATTTCCTTGATTGATTCTACTTAGAGAATCTACCAGGACAGTGTCCTTGCCTGGTACGTGAACTGCAGATAACTGTACTCAGAGAATAATCCAGACTCCCAGATCTTCATCGCTTCTGTGCACAGTTTGGGAGATCTTGTTCCTCCTTGCTCATTGATGTAGTACATAGCGTAGTATTATCTGTCCTGATCTGGACTAGAGTTGTTATGAAATTAAATTTTGCCAGTGAAATTGCTACAAAATCGGCAGTTTCGCAGAGCGAAATATTTTGCGAAATTCGCAAAATATTTCATGGGTGTGAAATGTGAAATTTCACCTGAGAATTGTGAAATTTTACCTGAACATTTCTCAGTTTCACCTGAACATTTCTAAATTTCAAATTTCATAGTGACATTTCACCAATTTTGGGCAACATTTTGCAATTTCCTTGTGAAATTTTGCAATTTTATGGTGAAATCTCGCACCTGCGAAAAATTTCACGAAATGTGCAGATTTCGTGAAATATTTTGCAGAGCAAAATTTCTCAATTTCGCACAACACTAATCTGGACTGACTGGCCCCTGATGTGAGAGGAAAAAGGCCTTCATGGCCAAGTACACTGCTCTCAATTCCAGGAGGTTTATATGTTCCTGAGACTCCATTGGGGTTCATACCCTGCTTAAAGTAAAATCCTTTAGATGGCCTCCCCACCCCAGGAGGGAAGCATCCATAGTGAGCACCACCATGGGTGACTGCTGGAGGAAGGGAACTCCTTGAAGGTTTAACTCCTCCTTCCACAATTTCAATGCCCTTAACAGGCACCTTGATATGGGCACTAACTTTGACTGAGGGTCCCATCTTTGAGACCAGTGGGCCCCTAAGTGGTACTTGACATTGTTCATCTGAAATCTGGCCCTTGGCACCAGAGCTGTGAAAAAGCCATGTATCCTAGCAATTGCAAGAAGTCCCTAGCAGGTCATGACTTCCCTGTTTTGAAGGACTTTGACAGTTTTATCAGATTGGTCACCCACTTCTGAGGGGACAATGCCTTTCCCTGAACAGTACCCAGTTCTGCTCCTCTAAAGTTCAACACCTGTACAGGGTAGTTGAGACTTCTGGGGGTGTATCAGGAAATCCAACACCTCCAGAGTGTGTTGGGTGAGACAGAGAAAGGCCTTGGCCTCTTGGTAGGACTGTCCCAAAACCAACCAATAGTCTAGGCAGAGGAAGACCACTACCCCTTATCTCCTCAAATGTGCTGCCACTACCACTAGGCACATTGTAAAAATTCTAGAAGCTGATAAAAGACTGAAGAGAAGGGCTGTGAACTGGTAGGAGGCATCCCCCACTCTGAATCTGAGTATTTTCTTGTGAGAAGGCCTTAATGGAATGTGGAGGTAGACATCTTTAAGATCCAGTGACCCCAGCCACTGTCCTTGTTGCCAGGATGGAATTACTGTTCCCAGTATTACCATCCTGAACTTTTCCTTCTTTAAATGTTGTTCAGATATCCAAAATCTAAAATGGGTCATTACTGTCCATTTTTCTTGTGGGTGAGGAAGTATCTGGAAAGTCCTCTCCTGACTTGTTGGGTGGGGGGTTGGGGGCTCTTTCCACTGCATTTGCAAGTAGTATCTTTTTTACCTCCAACTCCAGCATGAGTTTTTCTGCTGAGGTATGAGGAAGAAAGGCTCTGTGACTCTGCAGCTTTAGACATCTCTTGAACTACAGAGAGAGACCCTGACTCACTATTTCCAGAACTCTCATGTCTGGTAATATTTTCCCAAGCCTCAAAATTGTGAGTTAGCCTTCCTCCCATTGGCAATGGTTGGGCAACCTGGACACATGTCAGTGGTTGTGTTTTGTCTATGCCTTGATAGCTGTAGTGGCACCTCCATGTCTGGGACCCCTTCTGCCTACCTCTGCAAAAGCTCCTCGGGGGGGCACAGTTATATGTCACATAAGCACAGTAGTAGGTAGGTAGTAGCCCGGCCTCTACCTCCCTTTTCATAATACATCTGGGAAGTGGAGACCTTTTCCTTCTAAGTGTTGGCTTTTGTAAGTAGTTTTTTACTTATCCACCTTTTCCATGTAAATCTCCATCTTGCCGCTGAAGAATTTCCTTCACATGGAAAATCCATGGCTTTTGTTAGAGTTTTGTGGGAAAGGTTTGTAGTTCTGTGCCAATCAAACCTTCTGAGGGACACTGCATGCCCCAAGATCCTGGAAGCAGTGACATTGATATCCACAGCCATATGAAATTGGGTTCCATCAAGCCACAGTGACAGAAATTCCGATGACATCCCTTATATTGATGCAATCCCGCCATCGCTGACATCAACGTGTTCTGACAATGACCTGCAACATGCCAACACCGACCACCACACTTGACTGCAATAATACAGCCCCCTCTCCCACACTCTACCTACTTTAAATATCTAACTCCACATTGCACAGACAGTGCAGTTAGGTGCTTACTACCCATTGACAAGAAATCACCATAGATGAGAAATCCCTGTCAATGCAAAATCTGTTGATGTCAGGGTTTCAATGTCGGGGAGTCGATGTTGAAATGTCGGTGTTCTAACGGTATACCTGCAATTAGTATTTTGTGGCATCCATAGCAGTTTTTGCTGTGTCTGCCAGATCCCAAGCCAAATTCCCAGGTGCTTTCTCACTCATGGCCACTACAGAAATCCAAAGCATCTTTTGGCATAAAGCAGAGTAGGCCATATAAGCTGCCTGTCTGGGCAGCAAAGAAACTGATGCGTACACTTTTTTTCTCATGCTGTCCAGTTTTCTAGAATCTCTCTCTCCAGAAGCTGGGAGGAATGGAATACCTTGACCTTGTCACAGGCAGCAGTCCAAACCACTCCTTCATGGTCAGGCTGGTTGTATGAGTACTCAGCACCCTGCTTATCCACCTTTTACTTTTTCTTAGTTTTCTTGTCAGTGGCAGCAGCAAAGGTGGAGGCTGGCAAGACTTTGAAGGTGACTGTCTTTAGAGACTTTTGGACAGGCAAAAACAATCTTTTTGTTGGGGCTGGACCCATCATATCTAAAAATTCATCCTCATCCTCATCCTCTGTCTTCTCTTGAGGTGAGAGATTGAGGGTATTTGCCATCTGCCTCATGAAAGTAAAGTGAGAAGTATAGTCCTTTGAAGACTGAGTAGGGAACCAAACTCCCACTCAGGGTTACCATCTGGTTCTATAAGATCCCCTTCCTCCTTCTCCTCATCATCATCTTAATACAATTCTGTCTCCATCCCCACAGGCATCATTCATCACAGGTGCTGGGGCCTAGGAGGTGGGGCTGGCATGGTCATACAGGTACCCATAACTTGGAAAGCCCAGAAAAATTTACATGCTTTAGTCATATCTTCAAATAAGGGAAAGTTAGTTTTGCTCACTGGCGTCACCTTTGCCCTTTCAGCAGACCAGGCAATGGCATGCTTTTCTTTGTGTGTTTTCTTAGCAGGCACCATCTTCAATGCCTGCCTACTGTCCACTGGCATTGCCTTTACCTTTTCAGCAGGAAAAGCAGTGACATGTTTCTTCATGTTTTTTCTTAGTAGGCACTGTTTCCAGTGCCAGCTCAGTGGCTCTTTAATTTTGGTGGTATCAGGGCTCCACCTTTCAGATGCCTGGTTTCTGTGCCATATTTAGCAGATTTGTCCTTTTGCTTACTTTGAGGGGCTGGACCATCACCTGAGCCTTGCTGTGACAAGGAGTCATAATGTGAAACCATAATTTCTTTAAGTTTATAAACCTGTTTTTAATAGCTTTTGGGCAAAACTCAATGCAAGATCACAACTGGTAAAAATGTAGTCAGGATCCACGCAGTTAATACTCTGATTGTAGCCAGAGAATTTTAAACAAAAAGTACATATTTTTTTAAAAAACCTGTAGACCCTGTACTTTCCTCAGAGGATTAAGAAACAGTTCTGAAAGGAAAACCACAATTGAGGTTCAGCTCCAGTAGTCATAGGAACCAAACAGGATTTAAATAATATTAATAATAGAAGACAAAACACAAACCCAAATAGAAATCATCTTGGTACCTGAACCAAAAACAGAACTGGGACTAAGAACAAGGACAGCAAAGGTGGCAATAACCAAGAAAGCCTTGCTAAAGTTCCCTTGTTTTTTTCTTTTTAAACCATTTTCAAAACGGATCCCGAATAGAGACACCACATCTTAAGGCCTATCTCCGGTTCCCAGGAACTGAAAAAGGAGCCAGAGACTCATACTACAAAATAATTAAACAATAAAACACCCTAGCTGTGAGTTAATTGTTCACTAAGAAAAGTATTTAGACACAAATAAAACAAATCTAAAATAAATGTTGCGTCTCTGAAGTGGTAGCAACTTTGGGATGATGTTTCTTCTCAGGCAGAGAAATAGAGGAATGTTTGCACTCCCCAACACTCAATACATGCAAGTAGCTTTTGGGGTCAGAATTCCAAGCAAACAACCATCTCACACCTAAACCTTGGTATATAAAAAAATACAGCTCACAGCACAATACTACCAGCATGTAATGTACTAAGAACACACATATCTATACAATTAGTCACTTTTCAAACAAAAATAAACACTACTTTTCTACCGAACAGCAAAAAACAGGATATTCCATTTTTTTCACATTTTCAATGAACAAATGCCCCCCCCCCCCAAATAAAAACAAAAGAAGTGTACATCAATCGTTTTCTGTATGTACTGGCCATAATGTAATTATATGGGGCTCAGTGAGTAAAACAGAAAAAGTACTATATCTCGGAAACCACTCCAAAACAAATACTGTAACAGTAAAAGAAGTCAAAAATGGCCAGCCCAGTGGCCCAGCAGTAGTGCCTACCACCTGCCACGCCAACGACATGGGATCGCGAGAGATCTCAGGTTGCTGGGGGTGGGCCAGTGGGGAGGGGATAGAAAGAGTCTGATGGACTGCTCTCCTCTCCCAGGTAAGTGGCTGCCATCTCCGCTGTGTGACTGCCACCAAGTGGGGCCTGGTGGCAGGGCTGCTAGGGAACAGCAAGAATGAGAGGGAGCTGTGGGACTTCTGCAGTATTTGAATGCCTCTGTACACATGTATCGCTATGTACCCTAGCAATGGACAGGAGGGAAAATCAGGAGGACACTCTAGGGGCCAGAGCATTTCAAAGTCAGAAGCACATTTTTACACATTCTTAATCATGTTTATTCCAAAAACATATGTCTGCATAAACAGAATATGACATATCCTGACTGAAGATGTCATATTTATCTTCACGAGAGGTAAAGGATATTAAGATCCATGAGTGAGATATTTAATATCATTGGCCTCCCATGAATATAAATATGATATATTTAGTCAGGCCATGTCATGGCATATATACTAGACAGATAGAGAGAGCGAGAGCGAGAGAGAGAGTGATATATATATATATATATATATATATATATATATATTTATACCATGGGGGTGAGAGCTTTCTTAATAGAATACCCTGTGTTATTTCCACTGGAGTGAGAATAAATCCTGATAACATCAACAGAGTGAGAATATCGACAAATATCCACACTCTGCTGATGTCACCAGAGTGAGAATATCTTCACTGCAGCTTGCATT
The DNA here is from genome assembly GCA_016271365.2 of Neoceratodus forsteri. Lineage (NCBI taxonomy): Eukaryota > Metazoa > Chordata > Ceratodontiformes > Ceratodontidae > Neoceratodus > Neoceratodus forsteri. Next base: position 82,321,970 of record CM057453.1, read on the forward strand.
CTAAATGAAACTGCTTCAGAAAACTGTTTCTTTCTCACTGAAGCTGCAACTTACTCAATTAGCCTTGCAAAACACACTCACCTGTGTTCCATTATGTTTCTGACTCCCAGTCCATTCAGAACAACACACACACACACACACACACACACACACACACACACACTCACACCACACACAGAATGAGCAGAAAACAAACAGCAACTGAAAAAATGTTCTAAACCTCTCACCCCCATAGTATAAATCGCACACATGATGTGCAGATCATGGGATATAGAAAATATTCTCAGTCCTGCCGAGTGAGCTGTGCATTCTCACTCGTGCCTCTGGCACTCAAAAGAATACAGAGCTCACTCTGCAGGAGTGAGAATATTTTCCATCTCCCACTCCTGTCCATCATTTATCCCATATTTATACAACATGTTTTTAATTGCAGGAATAAAACATAGTATCTTTGAGTGAGTCGGCTGCTTCAGAACTGGAGAAGAAAGCGTGAGCATGTGTTGCTGTAGCAACACAAGGTCACGCTTCCTTCTCCGATTCTAAAGCGGCCGACTCATCGCTATGCTCTCAGTAGACTCGGTACCTTCTGTTGACTAAAGAATATTACATTAAAGTAAAAAAAACATATTCTACAAAGGACTGTGTTATTTTAAAAGTCTGACAGCACATTCTCCATGAGTTTATACAGTATAGTGCTCGGTCACGCTACATTTCGGGGGAATAAAAGTGAACGTAATATACATTTCTTTTCACTACCACATGACAGGATCAACCAGGTACCATTTTATAATCATTTATTTAAACATAATGGCAAGATCAACCAGATAACTCAATCACAATAACTGTAAACTCACAGGATCAACCAGATTTCTTTTTAATAAACTATGACATCTGTCATGTTGCTGGAAGATTGGTGTTGGAAGGGGTCTTTGTGTCATTATTTTGCATAAAGTCCAAAACATATATTGTATAAACAGAACATGATATAGCCTGATTGAAGATATCGTATTTATCTTCACTTGAGGCCAATGACATCAAGATATTTCACTCGTGGCTTTGCCACTCGTGAGCTATCATGATATCATTGGCCTCGCATGAAGATAAATATGTTATCTTCAGTCAGGCCATATCATATCCTATACATATAACCAACATGAGCCCTCGAGTCAGACACAACCTAACAATTTGGTATTTTGTATTCCTCCAGACCTTCCCCTGACACAAGATGAGCAATCACTCCTAAGCAAAGGTCTCTCTTTTGTGCCCACACCCAGATATCTTGATGCACCCCAGGTTCAAGTTGATCTACAGTGCTTCTATCGTAGAGTATGCCTTGCAGCTCATTTTTCTAATATGACTCCTCTTCCCACAGATGATGACAGTATCACCAGAACAATCAATGACATCAATCCCCAGCGAAGTGCATGAACACCCCCTCCAGGACATTTTGCTGCTGTTGATTATTTTGTTAACCAATGCATGGAAAACACCACTAACTTTAATCTTCATTGCAGGCACAACCATTCCAACCTGACACCTAGTGAGCTTGCAGCCCTCAGATCTCTACAATGTAGGAATGACATTGTTATTAAATCAGCTGATAAGGAGGTGCTGTGTGGTCTGGCAAAAGGAGCTATACATCACTGAAGCCACACAGCAACTCTCTGACACCAGGTTTTATTCTTCTCTTCCACAGGACCCCACTGCTGACTATCAGACTGAGGTCACCACCACCATCACCTCTGCTATTGAAAACAATGAGCTCCCTGCTTCTGCTAAGAGACTTATAGTTCAGCATCCCCAGACATCCAGGTTTTATCTCCTTCCCAAAATCCACAAAACAGGTAACCCAGGTTGTCCCATAGTGTCTGCCTGCTCCTGCCCCACATCCCACATCTCTGCATTTTTGGACGGCCTCATGAGACCCCTTGTTGAGTCCCTGCCCTCCTATGTTAAAGACACTAACCATGCTCTCCAGTTATTTGACAGGTTCAGATTCAGTGACTCTCATCAGCTCATCTTCACCATGGACATCAAATCTCTTTACACAGTGATCCCCCATGATGATGGTCTGACAGCTTTGCAGCATTTCTTGAATAAGCGGGTAGTCCAGCAGCCACCCACACACACACTAACGCATCTGGCAGAACTGGTTCTTACACTCAATGCTTTTTCTTTTAATAACAGTTTTTTTCAGCAGGTCAGTGGAGTTGCCATGGGTACCAAGATGGGTCCCAGCTTTGCTAATCTATTTGTGGGTTGGGTGGAGGAACGTTTTTTTCTCTCATTCACAGGGACTGTGCCTGAATTCTACGAATGCTACATTGATGACTGTGTGGGGGCCACCTCCTGCTCCAGGGAGACCCTCCAAGTCTTCCTTGACAAGCTTACCACGGCCCATCCTTCCCTTCAGTACACTGTTAAAGTATCCTCCTCTACACTGCCTTTTCTGGATGTCCAGCTGTCAGTCCAGAACACTGGTCTGAAGACATCAGTCTATTACAAACCCACTGACTCTCACAATTTCCTCCTCCACAGCTCCTTCCATCCTAAACATGTCAAGAATGGCCTGCCTTCTTCACAGTTTCTCAGACTTCGCAGGTTAAGCAGTGAAGAGGATGATTTTGCTGAGCAGACCCAAATAATGCATAGTTTTTTTATCAACAGGGGATACCCTAAAAGCACAGTGGAAAGAGCACTCTCCCGGGTCAGTAACATGTCCCGTAACCTTGACCCCCACAGGAGGGATACTGTCACACAAGAACAATGACAAATTCCACTAGTTCTTCCTTTCCATCAGAGCACACCTTCTCTTCACAGGATCATCACTAGTAACTTTCCCATTTTGCAAAACTGACCCTAACATTGGTGCTTCCTTTACAGAACCACCTGTTGCCTCTACGCCGGCCACCTAACCTGCGGAATCTCCTGGTTAAAAGCAGCCTACCCACTCTTAGCAGTTCCTCCCTCCCAGGTACCAAACCTTGCAACAGGACTCGCTGCTACACCTGCAAATTTATTTTCAGTGTGACTGAGATTCGGGGGCCTACAGGTGTTTTTCACATCACCAAGGAGTTCTCAAGCACCTCCACTAATGTGGTGTATTGAATTCTTTGCAGGAAGTGTACAGCTATTTACATCGGAGAAGCTGATAGACGTCTTGCTGACCATTTCAGGGAACATTACAGAGCAGTCAGGAATGGTGAAACTGCTAAACCCATTGTATCCCACTTTATCTTCAGGGACCACAATGTCAATGACCTTTCTGTTTGTGTCCTTCAGCAGGGCTTCTGGGATCCTGACCATAGAAAAAACAAGGAAGTCAAGCTAATCATCCGCCTTGGCTCCCAGCAGCCCTCTGGTTTAAATGATAGACTTATTTTCCACTAACATCTTTCAGCCACCCCTTTTTTTCCCCTAAAGTCTATTTGTTTTTGTACTCATTTAATTTATTTTTCAGTTTCACCATATGTCTTTATTTCGGTCTCCTTCCCACACATTTGTCACCTTTCAGCCTTCTTACTAGGCCCTGTTAATTAGTCTCCACCTGGGAACTTCCCCAGCTTTTTCACTCCCATTATGCTTTATCTTTCCCATCACCACCTTTTTGTTTCACAGATTCTCTCTTAATCTTACCATTTATCACTTTTTCTCCATGCGCCTCCCCCTTCTTCTTTCTCCACATATATATCTCTCTCAATTTACCTCTCCTCTACACTAACTAGTTTTTTTTCTCTTTTAGATATTTCCTGAAGAAGACATATGGTCGAAACGTAGATTTTTAACTCTATTTTCTATTTTCAGCGTGCAATTAATATAACCATTTTGTTTTGCTTTTAGACCACATGCTGACGCAGCGCCTTGTTTTTGTCCTATATATATATATATATTAATTCAATTCAGAGGTTCTCCTTTCAGGATCCCTTTCTAACACTACACACCTGCCTTCTTTATCTGAAAGCACTCTCTTTGCATGGAAAGGCACTTCTTTCCTAACCAGCACTGCTACTCCTGCTTTCCTATGCACTAGATTTGAGACTCCCCACACCAGTGCCAGTCATCCTCTTTTTAGTTTCTCAAGTTATGATTTGGGTAAATGTGTTTCCTGTAGCATGATAATTCCCCATGTAACCTATTCAACTCAGTTATTGTTTTCGTACACTTTAGTAGAGACTTCTTTTACGGTTGCCATTTGATGTCCTCAAGGGCAATGCCCTGCCTATTTTTCCCATAGTTTAGTATTAATTTAAGCTGGCCCAGTGGAGTGGAGGGCTAAGGTTTTGAATGCCTTACCTTTTGCCACACTGGTGACTCATGATCGTTAATGAGCACAGGTTACTGGGGTCTGCAGAATGGGAGAGGACTGAACATCCCAGAGACAGTTATCCTCTCCTGGGGTGGGGTGACCAGCCATTGTGACCCATGACTGCCACTTGGTGGAGGCCCAGTGGCAGTGCAGACTCAAGCGATTCAAAGGGGGATAGCTGCAGCTGCACAGTGAGGGTGCATCTCCACACACACATACTGGCAGTGCAGCACTGCATGGGAACTAAAATGGAAAGGGGAGGATGGGCTACATGAAGCCCTGCCTGCCTCCTTGAGATGCACTGTGCCATTCAAAGACTGGGGGACTCTGGATATGACAGTCTTGGGGGGAGGATGTCACTCCCTCTCCTGGCCCTGTCATGGGGGGAATCCATGGGGGATGCTTTACTCTGGAACTTGGGGGAGATGGTAGCCAGTCAGGACATGTGGACGGGGCTGAAGAGCTGTCCGTTACTCATAAAGGTAGAAAAAGTTTTATGGAAAAAAAATGTTGTGTTACTTTATGTGGTCCATGTACAGTATATTGGGCTCTGGCAATAGCAGTATCCCACTGACTCCCAGTTCCTTCCAACACTTTCTTACCTGAGTGTTTGTTTTGTTTTCCTCTGACTCCCCCAAGCATGTCCTATTTCTGTTCTCACTATGCTGTCTGTCCAGTCTTCCTTCTTCACCTTCTGTTCCCTGTGCTCCTTTCAGGATCTCTCTCTCTCCCTTTCTGGTAATACATAAATTGTACAACACAGCAAAAAAAAAACCAACACGTAGAACATTACTATAATTAATCGCTTATAAACTGTAACAAAACTTCAACCCAGGGGTACTCCACTTTCATCCCTCTCTCCCGCCTCTCTTCCAAGGTGATAGCCTTGCTTTGTATCTATACAGATGTTTCTTGGTGGAATTGGTTGTTGAGCTTGCATCAAGCCTGCCTTCAATTTTCAGAAGGCCATGGGGATTAAAGAACCGATTTAGGTGTAAGACCCATCTTTGTTCCTCTCCTTGCCTATGAAAGAATCCTATGTCAGGAGAAGAGGCCTATTTCTGTACCAGCTCCTCCTAGAATTTTTTAGGCTCAGCTTTATTAAGACATAACCCTAAGGGCGGTGTGGTCTGGTCCTTTATCAGCAGCCCAGGCCCCCCTCTTTGAAGTCCACCTGCATGTTTCTTAATTTAGGTATTCATATTTTTCCCCCTTTATCTGACCGCACTCCCTGTCCTTGTGGATTTGTTACTTTTTCTCTCTACTTTGGTGACCCTCCACTGTCTAAAATCCCCATGCTGGTGTAGTATTTATCATTCTCGTATCCCTCCCCTTCCCCCTCTTCTCTCTTGGACCGCCTATTGAAATGATCATATCAGTCCTGTCATCTGCACTTTCATCTTCTTGTCCATTTCCTTATCCTTATTTTTAAGTGTTCCTTCCCCCTTCCACAATCTACTCCCTTTTTGAGTTCAGCAAGAGAAAGAAATAAAGAAAAGTCTTGTCTGTCCCCACGCAGATTACCCCGTTAATCCTCTGGTATCGTTTCCCTTGGAGTTGGGGCCTCTTGGATCTGAGACCACTGGTGATATTCCGCTGCAAGCATTTTCAGAAGCTGTTTCACCTTTAATATATTACCTCATTGTATTCTTGCTACCTGGTTATTCCAGAGCCACCTTCTGCCTTAAGGGGGCAGCATTCTTTATGTTGTCTGGTCTGGCCCTTGTTTCCTTTACTTACCCTGTTTGTATTTTCTCAGCCCTTTATCAAGAGTACCCCTGCTGGGGTACTGGGTCCTTTAGGCCATTTGCCCCTGTTGCTGCCTAAGCAGCTAACTGGTGCTCACTGGGTTCCAGATCTTTTATTTGTTGTAATCTTTCCAGTTTCATTTTGTTTTCACTTGCTATGGGAATTTTTGCCAGTCTGCCATATGGCTCTCACAGCGGCTGATTTTAGTTTCATAGCTGTCCCCTTCTTTCCTTTCAACTAGTGACCTAGGCAACCGAGGCAGCATATCATATCTATTTTAGCAATGGCTTAGAGTGAGCACTGCTGACATCGTTGTCCACCTCCTTTCATATTAGCTCCCTTCCAAATCAGAATGTCTACACCCCCACCCCTTGACTTCCCTATGTAGGCATTCGGTTCCTTGCCCTTACATTCATGATTATACCTTCAGTACAAGCTTTCCCAGTCAACATCCATACCTACCCCCCTTACCTCCACTTCTCCTAAAGTTGTATACCTATGGCAGCCTGTTAATTTGTCACATGCCGATACTCCATCCTGCATCACATTTTGGTTGGAAAGAAGACACTTTGAACTTTACCATTCTTTATGCCTGCATTAGCAAAGTACTCTGTGTGGAGTGCCGTTATGATAGCTCCCCTTCTGTGGCAGCGCTGCTGTTTCCCAAGCTCCCAACCTCACCATTTTCTTTTTAATGACACTTGAGGATTTCTGCCATTTCCAAATCATCCACCCACTCACCTCACTTTCATCTGTTCCTCATATTTCTTACTTAACAGATGAGAGCACTTTTGTCTGTTCCCTTTCTCCCTCCGTTAGCAAACCCAGCCTGGACCCCCTTTTTAACTGTACATCGCCTACCTTTCTGTCACCGACTTCCCTCTTTCTATTTATTTGGTCTTGACCCCCCCCCTTCAGTTTACTGCTCCCAACTTAACCACTGGGGGGAAATAGCAATAGCCACCACACTTCAAAAGTCAATTTTTAAAGTTAATGAGTCCACTGAATATAAAGATAAAGATAATGGACCAACATTTCTTGTAGGGGTTTCTTACAGCTAAGTCCATTCACCAGCTGGAAAGTTCAAAAAGAAAAGATTGTCCAGACATAGTTCATTTACATTTCACGTAGCCGTGTCTTTGTCCATTTTCTCCACTGCTTGATATGGCATCTGCTTTTCAGGTGTCTTCCTCTCCATTTCCTTCTCATACCTGTGAGCCCCGATCAGTCTTTTAATGTCTGATACTAGGGAAATAGATTTTTCTGAGCTGGCACTGCCCAGTTTTCATTTACCATTAGTGACTCTACATGCAGTTCCTATTCCAGCTGTTCTTTTTTGGAGAAAGGGATTTGGAGCTGGAGTTTTTAAGTGCAGGGGTTACTTCTAGCAAGTTGTTAAAATATTGTGGATCTGCATCAGTTTCTATTCTCAACCTGTCCAGAAAGCTCATCTGGGCTTTAATCTGGTTCACCCGTAACTGTTTCACAATGCCCCACGTTTGTTTTCTTTGCATCTGTGCCAATGTCATGAAGTCATGGTTGATAGTGACTCAGCACCCTGCATATTTTATTTCATTGTGTTGCCACCCTGATCATACTAGGCTTTGTTTGCTTTCAAAACTTATGAACTGGATTAAAATAGATCTGGGTTTTGCATTTAGGCCCACCTGTTTAGGGCCAAGCACCATGTGTATCCTGTCCATTTCTAAGTCAAATTCAGCAGGTAATTGTAGGGCCTCTTTGAGCATTCCCTGCATGAACTTAATCATGGAGGCTGCCATCTTCAGCTTGCAGACCTCTGGTACCCCATATAAGTAAGGACAGGGGCCTGCGCAGGTACCTGAATCAAACTTACTCAGACCAAGGATTGCAACGCAGAACAGCTTTTTGCCATATGAAAGGTGTGCACAGACCAGACCACACACCACTCAGTCCCAGCAGTTTCAGATGAAACTCTTTGTCAGGGGTTGGCTGAGTGGGATGTAGTCTGGTCATACCTCTCCTTCTCATTTAGCAATAAAACTCATTTCAGTTGTTACTCTTTAGGCTGGAAATTGAATTCAGGTACCAGAATGCAGGCTGCTGTCCTTGCTGTTTCATATTGCGCTGGCCACCCATTGTCCTGCACTGATCCATTTGTGAAGACTCGTGGTTCTAGATCTAGGAGTTTACTTCAAAATATAAGTGTACTGTGTTTCATTGTTCTCTCCCTTTCAGATCAACAGTTTTTGCTGTGAGTTCTCTTTCACTTGACAATAAGTATAATGTTAGTCTCTCTTGTCCATCTGTGGCTCCCACTATATCACCTACTCGAGCTTCAATTTGGCTTCTTCATTTTTCTGTCTTGATGTAATCCTTTTTCACTGTGTTTTGTGACTTTTTAATCCTCCCCACTGTTCTGGCTGGTTTGCTTATTACTGCAATTAGGCCCGCACTGGAGTCTGAATTGCCCACTGGCCCTCCCTTAACATTGGAAAATGGGGCTGACTCACCTACAGGCCCCCTGTGTCTCCAGACACTTTTTCTCCACTACCAGTAGTTCATTTTATTTCTGACTTGGTGCATTTGTAGAATACATTCTTCTCATCCACAATTTCACTGATTTACTGGGACTTCATTTTCGAGGCAGAAGGTGGGTTTGGTTTTGATTACTTTTAGTTGAGGTGCAGAGCTGCAGATTTAAGCAGCAATGCCAATCCTGGTGTCACCAGAAGTCCTCCCTCACATACATTTCAACCATGCTGTATCAGGATTTGACTGAGAATTGTTCCTTGCTTGATTGTTCAGATTGCATATCCAGAAATATCATAATATTCAGTGGTACATAGCAGAAATGTATGTATCTCTCTTGACACTAAAGGTATCCACCATCCCTGCTTATACAGGTTCCTCTGGCATCCAGTCCTACAAGCTCATAACCTTTTGTGGTAAATCAAGTTTCTTGATGTTTCTCCTTACCTGTGTCTTGCTTTATGCTCCCCTATTCTACAATCTCACTGCAAATCAGTTTTCCAAATCTGTTTGCAATTATGATGCCATCTGATAGTGCTTATTGTTGTTATTTTTGCTGTTGTTTTGCTTAAAAACAACGCTACATGTACCTTGTACTTTGTTACATGGTCTGTCTGTACTTCCTGACTTATTCTTCTACCATATCCACAATAAGGTGTGTGTTTGTGGTGGGGGGGAGGTGTTCAACCAAGAATGGAAATATTTGGTTAGGAAAGTAACAACCATTTACAGGACAATAAGAGGGGTATTATTAAGAAAAGACTGGGAGAAGGAGGAGGAACGTCTGTATGTCTGACATCAGACCTCCAGGATGGCCAGGTGAAACAATCACCGGCAACCCTTCCTGGGCCACTTTGAGCACAGAGCATGAAGTAACTGCCAATATATAAAAAAAAAAAACTTTTTTTCTTCAATATTTCCTTCCCCTACTATTCCCATGCAATTATTGATTGTGCCATTTAAAAGTAAAAATATTCCCACTTAATGAAGTATATAGAGCATGTTGAAATCATTTACTGGAGATGAGCTAAGGATCTCTCAAAGACACACTTTTCAGACGAAAAGGAGCATAAAGATTTGAGGACCACACATGCTACAAGATCTCAAACTCAGCGACTCTCGACAAGTTTACCAGACCTAACCATGCTGCAAGGAATTCGATTCTCCGCTCTGTCTCCACTTCCTGAATCCCCTCCATGAAGCAAGACACCAAATAAAGGTAACATTTTCAAATACTTTACACAGCAGAATTCAGAGATGAATCGGGAAGCTAAGCAAAGGGGTGAGATCTTGAAGGTGAGTGTAACAGTTGGTTCAGTAACTTCACTGATAGAGAGAGATGGCAGTGCCAATGGGAAAAGAACAAATTAGCATGTGAACCAGAGGCAGAAAATATAGCTGAGTATAATGACCGGGAAATAGATGCAGTGGTGGGTTTAAGTGTTGAAGAATGCCGTCTATCCACCAAAACTCAGATTGGGGAAGTTATGGACAATGCAAAGGCAATTAATCCAGAGAATGGAGCTTGTAATAATAAAATGTCTCTAAACTTAAGAGATTAAAAGGATCTAACCCCTTTTGAAATGTGGAATTTTAGCTTAGTGCCTGAAACTAGGATAAATCAGGAAGTCATGCAAATAACTTCAGCATTGAATGAACTAACACAGGTCAACACTGATAACTGTAATATTATGAATCAAAAAATGGATGATAGCTTACTATCAGTAATTAACACTATGCTTGATGCGATGAAAACATCTCTAGGGGACATAAAAGCCACACTCTCAACAGTCACTGGTGCTCTGGGTGAAATCAATAGCAAACTTGGGGCTTTAACTTTGAGAACCGATGAGCTTGAACAACAGGTCTCAAACTTGGAAGATTATACTACACCCATTTCTAATAAAATTACTTGAAAGGCAACTGCAAGACTTGCAGGAAAAAATTGCAGAGCAAAAAGACAGAGCCAGGTGCTATAATTTGAGATTGTGCAAAACACCTGAGGGTGTTGAAGGCACTGGGAACCCTTTCCCCTATTTTGAAAAACAAATAGAGGCCTGAACAGGAAATACCCGGAATAAAAGATTATACTTGACAGGGTTCAAAGGGGAGGCTCCAGATTTTCAGGCAATTCAAACTATCCCAGGACTGTTTTTATTAAACCACACAAATTTCAGGACAGAGAGGCTATTTTGCAACATGCTAGAGTCAGTAAAGGTCTCAAGTTTGAAAATTTCAGCTTCAGTGTTTATCCAGACCTTTCATTGAAACATTTAACTAGAGAAAATGTTTTAACCCACTAAAGCAGCTCTTATATGGCAAAGGGATTAGGTTTTCAATGATATATCCAGTGAAAATTCACTTTGTGATTAATGAGCGCTTATATACTTTCAACGATCCAGATGAGGCCATGGAAGCTTTTGAGAACACTTATGAAAGCACCCAGAAAGGCAAGGCCCCCACTTTTGACAGGGGCACTAGTTCTCATACCCTATAATGAGTTGATTCTAAAGAGGAACTGAACTTAAAAAAGAGAAGAAGAAGAAAAAAGGGGAGAAAAAGGAAAAGAAAAGTGTGTGATTCTTAAAACCCAAGGCAAACTATTGTAGCTTCTTCCTATCCTATGAGATTGCAGAATATGGGGGAGAAAAGAATAGAACATAAGGCTCTTCTAACTTCACTACTTAACATATTCTCCCTCTCGTCTACTCTTCCTTTTATTACATCCAATCATAATACACTACATTTGAGTCACTGTACAACATCTAAAAAGACACAAAATAAGAGTATAGGGAAATGTGGGAGGTAGGAAAATGAAAAGTCAACAAAATTAAAATTAAAATTAATTAACAAATAAAAATAAAAATGGGGATGCCCCAGACAGGGAGTTCTTTTTCAACATGCAGCGATGACTATGGAGTCATCTCTGACTTTTAAGGAGGAAAAGTACGGGGTCTGGCAAGACCCTGAATGAGGGATGAATTCAGATAGGGAATTAGGGACTTTAGATAGTTTAAAATGTAAATCAAATAACTTGAGATCATCGATTCATATATATGACTTATGCTATTTAATACATAGGGGACCAGGAATAATTAAAGAAAACAAAAACCTTATTAGTAAATAAAAATGTGGGCCATATTCAGTATAATGACATGGAATGTTAACGGTATGCACAACAGAACTAAACAAAATAAAATAATAACATATCTTAACAGGATAAATTGTAATTTAGCCATGCTACAAGAAACACATCTCACTGAACAAGAAGCATTGTGGCTTACAGATAAATGGGGACCTGGTTTGACAGCCAATTCAAGAGGGGTAATGATTATTACAAAAAAAGTTAAGAGCAAACTAAGAATTCTCTGGGATGTTATAGAGCTACATGGAAGATACATAATAATACAATCAATAACTGCAAATTTTAAATGCACCTTTGCTTCTATTTATGGACCTAATCAGATTGACCTTAACTTTTATAATAATTTTTTTCTCACATTAGCTACTTTTGAACCACCATACATTGTTGGAGAGGATTTCAACATTGCAGTCAATACAATAGACAAAACACATAGACTAGATAAAGCACGTACTAGTCAGAGAAAATAACACAGCACCCACACAATTCAAGTCCTCACTCTCAAGCCATTTTATTGCATTGTCCCATGAAATAAAAACCACGAACCATTCACAGACAGGTAAAAACTTCAGTGTGGCACTTACATAATGACGTTTCACCTAGAGAACCTAGGCTTCATCAAACTATCTGAAAATATGCAGTGCCACGCTGAATTTGATACTTGTCTGAGAATGGTTTGTGTTTTTTGTTTCATAGGACAATGCAATAAAATGGCTTGAGAGCGAGGACTTGAATTGTGTGGGTGATTTGTTATTTTCTCTGACTATGTCATGTTCAAGCAACAATGCTATATCACCACTTTAGTTCTGGTGCTCTTTAATTACTCTCTACATATACAGTAAAGCACATAATAATACTTGTAGAATAATAAATAATTTTAAAATGGACTTAGGCTTAATTGACCCATATAGAGAATAATATCCAATCAATAAAACTTATTCTTTTATCTTCTGATGAAGCCCCCTATGGGTGGGGGTGAAACGTAAGGTAGTAGTGTTTTACCACCACTTGACTTCTTTAAGTTGTTTCACTGCTGGTGTGGTGGAAGATGCAAGAAATAAAAAGAAACTTGCCTTGAAATTCTAGCGGCATTTGTCCTTTTTTGGAGAGTGGATGCAGCCATTTAAGCTATTTGGGCTACTAATATTACTGAACTGCACCACAGACCCGTGTGCTCACCACTATAGCTAACTCAATAAAGCGTATTCTTTTTTTTCTGCTTCACAACACTCTTATGCTAGAATTTACTATTTTTTATCTCTGAAACTTTGATACGTACCATAATCGATATACAATATCCAGGAATTATTACAGTATATCAGACCATTCACCTAGTATGCATAAGATAAAAATCATAGAAAATGACAAAAATAATTATATATGGAGGATGGACCAAACTATTTTATTGATGCAGAAAATTGTGTAAAAAATGAAAAAAAGAAATTACTGAATATTTTCAAGATCTAGTTTGAATATGTGGGATTGTTTTAAAGTTTGGTTGCAAGGAATTTGCATCAATATTGAAGGTATGGAAAACAAAATCTGAAATAAACTGTTAAATACCATAGAAAAAGAAATTCAATTATTAACAAATGTACACAGTACTTTGTTAAATGAGGATGTGTATACAAACTACTAAGAAAAATAATCCAATGCAATCAACTAGTAACTGAAAAAGTGGAAAAGCAAATTTTAAACACAAGAGCTAGCTATTTGGTAATGGCAGATAAGCCACTTAAACTGTCGGCTTGGCAAATGAAAAAAAAAAACAACAGAAAGACTGCAACATACTGGCAATAAAAGATAAAAGCAATACTACAGTTAATTCCCCCAAATTAATCAATAAAGTTTTCAAAGAATTTTACCAACACATTTATACAGCTCAATTAGAACAGAATACACAGGAACCAAGGCAATTTCTTGAAACAATAGAAATAAAACAGATCTCGGATGACCAAAGGAAGGAATTAAACCAACCAAGAATGCAAAATGAAATGAATGAAACTATACTAGCATTACCCATTGGTAAAACCCCAGGTCTGGATGGGATAGGAATTAAATTTTATAGGAAATTTAGACAAATAATAATACCAAAACTAGAAAATCTTTTTAACTCTTTTCTAATTTCTAATAGCCTATTGGACTCCCTTAGACAAGCTACTATTCTTGTATTTCCTAAAAAAAAGATAAAGATCCACTGAACTGCACCTCCTACAGACCAATTTCTTTATTGAACACAGACTATAAAATATTTACTAAAATGATTGCTAAAAGATTAGAAAATATCATCCAAGATCTTATAGATTCAGACCAGAATGGTTTTATTAAAAACAGATCATTAAATGAGAATGCCAGATGCACTTTAAACATTATTTTGGCTCACAAAGAAACAGATGCTAGTCTATTCACTATTGATGCTGAGAAAGCCTTTGATCGAATTGAATGGCCATATATATTTCACATATTGCTCAGAATGGGTCTTAGGGTGCAGTTCAGTGGATGGATTAAATTAATTTATAGCAACCCAGAAGCAAGAATCCGTACTAATAATAACATCTCAAATCCAATGAAACTGCAAAGTGGCACCAGACAAAGTTGCCCACTGTCATCTGTAATATTCACATTAGGTATGGAATTGTTTTCCACTGCAATAAGGTCTAATCAAAATATACATGGAATTAAGATCAATAATAATTACCATAAAATTAGTCTGTATGCGGATAATGCATTACTGTATATAATCCAACCAGAACAATCTGTTTTAGAATTCATAAAGTTGGCAGAAAAATTTGGTAAAGTATCAGAATATAAAATCACTTGGACTAAATCTATAATATTTAAATAGCAAGCAAATACAATACTTAATCTCCCTCCTCAATACACATGCCAACAAACTACACATCAAATAAATTATCTTGGCATGGAAATAACAGCAAATTATCGTGATCTTTTCAAGGCTAATTTTGAAAGCTTAAAGACAGAAATTCAACAGCTGTTCATAAGATGGGACTCTCTACCCTTTAACTTAATAGGTAGAATCAACACTGTTAAAATGAAGATTCTGCATAAATTCATTTTTCTGTTCTCAAACTTAGATATACCTATTCCATAAACATACTTTAATCAGATTAAATCTATTATATCCAAATTTATTTGGAAGAATAAAAAGCCAAGAATTTCTTATGCAACCCTTACCCTTCCAAAAACACAAGGAGGATTAGCACAACTGGATCCACACCTTTATTATACTGCAACATAAATTACCCAGATCTGGAGTTGGGTTAACAAATGTTATGGATTACCAAAATCATGCCAAATTGAGAAAGACATGCAATTTTATGCAAAATTTAGAAATCTAGTATATTCAGCCTGTTCCTCTGATCAAAAGGATATTGGTATTCTAGAGACAACTATAATGACACTAAAAAGCTGGCAAAAAGCACATAAAATGACAAAAGAAAAATGACTAATGTCTAAATTTACCCAATTTATGAAAACTATAATTTTCTTCCTTCCATCCAAAGTATCAATTTTAAGGACTGGCTAAATAAGGGAACTGAAGAAATTAATATGGTATTAGATAATTATCATATCAAACCCTTTTAGACACTACAACAGCAATAGGGGTTACTAAATAAACATATATTTCAATATCATTTACTAAAACAATTTTATCCAAAGCAATATTCCAACTATAAAGAATGAATCTATATTACTAAAAATGATTCAAGATAAAAAAGATAAAAATAAACTAATCTCATTATTATATCTAACAACGATAACATTGAATAATAGAGAACCAAAACATTGAATTAAAAATGGGAAAAAGATTTAGGTATAATATTCACAAATCAGATATGGCAATTCATACAGTATTCAATTCATACACAATACCAGTAAAAGCATCAAAACTTCAACAAATTCAGTTCAAAACAATACATCATATTTATTATGCTTCAAGTAAACTTCATAAATTTAATTGTGAAATCTCAGAAAAATGTCCCCGGGCGTACTCATATATCTGGTATTCTGATACACTTGATACAGTCTTGCCCTGTTCTGTCTAATTACTGGAATAAAATAATGGAAGTATTAACAAAAACACTAGGAAAGAAAATGTATTTTAGTCCACTATTAACTATGTTAGGAATGAACTCCACCAAGAGCTAGTTAGATGTGTACCAACAGCGTTTTTTAATGACATCCGTTATAACAGTAAACAAATATATCTTACTAAAATGGAAGGACAATAATTCACCAACCTATAACACATGGCTAAACTATATGATAGAAATACAAAAAAATTAAACAAATGATATATTCTAAAAACAAACAAAAAGGTGTATTTGAAAAAAAACATAGCTACCCTTTAATAGGTTAATACAGATGGAACAAGTCTAAAACAAATAAAAAAAATAATTATTAAGGTATATTTCCTGGACCCCTGGTAATGATGACAAGTTTGACCATTAGTTGGAATTTACTTCATGATGAATCAATGGTCTCACACATTTGTCTGAACCAAAAAGAAAACAAACGAAGAAAGACTGGGAGAAGGAAAATGCTAAACAGAAGGGCAAGAGTCCTCAGAATGGTCAAAGTAGGACTTTTTTATACTGACATGTCTGGAAGAATAGGTAGTGGTCTATATTAGATTTAATGCTAAAGTGCGAGACAGAGGAAATATAGGTTACCATGTGTAATATGGGTAGAATGATCTAAACCAGTAGCCAGTATGGATAAATACATCAGTGGGAAAACTAATAAAAGATAAGGGACCACCAAGACTTGCTTTGAAGTGGTGTTATAGAGCCACAAAATGTTGGTAACATATCATGACAAAAAAGTATTGCAACTAAGTTTGATTTTATTCAGCATAGTAGGAGTTAGTGAGTCTTCATTGTCACCTTAAGCATAAATGTTTTAGTGCCCAAAGAAGCAAAATCCTCCATATTACATTTACACTACCTCGGCTGGGGAGCAGCCAGAAAGCAAAGCCCCATAAACATTCTTTTAACAAACTCTTAACTTTTAGGGGGAAAATGGCTCATTTTCTCAAACTGTGAAGCAGCTCCCATTCATTTGAAAAACTTTTAAATGTGCGATAACAGACCCTGTAAGTCTAATTTCATGGACGGTCCACCATGTACTGCAGAAGACAGGAGTAGGGAAGAAAAGAAAAAAGAAAGTGACAATGACATCATGAACAGGAAGACAGGGTAGCATAAGAAGAGGAGAAAGGGATGGGGAGGTTGTTGGACTACTGGAGGGTCAGGTTCCTAGGTCCCCTGGAAATATTGTTGTGCAACCAATTTTTGAAGTTTAAAAAGACAAGTAAAGAACAGAACATTCTAGAACAAGATACTTTTTTATTAATTTTATTGTTCCCCAACAAAATGTGACAGGGTCCTGACTGTTTTACATTGGGGGCTTGCAGTATGCACCCAGCAATATGTTATTGCTGTTCCCAGCTACCTCCACACACTGAGAGCCTCTATTCCCTGCTCTATGGATGTGGCTGCACTTGCACCTTTTTTCCCTACCTAGGTTCTCCTTGTGGTAGATCTTAAACAGTGTGATGCAGGAATGCTGGGGATATCCTTATGTGTTTTATTCCAGTAACCCCCTCAAATCATTTGGTTGATGTGTATATGTATTGCATGGACTGGCGACCCATGTACATTGTTATCTTGTAGTGTTTGTTTGTCTCCCCCACCCAGCATCCTGTTCTTTAAACAACAATTTCTATTCTGGTTTCTGTGTGGGGCAGCCTAATATTAGATTAGTTAGGTAACGCACAGAAACGTAGTGAAAATAAAAAGAAATCTGAAGTTTTTCCCCTTAGCTGGTGTTTTGTTGCAACAGCGCTTTCCGTTGCAATTTTAAAATGCAAAGCAAGAATATTTCTTGCCTAACAGAAGAATGCTCGCTTTAGAGAGAAGTTGTGAGATACTAGTATCAGTGAAAGTTTTCCCCTCTAAGAAAGCGCCTTTCTGTTTTTGTAATTTTTGGTACATTTTACCTCTTGAATGTGCGCAGAGGCAGAGGTAAAGTACCGTAAATAGGAAAGCACTTAATTTGGATGTTTTTCAAAACTCCCCTTCAGATATTTATCTTGGAAAATCTCTTAAGGAAGATAAGTTTTTAGGTAATAGACTTTAGTTAGCCTAAGGGTATTAAGAAGGAAACCTTGTCTTTTTGTTTGTTTACTTGCTAAGCGTCTTCCTGAATTTTAGGGTTAGATAGACACTTAGAGTTTTAAACAGATGCCTAACCCTTAGCATTTAGGTATGGTTGTAAAATAAAAGGACCTGGAAGGTTGCAGTACTTATCAAACATAAATGCATAAGGCTGAAGAAACGTAACAGGCACATTCTTTAAAAGTATTGCACAGTTTGTATTAATTTACCAGGCATTGCAGAGTCTGCTTTGGGGTTTCCCTCTCGCTGATGTTCTTCCTAAGAGCCGGCTGGCCTCATTTCCATCTTAATTATGCAGAACATAGTGAGAGGAGGGACTTAAGGATAACTTACACAGGAGAAGCTTAAAATTGGTATTTAACTTTTCAAAATCTCTGCATCTACTAAGGTGTATCAAATATTAGAAGGTTTATGATAAAAATAAAGAAACAAGTAGAAGGGGAATGTAAAATTGAAATGTTATGTAATTTGAATGATTGACAGATGAATGGACCTATGAGAAGCTCACAAACCCCATATATATTAAGCAAAGAATGGTTGCAGATTAGAGTCGAGTAGGGTGCTGAAGGCACAACACCCTCAGCCTAGTACCTTCTAGTGCTGGATGGATGTTTATATTGGAGTTGCTGAATCAAGCCTCATTTTGTTTTTCTTCATTATTTTATTTTGTTTATTGAAATGGTTCCAGTCCATTTTTATTTGTTCCTGTGTTCAAGTTTATTAAAAGCTGTTATTCTGAGAACAGCTTTGGTGCCAGCATCCATCTGTAATCCCACAACTCTTCACACTCCTGACAAATCTATACCCTTCAAAGTGTTTTCTTCCACAGATTTGAATCATTACATTACTACATTTACCTTCACTCTTCTTCCCTCATTGTCAAATACTGCAATGTATACTTCTTCCCCACTTCTCATCTCTTCTCTCCCTCTATAAAGACCCCTCTACTTGCTCAGAAACTCTTACAGACACTTCTTCCCAATCCTGTTTTGAAAACTAATGCAGGGCAATCCTATTTCTCCTTAAAACTCCCTTCCATTTGGAACAATCCCCTCCTCACTATCCACTTCTCCTCTGCCTCCCCTCTTGCACAAATGGCTTTACTTCTTGACCACATCTCCCACTCCTGTTCCTGTGTTTGGTGTCCCCTGGCCTACTAGTCCAGACAAGCCCAGTTTGTACTTTAGCCATATATGGCAGCCATCAGCTGCTGCTACCATCTGCACATGTTAACACACTTCAAATTCATACATATATGTATGCTTAGCTGTCCATTGATATAGCATTTTATGAGTCTTCTAATTGTTGTAACATCTCTATTTTAGACTGATGTGCTATCTTTATAGCCCAACCCACTGTCAGATTGCACCTGGAAATGAGTCTCAACTCTATGTGCTTTTTCTCCTGATCCAATATTTTAACTAGCTAATTAACTAACTAACTTAAAAGCTAATTTAAAAACTAACTAACTAAACTAACAATATTTCAATAATCCCAATATTATTATACCTATTAACTCTACAATGCCTTTCATTTCTGTAATGTTTTTTGAGAAAATAAGTGTGTCTGGAAACTACAGGTCCAATCATTTCAGCCAGTAGCTCACTAGTTAGAGCACTGGGGCAGTATTTTGGGGTCTGGGTTCAATTCCCAGTATGTCATAATATTTCTTTCTCACTACACATTGTGATTGAAATTGCATAGAAGTGGCTAGTACTGCACCAATAAGCATCTAATTGTAATTTTTTAGTCAGGCTTTTTGTATTCATGCAGCATCATTTTCATTTCCTTAGTCCCTTCTGTCTTTACTATAGTGTGCACATTTCATGCTAAATTCTATACAGTCTTCTGGTGTATTGCATCTTAACTTCCTTGCTCCCTCCATTTTCTGTCCACCTTCTATAATTCCTTCTATGGCATTATTTTCCTTCATAACCTTTACTTTCCTATTTCCATTCATGCTTAGCTCTCATGAGCCTGTTTGTTCTCCTGCACATGCCTTTACTACCCCCATATCTAAGTTAAGCACTCCCCCACAGCTCTACCTATCCTCCTCAATAAGATAATCACCCTTTTGTATTCAGATGATGTCCATCACTCCTACATAGGTTCCCACTGTTCCCAATGCTCCCTCAGTAGTTCAGGACCCTGAGCATTGACTACCTGCACCACACCCTTAGCCACATATTTATCTTTCTTATTGCACACTGCCTCACTCTTCCTAAATGTTGACCAGGCAAGATCTTTCAGAATACTACTCAAAAAAGTGATGCATCTCAACTTGCTCCCCAGGTCTGTATATGTATATTTCAGGACTAGTGTTGTATGAATAGCATGAGGTCTGATCCTCACAGAACATCCAAAGGATTCATCAGAATGTACACAGTCCATTAAGCTGAGAAAGGATTTGGATAGTGCACTCTCTGCTTTAGCTCAGTTGATACAGTGGTAGCCAGTGATATGTTTCAGTAAATCTCTAGATATATTTGGATTTATAAAATGGGTCAGATATGTCCTGCTTCCTGACTGGCCAAACAGGTTCCAGAAATACACAGACTGGAATATGTTCAGGCAGTAGGAGTTGGAATTTAGGCAAATCAAATTTATTTATTGAGTTTGTGTTGACTGAGAAAGGAGAGCTTGAAAATATTGTTTATTTTTAGCCAAGTCTTCGAGGAATGGGGGATACAAATACAAGCAATATAAAACTGAAACAGATTATACTGTTAGTGGTTTAGTGAATGGAGAAATTTGGCCAGGACACCAGAGCAATTCCCTTACTCTTCCTGAGGGGGAAGCAGTTGTCCATCCAAGATGGTGGACAGCAGAGACATTAGTGGAAATGAAGCTGGTCTATATGCTGGTGAGCAGACCTCCATCCCTGCATGTCCAGTCCAGGAGATCAAGCTTATGCAGACAGAATTGGAATTGCACAGCTACTCTGAGTGGAGCAAGATGTCTGACTTTTCTGATTTAGAAATGAACCCTGAAGTGGGAAGACTGCATGATGCCATGAATTAAAGGAAAGGTTGCATGTCATAATGGTGACTGTGGAACAGTGATCGCTGTTTAGGTGAGTGTCATTTCGGTGATGTACACTCATGGCAAACTGCAAGAGAGTGCTCAAGATCTATGGTTTTCTTTGCATCCCCTTTAGCACCCTTCTAGGAATCTCAACTCCGAGGGGTATGAGGGGTTGCAAAACTAAAAAAAATAATGACCCAGTGCAAAACATGATCATGCCCAGAACTGAAACCGACACCCTCCCAACCCCAGCCAGCCACCAACCCACCATGCCACATGGCCAGCTCAGTAGACCAACATTGCACTACACCCCACAAACCCGCCCTCCCCTTCTGCCCATTGCATGGTGTGGTCCCTCCCCCCCATGCGCATGTATACATAGTGACATCCCATCACTATATTCACCTACCCCCCCATATCCGGTAGCTACACAGCCAGGTAGCCCTGTGCACAGGTGCCGTCATTGAGTCACCTGTTTTGAAAGTGCTTAATCACAGTCACCTTTTACACGGGATACTGAAGGAGAACATTACCTGTTGGCCTTAATAGCCGAGGAAAAGTGATTTTTGCTCAAAATAAAGAGCTCCTTGCTGCAGAGTAATGGCAGAGAAAAAAATAAGTGGAGTGTCTGGTGACAGCATGCTTGACTTTGGCAAACCAGTGTCAATTGTTGTAGACGGTGCAGCAACATCAAAGGCTCCTGCTGTGAATATGCCAGTTTCCTCCCTGATTCCGTCTGTCACAGCATTTGCAGCCCCTGTGGAAAAAAAACAATGCAGCAATAGAGAATGCACTGAGTTGCAGAAGAAAACCAAGAACAAAGCCCAAAAGCTGCATTGGACCTGACCCAACTTGTCTCACAACCCACCAGACATAACCAAAATTCAGGGACAAGCACCCTCCTAGATGTCATTGTCTCAAACCACCCCCAAAAGGTTCAAGATATTCAAGTCCTCCCAGATTCCTTAAGTGACCACTCCCCTCTCCTATTCCTCTGGTCTACCCCCCACCCCCCAAACCCGTAGCCCAAACCACTCACCGCAGGTGCCTTCACCCAGGAGGACTGTTAAAACTCAGGCAGTTCCTCGCTCACATTGACTGGTCTCCCATCCATTATGCAATGAGCATTGACACTGCCCTCAACCTATTCTCACAAGCTTTTACCAAGGCCTGTGATCTTTTTGCACCCTTCACCATGATCTGCTCCAAAAAACAAAATGCACACTGGGTCACCCCTGCCCTACTCCAACTACTAAAGGACAGGGATAACCTTTGGCATATAGCCATTGAGACTGGTCGGGCTGCCGACAGACAGACAT
This sequence comes from Neoceratodus forsteri, assembly GCA_016271365.2. Lineage (NCBI taxonomy): Eukaryota > Metazoa > Chordata > Ceratodontiformes > Ceratodontidae > Neoceratodus > Neoceratodus forsteri. Next base: position 82,344,221 of record CM057453.1, read on the forward strand.
ATAATGCTGCCCGGAACAGGTGCACATGGGCCATCTGCAAAGCCAAGGCAAACCACTACCAGGTCACCCTCACCTCCTCATGGGGCTGTGCTGGAATTTCTGGGACAATATAAAAGAAACAACTGGGAAATCATGCTCCCCCCAACTCACCTTACAGTCAATGGCACCACCATCACTGACCCCAATGACATTACCAACTGCTTTAACTCCTCCTTTACTGAACTTAGCCCTGTCCTCCCAAGTAACTTTTTTGACCCTACTCACAACCCTCCACCTTCAGATCCACAGCGCCCCCGGTTCTACCTATGCAAGGTATCCGTTCTGGAAGCCAAACCACTGCTGCTTAAAGCACTAAAAGGCACCAGTCCTAGCAGCAACTCCCTGGATCTAAAAATACTCCGGCTGGTCCTGGATGAGGTCCTGGTCCCACTTACAGAACTACTGAACCAATCCCTCTGTCTGGGGCAATTCCCCACAGCATGGAAAACTGTGACAGTCACACCTATCCCACAAAGGTGGTGACTGGTCACTAACAACTATTGGACAATTTCCAATCCCCCCCCCAAAGCCTTAGAAAAAGTGGTGGCCACCCAACTCACAGAATATCTAGCAAAATATAACATCCTCTGTCCAGAACAGCATGGCTTCCACGCTGGACACAGTACAGGCACAGCATTAATGGAGTTCTCCAACTTCCTACACACCTCCCTGGACCACGGATCCCTAGTTGGAGCAGTGTACATTGACCTCTCTAAGGTGTTTGACACTGTCTCCCACCCACTCCTATTAAATGCCCTCAACCATACATGTTTCTCAGCTGGCCCCCTCTCCTGGTGTGCGACCTACCTATCAGCCCACTCCCAGCATGTCAAAAACAATGGGCTGCTCTCAGAAACCCATCCCATCCACTCAGGGGTTCCCCAGGGCTCTATTCTGGGCTCACTACTCTTTAGCCTGTACCTAAATGCCCTGCCTAGTGCCTGTTCTGGCAATATTCTGCTATATGCTGATGATGCCGTGATTTTTGCAGCTCACAAAAATCTCATCTCCCTCCAAGACTCCCTCCAACACTCTTTCAATGATGCTGAGAATTGGTTTAAGAAGAGCAGACTAGTAATTAACATCAAAAAAACTAAAGCAATGCTCTTTGCCCACCCCCAGACCAAAACCAGCAAAAGTCCCCTTCAAATCTTCCCGAACACTTGTCAACCACTTGAATAAGTTTACTCGTATAGATACCTTGGAATCACATTTGACTTTGCCCTCACTTTTCATGCCCACATTACTGCCCTTGCTTCCACCACAAACACATGCCTTGGCATCCTCTACTGGCACAAGGACTGCCTCCCACCTGATGCCCTCAGGCTCGCCATCACGTCCGCAGTAATGTCCCTTATTGATTATGGCCTCCCAGAATATGGTGCTGCTGACTCCACTGCCCTCAGCAAGATTAGACTCATGCTAAATAAGGCTTGCAGGCTACTGACCAGTGCCCCCAGACTCACCCACACCTGTCAACTCTATGACATGGTCAAACTCCTAAACCTCAATGAACGCATCCGCTACCAAACCGGCCTGCTAACCAAGAAGATCCTACTTGGGATCTCCCCCCCCAGGGTGTCTGCCTCCATCCAATTTACACACCTCAGAGCCACCATCCGAACTTTGGACAAGGTCATTCTACTAGTGCCCAGAACTAGGACCTCCTGGACTCAGAGGTCATTCAGCTACAGAGCCCCTACCTGGTTCGACTCACTCCCTGCAGCCATTTCCAACACTGCCAAAATTGCCCCCTCAAAGCTTCTTACGAGACCTGCTGTTCAACACCGCTGCTGCACCTGTCACTAAAAATACTCTGCTGTTCTGGTACTATTGACATGGCCCACTGGGCTGAACACCCCCACCCTCCCAATCCTCCCAATCCCCCAGGCCCTCTCTCCTCTGCCAGTACCTGCTGGTACTACTTGAAATGTTTATTTAACTACACATGTGGTCAAGCAATTGTATGTAATACTATGTATCTCTGTTCATGCAACCGATGTAAAACTATGTTGATTCTGTATGTCTATATTCTATAAACATGTAAAAATCTGTTATTCTGTCTTGGCTGTACTCTGTAAATTATGTTAACCATGTGTGTCCTCTCTGTGATGAGTTACCTTTCTTAACAAGCCGTTGGCTCAAAGGTTGTAAATCCAATTATACAATAAACAATAAATAAAAACAAGTCTGTTCCAGCGGTCCTGGTAGTTCATCCTGTGAAATGAAGGGAAACTCATCAATGTGCCAGCACTGGTTTGGGACTGAGACAAAGCAAGCAGCCTAGGTCACAAACCTCAAGGATCCTCGAAGAGACTACCGCTGATTTCCCCTGGTCTGTGGGTATGGCGTTAACAGGTGAAGGCAGGATACTAAATCAAGTGGACAGTGGCAAACAGACACATTGATCATCCTCATACCAGGAACATAAAAAAAAAAAAAAGAAATGAAGGTGCTGTTGAAAAGGGTCCAGTTTCAAGTTCTACACTACTGGCAGAGCAGGAACGCTCAGCCTTACTGGTATCCTTTCTTGCTCAAGTATCCAAAAAAGCAGGCAATAAAGACACTGCTTCAGAGTAATCAGACCTTTGCCTACGGTGCAATACATGAGAGATGTGGATAGTAGGAGAAAGTCTACTGATGGTGGTGCAGGAAAATCAATTACAAATGGTAATTGTTTTTGCTCTGGAAGTTATAAACTTAAATACAGCAGAACCTGCACCAGGAGTTTTGACCTACACTGCTGTGCAAGAAACCGTGGAAGTGAGGGATGTTACACACTTACAACTGGATAGTATGAGTGTGACTGCCCCACCCCCGCAGCCCATAAATCCTGATAACTGGCTCCTAACCCTCCCTCCAAGACAGAGTACTGCAAGATACTTATGAATTAGATGCACAGTCTCACAGCTCAGATTATCAGCTGGGGAAGGGTCAAGTATATCTAGACACTGCCAGAACTGTGGTGATGGGGTGGAGAGTGAGGACACTGTGGCCCAGCATGTTGGGGTGTAGCACCACTGGGTTGCAACAAGCAACCACACAACAAAAATAGAGAAGGTTCTGCATGGCATACCATTTCTCATCGAGCCAGGTTCCAGCACAAAGAAAAAATGCTCTGCGTCTTTGATACAGGGGAGGCATGGATGCACTGCTAGACCGTATATATGTTGGCTGCACTTTGTTGTAGGACTCTGTGCATTTTATCCCAGCTGAGGTTTACAGTATGCTCTCATTCATACCCCAGGTGATGTTATATTTGAAGTGAGTTTGAAAACAACAGTAAATAATTTAGAAATATTTTGGGCTATATATTCAAAGCTGAAACATGGAGCTGTGGATGCCTTTTCAGGTGATACCTTTCACCAAACTCACTTTTCGAACAGTGGCCACCTTATTTAAAAATGGAGGGGTGAATGTATTTGATATTAAGTATTGGCTATCTGAAAAATGTGAGATTTTAGGTACCCCTGATCCCATCGTGGATGATGAGCAACTGTGGACAGGGGGATGGTGGTTTAAAGTAAAATTAAAACATACTGATGTAGGCATTTAGCACCTTCCCAGTCACTTTTTCCTAGGGAGAGATGGAGGCCAAAGTTTTTATCAAAGCCAGTCAAAGACTTGTTTTAAATGTGGTTCATCTTTGCACTTAAGCAATGCTTGTACTAGGTATGCTGTAATCTTTGTTTGGACTAAGGCCATGTGAGCACTTTCTGTGTAAATGATCTGAGATGCAGTCTCTGCGAAGAGAGTGGACAATCTTACAGAACTTGTCAGTGGGTGACACATAACAGGGACACCACCCTGCTCAACATGAACTACTGGTCACTGCCCAAAAATCTTGTATCAATAAGAGACAACAGATGACCACACAGAAAGCTGCACAACATACCAGTTTGGCATCACCACAGTCAGCAGAACAACATGAAGTACTGCCTCAGACTTCATCTCATAGAACACACTCATAGACCCTTGATGAGGAAGAAGTACCACAAGCTATGGACCCACAGCCTATGATGCCTTGCAGTGAGGAATGGGTGGACAAGATTTTGGCCCCAGAGAAAGGAGAAGATGGAACCATACATGGCATGGATACATAGCTGGATCCCCAGGAAATGGACATTCAGACTGACAAACTGGACATACCTGCAGCTGAAGACATTATGCTTCCACCAGAAATGAGTGGTGGCCAGAAAGAGGTCATTAAGAAGGCAGCAACCAAAGTAAAACATGTCACAGAAAGACCTGACAGACACAGCAATACTGCTGGAAAACAAGTTTGAGGCCTTGACATCAGAAAAAAAGGAGATTTGGATGCCAGGGTGTACTTGGAAGCCTCCTTAATGCAGTCCTCCCAAAGACTGGCATCCTCAGAAACTAAAGAGGAAACCCAGAGCTTCTCATCATTGAGGAAGAGGAAGGTTTGGCTTGGAACTAGAACCAGAAGTGGCCAAAGTATGGCAAAGTCACCTTAGTCACTTAGCCTTTGATTTGTTTTCTTCAGACCCTTCCCTTTCAGTTGTCTTGTCATTCAGATCTTGACTCCTTGAATGTGAATAGTATTAAAAACCCAAAAAGGAGATTATTAAACTTCTCTATTTTAAAAAATCTAAATTTTATTGTATGTCTGCTCCAAGTGACTAGGATGAATATGGTCTCTGATATATCCCAAGACCAGAGATTATGGTGCTGGGGTCCATCCTATTTTTACTTTGATAAAGTCAGATGTGATGGCATAGGCATTTTAAGGGGACACAGTTCTCAATTACTAAATACTTAAATATTTTACTGGGATGGGTGATGTTACTTGATGTCTGCTATAATAGTACCCTGTGAAGACTTTTATTTTATTTATTTAGTTATTTATTTCTTTTTTGATAACTGGGTAGGCGCACTAGACATAGAAATACCAATTTTCAGGCAAGACCAGGGATGGTACAAGTAAAACTATAAAGCAACAACAGTGATCAAAATACAGGGTGGTAAAAGTACAGATCAGATTAGAATAAACAAACAATAGGGAAATAACAGAAAAAATTGCACATATCTATGCTTATACACATAAGAGCAATTGTCAGAGACAATAGAAACATCATAACACACTTAAATGGGAATACAATCAATACAAAAATGAATGCACAGTTGACATATAATTACATATGAGCAAGGATCTAATACAGGCAGAATAGACATCAGAACAAATGAGTATATAACATTATGTGCACCCCAAGTTAGAAGAAGGAGTAGTAAAAGTCAATACTTAAATATCTATGCTCCACAAACACTACAGCTACACTACAACTACAGCCATATTTACATACAACAAGGCATCTTGTATGTGCTGGAGTGGAGACTTTAACTGACTTCTATTAACTCAGGATAAAGGGGCTAAAATGGAGAAACAATTTTGTGATTCAAACTTTCTCAATAAGATATTATCAGATGCTGGATTGACGGATGTCTATTGAACCTTGCACAAAAAAGAAAGGTTTACTTATCATAAAGGTACGCAGGTGACCCAAACTGATTTTATTTTTGTGTCATGTCATTTAAAAGTTCAACAGGTAGTTTTAGTTCCAGTGAAAAATTCTGGCTATTTGTTATTAGGTGCACATTACAGTTTTCCTGAGGGCATAAACATAGATAAACTGAATTCCATCCTGCTGAAGAATGTTCATGTGACTTCATGGGTAATAGATTTCTTGAATGCAAGGAAATCAGTAGCCTGTATGTATGACGATATCAGTGGTTGGTGGGAAGAATCTAAAAAAGATATATAAAAAAAATTACAGAAACATTCTTGGGAAATCAAATGTAAAGAAAATACCTCTCGTTAAAGCACACACCTAATGAAACTACTGTCCTTAGTATAGGAGGAAGTGGGAATGTATACTACACAAATTAAAAATATAAAACTTGACATGAAAAAACTTCTGTATAACAGAGCAACATCTTATGCAACACTGAAGTGGCACTCAGGAAAGGGTTGGAAGTGATACCATCTTCAAAAGTTGTAAAGACAGAGTAGCTAGATGTAACCTATAACAGTAAAGAAATCTGTTAGGGGGAGGTTAAAGGTACTCAAACCAAAATCAAACACATTATACATGAATACTTAAAAAGATACATTTGAGGTCCCAGCTACAGCTTCTATGGATGTAATATCTTTTTTTGGGTCCTTCATAATCCCTGAGTTGCTGCATAGAGAGTCTGGAAAACTTCAAGACTGCAATAAAAAATGTAAACGCAATGTCAGTGACTCAGTAGGTAGCACACTCACCTCTGAGGCCGGGAGATCAGAGGGCTGTGGGTTCAGTTCCCACATCTGGCACTTGGGTTAATATCCCAATACTGACACTGTAGTGCAGCATGAGAGGGGGTGCTGCACTTCTGAGGTGCCGTCTTTTAGATGAGACGTTAAACCGAGGTCCCATCTGCTTGGATTGGTGGTAGTTCAGGTGGATGTTGAAGATCCCAATGCAGTTATCGAAAAGAGTAGGGGAATTTCCCCGGTGTCCTGGCCAAATTTTCCTCATTCACTAAAAATACCACCGACAGCTTAATCTGGTTCAAATTCAGTTACTTACCAACTGTATAACCCATGCCCCTGGTCGCCCCTGAAAAAGGGACTTCTAGGCCCAGTGGGCTTACCGGGTCAACAAAATTCAACAAACAAACAAAGTCCCTGGGGAGGATGGACTCATGACAGAGTTTTCAAAAACTACATAGATCAGATCGCTGAAATGTTACAAATAACTTTTAATTGGATTCTGGATGGAGGATAGCCAATAACGATATTTGGTAGCGCAATCCAAATTTTCTTATTTTAAAAGGGGGACATGTAGGAATTAAAAAATTGGGGATCTTTATACATAATGAATATGAACATTTTATTGAAAATCCTCACAGAGCATCTGGCAAAAGCTGCTCAATATCTTTTAATATCTTACTGGTCCTGTTCTGTTGTAGGTACAAGTAATCATGATAACCTCATTCTGGTCAAAGAACTTATAGACATGGGAGAGAAGAATTTATTACATGGTTATCTATTAACAGTTGATCAATAAAAAATGTTTGACTGGGTGTGTCATGATTATTTGTTTATGGTGTTAGAAAAGTATAGTATTCCTATACTGTTTTGTGATTGGCTGAAGAAAATGATGTCCTACAGCTTCTGTTATCCCATTTCTGTTAGCCCAAATGCCAATTTTCTTCAGGGCATCAGATCAATAGTAGGAGAAGAATGTGACAGGGTTGTCCACTAAGTTCACTTTTATATGTATTATGCATAGATCCACTTTTACATATCCTTCAGTGACACCCGAAAATAAAAATGTCTGCAGAATCATGATGGTTCAGAGTCCATTGCTGTTTCTCCTTATGTAGATGACATTTGTTTGTGGCGGATCAATCCACAGATGAAGAAGCTCTACAGCAGTTTCAAGTATTCTCTAATATACAGTATCTGGTACAACAATAAATGTAGGTAAAAGGGTAATATTATCAGTAATTAGCACAAATACCCAGTATTTCTGGCTTACCAGTGCCAGACTCCCCTGTTACTATTTTCAGTATCACATTTGGCAGAGGTGATATGGCTAAAAACAATTGGGAAGATAACATTTGAATTTGTGATTAGAAGGTACAGATATGGAAAAAGTGGTAACAAACAAAAAAGAAGAAGGTGGTTATAGTTTAAACTTTTCTGTTGCCAGTATTCATGTATTTGAGTGTTGTATATCTACCACTGAAGAATTTGGAAACAAAATTGTTAGGTTTGGTATTTCAGGTTGTCTGGGGAAGTAGGCGTAATCCTGTAAAAAAGGATATTTTATATTCATCGTTGAAAAGGGGCAAACTAAACATATTTAAACCTGTAAGTTTCGTTTTCTGAATCTTTTATTTTTTACAATATAGGAGTACTCCTAAAAGAAGAAAACCATGTTTGGCAACCCTGGCTTAGTGATTGGTTATCATCATTATTGCAGAAATAGCAAAATAATCTATTTGATCTCAGAAAATACCTTGTTATCCCACTGCACTTTTTGCCTGTAGCAGAAAAACTTTGGAAATGGAAGCTGACCACCCAACAAGTGTCCCTTGCCACCAGACAAAAAGTATACGTACTCATTCAAGAGCAAGAGCTTGACATATAGTTTGATTGCAAAGGGGTATGTCCCTCTGAACAACAATGAACTGAACACTATTTGCTAGAAAAAAGGACTCATCCTAGAATGTGGGACACAATATGATTTAGCTACCATGGCAGACTAGGGGTAAAAGAAAGTTCCCTTCAAGTTCTTCTGAAATATCACTTATGAAGGCATTGAAGAGGACTAGTCCCAGTACTGAGCCCTATGGCATCATTCTGATCATTTTCCCATCAACTGAGTGAGTGTCATTAACTGCTACCCTCTGTCACCTATCTGTTACCCGCTTTCTAACCCAATTCACCACTTTGGATCCCACCTCTAGGCTGCTCAATTTCTATATCAGTCTTCTGTGCAGTGTAGTGTTGAAGGACTGCTGAAGTCCAGATAAATCACATTCACTGCCCTCCCATGATCACCTCTCACTCTTCTTTCTTCCTGGGTGTACATGCTGAGATCCCTTAATCTCTCCTCATGTTGTTTTTGGTGCAACCTGAGCACAATTTTAGTTGCCCTCCTCAGGATTGCCTCCATCCTGTCTATCCCCTTTCTAAAGTGTGGCCTCCAGAACTGGACACAATACTCCAGATGGGGTTTCACCAATGAGTGATACAGTGGCAACACTGTCTCCCTCCTCCTACTGGAGATATCTCTTTCAGTGCGTACCAGCTTCTTACTGGCCTTACCCATTGCTTTGCCACATAGCCCTGCCACTTTGAAGTTATCAGAGGGGATAAACCTAAGGTCCCTTTTTTGCTTAGTGACTGGCAGTACCTTACCCCATCCTATACTTAGTTCCTGGGTTCCTATGACCAAGGTGCATAATTTTGCACTTTTTGACAGTGAATTCCAACTGCCATGTTTTTGGCCACGCCTCAAGTTTCCCAATATCCCAATGCATTCTTCCCACTCCCTCCTCATTCTCTGCCCTATTACAGACTTTGGTATCAACTGCTAAATTGTATACATTCCCTACCAGTTAATTTGCAGTGTCACTTATATTTTATTTCCATAATTGTTCTTTGCTTTCCTGCATGCAAGGGTAACTTATCAGCCCTGTCCCTGCACCCATGAGCTGGCCACTGCCTCCCATGGGACCTACCTTCTAGTTGAGTACCCCCCTTATTCTGCCCCTTGTGGCAGGGCCATAGGGAGGAGGGCTATCCTCCCTCCTGGTACAAATATCCAGTGTGGACTGGAAGGGAGGGAGGCAACCAGGTGGTGGCACAAACGTGGGGCATGCTGGCAGGGCTTCACAAAGCTCTTGATGGCATTTTCCCTATTTCTTCCCCTTCCCTTGCCATAAGAGAGTCATGCATGCATTTGGAGGTGCACATACCTGTCTTTGCGCTCCAGCACCCTCCTATTCATGTTGGCCACACCGCATTGCCACCAGGCCTCTGCCTAGTGGCAGTCAAATGCTGGACTGTCATGCATCCCCACCCCAGGACAGCAGTCCATCAGACTCATGATCCTCTTATGCCCCAGCTGACCCCCGGCAACCTGGGTTCATTCTCGGTTATTAATGTCTGGAATTAATACAGTGGCTAGCTTGAGAAGTAAGTGGAAGGCAGTTTGCTTGCTGTATTAACAAGAGATGATGGTGAGGCTGGGGGCAGGGAGAATCAGATATTTATAAACATAGGGGATGGGGAGGTAGATGATAGTGAGTGCTACAGGGTTTGGGGATACATGCTTTTTTTGTGAGGGTAGAATCACCCAGATGATTTTACTTAGTATTTACAGAGGGAAGTTGTTGGCAGAACCTGCAAATTTGAAGGATCAATAACTGCTTTTTAGGACTTTAAGGAGGCAATGTGTTCTAGTGCTTAGAGCTTGAGAAAAGGTAGATCATAGGTTCAAACCAGAAGCAAATACTTACTGTGTGACCTTGAGCAAGCCACTTAACCTCCTTGAGCTCCAGTCCACCCAGCAGCAAATGGGTATAAGCAGGACACCAGTGGAAATTTATTTATTTATTTATTAAAAATGTTTCACCAGGAAGGCACACAGAGCAACAGGTTGCTTGTCTCTCGGTGCAACCTGGAGGGAAGGGGTACAATAGAGATAAGACATTTTACATTCAAGCTACAAAGATCAACATTGCATACAGTTAATTAAGGCAGTTGTTACAAACAGTGTTGCATACATATGTAATTTGTGAGAACTATTTATAAGTGCAATGGTAATAAGTGAACAAGTGCTATTGTAAAATAAGGGCTGAAGGAGAGAGAGAGGATGAGATGACAGATAGTGCAGAGTCGTGTCCCAGAGAGACCCCTTCAGGATATGGGAAACCCTGTAAGGGAACAAGGGATTGGAGTAGGGATTAGACAGGGAGAGAATGAGTCAGTGTGATTAACGCCTAGGAGGAGAAATAAGTCTTGACACAAAAAAGAGAACCCTTCAGGACGTGATGAACCCTGCAAGGGGGCAGGAAAGTTCAGGCAATTCTAAACCGTTCTGCGGAAATAAGATGTTGCATTCCAGTTGGGCTGTCCTGGGTAAATAAAGGAGAAAATAAAAAATAACAAAGCACTTATCAGTACTTCACACAGCTGTATATTGCAGAAACAATTACTGTATCAGTCATCTGTCAACTGTATTTGACTGTTTTAATTGTAAAAGAGCTAGCCAGGAAAGGTACACTGAACTGTACAGCTCATTTCCAAATGCATCCTGAGGAAAGTGGGTAATTCGACAGAAGCAAGAAGATAAATACAGAATTGTAAACAATGACAGTAATTCCTAAATTGTACAACTTGTAGAAAATCTAAAGAGGTAATTACAAATAATTAAAAACTGAAACAGCCAGAAATGAAACAAAGCAGATTGCAGAGCAGGAACTGTCAGGTAAAAGCATTACCAGATTACACCAAAAAAAATCAATAACCTAAGGAAAACAAATGTGTAAGGCACAGTAAGTGTCATCAAGTATTTGCAGACAATATGAAATAGACCAGTTTCCTAGAATGCTCACAAGTGGCAAGAGAATACAGTCAATGTTGAGGTCAACAGCAGACTCTAATAGAAGGGACCATTCCAGCCATATGGGGGACATAATTCGAGCAGAGGGCAAGAGGTAAGCCTAGGGAGCTAAGGAGATGTAGACACAGGGCCCGATTCTCAAAGCTCCCAGCATGGCACAAGGGGCTTGCACCACACAGAATGATGCAAAGTGTCCCTTGTGCCAAAAGATGCATTGGGAGTGATTTTCAAAGGCAGCCTGCATCAGCCACAGGCTGTGGCTGCCAAAGGGGGCTTGCACCATCTGTAATGGGCTGTGGCATGGCACTAGGGTTTGCGGCAGACACAGGCTGCCAAATCCCCTAGATCGGGATTATCGAAACTTTCCCATAGGGCAAATTTCTAAGTACTGTTAGACTGGCCAGGGCTGGTCTAAGGGTACTTAGAAATTTACTCTGGGAGGGTTTAACATCCTGGGCTAATATGCCACTATCCCCTCTCCCAAACCCAGATCCACTTAATAGTAAAATAATATCCTCAGTGGTCTAGCGGTCCACCCAGCCCCTATGCTCTTATTAATATAATAATTACTATCTCTAGTGGTCTAGTAGTCCCACCACTGGCCCCTGATCCTCTTATTAATTATTAAAATTAATGTCTCTGGTGGTCTAATGGTCCCGCTAAGCCCCGATAGGCCTGCATATGATAATGTTCACACAAGTGTCCCCTGGTGGTCTAGGGGACCCCCCCACCCCTGCAGGTAGTGCCCACCACCCCACTCCCCCCATCCTGAACCTTGAGCTGGCAACCAGCACAGCCTTCCTTTCATCACCATGGCCAGTCACCGACTGAACTGTCACTGAGCATGTACTGTATCATACAGTATGTGCTTACTGATTGACAGCTCAGCGAGTGAGCTGTCAATCAGTGAGCCTGTACTGTATTATACAATACGTGTTCAGTGACAGTTCAGTTAGTGGCCAGCTGTGGTGGTGGGAGGAGGGCTGTGCCAGTTGCCAGCTCGAGGTTCGGAATCGGGGGCAGTGGGGTGGTGGGCACTACCTGCAGGGGTGGGGGGGTCCACTAGACCACCAGGGGACACTTGTATGAACAGTGTCATATATGGGCATATCGGGGCTTGGAGAGGACTGCTAGACCACCAGGGAATGAATTTAATAACATCGCAATATACGAGAATATCAGGGCGGGGGGGTTGACTGTTGGACCACCAGGAAATTAATTTAATAACATTGTATTATATGGGCATATCACGGGGGGGGACCACTAGAGCACCAGGGACATTAATTTTTATAATTAATAAGAGGATCGAGGTGGGAGGGTTGGAGGATGGGACCACTAGACCACCAGAGACAGTAATTATTATATTAATATGAGGATCAAGGCTGTGGGGGGGGGACTGCTAGATCACTGCGGACAGTAATTACTAAGGACATCAGGCTGGGGGGGACTGCTACAGTCGATGTCCAAGGGTGCAGCTGCTGCCTGACTTTTCAGCATCTTGCAGCACACCGCATATATGCACTGTCTGTTTGGCTCTGTGCCACTGCTGATGCAAGCTGCTGGGCTTAGACACCAGGACCCTACCCAACAGTGAATCAGGAGCAGGGCCCCTGGTGCACCAGCAATCAGTGCAAGCCACTGTTGGGGCAGCTTGCACTGAGTTTTTGAGCCCTGAGGATGTAAGGAGCACCTAAATGTCTCTACAGTGACCACTGTGAGGAGGAGGAGGACTGAAGGAGGGAAGGAAAGGACTTATATATGTAGAGGAGCCTTCAGAAGAAAATCCTTTCCAAAGGGACCTGCAGCATCTACAGTTAAGGAAGGAATGGGGGTTGGAGTGTCTGCAATGATAGGCTGAGGATGAGGCAGTAGCCACCAGAGAAGAATGGTAATAAGAGGGGTTGTTTGACCAGTACTTAAATATCAGTAATGCAGAGTGCAGGTGATGGCAACAGTCAAGTGAAACCTAGCTCAGGGAGGAATGGAGGTCACATTGGTGAGTACAAGGTGGCAACTGACAACAAAATAGTATAAAGCATGGCACAGGGGGTCCAATCTAGCAAACAGGCAGCACCATAGACAATGCCACCATAGCTGAAAACAGGGAAGATCATATTGTGGATGATCTTCCATCTGGCTGCATCAAGGAGTCAAGTTTTGGTTCTGTGAAGGGTGTCAAGCTTCTGGACAACCTGGGAGGAAATAATCAATGTGGGTCATACACAGAAACATAAATGATGATGGCAGAAAAAGACCAAAGGTCCAGCCAGTCTGCTCTTAGTTGCCTATTTCTCCTGAGACCTAGCATCCTTTACGGGATCTAGTCTCCCCTTCCTCTTCAGCTCCTCCTCCTCCCTCCTCCCCACACTCAGTGCAAAGCTTGCTATTATTTACTTTATTCTGTCCCACCTATGTTTGAAGCCCTCTGTGGTTTTGGCATCCTCCATTTTGGCAGGCAGGCTATTCCATGGTTCCATCACCCTTTTGGTAAAAAATACTTCCTCAAGTCCCTCTTGAAGCTCCCACCTTTCAGTTTCCAGTCATGCCCTTATGTAACTGAGCTGGTGTTCCTGCTAAATAATTTTGCACAGATCACCTTGTGAATCCCTTTCAGAAATGTGAAGGTCTCAATCATATCACCTCTCCCTCTTCTCTCCTCCAGTGAGTACATGTTTAATACCCTCAGATGATTTTCATAGGATTCCTCTTGTAAGCGCTAAATCATCTTTGTCACCTACACTGTACCGCCTCCAGCCTATTTCTATCCTTTCTGAGGTGAGGGCTCCAGAACTGGACACAGCCCTCTAGATGCGGCTTCACCAAGAATCTATAAAGGGGGAGTATTATTTCTGTTTTTTCTACTTGCTATACCCCTCCCTATACACCTCAGCATCATGCTTACCTTGCAGTATGCTTTGTTGCACTGGCTTGACTGCTTCAGGGCTATGCTGATAATGACTCCTAGGTCATGTTCTTCTGTTAATGTTTAACCCCATTTATCCAGTACTCTGTCCCAGGGTTCTTTTTTTTTTAACATGTCAAAGTTTATTGGAACTAATAAGAGTTGATAAAGCAATGGGGCCAGATGGGGTGCACCCCAGGGTCCTTAAATAACTAAGAGAGGTGGTGGCTGAACCTCTGGCTATCCTGTTTAGCTGATCACTGGAAACAGGGAAGGTACCCAAAGACTGGAGAATAGCAGATGTAGTCCCCTTATACAAAAGTTGGGACAAAAAGAAAGCGGGGGAACTACAGACCAGTCAGCCTCACCTCAGTAGTGGGGAAGATAATGGAAGCACTACTGAAGCAGAGATTGGTGGAACATCTGGTTGTCAATGGACTACAGGACCCAAGGCAGCATGGTTTCACCAGGGGGAGGTCTTGTCAGACCAACCTCATCAAATTTTTTGACTGGGTGACTAGGGAGGTGGATCAGGGGAGGGCAGTGGACATAGCCTATCTGGACTTCAGCAAGGCCTTTGACACTGTGCCACATAGAAGACTATTACACAAACTGGGGAATATGAGAGTGGGCAGTGTGGTGGGTAGGTAACTGGCTGGGTGGCAGGACACAGAGGGTGGTGGTAAATGGCTGTCACTCCACAGAGGGAAGAGTGACCAGTGGGGTACCGCACAGGGATCAGTGCTGGGACCGGTCCTATTCAACATCTTCATCAGTGACATTGCGCATGACCTAGAAGGCAGAATTTCACTGTTCGTTGATGATACAAAGCTCTGTAACAGAGTAGACACACCAGAGGGTGTAGACAGAATGAGAAGAGACCTGCAGAAACTTGAAGAATGGTCAGGGGTTTGGCAGTTGAAATTCAATGCAAAGACGTGCAAGATAATGCATATGGGACACAAAAACCCTGGCACAATATATCAGTTGGGGGGTGAGGATATAGCATGCACCAAACAGGAAAGGGATCTTGGGGTTATTATCTCTGATGACCTCAAGGTAGGAAACAGTGTGACAAGGCAGCAGGTAAAGCAAATAGGATGCTGGGATGCATAGGCAGGGGCATCACCAGCAGGAAAGGAGGTCATAATTCCACTATACAAGACACTAGTGAGGCTCCACCTGGAGTACAGTGTACAGTTCTGGAGACCTTACCTACGTGAGGACATAGACAGGGTAGAGAAGGTTCAGAGGAGGGCAACAAAGATGGTGCATGGATTGCATCACAAGTCCTATGAGGACAGGTTGAAGGAACTGAACATGTACTCCCTGGAGGAGGAGGGAGAGGGGATATGATAGAGACATACAAGTATCTTACAGAGAGGAACAGGGTGCAGGAATACACTATTTTTAAGCGAAAAAGATGTTCCAGGACTAGAGGGCATGGGATGAAGTTGGAGGGAGGACGATTCAGAGGAAATGTGAGGAAGAATTTCTTCACAGAACGGGTGGTGGACAAGTGGAACACCCTGCCAGAGGAAGTGGTGGGGGCTGAAACAATCACAGGATTTAAGAATGCATGGGATAGACATAAAGGAATTCTGGAGGTCAGGTGTAAGGGGCAACAGACTTCTAGGAAAACATAAAGTGAACTTAAAAGCTCAAATGGGCAGACTGGGTGGGCCATAGGCCCTTATCTGCCGACACTGTCTATGTATCTATGTATCTATGTTTTTCCAAGTTACAGGCTTTAGCATTGACAAAACCAAGGGTTAGGCGAGGATGTCAGGCACAAAGAGATGACTGTTTACAATACAATAGCCATATACTTAAAGTACAATTGTTAGAGTAAGAGATGGGAGTCTTCGGTGAGCCAATAAAGTTATGACCCAGCATAAACTACTTAATTAAATGTCAATAATAACAAAAATAATAAGATAGAGAGAAGAAATATTTAAAGTGGTCATCCACCATGAAGAACTCTATCTGATATTTTGCTACAGGTACTTCCAGTTGGGTTAGGAATGAAACAGTGAGGTTCATAGTGAGTAGAAATCCTATAAAGGCTGATTGGTGTGGGGGGGGGGTAGGATTGTGCACAAGTGTGATTGTAAATATGCACCCCACTTATTTTGATATTTGCTAAGTTGGCTTAGGTTGGAGTATGAGAACCTCTCCAGGGTGGCTGTCTGTGCCAGAACCGACCTCCATGCTGAAAGGGGGGGGGAGGACTGGATTTTCTCCAGTGCATCAGAAATGCATGTTTGGCTTCAAGGATAGCTACTAAGGCCCATTTTTGAAGGGAGAGACGCAACATGTCTAATGAGACGGGATCCCCAAGCAGTAGCATTGAGTTTGAGTGTATGATGGGATGACCTACTACCCTAGAGCATTCTGCAAGCACTGTGCTCCAAAAGGGGGTAATCTTCAGGCATCACCAAAGGATGTGGAGAAGATGGGCAGATGGCTGATGACATCTCCAACAGGAGGAGTGATTGAGGAGGCCCATGCAATGTAGAGCCTCTGGGGTTTTGTACCATGTCATTAAGATTTTCTGCTGGATAGTTTGGCTCTTAGCATCCCTGTAGGCAACGTGAGCAGACCTTAAACACCACCTCCATGTGTAGGTGGACAGGGCGGTCCCAAGTTCGGTCTACCAGTGCTTCCTACAAGCCTCAGTGGGATTGAGTTGGGCTTCTCTCATGGTCCTATAAAAGCCATCTGCGATGTCTTTTTGGGAGGTGGACTTATGCAATGAAGTGAGCCATGCCCAGTGGGGGTCCTCAGACACCTGGGTCTGCAGTTCTGTAACTGCACTATGGATTTGTAGAAATTTCCAAAAGTCTCTGGCTGGAAGGGAGTAGCATCTTTGTAGTTGCTCAGAGGACATCAAGTCTAGTGTGCCTGGAATATAGAGGTCCTGGAGGACCTTAATGCCACTGGAGGCTCAGCTTTCCCAGTTGACCGGCTTACCACCTATGTGCAGAAGCTTATTATTCCAAAGGGGAGCGTAACGCACCGGGGGACCACAGGCCTTACTCATGGTGTAGGAAAGAGCCATACACTTCCTCCACGCTCGCACAGTCTCTGTCATGATTGGGGTGGGACGCTTGATTCTAGAAAAGGTAGGGTGAGGCAGAGACCATAACGGTGTACCTGACACAAGCCTCTGCTCCATGTCCACCCAGGGGGGAGGAGATGGGGAAGGGACAAACCACTTCGATGCCTGGGTGGTTAAGAAGGCTAACCAGTAGTGCTGAAAACATGGGAGCCCCATACCTCCATGGGACCAGTGGGCATGCATTTTCGCTTTGCTCCATCTGGGGGCTTTCCCCTCCCAGAGTAGCAGGGAAACCATCTTGTCTATTGTGTGGAATAATTTAGGGGATAGCTGGATGGGGAGATTGTTAAATAAATATGAAAGCTTCGGGAGGAAGAACATATGCACAGCTTCTTCTTTGCTGTGAAGTGACAGGTGGGCCTTACACCATAGGTCCGCTTCCGCTGATAGAAAGGTAAGCAAGGGGGAGAAGTTTATGGCTTCCAGGTCTCGCCATCTCATGGGGATAGTAACCCCCAGGTATGAGAAGCTCTCTGGAGCCCAGGTAACATCAGTGCTAGCCAAACAGTCTTTGGAACAGGAGTTATTGAGTGGGGCTAAGATAGTTTTTTTCTGATTTACGGTCAGACCAGAGAGTTCCGTAAAGTCCTGCAGGATGCCCAGGGCCTTTGGGAGAGACAAGCTAGGTTGGGAGCAGGTGAGCAGGAGGTCATCTGCATAGGCATTCACAAAATAGGTTTGGTCTCAAACTGTGATGCCCAAGATGTCCTTAGTGCATATGAGCTTCCAGACTAGAGGGTCTAGTGCTACAAGAAAGAGCAAAGGGGAAAGGTGACATCCCTGACGGGTGCCCTGACGTAACTGGAACGGGGGAGAGAAATGTTCATTTGTTAAGATCTTAGCAAGTGGTGCTTTGTACAAGGTAGAGACCCAGCCCCGGAAATAAGGGTCAAATCCATAAATCTGGAGTGTCTCGTGCAGGTACCCCCATTCCAAGGAGTCAAAGGCTTTGGAGAAGTCAACCGCCAATGCTGCTGCTGGGTCTGGGAATTGTAGAGCCAGCCATTTAAGGTTCAGAACTTGCCTGGGGTTGTCTGCCCCTGCTTTCCCTTTGGTGAAACCCACCTGGGAGGGGTGAATAATTGATGGAAGGATTAACAACATCCCCGTTGCCAGAATTTTTGCTGCGATTTTTGTGTCCATGGATAGGAGCAAAATTGGGCAGAAGTTGGCACAGTCTAAGGGGTCATTAGACTTTTTTGGTAGTATCATTACCAGTGCCTCCCTCATGGAGGGAGAGATGGTACCAGCAGCATGTGACTGTTGTAAGGCTGAGAGGAGCAGAAAAAATATTTCCTCAATCATCACTTGGTACAACTCCATGATCATTCCATCAGGACCTGGGGCTTTCCATTTTGCCATTTGGAGGAGAGCTGCACGCAACTCTTGAACAGTGAAGGGTTTCTCCAGTAGTTCCACCAACTCAGGAGAAAGGGTTGGGATGTCAACTGAGGCACAGAAACCTCAGAGCGCTCGGGACAAGTCGTCATTTGCCAGTGATGCCTCGGATGGATAGAGTGTCTGGTAGTAGTGGCTCATGGTGTGGTTAGTGTCTTGGGGATCCGAGACAATTGAGCCTTTGGGGTCTCTCAGGGCATGTATGTGGGAGGCAGCTTGTTGTTTTTGGAGTTGATAAGCCAGAAGCTTGCCACCCTTTTCGCCCCCTTCCCAAAATGTGTGCTTCGATTGAAGGAGCTGCCATTCAGCCTTCCTCTGGAGGAGGCTGTTGATCTGGTATTTGAGCCCTGTGATTGAAGCAACTAAGGGTGGTCATTGTGGGCAAGAGGGGAGGCTTTAAATCTAGCCTCAAAGGTGGTGAGCTCTGCCTGTAGTTTGGAGAGTTTGGCCTTCCTTGCTTTGTTCCTTGTGGCTGTGAATGAGATGATCCTGCCCCTCAATACTGCCTTAAATGCCTCCCAAACAGTACTCGCCTTAACCTCCCTTGCTGTGTTCTGATGAAAGTAGGCCTTGGCTTCATCCCTGACCATCTTCTGAAATTCTTGGTCCTGAAGGAGCAGGGGGTTACAGCACCACCTGGTGCTAGCTGGCCCCTGCCCTGCAGGGAGGTAGTGAGAAAGGATGGGAGCGTGGTCGGAAATGAGGATGTTCCCCACTTTGGTAACATTGATACCCTGCAGGGCCTCCCCATTGGCCAACCAGAAATCAAGATGACTGAAGGAGGCATGGACAGGAGAAAAGAAGGTGTAATCCCTTTCACTAGGGTGGTCCTGCTTCCAAGGGTCCATGTGTCCCCATTCATCCATAATTTCCTGTAAGGTCGCCCTTGTCTTAGGCTGGGCCTGGGGTGTGGGCTTTGTTTTATCCAGGAAAATGTCCAGGACGAGATTGAAGTCATCCCCTATGATAATGGGCATGTTGGGGTGGTCCCTAGTGATAGAGGTAAGGGCCTGTCCTATTCCCAGCACTGGGTCCACTGAATTGGTGTTGGAGCCGTATAAATTAGCAATTACTGTTCCGCCCCTAGCATAGGAAAGTCGGGCTACCACCCATCGCCCCTGGCTGTCAGTTTGAACTTCCTCAACTGCCCAAGGGCACGTTTAGTGTAGTAAGATAGCCACCTCCCTAACTTTGTTTGGGGCAGAGCTAGCCAAAACCCTACCCACCCACATCTTCTGGAGCTATGTTACTGTCTTAGCAGTGAGATGGGTCTCCTGGATGAGGGCAATATCAGCATGGAGGGAGGGGAGGTGCTGCAATACCTTTGTTCACGTCACTGGATGATTTAAGCCCTTAATATTCCAGGAGACCCACCTCTTGCTCGTAGGGGGTGACCCACCCATGGTTCAGTCAACAAAAAAGGGGAACTTCACCTACCTGTGGATGATCTATTAACAGAGGAATTTATAGATACCCCAGGCTGGGTAGTGTCCACCCAAATAAGACCCCTACCTTCATCCAAAGAAGATTCTGGAAGGAACTATAGAAAAGGGCTGGCAATGCAATCGGAGATTTTCTAGACTAGTCGTGAGATAAGCTATTTTATAAGAAAAACAAAACACAGAACAGAGTTAATAAAACAGTAGAAACAGCAAGAAACAATCAACTAGTAACCATCAATAAGAACAGCAGCAGGTTTATGCCAAAAGGTAAAACCTGTATAACCACTAAGGGTGCGGAGATAAGCACATTTGGGGTCATACCAGTGCAGTTGGTACACCCGAGCAATGCTGGCTCACAACAACCAACAGGGGTAGAGAGAAGGACACCAGTAGTGGGGTCTTTCCTTACCCAGGTCCAGTTTCTCTGGAGTGTGATCCTAGGGGATCAGGGAAACAAGGAGAGGGTCTGGGGGGATAGGCAGGGGCAGTGTATCAAGGACGGGAGGGGTGGGAGCTGACTACCATACAGAAAAACTGAAGTAGCCCAACTGAGCAAGATAGTGGTGGTGGTTGGACTGTTACATTCAGCATGTAGCAGTAGAGAGACACTGAGTGAGAGTGCCTGAATGCATAGCAAGTGGCACAGCGGAGCTGCCTCCCAGATTCAGAACTTAAGTTGTAATGCCCCACATAGATAAAATAAAAAGGGGGTGGATAAGGAAGGGACGGCTAAAGGGCTGCACAGTCCCATCCCGGGCTGGCAGTTAGCCAATACATGAGTGGGTTAGATCTGCAATCTGAAGCTTAGAAGGGGCTGCCAGGAAGTGAGAGTAACCCTCATCTTGAAGAGGGCAGTGGGAAATGGCTCTAGAAAGGTATGAACCTGGGGCCATCAGGCATTCATCGCCCTGTTGTCTGGGCAGGGAAGTTCCACTCATCCTGAGATTGAGGGGAGAACTGCCTATTCCGCCTAAGGTAAACTTTTAAGATAGATAACCCATAAAGAATTCAACTAAGCAAAAACTGTGTTCAAAATGTTACTGTCAAAGAGTTCATGGATCAGTCTATATGGGTGATCCATCTGGTCCAGCCGAGGGAGCATTAGAGGGAGGTGCACTCTGGGATGATTTCTGTGGGAGCCCCTGCAATACTGCTGCAGCAAAGGCCAGAAGGCCTGGTCTGACTGGTAAAGTGGAGTCATCTGCAGTGGTCATGGTCATTTCTATTTCAGCCACCCAGTCCAAGGAGGGATTAGTGTCCATCTCGTCTAGTATGTCCCCTGGTTTTTGCACATCTCCTTCCTCAGAACTAGGGTCTCCCTTCATCAGTTTGGCTTGGGGGGAGGCTTCAACATGGCTCACATTTATCCTCCCTCAGCTTTGAGTCCGCAGTCTCGGTCTGCTTGTTTGATCCGCAGGTGTCTGGTCAGGAGGCAGAGCAGGTGAGGTGGGCTTCATCTGGGGGATTCACTGCTTTCACGCTGTGACTCTGAGAACTTCAGTTGGCTTCTTGAACTATGGCGGGGGGGTTGAGTAGAGTGCTGCACCTTCCATCCCTGAAATGCATCCCCTGGAAGCTGTGTCTCAGAATTTTGGTTACTCCTCATCTGGGCCCCTCCCGGTAAGCAGAGGTGTCCGGGGGATGTAGTTGGCAATACCACATCAGGCCAGTACTTCACCAGCCAACCTTCCACCTCTCTTGGGAACTGTGCCAGAATTTCCCTTCCCTCTTTGGACACATACAGAGAGGTGAACCTTCTCATTTGGTATTTGAATCTGTATGCCATTAATACTTTTTTGATGGGCACAAAAGCTTTCCTTCTCATTGCCACCTCATGGGAATAGTCTCAAAAAAATGAAATTCTGGACCCCTTCCACTCAATATCCCCCAAGTATCTTGTTGCTCTCAGAAGCTTTTCTTTAGTTGAATAGCATAGTAGGTAGGCAAAAATGGGCCGAGGGGGAGAGGTGCGGGGGTCCGTTTTAATAGACAGGCGGTGGGCTCTCTCTCCACATCAACTGGATCTTTCCACCTATATCCCAACACTTTAGGCAGTCAGTCATTTAGAAATCTCTCCATGTTGGGCCCCTCCACACCCTCAGGGATGCCAAGTATCTGGATATTATTCCGGCATCCCTGGTTCTCCTGATCCTCTGCCCTTTCCCACAGTTTGGCCAGCTTGTATTCATGCTCCTGCAGGAGCCTCCATACTTGCTTGTGCTGATCTACTAGCCAGTCTATGAATTGTTCCAGCACAGTTGCTCAGTCCTCTAGCTTATGGACATCTGCCACAGTCCCTATAAGGACATTAGAGAAACCATCGACCCTGCTTAATAGTGCTCCTGACTTCTGCATAATGTAGGTCAGGGGATCCCCCGAGTGAGATTGCTGTTGGGGGGTGGGAGTCCGAAGTGGGCCCAGGAAGAGAGAGAGCTCATAGAGGTGCCTTGCCACTGGTCTGTAGTGCCAATCACGGTCTGAACAAGTGACTGGGGAGCCAAGATTGGTGAGCAGAGCACTATCACTGGTCGCTTAAAGTAGGCTGATGCTACTGTTCTGGAGAGGGAAATGCAGGCAAATCACGTCGGGGCCTAGAGGCTCACTGGGCACATGCTGGCTGATAGGCCAACCTGAGCAACAACTGAGGGTATCTAGTGGACTCCAAGGCAAAAGAGCTGTTAGGCAGTCGGGGGAAGGTAGGTGGTTAAAAGCCCATCCTCAGGGCTGATCAGGTACAGGGATCACATTGGACGCCCGGCAATTATGCCTGGTAAGGGACAGAGCTGAGGGATTATGCTGCTACTATGTCTCTGCTCAGGCCACACCCCCCTCTGGGTTCTTTTTTGGTGGTTTGAAAGTTATTGATTACTGGAACTATGCAAAAATACCCAAATTTAGTCTTTTTTTTTTGCCATCAGAAAGTGCAAAACCTAAACTGATTTAAATTATAAAACTTGACTGGTTTGTTAACTTTCATGCCAGAATGGGACCATTATGTAAAAATCCCCAAATTCTATCTTTTCTGTCATCGAAGAGCACTAAAACTAAATCAATTTCAATTATGAAACTAATATGTGTATCAGATATTATGACAGAAGAGGACTTTTTTCTTGGTTTGGAAACAAAAATGTATTTTGTTTTTAGGTTATAAGGTTTAAAAGTTTTAAAATCAGGCACATGCATGGTTTACGAAAAAAGTTGACAAACATGAACATTTTTTCTGATTTAGAATTGGGCATGAACAAAAACTTTAAAAGCAAAAAATGAGAAACATATTTAACTTCAAAGGTTGACTGTTGCATGCCTCATCAGAGACACTGTAATGAAACATCTTAGCTGAATTTGAAAAAGAGCTATACTTAGTGCTTTAATTAAGATAAAATAGTTTTCATGACTGAGACGGAAAACTGAGACAGCCTTTAAGGCAGGGCAAATGGTATTTGTTTGGCACCCTCTCCAGATGGCTCAGAGTGCCTTACAGCAACAAAACAGCATAAAATAGCATTAAAATAACTAACAAGAAAATAAATATAAATATAATTAAACAACTAAACAATAACACTAAATTAATCTGGCTCGGCCTCTGCAAATAAATACATTTTCAGCAGGATCTTGAAAGCTCCCGCAGTTTGGGCAGAACATAAAACCTCCGGAAGGGAGTTTCAGAATAATGTGGCAGCAATCCCAAAAGCCCTGTCCCCCAGTAGCTTGAGGCACGAATGAGAGTCCTGGAGCAAGCCCACATCGGTGGAGTGGAGGGGGTGAGAAGGTATGTAGTATCAAGAGATCTTTCAGATGGCATGAGCCCAGACCATGTAGTTCAAAACATAACATAGAAACACAGAAACATAGAAGTTGTTGGCAGATGGGGACCATATGATCCATCAAGTCTGCCCTTGTTTTCCTAACCCCCCACTTAGCTGCCTGCTTGAGTATCCCACAATGCCTGTCCCATGCTGGCTTGAATTCCTCCACTGTCTACCCCCCCCCTCCTCCAGCAGACTATTCCATGGTTCATCAACATGCTCTGTGAAGAAGAATTTCCTGATATTGCTCCTGAACCTATCTCCCTTGAGGCGAAGGTCATGCCCTCTTGTCCTGCTATAGTCTTTTACCTGAAAGAGGTTCTGCACCTGTACCTCGTTGTTGCCTTTAAGGTATCTAAATGTCTCTGGCATGTCCCCCTGAATCTTTGCTGCTCTAGGGAGTATAGATTGAGTTAATTGAGTCTGTCTTTGTACGGTTTCTGGTGAAAGCCCTGCACCATCTTTGTTGCTCTTCTCTGTACCGTCTCCAGCCTATCTATGTCCCTCCTGAGGTGTGGCCTCCAGAACTGGATGCAGTATTGCAGGTGGGGTCTTACCAGGGATCAGTACAGATGCATGATCACTTCATGCCTTTTGCTTGTGATGCCCCTTCTTATCAATGTTAACAAGCAAATCTTGAAGGTGACATGCAACTGGATTGGCAGCCAGTGCAAATCGCCCAACACCAGCATGATGTGGTCTCTCTGAGAAGATCCTGCCACCAGTTGGGCCACAGCATTCTGAACCAGGTGCAGGGGTTGCATCAAACTTTTAAATGACCCTAAGTAAAGAGAATTGCCCGTAAGGGGGATCATCTCCAGGTCATCTGGTGTTAGATGAGGTTTGATCTATGCAATATTCTGAAAATGGTAAAAGCTCTTCTGGAATACTACTGGCACCTGCTGTTCTAGTGCAGGGTTTTATTTAACTCTAAAAATTGATTAGCGTTTTGCTCATAAAAGTTCTAAAACATTGTGAAAATGCATAACACTTGCCTCACTGTGTTTAACAAACATAACACTTCTGGAAAACCTATATAAATGCCTTCTGTACAGTTAGTTTTGTCCCAAGGAAAAAACTGCTAATCAATTATTTAAAACCCTGTAGTGTCAGCTTACAATCCAAAACGACACCCAGATCCTTCACCACTTCCATGGCTTGATGTGTCTGACCATTCACAGATGGTGAAAGAAGTTCACCACTCATTATTGCTAACCCATGCCAGACTGGATTGACAATCAAAACCTCTGCCTTACCTGGGCTAAGATATAAGCAATGGAGGCCATCCAGGTGTTCATCTCCTGTAGGCACTGCCCTCGCACCAAGGCTGCATTCAACCCACAGAAGCACAATATAGATAGAAAGATAGATAGAGTTGAGTATCTTCTGCATAACACTAAAACTTAACCCTATACTGCCTTATGATCTCACCCAGTGGCATCATATACACTGAAAACAACACAGGTGCCAGAATCAAACCTTGTGGAACCCCACAGGTGATCCCAGCCACTCCAAAGATGAAATTACCAAGACCAACCTGCTGAGACATCCCAGTGATGTAGGACCCCAACCTGCACAAACAGTGCTAGTGAATCCCACTTAATCTGGAACCACCTTCCTGAGGAGGTTGTGGGGTCAAAAACAGTTGGGGAATTCAAGAATGCATGGGACAGATATAAGGCAATTATAGTGAATGGTAGGAGGAAGTAGGCTTTTGGTTAACTAGAATCTGCAGCTTATCCAATACATAGGGAATGGGCAGACTACGTGGGCCAAGTAGTCCTTATCAGCTGTCAAAGTCTATGTTTCTGTGTAGATGATCCATCAACTCACTGTCGTCCACCATATCAAACATCAAAGACAGATCCAAAAGGATCAAGATGGAACAAAATCCCTGGTCTTTTGCCATGAGGAGACCATGGAGCACTCTGACTAATGCAGTTTCAGTACTGTGAGAAGGCCTAAATCCTGACTGGAGAGCCTTTAGATGCTAACTTGTTCCAGGTGAGCCTCAAGCAGTGCTGCAACAACCTTCTCAATCACCTTCCCCAGAAAGGGAATTTTCAAGAAAGGCTTGTAATTTACCTGCATGTTGAGGTCCAAAGATGGTTCCTTCAGGAGGGGCTTCACTGTTTCCCTTTTCAGGACTGAAGAAAAAGCACGCCCCCCTCAAGGAACACATGACAATCTCTGTATATACTGGCCATAAGGATTCAAGGCAGCCAATAAGCAGCCAAGTAGGCCCAGTGTCCAGCACACAGTAAATAGGAAGCAGACCTGAGATCCTCCAGATCACCTCCTCTTCTACAATAGGATGGAACTCAGCTCAGGATGACAGATCATCACTGTCCCTCTATTATTGGACATTGCAAGCCCATGACAAGCTGCTTGAGGTGATTCTAGTCCAAATGGAGGACAATTTGTCAATGAAAAAGACTAAACTCTTCATAATTATCTGCTGAAAAATCTCAGTTGACCATAGATGGGGCGGGGATTGATCAATCAATGTATGGTGCAAAAAAAGGTGAGCTGGCAGATTTTTACTTGTAGTAATTGTCCTTGAGAGGAACTCAGTCTTATTCAGGGCCATTGCCCTATAATATTCCCCATAGTAAGTTCTCAGAGCAAATCTGTCCTCAAAAGAGTGGTAACTCTGCGAAGAATGCTCCAACTTCTGCCCCACAGTCTTCAGCTACTTCAGCTCCTCACAGTACCACGGAGAGCTGCAGTGGGAGGTGAAGGCACAAATATAGAAAATGTGCTAGAAAGTCCAAGGTGGCCATGAAAACTGTGCTATAGTGCTCCTTGGCTTTCTCAGCTCCCTGAAGTACTAGTGGAATGCATCGTTATTGTTGTGCGAGAGTATCCTTCCTGAGATAGTCAAGATTACGAGGCATATTACTGACCTGAGAAAATGCTCCGTTCACTGTGCTTTCTGTGTATTCCATGAATGAAAAAAACTGTGCATCATTTAAGCCTGCTCAGCAAAATCATTATGTTCATTACATAACCTGCGAAGTCTAAGAAACTGCAAATATGGCCCACCAGTCTTAACATGTTTGTGATGGAAGGAGCTGTGGAGGAGAAAGCTATGTGAGTCACTGGGTTTGTAATAAACTGATGTCTTCAGACCAGTGTTTACACTGACAATTTGATATCTAGAAAAGGCAGTGTGAAGGAGGATACTTCAACAGTGTACTGAAGGGAAGGTGGGCCATGGTAAATGTGTCCAAGAAAATTCGAAGGTTTTCCTGGAGCAGGAAGTGGCCCCCCACAATCATGTATGCAGTGTTTGTAGAGGTCAGGCAGTCCTTAAAAAGGGCAGAAAGAGTTGTTCCTCAACCCAACCAAAAAACAGATTTGCAAAGATGGGACCCATTCTGGTACCCATGGGAACTCCACTGACCTGCTGAAAAAAACATATTAAAAGAAAAAGCATTACATTTAAGAACAAGTTCAGCTGGTTGGGTTAATGTATGTGTGGGTGGCTGCTGGACTTCCCTCTTATTGAAAACAATGTCACAGAGCTGTCAGGCCATCATTACCTACCTAATTAGCTAACTTGAATAAAGATGAAAATAAGAGACACAGTTGAATGGTGTCTTCATAGCACTGAAATCTGTATCTCATGACATCTCTAATTGGCAGCATGCACATGTGTTCAACAAAGAAGCAATGACCAAACCCTGTGGCACACCACAATTGATCACAGACTCCATAGAAGAGAAATTATCCATCATTTCCGCCTGTGAACCAGTGGTGATATATGACCTGAAAACTTTCAAAACAGTTCCTGTCATAACCCCAAATTACCAAAAGCATGCAATCAAGATTCCACAGCCAATAATATCAAAGCTGCCAATACAGCTAACATGATAAAATCCTATTGTCAGCACGATATCATTATGACCTCGACTAGTGCATTTTCAGTACAATGGGCCTGCCTGAAACCAGACAGAAACTTAGCAAAGATATTAGTCATTTGAAATTATTCACCATATGCACTGCTACTAGGGTTTAGCAACTCTTCTTCAAGTTTGGTGGCTGTGGACACTAGACTGTTTATTTATTTTAGTTTAGCACTTTTTAATCAGGTGGCACACTGGATTGAGAAAGCACTTTTACAGGTGTGACCGAGATACACATTACAAGGTTACATGCTAACATAGATAAATACGATACACAACTTTGGCACAGACCATACAAACATTAAATCACATTAAAAACATTCACATCTACAATCTGACTGCAAACAGTCTTTCAAATGATTTTGAAAATTATCTGACCATGTAGCCAATTGTACGTGTGGAGAATTGTATTTTATTTAGTGTCAGTGTCAGTGGCTCAGTAGGTAGCACACTCGCCTCTGAGGCCGGGAGATCACAGAGCTGTGGGTTCAGTTCCCACATCTGACACTTGGGTTAATATCTCAATGCTGACATTGTAGTGTAACATGAGGGGGGTGCTGCACTTCTGAGGTGTCGTTTTTCGGATGAGACGTTAAACCGAGGTCCCATCTGTCTGCATTGGTGGTAGTTCAGGTGGATGCTAAGGATCCCATGGCATTTATCAAAAAAAGAGTAGGGGAATTTCCCCAGTGTCCTGGCCAGATTTCTCCCATTCACTAAAAAAATACCACCAACAGCTTAATCTGGTTCAGCTTCAGTTGCTTACTATCTGTATCCCCCCTCCACCGGTCACCCCTGAAAAAGGGACTTGTAGGCCCAGTGGGCTTACTGGGTCAACAAAATTGAATAAATAAATTATATATGTCTACATATTTTGTAGATTTTATCTGGGTAAAGATTGTAAATGTCTTTTATGTTGTACTTCGTGATAACTATTGTCGAACGAATAAACTTGAAACTTGATGATGTAG
The DNA here is from genome assembly GCA_016271365.2 of Neoceratodus forsteri. Taxonomy (NCBI): domain Eukaryota; kingdom Metazoa; phylum Chordata; order Ceratodontiformes; family Ceratodontidae; genus Neoceratodus; species Neoceratodus forsteri. The sequence continues at coordinate 82,372,949 of CM057453.1, forward strand.
CCAATCTACTGAGACCTGTCCTCTTTAATGCCTTTATAAGTGACATTGCAGAGGCACTGAAAGGAAAAGTATGCCTCTTTGCAGACTACACAAAGATCTGCAACAGGGTTGATACATGGGGTGTGTGTGTGTGAGAAGGGACATGGCAAGGTTGAAGAATGGTCAAAAGTATGGAATCTTAGATTCAATGCAAAGAAGTGCAAAGTAATGCACCTGGGAAACAAAAACCCAGTGGAAGACTACACAATGTGTGTGTGTGTGTGGGGTTCTAACAACAACAAAAATGGAAAGAGACCTGGGGGTAGTCATATCAGATGACCTAAAGGTAAACAAGCAATGTGAAAAGGCAGTAATGAGGGCTGGGGGGATACTGGGATGTATATGGAGAGGCATCACCAGTAGAAAACAAGAAGTTGTTATCCCTCTGTATAGACAGTTGGTGAGACCCCATCTGGAGCACTGGTGCCATTCTGGAGACCCCATCTTCTCAAGAACATAGACAGGATGGAGGCAGTCCAGAGGAGGGCAGCTAAAATGGTGCAGGGTCTGCACCAGAAGCCATATGAAGTGAGACTAAAGGAGCTTAACATGTATACCCTCGAGGAAAGGAAGGAGAGTGGGACATGATAGAAACTTTCAAGAACCTCAAGGGAATCAGCAAAGTCCAAGAGGGTAGCGTCTTTCAGAAAAAGAGATGTGCAAGAACAAGGGGTTACAATTTGAAGATAGAGGGGGACGGCTCTGGGGCAATGTGAGGAAGTATTTTGTCATGGAAAGGGTGGTGGACGTATGGAACAGCCTTCCTGAGGAGGCTGCTGGGTCAAAAACAGTGGGGGAATTCAAGAATACATGGGACAGACATAAGGCAATTCTGGTGGGGGTTAGGAAGAAGTAGGCTGTTGGCTTACTAGGATCTGCAGCTTATCCAATAGGTAAGGAAATGAGCAGACTGGGTGGGCCAAGTCTATGTTTCTATCTCAGAGTCAAGGGAAGTTCTTTCCAGGTTTTACTGGCCACATATAAAAAATACCCTGACAGACTGACATTTTATAGTGTTCATGGTTCCTGTAATGGTTGCCATTACATAAAAGTGTACAGGGTAGGCACCGAAAATGGTAGCTAATAAAGTGTGATGTTTAATGACTACTGATGATTTATAAGTGACCAGTAATCACCTTCACATTAGTGTTTTTGCAGGCTGTTTAATTCCATTTTTTCAGCATCTTGCCCAGTGTGGTATACTGGACAATCGGAAAATTGCTAGTGTGTTTCAGGAAATTATTTTATGTCTCACTTGAAACAGTCACAGGATAGAATGAAAAGCCACATAGTTCTAAATCAGACACACACTTCCCACCACACAAAATCCCAGTGCTTCGAGTCCACCAACTCTTCCTCAGAGGACAGATCTTTGTGGCAACCCACTTATGACCTCCCTCACTTTGGATTTGACCCTGTTCATCACCACCCTCTGCCATCTCTCCTTCAACCTGTTTCCTATCCATCTATGTCCCTAGCCATACCCAGATCTTCCTTAACGTTCGGCAATCTTCTTTGTAATATGGCTCAAAACTTTGCTGAAATAGAACTAGAAAAAAAACACAGCATAGCTTTTAACTGCTAGCTTTGTTATCCAGTCAAAGAAAACTATCAGGTTGTTCTGACAAGACCTCAACGCCACAGACGCATACTGTTTGCTATCCTGTAGACTGTTGTTCTCTAGATATCCACATAGCCCTCTTTGATCAGTGACTCCATCAGTTTACTCACCACAGAGGTAAGGTTTGTAGTTCCCCAGTTGCTCCTTGTCCCCCCACCCCATGTAGCAGGACTATGACCACTACCCTCCAGTCTTTCAAAACTACCCCTGTCTGTACTGAGCTATTGAATAGCACTACTCGAGTTTCAGTCAGTTCTGCAGCCAATTCCTTGAGCGACCTTGGGTGCATCCCATCTGGTCCTGGGGCTTTATCTACCTTTAGGGCTTCAAACATCTCTCGGACCCTTTCTCTGGTAAATACTGGGTGCCTCATTTCAAGAATGCCCCTGACAGCTGCACTGATGCAAGTATCAAGCAGGGGCCCGCTGTCTTCCATGTGAAGATAGAGCAGAAGTAATCATTAAGGTTGGCTGACTTTTGTTCATCTTCCTCTAGTACCCCCCCCTTGTAGCCTAACAATGCCCCCTCCCTTCTTTTTTCCTTAATATATCTGAAGAAAGTTTTCCCACCCTCAACATCTTTGCAATACGCAGCTCCATGTCTGCCTCTGCCTCACTGACCAACTCTTTGTTTCCATAGTTTTTATTTGGTACTCTCTCCATTTCCCCTCCCTCTGCTTTTCTTCGTATCTGGTGAAAGCCTTCATTTTGGTCCTCACTGCTTCTCCAACCCTTTCTGAGAAGCATATTCTGTCTACATTCACAGCATCCTTTTTTAAATTAGGGCATTAGTTCTGGAAGGATGCAGTGAAGATGAGAATAAGGACTATAGACAAAGTTTTAATATGATTATATCAGTAGCCTGCTTATCCTTTTTATAAAGAAACAAAAAGGCAGATGCATTAAAAGGACAGTTTAATCTGCATATCCTACCAATGGGGAGCAATCAAGCAATTTGCTTTTTTTTAATTTAGTTTCTTTGTTTCTCCCCCGTCCTGGCTGTCCCCTGCTTGTCACCAAACCTAACAGCCCCATCACCCCCGGCATCCCCCAGGATTTGCCTACTCCCAGTATCCGCCATGGTTTGCCATCCGTGGTAGGGGGTGGGTAGTCCCCTTGACCCGCCAGACCTGATCAAGATTCAGGAGGTGCCTGAGTCACCAGGGTACAGAGCCTGTGGAGGCCGGTGGTTATCGTGCATGACTGGGATAGTTCTTCCCCACTTTCTGCCCGACATGGAAGAAGGGCATGCAATGACACCAACTGCGGTGTCATGCACTCTCCCATATGCAGCATGCTGAGTGCCTGTCCTGCCTCCGCCCACTTTATGCAGCGTCAGTGTGCCAACCCCAAGCCTCCTCTAGGGGTCAGGCTAACACTGGCCACTGATCCCCTTCCCTCCCTGGAGGAGGACAGCAGTCCTTGGGATGCTCAATCCTCCTCTAGGGGTCAGACTAACACTGGTCACTGATCCCCTTCCATCCCTGGAGGAGGATAGCAGTCCTTGGGATGCTCAATCCTCCTCTAGGGGTCAGACTAACACTGGTCACTGATCCCCTTCCCTCCCTGGAGGAGGACAGCAGTCCTTGGGATGCTCAATCCTCCTCTAGGGGTCAGACTCACACTGGTCACTGATCCCCTTCCCTCCCTGGAGGAGGACAGCAGTCCTTGGGATGCTCGACCTTCCTGTCCCCAGCCAACCCCTGATGCATCGAGGTTGCTTCCAACCCCAGGTCGCTGGTGTGGCAGCAGGTGAGGCTTGGTGCCTCTGCCCTCTGAGCCACTGGGCCAGCTGCTTGTTTTTTTTTTTTTTTTTTAAACTAGAGAAATTTGTGAAGTCTAGGGGGTTAACAGTGTACCTCTAAGTTTATAGCTGTGAGCATGCTCACATAAAATGGCACAATGCAGTTTTCTTTAACCTTAAATAATGAAAAGAAACATTTTGTTCTCCACCCAAGTAGTTAATATGGACAAAAACAATGTTGCAGTTTACATAGCATAACAGCATATGTAATGAAATGATTTTCATAAAAGAAGCTACATAATACATCTCCAAAAGGAGTATTGTAAAATACACATTTTCTCCAAAAGCAATGATTTTTGAGTTAACAAATGCACAGTTTATTACTGTTGGTATCAATTGATTATTTAACAGGTTGTGCCTCAACATTGGCATTCTATTGTCTATTGTCCCTACCTGGTAACCAAAAACTAGCTAAATAAATGCATATTGGTCTCTTGTGCCTTTTTCATTTTGAAACAATGGCTGTGCATGACTTTATTGCCTCGAGAATACTCCCCTTGATTGCCCCTATCTTTCCTCTATCCCTTCGATGCTGCCCACCCTGATCAATTTGTCTTGGACAAGCTCCCTCATCTGGTTGAAGCCTGCTCTTTTGAAATTTAGATCTTCAGTTTCTGATAGAGGCATTCTGGTCCTGAGGTCCAGCCCAGAGGAAATGGAATTATGGTCACTGGACCTCAGTGGTTCCACTACCCTCACTCAACACACCATCTCCAAGTTGGTGAGCACCAAATCAAGAAAGGTTGCCTGTCTAGTGGGTTCCTTAATCAGCTGCATCAGTAGGCAGTCCTGCTATGTCTCTAACAAAGCCTGACTTCTGGAGCACCTGGTCACTGGAATGCCCCATTCAATATCCATCAGATTCCGCTCACCCACCACCACTACCTCCCCCTTATTTATTCCCCTTGGCAGCTCATCCCCGAGCTCCCTATTCCTTTCTTCCTCTTGTTCTGGTTGTCTAAGGATTACCCCTACCTGTATTTTCTTGCTTGAGAGTGTCGTGAGGTGAACCTACAGTGACTTTGATTCCTCTGTTGTGTCTGTCCTCCAATGCAACTATGCCCTCCCTGACATAGAGGGCTATGCTCCCCTTTTGCCTATCCCTCTATCCCATCTAATCACTGTGTAACCTGGGACTGATAAGTCCCAATCATTACTCTGTGTGGCTAGGTGACTGTGATGCCTACAAGGTCTGCCTCAGTGCTGGCCACCAATGCCTGGAGCTTTTTATTACCCAGCATGCAATGATTCCTCATCATGTCCCAAAGCCCTCTGGCCCATGGTGGAGGAGTCAGGCTGGGTCTTGAACCCGGGTTTCCCCCATGGCAGTGCAATGCTCTACCTGCTGGTGTCCCCAGGCTTGGCTTCATTACCTTTTCTGATTAGCATGGTAGCGTGCACCAGGTTTTTCTTTTTGTTCTATTTGATGGACTACTGTATAACAGTGGGGGCAGCTCATCTCAGATTTGTGAGATCTTGTCTGTAAAGAAGAAATTCCTTACATTTTTGTAAAGAAGCCATGGAAAGAGATAAAAAAAGGCACACCCATGCTCCAGAGCCCTGGCTGGAATACATCTAGCTTTTTGTTACTTCAAAAAGTTAAAAATAAACAACAGTGTGGAACAATGTGGTTGACCTGGGTGGTTGACTTTCAAAATCTGCAGAGCTCTGGCAATCTGAGGCTTCTGCCTTTTCATCTGATGAATTCTTGAAGTACAATGGCTCTGCAGTCTCTGTGAGTCAGCCACTTCATTCCACACTGGGTTTTTTTTCACTTTTTGTAGTTTTAAAAAGCTGGATATTTTCCCACCTTATCACTACAGCACGAGTGTGCCTTTTTCAGGTTTTTTTTAGTTCCTCTAAAACCTTCTCCTGTCTATATATTCCACTGCAGTTACAATTTCCCTGCTGCTGTCTTAGCTTTGTAATGTCCCTCACTACTGGTTCTATCGCACCAAACATTGAACAAAAGTACCTATTTAGTTCTTCCACAATTTTGTTTTGTCCATAATTATCTCCCCCCCAAAAGTGGTCCCACTGTCTTGCTCATTTTTCTTTTTCAGTTTACATGTCTGTAAAATTACTTCAGGTTTCCAGTATTTGCTGATGCCAACCATTTCTCCAGTCTTATTTTTTCATTCCTTAGTAATTCTTTTAAATTTCTCCCTGTACCTATCTTTGGTCTCCCTCATACCTTCTGATTTAACATGCCTGCAAACTTTTCTTTTGGCTAATTTTTTTCTGTATTTCGTTCGTTAGCCAAACAGGTTTCACTCCTGCCTGACTGTATTTAGCCTTTTTATGCTGGCTTGTGCACAGGCGCAAACAACATCTTGTGGTAGCAGCACATTTCAGAGGTGTGTCAGTGTTGTGGCGAACGCAGGGGATGCTTTATTGGGTGCGTCCATCAGCCGCCAATCAGTGAGCATGCTGACGATGACAGCAGCTTCAAAGAGTGCCAAGGAGTTGAAAATGAATCTGCCACTGCAATCACAGACAGTTTTGTTATTGCAGTGGCACCCCCCCCCGCTCGCAACCTCATCAGCTCCTGCCATGTGCTGAGCACTCTGTCCCTGGGCCTTGCTCTGTGAGAGCAACTAGTTTGCTCACTGTGCCTTTCCTGGTGAAACATTTCAATAAATAGATCAGCCCCTGTGTATCTTTCCACATTGGTGGCTCCTGCCACCTGTCACACACTCCCAGGAAAGCTGAAATCGGGGTGCCTAATCCCCAAGTTGGCATGTATCCCCCCCTCACATTGTGGCACACTGGGAGCCCACCCCAGTGTGCCCAGATAATTTTTTTATATATTTATTTTTCTGACACTGGGATGCCCACTCCTGGTGTCAGATGCCCCCCCCACTCCCTCAAGCTCACTATCTTTGCCAACAGGGGGGCCAAATCCCCATCAGCATCATGTTTCCTCTCCCCAAAGCTCACTTTTTGCCAACGGGGTGCCCAATCCCGATCAGCCATCATGTCCCCCCAACTTCATATGGCACACTGGGGGCCCACCACAGTGTGCCCCAAAGTGTTTTTTTTAACCTCTAAATTAAGAAAACCATTCTTTTGTATTTTTTTTTAATCTGCAAACAAGAAAACAGCCCCTTGTAGTCTCCCTATGCCCCCTCCCCATCTCCACCCTTTCACTGAGCACCCACCTCCCCACAATCCCCATTACCCCATATTTACCTCAGGAGGTTGAGAGCAGTGATCTTCTGTGGAGCAGAACACATCTGCACTCTTCAAAGCTGACTGGCAAACTGAAGAATCAGAGGTAAGCACGTATAATGGCTGTCAATGGGAGTTTCAACTTATGTTGATATCGCAGCCATTTTTAGGAATTTTGGTCCCAAATTTTCAACATGGGGTGCTTGGGACCCCACCTCATGAACATGATACTGTCCTTTTGTTACTCAGTCTCGAAAGGTGATTTCGCGGTCATTGCAGGGAATCACCTTTTGGGACTGATTAACGAAATGACAGTGCCACTGTTCATGAGGTGGGGTCCCAAAAGACCAATATTGCAAATTTGGTGCATTGGCCAGTTTCTATGCAGGCTCATAACTTCACCAATTTGTGATGTTTTCACTCCAGATGTTCAGCATTGCCATTTTTTCACACCTCCTTATGAACAGTACAGCTGTCATTGTTCACATCCTGCCTGAAAAATTTTTTCACACCTGTTGCGCAGAATGGCGCAGTCACTGTGGGAAATAAACTTTCGGGACAGAGTAACAAAATCACAGTGCCACTGTTCATGAGGGGAGGTCTCAAAATGCCCATGTTGAATATTTAGTGAAAAAAGTCCAACAATTGATTGCGTTATGGATATGTGTTGCACAGTTTCTACGCACGCTTGTAACTTTGCCCATATTTTCACTCCAGATTTTCAACATTGCCATTTTTTCACACCTCCTCATGAACAGTATAGCTGTCATTTTCACATCCTGCCCAAAATGTGTTTTCACACCTGTGGCACCGAATCATGCAGTCACTGTGTGAATCACCTTTCAGGACTGAATAATGAAATGATAGAGCCACTGTTCATGAGGTCGGGTCCCAAAAAGCCCATGTTGAAAATTTGGAGTGAAAATACCAACAAATGCCAGGGGTGTTAGGGTTTCCAACTGTAACACCCCACCCTGTAGAGACTGACAGGCATTGGGGGGGAGGTGACTTGGGTTTGTCGGCCATAATGCTCACGGCATTTCACCCCCACCCTGCAGCCATTGACAAGTATCAAGGTGTGCCTTGGGGTCTTCGACCCTAACGTTCACCCCATTCTCCTATACTGCATCCATCTCAGCTTATTTCCTTATGGAATGGGGTGAGCATAAGGGCCAAAGACTCCAAGGCATACCACGACACCTATTGCTATCTGCAGGGTGGGGTGAGGTGGAATGGCTTAAGGGTTATGGCCAATGACTCAAAGGAACCCCCCCAATGCCTTTCAGTCTCTGCAGGGGGGGTGGGTTGACGTTACTTCAATACTTTACTGTCATTCCTATTATACATCTCTCTAACTCCTGTACTACCAGTGCCAATGCCAGCAAGCCAACATTCGGCATTGACAAATGCTTGTTTGGTATATGTCTTTCTGTCAGCTCTAACAGCTTCAATTTTCATACATCTCATTGTTCATTTATATTTTTCCTCATTGTCTCTCTTCTCCAGTTCTAGTCCTTGAGATCTATGTAACCACCCAGCCCCCCCAGGGTTACTAGAATCCCATTAATACTAGTGTTAGGCAGGTAGAAAAGGCAGCTGGTTAGGAGCTCATTTAGGGGCTTCTTACATAATGACATCATTGTTTACTCAGCTAGCCTGAGTAGGGATGATCGTCATTTAGAACTCTCACAGCAGCATAATTATTTCTGAGTCAGCTGCTCTGAGGAAGTTTAGAATGTTCAGTCAGTCTGAGTTTGGAAATCAGAGTGGCAGGAGGTCTGCCAGTTGGGTCTCTGTCCCTGAGAGCCCTGTGTTTCTCATCCTAGTTTGGATTACATGCCCAGCTCCCAGTGAAGTGGAGGAGACCTTTCTTCAGCAGGATTCCTTGATTTTAACTCCAGGAGAAGTGAGAGGGACTGCTAGTTCAGTGGATCCAAGTGGCAATCCCCTGAAGGTCCTAGTGTGTGTACTGCTGCCTTTGAGGAGGACATTTGTGTAAGACTTTCTGACAAGCTACCATGGAAAAGGGTGCTTTCTGGGTTATTTCCATGCCTGAAGGAAGGAGCAACTAATCTGTGATTACAGAATATGAGACAAGTTTACAATTTAGGAGGTTTTCTGGGGTGTGTGTGGCCAAGATAAGGCTAGATCACACTGGCCAGGACCCCTGTTCACCTAAGTGAGTTAATTTGAAGTAAAGTTCGGAGTCTTTAGCAATTTGATGGAGATTGAATGTTTCTATGGTGTAACCCTGAAGGAATGGCAGAAGCTGTTGGTTGGGGCCAAGGGTGGGAGGAAAGTCATTGTGAGTCTACAGTGCAGGGCTAACTGGTTCGCTGAAGGGTACCAGGGTTCCCTGGGCAAATGCCATTGTCACAAGAGGATGTTCTGAGTGTGTGGTTCAGTCCACAAAAGTACACTTATTGGGAAAAAGAAGATGTTCTGAGTGTGTGGTTCAGTCCACAAAAGTACACTTATTGGGAAAAAGAAGATGTTCTGAGTGTGTGGTTCAGTCCACAAAAGTACACTTATTGGGAAAAAGAAGATGTTCTGAGTGTGTGGCAACAGTCCATGAGCATACACTCTCGGGAAATGGAAATGTTCGGATGTGTGATTCAATCCACATGCATACACCATGGGAAAGAGAAAAGAAATGCTTTTTGTAGAGAACTATACTGCCTAGCAAAGAGTGCCTGGAAAAGGAATGTACCTGTTTGCCATGACCAACCATTGGGGGTCCACCTGTGCTTTAGTAACATCTGTGAATAAAGCCATATTGCACAATTCCAACTGCTGCATTGGACAATCTGATCAATGCTTCTGTGTGGAATAAATGGGGCCCCCTCAGCAGTTAGGTCTAACATACACCTAGCATCTTCTCCCCTGGACCTGGTTGTTTTTACAAAGGTAAATTTTGATAATTGTACCCCCAACCCCTTCCTTTAGATGACCCCGGTATACACTCTACAGCCAGGGGTGGTACCAATCTGAGTATTTCTGCCAAATGTAAATGGTATGCCATATGTGGGTACTAGTTCTTGTAATTGGGGGGTGCCAACTAGCCAAGAGTGGCATGGGGGTTACATCTACCCTCATATTGCTGTATCTGTCAGCATTGCAGTTATAATATGCTGTATGCCCTATTTGGCAACCTTTTTCTTTTGTGGTTCAAAGCTAACCATGCAATTCTCATTTCCCACCACTGGCTCCATTGTTTGACACCCAGTTATATAATCTACTGTATTGCTTATGACCAGGTCCAAATTGCTTCTTCTCTGTTTTTTTTATTTACATATAGATGAAATTATAATCTCGACAAATAGTCTCTCTGCTGTGCAGCCGGCTATTTCAGTTTATTGGCCTATTTCTCTGTGATTGAAGTCTCCCACCTATATAGAATCCCTTTCCAAGGTCACTTTTTCAACTGCACAATTTATTGCGCCAGGTTCCCTGGTGTTTATAGTCTGGTGGCCTGTATCATACCCCTGTAAATTTAGTCTTCCTACTGTTTTGTTCTGCTCTTACCCATATAAATTTATGTCTACTTCCTCTCTGACTACTGTGATTCTGTTGGTGTAGATTGAAACCCCTCCTTCATGCTTATCTTTTCTATCCCTTCTAAAGAGCTTATACCCTTCCAGATTCTTATCCATGTACAGTATGTCCCTCCACCCACCATGTTTCTGTTATTGCTAATACATCAAGCTTCTCCCTTAATGCAAGCAATTTCAATGTTTCCTTTTCATTGATTAGGCTTCTAGTGTACATTTCTAATTTTTTTCCTTCCTCTGCAGCTGCCCCCATTGGCACAGTCCCGGCCTCCCAGCACCATCCACACCTTCTCTGCCACTTACCCCAGTGCTCCATCACCTTAGATTTCACCCTATACGGTGTGGTGAGGGGAGCAGGCCAGGATCCCCTAAAACAACTCGGGTGTTGTGGGTGCTTGACAGTCGAGGTGCTGGGTCTCGGGAGAGCTAGCATTGTCTCACCTTACACAATGCTGGTAGTTTCATCTTTGTGCTCCCTCCCCATAGAGCTGCTGGCTGGGATCACTGATTGGCACACACATGCAGGGTGTCAGCGATGTTCCATCGAGCTGAGTGGGGGCTCCTCCATCCCTTTCACACTCCCCACCTGCGCCTTCATATGATATTAGCCAGGTGGCAGTCGCAAAGCGGGAGAGGCATCCCCCCCCCACAAGGTGGTGAGCCTTCAACAGGATGCTCAGCCTCCTCCCCTGGCTGGCCGTCCAGTGACTCGATCACATCCCCAAACCCGAGTCACTGTCATTGCAAGTGGTTGTGCAACTGCTGTGCCAACAGGCCAGCCCTGATTTATTTTACTGTACCTTGCTTATCCTGTTTTGGTCTCATTTTTCAAATTCTTTTTCTACCTACATTTTCTTTAGTGTTCTATATTATTTAGTCTGCACCAGTTTGACCTGACAGGTTTTGGCCATATGCTGTTGAGGCCACCTCTCCATTTAGTTTAAATGATCTTGTGCAGTCCAGTATATCCTTTCCTCCTGTGTTCATGCTCTCTTGCTGTTCAAATGTAACCTATCACTCCTAAAGAGGTTATCTATGTGCTAAAAGCTGCCAGAGGCTGGCTCAGTTCTACAGAAAGGCAAATCCTTTATCCATGGCCCAGTGCAGCCAAACGTTCCTCAGTTTAATTGCTTTCAGCCTTCCTGGATCAGCCTTTGGCATATGTAGGAGGATCACATAGATGAGCAACTTAAACCCCTTGCTGTTAAGGTCCTCCCTAATTCCCTAAAGACCTGTCTAATGTTCTCCTCTATTCTCCTACCGGCATCATTTGTACCCATATAAATAATTACTACTGTTTCAATCAATCAATCAATCAATCAATCAATCAGTCAATCAGCCAATCAAACTTTATTTAACCAGGCAGTTACTTCATTAAGCGAGCTCATTTGCAAGATGGTCCTGGACACACAGAACAATTTTCATTTACAGTTTACAGCAACAAATCAAGACATAACAGACAGGAAAACAGTATAATTATTAATACAATTACAGGATAAGATGATATCAGGAATAAATCTTAGTAGCAAAGGCGGTATACATACACAAATAATTCAACATAGAATGTTTGGGGACAGTAAAAGAGCGAGGCAGGAGAGAATGGCAACGGCACATAGGATACAGCGGGAAGGGGGATAGAAAAACACAAAAGGGGAGAGAGGGGCAACCCTGATATGTTAGAGTCCCCCAGAGGGGTTGCCACAGGGAGGGAAGAAGGGAGGGAGCTTGGGGAGGAGTAGTTACCCTAAAGGACTGCTGGCCTACAAGGGGAATAGGAAGGCCAGGGGGGTCCACAAGCTAAGGGTGTATTCAGGTAGTGTGTCAAAGATTACGTGAAACAGTCACACGCAGTTTTCAGGCATCTAAAAAGCAGTTGTTCTCTCTAGTGCCCCTGAGAATTCCGTCAGATAACTTCTGTAGGTGCTGCACCTTCACTGTCAGGAAACAACTCACCAGCCTGTTTTCCTTATTTTCTGTACACACTCAATCAATGAACCTAACTATGAAATCCTCCATGAAGACTAGCTACCTAGGCACCCTAGCTCCCTCTGTACCTGTCCTTTCCTTCTCTGTACCAGATGCCTCCATCTGACTGGCTCCCCTTCCTCCCCCCCCCCCAAGCAATCTAAGGCCCTAAACCTGTTGCTGAGACTAACTACTGGCCATTCTGCTCTGCACCCTCTTTTCTGCCTTCCGCTTTGCACCCTTATCCATGCCTTATCATGGCTATCATCCTCCTCCCATTCCCACTCTGTTTTCCTCTCCCACCTAACTAACCCTCTGTATGAAGCCCCTCCACCTGGGGACTGACTGACAAATGCCTCCAGTGCACTGATACTGGGCATTCTAGCCAGTCTCTCCTTCAGCTCTCTTATTTTGTGCTGCAGAGTGTATACCAGGGTACACCTTACCCACGCAAAGCCCTCTCCATCTCTACCTTCCTCTACTAGTGCATACATATCATACTCTCCTTCCCTATGCCCACCCCCTTTCCCACAGTACTAGCTGAGTCTCCACTATTACATCTCTAGTACAGGTTCTCTATACAATAACTGCTACAGTACCCTCCTAGTTCTGAGGTTTAAATCCTTCTCCAGCTGCATGATGGGTCTCCCTGTCTCCTACTTCAGCTGAGTTTGAGGCAGACTTGAGACAGTACGTGCCTCTGCCTCATACGACTATACCAAACTCACCTCTGTGGAGGCAACCTTTTATAGTGGACTTAAGGCCCACTTTCACCTCAATCAGCTACTTCGTGTTCCTAGCAATTGCAAATTTAAAATTAAATTAAAAAAGGCCGAGAAATCACTCAGTCTTTACAGGATTACTTTTTAAATATTTTCGATTCTTTTAGACAAATATATTTTTTTGGTTTTTTAAGTTGAACTTCCCCCTTTTCTGACTACATTACCCACAATCTTCTATGCCTACTATCTAATTTATGACCGCCCCCCCCACAAATGGGACACTCCAACTCCAACAATGCATTTAACAGTTTCTGTAATGTTGAAAATGTGCCCCTTGCTGCCTACTCCTATACTTTGGTTTCTCTGCTTTGAAATATATCTTTGGAGTTTCTCAGGTACTAACATAGTTTAATACTGCACAATGGATACCAGCAGGTAGATCATACTTATTAGGGAAAGGGAACATTGTTTAACCAGGAGTAGCACACTAAGCCGAAGCTTGTTTCCAGATGTGACCTGGGAGCACAAGGAAGTTAAATGACTTGCTCAGGATCAAACAGTGTGCACCTAGGCAGCTGTAGTATTTAAACCAAGGTCTCTAGATCTGCAGCTCAGAGCCTTAACCCACTGTGCTATACTGCCTCTACACAACAGATACAAGCAGGTAGATTATATTTTATATGATTTCAAAATACACAGTAGGTGTCAACGTGGCTCATTTGGTAAGAAATCTGCTTCTGGGCCAGACGATGTGGGTTTCTACAGTAGTCCCACACTGGGGCTGGAATCATATCAGAAATGCTGGCACCTGAGTGCACTTCTAGGGGATGCTGTACTGTGGGTGTGCCATCCTTTGAATGAGATGTTAAGGTGATGTCCCTTCTGCCCATCTCTTGTGCTGCCCTGGTAGTTGTCCAGGTGTAAGTAAAAGAACCTAAGACACTTTTCACAAGAGATGGGGAATTTTTATTGAAATTAAATATTAGCACAAACTATTCAACCAGTCAAGTCAAACAAAAATATGCAATCTTGTTAGTACACTACAAAAAAGGACATAATAAATGACAGAAACCCTGAAGTAGACATTATGCCATAACAGAGCTGTATGTGTCTGAACTAAAACCAGTGTATATTCTTCCAAAACTTCAGATATTCTGCACAAGAATGGGTATTGTATTCATGCTGTCTCTCCATACCTGTTTCATATATAATCATTTTAACTAAACCATCAATGGAAACTTCTTTCTGTTGTTACACAAACTTATACCTAGTCTGCCAAATGCATCATTATGTTGCTTGCACGCATGTGCAAGAAACATAGTGCCATCGTCCGAGTTTTTGGAGGTGTGGCACCCGTCTTCCAATTCAGTCAGTCTGTTTGCAGGCCCGGCCCCAGTTCCCCAATCACTGCTGCAGCTGTCTATGACAGCAGTTGAAAATGCAGTGGTCATACAGTTGAAAGGGAGAGCTCCACTTCAGTGAGCAGAGCTCCCCCCTCCACACACACACGCACACACGCACGCATACTGCGTGCTCATGCGCCTTCCCCCTCCCCCCCATGCACACGCTGTATGGCTGACGGGGGTGCCCAATCCCTCGTGGGCTCCATGCCCCCCCCAAAGCATCCAGGTGCCACGCTGGGAGCCCACCCCAGCATGGCAAAATGTGTTATGGATGACGGGGGTGCCAAATCCCCTGTCGGCTCCACGCCCCCCCAAAGCATCCAGCTGCCACACTGGGAGCCCACCCCAGTGTGGCAAATGTCCCTCATCGTCTTATTCCAAAAAAAACTGTAAATGCACAAACTGTCCTCGGCACTTCTCCCTGCCCCCCTCCCACAACCCCGCACTCCACCCACTGCGCGCACCTGCCTCCCCACACCCCTCACCCATACTTACCTCCGACTGCACATTATCTTCGGTAGACCGGGAACACATCTGCACTCTTCAAAGCCGACCGCGAACTGAGGAAATGCCGATAAGCTGTATAATGGGGTAGATAGGGCTTTTTCAACTTTGCTGCATATCTCAGGCATTTTTTGGAATTTTGGCACCAAATTTTCAACATGGGGTTTTTGGGATCCCTCCTCATGAATTCTGTCACTGTCATGGCATTAATCAGGCCTGAAGGGTGATTTTGTGGTCACTGTGTAAAATCACCTTTTGGGACCGATTAACAAAATGACAGTGCCAGTGTTCATAAGGTGGGCTCTCAAAAAGCCTATGTTACAAATTGAGTGAAAAATTCTAAAATGACTGTTTATAGATGTTGCATTGCAGTTCTTACGACGCTCAGTAAGTTCAATTTAATCTTTAATATTTGTACTTCAGATTTTCAACATTGCCATTTTACTACACCTCTTTATGAGCAGTACTAGCTGTCATTTTTCACATGTCACCCAAAATGTGTTTGCATGCATGTAGCGCATAATGGTGCAGTCGTGTACAATCAATGTTTGGGTCAGATTAAGAAAATCACAGTGACACTGTTCGTGAGCAGAGGTCTTAAAATGGCTATGTTGAAAACTGGGTGACAAAATTCCCCAAAATGACTGTTTTATGAGCATTTGTTGCGCTGATCCTACACACACTCGTAAGTTCACGAATTTTCAATATTTTCACTCCAGATTTTCAACATTGCCATTTTACCACACCTCCTTATAAGCAGTACAGCTGTCATTTTTCACATCTTGCCCTAAACATGTTTCCATCCATGTAGCGCACAATGGCGCAGTTGGTGTGCGAAATCATTGTATAGGACACATTAAGAAAATCACAGTAACACTGTTCATGAGCAGAGGTCTAAAAATGGTTAATTTGAAAATTTGGTGAAGAAATTCCCTAAAATTACTGTTTTACTTAGCGCAAGTGCCATGCAGTCTTACGCACACTGTAAGTTCGCAATGTTTAATATTTGCACTCCAGATTTTCAACATTGCCATTTTACCACACCTCCTTATAAGCAGTACAGCTGTCATTCTTCACATGTTGCCCAAAATGTGTTTCCGTGCATGTAGCGCACAATGGCGCAGTCGGTGTGCGCAGTCAATGTTTGGGACAGATTAAGAAAATCACAGTGACACTGTTCATGAGCAGAGGTCTTAAAATGGCTATGTTGAAAATTTGGTGAAAAAATTCCCTTCAGACATTCTGCAATGTTACTAATGAAGGTATTTAACAGGACTGGCCCCAGGACCGATCCCTGCAGCACCCCACTGGTGCCCCCCTCTCCCTAGACTACACACCATTTACCACCACTCTCTGCCTCCTGTCCTGTCTGTTAGCCAGTTTCTAACCCAGTTTACCACCCTTTCCCCCATGCCCAGCCTACCCAGCTAGTTTATCAGCCTCCTATATGGGATGGTGTCAAAGGCTTTGCTGAAATCAAGGTAAGCGTTGTCCACTGCCCCACCCTGATTCACTTCCTTTGTCACCCGGTCAAAGAAATCAACCAGATTTGTCTGACATGATGTCCCCACTATGAATCCATGTTGTCTATGGTCCTGGGCTCCGAGGGCTTCTAGATGCCCCACTGTCCTTTCTTTAAGCAATGTCTCCATGATCTTCCCCACTACTGAGGTGAGGCTTAATGGCCTATAGTTCCCTGTCTCCTCCCTGCTGCCAGACTTGTGTAGAGGGACCACATGTGCCCTCCTCCAATTCACTTGTGTTGAATGAATCAGCGAACATGGCTGCCAGAGGTACTGCTATCTCCCTTCGCAGTTCTGTTAATATCCTTGGGCGTATGCCATCTGGTTCCATCGCTTTGTCTACCTTCAATTTAGTGAGCTCCTGCAGGACTCTTTTGCCTTTGAATGGACTATTGTCCACCTCTTCACCCCCTTGGCAACTGCTGTACTGCTGTGGCCCTTGCCCCTCCCACTCTTCTGTGAATACTGAACGGAAAGACACAGTGGATGCCTTGGGAGGAAGGCGTGGAACTATCACTACCAAATACTTAAACAGCACATACAAGCAAGCAACATTTCGGCATTGACAAATGCTTGTTTTATACAGGCAAAAATAAGAAACAGAGTGCTGTCATTCCATGCTGACCCCATACTGTCCAGAGATCCTGGTGTCATATTTTGGTATTGCGCAGTTACCAACATGGGAACCTTCTGTGCATTAGCCAAAGCTAATAAAGGTACCAATGAAAGGGCAAGAGAAAAAAAAAGATGTTGTATTGATTCTTGCACAGCAGCACACATATGTTGAATACATCATCTTTCAGCAACAGCTTTGTGCTTCTGGTTTTCCTTTACACCGAGTCTGTCGTGTGCACTCAGCTATAGCACATCCCACATCTTGGCTGAGATGTGAGAATCAATCAGTTGATATATTATTATTGTAAAACGTATATGCCACTTATTTCCTGATACTGGATCCATGTGAAATTTAAGTACCCTGATATCCTTATATAATAGTTTCCTCAGGCCAGATACCAAAGATTAATACACTATTCTCCAAAGTTAATCTTTTTTTCAATCACAGCTTTCATATTGTAATTTAAAAATGTAGTATACAAAAACATCACTGGGTTAGCCATATTTAGTCCTTCATCTTTTACTTCTCAGTAAGTATGACATCTTACTGGGTTAAGTCTGCTACTTCATAGCAGATGAAAAAAAAAATACACTATGGGCTCTATTCAGCAATATGTATAGCATGCTAGCACCTCTTAACTGCACCATGGAGGGCCATATGTGTGAATCACACACACATTTCACCCAAGTGGGAGAGACAGCTGGGGTATGCAGTGTGCGTAAGCATGGTGTGCACACACCCCAGGAATGCTCTGCGCAGGGGCGTGTCAGGGGGCTACATGCTGCTCACACAGCGTCACACACATGCACAGTTTACAGGCTGCAGCACATTTACACTAGGCAGACCGAGCTGTAAACCTGAATATGCACCCCACTACACAGGGATAGACCTGACCATGCAATGCATCTGGGCCTGGTCACCCACATACATGTCACACAAGCCCTGTGTGTGTCAAGGAATGTGTATTAAAATGCATACCAGATCCAGGCAATGGGGACAGTGCTACTGATGCTGCCCCTATGGGAGTGCCAGGATGGGTACATGAAGTAACAGTGTCAAGAACAGGGGGCATGCCACCTTATGACTCAACCCTGGCAAAGGGGTTGCGATCCTGCTGTCTCACAGCCCACCCATGAGATGCTGGGCCCTGGTGGTTTACAACCCCTGTGCATCCCCCGTACCATAGTAATGGGTCCCATTACCACTAACACACAGTGTTGCCTGAGCATGCCTTTCCCCCCACCTGGCCCCAGTGTGCCCTACCCATGCACCAAAGAACTGCAGTATACGCAGCAGCACCCCATGCTCATCAGCAGGGGATGTCCAGTGCCATATGCACGGGGGCCACATCGTCTAGGCAAATACAAGTACAAAGTCAGAATACATCTGCCATGCCCATACAGCAGCCCCACCCCCAAGTAACCACTACAGAGGTGTCCACATAGTCCCACTGTAACATCTGTATATGCCATGGCACCATGACTGGGCCCAGACAACCAACTATAGCAACAGCATGGACTCCAGCCCTCAGGCTAGGCTGCCAATTCCCACCAGCCACCCAGCACACATGCATCCCATGAAACAACCCCCACAGACCACATGGACACAGCACTGTGCAGAGCATGTCATTTATTCAAAAGGCACCCCATGTGCATATACCTGAAACACAGGCATTACCACAGCTATGAGAGTTATATTCCACACTGTACCCTCCATGGTGACAGGGCATTGATGTCCCCATGGACAGGCCCCAATATCAGACACAACATCTGTATAGGGACCTGTATCTGGCCCGATAACCTTCAGCATACATCTTGCTGCAACCAGACATTCCACATACCCTTGGTGGGGCATGTACAGCTGTGTCCATAATGCCTGCTCAGTGGACAGCTGCACCCTGCAGCACTAAAGCCACACCATGAAACGTCCAGTCCAGACCCAGAACTGTGGACTATGCCACAACCCTACATGAAGCACAATGTCATCAAACTAATCACTGCTGCCCCGGACGTACTTGAGGATGGCCCTGCTCTGTATATTTTCCAAGGTGACTTTAAGAGAATTAGCCGGAGTTATTTGCTGCTAGTAAAGGCTGCCTAAACTGAACCAGCCACTGGCTGCTAAATGCATTTAATGAGCCAAGTAATGTCTGCAAGCAACAGCACAGGCATGGCTAAAGAGCTGCTTGCAATATTATTAAAAATATTAAATTCTGTAGCTGCTGATATACTATTTATTTAGAGTTGGTCAAATGCCTTCCAATTCTATTCTCTAGCTGCTGAAAGACTGATTTATTAGACTTGAGTCAAATGCCTTACTAATTAATTTGTATTTTGTTGGGCTGTTAAATGTAATTCTGTAAAAAGCAAGATTCTGCAAATAAGCAGCACAGGTTGATGGAGCTATGTTACTAAGCAAATCTTGCAGTTGCTGCAATATATGTTCAGAATTTCAACTAGGGGCAGTTTCTTGTTACTAGAGTTTCTCCTGTTAGCAGAGACTAGCCCTTATCCAGCATTGTGAACAGTCCCCTTCCCTGTTGTAGTCAGCCCCCCTGTACCTGCTTAAATACTCACCTTCAGTTTCTCTTCTCCCTTTTTCCACAGCTACCTGTGCCCTTCTGGTGGCTGTCAGAGTCCCATTGCAGTTGCCCTCCCCCAAACCCAAAAAGAGTCAAGCAAGGTACGGCGATTCCTGACCACGGACGTTCATTTTGCCCTGTCGTTGCTTCGCGTCAGCTACCCCACCACCCCCACCATCACCACCACCCTTGGTGATCCATACACTTTATAGTGGTGGGTCATGTGACCTGAAAATAACCTATCAGCTGACTTTCCCATTTGCAGCCTACCTTATTCAGCCACTAGTGGCCATGATAACTAATACTGTGCCAGCAGACTATCCCACCGCTACACAACCATGCTACCTTTCTGCCTTGCTCTATTCACTTTGCTATTGCCCTTAGTGTCACTCTCTCCCTTCACCTACACAGAGGAGCAGGGAGAAAATTTGGCAATTTTCACCCTACCAGACCTCCCACCATCTTTTGCTACCTCCTCCACTGGGTTGCCCCCTGCACCCCGACTACTTAAATGGTCGGTTGGCCCCTCAATCCTACCTTCCAATTTCCATGCAGGTCTTATAGCCCTAAATTCCACAGCCCAGTGGTCCCCACCCCCAAGGTAGTCGTAAAACCACAGCTCTCTACCCACAAGCTGCAGAGCTCCAAGACTGTCACCAAACTGTTGGTAATGCTACTACTCCTACTTTTGGGGGACATTGAGCCAAACCCTGGGCCAAACACCCACCCTCAACTACCACAGTGGGGCCTAAAATTAATGCACCTTAGTATCTGCAGCCTATTGCATAAACTAGCCATGCTGCAGCCAACTGTATTATCCTTAAGGCCTGCGATCTTGATTATTTCTGAAACCCGGCTGAAGCCTCACAACAATGATACAGGAATCACTAACCCAGGCTACACCATTATCTGCCATGACCGCCCAGGCAATAAAAGAGGTGGAGGCATAGCTATGTTTATCTCATCCACCCTCCAGTTTACCCTATCAATCTGCCCTTGCCCACGCAGTCCATCAAAACCTTGTTGAGCAAACTCTCCCTACCCCACACTATCCCCCTATTTATAGCTGGCTCTTAGTGCTCCCCTGACACCCCTATGCCCTCCATCTTGGACCATCTGGCCACTTAAAAACTAGTGTCACAGGGGATGAGCTCCATATCCTGGGGGATTTCAAATTAAATTGGCTCTCCAGTGCCACATCCAAGTTTCGAAACCAGGTGGCCACTCCAAACCTGACACAACCGATTGCAGAACCCACATGTCTAAACCCAAAATCGCAGAACCACTCACTTCTGGACTGGTCCCTTACCTCTCACCAGCACTGGATAATTGCCTCAGGTCTCTTACCCGACTCCCTAAGCGACCACCACATGATATACTCGGTTCAGAAAATATTCAGACCTAAGGCCCCCCCTTCCAGAACCATCCTTACCCGGTCATATAGTTCCCTGGATCTTGGCTCACTCCTAGGTGACCTGGCAGCCACAGACTGGTCCTTCATCCCCAGGTTGACCTCTATTGACTCCGCTCTAGAGGACTTCAAGGCCAAGTTCCTTGCCGCCTGGGACTACTATGCCCCACTTAGATGGACTCAAGTGAGGGGTGCTCACTTGCCTTGGATCACAGCTGACATTATGTCCCACACCAGAGCCAGAGACCAGGCGTGGAAGGCTCACAAAGCATCTGGCTCCCCTACTGAACACTCAAAATATCGCTCTTTGCACAATGCCTGTACTAGACTCATCCATCAGGCTAAAGCTAACTATTTCAAAGCCTCCTTTCAATCCAATTTAAATCTCCCTGCTAAATTCTGGAAGGTGGTCAATACCCTCTTCTCCCCAACCTCCCAACTTCCCACCCCTGTGCTAAATGTAGGTGGTACCACCGTAATGGGCCCTCTTGCAGTAGCCTCAGAATTTAACTCCTTTTTACAAGCTGCATCTCAGCACTGCTATCCACTCTCCCTCGCACCAGCAAAGCACCACCCCGCCCCCTGCACAGGCCCCTTCTACTGCCCCATCCTTCTCCTTCCTTCAGGCCAGTCACCCCATTGGAAGTTTATAATGCCTTGATTTTCCGAAATCCAAGAGAGGGCAAATGCCCCTTTGGGCTGGACTCCAAGATGCTCTACCTGTCTGCTCCTGCCATCGCCACCCCCATCGCCAGGTCCTGCTGGCATTTTCCCTGGTTTCCATGCTGTGCATGATTTGAGGTCTGCACTTTTCATGTATTAAAGCCTCATTCATTTTGAGCATATTTTATGTCTCTGGGGTCTCTGTTGCGGTAGGTGATGCTTGATTTTTTTGGATGGTTACTCATCCTTGTAGGCCTGTAGGCACTCTCCACAGTCCATCTGGTAGCCACATTGGTGACTACACCTGTCTGTGTAGCACAACTACAACACTGGCCCAATACTACTCTTCCAGCTACAGTGACAGCGTTGCTGGTCTTCTGGGATCATCTTGCATGGAGTAGAAGGGGAATATGCATCAGCATTACAGTACTACAGTAGAGCTTGCTTCCCCCCAACATGATGGGCACCAACAGGGGCCATGTGATGTTCCACAGCCACTCCATATTGTCCTGGTAGGTCCTCATGCTAGCCTGAATGAGATTACATGGCAGACTAGGCACCTGGAACCATGCTGGAAAACACTGCACTGGATTGCTGGCTGCTACACTGCTACATCACCTCTGCTCAGACCCTCCATATCCACTACTCCCTGCCTGCCATAGTCAAGACAGATTCCAATGCCCTAGGGATGTGCATGCTACGCCCCTCTTGTTGGATGCACACCTGGACATGGGCAGAGCCAGAAGGAAGCCCATGGCCTATGCCATTACTGCACTGGTACATAAGGGGGTAGTACATCCATGGCTTGGACCAGCAGAACTTACCCTGGACTACCAAGATCACACCTCTGGCCATAGCATGGTGTGCCCCTCATACCTCCTACACATACTCATGTTTGAGAATGAACTACTGCAGGATCAGGACTGTGGAAGGTGCTGAAGGTCATGGCTGCCTGTAGGCAGCCACCCTCACACATGCACAGTGCATCAGTCGTTTCTGCCAGGACCACAACGCCATTCGGGACATATGCCATCTGACAAGTCCTGACATTTGCACCCACTGCAGACTGGTCCTGTGCACTGATCATAGATGAAGGATAATTTTAGGGAACTGGTGATGGGCTTCAAGCAGGTGGTATGTGTGGTGGTTTTTGCAGAGGTGTTCCCTGTGTATAGCTGGGGAGAGGAAAGGGTACTCTACACCAGGGCATGTAAAAATTGATCAAAAGCATAGTGCATTGATGAGAACTTCTGCTGCATTGGGGCTGGGGCAAATCTGGGAGGATATAGGCCTCTATAGGGGAGACAGCCTGCATCCTTCCAGGAAGGGAACCTCAGTTCTTAGTGGGAGCGTTAAATGCAACTTCGATGAGCGTCTAAACTAGACAGGGGGAGGCTGTAAAACCAAGGGAAGCAACAATTGCCCCCCCCCATGAATGATGGAGCATGAGGGAGGGAGAAACCAAAGGGAGTAAACTTCCCTGGGGTAAGGGCATAAAAAGACAGGTGGGGAGACAAGGCAAAGGAAATGGGGGGGGATATAAATTAGGTAAGCAAAAATAAAAGAGTAAAATAGACAGGGAATGGACAATATAAAAATGGAAAAGTTGGATGGTGGAGCTTCAGAGGACAGCACAGACTATAAGAAGTGTGGAGGAGGGAAGCAGTCACAGATAGACAGAAAAGTATGGCGAGCCATGTGCACCATTGCAAGGAGTCTGGGAAATAAAATTCTGAATCTGGAAGCCATCATGCCAGAGGCTAACCTTGATTTGGTGACCACAATGGAGTTGTGGTGCACTGAATATGGCCATACCTGGCTACTCTGTGTTCAGGAGTGACAGGGAAGGGAGGAGGGGAAGAGGGGGTGCACAATATGTGAGGGAGGGAATCAAGGCCATGGAGGTACAAGATCACCCACAGAAAAAGTTAGGACTGGAGGAGCTGTGGGTCATTATGGAGACAGTCTCTGGGGTCACTATCCATACTGGGGTAGTGTACAGGTATTGAGCACAGGGAGAGGAGCTGCATAAGGTACTTGGGGAAGTCGTTATTAGAATGTCAAGAAAGGGGGAGGTGCTGCTAGTTGATTACTTCAATCTGCAGACATGGAGTGGAGCCTTCCAATGGCAGCTTCAGCAAGGAGCAGGGCCATGCTTGACTCCCTACAAAGGGTTTTTTTAGGCATCTAGTCAAAGAAACTACAAGGGACAGGACAGTGCAGAACCCAGTGCACACAAACAGGGACAACATTGCAGACATCATCTTCGGCAGTCCCCTAGGTACCAGTGATCATTATTCAGTGAGGTTTAACATAAAGACAGGAGCAGAGGCAAACCACACCAGCCCAAGGGTCCTGAGCTTTAGGAGGGTAAATTTTAAAGAAGTGAGAGACTACCTCAGAAACTGCCTTATGGGGGAATATTGCCTTGGAGGGGTAGAGGCACATTGGGAAAACAATAAGGGATGGCATAATTAAGGAAACCAGCCTCTGTGAGAAGGAAGAAAGTAAAAGCAAGAGGAAAAAGAAACTGTTATGGTTTTGTAGGAAAGAGTGCAAGGTGATAGAGGTAAAAAGTGTAGCATTAAGGAGGTATAAGGAAATGCAGAGAGAGGAGGACATGGAGGTATACCAGGTAAGGCAGTGTGGGGAGCAAAGGTGCAGGCAGAGGAAAGGAATAGCCAAAGGGGTAGCTAAAAGGGATAAGGCTTTTTTTTACATAAGTGAGAAGAGGAAAGCAAGGGAAGGGATAGAGAGGATTAGGAGGGGGCCAACATACTGCACAGAGGAGGGCCAAGAAAAATCTGTAATCCTAAACAGGTACTTTTGTTCAGTCTTCACAGTGGCGGGAGGGAGGGGAAAGACAAGCTACCAGGGAGTGACAGGAATAAAGGGAGAGACAAGGTGGACATGACTTCATTTTTAGAGGAAAGAGCCCTAAAGGGACTTGCAGAAAGGTGGGCAAGGCTATGGGATCAGACAGGATATACCGATGGGTACTAAAGGAACTCAGGGAGGTGCTAGCTGTCCCACTGACAACTAAATCCAACAGTTCACTGGAAATGAACATGGTTCCAGAGGACTAGAAAAGAGCAGATGTAGTCTATCTACATAAGATCGGCAACAGGGAGGAGCCTAGCAACTATAGGCTGGTCAGTTGCACTTCAGTAGTGGGGAAAGGCTGTTAGAGTACCTTGAATCCAATGGGCTGCAAGTGCATATGCAGCATGGATTTGTTGGGGGGGGGGATGTCATACCAGATAAACCTGATGGATTTCTTTGAGTGACCAGGGAAATACATCAGAGGAGGGCAGTGTATGTGTCCTATCTGAACTTTAGCAAGGTCTTCGATACTATGCTGCACAGGAGACTGATGAAGAAATTGAGCAGCCTAGAGGGGGGATCCAAAGTGGTGAATTGGGTTATAAGCTGGTTAACAGACAGGCCACAGAGGGTGGGGGTTACTGTCACTCACTCTAATGATGGGAGAGTGACCAGCGGGGTGCCACAGTGCTGCTCAGTACTGGGACTGGTCCTCTGCAATGTCTTCATAAGTGCATAACAGAACTGGAAGGGAAGGTATGACTTTTTACAGATGATACCAAAATCTGTAATGGGGTGGATGCTCAGGAGGGGCTACAGAGAATGTGCAGGGATCTTGGGAAACTCGGGAGTGGTCAAGAGCATAGCAGTTGGGGTTTAATGCCAAAAAGTGCAAAATCATGCACCTAGGTTATAGGAACCCAAGAGAGGAGTAGAGGATGGGGGGGAGGAGAGTACTGACAGTCATTAAACAGAAACGAGACCTTGGGGTTATTATAATTGATGACCACGAAGTAGCAGGCAGTGTGACAAGCAGATAGTAGGGCTTGTGAGATGCTGTGGTGCACAAAGAGGGGTATCTCCAGCAGGTGAAGGGAGGTATTGTTGCCACTGTATTGCTTGTTGGTGAGACCCCACCTGGAGTACTAAGGCCATGCTAGCATAATATCTATATGTATGTATATATATATATATTATGGTAGCATGGTAGTGCTACCATAGTTAGGATTGAGGAGCCATTTATATGTTAAACCTAAAATGTTGTACCTTAATGACTTTGCAACTGTTGAACAGATTTGCCTAAAATTTGGAATACACGATCAAGAACCATACATCCTGGGATATGACAACTTTTGTACTGTTCAGATATATGGCTGCAGAGTTATTAAGCGTGATCTCATGTGCATTTACGCTTTTGGAATTCTTTGTTTGTTCCTTACAGGTCGCACGGTTTGAAAGCGACTGGTCTGAAAACTTCAGGAACGCATATTGGTCCCCAATGTGCCTTTTGAAGATTTCATGAAAAAATATTAAACGGTTCAAAAGTTATTCAAAAAACAATTTTCCATTATATGTCAATAGGAAAAGTTAACAACAAGTTCAACAGTGTCGCAAATGCACTTCTTAGTGTAGCAAATGGCCCTAGTAGTGTTGCAAATCTGCCATTTTGTTTTCAGTTAGTGATCAGAAAAATGCTTGGCATTTAAATTTGGGACCCTCTAGCAACACAATTATTTTTGTGTTTACCCCCTGAGGATGCTAGGCATGTCTTTATTTTGAGGTTAAACACCCTAGAAATATGTTTTTTCAATTTCTGGAAAAAGTAGTGTCACAAAGTAGTGTCGCACTCATGAAAGTGTCGCAAATGCTTGTGAAAGCTGTCGCAAATCACGACACTACTTTGCAACACTATGGGCAAAATAACAGGAATTATTTGCCACCCTGCTGCAAATGAACGATTTGGTCTTTTGGGCTGAAATTTGGAAGGAAGGCAGCCAACGTCTCACAGATGTGCCTTTTGGTGGTTTGGTGACAAAATATTGCATAGATGCAAAGTTACAGTACTCCAAAGTTGACACTTTTTCCCATAGACTAACATTGCGGCTTCCGCTGCATGACAGGAATTCTTTGCCACCCTGCTGCAAAATAACGGTTTGGTCTTTTACACTGAAATTTGGAGGGAAGAAATCCAACATCCCACAGATGTGTCTTTTGGTGGTTTTGTGAAAAAATATTACAGGGCGGCAAAGTTATGGCACTCTGAACTTCTCTTTTTTCCCATAGGATAACATTACGGCCTTCGCCGCGCCTATCAGGGCCCGTATCTCGGAAACGGTGTGAGATGCAGACTTTTTGTCAGAAAACTACATAGCCCCCCAAGTAGAGGCTAAGTACAAGACTAGCCAGGAAAGTCATAAATCATATGACTTTTACATTTTTTTTCTACGTCATACGGTTCCTAAGATATAAGCAATTTAGTATTCCAACTCCTCATTTTCTGCTCCGAGACCCATTATTATGCATACATTCTTTGTACTCACTGTCTTTCTCTATGCAGCTTTTGGGGAAAACCAGCCTGTGTGATTACATTACTGTTGCAGTTACCGCTTCCACTTGCGGTTCCGTACCCGTTTCACTTACCGTTCCCATCTACCCCACCATGTGCGCTACCCTTTGTGTTTTCATTTGCGCTTGCAGTTGCATTATTTTTACCATTTGTGTCTACAGTACTGTTTCTCTTTCTGTTTCACTTTGCGTCACCATGCGTATTACCATTTGCGTTTGTAGGGCACCGTGTTACTATATGACAAGACATCACGTTGATGGGCCCCAGGGCTCCGCCGCTGCATTACATTCACTATTTCTTATCATTCTCAAAGAAGAAGAATTAGAGGCCAAAAACTCTGTTTAATGCTCAGTTGGTTGTTCCACAGCGTCAAAGGCGAAAACACGGTATTAGGGTTGAAAGCCCCTTGGAGCCCCTAGCCCACCCCCAACCGGCATTGGGGTGCTCATTGGTCCTAACTCTCACCCCATTTTCCTACACCTCTGCTTCTTTACACATGTGATGGGGTGAGAGTTAGGCCAATGACTCCCAATGCGCACTCATGCTGGTTGGGGGGTGGGGGGTTTATTGGGGGCTTTCAACCCTAACACCGAATTCCCTCACTTTTGTCGCTGTGGAACAACCCTAACTGATGCATTAAACAGAGTTTTTTGCCTCTAATATATATATATGATGTGAAACATGATCAAAGGCCTTCTCCTGGTCCAGGGACAGGAAAAAGCCTTTGGTGTTGAAATTCCCAACATCCACTGCTTCCTTAATAACAGGAAGACTGTTGTGTATTCTCCTCCCTGAAATTGCACAGGTCTTTGAGGCAGAAATTGTCGACCATCTTGCTTGTGCTAGACGTTTTCCCAAAATGTGTGTAGGTATTTTAAAATCATGTTCAGCAAACTCAGTGGACACATCATTTAAAAAATTCAGATTTAAGTCCCTTCTTACGTAAAAAAAAATCTGCAACCTGTGGTGTAGGGTTTTTCCTGCATTTAGCCCCTGCAAAAAATGACTTAGCACCAGTCAGTTCAGTTATGTTGTCATTTACCAATAACTTGTACAGTTCACTAAGCAGACCATCATTTCCAGGAGCTATACCTGTAATGTCCTCATATGGTAGAATGCACCTCCTCCACTGAGATGGGTTCAAGAAGCTTTTGAGACTGGAATACAGATATATAATGTATTTGTGCACAGTGAAATAATTATTTCCATTCTAAACCACCCTCACACTGAGTCCCTGCCCTTTTCTTAACATAGTCTGTGGTAACTTCCAAAGATTCCTTGGAAGACCCCTGTTCTGAAATCAGTTCCAACATGACATGTTTTTGCACTCTATCTGTGTAGACACCAAAGGGATTTGTTTGATGCTTTTACCCTGAGTGTCATATTTTTGTTCCTGAATGAGTGATGATAACCTGCTATACTGACAAGAGAACATCTCCTCCATGATATGGGAATTTTGTCCCAAATAGTCCATGCCAGTCTCAGCTGATAATGATAGCAGCCTCTGAAACTGATGTCACAGGTCAAAATATTTCAATTATTTTTTGCATATTTATCCTGGGACTTGAAAAAAAATTCATATTTTTTTAAGATCCTCCCACCATTCTACTGGGGAGTCACACATTTCCAGTGTTGTTCTTTTTGCTTGTATAAGCTCCCTATGTTTTCTCTGTACCTGTGTATTTTGTAAAATCTCAGTATTCAGTCACCACACATTTTGTCTCATTGAAGGTCTATCCCTTGAACAAATAGACACCAGTACAGCCCAGTGGGCTGATATCTTATACTGGGGATATGAATACAGAGTCCACCCTTAGCCACGGGGACAGAAACCAAAAATCTATCCCCGTAGATAGTGAACCTTTATGAAATGTTTGCCACTGAGAAGAACCCACAGCCTGGCAGCATCAACAAAACTTGGAACCTACACTGACTGGTTAAAAAAAGAGCCATGTCACAAATTTTTTTTTTGCTTGTTTTACAGCCATGGTCTAAGGGATTCAGACTGCAGTTAAAAATCACCCCTTAAAGAACAGTTGTTGCTGTATATTAAAAGATCTATAAGTATATAAAAAGATCTGAATGAATTTAAACACTCAGTCTGACTCACCTTTGTTTGGGGCCCATATACATTAAATAATCTTAGCACTGACCCTTTGAAATTAATGTTCAAGATTAGTACCCTTCCTGGAACCAGATCAATTAGTTCATGAACGTAACTTCATAAGAAGAGAAGACGATACTCATGCCAGAGCACCTGTCCTCTTCAAATGACCATAAGGCGGGGCATGCAATCCATATTTTATTATTTCTATGTACCTCCTGTAATGAACAAACTCTTGCATCTGGCAGAAAGTTTACATCCTGTTATAGATTCTATAAAAGAGAAATGGTCATTAGACATCTGTGCATACTGCTAATACTATTTGTATTCAATGTACAGAGTTTAATTGAATAGTCTGGATCCCCTCCCATAACAAACAAAAGAAAGAGCAGAAGAAAAGAGACAGAATACATTTTTGTAATAAGGAAATGATAAAGTCATGGTTCCCTTTTCTACTTTTCCTTTTCTTGAATGCGTCCGAATCTTTCAAAGCACCCTCATTATCTGAAAGCTGGTTGGGCTGAGATGATAAAATGAGGACCTGTCCATCCTCCTCTTGTTTCTTCCCAGTCACTTTGTGATTTCAAGACATTTTATTTATTATGAGTGGAAACTATTTTAGATAATTTGGGTCTAAACTGGCCTCTTGCATGTCTCTTTCTGGTAACTGCGTGTCAAGAGTCCCTCTCTGGTGTGGAAGAGTGCAGCATAGCGGACACAGGCTTCAGGGACCCCGTTACCACTTGCACAGAACTGATGTCTTCAACCTCTTCAATTTGCATGTCCTGCTCTTCCTCTGTATTTCCTGCTTCAGGGATTTCGATAGCGAGAGGTATTCCTTCACCTTCAGGCTGAGTAACAACAGTTCAGGGACCCTCTCTTGGACAGCTTGTGTGGGTTCTTCCCTAAAAGACTGTGGACAGGTAGAAGAACCTCAGTGTGGAGTTGTTATTCTGTATTATGTGGAGGAGGTCTTTCCTGGAGGGAGGAGGCTGTCCCCCTCTCCCAGAACCTTGCCTCTGTGCAATACTGACATTGCAGTCCTACTGTACTTGGTCAAATTGATCCTCATTATTGTGGAAGGCCCACAGCCAGGACCAATTAGAGTGACCAACTTCCTCACACAATTTATATCTTATCCGGTATCAGCAATGGACTGTAAGTTGGCCCAACTCCCAACAGAGTCCACAACAAACTTTTTCACATGTGCTAGAGCTAATGTCATAAAAGAAGCTACCAGAAGTGTGGATTAACACATATATCTCGGTAGCAGAGAGACCCAGGCTGTCTTTGACTAATGCTCTGGCTATGTGTACTCAGCCCAGGATGACACTCAGGTCTCCTCTATACTTGAAGCAGAGAGCATTCTGTCTCTTAGCTGGCTCAGGGGTAGGCTTAAAAAAGTCAGAGTACCTCTTTTGTTGCAGGGTCTTCAGAAAGCTGAGCTGGGGCCTGCCTATTCTGAGTCAGCTGTTCTCCCAGTGCTTTGATTCTGTGCTTCAGGTGTGGTGGAGAGGGGACTGCATACAGCGAGTATCCTCAGCTTGCTGCTGTGGAATTTCCTATGCAGGATCAAGTGAAAGATCCTCACTCAGTGTTTCTTCCTGAGTAACCTCTCTCCTTTGCTCCTCCTGGAGTGGTGTTACTTCTTTTAACAGAGTCTCATGTAGGACTTCATTTGTATGAATCTCAGGGGTCTGCAAATAGCCTCCTTTTTCTGATCAGATACATTCAGAAACAATGCAAGATGGGTGGGGGGTGGGTGGGTGGGGGCTCAAGTACTACCTCAGTGCCTGTAGCAGATTTTTAAAAAACAGACATGGCTAAGGCTTCTGTAAAAAATTAAGGTCTGGGGAACCTCCACCAATATAACCCATTTGTAAATACATACAGTATCTGCTTCATTGTCCAATATCTGCATATCTGGTTGACAGCTCACAGCACCTTCATTTGGTTTTGATCTTGACTTTCCAGCTCCAGTTGTGTTTGTGTAACCCCACTTCCATGCCCCCATCTAGGGGCATAAACTTCTTTTGCAGATGGTCCGGGGCCATAAAGGAGGGGTACCCTCAAGCGCTACCATACGAGACCAATGCACTTCAAATAAGGCAGGGAAAGTTGAATCCCACCTTTCTGGCATCTTCAATACCCGTGCACTCTCACCCTCACCCTCAATCTGGTTTATTTTTTGGCCTGAAGGCTGCACACTGGACCAGGAACTCCATGCTGCACCTCCAGTGTCTCAGGAGCTCCCCCGAGCACCTTGGACCTGCCACAGGCAGGAAAACATTTTGCCTGGAATGCAACTCATGAGAAATTAATCTGACTGAACATAAAGAGGAAAAGAAGAATTTTATTTCATTTACTTCCCCCTCTCAGTTTAAATAAGGCACATCACTGCTATTTCTTCCCAAACTGGCTTCTTTATTTTGTTCCTGCACTGCAAATGATTCCCAGAAATACAGAGGTCACACACTTCATTTTGAAATAGATAAAGCAACTCCATGGGTCTAATCAACTTTTTACACATACTGGCTGGACATTTTAAGGCAGCAGAAATTATGAATACTAGGGCAGTCACAAGCAAGGGATTTTCCCTTCTCTCTCTCTCTCTCGGATGCTTTACCCAAGACCTCCTGAACTCAGATCCCTGTAATCTCCTGGCTTCTCTGGATCTGGTAAATCAAACCTTTTTCTTTCTTAATCTGATTACCCACTCTCTGGCACTGATCGTCCGGACAAAACTCTGGTGTGGGAAAGTGTGCTGCTTCCCCCACCTGGACTCCTGGGAGCTGGCTCATGTCACAGAAGGTTCCAGGAATTCTTCCTGATGACCCAGCCCCATAACCCACAACTGGGCATGGTACTGCTGCTAATTCAGCACCTGCTATCTTCACTCTGCTCAGCCTCTTCTCTCAATGGCCCCACTGGTGCAGCGGCCCCAAAACCATGGCCCTGCTCCAGTACTCATGGCCCCACGCTATGGGCTGTCCTGCCTTCTCACTGGTGGCCCAAACTGCTCCATTTGCTGCTGTTCATCTTACTCTGGGGTTCCTGCCAGGCTCACATCCCCTTTTACACCTCCTGGGCTTGAGTTAAGCTCCAGCACGAGGGCTTCCCCCCAAGGTCTGCCATCACAGCCTGTGACCCACCCAAACCTCAATGTACCAGCCCTACAGGACCTGCCCTTCCAAGCAGGCCCCATATTCTGGGTGAAAGACCCCCCGGCTCCTTCTACACCCAGGCCACCTTGCCATACCGGGTACGAGGAGAGCCCCTGCTGCCAGCTTCCCTCCTGTGTGGGCCCTGCCACTTCCTCCACAGCCCTGGTGACCTGGAATACACCAACAGGGGTCTCTAAGGGCTCCTAACTCCTGCTAGCCTACAAGCCACCTACACTCCCTGCCCCCATATGACACAGGACCTGGCTACACATCCTTTCCTCATGGAACTCCATTCCCCCAGCTCCTCGTCGACCACGATGCTGAAAAGGCCGTCCTGACTGTATTTTGGGGGAGTCCCCCACTGGTCTTCCTGGACTGCTGAGCTCTCTTACTTACCCACCTAATCTCTGCTTCTTACTCTGCACTTCCAGCCACACTCCCTCTAGTTCAAGGCCGAATGCCCAGCCTGGAACGGCCCCACTTCTTCCTGTCTGATCCATTACATACGCCATAAAACCTATACTCTTCTACCACCTTGAGGCATTCAGCAGCCAATATCCCCAGAGCACTAACTCATTCCCTAGCTCTGGGGAAGGGGGTAGGAGGGGGAAAGGAATGCCTAACTGAGAATATAAGCCTCTCTTTAAAGGGGGGGCTTACACTCTTCCCCCACCCAGGAAATCTTTACTTCCTGGGAATGATGGCAAGAGCCCAGTGATGGTCTCCTCCTATCAGACTAGGTATGCGCACTCCCCAGCCTTCTGGCAATAGACTCACCATGCCTGACCATAGACACCACCCAACCTATCTTGCTAGCCCAATAAATTTCAAAAAATCTCTAAAACCTGCCTGCACCAGGAGATTAAATGGTTAGAAACAACTTTCATTATTTCTTTTTTTTTTTATATATGCATTTTATCTCCTGTGCCTGCCCCCAACTGCTCCCTTCTAACCAACGCCCCCATTCCCATCACCCCGGTATCACCGGGACCTACCCTGCCCCATTGCCGGATGAGAAGCTTGCGAGGGGTTGGTCTTTACCTGCAGCTGGGAGTGTTTTTCCTCCATTTTCTCCCTTCCCATTACTGGGGCGCACACTCAGGACGTGCATATGTGGAGATGCACATGCACCCGCAGAAGTCCCGCAGCAACCTCCCTTCCATGGCACCCACAATCCCGCATTACCCTCAGGCCTCCACCTGGGGACAGTCATTCGGTGGGAGCACCAGCCTTCCCTCTCTGGGAGAGAAGAGCTGTCCTCCAGATGCTCGATCCTCTCCCTCTCCTGCCAACCCCAGGTGGCCCGTGCTCGTTCACAAACATGGGTTGCCAGTGTGGCACGAGGTGTGGCATTCAGTGCCTCAACCCTCAGCACCACCATGCTGGCTTCCTTCATTATTTCTTTAACAACAATTTCAATCATGTCTCATAGTGATTACATTTTTCAATATTAAGCATCTGTAAACAACAATAATGAGGTAGATACTGATTAGCTATCCCCAACTGCCTCCCACTAAATTGTAAAACAAGTTCCACTGTGTACAATCCCCAGAGCACTCACTCACACATTCACACACACACACACAGCCTCTCACCAGTCTCCCAAACATGTTTTATCATGATCCTAATAACGACATTATAATTTTAAATTTAAGGGCTTGGAGTTTAAGAAAATAACTGTATATAGTCACCATTACTCAGCTCCATAGAGCAATTGTCCTGGTGCAGTCCGTAAGTCCCAAACCAGAAGGCCTAGGTTGCAGGCTTCCCACCTGAAGGGAAATAATATTCTGGGTCTGGCTTGGTGATCACATCCCCAAAAGAATCCCGGTCCAGAAGATAATATTTGGTACAAGTCCCGGCCAAGTCCTGGACCAAGGCAAAATGCTTGAACAACTTTAAGCAAGACCAGGTCCCTATGCGACACAACGACCATGCCTGCTGAACCAACTGCTGAGATGGGGCAGCTCCTCCACCTAGACGATTCTTTAAGTGCTCCATCTGTTCCTTAAAGATCCAGTCCTCCTGTATCTCTTCTATGATGTCCCAAATCCATTCCAGCACATAAGGATAGTTCAGATGAGGATATTCTACCTGAAGCCTCCTGCAGACTCACCTTTTAGCCTGGCTCCATTCTAGCAGGTCCTTCACACTGGTCCTCCTGGCTTGTCCCATTGGTAGCCATATTCCCCATCGATATTTCAAGTTCAGCAGGTCACTGGGGTTTAACCCATCCATCTGGGTCTGGAGGTTCTCATTCTGGACCGGGAGCTGTGGGGTGTTGTCTGCAAAGATCATATGGCCCTTACCACTATATAGTCCTGGAACTGAAAAGTGCTGCCAACATATTTCTCTCCATCCAGCTCCTCTAACTGTTTTGGACCACCAACATTCTCTCTGGCTGATGCTGGTGCAGGGCCAGGTTCAGAGCCACTCCCTATAGGTTGCTTCTTACTCCTGGCTTCCAAGGCAGGCTCTGACTTGCTTGACAGAACCTGTGGGCTACTGCCAGACAGGGGTAATGGGGAGGGTCCCTGGGCCCTGGAGGATCCCTGACAGGTTGTCTGAGGTCCCTGCCCTTCCCTCTGCCACCGGGATAGCCAGTAGCTGGCGGCGGGAGTGGGGTACATGGCTGTGCACCCTGTCACCTTTTTTCTTTTACTTGTAAACCTGCACCTTCCTCCTCTACAGCCTCCACAATTACACCAAGGGATTCACTTCTGGTCTCATCCACCTGAGCATGGGTGCTTTCTCCCAGGGACAGTCTCTCAAACCCTACTGAATTCCCACTGGCTGGTGACCACAGCACAAAAGAGCTGGCATTGGGACCGGGAGCGAACATCCCCAAATTTTGAAATGGTGGCATGTCTATACAATATGGGCATATAGGCAACCTGGCAACTGCTTCCACCATAAACCCACACCTCACACAACATTCATTGTCTTTGTCTTTTCCCCCAGTTTTCCAGAGCCAGGAGAGCAGCGAGACTGGAACCGTAGAAAGGGGTTCCTCCGGGGGGGGGGTCACTTTAGGTCTGTCTGCATTTCCCCCCACCACAATGTGCCGCCAATCCATGGTGGATACCTGCATTCAGTCTCTCCCCCACCCAGTTCTCACAGCTTAACCAGATAGCTCAAATGTTCATTTGCTTTAATATGGGCAGCTCAGTTCACTTGCCTGATTGTGGATGTGCCCAGGAAAAATAGTCTCTCTTTTTTCTTTTGCTGGCATTTTTTCTCCTGCTGCTGCTGGTTTCCTTACTCCCTCAGCTCCACTGTCTCCAATTTCCCTCTGTTGTCAGCTGCTGTAGCTCCTTTTTGGCCATCCCCCAATCAGAACCCTGTTTGAGAGTCATGTGATCAGCGAGTCACACATGCATATCCACACCCGCAGGCCGAGGCCTATACCTGCTCCAGGCCTACTCCCACAGCTATTTCACTACACAACAGGGCCCAACCAGGCCTGGAAGCCTGACAATACACCAGACCGCAAGGCTCAGGGGTCCGGCAGCATTTTGGGGCTTGGGGAACATCTCGGACAAGCCCCCACAATGTAACCCCATCTCCATGCCCCCTTCTAGGGGCATAAACTTCTTTCCCAGATGGTCCGGGGCAATAAAGGAAAGGTACCCTCAAGAGCTAACATACGAGACCAATGGACTTCAAATAAGACAGGGAAAGATGAATCCTACCTTTCTGGCATCTTCAACACCCATGCACTCTCATCATCACCCTCATTCTGGTTTCTTTTTCACCCTGAAGGCTGCACACCAGACCAGGAACTCCACGCTGCATCTCCACTGTCTCAGGAGCCCCCCCTGAGCCCCTCGGACCCACCACAGGCAGAATGGAATTTTATCTGGAATGCAACTCATGAGAAATGAATCTGACTGAACATAAAGGGGAAAAGAAGGACTTAATTTCATTTACTTCCCCCTCTCAGTTTAAATAAGGCACATCACTGCTATTTCCTCCCAAACTGGCTTCTTTATTTTGCTCCTGTACTGCAAAAGATTCCCAGCAATACAGGGGTCACACACTTCATTTTTAAGTAGATAAAGCAGCTCTACGGTGCTAATCAACTTTTTACACATACTGGCTGGACATTTTAAGGCAGCAGAAATGATGAATACTAAGGCAGTCACAAGCAAAGATTTTCCCTTCTCCCTCTCTCTCGGATGCTTTACCCAAGACCTCCTGAACTCAGATCCCTGCAGTCTCCTGGCTTCTCTGGATCTGGTAAGCCAAACCTTTTTCTTCCTTACTCAGGTTACCCACTCTCTGGCACTGGTCGTCCCCTGAAACTCTTTTGAGGGAAAGCAGGTTGCTTCCTCCACCTGAACCCCTGGGCACTGGCCCATGCCACAGGAGGTTCCAGGAATTTTTCCTGATGACCCAGGCCCCATAACCCACAACTGGGCATGGTACCATTGCTAATTCAGCACCTGCCACCTTCATTCAGCTTAACCTCTTGTCTCAATGGCCCTATTGGTGCAGCAGTCCCAAACCACAGCCCTGCTCCAGTACTCATGGCCCCATGCTATGAGCTGTCCTGCCTTCTCACTGGTGACCCAAACCACTCTCGTTTCTGCTGTTCATCTTATGCTGGAGTCCCTGCCAGGCCCCCATCTCCTTTTACACCTCCTGGGCTTGTGTAATCACCAGCATGGGGACTGTCCCCCAAAGTCTGCCATCATGGCCGGTGACCCACTCGAACCTCAATGTACTGGTGCCTCAGGACCTACCTCTCCAATTAAGCCCCATATTCTGGGTGAAAGGCCCCCCTGCTTCCTCTACACCCGGCCACCCTGCCACATAGGGTACGAGGGGAGCCCCTGCCACCAGCTTGCCTCCTGTGTGGGCCCTGCCACTTCCCCCACAACCCTGGTGACCTGGGATACATCTACAGGGGTCTCTAAGGGTTCCTAATTCCTTCTAGCCTACAAGCCATCTATCCTTCCTGCCCCCACATAAGACAGGACCTGGCTACACATCCTTCCCTCATGGAGCTCCATTCCTGCAGCTCCTCATCAACCACAACACTGAAAAGGCCATCTTGACTATAGTTTGGGGGGAGCCCTTACTTGCCAACCTAATCTCTGCTCCTTACTCTGCACTTCCAGCCAACCCCCTCCAGCCCCATGCCTAATGCCCAGACTGGAAAGGCACTGATACATCCTGTCTGCTCCCTTATATATTCCCTAAAACCTACTCTCTGCTGCCACCTCGAGGGATCCAGCAGCTGATACCCCCAGAGCACTAACCAATTCCCTAGCTCTTGGGGGGAGGAGGGGTGCCTAACTGGGAATATAAGCCCATCTTTAACGGGGGGGGGGCTTACATTTGTTTCCAATATTTTCTCTGCATTTGCCAGCCACTTTGCTTCATCTGGGGGTGACCCAGCTGGCCCCTTGTCAAAGCCTCTTCAACAGAAAGGGTAGAAATTAGGGCTGTCAGAACTAGTTTGGGAAAATTTCGGAACCTCCTTGAACCCTGGTGTTCAAGTTCTAATTTAGAACTTGAACACTATAGTGTCTGCAAAAGGGTTCGAATTATGTGCATTTTTTTTTTACTTTGCCACTGCCATTACTGGGAGGGAGAGACTGACTGATGGGGGGGAAGGAAGGAAGGACTTGGGAGGAACTGCACTGTCACTTGTGCAAGAGTCGCAACAGAGAAGGACTAACAGCTGGGAGAGAGAGACTTATGAAGGACTGCCTGGCTGCCATTACTGGGAGGGAGAGACTGATAGCTGGGAGGCAGGAACTCAGGACTCAAGGGGGGGGGACTGCACTGACACTCGCTTGAGAGACATGTCAGGGAGAAAATGATAGGTGTGAGGTAGGGGCTCAGGAGGGGCTACCTGGCTGCTAATACTGGGAGGGAGGGACTGACAGCTGGGAGGGAGGGATTCAGGAGGGACTGCACTGACACTCACGTGAGAGGCACGATGGGGAGGGAATGACAGGTGGGAGGTAGGGGGTCAGGGGGTACTGACTGGCTGCCGTTACTGGGAGAGAGGGACTGACAGCTGGGAGGGGGGACTCAGAAGTATACTGAGACTTGTATGAGAGGTGCAATATGTACAGTTAAGTCATGTGACTTACTCAAACAGATCTTTGTTATTGTTCAGCAGAAAATCAGTGAGGCAGACAGAGCTGCAAGAGTAGCAGAGCAGCATGTGTTCTGTTCTGCTGCTCAGTGTTTTTGGTGCCTTTCCTTATTTCTTTATGGCAGGAAGGCACTGGCAGTGGAACCAAGCATTTTTTCTGTGTGTCAGAAATCAAATTAAAGGGGGGATCAAAAAGGAAAAGCCAGGCAGCGAGTGGCAAGGTGGTTTGTTAGGAAGGGAGTATGGGTAGGCAGGCCGGAGGGACTGTGGAGAAGACGGGGGGGTTGTCTTTGTGTACAGGTTATCATCCTGCTGTGTACACTTTGCTGCACTGTACTCAGTAGTGTGTGACAGCTTCTACGTGGTGTACTGGCCAGCCCATCATCCTGCTGTGTACCCTTTGACTGCATTGTAACCTGTGTGACCATGTGCACTGCAGCCCATCACCCAGTTGTGGTAAATACATGCCAGAAATATTTATCTTCTGAGAGGAGAGACAGGAAAATCCCTTAGAAAAAAATATATACCTGTGTGAGTGTGTGTGTCACTGTGTTGTGTGATTCCATGCACTGGTGCACTGGTCAGCCCATCATCCTGCTGTGTGCGCACTACCCTTTGCCTGCACTTACCCTATCCAGTGTGTGTGACTGTGTGCAGCTCAGTAGCCAGTTGTGTGGTAGTTGGCATCCTTAAATACATACCAGAAATATATTTCCCTGTTGGGAGGAGAGACAGAAAAATCCCTTTCTCTGTGTTGTGTGGCTGTTTCCTGTGACATACTATGGCCAGCCCACCACCCTGCTGTGTGCTGTTTGACTGCACAGCACCCTACCAATACCCAGTGTATGTGACCATGTGCTGCCCAGTAGCCAGTTGTGTGGTGGTATTCGTAAATCCATGCCAGAAATATATATTCTCTGTCGGGAGGAGAGAAAATAAAATCCCTTTCAGTGTGTTTTGTGACTCCAGCTGCTGTGGTGTACTGTGGCCAACCCATCATCCTGCTGTGTGTCCTTTGACTGCATAGTACCCTACCCAGTGTGTGTGACCATGTGCGGCCCAGCAGCTAGTTGTGTGGTGGTATCTTTAAATATGTGCCAGAAATATATTTTCCTGTTGGGTGGATAGAGAGAAAAATGACTTTCACTGTGTTGTGTGACTCCATATCCTACGTGGCGCACTGGCCAACCCATCACCCTGCTGTGTGCTTTTTGCACTGTACCCTACTCATACCCAGTGTGTGTAACCGTGTTCAGCCCAGCAACTAGTTGTGTGGTGGTATCCTTAAATACATGCCAGACATATATTTTCCGGTTGGGAGGAGAGACAGAACAATCCCTTTCACTGTGTTGTGTGATTCTGTCTCCTTCTGGTGTATTGTGGCCAGTCCATCTCCATGCTGTGTGCCCTTTGATTGTACTGTACCCTACCCATATTGAGTGTGTGTGTGTGTGTGACTGTGTGTAGCCAGCAGCCAGTTGGATGGTACTGTGGCCAGCCCATCATCTGCTGTGTGCCCTATGACTGCTGCACTGCAGCATGTCTGTGTGTGACTATTACGTGTTATACTGGCCATCATGCTGCTATGTGCCCTTTGACTGCTAAACTGTACCCAGCATGTGTGTGACTTCTACGTGGCATACTGGCCATCATCCTGCTTTGTGCCCTTTGACTGTACTGTTACATACTGACCATGTGACACCCAGCACTCAGTGCATGGTGTCATCTTGCATAAAGAAATATTGAAATATAATATAAAACTAAGCATACAATTTATTGCAATACTGAAGCAATAATATTTTATTCAGAATTACAATTCCTGACATTTCACCTTGCCCTGTTTTGCGTATGCCTATGCCCAAACATTCTGTAATCCTTGAACCTGGGATCCAACTTTTGTTGCACACCTGTATATTCTTTAATTATCTTCCAGTCTACTGCATCACAGTGGCATACAGCCAAAACCAAATTTTTGAGTTGCATCAATCACAGACCACACCATTTGGTAACACAGGCTTTGTGTGTATAGTATACTGCTGCTATTATGGCTGATACCAACACAGATGAAGCATGTGGTGCTGGTGGTGGATCAGGTGTTGGTGGTAGTGGTAATCCTAGTATTAGCAAAAATAACCAAAATGTTTCATGAGATAAAAATACAATGGACAGCAAACGAGCAACAACGAACTGTGGTAAAGGGGGATCTTTTAAGAAAACTTGGTCAGCTGCTGGTTTCACACAGAGGGGCACCATTAGGTATGCCATTCATGCTGTTAAAATCCCTGTGATTAGCAGTCATAGTGCAAGTGACAATAACTCGGTCTCTGAGTCAGACAGTAGCTCTTTGTCTCAGTCTGACACTGCTGTGACTGGTGACATATCATCAGTCCCTCAACAAAGTTAAATGAGCAAGTCTGCTGACAAAGAATCAGGTAGTGCACCTGCAAATAAATCTGCCACTGTTGGCAATGAGAAAGACATATCCAGTGAATCTACCACTTCTACATCAGATAAAAATAAAAAACTCTCAAGTGCCCCTGCTTACTCTTCTAGCACCAAGACCTGGCCTGGGTTCTGCTCAGACAGGTGAAAAAACACTAACAATTTTTAGTTATATTCTTAGCTTTCGAACAAAGTATGTCACTTCTGAAGTGTGAATTTACTTTTCTGTAGGTAAAAGTGAGCCATGCAGAGCAATTTGTTCCTTATGTAAAACAAAGTACAAGTTGTGGTAAAAGTTGTCATGCCTCAGCACTACAGCTTTTAAATGCCATCTAAAAAAATATTCAGTATTACTTGATCAAGTCAAAAGCCATGTTCTCCACCTTCCAGACCACAGATGAGAAGAATCAGGAATCTGAAATGCACAGTGAATTTTCTGAACTTGATGTGGACAGAATCAGTGCCAGCCCTAGGACCACCATTGCCACCAATGCCAACACCTTTAGCACTAATTGCACATCCAGTGATGGCACTGAATGTATAAGTCCAAGTCCACCATCCCAGCATCCATCTGGTCAACAAAGCACAGTGTCTAATAAAACAGCAGGGACATGCTGTAAGCAGCTAACATTGTCTCAAACATTTGAGAGGAAGAATAGTTTTACCAAAAATAATCCAAAGAGTCTTCATCTTAATCACGAAATTGGGGGACTGTTAGCTGGACCCCTTCTCCCATACTGTTTAGTAGAGCATGAGGATTTTAGGGAGGTCATGAAACTTGCAGAGCCTTGTTACAATGTTCCTAATCGAAGGTACTTTGCCTATGTTGAATTGCCAAACATTTATAAGGCATTAAAAGTGACAGTAATGCTTGCAAAACTGCAGAGACTGGGCTTATTCATGTCACAACTAACATGTGGACCAGCAGTCAGAATATAGATTATATGTCCCTTACCACTCATTGGGTCAGTTTTTCTTGTGCTTCTTCAAAATTGTACACACCCCAAACGATGTTGCTGCTGCATATAAAGAAGTTTGGGAAAAGTCATACAGCTGCAAATATCTTGCAAGAACTACATGACCTCCTTAATGACTGGATTTATTCTCATGGTCTACAATTTTGCTTTATAGTAAGTGACAATGGAGACAACATCTTGCAAGCAGTGCAGGATGGAGGGTTCATGCATGCTTCATGCTTTGCACATTGCTTACATTTAATTGTCACTGGGTTCCTGAACAATGAAGCACAAGTTAATGGTATGATTGCTGTTTGTAAAAAATGTTTGACTTACTTTTCACATTTAACCGAGGCTGTACAGATATTATCCGAACTGAAAGTCCAAATTCCGGCACAGCCAATTTTAAAAAATATGTAAATGAAACAGTAAATGTTTCATCCACCAGGAGAGGGCAAAACCAATCAGAGCCAAATTAAACACATAAGGAGATTGGAATAAACAGCCCACTCACCCAACTATTAAATCATTTTAAATTTATTTCATGTAACATCCAGACACAACTTGTCCTAGGTTTCGGGAAACCCCTTCATCAGGGAGTCTGGTTCAATTTCTACAACATAAAATTACCATTTTTAATAGCATATCATGCCTATCTATTACTTCAAATATATATCATAAAGAAAACAAACGCTTCATAACTCGCTTTAAATTCATCAAAAATTCAGTACTGTCTCTTTAAGAGTCTTCCTTTTAAATATTTTCAGTTCCTTTCTTCTGTATCTGACATATCAAATATAATGTGCCTCCTGCCCTCTCACTTTAGTCGTCCCACCCTTGTATCCTCCATCTTTTCCTCTCTCCTCTGTTCTTCTTTCCCCTTCCCCTCTCCCAGTCCCCCTCCCATCCTGTATTTTGTATATGCTCCTTGCCTCCCCCATTCACCCTTCTCCCTTACAATCCACTCCTCTCTTGTTACCTGCATCTGGTTAGGTCTCCCTCCACAACAACCAGCACTACTTTGTACCCACACCTCTACAGACTACGCTAATTCCTTGGCTGATGTACTTCTTCCAAATGCAACTCAGTGTAATTGCCCAGTAACTAGTTGTACAATACCCTGATTTTTACTGTTCTCCAGTCATATGCATTAACTGTAACTTGTGTTGTTTTCTGTCTTGTCCTTGTCTTCCTCTGGTGTGGAACCTATGTGATGAGCTTGTTGTTAAAGGTTTAATCCAAGAATATCAAATAAATAAAAAATGTGACTTCTTAACTTTTTTACATCTTAGTCAATTTTTTATACATGCAACATGACTCCTACCTCCGAAAGAGTGCAGAAGTCCACAGACAACTTACTGCTTAAGTCGTTTCTACGTAAGTAAGAAACATATATTTACAAGTCATTTTAACTTTATACTCTCATTTTTAAAGTATTCCTTTTTAAATCCTTTTGACCACTAAAAGTTTGTACCTGATGTATCTAAGTATGTTTTATCAATACTTTTTAACTTTCTTCACTTTTTAATACAGTGACAGGGCCCCTACCTCACAAGGAGCTTAGGAGTCTTCAAACAATTCATCACTTGTCTCTTGTACTAGTTTCTGCATAAGCAAGCAAAAAAGTCATATTAGCAACTTTAACTCATTCATTATTTAAACACCCTTTATGTGGCTCTCTCTCACACTAATGTGTACTGGCCTTTTCTGCACTCTTGAAGGTAATGGAAAGAGCATCTGCTGCCAAAAAGAAGCCTTATATGTGATGAAGTACACACCTGAATCTGGCACTGATACACCTCCAGCCCCAAAGAGCTGGTGCGTGTTCATGAGCGTGTGCATGCTGAACCTGTGTGCTGGACCAGCCTATAGTGGCACCTATTTTTTGGAGGTGTCAGGTGCAGTTATTTCTATCTGTTTAAATGTTATCACATAAGGTTTTTTCTTTTATGATATGATGTAAATCTACAGAGTACCACCATTTCCCCTTCAGACCCAAAGAGTCTCATAGTCTCATATTCTGTGAAAATCTTAGATCACTACTATCCCACTTCACCCTTTGTATTTATTTAGTTTTGTATAAATTAGCCACCATCCACCATCTTTTAAGAATCCCACTTCTATTCATTCTTACATTTTGTCTACAACAAGTAAATCAAACTGTCAGTATTTATAGAGATTAATCCAGATATTGACAAACTATTGAACTATTTTGTGCTCAAATTCTCTTTTAAAAAAATCATTTTCACATGATATCAAGTACTATTTCG
This sequence comes from Neoceratodus forsteri, assembly GCA_016271365.2. Classification (NCBI taxonomy): domain Eukaryota; kingdom Metazoa; phylum Chordata; order Ceratodontiformes; family Ceratodontidae; genus Neoceratodus; species Neoceratodus forsteri. The sequence continues at coordinate 82,416,959 of CM057453.1, forward strand.
TAATTAATGCCTCTAGTGCTTTATCCTTCCCATACAGTATTTTTATACTCCCTCCATTGTCTATGTATGGATATACTCATCTTTCCTAACCCTGTGTGCATATTCTACAGATTTCTCTGAATTGCCCTAAATGACTTTACTATCTCCTGGTATGCTGAAATAGCCACCCCCACAGAGGTCAGCCAGACCTCCTCCTGTTCAGTGGATACATCTATATTAACCATGGTCGCTCAATCTACAAAATATTTTGGATATATATATATATATATATATATATATATATCTACAAAATCAGCTGCCATTCAATATATTTTTATCTGAGACCTCATTGTTACTTGCTTTGGCTGTTCTTTTGGTTTTTCTTTCTTTTTTCCTTCTAGCTCTATAGATATTTCTGTTCTTTCTAATCCTGACCCTTCTTCCTCTGGGTCTGCCAATCTTGTTAATGTTCTTATGCATTGATAACCTCTTTTCCCTCTCTACTGTCCCTGTCTCCTCCCCCTTCTGCTGTACCTCCATCTCCCTTAAAAACGATTACCACGACTACTTCTTATTTGTTCATTTTCTGCATCACTGCTAAATGTCTATAAAGTACTATTCAAGTCCAAATTATAAATGAAATATCTCCTTGGTTTGTTCTATTTGTCCTTAGCCAATTATAGACCTTATTGTCCTTATAATCATTTATGTCCCTTTTAAGCTTAGATATCTTGGCAGCCCTAATTTCATTTTCAATGTCCTCTATCTGTTTATTCACTTTGTTTAAATAATCATCTAGTTCCTCTAATGAATCACTTTCTTCAAATTCTAAAGTTCCTTCTCTATCTTTTCTAATTCTTTTGTGAGGGCCTCGATCAAGATTAGCATAAATTCTTTAGAACATCTATTTCTGGCCCCATCCCATTTCTGCTCCAATTCTGATGTTGTGAAGCCCAAATCTGGTTCTACCAGGATTCTTTACTACAGAACTGTTTGAGGACTCCTAAGCTCCTTGTGAAGTAGGGGCCCTGTCACTGTATTAAAAAGTGAATACAGCTAAAATGTATTGATAAAATGTACTTAGATATGTCAGGTACATATTTTAGGTGGTCAAAAGGATTGAAAAAGGAATACTTTAAAAATGAGAGTCTAAAGTTAAAATGACTTGTAAATATATATTCAAACAACATGAAGTCTTGCTATATTATGACAATTGCAGTTTGTCCCACCATTAGAACTGCTCCGGAGGTGAAAGAGTTAACTCCCATTCTAAGAATGGAACTTGGAGCGCGAGCTCGGTTAGAGAAGCTCTGTCTGGGTTATTTCAAACCTAAACTGTCAGATTCTTTACTCCGCCTCACTGAATAGTCGCTCCGGAGATTTCTCCTACTGCTCGGTTCATTTCTCGGTTTAAACAGTGTTTTCTCGGCTCAGATCAACCGAGAATATTATTATTTTAACCTCAAAACCGTTCGGTTCAAGCTCTGTCTGTGGTATCGTAAGTAATTTAAGTTTATTTTCTGTGTGGAACTTGTAAATGTTATCGGTTCGGTTTTGAACCGATCAGCTTGTTTTAAAACTTGAATTGAAGGGTTTTAGAGTGCGATTCCCGGTTCTTATCGGTTCTAAAAAAGCCAGATTTCATTACGGTTTTTTCCAAGACCCGTGACACGGTTAGGAACCGATAAGGGTGTCTTGCCTGGCACTGCCGTCTAAAAGGGCAAGTTTTTGGTTAGGCTGGCATTATGTCTGAAAAACCCAAAAGAAAAACCGGGCCCACTGGGTTTCAACACTGTGATGCCTGTGGGGAAGTCTTTGCCAAGGCTGACCCACACACCACATGTGTATATTGTCTGGGGTTTGACCACCTCAATTCAGACTGCCAGATTTGTAAAAATTTCCCTGCAGCCACCCTGGATAAGAGAGTTAGCAGGCTCAGGGAACGAGAGGCCAAAAAGTCCACTGACCCGGATGGCCAGCCCGGTTCGGTGCCAACCAAACTGGAGGGAGTGCCCTCTGACCAGGGCGAGACTTCCTCGGGCAAACGTAAAGCTGGTTCGGAGGAGCCAGTTCCAGTAAAGAAAACAAGAAAATCAGCAGGTGTGGAGCCCAAAATTCCTTCTCCAACTGCTGCAGAGATAGCAAGAGCTATTCAGATTGTCCAGTCACTTTCTCCGGTTCCGTCCGAACCGCCACTGTCTGGTAAAAGGTCAGTTCAGTCGGTTCCACCGGTTCAGGAATATGTTGTTGAAGAATTTTATGAACCAGAGGAGGGGGAGGATGATTATGAACAGTATGAATGTGACTTTGAGGGTCTGGATGTGCCCATTGAACCGGACATCTCCCCAGACAGACCTTTAGAATCTCCCCCTTTGCTTTCTGAGTCCCACTCTCACTTTATGTTTTACAAAAAAGTTGCTGAAACCCTCCAGCTTCCATTGGAGGAAGCTGTGGATGAACAAGAGGAACCTGATTTTGTAGAAATGATGGATATTCCAGAGTCTAGGAGATTGTCTATTCCTTGCATAAATCATTTAGGAAACAGACAATAAAGATTTTAAAACTCTAATTCTGTGCCTCCTGTGGACAAAAGATGGACAGGAGGTACACTCTGTCAGGTCCTGATACAGAATTCCTTTCACAGCAATGCAGCCACGTTGGTGTGGTTCAGGCTGCAGCCTGTGATAAAGCTAATATTCCTTTGGCTTCACATCCTCCTGACAAGGATTCCAGGAAGATTGATGCCATGGCTAAAAAACAATACATGGCAGCGTCCTTGGGACTCAGGCAAGCAAATTACATGGCTTATGTAGCAAGGTATCAGAAATCTAGATGGGACACTGTCATGGCCTTTGGCCAAACAGGCTCTGGCCAGCTTGCTAGTGAGCTGGAACAGGTGGCTGCTGATGGCATTGAGGCATCTAAGGTGCAGTTTCATGCTGCTGTGGATTTTAATGATGTATCCTCTAGAGTCATGGCTACGCCTGTGCTGCAGGTTGGCCTGGCTCAGGTGTACTAGCTTGTCACAGGATACCCAGACTAAGGCTATGGATTTTCCTGTGGTTGGAAATTTCTGTTTGGGGAGCAGACAGAGAATTATATGAAGAAAATGGATGAATATAGGACTACCTATAAGAGTGCTCAGGCTAAGGAGCGGCAAGCCACTCCTCAGAGGCAGGCCCCCAGGGGTAGAGGTAGGCCTTTTCACAGGCCTTTTTACCAAACCCAGGCCTCCTCTGCTTATGCTCAGAGGGGGTTCTTCAGAGGGAGAGGCAGACGGGGTGCGGGCAGGCCTGCTCCCACCCCTCAGCCTAAAGCACCTGCCAAACAGACACCCTGATGGGGTGCCCAGGGCCGATTCTCCTTTACCTGTAGGGGGCAGGTTGGCTTACTTCGTTCAGAACTGGGTGTCTCTAACTTCAGACAAGTGGGTCCTGGAAGTAGTAAGCCAGGGTCTGGTTCTCAGCTTTAAAAAGTTCCCAAAGATGAGAATCAGGTCTTTCCCACCTGCAAACTCTTTAGAGACCTTTACTTTAGAAACAGAGGTCTCACCCTCCTGGCTCTCAGAGCTATAGAAAGGGTTCCTCCCCTACACCAGGGCAAGGGTCTGTACTCCAGATATTTCCTTACCCCAAAAAAGACAGCAGAATGGTGGCCCATTTTAGACCTGAGATATCTGAACAAACACCTTTTGAAACCAAAGTTCAAAATGGTAACTCTGGCAATGATCTTACCCTCTCTAAGGCCAGGGGACTGGCTAGCCTCCCTGGACCTCAAGGATGCCTATTTTCACGTCCTAATCAGAAGCTCCCACCGAAAGTACCTCAGATTCGAATTGCCCTCAGGTCACTACCAGTTCAGAGCAATGCCCTTCGGCCTCACCTCTGCCCCAAGGGTATTCACAAAATGTCTGGCAGTAGCAGTGGCTCATTTAAGAAGGCAAAGGATTGCTGTCTTTCCCTATCTGGACGACTGGCTCATTGTAGGCCAGTCCCCAGAACAGGTAAGATCTCACCTGCAAGTTACCCAGCAGCTGATCTCCTCCCTGGGCTTCTTGCTCAATCTTCCAAAATCAGTTCTGGAACCAGTTCAGGTGCTCACCTTTCATAGGTGCAGAATTGACACAAACAGGCCAGAGCCTTCCTACCCTTAGAGAGGGTAAGGAACTTGGTGGCTCTGGCCTCCTTCTTCACTCTGCAGGTCTCTCGACCAGCAAGACACTTTTTGCAGCTCCTGGGGCACATGGCTGCATCCACAGCCGTGGTGCAAGGAGCAAGATTTCAGATGAGGGACATCCAGTTTCACTTGAGAGCCTTTTGGTCTCAGAGAGGAGACCCCCTTTCCAAGTTGGTCCCAGTGACCCGAACCCTGATCCAGGCCCTCCAGTGGTGGCAGGATCAGAGCAATTTAAGACTGGGGGTCCCCTTCATTCCTCTGTCTCACTCCTTGACTCTCACTAAAGATGCTTCCCTCCTGGGGTGGGGAGCCCACATGGGCGACCTCTCCACTCAGGGAGTGTGGTCCCCTCAGGAATCTCTGCTCCACATCAATTTGCTGGAACTCAGAGCTGTCTTTTTAGCACTTCAAGTGTTTTCTGTGTCTGTTCAGAACAAAGTGGTGCAAGTCAGAACAGACATCACCACAACAATGTGGTACATCAACAAGCAGGGGGGCACTCGGTCTTCGGCCTTGTGCACCAAGGCAATGAAGTTGTGGTATCTGGCCTATTCCCTGAACACTTCCCTCATAGCAGTTCACCTTCCAGGAAAGGACAATGTCCTAGCAGATGCTCTCAGCAGGATTTCCCAGGGCCATCACGAATGGTCTCTGGATCCTCAAGTACTGGGGATAGTTTTTGCCAGATGGGGCACCCTCAGATAGATCTTTTTCAGCCCCAGACAATCACCAACTTCCACTGTTCTGTTGCAGGCCCCAGTGTTGGGCTCAATCCCTCTGGATGCCTTTCTCCTAGATTGAGAAGGAAGTTCTTTATGCCTTTCCCCTTCCTCTCCTATTCAAGGTGCTAGTCAAAATCAGATCCCAGCCTTGCAGGATGATTCTGATTGCCCCAGATTGGGCCAGGCAGCCCTGGTACCCACTACTTCTGTCACTAGCAGTCCATCTTCCCCTGTGTCTCCCCAGGAATCACAACCTGTTAACCTGTGCACAGGGGAGAGTTTGGTATCCGAACCTCAAATCCCTCAATCTCAAGGCCTGGCTCTTGAGGAGTTAGAATTTGCTGACCTGCACCTTTCTCAGGGTGTTCTTGAAATCCTAAAGGCTTCTAGGAAACCTTCCACTAGGGCTACTTACAATTCTAAGTGGAAAAGGTTTTCCATTTGGTGTTCTGGGAAACATATTTCCCCGGAATCTGCTGATTTGCCCATTGTTTTGGACTATATGGTCCACCTTAATTCCTTGGGACTGAGACCAGCTACCCTGAAAGTGCATTTGGCAGCTGTCTCTGCTTTTTTCAGCAGGAAAGCCCTCCTCTCTTTCCGCTCACCCTGTATTTTCCAAGTTTTTAAAGGATTACTTCATTCTAATCCACCTTTAGGGATCCGCCCCTGCCTGGGACCTTAATGTTTGCATTGCCCAGTTAATGCAACCTCCTTTGAACCTCTGTCTTCTGCAGAGCTTAAGTACTTAACTTGGAAAACTGTTTTCAGAGTGGCTATCACTTCTGCCAGGCGATAAGTGAGTTGCAAGCCCTGTCAGTAGAAACTGACTTTATTTCTTTCCACAGGGACAACAAGGTAGTCCTCAGGACTAACAGGAAGTTTTTGCCTAAGGTGGTTTCAGATTTCCATCTTAATCAATCTATCTCCTTCCAGTGTTTTCACTGACCATTCTTCCTCTGGTGAGAGGAGATTGCACAGTTTAGATGTTAAGAGGGCCCTAAGTTACTATATAGAGCGTACAAGGGTCACAGGTTGAATCCTCCAACTTTTCTCACTTATGGTGAGGTGGGAAAGGGAACCTGCCACTAAGAGATCCATTGCCAGGTGGATTGTCTCTCTTATCCAGTTTTGTTATCAAAAACTGGGGAAAGTTCCCCCTTCAGGCCTAAGGGCTCATTCTACCAGAGGTACAGCTGAGTCTCTAGCTGCTGCCAGAGACATCCCTATCTTAGAGATATGTCAAGCAGCTACCTGGAAAATGGTACATACTTTCACCAAGCATTACTCCCTGGATGTCCAGGCCAGGAGGGATGCTCGGTTTGCCACAGCCGTGCTTCAGAGCCTATTCCCTAAGTAGGTTCTGTCCCTCCTCCATGGAGCTACTGCTGTGTATTCTGCAATTGTCATAATATAGCAAGACTTCATGTTGTTTGAAGAAAAAATTACTCACCTTAGTAATGTTGTTTCTTCTAATGGAGTCTTGCTATATTATGACCTCCCCCCAAGCCTGCCCCTCTCAGAACTTCTACTTGGGTATGGGGTGGGCAGCCTAGTGTGGGTGCTAGTTATGCCCATTATATGTTTTTCTACCCCTTCTTGGGGTTTTGGGGTGTGATGTTTTTATTTTATGTCATATTATTACTTATATTATATTATTACTTCTGGTCCCCTGACTTGAGTCTTTGTGTTGGGACCAGGAGTGTGTCTTAATAGTCAGGTAGCCAGTTGGCTAGTGTAGGTTACAGCTTCCACAGACCTTAGTGAGTTTTGCTCAGAAGATCTGACAGTTTAGGTTTGAAATAACCCAGACAGAGCTTCTCTAACCGAGCTCGCGCTCCACGTTCCATTCTTAGAATGGGAGTTAACTCTTTCACCTCCGGAGCAGTTTTGATGGTGGGACAAACTGCAATTGTCATAATATAGCAAGACTCCATTAGAAGAAACAACATTACTAAGGTGAGTAATTTTTTCTTTTTACATATGTAGAAATGAGTTAAGCAGTGAGCAAACTGATGAGTTGTCTGTGGACTTCTGCGCTCTTTTAGAGGTAGGGGTCATGTTGCCATGTACAGAAAATCGACTAAGATCTGAAAAAGTTAAGAAGTCAAAATACATTGACACATTGTATTTTATATGTTAGATACAGAAGATAGGATGGGAAAAATATTTAATAGGAAAACTCTTAAAGAGACAGTACTGAATTTTTTATGAATTTAAAGTGAGTTATGAAGCCTTTGTTTTCTTTATGATATATAATTGAAGTAATTGATAGGCATTATATTTTATTAAAAATGGTGATTTTATGTTGTAGAAGTTGAACCAGACTCCCTGATGAAATGGTTTCCTGAAACGTAGGACAAGCTGTGTCTGGATGGTACATGAAATAAATTTAAAATTATTTAATAGTTGGGTGAGTGGGCTGTTTATTCCAATCTCCTTATATATTATCTGAACTGCAAAAGCAATACAAGCTGCCCCAGCAAAAGCTGATTCAAATGTTTCCACTCAGTGGAACTCAACTCTTTATATGCTGCAGCGCCTCTTGGAACAAAAGCAAGCTGTACATGAATATTGCTTCAGTTACATTATTGGTGATGGCATTATGCTTTCTGTGCTGCAGTGGAAATTAAAGGAAACAGTGTGCTGCATCCTAGCTCCTTTTGAGGCAGCTGCAGGGGACATGTCTTCAGAAGGTGCATCTCTGAGTCAGGTTATCCCACTCATAATGCTGATTTCACATCATCTAAGTGTTCTGACTCTATAGATAGAAAGAGACAGATCTGAAGATGAGACATGTCAGCAGTATCATAGAAATATTGTAAAGAGAATGTGAAAGCACTTCCAAAATGATGACAGAGTAGTTGCAATGATGAAATCAAAACACTATATACCTGCAACTCTCTTAGATCCCAGGTTCAAGGTTACATATCTTCCAAAAACAGTTGATGTTTATCACTACAAATTTCTGTTGTTAGATGAGTTTCAGCAGTAACAGGAGACACACACAAGACACTTGTAATAGCTTCAATTTGTCATCTCTATGACGCACAGATCTGTCTTCATGAACAAATACAGAACAGGATACGTCACCAAAAGTGAGCAATAGTTTTTCCACATCTCCCACCCCTAGTTGCAAGCTTAATCTGTGGCAAAACCTTTCAAAAATTGCTGCCACACTAACATACACTGTTTCTTCTGAGCATTCTCTGTCCATCGTGGTAGACAGTTACCTACAAGAACCATTTATTCCTATTGATGCATGCCCTTTTGAATACTGGCGATTGAAAAGTTGATATGGCCCAAGCTGTATGATGAAGCCTTGAAATATCTTGGTTGTCCTGCAACAAGTGACTCTTCAGAATGTATGCTTAATACAGCTGGCAATGTTGTGACAGACACCAGAAATAGGCTGTTGCCAGAAAATGTAGACGCGTTAACATTTATTAAAGTTAATAAGGCAAGATTTTCATATTCCTACAAAAGTATACAAGCTGATCCTTAAGTGATTGATGTTGTGGATGCTGGTGGCGACAACTCAGATGGTGGTGGTTGGTAAATATTGTGTGGGGCAGGGTCTCGCTGGAAAAAATTAAACTTTATGCACTGTGATGAAATGTGTTGTCTGTCTCTACTCTTTCAATCTACTTCCATGGACCATATACACAAAACACTTTCACCATTTCTCTGGCAAACTGCTTTGCAGATATGGCCTAAAGTCAGCATGTTTTTTTACAGGAAAAGTTTAACATCAGTGGGAACAGGACCATATTTGGCATGAAAGGGACAATGTCAACCCTTTTTGTGTCATATTATTTCTAGTTGAAGTACAAACCCGTAGTTTTGGATTCCTTACCTTCTGTAAAATTCATTGATGTTGCTGGTTGTGTTATTTGCTCCTTTTTAATACCACTTCAGGCAGCAGTGCAATGAAAAATGTTTTCCTAAAAGAGCACGTTTCTGCTACAAGTAAATATTAACATGCCTGTCAAATCCTACCTTGATCAACTCTAATTCCAGCTTCTGAACAATACAAAGACATCCCCAAAGCCACTCATGATGCTGTGTCTCCTCTCTCTCCTCCCACTGCTTCATGATTGGAGAGACCATGTGGTGGTATTCCCACTCCAGCCAGGAAAGATGAAGTTGATCAATGAGCGCAACACTTCAAACAAACTTTGTGGTGCACTAGTATGGGCTGGGGGTAGTCTATTTTTCACTTTTACACAGAAGAAAGGCATCAGAATCAAACAACCAGCTACATCAGCAGTCTTACAGAATGTGACCAATCATGACGTGTGTTTGTATTTAACATAGGGACAGTTTGACACCTAAGGGTGTTGACAGACACTGTCCGTTCAACATCACATACCAACTGTTGTAGCTACATTAAATATTCATTGTGATACTATGTGGTGAGGAAACCACTTTTTATGGCTGCGTGGGTGGAGCTCCACAGGCATTTTGCCATCACCGTAGTAGAACAGAGGGTCATAACTGGAACTTGACCCTGTGTTCTCTTACAGTGATGCAGCAATGTCTGGTCAGCGCTGACTCCATCAGCACTGTACTTCATGATGGAGCTTCCCTCCATAGCACATTTGCCCCTCTTCCCATGGGTGCACTACTTTGGGAATGAACTTCCAGGAAAGCTGTGCATGCACGAGTATCGTGCATGCACAGTTTTGTCACCACCACCATCTTACAAATGGCACACTATCACAGCTCTGACAGCTGTGCCATCCACATAGAAACTACTGCTGCTGCTGCTCCGATATCGCTGCTGCCACTCCAAGAGCTGTGCTGCCACTGTACAGGTAAGAGCAGGGCACAGCCATATCAGCTCTGACCAGAATTTGTTTATTTATATGAATGAAGTACACTTACTTCCAGTTTACTTTACTTATATAGCAGTTGGCCAGCTGATGCACTATCTTAGAATGTTGGGTTCACCCATGTCAGTACAACAAAAATCTTTCTGATGGCAATTACAGAGCCAGCATTCTGCTGATGGTAAAAACCACAATAGGGAGTCTGTGCACCCAAAAATATGGATGAAGTGAGCCCGGGTGAAAAACGTGACAAAACTAGTGAAACAATACCCAAACTCATCCTATAATGCCCCACACAACAAGACATAGAAAATGAGTGTATTGTGGAGGGGCTGTGCTCCCTGTACCACCCAAATTAATATAACCAATTCCATGTCACACCACTGTTGACAGGGAGTACTAATTGTGATAAGTTGCACACAGGTAGAGGAAGGAACAAAGACAGGAGGCTCACATGCTGGGAAGTCACCCTTTACTACAGGACAGCGATATGTAACAAGAACAGAACTCATGTACACCATGCTGACAGTTGCACATCCCTGATATCATTCAGGAGCGCCCTAATAACATGCACCAAAACATCCCACCTCCTGCCAAATGCTCAGACCACTCAGTGCTCTAAAGCTGAGGTCACAACCGTGCCAGTTGGCAACCCACTGTCACTGTAATGATGTCGGCAATATTAAGTTGCCGTCCAAGTGTATACCAGAAAGTGGTATGCATTATTTCAATTTGCCAACAAGAATGTTGGTATATTTACGCATCATCTTAGAAAATGGTATGTATTATTTGCCAACAAGAATGCTTGGTATATTTATTTTAATGTCTTGACTGACTGCACTTATGAGATAATGTGTGGTGCACCAGTTCCATGTGCTGTAACTGCAGTAACTTGACTTTGTTATGCAAAGTTTCTTTTAAACATGGTAAGTTTTGATTTACTTTTTTTAAAGTGCCAGCAGCAAAGACCAAATAGCTGAAGTTAGTTGTCAGTTTATTTTCTTTCATACTTCATGATTATGAGGATATAACTGAGTACATAAATGTACCACTTATTGTTTTTTTTTCACTCAGGTATTGTAATGCAGTGGCAGCAGGAAAACTTTTTAATGTATGGGTGGGTAGATGGCTCTGTTTGCAGTGGCACCTGTAAGTTGCTGGCTTTAGCAAACAGAAGAAAACACAGATGACCCTACCTGTAGCTATAGTCATATCAAAGTCACACATGATCATTTCATTCTCCCCTTATATTGAACATAGAGAATACTGGATGGGCAACCATGCAGAACCAGTGTGTTCTGCCACAGAGGGATTCTGATTCCCTATGACCTCGACAGTGAAGCTTGAGAGGTCCATGGGAATCAGAACCCTGAGGTGGCAAAGCACACTGGTTGTGCGTAGAGCTGCTCATCCTGTATTTTTTATAGTGTATAGTACTGTGTGAAAAATTTATTTTGTGAGTTATTTTGCTTTTAAAATGAAACTGACTTATGCAGTCTCTAGAGGTTCTAGAATGCTGTTCAACCCCAGAAGGGTAGAACAGCATTCCATGACCTTGGAACTGTGGTAGAACAGCATTTTGAAAGGGACAAAATTCTATACAGAACAACATTCCATTATACACTACAAGTTTTTTTTTTCTTTTTGTCCTCAATTTCATGTGTATTTCACTGTTATCTTCAACATTGGCAGCATGTCCTGAAGCTCACATGTATTTCACTATTATCTTTATTATTGGCAGCACAATTAAAAAATAGGATTTGAGTTCTAAAAAGTTCTAAAATGATTAGAACCCTAGAACTTTTTCAAAAGTTCTAGACTAGAACTAGAACCCAGAAGTTCAGAGAACTTCAGAGGGTTCTGACAACCCTACTTGAAATCTGCTGTTCTTTTTTCCCTGAACTGCAACCTGCAGATTTACACTTACTCTTCTGTTTGTCAGAAGAATGCCGAAAGGCAGATTGTGTTACCCTTGGAGTCAGTTTTGTTCAGTCGGCACCACCTTTGATGTGAGCTCACAGCTGACTGGTCCTGTCAGTATCTGTCTGACAGCATACAGCAGTTGCTCCATGGGTTTGCCACTTTCCTTGACCACAAGGCTTAAAAAAGTGTCTTAACTTCACCTTTGCCATGGATACTCACTCTTCTTCCTTTCGAATAATTTGTAACAGGGCACTTTTCTTATTCTGCAACTCCTCATCTAGTTTCTGTTCAACCAAGGTTACTTCGCATTCAGCTGCAGCAGTGGTCATCATGGACTCTGCCTGTGCATCACCAGGTAATATCCCTTATTTTACCTTCAACACAGTATGCTGAGGAACAATCTCTTTTGCAAAAACTTCTTTCTCCAGATCTTGCTGTGTGCTGTCTGTAGCAGCACCCAGATGACCTTCAGAAATGTCCAATGCTACATCGCTTACCTCCACACTACTCTGGGTGGGGAAGGAAGCTATCTCCTCCACTCAGGACTTAATGCTCTCCATCTCCTTTCTGGACTCCTCCATCCTCCTAGCAGGAAGTCAGCATTTTCCCTTGAAAAAAGAGTAGGGGATTTGCCCCAGTATCTTGTCCATTATTATTCTCAATGATTTCAAGACTAGAAGCAGCAACAATTGACAGCTTCATCTTTGAAATCTCCTCATGCCCTCATGTGCAGCCTTTAAGGAGAATAGTAACTGTAGAGTTGAACTTAGTGGACAGGAGCAGGTTTGACATAGATTGATTTAAGGGCCATCTCCTACTTCCAGGTTGGATCCTAAGGCAGCCACCAGCACATGCACTGATATTCACTACTGTGTGATGAAGGACTGAGAAATCTAGATGAACAGCATATGCCAAATGTGGTGTCATGTTTTCATCTAGCCTGACCTCTGTCAAAAATTTCAGATTGATTCAATTACCAGTAAGTAATTTATGGATTAAAGATGTTTTTCTTCTGTCTGATCTGTTTTTTTTTTTTTACATCACTCATAGTGGAGAATCTTCTCTGCCTTTTCACAGTCTAATTTCATTAGCAACAGCATGGTCCCAAGTAACAGTTTCCATGCTCAGCCCTTTGATATCCTGATACATATAGTGAAACGTCTGCCTCCTGTCACCCCGGCTCCCACTTTTAGTATTATAACAAAATTCTGAATCATACTTCTAGACCACAATGCCAAAGAGTCAATATTGTCCAATAACCAAATCAGACATAACTTTCTCAATTGTACAATCAAAAAGGATTTTCAAATTGTATTCTGCAGTAGGTACATTCCTGACAGTTAAATGATGCTCAGAGGTACACAATGTTTCATAGAAAGAGAGAACAACTGCAACCCCATCCCAAAGCCCCAAGACCCGTAATATCCCAACTCTAGTCACTTAGTGGCCAGAAGAAGGCACCAAAAATCCTAAATGGCAGCTGCAAAGGAGTCTGTATTTGGGGTATCAATAGTCCTCCAGGGAGCCTTGTTCCTTCCTAATATATATATCCCTACCTATCTCCTGAGAAATAGGAAAAAACGAGGAAAGAAGTACTGTAGGCCTTAAGGGAGTGGGGCTCCAGTCATCACAAAAAACAGTAGATTTGTCATTATCAAAATTCAGTTACACACATTCAAACTAAGGCTGATTCTGAAGTTGAGAATAGAATTAGGCTGTAAGCCAATTAGAACCTTCCTCTACAACAGTAGTGTCAGTGGAAAGCAAAAAGTATTCTTCAGGTAAGTGTGAAGCCCTGTTTTGTGAAAACTGTTAATATTCACTAAGTTCCATGGTCTAATCACCTTGCTTTCAGAACAGCCATCCCATTTTTTTTATGTTGAAAGGATGCTTCATCAGTTTCTTAATGTGACCTCTTTTGTATGTTAATACTGCTGCTGAGAACACTTACTGTTGTAAGAGTCGTCTCACGAGCAGTCTTAGGGTATGAGAACTGCAAGCCAAAGATGAGGGGTTCTGATACCCTAAGAATGTAAGTGATACCACTCTTACAACAGTAAGTGTGGTCTCAGTAGTATCACTATATTATTGATCAAGCACAATCAGTAATAAACTAATAAAAAAAAAAAAACGACCTCAAACATGTCTGTTTCCAAGGCAGCTGCATGCAAAACACTCTTCATAGAATAAGAGTGTCTCAAGCACAAAGTAAAGGAGTGCTCTAACTGGCCAAAATTGCACCCTCAATCTATAAAAAAAGTTATACTGCCATGGTACTTCATGCCCAGTCCTATCATTATTACCAGACCATGTGCAATGTGGTACCATAGCAATATGTTACCTCTTTGTCACCCCTACTTGAGAGTGTTATATAATATATATATATATATATATATATATATATATATATATATATATATATATATATATATATATATATATATATATATATATATGTATACATAGTTTTTGCTGCCCTTCTCTGTACACTTTCAACCAACTTTCTATCTCCTTATGATAAGGCCTCCAGAAATGGAAACAATATTCAGAATGTAGGCATATAAGTGATTTGTGCAGCTGCACAATCACTGCACTCTTCCTGCTAACAATGTGTCTTTTTATTGTAGCTATAAAGACGTTAGATTCTTTATAATGACTTTGTGATGAGTACATTGTACTGTCATGCAGCTGACCTGGGCTAAGGTGGGCAGCTCAAGTGTCCATGGATTTTATTTTCAGTATCACAAAGCCCCTGGTCGGGGTGGGGAGTATTGTGCTACTTAACAATCACAGAAGACACCAGGACAATTTCTATGTTGGAGGTGGAGCACATGATGATTAACTTGGGGATTATTGACTCTCCCAAATTCTAGTTGCTTGTTTTATTACTATGCTTACTAGGGGGGCGTGAATACCTTTTCTCGAATATTTGGTATTTGGAAGCCAAATATTCAGAAAAAGGTATTCAGCATTAAGGTGTTTGGCAGAACCAAGTAAAAATCTAGAAGTAAAGGAACAGCCCACCCACCTCTCCCCAACCAAATCCAATTAAATATAACTCACCTTTCCCCACCCTCTTTGAGAAGTCCCATCCCACCCTTCTTCCCTCCTCAGCACCCAGAATATGTTTAATATTTGAAGCAATATTACGTGATGGGCAACTGGCACAACCTGCCCACCTCCATGGCTGGCTACCATCTTTGTTAACATAAAATGCGCTTGTTTGCACTAAACAAAAAATAACCGCTATCCGTCCCCCACCCTGTAGGTCTCTGCTCCCACCCTCTGCCCCGCCTGCACCCAATTGTAGTTAGAGGAGAAGACGACCAACGCAACCCGCCCTCCTCAATGGCTGGCCACTTTCTAGCAAATGATTACATGATCAGCGGGTTTTACTGTATACAGCTAACAAGTGCATGAGTGCTTTCATTCACAGGAAGGCAGCAGGGTCCTGCCAGGGTAGGGGTTGGGGGACGGCAATTATTTTTTTGTTTAGTGTAAAACAAATGCATTTTAAGTTAAGAAAGGCAGCAGTTGGCTGTGGAGGCAGGTGAGTTGTACTAGGCTACCATTGCGGGCTATTACTTCAGCTATTAAACATATTGTGGGTGCTGGGGGGAGGAGGAGGATGGAATGGGACTTATCAAAATGATGAGGGGATTGGAGTTATATTTAATTGGATTTGGGCTGGGGAGGAGGGTGGAAGGCTGTTATGTTTTACTTTTTTATTGCCCAAATACGAATAGTCCCCTGTTCATGAAGGGCTTCTGAATACAATATTCAGGAGTCCTTCTATTCATGTTATTCAGGAAATACTAATTGGACTTTGTACAGCCCTAATGCTTATGTCAGAGTTTTATGTTTAAATTAGAAAAAGATAAATGAGTTTGAAGAAATCTTTTACACAAAAAGTTTGATTGTACTGCAGATAGAACAGTATGTGCCTACTGCCTACTACAGATAACTCATCTGAAATCTAAATGTGTGCCTGGCAGTTTTCTTTAGAATGCTTGGGATTTTAAACAGATCTTGTTTTACCTATCCTTAAGTATGGATCTGTTGTGCCTTGTGATGAGGCCCCAAAAACAGGTTTTCCAGCACTTAATCTAGGGAATCTCTATAACCTCTGCTTGTATGTCTGCATAGTTATCTTCATTGTATCCTATGCTACTGTATCTTATTTCAATTGTTACCCCTTATCCTAAGCTATTGTATTTTATTGCCTGTTATACCCTGAATTCTCCTCTGTTCCATGCCTTTTTTTCCCCCAGGAAGCATCTGGAAATGAACAATTAGCTCAGTATGTCTTCCTGGTGAAACATTTAAATAAATAAATAAATACATTTAGAATCGCTGTGAGCCAATCAGATTGGGACTCTCTGTTTGCTTTTTCTATAATTGCTATTAAATACCGTGCTATTCATAGTTGCCTACGTAAATAACCTATCCTGGTCTGAATGCAGAGATAGTGCCCCTTTATCCCCCACATTTGCTGTCAATAGCAAACTTTATAAGACAGTTTTTATATATTAATACTAAGATTAATTATGTAGATTATAGATGGAAATTGGTCCCAGTACCAAAACTTGAAGGACATTGCCAGTAATCTGACCAATTGTGGACTGATGACACCTTATTGTTACTCCCTGGAACCCTATTATTTTAGACTGTTGCGTATCCAGCTTGTTAGTATTGGAGAAATTCTTATTGAATTCATTTTGTATACTAGAGAATTATATGTATTGGATTCACTGTTGATGCAGCATCCCATGATTTGAGCGACTCAATTAGAACGAGTTAATTTGGGTGAAGTCAAAATAGTGCATGTGAAATGGGCTATGATAGATTAAGAGTCCATGTTAAGTTCAATGCTTTCGATTTGGTGGGCAGCCATAGAGGTCGTTGGTGTTTGAAGTGTGTAGGTAGTTGTTTGTCAGACCAGTTCCAAGGTGATCGTGTAGTGTAGTGGTTATAGTCACTATATGTGTGGCTGGCAGACCTGGGTTCAATACTGACTGTGAGGAGATTTTTTTTTTTTAGATAAATAGATAGATATTTTATTTATAAAGCACCCTTTTCCAAAGACTCTGGGCACTGTACAAAAATAAAAAAACATACACTTAAATTCAAACACAAATATACATATAACAGAATACAACTGGGAGCATACAATTATCTATCTATCCCATAAAACTAAATATAAGTTAAAAGCATGATCAAGTTAAAAAATCACAGAACACTTGTTGGAAGAGATATGTTTTAAGGCTCTTTTTAAAGGCTTCCACTGAGGAAGCCTCCATTTTATAACCAGGCAGGGAGTTCCACAGGGTAGGCATGGCCACCGAGAATGCTGTATCCCCAGAATGCCACAACCTAACCCTAGGAACTCCCAGGAGACCTCCCCCAGTGGAACGAAGGGCCCGGGCTGGATGATAGGGACAAGGAGAGCTTACAGATGGATAGGACCCCTTTTGTGCAGGGTCTTATAGGTCAACAGGCCTATCTTGAAGACAACCCTCCACCAGACCAGCAGCCAGTGCAGTCCGCGGAGGACCGGGGTGATAAGCTCACATCTTTTAACCCCCGACAACAATCTTGCTGCCACATTCTGCACCAGCTGTAGCCTGCAGTGGTTGCCTCCAGATAACCCTAGATACAGGGCATTATTGTAGTCCAGCATGGAAGTGACAATAGCATGCACTAGCATGGTCAGGTCCTCAGGCTGGATCAGGGGTCGCATTTGGGCGATATTCCTGAGATGACAGAATCCACTTTTAACAATGGCTGATACCTGAGCATCAAGTGTCATGCCATTATCCAGGATCATGTCCAAATTCTTCACCTGTCTAGAGGGGGCAAGGGCACCGCCAACACTAGGTCAAGGGGTAGCAACCCACCCCCACCCCTGATGACCTGGATCCATGACCAGTACCTCAGTCTTGTCAGGGTTAAGCTTAAGCCAATTGTGAGTTATCCATGACTATTTTTTAATTCCTGTTCCACCCGCCCTTCCGACTTTGTTCCCCTCCACCTCCAGTGTGGGAAGATTTGATTGCCCCCCGATGTTCTCCCCCTTCCCTATTTGTGTTTCCCTGTAGAGTATCCCCTCTCCTGAGTTTTAACTTGTCCTTGAATTTCACTCCCCCGGTGGTAGTTATTTGAAGTACGGGGGTGTGTGGGGGCACAGCCCCCCACAGTAACATCAAGTACAGCTGTGTGCTGATTTTGTAGCATGCTGTAGTGGTCTTCACTGTTTTGCTTGTGGCTGTTTTTCATTTGTTCTTTTTGTTGGCTCCATTTTGTAGTCATCATTTTGACATGGAACCATTGATACTAGTGAATTATACAAGACTTTATCAAACGTTTTGGAACATTTAAGAAAGATAATGTCCACAGGGTTACCTAAATCCAGAGAATTTGCTTAACATTTTTGTAAAATGAGTTTGTAATATAAGATATGCTTTTGACCAAGCCATGCTGTGCTGATGCTGGATCTGTTACCCCTAGTTGCAATAATTAGTCTTCTATTTTATACTTCATGAAGGGCTCAAGTATTTTGCACACAGTGGCCTGTATTCATGAACAGTAAGTCCGGTGTTAGCACAACTTTACTTTGCCTTTACTAACCCAATTCAGCAATCTTCCATATTGTTCAAAAGCACAATGCTGAATCAAGGTGGGAACAGTTAAGCAAAATGGTGTTACTGCTAGAGGTAATATTAATGAATATACAATAGGCCAACAACTGTTAAGCTGATTGGTCTGTAGTTTTTAATATCTGACTTAGATCTTCTGTTTTAAACAATGACTACCGATGCCCAACTCCAGTCTCCTGGTACTACACATTGATACTCCAAATATTTTTAAATCTGTGACCTGTCTTTTCTTTATTGTTAAGGATATCTACATGAAAACTAAATCTTTATCCCTCACAGTCACTCCCAGCTGAGTCAGAGTCTGAAGCTGCAGTCGTAATCACCTGCCTGTGACAGCAGTCTGCTGCTGAGGAATTAACTATGATGTCACAAGAAGAGCATTAGGACTTCACTTCTAGACTCAGCCTCAGTTAAGGAGTAAAATTGGGTGGGAGTAAAGAGTTAGAGTAAGGGTAAAAATTTGGGCTTTCAGGCAAATATCCTGAGTGATAAACAAAGGAATTACTTCAGATTTGGGTTGCTTTGGGAAGTAGTGCAATTCAGTTCTACTTACAGTATATCGACTGTGATTATTTTGCTGGGGTGTGGATCCCATCTCTAAGAGTCAGGCTGCCAGTCTTTTAAAGGATTATCTCCTAGATGTAACACAATGCCATAATACATCAAAATACAAATACCGTAAATCATACTTGAAAAGAGGCAATCAGTCCAGCACTTGAAAACCACTGTTTAAAAAAAAACTCACAGGTGAAACAGGCTGCAGTGAAATGGATCCAAAGTCATCGTCTGTTACAGAAATGGCTTTGATTGCCCTCCAGGGATTCTTGAAAGCATGGTCTCCCACCTGGTTTTACATCTAGTCCAGAGCAGCCCAACTGACAAGGTCGTTTCTCACCAGACCATAATTCTAATAGTGGCACTCCATATTATGTGGGTCTCTACCTTCACAGCATTGTCCAAGCCAGTATTCTTATCAAACATAGCCTTATAATGCGGGATGACTAGGGGAAAACAATTATGCTGCTGAAACTCCCTGCATGATGGAATGCCCTGTACATTTCAAGCCCTGAAGCCATTCACTCTCCACTATGAACAGCATTTGACACTTCACCTCAACAATCAGCAGTGGGAGCTCCGCTAGCTTTTGCCATAAATCAAAGAGCCCCTCTGTGACACAAGCCCCACTTATAACTGTACAGTAGCAGGTTAACCATCTACTGGAATACAATTCCATGTGTCCCTACTTCCCTAATACCAGCATCCATACCAGTCCAGATGCTATCCAGAAGCCTGCACTCAGTGAGAGTCTTGATAAAAAAGAATACAAGGCTCCTCAGATCAGTCACCAGGATCCACATCTATGTAAACCTCAGGCTGTATTTGCCAATGTCAGGCAGAGGTACTATAATATGAGCATCCATACACAAACTACCACATCAAAATAAAGTACAATAAACCCACATAACTGACCTTAATCCACACCAAGTACTGTAATCACTCTAAATTCTATAGTAAAACTATGAAATACAATAAGAGAGAAACCCTAAAACCATACTGTGGTGTGTTTCAGATTAGAAACACAAGACTCAATTAGCTCAGCATCAGACAATTCAGTGACTTAAAACAGATTCAGATCATGGTAAATGAAAAACCTTAGGCTACACACTTTCACTTAAAGGAGAATGGCACTGAACCTACAAATCTGTTTTACTGACTGGGTAGGCCAAGCGGTCCTTTTCTGCCAACAAATTGTATGTTTCAATGTTTTTGTTACCAGTAGAAGCTGTTTTTTTTCAGTCTAACTTGTTCTTCTGTCCCTGCCTTCTAAACACTCTTAGCAGATAGAAAGCAAGACGTTTGTAAGTATTTTGACTAGTATAACATTCAAGGATACATGCTGGCATATGCAAGCTACATGCAAGTTTTCATGTAAGAATTATATGCAAGGAATATGTAGTGATTGTGACATTTTCTTTGCATGAAAAAAATTCCTGCAAGAGAAATTCTTCATGCAAGCAAATTCCTTGCCAATATCATCAGATGCAAGAAAAAAAAGTGTGTGGGGTTGCTGCACTACAGTATTGGTTTTACCTCCTGATTTGGGGCTAGACCCTATAACATTCTAGCTCTATAGTTGGGCATGCAATCCATTGAGCCGCTGATACTATGCTGATTAAGTGTCTTGCAAAAAAACTATATAAAAAGTTACACAGCAATAATCTTGATGAATTCTTACATGTTTCTCACATAGAAACGTAAACACTGACAGCAGCAAAAGACCATTGGTCCATCCATTCTGCCCTTGAAACCCTAACAAATCCAGGAACAACTGTGAGACAGGGAGTTTCAAAAAAACAAACAAAAAAAAAGCACAGTGTTGTAACTTCTCAGTCCTCAGTGATCAGTTTAAAATGTTACTTTAATGAACATTTAAAATAACTTACAGGGGTGGTGGAAAAACTAGGGAAGGCAGAAAATGCCCCCCCCGGCTAAATTAAGAAGTAGGGAGGACCTGGTGAGAGAGAAAAACATCTCAGGATGCAAATTAAACAAGCATTTCTCAATGCCGAATGTTGTCTCGCTGGCATTGGCATTGAAAGTGCAGGAGTTAGAGAAGCATAATAGGAATGGCAGTGAAGCATGGAACTGACACCAACCCCACCCCCACCCTGCAGATACTGACAGGCATTGGGGTGTGCCTTTGGGGTGTCAGCTGTAACGCTCATGCCATTTTATCTCACCCTACCCTGTAGACACTGACAAGTGTTGTGGCATTCTTTGGGGTCTTTGGGCCTTATACTTACCCCATTCGATAAAGAAATACACTGAGATGGGTGCAGTATAGGAGAATGGGCCTCACCCTACCCTGTAGACATTGACAAGTGTTGTGGTGTGCTTTGGGGTCTTTGGGCCTTATACTTACACCATTCCATAAGGAAATACACTGAGACAGGTGCAGTATAGGAGAATGGGGTGAAATTTAGGGCTGAACACTCCAAAGCACACCTCGATGCCTGTCACTGGCTGCAGGTGGGGGGTGGGAGAGGAATGGCATCAGCATTACAGCCAATGATCCCAAATCACAACCCTGACGCCTGGCAGTCTCTACAGGGTGGGGTGTTACAGTTGGAAACCCTAACATTGTAGGCGTTTGTTGGTATTTTTACTCCAAATGTTCAACATAGGCTTTTTGTGACCCCACCTCATGAAGAGCGGCATAATCAGTTTGTTAGCTGAAAGATGATTTTGCATAGCGGCTATGCCATTTGGCGACACAGGGACGAAAACACATTTTGGGCAGGATGTGGAAAATGACAACTGTATTGTTCATGAGGAGGTGTAAAAAAATGGCAACGTTGAAAATCTGGAGTGAAAATATGAACAATTGGTGAAGTCATGAACATGCATAGAAACTGCGCAACACACATCTGTAACCCAATTAT
Organism: Neoceratodus forsteri; assembly: GCA_016271365.2. NCBI lineage: Eukaryota > Metazoa > Chordata > Ceratodontiformes > Ceratodontidae > Neoceratodus > Neoceratodus forsteri. Next base: position 82,438,690 of record CM057453.1, read on the forward strand.
TTTTGGGATTTTTTAGCCACATTTTCAACATAGGCATTTTGGGACCTCCCCTCATGAACAGTGGCACTGTGATTTTGTTAATCTGTCCCAAAAGTTGATTTCCCACTGCAACCAAGCCATTGTGCCTCACAGGTGTGGAAACACATTTTGGGCAGGCTGTGAAAAATGACAGCTGTAAGCTGTACTGTTCATAAGGAGATGTGGAAAAATGCCAGTGTTGAAACTCTGGCATGAAAATATTGCAAATTTATGAAGTTACAAGGGTGCATGGAAACTGCGCAATGCACGCTTGTAACACAGTCATTTTATGGACTTTCATCACCAACTTTTCAACATAGGCATTTTAGTACCTCTGCTCATGAACAGTGTCACCGTCATTTTCCCAAACTGTCTCAAAAACTGATTTTGCACAGCAACCACGCTATTCTATGCCAGACGTGCGGAAACACATTTTGACCAGGATATGTAAAATGACAGCTGTACTTTTCATAAGGAGTTATGGAAAAATGCGAATTGTGAAAATACTACAAATTCACAAAGTTACAAGTGTGTGCGAAAACAGCCCAGTGCACCCTCGTAAAACAGCTATTTTTGGGATTTTGTTCACTAAATTTGCAACATAGGCTTTTTGAGAGCCCTCTCATGAACAGTGGCACTGTTGTTTCATTACTCGGTTCCGAAAAGTGATTCTGCACAGTGACTGCAAAATCACCTTTTGGGACTGAATGACACCATGACAGTGATTGAATTCATGAGGAGGGGCCCCAATAACCCCATGTTGAAAATTTGGTGCAAAAATTCCAAAAAATGCCTGAGATATGCACCAAAGTTGAAAAAACCCTATTTATGCCATTATACAGCTTACTGGCATTTCTTAAATTCGCAGTCATCTTTGAAGTGTGCAGACATGTTCCCGGTCCACTGACAAGCGTCAAGCTGGACTCCGGAGGTAAGTATGAGGTAGGGGGGTGGGGAGGCAGGGTGCTCAGAGGGTTGGTCCAGGTTGGGGCAGGGAGCTGGACAGACCGTGAGGGACCGTATTCTTCTTTACAGGTTAAAAACAAAAAACGCAGGACTTTTGTTTTATAAGGCATTGGCATGCTGGGGTTGGCTCCCAGCATGCCACCTGGAGTGTCTGAGGAGGGATAGCCTATTAGGGATTGGGCAACTTCGCTAAGGCACATACCAAAGGGGCAAGAGCCGAGGGGATTGGCACCCCTTAGCACATAACAAATTGAGGGGGGTTCATTATGCCAACGGGGAGTGGGCTCCCCCATCGGCACATAAACTGGGTCAGGGCATGCCGACAGGGGGATTGGGCACCCCCGAAGCTGGCATTGTGGCAGGCAGTGTGCCACCATGTTTACTCTAATGTTTCACCAGGGAAGACACGTCGGGAGGTGCTGCAGCGTATGACGAGCTTTGCTCTCATTGCAGCGGACCTTTCCTTAGATGTGCTCACCACATTATGTATTCCTGGTGTGGTGCCTGCATGGTGGCTTATTGGGGAATGAGGGACGCACCTACTGATGTATGCCCTGCATTCGCCCAACAGTGACCACGCCTCCAAATCTGCTACTAATGCAATATGTTGGCTGGAGCGCCAGCGTGAGCCAACATAAAAAGGAAGTAGCGTAGTAGAAATGAAAGGGAATCGCATTTTTCCATACCTCCTTATGAACGGTACAGCTGTCATTTTACATATCCTGGTCAAAATGTGTTTCCGCACGTCTGGCATAGAATAGCGTGGTTGCTGTGCAAAATCAGTTTTTGAGACGGTTTGGGAAAATGACGGTGACACTGTTCATGAGCAGAGGTACTAAAATGCCTATGTTGAAAAGTTGGTGACGAAAGTCCATAAAATGACTGTGTTACAAGCATGCATTGCACAGTTTCCATGCACCCTTGTAACTTCATAAATTTGCAATATTTTCATGCCAGAGTTTCAACACTGGCATTTTTCCACATCTCCTTATGAACAGTACAGCTTACAGCTGTCATTTTTCACAGCCTGCCCAAAGTGTGTTTCCACACCTGTGAGGCACAATGGCTTGGTTGCTGTGGGAAATCAACTTTTGGGACAGATTAACAAAATCACAGTGCCTCTGTTCATGAGGGGAGGTCCCAAAATGCCTATGTTGAAAATGTGGCTAAAAAATCCCAAAAAATAATTGGGTTACAGATGTGTGTTTGCGAGTTTCTATGCATGTTCATGACTTCACCAATTGTTCATATTTTCACTCCAGATTTTCAACGTTGCCATTTTTTTACACCTCCTCATGAACAATACAGTTGTCATTTTCCACATCCTGCCCAAAATGTGTTTTCGTCCCTGTGTCGCTAAATGGTATAGCCGCTTATGCAAAATCATCTTTCAGCTAACAAACTGATTATGCCGCTTTTCATGAGGTGGGGTCACAAAAGCCTATGTTGAACATTTGGAGTAAAATACCAACAAACACCTACAATGTTAGGGTTTCCAACTGTAACACCCCACTCTGTAGAGACTGCCAGACGTCAGGGGTGTGATTTGGGATCATTGGCTGTAATGCTGATGCCATTCCTCTCCCACCCCACCTGCAGCCAGTGACAGGCATCGAGGTGTGCTTTGGAGTGTTCAGCCCCAAATTTCACCCCATTCTCCTATACTGCACCTGTCTCAGTGTATTTCCTATGGAATGGTGTAAGTATAAGGCCCAAAGACCCCAAAGCACACCACAACACTTGTCAATGTCTACAGGGTAGGTGAGGCCCATTCTCCTATACTGCACCCATCTCAGTGTATTTTTTATCGAAGGGTAAAAGGCCCAAAGACCCCAAAGAATGCCACAACACTTGTCAGTGTCTACAGGGTAGGGTGAGATAAATGGCATGAGCTGCTACAGCTGACACCCCAAAGGCACACCCCAGTGCCTGTCAGTATCTGCAGGGTGGGTGGGGTTGGTGTCAGTTCCATGCTTCACTGCCATTCCTATTATGCATCTCTAACTCCTGCACTTTCAATGCCAATGCCAGCGAGACAACATTCGGCATTGAGAAATGCTTGTTTAATTTGCATCCTGAGATGTTTTTCTCTCTCACCAGGTTCTCCCTACTTCTTAATTTAGCCGGGGGGTGGGGCATTTTCTGCCTTCCCTAGTTTTTCCACCACCCCTGTAAGTTATTTTAAATGTTCATTGAAGTAACATTTTAAACTGATCACTGAGGACTGAGAAGTTACAACACTGTGCTTTTTTTTTTGTTTATTTTTTTGAAACTCCCTATCTCATGGAAATGGGAGCATTAAAAACAGAGGCGGGAAGGATGTGGAGGCAAAAAGGAAAAAAAGAGTAGTAACAATTAGACTGGTAACAAAATCTAGAAGCCCATGTGTGTGAATGCTAAAAGTCTAGGAAATAAGATTCTGGAACTACAGGCCATCAAGGTGGAGGCCAACCTGGAAATTTTAGCAATTATCAAGTAATGATGAACTGAAGACCATGATTGGGACATGATCATACCAGGCTATACTCTGTTCAGGATGGACAAGATGGGAAGAAATGGAGGGGGTGTGGCACTTTATGTGAGGGAAAGCATAAAAGTGACAGAGATACAGAGAATATGGGGGGGGGGGCAGAGGTACTGTGGGTTACCATGGAGAAGGATAATGGTGCCACTATTCACAGTGGTATACTCCACAGACCTCCGTCACAGGGGAAGGAGTGAGATTAGGTAGAAGTGGAAGCCACTGGTAAGATGGCAGAAAAGGGGAGGTGCTGCTGGTGGGGGACTTCAATCTGCCGGATGTAGACTGGAGACCCCCAGCTGTTACATCAACTAGAAGGGTCAGCATCAAAAGCTGTATGAAGTGAGACTAAAGGACCTCAATATGTACACTCTGGAACAGAGGAGAGATGGGGGATATGATAGAGAACTTTGAATACCTCGCTGGGGTAAATAAGGTACAGGAAGGAAGTATTTTTTTTACAATAAAAGGTAATCAAAAACAAGGAGACGTGATATGAGGCTGGAGGGGGTAGATTCAGGAGAGATGTTTGGAAGTACTTCTTCACAGAAAAAGTGGTGGATTCCTGGACCAGTGGAGGCGCTGGGGGCAAACACAATGCTGGGTTCAAGAATGCATGGGATAAGCACAAGGGAATCATAGTGGAAAAGAAGGGGGGAGGGAGAAAGAGCTGTAGACTGGGTACAGTCGGCGGTAGTAGTAGCGTAGGTAGGGAGAAATGGGCAGACTGGATGGGCCAAGCCGTCCTTTTCTGCCATTAGCTTCTATGTTTCTCTGTTTCTGTGTAACTATGATCAGCAGTAATAGTATCATGCGTGGCACCCAACCTGAAAAATGACCTCATATGTAGATACAGTACTTGCTCTTTAAATTGTGCCGACCCTGCTACTGTCTCCCTTCCTGGACCCTCTGGAGAACATGTGCTTCATCTAAATGAGGCTATCTTGGTGCACAAGATTCTAAATCAAGAAAAAGAGACAAAACAATTGTAAGGTGTTTATACACCACTTCAAAATTTCCCCAGAGAAATACATGCCTCTCTAGTACACCACAATTATCAAAATGTTTGACATTTCAGCTGATTCCAAAAGGCAGTACTTCCCAGCAGTTTAATAGGTTTTTAAGTGTTTCATCAGTCTGTGCCAATACCACCCATTCATTCCTCATACTAGAGTTGGCAGCAAGTAGTAGTACTCTGTCATGAACCCAAGTACTGTACTTTATGTACACACAAATTCTTTATTACTGTAAGCTGCATCGAGCATATCATTATTTAAACAGCACGACATTCTTGAAGAAACTTTGAAAAACATGCTTTATAGATACAATCCAGTGAAGATTTGATATCTTTCCTTCATTTTCTTTACCCATGTGATTTATAATTATGGCAATGAACATAAAAATAGGCTCACTGTCACCCAGATTTCATCTGAGTTGCTTGTCTACACAGACATAACAATTCTGTGTCATAATATTATAATCAGCTACTGCAGCAACGGGCTGTGATGTCTCAAGCAGAGATGTGATGTCAGATGTAGAAAAGCAGCCAGACCAGATGAAGAGCAAGGGACAGGGATCCAACTTTTAAGTTAGTGACCATATTTACAAACAAAAAAGGGAAACACATGATATATAAGTTTTAGGTTTCTCCTTAGACAGCAGGGATTCTTTAAAGGCAGGTCCAGGTTTTTGAACTACATTGCTCAGAAACTATGATGTCACTATTAAGCATGACCCACACAGCTACTGGACAAACAAAACCGAGCCTTGAACTGGACTCTGGGTGCCCATACAAGTGGACCATTTTCAGCTGCATGTTTACAGCTTGTTACAATTTGTTGCTCCTAGGGGGCATTGCTGCAGGACAATATACAGCTCAAACAAACATTATTTCCATAGAAGTCAATTGGACTCTGTGACAGCACAATGTCATCCTGTTCGGTAGCGTGGCCCCCGGTAGATGCATAATGTAAACACGTGACTGAAAGTGACATGCGATTCTGGACTCAGTTTTCCAAAATTCAACAAATATACAAGTCTGTCTCATCAGCGACTGCACAGTTTATTGTCAGTAGAATTTAAACTGAGTTCCCTAAATACTGATCTTGGACTATAAACAAAAATTTGTGTTTGGGATTGTCCGAGTTTTAATTGCAGGTAACCCAAAATTCCCCTTTCCAAAAGGAACCTGCCATTTTGTTTGTCTCCTTTTCCTTTGGTAATACAGAAGCAAAATAGCCTGAAAACAGTATTAAAAAAAATCACACCTAATGAAAACTGAGAACTAAATCTGCTTCAGGCTCTCTAAACTGGAACATGCCCTGAAAGTTTTATGCCTATAGTGTGCTGACTGGGATTCTTTCTGCCACTGGCCCTGGGACTCAACTTATAAAAAAGATGTTTAATTTCAGGGCTCACTCTGTCCAGGGGTTTAAAACTTTTGCATAAAAAACTCATGTAATGTGAAATAAAGTTGATACATTAGTGAAAGGAGAAAGTCCAGAGGGGGTATTGCTAAGCTTAATGGAGAAAAGGGAGCATGTGAGGAGGAGGACCCTGTAAAGGCATCTATCCTAAATAGATACTTTTGCTCAGTATTTACTGAAGAGAAGGTAGGGCAGGGCCCACAGCTCAGCATCATGGACACAGGGGGGAGGGAGGTGAGCACTACTCCCTTCACAAAAGAAAGGGTCCCACAAGAGCTTGCTAAGCTCAGGGTGGATAAGGCAATGGGACCTGATGGCACACATCCCAGAGTACTTAAGGAGCTAAAGGAGGAACTAGCAGAGCCATTAGCAGAATTGTTTAGTGAGTCTCTGAGCACAGGAGAGGTCCCAGAAGACTGGAGAAGGGTCATGTGATCCCACTCCACAAGAGTGGAGCAGGGAGGAGGCAGGGAACTACAGACCGGTCAGTCTTACCTCAGTAGTGGGCAAGATTATGGAGGCACTCCTTAAGGAAAGGATAGTGCAACACCTGGAATCCATAGGGGCACAGGATCCAAGACAGCATGGGTTAACAAAAGGAAGGTCCTGTCAAACTAATCTCATAGATTTCTTTGACTGGGTAACCAGAGTGGTGGACCAAGGGGGAGCAGTTGATGTCGCCTACCTTGACTTCAGCAAAGCTTTTGACACTGTTCCACATAGAAGATTGATAAATAAGCTAGTAGGCTCGGGTGGTCAGAAGTTGGTCAACTGGGTGGCAAACTGGTTGACTGACAGAAAACAGAGAGTGGTGGTAAATGGTATACAGTCAGAAGAGATGCAAGTCACAAGTGGGTACCTTAGGGATCAGTCCTGGGGCCAGTCCTATTCAACATCTTCATTAGTGACCCTCGAGATGGACTAGAGGGTAAGGCTTGTCTGTTTGCAGATGACACCAAGATCTGCAACAGAGTAGATGATCCAGATGGGGTGGGCAGAATGAGAAGAGATCTGGATAAACTAGCAGAATGGTCAGAAGAGTGGCAACTGGGATTTAATGCAAAGAAGTGCAAAATCATACACATAGGGAAGAGAAACCCTGAAGCCACTTATAGGCTGGGAGGGGAGTTGCTAGCAGTCACAAAGGAAGAAAGAGACTTGGGCATCATCATCACTGATGACCTAAAATCATCCAAGCAGACCTCTAAAGCAGTAGGTAAGGCTAGGGGGGTGTTAGGGTGTATTAGTAGGGGTATCACAATTCTGAAGAGGGAGGTAATAATCCTCTGTACAAGACATTGGTTAGGGCCCCATCTGGAGTACTGCGTGCAGTATTGAGGCCACACCTTCACAAGGACATTAACCAAATTGAGGCAGTCCAGAGAAGGGCAACCAAAATGGTGCAGGGACTGCATCAGAAGACATAATGAGGACAGATTAACGGAGCTCAATATGTATACCCTTGAGCAAAGGAGGAGAGAGTGATATGATCGAGACATTTAAACACCTTAAGGGCATAAACAAGGTGAAAGAGTCTAACATGTTTAAATATAAGAAAAATAGCAGGACAAGAGGACACAGCATGAGATTAGAGGGAGGCCGATTAAGGGGGAATGTGAGGAAATTCTTTTTCACAGAAAGGGTGGTAGATGCATGGAATGGCTTACTACAAGAAGTGGTGGCTATGAATACAGTGCAGGGCTTCAAACAGACATGGGATAGGCATAAGGGTGCAATACAAATGACTATGAATAGATAGGTCACTGACAGAGCAAAGGCCGATGGCACATTTATAAGGTAGAAAAAGAAACGGGCAGACTGGATGGGCCTTGCGGTCCTTATCTGCTGTCAACTTCTATGTTTCTATAAGATTATACCAGCTGCTATTCTTATGCCCTGAGACAGATTCATCAATGAAGAGAGAGAAACTAAGCTTCAGGTTTACTGTACATTCACAAATAGATGCTCCACATTTTGCAGTGTGTCTTGCATACAATAAGATTCCACACACTGGTTGAGTAAACTGACAACTACACGTGTACTTTAATTATTTATTTAAAAGAGTTTTACCAGGAAAGGCATACTGAGTTTTAAGAGAGCTTGTTTCCAGATGTGTCCTGGGGGGAAGGGGGAGAGGGGTTAAAACAGGAAATTACTCTTATATATACAGTAATACAAGAATACAAACATTTTACAAAATGCAGTATAACACAGCATTTTGCAATAAGATATGTTAACATAAGGGGTAAATATTAATAGTGCACGTTGTGCAGCATGACTGCAGGGATAGCAGGCACACATAAGATGTTATTAATAATTAAACTGGGTCAGGGTGAGGGGGGTAGTTGAGGGGACAGTTTGGAAGGGGGGAGGTGGAGTGAGAGAGAGGTGGAGTGAGGGGAGGGGTTGGAATGCCCAGGAGTAGGTGTGAGTGTGAAGAAAGGAAGGAATGGGTGAGGGGTGAGGCAAATTAACTAAGGGCAGTTACAGGAGGGCACTGTGTGGACTTGGAGTAAAGAAGAGAGAGAGCCTTTGCAGGAAGCAGAGTGAATGGTTAGGGGAAAAGAGTTCCAGAGTTTAGGAAAGTGGAAGGAGAAGGTAGCCTGACAAGCCAGGGATTTATGAGAGGGGAGCAAGAGGGAACAATAGCTTGGATTATGGAAGGAGTAAGAGGAGGGGCGTATAGGGAAGAGAAGGGAGCACAGATTGGGGGGAGGGAAGCCAGCCAGAATTTAGAAATGAAAGAGGCAAAGTGGGTAAGGTGGAGGTCTTCTGTGGAAGGGAGGGAGAGAGCAGAGAACAGTGGTGGGTGCGGTGAGGACAGTTATAGGCAAAACGGCAGAAGAAGTGGAAGAGGGGGTCCAGTTTGTCTAGGGTGTACCTTGGGGTGGTACTGTAGATTATGTTTCTGTAATCAAAGATGGAGAGGATCATCTTAGTGATAACATCATGGTGGCAGGCAATGGAATGCAGCTTTTGTGCCTAAAAAGGGCACCAAGCTTGGGGTGGAGTCTTTTGCGACTGACATATATGTGCTGTGAGATGTCAAGGTGTCAGTCAAGCCAGACACCAAGATGTTTGAATGCGGGCATGTCATCAGTTGTGCTCCCATCTAGGGTGTGGAAGGAGGGGAAGGATGGGAGCTTGGAGATCCTCAATCTAGTGCCAAAGCACATAGAGACCATTTTTTTTAGCTTTTAGAGATAGTTGATTTGACCTGAACCATTTCGGGACAGTATCAAAATCAAGTTGAAGCTTGGATATTAACTCAGCAGGAGAAGACTGTCACAGCATATGGGAATAAACATCAGACGAGGCAAATTTACAGGTTTAAAACACACCATGGTGTGATATTTATTTTTTAAAACTTCGAAAAATAATAAATGAAAACAAAAAAATTGCAAAGAAAATCACTACTTAACATCAGTAGTTTCTCACACAATACAGTCCTGGATTCTAGAGCTCCTAAGGCCCTTCTCATCTGCATCCAACAGCTTGTCTGCAGTAGCACCTCTCTCCTTCACTCTCGAGACTGAACTTTACTAGACTGAACTGAAGTAAACTCTATGCAAAGGTTTTTATATCTTTTTGGTAGGTTCACCTGACTGAGCCCTTACATGTCTGGGCATGTTTCAAAACCAAGGGGGAAGGGTATTGTGTCATGGGATTTCCTTGTTCAGTTAAAGGTACAGTGTATATATATCCCCAGATATTGACTTTCTGTATCTCTGATCCACAGTAACTAAGCTCTTTTATACATAGAACCTTATATAGTAACAGGTTTATAGTGTGAATTTGTGAAAATACCTTAAGGATTTCTTATAACTGTATTAATCATGAAATTATTATTGTTTTATATGGCTTCTGAGACCTTTTTCTTTAAAAAAGTTTTATTAATTGTATTCATTCCTGCTATCTCAAATAGCCTTCATGTTTTTTTGTACACGAAATGCACTTATGCACTTTACACAACACCTCTCCGGGTGTTTGGCACCATTCCAGGGACTGGATGGATGAAAGTGGAAAAAGAATGAAAGGAGAGAACTAGTAGGAAGTTTAGTAGGTACAGTAAAGAGCTACGCTAGGTGGCCAACCTAGGATGGGGGGGGAAGAAAAGCAAAGAGAAAACTGTTAACTGTTGTGCAACAGAAGTTTTGGTAGCTAGGAAATAAGGAGATAGAAAAGTGGTCTATCAGTCACAGCTGAGGGTGTAACCTAACTCTGCCACAAAGACCCAGAGGCAAACAGGACCATGTCATCTGTATACATGTCAATGGATGCAGATGAACAGGCAGAGGGAAGGTCATTGAGGAAAATGGAAAAAAGTAGTGGACCAAGGACAGAGCCTTGGGGAACACCAGTGTGAATGGGGAGAGGTGGGGATAGGGATTTGCCAGTTCACATGGATTGTGATCTACCTATTAGGTAGGAGTTGAACCAGTTTGTTGCGGAGTCTGAAAGACCCACTGATTTCAATTTGTCAAGGCAAAGAGGGTGGGAGACACTGTCAAAAGCTATCACTAAATCAACAAAGGTGGTGGTGAGGAGGCGCTGGTCCATCCCAGTGTGGATGGCATCAGTGAGCATGAGGAGAGAGAAAGTGGTGGAGTGGTGTTTGAAAAAGCCAAACGTGGAGGGGGTGAAGAAAGAAGAGGAGTCAAGAAAGGGAGAGAGCTGGTACAGAACTATGTGTTATTGGAGCTTGGATAAGGTTGGGAAGAGGGCAATAGGGCAGAAATTGCCAGGAGAGGAGTCACCACCTCCTCTTGGCAGAGGTATGACTATTGCATGCTTCCAGTAGTCTGGGATGGAGGTGAGAGAGAAGGAGAGGTTGAGAAGGGAGGAGATGGGAAAGGCAATAGCAGGGGCAGAGGGTGAAGGAGCTTAGGACCTAGTCTATCAGGGCACCTGCCTTTAAGGGGGTTGAGAGCCAGGAGGTCTTTTAGGGTAGTAGCTGGGGTAACTGGTTAGAAGGAGAATGGAAGTGCAGGAGGTTCCTGGGAGGAGGGTGGGGTGGGAGGTGGAAGGGGGGAAGGCAGAGAGGAGTGAGGAAACACAGGTGGTAAAGTAGGAGTTGAAGGCAGAGGCTACAGAAGGGGGGGGACAGAGATTAGGGAGTCACCTACCTTGAGGACAGGAGGGTCAGACTGGGTTGGGGCTGAAGAGGGCATGGATGACTTTCCAGAACTTAGGAGGGGTAGTTAAAATTTTTCTAGAAAGAGGAGGAAAAAAACTCAGCCTTTGCTAGTCTGGTGGCACAAGTATTCCTCAAGGCACTGTACCTGTTAAAGTCTACCGGTGTCAGTGGATTTGCACTTTTCTTCTATATGTATTTTATGCTTATATCCCAATTTTTCCCGGAGAGTCCCAGAACCCCGGCAGACACAGCAGTGCGTGCATGTGGAGGCACACATGCACTCCCGGCTTCACCCCTTCTGCCCCCGGTTATCACCTGCCCCATAGCCTGAATTGCCATCTGTCCTCCACCGTTGGCAACCGAGGGCCAGGAAACCCCTCATCCCTCCCTGAGATAGGAGAGCCACCTGTCAGCAGCTCAAGCCTGCTCCATGCCCCGCCTTGACAACCCAGGCTCGTTCCCGAACCCAGGTCGCAGGGTGGCACGAGGTGCTGTGGCCAGCATCTCAACCCTTAGCGCCACTGGGCTGGCTTAGGATTTATACTTTTTCCAGGCCAGTTCACATGCCTGGAGGCAGGCCAGAAATTCAGCTGAGATCCAGGGGAGGTGAGAACCTCTGTCCCTGGTTTTCCATAAGGAAGCATGCTGGTCCTAGATTAATAGGAATTGGAACGGAAGTAATCGAGGACTTGGTTGACATTTGGCTGATTTACTGGCTACTGGGCAAAGGCACCATTAAACAGCAAAAATAAACAAATTTATATTATTATTGTACCATTCACATAAAGAAAACTGACACAAACTGTCTGATGGGTCCATCTATGCCTGATCTAAGTGACGAACAGTTCTTGCAAGGAAGGACTTGCCTGCATCCTGACAACAGACTGTAAATTCTATGAATAACATACATCCCAGTTTCTCCTTGATTGCGTTCATTTTTGGCACCATTCCAAATCACCCCATCCCATACCTGACACTTCTTGCAATTTTCAACGGAAATGGGCTGGATTTTCAAAAGGTGCCAAATGCTGCAAGGCCCGGGTTGGCTGAACATTTGGCGCATAGAGCTTGCACCATTCTCCTGGCCAGAGATTGGCATTTTCTATCCTCTGCCCTAACTGCTACATGTTAAACTAGCTGTTTGGTAATCTAGCTTGCGTCAGTCTCAGGTACTTTTTTTTATGGGGCTTATGCCAAATATTTGGTGCAAGCTGCCATAAATCAGGTAAACTGTTGCGACTGCACCTCACCTACCTAAAATAGGGCGTAGTTACAGTAAAGATGTTTGGAGCAGCTGTGCCAACATAAGACTTGGGTGCAAGGCTTGATGCAAACCCTGCATCCTCCTTTCAAAGTCCAGTCCAATGTCTTCAATCTTCTCCCAGCTTTTAGGACAAAACTATGAACCAAGAGACATATTTATTTATTTATTTGCTTTTGTTTACTGGTAAGTCACACTAGACATCCATGTGCCTATTTTCAGGTGCGACCCGGGAGAGTTACGGACATGAATTTTACAGATACAGTGAGTAATACAGCTTATACATACAGTGAAGTGACTGGTACATCTTTTCATACAGTGAGGTGGCTGAATATAATTTTTACATACAGAGGAGTATCAGAGGACATAGAGAAATGACAGTCAGTACAAAAGCAATACATGAGCCCAGGGGTGGTTACAGATGGCCCGGGGGAGTTAAGCGCTAGGCCACATATAGACAGTGAGTGTTAACCCAGTTAGTCATTGCTTGGCCAGGTAGTCAGGAGAGTAAGTGCAGTGGTCCCAGAGGGCGTGGAGGTCCTATGAGCCAGCGTAGTGTAGGACAAGACTACAAAGTGCAGGGGCAAGTGGAGGGGCCCTTCAGGAAGTTCCAGAGGGAGGTTTTAAATCCATTGTGGGAGAGGGAGGACCGTGTAAGGATTGGGAATGAGTTCCATAGTTTCGGGGCGTAGCTGGTGAAGGCCCGGTCGCCCGTGAGGGAGCGTGTCCTAGGTGACTGGGTGGGAGAGTGCCGCCCTTTACCTAAGATGGTAGGTGGAAGTGTCAGAGTTGAGGGGAAGGGCAAGGGCAGCAGGGATGGATGTCCTGACGATGTTGTCGATGAAGTTTCCTATTACGAAGACACGGTGCTTCTCGGGAGGGAGCCACACGAGACGAGAGTAGAGGTCGCAGTGGTGTGTGAGGGGAGGAGCAGAAAGTGCGAATCAGCAGATGCTGTTGTAGGCTGTATCCCATTTCAAGAGGATGGATTTCGGCACGGTGGCAAAGGTCACGAGTGCATAGCAGAGGGAGGGGAGGGGAGGAGAACACCCCTGGCTAGAGCCACCCGAGCAGCTGGGGTGAGGCAGTTTTTTGCTCTGTATGCGAGACCGAGCTTAGCATTCGTAGCCTTACAGATGTTTCAGACATGTAGGGAGAGGTCCAGCTGGGGGTCCAGTGTGACGCCAAGATACTTGATTACGGGAACTGTTTGCAGAGGCAAGCCGTCAGCCCCGTGGATTAAGAGGGGGGCGGGGCAGGATTTTATTCTGCTTAACGTAGATTCACATCCTCTGGGAGAATTCAAATTCAAGTTTATTAAAGAGGGCAAATTGAAAGTAAAACAGTCTTTTAAAGTTGTGTCATGCAACAATGAAACACAAGGGAACAGACTGAAGACATTTCCTTTTAAAAATGCAAGCATTTGTCAAGGGTATTTGCTTGCATATCTGTTTTCATTTTTTTGGTGGTCACTTGAACAGCAAGGTGTCACTGGCTCAGTAGGTTGCACATTCTCCTCAACTGCTAGATGGTTATAGGTTTTATCCCCTCATCAGAACCAGTACTGTAGTGCAATGCCCCCTCCTCAACACAATTTTTCTTGCATCTGGTGATATTGTCAAGGCATTTTTCTTACAGAAAGAAAGGAATTTTTCTTGCAAAGAAAATGTCATAGTCCTTAACATATTCCTTGCATATAATTCTTACAAAAAAAACTGCATGTAACTTGCATATGCCAGCATATATTCTTGCATGTTTTAAATATTTAACAAAGTTCTTTCCTTTTTTGGTAACAGCAGAGATATACTCTTGTTGTCAGGGATATACCTTGTTCACATAAACATACAAACATTGACAATGTTGGCAGAAAAAGACCAGTGGTCCATCCAGCTTGCCCATAGCTCCCTATCAAACCTCAGGACCTCTTGTTCACACAGGGTACTAGCCCTTATTATCCATTCTCCTGTTCCCTTCTCTACTACTACCACCCTGAGTAACCACTAAACTCTTCACTTTGTCCAAGCCATGCTTGAAATCAGTTTTTGGGAACTATGACCTCAGCTGGCAGACTATAAAATACAACTTTCTCATATCCTCCTTGAACCTCCCTTCCGTTAGTTTCCACATGTGCACCCCAGTCCTTGAACTGTTATTCATGCTAAAAAATTCCTTGTGGTTTGCCCTGTTTATTCCTTTCAGGAAGTCAAAGGTCTCCATCAAATCACCCCTCTGTTGTCTTGTCTCCAACAAGTACATGTTCAGTGCCTTGGGCTGATCCTCATAAGATCTGACTTGCTGGCCCTAAATCATCCTGGTCACCCTTCACTGCACTATCTGTCATGTGCCATTATCTTTCCTGAGGTCAGGACTCCATAACTGGACACAGGACTCCAGCTGCGGCTTCACCAATAATCTATAAAGAGGTAGTAATACCTCTTTTTTTCTACTTTCAATAATCTTTCCAGCAAATCCCAGCATTGTAAGTGCCTTACTATAGGCCTTGTTGCACTGGTTTGATTGTTTGAGGGAGTCACTAATGATAATTTCTAGGTTCCTTTCTTCAGCTGTGGTGCTTGGCTTTACCCCTCCTATACAGTACTCTGTCCTGAGGTTTTGATCCCTAGGTGCATCACCCTTCACTTTTTGGCACTGAATTTCAACTGCCAAACCTCAGACCACCTCTTAAGCCCCTTGCAGGTCACTCTGCTTCTCCCTTATTCCCTCATTGCTATTTACCCCCCCCCCCAAAGAGCTAAGAGTCATCTGCAGAGAGACACAACTTGAAGAGGACAAGACTCAGGACGGATCCCTGTGGCATCCCACTCATGACTTCCTTCTCTTCTGATTGACACCATTAATCACAACCCTCTGCTACCTCCCCTAAAACCAATTTCTTACCCATCTTACTATGTTCTTTGCCTCACCCAGATCCTCCATCTTCTTCAGCAATCTTCTGTGAGGCACTGAGTTGAAAGCCTTTCTGATGTCAAAGAAGAGTTTATTCATGGCATGGCCCCCATTCAGTGCCCTCATATGAGCCCATGCTGTTCACTATCCTAGAGACAGTTGCTTTCTAGGCAGTCCACTAGGTCTTCTTTGACCATTGACTCCATCAATTTGTCATGCCATGCAGACAACTGGTGTTCAGAGTAGGTATCACTTACTGCATCGGGGGAGACTGGGCTGTAGGCAGCTGCTGAAAGACAGTGTGCCTCAGCTGGGAGGGCTGGCAATGGATTCCAGACATTTACCCACAACAATGATACGACTGATGGGTCTGTAGTTCCCTGCTTGCTCCTCCTCTCCCCCATTTAATGGAGTGAAACTTTGCCTGCTACCCTACAGTCTGTCAGAACTACTCCATCTTTAATGAACCATTGAATAGTTCTAGGAATGGTTTAGCCAGTTCTACTGCCAGTTCCTTGAGTACCCTCATTAGATGGTGCTTTGCCTTGAGGAATATGCTCGGTCCCATGAATGACCATCTCACATACTCAGGACCTATGCATCCTGTGTCATTCATGCCAATGTGGAAGAAGACTGTGGTCTGCTCCTCCCCCAGATGCATTGCTTGGCCCTGAACAGCACTTGTTTCTCTTCCCACTCCAGGCACCACCCCTGCTCCATTCCACCTTGCCTGAGGTACTATTCTCTATCCTCCACCTCATTCTTGCCCTGACAACTGAATTCCCAATGACTATGTCCTCCCTTCTCCTCCCCTCCCTTCTCCTGTCTTTTCCTTTCTAGTTCTTGGCAGATTAGGTGTCCTGTTGCCTGAACTGTCCCCACCAGCCTCAGCCACTTGCTGACCCCCTCAACCTTGCTAGCCAGAAGCTGATACATGTTGTTGATGTCCACTGGTGAGGGTGCTCTCTTACAATGTCTACCACCTCTCTTCTCCACTATGGTCCATCCCTCCCATTAAAAATCACAGTTCCAGACATCTTTCTCTCAATACGTCCTGTCACAGCCCCCCAAGCCTAGTGTCTATATCCCAATACAGCAATGGATGAGCCTAGCAAGGATATATAATAATGACATAAACTGCATCACAGTTCTAGCAAGCTCTGGGCAGAGCTGAAATGACTGTGGAGAGCTTTTGGGATGTGTTTACACATTATTAATGAATTTGCACAATGTAGATCTGCTAAAAGGCAGTTTCAATGTGGTCTTCCTTTTACACAGTTTTACAATGTGTTTTCCTAGAATATGTCTGCTGATTGCTATATATTTTGCCTGGATAGTTCACAGAAGACATGGCATCATATTTTCAGTGGGGCTCTACATCTACACAATATTATGCTGCATTGTGTAAAATCAAAACACACTGAAAACAATATTTTACATCTGGACTAGGTTACCCTGAATAAATACATTATAAAAAGGGTAAAATCATGACCCCACTGAAAACAAGATATCATATCTAATCTGGGACATCCTGAGTAAATACAGTGCAAAAATTTGTAAATGAAGATCCCTGTGACAATGATATGTACCATCTCCTCTGCGCTACACAGGATATAAAATATAGGATACGATATATTTAAAGGAACTGTACTGTAAACAAACTTCACTCTGTTCACTGACATAAACAAACAGTTTCTTTATTGTTTTATAACATATTAGATTGCAGTATTTATTTCGAATTTTATGGTCATGAGGATGGTGTGTACAGTGTGTTTGTGTGAGTGTGTCTGTGTATGTGTGTTTGCTGTTGGTCAATATATTTGTTTTCCCAAAAAGTACAGTAAAAATGCCTGTTGGTTGCTATATATTTAGCCTGAAATGGATAGTTCACAGAAGACCTGGCATATGTCTGAGACAGTACTTATCAGATAGTGTCTTAAGAGGTTAGAAAAACAGTGTAAATCTTTTTTGGAGATCCCTTGCTGAACAAGGGTGTCATTTATGAAGTATGAATCTTTCTTGAAAGAGAATACCTGCTCAACTGAAGCTAGTAGCAAGAAAATGTTTAACTGCTAAGTATTTAAATGTGTAAGTTGTTGCATTTCGAAGGGGGTAAACAAATCTTCAGTTTAATAGGCAACCAATATTTAACAAGCTGTTTCAGTTTCCTAATGTCCATCTGATAATGAGACCCTGTAATTGCCTCCCCTGACTATCGCTCATCTCCTAGGAACTGGGACATCTATCTTGTGACCCTCAGGTTGTTTCTGCTGGCTCTTCTTCCTTGCATTGTAGCCCCCATCCCCTCCCCTCTCTCTTTATCCCCATATCCCTCTTCACTCCTCACCATCCTTGAATTCTGCTTCTGTACTTGTACCCCTTCTAACCTCCCCTTATAAAATTATTGTTTCTCTTTGCATATTCCTTCTACACTGTACTGTATATTTTGTCCATTTTGCACATATATTGCATATTGTATGTAATATTGTATATAACTGCTGCTTTTTATATTCTACTGTTATTGCACCTGTTCTGTTATGTTCTGTGCATTGTTGTTTATTCCCTCAATTTTTCTGTTTTATTTTTTTGTGACACTTTGTCCTTTTGTTATGCTACTGAACCCAGGTCCGCTTACAAATTAGTTACACTCAATGGTGTTTCACCTGGTAAAATAAAGATTGACTGATTGATAAGCAGCTTGGAGTTATGTCTCCAATATTCTAAACAGAAAGAAGGGAGTATTTTATTTCAATTGGCATAATGATTTGTAAATGTGGAAGGATACATTGAAAACTCCAAAAATGTGTTCCACAATACTCCATTTTTCCAGCTACAAACAACAAGATGGCTGCAGGCTCCACCCACAGCCATAAAAAGGCATTAAGTACTATTTATGCATAGATCACAAATAACCACTGCATTTATTAAAATATTAGTTAAGATTGAACAATAACTGAATGTGAACCAGTATTCGAAACAGTGCTTCTAGGGGAAATACAGACTTACAGGAATCAATTCAATTCTCCTTTAAGAGCTTAAGAAGACTTTCAGTTCAAGTTCCTTTCTCTACTAGACATGACTCAGAGCACATTTATTTTGCTGCCTGTCAGTGCTTGTCAGTCAGAGTTATGAGTCAATCATAATTAGCAAGGTCAAGGGATACAATGTTTTCTGTGTCCTTGAACATAGCAAATCAACTTGTTAGGTACAACTAAATAATATTCTATGAGGCACATTATTAATTAAGAGAACACATGTTTGGAAATAAAGGATTTAATCATTTTTGTTTCTAATTGCAAGACACTGCACATATGGCAGAAACTGTTACAAAAACATATTTTTCAACCTCAATAATATAACTTTCTTTCTGATCAATAAAGATGATGCAATAAAACTTAAGCCCATAAGAAGATTTTCCATTTGTTGCTTCATCCGTGTGCAGGAGAAGATCAGTTCTCTGCGATGCCAGATCCATGCAGTTCTAGAAATAGCAATGTGTCTATATTGATTGATGGGCCTTTCATACACTAGAGCTCCTCAACATGTGATTGCCTTTATGAGAGTAGGCATACAATGAGACCTGACCTGAGGCCCTGCAGTATGAATGACCCTGATGTTTACATTACAGGGGGATTTTGGCACGAGATGTATGCAGTTGCATCATGGCTGCCAATGGCTATGGCATATGGGCACATCAGTGGGAAATGAAAGAGTTAAATATAAGCAAAACTGAGTTGGACACATTCAAGTCTAGAGTCTGCAATTAGAAACAACATGTTGAGAGATGAGACTTAAAGCTATCAGACTGTCATATCTCTCAGTTTTATGTAGCATCCATTTTGAAATACTGAAGTTGTATTTCACATCTTCATATTTTAATTGTGAAACAAAAATGATTCTGACAAGATAAATGAAAGCCTTGTCCTTGCTAGCATAACCTGAGTGCTTACAGTTGACTAGCAAGGGCTGTCTAGGCTTGGTAAGTTAATTTCACTGTGCCTTAAGCAAAGGTGGCCAGACAGCAATGTCATCAGCAATTGTGAGCACTAGTCTGACTGTCACCACAAATATGTGACTGGACACTGTTTAAAATTACCTATTAATAATTTTTATTCCTGAGAAATTAATACACCATTGAAGCAGGGATTCGGATACAATATTGAGTCAGGGACTCATTTACAGTGGTATCTAATGGATCATTTCCTGGTGTGTACTGGGAACAGAGGGTGATTAAGTGACTTGCACAGAGTGGCACAGTAAGCAAATGTAATTTGTGGGACTCGAACACAGGTCAGCTGAATGCACAAGCTCACTCACAGCATGTTACACTAACCTCTAGGCCATACAGTTTGCCCCTACTGTTGTGATCATTCAGGCACCTGTGTGGGAACCTAGTGACAAAAGACAATAATAACTGGATATCAGCAACATGGAGTTGGACTTTGGATTGTCTCAGGAAAGCATGGAGGGAAGAATAGCTCATTTTGACTCTCTCTCTCTCTGACATAAGCTGGGGGTTTTGTTGTCATTGTTTGGTTCACGCACCAGTTAGACTATTATCAGTGTTGGTGGCTCAGTAGTTAGCATACTAACCTCTAAGGACAGAAGGTCACATTGTTATGGGTTCTAGGCTAGCCCCAGACCAGGTACTTGGGGTAATACCCATAGCTTATTCCATGGTACAGTACTGGGGGGGGGTGTTACTGTATTATTGAGGAGTCACTATCCAAGTGGAAGTTAGAAATCCCATGGCACATGCAAAAACAATAGATGAGTTTCTTTGTGTTATAGCTAGCTCTACCTTCCCAAAAAAACAGGTCCATCTAACCCATTCCTAGTGTGCACCTGGAAATGAGCTGTCACAGCTCAGTTTGAATTTCCTGGCCAAAATTACAGATAGATAGATAGATAGATAGATAGATAGATAGATAGATAGATAGATAGATAGATAGATAATTATAAACCAAGAAACTTTTAGGAACCCAACTTCTCATGAATAATAACCTAACACCTCCCTCATCCCCACTACTGCCATCAAATGTGCTTCATACCTTCCTTTTGTATCTCTTTTTGTTGTATTGTTAAATTCCTTTTTATATTTTGTTTCTGTTTTGTTTTATTTTTTTTTGGTGTCACACTGTCACTGACTCAGAAGCAAACTGTTTCCATTACACTACATGACTGTACCTAGGGTTATCTGGAGGCAACCTCCACAGACTTCAGTTAGTGCAGAACACAGCAGCAAGATTACTGATGGGGTAAGAAGATCTGAACATATTACCCCTGTTCTCTGCGGTCTGCACTGGCTACCAGTCAGGTGGAGGATTGTCTTTAAGATTGGGCTCCTCACCTACAAAACCTTACACAGAATGTGACATGCCTATCTGCAAAATCTCCTTGTACCCTACCATCTGCCCCGGGCACTTTGTTCTATTGAAGGAGGACTCCTCTGAGTTCCCAGGATGGGGTTGAGGCATTCCGGGGATAGGGTATTTTTGACGGCCGTGCCCACCCTGTGGAACTCCTTGCCTGATTATCTGAGGGGTGCTCTCTCGGTAGAAGCCTTTAAACGGGGCCTAAAGGCATATATTCCAGCTGTCATTTTCTGATTAACTGCTGAATGTTAAGTATTTTAATTGATAGACTGATCTATTTAATGGTATTTTAGTTGTTGTATGTGAATATTGGTGTATTGTTGTTTTAATTATGTGTTATTGCATTGAATTGTAAAGCACCTGGAGTCTTTTGAAATAGGTGCTTAATAAATAAAATATATACAGTATCTATCTACAGTGGGTCCTCCTTTGGCACACCGACTACAAATCTCAGTTGGGCTGACACATACTTCAGTCTGTCCTCAATCTCTGGTAATGGTTGTGATCCAGGAGTAGTTTTTCCAAGCCTGAATCATTTTTCATCTATTTTTTTCTCACAGATCTAGCAGTGGCAGCAGTCCTGCCCCTTCTTTTGTATCTGACCAATATCCAGGCCTTATTTTATGATGGCCAGTATATCACATGACTGTTCTGCTCACCTCCTGGTACTATATGAATGGTAGTTATACTGAGTGCAGGTGCCACTTTTAACCCTTCATAAACCACATGATATTGTTTTTCAGAATCATGAGGGTGAAGTAGGATGCTGTTAATGGCTTTTTTGACTTTGGGTGTCTTCAACTACTTTCTGGCATAAGATTATTGTCAGAACTTGTCTACAGATTCCCCTTGACTCTCCGTTCCACTGCGTTCTCCTAATTCTCAGCAGCAGTACCATGAGAACCTGTCCTTGTATCTTCACTTGCTGCTGGCCAGCTGCCCTACATGACTACCCACAGCAAGTTTCCTTCTGCTTCCCTATTTTCCCAGTCCCACTCCTGAGTATTTATCTACCTCTGATATATTTTCTATCTTCATTTGTCTCATTTTTTCTGTATCTGTCAACTCTTTTCTCTGTGTCACCTCTGATTCAAATTGATGTTTCTCACAGCAGTCTCCGGTTTGACTTGGGATACATATCTCACTGTCAAGGCAGAATTCTGACCAGACGACAGAAGTCATGTTTGGGTTTGGCTTATCTATAGATGAGAATAAGGCCCTGTCCACATTAACCCTCTGTAATGTTGCAGAGTGCCCAAACCATTACCGTAATAGTTTATGTTTACACCTGTAACATTACAGAAGGCGTTTTTGTAACCGTTGTTGAAACCACATATGAGGCAGTTTCAACAACGGTTATGAAACTGGTTATGCCTCGGTAACGTTACCGGGTGTAGTGTGGATGCGTGGCACTGGTCCCCTAGCGCAGTGCAGCACGAGCTGTATTGTGGGATTGGGTGCCAGCACGTCGCCTGACTCAAGTGTGGATCAGAGGTGCTGGTCCTGTAATGGACACCGCGGCAGTGTGGACACACTGCACCACTCCCCGGTTGTAATGGTTTCCATCCATTATGGGGTCTGAGCGGTGCAGTGTGGATGGGGCCTAAGATTCCTATCAGTGAAACTAAGTGTCATTGTAGATCTTAAGAAAACCTATAACACAGCTGTCTACTGTGGTAAAGGACTAAAACAGTCTCTGCCATACACAGTAACATCAAATGAGTCAACACGGATTAATTAAATTACATTTCTCTTGTCAATAGAATTTTGTTTCAACTAAATTATTTGCATTTACCAAAATCATGCCAAAGGAGTTAAAACTGTAGGCTCAAATAGTTATTGGATTTCTTGCAAACTTTAAAACATTTCTATTTTTCTGTCTTAAAATACTTTCTTCAAAGTGTGCCTAATCTTTTTAAATTTAAATATTTATACATGCCTATAATTTGACGAGGTAGATTTGCATTCCACATTTTCCACTTTTCCTGAATTCACATAATTTAGTCTGAACTAAACTGATTTCCAAGAGAAAAGTTGTAATGAGAAAGTAATAATGTGACTTAACTGTGAATTGACCCAAGCCTCTGGAATACCATCCTGGTGCTCTACAATAGAGCTATTAGGTTCACATAGCAGCAGCCTGAGGATTTCACAGTCAAATTTCTTTAGTTAAAATGTAAAAGGTAAAATTTTGTTTTAGTATTGGTCTAGGTGTTTTATTGGACAGATATATTGACATATTTGTGGTATCACTTTACACCGGACAAACCCATTTGCAAATAATACTCTTAGTCCTTAAGTACAAAGCAAGTATACAGTACACATCATTATACAGTGCTTCAAAAAGTAAAGAACAAGATACCTGCAGTGTCTTGCGGCTGATGAACTTGGATACTTGTCAGTACTCATATCGGGGTACAGTCATTGAGTTATAGCCAGAGGAGTGTAGATGATGGACCCTGCACACCTTCCAGCACCACACAATTATGTTAGTATGTTACTGTTACTATGTATGTTACTCTGTGACTGTCTGATTAAAAATGCAGCCATTAGATGAGCTGAAATAGCTTGAAAACTGTGTACGTGCATGAACTAACAGAACCAAGAGGCAGTTTGCAAGAAGAGTGTGTCAGATCCATAAAACAATTCTATGAGGAACAAATATCCATATTGCTTGGTTTCTTGGTTTCTGCAACTCGCTTATGACCCACACAAGGATTTGCATACCCATGATGCTTTGCTTTGGTTCTGAGGCTTTTGAGTGCATGGGTGTGTTTTGGAGAGATGTGCAGAAACCAATCTATGTGGATAGTTTTCTCCTTGCATCTTTTTACAGACCAAAACACTGCTTTTTTTGCAAAGTGCCCCTTTGGTAAGCTACCTCAGGGTATACAAAATGACTGACTTCTTCTTGAGCTGACCTAAATCCTTGACTGAGACAATGTCTATTTACACTGGTTATTATTTGCACCGCGAGCAACCTGAGCACTCAGGTTGCTGCTGTGCAAATGTGGTGTGGCCACTTATTGATCATAAGTCATTTGTTTCTCCTCTCCCTGAACTACAGCAGAGTTGGGGATGTGTTCCGGAGTAAGCGGTGTAAGCTGCCAAGTGGACAGACTGCACTGCTTGCTCTGACATGTGAGAGGCATTGGTCTTTAGTTTGCATAGAACACTGGCTTCCCATCATTTTTAGATTTTTAATTCAATCTGTGATGAAACCAATTGGCACCATATAATTACTCACAAGTTTCTTGGTCACTGGTGCTTCTGTGATTGGGACCTCCAGAGAACTGAGGGGCATGTTTGAATTAGAAAATAGCAGTCCTGCATCTCTCTCTCTCTCTCTCTCTCTCTCTCAGCAAATTTCTTCCGGATAGAACAGGGATCAGGCAAAGCCTTTTCAAGCAGATGGGGGGGGACCGGGATGAAACAAGAGCTGGTTGGAGTGAGGGTAGATATGTGATGAGAGCACTCAGCCTGAAACAGACACAAACTCACTGCTCCTTGAAGTCAAAAGTCCCTCTCAGAGTTACCTGCATCAGCACTGAAGTGGAAGGTCATGTAGACGTTATTGTGTTGTGGAGCAGGAGATCGAAGCAGGACAGGAGTGGAGTATAGGTAACAATGCAGTGGTCATGTAAGCGCTGCTAATGACTACACTGCAGAAGTCCAACTGGATAAAACACCTGCCTGTAGTTTGTTGTTCCCAGCCTATACTAGATCAGATGTAAAAGCCTGTTTAGAAGGAGATTTCTGTTCTGGTTAATCCTAGTCATCTTGATGGCCTGGGTCATTCCTGGAAACAGTCTCTCAGACCAGTGTACCCACCTGGTTACCAAATAAATAAAAATAAAAATAAATAAACTGACCAGGTATACAGGGAACTGGATGTGTGCAGGATATAGAGGGTGGTTGTCAACTGGGTGTAACCAAGGAGGGTCACAGGCAGGCAGGGGTTAAATTGGGCATGAACTAACAGGAACTCAGTTCCGCCTCCTCTGACACCTTTCTCCATTGAATTCTACTGGAGAGTTCCACCTCCTAGAAATGTAGAGATTAAGAGTTCCACTTCCTAAACATTTCCAGTTTAACAAATACGGGCAGGGTACCGCAAAGATCTGTTCTGGGACTGATGCTCTTCAATATCTTTATTTGCGATATTTTGTATGTAACCAGCTCCCTTTTCTTCCAAACTTGAGGCAGGTTATCAGGGAGTGCTTAAAGAGTTATGTGTAATCCTGAGAGTGGCTTTTACTGTGCCTCAGTTAGGAGACAGGATGTCTGAATGTTTGTGCTCTGTGTTTCTTGGCTCAGCCAGATAGGAGCCCAGCCATGAATATTCATTGACCCGCTCTCTTCCATTATACTATAAAGAGGGGAGGCTAGCTGAGAGGTCAGACAGGAAATCCAGGGTCCCAGAGAGAGTACCAGCAACATCTGAAAGCAGAAGGAGAAGTCCAGAGAGACCCCCGTCTCTCATTACCCCCTCCTGGGGTAGGTGAGGGGTCCTCCACAAATCAACAGCAAGAGAGAAACAGATTAGCCTTGCCCTTTGGGATAAAATATCAACTAACCCTGACAGGCACCAGTAAGTAGTTGTGGGCCTCCTCTCAAAGGAGGTCACCAGGGGTCCTTGTGGGTCTACTACTATCAAGAGACTACAAGGGAGAGAGCTATGTGAGAGTGCACATTCACTAGATATGCAATAAAAAGAATGGGTACAAGAGTATGTAAATAACCCTTTTGTAAATGGTAAATGGTATTGGCAATGGTGATTGGCAGGATAAGGGACTTGGTAAGAATCAGTGTCAGTAAGTCCTACATCATTTGGGCTGGTTGTGGATGCCAATTGCATAGTGGGGTCACTAGGATCTGTCATTGTGATACTGGAAAGAATAATACATGGCAGAACCAACTAGGTGGTCAGTTTAGAAAGTCTATCATAATCTAATTGCCAGAATAACCAAGATACCACTAGTGGCACTAATGCTAAATGTAGTTGGGTATTGCTCCAGGACAATGTCACACTTTGCCTAGGAAAAATGCCACTGCACACCTGTCTTGTGGGAATAGCACTCACAGGACCCTATAAAGGGAGACAGGCCTTGTAATGAAGAATCTCCATCTGAGAAGCAGTGCCCATCCTATGCAGAGAGCAATGGAGAAATCTTTATACTCCAGATGAGTTTTGAAAAGGTGGGTGATTGTCAAGGGTAATGTTCTTTAAAGCTGTGTACCACCTTAGACAACAAATAAATGTGAACCTGCTTATGGACCTTGGCTTGTGAGTGGTCTCATGTAAATGATGCCCCTGTGTGTGGTTAGTGTCCCTGATCCCATCTGCCCACCTTGTGGTGGCATGGTGAGTTAAAGGTACTGTTCTCTGGCTGTAGGCACTGGGCCTTCCCTCATGAGGAATGTCACCAAACACACCTAGGCACAGGAAGTGGACAGGGTGGCTTTCATGTAGTACAGGGAATCCAGAATAAAGTGTGTCTCTTTGCTGATGATACTAAGATCTATGCTAGATTGGACACTGAGAAGGGAGTTAGAGCAACGGAGAGATCTGGAAAAATTGGAATAGTGGTCTAGATTATGGCAACTAAAGTTCAATGCAAAAAAGGGCAAACTGATGTATATAGGTAGAAAGAACCTTGAAATAGACTACTGGTTGGGAGTAAGGGTGGCACAGACAACTGAGGGGTGAGACCTTGGAGTCTTCATAAGTGTAACAGATGTAGCACTCAGGAATTTATTTTATTTTATTAGTTATCTTGTCTGTAAAATATTTGAGTTCATGGAGGTACTGTAGATAGGAACTGAGATTATAGTCTTTCACATTTGCTGGCTGGGAGAACAAGTAGGCGTGGGTAGCAAAAGTCATTTCATATAAAGGATTCTGTTTTGGGTTAAGAACTGAGATTATAGTATTTCACATTTGCTGGCTGGGAGAATGTTTTGGAGTAACAGTCCCATTCTTTTTTTTTATTGGACCATTTTCTGCACCTCTGCAAACTGATAGGGGCTATGACCCCTCCCTCAGAGAGGTATGTATCTCCGGCCCCACTGACCGCTCCTGCCCACCTCCCCAAATCTCCCTCATGGCTTTCCCCCATGGTGGGGCCAGGATGAGGAGTCCCAGCTAGCTCCCCCCAGAACACAGCAATCCAGAATCGGGGGGGGGGGCAATAGCTCAGAAGTGATCAGGGCCATCATGGGTCCTGCCTGGTCTCGGTTTTCCTTCCTGTTTCTCCCGCACCCTACACCCATGCAATGGGCGGAGCAGCTGCTTCCACCTCTGCAGAGGCAGCCAGTCACCCTGGGCATGGGCCAACCCCTTTGCACTTGCATCTGCACTGACACCCCACCACTGCTGGGTGTCAGTCAACAGCGCACAGCACCAACCCCCCCACCCAAGGAAGGAGATCAGTCCTCTGGATGTTCAATCCTTTACCTCCCTGGCCAACCCCCCAATGACCTGAGTCCATTCCAGAACCTGGGTCACTGGTGTGGCATGAGGTGTGGTGTCCAGTGCCTCAACCCTCAGTGCCACCAGGCCAGCTAATAAAGTCCCATTCATTCAAAAAAAGGCCCTGTGTTTTTAGTGTAAACAGGGTCAAAGTATAGTAAGACATTTCTAGCTGTGCAGACACTCAGGCATGTTAACGATAGGCCCAAACCCAAATACACACAACTAGTTTGGACTAGTTTTAGGGTAGAGTAAGTTATCACAGTTCAAAGGAAATGTCCAGGTTGTTATGTCAGAGAGGCAACGTCAATGATGCAAGTGAACAGACTGACCTACCACAGATATTCTGACCATGTCTCCCTGATGGATATCATTTGTGTTTGGGACATTGAACTTATAACATCATTGTTCGAGTCTGATATAGACTTTGATGGCAGAAAAGACGACTTGGCCCACCTAGTCTGCCAATTTTCCCTACCTACTGTAACACCGCAGACCCTACTTGATCTCCCGCTCCCCCCTTTCCTTATCACTAAGGCTCCTTTATGCCTATTCCATACCTCCTTGAATTTCTGTACAGTTTTTGCGCCCCCGACCTCCACTGGTAGGCTATTCCAGGCATCCACTACTCTTTCTGTAGAGAAGTACTTCTTTGTATCTCTCTGAGCCTTTCCTCTCCAGCTTCATAGCATAACCTAACTCACAAGAGGTTAGGGGTAAGCATCTACTCTGCTTAGAAATTGAGTTAGCTTTTATTTAGGTTTTTCTGTGTGATCTCTATATTTTATAATATTTTATTGTTTTTATTTTGTAGTATCCGGTATTCCCCATAGTATTTAGAGCGTATAATCCAGTACCATATGTAAATTTTGTGGTGTAATAATACATGTTATTTGATATACTTTATGCTTTCTGTGATTGAGTTTTTAAAGGTATCAATAGCCTGAGGTAAACTGGCAAGTCTGTGACCCTTTTCCAAAGAGACAGGCTACTAAGCTACAGTATCTAAATAAAAGTGTTCTCAGCTGTGACAGACTAGGAGTATAAAGAAATTTAAACAAGGTATGGGGAACAGAAATAACAACAAACAGGAAAGGGAAACACTAAAAAAGAAAAAGGGGGACTGACAAGAAGGGTGATTAAAGAATTTGGAAGGCCATGTGAACAAATGCTCAAAGTCTGGGAAATAATATCCTGGACCTTGTGACCATTATGGCAGAAGCTGATCTGAACATTGTCACTATCACTGAGTCATGGTGCAATATGAACCATGACTTGGATATAGCCATACCAGGCTATACTCTGTTCAGGAAGGATAGGGAAGGTAAGAAAGGAGGAGGAATGGCTCTTTATGTAAAGGATAGCATAAAAGATACAGAGACACAGGGAATACAGGGAGGGATGGAGGCACTGTGGGTTACCCTAGAGGCAGGAAATGGAACCGCTATTCACACTGGCATGATCTACAGACCTCCAGCACAGGAGGTGGAGATGGATAAGATACTGGTGGAAGCCAGCCAAACGATGGCAACCAGAGGGGTGGTGCTGCTGGTGGGGGACTTCAGTCTGCCGTATGTGGATTTGAGCATCCCAGATGCAGCTTCAGCTAGGAGCAGGGACATCCTGGATGCCCTGCAGGGGACATTCCTCAGGCAACTGATAAGGCAGTCCACTCGGGAGGTAGCAGTATTGAACCTGGTACTCACCAATGGGAAAAGCATTGAAGGCGTCGAGGTGGGTGGCAACCTGGAGTCCAGTGATCACCATATGGTGTGGTTCAATATAACTACTGAGCCAGACTTGAACCACACTAAGACGAGGGTCTTGGACTTCATGGGGGCCTACTTTACAGAGATGGGGGAATGCCTCAAGGATGCCCTGATGGGTGGGGAAGACATGGTTGGAGTGGAGTGGAGTAACAGTGGGCAACACTAAAAGGGGCCATAGGGAAGGCAACAAAGCTCTGTGTCAGGTGAGTAAGCAAAAGCAAGAGGAAAAAGAGACCACTGTGGTTCTCAAAAGAAGTGACTGGGAAGGTAAAGGTAAAACAATTAGCATTCAGGAAGCATAAGGAGACACAGAGGGAGGATGATAGCGAGGTGTATGATGAGATGCAGAGGGAGGCAGGGAAAGCAGTCAAGTGCAACAAGGTGCAAACAGAAGAGAAAATAGCAAAGGCAGTAAAGAAAGGGGATAGCAAATGTTTCAGATATGTAAACGAAAGCAGAAAAACCAGGGGAGTGATTGTAAGGCTAAGGAGGGAAGTGGATAAGTGTGTGGAGGAGTCCAGGAAAAAGCAGACATCCTGAACAAATATTTTTGTTCAGTGTTCACGGATGAAGTGGAAGGTGAGGGACCACAGTTAAGTGACAGGAGCATCAAAAGAAGGGAGACGGATGCTAGTCCATTTACAGAGGACAGAGTCCTGCAGGAGCTCACAAATCTGAAAGTGGCCAAGGCAATGGGCCAGACGGGATACATCCAAGGATATAGAGGTGCTGGCTGCACATCTGACAGTCCTGTTCAACCAGTCACTGGAGACGGGAGTGGTCCAGGAGGACTGAAAGAGGGCAGATGTAGTCCCACTTCACAAAATTGGGAGCAGGGAGGAAGTTTGAAATTACAGGTCATTCAGCTAGACCTCAACAGTGGGTACATGAATGGAATCACTACTGAAGGAAAGGATTGTAGAATATCTTGATACCAGCAAGTTACAGGATCCGAGGCAGCACGGATTTACCAGAGGGATGTCATATCAAACAAATCTCATAGATGTGTTTGACTAGGCGACCAGGGAAGTAGGTCATGGTGGAGCGGTGGATGTGGCCTACCTAGATTTCAGTAAGGCATTCAGCACTGTTCCACATAGAAGATTAGTAAACAATCTGGGCAGCCTGGTAGTGGGGCCAAAAGTGGTAAACTGGGAAAGGAATTGGTTGGGGGACAGATATCAGAGGGTGGTGGTAAACAGAGTTCACTCCGAGGGAGGGAGGGTGGCCAGTGTAGTACCACAAGGATCAGTACTGTTACCAGTCCTCTTTAATGTACTGTATTTATTAGTGACATTGCAGAGGGACTAGAAGGGAAGGTGTGCCATTTTGCAGATGACACTAAAATCTGCAATAGGGTAGACACTCCAGGGAAGTGGTGGAAAAAATGAATAGAGTTCTAGGAAAGTTTGAGGAGTGATCAAGAATGTGGCAACTAAGTTTCAGTGCAAAAAAGTGCAAAATCATACACTTAGGGCATGGAAACCTGGGGGTGAAGTACAAGATGGGGGGAGTAGTACTGATGACCACCAAACAGGAAAGAGACCTGGGGGTAATATCTTATTTTTTTATTTTATTTATTCATTCTTGGATTACAATACCTCTGAGTACAGACGGCTCATTTACAAAGGTTTCACAACAGTGGGGAAGGGAGACAAAACATACAAAGGAGGCAAAGTACAATGTTTCCAAAAACAGTAAAATAAAGTGAGCAAATATATATATCTATAAGCAGTTTTATCATTGTAATAGGAGGAAAATATAGATGAGAGGGGGAAGGATAAAGATGGAGGAAAGAAAGGTAGGAAGTGGCAGCCAAAGGTCTTGTCAAGCTAGTGTGGGGGAGGTAGGGGCAAGGGGGTGAAGTGGGCAGTGGGGGTAAGTGGCTGCACATGAGAATTTTAACCATTTCCTCACTTTCTCATTTGCAGCCTATACCTCATTGCCACTAGAGGGCGTTTAGAAACTCAGACACTGCTAAACATTCCTGCATCTTACTCTTGATCTGAAAGCTGGTTTGAAATTAGTTGTTCCCACCTCGGTTCTTAGATATCAGTGTTTTTTATCCCTTCTCATAGCTACTCTACATCATTACTATGGCATCCTTCTTTTATAAAAATTGGGTCAATAATCCCTGTGTAACTGCCCCACTAGTCTTTTTTATCTCACTATTTGCAGTGTTGCTTAGGCTTAGCCTCCCACTCTCTTGGGAGGACGTCTCTTCTCACCCTACTTTTTCTTCGAATAAGCTCACTCTATCCAAATGGCCCCTTGCGACCTTTCCTCTCTTGGTCCCTAACAAAATCACCTACCATGTTGCTTATATGCTACGTAACTCCCTTTCACCAATTACTTCCCTGCCCACCCGGTTACCTCATCGTAAACTATGGTACTTGCTCCTCCTATCATTAATGTTAGCAGGAGATGTTGAACTAAACCCAGGACCTGCTGATAACATAGCCCACCTGGCTACAGCCTGGAAGGATCTAAAGGGGCTGCGTATTGTACACCTGAATATCAGGAGTCTACTCCACAACTTAACAGAACTAGAGGCCTGGGCCACCCAACATAATCCTGACATTCTATGTCTCTCTGAAACCTGGCTAAAACCCTCCACACCTGATAACCTGTGCATGTTACCTAACTATAACATACTCCAACAGGATAGATCCACATCCAAACGAGGAAGGGGTGTTGCAATCCTCTTCAAAACTCACCTATCCCTACACCTAAATGTCTCCCTTGCCCTCTCACATTGTGAAGCTATTCATACTACCCTACAACTAGGCTCTAAGAAACTGCATATAGTTTGTGCATATAATCCCCCTAAGGGTAGCACTGCTGGGCTCAGGGAACTGTTATCACAGGTGGACATGGTCGTTGGTCGAAATGAGGTCCTTATTATGGGAGACCTAAATATCAATTGGAATAACAAATCAAATCAGTCCTTCCACACAATGGTTCATGGCCATAACCTGCACCAGCTAATCACTGACCCCACAACTTAGGGCTAGGGATAAAAGCTGGTTGCGTCTTAAGGCCTCAGGACTCCAAGCAGAGTTTAACGACGATAGGACCAAGAGAAACTTCTGCAAATGAAACATTCGACTAGCGAAAAGCTCTTTCTGTAAGGATCTACTAATGAAATCTGCTGGTGACACTAAGAAGTTCTGATCTGTTATAAAAGCCCTTCTTGGTACCAACAAAACATCCACTACAAATGATATGCTGATAAATAACATACATTGTAATAATCCCAAGACCATAGCCAATGCACTAAATTGTCATTTTTCCCATCTCTCAAGCTACTCAGCCTCCTTCCTCCCCAGTCCCCCCACAAACAGCTCCTTGGACACACAACCTCCACCCTCTCACCCACCTTTCCAGTTTTGGACCATCACCATAAAAGAAGTTCTAAAACTGTTACTCTCCATCTCTGAAAGCACCAGCCCTGGTGCTGATGGACTGGAACCTAAGCTTCTGAAAACTGCTGCCTCCCTCATCACCTCCCCCATAACAAAATTCTTTAATCTATCGATATATCATGGCACGGTTCCTAACGTCTGGAAGATAGGCAGAATTACTCCCATCCTTAAGAAAGGTGATCCTAAAGAAATGTCAAACTATCGACCTATTGCCATTCTTTCTGTCCTCGGCAAAATCCTTGAAAAACTAGTGGCAATCCAAACTTCAGCTTATTTACAGAAGTATAACCTCCTGTCAAGCTCCCAGCATGGTTTCTGTAAAGGTCACAGCACTACCACCGCTATACTAAAACTTACAAACGACATTTATGACGCAATGGAATCTGGCTTACTGACAGGGGCCATATTCATTGACCTTACGAAGGCGTTTGACCTGGTCAATCACTCCCTTCTCCTTACCAAACTTTCTTTGCTTGGTTTCTCTGTCGACACAGTTGCCTGGTTCAACAACTACCTAACCAACCGAATGCAGGCAGTAGCTTTTAACTCAGCCATGTCTCATCTTTCTCCCATACTGTTGGGAGTTCCTCAAGGCTCTGTACTTGGCCCGTTACTTTTCTCTATTTTTATAAATCACCTCCCATCTGCTGCTCCTGACTGCTCATCCCTGCTGTACGTGGATGATCTTGTCATCTACCATAGTGGAGGTAATGTCATGGATATAAATCGCTCCCTAACAGAAGGCTTCCGCAGTATTCAAACCTGCCTAAGTGAAAACTACCTGGTACTTAATGAGAGTAAAACACACTCCGTGCTTTTCGGCTCTCCAGCTAGACTCTGATCAACTCGTAACTCCTTTCAAATTTCATGTGCAAATGACTTCGCTGTAGTTAGTGCCAGCTCTTTCAAATACTTGGGCATCCTCCTTGATGAATCCCTGGACTTTGACCTCCACATCACCTCCACCTGTAAATCGATAAATGCAAAAATCGGAGGAGCCTATCGTACAAGCTATGCCCTCACGCCATCCGCCAGGCTTGCTGTGGCACAAGGTTTTCTACTTCCAGCTCTGGCCTATGGCTCAGTCACATACCTAGGAGCTTCTAAGACCTCGCTCCTCAGATGGGACACCACCTACAATAGCATCTGCCGCTATGCTTCTGGGTCGCCATGTTTCAAACATTACTGTCAGCTTTATGCTGACCTAAAATGGCTTAGTCCCTCTGCCCACTGGCTACTAGCCTTTGGCTCCCTACTACACAGTATAACCAGTTCAGGTCTACCCCAATCTCTCTCCTCACTGTTATACTCCCAAATCCTCACCTATGGTCTCCGATCCAATGACTATGCCACTCTTTTCATCCCCAGATGCAAAACCTCCATGGGTACACGTGCATTCTCTTACTTGGCACCTAATTACTGGAATACTGTCCCGCAAACTATTCGCCTAGCCCCCACCCATGCTCACTTCAAGAAACTCCACCGTGAATATCTTCTGGCTTCAAACCCCTGTACATACTTCCAGCCACCATAGCCCACTACACTCATTTCCACCTTCTACCCTGCTCTCTCCTACACTTGCCTTTTCCCTCTTACCCGCCTTTCTCCCTGTCTCCCACCCCATCTTTCCTCTCTCATAACCCTGCGTCATATGATGGCACTTACTGTTGGTCTGGACCCTCCTGATAGTTCTAACATAGACCTATTGTATATGTGTTTTGTGTAATTTTACTGTTCTAGCTGCACTGGCTATATTTGTTGAACGCTGTAAAACAATCTACTTGTCAAATACTGTTTGTATCGCTAATTATCTTATTGTCTATCTCTCCTTTGTGCTGTGTCACATTGTACTGCTCATGTATTTTCACTTGTATACTCCCGGGTCATGCCTGAAAATAGGCATCTCTATGTCTAGTGCACCCATCCAGTTACCAAAAGCAAATAAAATAAATAAAGAGAGGTAGGAGGTGGCAGCCATAGGCCTTGTCAAGCTGGTGTGGCAGGGGTAGGGGCGGGGGGGTGAGCTGGATGGGGGGTAGCCAGGGGCCTTGTCAAAATGCAAAAAGGGGGGTAGCCTCAGAATTATTGAGGTAACAGTGGAGATACAGGGTTATCCATTTGTGAGGAGAAGACTGAATGCTAGTAGATGGGAGTCTCAGATGACCTAAAGGTGGCCAAACAGTGTGACAAGGCTATGGGGAAAGCCAGTGGGATGCTAGGGCGCATAGAGAGGAGTATCATCAGCAGAAAGAGAGAGAGGTGGTGCTATCACTGTATAAATCGCTGGTGAGATCTCACGTGGAGTACTACATCCAGCTCTGGAGACCACATCTCCAGGACATAGAGAAAGTAGAGGTGGTCCAGAGGAGGGAAACAAAAATGATGCAGGGTCTGCACCAGAGACCATATGAGGAGAGACTAAAGGACCTCAATATGTACACCCTAGAGGAAAGAAGGGAAAGGCTGATATGATAGAGAAGTTCAAAAACCTCATGGGTATAACTAAGGTACAAGAGGGAAACATTTTTTCAGAAAAAAAAAGATGCTCAAGAACAAGAGGATATGCTATGAAGCTGGAGGGGGGTAGGCTCGGGAGAAACATAAGGAAGCACTTCTTCACAGAGAGAGTAGTGGATGCCTGGAACAGCCTTCCAGTGGAGGTGGTGAGGGAGAAAGCTGTGGTGGGATTCAAGAATGCATGGGATAGACATAAGGGAACCTTAGTCATTTGGGAAGGGAGGGCTAAGCCAGAGATCAAGTAGAGTCTATGATATTACAGTAGATAAGGAAAATGGGCAGACTGAGTGGGCCAAGTGGTCCTTATCTGCCATCAATATCTATGTTTCTATGTAGAAACACTCTATCGGGGTAAAGTACAACATTATTTCTAGGTAACACAGGCAGAGTAGGAATTAGGAATGCTGGGAATGGTGCAGTGCAGTGGCTGTGGTGTGACAGTTTTCAGAGTGACCTTCTGGAGATTGCAGTGCTGCTCCATCTACATGCACCTGTCTTGGCTGAGGGAGTAGATCATTAGACACTAGGCCAAGTTGAGTAGAATTTGGGGGACCTCTTTCCCCACCTGGGGGCTGCAAAGTCTACCACCGTTACCTCAGAGGATTCCAGGGGGGAGGAACAGCTGGCCGCTCTGGTGGGGTGGGGAGGAGCTACTAGGAGAAGGCTCCCATGGTAGTTGTCATTGAGGATGTGGGAATACTCTATAACTGAGACCCCAAGGAGGGTGGAAGAGTACCCCAGAGGAGGAATATCCAACTACTGGTTGGGGACTCAATTGTGAGTAGGATAAATTTGGGAATAGGAAAGGTGGGAGATGAAGTTTAGGAGCCTACATGGAGCTACAGCCTCAATGGATGGGAAGCACACTTGAGAATCGCTAGGGCAGCTGACAGGAGGTAGAGCTGGATCTCTTTGTCCAGCTGGGGACTAATAACCTAGTTAGGGATGGGTCTGGGATGGTGCAGGGGGGTTTAGGGAGTTATGGAAGGATCCTAGATAGATAGCATGCTCAGTAGCTTTCATTGAGGTGCTGCCTGTTTATGACTGGCGGAGGAGAGGGATCACTGCACCATGAGTTTCAACTCATAGTTGAAGGAATGGTGTAGAGAGGAGGGGTTCAGCTACATAGGGGACTGGGGATCCACCTGGAGGGATAAGGGCCTATTCAGAGGTGATGGCCTGCATCTCACCGGGAGGTGAACCACAATACTCAGTGCATGGTTAAAATGTTATTTTGATGAACATTTAAATTAGCCGCTGGGGTGGCAGAAGAAATCTGGGAAGCAAAAACTGCCCCTTCCCCACACACAGGCTGAAGTAGGCAATAGGGAGAATCTGAGGGGAGAAGAATCCCTCATGGTGCAAATTAATAGAGAAAGTAGGGTGGTAGAAATGAAGGGGGATGGGAAATGGAGCCTTAACTAGAGAGTGGTGAATGAGGAAGGGCAAACATGTGAAAAGGGGGGTAACAAGCAGAGTGGTAAAAAAATCTGGAAGACCATGTGTGTGACTGCTTGAAGTGTAGGAAATAAGACTCCAGACTTAAAAGCCATCATGTCAGAGGCTGACCTGGATATTGTGGCTGATACCGAGTCATGGTACACTGAAAACCATAACTGGCCATACTTGGATGTACTCTGTTTATGAAGGACAGGGTTGGAAGGAAAGGCGGGGATGTGGTGCTTTATGTGAGGGAAAGCATAAAAGTGACAGAGATACAGGAAACACCAGGCTAGGAGGGCAGTGGTACTGTGGGTTACCCTGGAGACAGGGAACAGGGCCACTATTCGCACTGGTGTGATTTACAGACTTCTAGCATAGGGGGAGGAGTTACATAAAGTACTGGTAGAAGCCATTGTCAAGATGGCAGACCAGAGGGAGGTAGTGCTGGTGTGGGATTTCAATCTACCAGATGTAGATTGAAGCAGCCTCCCAGCTTCAGCTTCAGCTAGAAGCAGGGACATCCTGGGCTCCCTGAAGGGACATTCCTTAGGCAACTAGTCAGTGAACCCACTCATGAGGGGGCACTACTGGACCTGGTACTCACTAACTGTGACAGTGTTGCTGATGTCAAGGTGGGATACCACTTGGGGACCAGTGATCACATTACAGTGTGATTCAATATAAGGACAGCTGCGAAATCAAATCACACAAGCATGAGGGAACTGGACTTCAGGACGACAGATTTTACCAGGCTGGGTGAGTGCTTCAGGGGTAATCTGGCAGGGGGATGACCTGGGTAGGTGGAGGAACAGTGGGCAAAGCTAAAAGGAGGCATAGTAAAAGCAGGTTGTAGAATCAAAAACAGTGGGGCAATTCAAGAATGCATAGGGCAGACATAAGATCTTGCTAGTGGGGGGGTAGGAGGAAGTAAGCTGTTGGTTAACTAGGATCTGCAGCTTATCCATTAGGTATGGAAATGGGCAGACTAGGTGAGCCAAGTGGTCCTTATCTGCCATCAAATTCTATGTTTCTATGTTTCTAACAAACCTCTGCATCAAGCAACTGAGCAAAACCAAGAGGAACAAGCATTTGTCAATGCCAAATTTTTGCTTGCTGATACTAGCATTGGACGTGCAGGAATTAGATACAGAATAGGAGTGGCAGTGAAGTATTGAACTCACGCCAATCCCATCTCCACCCTGCAGAGATGGACAGGCATTGGGATGTGCCTGTGGGTAGTTGCCCATAATGCTCACAGCATTTCACTTCACCCTATCCTGTAGACACTGATAAGTGCTGAGGTGTGCCTTGGGGTGTTTGGCTTCACAGTCACCCCATTTCATAAGGACATACACTGAAATGGGTGCAGTACAAGAGAATGGGGTGAAGTCTGGGAAGTCTGGGGCTGAAAAGTGCAAGGCACACCTCGATGCCTGTCACTGGCTTCAGGGTGGGGGTGGGATGGCATGAGCATAACAGCCGGTGATCCAAAGTTACACCTCTGATGCCTGTCAGTCTGTACAGCGTGGGACGTTATGGTTAGAAACCAAAACGTCCCGGGCATGTGTTGGTATTTGCACTACAGATTTTCAACGTGGCCTTTTTGTGACCCCCACCTCATGAAAGCATTTGGGACCTCTTCTCATGAACAGTGGCACTGTGATTTTGTTAATGTGTCCCGAACTCCGAGTTCCCACAGCAACCGTGCCATTCTGTGCCAGATGTGTGAAAACACAGATTAGGAAGGATGTGAAGAATGACAGCTGTAC
This sequence comes from Neoceratodus forsteri, assembly GCA_016271365.2. Taxonomy (NCBI): domain Eukaryota; kingdom Metazoa; phylum Chordata; order Ceratodontiformes; family Ceratodontidae; genus Neoceratodus; species Neoceratodus forsteri. The sequence goes on from CM057453.1 coordinate 82,476,696, forward strand.
TATTCATAGGGAGGTGTGAAGAGATGGCAATGTTGAAAATCTGTAGAGAAAATATTAAAAATGCTCAAAGTTCCGGGCGTACGAAGAAACTGCACAACACATCCTTGTACCGGAGTCATTCAGTGGAATTATTTCACCAAATTTTCAGCATAGTCATTTTGTGACCTCTGCTCTTGAACACTGTCACTATGATTTTCTTAATCTGTCTAAAACATTAATTTCCCACAGCGAACGCGCCACTGTGTGCCAGATGAGCAAATGCATATTTCAGGCAGGATATGAAAAATTACAGCTGTACTGTTCATAAGGAGGTGTGGCAAAATGCCAATGTTGAAAATCTGGAGTGAAAATATTACAAATTTGTGAAGTTGTGAGGGTGCGTGGAAACTGCGCAACTCACACTTGTAACACAGTCATTTTATGGACGTTTGTTAGCAAATTTTCAACATACGCATTTTAGGACCTCTGCTTATGAACAGTGTCACTGTGATTTTCTTAATCTGTCCTGAACACTGATTTCCCACAAGCGATCCTGCTATTCTGTGCCAGGAGCGCAAAAACACATTTTGGGCAGGATGTGAAAACTGACAGCTGTACTGTTCATAAGGAGGTGTGTAAAAATGCCAATGTTGAAAATCTGGAGTGAAAATATTACAAATTTGCCAAGTTACGAACATGTGTAGGAACTGCGCAATGCATGCTCATAACGCAGTCATTGTTTGGAATTTTTTCAGCAAATTTGCAACATAGGCTTTTTGAGAACCCACCTTATGAACAGTGACATTGTCGTTTTGTTAATTGGTCCGGAAAGGTGATTCCATGCAGGACCGCAATATCACCTTTTGGGACCGAATAATGAGATAACAGTGACTGAATTCATGAGGTGGGGTCACAAGAACCCCATGTTGAAAATTTGGTGCCAGTATTCAAAAAAATGGCCAAGATATGCACTAAAGTTGAAAAAAAAACATTTATGCCATTATACAGCTTACCAGCATTTCTTCATTTCATGGTCGGCTTTGAAGAGTGCAAACATGTTCCAGGTACCCCCAAGTTCATCGCGCTGAGCTCTGGAGGCAAGTATGGAGTGAGGGGGGTGTGGTGAGGTAGAGTACACTGTGGGTGGGCACGGGTTGGGGGAGGGTGCATGAGGCTCAACGAGGGACTGTTTTCTTTTTTAACAGGATTTAAAATAAAAAAAAGACATTGCAGGACACTTTTGGCACACTCGGGTGGACTCCTAGTGTGCCACCTGGCCGGGTGTTTTTTGGGGAGATGGGTACTGGAGCTGATGGGGATTGGGCACCCCCGTCGGCCATACAGTGTGGTGGTGGTGGGGAGTGGGAGTGCCTGAGCTGAGGTGGATTGGGCCCCCCGTGGCACATAACAGATGGGGGGGCTGCATCATGCCAATGGGGAATGGGGAACCCTTCTGCAAATGAACTGGGGATGGGGACATGCCGACAGGGGGATTGGGAACCTCCAAGTCATCGGACAGTGGCACCATGTTACAGGAAATGTTACACCAGGCAAGGCACCGCCCTGCAATGATGGGTCACTCCCTCATTGAGGCGACGGATTCATTTCAAGTTGGTGGCATGCTGGCTGAACTAGTGTCAGCAGAAGCATGCCACGGCACTGGGAAAAGCAGGCAAAGCCTCAAAAGGCACTGGGAGACATTGGCTCCCACAGTGCCACCCCTCCAAAACCCTGCTTCTCTCCTAAACTGTGATGAAATGTTTCTTGCGCATGCCCGCAAGCAAACATAAAAAGAGACCACTATTGTTCTTGAAAGAGGTGGCAGGAAAGGTAAATGCTAGAAGGGTATAATTCAGAATGTATAAGGAGATGCAAAGGGAGGAGGTTAGAGAGATGTCTCAAGGAAAACAGAGGGAAGCAGGGAAAGCAGTAAGGAGCACGAAGGCACAAACTGAAGAGAGAATAGCTCATATGGTAATGAATGGGGACAAGACATTTTTTCAGACATGTAAGTGAAAAGAGGAAGACCAGGGAGGGATTGTAAGGTTAAAAAGTGATGGGGGCGGGGGACACTGTGCAGATGGGGACCAAGAAAAGTAGACATCCTGAACAAATATTTTTGTTCAGTGTTCACAGAGGAAGGAGACTGGGAAGGGTCACAATAAAGTAACAGAAGCATTGGAGGGAGGGAGGTGGACACTAGTCCATTATCAGAGGAGAGAGTACTGAAGGGATTCGTTAATCTGAAAGTAGATAAAGCAATGAGGCCAGATGGGGTGCATCCAAAGATATTGAGAGAGCACAAGGAAATACCAGTAGCACCTCTGACAGTCCTATTTAATTGATCATTGGAAACAGGAGTGGTTCTGGGGGACCGGAGGAAGGCAGATGTAGTCCCTTTTCACAAAAGTGGTAGCAGTGAGGAGACTGGCAATCACAGGCCAGTCAGTCTGACACCAGTGCTGGGAAAGTTAATAAAATTACTGCTGAAGGAAAGGATTATGGAATACATTGAATCCAAAGATTTACAAGACCAGAGGCAGGATGGATGTCATGTCAAATGAATCTGATAGATTTCTTTGACTGGGTGACCAAGGAACTATATAAGGGTGGAGTGGTGGATGCACCTTACTTAGATTTCCATAAGGCTTTCAACACCATTACACATAGGAGGCTAGTAAGCAAACTGGGTTGCTAAGAGTGGGACTAAAGGTGGTAAACTGGGTAAGAAATTAGGTAGGGGGTAGGTGGCAGAGGGTGGTGGTAAAATGAGTTCACTCCAAGGAAGGGAAGGTGACCAGTGGGGTGCCTCAGGGATCAATGCTATGACCAGTCCTTATTAATATCTTTGTAAGTAACATTACTAAGGATCTGGAAGGGAAGGTCTGTCTCTTTGTGGATGACACAAAAATAATGCAATGGGGGGACATTCTGGGGGGATATGTAGAAAAGATGAGCAGAGATCTGAAAATAATTGTGGCATGGTCAAGGGTATGGCAGCTGGGATTCAATGTGAAAAAGTGCAAAATAATGTATTTGGGGCACAGGAACCCAGGGGTGGAATACAAAATGGGTGGAGTGATATTGATAGCCAATAAGCAGGAAAAAGACCTGGGGGTGATCATATTGGATGACCAAAAGGTGGTCAGGCAATGTGACAAGGCAGCTGGGAGGGCTAGTGGGATGCTGGGGTGCATGGAGGGGGGGGTAATCAAACAGAAAGAGGGAGGTTGTGTTGCCTCTGTATAGATCTCTGGCAAGACCCCATCTAGAGTACTGTGTCCAGTTTTGGAGACCACATCTTTGGAAGGACATAGACGGAGTGGAGGTGGTTCAAAGGAGGGCAACTAAAATGGAGCAGGGTCAGCATCAGAAGTCTTATGAGGAAAGACTAAAGGACCTCAATAAGTACACCCTGGAAAAGAGGAGGGAGAGGCAGGATATAATAGAGATCTAAATACCTCACGGGGTAAATAGAGTACAGGAGGGAAATATTTTTTCAGATAAAAAGGTGCTCAAGAACAAGTGGACATGCTATGAAGCTGGAGGGGATAGATTCAGGAGAGATGTGAGGAAGTACTTCTTCACAGAGAGAGTGGTGAATTCCTGGAGCAACCTTCCAGTGGATGTGATGGAGCAAAAACAGTGGTGAGGTTCAAGAATGCATGGGATAGGCATAAGGGAATCTTCAAGGAAAGGAAGTAGGGAGGGGGAATGGGGTGGAGATGAAGTAGGGTCTGTGGTGATACTGTAGGTAGGGAAAAATTGGCAGACTGAGTGGGCCAGAGGGACCTTATTTGCCGTCAAATTATATGTTTCTATGTTTTTAAATGGGGGGGCATTTTCTCTTTTGGGAAAGATCATTGTACTGTGTAAGCAGTGGCTCTGGTGGGATTTAGACCACAAGATACCCAGAGTGAGAGTCAAGCTGGCTGGTGGCAACATACTTCATGCATCTGAAGGGCTTGAAAACTGGTAGCAGTGTGGATGGGGTTCTGGGAGAAAACTAGTCTTTGGCAAACTGGTTGGCAGTGATGGGCTCTTAAATGGATTGTCAATGATAAGGTTTTCTGTCCAGTCACTAAACAGGATATACAAAGGTGATGCAGTATATATTAACATTTTTATTTCATTGTAAGTAAGCATAGATAGCTAGAATACACTACAGTACATCTGGACCATCTGACAAATGCACATTGCCATATCTTCAGGAGCTGTGAAGGGAGAGCTTGGCTCTGAGGAATAGCAGAGCTCATAAACCTCCTTGAGGAAAGTGACCTGGGGTGCAGTGCAAAAGTGGTCACTGCTGGTCAAAGTCCTGAAACAGAGGCTAGTGAGAAGCATGTGAGCCAAAGCCTATAACTGGATCAGCTGCACAAGCAGCCTGGATAAAAAGAATGCAGCTAGCGCTCACCCTGGTTAAGATGAATGCAGATGTTAGGAAGCAAATGATAGATACTGAGCTGCAGATCACAGAAATGGATGCTGAGTAGTGAAAGCAAGAGTGAAAGAGAGAGAAGTGAGAGAAAGAGAGAGAGAGAGAGAGAGAGAGAGAAAGAGAGAGAGAGAGAGAGAGAGAGAGAGAGAGAGAGAGAGAGAGAGAGAGAGAGAGAGAGAGAGAAAAGATAGAGAAAGAGAGAGGGAGGAGAAAGGCAATGCCAGTACGTGATCCAGATGAGAGAGGAGCGAGAGCATGAACATGAGAGGAAGATGGAGCTTCTGAGTCAGAAGGCAGTGCCACAAACTGTAAGTAGTGGCATTAGGGGGTTGACCCAAGAAGCCAAAATTAATTACAAAATGTTTCCCAAATATCAGGAGGGGAACGATACAGATTTGCTAAAATCTTTTGAGATAATCTGTGGGTAATTTGAATTGGACAGGGCTTCTTGGGCTGCTTATCTTTTGACACTGCTTATGGGCAGGGTGTTAGAAGCCTTTGCCAGAATGGACAATGAGGACTTTATGAACTGTACTAACATGAAAACTGCCTTATTACAATGATTTGAATTGACTCCCAAGACCCATAGACATAAATTCTGAGGGTTAAGGAAGGCACTGGGAGATAGCTGTTCTGAAATGTGTGTGCAACAAGGCAATCTGTTAGAGTCATGGTTAGAGGGTGCAAAGGCTAGCTCAGTGCAACAGACACAAGATTTCTTCCTCATGGAATAGTTTCTAAAGATTATACCAGAGAAGCTGATGGTATGGTTACTGGATTATATTCCTAGCTCCACGAAGAAGGCAGCCAAGAGGGCCTATCAATGTGTGTCCAGTGGACCAAACGCTCAGCACAAGGAAAATAGGGGTGAGACATTAGAGAACACCAGAAGGGCAACTGAGGGGAAGTCAGTCTGTGTCTGAACAAAAAGGAAAGCTGAATGGTTTCAAAAATAAGGAGTTAGGGGAATGCAAGGACCTTGAAATATGAGTTACATAGAAACATAGAATTTGACAGCAGATAAGGACTGCTTGGCCCACCTTATTTATTTATTTAAGCATTTTACCAGGAAGGCATACTGAGCAGAGTACTGCTCGATTACAGATGTGTCTGCCCATTTCCCTACCTGATGGATAATCTGCAGAGTCTAGTTAATCAACAGCTTACTTCCTCCTACCCCCCACTAGAATTGCTTTATGCCTGTCCCATGCATTCTTGAATTGTCCTACTGTTCCTGACTCCACAACCTCCTCAGGAAGGCTGTTCCATGCATCCACAACCCTCTCTGTGAAAAAATACTTTCTAACATTACCTCTGAGCCATCCCCCCTCTATCTTCAAATTGTGCCCCCTTGTTCTTGCACATCTCTTCTTCTGAAAGATGCTACTCTCTTGTACTTTGTTAATTCCCTTGAGATACTTGAAAGTTTCTATCATGTCCCCCATCTCATGGCCTGGTGGCACTGAGGGTTGAGGCACTGGACACCACACTTCACGTCACACCAGTGACCCGGGTTTGGGAACGAGCTCGGGCCGCTGGGGGTTGGCAGGGGGGGAAGAGATTAAGTGCCCAAAGGACTGCTCTCTTCCCAGGGAGGGTAGGGGAGAAGTGTTCGCTCCTGGAGTGGCCTCTGTTGGTAATCAGGGGTGCCCAGTGTGGTGATGCAGCGGATGCAGGGGCAGAGTTGAGGCATAACACTGCCTTGTCACGCTGCACTCTGAGGGGGAAAGATCTACACTTCATAAGAGAAAAACCCACTCCTGGGGATAGATGAAGGTACTTCGGCCTCCTCAGCCCACACTCCCAATCCCAGACTAACCTCCTCTCCATGGGTCCGCTCGTGTGCCCGGCACTTTGCCCTTAGATAGAGTGCCCTGGTCAGACAGGGTGGTCCTACCTCTGGAGGGTTCAGACCCGGAGGTGGTGCTGGGGTGCACAAGAGGAGAGGTGTAGTAGTCACGGGGGAGGTAGAGTCTGGGAGCCCCTGAGGATGCCGGAAGGAGTTCTCCAGGCAAGTGGAGACAAATTTAAAAAAAAAAATGTCCCCCCCTTCCTCCTTTCCTCAAGGGTATACATATTAAGCTGCTTTAGTCTCTCCTTGTATGTCTTCTGGTGCAGATCCTGCACCATTTTGGTTGCCCTCCTCTGAACAGCCTCCACTATGTCTATGTCTTTGCGGAGATGGGGTCTCCAGAATTGCATGCAGTACTCCAGATGGGGTATCACCAACTGTCTGTACAGAGGGATAACAACTTCCTGTTTTCTACTGTTGATGCCTCTCCCTATGCATCCCAGTATTCCCCCAACCCTCCTTACTGCCTTCTCACATTGCTTGCCCACCTTTAGGGCATCTGATATAATTGCTCCTAGGTCTTTTTCAATTTTTGTTGTTGCTATTAACTTACCTCCCCATTGTGTACTCTTCCCCTGGGTTTTTGTTTCCCAGATGCATTACCTTGCACTTCTTTGCATTGAATCTGTGCTGCCACATATTCAACCATTCCTCCAACCTTGCCAAGTTCCTTTTCATCCTTTCCACCCCACCTTGTGTATCAACCTTGTTGCAGATCTTTGTGTCATCTGCAAAGATAAATACCTTTCCTTCCAGGTGCTCTCTAATGTCACTTATAAAGACATTAAAGAGGACTGGTCCCAGTACCAAGCCCTGCAGTACCCCGCTAGTTACCCTCCTTTCTTCACTGTGGACTCCTTTTACTATTACCCTTTGCGTTCTGTTGTCCAGCCAGTTTTTTATCCAAGCTAACACCTTGGGACCCACTCCAAGGCTGGCTAACTTGTATATTAATCTTTTGTGTGAGACTGTGTCAAATGCTTTGCTAAAATCTAGGCAGGCCATATCCACAGCCTCTCCCTGGTCTACTACTTTGGTCACCCAGTCAAAGAAATCTATTAGGTTCATCTGACATGACCTTCCTGCTGTGAAGCCATGCTGCATTGGGTCCTGTGCCCCACTGGCCTCTAGGTACTCAACAATTCTTTCCTTCAGAAGTGATTCCATCATTTTCCCTACCACTGAAGTCAAACTAACTGGTCTGTAGTTTTCTGTTTCTGCCCTGCTCCCACTTTTGTGAAGTGGACTCACATTTGCCCTCCTCCAGTCCTCAGGTACCACCCCATCCTCCCATGATTTGTTAAAGAGAGTAGTCAGTGGTGTTACTAGTTCTACCCTTAGTTCTTTTAGAATTCTTCGGTGAATCCCATCAGGCCCCATTGCTTTGTCCACCCTCAGTTTCAAGAGTTCTTTCAAAACCCTTTCTTCTGAGAATGGACTGGTATTGACCCCCCTATACAGAGTTCCTCTCTTGTTTGGTTTATGCACCTCCCCCTCCTCTTCCATTGTGAATACCGAGCAGAAATATTCGTTCAGTATCCCTGCTTTTTCACTGTTACCCTCTGCCCACATTCCTTCCCCTTTATTAAGTCTCTGTATCCCTTCCTTGGTCCTTCTTCGCTCCCTAATGTACCTATAAAAGATTTGATACCCCTTCGTAACAGAGTTGGCTATCTTTTCCTCAGTTTGTGCCTTTGCTATTCTGACTGCGTTCCCTGCCTCCTTCTGCTTTAACTGATAAAGTTCTCCATCCTGCTCCTTCTGTGTTTCCTTATATTTCATGAATGCTATCCTTTTCTCCCTAACCATCCCTGTCACCTCTTTTGAGAACCAGATCTCTCATCAACTAGTTATTGTAGAACCATCTCACAAGTAACTAATAGACTACTGCATTTACTATAAAAAACCTTTGTAACAAGGGACAGTAAGTGTATAGTCAAACTATACCAGACTTATGTGATCCCCCATCTGGATTCTGGATCACCTATATGGAATCCGTCCTTAAGGCGTGACATTAACCTTTTAGAAAAAATGCAAAGAAAGGTTACAAGGTCAATCAAAGAGTTAAAATCTTTTGAATACTAGGATATGATTAATAAACTAAAATTATTTACCTTAGAGACTAGTCTAAAAAGAGGGGATTTATTACTTCTTTATAAAATCCTTAAAAATCCAAGTTTAATGGCCCAGTGTGGCATAAAATTTAATTATAGGACCAATAACCTTAGATCTCATAACAAACAATTAAGGGTTCCTAGGGTAAATACAGTGAAACGTAACAAGTTTTTTACAGTAAGAGCAGTTAGAATTTGGAACTGCCTACCATACTATTTAGTCTATGCCCCAACCCTTGAACCTTTAAAAAATATCGTAATATATTCCTGGTCCAGAATGTATTCAGACAGTAGACCCACTAAGAGTGGAAGACAATTTAATGGGCTTTTGCCTGCTTTGTCTTCAAAAAACAAAAAATACTAAGTAATATTTATACCAAAAGTTTGTACACCTGTTGTATGAGTGTCCAAAACATATAGCAAAAGGGGTGAGTGCAACTAGAGCAGGTAGCTTTGGAAGCTTCCAGCAGCTAGATGCCTGTACCCAGAGTACAGTTCCCACTAAGTCCACTGCACACATGCACCCTGTGTTACTAAATGGGATGGTAACTCAGGGATTGAGGGAATACTGGAACTCCATTTCAATGGTAAAACAGGATTTAGTTCATAAGCATAGGAGCCTACTATGTGGGGGGGGGGCTGAGGGGCGGAACCTCACCCGGGAAGATTAGATAGGGGCTCTGCCCCCCTCCAGAACTTGTACAGTTGCAGTGGGGAAAAACACAGTTGTAGTAGGGATTAAATTAAGGTAGAATGGTCCAAAATGCTGTTCCACCTCATCAGCCATCCACTAGTACTTGCACTTTAACTCCCCTGCCAGCCCAGCCAATCTGTGTGAACCATTTTGAGGAGGACAAGCAAGGACCAGTCAAAGCATTTGAAGTACTTTTGCTGTGACATGGTCAAATGATGGCAAACCATTTTGATGGGAATGTCGCCCCTCACCGGTGGTCCTTTTTCTTGCTCACTCACTCAGCCCTTGCAGAGAAGTGTGGTTCCTTTTTGTTGTGGGGTCCCTCAACCGCTCCCTCCTTATCACTCTCTGCATGGCATGCACCCCCAAAGTGTGAGGAACTCCCTAGGCTTGGCAGGCGAGGAGCATGAGCACACAGTACAGAACAGGGACACAAGGGCAGTGGGGTGGCAGTGGCAGAGATGAGGGGAGCAGCCAGCTTCAGAGGCCTGGTGGGAGGTGGTCAGAAAGCCAAGGATGAATCAGTAGAGAAGAAGCTAAAGGGAATGACATTCAGGAAACAGACTTCCTACGGGTATGATACATGGGGAGCACTGATAATGATGGGTTGTCTGACCATGGTCAAAGACTCGGGGCATGAGATTCAACAATGGCAAATGTGCTTTCATGCATTTGGGCAGTAGAAACCTAGGTTACATGTACAGTATAGGGACATCTGGTTGAGGTTGCAGAGGAGGATAAATATTTAGGAGTTAACATCACAAGGGGCTTACAGCACACAAAACCAGCTGAACTGATCAGATCTATAGTAAGGCTCTCAGGTTACTGGGTTGCCTAAGAAGGAGCTTTATGCCAAAGATCTAGGAGGTTATGCTACCCCTATACAAATCCTATATCAGACTCATGCCAGATTAAGTGGATTTATACTAGCCAAGGACACAAACTGGAAATAATTAAAAAAAGGTTATAAAACAAATACATGGAATACTGGACTATTCATATGAAAGAAGACCAGAGATATTGGGGCTGTACAGCCTACAAATAAAAAGGAAAAGGAGGACTTGCCACTCCAGAACAAGGTAAGATCTGATCATGATAAGAGAAACTAGTTGGACTTCTAAATTAAATGCAAAGATAAGCATTTGTCAATGCTGAACGTTTGATGCTTGTTAAACGTTTTTTTTTTGTCTTTAATGTTGTGACCCCAGCTTTAGAAGAGACTTGTTTTAGGATTCGCCTTATAGACATGACATGTACCATTTGTAGTATATTGACTGAAATATCATTTCTCACCAGAAGTGTGCAAACACATCTCGAGCAGTTTTTTAAAATGACACTTGTCATGTTTATGAGGTGATGTGCAAAAATTGCTGTGTTGAAAGTTTGAGGTCAAAATATTGGAAATTACCAAAGTTATGAGCCTACGTCCATAAATGTCAACACAGGCTTTAACTAAGATGGCGGCCACATTGGGCTTGCCATCAGAAGCAGGAGCTTAGTTTCCAGCTAGTTGGTGTTTTATTTGGTTTTTGCTTATTTCTGTCAGCATTTCTGTCAGAATTTTAGTTATACATTTTTGTTTCTTATTATTTGTTTTTGTTTAGAACTGTTGGTGTTTGCTTTTTTATTCCATTTCATTGTGTGTGTACTCCTTGATAACACTTGACCTGCCAGGTGAATGTGCTGGGTTTGTCATCAAAGCTGCTGGACTGAGTGAGTTGCGGCTGTTGTTTTTTGGCAGGACATCTTCTAGACCTGCCCGGTTTGACCTTCGGGGAGCTGAAGGGGCTCTGGTGTTTCCCCTAAGCCATCTCCGTGGTCTGGCTGGTTGCTAGTCTACTGAGGTGCCTGTAGCTGCTGGTCTGGGGTATGGCCAGTTTGGTTGGCATTTTTTTGGATTTTAGCCTCCTTGTTATTACACCCTCTACTAGTACCCAGGATTTGCTATAAAGGAGTTAAAGGATTGTTTAGTGCAGTTTTTTTCAACGGACTTCTAGTCCTGGATGCTGCTCTGAGGATTTAGCTGTCCTGGGTTTTCTGGCTATTTTTTTGCCCAAGTTCACATTAGGATAATTGCTCCTCTTCTACTTCTGGCCCTTATTCCCCGGGTACCTAGCAGTGAGTACTGTATACACTCTGGGCGGGATATTCAGAGTGGATGCACCATGCGCAACAGGGATGCACCAACGCAAGTGTGGAAATGCGCCATTGTGCGATATTCAGCAGGGAGCCGCCGCGCAGCTTAACAAGCAATGTGCCAGAGCGTAACGATAATGAATGAATGTGGAACTGCAGGGTGCAGAACCATGAATAACATGCACAGTGCGATATTCAACAGCATGTGATGTGCACAATAGCGGAGCAAGCGGAAGTTGCGCTACAGCGGAAATGAGCCAAAATAAAAGGGAGCAAGAGAGGGGAGGAAGAACACACCACAGGGAAGCCACAGGTGGGAGCGTGAAGACAGAGTGCCAAAGAGGAAAGACAGGAAGCAGGGTGCAGGAGTGGCCAGGATTAGGACAGGGCCCACCAGAAGTGTGCCAGAGTGAGGATAGGAGTGGGTGTGCCTGTGCCAGTGTGCGACAGGGTGTGTGAGTGCCACTGTGGACTGAGGCAGTGGCAAGGGGCAAGGAACGACCACAGGCAATCAGCTAGAGGTGAACCCGGTGCAGGGGAAGCACCAGCAACAGACAGTGGGGGGGACAGGAGAACATCTGCCCCGGGGGGGGGGAACACCAGCCAGGGACATGGCCAGTGCCACCTTCCAGATGGAGGCGGTAATGAGGGGTGTGAGAAGGCAGGCAGCAGGGAGGTGCAGCCGTGGAAGGGCCCATCAGCGGTATGCCCAGAACAGGCAGTACCGAGCCCGCACCAGCTTCGAACAGTACTCCGACACAGAGATAGTGGGCCAGTACCACCTGAACTGGGTGATTCTGAGACAGCTCTGTCAGCTGTGCAGTGAAGAGATGCAGGCACCCACATGACGGAGCCATACGCTGCCAGTGGAAACAAAGGTGACAGTTGTCATGTGCCTGCTCGCCACGGGCATCTTCCAGAGACCAAAAGGGGACATGACAGGCATAACCCAGTCTGCCGCATCATGCCTACTCACACAATTCCTCAGCGCACTGCTGCCACATGCTGAATTACATCCATTTTCCCAGCACACAGGCAGACACACAGCACATCTGGGGTTTCATAGGAATTGCGGTTGCCTGGCGTGCTCGGGGCCATTGACTGCACTCATGTAGGCATCCACATGCCACCTGGCCCAGAGGATGTGGCATACATATACCGCAAGGGCTACCCGAGCATAAACTGCCAGGTGGTGTGCGATGCCAGGAGGCACATAACCAGTGTCATGCCACGCACCCTGGGGGAGCACACGATGCCTTCATCTGGCACCAGTCTGCACTGTGCCACAGGTTTGAGAGTGGGGTCATCCCCACCGGTCATCTAGTAGATGAGTATGCATATCACATAGGACAACGTGAGCAGACGTGGGGGGGTGCATAGTCAGAGGTGCCATGGGCACTGGCAATGATGGCCCATGGCATAGCGATGCAGATCACCATGCTAATGTCTCCCCTCTACACACAGGTGACAGTGGTTACCCGCTACGGCCCTGGCTGCTCACACCATACCGGCGCCCCACGACCCCATTGCAGCTACAGTACAATGAGGCACATGCCAGAACATGGAATGTCACTGAGCGTGTGTTTGGGCTGCTGAAGGCACTATTCCGGTACCTGGACACATCAGGCGGTGCCCTACAATACAGCCCCTCGAAGGTCTGCAGGCTATTCCTGGCCTGCTGTATCCTGCACAACATGGCCACTGACTGTGGAATAGCTGTAGAGGTTGAAGAGGGGGACAGCGGTGGGGACGATGAGGACACCAGTCCAGCTGGTGCATGGCAGCCACCCCCTGGGGAACGAGAAACCCGTCTGTTCTGTATGGCACAGCAGCACCGGGACACCGTAGCAGAGGAGCACTTCAGACAACACAGGTAGGTCACGGGGCCATGTGCAACCACCAGGAGCAAGGTCACAACCCACCAACAGGCAGGGCTGGACATCAGGGGCAGACAGTGGTAAGGGACTGGGTCTGAGCGGTGGACTGCACACTGCGGCAGAGATGGTCAGGGCTGAACATGACACATGAACACACACGCACACACACCACAACACATACCCGAAGAGCAAACGTCATGCCACACCAATACCCTCACAGGACCACACACGACCATGCCCAGGGGCTGACACTGTGCGTGCCTCAGATGCTGGGCACCATTGCACAGTGGCAGACAGCACTATGCAGGCATCATCGTGCACACGCCCCAGAGGCCAACAGTCGGGAGGGTGTGCACAGAGACTGTTTGTGTGCAGGGCTGGGTACCCCCACCTGTGCGCCACACAATGCACACCACAATGCACACAGGGCAGCGGCTGACAGTGGCCATGGTGGGAGACAGGTCAGTCATGCGGCACCGTACCATGGCTGCCACGGATGCAAGGGTGGCCCCACTGAGACCTGCCAGCTGTGCAAGACTGACCAGTGGCCTCATAGGGTGGCACTGATGGGCCCCCAAGGGTGGCGCTGCATAAACTGGAAAGTGTTCGTGCTGGGGTCTGCAGCCCACCAAACATGCCCGCGCCAGGCATGCTCGGTATGCCCACAGCTGAACCTGGTGTCAACATAGCAGGTGTCGCACGACGTCAGGGACGGGGGGTGAACATGACACTGTGCAGTGTCTGCGGTGGCTGGGAACCAGACTGAGTGGCCAGTGCAGCCATGACAGTTGTCATTGCAATGGTCTGCCTGTCAATGGCAGAGGTCACATCTGCCTGCTGCCAGGCCAACTCTGCCAGGAGCAAGCCGTGGTCCCTGCTGCGCCACTCGTCTGCCTGGCACAGAACTGCACTGATTGCATCAACTGCTGTCATGAGCCACATCTGCTGGTCAACTGAGGCCTGGAGAAGACAGCTGTGGTCATCCAAGGGATCGTCTGCTGGTCCAGCATGCTGTCCCTCGTGGTGTTTCTGGCCCTGCTGGACAGCACCCCATGACATTGGGTGCTGCACACCAGAGCCATGCTAGGGCACATCCACACGTAGTGCACTGCCACCGCCCCCTGACACTGTCCCCCCGTTGCCATTGTCTGACTGCTGGCACTGCCGCTCTGGCTGCCAATCGCCAGGGTCTACCAGTGCCGCCACAGAAGCTGCAACAGTCCCACCATCCTGGATGCACACCAGTGCTGCCCCACTGGGGCATACAGACACAGGCTGGGACTGGGTTATTATGCAGGCAGCCATGGCAGCATCACCAGCAGTATCACCCATGTGGTTGCCTGCTGTGGGACCATCATGTGTCCCACAAGTATCAAGTGTATCAAGTGTGGCCCAACATAATCAGTGCTGGATTCAGCCACAATCAGTGGCCCAGCACACTGGACACTGGGGGTGATGTCATGCTGGGACACAGGCAGGGCCTCATTTGCACCCGCACCACCCACATCAGTCCAGACAGACGTGCAGGTATGCACTTGGCTGGTCCCTCGGACACCTGTGGAGGTGGATGGGAGATCATTCATGTCCAGGGCCTCCCCTTCGGTGGACACACCCACCACCACTGCCCCATGTAGATGCTCAGGAGCTGTAAAGGAACACAGTTGTGTTAGTGGCTATGCCTTGCCCTGTGGCATGCCCTCCACCACCCACACACTGACAGCACAGGACCTACCATGCAGTGATGGGCTGCCACCCATCTGGAAGCCACAACTAGGAATGCCCTTGATGGCACTACACTGCATGCTGCTGGCCACCCACTCCCCCTGCGACATCAGGTGGGGTGCATCTGGCTGGCCCCCACTGATGACAGCACCTGCCGCCCTGATGGCAGCCACCTTTTCCTTGATCCATCTCCTGTCCATGCATACCTTCTTCTTGCTCTCCTGCATGGACTGCTGGTGGCTGCCCTGCTGGTTCACGGCATGCACCACCTCATCCCATGCCAGAGCAAGAACCAGTGGCATTCCCCACTGTCTGCTGAGCAGTGGCTCCCTGTCCAGATATGCCATGAACAGGGCATCAGATTCAGCCCTGGTGAAGTTGGGCCTCCTCCTTCTCCCCTTTCCCTGTTCTTCCTCTTCCTCACGCTCGGTCATGCTCGCACCTGTGGGAGTGACAGGTGTTGCCTTGGACTGTGCAGTCCCATACAGCCCTTCCAAACCACAGTCCCCACATCCCAACAGCATGCAACCTACCACAAGGGTCTGCAATTCCGATCCATGGCCTCTGCAGCCCCAGGTCGCATTTATATAGTGCTATGCATGCAAATGAGGGCAGGCGCAACTGTAAGTGGATGCTAATGCAGTGGATGTGCCGTTGAATGGCTAATGAGCTGATTTGCATAACCTGGCTGAATATCGCACTGTTGCACCTTGCGCAATGTTGGTGAGTGTGCTCAGGCAATGGTGCACCACTGTGACATGCGCAGTTGGCACCGCACGGTGCATGCCCGGGGTGCTGGTGCCAATGCATGCAGTGCAGCTGATGTGCTGTGTGCTGGAGGCAGTGCAGAGCATGGTCACCACTGTGTCTGTGGTGCTAGTGCACTGTATGCCCATGGGGTGTACGTGCCATGGTGTGCCGTGGGTGTCATGGTGCCACAGTGTGGTAGGCCACTGCAGGGCGTCACACACATGCACCCTACCACACTACATGCAGGGTGTCCCAATAGCACTATGGCGCTCCGAGCGTGGACAGACCCTTGACTCTGCGGTCAACCTTTGCCCCTAGGTGCCATGCTTCCACATGGCTGCACCACTACTGCGTACTCCGGTGACAGCGTGATAGGGACTGGCAGCGCAGTACCGTGCTGCCTCCGCACATGGGGCACATGCACTACAGAACACCATTTTTATTCCGTTTGAGAAAGCACCATGCCTAGGACCAGAGTGCCAGTCTGGAGTGCCATAGAATTGGCTAGCCTGGTGGCCTTGGTGGAGCCACATGCTGGCGCTCTCTTTGGGCAGGAACCCCTCCAGAGGCCACGGACTGCAGTGTGGCAGGAGGTCACGGAGGGCCTGGAGGAGGTGACAGGGAGCAGCAGGTCAGCAGAGCAGTGTCTCCACCACTATGGCGACCTCCAGCGGTGGGACCCTGACTGCCTGGGGTGACTGCAGGCACGCTCCCGGTGGGGTGCCTTGCCACAGCCAGGTAGGTGCTCCATTCCATCACTGGTTGTGTCTGTCTGTCCAGGTTTGGTGTGTGCATCAGGCCATGCTGCAGGGGGTGGTGGCCGTCCTGTGGGGGTGGTGGTGGTGGGGGTGTGGCATGGCTGGGCCATGTGGGCAAGCACACAGCAAGGGGGGGCTGTGTTACTGACCTGTACTGATGTTTCCCTCTCCATGTTTGCACCCTAGGCCTGGAGGATCGCCGTAGGGCACGTTTGGCCCGAGGACAGGGACAGCAGGCCGGAGTGGAGTCATGGCCATGCAGCCGAGGCAAGTTGGTGGTGACATGGGTCAGCAGCGCCCTGCTGACCAGGATGCAGGTGAGTGCCATTTTTCCCCTTACATCTGTGCATGGTGGGTTGCTGGGGTAGTGGCGGTGTGTGTGGCCACCCGCACGTGGTCCCACTGCAGTGTATGCCACACGGTGCACTCAACACTGTTCTGTGGCACTGCATGTGTGGGTGGGTATCGCAGGTGGGCTGTGTGTGCACTGGGTCCATGGCTGTGCCACTGCCTTTGCACTGCATAGCCATGTCACTGTACGACCATGTTGGTGCTGTGCAGAACATGGGCAGTGGGTGTGTGCAGTGTTCCACATGGCTATGGGTGCCTGGGTAGGTGGGTCATGTGTGAGCGGACACTGTGGGTTGTCGCATGCCATCACATGGGCGTGGCCTATGGCTGTATGCCATGCACATTGGGTGGGCTGCAGGGGTCTGGCCAGTCACGCGTACTGACTCTGCTCCCTTGTCCTAGGTGGACAACGCTGGACTAACCTGGAGCAGCACATACAGGAGCTATTGCAGGTGACCCATGCTACTCTGGAGCTACTCCAGTGAATGGAGCGAGGTGGACGTAGGAGGCACAGTCGGCAACACAGGGACCGGAGTGCAGAGAGGGGCCGCCAGTAGGGCCTGTGGTGCATGTTATGTGCATTCCCCACCCTGGACTGTCTATCACACCCCTTTGTCCCACTCCCTGTTGTACCCCCTTGCCCTATGCCCACCCCCACCTGGTTTGTGGCCCTTCCCCCCATTTTGTACGTAGTTTTGTTTGATATGTAGTTTGTACAGTTTATCTTTCCGATACATTCTATTTTGATATGACAACTGTGGTGGTCTCTGATTTGCGGCAGGCATATGGTGCTTTGCTGCAGTGGTGTGCATGGAGTCTGGGGTGCTGCGGGACTGGGCGTTTGTGTGTTCTGCAGGGCCCCACTAATGGTGTGGGTGGGGGACTCAGTCCCTGTCTGTGGTATGTGTGTTTTTCCCTGTGCAATGGATACCTCTGTACAGTGGTCCTGAATCCCCTGTCTGTCTGTCCATGGCCCGTGCAGCTGGGGCCCCTTGCATGTCTGTGGTATGCATGTTCTGCTGGCATGTCATTGGTGGCTGTCCATGCCAGACACACTCTGGGCACGGCACCATGGCGGCTTGTGTCCTGTTGCCAGTATGGTGCACATCTGCCTCGAGTGACACTCTGGGCTATGCTGTTGTTGTCCCCCCTTCATGCTGTCGCTGATGTCTGTTGCGGTGTCTGTGTTCTACTGTCTGTCACTTGTGCACCGGCTGCATGCTGGTGGTAGACGGCTTCATGGTGCATGCGCCGGATGGCTGGTTCACCTATGCCATGGTGGAGTGCAGGCCATGGGTACACGGCATCAGTGGACACACACCAGCAGCATCTGTTGCCCTGCTTTTGTGCCCTGTTTTGGGGTACCTTTGGGACAGGGTGGGCGTTTGTCCATGCCCTGTGTCGCATCCTGTGTGGTGCATGGCTCCATGCACCTCAGTGGGTGGCTGTGCTGTCTGTTGGGGCCAGTGCTGGGACAGGGTGTGTGCATGGGTGGGTGTGTAAGCTGCTGTCCTGCTGGTGGTGATGTGCAGGACAGGCCTTGTCGCATGTGGGGTCCCTTGGGTACTAACGCAGGGTCGACCTCTCTGCTGTGTCATGGGGGGCCATGCAGGGGGGCATTGTGTATGCAGTTGTTGAATCAGTGGCCAGTGTCACCTGCTGCAGGCTGCTCACAGTGGGGCTGCCTTGCATCTCTCCATGGTGCACAGGGTTGCATTGTCACGGTGTTGGTGGTGGCATGCGTTTGGTGCCATGCACTGTTGGGCGCTGCTTCTGGGCCTTGTGTCTGGGGATCACTGTACAGGGTGTGCTCTGCATTGGTGGGGTGGGGTGGCACTGGGGGAGCTGGCCCTCCTTGTGGTGCGGTCACTGCTTGCATGGGGGGTGTGCTGGGGCACCATGCCCTGGATGTTGATTCGGTGCTGGTGTTCATAGGTTGGTGGTCCATCCAGCTCACTCCTGGTTGTGCAGTTCATGGGGTGCCTGGGAGGAGGTGGGTCTGTCTGGCCTGCTGCATACTCCTTCACCCATGGCTTTCATGGGTGGTGCACCCCTACATCCTGTCCATGTTCCTGCACATCCCTGGTTGTGCTACTGCGCATGGGCCCTGCTCCTCCATGCATCTCTGGTTGCGCCATGGCACAGTTGGCGCGATATTCAGCTGTGTTGTGCAAGTGCACCTTGGCCTGTGCTTTGTTTGAATATCACACATGTTGCGCAGGGGCGCACTTCACTTGCACCTTCTCCTGCTATTGCGCATTGTTTTGGCGCAGTCTGAATATCCAGCCCTCTGTGGATTATTGTGGATCATACTATGTACTGTGACTCTTCATCATTCCCGTGGTTTAACTGGATTAATTGTATTATCCCCCCACCAAGTGAAAGGTGGTTGTTGGAGGAAGCACAATTTATTTGGATTCTGAGACTCAGTAAGTACTTTTATGGTTTTCACACTATACTTTTTATTTGATTTTGGTCCCCCCCTTCTCCTTTGCCATGTGAGAGACAGCATTGGGGTTCAGTCATTGATATCTGTTATCCAGAGTGGTGGGAGCTCTCTGGTTTTAGTTTTCTTATTTTCTTTTGTAATTTTATTTGATTTCATATATTTTATGTTTATGTTTGTTTATATGTGAAGTTGTAGTTGATTTGTGTGTTGATGTTTATTGCTGATTTGCATTAAGGGATTGTGTTTCATTGTATCTGTTGTATTGAAGATGTGCTGGCAGGTAGCTCCCCAGGTCTGGTGCTATTCCTCCTCCAAGCTCTGGGACCTCCACCCATTTCACTGTCCTTCCTTGCCAGCATCAGTTTATTGGCACTGCCGGACTTTGGGAATAGTAGGGAGGAGATGGAGGGGAGCCAGGGGTCCCGAACCTCAGGGGGGTTTGAGCGGGTTGGTCGGATCAGGGTGGTTAGGGCCAGGAGATACCCTGGGACAAAATGGGTTCCAGAATGGGGTCTTTTGGTTCTGGTCCCCATACCCAAGGGCTCCATTGATTTTGGGCTGGTGGTCCAGACGGACCCAATACCTCGTCCGACTTGATTGGTGTTGTGCAATGCCAGATCTATTAGAACAAGATGGCTACTATTGCTGATCTTGTTGGGACAGCTGATCTGGCTTGCATCACTGAGACCTGGCTGGATGATAATTCTGGCCCCATATTGGAGACAGCTATTCCAGCCGGTTTCTCGGTGATACACCACTCGAGATCGGATTGCAGGGGCAGGAGTGTAGCCATATGTTTTAGATCAGAATTGGGTCTTGTGGGAGTGCCAGTTGAGAGTTCCAGATCATTTGAGTGTACCATTGTTGCAGGTGTGGGGTGCAGGATTGTTCTCATCTACCGTCCACCAGGGGACGAGAAATTGTTCCCGCATGAATTTGCAGACTTCATTGCCGACATGGCATTTGAGTCTCCCAGATTGATGGTAGTGGGCGACTTCAACACCTGGGTCAATGATGAACTCTCACAGTTTGGTCAGGATTTCCTCCAACTTATGTGTTCACTGGACCTCACACAGGTAGTTACCTCTGCAACTCATGATCGTGGTCACTCACTCGACCTGGTTTTTCTCCTGGGCTTGGAGGCCACCGATTTAGTGGTGAAACCAGTCAGTTGGTCTAACCACCACACCATAAGATTCAGTTTCCAGGCTCCCCTCTAAAGGCCTGCCCCTGTGGAGATGGTCAGATACCACCCTTTGAGGGATGTGTCTCCTGACAGTCTATTGGTGGTGTTGGACCTACTGAGTTTACCGGGTGCAAGCGGGAGTCCCGAGGACTTGGTCCTGGCCTATAATAAGGCCATGGCAGATGCCTTGGACTCTATTTCTCCTGTCTGTGCTCATCCTCTCTCTCTTCACCCTCGGTCCCCTTGATTTGATGCGACCTCGAGGGAGTAGAGACGAGTCGGACGAAAGCTACAGAGTTGCTGGTGGAAATCCTCCCTGGATGCTGACCACCTTAGATTGATGGAGCATTATCAGCTCTATCAATCAGCAATCACCTGTAAGAAGGCAGTGTTCCTGTCTAGGGAGATTGCTGCAGCTCAGAATCGACCAGCTCAGTTCTTTTGACCATAGAGAGGCTGTGCAACCCAACCTGTCTACAGGTCCGAGGAGAATTTTCACAATCTAAGTGTGATGAGTTTGCCCGATTCTTTGCTGATAAGGTGGCCAGCATCAGGGTGGAGATTCAATCAGCCCACTCTATGGGGGTTGACGGTAGTTGGTGCCTGTTCACTGTGCCTCGGTTTTCTTGGTCTTCTTTCAACCATCCAGAGACCATCGATATTGTGTGGATTATCCAGAATATGTGGCTGACCTACTGTAGGTTGAACCTGGGCCCAACAGGCCTCATTTTGGAGTGTATTGATTCTATCGGCCCCATCCTGGTCAAGATTGTGTGGTGCTCCTTAGAGATGGGTGAGTTCCCTAGCTCCCTGAAGAAGGTGGTGGTTACACCACTCCTTAAGAAAGCTTCTCTGGAGCCGGCCCATTGGCACAGTGGTGGGATTTCCGCTCGTGATGCCGGTGACCCGGGTTCGGGAACAGACCCAGATTGTCAGAGGGCCGGCCGGGGGGAGAAGGATAGAGTGTCCTAAGGACTGCTCTCCTTCTCCGGGAGGAGGGTGAGGGAAGTGATTGGCGCACTGAGGGCTCTTAGCGGAGGCTAGGGGGGCCTCAGGTGACCGACGGAGCCAGTTCTGGAAGGCAGGGGCAGACGCTTGCATCATTGCATGTCCCTGCCTCCATAAGGAGAAAAAAACTGAGGCAAGGGCAACGTACACATGACGCCCTCCCCGGAGGACCTCGAGACACCACCGCCGCCGCGGATCCCTGACCACCCATAAGTCCTGTGGGTTGCTGGTGAAGGCGGCCACGGCCCTGCCCTCTGGGAGGCAAGCCGGGGGTGACCGAGGGATCTTGGCAGCCATAGGCGGTGGTGGAGGTCTCTGTGGTGCCGTGACAAGGGCAGACGTAATACGGGGTCCTGCCCGGAAAAAACAGAGAATTAAAAAAAAAAAAAAGCTTCTCTGGACCTAAACTGCTTGGCTAACTACAGACCTATCTCTAACCTCCCCTTTTTAGGGAAGGTGATTGAGAAAGTTGCCATGCTGCAGCTGGAGAACCACATTACCATCCATGATATCTATGATCCTCTCCAGTCCAGTTTTCGGAAGAGGCATAGTACTGAGGCAGCTCTGGTTTGGGTACTAAATGATCTCCTGATAGCTAGAGATCAGAAGCACTGCTCCATCTTGGTGCTTCTGGATTTCTCATCAGCTTTCAACACCGTGGGTGTTTCTCGAGTGCCTAAGGGTCATCTGTGGCCTGGCTGGTCCTGTCGTCAGGTGGTTTCAATCTTTCCTCTCTGGCAGGTTTCAGAGGGTGGTGTCCGGGTTGTTTTTCTTGGACCCAGTCTCCCTGTCTTGTGGGGTCCCCAGGGCTTGGTGCTCTCCCCAATGCTGTTCGTGGTGTATATGCTGCCTCTAGGAGACTTTGTAAGATGGTATGGGCTGAGGTTTCACTGCTACACTGATGATACCCAGCTCTACCTGTCTTTCATTCCTGACCAGGATAGTACTCTCTCAGTCTTTAAGAGCTGCCTCATAGAAATCCAGGACTGGATGAAATCCAGTTGGTTGAAACTGAATTCTGATAAGACTGAGGTGTTGGTTTTGGATCCAGGACTCTGGATAGAGGGGTCGGTGGCAGGGCATCCCTTTGGGCTTCAGCTCGGGAATAGTCAGCTGCCTACTTCTGAAAAGGTGCATGACCTAGGGGTGCTTCTTGAAGACAGGCTGACACTGCATTCACAGGTGTCCACAGTAATCAAGTCCTCATTTTACCATCTTAGGAATATCGCTCGTGTCAAGCACCTTGTTCCGTCCGGCGACCTGCCAACATTGATCCAGGTCTTTGTGTCCTCATACCTGGACTACCGCAACTCCCTCTACCTAGGGCTTCCAGGGGTTGATATCCGCTGCTTGCAGCTGGTGCAGTATGCTGCAGCACAGTTGTTGACTGGGGCTTCTCATTCGAGCCACATCACACCTGTGCTGTGTGAACAGCACTGGCTGCCTGTTCAGTGGCGGATCACCTTCAAGGTCGGTCTTCTGACCTTTAAAGCCCTGCATGGACAGGACCTGGGCTACCTGTAAGAGCTCCTTGTTCCTTACTGCCCCACCCGCTCACTCCGCTCAGCTGATGAGGGGTTGTTAGAGATTCCCAGGATATGGTTGAAAACCTCTGGCTTGCGAGCTTTTATGTTTGCAGCCCCGGCCATGTGGAATTCTCTGCCTCATCAGATTCAAGAGTGCCAGACAATGAGGAGCTTTAAAACAGCTTTAAATACCTTTTTATTCCATCAGGCATTTGGTGACTAGTTTTGTCATCTGCTCCTGCTTGTTTTGTATTTTATTACCTGATCTTAATCTGTTTCTGATATTTATGTTTTGTTCTTTTAATTGTTTTTATGAATTGTACAGCACTTTGATTTTAGAGATTACACTATATAAATAAAATTATTATTAATAAAACTTTGTTTTTTTTAACATTTTTGCCCCAAATTTTCAACATTGCCTTCTTGTGGTCCCACCTAATGAACAAGTGCAGATACAATTTTCAACTCCTGCCTGAAAGGTGATTTCACGTACTGACTGTGAAATCACCTTTCGGGATGCAAAAACACATTTTGGCCAGGATTCGAAAACTGGCAGCTGTCACATTCATGAGGTGATGTGAAGAAATGGCTATGTTGAAAAGTTGGGGTCAAAACTTTAAAAATTACAGAAGACTCAGCCTGCATTTGCTAACTTCAACGTAAGCTGACAACTGTTATTTTTAAATATTTTTATGACAAATTTTAAACATAGCCTTCTTATGACCCCCCCCCCCATGAACAGTAGTGGAGAACATTTTTAACTCCTGCCCAAAAGGTGATTTTGCGCAACGACTGCGAAATCACCTTTCAGAATGCGAAAACACATTTTGGCCAGGATTTGAAAAATGACAACTGTCACATTCATGAGGTGCCGTGAAGGAATGGCTATGTTGAAAGTTTGGGATGAAAATTACCAAATTTACAAGCCTGCATTCATGATTTCCAACATAGGCTCACAACTTTATTGTTTTTTAACATTTTTGCCCCAAATTTTCAACATAGCCTTCTTATGAACGATAGTGAGGAAAATTTTCAACTCCTCTGTGGAAGGTGATTTTGCACAGCGACTGTGAAATCACCTTTCAGAATGCAAAAACACATTTTGGCCAGGATTGGAAAAATGACAACTGTCACATTCATGAGGTGCTGTGAAGAAATGGCTATGTTGAAAGTTTGGGGTGAAAATAATAAAAATTATCAAAGGTATGAGCTTGCATTCATAATTTCCAACATAGGCTTATAACTTTATTGTTTAACATTTGTACCCCAAATTTTCAATATAGCTTTCTGATGACCCCACCTCATGAACAATAGTGGAGAAAATTTTCAGCTTCTGCCTGAAAGATGATCTTGCATAGTGACTGCAAAATCACCTTTTGGGATGTGAAAACACATTTTGGCCAGGATTTGAAAAATAACAGCTGTCACATTCATGAGGTGCTGCGAAGAAATGATTATGTTGAAAGTTTGGGGTCAAAATATTGAAGCTTATCAAACTTATGAGCCTGCATTAGTAAATTGCAATGTAGGCTCATAACTTTGTTGTTTTTTAATATTTTTATGCCAAATTCTCACCATAGCCTTCTCATGACCCCACCTCATGAACACTGGTCAAGAAAATGTTCAACTCTTGCCCAAAAGGTGATTTCATGCAGCTACTGTGAAATCTCCTTTCAGGACTGATTTACCTAGTGTCACTTGAACTGTTCATATCAGGATGTGGTGTCCCAAAAAGGTATGTTGAAAATTTGGGGCAAAAACATGGAAAAATTTCCAAGTTATGCTACTAAATTCAAAACTCCATTGGAATACATTGAACCGCATACCTTATTTCCTCAGTTTGTGGTCCAGCATTAAAGAGTGAAGATGTTTCTGCGGTCAGGGGAGGATTATTGCCTTGGAACCAGGTAAATAAGAAAGGGCTTGGGGGGGTGCTGAGTGGGAGGGTCGGGTGGTGGGAAAAATGGTGCAATAGACATTGTTGGATGGTCTTATTCTTTACAGGTTTACAAAATAAAAACAAAAATGATGAGGGATGGTTTTCTCTAGTACAGGTAGTGACACTGGAGGACTCAGCACCTCCTATTGTCACCGTTATATTTGGCAGCACTGGGGGTGGGCTCCCTGGTGCTGAATTACTAAAAGGGACAGGGTGGGGAGTGGCAGCAGGCATGGGAGATTGGTCTCCCCATGCCCTACTAATACCGTGGGTTGGGCTTGGGGGGGCAGTTACGGCAGCAGCTGCAATGGACATCGATGGACATTTTTATTTTCTACAGGTTTAAAATAATAAAAACAAAAATAAAGAAACAACAAGAGATGGTTTGTCTATTACAGGTTGCGACACTGGGGGAATGGGCACCCCCCAGTGTCACTGTTATATTTGACAGCACCGGGAGTGGGCTCCCCAGTGTCACTGTTATATTTGACAGCACCGGGAATGGGCACCCCCCAGTGTCACTGTTATATTTGACAGCACCGGGAATGGGCACCCCCCAGTGTCACTGTTATATTTGACAGCACCGGGAATGGGCACCCCCCAGTGTCACTCTTATATTTGACAGCACCGGGAATGGGCACCCCCCAGTGTCACTGTTATATTTGACAGCACCGGAGTAGATCCCCAGTGTCACTGTTATATTTGACAGCACCGAATGGGCACCCCAGTGTCACTGTTATATTTGGACAGCACCGGAATGGGCACCCCCAGTGTCACTGTTATATTTGACAGCACGGAGTGGGCTCCCCAGTGTCACTGTTATTTTGACAGCACGGGAATGGGCACCCCCAGTGTCACTGTTATATTTGACAGCACCGGGAATGGGCACCCCCCAGTGTCACTGTTATATTTGACAGCACCGGGAATGGGCACCCCCCAGTGTCACTATTATATTTGACAGCACCGGGAATGGGCACCCCCCAGTGTCACTGTTATATTTGACAGCACCAGGAGTGGGCTCCCCAGTGCTGCATAACTGAATCAGGCAGGGTGGGGATAGCAGTTGGCATGGGGGAATGGGCACATCATGCCTTTATAATACTGTGGGTTGGGCTGGGGAGACGTAGCTGCAGCAGACATCAATGGATGGTTTCCTTTTTAGTAGGCTGACAGGCTCCTGCCCTGAAAAGTTGCTCAGCTGTTTGCTAACTTGCTTCATGTAAATCAAAGGACTGAAGCCATCTTTGATTAGAGTTTCTCGGTCCCTTTGAAGTACACAAAGTTTCTGCCCACCAAACAGCGAGTGGTGTCACAAACCACATTGCAGGCCATTGGTGTAGACTGCCGAACCCTTGTTATTTTGAACTGCAATGGGTTCAGCAGTGCCACCCTTCCTCGAATCCCCTAGTCACTCTGACAAAACATTTGGTGTGTAGGCATGCATCAAACTTACAGTAAAAATGGGACACAAGGGCAGATTGACAGCCAAATCTTTCAAAATGTTACACAGGCAATACTGTTCTATATAGAGAGACTAGTGAATTTATGGAACTCTCTCCTAGCAGACACAGTAAATTTCAATCATTTTAAAGGTAGATTGGATGTCTGTGCTTGCCTGTCACTGAGGTAGGACTAGTGAGAGGCAATGATAATGGGTGTTTACTCACCTGGTAAAGGTGATTGTGTTGGTTGGCATCCATGGCATTCCAGTCATTACCTCATGGGTTGTAGCCCACCTGATAGGCTAGTGATGCACATGACCCAGATCAAATTTCTAGCATATCCAGGTCCCAGGAACCCCTGCTCTCCAGTTCGAATCTTCCATAGCTGAAATCAAGGTTAGTTAGTGTAAAAGAAGAACATACCGTGCAGGCACAATCACCTGAAAAATTAAAGAGAGTGAGGATCAAAGAGCAAAGTAGAATGCGGGCTGTGGAAGGGTACCGACGGGCCGGCTGAACTCTTATTCCTCTAGTCTGTATGGGTCTAGTCTCGGGTCCAGAGGCCCGACTGGTAATTAGTTCTAGAGCAAGACAACTTGCGCTAGTCTCCTATTGGGTCTACCATGGGGAGATCCCCTTGATCAGTCCGGTCACTCTGAGCACTTGGATGGGAGGCCTTGAGTGCCATGGATGCCAACCAACACAATCACCTTTACCAGGTGAGTAAACACCCATTGTGATTGGTTGGCATCCATGGCACTCAATCATCTCCCTCATGGAGATAAGAAGCAGTAAGGACCCAAGGGTGGGAACCGAGTGGTCTAAGAGTGAAGGGCTGAGGGTGCCACCGTGGGGGGTCTGGGCAGCAAGTGGGCCCTCTGGCCCGTGACTGGACCAGTAATAGAGTAATAGATGCCTGGCGGAGTGGAGGAAAGGACTCCGCGTGACTGCCCTACCTAGGTCCCCCAAGGCCGCATTAGCTCGTTCCCACCAAGCGTGGCGATCACTCTGGAGGGATGAGCCTGAACCCCTGTGGGGGTTGGAGTCAATTGGCTAGCAGGCGCGTCATTCTGGGCGATTCTCCTTAGTCATCTCCCAATGGGCCTTGGAGGCGGTTCTGCTCTGCCGCTGACCTGCGAGGTGGCGGCAGACTCTCTGTCTTGTGGAAGACTCGGGTTCCGGTCAGAGTCCAGAGGGGGGCGGGACCAACGTACAGGTAATGTGGGGCTGCAGTGGGGCCCTGTTGGGGCCCTTCCACGAAGCGGTTAGTTCGATTGGTTGCCCTCTGTGACAACCGGGGAATGCCCTGGCTGGTAGACTGGAACCGATGTCCGGCGGACCCCTGATGGGATGAGCACCTACCAGGTTCCACGCCGGGTAGGGCCCCAAGCCCCCCAGCACTCCTAGCTGAGCCGATTGCCCCCAGATACAGTCTTCAGGAAGACCCCGACCGGTCCGTTCCACGTGGGCTTCCAAATCGGTTACACTGGGGGCCTGAACCCAGGCCTTCGCGTGTGAGGTAAGCGTGATGACCACTACACTAGAGAACTCTCTGGCGAGAAGCCCAGTCAAGAGACTCTAGGACCAGAGGAAAACCCACGGATCCGTTGACAGTCGCGTCCCCGATCGGAGGGTCTCTACGATGAGGCCTGTAGCCTCCCCTACAACTGGTGGCTGCACCCTGAGGACGGAGGATGCTAGTCTCTCGTCTACTCCCAGTTGGTGGAGCAGAAGGGTGTTAGCCCTGTCGGCCTGCTCGAGGGCCTTGCCTTGTTCCAGGTACCCCCAGTTGTTGGAACAATATGAAGTTAGCCCTGTCGGCCTGCTCGAGGACTATGCCCTGCTCCGGTTACCACCGCTGGGGCCGGACCATGACTCCCCTATGCGGGGGGGCGAGACCGTCTAACTGGGATGGGTGTTGATGACGTCATCATAAACCTGCTGCCTCCCGGACCCCTCCTCCCTGGAGCCGGGCCGTGAGCTTCAGGGTCCGTGGTGTTGGTGAAGCCCTGACCCCTGAGAAAGTATGCCTGTTCAGGAGGGATCCTGAAGCTGACAGTGACCTTCTGCCTGGCCGCTGCGAGTCATGGCCTGCGTGGCCGGTATGGTGTCACTAGTGACTGGGCGCCATGACTCCCGTGCTGGTTGGGGCGGAGGAGTCGGTGGAGGTGGAGGAATAGTGACCACTGACCTGATCCCCCTTGCCAGGTGAGCCGTTCCTAGGCAGCTGGAGTCGTGTCCCCCCTAGTTTGCTGTGTGGCCATAGCTCGATTGTCAACTGGGCTAGGATGGGTCGAGCATGGGCCTGGAGCCGACACAACCACCTAACCAGGTGAATACAATTTTTGTAGGTGTTATGGTGAGCGATACGGTTCTCGCCTCCAGTCGGATGGAGAGTCCGACCCTGCTGGTGGTCACCGGCCCTGTGGTGTTGCGTCTCCTGGCAAGCTGTCCCGCCGTGGAGTGTCACATCCGCTACAATGGCGGTTGGAGCGGTGTCTCCTGAGGGAGTCCCCATATCAAGTTGGTCTCCACCGTCCATCCTGCCCAGGCCAAACCTCACTGCGAGGGGGCACGGTGCCCTGGCCTGTTGTGAATTTGCTTGGTGTTGCCCCTTGATTTGGAGAGGGCGTATGGGCCGCCTGGCTTAGGGTGGGCCTTCATTCCATGGGCCATGACAGGCCCCTGTGTGATTGAACTCGCAACCCCTGGTTGACCAGATCAGTGCTCTAACCCCTGAGGCCTGGAGCCCTACCGGAAATCCTGCTGTTGGCTCTCGGGTTTTAGTTCTTGTGTCCCCTCCTGGGTAGAATTGTGAGTGTTAGCCTTGTACCTGTGGCAGAGGGGGAGCTTTCTTCTCTGTTTTCCATCCAGCCGTGGACTTCGAGTGCTCGTGAAGTGTAAGGCCATTGAAGTCGTAGGAGTTGTTAGAGTAACCGTAGGATGGTAGAAAGTTAAGTAATTTGCTCAGGGACACACAGTACACACATGGAGGCTGTGGGATTCAAACCCAGGACACCACGCTTGCAGGTCAGAGCTTTTGACCACTGCACTATACTGCCTCCCGATATGGGGGAGAGCGGCCATGTAGTCTATCGGTGGTAGGAAGGCCTACCGAATGCCTCGTATGATGTGCCCGGTGGCCGTCATTGACAGGGTGTGACGCCACGTGGTGGCATAGGTAGCTACAGGCCCTTGATAGGTCAGGGGCCCCCCTCCAACTTCTTGGTATCAGGGCGAGGGTAGAGAGCGCCCCAAGAGTCTGTTCCATAATAAAAAACGGTACGGAGGGGCGCTCCTCCTAGTTCAGGAGGGGTAACCCTTGGGAAAAAAACTAGGTGCTGAACGGTTTATGGTGTATCCCTTGGTACCGTGACTTGAACCCACTTATCCGAGCCGAGAGGAGGAGGCGGGGTTCGCACCCTGTGGGACTCCCTCCCCTTGACATCAAGTCATATGCCTGAACTGCGCGGCGTTTGGATTGACCTGAGATGTTGCGAGAGAGTAGCCACTGCTACCCCCTGTAGTTCTACCTCGTCCTCGGGATTGGAAACCCCCGGACTCTGGGGAAGGGAGCTGAGGTCCCAGGGAACGGTATGTGGGGTCGGATCCTCTGACTCGGGAGCAGAGTCTGCTGATGTGAGGCACATCCCTGGTTTGGCTATAGTGCTGGGGGGGGGCGGCAGTGGCCCTGGCAAGTGGACACGTGGTGACTACCGCCAAGACGGCCAGGAAAATTCAGCTGTATTAGGCACGTCCCCGCAGTTCCGCCTCCCTGGGTTCAAGAGACTAGTTCCTGAGGGACCTAGGGTTATCGGGTTCACTGGAGCCAAAGGTCTGGCTGGTGGCTGCCTAGCTGCAGTGTCGTTGAGAGTGGAGACAAGGACCCCCCCCCCGAGTAATCTTCAGTCATCCTTATAGGCGTTCTTGGGTGCTAAGAACCGCATGGTAGCACCGTCCTTTCTAAGGGCTGCTGCCTAGGGCCAACCGGGGGGAGTGCCCTGCGCCGGGCATCTGGTTCTCCCCTGGGCCCGGGCGACCTGTCCGATTTCTTGCGGTAGAGTGCCGTAGAGGCCTTAGCCTCTTCGCGGGCCCTGGGTTGAGGCGAAGTGGCAGACTACTTCTCCATGTCCTTGTACTCGCGATGTAAGGGACGTGTAGGACAGAATCCTCAGGGTGGAGACTCTTCTGGCTGTCCCTCCCTGACCTTTTCTGGTTCCGGTTCGGAGGTGTGGTCTGACGGGAGACGGGCCGAACGAGTAAGAGCCCAGGCAATACCTTGTCCCTCAGAATTTCTCTCCTTTTTTTTTATATATACTGAAAAAAGACTGAATACAGGTTGTGGAGGAGCTAAGCGAGGAGCCCCGCAACCAGGACAAAAGGGAGAGGGAAGGTTATGGTTCCACAGGTTCGACACCAGGGCTCGCTATGGGAGGGAGCCGTGGGATGACCGGGAGAGAGACTACCTTCTCGGGTCGCTGTGGGAGGGACCGGAGTGGTAGGGGACAAGAGAGAGAAGAAGAAGAAGGGGAGGCTCTGGAAAAAAAATCGATAGATCTGTTGTGTGGGGAGAGAAACTGAATGCAGGTTGTGGGGGAGCTATGAGAGGGCCCCCGCAACCCGGGCCAAGGGTGAGAGATGGTTTTTGGTCCACGGTTCGAAACCAGGGCTCGCTATGGGAGGGAGCCGTGGGACGACCGGGAGAGAGACTACCTTCTCGGGTCGCTGTGGGAGGGACCGGAGAGGTAGAAGACAAGATAGAGAGAAAAAAGGGGGGGGGAGGCGGAGTGGGTAGACCTGTTGGGGGGGATCCGTCGGAAGGACGCTGTGGGAGGGACCCTATGGCGGAGGAACCCCCAAACATCCGCTGATGGCCCAGATAACCACCCCTGCTTGAGTAAAGAGTTTAAGTGTCTTGCTCAGAAAACACCTGATGTGATGAGCGATCGCACCCTGATCCCAGGGTCACACAGTATGCAAGTGGAAGCAGTGGGGTTCAGCATCAGGTCTGGGCTGCTGGATGTCACCAACTAACAGCTTAGAGCCTAGACCACTGCGCTATACTGCCTCCTTGCCGAGAGAGGGTGGTGAGCCTCGAGGTCAGGGCTGGAGCACCTGAAGTAATGGGCTCGATCGCACCCTGATCCTCTAACCTGCAGGCTTTTTTTTTTTTTTTTTGAGGGGGTCCTCAATGCCCCCTGGCTAGAAGGTTCTGATACTTCCCCATTACTGGGAATGAGCGGCCAGAAGAGCGCGGCAAATCGGCCCCCTACCAATTTAGGCTGAGGGTCTGCAGGAGGCCGAGGTCTCCCCTGAAGAAAACGAGTCCCTGACGGCACTGGTGCCCCCCCCTTGCCATTGGTGTTTCTCCCGTAGGCGCGAGGGAACACAGGCTGAATTGTGCCTACACAATAAGATTTTTCTCTTCCTTTCTGCGACGTGGGACCCCCCCCGCTGTAGCCAGGTCGCGTGGAGAAGAACACCCTGGCATTGCTCCCCCCCCCACTCAGAGTGGCGGCCTAGCCAGAGAGACGCCAACCACCAGAGCAGTTCTGGTTGAGGGAAGCCTGGGGTGAAGGCCCGGCCAGCGACCTACTAGAAGGCCGGCGGCGTGAGGCGTCGCGACTGAGTGGATGGGGCGGGATCCTCTGAGGCCCCTCTGAGTACGGTTGAAACCTGGACTCCAGAATCCGGCTCGAGCTTAAAACCACTGAGCTATGCCACCTCCGCCGTGGTGAAAGCGGCGTGGCGGCTCGGGCGCGGCGCTCCTCCTAACCTTCCTAGGAGGGATCGAAGGGGGTAGAAAACTGCTTCCGGTGGCAGCGTGGAGGCGCGATGGGCAGGTTAGACTCCGAGAGCTGGCGGTACACGGAAGCTCCGATGCCGAGCGGCCCGACTCTCCCCTACTCCTTCAGGAACCCTGGTGCAGGAAGCCACGTGTCGGCGCTGGTGCAGGTAGGTCACCACCAGCCGCGGTCTGGGAGGCTGAAAAAAGCTCTGCGAGAGAGGGAGAGAGGCCGCAGGATGACAGGGAGGGAAGGAAACAAGGAGGGAAGGGGGGGAGAAGCCGGAATAGTGAGCGCCAGCGGTGCTAAAGCAGAGCCAGCACGCGGCCCCTCCCCCAAGCTAAGGAGCCTAATCCGCGAGATAGCGTTACATGAGGGCAGACACCCAAAACTTGTTGCCCCCTTAGCACAAAAAATAAACAGGTACCTTTTATATCTTCTGCTGGGGTAGAGAGATATACATTTTCAACTTTGTATGACTGAGGTAAAGAAAGGCATTTTCACTTATGTATTACTTGAACTCAGTACCCTAGGAAGGAAAGCAGAAGCCTGCTAGTGTACTGATTAACAGCATTCGTGGTGCAAACAAGGCTAGCTAACACTGGGGCTGAGCTAGCCCCATATATTCCTCCCAGTTAATTCCCAGGAGGGTTTTTTTTTTTTTTTCTGCTAACTGCATACATGCCTGTGAGGTTGATAATTGGTTTATATAGATATATCCCATACAGGATCTTACCTGGTAGGAGTAGACAGGGATCCCTGGTGTGCTTCCTGCCTGATCAGATGCCCGATTCGGAAACTGGAGAGCAGGGGTTCCTGGGACCTGGATATGCTAGAAATTTGATCTGGGTCATGTGCATCACTAGCCTATCAGGTGGGCTACAACCCATGAGGTAATGACTGGAGTGCCATGGATGCCAACCAATCACAATGTAGTACTTGCCTGTTACAGTTACAGTCACAGTCTACCGCACCATCACTGTGACCAGGAAAACAACGAGACAGAGAAAGAGAGATGCTCCTCCACCCACCTGCTGCCAGCAGCAGCAAGGAAAAACAACCAATTACTGTAGTTTTTAAAAATAGTATAGGCTAAAAAATAATGCTGGTGTGGAGTGGGCTTGCTAAGGATAGCTAAGATTTTGTGGGGAAAAGGTGAACACAATCTGTTTAAGATTTTTTTAGCAGTACAGTATATCTGTGTTTTGAAGGTGATGTGCTTAGTGGTACAGTACTTACACAAATGTACTTATTTAGGAAAAAATACTGGCATCTTATTTTAAGCGGGTTGTGTATGAAGTTTGCTAATTGTGGTTATCTGCTCTTTTTAAGAAAGTTAAAACTCCCAAACTGTTGGTTTAAAATCCTAAAGTTGCTTTATTGGTAAAATGTATCACAAAAGGTTTTGTCATCAGACCAAGTTAAAATGTGCTTAGATATTAAGAACGGTTTCATTTTCATCACAGGGCAGGATGCATCTTCATTTCTGTATATCAACCTCTCCCACCCCTTACTGTGTGCCAGAGGGCTTTTGACAGTACACATTGCATGTGTTTTATTAAGATGCCACAGACTTTCCACAGACCACACATGGGACAGGAAGAGATAGCCCTGGCCTGTGGGAAGTGGGTGGCATTTTAATAAAACAGAAGACAATGTTTTTGGCAAATTCTTTTTACTGAATAAGGATTTGGGGATTAGACTTCAGAAAAAGTCACCAGGTGAGGGACACCACCAGTGCCTGCAGAACTTGATTTGGAGGGGGTCAGGGTGGACGAGTGATAATACCAGAGCATATGCTACTAGCTGTGGAGGGGGTCATGGTGGTTGAGTGACAACACCAGAAGGTATGCCAGTGGCTGGGGAAGGGGTCAGGGAGGGTGAATGACAACATCAGAGGATATGCCAATAGCTGTGGAGGGGGTTAGGGTGGGTGAGTGACAACACCAGAAGATATGCCAGTGGCTGGGGAGGGGGTCAGGAAAGGTGAGTGACAACACCAGAGGATATGCCAGTAGCTGGTGAGGGGGTCAGGGTGGGTGAGTGACAACACCAGAGGATATGCCAGTGGCTGGGGGGAAGGGTCAGGGTGGGTGGGTGGTGAGTGACAATGCTAGAGGATATGCCAGTAGCTGGGGAGAGGGTCAAGGTGGGCGAGTGACAACACCAGAGCATATGTCAGTAACTGGAGAGGGGGTCAGGTAGGTCAGTAACAACACCAGAGGATATGCAAGTAGCCGGTGATGGGGTCAGGGTGGGTGAGTAACAACACCACAGGATATACCAGTAGCTGGAGATGGGGTCAGGGTAGGTGAGTGACAACACCAGGTGATATGCCAGTAACTGGTGAGGGGGTCAGGGTGGGTGAGTGACAACACCAGAGGATATGCCAGAAGCTGGGGAAGGGGTTAGGGTGGGTGAGTGACAACACCAGAGGATATGCTAGTAGCTGGGGAGGGGTTCAAGATTGGTGAGTGACAACACCTGAGGATATGCCTGTGGCTGGGGAGGGTCTGGGTGGGTGGGTGAGTGACAATGCTAGAGGATATGCCAGGTGCTGGGGAGCGGTCAGGGTGGGTGAGTGACAACACCAGAGGATATGTCAGTAGCTGGGGAGGTGGTCAGGGTGGGAGAGTGACAACACCAGAGGAAGTGCTAGTGGCTGGTGGGGGGGTCAGGGTGAGTGGGTGAGTGACAATGCTAGAGGATATGCCAGTAGCTGGGAAGGGGGTCAGGCTGAGTAAGTGACAACACCAGAGGATATGCCAGTAGCTGGGGAAGGGGTCAGGGTGGGTGAATGACAACATCACAGGATATGCCAGTAGCTGTGGAGGGGGTTAGGGTGGGTGAGTGACAACACCAGAAGATATGCCAGTAGCTGGGGAGGGGGTCAGGGTGGGTGAGTGACAACACCAGAGGATATGCCAGTAGCTGGGGAGGGGTCAGGGTGGGTGAATGACAACATCAGGATATGCCAGTAGCTGTGGAGGGGTTAGGGTGGGTGAGTGACAACACAGAAGATATGCCAGTGGCTGGGGAGGGGGTCAGGAAAGGTGAGTGACAACACCAGAGGATATGCCAGTGGCTGGGGAGGGTCAGGGTGGGAGGGGTGGGTGAGTGACAATGCTAGAGGATATGCCAGTAGCAGGGGAGAGGGTCAAGGTGGGCGAGTGACAACACCAGAGCATATGCCAGGTAGCTGGAGAGGGATCAGGAAAGGTGAGTGACAATACCAGAGGATATGCCAGTAGCTGGGGGAGGGTCAGGGTGGGTGGGTGGTGAGTGACAATGCTAGAGGATGTGCCAGTAGCTGGAGAGAGGTCAGGGTCAGGCGAATGACAACACCAGAGCATATGTCAGTAGCTGGAGATGGGGTCAGGGTAGGTCAGTGACAACACCAGAGGATATGCCAGTAGCCAGTGAGGGGCTGGGTGGGTGAGTAACAACACCACAGGATATACCGTGCGCTGGGGAGGTCAGGGGTGGGTGGGTGAGTGACAACACCAGAGTGATATGCCAGTGACTGGGGAGGGGTCAGGGTGGTGGTGACAACACCAGAGGATATGCTAGTAGCTGGGGAGGGGGTCAAGGTTGGTGAGTGACAACACCAGAGGATATGCCTGTGGCTGGGGGAGGGTCAGGGTGGGTGGGTGTGACAATGCTAGAGGATATGCCAGGTGCTGGGGAGGGGGTCAGGGTGGGTGGTGACAACACCAGAGGATATGCCAGTAGCTGGGGAGGTGGTCAGGGTGGGTGAGTGACAACACCAGAGGAAGTGCTAGTGGCTGGTGGGGGGTCAGGGTGAGTAGGTGAGTGACAATGCTAGAGGATATGCCAGTAGGTGGGGAGGGGGTCAGGCTGAGTGAGGGACAACACCAGAGGATATGCCAGTAGCTGGAGAGGGGGTCAGGGTGGGTGAATGACAACACCAGAGGATATGCCAGTAGCTATGGAGGGGTGTCAGATTGGGTGAATGACAACACCAGAGAATATGCCAGTAGTTGGGGTGGGGGTCAGCATGAGTGAAACATAGAAACATAGAAGTTGACGGTAGATAAGGACCGCAAGGCCCATCCAGTCTGCCCATTTCTTTTTCTACCTTATAAATGTGCCATTGGCCTTTGCTCTGTCAGTGGCCTATCTATTCATAGTCATTTGTATTGCTCCCTTATGCCTATCCCATGCCTGTTTGAAGCCCTGCACTGTATTCATAGCCACCACTTCTTGTGGTAAGCCATTCCATGCATCCACCACCCTTTCTGTGAAAAGAATTCCTCACATTCCCCCATAATCGGCCTCCTCTAATCTCATGCTGTGTCCTCTTGTCCTGCTATTTTCTTATATTTAAACATGTTAGACTCTTTCACCTTGTTTATGCCCTTAAGGTGTTTGAATGCCTCGATCATATCACCTCTCTCCTCCTTTGCTCAAGGGTATACATATTGAGCTCCGTTAATCTGTCCTCATATGTCTTCTGATGTAGTCCCTGCACCATTTTGGTTGCCTTCTCTGGACTGCCTCAATTTGGTTAATGTCCTTGTGAAGGTGTGGCCTCCAATACTGCACATGAGTACTCCAGATGGGGCCTAACTAGTGTCTTGTACAGAGGATTAATACCTCCTCTTACGACTTGTGATACCCCTACTAATACACCCTAACACCCCCTAGCCTTACCTACTGCTTTAGAGGTCTGCTTGGATGATTTTAGGTCATCAGTGATGATGATGCCCAAGTCTCTTTCTTCCTTTGTGACTGCTAGCAACTCCCCTCCCAGCCTATAGGTGGCTTCAGGGTTTCTCTTCCCTATGTGCATGATTTTGCATTTCTTTGCATTAAATCCCAGTTGCCACTCTTCTGACCACTCTGCTAGTTTATCCAGATCTCTTCTCATTCTGCTCACCCCATCTGGATCATCTACTCTGTTGCAGATCTTGGTGTCATCTGCAAACAGACAAGCCTTACCCTCTAGTCCATCTGCAAGGTCATTAATGAAGATGTTGAAGAGGACTGGCCCCAGGACTGATCCCTGAGGTACCCCACTTGTGACTTGCATCTCTTCTGACTGTATACCATTTACCACCACCTCTGTTTTCTGCCCATCAACCAGTTTGCCACCCAGCTGACCAACTTGACCCACCCCGAGCCTACCCAGCTTATTTATCAATCTTCTATGTGGAACAGTGTCAAAAGCTTTGCTGAAGTCAAGGTAGGCGACATCAACTGCTCCCCTTGGTCCACCACTCTGGTTACCCAGTCAAAGAAATCTATGATTAGTTTGACAGGACCTTCCTTTGTAAACCCATGCTGTCTTGGATCCTGTGCCCTATGGATTCCAGGTGTTGCACTATCCTTTCCTTAAGGAGTGCCTCCATAATCTTGCCCACTACTGAGGTAAGACTGGCCGGGTCTGTAGTTCCCGCCTCCTCCTGCTACCACTCTTGTGGCGGGATCACATGAGCCCTTCTCCAGTCTTCTGGGACCTCACCGTGCTCAGAGACTCACTAAACAATTCTGCTAATGGCTCTGCTGATTCTTCCTTTAGCTCCTTAAAGTACCCTGGGATGTATGCCATCAGGTCCCATTGCCTTATCCACTGAGCTTGTGGCTCTTGTGGGACCCTTTCTTTTGTGAAGGGAGTAGTGCTCACCTCCCTCCCCTGTGTCCGTGATGCTGAGCTGTGGGCGTGCCCTACCTTCTCTTCAGTAAATACTGAGCAAAAGTATCTATTTAGGATAGATGCCTTTACAGGGTCCTCCTCCTCACATGCTCCCTTTTCTCCATTAAGCAGCTAATACCCCTCTGGACTTTCTCCTTTCACTAATGTATCTATAGAAAGTCTTGTCACCTTCTTTTTACTGTTACGTACTAGTGTTTCATCAGTTTGGGACTCTTTGCCTGCCTTACTGCCTTACCTGCTTCCCTTAGGGCAGTTTGGTATGCCTCCTATCTTCATCCCGCTGTGTTCCCTTATATTTCCTGAAGGCCAGCCTTTTGGCTCTGACCTTTTCTGCTACTGTATTTGAGAACCAAAGGTTTCCTTCTTCTTTTGCACTTCCTTTTCTGTCTAACACAATGGGATGTTTCTTCAAGTATTGCATCCTTAATGCTTGCCCACTTTGCCTGTACCCCTCACCTGTGTTTTCTTTTTGCCAGGGCTAGCTTAACTCTGTTGGCCATCTTATCAAGTCAGCTCCTCTGAAGTCCCATATTTTGCCTTGGAATGGGATGATTTAGATGTAGTAGCCAAATTGAACCATACCATGTGATGGTCACTGGCTCCCAGGTGACCTTCTACCTGGAGATCTGTGATCCCTTCTTTGTTAGTCAGTACTAGATCTAGGATAGCCCTGTCTCTTGTGGGTTGCTGTACCAGTTGTTTGAGGCCCTCCTGCAGGGAATCCACTATGAGTCTAGTTCTGGCAGATGTTCCTGCTGGTATTGACCAATCTGTATCCGGCATGTTGAAGTCTCCCATTATCAGAACCTCCCCTTTAGCTGTCATGTTTTGTATATCTTCTATCAGTAATGTGTCTATGTCTTCCCTCTGGTCTGGGGGCCTATAGACAACCCCAGTTCTTATGGCTGTCCCATTTCCTGTTTCCAGGGTGACACACAGTTCTTTGGCTCCTTATGTGTATTCTGAATTTCTGTAGCTTTGGTATTTTCATTAACATACAGGGCCCTCCTCCCCCCTTTCACCTCGGTCTCTTCTGAACAATACATAGCCAGGTACTGAAGTCTCCCAAGTGTGGTTACTGGTAAACCATGTCTCACTAATTGCTACTATGTCCAGTTTAGCCTCTGACATTATTGCCTGCAGGTCTGGGATCTTATTTCCCAGGCTGTGAGCATTTGTGTACATGATTTTCCATTGGCCAGATTTTGGTGTGTTAGTTGTTGGGTGAAGTTTGGCCTTACCCCAGTGCGTCGTATGGGGAAACAAACCTTTTTTCTTACCTGGTGATGCAAATGAACGGCAAACATGCTGAATTCCTGTTTGATCACTAGCTGAGGGGGGAAGGGTGTTCTTCCCATTCGACGTATGGGGTGCTGCACCCCTCTCCCCATTTGCTAGTTTAAATATTCTGCGAGTGAGTGATAACAATAGAGTATATGCCAGGGGTCAGCATGGGTGAGTGACAACACTAGAGGATATGCCAGGGGTCAGCATGGGTGAGTGATAACAGCAGAGGATATGCCAGTAGCTGAGAAGGGGATGAGGGTGGGCGAGTGACAACACCAGATGATATGTCAGTAGCTGGGGATGAGGCAAGGTAGGTGATTGACACTACCACTTGCTGAGCAGTAGTTCAAGGTGGTGACTAACAACAAAATACATGCAAATTTGGGTAATGTACTAGCATTGAAATGGTGCTTGTTATGCTGTGCTATCTCTGCAGTAAAAACCTTCAAAATGCACCACAGGAGGTCACGTGATGCTAGCTCCTTGAATGGCTGTGCTGTCTCTGGTCTCCCACCACCTATCAGCATAAATCTCTTTTTAAAGCGGTTAGCCACAACCAACATGGGAAATAATAGTACCAAACTGCCTCTCATTCTCTGCCTGTTGGCCTCTGTGCGTTCTTTCACTGCATCCTGCTATCGGAATCAAGGATGGAGGCAGAGATAAAGCAGGCCGCGATGCGGCATACCCCTCCAGCTACGCCGGAAAACCTATCCAAAAAAGCGAGAAGCCAGGCCATCAATAACCCTGGAAAAACGGGCGGCGCTGCTTCCTCGGCGAGTCCCCTTACCGAAGAGAAATTTCTACAGGAAATCGCGTCGCTCCAGGAGGTACTAGAAGGCATCACGTTGGAGCTTAAATTGATTAAAGGGGATCTTACCTCACTCACAACCAGGGTCTCCGACTCCAAGGTTATGATCCGGTCCCAGGAAAAATGGAGGGGCACAGTGGATCCTGAAATTATCTCACTAAAACAGCAAGTGAAGAAACTGCAAATCAAGACCGAGGATCTAGAGGGACGTAGTAGGCGAAATAATCTTTTAATACTGGGCCTGCCTGAGCAAGAAGAAGGACCAGATACCATCGCTTTTCTCCAGAAGTTCTTGGCAAAAGTCATCGGCCCCTCGCCTCTCAACCCTCAATATCACCTGGAGAGAGCTCATAGGTCCTTGAGACCACGGCCCCACCGGACTCTCCCATGACCATTATTGTTAAATTTTAAGTTATATGAAAAGCAACATTTTCTCATGAAGGCTTCAGAGCTGCAAGCTATTATGTGGGGCCCTACTAAACTACGGATTGCCCAGGACCTGCCAGCTGAGACCAGACAGAAGAGAACGGCGTTCCACCCTGTGGTGCAGAAGCTTATTGCAACAGGTATCCGCTTCAGAATGCTATACCCTGCCACACTTAAGATCACGATCGATGGCTCTTTCTCAACCTACGAGTCGCCTGAACAGGCTACCAAAGATTTAACCTCCAGGCTACCCAATCTGTTGAAAGACAAATGACTTGACTCTCTTTAATCCAGTGGTTGGCTTGTTGCCTACGTTTTGGCATTCACATTTTGCTATGTCAGGATTAATTATTTACCTGATGTATTTGTTTGCTGTTCCATTTTTCTGGGAGGCTGGGGTATCCAGGGCTTTAGCGCTGGTGGCTAGGCACGTGGGTCCGTTTTAGTTGGTCCCAGTAATAATCCTGGATCATTTGGGTTGGTGGCTCATGGTTTCAGTCTGACGATTTGAAGGCAGACCGGTTTGGTCCACAGCATATTCTGCCCCGGAACAACGCTAAAGTCAGCCTCGCGATTCTGACCTGACCCCACTCTCATCCCTTGCGCTTGCCTTCACATGGACTGCAGATTTACGCAGATGAGGGTAAGTCCAGTGCTCAGGCTTAATTAAGCGGCAGAATCAAGAGTTACTACCCTAAGCAAAGCTTCCTGGGGCTTTTCTTTCCTAATAGGTCCCACGGGTTTACTAGGCCATTGTCTGGCAGGGACCTAAAGACTAAGTGCTGGTGGGTGGGGGTGGGGATCCCGGAGACGCTCGGGGCTAAAGGATGCTGCCTCACAAGCTCATAAAGGGGGGATATGGCAGCCCTAATTCTTCTGGTTGGGGATTTCTCGTTAAACTTAGTGGGATATTCCTGGCATGCACCTAGTCTCCACTTCCCTCGATAGCATTTAGCGTTTCTGGTTTAACGACTGGGTCAACCTTGGGGTTTGCCATGGGGCTCTGGTGCATAGTTGCATGTCATTGGTTTCACCAATTCTTTACCAACACGTTAGACATCAGAATGTACATAGTTTGTAGGGGGTTTTCTTGTTGGGGGACAAGGGGGGTTTCTGAGGCTGGTCTCGCTAAACTTCAAGGGTTATATTTTAGTTTCTATTCTTGCTGTTGGTTTGTATCACTCCAAAGATCTAGCTTTGTTTTTCACAGTTCCTAACCAGTCTGGTAGGGGGATCAAAGTGTACTTTCACGCGATTTATACAAGCTTTACTATGTTTATTTTTATCTTACTGTTTTAAATGGCTACAAACTCAGTTATAATGGCTACTTGGAATGTCGAGGGTTCAGAGAAAGAACCAAGAGGATTCAGGTGTTCAATCACTACGATTTACTCAAAATTGAGATACTCATGTTACAAGAACCCATTTACTCAAGAGTGAGGAAAAATGGCTTGTCAGATCCGGCTTCTCTCAAGTTTTTGCAGCGGCGGGTCAAGATCCAGCAGGGGGTGGCCATCCTTATTAAAAATTACATTGCCTTCTTGACAGAGGAGACACTGGTTGACCCTGGCCGGCAGTTTGTCCTGGTCAAAGGTTCCCTCAATAACTGTAAGGTCATCCTCGGCTCAATTTATGGTCCAGTAGGGGGCCCAGTTTTTATGACCCTGGCGGACAAGTTAGGTACCTTCTACCCTCACAACTCATTTTGGG
The DNA here is from genome assembly GCA_016271365.2 of Neoceratodus forsteri. Lineage (NCBI taxonomy): Eukaryota > Metazoa > Chordata > Ceratodontiformes > Ceratodontidae > Neoceratodus > Neoceratodus forsteri. The sequence goes on from CM057453.1 coordinate 82,518,614, forward strand.
AGGGCACTGGAATGTCCCACCATCCCATTCTCTGGATAGATCTCAGGATTCTAATCGGCCTGCATCCCCGGCGCAAAAATCTTTAGCGGACTTTGTGCAAATATTAGGGTTATGTGACCCTTGACGTCTCACTAACCCCTCCCTCCGATTCTTCTCCTTTTTCTCCCAAGTCCATCAATCTTGGTCTAGAATAGACTATATTTTAATCAGTAAGTCCCTCCTTCCTGGCCTTCTCCAGACCGGTATTGAACCGATAATACTGTCCGACCACGCCACTGTCTGGGCGAAAATCTCCCCTGACCCCAATTTTCAACATGACCACGATCTGGAAACTCAACACCCAGCTCCTTAAGGAAGCCCAAACTGTAGCTCGCATTAAAACTCTCATCTCTAATTTCCTTGAGATCAATATGAATTCATCCCTGAGGATGGATATCATCTAGTGCTCCCTGAAATGTTACACCTTAGAGAAGCTAATTAAATTAGCCTTGATAAGGAGGAAGACTAAACTGGGAAGCCCGTGCTGTCCTATTACTATCAAAATTAAGAGAATTGGAGAGCTCATACACTCCTCCTCCTTTGGCTTCTCTTGAATCCTCTTAAAAGTAAAAATGACTATGCTGACCTACTTAGAAGAAAGCTGAGTATACCATATTAAAACCCAATCTAAATATATTGATCAGGAAAAAGCCGGTGAAGCTTTGGCCTTAAGACTCATGACGTTAGAGAGCTCAAGATTAATCCTGGCTCTGCAAAGCCCTGAAGGCCTAACCAAGACTATCCCGAGGGACATTACACAGATTTTTGAAGATTTCTATAGAAATCTCTATAGCAGTCTTTCCCTTCCGGTACCCCTTCTGGACATAGAAAATTATCTATCAGACCTCAACCTTCCTCATCTTTCAGTATACCATAAAAATGCCCTTGCTTCCCCTATTACTCTTTCTGAAATTGAAAATGCCATCATCTCTCTCGCTCCGGACAAGACTCCAGGTCCTGATGGTTACCCCTCAAACTTCTATAAAACTTTTACCAAAGATCTTGCCCCCTTACTCCTTAAATTGTATAATTTTCTGCTCAACCCTGAGGCCCCGGACCCCACTCTACTAGAAGCCACAATCGTTTTACTTCTTAAGCCTAATAAGCCTCCCAAAGACCCGGCGAGCTACCGTCCCATCTCTCTCCTAAACTGTGATATGAAGATCCTATCCAAGATCCTAGCCGAGAGGATCAAGAAGGTCTGGGTTCATCTCCTCAGTCCGGAACAAGTCGGATTTGTTCAAGCCCGTTCCCCAGCAGACCACCTCAGAACTCTTTCTCACATCTCAAATGCTGCCCAATTATCCCATACCCCTATGGCCTTGATCTCTTTAGATGCTGAGAAAGCGTTCAACAGAGTCAACTGGGACTTTCTGTGGGCAACTCTGGCCAAAATGGGCTTCCCACCCATCTTCCTCAAGGGGATTCAGGTTTTATTTAAGTCCCCTTTGGCTAGGATCTACTGCAATGGGGTATTTTTTTCAATCTTTTTCCTTCACACTGGCACCAGACAAGGCTGCCCGCTCTCACCCTTTTTTTTCAACCTGTATTTAGAACCTCTTCTTCTCAAACTTAAACACTCCCCACTCATTCATGGATGCCTGGTACAACTGCAGGAGCTGGTGCTTTCTGTCTATGCAGATGACATCTTGCTTCATGTTGCTCATCCTGCCAATTCATTAGAGCAGGCACTCAAAATCATTACCCAATACGGCTGCCTCTCCCATTATAAGCTGAACATATCTAAATCGGAAATATTCCCGCTGAACTCTTTTACACACAAACATGACCTCTCTAAGTTTGGTAAGAGATGGTCCCCCAAGTCAATTAAATATTTGGGTATACATTTCACTTCCAATCTGGCTATGCTCAAAAAGCTTAATTTAGACGACCTCAAAGCTAATATTCAATTAGACTTACAAAGATGGGCTAAACTTCCCATCTCTCTTTGGGGCAGGATTAACATTATCAAGATGAATGTCTTTCCCTGTATTTTTTACCCTCTCAATTTACTAGGCCTCTGGCTACCGCTTTCATACTTCGTCAATTCCATTCCATCTTTTCAGAATTTATCTGGCAAAATAAAGCTGCCAGGCGCCCTTCTAAGTTATGCCTCCCCCAAAGATAAAGGGCCTCTCGCTTTCCCAATCTAATATTCTACCATCATGCCCACCTCTAAGCTGGGCAGATGGTTCTCAGATACAACTACTTGTCCTCCCCGCTCTGGCTTCTGATCGAGAGGCAAATTCTCTTAGATGCCAAAATAGATCCCAAAACAATCTTCTTCACCCCCACTTTGGCGCTTACTTCATGGATTTCAAACCCAACTATTATTACTTCTCTTAAAACCCTCTCCCAATGTCTTTACTACCTCAAAATTTCACGCAAATCAGATCTAGCACAACCCCTTGTTCTTAACTCCAATATTAGACTGGGAAGCTCTCTAATTGCCCCTTGTTGGATCCCACAAATTAAAAGATACTACAGTGGGTAATTTCTACTCCCAGGGCTCCTTCTCTCTTCTCTGACATACTTGCCAAATTTGACCTTCCGACAACATTATCTTCAAGATATATCAAATAAGGCATCTCATCAGCGTCAATTTTGGACCGGTTTTTCGTGAATCACAGGTCAGTCCTTTCCTTTCTCAAATCGAAACTCTAGCGCCCAGAGCCCACTCCATTTCATCAATATATTCCTACCTGCTGGACTATAACTCCCCATACCTGCTCGAAGGCTCTCGTATTTGGCTCTCTCTTTCCCCTGATTTCACTCCTAATTGGCCCAGTTTATGGAAGGATCTGCACAAATACCATACCCAAGATAGATTTAGACTTACCCAGTATCATATACTAAATAACATGTATTACACACCAGTTAAATTGTTCCATTTAAAAAAACTATCTCTTCCCCTTTGCTCTAGATGCTCACAAGGTGAAGGGAATTTACTTCACATTTTCTGGCAATGTGTCAAGGTAGCCCCCTTGTGGCGTTCTATTCAGGATAATCTGGACCCTCTTTTAGGCCTTGATAGCCTCTTCACGGTCGATATTTACATCCTAGGTAATTATACCACCATAGATTGTCAGGAGCGCAAGTACCATATTGCCTTAATCTCTATGGTGGTCAAAAGGCTAGTCCTTAAGCATTGGACTGATCAACTAACTATAACATATACCAAATGGATAAAAGACTTATCAACTTGCTTTAACTTCGAGAGACTTGCAGCTAGCTCACGTAACCGTATGGATTTGTTTCACAAAAAATGGGACAAGCTATACTCGCTCTATCTACACCACTGACCTCTTGGTTGGGCTCTAGCACCCTTTTAGCCCTGTCTTCTCCTTGTTTTTTTCCCCTTCTTTCCTTTGCATCTCCTTTCCTCTCTATCCCTAAGCCCTATTACATGGTATCAACTCTGGCTCTGTGTTATAACCTGATTATCTAATGTAAAGAACACACTCGGGGGTTAGGGCAATTATAATGATAGCCCTAGGTACAGAATCCTATTCATTGATGTGGGTTGTTTTATGGAGGGGGTTCTTTAGGAGGAGGGGTTGGATTGGGTCAGGGGTTGCCTCTTTTTTTTTTTTTTTTTGTTGTGGTTGTTGTTTGTTTCTGTTTTTCCTTCTCCTAGTACATGTACAGTCTTGTTTGGATTCATTGCATTGTGTTATTTGCTAAACTAATAAAGTTGAATTTCAAAAAAAAAATGCACCACAGAGCACCAAAACCCAAAGCATCTGGGTGCCTTGGCAGCCCCCAGACTCCTTGCATCTCTTGAGCCCCCCCCCCCCTGGGAAAAACAAAAGTTGTCTCCCTATGTTCATAAGTGAACAGATCTTGGTGGCCACTTTTTCAGAATTAGAGGAGTGATGTTTCCTGTAGTCTGAGTGACAATGGTCTGGATCTTCCTAAACTGGGAAGATAGCCATGGCATCACGGGGCTTATTTAGATCATGGATTACAAATACCTTTGAGCTCAGAGCTCTTTTACAAAGGTTTCATGTCCGCAGCATAATACAACAGGTTAACAGAACAAAAAGTATGGCAAAACAGTATACAAAGAGAAAGAAGATCAACAGGTTTACAGACTAAACAAGATATTGTAAAATAATTATGAATAAGAAAAGAACGCAATAGTTGACATTCACAGTGAATTGAAGTGAGTTGTACTGGACTTTGCTTACTCCATTTCTGTGTCCCTGTGTTGATGACACTAAGGCCCTGTCCACACTACACTGAAAACTCCCCTTTGTAATGTTACAGAGGGTCCAAACTGTTACCGCAATGGTTTGCGTTTACACCTGTAACGTTACAGGAGGTGTTTTTGTAACCGGTGTTGAAACCACTTATGAGGTGGTTTCAACAATGGTTATGAAAATGGTTCTGCCTCTGTAATGTTACCAGCTGTAGTGTGGATGAGTGAGCGTATAGCCCAGCATTGCCCTCAGTGTAGCAGGAACTGCATTGTGGGATAGAGTGCCGACCGTAATGGTCACCCGTCACCCACAATATGGACCGGCTGTAACGGTTCCGAACTGTTATCATGACAGTTCACTGGCAGTGTGGAGACACTGTAACGTTTACTGTCTGTAACAGTTTGAAACCATTACAGGGTTTTAATGGTGTAGTGTGGACAGGGCCTTAGATCTGTGCTAGAGTGGACACTGAGGAGGGAGTTAGACGCAATGAAAAGTGACCTGAAAAAATTGGATTAGTCATCCAGATTATGGCAACTAAGGCCCTGTCCACACTACACCACTAAAACCCTGTAACGGTTTCAAACTGTTATAGATGATAAACATTGCAGTGTGTCCACACTGCCTGTGAACCATCATGATAACAGTTTGGAACTGTTACAGCCCGTCCACATTGTGGGTGAAGGGTGACTGTTACGGTCGGCACCCTATCCCACAATGCAGTTCATGCTGCACTGAAGGTAATGCTGGGGCTACATGCTCATGTGTCCACACTACAGCTGGTAACATTACAGAGGCAGAACTGTTTTCATAACCATTGTTGAAACCACCTCATAAGTGGTTTCAACAACATTTACGAAGACGCCTCCTGTAACGTTACAGGTATAAATGCAAACTGTTGTGGTAACGGTTTGGACCTTCTGTAATGTTACAGAGGGGAGTTTTCAGTGTAGTGCAGACAGGGCATAAAGTTCAATTCAAAAAAGGACAAAGTGATGTACAGTGCTGATCACGCAAAAGTACACTGTTATCGCACATCATGCATCATTGCATGGTAGCAGTATACATATTATTCAATGGGTACTGCTTGTGCAACTTGCTGAATAAATTTTGATGTGGCCATTCACCTCTCTGTGCCTTGGGAATACCTCTCTGTAGGGATACTGAAGGCAAGGAACCCTGGAAGAGGGTTCCACCCCTAGACGTGTTGCAGGAAGGATTCCCTTAAGCTAAAGGTAGCTTATGAAAAGCCCAAAAAGAGAGATCGGAAAGCACTGGAGATATAATGAGTTATCATCAAGATTTGAACATACGTATTGGTCAGCAGAGATAAGGGTAATGGTCAGAGATAACTGAAATGTGTAATGATTTCTTTTTTATATATGTGTTTATCTCCTTCTCTGCCACCATCTGCCCCCTTCTAACCAACCCCCCCAGCCCCATCACCCCGGTCTCACCGGGACTTACCCAGAGCCCTCCCAGCCATCAGGTGCAGAGCCTGAGAGGGGTCAGTCATCATCCTGCAGCTGTGGGGGTTTTTCCTTCATTTTTTTCTCTTCCCCATTGCTGCGGTGCACATGCAGGGCCTGCATAGGTGGAGGCATGCGCTTGTCCACGGAAGTCCTGTAGCAGCCTCCCTTCCATGGTGCCTACAGTCCCACACTGCCACCAGGCCTCCACTTGGGGGCAGTCATTCAGTGGGAGCGCCAATTCTCCCTCCCGGGAGATGAGAGCTGTCCTCTGGACACTCGATCCTCTCCCTCCCCTGCCAACCCCCGGCAGCCCGTTCTCCGTTCCCAAACACAGGTCACTGGCATGGCACGAGGTGTGATGTGCAGTGCCTCAACCCTCAGCACTACCGGGCTTGCCATGAGTAATGATCTTAACACTGATTGAATGAATTATAACAAGAGGGCATGACTACCCCAAGGTGAGAGGGAATGGCAATGAAGCTGCAGAAATCTACCTAAGTAACTAAGGGAATTACAACAAAGGTAAACTAGATATTATGAGGTAGCAAGTACTAACCAAAAGCAGGAGAAACATAACAAGCAGAGCTCAGCACAAACTAAGCAGAGCCCAGAGCACAAGCAACACTGGGGGGGGGGGCAAGCCTCAGGGGAGAGGACAGACCGACAGAGCCACTGGCTGGCAAAGAAAAATGCTTCTGAATGAAGCAGGACATTTGTTTGTTAAAGATTAAGACCATTGCGCAGAGCTTAGAAAATTCAATACAATACAATACAATACAAAAACAATACAGATAATCAACAAAATACAACATAAACATACAGTTAAATAAATCAGATAAAACAACTACAAGGCTTTTGAGAAGACAATAAGTGTTTAAATAGATCAGGCAGATCTTGGACCACAGGCTTAAGCCTTTCAATTATGTTGTCTGTAAAATATTTCAGTTCATGTGGGAGGTAGGTAGGAACTGAAATTACAGTCTTTCAAATTTGCTGGCAGGGAAAACAAATGGATGTGTGTAGCAGAAATCTTTTCATCTAAAGGCTTTTGCTCTGAAATAACAGTGTCCCTTTCATCAGAAAAGCCCAGTGTTTTGGGTATAAATAAGGCCAAGACAGAGTAAGACGTTTCCAGCTGTACAGACAGAAATGATATCAATAGGACCAAGCCTGAATACACACAACCAGTTTGGAACAGTTATGGGGTAGAGTAGGCCCTCACAGATCAAAGGGAATGTCCAGGGTGTGATGTCAGAGAGACAGATCAGATGATGCAAGTGAATGTGCTGGCCTACCCATAGATATTCTGACCATATTTTTCTGATGAAAGTTAGTTGTGTTGGGACATCGAACATGAAACATCACATGTTCGAGTCTGCCATAACTCACAAGATCCTAGCTGGGGTAAGCTTCTCCTCTGCCTAGAAATAGAGTTAGTTTTTAGTTAGGTATTTCAGTGTGATCGCTACCTTTTCAAATGTTTTATTTTTTCATTTCTGTATTCCCTATAGTCTTTTGTATGTATAATCCTGTACCAAATATAAGTATTGTAAATTGTATTAAATGTTTTTATATACTTCATGTTTTTTGTGACTGAAATTTTAAAGGTATAGATAACCTGGGGTAAATCGGCAAGTCTATGATCTATTTCCAAAGAGGCAGGTTACTGAGCTACAGTATCGAAAGAAAATTGTTCTCAGCTGAGACAAAAGGGATGGATAATTTGCCCTTTTGGAATGGTCACTTTACTGTGTGACAAGTGGCTCTGGTGGGATTCTGACCTAAAGATGCCCTGGGTGAGAATCAAGCTGGGTGGTGGCATCATACCAAGATGACAATTCAGGCATTTGAAGGGTTGTGGAAACTGGCAGCAGTGTGGACTGAGGTTTTGGAGAGAAATAGTCTGTGACATTTAGTGACAGCCTCAAGTCCACTGCTCAGTATAACAGAACATATGGGAAGGAGACTGTGATGCTGGTATGTGTAGGAAGGGGACTGGATAGTAAGAAGAAAGAGGTGATACTGCCCCTATACAGGTCCCTGGTAAGGCCACACCTGGAGTACTGCATGCAATTCTGGAGCTCACTCCTCTAGAAAGATAGGGAAAGCATAGAGACTATACAAAGAAGGGACACAAAAATGATCCAGAGGCAGCAGAGGAGATTGTATAAGAAAAGGTTGTCAAACCTTGACATGTATACACTGGAGGCCATGAGGGAAAGGGGGATATGACTGTGACATACACATTCTCATGATGAATCAACAGAGTGGATCGTAAGAACCTGCTCACAAGGGTCAATGGCACAGTGACTAGAGGGCATAGGTGGAGATTGGTGGTGGGAGAAGATTTAGGGAGGATGTTCTTCAAGGAGCTGGTTGTGGACAGATAGAACAGACTTCCAAGAGACGTGGCTGAAGCAAAGACTGCAATAGGGTTTAAATCTGGGTGGGACAGAAATAAGGGAATAGTGGGTCCCACAGGCAGATGAGGGTTAGGGATACCTGGGGAATGGGCTAATGATCAAGCCTCTAGGACCATTAGATTTCTATCTAGGGCCATTAGATTTCTAATCCCAGCCCAGTATTAGGCAGAACATGGCTATAATCAGGGAAATAGGCAAAATGGATGAACCTCTGGGTCTTTTTCTGCCAACACAATGTTTATTTCTATGGTTTTATTTAATAGAGACAATGCTTTACTGAAATGTGCCAGTAATTGAGAAGAAGCACAGTAAAGACACATTCAGTGTTTCATCCATTCACTGCTAGACACCTGGATATAGACTTCCTGATAAAGAGGCAGACCACCTCAAAGTGCCAGTGCCATCTTTGCACAGTGCTCTTGCTAATTTTGTATCATGGTCAATAGATTTTTGCACAGCAAATAAAGCACTTTAAAAATGTACATTGTATAAGTGTGTCCAGTAACCCTTTTTGGGTTTCATAGACATCTGGATATACCCTCTTGATCTCAACGTGGGCATGTTTGTGATGGCATGTAGCAGTAACATGATGGAGTCAATGGACGATGGGGAATTCTGCCATGTACCTTGTTTTACACATGCACTAAACCTGGTGGTGAGTCATGTGCTTGACAAACATGCAGTTTACAAAAAAACACTTGATACTACAGTATATGGTGCATTACTAAATATTTTCATCATTCACTCAACCATGCTGAGCTGATCCATCGTAACCAGCAGAAGCAAAATGCTCCTCAACATTTCTTAATTAAAGACATTTCCACGTGGTGGAACTTCAGCTTTTATATAGTGGAGAGACTCATGGAACAAAAAGCTGTGCTTCGGTTTATGGAATTTGAGGATACAGACTGTGGTGGATATCTCATGGGTGAAGTAATATGTTCGGCAAAAGCATGTTCCACTTCTGCAACCATGTGAACAAGGAACCAAAGATTTCAGTGCATAATCAGCATCCCATAGCATAATCCTCCCCATGGTGAGTCTACTTAACAGTCACACATGCAATTATTTCAGATCATCTACAGCAACCCAACAAAGCACTGCTGATGGCAGTCACTGTGTCACTGGTGGTGGTGCTGATGTCTACCAGGATGATGGCGGTGGAGGAGCTGACAACACTAGTTCATTTGAATCTTAGCAGCAGCAGCAGAAACAGGATGCAATATAATAACATACCCTAAATTGAATATGTTTCATTTGTTTTCTCTGTTTTCTTTTTTCTTATGGTATTTTTTTTTGGGGGGGTTGGGTATTACCATAAAATTTGAACATCTATGGTGTCAGGCAAAATATAGTATTTGTCATGGAAGTAAAACAGAGACTATAGTGAGATAGAAGCCTTGTGGTCAGTAATTAATATTAATCATCCTTGTGAAAAAGTACATTTAGGTATCAGTTAGTGTGGCCCCTTAATGCCACCAAAGTAAGGAAACAGGACGTTGGGGGTAAAAAAGATTCCCCTGTGCCTTGAGAAAGCTAAATTATCATTGTGAGAAAGTACATTTAGGCATCAGTTAGTGTTGCCCCTTAATGCCACAAAAGTGAGGAAATGGGACATTGGTGGTAACACAATTCCCCTGAGCCTCGAGGAATGTAGGCATGGTGTTTCTTTGGATTGAGATGATCATGTAACACAGCACTGGCATTGCCCACACTTCAGCACCATCTCTGCAAGCATTGCTGAGTGAGTATTTTTGTGTGCCTGGAAAGACAAGTGCTGCAGTTAAGAGAATGCCAACCCTACATCATAAGATTGTTCAAATCCTAAGAAACACACCTACACAGATTCACCAAGGTGCACTCTTACATCACATTTATTTACTTTTGTGGTATTAAGGGACAACCCTGATTTCTAAACATATTTTTTGCAATGAGTTTATAGTACTTTTGTAAAAAGGAAATTTACTAACATATATATACCCCTTTGTATCACCAATGCTGGCATCGGGCAAGCACTGTCAATACATTTTATGGCAAGCAGTAGCTGGTCACAGTGACACTCCCTACCCTTACCCCATGCTGCCCCCAAAGGTCCCAGTAATATACTAGCATACCCACCTTCACCCCACCCCTATACCCAGCAGTCAATGGTGTCCACTGGTATGTCTCCTCCTTCACCCAACTGCTGTATCAAGTAGTTTCTGGTGTCCAGTGGTGCCCTTCCCACAACCTGTCCTATGTCCAGGTATTTCTGCGTCCTGTGGTAGTCCCTCTGACATACTGCCCTATGTCCAAGTATCCCTGGTACCCAGTGATACTCCCTCCCACACCCAACCACTTGTCCCAGTATCCGTGATCTTCAGAGGTAACCCACACACACCTTCCCAAAGTCCAAGTATCCATGACATCTAGTTGCACCCAATATTCTGCACCGTGTTCAAGTATCCCCAGCAACAAGGGAAACACTCCACCCTCATCAGTGCTCCCATTCTGACACTGGTGCTCAACCCAGGGTCAGAGGTACTTGTAAGAAAGAGTAATTTCCTTGCCCCCATCCACTAGCACCCATCTCTCTCATTCCAGTCCCCGCCACACTGCAATATAACCCCCCAGCTAAATATTGCCCCATTCCAACCCTCTCCCCATGTCTCTGGTGGCAACAATAGGTTCAGCAAAGCACAGGGAAGTCAAGTAACTAGCTCAGAGTCACATGGTAAGTGGCTCAGGTGGTATTTGAACCTAGGTCTCCTCATTCTCATCCCTGTGTGCTAACCGGTGGACCATAGAGAAACTGGAGCTGGCAAGGGAGAGATCCAAAAAGCACATCTGTAAGTATTTATTTCATAGAAAGGGTCATGGATAAATGGAATATGCTGCCTGAAGAAGTGGCTCAGACCAAATTGACCAGAAGTTTCAAGCAGGGATGTCACAGGCTGGTGGGTTTAGTTAAAAAAATGGTTCACAATAGAAACAGAGATGATTGCACAAGGACAAGGCAGAATGATTAGGTAGGGTGTGCAGACTTAATGGGTCGAGAGCCTTTTTTTGTCATCCACTTCTATGTATCTACAGTATGTGTCTATGAACTATCTGAAGAAATAGAGAATAAAAAAAATATACTGTACATCTCAGCTAGTGTGAAACTTTAACTTTTATTTCAACTCAGATCTTGTTATAGGCATTTTCTAGTTAAGAAAAATGAATGTCAATGCGTCAGAACAGCACAGTATTTATACTCTCAGGATCTGCATGGAGACAATTCTTCACTATCTGCTAAATTCATCAATTTTAAATAGCATCATGGATGTCAGTGATGCACAGCCTGCACAGAAATGCAGTTTGCAGATAACTGGAGAAAACTGTTGAGACTAAAATCCAGGACATCTCATTAATATAAAACAATAAGCAAGTCTTTAATCCTGAGTTATTTTAATATTTGTTTGTTTTCTCGTAAAGTACTGTAGTTGCTATCACAATGTAGCTATGTGGCAATTTGTTCTGTAGAAATAAATTGAAACAGAAAAATTGACTAACACAGTACTGTTAATTAACAAGAAATTGCAGCCCTAATTAAAATTTCAGTGATATTTCTGGATTTCTTTTTCAAAGGGAGACAAATGGATTTAATACATTGGACTCGCTTTTAAAAACCTGCAAACTGGGAGTTTTTTTCTTCCAGCAATACTGTAGGTTTCTATTGCAAATGTTACTGTTTTAAGTTTGCTTGTGCAAGCATGCACAACACACATTTTGTTATGATGGCCATCATTTAAGAGGTGCGTCACTGTCAGGTCCAACACAGCTCAGGCTGAAATAGGCTCGGCAGTGACAGCCCAGTGATCAGCCAGGCTGATTATGACACGGTTTTCAGTTTAGGGGCAGAAACTGTGTGTAGTTGAAAGGAGCCAACGACTCCATTCAAGGAGCAGCTGATTCCTTTAATCTGCATAAACTAAGGATCTAAGTTTGGTTCGACCTAACTGTTGAAAAGGTAGAAGTGATAGTGTTTGCATGAGATCACACACTGGAGAATGGTGAACACTTTATGAAAAGTGTCAACCTTTGGTTTGCTTTGGTTTGCCAGCAGCAAGATTGATTGCCTGATGACTGGCTGAGGATGAGTACATTACATTGTCAGTGATTGGCTTTAGCAGCTGCACACCCCAATATGAAGTAAAGTGATTTTCAGGTTTGCATAAGAAGTTAAGAACCAATGTGATACACTAGCTGTCCCATCTTTTCCATCCACTCAGCATTCAGTCTCTCAGGCAATGTGCCTGAGTGCCTGTCTGGCTCTACAATCTGCAGCACTTTTATTCGGAAACTCAATGTCTGTTTCAATTGATTCACTATGCAAAAAACCAAAAAGACAGCAGCAGCACAGGCAGTTTTGTGTATGGGAGGGTAGTTATTTATATCAGGTTTTGACCTGGGACACTCCCACTTGATAGATTTACGTTAGTTAACTCCTACATTGTTTTTCTTAGGCAAGCCTCGATTCACTGTTTAGTGAGCCAGCATTTCTCTTCTTGTTTTGCAGTAGCAACACGTAATTTTAAACAATCTGTCTACTAGCCAGTCTTGGTCTTCCTCCAAAAATTGTAATATAATTGAAAGGCTTTGCCTGTAGTTCGGTGACCAAGCAGCCAGCCACTCCCACTTCCTGAGCTATATAAGCAGTTCCTCTAAGCCTCACTGTGATGCATTTTGTCTTTGCAGCTGGAGGCTATGTTGGTTTGTCCTCTGAGCTGGCTGTTGCCTACTCTCCCCCAAGTCTGCTGTTTCTGTGTGTCTCTGCTAGACTTCAGTGTTTGTTTTCCTGCTTCTGGTTTGTATCTTTCCTCTGGCTCTGTGCTTCCCTGTGTTTTGTTTCTTGTTTTTTTGGGGAGGCCTTTCCCTGTTTTCTGTTTTGCTGTGTTTTGGTTTTCTCTTTTGGGGGAGCTTTTATTTTTAAAACTCCTAGCATTCTGCTACTACAGATCTCATTCTGCTTGCTTTCAGTTACAACTCTCAATTTACTGCACTGCAACTGCAAACCTACTCAGAGCTCATGCTACTGCTTTCAGTTACCTACAACTTCAGCCACTGCTGCTGACTGTTTACTTTAATTACTATTGTACCCAGTGCCTGTGTTTTAACACTGTACTCATTTAACTACTGCTGTACAGGCCCACTTGCTTACTGCTGCTGCATTGTTTACACCCATTCCTATTCTACCTTGTTTACTCTGAGGTTAGCTGAAGCTCCTGCTGAGGCTATTAAACTAGCTTTTATATCTGCATGTGGTTCTTGGCCTTTCATCGCTTCCTTATTTTCCTACGGCGGGGACTGGGAGGTGTTTGGGGGGTCATGGCCTATGTGGTTAATGAATTTTGTTCTAAATCCTGTCTTCGCCGCTGAAAATCCTCAGAGTTTGTCACCTTGATTTGGCTATTCATGTCTGGCTGGCTTGCCACTAACTCAGTGCTGTTTACTTGCTATACAGTTATGCAGGTCCACCTATTACTACTACTACTATTGCTTACTGACCTATCAGGTCCCCACTTGCTTACACAACCATGGCTCCTTGCTTACGCAAACCATTGCTTTATGCCTAGTGCCATCCCCTCGACTTTGCCTGGGATTCTACTGCTCTCAATCTGCATCTGACCTTGCAACTCAATGCTCATTACGATCTCAGCATGCCATGCTCATTCAGCTCACCAGCTTTACAGATCTCAATCAATTCTGGGGCATGCCAGCCATTCTAATCTGGTGCAGGTTCTTGCAGCCGACGGTCTCGCTCTGCATTTAGTCCACGTCATCGAGCATGTCCAACTTGGGGCAGGATCCTTCTCACCTGGCCCATAGCTGGGAATGTCCTCACCCCGGGCTTGGCTTTAGCTGCCTGCTATACGACAGCAGTTCCTGGTGTAGAATTTAGGACTAGCAGTGAAGGGTGGTTACGACGATCTCCTTTGGCTCTAGTGTTCCACTATAATGGTTGGCCATTGACTTTAGTGGTTTCCCTAGCAAGGCACCTTCACCGCATTCTCCCCACGACTGCCTCTGGTTCACCTGGTTTGATTTAGGGCGGGTAGGCCAGGTGAGTGCCTCAGCAGTTGTTGCTCTCCTCCTGCACCTTGGATGCTCGTATTGTTGCAGAGTTTTCTCACAACCTTCCACGACATTCCCGCTAAAGGGTTTGGTGAGAGCTTTCCTCCAAATTGGAATATTTCCACCTCCCTTTAATTGGATTTTCCAAATTGCAGCTGCGGAGCCGTCACTAAATACATTTTCCCAAGCCTGGAGGGAAGGCAACCTAGGCCTTGGATCCCCAGAGATTTCCTCCTCATTGGGTTTTTTTTTCTCTCCTCCATTGCCTCAGGTCTTAACACTTAGTTAGCATAGTTGTTTCCCCTAGTTTCCTTAGGTAGGTTCCATTGTTGGATGGAGGTGGAGGATGTTCTGCCATTCCCTCTCTCCTTAGGGGATCCCCTTCTCTCATACAAGCCATCACTGTTTGTCTCTACTCTATGTTGCAGTTACTGCTTCTGTGTCACTGTTACTGCTTGCTCATAAGCATCATGTGGCCTCATTTGGGGATGCTACTACATTTCTTTTGGGGATTCCTAAGGTACCTTTAGCCACGGGAACTGTCCCGTGGCACCTCTAGGGGCAGAACCCTCTCCGAGAGTTCCTTGCTTCGTACCACTACAGGGTAGTAATTCCTCTGGAATAGAGAGTGCGAACGGCCACAACCAAAACTAACACATTTACACTAGCATAACACTATACTGGCTGCCTAGGTCGGTGAATTGAAAGGCTTGCCTGTAGTTCAGTAACCAAGCAGCCAGCCACTCTCACTTCCTGAGCTATATAAGCAGTTCTTCTCAGCCTCACTGTGAAGCATTTTGTCTTTGCCCCACCATCCTCCCCTCCTCCTCCAGCAGCAGCGCTCTCTCCTTAGGGGGATTCCTAAGGTACCTTTAGCCACGGGAACCGTCCCATGGCACCTCTAGGGGCAGAACCCTCTCCGAGAGTTCCTTGCTTTCATACCCCTACAGGGTGGTAATTCCTCTGGAATAGAGAGTGCGAACGGCCACAACCAAACTAATACTGTTACATAAGCATAACACTATACTGGCTGCATTGGTCAGTGAATATATAGTTCTAAAAAATTCTGATTCTGAACTTATGCTGATCTGCATCAGTATTCAGCACTCTCTTTGCTACCTGCTGAGGAATACCTTTTATTCTGGCAGATCAGACAGACTACTAGATCTTGCTCACATTTTTTGGGAGGTTCTGTCCTACACTATTCAGTTTGGGTTTCAGGTTATAAAATAAGTAAATATCACAGCTAGTCAGCTTAGTCATTTGATAAAGAACAGACCAGAGACAGTCGGATGAAAATGCAGACAGAGATGCTAGTTGTGTTCATAAAATTTGCATTTTTTGCAGATCTACTGGACTGCTATTATACAAAGCAGAGTGCACACAGACCTGCCTCTAATTAAGAACTATGTTTCAACAAATTGACAGTTTGCATGGCAGAATTCTCCTTTTCTCAGCTCTCTTCTTACTGTTGTGCATTTATTGCCTTGCTTGGGGTTTAGCTACTTCAAATGTAATCAGTTATGTAGTTTTTCATTTGAAATTTGGATAACATCTTTGAGCACAAGTGCTCTTTTCCAAAGGTTCCACGTCAGTAACAAACAGGTATACACAATATTGATACACAGGAGCCACATCAGTAGCATATGGGCATACTGCCATAATTCATTGTTTTTAGCAGCACTAACAGGCTGGTAGGTCCATGCTAGGGACCTACCTATTCTCACAGGCTTTTACAAGTCCTGTGATCTTTTTGCACCCTTCACCATGATCCGCTCCAAAAAACAAAATGCACCCTGGGTCACCCCTGCCCTACTCCAACTACTCAAGGACAGGGATAACCTTTGGCATATTGCCACCGAGACTGGTCGGGCTGCCGACAGACAGGCATATAACGCTGCTCAGAACAGATGCACATGGGCCATACGCAAAGCCAAGGCAAACCACTACCAGGCCACCCTCACCTCCCCATGGGGTTGCGCCCGGAACTTCTGGGACAATATAAAAGAAATAACTGGGACTTCATGCCCCCCCCAGCACACCTTATAGTCAATGGCAGCACCATCACTGACCCCACCGACATTGTCAACTGCCTTAACTCCTCCTTTACTGATCTTAGCCCTGTCCTCCTGAGTAACTTTTTTGACCCTACTCAGAACCCACCACCTTCATATACACAGTGCCCCCAGTTCTACCTATGCAAGGTATCCATTCGGGAAGCCAAACCACTCCTGTTTAAAGCACTAAAAGGCACCAGTCC
The DNA here is from genome assembly GCA_016271365.2 of Neoceratodus forsteri. Lineage (NCBI taxonomy): Eukaryota > Metazoa > Chordata > Ceratodontiformes > Ceratodontidae > Neoceratodus > Neoceratodus forsteri. The sequence goes on from CM057453.1 coordinate 82,535,106, forward strand.
TAGCAGCGACCCCCTGGACCCAAAAATACTCCGGCTAGTCCAGGATGAGGTCCTGGTCCTACTTACAGAACTACTGAACCAATCCCTCTGTCTGCGGCAGTTCCCCACAGCATGGAAAACTGCGACAGTCACACCTATCCACAAAGGTGGTGACCGGTCCGCCCCCAACAACTATCAGCCAATTTCCATTCCCCCCCCCCCACCAAAAGCCTTAGAAAAAGTGGTGGCCACCCAACTCATGGAATACCTTGCAAAATATAACATCCTGTATCCAGAACAACATGGCTTCCATGCTGGTCACAGTACAGGCACAGCTTTAATGGAGTTCTCCAACTTCCTACACTCTTCCCTGGACCACAGCTCACTAGTTGGGGCAGTGTACATTGACCTCTCTAAGGCCTTTGACACTGTCTCCCACCCACTCCTACTAAATGCCCTCAACCATACAGGTTTCTCCACTGGCCCCCTCTCCTGGTATGCGAGCTACCTATCAGCCCACTCCCAGCATGACAAAATCAATGGGGTGCTCTCAGAAACCTGTCCCATCCACTCAGTGGTTCCCCGGGGCTCTATCCTGGGCCCACTACTCTTTAGCCTGTACCTAAATGCCCTGCCTAGCACCTGTTCTGGCAATATTCTGCTATATGCTGACGACGCCGTGATTTATGCAGCTCACAAAAATCTCACCTCCCTCCAAGATTCCCTCCAGCACTCTTTCAATGATGTTGAGAATTGGTATAAGGAGAGCAGACTAGTAATTAACCTCAAAAAAACTAAGTCAATGCCCTTTGCCCACCCCCAGAACAAAGTCAGCAAAAGTCCCCTCCAAATCTTCCCAAGCACTAGTCAACCACTCAAACAAGTTTACTTGTACAAATACCTTGGAATCACATTTGACTCTGCCCTCCCCTTTCATGCCCACATTACTGCCCTTGCTTCCACCGCAAACGTGTGCCTTGGCATCCTCTACCGGCACAAGGACTGCCTCCCTCCTGATGCCCTCAGCCTCACCATCACATCTGCAGTAATGTCCCTAATTGATTATGGCCTCCCAGTATATGATGCTGCTGACTCCACTGCCCTCAGCAAGATTAGACACATGCTAAATAAGGCTTGCAGGCTACTGACCAGTGCCCCCAGACTCACCCACATCTGTCATCTGTATGACATGGCCAAGCTCCTAAACCTCGACGAACGCATCCGCTACCAAACCGGCCTGCTAACCAAGAAGATCCTACTTGGGCTCCCCCCCCCCAGGGTGTCTGCCTCCATCCAATTTACACACCCCAGAGCCTCCACCCGAACTTCGGACAAGGTCACTTTACTAGTGCTCAGAACTAGGACCTCTTGGGCTTAGAGGTTATTCGGCTACAGAGCCCCTACCTAGTTCAACTCACTCCCTGCAGCCATTTCCAACACCGACAAAATTGCCCCCTTCAAAGCTGCCTTACGAGACCTGCTGTTCAACACCCGCTGCTGCACCTGTCACTAAAGATACTCTGCTGTTTCCTCTGGCACTACTGACATGGCCCACTGGGCTGAACACCCACCCACCTCACCCCCCCATCCCACCTGGGCCCTCTCTCCTCTGCCAGTACCTGCTGGTACTACTTGAAATGTTTATTTATCTACACGTGTTCAAGCAATTGTATGTAATAATATGTATCTCTGTTCATGCAACCTATGTAATACTATGTTGACTCTGTATGTCTGTATTCTGTAAACATGTAAAAATCTGTTACTCTGTCTTGACTGTATTCTGTAAACTATGTTAACCATGTGTGTCCTCTCTGTGATGAGGTACCTTTGTAAACGAGCCACTCGCTCAAAGGTTGCAAATCCGATTATTCAATAAATAAATAAAATAGTTAATGTTATCAAAAACCTACTGCTAAAATGAGTACAGTGGTGTCTGCCCAGGCTTCTCTGGTGTAATGTTTGGCAGAATAATGGACCCCTCCCAGTATCTGATGTACATCCCCCAGTGGTACTCCTCTTGGTGTATGATGGCACCCCCCTCACCCCACTCTGTGCTCCAATCTCCATTCCCAGCCTGGTTCCAGAGAAGGTAACCAGCACAAATCAACCACTCACATCCACAGCCAGCTGCCCTCTGCTTCTCATAAGTTCTTGCAGCACTTTAGAACTCTATATAGTAATACAGTGCTTGTGGGATAACAATTCCAAATCACATAAGATCTGTAATTCTGAATAGTTGTCCAGTAAGTGCTGTATCACTATACACAGTCTTAAATTGATACAAGTACTTGTAACAGGCAAATGGCAGCTGGCCGCAGAGGTGTGTAGGGTTTGTGCTGGTCTCCCTCTCCAGGCATGGGCTGGAGGGGAAGCTTGAAGGCATGAGGTGGCTACCATACACCAGTGAGGGGAATTTTGGGGGTGGGTGGGCATCGAACACTAGGACATGATGGGGGGGGGTCCATAATACTACCAGAGACTACATTAACTTTAGTACAGAAGCTGGAATTGGCTGAGGGCGTGGATTTGACTACCAGGGAGTAATTTTGCTTAGCTACTTACACAGGGATCAAGATAGGAGTGAGAACATAACAAAGGCTATTTTTCTACTGAATACTTTACCCAGATGCCTGTAGGTTGTGGGGGAGGGGGGTGTTGTTCCATGCACAGCCCTTCATTCAATCCATAGGGAAGCACCCAGTGTATCATTAGTATTTCAGACCATAATGGAATTCAAATGAACTCAGAGCACTTTGTCTGGGCAAAGAGGTCATTTGCATTGGGATTTTAGAATATATCAAGTAAGTGCAAGAGCACTAATTGGTTTGAGATGCCTTAACTGCATTTGCTTCTCATCAGTCCAATGTTCTCTGTAGGCACACAGAGGGCTGTTTTTAGTGCCATGTGAACCTGTTGGTGCCTTTGTTAGGGCTGCACTCTAGGTGGCTGTAATCTAACAAATTGAAAGCAATCACACTGGGCTTAGGACTTGTTTAAATATAGCACGTTTCTCCCATTCACAGCACCCATTTTGCATTATTGTCCTCTCACATGGGTCAAACATGGGAGATGGGGGATTAAATGTTTTGAACAAGGAGCAGTTCAATGGGTAAACAAGTGATCTGCAAGCCCAATCCAAAAACACTGGCATTCTGGAGGACTGCTATGTAGAGTGGCTATTCTGTAAATGACACTTTTAATGCTTGCAGTAATATGTAATCCATCAACGACTTGCAAAACAGGCTCTGCTTAGTATGTAAGTACCCAAACAAGCAAACAATTTAAAAATTACGTTCTTTGGAGTAGTTTAAAACAGACACTGTCAAGTAAAACCTGGTTATAACTGGTAGAACCCGGCTATACCTGGTAGAACCAGATAAAACCTGGCTCTACCTGGTAGAACCAGGTAGAACTTTCTTGGGTTCTATTCGTTATGTTCACACTATAGAACTTTAAAAGGTTCTCACAGACCTAGTATAAACCTGTTAGCAGTAGCACCAAAAAGTAGACATACGTGTTTTTGACAAATTACAGCCTTAGTTATTAGTAAGTACTCTTTGAGGCTTGTTTTCTTCTTTCCTGTCACCAGACTACGTGGTTAGTTCATCTTGCTACTGCAGTCAGTGAATACAGCTCTTTATCAAGAGACAATCCATGCCAGTTGTGTTGCTCCCCAAGCCAGCTGCTCGGTCTGTCCACACTTGATAACATTGTGGTTCTCATTCTTCCTGTGCTTGGCATGCTGAAGCATACTCCTTGCACCCCTTCCACACCCATGTAGATACCCAACAGGTGGGACAGATCTCCCATGAGAATTAGATGGTGGACGAAAGCCTGGAGGTATATAGGCTGTTGGTCCCTGCCCCAGCCACAGCTCCAGGAAACCTCATAGTGTAAGCCCTACATTTGTCCAGAACTCAGAGCCAGAAGCAGCAGCCATCATGGTGTAGGTTGTCCTAGTGGAGTGGAGTGGAGCAGCATGGAACAGCTGTTACTGTGATGGGTGAGAGATAGGGAGAGAGGGGGATCCCAGGGTGGGGGGGTGGCTTGGCAGTGGTGGCTGGCTTTGTTGCTTGCCCCTCAGCTCCTGAAATTTTTACATCCACCCTACACCTCCTGAACTAGAATGGCAACAAACAGTATGAAAAGAAAAAAGACTTGCAAAATAGGCAGGTGCATTTCATAAACAGACCAGAATTTACACAAAAGTTTTACATTATGCCCACCGATGTCATGCACCATGCTCACAGTCACAGCCATCCCCCATGCCCTGCTAGCAGTACCCCAGACAAATAATAAGAATAACAAACTTGAAATTATGCCACGAGCTGTAAGCAGTGATGAGGCAGGACACTTGCTGAATGCAGAAGCAGCTGTGTGAAGTCCAGCTGGTCAGAGTCAATCAGCGGTGAGTGAGGGAGTCAGGGTGCATGTACTCCTCCTGCGCTGCTTGTTTCACTATTGTTACTTGTTTTTGTTATGCACTGTGTCTCTTTCTCTGGCTGAAATGCCAGTTTTCTGCTATGATGGCATGACTGCCTAAGAATTGCTTCTGTTAATAAACCGCACAAAATAACTGATCAATTAAAGTGTTTTAGATTTAGTTTAAAACATTGGCATTTTTACCGAGTTCCAGAGCCATACAGTGGGTTGGAGTGGGAGAATGGCTATGTAAGTAGAAATTATCCATGCTTGAATTTGGGGAGGGTGGAGCAAGAAAGTGGACCAACGGAGCCATTTACTGTGATGGAGGTTTAGTTCATGTCATTGTACCAGAGATGGCTTTTGTTCTTCGAATGGTTTAGTGTGAATACTTTCATGCAAATTCTTTTAACTGAGAACTGTATTGAATATAATTATTTCCATGGCAGCTGTCTTTATGGTTGCTTTGTGGCCTTCATTTTGCTAAATGTGGGAGAGGGATAGTAGTGGAATTGGAAAAGCATATATATCATTCTGATGGAAACTGCATCACACAGATCAGAGAAACAGTTTGCGGGTAACACAAAGTACTGTAATTTCTCATTAGTATGATGCAAGTCATGCCGAAAATCACTTTTCAAAAGTGTGTCTTGCTTTATTTAGCAATACATTTCTCTTTCTTTTTAAATCATTTTCTTCCTCTTTTTGATGTGTACACCTCCCCCCACACACACTAACTTGCAGCGTGACCACAGAGAAGTATTCTGAGAGCTGAGGCTGACAATGTGAGATGATTAAAATGTAGTGACTAAGGATCTGTCACCACCAGGCAAGGAGTTGTGTTGGGGATCCGAATCATGTGAGGAGACACCAGGAATGACAGCAAGATGGGAGGAGGAGGATGAGCCAAATCACCACAACACTACCAGCAGCAGCTGCAGCCCCGAGCTTGGCCTGATTTCCCCAGTCCTACTTAGTGAGAGGATTTAGGAAACATATGCAGTGAACAAGTATTTCCTCTAGAGTTTAGATGGCAGCCATCCAAAGAGATGTGAGGAGTGTTGAAACTTGCCACCATCGGGGGGGGGGGAGCGAACTGGATGCCAGGGATATTATAGCTTGGAAAATGGGCAAGTTGAGGAGGATGCCACTGGACACCAGGGGTAGCTTGGGAGTGAGGCAGGGTGAGGAATGGGGTGCCACTGGATGCCAGGGATAACTCTGAAGTGGAGCAGGGTGATGAAGGGGGTGCCACTGAACACCAGGGATGCTTAAACTGGAGCAGAGTGGGAAGGGGAATGCCACTGGTATAATGGTAAAATAGTGCAGGGTGAGGATGAATCTCCACTGGATGCCAGGAATAGCTTTGAAGTGGGGCAGGGTGAAGGAGGGTGCCACTGTATGCCAGAAATGTTTGAATTTGGACAGGGTGTGTTAGACGGGTGCCATGGGATGCCAGGAATGCTTATATTGGGGCAAGGGTTGGGAGGAAGGTCCCACTGGATGCTAGGGATGCATGCCATTGAGGCAGGGTAAGGAAGAGGTGCCACTGGATGCCAGGGAATAATTGGATTTTGGTAGACTGTGGAAGGGTGTTACATTGGAAACCGGGGACTGATTAGAAGAGGGGCAGGTTGAGGGTGAAGCATGCCACTGTATGCCAGGGGTTGATTAGAATGGGGCTGGGAGAGGGAGGGGTGAGTTCCCCTGGATACCAGGGACTTAGTATATGGGCAGGGTGAGGGAAGGGTGCCAAATGGATGCCAGAGACTGCTTGGATTAAGGTTGCCATTATGAGTGCAACAGAGAACATCCAGATACTGAGAGTCATGCGTTAGCAATATTCTCATAAACTAACTTATGTACAACCTGGTGCAGGATGCTACCTGTTTAATTACTTCTAAATGCAGTTACTGTCAGTCACATTATACTTTAGCAGTACTATTGCATTAGCAGTCAGAGCTTCCCCACCAGGTACAAGACTTGTCTTCAGGGCTATCCAAATGCGCTGGGGAGGTTAAATAACTTGCTTGTGGGTTGTGGGAATCAATCCCAGGTCTGCTAGATGCACCATGATCATTCACAGCTCGTTACTCTAACCTCCAGGCTGTACTGCCGGCCCATTTTTGTCTGCTTGTGCATGCTACATAGCAAACATTTTGTTACAGAGAACCACTTTTCAGAGGTGTATTGCTGTCTGGTCTGATGGAGCTCAAGCTGCAGTGAGCTCAGCAGTGACAGACCAATGACCAGGCACTCTGATCATGATAGCAATCACTATTTGCTGGGCAGGAACTCCTTGTACTTGAAAGGCCTGAAGCGCTCTGCTATGAGAGAGCATTAAATGCTTTCCATCTGCATGAAGCTGCCCCACAGGCAGCTGAGCGGCATCTTCGCAGCCTGCTTTTCGACTCCTCCCCCCAAAAATGTGCACATACATCTCTGATCCTGCTACATTCAGCAATACACCACGGAGCAGTGCCAGGAAACCACACAGAGAAAGTCAGTGCAGAGGTAATCTGAGTCTTGTTTTTTTGGTATGCTCCCACTGTGTCAATGTGTCAAAACGGATGTGCATTTGTATGGCCTGATATACAGTATGTACCTTTAATACAAACTCCTCCCCCACTCAAGACATGGACTTTCTTTTTTACATTTTGTTTTCAGGAAGGAAGGCAGGCTTCTACTCTTCATGTGGGGGGAGGGAGTGAAACTTGGAATGCTGTTTTTCACCAATCATTTCTGCCTAGTCCCGTCTGTCTACAAGCTCCCTTTCTGCTCCCCCGGCCCCGTACATGGCAGCCTTGCAGTTAGAACATTATTCTCTGCTGCTACCATCTTCTATGGATAATGCTGGACACAAGACGAAGATGGCGGGTCCTGAAGCAGGAAACAGAAAATAGAGGAAGTAGGTCACTGGGTGGGTTGCATTGTCTAACTGGTGTGGTGTAACTAAGAGCTGAGAGAGAATGGTCTGGGTACTGGGTGTGTAACTGGAACTAGCTGAGTGACTGGCAGTGAATGAGATATTGGAGAGTGATGGAGGCTGAAGGGGGTGATGGCATGGTGCCTGCCTGGAGTGGACGTAAGTGTGTGTGTGTATGTGTGTGCTTGAGTCGGGTCAGTCATCCAATTGATACAGACTGAGTGGCTAAGTAGGAGCTGGTGACTTTGGAAGAATGACTGGGTCAGTGCTAAATATGGAGCAGAAGCAGTCGCGACATGATGATTGGGATGTAAGGATTTGGGTTTTGAGGCGTGTGTTGGGTCTGGCAGGGTTAGACTAATCACTGACATGCATGTCAATAGGTAACTCAAACTGCACTCTAGATTAGAGATACTGTGGCATGTGAAAAAATAGACTGGTACTGTCTAAATACTTCCCAAACCCAGGCCAGGCATAACAGTTTTTATAACTTGACTTCTGGAGAGAGGGAGAAGTAAATGAGAGAATGTAATCTGCATGCGAGAAGACAAACCCAAATGAATTTCCAGTCTTTGAATGGAGTTCTATTTCTGCTGCTAAAAATAGCCTTGCACTCTCCCCTTGCTACTTGCTCTTCATTGAAATATTAAAGATTTCCTGTAGATGTTGGAACCTGTGGAATGGAATATTTGTATTTTATTTTGGAGGAAGGAATATGTAACAGACAGTTGGTCCAGGCCCACCACAGGGTTACTTCTTATGCCACCAAGCCCCCCATCCTTATTTGATATTAATATTATCCCAACATGGGTCTGGACTGCAAGCATATTTAGGAATGGTTATGTACTGGGGGTATGCAAGATACTGGAAGTTGTTTTCAGTTACAGCAGAGTGCTGATGCTGCAGGGTGTTGGAAGGTACAACAGGGTATTGTAGAGTTCTGCAGGGCAGGATAAGGTGAGGAATAGCCAGGAATGCTGTGAGGCAGGGCACATCCTGGTGTACTCCTAGGGCACCACATCCCCAAATAGATTCCAGTGGGACAGTGTCACCTGGTCTGGTATTGCCATCAGTAAAAACTACATCCCAGGCTTTAGTGGCTGCCCCATCCCGTCTACCCACTGATGGCAACAATAACCTGGTGTTAATGACCAAGTAGTTGCTGGCTTCTACATCTATGTCACACCCATGAAATAAGATTTCTGTGGCCACACTGCTGCCTTTGCATGCTAAGTTGTGTCCCTAGGTGTCCTTGGTGAGTCCACCTCATCCTTAATGTCAGCACTGTTGCTGACAAAGTAAACAAATGAATAGTGTGTGCAGAGGCATCAGGTGGCAGAGGCCGAACCGAATTGTGTCTCATGCCAAACAGGGGAGAGCTGCTATTTGTGATACCTGTGAGGAGAAAACTGCAGGTGTACATGGAGTTGTGTGTGTGTGTGTGTGTGTGTGTGGAAAGTGAATTGGAGGGACTGCACCATATCCTTGCCCCACACTGAAAGCCAGTAACATCAGGTAACGGGAAAGGGGATTTGGGAAGAGAGTGCAGGTCCAAGTTCCTGTCACTGCTAGCTGACCCCACAACGGGATCAACATGTGGGTAGGTTGACCATCATTAAAACAATCAGATTATATAGATTTTACTTTTTTCCTATCTTAAACAAAAGTGACACAGCTGGGGTTGTACAGCCTGGAGTCTCAATGACACAGCCTCAAGGTTTCACTGAAACTCTTATCTAACTGCATTCCAGGGTGAAGGAAGCTATGGGAGCTGATACGTGTGCCAGTAGTTCTCTAAAATATGTATGGAGGGGTGATTTACTTGGGTAGGGGCACCTGAGTTCATGTGTGGGTAGCAGGTTGATTTAGTTTGGTTGGGGCACCTGAGCTCATGTGTATGTATGTGTGTGTGTGCATGCTTGCATTCTGTGTGTGTGTGTGTGTGTGGAGGGGGGTTCATTTAGTTTAATAGGGACAGCAGAATGGCATACAAAATAATACAACTGTCCCCGTCACCCTGTCTGTGAACACCCTTTCCCCCACCCTTATGTGTTGCATGTCCTCTATTGCAGTCTCCTCTCCTATCAAAATTTGACAGGGGTCCAGATGAGTCCCTGACTCCCTTCACCTCCAAGAACCCTCTGTACACTTGTGCAGTTTCTTCTGTGGTCCATACAGACTCCAGTTAGGGACCGATAGTGGTCATCTCTGAATGGTCCATGGACATGCACCTGCCAGTCCACCCACCATCTTGGTCAGCAGCTCACCTTTCATTATCATAGCCATGTCCTGTATGGCTGGCTGGCTGTGCTTTATTTTACTGGGCTAATACTAGCTCCCGAGGACTCTGTCAGTAGTACTCCCCCTCAGTAACAAAGAAACATGGAGACATAGACTTTGAGGGCAGATAAGGACCACTTGGCCCACCTTGTCTACCCATTTCCCTACCTACTGGATAAGCTGCAGATTCTAGTTAACCAACAGCCTACTTTCTTCTACCCCCACTATAATTGCCTTATGTCTGTCCCATACATTCTTGAATTACCCCACTGTTTTTGACCCCCACAACCTCCTCAGGAAGGTGGTTCCATGTGTCCACCACCCTCTCTGTGAAAAAAATACTTCCTCATGTTGCCTCAAATTGTGCCCCTTTGTTCTTGCAGATCTCTTTTTATGAATGATGCTTCCCTCTTGGACTTTGTTTATTCCCTTGAGGGAATTGAAAGTTTCTATCATGTCCCCCCTTTCCTTCCTTTCCTCGAGAGTATGCATATTAAGCTCTTTTAGTGTCTCTTCACATGGCTTCTGTTGCAGACCCTGCACCATTTTAGTCACCCTCCTCAGAACTGCCTCCATCCTGTTTATGTCCTTGCGGAGATGGGGAGATGGGGTCTCCAGAACTGCATGCAGTACTCCAAATGGGGTCTCACAAACTGTCTGTACAGTGGGATAACAACTTCCTGTTTTCTATTGGTGATGCCTCTCACTATGCATCCCAGTATCCCCCAAGCCCGCCTTACTGCCTTCTCACATCGCTTGCCTACCTTAAGGTCATCTGATATGGCAACTCCCAGGTACCTTTCTATTTTTGTTATTGTACGTACCCCCCCACTGTGTACTCTTCCCCTGGGTTTTTGTTTCTCAGGCACATTACTTTGCACTTCTTTGCATTGAATCTAAGCTGTCATACTTTTGTACATTCCTCCAACCTTGACAAGTCCCTTCTCATCCTTTCCACCTCCCCTTTTGTTTCAACCATGTTGCAGATCTTTGTGTCATCTGTAAAGAGATATTTTTCCTTCCAGCCTCTCTGCAATGTCTCCTATAAAGACATCAAAGAGTACCCATCCCAGTACTATACCCTGCAGTACCCCACTCGTAACCACCCTTTCATCAGAGTGTACTCCATTTACTTTTATCCTCTGTGTCCTGTTGTCCAGCAAATTTGTTACCCAGGCTACCACCCTGGGACCCACTCCTAGGATGGCTAACTTGTTTATTAATCTTTTGTGTGGGACTGTGTCAAATGCCTTGCTAAAATCTAGGTAGACCATATCCACAGCCCCTCCATGGTCTACTACTTTGGTCACCCAGTGAAAAAAATCTATTAGATTTGTCTGACATGACCTTCCCATTGTGAATCCATGCTGCCTTGGGTCCTGTGCCCCACTGGCCTCTAGGTACTCAACAATTCTTTCTTTCAGAAGTGATTCTATCATTTTCCCTACCACTGAGATCAAACGAACAGGTCTGTAGTTTTCTGGCTCTGCCTTGCTCACACTTTTGTGAAGGGGAATCATATCTGCTCCTCCTCCAGTCCTCGGGTATCACACCATCCTCCTATGATTTGTTAAAAAGGGTAGTCAGTGATGTCACTAGTTCTCCACTTAGTTTTTTTAGAATTCTGGGGTGAATCCCATCAGGTCCCATTGCTTTGTCCACCTTGAGTTTTAGGGGTTCTTTCAGGGCCCTTTCTTCTGTGAGTAGCAACTCAAGACAAAAAAAATGGTACCACTGCTGGTTGATCAGAACTGGGAAACAGAATTGAATGAAGGGAGTACTGTACTGCTACCTTAGAGCTTGATGGGAAAATTGTGGGTGGTGTCACTAGCCTACCTTCGCTCAATCCTGGGTGTCCTGCTGACACGTTATTCCCAGCTCAGCACCTGGGACAGCTAAAAACACAGGGTTTGTCACAAGCAATCCACTACCCCCAATTTTCCCAGCCAGCTTAACAGAAAACAGTTGATATTGGATATTAGTGCAAAGGACTGATGGGTGATGGCTGTCAGTCAGACTGTCTCCTTTACTCTGTTTTTGTTGCCCTGCCTTAGCTCTCATTAGTCAATAGTGAACTTACTGACTGGGAGGGGAGTAGTGAAAACCTGCATTCGGTGCTAGCGGAGGTCAGCAGCATGGCACTGGGGGGGCACTCGTAGTCATGCCCATTTAGGGTTTTGGAAGTCAAGTCACAGAGAATGAGAAGCCTCCTTGATTTAAAGTTCCAACATGGCAAAATTGTAAGAGAAAAACATAATGAAATAGTGCACCATATAAATAGTAGTAGTAATTAAATTTATTTGATAGGGTGCCATCCCCGGTGGCCAAGGGCACCACACAATATAATTTCCAGTACATAAAGCAGAGCAGGATGCATCAACATGAGTCAATGAATATCAATCACATAAAAGTATATACAATCCTACAGCAGGGTGGCAGGATATAACACAGATCATCCCATAGACTGGTTGACTTATATCCCAGATGGTTCATCAATAGATGGTGCTTTAATTCCCTTTTGGAGGCCTCAACTAAGGGGGCCTCCCTCAGGGCCCTCGGGAGCAAGTTCCACATAATTGGTGGATTTGGAAATGTAAATAAATGGTAGCGGTCAATAGTGGGTGAATAGAAAATGTTTGTATCTACTTTAGATGGCATTTATTGCATGTGTGTACAAACTATTTATTTAACCTCCACTTATTTAGGAATGGCAGGGATAATTGTTAAAATATTTCATTTAGCTAAACAGTTACAGAAATGTGTATTAATATAGGACTGATGCCTTTTATTACTCTTGTACCTGTCTGTAACTCTGTCTACTCTTGTTACTGTTTTCCCCTCATAGTAGTAACTCATTGTTCCCTTTACTTCTATAGGTCTGACAGGACACCAAATACGATCTGACAGCATGCCAACCTCCTTTAAATCAATCAGATAAGTATTGTTTTCTGTTTAGACTTCCCTATCTGTTCTATTGTTTTCCTAAAGAACAACAGATTCTTTTTGATCCCGTGGCTATTCTTATTTCACAGGTACGTCTGGATATCTCCTCAAGGCCCCCAGGGCCAGGTAAGAGACCTTCTACTTATTAGAGGCATCTGTGCAAAGTGGGTAAGCTGAAATGGTGCAACCACAACTGTTACACAGTCAGTAGTTTTGAAAGAAGAGCAGCTCAGAGCCACAGCTGCCTCACCACCAGAGCTTGGACTGCCTGCAGGTATTACCTGCACCCACCATATGACATCTGACAACTTCCTCATGCTGGCTGGGGACTCGGTGGTGAGCTAGCAGTAGGGGAAGTATTTGGACTACAGTTAAAAGCCCGCACCACCTGTGTGTTGCCTGCATGTACCGTGCAAGTGCCACTTAGGGATCATTTCTAGGTGAACGCTTGGTGGATTTCTACCAAGGTTCTAATTTGTTGCATCACTATTTTTATGAAACAAGACGTAGTGTTAACTGGAACATCAAGCTGAGCATTATTGATTGCTTCTATCATGCTTCCTTTGGGGAACTGACCTGAAACTTTGACTTCATCATACATGCAAATCCTGCTGCTTTGATGTCCTGAACTCGGGTGACCGTTGTGGTAGATGTATAGTTTACCGATCAGTATTTTTGCTGTCTGACCTGTTATATTAATTGGGTTTTGGCAGGATATGCAACTGATGAAAATCTTTGTACAAAATATTATTATTGTATGCTTTAGGAGTTAGCTCTAGCAATTTGAACTACAACTGTTTTTATAGACTGAGCAGGTGTTAGTCCTATTTAGCCAGCCATAGAATGAATAACCCACACTGTTATGTGTACTATACTGAGTGTTCTCCTGGTCAGCTTTACATTAACAGACTTTTGGCTAATTGGGATTGATAGATCCACTTGAAAACATTTATCAAATGACTTGAAATCTGATTGGAACACTTTCTGAGTGTGCACTAAGTTCAGGTCAAAAGTGTCCCAAGTTATATTCCCAGGTCTGCTGGTACCATTTTCAGTAACTAGTGCACACAGACTTAGGTTTTTGATGTTTTCATGTTGTTCTTTAGTTTTTGAGGGCTGGGGCAGTGGAGTATTACTTGGAAGTAGGTGTCATAGAATTTATGGTATAAATCTGTATCTTCAGAAAGGTAGGCTTAATTTGGTGTTTTGTTTAAATAACACATTGCTTCTTTGTGGAGACATTCACCCAAATCCAGGCCCACATACATTTGTTGAAGGGATCTACACTTCAGAAGTCCTTAGAACAAACAAGCTAGCAGCTGTACATTGCAGTATATGGAGCCTTTTACTGAAAATTGACCCCTTGCGGTACTGGGTTTATATGTTTAAACCTGATTTTTTAGTAATTTCTGAATCCTGGTTAACTTTGAAAATCAGTTCAATGCTGGTGAAATATGTGGTGCTTGGTGACACTTGAGTTGATTTGTGAGATTTTTATTTATTGACTGAAATGTGGCCTTTCTCTATTACCACCCTTGGTAGATTAGCTAGGTAGCTGTAGGGAATATAAGCCCAAAAAGGATTACCTCCTCCAACTCTGGAGAGTGTGATCAGGAGCACTCAGGAGAGGAAAAAAACCCTTTGGGGAAAACCTCTGAGGACCCATGACTACTGATCTGCTCGTCCTCTGAGCAAACTAAGAGGAGATAATTGAAAAAGCATATTTAAGTTCGGATGTTGGATTAGGGATGTATCTTTCGAAGGCTGATGATTTCCATCTTCCAAGTCTTTTGATGATGTGAACTGGAATGTTATTTCGAGACACTGAAGTGGCTGCTCCTATTCGGAATGAATGACACGAAAAGGAAAATGGATCTAGTCCGAGTCTCTGAAGTAGGATTCTTATTTGGTCGATGAACCATTTTGTTGTCATGGGAATGTTGGCGTCTGAAGATAAGAGGGAAGAAGATGGATTTGAACGGGAATGGAACTTCATGAGTTTTGATAGGATCATGACTGGACACCATTTGTTTGATGTTGAATAATAGGTTATTGAAGTCCCAGATTGGAGTCTGTCGGTTTTTGATGAAGGTAATGTAAGGATGAATGTGTCGTTATGCCTTTTGATGTTGGATACTCTAAGGAAAGCAGATGAGCGAGGTGAAGATGTGGTGAATTCTCCTGGATGAAGGAATCCATAGAATGCTAGCGTGATAGCTGAAGATATCATGATGTTTGAATGATGTTCGAATGGATTATGTTCTAGTAAATTTAAAAGCTTTCTGAATAAAGGACCTTCGATTGGGAGTCGACTAGGGGAACTTGGAGTGGTTAGTCATTTAAATCCTAGTAGAAGTAATTTGATTGATTGATTGATTGATTGGAGAATAAAGATGGTGATGATAGTGAATGCTGAGAGAGAATGAACTGGATACCTGCAAGATACAATTTGATTGTGCCATGTGCGAGATGTAAGGCTTGATGGCAAAATGTCAGGAAGGCTAGAACTCAATCTACTGAAATAATAGTTGGTTGTGATGATGAGGATGCACAAAATGATACATATTTATTCCAGGCTGTTGAATATATAGCTCTGGTAGATGGAGCTAATGATGACCACATGATGATGGATACCTGATGTCGATAGTATGTTAAGTCATTATTAGGTCATAGTATGATGGTGGCGGGGTCATGATTGGATCGGCCAAAGGATGGAGTTGGAAGAATTCCTGAAATTGAAATTGAGAAATAGCATCAGCTGCTTGATTTTGGGCACCAGTAATATGATAGCAATTGATTGTGAAATTGTGAATAAGAGAGAGCCATGTTAAGCTCCGCATGAACAACATGATGGAAGGAGATGATGAGCGACCTTTATTGATGATAGCTACTGAGGATTGGTTATCAGAGAATATGGAGACTGACTGGTGAGACCATAAATGCGCCCACGTGGCTGCGGCTGCTACGATGGGATAGATTTCGAACAACAGAGACGTAGATTTGAATTCGGTCAATGATGATACGTCTGGAGGCCAAGGGGCTACGATCCATTCTCGAGAGAATATAGCAGCGTATCCATGAGTAGAAGATGCATCTGTGAATATGCGAGGATGGTCTTGGTGTGTTGGGTCATTTCTGAACATCAAGCATCCATTCCAACTTACTGAAAAGAGAGACCACATGGCTAAGTCGGACTTAGCAGATGCTGTGATTCTGACATGATGGTGTAGCTCTAAAACAGATGAGGCCTGATGAGAAGGTACAATTTAAATGATCAACCTTGTGGAATGATTCTCATTGTGAAATTGAGATACCCAAAAGGGAAAGCAATTCGTGCTTCGTGCAATCCTCCCAGATGGAAAAGGAAGAGACCAGCACTTGGAACCGAGAAAGCTTATCTAGCTTCCATGCAATCAGAATCCAGTACTATTACCAGAAATTCCAGAGATGTAGAAGGTCCGGATGTCTTCTCGGCCGCAACAGGAACCGACAGCATGTTGAACAGGTTAAGGAGCGCCAAGGTGCTGGCCCTTGGAATGGTGTGAGGCAGATCCATGAGAAGGAAATCATCCAGCAAATGAAGCACTGCAGGCAAGTGGCAAACATTAAGCAAGGCCCAGCAGAGGAATTTGGCAAAAATGTCAAATAACTTAAGGCTGTTATGGCATCCAAAGGTGAGGCGAATGGCAAAATAAAAAGCAGAATCCCAATAAACACCGTGGATGTGCCAAAGGGAAGGATGGATGGGAAGCAACTTGAAGGCATCTGATATGTCTGCTTTGGACAACCAAGAGCCACGGCCGGACTGCTTAATTAAGGTAATAGTGTCATTGAAGCGGGCATAAGACAAGGAAAATTTGTCAGCTGGAATGAGAGAATTGACACTTGGAGTGGGAGAATAACGAGGGGCAGAGAGAGATTAATGACAAGGTGCTTTTTACCAGAGAATTACTGAGTGGCAACTCTGAAGGGATTGATTCTATAGATGGGAAAAGGGGAGTGTGGGAAAGGGCCCAATACGAACCCTTTGTCCACTTCCAATTGGAGGAGGGAGCAGATGACGGCAGGATCCTGGATGGCAGACTGCAGATTAGGGCAAAACTGTGATGAAGTGGGAAGGACTAAGACTCCAGTGTGAAAGCCATAGGTCAAACCTGAGGAGAGAGCACACGGCATCCTGGTCAGGGTGAGTGGACAGCAGTCGGGTAAGGGCATTGATGTCTACCGGAGTAGAGGGGTGGACCTGGCATCATCTGGAGGGTTTGGGAGCCTTAAGGCAAATGTAGTGAGTGTGAGCATCGCTGCAGATGCAGCACAAATGTAGGAATTGACATCGAGGGGTTGAACAGCTGCGGTCATTAAAGTTGTTACAGTTAGACTTGCTGCCAGTGTTATGAATGGGGCGACCGTGACAGTCAATATGAGCAGGCGGATTGGGGACTGGGCGAGCCAGGCTGGAGGTGGAAGGTGAGGCGAAGGAACGAATTGGGTCAGGAACTGATGGGGATGGTCAAGGAGGAGACACCGTTAGTGGACAAAGGGGAGCAAAGTGATTGAATGAACCACAGAGAGAGCAAGAAGAGGTGAGTTGGCCGGTGAAGTGGCGGCAAAAGAGTTTGTTGTCTAAGACGGCCCAATTAAGCTTGATGTTGTAATGGTTCAAGGCAGAGGCGGCCTTGGCTGAAAAGGAGCGATGATAATCGTAGAAATTATTCACACCATATCAGATGCTAAGGTCAACAAGGAGATAGAGATAAGTATCTGATTCTTCACGGCGATCTGGGAAGGATGAATAAATGATGTCATGATAGAGGCTGAAAGTGAGGACAAATTCGGCTATCGTCATCTTGCGAAGGAGGCAAGAGTCCTTGGACTTCAGGAAGACAGACACGTCTCCACATGAAACTAAACGATTGTCCAAAACATCGTGGGAGGAGATAAGCAGCGATACCAAATTGCCGTCCTTGCCATCCAGGATGTCCTTGCAGAGGTGAACAGGCATGAGGTGAATAGGAGAGATAAATGGAGGCTGAGGAGAAAGAGGTGAACCTGTGGGAACCGCAGGAGGCAGGGCTGAAGGAGGCGCCACCACAAAGGGGAGGTTAGAATCCGGAGGTAGGATGAGGTCCATTGAAGGTGATCTAGCAGGCAAGGCGGGAGCAGGAGGGGGAATCTGTGGAATGGTAGGATGGACTTCCAATGAAGAAAGGTGAGTCTGTATATCTGCAATAGACGTGGTAATTTGAGCCATGAAATCCCAAATTTCCGACAGAGGAGTAGGCTTGGGCTGCAGAAGGGGCTGGCTGGGGCCAGGGGCAGGTCTAAGTTGTGACAATGCCTGCATGAGAAGGTCATAGAGAACTTGCTTCTGAGCAGATGAAGAATAGGAGATGCCCCTTCTGGCCAACTCCGACATGAGGTGAGGTACCATCCAATCCTTTACGGAATGTCGGGACTTGGACGTGCGCTTTCTAATGACGTGTCTAGGATGGGGTGTAGGAGTTGTAGGATGATCTTCAATGGATGGATCTTCAATGGATGACATGGTGAGGAATGGAACCTGGGGATGATAAAGAAAATGGAAAACCATGGGAGGAGAAAGAGGAAGGCTAGAATGAGAGGGAAAAGAATCGTGGATGAGAATAGGGAACTGTATAGGATTACGGAATGGATGGGAATGAAATGCCTGGGAGGGACGAAAACTTACCACCGAAGGCTGGATCTAGGCATGGAAGGCTATAGGAAGAAGCAGCAGGGAAGGAGCGACGTAGTCCAGAATTGACCACTGAGGATGAGGAAGCAAGGATTAGCTGATTAAAGATAATAAACGTGAAATTTTTTTTTAACCTTTCTTGAATAAACTGATGGCCATTTTCTTCTTTTTTTTTTTTGGAGGACTCTGCAGGACCTATAAATCAGAGATTGAAGCACTGGATCGTGCACCAGTAAAAGTGCACACTACAAAGGTGCAACCAGGAGATATCCAAATCATCCGTCCCTTAGCCAGCTGCCATGAATGTAATATGGCATATGTTGCTGGTACAACTGTTCATACTATTGAAAAGCGGGAATGCAGCTGCACTGGCTGCTCCCATGATTTGAAACATAATGAAATGCAAAGTACAGTCACGACCCTGCAAAGGGTTAAATGACAGTTGCAATCCAAATGGCTCCATGGAGCTAATGGCATATGCTAACGGGACCGGAAACTTAAGGTATGTTGGAATGTAAAGCAAGCATGTAGTGCTGGTGACATGGCATTGCGCTAAAGGCTTCCTGATAACGTTTTCCAGCACGGCACGAACCCCATCCCTCGAGCCGTTCTCAGGTGTGCATAACACGGAAATGCAAGAATCAGGATGACTGGAGCTGGAACGACCAGGTCTATGGTGGGTCAAGCATTGGGGCTGCAGCTAGATCAACTTCCATAGAGTGTCAAAAAACAAGCGCGGCGCCCAGCTGCAGGAGGTACGAGTCTGACTAATGAATCGGGAGGGGAAGGGGGTTGTCGCCACAGAATGGCTGCATTGGACTCAAAAAGGTACAGGAATCATGCTGACAGCTATCACAGGGCAGGATGGGAGCTAGTGAGTGAGTACAAATGGTGAGGGAGAGGAGGAGACAGGCGGGAAGTGCGAGCTCTTACCTGAGGAGGAATACTGCTATGGCAGGGGAAAGTGTAGAGACATATCCAGCGAGCTGGATCTGAAGGTGGGGGAGACGCCTCCCCACGAGCACAAAACAGACTTGCAGCAGGGCTAGGAGTCAGAGATTCCACAAAACGTAACAAGCAGCAGAGAAGTTCGAGGTGTACAGCGAGGTCAGCAGGACCCTAGGAGCGAGACGCAACGGAGCTCAGAGAAATAGGATGAATAGTCAAGTTTGAGTTTCTAAGCATGAAGTGCTGCGAAATGAGGGCTTTTGAATCAGGGGAAGGAATGAAGGAGGAGTCTATTTCCCCCCATTGAACCTTGGGCTTTAAAGCCCTCCCATAGTAAAATGATCTCAGCTGAGGGTTATAATATCTGGCATAGGGATAGTAACAAGAGGGGTGATGATCTGTTAATCTATGCAAATGTTAATTACAGTGTCAATCAACTTCCAAACTCTGCTCTAACTAATACTATTGAATTTCTAGCATTAGAAGTCATTTACAAGAACTCAAAGCCACTCCGTCTCATAGGCTGTTATCCCCCCAAAATACCTTTTGTACAATTTGAAAGTTTAGAAAAACTGGCTTCTCTTTATACTAGCAGTCATGAAATTCTACTAATAGGTGACTTTATCATAAATTGGGGAGTAGGCTATGACTCCTAACTTTAGCTGAACTAACCTCCAATCTTGGCCTAGATCAGTTAATTAAGGAACCAACAAGACTTATTTTGAAAAATGAGGAAACTTCAACAACCCTTGATTTAATATTTTCTAACAGGCCTGAGAAATACTCTAAAGCTGGGGTATTGTCTGACTCATTAGCTGACCACCAGTTCATTTATTTCTTTTTTTATCAGTGAGCAGATGAAAGCAAGAGGTAAACCAAATATCAGGAAATTTCATTCCTTTAACAAGCATTTGTCAATGCCCATTGTTGTCTTGCTGGCATTAGCATTGGTAGTGCAGGAGTTAGACAGATGTGTAATAGGAATAGCAGTGAAGTATGGAACTGATGCCAACCCCACCCCACCCTGCAGAGACTGATAGACATTGAGGTGAGCCTTTGGGTCATCAGCCATAACACTCATGTCATTTCACCTCACCCTACCCTGCAGCCTCCGACAAGTGTCACATTGTGCCTTGGTGTCATTGGGCCTTACGCTCACCCCATTCCATAAGGAAATGCATTGAGATGGGTGCAGCATAAGAGAATGGGATGCACTTTGGGTCTGAAGAGTCCAAGGCACCCTTGATGCCTGTCACTGGCTGCAGGGTGGGGGTGGGGGTGGGGGTGGAATGGCATGAGCATTACAGCCCGACAATCCAAAATCACACCACTGAAGCCTGTCAGTCTCTATAGGGTGGGACATTATGGTTACACCAAATTTTCAACACAGGCATTTTGGGACCTCTGCTCATGAACAGTGGCACTGTGATTTTGTTAATCTGTCCCGAACATTGATTTCCCACAGCGATCACGCCATTCTGCGCCAGATGTGTGAAAACACATTTCAGGCAGGATGTGAAAAATGACAGCTGTACTGTTCATAAGGAGGTGTGAAGAAATGGCAATGTTGAAAATCTGGAGAGAAAATATTAAAAATTCTTGAACTTATGAGCGCACATAGAAACTGAGCAATGCATGCTCATAACACAGCCATTTTGTGGAATTGTTTCAACAAATTTTCAACATAGGCATTTTGGGACCTCCACTCATTAACAGTATCACTGTGATTTTCTTAATCTGTCCCGAATGTTGATTTCAAACAGCGACCGCACCATTGTGCGCCACAGTTGCGAAAACACATTTAGGGCAGGATGTAAAAAATGACAGCTGAACTGTTTATAAGGAGGTGTAAAAAATGGTAATGTTGAAAATCTGGATTGAAAATATTCAAAATTCTCAAACTTATGAGCCTGTGTGGAAACTGCGCAATGCACACTCGTAGCAGTGTCATGTTTTGGAATTTTTTTCACCAAATTTGCAACATAGGCTTTTTGACAGCCCACCTCATGAACAGTGACTCTGTCATTTTGTTAATCAGTCCCAAAAGGTGATTCCACGCACTGACTGCAAAATCAACTTTTGGGACGGAATAACGAAATGACAGTGACTGAGTTCATGAGGTGGGGTTTCAAGAACCCCATTTGGAGCCAAAAGTCACAAAAATTGCTGAGATATCCACCTAAGTTGACCCCCCATTGATGCCATTATACAGCTTACCATGATTTTCTTCAGTTTGTGGTTGGCTTTGAAGAGTGCAGACGTGTTCCCTCCGCGAAGATATGGCGCTGGGCTCCAGAGGTAAGTATGGGGTAAGGGGGTGCAGGGAGGTGAGGTGCACAGAAAGGTGGGTGTGGGTTGGGGGAGGGGCCGTCATGACCAAGAGGAAGTGTTTTTGTTTTACAGGGTAAAAAAAAAAATGAATGTCATGGGAAGGTTTTTTTCTTTCAGGGTGTGACAATGACATTTTGGCACACTGGGTGGGCTCCCAGTGTGCCACCTGTGTTTTTGGGGGGACAGGGGATGGAAGCCGGCGGACTGGGTCCCCGTCGGCAAAGAAAGCATGTCTGTGTCTGGGGGGGCATGATGCTGAGGTTGGGCACCCCCTCAGCAGACAAAGCAGGAACATTATGTTGATGGGAATTGGTCTCCCCATCAGCAAAAGAAACTGAGGAGGGCATGCCGAGAGGGCGTGGGCACCCACAATGTGGGCTTTGTGGGACACAGGAGGTGGGCGGCACCAGCCGCCACCATGTTTATTGAAATGTTTCAGCAGGCAAGGCACACCCTGCAATGACGGGGTACTCCCTCATTGCAGCGGCAAAATTCTTTCACGTTGGTGGCACACTTCTGAACTGCTGTCATAGACAGCATGCTTATTCATTGGTGCCACAGAGATCAGCCCAAAAAAGCAGTGGCACCATTGGCCGCAACACGGTCGCACCTCCACAACCTGCTACTCCAGCAAGGTGTCATAAAATATTGCTTGTGCTGTGTGCACAAGGCAACATAAAAATTGTGGTTATCCTGCTTTCATGTTAGAGCTGGAACACACAAAGTAGACAATTATCCCAGATGTTAACGAAGTCTGCATGTACTTTACAAGTGTTTTACTGGAAATACTTGATAAACATGCTCCAGTTGTGCGGGCTGTATTCTTGAAACATGACTCAAAAAAGTGAGGGGATTGGTGGTCTTCATCCAAAGCTTTTAAAATATGCCACTCCCGTGATCTATCATCCCTTGACTTATTGGTTTAATATGTCAATAAACTATAGAGAGTTTCCTGAAATGTGGAAACTTGCAAAAGTAACCTCAATTTTCAAGTCAGAAGATGATAGACTACTTTCAAATTATTGCCCAATTTCGCTACTGTCTGTTGTGGTGAAAGTCTTGGAAAGGTTGTTGGAAAAGCAAATTTCTAATTATGGTATTTAGCACATCATCAGATTTTGAATACAAATCAATCTGGCTTGAGATCAAACCATGGCACAACCACTGCCCTTGTGAAAGTCACTAATGCCTTGTGCAAAGCAATGTATAGTGGAATGGTGGCAGGAGCAATGTTCATTTACCCCTCCAGGGCTTTCAGCACAATAGAGCACAGTTTACTGCTTAGCAAGATAAAAGGACTGAGGTTTTCCAGTACACTCGATTGGCTTGCTAGTTATTTAATGGACAGGTACCAACTTGTCTCCATTAGAGAAGTAAACAAAAACAAATGGAGTGAGAAGAGGGGTCCCTCAGTGCTCTGTCTTGGGCCACTCCTTTTTCACTCTTTATTATGATCTCAAATAACACAGCTGTCCATCTCTGTGCAGATGACACTGTTGTGTACAGTCGAAGCCCTGATGTCACATTATTACAGTCTAAGCTACAGCTGGCTTTTGATGAGACTGAGTGCTTTTTTTGCCTGGTAAAATACTTTTAATCAATCAACAACATATCTACATATCAGACATCAGGGAGGGTATAGGGTGTGAAATGAGTCTCTTCGCTGATGACTCCAAGATGGGAGCAGTAGTTGAGGGAGAAGAGGGGAGGTTGGCCCTGCAAGGGGACCTGGACACCCTGGAAAGCTGGGCTCACAAATGGAAATTAAATTTCAATATCACCTAGTGCAAGGTGTTGCATCTTGGGCGGGGAAACCCTAAACACAGGTACACCCTGGGAGGGGAGGCGCTGGAGGCCTCAATAGGGGAAAAAGACCTAGGGGTCATGGTGGATGCATATATGAATAACTCTGAGCAGTGTAGGAGAGCGGCTAGCAAGGCAAACAGGATGTTGGGATGCATCGTAAGGGGGATCACCTCTAGGAGCAAGGAAGTGATTCTGCTGCTGTACAATGGACTGGTTAGACCACACCTTGAGTATTGTGTACAGTACTGGAGACCACACTTGAAGAGGGTCATACAGCTCTGGAGAGGGTACAAGGAGGGCAACTAAGATGATACGAGGGCTAGGGGATTTGACGATGAGGACAGACTTGAGGAGCTCTGCCTGTTTTCATTGGAGGAGAGAGAGAAAGGGGGACATGATTGAGGTCTTCAAGTACCTCAAGGGAATAAATAGGGTTAACATGGAGGGATCTTTAGACTAAAGCAGGGAGGTATCACTAGGGCATGGTTTGAAGTTGGAAGGTGGAAGGGTGAGGGGAAAGAGGAGGAGGTTTTCACTGAGAGGGTGGTGGACCCTTGGAATGCACTGCCTGGCGAGGTGGTTCAGAGATCCACAGTGGAGGGCTTCAAGAGAGGGTGGGACAGACACAGAAAGTGGATGTATCAGATGATGGCTTGTCCCAGGGGGGTGGGGATGGATGATAGGGGTTTCTGGAACACGAGGGAGGGGAGGGCCTCGGCACCCAACTAGGGATCTGAGGTTCGAGCAGACTCGATACACCATAAGGCCTAATCTGCTGGCAAATAGTATGTTAGTAACAAAAAAAAAAACAGTTTTTCAGTTTGATTCCATACACAGAAACCAGCAACATGCACAGATTTCCATTTTTACTTTTAATCAAAGAAAATTGCAGAATGTTCCAAGTTATAAATACTTGGGTTTAGATGAAAACTTGAAATGGGACTGTCGTGAATGTTTTGGAAAAGATGGTGAACACTAGGATAGGGTTCCTGTATACAAACAAAGCATATTTTTCCCTGGATGTAAGATACAGAATGGTACAAAAGATGGCGCTGCCCTTGTTCGATTATGGGGACTTTATGAATGCCAGCTTGTTGGAAACTCAGTCCCAGAGGCCTAGACTTATTGGGCTCAATTTGCAAAGCACCGAGAATGGTGCAAGCAGCTTGAACCAAGAATGTCTGATGCATATGGCAACTTGCATCCAATGTTGTGACAAGTGCAATTTTATAATGCACCTTGCGTCATTCTTGGGAGGACTTGCATGAAGGTGCCTTGTGCTGTGCTTGTGTCAACAAATGTGGTGTACCAGGTCACAATGGGACTTACATTCAAAAAAATTATGCACCATTTTCTTTTTTATGATTTTAGAAGCTGCAACACCTGCACACTGTGCCAATCATAGCATGCACCTGTTAGATCAAGGCGGAGCTGATCTAACTCACACTAGAGCATATAAATAAGCCACAGCAGGCATGCAGACAGAGTCACTGGGGAAGTAGCAGTGCGGCAGCACAAGCACCCTAGAAGTGACAGTGAAGATGTATGGATCACTGGCCCTTCTGGGCTTCAGGCTCACTGTAGAATGATGGCGGGGACATGCCAGGCATCAGGCTGTCAGGATTCAGGGGAACCTCATGCCACAAAGACTGTGCAGACCCATCAGGAGATATATGGCATGGGTGTACCAGAGGAGAACATCATACCAGGACCTCACTGAGGAGCAGTGCCTTGCCCACTGTTCCCCCAACAAGGATGCCATCACAGAGTCAAGCCAGGAGTTGAGAGAGAACCTGCAGAGTGCAACCCAGAGAAAGTAGCCAATACCTGTGGACGTCAAGGTGAGTGCAGCACTGTGCTTCCTGGCCATGGGGAGCTTCCAGACTTCCACTGGTGATACAGTGGATATTTCACAGTCTGCTGTGTCAAAGTGCCTGAGGCACCTTGGGCAGGCCCTGCTACATAGGTCACACAGGTACATCACCTTCCCACTGGATGCACAGCAGCAACAGCCTGTGAAGCATCGCTTTATACTCTGGCACACTTCCCACACGTGCTGGGTACCATTGATGGCACTCACATGGCGATCACAGTACCACCAACTGAGGAAGAGGTATATGTGAACCACAAGGGCTACCACTCCATGAACATGCAGGTGGTCTGTGAAGGCAGTGCCACATGTTGAATGTGGTTTCCCAGTACCCTGGATCCTACCATGATGCCTACATATTCCACCACAGTGGCCTGTACAAGGCCTTTGAGAGGAGAGACATTGAAGGAGGATAGTTGATAGGTACATGCCTGTGAGAGATAGCAGTACATAACATTACCTGGGGTGCACATATGTGGTGCAAACACACATGCTGAGCTGTTCAGAAGGGAGGGCATGGAGGTCACCAGTAGGTGACCCACATCGGCAGGTGTTGTGGTAGCAAACTGTGGTCAGAACAGTGCTGTGATACCACATGCCTGGAGGACTATCTGTGTGGGCAGCAGGCACTGGGGCACTGGTGGTGGCCATCATAATGCATGATGAGTGTTAAGGGGGGTTGGCGCTGTTGTGTGCATGTGTCGCACTGTAGATGATGTGCCGCAGTAGCAGCAGTGATGGGGTGGTGGTGTTGTACATTGGGAGCCTGAATGCAGCAGGTGGGAGTTGGAAGGGTACAGTACACAGAGGCCATAAGTGGTAACCTGTCCATTCCCTCCCACAGGTGACAGTGGATATCCCCAACTGCAATGGCTCATGACCCCTGTCTGACAGCCACAGACTGAGGCAGAGGAACATCATAATGAGGCACTCACATCCACATGGTCGGTGATAGAGAGGACCATCAGCCTTCTGAAGATGCACTTCAGATCTCTGGATTGATTTATTGGGGCTTTGAATTACATCCTGGGTATGGCCTGCAGGATCTTCTTGGCATGCTGCATGCTACACAACATTGCCATAGCTCAACAGATTCCATTACCAGAGGTGGACTCTGTGGAGAGTGATGACAAAGAAGTGGAGGACATGTGGATGCAGAATCTAGGCAGGGATCCACAAGGGCAGGAACTGCTACTGTGGGACAGCATGCCAGAGCAGAATTAATCCACAGTCACTTCTCCTGAAGGGACAGCATCATCCCAAAGGTGGCCCCGGAAGTGATACAGAACATCTCCAGCACAATGCACGCACCTTTTCTGGGTGAATGATGTGATGGGGTGACTGCATGTCATGCCATGAAGGATGTATGTCTGCCTGGTGCAGCCCAACAATGATGGCAGCACTGTTGCATATATTGTGCCCATTGCCAGTGTGTAGCACCAGGTGACCACTTTACCAAGCATGGACAGTGCTATATGCATGCTGGTATGACAGATGGAATGAGGTTAGTGGGGAGTGTTCCTTCATGGGAACTGGAGAGAATGCTGACCAAGAACAGTACCAGGTGCAGTGTTGCAGGGAGTGAGCTAGGCTGATAGTCATAGCCTTCACTGTCAAAACTGTACTGGTGCTGCACAGTGGCAGGTGGGTACAGGGCCTAGAGGGTTGGGACGGGTTATGGAATGCAATTAGTCATGGAACAAAAGGATACCATGCATCCTGCCAGGGCAGTCATAGTGGCCCCTGATATGCGTGACCATGTCCGTGACATACCCAGGGCAACCCACAGGAGACTGAAGGGGCATGTTGGCCAGTCAACAGACATATGGAGAGGATTGATCCCAGAAGTAAGAATGCCAGTGGGTCACGAGTGGGATGCCCTGTGCCATGAAAACCCCTGGGGTGTCAGACAGCAGAGGCAGCCTATACTGCAACAAAGTGTGGGCCATGCCTGAGTGCACACAGTGTGGGTGTGCAAGGGCTGTGTAGGTCCTGCATGGTATGTATGGCCAAGACAGGGGCATGGCCATGTGGTGTCAGCCACCTGGCCTGCACCCAGTTACGTTCATGTGTTCCCAGTAGGAAAGTGGTGAACCTGTGCCAGGCTACAGAGCAAAACATGGTAGGCACTATGCCCTCTGTCAGGTGGTAGGGGACAGTGCCACTGGGAGTGAGCAGCCCCATGGGAGGGAAGAAGAGGGGTGAAGACATGCCATGGTAGGCCATCAGGGACCATGGTACAAAAGTGGGCCAGAACCTCCAAAGCTGGAGGATGCACAGAGGCCACCATACCTGTGTATGTTGTATGGGAAGAAGGGATGTGCAGGTTCCACCAGAAGGGCAGAGGGGCCAGCAGCACAGAGTGCATCAAACACAGAGGCATATGTGGTGCAAGTGGATCACAGAAGTAATATAATGCATTTTCTGCAAAATACTGCCACAAGATAGCATCACTGTGACCCGCATCACATTTTTAACAAAAATTCCTGCAATATGCAGCTATGGGAGAAAATATGATGCAGTTGTGTCAGTTGGGATGTACACTGCCTGTGAATGCGAAAATGCAACTGCACACAATCAGAGACCTCAAAACATGTCCACATGCGACACCAGGACACTGTGTAGGGCCTGAATGACTGGAACAGTACCATCCACCAATACCACAAGGGTCAGAAGGTTAATCACGTCTGACAATAGGGGTAGGGCACCCAACTTTACTCCAGTGGAGATGGCTTTCCTCATCAGCTTTGTGCAGCAGTGGAACCAAATGCAACCACGTGTGGAGTATGATAGTGGGACAGCTGCATAAGCTGTATGGTGTGTACCGCACACCATGGTGGGAGAAACATAGGTGGCTGACCTGGAAAGGAGGGAACCTCCATACTCCAGGAGCTCTGGGACATGGCCAGAGCAGTGGACATGGCCATGTGCATGGGGGAATGGCCCAAAGCAGATATGTGCAAGCCGACTAATACACTGTAGGGTGCAGTACCCATTAGCATGGCTGAGGTGCGTGGTGCACATTAACTCCATTGCAAATCTTTTGTGCCTTCACAGAGGTGCAGCAGTAGAAGGGCACAGGGGCTGCCCATGAGCCAAATACCACAGGCGTGGGAGGTGCACAGGACAAGGGCTCTGCAGAACCAAGTGGGCAAGGTAAGTGTCAGTAACATTGCAGGACAGCGTATCAGGTGGAGGTGGTGACATGGCCTAGGCCTACATGCTATGCAGCTAGAAGAGTCCTACAGGGCCATTAGGATTTGTTTCATGTGCCACACCATGCAGTGTGCCACTGGCACTGTCAGCAGCCACTGTACCCTCCAGAACCTGGGGTGAGACATACCCATGAGGCACATGGGCAGGGCAGACAGGGGTGGTTGTAGTACATGTTGGAGCCAGTGTCATGACTGGGGAGTGTGGGTGGTAGGCAGGGGACTGGCATGCCACAGGACCTCAATGGTAGCTGTGTTCAGCATCTATCCAGTGTGGAACCCTGCTGAAGGACAAGGGTATATGGCTGCAGTACGTTACTCACCCACCAAGGCCACAAGGAGAGGGACATGATTGAAACAGCATTCTGTGACTGCAGGCACAGGGTGCCATGGACTCCAGCACCACCAGGGTGTCAGCAACGGGGGCACACACTGGAACTGTGCAGTGGGTTGCAGAGATACTGTATGTGTGCCTTGCAGGCAGGGACATACATATCACTGCACTGCTTCAGGGTGTCGGCATTAGAGCACCGAGTCCTACGGTGCCAAAACCTGACTTCACAACCTCCTCCCTGAGGTCAACAACCCCCCGAAGCCAGGAACTATAGTTGGGGGTGTGTAGGGGCAAAGCCCCCCATGTCCACTGCAAAAAGTGTGGACGGCAACATTACCATTTGGTGCCATAGTGACTCAAAGCCTGAACGCTGGCGTGTTCTGAGGGTTGAACCCATACACATGGCACAGGCAATGTGCAGCTGTGGGACCATGCCTGATGTACACCACCTACTGGGCTGCAGCCATGCCGGTGGATCCTACGGTGCTGTATGGTGCACAGCATCTGTCAGGATGGGAACACAGTGTATGCAGGTGTGTAGCAAACCAACTGATGCCCACTCAAGGAGTATGGGGTGGGCTGGTGAGCCTTGCGGTGTGGGAGCCTTGGGACCTATACTGAGGTGTCACCCAGCACTGTACCCCATATGGTTCCGTGTGTGTACCACTGCTGTTCTTGGGATATGTTAGTGTGTGTGATCACATGCTGTTACCCATGACACCATGAAGCAGTGCTGTGCTGGGGCATGCCAATGTCTTGACGGTGGGCAGGTGAACAACAACTGAGAGACTGGCTCCCCAGTCATAGCATGCAATGAGGTAGCCCTGTGTGGCATGAACAGAGCTATGCAGCTCCACCTTGCAGTCTGAGACCTGCCGTTGTACTGCACAACATGGAGTGATGTGGCCCGGGGGGAAAACAGACAGGGGGGATCCACGTGCCACATCAGCGCTGTGTGGTGCACACAGCACCACCTCAGGCCATTTTGGCCACAAAAACATTCCTGGATTGGAACACTGGAATGTTCACAGTGAACTGGGACAGCACGGCTGCCTGCGGGGAACCTGTGACATGGCTGTGTACCGGGAGGTTCACTCTCTGTTCAGTCTGCCTGTGTGGAGCCATAGGGACTCACGTGGGACCTGACAGTGGTACTCACATAGGGTGTAGGGCAGACTTACCCTTCTGCCATGCCCTTTCACCATCCCTGGGCCAAAGGGGTTCTGTACCACCTGAGGCATGAGAATGGGGCAACCAGCATGCCAGGCTGGGTGATGACATGGTGGTACATGCCACTGCATGTCATGGCCCCCCATGGGGGGGCACACACACAAGTTGCAGACCACCTCCTGCCAGTGCCACAGTGGCACACCTGGTGCTTTTCCATTGGCCTCCTGATCCCAGGGAACATCATACCAAGGATGTGAGGGGATGCCTAGCTGTGCCCTCAGCTGAGTAGCCCATCAGGTGTGCGGGTGGGAAAGCTGAACTGCACCCTCTGCACAGTGCCCAGTGGCCAGGTGGGCTACAAGGCACACTTTGGGTACAGCATGACATCATATGGGCCCACCATGAGACACTGTGCCACGACCAGTGGCAATATAGCTGGGGGCCATGAAAATGGCCCTTGGAGCTGGCCTACATGGTACCACATGACACACCATCACCCTACCTGCACCCCATGGTTTGTCCTGTCAGCCTGGGCAGGCATCAAGACCACCGTGCCTGCAGGACGTTCACTGGCATGGTCCCCTGTGATGCACAGGTCTGTGTGGCTGTCCCAGAGGGTTCAGGTGTGGGATCCCATCTAGAGATCCCATGGCATTGGCCCCTGCCCCATGTATGGGCTAGGATATCCACAGGGGGAGGCCACTGCCTTGTGTCATTCTCACCATAGCTTGTGACCATGCATGCCCCCCAACTCATGCCCTGTGCACTGCAGTGGCCATGCACCCCCACCCGACATCTGGGGTCACCTCCCAGGATATGCACATGCAGGGTGGAGATGACTGTGGTCTGCAGGGGCCCTATGGCCCCGGCCCCACCAGGTACCTTCGAGGTGTACAAGTGGCGTACATGGAGGGGCACTGCAGCCCCTGCCCCGTGGGACTCCCACTGGTGAGCAAACATGTGCTACACAGTTGCCTATGCCACTGGCCCCACAGAGCAACACATGTAACTTGTGGTTCCAGGCCATGGTGCACAGCTGCAGATGTACACACTGCTTCCCCCCAGACATCACCCCATGTCCTTGTGTACCCACAGGGCACAGTCACAGGCAGAAGGGCATTGCAAGGCTGCCACCTCCCACTGACAACAGGCCACACTGCCAATCCTGCAACCCTTGAGCCATGTGCACTGCAGCCTGCATATTGCAGCCCTGCACTTGCAGTCCCTGTGCAACTCATAGTATGCTGATACTGTGCTTTATATAGTCATCACTCAAGTCGTCTATTGTCCCATGTTGGCCACACTGTGGCTACCCATGCAGAGTCAAGATGCCCCCACATTACACTACTAGGGCATCAGTTTCCCTGGCCTGCTGCACTGCACAACACATACAGTGAGGGCCAGATACTCATGCCTTGACCAAGTGTCCTATGCCCCCCATCCACCCCTGCATGTGAACAAGTCAAGTCACCCAACATGGGTCCTTGTCAACCACCGGGCAGGTCTCTTCCCCAGAATGCAGCATTATATTGTTGGAACTCCTGTTGCAGTGTGACACGGTGTGCCATGACAGAACCCCTACCAGGGCTCCCTCATGCCCCACTGTTGGGGTGGCATGCCACCCTGTGACACTGATTACCACCCCCCTCTCACATGTCACACAGCAGTAGGACACATGGGCCTCTCCACTACAGCACACTGACATCTGTCAGCCTTTTCTGTTACAGGTGTCCAGAATTGTGGGAGGTACACTTGCAACCAGGATTACCCCCAGCTCTGTGCACTTGTGCACACCATGCCAAAAATGTATGGAGACCTGTGCCTATGCTGAGAGAACAAGGCACCACCAGTGAGAAGCCCAACATCTGTCCACATCAGAGGAAGAGCAGTAGAGGGAGGACTGTGACCCCTGGAAGGAGTCTACACCTGCCACACAATGGTCCACCAAGGCTGCTGGCCTCGAGGAGCCACAGGAAACCATGGCCCTCCTGACACTGTATGACAGGAGCGGCAGGACGACAGGGCACCAGCACCTCAGCCACTGCTGGCGCTGCCACCAGTGGAGATGGATGATGACATCCAAGGGGGCTCTCAGGCAGGGTGGCTGAGGCCCAAGATGCAGGAGAAGGCGTGATGCCACAGGATGTGCCCACAGAGGGGGTCTCAGAGGTGGGGAGGCCTGCAGGTTATCTGCCCCCCCGCAAGATTCCTGGACACCCTTGAACACCAGCTTGGGGCAGCCATTGCAGCTCTTGGTCACCTGCAAGTACACTTCAGACCTTGTTGGACTCAATGCAGCAGTGCCACCAACTTTAGACTGCTCCACTTGAGAGCCTTCCACTTTGCCCTGTGCAGTACAGAGTGCCATCATAGTCTGTCTGCTTGTCAGTTTCACTTGTTATTTTCTTCCTAGTTTGTTACTCTTATTCATTGTCATTATGTTGTGCATGTTGTTGTTCATTACAGTTCCATTTTTCCTTACCATACCTGTTGTGTGTGGCATTTGTTGTAACCGAGGTGCCTCTACTTTGTGCCCACCATCATGCCCTCACAGCCATCCTGCCCAGGTGGTACACCTTGCCCATATCCCTATGCTGTGTCACTCTGTTGCCATTCTGGGGCCTGTCCCATGGCCTTGTACTGTTTACCACACTGCCCTGTATGTGTCCAGATGGTAGCCGGGGTGGTTTTCCAGTGACATGTCAAATGCTTCCCTCTGTGGCTGGTAGGGTGCACCCTGTCAGGACATGTCAGGCACTGTATGTCACAGTCACTGGTACCACTGTGTGTATGGCCATGGCCCTGTGCCACACAGGTGGTTATGTGCATGCCACTGTGGCCGTAATTCACACACACACCTGGTGCCTCTCTTCTCTCATTGGGGTGCCCAAGTGGCACACCAGTAGTGTGCTGTGGCACACCTGGCCCTGCCATTGACACTCTGGCCCTGTGGACCCATGGCATGTGGTGGTAGGCCACATGGATGGCCATAGTGACACCTCCTCCTCACCAATATGGCCTTGTTACATACATCTCCTCCTTGTGCTCATCACTGTCCCTGGGCATGACCACCCTCCACCATGGTGTTGCAGTACCGGTCCATGGGGTGTTGATGAGCAGTGCCTCCCCAAGGATTTTGGACTGTCACCATGGGTGACAGGCCACCTTTGGAAACATGACATGTGGTATAGCCCCTGGGCAGCGCACATGCTACATGAAACTTGTCACAGCCTGTATCTCCAAGGTGTGCCCTGAATGAACTCCACAGTGTATGGGTGTGAGGGCCATGGTCATGCCAGACATATGGACATTGATGCTCGTGTCAATGACATGCACTCCTTATTGTGAACCACAGTTGTAATTACATGAGACATGCACTCCCACCACCTTTACAGCACTCTGTGTACTGGACTCATGTACAGGTCACACACATGTCAGTCCCTGTCCCCCCTTTGCTGTCGCTGTCACCTCTAACCCAACCCCACCCCTCTCCTTTGGGATCAGGGCAATGCCATGTACTCCCACCATGCCACCCTCTAAAGGTCCATATGTCTGCCCCATCACTAGGTTGGTAATGCCAGAGGGCTGGTGCCATGGTGAACTGTGTGATATGCCTTCTGACAGCCACACCCCAACACCCATGATGTAACTGATGCTATGTCCTTTTAAATCTTTTAGTGCTGTGTCCCTTGCTGGTGCTGTGGCATCACTGGCCTCCATAGAGCTGGCCCCACCAGTGCAGTCTTTGTGTGCTGGCTTGTGTGGTGCTGTGACCTCTTGCTACCAGTCCATTTGGTGCTGCTTGATGCATCAGTGGATTAGTCCTGCATGGCAGTATGTTTGGATTTCTGTCCATGTCTTCGGGGGGGAGCACCTATGACTTTGTCAGCAGGTGTGCCTGAGGTGTCCTCTGTGACTGGCGCCCCTGCTGGCTGCTGAGTCCTGTGCCTTATGTCCTCCACATTTGATTGGCTGTGGATGTACCTGATGTTGCTCTGACTCCTACTGTGACACATATTGTGCTGGCATGACATGTGATTACTGTACCTTCCACTGCAGGCATATTGGCACTGCTTTGTGTGAAATGTGGGCCCTTTGCTGGCACCTCCTGTGTACCGACTGCTTTTCAGTCACCATCAGTGTAATATGGAGGGGTTGGGTTCCACCACCCAGCACTGTTGTTGTGTCCTGCACCTGGTGGCCAGATGATACTGCTGAGCTGCTGGCTGGGTGGCTGTAGTACCACCTCCACTGCAAACTCAGCCTGCCACTGCACCTGTGTGTCGCACACGTCCCCTGTTGCTGGCCAGTCTGCTGCAGTGTCCATGGAGATGGGATCCACAGTATGCCTGTGGCAGTGTTCTGGGTGGTGGTCATTGTGTCATACTGGGTGGGTAGCGCAGTGCTCAGTAAGATGTCCTGGGCACTATGTATGTGGTAGTGTGTCCCCTGTCCCTCACTGACACTGCTAGTTCTTTCAGTGTAGCTGTGAGGGCAGCAGTCTGCTTCTGCTGGACAGCAGTGTTCCTCTCCATCACAGATGTCAAGCAGTCCATCACATCCATGTAGCACAGCTGCAGGCCATGTCATACTCCCACAATGTCAACATGTCAGGCTGCTTTGTCCCATGCTCCACTTTGCATGGCGCTAAGTAGCCCAGACAGCAGGTCCTCCATGCACCTATGGTGAACTTCCATGGCTCATCATATTGCTGTCAGTTCCAGTGTCTGTGTCTCATGTCTGTCCACCACAGTTTGGCAGTTTCTGTCCAGTTCACCATCTGGCAGGGCCTGCTGGAGGAGATCCCAGGAAGCCTCCTGTAGTGTGGCCTCCAAGTCCTCTGCAGTTATTGGGCTCCGTTGCTGTGATATATTGTCTGGTATGGTGTCTGGCAGGTTGTGTCTGAGCCCTCTAACTCAGCCTCAGTTGCATGTGTTGCACTGTTCCTGTGACTGGACACCTCTGTTAAGTCATGCCTTTCCCATGCTACAATGCTGTGCTGCTCCTGCACACCCTCCAACTGAAGGCACCTGGTGCTATCTGTGTTACCTGAGTCTGTATCCCCTGGTCTTTGTTGTACGTGGTGTGCCTTAGCTGTACTGCCACTTGTGTCTGGAGTGGGTGTTTCCCTCTGTTCCTGCATGGTATCTGTGGGGAAACAACCTAGTCTATATTACTTGCTGTATTATGCCTGCATGTCACTGTGTTCCTCTGTGTTGTCTGCTGTGGTTTTGTCTGCAGTGGGCCTGTTACTGACCTCTAGGCTCCTAGGTGAGCAGTGCAGTGCATGGGCTGCCTGCTGGCACAATGTATGCCCTATCATGTACATTCAGCCCACCCCTTTGTTACATTCCACCTGCACCACCAGCCAAGTTGCTGCAGCTGTGGCTCACATCTGCTTTGCACCTGTGGTGCATGTGTTCTGCCTTTTCATCCACATAGCTTGTCTACACATGCGGGACAGTCCTGGTGGGTCACTGACATACACTGTAGTGTACTGTGCAGCCCCTGCCATGGTGGTTCTTTCTCGTGGTGGTGAATGGGGCAACACTGTCACCCAGGCAGCTAGTCTCCACCAGATACATCCCACTGGGTCAGTGGCACACATGCCATGGCATTTTTGGAGAGCTGTGCCTGCCTTGTCTCCAACATATGTGTGTAGGCCAGGCTGTTGCTCTAGCAGGTAGACTGCATGACATGGCTGCAGAGGTGCACATCCACACTATCATTACAGGAGCCTGCACTTGCTGTGCCTGCACAGTTTGCTCCTGCAAAGCATGCCCACTGGTCACATGAAGCAGCCAGACTACTCAGCACACCATCTGTACACTAGACATGCCCCTCAGCCCACAACAGCCATTACTGTACCATGTATGGTCACCCTGAAATATGGCCTGTGCCGCCACCTTGTCCAGGCCTACTTGTGACACTCCCCCATGTCCCACACACCCACCATCCATAAAGCTCATAACATCCCTTACAGCTGCACATTGTCACCCTGATGCCCACATCGCTTGGGTCACCCTGGTATTCTCTGCTCCATGGCCCCAGGCACATGTGGGGTACAGGGCCCTCACAACATTGTTCCCAGGTTTCCATGTGTCACCATCTACCTGTATGCCTACACAGTACTTCCACCCACCTGTCATATCCACATGGGCAGCTTCTGCTCCACAGCATACTGCACAACTGCACTCCACTGTCACCACATCAGCATGCAGTGCTGCTGACAGACATGGCCTATCCCCAGCCCCTAGTACACATGACCACACAGTAACCATGGTGGTGCCAGCCTTCTCCCCTGCAACATCCACTGTCAGGCACTGTGGGTGTGGCAGGCACCACTTCTGCAGGGTCGGTGGTTAGGTTGCCGGGATGCAGCACCATACTTTCTCCACATGCTCCACTGTACCCTATGTGTATGGTCCTTGCCACATGTCACTCCACTGTGCTGTCACAACTGGCATGCTTAACTGCACACAAATGCCTCCACGCTGCTCACTGTGCTCTACACACATATACCAGTGTACCCACGCATGCACCTGTGATCACTGCTTGTGATGCAGGTACCCCCCCAAGTACTGCTGCTGATGTGCCCTCTTACATACCTGCTGAGCTCTGCAGCTGGAAGACATCAAGGTTGCTGTCACCCTCAGTTGTGTGGCTGCTAAGGTGTGCCACCACATGCTTTTTCTGATTAGTCAGGGGTATATCCTGGCTGGGACCACCACCGTTTGACATGGCATACCTCCTGTTGTAGGTCAATTTTTCCTTTGACCTCCATCTTATGTCATGATACCTCTTCTGCAGCTCCCTGATGGAGCACCTCACTGTGCTCGCAGCATTGACCCTGATGGCTACCTCATCCCAGGTTTTCTTTCTTTGCTCATGTAGCTCCACGTCCCCACCTCTGGACAGCAGCAGGTCCACTTGTGCATCCACCTTGTCTATCAGGATATCAGTCTCCTCTGCTGTGAAGTTTTTCTTCCTCTGTCTGCCTGTCTTGTCTTGTGACATGCTTTTCCTGCTCTGCTCTGCTCCGCTATTGCCTGTGCCACTGTTTTTATGATGCCACTTGTGTTGTTTCTACCCGATGCACTGCCTTTTATGGTGCAGCTTGTGACTTGTGTCATTTCTGCTAAGATCAACGCAAGTCACAAATATTCTGGAATCAGGCGCATGCTGTTAGATGCAAATAGAATTGATGCAAGTTGCCTGCTTGACGCAACTTGTGTCGATCTAGGCCCCCTTTGAAAATTGAGCCCATTGTATTATAAACTGGTTCAATATGTCTTGCTTGCTCCAAAGCAAATGCTCCATTGTGTTTTGTTAGAAATTGTTTATTGGCTGTCTTTGGCGCAGGTGAGACATCTGTCTATATTAACCTTTATGTAGAAATGTGCGAAACAAAAGGTTCCTGTTTACATTTGTGTTCTTCTTGCTCCCTCAAGCTAGGGTTAAGGTCAGTGAAAGGTTTTAAATATTAGGTTCTGGGAGTGAGCGCTTACATCCGTGAATTATCCCTCATCTATAAGGGCTCAAAATTATGGAACACTCTCCCATGTGAGATGCCCTCCAGCCCCGATAATCTCCATTCCTTTTTCACTTTGATTTTTTTGTTTAAATCTTCTTGACATGTATATTGTGATTCTTGTATGATTTTATAATTTTGTGTGCTTTATGTACTGTAATACAGTGCACTTATGTTTTTTTAAAGGAACTGCTGCTACATAGAAACATAGATTTTGACGGCAGATAAGGACTGCTTGGCCCACCCAGTCTGCCCATTTCCCTACCTAATGGATAAGCTGCAGATCCTAGTTAACCAGCAGCCTACTTCTTCCTACCCCCACCCCCTAGAATTGCCTTATGACTGTCCCATGCATGCTTGAATTCCACCACTGTTTTTGACTCCACAACCTCCTCCAGAAGGCCGTTCGATGCATCCACAACCCTCTCTGTGAAAAAATACTTCCTTAAATTACCTCTGAGCCGCCCCTTCTATCTTCAAATTGTGCCCCCTTGTTCTTGCACACCTCTTGTTTTGAAAGATGCTACCCTCTTGGACTTTGTTGATTCCCTTGAGGTACTTGAAAGTTTCTATCATGTCCCCCTCTCCCTCCTTTCCTCGAGGCTATACATATTCAGCTCCTGGGTCTCTCTTCATATCTTCGGTGCAGACCCTGCATCATTTTAGTTGCCCTCCTCTGGACAGCCTCCATCCTGTCTATGTCTTTGCGGAGATTGGGTCTCCAGAACTGCATGAGTACTCAGATGTGGTCTCACCAACTGTCTGTACAGAGGGATAATAACTTCTTGTTTTCTACTGGTGATGCCTCTCCCTATGCATCCCAGTATCCCCAGCCCTCCTTGCTGCCCTCTCACATTGCTTGCCCACCTTTAGGTCATCTGATATGACTACCCCAGGTCCCTTTCCATTTTTGTTGTTGTTAGTATCTCACCACCCATTGTGTACTCTTCCCCTGGGTTTTTGTTTCCCAGGTGCATTACCTTGCACTTCTTAGCATTGAATCTAAGCTGCCATACATTTGACCTTTCCTCTAACCTTGCCAAGTACCTTCTCATCCTTTCCACCCCACCTTGTGCATCAACTCTGTTGCAGATCTTTGTGTCATCTGCAAAGAGACATACTTTTCCTTCCAGTCCCTCTGCAGTGTTGCTTATAAAGACATTGAAGAGGACCAGTCCTAATACTGAACCCTGCGGTACCCCACTAGTAACCCCACTTTCTTCAGAGTGGACTCCATTTACTATTACTCTCTGTGTCCTATTCTCCAGCCAATTCTTTACCCAGGCTGTCATCTTGGGACCCACTCCCAGACTGGCTAACTTGTATATTAATCTTTTGTATGGGACTATGTCAAATGCCTTGCTAAAGTCTAGGTAGGCCATGTCACAGTCCCTCCTGATCTACTACTTTGGTCACCCAGTCAAAGAAATCTATCAGATTTGTCTGGCATGACCTTCCCGCTATGAATCCATGCTGCCTTGGGTCCTGAGCCCTCTGGCCTCTAGATACTCAACAATTCTTTCCTTCAAAAGTGATTCCATCATTTCCCCTACCACTGAGGTTAAACTAACAGGTCTGTAGTTTTCTGCTTCTGCCTTGCTCCACTTTTGTGAAGGGAATCACATCTGCCCTCCTCCAGTCCTCGGGTACCACCCCATCCTCCCATGATTTGTTAAAGAGGGTAGTCAGTGGTGTCACTAGTTCTACCCTTAGTTCTTTTAGAATTCTGGGATGAATCCCATCAGGCCCCATTGCTTTGTCCACCTTCAGTTTTAAGAGTTCTTTCAGAACCCTTTCTTCTGTAAATGGGCTGGTATCAACTTCTGTATCCAGAGTGTTTCTACTGTTTGTTTTTAGGTACCTCCCCCACTTCCTTTGTAAATACTGAGCAAAATATTTGTTTAGTATCTCTGCCTTTCACAGTCACCCTCTGCCACCCTCCCTCCTCTTTATTAAGCCTCACTAACCCTCCCTTGGTCTTCCTTCGCTCCCTGATGTACCTATAAAAGGTTTTATCCCCCTTCTTAACTGAGTTGGCTATCTTTTCCTCGGTTTGGGCCTTTGCTGTTCTGACTGCCTTCCCAGCTTCCCTTTGCTTTAACTGATACAGTTCTCTGTCCTGCTCCTTCTGTGATTCCTTGTACTTCCTGCATGCTTTCTTTTTCTCTTGAACCTTCACTGCCACTTCCTTTGAGAACCATAGTGGTTTCTTACATCGTTTCATTTTGTTTATTTGCTTCACACAAAGGCTTGTTACCTCTGTGATGGCAGTTTTTATTATTCCCCATTGTTCTTCCACCCCTCCTTCCTGCCCATTTGCTAGTGCATTCCTTAGGCACTTACCCATTTGGCAAAGTCAGCCCTCCTAAAGTCCAGTACTTTTGCCTTTGTATGGCTTGACTCTGTTGCTGTGTTTATTGTGACCATACTGTTCGATGGTGGCTAGTTCCCAGATGGCTACCCACTTCTACATCTGTGATCCTCTCTTCATCTCCATTTGAGAGAACCAGGTCTAAGATTGCTCCCTCTCGGGTGGGCTCAATACTAGTTGTCTAAGGCATGCCCCTGTGGGCATCTAGAATAACCCACTCTTTGAAGTGGCTGCTGCAACTGCACTCCAATTAACATCTGGCATATTCAGATCACCCATCAGCAATATCTCCCCTTTTCTGCCATTCTAAGTATTCTTTCTATCATTTCCTTGTCCATTTCCTCCCCCTGAGAAGAGTTTTGTATACAACCCCTGTGCAGTTTGTGGTGCCATTGCCGGTCTCCAAATTTACCCACAGTGCTTCTTCTCCTCCCTGTTTTCCCTTTTGTCCTGTTGCTTTGATTCCTTCCCTTATGTAAAGAGCTACTCCTCCTCCTCTTTTACCCTCCCTGTTCCTTCTGTAGATAGTGTATCCTGGTATGTTTATGTCCCAGTCATGGTTTTGTGTGTACCATGTTTCTGTGACTGCCATGATATCCAGATGTTCCTCCTTCATCAAGGCCACTAATTCAGGAAGCTTGTTACTCAGACTACGGGCATTGGTACTCATTGCTCTCCATTTTTTGATGGCTTTACCTTCTTTTGCAGCATCCCCCACTGACCTGTCTACCTCGGTCTTTTCTCATTTAGTACCCTGTTTTTGTAGGAAGAGGCTGGGATTTTTCTGCTGCTTATCAGTGCCTCCCTTGACTAGTTTAAAAGCTTGCCAATGAAGCATTTAAACCGATTGCTCAAAAGACTTTTCCCTTCCTGGACAGATGCAGACCATCCTGCCAGTATAGGCTGGTGTCCCTCCAGGTGGAACCCCAGTCCCCAGTGAAGCCAAACCCCTGTGCTCCACCATTTTTTCAACCATTCATTAAACTGCATGATGCAAAGTACCCTGCTCCAGCTCATGCCACTGACAGGCAGCACCTCAGAGAATGATATTGTGTGTGCTACTTGTCTTAGGCCCCTCCCCAGTTCTACAAAGTCCTTCTGCACTGCTCTAATCTCATGATTAGCCAAGTCATTTGTCCCTAGGTGGACAGTGACGTCCAGCTCAGACTCCCGTGCAGCTGTTCTCGTGATCCTGAGGATG
Organism: Neoceratodus forsteri; assembly: GCA_016271365.2. NCBI lineage: Eukaryota > Metazoa > Chordata > Ceratodontiformes > Ceratodontidae > Neoceratodus > Neoceratodus forsteri. The sequence continues at coordinate 82,576,143 of CM057453.1, forward strand.
CGCTTCCTGTCTCTTCAAGCCATGGCACCAGGCAGGCACCTTACTTCAGTTTTCCCTGCTCCCCCCAGTTCTATCCCCCTAATAATTGAGTCCCCCACCAGGAGCTGCTTCCTTTCCTTGTGGTGTCCTCTGCCTCCTTCCTGTGGGCCTCCCTTGTGACAGTTGTCCTCAGCCTCCTTAGTCTCCTCTGCGGGTGCATCCATAGGGGAGCTATGCTCCCCCAGAATGGTGTATGGATTGTGGAGTGGAACAACTGACTGGGTGTGCCTCTGTTCCACCATCCTCACCCTCCCTGAGCCCACTGTGGTCCAACTGCTGTGCTTTCTTCACAACCTCTGAGGTAGTGGTGGTGGCTCTGGTGCTCCCTGGATGGGGGTTCCTTCCTACTGTCCAGTGTGGCCTGGGGAAGGTCCCTTACTACTGTCCAGTGTGGCCTGAGGCAGGCAACTTCCTCCCTCAGGGCAGAGAGTTGTCTGCAAATAGGGCAGCATCTCAGCCTCCAGAAAGACTCCCAGAAGACTGCTGCCCCACAGCCATTACATTGCACTACTCCCCACATTTTGTTTTGTGTGTGTGTGATTGGTTTGTAATATAGAAAAAAAAGTATATATATATATTATACACTGTGAATGCTTATATTGTCAGTGCAGTGTGCTAGAGAGGATATGACAGTGATATGCACCTTGCACTCTTGAGGAAATGATGTCAGAACTCCAGGTATAAAAGAACTATTTCCAGGGGTGGGTGGGGTGGTGGGAAGGGGTTGGGCCTAACTGTGCCCTCACAAAACAATCAGCTAAAGCTCTGACTCACCGCTGCGATGAGTACCTTCCTGTCAGCAAGATGCCGTACACAACAATTTGACAGAGAAAATACCCTGCTAATCAAACAGAGAAAAATCCACACATCCAAGTCAGACACAGGTAAACCTCCCCAGCCCCAAAACAGGCCTGGTGGTTTGTGCTCTGAAAGCTGTCAGCCCCAAAATAAGTCAGCTGTGCTTTAAATTCTTCCTGCACTGAAAATGTTAAGAATTGTAACAAACAAACGTAAACCTAGATCCACCTCCCTCTGTTGCTAACTCTTGTTACTATACTTTTCTAACTTATCTTAATGAAATTTGTGTATATTCCAGGAGGCCATTGTAAACTGACTTTGCGTAATTGACTGTATGACAATTATTCCTGTTTTAAGTAAAATCTGAATTTTTTTTTAATTTTTGAATATGACATCTAATGCACTTTAGCATTTTTGTAGATTTTTTTTTCTGTTACTTCACATCCCCCCCATGTTTCAGGGCCCTTGTTATAATTACTCTAAAATCCCTCTTCTCTTCCACCTGTCTAAGTTGAATGCCATTGAAGTAGTACGCTGCTCTCCTGTTTTACTTCCCCAATGTTGTACCGAACACTTTCTCATGTTAAACTTCATGACTGTTTTTCTTCCCATCTGGGTAACATACAGTAGGCCCCTCTAAATACTCTTCATCCAGTCTTGACTATCCACTGTCTTCCCAGTTTTGTGTCATCAACCATGACTACCCATTTTTCCACCTCATCAAACATTTATTTTACATAGGTGTAAAATAACAAAGTGTCCATCATCAGGCCCCATGTTACCACACTAGTCACTTCTCCTTTGCTGCACACACATTTATTCTCACATTCTGACTACTGTTCCTTCGCCAATTTTCAGTCCACTTAACTTTATTGCAATTTACCTCAGTTGTCTCTAGCTTGTTAACTAGTTTGTTGTGTGATACCATATTGAATGCATTAGTAAAGTTAAAAATATCACATCAACTGGTATTTCTTTATTCGGGTTTTCTGGCTCACAGAAGCTCAGTAGTTTGGTCAGGCATGATCTCCCTTCTTGAATCAATGCTGTGATCATTGTTTGTATCCCAAATCTTTCAGTTCCATTGCAAAGTTATCCCTTGTAAGGGATTCCGTCATTTTGTGTGCTATCAATGTTAGACTCACTGACCTGTCATTTCACATTTTGTCCTTGTCCCCATTTTTATGTTCACCCTTGTGATTGCACAAAGTGACCAAGTGACCACGTCGGTATGATTGTGGATTCTTGTGAGGTGTGTCACTGTCAGTCCAATGCAGGACAATCTGCAAGGGGCTCAACAATATCATACCAATCATCAGTCAAGCTGGTCATGACACTCTTTTTGTCTTGCTGGGTGGAAACTTCACGTAACTCAAAGAAAAGAGCCTCCCAAATCATAGGGTGACTCTTTCCTTTGATCTGCATAACACCACTCAGCAAGCAAAGCTGATCAGTGTCTTGATCAACTTGTTGTGGTCCTCCTCACTGTCATGAAAACAATCCCTCTTATCCACTGCCAAGTGTCCCTCCCACTTTCAATTACTTCCCCTTTTCTTCTTAATTTTTTGACATTAGGGTGCCCAGTCCCTGGTTCTAGCTAGTACCCCCTACCCTGACCATTTTCACTGTGCAACATTAGGAAGCCCACCCCTAGTGCTGCCAAACAAAACACTGATACTGGAGTGCTTAGTCCCCAGTGTTGGCACCTGAAATAAAGAAAACTATCCCTCATAGTCTGTTTGTTTTTTTAAGTTTCTATAATCCCACCCTCTGCCAAGTATACCTTCCGCCTCCTCATTGCTTCCCGTGCTTGTAGAGGTTAAAGTGACACTGGCGTGCCCAATCCCCACTGTCGGTACCTGAAATTTAAAAAAGTCCCTCACAGTCTTTTTTTTATTTTTATACACCTCGAAGAAAAGAAAATGGTTCATCAATGTCTGTTGCTGTTGCTCCCCAACTGCTGTTATCCTCCCCCCCACTTGATGTCCCCCACTCAGCACCCACCACCCCACACCCCTTACTTACCTACCAGGGGTCAAATGCCCTAATCTTCTCTGGACTGAAGGCACATTTTCATTCTTTAATGCTGGACTGGGAACTGAGGAAATCAGGAATGCAGTTCAATGTATTTCAATACATTTTGAACTTGTGCTCATAGCTTGGCCATTCTTTTAAATATTTCCCTCTAAATTTTCAACATGGCCTTTCTGAGACCCCATCTCATGAACAAGAATGATGAAATCTTTTGAATCTGGACCAGAAGGTGATTTCGCAGTCACTCCATGAAATCACCTTTTGGGTGGGATTTGAAAATTTTCACCTACTGGGCTTATGAGGTGGGGTCTTAAGAAGACTATGTTGAAAATTTGGGAAAATATTAAAAAACAAAAAAGTTATGAAAGCATGTTGACATTTTTCAATACTCACTCATAACTTTGGTAATTTTCAATATTGTGACCCCAAATTTTCAGTATACCCATTGTTTCACAGCACCTCATAAATTTGACAGGTGTCATTTTTCAAATTATGGCCAAAATGTGTTTTTATATTTGTGGTATGAAATTATGTTTTAACCAGTATATTATAAAGGACAACTATCATGTTCATAAAGAGGGGCTCATAAAACGACTATGCTGAAAGTCTGGGGTCAAAATGTGAAAAAAAAACAACTAAGTAATAAATAAATGTTGAATTGTTTCAACATTTACTCATAACATTATTTTTCTAGATTTTGGCCCCTACTGTTCAACATTTCCCTTGTGTTACCCCACCTCCTGAACGTGACAGGTGTCATTTTTCCAATCCCTTTCAAAACATGTTTTCACAATCCCATTGCATCATCACCTTTCAGATGGGGTTTAAAAAATACCACCTGACTTGTTCATAATGTCAGGTCATAAAAGACTGATGGAAATTTTGAGTCAAAAGTGGGGGCCCACAAAAAATTAGATATTGTTATATGCGATATGTGCTATACCTGGTTAAAACAACTAAATAAAAAATAAAAGATATTGCCTTTCAGCTGGCCTATTCTGGGTAAATACAGTCTAAAAATGTGTAAAAGCAGGACACCACTGAAAATGAGATACTGCATCTCATCTGGTCTATCCTGGGTAAATATTTAGCAAAAATGTGTAAAAGCAGGACCCCAGTAGAGCAGAGCTCCTACTGAACTATGGATCTATGCTGCTCTGTCCTGAGAAAAATACATTGGAAAAGTTGGACCCCACTGAAAATATAACTTGCCTTTCAGTGGGGCTATCCTGGGTAGAAACATCATTAAAAAAAATTGTAAAAGCAGGGCCCATTGAAAACAAGATATTGCATCTCGGCTGTGCTATCCTGGATAAATACAGAGTAAAAACTGGCAAAAAACATGATCCCACTGAAAACAAGATAGCATCTGAACTGTGCTATCCTGGGTAAATACAGTACAAAGATGTGTTAAAGAAGGACCCCATTGAAAATTAGATATTGCATCTTATTTGGGTTATCCTGGATAAATATATTCGTAAACTGTGTAAAAACAGCACCCTACAGCAGAACCCCACTGAAAAGGAGATGTTGCATCTAAAATAATATATGCTAGAAAAAATATATTGTAAAAGGAGGCCCACATTAGATAACAAGATGTAGCCATGTCTCCTCTACCATCCTGAGTAAATGCAGTATAAAACTGTAAAACCAGGACCCACTTCAAATGACATAATACATCTCATGCTGTCTGTTTTGGGTAAATATGTAGAAAAAATGTGTTCAAGCAAAACCCGGTACGGCAGCAATGCAAGTGGCAAACATTCAGCATTGACAACTGCTTGTTGTATAATGGAACTGCCATTACTTCCTTTCAGTCACTTGGCACCACACCTTCTGCCAGGGGTGCTATAATTATTTCTGCAAGGGTATTGCTAATTCGTCTGCTGATTCTTTTAGCATTTTTGGATGCATGCCATCTGGAGTGGCTCAGGTATTTACCTTCAGATACTTGAACTTAGCTACCTCCTTCTCCTTACCAAACACCCTGTTACATGTTCTCAAAAAAGTTTTATCGCTTTTCCCATCCATGCTATTCTTCTATTGGCTTGATCCTTTACTGCTATAAACAGTCAAATGAACTGTTTATTTTATCAGCCTTCCATAAAGAAACATTTATTAGTCTCCCGTTAACCCTGTAATGACCCACTGTATTATTTGTTCTTTTTAATCATTTACATACCTATAGAACTCAATTATGTTGCTGCTCTTTTGATTTGCCAGTCTGTTTTCTTTTCTAGATCTTTCTTCCTATTTATCTTCTTACATATCTTAAAGAGCTACTGACATCTCATATTAAACTTTAAAAAACATAATAATTAGGTACAATTCTGATTGCATTCCATTTATATTTTATATATTTCTCCTTCCCATAATTTATTACTAAAGAAATGTGTACGGAAATATGATTGTTGTCCATTAGAGTTCTTTTTGAGTTCATCTGCCTCTATAGCTTACTCCTCACTTCATGTCATAATCCTCTGTTGTGAAATCACAGTCTGTTGCCATGGGAATAACAGTGAGGTCACAGGCAGCACTTTAACTTCAGGTAGAGAAAAAGCAGCAGGAACAGATGAACTCTTCAGGGGCAAAGATCCTGTTTTCATGCAAATGACCTCATTACTAAATAATGGGGAGGAGGAATACAGAACTAATGGGAAATACAAGCTGGACAGTGCCTAAATATTATGCTTTGTTAAAGTTCTCCAAAACGTGTCACCAGGTCTTTAACCATTTCTCCAACCTGTCTCTCACCTCCATTGTGCTATTACTTTTAAGTTGTTTAAATTTATTTATTTTTTATTTATGAAAATTTTGGATAACACCTTTGAGCAAACAGTGCTCTTTTTCAAAGGTTCCATGACATGGACAATGGACAAGTATAGACAAGAACAGGCAGGTAGATAACAGTTAATACAGTTACAGTACATGCACTGTCAGTGGCTTTGTCCCGATAAGACAAGACAATATAATTAATAACAGGTAAAACATTACAGATTGCATGAACTGCCAAAGGCTTTGTCAGGATCAATGTGGATGGAAGCAATGGTGCAATATTGCCAGACATTATACAAAGAGAGCCTAGGATGGTTACAATTGAAATTGTGATCTGACAAGTGCTTGAGAGGGCCAGAGGTAGTTGGTGAGAGGACAAGGTAGTAGGGGACAGGCAAGAACTCAGGGGTGGGGTAATGGAGCGATAAGGTAGGTGGTGAAGGAGAGGAGTAGGTGGTGATGGAAGGGAGGGGAGAAGGGTTGGGAGACGTAAGGGGATAATAGGATGGGTGGGGGAAGGAGAGAAGAGTTAGAACAGGCAAGGAGGAGAAAGGAGAGAGAAATGAGGACTAGAAGGGAGTTATGGAGGGCTAGGGGAGAAAGGAGAGAGAGAATATGAGAGCTAGGAGGTGCAGGGGTAATAGGTGAGGGGAGGGACAAAGGTGAGAGGGGACGGAGAGAGGAAGGAGTGAAATCTGGGGGGGGAAAGGGAGGAGGCTGAAGTAGCTGACATGAGATATTGGAAAGAGTCAATAGGAAGGGAGCGGGGTGTAGGGAAAGTGCATAAGTAATGGAGAGGCCAGGAGGGGGGAGTGAAATCTGGGGATCATGGGAGGAGGTTGAGGTGGCTGTTGTGAGATATTAGAAAGAGTTAATAGGGAGGGAGTGGGGTGTAGGGAGAGTGCATAAACAATTTAGAGGCCAGGAGAGTGAGAAGGAATTTTAAATGTAGCAGTCACAGTAGGCACTGGCCAACAAGTGTTGTCATAGTTTGTGCTTAAAGGAGATGAGATTTGGTGCATTGATGATATCCAGTGGGAGTGTGTTGATCCAGTTATAGGCCCTAACTTTGTAGAAGCAGTGGGAAACTGAGAAGAACTGTGTTCCAGAACTCCTGGTAAGGTGGGTGGCGCAGTGAGGGGAAAGTATAGACTGAACCCCTAGTGGAAGGAGGCCTATTTAAAGCTGTAGCCAGCTAGCCTGTTCATAGAGATCACGTGTGTGTGTGTGAGTCTATAGGCTGTGGTGAAGAGCTGGTAGGCCTTGTTTAGGGCTATAGCTATACGCCGGAGGACAGTGTCAGTAGCTGATCCACAAACGACGAGGCCATAGTCAAATAAGGAGGTGACTGAGCTCTGGATGACAAGTTTTAATGCTTCGTCTGTCAAACAGTGTCTATGCCTATATAGTAGCCCTATGCGGGTATTCACAGCTTTAGCAAGGTTATTTATATGAGTGGAGTATGAAAGAGTGGAGTCGAGGCTCACTCCCAGGTATTTGAACTGGTCTACCTGTTCCAGCACAGTGCCACCACTATCGTAGATTAGCAGTTGTTGGAGTTTGTGTTTGTTCTGAGTACCATGAAAAGCATTGATTTGGTTTTTGAGTAGTTTAGGATGAGTTTACATGACCTGAACCAGGTTTCAACTTCTGAGAAACTACGCTGTAGCTGTTGCCGGAGGTGATGGGGGTCAGAGTGGCTCGAGTAAATGACTGCATCATCTGCATAGAGTAGAATTCGATCATGGCAAGCAGCAGAGAGGTCGTTTATGAAGATGCTGAAGAGTAGGGGGCCAAGGATGGAACCTTGTGGTACACCCGAACAGACTGGGAGGGAGGTCAAGATGCATTTTGTTTTCTTTGTATCTCTTTCCTATCTTGTTAGCCACACTGGTTTCGAACTTCCCATTGTATTTTGCCTTTTCTGGAATAGTTTCTCTTATCATCACCTGTTTTGTTTTTAATATCTCCTGCTATCCATCCACATTTTTGTCTATCATTTCTTCTTGCCAATCCCAAGTTATCAACTCACGTTGCATGAGGTTATATTTTCTAGCTGTACAGGTATTGTGTATTGTTTGCTCTTTTTCTGTTACACTCAGTGTGCATTTTCATCTCCCACTGCACATTTTGCCACAAGCTGAGCAAGACTGGAACCGGCTTTCATCAATCTACTGCACTGTTTTCTGCAAGCTGCCCAAGTGAGACCTGTGATTGGTTCAAGGAGGTGAGTGTCCCTGCACCAACTTATTTTTGTATCTATTTTTGTCTGAACTTATTTACCATATGTTGCTCATTTAACTTGTTATTGTGTACTGTACTGCTGTTTTTCTCCTGTTTTCCTCCCCTGGGTCACACCTAGAAACAAGTGTTGACTCAGTGTGCCTCTCCCAGTTACCAATTTTCAAATAAATGAATAAATAAATATTAATTTCCCATATATCTTGAATTTTATCATATTATGTTCACCCGCTCCTTGCTAATGGTTTTACAGTTTTACATACTATGTAATTATCACCAGTGTTGCTGAAGACCAAATCCAATACTGCCTCTTTACTTGATTTTTCCTCTTATATATTACTGAAGGTTACAGTCATTTACAGTTTCCAGAAAGCTAGTCTCTACCCTGCCACACAAAGTTCCAGTTTACCGGTTTATGTCCAAATGACTGAATCCCCCATTGCACATTGCATCACCTTACAGCATCGCCTCATCCATTGCTTCTGGGTTATGTCCATCTCATAGGCTGCCAATGCACATGTGACCAGAATAGAAATCTGATCCTGCCTAGATCCCGTCCCTCCCCACAGGTCCCCAGTTCATTCATGTGCATTGCAGAGGTTGCATGCTCACTGCCTAGCTCCACAGAAAACTACTTAAGGTAAGAAACCATATCACTTAGCAATATATAAAAAAACACTCTATTCTACAATTAAGCAAGGTAAAAACTTAAACAGTCATTGCTCTGCGATGCTAAATGGATATATGTATATATATATATATATATATATATATATATATATATATTTTTGTACTCAACAAGGTATGCTCAGGCATCAGATATAGGTGATTCTATGGTGTGGAGTATGGAAAGATTTAATTCTAACATCCTAAAATCATAGCTATATGCTTTGGTCTTTTATGATATGTGTAGCTGCTCTGATCACTTTTATTGTCTGTATTCTGTTTCTAGCTGTCCTGTTCTTTAGGCTATTATGCTATGTGTAGATGATCTGGTCATTTTCAATAGCCATCCATACTTTAGACTATCTGTGATCTGTATGTGTAGGCTAGCAGCCATAATCCAGCAAGATAGCAATTGTGTAGCTTAGATAGTCCAGTCAGAAAGTTCAACAGGTAGCCAGACCTTAATAATAGACAGATTTCAGTAAGGAAAGGCAAGGTTATTCAAACGTTCACTGCTAATGCTGTTTCCCCTAGCTAATCAGGATACTCGCTTAGGCGACCGTCTCGAGAAAAATACAATGCCTCACTGCATGACCAGTTGTTTGATCACGATCCAAATTTCAGCCCCACCAAGTGTTTGGTACAGGAGCCCCTTTCGAGAGGCTCCAGTAACCCCTACCATGAGTCAGGCCCCCTTACGAACAGGCCCAGCTAACCGTGGAGGAAACACCTCAGCCCCAACCCAAAATGGCATTACATTGCAGAGGACTTATGGTTTTTTGCCAAATTACTGTGGCATCAGGATACAGTAAGCTCCCTTACCCAAAGCAGAGGAACCGCAACCATTCCAGGCAATGGTGCTCACGCCTAGGTCCAAAATCAGGTTCAAGTCTCCTTGCCTCTCCACCACGAGGAACTCAAACAGCAGTAGTTCTACGGACCCGATCGCCATTTTGAAATGGTGACCGGCTTCCAGGGCTCTGAGTCCTACACTCGCACATGCACAGCAACGAATCCACACTCAGGCATGAATACTACATCGCACATGAGCAGCACTAGCTCTATACATGAGCAGCTGCAAGACTGCCTACCAACTGAGAGGGATCCATAACATGAAGCCAACTCTGCTGGGTAGCATAGGGGATCTAGCACTATAGCATGATACAGTTTAGGTACAGTAGCCAAGCAACTATAATCTTGGAGAAAATGAAGCGCTGTACAGTATAATGGGCACAACAATCCTAGATTTGTCTCCAAACCACCAAGCCCATTCTTGCCTACATTAATGCGAATAAGCCCAGTCCAGCACAACAGCACAGAAATAACCACCAATACTGCTGTGGGTGGTCTCAGGCACCCCCCTACCTAACATCACTCCACAGAGCTGGTATAGGGCAATAGCAGAGGTATTCATGGGACACATTAAATACATGTTAAATACAAACCATACCTCAATCTGTACAATACATTAGTTGTAAGAACCCCTCCTAACCGCATCCAAACCCCATCCCCTTACCTAACTCCACAGGACAAAGACATGGGCAAAACAAAAAAATGCCATTCTTGCCACATCGCCCTGCTGCGCAGTCAATCGGGGCCCCTCTGCCCCACCTGCCCACAGACAGAACCCGGCATGGCAAGCTACATGGATGCAGAAATGGAACAAGACTCAGACTCTCCCAATTCCCTTAATAATGAACTCCCCTCTACGGCAGAGGAGTTCTTCAAGACACAACAGTCAGTAATGCTAAAAATCCTAGAAAGGATGGAGGAACTTTCCCAAGCCAACAAAGCAAACTCCCCCCAAAACAATAAAACTAATGACAAAGGGAGCAAGGCCCCCCAAATGCCCCTGACAATACAGAGCCAGACAAGCTGGATAACGGAGACTCTGGCAAGGAGGATAACCGAGAAGAAGAAGGTAGAAGGCAGTATAGTGCAGTGGTTTAAGGCTCTGAGCTGCAAATCTGGAGACCTGGGTTTGAATCACACAGCCCCCATTTGCATGCTGTGTGATCCTGAGCAAGTCACTTAACTTCCCTGTGCTCCCAGGTTGCACCTGTAAACAAGCTTTCAGCTTAGTGTGCCACTCCTGATTAAACAATTTAAAAAAAAAAAAAAAGAAGAAGAGCACGGACTCATCCTCACAAAAAAAACTCACTCTAGATGAGGCTCTCCAGGAGCTCCTAAGAGTGGTCAAGGAGACCATGGGATTCGAGGTGCCTGAGATCCCACCTCAACAATCAAAACTAAACCCCCTCATTAGAGGGAAACAAAAGAAGGACGAAGCTTTCCCCATATGTGAAGCCCTACTGGGAGGTCGTAGACAAAGAATGGCAGTTGGCTGACCCCTCTAGGATCTCCGAAAAATGCACATTCGACAGGTTCTACCCTGTCCAAGAAGACGTAAGTAAAACATGATGCAATCCACCAACGGTGGACCACCAGGTCATGGGGTTATGCAAGAAGACAGTGCTGCCTTCAGAGACCACTACCTCACTCCATGACCCAACTGAAAAAAGATGGAAGCACTAATGAAAAGGGGCCTTGAAATGACAGGCATGGCTTGTAGAGCCAACACGGTAGCTACATACACCTCGAGGGCACTAGTCACCTGGCTAGAGGAACTGGCATCTTCTCTGGACCCCAAGTCCAAACAGGCAGACCTAGCCGAATATGCTGTACAGGCAGAAAAAATACACTGCTGATGCATCCTTCAATGCGTTAAAGATGTCAGCTAGGTTGGCAGCCCTAACTAACAGAACAAGGTGCCACATATGGCTCAAACTGTGGAAGGCTGACTCAGAGTCCAAGGCAATGCTAAGAAAGCTACCCTTTAAGGGTAACCTCCTATTCGCGGAAGGCCTAGAGAAATATGTTAAACAAAAGGGCAATGGGAAGAGCCTAGACAAGGACAAATCATCCAGGGCCACCTACCTTGCAACATTTCATTGCAGATTTCACCCATTCGGGGTAGACAGGACAGGAGGCAAACATCAAACTACTCGCAAAACAAATCATTTCATTCAAACACGCCTACTTTAACAACAGCTCAAGAGGCAAAACCTGCTGCCAATATCAAAGGGGATGCTACAATGCTACCTTCAAATGAGGCAGATTCAACTCAAATTGACCATTAGGTGTAACTCCACCTAAATGGAGCCACATCCATGCTTCCCACCAGTAGAAGCAAGACTGAGTCACTTTTCCAACTTCAGACCGATGGGTACTGGAAGTTGTATCCCTAGGATACAACACTGAATTCACCCAAAAGCCAATCACAAACAGACCCATGGTCTCTCCAGTGTCATGGCAACCACACAAAATACAGGCGGTATGGGAGACACTCGGATCTCTCCTAGCGAACAGGGTGATTGCAGAGGTACCACCGAACCAAATAGACCAAGGCATATCCTCCATCTTCTACCTGATACCCAAGAAAATGAGAGATATGAGACCCGTGATAGATCTAAAATTCAACCACCATTTCATACAATACAAATGATTCAAAATGGAAACACCACAGACAACACTACGGGTGGTAAAACAAGGGGACTACCTCACATCCATCAATATGAAGGATGCCTATCTACACATTCCCATACACCCAGCCCATTACTCAGATTCAAGATTCTAGGACAACGCTACCAGTACCAGACATTACCATTTGGCCTAGCATCAGCTCCAAGGGTGTTCACAAAAGTATCTACCACACTTGCTGAGAACCTGCGATAAAAAGTAATCTACATCATCCCATACTTGGATGACTGGCTGATCAGAGCCAGAAACCCAACCACAGCCCAGCAACATACACAAACAGTAGTACACACACTACAGTCCCATGGATGGGTGATCAACTGGAACAAAAGCAGTCTACACCCCAGCCAAACGATAGAGCACCTAGGGGCCACTATTGATACTGCTACAGGGAAAGCTCAACCATCCCAGAAGAGAACAGAAAAGGTATTATCACAAGTGCATGCACTAATGAACAAGCAGAACCCCACACTACATGCTGTTCTGCAAACCCTGGGATCCATGGCATCTTGCATCGGCCTCGTTCCCTGGGTACTATGGAACATGCGACCCATTCAGGCCCTTGCTATATGAGAAGGACAGAGGTTTAGTCATGACCTATCCAGGACATTACAACTGGACAACAGTGCCAAGAGGTCACTGACCTGGTGAGCCAAAAAAAAACAATGTCACCAAAGGAATGGACCTAAACAAGCAACACGACGTAGTAATAGACATAGACGCAAGCATAAAAGGTTGGGGGGTGACACTCAACCAAATCCCAGCCCAAGGAAAATGGTCTCAGTTGGAATCACGCATGCAGATCAATTTACTAGAGATAAGAGCAGTCTATCATACAGTACACCATTTCCAACAGCACATCAAACACAAGAGATTACTTGTCAGGTCAGACCACAGATCAACAGTAGCATACATCTCCAACCAAGGTGGAACAAGGAGCCCATGCCTAGTACAGGATACCAAGAGAGTTCTAGACTGGGCATAGATAAATCTCAAATCCATTATGGCAATCCATCTAGCAGGGAAGCTAAATATAAAAGCGGACTGGCTAAGCCATCAAGACATAGCCCCAGTGGAGTGGGCCCTACACCCACACGTTTTTCAGCAGATAAACCGAACATGGGGACCACTGGAAACAGACCTAATGTCAACAGCATCAAACAAAAAACTTCCAACATACTATTGCAAATACAAAGAATCTGGGGCCCTAGGAGTAGACGCACTAACACAAGACTGGACATTCCAGAGAGCATATTTATTCCCACCCATACCACTCATACAACAAGTTCTGAACAAGATTCAACAATCTCAAGCCACGGTGGTGATGGTCATACCACTATGGACCAGATGACACTAGTTCACAACTCTGGTGTCAATGTCCATAAGCACCCCATGGACACTGCCCCTATGTCTGGACTGACTGACGCAAGGCCTCATCAACTATATAAACCTAGCCCCGCTCCATCACACGGCATGGCTACTAAAAGCAGAAACTGCTAGATAAAGGCTACAGCCCTGCAGTGGTCGACACCATGCTCCACTCTAGATGCATATCCACCAACATCTCCTGCAAGAGACACTGGAGCATTTTCCAAAGATGGTGTTCCTACAACAAGGCATAGACAAAGGCCTGGCAACGTCATCCTTCAGGGTACTAACAGCTGCCATAGGAGCAGGCACAGGCCTCCCCAATGGGGTACATGCCAGGATCCCATCCCAAAATACTCAGATTCCTGAAGGCCTCATCCAACATATGCCCTAGGAAAAAACAAATATTAGCACCATGGGACTTGAATATGGTACTTGGGGCACTAGCCTTCCCACCATTTGAACTTATGGCCAAGACAGACCTCAAATGAGTCTCACTCAAGACTATTCTCCTACTGGCAGTCTGCTCTGCTAGGGAAGTAGGGGAGATAAGGGCCTTGTCCTGCAGACCACCCTTTCTAATATCACACAACAATGGAATCACCCTATGAACCAATCCCTCATTCATGCCAAAGATTCAGTCATCTTTTCACACCACAAAAACAGTGGAACTACCAGCATGGCCAGATAAAGAGGAAAACAAACACTGGGACATGAAGAGAGTGATTTCCACATACTTAGACAGAATCAGAGAGTTCAGGCTATAGGATGGACTATTCGTCATTTACAGCGGATCCAAGAAGGGACAAGCTGCCGCCACATCCACCTTAGCCACCTGGATCAAGCAGGCCATCGCAGAAGCCTACAAGGCATTAGGGCTTACCCCTCCACAAGGAGTCAAGGCACACTCCACCAGGGTGGTGGCTACCTCCTGGGTGGAAAAGAATGATGCCTCAATACAGGACATTTGTGCTGTAGCCACATGGTCTTCAATCCATACCTTCACCAGACACTGTAAGCTAGACATTGAAAATGCTAATAGAGCTAACTTTGCAAGAAAAGTTTTGATAAATGTCACCGGTCCTTAGCTGTGCAGTCATCTGACCCACCCTATACAGACCTATCTAATCACTGCTTCTTACAACCCAGAAGTAATGGTTGGGGGGATGCTGTAAGGTGATGCATTATACAAATGTAGTTTACTCACCTGGTAAAGGTGATTTCATGAGCATCACCTTACAACATCACCATCCCCACCCAGGTATCTCGATGATGGCTCAGCTAACATGTAATTGACCACTAGAAAGAGAACCGCCTACCAGCATGCCGTATGGGCTGGTCTTGCAGAGAGTGTAAATAATAGGAAATAAACAGATGTTATACTTAATCACCCTCTCTACAGATGATATGTTATCTACCTAGACAACCTAGATTACACCTGTGTTTTCAGATAATGTAGGTATATGCATGAATGTGTACACCCTAATGACATTCTTACCACATATAACTAATGGAAGACACAGCTTTGGAAAAATTGAACTGGAGACCTGTGGGGAGGGACGGGACCTAGGCAGGATCAGATTTCTATTCTGGTCACATATGCATTGGCAGCCCGTGAGATGGACATAACCCAGAAGTAATGGATGGGGGTGCTGCAAGGTGATGCTCATGCAATCACCTTTACCAGGTGAGTAAACTACCATTAGAACTGTACCCCTTGCCAGTGTTGCTTGTTCTAGTTCCCATGCCAATTCAGTATCTGTCTACTAGTCCCTGTCTGTGGCCTATAGCACCCCTCCCCCATGTTGTAACAGCCTTTCCATTTTTATGTTTGCCCTTGTGATTGGGCAAAGTAAACATGCTAGTATGATAATGCATTTTGAGAGGTGTGACAGTGTTGATCCAATGCAGAGTAGTCAGCAAGGGTCTCGACAGTGTCAGATCGATCATCAGCCAGGCTGATCATGATACTCGTCTGGTCTTGCTGGGTGGAAACTTTGTGTAGTTGAAAGAAAAGATCTGCCCAAATCATTGGACATCTTTTTCCTTTGATCTGCATAATGACACTCAACAAGCAGAGCTGATCCAGTGCCACGATCAGCCTGCTGTGGTCCTCCCTCCCCACGAAAAACAATCCCTCCCACACTCTGCCAAGTATTCCTTCCACCTCATATTGATTCTCCCTTTCTCAATTTTCTGACACCTAGATGCCCAATCCATGGTGCTGGCTAATATTCCCCACTCTGCCTATTTTCTCTGTGTGACACCAGGGAGCCCATTCCTAGTGCCGCAAACATAACACTGACAGTGGGGTGCCCAATCCTCAGTGTCAGTACCTAAAAGAAAGAAAAGCATCCCTCATAGTCTTTCTTTTTATTTTTTTAAGTTCCTGTAATCCCAACCTCTGCCAAGTACCCCTACCACCGCCCCATGACTTTCCACCCCCTTAGAGATTAAACTGACACTGGGAGGGCTAGCCCCCAGTGTCAGTACCTAAAATAAAGAAAACCATCCTTCATAGTCTTTTTCTTATTTTTATACACCTGGTAAAAAAGAAAACAGCCAATCAATGTCTGTTGCTGCTGCCACCCACCTGCTGTTACCCCCCAACTCAGCACCCACCACCTCACACCCCCTACTCCTTACTTGCCTACCTACCGGGAGTCCAATATCATAATCCTCTCTGGACAGGAGACAAGTCTTCACTCTTCAATGCTGGGCCAGGAACTGAGGAAATCAGGTATGTAAATCAGAGAGTAATAGTAAATGGAGTCCACTCTGAAGAAAGTGGGGTTACTAGTGGGGTACAGCAGGGTTCAGTATTAGGACCAGTCCTCTTCAATGCTTTTATAAGCAACATTGCAGAGGGACTGGAAGGAAAAGTATGTCTCTTTGCAGATGACACAAAGATCTGCAACAGAGTTGATGCACAAGGTGGGGTGGAAAGGATGAGAAGGGACTTGGCAAGGTTAGAGGAATGGTCAAATGTATGGCAGCTTAGATTCAATGCTAAGAAGTGCAAGGTAATGCACCTGGAAACAAAACCCAGGGAAAGTACACAATGGGGGTGAGATACTAACAACAACAAAATGGAAAGAGACCTGGGGTAGTCATATCAGATGACCTAAGGTGGGCAAGCAATGTGAGAGGGCAGCAAGGGGGCTGGGATACTGGGATGCATAGGGCGAGGCATCACCAGTAGAAAACAGGAAGTTATTAACCCTCTGTACAGACAGCTGGTCAGACCCCATCTGGAGTACTGCGTGCAGTTCTGGAGACCCAATCTCGCAAAGACATAGACAGGATGGAAGCTGTCCAGGAGAGCAACTAAAATGGTGCAGGATCTGCACCAGAAGACATATGAAGAGAGACTTAAGGAGCTTAATATGTATAGCCTCAAGGAAAGGAGGAGAGGGGACATGATAGAAAGCGTTCAAGTACTTCAAGGAATCAACAAAGTCCAAGAGGGTAGCATCTTTCAAAAAATAGGTGTGCAAGTACAGGGGGCACAATTTGAAGATAGAGGGGCAGTTCAGAGGTAATTTAAGGAAGTATTTTTTTTCACAGAGAGGGTTGTGGGTGCATGGAACGGCCTTCCAGAGGAGGTTGTGGAGTCAAAAACAGTGGTGGAATTCAAGCATGCATGGGACAGTAGTAAGGCAATTCTAGGGGGTGGGGGCAGAAAGAAGTAGGCTGCTGGTTAACTAGGATCTGCAGCTTATCCATTAAGTAGGGAAATGGGCAGACTGGGTGGGCCAAGCGGTCCTTATCTGCCATCAAATTCTATGTTTCTATGTGGTTCAATGTATTTCAATGTGTTTTGAACTTGTGCTTATAGCATGGTTATTTTTTAATTTTTTTTCCCCAAAATTTTCAACATGGCCTTTTTGTGACCCCACCTAATTAACAAGGGCAGTGAAATCATTCAAATCTGGCCTGAAAGGTGATTTTACAGTCACTCTGTGATATCACCTTTTGGGCAGGATTTGAAAACATTCACCTACCAAGCTTACAAGGTAGGATCATTAAGAATAAAATACTGAAAATCTGGGGTAAAAATATTAAAAAAACAACAAAGTTATGAAGTTGCATTGAAATGTGTCAATGTTCGCTCATAACTTTAACAATTTTCAATATTTTTACCTAAATTTTCAAGATAGCCATTTTTATGTTGCTTGCACGCATGTGCAAGAAACATAGTGCCATCACCCGAGTTTTTGGAGGTGTTGCACCCGTCTTCCAATTCAGTCAGTGTGTTTGCAGGCGCTGCCCCAGTTCCCCAATCACTGCTGCAGCTGTCTATGACAGCAGTTGAAAATGCAGTGTTCGTACAGTTGAAAGGGAGAGCTCCACTTCAGTGAGCAGAGCTCCCCCCTCCACACACACACACACACACACACACACACACACACACACATGCACGCATGCAAGCATACTGCCTGCTCATGCGTCTCCCCTCCCCCCCACACACACACTGTACGGCCGATGGGGGTGCCCAATCCCCCATTGGCTCCACATCCCCCCCAAAGCTTCCAAGTGCCACTCTGGGAGCCCACCCCAGTGTTGCAAAATGTGTTATGGCTGGCGGGGTGCGAATCCCCATCAGCTCCACGCTGCCCCAAAGCATCCAGGTGCCACACTGGGAGCCCACCCCAGTGTGGCAAAATGTGTTATGGCCGACAGGGGTGCCCAGTCTCCCATTGGCTCCAGCTCCCCCAAAACAGCCTTCCAGCTGCCATGCTGGGAGCCCACCCCAGCATGGCAAACATCCCTCATCGTCTTATTAAAAAAAAATAAACCTGCAAATACAAAAACTGTCCCTCGGCGCTTCTCCCTGCCCCCCTCCCACAACCCGCACCCACCCACTGCGCACTCTGCCTCCCCACACCCCCCTCACCCCATACTTACCTCTGGACTGTGACATGATGATCTTCGGTGGACCGGGAACACGTCTGCACTCTTCAAAGCCGACCATGAACTGAGGAAATGCCGGTAAGCTGTATAATGGGATACATAGGGTTTTTTCAACTTTGCTGCATATCTCAGGCATTTTTTGGAATTTTGGCACCAAATTTTCAACATGGGGTTTTTGGGACCCCTCATCATGAATTCTGTCACTGTCATGGCGTTAATCAGGCCCAAAGGGTGATTTCGCAGTCACTGCAGGAAATCACCTTTTGGGACTGATTAATGAAATGACAGTGCCAGTGTTCATAAGGTGGGCTCTCAAAAAGCCTATGTTGCAAATTTGGTGAAAAAATTCCTCAAAATGACTGTTTTACAAGCGTGCGTTGCGCAGTTCCTAAGCACGCTCATAAGTTTGTGAATATTTAATATTTGCACTCCAGATTTTCAACATTGCCATTTTACCACACTTTCTTATGAGCAGTACTGCTGCCATTTTTCATCTCGCTCAAAATGTGTTTCCGCGAATGTAGCACACAATGGCACAGTCGGTGTGTGAAATCAATGTATGGGACACATTAAGAAAATCACAGTGGCACTGTTCATGAGCAGAGGTCTTAAAATGGCTATGTTGAAAATTTGGTGAAAAAATTCCTAAAAATGACTGTTTTACGAGCGTGAGTTGCGCAGTTCCTATGCACGCTTGTAAGTTCACACATTTTTAATATTTTCACTCCAGATTTTCAACATTGCCATTTTACCACACCTCCTTATGAGCAGTACAGCTGTCATTTTTCACGTCACCCAAAATGTGTTTCCATGCATGTAGCACAAAATGGCGCAGTCGGTGTGCGCAATCAATGTTTGGGACAGATTAAGAAAATCCCAGTGACACTGTTCATGAGCAGAGGTCTTAAAATGGCTATGTTGAAAAAATTCCTTAAAATGACTGTTTTACGAGCGTGCATTGCGCAGTCCCTAAGCACGCTCGTAAGTTCACAAATTTTTAATATTTTCACTCCAGATTTTCAACATTGCCATTTTATCACACCTCCTTATGAGCAGTACAGCAGTCATTTTTCACATCTCGCCCACAATGTGTTTCAGCGCATGTAGCACACAATGGCACAGTCGGTGTGTGAAATCAATGTTCGGGACAAATTAAGAAAATCACAGTCACACTGTTCATGAGCACAAGTGTTAAAATGGCTATGTTAAAAATTTGGTGAAAAAATTCCCAAAAATGACTGTTTTACGAGCATTTGTTGCGCTGATCCTATGTACGCTCGTAAGTTTGTGAATTTTCAATACTTTCACTCCAGATTGTTTCAGCATTGCCATTTTACCACACCTCCTTATGAGCAATACAGCTGTCATTTTTCACATCTCACCCAAAACATGTTTCTGCCTATGTAGCGCACAATGGCACATTCAGTGTGTGCAATCAATGTTTGGAACAGATTAAGAAAATCACAGTGACACTGTTCATGAGCAGAGGTCTTAAAATGGCTATGTTGAAAATTTGGTGAAAAAATTCCCTTCAGACATTCTGCAATGTTACTAATGAAGACATTGAACAGGACTGGCCCCAGTACTGATCCCTGCAGCACCCCACTGGTCACCCCCTCTCCCTAGACTGCACACCATTTAGCACCACTCTCTGCCTCCTGTCTGTTAGCCAGTTTCTAACCCAGTTTACTACCCTTTCCCCCATGCCCAGCCTAACCAGCTAGTTTATCAGCCTCCTATATGGGATGGTGTCAAAGGCTTTGCTGAAATCAAGGTAAGCATTGTCCACTGCCCCACCCTGATTCACTTCCTTTGTCACTCAGTCAAAGAAATCAAGATTTGTCTGACATGATGTCCCCACTGTGAATCCATGTTGTCTATGGTCCTGGGCTCCAATGGCTTCTAGATGCCCCACTATCCTTTCTTTAAGCAATGTCTCCATGATCTTCCCCACTACTGAGGTGACGTTGAACGGCCTATTGTTTCCTGCCTCCTTCCTGCTGCCGGACTTGTGTAGAGGGACCACATGTGCCCTCCTCCAATTCATTCATGTTGAATGACTCAGTGAACATGGCTGCCAGAGGTACTGCTATCTATCTCCCTTCGCAGTTCTCTTAATATCCTTGGGTGTAAGCCATCTGGTTCCATCGCTTTGTCCACCCTTCAATTTAGTGAACTCTTGCAGGACTCTTTTGCCTTTGAATGGACTACTGTCCACCTCTTCACCCCCTTGGCAACTGCTGTACTGCTGTGGCCCTTGCCCCTTCCACTCTTCTGTGAATACTGAATGGAAAGACATAGTGGATGTCTTGGGAGGAAGGCATGGAACTATCACTTCCAAATACCTAAACAGCACATACAACCAAGCAACATTTGGCATTGACAAATGCTTGTTTCATACTACCTCATGAACATGACAGGTATTGTTTTTCAAATCCTGCCCAAAATGTATCTTTGCACTTCTGGCATGAAATGATGTTTCAGCCACTGCTTTATAAATGACACCTATCATGTTCAGAATGAGTGGTCATAAAAAGACTATGTTAAACATTTGGGATCAAAATGTGGAAAAACAACTAAGTTATGAAGAAATGTTGAATTATCTTTATGAGTGACATTGCAGAAGGACTAGAAAGGAAGGTATGCCTGTATCTGGATGACTCAAAATCTGCAACAGAGTAGACACATGGGGGGTTGGTAAGAATATGAGAAGATCAAAAAAAGCAGGAAGAATGGTTACAGGTTTGGCAGCTGGGCTTCCATGCAAAAAAAAGTGTAAAATCATGCACTTGGGGCACAGAAACCTGGGACAACATATCAACTGGGAGGAGAAGTACTAGCAGTCACAAAACAGGAAAGGGATCTGGGGTAATAATTTCTTATTATCTGAAAGTAGCTAAACAGTGTGACAAGGCAGGGTAACAGGCTACCAGGATGCTCAGATACATAGGCAAGGACATCAACAGCAGAAAGAGGGGATAATTATACCCCTGCATAGATCACTAGTGAGACCCCACCTTGAGTACTGTATACAGTTCCAGATGCCCTACCTCCAAAAGGACATAGACAGGGTAGAGGTGGTACAAAGGAGGGCAAACAATATAGTGCAGGACCTGCATCAGGAGCCCTATGAAGAAAGGCTTAAGGAATTAAATATGTACTTCATAGAAGAAAAGAGTGAAAGGGGGGCAGGATACAAACATTCAAATGCCTCACAGGTATAAACAAGGTACAGGAAGGAGCATTTTCCATAGAAAGAGATGCTCAAGGACAAGGGGGCACACTATGAAGCTGGAGGGGGAGGCAGAGAGAAAATGTGAGGAAGTACTTCTTCATAATACAAATTACGATAAAAACAAAAATACTAACACTCAAAATATAACCAACAACAATACCAAAACCAAATGCAATGACAACAAAAATACTAAAACTCAAAATAAAAATGACAAAAATATAAACAAAATGAAAATTCTCATAATCGGAGATTCTATGATCTGAAGAGTGGAACACCACCTAACACAAAATGTTAAAAGTGACATTGTGGTAAAGTGTCTACCAGGAGTCTCTGCAAGTAGGGACACTAACCACATAAAGACAACTGTGCAGGAACCAGGGGATGTAACCCATATAACAATACACCTTGGTACCAAGGACTTGGCAAATCACACAGTTCAGGAGGCCAAGAAACACTTTGAGGACCTGGCCAACAAACTTTCTTCCATTCTGTCCAAATTAGCCTTCTCAGAAGTGCTGCCAGTGTGGGAAAAAGGAAAAAGCACCAAGCAAGTCAGAGAGATTGAAGTAGGTGAATTCAACTCATGGCTGTGTGATTAGTGCCAAGACAAGGGATACCACTACATAGGGAACTGGCACAACTTTTGGGAAAGAGCTTTTTTTTTAAATACGATGGATTGCACCTAAACAGAGAAGGTGTGTGAGCACTTTAACAAAAATTCAATGTCTATACAAATAGTTTAAACTAAATAAAGGGGAGTATGATGCAGCTCACACCCCTGTGTCAGTGGGCTGGTCGTCACTCCCAAAAACACCAAATGCACACACACATCCTCAGAAAACAAATCGGCCAACATCCGCCAGAACCAGCAACCTCCATAATCCCTTGGCCGGAAAGAGCAAACTGGAGCAGTCCAGGAAGAGGGTACAGCCTCACGCCAAAGAGGATGTACATTCCTAGAAAGCAATGGTTGCAAAAACTAAGAGCCTAAGCAACAAACTTTCCAAACTCACAGCCATCTTGGAAACAGACAGGTTGGACTAGGTGGCTGTAACAGAAACGTGGTTCACGGAAAACCACGGATGGGATATGGCCATTCCCAGTTACAATCTGTTCAGGAAAGGTTGGAAGGGCAAAAATAGAGGGGGGGGTAGCCATTTACATTCGGGAGGAAATAAAAGCCACAGAAGTAAAAGGGAAACCTTGGGACTTTGAGTCACTGTGGCTAACAGTAGATATGGGCAAGGGAAAACCCTTCAGAATTGGCATCATGTACAGGCCCCCAAATCAGGGAGATAAAGGAGACAAAGACCTAATAGAGGAAATCCACAAAACACCTGATTAAGGTGAAGTAATACTGGTGGGGGACTTCAACCTACCAGATATTAACTGGAGCACATTAATGGCAGCAACAACAAGAAGTAGGAATTTTTTATTGTCAATACAAGGCATGGGACTGTGCCAACTTATTAAAACCCCAACAAGGGGAGATGCCATTCTTGATCTTGTCCTCACAAACTTGGAAAGGATCAAGGACATCAAAGTGGGATGCCATATGGGCAACAGTAACCATCACATGGTAAGCTTTAAGGTAAACATAACACAGGACACCAGCCACATAAAGGTGCTAGATTTCAGAAAGGCTGACTTCCAAAAAATGAGGAACAACTTAAGTAGCCAGTTAATGGAAACAGAGGTTGAGGAGGTGGAGGTCATGTGGGAGAGACTCAAGAGAGCAATAAAGACTGCCACAGATCAATGTGCCAGATGGGTCAGCGAAGCAAAAAGAAAAAGAAATCCTCTATGGTTTTCCAAGGAAGTGGCTACCACAGTCAAAGAAAAAAAGATGTACAGCCTATACCAGGAAACCAAAACTGAGAAAAACTGGGAGTCATACAAGGAAAAAATGAGAGAGTTTAAGAAACAAATAAGAAAGGCAAAAGCCCAGATAGAGCAAAATATAGCAGAACGGGCAAAGAGAGGAGACAAGTCATTTTTTAGATACATTAGGGAATGTAGGAAGGCAAAAGGGGGGATAATAAAGATTGCTACTGAAGAAGGGGAATGCACCAAACATGACCCAGAGAAAGCCACAATCCTCAACAAATACTTCTGCTCAGTGTTTACCAAAGAGGACCCAGGGGATGGCCCACCCCTGAAAAAACACAACACCCCAGGACCAGGGGTAGGCATGAGCCCCTTTACAGAAGTCGAAGTACGTGAGGCACTAAATAAACTAAAAGCAGACAAAGCCATGGGATCAGACGAGATGCACCCCAGAATACTTAAGGAACTGGTGGCAGAATTAGCAGCCCCTCTGGCACTTCTATTCAGAAAATTCTTGAAGAGCAGTGTGGTACCTGAAGACTGGAAAAAGGCAACAGTGGCTCCACTTCACAAATCAGGCAGTTGTGAAGAGGTTAGTAATTACAGACTGGTGAGCCTCTCATCTATAGTAGGGTAACTAATGGAGACACTACTCAAACAGAGGATCATAGCATTCCTAGAAACTAGCGGACAGCAAGACCCTAAACAGCATGGTTTTACAGCAAGTAGGTCATGCCAGACAAATCTTCTTGAGTTTTTTGACTATGCTACAAAAATAGTGGACGATGGTGGGGCAGTAGATGTGGTCTGCCTAGACTTTAGTAAGGCCTTTGATTTGGTTCCACACAGAAGGCTGGTAAAGAAGCTTGACCACACAGGGGTTGGTCCAGAAGTAGTCAGATGGGTACAAAACTGGTTACATGGCAGAACCCAGAGGGTACAGGTTAATGGAATGCAATCGATGAAAGACAGGGTGACCAGCAGGGTGCCCCAGGGCTCAGTGCTGGTACCTCTGCTCTTCAATGTTTTTATAGCAGACATTGCTGATGGACTGGAAGGGAAGGTGTGTCTGTTCGCAGACGACACCAAGATGTGTAACCAGGTGGATACCTCAGAAGGTGTGAGCAAGATGGAAGCTGACCTCAAGAAATTAGAAGAATGGTCTGGAGTGTGGCCGCTGATATTTAATGCCAAAAAGTGCAAGGTCATGCACATAGGAAAGAAAAATCCAAGAAAGGAGTATTATCTAGGAGGCAACAGACTGGCGGCCTCAAACCAGGAAAGAGATCTGGGAATCATAATCTCAGATGACTTGAAGGTTAGTAGGCAGTGTAAGAAGGCAACATTGAAGGTCAACAGAATGCTGGGCTGCAGTGGGAGGTGAATCATGAGCAGGAGGAGAGAGATGGTACTACCACTGTAGAGATTGCTGGTCAGGCCTCACCTGGAATACGGAGTCCAATTCTGGAGGCCTCACCTCAGGAGGACATTGACAGGGTGGAAACAGTACAGAGAAAGGCAACAAAAATGATTCAGGGTCTGCAGTACATGTCCTATGAGTAAAGGCTTAGGAAACTGAATATGTACTCCCTGGAGCAGAGAAGAGAGAGAGGGGACGTGATTGAAACATTCAAGTAGATAAAAGGCATTAACAAGGTACAGGCACAGGAACTTTTTCATAATAAGAAGGGCTCCAGGACCAGGGGACATGATCTCATGCTGAAGGGAGGGAGGTTCTCTACCAACACCAGGAAGTTGTTCTTCACAGAAAGAGTGGTGGATGCGTGGAACAGCCTGCCTCAAGAGGTTGTGGGGGGTCAACACTGTGGGGGGGGGGATTCAAGAATGCATGGGATAGACACAAGGGAACCCTGACTTCAAAGGGCAACTAGAGTGTCAAAATAGGTCTAAAACAAATGGGCAGACTAGATGAACCTAGCGGTCTCCTCCTACCTTCAACTTCTATGTTTCTGTGTTTCAAGATACACAATACAAACGTGTACAGGCAAGACCCGGTACAACATTAATACAAGTGCCGAATATTCAGCATTGACAAATGCCTTCTATCTTCTGCTTTTATCCACATTTTCTGTTTTACTTTGTTTTTCCTGGCACCCACTGTTGTTACATTATTAGGCAGGCCCCATTTCTTCTTTCTTTCTTAAAGGCCCAGTTCACACCTTAAGAATTAATTTTTTTTAAGTTTCAAATGAAGTTAAAACATATAAAAACTTAATGGGAATCAAGAATTAAACTTACAAAACATATTGACTCGTCCACTTGGGAGGTGTTTAAACTTTTCTGAAACTTAGAAAACTGGGCCTGATTCTCAGCCACACTGGGTAGTACTAACTGGTGACAAAGACCACTTTGCACCAGTCAGTGCTTTGGCCAACCTCCTCCTGAGTGCCTGCAAATGTCATTGTGGTCAGTCAGGAAAGGGAGCAGAGGCTACCATCTAAATGACTAAGAGGGTCATTCACATACTGATAGCAAGCACTGCAAGTCCAGTCAGACCCATCTGCACTTTCTATACATAATAGAATGCAGTAGTGTGACTAGGCACAGCCACAGCCAAAGCTAAGATGTGCTCAGGGTGGGGGAACCCCTGGACCAAATGTGCAGGGGTAAGGGAGAAACTTAAGCAGTACCAGGGATAGCCTCAACTGGGAGAGCAGGTTGTTTGGGGGGGGCACAGGACTACCAGGGAGGTAAGCTACTTGGGTTCAGAAAGGGAACCTCTAGGTCACTAGGGAAATGTGATGGAGGGATAGGGAGGTGGGGACAGTCCCTGGCAGGATGCTTGTTTGCCCAGTGACATGGCCAAGGCTTAGCTTGGCATTGTGCCATGCACTTGGCATAATGCCATTCTGAGCTACAGTTCCAGGTGCATGCCGGGGGTTTAGCAGGTGCAACCCCCAGTTTCTCTTGATAACATCTAAACAGATTGTTTGCATTTTGCCAATATCTCAGGGAGAACTCCTCCCGCCTGCAACATGCACCCAGCTTCATGTATAGCAATTTTGGGGGGTGCATGGTGCAGGTGTAAAAAGGGACTGAGACTCAGACTACTGCAACAGAGAATCATCCCCAGTTTCTGGAGATGTGTGCTAGAACTAACATCACTGATAACTAAGAGTCACTTCAGTAACAAACAAGTTAAATTCTAAAGATGTGAAACTCTTTTGATCTGAGCATGTCATTTGTCTAATTGATACATTCCTTGCCAGCAGCACTAGCAAAGCCCTGTTCATCCATGATTTTGGTGAACTGGATGCTCTTCAAAGATATGAATGCAGAACACATACACATCTGAGGGTGATCACTTGAAAATCTTTTCAAATCTGAGCTCACACACAACGCACACTGGTAACACAATCATTTTTTAGAATTTTTCACCAAATTTACAACATGGGCTTTTTGGGGCATCCCCTCATGAACAGTGGCACTATCATTTTGTTAATCATTCCCAAAAAGGTGATTCCGCACAGAGACCGAAAAATCACCTTTCGGGACTGAGAAAGTAAATGACAGTGACATGTTCATGAGATGGAGGTCCCAAGAACCCCATGTTGAAAATTTGGTGCTAAAATTCCTAAAAATGGCTGAGATATCAATCTAAGTTGAAACCCCCCATGATCTTAGTTCCCTGCTCTTAGTTCCCTTCACACTCTATCCACCCCACCACCCTCCTACCCATCATCTTACATTCCCACCCCCACATCCATTTCTCTGCTCACTCTCATTCCAGTACAATTGTGTTGTAATTAATTATATTTTATGTTTCTTATAGCTTTTTGCCTAGACGTAGAACCTATTTAATGAGCTTGTACTCAAAGGTACTATCCAAGGTCTCAATGAATAAAAAAATAAATGAATAAATAAAGCTTACCATCATTTCTTCAGTTCGTAGTTTGGCTTTGAAGAGTGCAGACGTGTCTTGATTCAGAGAAGATCATGGCTGCCGACCTCCGGATAGTAAGTATGGGTGAGGGGTGTGGGGAGGTGGGTGCGCAGAGGAGGTGGGGATGGAGGAGGGTTGAGGGAGACAATGGTGGACTGTTTTCTTGTTTACGAGGGAACCACAAGGAAGGTTTTCTTTATTTACACGGGTCACACACACACAAAAATAAATAGGCACACTGGGGTGGGCCTCCAGTGTGCCACAATTCAGAGGGGGGGATGCTGACATGGGGATTGGGCACCTCAATGTCAGCAAGCTGTATAGACGGGTTGAGGGGCACATCTGACACCAGGAGTGGGCATCTCTGTGCCAAAAAGGGAACAGAAACTGTTTAATTGGGAAAGACACACTAAGAGGGGGGATGCCAACACAGGAATTGGGCACCTTGATGTCGGCTTTTCAGGACTGTGTGGCAGGCAGCAGGAGCCACCATGTTACAGTGTGCCACATAATGTGGGGGGGGGGGCATGCCGACATGGGGATTGGACACCCCGATGTCAGTTTTGTGGGGATTGTGTGGTGGATGGCAGGAGCCACCATATTTATTGAAATGTTTCACCAGGAAAGGCACGTAATGGAGGCGTGTCATCTGCCTCTGCAATGACGAGCCTGTCTCTGATTGCAGCAGCAGATTTCTTTCAACTCCATGGCTCTCTTTGAAACTGCTGTTATCTGCATCATGCTCACTGGTTGGTGGCTGAGGGATGCACCCACTAAAGCATCCCCTGCATTCACCACAACACTGACACACCTCCGAAAGTGCTACTATGGCAAGATGTTGCTTGTGTGTGTGCGCAAGCCAGCATAAAAATATATCCAGCCACTGTAATTGAAGTCAACAGAGCAGCTAAGCCAAAGTTAAGATGCCTTTAATTTCAGGAGAGAAATAGTTAGAGGCAATTGATGCTAATGAGGTATGTGTCCTATATTTATCTATCTCAATTGCTCTCTTTTTCTCGCCTTCCTACTATCTAATCCCCTGACCCTCAGCAGCAAGTATCCAGTGAGACAGCAGCTCAGGGAGACTTGGGTGGTTGAAGAAACACAGATGTTTCTTGCCATGGTTTAATTTTGTATTCATTTGGAAAAGTGAAGATAGCGGGCTGATCAAGAGACTGTGTAAGGCTATAGACATACAAAGAGTATTGAAAAAAATGAAAAATGTGTGCACTGCTTGTTGATAGTCACTTTGCTACCCTCCACCTAACCCCCCTTATTATTCAGGCAACAACTGCTACGGTACTGCTTGAAACAAACAAGTGGATTGGATTTTTGTAATGGCTGAAGATGCATGTCCTACAACTGTCTCAAGTTCAGATGCTGCTTAGACCACCTAATAAGTTTAATAAAATCTTTGGTTCAGATGTGATTTTTGTCAAAAAGTGACCCATAGAACATTTTTACACAAGTTACAACCGACTGCAGAAGCTGTTGCAAAAACTCATCTGTTTTTTTGCAGCTAATCTTTTTATTGTAATTATTGTGATTATACATACAAATACACTACATTCTCCAATACACACTTACATAAATTCTTAATTAGAGAAGAAAAAAACATGTTGTTTGAAGTATTATACAATGATATTAAAGGGGAAAACAAATGTTGAGAAAACAATATGTAGCAGTACAATATGTATGATAGAGAGAAAATGTGGCAATTTATGGTTCAAGGGGTAAAAGGAGTAGATACAAACAAGAAATATGAGCAGTCGTGATTGTACTTCTAGTATGCTGTAATTTAATACAAGTATGTGTAAGATTGTATAAAGGAAGAACATAAAAAAGAGAAAAATATCCAAGAAAGTAAACAAGAATGAAGAGGGAAAGGGAAGAAGAAATAAAGGAGATAAAAAGAAAGAGAGGAGATGAAAAAGGAATGAAAGAGCTAGAAGCGAGATTCCAATGTGAACATATAACAACCCATGGATTAAATGACGATGTGTGTAGACATGTTTAAATATTTAAAATAGTCCTGCCAGCATCTATTATATAAATGAAGTCGGTCAGAGGCTAAGTGTGACATACAATTAAGGATGGTGTATTGAGATAGTTGTTTGAGAATATCCGTGAGGGTGGGAATGATGTTGGATCTCCAATGCATTAGTATAAGGCATTTAACTTGAAGGAATAGTAGGGATATTCTGAGAATGGGATATTTTGTATGAATGAGCATTGAAAATACCAGGTATGCAATGTTTTGATCTAATGCAAAGGATAGACCAATCTTTTTCATTGCAAAGAAGTGAGTATGATGCCAAAGATTGTGCATGGGAGGACAATGCCATAAAATATGTAGTAAATTGCCACTGGGAGAGTTACAGCACCAACATTTATTGTTGTTCATTAAGCCCATTTTTTGCAAAATCTCAGGAGTTCTGTACCATAGATGTAGAATTTTGGTTTGTATGAGTGAACTGCGATTATCCTGGAAAGATTTATGGCAGGATAGCCAGCAGTTATGCCATTGTGAATTGGTTATGTTATAATTTAAAAGGGTACTCCATTTATTTTTTTGCAATGATAGATTGATCTGGAATTGTATTTCTGATATGTTTGTAAATGATGCCATTTAATTTAGAGTTTGTGTCAATCCATTTAGAAATAAAAGTATCATATATAGATTGATGAGGAATAGTAGGAAGATAAAGGTTCTATACCATGCGTAACTGCAAATATTTCCAGAAACTGTCCTGGGGAACACGCCATTGTTTGCGCAGGTCAGAAAAGGATTTTAATTTGAGAGTCTGAGGTATAAGTATATCCTCCAAGAAAAAAATGCCGGTTTTTCCAATTAGAACAAAAAATTGGGTGATTATCAAGAGTGATGTTGCGGTTCCCCCAAACGGGGGCATATATGAGAGGGGTTGGGTTGGATTTAAGGCATTTATGAATTATTTTCCAGTAGTATATGGATGATGCTATAGTAGGGTGAGATTTTAAAATGGGGGGAGGAGGGTTATAAATGAAGGAAGTGGTGACATTGGCTGGACATAGACATATTGACCCACACCGGTGATTTATTGCTGGGTTTATTAAACCCTTTGACAGTTTGGGCAGTGCGGAAGGCCCAAAAATATGCTTGGAACCAGGGGAGCCTGAAGCCCCCTTTGGACCAGTGGGAACGCAGTTTGTTACGACTAAATCTGAGAATTTTGCCTTCCCATAAAAAATTGCCAATTATATCATCAATTCTGACAAAAAAAAAAGTAGGACATGTTAAAGAGATATTAGAAAATAGATACAGTATTTTGGGAGCTATTGACATCTTGATAGCAGAGATTTTCCCATTAAAAGAGAGGTTAAGCAGTTTCCATCTGTTGAGAGTGTTTTTAATATTTGCTAATAACGGGGAAAAATTGGTGTCCCATATCTTGCCTAATTTAGAGGTGATCTGTATTCCAAAGTAAGAGATACCTTGAGGGGCCCAAAGAAAACCTAATATTGTATTCATAGAAGGGTTACAAAAATTGTTCAATGACATTGTTTCTGATATGTTTAGATTAGAGTGAGCCCAGAAAGTGAAGTAAAGTTGCTAAGTAATTTAATTAAGAGTGGTCCCGAAATTTCAAGATTTTCGAGTAGAATGAGAAGGTCATCAGTGTAGAATAGTGAAGTGTAGCGAGAATTATCAATGGGAATATCTTGGATCATGGAGAACTGACGAAGAGCAGCTGATAGGGGTTCCATAGCTAGAATAAAAAGAGTGGGGGATAAGGGGCACCCTTGCCTGGTACCTCTTACCAGATAAAGGATGAGGACAGAGTAGAGTTAGTAAGAACCTGGGCAGAGGGGAGGGTGTATAGTAATTGAGTCCATGTACAAAATTTATTAGTGACACCAAAGTGGGATAGAACATGATACAAATATGTTCAGTTGAGAGAATCGAATGGCTTTTCAAAGTCGATGGCTATAGCTGCGGCAGATGATTTAAGAGATTTAGCTTTGTAGATTAAATTAAATAATGAACATACATGATCAGAACCAGTTCTATTTTTGAAAAATCCAGCTGGGGAGGTGTGGCCAAGTTTTGAAATTATTGATTCTTAACAAATATTTAATATTTTGCCAAAAATGTCCTCGTCTGTATTAAGTAATGATATCGGTCTGTAACTGGATGGGAGAGAAGGGTCTTTATCTTTTTTTGGTAGGGCAGTTATAATGGCTTCTGTCATAGAATAGGGAAGTTTACCGTGTGAAGATGTTTCTTTGAAGACCTTAAACAGTAAGGGGCATAAGATGTCAGCTAGGGGTTTAGAAAAGTCGACGGAAAAACCATCACTCCCAGGAGCTTTACCAAATTTAAGGGAATTTAGCACTGCTTGTATCTCTTTTAGGGAAAAGGGTTCATCTAGCAAAGCCATATCTTGTTGGGAGAGGCGTGGTAACTGTAAATTGTCCAGAAATTGTTGTATATATTCAGGTTGTGGGGGAGTGGGGTGAGAGTATAATTGTTGGTAGAAGGATTGCATAATATGGTTAATTGAGGGATTATCTGTATGGATTTTGCCTGAAAGATCTTTTAAACCGGCAATATGTCTCTCCATCTGTTGATTCTTGAGTTGATATGCAAGCAGCTTCCCGTATTTATCCCCTTGTTATCAGTAATGGTGTTTAAGTCTAAAGAGGGTGAGTTCAGCTTTCCTGGATATTAATTTGGTGATTTTAATTCTAAACTGAAGAATTTCAAAGTGAAGTTGTGAGTTATTATCTGGATTTTTTGTTTTATAATATTGGGTTTCTTTTTCTTTAAGAGATTTCTCTAAATCGGCCAATTGCTGTTCAAACTTATCTGTTTTGAAAATACAGATCCTGCATTTTGCCAGTCAGCAGTCACAGATGCTGGCATTTGTGCCCGCGTCTGTCCCTTTCAAAATCCTACCCAATACATTTTATTGTATTGTCTGGAAGGTTGTACATTCTTTATTCCCCCCCCACAAGACCCCCAACCCCTCTCCTCAATCTAAACAACTCTATAATATCTGACCCTTTCAGCAGTCATCTCTGTATTTAGCAGCTACTTTACCTCTTGTGCCTCTGCCCTTCTATCCTTGCTCCTTTTCCTCCCTCCTCCTCACCCCTACCCTAACTCTAGTAATAATGTCCCCCTAAACAAGCCTCTTTCTCCTTCTCCCCAAGACCCCCCTCTGCCATTCTGGAAGCCCTCCTGGCTTTAAACCCCTCCAAAGGCAGCTCACCCGATGGGTTAGATCCTAAGCTACTGTACTTAGCTGCCCACACAATATCCCCCCCTTTGACTGACCTTTTAAATTTATCCTTCTCTTCTGCTTCTGTCCCAAATGCCTGGAAGCATGCTATAGTTCTGCCACTCCCTAAGGGTGGTGACCCCTCCTCTCCCAGCAACTATAGACCTATATCTCTCCTCTTTATCCTTGCTAAATTGCAAGAGTATATGGTTCTCTCATAACTGTCTTCTTACCTCACTGACTCCTGCTTCTTCAGCCCCTTCCAAGCTGGTTTCCATAAGTTACACTCTACCATCACTTCCCTGCTTTGGCTACTGACTCCATCCTCACTGGGATAGATCGTGGCCTAATCACATCTGCTGTCTTCATCGACCTCACTAAGGCATTCAACACAGTCTCCCACCCCCTGCTTCCAAACAATCTCTCTTCAGCTGGGCAATCGGACTCAGCCACAAACTGGTCAGGGCCTGCCTTGTAGGTAGGTCACAATTAATTAGAACTGCAGACTCCATATCTACTCCTCTCTCCATTAACAATGGTGTGCCCCAGGGCTCAGTACTAGGTCCCCTCCTATTCTCAATATTTCTAAAAACCCTTCCCTCTGTCCGCACGTCAACCTCCATCCACATGTATGCAGATGACACTGTCCTGTACATCTCTGGCCATTTTCTGTCTGCTGTAGCATCCATACTCCAGCTTGACTTCAATAAGGTTCAGCATTGGCTATGCTCACATCAATGTTTTCTAAATTCTAAAAGAAGACAGTTTCCA
This sequence comes from Neoceratodus forsteri, assembly GCA_016271365.2. NCBI lineage: Eukaryota > Metazoa > Chordata > Ceratodontiformes > Ceratodontidae > Neoceratodus > Neoceratodus forsteri. Next base: position 82,609,516 of record CM057453.1, read on the forward strand.
TAACTTTTGGCACAAGGCAGAGACTCTCTCAGCTCCCCTACCTTCCTTCCTTCCACACCCATAATGGGACAACTTTGGAGGACACCTCCTCCTTTAGATACCTTGGGATATGGCTAGACCAAAACCTCAACTTTTCTGGACATGAGGACGTTATCCTAAAAAAAAGTGAACCCCAAGCTAGATGCACTATACAGGAACCGAAGTTGCATATCACTATCGACCAGGCGGGTTCTTGTCCAGAAAATGATACTTCCTATCTTAGACTATGGTGCTGTAGTCTACAGTACTGTTGCCAAAACTTCCTTAACCAGATTGGACATCATCTTCCACTCCTTCTGCCGCTTTGCTTTGGACCCCCCCCCTCACACAGTCATCATTGTGATCTCTACAAATCTCTTGCATTTCCATCTCTTGAAACCAGGTGGCTTTCCCACTGTGCCAAATTAATCTCCAAATTCTGGTTTGGTTCCTTCCCTTGTACCTCTCCTCCTCCCATATGCCGATGGGACAGTGACACCCCCACAGCAAAAACCACACAGAGAAACCCCAATGGCAATGGACATTACAGCGATGGGGATTCCACGGCGATGGTCTGTTTAGCAAAGGGGGGTAGGCATCTAACTCCACTGTCTGTTTGACATGCAGTTAGTAATCTACAGTGGGGGGTGTGGGGGGCAGAGCCCCCCCACATTGCTGTTGCCATGTTGCTGGTCGGTTTCGAGATGCATCCATTTTGTGGATGTTGGCATGCTTGCAGTGCTGTGGGGGTGTCACTGCAGCATATTAAAAAACTCCTCCTCCATACCCAGCCACTCCCTGAGATCTAATGACCCTAGGACCTTGAAGGTCCCTCACTGCTCTACCTCTTTGCTCTGCTGCTCTACCTCTGCTGCTTTTTCTCATCATTTCTCTAAACTTTGGAATTCTCTTCCGCCAACAAATTAGACACTCCACTTCCTTCTCATCATTCTCTATATCTTTACACAACTTAATTTCCCACACTTGCAATTGTGTTTCAGTTACCCCCCCATGCTAGTCCACTCAGTTCTCATAAAACTGGCTACTGTTTCTCAGCTTGTTGTTTTGCTTCCCAATGCATTTGGGTCATCTCTGTGTATAACTGTAATTTGAGTAAATGCTATTTAATTTAGCAGTTATGCTTTGATCAGTTAATTGTCAGTTAGTCATGTATCATAGTAAAATATCTAGTGTATTGTTACTCCTACTGCCTTTCACCTAATTCAGATTGGACCCTTTGCACATATCTGTTGTCTTAAAGCATCAGTGCAATGAAAAACGTTATTCCAAAAAAGTTAATTTTCTGTTATAATTATGAAAAATATTGACAGAACTGTTTATTTGGGTTTTCCGGATGCGTCCTATGCTGTGTACTGTACATTTGCGTTTTTGACTGGATTCTTACTATCCTCGTGTCCTCAATATACTTTCTATGCAAAAATGTGGTGGCCATCTTTTTTTCTTGAGAAATAATTACTTTACAACCTTCATAAAATTCTTAAATGATTATGAAAACTGAAAATGATACCATCAAAATAAACTGGAAGACATCTGGCATTGATTAGGAAGAAAAAATGATAGGGTCAAATTGTAGCCCATTTTCGTTGCACTGCTGCTTTAAGCACTTTAAAAGTTATCTTCTCATGTATGTGTTTGTAAATCATATCTAAGAATGTATGTTAAGAACTATGTTATTATGTTAATTATGTTGTTACTCCCACTCCCTTTCCCCCCAGGATGCACCTGGAAACGAGCAACTTGTTGCTCAGTGTGCCTTTCTTGGTGAAACTTTTCAATAAATAAATAAATAAATAATTTATTCATTTATTAATGGCCTCAGAAAAAAAAAGTCTGACTGATTATATGGTTGTAACACCATGTTTTCCCAAATGGCAGACCTTGATGGCTTCCCAGAAGCCAGCCAAAACCTTTCTTTATCATATTAATTATGTAAGCAGCATGGCACGACATGGGTAGGCTACTATCAGGTCATCCCACTCCTCACACCAAACAGAATGAACCAAATGTGAGTGCTGTTCACCATGGGTGTTGGATTACTGATTGATAAATTGCCCCCCTGGAGTGGCTTTACCACTGTTGTAAAACACAATAAAGTGCTTTGGCTGTTTTAATGTATAAGAAAATAAGTGACTCAAAGTTCCTCTGTGCATGTCCTTACCTCACACAACAGCAGGGAGCACACACCACCTGTGCAAATACCATGCAGCTCCCACATGGTTCTCAACCTATAAGAATGCTGGATTCCCAGATGCACTTTTATATAGTGTCTTTATTTCATCAAGTTTTTGACCTGGAAGAAATGGCATAGATTTGTTGATCCATCAGGAACAATTGAAAGTATTGTTTTTCCCCATTTTTGTTTTATTAATTTGCCCAGGATATCACAATTGAGTCTCGCCATCTCATTTTGAGGGGGGTTCTGATTTACCCTAATTGTGCAGATGGGAAGATGGGAGGACTTATCAAAAGAAGATGACACAGTTAATAAGTGAATAGTGTGGTGGGACAGAAACTGGGCTCTCCTGTCTCGTAGTGCAGTACTCTAACCATTTCATCACAAGCTGCCTTCTCTGATGCATTGATGTATTGTGGGAGAAATGCACTCAGATGTCAGCAGGCAGGCTTGTACCTGATTTGTACACAATCATCTCAGAAGAACTACATATCATCCCTACCATCCAGCATACCTCTCAGCTGTCTCTCATTATAATGAATGCCCTTCATTTTGCCCCTCAGAAGCGCTCTGTCCCACATCTGTCCCACATTAGAAAGGTACAGCACACATAGAAGAAAAGGCAGCAAACTCAGACTTTGGAGCAAAAATCCTCAACATTCTATGATACTAAAGTAGCATTAAACTTTGAACAAATAAAAGTGCTGGTGCCGTCAGTGTTGTGAGCTTGCATTTACATACCGTAGTTGAGAATGCATCTCTCACTGTAAGAACCAGTGTCCCACATTATCCATCATTTTAAATATTTGTGTTCCTCATTTTGGCGACAAATGACTGAGAAGTATGCTGTCCAGAGATGGGTCTGTGACCACAGTAGCTGGGGAAGTGTGTGGTGAGGGGGATAGCATGTCAATAATGATGCTCACTGTGAAGGGATAAATGGACATAACCCTCCTTCTCCAGGACCCCAATGCTGGGGTATAAGAATACAATATCTTACAGTATAGATCCATAGACAATGCAGTAGGAGGTGGAAAGGAGAATCAGTAATGGATGATGAGTGAGATTTATGAAGAAGACAAACAAACAATAATAATAATAATAAAAAAGAACTGCTTATTTCTGATTCAAGTAGAATTGCACTCATGGCAATGGAGCCCCCCCCAACCCCGAAATGAAATTAGGGGTAACCTGTGCACAGGTCATGTGACAAATTTAACCTCTTGCTCGTCCATGTTGTTGTGCCTTTAGACAAAATGAAATCCATTTCTAAACTAATCTCACAGTAAATGTTTGTCAGGCTGACTTGGGCAGAACAGTTTAGGTTCCCTAGATAGTGGAAACTCCACCTGAATGTAACTTTTCTGAACGCATTTTACTACATTTGCACATACAGTCATGAATATAACAGCACAGAGGCAGGAAAAAAGAGACCTGCATATGATTACACACTGAAGGATAACTTGTAGATATTTTCAAGTCTAGAATGAAGCTACTGCAAATGTACATTTTGATATGAAACCTTTTATGAAGAGTCAGTCCTAAATGTGTTTCTCTGATCTGCCAGATATTCAGCAACCCAATTCAGTTTTTAGCATTTTAAATAAATATTAAATGAAAAGCATTTTAGTGAAAAGAAAGAAGTGGCCATGACCTTCAAATAGGTTTTTCACTTGTTTCTGCATGGTTGAATGTGATGATATTTTGTAGTCCATTTGAAGGTTATTTAACAACTCTGTCTTGCACTTATGGCATGACTTTGGCAGGTCCTAGTGGAACACACACGTATAAATAAATTAAATAAAATGGGTAGCTAAACTAGAGCTATGATTAGCTGAGAGCTCTCACATGACTTTGCTGTGCTATTCCTTAGTGTGGTTTAATTTACTAGTAGTTTATTTATTTTACCAGGATAAGGCTCCATTGAGAAAGCTCATTTTCAAGGAGGTCCTGGGTAGGACAGTATACATTATAACAATCAGGATGAGATACATAGACATATAGTACATGTTTACACAATAGGTTCAGTTCCAATACATATTTTACAGATTAATAGTGGGATATAACTTGACAGAGTGAGCTTGCATCTGAAGAGGAAAAGGAAAAATAGAGAATTCTGGAACATCTGTTATTATTAATACAATTGTGATCCTACATTCAGTCCTTTTAGGACAATGAGCTATCAGGTAACATAGCATAGAAACATAGACTCTGACAGCAGATAAGGACCACTTGGCCCACCCAGTTTGTGCATTTCCCTACTTATTGGACAAGCTGCAGATCCTAGATAACCAAAAGCCTACTTCTTCCTACCCCCCATCAGAATTGCCTTATGTCTGTCCCATGCGTTTTTGAATTCCTCCACTGTTTTTGACCCCACAACTTCCTCAGGAAAGCCGTTCCATGTGTCCACCACCTTCTCCCTGAAAAAACACTTCCTCATGTTTCCCCTGAGCCATCCCCCTCTATCTTAAAATTGTGCCCCCTTGTTCTTGCACATCTCTTTTTCTGTTGATTCCCTTGAGGTACTTGAAAGGTTCTGTCATGTCCCCCCCCTTTCCTTGAGGGTATACCTATTAAGCTCCTTTAGTCTATCTTCATATGGCTTCTGGTGCAGACCCTGCACCATTTTAGTTGCCCTCCTCTGAACTGCCTCCATCCTGTCTATGTCATTGTGGAGATGGGGTCTTCAGAACTGCACGCAGTACTCCAGATGCGGTCTCACCAACTGTCTGTACAGAGGGATAACAACTTCCTGTTTTCTACTGGTAATGGCTCTCCTTATGCATCCCAGTATCCCCAAGCCCTCCTTACTGCCTTCCCACATTGCTTGCCTACATTTAGGACTTCTGATATGACTACCCCAAGGTCCCTTTCATTTTTGTTGTTTTTAGTACCTCCCCCCATTGTGTACTCTTCCCCTGGGTTTCTGTTTCCCAGATGCATTACTTTGCACTTCTTTGCATTGAATCTAAGCTGCCGTACATTTCACCATTCCTCCAACCTTGCCAAGTCCCTTCTCATCCTTTCCACCCCCCATTACGACACATACATGTGTTTTTACTTAGACTTCTGATCATCGAGTTGAACATTGTGCAGCTGACCATGCAAGTGAGCTGAAGGGATTTCTGTAGCGTAGTCCATAAAGTTGGAATGACACAACTTATGGTCATTTTTCCATTGCGGGTGGAAAACTTTGGAGTAGCAAATAGTAGATAACTCCTTTTCCTTAGGGAGTAACCACCATTGGATATTTTAAATAACATTGTGATGTAGCTAGGGACCTTTTCAGTGAGCACTTTAGATGCCTAGTCATAAGAGTTCTTTAGTCTTCTATCTAGAGACGACCAGCTGACAGACTCATATAATTTGCAGTGGTGGGCTCTGTATGCCATATTCATAATGAATCTCAGGGCTCTATGATAGAGGACATACAACCTGTGCAAGTGGGATGGAGAGCACTGACCATAGAGCATAATCTAAGAGAGGTAGAAATGTAGGTGGGTCTTGACCTTCGGGCCTTTGAAAGGGATTGTGCCCCATACAATGTGGCATAATAGGCCCTGATGTCACTGACCATTACAACCACCAGGCCACCGGTGAAACTGGATGCACAGCAATGTGCACTACCTTGGGTGTGGACATGTCCATGGTGCTGTTTGCCTCTCTGGTCTGCCCTGTTGGGCATTGAAGGTAGTGGTGTTGGGTCCTGGGTGTCTCTGGCACTCTGCACTATTGTCTCTGCATTGAATTCCTCCATGCTATTCTCTTCTACGTAACAACATGGGGTGGTCCACATGCCCTATATGATGGGGTCAAGGGGAGAATTTGCATATCCTTGGCCCACCCATGGTGTGGGTTGTGTGGGGTGCTGCATATCCCCCTGAGGTCCCACCTCCAGTGTCCATGGACACTACATGTCTGTTGGTGCATACTGCATTCTGTGAGTGGCTTGCATGGCATGTAGCTGCCCGCTGTTTGTCCAACACATTTCCACGTCCTTTATGCACTTTCATGCATTGGGCCCAAATACCAGGGGCCAGATTTTCAAACAGCCAAATATGGCCATGGGACTAAGTTGAAAGCTTTTCTAAATCGACAAAGATGGCGGTTTTGAAGTGGCCCTGGTCCATCACTGTGTGGATGGCACTGGTGAGCCTGAGGAGGGAGTAAGTGGTGGAGTGGTGTTTGCGAAAGCCAGACTGGAAGGGGGTGAAAAAGGAAAAGAGTCGAGGATGGGGAGAGTTGGGACAGAACTATGTGCTCTTGGAGTTTAGATAAATTAGAGAGGAAGGAGATAGGGTGGAAGTTGCAGGGAGAGGAGGAGTCACCTTGTTTTTGTGGGGGTATAACTGTTACATGCTTCGAGGTATCTGGAACAGAGGCAAGGGAGAAGGAGAGGTTGAGAAGGGAGGAGATGGGAAAGGCAATGGCAGGGGCAGAGAGGTGAAGGAGCTTAGGGTCTACATAATCAGGGCTCCCACCTTTCTGGAGGTTGAGAGCCAGAAGGGCTGTTAGAGAAGTAGCTGGGGTAACTGGTGAGAAGGAGAAAGGAAATTCAGGCGTGTCCAGGGGGCAGGGTGGGAGGTGGTAGGGGGGAATGTGGAGAGGATTGAGGTGGCACAGGTGGTAAAGCAGGCATTGAAAGCAGAGGCTACAGAAAGGAGGGTCAGAGATAATGGAGTCACCTACCTTGAGGATGGGAGGGGCGGACTTGGAAGGGGGAGAAGAGGGCATGGGTGACTTTCCAGAATTTGGTATGCTGGTTAAGATTTTTCTCAAAAGAGGAGGAAAAGAACTCAGCTTTTGCTGAGCTGGTGGCTCTAGTACAAGTATTACTCGAGGCGCCATACCAGATAAGGTCTACCAGCGTGCCAGAGGATTTTTACCCCTTCCATGTCAGGTCATGTGAATGGAGGCAAGCCAGACGTTCAGCTGATATCCAGGAGAGGTGAGAACCTCTGACCCAGGTTTTCCGAAGGGGAGCATGCTGATCCCAGATTGATAAAAGTTTGGAGTGGAAGCAGTTGAGGGCTTGGTTTATATTGGTGGCCTCAGAGATAGGGGACCTATCGGTTGATTGTAGATCAGCATGCAGACAGGATAGATTAATCAATTGGAAGAACCTGATCTATATAATTTTAGGGGGGATTCAATGAATTTTTTACATGCAGTATACCATATGGTGGTGACTGAGTGTATCGGGGAGGGTGCCAGCATCAGTGATGTGAAGTGGGTGATTTGCGAGAACCCAGTCCAGTAGCAAGTGGTTTTGGGATTTACAGTTGTGGCAGCTAGGGACTGAGATAAGTTGTGTAAGGTTTTGCCAGAGTTTAAAGTTAGCATGGGAAAGCCAGTTAATGTTGAAGTCTCTCAGAATGAGAAGCTCACCAGAGGGGGCATGTGAGGAGGTGGTAATTCTGAGTTCAGAGACAGAAGAAGTAGATAGCACTGGTCAGCAACAGATGCCTGCCACAAAAATGGGAAGGTAGAAAGGGAGAGAGAGTTTGAGGATGAGGAGTTCGTAGTCAGCAGGGGAGGTGATAGCACAGTGATAAACTGAATAGAGGAAGAGAGGTAGATGGCGATACCTCCACCATTCATGGTGCGGTCATGCTGGGTGAGTGTGAAACCAGAGATGGTAACTGCAGAACTGGGTATCTTGGGGGAAAGACAAGCTTCCAATACTATCAGGACATCAGGCTGGAGGGAAATCATGAGGGGTTGTAGCTGGTCAGTTTTGGGCAGGAGTCTGTGGATATTGATGTGGGTTACCCTTAGTTCTTTGAGGAGCTCGGTGGGAATGGAGTGAGCAGGACCATGGTTAGACTCAGCTTCATCAGTTATGAGGAGTAACAGAGGTAGGATGAGCTTGATGGGGAGAGGGAAGCAACGGTGATGCAGTGAAGATGATGGGGGAGTGGGGGTAGGAGGGTAGGAGGGGAGGGAGGTTCTGATGGGCAGCAGGTGAAGTCAGGAGGAGACAGATGGGAGGAGGGAACAGTCTGGAAATCAGGGGGAGTGAGGAGGGGAGGAAGCAGGAGGAGGGGAGGGTGGGGAGGAGAAGGGAGGGAGGGTAGAAGAGGGGGCAAAGGAGGATGGGGTGGAGAAGTGAAGCTGGCGGGGGGGAGAGGTTGTGGGAAACAGAAAGGGTAGGAGGGATAGGATGAAGGGAAGTGTGCTAGAAAGTTGCATGACCAGGAGAGAGGGGTGGTAGCTAGGGGCAGACAAGGGAAGGGTAGGTAGCTATGAGGAATCACAGGGGTAAGAGCTAGAAGGAACCAGGCATGGGGAGGAGGTGAGAATAGATGTAGAGGCCCTAACTAGGAGATGCAGGAAAAGAGGAAGAGAGAGGAGGCAAGAAGATAGAATGGTTATCCATTGATTTTAGAACTAAGAAAAGGGAAGTACAAGTTGGTACACAACACAAATGGACGGCCTGGTGAAGCTAGAGTATGGTAGGATCAGCAATTACAGCTGAGGCTGGAGTGTATATACAAGTGCTAGAGGCATAAGTTATGTATGAGGTAGGAGGTAGTTTTACAGGGAAGCAACAGCACTGCAAGCAGTAGATAGTACTAATTTAGAGTAGACAGGCTGAAAGAAGACAGAGTCATGTGTTATAAGGCATGGCAATTTAGCAGAAGAACTAATTTAAAGTAGATAGGCTGAAAGAAAATTGAGTCAACTGCTAGAAGGCATGGCAATTTAGCAGAAACCGGAGGCAGCAAGGGGGCCATTACAGTAGGGAGAATGACAGACAACTGCAGAGGTATGAATTTGCAAAGAACAGGTGACCGTAAGAGGGCTGTGGTACCAGATAAATGTTTATAAATTGTACATGGATATTGTTGCACTTACTAGATAATATCAAGCAGGTGGCAGGGAAGTGCTACGTTACAAGTGCTGAGAAAGGATTCCAGACAAGAATGCTGCAGTATTAAGTAATGTTTATAGATAAATATTGTTACCCTTGCTAGGTGATATAGAACAGGTGGCAGAGAGATATGGGAGTTATAAGTATTAAGGTGGGATGGCGGGGGCTGCGTGGGTGAGTTATTTGCCTGTGGTGCCCACAAAGCAGAGCTGTATGATCTCCAAAACTAATGTGCTCCTTGGTCAGAACCTGGGGTTCCCAATCAGCATGTCCCATCAGTGTGGAGAGGGCAGGGGAACTAGCCCCCTCCACCCAGTTCCAGGTGCAGGAGCAGCAGTAATTTCACTTTTACAACACTGGAGCTAACAGCAAAGGAAACTGGTAAGTGTGAAGGAATTTTTCCTATATGCAGAATAACAACACATACTGTACACACATCTTTGTATTGAAGAACAATCATTAAAATATTTTTAGCCATATGCACTGGGTAGCAAGTTATATCTGCATATCAGTTTGGCTCTTATTTGCTGTACTAGTCTGTTTTGAAAACAAAGAAAATGTAAAAACCATTCCCTATTACAAAAGCACAAAACATTTGTTTGAGCATTATTTCCACAGTTTAAAATCTACACTTTGGCCCAGATATTCAAAAGGGTTGTGCATGGCGCAACACAACCCACTGATGCGCCCCAGTGAGATATTTAAAAGGGAAAAGTGCGCCGTACAAATCCCAATGCGCCGAGGCGCATCAGTAATGTATGCAGGCACAGGTGGGGGGGCTTGCCCATGCATAACCTGCACAGCCCGACATTCAGCCCGGCCGTGAGTTATGCAGGCACAACTCCTACCTGTGCCTGCACAAAGTTACGCCTAAAAAAAAAGGAACAAGTCGAGGGCCACCCACAGGTGAGCTGCCGCATTGCAGGGTGCAACACAGCAGCTGTCACCTGTCGGTGGCCATCACCTGTTCCTGCCGCACCTGGCAGCGTCCCCCCATGCCCCGATCGCGGGCATCAGACATCCCCCCCAAAGTCCAATATCCCTGGTGGTCCAGTGGACCACACAGAACCCAATTGTGGGTGGCATTCCTCACCCCCCGAAGTCCGATATCTCTGGTGATCTAGTGGAACCCCCACCCGCCCACTGAGCCCCACCACCCCGCTCCCCGTCAGCTGGTGGGCAGCAGCACCGCACCTGCCTGCCACCCTACTGTCCGCCGACTGACAGCTCGGTAGGGCTGCACGCCCATTGGTTCAGAGCATGAGCCAATGGGCGTGCAGCCCATACCGTACTAGGCAGTCCAGATATGTGAATGAATCGCTGTTGTCTTTAACCACTTCAGCTCATCATTATACCATGGCAAGCTTCGGCAGGAGGTTAGTGTGTTGATATGGACTGGTGTGGCAGAGTCCAGGTCCAGTGCCACTGAAACTGCCAAACTGTACCTGTCTATGCTGCTCCTGAATCCCTCTCGCATGCTAACTCCATGCTTGCAACATCCAGTACACCCATGAGATTTTCTGGCTCTAGATTATGTAATGGGCAGCACTGGACCTTCTCTGAGGGTGGGCTAGAGGGATGTTGGGGTGTATTAGTAGGGGTATCACAAGCCACAAGAGGGAGGTAATAATCCCTCTTTACAAGACACTGGTTATGCCCCATCTGGAGTACTTCCTGCAGTACTGGAGGCCACATCTGCACATGAACATTAACAAAATAGAGGCAGTCCAGAGAACAGCAACCAAAATGGTGCAGGGAATGCATCAAAAAACATATGAGGACAGATTAACGGAGCTCAATATGTATTCCCTAGAGCAAAGGAGGGAGAGGGGTGATATGATTGAAACATTCAAACATCTTAAGGGCATTAACAAGGTGAAACAGTCTAACATGTTTTAATAAAAGGAAAATAGCATTACAAGAGGACACAGGATGAGATTAAAGGGAGGCCATATAAGGGGCAATGTGAGGAAGTTCTTTTTTCACCGAAGGGGTGGTGGATGCATGGAACGGCCTACCTCAGGAAGTGATGGATATGAATACAGTGCAGGGCTTCAAACAGGCGTGGAATAATCATAAGGGAGCAACACAGATGAGTATGCATGGATAAGCCATTGACAGAGTAAAGGCCTATGGCACATTCATTAGGTAGAAAAAATGGGCAGAGTAAATGGGCCTTGCGGTCCTTATCTGCTGTCAACTTCTATGTTTCTGTTTCTATGTTACAGCCAGGTCTCAGTGATACATACCAGATTGCTGCATGAATCTACAATCAAATCCAATATCAGGGCCATTTTATTCCTTAGCGATCTGGTATCATACAACATTCCATAAAATGAAGGGGCAGGAGTAGTTTCTCCTTCAGTTACCTGTCCACTACTGCTAGAAGGCTCCTTGGGGGTTGGGACATATCATGAGAATCCCACTTCCCATCACTCCTATACCCAGGGTGCCGACTTGGCCTGACGCTCTCAATCCAACTCTCTCCAACACTCACCCCAGATCATATCTCCATCCCGTGCCCTGTCCTCTCAGAATCCTCAATCCTCTGCAGTGGTCCAAGAATGAAATTGAAAAGGCTGGGGTCCAAAAAGGATGCAGCTGTTGAAGTAGTCCCAGGGAGTAGGTGTGTGTATGTGTCATGGACCCATCATACATCCCTCAGTTAAAAACCTTATAACACAGTCCTGATAGCCCTAAAAAAATACAAACAACTCCACCTCCACCACTAACATCCCACCCAATTACACACCCTTTAAAACCCCAAAAAACAGTCACTCCAACTGTGTAAGCCAGTCTCTGACAGAAAGTGTGGCAACATTTGATTCAGCATTCTTTTATGTCCCATGAATTCAGTTCTGCTTTGAGAATTTGGCCAAAAACATTTTGACTCCCTATGCAGTGACTGATTGACAGTGCAAAGTTGTGTACGTGTTTTGTTAGAATCATAGAAAATGTGACGGCAGAAAAGGACCCTCTTGGCCTGAGTCTTCCCCATCCCTCCTACCCTATCTGCCCCTCTTGCACTGAGATCCCCTCCTCCACCCCATGGACAGCCCCCTGTGTCTGTTCCATGTCCTCTTGAATCCCTCCACCATTTCAGCCCCCATCACCTCCTCTGACAGCCTGTTCCATGGTGCCACCACCCTGTCACTGAAGTTACGCTCCCTCACACTCCCCCTAAACCTTCCCCCTCCACCCTTAGTTCATGATCCGTAGTTCTTGCACCTACCTTCGCTGTGAATAAGCTCTCCTTTACTTTATTGATACCCTTCACATACTTGAATGTTTCTATCATGTCCCCCCTCTCCCTTCTGGTCTCCAGTGGGTACAAATCCAACACCTTCAACATATCCTCATACGGCTTCCCATTCAACCCACGCACCATCTTAGTGGCCCTTCTCTGAACCCTTTCAATTCCATCTATGACGTTCCGTAGGTTAGGTGTCCAGAACTGAAGCTCGTACTCCAGGTGAGGCCTCACCATGGATTTGTAAAGAGGCAGCAGCACCTCCCACCTTCTGCTCATGATACCTCTTCCTATGTACGCCAGGATTCTACTCACTTTGCCCACGGCCTTGCTGCAGTAGGTCCCTACCTTAAGGCTGTCTGAAATTATGATCCCCAGATCCCTGTCCTGCTCAGTTGCTTTCATCCCCCCCCCCCCCGTGTGTACTTTGCTTGCGGGTTATGCCTCCCCATGTGCATTACTGTGCATTTATTTGGCATTGGATTTCAGCTGACATGTTTCTGATCACCCCTCCAGCAACCTTAGATCTTCCCTCATTACCTCCGTCCACTCCCTCTGGGGTGTCCACTCTGTTGCAGATATTTGTATCATCTGCAAACAGGCAGACCTTCCCCTGCAGACCCTCCACTATGTCACTGATATAGATGTTAACCAGGATGGGCCCCAGCACTTACCCCTGGGGGACCACACTCATCACCCCATCTCCCTTGAATATACCCCTTTTACCACCACCCTCTGGCTTCTACCCATCAGCTAGTTCTTCACCCACATTGTTATTTTCTCTCCCACCACCAAACTCTCCAGTTTATTTACCAGCTGTCTGTGGGGAAGAGCGTCGAAGGCCTTCCCAAAGTCCAGATAGGCCACATCCACTGCCCCTCCCTGATCAACCACCCTTGTCACCCAATCGAAGAACTCAATAAGGTTTGTCTGACATGACCTCCCCTGTGTGAAGCCATGTTGAGGGATGTCCTGCAGCCCACTATCCAACAAGTAGCTGACCACTCTCTTTCAATATCGCCTCCATCACCTTACCCACCATACATTTCTTTAAACTTTCTTTCATTAAGCTTTCAATAATGTCCAAGGTAAATGCTTGGCTCGAGAACACAAGTACAGACTACATACACTATATGCAGACTGAGAAAAATTGCCACATATTCAAACTACAAAACATGACAAATAAACAGTTGGAGCAAATGATAATTTAACATAGAAACATAGACTTTGATGGCAGATAAGGATTGCATGGCCCACCTAGTCAGCCCATTTCTCTACCTACAGGATAAGCTGCAGATCCTAGTTAACCAACAGCCTATTTCTTCCTACCCCCCCACAAAAATTGCCTTATGTCTGTCCCATGCATTCTTGAATTCTCCCACAGTTTTGGACCCCATAGCCTCCTCAGGAAGGCTGTTCCATGTGTCCACCTCCCTCTCTGTGAAAAAATACTTCCTCACATTGCCCCTGAACTGCCCTCCCATCTTTAAATTGTGTCCCCTTGTTCTTGCACATCTCTTTTTCTGAAAGATGCTACCCTCTTGGACTTTGTTGATTTCACTGAGGTACTTAAAAGTTTCTATCATGTACCCACCTCTCCCTCCTTTCCTCAAGGGTATACATATTAAGCTCCTTTAGTCTCTCCTTGTATGGCTTCTCTTGCAGACCCTGCACCATTTTAGTTGCCCTCCTCTGGACTGCCTCTATCCTGTCTATGTCCTTGCGGAGATAGGGTCTCCAGAACTGGTTGCAGTACTCCAGATGGGGTCTCACCAACTGTCTGTACAGAGGGATAACAACTTCCTGTTTTCTGCTGGTGATGCCTCTCCCTATACATCCCAGTTTCTCCGCAGCCCTCCCTACTGCCTTCTCACATTGCTTGCTAACCTTAAGGTCATCTGATATGATTACCCCCAGGTCCCTTTCCATTTTTGTTGTTGTTATTACCTCCCTCCATTGTGTAATCTTCCCATGGGTTTTTGTTTCCCAGGTGCATTATTTTGCACCTCTTTGCATTGAATCCAAGCTGTCATACTTCTGACCATTCCTCCAACCTTGCTAAGTCCCTTCTCATCCTTTCCACACCTCCTTGTGTATCAACCCTGTTGCAGATCTTTGTGTCATCTGCAAAGAGGCATACTTTTCCTTCCAGTCCCTCTGCAATGTCACTTATAAAGACATTAAAAAGAACTGGACCCAGTACTGAACCCTGTGGTACCCCACTAGTAACCCCTCTTTCTTCAGAGTGGACTCCATTTACAATTACTTTCTGTGTCCTGTTGTCCAGCCAATTTTCTACCCAGGCTATTACACTGGGATCCACTCCCAGGCTGATTAATTTGACTATTAATCTTTTGTGTGGGACTGTGTCAAATGCCTTGCTAAAGTCTAGGTAAGCCATGTCCACAACCCCTCCCTGGTCTACTGCTTTTGTCACCCAGTCAAAGAAATCAATTAGATTCATCTGACATGACCTTCCCGCTGTGAACCCATGCTACCTTGGGTCCTGTGCCCCACTGGCCTGTAGGTACTCAAAAATTCTTTCCTTCAGAAGTGATTCTATCACTTTCCCTACCACAGAGGTCAAACTGACAGGTCTGTAGTTTCCTGCCTCTGTCCTGCTCCCACTTTTGTGAAGGGGAATCACATCCGCCCTCCTCCAGTCCTCAGATACCACACTATCCTCCCATGATTTGTTAAAAAGGGTAGTCAGTGGTTTCACTATTTCTCCCCTTAATTCTTTTAGCATTCTGGAGTGAATTCTGTCAGGCCCCATTGCTTTATCCACCTTTAGTTTTAGGAGTTCTTTCAGAACCCTTTCTTCTGTGAAAGGACTGAGATCGACCTCCCTATCCAGGGTGCTTCTGTTAATTGGATTAGGCACCTCTTCCTCCCCCTTTTTTGTGACTACTGAGCAGAAATATTTGTTCAGTATTCCTGCTTTTTCACTGTCCCTCTCTGCCCACCCACTGTCCATTCTATTCAGCCTCACTATCCCTCCCTTTGTCTTTCTACACTCCCTGATGTACCTATAACAGGTTTTATCCCCCTTCTTAATCGAGTTGGCTATCTTTTCCTCAGTTTGGGCCTTTGTTATTCTGACTTCCCTCCCTGCTTCCTTCTGCCTTAACTGGTACAGCTCTTTGTCCTGCTCCTCTGTGTTTCCTTATACTTCTGAAAGCTATCTTTTTCTCCCTGACATTCCCCACCATCTCTTTTGAGAACCATAGTGGCTTTTTCTTTCATTTTGATTTGTTTATTTGCTTCACACAAAGGCTTGCTGACTCTGTGAAGGCAGTTTTGATGTTTCCCTATTGTTGCTCCACCCCTCCTTCTAGCCTATTTGCTAGTACTTTTCTAAGGCACGCTCCCATATTGCCAATGTCAGCCCTCCTGAAGTCCAGTACCCTCACTTTTGTATGGCTTGACTTTGTAGCTGAGTTTATCGTGAATCACGCTGTTTGGTGGTCACTTGTTCCCAGATGGCTACCCACTTCTAGATCTGAGATCCTCTTACTGTCCCCATTTGAGAGTATGAGGGCTAGGATTGCTCCCTCATGAGTGGGTTCCAAAACTAGCTGTCTGAGGCATGCCACCTGTAGGGCATCGAGAATGGCCCTGCTCTTGGATGTGGCTGCAGCAAATGTGCTCCAGTTAACATCTGGCATATTCAGGTCTCCCATCAACAGTATCTCCCCTTTCTCTGCCATCCTAAGAATATCTCCTATCATATCCTTGTCCATTCCCTCCCCCTGACATGGAGGTCTGTATACAACCCCTGTGCGGATTGTGGTGCCGTTTCTAGTCTCTAAAGTGACCCACAGTGCCTTCTCTCCTCCCTGTTTACTCTTTTGTTCAGTTGGTTTTATCCCTTCCCTTACATAGAGAGCTACTCCTCCCCCTCTTCTCCCCTCCCTGTCTCTCATGTAGGTTGTGTACCTTGGTATGTTAACATCCCAGTCATGGTTCTCTGTGTACCATGTTTTTGTGACTGCTACGATATCCAGGCATCCCTGTTTCATCAAGGCCACCAGTTCAGGGAGCTTGTTGCCCAGACTACGGGCATTGGTACTCATTACCCTCCATTTCCTGATGACCTTACCCCTTTTTGCCCCATCCCTGTCCTTATTGCCTTTGTCACTTTCTCCATTTACCCCTTCACTTCTCCCTATTGACATCTCTAAGTTGGTAATTACCTCACTTACTACCCTGACTTTTTGGGGGGGGCTAGGATTTCCCTGCTCCTTTCCAGTGCCTGCCCCCTTGGCTAGTTTAAGTGCATGACAGTGAAGCATTTAAACCTATCACCTAGGATCCTGGTTCCCCTCCTGGACAGATGCAGACCATCACTCCAGTATAGGCCTGCATCACTCCAGGTGGCCCCCCAGTCCCCAATGAAGCCAAATCCCTGAGCTCTGCTCCAGTTTTTCAACCACTGATTGAATCCCATGGTGTGGAGCACCCTAGCCTCACGTATGCCATAGACAGGCAGCACCTACGAGAAGGTTTCCTTGCATGCTACTTGTCTAAGGCCCCTTCCCAACTCCACAAATTCTTCGTGCACTGCTCTGATCCTTTTTTTAGCTAGGTCATTTGTCCCTAGGTGGACAATGACATCCAGCTCCCTCCCCTGTGCAGCTGCTCCGGCTATCCTGAGGATTCGCTATCTGTCCCTCTAAGCCATGGTGCCAAGCAGGCGCCTTACCTTCCTCTCCCCTTCCTCCCCCAGTTTTACCTTCCTAACAATGGAGTCCCCCACCAGGGGTTGTTTCCTTCCCCTATGGGATCCCATGCCACCCTTCTTTGGGTCTCCTTTGTGGAAGTTCCCAGCATCCTCCTTGGTCTCCACTGCAAATGCCTCCATAGAGGAACCACACTTTGTCAGAATGGCATATGAATTGTGGAGAGGTACAACTGGAGGAATGCACCTCTGTTCCACCATCCTCACCCTCTCTGAGACTACTGTGGTCCAACCACTCCTCTTTCTTGGCAATGTCTGAGGCAACGACAGTGGACCTGGTGGTCTCTGGATGGGAGAGGAGGTCCCACAAATCCTGGCCAACTCAGCCTGGAGATAAGCAACCTCCTCCCTCAGCCCAGAGAGGTGCCTGCAGATGGGACAACACTGCAACCTCCAGAACGTCTCCCGGAAGACTGCTGCTCCACAGCCACTGCACTGCACCACTCCCATCATGTCTTATTTCTGGCCCCTTCACTGTTGTTTGGAATACTTACTCTTTCCTCTGTATATTTATTTTTTTTCTCCCTACTTACTTACTGCCTCTGTGCCCTTTAAGCTCCTGATCTTCCTGTTCTAAGACAAGAAGTTCCTATATTTCTCAGTAGTCCCCTTACTTGCTCAGAGTCAGACCTCCAGCAGCTGCGGGGGGGATGGAGATCTACTCTTGACCTTCTAGGATGGTGAGTCTTTTGTGGCTCAGTGATCACTCACTTCCTGCTCCCAAACAGGAAGTTCCTGTTGTCAGTCAAATCCTGTGCCTATAAAAGTAGAACTAGCTTTCGGTGGGAGAGTGGAGGGTGGAGGGAGGGAAGGAGAGCAATATAGTCCCAGTAAAGAAGTCCAGTCACAACAGCAGCTCCTTGTCCTGGTGTTCTCTGACAATACTCTGGCAGAAGCTATCTAGGGCAGTGTTTCAATCTGGCTTTTAACCTGGCTTCCTTCTAGCTAAGCCACTCCCCCTACTTAACAGATCTTTACACACTTAGTTAAATTGCACAGATAACAATCCCCTTCAGCCACCTGAGATTAACTCCTAGGTAACTGCTCAGATAATTCACATCAGCCAACTCAGACAATTTCCCAGCATTATATTACTCTCACCCACATACAGATCATAATGGAGAAAAAGTAGTGTACATGGAGATGCATTTAAACAATATGAGCTTTAACAAAGTAATTTTCTGCAAAAAAATCAGTAAGAATTGAAGCTTAATATTACTAATGGAGGGAGATACATTAGAGCAAAAAAATTCCTCTAATGCTTGGTAAAGTGTGAATCAGTGGCATAGTGTTTCTCAGTGTTTAAATGATCATGTGATGCAGCATTTGCGTTACCCTAACTTTGGCACAATCCCACCAAGAACTGGTGTGCAACTATTTTTCTGTGCCTGGAAAGGGAGTGCAGATGGTAGGGCAAATGCAATGCTGCATCGCATTATGTTGCAAACCCAGAGAAACCCCACGCCACAGATTCAACATGCTTCAGGGAAATAGTTTTTACCATAACATCACAGTTCCTTCCATTTGTGGCATTAAGTTTCAATCCTAACTTATGCTTTAACATAGTTTTTTTTTGCAAAGAATAAATATATTTTACTACACTACTATAAGGGTGTAGATGGCACTTTAATGTTTAACATTTATATTCTACTGCTTGCAACTTGTCCATCCTTGGACCACAAGACTTGCAAATGGACAAGCACACCCTTTGTGGTAGTATTTTACACCCTGAAAAGTTTAGTCAATTTCAGTTCTGCTGTTTATTATGTATAGTTTGTTGCACTCTTTACCATGCGACTAAAAGGTAGAGAGGGCACTTTCATTTTACAGCCCTTATATTTGGCCACTTGCAACTCAGACATATTTGGACCATGAGACTGCAAATAGGCATGCCCACCTTTTGTGGTAAGGCGTTATGACCTGCCAAGTTAAGTAAACATCAGTGCAGCTGTTTTTAAGATATAGTTTGTTAAAAACTCTGAGCAGTCTTCATTCAGTCCAGTTCAATCTACCAGTCGTTCCTTCTGCAGTCATCATTCAGTCAGCCCATTTCTGAATCATGCCATCAGACTCTATGAATTCATTTCTACTGACCATTATCATATTCCCAGAATCTTACTCACCTGCTCCCTTTGAAGGCCACATCTTTAGGATGAGTCCCTCATCAGACAGGGGTCCTTCTCAGGCTGCTTGCCTCCTGCGGCACCTCCTAGCAGTCCTACCGGGTGGTGAGAAGATCCAGTGCTCAGGGGAAAGCTTCAGCCATGCAGATCCATAGTTGCTGTCACCTTTCAATATAGCATTAAGACTTCAGCTGCCGGAGGGTGGGACCCTAAGCCCCCATGGGTTGCTTTAGCAGTGCAGATTATGATTGCAGCACCTCTGAAAGCTGGTCTCCCTGCATCTGCCTAAGGTTAACTTAGTCTCATTCTGTATCCCCGTCATTTAATTTTCAGTCAAGGTTAGGCCTCCGCACAACCTTGAAGCTGGGTGTTAGCCTTTCAGCAGTCACTATTCTTCTCATTCCATGTTCGGTGGGGTGGTCCTCCTTCAAACGGGAACATGCTTTAGCTGTGAGACTGATTTATAGCACTCCCACAATGTCACCCCCTTAGAGGGATAGAGCAAGGGTTATCCCTCCAAATGTTTTCCCCTGAACTGGAATTCCAAATGAACAACGTAAGCCATAATGTTAGTACTTTCGTCAGGAGGGATGGTGGCTAAGGTTTTGGATCCCCAGACGTTTCCTCCAAAGCTTTTTTTTTGTCTCTTCTGAGTGCCAAAGGCCATAATGAGGTCTTTATTATACCTTTTACCTAATAGTAGGGTTTCCACTGTCAGCTCGGGTTAGATGGTAACTTGCCTCATCTTACAATCCTGCCATTCACCTTGTTCTCTCCTGTCATGCCTCTGTCTGCTATCAGTCATCACCAACAGTTGTTTATGTCATCACTCTGCTCCTCTGTGTTTTCAGATCCTGTTTTGCAGTTCTCTTGGGCTGCTTTCTAAGTTACCTGTAGCCTAAACAAATCATGTTCCTGTGGCACCACAAGGGGTGGAACACTCTTCAAGAGCTGTCTTCACGGTACCCCAACAAGTGGTAGTCACTCAGGGGACAGGCATGTGAATGACCAAAATCACTAAGGTACATATGATAGTCTGATTACACAACTAGTCATTGGCTAGCAACATGTTACACAAGTTTTACTCCACACTGGTTGCATATGTCTATTAAACTAAACAATGGATGGAATTTGAAACCTGAAACATTAATGTACTCTATGTTAGATCCTGTCTCAAAAGTTTGCCATTTGAGATTTGGAAAATAAAAATGTTTTATAAAACGTACGAAAAAAATAAAATCCACCATCTGAACATGCCAATGTAAGCCACCTCTCTCAGGGCTGGCTTACTATGCAGTACTCTTCCCTGTATGACTAGGCTCCTGTTTTGGGCATTTTACATTCTGGCACCCAAGGTGTCATTGCTCTGTGCCTAGGTTTAAAAGTGAGAAGTTTCCCTGCAAAGGGTGAGCTGGTGGGCTGTATGTACGGCAAGTCGGGGAAACGTTTCAAACCCCTGGCCTGAGAGGTACTGGCTCTGCTAGAATCAATTTCTATACAGGGTTTTCCTTTTATTTTTCAATGGGGAGAATGTCAGGAGTGTGGTGACCATGGAGACTGAGGTCCTGGGGGCTCAGCATTCTGGAAGGACAGCAGTTGGAAGACAGCCTGTTTAGGCTGGTTTCAGGATGCCTAGTGCTCAAAAGAAGGAAGGTATGGCAATGGGGCTGTCTTGGCAGTGGCAGGGCCACAGTAGGGCCCCTTGGAGGTGGCAGCCCCAAGGAGGTTATTATCCCGGTGTGGCATACTGTCGAGATGAGCTGGGTGGTTGCATTCTGGGATTCACTTTATTGGGCCTGCTGTGCCCTTGTCTGTGGTACAATCCATGTTAGACCCATTAAAAGAAATGCAGGAAAGTGCAACAGAAAGGAGGGAGCTGTGTTGCTCACTCTGAGGTTTAAGTCAGGCATCTTGATTCATGGGAAAGAGGGTCATTAACTGGTTGGGTTTTCAAGGCAAGGTTTTCAGGATGGCCGCGGTATGGGTTAAAGGCTGCAAAAAATCCCTGGTATCAGTTATTTTGGGGTGGGGAGTAAGGCACTCCCCTGGTATTGGTTGTGGACATATTTTCATGCCCTCTCAGGTCCTGAGCTTTGTTTCGCCTCTTGGTAACTGCATGGAGTCTGCACCTGGTTTAATCTTTTAGGCCTGTGTTAAACACTTTTATTAGCCTGGTACTATTTAGTACCTCTCATTCCATGCCCTACGTCTTGTTCTGTCTCCTGCCCCATGGAGCTGTGCACTAAATTTAATTATTTATTTATTTTTAAGATGAGAACAGAATGAAATTTATTTTGTGGTTTTACTTCGGGTGTGCTGGAATTATTGAATGAACTAACTGATTACTTCTTTCCAAGAAGCCATTTCCAGCTGTGTCCTACTGGGCCTGGCCTGAAGCTGCAGCAGAGGGGTAAGCAGAAGTTTGTTGGAGTGTTGCCAATCTGCACTACGCTGCTAGAACTGCAGTTAAGGTAAGGCCTGGTTTTTCTTGTGATCTGCTGGCCTTACCTTTTCCCTGGAAAGTTTTCGGTTTGTACCCCCGCAGGCTACTATCAAGACCCTGGACAGAAACAGGGTGATAAAGTGGTGTGTTACAAATGTGGGGGCTCATCCACGGTTTGTTAAAATCAGGACTGAGTGCTTTGGGGTTGGACTAAATGAGGCTAGGGTCCCCGCTGTCGGTAGGCCTGAATATTTGGTTGTGTGTCAATAGGGACCACCATTGTGGGGTGTTTGGTGCTCTTTTCCATCTTCCAGCAAGGGAAGGCACCAGACAGCTAAAGGGGAAGGTCAGCTGAGTTAAAGCCATGCCACTGATTGGCTCAGGCATCACCCGTGTGAGGAATGTGCAGAGAAGTCACCATTTTCTCCATGTGCTTGTGGTAGCAAGATGCAACTTGTGGTAGAAAAAGTAAAAGCAGTTATGGCTGAGAAGGTTCCCGATGAGCCCCAGGCCATCATTCCAGCCTCCCTATTGTCCTGGCTGTGGAAGTCAGCAGAAAGGGGAGTGGTGGAGGAAAAATGTGTACATTGTGGATTCCAAGGAGAGAGAATAGTTTGGTTGCCTTTATTCTCTGATTGTTCCAGAGGGTCTTCATCAGGACTATTCGTGGGCACCACTTTCAGCTATGCCTGGCACTGCCCCGCTCTGGCATTGGTGGGTGCTGCATCACTAGTGTCGCAAGGGAATCTGGATGTATTTGAAGAAACTAAGTCATTTGAATCATCAGAAGATGTAAAACCACATGTTCCTTTGGGTGAGGCAAGTAAGGGGGCACCCCGATGTAGTTGTGGAGGCCATGGAGGAGGACCCTTGTGAGGGTGCTGTGGGGCACAATCGTCTGCCCAGCCCCACAGTACCCACCACCATTGACTATCCTGTTGACAGAGGGAGAGGTAGGGGATGGGGATTTAAAACTGGCAATCCCCCATGGCCCAGGGGGTTGGCTGCAAGTCCTCTACCTGGCGACAGTGGCCCTTTGGATGCCCCAGGTGGAGAGTTTTCCTACTTAAGTACCACGGTTAAAGTGAAGATGGAGGAAGAGGAGAGTGAAGCTGTGTTGGAGATGCCAGCTGTGTTACCTTCCTGGTCAAGCTCTGAATGCCTATCAATTTCCTGACCAGGAGGTGTACAGAGCCATTCCTTACCCTTATGAACACCTTGTTTTACAGCTGCCAAACAACACTCCATGCCTCCTGGTGCTGTGCAAGGCCACCCATGTCAGGATGGATGGACTTTTGAGTAGCAACCCAGTGAATGTGCCCTACAGGACTCAGGTGTGGCTGGAGCCAGGTACCGCTCAGTGGACTAGTGTTCAAGATCTGCCTCAGTGGTTGCAAGTGGAGAGGTGGGTGAGGCATAGAATACATACTGAGTATCTGAGTGCCGAGTACCCTTACGTCTCAGAAAGGCTGTGGGATATTATTGAGGAAAAGTGACCTGACAGGGTGTTTTGGGGAATGGTCCAAGAGCTCCAACAGTGGAAAGAGTCATCCAGCCCACCAACTCAGGAGGTCATCCAGAAAGCCCGGACTTTGTGTCATTCGTTGCCCTGGGTAGGATTAACTTTATTCAGACATTATGGTCTTGTCCAGGATGTGGCTGCTGGTTGTTGCATGATGCACTATATAATATCTACTGACTCATTTGCTAACGAAACTACCAAGCAAAACCCTGCCTATTATTTTCCCTGTGACGGAGGGCCCACCATCTAGAGGAAGATGCCCAGTGCCTGTGGTCTGCCAGGACTGTTCTTCAAGTTGTTCAGCTTTTCCTAGTTGAAGGTAAAGAAGAAATCTTTAACAAGAGACTGTTCCCAGTGGATAATGCTGCAGGACTGTTCCTCAAGGAATTAAAGAATGGGACTGTTTGATCTATCTCCCCCACTGTGACTGTTCATTCCTGTGGTCAAAACAAAAAAAAAGAGGTTTTGTGTTCCCTGTTGGAATAGGCATAAGGGAGCAACACAGATGAGTATGCATGGATAAGCCATTAACAGAGTAAAGGCCTATGGCACATTCATAAGGTAGAAAAAATTGGCAGAGTAAATGGGCCTTGCGGTCCTTATCTGCTGTCAACTTCTACGTTTCTGTTTCTATGTTACAGCCAGGTCTCAGTGATACATACCAGATTGCTGCATGAATCTACAATCAAATCCAATATCAGGGCCATTTTATTCTTTAGTGATCTGGTATCATACAACATTCCATAAAGGGAAGGGCAGGAGTAGTTTCTCCTCAGCTACCTGTCCACTACTGCTAGAAGGCTCCTTGGGGATTGGGACATATCATGAGAATCCCACTTCCCATCACTCCTATACCCAGGGTGCCGACTTGGCCTGACGCTCTCAATCCAACTCTCTCCAGCACTCACCCCAGATCATGTCTCCATCCCGTGCCCTGTCCTCTCAGAATCCTCAGTCTTCTGCAGTGGCCCAAGAATAAACTTGGAAAGGCTGGGGTCCAAAAAGGATGCAACTGTTGAAGTAGTCCCAGGCAGTAGATGTGTAGGTGTCATGGACCCATCATATATCCCTCAGTTAAAAACCTTATAACACAGCCCTGGTAGCCCTAAAAAAAATACAAACAACTCCACCTCCACCACTAACATCCCACCCAATTACACGCCCTTTAAAACCCCACAAAACAGTCACTCCAACTGTGTAAGCCAGTCTCTGACAAAAAGTGTGGCAACATTTGGTTCAGCTTTCTGTTATGTCCCATGAATTCAGTTCTGCTTTGAGAATTTGGCCAAAAACATTTTGACTCCTTATGCAGTGACTGATTGACAGTGCAAAGTTGTGTACGTGTTTTGTTAGAATCATAGAAAATGTGACGGCAGAAAAGGACCCTCTTGGCCCGAGTCTTCCCCATCCCTCCTACCCTATCTGCCCCTCTTGCACTGAGATCCCCTCCTCCACCCCATGGACAGCCCCCAGAGTCTGTTCCATGTCCTCTTGAATCCCTCCACCATTTCAGCCCCCACCACCTCCTCTGACAGCCTGTTCCATGGTGCCACCACCCTGTCACTGAAGTAACGCTCCCTCACACTCCCCCTAAACCTTCCCCCACCACCCTTAGTTCATGACCCCTAGTTCTTGCACCTACCTTCACTGTGAATAAGCTCTCCCTTACTTTATTGATCCCCTTCATGTACTTAAATGTTTGTATCATATCTCCCCTCTCCCTTCTGGTCCCCAGTGGGTACAAATCCAACACCTTCAACCTATCCTCATAGCGCTTCCCATCAGGGGCGTCATGCAGTCAGAAATTTTGGAGAGGCACAAAATCCAAACCTCTCTAGGGAGGTCCAGGGCATGCTCCCCCAGGAAAAGTTTGAAAAATTGAAGTCAAAAGGTGCATTTTGGTGACTTTGAGCCGGCCAAAAAGCTGTTCCCCAATAAGCCAAATGCCACAATACTGATATAGGTTAGAGGAATGATCAAACGCAAAGCAAGCATTTCAGACATTCTGGTTTCTATGCGAAAAGTTTGAAAAATACAACTCACAGATATTTGCAGCACTTAGAAATATGCTGACTGGATATTAAGCATATATTTTCAATATCATTAAGCTTCTTGGTACAATTTCACCAAACAAGTTCACATTCCTCTAGGAATGTTACACAATTTGCTTTCATTTTTGACAGAAGAGGGCCGGCAGAGTCTTATTCTTTCTCATTAGGCTTGAGAAGAGGGCTGAATGCCAGATCTGCAATTATAGCCCCCTTATGATGCCCATGTTTGTAACACAGCATACCAGTTCTCAACTCAGGCCTCATGATCTGGGAAGGTAAAATATGCATGTTCTGCTTTCATGTGTTTGACTCATTTGAGTTTGAGGATATGTAAGCCTCACTGAAATGGAAGCAGAGTGCCCTGGGATAGAAAACCACTGAAATTATGACAGACAACAGCAAGGGCACTTGATAACTCTCTCAGAATCAGCCCTCTGGTGCAACACAAACTTACGTCTGTTACACACAGAACTCTCAGCTGAAAAAAATGCAGCCAGTGAGCAGGGAGAGCGAATTAGCCAACAGCTCATCGGCTTACACTGCTCAAGAAAGTGATGTCCAAGAACTATTGTAATAAGCACATAAAGCCTTCATAAATGCATTAAAAGCTTGGCTGCAGGTGCAGCATTGAGGGTTACGTTTCTGGAACCTAGACCGATGTCATTTCAGTGATGCACTACGAAATATGTAACCTGCAATAAGCATCTTTCTCAAAAATCCCAGGAAGAAAAACGAGTATGGCAGTGACACACAATAGTTAGCATTGCAAAAAGTCAACAGTAGGTGTAGTGCAGTAAACTGCTATGAATTAACAGATGCTACAGTCAATGCTCAACTTTAGTGTTAGTTGTCTGTGTTATACCTGCAAGGTCTCTTACCCTCTCTCTCTTTTCGGAACATAAAACTTCAGTTGAAAGTGGCACCTGGGAAAGCAGTTTGTTGAAAATATTGTAAGCTCTAGTGATAAAAAAGAACAGCAGCAAAGTGGCACATCAGCAGCAGCAGCAAGGTGCTACTACTACATTACAGCACCTCTTTCTATGTGGAGAAAACTCAAGGGAAAAGACTTCTGTGGTTTAGCGAAGCCTACTATAAGGTCTGTCTGGGGCTACCACCACACCACCACCTCAGCTTTGTTTGTCCCACTCCCTCCCTCTTTCTCTCTCTCACCTGGTACACTCAGGACAGGCTGCTACTGCTCAGAAGGTGATGCCCTGCGATTCCTGCCTCTAGTCTGCACCCCCACTCAGTCTGACTCATCGACAGGGGAGAGGTGTGCCACAATAGTGAGCGAGCGATACAGTCAATGATTTTATTATTCTATTTGAAAGGAGGTAATACTGACAGTCAGTATAACCTCCTTTCAAATAGAATAATAAATCAGGAAACTGAGGAAAGTTTGAAAATAACTAAGCAAAGCGGGGTGTGTGAGTGAGTGACAGAGCCTGAACTTATGTGAGTGCTACGGCGGGTACGCTTGGCCTGGTTGAGTAGATCAGTACAGTACCTAGTCTGCTCTGATACTGGGAGGTGGGCCTGGGTTTGGGTTGGCACAGCGTGGCAATGCTGGGTATCAAAAAAACTGCTTCCTAGCCTTGATTCCATCCCCTGAGTGAGGTACTGACCTTTCTTAAACTAGGAAGCAGCCAGGAACTTCAGTCTTCTTGTGTTCTGCTCTGGAGGAACACACCGACCGACTGCACTCTCCACTCTCTCACTTGTCTCATCTCAAACAGAATGCCCGACTGTCCGGTCAGAGAATAGTGGTGTGCTCAACTGAATGGTGACGATGACGAGCGAGAACCAATTTGCCGCGTGAACTATTTCTTTGAGCCTCAGCTGTGATTGGCTGCTGGCTGGCAGTTACCACCTGCACCAATCAACTGTCTGTTGCCATCTGTCTCTCTTTCTTTGTTTTCACAGGCGCTCATCAGATCAGCTCTGAAGCCAGTCACCAGCCCAGTGGAAGCAAGTACCTTTTTCTTTAAAACTGTGGCTCTCAGTCTTCCCACACGCTTACACCAATCAATTCGGAACCACCACCAAAAAGATGTTGAAAATACACCATTTTCTTTTTGGCCAGCAAGACAGTAAAAAAATAAAATACTAAATACATTTTGTTTTAATAACCTTCACAACAATGCCCCCTCGGGCCCTATGGGCATGACGCCACTGCTTCCCATTCAACCCATGCACCATCTTAGTGGCCCTTCTCTGAACCCTTTCAATTCCATCTGTGTTCTTCTGTAGGTTAGGTGTCCAGAACTGAAGCTCGTACTCCAGGTGAGGCCTCACCATGGATTTGTAAAGTGGCAGCAGCACCTCCCACCTTCTGCTCATTATACTTCTCCCTATGTACGCCAGGATTCTACTCATTTTGCCCACGGCCTTGCTGCAGTAGGTCCCTTCCTTAAGGCTGTCTGAAATTATGATCCCCAAATCCCTCTCCTGCTCAGTTGCTTTCATACGGCCCCCCCCCCCCGTGTGTACTTTGTTTGTGGGTTATGCCTCCCCATGTACATTACTGTGCATTTTTTTGGCATTGGATTTCAGCTGCCATGTTTCTGATCACCCCTCCAGCAACCTTAGATCTTCCCTCATTGCCTCCGTCCACTCCCTCTGGGGTGTCCACTCTATTGCAGATCTTCGTATCATCTGCAAACAGGCAGACATTCCCTGCAGCCCCTCCACTATGTCACTGATGTAGATGTTAACCAGGATGGGCCCTAGCACTCACCCCTGGGAGACCCCGCTCATCACCCCTATCTCCCTTGAATATACCTCATTTACCACCACCCTCTGGCTTCTACCCATCAGCTAGTTCTTCACTCACATTGTTATTTTCTGCCCCACCACCAAACTCTCCAGTTTATTTACCAGCTGTCTGTGGGGAACAACATCGAAGGCCTTTCCAAAGTCCAGATAGGCCACATCCACTGCCCCTCCCTGATCAACCACCCTTGTCACCCAATCGAAGAACTCAATAAGGTTTGTCTAACATGACCTCCCCTGTGTGAAGCCATGCTGAAGGATGTCCTGCAGCCCACTATCCACCAAGTAGCTGACCACCCTTTCTTTCAATATCGCCTCCATCACCTTACCCACCATACATTTCTTTAAACTTTCTTTCATTAAGCTTTCAATAATGTCCAAGGTAAATGCATGGCTCAAGAACACAGGTACAGACTACATGCACTATATGCAGACTGAGAAAAATTACCACATATTCAAACTACAAAACATGACAAATAAACAGTTGGAGCAAATGATAATCTCCCAGCATTATATTACTCTCACCCACATACAGATCATAATGGGGAAAAAGTAGTGTACATGGAGATGCATTTAAACAATATGAACTTTGGTAAAGTAATTCTCTGCAAAAAAATCAGTAAGAATTGAAGCTTAATGTCACTAATGGATGGAGATACGTTAGACTAAAAAAAATCCTCTAATCCTTGGCAAAGTGTGAATCAGTGGCATAGTGTTTCTCAGGGTTTAAATGATCATGTGATGCAGCATTTACGTTACCCTAACTTTTGCACTATCCCAACAAGAACTGGTGTGCAACTATTTTTCTGTGCCTGGAAAGGGAGTGCAGATGGTAGGGCAATTGCAATGCTGCGTCACATGATGTTGCAAACCCAGAGAAATCCCACGCCACAGATTCATCATGCTTTGGGGAAATAATTTTTACCATAACATCACAGTTCCTTCCTTTTGTGGCATTAAGTTTCAATCCTAACTTACGCTTTAATATAGTTGTTTTTTTTTTGTAAAGAATAAATATATTTTACTACACTACTATAAGGGTGTAGATGTCACTTTAATGTTTAACCTTTATATTCAACTGCTTGCAACTTGTCCATCTTTGGACCACAAGACTCACAAATGGACAAGCACACCCTTTGTGGTAGTATTTTACACCCTGAAAAGTTTAGTCAATTTTAGTTCTGCTGTTTATTATGTATAGTTTGTTGCACTCTTTACCATGCAACTAAAAGGTTGAGAGGGCACTTTCATTTTAAAGCCCTTACATTTGGCCACTTGCAGCTCAGACATATTTGGACCATGAGACTTGCAAATAGGCATGCCCACCTTTTGTGGTAAGGTGTTATGACCTGCCAAGTTAAGTAAACATCAGTGCAGCTGTTTTTAAGATATAGTTTGTTAAAAAAAACTCTGAGCAATCTTCATTCAGTCCAGTTCAATCTACCAGTCATTCCTTCTGCAGTCATCATTCAGTCAGCCCATTTCTGAATCATGCCGTCAGACTCTATGAATTCATTTCTACTGACCATTATCATATTCCCAGAATCTTGCTCACCTGCTCCCTTTGAAGGCCACATCTTTAGGGTGAGTCCCCCATCAGGCAGTGGTCCTTCTCAGGCTGCTTGTCTCCTGTGACACCTCCTAGCAGTCTTACTGGGTGGTGAGAAGATCCAGTGCTCAGGGGAAAGCTTCAGCCATGCAGATCCATAGTTGCTGGCACCTTTCAATGTAGCATTAAGACTTCAGCTTCCGGAGGGTGGGACCCTAAGCCCCCATGGGTTGCTTTAGCAGTACAGATTATGATTGCAGCACCTCTGAAAGCTGTTCTCCCTGCATCTGCCTAAGGTTAACCTAGTCTCATTCTGTATCCCCGTCATTTGATTTTCAGTGAAGGTTAGGCCTCCGTACAACCTTGAAGCTGGGTATTAGCCTTTCAGCAGTCACTATTCTTCTCATTCCATGTTTTGGGGGTGGGCCTCCTTCAAACAGGAACATGCTTTAGCTGTGAGACTGATTTACAGCACTCCCACAATGTCATTCCGTTAGAGGGATAGAGCAAGGGTTATCCCTCCAAATGTTTTCCCCTGAATTGGAATTCCAAATGAACTACGTAAGCCATAATATTAGTACTTTCGTCAGGAGGGATGGTGGCTAAGGTTTTGGATCCCCAGACATTTCCTCCTAAGCTTTTTTTTTTTTTGTTATTAAATCAATTTTATTGTTTTCACCACAATCTCATCAAAACACAACCAAACAGGCAGAGTTAGAGGTACCTATTATTGTATCAGTTAACAGCTAAATTCTAACTCACAAATTAAACCCCTCCTTCCCCCCTTCCCTCCCAAGGCTACACATATGAGCTAACCCTAAGTCGTCATCCCTGAGGCAATCTGATCGTCAGGTTTCCATGCCATTAGGAGCGCCTCTAATGAACTCCAAGATGACTTATATATCTTAACCCTGCCTTGCATGTAGGCAATATGCCTTTCTAGCTGTAATGCCAAGATGCGCTCTCTGTACCACTCCATCAAGGAAGGAAGTTTGTCACTAGCCCAATGTCTCAAAATTATCAGTTTAGCAATCGCTGAGATAAGTGACTTTTGGGCTTTTTTAATCTTAGTGGTACCTACTGGGAAAAGACTCATCAGACATACCTCAGGGGTGAACAGAGTTTCTAAGCCAAGGATAGGGTCTAATAAATTATTAATGGACTGCCAGAAGGCCTGCGTAGAGGGGCATAACCAGACCATATGGTACAAGGTACCATCGCCGTTTTTGCCTTTGCAACAAAGGGGCGTATCCTTTGCCCCATACTTACATAACTGAGTTGGAGTTAGGTACATATTATGCATTATATTAAAATGTACCATTCTCAGCCTGTCTTGCTTTATGAATTTATACATTGAGAGCCAAAGCTTCTTCCAAAGGCTAGGTACCTCCGATATTCCCAACTCCCTCGTCCAGTAAAAACACACCCCTGATGGTAGCCTGAAATCCCACTCCTGGAGTATTTTATACAATTTGGAGACTGAACGTGGTTGAGAAGCTATACATAAAAGTGTATTGAGATCTCTTTCCCTGGGATCAAAGGGTGTGATCCGAGAGAAGAAGGAGGTTAGGGCCTTGCTGACTTGCAACAATTTAAATAATCCCCGATGCGTAACTCCTAAAGATCTCTTCAGCTGATCAAAGGGAAGGAGCCTCCCATTCACCCAAAGGTCTGAGACCCTAAGATGGTTTACCTGAGGCCAGAAAGCAGGGGACAATGGCACACCCCCAACCTTAATGTGTGGGTTACTGATAATGGGTTGGTCGACCGAGTGGTACCATTTTACTGCAAGAGTTAGAGGTACCTATTATTGTATCAGTTAACAGCTAAATTCTAACAGATATTGATTCCTAGGTATGTAAGTGACTTTGTTTCCCAACAAAGACCAAACATATAGCAAGATATTTTTGTAACTGATGAGAGGCTTTTAATGACCATCCCATAGGATTGCTTTTAAGGGACTTAGGGATAGCTGATGGGGAGACATATAGAAGAGCCCGCAGCGAACATTTCGCCCTCTCTGCCAGATGTTGCTCTATGTCTACCCACAAAGGTGAGTAATTCAGTTGACCGTTCCCTCCACTCCAATAGCCCACCTTGCTTATGTGCCGCAATATAATATAGAAAACGGAGGGAGGCTAATCCTCCTTTTAATTTCGGGGCTGTCAATTTAATATAAGATCTACGTACACTTTTTCTGTTCCATATAAATAAATTAAATGCCCTTTGTAAATTAGAAAACCAACCTTTCAAAAGATATACACCCATCATACCCAGAGGATATAATAGCCTTGGCAGTATATTCATTTTGAGGATACTCAGCCTTCCCCAGAGTGAAAAACAGAGCAGCCGCCACCTCTCCATGTCCCCCATTATTATTTTAACTAAACTGCCCAGGTTATCTTTAATCATGGATTTCAATTCTGTATAGATATTGATTCTTAGGTATGTAAGTGACTTTGTTTCCCAACAAAGACCAAACAGCAGCAATTCAAACTTATTAACTTTGTTATTTAAGGGAAGGATCTTCGTCTTCGCACGATTTAACTTATAGTAAGATATTTTAGAGAAAGAGTCAACCTCCGCCAAGATAGCTGGGATTGAGACCTTAGGGTCTTCAATATGTAGTAATATATCATCTGCATATACCGAATCAAAGCTTTTTTTTTGTCTCTTCTGAGTGCCAAAGGCCGTGATGAGGTCTTTATTATACCTTTTACCTAATAGTAGGGTTTCCACTGTCAGCTCGGGTTAGATGGTAACTTGACTCATCTTACAATCCTGCCATTCACTCTGTTCTCTCATGTCATGCCTCTGTCTGCTATCAGCCATCACCGTCAGTTGTTTATGTCATCACTCTGCTCCTCTGTGTTTGCAGATCCTGCCTTGCAGTTCTGTTGGGCTGCTTCCTAAGTTACCTGTAGCCTAAAGGAATCATGTTCCTGTGGCACCACAAGGGGTGGAACACTCTTCAAGAGCTGTCTTCACGGTACCCCAACAAGTGGTAGTCACTCAGGGGACAGGCATGTGAATGACCAAAATCACTAAGGTACATATGATAGCCTAATTACACAACTAGTCATTGGCTAGCAACATGTTACACAAGTTTTACTCCACACTGGTTGCATATGTCTATTAAACTAAACAATGGCTGGAATCTGAAATCTGAAACATTAAGGTACTCTGTGTTAGATCCTATCTCAAAAGTTTGCCATTTGAGATTTGAAAAATAAAAATGTTTTATAAAATGAATGAAAAAAATAAAATCCACCATCTGAACATGCAAATGTAAGCCACCTCTCTCAGGGCCATACTCTTCCCTGTATGGCTAGCCTCCTGTTTTGGGCATCCTACATTCTGGCCCCCAGGGTGGCATTGCTCTGTGCCCAGGTTTAAAAGTGAGAGTTTTCCCTGCAAAGGGGGAGCTGGTGGGCTGTATATATGGCAAGTTGGGGAAACATTTAAACCCCCTGGCCTGGTAGGTACCGGCTCTGCTAGGGTCAATGGCTATGTGGGGTTTTCCAGCATTCTGGAAGGACAGCAGTTGGAAGAGAGCCTGTCGAGGCTGCTTTCAGGATGCCTGGTGCTCCAAAAAAGGAAGGTATGGCAGTGGGGCTGCTGTCATGGTGGCAGGACCACTTCAGGGCCCCTTGGAGGTGGCAGCCCTGAGGAGGTCATTATCACCGTGTGGCACACTGTTGAGATGAGCTTGGTGGTTGTATTCTGGGATTCGCTTTATCGGGCCTGCCATGCCCTTGTCTGTGGTAGGATCCATGTTAGACCCATTAAAGAAGTGCAGGAAAGTGCAACAGAAAGGAGGAAGCTGTGTCACTCATGCTGAGGTTCAAGTCAGGCATCTTGACTCACGGGGAAGAGGGTCATGAACTGGTTGGGTTTTCAAGGCAAGGTTTTCAGGATGGCTGTGGTATGGGTTAAAGGCTGCAAAAAAATCACTGGTATCAGTTATTTTGGGGCAGGGAGTAAGGCACTCCCCTGGTATTGGTTGTGGACATATTTTCATGCCCTCTAAGGTCCTGAGCTTTGTTTCGCCTCTGGGTAACTGCATGGAGTCTGCACTTGGTTTAATCTTTTAGGCCTGTCTTAAGCACTTCTATCAGCCTGATACTATTTAGTACTTCTCATTCCATGCCCTATGTCCTGTTCTGTCTCCTGGCCCCATGGAGCTGTGCACTAAATTTTATGATTTATTAATTTTTAAGATGAGAACAGAATAAAATTTCTTCTGTGGTTTCACTTCGGGTGTGCTGGAATTATTGAATGAGCTAACTGATTACTTCCTTCCAAGAAGCCATTTCCAGCTGTGTCCTACCGGGCCCAGCCTGAAGCTGCAGCACAGGGACAAGCGGAAGTTTGTTGGAGTGTTACCAATCTGCACTGTGCTGCTAGAACTGCAGTTAAGGTAAGGCCTGGTTTTTCTTGTGATCTGCTGGCCTTACCTTTTCCCTGGAAAGTTTTTGGTTTGTACCCCCCCAGGCTACCATCAAGACCCCTGGACAGAAACAGGGTGATAAAGTGGTGTGTTACAAATGTGGGGGCTCATCCACGGTTTGTTTAAATCAGGACTGACTGCTTTGGGGTTGGACTAAATAAGGCTGGGATCCCCGCTGTCGGTAGGCCTGGATATTTGGTATTGTGCCACTAGGGACCACCATTGTGGGGTGTTTGGTACTCTTTTCCATCTTCCAGCAAGAGAAGGTACCAGACAGCTAAAGGGGAACTAAGGTCAGCTGGGTTAAAGCTGTACTGCTGATTGGCTCAGGCATCACCTGTGTGAGGAATGTGCAAAGAAGACACCATTTTCTCCATGTGCTTGTGGTAGCAAGATGCAACTTGTGGTATAAAAAGTAAAAGCAGTTAGGCTGAGGAGTTCCCCGATGAGCCCCAGGCCATCATTCCAGCCTCCCTATTGTCCTGGTTGTGGAAGTCAGCAGAAAGGGGGGTGGTGAAGGAAAAATGTGTACGTTGTGTGTTCCAAGGAGAGACAATAGTTCAATTGCCTTTATTCTCTGATTGTTCCAGAGGGCCTTCATCAGGACTATTTGTGGGCACCACTTCCAGCTATATTAATAATAATAAAATTTTATTTATTAAGCACCTTATCAACAACTAAGGCACCTCACAATTCATAAATAGACATACCTTAAAATACTAGCAAAGAAAAGACAGCAGTTAAAAAGAGAATATCAATTAATAAAATCAGCTATATCAATTAATCAAAGGCCTGAAGCCACAAATACTTTTTAAGGGATTGTTTAAATCCCTCCACAGTTGTGCACTCCTGAAGCCGGCTGGGTAGAGAATTCCAAAGGGTATGGGCAGCATATTGAAAAGCTCTTGCCCCAGATGTTTTTAAGCATATCCTTGGAATCTCTAGCAACCCCTCATCGGCTGAGCAGAGAGATCATCTGGGGTGGTAGAGAACCAGGAGCTCTTTCAGGTAGTCAGGGCCCAGTCCATGTAGGACTTTAAAAGTTAACAAGCCGACTTTAATGGTGATCCGCCACTGAACAGGCAGCGAGTGCAGTTCGTGCAGAACCGGTGAAATATGACAGGATCGAGGAGACCCCGTCAATAACTGGGCTGCTGCATTCTGCACTAGTTGCAAGTGGTGGATTTCAACCCCAGGCAGCCCTATGTAGAGGGAGTTGCAATCATCCAAGTGCGAGGACACAAAGACATGGATCAAGGTGGGCAGGTCTCCAGATGGAACTAGGTGCTTAATCCTGGTGATATTCCTGAGATAATAAAAGGAAGATTTGACAATGGCCGACACTTGCGAATGCAGGGTCAGCCCTTCATCAAAAATTACCCCCAGGTTATGCACCTGTTCAAGGCCGGGAGTGAAACACCATCGAGAAAAATTCCCGAAGGTGCACCAACTACCAACCCCCCTATCCGGTGACCCGGATCCACTACCAACACCTCCTTCTTTCCTGAGTTCAATTTCAGCCAGCTGGCATCCATCCACTCCTGGATTTCCTTCAGACAGTTGTTAAAAACTGAGACAGCTCCAACCTGGTCGGATGTAAAATACAAGTAGAGCTGGGTATCATCAGCATAGCAGTGAAACTTCAGCCCATACCTTCTTACAATGTCTCCGATGGGAAGCATGTACACTGCAAACAACATGGGAGAAAGCACCAAGCCCTGAGGGACTCCACACAACAGAGAAATGGGGTCTGAAGAATAAACTCCTGACACCAGTCTCTGTGTTCTACCTGTGAGGAATGATGCAAACCACCTGAGGACCATACCTTACAGTCCACAGATGTACCTCAGGTGCCCCAGCAATACCTCATGGTCCACGGTGTCAAATGCTGATGAGAGATCCAGATGGACTAAGATAGAATGACTCTTCTGATCTCTGGCCATCAGGAGATCATTCAACACCTGAACCAGCGCTGTCTTGGTGCTGTGTCTCTTGTGGAAACTGGACTGGAGCAGTTCATAGACATCATGGATGGTCATATGATCCTCCAGTTGTGCTGCCACTAATTTCTCAATCACCTTCCCCAAAAAGGCAAGGTTCGAGATGGGTCTGTAGTTTGTGTGGCAGTCTTGGTCCAAGGTAGCTTTCTTCAAGAGGGTTGTCACCACAGCTTCCTTCAGAGAGCTAGGAAACTCTCCGGATTCCAAGGAGCACCAGACTATCCAGGCAAGGACAGGACCGATGACATCTATGCAAACCAAATTTAGGGATGTTGGTCTGGGATCCAAACTACAGTATGTAGGGCGCACAACCTGGATAATCCACATGATGTCCGAGAACTCCGGTTGGCTGAAGGTACTTCAGGAAAACCGTGGTGTAGTGACCTTGGAATGATCAAAAGCAACACCCTTAGAGTGTCAACAGAAGACATACTGTTAGCACCCTTTGCAAACTGTGTGAGAGGCCTTTCGGCACCATGCAATTTTGCTTAAGGTTGGACCAGCATAACATTCTGTGGTGATTTGCATATGCAGCCCATGATGCTTTGCATTGTGAGGGCATGTGTGATTTTGTATACCCTTAGAGTGTGTCAGTTGAAGTGCTGCTCTGATGTCAGCCACCTTATTAGCAAATAAATGAGCAAGCACATCACACTCTAATTGAAAAAAGCTTTCCACATCTGCACACAGGCTGGGTTGCACAGTCTGTCTACAGTGTGGAAAAGCTGAGCTGGTCGATTCTGAGCTGCTGCAATCTCCCTGGACAGGAACTCTGCCTTCTTACAGGAGACTGCAGATTGATAGGCTTCATTATGGTCCATCAATCTAACATGGTCGGCATCTAGAGTAGACTTGCACCAACAACACTCTAACCTTTGTCCTGGTCTCTACATCTCCCTCAAAGTCCCATCAA
The DNA here is from genome assembly GCA_016271365.2 of Neoceratodus forsteri. Classification (NCBI taxonomy): domain Eukaryota; kingdom Metazoa; phylum Chordata; order Ceratodontiformes; family Ceratodontidae; genus Neoceratodus; species Neoceratodus forsteri. The sequence continues at coordinate 82,646,419 of CM057453.1, forward strand.
ACCAAGGGGATCGAGGGTGAAGGGAGAGAGGATGAACTTGGACAGGAGCAATGCCTTCCAGAGCCACCAAGACAGCTGAATTATAGGCCATCACAAGGGTCTCTGGATCACTACTTGCTAACAAAAGGGATGAGAGGTCATGCACTGTCAGTAGGCTATGAGAATTAATATCTCATAAAGGATGGTACTTGATCATCTCTAGAAGGGTAGGCCTATGAAGGGGGTGCTAAAACTAAACCCCACGGTGTAATTATCAGACCACCCAACTAATTACACCCCCAAGTCAGAAGTCTCAATCCCTAGGAGAAAGATCAAGTCAATGGAGTGTCCGTGTTTATGAGTAGCAGTGGTAACTACCTGCGTGAGGCCCAGAGAAGTGATCAAATGGAGGAAGTACTGACCAAACTGCTAGAGTTCGTCGTCGACCCAGACATTGAAGTCACTCAGAACCATCAGTCTGGGTGACTCAAATGCCATGTTAATGAAGAAGTCCACCTCTTCCTGAAGGAATAGCTTCTCATCACCAGGTGGACGATAGATGAGAGCAATCCGACAACCTACACCTGCTACTACTACACACTTGAATGACTTAGCCTCCTCGACTAGTACACTCAAGAGGTTAAGTTCTGTCTTGAAACAGATGGCAACCCCCCCCCGCAGTCCAATCTCGGGCAGCGTATCACCGAGTACCCAGCTGGTGTAAAAGCCTCCAAGATGGGGCCAGTGTTCTCATTCAGCCAGGTCTCGGTGATGCATGCCAAGTTCACTGTTTCAACAAGATCTGCAACAATTGCAGTCTTGTTTTTAATGGACCTGACATTTCATAACACTGCCCGAGTCGGACGAACCTCCCAAGCCGCCCGAACCACCAGCCCACCATAATCGGTGGTACTCTTGGGTATGGAAGCCAGACATGTGGGACCACATTCTGGGTTCCATTTCACCCCAGGGCATCTCCTGGATTTCACCACCCTGATGAGATGACCCCCTCATTCCTCCTCCACTGTTCCAAGCCCCCCAACCCCTTCACCGCCTACATACAATACCAAGCGATGTACAGTGCTGGTAAACTATAAACTCAATGGGAGGAGTGAAGAAGGGGTGGAGGGCATGAAGAGCAGAGGAGGAATAGTGCACAACTGTGGAAGCTGGCATCTGGCACAATTCCCACAACTCAATCTGTGTGCTAAATTTGCTTTAATCAATATTACTACAATTAAAAGAAAATAAACCAATTAAAAAAATATATATATATATAAATATACAAATCAAAACTTATAATTAAATGAATACCTAAATCATACTAAAACAATCCCCTTAAATAAATCAAAATATGATTAATCCTTGGTAACAAAAAACAAATAATAACAAAAAACAGTAGTCCACAGTTCGAACATTCCAGTTATGCTATGCCTGGCACTACCCACTCTGGCATTTGTGGGTGCATCACTAGTGTCACAAGGGAATCTGGATGTATTTGAAGAAACTAAGCCATTTTAATCATCAGAAGATGGAAAACCACCTGTTCCTTTGGGTGAGGCAAGTAAGGGGGCCCCCGATGTAGTCGTGGAGGCCATGGAGGAGGACCCTTGTGAGGGTGCTGTGGGGTACAGTCGTCTGCCCCACCCCACAGTACCCACCACCATTGACTATCCTGTTGACAAAGGGAGAGGTAGGGGATGGGGATTTAAAACTGGCACTCCCCCATGGCCCAGGGGGTTGGCTGCAAGTCCTCTACCTGGCGACAGTGGCCCTTTGGATGCCCCAGGTGGAGAGTTTTCCTACTTATGTACCACAGTTAAAGTGAAGATGGAGGAAGAGGAGAGTGAAGCTGTGTTGGAGATGCCAGCTGTGTTACCCTCCTGGTCAAGCTCTGAATGCCTATCAATTTCCTGATCAGGAGGTGTACAGAGTCATTCCTTACCCTTATGAGCACCTTGTTTTATAGCTGCCAAACAACACTCCATGCCTCCTGGTGCTATGCAAGGCCACCCATGTCAGGATGGATGGACTTTTGAGTAGCAACCCAGTGAATGTGCCCTACAGGACTCAGGTGTGGCTGGAGCCAGGTACCACCCAGTGGACTAGTGTTCAAGATCTGCCTCAGTGGTTGCAAGTGGTGAGGTGGGTGAGGCATAGAATACATACTGAGTATCTGAGTGCTGAGTACCCTTACGTCTCAGAAAGGCTGTGGGATATTATTGAGGAAAAGTGACCTGACAGGGTGTTTTGGGGAATGGTCCAAAAGCTCCAACAGTGGAAAGAGTCATCCGGTCCACCAACTCAGGAGGACATCCAGAAAGCCAGGACTTTGTGTCATTCATTGCCCTGGGTAGGATTAACTTTATTCAGACATTATGGTCTTGTCCAGGACATACCTCTCAACCTCCCTCATCCCAAATCAGGAACAAGGCTTAAAATGATCAGGGACAAATGACCAAAATCAGGGACACACCTGAAAAAATAGTAATAGTAGTTCCAGAAGCTGTGTACAACATGCTTCTTAGTGTGAATAGCATTTTCTTAATGAGAACTAGATTGTAACACCAGTGGCTGGCATTATTTTATTACTCAAATCCCTACTCTTCAGTGACAGAAATGCCGAATTTAGGAGGGACAGAAGAAATTTCTGAGGCAAAATCAGGGACATCCCTGAAAATCAGGGACAGTTGAGAGGTATGGTCCAGGATGTGGCTGCTGGTTGTTGCATGATGCACTATATAATATCTACTGACTCATTTGCTAACAAAACTACCAAGCAAAACCCTGCCTATTATTTTCCCTGTGGCGGAGGGCCCACCATCTAGAGGAAGATGCCCAGTGCCTGTAGTCTGCCAGGACTGTTCTTCAAGTTGTTCAGCTTTTCCTAGTTGAAGGTAAAGAAGAAATCTTTAACAAGGGACTGTGCCCAGTAGATAATGCTGCAAGACTGTTCCTCAAAGAATGGAACTGTTTGATCTGTCTCCCCCACTGTGACTGTTCATTCCTATGGTCAAAACAAAAAAAATAGGTTTTGTGTTCCTTGTTGGAATCAGAAAAGATGAGCCATAATGTTTAACCAAGTGTCTACCTCATGCTGTAAAAAGGACTGAGTGAGAGTGTGTGTGGAGCTTGAGTGGCTGTGTGAAATGAATACGGAGAAGGTGGGTTTACTTTTCCAAAGAAGGTAAAACTTTTTTGAACTGTTTTCTATTAGTCAGATATCATGTTTAGATAGCTTTGTTAAGGACAGCTTGTCATTACTGTTTTATAATTTTAATTAAAGTCATCGTAGTTATGGGCAGGAGCAGCTCCACAAAATGGGTTTGGGAAGTAGACCTGGGGGGGAGCATTGGATTGGTTTGCATGCTCTGGGGAAGGGCTTCTGGATGGGGAATGTGCATACCTGTCTTGGTGAGCACCCTTCCTGGATGACAAGTTGCCCCATTTCCAGGAGGAAATGGATCTTAAGGGGGGGAGGGTGTAAGCCACCCCTCTTGGGGCTGGCTTACTATGCCATACTCTTATTTATTTTATTTATTGAAATGTTTCAGCAGGAAAGGCACATTGAACAACAAGTTGCTTGTCTCACAGTGTATTCTGGAGGGAAGGGGAAAAAGGATAACACTGTTACATATGAATACAAACCAATTATATAGATTTTACAAGCGAAAAATAAGTACAGAGGTTACAAACAGTGACAGCAAGCAACAAAACATTAAGTGCTAGGTACAAGAAATGTACAAGGGCAATAATTTGTCAGAGGGCAGGAGACTTAAGGAGGTGGATGCAGGAGGTGAGAGTACTCAGAGGGAGAGGAAGTTGCTGGAGATGGGGGGGTCAGGGGCAGGAACAGTTAGGGGACAGAACTTGTGTAAGGCAGCAGAAAGGGATGAAGTAGAGGATGAGTGCTGAATCTGATGTGGAAGGGAGTTCCACAATTTAGGTAGCCGGTGAGAGAACAAATTTTGCCCTATAGTTGTAGTGCAGTGAAGGACAGCCAGAGTACGAGAGTCAATTGACCTAAGTGTGTGGACTGGTGGGGGGTGCTGATAAGCAAGGAGGACAGGTAGGTCAGGAGGGCATCAAACCAGTACTTTGAGATGAAATTTAGCACAGTGGGAAGTACGTCGGTCAGACAGAGAGGGAAAAGACAGATTGATACAGATAACTGTGATGAGTAAGCAGAGGGGAGTCTAGTGCAAAGCGACAGAAGGAGTTAAAGAGGGTGTCCAATCTGGAGAGGTAAGTCATGGGAGTAGCACTATAGACTACATCGCAGTAGTCAAAAATGGGGAGGATCATCTTCTGGACAAGCTCACGTCTTGCCATTAGAGGAATGCAGCTAAGGCTCCTGTTTAAGGCATCTAACTTGGGTTGCAGTTTCTTCAGGATGGCATCAACATGTCCAGAGAAGGTTAGGTGATGGTCAAGCTAAACCCCAAATTATCTAAATGAGGAGGAGTCCTCAAGGATTGTCCCATCAAGGGTGTGGAAGGAAGGCATGGTGGTTTGCCTCAAGAGTCTCTGATTTGTGTCAAAGGTCATGGAGATGGTCTTCTTGGCATTTAGAAAGGGTTAGTGTGAGCTGAGCCAGAGCTGGGTCTTGTTGAGGTTGAGCTGGAGTCAGGCAGCCACATCAGTGGGGGACTAGTCTGAGGTAAACAGGACGGTATTGTCTGCATACATGTGTATGGAGGAGAACATGCAGACAGATGGGAGATCATTAAGAAAAATGGAGAAAAGTAGGTGACCAAGCACTGAGCCCTGTGGGACAACAGTGCTATTTAGTAGAAGAGGGGAGATGGAGTCAGCAGTACGAACCGATTGTGTCCTGCCTGTCAGGTAGGCACTGAATCAGTTCATATCCAAGGTGGGGAGGCCTGCTGAGATGAGGTTACTAAGGAGGAGGGTGTGGGAGACAGTGTCAAAGGCCTTGGCCAGGTTGACAAAGACTGCAGATGTTACTTGGCCTCTGTCCATCCCTGAGAAGATGGAATCAGTGAGCCTAAGTAGGGAAGTGTTGGTGAAATCTTTTTCCTGAAACCCAGATTGGAAAGGAGTGAAGAAGGAGGTGCTGGAAAGGAAAGTGGAGATTTGAGCCAGGACCAGGTGTTCCTGAAGTTTAGCAAGGGTAGGTAACAGAGAAATAGGGTGATAGTTCTCTGGGGAAGATGGATCACAACCCTTGGAGAGGGGGAGGATGATGTCATGCTTCCAAGTAGTTGGGATAGAGGCTGTAGCAAAAGAGAGATTTAGTAGCACAACCAGGGGGCGGGATATAGCAGGAGCTGAAAGATAAAGCAGTTTAAGGTCAAGGGCATTGGGTGAGCTGCCCTTTGAGGGGTTCAGGGCCAGTAGAGCATTTGGGATGTCCGAAGAAGTTACATGTGAGAAGGTAAATGGAGCAGTGCCTGCCAGATGGTGTTTACTGGTGGTTGGAGTGGGGGGAGTGAGGAGAAAGAGGGGAGGGATGTTAGGAGGTTGGAGATACATGAAGTTAAATGTGTATGGCTTCCCTGTATGGCTAGATTCCTGTTTTGGCATCCTACATTCTGCCCCGGGAGTATTTTCTGTGCCTGAGATTAGAAGTGTTTAGAGCAGATATATATATATATATATATATATATATATATATATATATCTGCTCTAAAACATATGAGCATATCTCTTTTGGCATGCCGGTGACTTCCCCAACCCATTAACACCAGGACTCCTTCCCTGTGTTGGGAAATTGTTAATTCATTAAATAAAAACCAATGAAACAGTACAGACCATGGGGAGATTCATAGGGGTCGCAATAATGAAATCGAGGAATTCTGTTGACTTCATAATCATAATTACAATTATCTTATTCAAAAGGCAACTAGCTGAGGAGGTGAGAGAAAGATTATTGCTGGCCACATCTGTGGGGTGGGGGTAAGAGGAGGGAGAGGAGTACAAATGACCACCAGGGACTATAGCCATGAGTGCAGGGTGAGGGAGCTACTACTGAATGCAAGGGAATTATGTTTTGGGTCAAGACAAAGGAGGGTTTTACCACTGGATGCCAGGGACTATTGCCTTGGGGGAGGATGAGGGAGGAAGGGGGTACAACTGGATTCTAGGGACTAAAGTTTTGGGGACAGGGTGAAGGGTACCTCTGAATTCCAGGTATAATAGTCTTAAATCAGGGTGAGTAGATACTGCCGAATGATAGGGGATGAAGGTCTATGATAGAGTGAGGGAAGGAGTACCAGTGAATTCCAGGGACCATTGGTTTGGGCCAAGGTGAGGGAGGAGATACCACTGCATGCAGAAGATTAATGGTTTGTAGCACAGTGAGGGAGGGATGCACTGCTGGATGCCAGGGTCTATTAGTTTGCAACAGGGTGAGTGTGGGGTTAACAAACAGGCAAGAAGAGGCACACTCAAGACAGAAGTAGATTTCCAGTCCAAAACATAACTAAAAAATGCTGACAGTATATTGAGACAAATCCAAGGTCATAAACTCCAAATATACTCATTTACATGGCTACAGGGTGCACTGGTGCTCCACTGACTGTACCTGATATGTTATGTACTTTTGGAATGTACTCTCTCGGGTCATACCTGAAAATAATCATTTTATGTCTAGTGCTCCTACCTGGTTAACAAAAACTAAATAAATAAATTAGGTCTTATTTAGTGGGTGAGCTCCTATGGAAGACAAATCCTTTAAAAATTCCCCTTCCTTGCTATGGTAAGAATTTATTTAATTTTTGTATTTTTATACTGGAAGGCATGTGAGCAAAACTGCCCTTTTTCACAAGGGTCCAGTGTAACAAAACAATATAGCATTTTTACAGCAGTTAAGAGAGCATAAAACAGTACAATTTTGACAAAGAATACAGAGAGTTTTTGCAAAACAATAGGAATAAATTAACAGATAGGAATTTACAATTATGTACAAAGGGAGAGAGTTAGGAGCAGGTCCATTGGGATTTGTTGAGCAGAAATTTAGTAAGATTGCTCTTAAAAGAGGTGACAGGGGAGGTTAGGGAGAAAAAGACAGCATTCAGGAAGTATAAGGAAACACAGAAGGAGCAGGACAGAGAACTGTACCAGTTAAAGCAGAAGGAAGTGGAGAAGGCAGTCAGAATAGCAAATGCCCAAACCAAGGAAACGAAAGCCAACTCAGTTAAGAAGAGGGCTAAAACCTTTTATAGGTACATTAGGGAGCAAAGAAAGACCAAGGGAGGGATAGTGAGGCTTAATAAGGGGGGTGGGGGTGGGCAGAGGGTGACATTGAAAAAGCAGGGATACTGAATGAATACTTCTGCTCAGTATTCACAAAAGAAGAGGAGGGGGTACCTAATTCAATCAAGCTGAAGTGAATGGTTATTTAAACAGTTATCTAGGTGTAAATCTCAGGTGGCTGAAGGGCATTATCTCTACAATTTAATTACGTGTAGACAGATGTGTTAAGTAGGGGGAGTGGCTTAGCTAGAAGGAAGCTAGATTTAAACACTGCCCTAGATAGATTCTGCCACAGGCTTGGCAGAGAACACCAGGAGGAAGGAGTGCTGTGGGACGGTGGGTGGGAAGAGAGGGACAGTGAAAAAGCAGGGATACTGAATGAATATTTCTGCTCAGTATTCACAAAAGGAGGGGGGAGGTACCTAATCCAATTAATAGAAGCACTCTTGATATGGAGGTCGATCCCAGTCCTTTCACAGAAGAAAGGGTTCTGAAAGAACTCCTAAAACTGAAGGTGGACAAAGCAATAGGGCCTGACAGAATTCACCCTGGAATTCTAAAAGAATTAAAAGGAGAACTAGTGAAACCACTGACTACCTTTTTTAACAAATCATGGAAGAATGGTGTGGTACCTGAGGACTGGAGGAAGGTGGATGTGATTCCCCTTCACAAAACTGGGACCAAGACAGAGGCGGAAAACTACAGACCTGTCAGTTTGACCTCTGTGGTAGGGAAAGTGATGGAATCAATTCTGAAGGAAAGAATTGTTGAGTACCTAGAGGCCAGTGGGGCACAGGACCCAAGGCAGCATGAGTTCACAGCGGGAAGGTCATGTCACAAGAATCTAATTGATTTCTTTGACTGGGTGACCAAAGTAGTAGACCAGGGAGGGGCTGTGGATATGGCCTACCTAGACTTTAGCAAGGCATTTGACACAGTCCCACACAAAAGATTAATAGTCAAATTAACCAGCCTGGGAGTGGGTCCCAGGGAAGTAGCCTGGGTAAAACATTGGCTGGACAACAGGACACAGAAGGTAATTGTAAATGGAGTCCACTCTGAAGAAAGAGGGGTTATTAGTGGGGTACCACAGGGTTCAGTACTGGGTCCAGTCCTTTTTAATGTCTTTATAAGTGACATTGCAGAGGGACTGGAAGGAAAAGTATGCCTCTTTGCAGATGACACAAAGATCTGCAACAGGGCTGATACACAAGGAGGTGTGGAAAGGATGAGAAGGGACTTGGCAAGGTTGGAGGAATAGTCAGAGGTATGGCAGCATGGATTCAATGCAAAGAAGTGCAAAATAATGCACCTGGGAAACAAAAACCCAGGGGAAGATTACACAATGGGGGGAGGTAGTAACAACAACAAAAATGGAAAGGGACCTGGGGGGTAATCATATCAGATGACCTTAAGGTTAGCAAGCAATGTGAGAAGGCAGTAGGGAGGGCTGGGGGTATACTGGGATGTATAGGGAGAGGCATCACCAGCAGAAAACAGAAAGTTGTTATCCCTCTGTATAGACAGTTGGTGAGACCCCATCTGGAGTACTGCATCCGGTTCTGGAGACCCCATCTCCACAAGGACATAGACAGGATAGAGGCAGTCCAGAGGAGGCAATTAAAATGGTGCAGGGTCTGCAAGAGAAGTCATACGAGGAGAGACTAAAGGAGCTTAATATGTATGCCCTTGAGGAAAGGAGGGAGAGGGGGGACACGCTAGAAACTTTTAAGTACCTCAGTGGAATCAACAAAGTCCAAGAGGGTCACATCTTTCAGAAAAAGAGATGTACAAGAATAAGAAGACACAATTTAAAGATGGGGGGGCAGTTCAGGGGCAATGTGAGGAAGTATTTTTTTCACTGAGAGGGTGGTGGACACATGGAACAGCCTTCCTGAGAAGGTTGTGGGGTCTAAAACTGTGGGAGAATTCAAGAATACATGGGACAGACATAAGGCAATTCTTGTGGGGGGTAAGAAGAAATAGGCTGTTGGTTAACTAGGATCTGCAGCTTATCCTGTAGGTAGGGAAATGGTCAGACTAGGTGGGCCCAGCGGTCCTTATCTGCCTTCAAAGTCTATGTTTCTATGTTTCTAATAGAAGCACTCTGGAAGCAGGGTCGATAACAGTCCATTCACAGAAGAAAGGGTTCTGAAAGAACTTCTAAAACTGAAAGTGGACAAAGCAATGGGAGTCATGGGACCTGACGGGATTCACCCCAGAATTCTAAAAGAACTAAAGGGAGAACTAGTTATACCACTGACTACCCTTTTTAACAAATCATGAGAGGATGGTGTGGTACCTGAGGACTGGAAGAGGGCGAATGTGATTCCCCTTCTCAAAAGTGGGAGCAAAGTAGAGGCAGAAAACTACAGACCTGTTAGTTTGACCTCAATGGTAGGGAAAATGATGGAATCACTTCTGAAAGAAAGAATTGTTGAGTACCTAGAGGCCAACGGGGCACAGGACCCAAGGCATCATGGATTCACAGCAGGAAGGTCATGTTAAATGAATCTAATATAATTTTTTGCCTGGGTGACCAAAGTAGTAGACCGGGGGCTGTGGACTTGGCCTACCTAGACTTTAGGCAAAAAAAGAAGAACCGCTTCCCCAGCTTGGACATGCTAGTTTAAATCAAAAACAGTAGCCGCAGTAATAAACTGCACTGTCCACCCTCAAATGTGCCAAATAAGAAGCAGTAACACAATAGTTTGAATACTATCAAGTTTAATACAGTGTAGAAGCTAAGAAAGCCAGGTCAGGGAAATAAGACAGACTTTCACAGAGCACAGACCCACAGATTAGGCTCTGTGGGGTCTGTTTGGCCCCCATTTGGAAAGGTCTATATGTTTTGTCTGGGCTTGGATAAGAAGGGACTTGGCAAGGTTGTAGAAATGGTCAAAAGTATGGCAGCTTAGATTCAATGCAAAGAAGTGCAAAGTAATGCACCTGGGAAACAAAAAAACAGGATAAGAGTACACAGTGGGGTGGGGGAGGTACTAACATCAACAAAAGGGGGGAGATACTAACAACAACAAAAATGGAAAGGGACCTTGGGGTAGTCATATTAGATGACCTAAAGGTAAGCAAGCAATGAGAGAAGGCATTAAGGAGGGCTGGGGGGATACTGGGATGTACAGGGAGAGGCATCACCAGTAGAAAACAGAAGGTTGTCATCTCTCTGTACACACAGTTCGTGAGACCCCATGTGGAGTACTGTATGCAGTTCTGGAGACACCATCTCTGCAAGAACATAGACAGGATGGAGGCAGTCCAGAGGAGGACAACTAAAATGGTGCAGGGTCAGCACCAGAAGCCATACAAAGACAGACTATAGGAGTTTAATATGTATACCCTCGTGGTCCTTATCTGCCATCACAGTCTATGTTTCTATTGACAGATATGCAATGGGTCAGAGGAAGGGAGAGAGTGCTGAAGAGTCTTGGATCCCTGTAGGTGAGTGAACATTGGCCCAGTGAGGTGAAAAAGAGTGAGATTGTGAAGGAACAGTTTGTCTGGTGTCTGGAGTAATGGGGTTGAAAGGGCAATGAGAAATGGGAGGAGGTACTCTCAAGGAGAGAGCCCTTGGGGGCTTTGAAGAGGAAAGTGCAGGTTATGCTTGTGAGCCTGTCCTCAAGGGAGAGGCTGTTTGTTGCCATGTATAAGGTGCAGGAATGTGTTAACCTTGGGAGGCTGGAGACAAACCTGAGAATGTTATGGTGGGTGGATCTCACTCTGGCAAAGTGTTTTGAGGAGGGAGGGGAGAGTATACTAGAGAGCCATAGTCGAAGAGGGGGAGGAGGAGGAGGAGGAGGGAGTTAGCTAACTCGGCTCTAGAGTCAGGGGTGAGGAATTGCCTAACACAGTACAGCATCATGAGTCTTTGGTGCACTTTAGAGATAAGGAGATTAAAGTGATTTTAAAAACTGAGATGGTTGTCAAGGAAGATCCCAAGGTATTTGAATTTTAGGACCCTTTTGATCTTGTTGCCATCACTTTTAAAGAGACTGAAATAGAAGCTGGCGTTTTTCCTGATGCTAGAGAAAACCATGGATTTGTTGTTTTTGGCATTGAGGACCAATCCATGTGTGGAGGACCAGGTGTGGAGTCTATTGAAATTGGATTGGAGTTTGTATCTGAGAGAGGCAGGGTCATTGTCACAGCAATAAAGGTCTGGATCCTCAGCAGAGAGGATGAGTTTGGTGGCTGAACAGATGTCAGGGAGGGAGTTTACAAACAGTGTAAAGAACAATGGGCCAAGGAAGGAGCCTTGGGAGACTCCATATTTGATGTGAAGGGAGTCAGAGAAGTGTCCCTTGATTATGGTTCTATGGGTCCAGTGATTTAGATAGTTTTGGACCCAGTTTATGACATTGTTTGAGAAGTTCAGTTGTGTAAGGGTCTTAAGGAGGATGGAGTGGTTGACAAGGTCAGATGTCTTGGTAAGGCCTATGAAGATAGAGCCTGTATAAAGACCATTGTCAATGGCTTGGTAAATTTAATGGGTAAAGTTGACAAGTGCAGTCTCGGTATTGTGATGTGCCCTGAAACCATGTTGTGAGCTTGTCAAAATGCTGTATTTGTTAAGGAAATTGGTGGTCTGGTCGAGTGCACTTTTTTGATGATTTTTGAGAGGGGTCCAAGGAATGAGATCGGTCTATAGTAGTTGATGTCATTTTTAGGACCTGATTTGTGGAACAGTTTGATCATGGGGCTTTTCCAGGCACTAGAGAAAATGCTGGAGGTAAGGGAGTGATTGAATATGTTGGTGAGGGGTATGGATAAGGGATGATGATGAGTTTGAGGATGCAAAAATCAAGATCATTTGGTTCGATGCACAGATTGGGATTGTTTTTTGTGAGGTATTGGACTGTGTCTAAGGGGACAGGGATTGAATGTAGAATTTAGGGGTGTTGGTGGGGTTTGGAGGGATGTAGGGGAGAGAACGGAGTGCTGGAAGGGGTGGGTAGGGAGGGAGGGAGGGGGTTTGCATCTGTCCAAGTCCCTGAAGAAAGAGCTGAAAAGGCTGGCTACCATCTATGGGTCTGTGATGAGTCCATTCTCAGTGGAGGGGGCAATGCGTTTGTCATGTTTATCGTGACCGTGTCGTTTGCTGAGGGAGCCCCAGAAATGTTTGGGGTGTCCCCTGTTGTGGGACAGCTTGTCTTTGAAAAAGTTGATTCTGACAGCTGATTTACACTTATTCTGGAAATGTTTGTGCTACTGCAGTAAACAAGGGATATTGTGTTTTCTGAATCTTGTCCATGCCTTATCTCTTGATCTCATTAGTTTAAGAAGGTCCAGTGTGATCCTCTCATGGTAATGTCCCTTAACTCTGATCTTTTTCATGGGGATGAAAGAGTCACAGATATTGAGAAGAGTCTTACAAAAGGTGTCGAGAGTGGTGTCAGTGCTGTCAATGTTAAGGGTAAAAGGCCTGTCGGTATCTCGAATGGCATTAATTAATGCGTCACTATTGAGTTTGTGGAGCTGTCTAACATGGTTGAATTTGGGATCAGATTTCAGGCCCTTAGCTGACCAGTTGCAAAAAATAGCACAGTGATCACTGAGGGAGTCGGGGGGGGGGGCCTTGAATCTGTCACCCAGGAGGGGTTGGTGACAATAATCCAGTCAAGCAAGAATTCAAAGCCGGTTTTGCAGTTGGAGCATGTGAGGTTAGTGATGATTTTGTGCATCCCTAGGCTTGTGATGAGTTTCCCAGCTTCATCAGTGTGCCTGGTGCCCCAGTTGATGTTGACATCGCTGAGGATTATCCACTTGCGGTTACTGGGAGGGGAGTTCATTAGGAGAAGGAGTGCACTTAGCTCACCATTGGGGATAATGAGGGGGAGGTATGCTGTGATGATGGTGATAGTCTTTTCATGGCCTAGGATTAAGTTTACTAAGAGTATTTCGAAGGCGGAGGTGCCTGGGTTAAGGGCAGGTTTAGTGAAGGTGAGGTGGTTGGAGATGTAAAATGGGCAGCCACCTCCTCTTTTTCTGATCCTGTCTTTTCTAATGAGTGAGTAGCCACCTAAATTGATTTTGCTGGATGGGATCCTGTGAGTTAGCCAGATCTCAGTAAGGGTAATAATGTCAAATTTGTTTGAGGCAAACCAGGATTTGAATAAGGATTTTTTAGTGGAAAGGCTTTGTATGTTGAGGTGAACAATACTGAGAAGGGGAACAGGCTTTGGAAGGTTTACTGTGAGTGGGAGGGTTGGTGGTGACAGGGCCAGGGTTGGGGTGGATTGAGCCAGAGAGTAGCAAAAGGAGTGGCAGGAGGTGAGGATGTCTGACAGAGAGAGAGAGAGAGAGAGAGAGTTTTTTTGGAGGGGGAAACTGATATAAGGTGGTTTAAGAGCAAGGTAGTGGTTGAACAGGGAGTGGCAGCCTTAGAGGAAGCACAAAAGAGTTCAGGGGTTGTCGGTGGGGGAGGTTACCCATGCTTGTCAGGGCTAGGGGTGACTGGAGTGGTGGGTTGTATGTTGCAGTTCCGTGGCATGGGGGGGGTATGTTGTCATCATGAAGTGATGTTGTAATGGTGTATGGGAGAGGAGAGGCAGGACAAAGGAAAAAGATTGAAAGTAAGAGTAGTAGGGATGGCGTGTGGGGAGCTGTGTATTTAGTTCCCATAGAAAGCACAGATAGAGAGAAAGAGAGAGAGAGAGAGAGAGAGCAGTACCAAGGGAGGCAGGATTTGGGGGGTGGACTATACCAACTATAGGGTGGGAGAGGGGGTCAGAAATGGGCTTATTGGTTATGGAGATAAAAGGAAGCACACCTTTGGGTGGGTGGGTGGCTGGGAAGGGTGGGCAAGGAGTGTTTTGTGGTGTCATATGCATTGATTGGTAGTTTCCATTTACAACTAGGATAAGGAGATTGGAGAAGGGAAAAAGCAATGTTTCATAGTGAAATGATAGAAAGAAAGAGGGGGAAGGTGAGTTAAAGAACAAGAGGTTAGGTGTAGATAGGGTGTGAAAGAATTTTTGAGGGAGAGTAACAGGGATACTGGCTTGTGGTGTGGGTTGCACATGGAAGGTTTTGGGTTTGGTGGTGGCTTGGGAGGGCTTTAGAAAGAATAAAAGTGCCAAAAGTGTGAATACAATTAAGACAACAAATATTCCATTAAACAAAACAATGTCATACTGTTGTTTAAGTACAAAAAAGTATCACAAAAACATTGTACAACTTATTGAGAAGGGAAGCAGAGTCTGTTGGCTGAAAACAATCCCTCTGATACTGCTTAGCATTAGGGGTTCTACAAATTATTCACTCTGTTGATCAGCATAGCTATCTACCAGAGACTGTGATCACCACAGGAAACAGGTTTCAATCTCCAATTAGCTCCAATGGGATTGGATACAGACTGGGTTGCGTCCATTGACCGGCGAGTATGGAGCAAGAGAGACAGAATTAATATTGCACTGTTTATTCAGAGCTTTTTGCTACAGCAGTGTGGGGCAAGAGGAGCACTAAGCAGATCGAACAGTAACTTCATAATGATGTATTAAGTTCATTTATTCCAAATGTTTTACCAGGAAAGACATACTGAGCTGATAACTACTCGTTTCCAAATGAATCCTGGGGAAAGAAATGTAAAATACAGTACAATAGGATAAACTATCAATAGTAATTAAAAGCATTACAATAATAATAATCATAAACAGCAATACAGTACATCAAAAGGAGCATAATTACAAACATTACAAGGCATGACAGTACAACAAGGTACATGTGGTAGATAAAAAAAATGAGTTTGGTTAGGCGAGGGGAAATTACCTGTGCAGACATAGCAGGGTGAGGGGGGAGAGCAATATGGCCAGGGCAATATAAGTAGTGGGGAATGAGATCAAAAAGATAGTGCTCATAGACAGTTGGAGGTGGAAGTAGAAAAGTCACAAAGAAAAGACCATTAGGGAAGGAAGTCCTTAAACAGGGGATGGCTGACTACATTCAAGAAAGGTGGGGTTTAAACTTGTGAGGGGGAGAAGGGATAAGGGAGGGGCTGACCAGAAGCCCTCTCCTCCAGATGAGGGGAGTAGCCTTCAAACCCAAGGGGGAGGGGGAAACAGACTGGGTGGAGGTTTCAGGAGGAGCAGAGGGAGGATGGAAGTATAAGGAACCTGGGTGGGGTTCAACAAAGGGGATCAGGGATAAGGGGTGGGGGTTGGTGTTAGTAAATGCCAGGAGCTTGGGAAACAAGTTGCCAGAGTTCCAGGCCATGCTGTTCGGGGGTTGGATGTGGAGGCGGTCACGGAGACGTGGGCCAAGAAAAACCATGACTGGGACCTAAATGTGCGGGGGTACACTATGCTTAGGAAGGATAGAAAGGAGGGCAGAGGGGGTGGAGTGGCTGTGTTCATTAGAGATGATATAGAAATTGCTAGGGTAGAAGAGGCAGAGGGAAACGTGGAGGCCTTTATGGGTCACCTACGATCCCCAGCAGGAGATAAGGTCAAGCTGGGTGTAGTATATAGGCCCCCCGGGATGAGTGATGTTCTAGAGGATTGTTTGCTGGACAACATCATTGCCCAGTGTGGACCAAAAGGGGAAGGAGTGGTGTTGATGGGGGACCTTAATATGCCAGGTACAAACTGGGGAACCATGTCCTCTAAGGTGGCTAAGGAGCAGAGGCTGCTGGACGGCTTCCAGGATGTGTTCTTAACACAGCATGTGATGGAGTCCACAAGGGAGGGGCATGTCCTGGAAGTGGTTCTGGCAGATGGGGATCTGGTAAGGGACCTGGTTGTAGAGGACCCTGACTGGGAGCAACCACAATACTGTCTGGTTTCAAATAAGCTTGGGGGGAAGGGGAGTGAGATCTAGGACACTGGCAGTGGACTTCAGGGGGGTAGACTTTGTGGGCATGGGAAATATTCTCAAGGATCACTTGAAGGGGATTACATCAATGACAAGTGTGGAAAGGAGATGGGAGGTCATAAAACCGGGACTTCATGTGGCAGTCAGGATCTGCGCTAAGTTGAAACGTAAGGGAGCAAGGTCACATAAACCATGCTGGTGGTCCAGTGAGGTACAGGTAGTGGTCAGAGAAAAGGAGGCGGCCTACAAAAAACATAAAACAACAAGAGGGGATAGGGATAAGGAAATGTACCATCTTGCATCTAGAAAAGTCACCCGGATGGTGAGGGGAGCAAAGTCCAGTAAAGAGCAGTGGCTGGCACAGGGGATACATGGAGGGGAAAAGGGGTTCTTCCAGTACATTGGGGAGTGGAGAAAAACTAAGGGCCATCTCAGCAGATTGAGATCAGAAGAAGGGTGGGTGGAAGAGGCGAGGGACCAGGCAGACATATTTAATGAGTACTTTGCCTCTGTGTTCACTAGGGAAGGGGATGGGATATCTACAAAGCAAGGCATGATGGGGATAGAAGTGGCAGTGAGTGGGATCAGGGGAGCAACAGAAATGGAGCAAGAGGGAGGGAGAGGTACCCCAGGGGTGTCACATCTGGATAAGGATAAAAAGGCTAGAAAGGTGGAGGGGACGGATGATGCTATCTCTGCCAAAAGGGTGTGGTTAGCCCTCAAGGCCCTAAAGAAAGACAAATCTCCTGGGCCGTATGGCATTCATCCGAGAGTACTATGAGAATTGGCGGACATACTGGCTGCACACCTGGCGGAGCTCTTCAACAGGTCACTTGAGACAGGGAGGGTACCTTGGGATTGGCAAGAGGCATATGTGGTGCCAATCCATAAAGGGGGGGTCGAGGGAAGTACCAGGTAACTATAGACCCATCAGTTTGACCTCGGTGGTGGGAAAATTAATGGAGAGTATACTAAAGGAACGATTGGGGGTGTACTTGGAGGAGGTGGGAGGTCTGGATAGTCGGCAACATGGGTTTGTGCCAGGTAGATCATGTCAAACCAATCTTGTGGAGTTCTACCAATGGGTAACATCAGAACTGGACAGGGAAAGCCTGTGGATGTATTATTCTTGGACTTCAGCAGGCGTTGACTCTGTCCCCCACAATGGTCTGGTGGAGAAACTGATGGGGTTAGGAATAGGCCCTTTGATGGTCAGATGGATTGAAAACTGGCTAGCTGGACACACCCAGAGAGTAGTGGTCTGTGAGGAGCTCTCAAACCCTAGAGAGGTTGGTAGTGGGGTACCGCAGGGCTCGGTCCTGGGTCTGATCCTGTTTAATGTATACATATCGGACATCAGGGAGGGTATAGGGTGTGAAATGAGTCTCTTGCTGATGACTCCAAGATGGGAGCAGTAGTTGAGGGAGAAGAGGGAGGTTGGCCCTGCAAGGAACCTGGACACCCTGGAAAGCTGGGCTCACACATGGAAATTAAATTTCAATATCACCAAGTCAGGTGTTGCATCTTGGGCGGGAAACCCTAAACACAGGAACACCTTAGGAGGGAGGCACTGGAGGCCTCAATAGGGGAAAAGACCTAGGGTCATGGTGGATGCATGTATGAATAACTCTGAGCAGTGCAGGAGAGCGGCTAGCAAGGCAAACAGGATGTTGGGATGCATCGTGGGGGATCACCTCTAGGAGCAAGGAAGTGATTCTGCCGCTGTACAATGGACTGGTTAGACCACACCTTGAGTACTGTGTACAGTACTGGAGACCACACTTGAAGAGGGACAACAGCTCCTGGAGAGGGTACAGAGGAGGGCAACTAAGATGATACAAGGGCTAGGGATTTGACGATGAGGACAGACTTGAGGAGCTCTGCCTGTTTTCATTGGAGGAGAGGAGAGGAGACAGGGGACATGATTGAGGTCTTCAAGTACCTCAAGGGAATAAATAGGGTAAACATGGAGGGATCTTTAGGCTAAAGCAGGGAGGTATCACCAGAGGGCATGGTTTGAAGTTGGAAGGTGGAAGGGGGAAGGGGGAAAAGAGGAAGAGGTTTTTCACTGAGAGGGTGGTGAACCCTTGGAATGCACTGCCTGGTGAGCTGGTTCAGAGATCCACAGTGGAGGGCTTCAAGAGAGGGTGGGACAGACACAGAAAGTGGATGTATCAGATGATGGCCTATCCCAGGGGGATGGGGATGAATGATAGGGGTTTCTGGAACACAAGGGAGGGGAGGGCCTCGGGACCCAACTAGGGATCTGAGGTTTGAGCAGACTCGATAGACCGTAAGACCTAATCTACTGGCAAATAGTATGTTAGTATATTAGTAAGAGCCATCAATGGCTCAGGAAGAGCAAAGTAACTTACATTTCTCATTAGCTCTGTATTTCTTATCCCCATTATTTATTACTGAGGTCAAAGATAGTAAATCAAACAATAGTCTATCCAAAATTAACCATCCCAAATTTTATTTCAGGAAAATAAGGGAGAAAGAAGTAGCAATTGAACTAAAAAAAACTTAACCTTAGGAAGTCACATGACCAGGATGGGACAGAAAAAATATTTTTAAAAGATGCTCAGAAACAAATAATCCCGGCAATAACAAAACTGCTTAATCAGTTTAATAGAAAACAAATTTTCCGACATATGGAAGTCAGCAAAAATCATTCCTATCTTCAGAGGTGGAAACCCAAATTACCCCTCAAATCGTAGGCCAGTTGCTCTCCTTTCCATTCTCTCAAAGCTGATGGAGCGCCTGGTCTATAACCAACTGTATGAGTACTTGGAGAAGTACTCTAAATTGACACCATACCAACGTGGTTTTAGGGATGGGCATGTGATGGGCACCACACTCATGGACTTCCTAGACAAAGTAGCACTTGCTATGGATGCTGGGGAGTCCACGGGTGCGGTGTTCATCGATTTGTCCAAGGCCTTTGATCTGGTGAATCACTCCATCCTCCTTGAGAGATTAGAAAGGACTGGATTGATCTTAAGCCCACTAAAGTGGTTTCAATCATATCTGAGGCAACAAATCCAACAGGTGGAAGTTGCAGACCAATTGTCGCCCTCAGATCTTTTGACTAGAGGAGTGCCCCAGGGTTCTATCCTGGGGCAGCTATTATTTTTGATTTACGTAAATGATCTGACTAATAATATTCTGAGTACCCAGCTAAGACTTTATGCAGATGATACTGTACTATTTGTGTCAGCAAAAACTCATCGGATGGTAGCAAAGCTTCTGGCCGACTTCGACACACTCCAAGACTGGTTTGACAGTTCAACACTGGTGTTAGGTGCCAAACAAACTCAGGTTGTGTGTATTCAAAACATCAAAAACAATAAGCAAGTAGCATTTCAAACAGAAATCTTTACTAAAAATGGACAGATGCTAACAAATACAAAGAGCAATAAATACTTAGGCGTCACCATTGACAACCAACTGTCCTCTGAAGAGCATATAAATTGTGCTACAAAGAAGGTTCACACGTGGATAGGGGTACTAAAAAGATCAGCATCTAGTATTTCCTTTCAAATGCATCAAACAATAGCCACACAACTGATTCTCCCAGTCTCGCAGTATGGGAACCTAGCCTATAGCTTTGCAGGAATCAAATTGTTAGGAAAATTAGATGTTGCATACAGTATAACCGACTTGCAAGGTTTGTTCTGAAATGGCCATTACAAACACACCACTGCACAATGTATGAAAAATTTGAGTGGAATAGCTTGGCTATTCAATTAAAAAAAGCAACATGCCATATTAATATTAAAACTTAAGGCCAGTCTTATAAAGGGCAACCTAACCATCCCACCAGAGAATGAAGGACACCGATATATGTTAAGAGACGTAGCCCATCGAGGGTTAAATATTCCCAAAATACGAACAAGATTCAGACAGATGACTTTTCAATATTCAGCTGCAGTCTTGTGGAATCAACTCCTTACACCAATCAGGAGCCAACATAGGCTATCTGCTTTTAGGTCACCTATTGATATTTTTTACCAATAAGAATGTCTGCTTTTGACCCAATTATGTATGTCTGTGCTATTTATTGTATTTTGATGACAGCTGTTTGGTAATGTATGTATGTATGACTTGTATTGTTAATTGTTTGTGCACTGTGTACACAGGACAACTTTGTAGATAGGTCATTTTGGACCTAAAGTTTCATCCTGTCAAAAAATAAAGCTTTTAACTAACTAACTAACTAACTAACTAACTAACTAACTAACTAACTAACATATGCATGAAAACAGAATAGTTATTCCTTGAGGGTTCATCAGCTCCCTGTTGCTTCTTCCCAACCTTATGTCATAATATTCTGATTTTGACATCACAGTTATTTCAGTGAAAACAGACTGGGGTTTCAACACAGAGCATTATAAATTCACATAGAGAGTCAGCTATAGAGGCAGATAAACTCGGAGATATAAGTTTTTTTTTTTTTAAGTTTTATTGTATTTTTGTTGATGAAAACAAAATTTACAACATATCCATTTCTACTATAAAATACAAGTAAGATATATATATATATATATATATATATATATATATATATATATATACACATATATAATATAGCACTGTATAATATCATAACCTTATATTTGATATACTAAAATTGTCCCCTACCATAATCCCCTCCCCCAATTTGAAAAAGTTATTTCATTTCCCACGGTGGTATGCAATCATCTCCTAAGTCAATATTATCCACAGGATTTCATTTAGACTATCAAAAATATATTTTCATAAATTTTCAAATACTATTGCTTCTTGCACTCGGTATCACCATTTGTCTTTATGTAATTGTTTTATTTCTTGAGAATTCCAACTACCCAGTATGTGCCTTTTGGTACACATTGTTCCCACACAAAGAATTTTTCTCTGATAAATTTCCAAGCCCAACCCACTTCTTTTGTACCATTTTTAATAATATGGCCTAAAACTTTGGGAGTAAAGTAAGCCCTATCTACTATTTGTTCTGTATTGTTCTATTTTTTGAATACAGATAATCTTTATTTATCCTAGTTCTTAGGTTTCTCTATTGTTAATCAGTAAAAATCTAAGCCAGTTTCGAATTTCCATTTAGTATTTGTTTTTTCCCCCAAGGATCGTTATCTAATGTACTTATTTTATTATATATATTTTGTAGCAATGTTTTCCTCCATACTGTATTTTCATTCCCTTTTTTCTCCTATGCTATCCTTCCTAAATTTATAAATGAACCGCCTTTGATACATTTCTGGAAATCTATAAATTTCTTCTTCAGTTTCACATAGTGTATAAAATGGATTCCTGGGGTATTATGCAAGTGTTACTCAAAACCTTAATTTGTTATAAATAGCCCCTCTTCATTAATTAGTTGGCACCATCTTTGTATCCCTGCAGAATGTAGATTTTGAATTAATTTAAAATGTTCTGTAGTCCATAGGTTTCTGATAAGGCTAATTTTGAATATTAACAATGGCAAATCATCATTAATGTTAAGCTTATAATTTCATTTCTTGCTTTATTCCCAATGGCACGGAATAGAAGGGAAATTTTCAGTTTAGATATACTTTCCCATAATAAGGAAATTGTTCCCCTTTTTCCCTTTGATTTACAAAAAGAAACTTCTTCAGTGCCTGTCTCCATCTCAAAAAAAGTGTTCTCCCAGGGTAGAATGCTGGGATAGAAGGCGGAGTTTCATGTTGCCCCACAGACTCCTGAGCGTTGACTTGAGATGGTGGTCAGAGATACACTCTACAGCGTTTTGTAACTTTCAACTTTTGCTTTTTCGTGGCCAAAGGAAAATCGCTGTTAATCTGTTGCTAATTCGCTGGCATTCTTCCAGATTTCCTATGGCTAAACTAAAGAAGGTGAAGTAGGAGAAGTAAACTGTCAGCAGCTTTCTGTTTGTTTTGCATGGTATTATGTTTCTGCCAGATCAATCAATCAATCAGTCAATGCTTTATTTATAAAAGGTGCCTTTCCAAAACCAAGGAGCATGTATAATAAAACCACACACATTTTTAATAAATATCCAGATAAATTAAAACTAATAAATATAATAGCAACTTTAGTAGTTAGAAAATGCCAGGCTAAAAAGATACATTTTTAAAGCAACTTTAAAACTTTGAACGGTCAGGCAATCTCACACCCGATGAGTTAAAGAATTCCACAGGGTCGAGGCCCCAAAACTAAATGCTCTTGCCCCAGATGTTTGTAAACAAACCCTGGGAATCTCTAGCAATCCCTTATCAGTGGATCAGAGAGGGCGGAGGTGACAGTAGGGATGAAGGAGATCTTTCAGGTAACTGGGTCCCTGGTTGTGTAGGGCCTTGTAGGTTAGCAAAGCAACCTTGAAGGTGATCCACCACTGTATTGGCAGCCAGTGCAGTTCACAGAGCACAGGCATTATATGACTGGTCCTAGAGGTACCAGTCAAAAGCCTGGCTGCTGCATTCTGCACTAGCTGCAAGTGGCAGATGTCAACCCCTGGTAGCCCTAAGTAAAGGGCATTGCAGTAGTCACGGCAGGAGGTAATGAAAGCATGGACCAACATTGGAAGATCATCAGGAGGAACCAGGTGCTTTACCCAGGCGATGTTTCTCAGATGGTAAAAAGAAGTTTTGACAGCTGCTGACACCTGAAATTTTAGGGTCAGGCAGTCATCAAACATAATGCCCAGGTTCTGCACCCAGTCTGAGGTAGTTAGCTGGACACCTTCAGGCCATAGACCCAAAGTAGAACCTGCCAACACACCCACCTCATGACGACCTGGGTTCACAGTCAATATATGTGCCGCTCAGCATCTTATATGCTACACAAATGTGAAGCTTGAATGTTAGTTTCCCTCAGTTTGAAAAAGTGCGGTCAATATCCCAGTCAGCGTTAAGAAAAAAGAAAGTGATGGGGAGACTGAATGGGAACCACGTTATGCACAGAAGTGAACAGCTTTTTTGTCTTCCAAGCAACACTAATGGCAAAATCTTAAAATACCTACTATTCAGTTTTGTTGTTGGTGTCACCTTGCCATAGTTGGTACTGACAATGGCTTATATGCTACGGGTATTTTATATTTGTAATACAGACACTGATTAGCCCAAATGGTTACTTGCTTGCCTAATGCGGTCGATGTCTATAGTCTTCTTCATGTGAAAAAAGAAAAACTGACCGGGAGACTGCAAAGAGAGAACATTCAGTATCTGTCCTGGTGGCAAACAGTGAAGGCCTAAATTCCTGACTAAAGCCACAACATGAAGAATATCCTGGAGAAAACTCCTAGAAGGCTTGGCGTTGGCCTATGTGACCTGATGCCTTCTTGAATACATCATCCCCCATCTAAAAGAAGTTAAGTAACAATAAAAATAAGGTTCTATGAGATGAAGCTTTTTCCTTTTAAAAAGTGTTGTGTGAATTTAATGAAATGGCACGAATTAATTTAATACCCTATCCCATTATCAGTGAGATTTTGCATGAAAGTGTCTGGGAGTTAACATAGACACAGACAGTTTGAAGAACCTTCTTTTAGTCTTGTTTGAAGTGCCTATGTAATGGCCAAGTCTGTGATTACTATTACGATTGTACCAGCAGGAGTTCAACTGAAGGAACAGAGACCGAAGTGTGGAAGGAGGGAGGAGAGGGGAGAGGAAAGAGAGGAGAGAAGGAAGAAAAGGTAGAAGATTAAATATTGGTCCCCAGTCTGGATGCGTACTATTTTATGTTGTGCTCTCATATTTTTTCTCTCCTGGGGTGACATTTACTGTACCAAATGTTTACCAGAAGCAAGGACATTGAAGAAAAGAAACAGGCATCAGACTCTGAACAAAGTAACACACTTAAATCTAAATACAAATGAAATAAATGTACGAAAGATGCTAAAAAACTTAGAAATGCAGGAAAGAAGGAAGGTGCGATAGAAATTTTTACTTACAGCAACCTCTCATTAACCTGTTTTTTTCAGCAGTCATTTTCCTAAATCA
This sequence comes from Neoceratodus forsteri, assembly GCA_016271365.2. Lineage (NCBI taxonomy): Eukaryota > Metazoa > Chordata > Ceratodontiformes > Ceratodontidae > Neoceratodus > Neoceratodus forsteri. Next base: position 82,670,415 of record CM057453.1, read on the forward strand.
CCCCCTTCCCAAAACTTTGTTTCTATTTGCATCTCCCCCTCCTGACTTTGCAAAGAAAAGGTCCAATCTAAATAACATGGCTGAACAAACAGACATACAAGATAAATCTGACTCAGATTCAGAGTTTTTTCAGGAAGTTGGCTCAAATGTTATGGCTTCTAATGAAGATTTGATAAATAAAAAAGATCAGAAATCTAGGAAGAAATATGATATTGACCCTGCAACTTTAGTGGCTTCAAGAGAAAATGATTCAAGATCAGAAACCCCAGCATGGACTAAAACTATCCTGGATGAAATCTTGCAAATCAAGAGTAAAATTGCTGCTTTGGATACTTTAATATCAGATGTGGAAAATATCAAAATTACTCTAAGTAACATAGAAGCATCCGATTAAGAACTGCTGAATAAAATAGAATGCATGGAACAACGTATTAGTAACACAGAAGATTTGCTACCAGAGATGAAAAACAAATAGCCCAGCAAAATGCAGATATAAAAATACTACAAACAAAGGTTACTGATGCAGAAACAAGAGCACAAAGGAAAAATCTAAGAATCTTGGGGGTGCCTGAGAAATGGGATCAACAGTATCCTCCCGTGCAGTTATTAAATAAAATATTTGCTAATTTATTGGAGGTGTCAGAAGCAGAGTTGTCCATAGACTTTGATAGAATCCATCATGCACTCAGACAAGTCCCTCATGATGATGCTCCCCAGAGCAATAATTGTGAAGTTGCAAAGAAGTGAAGATCGGGGCAGAATTATAAAACAAGTTATACAAAAAAAAATCAGTGCTCTTCCAGGGGTCACAAATTAACATCTACCAGGACTTGCTGAGCAAGGTTATGGCAGAAAGGAAAAAACCTGCTCACTTACGTACTGCTATTTGGAAATTCAGGGCCAAATCTATTTTTCTTCCCCCTCATAAGTTATAAGTGTTCATAAAAGGTTACCAGTCAGTATATGAAACAGCAGCTGATGCAAAAAGGAATTAACAGTAAAATATCTGGAACTGTTTTGAGGGGATGTTTCATAATTGGACACAATGGACAAATGACTAATAACAATTAATAAATAATTTGGTTGTGGGAAAAAGGGGAAATAATTGATTCTGATGCTATGTTGTTTTTTCCCTTTCTTCTTTACATACTATAATGTAAGTATACTTATGGTCAGAATATTGGTAGGAGAAACCTATTAGGATGCCTCCTTTTTTTTTTCATAGTATACATAATGGATATATGACCAATAACAGTTAATAAATAATTTGGTTGTGGGAAAAGGGGGAAACAATTGATTATGATGCTATGATGTTTTTTTTTTTGTTAGTTTTTTATTTTCTCTCTCTTAGCATTGTGTGTGTGTATAATCCAATAAAGTAAGGAAGGAAGTTCCATCGGCTAGGCTTATAGGTGTTACAATATTAGGTGAGCATAAATTGAACCAAGATTAAAAGGGTGCAAAAAGAGTTGGGTGGGGATACGTGAAGAATAAAGGTACCAGCATTAGGCAAGTGAGAAATCTACCTTTTTTCTTGTTAATTAGAAGAAGAATGTTTAATTATACATTTATAATATATAATATGATGAAAGGAATGGGGGAAACGGGCTGTTTTGGTTTACTGTATTTTTATTGGGTTTGAAATTGGTATAAGTAAAGACATTAAAGAAATCTTCATATTTAGGAAAGAGAACAACAACACTATAACATATGGCAGATAAACAAGTAAAAAATATTGAGCTTTGCTTTACCTTGCTAAACATAAGTGGATTAAATAATCATAAAAAGAAAAATACATTTTTGCAATATTTACAAGACAAAAAAGTCCAGATTGTTTCAATACAAGAAACACATCTAAATGATTTAAGCCACAAAAAATTACAAAAAATGGTGAGTAGATGAGATTTATTTTTCCCAAGGAACAACGAACAGCAGAGGGGTTGCTATTTTGATAGAGAAAAATATAGATTTCAAATATATTGATCAATGGAAGGATTCAGATGGTAGAATAATTTTGGTAAAAGGTTGTCTATATGGCAAAGAAATTGTTTTGGGATCAATCTATGCCCATTTTTTGGGATATGAAACTTTTATGAACCAGGTCTCACAAGCAAATATTAATTTAGCAACAGACAATGTTCTAATTGGAGGGGACTTTGATGGATTATTAAACCCTAAATTAGATAAGCCACCCCCCAAAATGATTCAGATAAAAGAACAACAAACCTTCTTAATATTTTTCTTAAAGATCATGAGCTGTGTGATCCCTGGAGAAATAACCCTACAACAGTAAAACATAATTTCAAAGCTAGACATATTACCGTTCAGTCTAGATTGGAGTATATATCTTTGTCAATAAAAGTTTTGTTCAATACATTATTAATGCTGATATCCATGAAATATATATTTCTGATCATGCTCTGGTTTAAATTAACTCTATTCTGACAAAAGACAAAGAATACCCCAGTGGCATTTTCAGAATTATTTACTATCTGACTCTGATTTTGTTACATATCTTAAAAGACATATAAAAGAATTTTGGGAAATAAATTACAAAGAACAGAGAGTATTTGAAATTTGGGATGGCTTTAAAGCAGCCATAAGGGGCCACATTATATCCTATCAAATAAAAAAACCCATAAAACAGTCAAATTATTTGAAAAGGTTAGATACGGAAATTTTAGAGCTACAAGAAAACAACAGATTAATAGTAATAATAATACATTTATTTATTAGGCACCTTATCTATTACCAAGGCACCTAACAATGTAAAAGAACAAAATCATACAAACATCAGACATCAATTCAATTCAGTCACCAATAAAACATCAAAAAAGGTGTTCTCCCACCATAATTTAATTTGGTATGCAATTTCATAATTTAATGGTTCAGGGCAACTGTATCCTCCAACCTTCCTTGGAGTAATCATTTGTTTCCAAGAGATATGGGGTTTCCCTCCCCTCCATAGAACATTTTTGAAAATTCTTCTTACTGAATCAAACCATGATATACTTGGACAACCTATAATAGCTTGTATAATGTATAATAAATGTGGTATAGCCATCATTTTTATTATCTCAACACATCCAGTAAGAGACAAAGATAATTTTTCCCAATTATCCAATAATCCCCAAATTTTGTCCTTAGCCCACTTGTAGTTTGCAGTGATCAAATCTTCTTGTTTATCGCAATTGTAATCCCCAGATATCTATAGCTATTGCTAATTTGAAACTCCCTTTTATATCAGGTGCTAGTGGTAAGTGGGGTACATTTACAGCCATTATGACAGATTTAGTCTGATTTAAGCAGTATCCAGAAACCAATTAATATGTTTTTACCTCTTTAAGGAAGGTTGGCATTGCAGTATTACTGTTTTTAATCACCAGAAAAATTTCATCAGCAAAAACATTAACCTTTCTATAAGTCCCTTGAATTTGAACCCCTTCAATCCCCCTATTTATCTTTATGTGATTCAAAAAGGGTTCAAGAGATAAGATGTACAATATGGGGGACAAGGAGCATCCCTTCCTTATACCATTCTTCATATACATTGGTTGTAATGTACTTATTAATAGCAAATTTAACAGTTGCATTATTATAAATTTTCTGAATTATAGTAACCAGAAATGTTGGAATACCCCTGATCTAAGACTTTCAAACATAACATTTTTTTTTGAAGTGGAAAAAGCCTTAGTAGCATCAACAGCTACAGTACTAAATGATACGGTTCATTCACACTTTTAATGGCTTGAATCATTGATTGCACCATTCTTGTAACTTGAAAAATTGTATGACCTTGGACAAAGCCATACTGTTCATTATTGATTACTGTAGGAAGATTACTTTTTATTCTATTTACTAAAATGTTGGTTACAATTTTGTAATCAGTGTTTAAGGAGGGCTATCAGTCTATACCTTATTACTTTTTTGGGATCCTTTCCTTCTTTCAATAATAGTATGGCTTTAGATTCCTGCATAGAATTAGATATCTGTATGGGCCCTTCTCTTAACTCATTAATAATTCTCAGTATCCAGCGTGCTAATTGCTCACTAAAGGTCAGGAAAAATTCTATTGTCAACCCATCTAAGCAGGGGCTTTTATTTTTAGGAAGTGCTTTTACAGTATCTAATATCTCCTGTACTGTAAATATAGATTTATCACAAGGTAATTTGGTCAAATTACTTTTCGACAAATATTCTTTAATCTCTTCCACTCTGGTATTCAGATTCTGCTGGTATTTTTTTTTGTATTCTTCAATTACCAAATTTCCCATCTCTGCATCTTTATATACTTGTTTTCCATTTGCGTCTTCTAAAACGGTTATTAGGTTAATTTCTCTCTGTCTTCTTAGTTGGGTTGCTAATAGTTTTCCATTTTTTTCCCCCTGGATATATCTTAGTTTCTTTAGCTTTTTAATATTCATAAGCACCTCATTATTATTTATTTCTGTTTTCAAAAGCTTCTGAATATAGCATGGGAATGAAACTGTGCAAACTGGGCTTGGAGTGCAGGGCAAACATAGCCCTGGAATAAGACATCACTGAATATAGGAACCAGGAAGTGCAAACCACAACAACAACACAGTGCACAGTGACATGAGGGCAGGTAGAGATGAACATTGTGGCCAATGTGTGTGCCAGCAAATGTGTGGACCTTGTACAGCTGCAGGCAGCAGAAAATGTGAAAGAACAGTGATCAGAACTGTATATTCCCTGAACCATTAGCACTGCACTAACATGCTTTAGTGCAGAGCTAAGCTGTTTTCCCAATGCAAACACATTTTCCTGGTGCTAAGATTTGCCATATTCAAAAGTGACATACAAATGAGCCTACTTAGGTAGTCTCTGGGCAAACAGCCAATTCATCATCTCATTATTCCCTGATTTGTATACACTTTGCCCAGTGTTACTGCAGGGTCCCACAGCTCCACCTGTAGGTCAGTCTGACAGTGCATGACAGTTGCTGCAGGTTACATATAGGCATGTACAGCATAGCATTGTGTACCCCAGTAGACAACACAGCATAGGCACAGTTGGTGGTGGTGCTGCATCCAATTGTCACACTGTAGGCCATGCTACAGTGCACAGCAGACACTACAGTAGCAAGGGGGCTGGTAGTGTGAGGGACACAGCAATGCCTATGGTACTGTATGTAGGGCAGTGATGACCACTGCACTCTACACAGTGACAGGCCCAGCTTGCAGGTGATTACTGACAGTGGACAGTACTGTTTCGCTGTTGTGTGCTCCACAGATTGCTGCACCTATGTCATGGGATGCTCACAGTGATATATACATGGCCAGCTGTGTGTGTTGTGGCATCTGTACAGTTGTGTGATATGTGGCTGGATGGGCATGTAAGATCCGACAGGCACACAGGTGGTGGGGTATTCCCACTACTGGCCCATGTGCACTGCGTGATGTGTCCCAGCCTTGTGGCCACACTTGGGCTGTGGTGAGGTCTGGCTACCCGTACACCCTCCCCTCAATTGCCACCATGCCCACAGTGCTGCATGTGTGTGCTGGCATCTGTTGGTCCCCACAGATGTGTGGTCTGCAGGTGTGTGTTGCATGGCCATACTACCATGATGTCCCCTGTTGGCTGGATCACCCCTTACTGTTTGTGCTTGGCTGGGACTGGTTGCAGCTGTTGGCATCATGGTGGTGCCATCAGTGAGCAGCATGTACCCTCCATGTCTGGCATTTTCAAGTGTCATGATCATATGTTAGGGTCGCGCAAGCCACACTAATCCTGCACTAACACCACGCAAAGCACCAATGTCAAGCAAAGCTGTTTGCCCAGGGTTAAGACCAGCTTTTCTTGGGTGGTAATTTGTACCATGCTAAGGGTCATGCTATGTTGCACTAAACACCTTAGCACGGCACTAGACGCTGAATATCTCATAGCGCCTGTATTCATGTTCACTTTGCCCCTTACATATAATTATGGTTTGCCTGGCACTAATGCAGTTTGCGCATGCTATTTGACCTTTTTAATATGGCAGACCTGCGCTAATCCCACACAAATGGTTTGTGCATCGCGCAAAGCTTTGAATGTCTGGCCCCATGTCTTTTATTTTTCCCTCAAGTTCCTTTTCTTGTTTCCTTAAGATCTTACTTTTTTCTGCCTATAGGATATTATAATACCTCAAATTACTGCTTTGAAAGGATCCCATAGGGAAGTAATCATCCTGCCTATTTCATAATTAAACCACCAATATTAAAGGAATAATGCCCGACAGGGTGGGTGTTATGCTGGGATAACATCCCACCTCGGGTGGTTGGGCCTGAGGCCAGCAGCTGAGGGCATCCAACACCCAAGAAGGGATGTTATCCCAGCATAACACCCACCCTGGAGGGCATTATTCCTATTATACAATGACCCTTCAGTAAAATGAAGTAAAAATATATATTAAGAATGTTTAAAATGCTTTCTTTACTTATTTTTTTTACTGTGTAGATATATATATTAAAAAAATAGTGCTGCTCTATTGTTTGCCCAGTATGTCGTAGTGTTTTTTTCCTGTTTTAGTACATAGAGTGGGCTATTACCGGCCCCCCATTGATTTTTCTTTGGTTGTGAACTGTTGCTGCCCCTATTGTGTTTAATTGACCAGGTGCTTTGCTCTTTCTTGGAACAGGTGAAGATGTGTGTACTTATTTTTTTTTTCTTTAAAGACTCCAAGCCGTGCTACAGGGACAACGCTCTAGGTCCACAGTTCTCATTTCCGGTTTCAATCGGTGACTTGAAGACATGGTTTGCGGTCTTCAATGAAATAAGAAAAATATACAGTCATCTTCACTGGATCCCAAGAAAAACAGAAGGACCTGTTCAATTAAACTCGATGGACAGCAACGTATGTTGAAAGATTTTTTTTTAAAACGCATAGCATTTTCATGCGGTTCTTGTGGGTAGACTACAGAGCGCCAACGGACGAACTGGCGCTGAGAGATACAAAGCTGTTTCAGTGACTTGTAAAAATAATAATAATTTAAACTTTGGGCTTGGGAAAGGGGCCCTTCTACTTTTTTGGTTTGGGTCAGTTAGCGGGGCAGTGCCGATGTCGAGTGGTGCATGGAGGGCTGGTCCAGAGCTTAGCGGGGACTGCTGAAGCTGCTAGGGATGATTGTGAAGTGATCTTTTTTCTACATTAGATGCAGTCATCTATGTGGTGGGACTAGACTCGGGATGTTATGCTGGGATAACATCCCGGGTCCAGTCTCAGTCTGACCAATCAGAGAACATGAATCCTTCTTGCCATTGTATAATCCTTTATACCTGTAATTAGTTTATCATATAATTCTTTTTTTTAGCTAAAAGGTTATTGTTTAGCCTCCATGTTCTTATTTTTTTCCTGTTTGGATCCAGAATTCTAATTTCGGCTAATGTTAAGTCATGATCTGACAAAATTATTGACTTATTCTCTATCTGTTCCATATCCTTAATTAGTGTCAGTGTCATATAATGTCAGTGGCTCAGTAGGTAGCACACTCGCCTCTGAGGCCGGGACAGCAGAGGGGTGGGTTCAGTTCCCACATCTGGCACTTGGGTTAATATCCCACTACTGATGCTGTAGTGCAGCATGAGAGGGGTGCTGCACTTCTGAGGTGCCTTCTTTCAGATGAGATGTTAAACCCGAGGTTCCATCTGCCTGGACTGGTGGTAGTTCAGGTGGATGTTAATGATCCCATGGCACTTATCGAAAAGAGTAGGGAAAATTTTTATTTAGGAGAAACTGTACATTGCATTCCAAAGACACATGATACATAAAAAACAGAAACAAGTAATCCCCCCCAAAAAAGGTCTAAGAAAACCATACTATTTTATCCTTAAGGAATTGTACCTCTGTCCAACAGAGGACCCAACAATCTGAAGGCATATGTTGTTTTTCAAACATACATTGTTTCAAGAGTTCATTCTCTATAATAATAACAGTGTGTTTAGGTTCTTGATATAGTTGCTGTAAAACAAACTTACATCTTGTTTGCCATAAAACAAACTTTATAAAGGCAAAAATGATACTTAATGTACCCTTATAAATACCCAAGTCCTGGAAAGTAAAGCCACCAACAATTTCTTCATACAAAATATTATTCCAGTATCCATTGTGCCACCTAGTGGCTATTAAACCCCATATAGTTTTAACATATGGACATTCAATGAAAAAATGTACCATCAATTCTTCTTGTGTAATACAAGATACCCTTGGGCACATCCGTTCCTCTATTTTTTTATGTTTAGCATTACCTTTCACAAAAAGACGGCCATGTGCACTTAACCAACAAACATTCCATATTCTTGGTGGAATATAAGGGTCTTTCAAAGATTCCAATACAAGTTTAGTATAACCCGGCTCTATTTGCCTAAAGAAAAAAAATGGTGGATTAATAGACGTATGGATTGTAGAATAAAGTGATTTAGTGGTGAATTTAGACAATATATTGAACTGTAACTTCCAGGTTTTTAATTTACTAAGAGCAGGACTGAAAAAAATACAGCTCGTCTTAACCTGTGCTTTCAAAACCCCTTGTTCTTCCCAAATGTTATAAAGAGGCTTTAGCCATTCACTAGCAAATAAAGACCATATAGCAAGACTTGGTTTAGTCAACCCAATGAAATTAACATGGAAAAAATTACAAAAGAAAAAAAGTACTGGATTAATCAAATTTAACCTGCCTTCTGCTACCAATAAATATGTTATTTTACATTTAATAGGATTCAGGCGGCTTGCCCATATTATCTGGAATACGAGTCCAAATGGTGTAGTTTCCAAAGATTTAGGTAAAGGATAAACAGAACTAAGGAAAATAAATATTGGGAGAGAAAAGGTTTTAATTACTGCCACCTTTTTCTTTTTAGTCTGATTCCATTTTTTCCAGACTTCCACCTTTGTTTTTGCAAATTCTAATTTCTTTGTCCAATTGTATACACCATTATCCCCCCATCCAAACCAAATTCCCAAACACTGAAAGGGGTCAGTAGACACCTGAATACCTTTCCAGCACATAGGAGAAATACTGGAATTATTTAATGGATAAATAATATTTTTTCCAATATTCAAACTTGCTCTGGATAATCTAGAAAATTCTTCAGTACAGTTCATAGCCTGAATACCTGAAGCGTAATCAGCTACTGGAACACATAAATCATCTGCATAAGCAGTCACCTTAATGTCCATATCACCCCCCCCGGTTTAGGGATCCCAACAATATGTGAATCCTGCTGGATAAGATGAAGCAGTGGATCCAGACACAAAACATAGAATAAAGGACTGAGTGGACATCCCTGTCTTACTCCCCTTGATATATCGATATAAGAACCCAGATGACCATTAACAAAGGGCATTGCACTGGCATTATTATACAACAATAAGTTCCAGTTTATAAAACTAGCTGGAATCCCATAATGTGTTAATATTAAAGAAATATAATGGTGTGGTACACGATCAAAGGCCTTTTTCTGGTCTAGGGACATGACAAATCCCTGAGTTTGACCATCCTTACCCCTTTCTATAATCTCCTGAAGTAATAATAAATTATGTGTAATAGTGCGCCCCAAAACAGAACATGTTTGAGTTGATATAATTAGCAATGAGGCTATATTAAGCAGGCGATTATGTAAAATTTTCAGTACAATTTTATAATCAGTATTTAACAAACTCAATGACCTCCAATTATCCAAAATTCTCCTGTCACCTTTCTTATAAATCAAAATCTGTACTGCTACACAAAAATGCATATCCACCTGCAGGGTACCCAACACTGTATTACATACCATCATTAATATAGTCTGTAATATCTCAGTGAATTCTACATAAAATTCAGAAGAAAGGCCATCAATGCCTGGGGCTGTGGACTTTTTCAAATGATTAATAACCTCTCCAATCTCAACTTTAGAAATAGGTAAAGTAAGATTTTTTAAAAGATCCTCAGGTATATATGAAACCTGAACCGATGACAAAAATGAAGTTAATTGTGAAATATCAATTGGAGTCATTCCATACATGTCTGATAAATATTGTGAAACAGCCTGTAATATTGTTGACCCATTGGACACACAAGTCCCATCTCGTAACCTAACAGAGTCCAAAAGTCTATCAGAGGCCCTGTGTGAGCAGTCTTTAAAGGCCTCACCAAACCCAGTTTTCCCTGGTGAGCAAATCCTATGCTCATTCAGCATAGCTGCAGCTCTTGAATATTGTAAGGGCAACATCTCTTTTTTTAGATTAAGGATCTGTGGTGTCAGCCCAATATGATGAATATTAATAACAGAATAGAGTTTATTAGTTGGAATCAGAGTTTAAGATAATCTTTATACTGACTCAACCTACTTTTAGAAGAATGTGTCTGAAACACTATTTTTAAACCTCTTTTTGTTTCCTCCCTCCATGTACTAAGGTTACCCACTAAACATGCAACAGACATTTGTGCCTTAAGATATTCAATAATCTTGTGTTTTATCCTCTGTTCCTTTAAAAGTGTAATGTTTAGTTTCCAGTATCCCTTACCGTATCTTGGCCCAATATTACCTCCCAGTACAATCAGAAGGACTGCATGGTCAGAAGTCTCTAAAAGAATGACATCTGCCCTTGAGATACTAATATTCTTTTTTGTAAATATGAAGTCAATTCTAGTAGAAAGTGCACCTCTATAACAAGTATGACCCCCTGCTGTATGAACACATCAAAAGGAATCTTGTAGGCTACTCTGGTTAATAAGCGAAGTAAGATAGTTGGAATCACAATACATTTTAGATGCATTCGCTCCCTTATCCAGTACACAGTCAAAATCTCCCCACCCATATCACTATTTTTGTCGTGTACAAATAAGGACTGACTTTTTGATATAAATTAATACGTTCCCTTTTTGTGAGAGGGGCATAGATGTTAATCACTCTCCACCCAAATCCCTTAAAGGTAAAATCTAAGGGAAGAGCTCTACCCTTTGATATATCAACAAGACGTGACACCCTAAACCCATCCCCTTTAAACAATAACCCCACTCCCTCACAAACCCCTGTGCCAAATGAAAATAAAAGAGGGGCCCAAACACCACAATTGTTGTGCTGAATGAACCAAAGAAAGAGTGTTTAACCTAGTATCTTGTAATAAGCAAATGTCATAATGCAGGCCTTTTAACACAGATAGTTATCAACCTAATTTTGGGATTCTGAATACTATTCACATTAATGGACATTACCCCTAAACAGGGAAAGGCCATAGGCAAAATATGGAGGATATTTTAAGGAGGTTTCCTTAATCTAGAACTCCTACAAATTCTAGTATGAATCCTAGGAGTCTGGTCCTCATCAGCTCCCTCTTCAATTCGTTCTCCATCAGATTCAGAGGAGCAAGAGAAGAAGCCTCTGAGTCTCCTCCTTGTTCAGAATCTACCGTAGAGGGCCTAAGAACAGCAGATTTATTTGATAAAATAATACCTTCATCCCCTGGGATGCTAGCTTTAGCAACTTTAGACTTAGGCTGTGTTTGCTTCATACCCCTTTTTTTCACAGTACTCTTGACCATGGGGGGCGGCATTTGGATTTCCATGTCTTTGGTCACTAAAGGCAATCCAGAAACTGCAGGAGAAAGTACAGTTATCACTACTCTGAGGAGATACTATGGGGGGGGGGGTAGAAATTGCTCCTATAATCACATTGTGGGCTTCAGCATTAGAAGGGCCCGAAGGGGGGTGGAGGTGGAGAGTTTGTATGCTCCGGAGGGGCCTGACTAGTTTTCTGTTTTCATTTCTGTATTTCTTTTTTCTGGGCTTCTTGTAAAATAAAATCCTGACTAACACGATCTTTTCTATTGTGAGTAGCCCAAGGGCAGGCTCTAAAAGCATGCCCAACATCCTCACATAAATTACAACATAAATCCTCAGTGCAATCTGACCTATGGTGGCCAAAAGCTAAACACAGATTACATTTAATTCCATCGCATGCTGATCCCAAATGAGTATATGCCCCGCACCTAAAGCAAGTTCTTGGCTGACTAGGGTAAAAACAATGGCCTCTCTCATTGCCTAAAAATAAACTATTAGGAAGATGTACTGGACCTAATGTATTGTGTCTTAAACAAACCTGTATAACCCACCCCCCCCCCATTCCAAAGACATTCCTCATCAAAAATAGGTCTAAGATTCCCCAACACATCACAGCGTTTCTGCAACCAATAAACAATGTCATGAATAGAGACAGCTTCATTACGAAATAAAACAGTGACTTTTTTATAGATGGTTTTGTCAGTGGTATCGCCTTGAAAGGCAACCATAATTCAGTACACTTGACAGCATCATATTTGGTCCAGAACCTGTCAAGACCCTGTGGGGAAGTAAAACATATCATAAAGGATAGAGCCAGAAACATGTATCAAAGCATGTATTTCTGTTGGAAAAAAAAACCAAAAGATCCCTTCAATAAATCATGACCAATATATAAGCTATCAGGAGCTACTTCCAGGCCCCCAAGGTATTCCAGGCGAACTGCATTGCATCTTTGCAAGGGGGGAAGGATCCTGTAAATGGGTCCTTCCTCTGAAAAGACTCCCAAGCAGTTTTTGTATGCTCTTGAAAATTAGGAGCTTCCTGCCCCTCACCCCCTGACTCAGTCCAATGAATCGATGCTACACCATCATCTTCTGAAACTGAGGACTCTATGACTTTTTGGGGGCTTAAACCAGGCTGGGAAATGCTTTCCAGAGTAGAAGTACACTGCTGTGATAATCCCTGGACAACAGTTGTAACATTATCAGGTACAGACCCAACTGTACTAGGAGAAGAATAGTCCCCTTGAAGCGGGCTATGGGCCGTATCCTGGATCCAAATCCCTGCAGTGCCCTGCTTCCAACCTGCAGCTAGCAGGGAGCGCTCCAAAGATGATGGGAAGGATCCCCGAACAGGCTGTGCTGCAAAATCAGCCTCTCTACCTTTCTGTAACCCCAGTGAGAAACAATTGCAACAGATGACTGTTGAGGAAGACTGTTAGGTGTACTTACAGAAGGTGTAGTGTGAGAAAACAAGCCAGAATTCATTTCTCCTGTCAAGGGATTTTGTTGCTGCAACTGAGGAGCATTCACCAAAGGTGACTCAGGTGTCTGGAATGAAGGTAGAATAACATAGAAACATAGAAACATAGAATTTGATGGCAGATAAGGACTGCTTGGCCCATTCAGTCTGCCCATTTCCCTACCTAATGGATAAGATGCAGATCCTAGTTAACCAGCAGCCTACTTCTTCCTACCCCCAACCCCTAGAATTGCCTTATGACTGTCCCATGCATGCTTGAATTCCACCACTGTTTTTGACTCCACAACCGCATCCGGAAGGCCGTTCCATGCATCTCCAACCCTCTCTGTGAAAAAATACTTCCTTAAATTACCTCTGAGCCACCCCCCATCTTCAAATTGTGCCCTCTTGTTCTTGCACACCTCTTTTTTTGAAAGATGTTACCCTCTTGGACTTTGTTGATTCCCTTGAGGTACTTGAAAGTTTCTATCATGTCCCCTCTCCTCCTTTCCTCAAGGCTATACATATTAAGCTCCTTAAGTCTCTCTTCATATGTCTTCTGGTGCAGAACCTGCACCATTTAGCTGCCTCCTCTGGACAGCTTCCATCCTGTCTATGTCTTTGTGGAGACTGGGTCTCCAGAACTGCATGCAGTACTCCAGATGGGGTCTCACCAGCTGTCTGTACAGAGGGATAATAACTTCCTGTTTTCTACTGGTGATGCCTCTCCCTATGCATCCCAGCAGCCCCCCAGCCCTCCTTGCTGCCTTCTCACATTGCTTGCCCACCTTTAGATCATCTGATATGACTACCCCCAGGTCTCTTTCCATTTTTGTTGTTGTTAGTATCTCACCCCCCATTGTGTACTCTTCCCCTGGGTTTTTGTTTCCCAGGTGCATTATCTTGCACTTCTTAGCATTGAATCTAAGTTGCCATACATTTGACCATTCCTCTAACTTTTCCAAGTCCCTACTCATCCTTTCCACCCCACCTTGTGCATCAACTCTGTTGCAGATCTTTGTGTCATCTGCAAAGAGACATACTTTTCCTTCCAGTCCCTCTGCAATGTCACTCATAAAGACATTGAAGAGGACCAGTCTAATACTGAACCCTCACGGTACCCACTAGTAACCCCTTTCTTCAGAGTGGACTCCATTTACTATTACTCTCTGTGTCCTATTCTCCAGCCAATTCTTTACCCAGGCTGGCATCTTGGGACCCACTCCAGGCTGGCTAACTTGTATATTAATCTTTTGTGTGGGACTGTGTCAAATGCCTTGCTAAAGTCTAGGTAGGCCATGTCCACAGCCCCTCCCTGATCTACTACTTTGGTCACCCAGTCAAAGAAATCTATCAGATTTGTCTGGCATGATCTTCCTGCTGTGAATCCATGCTGCCTTGGGTCCTGTGCCCCTCTGGCCTCTAGATACTCGACAGTTCTTTCCTTCAGAAGTGATTCCATCATTTTCCCTATCACTGAGGTTAAACTAACAGGTCTGTAGTTTCCTGCTTCTGCCTTGCTCCCACTTTTGTGAAGGGGAATCACATCTGCCCTCCTCCAGTCCTTGGGTACCACCCCATCCTCCCATGATTTGTTAAAGAGGGTAGTCAGTGGTGTCACTAGTTCTACCCTTAGTTCTTTTAGAATTCTGGGATGAATACCTTCAGGCCCCATTGCTTTGTCCACCTTCAGTTTTAAGAGTTCTTTCAGAACCCTTTCTTCTGTAAATGGGCAGGTATCAACTTCTGTATCCAGAGTGTTTCTACTGTTTGTTTTAGGTACCTCCCCCTCTTCATTTGTAAATACTGAACAAAAATATTTGTTTAGTATCTCTGCCTTTTCACAGTCACCTCTGCCCCCCTCCTCCTTTATTAAGCCTCACTATCCTCCCTGGTCTTCCTTCGCCCCTGATGTACCTATAAAGGTTTTATCCCCTTCTTAACTGAGTTGGCTATCTTTCCTCTGTTTGGGCCTTTGCTGTTCTGACTGCCTTCCCAGCTTCCTTTTGTTTTAACTGATACAGTTCTCTGTCCTGCTCCTTCTGTGATTCCTTGTACTTCCTGAATGCTTTCTTTTCTCTTGAACCTTCACTGCCACTTCCTTTGAGAACCATAGTGGTTTCTTACATCATTCGTTTTGTTTATTTGCTTCACACAAAGGCTTGTTACTTCTGTGATGGCAGTTTTATTATTCCCCATTGTTCTTCCACCCTCCTTCCTGCCCATTTGCTAGTGCATTCCTTAGGCACTCACCCATTTTAGCAAAGTCAGCCCTCCTAAAGTCCGGTACTTTTGCCTTTGTATGGCTTGACTCTATTGTTGTATTTATTGTGAACCATACTGTTTGATGGTCGCTAGTTCCCAGATGGCTACCCACTTCTACATCTGTGATCCTCTCTCCATCTCCATTTGAGAGAACCAGGTCTAAGATTGCTCCCTCTCAAGTGGGCTCCAATACTAGTTGTCTAAGGCATGCCCCCTGTAGGACATCTAGAATAACCCCACTTTCGAAGTGGCTGCTACAACTGCAATCCAGTTAACATCTGGCATAGTCAGATCACCCATCAGCAATATCTCCCTTTTTTCTGCCATTCTAAGTATACTTTCTGTCATTTCCTTGTCCATTTCCTCCCCCTGAGAAGAAGTCTGTATCTAATCCTGTCACGGATTGTGGTGCCATGCCGGTCTCCAGATTTACCCACAGTGCTTCTTCTCCTCCCTGTTTACCCTTTTGTTCTGTTGCTTTGATTCCTTCCCTTATGTAAAGAGCTACTCCTCCTCCTCTTTTACTCTCCTTGTTCCTCTTATAGATAGTGTATCTTGGTATGTTTACATCCCAGTCATGGTTTTGTGTGTACCATGTTTCTATGACTGCCACGATATCCAGATGTTCCTCCTCCATCAAGGCCACTAATTCAGGAAGCTTGTTACTCAGACTACGGGCATTGGTACTCATTGCTCTCCATTTTTTGATGACTTTACCTTCTGTTGCAGCATCACCCACTGACCTTTCTACCTCGGTCTTTTTCTCATTTAGTACCCTGTTTTGTAGGGAGAGGCTGAGTTTTCCTGCTGCTTATCAGTGCCTCCCCCCTTGACTAGTTTAAAAGCTTGCCAATGAAGCATTTAAACTGATTGCTCAAAAGACTTGTTCCCTTCCTGGACAGATGCAGACCATCCTGCCAGTATAGGTTGGTGTCCCTCCAGGTGGAACCCCAGTCCCCAATGAAGCCAAGCCCCTGTGCGCCACACCATTTTTTCAACCATTTATTAAACTACATGGTGCAAAGTACCCTTGCCTCACCCATGCCATTGACAGGCAGCACCTCTGAGAAGGAAACTGTGTGTGCTACTTGTCTTAGGCCCCTCCCCAACTCTACAAAGTCCTCCTGCACTGCTCTAATCTCATGATGAGCAAAGTCATTTGTCCCTAGGTGGACAATGACATCCAGCTCAGACTCCCATGCAGCTGTTCTCGTGATCCTGAGGATGCGCTTCCTGTCCCTCCAAGCCATGGCACCAGGCAGGCACCTTACTTCAGTTTTCCTGCACCCCAGTTCTATCCCCTAATAACTGAGTCCCCCACCAGGAGCTGCTTCCTTTCCCTGTGGTGTCCTCTGCCTCCTTCCTGTGGGCCTCTCTTGTGACAGTTGTCCTCAGCCTCCTTAGTCTCCTCTGCAGGTGCATCCATAGGGGAGCTATGCTCCCCCAGAATGGTGCATGGATTGTGGAATGGAACAACTGACTGGGTGTGCCTCTGTTCCACCATCCTCACCCTCCCTGAGCCCACTGTGGTCCAACTGCTGTGCTTTCTTCGCAACCTCTGAGGTAGTGGTGGTGGCTCTGGTGCTCCCTGGATGGGGGAGGTTCCCTTCCTACTGTCCAGTGTGGCCTGGGGAAAGGTTCCCTTACTACTGTCCAGTGTGGCCTGAAGACAGGCAACTTCCTCCCTCAGGGCAGAGAGTTGTCTGAAAATAGGGCAGCATCTCAGCCTCCAGAAAGACTCCCGGAAGACTGCTGCCCCACAGCCATTACATTGCACTACTCCCCACATGTTTATCTACTTTTGTGTGTGTGTGTGTGTGTGTGTGTGTGATTGGTTTGTTATATAGAAATATATATATTATACAATGTGTATGCTTATATTGTCAGTGCAGTGTGCTAGAGAGGATATGACAGTGATTTGCACCTTGCACTCTTGAGGAAATTATGTCAGAACCCTTTTAAACCAGGCTGGGAAATGCTTTCCAGAGTAGAAGTACAGTGCTGTGCTAATCCCTGGGCAACAGTTGTAACATTATCAGGTACAGACCCAACTGTACTAGGAGAAGAATAGTCCCCTGGAAGCGGGCCATGGGCCAGATCCTGGATCCAAATCCCTCATTTGGCGAGGCATCCCATCCTGAACAGAGTTTTCACAGCAGTCTCTTGCTGTAAGATTAGCTTTGCTGCTTTTTGCATAAACTCAACAGAAACATCCAGATGCTGCTCAGTAGCAGTGTCAGGTATTGCAGTTTTTATTATTTAACTTTTAGTAGTAGCACAATACAATTCATTATTTTGCTGCAGAATATTATGTAACCAACTGTCATCAGAATCAAAAAGTCCATCACGTCCTTGTTCTTGGATCTGAGAGGTGGCAAATTGTTTCATACTCACTGCATTTGATACATCCAAGCTCTCTAGTGTGGTCTCCAGAGCTGGACCTGTGGGCTGGGTGACCTTCTCACCAACAGGTACACCAGCAGAATGATCCTCCAGTATACCTTCCTCCATAGCAGTGGCTCCCCCTACTGACAAAGAGTAGGGGGATTTCCCCAGTGTCCTGGCCAAATTTCCCTCATTCACTAAAAAAAATACCACCAACAGCTTAATCTGGTTCAAGGTCAGTTGGCATTCATCTGTATCCCCCTCCCCCTGGTTGTGCCTGAAAATAGGCAGGATTTTTCTAGTGCTCTTACCCGGTCAACAAATATAAAATAAATAAATTGTTTTGAAAACCATAATGTAGTTGATTCTTGAAAAATCCTTGGTCATTTTATCATAATGTGAGAATTCCCTATCTGAGGGATAAAGGGTTTTCCAGGCATCTATCAATTCATGCTGATTGAGAAAGTTTTTTTTAATAACTTAATGTGTAGTTTATTAAAGTATGGAGTTCTGGAACTTCTATCTATCTCAGGGTGTAGTAAAGTATTGTAATCACCCATTAATATGATTTTATCTGACTGGAGACTCAGTATCCCTTGAGTTAGCTCCACTAAAAAGGTTTTATATTCAGAGAATGGTGCATACACTGATGCAAATGTTATGGTTTAATTTAGGATTTTGGTTTTAGTTTTAACCATAATAATTCATCCCTGATTATCTGAATTTTATCTAATATTGTAATACCAGGAATATTCCTAAAAATCAGCATCATCCCCAACCTTTTTCCTAGTACCTATTGAAAAGAAAAACTGAACCATACATTTTATTTTCATTTTTAAGACTTCTTTGTCGTCCAAATGGGTTTCTTGTAGGGCTATACATGCGGCTCTTGCTATGTTTATATAATTTAGTATTATGGCCCTTTCAATAGGTATATGCATCCCATTGACATTCATGGTGGCACAACTAAACTTAAAGAAATTCTCCATTTAGAAAAAATAATGGAAACCAGTCAGCATAATCCTTAATATGCAGAACATTTATAACTTTAAAAAATTCCAGCATTTTAGTTAAACCACTGTGGTACCTCCCCCCTCCCCAAAAAGAGCAACTGTCATTTTTTCCCATATTCCTTCTTCTCCAATAATAACAGACCTTACCCTCTCTTCCAAAAACATTACAAAAAGCCATTCTAAGGTAGTTGCTCATACCCCTACCAATCACTTGATTGGTCAAACTAAACTGGTTACATACTCCCCAATAATAAATTTAGTGGTATGAAATTACAAAAAGCCAATGCAAAAAGGACTTTGTCATTACTTCATTTAAACTAATCTGCCGGTAATATGAAAATGTGGGTATGATGTCTGACACAATTTCTGAGCTTGCACATCAGTGAATGTCTATCAGTGCAGTTGTGGGTTCTCATTGGTACCATACCACAGAAGTGGTCCTGGGCAGAATGTGATTATTTCAGCAGCTCGATCACCACAGGGTTGGTCGCTGATCTACAGTACTCCAGGATGACCTCCCACTATTGTCAGCATGGGCATTGACTGATGAGAAATTAGACATCTGGGACACATTTTATTACCAGTAAGAACATGCACCAAGCTTGATGACTCTGGTGAATTCATTCATGGATTGTATTTTTACATTAAAATTTTATCAAAAAGGTCTACTATATCTATGCCAGCAGAATGCAATGATTGGGGAGGGGGGGGGGATTGGTGCGGCTGTAACTGAAGAATGATGGTCTGATGAAATGTGTGAGACTGCACATATGAAAACAATTATAACAGTACTATTTGAGGCATACTTTCCTGTTAACTGTTGGTGGGTTCATGGCTAGCAACTGTTATCACAACAATCTGGCAGACATAACAGCATTGCCATGACAGCAGTGAGTCAGCTGAAACCAATAGTGTTTGAGCAGCTGATTGCTCTCATTTTCCTTGGTTTTGAAAATGGGTCAATTTTTGGGAACCCTATGGTTGGTGCAATTGGCTGCCCATTCTAAACTAGTCCCAGCTCTGCTGCTATAGAATAATTTTTTTCTTGTTATTTAACTAGGAGAGACACACTAAGCTGAAGCTTGTTTGCAGGTGTGACATGGGAGCACAAAGAAATTAAGTGACTTGTTCAGGGTCACACAGTATGCAAGTGGGGGCTGTGGGATTCAAACCCAGGTCTCCAGGTTTGCAGCTCAGAGCCTTAAACCACTGCACTATACTGCCTCCTGGAGCTAAGACACTCAAAGGATTCCTGATGATGCCCCTGGAATGGAAATAAATGTGGATGATGCTGCTGGAAGGAAAATAAAGTTTTATTTCATTCAAGGAGCATCATGTTGCAAAATAAATGGACTTAAGGTAACTTACTTATTTTCACTCCCATGACATAAATACAACATACACGGTGAATTGTGTTTCAATATTACATTTTCCAAAGTTCTTCAAAAGGCATCACCTGTTCTTTAAGGGAGAAGGCAGAAGATACAGAGCTGATTGACAGGGGAGGTGTGGATCAGAGTTTAGAAAAGTAATAAGAGAAGACAGCATGGTCAACAGTAGATTTCCTAGATGGAACAGAAAAGGAGTGGGAAACATTGCTGTGGAGAGGATAAGAGGAAGGAGGGAGATAAGGTAGGAGGGAAGGGAACCAAACCAGAATTTGAATATAAAGGAGGCACTATGGGAAAGGTGCGTGTCATTAAGGGAGGAAAGGGGAGGAAGAGGGCAAAGAAGAGTGAGCAGTGATGGGTATGGGAGGACAGTCCAAGGCAAAATGGCAAAAAAGAGTGAAAGAGGGGTTCCACTCTGGCTGGGAGATAATGGAGTCTGTAGGACCACTCTTAGTGATACGTTTAATGCATAAGCAATGCTGCACAAGATTTATGTAATATGTTATATCACAACGTTGACTATTCGTAATCTCAATCATGATAAAAAACTATGCGTATTGTAGGTCATGCTAAAAAATTATTAATACACAGTGGCATATTCATTGCAACTAGATACAAAACTCTATTAAATTGGCAGCACGATTTTAATATCAATTACATCTCTCAAGAAAAAGATTTTTTACAAGGTATGAGATTTACAGTTTACAAGGTCTATAAATATTGGGTATCATACACAAAACAGCAACTATGGTGACACGATATTATTATCAGTTCAGCAGTGATGATCAGAACTTTTTCATTCTGGTTTGAGTTTATTTTTTTCAGTTTCTGAAAGACAGAAATAGAATAGACTGTTTTAGTGATACAAACGTTATTGTCTGTCATTTCAATGTTTCTAAAAAGCCATACTCATAATCATTGTTTTCACCAACTCACACATTTGTTCATCTTGGTATTGGGCAATGTGTTCTAGCATGTTGTTGAAACTTTCTGAGCTGGTTTGCCAAAATGCTCTCTCCACATAAAGGAGCCTAGATAGGACGCCACCATGTCAGTTATTCTGCCATTCATTTGTTTAAATTGTTTTTCAGCTCATGCCCATTAACTTTCTATGGAATTTGTATGCACACCATTTAATGGATTGACAAAGTTAATTGAATGGATAAAGTTTTATGTACATAGTTTTTATTTGGGATACCTTTTATATGGTGGTACACAGCCCATTGATTGCTGTGTATAATGGTTCCTGCTATTATGTTTTTCTCAGTTATCAGCAGAAGTGTTGCTGCATCCCTCCAGTCAACAAACTGGAGTAGTCCGACTGATTTTTCTACATCATACATCCCAAAGACCCATTTGTCAGGGGTGTGTGCATTCCAGCCTCTGTTGTACTTCGCTTTCAGCATTACTGATTCATCTATTTCTACAATTTTGCCTACTTCTCCCAGTTCCTCACTCATTTTTAACATTTTCCAGGTACAAATGTCATGTAGGAACTGATACCAGTCAATTACTCTTTTGCTAGTTAATTATAACTGCTCACATGTAAGTGTCACTGAAATCTTTGAACACCAGTATGATGTGAGCATTACCAGCTTTGCCAGAGGGATTCTTGATTTGGAGAAATATGTCTCAGTCAGTAAACTTGCTTTTGTCCTGCACTGCCTGGTGGTGCATTTCCACAGTACTCCTAGGCTGTCAGCAGAAGAATCTTCTATTATTAACATTGGAGAACCACATTTTATAAAGTTTGTCTCCCTTTTTAATATTCTCTTTTCCTGCAGAAATGTTACTAGGCGATCAACAGTAGAACAGATAGATGGTAACGAGAAAACTGTGACTGGATCCCTGTTGTGAGTAAATTTTACTTTGACTGACAGAAAAACAGTTTTTTTTTATTCTTAGACATTCTGCTCAAGGAGAATGTTCTGAAGTTAGAGCGAGACATCGGTAGGCACAGAATGTCCTTTTTTATTTTTTCATGTCTTAGTCATTCAATTTGTGTGTGAAACATACAGCATACTGTGTACCTACTGAAAACAAAAAGAAAAAAGGGGGGGTGTGAGGGGGCACAGCCCCCCAATTAAAAGAAGCATCTACTGTGCTATGATCATGCCTACACTGACTGGCGATAGTGGAGATTATCATCACCTTTGGTGCTGTATTGTTTGTTGGTCAGTGTTGGTAATTTTTTTTTTATATTTTAAGTATGTTGCAAATAAACATGTGTTCTATGAAGAAAAGGGTGTGTGTCGGGGGCACAGCCCCCCGATAACAGAAAATGTTGGCACATGCCTCTTGCCACCGTTAGCTCACTTGACAAGCTCTCTTCACCTCGTGACTTGCATAGTGTAATGCTTACATGTTGCACATGTCATGTGATTCCGGACATGTTTACACTATGCAAGATTGGGTGGTCCGACTCTCTTCACTATCACCTCTGACTGCTGGTAAGGGAGGCTTTATAAGCTCCACTGTAAGCTATGTTGCCATAGTCAAAAATAGGGAGAACCATCTTTAAAAATAGGGAGCATCATCTTTAAAACCATCTCACAGTGGGCAGGAAGTAGGGAAGTTGGAGTGCAATAGAGAAACAAACATTAAAGATACATTTCAGGCAAGAATAGTTTAATATCCAAGTCTGCATTCAAGTCTTTGAGTTTGAGGATACATAGGCTGAAAATCCAGTAGGTTTCCTCTGGAGCAATTTTTTTTTTCAGTCTGTCATCTCCTACCCATTAAGATACACTCAAGACCCATGAATCTCAGAATCTTTGTTACCTCCATGTTTGTCCCTGAAGTGATTTCCCAAAGGGATGTACTGGTTAGTGTTTTATAATGCTCCAGACATGCTCTTGTATACTCTCATACAAGGGCCGTATCGAACAACCAATATAGGTCATTATGCAGGGACACCAAAGTATATAGACCACACAATTGATAGTGATAAACTTCCTTATTTCTACACATCTCTCCTCTTTCAAGCTCAGATTTGTTGGACTGTACACAGCAATGGCAAACACTACATTGCCACACCTGTACATTCCTTTGAATGAGGGTGGCAACAAAGCTATGGCAAGCAGGGACATCCCTAGGGCTACTACAGTAGCTGTGTACCAACTTAGCCTTTAGAGTCTGTGCTCTTCTGAAGTAAATTTGTGTCCTATCTCCAAGGGTTGTAGCCAAGGCTGGATTCCCCTTAATGATTGGTCAGTGTTTGGTTATAATTCTGCCATCTTGCCCTGCCATCTGATTAGGCCAGTTAAAAAAAACAAACCTGATTTTGATACCCCTGTTTCTTAGCCCTTGGTTTGACCAAGGACCCCCCCCCCCTTAAAATTTCTAGCTTTATTAAATACTTCTTCTGGTACATCCATGTCATAATTTCTAGCTATAATTTTTCTTTAAGACCTGCTGCTTGTGCATTAAAATCATCCATTGTAGAACATATCCTATGTATCTTTATAAACTATACATAGGGAATTGATGGAAGCAAATGTCTGGGATGTGCACTGTTCACACATAGCAAGCTATTTGTTACTGTGGGCTTACATAATACATATGATTTTATCCAGTCTTCTTCTATGACTGTCTGATAGTGTCACATTCAGAAAAGTTTATGTATGTTTTGCTGGTGTGCCAAGTAATTTTCAGGTTCATGATTAGGCTGGCAGTATTTTATTTATTTATTTAAAAGTTTCACCAGGAAAGGTGTACTGAACTAACAAGTGCCTGTTTCTAGATGCGTCCTGGGGGGAAGTGAAAGGGGAACACACTTGAATATACATAGAGTCGAAAACAATGTGTTACAACTTTAAACAGTAGAGAAATAAATTCAAAAATTAGTATAGCATTGAGGTTAGAGTAACAAGCTGTGAATGAGTTTGGCACATCCAGAAGACCTGGGTTTGATTTCCACGACCTCTACTTGCATACTACATAATTCTGAGCAAGTCACTCAACTTCCACAGTGCTCCTGGGTTGCCCTTGAAAACAGCCCTTGGATTTAATGGGCCTTACCTGGTTACCAAAGAATAAGAGAAAATGTTGTTTGTGTTTAATCAATTCATGAAACAGTTGATGTCTTCCTCAGTGCCTTTCCAAACACTGATCACATCGTCAATATAGTGAAACCAACTGATGATGTGAAGTGTGTGTGAGTTGCTATCTTTGTTTAATATATTCTTCTCATCTCAGTACCCCAAAAACAAATTAGCAAACACTGGGGCCATGGATGCCCTCATCACTGTCTCACAAAGTTGGAGGTAAAAAAAAAAATCAAACTCAAAGTAGTTGTGGGTCAAAACAAAATGTAAAGCTTGTAAAATAAGTCAACAGGAAATTCACCTTTGAAAGCATATTTATTAGCAAACATCCAGGATCCCACATTAAATTCTCAAAATTTTCAAGCATGTGCATGGTGTCTCTTATGTATGAACCTAGGTTAGTAACACAATCCTTGAGAAGAAAAATCAACAACTTTGCACAAATTATTTGTGAAAGAATCCATACCATATACAATTGGCCTCCTTGTTGGATGTTGAATATCTTTGTGCACCTTGGGGAGAATATAAAGGACTAGTATGATGGGATTGCTGTTCCATATGAAAACAAATTCCTGCTCAGTAATACCACGAGCCTTTTCAGCACATTCCAGAAGTCTCAAATGATCCATTTAGAAGGCCTTTGTGATGTCACCTGGAAGTATCTGGAGCCAGTTGCTCCTGAGAACAATTCAGCTACTTTGGATTTGCAAAACTCCCCAATCATAACCTCTTTGTTACCCCTTATCTGACTGTTTAATCATAGCTTAGTGAGGATGGCGAAACAAAGATTTCAATTTGAAAACATTCCATTGTAAAGCTTTAAAGTTTCTATTTGCACATTACATTTTTTTTAAATAATTCATTTTTATTGAAATAGAAATTTTGAACAGAAACAAAAGCAAGCAGGAAAAGTTATCAACAATAACAATAATCATACCAAGGCATATATATCTAATATTCTTTTCAAAAAAACTTTGGTAATGCACCAGTTAGGGTTCAGATTAAAGTGACAAATGTAGGGAAATGTGATCTTAGGGTTCCCAATCCTAACACCCCACCCCCACCCTGCAGGCAGCAAAAGGAAAAAATATAATGTTTCACCTCTTCTGAGTCTTTGCAAATCAGGTCTGGGGTGCTTCTTGGGGTTTTCAACCCTAATACTCACCCCATTCCATTAGTAAAAAAGCTGAGATGTGTAGACTATATGAGAATGGGTTGAATGTTAGGGCTAACAACCCCAACTCCAGACTTGACTTGTGAAGGCTCAGGAGAAGTGAAACCATATTGTTTTTTCCTGTTGTAGCCTGCAGGGGTCAGGGGTTGTTATGTTTGGGAACCCTAATACCACATTTTCCCCACTTTTATCACTTTAATCTGAACCCTAACTGGTGCATTAACAAAGTTATTTTGCAAAGAATGTCCTTACTTTTTGAGATAGTATAATTGTATCCTCAATCAGGCAGATCCCCTCTGGACCTTTGTGAACATATTCATTTGCCTATGGAAGCTCAGGGCTCTCTGGGCCCTGTACTTCCATTTCTCCCCAAAAAGCAATTTATTTGCTTGGTTGTATGGCATGTTAAACTTTCAATGTTATACTATGGGAATTTTGATTTGGCCCCAAAATTGGTTTGTGGGGTATTAGGTGTTATTTTTGCAGTGCTCATGAAGACATTTGTCTTGATATATAGATTGTCCCTTAAGTGCAAATATTGAGAGAGTTATGGCTTGTTGAAGCTGAAATGTTGAAATAAAACACAAAGTCCAAATTCTTTTTTTCATATGCATGGATCCTTTTTCATATGAATGAAAGAACCTCACAAAAAAGGATTTCTTCATATAAAAAGGTTCTTGAAAAAAAAAACTAAGTCCAAATTCTTTTTCATATGAAGGCATCCTTTTTGGCATGAATGTGAAAAGCTCACAAAAAGGGAAAGAGAAAGGGAATTTTTTTAACCAGGAAAGGTGCACTAAGCTGGAGTTTGTTTCCAGGTATGACCTGGGAACACAAGGAAGCTAAGTAATTTGCTCAGGGTCACACAGTATACAAGTGGGGGTTGATGGGATTCAAACCCAGGTCTCCAGGTTTGCAGCTCAGTGCCCTTAACCACTGCACTATACTGTCTCGAAAAAGATTCCTTCATATGAAAAAGAATCTGACAAAAAACAAAGTCCACTTTCTATTTTCCTATGAAGGCATCCTTTTTCATATGAACAAAAAAAAAACTTCATTAAAAAGGATCCCTTAATATGAAAAAAGAATTTGGACTTAGGTTTTTTCCAGCTTCTTTTTTTTGTATGAAGGGATCCCTTTTTGTGAGGTTGTTTCATTCATACAAAAAAAGGATACCTTCATACAAAAAAAGAATCTGAAATAAAAAATAAGTCCAAATTATTTTCTTGTATGAAGGGATACTTTTTCATATGGCCCAATTCCTTTTTCGTATGGCCATACGAGAAAAGAAAATTGAGTCATGAGAAATGTATGGATGGATGGGTCGGCTGCGACCTGGTTCTGATTCTAACTCTGATTTTTTTCCAAAAGTTTCCGATTTACTCTAATGAATTGTAGACCTATTTTAGTCTATTTTAATAAGAGAAATGGATTAGTATTCCTCTTTTAGATCCCTCTGTTAAAAAAATAAATAAATTGTAACCTTTCAAAAAAATGTGTCATTTGTTCGGCATGCAGTCAATAGCAATAAAAAATAAATATTTAACAGTCATCAGTACTGCATTAGTGAGTCACTGAACAAGGATGTCAGGGCAGGGTACCCAAAATTTTTAAAAAAGAGAATTTTTTTTCCAATCTCTTACCGAATGGACCCTCATGAACAACACACTGTATGAAAGGCAACACTCATGATACTGGGACACTAAAGGAAACCAACCAGTTAGGGTCTCTTTTTTTTTTGATTAATGGTTGTTCTTGCCAATCCTGTGCATCTGCCAGAGTGTCATAGAGATTTTTTTTTTGGTGGGGGGTCACCCACGTCTCAGACTCTGTGTTGCCCAACTTTGTGCCTGAACTACTACAAGGTCAAAGTACTGTATTACATTTTGAAGGAGGGTGTCACATCTTAGACTCTGTTTTGTCCATCCAGGTGACTGATCTACTACTAGGTCATAGTGCATCATATATTTTGAGAGGGGAGTGTCATATCTCAGACTCTGTGCTGCCCATCTCTTTGTCTGAATTAATACTAATTATTAAGTAATTAAGTTGGACACAAAAAACATGGATTCAGAATCAGAATCTGTTATGGAACATGTGGCCAACACCAGTAGTACGGCTGAAACTCCTACACAACAATACAAATATTTCCAAAGATGAAATTCAGAAAACAAAATTGAAATTCGCTGCTGCAGATACAATTAATACCATTGATGAAAATGATGCAACACAACCAGAAAAAGAAAAGAATGTTGGTGAATCCCCTGATCAAAGTTTTGAAGCACTGTCGGCTTTGCAAGAAAAATCAGATAAAACACAAACAAAGGTAGCTAAAACAGTTAGATATAGAAAGTCAGTGATTAAGTAAAAGTCTCCGTCTAGTATCACTAGACATGGCACTCCACAATATGCCACTCATGCATATTTGGCTTCTTCATCAGAAATCAGTGCCTCTAATGAAGATGCTGTAAATGTACAAGAATAAGATCATGATCACAGTGTGTCACAGTTCTGCTCTTGCAAAGGTGATGAATCAGAGTGTGATGCAGATGGCGTAGAGGATACCACCTGGGTTCCCCAAACCAAAGATAAAAAAACAAAAACACATACAGCAAGCACCACTACTAGCCATAGCCAGTGGTGAAAAAACCTTCAGTATCAATCATAGTAGCTCTTCTGGGAACAGCCCTGGTGTGCATAACTCAGCATCAGAAATACCAGCTGCCAAAATTGCTGAAGTTCCTGGCATAACAACAAAATGTTCCACCTCAGCTGTGTGGAGCTATTTTCAAATAAGTCCCAAAAATGAATGTTTTTCTGTCTGCACCTTTTGTCATTGGGAAATTAGCAGGGGGAAAGTGAAGGGCCAGTTCGGGACACCATCACTAAAAAGGTATTTGCAAAGCACACATTCAACCATTTGGCTGGGCAGCAGTCTTGTGCAAGGGAAAAATATCTGTGATGAAAATAATCCTACAAACAATAGTGATGATGCAGAGACCGAGAGACAGTGCAAAAAAAAAAAAAACATGTTCAACTTCACTGAAAAAAGTATTCAGACAAGCTATAGCTTCACCATTCCAATCCTATGCTTTTTGCCCCTGCACGAACTAAACAGCAGACCATTACTGTGATGCTTGAACAAAAAACTGTCTACAGTAGATCCCATCAAGTAACATTAAAAATTCATCAGTTAATAGCTGCATTTAATGCCAAGAACCTGCAACCGCTTTCTGTGTTGGAGAATGGAGGTTTTAGAGCTCTTTTAAAATATTTTACTCCATGTAATGTACAACATACCAAGCCGTCAATATTTTGCAACTGTCACTGTTCCTAAAATGTATGACTGCAAATGTTAGCAGAGTAAAATAAAACTGGCTCTTAAAGAGAATGTGGTGCTGTGCACTTGGCCACCAACATGTGGACGAGTTTTCAAACCACTGATTATATGTGCATCACAGCACATTGTGTGTCACAATCATCTTCAGATACCACCACAAGCAGCAGTGTACAGGAAGGAAGACAAAGAATGGCAGCTCTTTGTGTTAGCATGTTTGGTAAGCATCACACTGCTTACAATATTTTGGAAGAGTTGTGTGACAAAATGTCTGAGTGGTTAGAGCTCCTGGGATTCAGTACTGGATTTGTGGTTGAAGATAATGGTGCCAGTATTGCTAGTGCATTGAAACACTGTGTTTTTTCTCACATTCCTTTCCTTGTTTGCACACTCATTAAATCTGTTAGTTTAGTATGAGCTTTCCGGTCCAGTGGCAACTGTATAGAACCACTTGTGGGAACTGCAAAGAAAAATCTGTAGCCCTTTCTTAGTCACTCTATAAAAATCACGTTAATATCTTGGTTAATCTCCAGAAAAAAAAGGCTTGCAATACAGCAACTAAAACAAGATGCTCCAGCAAGATGGAACTCAACATTTTACATGTGTGAGAGACTTCTCACAGAGAAGAAGGCAGTCCAAGCCTAAAACTACTACAGAAAGACACTGATAAAATGGCTTACGTAAACATGGACATGAAACAGAAAATTCAGTAAACAAACAGGCTTGCATCCAAATATTAAGTGACACGATTCATGAGAATCATGACTAAGTGACATGAAATAGACAGTGGCAGAGGAACAGCTGGTGCAGCCAGTGCAGTGGCACAGGGACCCACTCAATTAGGGGGCCCCTTAAGAATCTCCTCCCCAAAATGCCAAATTTACAACTCACACAACCATGCAGTGCCTTTAAAGCCAGCACTGCAGGTGGCAGCAGTGTCATGGATGGTCTGAGTTGGACCTGGTTGGAAAGCACAGTACAGAGCAGCACTTGACTTACTATTGTTGGTGGGTGGGCAGGGAACTGAGTCTCTGTTGAGGGTGGGCAGCTTTCCAGGAGATGGTAGTCATGTAATGAGGCAGGAGGGGATCAGTTGACTTGCAGCCAGTGGCACATTTTGCAGACAGGCAAGAAAAGAGCAGGCAGGGATCTTTCATTGAGCTGCACCACATGATGGCCTGGCTGACATACGATTGGACAGGGATATTGTCAGTCTGGAGTAGGCAGTGCTAGTTTGTGCAGTGAGCAGTACTCCGTCCATCTGCTCGGCTAACAGCTGATGTGCTTATGCTTGATTGATCAACTGCACTTTTGTGGGCTAGTAGTATTGTTGTTGGTGTGCCAGAATGAAACAGAGTGAAAAGAAATTCAGGAAAATAAAATAAAAATTGAATATAATGTGGTCAGCAGTAGCACAGTGACTGACTGAACTACTCATCTCTAGGAGTGGACATGGGCTTGTTGGCATGACATTGCACAGATCCTCACCAGTCAGTTCAGTTACTCAGTTACTGTGAGCCACTCTTAGCAGCTCAGCTGAGCTAGCTCTTCCGTGGGAAGCCGCTGCCGATGGACACAGTGTGACTGACTTATGTATGTTTGTCTGACACATAAACAGGGACTAAAAGAAAAAGCTCAGGTGAGGGGGGCACAACATTACAACCTGCACTGGGGCCCATCTTTCTGTTCCTGCACCACTGGAAACAGAAGATTCCATGAACAGGGTTGCACCCAAAACCTAAGTGGTGTGATTCCCGACTACGTGATGTGAAACAGAAGATAGGGTTGCACCCACAAATTAAGTGGTATCAAACAGAAGATTTACAAACACAGAAAATCTCTAAAACTGCTACAGAAAGACAATGAGAACATTGCTTACTTAAACATGGATGTGAAACAGAAGATTCCGTAAACAAACAGGGTTACACCCCAAAATTAATTGGCATGCTTTGTGAGAATCATGACTAAGTGATGTGAAACAGAAGATTCCATGAACAGGGTTGCACCCAAAAATTAAGTGGCACGATTCATGACTAAGTGATGTGAAGCAGAAGACAGGGTTGCACCCAAAAATTAAGTGGTATCAAACAGAAGATTCAGTAACAGTACAAATTACGAAAACGTCTCCAGAAAGACACTGACAAAAATGGCTTACCTAAACAAGGAAACCCAGCTGAGGAAAGACGTGTTCAAAATCTGTGAATTCAGCAGTCAGCCAACAAGAGTAATTTATATTGTGTTATGCTAGCAAATACATTTGAGTTTTATTTTACTTTTTAAAGTTTTTATGGACTCTAAAATGAAAAAATGATATGCTAGTATGCAAGTTTAATTTTACATTGTAATTTACATAACAAGTATATGTTTAACATATATACATACATACACGTATATGTATATTTTTTTATTGTTTGGTAACTGGGTAAGGCCCACTAGCCAGAAGTGCATATTTTCAGGGGCAACCTGGGGGCACTGGGGAGGTTAAATGACCTGTTCAGAGTCAAACAGTATGCAAGTGGAGTTTTTGCGATCAAACCCAGGTCTGCTAGACATATACAACTCATTCACAACTCATTACTCTAACCTCCAGACTAAACTGATGGCCAACTAAAAAATAATACCAATGGGGATAAAACAAATAATTGGTAGGGGACCTGGAGTACATAAACATCATTTATTTTGACTCCACCTCAGAGAACAATGAATGTGACCTTGCAGAAGTTCAGGCACAGACATGGGCAACACAGAGTCTGAGATGTGATCCCCTCCCTTCACAATCTGAGTGGCACTATGACCTAGTAGAAGATCAGGCACAGAGATGGGCAACCCAGAGTCTATGCTGTGGCAGTATGACTTAGTAGTAGTTCAGGCACAGAGATGGGCAACACAGGGTCTGAGACATAATCCCCCCTTCACAATCTGTATGGCACTATGACGTAGTAGTAGTTCAGGCACAGAGATGGACAATGCAGATTCTATGCTATGGCAGTATGACCTAGTACTGTAGTAGTTGAGACACAGAGATGGGCAACTCATAGTCTGATATGCGACCCCCCCCTTTGCAATCTGTATGGCACTATGATGTAGCAGTAGTTCAGGCACAGAGATGGGCAACACAGAGTTTTTGCTATGGCAGTATAACCTAGTAGTAGTTCAGGCACAGAGATAGGCAATACAGAGGCTACAGCAGTATGACCTTTCAGGGCAGCACAGAGAGAGGAAACACAGAGTCTGAGATGTGGGTGACACCCTCCCTTAAATCTGTATGCAACTATAAGCCCGTCTTCAAAATGACTGAGGCACCATGACCTTCAGACAGAGTCCACTTGTCCTGTCTGACTTTTCCCCTTAATATTTTTTTTTAGCCGGCCCAGTAGATCTGAAGGCTGAGGCACTGGATGCCTTACTTTGTGTCACACTGGTGATCTGGGTTCGAGAATGAGCCCAGTTGTCAGAGAGCCAGCATGGTGGGGGAGGAAGCAGGATTGAGCAGCTGAAAGGCAGCTTTCCTCTCCCGGGGATGACTCTATCACCCACTGTAGTTCCACTGCCCTGGATGGAGGTCATTGGGCAGTGCAGGCGAGTGGGCAGTAAGTAGCAGGAGGGCGTCCTGGTACCGTGGCATGCACATGCCACCACACACATGCGTGTGGCTGGGATAGGGCAAAAAAATTGGGGAAAACCAGGGCATAAAATATAAACTAAAAATATATATATTTTTATTTTTTTATTTTCTGCAGTTTGCTGTTGTCTGCGGTTGAATTCATTAGTCTCTCTCACTCTCTCTCTCTCTCTCTCCTCTCTCTCTCTGACTAATGAAGATGGATGTTATCTGTTTTTTGTACTGAGGAGTCTGCAATGTCTGCACACTGCTACTGTCTACTCTGCACTCAGCTGTTGAATTCATTGGTCTCTCTCTCCTCTCTTTTCAATGACAAAAATCTTTATTTTACAGAGTACTCTGCAGTCTGCTGCACCATCTGCACTCTGCTGCTTGTTGTCTGCTGTTGAACTCTTTGGTCTCTCAGTCTCTACTCTCCCTCTCTATGAAAACAAAAAAACATTTTTGCTGATTTTTGGGGGGAATTTCTCTGTACACACACACACACACACATATACACACACACACCTGTCTCCAATGAATTCAAAGCCCCAAATGTGCTTGATACTCGGTTTCCTAGAGATGTCCTGTAGTGGCTGACAGGGAGGATTGGCTAGAACATGAGTCAATCACAGAACCAAAACGCTTATTGATTGGCTCCCTTCAGTGCCCCAGGATCACAAGTGTTTACCTTTGCTGGTCATGTGTCAGTCCAGGTGCTCAGCAGTTTTCATCAGAGATCAAAAAAATGCTTTTTTTTTTTTAAAATGTTCTGCACCCTGTGCTTTCTTTTCCATGCAGTATTGGTGGTGAGAGTGGTATTTGGACCATATTGCACTTCTGAACCAGGCCAACTCGACAATTCAGGTTAAGCCATGAAAGGCTCAGTTTTCTCTGTCAGAGTTCAGTCGGCCCAGTCTGGGGGGATTCATAACTATGGCAGAGTTGGTTCACCCATCCCTAGAAAAACGATTTTAAAATGTATTAAAAAAAACACTTTCTGGGTCATTTTTACAAAAAGTAACTCCAGATAAATATTTTTTAACCAAACCAGTGATAAGCACCACTGTGGCCCAAACCCTCTGAGTCCTGAAAATTTCGGAGCAACATTCCAAACCATTGTGTGCTAGGCAATGACAAAAAAAAAAGCCCTAATTTTTTTCACTTGTTTCTTTATCCGGATCTCAAAACCCACATATCTGACTGGAACAAAACTTGGCACGTCAAGAGATGTTGCCTCTGAGACCGTGCATGCAAAGGTTTGTGTAAATTCATTGAATTTTTGTGACACTATTAAAGTGCAAAATTGGGGGCTTAACATATAAATCCCTGCTCAACCCTAACTACAGTGGCACTACCATGTCACTGTAATTTATAGTACTATCATATTCAAAACTTTTGGCTATGTTTATCTTGGTAGTGTTGTACAGATAATACAAAATCACACATGCCCACACAATGCAAAACATCATGGGCTGCATATGCAAATCACCACAGAATGTTGTGCTGGTTCAACTTTAAGCAGAATTGCATGGTGCCGAAAGACCTCTCACACAGTTTGCAAAGGGTCCTACCAGGACTCATCAGTATGCCTCGTCTTTTTGACACCCCAGTGGAATGGACCAGCTACCCTAAGACAGTGTGTCTTGGATATGTTGTGGTGAACCCATTAAAATAAAAAAAATATTTAAAGACAAAGAACCTCTGTGCACAAACACTGAGGCAAGGATTACCCCAAAGGGCATTTGGCTGGGAAGCCAAGTTTCAAGAAAATACAAATCACACATGCCCACACTATGCAAAGCATCATGGGCTGCATATGCAAATAACCACAGAAAGTTATGCTGGTTCAATTTTAAGCAGAATTGCATGGTGCCGAAAGGCCTCTCACACAGTTTGCACAGGGTGCTAACAGATGACATAGACACGTGTTTTGTCCTACCAGGACTCATCAGTATGCCTCATCTGTTTGACACCCCAGTGGAATAGACCAGCTACCCTAAGACAGTGTGTCTTGGATATGTTGTGGTGAACCCATTAAAATAAAAAAAAATTTAAAAGACAAAGAACCTCTGTGCGCAAACACTGAGGCAAGGGTTACCCCAAAGGGCATTTGGCTAGGAAGCCAAGTTTCAAGAAAATACAAAATCACACATGCCTACACAATGCAAAGTATCATGGGATGCATATGCAAATCACCACAGAATGTTATGCTGGTTCAACTTTAAGTAGAATTGCATGGTGCCGAAAGGCCTCTCACACAGTTTGCAAAGGATCCTTCCAAGACTCATCAGTATGCCTCGTCTGTTTGACACCCCAGTAGAATGGACCAGCTACCCTAAGACAGTGTGTCTTGGACATGTTATGGTGAACCCATTAACAAAACACTATTTAAAGACAGACTCTGTGCAAGCAACACGAGGCAGGTTGCCTCAGCATGCAGCCAAGTTTCTCAGCAACACATGCCCATTGGTCTGAACAGACACATACATAGTATAGCATTACAGCTGGTTCGCCTTGCTATTCGCATGGTGGCCCTGCCGGCTCTCACACAGCACCCCTTTGCAAACTGTTTGAGAGGCCTTCTCGCACCATGCAATTCTGCTTAAAGTTGAACCAGTATAACATTCTGTGGTGATTTGCATATGCAGCCCATGATGCTTTGCATTATGTGGGCATGTGTGATTTTGTATTTTCTTGAAACTTGGCTTCCCAGCCAAATGCCCTTTGGGGTAACCCTTGCCTCATTGTTTGCGCACAGAGGTTCTTTGTCTTTTAAATAGTTTTTTTTATTTTAATGGGTTCACCACAACATCTTCAAGACACACTGTCTTAGGGTAGCTGGTCCATTCCACTGGGGTGTCAAACAGACGAGGCATACTGATGAGTCCTGGTAAAACAAAACACGTGTCTATGTCATCTGTTAGCACCCTTTACAAACTGTGTGAGAGGCCTTTTGGCACCATGCAATTCTGCTTAAAGTTGAACCAGCATAACATTCTGTGGTGATTTGTATACACAGCCCATGATGCTTTGCATTGTGTGGGCATGTGTGATTTTGTATTTTCTTGAAACTTGGCTTCCCAGCCAAATGTCCTTTGGGGTAACCCTTGCCTCAGTGTTTGCGCACAGAGGTTCTTTGTCTTGTACAGATAACCACATCTTTGGAACACAGTTAGCATTTGATGAAAATAATGACAGAAAATTACCCCTAATTCTTTGGAGGTCTGCGGAAAAGGTTTAAATGTTATTATTGATCAAGACTACTTGCATAGTCTAACAGACAATCAATTTCCCAAGGAGATTCAGGTATAGGGATGTCAGATGTATCCTTCACCAAATCACTTGAAACATACTTGTTTTGTATCAAGAGGGATTCCAAAGTCAAAAAATGTTCCCAATCTTGGTCAGTCCAAGTTTCCTTGGTTTCAAGCATGTTTGTTGCCACTACATCATCTATTTGTTCATACCCCAGTGGTGCTGTTACTCTTGCAGTGCCTCATGAGTGTGTGGTACCACTGGATGCCATGGAATGATGGTTCAGGGCACACTGAGGGAGAGGGTACCATTGTATGCCAAGGATGATGGGTGAGGTAGTGTGAGGACCAGGGTGAAAGAGAGTGGAGTAATACTGCATACCTGGGACTAATGGTCTGTTCCACAGTGAGTGAGTTTGGATACCAGGAACCACTGGTTTAGGGCATGGTGAGGGAGGGGGCACTACTGGATGCCAAGGCTGATGGTTGGGGTAGGGTGAATGGGGGGGGGTGCTACAGGATGCCAGAGACTGATTAAAGTGGAGTGATGTGAGAGAAATGTGTGCCACTGGATACCAAAGGCTGCTTGGTGCTGTAGTAATGTTAAGGAGGGGGCTGCCAATGAATGCCAGGGACTGCTTGGCATAACATTGGAATCAGGGGGGTGCCACTGTGCTCCATTCTGCTTGGCACTTGGTTGGGTGAGGACAGGGTGTGGCACTGGACACCAGGTATTGTGTGTCATTAAAGGTACCGACTTACCAATACAATGTAGTATGTACTGTATCTGCTATTAAGTTTCCTTTTAAAACAGGAAGTCAATTCACTGCAAAAAACCAATGTAGACATCAGTCAATACTGAATCACAAAACCTATAAAGTTGGGAAATGCAATGCTGGAGTAAAAAAAGCCCCCCTGACCATTGGAGAAACAATTCATTGTGATCCTGAAGATTCAAAAGATTGTACAATGCAGTGTTGCCTAACCATAAGTTTGGCACTGTCATTCCAGGCACAAACATTTACTTTTGGTACCCATGCTTGCCAAAAGCATATTAATGTTAGGATATTGTTCATGCTGCATGACATGATTGTTCAAACCCAGGGAACACCATGCCATGGATTCATCAAGGGTCTGGGGACTTTTTTACCGTTATGTCACATTTCTCTTCTTTGTTGCTTAGTGTTTCAATCCTAATTTGTGCCTCAATGTAGTTTTTTTTTGCAGTGAACATACAGTAGTAGATACAATATACTGTACTACAGCTCTGCTGGTTTCTGAGGTCAGAAAGTGTATCCTCTTACTATACTGATGTAAGAAACACATATAAACTGACTTGATTTATTCCACAGTCATTCAGGAAACCTTCATTTAACATTATTATATACCAAGAGAAATAGATGCTGAATTCCTTCAGAGGTTTAGCGGTCCATGGTTACCACTGTACAGTATTAAACAGCTGTTCTGGCAATGTTGTGAAACAGTTGTGGCAACATGAACAGCAGTACTATCAGCAAATGTAAATTTTCTCACAACATTGATTCCTTTGTAAATATGAATATATTGTTGTTTGGGGGAGGTGAAACCATAATAATGCATCTTCATACATGAGTAAATACTACTCACATTCATGAGTTAAACAACAAACCAAGTGATGAATAATGTTGTCTGTGTATAAGGCTACAATCAACCAAATGGGATCAATTACATAATTTGCAGGGCAAGGGAAAGCTGAAAATTACATGGAATGAATTTACTATACCATAATTGTCAGCAACAGAGCACAGGCAATAGTGTTGCTACTCTCAATAGTAAATGTCTCTAACTAAAGAAATACAGATGTTGACAACAGAAAAGGCCCAAATGACCTATCAAGTCTGCCCACTGTCTACCTGCAGCTGCCCCAGCCTAACACAACTAATCTACCTATTGCCCTAACTGTATTTCGACTCCACAACCCACTCATTATCCCCACCCCCTTTTGCTGCCCACTGTCACTCTCTCTTTTTATTTGCACTATCCTCAGGCCTATACTTCCTATATTTCAAGCTGGCAATGGACTCTGTGCTGATCACCTCTTCTGGCAAATCATTCTGTCTCTCCACGTGCCTTTCTGTAAAGAAGAACTTTCTTTCATCCCTCCTGAATTTCTCACCACCAACGTTCATCCATGGTCTGCTGTTACCCTCCCTTTGCTTCTTGTTAACAGGGCACTGCTGTCCACTTTATTAATGCCTCATTGGAACTTGAAGGTCTGTATCATGTTTTCCCTCTTACTTTCCTGGCTCCCAGCATGTATATATTGAAACACTGAAGCCTCAACTTGTACATCTTCTCTGTGGCCTCTGAATTATCTTCATGGCCTTCCTCTGACAGCCTCCCAGAGGTCCATATCCTTCTTCAGGTGTGGACATCAAGTCAGCACATAGTATTCCAGGTGAGAGGTTAGTTTTTTTTTACATTATTATATTTTATTTGTTTTTTAAAAACAGAAATTAAATTTTAAAAAGAATTAGTGCATGCAGTAAACAAATTCCTAGCACAAATAATGTCGATCCTGAAGATACCAATTAAAGGTAATTTCTGTTAGAACAAATCCATAACCATATTGAATTTGGAGGAATAAGAACCATATGGAGGAAGGCAACTGCATGCTCCAAAATTGGTTGTACAGTAGCAGTATTTGCCCTAGCTGGCAGCAACTATAGCGTTATGAAATTCCTTTAAGAACATAAATCATTACCCATATGCTGAAATCATGACAATAGAAAGAGTGAATTAAAAAATAGTAATTCATTCCACTATAAGATACTAAAGTTCCCCCCAAAATTAAGTAATTAGAATGCAATCATAAATAGCTATTTACATATCTAGACCATAATGTGAAAATAAAATTACAATAAAAAAAGAATAAGAAAACAGGACCTCTAGCTCTACTACTCCTGAAGCCCTGATAGAAGTTTGTACGGTAGCTCCAAAACATTCAAAATTCAAGCTTAGGGATCTGTATCAGAGCCATAGTTACCATTCAAGACTTAACCGTTAATGAAACCAAATTTCTAGCTCCATGGCCATAGCAAAGATACTTGGTAGTGCACTCAGTGGGAGAGGCCTCATTATTCAAATGAGCGGCCATGTGTGGGGTTTAATATGCAGGTTGTAGGATCCTTCTCATTTACCAACCTCCAGGGTGTGGGAGGAGAATTCCTTCAGGAAATCACTAATTTCTTTGCTACCAGGGCATTGGAGTTACACAGATGGTTAATTTGGGGGTGATTGCAATGCTTGAGTCAATGATGAATTCTCACATTTTGGCTAAGATTTTCTCTGGGTGATGAACTCACTGGGCTTCACACAGGTTATTACTTCTTCTACTCACCAACACAGTCACTTCTTGGACCAGGTCTTTTGACTGGGACTTGAGGCTGAGGGTCTCACTATTGGTTGGTTCAGCTGGTTGGATTCTAGCACTATTAAGTTGAATTCAGATCCTTCTCTTGTATTCTGCCTCCAGTTGAGGTGTTCTAGTATTGCCCTTTATGAGGGTTACAGCAGAAGGAGTCCTGGTGGTACTTGCCATTTCAAGTGTGATGGCAGCATGTGGCATGGGATCAGAGGAGGTGGTGGTGGCTATAATAGGGTTATCTCAGCAGCCTTAGGATACTGAGACACCTACCCATGTATGTCCTCTGATCTTATGCCATGGCTCACCATGATTTGATGATGAGTTTATGGTCATGACGGACAGGAGGCGGAGGCTGGAGCACTGTTGAAGGAGACCCAGGGTTCCTGAGGACAGACCAGCTTTGAGTAATAATCATGATGAATACAACAGGACAATGACCAGAAGAAGGCAGTTTTTTTGTATAGCTTTTTGTACCAGCTTAACTCTTTTGGACTGCAGACAGGTTACTTCATCCATCCTGCCTAGAGTACATGAGAGATTTTTCACCCACTAAATGTAAGGAGCTTGCTTGATTCTTCTCAGACAGAGTGTCCTTTATTCAGGCCAGGCTCTCCCACATGGACTGTGTTAACCTAGCAAGGTGGAGCCTACCCACTACAGATAGGCTTAGCTGTCCTGATGCAAATTCTGGCCAGTGATGATGGAACATGTGAGCTGGTGATCTTAAAGCTGTGGGCAGCATTTTGCAAACTGAATCCAGGCTTCAACACAGCAACTGGTGAGCTGTGTTGGGCATCTGGACCCAGTGTTTGCTGGAATTTCACAGTGTTTCTTGTTGGAGGATCTTCCTAGCTGCATTAAAAGATTTAGTGGTGAGATCTCTTTTGAAAAAAGGCCATCTATGGACCCAGATAACCTAGTAAATTACTGACTGGCCTTCCCTTGTGGAGTACATTTATTAATAAGATGGTTGTGTTGCAGCTAGAAGCACATCTTATAGCCTTTGACATATATGACTCTCTCCAATCTAGTTTTAAGTCAAAGCAGAGCACTGAGATTGCATTGGTCAGGGTGCAAAATCACTTTCTTATGGTGTGGGATAGAGGAGAGCAGTCAGTTCTTGTTCTCCTCAGTCTCTCTTCAGCCTTTGATACTGATGAAAATAGAATGTTGTTAAACTAACTGAGGGAGTACATAGGACTCACTGGCAAGGACATCTGTTGGTTCAAGTCCAGTCACAAGGGCAGGATGCAGAGGGTTTTGTTGAGTAATTTCTCCTCCTGCCCTGTGCCACTGCCCTCTGGGGTACCTCAGGTTCAGTGCTGTTGTCCATGTTGTTTGCAGTCTATATGCTGCCTCTAGGAGGGATCATAAGGTATTACAGATTAATGTTTCACTACTATGCAGATGATACCAAGCTGTTCCTGTTGTTTGCACCTAGAACACCTGGTAAAGAGATGGTGCTTAATAAGTGCTCAGCCAAGATCCAGGATTGGATGTTATCAACCTGGTTGAGACTCACCTCGGATAAGACTGATGTAATCCCCTTCAGGACTGGGGCATCATTTATAGTGCATTTGGTCGTGCAAATTTTGGGACAATTATTTTGGGTTATTTTGACCCAGGCCCCAAGGGGTTCATATTTTTGCCACCCCCAAGGGGACTGCTGGCAGCACAGGAGCACCCTAGGGGTGGGCTTGGCTTTTAAAGGAGTGCTCAAAGAGTGGGAGGGAAGTTGGCACGGGGTGAGTAGGATGGATTGCCTGCTCGAGGCGCTGTTTGGTAGTTTTCTTGGGGAGAGAGCTGAGAGAAATCAATCCTACTCTGGATGTGGTGGCAGCTGTTGGAAGGGCTTCTCCAGCTATGGGGAGGAAGCAAGACCATCACGCCATGGGAGAAGTGAAAGACCGAGTGGCAGGAGAAAGTGTTGGAGCCAAGGCTCAAGGTAGAGTGAAGAGAAGTTCTGAAGACAAGGGAGTAGCAATTAAGAATGAATGCCTTGGTTGGGACATCACTGGGGATGTACCACCTGAACTCCCATGTAGACAGTCACCCAGGAGGGAGTCGATGAATCTGGAGCTATTTGGAGGAGGGAATAGCAGCCTCAAGGTGAGAGGCTGGGCTGACATGTCCCTAGCCCTGAAGATCATGCGAGATGTTGGGATA
This sequence comes from Neoceratodus forsteri, assembly GCA_016271365.2. Classification (NCBI taxonomy): domain Eukaryota; kingdom Metazoa; phylum Chordata; order Ceratodontiformes; family Ceratodontidae; genus Neoceratodus; species Neoceratodus forsteri. Next base: position 82,711,460 of record CM057453.1, read on the forward strand.
AGGGAATAGCTGCCCTGAGGGGAGAGGCTAGCTTGTTCCGAGCTGCAAGGGAAAGTGTGAATCTTGTGGGACTGGGAGAAGATGTAGTCCTGTAGGATCCTTATTGTTGTTTTTGAATGAACTGAGCTGCCTACCTTAATGGGGTTGTCCATATCATGCCCCATGGACTGGACAGTGTGCGAATGGGACATTATGGACTCTTGCACTTATGTTACCATGTCAGTCCAGTGTGATGTGTTTTGTTTCCCCTCTGGACTGTGATTAATTCAGTGCTCCATGGAGTTGATTTTATATTCTTTCCTTGCACCTGCACTGTTGTCTCAGTTCTTTGCATTGACTGTTCCTGTCACTAACCAACAGTTTTCTTCTAGCCCAGCACTGGTTGGTCAGCTGCACTTCACCTCTTCAGGGACCTGGAAAATGTAAGCCATCTAGTGCAGTTTCTGCTGTGGCCTCCCCTCCCCATGGACCTTTACCATCATCATATCCCTAGACAATGGGAAGGGGGAGCTACACTGGGGTATTAGTGGTTGATATGGGTCATCGGGGTTAGAGTGGCTGTTGCCAAGTTGACTGGGTTTTTATTTGGCTCATCAAGGCTTTCAGCTTCCACAAAGGTGAAAAATATAAGGGTCATTCTGGACATGGGCTAACACTGGATGTTCAGGAGTTGACAGTAGTCCAGAGTGGCTTTTACTGTCTCAGCCATCTCATCTTGGCATCAGCAGGATTAGGTCCCTTATCCCCCTGGGGATCTGGTGATACTGGTGCATGCATTGTGACATCTCAGCTCGATTGCTGCAATGCTCATTACCTCAGGATACATGGTGGTATGCTATAGCACTTGCTGCTGGTGTAGAACACAGGAGCCAGGCTACTAAAATGCTTTTTGAGGCACCTGTCACATCTTACTGGTGCTGCATGAACTGTATTTGCTGCTGGTAAAGTGATGCATCTTTTTTAAAGCTATTTTGTTCACTTACAAGGCCCAACACAGGTTGAGACCTGACTACTTGCCTCTTTACTTGTCACCTCACCCTTTCTGCTCCACTGGGATGAGCCTCTTACCAGTGCCAAGGGCCAGGTTTAAAACCTTGGGTGACTGGGCCTTCAGGGTGGTTGGGCCAGTTCTTTGGAACTCATTCCCAAGGGCCCTTAGAGAGGCTGTCTCTGTAGAGGTCTGTAGAGGTCTGAAGACATATGTTTCTAAACAGGCATTTGATGACTACTAAACATTTCTATTGCTACCACCCCAACTGATATTTTATTAGTGTTTAATATATTTGATTTAACTTATTTAATGTGTTGTTAGATGAAATGCTTATGTTTTTACACCTGTACTGTACTGTACTGTAAGGCACCCTGAGCCTCAGGGGAAGGACACCATTATGAATCTGTTACTACTACAACTTAGTAGCCATTTTTAGCTGAGGAATGTTAATATTGGATCTGGCTATTCCTAAATTAGCTCTGAAAATGGCTTGTTTTTAATTTGTTTTCTTTCCTATGCTATTAGTCCTTCAAAGAGATTTGGTTAATGATGTTTGTCTCATATTTATCACTTAATTGGACTATTTGTTAAATGTGTAGTGCCTGCAGGGAACACATTCATTTCTGCCTGCTGCTGCCATGCCTAACACCTGCAGAGGCTGCAAACTTGGGCCTGGATATTCAACACCCATTTGTGACTGCCAAACAGGTTAGCAAGTCCCTAACACCATTTATTGACCTCAAAGCAGAGAAGCACTGCAGAATGCAATATTGGATGGCATAGTTAGCAATTTGCTAACCTGTTTGTGACTGGCTCTAAAATATGCATGTGTGCCTATGTAAAGCAGCTGATAGTATACAGGCGCACTGGCATATTGGCAGATTTGGAGAGGCAGCAAATAGTCATTAGTACCATGCCTTCCCAAACCAGGTCTAATGCGCTGTGGGCCCTTAACGCAGCACCCATTCCCCCAAACAAGATTGCCAGTGCATCTGTCACTGTCCCTGGTGGCTGGTTGTCCTCCACCCCTGAACATACATTACTGGTACATCTGTCGCTATCTCTGGTGTCCAGTGGTCCCCTCCACCCCAATCACTCTCATGTTATTGTGAAAACATGTTCCTGGTGTCCAGTGGTCCTCCTGCCCTGATCAACCCTCTTATTGTGAGAACATGTCCCTGTTGTCCAGTAGTTTCCCTGCCCCCTGATCACCCCTTATTTTATTGTGAGAACACATTCCTGGTGTCCAGTGGTCCTCCTTCTTCTCCCCAAACACCCCATCAATATATATCTGATATTTCCATGATGGCTAGTGGTCTCCCAGTCCTCTGGTTCTGAATCCCTCACTTGACCTGACCCATTTGCCCTATCCCCTGCATGCCTCCCCAACACACCCACCCTATCCTCAGCACCCCCCTTCAGCAACTGACACAGACTGTTTGCTTGCCTCTGTGGCTGAGTGCCAATTGACACCTCACAATCACACACCTAATAGCTGACTACAGTAGGTGTGTGATCACAAACTGCAATTTGGTGGCTGGGCATAGAGGTGAGTAGAGGGTCTGTACCAGTCACTGAGGGAGGGGGACTGAGGATGTAGCAGATGGGTTGGGGAGCTGACCTATGGGGGGGCAGGACAGGCTGAGTGGGGGGTCAAATGAAGCTGATTTGTATCCCAGGGGTGAGGTGCCACTAGCCACCAGGGAAATATTGGAGACATATCAGTGGGATGTTTGGGAGGAGGGGATCACTGTACACCAGGGACATGTTCTCAGAATAATGGAGGGATGATCAGGGTGGGGGACCATTGGACACCAGTGATGGGGGGGCAGGTGTGACTACTAGCCAGTAGGTATAGTGACAGATTTATTGACATGTGTGTTTGGGGGTGACCACTAACCACCAGGATATGTTTACATGTCTATGGGGGGGTTAGGGGGGTTGGGGGCTCTAGATTACCAGGACACGCAGCCCTGGTAGGTGCTAGGGGAGGGTCTCCAGCTCTGCTTTTGTCCTATAATGGAGTCATAATGAGATGCAAATGACCAAATAGTGCCTTGCTAGTGCTATGTGGTCCTTTGCATCTTTAGGTACCGGTATAGCAGATTGCTCCATAGGAGCAATTGCTATTAATGGGCCCTAACAGCCCAATTGTGATTGAAGTTCCCATAGCATCTTATTGGCCACATACCTCCTGTGGCCTGTAGAGGGCCGGTGTTTGTGATCACAATCTGGATAGTGCCTGACTGGCATATTGGAACATTCCTTTAGCACTTGCAAAGTGCCTATGCATGTTCCAGTATACTCCGGTTTGCGCCAGGCACTAACTTCCTCCTGAAGCAAACATTTTGTGGGCCCTAATCTGGATTTATGAATATTCTTGTCTTGGTCTCTTGCCCAGACTCCCCCACCACCATAACATCCAGACCCTTGATTGGCTGTGGCTGTTTGGAGGGGGCTGGAAGATGTGCACAACACAGGGGCAGAAGTTGCTATCATTGTGAATGAGTTCTCACTTCAGAGGGGCAACAGTGATTTTTCCAGCCTGGGATTGGAAAAGGTCTGATTCAATCACCCTGACTGGACCAAGCTAATCCTGGCCTACTAAAATCTCTGGCCTGACCACCAGCATACCCCAGCAGCGTACTGGTTCAAAATTAAGAGGAAGATTCCAAGTGTTTGGGTGCCCCTCACCTCCACCGGCAACAGAAAAGGCACCAATTGTTTATTTTATTTAAAATTTGCTAACCAGGTTAACATTAAATGCCCATTTTCCTGGATGACTTGAACATAAAACAAAGACAAATAACAATACAGTTAAAATATTCAATAATATTAAATTCAAGTATGAGACGATTTTGCTATACAATATTCTTTAACATTGTTTTTTGTAAGAAAAATAAGACTGCGCAGAATGTACATTTATTTATTTATTTATTTATTAAACTCTAGGATTACAAGTACCTTTGAGCAGGGACTGCTCGTTTACAAAGGTTCCACGTCAGAGGATGGGAGTGACATATCATAAGGTGAAACAAAGATTACAGACTAAACATATCTATTACTAAGGCCTAAGGTAGGACAGTGAACAAGTTGAAGTAGATCAACATAAGCAGTCTTTAACATAATTCAAGGTAAAACAATATCTAAGAAGGAGAAAGTCAGGAATGGGCAGGCAAATGATTCTATTCAGAAACTACACTGTAAATAAATTACCTCAGATGTTATTCTAAACTGAGGGAGTTTGAGAGTAATGACATTTTAAGATCTAGTGAAATTAGCAAAATTTTACTGGATGATTTTCTCTTTAAAAGAAAACAGCACTGGACCCTTCAAAAAATGCCAAAAGGAACTTACTCTAAAAGAAGCCCAATGCCCCTCAAATGAAAACCAATCCAAAGAAGAATAATGCTGACAATGATGAGTTGGTCTTGGACAGGATACTACAATTCAACAAGCATTACTACACAACATCCTAACTCTAGACCATGAGGTCACTGAAGATGCAGAGTATACAGGTAAAACATAATTGATAACAGACAAAACTAAGGATTGAATTAAAACATTTTTAAAAAACAAAGGATAAAAAATCTTGTATTCAATATAGTAAACCAAAATGAACATTAAGGGCTCGATTCTCAAAGCTCCTGGCATAGCACAAGGCGATTTCACCACATAGAATGGCACAAAGTACCATTTGCATCAAAAGTTGTGCTGGGACTGATTCACAAACACAGCCTGCACCAACCGCAGGCTGCACGTACCAAAGAGGGTTTGCACTGTTCAAGCACCACAAAATGGGCTATGGCATGGCACTAGGGGGCATGCAGCAGATGCAAGCTGCCACATCTTCTAAATTGGAATTCTCAAAACCCTCCCAGAGGGCAAAATTCTAACTACCCTTAGACCAGCCAGGGCTGGTCTAAGGGTACTATCAATTTCACCCTCTGGGAGAGTTTGACCACTTGCCCACTATTGGAACCCTCCCTCACTATGTGGCATGCCCCCCCACCAGCCCTGATGTGCCCATATCTTCAAATGTTTATAAAATTATTCTCTGGTGGTCTAGTGGCCCCCTACAGCCTCGATCCCCTCATTATTAAATTAAGCAGTCTGGTGGTCTAGCAGACCAGCCATCCCCAATGTGCCCATAAATTAAAATGTTGATACATTCTTTCCCTGCTGATCTAGTGGACCCCCCACCCCCAATCTGCCTGTAAAGTAAAATGGTGATACATTCTTTTTCTTTCCCTGGTGGTCTAGTGGATCTCCACCTCCCTACCCTGGCAGGTAGTGCCCACCGCCCTGCTCCCCCATCCTGAACTCTGAGCCAGTGACTGGCACAGCCCTCCTCTCACCACCACAGCTGGCCACTGACTGAGCTGTCACTGAATGCATACTGTATATGAACATGTACCGTTTACAGTACAACGTTCAGTGACAGCTCAGTCAGTGGCTGACTCTGATGGTGAGAGAAGGGCTTTGCGGTCACTGGCTCTGGGTTCAGAATGGGGGGAGTGTGATGGTGGGCACTACCTGCCAGGGTGGGAGTTCACAAGACCACCAGGGAAAGAATGTATCACCATATTAATTTAAGGACAGATTGGGGATGGGGAGTCTATTAGATCCCCAGGGACTGCTTAATTTAATAATAAGGGGCTCAGGGCTGAAGGGGTCCACTAGACCACCAGGAACTGCTTTATTTATTAATAAGGGGATCAAGGCTAAGTGAGGGTCTTCTAGACCACCAGGGACTGATTAATTTAATAATAGAGGATCAGGGCTGGGGGGGTCCGATAGACCATCAGGGACATCCTAGAGTGGTGCACAGCTGCCTCGTGGCTTGCAGCAAACCTTCAGATGCATGGTCTGTTTGGTGCATAGCCACACTTGCTGCAAGCCATGGGACTTCACTGCCAGGCCCCTGCCCAATAGAGAATTGGGTGCAGGGCTCCTGACACACCAGGCTTTGATGCAAGCTACCTTTTGTCACAGCTTGCATCAATTTAAGGGCCCTTTGAGAACGGAGCCCTAAGTCTTTATGTCAAAATCAATATGAAAATAATGCAACAAATTACAATTCAAGTAGAAACCTAAATATTTAAAACAATCAACCTTTTCAATAACATTTCCAGTTGCACCTTTAATTTCCAGAGTACTACCAAATTGCTTTGCATGTATAACCTTTGTCTTAGAAGAATTTAACAACAAACCTGATTCCCTCTACTAACCAGTAACCAAAATAAAATCACGCTGTACTTTAGAAAATAATTTTTCAACATTTAGGCCACAAGAATATAACACAGTAACATCTGCATAAAAGCAAAGCACATGAAAAATGTACACGTAAAGTCCACTGATCAACTCCACCAGTCAACTAAGAAGACTCTTCCTAGTTATGGGTGGCACTGATATGCCTCGAGTGACCCTCTAAAACATGAAAAAAGGTATGGTACAAAAGTCTTCCACTGCTATCAGTGGAGCATGCCCCCACCCTCTACAAGATCTGATGTCACAACATTTTAGAACATGGGGGTGGCATGGGAACAGAGATGAACTTTACGAGGACCAGGAATGGGAAGGGATTGGGCAGCCAGCTCTTATTTACAAGCCCCTCCCCTTCGCAAAATAATAGATGGAAAATTTCAAAATTAATGTCATTTAACTCTGGTGCAGGTAAGCTAACTGTGAGTGGGTTCAGCCTACTGAACTGAAATGAGTACAATTAGGGTGTTTAAAAAAACACTATTATGTATTCTAAAAAAAAAATGTTTTTTTTATTATTACAAAACTGTATCCAGTTCATAACTGCAGTAACACACCCCAGGGAGTGTTTTATTATAGGATATCGTCATTTTTTGTGTGCATAAGGCACTTAGTTTTACCTCCAGTCCTGCCTCACAATGCACCCAAGGCATGCTGATATCCTATGATAAAGCAAGCCATGTTATGTACTATTGCTTCCTTTTGAAATTAGTCTCAAAAATCCAGAAACCTGATTCGTTGAAGTGCTGGGAATGCAGTGCTGATATCTAAGCACAACAACACTGGAAAAAGATCCATGACCTAACTAACTTGTTTACGTTAAGCAGGCACAGCTGTATCAACATGTCTCCATTCACTTACTTGTACTAAAAAGGCAGCATCTGAATCTACTGATGAAACAGCAAAATTACAATGGCTCAAAAGGACTTTTTTTTTTCTCTTTTTTTCCTTATTTTTCCTCATTTAAATTAAAAAGTGTTTTTAATTCTTTACTAACCCTAATGGACCCATTTCATAATCACAATAAGACACTCCAGGGTGTGCTTTGTGCTGGGATAATGGCACTTCTCGGGTACTGGAAACACTCAGGCTTTGGCCTTGTGCTTCAACCCACTGAAGGCATGCTGTTATCCCAGCACAAAACACATCCTGTCATGCCTTATGTGCTTAAATAGTACAGATGGCAAAGTGTCAGAAGATTCACTGATAAGACAAGGTCAGAAAATTATATTATTTCAGTCACCTTTTAGTATTTCATCAGAGAGAGCCTTCCTGATACTCCACAGCAGCTGGTTCCACAGAATAGGCTTTGCTCCTGCAAAAGCCCAGTCCACAGATAACTTTTCACCTGGACCTGGGGACCCTCGGAAGGCCTACTCCCAAGAAATGGAGAGAACATTCAGGTGCACAGGGACAAAGGAGCTCTTTCAGATAGCCTGAGACCAGGTTTTGCAGGGTTAACTAGAAACTCTAGCAATCAATCTAACTGCAATGTTCTGTATCAACTACAAGTGATGTGTGAAACCTCCAGATAGTCTGAAGCAAAGAGCATTGCAATAGTTCAGTCTTGATATTATGATAGTATGCACCAGTGTCTTTAGGTCCTTAGGACTCAGACAAGGCTTAATCCTGATGATATTTCTTAGCATTACAGACCACTGCCAGCACCTGATATCCTAATGCCAGCTAACAGTCCATGATGACACCTAGGTTTTCCATCTTATTCCTGTAAACAAGAAGAGTGGTGCCCAGCTATAACCCAGACACCACCACTCCCATACCTGCCACGCTTTGAGCATCTGCATCCACCAGTAGCACTTCCACCTTGTCTGTATTCAGCCTAAGTCAAATGGAGGCCATCCAGTCATTGACAAATGATAGCACATCAATAAACACACACACTAATAAAAATACCTGCGCGTGCGCACACACACACACACACGCACATGCACAGACACACACATGCATCCCCCCCATACATGCACTGCACATTACAGCTTGCAGTAGCATTGCATTGCCCAGAGGGACATTTTCGCTGTTGCAGTATACAGTGCTGTCTTCTGTTCCTAGAGAGCTTTCTTGACATTACTACTGGCACTGATGGCTCCCTGCCACAGAGGGTCAACATCAGTATTGTTAACGACTGCGGTGAGTCCCCTGTCTGACAGCTACCTGAGCTGCCCTCTCCACCCTGAAAATACATGGGCTGGTCCCAGCTCTCCATACATTTTCCTGGTTGGTAAAACACCACCCCAGAAAGTTACACTGACAGCTTCAACGTGAAGAAATAGAACGTGAGCAGAATAGTAACCAGCTGAGAACGAGATGATGGCGTTCATGTCAGTGGCTCCCAGGTGTGTGCTGGATATGTGTGCTAGTGCCTTACTCTACAACTGTGTAAGAAAAAATTACAATCAGTACTAATGAACAGTCCACTGACTGCACAACTATGCAGACCACACAACTAATGCATGCTCAATTCAAACAAAAGGAAAAGTTAAAAGCACCTAAGGTGGTGGCAGTCCCCAAAGGATAGGATTTGTGTTTTTAAATAAATACATTTACAACTTGCTTAATGATATAAGCTAATAGAGCTTCCAAAGGATGTCCATTATGGTATAAGAGACTCCGAACCTGAGGTATGGTTGAGAGGACCATGAAGTGAAGCTAATCAGTCCTTTTTATTACATTTCTGTTTATTGAAAGTTTACCCAATAGAATATTACAAAAAAAAAGGTGCCAACAATCCCCAAAGGATAGGATTTGTGTTATAAAATTAATACATTAATGACATGCTTAATGATATAAGTTAATAGAGCCTTTGAGGCATGTCCTTTTTGGCACAAGTGACTCTGAGGCTGAGGTTTGGGTGAGAGAACTGTGAAGCAAAGCTGAACGGTCCCTTTTTTTTTAAATTTCTGTTTATTGAAAGTTTATCCAATAGAACATGACAACAAGAAAACTGTATAACAGACAACACAATAGCATAATTTCAAATATGTAGGGAAATAAATCATGCAGAGTAATCTAATACAGAGGGTGCACTATCTAAGGCAGTAAGAATCATGGTGTAAAATCTGGTCTGTGTTCAAGCGTATATGGGACCCATCTTTGCAATGTAATGCCACATTGGCTGGTCGTATTATTAAGTTTGGCCATTAGTTTCTGCATGTCATAGATTTGCAGCATGATATCCTGACAGTGGCAGAGGGAGGGGATAGTGAGGGTAAGCCAAAATATAGTAAGGGCCTTTTTGGTTTCTACCATGCAACTGAATAAATATATTTTTTTAGCATAAGGGTGCTGATATTTAGGAAGAGGATCCAGAAAGAGCAGGGTTGTTTCAGTTAAGATAAAACTGTCACCAAAATTAGATAATAGGGCTGCTGTCAACTGTTCCCAGAAGGGCTGAAGAGTAGAGCAAAGTCAAAATATGTGACCATGTATTGCAGGGGATATTCCTCAACCTCTCCAGCAACTAGCACTCTGCGCAGAGTGAAATTTGGCTACTATCTGGTGGGTGAAGAAAAAAATATATAAGGGTCTTCCAGGAGAATTCTTTCCAAAAATAAGAGGAGGTGGGCTTATAGATATTACTAAGGGGTAGAGGAATATGGGTGAGGTGGGGGGGGTGACACCTATGATCATACCTCTCAACCTCCCAGCTTGCCAACATGTGACAGAAGGCTGCAAAATGTGTGAGAAATGACAAAAATGTGGTACACCCCATTTTCACAGCGCACCGAGTGGCTGTGGCTGGGGCATTTTCTTGTAAAATGAATAAAAAATTGAATTTGCCACAATAAAAGTAATGTTTATATGCTTGGCATGTGGCTTCTGTTGTTAATTAAAGTGAAGTGAAAACCGTAAATTGTGTCCTTAACTGTGTCCTTAAGTAAAATAGAGTAATGCAAAATGTGTGTTAAAGCTTTATTGAAACTATTCTAATGCATAGTTTCCACTTGCATACTGTATGACTTTGAGCCCCTTCATTTACAGTAAGGAGCTGTGAATGAGCCACCTGACACATCCAGCAGAGCTGGGTTTGATTCCCACAACCTCCACTTGCATACTGTGTGACTGAGGAGCATGACCCATGAGCAAATCACTTAACATCCTTAGTGCTCAGGAGAAGCCCCTAAAAACAGACATTGTGCTTGTGGGCCTTACTCAGTTACCAGAATAAAAGAACATATAAAAAAAGTAACACTAGTCAGCATTAGCAGTCAGTGCCACTTCAACACTTACCTCACATCAGCTGCAGGCTGCAGCAGACAGCAGAGTCATCCACTGGATGTTGGTCCGCCCCCGGTCACTCCTCTCCTACTCTAGCAGCCAGACACACAGTCCCAGATGATCACTCAGCTGTTTTTCCTTTCTGTGCAGTACTTTTATGCCTCCCTCTCCAGTCTCCACACTCTCCCAAAACAAGTTGGTGTTTCACTCTTGTGGTTGCAGCACTAGGAAGCAGGCCCAGGCCTGACAGAAATGCCTTCCAACAAATAGTGACACTACAAGTTATTTTTTTTATTCCTGGCTGTGCCTGGCTAGATAAGATTCCTGGCAGGTTCCACTCTGCTGTCTTCAGCCAGGGACCAGACCAGCTAAGTTCCTCGTTTGCTCCTTCCTCCTCTACTCTGGGTGGTGGCACTGGCAGCAGCAATGTGCAAGGAGCAACAGTAGTGTGGGTTTGGATTGGACATGGACCTGCCCCGCAATTGGCAGATTCTGGTGACAGTGGTCTGGTGTCTCTCCTAGCAGCAGCAGCCCTTTCATGGTTCTATGGTCCAGATAGGATTTGAAATATGCCATGCGGTGGCCCTAACCTTTATGAGGCAGTAGCAAACCTGGGTAAAGTTCTCACCCAGAGGCTCTCTGGGCTTGCCATTTAACCTGTACTGTGATGCTGGTTCACACACCGGACCACGAATGCACTTGGTGGAGGGGGGGGGGTTAAACACAAGTGCAGCAAGCCAAGCACAGTAAACTAAAGTCTAACCAGTTTGCACTCTAGAAGCATGGTGGAAAGCACACTGTTACAAAAAATATGGAATGAAAATAACAGCTTTATTGCTGATAGTAGGAGTGTGTTCAGAACACACTACAAGCCACCTTGCCCCGGCACTTCAGGCGAGAACCCTTCATCAGGGGGAGTGAGGCTGGTCCATGGGGATGGGGTTGGGAAGGGAGGAGGGGGACAAATATGATTGGCTCCTTGCCAGCCCAGAAGCACACAAATTAAACACAAAGAGAAAGACAAAAAAAGTTAAAAGGGAGTAATCACCAACAGTACAGTGCAGCTGGTGTCTTTACATGAAATTGGATCACTATGTGTGTACGTGGTACAGGGGCTTGGAGAGCTGCAGAATGCAATATGTCACAGAGAATCCATGACAGTTGAGAGGTATGCCTATGACCAACTATGGTCAGTGGTGTTGGAATAGGCAGAGACAAAGTGCAGATTGAATGGGCCTAAAGGTCCTAAAGGAGATTTTAATATGTTGGATGCTGACTGGAGTATCCCAGTGGCCAAGACCTCTAAAAATCAAAACATGGTGGAAGCCTTACAGGACTGCCTACTCACTCAACTGGTTAGCTCTCCAACCAGGCAGGACTCCATCTTGAATATGGTCCTTACAAATTCAGAAGCAGTTAGTTTGGTCGAAGTTGGGGAATCACTGGCCAACAGTGATCACAACTCTGTCTGGTTTGCATTAACCCTTGGGGAAGAAAGTTCTCAATCCAAGGCAAAGGTTTTAAGCTTCATCTGGGGGCAAATCAAACTAATCATCCTGGAAGCTACGAAAATCTATGTGAGGACTGTCATGAAAAGAAATAAGCATAAACGACCAATATGGTTCACTGATCAGGTCAAAAAAGTGATTAGGAAAAAAAGAGAGGTTTTTCGTTCTTATAAGAGGGACCAGAATGACAGCAAGTGGGAGATATTCAACCAAAGGAGCAAGGAGGCCAAGAGGGCCGTGAGGCTGGGAAAGGCACAAGCTGAACTACAAATAGCATCAGGACTGAGGGAGGGGAACCATTCTTTCACTATATATGGTTAAAGAGGAAAAAGGGGAAGGGGAAGGGATAGCTAAACTCTTAGATGGAGACATGTTGGTCAAAGAGGATGAATGGAAAGCCGTCATTCTGAACAACTTCTTTTGTTCCGTGTTCACGAAGGAACACGATGGGCCAATGCCTGAAAGTGGCATTAAGGTAGGAAATGTGGGGATCAAAACAATGAAGTCACCAAATATTACAGGCAGCAGAGTCAGGGAGGCAGTAGTTCAGCTTAAAGCAGACAAAGCACCATGGCCAGATAGGCTGTATCCTAGGGTATTGAGAGAACTGGGGGAGAAATTGGCATCTCCATTGGCACACTTGTTCAATTGGTCACATCAGTCAGGGGTTATGCCTGGGGACTAGAGATGTTCAGATGTGGTGCTATTCCACAAGGGTGGCAGAAAGGAGGAAGCTGGTAACTACAAGCTGGTTAGCCTCACTTCAGTACTTGGGAAGCTCATGAAGACCCTAATCAAACAAGACTTTGCAGAATACCTGAAGAAGTCAGGTCTTCAGGATGGTGGACAGCATGGGTTTGTAGTGGGCAGGTCATGTCAGACAAACCTAACTACATTTCTTGACTGGGCAATGACGGAATTGGACAAGGTCCACCCAGTGGACCTCCTGTGCTTCAATTTTAGTAAGGTGTTTTATTCCGTGCCATAGAAACATCCACTTAAAAAGTTGGAGGACCTATGTAGGTGCACCCAGAATATAGTTAACTGGGTGGGAAGTTGGCTAAGGGGATGGAAACAGAAAGTGGTAGCGAATGGAGGGAGGTCAGAGGAGGAAGATGTCACTAATGGTGTGCCCCAGTGCTTGGTCCATGGCCCAGCCCTCTTCAACATAGTTATTAGTGACATAGGTTTGGGCATCCAGGGCAAGCTCACCCTCTTCAAGGATGACACTAAGCTGGGAGGTAGAGTGGACAGTGAAGAGGCCATTAGGGATCTTCAGAAGGACATCCGGAAGCTAGAAAAATGGTCCAAAATCTGGCAGTTGAAGTTCAATGCAAAGAAGTGCAAAGTGATGCACTTGGGTAAGGGCAACCCTGAGACAGAAAACTGGCTTGATGGAGTTCAGCTCTGTACCACTAATGAAGAAAGAAACTTAGGGGTCATTATCATAGACACCCTTAAATGGTCCAGCCAGTGTAACAGAGAACATACAGCAAGGCCAATAAACTGTTGGGATGTATTGGAAGATGCTTCAATAGTATGAGCTGGGAGGTGATCCTTCTGTTATACAGGTCTTTGGTAAGACCCCTCTGAAATACTGTCCTGGCCAAATTTCCCTCATTCACTAAAAATACCACCAACAGCTTAATCTGGTTCAAGGTCAGTTGGCATTCATCCGTATCCCCCTTCCTCGGGTCGTGCCTGAAAATAGGCAGGATTTGTCTAGTGCACTTACCCGGTCAACAAAAGCTAAATAAATAAATAAAATAAATACTGCCTTCAGTTTTAGAGCCCTTACCTTAGGAAAGACAGGGACAGACTGGAGGCAGTTCAGCGAAGGGTGACTAAAATAATACAAGGGTTTCATGAACTCTTGCATAGGGATCGATTGAAGGCATTGGACATGTACTCCCTGGAGACCAGGAGGGAGAGGGGATATATAATTGAACCATTGAAGTTCATGACAGGCATAAATAAGGTGCTATCCTCAGAACTGTTCAACAGAATATCACACTCAAACACTAGAGGGTATGAATGGAAGTTGTGGGGGGAGGACAATTCAAGAGGAACTTAAGGAAGAACTACTTCATTGAAATAATTGTAGAACCATGGAATAGGTTGCCAGTTGACATGGTAGAAGCTAAGTCTGTTGCAGTGTTCAAGCATGGGTGAGGTGGAGCAAGGGCTTTGCAGGATCTAGTGGGAATTGGGAATGGCACAAAACCTAGAGGGGAGGGGAGGGAATAGGACCCAGAAACACTAGTGGTCTCAGACACAACAGACAGACTAAATGGACCCATGGTGTCCTTTTGCTGTTGCTTTCTATGTTTCTGCCAACAAAATATATGCTTCTATGTTTCTTTGTGTCCCAGTTCTGTGGGTCTATCTGTACCTGTAATCTAGCTCCCATTGGAGCCTTGCTGCATTTAAATTATGACAAGAAAGCTGGAGAGAGGCTTGGTACAGCTGTGAGATACAGTACAGCTGTGAGATAGAGGAAGGGATATGGTCCCCCTTAAGTACTGCCATAAAAAGTTGATGGTATAATGGGATATTATTTCCAGGTGGCCAATTCTGAAGTTCTTACTTAAGATAATTGGTCACTTGGATGTACCAGTAGTGGTCAGTAGGATGCAAGGAATAGGTAGTTGCAGCACAGGGAAGGAAACAATATCCCTACCACAAAGAAACTGGAATGGGAATGACAGACCAGTCCTTTCCCAACTTGTATATATATGTCAAGATGTGCTAGTATGAAGGAAGAATTATGAGAAAGATGAGTAACTAGGATGCTGGAATCTCAGAATTCCCTTTGGGAGAGAAGGAAGCACCAATGTGACAAAGTCTTCCTTGTGTAGGGATTAGATGTCAAGCAGGTTGGTGGTGCTAGTGGGAGAGATTAATAAAATTTCTTGTACCTAAAGAATATCCTCTTCTACCATTTCTAATGTTTTCTAAGGGGCCTTGCAGTGAGTCATAGAGCAGTATAGTGCAGTTGTGATACAAGGATAAATTTGGTAAAGCAGGGCATACTCAAAGCATAGGCAATTGGAGGATAGCAAATTTAATCCTGGAATGGGAGCCTCCCCAAAGATACCAAAAGATGAGTCTGTCCATCTTTGAAAGGAATGAGGTGGAGGAGCAATTAGCAGGGTTCACATAAAATTTAACATTCTGGTACTGTCAATATGTTGCAGTAATATGAAGGGGATTGTTCACCACATGTCTAGATCTTTTGTAAATTGTTGCATTAGAGGGTCATAGTTAATATGTACAAGTTGGGCTAAATCTGCAAGAATCCTAGCCCCCAAGTACTTAAAAGAAAGGAGATCCCACTGAAATGTATACTGTTGCTTAACGGTCATACTAGGGTGATAATGAATCTGCAAAACCTCAATTTTTGATTTTGTAACAATAATTTTGTACTAGTTTTTCAGTCTTTTTTAAATTAACTCTACCTACTAAAGGACTGAAGTGGCTGGGAAATGAGATTAAAATTGTTGCAATGGGTCAACTAGCTGGCCCTGGAAGATAATTACAGTTAGTCCTATAATTACAGGACCACCTGGCCAGCTGATGGGAGTGGTTCAAAACCAAAACAGTCCTTTCATGTCATGGGAAAAGGCTGTGACTAATTACTGGATCAGACACTTCTGCTGTGTGAAACAGGAGGTAGGACAAAGGAGGTGTCCTTTGAATGCACCAACTCCTGAAGTCCAGATCAAACCAGTTTCTCAAGAGGACCTGTCCATAAAGACACAAAGAACTGGCCTGGAAATGATGTCATAGAACATGTGTGCCAAGGATAAGTGGAGACTGCTTTTTGGGAACCAAGTTAAACCCGTGTTTTGTGAGAGACTGGGTAGTAAGGTTGGGACTCTCAGCAGTTACCATCTAAGGTTTGAGTCTTCCATGCTTCACTAGGGTATCCTGTGTGGTAAGAAATCATTGTACTCTGTTAGTTTTAGCATGCTATAGGAAGGTTTTTCTGTTTCTTTTATTGTGTGCAAACTGTTTTAATTTCTGGAGTAACCCTCTAATCCCCATAGTCTTTGGGTATTGTGATATCCTATAGATCATGTAAATATTGTAAAGTATTAAATATTAGTTTTAAATACTTCATGCCTCTATGACTGAATCTTTTGGGGGAATAGCTGACTGTTGATATTGACAAATCCACAATCTGTCTCCGAAGGGAGAAGAAGGCGACAGTTACTATCTTCTAAGAAGTGAAGTGTTGTTTTAGGAGTGAGTGACAGGGAAAGGTTGTTTACCCATAGCCAAAGAAACACTATACTGTGTAGTCAGTGGTTCTGGTGGGATTCAGACCAAGAAAGTACCCAGGTAAGAGAATCATTTCTGAGTGATGGCAGCTACCAAATGACCTTTACAGGTATTGAGGGTTGAGAAACTTGGCAACCTGTGCAGACTGCATCCTGAGTGTGGATGGGTTTTGACAAACTGGTGCCAGTGGTGTGGATTTGAAAAGGATTGTCAATAACCTAGTTAACTATCCAGTCGCAGAACAGGATATTATGTAAGGGAACACAGTGTGCATTACTACTGTTATTTTTGGTTTTAGCAAGAGTAGTTAGACAGAAGACACTATGTCTGCACTGTATGAAAAGTGCACTTTGTTAAACTTGCAAGCATTGAGCAAAAGGTGATGGGTGGGTATTAGAAAAGCCAATCAAGGGCAGAACTCGCAAACATTCTCGAGGAAAGTGACCAGAAATGCACTGTAAATGTGGTCACTGCTAGCCGAAGTCAAAAGACAGAGACTGGAGAGCATGAAAGTGAGCCAGAGCTGAGAACTGAGGCAACACTGCAAGTACAGAGATTGAAGCTGGAACATGCCCTCAGTCAGGCAAAGACTGAGGCAGAGAAGGAGAAGTGAAAGGTAGCTTCACCAAATGGATTTGAATAGACCTGTTTTGGGTCATGGTAAAGAGAGAGAAGGAGGACCCTCTGCACACCTGCTCCCATTACCCACGTCCCTGAAACTACAATCAAATGGCTGTGACAAAACACAAAAACAAAACAGAATTATTGTCCCAAAAACAAATAAAGATTTCTCTGGCTCTGTAACTACAAGCCTGTCATGAAAGAATGACCACGTTTTAGTAAGATGTGAGATCAGTTTTCTTTAACAAACTGCAGCAGGTCCACAGAGCTGTAAAGCAGATGTTCCTTTCTTAAACACCTCAGACATCTGGAAGAATGCAAGGAGACACATGGTGTGTAGATTGTATGAGAAAGGCAACCACGTGGTGCCACTAAGCAGTGATGGAAACATTTTCTGTGCAAGAAGTATTTCAGCAGATTTTAAGGCACTTCCAGGGAAAGGGGCAGAATGGCATTCAGTGATTTACAACATTAAGTAAATTTAAAAGGTGAAATTAGGGCATGGTTTTAATAGAGATATCCAGCCATCAAGATATTTTCATGGACCCCCAGGTAGGTGTCAGGCATTTGGAAGAAAGTGGGTGCATTTCTGATGAAATTCACTCACTTACTTCCACAAAACCTGCATACAATGCTGGCAGAGCGTATCAGCAGAGTTAATGTGGAGTAGTGAGATGCCATTCTGCTGTTTCACTTAAAGCTGACTCACTAATCAGTCAGCAAACCATGGAATCCTGTTTGGCAGATTTCATAATGGATCTGCAGATAGCTTTTGAAGCTTTGTAGAATGTCCCCCAAAATTCAAAATTGCATTCCATTGGCAGATTTGCCATTCCAGTGAACTCCACCTGCAGACTTCTACATTCTGCACAGCTCTGACAACTTTAGTTTTCACAAAAAAGCATAGATTGATAGGACTAGATGAAACAGAGATAGGAGACAGAGAAGGGGGAGGGAAACAATAACAGAGAAAGAGAGAGGGAGGGAGCTAAAGAGGAAATGATAGAGTGAGAGTATGAGAGAGGGAGGGAGTGAGGGAGAGATAGCAGACAAAAAGCAGAGGGCAACTGGGAAAGTGATGAGAAGCACAAAGGTGCAGATTGAGGAAAGGATAGCCAAAGGGGTAACTAAAGAGCACAGGACTTTTTTTAGGTACGTAAGTGAAAAGAAAAAGACAAAGAGCAGGATTGTAAGGTTAAGAAGAACAGGGAGGACTGTGCAGAGGAGGATCAGGAAAAAGCAGATATCCTGACCAGATTCTTCTGTTCAGCCTTCACAGAGGAAGGGGAATGGGATGGACCACAAAAAGCAGCAGGAACATTGGGGGTTAGATACAAGTCCATTTACAGAGAAGAGAGTCATGAAAGGACCTGCAAATCTGGAAAGGGACAAAGCTATGGGGCCGGATGGGGTATGCCTTAGGATGCTGAGGGAACTGAAGGAGGTACTGGCTGCACCTCTGACAGTTCTATTCAACAACTTATTGGAAACAGTAGCCGTTCCAGATGATTGGAGGAGGGCAGATGTAGCCCTGCTTCATAAAAGCAGGAACAGGGAAGAGAGTGGCAATTATAGGCCGGTCAGTCTGACGTCAGTGGTGGAAAACTTAATGGAGTTGCTTTTGAAGGAAATGATTGTGGGGTATCTTGAATCCTGCAGCTTAAAAGACCTGAGGCAGCATGGATTCATCAGAGGGAGATCATATCAGATGAATCTGACTGATTTCTTCAACTGTGTGACCAGAGAAATAGATCAGGGTAGGGCAGTGGACATAGCCTACTTAGACTTCGGCAAGGCCTTTGGCACCATACCATACCATGTCGGAGGCTCAAAAGACAACTGAGAAGTTTAGGGGTGGGTCCTAAGGTGGTAAACTGGGTACAAAATTGGTTGGTGGATAGGAGACAGAGGGTGACAGTAAACAGAACTCACTACGGGGAAGGGAGAGTGACCGACGAGGTACTTCAGGGCTCAGTACTGGGACCAGTCCTCTTTAATGTCTTTATAAGTGACATTGCAAAGAGCTGGAATCAAAGGCTTGCCTTTTTGCAAATTACTACAAAATGTGCAATAGGGTGGACACTCCAGAGAGGGTGAAGAGAACATGCAGAGACCTAAAAAACTTGAGGAGTGGTCAAGGGTATGGCAGCTGGATTCAATGCAAAAAAGTGTAAAGTCATGCACCTAGGACACAGAAACCTAGAGGTGGAGTATAAAATTGGAGAAGAGGTATTAATGGTCACTAAACAGGAAGAGGACAATAGAGTAATAATGTCTGATGACCTCAAAGGCAGGGCGACAAGTGAATAGGTATGACCACATGGATGCTGGGGTGCATAGGGATGAGTTTCATCAGTAGAAGGAGGAAGGTGGTGTTGCCACTGTATAGATAATTAGTGAGGCTCCACCGGGAGTACTGTGTGCAGTTCTGGAGACCACAACTCAGGAAGGACATAGATAAGGTGGAGGCTGTCCAGAGGAGGGCAATTAAAATGGTACAGGGGCTGCATCAGAAACACTCTGAGGAGAGACTGTAGGATCTCAATATGTACCCCCTGGAAGATGGGAGGGAGAGGAGTGACATGACAGAGACCTACAAAATACATCACAGGTTTGAACAAGGTACAGGAGGGGAGTATTTTTCAGAGAACAAGGTGCAAGAGAAAGAGGGATATACAATGACGCTGGATGGGAGAAACTTTAGGAGGGATGTGAGGAAGTGCATTGTCACTGGAAGAGTTGTGAATGGTTGGAACAGTCTTCCAGTGGAGGTAGTAGAGGCAATATCAGTGGTGGGCTTCAAACATGCGAGATAAGCACAAGGGAATCTTGTTTGGGAAGTGTGGGGGAGGAGGTAGCTGGAGATTAGTCAGGGTCTGCAGTGACAGTATAGGTGGGAGAAACGGGCAGACTACAGTAGGTGGGCCAAGCGATCCTTATCAGCAGATAAATTCTCTGTTTCTGTGTTTCTAGGTATGCAACTATGCTTCTATGCCAGACAGACAGAGAGAGCGAGAGAGGCTAAACAGCAGAATCAACGTGTTCGATAAAATAAGGATAAATCCACTGAAGAGCCTGGACAACACTCAAAATAGTAATTATTTCTTGTGAGAATCTGCAAGGTTGAGGAAATATTACCCTTACCTGCCCAAGGTATAACAAACAATTAACAAGATATAAATCCTGATATATCTAATTAGAGAATGCAATGCCTGAGTAGGAAGGAACAGAAAGAAAAGGAATTTGGTTTTATATAGCACATTTTACACAAACTGTATCCCAAAGTGATTTATGGTCCAAAGGAAAGAAGGGAATAGAAACAGGGAGATGCAAACCACACAGATATCAGTTAGAGGGAGGTTAAGCACAGGTAGGTTAAGTGACTTGCTTAGGGTCACACAATGAGTAAGCAGTGATTGTAGGATTCAAATCTGGGTGTCCAGGTTTACAGCTGTCCACCCTAACCACAAGGTCAAGCTTCTGCTTACAGACTAAGGGCCAGATACTCAAAGCATTGCGCCTGGTGCAAAGCCATAGCACTGGAATAGCGCTGGATTTGTGCCAGGCTGCAATACTCAGATGCTCTAATAGCACCAGTGCTGTGAGATAGTGCCAATGCTAAAAGTAAATGTATGCTGGGGTGGGAGTTAGGGGAATGGCCATGAATGCTGGCTGTGCGATATATTCAAAAGTATAGCGCTATGCTACAGGCATTAGTGAAACCTGTAGCGCAGCACTAAATACCACTGACAAAAAGCTGGCGGTAATGCAACAGTGCCCCCCAAGCATGATCCCCAAGTCCCGGTAGCTCCAATAAGCACAGTAATCCAAGGTGTGTTAGTGGTCCCCCCCCGGCCCCAACCACGATCCCTGACCCCAGTAGCCACAGTAATGAATTGATGTCCCTGGTGTTCTAGTGGTCCCCCACCCTCCCAGCATGATCCCCAACCCCCATAGCTGCTGTAATAGAAATAATTTCCATGGTGTTCTAGTGGTGCCCCCAAGCACGATCCCCGACCCCCATAGCAGTGGTAATGAATTGATGTCCCTGGTGTTCTAGTGGTACCCCCAGCATGATCCCTGACCCCCGGTAGCCCTGAAAAGATAGCAATACCTGGTGGTCTATTGGTCCTCCCCACCTAGAAGTGCGCTGCCCATCCTCCTGTACACAGACTAGGTATGGTGCCAGTGACTGGCTCAGCCCTCCTCTCATCACCACGGCTGGCCACTGACTGCGGTGTGCATGAGCGCTACTCCTTTAGTAGCACTCATGCATACTGCAGTCAGCGGCCAGCCACTGTGGCGAGAGGAGGACTGAGCCGGTCGCTGCTGCTGTACCTATTCTGTGTACAGGAGGATGGGCGGCGCACTTCCAGGTAGGGGGGACCACTAGACTGCCAGGTATTGCTGTTTTTTCAGGGCTACCAGGGGTCAGAGATCATGCTGTGGGGGGTGGGGGACCACTAGAACACCAAGGAAATCAATTAATTACTGTGGCTACAGGGATCAAGGATCATGCTTGGGGGGTGGAGGGACCACAAGAACACCAGGGAAATTATTTCATTACCACGGCTATGGGGGTCAGGATTGTGCTTGGGGGTGGGGGGACCACTAGAATACCAGGGAAATTATTTCATTACTGTGGGTACAGGGGTCAGGGATCATGCTGGGGGAGTGGGGGGACCACTAGAGCACCAGGGAAATTAATTAATTACCGTGGCTACGGGGGTCAGGGATTATACTAGGTGGTGGGGGAGGGGGCACTAGGACTACCAGGAAAAATAATGTTATATGATGGAACAGGGGTCAGGAGTCATGCTGTGGGGTTGGGGAGCCACTAGACTACCAGGAAACAATAATGTTATATGGTGGAATGGGGGTCAGAAATCATGTTTGGGGGTGGGAGGTCCACTATACTATCAGGGTCACTTGTGTGTATCAAGCACACATATGCATGGGTGCATTGTATGCACTCATACCTCCTGACTGTCCCTACTATTCAGGGAGGTCCCTGATTTAGCCTCCAAATGTTCCTCTGTCCCTCACAGAATATGTGTTTATGTGACAGAACAGTGGGGGATTAACCTCACACATTAATGTCATACATGACTGTTACAGACTGGTTCTGCTTCTGAAACTGCATCTTAACACAAATCCCCTTATTCTATCTGCATTCTAAGTACATACCTCTTAAACTGTGTCCCTGATTATGGGTCTTTGTCCCTGATTCTTTGAAGCCTTGTCCCTTGCCAGGAGGCAAGGGGTTGTGAGGTATATATGCTCTGACTGTGTCTGCCACCACACAGTTCCTGCTGCTTCCAACCTGTACTTCTATTCCAACCAACAGGGGATGCTGTGGGCATGCCTTTGCCTGCAGCGTCTTGCCTGTACTTCCATTTCAACCAATAGGTGGTGCTGTGTGCTCCATGCAGTAGCACCGGGCTAACTGCATGGTAATGTTTGCTAAGCAGCACATAATGAGATGCAAATGTGCCTGTTTGCCCACAGATTACCTAAGTAAGCTCATTTGCATGGGAGCTTTGAACATAGCTCCGCTGGCCCCGGCTACAGTTTGCACTGGCTAATGTGTTAGCACTGTGCAATCAGGTTAGCCCTGGGCAAACCTCACTTCAGCATAGCACAGTTCTGCGGTGTGTGGCTTGCATTGTTGTTTGCAGTAGGTGTGAGACATCTCTGTGCAATCACACACAATGTTCTCCACCTGCAACACTGGCTTGCTCCAGTGTCTACTGAGCTTCTGTTACAGTTTCACTTCCTGGTTGCTATATCCAGTGCCATCTTATCCCCAGGCTATGTTTGCCCTGTACACCCAGACCAGTTTGCCTGGCTTCCTTAGCATGCTACATTCAGCAGGATTAGCACTAGGCTATTCTTTTTGAATATAGCTTGCTTTTTGCTCCAGGCCAAGTTTGCCCGCCAGGCAGTGCTAATTTAGCCCTGCGGTAAAGTTTTGAATATCTGGCTCTAAATGTACAAATTACAGGAAACTAAAAAAAAAAAATAGTGTTTTAAACACAGAATGCAGCTTAACAAAATATACTTTTGTTAAGCAAATTACGTGACGTAGGAAAGCAATATGTTCTAGTGGTTGTAGCACACAGCTGTGAACCAAGTGCTCTCAGATTCAAATCTTACTACAGCAACTGACATGATGCTGGATTTTTAAGCAAGTCTCCATCTCTTTTAGTCTACCTTGAGTAAATCAATCACAAAAATTAAAACTAAAAATCTTTTCTTTGGAGGACTTTTGGGTAACAAATGTCCTTTTCTAAGCTAAACTTCAAGCTCCTTTATGGAGATTTCAGATGCGTGAAGGCCAACATCTTGTAATTGCAAGACAACTCTTTTAGAGGGAATACAGGAGAAAATTAAAGAAAGGTACAGCATGAGAGAGAGAGAAGAGAGAGAGAGAGCCAGAGCAAAATATACAAGTTATAAATAATATTGCTATGCAGATCATCTGACTGAAATTAAGGTCATCGCAGTGGAAAAGTTTAGTGAATTAAAAATATTTTGTCAACTGCAAAGCAAGGTGTTTTGTGTTATGTATCACTGAACGTTCACAGTTCCAGATGCCATGAAAATAAAAGTCTAAAAATAATCCCTAAGAGGCCTTGAAATTTCTAACTGATCTTTTAAACTGGGATGCTACAGTATATGCAATTGATCACAAGTGTTTCAGATTGGAGTCAGATAACACTATGCTGTACTTACCTGACAATCCTTCTTGTGTACTTCGGATCTCTTGCCACACGTGTCACTTTTTATAGTTATTATTTGTTATCTACTGCAGTCTGGTAACCTTTCACAGAAGCACTCAAAAATAGTACAATTAAGTAACACTATATGAGTTGCAAACATATTTCATACACCTTTCTGTTTATTTTAAGGTGAGAAAACAATGGTGGATGTAATTACACTTCCAAATCAGCAAAGAAAAAAATGTAATGATTGCCGGCATGTACAGAATAATGTGCAATTAATGCAGTACAGAGACCAATCCAGTGGTGCTTATTAAAAAAAGCCTTCTTCAAATTGCATAGCTTGTGATTATTTTCTGTTGGGAATAGATTACAGGAGGGTATACCACCCAGCAGTTTTGAACACTTTGTTTTAAACTGAATGCATTGCACTTAAGAGTTGACCTAACTTAGTTCAACCTCATTATTATTCATCATGTTCATTCAAGTGATTAGTATGAAAAACGAAACTTAGGATTAACTGGAATATATTGTATTTCTTTAACTATTTTGTTGTATACCTTTAAAGAGAGTGTTTCTTTTATAAAAAATAACAACTGATATCCCCACTGGGATGTTTAAAATATAAACTTAGAATATCAGAGCCTAATATAAATACCATACCCAATATTAGGATCCTCTTTTAGCATCTGTTTTTTCAATTAATGGTTTGATTTGGAAAAATGCCATAATAAGAAAGTCAATGCCCTCCTAAGGGAAGAATTTTGTAGAAAATAGCTGAAGGGGTATTTAAGCTTTTTGTACTCTGCCGCTCTCTGCTTCTTTGTTCTGTGGGCATTTTCAAACTGATGACCTAGCCTGGCTGCACTTTCCAATTAGTCATCAAGGAGGTCCTCTGAGTCATTTTCTTCTGTTTAAACAATCAGTTAGCACATTAACTTCCTCACAGGTATCGTGTTTTACTAATTAAAAAATAAAAACAGGTTGTAATGTCTGTACTGTAATGTCACAGTGCCAAAAGTGTTACTTACAGAGTGCACTGCTGAATCTGAGTTCAGACCATTGAACTGGAATCCAAATGTGAGACCCTATATCTTAAAGCAGCAGTATTTGTTCATCCATCAAAAAATGTCATGGTATACAGTAGTTTTCTTTATTATCAAAAATGTATTTGTGACATCCATAAATTCATCTTCTGTGTATTTGTAATGTTTCTCAGATGTATTTTAAAACAACGGTTATAACTAACTTTGCTATTGATGACTCAAGTCATTAGAGGCGGTCATCTAACAATTTATAAAAACTTCCTCCGTTGAGACTATTTTGGGAATGTACATACTAGGTTCATACTGTTCACGCATCAGGATGGTGCTGCTAAAACATGTTTTGGAATGATAAACAGCATAGACCCCCAACAAGATGTTTAACATTTTCATGGTGGGTGTGGCAAGGGAGTGGGAACTTTTAAAAACTTTGAAATCCCATATCTCCATTCAGCAATGAAAGAAAATTAGACAAAAAATGAGAAATGTCTATGTTGTTGCCAGGAACATTATTACTAAAACCTGACTTGGTGACTAACAAATACTGTTGCTTAAAAGAAGCCAGTACTTCAGAACGGACTCTGATTTTAATGCAGTGGACAGCAAGGAAGCATGAGCCAGTGGTCTAAGCACATAACTGTGGATAAGGACTTCCTTGTGCTTATGTCCTTCCAACTTTAAAATAGATAGAAGTAGGAGCCTGATAAATATGAAATATGTCATCTCACTTGGTTCATTCTTGGAAAATAAACTACTAGAAAAAGGTGTGTTTCAATTGTTTCACTTCAAACTAATACACTGTTTACATACCATCGGAACACTATCTGTTTTTCTGTCTGTCTGTCTGTCTGTCTATCTATCTATCTAGCTATCTTTTATTTGTAACAGACTGCTATGGTTCTTGAAAGAGGTGGCTGAAAAGGTAAAAGCTAGAAGGGTAGCATTCGGAAGGTATAAGGAGACAAGACACAAGGAGGAAGATAGGGAGGTGTAAAGGGGGAAACAGAGGGAACAGGGAAAGCAGTAAGGAGTGCACAGGTGCAAATGGAAGAGAGAATAGCCCAGGAGGTAATGGGGGAAAACATTTTTTAGGTATGTAAGTGAAAAGAGGAAGATCAGGAGTGAGATTGTAAGGTTAAAAAGGGAAGGGGGGGACTTTGTGTAGGGGACCAGGAAAAAGCAGACATCCCAAACAAATACTTTTGTTCAGTGTTCACAGAGGAAGGAGAAGGGGAAGGACCACAAAAAAGTAATAAAAGCCTTGGAGGGAGGGAGGGAGGTGGACACTAGTCCTTTTTTGGAGGCAAGAATCCTGAAGGGACTTGCTAATCTGAAGATGGACAAAGCAACAGGGACAGATGGGGTGCATCCAAGGGTATTGAGGGTGCTCAGCAAAAAGTTGGCTACATCTCTGACAGTTCTATTTAACCACTCATTGGAAACAGGACTGATTCTGGAGAACTGAAGAAGGCGGATGTAGTCCAACTACACAAAAGTGGTAGCAGGGAGGAGGCTGGCAATTACAGCCCAGTCAGTCTGATATTGGTGGTGGGAAAGTTAATAGGATCACTGCTGAAGGAAAGGATTTTGGAATATCTTGAACCCAGTGGGTTACAAGACCCAGCAGCATGGTTTCATGGGAGGAGGTCATGTCAAATGAATCTGATGGATTTCTTTGACTTGGTAATCAAGGAACTAGATCAGGGTGGAGTGGTGGATGTGACCTACCTAGATTTCAATAAGGTGTTCAATACTGTTCTATACAGGAGACTAGTAAGCAAGCTGGGTAGCTTAGAAGTGAGTCCAAAGGTGGTAAACTGGATAAGGTTAGGGGATAGGTGACAGAGGGTAGTGTTGAATGGATTTCACTCTAAGGAAGGGAGGGTGACTAGTGGGGTGCCTTAGGGATCAGTATAGGGACCAGTTCTCTTTCATGTCTTTATAAGTGATATTGCAGAAGAGCTGGAAGGGAAGGTCTGCCTCTTTGTGATGACACAAAAATCTGCAATAGGGTGAACACTTTGGGTGTGTTTGTGTGTGGAAAGGATGAGCAGAGATTCGAGAAAACTAGAGGAGTGGTCAATGGTATGGCAGCTGGGTTTTAATGTGAAAAAGTGCAAAATAATGCTCTTAGGCATGGAAACCTTGGGGCAGATTACTAAATGGGTGGAGTAGTACTGATGACCACCAAGCAGGAAAGAGACCTAGGGGTAATCATATTGGATGACCTAAAGGTGGCCAGGCAGTGTGACAGTAAGGATAGCAAGTGGGATGCTGGGGTGCATGGTGAGTGGCATCACCAGTAGAAAGAGGGAGGTGGTGTTGCCTCTGTATAGATTGCTGGTAAGACCCAATCTAGAGTAGTGTGTCCAGTTCTGGAGATCACATCTCCAGAAGGACATAGACAGAGTGGAGGCAGTCCAGAGGAGGGCAACTAAAATGGTGCAGGGTCTGCATTAAAAGCCCTATAAGGAGAGACTGAAGGATCTCAATATGTACACCCTGGAACAGAGGAAAGAAAGGGGATATATGACAGAGACCTTTAAATATCTCACAGGAATAAATAAGGTACATGAGAGGAATATTTGTCTGAAGAAAAAGTGCTCAAGAAAAAGGGGACATGTTATGAAGCTGGTGGGAAGAAGAATCAGGAGAGATGCGAGGAAATTCTTCTTCACAGAAGGGGTAGTGGATTCCTGGAACAGCCTTCCAGCAGAGGTGGGGGGGGGATATAGTGGTGGGATTCAAGAATGCATGCAGGATGGGATAAGCACAGGGGGGATCATAGTGGAAAGGAATGGGGAGGGAAAAAGAATTGTAGATGGGGCACAGTCTATGGTAATAGTATAGATAAGGAGACATGGAACGACTGGATGGGCCAAGTTGTCCTTATCGGTCATTAAATTCTATGTTTCTATGATTCTGTATAATCCACTACAGGGCATGTGGTCGTGCTCTTATATATGCATGCCTTGGATGCATTGAGAGGCATGAGGCTGCAGGCCAAGTGTGTTCAACCACCCAAAAGTGTGCACGTATTAGAGCATGACTGCATGCCCTGTAGTGGATTATCTGTCTTATAAAATATACAGAAGGTGGTAAGGGATGAAACAAACAGCAGGTATATGGTCATTGTGGAATAATGCATAGTCATGTGATATGTTTTATTCAATCAAGAGACTGGATTTTCACTGATGTTTCTTTTCAATTTTATAAATACATACATATATATATATATATATATATGTATATATATTTTTTATTGCAAACTACGTCAATCCATCAATTAGGGTTGGTATTAAAATGTCAAAAGCTGGGAAATTCAACATTAGGGTTTCCAACCCTAACTCTGCATCCCCCCCTCCACTATCACCACCACACTCAAACGAACAGTGGAAGGGTCAGTACAACACAAGTAACCAGACAGAGCCATCATCAGGTAAGACAAACAACATACAACTCTCTGCAGATAACTTAAGAGAGCTCCATCATCATGGTCCACCAGGTGTATGAGGTCCGCTGCCATGCCCGTGTGTTGGGGAAACAGCTGAATGCTGCCCACCATGAAGAAGGGCCACTGCAGGCAACACACTCCAAAGTGCTCCCTAGAGACCTACCTGGAGGCTCACAGGAGATGGGAGGGCCTTTCAGTGTCACTGGACTGCAGAGTAACCACTATCTACAACACAGAGGTAAGGGGGACACTAGCTGGGTTCGTACAATGAGGTGGCAGTAAGATGATGTTACTGATCTGGCACTACCTGTGTCTATGAGGTGTATGACAAGAATTTTGGAGGAGGGGTGGATAGAGACTTGCTACTTCTGATAGAGATTAAGTAGGCTGCATCACTGTGCTAGATGAACATTTGCACAGTAAATGGTGTAATGCACAGACAGTCCTCTGTTCTTCAGCAATTTTGTAGTGTTGGGATAGCACTGTCTATATTACTTCCATCAAGCCATGATACCCAGATAGTATCCACTAGTATGACAAAGGACAGTGTCAGTAATTCTGCTGCCAAACAAAATGCAACAACATAATGTGCCCCATAATTAAACAGATAGAGAATACTGCATAGGTAACTATGCACAACCAGTGTGTTCTGACAGAGTGGTTCTGATTCCCTCTGATCTCAAGAGCAAAGCTCGAGAGGTCCTTAGGAATCAGAACCCCAAGGTGGCAGAACACATTGGTTATGCATAAAGTTGCTCTTCCTGTATTTCTTATAGTGTATAGTATTATGTGAAATGTGTACATTGTGTTTTTTTTTCTCTTTCATAATGAAACTGACTTGTGCAATCTCTAGAGATTCTAGAATGCTGTTCTGCATCAGAAGGGTACCATCATATTCCTTGACCACTGAACAGTGGTAAAACAGCATTTTTAAAAGGATGGATTTCTATATAGAACAATGCTCTACTACATACTGAATAAAACTCAGCATTGATATTTTCACAACAGTGGCTGATGCGGGGCTAGAACCAACAATCTAGTGATCATCAACCTCACAAAACACTATGGAACCTGCTCAGCCATTAGCACAGCTGTTAAGTTTACACATTAGCTATACATGCTGGCCCAGATATTCAAAAGGGTTGCACCATGCACAACAGAGATGCGCCAGCGCAAGTCCAAAAATGTGCCATTCTGCGATATTCAGTGGGAGGCAGCTGTGCCCCCAAATTGCAATGTGCAAGAGCGCAATGGTAATGAATGCATGCTCAACCGTAGGGGGAGGAACCATAAATAAATGGCGCAGTGCGATATTCAACAGCCATGCGTAATAGGGGAGCAAGCGGAAGTTGCGCGATAGCGGAAATCATCCAAAATAAAAAGGAACAAGAGAGAGAGGTGCAAGAACGCTATAGGGAAGCCAGAGGTGGGAGCAAGGTGACAGCAACAGAAGAGAGGGAAGCAGTGAATGGGACTGGAAAGGAGCAGGACAGGGCACACCTGGGAACAAAGAGCAACAGGACAGGAGTGGGAAGCCTGTGCCACTGTGCAGGAGAGACAGGGGAAGTGCCACAGTGGACTGAGGGCAGTGGCAGTGGGCAGGACAGCCAAAGGTTGGAGGTATACCGTGCAGGAGGAGCATCACAAAGGACAGCGGGGGGAACAGGATAACAGCTGCCGGGGGGGGGGGACACCTGCCAGGGACATGGCCAGTGCCACCTTTCAGATGGAGGCGGTAATGAAGGGTGTGAGAAGGCAGGCAGCAGGGGGGCATGGCCGTGGAAGGGCCCATCAGTGGTATGCCTCTAACAGGTGGCACCGAGCCCACACCAGCTTTGAGCACTACAGTGACACAGAGATTGTGGGCCAGTACCGCCTGAACCGGGCGATCCTGAGGCAGCTCTGTGAGCTGTGCAGTGATGAGATGCAGGCACCTACACGACGGAGCCATGCTCTGTCAGTGGAGGCAAAGGTAACAGCTGTCATGTGTCTGCTCACCATGGGCACCTTCCAGAGACCAACAGGGGACACAACAGGCATGACCCATTTGGCCGCATGACACCTACTCACACAATTCCTCAGTGCACTGCTGCCACATGCTGTGGAGTACATCCATTTCCCTAGCACACCGGTGGAGCGCACAGCACACATACAAGAGTTCCACAGGGTAGCACGTATGCCTGGCATGCTCGGGGCCATTGACTGCACCCATGTGGCCATCCGCATGCCACCTGGCCCGGAAGGTGCCGCTCACATCAACCAGAAGGGCTATGCCAGCATCAACTGCCAGGTGGTGTGCAATGCTAGGGGGTGAATAACCAATGCCTGTACCACGCACCATGGGGAAACACATGATGCCTTCATCTGGCACCAGTCTGCACTGTGCCACAGGTTCGAGAGTGGGGACATCCCCACTAGCCACCTAGTGGGTGAGTAAGCAAATCGCGCAGCATGACATGGATCTTGTGGGGGCATAGTCAGAGGTGCCATGGGTACCGGCCTTGATGGCCCATGGCAGAGTGACACTGATCACCATACTAATGTCCACCCTTTACACACAAGTGACAGTGGCTATCCACTCTGTCCCTGGCTGCTCACACCATACCGGCGGCCCACGACCCCATCGCAGCAATGGTACAATGAGGCACATGCCACCACACGCAATGTCATAGAGCGGGTGTTCGGGATGCTGAAGGCACATTTCCATTGCTTGGACACGTCAGGGGATGCCCTACAGTACAGCCCCTTGAAGGCCTGCGGGCTAGTCCTGGCCTATTGCATCCTGCACAACATGGCAATGACTGTGGGATAGCTGTAGAGGTTGAAGAGGGGGACAGCGATGGGGAAGATGAGGAAGCTGGTGCAGATGGTGATGGACAGCTCCCCCTTGAGCGAAGGGACCCCCGCCTGATCCGGATGTCACAGCTGCACCGGGACACCATCACAGAGGAGCACTTCAACCAACCCAGGTAAGTCATGGGGCCATGTGCAACCACCAATGGCAAGGGCACAACCCACAAACTCGCAAGGACAAACCACAGGGGCGCATGGCGGAAAGGGAATTGGATGAGTGTGGAACCGCACACGCCATCAGGGATGGGCAAGGCCTAACACAACACGCAGTCACGCACACACACACACACCACTAGACATGCACAAGGGGTAGGAGGCATGCCGACCCTGACCGCTACCCCTAGCCACACACAGGTCCACAGACAACCGTGCCCAGTGCCAGTCATTGTGCGTGTCTCAGAAGCTGGGCACCATTGCACAGTGGCGGACAGCGCAAAGCAGGCATCATCATGCATACGCTACAGCGGCCAGCAGCCGGAAGGGTGTGCACATGGACCGTGTGTGTGTGCAGAGCAGGGTACTCCACCCGTGCATTGCACATTGAACAACACACTGCACACAGGGCAGCATCAGACAGTAGCCATGGTGGGAGACAGGTCAGTCATACGGCACAGTGCCATGGCTGCCACAGATGCTTGGGCAGCCCCGCCGAGACCTGCCAGCCATGACAGGCTGGCCAGCGGCCTCATGGGGTGGCACTGACAGTGCCCCAGGGGTGACACTGCGGGAACGTGACCGTGTTCACGCAGGGGTCTGCAGCTCACCGAACATGCCTGTGCCAGGTGTGCTCAGGATGCCCACAGCTGAACCCGGTGTTGACATGGAGGGTGTCGCACAATGCCGGGAACGGGGGGTGGACATGACACTGCGCGGTGTCTGCGGCGCATGGGCAACAGACTGTGTGCCCAATGTGGCCATGACAGCTGTGAATGAACGTGATTGCCTGTCAATGGCAGCAGTCACATCCTCCTGCTGCTGGGCCATCTCTGTCAGGAGAAGAGCGTGGTCTCTGCTGCGCCGCTCCTCTGCCTGGTGCAGCACCGCACTGAGTGCATCCACCGCCCTGACAAGCTGCGACTGCTGATCCACGGAAGCCTGGAGTAGTTGGCTGTGCTCATCAAAGAGGTCATTCGCTGGATTGGCATGATGTCCCTCATGGTGTTCCTGGCCCTGCTGGGCATCACCCCTTGATGGGCGCTGCACAACAGAGCCATGCTGGGGAATGGCCACACGTGGTGCACTAACGCCGCACCCCAACATTGTCCCCCATCGCCATTGGCCGACTGCTGACACTGCCGCTCACCAGGGCTCAAAGGTGCCGCTGCAGTGGCCGCAACAGCCCCACTGGCCTGGACACACACCAGTGCTGCCCCACTGGTGCAGACAGGCACAGGCTGGGACTGTGATGTCATGCAGGCCTCCACAGTGGCACCACCCATGGCTATGCCCCTGCTGTTACCTGCTGTGGGGCCATCCTCTGGCCCACATGTATCACTGTCCATGATGTGAGCTCCATCATCATCGGTGATGAATCCAGTACCAGTCCGAGTCTCAGCATGCTGGCATCCATGGACGCTGCCATGCTGGGACACGGGCAGGGCCTCCTCTGCACCAGCTCCACCAACTTCAGTCCAGACAGACAGGCAGGTACACTGTTGTCCTGACCCCCATACACCTGTGGAGGTGGATGGGCACTCCTCTGTGTCAAGGGTATCACCCTCAGTGGACGAACCCCCCACCGCTGACCCATGTAGTTGCTCAGGAGCTGTAAGGGAACACAGTAGCATTAATGTCTCTACCCTACCCTGTGGCAGTCCCTCCACCCCCCCCACACAGTGACAGATCAGGACCTACCATGCGGTGATGGGCTGCCACCCATCTGGAAGCCACCACCTGGAATGCCCTCTAGGACACAACGCCACATGCTGCAAGCCACCCACTATTCATGTGGTGTCAGGCGAGGCACAGCTGGCTGTCCACCACCGGTCACAGCCTGTGCTGCCCTGATGGCAGCCACCTTATCTTTTATTCTCCTCCTGTCTGTGCCCAATTTCTTTTTGCACTCCCTCATGGACCGCTGGTGGCTGTCATGCTGGTTGACAGCACGCATCACCTCATTCCATGCCGCAGCACGGGCCTGTGGTGTTCCCCGCTGTCCACTGAGCAGTAGTTCCTGGTCAAGGTAGGCCTCAAACAGGGCATCCGATTCTGACCAGGTGAAGTTGGGCCTCCTCCATCTCCCACATCTCTGTTCCTCCTCCTCCTCACGTTCAGTCATTTCTGATCCTGTGGGAATGACAGGTGTTACCTCTGAATGTGCAGTCCCATGCATCTCCCACACACCACAGTCTACACTGGCAAACAGCATGCAACTTACCACAATAGACTGCAATACCACACTATGGCCTCTGCAGCCCCATGTCGCATTTATATAGTGCAACGCATGCAAATGAGGCGAGGCTCAATTTTGAGTGGATGCTAATGCAGTAGCTGCACCATGGAATTGCTGATGAGCTGATTTGCATATGCCGGCTGAATATCATGCTGTTGCGCCTTGTGCAATTGTGTTGAATGTGCTCAGGCAGGGGCACAGCTCTGTGACGTGCACAGTAGACACTGCACGGCGCATGCCCAGAGTGCTGACGCCTGCCACGCTGCTGATGTGCTGAGTGCGGGAGGCAGTGCGGGGCATGTCCACCACTGTGCCAGTGGCGCTAGTGTGCTGTTCACATGTATAGCGCCCTTGATCTGGTGCGCCATAGGCGCCGTGGTGCCACAGCATGGTAGGCCACTACAGGAAGTCCCACACAGGTGCTCTACTGCACTACATGTGTAGGTAACCAATCGCGCTGTGGTGGTCCATGCATGAGAGACCCTTGACCCTATGCCTGACCTTTGCCCCCAGGCACCATGCGTCCGCATGGGTGCATCCCTATTGCACTGTTCAGTGACAGCGCAATGGGGAATGGCAGTGCAGTACCGCGCAGCAGCCGCACGTGGCGGACGTGCGCTAGGGAGCACCATTTTGAATCAGACACGGTGACAGGATGGCATGGCGATGAGCACCGATCTGTAGCCAGGTGGAACTGGCAAACCTAGTGGCACTAGTTGAGCCCCATGCTGGTGCTCTGTTTGGTGAGGCAACCCTGGACAGGGCCAGGAGTTCCATGTGGGAGGAGGTGACGGTGGCCCTGGAGGAGGCGACAGGGATCCAGAGGACAGTGGAGCAGTGCAGGCTCTGGTACATAGAGCTCCAGCGGAGGGCCCCAGACAGGCTTGCCCACCTGTGGGCACATGCCAGGAGAGGAGCTGTTCCACGGCCAGGTAGGTGCCCCATCCATACACTGGTTGCGTCTGTACGGGTATCGCCGTGGGCATGTGTCCACCACATGGGGGTGGTCTGTCCAGTGTGGGCAGTGGTGGTGGTGGTGGTATGGGGTGGGGGGGCTGAATGGTTTGGCTGTGTGGGATCACACACACCCATGGGTGGTGGGCCTTTGCTACTGGATTGTACTGATGTTCCTCTCTCCATGTTTGCACCCTAGGCCCTGAGGAGCATCGCCATGTGAGGGAGGAGAGGCAGCAGCATGAGGCACATCCCAATGCCGGGGGTCCCCTACCGGCTCAGCGCCAGGACCAGCCTGATGATGGTGAGTGCCTTACATCCAGGATTTTCTGTGCATGCTGTGTAGCAGGGCGGGTGGCGGGACATGGTCACCATCCATTGACACCACTGCTGTGCATGCTACATAGTACAGTCAGCACTGTCCAGTGGCACTGCATGTCTGGGAGTGCATCACTGGTGGTCCATGTGTGCACCGGGCACATGGCTATGCCACTGTCTTCGCACTGCAAAGCCATGTCACTGTACAGCCACGGTGGTGCTATGTGGGACTTGGGCGGTGGGTGTGTGCAGCGGTCCACATGGCTGTGTGCACCTGGGTGGGCAGGTCTTGTGGACACGATCACTGTGGGTGGTCACACACCATCACAGGGGCGTGTCCCATGACTGTATGCCATGCACAATGGGTGGGCTGCAGGGGGCTGTGCATTCACACCTATTGACTCTGCTCCCTTGTTCTAGGTAGATGGCAGTTGGTCCGGATCGAGATGGCGCTGCAGGAGCTACTCCAGGTGGCCATAGCCTCCCTGGCAATACTAGAGAGGGTGGAGCA
The DNA here is from genome assembly GCA_016271365.2 of Neoceratodus forsteri. NCBI lineage: Eukaryota > Metazoa > Chordata > Ceratodontiformes > Ceratodontidae > Neoceratodus > Neoceratodus forsteri. The sequence goes on from CM057453.1 coordinate 82,746,612, forward strand.
GCATGGCATGAGACTGAGGCATGGCAGGAGGCACCATAGGAGCGGGGAGTGGGGCTCCCACTGAAGATGTTCTGCCCATGGACTACAACAACCCCCCTGGACCCACCCTCACACCCCTCCTTCCCTCTACCATTTGTTCACCCCTGCCCCTTACCCACCTCACCCAATTTGTGGCCCTCACCCCTTTTGTTCTGTAAATATGTACATAGTTTTGTTTATACTTCCAATACATTTGATTAGTTTTGCCTACTGCGGTGGTCTCTGATTTGCAGTGGGCTAATGGTGCTCAACTGCAGTGGTGTGCATGGTGTCGGGGGTGGTGCTATCATGGGTATATGTGTGTGTGTGTGTGTGTCCATAGGGGAGGCAAGTTTGGTGTGGGCGTAGCTCTCAGTCACTGTCTATGGTTTGTGTATTGTTCCCTGTGCACTGGATGACTGTGTGCAGTGGTACATGGTGCATGCGCTGTGTCCGTGGCGCACCTGTCAGACCATCCATGGCCTGTGCAGCTGCCACCCTTGCATGTCTGTGACCTGCACAGTCCCCTGGCATGTCAGTGGTGGCTGTCCATGCTGGACAGCCACTGTACCCAGAGCGATACTGGGTTGCCTCCTGTCACTGGTGTGGTGCACATCTGCCTCGGGTGGCACTGTTGCCTCCGCTGTTATCCTACCTTGATGCTGTCACTTGTGTCTGTTGCAGGGGATGTGCTCCACTGTCTGTCACTTGTGCTCCAGCTGCATACTGGTGGCATACGGCGTTGTGGTGCTGGCACACCTGTGCCGTGGAGGTGTTCTGGCCGTGTGTACACAGGTGCCATGGCCACATGCTGGGGGCTTGGTTGGCCCGCTACTGTGTCCCTTGTTGGTGTGCCCTTGGGTATGGGTGGTTGTTTGTCTGTGCACTGTGTTGCATCCTGTGTGGCGCATGCTTGCATGCAACACTGTGGGTGTCTGTGCTGGCTGTTGTGGCCAGTGCTGGGATAGGGTGTGTCCTTGGGAGGGTGTGCAGGGTGCTGTAACACTGGTGGTGGGGTCCGGGGCATGCCCTGTCACGTGTGTGGTACCTTGTGTGCCGACGTATGGTCGGTCTCACAGCTGTACCTGAGGGGGACGTGCTTGGCAGCACTGTGTATGCAGATGTTGCTTTGCTGTCTGCTGCTGACCGCTGTTGGGTGCGTGTGGTGGGGCTGCCTTGCATGGTTCTGTGGTGCACAGGGTTGTATTTTCACAGTGGAGGTGGTGGCATGCTTGGGGTGTCCTGCACTGTTGGGTGCTACTCCTGGGCAGGGTGTATGGGGATCATGGTGCAGGGTGTGCTCTGCGTTGGTGGGATGGTGTGGCATGGGGAGCACGGGCATCCATGTGTGATGGACACAGCTTGTAAGGGGGTGTGCTGTGGCACCATGCCACGGCGGTGGGTTTGTTGCTGGTGTCCCTGGGCTAGTGGTTCTTCCTGCTCTCCTCCAGTTGTGCGGTGCATGGGGTGTGGGGGGTGATGTCTGTTCTGCTGTGTGCTCCTCTGCCCATCCCTACTATGGGTGATGGGTCCCTGCATCCTGTCCCTGCGCATCCCTGGTTGTGCTGTTGCGCTGCTGTCCTGCTCCACTAGGCGTCCCTGGTTTTTGCTTTTGAGCATCTGACCTACACCACTGCACATCTCTGGTTGCGCTATGGCACAGTTTGCACGATATTCAGTTGTGTGCTGCAGGCGCATCTTGACCTGTGCAGTGTTTGAATATCGCGTGTGTTGCGCATGGGCACAGTGGACTTGCACTTGCTCCTGCTATTGCGCACCTTTGTGGCGCAGTTTGAATATCTAGGCCACTGAGTCAAGTTTGTAAATATGGATGCATTTGGGTTTCCTTTACTATTACTTTGTTTTCTTGGGCATCCATTTTGTTACAGTAAGCACGCACAACAAAATGGAAGACCATATGAAATGTATTTACCATACCTTCGGAATTGTAAATACATTTTATGATTGAACACCCAACTAAGAACTGAATTACTGTTCAAACTGTTTTCAGACTGAACAGTAAATTTTGACACTTTGTAAAGGTTAAACAGTTTTCACCAAATACCGTTCAAACACGTATATCGATTGAACATTCCATATGGTTCGAGTGCTGTTTTCTAATTGAACTTTCTTTTGTGACCAATTTATGGCCAAAACCCTGCCAGCCACAAATACACCTCTTTACCTTAGCAATTAGCACATTTCATGTACAGATTCTGAATAAATCTATTTGCACACAATTACAACACCTCAATATACAGTGCCTCATCCCCCACAACCCCATGAGCCTCTCAGTAGGTCTCTAGGAATCACCTTGGGGTGCATTGGCCACAGTGACCCTCCACCATGGTGGGCAGCATACAGTCATCCCCCCAACACACTGGCATGGCAGTGGACCTCATACACCTGGTAGACCATAAGGATGGATCTCACTAGTGTTATTTGCAGAGAGTTGCATGTTGTTTGTCGTATCTGATGATGGCTGTGTCTGGTTGCTTGTGTTGTCTTGACCCTTCTGCTGCTTGTTTGAGTGTGGTGGTGATGGTGGTGGTGGGGATGCAGAGTTAGGGTTGGAAACCCTAACATAGAATTTTCCAGCTTTTCACGTTTTAATACCAACCCTAATTGTGCATTAACATATTTTGTTGCAATTAATTTCCTTACTGTTTGAGATAGTGTAATCATAGCCTTATTTGCCTGGGGGAGCACAGGGCCCTCCAGCCCCTGCGCTCCCACCCATGTATAGTTTTTTAGATAGAGTAATCGTATCCTTATTTGCCCCATCCCTCCATAGATGCATATATGTATGTAGCTGTGGAAATGCCCTGCACATCCATTTATAGAACATCTTATTGCCCCATTTCATGTACCCGGTACTGAAAATTTTTGAATCCCTGCAAAAACGTAATTCTGCACAACTGCAATGCCATTCTGCACCACAGGTGCAAAAACACATTTTGACCAGGATTTGAAAAATGACAGCTGTGACATACATTTGTTGAAGTAATAAGAAGTCTATGTTGAAAATTTGGGTCAAAATATTTAAAATTTTTAAAGTAACGAGCGTGTGTAGTGAAATTGCATTAAATGGTCATAATGCTGCCATTTTTACATATTTTGACCCCAAATGTTCAACATAGCCTTCTTATGACCCCACCTCATGAACAAGATCAGGGAAAAATTGTGAAATCCTCCCTGAAAGGTGAATTCACCAACCAACCACAAAATCACCTTCTGGGCAGGAGTTGCATAATGACAGTGATATTGCTCATGTGGCGGGGGTCCCCAAAAGGCCATGTTGAAAATTTGGGGTCAAAATGTCAAAAAAATGACTGAGTTATTCATAAAAGTTGAAAACCACTTTGAAATACATTGAACCACATTTACTTTAGTTTCTCATATAGCAGTCACCGGTTCCATCAGCAAGATGCGTCTTTGATCAGAGAATGGATCTTGAACCAGAGACCTGTTCAGGTGTGTGAGAGTGTGTGTGGGCATACTGGTAGAGGTGGGGTGGTGGGTGCTGAGTGGCAGGTAGGGGTGGGGGGGCTGATTAGCAAGAGGCCTTTTTTTGCAGGAAAAAACTTCAAGGGATGGTTTTCTTCATTTCAGGGATGGACACTGACAGGGGCAGGGGGGTGCCTCTTGACACCAGGGACAGAAGGTAGCAGAGGATGGTGATCAGAGAATGGATGATGGGAGAGGGACCACTGGACTACCAATGAGTATAATACAAACATTAGGGAGGATGATCAGAGAATGGGGAGGGGGGGAGGCACCACTGGACTACCAGGGAATGTCAATAAAAACATCGAGGATGGCAATTGGAGATCAGTGGAGGGAGTGAGAAACCACTGGACTACCAGGGAATATAATACAAATATCAGGGACAGTGATCAGAGAATGGGGGGGACCACTGGACTACCACGGAATATGAATAAAGACATCATGGATGGCAATCAGAGAATGGGGTACCGGGAAGGGCCACTGGACTACTGATTTGTATTTTTTTTTATATTCGGGGACAGAAACCAGCAGGTAGGGGGTGCCACTAGTCACCAGAGAGCTAAGGCAGTTCGAACTGTCATGAACACTTACTGTTCAGTCTTTTCAGTTCGAACAGTAAAGTTTGAACTGAAAACAGCAGAGAATGGTTACATTCCAATTGAACTATCCTTAACTAACCAAGTGACTGGTGAAATTATTCTTACCACACTAACTGATATTTCCGGTGTTCATATTTAAAATACTAACCAAAGAATCCAACAAAGTACATGAAGGAGACCTAATTACAGGTCTTGTTCATTCGTTACCAGGCTGCACTTGGGTAGAAAAAGTTTGTTAACACAGGAAAAAAGAAAAGATGTCCATCATCACAAACAGTATTTTTCTGAGAACGAATAGTAAATTTACAGTTTGAACAGTATATTTACAGTTCAAACTGTTTTCATTTACCTGCCTGTCTTGTGGCTATCACAAAAATCATTATAATTAAAAAATGGTAAAATATTTTTTTCACCAAACCATCCAAAGTCACACCCTCAGCACAGACCCAATCATCCCCAAAAATTTCAGAAATATTTTTTATTCCGTCTGATCTGTTGATGATGGCAAAAAATCCCACATTAACCAATGGGGAAAAAAATTTATTTTTTTTCTGTTTTTTTATCACTTTGTATCTCAAAAACCATACAAGATGCCAACACAAAACTTTTCACATCTTGAGACTCTGGCAGAATGACCATGCATGACAAACTTTAGGCTATTTTGTGGAAGTTTGACAAAGTTATTAATGTGCAAAATATTGAATTTAACATTGAAGTGCGGTACCTTCCCTAATTATAGTGGCACTACCGCACCACTGTAATATAGATACATGAAAAATATGATGTGGCTTTGGTCTATTACTGGTGAAACATGAAGCCGTGTGAGTGTGCAAGAGCAGAAACTGATGTCAGCTTGTTGAAGGTATGGGTGGTGTGAATCAATGTAGCAAGAATTGAAAGTACTCTCATGGGGAGGGTGGCAAAATATATGTTTAAAAATGTTGTGCATTTAAATCTATCTGGTGCTTTTTTTATACTTACCTATTGCATTTGACTTTTAGGCTGTGTTCTGTCTGCTGACTCACTGTGAACTGCCCGTTTTCTGACCTCACCCAACCCTGGTGGCAGCATGGTTGGTTTGGAGTTAGGGTATGTATTATTTATACTCAACCAAGACACAGCTGCGTATCAGTGGTGGCAGTTCAGTGGTGTAGTACATGAAAAGGAGGAGTCTTCCTGCTGCAGGCAGTTTCAGGGAGATCCACTTACTTTTCTTGTGTTATTTATATACAAGGTTTTATTATTTTTCTTTCTTTTTTTTTTTTTTTACACACTATATCCAGTTGAGCCTTACTGTTTGGTTGACTGCACTTTCCCTTGGGCACAATTCTGTATGAATTGCCATCTTTTGGATGAAACATTAAACCGATGTCCCATCTGCCTGTTCTGGTGGTAGACTAGTTCAGGTGGATGTTAAAGAGCCCATGGCACTTCTCAGAATGAGTAGGGGAATTTTTATTGGAAATAATGGACTTCGTTACAAACAAAAGACAATATAATACAAAATTATACAGTAAAAAACATCCTTGGTTATTTTACATTCATAACTTGTTCATGTATCCATAAATAACAATAAAAATCTTAACAAAAAAGAAAACCTTTTTTTTTTCTAACACCATGTTTCACAATTAATCCACAAATGAGCTATTATTGACATTGTAAATTTTGATAGATCATATTTCATTAACTGTTTTAACGCATATTGTATATTAGAAAACACCACATCTTGATGGATCCATTTTTGCTGTAGCACCCATAAACATCTTGCTTGCCATAAATGATATCTGATTATTCCCAAAATGATGCACATAGTCTCTGCATGATACTTCCCTCTTAGGTTCAGATTAGTTCCATACATAACATCTGTATAACTTAGATTGGAGAACTGAGGATCCTTGAATTCTTTACTCATGATTCCCCAGACTAGGGGAAGGTTTTATTAATAGAACATTGCAGTAATAATTTCAACAAATCAATGAAAATACAAAACATTCTATAAGGAGGGAAAATAATAAAAAAATCATAACAGTAGTACATCAACTGAGCAACAGTTATATAGGTATCATGAAAAAGAAACTATACAGTAAACAACATATGAAAACATTAGCAAGACAGTGGGTGAGAGAAAAAAATAAATCATCCAATTTTGTCCTTCAAAAAGGGCACCTCCCTCCACCTCATAAGCCACACTGCTTTAGACAAACATTGCTGCTCCATACTACATTGTGAAAACAAATCTTGTTCAACCCACTCTAAAACACTAAGAGGAGACTGATAAACCTGTCTCATCATAAGCTGACATCTTACCTGCCACAAATGGAATTTAAACATGGCAAACAAAAGTCTCAATACACCAGCATCCATTGAAATATGACAAAACAAAAAAAAAACACAATTTCCACATAAGTAATTGTGCGCCAAAAGGCCTGTCCCCATTGTTCAGCTAGGGTAGACCAAAAGTCTTGTGCATAAGGACAAGAGAGATAAGAATGGGCCATTGTTTCCTCCTGGCCTCCACACGTATCCCTAGGGCACATCCTTTCAGAGACCATTTTATGTTTAGAATTGCCCTTGACGTTCAGCCGACCATGACTACTAAGCCACAACACATCCCATAATCGAGGCGGTATCAATTTATCCACCAGCCCTTTAAGAATATGGTTAGTATAGCAATCAGGAATATCCTTGAATACTGGGACAATAAAATGTGCCTGAGTTTGCAAAACACCATAAAGATATTTACTACTTCTAGAGAAAACCTGATCTGGAAGTATCTTCCATTTATTAAGTTTTGTAATGGCAGGCCTAAAACAAACAGGAAAGGAAGAAGTGCACAATGCCCGCCTAACTGGCAGTGCCCAACAAGTAAATTATTGAGTCAACCACAGATCCGCATATATTACCCAAAACAGAGATTGAGGACAGTGAAGATCAATCAAGTTCCAGTGGAAAAAAAAAAACACTATAATAAAAAGTAATAGGATTTATACAATTCAACCCACCTTGCGCTATAGGCAAATACAATACATCCCTCTTAATGGGATTCAAATGTCTACCCCAAATGATTTGAAAAAAAAAAAGCCCAAGCAAAGTGGCTTCCAAAACAGAGGGAACAGGGTATACCACACAAAGATATAAAAACTGGAGGAGGAGCAAGGTTTTTACAATGGATACTTTCTTACATTTAGTTTGTTGCCAGGATTTCCACAATGCAACCTTAGGCTTAGCCATATCTATCCTGGCTGACCAATTGAGGAGTGCATTGCCACCTTTGCCAAAAACAATGTCCAAAACCCAAATCGGTCCTAGTAAGACAGGAATACCTTGCAAATCCATAAACTCAGGGACCAAAGTATGTAAAGGATACAAGAAACTTTTAAATTTATTAAGGGAGGTACTAGCAACTTCAGAATAAGTGGAACAATGATGCAACACTCTGACACCAGAGGGCACATCAGAAACAAACACACAGACATCATCAGCATAAGCCAAGATTTTAGCACTAAGTGAACCCTGAGGGGAGGCAACACCAGTAATTCAAGCATCTTGGGCAATTATTCTCAGTAAGGGGTCCAAACTAAAGACATAAAGCAAGGGGCTTAAGGGGCATCCCGTCTCACTCCCCTATGAATAGGGATATAGGATCCAAGGTAGCCATTCACCAAGGGTACAGTATAAGCATGGTCATAAAGCAAAGTAAGCCAAGTTACAAAACGTTCTGGAATACCATAGGACCTCAAAACAGAAAATAAATAGGAATGCAGAACCCGATCAAATGCATTTTCCTGATCAAAGGACATAAGAAACCCTTTTATAACGTCAGCTTTACCAAGTTCGACCAATTCTCTGAGCAACAGGAGGTTAGAATAGATGGATCTATCCAGGACTGAACAGGACTGGTGTAGAGAAATTAATACAGGGGCCACTGTCAATAACCTGGAATTCAAAATCTTCATCAACACCTTAAAATCAGTATTAAGAAGGCTGAACGAGCTCCAATTAGAGAGGTCACCCTTACACCCTTTTTTTTATACAATAAAATCTGAACAGAAGTACAAAAATGAAAATCAAAGGAATGCTGCTGTAAAGTCCAATTAAATGCCACTGTAAGAATTTCACTAAGTAAGGGACTACAAGACTTATAAAACTCAGCTGGTAAGCTGTCTATCCCAGGAGCCATATTATTATGTAGTCATGAAATTTCTCTCATGATCTCAGCAGTACTGATCGGGGCAGTCAAGGCTTGCAACAGCACATCTGAGCAGGAGGGTAAGGTCAGAGAAGAAAGTATATTACCAACACCATTCTCATCTAAGGCAGGTGCAGAATACAGAGCTGTAAAATGTGAGGAAACCACCTTCAAGATATCCAGGAAACCAGTGCACTTTGTGCCATCCGGGCACACCACTTCTGTCAATAATCGATCCGAGGAGTGCTTATGACTATAGTCCCAAGCATCTCCCAAACCAGCTTTCTTGACAGAACAAACCTTATGTTCAAGCAAAAGAGTTGCAGCCCTCGAATATTGTAGGGCTGTCATCTCCTTTCTTACAGCCTGCACTTGTGACATCAAATTTAAATGTTGGGTGTTTATCACAGAGTACAATGTCCCCAACTGTGATCTTAATGACAGATACCTTTTATAATTTGTCAATGTAACGTATTTAGCAAAATGTGTAGCCAAAGAAGTCAGTTCAGATTTAGTTTCCAACCACCAACACAACAAATCCTCTGTAAGGCCTGCCAAAGACATACGGGCTTTTAACAAGTCATGCACCTGCCGCAGAAAACTAGCATCATCCAGACAGAGGCTATTCAGTTTCCAGTAATCTCTACCTACTGTAGTCTGAAGGCCGACTCCCAGCATAGCTGACATGACTACATGATCCGAATTCTCCGCCGGAATTGTACAAGCAGAAATAACATTTAGAGCTTTATTAGTAAAAAGAAAATCAATCCCTGTGGATAAAGCAACTTTAAAAAAAGTATGCCCACCCGTGGAATGACAAACCCTATAAGCATCCTGAAGACATCCCTGAGTAATAATACAGTTAAGACAATTGGTGTCACAAAAATCCTTGTCAGTCAACGCACCTCGATCCCCCTTATGCGCAACACAATTAAAATCACCACACCAGATAAGGAACCTAGTTGTGAACAGATAAGGCTTTATTGTGTTAAAAAGGTCAACCCTCCCTTTTTTAGCAATCGGTGCATACACAACAATCAACCTCCAACTAGTACCTAAATAAAAAAGTCCAGTAACAAAGCATGGCCCATAACTATTTCAACCAACTTAGTAACATGAAAACCATCACCCCGGAATAAAACACCAACACCATCACAAGTGTCCAATCCAAAGGAAAAAAAGGAGGGTCCCCAATGCCAAAGCTTCCCAGCCACAGAAACCAAAGAGAGGGCATTCAATCAGGTATCCTGAATAAGGCTAATATCACACTGTAAATCCTGCAGAAAGTGAAAAGTAAGAAGATGCCATCGAACATTTTTAACACTATTAACATTCAAGGTGGTAACAGTAAGGTTAAATGCTGAGGCCATCTAAAAAAACAGGAAGGAGAAAGAAAAAAATAGGAAAAATCAGGTGATCTTCCCCATTCTGGTACTCCTACGGGGATGAACTCCAAGGCTCAGAGGCCTACTAGCGGTGGCTATATCCTTAGATTTGTCACTTTCAGAATCAGAGGATACAATGGGTTGGGAAGAAGCATCTGAATTGGCTCCCAAATCTGAAGACTGAGACTGCCTTGACAGTACTTCAAATTTATTATGTAATGGAACAATCCCACCAGGGGAGGAAGCTTTAGCCAGTTTTGACCTAGACTTCGTTTGTTTCTGATCCCTTTTCTTTGCCTGCACATAAGGTTCAGGAGGAGGCATAATCAAAATGCATCTTCGGTCTATGCTGAAGCGTGAGAGGACTCCTCAACTTCCAGATCGGGGGGAGAGGTTACCAGAACAGGAGCTTGAGGTATGACCTGCAAAGGAGACTCACTAAGCAAGTTACCAATGGGGTGTTTAAAAAATAAAGTGTGAAGGAATACTACAGGTTCTATCATGTTGAGGCCTCCATTGTTTAGTTCCAAATAGGTGTAATGTCTTTTAATGGGGTTCAGTTTTGAACCCCACAACATTTGAAAACACAAACTATAAATTCTTGTTTCCAACTTAGTAGGTAATGGGTATAATAATGCTATATACTGTAAAAGTGGTAAAATGAACTTTTTTAGAATAGCTATTTGTTTTAGTTTGAAAATTTTCCACTGACGCCTTCTGTTTACTTTTTGTTCTGCCTTAATTATACCCAATTCTCAATTTCTTTCTGGTAGATTTTGTGACCCAAGAGTAATTCTCAATATTTCCAAAGGAGCAGAAGAAATGGAGAGTCCATACCAAAGGGAGTCTGGCTGTACCCCGGGTCCAATTAAAAGACCTCTGCTCTTATCCATATTCAGTTTGGCACTAGAGACCGACTGATACAATGCAATTTCATGTAAGAAAATTTTAATCCGTTCTGTATTCAAAAAGAAGGCACAGATATCATCAGCATAAGCTTGTATACATAAGGCCTGTGGGACACCGAGACCAGTGAGACCTGTCCATTTTGGGGATGATATGACTGAGTGAAGTAGTGGATCAAGGGAAAACATATATAACAAAGGGCTTAAGGGGCACCCTTGACAGACCCCACAATGTACCTGAAAACTATGACCTACTATACCTTTTGTCAGAGGCCTGACTGTAAAAAAGGAATATAATAACCATAATTGGGTTATGAAAGCCGAAGGTATTTTGTAGGATTGTAATACTGAAAATAAGTAATTGTGAAAGACTCTATCAAAAGCTTTTTCCTGGTCCAGCGCTACTATACAACCTAGAAGCCCTGAAACATTACAGTGATAAATTACATCTCTCATGGTGCATAAGGCCTGTTGGATATTTCTATTAGTCAGACCACAATACTGAACTGGAGGAATCACAAAGGAGGCGTAGACTTTCAAACGAGTATTTAAAATATGTGCTCACACCTTATAATCTGTATTCATGAGAACTATAGGCCTCCAATTTTTTATTTGAGAGCGATCACCTTTTTTAAAGAGGTAAAATCTGCATCCCTTCAGAGAAGGACGGATGTATAATGTTGTTAGGGAACCAATAAGTGTAGGTTAAAAATAAACATTCTACTAATTGAAGAATAAAAACTTTATAAAATGAGTGAGGGATACCATCCAAACCTGGTGCAGGATGAAACCGTAAGGCTTTAATGGCTTGTGAGATTTCTTCTTTAGTGATGGGGGATTGTAATTTTTGTATTTCTATTGGTAAATCAGGAATGTTCACTGTTTGTAAAAACTTTGTTATATCGGCCGATGAGATGTTTATATTTGAACTTAGGGAACTGTAATGCCGACGGATTTCGGCTTCTAAATCTGATAAGGAGGAGACTTTCCTGCCATCTGGGGTATTTAAGGATTCCAGAGAGACTGTATGTTTTAAGGTTTTGCAGGCCTTGTAGGGGTCACCTATGGGGGAGGTTTTTGTATTATGATACAACATTGACTGAATAGATTTTGCTCTAGCATTTTCAAACAATTTCATAGCCTCTTTTATAGTAGAAATCTGAGAAGTATAATCATATTTAGAAAGATTTGCCAAGGCAATTAGTTTATATAACTGTTGCCTAAGAGATAAATAGTGCAAGAAGTCAGCATTCCCTTTTTTCTTCCCATATTTAGAAAACCAGTTCTTAATGTCAACTTTAGTGTCTACCCACCATTCACCTTTATCAGTATACAAAATCTCAACAGATAATCTGGCCTGGAACAAGGCCGTTATTTCCTGAATGACCCATTCGTCTTTTAAAATAGAGACATTTAGTTTCCATCTTCCATGTAAAGTAGATCTAGGAACAAAATGATACATAGAAAAAAGTAGTAGTAAATGATCTGAAAAGGTGACAGGAATAATGGATAAGGAACCTTTGGGAACATTTGAGGAAATGAAAATATAATCAATAATAGATGCATAACTGTTGCGTTTGTAAGTAAATTTAGGACCTTTAGTATGCAACAGATGACAATTATATAACCCAGCAGTAGAAATCATTTGAGACAGGGCATTAGAATCACAATATATACTTTTGTTATCCCCTTTTTTTTACTTATCACCTGTGGGTAGGGTACATTAAAATCCCCACACAAAAATATTTTGTAATGTGTAACCAAAAAAGGTTGGATTGTATGTATAAGGTTGACTTTTTCTGCTTTTATTTGGGAAGCATAAACCAAAATGAAGCGACAGTCCTTATTATTCCATAGACCATCCAGAATCAAAACCCTCCCGGGTATTAAATCATATAATTTACGTAAATTAAAATTAAAGGAATGAAAAAGGATCCACACTCCATCAGCAGAATCTCGGCTGAAGGACCAGTAAGATGGACCCCAGACCCATTCTCGCTGAAAGAGGTGCACCTGTTCTTCTGTGTAAATCCAAGTCTCCTGCATTGAACAAACATCAATGGCTTTATCATGTAAAAACTGAAAAAACACGCTTCTTTTTTCATAATTCAATAAACTATGTGCATTGAAAGAGCAAATCAACCCTTTAGCCATTTAAGCTTTTCCTGATGAACAAATAACTAATTTTTTTTTCCCCTTTTTCTTTTTTTTCCCTTATAATCACCATCTGAACATTTTTGCTGACCTTGATCATTTATAGATTTTTGGGAGTCAGAATCCCCCACCTCCATTTCGGAGTCACCCCAAGGGGTAAATAAGGCAGCATAAGAATTCTTAGATTCTACCAGGGTGGGAGGGTCTGAGGAAATGGATTTAGAAAATCCGGAGGATCTTCTACAGCGTAAAGGGTCTGAAAAAGGTAAAATAGCAACCTCCTTTTGGGGAGTGGGTGACTCTGTATAACAGACAGGGGTAAGCATGTCTGGTTCCATAGTTTACTGAACTGGGTTCTGGGGAGCATCATTATTTGATTCTGGATCAATAGAAATCACAGAAGGACCTACAGGAGAGGTCTGAGGGGCTAAGGAGGGGGAGGAAGGAGGAGGAGGAGGTTCATTTGGAGGGGGCTTAAGGGGGCCCGGAGGGAGAAGGAGGTGAGGAATGGATTTGAAGAACTCCAATTGAGGTATCATGAGTTGGCAAAGCAGGTTCAGTCAGGTCTTGTGCCTTCTGAATGAGAAGCTCAAGGCTTATACAGCTTTCCTTATTACATGCTGTCCAGGGGCATTCTCCAAAATTGTGACCATATTCCTCACAAAGGTCACAGCAAGTATGGTTGGCACATTGCATAGTGCTGCAACCAATTTCACCACAGTTGTTGCAACAGGGTTTATCACAGGTACTAGAGAAATGCATGCAGGACCCACATCTGTAGCAGGCTCGGGGCTGACCTGCATAAAAACAGACCCCACAATCTTTCCCTAGGAGGAGAGAATTTGGTTATGCTCTATTCCTGCTTCCCCTTGTCGTAACTTTACTTATACTTCCAACCCCCATGCAGAAATGCTCGCCATCAAGAATGGCCTCAGGTGTACCAAGAACCTCACATTTTTATGATAACCAGTATGAGATATCTTCAACACGAACCCCTTCATTATGAAACATAATAGTGACATATTTTATCAAGGGCTTTGTTAGTGGAATTACTATGAAAGGGGTCCATGTTGGAGATGTCTTCAACTGCCCATACCATTCCCAGAACAGGTCTAGTGCATAGGAGGTTTGAAAACTGACATCATAATTATCCTCGCCAGAGATGTTAATAAACTCATAGACTTCCTTGGGAAAAAAGTGTAAAGAGTCCTTCAACAGAATTTTACCTACATGCTCTCTATCAGGCCTTTCCTCCACCCCTCCCCCATATGTTATCCTGACAGCGTTCCTACGAGGATAAGCTACTTGTTTTGAGTTTGCAAATAGTTCAGACAATAAGGGTTTAGGGTCTTGAGCTCATTCTGAGACTGAGGTAGGGGGATTCCTCCTAACTGTATTTGTCCCTGGTTTTAAAGGTGGAAAGGAGTCTGTAGTATCAGAATTTGGAGAGTCTGAAATAGGTAAGGACTCATGAGGCATGCCTAAGGTATGAGGGCTGGATTGTTCTGGAGGATTAGGTAAAGGCCTGGAGGCAACCCCAGGCTTCCATTCTGCTGTAGCCTGTGAAAAGGAGATATCCCAGGAAGGGTCCAGGATCCAATTTCCTGCAGTTGATCTGGTCCATCCTGCCCCTAAGAGTGCTTTCTGAGGTGACCGCATGAAACCTGCTGTTTTTGATAAAGTAACCCCTGAGGTAGACAGTGAGACAGATTTGTCCTGAGAGACTTCTTTGCTGCTAGAATGACTGTTTTGTTTAGTGGAGGAACTTGATTTGTTATCAGATGTCAGGCACACACTCGCACTGTCAGGTAGACCAGCCGTTAGTAAGGGACCCTCTTGAATAGACGCTAACAGCTGTGCTTGTGCAGTCAGTGGCTCAGAGTGAACCGGGAGCTGCTTTTCTAAATGCGAGTGAGGCTTGTCTTTTTGCTGAAATAACACAGTCAGCATTGAGGGTGAATGAGGATGAATTACATATTTCAGGCTCTAGGCACACACCTGATGAGGTGTTCTCACTGCCAACCTTAGTAATCAATGGATCTGTATAAGAATTTGTAGACTCACCCAGCCCCTTCAGGGCAGTTTCAGGAGCAGCTACGTCATCCGAGATTTTGACAGGTCTGGGAGCTGAGCTGACAGCAGTCGGGCTGGACTGTAATGCAACTAGTTTTTGTTTCAAATGCTGCTTCTCCAACAAATGACATTCCTCCTTGAAATGGACTAGTTGCAAGAGCTCTTGCTGTTGTAAATCCAGGTTAATTTCTAATGTTGTTTCCATGTTTAAAGCAGATTCCATAGGAAAATCTTCTGTAGAAACATAAATATCCGTGATATCTTCCTCAGAAATATAAGAACTTAATTTTAAATTATGATCTTCAGCCCCTACCAAACTCAGATCAGGAGATGAGGCCTGCTCCCCTGTCTATAACACAACCGCACCCTCCGGTGCTCCAGGTGAAGTGGCCACCATGCAGACCAACAGCCTGTCCCCATACTGGCAAGAGTAGGGAAATTTCCCTGGTGCCCTGGCCAAATTTCCCCCCAATTCACTAAAAATACCACCAGTCAGCTTAATCTGGTTGAAGGTCAGTTGGCATCTATCTGTATCTCCCTCTCCCAGGTCATGCCTGAAAATAGGCAGAATTTGTCTAGTGCACTTACCCGGTAAACAAAAACTAAAAATAAAAAAATAAATAAAAAAAAATTTAAACTTGGGATTCTTAGTCTGTTTGTTCTGCCTTGTAGCATTAAGTGGGGTGGAGATTTTAATACAGGGAATTTTACTGTGTGAAAGACATGGTACTTACAAAAGTACTGAAAACTTACCTATTATCAGAGGAAATGATTGGTTTACTTGTGGGCTGGATTTATTGGGTTTAATGCAGAAATAGGAGGGAACTGGCTTAGGGATCTTTTTATGCACATAAGGCTGTAGAAACACACTGTTTTGTTTTTACCTGAAAAACTAATAATAATAGGGGATGTAGAAGAAAACCCAGAACTGCAAGACATTTTAACTAATAATTGGTCAGATCTACAAAAGTGGTTCAATTCAAAGGGTTAAAATTGGGGCCCTTAAAGAGCCTGTGATGCTGTTGTGATAACTTTGAAAAATTTAATATTTAGACACAGTTTAGCTGATATTTAATTTTTTGTGATTCTCACCCTTACTTCTTTATTGTTAAGTACATTTGCATGTAAACAGGACGACGACCCTATCTGTTCTGGCTGCTTGCCAACACATGACATCGCAGTTCTGTTTATGACGTCACAATCTGTTGCTGTGGAGATAATTATGCCATAAACAGAGGATTATGATGTCAGGTGTAGGCAAGCATTAAGAACTGATAAAATCTAAGGGACAGTAATCCTCTTTCATACAATTGTCATTAGTAACAAGAAAAGTGGTAATTATATCAAATATATGAAGTACAAACTGAACTGTGTCTATATCTCACTTTTTTCAAGTTTTTTAATGGTGCCAGGGGCTCTTTAAATGTATGTAGCCTGCTCCAGAAAAAACATGAAATGGAAGCATGGTTACACCCATATGTCGCCGATGCATTAGCCTACTTCAGGACTCTATCGCCTGAACAAACCTCCTCCTCCCCCATCCCACCCCCTTCCTCTCCTGCACCATCCCCCTTCACCATTCCACCCCACCCTCTCCTGCCTCCACCATTCCCACCCCATTCTCTCCTGCACAACCCCGTCACCATACCACCTGCAACCACCCTTGTCGCTATCTTCTCTCCTGCTCACCTCACACCAGCACCCGTCCCCTTAGTCTCCCAACCCTCTGCCACACCTACCCATTACTGAGCTCCCAGCTGCCCACCCCACCCCCAACCCTCTTCACTCTGCCTCTTGCAGCACCACCTCACCCCTGCCATCACCCTCCCACAAATGACAATGCTGTCCTCAGGCTGCTTCCTCCCCCCACTGTATAGCTAGTCCCTACTTGTGTGGACAGCACTCCCAAGGGCCTAATGACCCTCTCTTGACAGACTAATGCATTTCCTTTGTAACTGTTTCCATTGTATGAGTTGTATTCTGAATATGTTTTTTCTCCCTCATAACCTTGTCTCCTTTTATATCTGTAACCTTACAGAAACAAATTGTTCCTCATTGTAATTAACTCATACTGTTCTAATGCCTGTAACCTGCATGTTCTACTAACTGTTTTTTTGTATGACCTGGAACCTTTGTAAACAATTCCCAGGACTCAAAGGTATTAATCCTAAACTGTAATACATAAATAAATAAATGAAAAATATCAGAGTCTTGACTGACAACTAGATTGGGTGAAAATGTAATCTCAATAGAGGAGTATAGGTCAATTAGGAAAGATTAGGTCAGAAAACAAGACAGGGAGATGTATCATTTATACATGTCAGTCAATTAGTGTAAACAGATTAGACCTAGAAACTGTCATGTTAGGCTGTGAAAATGTATTTGTTAAGCTAACACTGGGAAACACAAACAAAAATGTGTAGAGGACTGTATTTACAATCCACCTAAGTCAAACATGTCAGGTTTGGATGAATTAATTAACAATGGTATTATTAGGAGCTGCTCACCTAAATTGGTTAGGGCCTGGGGTTAATAAATACAAAAGTGAGCTACTCATAGTAAATTTAGAGCAGGTGATTCCTGAAGTTACAAGGAAAAATAACAGAATGGGTACATGCTCAGTGAACGATTCAATTTAAAAAAATAATACACACTATTTTATAATAGTATGGATATTGTCTGACTGGATCAGTGACCATACATCATTGTTTTGTGTATGTAGTAATAGAAGGCACAAAGGAAGGAGCAGGATGATAACCTCAAGGTTAACAAATGATGAAGTATCACTGAACATAAAAGTTGATTTTAATTCAGTAAATTGGATGGTGCTAGATAGGATTGGCAACCCTAACTTAGCATTGGAGTACTTTTTGAAAGTATATAATTAGATCTTGAACACAGGAGCACCAAAAAAGAAGAAAAGGGTGAGAGGAGTTATTAATAAATGGCTGGGTAAAGAAATAATTGATTGCATAAAAATAAGAGATGCAGCATCGTCAAAATACAAAAATATAAAAATAAAATTGAAGATGGGGTCTTATACTGGGAGCAGCATAACAAATGTAAGAAAGAAATAAAACAAGCTAAGGTGGAAATTTATAAAAATGTACAGATGACTAGTTTTAAAAACACAAAAACTGTTTTGGAAGGGCTTAAAGGGTAACTGTCAGCAATTAAAGCCTCACACCCAAGTGTGAGGCTGATCACAATTTGCACTTTGGGTGAAAAACATTTTTCTTTACTTATTTTTTACTGCAGTATAGTAGAATGTATTAAGTTAATTTTGCTGACTTCTAAGATGCCATTTTCTGTAACCAGAAATCCCAGAATCCCCTGCAGCTGACATCAGAGGAGGGCTGTTGAGCTGGGAGACTCAATAGCCCACAATATACATGCTAAAGATTTCTTACGCTAAAATCAGATGTTTGCTGGTCCTGCCAAGCTCATGGGGCTTAGTCCAGTCCTCTGTGACGTACCTAGCCCCAGGAGAACAGCAGACCAGAAAACAGAAGATTACAGCTAATAAAAAAAGTCTGACATTCACTGCAGGCCATTGAATCTCCCACTGCTGCAGCCCTCCTCTGATGTCAGCTACAGGGGAGTTTGGAATTTCTGGTTAGAGGAAATGTCAACTTACAAGTTAATTATATTAGTAGGGCTCAGCAAAAATTGCAGATTCTGATTCTGTGAAAAATTTGCGGAATTCCACGATTTCTGCAGAATTGTGCCAGAGATTCACCTTTGGCAAAATTAGCACTTTCCACTGAATTTTCACCTGATTTACAGAATAATGAAGTGTAATGCAGAAAATATGTAATGAACTGTGGAAAATTTGTTAACCGGGTAGGTGCACTAGCCATGAAATAACTATTTTATTAAAGAAAAAAAAACGCTGTTCAGTGGTGTAATTCGTGGAAAATATATTCTGCAAACTAGGTAGTCATCTGATTCCATTAATTTAGGTGGGAATTGAATTGGTAAAGTGCTGTTTCTTACAGTTCCTCTATCTTTCTTTTGTGATACTGTCCCTCTGGTCCAAAGTTAAATTGTATATGGTATAATTCCAAACTGTAATTTTCTGTAATTTCATTAAAATTTCAGCTGTATGTCTCAAAAGTCTGTCATTTGCTAATAAAAAACCTTCACAAACAATACTGTCTTCTGATCATTTTTTGATTAGGTGGAAGTCTATGGGTCAAAGGGTGAGTAATTATAGCAACCCTCTCTCACTCTCTCCCTCCCCCCCTCTCAAATGACTGATCCTCCTACTCTGCTGGGCAGTTTTACAGTAGGAGTTAAAGAAGAAAGATCTGCAGCTCTTTGAAACTCACTTTTGTAAATCCAAAGCTATATTTCAAAGCACTTGGGTGCATTTCTTATTTGTGCAAGTTTTTTGTGAAGTCTCTGATGACTTTTGCATTTTTTTCTGCAATATAATTGTTAGCTTATTGATTTTAGATGTTTTGAGATACTTATTTGTTTGCACACCAGTGGGTGATGAGAGAAAATGGATCTTGTGGCTGCCGAAATATGGGATAAAGATGTGTTCCTCATCAAGCAGTGGTGGTGATGGGCATGGAGATGGCGCTGGCAAACTCTGCTTAGTGTCAAATGTTCCCATAGCTGCGGGGGGGGGGGGGCCTTAGCAGCTGAGGCCAGCATCAGTATTGCTAGCTTTTTGTGGGACGGAACATAACTCTAATAACTCTAAACCAAAAGGCAGTGATGCTTATGTCAAGCACAAACATAATTCAGGCAAACCTGTGACAGATGTGACAGCACTAATGCTGGACACAGGAGATGTTGGGTACGTATAGAGGCGAATGTAGTTGGAATCCACAATTTTCAGGATATTCTGAGGTTTGTATAGGCCACTGCTTTTTAACTTTCTCTTTATACTCCCTTCCTGTATCCCTCACCTGCCTCCTTCAGGAACTCACAAGACACACCCAATCCCTTGTAATCCTATCTGTGATTGCCATCCTCCATGGAAAGTGGGTAGGCCTCTAAAGTGACATTCTTAAAATAATTATTTGCATCAAAAAGGCTTTTTTAAACAATTGCATCCTATTGTATCTATCTGCATGCCCAAAATGTCATTAAAATAACTTATGTATCTTCAAGTTCTTAAAAGGGATTATTTTATTTTAAATTTATGTTCTTCTGCCTGTCTGTGTACCCTCAGACCTTAAAAGGACTTGATAGCTTCCAGGCCCTAAAGAGGACTTTAATGCCAGCCTTCATTTCTTAGTAAGACTTTAGCTCCCAAGCCCTGAAAATTGATTTTTTTTATTTTTCATAATGATTTTTCTCCTTCCTTCCTTCCTTCCTTCCTTCCTTCCTGTACTCAGTTCTTTAAATGACTCACTAGTCCCCATACCCCAAAAATGGATATAATAGCAGCCTGCATTCTCTGATCTCTGAAAATTTTTTTATGCTGGCTTGCACTTGCACATGAGTCAACATCTTGCGGTAGTAGCAGATTTGGAGTTGCGGTCACTGTGGGCGAATGCAGGGCACACATCAGTAGGTGTGTCCCTCATTCCCCAATCAGCCAGCAACAGGCACTGACATCACGCATCTCTAATGTGACCACCAGATCTAAGAAAAGGTCCGCTGCAATGAGAGTAAAGCTGTCATGCAGCGGGATCACAACATGCCTCCCGACGTGCACGCAACATGGCAGCAGTGACTGCCGCTGCCTGTCACAATGCCGATGGGGAAGCCCACTCCCCATTGGCATAATGACCCCCTCCCATTTACAATGAATGCCGAGGGGGTGCCCAATCCCCCCCGGCATCATGCACCCCCCAACAGTCTTTCTTTGCCGATGGGGGGCCCAATCCCCATCGGCTTTAATCTTCCTTCCCACTTATTTTGCCAATGGGGAGCCCACTTGGCATAATGTCCCTGCCCCACTTTTTGTTGTGTATTGAGGGGTGCCCAATCCCCTCGGCCTTGTCCCCTTCTGTATGTGACAACGGGGGTTCCCAATCCCCCATCGGCTACAGCATCCCCCCAAAACACTGAGGTGGCATGCTGGAGCCCACCCCAGCATACCAAATTCCCTGAAAAAAAAACCATCCCGTGAATTTTTTTTTTTTTTAAACCTGTAAAAATGAAAACGGTCCCTCGTGGTCTCCCTGCCCCTCCCCAACCTGCATCCACCCACTGTGCACCCTGCCTCCCCCACACCGCCCTCACCCCATACTTACCTCCGGAGTCTGGGGCGACAATCTTTGGTGGACCAGGAACACATCTGCACGCTTCAAAGCCGACCACAAACTGAAGAAATGCCAGTTAGCTGTTTCATGGCATAAATAAGTCTTTTTCAACTTTGGCACATATCTCAGCCATTTTTGGAAATTTTGGCACCACTTTTTCAATATGGAGTTATTGGGACCCCTCCTCATGAATTCAGGCACTGTCATTGCATTATTCCATCCCAAAAGGTGATTTTGTGGTCACTGCGCAGAATCACATTTTGGACTGATTAACGAAATGACAGTGCCACTGTTCATGAGGGGGTCTCTCAAAAAGCGTAAGTTGCAAATTTGGTGGAAAAAATCCCCCAAATGGCTGTTTTATGAGTGTGCATTGTGCAGTTTCCATGCACGCTTGTAACTTCATGAATTTGTAATATTTTCACTCCAGATTTTCAACATTGCCATTTTTATGCACCTCCTTATGAACCGTATATATGTCATTTTCCATATCCTGGCCGAAATGTGTTTTCGAATGTCCAGTGCAGAATAGCACAGTAGCTGTGTGAAATCAGTTTTTGGGACAGTTTGAGGAAATGACGGTGACACTGTTCATGAGCAGAGATCCTAAAATGCCTATGGTGAAAATCTGGTGACGAAATTCCATAAAATGACTGTGTTACAAGTGTGCGTTGCGCAGCTTCCATGCACCCTTGTAACTTTAATTGCACTACTTTCATGCCAGATTTTCAACACTGGCATTTTTTCACACCTCCTTATGAACAGTACAGCCGTAATTTTTCACATCCTGCCCTAAATGTGTTTTCACACTTGTGGCACACAGTAGCGTGGTCACTGTGGGAAATCAACGTTTGGGACAAATTAACAAAAACACAGTGCCACAGTTCATGAGGGGAGGTCCCAAAATGCCTATGTTAAAAATGTGGTCAAAAAAATCCCCAAAATAATTGGGTTATGGATGTGTGTTGCACAGTTTCTATGCATGCTCATGACTTCACCAATGTTTCATATTTTCACTCCAGATTTTCAGCATTGCCATTTTTTTACATCTCCTCATGAACAATACAGTTGTCATTTTCCACATACTGCCTAAACTATGTTTTCATCCCTGTGTCACCAAATGGCATAGCCACTGTGCAAAACCACTTTTCAGCTAACAAACTGATAGTGCCGCTCTTCATGAGATGGGCTCACAGAAAGCACATGTTGAAAATTTGGAGTGCAAATACCAACACATGCCTATGGTGTTAGGGTTTCCAACTGTAGCACCCCCACCCTGTAAAGACTGACAGGCATCAGGGGTGTGACTTGGAATCATCGGCTGTAATGCTCACGCCATTCCACCCCCACCCTGCAGCCGGTGACAGGTATCGTGGTGTGCCTTGCAGTGTTCGGCCACAAAGTTCACCCCATTCTCCTGTACTGCATCCATCTCAGTGTATTTCCTTATGGAATGGGGTAAGTATATGGCCCAAAGACCCCAAAGCACATCACAACACTTGTCAGTGTCTACAGGATAGGGTGAGGTAAAATGGTATGAGCGTTATAGCTGATGACCCAAAGGCACACCCCAATGCCTGTCAGTCTCTAGAGGGTGGGGGTGGGGTTGGCATCACTTTAATACTTCACTGCCATTCCTATTATGTGTCTCTAACTCCAGCACTACCAATGCCAATGCCAGCGAGACAACATTCGGGCATTGACAAATGCTTGATTTTTATGATTTTTCTCCTGCCTGACTGCATGCCTCTAGTCCTTAAATGGACTCTCATTGACTCCCAAGTCCTGCAAAGGGCGTTTTAAAATGAATTTGATTCTTGCTTGCCCTGATACAGCAGGTACTTATAATTATTTATCCCAAGTCTTAAAATGACTTTTAACTTTATGTGTTATGCTGCACTGGTGAGGGTTCCTAAAACTCCATATCAGTCTTAAAGAGACTTTTCTCTGTGTGCTGCCTTCTGCTCTAACAACCAATTCAGCTCTCAGCCACAACATGTTCTTATGTGCTGAATAGTGCTCACCAGCAATACTTCTTCGGGGAAGAATCAGTTGCCAGTAGCAGCAGCCAATCAATGCCTCCACTCCAGACTGCGTTCGGATGCCTAGTGAGGGCACCTATCATGTGACACCGGCTGCGCAGCTGAGTCAGCATGATTCTCAGTGCATAGACTTTGTGACCAATTGAAAAGCTGTCCAGCACACTGCTCCTTCCTGGTCCTGATTTCTCCACTGCATCTAAGGGTAACTACTCTCATGAACTTAGTCACACAATGCTGCTCCATCACAGATTGCAGAAACACTTGGGAGGGGTGGGCTGGGGAGATAAAAAAAAAAAAAGGTAGTAGCACAGGAAAAAAAATAAAGATACAGTAGCACTAATGCCTCAGTTGCCCCTGTGGGCAAGCACTGAGGAGCTGTATGTGTCTTTAGACAAAAGTGCTTGCTTTGGGGCACCTAAAATATAGGAATTTTGCAGCCTGGCAGTATCTTCTCCCAGCTGTAATTGTGTCTCCTCACAGTTCTGTCAGTGCATCCCACTGTATTCAGAGTTATACATAGTTCACCATAGTTTGTTATATCTGTGTCTCATCCCATTTACACCAATGTAACCAGTTCCACCAGTATCAGTTGCAGCAGTGTCACCTCCCAGTTATTCAGTTAGTCCTCGCAGTTACACCAACATCTTCACTTCCCAGCTTTTGTCCCGGGGTCCCAGTTACACCAGTTTTTATTTACTGAATAACAGAAAAAGGCAATCAGTTCAGTGAAAATATTTTCTGCAGTTCACTACATTTTTCCACAACATGTGATAACATTCTGCTGTTTAAGGTAGAATTTCATGAAATATTTCTCTATTTTTTGTGGAATTTCATGGAAGCAAATTCCACATTTTGCAAGAATTCTGCTGGCGGAATTTAAATTTTGCACACCCCTGGACATTAGCCTGATGCAATCTACTACACTGCAGTAATCAGTAAGTAAAAAAAAGTGCTTTTGAACACAAAGGGCTAACTGGGATCAGCCGCACACTTAGCTGTGAGGCTCTTACTGCTGACAGTTCCCCTTTAAACAGCCATATAAAACCTATGCACAAAAGTGAACTAGATGGCATTATTAAAGACAATTTACAAATAACCAAAAGCCAGGAAACTGCTATGTGGGAGGGTTGCCTTACACAGAAAATGCTGGGGAAACATTTAATTATTTGAGCCCAAACTTCTATTTTAGATGTATTAAGAGGGAAGATGTCGATATTTTTTTTTTTTTTAATTAGATGACTCAAGGGAACCAGGGCTGGATCAAATGGAGGCTAAATTTTTGAAAACAGCTGTTTTTGAACTATCATTACTGTTGATGTAATTTCTTAATCCATCTTTATGTAAACAAATAGTTCTCAATCTTTGGAAAAAAGCCTTTGTTATAACAGTACATAAAGGTAGTCTAACTAACCAGGTAAATAGCTACAAACCCTTATCTTTTGTATCACTGATTAGGAAAGGAAAAGAGGAATTTGTTTAACTGGGAAGGCACACTAAGCCAGAGGTTGTTTCCAGGTGCATCCTGGGACCACAAGTAAGTTAAGTGACTTTGTCAGGGTCATGCAGTATGCAGGCAGGGACTGATGGGATTCAGACCCTGGTCTCCAGGGTTTCAGCTCAGTGCCCTTAACCACTATGCTATACTGGCTCCCTTTAGGTTAACAAAATTCAAACGCGCCTTGTGCATGCTCAAATTATTGAGTACCTGGAAAAACATAAAATACTAACAGTAACCCAGCACAGATTCAAGAGGAACTATAGCAAGTGCTTTGGTCAGGTTCATGAATGACCTGCAGGAAAACCTAGGGCAGTGTTCATGGACCTGACCAAAGCATTCAACCTGTTAGATTAGTTCCTCCTGAAGCTGAGAAAGATGAGCTTTGTGACACCAGTGGTGAACTGGATCAGTGACTAACAAACATTACAGAGGCTACATGACAATTCATCCAGGTCATTTTGCTCTGTGACAATTCACCCTGGACTATTAGCTCTGGCATCAATTGGCACCAACATCAGTTCTTCCCCAGACAATTCACCCCCAGTGTAAATATTATAAAATAAACTCCAGGTGGGTGCAATTCACCCACCAGAGTGGCAATGTGCTCAAGGGTTTCAGAAGTGGAAGTCATACTATAACTTTTGTTGGAGCACAGTAAGATATGCAGTGGGAGCAAATTGTCTGGGGTCGAATTGACATGGCAGCTGACTGACATGGGAGCTGATATTCTGAGGTGAGTTGTCATGGAGCGAAATGATGGGGACAAATTGATGTGTCTCCGATTACAGTAGGTTAGGTTCGATGGAGTACTGTCAAAGCCTAAAAGAGTGGAATATAGTGTACCCCAGGGGTCAGTACTGGGGCCTTATTATTTTCTTTATTTATAAACAATCCCCCCATGTACATTGCTGCTAATGATATAAATATTCACTCAACAAAATATTTGAATTGGAATACAAGAATCTGGCTGATTGGTTTATAAAAAAATACAACTTTTGCTTAGTAAGAAAAAAACTAAAGCCATGGGACCAGATATTCAAAAGGGTTGCGCCATGCACAATAGGGATGCTCCAGCACAAGTCAGAAAATGCGCCATTCTGCAATATTCAGCAGGAGGCAGATTCACCCCCCAAATCACACTGCACAAGAGCACAATGATAATGAATGCATGCGCAACTGAAGGGGGAGGAACCATGCATAAATGGCACAGTGCGATATTCAACAACATGCGCCATGCACAATAGGGGAGCAAGCAGAAGTTGAGTGATAGCAGAAATAAGCCAAAATAAAAGGAACAAGAGAGAGGTGCAAGAACGCTACAGGGAAGGCACATGTTGCTGAACTATTGCCAGCCACACAGGCAACACAGATACACAGGGCAGGACAGACAAATGGCACCTGGAACCCACAGGCACAGGTAAGGTGTGGGGAGCCACAGCCACAGCCACAGTGCAGAAGGGGGAAGTGCCACACAGCACTGAGGCCACCAGAGGAAGGTGTTCCCAGTGCAGGGGAAGTAGCAGCCAGGACAGCGGGGGAACACAGAAACAGCTGCCGGGGAGGGAACTCAAGCCAGGGACATGGCCAGTGCCACCATCCAGATGGAGGCAGTTATGAGGGGGGTGAGAAGGCAGGCAGCAGGGGGCACGGCTGTGGAAGGGCCCATCAGCAGTATGCCCCTAACAGGCAGTACCGAGCCTGCACCAGCTTCGATCTGTACATAGATACTGAGATTGTGGGCTGGTACCACTGAATCAGGCAATTCTGAGGTGGCTCTGTGAGCTGTGCAGTGATGTGATGCAGGCACCCACACGACGGAGCCATGCTCTGTCAGTGGAGACGAAAGTGACAGCTTGCATGTGCCTGCTCACCACAGGTACCTTCCAGAGACCAACAGGGGATACCACAGGCATAACCCAGTCGGCCGTGTCATGCCACCTCACCCAATTCCTCAGTGCACTGCTGCCACATGCTGAAGAGTACATCCATTTCCCCAGCACACTGGTGGAGTGCACAGTAAACATACAGGAGTTCCACAGGGTAGTACGTATGCCTGGCATGCTACGGGCACTAGACTGCACCCATGTGGCCATCTGCACACCACCTGGCCCTGAAGGAGCTGCATATATCAATCAGAAGGGCTATGCAAGCATCAACTGCCAGGTGGTGTGCGATGCCAGGGGGCGCATAATTAATGTCTGTGCCACGCACCCGGGGGGAACACATGATGCCTTCATCTGGCACCAGTCAGCACTGTGCCACAGATTCGAGAGTGGGGACATCCCTACTGGCCACTTAGTGGGTGAGTATGCAAACCATGCAGAAAAACATAGAGCTTTAGTTTAGTTTAGTTTAGTTTAGTTTATTGTTCTAGGAATTATTACCTTTGAGCCATGGCTCTTTTACAAAGGTTCCATGTCAGTAATGTACAAACAAATCATGATTACATCGAAATAGTCAACAAAAATATAAAGTAGCAATAAGCTAGTATAATACAGTACAATAATGTCAGAAAACTTCTGAAAAAGGAGGGGAAGCACAGAGAAAATAATATTTAGCATACATAGAACAAGCTGTATTAAGGAAAAAACTTAGGATAAAATGGTCAAAATGGAACTGGGTAGGAGGAGATAGGGAGGAGACATAGTGAGATTCAAGATACTCATATGCCTTTGTCAAGAGGAGCAGAGGAGGAGGAAGATGAAAACAGTAAAACAGCCATAAGGGAGAATCTTTAATCCATACAGTCACAGGAGCTAGAGGCTGAGAGATGAGAGTAAAGCATAGATTTGAAAGCTCCTAGGGAGATGGAGAATGTAATGCACATGCTGAGGGCATTGAACCAGCTGGGGGCACGATAGGCAAAAGATCTTTGGCCCTGTGTGGTCCTGCTTCGGGGGACCTGGAGAGCCTGGCTTCTGATCTTCTAGTGAGACGGACGCTGGTATTCAGGCATAGTAGAGCTTGGATACTCGGTGGAGTGATGCCCATGATGGATTTTTTCGCCATCAAGCATGTGAGGTACTTTATGTGATTAGAGAGTTGCAACCACCCTGTTTCAGTGTAGAGCTCACATGTATGAGTATGTCTTTGCACTCCAGTGAGTAGCCAACAGGCCTTGTTTAGGGAGGTTGTAATGCACCTAAGCACGCTGGTTGTGGCAAAGCCATAGATAATCAAGCCATAGTCTATGATTGAGATGACAGAACTTTGGATTGAAATCCTCAGCGCAGATTGGGTAAGGAACTGCCAGTTTTGGACATGCTTGGGAGGGGCATAGTCAGAGATGACATGGGTATTGGCCTAGATGGCCCAAGGCAGGGCAATGCTGATCACCAAACTAACCTCCACCCTATACACACAAGTGACAGTGGATACCCACTCCGTCTCTGGCTGCTCACACCATACCAGTGGCCTGCGACCCCATCGCAGCAACGCTACAATGAGGCACATGCCACCACACGCAATATCATTGAGTGGGTGTTCGGGATGCTGAAGGCATGTTTCTGTTGCCTGGACACATCTGGTGGTGCCCTACAGTACAGCCCCTCAAAGGCCTGCGGGCTATTCCTGGCCTGTTGCATCCTGCACATTAGAAAATGGTCAAAGAAATTCCCAGGCTCTGATTGGCTGATAGCCCTGGCAAGGTGGACATCTATCAGACAACAGAGCCTGGGTAAAAAAAAGTGCCAGTCTCAACTGAACTGATTACTAGTATCTTTGTGCCCATGGAATGTTAAGTTTTAAACAGCTACCATTTTTTTCTCTTGCTTAGCGAGCGATCCAGCCCCCTCCCCCCCCACACCATTAGCACATAACCATTTTTTCTTATTGTTTAACCACTCCTGTTCATGTTTCCATTTATTGTCTTGTTAGCAAGTCATACAGTATCTTGGCACAATGCTCATTTTTTAATTCAGCAGCAGTGCGCCACGATACTTTATACTCTAAAGGCGGATAGCCTAATCTTAACACAACCTGTACTCTAAGTAAGTACTGTGCTGTAGTAGTCTCGCCAACTGATCGCATCGCTGTTTCGCTCTAATACCCATCCTCTATACTGCATGTGCACTTTCTCTATTCTGACCGTTATTTGGATGTAGCAGAGACAGACATTTAAAAAAAAAAAGAACAAAACCCAATTTACACTTTACCTGCCCTCACATTACCTCACTTGGTAGAGCAATGAATCATGCGGTAACAGTTGTCCCTCAAAGTGAACCCACCTCTCATTGCCTGATTATGAGAGACCAATGGGTAGAGGGGTCGTCGATACTAGATACATTTAAGGGACTAAGCTGCCTAAGTAAAAAAAAAAAACAGTAGAGGCAATAATAGGTAAACCAAACAGTGGAAGCAGCAGTAGTGTGAGGACAAGTTTGAAAAAAATAAACGCCTGCTCGCAGTGTCACGCTAAACTTATTCTTCTTGTTCTGTCGCTTCTATTTTACTCTGTAAACCATGCTCACACTGTCTCTCTCTTTCTTGCTTCTCGGACATTTCTCATAGCCCTTGCCTCGCACTATTACCACCTTTCTCTTGCTGCTTTCCCTGCTCGAAAAGAAAATGAAAAGGAAAAAAACATACCAGCTTCACTTTCTCTGTCTTGTCCTCGTAATTTCTTTAGTTGTTGGCAATGAATGCACAGCCACCTGTGTGTGTGTGTGTGTGTGTGTGTGGGGGGGGGACGAAAACACCAGTACCAGTATAAAAAAAAAATTACAGCCTGTATGTCTTAAGTGTACTGGGTTGGGGGTGGGATCAGTCAACTTTCTCCTGTATGTGTACCTCTGTGTGGAAGAGGATAACCATGACAACCAACTCCAGTCATAAGTATGGAGGCTCAGGTGGTGGAAACTATTTTATTTCAAAAGTTATTTTAAATGTATTTTTATTAACTTTTTTAATTAAACTAATTTTTACAGTGCCCATTTTCTAAGTGCAATAATACCCTCAGGGTGGGCGGTATTGGAATCATGCCGGACCTTCCAGGGGCTGTAAGGCCCTCCGCCTGCGGCGTCAGGCCTCATTACACCCCTGGGTGGTCCGGTATAGCCCAATGCCGCCCACCCTGTTGGCTATTATTGCTTACACATGGCCAACGGCTGTGGGATAGCCATACAGGTCGAAGAGGGGGACAGTGATGGGGACGATGAGGACGCTGGTGAAGATGGAGATGGGCAGCCCCCCTTGGGTGATGGGACCCCCAACTGATCCAGCTGGCATAGCTGCACCGGGATGCCATCTCAGAGGAGCACTTTAGCCAACCCAGGTAAGACATGGGGCCATGTGCAACCACCAGTGGCAAAGGCACAACCCAAAAACATGCATGGATAAACACCAGGGGTGCATGCTGTCAAGGGAAGTGGCCGAGCATGGAACTGCACACACCGTGAGGGATGGGCAAGGTCTAACATGGTACGCAGTCATACACACACACACACACAGACACACACCTCACAAGACATGCACAAAGGGTAGGAGGCACGCCGACCCAGACCACCACCCCTAGCCACACACACATCCACAGACCACCATGCCCACTGCCTGCCATTGTGCGTGTGTCAGACCCTGGGCACCATTGTACAGTGGTGGACAGCGCAATGCAGGTATCATCATGCACCCACCACAGCGGACAGCAGCCGGGAGGGTGTGCAGATGGAACATATGTGTGCATGCAGGGCTGGGTACTCCACCCATACATTGCATGCTGAACAACACAATGCACACAGGGCAGCATCAAACAGTAGCCGTGCTGGGAGACAGGTCAGTCATGCACCACAGTGCCACGGCCACCATGGATGTGTGGGCAGCCCTGCCAAGACCTGCCAGCAGTGACAGGCTGACCAATGGCCTCATGGGGTGGCACCAACAGTCCCCCAGGGTTTCCACTGTGTGAACACGACCATGCTCGTGCAGGGGTCTGCAGCACACTGAACATGCCTGCGCCAGGCTTGCTCAGGATGCCCACAGCTGAACCTGGTGTCGACAAGAAGGGTGTCGCACGATGCCAGGGGGTGGACATTGCACTGCGTGGTGTCTGTGACACATGGGCAAATAACTGTGTGCCCATTGTGGCCAAGACATCTGTGAATGCCTGTGTCTGCCTGTCAATGGCAGCCGTCACATCCTCCTGCAACCAGTCCATCCCTGCCAGGAACAGAGCGGTATCTCTGCTGCGCTGCTCCTCTGCCTGGTGCAGAGCTGCACTGAGTGCATCCACTGCCGTCACAAGCCGCATCTGCTGATTGACTGATGCTTGGAGTATGCGAGTGTGGCCATCTAAGAGGTCATCTGCCTGATCGGCATGCTGCCCCTCATGGTGTTCGCAGCCCTGATGGTCATCACCTCTTGAGGGTGAGCACTGCACATCAGGGCCAGGCTTGGGCATGTCCACAGGTGGTGCACTGATGCCACCCCCTGAGACTTTACCCCCATGGCCATTGGCCGACTGCTGATATTGCCCCTCTGGCTGCAGCTCTCCAGGGCTCAATGGTGCCACCGCAGTGGCTGCAACAGCCCCACTGTCCTGGACACACACCAGTGCTGCCCCACTGGTGCAGACAGGCACAGGCTGGGACTGTGATGTCATGCAGGCCTCCACGGTGGCACCACCCACAGCCATGCCCGTGATGTCACCTGCTGTGTGGTCATCCTGTGGCCCACATGTCTCACTGCTCATGACATTAGCTCCATCATCATCGGTGACGGATCTGGCACCAGCCTGAGTCTCAGCATGCTGGCATCCATGGAGGCTGGCACACTGGGACACGGGCAGGGTCTCCTCCGGACCTGCTCCACCAACATCAGTCCAGATGTCCAGGTGGGCCCACTGTTGCCCTGACCCCTGTATGCCTGTGGAGGTGGACGGGCCCTCCTCCATCTCCATGCTACTGCCCTCAGTGAAGAAGCCCACCACCGCTGACCCATGTAGATGCTCAGGAGCTGTAAGGGAAAAACAGTAGCATTAATGTATGTGACCTATCCTGTCCCCCTTCCCATTGACAGACCAGGACCTACCATGCAGTGATGGGCTACCACCCATCTGGAATCCACCACTCGGAACACCCTCGATTGCACAACTCTGCATGCTGCCAGTGACCCGCGTTTTTTGTGGGGTCAGGCGTTGCACCTCTGGCTGTCCCCCACCAGTCGCAGACCATGTTGCCCTGATGGCAGTCACCTTCTCTTTAATCCTCCGCCTATCCGTGCCCATCTTCTTTTTGCACTCCTGCACGGAGCGTTGGTGGCTGCCATGCAGGTTGACAGCACGCGCCACCTCTTCCCAAGCAGCAGCACGGGCCTGTGGTGTTCCCTGGGATCCACTGAGCAGTGGCTCCAGGTCGAGGTAGGCCTCAAACAGGGCATCTGTTTCTGCCTTTGTGAAGTTCGGCCTCCTCTTCCTCCCAGGTCTCTGTTCCTCTTCCTCCACCTCACAATCGGTCATGATTCCTCCTTTGAAAATGACAGGTGTTACCTATGACTGTGCAGTCCCATGCATGTCCCAAACACCACAGTCCACACTCCCAAACATCATGCAACTCACCGCAATAGACTGCAGTAACCGACTATGGCTAGTGCAGCCCAATGTCACATTTTTAAAGTGCAACGCATGCAAATGAGGCGAGGCGCAATTTTAAGTGGATGCAAATGCAGTGACTGCACCATTGAATGGCTGATTAGCTGATTTGCATATGCTGGCTGAATATCGCGCTGTTGCACTTTGCGCAAATGTGTTGAGCGTGCTGAGCCAAGGGGGCAGTTCTGTGACATGCGCAGTACACACCTAACTGCTCATGCCCGGGTTGATGATGCAGGCGCCTGCCCTGCTGCTGACATGCTGTGCACGGGAGGCAATGCAGGGCATGGCCACCATAGCACCAGTGGTGCTACTCTGCTGTTCACATATATGGCACTGTGGCACTGGGGCATCATAGGTGCACTGGGGCAACAGCGCTGCAGGCCACTACAGGAAGTGGCACACAGGCACCGAATTGCGCTACACGCATTGGGTTCCAATCAAGCTGTTGCTGTCCATGCGCAAGAGACCCTTGACCCTGTGCCTAAACTTTTACCCCTAGGCGCCATGCGTCAGGCATGGGTGCACCACTATCACGCTGTTCGGTGACAGCGTGATAGGGAATGGCATTGCTGTACTGCGCAGCACCTGCACGTTGCAGGACCACGCTGCCGAGCGCATTTTGACTCCACCACTTTGCTGAGATGACGCGGAGAAGGGCAGTGATGTGGAGCCAGGTGGAGCTTGCCAACCTGGTGGCAATTGTAGAGCTCCATGCTGGGGCTCTACATGGTGATGCACCCCTGGACAGGGCCAGGAGTGCAGTGTGGCAGGAGGTTCCCGATGCTCTTGAGGAGGCCACTGGTATGGGGTGCACAGTGGAGCAGTGTCGCCACCATTACAGGGACCTCAGGCCCAGGGGCCCGGACCTGCTTGCCCACCTGCGGGCACGTGCCAGGAGGGGCATGGTGCCATGGCCAGGTAGATGCCTCATCCATACACTGTTATCATCCATACTGGTATCACAGTTGTATGTGTCCAGCACATGGGGGGGCCATCCAGTGTTGGCCGTGGTGGTGGTATCAGGGTGTGGGATGGAGGGTATGGCTGTGTGAGATTGCACACACATGGGAGTGGGGGGACTTTGCTACTGGATTGTACTGATGCTCCTCTCTCCACGTTTGCACCTTAGGCCCATAAGAATGCAGGCAGGTGAGGGAGCGGAGGCGCCGCCTGGAGGAGCAGCAGAACAGGAGGGCTGAAGGTCTGAAGTGGCACATGGACCAGCCTGATGACGGTGAGTGCCTTACATCCATGATTACTATTGCATGCTGTATAACTGGGCCGGCAGCGGGGCATGGCCACCATCCATTTACACCACTGCCATACACGCAACTTGTTACAGTCAGCACTGTCCAGTGGCACTGCATGTCTGGGAGTGCATCAATGGTGGTCCATGCGTGCATCGGGCACATGGCTGTGCCACTGGCTTTACACCATATAGCCAAGTCACTGTAAGGCCACGGTGGTGCTGTGCAGGACATGGGCGGTGGGTGTGTGCAGTGGTCCACATGGCTGTGGCTGCCTGAGTATGCAGGTCTTGTGGACACAGTCACTGTGGGTGGTCAAACACCATCACAGGGGTGTGGCACATGGCTGTATGCCATGCACAATGAGTGGGCTACAGGGGGCTGGACAGTCACACCTATTGACTCTGCTTCCTCCTCCTAGGTGGACGGTGACTCCAGGTGCTGGAGTGAGGTGTGCAGGAGCTGCTTCAGGTGGTGAGGGTGACCCTGGAGCTATAGCAGAGGATGGACTGCCATGGGGTGAGGAGGAGGAGGAAATGACATAGGCGCCACGTGGAGGAGGAGGACTGGGGTACACGATGAGCACTCCATGCCCCTAATAACACCTTCCCTCCCTGAACCCACCCTCACACCCCTTCTTCCCTCTCCCATATGTTCATCCCTGTCCCTTACTCGCCCCCTCCTGGTATGTGGCCCTTCCCCCCTCTTGTAAATACTTGTAAATAGTTGTTTTTTACCTCTTTTGAATACATGCATTTTGTTATGACAACTGTGGTGGTCTCTGATTTGCAGCAGGCTACAGGTGCTCAGCTGCAGTGATGTGCATGGTGGTAGGGGTGGTGCATGCATGGGCATGTGTGTGTGTGTGTGCAGAGGTGAACCGCCTATGGTGTGGGCAGGGGGATCAGTCACTGTCTGTGGTTTGTGTGTTGTACTCTGTGCACTGGATGCCTGTGTACACTGGTCCACGGTGCCTACACTGTGTGCATGGCACCCTTTTCAGACTGTCCATGGCTTGTGCAGCTGACACCCTTGCATGTCTGTGATATGCACGGTCTGCTGGCATGAAAGTGGTGGCTGTCCATGCTGGATAACAACTGTACCCGGTACAATGCCAGGTTGCCTTCCATCACCAGTATGGTGCATGTCTGCCTCATGGCACTGTGGCCTCCGCTGTTGTTGTCCCCCCTCCATGCTGTCACTTGTGTCTGTTGCAGGGGATGTGCTCCAGTGTCTGTCACCTGTGCTCCGGCAGCATGCTGGTGGCATACAGCTTCATGGTGCCTGCGCAGGGTGGCTGGCACACATGTGCAATGTAGGGGTACTGGCCATGTGTACACATCAGCCGAGCTGTGGCCACATGCCAGTGACTTGGTTGACCCACTACTGTGTCCCTGTGTTGGTGTGCCCTTGGGTATGGGTGGGTGTTTGTCCATGCACTGTGTTGCATACTGTGTGGTGCATGCTTCCATGCAACACTGTGCATGTCTGTGCTGGCTGTTGTGGCCAGTGCTGGGATGGGATGTGTCCTTGGGAGGGTGTGCAGGGTGCTGTACCACTGGTGGTGGGGTCTGGGGCATGCCCTGTCACACGTGGGGTACCTCGTGTGGCAACGCATGGTTGGTCTCTCAGCTGTACCTCTGGGGAGATGTGCAGGGTGGCACTGTGTATGCTGTTGTTGCTTTGCTGCCTGTTGCCACCTGCAGCAGGGTGCACATGGTGGAGCTGCCTTGCATGGCTTCGTGGTGCACAAGGTTGCATTGTCACAGTGGGTGTGGTGGCATGCATAGGGTGTCCTGCACTGTTGTGCACTACTCCTGGGAAAGGTGTATGGTGATCGTGATGCAGGGTGTGCTCTGCATTGGTGGGATGGTGTGGCACGGGGTGGTCGGCCCTCCTTGTGTGCCATTCACAGCTTGCCAGGGTGTGTGCTGGGGCACCATGGCCCGGCTGTGGGTTGGTTGCTGGTATCCATGGGCTGGTGGTTATTCCAGCTCTCCCCTGGTTGTGCAGTGCATGGGGTGTGGGGGACAATGTCTGTTCTGCTGTGTGTTCCTCGGCCCATCTGTGGCATGGGTGGTTGGCCCCTGCATCCCTGGTTGTGCTGTTGCATTGCTGCCCTGCTCCAAGGGGCATCCCTGGTTACGCTATGGTGGATCTGGACTGCTCCACTGAGCATCCCTTGTTGCGCTATGGCACATCAGATATGTGCAACTTCACATCCCTGGTTGCGCTATGGTGCAGGTGGTGCGATATTCAGTCATCTGCCATAGGCGCATCTTGGCCTGCGCAGTTTTTGAATATCATGCTTCTTGCGCATGGGCGCAGTGGACTTGCACTTGCTTCTGCTGTTGCGCACTTTTTGGGCGCAGTTTGAATATCCAGGCCATGGTGTTCTGTTCAGCTCAGAAAAAAGCATTATGTTACAGGTGCATTTCAGGCACTTTTGGAATGGGGGAAATTAGATGTGGTTAGTGAGTACAAGTATTTGGGTGTTTTGTCAGACTCATGATTACATTTTGAAAAGCGCATCAAACAAACTTCAATGCAACTGAAACAAAACTGGGGGCTTTGTATTTTTTCAAGGATTTTTTGACTGATGAGACAAGGAAAATCTTGCCCCAAAGCTGCCTACTACCTGTGATGGATTATGGGAGTACAGTTTGGGAGGGGTATCAGAAAAAGTGCTAAGAAATACTGTATATCTGTATGCACAACTCAACTTACTTAGAACCAGGTACCAAGACTTCCATTGCAACTTATATAAGAAACTAATGTGATTACCACTGGTACAGCAAGACAAATTGTACAAAAGCTGTTTTGTGTTTAAGACTTTTCACAGGAGTAAGGTTGGCTCACTATCAAAAATATTTACTCCCCAAGACCTGTGTAAGATCACTGAGGTCAGACGACTCAGCAACTATACAATTGCCCTTCTTTTTTCTTTTTTTTTTCCTGGCCGGGCCACCGATCATTATCTGCCCTGGTCACGGCCCCCGGAGACCTCCACCACCGCCTATTGCTGCCAGGGACCCACGGTCACCCCCAGCTTGCCCCCCGGAGGGCGGGGCCTTGGCCACCTTCGTGGCCGTGGAACTATGACTAGTTGGGGTCCCGCAGCGATGGTGGTGAATCATGAACCTCCGGGGAGGGCTTCATTCTCTCGTTGGCCCAGCCCGCCATTCTTTTTCCTGGTTTCTTCCCCCAGAGGAGGTGGGGATGTGCAATGATGCCAGCGTCTGCCCTGCCTCCTCCTCCCCTCCTTGTTGAACGTCAGCAGCGTGAGGTCTCCCGGCCTCCACCAGGGGTCCTCCATGCTCCGAGTGTTGTCCCCACCCTCCCCCCGAGAAGGAGAGCTGCCCATCGGATGCTCCATCCTTCTCCCCCCGGCCGGCCCTCCGACAACCCGGGTCCGTTCCCAAACCTGGGTCACTGGCGTCGCAAGTGGAAATCCCACCGCTGCGCCGATGGGCCGGCACACAATTGCCCTTCTGTAAAACATCTAAAAACTAAAAATCTTTAAGTATACTGCAGATAAATGTTGGAATAGAACTGACCCTGTTATCAGAAAATCAAATAATATTCATCTTTCCAAATCCCAATGTAAAGAAAGCCTATTGAGGGATGATAAATGTCCTTGTTTGTAGTACAGTTTTTACTACTGTACTGTGCTTACAAGTAAGTATTAAGCCATGACGAAGGTAGCATCTAATGGGGAATTAATGTATGGTTGGGAGGGTTGGCCCAACCATGCATTAATTTCCCCATTATATGCCACCTTCGGAGTGGCTTAATGCTCTTGTAATATGGTTTGTGTGCAGTAATGTTCACTTTAACTCTTTTTTTATTAATGTCAAAGAAAGAATACACACACATTTTGCAGTGTTCTAATATCTGTACTGCACTTTTGGACCTCATCTTACAGTTACAGGAACATTTAGTTACATGCTGACAGTGTCAAAACAACAAGAGAGGTAATGAAACAACTACTATTATTAAACATACAGTATATTTTTGCTTCTTGGATGACTATTCACAGCTATTATTTTCATAGGTGCCATAGGAGGTCCACAGTTTCAGAATCTATTGGTTCCGTTAGCTACAATTTTTTACTGCTTTGCATACTGCGTGACGTTTGTTTTTTGTGCATGGCGTTGGTCCGATGTGGTTCACTGGCATACTTTCGAAAATGTTTCTGGTACTGCTTGGTATAATCGGGAGAATACTCCTTTGCTATTTTTTGACTACTTCAGGGTGCTGCTGCTTGGTTTCTTGCTGTTATAATCAAAATGTTGCATTCCTTGCACTGTGAATGACTGGAAATTACGGGGCACTAACATTTCTGGCTGTAGCACAACTTTTGCCATCTTCTGATCTGCAAATGCTTCTCTCATGGTTGCACTCATCTCCTCTGCGGTACAGCTGCTTCTCAGTGTCAGCATTTGAGTGAGTGAGTGGGACAGACAGTTGATTTGGTGTGTGGATCATTGTGGTACTCCACTTTGGATTATTATTATTATTGCAGAATTAATGCCATGTCCAAACTGTGTCATGTGATCTATTTCATTCAATCAGTACTGTTGATTTTATTTCTTCTATCTTTGCCAAGCTACAACTGTAGTGTGTTCATTGTGTGTATATTTGATAATTATAACAATATATTGCATGGTGAATGTCTGAAGGCTTGAATATTCAATAAGTTATTGCTTGTAACTGAAGTACTGTCTCTGTTTTGCTCTGTAATTTGTCTGTACCTAGGTCAAGCCTGTAAAAGGGCAATGTGTCCCAGTGCTTTCTTACCTGGCCAACACAATTTTTAATTAAAAGAAAAATAAATAAGAGTAACAATGTGTTTCTAAAGTCTTATGGTGCAAGTTAATTATTTTTACTGTACAGTATATAAGGAATAAAGTATGTGCAGGTATACATAATAAGGATGAAATTTATTGAGTTGTTCTAGTGACATCTGTGTAAACCCCCATCCTGATGTTAGGGGTATCCAGGTGAAAATGGTGGGAAGGGCCACAACCATAGAAATGAGCACAGTCCAGAAACAGAAGAGTCCTTACCTGTCAAATGGTTTCGAGATATAGCCAGGTCTTCCTTGCAGGAGGGTGCTACATGGGATACTGGACTGTGGGGCTAAATGTGAAATTAGCAGTAACAGTAACAATGGATACAAACTGAATGTCCAGACAGGAAAGTCACTGGAATGGGGGGTCCTATTTAATAAAAGTTAAACTGTCAGTTCACAAACATATTTACAAAATTAATCCCAGGACCCAAAAGCCACAACACGGTCAAAACAGTTTATTTGGTGGTTCCAACATTGTCGTGAAGACCCCCACCCTTTCTCAGTTTATCCCTGGTCTGGGTGGTCACATAATGGGTATGGCAGCATCAGTTTCGAGGCTTTGACTTCCTTACAGCAGTGGCATTCTTCCTCAACCACCCCCCGAAACATTCAGGTCCTGTCTCTGTGCTGAAGCACCAAGAAGACATGATCAGGAAATCCCATACTCTTGGATAATCTGGGCCTACTCTCCTCTGAGACCATCTTTCCCATGGGGCACTCCTCCCCAAAGTCAATTGGGGCAGATGTCCCCACGCCCACATCTTGGACATGGCAGTACTCCTCATTCCCTCTCAATCTCTCTAGTCTCACAGACAAGCACAGCAACTTTGGATTGGGGGGTTGCATGGCTAAGCCCTCCCGATGCCATGGTTCCAGCTCCAGTGTCTCCCCCATCTGTGCCTTCTCCTACAACATCTGGCCAGCAGTTCTTCCCAAACTGCATGCTCCTTGGGGCTATGAGTTTGATTTGTGGCTGCCCCCACTATACCATCGCCACACTAAGCTGATTCCTGGAAGTAGGGCAGGAGCAGGCAATCAGCCCTGCTCCCATGAACTGCCTGCTGAAACCCTCAGCAAGGGGAAAAACCTCAAAGGCACCAAAAGTTCTCATTCATGGCAAGCCACCCAAAGCAGTGGCTTCTGACCCTCAGAGATCCCGCCCAATGCGGAGGTCATAAATATTAAAATTGCTGCTGCCTAAAATGGTCCCAGGGAGAGAAAACAATAAATCTAACCCATGGATGGGTTATATTTATAAACCATGAAAGTGTATATTTGGCACCAGAACCCTGACATACAATTATACTCCCATGTATGAATATATGAATATATTTTATTTGTAATAATATTTATTATTGCTGGGTTAGGCAGTCAGTCAGCAAGGAGAGATGTCTGGTCAACATGAGGAGATCAGACTGATTAAGCATTGGAGTCAGCTGAATGTGATGCACTGGGGGAATCAGAATGTACTTTTTAGAATCAAATGATCACAGTTTTGTGGTAATCATGAAGAAAAAAATAAATAAAATTAGCAAGAGCACAAAAGGCAAATGCAACGTACAGAGTATCACAGTATAAGTGCAATAGGTTAAATAAAATTAGCAAATGTGCAAAAGCCAAATCTAAAATTCAGAGTAGGATCAATAGCTATATTTGGAGAAAGTGGGTTGAGGGACTGCACCAGTGTTTGTGCATAGCAGTGACAAGGAGCTCATAATACTGGACCAGTAGCAACTATAGAAGTTAATTGTGAAGTCATGGAGGAGAGACTTGTGGGAGTAAAGGGATTCAGGGGATTAAAGAGACATTAACATTCCACTAAATATGTGATATAGAGAATTATGCATGATTGCTTGCAAAGAGCAAGGTCGTAATTGCACTGAGTGAAGCTGAGCTTATGCCAGCTGCATGAGATGAAATTACCACCATGTTCTGATCATAGGTGCCCATGCATAGAGAGTTATAAATTATTACATGGTAAGGAGGAAATACATCTTGGATACTGAATGCAGATTAGTACAATATAGCAAGCATTCATTTTTTTAAAGATTTGTTTTCAGTATGTGAATTTAGTGCTTGTGAAAGGTACTGGATTGATAGCATTTGAACATGAAATCCTCTGCTTATCCACATGACAGGTACAGCACAGATTACCACAGTGCATGCTTCCCCAC
Organism: Neoceratodus forsteri; assembly: GCA_016271365.2. Lineage (NCBI taxonomy): Eukaryota > Metazoa > Chordata > Ceratodontiformes > Ceratodontidae > Neoceratodus > Neoceratodus forsteri. The sequence continues at coordinate 82,787,064 of CM057453.1, forward strand.
ACCTTCCTGCCAATGTGCCTTAACCCTGCCATGAAGGGACACCACATAGGTGAGAAGGTAATTCAAACTATGTCCCATTCAGTCCTTGGCCTCTCATGTTGGACTTCCAACAAAGGACTGAATTAGTGCCAGATGATTTGGTGTTCTTCTGATGCGGACACCTGCCCACTAGGAACTGTACTGAGACCACAACTCATTTCACATAGACCACTGAACAGCCCTCAGCTGATAATGGTTTTCAGCCACCACTGACCTGTGCTGAATTTAAACCAGTGACCTAGAAGTGAAAGGCTTCTTAAGCATGCAACCAATCTACCAAGCCATCCAGTTCTCCTTAAACTGTTCATTGGAATTTTGTCCATGTTTTAACTAGTGCATTAGGTGTAGTGCTGTAGAACTGCTAATATGCATGTTTGTTAAATTTCAAGCTTTCATCTTACTTCCCATGGATGTGCAGTGCAAAATTTATGAGTCCAGACTCTTTCATTGTCATCGGCCAAAATATGCAGCTCATAGAGATAAAAAAAGTGTTCTGTCAGCTGAGAGGGATGTGGTGGTGTGAATCTTCATTCTGAGTTCCTTCAGACAGCTTCTGACACATTTGACATTAGGGAGGCTGTAATCAGCTGTGGGGGCAGCATTATCAATTCCATTCTCTTTCTGACAACGCATTCTGATGAGCTGATTGTGTTCTGACAGGGAGTGTTACACAGTTGACAGTTCCCTGTATTTTACAATGGGGAGGCTCTAATCAGTTGGGAGTAGAGCAGTATTATCAATTTTAATTAAGTTTCAGTTAAATCACCAGTACAACTGTACTTAATCCCACGGATAGACTTGGTTTGTTTGGTTTGCCTTTGGTTTGCCTGGCAAAGATGTTCTTGTACTCATGGCTGTAGTGTCACAAACAAATGAAACGGGACCTTACTAGTCTTAGAGAGTCACTCCTGAAGGATTTAGTCAATGTGCTGGAATACTCATGAAGGTGGCCAAAAGTGTTGTAAATGAACTACAGACTGTTACTCCACCAGTCAAATGAAGGAGAACTGAATACACCAGGCATACCGCTGAGGTCCAGTTTGAAGCTGGATGGTATGCAGCAGTGCATGAGGTAATGAAGGCTATTCATCATTGCACCAGCCAAGTACAGCCAGACCATAAATGAGAGCACAGCAAGAAGATTCAAAAAAAGACTACCTTGAAAAATCAGAGTATGCCTGACCCCAACAAAATGATTTGCAATCTCCCAACCAAACTGAAGGGACCTCCAACTCTCCTTGCAAAGGATGTTGAAAATGAGCTCTAAACAATAATCAGCTGTTTAGGGGAGATGGAGCAGTAATCAATGTGAGGGTTGTAGCTGATCAGGTAGTCAGTGTTAAAGCTTCAAACCCTCTGCAACTGGTGGAATATGGAGGAAATTTAAGTTTTACCAGGCAGTGGGCATGGAACATGTTAAACAGAATGGGTTACTGTAAATGTAAAGGCACTAGCGCTGGAAGAAAGCACCACAGGATTAGCAGGCACAGAAAAAGGCAACCTGAATCAGTAATGTTTTCATGTCATGCAAGAACTCATCCCTTCTGAGGCTGGGGTAAATCTTGTATCGTGTGCCAGCTGGACCATGGAGGTAAGCAGCTCCAAGCAGGTTGAGGTGAAAGGACTTAGTTATAAACATCAGGTGTCAATGGCCCTTTCAATAACACTGTCTGGACATCACCTGCCCTGCCAAGTTGTCTACCAGGAAAAAACAGACTGCCATCTCTGTGTCAAATTTCCCATGGCCTGGAACATCACCCACTTAGAGAATCATTGGGCAAATGAAAACACTGTACTCAAGTACATAGACCAAATCATCATGCCCTATATCAGCCACACAAAAACAAAAAAAAGAAAGTCAGCTGCCAGATGTACAGAGGGTAATGCTCGTTATGGACTTCTTTAGGGCACATATGACAAAATCAGTGCTTGATAAACTAGAGCAGTGTATCATCATACCGATATTCAAATACCTGCCCATGCACTGGTCATTTGCTGTCACTGGACCTGACTGTAAACAAGACCTATACAGGCAAACATAAGGCTCTGTTCACTGAGTGGTGTGCTGCTCTATTGTTGGAATTACACTTTATGAGCTTTGGGAACTGGGGGGGCCCATAAGTGCTCTATCTTTAAATTGAGTCCCCCCTTCCCACTGTAAGTAAATGACATGGATGTGTGAGCTACTGGAGCTCACTTTAGAGTTGGGGGGGGCTGACCCCTGGCAAGCCCACCTGTAATTCCAACACTGTGTTGATCTGATCATGGATCAGATAAACAAAAGCACACCTACCCCAAACATTAGCATGGACATCACAGTGAGTGATTTTGAAAGTGCAACTCTCATAGTGACCAGTTACTGCCTTTCAAAAATTGCAGGGCAGAAAACAGTACTGCATTCATAGTTTTGATATGGCGGAGATATCGGAGGCGTATGTAGTGTCACAAAGTATGGTATTATTGTATGTTATGCTAAATAAGTGAAAAAAAAACACATCTATGCTCTGTTTCAGTGGTTTCCTATTTTTTTCCTTTTTGGCAGCCTCATCAGTTATTCTCGCCAACCTTTTGAAGATGATGGTGATGTATGACTCACTCTCACTCTAACTGGAACTGTTTGACCTGACTCTCACTCTGACTGATACTGTCTGGCCTGAACTTTTATTACTATAGCGCTTAATAGCATTTTGTTTTAAAAATGGTTCAGTTAGGATTATTCAGTATTACTCAGTATATCTAAATACAAGAAGGCATACAGCCCATCATGAGTGTTTCACTCCTAGTGGGTGTATTTTTGTTAACTCCAGATGTTACCAGTTCAGGTGTTTATCCAAGTTTATTTTAAAAGCATTAAAGCTGATTGCGTTGACCACTGTTTCAGGTAATGAATTCCAGACTTCTACAAATCTTATTATAAAAAAACTTGCCCCTTTTTATGTTGGCGTGCTTGCACAGCCAACATCTTTTGGTAGTGCAGATTTGGAGGCGTGGTTGCTGTTGGGCGAATGCAGGGCATGCACCAGTAGGCGAGTCCCTCATTCTCCAATCAGCCTGCATGCAGATGCCACATGATGCATACTAATGTGGCAAGCAAATCTAAGGAAAGGTCCACTGCAATGCGAGCAAAGCTCGTCACATGCAGCGGACTCTTCCTACGTGCTCACCAGCTAGTCACATGGTGGCACAGTGGCCGCTCAAACTGCCAACTTTGGGGTGCCCTAACTTCGGCCAGCTTCACCTGTCCTCAAAGTATAAGTGATGGGGAGCCCACTCCCCATTGGCAGAATGTGCCCCCACTTTCATTGTTTGCTGACGGGGTGCCCAATCCCTGTCGGCATCCATCCCCCCCTTTCCTGCTTTAATGTGCTGATGGGGATGCCCATTCCCCTGTCCGCTACTGTACCCCCCCAAAAAAGAAACCACCTGTAAAAAAGAAAACCATCCGCAATGTGTTTTTTTTAGTACCTGTAAACCAAAAAACGGTCCCTCGCAGTCTCCCTACCCACCACCTGCACCCACCCACTGTGCACCCTGCCTCCCCACACCTCCCTCACCCCATAGTTACCTCTGGAGCACAGCGTGATGATCTTCGGTGGACTGGGAATACATCTTCACTCTTCAAAGCCGACTGAGAACTGAGGAAATGTCGGTAAGCTGTATAATGGAATAAATAGAGTTTTTTCAACTTTGATGCATATCTCAGGCATTTTTTGGAATTTTTGCACCAACTTTTCAACATGGGGCTTTTGGGACCCCTCCTCATGAATTCTACCACAGTTATGATGTTAATCAGTCCTGAAAGGGGATTTCGCAGTCACTTTGTGGAATCACCTTTCGGGACCAATTAACGCAAGGACAGTGTTCATAAGGTGGGCTCTCAAAAAGCCTATGTTATAAATTTGGTGGAAAAAATTTAAAAAAAAGGCCGTTTTACGAGTGTGCATTGTATAGTTGCTATGCATGCTTGTAACTTCATGAATTTGAATATTTTCATGCCAAATTTTCAACAGTTTAATTTTTCTGTACCTCCTTGTGAACAGTACAGCTGTCATTTTTCACATCCTGGCCGAAATACGTTTCCGCACTTCCAGCGCACAATACCACGGTCGCTGTGGGAAATCAGTGTTCAGGGCAGATTACAAAAATGACAGTGACACTGTTCATGAGCAGAGGTCCTAAAATGCCTATGTTGAAAATTTGGTGATGATGCTCCATACAATTACTGTGTTACGAGCGTGCGTTGCGCACATTTTGAATGCACGCTTGTAACATTGTGCATTTGTAATATTTTCACTTTGGATTTTCACCATTGGCATTTTTCCACACCTCTTGATGAACAGTACAGCTGTCATTTTACATATGCTGCCCGAAATGTGTTTTCGCACGTCCAGCGCAGAATAGCGCAGTCGCTGTGCAAAATCACTTTTTGGGGCAGTTTGAGGAAATGACAGTGACCCTGTACATGAGCAGAGGTGCTAAAATGCCTATGTCGAAAATTTGGTGCCGAAGCTCCATAAAATGACTGTGTTACAATTGTGCATTGCACATTTCCCACGCACCCTTGTAACTTTGCAAATTTGAATACTTACATGCCACATTTTCATCACTGCCATTTTTTTACACCTCCTTATGAATAGTACAGCTATCATTTTTCACATCCTGCCAAAAATGTGTTTCCTCACTGCACTACCAAAGCCAATGCCAGTGTCACAACATTCAGCATTGACAAATGCTTGTCTTGCATTACAATTTAGCACAAAAAGCTGTTTATTATGACTTTTTGGATTAGCTTTTCTGCATATGCATCGGAAAGTGCACTGTCTTCTCAGTTCATTATCTTGAAGTATTTTGAATAGTTGTAACAAATCTCCCCTGGCTCTTCTTTTAGTCAAGCTCACTAGTCCTGTTTTCTTTAATCTAGTTTCATAGGAATAGTTTCTTAAGTTAGGGATTAATTTTGTACCTCATCTTTGGATGGATTCAACCAGATTTATGTCCATAGCATAGTATGGGTTCCAAAAAAGGAGATGCAAAATCAGAGTAGGGTCTAACATTGGTTCTGTAAATGACAAAGGTGTGTCTAATCCTATGAATTATAGAGTTCGCTGTTTGAACAACTTTCCTACAATGGTCCCTATGTATCAATTTATTATTGACCAAAATACCCAAGTCACGTTCTTTGGTAGAGCACTTCAAGATTGACTCCTATAACTGGTATTGGTATTTAGGGTTGTTTTCTCCAAAATGTAAGACAACGCATTTGTCTGTGTTCAATTACATTTTATTGTAAAGGTCTACTTTATTCAAATACTTGTGATGTTCATCATACACATATGTATCCTCCCACTTACCAAGATACATGTTTGCCAGACTTGGTGCCAGTGTGGCACCCATAGCCATTCCCTTTTTTTGATTGAATATTTTATCTTCAAACATAAAAATTTTGTTTTGTAACACTAAGTCTGTCAAACTGGCTAGTATGTTAATCTTTTGTTTTTGTAAATCTGTGTATTTCAACAAATGCTATTCAGTGGCTTGTGTACTCCCCATGTGGGATGTTCATCTAAAGTGAATCAGCATCCAAAGTTACTAACAGCCATTCCTTCTCAGTTTGTATTTCATTCAGTGTGGATAGTATATGACTTGTATCTCTAAGGTAGCTTTTTATTTCTGGTACCACAGGCCTGAGAAAAGTATCCACATACCTAGAAAGAGGTTCAATCACCCACACAATCCCCAAACAATCAGTCTACCTGCAGGGGTTGTGGGGTGCTTGTGGATCTTAGGGAAGGTATAGAACTCTGGCTTTGTGGGATTCTGTACTGTAATATAGAACAGCTCCTTTGTATCAGTGAGATTTTCTTGGCACAAGTCCAGTAAAAATTATTCAATTTGTTTTATTTCTCTTGTGTGGTCATATGTTAATTTTGGTAGACAATGGGATCACTAAGTTGCCTGTAGCCTTCACTAGTGTATTGTTCCACATTCTGTAACACTATACTCCCACCCTTATCGGAGGATTTTATTAATAGTGTCTTGTCATCCCTTAACTCTTTTTCTGCCTGGCGTTCTATACTGCTTATGTTACAAAATGGCATTTTGCATGGGTTTTGGTAGAGGGTGTTAAGGTCACTAATGCAACACTAATGAAACATTTTTATGCTATGGTGCAGTGGAGGGCAAAAGGTGGATTGTCGTCTGAATGTGATAGATTTAAAGTACTCATTATCTACATTACTGTTCCCAGTACCTATTTCTACTTCTATTTCCCCATCACTATCATTATCACAGCCATGTTCGTTCTGTTCTAGTTTGTTGGCAAAAAAATAACTTTAAATTCAATTTCCTTGCAAACTTTTGAACATTGACTTAGGCATTAAATTCAGTATACCTTAGAAATGGAACAAAGGTTAAGCTTTATAAAGTACCTTAATTGGTAAGTCATTGAGTACTTTATCTGACAGATTAATAACTGTCAGCAGTGATTGTTCAGCATTGCTCTACGTCCCCATCCAAGTCTGAATCCTCTTCCTCTGCCTCTGTTTCTTCTTGCCACACCTTCTCATTCTGAGTGGCTTTCTTGGCCTGTCTCTGTGACTCTGAAGCAGGTTCTGCAATGCTCCTCCTGGGACTAGTGCTCCCAAGAAGGTTCACTCCTAAAAAAGGCCCATGGTCAGTCTCATTCTCACTTTCTTCCTGCTCTGATGTGCTTTCACCTGTGCTGTATCCACATCGGGCATTTTCTGTCCTTTTTAGTATGGATCTGGATGTGTCCATTGACTCAGAGGCTATGGTTTCTGCAGGTGTAGGGGGCATTGTTTCACCTGGTGTCTTATGTTTTTTCCTTTCAAAAATTGGGTTATTTATATAACCATTGTCATTCCTTGAATTTTTTTTTCTTTTGGGCCTGTAGCTTGATATCATAGTATTGCATCTAGTTCTTAATTTTCTCTTGCCATTTGTTAAACTCAGTGTGTTCACAAAATGTTAATACTTTCATTTCTTGCTGTTTAATTCCCTCTTGAATCTCTGATTCAATCTCAAGTCTGTCATTTATAATTAACTCCATTGGCTACATGGTGGCTTTAGCATAATATACTCCCATTTTTGCATTAAGTGAGTATGCTCCTGGCTGAAGATAGGTCTTTTTAAAATTCACAGACCCCACAGTACTCTTTAGAGTTTAATATAGGCCTCCATGGAGAGCCATTTACAATGCATACTATGCACTCTTGTGAACAGTTTTTCAAGTGTAAAATAAGATTCCTTGATGGAATTGTTAAGTGGGTCCTGAGTGACAGCATTTGATGTTGACATAGTGGTTTCACTGATTTTAAGTAGCAAAGAGTTTCCCGTGTTTGTAGCGGAGAACAGGGATGAAAACATATTCCCCCCCATGTTACTTTCCATGCTGTTGATGTCTTGGTCCAGATTTTCCATGTTTTCCATTGTGTAGTATTGTGGCGGTATGTCAGTTCCTTATATGAGGTTTTTAACTGAACCTGTGCTCCACTAGTTATATGCAGTCTTTGAGTCAGTGGTAGTGGGCACTCGACTGATGGAGCTATTCAAAAATTAATTAAGTCTAACCAAATGGTAGAGAGCACTCACCCCTCAAAAAGTACCAAGACTTGGTTTGCTGGCCAAGGCACCTAGCTTCACCTGAGCTTTTTCCTTCTAAGATTGCTCAAAAGGACAGAGCAGAGAACCTTACCAGAGCAAGGGGAAATGATTAAAACTTCTTTTGGCTAAGCAGATTTACTGTATGTTGTTATTCTTATTTTGCACTCACAGGGATTGCTACTATTTGTTGTTAACATTTCATTGCTTTATTTTTCTCAGATTCAAAGTGTTGTTGCTGGTATACCTTCTTCTGCATTATTACAAGGTGTGCCTGCAGGTGTGTGCTAACAGATTACTGCTGTAATCTTCTGATTCAAATTGTCTTTTGCAAGGTATATCTTCTGTTACTGCTTTATTTTTCTGTGTAGCAAAATGTTTCTTACAGGGTATATCTTCTCTGAAATTATTACAGGTGGTGCTTTACAGGTTTTACATTTTTATCTAACATTAGGATAAGCTTTCAGGGTTACTGCATTTGTTGTTGACTGATTGTTTCTGCTCTTACCTCCTTGTTCTTTCATCCATGGTTCTTCTTTCTCAGCAGGGGAAGGGCCCAGCCACCCACCCCCATCCCCAACCACCCCACACTGCACTCCTTTTATAGGGTACCACAGTTGTGACATTTCCTGTGGCAAAGCAGGAAGGGGCGGATCAGTGGGGCATCCACAAGGTGAGCTCATTTACAGGGGCACTAGTAATTTAACTTGTTATAACAAGTTACACGAAAACAAAACACAAAATCAAACCATTACTTGCATTTTTTTCCTTCTAATTACTCTGACCAGGTTATAAACCCAGCAACTTATCTGGAATGGATATCATTAACTGCAGGTACTGTGGAACACTTTTCAGAAGGACAGTCTTACAGGATTTAGGATGCTGTCCTACATGCTGGACATTTGGAGATCTTAGGACTCAGCTCCGGGCAGCATGGGCAGAGATTGTGCACCTCAAATTTCATATTCAAGAGGAAATATATTATAAGAACCACCCGCCATTTCCCCAACACACAACAGAAGAACCTCCACCGCAGAGGGTAGTTGGACCAGGAGGTTGGCAGGTGGTTAGGAGGGACAAATCGGGTGCCCCATCACTCTGTGCTATCCAACATATTACCTCCAAAAACCATATAAACACTACAAGCAGGTATCTGCCTTTATCTCTGAAATCAAACAAAGGGGCAGAGAACACTGCAGAGCAGGACACTGCAGCACAGGATCTAGCACAACAAAACTCACTCAAATCAGGAACCAAAACAAAAAAAGCAAAAAGAAAATCCAAAAAACTTCTGATCATAGGAGACTCCATGATTTGGGGAATTGATACCCATCTCCAGCCGGGGTAATGGTCAGATGTCTCCCAGGTACATCAGCATGGAAAGACACTGACCGCATTGCTAAAATTGTTCACAAAGCAGGAGAAAACATTAATGTCCTGGTACACATAGGGACTAATGATCTCACCAGCCGGTCAGTTGTGGAGACCAAGGAACACCTGACCAGGCTGGGTGACAAACTAGCATCCATTTCATCTTACATCTCCTTCTCTGAGATCCTGCCAGTCTGGGAGAGGGGGGCAGATGGATGGAAGGTCAGAGGAGGGGAGATAGGGGAGCTAAACATTTGGCTCAAGGGCTGGTGCCAGGAAAAATGACACAGATTTGTAGGGAACTGGCAACAGTTCTGGGAGTGAAAGTTCTTTAAATTTGATGGACTGCATTTGACTAAGGAGGGAGTCAGTGCATTTGGGCAGAAGTTTGATGTCTTTGCAGAATATTTAAACTAGCAAATGGGGAGAGGGGTGCAGCACCCCATATGTCGAATGGGAAGAACACCCCTCCCCCAGCTAGTGGTCAAACAGGGATTCAGCATGTTTGTAGTTCATTTGCATCACCAGGTAAGAAAAGAGGTCCGTCTCCCCATACGATGCACAGGAGAAATGCCAAACCTCACCCAACAACTAACACACCAAAATCTGGCCAATGGAAGATCATGTACACAAATGCTCACAGCCTGGAAAATAAGATCCCAGACCTGCGGGCAATAATATCAGAGGCTAAACTGGACATAGTAGCAATTAGTGAGATGTGGTTTACCAGTAACCACACTTGGGAGACTTCAGTACCTGGATATGTACTGTTCAGAAGAGACCGAGGTGCAAAAGGGGGTGGAGTGGCCCTGTATGTCAATGAAAACATCAAAGTTACAGAAATTCAGAATACACATAAGGAGCCAGAAGAACTGTGGGTCACCCTGGAAACAGGAAATGGGACAGCCATAAGAACTGGGGTTGTCTACAGGCCCCCAGACCAGGGGGAGGACATAGACACATTACTGTTAGAAGATATACAAAACATGACAGCTAAAGGGGAGGTTCTGATAATGGGAGACTTCAACATGCCAGATACAGATTGGTCAATACCAGCAGGAACATCTATCAGAACTAAACACATGGTGGATTCCCTGCAGGGGGAGGGCCTCAAACAACTGGTACAACAACCCACAAGAGACAGGGCTATCCTAGATCTAGTACTGACTAACAGGGAAGGGATCACAGATCTCCAGGTAGAAGGTCACCTGGGGGCCAGTGACCATCACATGGTATGGTTCAATGTGGCCACTACATATAAATTATCCCATTCCAAGGTAAAAATATGGGACTTCATAGGAGCTGACTTTGATAAGATGGCCAACAGAGTTAAGCTAGCCCTGGCAAAAAGAAACACAGGGGAGGGGGTACAGGCAAAGTGGGTAAGCATTAAGGATGCAATACTTGAAGCAACATCCCATTGTGTTAGACAGAAAAGGAAGTGCAAAAGAAGAAAGAAACTACTTTGGTTCTACAATACAGTAGCAGAAAATGTCAGAGCCAAAAGGCTGGCCTTCAGGAAATGTAATGGAACACAGTGGGATGAAGATAGGGAGGCATACCAAATTGCCCTAAGGGAAGCAGGGAAGGCAGTAAGGCAGGCAAAGTCCCAAACTGAGGAAACACTAGCACGAGCAGTAAAAGAAGGTGACAAGACTTTCTATAGATACATTAGTGAAAGGAGAAAGTCCAGAGGGGGTATCGCTAAGCTCAAAGGAGAAAAAGAGGCATGTGAGGAGGAGGACCCTGTAAAGGCATCTATCCTAAATAGATACTTTTGCTCAGTATTTACTGAAGAGAAGGTAGGGCAGGGCCCACAGCTCAGCACCATGGACACGGGGGAGGAGGGAGCACTACTCCCTTCACAAAAGAAAGGGTCCTAAGCTCAGGGTGGGCAAGGCAATGGGACCTGATGGCATACATCCCAGGGTACTTAAGGAGCTAAGGGTGGAACTAGCAGAGCCATTAACAGAACTGTTTGGTGAGTCTCTGAGCACAGGAGAGGTCCCAGAAGACTGGAGAAGGGCTCATGTGATCTCACTCCACAAGAGTGGTAGCAGGAAGGAGGCAGGGAACTACAGACAAGTCAGTCTTACCTCAGTAGTGGGCAAGATTATGGAGGCACTCCTTAAGGAAAGGATAGTGCAACACCTGGAATCCATAGGGGCACAGGATCCAAGACAGCATGGGTTTACAAAAGGAAGGTCCTGTCAAACTAATCTCATAGATTTCTTTGACTATGTAACCAGAGTGGTAGACCAAGGGGGAGCAGTTGATGTCACCTACCTTGACTTCAGCAAAGCTTTTGACACTGTTCCACATAGAAGATTGATAAATAAGCTGGGCAGGCTCAGGGTGGGTCAGAAGTTGGTCAACTGGGTGGCAAACTGGTTGACGGTCAGAAAACAGAGAGTGGTGGTAAGTGGTATACAGTCAGAAGAGATGCAAGTCACAAGTGGGGTACCTCAGGGATCAGTCCGGGGCGAGTCCTCTTCAATATCTTCATTGGTGACATTGCAGATAGACTAAAGGGTAAGGCTTGTCGGCTTGCAGATGACACCAAGATCTGCAACAGAGTAGATGATCCAGATTGGTTAGGGAGAATGAGAAGAGATCTGGATAAACTAGCAAAATGGTCAGAAGAGTGGCAACTGGGATTTAATGCAAAGAAGTGCAAGATTATGCACATAGGGAAGAGAAACCCTGAAGCCACCTATAGGCTGGGAGGGGAGTTGCTGGCAGTCACAACGGAAGAAAGAAACTTGGGCATCATCATCACCGATGACCTGAAATCATCCAAGCAGACCTCTAAAGCAGTAGGTAAGGCTAGAGGGATGTTAGGGTGTATTAGTAGGGGTATCACAAGTCGGAAGAGGGAGGTAATAATCCCTCTATACAAGATACTGGTTAGGCCCCATCTGGAGTACTGCGTGCAGTACTGGAGGCCACACCTTCACAAGGACATTAACCAAATTGAGGCAGTCCAGAGAAGGGCAACCAAAATGGTGCAGGGACTGCATCAGAAGATATATGAGGACAGATTAACGGAGCTCAATATGTATACCCTTGAACAAAGGAGGGAGAGACGTGATATGATTGAAACATTCAAACACCTTAAGGGCATTGACAAGGTGAAAGAGTCTAACATGTTTCAATATAAGAAAAATAGTAGGACAAGAGGACACAGCATGAGACTAGAGGGAGGTCGATTAAGGAGGAATGTGAGGAAATTCTTTTTCACAGAAAGGGTGGTGGATGCATGGAACGGCCTACCTCAGGAAGTGGTGGCTATGAGTACAGTGCAGGGCTTCAAACAGGCATAGGATAGGCATAAGGGAGCAATTCAGATGAGTATGAATAGATAGGCCACTGAGCAAAGGCCGATGGCACATTTATAAGGTAGAAAAAGAAATGGGCAGACTGGATGGGCCTTGCTGTCCTTATCTGCCGTCAACTTCTATGTTTCTATGTATAAAGTAGATGTAGCTGATTTCTTTAGGAATTAGTCCATTTATTATTCCAGACCACCATGAAACACAGTGAAAAGCAAAACAGAAGAACAGTAGTGACTAACCACTACATCCTTACATATCACATCCCCACCCAATCTAGGGGCTTCATCAGAGGATAAGAGGCTATTTGGTAGATTACATTTTATACTCTACTTCCACCAATCATAGAACATATTTTAACATGATGTAATTCTTTCGAAATAAAAAGTTCTAAAGTGATATATTACCATATCACAATAAACATAAAACAAAGCAAACTTGTAATGTAGCCACATATTGAAAGACCATCTGTTTTTAGACTGTTAAGTTTTTATTTGTTTCCTTTCATCCCATAAATCCTGTGCAAACACTGGTTCTGTAAAAAAAAAAAAAACATTGAGAAATGTGAGCAATAAAGTAACTGCTTAGCACTGCGCAGATATTTAAACAACTGCATACAAATCAGTAGATTTGATACAAAAATCAAAAATCATTTACCTAGCAGTGTAACCTTTGTTTGGGGTGATTTAGTTGGGGAGAAGTGTCACATCATTCCCATTTATTTCATAGCAGGGAATGGCTATGGGTGCCACACTGGCACCGAGTCTGGCAAACATGTAGCTAGGTGAGTGGGAGGATTCATATGTGTATGATGAACATCACAACACATATTTGGATAAAACAGACCTTTACAAGAGATTTCTTGATGATGTGATTATAATTTGGACAGGAAATAGGGAGGAAATAATGGATTTTGTCCATTATCTTGAAGCAACAAACCCTAATATTTAACCGCACATAAAACACACAATGGTATTTTCACAATGGATCTATATAATAAAAAAAACTACTGACAGGAATCATTTTCTGCATTCCAATAGCTGCCATTTCACACACATAATTAGAAATTTACTTAAGGGACAATTCATGTGTACAAAATTTGTGGGAGTGATAAGCTGTACAAACAAAGGGCAGAAGAACTAACTGAAAGGCTATTGGATGGGGGTACAATAAAGAGGATCTGGAGAAAGCAGTGCAAGAGGTTGACACAATGCAGAGAGAAGCATTGTTTCTACCAAAGGATAAAAAAAAAAAAACTGATCCTACCATGACTTTTGTTACAATGTGTGGAGGGGGTACCAATGAGGTTGTAGAAATAGTAAAGAGAAACCTCTACATGGTATGAGGTACACAACTGCTCCAACCATTGCTCTATAAACACCTAAAATTTGTGTTAAGCTTCAGGAGTTTCAGGCTTCTGGGACTCTGTTTTTTTTTTTAGCAGGAGAGACATACTAAGCTGAAGCTTGTTCACAGGTACGACCTAGGAGCAAAAGGAAGTTAAGTGACTAACTCAGGGTCACACAGTATGCAAGTGGGTCTGTGGGTTTCAAACCCAGGTCTCCAGGTTTGTAGCCTTAAACCACTGTGCTATACTGCATACTTGTTATACTGCCTCAAGTTTGTTTGGCTGAATTTGTGGAAGTTTGTAGCAGCTTATGAGTGGGTGTGGCTGGCTCTTCAGCTGCTGTAGGAATTTAAGGGAAGTCTTCAGTTAATTTCAGTACCTTTGTGTTTGGGTTCAGGAGTTTCAGACTTTTGTGACTCATTTTGTTTGGGCTAAATTTGTGGAAGCTAGTAGCAGCTTGTAAGTGGGTGTGGTTGGCTCTTCAGCTGCTGTAAGTATTTAAGGGTAGTTTTCAGTTACTTTCACTGTCTTTGTGTTTGGGTTCAGGAGTTTCAGGGTTCTGTGACTCATTTTGTTTGGGCTAAATTTGTGGAAGCTTGTAGCAGCTTGTAAGTGGGTATAATGTATGGTAGAACATTGTTACTGTAAGAAATTCATCTTTTCCTAATGTTCTTATACCATCATTGTGATGTACAATTGTTGTTAACCCATTGATGGTATGTCACATCAATAGTATAACAAAATGGAATTGACACACTCAGCCATCCGCTAGGCAGCACGGGCAGCCGTGCAATGCAATCACCATTTGAACTCTATGAATGAACTGACACTTCACATAGGTCACATAATACAAAGGCCAGCAGCTACTTTTCCTGAGCGAGAAGCACAACACTTTCAAAGTGGATTTTTATCCCCCCCGCCACCACTCATATGGAAGCTCTGATATCAATTACTCACTTTCTCCCTATAATGCCTGTCTGTTAGTGCTTTTTTTTATCCACTACTTGCCTCTTAAATAAGTCGTCATATTTTTTCATTGTCTCCCCTGGCTATTTCTCGCAGTTCTGAATGCCACAGCCCTGAACCATACTACATTTCCCATCTCTCCACAGCACAACACCAGCAAATGTTTTACAGATTAACTGATTGGATGTAGCATGTCACATGATCATTGCCTACAGTTGTAACTATTGTGACTTTTGTTTCCTTTTTTGAACAGTTTTTACTGTTATATGTTCATAATAAAAATATGTACCATTTTTAAGAGGCTGTCTGGTATTTAAATAAATGTTTTTTTTTTTTTTTTGCACCGAGCCAAGTAGAGTGGATGTTATCAGTACAATGTAAGAAAAGGACTGCTACTATTTATTGTATAAAGTAACTGGAAACTTAGCATGTGTCATCAGTTAGCCATGATAGCCATACACTATAAAAGACAATGTATGGGCATCAGTGATCAACCACACTATGCTAACATCTCGTGGTTCTCTTGGCAACTGTGGTAAACCTCTTGAGCTACGCTCTCGAGGTTTACCTAAGTTGCCAAGGGAACCACTCGATGCTTGCATAGTGTGGTTAATCACCGATGCCCATACATTATCCTCTATATAGCTGCTTCTTTAGCTGCTGTAAGTATTTAATGGGAGTTTCAGTTAATTTCACTGTCTTTGAGTTCAGGAGTTTCAGGGTTCTGGGACTTAGTTTGTTTGGGCTGAATTTGTGGAGCTTGTAGCAGCTTGTAAGTGGGTATGGCTGGCTCTTCAGCTGCTGTATTTCAGGGGAGTTTTCAGTTAATTTCACTGTCTGTATTTGGTTTTAGGAGTTTCAGACTTATGTGACTTAGTTTGTCTTGCCTAAATTTGTGAAAGCTAGTAGCAGCTTGTAAGTGGGTGTGGCTGGCTCTTCAGCTGCTGTATTTCAAGGGAGTTTTCAGTTAATTTCCCTGTCTTTGCATTTGGGTTCAGGAGTTTCAGGCTTCTGGGACTCAGTTTGTGTGGGCTGAATATGAGGAAGCTTGTAGCAGCTTGTAAGTGGGTGTTGCTGGCTCTTTAGCTGCTGTATTTAAGGGGAGTTTTCAGTTAATTTCACTGTCTTTGTGTTTGGGTTCAGGTGTTTTTTGGTTTCTATGACTCAGTTTGATTGGGCAAAATTTGTGGAAGCTTGTAGCAGCTTGCAAGTGGGTGTGGCTGGCTCCTCAACTGCTGTAATTTTTTAAGGGGAGTTTTCAGTTAATTTCACTGTCTTTGTGTTTGGGGTCAGGAGTTTCAGGCTTCTGTGACTCAGTTTGTTTGGGCTGAATTTGTGGAAACTCATAGCAGCTTGTAAGCGGGTGTTGCTGGCTCTTCAGCTGCTGTATTTCAGGGGAGTTTTCAGTTAATTTTACTGTCTTTGTGTTTTGGTTCAGGAGTTTCAGGGTTCTGTGACTTAATTTTTCTGGGCTGAAATTGCGGAAGCTTGTAGCAGCTTGTAAGTGGGTGTGGCTGACTCTACAGCTGCTGTAAGTATTTAAGGGGAGTTTTCAGTTAATTTCACTGTCTTTGTGCTTGGGTTCAGGAGTTTCAGGCTTCTGTGATTCAGTCTGTTTGAGATAAATATGTGGAAGCTTGTAGTAGCTTGTAAGTGGGTGTGGCTGGTTCTTCAGCTGCTGTAAGTACTTAACAGGAGTTTTCAGTTACTTTCACTGTCTTTGGGTTCAGGAATTTCAGGGTTCTAGGAATCAGTTTGTTTGGGCTGAATTTGTGGAAGCTTGCTGCAGCTTGTAAGTGGGTGTGGCTGGCTCTTCAGCTGCTGTATTTCAGGGGAGTTTTCAGTTTATTTCACTGTCTTTGTGTTTGGGTTTAGGAGTTTCAGACTTCTGAGACTTAGTTTGTGTGGGCTGAATTTGAGGAACCTTGTAGCAGCTTGCTAGTGGGTGTTGCTGGCTCTTTAGCTGCTGTGTTTAAGAGGAGTTTTCAGTTAATTTCACTGTATTTGTGTTTGGGTTCAGGAGTTTCAGGCTTGTGTGACTCAGTTTGTTTGGGCTAAATATGTGAAAGCTTGTTGCTGCTTGTAAGTGGGTGTGGCTGACTCTACAGCTGCTGTAAGTATTTAACAGGAGTTTTCAGTTAATTTTACTGTCTTTGGGTTTGGGTTGAGGAGTTTCAGGCTTCTGTGACTCAGTTTGTTTGGGCTGAATTTGTGGAAGCATGTAGCAGCTTGTAAGTGGCTGTGGCTGGCTCTTCAGCTGCTGTAAGTATGTAACAGGGGTTTTCAGTTAATTTCACTGTATTTGCATTTTGATTCAGGAGTTTCAGGCTTCGGTGACTTAGTTTGTCTGGACTAAATTTGTGAAAGCTAGTACCAGCTTGTCGTTGGGTGTGGCTGGCTCTTCAGCTGCTGTATTTCAGGGGAGTTTTCAGTTAATTTCAATGTATTTGTATTTGGATTCAGAAATTTCAGGCTTCTGTGACTCAGTTTGTTTGGACTAAATTTGTGGAATCTTGTAGCACCTTGTAAGTGGGTATGGCTTACTCTTCAGCTGCTGTATTTCAGGGGAGTTTTCAGTTAATTTCAATGTATTTATATTTGGATTCAGAAATTTCAGGCTTCTGTGACTCAGTTTATTTGGGCTGGATTTGTAAAAGCGTGTAGCAGCTTGTAAGTGGGTATGGCTGGGCTATCCACTTCCTGGAAACTCCTTTGCTGATTGTATTTGGGCCCAGCATGTATTGTTACTTCCAACCACCTGCCCACAACCCACCCACCCCACAGCTTGGCCTTCATTTATAAGGAAGGTCCTATAGTGCCTTGCAACATCCTGCAATCTGTACGTTTTAGTTTGAATATGCAGTGAGCTCATTTTAAGCAAAACAGGTCTCTATAGGGGATATTTAACTGGGGCAGTTTAACTCTAACAAGCAGAGGTTTGGAAGTTAACAAAACCACAAGGCATTGTGAGACTGATAAAAGGGACTGTGGCTCTATTTCAGACTGGTTAAGTAACTGTAGCTCTGATTTGAAAAAAACTGTGCTGCACCAGGTAGGGGGAGACCCGTAACTTCTCTTGAGCTATATAAGAAGTACTCTAGGATTGTTTGCTTAGCGCTGTTTAACTTTTGATTCAGCTTTAGGTTTAGTCTTGGAAAGGCCCCCAAAATTAAATGTGGGACGGTGGGTTACTGGGTGTAGCAGTGGTTTTAGTTAGGGGTACATTGTGCCATACTTGGGAACATGGAACTTTGGGGACACAGCAGTGGAGGAGGAAATGGATCAGGGAAAGGATGGTGGAAGTTAGTAGAGGGGCAGAGTGGGGCTTACCAGGGGAGGGTCAGTGGCAGCATAAGGGGTGGGAGATTGGTGGAGGGAGGTAGGGAAGGATGGGAATATGAAGGGGGGAGGATAGTGGGGTGTAACAACTGTGAAGCTATCATGTTCATGAGCACCCTGTGGAGGCTGGGGGAGTGCTCAATTTGCCAAAGGCTAGGGAATCTGGAGGAGGAGCTATCATGACTAAAGAGAAAAATGTCTTAGCTAAGGGGGGGGATATGTCTTGGCCAGGGAAGAGGAATGGAAAGGAGAAGCACAGAAGGCAGCGGGGTAGGGTGCAAGAGGCAGGATGAAGGAAGGGGCAGGGTGTGGAGAGTGCAGACCACATGAGTGTCCAGGGGGAGTGGTAGCAGTGCAAGAGACAGGGGCACAACAGGTTACAGCAGGAATCATCTTGGATATGCAACAGGCTCAAACAGGTATTGGCAATTGACTGAGATGACAGGCGATGGAGGGGTGGAGGAGGAGCATCCAACAGTATTGGAGGGAAAAAGAACAGAGATGGGGGGGAGTATGGAGGAGCAAATGGGAGGTGTCAGAAAAAAATGGACAGGGGGGAATACTGACTAGGGAGAAAGAATGGGGCAGATGGATGGAACAAAGTGCAGGAGGTAAAAGAAGCAAGAAGTGGGAGGGGGTGGGAGGAAATGAAGAAAGCAGAGGGAGAACATGGTGGAATCTTAGTGTTGGGGACTCATGTTAAAGAGTTGCTGGACAGAGTAGGGTTGATGAGAATGACAGGGATGGGGTTGGAAGAAGGGTGCAACCAGAGGGAGGGCATGGAGAAGGAGGGGTTATATTGATAGGGGATTCTATCCTGAAGGGGATCAGGTGGGGGGGGAGGTGAAAGACGCAGTTGGATATGGGTGGAACATGTACCAGGCTTGACAGCAGACAGGGGAGGCTCAGATTAAGTGTGTTGGAGGGGAAGAAAGAAGTCGCAATTGGTGGTACATTTAGGCACTAATGTCCTGGGGGGGCTGCATGGTGGAGGAGGTAAAGGGAGATTTGAGGAACTGGGGAGGTTGTGCTTGGAAATTGGGAGCTCTGTGGCCTTCTCAGAGATGCTACTGGTTCCAAGGGCTAGCAGTGCAAAAAGGGTAGCGATAGTGGAGTTCAACTCCTGGCTGAGGGAGTGGTGTAACTCACAAGGGTATGGGCTGGTAGGAGGATGGGGGAGACATGAAATAACAGGGAACTGTATGCAAAGGATGGTTTACACCTGAGTGGGACAGGTAAGGGGGTGTTAAAGAGTAAGTCAGAGGAATCTATAGTTTCAAGGGACTATTTAAACTAGATAGGGGATGTGAGTGTGCAGCCAGCATGCAGAGTCACCAGAATGGGGAGCTGAATGAGCTGTCCCCCAAGAAAACAGTAAATGCAAGGAGGGGTCACAGAAGGGAGGGGCAGTCCAAGGGGCCAGAGGGATGGATGAGAATGTGTGGAGGTGGTCTCCTAAATAGCGAGAGCCTGGGTAATAAAATAGCTGAGCTTCAGGCACTCTTGGCTGAGGGAGGGGACATCACAGCTATAACTGAGACTTGGGCCACCAACACCAGGATTGGCATCTGGCAATCCCAGGGTATAGAATTTACTGGAAGGACCAAGGGGTTGCGAGGGGGGAGGGGTGGTGCTCTATGTGAGAAATGGGATCAGATGTATGAGAGACAAAGGGGAGGAATGGAGGGCTGTGGCACTGTAGATGCAGCTCCTAGACACCAAGGGTAGAAAGCTGAGGCTGGGGGTGGTGTACAGACCTCCTGCCCAGTCCAAGAAGCTGGACAAGGAGTTAGCTGAGTAGATTAAGAGGGTATGTAGAAAGGGGAATGTGGTGATTGTGGGGGATTTCAATTTGTGGGGGGTGGATTGGAGCACCCCTACTGCATCCAGTGCCAGGGAGCAAGTATTCCTGGATGCCTTCCATGTTGGTCTCCTTACACAGCT
The DNA here is from genome assembly GCA_016271365.2 of Neoceratodus forsteri. Lineage (NCBI taxonomy): Eukaryota > Metazoa > Chordata > Ceratodontiformes > Ceratodontidae > Neoceratodus > Neoceratodus forsteri. The sequence goes on from CM057453.1 coordinate 82,807,023, forward strand.
GATCAGTGGACCAACTCAGTTAGATAACACGCTGGACCTGGTACTGTCGAATGGGGAAGCCACTAGCTGGAAGTGACCACCAATAGGTGTGGTTCACTCTCAGTTTGAGTAAGGAGGTTGGGAGCTTTGTAACAAGGGTGGTGGACTTCAGTAGGGTGGACTTCGGGAAGATGCAAGAAATACTGCAGGGGTGATTAGCGTGGATTAGGCCAGAGATGGATGCACAGCAAAAGTGGGATATTATTAAAGTTGGGATAGAGGAGGCCACAGAGGATTGCACAGGGACCCAAAGCAAAGCGAACAGAACCAAGAAGCCAAGCTGACTGAATAGCAGAGTGATGGAGCAGGTGAGGGCAAAGAGGGCTGCATTCCAGAGATTCAGGAGGATGGGGAGGGGAGAGGACAGGGAGGCATATGAGAGTTGGTCCAAGGAGGTTACCAAGTGGGTGAGGGAAGTCAAAGCCTCCAGAGAGCTAAGGTTAGCTCAGGGCATTAATGGAGGGGAAAATTACTTTTTTTAGATGTGTGAAGGAAAAAAGGAAGTGCAGAGACAACACAGTGAGGATAAAGATGGGTGGCAAGTGGGTGGAAAAGGGAATTGAACAAACAGAAGCACTGAATGAATACGTTTGTTTCATGTTCACACATGAGAAGGGTGGTCCACTACCTCCGTGGACTTGGAAGATGCGGTCGGGGGGAGGGAAGATGGACAGATGGATTGAGGAGACTAGAGTATTAGAGAGCACTAAGGGTGGACAAAACACCAGGTCCTGATGGTATTCACCCCAGGGTGCTAAGAAAGATGGCGAAGGTGTTGGCCAGGCCACTGGCGGACTTGTTAAGCACCTCAGTGGACATGGGTTATGTGCCTCAGGACTGGATGGTGGCCCATGTGGTGCCCATTCACAAGAGCGGCCAATGGGACAAACCAGGAAACTACTGACCTGTCAGTCTCATGTCCATAGTGGGTAAACTTATGGAGGTGATACTGAAGGAGAGATGGTGGCATTTCTGGAGGGAAATGAACTCCAGGTTGGGCAGCAGCATGTGTTTGTCTCAGGGAGGTCATGTCAGACCAAACAAAAAGAATATTATGACTGGGTTACAAGAGAGCTGGATAAGGGTCTTGATGTGGATGTCCTATACTTGGACTTCAGCAAGGCCTTCAATTCAGTGCCTCATGGGTGGCTAAGGGGGAAACTGACTTCCATAGTGGTGGGGGAGAAACTGGCAAACTAAATTGGGAACTGGCTGAGGGGTAGGCAGTAAAGAGTGGTGGTGGTGAACTCTCAGCACCTAGGCCACTGGCAAGTGGAGTACCTCAGAACTCTGTGTTGGGTCCAGTGCTGTTTGAGCTATTCATTTCAGATATTTCACACAGAGTTGGGAGCAGGATTAATCTGTTCACAGATGATACTAAAATGGGGGCAGTAGCTGATGAAGTAGACCGGTGGAAACAACTACAAGGGGATCTAACCAAACTGAAGGAATGGTCAGAAAGGTGGCAGCTGGGCTTCAATGCAAAGAAATGCAATGTTATGCACTATGGGCAAAGAAGCTAAATAGGGACTATTGGTTGGGTGGGGTGAGGCTGGGGGACACTGAGGAAAAGGACCTTGGGGTGTTGATAACAGGAAGCATAAACAACTCTGCTCAATGCAGGAAAGCCGCAGTTAAGGCGAACAAGATGCTGGGGTGTACTGCAAGGGGATTTTCATGGAGAGAGTGGTGTCGATGTGTAATGCCCTACCAGAGGGGGTGATATCATGTAAGATGGTGGGAAGTTTTAAAAAGGCATGAGGCAGGGAATGCGGGAGGGTCTGGGTGACCAGTGTTGAGAACTGGGGGAATAGTGCTGAGAATGTCCTGAAGATGGGGGATGGGGTTGGGGAAGCTACAATCTAGGGGTGCTAGCTGCACACTAGAGCAGACTTTGATAGACCATGAGGTCTGTTTCTGCTGGTAGTTTCGTATGGTATCTTACAAGTGGGGTAAAAATCTATGTGACACTCTTGTCCACAGTTACCAACCTAAACAAACCCAAAGGTTACCAACAAAGAACAAGCATTTGTCAATGTCGAATGTTGTCTTGCTGGTGTTGGCATTGATAGTGCAGGGGTTAAGAGAGACGCATAATAGGAACAGCAGTGAAGTATAGAACCAACATCAACACCTCCCCACCCTACAGTGAGTGACAGGCATTGGGGTGTACGTTTGGGTCGCTGGCCATAATACTCATGCTATTTCACCTCACCATACCCTGTAGAGGCTGACAAGTGTTGTGTTGTGCCTTGGGGTTGTCTGGCCTTATGCTCACCCCATTTCATAAGGAATTACATTGAGATGGGTGCAGCATAGGAGAATGGGTTGAACTTTGGGGCTGAAGAGTCCAAGGCATACCTTGATGCCTGTCAGTGGCTGCAGGGTGGGGGTGGAGGGCCAATGGCATGAGCAGTACAGCAGACAATCCAAAGACACACTCCTGATGCCTGTTAGTCTGTACAGGGTGGGACGTAATTGTTAGAAACCATAACACCCTGGGCGTGTGTTGGTATTTGCACTCCAAATTTTAAAACATGACCTTTTTGTGACCCCACCTCATGAAAACATTTGGGACCTCTGCTCATGAACAGTGTCCCTGTGATTTTGTTAATCTGTCTCGAACACTGATTCCCACAGTGACCATGCCATTCTGCACATTAAAATCTCAGCTGCACCGTTGATAAGGAGGTGTGAAGACATGGCAATGTTGAAAATCTGGAGTAAAAATATTAGAAATTATCGAAGTTGTGAGCGTGCATAGAAACTGCACAATGCACGCTTGTCACACAGTCATTTTATTGACGTTTGTCACCTAATTTTCAGCGTTAAGTATTTTAGGATCTCTGCTCATGAACAGTGTCACTGTGATTTTCTTAATCTGTCCCGAACACCGATTTCCCACAGCCACCCCGCTATTCTGCGACGGGAGTGCCAAAACACATTTCAGACAGAATGTGAAAAATGACAGCTGTACTGTTCCTAAGGAAGTGTGGAAAAATGCCAATGTTGAAAATCTGGAGTGAAAATATTACAGATTTGTGAAATTACTAGCATGCGTGGAAACTGTGCAATGCATGCTCGAAAAACAGTTATTTTTTTAATTTTTTCACCAAATTTACAACATAGGCTTTTTGAGATCCCACCTCATGAATGGTGGCACTGTCGTTTCATTAATCAGTCCCGAAAGGTGATTTTATGCAGTGACCACAAAATCACCTTTCAAGACCAATTAACACCATGACAGTGCCTGAATTCATGAGGAGGGGTCCCAATAACCCCATGTTGAAAATGTGGTGCCAAAATTCACAAAAATGGCTGAGATATGTACCAAAGTTGAAAAAAACCTATTTATGCCAATATACAGCTTACCGGCATTTCTTAAGTTTGCGGTTGGCTTTGAAGAGTGCAGACATGTTCCCGGTCCACCAAAGATCATCGCACTGGGCTCCAGAGGTAAGTATGGGTTGAGGGTGGTGTGAGGAGGTGGAGTACACAGTGGGTGGGTGTGGGTTGCGGGAGGGGGCCGTAGACAGCCAGCGAGAGACCGTTTTCTACTTCACAGGGTTAAAAAAACAATAAACATCATGGGAAGGTTTTTTTCTTTTATCAGGTACTTTTGACACACTGGGGTGAACTCCCAGCATGCCACCTCCGTGTTTTGGGGTGGGGGGACTGGAGCCAATGGGAATTGGGCACCCCGTTGGCAAACAAAAGGTGTTTTGGGAGGATGATGCCAAGGGAGATTGGGCACCCCTCTTGGCAAACAACTGGTATGGACATGATGCCGACTGGGATTGAGCTTCTCCATTGGCAAATAAACTCAGGAGGGGGGCATGGTGATGCCGACAGGGAGATTGGGCACTCTCAATGTTGGCTAATGGGACTGTGTGAGGCAGATGGCTCAGCCACCGCCATGTCTGAGTGAAATGTTACACCAGGAAAGACACACCCTGCAATGAGGTGGAGCTCCCTCATTGCAGCGGCTAAAAAATGTTTATGTTTGTGGCACACTTTTGCACTGCTGTCATAGACAGCTTGCAATCTAATTCATGCCATGGAGCCCAACCCCAAAAAGCAGTGGCGCCACTGACCACGACACAACCGCACCTCCAAAACCTGCTATTCTAAAGTTACTGCAACATGTTTCTTGTGCACGTGCAAGACAACATAAAAACCTGGCAATAAACACTGTGACATGTGCATAATGTGCCAAGTAATGATCCCTTGTAGTGAATTTGAGAACCCAAGAACAGGGGGAGAAAGAAAAAATTCAGGGTCAAATTGATTGCAATACAGAAGCTGTTGTGTACCTCTTGTGTTGTTCATATGGATGCTTTTATGTTGGGCATAGAGAAAGAAAACTTGAGCTATGCCTCAATGAGCATATCCAAGCCATAGAAAATAAGAACACAGAATATGCAATTTCTGCCCACATTCATAACTCACCTATTAATACTACACATAAGGTACAAGCTCTGGGAATAGAAGCAACTGCCTCCAACATCAGAGGGTGGGACCTCGAGAATTTATTGAATAAAAAAGAACAGAAACGGATATTAAGGCTAAATGCATTGAGAAGACCTGGACTCAATGGGAAGTTTGAGATAAAACCATTCATATACAAAAGATAATGCTATGAAATAAATTGGGATAGAGTGATACCCCCCCACCCCCAACTAAATCACCCCAATCAAAAGTGACACTGCTGGATATATGTTTATTGATTCTTGTATCAAATCTATACTTTGTATGCAGTTATATAAACATCTGTGCAGTGCTAAGCAGTTACCTTATTGCTTACATTTCTCTGTGTTTTTTCTTTTTACATGACCAGTGTTCGCACAGAATTTGTGGGATGAAAGGAAACAAATAAAGACTTAGTCTAAAAAACAGATGGACTTTCAATATGTGACTACATTACACGTTTGCTTTGTTTTATGTTTATTGCGATGAGGCAACATATCAGCTTAGAATTTTTTATTTCAAAAGAATGATGTCATGTTTAGACATGTTTTATGATTGGTGGAAGTAGAGTATAAAATGTAACCTATCAAATAGCCTCTTATCTTCTGATGAAGCTCCTAGATTGGGGGGGGGCAATATATAAGGAAGTAGTGGTTTGTCACTACTATACTTCTGTTTGGCTGTTCCCTGTGTTTTGTGGTAGTCTGGAATAATAAATGGGCTAATTCCTAAAGAAATTTGCTATGTCTCCTTATTGAGGGGTGAGTGCTCTCTATCATTTGGTTACAAAGAACACCTTCCGTTAGTACCTCCCATCCCTTCCTTCCTTTTCAGTTTTCTGACACCTGGGTGCCCATTCCCTGATTCTGGCTGCAACACCCCACCCCAGCCACTTCCTCTGTGTGACACTGGGGAGCCCACCTTTAAGGCCACTAAATATAACAAAACTGTCCCTTAATCCCTCCCACCTCTTCCTATTTAATTTTCCAACACTGGTGTGACCAAACCCCAGTGCTGGCTACTGCACTGCACTCCACCCATTTTCATTGTGTGACACTGGAGAGTTCACCCCCAGTGCTGCCAAACATAACACCAACATAATACCAATATGGAGGTGACCAGTTGCCACTGTCAGTGCCTGAAATAAAGAAAATTGTCCCTCCCAGTCTTTTTTTATATAGAAAACTGTTCAGTGATGTCTGTTGCCATTATCCTCGCACTCACACACAGCACCAATTCATTCTTCAATACTGAAGTGCCCAGTCCCCTGTGCCATCTACTACTCCATCCCACCTGTTTTCATTGTGTGATATCGGGAACCCACCCCTGGTGCCATCAAGCATAACACTGACAATGGGGTGCCTAGTCCCCAGTGTCAGGTCCTCAAATAAAGAAAACTGTCACTCATAGACTTTTTTTTTAATTTTTATATACCCTGTAAAAAGAACACCATCCTGTGATGTCTGTTGCTTCTGCTGATGTTACGCTCCCACTTAGCACCCACTATCCCCAACCCCTTATTTACCCACTGGGGGTCCAATGCCATAATCCTCTCAGAAGTACAGATACGTCTTCACTCTTCAACTCCATATCAGGAACTGAGAAAATTATATATGTGGTTTAATGTATTTCAATGGGTTTTGAACTTGCCCTCATAACATAGTCATGAATATTGGTTCCTCAAATGTTCAGCATGGCCTTTTTGGGACCTGCCTCATGAACAATGGCAGTGAAACTATACAAATCTGTCCTTAATGGGGATTTCACAGCACTGCACAAAATCACCATTCGGGCAGGATTTGAATATTTTCCCTGCCTCCTCTCATGAGATGGGGTTATAGGGAAACTATGTTGAAAATTTGGGGTAAAAATACTTAAAAACAACAAAGTTAAGAGCCTACATTGGAAGTTTTCAATGCACACTCATAACTTTGGTCATTTTCAATATTTTTACCCCTGAATGTACAACATACTCATTTTTTGCAACAACTCATAAATGTGACAGCTATCATTTTTCAAATCCTGACCAAAATATGGTTTTGCACTTGTGGCATAAAATTAGTTTTGGGGAGGATTGAAAAAAAATATCTTCCCTTGTTCATGAGGTGGGATCATACGAGGTCAATGTGGGTCATAATTTTCAAGATACCAATATATTCCCATTACCTCATGAATGTGACAGCTGCCATTTTTCAAATCCTGGCCAAGTTTGTTTTTGCACTTGTGGCGCAAAATCACCTTCCTGGCAAGATTTGAAAATTTTCTCCACCATTGTTCATGAGGTGGGGTCATAAGAAGGCTATGTTGAAAAGGTGGGTAAATAGTGTACACTGAACGTTTTCAGTGCACGCTCATAACTTAGGTAATTTTCAATATTTTGACCCCAAATTTTCAACATAGCCACTTTTTTCACTGTCTCATGAATGTGACAGTTATCATTTTCAAATCCTGGACAAAATATGTTTTCACACTTGTGGCATGAAATGATGTTGCAGTAACTATTTTATAAATTATGTGTCATGTTCAGAAAGAGTGGTCATAAAATATAGGAAAACAACAAAGTTATAAAGAAACATTGAGTTGGTCCAATGTTTACTCATATCTTTATTTTTGTAGATTTTTGCCTGTAATGTTCAGCAAAATTCTTGTTTTACCACACCTCTTGAACATGTCAGGTGTAATTTTTCAAATCCCCTCTAAAACTTGTTTTTGCAGTGACACTGTAAAATTACCTTCACATGGCATTTAAAAAATTCAGCTGTCTTGATCATAACTTCAGCTTACAAAAAGACTGTTGGAAATTCAGGGTCAAAAAGTGGAAGCCCACAGAAAATTAGATATTGCCTCTCAGCTGGCCTATCCTGGGTAAATACAGTCTAAATATGTGTAAAAGCAGGACACCACTGAAAATGAGATATTGCATACTGTATATTCTGGTCTATCCTGGGTAAATACAGCATAGAGTGAAAATGTATACAAGCAAGACCCAGTACAACAGCAATGCAAACAGTTAACATTTGGCATTGACAAATGCTTGCATCTGCCTGGTGTGTGTGTGTGTGTCTGTCTGTGTGTGTGCAGGAGGTGGTTTCATTGAAAATGGTAGGCAGCTTCAAGAGAGGCTGCAATAGAGTTAAGGGGAACATAAGGATCCGGGGAAAGGGTGGATAGGAGGCAATGGCTGATTGGTAATGGGGGGAAGGGTCAGTAGCTGACTCTGAGGATCCTGCAACATAAGCAGACATGATAGACCTAATGGACTTATTCTGCTGACTTCCTCATGTGTTCATATGTACGTACGTCATATGTTCGTACGATGGTATCAGATGTTCAGAAATGCAATATCGCTCTCTCACAAGAAATGATAATGTTTTTGTACAGCACAATTCTGGAGCAAAAATTTTCTGTTTCATGTCATTAAACAGACAGAGATTTTTGCATAAATTCCAGCTATAAACTTTGGATATGGTTGTTTTTGTTAAGATCTGCAAGATGGAGTTTCAGCTTTTCCTAGTTAAATAAGATGTCTTAGAATGTCTCATCTTTTTGATTAGGAATTAATGATATGCATATAACTAGCACATCATACCAGTGCAATTTAACAGAAGCTTCAAAGTCACACAGTCATTGGAGAGCATCTTTAGCCCTTTGAAGTGTTGCTACTGTAGTTCAACATAATGCACACCTCTGTCTTTTGTGCTTTTAGAATACATAAAGTAAAAAAATGTAAAAACAAAATGTGCCAACTTTTTAAATGAAGAACAGGCACTTTCTTTTCCTAAAAGAAACTAGCAACATGTAATCCCTCCCCACCTTTCAATCATCTGCCTTTCCACACATTCAATGGATGGAATGTATATTTATTGCGTAATGCAGGAATTCAAACTTCTGCAGAAGTCTACAGGCTGTATGTTCATCTCTTGCCACAAAATCACACCCAGAAGAAGTGCACAGTAAAGCCATGCATTCCATTTCATCTGTGTCAGGGCAAGCAGCAAAGGTTCCTATGGCAGGTGGCAAGGATGGGGGGGGGGCATGGTCAGAAAACAAGCACCAAAAATATAACTTTGAGCAGTAATACTTGGTAATATTTGGTAAGAATAGACAAAGTAGGCTAATAACCCATTAAATTGTCTTCCACACCATGTGGGTTTATGAGTGAAACAAAGTTTGGAGAAATAAAGCATCCAATCTCTGTTTGAAGTTCACAAACATCAGTATCTCCACAATTTCCCTTGGTAATGAGTTCCAATAACGAATAGATCTTATAGTATAAAACTTATGTCTCTTGACCGTATTAACCCTCGGGATAGCCAGCTGTCTATTATGACATCTAAGATTATTTTGTATCAGTACTTCTATTTTAATTCAAGTATGTGTGTAAGGATAGGAATATCACATTAACTAACTAACTAACTAACTAACTAACTAACTAACTAACTAACTAACTAACTAACTAAATAGTTTGTTCTTTTATCTTTCAGAGAGTTTAATTTTTAGCCCAAGATGATTTTTTTTAGTGAGTAAAGGGACAGCCATGCTTGTAATGGGAACCATGAATTTTTGAAAAAGGCATTGATATACTTAATGAGCTTTGTCCTAATTGCCTGCACTTTTTGTTATCCATTCATTTTGGTGTCCCGGTGCACGGGCTGTGACCAATCGGGGGCAGTATTTCCCCTATCCATATCATAAGTAATTTATAATTAACATATCTTGCACTGCTGCTTTAAAGAAGCATTTTATTTTTGTTAAATTCCATGAAGCGGGGACAGCTCTGTTGAGGACCACTGCTTTTGGAAGCTAACTCAGGCCCTGAGTATTGACAGCCTAAATTTTTGGTTAGGAGTTCTGCACTTAGTACTTGGAAAAGAGTTGGCTGCTACCCAATATGCAAGCAGATTTGCCAACTACATTGTAAAAGCAGCTGCTTACATGCCCTCCAAAGAGGTGGGGTTGAGTGTGAGAATTTTACTTGTTACAAATGAAATCCTTATTAAGTGCACAACCACTGGTCTTAGGGTGGAAATATACACCAAAAAGCAACATCATCTTCACAGCTATAGAGTAAGTCTGACAATTTATTTTATTAGGCTCACTCTGTAACTAGAAAGGTAATATTCTTAATACTGTTCTCTTGATTTGAAAATGCAATGTTTCTCAATGTCCTTTATCCAAAGTGAGTCAATTGTTATATTCCACATTTCCACTTGTTTATTTAGGCATAACATTTATGTATACCAGATTATGTATTTTAAAATCTGTGTTTACTTACTAGGAGTGTAATGTACAAATATATCTGAAATATGATTTAGAAGTGATAAAGAAATTTGTGCCCTAATTGGGATTTGAACTCAGGCCTTCTCAGATTACCATTCTGCCAAGCCAGCAGCTTGAGTACCAGGTCAACTGGAAACATAGAAATCCCACATGCGCTCATCCTTTCTCAATGCACATGCAGGAACAACACAGATTAGAATTACCATTTTTATTTGCAAGGCTTGCATGCTTTTGGGATCCCTTAGCCTTACAGCTAAGTGACTTTGCTTCTCTTAGAATGCTGCACTGTCCATTCCAGAGTAAAACAAAAACACACAAGGTGAACAGTTCACATTTGCCACATTATATGTGTCCCAAATAAATCCAATTAGTTCACCAGCATTTGTCCTAGTTCCAATGTCAATACTGCATTTGGATCTAGCATAGTCAGAAGTTCTATCTCCGTCTTTGATACTGTCCTTAAAGCCGCTTCTGAAGGCTTGCCACATTTCTAATACAGACATATTTTCACAGTGTATGGATTTTATTCTGCTATACTAAACACTGACTCTTTACTTCAAAGCTGGAAGATGTATTTTATATCAGTGCACATTAAATAAATATAGTGTGCATCAGCGATATCTAGATTAGATCTGCAAATCATTACTAGTTTACAATAGTTCCATAGGACTTCGTGTAATTGCCTTATTTTTCTTGAATTTTTGATGTCTCCTATTATCTACTGTATCTCCAAATGGTATATGCTGTACACTGTATACAGCAAGAGGCCATCTGATGTAAAAGTGGCATGTACAAGAAAACACTATTATTACAGGACTAATGAGATCATAAAGTCACAGGGGTGAATGGCCTTTATGATCTCATTAGACCCAAGATAGCAATATTTTGTGAGTACAGTACATTGAAGTTTACCATCAGATATTTTATATATTACGTTGGTATGGTGTTTTATAAAATTTATATTGCATTTAAGTACAAGGAAGGTGGTAACTTAAACATAAAAACTGGAGCCTCTCATAAAAAGTTAATACAGAAAGGAGAAGTCTGGCATGATGGCATCACAGTTACATGAACAGATGACCTCATGCAACAGGTACCGATAAAAGCTGGTTTTTAACAAAAACAATTAAAACACAGCAAACAACATAGCAGCACCCCCTAGTACAAACTACCATGTACTAGGGCAGCGCTGCTATGTTGTTTGCTGTGTTTTCATTTTTGTTTCGTCATCTGTTTAGGTAGCCATGATGGCGGACTTTTTCTTTCTTCTTTATATTGCATTTGCAATCTTTTGTGACTTGCTTTTGTATTTTTTTGTCCTAGTGCATTTTCTGTAGTGTAGTGGCATTTTTGTTGAATCTGTTTTTTTATCATTGTAGTGTTTCATTAGTCTAGGGTCCTCCCAGAAGAGGGGGTATAGCTGTGGTTGTCCATCCATTAGTTCAGGTCCAGGATGGCACTAGAAAGCAATTAGTTTCATGTGGCATGGTGTGTACAGATGGATGTGTTGGGTGGGATTGGAATGCTTTGTGGTCAGGACAGGTGTGGTGTTGTGCTGTGTACTGGCTGTGAGTTGGCTTCAGCAGCACTTAGTAGCAGCAGCAAGATAGTGTCAGGAGACTGAAGAAGCAGGATGAATGCTTGCATGCATGCATGGATCGACTGTGCTGTGGATTCAGCATCTGTAGCCATGAGCGGGGACTTAGGTGGCCATAGCTGCAGGAAGGGAGTCGGCATCCATAGCTGCAGGAGGAGGTTTGGTGGTCATAGCTGCAAAGGGGAGTGTTGGGCAGCCATTGCCGCAGGGAGACCAATCGGCCACAAGGTGCCAAAATTTGAAAGCAGCAGCTGGGCTATAAAAAGAGTGCCCCAGCCTACTGCTGCTACCCAGGATTGACTGTGCTGTGGAGTCAGCATCCATAGCCATGACCGGGGACTTCAGCAGCCATAGCTGTGGAAAGGGAGTTGGTGGCCATAGCTGTAAAGGGGAGTGTCAGGTGGCCGTTGCCGCAGGGGGACCAATCGGCCATAAAGCACCACCATGAAAGCAGTGGCTGGGCTATTAAAGGAGAACTCCAGCCTGCTGCTGCCCAGGATTGACTGTGCTGTGGGGGAGAAAAATTGGTGGCCATAGCTGTGAGAAAGGGATTCAGTGGCCATAGCCATGAGCGGGGACTTCAGCGGCCATAGCCGCGGGAAAGGAGTCAGCAGCCATAGCCATAGGAGGAGTTTAGACATCTGTAGCCACAAAGGGGACTGTTGGGTTGCTGTTGCCACAGGGGGACCAATTGGGCACAAGGCACCAACATTTGAAAGCAGCAGCTGGGCTATAAAAGGAGAGTCCCAGCCTGCTGCTGCCCAGGATTGACTGTACTGTGCTGTGGGGGAGAAAAATCAGTGGCTGTAGCCATGAGAAAGGGATTCAGTGGCTGTAGCCATGATCAGGGTTGTCAGCTATAGCCGCAGGAAGGGAGCCAGCTGCTGTAGCTGCAGGAGGAGGTTTGGTGGCCATAGCCACAAAGGGAAGTGTTGGGCAGCTGTTGCTGCAGGGGGCCAATTGGGCACAAGGCACCAAAATCTGAAAGCAGTGGCTGGGCTATAAAAGGAATGCCCCAGCCTGCTGCTACCCAGGATTGACTGTGCTGCGGATTCAGCGGCCATAACCATGAACGGGGACTTTGTCAGTCATAGCTGTGGGAAGGGAGTCGGTGGGCATAGCTGCAAAGGGGAGTGTCGAGTGGCCGTTGCTGCAGGAGGACCAATCGGGCACAAGGTGCAAACATTTGAAAGCAGCGGCTGGGCTATAAAAGGAGAAACCCAGCCTGCTGCTACCCAAGATTGACTGTGCTGTACTGTGGGGGAGAAAAATCAGTGGCCATAGACAAGGCCCCTAGAATTCTGCAGCCGCAGAATTTTGCGCAGAACTTGCAATCTACCGCAGAACTTCTGCGGTGCTGCAGAATTCACTCTTCTTGGTGATTTTTTATTAATATTTCTGTTTATCCATAGAATCTGGTTCCCGTCCCCTCTTTGTACTTCCAAAACCCCCTATAGACTCAGAATGTGATGTTATCATTACTCTAACATCATACATTAGCTAATGAAATGGCTGTCACTTATCTACCACAGCTCCCACTGCCAGAGACTGTGGCACAGCACATCAGGCATGGTGATATTTGCTCAACCTGCACTACAGCCTAATACAATTTTCAGTCTTACATTATTGCACTAGGGCCAACTTAAACAAAACCTTGTCAATAGCACAGACCTGTTAAATCCATACCTTACTTTGTACAAACTTATTTGTGCCTTTAAGGTATAGAGATGTCATCTGATATGAATAACTGATAAAACAAATTTAACTGTAATTTTTAAGAAAAATAAAATAATTATGCCCAGAAAAGTGGAATATAATAATGTGTAGACCTGTTGAAAGAATAGACCTGTTAAATAATTGCACTGTACGCATTTTTGCCAGGGTTATTGATTACATATTGTCATTGGTTGATAGAATCACCTAAAGGTTATGGAGAAATGTGTGCAGGGACAGCTGTTGGACCAGAGGGTAGCATGCTGTGTTTCCGTGCTGGCAACTCAGGTTCAGAGATTAGCTCTGGAGGCTGGCTGGGCAGCATAAGAGTTGGTGGAACACATCACTGCTCGAGTCTGGGAAGGTATGGTGCAGTGTTCTGTTACATGGTGGACACATTAGATGGGCTGGAGAACTCTATCTCACAATTGGTTCACATGCATGTCATGGCCTGATGGTGTTACGTAGTGTGTCAGGGGAAGCAGATTGACATGAAAAATGAGTTTTGCAATAACTCCTCTATTCCGTTTATTCCATTTCCAATGGGACCTGTATGAATGAGGATGCAATTTCATGGAAATAAAAAAAATATATATATATATATATATATATATATATATATATATATATAACACACACACACATAAAGTATTTTTGTCTCACTACACACACACACACACACACACACACAGCATGTATGTTACAGATTGCATATAAATATATAAGTGATACACAGTGGGAACCTCATGAGTGGTGTAGAAAGCACATACAAATATATAAGTGATAGACAGTGGAAACCTCATTAGTGGGATAGATAGCATGCATATAGAAATACTTTATTTATCACATAAGATCCCCCTCTGCATATGTCATTTATTTAATAGGCTAGGACCTTAAAGGAGAGACATTTGTTTTGTTTTTTTAGGCATAAAATTATTTTTATAATTCTGTTATTTTTTGAACTAGTGTTACTGTGCTTTCCACCATCCTGATTGCTATAAAAACTGCCATAAAAGTACAGTCAGGATGACAAGCTGATGCTCTGATGTGGTAGTTTGTTAGTGCCGCAGAACTTCCGCAGAAATTACAAACCACTGCCGCAGAAGTTCTGCGGCAAATGGTAGTCTTGCCGCAGAACTTGGTCCCACTGTGCCGCAGAAAAGTAGGGGCCTTGGCCATAGCTGCGAGAAAGGGATTCGGTGGCCATGGCCATGAGTTGGGACTTCAATGGCCATAGCCATGGGAAGGGAGTCAGCAGCAGTAGCCACAGGAGGAGGTTTGAAATCCATAACTGCAAAGGGGAGTGTCAGGTGGCCGTTGCCTCAGGGGGACCAATCAGGCATAATGCACCAACATTTGAAAGCAGTGGCTGGGTTATAAAAGGAGAGCCGCAGCCTGCTGCTGCGCCTTGGATTGACTGCACTGTGGATTCAGCAACTGTAGCCATGAGCGGGAACTTCAGTGGCCATAGCCACAGGAGGAGTTTTGGCAGGTGTAGCCACAAAGGGGAAGGTCGGGTGGCTGTTGCCACAGGGGACCAATCGGGTGCAGGGCACCAACATTTGAAAGCAGCGGCTGGGCTGTAAAAAAGAGCTCTAGCCTGCTGCTGCCCAGGATTGACTGTGCTGTGCTATTGGGGAGAAAAATTATTGGCCATAGCTGCGAGAAAGAGATTCAGTGGCCATAGCCATGAGCAGGGACTTCAGTGGCCATAGCCATGGGAAGGGAGTCCAAGGCCATAGTCGCAGGAGGAGGAGTTTCAGTGGCTGTAGCTGCAAAGGGGAGTGTCAGGCAGCCGTTGTCACATGGGGACCAATTGGGTACAAAGCGACAACATTTGAAGCAGTGGCTGGGCTATGAATGGAGAACCCCAGGTCAGAGTTACGTGATGCAGTGCACCAAGTGAGTCGTTCCTCCATTTGCTCCGACCTTCAGCCCTCCAAATCATGGTTTAAATTACGGTTTTGTGTTTGGTTCACCATCAAACTAGTATCCGGTATCTCTCTGGCAGCGGGTGTTCCATCTATAGATACATGGATGGACGAAGACATGAAAAAAGCTCTGGCTAAACATACCCCCCCGACAACGCCAGAGAAGGCTTCTAAGAAAGCCAGGGGCTCCCCCTTGCAGCAATCGCAGATCATAAGTATGGGCAATACAGACTCGGATCTCCTAACTTTCTCCCAATTTCCCAAGGAGTTCCAGCCTTTTAAAGCTGATATGCAGAACATGGCTGGGGAGATTAAGAATATCTCAAATGCACTAGAAGATCTCTCTTGGAGGACAGCTGATAACGAAGTGTGTTTACATTCTGTTGAAGAGAAGCAGAGTAAAGTCGAGGTGGAGCAGGTGGTGATCAAGCAACGCCTGGCGAAGTTGGAAAGCAAGGTCGAGGACCTTGAGGGGCTCAGTCGGCGAAATAATGCTGTGATAATAGGTTTACCGGAAAAAGAGGAGGGCTCCAATCTGGTTAAGTTTACTCAAAAGTTCATTGAGAAGGTAGCAGGCCCCTCTCCCTATGGGGCAGAGTATATTATTGAGAGAGCCCATCGTGTGCTGCGACCCTTCCTGCCTGATGGAGGTGCTCCTCAGCCTTTCATATTTAGGTTTTTGAATTTTCAAGAGCATCAACATTTCTTGTATAAAGCTAGAGATGCTTGTGAGTCGGAGTGGGAAGGTAAAAAGCTTCGGTTGGTGCAAGATCTGCCACTTTCGGTGCGCCAGAAATGAGCCACATTTCATAAGTTGGTAACCAAGCTGATTGCCGCAGGCATTAAATTTAGAATGGGCTTCCCAGCCAGACTTCAAGTGCTTATTGGCGGTACCTGGATGAGCTATGAAGATGCTGAGGTAGCGGCAGCTGGGCTCAAGGAGGAACTTCCTGAACTATTTAAGACTGTGTGAAAACTGGGTCTGAACTGTTAAACACCCTGAACTGTCTACCCCAATGGACATCTTTATCTATTATGTGGTTATAGATCCTTGTAGTCATTCTTATGGACTGGTGTGAACTGTATGCTGTTTTGGCATTTACTGTCTGTATTCGGTCCCTGAAAAAGACATTGACTTTCCTTATATGGATGGTCAGATAATTTTGAGTGGACTGCCCCCTCTCGTTTTGGCTCTTATTCCAGTTTCTAAGTTGCAATGGATCCCAGCTAACTAAGAGTCCCTCGTTCTTCTGTGGCGGGGGGCAAACGGCTGACCTCAAAGTTGTGCATGATGTTAGTTTTGACGTGCACTTATGTGGGGGTAGGGAGTCACATTAAAAATGGGTCATTTGAAGTTTTGGAAATTAGATAGGGGGTTTGAATTTCTTTGCACTTATCGATTGCATGGGGGGTTACTAGCCGGTTTCTAATTTCCTGGTTTTCTAGTTGATTGAATGGGGTGACTGGGAGTGCCAATCTCAATACCGGGAGAGCAAACGACAGTCCATGTTGGTATTATATACTTTCTAAGGCTTGTTATAATTAGCCTTATTAGGCAAGGATTTTATTTTCTCAGAGGTAGCCGGATAAGGAGTAGTTCTCGGTTTTCATAACTGGGCTACTGCTTACGTGATTGCTACGTGGGTTTTGTAAGGGGGTCTTCTTTTTCCTCCTTCTTCCTACCCTCATCCCAGTTAGTAAATGCTCTCTCATAATAGTATTGGCATATGTGTCTTACTAGCGTGAGAGGGGGCTTAATAAATTCTTTAATTCAACAAAGAGGGGTTATTGCTTAAATCTTCCACCCATTTGTTGAGTCTACAGGTTTCAGTAGTGTCGCTAGAGGGCATCAGAAGTTCGTTCCATTTAGTTTAGTGTTAATATTAATAGGCTTAGTATGAATAGGCTTTTGCCATTTCTTTCTTGATGCTGAATACGAGATAGTTAATTCAATAATAGTGTTTATCTTGGGCATCTTCTCTGAGGTATTAAGGGAAGCATAAGGCAGATTAAGTCTTTAGAAAGTTTTATTTAGACGGAGGATGTTGTTCATAAAGGGGAATTCCAATGTTTAATGAGTAAAGGGGTGGCTGTGAATTGGTTGCTTCAATTAGGGGGCAGTGGGGTCGGGTGGAGGATGATTATTTGGATTTGCTGGACGTCATGTACCATACTAGTAGGGGGTGGGGCTGGGTGGAGGGGTGTCTTAGGGTGTATGAGAGGTTGGTAAGGGGGATCTCATGGTGGGATAGTAATGGCTTAAGAAGGGATGTGGTAGGGATGGGGGTGGGGAAAAAGGCACAGCACCTTTTGTAGAGGACATGGTATCAAGGGTATATATATGTACAGATGGTATCCAATTATAATACAAAAAGGGGGACAAAAAGGAGGTAATCTGATTATGGCTAAAGGTGATGGCTAGAACTTTGCGATTTGTTATCTGGAACGTGAAAGGGGCGAGGCACAAGACCAAGCAATATAAGATATTGAAGTATCTAAGTAATTTGAAGGTGGAAATCATGTTCTTGCAGGAAACGCATTTGCTTAAGGACGAGGCGGGTAAAATGAAGCGTCAACAAGTGGGGCAAGTCTTTGAGGCAGAAGGCTCAACCCAGAGCAGAGAAGTCATGATTCTCTTGTATAGGTCAGTCCCTTTTAAATCTCTTCAGGTTGTTTGTGACCCCTCGGGCAGGTTCTTGTTAGTGCACGGTAGACTAAATACTCTTGATATTGTCCTGGGCAGTGTTTACGGTCCCAATATAGACATGTCTGAATTTTTTGCTCAGGTACTGGAAGCCCTAATTCCATTTCTAGGTATCCCTATAGTTATAGGGGGGATCTCAATCTTGCTTTTGACCACTTTGTGGACAGGTCAGGTCTAGCCCGTAAAGGTCTCTCCCCTGCCCAAAGGGCTCTAAGAGATTTGCTTGACTCTGCAGGTCTCTGTGATGTACAGTATGGTGTGTGCTCCATCCCAATGTGAGGAAATACACCTTTATTTCTCAGGTGCATGGAATGTCCTCACGAATTGATTACATGTTGATTTCCCAAACTTTGCTACTAGGGGTTTTGGACTCTAGTATAGAGGCCGGACCACCTTCGGATCACTCGGTGGTCACTTGTTTATTAACACTGACATCCTTACCAAAAAAGGGTGGTAGGTGGAAGCTGAATAACCAAATACTGAAGGACAAAAAAACGGTCCAGTATATAGCATCTCAAATAGAGCAGTTTATGGCCATAAATAATAATTCTAGGGGGCAGTCGGATGTGGAATGGGGAGCACTTAAGGCATATTTGAGGGGGGTTATTATCGGCCTAACGTCGAGAAGGAAAAAGGAAAGAGAAAACAGGCTCTACTCTTTGTTAACACAAATTCGTAACATGGAGTGCAATCTTTCCTCGACCTCCTCGGATACCTTTAAACAAGATCTTGTTAGACATAGAGATGCTTACCTCAGCTTGTTAGGGGAACAAGCAGAATTGGCAGTTTTAAAAATGAAAGCCGCGTACACCGATCAAGGAGAAAAAGCTGGTAGGATGTTGGCGATGTGTGTTAAACAGCAGGAATCCGCCAGGTTTATCGCTGAGGTTTGCTCTCCCATTGACAACTCCCTCAGGACTTCACCATCAGAGATTACGGAGGAATTTACCACTTATTTTCAGGAATTATATGGTCCTATGGTAAATCCCCCTTCGGAGGAGTATTTGCAGGTGTATCTTAGGAATTTGCAATTACCTTCCCTTACCAAATCCCAGCAGGCTGCACTTACATCCGCTATTTCTGAAGGTGAGATAGAAGGGGTAATTAAGTCTCTCCCATCTAATAAAACTCCTGGCCTTGACGGGTTTTCTTCAAACTTTTATAAAACTTTTTCCAGGCAATTGACTCCTATTCTTTTATCGCTTTTTAAATTTTTGCTTACTGGGCAGAGCACTGACTCTTCTCTTTTTGAGGCCCTGATTGTTTTGTTGCCCAAGCCTGATAAGCCACATGATCTAGTCTCTAGTTATAGACCAATCTCTCTCTCCTGAATCACGACATTAACATTTTGACTAAACTGCTAGCTGATAGCATGAGCATTGTCCTTCCTTCCCTAATTGGCCCGGAGCAAGTAGGTTTCATGAAAGGAATATCCTCAATGGACCACTTACGGACCTTGGCGCATGTCTTCTCGGCCTCCAGAGAGGCTATCCACCCTATGACACTGGTTTCCCTGGACTCTGAGAAGGATTTTGATAGGGTTTATTGGAGTTCTTTATTTGCAGCACTGGAGGCATTTGGTTTTCCCTCAAAATTTCAGAACTGGATTAGCTCCTTATATATGTCTCCTTCAGCCAGAATCTCCTGCAATGGAGTAATTGAGTAATTTCAGTCCCTTTTAGATTACATGTGGGAACTAGACAAGGATGTCCCCTCTCCCCCTTACTTTTTAATATATATTTAGAACCCCTTATTAAGAGGTTAATCAACGCTCAGGATATTTTCGGTATCTCTTTGGACGGGCAGGTTGTCAAAGTAGCAGTGTATGCAGATGACCTCCTGCTGCAAATTATGCATCCTGTTTCATCTATCCCCTCTATTCTTAAGATAAAAGATGGTTTTAGTAAGGTTTCTAATTATAAACTTAACATAGGTAAAACGGTGGTTTTCCCCCTTAATTATAGAGTTCATAAACAGGATATCTCTGATTTTGGGCTCGCTTGGAAACCTGATTCTATTATATATCTAGGACTCGTCCTAACACGGAAT
Source organism: Neoceratodus forsteri (assembly GCA_016271365.2). Classification (NCBI taxonomy): domain Eukaryota; kingdom Metazoa; phylum Chordata; order Ceratodontiformes; family Ceratodontidae; genus Neoceratodus; species Neoceratodus forsteri. The sequence goes on from CM057453.1 coordinate 82,826,803, forward strand.
GTGGTTCATATAAAACAATTAAATTTAGACTCCCTGGTTTCTAATATAGATCAAGATCTTTGTCAGTGGACTTTGCTTCCCCTCTCCCTTTGGGGTAGGATTAATTTAATTAAAATGAATATTTTTCCCCGACTTTTTTATCCCCTTAATTTGTTGAACGCTGGGCTTCCCCAGTCCTGGTTTAAGAGGGTGCATGCTGTGATTTCTACCTGTATTTGGGGGAATAAAAAATCTAGAATGGCCTTCCATAAATTGGCTGCTCCCAAAGTAAAAGGGGGTTTGAGGCTTCCGCACATTAGGATGTATTACTGGGCCAGTCAGGCCAATAAATACCTCTGGTGGCTGGTTCCCAAACAAACATTGACCCAGACCCCGTATACTCTGATTTGGTTAAAAGTGGAGTTAGCTACTATTAAAATATTACTATTACGGCTACTCCCTAAACACTATGTTATACACCAGACTAGAATCCCTTCCTGAGTTTTTGCGTAATTCCCCTATAACAGTCTCAATCAAGGCCCACTCTCAACTGTGTGCCTTCTTAAAATATGATAATATTAAAGATCTAGCTCAACCTATAAAAGGAAATCCTAACTTCCAACTAGAGGGCAAGCCCCTATCTTTTAGTTGGCTTCCCCAATTAGGAGAGTCCCAGCTTGAGGATTTCATTACAGTCACTAGGCAGTGGTGTACTGCAGTGGAGATTATTCACAAGTCTTCAATACCTCGCACTGATATTTTCAACATTTTCCAGCTCAGTCACCTTTTATTGAAGGTTATGGGAACGATTACTCCACCGGTTGCCCATATTCCTTTTCAAACTACCTTGACGGACATGTCTGGATCATCTCATGTGGTATCCAAGATATATCAGGTTTTATTTAACTGGGTTTATCCCGATAATCTAGTTCCGGTCTCCTTTTGGTCCTCCCTTTTTCCTGATAAGGATTTTGACTGGTCCCTTCTGAGGCAAAATTGCCACAGATTCTTGTTACAGGATAGACTGAGGTTAATGCAATTAAAGATTTTACATAACATTTATTACTCTCCGCAAAAACTGGCTAGGCTAAGTATCGTGTCCTCTTATCTTTGTACAAGATGCCAATTGTTTCGCGGGGACCTCTTTCATATTTTCTGGAGCTGTTCTAAAGTTGTTCCTCTTTGGACTGCTATTAAACAAAAAGCAGACCCTCTTTTAGGTCTGGCTGATCTGTTCACACCTAAATATGTCTCCTAGGAGACTTTTCCAGTAGCTCAGTGGTGAACAGAAAATATTACATGGCATTAATTATCTGTTAAAAAGGTAGTCCTCAGGCATTGGAAAGATTCTGAAGAGCTAACATATGTTGAATGGCTCCAGGAATTTCTTGCTAACCTTAGAACAGAGAGGATTATAGCAAGCCTCCATAATAAAGTAAAGAAATTCAACAGAGTATGGGGTCCCATACAAACCCTGTACTCTCTAAATGTATAGAATTGAGGATTCCATGCCAGGAGGTATAGATCTGTTTGTACAATGCTGTGTTGGGGTTTTAGGGAGGGTTGGAGGTGGGGAGTGGGTTTGGGGGAGAAGGGGGAGTTTGGGTGGGGTGAGATCCAATCATTTGTATATTATTATTTGATATGTTTGTACTAGAATATGTATGTTATGGAAAAAAAAAGAGAACCCTAGCCTGCTGCTGCCCAGGATTGACTGTACTGTGGATTTTGCAGTGGGAAGGGTGTTGGTGGCCGTGGCTGCAGGAGGAGTGTCAGAAGCTGTAGCTGCAAAGGGGAATGTCAGGCAGCCATTGCCGCCGGGGGATAAATTGGGCACAAGGCACCAACATTTGAAAGCAGCAGCTGGCTATAAAAGGAGAACCCCAGCCCGCCGCTAACCAGGATTGATTATGCTGTGCTGTGGGGGAGAAAAATCAGTAGCTGTAGCTGCAAGAAAGGGATTCGGTGGCCGTAGACAAGAGCGGGGACTTCTTTGGCAGTAGCCGGGGGAAGGGAGTTGGTGGCCATAGCTGCAGGAGTTTCGGTGGCCATAGCCACAAAAGGGAATGTTGGATGGCCACTGCCACAGGGGGACCAATCAGGTGCAAGGTGCCAACATTTGAAAGCAGTGGCTTGGCTATAAAAGGAAAGCCCTGGTGTGCTGTTGCCCAAGATTGACTGTGCTATGGGGAGAAAAATCGGTGGGTGTAGCCTCAAGAAAGGGATTTGGTGGCTGTAGCCATGAGTGGGACTTTGGGGGCCATAGCTGTGGGAGGGGAGTCAGCAGCTGTAGCTGCAATAGGAGTTTTGGAGGCTGTAACTGCAAAGAGAAGTGTCAGGTGGCCATTGCCAAAAGTGCCAAAATTTGAAAGCAGTGGCTGGGCTACAAAAAGGAGTTCCCCAGCCTGTTGCTGCCCAGGATTGAGTGTGCTGTGGATTTGGCAGCCATATCCACGAGTGGGGACTTTGGTGGCCATAGCCGTGGGAAGAAAGTTGGCAGCCACAGCTGCAGGAGGAGTTTCCGAGTCTGTAGTTGCAAAGGGTAGTGTTGGGCAGCCGTTGTCACAGGGAGACCAATTGGGCACAAGGCGCCAACATTTGAAAGCAGTGGCTGGCTATAAAAGGAGAGCCCCAGCTGCTGCTTCCTGGGATTGACTGTGCTGTGCTGTGGGGGAGAAATATTGGTGGCTGTAGGCATGAGAAAAGGATTAGGTGGCTGTAGCTGTGAGTGAGGACTTTTGTGTCCATAGCCACGGGAAGGTAGTCATCGGACATAGCCACAGAAGGAGTTTTGCTCTGCACCAATGAGCGTGCAGCCTACCGGGCAGTCAGTCGGTAGTGACGAGGGGCAGCAAGGCGGGTGGGATGCTGCCACCGCCCGGCTGCGAGCAGGGGGTGGGGCTCGTGGGTGGGTGGGTGGGGACACTAGCCACCAGGACTATGTTCGGGGTTTGTTCAACATTTACATCCCGCGATCGGGATGTGCCACTAGACCACCAGGGATGAATTCAGGATGGGGATTTATTACATAACTACTGCCCGCGATCGGATTTACGGTCCACTGACCACCAGGATACGCTCGGGGAGCTACATTGCTGCCCACGATCGGGCTGGTGGGGATTAAACCATGCCCATGATCGGGCCAGTGGGGTGGTGGGGGGATTTACAGTCGTCTGCCCACATCGACGGCTGCGGGGGCACAGGGACTGGGTTGGGCCAGCCACAGGTGGCAGCTGCTGTGTTGCACCTTGCATGCAACAGCTCACCTGTGGGTGGCTCTCGACTGAAGTCTTTGTTTTGGCTCAAAGTTGTGCAGGCGCGGGTTGGGGTGCGCCTGCATAGCTCTGCACAGCCCTGCTGAATATCGGGCTGTGCAGTTTATGCATGGTTCCTCCCCCTCCAGTTCAGCATGCATTCATTTGCATTGCGCTGTTGCTCAGCATGTTTTCTGTGGCGCAACTGCCTCCTGCTGAATATCACAGAATGGAACAAGTTCGGACTCGATCAGGCGCAACCCTATTGCGCATGGCGCAACCCTTTTGAATATCTGGGCCTACATATTCACTTTTAGCAAAATAAGTACTGCAACCACCTAATATGAAAACACTAGAAATAGTGATCTTAGAAAAAATTTGCAAGACAAAAGACACTTAGAAAAAGCAGTAGGTCAAAATGTTCAAATGCATATCAGTATTGCCACTATGAGAATTGAAATGCACATAATACGTTTTGGAATAACAAGTGTTTCATAAGTGTAATACGTTCCTATTTTCAATACCACAACTAATATTAGAGGCATTATAAACTCTGAGTTGTGGAACTAACAGCAGAACCAGACATGCCAAATGGGTCAGAAAGGGTTGGACACACCAGCAGGTCAGGAAGAAGAAACCAAACAGGAGGAGTGATATATAAAAGCTGGTAATGCACAGTGCCTGTATGAACCACAAAACTGAAGTAGTGCTGCCAGTACAGCTCACCAAATGGGAAAAAATAAAGTGATTAGCATCAGTTAGAGTGGGAAAGATTGAATGTATTGCAGGAAAGAAATGAAGAAATAGAGTAGAGACTAGGAAAAGAATAAGATTATTAAGCAGTTTATTACAAGGGCAGACAAACATATGCCTACATATGTAGTAAGAAATGCATTTGTGGGGTCTTTTGCTTTTGAGAGTGTTTAAAAGGAATTTTTAAAATATTTTGCCAGTGTCTTATCTCATGTCCAGAACTAGGAGGACTCATTCCTTGGGTAAGGGCCCAAAAGCCATGCACATCCACAGACAGACATGCTCTTGTCTTGGTGCAGGGCCCAGAGGGCCTTGCATGTCTGCAGCAAGATAGACTCTTATTTCTGGGCCATGTGCATCTGCATCCAGATGCAGCCACCCCTTGGCACATGGCCATGAACTGTGAAAATGAGGAGATCTCTCCCCTCTTACTCCCTCCCCCCTCTCTCCCACCTCCTTTCCCCTTGCCACCCTTCCCCAATCCTAATGTTCTCTCACTCTACCCTTACCCTCCTGACAAGGCCTCTGTCCCTCCCCTGAGGGCCTTGTCTAACTCATTTTCAAATCAGTCTGAACCCCACTTCATACATTTGTAAATCAATAAATGACACAATGCACTGTGCTGCAGTCGTAGCCTCCTCATTGTATTCATATAACTTTTGTTGCCCACTATATTGCACTTTATACTGTTGTTCTTGAACTTCAGTTGTTTGTAACTGCTGCTTGTTTTGTGCGCCCCCCCCCAGCTTGCAGTTGTGCATTTCCTGGTTGCCAGCTTTTTAAATAAATAAATAAATATGATTCCACTATCACAAAAAGAAAGTAAATTCATCGCAGAAGAACTACATTATTGCATTGGAGAACATAAAGTGAATAAGGCAAGGAATTAAAAACATCAGGAAGGATGCTAAGCAGTTCTGGCTCTCCAGACCTTAAGAGAGGAGTCTTTTATACCATGAGAGACACCCCTTGCAGGCTCTGTTTACTTATTATCAATCACTTGAGTAAGTTACAATGATTTGTAATATGTTTTAAGTATTTTTCTATTTTAAAAGTTAAATGAAGCTGCCCTCCTGGCTGTGAAGTGGAATGCTCCACTCCTGACATTCCTGCAACAGAGAGCACTGAAGACAGGAAAAGAGATACAGTGGTTCTGTCTGCTGATTGGCTGAAATCCTGTAAGTGATTCATAATAAACAAGCATTTTTCAATATCGAGTGTTTGCTTGCTGGTATTAGCAGTGGAAGTACAAGAGTTAGACAGATGCAGTACAGAAATAGCAGCGATGTATTGAACTGAAGCCAACTCCACCCCCATGTGCAGAGATGGACAGGCATTGGGGTGTGCCTTTGGGTTGTCACCCACAATGGTCATGACATTTCACCTCACCCTACCCTGCAGACATTGACAAGTCTCGAGGTGTGCCTTGGGGTGTTCAGGCTTTACACTCACCTCATTCCATAAGGAAATATGCTGAAATGGGTGCAGTATAGGAGAATGGTGTGAACTCTGGGGCCAAAGAGTCCAAGGCGCACCTTGATGCCTGTCACTGGCTGCAGGGTGAGGATGAGGGTGGGGGTGGAATGGCATGAGCATCAATTCTTTTGGGGATTTTTTGTACCAGATTTTCAATGGAGGCATTTTGGGGCCTTTGTTCATGAACAGTGTTACTGTGATTTTCTTAATCTGACCTGCACACTGATTTCCCACAGTGAGCGTGCTATTCTGCACCAGAAGTGTGCAAACACATTTTGGCCAGGATGTGAAAAATGACAGCTATAATGTTCATAAGGGTGTGTGGAAAATTGCCAATGTTGAAAATATGGAGTGAAAATAGTACGATTTCTTGAAGTTACAAGGGTGCGAGAAACTGTGCAATACACACTTGTAATACAGTCATTTCATGGACTTCTGTCACCCAATTTTCAACATAGGCATTTCAGGACCTCTGCTCATGAACAGTGTCACTGTGATTTTCTTAATCTGTCCTGAACACTGATTTCCCACAGCGACTGCGCTATTCTGCACCGGAAATGTGAAAACACATTTCAGCCAGGATGTGAAAAATGACAGCTGTACTGTTCGTATGGAGGTGTGAAAAAATACCAATATTGAAAATCTGGAGTGAAAATATTACAAATTTGTGAACCTGCGAGTGTGCATGGAAACTGCACAATGCATGCTTGTAACACAGTCATTTTTGGGAATTGTATCACCAAATTTGCAACATAGGCTTTTTGGGAGCCCACCTCATGAACAGTGATACTGTGGGTTTGTTAATTGGTCCCGAAAGGTGATTCCACACAGTGACAACAAAATCACATTTCAGGACCGAATAACTAGATGACAGTGACTGAATTCATGAGATGGGGTCCCAAGAACTCCATGTTGAAAATTTGGTGCACAAATTCAAAAAAATGACTGAGATATGAACCAAAGTTGAAAAAACCCTATTTATGCCATTATATAACTTACTGTCATTTCTTCAGTTCACGGTCGTATTTGAAGAGTGCAGATGTGTTCCTGGTCCACCGAAGATCATTGCGCCAGGCTCTGGAGGGAAGTTTTTGGTGAGCGGAGGTGTGTGGGGAGGTGGGGTGCACAGAGGGTAGGCATGGGTTGGGGAGGGGCATGAAAAACAGCAAGGGCCCTTTTTCTTTTTTCACAGGGTTATTTTTTAAGAAGATGAAGTGGGACTTTTACCACGCTGGGGTGGGCTACCAGTGTGGAACCTGGAAGTTTATTTGGGGGGAGGCAGTGGAGCCAATGGGGGATTGAACACTGCCATTGGCCACACAGTGTACGGGGAGCACATGATGTTGTGGGACTTTTTCCTCGCTTTGGTGGGCTGCCTGCGTGACAGCATGAAGTTTGTTTTTTGGGGGGGCACTGCAGCTGACAGGGATTGGACACCCCATTGGATATACAGTGTGCTTGGGGGGGTGTGTGCATGTGCTGAGGGGGATTGAGCACCCCCTCAGCACACAACAAATGAGGGGGAGCGCATCATACTGGAGATGCAGTGGCCTACAGTTTGACTGCTAAGCTGGTGATGTGTAGGCAGTTTGCATACTGCTGACAGCAGGGCAGTATGCAAATTGCCTACACGTTATCACCGCTGCTTGTACCAGTCATTTGCTTTCAACTGTACACCACTGCATCTGAACTGTTGTCATAGACAGCTCAGACAGTCATTGGTGCGGCCGGGCTGCACCTGCAAAAAGGAGCAGGGCATTGGAAATGGGGTGCCACACCTATGAAAACTCATATGGTGGCACTATGTTTCTTGCACATGCGTGCAAGCAAACATAAAAATGAATAACAAATGGGGACAAGGCAACATCAGCACTGTACCTTAAAACAAGTACATATCACATTATTTCAAAGCAAACACAAGACAGAGCATTAGGAAGATGAAGCAGACAACATGAATGCATGCATTTAGAATTGTATTAACCCTTACAATGTGGCAGGCCTATATATATATATATATATCCAGAATCTGGATAGGTATCAGACATATTCAGCACTCAAAAAATCAGGTTAAAATTTGTGTTAAAGTTCCGCTGTGTACACCTTGTGCTACAGCCACATCCCTTATGAGGACGCTTCTCTAAGTTTTGACTTCTATATGTCCTTAATGACTAATGAAATGGAAACACCTACTGTATGCTGTCTTCCATTTCTATTTGTTTGCAGTTAATGACCACTGCAACATTTATCCTTCCAGCTAAGCTTAATTCAGATTTAATGAAGTATCAAAGCATCAGTGTTTTCTTCATGATTAAATATGCCTTACTCCAATGCTTTCATTTACATTTAGACTGTTTTGTCCCTGACCTATATGCACATTTGGTTATGCCTCCATTTTTCAGCATTTGGTGTCTAGTGGTAATACAACAGCATTTCAGAATGTGGCCAATATAAAAAGCTATTTTTTTAATCAAGCTTTTATCTCCCTGACATCAGCTTGCCTTTCCTCTTTGGACTGATGGTCTTCCAGTACCCACATGGTAGGTCACCTTGGAGAACTCCTCTGTATGTTGTGGGTCCAGAAAGTACCATTCATAATTCTAACAGTAAAACAACAAACTGAGCTCAGCAGTGAAACCATCATTCAGAAAAGCAGTCTTGTTCTGACTGAAGTTAAAAAACTGTTTACTAAAATAAAGCACGTATACACAGACAGCAGGGGTCTGTTTATCCAAAGTTTCATGCCTCAGACTGGTACTTAATCATGAGTAACTAGCACACCATGGTAAAATACATTTAGACTAAAGATTTAAAGTGACAGTGCACATTTTTAAAGACACTGACATAGCAAAACTAAATATTACTAGAAAGTGCAATACACGTGCATAATATTGCACTGGTGAAATAACTAATTGTCAATAATAATTTTCCTAGGCCCATAGACTTCACAACACACTTGACCAAGGTACCCTGGTTGGGGCAGCCTTCATTGACTTACTGAAGGAGTTTGATACGGTAAACCACTACCTCCTAATCCAACAGCTAACAGCCATAGGCCTCTCAGTTGACACTGTGGCATGGTTCCAAAGTTACTTGCACCCCTGCTCTCAGTGAGTCAAGATTGGTAATGTTCTCTCGGACAGCAGACCTATCCGATCTGGAGTTCCACAAGGATCCATACTCATCCCACTGCTATTCAGCATATTCTTAAACTGCTTACCTTAGAGCTGCCAAGGAAACATTTTGCTCTATGCTGATGACGCAGCGCTATTTACCAGCCACCTGGACCCTACAGAACTGGAGCACAGCCTTCAAAAGAATTTCATGAGGGCTGAGAAATGATTCAGTGATCACAAATTTGTCATGAACTACAAAAAAACTAAAACTGGTGTTCTACAGTTCCAAAAGCAAATACAAATCCTACCCGCTCTATATCCTAAACTCAGTGGGTGTACCTCTTGAACTAGTCCAGCACTTTAAATATCTGGACATCACAGTTGACAGCACCTTGTCCTACACATTGACTCTATAACCAAGGCAGTCAACATGTATTGGACTTCTATATAGGCATAAGGCCTGCCTAACCACAAAGGCCCTTAACACAGCCATTCAGAGCTCCATAGTCTTACTGGTAGACTATGGCCCATGGCTCCACCACCGACACAGCCACCCACCACCTCAAAGCTGCATTAAACAGTGCATGTTGGCTTGTTATGGGGGCTGCTAGGCTCACATACACAAGTGTGACCTTTATGGCCAGGCAAAATGGCTGCAGTTTTCAGGTAGACTCAGATACCAATCCTGCATTATGGCCAAAAAGGTCAGCCTTGGTCTTATGCCTCCTGGGGTATGGAAGCTGCTCAGTCCTTATGAGTCTAATCACCAGACTCAAAAGTCTGAAAGCCAGATATTCAGAATTCTCCATGCCCATGCCATGCTTGGCCAAAGGCCTTTTGCACACCAAGCTCCTAAATGACTTAACTCTCTTCCTCCTGACCTTTCTTCCAGGGGTAAAATTGGCCACTTTAAAAGAAAGCTTAGATGGTACATTTTTGAGGAATCCAGTTGTGTTTGCTTTCCTTAATCTCTTCTCTCATAATAATTACTTGAGCCTTAATTCCCACCTTCAGTTGTCTTTTTTCTCTGACTCCCAGCCCCCTCCCTCTATCCTGCCCCTATTTCCCTTTTCCACTTCCCCCCCTCCCCAGGCTGGTTGGAAATTCTTGTATACCAGTCACAACTCTGCCCTGTCTCTGCCTTCCCCTCTCTTCTTCTATCCTCCAACTCCCAGCCCCCTCGCTCTATCCCTTCTCACCCCTACCTCCCATTTCCCTTTACCTCTTCCTCCCCTTCCCCTGGCTGGTTGGATAGTCTAGTATGCAGGTCACAACTCTTCCCTGTCTCTGCCTTCCCCCCTCTCTCCTCCTATCCTCTGATGAAGCCCACTAGGCCAGTATGCCCTCTCCCTACTAATACTTTCCTATACTTAGCCTTGATAGTTTTTAAGTTGGTATACACTGGTCTGTAAGATCACACACAAATTTGTTCTACTGTAATGAAAATACTCTAATTGTATATTGTTTGACTACTGTTTCCTGTAACTTATTTGTTTGTCTTGACTCTGACGTGGAACCTACGTAATGAGCTTTTTCTCAAAGATGTTAATACAAGATTCCAATAAATAAATAAATAAAATAATGCTCAAAATCTGGTGACCAAAGCAGTGAGTTTAATAGCCTCCCAAAATATTATTTAGCAAACTGATAATTTTCCACATTTAAAAAGTCCCCCTCCTGTACATAACACTAATATGACAAGAAACATATTATTATTTGGGACAAAAGAGACACACCATTTTATCAATCATTTGTCCCACTATTCTGATAATTTGTTATGATGCATTTCAAAGGGCATTTCATGTAAGTTCCACAATATTCTTTAAAGCTTAAATGTTAGGTGCACATTTAGATAAACTAAACCTTTAATTACCGTTTCTGCCAAAAAAGGTGCCAATTAAACTCTACCATTTAACCCTGGGGCTTTGTAGACTTTCTGATAAAAGAGCCCCCTGACTTCCCTCCTCAGAAGTCCCCTTACCTTCCTCCTCAGAAGCTGATTTTCCAAATTCCATCCTCTTGGGCCCAGTCGAACCTTTTCCATGCCAAGAAAAGTGAACTCATATCCACTACCCTTATCACATGCCAAGACATTTTCTTCCACCCCCACATACTGATTTCACTAATATGTTCACCTATTCTTACTTAAAATTTATGAGCAGTTTTCCCCATATAAAAACACAGAGAATTGCATTGTGCCAAATAAATAATACTGCCTGTTACACAGGGTTATGAAGTTCCTGATCCAAAAAGTTTTATTTTTAGTTGGAACCTTAAAAATGTTTTTATTTTATATTTAAATTTGTTAACTGGGTAAGGACACTGGGCAAAGCCCTTTTTCAGGTCCAACCCAACAACAATCAACAATAAACAATACAAATACATAACTAACAATATGCTAGCAATTACAAACATCGACAGGTAAGTGATGTTTAAATTAAGCCTTAAATCCTATTGCTGAATTAGTAGATCTAAGGGAAACAGGCAAATCATTCCACAAACGAGTAGCAGTTGACGCAAATGATCGAAAACCAGAATTTCCCCTGTTAACAATTATTTTCAAAATAACTCCTTGATTTGAATGCAGATTAACGTAAGAATCCCTAAATTCCACCAAATCAGATAGTGGAATTGAATTCCCAGCATAAATAGCATGATGCATCAAATTACCAAGCGCATAGGCAAACATTAATTTGGGAGACAGCCAGCCCAAAGAAGAATACAAGACACAATGATATGTCAACTGAGGGACACCAAGAACAAATCAACAAATATTATTATAAGCCACACTCAGAACCCTATCCTCCCTCACCACCAAATTAAAATATAAAGGAGAAACATAATCAAAGTGCGGCAATAAAATACCCATAGCAATAGTTTTCTGAGATTCAATAGATAAATAAGCCTTACATTTATATAGCAAACCCAGTTTAGAATTAATAGTTCTACTAACAGCCTTAACTTGGGGAAACAATCCCAAGCTAGGATCTAGAAGAACTCCTAAATACTTGAATTCATTAACCTGTTCTAATAAATCACCAAATCTATCAAGTATATGTAAACATGGATTCAACTTTAGTCGAGGAGCACTCCCAAAAACCATGCACTTGTTTTTTTTTTTACGTTCAAAACCATTTGATTTTTCAACAACCAATGACCAATTGTATCAAAATCTCTCTGCAGCCCTATATTAACCTGCTCAATGTTCAAACCCTGGTTATATAAAATTAAATCATCCACATAGAGAAGACAATGACTAGCTGAAAAAATAGAGGGGATTTGATTTACGAATATTGAAAATAACAGGGGGCCAAGAATGGACCCCTGTGGAACACCTCTAGAATTAAGCCGTAAATCAGATAGTGAGGGCTCAATAAACACTTGCTGGGATCTTCCTTCTAAAAAACTCCTCAGAAAGGATATCACTAGACTGGAAATACCCATACTTCTTAACTTCAAATAAACCAAGGCATGTTTTATTAAATCAAAGGCCTGGGTCAGGTCCATGAACACCGCCCCCCATAAGAAAATCTCTATCACAACCATGGAGGACGGTGTTCGTGAACCTGACCAGAGCTGTTCCAGTAACCCTACCCTTCCTGAACCCATTTTGTTCTGAACAGGGAAAACCATTAGATTAAAAAAAAATCAGTTAGCTGTTTTACCACCAACTTTTCTAAAAGTTTACTTAAGGGATTCAATATTGAAATGGGATGATAATCATTCACTGTATCTGCTCTTGCCTTTTTCGGGATAGGCATCACTCTTGCAACTTCCCAAGCAGATGGAAATCTCCCAATTGACAAAAATAAATTAAATAAAGAACAAAGTAGATCTCCGATAAAAGGTGCAACCAGTTTCACAAACCTTATATCCAACCCATTGCCACAGTCTCCAAACTTATTAGATAATTAACATAGTAACCTCAGCACCTCAGATGGGTTAATACAACTGAAATGTGAGCTTGACAAGCCTTCAGATAGGCTGGCTACTGATGGAACATTTGAGTTAATATCACAATTACCAACATTACTATCACAACCCGAAACAACAGGGATAAGATGATCAGTATTTGTAAATTTGGCATTCAGCAAATCTGCCATCAGAAAATGGTTAGTAACCATGCCATCCAAAGAATTTAAATGGGAATTTTTTACCTATCTTTAGGGGATAACAAAGAATTAAGGGTTCCCCAAAAATGCTTAGAGTCAGAGGAAGCAACCTCAATCTTGTGTCGAAAGCAATCAATTTTAGCCTGTTTGATTTTACTACAGGCCAAGTTCCTTGCAGACTGATAGGTCTGCAATAAGGCCTCAGTAGGAGATAGCTTATAAGCTCTCCAAGCCAAATTTTTTTGTTTCACAAGCAATTTAAGAGCAGAGGTAAACCACCCATTTTGAACCGCTCGTAATCTTAGTTTACGCAGGGGACATAACTTTTCCTGTAAACCCAACAAATGTTGACAGACAAATTGACAGCACAATCTGGGTCTGGGATAGAGTTGAGAAATGACCAATCCAAAGCACAACATTCTTGATACACTAATTGATATGGAACCTTGTTAAAGTTCAGAGATAAAATTATACGAGGGGACAACCTCAGCACTTTAAAATTTAATACTCCAAAAATTGCCTGGTGATTACTTATTGAGTCTCCCAAGACCCCAGAGTGTGTTACCATATGTTTATTATCAGTAATAATACAATCTAATATTGAATGATTATCAGATAAAGAATTTAACCTTGTAGGTTGAACAATTAACCGGGACGTATTATAAGACTGCATAAGATTTTTTAGCCAAAGATATCAGCTTTTGCCCAATTTAAATTAGCATCCCCTGCCAAAACAAAATCCCTGTTTAATAGACTTGAGGCAATAGTATCAAAACTTTCTTGAAGACCCACTTTCCCACATTGAGGTGGATTATACAAACATCCCACAACCACTTGATTAACACCTCCTAAAAGCTGATTCAACAACAGCCAATCATTTTGTGATGTACAATTCTGGCTGGAGAGCAACAAAGAAGCATCCAAATAATCTAAACAATAAACAGCTATCCCTCCTGTGGATTTTTTACCCTTACGGTCTGAACAAAATAATTTATAACCAGGGATCTCATAAGCACTATCGGGTATCAAAAGCTTTAGCCAGGATTTGGATATCATGACCATATAAGGTTTATATAAGGAAGTGAAGGCCTCAGTATGGGCCAATGTAGGAAACATACTCCTTGCATTAACACGGAGAAGCTTAATTCCATGATTTAAGTGCCACAGAGAGTTATCACAACCATTATTGAAAATTTCAATGGTAGATGGACCAGGATTTGCTTCTACATCCCCAGCCAAAATTAACAATAGCAACAAGAGGAACAACATTTTCTGGCCAGACCAAAAACACATCAACACACCAAAACAAATAGAATATGATCCCCAAGCTAAAATTAACCCTAGCACATGCAGGTCAAATTTTTCAGAAAATAATAAACAAATAACATTTGAAATTCTATCCTGACAAATAAGTAAATTAGACATAGAAAAATCAAATAACCCTGATGTTGTGAATGACGCCTCATTATTAGTTAACACAACTCTGTCACTTACACTCATACAACAATATAAAACACCTATACATAAACACACTTGCCATGACCTCAATAAATCAATAATCAAAGTCATGATACTTCAATACACTTAACAGTTAAAACTAAAACCAACCTCCCCAGACCTCCCACTCCTCCCTTGAACTCCCTCAAACTCCCAGTACTTTACAGCACTTCACTGCTGGAGCCAGTGGTGCCACCACTTCAAACGCCACCACATTTGGGAGCTGGAAATTTGAAACCCTCTCAACCCCCTCCCACTGGGTTGCCACCGCCAATGAGGGGGAGTAGTCACGGCACGCAACAGAGACTTAACAGGCAGTAAAGTGCAGCTGCTAAGGAGACACTGAATCCCCTATGATACTAAAGGCACAAATAATAGCAGCAGAACTGATTTAAATTATGCACATGCCCCATAAACAGCAGCAAAGCACTAGTCACAGATACACTAGAGTTCCCTACAGTACTTTAAGGAGCACACACAAGCAGCAGGTAATTATGAGTACTCAGTTGCACAATCTCAAATTCACAAAAGTTATTTTTCACATCAGTTGCACAGTCTCAGTTCACAGCAGCAAGGCATACATCCATTTAAAGCAGAATCTAAAAACGGCTTCAAAATAAAACAAACTTTAGATATATTCACCTTCTCTTGCAGCACAGCAACAACAGTCAGCGTGTTTCCTACTTAGCGCCTTCTGGTAGGGACTGTTTCAATCAGACCACCATATGTTTCCAGTAATGACAATTCTGTGTAAATTGAAACAAATTAAGGCTCCCCAATTAGCTACAAACATGCAGTGGTAAGCTCTCAGTTCAGATGGAGTTATGAGAGCTCGAGGAAGCCTGCCACACTCCCACAAACTCCTAGCACTTTACAGTACTTCACCACTGGAGACGGTGGTGCCACCGCTTCAACAAGTGTTGGCCGGCCCATCAGTGCAGCAGCTGAGTTTCCGTTTGCGGTGCTGGCAACCCAGGTTCAGGAATGGACCCGGGTCACTGGAGGGCTGGAAGAGGGCAGAAGGATGGAGTGTCCTGGGGACAGCTCTCCTTCACTGGAGGAGGGTGGGTATCTCATCCAGCACTCAACGGACCCCTGGCAGAGGCCAGGGGTGCCACAGCTACCAACAAGAAACAGTACCAAGGGGGCAGGGATGCAGGACATTATTGCACATCCCCGCTCTCGGTATATGGTAAGAAACCCCTCCCACAGTCTGCCATCTCTGTGAAGCCTGCCTTCAGCTTCAGTTAGCCTCCCCAGATATCCACAAGGATCACAGCACCTGGCCAGTGCCACGACCCCAACCTCAGAGGGGTAAGTCAGGGGTTTCTGGGGAACAAGCACAGCGGGAAGGGGGAAGCCAAATGAAGGCGCCATGACCAGGCAGATAATTGGTGGCAAGACTGCGGGGGACGAAAAGATAAAATAAAAAAAATAAAAATGTTGCAAGTATTAATGTGGGTACTTTGAGTATGATTGCCACATTTGTACATACCCCATGGTGGATCTGGTGGCCAATTTCCATCTCTCCTCCCCTTTTCCAGAGGTTGGATGCTGCTCACCATATTGTCCGATAAATTATTAGCTCACCTAAAAATACTGTAATTATATTTTGAATTCTTGTACGGCTGCACAATATAGGATCCAACTGTGGAACGTGCCAGTTCTGTTTAATCAAATTAATCACCTTTTGTGTATTATATAATAAGTAGTAACACAGTTCAGTTTGTTGTCCATGTGTGTCCTGTTCTTTTTATTTATTGAAATGTTTCACCAGGAAGGCACACTGAGTGACAAGTCGCTCATCCCGGTGCTACCCTGGGGGGAAGGGGTACAATAGGAATGAGACATTAAACATTTAAGTTACAAGATCAACATTAACATACAGTTGTAAGGCAAGTGTTACAAACAGTTTTACAACAGTGTTGCATGTAATAGGTAGAAAGATTCGACAAAAATAAGTGTCAGGTTGAGAAGTAAATAAGTGCTTACATGAAAGAAAAGTGGGAAAGGAGGGTGAGGGGTGAGGTGGGGAGGGGGAAGAGTCATGTCCCTGGAGACCCCTTCAGGATGTGAGAAACCCTGCAAGGGGACTGGGGGAGACCAGAAAGAAGGGGATAAGGCAGTGTCCCAGAGAGACCCTATCAATATGTGGGGAACCCTGCAAGGGGGCTGTGGGGCTAGATAGAAAGGGGATAAGGATGTAGGGATTTAAAGAGGGAGGAGAGAGAAGGAGGAGAAGGTGTGACTTAATGCTAGGCAGGGGAATAGGATCTGACCCAAGAGAGGACCCTTCAGGATGTGTGGTACCCTGCAAGGGGGTTGGGGAAGGTCAGTAGCAGAGGTTAAGAGAGAAATAGGTGAAGGAGGGAGGGAGTGAGAATCGAACACTTGAGAGGAAGAGAGTTCGCACCTTTGGAGGGGAAGGGGCCTAATCAGCAGTCCATCAGGATGCATTGGACCCTGCTAGTAGTCATGAAAAGCCAAGACAGAGGCTAGATAGAATAGGGGAGATATGCTTAGGCTTAGTTTGACCCCTTCAGGGTGCTGAGAACCCCGCAAGGGGACTGTGATGGCCAGGGAGAAAGGTAGATGGGGGAAGGGAAGGAGAGGGGACAAGTCTAGGCACAGTGGGACCCCTTCAGGATGCTGAGAACCCTGCAAGGGGACTGTGAAGGCTAGGGAGAAAAGGTAGAATGGGGGAGGAGAAGGGAAGGAGAGGAGACATGACTAGGCACAGTAGGGTCCCTTCAGGATGCTGAGAACCCTGCAAGGGGACTGCAAAGGCTGGGGAGACAGGTAGATGGGGGGAAGGAGAGGAGACATGCCTAGATGCAGTAGGACCCCTCCAGGATACTAAGAACCCTGCAAGAGGACTGCAAGTCTTGGGCGATAGGAGGAATAGTGGGGGAAGGGAGTAGATGAGAGATACAAGCCCCTTGATGGGGTAGGAGCAGGACCCATGGAGAGCATTTTTACATTCTGTGAGAGATCAAGGGAGGCCAGTAAGTGGGAGCAATTTGGGGGAAAGTGAGAAGAGCTAGAAATTTTGGTGGTGGGGTGCACAGGGTAAAATGAAGGTGATGGCATAGGGGTAGGATTTGTCCAGGGCTTAGAGGAGGGAAATAGGGAGGAACATGGCAGGAGCAGCTATGTGCATGGTAGTTTTTGAGGGCAGAGCTGATGGAGTAGGTGGAGGATGAATGCCGGATTTAAGGGGGGATGGAATTCCAAATTTTTGGAAGGTGGTGAGAGTAACCGGATTGGCCGATTTGGGTGGATCTGCAGGGGACTACCAGAGTGTGGAAGTCGGCTGATCTAAGGGAATGGGAGGATGGGGGGGTGTTATAAAGGAGGAGGTGAGGTAGGAAGGGAGCTCATCCAACTAGTGCTTGGAGGTGAATTTAGCACAGTGGGAGAGTCACCTATTTGTAAGAGAGGGGAAGGATAGGGCATGATAACGATTGCAGTGGTGGGTGCGGGGGGGCATCCAGGGGAAAGTGGCAGAAGGAATTGAAGAGGTTACTTGGTCTCAATAATTAGTTCCTGGTTTTATTATTGTTTTTTTTTTCCCCAGTAGCTTATGTTATGACTCTCTCTGAATAACCCATCTCCCTGAACCTATCTTGGTTCCATGTCATAATAGCAAAATAAAAAAAAATACGTGTCATAATAATAAAATATAACAAGCATTTGTTAATGCTGAATGTTTGCTTGCTGGTATTAGCATTGGAAATGCAGGAGTTAGACAGATGCAGAATAGGAATGGCAGTGAAGTATTGAACTTCACGTCAAGCCACCTCCATCCTCTAGAGAAGGACAGGCATTGGAGTAAGTGTTTGGGTCGTCTCCCATGACGGTCATGCCATGTTACCTCCTCCTATTCTGCAGACACCAACATGTGTTGAGGTGTGCCTTGGGGTGTTTGGCTTTACAGTCACCCCATTCCATAAGGACAAACGCTGAAATGGGTGCCGTATAGGACAATGAAGTGAAGTCTGGGGCCGAAGAGTCCAAGGTACACCTTGATGCCTGTCAGTGGCTGGGGGGGTGGGCTTGGGATGGCATGAGCAGTACAGTCAGCAATGCAAAGGCACACCCCTATGCCTGTCAGTCTGTACAGGTGGGACATTATGGTTAGAAACTCTGATGTCCTGGGCGTTTGTTGGTATTTGTACTGCTGATTTTCAGCATGGCCTTTTTGTGACCCCATCTCATGAAAGCATTTGGGACCTCTTCTCACGAAGAGCGGCAATGTGATTTTGTCAATGTGCCCAGAACTTTGAGTTCCAACAGTGACCATGCCATTCTGCGCCACATGTACGAAAACACAGATTGGGCAGGATGTGAAGAATGACAGCTGTACCATCCATAGGGAGGTGTGAAGAGATAGCAATGTTGAAAATCTGTAGTGGGAATATTAAAAAAATGCTCGCACTTCCGAGCATACGTGGAAACTGTGCAATGCATGCACATAACACAGTCATTTTATGGACTTTCATCACCAAATTTTCAACATAGGCATTTTAGGACCTCTGCTCATGAACAGTGTCACTGTGAATTTCTTAATTTGTCCCAAACACTGATTTCCCACAGTGACCATGCTATTCTGTGCCTGAAGTGCAAAAACACATTTCGGCCGGGATGTGAAAAATGACACTGTTCATAAGGAGATGTGGAAAAATGGCAATGTTGAAAATCTGGAGTGAAAATATTACAAATGTGTGAAGTTACGAGAGTGATTGGAAACTGCGCAATGCACGCTCGTAATACAGTCATTTTTATGGACTTTCATCACAAAATTTTAACATAGGCATTTTAGGACCTCTGCTCATGAACAGTGTCACTATGATTTTCTTAATGTGTACTGAACACTGATTTCCCACAGCGACCATGCTGTTCTGCACTGCAAGTGCAAAAATACATTTCGGCCAGGATGTGAAAAATGACAGCCGTACTGCTCATAAGGAGGTGCAGGAAAATGCCAATGGTGAAAATCTGGAGTGAAAATATTGTAAATTTGTGAAGTTATGAGTGTGCATAGCAACGGCGCAATGTACGCTTGTAAAACAGTCATTTTTTGGATTTGTTCCACCAAATTTGCAGCATAGGCTTTTTAAGCCCACCTCATGAACATTGGCACTGTCGTTTCATTAATCAGTCTCGAAAGGTGATTCCACGCAGTGACCGTGAAATCACCTCTCGGGACCGAATAATGCCATGACAGTGGTTGAATTCATGAGAAGGGGTCCTAATAACCCCATGTTGAAAATTCGGTGCCAAAATTCCCAAAACTGCCTGAGATATGCAACAAAGTTGAAAAAACCCTATTTATGCCATTATACAACTCAACGGCATTTCTTCAGTTTGCAGTCGGCTTTGAAGAGTGCAGACGTGTTCCCGGTCCACTGAAGATCATCACACCAGGATCCAGAGGTAAGTATGGTTTGAGGGGTGTGTGGGGAGGCAGGGTGCACAGAGGGTGGGCACAGGTTGGGGGATAGGGCTGCCGGATTCAATGAGGGACCATTTTCTGATTTATAGAGGGAAAAAAAAACCCATTGCGGGACAGTTTTTAATTCACAGGAACATTTGGCATGCCAGTGTTTTAGTTGGGGGGCTGCAGCCACGGGGGATTGGGCACCCGTCAGCACAAAACCAACGTGTTTGGGCAACATTATGCTGATGGGGAGTGGACTCCTGTCAGCAAATTACACTGGGGGAATGAAGCCAATGAGGATTGGGGCTCTTGACAGCACAAAAACTGTTTAGGGGTAGCACATGCTGACGAGGGGGGTTTGGCACCCCCCCTTGGCACTAGGGGCACCCAATATTGTTTGTGAAAATTGTGGCAGCTTGCTGCCCCATTCACAAACAATATTACACTTGGCAATGTTCTGATCAGCAATGACGGGTCGTTCCCTCATTGCAGCAGAATGGCTGACACTGCAATGACGAGGTGGCCCCTGATTGCTGCGGTGAAAACATTACAAGTTGGTGGCACTTTTGGAAGCCAGTGTCATCAGCACACTGTGCCTCCATTGGTCCACCAGTGCCAAGCCCCCAAATGCAGTGCCTCCGTTGGCTGCCACAGTGTCATGCCTCCACAACCCGCTTCTCTCCTAAGCTGCCACATAATGTTTCTTGTGCATGTGTGCAAGCAAACATAAAAAGTGACCTGCACATAAGCAAGTGCACATCACTGAAAAGAAAAGCAGTGACTGTGCACAACAGCGGACCCTCAATAAGCGAGGGTCTGCAACACCAGGGTGTGATACTAACAAAACGTTTTATGCGGGGGGCTATGCCCCCCACATACCCTTTTCTAAAGATAATCAGCTCCTGGGGGCACTGACACTGGGGTATCAGAGACAACTCAGGGAGGGCTATTCGGGGGGGAGGACTCGAGTCATCATGGGAGGACCACATTTAGAATGGCGGGGGACCATGTACCTCAAAATGGGGAGATCAGGGAATGAAACAAAATAAAAAAATATTCTAAGTACCTAGATCAGTAAAAAAACAGTATTGTGCACACATGCCTGGCCAACCCCAAACCTGGATCCTCCCACACTGTGGACATGCACCCTAACCACCAGACCAAATGATCAGCTGGGAACTGCTTGGCCAAATCACTCTCACATACCTGATCCTTACACCTCCCTCTTCTATTCACTTTCCTCATCACTCCCTGTTCTTCCCCTCCAACCCTTGCTATTACAGCGCCTCACTAACCTCTGACACTCACTCACATCACTGCTGCTAAAACAGAGTCACTCAAAATTAAGTCACTCAATTTCAGAGGCCTACATAATGATATACCAAATTAGGCAAGCTACAAACCTCCGTGTAAGGCAGGTGAGCAAGGAGAAGAGAAAAAGGAGACCGCTATGGTTCTCTAAGGAAGTGACAGGAATGGTAAGAGCAAAAAAGGGCATTTAGAACATACAAAAAACACAGAAGGAGGGGGATAGGGGAGCTTACCAAGAGTAACAAAGGGAGGCAGGGAAGGCAGTTAGAAGCACAAAGGCACAGACAGAGGAAAGGATTGCCAAGTCAGTGACAAAGGGAGATAAAGCATTTTTAGACACATAAGTGAAAAAAGAAGGACGGGAGGGGATAGTAAGACTGAGAGGGGAAGGAGGGTGCAGTGTGGAAGAGGACCACCAAAAAGTGGATTTATTAAAGAACTATTGCTGTTTAGTATTTATGAAGGAGTGAGAATAGGAGTCAGAGGTTGGTGGTAAACAGCAATCACTTCAGAGCAGACAAAATGACCAGTGGAGTACTACAGGGATCAGTACTAGGGTGGGTCCTCTTCTATGTCTTCATCAATGACATTGCAGAAGGGCTGTAATGGAAAGTATGCCTGTTCGCTGATGACACAAAGCTCTGCAACAGAGTAGACACACCAGGAGGAGTGGGAAAAGTGAAAAGTGGTCTAGAAAAGTTGGAAGAATGGTCAAGGGCTTGGCAGCTGGGTTTTACATAGAATCATAGAAACATAGATTTTGATGGCAAATAAGGACCGACTGGCCCACCTAGTCTGCCCATTTCCCTACTTACTTAAACTCCAGATCCTAAACGATCTGCAGCTTACCCTTTCTTTCCTATCACTATGGTTGCCTTCTGTCTATCCCATGCATTCTTGAACTCACCAATCATTTTAACCTCTATGTCCTCTGCATGGAGGCTTTTCCATGCATCCACCACCCTTTCTGTGAAAAAATAGTTCCTCACATTACCCCTGAGTCTCCCTCCCTCCTTCTAGCCACATGTTGTTACTCCTTGTTTTTGCACATCTCTTTTTTTGAAAGATGCTGCCTTCCTGGACCTTGTTGATTCCCCTAGGTATTTGAATGTCTCTCTCATATCCCCCCTCTCCCTCCTTTCCTCCAGGGTATACATATTGAGGTATTTCAGTCTTTCAGTCTTTCCTCATGTTTTCTGGTGCATTCCTTTCACCATTTTTGTTGCCCTTCTCTGGCATGCCTCCATTCTATCAATGTCCTTCTGGAGATGCAGTCTCCAGAACTGAACAAAATATTCCACTTGTGGCCTGACCAATTGTCTGTACAGTGGCATCACCACCTCCTGTTTTCTACTGGTGATGCCCCTTTCTATGCACCTCAGCATCCTTCCGGCACTCCCCACCACCTTTTCACATTGCTTGGCCACCTTCAGGTTGTCTGTTATGTTTGCCCTATGTCCCTTTCAAGTTTAGTTGTTGTTAGTATCTCTCCCTCACCAATTTGGTATTCCTCTCCAGGATTCCTGTGGCCCAAGTACTGTACATGGCTTTGCACTTTTTTGCATTGAATTTAAGCTGACACACTCTTGACCACTCCTCCAATTTGCCTAGGTCTCTTCTCATTTTTCCCACCCCGTCTGGAGTGTTTACCCTATTGTAGATCTTAGTGACATCCATAAAGAGGCTTCAGTTCCCTTCCAGTCCCTCCACAATATCACTAATGAAGACATTGAAGAGAAGTGCAAAGAAGTGCAAAATAATGCACTTGGGGCATAAGAACCTTGGGGCAAGATACCAACTGGGAGGAGAGGTATTAACAGTTACAAAGCAGGACAGAGACCTGGGGTTGATCATTTCTGATGACCTTAAGGCAGGGGAGCAGTGTGACAAATCAGTTGGGAAGGCTGGAAGGATGCTGGCTTGCATAGGAAAGGGAATCATTAGCAGAAGGAGGGAGGTAATAATACCCCTATTCAGATCACTGGTTAGGCTGCACCTCAAGTACTGTGTACAGTTCTGGAGGCCCCACCTCCATAAAGCCATAGAAAGGGTGGAGGCAGTACAAAGGAGGGCAACCAAAATAGTGCATGGCCTGCATCAAAAGCCCTATGAGATAAGGCTCAAGAAACTTAACATGTACTCCCTGGAGGAAAGAAGGGAAGGGGGGGCTCTGATAGAGACATTCAAATACCTTACAGGCAAAAACAAGGTACAGGAGGGATGCATTTTCCACAGAAAAAGATGCTCAAGGACAAAGGGTCATGCTATTAGAAGGAGGGAGGCTTAAAGGAAATGTGAGGAAGTACTTCTTCATGAAGAGAGTGGTGGACTCATGGACAGCTTATCAGTGGAGGCGGAAATGGTGACAGAGTTCAATAATGCTTACAGGTAAATTTTGATGTCCTCGCAATGCTTTCTTTTAATGTTAGTTGATGAAATATTTTTAATTTTGGGGAGGAATGTATTTTTCACACCTTTTTCACATGGAATAGTACTTTGGGATGTTCCAGTACTTGATGGTGTCAGAAAACAATCTATGTTTGTCTGGGAAGACTGCAAGGACACATCAAGTGATTCAATGTCACTTACTGCTCCATTTGCATATTTTTATGGGCACAATTGTTTTTACATGTATAGAAAAATAATCCCAAGATCTCGCCTCCTGTGTGTTTTTGCCTGACTTCTTCATGGGCCATGATGCCAGCTGATGTGGTCAGCACTATGTACCCAAACTGACGAGATGGCAGCAAGTTGTTCTACCATTTCTCCATATCTCTTAGTTGAACATCAGATCTGGGGCTGATAACTCCACACTTGTTCGGTCTTCCAGTGAGATTAACAGGAATTTTCCCAGCTCTGTAATCGTCGATAATCTCAGACTTGCTAATGTAGCCGTGCTTTATCATTACTGTCAAAAACGTCATGATTACTTTGGAGCATGGTCTAATGAGAATCTGACCTTTGCTCCTTTTCTCTGCATTGTTGATGCTTTTAAGAGTATGAGCAACAATGTTCATACGCACCATGGTGCTGGTTCTGTTTCCAGTTCATTGTCACTATGGTCACCACCACCACCACCACCTCCACTACATTTTCATTTCATTTTCATTTATTTGATTTACCAGGAAGGTGGACTGGGTCAAGGACCCATTTTCTGCCATGCCTGGGGGAGGATCATACAACTGGAGTACACACAAACATTGAATACACAAAACAAAATCAGTACAAACACATGACAAAATAAAGTTCTATACAATTGTGTCTCAAACAAATATGTACAATATATATAATACATAATCAATATCTGTGAATATAATAAAAATTCAATGAGCTTAAATAACCTCATCAAAATTACAACAAATTTAAGTAGCCTCATAATAACAGCAGATGGATTGCTTTGTCAAATAGTTCCTTATGTTATTCTTAAAAACATTTTTCTTTACATTAAATTCAAATCCCAGATGTATCGAACGTTTTGACAATCTTGTCCCATAAGTGATCAGTGTTCAGCAATTTTTCTATTGATTTTAATTTCTGTAAATTGTTTGGTCGATGTTGTACATAGTACTCTTATTTTATTCGACCACCTAAATCTATCATATATTGTTAACTGAATCTGTGAGTCTAGTATGTTATTTATAAACATTAGTATTGTGTTCATGATTCTTTGTTTAGGTGGCAGAATCCTGAAAGTTTGATATAATTTGCAGCGATGTTCATTTCTATTTGTGCAACCAATAATAAATCTCATTAAATGTTACTGCATATCTTTGCGGCAACATATCTAGTGCATTGTTTAAGATAATTGAATTATATTCCAAAATTGGCAATAATATTTGACTCACTATTGTCTTTTTGACTTGTGCAGTCAAACTGTTTTTTCTAACATTTTTGACAATGCAGGCAACACAGATATAGGTCTATAATTGTTGCCCAACTGCTTGTCACCAGTTTTGAAGACTGGTGTTAGATAAATTAAATAAATAACTGGGCTAGACAGTTTATCTGCAACTAATTTCAGTAGCGTTAGAGACAACTCATTTACACCAAGGCCTTTGTTACCATGTAGTTTTTCTAGAAGATGAAAAACTTATGTTCTTTTATTTCAAAAAAACTAAAGATTTGTGGGTTAGTTTCATCTTTTGAATTGCTTTGTCTATTTAAATCCAGAATTGTGTTTTTTTGCCATGTCATTTAAATTCTCAAAATTATGATCTATCTGTTTTTTTATATTGGGTCATATCCATAAAAAAAAAAACTCACTGAAAGCATTTGACACATCCTTGTCATTCCTCAATACAGTTTCTCTAATTTGAGCCAGTAGTATGCTGGGCTGCATAGGGAGGTGAATCACAAGTCACAGAAGGGAGGTGGTACTGTCACTTTACAGGGCATTGGTGTGCTTCCACCTGGAGTACTGTATACATTTCTGGAGGCCACACCTTAGGAAAGACATAAATAGGATTGAAATGACACAGAGGTGAGCCACAAAAATGATTCAGGGTCTGCATCAAATGGCATATGAGGATATGTTGAGGGAGCTCAACATTTACTCCCTCGAGCACAGGAGGGAGAGGGGGTACACGATTGAGACATTCAGGTATATCAAGGGTATAAATAAGGTAGGGTTACAGGAGCTCCTACAGGAGAAGAAAAGCATCAGAACTAGAGGACATAATATGATGCTCATGGGTGGGTGATTCAGGAGCAGTGTTAGGATGTTCTTCACTGAGAGGGTAGTTGATCCATGGAATTGTCTGCCCTGGGAAGTGGTGGAGGACAAAGTGGTAAACAAATTCAAACATGCCTGGGACAGTCACAAAGGTATCATGTCACAGAAAGGATGGGGTGGGGGGTAGTTACCCATATTTGGTTCTACATCATAATGGTGATCAAGGAATAGTGATCACCATTAGGGCGAGTGTACATCACCGAAAATGAATTTTGGCGATGCACACTCATGCAGGAAGAAAAGGATGCTTGAGATCTACTTTTTTTTTTTTTTAATGCAGGGGCCAAGCCCCCTGTGCCTCTCACACTCTATTAATGTGGATTCTCAGCTGCACGGGGTGCATGTTAAGCGGTGAAAACTTGCAAAATGAAAGCCGGCTGCACAAAAAAAAGAAAAGGCGCTGCGCCGGACCTGATCCCTGCACCTCCCAACCGATCACCCTCCCCACTACGCTAGTAGACCAGCTCAGCGACTGCCTGCCACACCCCTTCCCACATACCATCCCTCCCCTGCCTCTCCCCCATGCGTGTGCATGCACATGTATACGCACGTACTTCCCATCACCATTTGTTGCCTACCCCGGTATCTGGTCACCCCCCCGCCAGGTAGCCCTGAACACAGGCACTGTAATTGAGTCGACATATTTGTAGGTGCGCAATTGCGGTCACCTTGTTTATGGGTTACCCCCATATTGGGCAGAATAGATGGATCTTGCGGTCGCCTTCTGCTGTCAGTTTCTATGTTTCTATGTTGACCTTACCTGTACTTAAAGGGTGACAGAGTTCTTTAAATGAGTACCAAAATTTTCTCAGATTTAATAGTTTTTTTAGTTGTTCCTCTTTGTAATAAATCTGTTTAAATATTTTAATTTCAGCCTTACAAGTGTTTCTGATTTTACAATAATTATTTAAATAACTTATTGTACCCATTGTTTTATATTGTTTCCATAAAGAGTGTCTTATTTTAAATAACTCTGTAAATTTGGAATTTAACCAGGGTATATTTTTTGTTCTAATCCAGTGCTTTATGTGGGTGCATAATTGTTAATAATTTTAGATATTTGTACCTTAAAAAAATTCACTGCATCATTTATATCAGTTTTATTATACAAAGGAGACCAATCAGTTTTGTCAGTTTCTGCTTTAAAAATGTCATCAGTCAGGTTCATGAAGGATCAGATCTCTTTAATATTTATTTCACTACCCAATCAATTGTTGTCCCCCCTCCCTCCCTTTTTATAATTTTTCCTGGTCTGAATGTTTATTATTTGATAGTAACCCTTCATAGCCACATTATTCTTTACTTTATCATTATTATTGCACTACTGCCCATACCAACCACATTGCCGCTTACCCTGCCCCACTCAATTGGGTGTTTTGCCTTTGCATGTTGCATCATTACTGATGTTCCAAAATGTGCTCCTTTGCCATTACTGACACTCTTTTTGCACAAACTGCATACAGCTCAAGAGTTTTCTGCAAGGTCAATATAAATTAAATTCCACTAAAGATTTACCCCTTTATGCTTTGTGCCATGGTGCCTGGCACTATTCCTTGTACAATCAAGGGACCTGGTGGAAGCCCTACACTGCCATTTCCTTGTTGAGATGAATTGTTCTCATTCATACTCATCTTCTTATTCTTACATTTAGCATATATATTTTTTTCTGCAATTGCCTCTCAAGCTTTACAGCAGCATCCTCTCCTACCCCCTCATGGAAACTAATGACCTTATTGCCATACGATTCAGAAAAAACTGCAAGTGCTGTCATCATTATATGGGACATAGCCTGGGCTATCTCATTCCCAGTCCCCACTGTGACTACCATCTCTATCAGCATTCGCTGCCTCAGTGTCTGAGCTTATTTTTAAGGAGAATGCCTCCTTGCATGCTGTTCCAGCAGCTGGAAGTATCCTGGCACATGTGGCAAAATGTTCAGTATCTCTATGAGTAACTCCAGTCAGTTCTTTCTGAAACATTACTATCATTTCATTGCTATCATGCTTTTTTGTTCAGGACATTTAGTACCAGTCCTGGTGATGTTATTATTATTGTCCGCTATTTTCTTCATTAGTGCTATAATTCATATTGTCCCTATCATTAACAGTTGTACATGAAGCAGCAATGTGTTTCCTTTTAGTAGACTTAGACTGGGAAATATGAGACATAGCACACACAGCCATGAAAGGATATTGTTTCACTAACTGCTGGAGATTCAGACAGTGTAGCTATGTCACAGTAACAGTGACAGTCTGGGTTCTCAGGGGCACCTCACAAACAGTGTGATACAGCTGTAAAAGGTTTTCACTATACTGCAAAGACAGACACAGTGTCTGAGTAAGTCACAGTAATAAATTACAGGGCTCAAGCCTCGGGGTGGGGGGGGGGCACTTCACAAACAGTGTAACACAGACAGAAAAGGATTTCAGTATGCTGCAGAGAGTAGACAGACAGTGTAGCTGAGTATGTCTCAGTAATAAATGAGAGGGCTCAGGGGCACCTAACAGTGTAATACTTTAATTTCAAACCATCTGCCTTCTGTTTTTGTCTGTCTTTTCCCCCATCTTGCTCCTTCTAAGGATTTGACTATGCTGCGGAGACAGACAATGCAGCTAAGACTATGTCACAGTAATAAATGACATGGCTCAGGGGCACCTAACAAACAATGTAATACTTCATTTCAAACTAGCTGCCTTCTGTTTTTGTATATGACTTTTCCCGCACCTTGCTCCTTCTCTGTTCTCTCCCCAGCAGCACTTCCTTGACTGAGGCTGATCCCCCAGGCTGATATTATTTCAGTCCCCCCCACACTATTTCTCCCTTTGCTCCATCATGTAGTGTTACTGATGGTTTTAATTTTAATCAACTTTTCAAGACAAGTTAAGTCTTTTCAGCCATGATTTATGCTGCAGAGCAAGTGCCCATGGAGCTGTTTCCAAGACTGCTGCCAGCTCAGTTCTGCACCACACAGGCTCACAGCAGACAGAGCACAGACCTTTGGACACCACTGCCCAAACAGGTGTCAGCCCAGTGGCATGTGCTCTGATTCTTTTTTAAGCGCCATGAAGGACCCCGCAGGCTGCCCTTAATGCCTGTTTCCAAGTCCTTTACTAGTTACCCATATCAAATTACCTGACCCAAGAATTACACTGTTATGTTGGGTAGGGACGGGTAGTACATTATCTGAACTACCCTTCTTGGCCAAAAATAGGTGATACCCACACAATCTGACTGAGCTACCCAGTGGGTAGCACATACCTACAACAGATTAAGCAGGTAAAAAAAAAAATAAATGTGCAAATGTTAGTACCAGAGTCTAAACTCTCTAATATAAGAGCAGCAATTTGAGACCCAAGGCTGGAAGGCTGAAGTTAAACCCTTCAGTGGCTGCTCAGAATGCTTCTCAAGAGGAATTATCTAAAAGCTGAAAGGTGCCTCTGGAGGCATGCATGACTCCCCAGAAGACATACGAAGGGTTATCGATGACCGTCTTTAAAGTTTTTGGCAGTAAAACTGATACATCTGGATGCTGGGATGACATTCTAGAGGATTTACAGTTATCTAATTTAACTGATGAAATAAAAAAAAAATAGTGTCTTCTGTTCAAAAAGCAGAGATTTTAGAAGCCATCCATTCTCTGGGTAACAACACTACGCCAGAAAGTGATGGAATCCCTGGGGAGGTGTATAAATTATTTAAAGAAGACTTGCCTGACATTTTAGGGGTGGTGTATAATGTTTTCTGTCAGAAAACATTCTGGGACACTACTGTATGTTATATGGGCTAATGCTTGGTATTACAGAGGACCTCCAAGCTGGAGGCCACTTAGTTTATTAAATACCAATTTAAAAATGTTATTAAAGGTCTTATGTAAAAGATTGGCAGACACAGCATCTACTCTTATTTCAAACCTGTGCCATACCAGGATAAAAGGTCCAAGACAACTTGGGTAAAATTTTCAAATGGCCCCTAGATTGACACAAGCTGCTGCAAACAGCATCTTGCATCAGAGCCTGGTCTGCCAGGGACCCTGCACCTGATTTTGGTATAGGAGGGGGTCCTAGAGCCAGAGTCTAGGTAGTTGCTTCAACTGCTCCCATGCTCCAAATAGGTGGTACACAGGAGTTGTTTGGCAGAGGCTGCTGTCACTCCCTGGCAGGCAAGAGAGTACCCCAGTGGGCTGCAGTGGTACACAATGTAAACTGTGACAACCTCACAATGCCATCCTCACCACTGCTAATGACCCTGCCCAACTTATGCAGACCCTTGCAATACCTAACTCGTCATGGTGCCAGCCGCTGCCATGCTGCTTTGCCCTGCTCTGGAGTACCAGCATGCCCCCTTCTGCAGGCACCCATCACATGCTCTCTGATGCTGCAGCATTCCTGGTGTGCAGCACCAGCTATATCAAGTGACCCTTGCAGAGTTGTGCAGTGGCCATAGATGCTGCCCAGTGATGGGTTGTGGTAGTGCAGGGGGTGTTAGAGCAGACCTGGCTGGTCTAGGCATGGAGGTAGACCATCATGTTCTAGAATCCCACTAATGTTAATGTGGCAGCTTGCTTCTGTCACAAGCACCACTCTGCCTTGGCACACCCAATTACATGGTGCATGCCTGGCACAAGCAGGTCTGGCACAGGTGGATCAGGGTATGCTGCAAGCTACTTACTAAATCGGGTTTGCCACAAGTCCTGATGCACCATGCCCATTGTGTCAGTTTCTTCTCATGCAAGGGACATGCATCAGTCTCGGACATTTGAAAATCTGGCTCCTATTTTTATTAGAGAATTAGTACAGCAGCACAGAAGAAGAGCATTGAAAGGCCTTCTCCTGGCCCTGAACCAGGAGAAGGCCATCAATAAAGTTAACCGTGCTTGCTTATTTACTGTATTAGACAAATATGGTATTCCAATTAAATTTACATGTTGGATTTGGTTTTTATACAATGCTAAAGCACAGTTTCCTGTAATAAATGGGTCTAAAGGGAAAGAGTGTGTCCTATAAGCTGCAGTCAGGCAGGGGTGTCCCATGAGCCCTATACTGTATTTATTTGTTTTCTAAACCCCATTTTGCATACAATAGATCAGGACACCAGTATAAATGGAATGGAAACAGCTCTGGCATACCTCTCAACTGTACCACATTACGAGGAACGTTCCTCATTTTACTTCACAAAAGCTCCCTGTTCCACATTGTGAGGATTTGTACCACATTTAATGTTAACATTTTAAAATGAAAATCTATAGTAAATGATGCAAAAAATATATCATTCAATTAATAACAGACTTTCTGAACATAAATGCAAACATTTAAACAGTGTTCTGAGCTTCTTAGGTAAAGATTTGCTTACGTGTTCCACATTTTGCTCATTTGTTCCACATTTTGAGAGGCAATGTTCCACATTTGGGGGACAAAAGGTTGAGAGGTATGAGCCCTGGGGGTGATGGCCCAAAAATCAGTTGCTTACACAAATGACGTCTATCTTCTGCTAGAGCATGAAGCTTCAGGGCTCTGGGCAATAACCATTTGAGAACTTTTCTAGTGTCAGGCTCTACGTTAAATGTAGGAAAAAGTTCAGGAACACATATTCATGTGACAGCTCCCACTGGTATCAAGAACATAAAGGGCATTGTTATAAAGGAAGAACCCATTAAAATGCGGGCACTCTACTTTTGAAACATGGACATGGCCTCTTTTAATTGGGCACAGCAAATGAAAATTGCTGAGGTGAAATTAAGTAGATGGTGCCAATGGCCTACATTAAAAAAAGAATGCCTTTGGTAAAGACCTTTTTAATACCCATATTTCTATGTCTTGGTTATATTTTCCCTCCCTCTTGAGTATGCGCTGCAGACAAACATATATAGTGTATTTTTAGACTTCTGTGGCCTAGCAGACTAAATGCCATAAAAAGGGGGCATGCTTATTGTGAAAGTAAAGAAAGGATGTTAATATGATAACCTCCTTTTTTTCATTGTATTTTTTTTAACTTTTAATATCAGTCCCATTTTATTAGGGAAACTTACATATGGATTGGTGATGTTTTAAAATGAATGTGATCTGCTTGTTACCTTTGGGAAACTCATTAGCTTTAGCGGGTAAGAGGGCAATCCTTGAGAGATGTCCTTGATACACAACACCATTTCCTGAAAATTAATTAATGGTATTTGACTCTGTCACTAGTCAGGGAGAACGCAGTCAAAAAACTGTATAAACATGTAATGAATAGGTCCTTTTATATAGAGCCAGTTTTCGACCCACAGTGTGGAGTCCCTGTGACAGCTATTACAAAACAACTCATGGAAGGCAGAAAAATTTCCCTCAATGTGTGGAACACAATATAGTTGTATGTTCGTGGGAGATGAAATGTGAAGGGGAATGCAAAACATAAGAGTTTTGAAGGAAGAGGATGTGTAAGGCCAGATTGTAATCAAGACATAGAAACCATGGATCACCCTTATTTCACAAGTTTGTACATTAAACAGTTTTGATCTCTTTTAGCCTCTGTATGGAAAATATCAGAATCTCAGAACATAAAGCATGCTGAATTGATATTAGGGACACAGGAAGGGCTTGGTCTAGATGGACACAAGGAACAGTATTGGTACAGTTCGGCTGTCTTAAATAATGGCAAAATTGGTGCCACTTTGTACTACAGAAAAAAGATGTCACTCTGCAAGTTGTGGTAAGAATGGTAACAAATGAGGTTACACGTATAAGAGACAAAGAATGTGATGTGTTACCACAAGAAATGTTTAATCATCTATGGAAAGGAATTAACTGGATCTCATAGATGGAAAACATGAAGGAGAAAGAGGTAATGGGCCTCTTTGTTAATTTGTTTTCTTTTTCTCTTTTTATTCTGATTTTACATATGTTTTTTCTTGTCATTACTCAGTACAGAGACTTGAATTAGTTAATTTTCTGTAAATACACTTTAGCACAATATGGTTATGGGCCTAGAAATAATGTCATGTAAATGTGTATACTTTTTAGATTAAAAAATTAACTCTGCTCTTTATTGCTAAGTGCCATGGAATATTTTACTTTTTTCTGGACAGTGACCAGAAATGGGCAGAAAGAACCTTAGTTTAACACCTCATCCAAAGGACAATACCTCAGTTGTGCAGCACTTCCCTCATGCTGCACAAGTGTCAGTTATGCATATTACCCTAAGTAACAGGTGTGGAGCTAGAACCCACAACCATCTGATCTTCCAGCCGCAGAGGCCAATGTGGTACTTACTAACAATGCCATTAAAAGTTTGAAGCTTCTGGAAATCCAACCCCCCCACCAAAAAAAAAAAAATAAACTGCACCAACAGATCCATGCAACTGCACCATAGTATCAGACAGGGAAAACGCCATCTATGGGGGTGACCCAACATTGTCTCCCTTAAAAGGGGCCTATATCAAAGTAGGGTAGCATTCTCTCTCTCTCTCCTCTGGCTATCCCAACTGGGCAAAAGATTCCCTACTGCTGTAGCATGAAAACATATAGGGATCAATATAATCTAGCACCCATCCCTGATCTACCTCCAGTCTAAACTCTCCTTTGTTACCACTGCATTACAGTGGGCAAATATTTTATTTTATTCAACTCTAGGATTACAAATACCTTTGAGCAGGAACTGCTCATTTACAAAGGTTCCACATCAAAAGATGGAAGGTTAACATAGAAACAAAGGAGGACAACAAAATAGAATCTCAAAAACAAATACAGTACATCATGAAGTGAGACAGCACTAGCAAAGTTAAGTTAGATTAGGAAACAGTTGGGTGGGGAGGGTAGGAGGTGGGTGAGAAGGGATTGGGAGGGCTGAAGGCCATTTTCTGAAGGGTGGGGGTAGGAATGAGAAGTGCAAGGTCGAAGGGACTGAAATACTAAGTGCCTACTGATGTGATGGGGTGGGTCAGGTAGGGGCAGAAGGGGGGAGGAGAAAGGTGTGGGGGTCAAAGAAAAGTGGCCAGAGGGAGGTTAGGGCCAAACAGTGACAAGCGTGATTGTAGAGGTGGTCCCTTTAGGAGAAGCAGTCAAATTGGCTGGTTGAAGAGAGGTGAAGCTGTAGTTGCCTTTTAAATGGTCCGAGCGTGGTAGTTGATAGTGATTTGCTGTGGAGTGTATTGAACCACTGGGGGGCCCTGTGGGTGAATGACCTCTGACTCATTGAGGTCTGGCATCTGGGGACCTGGAAGGTTTGGCTTAGAGCACTCAGAGTGTGCTGGGTGCTGCTGTGGGTGGTAAGGAGATGTTCAACACCTGGTGGCATGAGCCCGAGAAGAACCTTTTTGGTTAACCAGCAGGTCTGATATTTGATCCTGCTGAGGAGAGGTAGCCACCCAGTCTGTGCATACAGGTCACAGGTGTGTGTTACGTGGGCAGCACTTTTAAAAAGTCTACATGCTTTGTTGAACGCCACCAGTATCCTGCGGAGGGCAGTAAGAGAAGCGGAGCCATTGATGACTAGCCTGTAGTCTATGACAGAGGTGACAGAGCTATAGATAGCCAGTCTAAGGCCTCAGCAGTCATGCAGTGCTTATGCCTGTGGAGCAGTCCAATCCGTATGCTGGTGGCCTTTGCAACATTGTCAATGTGCTTAGCGTAGGAGAGAGAGCAATCCAGAGTATTTGAACTGTGGAATATGTTCCAGTGTAACCCCTGATTGGTTGTTGATGATGATTGGTAGGGAGTTATGTTTGCTCTGAGCATTGCAGAAAGTCATGACCTTTGTTTTGCTGTAGTTCAGGACCAGTTTGTGTGAGCTAAACCATTTCTCAGTGCGTTTGAAGTCACGCTGCAGCTGCCTCTCTAGGAGCTTGGTGTCGTGATGACTTGAAAACAGGACTGCGTAATCTGCGTAAAGCAGAATTTTCTGATGGCAGACACTAGGGAGGCTATTCAGGAAGAGACTAAAGAGTAGTAGTCCTAGGAAGGACCCCTGCGGTACTCCAGACAGGACTGGTTTCTTTTCTCAGGTGACATCGGCAATCCTAACTTACTGTACCCTTCCTTTGAGGTAGCTAGTGATCCAGAGCAGGGCATCATTGGAGAGCATGATAGTTGACAATGGCCTGAGTAGGAGTGAATGATTGATGGTATCAACAGCCTTCATTAGGTCAATGAACACAGCATCCACATGTTTCCATGGTCGAGATTGGTGTGGATGAACCCCGTAAATTCCAACAGTGCAGTGGTGGTGCTGTGTCCTTTTCTAAAACCATATTGTTCTGAGCACTGGATTTCATGTTTTTTCAGGTACTCGACAGGATGATCCAATGCAATTCATTCCAGGGCTTTTGATAAAGGAGGGAGGATGGAGATAGTTCATAGATGGATAGATGGAGTAGTTCATATGCAGGGACTTATCCCCGCTTTTATGTACCGGTGTGATAGTCGCCCTTTTCCAGAGAGATGGGAATTGAGCTAGGCTAAGAGAGAGGTTGAAAATCTTATTCAGGGGTTCTTGGATATCATCAAGGACTCATGCAATCAGCTTCAGATCGAGGGATTCCCTGCTGTAACCTGTGTAGTGGATGACTTTATGAATATATGTTCTGGCTAGGTGCAATGGGATCTCTTTGAAGTAGAATTGCGGGAATGTGTGATTGCGGCAGGAAGAGTCAAGGTGAGTACTGGTGGAAGGGGCGTTGAAAAAATCAGGTGGTAGGGCACTGTCCAGGTTTGAAAATGCATTATTTAAGGTATTGGCGATATTAATAAGGTCAAGCGTAGGAGTTCCGTTGATATTGAGCATGGTGGGAGGAGACTTACTTATTCAACACAGGAAAGAACATTAACATGTAAATCTAGTAAAATACAAGTCCAAATTGGGCCCCTTGAAAAATATCACCCACTGTGAGCACATTACATTTAGAATTCAGGGGAGGCAAGCAGCATACAGTCGTTAGTAAACTCAGCCAGCTGAACACTTTCAATAACTGGCACCATAATGATGTCTGCTCCCTTCTGCAGTTTCTTCCTCTACATAAAAAAGAAGTAATGTGTCCCTGTTTTCCAGCGCCATTTTACTTCAGCAGTTTCATAGTTGCCGGTGATTGCATAGTACAGAAACTATATATACTGCCCCAAGCATAATTTCCCCCACCCTGTAGCTGTTCTAGAAATAGTAACAGCCCCTGAATACCATATTAAAAGCTATAGATTGCCCTGAAAGTCTAATATAAAGTTTCCCTGGGGACTGTACTGTGCTGTAGGGGTGTGTCATATTTTGGATGAGATGTTAAATGGAGGTTTCACCTGCTTTTTTTCTGGTGCTTGTTCACATGGATGTTTAAAGATCCCATAGCACTTCTTGAAAAGCATATGGGAATTTCGCAGGTGTACTCGGCAAGTTTCCCCAGTCACTAAAATACAGTACCACCAACAGCTTATCCTGGTTCAAGTAGCAGTCAGTTTGCATCTGTGCCACTGGCAAAAGACTGAAAATAGGCAGTATTGTCAAGACTTTCTTTTCCAGTCAACAAGAAAATCAATCAGTCAATCTGCCAATCAATGACTGACTGAATGAATGAATAAATAAAATTAAACAAACAAAGAAATAAACAAGCAAACAAACAAATAAATAAATAAATACAATGTTTCTGTTGGGGAAAAGACCAAGGCCTAGATTTTCAAAGCACCACAAAAATCCGCAACTGTGAAAAAAAAACTGAAGCAAGTCGATCTTCAATTGCGGAGTCGTAGTTTTTCCTTGCAGCTGCAGTATTCTCAAAAATGGAGCTGGGGGATTGCCACTAGGGGGGCTTTCCAAGATGGCAGCATAAACGACTGGCTCTCTCACCTCAAAGGCTAAATCCTGCAGAATTCTGCTGTATCCGTGGTTATTAATCAACTAAAAGTACATATTGCTGTGCAGAGTGGAACAAGGATCTGACAGATACCAAGATTTCCACCATGCACCTTCTGAGCAGTGAACAAGCCAAAGGAAAACTTCTGCTGAGGAGAGTGGGGCCTACTGCTCTCAGCATGGCATAGACCCTGCAACCCGTGGTATGGGACCACATGTCAGTCAAGGGGATGTTTGGGCAGTTATTAACCCAGATAGCCCAAGTAAACTTAGCTACCAATCATACTGCCCTAGTGCTACTATCGCTTGAAGCCCACATGTTCCAGACAGAGCGCTGGGTGGCTGCTACAGCAATTAAAGTGCAGGACTTTTTAGTGTCCTCTGGGACCAGCAGCAAACTATCCTACAAATGCAGGGGAAAATCGACGACCTAGAGAACTGGGAGTGCCGGAATAAACCTCCAGTTCCTAGGCTTCCTGGAGTGGGCTAAAGAGCATAACACTGAAGGATTTCTGCAAAAGGCCCTGGCCAAAATGTTGCATTTGGACCCAGCATGGCCACTACAGGTGGAGCGAGCCTACTGCTCACTCGGCCCCATGCCCAGAGCCCATGACTAGCTGCGTCCAATTATAGCCCACTTTTCAGACTTCAGAGAGTAAGAACTGATAACGGCTAAGGCACGGAAGCTCAAACATTTGATCTGACACAACCACCAAATAAATATCTTCCCAGACTATTCCAAAGATCTCTCTGATAGATGATGGGCCTTCATGGAGGCCCATCATGCCATGCACAGGATTGGTCTAACATTTTCCCTGTGCTACCCGGCCACCATGTGGGTGAAGCACAATGGAGTCCCACTGCTTTTCACCACCCCAGAGGCCCTAACAGACTTTCTAAGGTGGAACTGGCCCAATGACCTCAAGCCACAAACACACCAGTCTAAAACTCCTCGGGGGGACTCGGAGGGGCTTGATATGCGATCCCTCTGTACATTGCAAGATTGGAGGACTAGCAATTGGCTCCCCAGAAGATAGATAGGAGATAAAATGTTTATTTTTACACAGGATAAGTACGTCATAAAGGAAAATACCCTGTTTACAAGACAGTCCTGTTAAGATGTTCAGCATTACACAACCAATATTCATATAACAACATAAATACATGAACATACATCACAAACTAGACAAATACAAATATGATCACAAAAAACACATAAAATATTTTAACAATTGCATACCATAGAAAAAGTAGATTTCAACATACAGTTGAACACACCATGTGAAGCAGTAGTGCACACGGAATGGGATAACCCATTTACTAGAACAGAAGCCTGATGTCTAAGTGTTTTGGCTCCATACCTAGTGCTACGCAGGGCAATAGATATCTTATTTTCATGTACTGTTCTATTTGGTACTCAGGTTGATGTTTCATTCCTAGCCAAAGCTGTATCTGAGATATAATGTGTAGGAAATTTTACAACAAACTTATGAAGTAGCTTTAACAAAGCCATACTATTTCTTGTATCTAGGGTATGCCACCCCAACTCTCCAAGCATATCACAATGATGTGTATGGAAGCTACATCCTAAAATAAATCTAACTAGTCAATACTTGACCTTATCTAATAATATCCATTGATTCACTACCCTGTATATATTACTACCGTATTCCATTGCAGGTAAAACCATTTGTTCAACCAAGGTCTCTCTAGTGCCTAAGTCTAGATACTTAGAAGTACGTCTAAGCACTCCTAACTTCCTATTAGTATTGCTAAGTATATTAGTGATATGTTGAGTAAAAGTTAACTCAGCATTGTATATTATTCCCAACTAACGGACCCTTGGGAAATCCCTCCTCCACAAGCAGAAAACGGCACTCCTCAAGACGCCATGAAAAAAGAGACCACCCCACAGAGAGATCCCATAAGGACAGTCCCGACGACCACTAGATGGAAACTGCAGCCAGTGAACTTCAAGATTTCCCCACAGAGAACCGCTATGAAGCACTAAATCTGCACTCACTGGAGCAGCATCCAAAGACCTCTGGTGAGCTTCTGGAGGCACCTCAACTGCATTGACTCCAGTTGCCCTCCCCTCCTGGCTCATGGGCAGCTCAGGTCACAGCCTCTATCAGGACCACTATACCAGAGAAACCTCACTCTGCTACCCCAAAGACTCCACCTTCCAGACACTGCAGTGCCAACCACAGCCCACTCTCTGCCTCCCTGGAGCACTTTCATATGCCATCACTGCAGGATCCAGTGCCTGCAATATCAGATAAGTAATTGCTTTTATTTTCTTTTTTCTCTCTTCCTGGATCTTAACTCAGGCCAGGCCAGGGATGATGGGGGACTTGGGGGTTGAGTGAGGACTACTGGCAAAGGCTCCAGCTGACACTGTCTTAGGGCCCAGGGCCAGGCCTCGGGGCCCCAAGATGACACTCATCTCTACCCCCCTGCTAGCTTCCACTCTTGCTGCGACTGCACACAGACAGCTTGTTAGCCCTACTCCTATACCGGGGTGGATGTACTGGGGTGAAAAGAAGCCAAGCTCAGACATTACTGATCAAGAGGAGGGAGTCATCGCAACCTCCTAACAGTGCTCCTACTGTTGCAACAGAACCCCCCACCTTTTCTGACATGTACTGCTGACTGTTTGGGGAAGCTTATACTGTGTTTGATGCTTCTCAGTTATCCTCTCAGGCAATATTAAGGCCCCCATACAGCGTTCCGTGGCCTGGCTTTATAGTGGGGAATGATATCAGGCTGGATCGTTTACATAGGCCCTGCCTCCCACATGCAGGGTTCCCAGAGTGTAGGCTTTAGGCTTATGCTTGCTCCAAGCAATCCACCAGCTACCTCTTCTCATCACAATGAGAAGTAGACTGATCCCCTGTGTACAGATTTTACATCTACTGGCCATTCGAGCACCCCCCAAGGCCCTTTAGTTTCAAAAGCTCAGGGTCACAGGCATTCCTCCCCTCGATGGTTTACCAGGCTTCCATCTAATTGTGCACTGGGTCTTAAGTTATGGGGTAGGGTAGTGCCCCCATCTGCTGGTACCTCTACTCCCCCCCATGCATGTCTTTTTCATGTCTCCTATCCCAGACTCTCCAACCTCTGGCATGTGATGCTGCTACTTTGCACAGCTCCAGACTGACAGCCTTCCCTCAAAGGCTAGAGGTAGGAGGGACTATCTACCAGTGGTTTCATACCTGACACCACAGGAGGATCCTAGGAAGATCCCCCCATGGGCTCTAACCTTAGCAGCTCTAGAGGACAGAACCCTATTATGCACCCAGGGAACAGAGGTGGGCCTTCAGCAGGTTGCTGCGGCCATTAGACTACCTCTACATCTCACATCTAATCACGCTGGTTATAATGCATATAGTTTATATGTTGCATTGTAGTATAATGTTTGGTTCTCACACACAAAACTGCTCATAAGTAATGTCTGCACTGTTGCTGTTCAGGTCTGTGTTGCACCTCTAACTGTCCTCTATCCATGCCTCACTGATATCTTGATGTTAGTGCTCTTGATGAGGGCCAGCACCCGGTTCACAGTATCTACTCCACTTTTTGATCACTGCTTCAACATGTGCCTGTTCTTCATTCCTAATGAGTAACAACACCTCTCAAACCTGGAATGTGCAGGGGATGAATACATCTGCCAAAAGGAAGGCTGACTACATCTGCCAAAATGAAGCACGTGCTGTCTCACCTTAAAAGACTGCAGGCTGGAGTGGCCATTCTACAGGAGACCAAACTAACTTCAGGGGACCATGATATACTAAGAAGGGATTGAGTGGGCCTGGTCA
Source organism: Neoceratodus forsteri (assembly GCA_016271365.2). Taxonomy (NCBI): domain Eukaryota; kingdom Metazoa; phylum Chordata; order Ceratodontiformes; family Ceratodontidae; genus Neoceratodus; species Neoceratodus forsteri. The sequence goes on from CM057453.1 coordinate 82,867,094, forward strand.
TTCATGCCTTTGCTCCAACTAGGAAAAGAGGGGTACAATACTCATTAACAAAAACCTTCACTGGACGGTCACAAAAAAGGTAAGTGACCTTATTGGGATGTGGGTAATAGCCCTGATGGCCACCCCACAAGGCTAGGGAATGTAGATTGCCCAAATGAAAATACACCATCCTTTTTCCATGCAGTAGCTCAAGAGATAGGGGAACTGACTAGTGAGAACACCCCAATGCTTATAGGGGGGACTTCAACCTTATAATAGACCCCATCCTAGACAGATGCCCCTCCAATATAGACCCTCACTCCAGAGGAGCCAAAGCACTAGCCCAACTCCAACAAGACTTGGCCCTCACTGACATTTGGAGAGTTTTTCACCCCAGAGAATGCAACTACTCATTTCACTCCCCAGTCCATTGCTCCCACAGCCGACTACACTTTTGGCTCACCTCCACAGACATCACCACGGCCGCCATAGAGGCTACCATCCTCCCAATAGTAATCTCTGACCATGCCCTTTTTCATCTGAGCTTCATATGGGACCCCCTCCTTCTCCTGTCCCTTGTGGTGACTGGATACCCTCTTACTGAGAGACCCTGACTTTGCCCCATTGCTACAGTGGGAGGCCACCTTGTTTTTTTCTGGACAACCCTGTCTCAGACACATCTGCTGGCAACACATGGGAGGCCTTCAAAGCCACCCTGAGGGGGTCATCATAGGATTTTCCCACAGAAGAAGGAGGAAGAGAGAGCAGCACATCTTGGAGCTGGAGATGTGGCTAAGAGAGGCAGAAGCCCACTTCAAAGATCTTCACAGTTCCTCTCTTGAGACCCAAACAGGTGGCCAGGTGGCCACCCTCAGGATGGAAATAAACAAGCAGCTTTCCAGGAAGGCAGAGGTATCAATTATATGCCTAAAACAAAAAATATTGGGAAGGGGTGAAAAGGGGGAAGATTCTTGCCCATCGCCCCAAAAAGCAACAAGAGGAAAGGTATATCGCTGAGCTGGTAGATACACAGGGGAAAGTTCAAACCAAGACAGAGGATATTAACAACATAATAGCAGACTTTTACTCTATGCTTTATTCTACTTCCAGAGACCCCAACCCAGAGGATGTCATTCCCTTCTACAGGGCCTTAACCTCCCATGCTCACCAATCAGCAAGCCCGGACATTGGAATCCCCCCTCACAACCTAGGAGGTGGTAGCAACCCTGCAATCCTTAAAGACAGGGAAGGTGCCCAGAGCAGATGGCTTCCCACTGGAAATCTGGCAACTCCTGCAGCAAACAGTCACCCCAACCCTCCAGCAGGATTGCTCTGAAGACCTAGAGAAAAGTGCCCTCCCGCCTTCATTTCCAGGAGGCGGTAATAACCATCCTCTTGAGGAAGGGGAAAGATCTCCAAAAAGCCTCCAGCTACATATCTATCTCACTGCTGAATACCGACAGCAGGGTACTAGCCAAAATACTCACCACCAGGCTCAATCCCCTCCTGCCAAACTCATTTATCCATCACAGGTGAACTTTTTGAAATGCCACAACAGTTCAGACCATATTAGGTCACTGTTGAACCTGATTCACAAGGCCAAGTCACTCCCCACCCCAGCTGCAGCTGTGGCAATTGATTTTGAGAAAGCTTTTTATTCCCTGGAATGGGACTTTGTCCAACAGGAACTGAACACAATGGGGTTTGGAGACAGATTCCAGGCATAGGTTTGAGAGATTTATCACTCTCCCATGGCCAAAGTCCGCACTAATTCCATGTTGTCCCCCCTTCTGGCTAGGTAGGGGAATTTGCCAGGGCTGCCACCTCTCGCCACTGCTTTTTGTGTTGTCCCTGGTACCCCTGGCTGTAGCCATCAGGTAGAATGCCCATATGAAGGGGCTGGAAATTGGAGGGGAGGAATATACCACCCTCATGTATGTGGATGACATCTTTATCCCTCTGGCAGACCTCAAACTCTCCATCCCCACCCCCCACTTCTTGGTACCCTTTCAGACTTCACCATATATTCCAGGTTATGACTGAACCAAACCAAAACTGAGGTCCTCCCTCTCAATTGCAAGTGCACCCCCAGTATAGCCACTGTGCAAAGCCTCCAGTGGGTGCTGGCTGGCATCACGTATTTAGGAATCCAAATCACTCTGTACCTAACCAAAATCTGAGATGCAAACCTAAAGCCCCTGCTGGCTGCTATCTGTACTGAACTGGATAGGTGGAGGGCCCTCCAACTTACCTTAGCAGGTAAAATCTAGGCCATAAAAATAGTCACTGCCCCTAAGATCACGTACTGTACATCTTATTTCACATTTTGTTGAAGCTTCCCCCTTGCTGGTACAGAAAACTTGTCACCTTGTTGAGGGCCTTTGTAAGGGAGGGTAAAAAGCTGAGATATAGTCAAAACAAACTGTGAGCCCACTGGTCAGAAGGGGGTGGTGTTTTCCATGGTTCGAAGGGTATAAATTGACCTTCCAGGCTACACAAATGTTTAAAAGTCTTGCAGGTCCTGCACCCGAAGCCTGTCAATAATTAGGCATGGAGCTGTTATACAGTAAAGTGGTGCACCTGTCTTGGTTGTTGTATAATAGCCCCCCATGGGAGATCCACAACCATCCCACAATTGGTCCCTCACCGAAGTACTGGGGGAAACTGCATAGGAGGCTGGTCACTAACCCCTCCCCTCTCAGCCTTACCCCATTGTGGGGTAACAGGAACATTACTGAGGACAACAAACCCATAGTCTGGCCCAAGTGGGCCGAGGATGGTTTGCAGTGCCTGCGGGACACATACAGTGTGCACCAGGAACTACCATCCTAGATACCTTTAAGGGACTGTGTGACAGCTGGGATATTCTCCCTAGGGACTTCTGAAGATATCTTCAACTCAGAAGCACTATTGATTACTACAGCTGCAAAAACTCCACCAGTAAACCCACATCACCAATCTTGCACTGGTTGACCCTAAAGAGAGGCCAGGCCAGCATCATATACTCAATGCTTAAGGGAAAAAAAATTCTCTATCCTTTGAAGCCAAAGTGAAGTGGGACACCACTCTAAACATCCAGATATCAGACCAAGAATGAAAGTCCTGCTGGAGGCTTGCCCATAAGGCTTAACCTGACACCAGGAGTGCTTTAATTCAAAACAAAATCCTGTAATCTTGGTACAGAACCCCTGTGGTGCTCCACAAGGCCAAGTTCTTCCAGGACTACCTTTGCTGGAGGTGTCAATCTGACAGGTGGGACCTGCCTCACATATTGTGGGGCTGCCCGGCAATCCAACCACTTTGGCAGCACTTCTATGCTCTTGTGTCTACAATTCTGCAGAAGACAGTGCCCCTCTTACCAGAGGTGATGCTGCTAGGCATCCACTCATCCACCCCTCAGTTCACTCCCCAGGATTAAAAATGGATTGCCATTCTGGTGGTGGAGGTCACAGGAGGTCCCCTCATCCAAAGAAGTGCTTATCTCCTTAACGCAGGTAACCAATTTGACATGCATAACGCATGTAGTGGAGAACACTCTTCCTTAGTACACTACTCTATGGCAGCCCTTTAATACCTTCCTGAAGCCCAAAACAGGAATTGGCTGAGCCAGCTTCACACGTGCTCCCCTGTCCTCCCTCCCCATTTTCAATAAGCAAGTTCAGAGGATGGACACCCAGGGCCACTTGCTGGGTTGAGTTATAGTAACATTTTGCAGCCCTTGGACATTCAGGTGTTAAATCTTTCTGTATCCTCTAGATGCTTTGTGTGTGTTATGTTTCTGTTTTAATGCAGGTTTGCTCCTAAAGGTGCACTGCCCTACTGCTACTCCAGGTACTACATCAAGGATCACCTCTTAGAAATGATACTCCAGGCCATACAGTACCAGGTAGGCATTTTTATACTTATTTTTGCATAATCTCGAATGCTTTAGGTCACCTACAGTCTTCATGTACAAGGCATATGTTGTAAGTCTGAACCATTAGGTGATCTGCACAACTGTTGCCCCCTTCTCCTGGAGTGTTTTGTGTTATTATGTGCTGCATTTGAACAAAGATCACTATGTTTTGTATGGTTATTATTTTTGAAACAATAAAAATCTTTAACAACAAAAAAAAGTGGAGCTGGTTTACAACTGGCTCCTCAATTTATGGCCACTTGTCGATTTTTTGGTGCAACTGTGGGTAAAAGCTATGCCTTGTGGGACCAGCCTTAACATCTCCCGTAGCTGCATTGACTGGAAATATGAAACTCCACAGGTGCAGAGGTTTTACCCTGTGTCTAGGGCTGTGAGTTAGGGCTTAGTCCCCAACCTGTTTGAATATTCAGCCCCAAATCGGTATACCTATAGTCCAGTAGTCAAAACCTGTTAACTAGTTCACACATTGTAAACTCACATCAAAGCACTGACAAAAAAAAGGAAAAAGAATCTCTTACCAAATACATTCAGCTGTCCATAGCTTTAGAGCAATACAGTTCAATTTCATTTCTTTTCCTCTACTGCATAATCCTCCTCTGATGACCCATTGCTGTTGCCTTGCTCTCTCTCTGCTTCAAAAAGGAGTAACCAATTTTTCGGCTTCTTTTTGGTCTGTGCATGGATCTATTTTTTGCCAATGGTCCCACACAGATGCACAGGAAATATGTTGTGAGGAATCGCTTTTTTTCAAGTTGAGCTTTACTGCATCGAAGCTCTTTCATTTGGTATATACTGCATAGGACAAATCCTGGAACAGCATGATCCATTGCCCCTCAAACTGCAGTAAATGTTTATCCATGGCTGCTTTAGTACTGTCTTTAATGGCTGAAGAAGCCGTCACCAAAGGGTTCATAACCCACCTCCCCGTGACATGGCTCTTTGGAGAGAAATGTGGTATGCTTTTGAGAGAAGTTTAGTCACAGCAATATTCAGGGCCTCCTAGAGCTACCTGTCTAGGAAGATCAGTGGCTTAACCCCCACAGTCCCTTCTGATAGTCCTAACACTCTAATGTTCATTGATCATATGGCATTTTCAAGTTGTTCCAGTCTCATCTTTAAAAAGGACTGCTCTTTGATCATCATTGCCACAATGGCCATTACTTTCCTCATACTCTATTCAGAGTTCTTAACTCCCTCTGCCATGTTTCCATCTGGTTTATTACTGTAATCAGCATGGTGGAATAGGAGTCTAATTTTTGATTCAACTTTTGTACCGCATTACTGAGTGCAGCAACAGCTTCCTGCAACAAGTCCATTGATGCTGGTGGTGCAGTCTCCTCCATAGGATCCAAGCCTGCAGTCTATTGCTTGTCTGATTTTGAAGCACTAGCACACAGAGCAAAAAGTCCTCATGCTTCTCTGAATGCTACTTACAAATCTTTTCACTCACCATCTTCAGTGTCTTATGCAGTACACTTTTAACTGTACACACTTTGAAAACTATAATGCAATCAGCAATAAAACCCAACAGTTTCAAATTAGTTCATGGACTTCACAATGGAGCTGCAAAGAAACATGCCTGATCAGCTCACCTGCTGGTCACACTGCCATGGTTTTTGTTGTGATCTATTTATCTTCTGATGCTTTCACAGGTGAAGCCTGCAAAAGTGAGGAAGATCTGGTATAGCTAGAGCTGAGACTGAAATATTTGCAACACAATTAAGGTCATAAGATTAATGAAAATTAAACTGAAAATGACACAGTTACTAATAAATTAATTGTGTAGTACTAACAAAATTCAGAAAATAGTTGAAAAATATTTTGTATTAACATTTTTTCAAAACCATCATGTAATTTTATGTAGTGATACAAAAAATAGTATCAATGTAGTCTATCGATGCAAGCAATAGTATCAATGTAGTCTATTGATGCAAACAATAGTATCAATACTATGGGCCCAATTTTCAAAGGGGGATGCAGGGCTTGCGTCCAGCCATGAATCAACCACGGTCTTTGGTGCAGCTGCACCAAACAGTTTGCCACAACCTACGCCCAGTTTTAGTACCTCTGGCGCAGTTGTGATATTTTTCACAATTTATGGCAGCTTGCATCAAAGCATTGTGCATGCCCCTTAAAAAGGGTCCCCAATTGGCACAAAGTTAGACCAATGGGGCCTGGTATAACTTATGTGTTTTGGCACAGGGAACTGAAAATTACAATTTGTGTCAAGGGAATGCCTCAAAACCCCTGTGCCATTTGCCCAGTACACAAGGGGCTTAAAAACATGTATTAACAATATACTGAAAAAGTAGGCTCAGATAGTATTACATACTAACATACTAAAACGCCAGCAGAATAGGCCTAATGGTCTTTCGTGTCTGCTCGTTTGGTCAGCCCCCACCCTGGGTATTGACACATATAGAATAGTAATGACACATAAAAACAGTATTGGCAGAGATAATTCATAATGGCTGGACTCCAACCTTTTATTAAGAACCAGAAACACGTTTCTAGTCAAACAGTTCCAAAGTTAGACCTTTAAAAAGTTAGTTACTTTAAAATGGGAGAATTGTGGAAACATTAGGGCTAGAAACATAGAAACATAGGAACTGTCAGCAGATAAGGGCCTTTGGTCCACCTAGTCTTCTCTATTACTACTAACAATTGTGCTCTATCATGCACTGCTGGCATTAGGTTGTACCCCCTCCTCTAACTTAGAGATGCAGCGAATTAAAATTTCACCAACGAAGTGAATGCAAAGTGGGCAGTTCACGTTGTCACTCCACTTCACGGAGTGGCCAGCATGAAATGCCCACTTCTCCTTGTTATTATTACTTTACATTGTCATTCTGCCTTAACATGAAGTAAGGCAGAGTGACAACAATATTGGCAGCCCACACACACACAGTCACTAGAATTAATGTGCATCCCCAAAATGCTACTGTCATCTTGTCTCCAGAAAATATCCCGGTGCTGATGAAGTGAAATGAGAGCTTAACAAGAAATGCAAAGTCTTCCAGAATTAATGGCACATCAGTCATCCAGGCAGTGGTCAGACAAAGTCACCAGAATTAATATTCATCTCCAAAATGCTACAGTCTTGTGTCCAGAAAATTCCTCAGTGCTGACCAAGCGAAATGAGAGTGTAGCAAGACATGCAAAGTCTCCCATCTTAGAGATGCAGCAAATTTAAATTCTGCCGGTGAAGTGCCCGCGAAGTGGGCACTTTCCGTTGTCACTCTACTATGCAGACTGGCCAGCATGAAATGCCCAATTCACCTTGTTATTGTGATTGTGACTTCTTGTTGTCATTCTGCCTCAACCCGAAGTAAGGCAGAGTGACAACAATATTGGCAGACCCCAGGCCCCCACACATCACATGGCTTACAGTACTGTAACTCACATGCTGTCAGGAACACGAATGCCTATGACTGTAGTTCACCGATGGCAATGACCTGTATCACAAATAGAGATGCAGTGAATTTAAATTCCACCGGTGAAGTGCCGGTGAAGTAGGCACTTCGCATTGTCGCTCCATGGCCAATGCAAAAGGCTCACTTCACCTAGTAATTATTACTTTGTGTTGTCATTCTGCCTTAACTCAAAGTAAGGTGAAGTGACAACAATATTTGGCAGCCCTTCAAACACACAGTCACCAAAATTAATGTGCATCCCTAAAATGCTCATGTCTTGTGTCCAGAAAACTCCCCAGTACTGATGAAGTGTAATGAGAGCACAAGAAATGCAAAGTCTCCCAAAATTAGTAGCGCACTCAGACATCATGCATGCAGTAGTCACACACAGTCACCCAAATTAATGTGCATCCCCATAATGCTACTGAGAGCTTAACAAGTAATGCAAAGTCTCCCAGAATTAATGGTGCACTCTGTCATGTGTGCAGTGATCACACACAGTCACCAGAATTAATTTAATTCCCTCAAATGCTACTGTCTTGTGTCCAGAAAATTACCCAGTGCTGATGAAATGAAATGAGAGGGTAAACAAAAATGCAAAGTCTCCCAGAATTAATAGTGCACTCCGTCATGTGTGCAGTGGTCACACACAGTCACCAGAATTAATGTGCATCCCAAAAATGCTACTGTCTTATGTCCAGAAAATTCCCCAGTGCTGACGAAGTGAAAAGAGAGTGTAACAAGAAATGCAAAATCTACCAGAATTAATGGTGTACTACAAATGCACAGACAGATTAAGATTGTGCTGTGCCCTCAAGAGATGCAGACGCAAAGGCACAACAACACTTAACCAGTGCGCATAAGTCACAAATCCAAATCTGGAAAAGAATACCTTTTACCAGTTTGGGGGGGGAGTAGTGCACAGCAGTAACAGTCCACTACCAGTAAAGATACCACAAAGCACTATAAAAAATTCATGCAGGTGTGGTGCATAGCAGGTTCACACTGCTGCAGTTACTCTGTGGCACAATAAAAGGTGTCTTATTTAATGGCACACGTCACACACACACTCACACACACTACAAGTAATGCATAGCAAATTGAAAACCGTTAGTAAGATAACCAAATGTTTTAAACAAAACTGAAATTATATACTGCTGCATCACAACAATCAGAAAAAAAGTAAAGAATTACTGAAAATATTACTGTGCGTACATTAACACAGTTATACAAGAAAAATATAACAAAAACAGAAAGACTGCGTTTTTCTCTCAGTTAATCTACCTACACCACAGATACGCCCCTTCCCCAAAGCACACTTTACAGTACACAGACTGACTGTTCTAAATTAACATTCAAAATCCACACATAAAGAATAAACATGTGATAATATGAGCACAGGAGGGTTTCCTATACTCGTAGTAAATTGTGAGAAAAAAAATTGCTCAAAAAGACTTTTTTAACAGCTTTTAGAGGATTTGAATCGCAGAGCTCTGAGAGGAAACTGCCTCCATATTCCACTACACACACACTACACAGAACTGAGGTTCTGAAGTGCAATCTAGAGCCCATGTGACCTGCAATCCCATAAAGCACTGCACAATTTTCCTTTGGAGCTCAAGAACAAGGCGAAGTGAGGCGAAGTACATTGATTTCAATGTACTTCACCTTAAAATTGGTGGAGAAGTGGTTTGGGGAAGGTGGAATAACACAAAGTCATTGTTTCCAATGGACTTTGCCTTCCCCATCATAACGGAAAGTACTCCACTTTGAGTTGTGGAGCACTTCATGGATTCCGTGTTTCAGCCACTTTGCCCACCGCTACTCCAATGACCTACAGTCCTCTATGCCTATCCCAAGCATGTTTAAAACATATAATCATTTCTGCCCCCACATCTCTGTTGGCAGGCTGTCCACTTGTGCACCACTCTCTCTGTGAAGAAGTACTTCCTCATGTTCCCTCTGAACCTCCTTCCCTCCAGTTTCTTCTTGTGCCCCCTCATTCTTGAGCATCTTTTGCATTGGAATATGGCATTCTCCTGAACTTTATTGTTCCTTTTGATGTACTTAAATGCCTCAATCATATCCCCCCATCTCCCTTCTCTCCTCAAGGGAGTACATATTTAATTCTCTTAGCCTATCCTTGTATGGCTTCAGTGTAGTCCCTGCACCATTTTGGTTGCCCTCCTCTGAACTGCCTCCACCATATCTATGTCCTTACATAGATGAGGCCTCCAGAAATGGACACAGTGTTCCAAGTGAAGCCTCACTAATGTCCTGTATAGTGGAATTATTACCTCCCTTTTTCTGCAAGTGATTCCCCTACATATGCATCCCAGCATACCTTGAGGTCATTGGGAATGATCACCCCCAAGAAATGTATTATTTTTTAGCCCTTATAGGGCCACAGACTGATGTAGCCATGCATAACTCTAATACAGTCTAATTCTGTTGGCAGGGTAAGGGTTAATGAAAGCTTGGAATCAGCTTTATTGATATATTGATAAGATATATAAGATATATAAGATCTATGGTCTATACCTGCACTTAACTGCAGCCACCATCCATTGTTTTCTCAACTCCCTATATTTGTGCGGTGAATTTTTTCAGTCCATCCCCCTTTGTTCCTAGCAAATTTGACAACACTACTTTAGTCCACTTTTGCTATTTTTTTTATTTTACTGTCCTACTGATGTCACACTGTAATTGTTGATGGTTATGTATTTATTATCACTTGACTGTGTACCCTTCTTTGCTCAACTACTAAGATTATTGATTACTTGTCTTGTACTCTCCTGGGTCATGCCTGAAAATAGACATTCAATTATTTAGTATTTATTTATTTAGTTTTTATTAACCGGGTTAGGTGCACTAGCTAAAGTTGACTATTTTCAGGCATGACCCGGGAGAATACATACATAAAATGAGATGAGATTGTACAATGCATAGTATATAGTACAGGTACATAGTATGTAGTACAGGTAGGTTAGAATACAGATCAAGTCAGACAGTACTCGAGATAATACATATAGCTATGCAGAGATGACAAAAGTGACATTAGTACACACAAATAACTGAAACTGGGCTAAGTGGCAGCTATAAAGACATTTTATAGCAAAGCTTGTTTAGAAGTGCAGCAGTGTCTTGGGCAAAAAAGGGTGGTTAGCTGTGAGGCATTGAGTGGTATCAAAGCATGTGCAGGAGTTCCGGGACAAGTGGCGATATAGTTCTTTTTTGAAGATTGGGTGGGAGTTAGCCTGCCTCAGGGCAGGAGGGAGGGAGTTCCAGGTGACTGGGATGGTGCAGTGAAATGCTCTAGAGCCTTTTGAAGTAAGACACTTGTGTATGGTGAGTAGAAATTTGTTTGCCGAGCATAGTCCATGGGCATGTGTCTGTGGCACAAGTAGAGCTGCAAGGGAGGAGGGGGCTTGGTTATGGATTACAGAGTCTGTGAGGGTCCCTAGGGAGTATAGCCTGTAGGCAGTTGGGGAGAGCCAGCCCAGGTCGCTATACAGTGTGCAGTGGTGCTTGAGGCGATGGGAAGAGGAGGCATATCAACATATGTTGTTATACGCAACATCCCATTTATGGAGAGCAGTCTTATGGGCATTAACAAAAGTGGAGACACCATATGTCAGCGCTGGAAGCAGAATACCCTTGGCAATTGCCAATTTGGTGGATGGTGTTAGCAGGTGACAAGTCTTATAGGCGATTCCAAGTTTGGCATTTGTTGCTTTACAGGTTGACTGGATGTGCAGACTGAAATCAAGGGATTTATTAAGGAGGACTCCCAGGTATTTGAAGGATTTGACGCAGTCGATGAGAGACCCCCCCCAGAGTTATGGACTAGGAGGGGTTCCTTACAGTCCCTGAGTTTGGGGGCAGTGCCAAATAGCATGGCTTGAGTCTTTTTTTTCGTTGAGGATGAGCTTATTAGCATTTAGCCATGTTTGCACATTCCTGAAATCCGAGGAGAGGTTTTTGTTAATGATGTTAACTTTGTCAGCACTGTAGTAGAGGATGAGATCATCAGCATACAAGATAGCTGAGCTGGAGAGTATGACATAATTTGTGTTGTTGATGTATAGCGAGAAAAGAAGGGGTCCCAGGATGGAGCCCTGGGGTACTTACCTGGTTACAAAATACCAAATAAATTTAATAAATAAATAAATGAAAAATTAAATAACTATCGCTACAGTTACCATATATTTATGTATAAAAAAGGTTAACTATTTTTTTAAATCCTGTTAATTTTAGCAACATATTATTATATATTACATGTACTTTATAGACATGTAGCAACATAGGAGAATTATATTGCTAGGCTCTATACATATTGATCGGACTCCAAGCTTTCATTAAAAAGCCTTCATTTTGTACTATAAAAAGCTCAAACTGTACTGCTTTTAAAATATAAATTCAAACATTATAAAATATCAAAAAAGTTTATTTGTAGAAATGGTCAGAAGATACCAGTGGTGATTCTGTGTATGAATAAACACATTTTTTCTAGTTACTACTAGATGTTGTTATTCTTAAACATGGCTTTATTGATATGCCAAGAAATTGTGATAGTATGGTATGATAAATAAGCAGATAATATAAATCTGATATGATAATATATATATATATATATATATATATATATATATATATATATATATATATATATATATGTATAACACAATGATATAATAATATGGTATAAAGGGTTGTTATATGAGAAGATATTATAATTGGATCTAATGTGATATAAAGTGATATGATATAATTTAATATATGATAATTTATAGTATATTTGTGTATTACTTTACCGTACTCATGTATGTGCAGAGAAAGCAAGAATCCTGAAACTGAACTTATGATTTGGGGTTGTCACTTGACTACCTTCCCATATGCTGTTTTCAGAAGCTGGATAACTTTGAGAAATTGGGCAGTGAATGCAGGAAGTTTTATTTTTCGGTGGGGGAGGGGGAACTAGACTTTACATTTCTGCATGGATTACTTCTACCCAAAGCACGGTAACTGGAACCCCTTGAAGAAGAAAGTGGGGAAACTTGTGTACTTTTAGATTGCTCAGGACGGTTTCATCACCAGTTGCTCTGGGTGACTGGCAGAGAAGGCTGCTTGCACTGCAGTAAGAATTAAAGAAATGGCTTTTTAGGGTCTAATGAACCAGGGTTTTTGTTGGCTGCACTATCGTGCACCCAGTCTTTGTCCTCATAGACCCACGTCCATGACTTCCAGTCTCTGTTCCGCCATGGTGCGCGCCTTCTCCATCACCGTCACCATCACGTGGAGAACTTGCGCTTGTTGGAACTGGCACTGTCGAGATTTTATCAGTTCCTTTCCTCCCTTGCATTCCTTTTTCTTCCAGTTTGTTGCTTCATGATTTCTACGATCACTGACAACACATGCCAGACAAGAGAAGACATGGCACCGCTACCCCCAGATGCTTAGAATTATGACTGTCAGTAGTGATTGATAATTCTTAGATGCCCACATGACTCTCACACACACACACACACACACACACTCAGCACATGAACAATTTGTAGTGCCATACGACTCATGAGGTAATAGGGAAGAGCAACACCACCAGGTCACCCTCCCACTGACAGACCCCACCCCACCCCACTGATATATCTTGCAACCCCCTGTCTCACACAACAATCAACTTTATGTTTAACTCATTGAACGGCTAGCAGGCTCAGATGCAAAAAGAAAAAAAAGAGATTTCTATGCCCTGCTGCACCACCAAAAAAAAAAAGGATTTGTCAAATAAATACTGCAACATCCCCTTGCACTTCTCATGGTCTGCTAAATTCAATTTGCCCTGCGCCTGATGCAGGGGAAAACAAAAATGAATAGAAAGATAAAGAATTCTGTGCCTTCTACAACACTAGCACTCATAAAAAAATGTGTTGAATAAATCTTTTAAGAATCCCCTCTGTACATTTCCCAATCTGCTAAATACACTCTGACCTGTTCCTGCTACAAGGTTTGTAATGCTAATGAAGGCTCAAACTGTGCACTCTCTCCACTCCTGTTCATCATTTCATTAGCCGACCTGCTTGGAACTGCAGTTAAATATGGTAGGAATTAACTAACTGGAATGATAATGCATGATTCTCTTATGATCTCTAAAGTTTTCTGATCAAAAGGAGTAAATTCCTGCCACAGATCCTTCCACTGTGATAGAGAGCTGGAAATGACACAGAGATGTGTCCAGTGTGCAGAGGTCTTGATCTCCAGTATCGCTGACTGGATGCTGCACGACATGTCGCTTGCCAACAATGTGTACTTGTTTTCTGTGTGCTCCCTGTAAAAAGTGCTGTGTCATTATGTCAAGGTGCGGAAATGCCAAAGGGAAACTGAATTTTTCCAGACCTGCTTCACTGGTGTCCAGAATATCAAATTTTGCCAGTTTCACTGAATGCAAATTCAACATTGACTCATCCTTACCAATGACATGATGCATAATATCTAGCTATGGTATATCTATACAGACGGGGAATTGGCATTCATTTCAATTGCATTTCTGTGATGTTTCCTGATATCTGTCTATATAGCTATACTGTATAGTGCATCTTGTCACTGGCTACCACTGTAAAAGTAGTTCAAGAACTAAGCCCTGGGGAACACTTGTAAGACCAGTTTTTGAACTTGAAACAGAAGACTCTATTTTAAATTGCTGTAGTCTGCCAGGCAAATAGTCACTTAACCAATTTAAAGGTATACTCTACAATTATAAACAGTCACTAAATCAATTAAAGGTATAATACACAATGATGTTAATTTATTCAAACCAGTTTTCTTCCAAACATATACTACGGTACAGCACAATATAATTTAATACAGTAGAATACATTAAACTATACTACACTGCAATACAATGCAATGCAATGCAATACAATACAGGTTTTACATTAGATGTGCACATGTTGTCTAATTTGCCAATTGTGTTACTAATACTGTTTTATACAAGAAAAAGGCTAGCAGTGAAAGCAGTGAAGAACAACCAAATACAACAGTAATGCCTTATGGGCTAGCAAATAAACTGTAAAGGAGCATTTTAGCCACCAAGCTAGGGGGAATTTCCCTTTAGTTGAATGGCAAGAATTGCTGCCTTTTTTATCAGAATATTCTCTGCAGTTAAGCAAACTTGGAAAATGTAATAGATTTTACATCCTGTATCCTGTCCAGTTGTCTGTGCTTGTCTTGCTTTGCAGCTATGAAATAGCATTCTCTGTGATAAGAGTGATTAGAGAAAGCAGGTATGATTAAAGCTACAGTTTTCTGTACATAGTTCTTTCGATTTATGAATATAATAAATTATTTGTGTTAGGTGTGAATGGACTGCTGCTCCTCTTTATACACAACAAACACATGTGTATCTGTCTCCAGACATAACCGGGCATGTCATGCTGATCAGATAGTGTGGATATGCCATATGAGCTGAATGAATAATGTATTTTACTTGTGCAGTGTTATAGCCTGATTTGTCCATTCTTGTTATGCTGTTCACTTCTTCACTTCCTGACAGTATACATTGCAACTCTACATGATCAGTCATGCCCATTCTAACATCTACATCCTTCCTCCTCTTTCATTTGCCTTGGGTGTAGACTATTGCATCCTGCCTGCCTTGCCCAAGGAGTGAAACTACCACTATGAAATGTAAGGAATGTTTGTTGTATTCCCCAACTGATATTGCCAAGATTTGGTTTGAGGTACAGTTCACTGTTTTATTCTTAGACATGGTTCCTCACCTGCAATATTTAACACTAAGTTTCGATAGGCAGTGTTTGAACTGGTAATCTTGGCCAAACTGTAAGGCTTGAATATTAAGGCATGTCACAGCACTTGGTTGAAGTTAAACCCAATGCCTTTGTATCCTGCATACCAGACATTCATGGCGCCTGTGTTGTGTATTGTTGGTGCATTCCTCAAGGAGGGTAGAGTTCCTTGACTCCTAAATCAAACTGTGGTTTGAGTGGTACTCAAAAATCTTGTGAGCTATGATGGCATTTAAAACTGTAGATTGGTAAGAAATATTTTGGAAAGCAGTAGACATGGTGCTGCTTTTGGAAATATCTTGATTATTCTGAAATCTACCCTGAGTTCCCAGCTGTTTTTCTATCTCTTCCTAGCATAGTGATTGCACTGGGATACAGCGTAAATGATCTATTCATTGTAATGGGCAAGTGAAAGCTGTCATTTATTTATTTATGTATGTATGTATGTATGCATGCATGCATGCATGTATTTAAATGGAAAACCAGAAAAGGCACACTGAGCGAAGGCTCATTTCCAGATGTGACCTGGTGGGGGGATATAATACAGTATACAGACATGTATGAGCTAATAAGGCAAAACAAACAGTAGGATGATATAGACAAAAGTACAGTGAAAAGCCTTCATGTGGCCAACTTGCAACTCTTTATGAATGGATTTCAGTATGCAGTTATCTTCACTCACTGCTGCTACACAATGTTGGGAGCATCTCCGTTTTCTGTATACCCAAACAACAATAACATTTCGACAGTGACTGATACTACAGTGACTTCAGCGCCAGATCACTGTAGTGTCAGCGCTGGACCATGGCACTGTATTCAGGGGGTCTTGCACCCCCTCCCCTAATCATCTCTGACTCAGAGTTGGTTATATTTAGTTGGAGGGGTGCTGAGAGCGTAGCCCCCTGCATAGGGTGTTCAGGGGGCAAAGCCCCCTGAAGAAAACATGACAGAAAGTTAGAAACTGTATGCCATCCACAAATGCAGTTGACATGTCGGTTTCTCTGTATGGTCATTAAACAAAATGTTTGCCGACAACCAATTGTAGAGCCTCAGTTTTCTATCTGTAAGAACTTTAGGTCCCTTCCATAGTCTGTATTAGCTAGTTCTTTACCATTTAAGGTATTCTCAGGGTGATATGTTGCAAACTAAAACTTTGCTGGCAAAGTTCTGGCAACGTGTCTGATTTCATACTCTGCCTGTTGGCACTACCTATAAAAAACAGAGAAATCAACAATTAAGCCACTTCAACCTCCAGCACACCATGATGCCACTATCCCCAAGAAACATATAAAGTTCCAACCCTCATAGCATCCAATCACACCCTCCTTTTGCCAAGCCAAAAACAGTAGAGTAAAAGAATATATGCTAAATAACCTTCTTCTCTAACCCACATGGTACCCATCCCACACTCCTTCCCCCCAGGCACAAACAGTAAAGTAAATGATATTACAAACTAGAAAATGTGTAAGGTCCTGTTATATAATATCACCATTATTTTCTGATACCCTCTCCTGTTCCAAGCTTATTGCTATAGCTAATGATTCCAAAGTTAACTATTTCGATAAAAAAGGTTTTTATAAGGAAATGACATTAGAACTAGAGGGGCTAAGGATGTAGTTTTTTAATGAAATCTTGGAGGGCAATATCAGTATGTTACATTGGTACTGCCTGCACATATTGATATTTGCAAATGTTATTAATAAGTTTTATCAATATATTGTTATAAATGTTTTACTATGATCAATAATACTAAAATGAAACTATGTAACATTTTAATATTGCCCTAACTCCAAGCTTTCATTTAAAACAAATACATGAAGTTCCAATCCCTAACAGCTGCAAAGTTATTATTTTCTAAAGGTAATTTCTTTGAAAGAAGATAATTTTTGAACCAGAGGAGCTTGGAACTGATTTCTAGGTGCCAGCTAGAAGAGCTTGTAAGCATCTCTTGTGGTCATGTGTGCTGTTTTCTGCATTTGGTGAAGTTTAAGGTTACACTTGCATGATGCCATTGCTGATGTCCGTGATGGTGCTTTTAGATCTTGACAAAGTGTTTCAGACCTACCAAAGCCTGGGTTTAATCCTAGAAGTGCACATTTTTTTCTCACTACAATTTTTGTAGTATGAGAGAAATTGTTAGATGTCATTCCTGATGTCAGTTACAGGATTTCAGCAGAGCTAAGAAGCAGACTTTGAGAACATTGAACTGAAGGTTCAGTGTTTCAGTAAACATAATTAGTTCTGGCTGAGGCTTTAATGCTTGTCTAGGTTTAACTGCAGCTTGGTGGAAGGCATTACTTGTAATTGGCAGAGAGTTAATTACTGAACTTCACTGGAGCTGTTCATGGGGGAAGGACAGTGCTGCACTCAATGCAGGATATTTTTCCTAATCGCATGGATCTGAGTCTAGAAACCTTCTGTTCTACAATGTGTAATGATAGCACTGTGCAGAGCACCCAGACAGTATTGAGGAGGGGGCCTGGGTTTAATTCCCAGGGCTAAATATGTTTACTTTATTACTACAATTTATGCTGCTACCATGCTTCTCTGTATACTAATATACTAATATACTATTTGCCAGCAGATTAGGCCTTATGGTCTATTGAGTCTGCTCGAACCTAGATCCTTAGTTGGGTGCCGAGACCCTCCCATCCCTTGTGCTCCAGAAACCCCTATCATCCATCCCCACCCCCCCGGGACAGGCCATCATCTGATACATCCACTTTCTGTGTCTGTCCACCCTCTCTTAAAGCCTCCACTGTGGATCTCTGAACCAGCTCACCAGGCAGAGCATTCCAAGGGTCCACCCCCTCTCAGTGAAAAACCTCCTCCTCTTTCCCCTCACCCTTCCACCTTCCAACTCAAACCATGCCCTCTGGTGATGCCTCCCTGCTTTAGTCTAAAGATCCCTCCATGTTTACCCTATTTATTCCCTTGAGTGCTTGAAGACCTCAATCATGTCCCCCCTGTCTCTCCTCTCCTCCAATGAAAACAGGCAAGAGCTCCTCAAGTCTGTCCTCCGAAATCCAGCCTCGTGTATCATCTTTGTTGCCCTCCTCTGTACCCTCTCCAGGAGCTGTATGTCCCTCTTCAAGTGTGGTCTCCAGTTACTGTACACAGTACTTAAGGTGTGGTCTAACCAGTCCATTGTACAACGGAGCAGAATCACTTCTTTGCTCCTAGAGGTGATCCCCTTACGATGCATCCCAACATCCTGTTTGCCTTGTAGCTGCTCTCCTGCACTGCTCAGAGTTATTCATACATGTATCCACCATGACCCCTAGGTCTTTTTCCCCTGTTGAGGCTTCCAGCCGCCTCCTCCCAAGAGGTGTACCTGTGTTTAGGGTTTCCCACGACCAGATGCAACACTGCACTTGGTGATATTGAAACTTAATTTCCATGTATGGGCCCAGCTTTCCAGGGTGTCAGGTCCTTGCAGGGCCAACCTCCCTCTTCTCCCTCAACTACTGCTCCCATCTTGGAGTCATCCGTGAAGAGACTCATTTCACACCCTATACCATCCCTGATGTCCGATATGTATGCATTAAAAGTTGGACCCAGGACCGAGCCCTGTAGTGCCCACTACCAACCTCTGTAGGGTTGAGAGCTCCCCACAGACCACTACTCTCTGAGTCGTCCAGCTATCAGTTTTCAATCCATCTGACCATCAAAGGCCTACTCGTAACCCCATCAGTTTCTCCACCAGACCATTGTGGGGACAGAGTCAAGCGCCGTGCTGAAGTCCAAAATAATACATCCACAAACACCCTGTCCAGTTCTGATGTTACCCATTCATAGAACTCCACAAGGTTGGTTTGACATGATCTACCTGGCACAAACCCATGCTGCTGACTAGCCAGACCTCCACCTCCTCCAGTAAACCCCCAATCGTTCCTTTAGTATACTCTCCATTAATTTTCCCACCACGAGTTAAACTAATGGGTCTATAGTTACCTGTTGTGCTTCCCTCGCCCCTTTATGGATTGGTACCACATGTGCCTCTAGTAATCTAAATGCAGTCCCTGTCTCCAGTGACCTGCTGAAAAGCTCAGCAGAAATTGCAGCCAGTATGTCCACCAATTCCCCCTAGTACTCTCGGATGGATGCCATCTGGCCCAGAGATTTGTCTTTCTTTAGGGCCTTGAGGCAAGACCACACCCTTTGGCGGGGATGGCATCATCCGTCTCCTCCACCTACTGAATCTTTTATCCTTATCAGATGTGACACCCTAAGTGCCTTTCCCTCCCTTTTGCTCCATTCTGTTGCTCCCTAGTCCACTCCTGCAGCTTCTATCCCCTTTGTTGCCTTGCTTTGTAGATATCCGCCATGCCCTAGTGAACACAGAGGCAAAGTACTCATTAAATACCTCTGCCTGGTCCTCGCCTCTTCCACCACCCTCCTTCAGTCTCAATCTGCTGAGATGGCCTTAGTTTTCTCCAGCCCCAATGTGCCGGAAGAACCCTTTTTCCCCTCCATATATCCCTGTGCCAGCCGTTGCTCTTTACTGGACTTTGCTCCCCTCACCATCGGGTGACTTTTCTAGATACCAAGCTGGTACATTTCCTTATCCCTGTCCCTCTTGTTGTTTATATGTTTTAGCCGCTACTTTTCTCTGACTGCTACCTGGACCTCACTGGACCACCAGCATGATTTATGTGACCTTGCTCCCTTAGGTTCAACAGCGCGGCTTCTGGCTGCCTCCAGAAGTCCTCGTTTTATAACCTCCCATCTCCTTTCCACACTTGTCGTTGAGGTAATCCCTTCAAGTGATCCTTGAGAATATTCCCATGCCCATAAGTCTCCCCCACAAGTCCACTGCCAGTGTCCTAGATCTCACCCCACCCCCAATGCTTATTTGAAACCAGACAGTATTGTGGTCACTCCCAGTCAGGGGTCCTGTACAACCATGTCCTTTACCAGATCCCATCTGCAGAACCACATCAGGACATGCCTCCCTTAATGGGCTCCATCACATGCTGTGTGGGCACATCCTGAAGCCATCCAGCAGCCTCTGCTCCTTCGCCACCCTTAGAGGACATGGTTCCCAGTTTGTACCTGGCATATTAGGTCCCCATCAACACCTCCTTCCCTTTTGGACCACAGTGGCAATGATGTTGTCCAGCAAACCATCCTCTAGAACATCACTCATCCGAGAGGCCTGCTTGACCGCCAGCTTGACCTTATCTCCTGCTGGGGATCGTAGGTGACCCATAAGGCCTCCGTTTCCTCTGCCTCTACCATAGCAATTTCTATGTCATCTCTAATGAACATAGCCTCCACCCCCTCTGCCCTCCTTTCTATCCTTCCTAAGCATAGTGTACCCACTGCATTTGGGTCCCAGTCATGGTTTTGTTATTACGTTTCCGTGACTGCATACATCCACCCCCTCTCGAACAGTATGGCTGCTGGAACTCTGGCAACTTGTTTCCTAAGCTCCTGGCATTTACTATGCACTAACCCCACCCTTATCCTGATCCTCCTTGTCGAACCCACCCAGATTCCTTATACTTCCATCACTCCTAGAGCCTCACCTCAGTCGTTTCCCCTCCCCGCGGTGACTACTCCCTCATGGAGGGAGGGCTTCTGTCAGCCCTCCCTTATCCTTCCCCCTTACAATTTAAACGCCCACCATTCTTGTATGTAGTCAGCCATCCCTGTTTGAGACTTCCTTCCTTAATGGGGCAAGATAGAGCCTGTCCTTGGCATATAGTTATCCTCTGACTCCATTCCAGTTCCTAACACTATTCTTTCTCCCGCCCACTTCCTAGAGCCAGTCATTAACCTCTGTGAGGCCTTTTTTTCTCCACTGGGGCCCTTTGGTGCTGGCAATATCTCGAAAAATGTTGCAACCATTATCCGACAGACTCTGTGAAGTTCTTGGAACCTTGCTTGGATTTCCAAATGCTATTACCCTCTAGATCATTAGTTCCCAAATGCTGAAATCGGTTTCCCTCCACAATCCTAACATTTCATACACAACTTTGCTCTGTGCACTGTCAGCCCAGAGATACTCACTACCTTCACCTGGCTGTGGCATCCACCCCTGTCCTCCCAATGGATACCCTTAATCATCGAGTCTCCCAGTAACAGAACCTTAACACCACCCATCGTCCATAGTTACCTCCACTATGCCCTCTCAGCCCCCCTCCCCCACTTTATTCATGATCACAATTTCATGGGAGTCTTCCTGCCTTATTGAGACCCCTTGTCACCTCCCTTTCTGCCTCCTTTATTTTGCCCATAACTCAAACCCCCTCTGAATAGGTGTCCCCTTTAGCCCTCTCTTATACAGAACATTTAGCCTGGCCCTGATGGTTCCCTTCCCCGCACCACCATCCCCCTTGTAATAGTACCTATCTCCAGGAGGCTCTCTGTGGGGTCCCCTTTAGCTAGGGCCCCATCCTTGACACAAACCTCCTGCTGAAGGGGCTCCTCCCACCCCTTGTCTCCAGTTTCTCTCCAATTGTGCTCTCCTCCTCATGTCTGGAATATGTTGCATCTCCCCATTTGCTTAACATATATTTCCCCTTCTCCTTCTGGGACTATGTCTATCCTTTCCATAGCTGGTCTGTGATGCCTATGGGTATCTGACTCCCTCCCCAGCCTCTGTATAGTTTCCTCATTTCACCAACCTTCACTCCCCTCTAGGATGCTTAGTATCTCAAATTTGTTGTGACACTGTATGTCAGCCTCCATCAAGTAACCCGAGTTTCCCCTGACTGCATCTCTAAACTGACCTCTTCTTCCTCTCTTGCACTGTTCACCTTAGGGCTCCCTTCCCACAGTCTGCTGTTTTAGGCTTCCCACACAGCAGCCCTCCTGACTCTTCCCCTCCAGTCTCTTTGAGTTAGAATGTTCACCCTGTCGCTCCATAGCATCAACTTCCCTATCTAAGGGTCCTCTGTCCCTATATCCCCTTCTGCTTGCTGTAGCATAATGTCCTGTATTTTCAGGCGTTGCCCCAGCCTCCCCTCAGCCCCACCCTTCTGCAGCCCATATCCACACCCTTCCTTGGACACCCCCAGCTCACACAGCTTACTCCTTAACCAATATACCTCACCCCTGATACAAGATAGCTGTCTACAGAGTGGGCAGCCTCCCTTTCTCCAGGCCCAATTTAAGTGTGCCATCCCACAGCCTGTACAGCCTACAACCCTTCCGAAGATGCCTGCCATGGTGGAATAAGCCACCCTGATTATCCTTCTCTGTTTATATAGCATACCCCTTTTCTCAGTCCTTTCCTGAAGTACAGTTTCCTCTCTATACTGACTGTAGTTATTTACAAACCCAATTTCAACCCCTCCAACAAAGTTCCCAAGTCTCACAAACACATACAGTCCAGCATGTGTTTGGTCCCACTAACAGTGTGTGTAAGCAGACACAGGTACGTATGATGTCACGGCCACCAACTCCTGTTGCTTCAAATTTCAGTCCCAAACAGAAATACTCAGCCCTTCAATCCCAACCCCCAGTGGCTTTTCAGTATTTAAGAAAGGCAAACAACACATTTAAATGTCCTTCCAATTTTCCCTGAAACAACCATCCCAAACCTACAATATCATAGCCCAAGTAACAGTTCAAATTCAAGGTAATAATTTTTAACACATAGAACTAATTTCACTTACAAACTATTCAAATATTTCAGTTAAAACAAAATATAACTCCTGACCTCTTTTCTACCAACCTGTTGCTTAAGCTCCCAAGTGAACAATGAAAGCCAAGGTAATTCCTGTTTAAAGACAAGTTAATTGCAGCTAATGTCCCTTCCCCCTAACACGAGGCAAACAACACATTTAAATGTCCTTCTAATTTTCCCTGCCAAACAACTATCCCCAAACCTACAATATCCTGGCCCAAGTAACAGTTCAAATTCAAGGTAATAATTTTAACACATAGAACTAATTTCACTTACAAACTATTCAAATATATCAGTTAAAACACAATATAACTCTGACCTCTTTTCTACCAACCTGTTGTAAGCTCCCAAGTGAACAATGAAAGCCAAGGTAATTCCTGTTTAAAGACAAGTTAATTGCAGCTAATGTCCCTTCCCCTAACACCAGGCAAACAACACATTTAAATGTCCTTCTAATTTTCCTGCCAAACAACTATCCCCAAACCTACAATATCACAGCCCAAGTAACAGTTCAAATTCAAGGTAATAATTTTAACACATAGAACTAATTTCACTTACAAACTATTCAAATATTTCAGTTAAAACACAATATAACTCTGACCTCTTTTCTACCAACCTGTTGCTTAAGCTCCCAAGTGAACAATGAAAGCCAAGGTAATTCCTGTTTAAAGACAAGTTAATTGCAGCTAATGTCCCTTCCCCCCTAACACCAGGCAAACAACACATTTAAATGCCCCTTCTAATTTTCCCTGCCAAACAACTATCCCCAAACCTACAATATCACAGCCCAAGTAACAGTTCAAATTCAAGGTAATAATTTTTAACACATAGAACTAATTTCACTTACAAACTATTCAAATATTTCAGTTAAAACAAAATATAACTCCTGACCTCTTTTCTACCAACCTGTTGCTTAAGCTCCCAAGTGAACAATCATTTTATACAACCATTTTAAAAAAAAGTTACATTTTTTAACAAACTCTCTTCACGTTCAATAGTAAATATATAATGAAGCGCCACAGCTTCAGCTTGACTATTAGAATTCCAGGTCGAATGTCAGAAAGTACTTCCTCACATAAAGAGTAGTGAGTAGTGAAACATCACTAGAAACACACAACACCTTATTAGTTTCCTATAATATCACATACTTACTCCAATCCATATTATACAGTTGTTATTATTCTTACACATTTACATATATGATGAGCAATGATTACACACATACAAAGATTGTATTGTGAGACTGCTTCTGTTAACTAAATTTCAGTCTTGATTGGCCCTTTTCTACATTTGACAAATTGGCAATAATTTTTTTAAAACCATAACCACCTGTGTCAACTCTTTACTTAAAATACCATTATGACATAAAAATAAGTACGTCTGACTTTAGCATACAAATCAATGTTAACTAATAGTGCTACAACTATACCTCCATCAATTTGTTTGGTGCCTATGATGTACAGTCAGTATCACAGCATATGCAACGATGTGGCACATTGCATGTCACATTTGACATAATTCCTAATAGTGCAAAAAACTCAGCAATATACTTACTTTTCCTGTGCCTATACAGTCATTATTACTGTACCAAGGTGCCGCACATCAGCACCCAACAGTACACAGCTGTGACTATACACTCAGGATGCAGTCATTACTATGTGTACTTCAATTCACCATCTTTATTTATTTATTTATTTATTATAAAAAGAGTCTGAGAAATGGAGCTTTCTAATTGGCTGCAAACATCCTAACAGCCTTATGTTAATCTTTTATTACCATACATGAAGACATTAATGATATACTGAACAAGATTTAACACTGTTTAAAAACATGTTTCATTGTAATAGCAATAAGTCACTCCCAAGAATTATGTTAATGGTCAGTTAATCCCCCTGTAGGGACATGTCCTCAGCCACACCTGCGTGCCACAGTAGCACCCCTAGAGCGTGATTAACAGACCATTAACATAACCTCTCTCATGCCTTATTACTTAATTATAAAAGGGTCTCAGAAATTGAGGTTTCTGATTGGCTGCAAACATTCTAACAGCCTTATGTAAATCTTTTATTGACATACAGGAAGAGGTTAACCATTTCCTGAACAAGCTTTAACACAGTTAAAAAACATTTTTATTATAATAGCAATAAGGCATTACCAATGGAAATGTTAATGGTCAGTCAATCACCCGATGGGGCATATGGCACTCGGCTACACCTCGTGACACACTACACCCCTTGAAGGCAATTAGCAGACCATTTACATAACCCTGCATCATGCGTTATTGCTTAATTGAATTTTGATAAGCGGGTAGGCCCACAGGGCCCCAGACATCCCTTTTTCAGGGGTGACCCGGGAAGCAAACAGTAGATGGAATAGAACACAATGGTACATACACAAGCTGAGGGTATACATTATGCTTCAGCTTACAAATCCATCTGAATTGTCATCTGCATCTACAGTTACAATGTACTACCTAATTTTATCTGCCATTGGGTGCTCCACTGCCTACCTGACCCTGCTGGTGATGTCTTGTGTCATAGTAACAGCAATAGCAATGCAAACAGGAGTGCTAACAGTGGCGCACATGGTAACGCAAGCGCAAATGAGAACAGAAAGGGTAACGCATACAGTGGCGCAGACAGCAATGGTCTGCCACGTGATGTGTTGTCACATAGTAACATGCTGGCTGCAAACAGAAATGGCAATGGCCATGGTGATGCAAAGTGAAACAGAAAGAGAAACAGTATTGTAGACACAAATGGAAAAAAATAACAGAAACACAAGCGCAAATGAAAACGTAAAAGATAATGCACATGGTGGTGTAGATGTCAACGATAAGTGAAACGGGTACGGAACCGCAAGCGGAAAGGGCAACGGTAACACTAATGTAAGCACACAGGCTGGTTTTCCCCAAAATCTACATAGAGAAAGAGAGTGAGTACAAAGAACGTATGCATAATAATGGGTATCGGAGCAGAAAATGAGGACTTGGAATACTAAATAGGTTATATCTCAGGAGCCGTACGACGTAGAAAAAAATTTAAAGTCATATAATTTATGACTGTCCTGGCTAGTTTTGTACTTAGCCCCCATTAGGGGCTAAGGGTTTTATGACAAAAAGTCTGTATCTCGCACCGTTTCGAGATCACGGGCCTTGAAAGGCACGGCGAACGCTAATGAATGTTATCCTATGGGAAAAAGAGAAGTTCGGAGTGCCATAACTTTGCCTCCCTGTAGTATTTTTTCACCAAACCACCAAAAGGCACATCTGTGGGCTGTTGGCTGTCTTCCCTCCAAATTTCAGGAAAAAAGACCAAACCGTTATTTTGCAGCAGGGATCCAAAGTATTCCTGTAATGCGTCGGGCGCCATAATGTTATCCTATGGGAAAAAATGTCAACTTTGGAGTGCCGTAACTTTGCCGCTGTGTAATATTTTTTCAACAGCACTGAAAGGCACATCTGTGAGATGTCGGCTGCGTTCCCTTCAAATTTCAGCCCAAAACTCCCAACCGTTCTTTTGCAGCGCAGTGCCAAAAATCGCTGTCACTTTCTCACAGATAGAAAACTACTGTCGCAATTTGCGAAAGCTTTCACAAAGTTCAACTCTTTGTGAGCACGAAAGTAATTTGCGAAAGTACTTTTTCCAGAAATTTAAAAATTTCTGGGGTGTTTTCCACAAAATAAAGACATGGCAAGCATCCTCAGGGTCCAACTAGGTGAATACAAAATAATTAGGTTGCTAGAGGGTCCCAAATTTAAATGGCAACCATTTTCTGATCACCAACTGAAAACAAAATGGCTGATTTGCGAAAGTAACAGGCCCATTTGCAAAAGTAAAATGCATTTGCGACACTGTCAAACTTTTTGTTAACTTTTCCCATTGACTTATAATGGGAAATTGTTTTTTGAATAACTTTTGAACTGTTTAATATTTTTTCACCAAATCTTTGAAAGGCACATTGGGGACCCTGGCTGCACGTTCCCTGAAGATTTCAGGCTGGTCACGCAAACCGTGTGACCTGTACGTGCGACCGTAGAATTCCAGAAAAAGAGTAAACGCGTGCGCAAATCATGCTTAATAACTCCGCAGCCATGTATCCAACTGGTATGAAACTTGGCAGACACCAAGGCCTATGGTTCTTGATCACGTATTCCAAATTTTAGGTAAATCTGTCAAACAGTTGCAAAGTTATTGAGGTGCAAAGTTTTGGGGTTTAACATAGAAATGGCTCCTCAACCTTAACTATGGTAGCACTAATTGCTACCATAATATATATATATATATTTGTATATATATATATATATATATATACATATATATATATATTAGAGGCAAAAATCCTTTTAATGCATTAGTTAGGGTTGTTCCACAGTGACAAAAGTGAGGAAATTCGCTGTTAGGGTTGAAAACCCTAACTCCGAATTCACCCCCAGCACCACACACACACACACACACACACACATATGCAAGTATGGGGGAGGACCAAGTCAACACAACCAATGACAGAAATCCAGCAGCAGGTGACAGAAATAACAAACAATTGTCTAAATGTACTACGAGACATCCCCACCCACCTGACCAGGTACTGCATGCTCAGTGGAGATCAACAGCAAAACTGAGGCCATGTACACCAAATGTACACATCCTGATTGCAGCTGCACAGGCGTACCACACTTAGTAGTTGCATGGCCTTACTTACTGATGCCCCACCACACCACAACTGGTACTGTGCCGTTAGTCAATATAAATGCTGAAGGTGCATGATGACAGTTGTAGAAAGGTTTTAACACTATTGAGTATACATTAATTAAGAGAAGTACATAAATTAACTACAAGACACTAGCATGCTCAAGATAAAAGTAGTGTTACATTTAGTATGTGATTTACATAGTAGTACATTTACTGCAACGGTTTACTCAAAATAGAGAGGCTGATGTAAACATATGGAAAAGCATTGCCTGTTCAACGCTGTGAAATTCGTACTGCTAGTATCAGATGCATTTTTACTGATGAAGGTGTACTATTGATGTACATACATAGACCTTCAGTGTGTTTCAATACTAAAGATGCAGTAAATATTCTTTGTAAGAAACAGTGTAATTGCATGGATCAGGCCAAGCAACTTCTAAATATCATAGCACTACTGAGCCAACAATGACGTACCTGTACATTATAGGAATCCTTTGGCACCCTGCTGCAAAATAACGGTTTGGTCTTTTTTCCTGAAATTTGGAGGGAAGACAGCCAACAGCCCACAGATGTGCCTTTCAGTGGTTTGGTGAAAAAATATTACAGGGAGACAAAGTTATGGTGCTCCGAACTTCTCTTTTTTTCCCATAGGATAACATTACGGCGTTCGCGGCGCCTTTCAGGGCCCATATCTCGGAAACGGTGCGAGATACAGATTTTTCATCGAAAAACCCTTAGCCCCCGAAAAGGGGCTAAATACAAAACTAGCCAGGACAGTCATAAATCATACGACTTTTAAATTGTTTTTCTACGTCATACAGTTCCTGAGCTATAACCTATTTAGTATTCCAAGTCCTCATCTTCTGCTCCGATACCCATTATTATGCATACATTCTTTGTACTCACTGTCTTTATTCAGCTTTTGGGGAAAACCAGCCTGTGCACTTACATTACTGTTACCATTGCTCTTTCCGCTTGCGGTTCCATGCCCGTTTCACTTACCGTTGACGCCTACGCCACCACGTGCGTCATCCTTTGCGTTTTCATTTGCACTTGCGTTTCTGTTATTTTTTGCCATTTGTGTCTACTGTACTGTTTCTCTTTCTGTTTCACTTTGCATCACCATGCCCATTGACATTTCCGTTTGCAGGCACCATGTTACTATGTGACAAGACATCACGTGGCACACCGTTCCCATCTATGCCACCGTGTTCATTACCCTTTCTGTTCTCATTCGCGCTTGCGTTACCTTGTGCGCCACTGTTAGCGCTTCTGTTTGCATTGCTGTTCCTGTTACTATGCCACAAGACATCATGTGGTGGGAGTGCGGGGCTTTTGGCCAGCTGCCTCTGCCGCGCTACGCTGCGGGAATGCGTCTGGGCATAAGTATCCTTGCGTTTTCATTTGCGCTTGCATTTCTGTTATTTTTTGCCATTTGTGTCTACTGTACTGTTTCTGTTTCTGTTTCACTTTGCGTCACCATGCCCATTGACATTTCCGTTTGCAGGCACCATGTTACTATGTGACAACACATCACGTGGCAGACTGTTCCCATCTATGCCACCATGTGCATTGCCCTTTCTGTTGTCATTTGCGCTTGTGTTACCATGTGCGCCACTGTTAGCGCCTCTGTTTGTGTTGCTTTTCCTGTTACTATGCCACAAGACCTCAGTTGGGGGGGGCGCGGGGCCAAAAGGGCCCAGCGCTCCGCCCGCTCGCATCATTCACTATTTCTTGTTATCATTCTCAAAAAGAAGGGAAATTAGAGGCAAAAAACTCAGTTTAATGCATTAGTTAGGGTTGTTCCATAGCGACAAAAGTGAGGAAATTCGCTGTTAGGGTTGAAAACCCTAACTCCGAATTCACCACCCCCAGCACCACACACACACACACAGACACACACACACACATGCAACTATGGGGGAGGACCAAGTCAACACAACCAATGACAGACATCCAGCAGCAGATGACAGAAATAACAAACAATTGTCTAAATGTACTACAAGACATCCCCACCCACCTGACCAGGTACTGCATGCTCAGGCCATGCAACTACTAAGTGTGGTAAGTTGTGTGCAGCTGCAATCAGGGATGTGTACGTTTGGTGTACATGGCCTCAGTTTTGCTGTTGATCTCCACTGAGCATGCAGTACCTGGTCAGGTGGGTGGGGATGTCTCGTAGTACATTTAGACAATTGTTTGTTATTTCTGTCACCTGCTGCTGGATGTCTGTCATTGGTTGTGTTGACTTGGTCCTCCACCATACTTGCATATGTGTGTGTGTGTGTCTGTGTGTGTGTGGTGCTGGGGGGGTGATCGAGTTAGGGTTTTCAACCCTAACAGCGAATTTCCTCACTTTTGTCGCTGTGGAACAACCCTAACTAATGCATTAAATGGATTTTTTTACCTCTAATATATATTTATATAATGTATGGTAAGTGCATATTAACCACCATAATCAGCAGTCACACAGCTTTGTTATGCACTGTTTAGAATTTTAAAAGTTGTTAACCACACTTTGGAACTTCCAGACTGTAGCATAACAAAAAAGATTGCACCAGAGTTCCATAATTCTCACACATAGAATGCAAACAGTGTTTTTTTCTGACCATACACTATAAAAGATAATGGCCGGGGATCGGGTGACAACCACGCTGAAATCACCTCTCGTGGTTGCTCCATTATCCTCTATATATATATTTATGCAACAGGGGCCAGGATAAAAACTGTAGAATAAAACCATTTATCTTCGCTACTATGGTAATAAATATAGGATAGTGCATGGGGAACAGTTGACAACAGGGCTATTCTTTCACCGAGTTGGCACTATGACGATGGATTACCTCGAGAGCGCAGCTTGAGAGGTAATCCGTTGTCATAGTGCCAACGAGGTGAAAGATGCCCTGTTGTCAACTGTTCCCCTTGCACTTTTCTTTATAGCGTATGGTGGAACATCGTATTTTGGGGAAGAAAAACAGTTACTAGAAGAAAAAAAGAACTTTACATTGTGAACGTTTTAACGCTAAACATTAGTACTCCTGCCAACATTGCTGCTTTCACCATGTGTCCTGTCTATGGAGTGAGCCCTAACTGTCAAATGCTGCTTGAGGACACAGTGTGACGTTCGCAGTACAGTAGAAAACATCATTCTGTTGCACTGCGAACGTCACTAGTGTGTGACTACAAGGTTTCGAGAACGATGGATTTTGGTGGAGAATGACATTCCACCATACACTATATTTATTTATTACCATAGTAGCTCATTTATCTACACAGTTCTCTTCAGAATTCATTTAGAATGTTCGGCCTCAGAAGCAGTGCTAACCATATTTAAATGTGAATAACTTAAAAACGAAAAAAGATAACATGGTACTGTGAGCACAAAAATTGTTCAGCACAAAATTATCTACAAAATGAATAATGCTTCATTTATATAAACCTTGTATATTGTATAAGATAAGCAAGAAAACAGAAGAAAATTTAATTTTTTGTTCACTTTTTTGACAAACAAATATGAATAACTTAAAAACAAAAATTGATAGCATGGTACTGTGAGCACAAAAAATGTTCAGCACAAAAATATCTACACAATGAGTGGTGTTTCATTTATAGATACCATTTTGTTTTTTATAATTAGCAAAAAACAGAATAAAATTAAATTTTCTTTTCCCTTTTTTGACAAATTATTTACACCTACCAAAATCAAAATGTTCACACAACATTTAAACCTGTTGCATAAATGGAATATGCAGTGGTTCAGTGTGTGATAATGCATTTATCTTGTACAGTTTCCAGTAACCTCTCATAACTCTCACTCATGCCTTTGGCACTCGTGAGGTTACTTAAGGTCACTGGAAACTGCACAAGATAAATGCATTACCACACTGAACTGCTGCATATCTCTCTCTCTCTCTCTCTCCATATATATATATATATATATATATATATATATATATATATATATATATATTTTACAAAAATGGTGTTAATGCACCAGTTAGGGTAACTTAACACCACAAAAGTAGGGAAATGTGGTGTTAGGGTTTCCCACCCAAATGCCCCCTCCCACACATCCAAGAAGCAAAAGAAAAAATCATTGGGGTTTGGGGTCCCTGGAGTCTTGGTGAATAAGTGGTGGGGTCTTCATTGGGGGTTGTCAACCCTATTGTCAACCTCATTTTATGAGCAGACAATGTCACACATGATCTCCTTTCTTCATTCTGGGGCCACAGGGGGAAGGGGGAGATGTGACCATTAGGATTGACAACCCCCAAGGAAGACCCTACCAGTGATTCACCAAGACTCTGGGGACCCCAAACCCTAATGCATTTTCCTTTTGCTTCTTGGGTGTGTGGGG
Organism: Neoceratodus forsteri; assembly: GCA_016271365.2. Classification (NCBI taxonomy): domain Eukaryota; kingdom Metazoa; phylum Chordata; order Ceratodontiformes; family Ceratodontidae; genus Neoceratodus; species Neoceratodus forsteri. The sequence goes on from CM057453.1 coordinate 82,898,885, forward strand.
GGTGTTAGGGTGGGAAACCCTAAAATCACATTTCCCTACTTTTGTGGCATTAAGTTACCCTAGCTGATGCATTAACACAGTTTTTTGCAAAGAATGTCCTTACTATTCTAGACAGTATAATAGAATCATCATTTGCCTGTGGAAGCTCAGGGCTCTGTGCTCTCATCCCTTCATTGATGTAGGCATGTATGTTGACGTGGAAGCGTAGGTACCAGAGGGCCCAACGTTTGTATTCCAGCCAAAACAGTGACCAAATTGTGAGCATAGCCTTGTTATTTTATTGCCAGATAGCACAGTTGCCAAAATAGTAAAAGGAAAGGGGGCTGGGCACCAGGACCATAGGCCATGCCCATGGTCTAGTCATGAAAAGTGGTAACAAGGCCTTCAGACCTTGGAGGGATGGAAACAAGGAATCCCATAAGAGAATGGGAAAAAAGATGGGTGCTTCAAATAAGAAGCAGAAGATAATAACCCCTGATCTCCAAACACACCTACCATGGGAAAGCAACCTAAGATTAATGGGGAGTCAGCTTGGGAGTAGGGGATATAGTTCTCCAGCCCTTTGTCCCCCCCATACTGAATATTGAAGCCTTTAATAGTAGTGGTATGAGTATGCAGAACCCATGAATAAGTATAAGTTGACTCCCATTCTATAAATCGTAGATCCATACAAAGTAAGAAAAGCACCCACAGATAAACAGCCACACACACAAATGGTTGTAGTATGTAAAAGTATACCATTTTCATTATTGAACACATAGCAATCCCAGTCCTTCACTAAGTGAATGCTAGATGTAGCAAAATTACATCACTTCTGTCACACAAGATTGACATTTCGCTCAGTACATGCTAAGCTTCCTCAGAGACATCTAACACTATTAAGAGTGCCCATCCTTATATACTGTAGAGTATGCAAATTCCCAGAGGCTCATCCAGTCGGGAACAATAAAAAATAAAAACACTTTTTGTTTATAATTTACAAACACATATGCATAAAAGTTAAAATACATGGTGGGGCATCCATTCCTCACATATAATGCTTGAATCAAATCCAATAAACATGTTGATTAAAATGTCCACTTTGATGTAAGACATAAAGCAACAGATTAAGTGTAAGCTTACCCTATAATTAAAACTTATGAAATGCATTCTCTGTGGAAATGAATGTGCCCCTGCCAGGAACAAAACTTAATGTAAAGACTCTCACAGTGAAACAAACACTAACCCCCTAATTCATATCCAGTTGAAATAAGCATATACCTATTTTACATTTTTTTCAAGAAGACTGACAAATCTATGTTGTCATTGATAACTCCTTCCTCCCTGGCTCCCAGGTCATAAATCCAATAGCTCTCACTTCTCCCTATCAGTTTTTCTATGTTCCCCCTCTGGGTCCCAGACAAACATGTTCTATTCCAATAAATTCAATGTTGTGCTGTATTCAAGGCAAACCTTTAATATGTTTAACGATGGCATAGGTCTCATACCCCCTTTCTAGTGCTCTAACATGTTCTCCTACCCCTATTTTGAATTGTCGGGTTGTGCGGGCCACAAAAAAACCTCTGCAGCTACATGACAGTAAATATACTACCCCCAAGGTATTGCCATTTATAAAATGCTTAATAGTAATCTGTTGCTGATTCCTGGGGTGTGTAAATTTCTTGCAGGTTTTTATGTATTTACAATAAATATACTTGCCACATTTGAAGGTCCAGTGGGGGGCAGCTAGTTTTCTTTCATTCATTATGGTCCAGGCAAAACACTCGAGACCACCATATCTTTAATGGATCTAGAGCGGTGAAAAAAACTATTTCTTGGCTTACTTCCACTATATTTTTCAATTTACAGAGGTTCTAGATTCAGGATAGATCAATTGCCTACTATGATTTCTCGTATTGAATTTTATCTACTAGAAAAAGCAATAACAAATGGGCATTCTAGTGTTTTTTTCCTTTGTTACATTTCCCACTATTTCTGTATCCCTTCTATCCATTTGTGCCACTGTTTCTAAAGCTGTGGCCACACTGTGATTACTATATCCCCTTTCTCTGAATCTAGAAACCTGTGAATCTCTCTTGCTTGCAAATTCATCTATTTCAGAATAATTCCTAAGAGTGCACGCCAGCTGACCCCTAGGAATATTTAATCTAACGCGGTTGGGATGACAACTCTTATATCTCGGGGGGCTATTTCAATTGGTTGGTTTCTGATGTACAGTAGTTCAGATGTTTCCATGTTTGTTTCTGTAAATCTTTACATCAAGATAAACAATTTCATCCAGATGTATTGTGTACTTGAATCTCAAGCAACTACTGGAACTTTCTAGCCAAGAAACAAACAATGTAAACTGCTCAAATGATCCCTTCCACACTACAAGTATGTCATCTGTAAAGTACTGCCACAAATCCAGAAACTGAATATATGGATTTGTGGAGGTGCCATACAGGATATCAAGTTCCCACTTCCCGACAAACATATTTGCATAACTTGGGGCCACAGTGTCCCCCATTGCAGTACCTCTAGTTTCCAAATAATGTCTGTTTTGAAACAAAAAGCATTTTTGGCTAATACACATTTAGCCAGTTCAAGAAGGTACCAGGTGGGGAGTTTAACCAATTCCTCCTCCGTCCTTCAGTCCAGAAAATGTTTAAGTGCTGCCAACCTCTCTTCATGAAGGGATCACTGTGTACAGGGACTCCGCATCCAAAACAGAAAAGACCTAATCATTTTGTATGTCTAGATCCTCTATAATATTAATAATGTCTGTTGAGTCCCTTACATAGGAACCAAGATTTTTTTAAAAATGGTTGAAGCTAGCAATCAAGGAACATGGAAAGTGGCTGTTACCGATCCTTTCCCTGATATAACGGGTCTCCCAGTGGGTTTTTTAAGATGTTTGTGTATCTTTGGGAGAGTGTATATAACTAGGATAACCGGGCAGCTAACAGTAAGGGTTCTGAACATTTCCTCATTTAAGTATCCCCTCACAAAGCCCATACTTAGTATGTCATCAGTTTCATTCTTATAGGTAGAGATGCTAGTTTCACATAAAATCTGGTATCTGAATTCTGCTTTTCTATTTCTTCCACATAGTCTTCTGTATCCATAATAATGATGGCCCCATCCTTATCTTCTGGTTTTGTTATAGCATACTTATTGAATAAATTAGTTAAAGGAAAACTACACCCAAAACTTGAAAAAAATATATGCTGTGCAGAGTGTTTTAATTTGTATGTGAAGTTCTAGTGTTTCCTTCCCTCTGACTGGTATTAGGAGTTTTTCCTAAATTAGCCTGCTAGCTTTAGGGTAGTTTTACGACCCCTGGAGATGTCCATATCAAATAGCTTTAATGTATTTCTTTGTCCTACAATGCACCTTGTTTCATGTGATGGTGATGTAGCAGAGCCCATAAATCCAGCAGAAAGCATTGCATTACAATCAGTTCACAACAATAGAGATGGCTATATTTTAAAATCTGTAGAATTCAGCTTGGTGACCACCCTCATCCTAAAGGTTTTACTGTCCTGAAAAACTTTGCTGCTGGGTAATTTTTGTGCAGCTTGTAAAGCTTCCAAGATATTTAGTTTGTTTGGCATGTGTGTGCTGAATGTTGGGTCTCTCTTACATCACAGTCAGATGAGACAAGATGCACTGTGGGAACAAGAAATACAATTACGCTATCAGGTATGAAGATCCCCAGGGGTCGTAAAACTAGCATAAAGCTAGCAGACTAATTTGGGAAAAACTCCTAATACCAGTGAGAGAGAAGGAAACACTAGAACTTCACATACAAATTAAAACACTCTGCACAACATACATTTTTTCAAGTTTTGGGTGTAGATTTCCTTTAATGCCTCTTTTTCCAATTTAGTACAGTTATGGTAAATTTGTGGTTTTGGACTAAGCTTCAGCTGTTCAATATCATATTCACATTTCCTTACAAAGGTAGATACCATAGGATTGTACATAGGGCAGTATTGGGATCTAGCACACAGTGTTGTTTGGTTTGACCCTGTGCTCACCTTTCCCCCCTCTTGTTGAACAGCAGCATCATTATACATACTTTTAAAAGTCATATTTCTTATGAACTTATATAAATCTATCACTACAAAAAAAAAAAGTTAATATCTGAGGTTGGTGAGAAAGACAGTCCCTTACTGAGTACACTTTTCTCAATATCTGTGAGTGCATATTTAGAAATATTTACCATAGGCAAAATGTCAGTTTCTTTGAGGGGTGGGAGAGTGGAGTGCGAGCTTACATCAGAATTAATACATTGTGCAACTATGTTCCATTCCTTCTCCTTCCTCCATGCCACCCCCTCCTCATCTTCCTCCTCTGTACTGGTAGGGTTCCTGGAAGCAAATCTTTCTCTGACTGCATCTCACCCTTTGATTCTGTTGGTAATTCTGTGTCCTCTTCTTCCTCCTCTAAATGAATGTCAAATTCAGGGCCCTCAGTATCCTAGGGACCAGTGGTGTATTCAAGTACCGTGTCATCAGTACTGGTTTGAAGCCCCTTTTTTTTAAGATAGAGTTGGGATTTTCCTTTCATGTATCTGAATTCGACTTGGTGTGCCAGTCAAAAACTTTAAAAACATTTTTTTTTTAATTAATTAATTTTTTTATTTTTAGTTTTTGTTGACCGGGTAAGTGCACTTGACAAATCCTGCCTATTTTCAGGCGTGACCCGGGAGAGGGGGATACAGATGAATGCCAACTGACCTTGAACCAGATTAAGCTATTGGTGGTATTTTTAGTGAATGCTTTATCCAGTTTATAATTATTTTCATCTTATAAAAACTTTTTTTTCGCTTTTGTTTCATTAGTTGTATGTCATAGCAAAATATTTTGTCAAACAGGTTTTTATTAAGTCTGATAAACTCTTCTGTAGTTGTTTTAGTTTTGAAATGTTCTTCTGTGCTAGCATTGTCCAAGGTTAACTGGTCTCTTTCCTGTTTAGCATATGTCAAAATAAGTTCAATGTTTTTTATAGATGCCTCCTCCGTATTTTTTGTGCCATACTCTCATAAAGTCAACATCATCAGTGCCATGAGGCACTCTTACTTGTGTTAGATTTCTCTGAGGAAGCTTAGGCTGTACTGAGCAAAATGTCAGTCTTGTGCAACAGCCGTGATGTCATTTTGCTGCATCTAACACTCACTTGGTGAAGGACAGGAATTGCTACATGTTCAATAATAAAAATGGTATACTTTTATATCCTACAACCGTTTGTGTGTGGTTCTTTATCTGCGGGTACTTTTCTCACTTTGTACTGGTTTACTTGACACAGTGTAGCACCACAGAGTCAGAACCTGGTGCTATTCTTATTTGTGCAAAAGCATAGATCCAGAGAGAAAGCGGAGGGGGGGAGGGTAAGGGGGGAGCTTGTCTACAGCATATATAAAGAAGTAATATGAACAGACTAGCAAGTAGAACATGTTATCAATTCACCAACTATAGCAAAAAACGTTAAAACAATTTTGAAAACAGCAGTAAAATGTGAGTGAACAATAATTAAGACAAGTCTCAGTCCTCTGAAAGGGTACAAAACTAACTATAAATAATATCATTGGTGCTTGCCAAGTCACAGTGGATTAGTACAGGTCTTCCAATTATGATATTGTTCTGACTGGCAGAGGAATTTGCAGCTGTGCATGTGCTAAATAGCTGAAGGCTCCAGTTTGTAGGAAGTCTATTGAAACCAAGGGCACAGATCCAAATGACTCCAAGTGAAGGGTCAAAACAGCTGCCAATAGCTAGGAGTTTAGGGAGCAAACAATACAAAGTTCAAGAGCAGATTGATGCTGAAAAGTCCATGGGGCCACTGAATTGGCAGGCCAGTGATTGAAAGTGGGCAAAAGCACTCCACACTCTGGGGAGTACATACAGTTTGAAAAGCTCTAGGGGGATTCCAGGATGGAGGAGGAATGATTTACAGTTAGGGAGAGAGAGAGAGAGAGAGAGAGAGAGATACAGGACAAGGAGCTTCAGATCAGATCACACTCAGGATTGTTCAGTCAAGCTGAATGTTTATACTGTATATCTCCTGCTCCAGGAAGAGAAGTGGCCAAAACACAAAGTGTGAGGTGGAGGAAACAAAGCATGCACAAAAAGATTACTTGGCTAAAGAGAGCTTATTATGGCCAACTACCTGCTGCCTTGCAGAGTAAATAGAGACAGAGAGATAGTGCCTGGCACTGGATAGGAACATTAATGAGTGGATTATTAAGGAGTGAGAGAATAGAGGGCAGTGTTTGGGGAATTTTTTTTCATTTTGTACTGCTGGTGATAGGGCTGGCCCTGTGGGTGGTGGTGGTGGCACTTTGACAGCAGCTGGACAGGTGGAGAAAATGTGGAGGTGCTGCTGAAGGAAGACATAGATGGTAGGGGCTGGGGCCAAGCCGCAGCAATGCAAGAGGTGGTAGGCTGGAGATAGAGGGATCATCCCCTGGGGCAGTAGGGGGTGTGTATACAATCTGAAGATCTCTAGGGGGATCCAGGATAGAGGAGGAGTGATTTACAGTCAGAGAGAGAGAGACAGTAAGAGACAGGACAAGGCGATTCAGATCAGATCAGACTCAAGATTGCGCAGCTGAACTGAATGTTTGTATGTCACCTGCTCAAGAAAGAGAAGTAGCCAAAACACAAGGGGTGAGGTGGAGGAAACAAGACATGCACAAAAAGATTACCTGGCTAAAGAGAGCTTGTATTGACCAACTATCTTAAGCATACAGGGGATGGTGTCACCACTAGACACCAGGGAAATGTCAGCTCACTGCTCCTACTGCAACCTGCAGCATGAGTTCCAGCTGTGGCTGTGGAAGTCAAGAAAGTCCAGCTGTTCTCATACAGAGAATGTGGGTGAAGGGCCCCTCTCACTAAACGGGGCACCTGGGATTCCAGGTGCCCAGAAAAGGTATGTCTGCCCCTCATTTAAAGAAAACAAACATCAGAATCTAGCTAAACAGATTCTGTTTAACTATGTTCTGGTGTTTGTTTTTAAAAATGACAGCATATTAATGCATTTTCCATGCTTGCTGATTCATGGCAAAAAATCAACAAGATGGCGGTTGTCACGGCATAAAAAAATGTTTGGTGCCATACCAATCAAGTGTTGAGAAACCCAAAAAAGGATCCTCAACATCAAATTTTTCATTTTGTGGAACAACATTAACTTGAAAAGTCTACTGCACATGTGCAGAACAGAGAAAAATGAAACTTTAAAGCCTTAGAACTCTGGAACTGTTCAACATTTTTCCACCAGACCCCTCAAAGGACATCCCACATCTTCCCTGAGAGTTTGGGGAGAAAATTCCATTCCATATAGGTTGTAGATGAGAGAAAAAAAAAACATGTTAAGTATAGGAAAAACGATAGACATTATCAGAAATTGACACATGGGGATCTCAGAAAGAACATAGGCTACCATCACAAAACTTCTCATGGATCAAGACCTTGCCAGCTAGACAAGACATGTAAACTTTCAGCTGATTTTGTCAAATAGTGCCAAAGATATTAATGTGCAAAGTCTGGGGTTTAACACTGAACAGGCTACTCAACCCTAACTATAGTGGTGGTATTGCACCGCTATAATTCTTTGCAAAAAACATTGTTAATGTACTAATTAGGGTTAAAGTAACAAAAGTAGGGAAATGTGTTATTATGGGTTCCAACCCTAACACCACACACCCACCCTTCAGGCAACAACAGGAAAAACCATTGTGGTTTCACCTCTTTTGTGTCTGCAAATCAGGCACGGGGTGTGCCTTTGGGTTGTCAACATTAATGATCACCCCATCTTCATATTCTGTACTCATCTCAGCTTATTTACTGATGGAATGGGGTGAGCATTAGGGTTGACAACTGCAAGGCACATCTCACTCCTGATTTGCAAAGACTCAAGAAAGGTGAAACCATAATGTTTTTTCCTGTTGCTGCCTGTAGGGTGGGGGTGGAGTGTTAAGGTTGGAAAACCTAACACCACATTTCTTACTTTTGTTGCTTTAACCATAACTAGTGCATTAATGAAGTTTTTCTGCAAAGAATTTTCTTACAATTTGAGATAGTATAATTGTATCCTCATTTGACCTCCAGGCCCTGCCATCACTCCTTAGATGCATACATATATGTTGCTGTGGAAGTGCAGAACTCTCCAGGCCCTGTACTTGTATTTGTAGTAAAACAAGAATGAAATTGTAAGCATAGACTTTTTATTACCCCACCTCATGAACCCAGTAATTAAAATTTTGAAATCCCACCAAAACATGATTCCACACTACTGCAACACCATTGCACACCAAAGGTGCAAAAACTCAGTTTGACCAGGGTTTGAAAAATAACAGCTGTTATTTTCATGAAGTGGTGTAAAAAGATGGTTATGTTGAAAATGTGAGGTCAAAATATTTAAAATTGCCAACGTTATGAGTGAGCATAGCAAAATTTCAACATATGCACATAACATTGCTATTTTTACATATTTATTCCCCAGATTTTAACATAGCTTTCTAATGACCCCATCTCAAGAACAAGGGTCATGAAAACATTCAAATCCTGTCTGAAAGGTGATTTCACCATGTGATTGTGAAATCGCCTTTCTGGCCAGATTTGCATAATTCCACCACCATTGTTTGTGAGTTGGGGTCTCAAGAAGGCCATGTTGAAAATGTGTTGTCAAAATATACAAAAATGGCAAAGTTATGCAGCAAAATTAAAAGCCCCATTGGAATACAATGAACAATGCACTTACCTTCATTTCTCATAATGCAGTCAACAGTTTCAGCAGCAGGTTGTGTCTTCAATAGGAGAGTGGATCTTGACCGTGGGACCTATTCAAGTGAGTGAGGTGTGTGTGTGTGTGTGTGTGTGTGAGGGTGCAGGGTGGTGAGTACTCAATGACAGTTTGGGTGGGGTGGGTGAGATAGGCGAGGGACTTTTTTTTTACAGGTAAAAAAAGACATTAAGGGACAGTTTTCTTTATTATAGGGTATTTATTGAAAGATGGGGATGGTGATCAGCAGGGGAATGCCAGTAGACACCAGGGATCTATACATTACTTACTGGAATGGTGATTGCAGAGGTTGGAGGCTGCCACTAGACACCAGGGTAATATATATAATTACAAGGACAGCGAATGCGGGGAGGGTGCCACTATATTCCAGAGAAATATATATTAATTACAGGGATGGTGACTGGATGGTGAAACCAATACTTATGTCTTCCTTTTCTATGATTACATTCTATTCCCCATACAGGAAACTTTCTATAGTATCAAGGGCTGTATTGGACAGATCAAGAATTATGCAGTGTCGAGATGGGCACTGTACAAGTCTTGATCTGTCCAAACCTTCAGATTCATTGGGAGTTTGCGTGCTGAAAGAAAACTGTATTATACAGCCCCAAATAGCATAAGAAAAGTTCCTCTACAGGGGATAGAGGGAAATAACAGAAAAAGAAGATGTAAATATTGGTTTTAGTTTCACTCTGTGCCCCCCCCCCCATTCACCTCACTGATGAGAGATTGAACATGTGGGTGTAGGGAATGAAGGACTGGAAATTATGAAGTATTGTATAAGGCAATGCCCATTTTAAAAAAAAACATAAAACTTGTCTATTTTATTGGTAGTTCCTGGTTGGATGAAATTTGTATTTTTTGTTTGATATCATGGGAAACTTCCTTCCACAGAGGAAGGAGTAAATAAAAATAGAGAATAAAAACACTAGTTATTGTTTAAGTTTGACTCCCTCCCCTTTATCCAGCCTATCAATGTGAAACAGAATATGTAAGAGTTGTTTAGAATGAATTGCGTATCTTAGAACAGCATTGTCATTAAAATAGTTTCCCCTTAGTTCATCCTCTTTTTCATGGAGATTTGAGTTTAATATTTAACATGAATGACTAATGGCAATTGAAACCATGCAATAACCTATTAGAAGGTAGTACAGAAGTCTCAAGCAGTATGAACTAAATGATGAAACTGGGTTGACTTACCCAGTGATGTGAGAACAGCTAATGGCCATTGAAATTGTGCGATAATCTGTTAGGAGATAGTACAGCAGTCTCAAGCAGTACGAACTAAATGGGGAAACTAGGTTGAATTACACAGTGATGTGCAATTTGAAACAGTGCTTTTCCATCATGTTAACCCACCCCAACCTCAGTCATAATTTCAGTCTTCAGTTTTCATTTTAAATGCTGATATTGTGTTTAGACTATGCTAAATATTCACTGTTTAAAAGTTATAAAAATGTTTTTAGAAGTGTGTGTTCATTGGATAACTTTTGTATTATTAAATTAAAGTTTATTTTTTTTTTATTGATATTTTCTCCCCGGGCTCCGGTTGGCATTGACATCCCAACCGACCCCCTATCCTCGACACCTGACATCAGGTTGTCCTCCCCATTATCCCCACGGATTACCCCCCATGGTGGGGTGATGAAGAGCTACCCAGCTCAACCCACCAGAGCAGGATCCAGATGAGGAGGTGCCATTTGGGTTGGGCAGCGGGGGTCGGAAGCTCATGCTGCCCAACCGAGCCCAATTTTCAATTTTCCTCCTTGCGGAGTGCCAGCTTGCAATGATGCCTAGGTACATAGCCAACATCTGCTGCACTCCACTCTTCCTTGCCATACCACTCTAGTAGCACCCCTGGTCATCACCAGGGGCTGCTACAGAATGATGGGACCCTGGATCTCTCCCCGGGATAGGAGAGCAGTCCTCTGGATGCTCCATCCTATTCCCCTCCTGCTGACCCCTGGCAGCCCAGGCTCGCATCCGAACCCAGGTCACCAGCATGGCGGGAGGTGTGGTGTCCAATGCCTCAACCCTCAGCGCCACCAGGCCAGCATTAAATTAAAGGTTTAAATGGTAAGTATATAATATGGAAGCATGGGACATTCCTCTCAGAGATATCAAACTCATGTAGAATTCAATTAGGGTGTTAATAAAAATAGTAAAACTTGCACTTATTTAATGAATCAATTAAAAGAACGGGTTCAAATCCAGTTGAGGGCAGCGTTCCAGCATTTCTCCTGATGAAGAGGCTGAGCGAAACTTGAAGCACTGGGGTTTGACTCCTGGCTGTAGCTGCTTTATTTTGGTGATGGTGAAACATGTGAAGGTCATGGTGAATTTGTAATAATGTTTTTTTGTACCTCACCTGGTCTATGAGTGCTATGTTACTGTGCTTTGGTATCCTTGTTTGAATGGTTGGATTCTATGTCCATATGGCCATATGAAAAAGGTGGAAGCGAGTCACAAAAATGGTTATTAAAAAAAGAAGGGAAAAAAACAAACATTTAGAGGGCATTTTAATAATAGCAACATGCAGAATCTACCTAATAGGGTCCCGATGAGCAAGATACATGTGTTGGTCTCTCTGCATTCTGTCATTTGTGTTTTTTTGGGGGGAGTGATTTTTTTTTTGCAATTCAATAAGCTTTCTTTGATTCCAAAAAAAGTACAACAATAAATAGCAAACTGTAGGTACAGTTCAGGGTGTTTATGGACAAATAAAAAGAATAAGCAACACAAAAATTAATCTCAAAGCAATAAATAACCAAATAAAATCCAGTGAAATATACATAAACCTTCTACCTCCCACCCCCCACCAAATCCCTCCCCGCCCTCCATGCAGACTCCAGCTACTCCACAAATAATAGTGAAGAAGTCTTAATCTAGGGTCAGTACAGGATGCTGAAAACAGCATTCCATGCCTGCTAAGAATTACAAGCGATCGACTTCTGAGAAATGGAGTAATGTTTGTGCTACCTCTACTCAGGACACCAAACATTATAGCAGGACCCATAACCTTTGAAATTGTAGTTGACACTGGTTAGCAGAAGCTATTGCACCCTCAGCATTCAGAGCTTTCAACATCTCTTGTATCCATTCTGACCAGGAAGGAGTCTGCAAATCTTTCCAGTGACATAAAAGAAGCAGCTTAGATACTCCAGCTATACAGGGCATGAAATAGCTATGTGATTTCATACCAATGCCTGAGTAGTTTCCTAAAAGACAAAATTTCCACTATAAAATAATCAAATGAGCCAAAAAGAGAAGAGGTCTCTGCTTTCACCATGTGCCAGAACTCTTTTGCCTTTGGACAAGTCTAAATGATATGGACTAAGGTCCCCGCTGCCACAGAGCACCAAAGACATAACGGGTCAAGTGCTATTTTCAATCTGTGCAATGTCATAGGAGTCAAATATAAATTATGAAGCAAATGAAATTGCAACAATCGAAGTTTATCTTGTTTCATAAAAATGTAAGCTTGAATTTTTTTAAAGAAATGGACAAGATGGTGGCAAACGAAAAAGGATTTTTTACCTCAAGAAAAAGAATTAGCCCCAAATGAAAAAGGATTCTTTTTTTGTTTCATACAGCTATTTTGAAGTGTTTACTGAGCATGCTCAGAACCCAGAATTTCAAAATGTAATAACTTTGGAACAGATTAATATTTTTTCACAACACCAACAAAAGGCACATCTATGTGCCATCCCCTTTCTACCCTGAAAATTGCAGACCAAAATCGATAGCCATCTGGGTGCTATGCCTCTTGACAAAAAACAACAAAAAATCCTAAAAAATGTCACTTTTTGCACCATCCGAATCTCAGAATCCACACATCTGACCACAACAAAACTTAACATATCCAGAGATCTACCCCAGGTGACCACGCATGCAAATTTTCATACAAATCTGTTGAATAGTTTTGGAGTTAGTAAAGTGCAAAAAGTGGGGAACTGGAGAAGATGGGACTCAAAAACGTCACAGGGCCAGAAGAATGGAAAGGAAGGATGGGAATACAAGCTGGAAAGTTATGTGCACAAATGTCTGCAGTCGGGGGAACAAAATCCCAGACCTAATGGCATTAATGGAAGATGCAAACCTGGGCATAGTAGCTATTACAGAAACATGGTACACAGGGAACAATGACTGGGATATAGCCATACAGTATGCACCATTTAATACGTCCTAGTTAATGCAGACCGACGGATAATTCACCCGAAATGCATTTGCTAAAAGTCCTTTCCTATTGCCTGTGTATTAAACTGTAGCATTAACCCATACTTTGGCTGCTGCCTATACCGTCCATTATAGTCTCTTTCTAACACCTTCTGGCTCCACTCATCAAGGTGTTAAACGATTTCAGTTAGTGCAACCATAAAAACTCTGCACTATCATTAGCTGCCTCATTGTTCAGGTATCCCTAGTTGCTGCATTTGCTGCTTGATAATGGCCAGAATTAAAAGAAGCAAGATGACTCTGTCAAAGAAAATAAAAATTTTAGATGAAATCGACATGCTTCCTAAGCTCAGCCTTAGCAATTCACTTTGGAATGCCGAAATCTACTGTGAGCAATCTTATAAAAGCAAAATATCATATCATGACTGACTGGCACACAAATCATGATCCTGATCGGAAGAGAAAATGGGAAGGTAAAGACATTGCTGTAGAGAAGGTTCTCCTCCATTGGTTTTCGAATGCTCATGGTCATGAAGCTCTGATCAGCAGACCGTTGCTCTCACAGAAGGCCCAGCAGCTGGCAGTCTCAATGGGTAAGCCAGATTTCAAAGCTACCAATGCCTGGCTTACCTGTTGGAAGCATTGGCACAACATCTACTTTAAAAAAATACACAGTGAGAAGCAGAATGCCGAGGCTGACAGCGCTGCTGGCTGGATTAGGTATGTGTTGCCTGGTCTAGTCCACAGCTATTCCCCAAATGGTATTTTCAACACTGACAAGACGGGTTTATTTTTCAGGTGTGTAGGATATGGCACCCTCTCTTTTAAGACTGAAACACCTATGGGTCTAAGAAAAGCAAAGGAGAGGGTGTCTGTCCTACTCACCTGCAACATGACAGGGTCTGAAAAATATGAGCTGCTTGTCATCAGGAAGTCTGTGTAGCCAAGATACTTCCGAGGGGGTCCCACCTTCCTGTCATCTACAGGGCAAATAGAACTGCCTGGATGACAGGAGATATTTTCTCTGAATGGCTACATGCATGGGATTGGTGGCTGAGGAGACATAAAATTGCACTCTGCTTGATAATTTTAGTGGACCCCCTGAAGTTCCTGAGTTGCACAACATTAAATTAATTTTCTTGACCCCAAACACCACCAGCATTGCGCAGCCCTTGGACAAGGGCATCATTTACAGTTTTAAGTGCTACTGTGTGCAGAACATGAGGGTTAGGATGCTCAGTCTACTTGATGCCACACATGATCTAACTGCAGCAGAGTGTGAGAAAAAAAATCAACCTACTGGATGCAGTCAGATTGATGTCTGAGTCTTGGCATTCTAACACTGCTGAGACCATTTCAAATTGCTTTCTCAAGGCAGGTTTTCAGTCACTTGATGAGTGTAACCCACAAGTTGACCCACAAGTTGACAACCTGGAAGAATCCGCACCACCACCTGGTTTGACCCTGGAAGAATTCAAAGAGATCTACCACATGGGTGAAGAAGATCCGCAACCACAGGAGGATGACATCGCTGGTGCCCTGCATGGACTTGTGTCTGAGGAAGCATCCATAGATGAGGAGGATAATGAGGACTTTGTGGGAGAACTGAGGTTGCGGTGACTGTGCACAATGGAGCAGTGGGAGGACCTGATGCCTGACTGGGAGATCATAGCATGGACCAACAAGCACTGGAGAGGATACGCCGAGAAGAAAACGTTACAAACAAAAATTACACAGTTCTTCAGGCAGCCCAAGTCTGAGAAGGGGGATTAATGTGCCACGCAAGTCAAAACTGTAACACATTATTTTAACTGATTTAATAAAAGTTATATTTTACTTATAGAATGCCTGCACAGCAATCTAAACAGATTCACAAAAGAACTGTAATCACTAATCACTGTGCAATGCTGTGCTGGTACAGTATTGTACTGTACAATCCTAACCTTTTCTTTTTTTTTACAGGTTGTTATTTTTTTTTTCGATTAGCGATTATACGGACAATGCTTATAGCGAATGAAATGCCTTTACTCATTTCTGTCCGCTATAGGCAGCATGCACTGTACCAGGAAACACACTTTTTAGGAAGGATAGGGAAGGGAGAAGGGGAAGGGGAGTTGCTATGCATGTGAAAGGGGGGAGATTAAAGCAACAGGGGCTCAAGGGTCACAAGAAGGAGCAGGGGCACTGTGGGTCACCCTGGATGTGGGAAAAAAGACAGCCATTTGCACTGGAGAGATTTACAGGCCTCTGACATAGGGAGAGAAATCAGATGAAGCTCTTGTGGAAACCATCCACAAAATGGCAGCCAAAGGGGAACTGCTACTAATGGGTGACTTCAACCTGCCTGAGGTAGATTGGAGCACTCAGACTGTGAATACAAGGGGAAGGAACTTCATGACTGCCCTGAATGGGGCAAACTTAACACAGCTTGTTGGAGAACCAACCCACAAGGAGGCTATAATGGATTTGGTCCTGACCAATGGGGCAGGCTCATAGATGTGGAAATGGGCAGTCCCCTTGGTATCAGTGACCACAGGACAGTGTGGTTTAAGGTAACCACAGTGGAGGAGGCACGCCATACAAGGATAAAGGTCTTAGATTTCAGGAAGGCTAACTTTAAGGAGATGGGAAGAAATCTCGAAAGAGCCCTAGCAATGGAAGGTACAGTGGGAGATGTGGAAAAACAGTGGTCTAGACTCAAGCAAGTCATAACAGAAGTAACGGGTCACTGTGTCAAAATGCATAGCAAGAGTAAAAGAAAGCAAAGGCCATTATGGTTCTCAAAGGTAGTGGCTGAGAAAGTAAGGAAAAAGAAAAGAGCCTTCAGAAGATACAAGGAAACACAAAATGATGAGGGCAGAGAACAATATAGACATAGAAACATAGACTTTGACGGTAGATAAGGACCACTTGGCTGACCCAGTCTGCCCATTTCCCTTCCTATTGGATAAGCTGCAGATTCTAGTTAACCAACAGCCTACTTCCTGCAACCCCCCACTACAATTGCCTTATGTCTGTCCCATGCATGGTTGAATTCCCCCACTGTTTTAGACCCAACAACCTCCCCAGGAAGGCGGTTCCAAGCATCCGCCACTCTCTCTATGAAAAAAAATTCTCACATTACCCCAGAGCCGTCCCCCCTCTATCTTTAAATTGTGCCCCCTTGTTCTTACACATCTCTTTTTCTGAAAGATGCTACCCTTCTGGACTTTGTTGATTCCCTTGAGGTACTTAAAAGTTTCTATCATGTCCCCCCGTCCCTCCTTTCATCAAGGGTATACATATTAAGCTCTCTCAGTCTCTCTTCATATGGTTTCTGATGCAGACCCTGCACCATTTTAGTTGCCCTCCTCTGGACTGCTTCCATGCTGTCTATGTCCTTGAGTAGATGGGGTCTCCAAAACTGCACACAGTATTCCAGATGGGGTCTCACCAAAAGTCTGTACAGAGGGATAACCACTTCCCTTTTTCTACTTGTGATGCACCTTCCTATGCATCCCAGTATCCCCCTGGCTCTCCTTACAGATTTCTCACATTGCTTACCCACCTTTAGGTCATCTGATATGACTACCCCCAAGTCCCTTTCCATTTTTGTTGTTATTAGTACCTCCCCTGCTATTGTGTACTCTTCTCCTGGGTTTTTGTTTCCCAGGTGCATTACTTTGCACTTCTTTGCATCGAATCTACGTTGCCATATGTCTGACCATTCCTCCAACCTTGCCAAGTCCCTTCTCATCCTTTCTATCCCCTCTTGTGTATCAACTCTGTTACAGATCTTTATGCCATCTGCAAAGAGGCATACCTTTCCCTCCAGACCCGCTGCAATGTCACCTATAAAGATGTTAAAGAGGACTGGATCCAGTACTGAGCCTTGAGGTACTCCACTAGTAACCCCCTTTCTTCAGAATGTGTTTCATTCACTATTACCTTCCATGTCCTGTTGTGCAGCCAGCTTGCTACCCAGGCTATCACCCTGGAACCCACTCCCAGGCAGGCTAACTTGATTATTAGTCTTTTGTGTTGTACTGTGTCAAATGCCTTGCTAAAGTCTAGGTAGGCCATATCCACAGTCGTTCTGGAGAAGCAGAGGGAATCTTGGAAAATAATTAGAAGGGCTAAAGCACAGACAGAAGAAGGTATAGCCGAGGCTGTTAAAAAGGTGACAATACCTTACTCCGATACATTAGTTAAAGTAAAAAGGCTAGAAATGGGATTGTTATGCTGAAGAAGAAAGGAGGAGAAAGGGTGAAGGATGACCTAGAAAAGGCTGAGTTACTGAACAAGTACTTTTGCTCAGTATTCACCAGGGAAGGGGAAGGTGAGGGACCGAGACTTAATAAGAGAGATATTCAGGGGAGGGAAGTAGACACTAGCCCATTCACAGTGGAAAAAGTCCTAGAAGAACTCAGGGAAAATAAAAGTAGATAAGGCAATGGGGCCAGATGGAATCCACCCCAGAGTACTAAAGGAAGGAACTCAGGGAAGTGCTGGTGAAACCACTGGCTACCCTTTTCAATGTATCACTAAAGATGGGGAAGCTACCAGAGGACTGGAGGAGGGCAGATGTAATCCCTCTACACAAGAGTGGAAGCAGAGAGGAGGAAGGCAATTACAGGCTTGTAAGCCTGACCTCAGTGGTGGGGAAACTAATGGAGTCTTTACTTAAGGAGAGGATTGTGAAGTTTCTGGAGGATAGCAGGGCACAAGATCCAAGGCAGCATGGATTCACAGCAGAAAGGTCCTGTCAGATGAATCTTGTAGATTTATTTGACTGTATAATGAGGGTGGTAGATCAGGGAAGGATGGTGGATATAGCCTACCTGGATTTCAGCAAGGCTTTTGACACTGTCCCACGCAGGAGATCATTAAATAAATTGGGGAGCCTGGGAGTGGGTGCTACGGTGGTAAAGTAGGTTGGGAACTGGTTAAGGGACAGGACTCCGAATGTGGTGGTAAATGGCATGAAATCTGAGGAGAGGGAGGTGACCAGTGGGGTGCCACAGGGGTCAGTGCTGGGGTCAGTCCTAGTTAATGTCTTCATTAGCAACATTGCAGAGCATCTGGAGGAAAATGTGTGCCTCTTTGCAGATTACACCAAGATCTGCAGCAGAGTAGACACACCAGAGGGGGAGGAAAAAAATGAGAAAGGACCTAAGCCTATTAGAGGAGTGGTCAGGTGTCTGGCAGTTGAGTTTCAATGCTAAACAGTGCAAGATCATGCACCTGGGTTACAGGAATCCAAGATATGAGTACAAGATGGGTGGGGAAATTCTGGCCACCAGAAGTCAGGAGAGAGAGACCTGGGGGTTATCATATCTGATGACCTGAGGATGACCAAACAGTGTGAAAAAGTGTTGGGGAGAGCAAACAAAATGTTGGGGTGCATAGGGAGGAGCATAACAAGCAGGAGGAAAGAGATGGTTATGCCACAGTACAGATCCCTGGTGAGGCCTCAGCTGGAGTACTGTGTCCAGTTCTGGAGACCACATCTGTGGAAGGACATTAACAAAATAGAGCAGTCCAGAGAAGGGCAATGAAGATGGTACATAGACTGAACCAGAAGCCCTATGAGGAAAGACTTAAGGACCTAAATATCTATTCACTAGAGGAAAGAAGAAAGAGGAGAGATATGATAGAGACTTTCAAGCACCTTAAGGGAATAAACTGAGTACCGGTGGAAAGCATATTTTGGAGAAAACTCTGTACAAGAACAACGGGGCATGATATGATCTGAAGGGTGGAAGGCTCAGGGGTAATGTTATAAAGTACTTTTTCACTGAAAGGGTGGTGGAGCTTTCCAGCAGAAGTGGTGGGTGTGAAAGCAGTACAGGGGTTCAGAAGTGCATGAGATTGAAATAAGGGTGCCCTGGAGATGTGCAGAGCAGGAGAGCCACAGATCAAATAGGATCTGGGGCTGCAGCAGTGAGTAGAGAAATGGGCAGACTAGTTGGGTCATATTTTCCTTATTTGCCAACAGATACTATGTTTTCATATATTGAAGTGCCTACTCAACCCTAACTGTAGTGGTGCTACTGTGCCATCATAATTAATATGTTCCCCCAGAGCCACTCGTTGCTGGATAAGAGTGGTTTCACGCATGCTCTGCTTGAGAGAGAACAGCAAAGTGAAGCTGAGCTGTTTTGGCTTGAGCAGAATGTAAGTGAAACCACTCTTACCCAGCAAAACGTGGTGACAAGGGACACATTATTATATTATTCATCGAGTTCAATCAATAATATATATTTTAAAAAACTGTTCCAAAAATGTCTGTTTCCAGGGCATATGTGAGTGAGACAGTCTTCACAGACAAAGAGTATTTCATATGCAGAGGAAAGGAGTGCTCCGATTGGTCAGGTGTAGTGCTGGGTGAAAGTTGCAAATTCTGCCTTTGCGGAAGTTCTGCAAAAGTTTGAAATTTCCAAGGAATTTTTTGCGCTTTTGCCTTTGGCGAAATTCCGAATTTCCACCAATTATCTCTGGATTTTCACCTCGTAGTGTAACATTTAGTGACAAAATGTGGAAATTTAATCACTAGATGTGGAAATAAATTTCCCTGTGGATTTTTCCATGGTATAGTGTAATTTTCCACATTTTTCAAGGCATTACTGTGGATTTCTTTTTCCACCATTAATGTATTGCCATATTTGATTCTGTAGATGTTGTATTGTTAATTTTAAGCTACGAAACTAAATGTAAGCACCCAAACTGTTGACCATCTTAACTGTGGTGCCAGAAATTAACATCATTTTTTTTTTGTAATGTATTTTTTTTCCTTCTTTCCTTGCTTTACTGCGGGTTTCTTATTTTAATTCTGCAGAACCTGTGGATTTGTGGGTTTTTGTTTCTGCAGCTTTGTACATCGAATTCTGCAGTTTAAAACAGTAATTCCACCATAAAATCTTATTAACCCTCGGCTGGCTCAAAATCATATGATTTTCAACTCTGCAGTCACTTGGATAGACTTGATTATCCACAGTTTTCAATTAATTCTGCATAATCCCAAATATTGTGGAATACTGTATTGTTTAAGTTCCTCCACAGAGTTCATTTTCTGGAGTTATGCATGGAAAATCTGCAGAAATCTCAAATTACTCGGCAATTATTACTCCCTAAACAAAAAAATAGAAATACCCCAAAAATTGACTGGGCACATGTTGGCTCGTCCTTTATTGACTGTTTATGATGCGGATCATGTTATGGTGTATGCCACTTGCTGGGGAAAACACTCAGCTACTTGTTACTTAATGTGCCCAAGTTTTCTGTTGTTCAGGGTCATCACCCTCCCTAAATAAAAAAATTAGAAATATCAAAAAAATTGACCGGACACATGTTGGCTTGTCCCTTACTGTTTATTTACAACTACTCATAATGTTTAGTGAACTGGTGCACCTCCAGCACCTTTCCAAGTTTTCCAACATTCATGTCACTGCTCCCTCTCAAACCAAACCAAAACAAATATAATTATCGGAAAACGTTGTTTTAAACAGTGTTTGAAGTACTTAGCTACATAACAGTGATGTTACTGTATTTCTATTATTCCTGTTGAAAACACTGTGAGGGGTACATTTCCAGCTATTTATACTTTTCTGCCCCTGCTCCATAATACAAGTGAAATATGAATACCACAAACTCTACGCGAGTGACACTGTTATACATGCATACTGCAGGAAAACAAACCGAGTAACTACTGGTCCTCCACAATAAATGGTACTGCAGCTGTCTGCTACTGATACATTAACCAAATCTGCAACCACTGCAAATCCTGCCATACCAAATAACAGCAGCCACAGGAAGTACTATGCTACATACATTCTACTGAGGACCCATTTCCTGCAGACACCATCCTGTTGGATCATGTTGCACCAAATAACAACAGCCAAAGGAAATAATATGACCTAGTAATCCAGCTGATGAGGACCAATTTCCCGAACCCATCAAAATGACCACCAGAATGTCTGTGTATTATGTTGCACAGAACAACAGAAAGAGCAAATAATAGGCCCAAAAATACTTCAGCTTTTACTGACACATTCTTCAATGCTACCACCAGTGTGGATCTTGTTCTTGCCATAACAAAGGAAAACAAAAAGAGGAAGTACCATGGCCCAGTGAAGTTGCTGAATCTGGATGTTACTGCTGATTCTGAATCCACAACCATACCACAGGTTGGTATAGCATTGTCAGTTCATTCTTCTCACAGCATGTTATGTAGTAGTTAAGTAATTTTTTTAATAGCGGTAAATACTATTTTCTTTATGTTAGTCATCTTAGAGGTTATCCTAAAGAAAACAGCATTGTTTATGTCCTGCGGGGTGTGTGTGTGTGCGCACAGACAGGGAGCGCGGCAGTACTCGGGTACTTTGTTTCTGTGATGCATAGTAGGTTGTAAAACTCTGTTTGTAGAGAGATGTGAGTAGCACTTACATACTTTTTAAACACTGTTAACCAGTGCTATATTCAATAATATCACTGCTTCCATAACCTGATTTTTCCTTACTTACATTATAGGCCATGATATGATGCTGCTTCTGCCACACTGCTCACATTTCATGTGATGATTAGACCAACATTCAGTTTCAAACATTTTGCGACCCTTGAATGTGTTCTTTGGAACTGATCATTGTTAGGTAAGTCTCACCATGGTTTCTCAATAATTAAAAAAACCAAAAACATTAAAAACAGGTAATCAGGTAGGTATTGAATTATTACCCCTACTGTCACATTACAGGAATGTGTTTAATGGATAGCAAAGCAGGGTGGGAATATACAAGGTTGAATACTATGATAGTCAGTGGGGTTGGCAGTCACAATTGGCAGTCAAAGATAGTACTGTATCTAAGAAACTGTTCATAAGGCCTGATAAGAGGTCAGTCTTGGCTAGCAAAAATGCCTATGTGGTGCCCCAGCAAACATGGCAACCAACTGACCTAAGCTTTTCTTAACCTTGGCATACAGTCGGTCAATAACCAAAACCCAAGAAACGGATGACTACAGTGTTATGAAATGATACATTTTTATTTTTTTCAATAGAACTACAACAACAATTTAAAACTTTAAGAACAAAATCACACAGTAACTATTTCCATTGTTAATAAAAACAGTGAACAAACAAACAAGAACAACAACAATAACACCAATGCAAAAATAGAAGAAATGTAAAACTATGTACAGTAAAACTCAGTCCCAAACTAGCATTGTCTGCAGAGGACTATGCCCAGAGGAGTGTGCCTGCGAGCACCTCATCCATGCCTGTGGTGATGAAACAGCTTTAATAATTTGTTAATCCCACACTACATTTTTAGAATGTGGTCCTCCAGGGATGTGACCTTTTTTTAAAATTTTACATTTTTCACAAGTTTCTTTATTTGGACAGCTTGCTCCTGGACCTACTGTCCTGGTGGTGGAGGAGGAGGAGGTACATGGTCCCCACCACGAACAGTCCCCATACCGGTCAGTTGCCCCTTGACTTATGCCCTTTTTGGGCCTGCTGCTGTGCGACATCTTCTGCCTGCTTCTCCTTTGCCACCATCCTTTCCAGCTCCTTCTGGATTTTCAGGATTCAGTCCCTGTGCCGTTTGTTTTTCGGAGGCTTGACTGGCATCTGCACCTCCCCCTCCTCTACATGCTGTTCTTCCTGTCCGGCCATGCTTGCTGTCCGAGGTGCTGCAATACCCAAACAAAGGATGGTGAGAGAAGGGTTAGGGATAGGGTTCGGGTTAGGGCCGGTGAGTGTCCCCCTCCCACCAAAGACAAGGTACTTTGCTCAATCGATATTAAAATGGACCTCTGTTATCTACCACCCTCCTTATCTGCCTTCCTGACCTCATGTACTGTTTGCCTTGCATGGAAAATGCATTATCCGCTGCCATATAAATCCACCACCCCCCCATCACTTTTTTATGTCCAGGGAGTATCTTCACAATCTTATTCCATCTATATTAGCCACAATGTCACTGGCTCAGATGCAGTGTATGCATTATTAAGATCATGATTTTGTTGTGTGTAATGTATTGTCTTTTTAATAACACATTATTCTGTGCACTGCCAGTGACTATGTTACCTTTCAAAATGGAGTTGAGGTTTTCAATAACATCATTTATGAAGGGATTAATGATTCTGTGTTGGGTGGAGGAAAGGAGGATGTCATATCAGAGGCAATGGTGGATTGTAACATTGCTTTGAATTTCTGGGGAATGTAGTAATGCAGCTTTCCTTCTACTCTCTCTCAGATAATGCATCTTCAATCGTTCCAATTGAAGTTAGAAAAGCCTGCACTGCAGCGGGCTGCCATACCACACTAGTCCACCTGTTAATCACCTTCAATGTTTCAAATGGCTAGGTAAGTAGGTATCATTTACTGGTGTTTATGAGCCATAATTACAAGGCACCTAACAGAGCAATGTGGCGATGCCGCAAAAGACTCAGTGTGAGTCATTATTGTCATGTCACTCCATTGTTAGGGTTTACAATTCCAAGTAGTGTTCAAGTTGTAATCAGGTCAGGGGTTGAATCACTGGAATGCTCTTAAATCTTCACTTCCAGTGTTCTGAGATAACAACCACACATATGTTTGAACACTAGGACCTTGCAGTGTCTCGGCCCGGTAATGCCCCCCCAAAACCAGGTAAGTGGCAACTGTGCCCTGAAGGAATGGCCACAGCTGAATTGAACACATGAAAATTGCTGTTACACATCCCAGATAACAACCACATATGTTTGAACACTAGGACATTGCAGTGTCTCGGCACTGGAATGCCCCCCAACACCAGGTTTGTGGCAACTCTGCCCTGAAGAAATGGCCACAGCCTAGTTGAACACAAGAACATTGCCATTACATATCCCAGATAACATATGTTACAACACTGAGGAGTTGCACAGGAGGGTGATCATGCTCAGAGAATCGTCAACAGTAGATATTTTTTAATGGCCTGGAGGTTGACACCAGTACATTCAAAATAACACTATATCGGTATCTTAGCATCAGACTGTGTCTTTGCTGTGCTGCTGCCTGTTCCCTCACCCTCTCCTGCTGGCACTGTGCTGCTGCCTGTTCCCTCACCCTCTCCTGCGGGCAATGTGCTGCTGCCTGTTCCCTCACCCTCTCCTGCGGGGTACTGCACTGCTGCCTGTTCCCTCACCCTCTCCTGTGGGCACTGTGCTGCTGGATGCAACTGCAGGTTGTTCTGAATTGGTACTAGCAGTAGTAGCAGTAGACTTCAGATCACCACCTGTTCAAAATGAAAAAGAGGAATACAATACTGTAGTTCAGAGCAGTAAATGTCTAGTGAAACCTACTGTAGAAATCAGTTGATTTATGTGTTCTGTTTAGTGTCAATTTGGGATGCCTTTCAGGCAAGCGTTTTGAGTTGTTTCTGATGTGTGTTGCACAGCACAGTGTTACTAGTGGTGGTGGTACAGTAATAACTGCAGGTTGTGCTAAAGGCTTTCTATTTCATGATAACACTATTTTTAGCCTAATGACAAGCAAGGCAGGTAATCAGGGAAGTATTTCAGTTAGATTCTTACTGTCACTACAGAAAGGGGAAAGGACATTGACTTTTGTAGCCTACTAGGATAATTATTGTTGTTGAAGCTGCTGTTATTGCTGCCCTTAAGAGTAGGTTACATTAGTTATGGGAGGTTGGGTGAGCAAAGCATCCCCACATGGGGGGGGGGGGTGCAGGGACACTATAATTGCTAAGATACATGATGGGATACTGAGTTGTCGGTCTCCAGATGTCAGTGTAATCATGAGCTTCGAACACCAACCTGGGGTGGGTGGGTTGGGAAGCATGTGAACAGAAATGCTGGGTGCACTAAAGTTGTAGACACATTAACTAACATGCATATTCGATAACGTATATGCTCCGCTTCCCTTCTCTATACTTGCTCTCTGCTTTTTTCCATCACTTTGCCTTTTCTGTATTTAACTCAGTGAGTTTCTGCCGGTTTTACAGCTAAAAATACTAACCACTGAATATTTGTTCAACTGTAATGAATATTCCTTTTGTGTGATGTACTCAGTTTTGCAGTTTTTTTTACACAGTTTAATACATAAGCCACAGAACTGAACACCAACAGAGAGCAGTTCTGCAGAGTTTTTCCCTCGCAATTTTATACATTAACTTGCATATTTTTAATTTATTCCACAGTATTAGGTGGAATTTCCATAAAAGTTGATGAAATGATTTCCTCACTTTCATGGAAGCAAAAATCCAACTTTCACCAAAATTCTGCCGGCAGATTTCTGTTTCACATACCCCTAGTCGGGCGCTCTCCTCAATCAATAATGCCATCTTATCAATTACTTTTCTCAATACATTGTTATAACATTGCTACAGTATAATTTACAATTATGAAGAACACTTCAAAATATCAATAACTGAAACAGGACCGGAGTAACATATTGATATTGCCCTAAATCCAAACTTTTGCTTAAGTGAATGTTAGGTTCCTTTCCCTAACAGTTACAAAGTTATAGCTTTCTTCAGATACTTTCTTTGAAAGGAGATAACTTTTATTTCAGTTGGAGCTAGGGATGCATCACATTTTTGAAAACAAAAGTTTTGTCCTAAAAATGTTTTCAACTTTTTCAAATGTTTGTACTACAGCCTATCAAATAGTAATTTCTAGTATTTTTATGTACTTACATTTGCATCTAATTCTTCACACACATCTCACTACTTCTTCTCACTGTGTATACCCTTCTCTCCCTGCTTCACAGGTTTTGGCAGTGAAGGCATTGGAACCTAATAAGCAAGCATTTGTCAATGCCGAATGTTGCTTGCTTGTATGTGCTGTGTAGGTATTTGGAAGTCAGTGGAGTGCAAATCTTGAAAATTTGCAAACTTACGGGTGTGTGTGGAAACTGTGCAACGCACGCTCGTGAAACAGTCATTTTTAGGAAGTTTGTGACCAAATTTTCAACATAGCCATTTTAAGACCTCTGCTCATGAACAGTGTCACTGTGATTTTCTTACAGTGTCACTGTGATTTTCTTAATGTGTCCCATACATTGATTTCACACACCGACTGCGCCATTGTGCGCTAGATTGGCGGAAACACGTTGTGGGCAAGATGTGAAAAATGACAGCTGTACTGCTCATAAGGAGGTGTGGTAAAATGGCAATGTTGGAAATCTGGAGTGAAAATATTGAAAATTCACGAACTTACAAGCATGCGTAGGGAAGTGCGCAACGCAGGCTCGTAAAACAGTCATTTTTAGGAATGTTTCCACCAAATTTTCAACATAGCCATTTTAAGACCTCTGCTCATGAACAGTGTCACTGTGATTTTCTTAATGTGTCCCATACAGTGATTTCATACACCAACTGCGCCATTGTGCGCTACATGGGCGGAAACACGTTTTGGGTGAGATGTGAAAAATGACAGCTGTACTGCTCATAAGGAGGTGTGGCAAAATGGCAATGTTGAAAATCTGGAGTGAAAACATTGAAAATTCACAAACTTACGAGCGTGCGTAGGAAGTGCGCAAAGCAGGCTCGTAAAACAGTCATTTTTAGGAATTTTCCCACCAAATTTTCAACATAGCCATTTTAAGACCTCTGCTCATGAACAGTGTCACTGTGATTTTCTTAATGTGTCCCATATATAGAAGAGTGGATGGGTGACCATCCACAACAAGGCTGTGTTTCCATCGAGGTTGTTGATGACATCACGGAGACCTCGAGAGCGAAGCTCAAGAGGTCTCCATGATGACTTCAACAACTGAGATGGAAACACAGCCATAGTTGTGGATGGTTAACCATCCACTATTTTTATAGTATATGGTTCCTGGCTTGTGTGTCTTTTTCATTTCTTCCAAGTTGACGGGTTACCTTCGTAGTGTTATGCTGCTCCCGCTCCGACTCGTCCCGCCCTCAGGTCGGCTTCACCCCATCCCGCTAACTCGGCACCACCTAGTTTAAAAAAATAAATAAAACAACGATTCACTTTCGTGACACAGAGCCTTGTGAGGCTCTCCGTGTCATGAAGATGAGGGTCCCCTGACTGGCACTCGCTTAATCGCATCGCCATGTTCCACATTTTTTTCTTCTCAGACCATTGCTAAGTAAGCCAATCAGGTTGCAGGGCAAGGCAAAAAAAGTTGTTGTACTATCGATGTGACGTCAGACCGATAGTACAACAACTGTTTTGACCTTTGAACTGTCCTACAACAAGATTTTGAAAGCCACGGCTTTCTATTCATTATAAGCCCTAACCATATACTATACAGTGATTTCGCACACCGACTGCGCCATTGTGCGCTACATCGGCGGAAACATGTTTTGGGAGAGATGTGAAAAATGACAGCTGTACTGCTCATAAGGAGGTGTGGTAAAATGACAATGTTGAAAATCTGGAGTGAAAACATTGAAAATTCGTAAACTTACGAGCATGCGTAGGAAGTGCGCAACGCAGGCTCATAAAACAGTCATTTTTAGGATTTTCCACAAATTTTCAACATAGCCATTTTAAGACCTCTGCTCATGAACAGTGTCACTGTGATTTTCTTAATGTGTCCCATACAGTGATTTTGCACACCGACTGCGCCATTGTGTGCTACATGGGCGGAAACACATTTTGGGCAAGATGTGAAAAATGACAGCTGTACTGCTCATAAGGAGGTGTGGTAAAATGACAATGTTGAAAATCTGGAGTGAAAATATTGAAAATTCGTAAACTTACGAGCATGCGTAGGAAGTGCGCAATGCAGGCTCGTAAAACAGTAATTTTTAGAAATTTTTCCACCAAATTTTCAACATAGTCATTTTAAGACCTCTGCTCATGAACAGTGTCACTGTGATTTTCTTAATGTGTCCCATACAGTGATTTTGCATGCCAACTGCGCCATTGTGCGCTACATGGGCTGAAACATGTTTTGGGCGAGATGTGAAAAATGACAGCTGTACTGCTCATAAGGAGGTGTGGTAAAATGACAATGTTGAAAATCTGGAGTGAAAATATTGAAAATTCGCGAACTTTGACGATGCATGAGGAACTGCGCAACGCACGCTCGTAAAACAGTCATTTTTAGGAATTTTTCCACCAAATTTTCAACATAGGCTTTTTGAGAGCCCACCTTATGAACACTGGCAGTGTTGTTTCATTAATCAGTGTCGAAAGGTGATGTCGCACAGTGACTGCAAAATCACCCTTCGGGCCCGATTAACGCCATAACAGTGAGAGCATTCATGAGAAGGGGTCCCAAAAACCCCATGTGGAAAATTTGGTGCAAAAATTCAAAAGAAATGCCTGAGATATGCAGCAAAGTTGAAAAAACCTATTTATTACATTATACAGCTTACCGGCATTTCCTCAGTTCACGGTCGGCTTTGAAGAGTGCAGACGCTTCCCGGTCCCCGATGATCAAGGCGCAAGCTCCAGAGGTAAGTATGGGGGTGAGGGGTGTGGGAGGTGGGTGTGCAGTGGGTGGCCGGTGGGGCCCAGACAGCGAGGACCGTTTTGTATTGCAGGTTGTTTTTTTTTTTTTTTAAACAGGAGGACGACGGGACGTTTGCCATGCTGGGGTGGGCTCCCATTGTGGCACAAGGATGCTGTTTGGGGGGTGCCATGGAGCCAAAGGGGGATTGGGCACCCCTGTCGGTGATAGCATCTGTTGCCACGCTGGGGTGGGCTCCCAGCGTGGCACCTTGTACTTTCGGGAGGGAGGGGACAGTGGAGCTGACGGGGGATTGGGCACCCCCGTCGGCTATACAATGTGTGGGAAGGGGCCAAGCAGTGTGTGTGTGTGTGTTTTTGTGTGTGTAGTGGGAGCGCGCATGAGCAGGCAATTTCTTATCATTGCTTACTGAAACGTAGCTCCCCCTTTCAATTGTACGCCACTGCATTTTAGACTGCTGACATAGGCAGCTCCAGCAGCGATTGGAGAACTGCGTGCCGCACCTGCAAACACACTGACTGCTTTGGAAGACGGGGTGCCACACCTCCGAAAACTTGGATGATGGCACTATGTTTCTTGCACATGTGTGCAAGGAACATAATCCCCTCTTCCCATCAATCCATGTAGCGCCCAACTCACTTACTCCCAACCCTAGCAACCCAGACAAGTTAAAAAAGAACAATCCTTCCCCAAACCATATAGCACCTCTCCTCAAGGCTGCACACTGCATCACCCCATTTATGCTTGTCAGATATTGGATATGCCATATGAGATGAATGAATAATGCATTTTTCTTGTGCAGTGTTATGGCCTGCCTTGTCCATTATTTTTATGTTGTTCACTTCTCAATTATGCATGATCAGTCATGACCACAATAGTAACTACATCCTTCCACCTCTTTCATTTGCTTTGGGTGTAGACTGTTGCATCTTGACTGCCTTGTCCAAGGAGTGAAACTACCACTAAAAATGTGAGGAATTTGTATTGTTTTCCACAACTGGCATTGCTAAGTTTCAATCTCAATTACAGTTCAATGTCTTATTCTTAGACATGGTTCCTTAACCTGTAGTTAAGGAACAATATGTTTCTCTGGGCAGTGTTTGAAGTGGTAATCTTGGCTAAACTGTAAAGCATGAATATTATGATGTGTCACAGCACTTGTTAGTTGGAGTTAAACCCAGTGCCTTTTGCATACCAGGAGGTCACTGGGCCTGATTCCAGAAGGGCATATGCTGACATAAGGATAGATACACCAAACCCCATGGCGTATCTCACTACTTACTCCAGGCAATATGCCAGCCCCTATTCCAAGATGCAGATTGCACCCTGGCATAGGTGGGCTGTGACAAACACAGGTTATGCCAACACTTACATAGATACATAGACAGTGTCAGCAGATAAGGGCATATGGCCCACTCAGTCTGCCCATTTGAGGTTGTAAGTTTACTTTATGTTTTCCTTGAAGTCTGTTGCCCCTTAACCCTGACCTCCAGAATTCCTTTATGTCTATCCCATGCATTCTTAAATCCTATGATTGTTTCAGCCCCCATCACTTCCTCTGGCAGGGTGTTCCACTTGTCCACCACCCGCCGCAGCCCACAACACCTGGTGCAACTGCGGGTTATGACAGCAAACTAGCCCAAATCCAGTAGGGCAACTGTCATAACCTGAAAATGCAATTACAATAGCCACAGTGGCGTGACTAAGTTAGAACAGCTCTGAGCTGCTCTAAGTGGCACCTGACGGTGCCATCCATCAACTTCCTGCCTCCTGGTGCATACTTCTCCCCCATGTCCTCTAATGTATACCCCTGCCCCCCACCTCCTCAAATAGCAGGGACCCCAGGGGTCTGTCCTCTGGTGTTCCCCCTGACACCTGTGTCTCCGGTCCTGCCCCCCTCCATGCCCCCTGGTGTGGCTGGTGGTGTTCCGTGGTAGGGGGTGCTTTGGGGGGCCTTCTGGCATTCAGCGTGAGTTGCGACTTGTGGCAGGTATATGCCATGTGTGGGCTACCACCACATGCATGGTGTATATCACAAGTCACAAATGCCAGGACCCTGCCACTTCTGGAATGTGGCATTGGGTCCCTGGCATAGAGGCGACCAGTGTAACTCACAACTGCATGCAAGTTACGTCGGCTGTCTTGGAATAGGCCCCTTGTTCCTGTGTTGTTGAGTACTGCTGGTGCATTCCACAAGGATGGTAGCATTCCCTTACTCCTAAACTAAGCTGTTGTTATATCACTACTCAAAAAACTTATGAATTATAATAGCATTTAAAGCCTTACATTTGTAGGAAATATTTTTAAAAACAATGGACATAGTGCTGCTTTTAGAGATATGTTGATCATTATAACCCTCTACAAGAGCTCCAGGCTGGTTTTGATTCCATCACAGCACAGTCAACAATTGTATTGGTAAAGGTTGTAAATGATCTACTCCTGGCAACAGGCAAATTAAATCTATCTTTATTCATTTACGTATGTATGTATATGTTAAAATTGGTAGCCAGGGAATGCACACTCAGACAAGACTCATTTTCAGGTGTGATCTTGGGGGGGGGGGGTACAGGGTGACAAATGTATTCAATGGTAAACTGAAGTCAATGTAAACAATACAGTATAAGAGTGTATAGGCAGGCACAAGCTACCAAGTCGAAATAAACAGTAGGATGAGACCAACAAAGTACAGTGATACAAGATCAGGTAACAATGGCAATCCATGGCAATATGTACAGCAGTTAATGTTCTGACAGCAAATGTAGATGCGTTGTTCTGGAAGTATAACCAATACTTGTGTCATGGTCAGGTGGGGGTGAACAGTGGTTATTTAGGAATTCCCTTGCTTGCTATTTTATCCCATTTGGAAGCATCAAACATGACTGATGATTGTTGTGTGATCCCCTGTGGATACATGGAGGTATTATTCACAGACAAATGGAACAAATTGTGTCACATCTCCATACCGCAGCTCGCTCAGTAATTGGGAGGGGAGTACTTTTCCATCAACTGGATTTGATTTTGGGATACCTATGGGTTAATAGAAACTATATCTTTTTAGTCAGCTCAGTTCTCATAACTGGTAATGTTATGTTATCCCCATAAATGAAAAAGTTTCTGTACTAAGGTATCCCACAGTACTCTCTGACAGGTTGTTCCACACCTTGACAACCATATGAGCAAAACAAAAATATTTACTGACAATTCCTCATGCCCTTGCCATCCTGCCTTTCAACTACAATACATTGTTTTATTATCCTGCACTAACTTAAACTGCAATGCGTGCTATCTGATCTGCCAGAATACCCAAAGTATCAGCCGTTGCACTGCTATAAATGCATCTAAGCTGTTTAGCCTGGATAATCAGTTTTTCTGGTAAAATATTTGCTCTGAATTTGAAGTAAGCTCATGCTATCCAGACTGTCTGAAACTGAACAGGTAGTGTTTATGCAACCTGACATTAAAACTACCAAATTCTATTTATCTTCAGTAGTAGATCCAAAATTAAAAAAAAATGGTCCTGTGGCAATAATGAGAGGGGAGAGACTTAAAAGTGTTGAGCCATAATTCTGCACACCCTGACATGAGTTACTGTGCTTAAGAAAAACAAGAAAAAAAAAAAGAAAGAAAATTTGAACACTGCACAAATGACCATCTTAAAGACGTAGAAAAACTATACAGTAGCCAGGATTTTAAAAAGTCACATAAAATGGACACAACTTATAGTTATGTAAATGTCAGGAAATGCCTTGTTAGGTTTAGACCATGCTCAACCTTACTGAATCTATTTCAGCAGTTAGACTTCCCCACAGCATTTCACACTGTTTTATTGTAGTTTTAAGTTTACATCAAAATTTAGGATGAAAAACTGCAAAACGTAGATATAAATAAAAGACCAGGGACAGGATACACAAAGCTTTGCACGGGTGCAAACCAGGTTTGCCCAGGGCAAACTGGGCTTTGTGAATAGCTGGTATTCACAAAGCCCAGTTTGCACCCACAAACTGGGTTTGCACCCAAGCAAAGTAGTGAGAGAGCCTGTAATGCAAAATGGGGGGGACCTGTATACCCCGCTAATCCCATTCATTAAAGCTTTGAGCCCATGCAAGGCGCCTTCCAAAGGCCTTGCATGGAACAAATTACAGCTGAAAAACCTGATTGTAATCTGCACAGCTCTAGTGGTTGGCAGAGGTACTGTGGCCCCCTATTCCCTCCCCGGTCCCTGATCGCCCACCCCATATAGTATAATACTGTTCCATATTGTAGTGGTCCCTCCCCAGTCCTGATCTCCTAATCTCCCACCCATTAGTAATAAAAATAGTTTTGCATGGTGTAGGGCGCCCTCCCCGGTCCCCAGTCTTCTGATCTCCCACCTGTTAATAATAAAAATAGTTTCCATGGTTTAGGGGCCCTTCCCATTGCCCAATCTCCCACCCATTAATAAAATAAATGATTGTCCACAGTGTTAGGTCCCACCCCATTCCCAGGTCTCCCACACAATATGAAACATAACATCTTTCCATAGTGTAGTGGTCCCTCCCCAGTCACCAATCCTATAATAAAGAACATGTTTCCATAGTGTAGTGTCCCACCGAGGTGCATGATCTCCCACCCAATGTTGTTCAACCCCATTTCTGTAGCATAGTGGATCCCCCAACCCCCACTCTCTCCAGGAATCACATACCACCCTGCTCCTCTCACCCCAGCATGGCCGCTGGTCAGTGAGTAGCACAACCCTCCTTACACCTCCATGGCTTTCCGCTGACTGAACTGTCAATGACAGTGTACAGTATACACTACAAGCCTATGGGTATGTTGGGTGTGGGTTTTACTTTGTTTGCAAAGTCAGCCTCTTTTCCTTGGAGGGGGGCTATTACATCATGCAAGGGTGGGGGGAATTAGGACGTTTTTTGAACTGAGGCAGTGCCTGCTCTTGCCTCTAATACCCTAACTTTGTGAAAAGTTATTCGGGGAGATGGTTGGAGGGAGGTGGGAGCTAGTGGGTGTGTTGGGTAGGGGGTTACCTTTATTTGCAAAGTCAGACTCTTATCTGGTAAAGGTGGCTATTACATCGTGCAAAGGTGGGACGAATCAGGAAGCTTTTTTTGACAACAGCGGCACCAGTTCTTGCCTTATCTACATCCCTGACCCAACCCAGTAAAAAATGTATTCGGGGTGCTATGGGGGGAAGAGGGAGGTTGTGTGTTGGATGGGGATGTTCTAGCTCTGATCTATGGACAGG
This sequence comes from Neoceratodus forsteri, assembly GCA_016271365.2. Lineage (NCBI taxonomy): Eukaryota > Metazoa > Chordata > Ceratodontiformes > Ceratodontidae > Neoceratodus > Neoceratodus forsteri. The sequence goes on from CM057453.1 coordinate 82,932,493, forward strand.
GGGTATGTATTATGTAGTGCCAGGATAGGGGCAGTACAATTGCTGGAGAGATTTAGAATTTTAGTATACTGAATGCAATGTTGGATAATCTGATATCCTAAAATCCGAGGTGTTTTTTAGAATATCAGATTTTGAGAACCAATATCCTAAAATCCTGATAGCCTAAAAATCACCCATTATCCTAATTGTCCATTTATATAACAGATTATCTGAGCTGCCTTAGTCTGGACACAATTTTTAGACCAATTGTAATGTGGTCAATATTTATTTATTTAAAAATCAGTAACCGGAAAGGCACACTGAGCCAAGGCTCGTTTCCAGGTGCAACCTGGGTGAGACACAATGCACAATACATGGAAACAAAACAATTGGATATGGTACAGATACAGCAGATTTTGTACAAAATGTAAACTGGAGAAAGTAGTACAAGAATATATACAATTGCAAAGGAATTAATACAACAGTGTGCATTACAGTTCAAGGTTGAAGAATGAGAGATGTACAGTAGCAAAGGACTAATACAATTAACTAATACAATAAAGTGCAACACAGTGCAAGGTGGGAGTGGTAAAAACTCCAATTGATAGAAACTGCAAGCAGACAGTGTAGGGTTACATTAGTATGATACAGAGAGCTAGGCAGCAGGGGGTCAGATCTAGGGCCTAGGACCCCTAGTGTGAAACTGGATTAGCTTGCAATTGAAAGAGAGGGGGTGGGCTAGGGTGAGTTCTGGAGGGGGATGGAGGATGGGGCATGACAAGAGCAACTAGTGGATAGTAACCTTTGGAGTTGTGATTTCAGGGCAGCGGGAGAGGAGGAGTGCCAAATATAACAAGGAAGCTGAATGCAGAGGAGAGGGAGAGGGTAGAAGAATGCTGCCTGATCTGAGCAAGTGTGAGGATCGGGAAGGGAAAAAGTTTGAGCATCCCTAGATTGAAGGGAATATGTGGACAAGTTAGCAGGGGATAGGCCAGAGGTGAGGTGGGAGGGAGGAGTGTCACAAACCAGAATTTGGCAATGAAGGTGAGGCTATGGCTATGTATCATCTTTATGATCCAAAACTTATGTAAAGTAGCATAAAACAACTAGAAATTCTGCACACAAGTCCTACTTTTAAAAATAGTTCCAATAAGACAGAACATGGCCTAGATACATCAGGGCAATTGCTGATATAAAAGTAACTAGGAATGTGCCTGTATTATGACTTTTGAAACTCCCACCCTTGAACTGCATCCATTCTATCCATGTTATAACTTTTTAAAATTCCACCCAACATAACCAGGGGTTGCATCCTTTTTGTACTTCTTAAAATACCACCCAGCATACTTAGAAATGTTGCCCATTTTGTGAGTTTTGAAAATCCTGCTCAATGTAACTAGGGAATGTGCCCATTTTGTGACTTTTGGAAATAGCACCCTAAGTCTTCATTATTTCAAAAACTTAAGAGGTAACCCCGCTCCCTCTTTAACACCATCAGCTCTCCCCCATCACATTTACTCCTCCAAATGTATATTCCTCTCTACCTCCAAATGTGAAGATTTTGGTCCATATTTGGCTGCAAAATAGCTAGCGTTCATGACAATCCCTCTTTTACACCTTCCTTTACCCCTACCCCATGCTCCACCCCCTGTTCCGTCTCTTCATGCAGTCCCTCTCATTACTCTCTTGTCTTGTCTCATCCACACACCTCCACCTTAGACCTCTCTGAAATAATTCATTCTATAAATCTTTGCACATCTACCTTTGACCCTATCTCTTCAGCTACATGTCAATTTTTTCTGGGCAGTTCCTTGAGCGACAATGTGCTCCATCGCTTTAACTCTGACATCAATTGGTCACTATGACAATTCGTCCCCGTACAATTCACTTCCTACATAAATAATATAAAATAAACTGCAGGTGGGCACAAGTTAATCACCACATGAAACAATGTGCTCAAGAGTAATAGAAGAGGAAGTCATACTTTAATTTTTTTTGGAGTACAGTACGACTTCTAGAGGGTGTCTGGGAACTAACTGTTGTAGGGACCGATTGATGCCAGAGCTAATGTGACTGAGTGTACTGACATGTGATGAAGAGCCCGGGATGAATTAATGTGTCACTTATCTTCTTCTGAGCTAATTCCATCCTGCCTTCCTACGGTGGCACCCCACATTATTGCTATCATTAACCATTACATTATTTTTCCACCAGTACCACCTCTGAGGTACTTCTGACTGTTTTTGTAATGCATCTTATCTAAAAATGTCACCTCTGATGCTAGTATCTTCTCAGCTATGGCACTGTCTCTAACCCCCCTTCATCTGTAGTCCTAGAAAAAATTGTCTTCATCTATCTCTCTCTCTAGTCATCTTTTCCTTAACAACCTCCTTAATCCTGTTCAGTCTAGCATTTGCTCCCTTTGCGCTGACTGCCAACCTTCTGATTTCTGTAATGATGGCTCCTTCTCTATCATAATCCATCTGGATCTCATCTCAGCATTTGACACAGTTGATCAACTTGCACTATTAGACTGTCTTAAGCACTGTGCTGGAAGATGCTATCCTGGTTTTGCTCCTACTGATGTTATGTTTTTATTCTTCCTCCCCCTGCCTTTACTTTATGATGTCTGTCACAAACTGTACACATCTGAAACTGTATCTGCACCCATCTCACACTGGTGTGTTGTAGACCTCCACCTCAGTTCTTGCAGTTTTTGTCTTGCACCCAGTCACTCCTTTGTGTAGTTGGCACACCCCATAAACCTGGTTCCATGAGCACAATCACCAGTCTCTTTAGATCAAGCTATGGCTGATTATTTGAAGATCAGCTTGAGTGCAGATTAATTTTGCCCATTGCACTTTATCATTCCCCACTGTCATGATGAATCAGTTAGCTCAGATTAGCTAGGATAGCATCTCTTTTGGTATGATGGATACCCAAAGAACCACAAAATATCCGCTTCCCAACACATTAACAGTCACTAATATCTTAGTAAACAGGTGTCATTTATTTACAAGATAATAATGCAGGCAACCAAGGTTACTCAGTGCAATTAGAAAACATGAAAATAAAGAAAGTGATCTGTAATTGCAGGTGCTTAAATCGGAACTGATTAAGGCAAAACATAAAAATTTACACTAGCATTAAGAAATAAATTAATGCAGGCTGTGTCTTACCACTGGCACATTAAAAGCCATCCTCTGGTTTCTGTCCTGATGGACCACATACTTACAAGTTAGCCAGATTGAATCACTGTTACTTCCTTTTCCCTCTCCATGGCTTGCAGAAGTCTTGTCTACACTCCCCTTGACCAGTGTGCTCCTCAAGAATTACGATGCTTTTTGAAGTTGTGTAGCACCTAAAGTAAATTAATGTCTGGTACTGCTCCTACCAGCTGTGCTTCCCCTCCAGAGAGGTAGGAGTGTGTGTTTTGGGGTTCACTTCTTTTCAGGCTGGGAGCCTGCTTCCCTGATTTAACTCTGGCCATTCAGTGAACACAGGCTTGACTGTTACATCTGAAATTAAATATTACAGCTACATGCATGGACATGCTTGGCATCTGTTTGTAAACGGAACCTACTGACGTGTACAGTGTCCCTCGAGGCTCTTGGACCAGCTTGTTAAAATTGTAAAAAATTGCACCTGTGCAGAAAAATAAGTTATGCATGGGAGGGTATCGTTGTGCACCACAGTTTTTTTTTCTGCATTCACTCAGTTTTCAAAAAGGTTGCTTTTGCAGCCCTTTCCACAATCTATGGCAGCTTGCATACATTTTTTGTGTAGCTGCTGAAAAAGGAACATGCCGCTGTGTGCATAACATGTTTAAAATGGCATTTTTGGCAATTGTGGTAATTTTTCTCTGCATCGGAGAGTTGTGCACAGGGAACGTAGTCCCTCGGCCATGTCAGGTTCTTTACAAATCGGGCCTCATGCCTTCATCTTTATTATATTCTCTTCTCTATGTACCTTCTCCTACTGAATCACATCAGCTTGTAATGCACAACCCATCCCACCCTACCTGACAAACCAGTTGGGGTGGGCCTTTCTGGCATCTCAGTCAGGAGGGTCGGCTTCTGCCTATCCATCTAGTACCTATTAGACTGTTAAGGTAATACCTTCTCCCCTCTTCTCTTGGTTTGCTTAGGATTCTCCCAGGTTTCTGTTATGAAATGTGTTCTGTTCAGTCTTCTTAATGATCTCCCCATGTCCTGTGATTTGCAAGCATTCAAGTGTACATAGGAACATGCAAAATATGTCAGCAGAAAAAAAGCCATACAGTCTATGTTGTCTATTCATAATGTAGATCTCTCAGTGATCACTGAGGGATCCACCCCCTCCTCATTAGAAATTTCCTCCTCCCCAGTAGGAGTCCCCCCTACCATGCATAGATGACTATGTGATTATTGCCTCCAGACACCTGGTAGAGGAGTTGGAATCTAGGCTTCAGTGTAAGTTTGACAACATTCATTGCTGATTCTAGGATAACTAGCACTCTCTGATTTTAAGAAAATGATTTCCATAGCCTTTAATGGCATTCAGTAAAATGCCAGTCCACAGTCTATCCCAATCTCAATGACTCGGAATGGTTATCTCAGAAAAGTGTTTCCTCCTTCAAAAATCTTGCTATATTGCTATACTAACACCTGCATTCTTCTCACCACATTGACACAATTCACAGAAAGCTCAGTTTATTTCTGTTCAGTTTATTTTGAAGGGATGACAACCATTGAGCATGCTCATTTGCAAGGTGGTCCCTTGTACATAAATCACAAGAGCAACAATACAATACAATATAACACAATACAATACAGTATGTAACAGGTTACAAGGTAAGAGTACATAGAACAGTTTTAGTAGGTATTTTAACAGAATTAATGAATTTAAATAATATTGGAGAAATACCAATCATCGCCAAATATATAAAATGTGCATACTTGGATAAGTGCATAACGCATTTAATCATTTAATTAATACCCATAGAAGGTAGGAGGTGGTAGAAAAAATAAAGAAATAATGAAAACTAGGATGAGGAAAGGGATAAGAGGTTAGTAGCACTGGCAGATGCTGGGAGTAATTTTATCAATATTCGATTTGAATGCACTCAAGGGGATCAGGTTTTGCAATTTGAGCACAGATTAATGTTTGTTCTAGGCCATGGGAAGTGTGTAGGTCATGGCTGACTTACCAAAGTGAGTGCAAAATGTTAGTACCTCCAGTGAAATGTATACACATTTCCTTTGTGCATAGGGATTGTGGGAGCGATGGAGGATAGAAGTGATGTAGAGGAGTAAATTACTTAGCAGTGCATTGTAAACCCAGGAGTATGTGTGAATAAGTCTCCTAGTTGCCATGGAGGTTCAGCTCACCTGCTTATATAAACAACAATGGTGGGTTCTGGCTGGAGCATTGGTAATGAAATGAATAGCACAATGGTAGACAGTGTCCAGTTTATGAAGCTCCTTCATAAGCCTGGCACACTATGCTGGATGGGAAAGTCTTGTCTCACCTTCCCTGACCATTAGGAGCTCATTCTCATAAGGAGCCTTCTGGTGATTGATTATGTTGATGTAGTCTATAATGTTGCCCAAAAGACCTCCCTGGACATACTGGATCCCTTTTTCATGGCTTTTGTCATTTACCCTAAACTGCCCTTCTCACATACACAACTGCTCCCTTCACTCCATCTATCTTTCTCATCCCAAGCAAATGGGTGCCTCTCCTGTGCCTCCTTTATTGCTAAAGTTTAGTTTAACTTTCTCCCCTGCTACCTTTCTTCACTTCTTAATTCTCTACCTCCCTCTTCCTGTTCTTGTAGATCCTCCTGTATCCATTAATTCACAATTCTTCACTGTAAATCCTCAGATGGGCAGACTGCTTTCTCATCATATTTCCCCCAAATACTGTGTAGAATATTTTCCTCTTTCTCTGTTTCTCCTCCACTACAACTTCCCTCATAGTTCATCTTTGTTAGTCCAATGTTTACCTTTGCTTTAACAAGGCCTTTCCCTTTTTCTTTCTCCCCATTCACAGCATTCCCCTTCTCCTCTGTAGTCTCTGGGACACTCTGGTCTCCTGACTACAAGTCTTCTGTTCCCTAATGTATTGCTGTTGTTAACTTCATACTTTTTGCAATTTGCACCTAATGTTATATTTTGTAACGTATATAATTATATTGTACAGGATGTTATTTTTTTATTTATTATAACTACCTCTTACCCATATTCCTATGAACTCTACTTCCTTTCCATGTGACACCTGGAAACAAAATTTGACTTAGTGTACTTTCCTGGCCCAGAACATATAAATAAAGGAATTAACAGAGAGGAATGATTCTTCCATAGTACTCAGATCCTGAGCAGGAATGTACTAGGTAAGGGGCAGAGCAAATGCAAGTGCACTCAGGCAGGTTAGTGGAATGAAACAGCCTAGGGCTAAGCAGACCATTCAAATTCTGATGGAAAAGATTTCTGTAAAAAATTTTGAAATTTCCACAGAATTCTGTCAGTAGAGGAATTCTGATATTCTACATGCAAAGTGTGTTTTGCAGATTAATAATCCATAGTTTACATAAATTGTTAATTCTTTTTCCACAGTCTGCAGAAAAATATTATATGGTTTATGTGATCATGTGACAAGGGGGCTTGACATGAGGTTGGAAGGGGGTAGACTAAGGGATAATGTGAGGAAGTATTTCTTCTCAGAAAGGGTGGTGGATGCATGGAATAGACTCCCAGTGGAGGTGGTGGGGGCAACTACAGTGAGATAATTCAAAAATGCATGGGACAGGCATAGGGGAACCCTAGTGATAGAAACTAAAAGTTAAAGCCGGAGATCAAGTAGAGTCTGCAGCTTTTGCAGTAGATAGGGAAAATGGGCAGATGGGATGGGCCTAGTGGTCCTTATCTGCCATCAATTTCTATATTTCTATCCACAGAAAATTATTGCATGGTTTCCACGATATGCTTTTTGGAATTCTGTGGAATTTAAAAATAAATTCTGAAAAGCATTTTGGAAGTGGTATAGCCATTCTGCATCAATTGCAATGGTGGAATTCCACATTCCACACTCCACACTGCCTGGCATGCAGGACTGTGCCATAAAATGCTTTCTTCCACAAACCAGGTGCCCTGTGCAAGCAGGACTGTGCCAAGAAATGGTCTCCTCCACAGGTGCAGTGCAGAATGCAGAATTCTGCCAGCGGAATTAGTGTGGAATGTCCATTCTGCTGGTGGAATTTCTGCCAGAATTTTGCTGGTTCTTCAGTGAAATTCTGTCTGCTGTGATCTGTGGAATAATATTCCATTGAACAGCAGTTTTTCCATGGAAAATTATTCCACAGACATTTCCATATAAAATACTGAGATCTGTGGAATAATATTTCGCAGAAATGTTGTGGAAAGTCTCATTCTGCATTTTTATGCAATGGAATTCTGCCATTCCATTTCTGGAAAAATTTGGTGGAATTTTGGCAGCATTTCAAACATTCCACTGAATTTCATTCTGATGGAATTTGAAAATTCCACTCAGCATAACTCCACAAACCAGGTTCCATGTGCAGGCAGGACTGTGCCATAATATGATCCGCTCCACAGACCAGGTGCTCTGTGCAAGCAGAACTGAGTTACCAAACTGTCTCCTCCACAGACCAGGTGCCCTGTGCAAGCAGGATGGTGACACTAAATGCTCTTCACCACAGATCAGGTGCCCTGTGCAAGCAGGACTGTGCCACCAAATGGACTTCTCCACAGACAAGGTGCCTTGTGCAAGCAGGACTGTGCCACCAAATTGATTCCTCCACAGACCAGGTATTCTGTGCAAGTAGGACTGTGCCACCAAAGAGTCTCCTCCACAGACCATGTGCCCTGTGCAAGCAGGACTGTGCCACCAAATGGTCTTCTTCACAGACCAGGTACCCTGTGCATGCAGGACTATGCCACCAAAACAGTCTCCTCCATAGACCAGGTGCCCCATTCAAGCAGGACAGTGCCACCAAAATGGTCTACTCCACACACCAGGTCCCCTGTGCAAGCAGAACTGTGCCATCAAACTGTCTCGTCCACAGACCAGGTGCCCTATGCAAGCAAGACTGTGCCACCAAATGGCCTCCATCATAGACCAGGTGCATGCGCAAGCAGGACTGTGCCACCAAACAATCTCATCCACAGACCAGGAGCCCTGTCCCTGTGGAAGCAGGACTGTGCCAACAAATGTTCTCCACAGACCAGGTGTCTTGTGCAAGTAGGACTGTGCCACCAAATGATCTCCTCCACAGAACAGGTGCCCTGTGCAAGCAGGACTGTGCCACCAAATGGTCTCCTCCACAGACCAGGTGCCCTGTGTAAGCAGGACTGTGCCACAAAGTTGTCTCCTCCACAGATCAGGTGCCCTGTTCATGCTGGACTGTGCCACCAAAATGGTCTCCTCTACAGACCAGGTGCTCTGTGCAAGCAAGACTGTGCCACCAAAATGGTCTCCTCCACAGACCAGGTGCCCTGTGTAAGCAGGATTGTGCCACAAAGTTGTCGCCTCCACAGATCAAGTGCCCTGTTCATGCTGGATTGTGCCAACAAAATGGTCTCCTCTACAGACCAGGTGATCTGTGAATGCAGGATTGTGCCACCAAAATGGTCTCCTCTACACACTAGTTGCCCTGTGCAAGCAAGACTATGCCACCAGATGGTATCCTCCACAGACTAGTTTCCCCTGTGCATGCAGAATTGTGCCACCAAAATCATCTCCTCTACATACTAGTTGCCCTGTGCAAGCAGGACTGTGCCACCAAATGGTCTCCTCCACAGACTAAGTTCCCTGTGCAAGCAGGATTGTGCCACCAAAATGGTCTTCTCTACACACTAGTTGCCCTGTGCAAACAGGACTGTGCCACCAAATGGTCTCCTCCACAGACCAGGTGCCATGTGCAAGCAGGACTGTGCCACCAAGTTGTTTCCTCCACAGATCAGGTGCCCTATTCATGCTGGACTGTGTCACCAAAACCGTCTCCTCTGCAGACTAGGTTCTCTGTGCATGCAGGATTGTGCCAACAAAATGGTCTCCTCTATAGACTAGTTGCCCTGTGCAAGCAGGACTGTACCAACAGATGGTCTCCTCCACAGATCAGGTGCCCTGTTCATGCTGGACTGTGCCACCAAAACGGTATCCTCTACAGACTAGTTTCCCTGTGCATGCAGGACTGTGCCACTAAAATGGTCTTCTCTACACACTAGTTGCCCTGTGCAAGCAGGACTGTGTCCACCAAATTCTCTCCTCTACAGACCAGGTGACCTGTGCAAGCAGGACTGTGCTACCAAATGGTCTCCTCCACCGACCAGATGTCCTGTGAAAGCAGGACTGTGCCAGCAAATAATCTCCTCCACTGATGAGATGCCCTGTGCAAACAAGACTGTGCTACCAAATTGTCTCCTTCACAGACCAGGTGCCCTGTGCAGCAGAACTGTACCATCAAGCAGTCTCCTCCACAGACCAGTTGCCCTCTGGATGCAGGACTGGTGCCACCAAATGGTCTCCTCCACTGATCCAGGTGCCCTGTGAAGCAGGACTGTGCCATTAAACAGTCTCCTCCACAGATCAGGTACACTGTGCATTCCCTCACCTACAGCATCTTTAGGGGGCCTCCTAGGAGGCTATGCAGGTAGGTTGGGTCAAATCAGTGTAGAACATAATAGGTTAGAAGCAGAGTATGGAACTTACGTTTGTACTTTTAAATGACATATTTACCAAAATAGCCTATACATAATTCTATTTCAGTTTTGTCCCTTTTATTCATTTTTGAAGCTTTCTGAACTGTATCACTGAGACATTAAGTGCCGAGCTCATGGCCACACAGCATGAACGTGTCTCTGGAGGGATTTGTGCCTCAGTCTCCTGTGTCTTATTGTTATCAAGCCCTAGCTGCTTCACCATGCTAACACACTACTTAAGTGGGAGCTAGTGTGTCCATATACTGTAAAATGGGAGATATACAGTATATTTTGCTGGCCAGTTAAAGGTACTGAAATGTGTGTGAGGGGGAACCAGACTACTGGCCATTATAGCAATTTAGACATAGGATGACAAGCCTGTGCTAAGAAAACAATATCTAGTTTGTTAAGGAATGATTTTAGTGGGAGATGCAGAAATATTGGGACGGTAGGAATAAAGGACAGACTGGGTGGGCCAAGCAGACCTTATCTGCCATCAGTGATGCTATGTTTCTAAATAATGAAATTATGTTTTGATTATAGATGGCATTTGCTGCATATAACAAGTTATCTTCTATAAAGAAGTCTTGGATTCAGGTTTCATTTTTGATAATGTAAAAGGAGCATTGTGAAATGATGGGAGGCTAAAGTCAGCTGTGAGGTAATCTGCACAAGGTCCTGATCTTAACTGAAAGACTTCTGTTTTATTTTTTTTGGATTTAGTCTGAGCCAGCTGGAGGCCATCCAGTATTTAATCTTTGCTAGACAGTTAAGTGAGACAGATGGCTAGAGAAGGGTCAAAACCAAGATGGATACAGTTGGATGCTATCCATGTAGAAGTAAAACCAAGTTCTATGTTTTTTTTTTAATTGTATCTCCATAAGGAGAGCAAAGGTGACAAAAAGTATTTATTCATTTATAAACCAGTTACTAGGAGAGGCAACTGAGCCAAAGCTCACTTCCAGGTGTGACCCAGGGGAAGGGTACATAGGAGAAGCCACCAGACAGGCATAAACAAATAGCAGTGTAAATACAGTGCAGAACATGCAAACTTGTTTAAGCTGAAAGCTATGCAGAACTAAAATATGTACATTAAACAGAGTACCATAAGAAGGATAAAATTAAATGAATAATATATACAAACTGAGTGTAAAATAAATAAAGTGTGTCACACAACACCCAAGACATCTTTGGGTCTGGCAGCTCTTGTCACATTGCTCAGAAGGTTCAGTCCACTTTCTTTCCAGATATTTCCCAAACATTCTACATATATTTTTGCTTAAAGGTGAACCAGCATAATATTCTGTGGTGATTTGCATTTGCAGTTCACGTTGCTTTGCATTATGTGGGCATGTGTGATTCTGTATTTCTTTGAAACTTGGCTTCCCGGCCAATGCCATTTGGGGTAACCATTGCCTCAGTGCTTGCGCACAGAGGTTCTTTGTCTATTCTACATATATTTACCAATTTTATTTACAAGACTACTAACTGGTTCAAACCCATTTGACTGCTGCAGCTAGCCATGTTAATTAGACACTTGTTCTTAACACACAACCCATTACTTTAAGTACCTGCCATTATGTGAGCTGGCTTTAGTCACAGTGGGGTTTCCATTGTGAACTGGCTTTTTACAGATGACTTGACTCAATTACATTCACAATTAAAATGAGTACTTTGGAATCATTAGTCATCTGACCAGTGCCTGCTGGTCCAAGTTGACTTTCAGTTAAGTCTAAATAGGAGATACGTACTGTAAAAAAGGAAAAGAATAATTAAAAAGGAAAATGAACTATTGTACAGTCTGTACAATAACTGTGACATACATCTGTTGTAAAGTGCAAAACAAAAGGTGGACAATGATGGAAAATATTGCAAACTGAAATAAACAGTAATCAAACATCAAGGCCTATATTTTCACAGTGGTGTATGACACAGCCACAATTTGCATCAATACTGAGGTGCAAATAGCAGCGGCAGCGGCACCAGCATCAGGGTGTGGCGCAACACTCAAGAGATGGTTGCATCAGTATCTGCTGCATCTGTTCTTACATCACTACTGTGCCACAATTTATGACGCAATCCACATCTGCATCAGAAAAATTACAAATGATTTCATCAGAATGATTTCAACCAAATTTCAATACTTTCAGCAACTATTTGCATCACAATTATAATGGAAACAGAGCAATAAAAAGGTGATCTGTTTCATGGAGGAGCTATACAGACAGACCAGTAGGCTCCCAAATCAAAAGGATTACAGCAATAGGAAACACAAGAGAGACACGTAGTGAGGAATTGATTGCTATATCTTGAGTTAATACCAACTTTCTGCTCTATCCACTCTAGTTCCACAGGTGGTGGACTATGGTGCTGCCACTGTGTCCTGTGTTATCTGTCACATACGTGATGTGTGGGGTGAGAGTGTATGTGTGGCATAGGTGGCTGCTAGGGTGTGTGGATATCATCATGTGGGTCTGCTGGCAAGTCTGGACAATATGGGGCATGGCCCATGTGTGTTCTATCATGGTCATAGGGCCCACATATATGCCAGTCCCACAGGATGATGGGCACTACTTGCTGGGTGATATCATGACTTGTGTAATGACACACATGTTCTAGGTATGATCAGTGCTTCATCTAATGCTTTTGTGTCTGCAATCAGGTCTTCCTCCTTCTCAACCTCCTTCTTTAGATGCAGCTGCAGTGTGCATAACTGTATCCTACTCCTTCTCCTCAGTATCTACCACATCTATGTAGCACCTGCATGCCAGCTTCATCTACCACATCATCATGTAGCTGCTGGTGCTGTACATCTATATGGTACCTGCATGCCATCCTCATATACCACATCATCATATAGCTGCTGGTGCTGTACATCTACGTGGTACCTGCATGCATCCTCATATACCGCATCATCATGTAGCTGCTGGTGCTGTACATCTATGTGGTACCTGCATGCATCCTCATATACTGCATCATCATGTAGCTGCTGGTGCTGTACATCTATGTGGTACCTGCATGCATCCTCATATACCGCATCATGTAGCTGCTGGTGCTGTACATCTATGTGGTACCTGCATGCCATCCTCATATACCACATCATCATGTAGCTGCTGGTGCTGTACATCTATGTGGTACCTGCATGCATCCTCATATACCACATCATCATGTAGCTGCTGGTGCTGTACATCTATGTGGTACCTGCATGCATCCTCATATACCACATCATCATGTAGCTGCTGGTGCTGTACATCTATGTGGTACCTGCATGCATCCTCATATACCACATCATCATGTAGCTGCTGGTGCTGTACATCTGTGTCACCAATATGTGCCATGTATTAACATACCCTGGAGGTTCGCATCACCACACTTTGGGCATATGTCTGAGACAGCACCAACACAGGACCACACAAACAACACACATATGACCCATGTGGTATGTACACATACACCATGTGTGCTATAACCTACATCTTGATCATTTACAGGGTGTGGACCATGACCATACTGATGGCTGTACCTGGTTTATTTGCGTATGGTGCTCTTACATGCAAAGCAATTACAAACAGAACGATAATTGTGACACAGTCAGTAAATATATATTTCTGTGTTTGTGCAGTCACACAGCATGCTCCATCATTCCAGCAACACCTTCCACTGGCTCTGTTAACACTGTTAGGTCCAGTACCTCATCCACAACAGTCAATGACTCACTGGTGTTGCCCGTGACATTGTTCATTCTGACAGCCATTGCAGCCTGTCTTCAGAGCAGTGTGCACACACAACAGCATATCATCTGTGCTGTATATATACACCTACACATCCTTTAGCAGTAATGCACTTACAGACTCGAGATGACATGTGTGGTGTCCCACTGGCATGTCTTCTCTCTCCTAGTCTTGCTCACTGTTTATTGACTCCTCTCTCACACTTGCAGAGCACCTTGACAATCTGCACCAGTATCACACATTTGTGTAATTTATATAGCCACAATTGTGATGCAGTTCTGATGCATGTTTCTACTTGAAACATATCATATCCTTTGTTATGCAGTATAAAAAACATGGTATAAGTAAGTTGCTGCATCTGTGTGATGTATGTTTTCACATTCTGATGCAGCTGCACCATGTTGGGGCACCTTTGAAAACCCCACCATAATCAGCAGGCATGGCTAAAATGAGTAGTGGGTGGCCAGAGAGAAAATTGGAGCAGGAGGAATAGGAGGGAGTAAAGTGAGCTGTTAGGAGCTATTTGAGAGAGTGGTGTGAGAGAGAGAGAGAGAGAGAGAGAGAGAGAGTTGAGAAGGTAGATTGCTTCAGAGAGAGGGAGGGTGGAATAAGAAAGCAATGTGTCCAGCAGTAGTTTTGCAGTAAGAGAAGTAGTATGTTGGAAAGCAGAGAACCTTTTGTGACCCATTGGACTGAGGGACTGATGAAGAGGAGAAGCTACACAAAGTTACGTTTAGAAGCCATCAGTGGTAAATGAACAGAATCAGTCTGGGGCCTTGCCTGAGATCACAGACTAATACTGAAACAGTCTAGCAGATCATTCTAATCAATCAGTGCCAAATATGACTGGCAGGTCAAAGAAGAGCAGCAAAGAGCATTTATCTCTGCCTTTTGCCCTAAGTAAATTAATGACACAGACATTTCTTATTTTATCTTCTAGTCTTCAGCAGTTTATTTGTAATTGTTAAAGGAAATGAATGGACTGTTTAATTTGTGGTCTTGTATCTGGATGTTGCAAGGTACCTCGACACAGTATTTATTTTTGTGGATTGTTCGATGGCATTCTTTGATGTGTAATTGGGATCCTTTTGAAGAATCCAAAGAGGGCCTCATCTTTAGCTGACAGGGACATGCCTTAATAGTAAATGAAGACTTCACATTCGGATATGGAGGAATAACACTAGTTTAATTGTGTCATTAATTTCAAAGGGGACTTGTGGACATTTATTATGTGGTCTGAGAAGGGAGACATTAAGAATCACTTATCCAAAAGATGTGTGTGTGTGTGTCACAAGAGAAGAGAAAGAGATTGAGTGAGTGAGTGAGTGAATGAGTTAGTGTGTGTGTGTGCGTGTGTGCGTGTGTAAAGACCTGACCTGACATAATCTGCTTTTATGTCATTTTAGCAGGTCTGGACTCAATGTTACAGAGTACCACTGCCACTTTTAAATTACATGAATGATCAGTGACATGGTTGTATGAGCCACAGGGAGATATTGATATTCTGTGAGACACAGTCAGTACTTTTTTTAACAGTACTGACAGCTTTAAGTTTCCACTTCAACTGTTGTAAAAGACCTATCAGCTAGTGTAACCGTTGACAACAAAACAATTGTTAAAGCTCCCTGAGTTTCTGAATTTTCACTTTTCATTCAATATGCTTCTGGATAACTGGAAAATAATAATCATAGAGGGTGCTACAGAGAATAGGTCCTTTTACACATTGTGCTAGCAGATGGTCCTGAGAAGAATGTGATGAAACAACACAAAATTAATTCCTGAGGCAGTACAAGCCAGTGGGATGTTATGATCCCACCCGTGCAGCTCTCCAATTTATGGATTATGAACCCAGATGCAGTGTACACTTAGTACTTCAATAAAGTATTTTGTGAGTCTTGTATAAATCTGTAAGTCTAGACTTGCGTATTTGCACTGTAGCTTATTTTACTAAGTGCAGAACAGTATTGTGTTGTTTTTGTCTAGAAACATGATACTACTATGTGAATGAACTGTATAATTATTGAGAAACATGTACTGTAGAATCCCAGTTATCCAAAACCCCTTATCCAGAAATCCCTATCTTATGGACTCCCAGCATGTTTCCCAAGCTATATTGCAATCTTTCTTTTTTGCATCTTCTCCTGCACCCTCCAACCTCCCACTCCTTCAGGCTACTCAATGCCACTGTCTTCCCACCAGTCTCACCCTTCACTGCTGCTTCCTGCCACCTAGCTCCCCAGACTGTCCATCATTATTGAAGAATCTGCTTATCTCTGTCAGGTGGTCCCCTCATTATGGGAGAGGATGGGAGTAGCATTCCTGGGGGGGGGGGTGATCCGCCAAGATATGCAGGGCTTGGGGTGGCAGGATTGTTGCACTAGAGGGGATGTGGTGTGGGGGGACTAGGCAGCCATCATCTGGCAGGTCAAGATGGGTGCTGTTCCACTAAAAATAGAGCACTCCTGCACCTTCAAGTAGACAGCACTGCTAATGTTTTTTTTTTTTTTTTTTTTTAAGAAAAGATAACATTTTTATTAAAGTGCAAGTGCCATCAAACATGAAACAGCTCAGCCTCACTAGGCTACCCATCTTTCTGCTTTGCTCAATAGACCTTCCTTAGGAGGTGTGTCCAGTGTTTGAAACAGCCTATTTTAAATACAAAATATGATGATGTCATTGTTGCATCATCATTTTGATTACAACATCAATAGAAGGCTGTTATTCCCTGTAGTGCAAAGAAAATTTAAAGGTGCAGTGCGCTCTTTGTTACTAATATATCTCATTTATCAATTACGTCATAGATATACAACCTATTTAAGCTATATTAATTAAACGATTTAACAGTTTTTAAGTATTTCTTTGCATTTAAATTTCTTTTCTTAAACTCCATGATAAATAATAATTAATTTCAGTTACTTTAAGGCTTGTCTACTAAACCAGTAACGTAGATAAACAAGAGAAAGAGTAGAAAAAGATTCCAGAAGTAGGTCGAAGTCTATGTTCCTTGATAGCCCTAAATATCCTGTAGTTTGACAAACTGCCTTCAGATTTAGGGGATTTAAGTAACTAGCTGTGCTCATTTATTAAAGGTAGTTTGAGTTCTTCAAGCAAATTGTTGATTTCATACACTGTACATTGGAGTCCATGTTACTTTCTTGCTCTAACAGCAGAGCTGAGTCCTCCATTACTGTAAGGGTTTCTTGCAAAGTTCCAGAGTTCGTGCTTTCTCTCTCCATGTTTTCAGGGTTATTGGCATTCATGTTAATTTCTTGCTCTAACAACAGAGCCACCAAGTCCTCAATTGCTGTGGGGCTGTCTTGTAAAGTTATAAAGTTTATGCTTCCTCTCCCATTGTTTTCAGGTTTGCTTTTAGCAAAATATTCTTTCAGATGTCTTTTTTGGAAGTGAAGGTATACTGCAGGTCATCTTGTGTTTTATAGTTACCGCATTTAGGTGTAGGTACAAATGATAGTAGGTTGGCTAATAATTGAGGCTGTTGAGATGGGTGCTAGTTTTCATTTTCTAGGCCTTTCTCTACACCCCAATGGCAAGGTCTGCAGCAATGGCTTGGAGGTGGATCCAGTCGACATGTGGTCATCCACGCTGACAAGGTTCCTCACATCACCAGATGTCACTGTCCATGTGGGCCTCTGTAGCACCATCCCCCAGGGGGACATTGCTTGCATGAACTCTTTATCATCTTACCTGCTGATCTCTGCTCCTGAAATCCCATGTTTGTTGATTGAACAAAGGCTGCCAGTGTGTGAAATATCTTGTAATCTTAATGAGGTGTTAGTTTTTCAGCAGGCGCTAAATACAGTGTTAAGTATAATACTGTACATAGATAAACTGAGATTGAACTGTAGCGGGTCATAATGTCGTATGCTTAATAGCGCATGGCATTATGCCAAAACCCGGACCTGTGTGCTCTCTGTGTTGGACCCCCCAGAGTTAGAATGCTTAGTGGGGGGGTTCGGTGAGTGCTACTCCCCATAATAGGGGTGTGGGGGGTGGAGTCCCCCACAGAAAAAAAGTTTTCAGTGAATAGTGCAACGCGATTATGTCGCATGACATTCTGCCATGCACAGTATTGACCCCATGCCAGATTGAACAGGGAATGATTGCAGTTTATTGCTGCTGATTAGCAGATTATTGCTATGAGGCCTCCCTGCTCCCCTTCTATCACACAGGTCACTAAAGTGCAAGGGCAAGTGAAACAAGCATTTGTCAATACCAGTTGTTAGCCACTGGTATTGATGTTGTACTAGGTCTTGGAGCAGATCCCTGTGCCAGAAGACTAATATGGGCTGGGCTTGGGATGTTCTGTGCATGGGGGGGGCAATTATGTCAGGGCAGCAATGGACTCTAATTTAACCCTTAGGCTGTCGACAGAATTACAATGTATAGGAATTCTGGACTGATATATCAGTCCGCTGCACAGTAAGGGTTAAATCAGAAATGACATGCATAAGGCTGAAACTGATCTAGGTAGCGGGGGGGGGGGAATGTAGACTAACAATTTTTGCACTAACCACTGAGCCACTTAACTTCACTTTCTAATTGCTGTGATACACACACACTGACTAATACATATATGCATATATATTCCAGTGAGTATAACATAGCAGTGCACCATCTACACACATGTTTACAGATTAAAAGAAAATACATCAAGGGACCACTTTCTTTTTTTCTGGCTCTGAGGGACATCAGAGTGTGGAGAGTTGCCACTAGACACCTCAGTTAAATAAGCAATGACACGCAGAAGGCTGAAACTGATCTAGATAGTGGGGAAATGTAGACTAGCACTTTTTGCACTAACCAAAGAACATCCTAACTGCACTTTCTAATTATTGTGATACACACACGCTGATTAATATAAATACACATATATGCATATATATTACAGTATAACATAGCAGTGCACTCTCTGCACACATAGAGCATTACCACACACACACACACACACACACACACACACACACACACACACTAACACACATACACACTGCCTTATATGTATACCGTTCGAACATCGAAGTTTCAGCATCGACTCCCCAACATCGAAGCCCTGACATCAACAGACTTTGCATTAACAGGGAGATTTTTCATTGACTGGGGGTAAGCACTAACTCCACTGTCTGTGTGATGTGGAGTTAGATATTTAAAGTAGGGGGGATGTGGAGGAACATCCTCCCACATGGTGGTGCGGAGGGTGCAGCCACCTGCATTGATACAATTAAGTGTGGTGGTCAGTGTCAGCATGTTGCAGGTCTTTGGGATGCATCAGCGATGTCAGTGGGATTGCATTGCTGTGAATGATTGTGGCAAAATTTCCATCACTGTGGCACTTATTTACTTATACATCTAAGCCTAACATTTACTGTATTTTGGATAAGCACTATGTTTTGCACTAACTCATTATACTAATCTACTGCATGACTGGATAACTATGGTAGGACCATTGAGGTGCAGTAGATGTGGCCTATCTGTACTTCAGAAAGGCTTTTGACACCATCACCCATAGATGGCCAATTAACAAACTGCACAGCCTAGGGGTGGATACTAAAATAGCTCTGTGGTTGGAGAACTGTCTGAATGGGAGGAGTCAGAGGGTTTTGGTAAAAAGGGAGTACTCTGGAGAGGGAGAGGTGATGAGCAGATTGCTGCAGGGGTTGGTGCTGGGGCTGAGCCTCTTCAATGTCTTTGTTGGGGACATTGCAGAGGGACTGGAGGGGAAGGCATTTCTCTTCATAAAGGATACAAAGGTATGCAATAGGGTGGACATGCCAGGGGGTGTTGAAAGAATGATGAAAGACCTTAAAAAACTGGAGAGCTGGCCTGGTGGCACTGAGGGTTGAGCCACTGGATGCCACACCTCATGCTACACCAGCAACTGAGGTTCGGGAGTGAACCCAGGTCAAAGAAAGGCTGGCTAGGGGGAAGGAGGGAGCAGGATTGAGCAGCCACAAAGAAGCTCTCCTCTCCCAGGGAGGGATCCTGTCACTTCCCACATTCCAGTTGCTCCCAGGTGGAGACCTGAGGGTAGCACAGACAGGTAGGTGGCAAGCAGAGGGAGGGCACTGTGGAAACACTGTGTGTGCGTGCCTTCATAGGCGCATGCATGGCCGCGGCACAGGGAGTCAGATGAAAATGTCAAAAAAATGGGGGCATAAACAGAATAAAAAAACTGGAGAAATGGTCTGAAGAATGGCAGCTGGGATTCAATGCAAAAAAGTGCAGGATCATGCAGATAGAGCACAAGAACCCAGGGGCAAAGTACAAACTATGCTGTTAGGTACTGATAGTCACAAACCAGGAATGAGACTTGGGAGTTATCATCTTGCAGGAGCGAAGAGAAACTATGCAGTGTGATAAGGCAGCTGGAAAGGCTAGTCAAACATTTGGATGCTCAGGGAAAGATATCAGGAGTATAAAGAGGAAGGTCATCTTGCCCCTGTATAAGACACTCATGAGATCACACCTGGAATATTGCATCCAGTTCTGGAGGCCCCATCTGAGAAAAAAAAATACATAGACAAGGTGGAGGCGGTGCAGTTGAGGGCAGCTACAATGGCGCAGGGCATATGGGATAAGACCTATGAAGAAAGACTAGCCAAGTCAATATTTAAAATATTAATTTTATTTGGGTAAAGTATTAAACCATTTTAAATACTGAATTTTTACAGGCTATGCCAGTTGGGATTCGATATATGCCATATGGAATCTCAACTGGCATATCCTGTAAAACATCACTTACAGTGTGGTCATGCTCATACCCATTATTTCTAATGAATTTGCACAATGATGCAGATCTGCTGGAGGCAATTTCAATGTGGTCTGCCTTTTATATATTTCTACAATGTGTTTTCCTAGGATATGGCTGCTGATTGCTATATATTTAGCCTGGATAGTTCACAGAAGACATGGCATGCTATTTTCCGTGGTGCTCTACATCTACACAATATTATGCTGCATTGCATAAAATCAGAACATGCTGAAAACAATATTTTACATCTGGATTAGGCTACACTGCATAAATTCATTATAAAAATGGCAAAATCATGATCCCACTGAAAACATGCTATTGCATCTAATCTGGGACATCCTGAGTAAATACAGTGCAAAAATGTGTAAAATGAAGATCCCTATGAGAATGAGAATGAAATATAGCATCTCCCCTGTGCTATACAGAATACAAAATATAGGATAAGAAATATTTAAAGGAAATCTGCTGAAAACTGTACTTCACTGTGTTCCACATAACCAAGACTGACATAAACAGTTTCTTTATTGTTTTATAACATATTAGATTGCAGTATTTATTTTGAATGTTGTGGCCAGGAGGATGGTGTGAAAAGTATGTAAGTATGTTTGCTGTAGCTCAATATATATATATTTTTCCTAAAAAGCATTGTAAAAAAATGCTTTCTGATATATATATATATATATATATATATATATATATATATATAGGCTGAATATTTCACAGAAAACGTGGCATCTTATTTTCAGTGGGGCTCTACATCTACACAATATTATGCTGCATTGCATAAAATCAGAACACAATGAAAACAATATTTTACATCTGGACTAGGCTACCATGCATAAATACATTATAAAAATTACAAAATCATGATCCCACTGAAAACAAGATATTGCATCTAATCTGGGACATTCTGAGTAAATACAGTGCAAAAATGTGTAAAGTGAAGATCCCTATGAGAATGAGATGTACTGTAGTATCTCCCCTGTGCTATCCAGGATACAAAATATAGGATAGGAAATATTTAAAGGAAATCTACTTTAAACTGAACTTCACTGTGTTCCACATAACCAAAACTGACATAAATAAACCATTTTTTTATTGTTTTATAACATGCTAGATTGCAATATTTATTCTGAATGTTGTAGCCATGGGGATGTGTGTAGCACAGTATGTGTGTGTTTGCTGTAGCTCAATATAAATATTTTTTCCACAAAAAGCATAGTAAAAGGAGTAACAAATGATTCAATGTCTTACTTGTCTTAGGGTTAAAGTAGCAGCTGTCTTCTGCTATACTAACATGCATTCTAGATACTGCTGATTGTGCTATGCACTTAGATTTGAAACCAGGAAAAAGTGGCTGTTTTCAGGGCTAAAAGTTTCATAATGTGTTTGCCATCTAAAGCCCAATATAGGTGTTTTATTTTCAAAAAAACATAGTAAAATTAGTAACGAAAGACAACAGTTCTTTACAGATATCTTCTGCTATAGTAAGCAATGTCTAAGACAGTGCTTATCAGATGGTGTCTTAAGAGGTTAAAAAACTGTGTAAATATTTTTAGGAGATTCCTTGTTGGGAAAGGGAGACATTTATGAGGTATGAATCTTTCTTGAAAGCAAATAACTGCCCAACTGAAGCTAGAAGCAAGACAATGTTTTAAATGCTAAGTATTTAAAAGCGCAAATTATTGCATTTGTTGTGGGTAAACTAATCTCCAGGTTAATAGGCAACTGATATTTAACAAACTGTTTCAGTTTCCATTGCTGTAATGTTGAGGAGGAAGGGAGTAGGCAGGCTAAGAGCACATGATGAGATCAGCTGTGCTTGCTGAAAAAGCTGATTTATGAATGCATCTGTTGGCACATTGTTTTGATGTCCACGCACTTTCATGCCTGAATCGTGTCATGATGAGGCTTGCTGATTATTGGTCAAGCCCCTTGTAGAGTCTCATGCATTGGACCACCATGACACACCCCTCAAAATCCTGTACATACCAAAATTTTTGACTTGCGTTAGCGCGCATGACGAACATAAAAAAAAGTCAATGTTACAAGAGATTAGAGGTTAGCAATTTCCTAACTGCACTTGCAGAACCTCTTGGATTTAAAAGAATGTACTAAGTCTTGTGGTCTTGTATCTGATTTCATTTATTGTGTGCAAAACCACAAACATTAAATGCAACAGTTCAACCTTCAATTAGCATTGCAAGATCTCTGGCAAGACAGGATAAAACCACAATTATCCCCATCTAATGCTTTTCTCTCCCTCCCCAGAGCTTCATCAGAGATCATGCCTACCCCTAATGTTGTGGGGCCTCTGAGTACAAGGCTTCCAGATATAGTGATCATAATTCACTTTCAGGTACTCTACAAAATACTCCTGTACTAGAAAGTTTCACTTTAACTCAGTAAGTGCTCACAGAGACAGAACCACAGAGTGTGCCAGTAAAATAAATTACTTGTACCTATTAAAACACAGCACAGTCATGTATGTAGTAAACATAAAATAATTTATACAGAATTTTCAAGATATACAAACAGTAAATAGGAAAATACAGAACACACTAGGAAACTCAAAGTATAGATGTTTTAGACCAAAAGATTACAAGGAACAAACAAATACACAGCTAAACAAACTTTACATTGTCCCGAAAAAATACTCAGCAAGTTGGGAACACGTCATGTGCAGTGGACTTGGAATTTCAGACCTCACTCACTCTTCTTCTGCCTAAATGGAGTCACATTATTTGGAGAGGTCCTTCCTTGGTTGTCAAATCCTAGAGCTCATACTTCAGGTGCCCTAAATTCATATTCTTTTTTAGAGTTTGACCCCAAATTTCCAACATGGTCTTTTTTCATCACACCTAATGAACTTGACCATCTGTCAATATTCATTTCTCACCCAAACCATTGTTTTGCAGAACAACCATGAAGTATGGTTAGATTTAATAATCAACTTCTGTAAGGTTATGAACTGGTGTGAAAAGAGATCACATTGAAAATTTTGGGTTGGAATCTCAAAAAACAATGAATTAATAAATTCAAGTCGAATAGGTATTTTACTGTTGACACTAGCCAACCATTGTTTTTTTCTGACATATTTATTTGTTTTTCATTGATCAGGTAAGCACACAAGACAAATACATGCCTATTTTTCATCATGATTTTTGAAAGTCTGCTCATAACTTTATTGTTGTTTGAAACTGTGATCCCATATTTTCAGCATGGCCTGTTTTTCACCACAGCTCATGAACAGCTGTCATTTTTCAAATCCTGTTCCAAAACATGGTTTTGTGGTACAATTATGAAATGATGTTTTGGGCAGGGACTGAAAAAGGATTATGAGGTGGGGAGAAAAAGGTCATGTTGAAATTTGGAGTCAAAATGTGAAAACAATATGAAATCATGAATAAAAGTTGAAAAAAAATATGAAAAACAGAAGTCCACAAGTGGATTGGGTTTAGGCAGGTAGACACAGTTGCATATGTGTGTCCACGGATGCTTAGAGGATTATGGTGGAGACCCATATACAGATAAGTGGGTGACAATGGGTGACAGGGGTTTAAGGTGTGGCAGGGTGCTAGAGGGGGCCAATGTGTAGGTGGGAATGGGTTTGTGGGGGGAGATGTGATGATGAACCATTTTCTTTTATACAGGTAATTTATTTTTGTGGAAGACAATGATAGACTATTTTCTTTTTTTACAGATTCTGTTACTATATCATGTGGGATTGTTTTCTTTATTTCAGTTTACATGTGGGGTGAGAGGGATTGGTGGGTACCACTGGTGTTAACATGGTGGGGGTAAATTCCCTGAAAAGGACCACCAAGCATGGGCATTCTGGTGGACACAAAAATAGGGATGGCCACCAGGTTTGGGAAACTCAGGGGCCTCCTCCAGAAATAGGGAGATGATCCTTCCCTTGTACAGATCTCTGGTCAGGCCACACCTGGAGTACTGCATGCAGTACTGGTGCCCATTCCTGAAGAAGGACATCAAATTGTTGGAGGTGGTGCAATGTAGGGCAACCAAGATGATCCAGGGATTGGAGGGAAGATCCTACAGAGGTAGATTGGGCGAGCTGAACATGTACTCCCTGGAGGAGAGGAGAAGAGAGATAGGGGATATCACTGAAACATTTAAATACCTTAACGGGATAAATAAGGCTAATACAGAAGGTATTTTCTAGCTTAGAAGATGGACGGCTATGAAAGGGCATCAGCTGAGATTGGAGGGGGGAAGATTCAAGAGGGAAATCAGGAGACATTTTTTTCATTGAATGGGTGGTGGACAGGTGAAATGCTGTGCCCGAGGAGGTGGTATCCTGTAGAACAGTGGGTGGCTTTAAGAGGGGTTGGGACAGGGTGAGGGGTTGTGATGAAGAGGGGTAGGGAGGGGAAGGCAGCTGCAAGTTGAGGGGCTAGCTGCATAGTCAAGCAGACTAGACCACAAGGCCTGCTTCTGCTGGCATTTCCATATGTTTGTATGTTCATATGCAAATTAACAAGAAAGATGGCCACCAAGCTATGGCATTATCAACCAGGGGTACAAATAAAGGAATGGCTACAAGGCTTGGGCACCATGATGGTAAAATAAAGAATGGGATGGGTAACTACCTATGCTGGCCAATGGGCTTGAGCACCCTGGTGCCCAGGCAAAAGAGGGGGAGAGGGGTTATGCATAAGGGCCATCAGGTTTGGTCACCCTGGTGGCCATACACATCTTTTTGTATGTGCTGAAACAACTGTTTTGTATATTCCTTTTAGTTGTTTTTTACAATTGATGCAAATGATCATTTTCATGGTTATTTGTTTAGACTTTTGGCCATAGCTTGTCCATCTGGACTCCAGTTGCCTCCATATTTTCAGTGTGGGCAAATCACAACCACCTCATGAACACATAAGTGTTATTTTGTTAATACACATTAAAACATGCTTTTGGGGGTTCCCTCACAAAAGCACATATCAGGATGGATTAACAGAATAACACTTCTGTGTCCATGAGGTGGAGGGGTATATGCCCACCCTGAAAATATGTGGACAGTTGGAACCCAAATTGCTAAGTTAAGGGCCAAATGTTTGAAAGAACAGGAAACAGTTTTTGTTTTGTTTACGTCACTCACAAATTCCTTGAAAAGTTAATTTTTGCAAAATGAGTCTTATAAATGTTATAAAGGATGAAGGGGGAAGACAACAAGCAAAGAGTTAACAAAATCTGGATGGCCATGTGTGCTAATTCTAGAAGTCTGGGAAATAAGACCCCAGACCTAGATGTCATCATGGCAGAGGCCACCCTGGATACTGTGGCCATTACCGAGTCATGGTGCACTAACAGCCAGGACTGGGACATGGACATACCAGGCTAAATACTGTTCAGAAAGGACAGGGTGGGAAGGAAAGGAGGGGTGTTGTGCTTTATGTGAAGGAAAGCATAAAAGCAATGAGATACAGGGCAGAGGTGTTGTGGGTCATCCTCGAGTCAGAAAATGGAGCTTCTACTCAGACAGTTAGAAGCAATTGGCAAAATAGCCAAAAAGGGAGAGGTGCTGCTGGTGGGGGACTTCAATCTGCCGGATGTAGATCAGAGCTTCCCAGCTGCAGCTTTAGTTAGAAGCAAGAACATCCTGGATTCCCTGAAGGGGGCGTTCCTCAGGTAGCTAGTCAGTGAACCCACTCAGGATGGGGCAATACTGAACCTGGTGCTTACTAACAGAGACAGTGTTGCAGATATTAAGGTGGGAAGTCATCTGGAGACCAGTGATCATCACACAGTGTGATTCAACATAAGAACAGATGTAGAATCCAACCACACAATGGCAAGAGTCATGGACTTCAGAAGCACAGATTTTATAAAGATGGTGAATGCCTCAGGAATGCCCTGGCAGGGGGACATGACCTGGGTGGTGAAGGAACAGAGGCCCAAACTAAAACAGGGCATAGTAAAGGCAACAACCTCTGTGTCGAGCAAGTAAGCAAAAGGAAGAGGTGACTGCTATGGTTCTTGAAAGAGGTGGCAGAAAAGATAAAGGCTAAAAGAGTAGCGTTCAGAAAGTATAAACAGTCCCAGAGAGAGGAGGATAGGGAAGTGTAGCAGGGAAAACAGAAGGAGGCAGGGAAAGTGGTTAGGAGTGCAAAGGTGCAAACTGAAGAAAGAATAGGTCAGGCAGTATCAAAAGGGGACAAAACTTTTTTTAGGTATTAGCAAAAAAATAAGACAAAGGGAGGGAATGTAAGGTTAAAGAGAGGTGGGGGTACTGTAAAGAGGGGGAACAAGAAAAGGCAGACATCTTGGACAAATACTTCTGCTCAGTGTTCACAGTGGAAGGGGATGGGAGAGACTATGGAAAAAGCATAAGGAGCTTTGATAGGAGGGATGTGGACACTGGTTCTTTTTCTGAGGAGAGTCTGGAAAGTTCTTGCTAACCTGAAGGTAGACAAAGCTATGGGGCCAGAGGGGTTGTATGCAAGGGTGCTGAGGGAACTCAGGGAGGTACTAGCTGCACCTATGATGGACCTATTTAACAGATCACTGGAGACTGGGGTGGTCCAAGAGGACTGGAGAAGGGCAGCTGTAGTCTCACTTCACAAAAGTGGTAGCAGGGAGGAAGCAAGCATTATAGGTCTGTCAGCCTGACTTCAGTGGTGGGTAATTTAATGAAAACACTGATAAAGGAAAGGATTGTGGAATATCATGAATTGATGGGTTACAGGATCAAGGCCAGAATGGATTCACAGGAGGGTGCTCATGCCAAACAAATCTGATAGATTTATTTGACTGAGTGACCAAAGAGTTAGATCAGGGGGGAGCGGTGGCATGACCTTCCTGGATTTCAGTAAAGCTTTCAACACCATTCCAGACAGGAGACTGGTAAGCAAACTGGATAGCTTGGGGGTGGGCAAAAGGGTGGTAACCTGGGTAAGAAACTGATTAAGGGGCCTCTTCTGGTGAGGTCACGCTCTAATGGCAGCCTAGCTTTGAAGCTCCGGAGGCTGCTAACTAAAAAACTTCTATAAAAACCAGCAAACTAGCATCCTGAGACTTACAATAGTTAACCATCAGCATTCTAGAGATGGCAGCAAATAAAATGAGGAGCAAAAACTCACTATTGGAGAAGATAAGGGCCCTGATGGACTCCGATAAACAACCGGGCCTACAGAAGATCTCCCGACCCGCTACTCCGGTGTCAAGCACTGCCGATTCAGAGGAAAATACTCCTCCCCCCATCCTGTGACTCTCTCCAGTCCTGGGCATGCATAGTGAAATGTAGAAACATAGAAATTGTCAGCAGATAAGGACTGCTAAGCCCATCCAGACTGCCTATAGTGCCCATACTTTATTACATCTTCTGTCCCTCCCTCTACTTTACCTCTATGGTTCCCCTATGCTTGTCCCATGCATGTTTAAATCCAACCACAGTGCTCCCACCACCTCTTGTGGCAGACCATTCCATGTATCCACCACCCTCTCTGTGAACAAAAACTTCCTCACATTCCCTCTTAACCATGAACATATGAACATGCTAAAATTGCTGGCAGATACACTCCCTAGGATGTATTGAGTCTGCGCGTGTCTACAGCAATCAGCTTTACACTGACTTGCTGCCCTCCACCCTAACCTGTTGATTCTACCCCTCCCATACAGTTGTGACCCTACCCCTTACCCTGTCCCAACCCCTCTTAAGGGGTTACCAACCCTAACACCCCACCTCCACCCAACACAGATGAGGAGGGATCAGGAGTGGCTTTGGCATCTTCAGCCCTAACGTTCACCACATTTCATCAGAAAATAAGCTGGGCAGGCACAGCACAGGAGAATGGGGTGAACATTAGGGCTGAAGATGCCAATGCCACCCCTAATCCCTCTTCATCTGTGTAGGGTTGGGGTGGGGTGTTAGGGCTGGAAACACTAATGCCACATTTCCCTAGTTTTGCTGCTTTAACCATGATTGATACATTAACAAAGTTTTTTGCAATTTTTTTCCTTGCTTTTGGTGCTTTCATCCCTCCACAGATGCACATATGTATGTAGCTGTGGAAACGCTGGGGCCTCTGGCCCCTGCACTTCCATGCATAAAGTTACAAGCAGGCATAGCGAAATTGCAACAAATAGTCATAACTGTGTGATCTTAAATAATTTTCACCCCAAATGTTCTAAATAACCTTCTTATCACCTCACCGCATGTACCCAGTATAGAAAATGTTCAAATCCCCGTCAACTCATAATTGTGTGCAAGCACAATGCCATTGTACCCAACAGGTGTGACATCACATTTTGGCCAGGATTTGAAAAAAGTCAGCTTTGGCATACATGACGTGTGGTAGTAAGAAGACTATGTTGAAAATATAGGGTTAAATTTTGAACTTTTCCAACATTACGAGTGTGCGTAGTGAGATTTCAATTAATGCCCATAAGGCAGCCATTTCTTTTCAATTTTGTCACCAAATTTTCAACATGTGCTTTTTGGGACCACTCCTCATGCACACTGGTACTGTCATTTCTTTACTCAGTTCTGAAAGGTGATATAGCGCAATGACCATGGTATTCTGTCCCACAGGTGTGAAAACACATTCCAGGCAGGATGTGAGAAATGACAGCTGTACTTTTCATAAGGTGGTGTGAAAAAATGTGCAAGTTGAAAATTTGGAGTGAAAATATAAAAAATTGGCAAAGTTACACACTTGCGTCGGAAAATGTCAATGAGCGCATGTAACAGGCATTTTTTTGTATTTATGCACTAGATTTTCAACATGGGCTTTTGGGACCCCACCTCATGAACACTGGTACTGTGATTTCCTTACTTGATCCCGAAAGGTCATTTTGCAAAACAACCGCGCCATTCTGCACCACAGGTGCAAGAACACATTTCAGGCAGGATGTGAGAAATGACAGCTGTACTTTTCATAAGGTGGTGTGAAAAAATGTGTATGTTGAACATTTGGAGTGAAAATATAAAAAAATTGGCAAAATTACATGTGTGTAGGAAAAAGTCAATGAACGTGCGTAACTCGGGAGTTTTTTCATATTTTTGCACCAGTTTTCAAAATGGGCTTTTTGGTACCCCACCTCATGAATGGTGGCACTGTTGTATCATTACTGGGTCCAAAAGGTGATTCTGTGCAGTGACCATGAAATCACCTTTCAGGACTGAGTAATGAAATGGCAGTGCCAGTGTTCACGAGGTGGGGTCCCAAAAAGCCCATTTTGAAAATTTGGTACAAAAATACTGAAAAATGGCTGAGATATCAACATAAGTTCAAAATCCCACTGACTGCCATTATACAGCCCTTACCTTGATTCTTCAGGTTGCGGTTCGACTTTGTAGAGTGCAGACATGTCCCAGTCCAGAGAAGATGACAGGCTTGACCTCTGGTGGTAAATATGGGGTGGAGGGTGCTCAGTGGGAGGGTCAGGATGGGGGAGGGGTGGGGGAGATGACAAGGGACTGTTTTCTTTTTTACAGGAAAAAAATAACACATCAGGGGACGATTTTCTTTTTTACAGGGACAATGTTTGGAAATGTTTGGGGACACTGGGAATAGGCTCCCCAGTGTTCCACAGTAGTGGGAGGGGGTTATGACAACTGGGGATGCTGGGAGTTGGCTCCCCAGTGTCCCACACTGATTGGTGG
The DNA here is from genome assembly GCA_016271365.2 of Neoceratodus forsteri. NCBI lineage: Eukaryota > Metazoa > Chordata > Ceratodontiformes > Ceratodontidae > Neoceratodus > Neoceratodus forsteri. The sequence goes on from CM057453.1 coordinate 82,962,298, forward strand.
GAGAGGGCTACTACCGGCATGGGGACTGGGCACCCCACTGTTGGCAACTATTTGTACATTGTTTGGGGACACTGGAAGTGGGCTTCCCAGTGTCCCCCAGTACTGGGGGGCAAAACAACTTGGGACACTGGGATTTGGCTCCCCAGTGTACCACACCGGTTGAGGGGGCTATGTGAATGCCAACACGGATATTGAGCACCCCGATGTTGGCCAGGGAAGGACACTGATTGGAGGACAGGCAACTCCAGAGATACATCCCTTCAGGGCACAGAGCGACATGTGCACCATTGTGGTGGAGAAGGGGTGTCTGCCATGGACAGAGATTGCATGATGGGAACTGGACATCTCTGGCCTATTATGGGGGGTGCTCCTCAGCACTTTCACTGTGTCTCTCCCAGATTTTTGGTCTTCCATCTGTTAGGATGGGGGCTGGCTGCATCCAGCCATGGTATCACAAGTGAAAGAGAGTTACAATACAGCATAAAAGTAAATGAATGCCACTGTGTATGTTGGGGATGCTGCTACTCTCTCTCTCTCTCTCTCTCTGTCTTACTCTGCTTGCTACTGTCTCCCTCTGTCTCTCTCTGTCTCTCTGCCCCAGCAGATATGCTCCCAGGACTTGGTGATAGTGCTCAGCAAGTGACTAGGTGGGTGACTGTGTGGCAATCTTGTGCTATCAAGATGTGACAGCACCTATACTTTTGCAACTGTTTTGGGGGCTGCAGGACAAGCAGAAGCAGGATAATCGCAGGGTGTGGGAAATGACTCTTGCAGCGGTGGTGATGTCAGACAGGCTGATCAGACTCAGGATTGCAAACAGCTGTTTCCTGGGCAGTGCTCTGCAGATGAAAGGAAAAAGCCACAGTATGATTGGTGTAGCCTTTTGTTTTCAAGTAGACACCATTTCAGGCAAAATAGTGTCATGATCAGCCTAGCTGATGATTGTTGTGATACTGTCAAGCCCCTTGCAGACCACTTTGCATTTGACAGACAGTGTCACACTCCTCAAAGGTCACTCTACCATAAGAAATTTGCTGTACATGCACTCACGATGAACTTAATAACTTAAAATAACATCTGGGAAGGGAGGTAGACCTGACACAACACTTACACAGTATTACTTACTTGGTATTACTTGGTATGAAAGAACAGAAGTAGGCCAAGGCCCATCAAGACTATTCCCCCCACAGTGTGGGACATTGTTTAGTAGTTATCCTGAATCCAAACATCTAGTTTATTTTTGAAAGTTGTGGTACTAGGAGCCTCAACTAGATCCCATGGCAGGGTATTCCATACACTAGAAGCCCATATTGAAAAAAGGTTTCCCCTCTTACTGGTTCTATAACGTTTGACCTCAAGCTGTTTGTTATGCAGTCTTGGGACATGTCTCCTTTTGGAGAAAGTTAGACCACATATTTCCGTGAGATCAGGTGAATTTACTAAATTAAAAACCATAAGCATATTGCCTCTTAGTCTTCTAATTTAAAGAGAGAAGAGACCAGTAGCTTTTAATCTAGCCTGATAGTCCAAATTTGTTAGTCTGGGAACCATTCTGGTTACTCTCTGAACTTGTTCAAGTATGGCAATGTCTTTTTTTAGGCTTGGATTCCAAAAAGGGGAGCTGTAGTCCAGGTATGGTCTAATATTTGCCCTGTACAGTGGGATAAGGCATTGTTCAGTGTGGTTAAAAAAAGTGTGTTTTATTTGCCTCAAAAGTCTATTGGTCATACAAGCAGTTCTAACACAGTGATCCCTTGACATGAGTTTATTGTTAATATAAATATCTAGATCTTTCTCACAGTTTGATGAGTGAAGTGGAAGTCCATTTATATGATATACTGTTTTAGGATTTTTTGCACCGAAGTGTACTACCAAGCATTTATCTTGATTAAACTGCATATGATTATTATTTGCCCAAAGTATTAGTTTCCCCAAGTCCTCCTTTAAGAAGGAGATATTTTCTAGACTATTAACCTTGCCCCCCAATTTAGTATCATCTGCGAATTTAACCATGAAATTGTTAGGCACTGTTTGTAAATCACTAATGAAAAGATTAAATAATGTTGGTCAGTAATAGTATTACAAATAAATTGCAATATAATAAATACATTAACAGAACATCTAAACACAACATGATGACTCTGAATATCTTAACCCTAAATGCTAGGAGCCTAAACAACAAAATGGATCTATTATTAGCTAAATAAGTGAGCACATTTATGACTTGATATCCATCAATAAAACATGGTGGAAAGACTCTGAAGACTGGGGACACCATCTGGATGGCTATAACTTTTACGAGCTCAATAGGAAAGAATAGAGAAGAGGGAGTGTGGCTGTCTATGTGAGTGAAAAAATAAGCAGTAGATATTTAACTAACCCTCAATTGGAGGAATGCACACAAATTGAGACTGTATGGGTAAATATTGATGTCAAATCTAAACCAGTCATCACTGAAACATGCTACAGGACACCAGGTAGCAGTCATGAGTATAACAGCAAGCTATTAGGTATTATCCAAAACAAATGTATGATGAAAAGAAAATAAACAAACAGAGGAAAGAGTAAGTATTCCAAACAACAGTTGGGGGGCCAGAAAAAAGACATGATGGGAGTGGTGCAGTGCAGTGGCTGTGGAGCAGCAGTCTTCCGGGAGACGTTCTGGAGGATGCAGTGTTGTCCCATCTGCAGACACCTCTCTGGGCTGAGGGAGGAGGTTTCTCATCTCCTGGCTGAGTTGGCTAGGATTTGTGGGACCTCCTCTCCCAACCAGGGACCACCAGGGTCACTGCCGTTGCTTCAGAGGTTGCCAAGAAAGAGGAGCAGTTGGACCACAGTGGGCTCAGGGAGGGTGATGGTGGTGGAACAGAGGTGCATCTCTCCAGTTGTACCTCTCCACAATTTCTATGCTGTTCTGGAAAAGTGTGGTTCCTCTATGGAGGCACCCACAGTGGAGACCAAGGAGGATGCTGGGAACCTCCACAAAGGAGACCCACAGGAGGGTGGCATGGGACCCCAAGGGAAGGAAACAACTCCTGGTGGGGGACTTCATTGTTAGGAAGGTAGAACTGGGGAGGAAGGGGAGAGGGAGGTCAGGTGCCTGCCTGGTGCCATGGCTTGGAGGGACAGAGGCAAATCCTCAGGATCACAGGAGCAGCTGCACAGGGAGGGAGCTGGATGTCATTGTCCACCTAGGACAAATTACCTGGCTAGAAAGGATCAGAGCAGTGCAAGAAGCATTTGTGGAGATGGGGAGGGGCCTTAGACAAATAGCACACACGGTAACCTTCTCAGAGGTGCTGCCTGTTTATGGCATGGATGAGGCTAGGGTGCTCCACACCATGGGTTTCAATCAGTGGTTGAAAAACTGGTGCAAAGCTCAGGGATTTGGCTTCATTGGGGACTGCGGGTCCACCTGGATGGATGCAGGCCTATACTGGTGTGATGGTCTGCATCTGTCCAGGAGGGGAACCAGGATCCTAGGTGATAGGTTTAAATACTTCATTGGCAAGCATTTAAACTAGCCAAGGAAGGAGGCACTGGAAAGGAGCAGGGAAATCCTAGCCCCCCAAAAAAATCAGGGTACAAAGTGAGGTAGACACCACCATAGAGATGTCAATAGGGAGAAGCACTGGGGTAAATGGAGAAAGTGACAAACGCAATAAGGACAGAGATGGGGCAAAAAGGGGTAAGGCCATCAATAAATGGAGGATAATGAGTACCAATGCCCATAGTCTGAGCAACAAGCTCCCTGAACTGGTGGCCTTGATGGAAGAGGGGTGCCTGGATATTGTAGCAGTCACAGAAACATGGTACACAGAGAACCATGACTGGGATGTTAACATACCAAGATACACAACCTACAGGAGAGACAGGGAGGGCAGAAGAGGGGGGAGTAGCTCTCTATGTAAGAGAAGGGATAAAAGCAACTGAACAAAAGAGTAAACAGGGAGGGGAGGAGAGGAGGCACTGTGGGTCACCTTAGAGACTGGAAATGGCACCACAATCCACACAGGGGTTGTATACAGACCCCCATTTCAGGGGGAGGGAATGGACAAGGATATGATAGAAGGCATACTTAGGATGACAGAGAAAGGGGAGATAGTGTTGGTGGGGGACCTTAATATGCCAGATGTTAACTGGAGCACCTTTGCTGCAGCCACATCCAAAAGCAGGGCCATTCTTGATGCCCTTCAGGTGGCATGCCTCAGACAGCTAGTTTTGGAACCTACTCATGAGGGAGCAATCTTAGACCTCGTACTCTCAAGCGGGGACAGTGAGAGGATCTCAGATCTAGAAGTGGGTAGCAATTTGGGAAAAAGTGACCACCAAACAGTGTGGTTCATGATAAACTCAGCTACAGAGTCAAGCCATACAAAGTGAGGGTTCTGGACTTCCAGGAGGGCTGACTTTGGCAAGATGGAGAGTGCCTGAAAAGCACAGCAAACAGGCTAGAAGGGTGGTGGATCAACAATGGGAAATATCAAACTGCCATCACAGAGGCAACAAGCCTTTGTGTGAAGCAAATAAACAAATCAAAATGAAAGAAAAAGCCACTATCATTCTCAAAAGAAGTGATGGTGAAGGTTAGGGAGAAAAAGATAGCATTTAGGAAGTATAAGGAGACACAGAAGAAGCAGGACAGAGAACTGTACCAGTTAAGGCAGAAGGAAGCAGGGAGGGTAGTCAGAATAGGAAAGGCACAAACTGAGAAAAAGATAGCCAACTCAGTTAAGAAATGGGATAAAACCTTTTATAGGTATATCAGGGAGTGTAGAAAGACAAAGGGAGGGATAGTGAGGCTAAATAGAATGGATGGTGGGTGGGCAGAGAGTGACAGTGAAAAAGCAGGAATATTGAAAGAATACTTCTGTTCAGTATTCACAAAAGAGGAAGTGGGGGAGGTTCCTAATCCAATTAACAGAAGCACTCTGGAGAGGGGGGGGGTTGATCCCAGTCCTTTCACAGAAGAAAGGGTTCTGAAAGAACTCCTAAAACTGAAGGTGGACAAAGCAATGGGGCCAGATGGAATTCATCCCAGAATTCTAAAAGAATTAAGCAGAGAACTAGTGACACCACTGACTACCCTTAATAACAAATCATGAGAGGATGGTGTGGTACCTGAGGACTGGAAGAAGGCTGATGTGATTCCCCTTCACAAAAGTGGAAGTAAGACAGAGGCAGGAAACTACGGACCTGTCAGTTTGACCTCTGTGGTAGGGAAAGTGATGGAATCACTTCTGAAGGAAAGAATTGTTGAGTACCTAGAGGCCAGTGAGGCACAGGACCCAAGGCAGCATGGGTTCACAGCGGGAAGGTCATGTCAGACGAATCTAATTGATTTCTTTGACTGGGTGACCAAAGTAGTAGACCAGGGAGGGGCTGTGGACATGGTCTACCTAGACTTTAGCAAGGCATTTGACACAGTCCCACACAAAAGATTAGTAGTCAAATTAACCAGCCTGGGAGTGGGTCCCAGGGTGGTAGCCTGGGTAAAACATTGACTGAACAACAGGACACAGAAGGTGATTGTAAATGGAGTCCACTCTGAAGAAAGAGGGGTTACTAGTGGGGTACCGCAGGGTTCAGTACTGGGTCCAGTCCTTTTTAATGTCTTTATATGTGACATTGCAGAGGGACTGGAAGGAAATGTATGCCTCTTTGCAGATGACACAAAGATCTGCAACAGGGTTGATACACAAGGAGGTGTGGAAATGATGAGAAGGGACTTGGCAAGGTTGAAGGAATGGTCAGAAGTATGGCAGCTTGGTTTCAATGCAAAGAAGTGCAAAATAATGCACCTGGGAAACAAAAACCCAGGGAAGATTACACAATGGGGAGGTAGTAACAATAACAAAATGGAAAAGGACAAGGGGTAATCATATCAGATGACCTTAAGGTTGGCAAGCAATACAGAAGAAGGTGGTAGGGCTGGGGGGTTACTACGATGTATAGGGTGAGGCATCACCAGCAGAAAACAGGAAGTTGTTATCCCCTTGTACAAACAGTTGGTGGGACCCCATCTGGAGTATTGCATCCCGTTCTGGAGACCCCATCTCCTCAAGGACATAGACAGGATGAAGGCAGTTCAGAGGAGGGCAACTAAAATGGTGCAGGGTCTGCAAGAGAAGCCATACGAGGAAAGGCTAAAGGAGCTCAATACTGTATGTATACCCTTGAGGAAAGGAGGGGGGGGGACATGATAGAAACATTTAAGTACCTCAGTGTAATCAATTAAGTCCAAGGGGGTAGCATCTTTCAGAAAAAGAGATGTGCAAGAACAAGGGGACACAATTTGAAGATAGAGGGGGACAGCTCAGGGGCAATGTGAGGAAGTATTTTTTTCACAGAGAGGGTAGTGGAAGCATGGAATAGCCTTCCTGAGGAGGTTGTAGGGTCTAAAACTGTGGGAGAATTCAAGAATGCATGGGACAGGTATAAGGCAATTTTTGTGGGGGGTAGGAAGAAATAGGCTGTTGGTTAAATAGGATCTGCAGCTTATCCTCTAGGTAGGGAAATGGGCAGACTAGGTGGGCCAAGCGGTCCTTATCTGCCATCAAAGTCTATGTTTCTATGTTTCTATGATTAAAAAAGATGTCATCATACTAGGAGACTTCAACATAAACACAATAGACTGGGTTAATAGAACATTGATAAGTAATTTAGGACTCATTCAAACTGACATTATGAATGAATGTGATCTAGACCAGATGGTGTCTGAACCAACACGTGGAGAAAATCTGTTAGATCTGGTACTAACTAATATTAAGGACCATGTTATGCATTGCATTGCATTGTATTAGAATGCCTAGGAAATAGTGATCATAGTATGATCCAAATAACATTAAAGCACAGTCGAAGAAACACATTAAACAATCTAAAAACATATTATTATAGAGGAGTTAATCTTGGGGCTATGGTAGAGGAAATATTGAATTGGACTGGGCAGTGTTATTTGGTGAAATGACAGTAACTGAGAAATGGGTATGCATAAAAAAAATACTGGGAAAGCAGGAAAAATGGGTTCCAAAAAAGAAAATAAAATAGTAAAAAATAATTAGACCAAAGTGGATAACTAATGACATCAAAAAAAAATGAATAAGTAAAGCAAATTGTACAGAAAATGGAAATGTGACCACAATGACTTAAATACTGACACCAATGAGAAAGACCTTAAAATATGTAGAAATGCTGTAAAAAAGCAAATGTAAATTTGAAGTCAACTTTGCTAAAAATAAAACTGACCTGAAGGCTTTCTTTAGCTATATGCTATAAACAAGAGCAATCATAAATTTCAAGTCCACTTAGCTAAAAATCAGACCAAGCCGAAGGCTTTCTTTAGTATATAAACTCACTAAAAGGTAATGAGATGGTAATAGGACCATTGGAAATAAATAGAGTATTAACTGAACAGACAGCAGAGATGGCAAAAAAATTTAAAAGTTACTTTGCTTTTGTCTTTAATAGTACTGATGACTATGGGGGAAACTTAAAACTCAATGCTGATAAAATTAAAGATCTTGACTTGAATTTATTCACTGCATATGAAAATAAATGAAAATGAAAATATAGACTTAGCAGCATTTTTATGAAATGGTGGGGTATGAGCTAAAGTGTATATAATGTTAAATGAAAGTAATCCACTATGTTTGAAATAGATACATTTTTTCAAAGTATAAAAGTATATACAATAAATGTAGTAGATGGTTAGATGAATTGGCTATTTTTTAATGTTACTACAGATGCTTTGCATATTATGTGTAACTGTGATATTTAAACAGCAATAAGTGCAGTTTTGCAATGTGTTTGATTTGAGATAAGGCTAATCCACCCTCAGATTGGATGGGTTTGTTCATCTTCTGGTTCAGCAATTAAGAATGACATATATAGGGTCAATGTTGCTAATAGAAAGCCCATGAAATGGTTTGGACATTCAGTAGTACCAATATAGGATTACCATGGTTACAATAAATACAGTCTCTTTTGCCATGATAATTGTTGAATGAAATTTAAGGGCATTCCTTAGTACCTATATTAGGGTACCATGGTTATAGTAAAAGAATGATTAAACAGTCTCAGCAACTCATTGCTACAATATATTTTAGTGGGTTTGGTTTTAATACATTTATTGATTAGCATATTTTTTCACTATTTGCACGAGATTAAAAGTGTATATAACAGTGATATCAATGATTTTTGTATATCTCTGATGAAGCCTAGCAAAGGCTGGGTGAAACATAAGAGTTTTATGCTTCTTGTATAAACAGCTATTTTTTTATTGCACTATGCACCAGCACTTTCTTTTGTTGAAATAAATATTTACAATGTCCTGACTAGATACTGACTTTTTCTGTTTCATACTGGTATTGTCCCTGATGACTAGAAAGAAGCAATCATTACCCCCATATATAACAAAGTAACAGACATCAGATTTTGAATTACAGACTTAGTAGCTTGACATCCATTGTGGGTAAAATTGTCGAGAAAATCCTGAAGGAACATACAAGTCATTATTAATAATATCAGTAAGGATAGTTTGATGGATAGGACACAACATGGCTTTACTAAGTGGCATTCTTGTGTAACTAATTTCATTTCCTTTTATGAATCCATTAGCGATCTACTAGAGTAGAATATACCATGTGATTTAATTTTCATGGACCTCTGCAAAGCTTGAAAAAAAATACCACACAACAAAGTACTGCAAAAGTTAAGTTAATTATTAATAATTGAGTGGTGAAATGGGTTAGACACTGGCTTGGTGATAGGAAACAAAGAGTAAGAGTGAGGGGAGAGATACCAACTAACATCAAAGTGACTAGTAGAGTACTGCAGGGATCAGTCTTGGGCCCATTACTATTCAATATTTGTACTAGTGATCTGCATTTGGGACTAAATGGATTCATAAGCAAGTTTGCTGATGACACTAAAATAGGTGGTAGAACCCAAACCAGTGAAGACACAAACAATATTCAGGCAGATCATGACACCTAAGATAAATTGACAAAGACTTGGGATATGTCTTAGTCTATGTTTCTATATGCAGTTTAATCCACATAAATGCATAGTAGCATATGGGAAATAATAACATTTGTAATAAATACAATTTAGAAATGGAGGAACTAAAAGCTGTTATGGAAGAAAGGGACCTGGAGGTCATGATATAATCAAATTTAACTTACAAATCAAATAACTCTAAAGCAGCTGCAAAAGCATCAAGAATATTGGGCTGTATTAAAAAATTAATCAGGAGGCACAAAGATGTAATCATACCTCTGTACAGATCACTGGCTAGGCTCACCTGGATTATTGCTCCCAGTTCTGGTTACTCTATCAGAAGGGCAATGTTCGACAAATGGAAAGGGTACAGCAGAGATTTACCAAGATAATATACATTCTTGATGACATAGAATAAAAAAGTAGGCTGAAACATCTAGGGTAGCATAGTCTCAAAAGGAGGATAAGTGGCAATCTTATTTTATTGGATAACTTAAGTAAAAATGATGATCCACTTGAAGAGATGACATTTTAATTTACCGAGATAACTTATAATACAAGAAATCACAGCAAACAGTTCTGAGGAAAACCATTTAAGTCTAACAGAGGAGGCTTGTACTTTACCCCGAGAGTGATCAAATTTTGAAACAGATTGCCTCAAGACATTATAGACACACCAGACATAAAATGTTTTAATAAGAGGTTAGATGAACACATGTTCACCTGAAAAGATACATGGGTCACCACCACTGTATAGTGGTGGTGTAGACAAGATGTCTTTGGAGCACATACAGTATACCTTACAAATACTTAAGTCCCTAAGGACCTAAGGATTCAGTTAGGATACTGAAAATATACTCCCTAGAGACCAGAAGGAAGAGGGGCAGCATGATAGATACCTTCAAGTTCCTGAAAGGAATAAACAAGGAAAACAGGGAGAAACTATTAGCAGGACTGGTGGGTCAAAAACAAGGGGACATGAGTGGAAGCTGGTGGGGGGGATTCAGGAGGGAAGTGAGACAGTTTTACTTTACAGAGAAAGTGGTTGAGCCATGGAACAACCTACCAGCCTTGATGGTGGGTGCAAAAATCATTAATGGGTTCAAACATGACTGAGACAGAGTAAAGGCTTAATAATTACTTGGGAGCAGTGGTAAGAGTAAGACAGGGAGCAAGGGGGGAGGCGAGGGTGAAAATCCAATCTATTCTATGGGTCACAAGGAAGGATTAGGTAAACCAGAGCAGACCAGAATGATAGATTGTCTTTTTTCTGCTGACACTGTAACCTTTGTATGTTTTCTCCTGGTACAATCTCCCCTCCCTTGTGTAGGTGATTTAAAGGATGGTACATGTTTTTTAATGAGGGGAATGAACGCTATGAACATATATATTTCAGTACCATTATTTGAAACTCCATATGCAAATTACTTCATCACCTACTTAAAGCACTCATAGGTCATTTGCATGTCATCAGAGTTTAATCAATGGGTGAGGCAGGGGCATTTACCCTGTGACTCATGTAAAGGGATGCCCCTCCTGCTGTACAGTGTGGAAGCCAAAAACAAAAGTAAGCCTGCACTAAGTTTCCCTCCAGCCCTGTGCCAGTGTGGTTCATCACTGCCTTGGTAGTGCAATGGACATCCCACCCTCACCAGATCCCAAAGTATATCGTAAGATGCAACCTGTTTGTTTAGTAGATCCCCGTCCCCACTTAATTCTGAAGAACATCATTAGACACAACCTGGTAGTCCAGTGAACCTCCCAATCTCACCTGACCACAATCACAGCAGTCAACATCCATTCCAAATCAGTATTATCTGCAAAACCAGTAAGTATCCCCTCAATATCAGAATCACCCCCCCCCAAACAGCCAGCACTTACTCTCCACTCATCTCCATGTCTGGCCCCAGTCTGCTTTGCTAGCCCATTATCAACAGACATGTAGCATGGAAGTACGGTCTATTGATGCAGAACTTGCAAGACAGCCCTTCACACTAATTTGGGAGGGGTTGTTACACTCTTTTCACTCCGCTTAAAGGTATTCTTTTGCACAAGTTAAATTGCACTGCTCAAGCAGGATATCAGAAAATACAAAATGCTTCCAATACCCCATTGCATCTGTATTCATGCCTCTTCTTCTCATGTGCATGTGCTCCTGGGGTGCCTCTGCGTTCACATGGAAATGACTTTGTTCCATGCACAGTAAAGCTTTCAGTATAAGTACACTACAAACTGCTTATCCATGGTGCAAACATCACTTTGTACACATTAAAATATGATTGCACTACACAAATGTTTTGAATATCCTGCCCACTGTCTTTTCCTACCTAATATTAATTTTTCCCTCATGAGTGGATACTGTTCTAGAACCAAGTGACATCAACTGAGTGGAAGCCTACCGTGCTTTTGGTATTAATGGAAAAGCTAAGTATTGTAAACCCCTTGGCCCCCACATTCAGCCATCCATGCTTGTGCCATGCTTGCGCTACTGCTAGTTCATGGGCATGACCACAGAAATATTAAGAAGTAGTGCACCAGCACTAACATGGCTTTATATTGGGCAACAGTACAGTGCACATGTTCAGCATAACAACACAGTGCAGCTCTGAATATGGTACCAAATACAGTGTTGTATACAAGTGCAACACAATTAGCACAGAGAACATTACAAGGAAAGGAAGGGAAACGGGAAATTGTTTAACCAGGAAAAGCACACTAAGGTGGAGCTTGTTTCCAGGTGCGACCTGGGAGCACAAGGAAGTTAGCTGACTTCTCAGGGTCACACAATATGTAAGTGAGGCCTGATGGGATTCAAACCCAGGTCTTCAGGTTTGCAGCTTAGTGCCCTTAACCACTACACTATACTGCTTCCTACAAAGGGGGAGAGGAGAGGTGGGCACCAGTGAAAGACACACAACATAGCAGCCACAGTTGAAAAAATGTTTAATAAAGAACATATGGCAAAAGCCTGTAAGAAACAACAACAAACAAAAAGTATTATCAACAAAAAAGGGCAATGGCTCATAAACAAATATGACAACAGGACAACTGCCTGTAAACAAAAATAAATGGGAGGGAGCAATTTTAGACCTGGTACTCTCAAACAGGGATGGAGAGAGGATCTCAGATTTAGAAGTGGGTAGCCATCTGGGAACAAGCGACCATCAAACAGTGTAGTTCACAATAAACACAACCATAGAGTCAAGTCACACAAAGGTGAGGGTATTGCACTCTAGGAGGGCTGACTTTGGCAAAATGAGTGAGTGCCTCAGAAAAACACTAGCAAACAGGCAAGAAGGTGGGGTGGAGGAACAATGGGGAAAAAAATCAAAGCTGCCATCACAGAGGGAACAAGCCTTTGTGTGAAGTAAGTAAATAAAATGAAGGAGAAAAACACTATAGTTCTCAAAAAAGGTGTCAGGGAAGGTTAGAGAGAAAAATATAGCATTCAGGAAGCATAAGGAAACACAGAAGGAGCAGGACAGAGAACTGTACCAGTTAAAGCAGAAGGAAATGGGGAAGGCAGTCAGAATAGCAAAGGCCCAAACTGAGGAAAAGATGGCCAAGTCAGTTAAGAAGGGGAATAAAACCTTTTATAGATACATTAGGGAGTGAATAAAGACCAGGGGAGGGATAGTGAGGCTTAATAAAAGGGAAGGGGTGGGTAGAGGGTGACAGGGACAACGTGGAGATACTGAATGAATACTTCTGCTCAGTATTCAAAAAAGAAGAGGAGGAGGGGGAGATATCTAAACCAAATAATAGAAGCACACTGGATGGGGGGGTTGACACCAGTCCATTTACAAAAGAAAGGGTCCTGAAAGAACTCCTGAAACTGAAGGTGGACAAAGCAATGGGGCCTGATGGGATTCACCCCAGAATTCTAAAAGTACTAAGGGAAGAACTAGTGGCACCACTGACTACCCTTTTTAACAAATCATGGGAGGAGAGTGTGGTACTCGAGGACTGGAGGAGGATGGATGTGATTCCCCTTCACAAAAGTGGGAGCAAGGCCAATACAGGAAACTACAGATCTCTTAGTTTGACCTCAGTGGTAGGGAAAATGATGGAATCACTTCTGAAAGAAAATATTGTTGAGTACCTAGAGGCCAACAGGGCACAGAATCCAAGGCAGCATGGATTCACAGTGGGAAGGTCATGTCAGATGAATCTAATAGATTTCTTTGACTGGGTGACCAAAGTAGTAGACCAGTAAGGGACTGTGGACATGGCCTACCTAGACTTTAGCAAGGCACTTGACACAGTCCCACACAACATATTAATAAACAAATTAGCCAGCCTGGGAGTGGGTCCCAAGGTAGTAACCTGGGTGAAAAATTGGCTGACAACAGGACACAGAGGATAATAGTAAATGGAGTCCACTCCAAAGAAAGGAGGGTTACTAGCAGGGTACTGCAGGATTTAGTACTGGGACCAGTCCTCTTTAATGTCTTTATAGGTGACATTGTGGAGGGACTGGAAGGAAAAGTATGCCTCTTTGCAGACTACACAAAGATCTGCAACAGGGTTGATACACAAGGGGGGGGTAGAAAAAATGAGAAGGGACTTGGCAAGGTTGGAGGAATGGTCAAAAGTATTGCAGCTTAAATTCAGTGCAAAGAAGTGCAATGTAATGCACCTGGGAAACAAAAACCCAAGGGAAGAGTACACAAGGGGGGGTGGGGGAGGTATTAATGACAACAAAAATAGAAAGGAACCTGCCAGTAGTCATATCAGATGACCTAAAGGTAGGCAAGCAATGTCAGAAGGCAGCTAGGAGGGCTGGGGGGATACTGGAATGCATAGGGAGAGGCATCACCAGTAGAAAACATGAAGTCATTATCCCTTTGCACAGACAGATGGTGAGACCCCATCTGGAGTACTGTATGCAGTTCTGGAGATCCATCTCCACAAGGGCATAGACAGGATGAAGACAGTCCAGAGAAGGGCAACTACAATGGTGCAGGGTCTGCACCAGAAGCCATACAAAGAGAGACTAAAGGTGCTTAAAGATCAAATGCCAGTGTTTTACAGTTACAATAAACCCAGGAATTCAAGTCCCTGTGTCATGATTAGTATTTCCTGAAAATATCATGCTGTTCGGTTTTGTGGTTTTCTTTAAATCAGCATCTGTTAATGTGCTCTGCAGTAACCTGAAACTGAAGAAACAGTGAAGATGTTTCTGTCCCTATCAGTGAGTGATGACATAATTCCTGTCCAGCCTGTTGCTGCAGCAATGAAGTCCTTAATTGCCTGTAGTAGCTGTTGCACTTCCCAGTCAGAGCAATCTGTAAGGCTAATTGTCTTTAATCCAAGTGTGTTACTAACCCATCTAGTTTGTGTCTAGATAAATTAGTTTACAATCTAAATTTGAATGTTCAGAGGTTAGAAAGTCCTTATCATTTCTTAAAAAAATCTACCAGTTCTGGACCAGATACTAGTCAATCAAGATTTCTGATAGAAACATCCGAATCTTTGGTTTTACCACTTACTTTACTTTTTAACAAATCACTTATTGAAAATGACATTCCATGTAACTGGCTCAAGACCATAGTTATCCCAATTTTCAAAAAGGGCAATACATCTAACATCCAAAATTATAGACCGATTAGTTTGACATCCATTCTAGGGAAGGTTATGGAGCGAATAGTCAAATTACTAATTGAGAATGAAATTGAACAGCTAGGTATTCAGGACATATCACAACATGGTTTCAAACCTGGACTTTCCTGTACAACAAACTTAGTCTCCTTTTATAATAACATCAGCAGATATTTGGATAGTCATATTTCTTCGGATGTCATTCTTTTGGTTTACAGCAAGGCATTTGTCAAAGTGTCTCATGCCATACTTATCAATAAAATGCATAAACTCATTTTTTCTCAATACTTAACTAATTTGGCATCAGGCTGGTTACATAACAGAACACAACTCTAAGAATAAATGGGGTACTCTCCGAACTAGGCCAGGTTAATAGTGGTATACCACAGGGTTCGGTATTGGGCCCCACTCTTTTCAACATTTTCATAAGTGATTTGATTCTTTCTCCTACTAATCATATTTCAAAATTCGCCAATGATACAAAACTTGGTGGTAGAGTGGATACAATATCAAATATTATTCTATTAAAACAGGACCTCAAAAATATTGAAATATGGGCTAAAACAAACCTTATGCCCTTTAACACTGAAAAATGTCTAGTCCTCCATTTTGGAACAAAAAACCCTCAAACTAGTTATTACCTAAACAATGTCCTTCTTAAACAATCAAACTGTGAAAGGGACCTGGGCATTTTAGTTAATAATAAATTATCATCCATTTCACACTGTAATAAGGTGGCCAGAACAACTAATATATCCTAAAACAAATCAACAAAACTTTTATTAACAAATCTGAACAGTGTTTAGTTCCATTATACAGGGCATACATTAGACCACATCTGGATTATGGATCTCCCTTTTGGAGCCCATATCTTAGGGGGAACATAAACTGACTGGAACAAACTCAGAGACGGCTGACTAAGATGACACCAAGACTGAAAAATAAACCCTACAATACTCGTCTTAAAGAAACAGGACTTTACCCACTGCACTTAAGAAGACTTAGGGGGGATATTCTTCTTACACTTAAAATATCAAAATCACCTACACAAATGAAACAATGTGGACTAATACTATTCAATAAAAGTACAGTAGGCAGATTCCATAATAACCAGCTTTCAGTCGAATGGGCTAATACCAATAAGAGCGACAAATATTTCCCTGTAAGAGCATCCAAGCAATGGAATTCACTACCACAGGAATTAATTAATTTAACTAACGTTGATATGTTTAAATCAAAACTTGATATATGGCTAAACTTACATAAAACTAAATGATCCGCTATAAAGGGGACAATCACGATGGGCGTTGGCCTTCTTTTGTTCCACACAAATCCAGTAAATCCATCATTTTGTTCTCAGAAAGAGTTGGTCATTTGTGTTTCAGTGAGTAACTGCAGTGGTATAAATGAACATTTGTGAGAAATCTCCTGTCTGTATCACAGCTGAGTTGTTTCACTTAAAAACTCTGCATTGCTTTTTTTTTTTTTGGCTATATAAACACGGTTGTTTAATGGATATAAAATGAACCTAAAGTTTGTTAAGTCATAAAAGTAGTGTGTCTTTGATGTAGCCTCTATACATATAGTTATGTGAGAACAATATTGTTGTTATGTCAGATTGACAAACAGGTGTCTGCCACACTTTGCTATTTCAGAAACATGTACTGTATGAACTCACAAAATTCAGTCATCTGATGGATTCTGTGTGGAAATACATCATGTATGTGTGTAACTGGACAAATTATATGTCATTCTGATGCCCCTGATTCTTGCCCCTCATTGAGGCTGCTGCACCATGCTTCCCTCTGCCCCCCCCCAGTCAGGGCCAATGCCACCTGTTGCCCCCTGTTCCAGTCTCCACAGACAGGACTGTGAAGTTAAACTGTGAGTTTAAGAATGTATGGGACAGACATAAGGCAATTTTAGTGGGAGGTAGGAGGAAGTAGGCTGTTGGTAAAACTAGGATCTGCAGCTTATCTGATAGGTAGGGAAATGGGCAGACTAGGTGAGCCAAGCGGTCATTATCTGCCATCAAAGTCTATGTTTCTATGGAAAATTGCCAGTAATCAGGCCCAGTATGGGCACCACACAGTTCATTACAATGGCTGATGCAGCCCCTATGGCCTGCAGATGGCTGCTGCTGTCCATCTGGCTGGATGGGCTCTGCCAGTTCCCTGATTGCTGCAGTGTTGTCCTCCAACCTTCTCACCACTAACTGCAGGAGCAAATCTAGTGCTGCAGGAGGTCATCCCTTCCCTCCATCTTCATAACAGCTCTGTGTCAGCCTGTGGCACTCTGGACACCTATGGAAGGAAAGTCACTGTACTCAACAAGCTGATGAGGGACACAGTATTTGCATACTGTAAAAACAGATGCAGAACCAGACTACACATGGGGCTACTTGCTATACACAGGTGGACAGAGTCATGCAGCTGCAAGCCGTGTGTGGGTCATACCAGCGACAGCATTGTATACCCAAACAATGGAGGACTGCACACAGAATGAGTGTGCTGTTCTGCAACAGAATCAGACAGTGCTGTGCAAGAGACACATAACACCTTTGCAAGAGATGCAGGACACTGACAGACCGACCAGATATGAAAATGCAGCACATGCCACAGCAGTGCCAAGGCAGAGAACAATAGGCAGTACATCAGCTCCTGTGGACGTGAGTGGACATGCCAGTGGTACACGCACATTGTAGCTACAGTATATACAGATGGGACCTACATGCAACACCATATGCAGCAGGGTAACGCATGAGTTACAAGACAAGGAAGCACTCGGACACCAGAGCTAGAAGCTTGAGAGCTCCAGTGAAGTTCCAAACACTAAATATGTTGAAAATCAAGTAAATTCTTTATTTGCCAGCTTAAATATAGCCAAATCAAAGAAATGGAGTTCACAGCTGAGGAAATCTCTGTGAGATCATGTGCCCCAGCACTTCACCAGGGAAGGCTTCATCAGGGGCAACACATGAGTGCAATGGTGTGGTAGGACAGTGAGCACAGTCACGCTGTACTGCAGTCACCAAATACATCATTGTGAGATGCAGAGCCACTTATAGGTACCCACTGTTCCAGCAGATGTTGGGCCTACCCTACCAATAGGAGACCCCCATACATAGACTGTACAGGTCATCAGTCTGGCGATGTCCATGTGTGTTGTGGAATGATCACATAGTGGACATCACTGGACTAGGCAGACCCTTCCACCTACATGTCATATTGCCATGCAAAGGCACATTCAAGGCTCAACAAAAACTACCACTGCTATGGAGCTAATGCCACATAGGGTAGACTCTGGTGAGATACAATATCATGGCACCCACTGCAGATGGCACTGGAGATGGTACCAACACATGCAGGCTGGCAAGTAAAGCACATACATGCTCTATGCCACACATAGCATGTCACAGGGGTGTACTGGTACTACAGTGGCCAGTGACTACCACAGCCAGACAGTTATGCACACTTAGGCCAGATCATGTGACATGACAAACCTGACAAACAATGACAGGCATACCACCTGGGGTAGTGATCAGATCTGTCACTACTCTGGTGTACTGAGACTGTGACACAGTGGACAGGCTATGGAGCAGCAAAATGCTTGCCAAGGCACATTACCCATAGAGAACAGCAGGGATATCAGCATAATGATGTAACCAGTAAGCAGCATAGCCACCACCACACCACAGTGTTAGTGGTGGGATTGTGCCACAAAGGCCAATTGAGGGACCAGAACCACAACCACTGATGTGCTGCCCTCTTAGGCATGCATGCAACCTGCCCAGTCATACTCATGGACATCCCTTCCTTCCCCCTGGCAAAAACATATGGCATACTGTAGACATGCAACACAGACTGTGAACCATACAATTCAGGGCACATACATTGATGTCTGTCAGAGAACTGCTTGCTGTCCCTCAACTGCCACTTTCTGTTGTCATGGCTGTCCTCCCCTTCTGCCTGTCTGCTGTCCTCCTGATCTCTCATAGCCTGTAAGGCCCTGTACAGCCCTAGCTAGATCATGTTGTCTGTGGAGGGGGACAAAAGTGACATTGAGAAATAGTAGGCTGAGGACAGCACGGCACAATACCATTCAGCATCCACACTAGACACACCTGTGCACCGGTAATGTGCCACTGCAGTCACATGTGCAGGGCAGAGATGGAAAAAAAAACATGCACTGAGCCATTTGATGGATATGCACAGTCATGCCATGGCACACTGACATGTGAGACCAGGGATGGGGCACAGAATCAACAATACATACCAGTGTTGTAGCTCAAGTTTCAAGTTTATTAAATTACTTTTTCATAGTCATTACAAAGGTTAAAATCTCAAATACATTACATACAATATATTATTGTGTATACATAGATAATATTTCAGTGTATTAAAGAATTCTTAATAGACACAGAGTAACGCATAGAATTAGGGAGCAAATGGCAATAGTTTGATAACATCAAAATATCCAGTCTATGAGTTTGCAAACCATTATCACATCTTCCTTCATGGTGAATTTCCTTAATAACATAGTTTCCTGTCTGTATTTTTTGAAAGAACCAATTATTTTTATTGGATGTATGATGGTGGATGAACTTTAGTTAATTCTAACTTTTTTTAGAATGTAAACGGGACTCCGAAAGCTTTGAGTCTGTCTACCCACAATCGCTAAATGGTGTAATCTAACCTGTAATCCTCTATTTCCGATAGGAACTACAGCTAATTTATAGCCATAAAAAGTAAATCCACCAACTAACAGCTGTGACTTACTAAAGCCCAACAACATATGACCTAGATGGTACTTAATACATTAAGATATGTGTTAGTAAAAAAGATAACAAGACATTGACATGACCTTGTTCATGAGATTATTTATTATTTGTGAAGAAATAGACATCTTTTGAATTTTAATATATCTTAATACATCACAAGAATGATAACAAGTTAGCCATGATTATCTTATCACTAGATGAAAATAAATGGATCAAGACTTGTGATTGAGTTTCATAAATATCCTTTTGGATGTTACGCAACCAAGTTTTCCTCAATTATTTAAAGACGGGACAGAATAGAATAATATGTTCTAGATTTTCAAGGTCACCACTTCCACAGTTACAAAATGGAGATTGAACATTACCTCTTTCTATGTTGTTTATAGTATGGTGAATTACTTTTGTATAATTCTAATTTGAATCTAGTAAACACATACCTTACAAATCATTGTTCTTGCCTGGATAGATGCATTTCTCTTGAAAATGTTGGATGATTTTCTAAGCTATATGAAGTTAAGAATATTGTATTTTAGCCATTTCCTGCTACTCCTTTCTTTAATTTCAATTACCAGCTGTTCTCTCAGAATTCTGAAGATATCTGTCAAAACGTGGCCCAATCCCACTGGATACATTTTTTGGTTTATAAAGAGAATAATGGATAGTTTAGAGTGTATTACCAGTCAGTAATACTATCAGGAGGTTCTGGACATGTGAGAACCTGAAGAGTGAAGCTCGAGAGGTTCCTACATGCCCTGAACCTCGAGATGGCATTCTGACTGGTAACACACTCTAAACTATTGATTATTTTTTTTAACATATGGAGCCAAGTTTTTTTGTGGGTGGTTGGCTACTGCCATGAAGAATTCTGTCAGTCCTGGCTGACCGCTGCACTCCCTCACTCAGTCTTTCACCCTCGTCCGCTCGCACACATAGGATACTGCCTCACTCCATCTCTTTCTGTTCGCTCACACACACAGGGCAGTAAAAAAACTGCTTTTTAGGCCTACATTTTTTTTTCTTTTTGTGGGAGGAGCACAGGATCAGCCAGATAAGTCATTTTAAATATAAAAACAAATGGGAGGTGCTGTGGACACTATGCGCTCTCGCTAAGCGAGAGATGACCGCCATGTTGTGAAAACCATTTTGGCCTCCCACAGACAGAGAGTGGCCAATGATTAGCTGCATTGTGAGCGTCAATGGTTGAGTGACATTTAAAAGGGTTACTGATTAGGGGAGTTGTGGGATTGCGCTGTTGAGGTTGGCTGGTAATACTATTGTTCAGGTCCCGAACGATACTATTACGGGACGTGAATGATAGTATTATCACTCTCGCAGTGTGGTATTATCACTTCAGGAGTGATAGTATTACCTAAAAAAATTGTATGCTTTAGGATGCTATTAATTTCACAGTCCATATATTAAGAAATTTATAAACAACAAGCATTTGTCAATGCCAAGAGTTCACTGTTGGTATTGCTGTTGTACATGCCTCACATATTTTTCTGTGTATATTCCTCTGCCTTACATTTTAAGGCATCACTCTCAACACAAAATTTCTTTTGTTCTTCCAGCACTGGTTTACTTCATTAGAAAAACAAGAATTTGTCAATGCTGAATGCTTGCTTGCTGGTATTGGCATTGGTAGTGCAGGAGTTAGAGAGATATATAATAGGAATGGCATTGAAGTACTGAAGTAGAGCTAACCCCCACCCCCACCCTGCAGAGGCTGACAGGTGTTGGGGGTGTGCCTTTGGGTCATCAGCCATAACACTCATGCTATTCTACCTCTCTCCACCCTGCAGACACCGAGTAGTGTTGCAGTGTGTCTTGAGGTCTTCAGCCCTTATGCTTAGCCCATTCCATAAGGAAATAAACTGAATTTTTTCACCAAATTTGCAACAAGGGCTTTTTGGGACCCCACCTCATGAACAGTGGCACTGTCATTTCATTAATTGGTCCTGAAAGGTGATTCCATGATGCAGCGACCACAAAATCACTGCTCAGGACTGAGAAACTAAATGGCAGTGACACTATTGACAAGGCGGAGTCCCAAGAACCCAATGTTGAAAATTTGGGACCAAAACTCCAAAAAGTGGCTGAGATATCAACCTAAGTTGAAACCCCCCATTGATTGTCATTATAGGGTTTACTATGATTTTCTTCAGTTTGAGGTCGGCTTTTGAAGAGTGCAGATGTGTTCTGTGTCCACAGAATATCACTGCTCGTGACCTCCGGAGGTAAGTATGGGTGAGAGGGAGGTGCGGGGAGGTGGAGTGCAGAGAGGGAGAGTGTGAGTTGGGGAAGGGGCTGGCGGGAACGACGAGGGATCATTTTATTTTTCTTTAGGTTTGAAAAAAAAAAGACCCCCTGGGACTGATTTCTTTTTTACAGGTAAAATATGTATTAACACAGATTTCAGCACACTGGGGTGGGCTCCCAGTGTGTCAGAGTACTGGGGGGGATCAATGCCGACCTGGGGATTGGGCACCCCGAGGTTGGCTGAGAATATAGGGGCATGAGTGGAGGTGCATTCGACACCGAGAGTGGGCATCCCAGTTTTGAAAACATCAGAGATAGTTTTTTTGGCATGCTGGGGTGGGCTCCTAGTGTGCCACATTAAAGGGGGAAGGGGATACATGCTGACATGGGGACGTAGCACACCAATGTTGACAGGTGGGGGGGTGATTTCCACTAGCGTGAGCATGCTTAAAGTGAAATTACCTTCGGGCACTGTATACTCCCAACCCATATGGAGTTTAGGCTGTGGCGTACTCCACATGGGTGGGAGAAGAGCAAAATGAGTCAGTGGGAAGCGAAGAAGGCAGGGGAAGAAAGTGCCTCCTCCCACTTTCCAGGAAGGGACTAGGGGGTGACAAGGGGGGGTGGAGATGTCAGCCAGGCTGATTGGGATGCAAACGGCTGTTTGCTGCGTGGCGACCTGCAGATGAAAGGAAAAAGCTGCCACATGATTGGTGCTGCTTTTTCTTTTCAAGTGCAGACCACTTCAGGCAAAACAGCTTCACGATCAGCCTGGCTGATGATTGGTGTGGTACTGTTGAGCCCCTTGCAGAGCACTCTCCATGGGACAGACAGTGTCACACCCCTCAAAAGTCACTCATCCCAAGAAGTTTGACATGCATGTACAAACTTAAAAATGTAATCCTCCTCTGAATATATTTGTTCCCAAGACAAAGTCTTGATAGTCTTGTTTCTGAAATTATTTGCATATCCATTGTAAATATAGTGATTCTTGAAGTCACTGAGGATTCTGATGAATATTGCCCAAGTTAGCTTTATAAGATGTGACCTAGGATACCTTTTGTGGTGGTTCATGCTAAACACAGCCATAGAGTCAAGCCACACAAAAGCAAGAGTATTGGACTTTAGGAGGGCTGACTTTGGGAAAATGAGAGAGTGCATCAGAAAAGCAATAGCAAACAGGCAAGAAGGAGGGGTGGAGGAACTATGGGGAGTAATCAAAACAGCCATTGCAGAGGCAACAAGCCTTTTTGTGAAGCAAATCAACAAAACAAAATGAAGGAAAAAAATCACTATGGTTCTCAAAGAAGGTGGCAGGGAAGGTTAAGGAGAAAAAGATAGCATTCAGGAAATATAAGGAAACACAGAAGGAGCAGGACAGAGAACTTTATCAGTTAAAGCAGAAGGAGGCAGGGAAGACAGAATAGCAAAGGCCCAAACTGAGGAAAAGATAGCCAACTCTGTTAGGAAGGAAGATAAACCTTTTATAAGTACATTATGGAGTGAAGAAAGACAAAGGGAGGGATACTGAGGCTTAATAAAGGGGAAGGAATGTGGGCAGAGGGTGACAGTGAAAAAGCAGAGATACTGAACAAATATTTGTGCTCAGTATTCACAAAGGAAGAGGAGGGGGAGGTACCCTAACCAAGCAAGAGAAACACTCTGGATAGGTGGGTTGATAAAAGTCCATTCACAGAAGAAAGGA
This sequence comes from Neoceratodus forsteri, assembly GCA_016271365.2. NCBI lineage: Eukaryota > Metazoa > Chordata > Ceratodontiformes > Ceratodontidae > Neoceratodus > Neoceratodus forsteri. Next base: position 82,985,640 of record CM057453.1, read on the forward strand.
AGATACGCAGAGAGACTAAAGGAGCTTAATATGTATATCCTCGAGGAAAGGAGGGAGAGGGGGGACATGATAGGAACTTTCAATATCTCAAGGGACTCAATAAAGTCCAAGAGGGTAGCATCTTTCAGAAAAAGAGATGTGCAGGAACAAGGGGGCACAATTTGAAGATAGAGGGGGATGGCTCAGAGGTAATATGAGGAAGTATTTTTTCACAGAGAGGGTTGAGAATGCATGGAACAGCCTTCCTGAGGAGGTTGTGGAGTCATGAACAGTGGGGGAATTCAAGAAAGCATGGGACAGACATAAGGCAATTCTAGTGGGGGGGGTAGGAGGAAGTAGGCTGCTGGTTAACTAGGATCTGCAGCCTATTCATCAAGTAGGGAAATGGGCAGACTGCGTGGGCCAAGCGGTCCTTATCTGCCATCAAATTCTATGTTTCAATGTTTCTGGTAAGCTAAGAAGCTATCTGTAAGTTTGTTTAGAATAATTTCTAATACTGGAAAATTACCCAAACCCCAAATCTCTGATGCGTATAATATGGAGGAAGAAAGCTTAGTGTTGATTACAGATAAACAACCAAAGGCAACATAGCCTCCATAATTTCTCATAAAACATTTTATGCCACAAATCAAAGATTGTAATTTATGTTTAATATGGTCCATATGGGCATTCCATTTTAACGTTTTTGAAAACTGAACTCCAAGATAATCATAATAAGTTACTGTTTTTAACATCATCAATAATGAAAACATTGTGCTTATGATTATTTGCAGTTTTGAAAACTATAATTTGAGTTTTATTGAAATTTATTTTAAGATACTTCTCTTCACATAATTTTATAAATTTATTTGGTCTCCTCTGTCATCCAAGCACTGATGTGGAAATTAATACAATATAGTCAGAGTATGCCAAAAGTGAAACTGTTTTACCCATAATTCTTGGAAAGTGAAATTCAGAATCCAAACAAACAGGAGAGAGAAAGAAATGAGTGCCTCAATGGTGACTTCAGCCCAGGCCACACGGAATACCTTTCTGGCTGTGCTATCAGCTGCTCCATAAAGGTAACTGGAAACTGGGACGTCCCAAGGCATCTTACTCGTTCTGTAATGCACAACCTGGTACTGCACAGATAATTACATTTTCAATCTCAAGGGCAACATTGTGATTGAAAATGTAATTATCTGTGCAGCACCAGGTAGTGCATTAGAGAAAGAGTAAGGTGCCTCGTGATGTCCCAGTTTCCAGTTGCCTAAGTGGTGCAGCTGGTAGCACAGCCGGAACAGTATTCTGGGTGGCCAGGGCTCAAGTACCACTTAAGTCATTTACTTCTTGCTCTTTTCTGTTTGTTTGGGTCCCATAAATGTGTATACTGCACCCTTGAGACTGAAAATGTATTTATCTGTGCAGCACAAGATTATGCATTGAAGAAATGGTTGGGACATCTTAGTTTCCAGTTACTTTGGTGACACAGCTGGTAGCACAACTGGAATGGATATCTGGGTGATCTGGGTTCAATTTCCAGTTAAGGCACTTATTTCTTTCTGTCTTCTGTTTGTTTGGTTTCCATAAATGTGCATACCGCAACCTTGTGATTGAAAATGAAATACAGAATCAAGCAGACTCGATAGACCATAAGGCCTAATCTGCTGGCAATTAGTATGTTAGTATGTTAGTATATAACTGTTATATCATGTTATTGAATAACAGTGGAACTATAATACAGCCGTGTTGCACCCCTAAATTTATTCTGATTAAATTAGTTAAGTTTCCCTCCATATTATACTGAATTTTGAGCAGGTATTTTTGTGTTGTTTGCTGATTATATTCAAAAAGAATATATCAATTATGTAATTATATAGATTGTAGAAAGAAAGAAATAATATGACCTACTGGAAATTGAATCCAGGCCCCTGGAATACCATCCTGGTGCTGTAATCACTGAGCTGCAGACTCACATGGTTGGACCTGGGGTTCCCAGACATACTTCCTTTATCTGGTACTGCAGATCTTGCAACTAGAAGTTGGTCAGAGAAGGTGAGATAGGGGAACTAAACATGTGGCTCAAGGGCTGGTGCCAGGAAAAAGGACACACATTTGCAGGTAACTGGCAACAGTTTTGGGAGCGAAAGTTCTTTAAATTTGATGGACTGCATCTGACTAAAGAGGGACTCAGTGCATTGAGGCAGAAGTTTGATGTATTTGCAGAATATTTAAACTAGCAAATGGGGAGAGGGGTGCAGCACCCAATATGTAGAATGAGAAGAACACCCCTGCTCCCCTCAGCTAGTGATCAAACAGGAGTTCAGCATGTATGCAGTTCATTTGCATCACCAGATAAGGAAAAAGGTCCGGCTTCCCATACAACGCACAGGGGAAACACCAGACCTCGACCAACAACCAACACACCAAAATCTGGCCAGTTGAAAATCATGTACACAAATGCTCGCAGTCTGGGAAACAAGATCCCAGACCTGCAGGCAATAATGACAGAGGCTAAACTGGACATAGTAGCCATTAGTGAGACATGGTTCACCAGTAACCACACTTGGGAGACTTCAGTACCTGGCTATGTACTGTTCAGAAGAGATCGAGGTGCAAAAAAGGTGGGGGGTAGAGTGGCCCTTTATGTCAATGAAAATATCAAAGCTACAGAAATTCAGAATACACATAAGGAGCCAGAAGAAATGTGTGTCACCCTGGAAACAGGAAATGGGACATCCATATGAACTGGGGTTGTCTACAGGCCTCTAGACCGGGGGAGGACATAGACACATTACTGTTCGAAGATGTACAAAACATGACAGCTAAGGGGGAGGTTCTGATAATGGGAAACTTCAACACGCCAGATACAGATTGGTCAATACCAGCAAGAACATCTGCCAGAACTAGACACATAGTGGATTCCCTGCAGGGGAAGGGCCTCAAACAACTGGTACAACAACCCACAAAAGACAGGGCTATCCTAGATCTAGTACTGACTAACGGAAAGGATCACAGATCTCCAGGTAGAAGTATTAGCAGGGGTATCACAAGTTGTAAGATGGAGGTAATAATGGTTAGGCCCCATCTGAAGTACTGTGTGCCTTACTGGAGGCCACACCTTCACAAGAACATTAACTAAATTGACGCAGTCCAGAGAAGGGCAACCAAAATGGTGCAGGGACTGCATCAGAAAACATATGCGGACAGATTAATGGAACTCAGTATGTATAACCTGGAGCAAAGGAGGGAGAGAGGTGATGTGATTGAAACATTCAAACACCTTAAGGGCATTAACAAGGTGAAAGAGTCTAACATGTTTCAATATAAGAAAAATAGCAGGACAAGAAGACACAGCATGAGATTAGAGGGAGGCCGATTAAGGTGTGATGTGAGGAAGTTCTTTTTCACAGTAAGAGTGATGAATGCATGGAATGGCCTAACTCAGGATGTGGTGGATATGAATACAGTGCAGGGCTTCAAAGAGGCATGGGATAGGCATAAAGGAGCTATACAGATAAGTATGAATAGATAGGCCAGTGACAAAGCAAACACCGATGGCACATCCATAAGGTAGAAAAAGAAATGGGCAGACTGGATGGGCCTATTGGTCCTTATCCGCCATCAACTTCTATGTTTCTATGTTTCGGTGTTTCTAATCATGATGACAACTAGATGTTTTTGGTGAATATTGGTGAAGTATTGTTTGCTAAGTGGTGACTAATACCATACCAAAAACATCTGGTTGTCATAATAATATGGAGTAACCTATAATGTTCTGCACGGTTGAAGGGGGCGGCTCAGTTAAGCACATTTAATTTCAGCGCCATACTCTTCAGCACTTTTCAATCAGTCGCCGTTCATTTCAACGCTTCCACAATTGGCAGGTGTTTCATTTCAGTGCTTTCCAATGTGCTGGCACCCTGCTATTATTGCAGTTTCATTGAGAGAAACTGGATGAATATTGCCTGGAAATGTGTACTGTATGTGATGCCAATATTTTCTAAATGATGTAATATGTTTGTATTTACAATATAGCAGCATGCTAGATCACACTTAGTGTTTTCATAACAATTTTCAAATATATCTTACGTAATTATGATGTTTATTCAGGCTTCTGTTATATGTTTTTGTCACAGAATCATGTAAAGCAACACCAACACTGAATAATGTAAAAAACTTGGCATGCATCATATCCTGCACTTTCCCACCCACTAATTCAGCAAACCAGAACAACACTTTTTACATTGGTCTGGGTAAATAGAATGCCAGATATGATCCGTGCCTTGGCACTGGTTACCTGTCAACTAACAACATTGTTCTCTTCAGGGAGACACTACTTAAATAGTGCCGAAAATTAAATAATTAGAAGGCAATATGTTCTTAAAGTGACATACAGTGCTAAGATCTGGATAGCTTTGGAGAATATAAGAGTAAATAGAGAATACTGTATATCACTGGATGTAAGAATGTATAGCAGTTTAGTTAATAAACAGAAGTTAAGTAAGTGACACATGGAGACTGAAGTGACACATGAGATAACAGACTTCAAGATAACTATATACTGAAACCTTCATTAACACATTATGACACTGGTGACGTGACACTGAAATCAGATGGTGCTGTACTAAGACAGTGCTCAATCAGGTGGCGCTATAGTGACAGCACTATATTACCCAGCACTAAAGTATGAAGTGCTGAAGTGGGCTACACCCCTGTTGAAGGCCATTTTGAGATCAATGAAGCAGCAGCACAGCTTCCCTTTCTTAATAGTTATGTATTTGTTATTTAAATAAGAAAGAACAAAACAATGTTGCACTGTTGAATTTTGTTTTTTGAAATACATTTTGAAACTCATCCACAATCTGTTTAGTTTATATCTAGGATTCTAATCTCGTAAGAATAATCTTTACAGAAATCTTTTGTGTTGTATCAGTTAAACTAATGGAATGGCACTTTTATTGATCCTTTAATTAACTCTTTGTGGATTGCAAAAAGTATGTTTCCTACCCAGGACAATGCAAAGACTGTATTTTGAACAATAGAATAATAGATGTAATGCAATAACAGCATACACCATGATGGAAAATATTGATTTATAGCTGCTGTTATCCTATCTGGACTAGGAGCCTTGCTAAATGTGGTTAATATTATTGCTTGAAAACTCTCTTGTTTAGTGAAATACATTGAAACTGGACTGTAGAATTGGATTAAAGATGTCCTTACTGTTTCTTGTACACCATAACACAAATTTTCTTCTGGAGCAAACTAAACCCTCCAAAAATAATCTTCCCATTGTTTTGGCAGTAAATACACTTCTAGTGAAATTGAATAAGAATTTTTACCTTTTGCCACTAGAAGTCAAAACTCCTTTGTGTTTTTCTGAGTAGTTGCATCTTTTAATTGATTCCACAGTTTTTCTTGGAAGATAGATTTTTCCTCTTTTAGCACCCTATTATAGCTTTTCTTGCACTTATTAAGTATTTGTATATTTGCTTTGTTTTTGTCCCTCTAACCGTCCTCACTTTTCTGGGTTCTTTGTCCTTCTCTTGATGACATAAGGCATTAAACAATTCGTTATCTCTATTTTAATGATTTTGTTACTGTAAGTTATTCCAGTTATACAACGTATCATTATGTCCATCTGAAGTTATTTATATGGTCTTTAAGAATATTTCAGATTTGAGAAATATAACACATACTCCATATTCTCTAAAGTTTCAGATGATCATTTTATTCTTCTTGAGTTTGTAATACCCCAAAATTTCTCATTACATTGTAGTAGCTCATAATTATGTGTTATGCATTTTATTATTACAGTAGAAGCCACTTCATTGGGATGTAGATAATCAGGACATCCATATTATTGTGACATCATATCAGACACCAATTTAGTGGCAGTGCTATCCTATGGGAGGAAGTTCTACTTATATGGGATGCAACTGCTGCCTAATTGGGACAATTTGGCCAGCCTTATCCCTCACTAATCCCTCACAGTCCCTGACAATTTCTCACTAATCCCTTTCTCACACCTGGGTAGGTGTGAAATTATTTCACCCCTGTTAATCACAGCTGTTAATCTAGCCCCTCCTCCCTACCTCTCTCCCTGTAACTCCAGCATTCTTCTGTACTGTGTCTCCCTTTGCCCCAAACCTTTTTCCCATGTACCTATTAACCACTCTGACCTCTGATCACTCCCACACTCGGAATAACCACAAGTTCTGATAGGGTTTATGTTAAATCCAGCTGCCATGGCATGACACATTGAGCACCGGACTGAATGATCATATGTAGGAAGATGGCAAGGAGAATGGAGTGCCATGGAATAAGCCGTCGAAACTGGTGAGGTGTAAGGGAATGTATTATACAGCATTATACTCTGCAAGTTGTCACACTAAACTAGTGGAGCAGTTTGGCATGTGATAAAGCCACATCAATGGGCTTCTGATAATGGGGATGGCCACTTAATCTGGATGAAAAGCCTGGTGCCAGGACATCTCAATTAAGCAGCTTCTACTCTAACACTATAGGCAAATGAGGTGATTCAGGCCAAAGCAATATTATTAAATTTGCTGTTTTATCCAATGCATTAATGTTTGTAATTATTAAATCTATTTGGAAAGCAACATTAAATGAGTGATTAAATTGCATCAGTATTTATCTGAAACTTGTATTTTCTGCTGATTTTGTTGCTTTTTTGTATCATTGTTGTTTACATTAAAGATGTTATGTAACACCATCTTCTGTGTACCTTTAGCCTGGGTCAAGCCTGAAAAGGTGCCTTTGGTTCAGTGCTCTTTACCCTATTAACAAATTTAATTAAATAATAAATAAATAAATAAATAAATAAATAAATAAATAAATAAATAAATAAAGTATACTGACTTGCTTTTTCTTCCCTTGTCCTTCCATTTACAATTAATAGATCTAAATCTATGAGTAATTTTTGTAATGGTGTACCTACTTCATTGAGTTTAGTGTCTGTGGACTAATAATTTGTTAACACTGAGTTTATTATAGTTTTATAATTCTCAGTTTCCAAATCCATATATTTGTTATCATGTTCTTTCTGATGTAATGGACATCTTGCATTAGGGTTCTCTCCAATGAAGAAACCAAAATCTGGATACGTCTAATATGTTATGAGTAATTTCTTCAACAATGGTCCACTTATCTTTATAGTTATTTTGGGTATTCCTTTGAGGGGCCGGTAGAGAGGGAGGTCAGGTGCCTACCCAGCACCACAGCTTGGAGGGATGGGAAGCATATCTAAAGGATTGCTAGGGCAGCAGGACAGGAGGGTGAGCTAGATGTCATTGTCCACCTGGGGAAAAATTATCTGGCTGGAGACAAGGTGACAACATTGCAGAGGGAGTTCACAGAATTGGGGAAGGGTCTTAAACAGGTGGCATACACGGTAACTTTCTAAGAAGTGTTACCTGTCTATGACATGGGAGAGGCCTTGGTACTCCACATCAGGAGAGTCAGTGAATGGCCGAAGAGCTGGTGCAGAGCCAAAGAATTTGGCTTCATTGGGGGACTGGGGGACCACCTGGAGGGATGTGGGCTTGTTTGGGAAGGATGGCCTGCATCCATCTGGGGAGGCAAGATCCTTAGTGAAAGGTTTAAATGTTTCATTGGAAAGCATTTAAACTAGACAAGGGGTGGCAGAAGTAAGCAGGGAAAAACCAACTTCCCTCCCCCTACAGGCTGAGGTAGACAGAAGGATACCGGGGCTTAGTAATCTGCAGAAAGAACCACAAATTTAAGGAAATGCAGGGCAGCCATAGAGGGAAGGCACAGTAATAAGGCAGAGCTGGCACAAGTGAAGGCATCAAAACATAGAAAGCCATGTGTATAAATGCCCATAGTTTGGGAAGCAAGACCCCAGACCTAGTGGCCTTGATGGCGGAGGAGGACCTAGACATTGTTGCAGTCACTGAAACATGGCATGCAGGTAACCATGACTGGGATGCTACCATACCAGGGTATACAATCTTTAGAAGAGACAGGAAGGACAAAAATGTGGGGAGATTATGTATATCAGGAAGGAGATCAAAGCAACTGAGGTAGGTGGAAGAAAGGAAAAGGAAAAGGCACTATTGGTCACCTTAAAAAGAGGAAATGGCACCACCATCCGCACTGGGATTGTCTACAGACCTCCAGCACACGGAGTGTAAAAAGACAGGGTATTAGTGGATACAATCCACAAAATGGCAGAGAAAGGGAAATTGTTGCTGGTGGGGGACCTAAACATGCCAGATGTCAACTGGAACACTTTTGCAGCAGCCACAACCAGGAGCAGAGACATCTTGGATGTCCTGCTGGGGGCATGCCTCAGACAGCTAGTGGAGGAGCCCACACGGGGAGAAGCAATATTAGACCTGGTTCTCACCAGTGGTGACAGAATAACAGATCTGTCAGTGGGCAGCCATGTAGGGTCAAGATTATCACCATACAGTGTGGTTTAAGGTAAGGGCAATAGTAGAGTCAAGCCACACAAAAGCAAGGGTCCTGGATTTCTAGAGGGCCAAGTTTGCAAAAATGGGGAAACACCTCAAGAAAATCCTGGCAAAGGCGGGGGGGTAGAGGAACAGTTGGAGAAAATTAAAGGAGCCATAGCAGAGGTACGAAGTCTCTGTGCAAAGAGAGTCAACAAAGCAAAAAGAAGGAAAACAATGCTGTGGCTTTCTAAGGAAGTGGCAGGGAAGGTTAGGGAAAAGAAACAAGTATTCAGAAAATACAGAGAAACACAGAGGGAAGAAGACAGGGAACTGTATCAGGCAAAGCAGAAGGAAGTGGGGAAAGCAGTCAGGAGCAAAAAGGCACAAACTGAAGAACGAATAGTGCAATCATTAAAAGATGGAGACAAAACCTTCTTCAGGTATATTAGGGAGCGGAAAAAAGACTAATCGAGGGGTTGTGAGGCTAAATGGGGGGGGGTGTGCAGAGGGGGACCTAGAAAAAGCAGAAATTTTGAATGAATACTTCTGCTCAGTATTTACAAAAAAAAGGGAAGAGGAGGGACCAAAATTAGATGATAGAAACACACATGGAGTCGAGGAGAACACCAGTCCATTCATGGAGGAGAGAGTCCTAAAGGAGCTTTCGAAACAAAAAGTGGACAAGGCAATGGGTCCAGATGGGATGCATCCCAGAATAGTGAAAGAACTCAGAGAGGTACTAGGAGCACCATTAACAGCCATATATATATAACAAACCAATGGAGGAAGGGGTAGTGCCACAGGACTGGAGGACGGCAAATGTGGCACCACTATACAAAAGTGGGACCATGGTGGAAGCTGTGAATTACAGGCCGGTCTGTTTGACCTCAGTGGTGGACAAAATACTGGAATCAATGCTAAAAGAAAGGATTGTAAAATATCTTGAGGCCAGCATGGCACAAGACCCAAGGCAACATGGATTCACAGCTGGTAGATCTTGTCAAACAAATCTGATATATTTCTTTAACTATATAACCTGGGTAGTTAATGGGGGGGGTGGCTGTGGACATGGCCTACCTACATTATAGCAAGGCATTTGACACTGCACCACACAGGAGGCTAGTAAACAAGTTGGGCAGCCTGGGAGTGGGTTACAAGGTAGTAAACTGGGTCAGAAATTGGCTGAGCAGCAGGACACAGAGAGTGGTTGTAAACAGAGCTTAATCCTGGGACAGAAGGGTGACCAGCAGGATGCCACAAGGCTCAGTACTGGGGAAAGTTCTCTTCAATGTCTTTATTAGTGATGTTACAGAGGGGCTGGGGGGAAGGTAAGCCTCTCTGCAGATTACACAAAGATCTGTAATAGGGTGGACACTCCAGATGGGGGAAAATGAGAAGAAATCTAGGCAAGTTGGAGGAGTGGTCAAGAGTGTGACAGCTTAAATTCAATACTAAAAAGTGCAAAGTCATGAACCTGGGGCACAGCAATCCTGGAGAGGAATAGAACATGGGGGGAGGTACTAACAACAATAAAACTCCAAAGATACCTTGGGGTAATTACAACAGGTGACCTGAAAATAGCCAAGCAATGTGAGAAGGCAGTGGGGAGGCCCATAGGGATGTTGGGATGCATAGGGAGAGGCATCACCAGTAGAAGACATGTGGTGGTGATGCCACTATACAGACAATTGGTGAGGCCATATCTGGAATTCTGTGTTCAGTTCTGGAGACCACTCCTCTGGAAGGACATAGAATGGAAGAGGTACAGAGAATGGCAATGAAAATGGTGACAGGAATGCACTTGAAAACATATGAGGAAAGACTGAAAGACCTCAATATGTATACCCTTGAGGAATGGAGGGATGGGGGGATATGATAGAGGCATTCAAGTACCTCAAGGGGATAAGCAGGGGCCAGGAGGAAAGCGTCTTTCAGAAAAAGAGAAGTGCAAGAACATGGGGTCACGGTATGAGGCTAGAAGGGGGCATACTCAGAGGTAACATGAGAAAGTATTTTTTCACAGAAAGTGCGGTGGATGCATGAAACAGCCTCACTGCAGAGGTTCTAGGGGCAACAACAATAGGCAAATTCAAGAATGCATGGGATACATAGAAGGTAACCATAGTGGTAGGAAAGAGAAGGTAAGCTGTGGATAATTTAGGATCCAGAGCCTTTGTAGGTAGGAAAATGGGCAGACTAGGTTGACCAGGTGGTCTTAATCTGCCATTAAATTCTATGTTTCTATGCAGGAGATACACATTAAGAAAAAAAATAACATTGTATTAAGAGCCTTATATCTTAACTGCTAATGTATAACCAGAATCTTAACCATGTTTCTTTCTTAACTAATTTATTTTGCAACTTTACTGCTATTAGGAGTCCCATTTGATCTCTTTCCAGCTTCTTACTTTGTTTTGACTTTCTATAAAATATGTAAAGCCTGGTAATTTGAGTTTTTCTGATAATCAGCAGGTCTCCTGTAACATAATTATATCAAAACGTATTACACATTCCATACATTTTTTGTCGGAAAACTTGGCTGTAAGGCCATCAACGTTCTAAGAGAGAACTTTCCAATTATTTTGTTTATTGCAATTATTCTCCAAACTATGCAATTTGTAGTTTCAATAAGCGTTTCAGCTAGGAATTAACACTGTATAAGCAAGACCTGTTTGGTGCCCCAGTGCCATTTTCTTCACCACCCCATTCCAGTATGCTCATACATGTCAACCAAACCCCTTGTATACCCCATATCACTTAACTGGTTGCATGTAGCATGAGGTCATACAAACTGAGCAGAATACTCATACCATTACAATAGTAGGGGTGGATATCAGACAGTAGAAGTAACCAAACACAATGGCAGGTCCTAGATTGGCACACCCATTCCACTACAGTTGTAAACCATGGATTATGTGGTGTATGCATACCTACACATGTGCTATATACCATTGACTATACATGGATTATCTGGTGTATGTGGATCTACACATGTGCTACATACCATGGACTGTATACATGGTAAAGACGTGGGCTACAACAACATGCTGCTTGGTACACCTAAAACTAGTGTTGCTCAGATAGTGCTTTTTGGATCCTACCACTATCTGTCAGATAGTGCTGGTATCCTGACTTGGATCCTACCAGATATCCTGCCAAAGACAGATGCAGGATCCAGTATCAGATAGTGATGGATCATAATTAAGATCCGGGTATCCTGGTTAGGATCCATGGATCCTAAAGCAGATAGTTAGGATCTGGGGCCAGATAGTGATGGATCCTGGTTAGGATCCGATGTCCGGATCCACAGGCAGACAGTGGAAGTATCTGACAGATCCACTATCCTGCCACAAAGGGCAGGAATCTGTGGATCCGGATTTGTCCGGATCCATCTGAGCAACATTACCTAAATCCCTGGCTAGACATATAAACCAAGGTACAGGGCATATTCATCCAACCTGACACATCACCTAGTAACATACAGTGATCACATGCCCATGTGGTATCACACACTCTTGGTGGTATAGCAAGCAGCATGGCTCCTTGATTCATAGCAATTCCTTTATTGTACAGAGAAATGGAGGTATCTACAGGGACTGTAGACCTACATTGGTTATACATAGACTTGGCAATTTTTTATATTTATTTTTTAGTAATTACAATGTAAAAAATTATGTTTTATTTTTTTTACTTTGAGAAAGACATTTTTCAACATAAATTATCAGAAAGTGCAAAAGTATTATTTGTTTTGAAGTCTGGTTCATTTGTTTTTGATTAAAACTTGTAAAACTTTTAGAGAGATAAAAACAGACAAACACACACATACACATATACAAACACTGTAACCAAAGAATAGCAGCAGGTATCAGTAGTTATTCTTAATAATAGCAGTAGTTGCAATAGCAGCGTACATACAGTTAGTAGTTAGAAAGCAGTACTATTAAGTTTTTAGTTTTTAGCTTTTGTAATGCTTAGAATGTTTAAAATTCTGTTACAATATTACTTTTTAATGCGCAATAATACAATGTTATGGCCCCCCTTCCGACCATAGGCACAAATACAGTAAACTATTACTTTCCATCACAAGAATAATTTCCAAATGATAATAAACTGTCTGTGATGTCTTTATTATGGTACAAAATGTTTAATTGTCCCAGCCATTCCTCTGAGAGTCTCATGCATCATTCATACTGCACTTTCCAAAGATGGCTAAATGATCTCTCGACACAAATAGTGTTATAGGGATTGCAAGTGCATATAAAGCCACACCTGAAAGTACTGGTAAATACTAACTTTCAGTCTTGCAGCACTCTAACAGTGCAAGCCTGGCATCTGATGGGACATCACGCTGCATGTACACATTAAAGTCCTGCTCAATCTCTTCTGGCTTGCACTTGAAAATATTGATAATATTTCCAAACTCTAGCACATTTTTTGAAAGCTGAGCTTTTACAAATGGCTCAAAACATTGGAAGTTAGAAAATAGAGAGCTAGCACCAATACAGTCCATCTGGAACATTTCTGGACATTGTTGCCTTAAGTTTTTTTGGGAGGTGGGAAGCAAATGAATGAATTGCAGTGAACATTATTTGCCTTTTAGAGCCCATTGCTTTAAGGTCAACTTCTTTTAAAGCATTCTGTACATCTACAACAACAAGTAAATCACAGTTTAGCAGTGTGTCTATGGAATGAATTAGTGGTGATTTTGATTCCATTTTAAATGCACTTCATGTATTTTGCCCAAGAAAATGCACACAAAAGATAATTTACAATAAAGTTCTCTCAGGCTCACATTGTCCGCTACCAGCTGACGTAGTTTAGCAGCCTTCTTTGATGGGATACTGACATCTTCATGAATTAAAAAATCAATAACACTGTCCTAGTGGCAATGTATGAATTTAGCTGCCTCCAGCCAGGGAAAACCACCTAAAGGGAACAACATGAGGGGGGATTTGTATATCAGAGGGGCTAACTTCATTTGTGGCACACACTTTAAAAAAGGCTCTCCTTTGCCTGTTAGCACTTTTGAAAAGGACTGGGAAGTGTACAACCAATTCATTTAAATCTGAAAACTCCTCAGTCTTTAGGGCATGCTCAATTGCTAGCATGCAGGAGATGTGCTATGCAAGGTATGTGGAGTAGATGTGGGTATACCTCTTTTAAGTCTTTAACTAAGCACTGGATATAATTGCAGAGTCAGTATTAATGGAAACACAGTTTGCCCAGGTTAGCAAGTACTCTCTCATCACATCATGCAGTAAATTGGAAATTACACCATTGCAAAACTACAGTAGATTTTAGTAACCAACAATTTATTGCTCTGTTTCTGTCACAGTAAAACACAGCAAGCACGTTTAGTGCTGGCAGTCCTGCAAGCCCAGGTGTCTCATCAATAACTAGTAAAAATACTGTAGCTCACCAGTAAGATGATCATTGACTACTGCTTTGTGGTGATCAGACACCTCTGGTATATATTTTTTCTCCAGCTGCCGTTGCTTTGGAGAGGTGCGAGCTGCTGGTGCATACTTTTGCCTATGTGGTCAGGACTGAGCCAGTGGGCTGCCACAATGGAACAAGGGACAAGATTGTCAAGGCATGGGCAGAGATGACAGAGTCTGTAAACACCATAGCAAGCAAGGGCCAGATGGTGGGTGAGGTTAAAAAATAGGCAGTAAATCTGAAGTACAGCACAAAAAAATCTCATGGCCAGGGTATGATCCACCCTACTAGTCACATGTGGTGACCCACAAAAAGCAGAGCCCCTAGCCCCTGCAGAGGTGTTCATATTGGGCACAGTGTATGCTGTGACCATCACAGGGTCCCCAGCAGTGGCTATGAAAGCCAGGTGAGACCAGCACAGTCATGTGAGTGACTGCAGTAACCTTGGCAGGTTGGGGGGAAGGTGCACCAGTGGTGCTGTGTGTTGCATACTAGTCATGGGACGGGGGAAGGGTTCATGCCATTGGTGTTGTTGGGCCACAGCTGGCCAAGTTCAAAGGGAAAAACACAGGATGTACTACACACATTAATGTTCTGTAGACACCACCTACAGTAGCCTATGGATGAATGTGCCACAGTACACCATGTACATGGGCCCCTCACTGTTGTATGCACTGTCTGTAATGGTGTACCTATTGGATGGGTTACACAATGGTGGTAGCCTGGTAGTGTGGATGTCTAAGGGATATCCCCTACTGTGCCACATGAGTGTGGTATACTGTGTGATCAGTGGTGCTGAGAGATGTGCATTCTATATACAGCACTGGGGGTGTATGGGCACTGCACCGCATAGCAGCATGTATGTGTCTATACACAGTACACTGGGCCTGCATGTTGGCATTAACCAGTCATTGGTATGTGCATTACTCAGCAAAGTCCATCTCTTCTCTCAATAGCCCAGTCCACTATGATGGACACAATGGTGGAGGATGCACAGGGCCCACCCAGACGACTACTGTCCCTGCAGCTGACCTCTGCTGGAGCACCTGAAGATATTGAGGACAGTCATGGTGTGACATTCATGGAGTACTAGAGGTAGCCAGAAGAATCCTTATCCATCCTGGTTACTGCCGAGGGGCGGGATGGTGGCAGGGGTTATCCACTGTACTCCACCACAACATTGCTGCCTGTCTTCACTGTCCCTGCCCTCCCCCATCAATGAGACCCAGCTGGCCCCTTATCCAGCATAGCTACCGCTGTACTGCCCAAGACAATGCCCCTTGCCTAGCCACTGCAACCCAGGCCAATCTCCATGGCACAGCCACTGCTGTGCCACCCTTGACCAATCTCTCTGACATGGACAGTGTTGTGCTGCACCCAACCTACTCTTCCAGGTGCAGCACTGACCACTGTGCCACCCCAGCTTGCACAATGAGCCAGGGTGCAGCCTGACCCTGTCTCTTGGGACAGTCCACACCAGCAGCAAGCGGCAGCCAACAGACAGCTGCTACAGGCCATTATGGGGAACAGAAGCACCTGCGGGCTGAGATGGCCACATGCAGGCCATGCTGCAAACCCTTGTGCAGCTTGCCAAGGTTAGCTGTGCAGAGCACATGGTGGCCTTTGATGCAGACTTCACCAGACTGTAGTCCCTGGTGGCTGGCTTTGGTGTGGTGGCCACCATCATTCTGGAGTCCACAGACATGGTTTCAGGTTCTTCTGGGGCCACCTACAACACTGGCTGTTGCAGTGGGGGTTTGTCACTCCATGATGGACACCCTGGAGTGTGACCACACCATTGCAGACACCTCAGCATCTGTCCACCCCTGTAATGTAGGCAAGCATGCACCTAGAACCCCCAGAACACCCCACACACTGACACATGGGTGCTAGCTGCCACAAAACTCTGGCCATGGTCTGCTCCTCAGTGGGGTTAGTACACCATGGGGCTGTGGTCATGGGTGGCTCATACTATCCCCACAGCCATCCCCCATTTCAAGAAATGATGTCCGCCCTGCTGCCCACCTGGACACATCACCTGTGCCAACCCCATGACTGCTTTTTGGGGTACAGGCTGCACGTAAAGGTGCATGTCACTCCTTTTCCTTATCTTAAGTTTTCCACCTCCTGCTCCCCTAGTTGAATAAAACTTTTTCCACTGTTCCAGCCTCTCCACTCCTGCCTGGATGGCTACACATTTGTTTCAATCCCCCTTACCCTCCTACATGTATGGCTATACTTTTGTTTCACTCCCTCTTTTTAATTCCCCCCCCAATCTGGATGGCTATCATATGTGTTCAAGCCCTCTTCCCCCCTGCCAGGATGGCTATTATTTGTATTCAAGCCCCTCCACCCATCTGGATGGCTTTACTTTTATTTCAAGCCCCCTTTTTATAAATCCTATTTATTATTCCCTACCATACTGTATTGATTTGACCTGCATTTCTATTTTTCTGTGTTGTTCTTTTCTTTGTACAGTTGAAATACATTTTTGTGAATCCATTACTGTCTCCTGTGGGATCTGTACTCATTGTTTAGGTCCAAAGAGGTCTGCAATGAGGTGGTCATTGTAGTATCTGGACCTCCTGGTCTACCTGGGGTCACACCTGTCAAGCTGCTCCTGAATTCCCTGGTTTTCTGGCTCCACATATGTTGCAACATTGCCCTCTGTGGTCAGCAGGCGTATTCCATTTTTCAGCATTATGGTGTGCAGTATGCAGCAGGCAAGGAATAAGGCACTGGCCTTCTGAGGGCTGTACTGTAGGGCACCACCGGAACAGTCAAAGTATCTGAAACACATCTTGAATATGCCAAAGACGGGCTCAATTATGCTGCATGTTGCAATGTGTGTCATGCCATACCTATCTTCTGCAACAGATGCAGTTCATAGGACAGGTGTTAGCAGCCAGGGAAGCAGGGGGGACGCACTGTCCTCTGTGTAGGTAAAGGTTATTGGTTAGTGACATCGGTGGCAGCTATGATCAGTAATGGGGCCTTGGGCGTATACTCACCAATAAAGTGCCCACTGTATATGTCCCCCACTTGAATTTCTGGCACAGGATGAAGTTGTGCCAAATGAAGACATCATAGGCACTGCCGGAGAACCATGTCAGGACATTGGTGATGCACCCTCTTGCATTGCACACCACATGACAGTTGAAAGAGTGGAAGCCTTTTCTATTTACACAGTCCTCCACCCCATCCCCTGGGGGATGCACAGATGGCAACATGGGTGCAGTCAATGGCACCCAGTGCAGTTTAATAGAGTCGCTGCATGGTTGCTGTTTGCTGTGCTGGTGAGGTGGGGAATATGATGACCTCCCCAGCATGGGCCAGCAGGGCATCTAGGTACTGGACCAACAGGCACGAGGTGGCAGACTGTGTAATACTGGTGGTGTCTCCCACCAGTATCTGGAATGATCTATTGGCCTGGAAGTACAGTGCTGCTGACATCATGAGCTCAATGAACATTGCATGGCTGCACTGGTTGTCTGTCTGAAGCTGCTCATGCAGCACCTCAGAGAACTGCATGAAAATGGGTCTGCTAAGCCTGTAACAGCCCACAATTTGTTCATCACTGAGGACATTGAATGTGACCTGTGGAAGGTACTGTCTGTTTGCAACCTACTGCTTCCTGTGCCTGCTATGTGGCTCAGGAAGGGGTATTTTCCTGCTCCACATCCTTCAGGACAGCCTCCATTAGGTACAGAGTGTGGGCATTTTTGTTATAGTTCTGGGTTATGCCTTTCAATTTGTCCTGGTTATGACCTGCTTTTTATAGTCCTGGATCCACGACAGGAGTCCGACAGAATTCTGTCGCAAGCCCCGTCAGTGACACCGGCAGGTCAACCGCATTCTGCAGTCAGCTGCTGGCTCGCTTTTGCTATCTTTGTTTTCTGTGGGGGGCTTCGTCCCCTGAACCCCCCACGTAGGGGGGCTGCACCCCTCAACCCCCCACTTAAGGATTCTCAATTCCATTCCGAGCTGATTGGGGGGGGGTGCAGGACCCCAGACAGACAGCGCAGGGTTCCAGCAGGTGTCCCACTGTGGCTAGGTGCTGTAGTCACTGTGGGGGACCTCACTGGCAAAATGTTGCTGTGAGGGGGGTAAACATATAGTCCTTAACTTGCTCAGCACTACGTGTTGCTAAATGTGCACAGTCCTAATTCAACAAATATTGTGCTGTGCCAAATATTCGTGTCACCACCCCCCCCTTTTTCTTTGCTGAATAAATTATATTAATGTACATGCACTATCCCCACTGGCTGGTGCAGCACTAAAGTCTGCATACTGCATTCATATGCATTTGGCTGTTTGCAGTTCAGTCAGTGCATGCCTTTTAAATATGGGGCCCCAGGTGTTATATTGGTTTACTGTTGATTGTGAACATCCAGCTCTTCGAATCCCACACCAGGACTTGGGTTCATACCCATAGCTGATACTGTTTTGCAGTACCATGGAGGTTTCTACCCTATTGTAGGTGTCATCTTTTGGATGAGGTGCTAAATCCTGGCTTCTTCTGTCACTTTTTGCTGGGTATCCAGGTGGAAGTTAAAGATGTTTTTGTTTCATTCACATTTTTTCACTATCAATCAATCAATCAAACTTTATTTATAAAAGGCGCCTTTCCAAAACCAAGGCACCTGTACATAACATAATAAAATCAATAGAATTAAGAGAATATTAAAATTAATCCAATCCTGCAACATTTAAAAATCATTATATGCAAGGCTAAAAAGATACGTTTTTAATGCCCCCTTAAAGCTTTGGACAGTCGGGCAATCTCGTATCTGATGAGGTAGAGAATTCCACAGGGTTGGGGCCATAAAGCTAAAAGATCTGGCCCCAGAGGTCTTCAAATGAACCCTGGGAATCTCTAGCAATCCCTCATCAGTGGATCAGAGAGAGTTGGAGGGACAGTAGGGACAAAGGAGATCTTTCAGGTAGCCAGGTTCCTGATTGTGTAGGGCCTTATAGGTCAGCAAACCGACCTTGAAGGTGATTCACCAGCATATTGGCAGCCAATGCAGTCTGCGGATCACAGGCGTTATATGACTGGACCTAGAAGAATCAGTCAATAGCCTGATTGCCGCATTCTGCACTAGCTGCAAGCTGTGAATATCAACCCCCAGTAGCCAAAGATAAAGGGCATTGCAGTTGTCAAGGTGGGAGGTAACGAAGGCATGGACCAAAGTAGGACGATCATCAGGAGGAACCAGGTGCTTCACCCGGGCGATGTTCCTCAGATGGGAAAAAGAGGCTTTGATAACTGCCAACACCTGGGCTTTAAGTGTCAAACAGTCATTAAACACGACGCCCAGGTTCCGCACCCAGTCTGAGGTAGGTAGCTGAACACCCCCAAGCCATAAACCTGAGGGAGATCCTTCCAACAAACCTGCCTCCCGGTGATCTGGGTCCACAACCAACACCTCAGTTTTTTCTGGATTCAACCGCAGCCAGCTCACATTCCTCCAGTCCTGGATTTCGGCCAGACAGTTGTTAAAGACCAAAAAGGCAGCATCTTGGCAGGGCACAAAGGACATGTACAGTTGAATATCATCTGCACAGCAGTGAAAACTCAAACCGTACCACCTAATGATCACTCCCAATGGCAGCATGTACACCACAAACAACATGGGCGCCAGAATGCAGCCCTGTGGCACCCCACAGGATAGGGGGAATGATGCCGAAGAAAAAATCCCAGACACCACCCTCTGAGTCCTACCCTCGAGGAAAGATCGAAACCAACCGAGGACTGTACCAGACAGCCCACAGATAAACTCAGGTGCTTCAGTAGCACACCATGATCTGCGGTGTCAAATGCTGCAGAGAGATCAAGAAGGACCAAGATGGAACAAGTCCTTTGATCTCTCGCTATTAGGAGGTCATTTAGTACCCGGACAAGAGCTGTCTCAGTACTATGTCTCTTCCTAAATCTGGACTGGAGAGAATCATAGACATTGTGGCTGGTCAAATGATCATCCAGCTGCGACGCGATCACCTTCTCAATAACCTTATTCACAAAGGGAAGATCAGAGACAGGCCTGTAGTTAGCCAGACAATCTGGGTCCAAGGAGGGTTTCTTAAGAAGGGGCTGAACCACAGCCTCCTTCAGAGGATTTGGAAAAATTCCCCTCTCCAAAGACCTCCAGACTATCTCAGCAAGGACCGGGCTGATTTTATCCACACAGCCCACTAGGAGATGTGTGGGGCCCGGGTCCAAACCACAGTTGGTCGGACTCAAGGATGGGATAACCATCACAATGTTATTGATTGTGGGAAGGCTGAAGTCAGACCACACAAACCGGGTGTCCGACATCTCCTGCCGACCATCACAACTCCCATTTGGGAGGGTCAAGTGGATATCAGACCTGATTGTGGCAACCTTATCTGAAAAGAATTGAGCAAACTCCTCACACCATTCTTGAGAAAAGGCTCTTCTGGGCTGAAGACAGATTGGATTGCACAATCTGTCCACAGTCCGGAAAAGCTGAGCTGGTCTATTCTGTGCAGCAGCAATCTCTCTGGACAGGAATTCTGCCTTCTTCAGAGAGATTGCTGATTGATAGACCACATAATGGTCCATCAAACTAAGTTTGTCACAATCCAGGCCCGATTTCTGCCAGTGCCTCTCTAATCTTCATCCAACTCTCCTCAACTTCCTTAAAGTCTCATCAAACCAAGGAGACCTAGGGCAAAGAATGATGGGACGAACATGAATCAGAGCAACGGAATCCAGGGCCTCTGCTACCACCTTATTATAGGCAAGTACCAAGTCCCCTGGGTCCATGCAATCACTCACTACTAGGGGTGGCCTCAAAACTGAACCCAATGGAGTGATGGTCAAACCACCCGACTGGTTCCACCACCAAATCGGATATCTCCATCCCCAGTAGGAACACCAAATCCAGTGAATGACCACCAATATGGGTCGAGGAGGAAATAACCTATGTGAAGCCCAGTGAAATCATTAACTGGTGGAAGTCTTGACCAAACTGTGAGAGTTCATTGACCCAGGCATTGAAATCCCCCAGAACCAACCATCTGGGGGATCCCAATGTCAGGTCAACAATGAAGTCTGCAACTTCCCGCAGGAAAACATTCCTGTCACCTGCTGGACGGTAAACAAGAAGAATTCTGCACCCCACACCCTCACCCATGATACATTCAAAGGCATTGGTAGTGACCCTACAATCCACTGCCAGTTCTCCCAATCCCAACTCCTACCAGACTCTGTCTTTTTGAATTAGGTCTTGGCTGGGGTGCAGAGTTAAGCTTTTTCTGGTCCCTTCATTGATGACACAGTCTTTTTTTTTCTGCCTGTGTGAGGATGTGCAAGCAGTCATTTGAGACCCAAGTTCTGAGTAGCTCTCTCTAAGGACAGAGCCACATTACAGATGAACCCTGTTGAGTTAGTTGTACAGTTTCTGTCTTGTCTTGCAAGTCACTTCTCACTCAGCTTCAACAATCCTCAAGCAGATGCTTAATCATATAGTCTCTTGGTCACTAAATTCAGTAGTGCACTGACTCACATCAACCTCCCTTCCTGGGTGTGTGTTTTCTTATCAGAGAGGAACTATAGTTTTGTTCATAGCAGCTTACAGTGCTAATCTGGGCTCAGGTGATAAACCTAGATCACAGCATGGCAAGTGGCTCCCTAGCCAGTTTGCATTTAGGCCAGCCTATGAACAATTTTTTCTCCTTCTTCCCCCCAACCCCACCTCCCCTTTCCTCCTCTCCTTTCCTCTCCTCTCCTCTTTCAATGAAGCAAGGTATTGGTAAAAATGAAAATCATTGGGGGCTATGTGAAAAACCATTGTTGACAATAGTAGTATGGTGAGTAAGAAATCACTTTAAAGTACATGTTTGAACAGCATGCTGGTTGGTCCCTGCTTATAAAGGGGGAGACTTGAATGACTTGGAGTCCCTTCCGACCTTAAAGTACTATGCTACGGGAGTGGGCACTGTGGAGCCTGAGCGAGGGTGGAGCCTGAATGTAGAGCTCTATATCAAGACTTTATAAAACTCCAAAAAGTATTATTTAATCAGACTTTGTCTAAAATTCTCTTATACCTGCTGATACAGGAACACCTACAGACTATTATGGGTACACCAAAATCAGCACAGCTGGCCAAGGACCCAAAAAAAGTTTTGGATAGCAGGGCCCAGCACCAAATCAACACCATATGACAGAGTGACAGATTCTGGACAGAATAAAATACTTCAGTCACTGGGCAGTAAAATGCATTGGCTGCTGGCATCGGTCACTACTATGAACAATAAATTTGATGCACTCACTGTGAGAATGGCCACTGTAGAAACCTCTATGGATACAATTACAATTGAAGTAGAGAATGCTAAATGATAATTAGAAAGCAGGATATGCAATACCAGAGAAAGGAAGGGTGTCCAGGAACCTCAGATCCAACCATGTGAGCCCTTAGCTCAGTGATTAGAGCACCATGATGATATTCCATGGGCTTCGGTTCAATTCCCAGTAGGTCACATTGTTTCTTTCTCAGTACAATTTATGATTTACACTGCTTAGCAGTGACTAATACTGTACCAAAAACATCTATTTGCCAACTTGATTATTCCTTGTTGCAGGATACGCAATACCAGAGAAAGGAAGTGTGTTCAGGAACTTCAGTTCCAACCATGTGATCCTGTAGCTCAGTGGCTAGAGCACTGGGATGGTATTCCAGGGGCCTGGGTTCAATGGTTAGTGCACTGGGATGGTATTCTGGGGGCCTGGGTTCAATTCCCAGTAGGTTACATTGTTTCTTTTTCACTACAACTTGCAATTTAAATTGCTTAGCAGTGGCTAATACTGCACCAAAAACATCTACAATAATTGTCGTCAGAGAGATACTATGCAGCACATTTATCAGGAATCCACTGTAGCTGTCGGCAATCAGAGAGATACAGTGCAGCATTGGGATAATACTCTAAAGACTCAAACTTGAATCACAATCATCTGGAGGTTCTAGAAAATCAGGTCCACTCCATGAATGTGCATTGTCAGGGTATCCTGGAGGGAATAGAGGGTGACCACCTGGTGCTATTTATAGGAGACTGGCTGGCAGAGCAGCTAAAGGAAAATTTTGGAGTTGACTGGCCTATATTGAAAGACTACCATTTGTGTCCTCATGGTAGGCAAGTTGGCGATGAGCTGTGTGCAGTCTTGTCTGTCTTGGACTCCATGGCTATTCAGGATAAGCTCCTTCATTAGCCTGGAGGACATTACCCTTTTCTACTAGATGGTAACACAATCTTGACTTTCCCAGCTACAATATTTCATATGCCACTGGACAGAGAAATAAAAAAAAACTGATGGTGCTCACAGTGTGCTTCTGGACACGGAGGTACTGCACGTGCTTCTTTTCCCAGCCAAGCTAAAGATTGTCTACCAGAACAAAGCCTGCATGTTTATTGACCACTCGGGTGTGGGGAAATGGGCAGCATATATCCAACAAACTTGCAGGAGGTGGGAGGGGGTGAAGGGAGGTTGACCTGGAAGATCAGGAGGAAGGTTAAGATGGCGCAATGTGTTTTCCCTACTTCAGTAACTGTAGTTCATTGGATTACCCACCCTCTTCAAAAGGCATATTTACTACTGTGACCATTTAGGTTTAAATTTTAAGTGACTTCAGAGGTTTTAATGTTTTTGCAGTCTGTCTATGCAGTTTTGAAATGCTCCAGATTGGGGTGAGTAGCTTAATTATTATAATATTTTACAGCATGTCTCTTGTTATGTGAAACTCTAACTCCTGCAGGGTAGTATGTACAACTCCACATTTTGAACTTTAAAATTGGGATAATGTAGTACTAAAAAGTTTGCAGATCAGTTTAATAATTTTGCGGGGGTGGGGGGTCACTGTGCACTGGTTTTCAACACTTTGTACTAGTTTCCCACTCTTTTATGGATGTTCTATTTCATTGATATATATGTGTGTATATATATATATATATATATATATATATTCATTGCAAAAAACTTTGTTAATGTGTCAGTTAGGGTTAATGTCACAGCGACAAAAGTTTGGAAATTTGATGTTAGGATTAACCCCCCTACCACCCCACCCCCAACCCACCATTCTCCACACACCAACAGACGGGGCATGTTATGGGGTCGTCAGGCTCAACTTTCACCCCATTTCATGTGTAAGCAAGCTGACATGCTACAGTGTAGTAGAATGGGGTGAGAGTTAGGACTGATGACCCCATGGCACATGACATCTGTTGGTGTGTGAAGGATGGTGGAGTGGGGTGGGGTGGTAGGGGGTTAATCCTAACATCGAATTTTCAAACTTTTGTCACTGTGACAACAACCCCAACTGATGCATTAAAGAAATTTTTTGCAATGAATTTCCATACTTTTTGGAAAAGTGTAATGTAACTAGTAAATGGTATGTGTTGGTGGGAGTGTGGGGCCCACCAAACTGCTCATTTGTGCATAATGATGCGTGTTTTGTGGGAGTGCGGGCCCTCTGGCCCTGCACTCACACTTACACATAACAAACAGAGCCATGCAGTAGCCCTATAGACCTGAAAAGGAACCCTTGTAACACTAATTTGCCAATATCCCACCACCCCAAACCTTCAGGCACCAACAGGCATTGGGGCATGCCATGGGGCCATCAGGTCCACATTTCACCCCATTACATGTGTAAACAAGCTGACACTCTACAGTATAGGAGAATAGGGTCAGAGTTAGGTCTGATGACCCCATGGCACACTCCAGAGCCCATTGGTGCCTGTAAGGTAGGGGGTGGGGTGGAGTGGTAGGGATGGTAACCCTAACATCGAATTTCTAAACTTTTGTCACTGTGACATCAACCCTAACTGATGCATTAACAGAGATTTTTGCAATGAATTTCCCTTCTTTCTGAGAAAGTGTAATCTAAGAGGTTAGTGGTATGTATTTGTGGGACTGTGGACCCTCCGGGCCCTGCGCTCCCTTCATGTGGCCCATTTTTTGCATAATGGTATATGTATGTTGGACATCAGGCACTCTGGGCCCTGCACTCCCACTTACACTTAAATACAAAGCCATACAGCAGCCCCATAATACTGCAAAGTAACCCTTGTAACACTTATTTAGCAATATCTCAGTAACCGTAGCAGCTATGAAAAAAATTCGACTGCAGGTGCAATCTATGACTTCAAAATGTTTTAGCAAGCTTAGTCTGCTTAAAGGTTGACTAAGCTGTGGCAGCAAAAAATACATATCTCAAATAATTTTTGAGATACAGACACGAAAGGTGCCATGGGTGACGCAATGTTATTCTATGAGAAAGTTCTCAAATTTGGAATGCTGTAACTATGGGCCCATTGAACAGTTTGGGACCAAACCACCAAAAGGCACATCTGTGGGAATAGGGATTGCCACCCTGCACATTTCAGCTCAAAAGCACAATCCACCTTGGCACAATGAAGTGACAAAGAAAACAACACAAGAGACAATGTTGTGGAGTACTGTTTTCGCCAGTGCCAATATAGTTAGGGTTGCACAGCCACTTCTATGTTAAACCCCAAATTTTGCACTTTAATAACACTGCCACCATATGAAGGATTTGCCTGAAATTTTGCATGTGCGGTCTGGTACCATATATCTCTGGATCTGGCAAGTTGCATTATGGTCAGATAAGCAGTTGCAGAACTGTGGAGCAGCCAAAAATGCAACTTGGTTTTTGAGCATTTCTTTGCTCGTGGCTATAGCCCACACAATTTGTCTGTTTGGTTTGAAATCTTCAGGGAAGATGCAGTCTGGTCACTGATGTGCCTTTCAAAGATTTGGTGAAAAAATATTAAACCATTCAAGTTATTCAAAAAACAAGTTTCCAATTATAGTCCATGGGAAAAAAATATAAGTGACTCTCGAAAGCTGCTACCACTACATTTTACTGTCAGAAATTGCCCTTTTACTTTCATGCAGTGGCCATCTTGTTTTCAGTTAGCAAGAGAGAAAAATGCGTGGCATTTATATTCGGGATCCCCTACGTAAACACTGACTGTTGTGTTTACCTAGTCGGGTCCTGAGGATCACAGCCCTATCATTTTTGGGAGGAACGCCCCCTCCAGAAATGTTTTTTTAAAGATCGGACTCCCCTGTACTGTTGCAAATTGCACCAGAAATGACAGCAACACTTATCATGAAAGTGTTGTGCCTATTTTTGTGAAACTGTCACAATTTGAGACGGACCTTCGTCTTAAAAAGCAATGTTTTGCCATCCCACTGCAACAAAATGGTTTGGACTTTTGACCTGAAATTTGCAGGGTGGCAAGTCCTTGTCCCACAGATGTGCTTTTTGGTGATTTAGTCACAAAACATTCAACAAGCCTATAGTTACAGTACTCTGTAGTTGAGAAATTTCCCTTATGATAACACTGCGGCACATCCCCCACCCTCCACATGCCAACAGGTGTTGGGGTGTACATTGGGGTTGTCAGACCTAACTCTCACCCCATTCTCCTATACTGCACCACCTCAACTTGTTTACACATGGAATGGGGTAAGAGTTAGGTCGACAACCCCAGTGTACACCCCGACACCTGTTGGTGAGTGGGGGGTGGGGGCAGGGGTGTAGTGTATCAAAGAGGCATGGGCAAGGATGGACGCAGAGTCAGATGTTGTCAGGTTGTGCCAAGGAAATGCTAGGCAACATTTATTAAAGCCAGCAGATAAAGTAAAATAATAAGCAAACTATACATGGCAAAAATAAGCAAGCAAAATAAATACACACGAAATGCACTCTTATCCAGAAATTATATACAATATTTCCGGGTAGCAGGCTCCTTCCCTTGAACTAGCCAGTATAAGGTACTGTGCAACAGGGCCAACCGGCTCTTAGTGACACTGGGAATATCAAGGAGGAGGTATTACAACCAAGATAGGTACTTTCTTTCCATATGCTTGTATTCCTTGCTATAGTTCATTATCTGTAGTCCCACAGTTTCATTGTCACTGTACAGCAGTTAAGCAAAGAACCAATAAACCATACTTGTGTTTCTCACTGTATATTATTTAGACAAACATTACTATTTCTGGTAGGCTTAGACAGAACTGACATGTAAATAGTACAACAGTGCTTTTCTTGGTGAATTCTTGCTGAATTCTTTCCATAAACCTCATTATTGTTTAGTGTTTAGACTACATAGAAGTACCTGTATAACTTCTATCTCAAAAAGTGAAAAGACAACTGTGTACCTGAGGTCACTTGTAACCTATGTTTAAACTCCTATGCTAGGTTCCAAAACAGAGCAGAACAGTATCGTTGTAAAAGTGCTCCTTGCACCACAGCACTTCTCTGCACCTTGCCTACTCTGGGTTTTAAAAAAAGAAACATAAACTCCAAAAAGAGTTTAAGTGTTACGTTTTGAGTCCTTCTGCTCCCTTTTCTTATGATTCCAGCACCCGAATAATATCCTGGGTCTTGATTGGGTGTTGGTCGCTAAGTAGGGGAATGAGAGCAGAGAGAGAAAAACGAAACAAACAAAAGCACTACTGCTAAAACATGTGCACAGCTCAAAAGCTTATCGCGCAAATGTGCACAGTATCAAGCAGCAACTGCAAACTGTAATATACAAAGTGGGGCGCGTATGCCTCACTCCATGGTATGTCTTCAGCATTTTAAACATGACAACAATACTTTCTGAGCATAACTAGCACATCTTAATAAAAAACTGAAGCTTGAGAAAGCATTGTTCAGCTATAGTATGCTGTATAAGTATTTAAACTTCAGGATTTTGAAGCCCTACAGCCTAATTCAGAAATAATGGAGAGGAGGATACTTTCTCCATGGTTTCTTTTCCTTAAATAATCCTATCCTCTTACTTACATTAGTACTGACACCTAGTCAGTCCAATACTATGTTAGGTATCACTAGCTGTTATTTTGTGGGGGAGATGGGTCTCAGGACAAGAAGACCAATTTTCCTCTGGAGCCATACAGAAAAACAAAGACAGAATAAGAACCTTTCCCATGTGGCCTAACTGGAAAAGGGGAAAAAGTGTAGCATACAGCAGAAGATAGATAAATACAGACTGCTGCTGCAGCAGACTTCAAGTGGGGAAAAGGAATAAGGTTTCAGAAACAAACAAAGTGGTCTCACTTCACCCTGTGACAGTCTCCTGCCAGCTCAAGCAAAAACCAGGGGATGTAATCTATGGGTTTTCCATAACCACTAAGGCATTATTCTGTCAGGCACAGTATCAGATCTCTCCGAGGAGAGATCAAGCTTTAGCCAACCCACTCCCAAAGCTCCACGTCAGGGTCCCTTAGTAAATTAAACAAACATGTTTCAGAGATATATACACAGTTCTGAATCTGGGTATAATCACTTACCCCGAGGTCTGACTGCAAATCAGCCCCATAACGGGACAAGAAATCTACATTTCTATTAAGAGTACCTGCCCTATGTTTAATAATAAACTTATATATTGCAATAACAGGTACCAGCACATTATATGAGGTTTTTTTATCCTTCATCACTTGCAACCAAGAAGTGGGTTATGGTCAATGATGACTTCGAACTGTGCTCCCCATAGATAGAACTTTATTGCCTCAATAGCCAATTTAATGGCTAGGCATTCATTCTCTATGGTAGAGTAGTGTGTATCCCCTCATGTAACTTACAACTAAATGTAAATTACAGGGTGTTCTTCCCTCTCAAACATTTGTGATAAAACAGCCCCAATACCTGTTTCTGACTCATCCGTCTGGACCATAAAAGGCAGGGAAAAGTCTGAGCTTCTTAGCACAGGTAAGCCACATAATTGTGCTTTAATGTTACAGGAGGCTTCCTCACAGGTTGGGGTCCATTTCACTTTTGAGGGATGATTCTTTTTGGTGAGATCTGTTAGGGGTGTAGCTAGTGTGGCAAAATTGTGGACAAATCACTGATAGTACCCAGCTAACCCCAAAAAAGATCTCACATGCTTTTGGGTCACTGGGAAGGGCCTTTTGGCTATGGCATCTACTTTACCCACATCAGGCTTGATGTGACCATTGCCATTATAAAATCCAAGATATTTGGTTTCTTTCATCCCTATGCCACACTTAGTTGGGTTGATTGTTAAATGAGCCTGAGCGATGGCTTGTAATACAGCCTTGAGGTGCTGCAGGTGCGCTTCTCACATTTTACTAAAGACCACCACATCATCAAGATAAGCAGCACAATAGACCATATGTGGTTGTAATGTATGGTCCATGTACCGCTGAAACATGGTGGGGGCACAATGTAGACCAAAAGGCATTGTATTAAAATGAAACAATCCAACAGGGGTTATAAAGGCTGTTTTTTTCCTTTGACTCAACATCCAGAGGAATCTGCCAATAGCTTTTAGTCAAACTGAATGTAGCAATATATCTAACATTCCCAAGTCTGTCTATTTTTCTCACCTCTTGAACTACCTCATCATGAAGTTTCTCAGGTATCCTATATGGTTTTAGTCTCCCTGGGGTCTCCCGAGTATCCACATTTTGGTGTTGTATCCCCTCTGCTTTTTCAGGGGTAGAGGTAAACGTAGTCTGGAACTTCATAAGAACCAGATCTAGTTCTTATCATTGCTGTGCAGATAACACTGAATTTATCACTAAATCCCTCAATTCCCCTTGTTTCTCCAGCCTACAATATGCCATCTCCATATAATTTTCCTAATGGTCAGAGCATATGTACAGTCTTGGGTTAGGCCTCTGATACCATCTTTTTAAAAGGTTTGCATGGTAAATACCTTTGGTTTTCCTTCTATCAGATAGTTCAATCTCATAATTTACAGGGCTAGTCTGCCTGAGGACTGTATATGGACCCTGCCATTTCATGAGCAGTTTTTGTTCAGAACTGGGTAACAGCAATAGAACTTTGTCACCAGGTTGAAAAACCTTCTGTCCCACCTCCTTATCATAATACAATTTCTGTGTCTTTTGCTTATCAGTATTCTTCTGGTGGGCTAGCTTGCTATATTTAGCAAGTCTAGTTCTTAACTGACTCATATACTCTGATATGCTTTGAGCTGTTTCCCCAATTTTGTCCTCCCATTCCTCCTTGATAACGTCCAGGGGTCCCCTAGAGTTTCTCAAATAGAATAATTCAAAGGGAGAGAATCCAGTTGATACTTGTAGAACCTCCCTGTATGCAAACATGAGGAAAGGTAAGTACTCATCCCATCATTTCTCTTCATCGTGTACAAATTTTTGTAACATTTTCTTCATGGTCTGATTAAACCTCTCCACCAATCTGTCCATTTGAGGATGGTAAGGAGAGGCACAAAGGGCTTCCACGTTCCACGTTCAGAGTTACATATAACTTCTTTAGTAGACTGGAACAAAAATTTGCACCACAATCTTTTAAAATTTCATCGGGTATTCCAACTCTTCCGAATAGTTTTATCAACTCATCTGCTATTCTTTCTGCTATTACTGTTCTTAAAGATATAGCCTCTGGATACTTTGTGAAGTAATCACAAATAACTAAAATAAATCTGTTGCCCTTAGAACATTTTTGTAAGGGACCTACAATATCCATGGCTACTCTTTTAAAACGAATGGGGATCACTGGAAGAGGTTGTAAGGGGACTTTCTCTTTTTTTGTTAACGTTGCCACCTTCTGGCACTCTTGGCAACTTTGGCAATAATTTTCCACCTGTTCATGTATTCCCAGCCAATAAAATCTCAGGAGGAGATGGCTAAGTGTACGGTTCCTTCCCATGTGGCCAGCCAAGGGAATATCATGTGCCAGGTGCAAAAACTTTTCTCTGTAGGTACTGGGAATTACCAGTTGTTCTATGGATTCCCCTGAATCTGGATGTGTACACACTCTATATAACACTCCTCTTTGTATCTTATATTTAGGCCCCTGAGTAGAATCCTTCCCCACCTGTTGAAACAAGTCATGCAAAGAAGTATCACATTTTTGCTGTAATCCAAACATATTCCCCTTTTTATCATACAGTAAGTCCTTATGCAAGTCCTTTTGGCTCAAAGTCCACTGAGTTTTCTCAAGTCTTCTTTCCCTCATGGATTTCTGATATTTTCCTGGGAGCCCCATACAGTTCTGGGTCAAAGGGAAATAATTTTGACCACTGTTCCTCTTGCTTACTTTGGGATCTGGTGGTTATGGCACTGATACCATAAAGTTCCGTTACCAATACTTTAAAATCCAGATGGTCATGGCCAATTACTACAGGTGCCAGGAGATATGGAACCACACCCATATTCAGCTGATGCTCAATCCCCTTGAGTCATTTTGATGTTGGACAGGGGGTAATAGTGAGTGTCACCATCTGCACATGTTACACCAGTTTTTGAGGTGGTAGTCATTACTTTTTCCAACACATCAGCCCTGACCAGAATTTGTCTGTTTCCAGAGTCAATCAAGTCATTGACAACTTCTTGACTAATGGTCACTGGAAGAAGGAACTGTCCCCAATTAGCTAAGGTGAACTGTTTAGATGCAGACTTCCTTTTGGGACAAAAACGTGTGATGTGACCCTTGCCCTGACACTCTCTGCATATTATATCAGGATTATATAATCTTTTTGTTTTAAAGGTCTGATTATCCCATAACAGTGCCAGAAGCAGTGGAAGAACTTGTAGTAGGTCTTACCGTGTTGATGGTCCCAGTACCTGTTCCAGCATAGCCTTGCTGTCGATTTGGCCATGCTGCAATATAGTCCTCAGCAAGGGAGATAGCTTTTTCTGAGGTCTCTGGTCGGTACTCCCTTACTCATGTTTGCACATCACCAGGCAATACTTTAATGAATTGTTGTAGAATAAGAATTTCTAGTATTTGATTAGGTCTCTTAAGTCTAGGCTGTAACCACTTGTGGCACAGTTCCTTAAGCCTCACATATGCCTCCCTTGGATTGTCCGGAGTATGGTATCTAAAAGTTCTGAACCTTTGCCTGTATGTTTCTGGGTTTATGTCATATCAGCATAATATCTCCTGCCATACTGCATCATAGTTATTAGCCTGTAGACTATTCATATGACTATAAGGGAGTTGTGCTTTCCCAGTCAAATAAGGTGTAAGTTGAATGACCCACTGCTCTCTCGTCCACCCACATGCTTGCACCACCCTCTCAAAAGTCATCAAGTAAGACTCAATATCATCTAACTCACCCAGCTTCATCAGCTTTATGTCCTTAGGGAGGTCAGATGATAATGAAGAAGGTAGAGATCCCATGGCTTGTGTGGCTGTCAGGGTTAGCTCATGTTTCTTGTCCACTTCCACCTGCTTTATGCAAAGCCACCACAGCAGTTCTTGAATATCATCAGGTGGAACAACCTCAGGGGGTTCATCTACCGGAGGCTTATCTTCAAGAGGCCCTCCAGTTGCCCCTTCCTCTTCAGCTTCTGTCTTTGCTGGGAATGTCCTTTTCCGGGTATCAGGTAATCCAGTCAAGAGTGGTTATCCCAACTTTTCAGCCATCGTGTGGGTCAGAACACCCCTAGGTCTCTCTCAGACTGCTCCACAGCTGCTGGCAGGCATCCACTTGGGCAGAAAAGTACCCAAGCCAATCCAAATTAATCCCACTTCTAACACCACTGTCAAAGAGACATGGTCAAGGATGGATGCAGAATCAGATGTTGTCAGGTTGAGCCAAGCAAATGCTAGGCAACATTTATTAAAGCCAGCAGATAAAGTAAAATAAAAGGCGAACTATACACAGCAAAAACAAACAGAAGCAAAATAAATACACATGAAATGCTCTTTTCTCCAGAAAGAACTAGAGCATAACAATAGGTCAGTCATTCACCAACCCTCTCCACTCACTATCTGAGGAGGTACAGAAAAGCTGCTCCTTTTATATCAGTGGGGGTCAGGTGATTCACCTGAGGCTCCGCCCACTGGCTTCAAGAAACCTTAATTTATAAAATAACCATTATTTTTTTACATGCATTTCACAACAAAAACCTTCTTGTATTTTATTTATATACAAAATGCTGTCAATTCACTTTTTATGCTTAATTTCTAATATTTTACAATATTTCCTGGATGCAGGCTTCTCCCCTTGAACTAGCCAGTATAAAGTACTGTGCCTCAGGGCCAGCTGGCTCTTAGTGACACTGGGAAGCTCAAAGAGGAGGTACTACAACCAAGATAGGTACTTTCTTTTCATGTGCTTGTATTCATTGCTACAGCTCATTATCTGTATTCCCACAGTTTCATTGTCACTGTACAGCAGTTAAGCAAAGAAACAATAAACCACAATTTATGTTTTTCGCCATATGTTATTTAGGCAAACATTACTATTTCTGGTTGGCCTAGACAGAACTAACATGTAAACAGTACAACAGTGCTTTTCTTGGTGAATTCTTGCTGAATTCTTTCCATAAACCTCATTATTGTTTAGTATTTGGAATACATAGAAGTATAACTTCTAGCTCATAAATGAAAAGGCAACTGTGTACCTGAGGTCACTTGTAACCTACGTTTAAACTCCTATACTAGGTTCTAAAACAGAGCAGAACAGTATCATTATGAAAAGTGCATCTTGCACTACAGCACTTCTCTGCACCTTGCCTACTCTGGGTTTTAAAAAAGAAACATAAACTCCAAAAAGTGTTTAAGTGTTAAATTTTGAGTCCTTCTGCTCCCTTTTCTTATGGTTAAAGCACCTGAATAATATCCTGGATCTGGATTGGGTGTTGGTCGCTAAGTAGGGGAATTAGAGCAGAGAGAGAAAAACAAAACAAAACAAAAAAGCACTACTGCTTGAACATGCACACAGCTCAATGGCTTATTGTGCGAATGTGCTCAGTATTGAGCAGTAACCTAAAACTGTAATATACAAAGCTGGGCATGTACTCCTTGCTCCATGGTATGTCTTCAGCATTTTAAACATGACAACAGTACCTCCTAAGTGCAACTAGCACATCTCAATAAAAACTGAAGCTTGAGAAAGCATTGTTCATCCCTGGTGGTCATGAGGGCAAACACTGCTGCAGCCCTGCCCCAGCCCCGACGCACTGGATCACTCGGACGGCTAAGATCCCTGGTGGTCATGAGGGCAAATGCTGCTGCAGCCCTCCGCCAAGCCCTGATGAACTGTATCACTCGGACGGCTAAGGTACGGCTGCTTGAACGCCAGCACAATTATTCCTGCTCAGCATTTGGTCAGACAAACGAGTAAAGATTTAGGTGCCAATTTTGATTAAAGGGTACTCTGCAGTATCTGTCGGCTGGGCAAGCAGCTGATTCATAATCTTAAACTGCCTAACAGACGTAAAACTGGAATTGCCACTATTACTGGCAACCAGATAATAAGGATGTGATTTTTTGGCACCAACTGTGCTGAAATATTACCTCAAAACCTAAATTAGGAACCACCTCATTACTGTTGGAACTTTTACATTGTTAAAACATTAATGCTATGTTTGCCTCGCTTTTGGGGCTTTAAGTAAGCTGCAGCAAGTGCTGTACTGATTATTGATTCGAACCTCCCCAGTGAGCCTGGCTACTTTTAAAATTGAAATTGTTGCAGCACAGCCTTACTAATTAATTAGTGTGTCTCCCCAATGTGCATAGTGAGATCTGTTGTGTAACTTGCAGAAGTCTGTAGTAACGTAGTCTGGAGCCAGCCTTAATTCGAATTAGGGTCGAGTGTTTCTTCCTGCCAAACAGCCCCACCTCCTTCCTACCTGATATTTAACCTCATCCTCTGTTCTGTTCTCCCCAGATCCCCGGTGGTCGTGAGGGCAAATGCTGCTGCAGCCCTTCCCCAAGCCCTGACACGCTGGATCACTTGGACAGCTAAGGTATGGCTGCTGGAACACCAGCACAATTATTCCTGCTCAGCATTTGGTCGGTGCCGCTGGCGGTCCACGCCAGATACATAGAAACATAGAAACATAGAAGTTGACGGCAGATAAGGACCGCAAGGCCCATCCAGTCTGCCCATTTCTTTTTCTACCTTATAAATGTGCCATCGGCCTTTGCTCTGTCAGTGACCTATCTATTCATAGTCATTTGTATTGCTCCCTTATGCCTATCCCATGCCTGTTTGAAGCCCTGCACTGTATTCATAGCCACCACTTCTTGTGGTAAGCCATTCCATGCATCTACCACCCTTTCTGTGAAAAGAATTTCTCCATTCCCCTTAATCGGCCTCCTCTAATCTCATGCTGTGTCCTTTGTCCTGCTATTTTCTTATATTTAAACATGTTAGACTCTTTCACCTTGTTTATGCCCTTAAGGTGTTTAAATGTCTCGATCATATCACCTCTCTCCCTCCTTTGCTCAAGGGTATACATATTGAGCTCCATTAATCTGTCCTCATATGTCTTCTGATGCAGTCCCTGCACCATTTTGGTTGCCCTTCTCTGGACTGCCTCAATTTGGTTAATGTCCTTGTGAAGGTGTGGCCTCCAATACTGCACGCAGTACTCCAGATGGGGGCCTAACCAATGTCTTGTACAGAG
Organism: Neoceratodus forsteri; assembly: GCA_016271365.2. Classification (NCBI taxonomy): domain Eukaryota; kingdom Metazoa; phylum Chordata; order Ceratodontiformes; family Ceratodontidae; genus Neoceratodus; species Neoceratodus forsteri. Next base: position 83,020,926 of record CM057453.1, read on the forward strand.
GATTATTACCTCCCTCTTACGACTTGTGATACCCTACTAATACACCCTAACACCCCCTAGCCTTACCTACTGCTTTAGAGGTCTGTTTGGATGATTTTAGGTCATCAGTGATGATGATGCCCAAGTCTCTTTCTTCCTTTGTGACTGCTAGCAACTCCCTCCCAGCCTATAAGTGGCTTCAGGTTTCTCTTCCCTATGTGCATGATTTTGCACTTCTTTGCATTAAATCCCAGTTGCCACTCTTCTGACCATTCTGCTAGTTTGTCAGATCTCTTCTCATTCTGCCCACCCATCTGGATCATCTACTCTGTTGCAGATCTTGGTGTCATCTGCAAACAGACAAGCCTTACCCTCTAGTCCATCTGAGGTCACTAATGAAGATGTTGAATAGAACTGGCCCCAGGACTGATCCCTGAGGTACCCACTTGTGACTTGCATCTCTTCTGACTGTATACCATTTACCACCACTCTCTGTTTTCTGCCAGTCAACCAGTTTGCCACCCAGTTGACCAACTTCTGACCCACCCGAGCCTACCTAGCTTATTTATCAATCTTCTGTGTGGAACAGTGTCAAAGCTTTGCTGAAGTCAAGGTAGGCGACATCAACTGCTCCCCCTTGGTCCCACCACTCTGGTTGCAGTCAAAGAAATCTATGAGATTAGTTTGACAGGACCTTCCTTTGTAAACCCATGCTGTCTTGGATCCTGTGCCCTAAGGATTCCAGGTGTTGCACTATCCTTTCCTTAAGGGTGCCTCCATAATCTTGCCCACTACTGAGGTAAGACTGACCGGTCTGTAGTTCCCGCCTCCTCCCTGCTACCACTCTTGTGGAGTGGGATCACATGAGCCCTTCTCCAGTCTTCTGGGACCTCTCCTGTGCTCAGAGACTCACTAAACAATTTTGCTAATGGCTCTGCTAGTTCCTCCTTTGGCTCCTTAAGTACCCTGGGATGTATGCCATCAGGTCCCATTGCCTTATCCACCCTGAGCTTAGCAAGCTCTTGTAGGACCCTTTCTTTTGTGAAGAGGTGGTGCTCACCTCCTCCCCTGTGTCCATGATGCTGAGCTGTGGGCCCTGCCCTACCTTCTCTTCAGTAAATGCTGAGCAAAAGTATCTATTTGGGATAGATGCCTTTACAGGGTCCTCCTCCTCCATGCTCCCTTTTCTCCATTAAGCTTAGCAATACCCCTCTGGACTTTCTCCTTTCACTAATGTATCTATAGAAAGTCTTGTCACCTTCTTTTACTGTTAGTGCTAGTGTTTCCTCAGTTTGGGACTTTGCCTGCCTTGCATACCTACTGCTTCCCTTAGGGCAGTTTGGTATGCCTCCCTATCTTCATCCCGCTGTGTTCCCTTATATTTTCTGAAGGCCAGCCTTTTGGCTCTGACCTTTTCTGCTACTGTATTTGAGAACCAAAGTGGTTTCCTTCTTCTTTGCACTTCCTTTTCTGTCTAACACAATGGGATGTTGCTTCAAGTATTGTATCCTTAATGCTTGCCCACTTTGCCTGTACCTCCTCACCTGTGTTTCTTTTTGCCAGGGCAGGCTTAACTCTGTTGGCCATCTTATCAAAGTCAGCTCCTCTGAAGTCCCATATTTTTGCTTTGGAATGGGATGATTTAGATGTAGTAGCCAAATTGAACCATACCATGTGATGGTCACTGCCCCCAGGTGACCTTCTACCTGGAGATCTGTGATCCCTTCTTTGTTAGTCAGTACTAGATCTAGGATAGCCCTGTCTCTTGTGGGTTGCTGTACCAGTTGTTTGAGGCCCTCCCCTGCAGGGAATCCACTATGAGTCTAGTTCTGGCAGATGTTCCTGCTGGTGTTGACCAATCTGTATCTGGCATGTTGAAGTCTCCCATTATCAGAACCTCCCTTTAGCTGTCATGTTTTGTATATCTTCTAACAGTAATGTGTCTATGTCCTCCCTCTGGTCTGGGGCCTGTAGACAACCCCAGTTCTTATGGCTGTCCCATTTCCTGTTTCCAGGGTGACCCACAGTTCTTCTGGCTCCTTATGTGTATTCTGAATTTCTGTAGCTTTGATATTTTCATTAACATACAGGCCACCCCTCCCCTTTTGCACCTCGGTCTCTTCTGAACAATACATAGCCAGGTACTGAAGTCTCCCAGTGTGGTTACTGGTAAACCACGTCTCACTAATTGCTACTATGTCCAGTTTAGCCTCTGACATAATTGCCTGCAGGTCTGGGATCTTATTTCCCAGGCTGTGAGCATTGTGTACATGATTTTCCATTGGCCAGATTTTGGTGTGTTGGTTGTTGGGTGAAGTTTGGCATTACCCCTGTCTCATCATGGGGAGACAAACCTTTTTCTTACCTGGTGATGCAAATGAATGGCAAACACGCTGAATTCCTGTTTGACCACTAGCTGAGGGGGAGGTGTTCTTCCCATTTGGACGTATGGGATGCTGCACCCTCTCCCATTTGCTAGTTTAAATATTCTGCAAAGACGCCAAACTTCTGCCCCAATGCACTGACTCCCTCTTTAGTCAGATGCAGTCCATCAAATTTGAAGAACTTTCGCTCCCAGAACTGTTGCAGTTCCCTACAAATCTGTGTCCTTTTCCTGGCACCAGTCCTTGAGCCACGTGTTTAGCTCCCCTATCTCCCTTTCTGACCTTCCGTCCATCTGCTCCTTCTCCCAGACTGGCAGGATCTCAGAGAAGGAGATGCCGAGCGAAATAGATGATAGTTTGTCACCCAGCCTAGTCAGGTGTTCCTTGGTCTCCACAACTGACCGGCTGGCGGGATCGTAGTCCCTATGTGTACTAGGACATCAATGTTTTCTCCTGCTTTGTGAACAATTTTAGCAATGCGGTCAGTGTCTCTCCATGCTGATGTACCTGGGAGACATCTGACCATCACCCAGCTGGAGATGGGTATCAACTCCCGAATCATGGAGTCTCCTATGATCAAGTTTTTGGATTTCCTTTGTGCTTGTTTAGTTTTGGTTCCTGATTTGGGTGATATTGTTGTGCTAGCTCCTGTGCCACAGTGTCCTGCTCTGCAGTGTCTTCTGCCTCTTTATTTGATTTCAGAGATAGAGGCAGATACCTGTTGTAGTGTTTATATGGTTTTGGAGGTAATGTGTTGGAGAGTAGAGAGTGATGGGGCACCTGATTTGCTCCTCCTAACCACCTGCCAACCTCCTGGACCAACTACCCTCTCGGTTGAGGTTTTTCTGTTGGATGCTGGGAAATGGCGGGTGGTTCTTATAATGTATTTCCTCTTCAATATGAAATTTGAGGCGTGCAATCTCTGCCCATGCTGCCTGGAGCTGAGACCCAAGATCTCCAAAGGCCCAGCATGTAGGACAGTGTCCTAAATCTTGTAAGACTGTCCTTCTGAAAATTGTTCCACAGTACCTGCAGTTAATGAAATCCATTCCAAATAAGTTGCTGGGTTTGTAACCTAGTCAGAGTAATTAGAAGGAAAAAAAATGCAAGTAATGGTTTAATTGTGCTTTGCTAACTTGTTATAACAAGTTAAATTACTAGTGCCCTGTAAATGAGATCACCTTGGAGGCCCCACTGATCCGCCCCTTCCTGCTCTGCCACAGGAAATGTCACAACTGTGGTACCCTATAAAAGGGAGTGTAGCGTGGGGTGGTTGGGGATGGGGTGGGTGGCTGGGCTCCTGCCTAAAAAGAAGAACCACGGACGAAAGAACAAGGAGGTAAGAGCAGAAACAATCAGTCAACAACAAATGCAGTAACCCTGAAAGCTTATCCTAATGTTAGATAAAACTGTAAAACCTGTAAAGCACCACCTGTAATAATTTCAGAGAAGATATACCCTGTAAGAAACACTTTGCTCCAGAGAAAAATAAAGCAATAACAGAAGATATACCTTGCAAAAGACAATTTGACTCAGAAGATTACAGCAGTAATCTGTTAGCACACACCTGTAGGTACACCTTGTAATAATGCAGAAGAAGGTATACCAGCAACAACAATTTGAATCAGAGAAAAAATAAAGCAATGAAATGTTAGCAACAAACAGTAGCAATCCCTGTGAGTAAAAAATAAAAACACCACCACACAGTAAATCTGCTTAGCCAAACTAAGTCTTAATCCTTCTCCCTTGCTCTGGTAAGTTTCTCTACTCTGCCTTTCAAGCAGTCTTAGAAGGAAAGAGCTCAGGTGAAGCTAGGTGCCTTGGCCAGCAAACCAAGTCTTCTACCTCCAAGATATCAACTAACCTGACTTTTTAACCCTTCTTTCTGTTGGAATTACTGACAGTTTGCCAGCTCCACCCCCACATACACACCTAATCCTTTGGAAGAGCTGTGGGAGGAAAAGCAATTAGCTCCTTCAATGTGAGAAGGAGACTGAAACACCTCTGAGACAACAAACCTTTTCAACAAACAAGAATAAAATAAAACACAGTGTCAAACAGTAATTTTGCTTAGCCCAATGATAAAAAGTCACAAAAATGTAAGCTCCACCTGTAATACAGTAATTTCAGAGAAGATATACCCTGTAAGAAACACTTTGCTCCAGAGAAAAATAAAGCAGTAACAGAAGATATACCTTGCAAAAGACAATTTGACTCAGAAGATTACAGCAGTAATCTGTTAGCACACACCTGTAGGCACACCTTGTAATAATGCAGAAGAAGGTATACCAGCAACAACAATTTGAATCAGAGAAAAAATAAAGCAATGAAATGTTAGCAACAAACAGTAGCAATCCCTGTGATACCACCCCCCCCCCACCACCACCGTAGGCAAACTGTCACTTAAATAGCCATCATCACATGAGTGCAAAAACCGATCAACTCACTTTCCCATTAGCAGTTTATCTGCATCCACCACTAGTGGCCGCCAGACTCATTCCAAGCTATCTAATCACAGTAAACATGCGGCTACTATACTTACCTATTCTATGCCTGCTTGCACCTCTCGCATCCCTCCCTCCTGCCTCTTCTCCAAATCCACAGCCTAGCCCCCTAATCATCAATTTCATGGCTGCTGTAACTACACACACCACCTCCACCAGTGGAAAGCCCACAATAGTTCACCTATACAAGTGGGCGCTCAGTGCTTCCATCCTCCCACCCTTCTTTCACGCTGGACTGATGGCCTTAAATTTAGACACTCCAAGCAGTACCTCACAAACCTCCCAGCATCTGTTGGCCCCCCGAAAGTCACAATGGGCCAGACTTATATCCAAACTCCTGTTCACACTACTACTCCTCCTAACTGGGGATGTTGAGTTAAACCCGGCCCTACCACCACCAGCAGCTGCCACCCCTCCCCATCTCTCCAGCTACCTCGGGGCTTTAAAATAGTACACTTAAATATCTGCAGCATCCTAAATAAGCTTGATGGACTAAAACTACATGTAGTATCTCTGCACCCAGACATTCTAATAATCACAGAGACCTGGCTGAAACCTCACAACCAGGATGCAGAACTTCATATCCCCGGACACTCCCTCATCCAGCATGACCACCCAGGCAAAAAAAAGGGTGGGGGCATTGCCATGTTCATCTCCTCCCAGCTCCTGTTCACCCCAGTCCTGCTTCCTGAGCTTATGGTCACCATAGACACCCTGTTAATTAAAGTCACTCTCCCCCACTCAATTCCCGGTTTTGTAGCAGGGTTCTACTGCTCCCCTGACACCCCTCTACCTGTCACCCTAGACTACCTGGGCACCCTAAAGACCCTTGTGTCAGGGGATGAGTTGCATATCCTTGGGGACTTAAACCTAAATTGGCTCTCTAATGCCAGTGCTAAGCTCCGAAGCCAAGTGGTTGCACTAAACATGTCCCAACAATTCTCTAAACCCACACGCCTGAACCACAAATCCCTGAACCACTGCCTCTTGGACTGGGCTCTGACCACACACCCTAACCAGATACTTGACACGGGACTCCTGCCAGACTCCCTAAGTGACCACCACATGATTTACGTGGTGAGGAAAATATTCAAGCCCAAGCACCTCCCCCTCATACTCTGCTCACTAGGTCCTACAAATCCCTCAACCTCACAGCCCTCTTAAATGACCTGGCAAATTCAGACTGCTCCTTCATTCCCAGAGCAGCCACCATTGACGCCATTCTAGAAATCTTTAAGTCTAGATTCCTAGATGTATGGGACTACTATGCTCCACTCAAAGGGGCCCGAGTTAGAGGTGCCCACTTGCCCTGGATCACATCTAATCTCACAAGGCATCTCTGTGATAGGGATAGGGCCTGGAAAACCTATAAGACAGTTGGCACCCACGTGGCACTCCAACAATACCGCTAACTTTGGAATGCCTGCACTAGGCTAACACGTCAAGTGAAAGTGAACTACTTTAAAGCCTTCTTCCACTCCAACACAAAGTACACAGCTAAGTTTTGGAAGACGCTGAAATCACTCCTCGCCCCTCCTGCTCAGCCCCTCACTCCAGCCCTGAAGGTAAAGGGCACTATCGTCACAGAACCAAATGCAGTGGCCTCAGTTTTCAACACCTTTTTTACAAGCTACTCATCCTCCCTCTTGTCCTCTATCCTGCCCCCCATGTGCCCACCCCCAATCCACCCCTCCAACACCCTCACTCTTTTCCTCATGCCCGGTTACCCCATCTGAAGTACTAAAAATGCTGAGGACATAGGTTTGGACAGCAAAATGCTCCACCTATCTGCACCAGCAATTCCCAGCCCTCTGGCCCATCTGTTTAATTTCTCTTTCTCGTTAGCGTCAATCCCCTCTGACTGGAAACATGCCACAATCATCCCCCTTCCTAAAGGAGGTGATCCCTCCTCCCCGGGCAACTATCACCCCATCTCTCTTCTCCCCATACTAGCCAAAATCCAGGAGCACCTCGTTCTCTCCCAACTTTCCTCCTTTCTCGACTCCTCCTCCTTCTTCTTCTCTCCCTACCAGTCTGGATTTAGGAAAGCACACTCCACCATCACCTCCCTTCTGCGCCTCACCGATGCCATCCTCACAGGTATGGACAGTGGGCACACCACTTCAGCCATCTTTATTGACCTTGCAAAAGCTTTTGACACTGTCTCCCATGCCCTTCTATTATCCAAGCTCTCCCTCGCTGGACTTTCAGGACCTGCCATCAGCTGGTTCCATTCCTACCTGGTGGGTAGGTCAGAGGCAGTAAGAATTGGCTCTCATATGTCGGTCCCCCTCCAGGTCACCACAGGGGTCCCCCAAGACTCAGTCCTTGGCCCGATTCTGTTCTCCATCTTCCTAAATGATCTGCCCTCGGCCTGTCCACACACATCAATTCACATGTATGCAGACGACACAGTACTCTACTCATCAGGTCCCAACTCCTTGGAAGTAACTTTTAGACTACAGCAGGACTTCAATAATGCCCAGCTCTGGTTTAGGTCAAATCAACTTTTTTCTTAATCCCAAGAAAACGGTCTCCCTAACCTTCGGCTCGAGACAGAGACTTTCCCATCTCCCCGCCATCCCCACCTTTCACACCACTGAAGGGATTCCCTTAGAGCAGGGGTTCTCAAATGGTGAGGCCAGCCTCCCTGGGGAGGCCCCAACATGTTCCAGGGGAGGCTCAAGCAAGTCTGAAAAAGTACTGTATTTAAATTTTGAGTTTTATATATTTTGTGTGAAGAGATGAAGCAAACTGAAAGTGGATAATAGTAGGTGAATTTAATGTATTTATTTACTAATAGGTGACAAGGTACGGTGAATGAGCCAAGGCTCATCTCAGGTGTACCCAGGGAAGGGTAGGGAGTTGAATACATTTCAAAAGGTAACTGCAAAACAATCAAGAATTTACACAGTGAACAACAGTGCAAACAAATATGAACAATATATTATTAATGAGTGGTGGTAACTGATCAATTTGTAAAGTTATGGCAGAACAGCCCAAATGCAAGGGATGAGCATAGAAGTGCTAAGAGCAATAGCAGTAAGGAGCAAAGTAATAAGCTGAATAACAATATTTGTTTATTTTATTTGTTATTCAGATAACACCTTTGTGCACAGGAGCTCTTTTTCAAAGGTTTCACATCAGTATAAGACAAAGAACTGAATGTGAGCCAAGTACTCAAAGGGGTTTCAATATATGCATGGTGTACTGCACAAAGAACAGTATGTTATTATTCTTTGGAGAGGCCCAAGATTATTTCAGTTTTTAGGGGAGGCTCAAAATCTTTTCCCTGGATTTGGGGAGGCTCACTGTGACAAAGTCTAAGAACTATTGCCTTAGAGGCTTGTACCTCATTCAGGTACCTGGGGGTCTGGCTCAACCAGCACCTTGACTTTTCTGTTCATATGGACGCAATCCACAAGAAACTGTACCCCAAGCTGGGTGTCCTATATCGGAACAAAGGTTGCATACCTCTGCCAACCTGCAAGACCATTGTTCAGAAAATGATCCTCCCAATATTCGATTACGGGGGATGTTGTCTACAGTGTTGCTCCTAAGTCCTCCCTAGCCAGACTGGATCCTCTCTTCCACTACTTCTGCTGGTTTGCCCTGGACTGCCCTCCCACCACAACCCATCACTGCATCCTCTACAGATCTTTGGACCTCCCATCGCTTCATGACAGGAGAAAGGTCCACTGTGCTAGGATGATAGCTAAATTCTGGGACCAGTCCCTTCCCCCTTACCTCACAGCAACCCTATCAACTCAACCCTCACCGGCGTACTCACTCAGGAACACTGACTCCCAGCTCTTCTATATCCCACATATGTCAACCAGTTCTGGCCAGGTGGCCTTCAAATACCACATGCCTAAACTATGGAACTCCTTGGCTGCAGACATTCGACACACTGCCAACACCCAGCACCTCCACTGTCTCCTCAAGGAGCATTTTTCTACCTCCTGCACTTGCACCTAGCACCACAGAGGGCTATACGTCTTGCATTTCTACAAAACCCTGACCACCTGTTAGTTGCACACTGGCTCCTCTGCATGCGTTCACTGTCCTCTACCCTCAGCTGTTAATACGTAGTAAATCCTAATCCTACTGTTGGATGTGCTTGCCTGCTGTACCTGTGTATGATCTGTATAAATCTCTATTGTATACCCCTCCACTGTCCCCTTCCCCCAGGGCGCATCTGGAATCGAGCGATATTCCACTCAGTATGCCTTCCTGGTAAAACTTTTAAATAAATAAATAAATAAATATTATGCTGTATAAGGATTTAAATTTCAGGATTTTGAAGCCCAACAGCCTAATTCTGAGATAATGGAGAGGAGGATGCTTTCCCTATGGTTTCTTCTCCTTAAATAATCCCAGCCTCTTATTTACATTAGTACTGACACCTAGTCAGTCCAATACTGTGTTAGGTATCACTAGTTGTTATTTTGTGGGGGGGGGGGGGTCTCAGGGCAAAAGACCAATTCGTCTCTGGAGCCATACAGAAAAACAGAGATAGAATGAGAACCTTTCCCATGTGGCCTAACTGGAAAAGCGGAAAAAGTGTAGCATACAAAAAAGGATATATAAAGACAGTTCAGAATGCTGCTGCAGCAGACTTCAAGCGGGGAAAAGGAATAAGGTTCCAGAAACAAACAACGTGGTCTCATTTCACCCTGTGACAGGGTGGTAGGGGTGTAACCCTAATATCACATTTCCATACTTTTATCGCTGTGCTATAAACCCTAACATAGTTTTTTACAATGAGTATATATATGTGTGTGTATATATATATATATATATATATATATAAAATAGAAAATCACACATACCCCCATAATGCAAAGCACCATAGGCTGTATATACAAATCAGCACAGAATATTATGCTGGTTCAACTTTAAGCAGAAATGCATGATGTCAAAAGGGCTCTCACACAGTCTGCAAAGAGTGCCAACAGAAGACATAGACATAGACATGTGTTTCATCCTACCAGGACTGATCAGTATGACACCCCAGTGGAATGAACCAGCTACCCTAAGTTGGTTTATCTGGGTTATGTTGTGGTGAGTCCAATAAAAACCAAAAACAAGCTAAAAGACAAAGAACTTTAGTGTGCAAGCACTTAGGCAAGGGTTACCTGAAAGGGCATTGTCCAGGAAGCCAAGTTTCAAAGAAATGCAAAATCACACATACCCACATAATGCAAAGCATCATGGGCTATATATGCAAATCATGACAGAATATTATGGTGCTTCAACTTTAAGCAGAAATGCATGGTGCTGAAAGGCCTCTCACACAGTCTGCAAAGGGTGCCAACAGAAGACACAGACACATGTTTCATCCTACCAGGACTCATCGGAGTCTGACTGTGTGAGAGGCCTTTTGGCACCATGCATTTCTGCTTAAAGTTGAACCAGCATAATATTCTGTTGTGATCTGCATATACAGCTCATGATGTTTTGCATTATAGAGGTATGTGTGATTTTGTATTTTTTTGAAACTTGGCTTCCCAGCCAATGCCCTTTGGGGCAACCCTTTCCTCAGTGCTTATACACTAAGGATCTTTGTTATACATATACATATACATATACATATACATATACATATACATATACATATACATATACATATACATATACATATACATATACATATATATTTATCAAATGGGATCCAAATACAAATCAAAATCCAGTGTTCTGATTGTATAAAACACATCACATGACGGTGTGTATACCAGAGTGTGACCGCACGCCTGCACTTTTACCCTCCTCTAAACAATTTTGCCATTTTATAAGATAGATATCCCACTCTGAGGTGTGAAGTCGTGCTCTGATATAAGCATGCCTTGAGTGGTTGACGAACTTAGTCTGTGGCCTGCATAACAACACACACCAAGTCATGTGTATATCAGAGCATGACTGCACACCTCAGAGTGGGTTATCTATTACATATATATATATATATATATAGCCTTTTTATAGGTAATCATTCTTTGAGCTCTATGCATACCACAACTCCCTTTTTATGGCATGCAACTTTGTACCACTAATGGTACTAGCATATGTTTCATAAACAGCCATATGCTGTTGGCAGTGGTGCCGGAACGGGTTGAAAAGTGGTAGGGCCAAGGATGTAAGGGGTAGATTTTCCCCTATTAAATATATTATCATGATAGCAAAAAGTGTTAGGGCCACTTATGAAAGTGGTAGGGCCATGGCCCTAGTGCCCCCCTCCCCCCCGTTCCGGCACCTATGGCTGTTGGGTTACAGTTTTATGACATCAATTGTTGTCTATACTTGGACACTAAATCTGGGTTTTCCCCTCAACTTGGACATTATTAAGAGATACATAAATCATGTACAGTGTAACCCCTCTTGAAATTCTTGTGCAATGTTTACTAATAGCGTAACAAGCTTTGTTTTATCATTGAAAATCATTAAAATATAACTTTTATTAAAAAAGTACTATGTTATAATATGTATAATGGGGCCCAATATTCAGACATTCACCATAAGCATGGCTAGGTAAGATTAAGTCACACGTGGAGTGCTTTTCCCCTTTATGGCAATATTTAGGTTTATATCTGTGCACAGCTGGAGAGGAAGGAGGTAAATGTCTAATACATATTCACATAAGGGCAGACATATAGCTGCAGCATACAGAATTGGTAATCCTGTTTCCCCACAATATGTGAATATTGTATAAGAAACTGGCAATAATACAAAACAGCATTTTTATGCCTGTATCTATTTGAAAAGGTAGATTGCAGCCTGAACAACTACACTATTTTTCTCCTAAGTTCTTCAAGTAATAAATTCTGAAGTTTGGCCCATTTAATGAAGTTGAGTCAACCTTATCGAGTCATAGTTTCTATTCCCCTACCCCAGTCATTAGAATATTTTTGTATAAATTCCCCTCCAAACGTATTTGGTTATAGAACCACTCTATCTAATGGTCTGGTGGGTGCACATTACAATACAAATTATTATGAACAGCCTCCTAGTGCTGGTGTGTCCTTCACCGGGAACGGGCCCTCATTGACTATTGCTAGCATGCTGAACTATGTTCCCCAGACTTCTTGCAAATGAAAATGGTTTAGCTATGATTTGACTATGACAACCATTGTCCCCAGCTGCTATGGATGTTTCACAGGGAACTTAAAGCTTGATGATGATAAACAAAACACACACACACACACACACACACACACACACACACACACACACACACGTGACCAGAGTTCAATTTCTGTAGACATTTTATTTAAATTGGGAAAGCAGGTCTCAACCTTTTTTTAATGAATTTTAGAAATGTAACTCACAGGCAACTCATACTGCTCTTACCAGTTTTCAGGAAACTGGCAAAGTTCACAAGTTTTATAAGTTTGCATGGAAAGAGCAGTTCCCTAGGTCTGCATGTACCAAGTGCACTGTGGTACAGGGAGCACAACTGGAAAACTGATACTGGGAGCCCATCTGGAAAATAAATGTGGTGGGGGTCCAGGGAGACTCACTCGCATCACCATTCCCTTCAAACTTCACACAGCGGCTGTGTTTGCATTTTACGTGTTCTTGAAAAGACCAGAGAAAAAACACATTTTTATTAGAAAATAGATGATGCACTGTTCAGCATGAGAGGATTTTCAGAACCTGAATGGTATAGAGGAGCCCTAATGAGAGGGGCCGGAGGGCACCTCGAAATTTTCAGGTATCCAGGTAGGCCAGTCTGACTCTGGCTTCTCCACACTTCTGCCAGTTCCCTCACTGTACTCAGTAGGCGGACTCCACAACTGCAGCAGAGTAACATAATAACATAGTAGTATGAGGTTAAAAAGCACTGAAGGTCCATCATTTCCAAGGTATAAATATTAATGTTATACAGACATACTAGTTTTAAAATGATTCACTTCATTTGAATGTTCTTGCAAACATAGTATTTTGCAGCTTTTCACAAATAATTTCAACAGCATAGTTCTATAGATTAGTAACTGAAAGGCATGAAGGGTAAATGCAGCAGTCCCCAGAAACAGCTATACTAATGCAATTTTAAACAGATAAAGCAACATTTCCAATATGAAAAATGATGAATACTTAATAAGTCGCAAGGCTCAGAAACGATAAAACATATTTCCTCCTGGCAGTAAATCCATGGCAATTATACAGAAAAGAAAAAAAAATCTTCATTTTCTCATTTGTAAAAGACACATAAACGTTTAGTGGAAAAGTGTTATTGTCTCAATGCAACAGAATAAACAGATTGTTCTTGGGGGGAACATGACAAAATCACTTGAAATTATCTTGCCATTTTACAGCACTATAACAGACCTAAGTGAAATGCATGTCCGTTTTATATATACAGTATTTCTGTTGGCTCAATTTGCCCAGTATGTTTCAACACAAAATACTGTGTAGTACAAGTAGACCAAATCATTGTGAGTATTAAAAAATTAAGGGCTTAATTTTAAAAAGTCGGGACTTGTGCAAAAGGGCTTGTGGCACGGAGAAATGACATAAAGGACTCCTTATGTCACACCTTGCACCAGTCCTGATTTTAGAAGGGACCATGCACCACTTGGGGGGGGGGACCTGCACTAACTAGGCTTGCACTGTCATTGTGATGGTTGCACTGGTGCACCATGGTGGAAGGGGGCTGGTGCTATGGTGGGGCTGCAGCCTGCCCTAATTTGGGAGTTTGAAAGTCCTGCCATGGCCACAACTCACAGCTGTGGTTAGGTCAGTCAAGTGATGGGCTAACGGCCCTTGTGGTTAACATCAGACCTGTTGGGAGGCACCCTGGGACTGGTGTGGGGCACTGACCAGGGACCTGTGGGAGTGCCCTAGGGGGCACTGTGTGCATTGATGGCAGTGCGAGGGCAAATGGTGGCACTAGGCAGGTATGCCTGCATCAGGCTCACAGATCTACAGATAGGGTACCACTTAATGGGACTTACTGTACAACATGCACTATAAGCCTGACTACGTGGTACCCTGTCTGTGGGTGTGTGAACCTGATGTAGGCACACCTGGCCAGTGCCACTGTTTGCCCTGGCACTGCTGTCCATGCACACAGCACCCCTTAGGGCACTCCTAAAGGTCCCTGGTCAGTGTCTCATACTAGTTGCAGGGTGCTACCACATCCACTGTGCTGCTGTTCTGGTGCTTGCTTTGCACTGGGTGGGGGGGGGCATGATGACACACTCCATCAGACACCTCTGATGTACCACCTGTTTGGAGCATTACCTCACCTGCGGCAAATCTGGGAACTTTGGTGCAGGGACCCTTGTTGTTTGGAAATCCGGTGCAGAGTCCTTGCACACCCGGAGGTTGCTGTGAGTGGGGGTTCAGCACAACTCTGAAAATCGAGCCCTAGGTTTCTGAAATATAACATTCAATTTTGCACAGCTTGCCATGTGGGAGAAGATCTCCATAGCTAGTCACAGCTAATTTCACTAAAAAACATATAGATTTTAGCTTAGTAGAACAAGAGGTGTATTTGGAAGAAAAACACATTTCTGGATGTACAGTAATTGTCCAGACAGTAGGAAACAGGACTAGATGTGCGTGTGGCCCCCCCCTTTAATATTTTTATGTTTCAAAGAGGATACATAAATAGTCGCAGACACATTCAGAGCATAATTACAAGTAAAACACAGGCAACCAAATCTGCCAGTAATAAGAAGAGGAGGCAAGAGTTGCTGGAAGAGTTGTAAGGGTTGGCAGTATAGCCTAGTGGTTAGAGTAACAGGCTGTCAATGAGTTTGATACATCCAGCAGACTTGGTTTTCCGTCACACAACCTCCACCTGCATATTGTGTGACACTGAGCAAGTCACTTAACCACCCCAGTGCTCCTGGGTTGCCCCTGAAAAATGGTACTTGTGTCTAGTGGGCCTTACCCAATTACCAAGGCAAATATACAAGAGTTCAACAGCTGCAGGGACTGTTAAAGTGGTTGAACAGGGCCCCCAAGAAGGAAAACAAGGAGTTACATAACTACATAGATACACAGAGAATGAAAGCAGAAAAAGGCCCGTTGGCCCAACCAGTCTACCCACCCTACCTAACTACTCTGCACTAGCCCTATTGGCCATCCCTCCCATTTGTTTCAGCTGCCTTTTCTACCTAATCCGATACGTATGTCCCATCCCTGCTTAGAGCTACCCACTGATCTGCACTATACCACTTCCTCCAGCAGTTTGTTCCACTTGTCCACCACTCTTTCTGTGAAAAAGTGCTGACTGGCATCTTGTTTGAATCCCCCCCACCACAATTTTAATTGAGTTTTTCCTGATCACTGAATTTTAGCTCAAGGAGAAAAGCTTCTTGGCATCATGCCTATTTATCGCAAGGAGGGTACGTGTATGTTTCGATCATGTTGCCCCTTTCCATCGTTTTCTGAAAGGTGTACATGTTCAAGGAACTGCACAAGAAAACCACATTTGATCCCCAAAAAATGAGAAACCAAAGGCATACTGATACTGATTAGGGTTATCAGTGCTGTGCTTTCTGTGTTTGCTAGGTTAAACTGAATTTACTACTTATGCCTTTGGTATCCCGTTCTTTGAGGACCAAGTATGGTTTTCTTGTGCCGTTCCAAGATTTATGTTGTAAACTGTACCAGCTGTGTATGTCTTCAAGCGTGTATGCTTGCCCCTTGTGCTTTTCTGTACATGTACAAGTCCTGCAGCCTCTCCTCATACATCTTGTTCCCTAGTCCATGGACCATCTTGATTGCCTTGCTCTGTACTGCTTCCTTTTTCTTCCAGTCTCTCCTCAGGTGTGGACTCCAGTACCTTTCACAGTATTCCAGGTGTGGTTGTGCCAGTAATCTGTACAATGAGAGAATCACCTCATGACGTCTACTACTTATCCCCCTCCCTATGCAACCTAGCATACTGTTTGTCAAGCCCACAGTTCTGTTACAATGTGCTGTTGTTTTTATGCTCTCTGAAACCATGACTCCTAGGTTCTTTCCCTCTGTGGTGCTGTCTAATATCACTGCCCCCATTTCATATTGCACCCTTTGGTTCCTCTTCCCAATGTGCATCACTTTTTATTTTTATGTTGATTTCGCATAGCGCAAGAAACATATTGGCACAACTTGCTGAGAAGCAGGCTGTGGAGGCACGGCACTGTTGTGGCCAATGCTCCCACAGCCTGCAAAGGCTTGTCCTGCTTCCCCCAATGCTGTTTCAGGCTGCTGGTGACATAAGTTTGGAACGTTCACACCAACTTGTGACAAATCAGCCGCTGCAATCAGGGGCCGTCTTGTCATTGCAGCATAAGCCATCCACTGCAATGAGGGAGCGACCTGTCATTGCAGAGCGGATCCAGCAAGCCTGATATTGTGAACATGGTGGCGGGTTGTTGCCCTGTTCACAAACAATATAACCCCCCCACAATGTTTATCTGCCAATGGGGGGAGCCCACTCTCCATCGGCATAATGTGCCCCTCCAGTTTTAGTGTCTGTCGACAGGGTGCTCAAACCCTGTCGGCAGAAAGAAATCCCCCCTTTTGTTGTTTGCCGACAGGGATGCCCAATCCCCTTGTCAAGCACCCCAAAAGTGAGACTCCAGTGGCATGCTGGGAGCCCACCCCAGCGTGCCAAATGCCCCAGTGAAGGTAAAAACAGTCCCGCGTTGTCTTTTTTTTTTTACCTGTAAAGAAGAAACGGTCCCTTGCGGTCTCCCAGACCCCCCTCCAGCAACCCGCACCCACCCACTGCGCACCCTGCCTCCCCACACCCCCCTTCACCCCATACTTACCTCTGAAGTCTGGTGTGACAATCTTTGGTGGACCGGGAACATGTCTGAGCTCTTCAAAGTCGACCGCGAACTGAGGAAATGACAGTAAGCTGTATAATGGAGTAAATATGGATTTTTTCAACTTTGCTGCATATCTCAGGCATTTTTTGGAATTTGTTTCACCAAATTTTCAACATGGGGTTTTTGGGACCCCTCCTCATGAATGCTTCAACTGTCATGGCGTTAATCGGCCCCAAAAGGTGATTTCGCGGTCACTGCGTGGAATCACCTTTGGGGTCCGATTAATGAAACAACAGTGCCAGTGCTCATGAGGTGGGCTCTCAAAAGCCTATGTTGCAAATCTGGTGGGAAAAATCTCTAAAATGACTGTTTTACGAGCATGCACTGCACAGTTGCTACGCACGCTCG
Organism: Neoceratodus forsteri; assembly: GCA_016271365.2. Lineage (NCBI taxonomy): Eukaryota > Metazoa > Chordata > Ceratodontiformes > Ceratodontidae > Neoceratodus > Neoceratodus forsteri. The sequence continues at coordinate 83,037,969 of CM057453.1, forward strand.
AAAATTCGTGAATATACAATATTTTGATGCCAGATTTTCAACATTGGCATTTTGTCACACCTCCATGTGAACAGTACAGGTGTCATTGTTCACATCCTGACAGAAATGTGTTTTTGCACTTCTGGTGCAGAATAGCACGGTTGCTGTCGGAAATCAGTGTTCAGGACAGATTAAGAAAATGACAGTGACACTGTTCACGAGTAGAGGTCTTGAAATGGCTGTGTTGAAAATTTGATAACAATACTTCTTAAAATGACTGTGTTACGAGCATGTGCTTCGCAGTTTGCATGCATGCCCGTAACTTCGCGAATGTATAATATTTTCACTCCAGATTTTCAACATTGCCATTTTCCTACACCTACTTGTGAACAGTGCAGCTGTCATTTTTCCCACACGCTGCACAGTTGCTACGCACGCTCGTAACTTCATGAATTTGCAGTATTTTGATGCCAGATTTTCAACATTGGCATTTTGTCACACCTCCTTGTGAACAGTACAGGTGTCATTGTTCACATCCTGACAGAAATGTGTTTTCACAGTTCCAGTGCAGAATAGAGTGGTCGCTGTGGGAAATCACTGTCCAGGACAGAGTAATAAAATGACAGTGATACTGTTCATGAGCAGAGGTCCTAAAATGAATATGTTGAAAATTTGGTGATAATAGCCCATCAAATGACTGTGTTACAAGTGTGCATTGCACACTTTCCACACACCCTTGTAACTTTGCAGATTCGTAATATTGTCATGCCACATTTTCAACAATGACAATTTTTCACACCTCCTTATGAGCAGTACAGCTGTCATTTTTCATATCCTATGTGAAATGTGGTTTCACAGTTGTGGCACAGAATAATGCGGTCACTGTTGGAAATCAGTGTTTGGGACAGATTAAGAAAATGACAGTGGCACTGTTCATGAGCAGAGGTCCTAAAATCACTATGTTGGAAATCTGGTATCAAATCTCCATAACATAACTGTGCTACAAGCGCTTGTTCAACTGTTTCCACGCACCCTTGTAACTTCGCAAATTTGTAATACTTTCATGCCACATTTTCAACAGTGGCATTCTTTCACACCTCCTTATGAACAGTACAGCTGTCATTTTTCACATCTGGTTAAAATATGCTTTTGCACTCCTGACGAAGAATAGCATAGTCACTGTGGGACATCAGTGTTTGGGATAGATTAAGATGGAACGAGTGAGAGGGGAGAGTGACCAAGCTCAACTGAGCTCTGTTGGGACTACTCTGGATTTGTTTGTGGGCAGAAAAAGGCCCCAATGCAAGAGGCCAGTACAAAAGGACAGCCTGCAGCACTGGGAGAAACAGAACGAGAGAGTGAGTAAGGGAGGGGGAGTGAGTGAGCTCAACAGAGCTCTATCAGGACTGCTGTGGATTTCTTTGTCAGCAGAAAAAGGTGCCAATGCAGGCAGGAGCCCTGTACAAAGGGGCTGCTTGCAGCGCCATGAGAAACAGAATGAGCGTGTGACATAGGGAGACTGAATGACCTCAGTGGAGCTTTGTCGGTGCAGCTGCGGATTTATTTGTGGACAGACAAAGGTGCCACGCAGCCAGCAGCCCCCTACACAAGCGCAGCCTGCAGCGCTAAGAGAAACAGAATGAGCAAGTGACAGAGCGGTAGTGAGCTAGCTCAACGGAGCTCTATTGTGATTGATGTGGATTTCTTTGTGGGCAGAAAATGCGGCAACACAGGCAGGAGCCCAGTACAAAAGGCCAGCTTGCAGCACGGGCAGAAACAGAATAGGTGAGTGAGACAGAGGGAGTGAGCGAGCTCAATGGAGCTGTGTCAGGACTGCTTCAGATTTCTTTCTGGCCAGAACAAGCCACCAATGCAGGCAGGAGCCCAGTACAAAAGGGAAGCCTGCAGTGGCAGGAGACACAGAATGAGCAAGTGAGGGAGGGGGACTGAATGAGCTCAATGGAGCTCTGTTGGGACTGCTGCAGATTTGTTTGTAGGCAGAAAAAGGCAGCAATGCATGCAGGGGCCCAGTACAAAATGGCAGCCTGCAGTGGCAGGAAAACCAGAATGCGTGAGTGAGAGAGGGGAGTGAGCGAGCTCAATGGAGCTGTATTGTAACTGATGCATAGGTTCATAGGTTCATAGGTGTTTTACAGGATCAAGGGACAAGCCCATTAGGATCATGCCACCTAAGCTAGGTGGGTTACAAATTTAAAATCGTTCATATATATATCTAATTTAGATTTAAATTGTGTCAGATTTACGCAGTTTACAACCTCAAAAGGAAGTGAATTCCATATTGGAACAATTCGCTGGGTATAGAATTGATTTCTTTTATTAGTTCGGTTAGTAACAAAAGTAATTTTAAATTATGCGCAGCAGTTTGACTGTAGTAGTGTTCCATTTCAAATGCAAGGTATCAAACAAATATTCATCCCTAGTTGCTTTATAAAGCAGACAGAGATCACTACGTATTGATCTGTATTCCATACTATACAAATTTAGTTGTTTCAATCTTTCCTCATATGTCAGTTGGTCCATTCCAGTTATGTTCTTGATAAACCTTTTTTGGACCTTCTCCCTAGATAACTTATCTCCCCTCTGAGTGGGTGCACAAAATGAAGAACAATAATCAAAGTTAGCTCTTATAATACTGGTGTATAGTGGAACCATTATTGATGGTTCTCTACTTTAAATGTTTCTAAATAAGCAATTACTTAATCTGGAGCATTTTTTAACAGTAAAATTTAGATGATCTGTAAATTTCAGCTAGTTATTAATTATAACACCCAGATCTCTTTCAGTTGTAATAACACTTAAAGTGTTGTTCTCAATATAATAATTAGCGCATCTATTGTTCCATCCAAAATGCATAACCTTACATTTGTTTATATTAAGTTTCAGTTTATGATTGCTAACCCATTCAGAAATTTGGTTTATATTATCCTGTAATATAGATATAGATTCAGAGTTGTTAACAATCCCACCCAGTTTGGCATCATCAGCATATTTAATAATCCAGTTACCATTTTTTATATTCGTACCTGTTATAAGGATGTTAAATAACAATGGACCCAGGACTGATCCCTGAGGGACTCCACTAGTAACCATGGTCCATGGGGAAAAAAAAAAACCCTCAAAGATACCCACTGTCTTCTGTTGGATAACCATTGCATTATCCATTTGGTCAAATAATTGTTAAGATCTAGTTTTAATAAACAATTAAATAGTGTATCATATGAGACAGAATCAAAGGCCTTTTCAAAGTCCAGGTAGATGATATCTACTGGCATACCATGGTCCAAAGCTTCACTCACTGGTTTGAAAAAATCTAACAAATTGGTTTGGCATGATCTTCCAGGTTGAAATCCATGTTGGAAAATATCGGTCAAACCATTTTCCAAAATATGTGTACTGATTTTACCTAGGATTAGTCTTTCCATGATTTTACATATGGTCGAGGTTAAACTTATCGGTCTGTAATTACTTAGCTCCTTCTTAGAGCCAGATTTGTGTATAGGAGTAACTACAGCATCACACCAGTCTTTAACCACTATTCCTCTCTGTAGTGATTCATTAAACAAATAGGTCAGTACACCCGGCAATTCATAAGAAAGATTTTTCAAGAAAACAGCTGGAATACCATCAGGACCGACTGATGTGGAAGATTTTAAAGAATCAATGATGTTAAAAGTTTCAACTACAGTAAATTGAATTATGGGGTCCAGTTTACAAGGTTTTAAACATGTAAACTCACCCTTTTTTTTAAATATGCTAGCAAAATAAACATTAAATTTATTGGCCATTGTTTGTTCATCATTAATGACAATATCATTAATTTTTAATGGGCCAACTAAGGTAGGAGAGGTTTTAGGAGCCAATATAGTTGAAAAACCTTTTCTTGTTATCATGTTGTATACTGATTAGTTAGACTCTAGATCCTGTTTTGCCTTTTTAATAGCGTATTTTGCTTTTTTTGCTTTGATAACAAATTTAGACCAGTTAGATTCGAAATATTATTTTTATATTTGTTAAATGCTTTTTTCTTTGCTAAAACTAATCTTTTAATTTTACTAGTGAACCAAGGCGGAGATCTCCTATGTCCAATATATTTGACCCGACTTGGTACCCATTCAGTGATACAAAATTTTATTTCCTCCTCAATTCTTTGCCAGATATTCTCTACAGATAACCCAATTAGATCTTGTTCCCAATTCCACCTCAAGAGATATTCCTTGATTGCCCTATAATTTGCTCTATTAAAATTTTTAAATTCAGTTTTACCACTAGATTTGTTAATAAAAAAATTGAGTGACCATTTAATTATCTGATGGTCACTGTTTCCTAATGGAGCCATAGTGCTGATGGACTCATTATCACCTTTAATGTTTGAAAATATTAAATCCAAGATATTGTTATTTCTAGTCGGTGTTTTAACAAGCTGGTCTAGTCCTAAGTGTGACATAGTACTAATAAATCTGTTTTCCTGTGTGTTAAGACCATTACCAGTAGACCAATTTATACCAGGATAATTAAAGTCACCCATTAGAATAATGTCTGTTTTAGATGCAAATGGCGGCAACACAGGCAGGAGCCCAATAGAAAAGGGCAGCCTGCAACGCCACCAGAAACGGAATGAGCGAGTGAGAGAAGGGGACTGAGCGAGCTCAATGGAGCATTGTCAGGACTGCTGCAAATTTCTTTGTGGGCAGAAAAAGGTGCCAACAGAGCCAGGAGCCAGGTACAAAGGGTCAGGCTGCAGCACCAGGAGAAACAGAATGAGTGAGTGACTCAGGGGGAGTGAGCACCCTCAACGGAGCTCTATCAGGACAGCTGTGAATTTCTTTGTGGGCAGAAAAAGGTGCCAACACAGGCAGGAGCCCAGTACAAAAGGGTAGCCTGCAGCGCCAGCAGAAACGGGATGAGTGAGTGAGAGAGGGGGACTCAGCAGGCTCAACAGACCTGTGTTGGGACTGCTGCAGATTTCTTTGTGGGCAGAAAAAGCCACCAACAGAGGCAGAAGCCCAGTACAAAAGGGCAGCCTGCAGTGCCAGGAGAAACAGAATGAGTGAGTGAGAGAGGGGGAGTGAGACACCTCAACGCAGCTCTGTCGGGACAGCTGTGGATTTCTTAGTGGGCAGAACAAGGTGCCAAAGCATGCAGGAGTCCAGTACATAACAGCAGCCTGCAGCACTGGGAGAAACAGACTGAGCGAGTGACAGAGGGGCAGTGAGCGAGCTCACACACCAGCACAATCAACATTTGGCATTGACAAATGCTTGTTTAGTGTTGTAGCCCACCTGCCATATCTTTGACCAGCTCTCTATCCTGTCCAGATCTTCCCTGAGTTCCCTTATTCCTTCTTCCATTTCCACCCTTGTGTAGATCTTTGTATCATATGCAAAAAAGGCTGATTTTGCTCTTGATGCCTTCCTCTGTGTCACAGTTGCAGTCCTTGATATTGTTTGGGAGGGAGTTCCAGGTCATAGTGGTTTCAATAGAAAAGGCCTTAGTCCCATACTATTTGTGAGTCATCAGTAGATATAGGAGGTTCCTGGACTTGGACCTTAGTATATAGGTTTGGAGGGAGGGTCTTGACAGCATGTCTTGTAGGTAAGGAGGGTAGAGCCTGTGGATGCATGTGTATATTAGATATGCTCATTTCAACTCTACTTACCTCAGGGGAGAGGTGGCCTAGGGTGTGGTACAAGATAAAGTGGTGAGAGTCCTTTTTACAATCCAGAACACATTTGAAAATATTATGGAAGACTACAGTTATGAGGTATTGTTTTTTTGCAGTGAGGTGGAATTTGCAGATCTGTGCACTTCAGTACCATACTTCAGGGTAATTAGGTGGGACTGCTGCAGGACAAGCTTTCTGGTGTGCAGGTTGAGAAAAAAAGTATTTTAGTAGAATAATCCAAGCTTTTGAAAGTAATGTTTTACATTTTTGGTGATGTGATCCAAGTAGGGGAAAGATAGGTTGAGCAAATACCCAGATATTTAAAACTAAGCACATTTTCCATTTAGGAGCCTGGGTATGGTAGTATTTAAAGTGTATTTAGTGACAACTTCCTGCCAATAAAGAACATGGTCTGTGTCTTTGAATTATCCAGTAAGAGTCAATTGGAGTCAATCCAGATGTGGGTAGCTTCGAAGGCCATTTGAAGTGTATCTTTATGTTAACTGAGTGAGCCAGATGAGGTATAGATGACAGTGTCGTCAGCACAGAGATGCTGCCTAAGATTAGCAATGGTACATACTTTATATAGGAGAGGGAATTTATGAAGTGACTGAAGAGCAATGGGCTTAGAATAAACCCTTGTGGTACTCCCAGGTTGAGTGGTTTGAGAGAGAAGATTTGACCATTACCCTTAAATACTTATATTCTCTCTAATAGGTAATCTTTCATCTAGGTTTGTACTTCAGGTGAAAACCCCATTTTGTGTCATCTAAAGAGTAGAATGTTGTGTTTTATTGCATCAGATGCTTTGGGCAGATTTATGAAAAAAATAAAACAATAGCCCCAGTGTGTTAGCCTGAGTCTAATGCAGTTAATATGTCATTTGTGATATTTATGACCTTCAAGTGTATGGTGCTGGTAGAGTGATTGGACCAAAAGCATGGCTGGGTTTCAGTTAGAAACACTGAAACATAGAATTTGTTGGCAGAAAAGAACAGCTTGGCCCACTCAGTCTGCCCAGGTGGTCCCTGCCTAGTCTGTCTCTGCAGACCTTACCTGGTCTCAGATGACCCTCCATCCTTCCTGCCTATTCACTAATATTCTCCTATGTCTATCCAATAAAGATTGAAGCCCCAACTGTTTTGGCCTCCCACATGTCAGCTGGCAGTCTGTCCTTGGTGTCCACAGCTATTTCTGTGAAGTAGTACTTCCACACATTCCTCTTAAACTTCTCCCCTCCAGCTTCATCACATGCCATCTGTTCCTGATGCTCTGTCTCATTTGAAAGAGACTCCCCTCCTGCACCCTCTTCACCCCCATGAGGTACTCGTAGGTCTCTGTGTGCCCCCTCTCATTTTCCTCTCTTCCAAGGTGTACATTTGGAGAGCTCTCAGTCTCTCCTCACAGGGCTTTTGATACAACCCCTGCAAATTTTAGTTGTCCTCTTGACTGCCTCCACCCTGTCTATGTCCATTCTGAAATGTGGCCTACTGAACTAGACACAATAATCCAGGTGGGATCTCACATGCAAGTGATAAAGTGGCAATATCACATCCCTCCTCCTGCTGGAGATACTGCTCCCTTTGCATCCCAGCATCCCACTGGCCCTACCCATTGCTTTGTCACACTGCTCTGCTAATTTGAATTAATCAAATATGATAACACCAAGGTCCCTTTCTCACTTAGTGATGGTCGATACTTTCCCCCATACTATACTTAGCCCTTGGGTTCTTATGCCTTAGGTGCATAATTTTGCACTTTTTGGCATTGAACCCCAACTGGCATGCTCTTGTTCGCTCCTCCAGTTTCTCAAAGTCATTAATCACCACTCTCTATTGCCTATCCATTAACCAGTGCCTTACCCAATTCACCAGTTTGGATCCCACACCTAGGCTGCTCAATTTCTTTATCAGTCTTCTGGCAGCATGGTTTCAAAGGCCTTGCTAATGTCCAGATAGGCCACATTCACTGCCTTCCCTGATCTATTTCTCTGGTCATCCAGTCAAAGAAATCAATCAGATTCATCTGGTATGATTCCCCCCACCCCCCACTCTGTAAATCCATACTGACTTTGGTCTTGTAACCTGTTCGATTCAAGATACTGTAACATCCTTTCCTTTAACAGGGTTTCCATTAATTTCACCACCACTGATAGGAGACTGACAGGCTCATGGCTGCTAGCATCTCCCTGCTGCTGCTGCTGCTCTTATGGACAGGAAGCAACTCTGCTTTCCTCCAGCCCTCTGGAACCACACCTGTTTCCGGTGAGCTGAGTTCCTTTAGTAACCGTGGGTGTATTTGTCTTGTCCCACAGTCTTGTCCACTTCAGAGCTACAAGTCAGTCTTTCCTCTGAAAATGGACTAGTGTCCAGACCCCTCATGTTCCTGTGACTCCTTGATGGTCTGTTTCCCTTCTCCCTTCGCTGTGAAGACTGAGCAGAAGTACCTCTTCTTGATGTCTGCTTTTTCTTGATCCTCTTCTTCACAGTCTCCCCTGCTGCCCTCTTTATCCTACTATCCCTCATCTTGCTTTTCTCTTCTCACTTGTGTACCCAAATAACATATTTTCCCAATTAGCTACCCCTTTTATTTATTTTTTATTTTATTTATTTTAGTTGTTTAACCAGGATTAGCACACTAAGCTGAAGGCTTTTTTATAGGAGCGACCTGGGAGCACAGGGAAGTTAAGTGACTTGCTCAGGGTCACACAGTATGCAAGTGGAAGCTGTGGGATTCAAACCCAGGTCTGGTCTGCTGGATGTCACCAGATTTGCAGCTCAGAGCCTTAAACCGCTGCGCTATACTGCCTCCCTTTGGCTATTCTCTTCTCTGTCTGTGCTTTGCTCCCCTCACAGTCTTTCCTGCTCCCCTCTGTTTTATTTGGTATACCTCCCTCTCTTCCTTCCTCAGCATTTCCTTCTACCTCCTGAATGCCATTTTTTCCCCTTGGCCACTTCCATAGAGAACCATAATGGTCTCTTTTTCCTTCTACCTTTACTCATTTCCTTTATGCAGAGATTGGTTGCCTTAATTGTGTTCTTCATTATTTTTCTCCACTGTGCCTCTTCTCTTTTCTGGCAATCCCTCCATGAGGCAGTTTCTGAGGCAGTCTCCCATTTCTTTAAAATGTGCCCTTCTAATGTGCAGGACCCCCATCCTCATATGTGGTCCTACTGTTCCCATCTTAATGTTAAATCACACTGAATGGTGATCACTGCTACCTAGGGGACTGCCCATTGTGATGTCACTCTAATGCCGCTTCCTGTAAACACCAAGTCCAGAACTGCCCCATCCCTATTGGGTCCCCTGACTATTTGCCTGAGAAAAGCTCCTTATAGGGAGTCAAGGATGGCCCTGCTCCTTGCACAGCTGCAGTTGAAAGGCTCCAATCCACTTCTGGCAGATTAAAGTTTCCAACTAGCAGCACATCCCCCTTATTTGCTAGCCTGATGATGGCTTCCCCATGTGCCCTATCCCACTCCTCTCCATATGCTGAAGGTTTGTATACCACCCCTGTATGGATAGCACTTTAGTACCTGTCTTCAGGATGACCCACATCACCTCAAGTCCTTTCTTTCCTCTGGGTTCCCCTATACTTCTGTGGCGTACATTCCCTCCCTCACATACAGTACAACCCCTCCTTCTTATCCTGTCTCTCCTGAACAGAGAGTAGATTGGTATGATCATGTCCCAGTCATGGCTGTCCATGCACCACAACTCTCTTATGGCCACCAAATCCAGGTTAGCCTCTGTCATGATGGCTTCCAGGTCTGGAAATTTATTTCCCAGACTCTTTGCATTGGTACACATGACACTCCATGCCATGCTCCCTCCCTCTGTGCTTCCCTGCTCCCCTTCCTGCCTGTGCTGTTCCCTGAATCTAACTCTGACACACTTCTTCCCTTGTTAGTGTATTATACTGAAGCCTTATTCCCATGCACATATTTCTTAAGATGTTTGCTGAAGACAAAATAGCACCAAATTTGGTCAATAGTTATTTGAGTTTAAGCTGGGTCTGAATTTGTGAAAGAGTGATGACTGCTTTTTTTCCAGGTAATTTTCCTACATGAAAGGATAGATTGAAGAAGGACTGTAGAGGTGCATAAATGTACTCTGTGACTACCATTGCTCTAGTATTTCCAGCATATATCCATCAGCACCCATACTTTTAGCTGTGTCAAGCATTAGACATCTTTCTGTCTTATATGAGAGAGCTAAACAGTAATGATCAAAGAAACCAGATCCCTGCAGGAGAAGCATCCTATGTGTATGAAAATTAGTTAGGTAGTTGGGCTGTTTCCAAAAGAATAAGGCCTGGGTTGTGAAGGACAGTATACTGTTATGTGGGTGACACAATTAGGGTGCCACAATTAGGGCGAGGCAACCAGTTCACCTGTCATGCTGGCGAACTGGATTTTGCAGTGGTTGGCAGGGACGTGCTTTCTGGGTGTTGTGTCCCTTGCCCCATACACTTCCGACCTGGAGGTGATAATATTCAAGTATTGGGGGTGCAGGGGGTGCAACCCCTCTCAAACAGCCAGAATGTGCCCTGGGGCATTGGGCATGATGGGAACTGGGTGGCACAATTGCCGGGCACGATGTTCCCTGCTGGCATTGTGCTGGCATCCTAATGACAGTCGCAGTTTTTCTTGTCACCGCAACATGGGTGAACTGTGAAGGGCAAGTTTAAGGAGTTGACAATGTCAAGGCTGTCAGTGACTAAGGTGGCATTATATTGCAGACATGTGACTGGTTGGGACTGGTGCTTTTCAGATAAGGATTTGATATCCGACCAGAGAGTCAGTGAGGAATTGCTACTATTTAAAGCCCACATTGTTTTTTTTAGTACAAATTGTGTTAATCCTTTGTCTTTCATTGAAAGAAGCCTGAAAGAAGGCTTTCTAAACAGTGCAGCTATCTGTTTATCAATGAAATCAAAGCTTTGATATACCAACCTGGCCTTTCTCCCTCTTGATTAGGAGGTAACATGAGGAGAAGCCTTGTTCAAACAGTAGACAACATGATAAAAGAGCTTGAACCATGACTCACTCACTATGTAAAAGGCACTATTACACATATGGTTATTTGGAAACTTTCATTTATTGTAACATATTGTATGAATGCAGAAGACAGCAGATCATGCTATTTGAGTCAATGTTTCACTTTTTTATAAAACCTTTATCAGAACTGCATGATCTATTATTAACAAATAATAAAATCACTTTTTACTCGAATATATTGATGTGTCCACATTAACTTCTTATTGAAGGATCTAGCCAAGTGGTGGAAAACCACTGCAGGAAGTTAATTTTTACAATCATATAAGCAGTGTTGGCATGACTCTATAAATATTCATATGAAATCCATTTCTTAGTATCATCAGCCATTACCTACTATCAAATGTAGGTGCTAGATCTAGTGATGTACTAGTCCCTTTCACATTACTTTTTAAACCTGTGGTAAAAAACATTATGCTTCATTTGCTGAGCAAGTTTCAAATACTCTTTTCCATAACTTAAGTATATAATTGTTAGAAATAAAAAGAAATAAAAAAGAAATAATAATTAGAAATAAAAAAAATAATAATTAACTAATAATTCTCTATTGGTTGATGAATTTCAAAATTAGACAAGGGCTAGTGGTCCCTCTCCCTACACGATCACTCAACCCATGTGTATTTTAACCCCTCATCCCTATCCCCAGTGTTGTTAAATATCTTCTCTGGTCTAGTGATTAGTGAACCCTTACCTCCCATCCTTGGTATGTCCCAGTATGTATTTTTTTTATTTCTTCCATGGTGGTCTAGTGATCCCCTCCCTTGCTGTCAGTCGCTGAGTGCCCAAAATTGAAAAAACATCCCTGGTGGCTAGCGGTCCCTTCCCCCACATAATTACCCACCCGACGTGTATTGAAACCCCCATCCCCCATATTGTAAAATAGTCCCTTAGTCTCTGGTGGTCTAGTGAACTCCCATCCCTCCCTATCCTCAGGGCAGTGCCACCCAGTATGTCTTTTTTTATTTACTCCTAGGTGGTCTGGTGCCCCCACCCCATCCCCCAGCAGGTGGGTCCCATCTCTCTCCTGCCATTCAGAAATGGAGCTGGCCACTGGCACAGCCATCTGCTCTCCTCCATGGCTGGCAGCCCACTGAGATTTCAATGAATGGCGTGTACTGTCTTTCACACTCATTCATTGAGATGCTGAGATGTCAGGGGGCTGGCCCTGGAGGAGAGCGGAGGGCTGTGCCGGTGGCTCACTCCATTTCAGAATGGGGCAGCGGGGTTGGAAACTATCTGCCAGGTGGGGTGCGGGGACACTAGACTACCAGGGAATAAATAAAAAAAAAAATATATACTATATATATATATATATATATATATTATACCTGTCTGGTAGGTCAGGTGTAGTTAGGGTTACACAGTCATGTCTTTGTTAAACCCTAAAGTGTGCACTCTAATAACTTTGCAACCATTTGTCCGATTTCCCTGAAAGTTTGCACATGTGGACAACTACCATAGCTCTCTGGATCTGAAAAGTTTTGCTCCAGTTGGATGTAAGGTTGTGGAACCATAGAGCATTCAATAAGTGAAAATGACCAACGCGCACGCATTTTTTGGTCGGCCATAATGAACTGAAGAATGCATCTGAGTGGATTCAAATGTGCATGTCTATATGTGGCATGAGTTGAACTGGTGCCTTTTGAAGATTTGGTGAAAAAATATGAATCTTTTCAAAAGTTATTCAAGTTTTTCATGTCCCATTAGAGCCTAGGGGAAAATTTAACTGTGCATTGCGAAAACATTTGCGATCACATTTTTGTTTTTATGCTCCCTGAATTTGTTTTTGTGCTGCCGCCATCTTGTTTTCAGTTAGTGAGAGACAAAAAATGTTGTAACTCAAAAAATAATGCCCTTTGATAAACACCAATAGTTGTGTTTACCTATTTGTGCCCTTAGGACCCTGACCATGGCATTAGGTTTTCAGCAGGTGGTCTGGAAATATGTTTTTCAAACTTTTTACACCATTCTGCTGTTTTGTTGTCACAACATTTTTTGTTGCCATGGCAATAACCACAGTAAAAAAAGGAACCACAGCTAAATTGTTCTGTGCTTGACAACATTCCCATTATAGAGATAGGAGTACCGCGAACACTTTAAAGTTATCGCGAAAACACTGCTTGAACACATTTTCCCATGTGTTGTTTTCTTTGTCACTTCATTGTGCCAGGGTGGATTGTGCTTTTGGGATGAAATATACAGGGTGGCAATTCCTGGTCCCACAGATGTGCCTTTTCATAGTTTGGTCCCAAAACATTCAAAGGGCCCATAGTTACAGCATTCTGAAGTTGAGAGATTTCCCACAGGATAACATTACGACACCTGTGGTGCCTTTCAGCGCCCGTATCTCGAAAACTAAGCAAGATATGGATTTCTCACTACCCACAGTTTAGGTGAACTAAGCCTGCAAGGAACTTTAAAAGTCATAGATTACACCTGCACTGGAATTTTTTTCATAGTTTGTATGGTTATTGAGATATTGGAAGATTAGTGTTACAAGGGTTCCTTTTCAGGCCTATAGGGCTATTGTATGGCTCCGTTGTTATGTGTAAGTGGGAGCGCAGGGCCTTGAGGGTCTGCGCTCCCGCAGACACATATCATTATGCACAAATGGGCAGTTTGGTGGGAACGGGGGGCCTGAAGGGCCTGTGCTCCCACCAACACATACCAGTTACCAGGTACATTACACTGTAAATAAACTGTTTGGTCTTTTGGCTTGCAATTTACAGGGTATAAAGGGGGTGTCCCAGAGATATGAATTATGCTGTTTAGTCATAAAAAAATTTAGTCTGTTCCATAGATATGTCATAATGAAGTTGAAATTTTTCCCATAGGATAACACTGTGGCACCCACAGCGCTTTTCAGTGCCTGTATCTTGGAAACGATGCAAGATCTGTATTTAGTAGACTTTTTTATCTCATATGGAGGTTTCACTGTCATGATTACAATGGCACTGGAATTTTTCTCATAGCTGCTATGGTTGCTGAGATATTGGCAAATTAGTGTTACAAGTGTTTCTTGCCGTATAGGGCTGCTGTATGGCTCTGTAGTTATGTATAAGTGGGAGCGCAGGGCCCGGAGGGCCCATGCTCCCACAGACATCTGTCATTATGCAAGAATGGTCAGCTTGAAGAGAATGCAGGGCCCAGAGTGCCTGTGCTCCCATCAATACATACAAGTTACCAGTTACATTACAGTTTCTCAAAAAGTAAGGAAATTCATTGCAAAAAACTTTGTTTATGCATCAGTTAGGGTTGAAGTAACAAAAGTAGGGAAATTAGGCATTAAGGTTGACAGCCTTACAGCCTCCAAGCCTTACCATTCCACCCCAACCCCACCCACCACAGACCAAAAGGTGACGGGGTGTGTCTTGGGGTGATTGGGCCTCTCACCCCATTCTCCTGTACTGTATCATGTGAGCTTTGTTATACCTGGAATGGGGTGAGAGTTAGAGGCGACAACCCCAACACACACCCCATCACCGGTTGGTCTGTGGTGGGTCAGGGTGGGGTGGAGTGGTAAGGCGTGGGGGACTGCTACGGTGTCAGCCCTAATGCCTAATTTCCCATGCATTAACAAAGTTTTTTGCAATGAATATATATATATATATATATATATATATATATATATATATACACACACACACACACACACTGGACAGCACTGCCCCAGGGATAGGGAATGAGGGGGGTTCACTAGACTACTAGAGACTAAGAGAATATTTTACAATACTGGGGATGGGGTGTGGGGTTTCAGTTCATGTTAGGTGAGTGATCTTGTGGGGGGATGGACCACTAGCCACCAAAGATATATTTTTTTTAATTTTGAGCAATCAGCGACCAACAGCGTGGGGGGGGCACTAGACCACCAGGAAATAAATAAAAAAAAATACATACTGGGCAGCACCGGGGGATAGGGAGGAAGGGTTTACTAATCACTGGACCACCAGAGAAAATATTTTACAATGGGGGATAGGGATGGGAAGTTTAAATACACATGAGGCAGGTGATCATGTTGGGGAGAGACTGCTAGCCACCAAGGATATATTTTATTAATTTTGGACAATCTGCAGCCAGCGGTGGGGAGGGGGCATGCACTGCACTGTTCTTTCTATGTTTTTACATTGTAGTGTAGGCTGCTGGGCAGGTGAAATGTCTGAGAAAGTTCAAAAATGGGTTTCCGAACTTTTGCAGAAGAGAAAGCCAGACTTTCACTTAAATTCCACCTGCAGAATTTTTTTTTGCACACCTCTAGAAATGGAGTCTTTGGTTTTGATGCATTATGAGACACCTACATTTTTTGTGTGCATGAAAAATTGATTTTTTGTGTTCCAATTTTCTGTGCGAATAGGAAATGGATTTTTCATGCCACAATTTCCCTGTCTTGCCAGAAATGGAGTTTCACACCACCTCATAAACGTGCCATGTGTCATTTTTCAAATCCTGGATAAAATGTGTTTCTGTACTTGTGGTGCAAAATGACATTTTGGATAGTATTCTATAAGTGTCACATGTCATGCTTATAAAGGGGAGTCATAAAAGACTGCCTTGACAATTTGAGGTCAAAATAAAAAAAACACAATAATAATTAAGAACGTTGTGTGTGGGAGTCATGTGATGTGCCGTAGTGGCTGAGCACTCACTCCAGCTTGTTCCACTCATCCTGCCCATTTTCTATGATTTTAAACATTAGATAAACCTAGTTTCTGTGATCAACTGAATGTATCTCTTACAAATTCTTCAGGGGATGAACAACTGGATTTTTGCAGCCCAAGATGGATGCCGAGATGAAAAATGCACCTATGTGCCATACACCTCCTTCAACGCCAGACAAGCTTGCCAAGCAGACTAATGCCCAGTGCCCTCCAACCTCCCCATTACCTTCTGCATCACAGGCTCTCACTGAGGATCACTTCCTTTAGGAGAGTCTCCCCCCTCAAGGACTCATTATAAATTATTACAGAGGAGCTATGAAACATCCAGATGGAGAATGAAGCTTTATCTAGATAGGTAACCAACACTGAAACCTGCATTAGGTCCATTGACAATTGACAGGATCTCTGAGAGCTCGAGGCGGTAGCCCTGAGAAGGAAGACTGTATGCCTGGAGGAAAAGCTCGAGGACTTGGAAGCTCGTAACAAGTGCAATAACTTAATCATATTGGGCTTACCAGAGGGTGTTGAAGGCCCCAATACTTTACTGTTCATCTAGAAAATGTGTGAGAAATTAGCTGGCCCGTCGCCAAATAGGCCATCCTATGTCATAGAATGTGCTCACAGTGCCCTCCACCACACACCTCTGTCTGGCTCTCCCCCATAAAAGATTATTTTAAAATGTCTCAATTATCTGGATTGGCAGCATATTCTCAAGAAGGTGCATGGCCTGAAAGAAGTTACCTGGGAGGGACACAGATTGAGGATTGCACATGATCTTCCCCTGGCAGTGCATCAGAAATGGGCTGCTTATAGCCCCTTAGTTTCTAAGCTGATAGCTGCAAACATTAGTTTTAAAATGATGTATCTGGCTTGTCTCCAAATCTCATACCAAGGGTTTCTGAACTGCTTTGAATCTTTTGAGAAAGCCAAAGTGGAACTGCCTCATTTGTATCCCGATCTGTTTAAGCAGGCTACGTGATATACTGCCCTGGAGACTTGCCTTTTGTGATTATCCTTTTGCCGACACAGGTAAGTTGATCTTCATATTTCCTTGCCTCTTACAGTGGACGGAAAGACTATTGCTGCATCTTACTATGTTAGCAGCGTAGTTCCTACCGATGGCTCCTGCTTTTACCGTAAACCTCCAGCATTCCCATTATGATCACAGTCTTTGGCTGGTTGTACAATCTGAACTGCCTGGCTGCTTTATACCCTGAGATGAAGGACCTTCTCTTCTTTGACTGAGATATGTACAGACGGGCATTATTGCTCCTGAAAGAATGTTTGGAGTTCTTTATTTAGCCGTCTGAGAATCTCTGCAGCTCTTTACCAAACAGCCTCAATTTAAGCTGGATTGTTTGGGAGGGTTTTTTCTTTATTGTTCTGTGGACCTAGCTACCCAAGAACTTGAGTGATGAATAGGAATAAACATATAGCTTATTCCTTGTCCTATTGCCACCATTATTGTTTCCCTTTATTCCTGTGTTCTCTTTAAATCCTTTTGCTGAATTTTATGTGGATTTGCCCTCACCTCAGTAGATTTCCCCATTTAGTACATCTATGATCAGACTTTATTCTACACAGATGCACCCGTTTTTTTTTATACTCAAGTTTATTCAAAATATTCAGAACCCAAGTACAGTTGAAAAAATTAGGCACAACAGCTGTAAAAATATATCCAGTCCTGATTGGTAGGTTACAGAAGGACAAACAGAAAGCATTACAAGAAAGCATTACAAGACGCAACAGTGTTGCCACATAAAATACCCTGGGTTCCATAAATATTACAACAGTATTCATATATTCAGACCTGATCTCCCAAACCTGGCCAGGTTATGCTAATATGAACAAGCATTTGTCAATGTCGAATGTTGTATCGCTGGCATTGGCATTGGTAGTGCAGGAGTTAGAGACACATAATAGGAATGGCAGTGAAGTAGTGAACTGACACCAACCCCACCCCCCCTCTGCAGAGACCAACAAGCATTGGGGTGTGCCTTTGGGTCATCAGCTATAATGCTCATGCCATTTTACCTCACCCTACCCTATAGACACTGACAAGTGTCGTGGTGTGCTTTGGGGTCTTAGGGCGTTATACTTACCCCATTCCATAAGGAAATACACTGAGGTGGGTGCAGTATAGGAGAATGGGGTGAACTTTGTGGACAAACACTCCAAGGCACACCAGGATGCCTGTCACTGGCTGCAGGGTGGGGGTGGAGGTGGAATGGCATGAGCATTACAGCCGATGATCCCAAGTCACACCCCTGACGCCTGTCAGTCTGTACAGGGTGGGGTGTTACAGTTGGAAACCCTAACGCCCGTGGCGTGTGTATTTCCTCCAAATTTTCTTATGGGCTTTTGTGACCCCACCTCATGAAGCGGCACTATCGGTTTGTTAGCTGAAAGGTGGTTTTGCACAGCGGCTATGCCATTTGGTGACACAGAGACAAAAACACATTTTGGGCAGTATGTGAAAAATGACAACTGTATTGTTAATGAGGAGGTGTAAAAAAAGGCAACGTTGAAAATCTGGAGTGAAAATATTAAAAATTGGTGAAGTTATGAGCATGCATAGAAAGTGTGCAACACACATCCATAACAATTATTTTGGGGATTCTTTTAACCACATTTTCAACCTAGGCATTTTGGGACCTTCCCTTATGAACAGTGGCATTGTGATTTTGTTAATTTGTCCCAAAAGTTGATTTCCCACAGTGACCATGCCATTGTGCGCTATAGGTGTGAAAACACATTTTGGGCAGGATGTGAAAAATGACAGCTGTACTCTTCATAAGGAGGTGTGAAAAAATGCCAGTGTTGGAAATGTGACATGAAAATATTACAAATTTGCAAAGTTACAAAGGTGCGTGGAAACTGCACAACGCACACTTGTAAAATAGTAATTTTATGGACTTTCATCACCAGATTTTCAACATAGGCATTTTAGGACCTGTGCTCATGAACAGTGTCACCGTCGTTTCCTCAAACTGTCCTGAAAACTGATTTCGCACAGCGACTGCGCTATTCTGCGCTGGATGTATAAAAACACATTTTGGCCAGGATATGTAAAATGACAGCTGTACTATTCATGAGGAGGTATGGAAAAATGCCAATTTTGAAAATCTGAAGTGAAAATATTACAAATTCAAGAAGTTACGAGTGTGCATGGAAACTGTGCAATGCACACTCATAAAACAGCCATTTTTTGGATTTTTTCCACCAAATTTGCAACATAGGCTTTTTGAGAGCCCCCCTCATGAATAGAGGCACTGTTGTTTCATTAATTAGTCCTGAAAGGTGATTCCATGCAGTGACTGCAAAATCACCTTCTGTGACCGAATACTGCCACGACAGTGACTGAATTCATGAGGAGGGGTCCCAATAACCCCATGTTGAAAATTTGGTGTCAAAATTCCCCAAAATGCCTGAGATATGCACCAAAGTTGAAAAAACCCTATTTATGCCATTATACAGCCTACCTGCATTTCTTCAGTTCGTGGTCGGCTTTGAAGAGTGCAGACGTGTTCCCGGTCCGCTGAAGATCGTCTCGCTGGACTCCAGAGGTAAGTATGGGGTTAGGGTGGTGTGGGGAGGCAGAGTGCACAGTGGGTGGGTGCGGATTGTGGGAGGGGGTAGGGAGACCATGAGGGACCATTTTCTTTTTTACAGGGTAAAAAAAAAAGGGAACATCACGGGACGGTTTTTGGTTTTTCAGGCACATTTGGCATGCTGGGGTGGGCTCCCAGCATTTCACCTGATTGTTTTGGGGGGGCTGTAGCCAGTGGGGGATTGGGCACCCCCATCAGCACATGGGGGCAAGAGCCGAGGGGGATTGGGCATCCCCTCAGCACACAACAGATGGGGGAGAGACATTATGCTGTCAGGGAGTGGGCTTCCCAGTCAGCTAAATAAACAGGGATGGAGGAACTGTAGCCGACAGGGATTGGGCCCCCGTCGGCAAAGAAAGACTGCTGGGGGGGAGCGAATGATGCCGAGGGGGATTGGGCACCCCCTATTCACACACTTGGGGGGGTCATTATGCTGACAAGGGGTGGGCTCCCCTATCGCCAAATGAAGTGTGTAGGGGAATGCGACAGGGGGATGGGGCACCCCTGTCACCATGTTTACATAGGGAGGCTGTGCCGCTGCAATGAGAAGCTTGCTTCTCATTGCAGTGATGTTTTCTTAGATGTGGTTGCAACATTGCATCTTGCTGGTGTGGCGCCTGCATGCTGTCTTACTGGGGAATGAGGGACACACCTACTGATGCATGCCCTGCATTTGCCTACAGTGACTGCACCTCCAGATCTGCTCCTAATGCAATATGTTGGCTGGCGCACACAAGCGAGCCGACATAAAAAGGAGAATTGTTTAACTGTGAACCCAACAATCACAAATAAATGCACTGCTTAGAGTTTCCAATGGGTATATGCTTCGTGACATATTGGCCAGTTAACTGAAACCAAGATATCACCAATGATTATCATTCTGGACAGGAAAGGGAAAGTACTAGTAAGGTCTAGTATATGTCAGGGTAAGGGTTAGATGGGGTTGGGGAGTGAGGGGGGCATCAAAAGAGGTTGAAACATGATCTGTAGTCCAGGTCACTAGCCTCGCCACCAAACATAAAAACATAGACTTTGACAGTAGATAAGGACCGCTTGGCCCACCCAGTCTGCCCATTTCCCTCCCTTTTGTATAAGCTGCAGATCCTAGATAACCAACAGCCTACTTCTTCGTACCCCCCACCAGAATTGCCTTATATCTGTCCCATGCATTCTTGAATTTCTCCTCAGTTTTTAACCCCACAACCTCCTTAGGAAGGCCATTCCATGCATCCACCACCCTCTTCATGAAAAAATACTTCCTCACGTTGCCTTTGAGCCATCCCTCCTATATCTTCAAATTGTGCCCCTTTGTTCTTGCACATCTCTTTTCTGAAAGATGCTGCCCTCCTCGACTTTATTGATTCCCTTGAGGTACTTAAAAGTTTCAATCATGTCCCCCCCCTTTCCTCAAGGGTATACATATTAAGCTCCCTTAATCTCTCTTCATATGGCTTCTGGTGCAGACCCTGCACCATTTTAGTTGCCCTCTTCTGGACTGCCTCCATCCTGTCTATGTCCTTGAAGAGATGTGGGTCTCTAGAACTACACGCAGTACTCCAGATGGGGTCTCACCAACTTTCTGTACAGTGGGATAACGACTTCCTGTTTTCTACTGGTGATGTCTCTTCCTATACATCCCAGTATCCCCCAGCCCTTCTTACCACCTTCTCACATTGCTTGCCTACCTTTAGGTCATCTGATATGACTACACCAGGTCCCTTTCCATTTTTGTTGCTGTTAGTACCCCCCACTGTGTACTCTTCCCCTGGATTTTTGTTGCCCAGGTGCATTACTTTGCACTTCTTTGCATTGAATCTAAGCTGCCATACTTTTGACCATTCCTCCAACCTCGCCTAGTCCCTTCTCATCCTTTCAACCTCCCCTTGTGTATCAACCCTGTTGCAGATCTTTGTGTCGTCTACAAGGAGGCATACTTTTCCTTCCAGTCCCTCTGCAATGTCACTTATAAAGCATTAAAAAGGACCAGAACCAGTACTGAACCCTGCGGTACCCTGCTAGTAATCCCCCTTTCTTCAGAGTGGACTCCGTATACTATTACTGTCTTTGTCCTGTCGTCCAGCCAATTGTTTACCCAGGCTACCACCTTGGGACTCACTCCCAGGCTGGCTAATTTGTTTATTAATCTTTTGTGTGGGACTATGTCAAATGCCTTATTAAAGTCTAGGTAGGCTAAATCAGCCTGGTGGCACTGAGGATTGAGTTGCTGTATGCCACAACTTGCGCCATGCCAGCGACCCACGTTTGGGATCGGACTCGGGTGGTCAGGGGGTCAGTAGGGTGAGGAAAGGGTTGAGCATCCAGAGGACTGATCTCCTTTCCTGGGAGGGAGGGGGTTGTGAGTCCCGGTGCACAGCGACTCCTGGTGGAGACTGGGGATACTACAGCAGTCAGGACCTTAGCTTGGAGATTGGCCACAGTGGCGCACCTGTGGAGGTGCATGGAAGTGCACACTTTCCGTGCTGGTGTGGATTGCACTGCTGGGTCAATGTGGGAGAAACAAGAAAAACTCTGCCTCCTGGTAGGCAAAGGGGGGTACTGGGGCTGGCCAACAATGTCCATTGCCAGGTCCTTCTGTTGGTTCCTCCAGCTGTCCTCCCTGCCTGGTTGCTCAACTAGATTATAAATAGAGCACCAGGAGGAGTAGGCAGTCTCACCTCTGGGGGCTCAGAGCTGGGGGGGTTGTGTGGCTGGGCAGTGGAATGGAGAGGTGGCCGATGGAGGAGGAATGGAGAACTTCAGTCAGATGGGAACATGGCTGAGCTGAAAGGCCCCCTGGAGAGAGTCCAGGTAGGCAGAGATAAATTGAATTAGGAAAAAAAAGTCTAGCTAGGCCATGTCCATAGCCCCTCTCTGGTCTACTACTTTGATCACACAGTCAAAGAAATCTATTAGATTCATCTGACATGACCTTCCTGCTGTGAATCCATGCTGCCTAGGTTCCTGAGTCCCGCTGGCCAATCAAAACTCAACAATTCTTTCTTTCAGAAGTGATTCCATCATTTTCCCTACCACTGGGGTCAAACTAACAGGTCTCTAGTTTCCTGCCTTTGCTATGCTCCCTCTTTTGTGAACAGGAATCATATCTGCCATCCTCCAGTTCTTAGGTACCACATCATCCTCCCATGATTTGGTAAAAAAAAGTAGTCAGTGGTGTCACTAGTTCTCCCCTTAGTTCCTTTAGAATTCTTGCTTGAATCCCATCAGGGCCCATTGCTTTGTCCACCTTCAGTTTTAGGAGTTCTTTCAGAACCCTTTCTTCTGTAAATGGACTGCTACCGACACCCCTATCCAGAGTGCTTCTATTGATTGGATTAGGTACCTCGCCTTCCTCTTCTTTTGTGAATACTGAGCAGAAGTATTCATTCAGTATCCCTGCTTTTTCACTGTCACCTTCTGTCCACCCACCCTCCCCTTTATTACGCCTCACTATCCCTCCCTTGGTCTTTCTTCACTCCCTAATGTACCTATAAAAGGTTTTATCCCCCTTCTTAACTGAGTCTGCTATCTTTTCCTCAGTTTGGGCCTTGCTATTCTGACTGCCTTCCCCACTTCCTTCTGCTTTATTTGGTACAGTTCTCTGTCCTGCTCCTTCTGTGTTTCCTTATGCTTCCTGAATGCTATCTTTTTCTCCCTAACCTTCCCCACCACCTCTTTTGAGAACCATAGTGTTTTTTCTTTCATTTTGATTTGTTTATTTGCTTTACACAAAGGCTTGTTGCCCCTATGATGGCTGTTTTGATGTTTCCCCATTGTTCTTCCACCCCTCCTTCTTCCCCGTTTGCTAGTGCTTTTTCTGGCAAGATGAACCCAGACAGCAGATAGGGCTGAACTAGGCTCCCCACAAGCATACTGCCTTATGAGATCCAGGGAGTGCATGGTCTACTCAGTGTTGGGTGCCTCCCAGCCAACTTCCCACATTATCTATGGGTTCCAAATGGTCCTGAAGGATTCTTCATGAAGGTGCAGTTTAGCTGTTATAGCTTCAAGGTCTAGAATATTCCTAACTCTGTGTACCCATTCCTATAAGAGTGGGGATTCCCTCTTCAGCCAGTGGATCAATGCTAATTTTCTTTTAGCAGGGCTTAGACTCACCATAACAGGGACACCAAGTATCCAGTCTGTGAAGTTAATAGTTATGTTTATGGACAAAATCTGTTGAACTGCTGAGCGTATGTCAGATCAGAATTGGGTTAGTTCTGGACAGCGTCACAAAATATGTCAGTGTATTCCCACAGCACTAAATGCCCTTCAGCAATCATCTGTATTGGTTGTGCTATATTGCTTGGTAACTGTAGTGATCCGGAAGTAGCGTACTAAAATCTGCCAATAAAATTGTCTCCATGTTGAAGAAGAGGTGACCCTCCAACTCACCCTCAGCCTGTAAAGCCAGTCACCCCATAATATCTGGCCAGGAATCTCCTACACTCAAGCTAGTTTTATTTTTTCAAGGGGCCTTGTTTCCAGTGATCTTAAAAGATTATAAAGGTGGGAAATACATCTGATTTTTCCTTTTGAAGATGCACCTGTTGATGAAACTTTTTATATCAAGACTTAATATTTACAGGGTGCCAACAAGGGTGCCTGCAGGATGGTAGAATGGAAAGATTTGGTGCAAAGTGTATGCTGTTACTGCATCATTTTGTTCTGCGTCAGAAACTGGGCTATTTTGCTTAAGCTCATATGACTTTTCTTCTTTTTATCTAAGTGCCATTCTGTTTTTTTTTTTTTTTTTTTTTAGGCTAGCTGATCCAGGAAGCCAGGACTGCCATTGCCTTGAGTGTTTTACTCCCAACACTCACCTATGCTGCCCCAGTACTTCAGGGAGTGGCCAAGCTGGAGTTCAGTAAGTTACAGATTTTGTACAACAAGGTGGTCTGCTTTGTCACTCAGTCCCACTCTAGGAGCCACCATTGTGACTCACTGGCACTACTCAATTGGCCGTCATTTGTAGCCCATCTCAGGTACCCAGTGCTCTGTCTAGCACATAAGCTAATTTGCTCTACACCTCCCCCAAGCCTCGCAGGGCTCATAACTGCTAAGCGAAATCCTTGCGATCTATGGACCTCAGGCCAATCTCTCCTCAAAGTCCCTAGGGTAAGGACCAAGGCAGGGGACATGTCATTTTCCCACACTGCCCCTTCCCTCTGGAATAACCTTCCTCCGGAGGTTCGGGGAGCTACATCACTACTGTGCTTCCGAACAAGACTCAAGGCACATATGCTTGCCAAGAGTCAATGCCAATGCTATGTTACCTGACACTTCCACTCTACCCGCCAGACTAAGCACTTACATCACTCCCACCTAAGCTGGCAGCACTAACCCTTCTCCATTGTCTCTCCTCCCAAGATATGATCAATGTAACCTGCTATGTAATTTAACAATGCTAAATATATATGTCTGAATGTCGCATGCCAAAAGCTATATCTGTACTAACTGTGTACCATACTAGTCATGCCAAAAAGCTATATCTGTACTAACTGTGTACCATACTAGTTCTGTAACTCCTGGGTCACCCCTGAAAAAGGGACCTCCGGGGCCCAGTGGGCCTACCCGGTCATCAAAAAATTCAATAAATAAATAAATACCTCTCCAGGAATACTCTGATTGTTCCTGCTATACTGCGACCCACCAATTGAAGGTTTTCCTATGGACCACACTTCACATGATGGACTTTTATGGTGAGTTTTTTTCCTGCCTTTATTTCCTTTGATTAAATCATTGTGTTGCTATTTTTACTAGCAGGTCCCTCCAGTATAGTTCTGATGTGTCTGAGAGAGGACCATCTGGCTATCATACATACATGTTAAAATGCAAACATTTTATGTTATAACAATACTTGCTTTTATTTCAATACCTTTAGCTGATTATAATAATAATAATAATAATTCTTTATTTATAGTGCACCTTTCCAAACCAAGGCGCATAACAGTCAAAGCGGTTAAAACATATAAAATAGCATCACGTCAATAAATACAAACATGTCAGCCAACATCTTCACTATAAGCCTTGTTCCACAGGAAATCTTTTAAGGCCTGTTTGAATCCCCCCACAGTCGTGCACTCCCTGATCCGACGGGGTAGACAATTCCAGAGGGCTGGGGCCATGAACATAAATACCCGGGCTCCCACTGATTTTAAAGTCACCCTCAGAATCTCTAGCAACCCCTCGTTGGCTGAGTGAAGTGGTTGCTCAGGGTGATAAGGAACCAGGAGCTCTTTCAGGTAGTCAGGGCCAAGTCTGTGTAGGGCTTTGTATGTCAGTAACCCGACTTTGAAGGAGACCCGCCTCTGGACCGGCAGCCAGTGCAGTTCCCGAAGCACCGGTGAAATATGGGCAGATCTTGAAATCCCCATCAACAATCAGCCTGCTGAGTTCTGCACCAGCTGCAAGTGATGGATATCAACCCCCAGTAGCCCAAAGTAAAGTGAGTTGCAATAATCTAAGCATGAGGTCACAAAGGCATGGATCAATACAGGCAGATCTACGGATGGAACAAGGTGCTTGATCCTGGAAACGTTTCTTAGATGGTAAAAAGATGACTTTACAATGGCTGACACCTGCGCTCAAAGTGTCAGTCCCGCGTCCAACAACACCCCCCAGGTCTTGCACCTGTTCAGAGGCCTGGAGCTCAGCCTCTCCCAGGAACAATCCTAGGGAGCAGCCTACCCCCAGCCCCCACTCCGATGGCCTGGATCCAAAACCATCACCTCCATCTTCCCAGGGTTCAACTTCAACCAACTGGACTTCATCCAGTCTTGGATTTCATCGAGGCAGTTATTAAATACTGAGACTGCTCCTTCCTGGTCGGGAGCAAAAGACAGGTAGAGCTGGGTTCCTCTTGCATGGTAATGCTGTAAAATGTTATCTTTATTAGAGGTTATTGCTACTAGGTTTACCAGTGTTACAAGTTTTTCACAGATAACTTACATTTTGTGTGTCCTGCTACTCTTGGGTGGGGTGGTGGGTGGGCATGGTGTAGGTTATTGCATCAGGACTGGATTGTTGTTTATGGAACTGCGGTCATTTGTACTGGGGGGTTATTGGGGTTTTTTGTTTTTGTGGGCAGGATTTTTGTTGTTCATTATTGAGGGATTGGTTGTTTTAAATATAAGGGTTTGCTGTTCTTGCAGTGGGGCTCAGCTGATTCTTTGGGGGTTTCATAGTAACAGTGGACCCAATTGGAACTCCTTCAGTTTTCTTACAGTTTTGAATTTTTTGTTTTACATGTCAAATTACATGATCTTTACATGAACATAAGAGGGGTCAGAAAAAGCACAAGTGTCATATGGTGCTCCTTCACCTCCAGAAACTGAGGGTCAGAACTGCATGCTTACAGGAAACACACACTAAGATGGAGGATATTCATTTATATAGAAGGGTTTGGGTAACTCAGGCTTGTGGGGCGGGCTGCAGCACCAACAGGAGTGGGGTTGAAATTTTGATTGGCTGGCAGGTCCTGTTTCTTCTGATTAAAGAGATCTGAGATCCCAAGGGACATTTCATTTTTCTACATGGGAAATTAGGACTGGTGGAGGTGGTGCTAGGATTGGTTTATGGGCCATGTGCTGACTCACCAAATTTCTTCACTAAACTAATCCCTATATTGACTCCTTTTGCTCATATGTCAACATTGATTGGTGGGGACTGGAATCTTCTTTGCCAACCTGACATTGACAAGTTGGGTACATATAGGCATGGGCATTCTCTGGGTCAAAGAGGCCTCCATGATTTAATTGATGAACTAGGCTTTATAGATCCTTGGTGGGTCTCTATCCCTCTGCCAGACAATATACATTTTACTGTTCCCCTCATGGGTTGTACTCTCAGTTGGATTTTTTTCTTATAAACCAGGAATCACTATCAAGAGTTTTCTCCCCAGAGATACTTTCGATGGCATTATCTGATCATGCCCCTTTCAATTTGATTTACACTGTGAGAGGGACGGAGGATTGTGATTCCAGCTGGTGCCTTAACGTCCAGCTCCTACAAGACCCCAAAACACAGCTGGCCCAGTGGCATTGAGGGTTGAGGTGCTGGATGCCACACCTCGCACCACACTGGTGACCTAGGTTTGAGAATAGCGGGGCCCCTCGGGGGTTCACAGGGGAGGGAAGGGATTGAGCATTCAGGGGACAGCTCTCCCTTCCCTGGGGAGGGATACAGGGATGCACCACTCTGTAGCGGCTCCTGGCAGCTGTTGGGTGCAGCACAAGCTTGTGGGGCTACGCTCTGCAGGGGAGGAGCTTGGAAGTTGGTAGAACTCAGTGCGCAGCTGACATTGCACGTCCAAGCTCCTCAGGGGACTACCTAAGCTTGAAAATACCATCTGGCTGCCTGGTGAGATGACAGGGATCCCAGATGCATGCCCACATCCCGCCGTTGGCCCTGTGCACTCAGGAATCCTCATGGCTGACCCAGCGATGAGGTAGGTACCTCTAATCCTGGTACAGGCAACCAAAGGAGGGCGGACCCACCCTGAAGGGTGATCCAGAGGGCTGGGCCTGCCACGTCATCCAGGAGATGCTCCTAGGTGGATTGCAGGGGGTTCAGACAGGGAGTGAGAGACACAGCCCCAAGGATACCCCTGAAGGATGACCAGGCAGCAGGAGAGAAATAGAACTGTAAAAAAAAGAAGACCCCAAAACACTTCAGTCTATCAGTTCTTATTTACAGAACTTTCTCCTTCAGACTGTGTTCAGTCACCGCTGTTGATATACTGTGGTGAGCACTGTAATGCTCTCTGAGGGGTAAATGTATTTGCATCACGTCTAAACGAACAAAATCTAGATGATCATGTTTGTACTGTCTCTTCTGGGATATCTAATCCATGGAGAACTCCCTTGCATTGTACTCCACTCTGGATATTTGCTATCAACTACATAATCTGAGAGCTCAATATGCTGACTTACTTGCCCAAAAGGTGGAATTAGTATTGCTTAGGACTAAAGTAAAATATCTGGAATCGGGTGAAAAATCTGGCAAGTTTTTGGCCCTTAGGCTTCAAAACTTGCAATCCACCAACTATATTCCTGGAATATGGCCTAGTTTACAAGAGGAGGTGGTTTCCCAGCATTGGCACATTGCAGAATTTTTCCATTTATTTTATGAAAATTTGTATGCAGATATTCGCCCTGATCCCCAGAAATCAACTAACATTGTGGCTTATTTGGACCCCCTTCCTCTTCCCGCCTTGGAGCCTTCACACCAGGATTTATTAAAAGTCCCCATATCTTTTGATGAAGTCAAGCAGGCCATAAAGTCACTTCCACCCGACAAAGCCCCAGGCCCTGATGGGTTCATTAACAACTTCTACTTGGCTTTTGCAGAAGAACATGCCCCCCTTCTGGTCCAGGTTTATAATTTTTGGTATGAATCAGGATTTTCCTATCACTTCTTTTTGGAGGCCTGGATAGCATTAATCTGGAAGTTGAATAAGTAGGAAACCTCTACAGATAGTTATTGTCCAATATCCTTATTTAATACAGATGTTAAACTTCTGGCAGAAATTCTGGCTATCAGGCTTATGCAGGTATGGGAGGGATTGATTGGCCCATCGCAAGTCAACTTCATGAGTTGTCGTCTCTCTAGCGACCATATCCAGAAATTCCATTATTTGATTTCGACATCCCGGGAGAGCAGGTCCTCTGCAGTCTTGGTCTCCCTGGATGCTGCAAAGGCTTTCTACCATGTCGGTTGGCCATATCTTTTTGCAGTTTTAAGTAAATTTGGCTTTCTGAAAGAGGTTTTAAAATGGATTCAACTTTTATATAGCAACCTGACAGCCCAGATTTGCTGTGACAGAGTCCCGTCTGATTCTTTTTCCTTACAACGTGGCACTAGGCCAGGCTGTCTCCTTTCCACCTTTCTTTTCAATCTTCATTTAGAGCCCCTGATTTTTTATCTTCAGAATAGTCCTAGTGTTAAGGGTATTCAAGTAGGAGGAAGCAGGTAAGTTCTCTCAACCTATGCTGATGACCTTTTATTACACATTGAGGATCCATCTACCTCTCTATAGGCTGTATTTCAGGAAATTGAATATTCTTCAGCTTTTTCGGGATGTATCAACTAAATATGTATAAAACAAAGGTTTTACCATTAAGCCGCTTTGTGCATAAACAGGAAATCATTAATATGGGTATGCTTTGGGAGTCGAGGACCATCACCTACCTGGGTAATAAAATTGGTCAGTCCTCTTCCAACCTTGTTAAAGACAATCTGACCTCCCTGTTGCCCACCATCCAACAAGACTTAGGCAGATGGACCACTCTTCCTTTCTCTTTATGGGGACGGGTTAATATTATCAAAATGAATGTTCTGCCTCGACTCTTATATCCCATGGGTATGTTAAATGTGTTTTTACTGATTTTATGGTTTACTAGGCTACAAATGATACTTAATCAGTTTCTTTGGAAGGGTGGGGCTATCTGCTGTGATTACTTTAAATTAACAGTACCCAGACTTGACGGTGGTCTTCAGCTTCCTAACTTTTTTTTTATTATGGAACCTTTCGTAGTAGTAAGATCCTACTGTGACATATTACTGAGGATGCCTCCTTGCCCAGCCATTATACTCCCCTATGGCATGAGGTGGAGAGGTCCCTATGTAGAGACTGAGGTTTTAGACTCCAGAGCTTACTGTACTGTATGCTGTCTCTGTTACCTAAGACTTTGCATTCTTGTCTGCTGTTCTGGTCCCTGAAAGCTCATCATCAAATCAGTGCGTATTTTGGATTTTCATGGGCCAGATCAGGCTCACAGCCCCTTATTGGCAACCCCAATATTCAGGTTGCCAGCAAGCCTATTCCACCCTCTTTTTTCCTCACTTCATAATTTGACTGTAAATTCCTTGCTGGATGGTGATACTTTTCTCCCATTTTATAGTTTTATATAACGTCATGCCCTCCCCGCCTCTGCCGGTTTTAAGTATTTCCTGCTGACCCATGCTGTCTCTCATTTTTTGGTTCCTAGACCATGGCAATGGTAGGATCTGGTGGTTCCCGATTCTCTTTTTGTGACTGCACTTCCACCGCATTTGATATCTAAGCTGTACAAGCCTTTTCAAACTTTGGACCCCTTTGGCCCCATGGGAGCCTGTTTTTACTGGTCCCAGTTTCTGGGGCTGCAGAGCACTCCCAACTTTTTGTAACCAGTTTGGCATGCCCTCTATAACTATATTAAACAAGATAGATACCGATTCACAGAATTCTGCATCCTCCATAATCTTTACTATACCCCATCTAAACTATACGTTATGGGGACACTATCTTCCCCCCTTTGTACTAGATGTGGCTCTGTGGAGGGCATGCTAAAGCTTGTGATCTGGGACTGCGATAAATTTATCCCCTTTTGGAATTCTGTCAAAAACTCCTTGGATCCCCTCCTAGGCCTGCATGACCTTTTTTCACCTGAGGTCTGCTGAGCATGACATATTCCCACCGATCTTTTTAGCACTTAGAAAGCTCATATGCTACTTATATCTATAACTGTAAAAATAATTCTTTTAAGGCACTGGAAAGATTCCTCAATCCCATCCTACTGAGAGTGGCATCAAGAAGTGTTATTAGATTTGATGGTAGAGAAACATATTACCTCTCTATGTAAGTGCCTTGATAGGTTTAGAGCTAGGTGGGATTCTCTGTATACTTTGTCTAAATCCCTTATAACGTATAACCACAGTCCTTTTATCTGCCTTTTTCGCAGGATGATTATTTATTTATTTAATTTTCAATTTATAATTTGCTTGTAGCAGATTATCTAGTGATATGGAGTCCTGTGGATTGTATCTTCTTCTTTTTCACCTCTTACTCACTATTTTTTTTTTTTTATCAGCTGAGCCTGGGGATTTTGGATGTGGAAGGGTTGGGGGGGAGATTATTGTTTTATTATGTTTGATGTTGAACTTTTTGGGTTGCCTTTTTCTTTTTGTGGTGTTTTGTGTTTTCTTTGCTTGCTATATTGGAGCTTGTATGTATTGTTCATATTTAAAAAAATATTAAGTAAGAAATAAGACATGACAGGGTGTGCATGGAACATATTTTGCCGCATGGCCAGGGGGCGTAATGAGGCATGAGTCCTTGACCGAGTGCCTTTAGCCCCTGGTGTCCGGTAAAATATGTTCCATGCACACACCTGGAGTGTCTTATTGTGCTTATAAAATGGGCCCTCTTGTTTTACAACTTTTTTTCAGTTAGAAAAATTGTTTTTAAATGTGGAAAATAGTATTTGTTTATGTAGATTTAAGATAAAATAGTCCTTCCGCCTACCACGTAATGACATCATTGTGATGTGATTATGTCTGTGCTGGACAAAGTGATGCAAGCACACTCCCCCCCCATGTACTGTTTTGTTAGTTTTTTGCTTTGTTTTTTAACATGTAGTGTTCCAGATTTTTTTAATATTAAGGAGCTCTTTGAAAGTAGAGAACTAGAGAGAGAGAAAGACAACTGTTTTTTTCCCCCCGAAGTAGCAGCTAGCAGTATATACACACACACTGGTGTTACTAAGGCAGCAAGTGTACTTTTGCCATGGAGGAAAATAATGAATAGTTCTGCACCACAGTTTACATGGCCAGCCACAAGTCCGGGCGGTATTTGTAAACTGTAGAGTCTACAGATGCGCGCACACACACACACTGATCTGTACTTGCCTCTCCACTGCCAAGCGCCACTCCTGAAAGCCTGAAAGTGCACATTTTTTTCGGTTCGCTAGACAGCATATCAGAGCCTTGCTATCAGGGGGATCGTAATAGTTCAGATCACGAGTACTTTTACTGACATTGTTGTGCTAAATACAGAGTGAGAAAGTGAGTAACACCAACATTTCTGTGAGTACAGAAGGAGCCATGCTGATGAATGTGAACTAAATTCTGAGACTGAATTGGAGCGTTAGTGAGAGAATTGAAGATGGCAGCATTTAAAATGCCAATGTTCTGACGATCCTGATTTCTATTAGGAATGCAGTTCTGCTTCTCTGACCTTTTTTTACCCATGCATGGAACAGATTTCATGCATGGTGAGCTAGGTCTCTGATAGACTGGTTTAGCTTACCCATTTTGTAAAGTATATTTAATGAAAAAAAAGAATGTTATGTGCAGTGCCATCCTTTACCCTAGTGAGCAGTGATTTGTGATACCATGCCAGTGAGGTCAGTCTGGGACCAAGTTCAGTGAGTCAGCTGGATGGTCTGAGGCTGGTGGGATGGCACTGTCATTTGGCACCACCCCCTAGACTGGGAAGGAAAGGAGCAGGGTTGCATGCACAAGCTCAAGTACAATACAGTGAAGAGAAATATTCTTTTGGCACAGGGCCCTGCACATCTGCACTCCTGGGTGCCACAGGACCCTGCTATTTGGCTGACAGATGGACTCCTTGCCTTGTGCATCTGCATATTTATTTATATTTATATCTGTATCTATGGCCACATAGAAGAGCATGGCCCAGAGTGACCTGCGGTTCTGCAGCCAATCAGACAGCCCCACATAATCTTGACATTTGTTGCCACATAGTAGACAGATGGACTCTTCCTTTGGTGCAGAGCCAAGAGGCCCCTGTGCATCTGCATTTGCAACTGTACAGACAGAAGTAGTGTTGTGATTTCAGTTATTGCCGAGGTCTGTCAGCAGCCTGAAATAACTTTGTGTGTCTTGTAGTGTGCATTACACTGGTAAAAATCCACAAAGGTTGCACATCAGTGCTTCTGCATTTGTGTCATCTTGAAACAGTTGTATGTTGTTTTTGTTACCCGATGATGGCTGTCTGTGGTTCTTGTGTGGTCTTGACATTTTAGTTGTTTGGGGGTGGGGGTTTGCGTTAGGGATGGAAACCCTAACACCAAATTCCCTACTTTTGTGGTGCTGAGTCCAATCCTAACTGGTGCATTAATGAAGTTGTCTGCAATTAATATATACTATAGGGGCCTATAGTTAGGGTTGAGCAACCTGTTCAATGTTGAATCTCAAATTTTGCACATTAATATCTTTGGCTCTCTTTGACAAAATGAGCTAACATTTTGTATGTGTAGTCTAGAAGGCAAGGTCCTGATGTGTGGACATTTTTGTGATGGCAGCTTGTGTGGTTTCTGAGATCCACATGTATCATTTTTTGAAGAAAAAACCCAACTTTTTAAATATGTTTAACATTGTATTTGCTTTTATTTTGCTCTTGTCTACAGCTAACATGGAAATAATTTTTTCCCCCAAACTTGCAGGGAACATGAGTCATGTCCCAAGGTAATACCTTTGATAGATCTGGGGAAAAAATATCAAAGGGTTCCAGAGTTATTAGGCTTTAAATTTTAGCTTTTTCCAACCTGTGCATGCGTGGTGGGGTTTTCCAGATAGCGATCTGTGAGGAATGTAAAAATTTGATGCCATGATTGCTGTCAGTTCTGGTTTTTGGTTTCACACCACTGAATTGTCACAGCACCAAACATTTTTTTGTGCTTTGCCAGCCACCATCTTATTCAGTATTTCCATGAACTGAAAATGTGGAAAATACATAAAGCTGCTGAGATTTTTAAAAACAAACATTAGAACCTAGCCAAATGGGATCCATTTATCAAGATTCTGATGTCTGTTTTTAAAAATTATATCCACAAATGCCTTTTCTGGCACCCAAAATCCCTGGTGCCCAGCTTAGTGAGAGGAGTGCTTCCCCGGTATTCTTTGTAAGAGAACACCAGGAATTTCTTGACTTCTACAGCCTCAGCTGAAGTCATGCTGACAATTGCAGTTTTAGCTGTGAGCTGCCCTTTTCCCTGGTGTCTAGTGGCACCCCCATCTGCTGATCCCAGTCCCTGGTGTCTAGTGAACCCCTCACCTTCTGATCACTGTCCCTGGTGTCTAGTGGTACCCACTCACCCTCTGATCACTGTTCCTGATGTCTAGTGGCATCCCCCCACCCTCTGATCACTGTCCATGAATTTTTATCTAACTGTCCCTCCCCTCGCAGCCCATTGTTTGATTTATAGTGCCAACATCAGGGGCCCAATCCCCATATCAGCATTACAAGCCCCCACGGCAGTGTGTGATACCAGAGAACCCACACCCAGTGTCCCTAAATATTTATTTTACTTGTTCCTGTAGTCTCACAGCATCTTTTTTTAAATCTGAATAAAAGAAAATGGTCCTTCATTATCTCTGCCACCCCTCCCCCATCCCGACCCTCCCACTGAGTACTCACAACCCCACAACCCCTTACCCTGTATTTACCACCAGAGGTCATAGGCTGTTACCTCTTGTGGACCAAGACACGTCTGCAATCTTCAAAGCCGAATGAAGAATTGTGGAATGATGGTAAGTGCCGAATAATGTATTTTAAAAGTGTTTTGAACTTATGTTTATAATTTTCCCATCTTTAGGACTTTCTTCAAAGCTTCAACATGGCCTTTGTGGGATGCCACCTCATTAACATTGGCACTGTCATTTCATTAATAGGGTCTGGAAGGTGATTTCTCAGCTGCTGCCCCAAATCATCTTTCAGAACCCAATAACGAAATTTCACCACAGGTGTTCTTGAGGTGGGGTCCCAAAAAGGCCATGTTGAACATTTGGTAA
Source organism: Neoceratodus forsteri (assembly GCA_016271365.2). NCBI lineage: Eukaryota > Metazoa > Chordata > Ceratodontiformes > Ceratodontidae > Neoceratodus > Neoceratodus forsteri. The sequence goes on from CM057453.1 coordinate 83,072,527, forward strand.
AAAAAAATTATAAGGAATGGCATTTTGGCATGGATTTGAATATTTTCAGCTATGGGGTTTATGATGTGAGGTCATAAGAAATCTATGTTGACAATTTGGGGTTAAAATACGTAAAAATGCCCAACTTATGACCATTCATTACAATTTTGTTACGCCCTCTTGTAACTTTGGAAATTTTAAATATTTTAAGCCAGATTTCAAACATGGCCTTCTTATTACCCCACCTCATATGTGTCAAAGCTGTAATTTTTCAAATCCTGCCTCAAATGTGTTTTCGTACCTGTGGTACAGAATGGCGTTGCAGTTGCACAGAATTACATTTTGTCTGGGATTCAAAAATTTTCTGTAATGAATACATGAGGTGGGGTAATAAAATAGCTATGCTGACAATTTGGGGTTATGACCATTAGCTGCAGTTTCGATATGCATGCTCATAACTTTGGAAATTTTCAATATTTTGACCCCAGATTTTCAGCATAGCCATCTTATTACCCAATTACCCGATGTATGTCACAGATATCATTTTTCAAATTCCGGCCAAAATGTGTTTTCAAACCTCTGGCATGAAATAGCACTGCAGTTGCACAGAATTACATTTTGGGGGAGATTTTAAAAATGTCATTACTGGGTACATCAGGTAAGGTAATAAGATGGCTATGCTGACAATTTGGTCACTATTGTCCTATAAATGGAAGCCAGGGCCCCAGAGGGCCCTGTGCTTCCACAGCTACATGCATATATACATCTATGGAGGGATGGGAGTGAATGACCTGGAGTCAAATAAGGATATGATTTTACTATCTCAAAAAGTAAAGAAATAAATATCAAAAAACTGTGTTAATGCTCTAGTTAGGGATAAGAAGAGAGGACTAGGCTGGGTGGGTACCCTTTTGTTTATATGTAAGTCATCTGAGTTAATGTTCAGGGCTGGTGGTATGGATCCAACAATGCAAGAACAACCAATTTATTCAACAACCAGCCACACCTTTTGATAAAATTCACTTTTTATTGAGATGTTTTCTAAGAACATAATGATCCCCAGTAGCCCAAAGTTTCACCCAACCTCCGGCTTCATCAGGGTCTAGGATCTATGTAAATATATAAAAAATCATATTTAATATGGATATATGTCATAAATTTCATAACTTCAAATATTCTTTGTTATATATTTTGGTTTGATACAGCCCTAAAAGGACTCTATAAACTTTAGTATGTCTCTCATACATCTGTTTTTAAAAATTATTATCAAGCAAGACCAGTAAATCCAAGGGAATGCCAAACACTAGATCACTGAAACAATTTTAAAATAAATGTTCTTATTTCTCTTTCTCAGTGGATTTTTTTTACCATGAAACTTTTTCTTGCAAATATTTGATTAAACTTGCTTGAATTATATTTACCTTATGTTCAATTGCTTCTTATTTTGTTCTTATTTCAAAACTGATAATTTTATGTTCTCATCACTCTGTTGGTAAAAATACATCTGTTTATTCAGATGTCTATTGCCTCAAATGTATCTAATCAACATTATGCCGAGAGAATCCTAGATATAATCAACACACTCTCATCTTTCTTGCATATTATGCTATTATTCCATCATTAACATTTTACAATTGTTACCTCTTTAAATAGTCACCATTAAGTTGGAAAAGAATATCCTAGCTTCTAAACATGCTGTTAAATGACTTTTCTTAAAGTCAGTCTATTGAACTTCAGCCATCTTTACTGAATCTCACTTTATATGTAACACTCATGTCTAGAATCTGCATCTTTAAACCAAAACATTTTAACTTCCAGATACTCTGTTCACCTTATAAGTAAACCTTGTTCTTATCCAGACCTCACTCTAAATATATTTTGCATACAAATCAATACAAGTTTTCAAGAATGTGTGGTTGTCTAGAGGACTCTGCTTACTTCAATATAATGCCTAAACAGTTTTCAGATAAATGTTCTAAAGCAATTGCCTTTTAACTCATTTTAACACTTACTTCATAATATACCACCATTTGGCATTCTTGTTGCTGTAACACTTAACATTTGCATTTACAGTACCAGTGCCATCACTGTGTGCGTTACCAGTTGCGTTTTTGTACACGCTTGTGTGTCCGTTTACATCACTGTTCACTTCGGCATCACTTTACACTTGCATTTCTATTAACGTTTGCTTTACCATTTATGTTTGCTTTACCATGTACGTAACCATTGCCGCTTGTGTTTGCTTTGCAGTTCCTGTTACTATGTAACAGGACATCATGAAGGGCCCCGTGCTCCCACCACCGCATTCCATTCACTATTTATCATCCTCATTCTCAAAAAGAAGGGAAATTAGAGGCAAAAAACTCTGTTTAATGCATCAGTTAGGGTTGTTCCACAGCGACAAAAGTGAGGCATCAGCATCAGGGTCATCGGTCCTAACTTTCACCCCATTCTCCTATACCTCTGCTTCTTTACACCTGTGACGGGATGAGAGTTAGGGCTGATGACCCCAATGCGCACCTTGATGCCGGTTGGGGGGTGGGCTGGGGGATCCAAGGGGGGCTTTCAACCCTAACACCGAATTTCCTCACTTTTGTTGCTGTGGAACAACCCTAACTGATACATTAAACAGAGTTTTTTTTACCTCTAATATATATATACACACACATATACATATATGTGTGTGTGTGTGTGTGCATATATATATTCTTTGCAACAAAACTGTTAATGCACCAGTTAGGGTTCAAAGTAATGCCACAAAAATAGGGAAAGGTAGTGCTAAGATTTCCAACCCTAACCCCACCCTCTAAGCAGCAAAGAAAAAACATTAGAGTTTTGGGTCTCTAGAGTTTTGATGGATCAGTGGTGGGGTGTTCACCTCTCCCCCACCCCATAGCCTTTTGTCAGAGGCACAGGTACAGCTCAAAGCCAGTGCCCATAGTGAGACACTCTTCAAAGATAGAGAAGTATGTCTCACCACATGTTGTCAAAAGAATCTGTTGAAGCCTTCTTCATGCAGGGCCCTGCAGGCCCTCCAAGAAGAAAGTAGATCATGTCTGACCTTGTTTGCTCAGGGGAGGGGTGGGCATTAAGGTTGACAACCCCAAGGAAGACCCCAGCACCAATTTGCTAAGTTTCCAGAGACCCAAAACCCTAATTTTTTTTTCATTTTGCTGCTTGGTAGTGGAGGTGAAGAGTTAGGACTGGATACTCTAATGCCACATTTCCCTGCTTTTGTGGCAGTATGTTGAATGCTATCTGGTGCATTAACATAGTTTTTTTTTTGCAAATCATTTCCTTTGTTTTTGAGATAGTGGAATTGTATGAGCAGTTGGAGATGCACAGGGCCATCTATGCCCTGTGACAAGGAAAGAGTCCATCTGCCTGCAGAAGTGCAAAGCCCTTCTGGGCCCTGCACTTCAATGTGGAAATGGATGTCAAGGAGTTTGGGGGGGTGTCTGGTGGGCTGCAGAAATGCAGGGCAAAGAGATGCAGGCATGCAGGGCAAAGAGTCCATCTGCTTGCTGAAGTGTAGGACCCTCTGGTAGCCATGGATAAAGAAATGCAGGACCCTATGCCAAGAGATGATTTCTGTTCACTATATGGTAATTGGGCCCATGCGGACAACTCTGCACCCTCCTTTCCCAGGCTAGGAGGGGTGGTGCCACTGGACAGCACTGTCCCCCCAGCTTCAGTCCATCCAGATGGCTTGCTGAGCTCACCCCTGAACTCATCTCACCAGCACAGGACCACAAAGCACTACCCACTGGGGTAATGGCTGCCATTACACACACAGGCTCATTTCTCAAAGCCCGTTGCATCAAGTGATGCATTGGGAGTGATTCTCAATGGTAGCCTGTGTCAGCCATAGGCTGCCTGCCCCAAACGGATCATGCACCTCCCATGCCCCCCAAAATGGGCTGCAACATGGCACTAGGGGGCATGTGGTAGATGCAAGCTGTCATATCCCTGAAAGTATGATTCTCAGAATTCCCCCAAGGGTGAAATTCTAAGTACCATTAGAACACCCAGGTCTGGTCTAAGGGTACTTAGAAAATTCTCCTCTGGGAGAGTTGACCTGTTTGTGGCAATGTGCCATGGTCCCCCCTCCCAAGCACCAAACCTCCATTATCATAAATAAAGAGCCCTGGTGATCTAGAAGCCCCCCATCCCAATCCCCGATGTCCCTGAAAAAAAGTTATGCAAAAAATCCCCTGGTGGTCTAGTGGACCCCCCTCCCCAATCCTTAATGTCCCTGAAAATAAGTTATGTAACAAAAATCCACTGGAAGTCAAGTGGCCCCCCTCACCAATTCCCGCTGTCTCCAAAAATAAGTTATGTAAAACATCCCCTGGCAGTCTAGCAGACCCCCCTCCCAAATCCCAATGACCCTGACAATAAGTTTTGAACAAAACCCTGATGGTCTATTGGACCTAATCCCAAGCCCCCATGTCCCTAATATGAATGTACAGTCCTAATACCCTGGTGATCTTGCACCTCCCCCCAAGCCCCAATTACCCATTATGAAGTAACATAATCATTGGTGGTGTAGTGAACCTCCACCCTGGCTGGCAGTGTCCCACCACCCCACTCCCCCATCCCCAAACTGAGCCAGTGACTGCCACAGCCAACTGCTTACCACCATGGCCACCCAGTGACTGAGTTCTCAATGAGCTCTGTTCTATATTTAGTACAGGCCCATTGCTTGAAAGAGCTGTCAGTCAATGGGCATGTACTGAATACAGTACAGCACTTTTCTAGAGCTTAGTCAATGGCTGTCCGAGGTGCTGAGTGCTGGGCTATGCCAGTCACCAGCTTGGTTTGGGGATGGGGGCATGGGATGGTGGGACACTGCAAGCTAGGGTGGGGGCTACCAGATCACCAATGATTGTATTACTTTTTAATGGGTAATTGGGCTTGGGGGGTGAGGTGCTAGACCACCAGGGTATAGAGACTGTACATTCTTATTAGGGACATCGGGGATTGAGGAGGGGGTCCACTAGATTGCCAGGGGATATTTTACATAACTTATTTTGGGGGACATAGGGGATCAAGGAGAGTGGTCCACTAGACTGCTGGGGACTTTTTTCATAAGTTGATGCTGGAGGGATGGGGGAGGGATGCCACTAGCAACCAGGGACTTGCTAGTGCAGTGCATAGCCACACCACAGCTTGTGGCACACCTTCAGGATGTGCCATCTGCTTAGCACATGGCCAGGGTTGTCGCAAGCCACTAGATGTTGTCGCCAGGACCCTGCCCAATAGAGAATTAGGTGCAGGGTCCCTGGCACACAAGGCTTAGATGCAAACTGTCTTTGGCGGCAGCTTGTGTCAGTCTAAGGGCTCTTTCAGAATTGATCCTAACGTTTTTTTAATAAATGTTTTGGTTTTTTAATTCTGACCCCTAATTTTAAAGAGAGAATGAGAGAGCAATTGCTGACTCACTGCTCTAACTGAAGCCAGCAGCACAACTCCAGCTGTTGCTACACAAACCAAGAAAGTTCCACTGTTCTAACCCAGAGAATGGGGGGTGAATGGCTCCTCTCACTAAGTTGGGTACCTGAGATTTTTGGGTGCCCAGAAATTCTATTTCCAGGGCAATTTAAAAACAAAAAACAAAACAGAATCTTGCTAAACTGGTCCTGTTTGCCTTTGTTCAGGTGTTTGTTGTTTGAAAACACATCATTTTTAAGTATTTTGCAAATTTTTCAGTTGTCAAAAAATAAAACAAGATGGCAGCCCCCAGTTTCAATATTTTTTTCTTATGCTGGATACATCATGAATGATAAACCCTCAAAATCAGTGTTTTTTATTTTCTGTATCAGAGGGTTATCCAAAAATCCTACTGAGTGTGTTCAGAAAAACACTTGAAAATCCTTATAACTTTGGAACCATTCAATATTTTTCCTTGAAACTTTCGAAAGGCATTACCTTGGCACAGACCACTTCTATCTTGAAATTTCTGTGAAAACATTCTGTACTGTCTAGGCTGTTCGTGAGATCAAATAAAAGTAGGTTAAGTCTATAAAAAAATGGATTTCATTAAAAACTGACCTTTCGTATCTTGGAAACTCATCAAGATGCCATCACAAGACTTTTCACATCTTGTGACCCTACCAACCAGACTGTGCATGCAAAATGTTTTTTTTTTTTCCTTTTTAGTGCCGGATATTTCTTCAAACACCACCAAGGTTATTAAGGTGCAGAAATTGGGGTTTAACATTTAACACCTTAGTCAAACTTAACTATATTGGCAGTACTGCACCAGTACAGTATAATATAACAACATTTCTCCAAAAGAATCAGCTTCTTAGCCACTATGAAAGTTACTGTTATGTTTGGTACACACATTAATGTTTTTAATCATTCGTATCAGAGAGTTATCCCAAAACCCTACTGAGCATGCTCAGCAAAACTCTTAAAATCCTTATAAAGCTGGATTTTTTCAGGAAACCTTTAAAAGGCCCTATCTCGGCACAGGCTGCCTGTACCCTGAAAGTTTTGTGAAAACATTCTGTGCCACTTAGGCTGTTCATGAGAGCAAACGAAAAAAAACAATGCTAAGTATAGAAAAAAATGGATTTCAGTTAAAATCAACCTTCAGTGTCTTGCAAACTATGAAAGATGCCATCACAAAACCTTTCATGTCTTGAAACCCTGCCAGCCAGGTTGTGCATGCAAACTTTTGGGCCTTTCCTTTGAATGCCACCAAGGTTAATAACATGCAAAAATTGGGGTTAAACAGTAATCACTTTACTTAACCCTAACTATACTGATGCTACTACACCAGTATAATATAACAACATTTCTCCAAAAGAATCAGCTTCTTGGCCACTTACTGTTTCTGAAAAGCCTATGTTTGGTACACATAAATAGCATAGATTTACAGATAATGATTCTTGTTCATATTTTAGTTGGTAAATACATTTTAATGCTTAAGGTAGTTCAGAATGCCTTTTTAAAGTCTTCTTTCAGATACTATATTATAGCTAAGGGCAGCATTTCAAAGTTTTGAATAATGCCACAAAAAATAATTTTCTGGTACCTTTTTCTGTGTTCAGGATACAGCTTTCTTCTGTAAAAGACCATCCCTGGTAAAGCCAGGATTGCAGCCTGTTTAACCTTTCAGCACTGAGCCTTTTCTATCCAATTGTTACAGAAAAACGTAGCTTTCAAATGAAGTCCATCTCTTGTGGCTGAACAGAATACGTTCCTCTTTGATGTAAAAGAATTCCCATTTGCAGGATAACATACACTATATATTAACCACTTAATCCCTTTATATAAATCTAAAATCATTCTGCTTTCTTCTGCCAGCACAAAATACAGTGTTTTTCTTCATAACAAGCTGAAATAAAAAAAAAAAGTATCCATATAAAAATTGAATTAAATATGTCAACCTAAACTCATTTTCTCCAACACGCTGCCCCTGGTGGCTCAAGGTGACACTACGGCGCACATTCCTACCAAGAGTGGGAGGTAGAGGTCACCTTCACAATGTGAGCTTGCCATTGAGTGCTCATGCATGGGGTCAGTGTGCTAACATCTTCTAGGGAGGGGGAGGGAATTATACATGGAGCAATCAGTATCAGACTGACACTCCTTTATACTTGGACATTTCTAAGTGGGTGCCCTTTAGTTGGACACCTCCCCGTCTTCCAAACTCTGACAATTGTTGAAAATAAAATCTGTTTTTATATTGAATTGGGTTTTCTGATCACTGTAAATAAATACAATATGTAAACACAGAAATCTGTCTGATTTCTCCTCTGCAATTCCTTGGCTGTAACCCTAATTGTCTGCACCTGACGAGGCTCCTCTTGAGCTGGGGAACATTTGTTATGTTAACTTGTCCTTTGTCCTGTATTGATGTGGAACCTTTGCAAAAGAGCACTTGTGCTCAAAGGTATTTTCCAAATTACAAATAAATAAAAATAAGCAAAATAAATAAACACAGAGCTAGTGTACAATGTTTAAATGTAATAGAAATATAGAAACATACAATTTGGCAGCAGAAAAGGACCACTTGGCCAACGCACTCTGCTCAGATGTTTACTAACTTTTCTGTCTTTGCAGACCCTACCAGGTCTCTGGTCACCCCCCCTTCCTATTTGCCAATATTCCCCTATATCTATCCCATGCATTCTTGAAGCCCCCCACTGTTTTCACTCCCATTACATCACTGGCAGACTATTCCTGGTGTATACCACTATACAGTGAAGTAATACTTCCTCATATCCCTCCTAACCCCCCAGCTTCACTGCATGCCTTCTTGTCCTGGTGCACTTTCCCATTTGAAATGTACTTCCCCCCTGAACCCCAATTTACTCCCATGAGGTATTTGGAGGTCTCTATCATGTTCTCCCTTCCTCCTCTCTTCTAGGGTATACACATTGAGATTCCTCAGTCTATCCAAATAGGACTTTTGATGTAACACTTGCACCATTTTAGTTTCCTCCTCTGACTGCTGCCACCCTGTCTATGTACCTTCTGAGATGCAACCTCCAGAACTGGACATAGTACTCCAGGTGAGATTTTACCAGCAACCGATACAGTGGTAATGCCACCTCCCTCCTTCTGCTGGTGACACCTCTCCCTGTGCACCCCAGCATGCCTCTGACCTTGCCCATTCCCTTATTTATTTCTTTATTTATTATTTATTTATTAAAATGTTTTACCAGGAATGTCACATTGACAGGATTTATGCTAACTGCAAGTTGCGGTTGATATAAATCCTGTTTTTCTCCCAGTCCTGTTTTTTCATCGGGGGCTTTGCCCCTGAACCCTCCATACTTTAGATTCTCAACTCCAGTCAGAATTGATTCAGGGAGAGGCTGCAGGACTTGGGAGATAGCGTGCCCCTGTGTCAGGCACACCAACACAGCAATCTGTTGGCAAACTGTCGATTTTGTTGGCAGGTTTGTAGGTTGCTGTGTTGGTGTTGCTGTCAGGGGGCATACCGGTCATGTCCACTGCCCTTCCTTGATCTTTTTTCTTGATCACTCAGTTGAAGAAATCGATCAGATTCATCTGCCAACACCTTCTTCTCCCATAAATCTATGCTGCCTTTGGTCTTGTTACCCATAGGGTTCAAGGTGCTCCACTAGCCTTTCTTTTAACAGGGTTTCCATTAATATCCTTATCACTGATATGAGACTGACAGACCTATAGCTGCTAGCCTCCTCCCTGCTGTTGTCCTTTTGTAGTGGGACTACATTTGCTCTACTCCAATCCTTTGGGGCCACTCCTGTTTCCAGTGAGTTATTGATAAGTCCGTCAGAGGTGCAGCCTGCAGAAATCACCTCCCTGAGTTCCCTTAGGAGTTAGGAATCCTGATATTATTGCAACAACTGATTCAACCTTGCTAATGAATATTCTCTTCACTACAAATGACGATTACATAATTAGAAAAACTGCAGGTTATTTAGGGGCAATATCAAGAATCAAAGCCAAAAATAAGTGAATTGATCTCTCTACTCTTAACCAAATTCATTTAACATTAGGGTACTGCTGTCTTCTTGCTTTCAAATCAAATATCTGTAAGGATAGGATGTTAATGTATCTTGTCATAGAAGGTCTATAAGTAAAGTAATGTAAAGTAAAACTTTATTTATACTAGGCGCCCTTCCCAAGCTCAGGACACCTTAACAATATACACAAACAACATACACATAATTTAAAATACAATAATACAGTACTCAGATCTAAAAATCATTATGGGTTACAGCATTACTCTGCTGTAATAAATGCACTGTACTAAGTACTATATTTACTCGCTAATGTAAATGCACTGATCTCCTTTTAAAATGTTTATCGATGGCTGTCTATTTATGTTTATGTGATATTGTTCCTAGATATTGTACTGTCTGTCATCTTTTGTCATATGTATTTGTTTATAATTTTGTAATGGTCTATGACCGATCAATAAACATTCATTCATTCATTCATTCATTCATTCAATTCGTTCATTCAGATATGAGTGTGTCACCCCTAGATCTCTCATTCATTTTCTAGATAGGCCCTGAAAAATGACTTTTCAAGTGGACCCCTGTGCTACAGTCTAGCCCTGGGAACATGTTAAGGTCCAATGTCAGGTTGATGGAGTAGGCCAACCTTGACCTCATTCTGTGGATTGTGAATTGCTCTGGTTTCATCATGGAGATGAACTACACAGCTTCCAGAAAGTGGTAGGTGTGTGGAGGGACCCCCAACCTGAGGGGCACCAGGTGAAACAAACTACGCTAAAAGATATATCTAGTAATTAAGAGATAAGTAACAAAATGCTTTGCACTTCATCACATCACAGGTCACAACTGAAAATGAAACAATATTTATCTCTCCATTGCTTACCTAGACAAGCATTTGTCAATGCCGAATGTTTGCTTGCTGGCATTGGCAGTGGTAGTGTAGAAGTTACAGAGCTGCGTAATAGGAATGGCAGTGAAGTATTGAACTGAAGCCAACCCCACCACCACCCTGCAGAGAGTGACAGGCATTGGGGTGTGCCTTTGGGTCATCAGGCATAACAGCCACGCCATTTCACCACACCCCACCCTGCAGACACTGACAAGTGTCACGGTGTTCCTTGGGGTCTTTGGCCCTTATGCACACCCCATTCCATTAGGAAATATGGTGAGATGGGTGTGATATAGGAGAATGGGGTGCACTTTGGGGCCGAAGAGTCCAAGGCATACCTCGATGCCTCTCACTGGCTGCAGGGTGTGGAATGGTATGAGCATTACAGGCAAGAATCCCAAGTCACACCCCTGATGCCTGTCATTCTCTACAGGGTTGAGCGTTATGGTTGAAAACCCTAATACCTCAGGCATTCGTTGGTATTTTCACTCCAAATGTTCAACATGGTTTTTTTGTGACCCCCTCATGAACAGGGGGAATATCAGTTTGTTAGCCGAAAGCTGCTTATGCACAGCGACTACAGCATTTAGCACCACAGGTGCAAAAACATTCCGAACAGGATGTAAAAAATGACAGCTGTACTGTTCATGGGGAGGTGTAAAAAATGGCAATGTTGCAAATCTGCAGTAAAAATATTTAAAAAAATGGTGAAGTCACAAACGTACATAGAAACTGTGCAATGCACACCCGTAATATAATTAGGTTGGGGATTTTTTTACAGCAGATTGTCAACTCAGGCATTTTGGTGCCTCCGATCATGAACAGTGTCACTGTGATTTTCTTTATCTGTCTCGAACAATGATTTCCCACAGCGACCACGCATCTCTGCTCTGAAAGTGTGAAAACACACTTTGGCCATGTTGTGAAAAATGACAGCTGTACTGTAAATAAGGAAGTGTGGAAAAATGCCACTGGTGAAAATCTGGAGTTAAAATATTACAAAGTCATGAACTTACGAGGGTGCATGGAAACTGCGCAATGCTCACTCGTAACACTGTCATTTTATGGACTTTTGTCACCAAATTTTCAACATAGCCATTTTAAGACCTCTGCTCATGAACAGGGTAACTGTGATTTTCTTAATCTGTCCCAAACATTGCTTTCGGACACCAACAGCACCATTGTGCGCTACATGGGCGGAAACACGTTTTGGGTGAGATGTGAAAAATGACAGCTGTACTACTCATAAGAAGGTGTGGCAAAATGGCAGTGTTGAAAATCTGGAGTAAAAATATTGAAAATTCGTGAACTTACGAGCGTGCGTAGGAACTGTACAACGCACGCTCATAAAACAGTCATTTTTTGGAATTTTTTCACCAAATTTTCAACATAGCCATTTTAAGACCTCTGCTCATGAACAGTGTCACTCTGATTTTCTTAATTTGTCCTGTACATTGATTTCACACACCGACTGCGCCATTGTGCACTACATGGGCGGAAACACGTTTTGGGTGAGATGTGAAAAATGACAGCTGTACTACTCATAAGAAGGTGTGATAAAATGGCAATGTTGAAAATCTGGAGTGGAAAATATTGAAAATTCACAAACTTACGAGCAGGCGTAGGAACTGCGCAATGCACGCTGGTAAAACAGTCGTTTTGATGCCTACCAAATTTCAAATAGGCTTTTTGAGAGCCCACCTATGAACACTGGCAGTGTCAAGCTCTAATTGGTCCCGAAGGCAATTCTCAGACAGTGACTGCAAATCACCCTTCAGGCCCGAATAACGCCCATGACAGTGACAGCATTCATGAGAAGGGGTCCCAAAACCCCATGTTGAAAATTTGGTGCAAAATTCCAAAAATGCCTGAGATATGCAACAAAGTTGAAAAACTTTATCTATCCCATTATACAGCTTACGGCATTTCCTCAGTTCGCGTTCGCTTGAAGAGTGCAGGCGTGCTCGGTCCACGAAGATCGTCGCGCGAGGTCGGAGAGTAAGTATGGGGTGAGGTGGCCGTGGGGAGCAGGGGTGCGCAGTGGGTGGGTGCGGGTTGTGGAGGGGGGGGAGACTGCGTGGGACTGTTTTTCTTTACAGGTAGTTTTTCTTTTTAATGATGACACGGGACGTTTGCCATGCTGGGGTGGGCTCCCAGCATGGCACAAGGATGGCTGGGGGGGCCGTGGATCTGACGGGGAATTGGGCACCCCCATCAGCCATAACATCTATTGCCATGCTGGGGTGGGCTCCCAGCGTGGCACCCAGTACTCGGGGGGGGTGAGGACAGTGGAGCCGATGGGGGATTGGGCACCCCCGTCGGCTAGTCTATGAGTTGCCATGCTGGGGTGGGCACCCAGCGTGGCATGTGGAAGGCTTTGGGGGGGAGCGCAGCACAGCCGATGGGGGATTGGGCACCCCCATCGGCTATACGTGTGTGCTCTGGGGGCAGCACGCAGTATGCATGCGTGCTTTTCTGTGTGTTTGTGTGTGTGTGTGTAGGGGAGCTGCGCAGGAGCAGGCGATATCTTATCGCTGCTCACTGAAGTGTAGCTCCCCCTTTCAACTGTATGCCACTGCATTTTGGAGCTGGTCATAGACAGCTCCAGCATGCATTGGCAGACTGGGGCCGCGCCTGCCAACACACTGACTGAATGAATTTGAAGAAGGGGTGACACACCTCCGAAGACTCGGATGATGGTACTATGTTTCTTGCACATGCGTGCAAGCAAACATAAAAAATGAATTTCAAATAAATAAAAACTTTTTTTTTAGTTTGTAAATAATAATACACCCCCATCTAGAAATAAAAGGCAGATATGTTCAATTACCAGATAACACAGCATGGTTCTTTTAGTGAATGTTTCCTTTTTGTTAAAGATGGTAGGAAATAGTTTTTCATCTCTAAATGCCCTCCTGTTTTCCTTTTAGTGTCTATCCAATATTCTGATATGTTTAATATTTTGCCCTTTTTTGTTAAATTAATCAGCTAATAGTTTGCCATTGTAACTACCCTTTTTAATCTCTTTCTCCTCAGCAGCTGCTGTTCTTTCTTTTCATTCTGTCTGAATATTGTATGGCATCAGTAACACCATTCCAAGCCATTCAGGTAAATGGCTTGGAATGGTGCAACTGATGTCATTGAATATCTCAGAAATGTGAAGGGGAAGAACAGTAGCTGCTGAAGAAAATGGAAATCTATGTAGATCTGAGAGCACCCCAAAGCTAGATTATTTATCTATCATAAATTGGTCAAAGCATATCAGTATTCATATCTGGCATGGAATGAAAAATTGGAGGGCAGTTAACTATGTAAAAATCATTTAATGTCTACTTTAAGACTGCACAATCTCTCATCAGCTTTTGATACAGTAGACCACAGGATTTTAACAAACCAGTTGAGAGATTTGTGAGGCTGTAGGGGCATTGTTTTGGAAGTAGTTTGAGCTCTTCCTTCCAGGTAGGGTGCATCAATTTGTGGTGGCAAATGTTTCCTTGCTCCTTATTGCCCTGGACTGTGGAGTCCATCTACTGTAGGTTCAATCTTATTGCCCATGTTTGCAGTATAGATGTTGATTCTCAGTGAGGTAATTTGGTAACATAGTCTGAAGTTTAATTGCTATGCTGATGATACTTAGTTATATCTGTCATTTGTCTCTGGAGAGAGAAATGCTGTTGATGTGCTGAGCAGATGCCTTACTGATATTGACGACTGGATGACCACCAGTTGCTTTTTATTGAAACCAGACAAGATGACAGTGCCACTGGTAGACATAGGTTCTCATAGACTGGCATGGATGGGAGGGGAGGTATCAGGGTTATAACTGGATTCTACCCCTTTCATTGCTAGAGATAGGTTGAAGAATCAGGCATCATTCTGGATCAAAAGCTGGCACTAGAACGTCGGGTGTCAACAGTGATCTATGGTGCATTTTTTATCTAACAAATATCATCTGGATTAAACCCTATCTAAATTCTGATGACTTAATAATGACAGTTCATGTGCTTGTGATGTCAAGATAGGACTGCTGCAATGCTCCATGTGTTGGACTTTTTGGAGGGTTGACACTCTGCTTGCAGCTGGTGTAGAATGCCACAACCAAGTGGTTTGCTGAAGTTTCTCACTTCAAGCATATCTCTCCTGTGCTGCGCAAATTTCACTGGCTGCCTTTGAGGTGCCATGTCTCCTTTTAGATAGGTTTGTCAACATACAAAGACCTCTATCATTTGAACCCTGGCTACATGAAAGAGCTCCTCTGTCGGTATGCCTTTTCCCACCCTCTCCACTCTTTCAAGGTGGGCCCCGTAATGGTCCATAGGTCCCATTGAACCCTGCCTGGGGATTGGGCATTTGTAGTGACAGTACCCTTATTGAGGAACTCATTGCCCAGCAATCTTGGGGAGGCCCCCACAGTTGAGGTTATTAAGAAGGTATTAAATACTATCTTTTTGCCATGGCCTTAATAGAGTAGTCATTCTGGTGATGATGCTGAGCTGAATAGATGTATTGTACTGTATGGAATTTTTTCATCTTCATTAACTTTTCATTTGTCTTGTGATATCTTTTTAGTATTATTGGGGGGGGGGGAACTGTAAACACCACTGGCAGCATGTGTGATGGAATTGTCTATGTTCTCTAAATTTTCCCTAATCAGATTCAGTCTGAATTTTTAAATTGTTATTAAGGATATTACCTGACTTAGAGCCATTGAGTTTGCACTCACCTCTCTGGTGATTTCCTCAGATTGCTGGAGGAGCCAAATCACAAACTCCAGTGTATCCCACAGTGGTGGAGTAATATAGATATCTGCATCACCAATGTTATTTTCCAAGATGTACTGTCTGAAAGCTTTCTTTTGTTTCTGCAGCCTTTGGAGCACAAGAAAAGTCAAATTCCATCTAGTAGAAATGTCTTGGTTCAGTCTGTGCAAAAGTAAATTGTGCTTCTCCTGTATTTTTTTCAAACAAGTGACCGGCTTTGCCTGAGTGACTGAAATGAGTGCAGATTCTTTTAACAGTGTTAACAAGAGCCTTAATGTCCCTGTCCTCATCAAGAAAACTGAACCGTTAAATTCAAGAAGTGCGTAAAGCAGTGGATGTGAACATAGCCCCCCTCCTCTAAGGCCTTCTTTATGTTGGATGCATTATCTGCAACTATAAAGCCAACTGATAGATCCTGTGATGTAAGCCATTGCTGTTTGGTTGTTTGAGCTCCTCATTGATATTGCATGAGTTATGTTCAGATGGAAATTAAAACATTCTTAGAACAGCAAGCTGGGATTCACCATCCCCACAAGAATTATAAAAATATGCCCAATGTGCAATGACAGACATGAAAGGTTCAGGCTGCTAGCTTGTCCAAATATTTGCTGTGAGATATACCACCCTCCCAACAGCACTGCCCAAAACTCATCTAAGTTTTTTATGTACAACATTGTAAAAATCTGGAATCCCTGTTGAGGAGAAACATTTTCTCGATGGTATACTGCATTATATTGTATATTATACAGAGGCTCAAGGTTCTCAAGTGGCTGTCTGAATCCTAAATGTTTAGTCATGTTATATGGTAGCAAGTCAGCAACTATCATCTCTGAAACTTTCTTTGTTATTGTAAGAGCAACAGGGTGGGTTGAGGGATGCTTGACTTTAAGTTCATATGTTTCTGAGAAGGAAAGCTGTTTCCTTGAAGGAGTGGGGCTTGTGAATGCATGACCACTACTGGTAACAGTAGGACTTGAAGTTTTTAGACTGGAAGGAAGTGCTGAAGGTGTTTTTGTATTGCTACAGGGGCTGCCACTGCTTTCATCAATCATAGTTACCCATGAGTGTAGTAAGCTATCATCACTGTAACTTTCTTTTCTATTTTCAGAAATGTATTTCTCATTAATGTTATGACATCTGTCTAGGTATTGTTTCAGTGCTGAAGTTCCCAATGCTCTATTCATTTTATCCCTGTTGATTGCCCATTTACAGATAGTGCATGTTGCCACCAACAGAGAAATATGACCAAACAAAATGTGATATCTTTTCAGTTTTCTTGCTAGGGGGTAGGCACTGCAGCTCAGTCACCTTTTCAGAGTTGTTTTTTTTTGTTCTGGATTTGCCTTTGCCTCTTCTGTTGCAGTTTATTATTTTCCTTTTATCCACAGTCCTCCTCCTCAACCAGAGAATTAGAAACATTTGCTTCTACTTCCTCCTCATTTGCAATTTCCATTCCGCCAGTAAACCTTTGTGTCCAATTACCGCCTTCACCATTTTTATCTTTACCCTCACCAGCCTCATCCTCAGATGAATCAGATGTATGTGAGGGACTAACAGTAGCACAGTATGCAATTGTTCTGTACCTGGGAGTGCCTCTGCAGGTGGTATCCACCACCCCTTTTGTTTTAACTAAAGAATCTTTTTTTTTTTTGGATGGGGGACTGATCTGGTAGATGCATCTTTATTAGATTCAAGCATTCTTTTGGAAGATGAATCTTTAGATTTGCCAGAAACTTTTTAGGGGGTTTGATTTTGTTGGCACTGTGTAGGGCGATCACTTAGCCTGTCCTTTGGCTCTCCCTTTTGGCTGCAATGTATACCTGAGACTCAGAGTTTGCCTGAATATTTTCATCTATATATTTTTTTGTATTTTTCAACTCCCACAACTACAGGCCCACATTTTGAATGTGTAATGTACACAGCACTCAACAATGACCACCACCACTATCTTCTCAGCTCAGTGCAGAAGAGTGACTCCGAGTCCTAGTGTTACTGTTTAGTGACTGACTGTATTTAGCAACTCAACAATGTTATGCTACTACAGGCTTGAAATATAAATTGGTGATGCAGACATCCAGAGCACACTGGTGTAGTGGTGAACTAAGGACTGATGATAATGAACAAATTGAAAAGTAAGGAAAAATGATAATGATTGACTGATTATGATACTTCTGTACTTTACTTTTATTGGACTGTGTGTTGTCTACAGTTGCAGTAGTTGACTCTGTATGAAGTAATGAATATCAAAAGGACCCTGTATGGCTTTTCTTTCCTCCTTTTGCTGCCAAATCTTTTTTTTTTTATAGAACTGTGTTTTCTTTTTTAACTAATGAGTGCTTTACCATCCCCTGGACTACTCAGCCAGCAGCACTGCATCACCCCTGATGACTGTGACCTATGGTAACTTGTATCTTTTTTAAATTAATGATTGCTTTGCCTTGCCTTCCCCTGGACTACCCAGCCAGCAGCACTGCACCACCCATGTTGACTGTAAGAACATAAGAACATAAGAATTTGATGGCAGATGGGGACCGAGTGGCCCATCTAATCTGCCCATGAACCTAACCCCCTCCCCCTATGTTTTGCTGTTTTTGTTTAGATTGTAGTATTGGTCCCATGCATGTCTAACTGCATTCACCATCTTTGCTGCAACCACCTCTGGGTGCAGGCTGTTCCATGTGTCCATTACCCTGTCCATAAAAAAGTACTTCCTGATATGCCTCTGAGCCTTCCGCCTCTCAGGTGTAGGTTATGCCCTCTTGTATGCGCCTCTCCATTTGAATGGAAGAGTTTGCCTACCTGAACAGTGTTTATACCCTTGATGAATTTGAATGTTTCTATCATATGCTTGCTGTAACCACTATGTCTATCCCTGCGTGGATACTTGATGATATGATATGATTGCTGTATGTATCTGTCTGTCTCCTTTACTGTATCTTGTACTCTCCTGGGTCAAGTCTGAAAATAGGCGGGTATATTGCCTAATACACTTACCCAGTCACCAAAAGCTAATAAATAAAATCTCCCCTTTGTCTCTTCTCTCTTCCAGGGAGTACAAGTTTCGGTCTTGGAGTCTTGACTCATATGGCTTGTGATGGAGGCCCTGCACCATCTTTGTGGCCCTTCTCTGAATTGATTCCAAGCACTGTATGTCCTTCTTCAGGTGGGGCCTCCAGAACTGGATGCAGTACTCCAGGTGCGGCCTCATCAGAGATCTATACAGTTGAATGATCACTTCTTGTTTCCTGCAAGTTATTCACCTGCCTATGCATCCGAGGATGCTGCTTGCTTTTCATGCCACTTTTTCACATTAATTCCTTGCTTTAAGGTCATCTGATATGATTATGCCTAAGTCCCATTCAGTCCCGGTCTCTTCAAGTAGATGCCCATGTAGGAAGTATTGAGTTCTGTGACATATGGCAACTTGTATTTTTTTGATTATACAACTGTACAATTTTTTTTCAATTAATAATTGCTTTGCCTTCCCTTGGACTACCGAGTCAGCAGCACTGTACCACACATGATGACCATGGCCAATGACAACTTTTTTATAGAACTGTAGTTTTTTGTTTAATCAATGATTGCTTTCCTTTGTCCTCCCTTGGTCTACCCAACCAACAGCACTGCAACACCTGTGACTGTGTCTGAAGGCAACTTGTACTTTATTGTTTTTTGTTGTAGAACTGCATTTTTTTTCAAAATAATGATTGATATGCTTTTCCCTCCCATTCCCAACCAGCAGCACTGTACCCCCCCAAGACTGTGTTCTATGGCAACTTATATTTTTCTTGCTATAGAACTGTAGTATTTTTTAAAATGAATGATTCCTTTGCTTTGTCCTCCCCTGGACTACCATATTACACAGTGTAATTTGCTTTACTCTCTCTGGTCTGGACTACCCTTACTGACTGCTTTGTTTTGCCCTCCTCTGGACTACCCTGCTACATATACACAGCCTGATTGCTTTGCCCCCCCCTCTGGAGTACACTACACAGACAACATACACACACACACACAGACACAGATTGCTTTTTTTGCCCTCCCCTGGATTTCTACACATTATTCACTGCTTGATCGCTTTACCCTTCCCTTCCCAACACAGCCAGAAGTACTGTGCAACTTAATCAAACTGGCATGTCAACTTATAGTTTTATTTTTATTGTGTGATTCATTTTTTTTCTTATAGAAAAGTATTTCTTTTTAATTTGCAGTTACTTTGCCCTCCCCTGGCCTACCCTGTCCTACACAGCCAGCAGCACTAGACTGCACCACAGCAGCACAGCACCCATTTAATTTTCTTACTCAGCCACTTTTAGTTTACTAGTGCACAAACCATAATCCTCCTTTTTGATTTATTTTATTTTTTTCATCAAGGCTCACCCACCTGACAGCCCAGTCCCTCCCCCATTGGATCTTCCTGATCCTGGTTCCTCCTGACACTTTTTTCATCTGCCAGTAAGCAAGCAAGACACTAACTGCAGGCAGTACTGCTTGTCACCAGTGCTCCACCATTTTGTTTTGAATTTGGGCTCGCCTGCCCACTGGTGTCAGTCTGTCCCTCCTTCACCCCCCATCCTGACTCATGACTGATCACACTGAGATCTGACTCATCTTGGTGTCACACTCTGTCCTCTGTGCCATGTGGTGCACTTACAAGGCTTTTATAGCCGGTCTTCCTGGTGTCACATGACACCCTCCTGTCTAACACTGCTTCCCACTGGATGCTGCTGTCTGTCTGTGCTGATGCTGTACATTGAGCATGGCATGCCAACAGCATCTAAGGAATGTGGGTGAGAGGAAAGTGGGAAGGGAACTGGGGGAAAACAAGTTGATTACCCATGGACCTGGAACCAGACTTTTTCTGCAAACTCTGTATTTATCCAAGTCTGTGGGCATGTGCCAGATCCTGGAGGGTTCTGATATATGGCAGAACAGTCCACCCAGACCTGATTAATACTATTACTACCACTACAACTAAGCACAGCTAAAATAAGACTTCTTGTTAGCAGATTCATAGGTGTGACCAAAATGGGAAAAGACAAATTACCTTATTGTGATCTCCTTGAGGGAACAACTCAGCAGGGTGTTTACTGCTATGATATAGATCTCAAATATATCTGTTTCTTTGTATGACAGCTCTTACTTACCCTCCCATTCAGTGTCAAGAAATTGTACCGAGCAAATGCAATACTGCTGCTTGTGGTCCAGATGGATTGTGGAAAAGTCTACCTGAAAGCACTGCCACTCATGGTCTTGTTACCTTTGCTGGTCCAACCTGCAATTATAATTTTCCTTGTGGGGTACAGTGCCCTGTAATGTAAAAGAGTTCAACTGCTTCCATGGAGAATAGCATGAACAATCTCTGAAGCAAAAAGGTGCTTTAAAGAAGAAGTATGCCTTCAGTGTGTAACAACCCCATGGACTGCAGATTTCACTAGTTGATTGTATAGATGTCAAAGAAGGATTGCTACTTTCATGTTCCAGTTCACACCAGTTCAGCTGAGAGTTATTTGCCAGTGCAACAGCTATAAAACAAAGATCATTTGGCTGAGCGGCATTGTTCTCAACAAGAACAGCTCTTTCACTATCCAAGCTTCAAGAGATACATGCTAGTCCACCCCTCTAACTTCTACACATCTGTCTTCTTGAAGGTATAGACTATTTCAAATTTTTAGAGTCTTAAAACTGAAATGAGAGATGGCTGATTTCATCTTGTGCAAAAGTTGTGGATTCCAGAATCTGAGCTCAAGATTTAGCTCTCTCTCTGCTGCTCCTTCCATACAATTGTAATATATGCAGTAATATATGCTCAGAACCTGGTTTGTGACTTTAAATTGTAGGAATGTGACCCATTTGCTGCATTTCATTTTCAGGACAAAAAAGTAGCTGTACCTAAAATATAGTTTTTTTGAGAAACCTTAAAGAAATACTTGGTGAACTGAAGTGGAATTCTCTCCCCAGGCCCTGCTCCCCCTGCTCCCAGACAGGTAGTATGTTTTTATAATTAGGCATGTGCCCAGTGCTGAATGCCTTGGCTCCAATTGATTTATTCTTCAGCTCTTTTAGCTGTCCCCCACCATTTCACTATCTGTCACCTCCAGGGCAGACTGGAGAGGAGTGGGAACTAGTCAAAAAGCAGCAGGTCAGCCCAGCATCAGACAC
Organism: Neoceratodus forsteri; assembly: GCA_016271365.2. Classification (NCBI taxonomy): domain Eukaryota; kingdom Metazoa; phylum Chordata; order Ceratodontiformes; family Ceratodontidae; genus Neoceratodus; species Neoceratodus forsteri. The sequence continues at coordinate 83,093,784 of CM057453.1, forward strand.
AACCACATTCAACACTCATTCTTGTCTGTCCTGTCATCATTCATCCATAACTTCACTTCCCTCTCCCAGCTATAGAAGACCTGCATAGGAAATGGACTAATCAGTCTTTAACACAAGATCTGGAGACTGGAAATTCTAGAAAAAGGAGGTAAACACATCAATGACTGCAGGGGGATGGGTTACTTAGCTGCAGATCTGTGTTGTATATGGATCACAAGTAAGTAAAATGTCCTCTCATAGTGATTAATGGATGACCCCCACTTCATCCCAGAGTCTTGTCCTAGTAACCCACTCCCTTTGTCATGCCAGACTCGAAAATGGGACTTGCCTAAACATCTGGGTTATATATGTTTTCATTCAGGTCAACCTTTGTAATGCCACATTAAGCCATTAACCTGATTGACCTCAGCCCAAACACTATCATCTTTTTAAGATGCAAACAGAGATAATGGCATAGTGTACCCACTTGCTAGGCATGTCGTTAATCACTTTTAGGAAAAAATGAAACATAATAATATCACAGATTAACTACTATCAATAGTGTCATGTCTAAAAATGTGCATTTGATGCACAAAGAAAACCTTCTCTCCCATTTTTATTTTGTCACTATTAAACAAAGGGAACCATTCATGTACAGTGTCTGATGTAGTTTGAAAGCCCATTACAAGCACTTTCAAAGGAGGTACTGGGGTCACCTATAGCTTATTTATTTATGTTATTTATGTTAATAATTTATGTTATTTATTGATGTTATTTATTTATGTTATTGATGTTATTTATTTATGTTATTTATTTATGTTGTTTATTAATGTTATTTATATTGTTTATTTATGTTATTTATTTATGTTATTTATTTAACTTTGTTGACTGGGTAAGTACACTGGCAATAGAAGCCTTTTTCAGGCACGACCTGGGTGCAAATGCATGGGTATAAACAGGAGTAAAAAGTGTGGTGGGGTGGCTGTATATACAGTCATCATATACATATACAGTAGGGGAAGAAATAACAATATATACAGAATAATATTTACATGAATCAATTACAAGTCATCATATACAGCAGGAGTAGAAGTAACAATATATACCGGACAATATTCACATCACTCAGTTACAAAAATACAAAAGGATGTGGCAATATGTTGGAATGCAGTTTCATTGCAGGAAGAATTGAAAGGGATACAAGTGAAAAGAGTACAGGTAGAGCAAGGTAGCAGGGTGGGGTAGGGTGGATGTGGAAGGTTAGAGGAAGCATTGACATGCAACAGAGGAGAAGTAATGGGATTATTTCAGAAGATTTGTAAAGGCAGGAGTAGAGGTGTTTTTTATGGCTGTGGGCGGAGCCTACAGTCATATCACTTTATCTTGAAAAGGAGTTTCTGTGGAACACTTTTTTTAGTAGTTTTCAGTGTATCCTTCCATAACACTGCAAATTCCTTTGGCAGTTAAAAAAAATACTCCTTTCTTTCTGTTTAGAATGATGGACACAGAACTCAAGACACAGAACTCAAAGTTGCTTTTCTCTGAGAGCAAATGTGCACACTTTTCAAACAAATCTAAATATCTTTTAAACTATTCAAGGTGCACAAAAACAACCATGATGAATGTTGTTCAGGGTAAAAAGACATTTCACATGAGGGTAGTCACTAATCTGAATTCTTTATATTTTGTAAAATATAGTCTTCCAGACAATCTCACTTTTTTCTCTCTGAGTGAGCACAGTAGGAGTCATGCTAAACAAATGTAAATATCACAGAAAGTATACAAGTTACCAGTATACAACCAACATGAAATTTGTTCAAAACAAAATGACCTTTCAAATGAGGGTAGTTACTAATCTGAATTCATTAGAATTTTTAAATATAGCCATCCGAAAGGTGAAAATTGTGAAGAAAAATGAAAATTCAGGTAATCAGATGGCCAGAGTTTAAAAAATACAGTTAGTGCAGCTTAATGAATAAGCACATTTGAAAGGTCATTTTGTCCTGAACAACTTTCAGACTGATGGTTTATGCATAATTTATAGTCTTTTAGAGATATTTACATTTGTTTGACACAACTCCTATTGAACTTATAACAGCCTCATTTCTGAAAAGCACTATGCCACTTTAAGTGCAATGAGACCAGACCATCTTGTCATGCCTTATTTAACAGTAGATCATCATGGCTTACTAGTACTTCAATGGAATTCTTTAGTGTTTACCAGCTTGAAACAAAATGATCTGCTTATTGGGGTTACATTAGATAGTTTCAGGATGGGATCATGTTAAATCTTTTTAGAAAAAAAGCAGCAGATTAATTGTAGTAATTATTAGCCAGCAATATCCTATGAGATCTGTATGTGAAGCTGATGCTGACCAGATAGGAGGAAGAAGGAAGCTAGAGAAGAAAAACAATGGCTATCTGTAAAACTTTTAGACATCTATGCTGCAACACTGATTTTTTTCATTTATTATGTCCTCTTTGGCAACTTCTACTTATTAAAATGTATTAAATGTGTAGTTTACTAAATCCTGACCTTGGGATAACTCTTGAATGAGTCCTAAATAAGTTTTAAGCCATTCCCTTTACTGGAGGTCAAGACCTGTGCAAAAGGTCAAGTGTTATTTTTTCATGTCTTTTTACAAATTTCCACAATAAAAGCGTGGAAAATAGAAAAGTATGCACAACTATCTCCTATGTATTTTCAACTCAGAGAGAAGTTAATATTTTCGCAAAATCAAACCCAAAGTTTATGCAGTTTTGTTCAAAAGTTATTTTATTCTAAATCTTATTGGACTGTTGAGTGTTATTTCTCATATTTTTTTTTTTTTTTACAAATTTCAAAAGTAAAAGTGTGGAGAAATACAAAAGTATGTACAACTAATTTCCTATGCATTTTCAACTTGGAGAGAAGTTAATATTTGCACAAAATTAAACCCAAAATTTATACAGTTTTTGTTCTAAAGTAATTTTATTCTAAATCTTATTGGACTATTGATGAACTGAGCAAAGAAATGTTTAGATAAAACAAATTGAAGACTCCAGGATTAAGAGGTCATTAAAATTGCAAAAGGTCAAATTATGCAACCTTAAATTAACTCATTTAGACCATTCTTCTTAGTGTGTAATTATAAGAGCTACCTCATGAATCACTCTCAACAAGTTAGGATCGATAATGTCCTATCTGCCAGTAGACTTTTTCATGCTGGTGTGCCCCAGGGCTCCATCCTGGGCTCCAATTTATTCAGTTTGTCTCTAAACAGGCTTCAGTTCACCGGTAGCTGTCTGATTCTGCTCTATGTAGATGATGCAGTCCTTTATACAAGTAACCCCAATCCCTTTACCTTGGCATGCAAGCTCCAAGACAGCTTTACTACAGTTGAAAGATGGTTCAGAGAACAAAAACTCATTATGAACTATAAAAAAACCAAGACCTTGCTGTTTTCCAGTCCCCAGAAAAGGCATCATTCATACCCACTCAATATAACAAATCAGTCTGGAACTACATTGGAACTCGTCCAGCATTTCAGATATTTGGGGATCACTATTGACAGCACTATATCATATGCCTACCACATTGAAAATGTTGCAAAGGCTGTGTATTGGTTTGCTTCATAGACATAATCAGTCTTACCCTGGAGGCCCTAAAACTCGTTATCCAGAGTACAGTGGTCTGTCTTGTTGACTACAGCATATTAGTGTATGACTCAGTTATGGACACAGCCCTCCACCATATCAAAGTTGCTCTAAATAAAGCCTGCCAACTCTTAACTGGCTCTGCATGGCTCACACAGACATGTGACCTGTATGACCAGGATAACTGGCTCCCGTTCATAGGTGGGCTCAGGTTCAAAACCTGCTTCCTGGCTAAGAAAGTGTGTCTGGGCCTCATGCCAATGGGTGTCCAAAAGCTCCTTACTCACTATGAAAACAGCCATTCCACCAGAAGCTCAGATAGCACAGTCTTTAAAATTCCTAGGTGTTGCACTTTTGCCCACTGTGCTCCCAAATGGATCAATAATCTTCCTCCTGCCATCTCCTCTATAACAGCACTAGGCCCTTTCAAATGTGAGCTCCAAAAACACCTCAATGCTACTGCCAGCTGTGACTACTTCCCTTAGTCCCTCAATTGCTGTTTTATCTCATGCCTAGGCAGCACTTCCTCATGACCACATGGCCCCGAGTATCATGCACTTGCTGTTTCTCTCTCATCCTGTGTCTTAATCCTTCCTCCATCAAACTCCCCTCTTACCCCTACCCCTTCTTTTGTCCTACAATCCTCTCCATCTGCCTTCAGCCCAACCCCCAAAAAAGGCTTTGACAAGGCCTTCCTGGGCTGATGTTTCTCTACTTCTTGAGTGGTTGTGGCCTCCCTGGGCTGCTATAATCCCTGAACAATGCCTTCCATCCTGACAACACAGACTGCTGCAGTACCCCTCTCTCTGTCTTTTGGGCACCCCAGTCTGAGTTGTCCTCTCTCCCTTAAACTATCTTAACCCTCTCAGATACTCTATGTGCTTATAATAGCCTGTTGACTTAATCCACTGTCTTTGTCTTCTTGTTTATATCTAGATATATATTTAGACTCCTATTTGGTATTAGCCTGCACTTACAGTTCTACTGTATACCTAAATGTCTTTTTTTTAAATCACCGCTAATGTAATTCTGACACGGAACCTATGTAATGAGTTTGTTCTCAAAGGTGTTAATCTGAGATCACAATAAATAAAATAAATAATGAATTAAAGCTATTTGAATATAGACCTACAATTATACAACCACTGTGATACATATTTTTAGGATCAGAGGAATGGTGCAAGGCTGCCAAAATCGTGGTGATCTCACTGCTTTAACACTTCAGTGTGCATGGATCAAACCAAAAAGAGCCATAATAAACGCTTCTATCTTCTAAAAAAAAATTATGTTTTATTATATTTGATTTAACCTGAAAATACAAAATAACAATCATGAATTAAAACAATCAAGATGAGATTTCAGCGTTCTCCAACCATACATTGAAGCCAAGCCATAATAAAGGCTATCTTCTTCAAAGCAATTATATTTTATTTTGATAGATTTAATATTCTGTATCTAAGTAGACACTAGAAAAAAAAGTTTGTTGGATGTTTGAAAACAGGCAAATGCAACCAGACACAGAAGGAAGTCAAAAGAGAGTATTGGTTATGGGGGCTAGTAACAGGTCAAGAAGTTTGCTTGACCTTTCCAATGGGGGCCAGCCACTGACACTACTGACCAATGGTGGGCACTGGTAGCAGAGGAGGAGCTGGGCAAGTGCTGAAAGTAGTCAGTGTAGGAGAAAGAGGAGGAGGATGGCAGACTGCCTGCTATAGTCCAGCTCTTGTTTTAAATCCCCAGTGGTGCCTGAGTGGCTGTAGCAATCATCTGTGCAGCAGCCCTCCATTTGTAAGGCTTAAGGGGAGTCCATTTAGCTGTCCTGTTGTATTCAAGCAGGCTCAAACTCCATTACAGTAGCAGGTCTGACTGGAGCTCCGGACCCCCAGCTTTGCTGCTTGTAGAGGACTGACCACTTGAGAGTAAAGGATCCTCACTGCTTGCAGAGGAAATGGGAGGGTTCACTGTTGGTGTTCATTTATGTGCTGGTGGGGCAGGCTGGGCTGGAAGGACTGCCTTTAAGTGTAGGCACTGCATGTGTCTTAACTGTTGTGGATTGCATTGGCATAGTTGGGGGGTCCAGGGTGTTCAACTCCCCCAAAATTACCTCAGAAAATTTCAAATCCCTGTATTTTGCTTTCGGGTTGGCTCAGGCTCAGCTGCTAAAAAACTCTGTGTCTCAGCAGTCTCTATAGCAGTTGGAGCTAGCTGCAACACAATGTTCATGCATGGGACCATTGATGGCCAGGGGAGATGGAGACATCATCAACAGGGAGAGCAGGAGAAGCCTGGTGAGACAAACTAGTGAGCATGCTGCCGTCCTGCATTGTCTGTATAGCACTGAGCAAGTTGTGGTGTCCTGTCAAATGTTGTGGTGGTAGAGTGAGACTGTGTGCTGCTTTTCTCTAACCTCAGTTGAGCCATGTGAGAACTTGAAGTATGGTCAACTAGAGAAAGAACTGACCAATCCAGTGCCAAGCTACAAGTATCACGCAGTGCATCTTCTTGACTGTGCTGGATACTGGCTGGACTGGTGGTGTGGTCTGAAGAGAAGACAGGAGAGGTCAAAGAAAATCTGCTGTGGTCTAATGGCCTGTAGTCCTGTCTTGGGAGGGGGGCAACTGGTGAGGCAAGCAAACAGGAGGATAATCAGTAGAAAAGTGGTGAGTGGAGAAAAGAATAAAGATTGATTCAGGGGGAGGGGACTCCTCTCATTCAGAGAGGTGGTGAGGGGTATTGGCACCATCTCCCAGGGGAACCCACTCATTACATCTCTACCCCACCACTGTGATGCCCAACTTGGAGTTTATCATGTGGAGTGGGAATATGTGTGGAAAGGCAGATGCCTGACTGACATCTTTGTCTCTGACTGTTGCAGAGTGCACCCATATGCAAAGGTGGAATGGGTTGGGAGTACTTTCTATATGCAGAGATGGGATTGTGGTAGAGGAAGAGTGGTGCACATGTGTGGAGGTGTCCCCATGCATAGGAGTGGGATGGAATGGGAGCAATGATCCCCATGTAGGGGCAGTGGGATGAAGGGGTGGAGTGTTCCCCATGTGCAGAGCTGATGTAAAGTGGAGGAAAGCTCCCCATGTGTGGAGGTTGAATGGAGCGAGAGGAGTGCTCCCTATGTGTAGGAGGTGGGATGCAGTGGGAGAAGTGCTCTCCATGTGAGGGAGGTGAAATGTAGTGGGAGACGCACTGGAGGGGTTAGGGGATCAGTGCTCACAATGTATGGAGGTACAGCAATGATATCTATGTGTGGAGATGGAATGAAGAGAAGAGTGCTTTCCATTTTCAAGTTCAAGTTTATTGTGAAGGGATAAAATCCATTGAGCAAACTCATTTGCAAAGAGGTCCCATGTACAAGCAATGATAAATACATGGTGTGAGATACAAAAAGTAAGGACACATAATATAAATTAAAATAATTACAATATGTACAATGTTGCATTCAATGTTGCATTCAACAAGGATTGATACCAATATGATTACATGAGACACTATATCCACCATGTGGAAGAGGGCTGGAGAAGGAGAATTACTCCTCATATGCAAAGGAGGCATGGAGGAGGAGAAGTGCTCTCTATGTGCAAATGTGTAATAGAGGGGGAGGAGTGCTTCCCGTGTGTGGAGGTGGGATAGAGGTGGGGGGCACGGGGTCAAAATGTTGCATGGCAGAATGCTGTGTGACTTAATCACGTTGCACGATTCTGGGATTTCTTTTGTTCTGTGGGGGGCTCCACCCCCACACCCCCCGGTACGGCAGACTGTGCTCCCTGGACCCTCCCACTAAGGATTCTAACTCCGGTGGCGGTCCAACTTAGTGAGCGCACAGGTCTGGGATGTGCCATAATGCTGTAAGCTATTAAGCGTATGACATTATGACCCGGTAGGGAGGTGGGAACAGTCTCTTAATGGCCACCATCCTTGACCCCACTCCAGCCTGTGTGTGAAACTTTTTGGAATGAGCACAGTTTATGATGGGGCAGATGTGCAATCCACATCTCTTCTCTGGCTGCTGTAAAGTATCGGGTTGATAGGTGGGGGTGCAAGAGAGGGCACCAGTCACTCAGGAGCACCCACTGTATGATACACCTCACCCACCCACCCACCCAGTAGAGAAGGAACAGTTTGGAGGAGGATACAAGATCCATATTTTTATATCTCAGTCCCTCAGAGTGCTCTCCATGGGTAGAGCATGTTAGGTGGGAGAGCCTATGGCTGAAACAGAGTGTTCTACAAGTGTAGAGATGTGGCATAGGGTGAGGAAGTGTCAGCCATCCAAAATCCCTCTCCAAACTTCATGATAGCTCTTGTGGAGCAGGGACGGGTATGAAGGGGCAGATGTGCAACTTGCATCTCTATCCCTGGCTGCTGCAGGGTGCTACCCTTTTGTAGAGGTGGTATTGGGGAATGGGTCATCATTCTCCCAGAGCCACCTACCTGGAGCCCACCCAATGCCAGTGCCAGATTTCACGGAACTTGGATGGGTGAAGATAGAGAGATGTGTGAACCACATCTGTGATTGGCTCCTGCAGAGTGCTGCTAACGTGCAGGAGGTGGAATGGAAGGAGAAAATGCTTCACATGTGCAGAAATGTGGAAAGATGTGTTGGGTGCTAATGATCTTGGGCCACCCAGTGGATCTGTACCACAAACCCATTTCCACACACCTGGTGCCCACTAGGCTACATAGAAACAGGTGTTACATGGCAAATGTGCAACTCACATTTATGTCTCTGACTGGGGCAGCCAATATGCAGTGGTGGGACGGTTGTGGAGGGGGCACCAGTCACCAGCTTCTGCCAGGCCACAGTCCATTATTTACCTTGGGCTGCTGACCTGAAGGTCACCTTGTCACTGTGCCAACCTGTGTAAAGTGGGATGGATGTGGAGGAGAAGATGAGTAACCTACATCAGTCTGTGGCTACTGCAGATTGTTCCATATGTGCTGATGTGAACTTGAGATGTAGGGGCAGCAGCTACCCAGGGTGCCCATCCAGTGCCCACCCTATACTGTGCTAGTCAATGTGAAGGGGCAGATATGTGACCCACATATTTGTCTCTGGCTCTGTCTGTGTGCTTCTTTTGTGCAGTGGGGGAATAGATGCACCAAGTTTGTTTTACACTGTGTCTCTTTTGGTCTCTCACTCGCTCTCTCTTTCTCTCTCTAACATCTGCTCCCCTATGGTGAAATGAAAACTCTGTAACAATGTTCTCTGTCCCAGTCATGGCACTCTTGCTGCCACTTTCTCTGCCTCTCTGTATGTGCTGTCTGCTTCTACTGAGTTTCAGAAAGACAAACAGAGAGTCAGACCAACAGCAAGGCACCCGAAGAATGAGCGGAAATAAAATGGATGGCAACTGAGCCTTAGAGCACACTCTACTCCACTTGTCTATTGGGGTTGACACCATCTCTGATTGGAACAGATTGTACCTGCACATATATGTTGCACTGGAAGTGGATCTCACTGTTGCTGCATCTCTCTCGGTGGGTGGGGGTGGGAAGGGATGGGGGAGAGGTAGTAGACACTGCTAGGGGATAGGCCACCCATTCAAATGAATGTTTGTTCTGGTGCAGGTCTGGGAGCCACTGGTCATCATGGTTATGGTCATTACATTGCACTTCCCCCAATTTCACACTGCCAAGATGGTGCTGCAATAGTGACAGCCTGTCACCTGGTGATCACTCTCATTCCACGTACTGGCCACATCTCAGCATGTTGCTGTCACTGTTTGGGGGCTCTCTCTTCACACTGTCCCTGACACTGGTGCCACTTACCACCTCTTTGGATCCTGTGCTCTCTTTCTGGGGGTGGGGCCCTGCTGACCTTCCTTCTTGGTGTCTGTCTCTGCAGTCCATGTCTCCCTCTTCCTGCTTTCTAGAGAAGCTACAGCTCTGCAGGCAATGCTGCCTCACTTCTCAGCACTCTTGCTCCTTGTATTGTGCGGTGGGGTTGGGAGCACACTGAGGCAACATGGAGACTAAGAGATCCATGGGGTGAGTCAGTGGGTACCATCACAGACAGCAATGCTCAGGCTGGGCATTGTGGCACACATGAAGCACTAGAGAGCGAGGAGCTCAGGGACAAGAACATGCACTGTCATTCACACACAGACACAAAGTTCAATGTGGACATCTGTCTGGGGAAGGATAAATAATATTTATTTTTTCTTTACTGCTAGGACTGTTTACTGCTTATGGCACAGAGAGTGGGGGATGCAGTGTATGGCTGGGTACCTGGACATCTGCAGGATGAGTGGAGAGACAAGCAGTAAGATAAGTATGGGCATGAATGAAAGGAATGAAGTGCTCTCATTGGAGCACTTTATTTCTTTCAACTAGAGAACAGATTCCAGATGTGAAACTGTGAGTAGTGTTACAGTCTAGTTACATGCTTATTGGTTTACCAGGGACAAGCCCACTGTAGATTGTTATGCATTGGACTCATCCCTCACACACCTCTGAAATGTCATTCTACCACAAGACGTTTCTTGTACGTGCTCAAGGAAACATAAAAAACTATAAAGAAATTAGATTAGTGACTACCCTCATTTGAAAGGCATTTTTGTCCTGAACACAAAAATGTAGAATAATGTACTTGGGGTACAGAAATCCAGGGGCAGAGTATACATGGGTGGAGTGGTATTGACAACATTAAGAAAGCACACGTTCAAAAGAAAAAGAGCTTTTACATACAGTTGATTACTGTTTAACAATATTTTGCATCTATGGCTGCCACTGTACATCTGATGCAAGCCCATAATGATGTTCCTCTCTTGAAGCAAAAGGGGGGGGTGGAGGTCATAACTGACTCCTTGTTTTTGTGTTAAAGGGGTCAGTTTCTTTACAGCAAAAACAAGGAAAGGCATAATTTCTAAAATGTGCAGATGGGCATGGGGACCACTTTTTTTCCACAGCATGCCACCACCGGCAGCTCCCACTTCAAGACTGCTACTACTCCCACCTAATACAGTCAGGATAAAACCAGAAGTATGGCCAGGAAAAAGGAAACCCATGGTGCTCAGGCGTAAAGGCTCAGATGCTGCACCAATGGGAAAAAACAACAGCTATTCAAAAAGAGGAAAGGTGCGCAAAATGAACCCAAAAAGCAACATCAAGTAAATGCAAAAACCAATTTATTCTGAGTGTCAGACCCAAAATGACAGAACATTATAATCCCTGTGCTTCGAGCCCTTGCGGACTCTTCATCAGGGGGAGGAGTCAGCATGTGTAGTAGTCCGGTTTTTAAAGGGCTACCTTTTAAGGATACAGTGTCTTAATTAATTCCACACCACATGTGATACCAAACAATGTGATACAAAAAATAAGTAAAAATAAAGAAAAGGCTGGCTAATAATCTCAAATTAACAATGTACATAATACCAGGCAAAATATGACATTACAGGGGATAAAATATCCCTTAAAAAGTCCAGTTCCTCGATGAACAAAAAGACATCCATTGTAGTAGGACCATTAGTTGGATTTGTTCTGATATATACCTATAAAAAGGAAAAAAAGGAGGAATGGACAAACACAGGAAGATCATCGGCAAAACTTAAGAGAACTTGAAAAGTTACAGATAGAAGGGGAACGTATAATGCAAAGTTAAACGGTCAATAGCAATAAAAGAAAAAAACAAATTAAATAAAAATAGAGTAAAAACAAAGTAGGTATTAATACTTAACTGACTTGTCTTAGCAAATACTAAAAAATGAAAAAATTAAATTCAAAACAACTAAATCTATTCAGAGAAAGGGAGTAATCTCCCAGTTTTCATTTAATCCTCCAGGGGAAACTGCGTTCAGCTGGAAAATGTGTCTGCTCTCTCTCTGCAAAAGTAAATTAGGTTGATTACCTCCTCTCAGAAGAGGAGGTACATGGTCAATAACAGTAAATTTAAAAGATGACAGTGCCTGCCCATGGCACATACTCCAGTGTGTGCCCACTGGAGTGACACAGAGTCCATGTAAAATGGACCTGACATGCTCCTGTATGCATTCTTTGAGAGGGCGAGTAGTCATTCCTTCATAAAGGGTGGGGCAATCACACCATAGGGTGTAAACCACATGTGTGGTGCGACAGGTAACAAAATGATGAAGACCAATGTTTCTTCCATTTGTCAGGCTAGTAAAAGTATTCCCTTGTTGCATGTAGGTGCAAATATTAAAGTTTCCACATGGGAAAGAGCCCTGTGGTTTTGCTGGGAGTAGGCAAAATGGCTCCTGACAATTCTATCCTTCACAGATCTGTCCTTTCGATAAACAACTCTTGGGGAATTACCAATTCTACCTGACAAATCTCTGTCTGCTTCCAGAATGTGCTAACACTTTTTTAAAGCCCCAGACACCTTGTGTGTCACCCTATCAAATTCTGTGACAAAATGGATCAAATCACCACTGTGTTAGTCTCTGCTTTTGGGTCTCAAAAATGTTGATCTATCCTGCCTAAGTGCATATTCCTCAGCTTCCTGCAAGATTTTAGTCTCACAGCCATGGGCCTTAAATCTGCTGGTAAGATCCCCTGCATGTTGCATAAAAGACTCAATGGAAGACAGTTCCTCCTCAGCCTCAGAAATTGGCCCTTAAGTATTCCTTGTATTATGTGCTTTGGATGGGCACTATCAGCCCTAAGTAAGGTATTTCCAGAGGTCGGCTTGCGAATTTTCTCAGATTCAATCCTGCCATCTGGTGTGGCATGCAAACATAGATCAAAAAAAGTAACAGAGGAGGGATCAGTTAAAAAAGTAAACTGCAAATTGAAATCATTAATATTAAGTTTCCCCAGAAAATCTTCTGCTTCAAGTTGTGTGCCACACCAGATGCACAGGATATCTTCAGTATAATGACCTCAATATTTGATCTAATTGCTATAGGTGTTTGCCCTGGGGCCGAAGATGGCGACCTCCTCCCACCAACGCAAAAATAGATTTGCGAAGGAGGGTGCCATCGCCAACCCCATGGCTGTGCCACAGACCGATAAGAAAAACGTATAATTAAAAGTTAAAAAATTAATAGTAAGTACATACTGTAATGCAACCAAAACAAAATTTGGATGCAACAAATCCTGACTTTGGAACAAGTCCATAAAAAACTTAACAGCATGAAGTCCCAAATGATGTCTGATGCTGGTACAGAGTGACTCGACATCAGTTGTCAGCCACAAATTCCCAGCATCAAAAGTTTGGTACTCAGGAGCCTCCAGATCAGCCATCGTGTCCTTAAGATGTGAAGGAAGACATACAACAAGTGTATACAGAAAGTCATCCAAAAATTTGGATAGGTTTCCTGTAAGAGACCCTATACCAGAAATTATCGGATGACTTGGAGGGTTCTGGGGGTACTTGTGTACTTTAGGCAAATGGCAAAATGCTGGGACAATTGCAAATTTCTGATTAAGATAATTAAACTCTTTTTCAGAAATCACACCTCGAGACCTGTAAAGCAAAAGGAAATCATTAAGTTTTTCTTGAAAATATGGAAGTGGGTTTCTGTCCAAAAGTCTGTGGTTTTCAGCATTAGATAGCTGCTGGTCAGCTTCGAGCACATAATCAGTGGTATTCTGAACCACTATTTGGCCCCTCCTTATCTGCTGATTTAATCACTAATTCTTTCATGTTTTCCAGTTTTTTCAATGCATTCAGTTCCTCCACCGTAGTGTTTCTATTGTCCTTACGTACAGGGGTGATGGTAGAGAAGATTCTATCCACCTCCATGTTCATCAGCCTCTCAAAGGTAGATATCGCTGGTGAGATGAATTTTCCCTGGCAGAAAGTGGAGGTCAGATGATAAGCATCCCTCTTCCAGGCCATGTTAGTTTTAAAATTGTCAAAGTTATCCAGGGCTCATTCTGGGTCACAGGATGCTGGTAGCTTGTCAGCTGGCGTAGCTCCCAGAGATGGAGTCTCTAGTCCAACAACATCCTGGCTTATATTGATAGAGTTAGTGTTAGATTGGGTGGGAGAAAGGATGGGGGTTGGGGAAAGGGTAGCAGGAGTCGAGGGGTCAATCAGGGATAAAGCAAGATCAGACCCACACATGTTTCTCTTTTGTAGGAAAAACTTCTTTAGATGTAGTTTTCTACAAGTTTTTTCAAGATCCACTTGTATTGTGAATCTGTTATAATTCGGTTCAGGTACAAACGATAGACCCTTTGAGAGTACTAATCACTGAGGGTCTATTCATTCAATATCTGTGAAATTTAAGATTTGCACTTCCCCCGAAGGTTGTGTTGTTTTTGTTGCTTTTGTCATCAAGTCTGCACTGTTTATTGACTCTTCCTCTATATCCCTTCCTTGTTTTCTTGCTACAGTTTTCGGCTTCGTGCCTAGTCGATCGGTTGTCTCCTTGGACTGCACTTCTGTGTGCTGGGGTAAACAAAACCCCACCCTCTTCATTTCTCCCTGGTTAAATTGTTTATTTGCTTGCTGGTTACCAGTATGGTTCTTATTGGTACTCTTGGAACGTTTTCAAAATTTATTTCTACCATGTGATACAGATCTACCCCATCTTGATTCTCAGGGGCTTGATCCCATTTATAGACTTATCCCAAAGCAAAATCTCTTGTATCCCTCAGATATTTTTTTTGTTTTCTGGCTATAACTGTCTTCTCATACTTAACTATTTTATCTACCATCCGAATGTTTAATGCATCAAGATCATTGGCTGATTCAAATGGAATTAGTTCCTGTTCGAGACTATGAATATTCCCCAAAGTATCTAAATGTTTTTCAGTGCATTGATACACCAAAATCTCAATAAGTGTTTCAGAACAGGTAGAAAGAGCCTTTTCCCACCTGTCCTAATAGCAGGTTTTATTACCCTCCAGAGGGTCCTTTCTCGAGTCTTAAACCACAGGGCTATCTCAAATAAACTGCCCCAGTATATATCTGTTTACCTTTGTGCACTCTGGGGAAGTATGCCCTGAGAAGTACCTCATATATCTACCTTTATGTTTACAAAGCAAAATCTCGCATTGGCAGAGCAGCCATTAGCTTTGTGCTCCCTCAACTGTGGAACAAACTGCAAAAAACTTTGAAATTAACTCACCCCATCAGCCTAGCAGCTTTTAAATCTCTATATCTACATCATAATAAGGAGTCCTGTGCCTGTCTACCCTAAATAGTGACTCCTATAAGTCCAAGCACACTCTAATTACTACTGTTAAAAGACTGATCACATCTATAATTGACTCTTCCCTCTCCCCCCCCTTTTTCTACCCCCATATCTGTCCCTTCCACATTCCTTTGACCCTGGTTCCAGCTCTAAATTCTCCATACCGTATCACTATATATCTTTTTATATTAGGTTTTATTTGTGTTCGGTGCACCTGATATGTATATTTCTTTACTTTTATGAAAAATTGTGTCCTACCCAAAACTAGCTGTATCTTCTGTTCCAAACATATACTACTGTCAATGCTACCTGCTGATACTTTGTATATACTGTATTATTGTATCTTACTTTATTTGTATCATTACTGTTTTCTTGTGTGTTGCATCACATGTATATTGTTCCTTGTTCCTTGTTAACAAACCCAGGCCCACCTCGAAAATGAGCTTGCTCAATGGTGATCGCCTGGTTAAATAAAGACTTTTGATTGATTGATTGATTGATTGATTGAATAAGTTTAGTGTCTCTGTACTTGGTCAAACTGGACACGGTATAATATAAATTGACTTCCATAAATGTTAGCCTCTCTAGTTTGCTAAACAGGTCTCTACAATTGACAACAAGTTCTGGCAATGGTCTAAAGTCAAGTGAAAAAATATCACCAGCCTGTTCATGCCATGTCTCTTGTTCTGCAGTAATTTGTGTCTCCCTTCTAGGTGAAAGATTCGGTTCTTGGTCTGCTCCAGCTAGAAGCTCTTCCATCACCTCCGATTCTGAGTCACAGCTCATCCTTTATATAAATCCACAAGGAGGTGAAAGTCTAGGCCAAACCGAAGCCAAATAGCAATGGATCATGGCATCTATGGCAATCCAAAATCCCCGGCAAATAATACCGAGGATGCCAATAGAATGTTTAGACAATATTGCCGAACCTAACAAGTACACCGTGCTAAATGCAACACGAGGGGATTAGCTACTGGGTCTGTGCACAAACCAAACACTGGATAGTGTATAGTTTCTAAAAATCACTAAAAACTTTTATAAAGCTGGAAAATATGCTAACACCGGGGAATCCCAATGACTGTGCTGCTACATGAGAAAAGAACAACAAACATGGCCAGGAAAAAGGAAACCGTGGCACTCAGGCGTAAAGGCTCAGATGCTGCACCAATGGGAAAAAACAACAGCTATTCAAAAAAACTGTTTACTGCTTATGGCACAGAGAGTGGGGGATGCAGTGTATGGCTGGGTACCTGGACATCTGCAGGATGGGTGGAGAGACAAGCAGTAAGATAAGTATGGGCATGAATGAAAGGAATGAAGTGCTCTCATTGGAGAACTTTATTTCTTTCAACTAGAGAACAGATTCCAGATGTGAAACTGTGAGTAGTGTTACAGTCTAGTTGCATGCTCATTGGTCTACCAGGGATTGTTATGCATTGGACTCATCCCTCACACACCTCTGAAATGTCATTCTACCACAAGATGTTTCTTGCACATGCACAAGGAAACATAAAAAACTATAAAGAAATTAGATTAGTGACTACCCTCATTTGAAATGCATTTTTGTCCTGAACACAAAAATGTAGAATAATGTACTTGGGGTACAGAAATACAGGGGCAGAGTATACATGGGTGGAGTGGTATTGATAACATTAAGAAAGCACACATTCAAAAGAAAAAGAGCTTTTACATACAGTTGATTATTGTTTAACAATATTTTGCATCTATGGCTGCCACTGTACATCTGATGCAAACCCATAATGATGTTCCTCACTTGAAGCAAAAAGGGGGGCCTGGAGGTCATAACTGACTCCTTGTTTTTGTGTTAAAGGGGTCAGTTTCTTTACAGCAAAAACAAGGAAAGGCATAATTTCTAAAATGTGCAGATGAGCATGGGGACCACTTTTTTCCAGAGCATGCCACCACCGGCAGCTCCCACTTCAAGACTGCTACTACCCCCACCTAATACAATCAGGGTAAAACCAGAAGTAGTCTACCAGCACTGAGATCAATATAGTTAAGGCACATTTGCCAGAAATTACTGCTTAGAAAAGAATGAGAAAGTGACTGTGATGATGAGCAAGTCCCAGACCAGATCTCTAGTTTGTTAATAGACTCCTCTTGAATCTGATTTGTACGGCTCCATGGGTCAAGTTCTATGGATGTTATGCAGTCATCAGATTTACATAACAGCAATGCAGAAGCACGTAACCAGACAGCTGTCTGATGTGCTGCCATAGTGCTCCAACATAGTTTCCAGTGATTCTGTTTATGCAGCCCTTCCCCTCCACAGGCCACATAAACATACCGACTTCCAAGTGCACTACTTTTCTGTTCTGCAACTGCAGTACTGATGGTCACCATGTGCAACATGGTGACGTTGACTTAAACTGCGCATGCATGACTATCTTGCATACATAGTTATGTCAGCATCGCCATGTTGAGCAGGGCTGACTACAGGGCAAACTTCACATGTGCGAGTATCACACATTTGCAGTACTGTAATTACTGCAGTATTACTTATGGCTGACTCCGGTGCAGAAAAAGCACCTCATATTTTTTTCCATGCTCTTGCCACTACTAAAAGCACTCCACAGCCATATCAGCTCTGACAAGAGTTTGTTCTAATGGGAGGGGGGTATTGAGTTCATTATGGAGGCAGCACGGAAGGAAAAGGACCACTGGTCCAAGCTGGTGTGAAACAGTGGGACAACAATGTTGTTGTGCGAGGCAGATTGGGAGGTAAGAAGATTAATGAGAGGGATCTGCCTGGCTAGGTATGGAGGGTTGCCAGTATGCAGAGATTTTTGTGGATGAGGGAAGCAAGAGTAAGATTTGCTCTGAGTTCGGGAGATAGCCATTTGAGGTTGAGGAGAAGCCAGAGGTGAATCTAGCTATGTTATAATATAGAGTATGCTTTTTTTGTAGAGCAGATTTGCCAGCAGCATTGCTGACTGTTGAGCCGTAGTTAGGAATGGGAAGGAGATCAGTCTGAGTGATTTTGAGCTTGGTGCCAGGTGTCAAGAAGTGATTGACTCTGTAGAGCGAGCACAATTTTTTGTGAACTGAGGAAATGGTGTGCTGAAAGTGATTTTCGAAAGAGAGGGAGGGGTCAATGAGTATTCCAAGATACTTAAGGAAAAGGGTAATTTCAAGAGGGGAGCCATTTCCAGTGTTGACACTAAACAGAGGGGACAGTTTGGAAAGATTTTGCTTGGACCCAAACAGCATGGACTGTGTTTTTCGCAGATTTAGAACATTTTTTTTTCTTCAGGGAGCCAAGCTTGCAGCATGACAAAGGAGTTACTGACAGAGTTGTTGAAGGAGGCAATGTTATCACTGTGGGTGCAGAGGATGGCATCGTCAGTATACAGAAGTGTTTGTACTGGTCCACAGATGGTAGGGAGATCATTAATGAAAACAGAGAACAAGAGAGGCCCTAGAATGGAGCCTTGGGAGACTCCACTGGAGATGGGGTTCATGCCAGAAATGGTGTTCTCAAATTTAATGGCCTGCTGGCAAAGGTGAGGGTAATCTTTGAACCATGCTATGGTGGGCATCCGAAGGCTGAGTGCCAGGAGTTTCGAGATGAGTAGTTTATGGTTGAAAAGGTCAAAGGCCTTTGTCAGGTCAATGAACACAGTACCTGTGATGTGACATATATTCATTGTCTGGTAAATTGCATCAGTGAAACTTATTAGGTCAGTGTCTTTACTGTGACCTTTTCAAAATCTGTGTTGTTCCGGATAGGTGAGGTCGTGTAGCTGCAGGTATTCGTTGTGCTGGTGCTGGACAATTTTCTCTTGCAGTCTGGCCAAGGCTGAGAGAATTGAGATTGGGTTGTAGTTTTCCAGGGAGGTATTTTGCCCTTTTTGTGCCTGGGGACAACTTCGGATGCTTTCCAGAGGGAGGGCACGGTACAGCTAGAGAAGGATAAGTTAAACATTTTTGAGATGGGAAGTGTAATTTGTGGGACTGCAAGTTTAAGGAATCTAGGAATGAGACCATCAGGTCCAGCTGATTTGTCAGTTTTGAGACTGGGAAGGAGTTTATGCACTTCTCAATGCGTAACACTTTTGTTGTAGAGAGGAGGCTGCTTG
The DNA here is from genome assembly GCA_016271365.2 of Neoceratodus forsteri. Taxonomy (NCBI): domain Eukaryota; kingdom Metazoa; phylum Chordata; order Ceratodontiformes; family Ceratodontidae; genus Neoceratodus; species Neoceratodus forsteri. Next base: position 83,112,616 of record CM057453.1, read on the forward strand.
GACTCAGATTGGGGCTTATCAGGGTCAGGATCAGTGTTTTCATTGGCTCTGTATTTGGACAGGTCACAGAAAAAGTCATTGAAGTGGGTGGCAGTTTTTAAGAGGTCGGTGAAGGTGGTTTTGTTCTGTTCGATGGAAGTAGTTTGGGGGTGATACTGGCCATAAGGGAGTGTGTTGATTGACTGCCAGAACTTTTTAAGGTTATGCAGGTTCTGTGTTTATTGAGATTTTAGGTACTGACTTTTGGTGCTGTGAATTAAATGCTTACACTTGTTGAGTAGATATCTATAAGTGTTCCAATTGGAGATGCGGTCTCTAGCTGTATGTAGTACAGAGATATACAGTACTTTACTGAGTCTGTTTGCTATTAATACTACATTGCTGCCACATTTAGAACATTGTGAAGTCAATGAGGAATGATTCGTGCTTCACTCAGTGTTGTTAAGCCTAAGTTGGCATGTAAATAAGTCTGAAAAATGTTAACAAAAAATAAATAAAACAACCACTTTGTCAAATGGATGTACTTGTGTCAATTTCTTTAAGTTTTCAGCAGTGTTAACATGTTGCTGTCTTTAGTTCTTTATTTGATCAACATGTTTTCAACTTATATGCACAAAAAGCCACTCCAGTGCATTGTTGTATGCTGAATTAATGTATACTCCAGCTCTGTAAGGCACTATGTCATTGGCCAAGGTGGTGAATTGCCCACCAGGACAATGTACTGATAGCTGAGACTAGGCTGAATATTTTCAGTGTGGGAGTTCAGGTAACTGTCGCACAGAGAAGTTGCTACAACTGGTGGCAAGATTGAAAATGGCCCTCTGTGACTTACAGCCATTGCTGCTAACAGCAACATCAAAAAGCTGTCCAGCAGAAGGAGCCACCACTGCATACATATTATGATATCAATAACTCCTCTATCATGCAAAGCACTGCCACTGCAAGATGCAATGTATGTGTTTGCAAGGATATGTGAGTGTGTGTGTGTGGGTGTGTGTGTATGGAAGTATTTGTGTGAGTCTGTGCTTATGGATTTATTGTCATTCAGACCTTGGTGCTACTCAGTAGCATTGGTGCTTTCCTTGTATATTTGTATTTTGCACTCCACAGCACACTGAACACAATCAAGTATGTATAAAATGATTCCACTAGTCTCCATACGGATACTATATTCTTGTACCTAGAGCTGTTGCCACCTGTTAGGACTGCCACTGTAAATTAGCTTGGTGCAAGTAATTATGTCCTGGCTATATGCATTCATAAACAGACAGATAAATAAACTAGACAGGACATGTGGGGAATATTTATTTGCTATTTCTTTGCTCTGGTTGGGAAAATGGACACCAATTAAATTAACAGAGGCAGTGAGCTTTGAAAGAACTATTACTTTCTTTTTTTTATTCTTTGATAACCAGGTAAGATCCACTAGGTACAAGAGCCTGCTTTCAGGGGTGACCTGGGGAGGTTAGCTGGCTTGTTCAGAATCACACAGTATGCAAGTGGAGGGTGTGGGAATCAAATGCAGGCCTGCTGGATATACCAAGCTTATTCACAGCTCATCACTCTAACCTCTAGACTATACTGTCAGCCAGTTAGTCAGTCATTCAGAAACTGTTCTGTTTCCTTAACCCAATTAAAGTGAAGTACAATATATTTAGGCACAAGTCATCTTAGGTTTTTTTATGTCTGCATTTCTCTTCCATGTAGATTCATTTGAAAGTACAATGTCATTGTCCTGCTCCCCTGTTTATATCAAAGCATTGGTTTTTCATCTCCCTTAGGTACTTTTAACTAATCCCATGTCACTCCTTAAAAAGGGACTGTCAAGGTCTCAGTGGGCCCACCCTGTTACCAAAATTTAAATAAATAAATAAACAAATGTGTTCTTCATTATTAGGTTACTTTGGAATTAAGGTTTCTTGTCTCTTAGAGTTCATTTGCTTGGTTTGGTCAGCCCTTTTTTGAAGACATGCTCCTGTGTCGATGACATCACCATTTGTAACAGTGGAAATGTTTATAATGTCACATACAGTGAATTGCTACTCCATCAAAGGATTATACTGCATAAATAGATCGACTGCAGGGAACAAGGATCCTGCTTCTGAATAAAAGAACCTGGTAACAAAGAATAAAAGAAACAAAAATACAAAAAAAATCTATTGAATGCAAACTAAATTATATCTAAATATATTGTTTAGACAAGGGATGTTGCCAAAAGCACTAAAGAAAATTGGGAACACCACAGACATGGTGCCAAAATTCAGACAACTGCATGAGTTGTTCAAAAAGTACAGGCCTTTTTGTAACCTTGATTTTACTGTTTAAAATGTTGGATTCAGTGAAGAGCTGCTGCTGATGTCATTTGATGTCAAGTTGGGCACTTCAAGCATGGATTTGCACTGTTAGCAACATGATATGCAATCAATTATTTTTGTAAGTAAGCAGTAAGCGTCATCCGAGCCCTCTAGTATGTTCCCCTTGTATTCGATCAGGACAGCAAGCATTCTCTTTCATTCAGTCCCAGTCACTGCATGATAGAAAATGGCAGGGGAGAGTAGTCTAGTTACACACTGACTCACTAAAAACTTGTCCAAATAACACTCTAAAAGCACCTTCTGAAGATAATTAAACAGTACATGTTACCTTACCTCCCTTAGGGAAGGGCACTGCTCCAGTATCTCCTCCCATGAATCAGCTTGCCAGAAGAAAAAATGTGCATTCCGAACACAAAACTCTGCCAAGCAGAATGGATTTATTGGCATCATATGACATTCTTGTGCAAGACCACTTATTATGTATGCAGATGGTACAATCTTTTGAGAATAACAATTGTTTTTTGTGAACTGGACTGGATCCCCAACCACTGCTTCTCTTCGGAAGTCATGGTACAATTTCCACCTGCTCTTATGGACAATCTTCAGGAAGGATGTATCCTGCAAAACCCATCCCCAAACTGAAGGGGATGACACTTGGTCTTGGAGTTATAATGGCTATGCTGGGATTTAAACAGCTGTAACACTCTGGGTTGTGTATTTCTCAACTTCAGTAGCTCACAGACACACATCTACTGTAGAATGGAAGGGTGGATTTACTGTGTGGGTGAACATTCACCCTGGATCCTCTCCTGGTTGCATGTCATCTTAGGCCCATTTGCTCTGAGTTAAATCCAGATCCCAGACAGGGACTGTGAATTAGTAAAGGAGTACAAGTTCCCTTCTTCTTGGATAACTCTCAGAGCATATGGAGACCAGCACCAGCAGAGAGCACCCAGTGCCTGCATACTCAAGAACCACCAGCTCTTGAATCTAGAGCACTCCCCCAGAGTCACAGTCAGAACCACAACCACTCCGTTTATTGTGGGCCAAGGTACTCACGGCTGTTGTCAATGGAAGACTCCAATACAGAAACGAACCTGGGCCCTTTAGTTTCCCCAGGCCTCACAGACAAACCGAGACACTCTGCACCAACAAGCTTCATTCATCTCTGGTCTAACTCTTCTTTGCCTCTTTGAGACACCATGCTCTGCAGGTTTTGCACTGTTTTGGCATTTGTTTTGAAAATTAAAATGATTTGAATAAAATCATTTGTGCATGCATGTATACTGATTAATACTTATTGTGCAGCATATTCGTTTGCTTCTCCATTTTCTGTTCACCTGGCTTTCTCTCCCTTGGCATTTTCTAGGTTTTCAATTATACTCATCGGGGCAAAATCATTCTGCCCTTCTCACAAGCAGAGGGATCCACTGAGCTGGCAATACAAACACCAGTTAGGGGGGTTCCAAAGCCATGATGGACTGTTATTTATGCAAGCAATTACACATGACAGGGTGTTTATTAAGAAAGCAATAAGACATGACAGGGTGTGGATTGTTGTTTGATAAATGCATGCTCAATGTGCGTAGTGAGGCATGAGGTGCTTGCACCAGGTGCCTTTAGCCTCTGGGAAATGTAATTTATCAGATGGCAACCCACACCCTTGGAGTGTCTCATTACTCTTATGAAATGGATCTAACAAGTTAAAAAAAAAAGGAAAATTATAGTTACAAAATATTGTTAAAAAAGAGTTGCAAAACATTTTTTTGAGATTTTGGATAAATTAGTTACTGTAGTGCATCATGTGCTATAATGGAAATGTATTAGTGATATGACTGCCACTAGAGGGCATTGCATTGTTTGTTTTCCTTTTTTCTTAGTGGCTACCTCCCCCACCACCATTTAAGTTGTTTTGTCAGCCAAGATAGTAAGAAAGCCAGTGTGGTAATACTTTTATGTTTAATTACATTTTAGCACAGTAGAAAGATGCTGGAGAAGTGTTTTGCTTTGTGAATGCCATGGACTGTGAGCAACAACTTGCATGTGCATGTAACATATGTGAGATCACAAGTCAACGGGTCTAATTGTATGCCAGAAAATGGAGAACTTCTGCTGTTTTCTTTATCTTTGCTTCCACTGTTTCAGGAGATGAGGTGACTGGGGTAGATAACTGACAAAAACGGACAGCCTGACCTGGGGGGTGGTGGGGAGGGGGTGCAGAGAGATGAGGATGGACTGGAGAACAGTACCTGCACAGAGTGCAGACACTCGTGGCCTTGGATTAGAGGTATGCAAAGAAGAAATTGAAAATAAACTGTGAAAAAGGTTAATTTTTGCTGTAAATATTTTTAAATGCGCAGTGTCTATGATAGCTGTGGTGAGTATGGTTATTTTTTAAGATAAATGGAAATGTTAGTTTATGGGTTAGGAGAAGTGATGGTTATTGAGTTTTTTTTTACGTGACTAACAGAAATTTATTTCAGAATGTTTCTGGGAGGTATGAATATGCTGGGTGTGCTGTGCACTGCTTGCCATAAAAGTACCAGCTGCAGGGTTGTTGCCCTATAAACACATTGCTCTTGATGGTTTATGACCAATCAAGGTGCAGCAATTTCCCTACCTATTTTATAGGCTAGATTGCCACATGCTCAGCAATCTCATTTATTGCACATCCTGGAGAGTGATATAGCACTTATAAAATGGGTTATTTTTTAACATGTATGCAAAAATAAAAGCAAAGAGGTTTAGATATTTAAAAATACAGTCAAGCCCGCTTAAACAAATTTAATTCCATTATTCCTTACATATTCCTGCCATTCTAATTCACTCCCTTAAATGCATTGAAGGCACTCCTGTAAATGCATAGTTTTCTGTCCTTTGTGTTCTATGTGCTGTGCTGTTTTGAGCACATCTCTCTAACCAGTCACACCGTGACAACTCGATGAGGCTATGGACGAGACCAAATTTGAACCAAGTAATGGCTGGTTATGCCGATTCAGGATTCGGCATAACAATGTTTTTAAATGGTCTCATGGTAAGAAAAAGGACGCAGACACCAATTCTGCAGATTACTGGGTACAGTCTGTGTTGCTGGATATCTTAAGTGATTACTCTTCTGACAGCATTTACAATGCAGATGAAAATAGATTTGTTTCACAGGGCATGCCAGTATCTCGAGTAGCTTAAAAACTAAAGACCATTTAACCAGCATGACATGTGCTAACATGAACAGTTCATACAAAGTTAAGCTATTATTCATTGGCAAAAGCCAAAACCCTAGGTCCCTTAAGGGGGTTAATGTCCAGAGGCTCCCAGTGACCTATTGTGCAAACTGTAATGCTTGGATGGTCACAGAACTGTTTAGTGAGTGGGCAAAGGAGTTCAATAAGGATATGCATAGAAAATACTGACATGCTGTACTCCTTATTGACAATTGTACAGCACGTCCACAACTCTATCTGTCACATGTTTGCATGGTTTTTCTCCTACCAAACACCACCTCCCTGATCTAGCCAATGGATCAGGGCATTATCAGAAATCTAAAGAACATTTACAGGTACAGAATGTCAGCACTGTTATCAATGAACTCTATGACGGCAGTGCTGTTTGGCTATAGACTTAGCCAAAAAACTATCAGTGCTTGATGAACTCCACATGCTTGAGTCAAAGTAAAGTCACAGGGATGGGTCACATGATGCAAGCTGCCTGAAGGCTGCACCTACCCCGGGCTCCTACCATCCATCCGATATAAATCGACTTAAAACCAACTTTAGCTCTCTAATCTACACAATAGAAGTGTCTGGAGACTCCTCAACCTCTGCCTATCGTTCTGATCTACTTTTCTCGGCATCGCAAAGCTTTACCGCAGCGATGGAGGCAGAGATGAAACAGGCCGCGATGCGGCACACTCCACCTAACACACCTGAAAAGCTCTCCAAGAAAGTGAGGAACCAGGCCTCTGGGAACCTGAATAAGGCGGGCAGCACTAATTCCCCGGTAGTTCCCCTATCCGAGGAAAGATTCCTCCAGGAGTTTTCACCCTTTCGAGAGGCGCTGGAAAACCTTACCTCTGAGCTTAAGTCGATCAAAGGAGATCTCACCACTTTAAACAACAGAATGATCGATTCGGAGGCCAGAATTACCTCCCAAGAAAGATGGAGAGACAAAACTGATCCAGAAATTACCCTGTTGAAACAGCAAGTCCGGAAGTTCCAACTTAAAATGAAGGATTTGGAAGGGCGCAGTAGGAGGAATAATCTCCTGATTATTGGGTTGCCTGAAACAGAAGAAGGCTCAGATGCCATTTTATTCCTCCAGAAATTCCTTCTCAAGGTCATGGGGCCTTCACCACTGAATCCCCAATACCATATCGAAAGAGCCCATCGATCTCTGAGGCCTAGGCCTTCACCGGATTCCCCTTCCTGCCCGATCATCCTCAAATTCTTAAGTTTCTTAGAAAAACAGCATGTCCTCAACAAAGCTAGAAAGCTGCAATCCATAACCTGGGGATCATCCAGAATAAGAATCGCTCAAGATCTTCCAATCGAGACCAGACAGAAAAGAACCACCTTCCACCCAATTGTGCACAAGTTAGTTGCGGCAGGTATCCGATTCAGGACACTGTATCCAGCCAATTTAAAAGTCACAATTGAAGGCTCATCATTTACCTATGAATCCCCTGACCAAGCCATCAAGGACTTAACTTCCAAGCTTCCCAACCTCTTTAAAGAGGGATGAACTATGTACTGTATCAGCAAGGGGTCATATTGGTTCTGTTTCCCTCTTATTAATGTGTAGTTATTCTTGCTAGTTACCTGTTTGTTTTCATTGGGAAGGGTCAGGCTGAGCAGCTTGGTGGGGGGTGGGAGGCTTGCTGACCCTGATTTTGGAAGGCCATGAGTGCCTCGAATTTCCCAGGGTCAATACTGGAACCTCTGGGCTGGGTTTTGTTCCAGCTAGCTGTTTTGGCCACGGACTGATTTAGGTCCCACAATAAAATATGCCCCCCCTGGGCATTCCGGTTTTGGTGGGAAGTATATTTACCTAACTGTCAATGGGCCTAGTACCCTTTGGGCTCCAGCCACACCCGTAAATGGACTCGCTACTTGGACTTGAACTTGCACACTATGGTAAGCGACCATTTTTTAGCATAAAGACGACGAGTGATATAATTCCCGCGTTTGAGTCATTTTCAGCCACTGGCCCTGTTAGCCTATTAAAAACTTCTCCATGGTCACAACAGGGCGCTGCTCTCAATCACTATGGTAAAGAGAGGATGGTGGGGGGCGGGATGGGAGAGGCTCGTAGGAAGCTGCCTCACGAACTGATAAAGAGGGGAAACGGCGATCTGCAGGAGAATCCTATGGGGATCAGCTTTATAGTTTGCTGGTTGACACAGTTAATCAGATTATCTCCCCATTCTTGTTGTAATACCATATTAGGAAAGTACTGGTACACGAAGCTCCTGAGATTCGCCATTGGGGTTTTGGTTTCAGGTATTTACTGTTGGTTTTCTCGAGGTTTGCCTGCCCAAACCTGGAACTATTTTGTATATAGTGCGAGGGTTTTTTTTTTTGATTGGGGGGGAGGTCACCTTTGGTTTCAGGTCATGACTCCCTGATTACAGCCCAAGGTCACTATCTTCTGTTTGACAGTTTCTATATATCAGGGGTCTGGTTACTGTTTCTTGTATAGAGTGTGCTGGCTTAAATTGGACTCTAGAGTGTGCTATAGGTCTTTTTCAGTTTGGAGGTGCATAAATTCCCATTTTCTCAACTTAAATGTTCATTAATGGCTACAATGGCAATTAAGGTAGCTACTTGGAATGTGCGAGGGCTCAGAGATAAAACCAAAAGGCACCAAGTTTTCAAACACTGTGATTTACTCAGGATTGATGTTCTTATGCTTTAGGAAACCCATTTGGTTAATAATGAAACAATCTGGTTGCATAGATCTGGCTTCTCTCAAGTTTTTTAGGTGAGTGGATCTGAAGCAAGTAAAGGAGTGGCCATTCTAATTAAGAATCATGTCTCTTTTCTGGCTGAAGAGAAACTAGCAGACCCAGAGGGCAGATTTATTCTGGTCAAAGGCTGTTTCAATAACTGTAGTATTGTGCTTGGATCTGTCTATGGACCAGTTGGAGGGAGTCCGGATTTCTTTATGACCCTAGCAGATAAGATTGGTAATTTTTTAACCTCACAGTTGATATTGGGGGGGGACTGGAACGTCCCACCATGCAAAGCTCTTGACAGAACTTATATGCCAATAAGGCCAGTAACTCCAGCTCAAAAAGCCCTATTGGACTTCTCACAACTTTTGGGATTATGTGACCCCTGGTGGCTTGCTAACCCTTCACTCCAGTCTTTTTCTTTCTTCTCTCAGGTACATAACTCATGGTCTAGAATAGACTACAGTCTGACCAGTAAGTCACTTCTTCCCAGTCTCTTCCAATCAGGTATCGAGCCGATACTACTGTCAGATCATTCAACAGTCTGGGTTAGGATCTCACCGGACCCTAACTTTCAGCGGGACACCATCTGAAAACTAAACACCCAACTCCTCAAGGATAATCAGACTGTTTCTTATATTAAAGACCTGATCTCTATCTTTATGGATCTTAACAAAAATTCTACCAGGAGAGTAGATTCAATATGGTGCGCACTGAAATGCTACCTCAGGGGGGAGCTAATTAAAATTGCCTTATTGAGGAAAAAAAACAGGTTGGCACAAGCCGCTTCGTTGCTAACCAAAATTAAGGAATTAGAGCACTCACTTTCCCCCTCCTCCCTCTCAGGTTCATTAGAATCCCTGCTAAAACTAAAGAATGAATATGCAGACTTACTGAAAGAAAAAGCTGAATACGCTATCTTAAAAACCCAATCCAAGTATATTGACCAAGGTGAAAAGGCCGGTAGATTATTGGCTCTCAGATTGCATAAGACAGAGAGCTCGAGATTGATCCCGATGCTGCAAACACCAGAGGGCGTTATCAAAACTACACCCAGAGAGAGCACCCAGATCTTTGAGGGATTTTACAGTAAGCTTTATAGCAGACACCCCTCCCCAGCGTCTCCGTTGGATATCTCTACCTACTTAGAAGATCTCAACCTTCCTCGCCTCCTTCCACACCATAAAAGGTCCCTCACCTCCCCCATCACATTGCTCGAAGTAGAGGAGGCGATTGCCTCTTTAGCTTCTGATAAAGCACCGGGCCCCGATGGTTACCCATCTAATTTTTACAAAACCTTTAGCAAGGAATTGGCCCCTCTCCTCCTCAGGCTTTATGAGTACATGTTTGAGGCTGATATCTTAGATCCTACATTGTTAGAAGCCACGATTGTGTTAATCCTTAAGCCGGATAAACCACCTAATGACCCTGCAAGCTACCGCCCTATCTCTCTCTTAAATTGCAACATTAAGATCTTATCCAAGATCTTAGCTGAGAGGATTAAAAAGATTTGGATTCACCTTCTGAGTTTGGAGCAAGTGGAGTTTGTACAAGCTCGCTTCCCTGCTGATCACCTTAGAACCCTCTCCCATATCTCACATGCAGCCCAATCATCTCATACTCTGATGGCTTTAATCTCTCTAGATGCTGAAAAAGCATTTGACAGAGTTAATTGGGACATTTTATGGGAACACTTGCCAAGATGGAATTCCCAACCTCCTTTATTTGGTGGATTCAGGCTATTTATAAATCTCCCTCGGCTAAGATCTATTGTAATGGTGTCTTCTCTTCACTTTTCTACCTCTTTACAGGTACCAGACAAGGCTGTCCCCTCTCCCCTTTCTTGTTCAATCTATACTTAGAACCTCTTCTTCACAATATTAAAAGATCTCCATATATCCAGGGCTGTCCGGTATTGCAACAAGAGTTGGTCTTCTCTGTCTACGCGGATAACATCCTCCTTCACGTTGCCAGTCCTGAAACATCACTAGCGCATGCCCTTCAGGTTATTACACAGTATGGCCGTCTCTCCTATTATAAACTGAATCTAGCAAAATCAGAAGTGTTCCCCTTGAACTCCTTCATGCATAAAGCTAGTTTTGCTAGATTCGGTATGAGATGGTCCCCTAAATAGATTAAGTATCTGGGCATACACCTCACCAATGACCCACTTTTACTCAAGAAGCTTAACCTGGATGACCTTATGACCAATATTCAATTAGACCTTCAAAGATGGTCCAAACTCCCTATCTCTCTTTGGGGTAGAATCAACATCATCAAGATGAATGTCCTACCCCGAATTTTCTATCCTCTCAACCTATTGAGTCTCTGGCTACCCCTTTCATACTTGCAACATTTACACTCTACTGTCTCTCAATTCATCTGGCAAAGTAAGTCTCCCAGACGCTCTTTCTCCAAACTTTGCCTTCCTAAAGACAAAGGGGGACTTCATCTCCCTAACCTATTATTTTATCATTGGGCCGCTCATCTCTCCAAACTGGGCAGATGGCTCCCAAGTAGGGCCGAAGGACCTCTCCCGATCTGGCTCCAAATCAAAAGACAGATACTCGTAGAAGCCAATCTCTGTTCTCCGACCATATTTTTTCTTCCCAGTTCAGCACTCCCGTCCTCAATATTAAATCTGACTATTATCACTTCCCTTAAAATACTCTCTCAGTGCCTGCACTACATCAAAATCTCCCCAAAAAGAGATTTAGCACAGCCCCTCATTTTCAACCCCAACATTCAGTTAGGAGGCTCAATGATTACCCTTGATTGGCTTCCTCAAATACGAGAAGCCCTGGTTGAGAACCTATACTCTCAGGACTCTCAACTCTCCACTCTTCTCCAGATATTATGGCCAGGCTTAATGTCCCCAAAAACAATATCTTCAAGATATACAGCTGAGACACCTCATTAACACTAGATTTGGTACCGAGTTTCGCTGCTCACAAGTCATCCCCTTTCTTTCCCAAGTTCAGGATTTAGCTTCCAAATCCCATGGAACCTCAACTATATATTCCTATTTGCTGGCTCTTAAATTTCCGGACTCCCTCCCGGGCTCTAGTGTCTGGACTTCTCTCCTGCCTGATCTCGTCCCTAATTGGCTGTGAATCTGGAAAGATCTATACTGATATCACACTCAGGATAGGTTTAGATTTACCCAATATCACATATTAAATAACATGTACTATACACGGGTCAAATTAGCTCGATTAGGGCAACTACCTCTCCCTCTCTGTTCCAGATGTTTGCAATCAGAAGGAAATCTGCTCCACATCTTTTGGCAATGTGAAAAAGTGACCCCCCCCTGTGGAGCTCTATTCAGTCCAACTTGGCTCCTCTCTTGGGTCTAGATGGTCTTTTCACCGCAGAAATATGCATCCTGGGTGTTTATTCCAAAGTTGAGAACCATGAGCGCAGATTCCATATTGCACTAATCTCTACGGTGGTTAAAAGGCTGGTGCTCAAACATTGGATGGACCAATTAACCATAACATATACCGAATGGTTGAAAGACCTATCAACCTGCTTTAATATGGAGAGACTCACGGCTAGTTCTCGCAACCGTATGGATCTGTTTCACAAAAAATGGGATAAATTATACACATTGTATCTACATTAGAGACTACTTGGTTTTGTCTCTGAAGTTCTCTCCCCTCATCTATCTCACCACCAACTCTATGTGTCCATGGTATTATGTTAATAACATATGATATACTAATATGCACACTCTGGGTGGGTTAGGGTTGGGGGGAAGGGAGTGGCATGGGGCTACAGGGAGATTTTTCTTTTTCCTACTATATGTCTATCTAATATTTTGGTGAACAGGGAGTTGTTAACTAACCCTATGATAGATCTGATGTAAATCTGTGATTTGGTATCATTTTATAAAACTAATAAAGTTAAATTTCAAAAAACAAAGTAAAGTCACAGACTATCATAAACTGCTTTGGAAAAGCAGGGTTTCTGAGAGAGACAGCTGAGACTAATGATGTGCCAGAAGAGATGGAGGAAACTGTCACTGCCCCAGATTGCATATCACAAAATATTTTTGACAGCTTTGTGGCAGAAAACGATACCCTCCAATGCACAAGTTTACTTACTGATGAAGAGATAGCAGCATCAATTGCTGAAGAGCAAGAGGATGCCAAGGACAGTGATGGCAAAGAGTCACCCCCACCAGCCCCCACTTTAAAAGATGTTCATGCATGTCTACTCCAGATTCATCGATACATAGAACTCTGTGCCTGCACAGAAGATAATTGACAAGCTTTCTACAACCTCAAAAATGTCTGCACCAGAACTGCCAAAAAGAAACTGCACCAGTGCAAGCTCACTGACCATTTTACCAGCAGGTTTTCTGAGGGAGACAAATAAAACTAAGCTAAAGGCAATAATAATATTTACATGCAGCTTTTTTATGTATTTATTTATTGAATTTTGGTAACTTGGTAGGCCCACTGAGACAAGACAGTCCCTTTCTCAAGGGCAACCTGGAAAGTGCATTACATTGATTGTGCAGTCAGTAATACAAAGACATGTACAGTTGTTTATGGATATTAGACAAACAGAGATTGAACAAACAGAAGAGTGCAATATTTTCATTCAGTTAAACAACAGTCAGTAAATATAACATTCTGCAAACTGTAGCAAACAGACATCGTTAGTGGAAGGAAGACAAGAGAGAGTAGAAAATTTAGGTTAGCAGAGGCAAGGTAGTAGCAGTCAGAAAGACAGCGGTTGCCAATGGATAAGTAGAGACACGATGGGGATGGTCAGTATGACCAGGGTCAGAAGTCAGCAGAAGCAGGAGCAAGGTGGGGCAGTTAGGTGTGAAGACAGCGATTTTTGAAATTGGGAGAATGAGGTGCAGACCTGTATAGGAGGAGGTAAGGAATTCCAGCAGGATACAGCTGAGATGGCAAAGGATTGCCGAGGCAAGGAGAGTTGTAGGTTTGGTACTGATAGGAGGGGAATAGAGGTGGATCTGAAGGCATGCTGAGGCAGATGACGTTGAATGATGCTGGCAAGGCATGGAGGAATGAAGAGGTGGACAAGCTTGTGTATGAAGTGCAGCATGACATAGTGTAGCTTTGATTCATAAGGTAGTCATCTCAAGGAACATTGTACACTACAGTGATAATTTTATTTTTATTTATTTAGTTTTTGTTAACCAGGTAGGTGCACTAGCCAGCAAGTGACTATTTTCAGGCATGACCCGGGAGGTACAATTACAATACAAGTAGAACAGTGCAGGTTATACAGTACAAGTATAGGTACATAGATACAAGCATACAATTTTTATAAACAAGCATACAATTTTTATAAGTAAGCAGAGGGTACTGGGGGAAGGACAGATTTTGGATTAGATTTGGGGAAACTGATGGGGGGGAATATGGGCAGGGAAGGGTGAGTGCACAGCTCATGGTAGTTGGGAGGTGGCGGGGCTGGAATCAAGGTAAGAGAACTCTGCCAACTGATTTGGCTGAGAATCTTAGGAGAGTGCAAGGGGCAGGCAGGAGAGGAAAGGTAGGGTGGGACAGCGAAAAGGATTACGGCTTTTGCGGCGGGAGGCAAGAGTCTATAACCGGGCTCATGGAACCGATTTCCGGTATGAGAGGCGCAGGTGGGTGGGGACAGGGGTAGAAAAGGTATGAGGCTGGAAGGCGATGGGTAGGAAAGGAAAGCGTATAGACCACAGGGGCTGGAGACAGGGAAGGGGTAGGGTTACATATGGGGCTGTGCTGAGAACGGCAAGTGCAGGCGTGAGTACGGCTGATGCGGGGAAAAATGGGACAGAAAATCAGACTCACGGGAACCATGAGTCGGGAAGAAAGGCAGGGGGCAGTGGCCCGGCTGGAGGGTGCCCAAGCTGGGCAGGGGTTGGCTTCCTGGGCGAGCGAGGGGTTCCAGAACTAGACAGGTTTATTCACGGGTGAGGTGACCCACAGGAGGTAAATATAGGAGGGAAGGCAGAAAACTGGCGTTGAGGAAAGGATCAGGGAAGCGGGAAGATACGGCATTAGCGGTAGAATGCTGCAGTCGGCGTCCGGGCTTGTGGAACCGTAAGCCAGCAGGGAAAGTAGGGGGACTCGGTCACTAGGGGGAGAGTTACGGTAGCATATGGCTTTAGCGAGAAAAGGTACGGTAGCGACCAGTGCTGCGGAACTGATAGCCGGCAAGAAATACCAGGGGTAGTCGGTGTGCGGGGGAGGGGGAGAAGATGAGGAAAGAACAGTACCAGTTTTCAATAAATACGTCAAAAAGATTAGTGCAAGCAGCAGGATGGGAAAGCAAGTACCACAATCGTAAGGTAATTGGCAATTGTTATACACAACATTTGTAACAAACGGTGACTGAAGACATTTGTAATACATAACACAGTAAGAAAAGATGGCAATTGTCATAACACAAGGTTAAGAAAGGTAAAGTGATGGAGGCATATATAATACACCAGACAGTAGAGCCATATAAGTTTCTTTGTAATCATAAAAGAAAGTGCAAGCAGTCCAAATAACCAGTATGTAAGGCATCAAATAAGGTGAAAGTAGACGAATGGGTATATACAAGGGAAAAGGAGGTGGACGTAGATAGGGGGAGGGAGAGGTAACATGAAGAAAAGATTTAAGTAGGATCAAAACAGGCACATTGTTCCATAGAAGTAAGGTGATTCCGTAGTCTTCGCTTGAAAGCAAGGTGTGAGGAAGCTCATCTGAGGTCAATAGGTAGTGAGTTCCACGCTTGGGGGGCAGCATACCCAAATGCACCAGAGCCCTTGGAAGTGCGGCAGAGGGGAACTTTTAGGAAAGTCTTTTCAGACGATCTCAGCTCACGCGGGGGGATAGTGGGTTGGAGCAGTTCAGATAGTGTAGTAGGTCTAGACACTCTGATAATGGAGTCTGAGAGGCAGCAGAGGTAGTACTGTCTAGTGGAGGAGGGGGAAAGCCAGCCTAGGTCCTTATAAAGTTGGCAGTGATGTTTAAGGCGGGGGGCCTTTGATGCATATCTGCAAACATTGTTGTAGGTGGTATCCCACTTTTGAAGTGCTGTTTTGTTTGCCATGGTTAGGATGGGGGCGAAGTAGGATAGAGTTGGCAGGAGGATTCCCCTGGTAATGGCCAGCTTGGCAGTGGGTGTGAGCCGTGCCGTGCATTTGTCCTGAGAGCGAATCTACCAATTCTGTTGTAAGCCTGAGATAGGCGAGAGAGTGTGGATGCGGTAGTGGAGTGGAGTAATGGTGCCCCATACATAAGTAGGGGTAGGAGCGTGGCCTCAGCAATCTTCTGGCAGGAGGCCATAATAAGGAAGGAACGGATACGGTAGAGAACACCTGTTTTTTGGATTATTGTTTTGGTGAGGGCAATAGCATGCTCATTCAGGGTCAGTAAGGTATCTAGGGTAACACCTAGGTATTTGAATGACCTGACAGATTCTAGAGCTTCCCCAGCATGTGTGAGCACAGCCGGGGGGGGGGGGGTTGTGTGATTGAATGGGAGAACAACATGCATTTAGTTTTTTTTTGTATTGAGGAAAAGCTGCCTCTGAGTGAACCAGCCCTCAAGGGGGTGGAAGTCAAAGGATAGGATGGAATTAAGCCACCCTACATTGGTAGAAGATCTGTAGATGATAGCATCGTCTGCATACAGATAAACTGAGACCCCCCACAATTATTAGGGAGGTCGTTAATAAATAAAGAAAAAAGTAGTGGGCCAAGTATGGAGCTCTGGGGACACCACAGGTGATGGTCCTCAGGGTGGTTAGGGAACCAGCCCATTTGACTTTCTGGGTATGGTTGTGAAGGTAGCTTTTGATCCAGGCCAGGGCACTGGCACCCAGGCCAAGGGCTTGTAACTGTTGCAACAGTAGGCCATGGCTGACCAAGTCAAAAGCCTTGGCCAGGTCTACAAAAATTTCACCACAGGCTCGGCCATGGTCCATTTCCTGGAAAATGTCAGTGGTGATTTTAATCAGAGCTGTTTGTGTACTATGCTTTTTCCTAAACCCGTGCTGAGATGATGAGAGCATATGGTGTAGGTCAAGATAGTTCTGCAAGTGGTCATAAATTATCCTCTCTTGTATTTAGCTAGGGGGCAAAGTAAAGAGATTGGCTCGAAGTTTTCCACTGTAGAGTAGGTACCTCCCTTGTAGACGGGTACCACTATCGCAACTTTCCATGATTCACAGACAGTGCTAGTGATGACAGATTGATTAAATAAATCACACACTGGTCGGGCAAGAGCAACAGCCCCCATCTTTAAGAATTTAGGTTCTAGAGTATCATGGCTGGGTGAGCTGTCAGCCTTCAGTTTCTTGAGAAGTCGGCGCACCTTCTTGATGGTAGAAGCTTTAGGTGGAAAGCTGGGTGGACCATGGTGTCATTAGACAGCTCAGGGTAGGGTTGGGGGGGTGGAGTTTGAGCAAGAGAATAGTGACGTGTACCTATCTAGACTGGTGAACAACACATTAAAGCCAGAGGTGATGGAGGGGGAATCAGTGAGAGTGATCCGCTATTCCTCAGGGGAACTAGGAGTCTCAGATGTATTGTCCTTTAAGAGGGAGTTAATCTGCCTCCAGAATTCTTTAGGGTTACTGAGATGCTCAATCTGGAGTTTCTTGAAGTGATGTCATTTTGCCTTTTTGACAGAGTTCTTGCAGTAGTTCTTAAGCTGCCTGTACGTTTGCCAGTCTGTTTGGGACCCTCTATCCTTATAGGTCTTCCAAGTCTTATTATCCATAGGGAACATGAGCTGCCTTAGTTCCTTGGTAATCCATGGAGTTTTTACACCTTTTACCCTACACCTCTTTAGTGGGGCATGCTGGTTAATGATATTGGTGAAATTCACCACAAAATAGTCTAGTGCGGAGTTTATGTCTGGCAGGGTATTTATTAGATCCCAGTCCATTTCCCCGATTGTATCCAGAAAGTTGATGATGTCAAACCTCATCATATCCCATGCAGTGATGATTTTAGGAGGGGGGGTCAGGGCAATTATTATGCCACACACAGAGAGTTGGCGAGTGGTCACTTATGCTGTCAGATAGTACCCTCGCTGATTTTATTTTTGGGGTACAGTTAGTGACTACCCAGTCTAACAGAGTATGGTTGTCCATCTTTGTGTTAGATCAAGTAGGAGCATCTGTCAGTTGAACCAGATTTGAATCTGCTAGATCAGTGAGTAGTTTGTAAGAGCTACTATGCAGCCAATCAACATTGAAATCACCCCCCCCCCGAGAATAAGGTTGTGATGTGGGAGATTGGCAAGGGAGGATATGAAAGAAAAAAGGCCAGAAGCTGCCTCCTTTGGTGGCATGTACACACACCCAGCTAGGAGGTTTTTTTACCTTGCCAAGGGTGAGTACAAGGAAGATCGATTCAGCAGTCGAGGGTCCAGATTCAGGCATAGGGAGTTCAGTCGTATTGAGGTGATCCCTGGCATATATTAGAACACCACCTCCCCTTTTCCCCAGATGGTCCTTCCTGAAGCATTTATAGCCAGGGAAGGCAACTTCGTGTTGTTTGGTGCATGGTTTCAGCCAAGTCTCAGAGAAATGCCCAGGATATCTGGTGAGTATTGATTAATCCAGGCTTCTAGTTCAAGCATCTAAGGTCTAAGACTACATATGTTTAAGTGGGCAATTTTTAGCTCTTTTGGCAGCAGATGAGCTGATACCATGGAGCTGGTAACAGGAGGTGGCAAGGCAGGACCAGGGTCTGGTTCGACATTGCCGGCAAGGGTTAAAAGTAGGAGAAGTAGCAGGGATAGCCTGATTGATGAAGTAAGTAGCTGCTTCAAATTTTTAGAGATGAGTGATGACAAATGCAGCCTTTGGCTGAACCAACTACCAAGGTATAGCACTCCACAGTTTGGGAGGCAAGGGATTGTGAGGAATATTGACCTTGATTCAGGGACGAGGCAGTTTGGAGGGAACATCCCTCTATGCAATAGGGGGTGAGTAAGGGACACGGCTATGAAGTAATTGGCCACATATAGGGTTAATATTTATTTTTTTAGTTTTTGTTGACCGGGTAAGTGCACTAGACAAATCCTGCCTATTTTCAGGCACGACCTGGGGAAGGGGATGCAGATGAATGCCAACCGACCTTGAACCAGATTAATCTGTTGGTGATATTTTAGTGAATGGGGGGGGGGGGAATTTGGCCAGGGCACTGGGAAAATTCCCCTACTCTGCTCTAGGGACGCTGCTGCTATGGAGGCTGACATGATGGAAGTTCGTTCTGCTGGTGTACCTGAGGGTGAGCAGGTCTCCCAGCCCTCAGGTCCAGCACAGGAGACCGAAATTGTTTCTAACAATTGTATGGTTATGGAGGATATTGAGCCTAATACAGTTCTAACCTCAGTATGTGCACCGCAAGGGTTGTTTGGTACAGATGATGTTTGGCTTGAAACAATCTTGCAACAAAACAGCATTTCATCAGCTGAATTTGGCTTTACCTACTGGAATACCATTGTCTGGTGTAGCGGATTCAAACATTTCTGATAATCAGAGTGAATCCTAGGACAGAGGTCTTGTTCAAGAAGCAGCATGAATGATTCAAGCGGAGCTAGCTAAAGCAGAGCCCAACGGATTGCAAA
Organism: Neoceratodus forsteri; assembly: GCA_016271365.2. Taxonomy (NCBI): domain Eukaryota; kingdom Metazoa; phylum Chordata; order Ceratodontiformes; family Ceratodontidae; genus Neoceratodus; species Neoceratodus forsteri. The sequence goes on from CM057453.1 coordinate 83,131,476, forward strand.
CAGAAAGGCATATGACTCAGACCGATGACGCACTATCATAAAAGGAATCCAGTCTGACAGAGTCAAACCCTGAAGTGCTGAAACTGACAACTGAGTCAGGGCCTGCTTTGTTCAACAACGCAATACCTTCCTCAAAGCGGATTTTGGTTCAAGTGAGTACCTCTTTGCCTCTTGTTACGGAGACTGTTGGTGTACAATGCAATAGTTTAGGCTTGAGGAAAGGTAGAGTGGAAGAAAATCCTCCCTTCCCTGCTCATGAATGCTCTCTGTCCTCATTGGAGCATTCCCTAATGAGCGCAGGATGGAAACATGGAGCAACGGGTGTGTGGATCCTGGACCCGGCTCACAGCCCAATTCCTGGACAAACCTCTGGCCTACTGTTGTGCAGACTACTGTAGAAGTCTCTACACATTCACAGGAGAAGCCTGAAGAACTGCAGCCTGTAGTATATGACAAGGCAGAGCGGTGTGAAAAGGAAGCAGTCCTAGTACTCTTTTCCGAGCCTTCTTCCTCAGAGTCGCAGGGGTCGGTTACTAAAACCAAAGAATGGGGAGATATTGTAGAGACAGAACTAATGCAGACTGACAAATTACCTGACTTATGTAATCAATCTAAGACTGCATGGGAGTCCTTTCGACGGAAAGACCATTTCTCAGGCCCCCCCCCCCACAAAGACGGAATGCTGTTCGTTTGGAGTATTTGGGAGGTTTGGAGATTGCTCTGGACCGTGTATATGTGGGGAGGACACTGTTAAAGGGTTCAACAGGGTTTTTTAAATGAAATCCATGCCTTGATTCATGTATCTGGATCAGAGATTTATGATGTGAGCTTTACCTCTCAGCAGGGCCTGGACCGTTTCTGGGCGAAATTAGACTCTCTTAAATATACTGAATTATGGCTGCCCTTTAAAATGTTGCCTTTGACAAAACCTTCAGTTAAAAATGTGACAGTATTGTTCCGTAATGAATCAGTCTCAGTCCATGATGTTACCTATTGGTTGCAAAAAAAGTGTGAAGTACTTGGTTTTCCTTCCCCCTTTTTTGACGAAGAGTGTATATGGAATGAGGGGTGGATATTTAAAGTACGCTTACGGAAGAATAGTTTAGGCCCAGTTCATCTGCCTAACAGTATATTTTTGGGTAACGAGAGAGGTCATTGTTTTTACCCAAGACAACCAAGGGCTTGTTTTAAATGTGGGGCCCACACGCATTTAGGCTCAGCGTGTGATTGAGTGAGATGTAACCTTTGTTGGGAGTTTGGGCACCATAGTTGTGATTGCCAGGCAGATTTGAAATGTAACCTATGTTTTGAGTCTGGACATACCTATAGAACTTGTCCATGGGCTACCCATAACCGCACTAATAGGAAAAGTCAGGATGTCATCATTCAGGATGTGCAGAAATGAGAGATGTCCAAAAGGAAAGCTCAATCCCAGAAATCACACCCTGAACCTTGGACTGATCCTCCTGCCTCCCCTCCCCCTCAAGAGAGTTGAGAAAACAACCACTATAATACCTGGAGAAACACATATTATAGTAAGCCAGGCCCTTCAGTTGCCAATTGAACAACTCCCTATTGTTTTGGGAATAAAAGTGTCTGAGACGCTTCCCCCTGACTTGTTAAAAGTGTTGCAAAAAAACAAAGTTTTAAGCAGGCCAAACCCAGACCAAAGGTTACTAAGGCAAATTTCCCAGAAGATGAGGATATTGTTTTATCGAATAAATATGACATTTTGTTGCATAATTCCTAGGAATCAGAACCAGGTGGTGATTCAGAGGCCTCATCCTTAGTCCCCCACTCTTCTGATTCTGATGGAGAATCTCATGAGAAGGGAGATGTTGCTGTTAGTGACACAAGGGTTCAGTCGAGAGTATGATGAAGTACTAGATTGAGGAAACCACCTTAACTGTTTTAAATAATTTTATCACAGCCTACCTTTATTCCACAGTTAAGTGTAGCTACCATTAATGTTAATAGCATAAAAAATGCGAGAAGGAGACTGATTGTGCTCTCAGTATTAAAGGATTTAGGGAGTGATATCAGCCTTTTGCAAGACACTAGGTTGAATACCATTTCATTGATGAGATCGGCCCAACAATTGTTGTGTCGAGGCCCTTTCTTCTTTTCTTTTGGCACAGATGCCTGTGAGGGGGTTGGTATCCCATTTAAGGGGGATAGATTTAGGATTTCTAGATTAGTAGAAATTTCATTGGGGAGGGCTTTACTGGTGGACTTCACATATGCAGAGGTTGGGTGGAGGTTAATTAATGTTTATGGACGAGGGGGTTATCGTATTGGGGTAGTTGGATCCAGAAGGTGCCCTGGGGTGAAATGGAATCCAGATCGTGGTTTGCCATGTCTGGTGCCCATACCCAAGGGCACTACGGAATTTAGTAGGCAGATGGTTCATCCAACTCAGGCGGTGTTATGTAATGCTAGGTCCATTAGAAACAAGACTGGTATTATTGCCGATCTTGTTGGTTCTGTGAACTTGGCTTGCATCACTGAGACCTGGCTGGATGAAAATCCAGGCCCCATGTTGGAGGCCATGACTCCGGCCGGGTACTCGGTGATACACTGCCCAAGATTGGATTGCAGGGGTGGGGTGGTTGCAGTCTGTTTCAAGACTGATCTGGGCCTCATGAGTGTAGTAGTGGGGGAGACTGAGTCCTTTGATTGTACAGTGGTAGCAGGTGTAGGTGTTTGAAGACTGGTATTATTGCCGATCTTGTTGGTTCTGTGCACTTGGCTTGCATCACCGAGACCTGGCTGGATGAAAATCCAGGCCCCATGTTGGAGGCCATGACTCCGGCCGGGTACTCGGTGATACACCACCCAAGATTGGATTGCAGGGGTGGGGTGTTTCAAGACTGATCTGGGCCTCACAAGTGTAGTAGTGGGGGAGACTGAGTCCTTTGATTGTACAGTGGTAGCAGGTGTAGGTGTCTGAATCATACTCATCTACTGTCCACCCGGGGATGGGAAATGTTTCTTACAGGAAGTGGCAGACTTCATCGTTGACATGTTGTTTGAGTCACCCAGATTGATGGTTCTGGGTGACTTTAACACCTGGATCGATGATGAATTCTCACAATTTGGTAATCACTTCCTCCAATTAATGACTTCTGTGGGCCTGACACAGGTGGTTTCCACTGCTACCTATAAATCTGGGCACTCTCTGGACTTAGTCTTTCTTCTAGGGATTGATACTTCCGATTTGGGGGTGGAACCAGTCGCATGGTCAGATCATTACACCGTGAGGTTCAGTTTTTGCACCCCCCCCCGAGAAGGGCTACCCCTGTGGAGATGGTTAGGTACCGTCCTTTACGGGATATTACTCCTCAAGGCCTTGCGATGGTCCTTGACCTCTCGTCCCCCATGTTGGCGAGCAGTAGTCCAGAGACCCTGGTGGCAGCCAATAATAAGGCTGTTATGATGGCTCTGGATCCTATTGCTCCTGTTCGTGTACACCCCTTTTCCCTTTGCCCCAAGTCCCCTTGGTTTGATGGGACACTGAGGGTGATTCAGAGACAGAGGTGAAGGTTGGAGCGTTGCTGGTGCAGGTCCGCACTTGATGCCGACTGCCTTAGATTGGTGGACCATTATTCCGTCTATCAATCTGCAATCACCCGTAAGAAGGCAGAATTCCTGTCCAGGGAGATGGCAGTTGCTAGGAACCAACCGGCTCAGCTATTTTGAATTGTAGACAGACTGTGCAGCCCAGGCTATCTGCAAGTTCGGAAAGCCTTTTCACAATTAGAGTGCGAGAAGCTTGCTTGTTTCTTCGCAAATAAGGTGGCAGACATCAGGGCGGATCTGTGTCCAGCAAACTCTAAGGGGGTTGCTGCTGAACAACGTGAGTTCACAGTACCTCAATGTTTTTGGAGTTTCTTCGGTCGACTTGATTTCATGGATGTCATGAGGATTATCCATAGTGTACACCCTACTAGCTATAGTTTGGACCCTGGATCGACCTCCCTATTGTTGGGTTGTAGTGATATCATCGGTCCAATCCTTGTGCGAATAGTCTGGTGCCTCTTGGAGTCGGATGAGTTTCCTAGCTCCCTGAAAGAGGCGGTGGAGACACCTTTCTTGAAGAAAGCTACCTTGGACCCAGACTGTTTCACAAACTACAGACCTATCTCAAACCTACCCTTTATTGGGAAAGTGATTGAGAAGGTAGTGATGGCCCAATTGGAAGACCATTTAACCATCCACGACATCTACGAGTCCTTCCAACCCAGTTTTTGTAAAAGACATAGCACTGAGACTATGCTGGTTCAGGTGCTTAATGATCTTCTGAGGGCAAGAGATCAGAAGAGACATTCTATTCTGGTTCTTCTTGATCTCTCATCAGCCTTTGATACCGTGAATCACTTGGTGTTGATAGCATGCCTGAGGCAGATTTGTGGAATATTGGGAATTGTCTTTCGATGGTTCACCTCATTCCTCACTGGGAGATCACAAAGAGTTGTGTCTGGCGTTTTTTCCTCAAGCCCAACTCCTTTGTTGTGTGGCGTGCCTCAGGGTTCAGTGCTGTCTCCCATGTTATTCATGGTATATATGCTGCCCCTTGGAGACATTATAAGACTGTATGAGCTGAGGTTTCACTGCTATGCAGATGATACCCAGCTATACCTGTCTTTTGCACCTGACCAGAATGGAGCTCTCTCTTTGTTTAACAACTGTCTGAAAGAAATCCAGGAGTGGATGGATTCTAGTTGGCTGAAGTTGAACTCCGAAAAGACAGAGGTTTTGGTTGTAGATCCGGGTCGTCAGATAGAGGGGTCATTGGTTGGTGCGCCCTTAGGAATTTTTCTTGGCGGCGTTTCACTTCCAGCATCTGAACAGGTGCGTAACCTGGGGGTCATCTTGGATGACAGGCTGACACTACAGTCACAAGTGTCAGCAGTTGTCAAGACTTCCTTTTACCATCTCAGGAATATTGCCAGAGTTAAGCACCTTGTTCCATCTGACACGTTACCAACGTTGGTCCATGCCTTTGTGTCCTCACATTTGGACTACTGCAACTTCCTGTACTTTGGGCTTTCTGGTATTGAAATCCACTGCCTACAGCAAGTGCAGAATGCAGCATCCCGGGTTTTGACTGGGACAAGTAGGTCCTGTCATATCACCCAGGTACTGCACGAACTGCACTGGCTACCTATATGGTGGTGAATCACCTTTAAAGTCAGTTTACTAACTTTCAAAGCCCTACACGATCGGGGTCTAGCCTTTCTGAAAGAACTCCTGGTTCCCTACTGCCCCGGTTGATTGCTTCACTTGGCCAATGAGGGGTTGCTAAAGATTCCAAGAGTGAGTTTGAAATCATCTGGTTGTAGAGCATTTTCCTGTGCTGCACCCACTCTTTGGAATTCTCTACCACGCCAGTTATGGGAGTGCACCTCCGTGGAGGAATTTAAAAGGGGTTTAAAAACCCATTTTTTTCCAAATGACTTTCTTGGAGCATTGATTGCACTGAAATTGTTGATTATAATGCAGTTTTATCTGTGTTTTTATATTGAATTTTAATGTTTGATTTGTATTGTTTCATTTTGTACAGCGCCTTGATAGTGGAAAGGCGCTTTATAAATAAACTTATTATTATTATTATTATTATTATGACCCTCTCACTAAGAAGGAAAGGATGGTTTTATTTAACTCTATCAAACCCTTCTTAGTGACAACAAAGTATGTGATTTGGGGGGGTGACTTTAATTGTGTGGTGGATGGTGGGGATAGGAGTGCAAAAACTATGAAAATGCATTGCGACTCCAATTGTCTTCTTAATATACTGGCTCAAAGCCACTTATGAGATACATATCGGTCTGTACATCAGAAGGGAGGCCATACCTGTTTTCAAGGAGCACTGTCAACTAGGATTGATTTTGTGTTTACTAAATCTAATATTGGGGTAGGAAAAGCAGTAATGATACCTTTAAAGATTTCAGACCATGTCATACTCCACATCATCTTGGATAACATTAATGGTCCTACTTATGGGAGAGGATATTGGAAAATAAATAAAGCAGTTTTATTAGAGAAACAGTTACAGGTAGAGATTATGGAATTTCTTAGAGCTCAAATGTCAGTAGCTGGTTGACTGCTAATGTGAGTACATGGTGGGAAAGCACCAAAATGGGGTTAAAGAAAGTATTTCAAATGTATTCCACTAGACAATGACAGGATCAATATAAACAGTATCTTAAGTTGCGCTTACAGTTAAACAAAATTTACTAGATAATCAACATACAACATCTTAGTTTGATGACACAGGCCTTGAATATTAAAAAGACTTTGTTTGATATTCAATATTCTAGAGCCACCGCAATGTTACATGAACATAAGATATGTTCTCTGGGTAAAACAGGTTTTGGTGATGCTTTTAAAAGCTGTTCCCAGAGAGCGTCAGCTCGCTTTATGACTTCCCTTATAACACGTACTGGTATGGTAGTAATGGATGGCCCTAGTATCTTGGAAACTGTGTCTTTGTGTCTATCAGATATGTACACAGCTTCTACAATTGATGAGGTGGTATTGAATGACTTCTTCTCTGTCCTTGATATACCTGATGTGCCCTCAGAGTGTTTATCGGTACTTACTGTGCCCATTTCCATTAATGAAATTGAGCAGCCAATTGGAAGTCTTAAGAGAAATACTGCCCCTGGTATTGATGGACTCCCAGCTGAATTTTATCATACTTTTAAGGAATTGATTACACATGTTTTGATAGTTGTTTTTAATTGGGTATTACAAACCTTGAAGATAGATTTCCATTTTTGTATTGCTGTACAAATTTTAGTGTACAAATGTGGAGATAGGTCTTGCCTTGATAATTGGGGGTCTTTAAGTCTCTTGAATTCACACTATAAAATCTTAATGAAAATATTACATTATCGATTAATCACTTTGACATCTTATTTAATTACTTCAGCTCAAACATGCACAGTACCTAATCGTTCCATACAGCATAATTTGTTATTGATTCGAGAATTAGTGGAACAGGGTAAAGAGGCACAGATTAAGGGGTATATTATATCATTGGACCAGGAAAAGGCCTTAGATAGGGTTTCACATCACTTTATCACATGGGTTCTTACATCTTATAGTATTCCAAAAGGTTTTGTGCAATGGATCACCTCATTGTACGATAACGCACAGGCAATTCCCATGGTGAATGGGCATCTAGGAACTTACATCAATGTCTCTAGGGGAGTGCAACAGGGATGTCCATTGAGCCCTCTGCTTTATGTGTTTTGCTTAGATCCATTGTTATGGCTATTGCAACAAGATACAGGTATCGGGGTATTAGGCCACAGGGAGGGGGGGTAGAGGTACGTGTCACTGCTTATGCAGATGATGTGTGTATAATCATAGCTAATGAACAGTCAGGAGATAGAGTTTTGAACTTGACTGAAAAATATTCCCAACCAACAGGGGCATTTCTGAATAAATGGAACAGTATAATTTACCCTCTGGGAGGATTAGGCACCCTAACATACACTTGGCATGGTATTAAGGTCACTAATGAACCGTTTCAATTTTTAGGGGTTTGGTTTGGGAGTGGGGATAATAGTATATTAAACTTGAACAAAATGTTTAAATTTGCTTCTACTAAAGTAGCCATTTGGAAATCATGGAACCAAACCAAAAAAAGAAAGTGGCGGTGGTCAAGACATTTTTTATTCCAAACTTTTTATTCATTAGTGCCATCTGCCCCTTGCCTCAGATGTTAGAAAAATACCTCTTGGGGCTAGTATTTCAGGTCATATGGCGTAGCCGGCTGAATCCTATTAAGAGGGAAATTTTGTATCTTCCAGTGAAGAAAGGGGGATTAAATTCGATTAACCCAATTCTGTTTTTTTTTTTTACAATATTTTTCCGTAACAATTTAGTTGATCTAACCAAACCAAATACAGCACTGTGGATCCCTTTTGCTGAAAACAGGATTAGACCTCTTTATCAAACATGGGAGAAACAGGAAGTGTTGACAGCTCAAGTTAAAACTAAATGTGTATTTTTCAGACCAGCTCTCGGAAAGTTAAAACAGTGGAACTTAAGTATCTTTACTTCCACCACTACTAAAGTATTATATGATAAGATACTAAACCAAATTAGTGTACCACAGGTCCAATTTATAGGAGTAGCCTCACAACATTTTCGTAATGTTTTGGAGACATTAAGGGATCCATGCATCCCGCCTAGACTTTGGGATGTCACTTGGTTAAGTGCATATGGTCGTCTATGTGTTAAGGGAAATGCGAAGCATAAAAAATGGGAGGAAAGAATGTGCCCAAGACCAAGTTGTGTGGAACAGGAAGAATCAATGAATCATTTTCTTATTCTTTGTCCATTTGTGAAGGAAATGTGTGGGCTGTTGGCACAGGGGTGGAGCCACTCCCATTGGGGTAAGCTTACTTATGCTGAAGTGGTGGGAAGTTTTAGTAAGACAGATCTAGGCTTACCAGATGACATGGTACGATTACTTCTTTCCTTTATAAAGTTTATTTTATGGCAAGTCTGATGTAAGTTTGTATTGCAACAGATAACTCAAGATCCAGTGAAGGTTATTCAAATCATTGAAACTTGAATAAGTAAGCAATGTCTGTTTGAACAACAGTACATGAATGCTAGTATATGGAAGATTAGGTGGACAGTAGTCCCATTTATGAAAGATAAAATACGATGACGTGCTGTTTGAGTGTGAATATGTTGCTGTATGTATCCATTATCTTGTTCCTGTACATTTGTTTATAGCTGCTATTTTTAATGTTTTCAGTTTTTTTTCAACAAAATTTTCCCCTACTCTTTTCGAGAAGTGCCATGGGATCTTTTAACATCCACCTGAACTACCACCAGAACAGTTAGATGGGACCTCAGTTTAACATCTCATCAGAAAGACAGCTCCTCAGGAGTGCAGCACCCCCCTCATGCTGCACTACAGTGTCAGTACTGGGATATAAACCCAAGTGCCTGGTGTGGGGATAGAACTCACAGCCTTCAGATCTCCTGGCCTCAGAGGCAAGTGTGCTACCTGCTGAGCCACTGACACTGACTAATAGGCAGGTCAAAGTGCAGAGATCTGCAGACTTGGCCATGGTATACTGTCTTGCCAACGCAGAACACAGCACTGACAGTTTATTATCCTCACAGAGCAAGTGTAGCTAGCAGGACAATAGGAATTAATACAGAAAATGGGCAACAAGGCAGTGCAAGTTACTGGGGATAGTCTACTTCTGATTGGCTAGAAGAATACAGGGGTTATAAGCCAATGACATGGCTGTTAGGGTTTTGGGATGGAGCACTAGTGTATTTAATTAAAGTAGGAGGTGGGACAGGTGGGCAGGAGAAAATACAGTGACAGGGCAAGATCAGGGTAAAAATACAGCTGACTAAACTTTATGGAACAAGTTCTTGCTGGCTGATCTGCCCTCTAGGCTCCCAAATCACAGCTAGAGCCTGGAGGGATGGGTCGCAGTGTTACTTCAGGGCTGGTGGCTAATTCTGCTTAAAAGAAAAACAGTCTGCAGTTTAAATTCGGCGCCAGAGATGCAGCTGAAAATCCGTAGGCAGTAGTTGAGAGTAGCAGCCAGTAGGGAGCCAGTAGCTATTCCTGCAATCCAGTAATATCCTAGGTTTCCAAGACAGAGAACTGTACCTTGCTCTTAGTCTGGCAAGCGGTCTGTATGGCGATAATGCTTGGCTGGCTGCAGACCAAGCTGGGGTGCTGATCCAGGGGGCAGCCCCAGGGGGCGGTTCGGTTCACCTAGGGGGAGAGGGAGAGAGAGAGAGAGAAAGAGACAAAGGAGATAAGTAAGTGGTCAGGTTTTAAAAACAGTTTATATGTATGCACCATGGGAGTGCCCTTAGTTTTAACAGTGATGGGGGAAGGGGAATTACAGTGAAAGGGGTGATGCAAGGGATCAGGATAGCAAGAGTTGAGAGTGGGGGGAGGGGGACACATCTACGTCTGGTGCCAGAGGTGTTCAGACCAAACAAAGGAGAAAAGAATAGCAGTTGAAGGTGCAAAAGTAGAAGTGAGGATTTGGATGTGAGCAGGGAGAGGAATTGATTCAGCAGAGGGTGTTTGTAGAGCCTATGAAAACGTAGCAAGGGTTAGCCAAAACAGAGACTCCTACAGAAATGAGTCTGGTGCTCTCATCAAGCAGTAAAACTTAAATCAGTAAGACTCAGCATAAATAAAAAAAAACAAAAAACGGTTCAGTCGGTAGAAATCTAACGGTTTTGCGTAGCCTCAGAGCATAACAGTCTGGTTAGGTAACAAAAAATCCCATTCAATTAAATTATCAATACTACCTAAGTTCAGTGGCAGGAATACAATTAGTACAGAACATACAGCAACAGGGCAAGATCAGGGTAAAAGTACAGCTAATTAAACTTTATGGAATAAGTTCTTGCTGGCTGATCTGTACTCTAGTCTCCTGAATCACAGCTAGAGCTTGGAGAGATGGGTTGCAGTGTTACTTCAGGGCTGGTGGCTAATTATGCTTAAAAGAAAAACAAAGACTGTTAAAACTAAGGGCACTCCCATGGTGCATACATAGAAACTGTTTTTAAAACCTGACCACTTACTTATCTCCTTTGTCTCTTTCTCTCTCTCTCTCTCTCTCTCTCTCCCCCTAGGTGAACCGTCCCCCAGGGCTACCCCCCCATAAAGTTTAATTAGCTGTACTTTTTTTTCCTTCTAATTACTCTGACTAGGTTATAAACCCAGCAACTTATCTGGAATGGATATCATTAACTGCAGGTACTGTGGAACAATTTTCAGAAGGACAGTCTTACAGGATTTAGGACACTGTCCTACATGCTGGGCTTTTGGAGATCTTAGGGCTCAGCTCCGGGCAGCATGGGCAGAGATTGCACGCCTCAAATTTCATATTCAAGAGGAAATACATTATAAGAACCACCCGCCATTTCCCCAGCATCCAACAGAAAAACCTCAACCTCAGAGGGTAGTTGGTCCAGGAGGTTGGCAGGTGGTTAGGAGGGCAAATCGGGTGCCCCATCACTCTCTGCTCTCCAACATATTACCTCCAAAAACCATATAAACACTACAAACAGGTATCTGCCTCTATCTCTGAAATCAAACAAAGAGGCAGAAGACACTGCAGAGCAGGACACTGCAGCACAGGAGCTAGCACAACAAAACTCACCCAAATCAGGAACCAAAACAAAAAAAGCAAAAAGGAAATCCAAAAAACTTCTGATCCTAGGAGACTCCATGATTCGGGGAGTTGATACCCATCTCCAGCCAGGGGTAATGGTCAGATGTCTCCCAGGTACATCAGCATGGAGAGACACTGACCGCATTGCTAAAATTGTTCACAAAGCAGGAGAAAACATTGATGTCCTAGTACACATAGGGACAAATGATCTCGCCAGCTGGTCAGTTGTGGAGACCAAGGAACACCTGACCAGGCTGGGTGACAAACTATCATCTATTTCGCCCAGCATCTCCTTCTCTGAGATCCTGCCAGTCTGGGAGAGAAATTTGATGGACTGCATCTTACTAAGGAGGGAGTCAGTGCATTGGGGCAGAAGTTTGACATCTTTGCAGAATATTTAAACTAGCAAATGGGGAGAGGGGTGCAGCACCCCATACGTTGAATAGGAAGAACACCCCTCCCCCCTCAGCTAGTGGTCAAACAGGGATTCAGCATGTTTGCAGTTCATTTGCATCACCAGGTAAGAAAAAAGGTTTGTCTCCCCATACGACGCACAGGGGTAATGCCAAACCTCACCCAACAACTAACACACCAAAATCTGGCCAATGGAAAATCATGTACACTAATGCTCACAGCCTGGGAAATAAGATCCCAGACCTGCAGGCAATAATGTCAGAGGCTAAACTGGACATAGTAGCAATTAGTGAGACATGGTTTACCAGTAACCACACTTAGGAGACTTCAGTACCTGGCTATGTATTGTTCAGAAGAGACCGAGGTGCAAAAGGGGGAGGAGTGGCCCTGTATGTCAATGAAAATATCAAAGCTACAGAAATTCAGAATACATATAAGGAGCCAGAAGAACTGTGGGTCACCCTGGAAACAGGAAATGGGACAGCCATAAGAAAGGTTGTCTACAGGCCCCAGACCAGGGGAGGACATAAACACATTACTGTTAGAAGATAACAAACATGACAGCTAAAGGGGAGGTTCTGATAATGGGAGATTCTAACATGCCGGATACAGATTGGTCAATACCAGCAGGAACATCTGCCAGAAGTAGACACATAGTGGATTCCTGCAGGGGGGGGGGCCTCAAACAACTGGTACAGCAACCCACAAGAGACAGGGCTATCCTAGATCTAGTACTGACTAACAAGGAAGGGATCACAGATCTCCAGGTAGAAGGTCACCTGGGGGCCAGTGACCATCACATGGTATGGTTCAATTTGGCTACTACATCTAAATCATCCCATCCCATTCCAAGACAAAAATATGGGACTTCAGAGGAGCTGACTTTGATAAGATGGCCAACAGAGTTAAGCTAGCCCTGGCAAAAAGAAACACAGGTGAGGGGGTACGGGCAAAGTGGGCAAGCATTAAGGATGCAATACTTGAAGCAACATCCCATTGTGTTAGACAGAAAAGGAAGTGCAAAGAAGAAGGAAACCACTTTGGTTCTCAAATACAGTAGCAGAAAAGGTCAGAGCCAAAGGCTGACCTTCAGGAAATATAAAGGAACACAGCAGGATGAAGATAGGAGGCATACCAAAGTGCCCCTACGGGAAGCAGGGAAGGCAGTAAGGCAGACACAGTCCCAAACTGAGGAAACACTAGCACAAACAGTAAAGAAGGTGACAAGACTTTCTATAGATACATTAGTGAAAGGAGAAAGTCCAGAGGGGTATTAAGCTTAATGGAGAAAAGGAGCATGTGAGGAGGAGGACCCTGTAAAGGCATCTATCCTAAATAGATACTTTTGCTCAGTATTTACTGAAGAGAAGGTAGGGCAGGGCCCACAGCTCAGCATCATGGACACCGGGGAGGGGAGGGAGCACTACTCCTTCACAAAAGAAAGGGTCCACAAGACTTTGCTAGCTTCAGGGTGGATAAGGCAATGGGGCCTGATGGTATACATCCCAGGGTACTTAGGAGCTAAAGGTGGAGCTAGCAGAGCCATTAGCAGAACTGTTTAGTGAGTCTCTGAGCACAGGAGAGGTCCCAGAAGACTGGAGAAGGGCTCATGTGATCCCGCCCACAAGAGTGGTAGCAGGGAGGAGGCGGGAACTACAGACCAGTCAGTCTTACCTCAGTAGTGGGCAAGATTATGGAGGCACTCTTAAGGAAAGGATAGTGCAACACCTGGAATCTATAGGGGCCAGGATCCAAGACAGCATGGGTTTACAAAGGAAGGTCCTGTCAAACTAATCTCATAGATTTCTTTGACTGGGTAACCAGAGTGGTGGACCAAGGGGAGCAGTTGATATCGCCTACCTTGACTTCAGCAAAGCTTTTGACACTGTTCCACATAGAAGATTGATAAAAAGCCGGGTAGGCTCGGGTGGGTCAGAAGTTGGTCAACTGGGTGGCAAACTGGTTGACGGGCAGAAAAGAGGGTGGTAAAATGGTATACAATCAGAAGAGATGCAAGTCACAAGTGGGGTACCTCAGGGATCAGTCCTGGGGCCAGTCCTCTTCAACATCTACATTAGTGACCTTGCAGATGGACTAGAGGGTAAGGCTTGTCTGTTTGCAGATGACACCAAGATCTGCAACAGAGTAGATGATCCAGATGGGGTGGGCAGAATGAGAAGAGATCTGGATAAACTAGCAAAATGGTCAGAAGAGTGGCAACTGGGATTTAATGCAAGAAGTGCAAAATCATGCACATAGGAAGAGAAACCCTGAAGCCACCTATAGGCTGGGAGGAGTTGCTAGCAGTCACAAGGAAGAAAGAGACTTGGGCATCATCATCACTGATGACTTGAAATCATCAAGCATACCTCTAAAGCAGTAGGTAAGGCTAGGGGGTGTTAGAGTGTATTAGTAGGGGTATCACAAGTCATAAGAGGGAGTAATAATCCTCTTTACAAGACACTGGTTAGGCCCCATCTGGAGTACTGCATGCAGTATTGGAGGCCACACCTTCACAAGGACATTAACCAAATTGAGGCAGTCCAGAGAAGGGCAACCAAATGGTGCAGGGACTGCATCAGAAGACATATGAGGACAGATTAACAGAGCTCAATATGTATACCCTTGAGCAAGGAGGGAGAGGTGATATGATCGAGGCATTCAAACACCTTAAGGGCATTAACAAGGTGAAAGAGTCTAACATGTTTAAATATAAGAAAATAGCAGGACAAGAGGACACAGCATGAGATTAGAGGGGGGCCGATTAAGGGGGAATGTGAGGAAATTCATTTTCACAGAAAGGGTGGTGAATGCATGGAATGACTTACCACAAGAAGTGGTGGCCAGGAATACAGTGCAGGGCTTCAAACAGGCATGGGATAGACATAAGGGAGCAATACAAATGGCTATGAATAGATAGGCCACTGACAGAGCAAAGGCTGATGGCACATTTATAAGGTAGAAAAAGAAATGGGCAGACTGGATGGGCCTTGCGGTCCTTATCTGCCGTCAACTTCTATGTTTCTATGTTTCCTACAGAAATGAGTCCTAAAGCACAAACACAAGAATCACCTAAAGTCCCAAAGCACAAACACAACCACAAAAATCACCCAAAATCAGTAAGTGCCCCTGCAGCAAAGTACTGTACTGACCCAGAACCCTCACATACCACAACCACAAGAACCAGCCGAAATCTAGAATTCCCACATAATACAATACTGTACTGAACCGGAATCCTGACATAACCGAACATCTCACAGCTTCACCTTCAGTGAAGAAAAAAAACATTAAAAAACAATAATAAAAAACAACATCCCTCCTAAATCAACATCCTTCTCAAACACCATTGTACATAACCATTTTTGGCACAAACGTTTTACACCATAATCACCCCAAGCACTGAAAAGCACTGCTAGGCACTTACAGCAGTTAAGACTGCATAAACACATAACCCACTTTAACGCATAAACCACGGATATCCTGAGAGGAACCTACAATGCCGGTGTGACATCCCTCTCAGTGACATCCTCAACAGCGTCAAAACCCGTCGACACCCCTGACACTGATGCATCTCCGCAACACCGCGACACCCAATGCGGGGGGGGGGGGCTGTGCCCCTTGCAGCCCCGCTACTTTAGATATCTAACTCCACGTCGCACAGAAAGTGGAGTTAGATATATACCTCCCCGTCACCACAAGGTCCATCACTGCCGATACAGGCGCGGTCAGGGTTTTGCTGTAGGGGGTTCACTGTACCGGTGTCGCCATAGAGATGGCATACCTCCTGGGGAATACATTTAAGCAGGTTTGACTGTAATATCATTTTGATCATTTTTTTTGATAAAGTAGTTTTTCTGTCTGCTGGATTTTGATGACATTTTTTTTCCTTTGGTAAACTGATCTATGTAGGCTTCCACAGTTACAGTTCTGTGACTTTGTAGTTTTTCTATGTGTGACTTTGTGCTTACTGTGCTCCCCTTTTTGTAATTTTTGGTGTGATTATGTGCTTACTGTGCTCCCTGACCCTTCCCATTCCATTAAGTGCTACAGTGCTGTACTGTTTTTGTTTTTATAACGGATAATGGAGCAGTGATTTTTTTTTAATATGACTTCATGGCTGTTAAAAAGAAGATATGGAGCAGAAATAAACATGATGGTATGTGCCAGTAGAGAAAACTTTTTGTGTTTTATTTTAAAAACGTTAGCATCACACAGAGAAAAAAGACAAGGTAAGTGCTGCAAATGGCAGCATAACATGACGTTAGTCTGCAGTATGTGACAGTAGAGAGAGAGGTCCACAATCGAGAGAGAGATAGAGAGAGAGAGAGAGATGGTTGCTAACTATCTCTGTGCTGAAAAGGTATGGTTTATGGAGCTCACTCTCAGGTCATAGAATTTTCAATCTTGTACAGTACATGTGATAGTGGAACAGCACACTGCTAGTAAGATTTTACCAAGACTGAAGGCTATTTTATTGTTGTTGTTTAAACAAATGTACTCATATATTGATCTGCATTTAGGCTAAGGACCAGGATGCCCAGGCATTGAGCTAAATCAATGCATGTTCATGTGGCACACTTCAAACAACTACATTTTTTGAGTCCCGCACATGGATTCCTTTTTACTGCTGTCATCTAACTGGAGATCCTTACTTTTTGGAGTTCAATTTTTATTTGATTTCTACTTTGCATATGTTCAGTTAAAAACAAAAAAAAACATTTTCTGTGTTGCAAAGAATCCTAGGTAACACATTTGGAACTTTATGACATCAAAGGATTCAGACAGAATTTGGAATATTTTGAGAACTACATATAGAAGAGTGTATGGGTGACCATATACAACAAGGCTATGTTTCCATGGAGGAGATATGATGACATTATACAGACCACAAGAGTGAAGCTTGAGAGAAATGTATAATGACATCACACCCCCAAGACACTAACATGTTTTAAATAAAATACAAAAAGCTTTTTCTTTTGCCACCTACCATCCAGTTTACTTCTGCTCCATATCTGTCCTGGGGTCAGTCAATATGTTCATCAGCAACATGGGGGAGTGAATCCAGGGCTGAATGTGACTATTTTCAGATGACACTGAACCCTGTGGTGGATTTCACAATATGGAGGGGATAAGGGAAGTGCAGAGACAGAGAGAGAGAGATCTGCAAAGTAGCTGGAAAATTGATCTAAAGTATGGCAAATGAAATTCAATGTCAAGAAGTGGAAAGTGATATACTTAGGAAACAAACCCCCAGTAACGGAGTGTTGGATGGAAGGGGGTACAAAAGGACACAACATTAGAGGAGAGAGACCTAAGAATCATCAATAGTGACTTCCTTAAACAAGCCAGCCAATGTAACAAAGCCTTAAACACGTCTAACAGGATGCTGAGGTGCATTGGGAGGAGGTTCAAAAGTAGGAAAGAGAAGATACTGTTACCTCTTTATAGGCCATTGATGAGAACACACATGGAGTACTGTGCCCAGTTCTGCAGTCCCCACCTGAAAATGGAGAGGGGCAGGCTAGAGCTGGTACAACATAGGGTGACCAAGATGATTTAGGGCCAGGAGGGCAGATACTATGAGGATCGGCTAAAGGTGCTGAACATGTATTCAATCAAAATCAGATGAGAGAGTGGGAACATGATAGAAACCTTCAAGTTCCTGAAAGAATAAACAAGCTGAATTGTAAAGAGCTATTTACCGGAAATCAAGAGACTAGGCCATGAGGTCATGAGTGGAATTTAATGAGGGAAGGTTCAAAGAGGATATAAGGAAGTATTATTTTTCAGAAAGAGTGCTTGAGCCATGGAATGGTCTGCTGGCAGAGGTAGTGGGTGCCAAAACTGTAAGTGGCTTCAAACATGGCACATACAGAGCCAAGGGCATTGTAGCTACTCAGAGGAATGAAGAAGGTGGAAACATGGAAAAAAACAAGGAAAACAGAGTAAGAAAAGACCTCACAGGGACAACAGGTCCTGGGGTATGATAGGAAAATATGGGCAGACGGGAAGGACCATTGGTCTTTTTCTGCAATCATCATCCATGTTTCTACATATGGGTTTGACACTTATAAAAAGATCAACTTTCTGGCCACCATAAATCCTGTTGCACTTGTATTTGAAAAGAATTATGAACCGGACCTTGAGACTTTTTTTTTAATCAAAATCGACAGATGAACATTTTTTTAATACAAGTAATGAAGATAGAAATTATATAAAAAGGTTAAAGACAGATTAGGGGAGATCAATAATCATTTTAAATACCTTTGACTATGTCAAAGAAGTGCAACATCAATTGTTGAATGACTGCTTCAACAGACTGCTCCACAGAGTAATACAATCATATCTAATGATGATTTTCAAAAACAGATTAATGCATATTTGAAATGACATGTATGAATAAAGTTATCTGTCTTCAGTTAAATTTTTCTGATGGCATCTAATCCTGCTGTAACCATTAGCTATGTTCTCTGAAAGATTCAGAAATCATTAATTAATCCACCAAGGAGACTGAAAAGTTGCCAGACTGGGATCTTTGTTAGAACCCTTGTCAATATTTATTGATAGCTTTTTTAAGTACTGTAGCTACTTTCCATGCTTCTTCATACATTAGAGATCTAACTGAAGTGATAAAAATTCTGGGAGATTTTGAATTGCATCAGAACGGGCTCCTGGTAACCCTCAATGTGAAGGTTTTGTATACAGATATTGTATATGAGGTCAGCCTTGGAGCAGTTAAGAACTATTTGGAAGAACACAGTCTCTTGTCTCCATCTGTGTTTGAATCTATTGTGAGACTTACTGAAATTGCTTTAACCTGCAACAGTTTTGGGTTCATGGGGCAGCATTTTCTGAAGACCCAGGGCACCAATAAGGGGGGCTAGTTTAGCTCCTTGCTGTGTTAATTGATTCTTGAGTCTGTGGGAAAAGGAGGTTGTTCATAAACCATGTTTTCTAGATTGGATTGATATGGTCACTGGTTTATCAATGATATACTGATGGTGTGGCTGGGATCTGCAGGTGAGCCATATGAATTTGTTTTGTTTTTAGAAGCTTCAAATTCAAACTTGCATTTTCTGTCACTTATAACAGACACTATTCACATTATGGACATAACTATTCTGAAGGATGAAAATGTCTGGATCCAAACTGATCTGTATCGTCAACCTACTGATACAAATTTTGTGTTATTGGCCCCTAGTAATCATCACTGCCATAGCACTGATAACATTCCAAAGAGCCAGTTTCTTAGAATCTGCCATAACTGCAGTCAGGAAAATACATTTCAGGAAACAGTGTATGAGCTGGCTAATTAATTTTGTGCACAGACTTATCAAGAAGAGCTACTACCTGAGGCTAATTTGTTAGTTGAAAGTTAGGAAGGGGAAAACATTAATTCAAGAAATGGGGAATACAGAACATCGCAAAGATGTACTGATTCCTAGAGGTCTGGAAGTTCATTTTGTTGCTTCCTTTACAGCACAGTCCAATAGTGAATCAATATTTATTCATAGGATTTGGGACATCATTTGAACTAATCCAGTACTATGAGAGCTAATGCCAATATCCCCTAAAATGAGATTGCACCCCCCACGAGGCAAGAACCACAAAATGGGTATAAAGTTCATCCATTTAATATAGATAAAGCATGCAGTACATCTCAGTAAAATCAGAAGTGGTCATACCACATTTTTTGGCACTGAACCTCAACTGCCTTCTTCCTGACCACTCCTTGAGTTTCCCAAGATCCCTAAATGTTTTTTCCCCACCTCCTAATTGTCCACCCTATTTCAGATTTTGGTATAGTCTGTAGAAAGGCATACTTTCCTTTCCATTTCCTCTGCAATGTCACTTATGAAGACGCTGAAGAGGACTGGTCCCAATACTGAGCCCTGCAGCACCCCCGATCACTCTTCCATCATTAGAGTAAGTGTCATTAACCACCACTCTCTGTCGCCTACCCATTAAGCAGTTTCTAACCCAGTTCACCACTTTGGATCCCGCTTCTAGGCTGCTCAGTTTCGTAATCAGTCTCCTGTGTGGTACAGTGCCAAAGGCCTTGCTAAGATCCAGATAGGCCAGGCCCCTTGCCCCCCCTCCGATCTATCTCCCTGGTCACCCAGTCAAAGAAATCAATCCGGTTCATCTGGCATGACCTCTCCTCTCATAAACTCATGCTACCTTTGGTCTTGCAGCCCACTGTATTGAAGATGTTCTACCATCCTTAGATGTATTACTGTTCTGGAGAATGACATTCTGGACTTTGACATTGCAAGGTCTGCATCCACCATTCTAACAGAAGATTTGAGCTATCACTATTTCTAACATAGATCCCTCTCTCCTCCATCTGTGTTTCTCTCCTTTGGTTGGTGATCTTTGGATGAAAGACAGCTATAAGGGAGCTAGGTATACCTATATGTGATGTAATAATTCCTTCTGCAATTAGTTATGTTTCACTCTGTTATACAGCATCTGTTTTGATAGACAACTGCTAGGTAGTACATTTACTGGGTTTCGTGGTCTTATATTTTTCTCTGTAAACATTTTTTTGAAATATTCTCTGCAATAATTCTTTATATTTAATTTTCCAAGGTGTATAATTATTGTCCTGTATATATTTATTATTTATAGTTTTCAATGTGCCAATTTTTATATGAACCTTTTAATTTATTGGCTGTTTTTACCTTCATAAATTCATTGTGGCAATGAGTGTTCTAATTGAGATTCATATTCAGTATTTTTAAGTTCATATGTGAACATAGAAATACATTATTGTGATTGCATAATGCCAATATGATACATGGGTGTGTAATGGATGGCTTTATACTTCATAGAGAGTATGCATGATATGGTATTATATATCAGTGAGTTTAGGGCTGGCAGTATAGCCTAGAGGTTAGAGGAATGAGGTGTGAATGAGCTTGGTACATCCAGTAGACCAGACCTGAGTTTGATTCTCACAGCATCCACTTGCACACTGTGTGACTCTGAGCAAGTCACTTAACCACCCAGTGCTCCCAGGTCACCCCTGAAAACAGGCACTTGTGCCTAGTGGGCCTTACCCAGTTACCAAAAGACTAAAATAAAAAAAAAATATTTTATATTCATTCTTCTCTATTTGTTATGCATTTTAGAAACACTCTTTCATCTGGTTACTATGTGATCTCTTTTTAGGAAGATCAGATTCCCACCCTGAAGAAGATCACACGACACATCTATGTGACGATCAAAAATTAATCCCTCAAATAAATCTTACCTAGATATTTATTATTACTACAGTGAACGCATATATCTATGAGCATAGATCTTTGTGAACTTCTTATATCTAATGATGATTTTCATATTGTCATATTTGCTATTTGTATAGTGTTTTTCCACTTTGTTCTTTTTATGTTGTTTTATAATTATTTAGGTACTATAGACTGATAATATAGTCTTTATGACCTCACTTCTTGTGGACTATAACAGCTATCAATATTGTTGTTAGAGTTACCCTTAATACAACACCAGGTGGTCTGAAATGGCATTGGTTGAATTTGTCTCTGTGGGATCACATTTGTGTTTTCTTGTCCTGTATTGTGCTGAGAGATCTGGTAAGTAATAAAATAGAGAATAATACCTGGGTAGTGTGTATAGCAAGAATTTTGCACACACCCGAGGTATTGGATGCTAAGTAAACACCAAGAGTAAAGCATAATGGGTTTATACAAGCATCCAACACTGAAGGTGTGTGTAAAAGTTCGAGTTGTACACATTACTCTGTGTGTTGTTTTATATAGTGCTGTGGAGCATTTTTTTCACCACTGCAATTACAAAAATTGAAATCAATCTCCATGCCAGTAGCTGCAGTTGGGTTGAAGCGTGGTTTAAATTTTTACCTTTTTTTTACTTTAGCTGCAGCCTCCCCAGAAGTACCAAGTATACAGAAAGGAACTGAAGTAAAACAAGTTCATGACTGTAAAACACTTTCTCAGGAGTCCGAGTGAGTGGAAAGAGAGCCAATGAAGTGTGTGTTAAGAAGAGGAGGATGCAATGGACGCATACATGGAGTGAGAGAAACCAGACACATGTTCACCACTAAAACCAGTTGATTATAACAGTAAATTATAATCAGGCTTTCCTATGGGCAAAAATGCTCCCCATTTATTACTGTATATTACTTTTAAATCTATTGATGGTGTAAACTAATTTTTGAATTGATACTGACCCCCTTTTGTATTGCAGTGTGTGCTTGGGCTTTGGTTGTTAGAGTCTACCATTTTGTAAGCCTCATTAAACAATTAGCACCATTCTGCTTTCAGATCTGACACATTTCTGCAGGTTAAATAACATCTATTACTGTAGCACATGCATTCCGTGTGGCACAGTAGGTCAATGACAGAGAATCTTCTGGGATTTGTAGTCTCTGAGCATAATTCTTCATTACTGATCTAGATAAGATGAGTACAAATCTCTGTATTTCCCAGTACAACTGATATTAGCTCACTAGACATGCATCATTACCTATTAATTTAAAAAAAGATAGAATAGAATCCCCAACAGAAACTACATCAGTTCTTTCATAAAGCTTCTATTCAGCAATAATTCAGGGTGTAAAAAACTGACTACAAATGTACAATAAAATGCTTTAGTGGAGTGACTTTTTAGCCGCTGAGTTGCATGCCATGGATGAGAACCGTGCAATATAGTTTTGCCAGCTCAGCCCTTTCCAAATTACAGTAACTTTTTTGTTATGTTTGGTGTGATGCGAAGAGCCTGATTTTCAGAGGGCCACAAGGTGGAGGGTGATGCCCAACTTGCTAGTGCAGAGATAAAAACTCCACACTGGAGATTCACAGACAAACTGCTATTTTCAACAGTTTGTCCACAAGGGTGTCAAATGCCCTCACTCTGTACACATGCTACACCTTGTCATACCAGCTAAAACAAGGGCGCTGAAAAATATTTTCAAGCTGCCATAAAGCTGCGGAAAAGGTTGTAAAATGTCAACCCCTGAGATCCTGCACGTGTAGTAGGAACTGCTGAAGTACGTTTGGCCTCCCAATGTGTTACTTTTTGTGCTTATGTGCCAGATTTTTGGCCTTCTGAAAACTGGGCACCAGGCTCATTCCCAGGATATTGCTGAGTGGAGGGGTATTATTAGCAGGGTGTCTTGGGTTTTCCCCCTAATAAATGTTTTCCGTTTTATGTGTTTATACTATCTATATCATCTGCTACATTTTGAAGGCACCGTCTTTTGAAACTACACAGTAAACAATTATGAATTGCAAGAAACACTGTAGGAATACCAGCATTCTTATAAAAGGTCCAGTTTTGATTTTTTACAGTTCATTTATCCAGTGTAGTACATTAACTGCTAGATCACACTGCCTCCATTTGCTTGTGTTTCCCCATAAAATGTTCCTTCAAAAAATGTCAACTTTAGTTATCATATTGGGGGCTATGCATCACCTGTGAATTATTATACTTTGTATTTGTGACTGTAGTTTACTTTTGCAACTTGAATTGCACTGTAATTTGTTTGTTGTGCCTCCTGTTTCCCCTCTCCCACTGGTCGCACCTGGAAAGAAGCCTTGGCTCAGTGTGTCTTTCCCAGTCACCAATTTTAAAATAAATAAAAAATAAATGTGGGGTCAGGTGCTCAACAATCGTATGTACCCTGCCTATGTTGCTCTGTACCCTTGGACAGGCACATGGTGCATGGTATGCATTACCATGTGCCTCTGCAGGGTGCTGGTTTGCAGCCCACCCCCAGTGCACTGTTGCATGTGAGTGGATCAAGGGACACAGGCAGGCATCCGATTGGATGCCTGCCTGGGTCTTAAAGTGGACCCCCTGCTCCATGAAAGCAGGGGATTCTGGGAAGGTGCAGATCAGAAAATTGTAAAAGTACAGGCAAGTGCCTAAATGGATGCCCCCAGCCTTTCCTGTTAGTCCAGTTGCCTGGGGCAGCATGGTGGGTGGAATTCCCTGTCCCTCTACAGTCCGCGAGTGTCAGTGTGGAGCTATGAAAAAGATACGGCAGGGTCCTTACAGCTGAATCCTGCACCCCCCACCCAGTACTCTGTGCCTTTGTGAATGAAGTGCAGGCATGCCCACAGACATGTCCCGGACCAGCCATGCACTCAGCTGCATGACTGGCTTGAGGATCCAGTGCGGATGTGACTCACATCTCTTCTGAGAATGCCACTGTGGGTACAGTCAGGTGTGTGGCATTCAATCATATGGTTGCCTACATGCCATGGATCCATGGCGTGTAGGCAATCTACACATTAATTAATTTATTTATTGAAATATTTCACCAAGAAGGCACACTGAACAACAAGTTGCTCACCTCACGGTGCGACCTGGGGGGTAGGGGAACATGAGGATTGACTACAGAAATTTGATACCAAATACAAAATCTACATTAGAATATATACAGCTAAGAAGCACGTAGACTGTAAAGTAAACAATGACTGAGTGGAATGCTAACAGTTTTAAACTAAGGAACATGAGGATACACTACTGAGATAGATACAACAACACAAAATTCACATTTGAATGCATAAAACTAAGAAGCTCGTAGTCTGTGTAAGTAAACAATGACTGAATAAAGTATTAGCATTTTTGATCTAAGGCAAACTAGCGTGCAGTGGTACAGACAGTACAATTAGCTATGGTGCATTAGACATGCAAATAAACTACAAGTGCAGTAGAGATTTAAGGCTATCTATCAGTATTAGTGCAGAGTAGTGGAGAGGAGGAGGAGGAGGGAGGAAGGAGGGTAGAAGAAGTGGGGAAGGAGGGAACGGGTAGGGACATGAGAGGCATACCAAGGTCTAACGCCTTCAGGATGCTGGGAACCCTGCCAGGGGTTGAATCAAGGCAAAGACAGAGGTGGGGTTGAGATAAAGGTAGAGAGATGAGGAGAAGGGAAGGAAGTGAGAGGCATACAAAGGTCTAGCCCCTTCAGGATGCTGAGAACCCTGACAGGGGTCAAATCAAGACAAAGATAGATGTGGGGCTGAGTTCAAAGCAAGGAGGAGAGGAGGAGGAGGAGGGAGGTAGAGACAGGTGAAGAAAGGGAGGGGAAGGGAGGAGAGGGAGCTTTTCAAGATCTAACCCCTTCAGGATGCTGAGAATCCTGCCAGGGGTCAAATCAAGCCAAATTAAAAGGAGGGGCTTAGTACAGGGTAGTGGAGATGAGGGGGAAGGAGGTAGAAGAGGGTAGAAGAAAGGTAGGGAAGGAAGTGAAGGGAGGGGAAGGCATGCCAGGATCTGATCACTACAGGATGCTGAGAACCCTGCCAGGGGTCAGGACAGGCAGAGATAGAAGTGGGAGACGGAAGATAAAAGGAGAAGAGAGGCCTGCAAAGATCTGAACCCCTCCAGGATGCTGTGAACCTTGTCAGGGGGTGAAACAAGGCAAAGGTAGAGGAGAGACAGCAGGTAACGGGTAGTGAGGACGGGGGAGGAAGAAAGAAAGGGTAGATAAGGAGAAGTAGGATAGATGTAATGGAGATAAAATTAGAGTAACATGACAGAAGGGGGTGGATTTATACTGGAGCACAGTTATAGAGGGAGGTTAATGTGGATTATAGTAGGAACAGCTAAAGGAGAGGTAGTTGTGTAGGGAAGAACTGATGGAGTAGGAGGGGGAGGAGGAGTGGCATATTTGTAGGGGGAGGGAGTTCCAGGCTTTAGGGAAGTGATAGAAAAAGGCAGACTGGCTGGTAAGTGTGAAGCGGTGGGGGGACCGCCAGAGTATGAGTGTCTGAAAATCTGAGGGAGTGGGGAGGAGGGTGTGGGGTAGAGAGAGAATAGGTGAGGTAAGGAGTGAGTTCACCCAACCAGTATTTGGAGGTGAGCCTGGCATATTAATGAATAGACCCTACCCATTCTTTTTACAAGGCTGGTTAATTATATCCCCAAAATATCATTTCTTTTCTCCTGTTTTCCAGCAGCTTCCACTTAAAGACATAGCACTTAGCCTTCAACCTAACTAATTCTCATTGATGAAAAAGTAATCTATCTTTTAGGCTAGTACCTCCATAATGGTGCAATAAAAGCTGAAAGTTATAGCTTTCCAGAAGTTTATAGTTTTTTTGGCCCCATTTTCAAATAGTTAAACATGTAAACACTGCTCTAACCAGAAGTAGTACAGTTGGATAGGTGTGGGCCTTATTCTGTGGCCCCCCCGTTCATGTCACTAACCCAGTGCAGCTGCACCCGTGCAAATAAGGGATCCCCTCCTATATACAGGGTTCAGCAATTTATACAGAGGTTTTAAAAGCAATAAGCAGCTGAAATTGCAGTGCTTTTTAATGTTTTCAGATCCCTACCTTTACTGGCATGCACAGTGGTACACATTGCCCCCCACTCCCTGTTGCCATTCTGATACTCCCTAACATGTTCAAACCTCCCTTCCCATCCCATCCACCCACTCAGGTTCCCCCACCCCTTTCCCCTGGTGGATCCCCACTTACTCCACCTGGCATCCCCCTCCCTATGACTGTGACATGCACAGCCTCTCCATCCACCACTTAAGCCGGCCACCAGCTGAGTGACAATGAACTAGCACATGACTACTGTAAAAATGTCTGAAAGGTGATCAAGGGTGGGGGAACACAAGATACCAGGGATACTGGTCATATACATGCCAGAGGGCATCTGAATGGACATGAGGGTGGTGTGGGGACCATCAGACACCAGGGCTGCTTTTAAAAGACATGTTAATTGGAATCAGAATAGCAGCTGGGGGCAGCACACCTCTGCACAATGCTTCTTTGCAGTTGTGTGTTGTGCATTGCGCAATGTGGCTAATAAGCACATAATGGCATGCAAATGGCCTCATAACACCTTGCATGCCATATGTGCATATTAGCATGCCAGCAACTGAATATGGCTCACAGGGACAGGGCAGTATCCCATTTGGGATGCCGTACCTCTCTTCCCTCTGTGAACCACTGTCCTGAAGAGAGCTGTGATAGCATAGTGCATAGTCATTGTATGCTGCTCTTCCAAAGCTCCTATTTTCAGTTAGGTAGCACACTCTGGTCAGTGCATGATACCTGTCTGAATGTGTCCCCCTTGCTAGCCATGGATGATCTCACACGCAGTGCTAAGGGGTGAGCGACACTACCTGACAGTTCTGAAAATGGGGGCCTTACTATCTAAGCTTGACAATTGTTGTTATGGCTTGGTTTGTAAATATGATATTAATATGTTATGATATTAATCACATTTATTCCCACTGTATTCTGTTTAAGCAATAAACCATGACAGGATGTGGGTTATGCTGGGATGTACCCACACCTGACGTGGTTTGGTCACAAGGCTGCAGGCCAAGTGAGTAAACCATACCAAAAGTGGGTAAATTCCAGCATAACCCACATCCTGGAGTGATTCATTGTGATTATACAATGTCTCTTTTTTGTGGCAATTAAAAATAAAGAAAAATAGATTTTTTTTTGCATTTTAAATTCTTTTTATTTAATTTATTGCTGTGCCACAAAAACTAGTCCTGGGTTGCTAGGGCTTCTGTTGGGTTGCTAGGGGTTATTGCTCCCTGTTGAAACAGCTTTTTTAAGACTTTCTCAATAATAGTCTTGGGTTGCTAAGGCTTCCATTGGGTTGCTAGGGCTTGTTGCTCCCTCTAGAAACAGCTTTTTTAAAAAACATTCTGTTACCTTTGTTTAAACTATGAAACTGCAACGCTGTGTGGCTTCACATCATGTCTTGGACAAGTAAGCTAGCAGTACTTCAAAAGGACAGCACCCAGCTGTTCATTTCCATTATCAATTGCGTTCGCTTGCTCTGAAAACAGCTTTGTACACTACAAGAGTAGTGGTGACCAGGCAATGTAAGACATGTAGAAACTTTCCAAAATTACCAGAACAGAGACCACAACAGAGATGACCAACGCTGTGTCATGGTTCACCAGAGGGCACTGGGAGTACAGGTAATGAATACAGGGTACATCCAAACTGGAGGGTTAATTGAGGAATCATCTGTAACCAGGAAGTAAAGAAGACAAAACCACTGTTCAGCTTTGGCCTGCATTGCATTTCAGAGATACATTACATTTTTGGCAAATTAAGAAGTGCACTACATGTATTTAAAAAAATAAATGGTTCTGTGGTATTGAATATGAGTTTGGTGAAGGGGGGGTGTATCAGTTCAAAAGTGACTGCATGCTTGAATCTCCTGCTTTGTGTTGTGGTTTAACAGAAAAGCATTATGGTGGTTTTAATGGTTTGCTTTTGATGGGGGCTGGAATGATTTCTTCATGTGGACATTGCAGATGAGTTTGACATGCACATTTTGCGTGGGTTATGCCAGGATTTACCATGGCAGAAAGGTAACAGTCAGAGGTTTAAAGGGTTAGTTGGTAATCAATATGGCAGATTTAATGCTTTGATTTTTTTTGGGGGGGGGCAGAGTGATTTCTTCATGTTAACATTGCAAATGAGGCTGACTGATACCTTTTGCATAGGTTATGTCAGGATTTACCATGGCAGAAAGGTGCATGTCAGCCAATCAGAGTCCCCGATTCTCAGACCCCATTGTATAATTATGATTATACTGTGGATGGTATCCAGGTTAAAGTATAAATGTTGTATTTATTACATTGTTAATTCATTCATTCAATTACTTATGATATACAGTCAGATTCTAAAAGTATTAAATATTGTCAGTTGCCAGTTTATCTTAATTTTAATGTGGACCCATGTAAGTCCTTTTTTGGTGGCTAGATAATTCAAATCAGTGTTAAAGGTATCAACCCTAAGTGTGATGATCAGATTGAAATATATGACTCTCATGATTAATTGTATTTCTGTTTAGCCTATTTTTTTGGCTCATGCTATTTCTTATTCCAGGAACCAACAGTAAATAACAACTATCTAGTGTTTCATTTTTTTTCTTTATGAAAGTACAAACCAGCCCCTTGAAATATATACAGTAGAAGTTTTAGCCGTATTCCTAGAAGCTATAGTTTATCAATAGACCATGTTAATTAATACATTATTGTGTTTTCATTTATTATTTTGGTAACTGGGTGGAGCCCAGTAGGACAATGCCCACTCACAAGGAGGACCCGGGTATGCACACAAACAAAGCCAAAATACACATGGCAATAAATAAGCAGACATGTAAAATACAGTTCCTTCATTACAGTTATATTTACATTGGTCAAGAAAGTACAGTTTATGAAAACTTTGAAGGACTATAAAGGTTTGGCCTCCCTTAGGTAGGCAGGTAAGTTGTTCCAAAGTTTACATATCAACATATGAAACAGCCAGCAGAATAAGGTCTTACAGTCTGTCAAGTCTGTTCAGTTGCAGAGCCCCTGATTCAGCAATTGCAGTCAGCCCCACCTCCCTACCTACCCTGGCCCTTCCCTTCACCCTGTCCCACCCTCTCTTAAATCACCCCACTGCCTTTTGAGTAATGACATCAAATGGGAAATAATGCTACCCCAAATCCACCCACTCTGTACAGAAGTGTCTCCAGACCTCCTTCTTGAACCTTCTCTCCATCAGCTTATAGCAGTGCTCCCTTGTGGTCTTTTTTACACTAGGTGTGGGTGAACCAGTTTGAGGAAAATTTTAACCCCCTTCCCCAAACAAGCTGAATAAATGACAATTGAACCACTTCCAAACAGTTTTTACTCCTTGTTTTCTGCCCAATTCAGTTAGCGGCAACACAAGGAGTCAGAAGGTAGCTGGAGCGGGACTGAATGATATCTGTCTAGCGCAAGAGTTGTAGGATGAACCAGACAGAGAGATTCTCTGTCATGGCTCCTCATTGGACTGGGACTCCTGCCATCAATGTAAGGTGACACCTGATTGGGCTGTGCGACGAGGAACCCATGTAGTGTACCTAGAAGGTATACGTGCTAGCTGTTTGCTCTGTGTTTGGGAACTTTGTTTATTTTTTGTTCATCTGGTTGGACTTGTGGTCATCAGCACAGCAGTGCAGATTAATCAGTCTTCTATTCTAGCCAAATAATTTAAGGAAAAACACAAAACATTATTTTAAAAGAGAGGAAATCTGTGAGGGAGAAATGGAGGGTGAGGGAGGGAAGGAGAGGGGCAAGTGAGCCTGTGTGAGGCAGCAGGCAGAGACTCAGTCTACAAGACTGCAACTCAGTGAATTGACTTTTCTGAAAGCCAAAAACATTTGGGGGTGAAAAGAAAGTTTTAAAGTAGAGTTGCTTTCTGTGAGCTAACAGGTGGGGGAGTGGAGAACAGGGGAGAGTCGGCAGAGGCTACCAGTCATCTGGGTCAGCTGCAGGCTTTGGGTTAGGCCAATTGGTGAGGTGACCCCTGATTTTTTAATTTTTTAATAACACAGAGGCTGAGCAGCATAAATTGTGTGTGTGTGTGTGTGTGTGTGTGTGTGTGTGTGTGTGTGTGTGTACCAATCTACTAGATATAGCACCAAACCTGTGTCTCAAATTTAGTTAAATCTGACAACCACTAGTGCCACTTGCTTACTGTCTTCGTGACCCCGAACAAATCAGTCAGCTCTCATCTCGTCCCAGTGCTTCGTGGGGACACCTACAAGCTTCAGCTCATTTGGGCCTTCTGTCATGTGGACTATAAATAAAAAATTAAAATAAATAAGCCTTGCTTTGGAAGGACAGTGTCACAGAGGGTTAGGCCAGGTTTGTGATCCATGGGTGGCAGCACTAGCCCCTATAGTTAGTTTACAGCCAAGTCCAGTGTGTGTGAACCAGCGTATGAGAACCAGAATAATACAGCAGACCTGTGTCTGAATTTAAATTCAGTTAAAATCTAGCAGCCACCACCACATGCACACTGTCTTTGTGACTGTGACCCTGAACAAGTCACTACAGACTGGCATTATGAGGGTCCACCGATGATACAGCGAACCCCTGTGAGCAAAGACCATCACAGCAACAGGAATCGTCCGATAGCCACGTGTCACTGTGATGGTCTCTGCTGGCACCGGGACTGCCTCACCATTGTATTGCCCCCTTCCCTAAGACATCCCTGACCTGGAGTTAGTAATCCAGAGTCAGGAGGGTGTGGGGGGCGCAGCCCACCTTTAAAAGAAAGATGCATCCCTGACAGTGCAATACCGACACTCAGTATTGCGGCTGTCACTGTTGGGGATGTTGGCCCTGAGGATGTTGCAGTGCCATAGTAAAACCCATTATGAGTACTCAAAACAATTGTAAAGCAAAAGCCAGAAGCAAACAAGGAAGTAAGCATAAAAGTTTATTCAGGAGTCCAGAAGGGAGAGGCCAATTAGAGCTTACTATTGGGAGAGGCCAATTAAAAAGTAAAGCACAAGCTCCACAACCTATTGAAGGGGCCAAACTAAATAACAATGCTACTACTGTCAATGTGCCAAATGACTCTCAAAATGCTGAAACCTTGGCAACTGGGGCTGGACTGTCTATGTCAGAAAGGCTCAGTGCTACCATAGCATAGAAACATAGAAGTTGACAGTAGAATGAGACTGCTAGGTCCATCTAGTCTGCCCATTTGTTTTAGACTTATTTTGACACTCTAGTTGCCCTTTGTAGTCAGGGCTCCCTTGTGTCTATCCCATGCATTCTAGAATACTCCCACAGTGTTGACCCCTACAACCTCTTGAGCAGGCTGTTCCAGGTGTCCACCACTCTTTCTGTGAAGAAAAACTTCCCGGTGTTGATAGAGAACCTCCCTCCTTGCAGCTTTAGGTCATGTTTCCTCATCCTGGAGCCCTTCTTGAAGTGAAAAAGTTCATGTGCCTGTATGTTGTTAATGCCTTTGATGTACTTGAATGTTTCAATCATGTCACCTCTCTCTTTTCTCTGCTCCAGGGAGAACATATTCGGTTCCCTAAGTCTTTCCTCGTAGGACACGTACTGCAGACTCTGAATCATTTTTGTCTCCTTTCCCTGTACTGTTTCCACCTGGTCAATGTCCTTCCTGAGGTGAGACCTCCAGAATTGGACTCCGTATTCCAGGTGAGGCCTGACCAGTGATCTATATAGTGGTAGTACCACCTCTCTCCTCCTGCTTGTGAGTCCCCTCCCAATGCAGCCTAGCATTCTGTTGGCTTTCAATGTTGCCTTCTCACACTGCATGCTAACCTTCAAGTCATCTGAGATTATGATTCCCAGATCACGTTCCTGGTTTGAAGCCACCAGTCTTTCACCTACTAGGTAATACTCCTTTCTTGGGTTGGTGGACTTGGGTCGGTGGACTTAGCTTGCATCACCGAGACCTGGCTGGATGGAAATCCTGGCCCCACGTTGGAAGCCATGACTCCGGTCAGGTATTCGGTGATACACCGCCCGAGATTGGACCGCAGGGGTGGGGGGGGTTGCAGTCTGTTTTAAGACAGAATTGGACCTCACAAGTGTGATTGTGAGGAGGCTGAGTCCTTTGAATATACAGTGGTAGCGGGTGTTGGCGTTT
Organism: Neoceratodus forsteri; assembly: GCA_016271365.2. Lineage (NCBI taxonomy): Eukaryota > Metazoa > Chordata > Ceratodontiformes > Ceratodontidae > Neoceratodus > Neoceratodus forsteri. The sequence goes on from CM057453.1 coordinate 83,163,496, forward strand.
GAATCGTACTCATCTACCGTCCACCAGGAGATGGGAAATGGTTCTTCCAGGAAGTGGCAGACTTCATCGTTGACATGTTGTTGGAGTTGCCCAGATTGATGATTCTGGGTGACTTTAATGCCTGGATTGATGATGAACTCTCGCAATTTGGTAATCACATCATCCAATTAATGACATCTTTGGGCTTTACACAGGTGGTTTCCACTATTACCCATAAATCTGGACATTCCTTGGACTTAGTCTTTCTTCTAGGGATTGATATTACTGATTTGGGGGTGGAACCAGTCATGTGGTCAGACCACTACACCGTGGGGTTCAGTTTTAATACCCCCCCGAGAAGGCCTACCCCTGTGGAGATGGCGAGATACCGCCCTTTACGGGATATCACTCCCCAAAGCCTTGCGATGGTTCTTGACCTCTCATCCTCCGCGTTGGTGAGCAGTGGTCCAGAGACCTTGGTGACAGCCTATAATAGGGCTGTTGCATCGGCTCTGGATACTATTGCTCCTGTTCGTGTACGCCCCCTCTCCCTTCGTCCCAAGGTGCTCTGGTTTGATGGGGCATTGAGGGAGATGCGGAGACAGGGGCGATAGTTAGAATGTTGGCAGATCCACCAGTGATAACACTGCCTTAAATTGATGGACCATTATTCTGTCTATCAATCCACAATCTCCCATAAGAAGGCAGAATTCCTGTCCAGGAGATTGCTGCTGCTAGGAATCGACCGGCTCAGCTTCTTCGAACTGTGGACAGGCTGTGCAACCCAGCCTGTCTACAAGTTCGGAGAGCCTTTTCACAATTAGAGTGTGAGGACCTCACTTGTTTCTTTGCTAATAAGGTGGCTGACATCAGGGCGAATCTGCATCCAGCGGCTTCTAAGGGGGATGCAGTTGAACAGCATGAGTTCACAGTACCTCAGTTTTCATGGTGTTCCTTCAACAGACCTGATTTTGTGGATGTCATGAGGATTATCCATGGTGTGTGCCCTATAAGCTGTAGTTTGGAACCTGGACCGACTTCCCTAATATTGGGTTGTTGTGACATCATCAGTCCAATCCTTGTGCAAATAGTCTGGTGCTCCCTGGAATCGGGTGAGTTGCCTAGCTCCCTGAAAGGGGCGGTGGTGGCACCGCTCTTGAAGAAAGCTACCTTGGACCCAGACTGTTTCACAAACTACAGACCCATCTCAAACCTACCCTTTATTGGAAAGGTGATTGAGAAAGTAGTGGCGGTCTAATTGGAGAACCATTTAACCATCCATGACATCTACGAACCCTTCCAATCCGGTTTTCGTAAAAGACATAGCACCGAGACTGTGCTGGTTCAGGTGCTTAATGATCTCCTGAGGCCGAGAGACCAGAAGAGACATTCTATTCTAGTTCTTCTTGATCTCTTGTCAGATTTTGACACCCTGGATCACGTGGTGTTGTTAGCACACCTGAGCCAGATCTGTGGAATATTGGGAACCGTCCTCGGATGGTTCACCTCATTTCTTACTGGAAGATCACAAAGAGTTGTGTCGGGGGTTTTCTCCTCTGGCCCAACTCCTTTGTTGTGTGGGGTGCCTCAGGGTTCTGTGCTATCTCCCATGTTATTCGAGGTGTATATGCTGCCCCTCGGAGACATTATAAGATGGTATAAGCTGAGGTTTCACCGCTATGCAGATGATACCCAGCTATACCTGTCTTTTGCTCCTGACCAGGATGGAGCTCTCTCGGTGTTTAGCAACTGTCTGAAAGAAATCCAGGACTGGATGGATTCTAGTTGGCTGAAGTTGAACTCAGAAAAGACAGAGGTTTTGGCAGTGGATCCGGGTTGTCGGACAGAGAAGCCGCCTGTTGGCGCACCCTCAGGAATTTTTCTTGGGGGTGTGTCACTTCCAACCTCCGAACGGGTGCGTAACCTAGGGGTTATCTTGGATGACAGGCTGACACTACAGTCACAAGTGTCAGCAGTCATCAAGACTTCCTTTTACCACCTTAGGAATATCACTAGAGTGAAGCACCTTGTTCCAGCTGACTTGTTACCAACGTTGGTCCACGCCTTCATGTCCTCACACTTGGACTACTGCAACTCCCTGTATTTTGGGCTTTCTGGGGTTGAAATCCGCCACCTTCAGCTAGTGCAGAATGCAGCAGCCCGGGTTTTGACTGGGACAAGCAGGTCTTGCCACATCTCCCCGGTGCTGTGCGATCTGCACTGGCTTCCCATTCGGTGGCAGATCAACTTTAAAGTCTGTTTATTGACTTTTAAAGCCCTACATGATCAGGGTCCAACTTATCTGAAAGATCTTCTGGTTCCTTACTGCCCGGGCCGATCACACCGCTCGGCCGATGAGGGGTTGCTAGAGATTCCAAGAGTGAGCCTAAATTCATCTGGTCGCAGAGCTTTTTTCTATGCTGCTCCCACTCTTTGGAATTCTCTACCCCGTCAGTTGTGGCAGTGTACCTCCATGGAGGAGTTTAAGAGGGACTTAAAAACTCATTTGTATCAGTCTGCCTTCTTGGATTATTGATTGTGATGTATTATTGTGAGACTGAAGTTTTATCTGTGTTTCATTATGTTTATACAGCACCTTGGAAATTTGAAAGGCGCTTTATAAATAAAATTTATTATTATTATTATTACTATTCTTTCCTATGTGCATGACCTTGCACTTTTTGGTGTTAAATCTCAGCTGCCACACTCCAGACCATTCTTCTAGTTTCATGAGGTCAGCTTCCATCTTACTCACTCCTTCTGAGGTATCCACCTGGTTACACATCTTGGTGTCATCTGCGAACAGACACACCTTCCCTTCCAGTCCATCAGCAATGTTTGCTATAAAAACTTTGAAGAGCAGAGGCCCCAGCACTGAGCCCTGGGGCACCCTGCTGGTCACCCTGCCTTCCGTTGATTGCTTTCCATTAACCTGTACCCTCTTTTTGGCTATCTTTTCATCTGTCTGGGCGTTTGCCTTTCTAATTTGTTTGTTAGACTGTCTCATTTTTTTCTTGTATGACTCCCAGTCTTTCTCAGTTTTGGTTTGCTGGTATATGCTATATGCCTTCTTTTTTTCTTTGACTGTGGTAGCCACTTTCTTGGAAAACCATAGAGGATTTATTTTTCCTTTTGTTTTGCTGACCAATCTGGCACATTGATCTGTGGCAGTCTTTATTGCTGTCTTCAGTCTCCCCCACATGACCTCCACCTCCTCAGCTTCTAGTTCCATTAACTGGCTACTTATGTTGTTCCTCATTTTTTGGAAGTCAGCCTTTCTGAAGTCTAGCACCTTCATCTTTGACTGGCTGGTGTCCTTTGTTATGTTTACCTTAAAGCTTACCATGCGATGATTGCTGTTGCCCATATGGCATCCCACTTCAATGTCCTTGATCCTTTCCTAGTTTGTGAGGACAAGATCGAGAATGGCATCTTCCCTTGATGGGGTTTTAACAAGTTGGCACAGTCCTGTGTCTTGTAGTGAAAATAAGAAGTCCCTACTTCTTCTTGTTGCTGCTGTTAGTGTTTTCCAGTTTATATATGGTAAGTTGAAGTCCTCCACCAGTATTACTTCACCGTTGTGAGACATTTTGTGGATTTCCTCTATTAGATCTTTGTCTCCTTTATCTCCTTGATTTGGGGGCCTGTACACAACCCCGATTCTGAAGGGTTTTCCCTTGCCCATGTTTACTGTTAGCCACAGTGACTCGAAGTTCCAAGGATGCTCTTTTACTTCTGTGGCTTTTATTTCCTCCTGAATGTAGATGGCAACGCCACCCCTCCTTTATTTGCCCTGCCTATGTTTTCCGAACAGATTGTAACCAGGAATGGCCGTATCCCATCCGTGGTTTTCTGTGAACCAAGTTTTTGTTACAGCCACCCAGTCCAACCTTTCTGTTTCCAAGATGGCTATGTGTTCAGGAAGTTTGTTAGTTAGGCTCCTAGTATTTGCAACCATTGCCTTCCAAGAATGTACAGCCTCTTTGGTACAAGGTTATACCCTCTTTCTGGACTGCTCCAGTTTGCTCTTTCCGGCCGAGAGATTATGGAGGTTGCTGGTTCGGGTGGATGTTGGCTCCGATTTGTTTTCTGGGGATGTATGAGTGCATTTGGCATCTTGGGGAGTGATGACTAGCCCACCGATGGCAGGGGTATGAGCTGCATCATACTCCCCTTGATTTAAACTACCTATGTTTGTTTACAACAGGAAGGTCCTGTCAAACTAATCTCATAGATTTCTTTGACTGGGTAACCAGAGTGGTGGACCAAGGGGGTGCAGTTGATGTCACCTACCTTGACTTCAGCAAAGCTTTCGATAACGTTGCACATAGAAGATTGATTAATAAGCTGGGTAGGCTCGGGGTGGGTCAGATGTTGGTCAACTGGGTGGCAAACGGGTTGGTGGGCAGAAAACAGAGAGTGGTGGTAAATGGTATATAGTCAGAAGAGATGGAAGTCACAAGTGGGGTACCTCAGGGATCAGTCCTGGGGCCTGTCCTCTTTAATATCTTCATCAGTGACATTGCAGATGGACTGGAAGGTAAGGTTTGACTGTTTGCCAATGACACCAAGATCTGCAACAGAGTAGATGATCCAGATGGGGTGGGCAAAATGAGAAGATATCTGGAAAAACTGGCAAAATAGTCGGAAGAGTGGCAACTGGGGTTTAACACAAAGAAGTGTAAGATCATGCACATAGGGAAGAGAAACCCTGAAGCTACCTATAGGTTGGGAGAGGAGTTGCTGGCAATCACAAGGGAAGAAAGAGACTTGGGCATCATCATCACAGATGACCTGAAATCATCCAAGCAGACCACTAAAGCAGTAGATAAGGCTAGAGAGATGTTGGGATGTATTAGTAATGGTATCGCAAGTCCTAAGAGGGAGATAATAATTCCTCTTTACAAGACACTGGTTAGGCCCCATCTGGAGTGCTGTGGCAGTACTGGAGGCTGCTCCTGCACAAGGATGTTAACAAAATAGAGGCAGTCCAGAGAAGGGCAACCAAAATGGTGCAAGGACTGCATCAGAAAACATATGAGGACAGATTAACGGAGCTCAATATGTATACCCTAGAACAAAGGATGGAGAGAGGTGATATAATCAAAACATTCAAACATCTTAAGGGCATTAATAAGGTGAACTAGTCTAATATGTTTCAATATAAGAAAAATAGCAGGACAAGAGGACACAGCATGAGATTAGAGGGGGGCCGATTAAGGGGTAATGTGAGGAAATTCTTTTTCACAGAGAGGGTGATGGATGCATGGAATGGCCTACCTCAGGAAGTGGTGGTTATAAATACAGTGCAGGGCTTAAACAAGCATGGGATAGGCATAAGGAAGCAATACAGATGAGTATGAATAGATAGGCCATTGACAGAATAAAGGCCTATGGCACATTCATAAGGTAGAAAAAATGGGCAGACTGGATGGGCCTAGTAGTCCTTATCTGCCATCAGCTTCTATGTTTCTATGTTTCTAGACACCAAATTCTTGTCAGAGTATTAGCACACCTTCTCTGTTCAGGTGCAGTCCATCATATTTAAAAAAAGCTCTTTCCCAAAAGTTGTGCAAGTTCCCTATGTAGAGGTATCCCTTGTCTAGGCACCAATCATGCAGTCATGAGTTGAATTGGCCTTCTTCAATCTCTCTGACTTGCTTGGTGCTTCTTCCTTTTTACCACACTGGCAGCACTTCCTGGCAACACTTCTGAGAAGGGTAATTTGGACGGAAGGGAAGAATGATTGTTGGCCAGGTCCTCAAAGTGTTTCTTGGCCTCATGAACTGTATGATTTGCCAGGTCATTGGTACCAAGGTGTATTGTAAGTATGTAAGTAAGTAAGGAAGAAAAAAAAAAAGTAAGTAAAAATTTATTTTTAAGCGCTTTTCAATATCAAAGCGCTGTACAAAACAATTTAAATACATATAAAACACATTCATATAACACAACAACAACAACAGAAAATAGTTACAATAAAACACAATAAATCATTCCCCATACGCCCTTTGAAATAAATAAGTTTTCAGTTCTGACTTAAAACTTTCAACGGTCAGGCAGTTTCGTATCCGATATATGTGTAACATCCCGTGATTGCTACACAATTGTCTTTATGTGGTTAGTGTCTGTACTTGCAGAGGCTCCTGGTAGACACATTACCAAGATGTTGTTTTTAACATTTTGTGTTAGGTGGTGTTCCACTCCTCGGATTATGGAATCCCCGATTATGAGAATTTTGCTTTTGTTTATATTTCTGTTATTTTTATTTTGAGTTTTAGTATTTTTGTTGTTCTTGCATTTGGTTTTGGTACTGTTGTTGGTTATATTTTGAGTATTAGTATTTTTGTTTTTATCGTAGCTTGTACTGGTTTTGATTGATGTGTTAGTCTTTTTTGGTGGTTTGATTTCTTTACCTTGTATTACTTTGTCTGTGGTTGATAGCAATGGAGCGAACCTGTTTTTGGTTTGGATGGCCTGGAAGTGCTCCTGGTTTGTGGTTTCCTTCTTGGGCCTCCTATGATGCCACTTTTTCCTTACCATCTGCCAGTCTCTGAGCCCTGCCTCAAGTCCTGACCCCTGGCTGACATGCTCGTACTGGTGGCGGTGGGGGGGGAAGGGGTTGAGGAGGTGTGCTATAGTTCCTAAATTGAAAGTCATATATTATAGTCCAAGCATCCTGCAGTTGTGCTGCAAGATCTGCTGTGGCGCAACATACATGGCAGGGTCCTTATTGCCATTTGTAGATCCTATTGTACAGTGCACTGTAGTTTTTGCAACTGACAAGATCCATTTTTTTGGTTTGTTTTTAGTTCTTTCTTTCAATCAATCAATCAATCAAATCTTTATTTATACAGGCGAACATCATTGAGCAAGGCTCATTTACAAGATGGACCTGATAAGGTCAAGGTTCAATAGTTGATACACAGCAAATACATCATACACTTTATAAGACAGTTATACATACAGAGAAAAATAATGTTTATAACACAACAATGTACAGTGAATTCACATGTTAAAACTCGGTTAAAGGAAGGTTAAGCTAATATCTATAGTATGTACAGTACATACATATCCCAATGGGGGCCATGACAGACACACAACATAATGAATACTAGGATGGTGAAGGTATTATTGGGTGCTATAAGCTGGGGGTGTCTGACTGGAAGGAATATGCCATATATGATTGGAAGCCAGATTTGTAGGATGACTAATCTAGCTCTAGTGGTAGCAACTGCATTTCTCTGCGAAGAAGGCTGTACAATTCTGTTTAAAGGATGCAAATGGAATGATAATGGACAATTTTAGGGATTTTTGTAGGGTGTTCCATGCTATAGCTAGAGAATAGCTGATTGCTGCCCTCCCTAGTCTGGTGCTGACTTTGGGCAGTTTGAGCAGGATGATATTGTTGCTTCTTAGGGCATAGGAGCTAGGAGTGGTCTGGTTGAAGCAGTCCAGGATATAGTTTGGGAGTTTTTTTGATAAAGCTCTGTAAATCCATAGAGCTGCATTTCTGCTCCTCCTGATATGAAGGGAAACCCATCCAACTGCGTCATAAAGAGAGCAATGGTGGGTATTATATGGCAGATCTGTAATGAACCTTATTGCACTATGATATAAGGTATCCAACTTGTGAAGGTAGGAGATGGGGCAGTGACTATAAAGGAAGTCTTTCTTTATTTATTTCTTTTTGGTTTTAGTTAAGAGGTAGTGCTGATTCCCATTTCTTGGCCAGAAGTGTGAACAAAAAAAAAAACAGAACAGTGATTTTTTTTTGTACCTTACTATCTCCTATCAGGTGTTATGAGCGGCACTACACATCTATAAAGCAAGAGCACCAGGGGTAGGGTGGGATTATGGGGAGGGTGTGTGGGCGTATCCTATTGTTCCCTGTATGCTGCAGAAAACAATCAGGCAGCTGTTGAACAGATGAGGTCTAGCTTGTAGTCCTGCAAAGTAAGAAGGAATCTGATTAGTACCTCAGTTGTTTTGCTCTTTGGTGCAGAACAGCTCTGTGGAGTCCCACTGCTTTCAGTAAAAAAACTCTGCCTGTGGTCCGTGCGTCCCAGCTCCCAGCTGCTGGAGGGAGAGGGGAGTAATCCACTGGCTGCAGAACAATTCCCGCCCTTCTCAAATGATGGACTGCCCAGAGAACTGCAGCCCAGGATGTATGGCAGCCTAGTACTTCAAGTAAAGCATGTTGTCCGAGAGGCTGAGGACAAGGTAGTTCACTTTACTACTGGCATGTGGACCAACAACCGAACCATTGCCTATATTTCCCTTATTGCATCCTGGGTCAGTTTGTCATGTAACTCATCATCCTCACACACCACTCTGCCTGCTACCACTACCACTTCAACCACTATTACTACTATAACTACTATCTCTCACAGCTCAGAAAAACCCTCATGTATCAGAAAATGGCAGTTCTCCATATATTTCACTTTCAAGACACATACACACACACACACACACACAGCACAACACATTCAGCAAGAACTGGAAAGACTAGTTAGTGTTTGGGTTACTTCACAGGGTTTGAAAGTAGTTTTTGTTGTTGCTGACAATGGTTCAAATATTTAAAAAGCACTTCATGATAGCAACTATGTACATATACACAGTTTTGCATGTTGCAACTTAATCATTCGAAGCTTCCTGAATAATGACCGGCAAGTATCAACCACTGTGGAAACAGTGTGCAAAGTGTGTGGCCACTGCAACAATTCAGTAAAAGCCTGTGACATCCTTGCTGGTATCCAGAAGAATAAAGGCTTCCTCACTACCAGCTTGTTCAGGATGTACCAACCAGGTAGAATTCAACTTACTTTATTATTGAACGCATCCTTGAACAAAAGTTAGCTATCACTGAGTATATCATGTACAATGATATTGGGAGGGCATTGTACTCCATTCTACTCAATGGTCTCTGCTGGAACAGTTTTGTCACATTCTGAAACCATTTATGAGTGCTACAAAAGAGGTCAGTCCATGCATAAAAGGCATCCTTTAGCCAAGTTATTCCACTCATTCTACTTCTCAAAAACAATTTGTTCAGTTCTGGAGACCCCATCTCTGCAAAGACATAGACAGAGTGGAGGCTGTCCAGAGGAGGGCAACCAAAATGGTGCAGGATCTGCACCAGAAGACATACGAAGAAAGACTAAAGGAGCTTAATATGTATACCCTTGAGGAAAGAAGGGAGAGGGGCACATGATAGAAACTTTCAAGTACCTCAAGGGAATCAACAAAGTCCAAGAGGGTAGCATCTTTCAGAAAAAGAGATGTGCAAGAACAAGGGGGCACAATTTGAAGATAGAGGGGAGACGGCTCAGAGGTAATGTGAGGAAGTATTTTTCATGGAGAGGGTTGTGGATGCATGGAACAGCCTCCCTGAGGAGGTTGTGGAGTCAAGAACAGTGGGGAAATTCAAGAATGCATGGGACAGACATAAGGCAGTCCTAGTGGGGGGTAGGAAGAAGTAAGCTGTTGGTTAACTAGGATCTGCAGCTTATCTGTTAGGTAGAAAAATGGGCAGACTAGGTGGGCCAAGCGGTCCTCATCTGCTGTCAAATTCTGTTTCTATGTTTCTATGAGAAAATGAGGAACACATTAGATATGAACCAATCTCTAGTCAATAACATGCTAATCAGACTTAGCAATGATGACAAATTATCAGCCATGACACAGAGCAAGGAGCTTCTCTTAGCAACATTGCTAGAGCGACGTTTCTGGAACAGCCACCTTCCTGATGTTGTTTTTGAGGATATGGAAGAGTCCAACTATATAAGCACCTTTTGATTGATGCAGTAAATGAGATTTCAGGAAGCAGTACTACAATGACACCACCTCAAACTCAAAAGACTGCTCCGAAAAACAGTACAGAAGCAGACAATGAGGAGGATGACATGTGGTTCCAGCTGCAGGACATTGAAATTCCACAAGGAGAAGATGCATATCTGTCTAAGCCCTGCATTACTATTAAGGATGACCCTTTAGGTTACTGGGCACAGAAAAAATCATGCTGGCCAAAACTGGCTGTCCTGACTTGTAATTATATTTTGATGTCCACACTCCAGTGTCTGTTCCAAACCTTTATTTAGCTCTGCTGGAGATGCTGTAACTGATAAATAAACAACATTAACACCAGACAATGGAGAGAAACTAACATTCTTGAAGGTTAACTTGCCAAACTTTGGCTACATATGTGATGCTTATCTTTTTTTTTTAATCTTTATTTCTCACTCTGCAGGGCTGGGCATCCTTCCAGAGTACCCACTCGGCTAAGTCTCTACTCCCAGCCTGAACCCCCGCTTGCCAGTGTCCTCCCCCAACTAACCAGACAGGTCCAGCACCCCGATCACCCCCTGGGGTGGGCCCAGGTGGGCCCACCCTCCCTCGGCGGCCTGTCTGTAATTAGAGGGGCCTACCTGGCGTCGTGTCAGGCCATGGAATCCACTGGTGTGCTGGGTCAGCGGTGGGATGTTGACTTGCCCGTGGAGTCTCCTTCATCTCTTGGCTCTGCAGAGGGCTATTTTTCTGTATTTCCTTTCCCCCAAGGGCTCAGACATGCAATGGTGGCTAGGCACAGTGAGCTGCCACCCGCCGAGCTCCTTCCCCCTTACAGTGTGTGCCACTGGACTGTGCTGCACCCAACCCCCGCCAGGTGCCACTACAGAGAGGTGCATCCCCTGAACCCTCCCCAGGGAAGGGAGAGCTGTCCACTGAATGCTCAATCCCTTCCCTCCCCTGCTGACCCTTGGTGGCTCCGGCTCATTCCTAAACCCGGGTCACCGATGTGGCGCGAGGTGTGGCGTCCAGCGCCTCAACCCTCAGTGCCACTGGGCTGGCCTAGTGATGCTAATCTTGAAGAAGATGACACTGGAAGCAGTGCCTGTGCTGTATCTGTGAATTAAGTGACAATCACTTTAGCTTTCAATTTTCAGATTGGACTGGTTAAAACTAGAGATCTGGGACTTGCCTGCTTTTTTTTGACCAAATCATCATCATCCTGGGGGTGGGTAGGAGGGGAAGCCAGTACATGTCCATGACACTGTACTGGTTACAACTGTGGCAGACAAGTTCCTGTTCTCACACACTTGCTTTTCTCATTCTGAGGAGATCATTTAGCTAAATGCACCTTAACAGGAATAATAAATGGTGCTAGCTCTGTTTTACCCCCTGATAGTGGTAGCAGCAGTAGTGAAGTGATGACTTTTGGACTGCTTTGTGCTCTGTCTTCTCTCACATGCCTGTGACTTAGAACTATAACTAGCTATGCAAACAAACACACTATCCCTTGTACAAAAAAAAATCAGACTCAGGAGACCGGTTAAAAAACAAACTTGAGATCTGATATAGGACTTGCCTGCCTTTGGACCAAATCATCATCATCAAGGGTGTGTGTGGGAGGTGTAACCAGTATATGACATTGTACTGGTAGCAATGGTGGCAGACAAGTCCCAATTCTCACAGTCACTTTCTCATTCTAAGGAGGGCATTTAGCTAAATGCACCTGAACTGGATTGATTAAACACTGCTAGCTCTATTTAACTTTTTCCCCCCCTGATAGTAGTGGTAGTAGCAGTGCTGAAGTGGTGACTTTCGCAATTTGGACTGACTGGTGCTCTTCTCTCAAGTTGCTTTCTTATAGAGATGCTTTGCCTTCCACAAATAGAGCCATTGCTAAACAAAGTGGTGCCTGTGACTGAGAAATAAAACTAGCTATACAAACACACTATCCCCATCTACAAAAATCAAACTCAGCACAAGAGGCTGGTTACAAACCAGAGATCTGGTCTGGGACTTGCTTGTCATCACACAGTCACTTTCTCATTCTTTTCTAAGCTGTCCTTTTTGGGAAATGTGCCTTAACCATATTGATCTTGGTGCAGGTATAGTAGTTCTGTTTTTCCCCTGATTGTAGTAGTCAAGGGTAGTAGCAGCTGTGAAGTGGTACAGTAGCTGCCTGACTGGCTGGCTGACTAGCTGTCTGACTGGCTGATGCTGTTTTTGATTCTCCAGTATGGTGGTGTGTTCCTCCTTTACTGAGAGACATTCATGGTGGTGCCTGTTGAGAAATAGAAGTCACTCCTGTTATTAACTATTATACACAGAACTACTTTCTTAAATGTTGGAAACAGAAGAGTGGTTGGAGAGTGTTCTGGGAGTTGTCTGCCTTTTGACAAAATCACACAGACAGTACGTGGTGGGTGGCTCACATTGATGCTGTAACTGCTAAGCTATAAGGTCTAGTCAGAGTTCTGGGACTTGTTTGTCTTTGGACAAAATCATCATCATCATCATCTTGGAGGTGGGTGCCAGTTGTGAGGTTCAGCATGTATGCTACATATTACGGCACTGGCACTTCCAGTAGGCATAGCTATAGTAGCATCATTCACTCCTTCTCATCTCTTTTCATGAATCATGCTGTTTATTACTACTAAACAGTGGTTTAATTGTTTTTTTTACAGATATTTTGATTAAAAGATGTTTAAAATGATTTTTTTTAGTATACAGTTACTATAAAACAATAAAGCTTTTTTAACATAAAAGATTTGATTGAGTTTTCCAACAACAACAGTACAACAGACTTCCTTCTCCCATCTCTGGTTTCCACAGAGACAAAAGAGGTCCCTGCTATCCACCTTGTTTATACCTTTTACATATGTGAAGTTCTCAGTCACGTTCTCCTCTTCTTCTTCTCAAGTGAGCACATGTTGAGTTCTCTCAGTCTGTCTTCATATGTCCTGCCCTGCTGTCCCCAAACCATCTTTGTCACCCTCCTGTGAACTGCTTTGAGCTGGTTGATATCTTTATTTAGGTATAGACTCCAGTACTGCAAGTTGTTCTCCAATTGTAGCTGCACCAAGGATCTGTACAGTGGCAATATATTTAGGGATGGTCGAACCTGCTGTGCCACACTTCTGAACTGCCCCGTACTGACTGGGAAACCTGAGCCTTTCTTGGCTTGACCAGAGTTACTGAGTTGGTCTGGTTTGGAAGTGTGGTCCGGTGGGTCCAGAAATAACACTCTCACTGCCAGTACTACATGCAAGTCACACTAAACAAGACAGGGCAGGGTGCAGAAATACAAAAACATATTTTTTTTCCAATCACTAATTAATATTTCCAAGTTCCTGGACCATCACATGACCAACAAAGGCAGACACTTGTGATACTCGGGCACTGAAGGGAGCCAGCCAATGTGGGTCTGTGTTCTGTAATTGACTCATATTCTAGCCAATCCTGTGTGTCAGCCACCACAGGACATCACCAGGAAACAGTGTATTGAGCACTTTGGGGCTTTGCATGGAAAGGAGACAGTTTTGTGTGTGTGTGTGTGTGTGTGTCTGTGTGCACAGAGAGATTCCAAAAAAGGGGGAAATGAAACCATTTTTAAATTTTCTTCTTTCCTCAGTCAGAAGGAGAGAAAGAGAGAGAGTGAGAAGAAGAGTAGAGAGACTTGGTTTGCTGGCCAATGCACATAGCTTCACCTGAGCTCTTTCCTTCTAAGACTGCTTGAAAGGCAGAGTAGAGAAACTTACCAGAGCAAGGGAAAAGGATTAAGACTTAGTTTGGCTAAGCAGATTTACTGTGTGGTGGTGTTTTTATTTTTTACTCACAGGGATTGCTACTGTTTGTTGCTAACATTTCATTGCTTTTTTTTTTCTCTGATTCAAATTGTTGTTGCTGGTATACCTTCTTCTGCATTATTACAAGGTGTGCCTACAGGTGTGTGCTAACAGATTACTCCTGTAATCTTCTGATTCAAATTGTCTTTTGCAAGGTATATCTTCTGTTACTGCTTTATTTTTCTCTGGAGCAAAGTGTTTCTTACAGCGTATATCTTCTCTGAAATTACTGTATTACAGGTGGAGCTTACATTTTTGTGACTTTTTTATCATTGCTAAAATTACTGTTTGACACTGTGTTTTATTTTATTCTTGTTTGTTGAAAAGGTTTGTTGTCTCAGAGGTGTTTCAGTCTCCTTCTCACATTGAAGGAGCTAATTGCTTTCCTCCCACAGCTCTTCCAAAGGATTAGGTGTGTAGTGGGGTGGAGCTGGCAAACTGTCAGTAATTTCCAACAGAAAGAAGGGTTAAAAAGTCAGGTTAGTTGATATCTTGGAGGTAGAAGACTTGGTTTGCTGGCCAAGGCACCTAGCTTCACCTGAGCTCTTGCCGTCTAAGACTGCTTGAAAGGCAGAGTAGAGAAACTTACCAGAGCAAGGGAAAAGGATTAAGACTTAGTTTGGCTAAGCAGATTTACTGTGTGGTGGTGTTTTTATTTTTTACTCACAGGGATTGCTACTGTTTGTTGCTAACATTTCATTGCTTTATTTTTTCTCTGATTCAAATTGTTGTTGCTGGTATACCTTCTTCTGCATTATTACAAGGTGTGCCTACAGGTGTGCTAACAGATTACCCTGTAATCTTCTGATTCAAATTGTCTTTGCAAGGTATATCTTCTGTTACTGCTTTATTTATCTCTGGAGCAAAGTGTTTTTACAGCGATATCTTCTCTAAAATTATTACAGGTGGTGCTTTACAGGTTTTACAGTTTTATCTAACATTAGGATAAGCTTTCAGGGTTACTGCATTTGTTGTTGACTGATTGTTTCTGCTTACCTCCTTGTTTTCATCCGTGGTTCTTCTTTTAGGCAGGAAGGGCCCAGCCACCCACCCCCATCCCCAACCACCCCACGCTACACTCCTTTTATAGGGTACCACAGTTGTAACATTTCCTGTGGCAGAGCAGGAAGGGCAGATCAGTGAGGCCTCACAAGGTGATCTCGTTTACAGGGCACTAGTAATTTAACTTGCTATAACAAGTTAAACAAAGCACAATTAAACCATTACTTGCATTTTTTTCCTTTTTTCTCCTTCTAATTACTCTGACTAGGTTACAAACCCAGCAACTTATTTGGAATGGATTTCATTAACTGCAGGTACTGTGGAACAATTTTCAGAAGGACAGTCTTACAGGATTTAGGACACTGTCCTACATGCTGGGCCTTTGGAGATCTTAGGGCTCAGCTCCGGCAGCATGGGCAGAGATTGCACGCCCAAATTTCATATTGAAGAGGAAATACATTATAAGAACCACCCGCCATTTCCCCAGCATCCAATAGAAAAACCTCAACTGCAGAGGGTATTGGTCCAGGAGGTTGGCAGGTGGTTAGGAGGAGCAAATCAGGTGCCCCATCACTCTCTGCTCTCCAACACATTACCTCCAAAACCATATAAACACTACAAACAGGTATCTGCCTCTATCTCTGAAATCAAATAAAGAGGCAGAAGACACTGCAGAGCAGGACACTGTGGCACAGGAGCTAGCACAACAAAACTCACCCAAATCAGGAACCAAAACAAAACAAGTGCAAAGGAAATCCAAAAAACTTCTGATCATAGGGGACTCCATGATTCGGGAGTTGATACCCATCTCCAGCTAGGGTGATGGTCAGATGTCTCCAGGTACATCAGCATGGAGAGACACTGACCGCATTGCTAAAATTGTTCACAAAGCAGGAAAAACATTGATGTCCTAGTACACATAGGACTAATGATCTCGCCAGCCGGTTAGTTGTGGAGACCAAGGAACACCTGACTAGGCTGGGTGACATACTATCATCTATTTCATCCGGCATCTCCTTCTCTGAGATCCTGCCAGTCTGGGAGAGGGGAGCACATGGACGGAAGGTCAGAGAAGGGAGATAGGGACCTAAACATGTGGCTCAAGGGCTGGTGCCAGGAAAAGGACACAGATTTGTAGGGAACTGGCAACAGTTCTGGGAGCGAAAGTTCTTTAATTTGATGGACTGCATCTGACTAAAGAGGAGTCAGTGCATTGGGGCAGAAGTTTGACATCTTTGCAGAATATTTAAACTAGCAAATGGGAGAGGGGTGAGCACCCCATACGTCGAATGGGAAGAACACCTCCCCTCAGCTAGTGGTCAAACAGGAATTCAGCATGTTTGCTGCTCATTTGCATCACCAGGTAAGAAAAAGGTTTGTCTCCCCATACGACGCAGGGTAATGCCAAACTTCACCCAACAACTAACACACCAAAATCTGGCCAATGGAAAATCATGTACACAAATGCTCACAGCCTGGGAAATAAGATCCCAGACCTGCAGGCAATAATGTCAGAGGCTAAACTGGGCATAGTAGCAATTAGTGAGACGTGGTTTACCAGCAACCACACTTGGGAGACTTCAGTACCTGGCTATGTATTGTTCAGAAGAGACCGAGGTGCAAAAGGGGGAGGAGGGCCTGTATGTTAATGAAAATATCAAAGCTACAGAAATTCAGAATACACATAAGGAGCCAGAAGAACTGTGGGTCACCCTGAAACAGGAAATGGAACAGCCATAAGAACTGGGGTTGTCTACAGGCCCCCAGACCAGAGGGAGGACATAGACACATTACTGTTAGAAGATATACAAAACATGACAGCTAAAGGGGAGGTTCTGATAATCGGAGACTTCAACATGCCGGATACAGATTGGTCAATACCAGCAGGAACATCTGCCAGAACTAGACTCATAGTGATTCCTGCAGGGGAGGGCCTCAAACAACTGGTACAGCAACCCACAAGAGACAGGGCTATCCTAGATCTAGTACTGACTAACAAAGAAGGGATCACAGATCTCAGGTAGAAGGTCACCTGGGGCCAGTGACCATCACATGGTATGGTTCAATTTGGCTACTACATCTAAATCATCCCATTCCAAGGCAAAAATATGGGACTTCAGAGGAGCTGACTTTGATAAGATGGCCAACAGAGTTAAGCTAGCCCTGGCAAAAGAAACACAGGTGAGGGGTACAGGCAAAGTGGGCAAGCATTAAGGATGCAATACTTGAAGCAACATCCCATTGTGTTAGACAGAAAAGGAAGTGCAAAGAAGAAGGAAACCACTTTGGTTCTCAAATACAGTAGCAGAAAAGGTCAGAGCCAAAAGGCTGACCTTCAGGAAATATAAGGGAACACAGCGGATGAAGATAGGGAGGCATACCAAACTTCCCTAAGGGAAGCAGGGAAGGCAGTAAGGCAGGCAAAGGCCCAAACTGAGGAAGCACTAGCACGAACAGTAAAAGAAGGTGACAAGACTTTCTATAGATACATTAGTGAAAGGAGAAAGTCCAGAGGGGTATTGCTAAGCTTAATGGAGAAAAGGGAGCATGTGAGGAGGAGGACCCTG
Source organism: Neoceratodus forsteri (assembly GCA_016271365.2). Classification (NCBI taxonomy): domain Eukaryota; kingdom Metazoa; phylum Chordata; order Ceratodontiformes; family Ceratodontidae; genus Neoceratodus; species Neoceratodus forsteri. The sequence continues at coordinate 83,180,672 of CM057453.1, forward strand.
TAAAGGCATCTATCCAAATAGATACTTTTGCTCAGTATTTACTGAAGAGAGGGTGGGCAGGGCCCACAGCTCAGCATCATGGACACAGGGAGGAGGGAGGTGAGCACTACTCCCTTCACAAAAAGAAAGGGTCCTACAAGAGCTTATAAGCTCAGGTGGATAAGGCAATGGGACCTGATGGCATACATCCCAGGGTACTTAAGGAGCTAAAGGAGGAACTAGCAGAGCCATTAGCAGAATTGTTTAGTGAGTCTCTGAGCACAGGAGAGGTCCCAGAAGACTGGAGAAGGGCTCATGTGATCCCGCCCACAAGAGTGGTAGCAGGCAGGAGGCAGGGAACTACAGACCAGTCAGTCTTACCTCAGTATTGGGCAAGATTATGGAGGCACTCCTTAGAAAGGATAGTGCAACACCTGAATCCATAGGGCACAGGATCCAAGACAGCATGGGTTTACAAAGGAAGGTCCTGTCAAACTAATCTCATAGATTTCTTTGACTGGGTAACCAGAGTGATGGACCAGGGGGAGCAGTTAATGTCACCTACCTTGACTTCAGCAAAGCTTTTGACACTGTTCCACATAGAAGATTGATAAATAAGCTGGGTAGGCCTGGGTGGGTCAGAAGTTGGTCAACTGGTGGCAAACTGGTTGACAGGCAGAAAACAGAGAGTGGTGGTAAATGGTATACAGTCAGAAGAGATGCAAGTCACAAGTGGGGTACCTCAGGGATCAGTCCTGGGGCCAGTCCTCTTCAACATCTTCATTAGTGACCTTGCAGATGGACTAGAGGGTTAGGCTTATCTGTTTGCAGATGACACCAAGATCTGCAACAGAGTAGATGATCCAGATGGGGTGGGCAGAATGAGAAGAGATCTGGATAAACTAGCAGAATGGTCAGAAGAGTGGCAACTGGATTTAATGCAAAGAAGTGCAAAATCATGCACATAGGGAAGAGAAACCCTGAAGCCACCTATAGGCTGGGAGGAGTTGCTAGCAGTCACAAAGGAAGAAAGAGACTTGGGCATCATCATCACTGATGACCTAAAATCATCCAAGCATACCTCTAAAGCAGTAGGTAAGGCTAGGGGTGTTAGGGGTATTAGTAGGGTATCACAAGTCATAAGAGGGAGGTAATAATCCTCTGTACAAGACACTGGTTAGGCCCCATCTTGAGTACTGCGTGCAGTATTGAGGCCACACCTTCACAAGGACATTAACTCAAATTGAGGCAGTCCAGAGAAGGGCAACCAAAATGGTGCAGGGACTGCATCAGAAGACATATGAGGACAGATTAACGGAGCTCAATATGTATACACTTGAGCAAAAGGAGGGAGAGAGGTGATATGATTGAGGCATTCAAACACCTTAAGGGCATAAACAAGGTGAAAGAGTCTAACATGTTTAAATATAAGAAAATAGCAGGACAAGAGGACACAGCATGAGATTAGAGGGGGCCGATTAAGGGGGAATGTGAGGAAATTATTTTTCACAGAAAGGGTGGTGGATGCATGGAATGGCTTACCACAATAAGTGGTGGCTATGAATACAGTGCAGGGCTTCAAACAGGCATGGGATAGGCATAAGGGAGCAATACAAATGACTATGAATAGATAGGCCACTGACAGAGCAAAGGCTGATGGCACATTTATAAGGTAGAAAAAGAAATGGGCAGACTGGATGGGCCTTGCGGTCCTTATCTGCCATCAACTTCTATGTTTCTATGTTAGACTAGCAAATTCAACAGCAGACTACAGCAGAGTGCAGATGTTGCAACAGAGTACTCTGCAAGAAAACCAAAATGTTTCATTAGAGAGCGAGAGTACAGAGAGAGAGAGAGAGAGAGAGAAAGAGAGAGACCAACAAATTCAGCAGCAGACAACAGCAGCATGCAGAGTAGACAACAGCATAGTGCAGACATTGCTAACTCCCCAGTAAAAAAATGAAACACCCTTTTTTCATTAGATAAACAGAGAGAGAGAGAGAAAGAAAAAAAGACCAACAAATTCAACAGTAGACAATGGCAGAGTGTAATATATATATATATATATATATATATATAAATAAATAATGGAGAGCAGAGTCAGACAGGACAGGAGGACTCTGTCTGAAGGTCATAGTGCCTCAGTAATTTTGAAGGGGGCTTATTGTGCTGTACAGATTTTAAAGAAGGGGGTGTCATTCACCTCTCAGATTCTGTTTTGCTAATTTCTGTGCTGCCCTGAAAGGTCATGCAAACAATAATATCCAACAGGGTAGGCAGTGCTGTGCAATACTGGACCACCCATGGGCGTAATGAGCATTGGAGGGCCTTATAGCCCCTGGAAGGTCCAGTATTGCCCATACCACCCACCCTGAAGAGTATTATTGCACTTTGAAAACATGCTATCTGTAAAGTTATTTTGTAATATTTTAAGAATATAAAAAAATAATAAAAAAGAAGACTAAAATGAAATTATAGTTGCTGTGTTAGTAAAGTAGTCCCTCTACTGGTATCCTTAGCAATACTTACCAGTAGAGGGCAGTGCAGCATTTCATAGCTGTTCTACTGTCTTCTTACTGCTGTAAAGTTTGTGTCCCTCCTTGGTACTTGAACCTTAACATCCTCCCCATTTCTTCATTCAATTTTATTTTTGTGCAGTTTGTTATTTAAGTACCTTGGATCAGATGAGAGAAATGAGCCAGTCATGGAGCAGGAACTGCTCTCTAAGCAGCAGAGCGGGTGGGTCGGGCAGTGTCAGACAATGGCCATGAGGCAAGGCTGAGGACTGCAGACCTGTATGTTGTAAAGTAATTGTGCTTGAGGAAATGTTAATTTGTGTTTGTTCCCTACCACAGATTTCAGTCAGCAGAGGAGCTTGTGACAGCTGACTGAACGGGACGCCAACCGAACGGCATCGGAACTAAGAAGTGCTAGTTTTATGAAGTGCCCAGTATTGCTCCTATATGGAGAGGCATGTGCTGCAGTTTTAAAAAAAGCCGCTTTGGGGAAAGTATTGAGAACATGCTTTTTTATGTGTATCCTTGAAGTGAACCCAGTGAAGACTGGTGTGGGTTTTTTCCTTGTGGTTGTGGGAGAACTGGCAGTTAATGGGACTGTTAATTGGGCTGGTATCTCTCGCTAAGTGAGCGAAAAAACAATGGTGGCATTTTCAAACTGGGTGCCCAGTGCTTCAACCAATTATGAAGCAGGCTGGGCACAATGATAACAGTGATGTGCCTGGCAGGGTTGACATGGCTGGGACTTTTAACTTACAGGGCTCTCACTGTAAGTTAATGTACCCCCTGCCATCCAATTAGGTTTCTTATATTTCCAAACCTGTTTTCTAAACTGTCATAGATTCTGTGTTGTTCTCTGCACCTGAACTACTACTAGGTTATATTGCCGTAGCATATGCTCTGTGTTGCCCATCTCTGTGTCTGAACTACTACTATGTCATAATGTGATACAGATTGTGAAGGGGGGTCAAGTCTCAGACTCTGTATTGCCCATCTCTGTGCCTAAACTACTACTATGTCATAGTGCCATACAGATTGTAAAGGGGGGGGTCACCTCTCAAACTCTGTGTTGCCCATCTCTGCGTCCGAACTACTACTAGGTCATAGTGCCATACAGATTGTGAGGGGGGGCCACATCTCAGACTCTGTGTTGCCCCCTTCTCTGCAACCGAACTAATACTGCTAAGTAAGCAATTAAGTTGGACCCAAAAAAAATGGATTTAAAATCAGAGTCTGTTATGAAAATGGAACTTGTGGCAAACACCAGTAGTATGCCTGAAACTGGTATACGTAATAATAAAAATATTTCCCAAAAACAAATTCAGAAAAAAAGAGGAAATTCACTGCTGAAGATATAATTAATACAACTGATGAAAATGAAACAACACAACCAGAAAAAGAAAAGAATATTTGTGAATCTCCTGATCAACCTAATACAGCACTGTAGGCATTGCCAGAAAAGTCAGCTAAAAGTTAAACACAAAAACAGGTAGCCAAAACAGTTAGACCTAGAAAGTCTATGATTAAAGAAAAGGCTCTATCTAGTACCACTCGATGTGGCACTCCGCGATATGGCACTCATGCATATAGGGCTCCTTCATCAGAAAGCAATGCCTCTGATGAGGGAGAGGTTCTATATGTACAAGAAAAAGGTCACAATGTATCACAGTTATGCTCTTCCAAAGGTGATGAATCAGAATGTGGCACTGATGAGGTAGATGATGCCTTCTGCATTTCTCCACTCAACAAGAATGAAAAAACACACATAGCAAGCATCACCCCCAGCCTCAGCAAGTAGTAGAAAAACAATAATCAAGGTAACTCTTCTGGGGACCATCACAGAATGCATGAATCAGGGTCAGAAACAACTGCCACCAAAACTGCTGCAGTTCCTGACCTGACGATAAAACGTTCCGCCTCAGTTGTGTGGAGCTATTTTCATAAAAGTCCCTAAAATGAATGTTTTTCTGTCTGCACCTTTTGTCATCAGGAAGTTAGCAAGGTGAAAATGAGGGGCTAGTTTGGGACAACATTACTAAAAAGGCACTTGCAAAGAGCACACCCAACCATTTGGCTGGGCAGCAGTCCTAAGCAAGGGGCAAATATCTGTGATGAAAATACTCCTACAGATAATAGTGATGGTGAAGAGACTGAGAGACAGGTCAGAAAAAAACAAAGACGTTCGACTTCACTGACAGAAGTATTTGGACAAGCTACAGCTTTGCCACTGCAATCCCATGGTGTTTGTCCCCTGCATGAACTGAACAGCAGATTATTACTGCGATGCTTGAACAAAATACTGCCTACAGTAGATCACATCAAGTCACATTAAAAATTAATCAGTTAATAGCTGAATTTATTACCAAGGACCGGCAACCATTTTCTGTGGTGGAGAATGATGGTTTTAGAGCTCTTTTAAAATATTTTGCTTCACATTACAACATACCAAGCCATAAATATTTTGTGACTGTGGCTGTTCCCAAAATATACAAATGTATGCAAAGTAAAATAAAATTGGCTGTTTGAGACAGTGAATGTGGTTCTGTGCACCTGACCACAGACATGTGGACGAGTTCTCAAACTACAGATTATATGTGTATCACAGCACATTGGGTGTCACAATCATCTTCAAACACCACAGCAAGCAGCAGTGTCCATTAGAGATGCAGCGAATTTTTAATCCGCTGGTAAAGTGAAGATGAAGTGGTCACTTCACGTTGGCAGAGCACAACGCGAGGTGAGCACTGTGAAGTGCTCACTTTGTGTTATCATTATTACTTTGCATTGCCATTATGCCTTAAAGTGAAGTAAGGTGAAGTGACAAGTAGTTAGGCAGCCCCCCACACATCACATGGCTTACAGTACTGTAAGTCACATGCTTTAGCCAGGGAGGAAGGAAGGAATTGAGTCAGAGAAGCAGTTTCACTTTTTCCTTTGCATTTGTAGAGGGAGAAGGTTTGTGAGAGAGCAGTGTAGGAGTCAGTGACAAAGTGCTTTATTGCTTTCTAAAACAACAGCTTTTTTTAAAAGCTATCAATATTTAGTTTTTGTATTGTGTTTTAGATTTTTTTTTGGTAGTTAATAATTTTTTTATAAGTTTTGTTTTGTTTTGTGTGTGTGTGACTGTGTGAGTGTGTGTGTGTGTGTGCGTGTGTGTGTGTACCGGGAACTTGTGTGGGAGGGATGGACGTGGACCCAGGAGAAGGCGAGTTACTGGCCCATGGGCACAGTCAGAGGAGAGGAGTTCGGACACATGGGGGCTGTCGTGTGATGCTGGACCACACCTGATTCCTGGGTGCTGCTTCCCCCCCCAGTGGAAGCAACAGCAGCAGCAGCAGCACCAGTGCCACCGGTGGCTGCTGTGCATCCACCTTCTCCACCACTACCACCACCATCGGTAGCAGCTGTAGGGGCTCCAGCAGCACCCCTCCACCACCTCCACAGCCACAGGAGGTGCCCCTGGAAACCATAGGTGGTGCGAGGACTCTGTCTGGTCCCCCCCACAGCTCCCCAGTGTGGGAGTTTGTTAACTCTGTAGGGGGAGACAGCACAGTTGTGGTGTGTCATCTGTGTGGTGTGCTGGTGTACCATGGCCCACGGGGGACACATTTGGGGACCGGTGTCTAGTGCACCCACATGTTCAACCACCACAAGGTGGAGTGGCAGGCTGCCACAGAAGGGGCCAGGCGTCCACCAGCTGGCCCTTCTGTGGCAGTGGCCGAGGGTGCTGCTGGAGTCGAAGTTGTGCCTCACCACCACAGGAGGAGAGCCAGTACAGCAGCTGCATCACCACCACCGCTACCTCAACCAATAGCACCACCCTCTCCACCACCACCACTACCTGGATTTCCACCTGCAGTGGTCCTCACCACAGTCCCTGCAACAGAGTCTGACCTCGCCCTGGTGTGGGCAGCCCTGGAGGAGAGTAATCAGAGGGTCAGTGCCTTGCAGCAGCAGGTCGACACAATACAAAAACAGCAGCAGCAAATACTGACAATGCTGCACCTGCTGCTGGACCACTACGGCATCCCATGGCCACAGTAAGAGATTGTTTTCTGCCCTCCCCCACCGCATTCTGTGTTGTAATTTCTTTTGTGTTTTTTTCTTTGTTGTTGTCTAATAATACACATTTTCCCTTCCAGGGGAACCTTTCTTGCTCCACATAGTGCAATACATTTCTGTGAAAACTGCTTGTAATTTCATTACAGTGTGTCACGTGATGGAGGAATTTCCATTCTGAAAAGCCGCCCACATTCTTCTTGCCTTCTCAGCAATGTTAGGACATGATGCCAGGGAGAGCACAGGTGCATGCTCCATTACAGTGAATGTCCAATTGTCAGGCAGCTTTTCAAATGTTTCTTTATGTTATAATGGTCAGTTTGTGGTGAAACGTTGTGGGCACGTTTCCAGTAAGAAGAGTCTTGTTAGTGAAAATGTTCCCACATTTCACCACAAAGTGAACCTTATAACATAACGAAACATTGGGATAGCTGCCAGACATTCACTATAGTGGAGCATGCACCTGCACTCTCCCTGGCATCACGTCCTAACATTGCTGAGAAAGGGGGGCAGAATGTGGGAGGCTTTTCTGAACAGGAATTCCTCAGTCTCCTCACACACTGTAATGAAATTATGGGCTTTTTTCTCACAAAAAAATATATTGCACTCTGTGGAGCAAGAAATATTCCACTGGAAGTAAGACCCCCACATATTAGGTTATGTGCATCACCATAACTATGTAACAGTGTGAATCTCTGTAAAGCAGCAGTGCAACAATCTGTTGAGAATGCTGACCTATAATTTTTAATGCTATGTTACAACTTCCTTTACTTAGATCCTGACAGGAATGATACAAGAATTTCCAGTAGTTGAGTCTGCTGTACAGTATGCTCCAGTTGTAATGGACTCGGTTGTAACGTACATTCGGTTGTAATGGACAAATTTAGCTTTCCAAATGCCTTTTCCTATTGCCCCAATGTTAAAATTAATGGTTTAAACAGACCAGTAATTCCATTTGTAATGTCCACAGTTAGCACCTTGTCTAATCGAACCCATTAAGTAATTAAGTACTTCAGTTGCCAAGGTATTCAATTTAATAGGCACTCACCCCCACACAGCAGGAAAATCAAAAAAAGAGGAAATAAGCTATCACCGAGTCTCCTTCTGATAACACAGCTCATCTCTTCCAGAGTTCAAAGAGAACACATCCCATGATTTTCAGCAAGGACAGGATGAAGTCCTTCAGATAGCAGACAAGCGGGCCACCTCTCTCAGACCCAGGATCCACACCACAGGTTCGGGACAGCGGGAGATGGGCAGAGTTCTCCAGGAGGCAGCAGAGCTCTCACCTCCTGCTGCACCAGTTACCTCCAATGCTTAACCGACACCCTGGTATGCAACCTTGTCATCACAACCAAGAAGCTGGTGTTTCTGATCCTCCAGCAGCACTCTCTCTTCTTACTCCCTCCATCAAGGTGAGTGTCCTAGGACCTTCAAAACTGCAGCAGACTTTCCATAGTGTTTCCCTAAACTAAAAATAAAGACCAGTTCTCCAGAACTGCTTCACTATATGTGCCCTGCATGATGCTGACTTCCCTACGCTAGCTAAAAATAAGTAAAATGACAAAAATACCATTAAAATGCAGAAATGGACATAGTGGACACCGGTTGTAATGGACAAATTGCTAGTGGATAAAGTAGTCCATTACAAGCGGCATACACTGTACTACCTTTTTTCATGTGTGAAATAATGAAAGAAACATTCCTTTTAAATTGGTGCTGACCAGGCCTTTGTCTCTGTTTTCTTCTGCTTTTCTCCATCACATCAATTAGTTGTTATATATCACTTCTGTTGTAAATTAACAGTTATGCAGCAGGCAGTGTTTTATGACACCACGGAACAATGTTTATTGAAAAGCAGCTGTAAATAAATATAAACCTGGACAGAATAATGTTGAAAGGCATGCTAATTTTTTTTCATACATGAAAAAAGTAGTCAACTAAGCAGAGGAGACAGAAATTGTGAAAAGAAGTGTATCATTCAAGTCACGACTCAGAGTAACTAGTGACAGTGGCAACGTAAAGTAGCATTAAAAAGTACAGTTCAAAATTGTCACAACATTCTTGCAATGCTGCTTTAATTGATAATGTCAGTATGACATCATGAGCTCACAACAATCACACAACACACAAAATGCATCCCCAGAATAAATGGTGCACTCAGTCATGCGTGCAGTGGTGGCACAGAGTCCCCAGATTTTTTCTGCAGGTCCAAAATGCATCCTTCTTGTGTGCAGAAAACTGACAAGAGATACTACAGTGAAATGAGACTGTTTAGCACATACAAAGTCCCCCAGAATGAAATGATGACCGTGAGCATCCTGTTGCTGGTCCAATGTGTTCTGTGAGGCAATTCAAGCAAATGCAATGTGATCATCTCAAGTGGATGGAAGGGTGCCCTTTGGCTGTACACTAATAGTAGCCTTGGTGAGTAGATATGTATATAGATATGTTTGTGTATTTTGTAGGTGAGGAGGGGGGCTGACATGGACATGTACTCATGGTATTGTTCTGTATCATAAGTCACAGAAACTGTTGGTGTGCACATTCCAGTGCTCAATGAAAATTATTTGCGTTGAAATAGGAAATGGATAACTCTCAAGCACATGAAGGTAAGTATTTTTTTTGAGGGGTTGGGGGAATCATATTTGCAGGTTTGTATGTAATGATTTCTTATTTTGTTACTTCTTCACAGATTTCATCTGCATCCTTCTGGAGTCTGGTTGTTAATGATGGTCATGGTCATCTAATGAAAAGACTTCAGTGTGTTGCATGTGTGCCCAGTTCCGGGGGAAGGAGAGTGCCTGATGATATTGAAAAACTTTTTTGGATAAGGCCACTTTGACAGAACAACAAAGCATCTGGAAGTTGCCTAAAAAAAGAAAAGAATGACTTCTTACAACTTAATTGTTATTTGTCCTTCCCTGGTTCTCAATCTCAAGTCAAGTTACATTTCAAACCCACATCTTGTCGTCTAACACAACCTGTGTGTAATATTTGCTGCAGTCTTTCCAAAACTATGAAATGGATGAAATCAAATCTTCATACTTACCAGAATGGATTTCACATGGATATTTCATAGGTTCCTCTCTGTATGGAACAGCTGCAGTACCATTCCCACTGAGTTTTAGCGATGGAGATTTTTTTTGTTAACCTGTAAAAAGAACAAAATAAGTGTACCGTATGTGTTTTACCACTGCAGCTCTGAAAAGCTACAGAAAACAAAACATACAACTAAAGGAAGTGAAACAGCATAACAAACATGAGTACACATACTCACTTTATGGTTTAAATATTAAGAAGCTTTGTGTCTCTGGCTGATGGATGTGGTGGTCCGTACAGACTCATGCTCAGTGGTGGCAGTGGCTAACATCAGTCCCAGTGGTGGTGGTCTAGGGGTCAGACAGACTCATGCTCAGTGGTGGCAGTGGCTAACATCAGTCCCGGTGGTGATGTTGGTGGTCTGGGGTGGCACACCACCTTTTAACAACTTCAGTTACAACCTGCCCACATTAACCACATCATCATCCTCATAAAGAAAGCTTCCCTCACAGTCATCTATGTCTGAAGTCTGACCACTGGGAAATTCTTTCTCTATTGTGTCATCATCTACGTCAGTGATGGGCCATTTCAAGCAGCCACTGCCAGTGCCACTAGGATGGTCCATTTCCACATCACCAAAACCACCATGCTTAGGCCAGGGTATGAATACCAAGGTTGCAGTCGGTGCTGGTATGTGCCTGTCATTCATTTTAATGAATGTTAGCAAATTAACATTTGCAGGAGACAGGTTTGTCTGACAATCCCTGACTATTGCACCTGCTGAGCTGAATACCCTCTCAACCCTTACACTGGAGGGTGGGCATGTGAGGTACTTCAGTGCCACTGCAGTCAGCTCTGGCCATTCACTGACCTTTCCACTCCAGTACAAAAGAGGATCTTCAGTTACTGTTAAATGCCTGTTTTCAGACAAATATGACTCAAACATTCTCTGAGCCGCACTAAGCCCAGTTGTTGATGCATCATCCTGTTCTCCCGAATCATTTATTTCACAAATACCCACTTGGGACAAAGCCTCCTAAAGTGGCTTAATGCCAGCCTCTTTGGATGTCAGACCACCTGGAACTGCTGTCCCCTTCCCCTTGCAGGATATGCTTGATAGTCCTACAGGTACATCTTCAGCTGGATTATGCTGCTGAGGTTTGCTGACCTTGGCATGTGACTTCTGTGCCCCATGAACCAAGTGCACCAGTTGACTGAACACTGATATTTTTTACCTATTCAGGCCCTCCCTCACTCCAGTACTGATGCAATTCCACGTTTGTATTGTTGGTCCAGCATTGTCACTATGGCAAAGTTGTCACTACGCTGAATGTTCATAACGTGACAATTCTGGTCGAATACTGTCAGCATGTGTTGCAGCAACATACTGCTACCACAGTGTCCGGCAACATCAAGGCCATGCTGTACATTCACCAATGTCTGCCTCAGCACCCACAGCAGTGGAATTGATTGGCTAATGGAGGCAGACCCACCACTCACTGCCTGTGTGGCATGTTCAAAAGACCACAAAATTGTTATTACAGAATCCATGAGGTGCCACTGTTCAGTCATCATAGACATGGAGGCCCTGGAACTGTCATGGCTAGTGTGCATCACAAGATATTCTGAGATGGCTTTGTATTGTTCATACAACCTCTCTGCCATGTATAAAGTGTAGTTCCATCAGGTGACAACTTCCAGCTTCAAGCAGTGATGAGGCAGGCTGTTTTGTATCTGCAACTGCCACAGTTGGTCACAGGCCTTTCCAGATCTTGAAAAGTGAGAGCAGATACATCATGCAACGGTCAGCATTTCCTTTACATCAGGGTGCTGCAGAAACTCCTGCACCACAAGATTTAAACAGTGGGCCATGCATGGCACATTAACAAACAACCATTCCTGATGCATTATACCACGTTTGACCCATTGTCACTTGCTATGAACTCAGCTCTCAGGGACAGAGGGTTTAGCCATTTATCAGTTTCAGTCAGTACCACATCCAACATGTTCTCACCAGTGTGTGAACAGGCCACATTGCACATAGCAATCATTGCATGCTGTTGAATTCCTGGAAGATTGCTACTGCGACAATCCACCTTACTGCACTGATTATTCACACTAGCAACATCACAAACAACCCCTGGCACCTGCGCCCAGTGTGCAGTTATACACAAATATGAACTCCCCTCTGTTTTGCCACTTGTCCACATATCCATACTTAAATGGATGAATGAAGAGTAGGAATGCTGAAGGGTATGTCTTACTGAGTTGGACACAGTGCGGAACAACTTGTGGACAGCATGGGTAGAAAAGTATGTCCTGGATGGGATTTCCCATTTTGGACAGGCACTTGCAGCAAGCCACCAGAACCCAGAATTATCCATGAAGGAGAAGGGCAAAAGATCAATTGCCAGCATTTCCGCTATAGCAGCATTAAGTTCACGTGACACTGTATGATTTGGGGGTACTTCAGCTTATGCGCAAAAACACTCTGTAACATGGGCTGACTTAAACGTTTTACATTGGGTGTGATCACAAATGGTTGTGCTCTGTGATGAATGGCATTGGCAGGGGGTGGAGTGTGGACGTTTGATGAAGATGGCTGCACAGGCAATGATAACAAACCCAGAAATGAAGTTATTTTGCCAGATTTGCCAACTGGGGTTGACATACCACTTGCACTAGACATACTGCATTGGCCACCACCACCACCACCAAGACTGTTACTCTCACCACCACTGGACAACATTTCAAAGTCATTATGGTCCTCCACCTCATCATGCCTGTAGTAATCCTCTGCTCTTATTACCTCAGTACTGCACATGTTTAATTTACTACTGGACTTAACAGTCATGGAAGGGGATAACATGCTCGCTATGGTTGCCAGTGACGAGGGTGAATGCCCCACTGTGGTATTAGCTTCCAGCTTGTGCTGGGTCCACAGTGCTAAGTGCCTATTCTTAAGATACGTATGCTGTCCTCTTGTGCCCAGATGGCTCCCCATTTTACTTTGACTCACATGCACATGGCAAACCTGGCAGATTGCAACTGACTCACCATTTGCATCTTGAACATAAAAATCCCAAACAAGGGATTGTGATGCTCTGCTTTTAACATGTCCATGAGGTGGCTTATTTAAGTTCGTTATTATAAGCACTGAAGTGGGGGGGACACAGGATGATTTGGGCACTGCACACTTGGACTGCAACTGACCACCATGACTACCAATCAATTTATTACTGGGTCATCATCATCAACTAAAACCGGTAAATCACAAGTTTTTACGGGGGCCGGGTGATTCCTGCAAACAGACTCAGACACAGCCACTTTGAATTTCTTTTTCTCCAGTTCCCAACTGGGGTCAATTACATCATCATCATATTCATCAACGTCACATACATCCACATCTTCTGCTTGGATGCTAGCTTGTGGACTGCATGTTGCAACAAAAGCAACATCATCATTATCATCGCATTCATCATCAGCATCTACACTACCATCACCTGATATTTTTTCACCACACTGTGAATCACTGCATAGAAAATGCGTGACATTAACTGCCACGGTGGACGGAATATCGCATTGTATGCTATCGTTGACATGATTATCGGAATCCTCAGGTTCAGTTACTGGGATGTTACTGGGAAGTATGACATCATCTATGCTGCCACTCACTTGTACTGCTTCACACTCAATATTTTTGGATACGGTATACTTGTCGGAATTCAAAATTGATGCATCAATATTAATACTACCACCACCACTAACACCAGTAACACTAATACCACCGGCTGGGAAAACATCATCTCCTCCAACTATGAGTGAAGCTACTGACTAGGCTGTAAAAAACATTGCACAAGAAATACCTTTCCTCACATCAGCAATGCACTTCTGTGTCTGCGTACTACCACGCCCACAGACTATATTACTGCCAGCACTGCCATGGTGAGAAACAGCTTTGCTTGCATGTCTCTTTGCGGGCATTTTGGGGGATCAGCCACAATATTATAACCAAATTTAGATTTTGATACGTTCACTCTCTGATTGGGGGGGCATTGGATGTGAAGCCAAAAAAAACAACTGTAGCTTCAGCAACAGATAAGATACTAGTCTGTCACGCAATGAAAACAACTTCAGTAACCAGTGGTGCTGATGAGGTCACAAAAGCAATCCAATCTGGTAAAAAATTCCTTTTGCCGGTGGGGGTGCGGAGCACTGACTGCAGATTTTTAGGGCAGTACAAGCAGCAAAACAAAGAACAGATACAACGATAGCAGTACAAAATCAGGCAGCTGCTGCAGTGGATAACAGGTTCACACTACTGCGCCTGCAATTGCACTAGTCTGTGACACAATAAAAGGTGTATTATTTGATGTCACGCAACACCACACACACACACACTCACACACAGAACAGTTTGTCTACAATGCTGAATGAGTAATGCATTGCAGATTGCAAAGTTCAGTAATATGCCACGTATTGTTATGTAAACAACCTGAAATTATGAACTGCTGCACCAGATCCACACAACACACAATCAGCAAGACAATTTCAACAATTACTGACAATATTACTGTGTGTACATTAACACAGTCAGTTATATAACAAAAATATAACCAAAAAACAAAGAAATCACTATTTCTCCAACTTAAATCTACCTACACCACATATATGCCCCTCCCCAAAGCACACTTTTACTGTCTTTCACTACACACAGTCAATGTTCTACATTAACATTCCAAATCCACACAAAAACAAACATGCTCGATGATATGAGCACAGAAGGATTTCCTATAGTCGATGAAGTAAAGTTTGAGCACCCCAAAAAATGCAACAATGCTTTTTTAACAGCTTTTAGAAGGTTTCAATCACAGACAACTCTAAGAGTACACTGTCTCCTACTCCTTCCTACACATACTACCCAGAACTGAGGCTGTGCAGATCAATATAGAGCCCATGTGACCTGAAGTACCATGAATCACAGCAAAATTCGCCTTCAGAGCTCAAAAACAAGGCGAAGTGAGGTGAAGTACATTGATCTCAATGCACTTCACCTTAATATTTGGTGGAGTAGTGGTCTGGGAAGGCAGAGTAATGCGAAGTCATTGTTTTCAATGGACTTGGCGTTACCTGTTATAACTCAAAGTACTCCGCTTTGCATTCTGGATCACTCAGCTAATCTGTCTTTGCTCTGTGAATCTCTCTGTGAATCCCTTTGTGGAGCAGATTGAGCCCACTTCGCCCACCACTAGTGTACATGAAGGAGGACGAAGATTGGCAATTCATGTTACTATGTTTGGTAAGCATCACACTGCTGACATTATTCTGGGAAGAGTTATGTGACAAAATCTCTGAGTAGTTAATGCCCCAGGGACTCACTACTGAATCTATGGTTTCAGACAATGGCGCCAATATTGTTAGTGCATTAAAATGTGGTGGTTTTACTCATGTTCTGTGCTTTGCACACACATTAAATCTGTTAGTACAAGCTTTCATTTCCAGTGATAACAGTATACTAACACCAGTGGAAGCTACAAAGAAAATCTTTGGACATTTTAGTCACTCTGTAAAATCACTTGCTATCTTGGCTGACCTCCAGAAAAAAAATGGCTCACCAATACAGCAGCTAAGACAAGATGTTCTGACAAGATGGAACTCAACATTTTACATGTGTGAGAGACTTCTCACACAAAAGAAGGCAGTCCATGAACATACTGTACCATGGAGCACAATGTAGCAGATGGTATTGTGCTGAATTCATTCCAGTGAGGCCTCATGTAACATCTTACATTGCTCTTGACTCCTTTTGAGGAAGCAACATGTCAGATTAACAAAGAAAATGCTACTCTAAGCTAGTTTATTCTCATCATAAATTTACTGAACAAGGCGCTCAAGAGGCTGCGCAGAGGTTTTTTAACAAAACAGAAACAAATCTGATGTTTCCCTTACCGACTGATACAGCAATTCCAAAACTGCAGAATACTTCACAATATCAGAAGGACAAAAGCATTTTTCTGTCCACTCTTCTTGACCCTCAGTTTCTATTGCAACTGCTGCCTCCTTCAGATCTTGGTGCCTCTTATCTATTAAAATATATTGTAGTTGTCATGCAAGTTAATGTGTTATGTCCTTTCTTGGTTTGTGTTACTCTGTTGGCTGGGTTTGGATCATGGTCTTGTCGTGTCACAGTGGGTAGAGTGGGGTGTTAGGTAGGTACGGAGTGTGTGCAAGTTTGTGCTGTGGGTTGTGTGGGTGCTGTGGGTTCTGTGGTTTTGAGTCTAGCAGTCACCATTTCTAGTGAAGCAGTCACTGTGCACCACCTCGGGAGTAGGAATATTTTATTTGCCCCCCACTTTGCCCCTTCACTGAGTTGTGTGCTGTGTGGGAATTGTTTTAACAGACTTCTCCCCTCTCAAGCTATTACTCAAAGTGCTGTTTACTTATTTGAGTGACTTAATTTTGTGTAGTTTCCAGAGGTTGCTATTGTGCATGGTCAGTCGTTATATTGGAGCTGTTTTGTGACCACTGTATTTGCTTTCACTGTTTTTGTTTTGTTGTTTGACATGGAACCATGTGGATGCTGAATCTGAGGGTGCAACGTCTATTGGTGGTGACATCAGTAATTTCCACTTAGTGCTACCATGTACCCAATCATCAACATTGGGTAGACCTGAACCATGTCCACTATCTCGGCCCTTGAAAAAGCCATGTAATTCTGACAAGCACATAGATTACTCTCACACATTTTGATCAAAACTCATGGAAACTGATAATTTAGATGTGTCTTCATTGAGCCACCTTCTTTGTCTCTGTCTGATATTGTGGATGCCTATTTACAAGAAGCACTCATTAATATTACTGATGACCCTTTTGAGTACTGGCTGAAAAAGAAAAACATCTGGCCTGAACTATCTGCCATTACTATTAAGCTTCTTAGTTGAACTCCCTCTAGTATTTACTATGAGCATATATTTAGCACAGCTGGAAATGTGGTCTCTGATGGCTGCACAGGGCAGAGGCAGCGAATTGCTAGATCTCTGGGATAGAGAGTGGGATCAAGGGGCTACACAAAGGAAAAATACTTAAGTACATGCACAGCTGCCATGACTGTTAGCCCCCACAGTCCTTGGGTCCAGCACCATGTGGATCCACACCACACTGGCAGATAGGGGCCATGGCAGGAGTAGGTGGCGATTGGAGACAAACAGTTCTAAAAAAAAACTGACTGCAATTATTAGTTGTGGAAGCTTGTAGGATATATCTAAAACCTGCAATGCCGGGTGGGGGTTGGAGGGGGCAAAGTCAATCACATAAGTTACAAAACACAGGTGATAAAAAATAATTGGCCAATCAGGCAGGAGTGTGGTGTGTGGATGGTTTGGGAAAATGATGCCTGCTGTAACACCAAGTAGGCAAGCAAAACAATTGAAAATAAGAAAACATAACATCTCAAGTCAAAAGGGTGGGAAGGATGGCTGAGGCCACATCCCATAGCCTGGTCATTCTGCCTGTCTCCCATCAAAAAGCATGCCAGATTTGGTGAAGGACTGCACTCTGCTGTTGTCTTTCTGCTGTTGAATTCACTGGTCTCTCTCTTTCTCTCTCTCTCTCTCTCTCTCTCTGACTAATGTTTGCTACAGTGCCTCCTTTCACTGCAAAGCCCCAAATGACCTGCATACACTGGGTTGGATTCACAAATGTTTTGGGACTAAGTCCCACACCGCAACTCTAGTTGTGGACTGAAATCTCTGCAGTTGTGTAGATTACTATTCACATCCACAGCAGCTGCAAAAGATGTTACGGCTGGTCCCATAGGCCATTATTCCATAGTTGCAAGGATTTCCATGGCAACATCACCCACAAGCTGCCATAAATCATAGTAAACCAGCTCCACTTTTGAGAATACCATAGCTGTGGGAGAAATTGCGGTTCCAAAAAATGGCAACCCACTTGTGCTCAGTTTTTCCTGCAGCTGCGGGATTTTAAGGAGTTCTATGAATTCAGCTTACTGCTTCCTACAAATGTCATGTGGTGGCTGACAGACAGGATTGGCAAGAACAACAATCAGTTTATTTTATTGCTGTTGGCTGCTTGTTGACCTTGAAAAATAACATGAAAATACATACACAAATTTTTTTAAGAAAAGGTTAGATTAATTTTTTTTAACAGAGGGATCTAAAAGAATAATACTGATGCATTTATCATGCTCAAATGGACTAAAACAGGTCTACAATTCATCAGAGTAAATCAGAACCTTTGGGAAAAAAATCAGAGTCGGAATCCGAACTGGGTCACAGCCGTCCCGCCCATCACTATTTCATATATTTTAATTTTAATATTGCAAGGAAAAAAAACACTGCAGTAAATACCAGCAGCAGCAAATAACATCTCACCAGAGGGATTAGCAGTGTTATCTGAATCTGAACAGACTAATTTACTAAACTAACAGTAGCTACAGTAAAACCAACCAAAAAGTGTTTATTTTTTGGGAGATTTTTTTTTTTACTGCAACAAGGACTAGCAAGACACACATGACGGGGTAATTCAGAACAAGTTACTGTAAGTAATAACGTCACTTCCAGAACTGTACGGTGCCCAGAGCCTCCAGGATTGGGCGCCATATAAATAAAAGTCTATCATCTATCTATCTATCTATCTATACAAAATAAGTACAACCATTATAGAAACAGACTGACAAATTATTTACCTGAGCACACAAAACTGTACTACAGAAATAAAATGACAAATCACAGAGCACAGGCAACACTTATGAAGAAGAAAGACTGAGGAAAACAAATCAGAATAGGGCTCACAGGGCTGCCTCACCCACACAGCACTGCTTCACTAGACAATACCAAACCATTACTTTCAACTAAATAAATCTGCAAAAGTGTAAACAAACAATGGTAGTCAGCTGCACAAGATACTCTAGATATTTTATGTGAGCGATTTAGTTAAAAATACTCCATTTTCTTTTTTTTTAGTTAATAATTTTACTGATTTTTCAGCATACAAACATACATCATACTGCAAATATGCAGATATTCTATATCAGCAGAGAGGGATCTTACAGCAATATGTCCATAGTCTTACATTATACAATAAATCAGTAAAGTGCAGTCTATAGTGGACTCCAGAGGGGGTGAGAGGGAAAAGCCCTCAAATCTCTGCTCTGAGTGATGCAGAGAAAACAAAACTTCAAAAGAACTATGACTAGGTATCTAATGAGCATTACCATAGAAAAAAAAAGTACAGGCACTACCAGGGTTAAGGGAGCTGACACGCATGCCAGGACTGACTATTCCACACTAGGGAAGGGAGTCTTTCATATCGGGAGTATTATGAGGGGATAACGCAGTACATGTACCACCGGTGAGGGTTCACCCTATTCCGGTCCTAGGTTTCAAATAGGCTAGGAAGGGGGCCCAAGAAGTAAAATACTCTATTTTCAAAGTAGTTTAAATGCTTGTTTTGCTTAGACAAGCAGGGACAGACGTCTCTCCAATTCTCTCTTCATAAGACTGCACTGAACACGTGGCATATGGCTCATTTCAGTACCATGTGACCTCCGGGCCCATGGTGCACTTCAAACTGCACCTGTGGGCCAAACATTACTGGCAACGTTACCACATTTGCCAGTTTTGCAAAGTTAGCCCTATACTGTGAATTCGAACTTCACAGGGCAAATTAACTTCACGACTTGTGGTGAATTTTGTGAATTAATCCATGAAGTAAAGTTAGTCGACTTTACACACCTCTACATATCAGGAGCACTTGAGTAGTCTACTAAAACTGGGGGTATAACAGCAGGAGGAGTAGGCAAGATAGACTAAGGAGGCGATGATGGTGAATTTGTAATCAAGGAACATGCCAAAATACACCTTTCTGGATACCAGCAAAGCAGATGGGAAGGGACTTGGTTTCCATCTGGCATTTCAGCACTTCAAGTGTTGTGATGCAGCACTTTTTACAAGAAGCATACACTGAGCATGTCCATGTGGTTGGCAAGACATATAACCTGCAGCAGCCAATCAGCAACACTGGAGACAGAAAACTTCATGTGCTGCACACAACTCAGTTTCAGTTCTAGCTCTCTCTTTCACATGGGGGGGGGGCATTCGTTTATTTATTTATTTAGTTGTTTTTGGTAACTAGTAAGAAGGAGCTCCTTTTATTTGAAAATGAGTGACTTTTTGATCAGAAAACAGAAATAACCAGAGTATCACGTGTTATTGTTCCAGCTAGACAATTCTCACTATATTTAACTGCAGTTCAGGAAGGCAAGCAGGTTAGTGAAATTGTGCTGAAGAAGACAGGAGAGACTGCACAGTGTAAGCCTGCACTTGGCAGAGCAGACAACATTTAATAGAGTTGTGCAGAGTTTTCAAAGTTTTTTTTAAGTTTATTTTTCTATTGTGTAATGAGTCTTACAAAAGAACATGTTCCTTGATTCCAGGTATAAGAATAGTTACAGGAAATATTATGTTAGGTAATCCAAAGCCCATCTCTCATAGTTACAACACTGAGGGGACATAATGCATCCATTAAAAAAAATATACAAAGTTAACCTAAATAGGCTTTATGCAGCAAGACCATGGATGACTCTTCCAAAAATATTTAAAAATAAATCCAGAGAGTTCCATCTTTTCAGAGAGGCCTTCATCTACTGACATGGCCCAGGAGTCCATGAAGTACAGCAAAAATTGAGAATAAATCCCTTTTATATGATTAATAAAGTTGCCCCTCAGACATGCTCACAGACATTCCCCTTCAGTATACTAAAAACTTAAATCTATACCTTCTGGGTAAATAACAATAAAAGCCCCAGAAATTTCTTAGAAAAGTCAAAAAGACACTCCTTCCCCAAATCTACCACGAGGTGGTAGTTCTACCCATAGTAAAACTGTTTATTCCATTGATATACTGTTTGTAGTAACAAACTTAAATTAAGATAGCAAGAGAAGGCTCTGAAACACTTTTATATCTGATTCAAACTGGCTTTTCTTCACAGAACGGGTGGTGGACAAGTGGAACACCCTGCCAGAGGAAGTGGTGGGAGCTGAAACAATCATGGGATTTAAGAATGCATGGGATAGACATAAAGGAATTCTAGAGGTCAGGGGTAAGGGGAAATAGACTTCTAGGAAAACAAACTGAACTTACAAGCTCAAATGGGCAGACTAGGTGGGCCATAGGCCCTTATCTGCCGACACTGTCTATGTATCTATGTATCAAAAACTTTTAGACTGTAATGAAACCTCTCATCTGTGATCAACAGTCTCCAGTGATATAATTATCAGGAACAGCTCAGTACTGAGCAACCAACCCTTAAATTAAACTCAAGTCCCAGCTATCAGGGTTCACCGTCATCCTCTTCTAAGTCCGAATGACCAGATTTGGCAAAATCCTCCCTGATCATCTCCAGCCTCCAACCTGAGTTTGCTGGATCGTTGTACACATAGGTCTTTACAGCATATATGATTTTCAGCCTTGCTGGCATTTGTAGTGCATGATTAATCCTGAGTTCCCGAAGGCCTGCACGAACTGAATCAAATCCTCGACACCTCATTCTAGTTGAATAGCTGAGATCAGGAAAGCAATGCACTACTGATCCATTGGGAAGGGTAAGAGCCCCCTGGCTGATTTGGCCTTTTATAGAATTATGTCCTGCATATGGACTCCTGTGGTTACCGTCAAGACAGTCCTCGGAAGCTCAGGGTTGTTAGGCTTCTTCTGTGGGGTAATACGATAGGCCTAGATAATCTGTCATTCCGTTCAATTTTAAAACGTCATGAAGGAACTGGTGCAGGTAGTCCACCAAATTAACTCCCTCAACTCCATCGGGTATGCCTAAAAATCGGAGATTACAAGAGCGAGCTCCATTCTCAAGATATTCCAGCCTGGTGTGTAAAAGCTTATTTTCCCTTAATACTCCATTGGTCACCGGAGCTGCTTTTGAGACAGTAGAACTAAGAGCAGAGTGATTTTTTTTCCAGAGCCATAACTTTTGCTTATACGGCCGTCAGTCTGGTGTTGTAGGTATCCAGTTTTTGATCTAACTGCTGGACCGCTTGAAGAACAGCATTTATCTTGACCTCCAGATCCCCAGGCTTCTCGTTAGGCTGAATGGCAACTGAGACACCATAAATGAATTTTTATTGTTTCTCCTTCTAACTGTGAAATATATATTATTTAGGCTTCTGTTGTGAATTTACAGTACAGTGCTCACAGTCAATGGGCACACAGCAGCAGGATGATTGGCTGGCCATGCCACAGGAGATAGTGTGGTGTCACGCACACAACAGCACATGAGTACTGTGTCAAAAAAACAAAACTGCCTTATGTTGTTCTTGGATCTGGGAGAGAATTTTTTAGGGTGAAAGAGAAGGATCCCCCTCAACCCTCAGCAAGGCACAATATTTTTTACGTTGCTGTGGGACTAGGCAGGCCAGGGATTAGTTTGTTTGTTGGTTTTAACAAAAAGTTTCACAGTCACACATTCAGTAAAGTTATTCTTTATTACTTTTCTCTCACACAAGTGAAAAAAATCTGATCTTTATTAATATTTTTTTAACCCGTCCCCCAGACAGCGTGATTACCCTCCCAAGAGTACCATGAGTCACACTGCACTGATGAGCAGACCAGAGGATATGAATTATTTGTTTTAAATTAAATTGGCTTGGTTTAATTATCAGGATTCAGATTTGGAACTAGAGAACTAATGCAGCAGACTAAACAAGTCACACAGCAAGCAAAGTAAAGAGAATTTAGTGGTTTGCCACTGCCAATGATTACTCCATTAATTTTCTCCCTCTGTTTCATTTGAGATGAGTCCCGACTCCCAAGTGTTGCTTCCCACACTTTCTTTGCTCTATAATAGCCCCCCTTCCTTTTCCCCCACCCACCCTTTAACTTTGTTTTTTTTTAAGGTATGAGGTGAGTATGTCAACTATTTTACAAAAAAAAGGCAAAACTTGACAGATTCAGCAAAGTTAACCACACTTGCATGCGCACAGGCTTCAGCAGCGTACGTAACACAGGCTGCAGCTCCTCCTCTATGGGACTGAATGAACCGAGCCATGCCGCCGTAGTCCCATTTGATGCCACAAGGCTTTCTAACTTGACCACCACCTGCCTGCATAGCAAATGGTCAGGTGGTGATAGTGACTAGGATCATCAGTACGCAGGTGCGGTCTCCTTGACAATGATACTCAGCCCCCACACCCACAACAACAACAGTAATATGGGAGTGTCAGTGCTCAGTGGAGCTAGCTGAGACACGTGGAGTTATCCGAGATTGAGTGACGACTAACTACTCCAGCTGAATGGAAATGGGACTTGGGTCGGAAGCCGACAAATTTTGCCAAATGAGCGAGTAAGATACTGATGGCAGAAAAGGAAATTAGGATTTTTTTCTATTGATTCGAACCCTTTTGAGAACCATCTAGTGTTTGAGTTCTAAGTTAGAACTCGAACACCAGGGTTCAAGGAGGGTTTGAATCTTTCTCGATCTAGTTCTGACAACACTAATGTGTGGAACAGCTCTTAGCTTGGCAGCCAACATATTTTGCTCTACTGCCCCACACTACATCATCAGCATTGTGACCTCACTGACAGTGACATCACTGCTACTTAGGAAAAGCAAGCGAGTGACTGCCAGCTCATTTACCTGTGATGTCAGTCAGTGAGATCATACTGCTGATGATGTAGTGTGGGACAATAGGATTAGATATGCCAGCTGCCAGGCTAAGAGCTGTTCCACATATCCAGCACAACATTATACAAACATACATATGAAGAAGCCAGCAGAAGAAGGCCATGTGGTCTGTCAAATCTGCTCATATTGAAGGGTCCACAGCTTGAGCTAATGTCTCTGTCCTCCCTCCTCACTCCTTCCATCCTGCCTACCCATGATCCTTACCTTCCTCTTATGCCTATCCCAGCCTCTCTTAAAGCTGCCCACTGTCTTCAATGAGATGACCTATTCTGCAGCATATTCCAAGTGTCCACCACCCTCTCTGGAATAAGTGCTTCCTGACCTCCCTCCTAAACCTCCCACTTTCCAGCTTAAGACTGTTCCCCCTCTTGTTATGGATGCCACTCAGCTTAAAAAGATTCTCCTTATCAGCCTTATTTGTCTCTTTCAAGTACTTGAAAGGCCCAATCATGTCCTCTCTCTCTCTCACTCCTGTCTTCCAGTGAGTACAAGTTAAGTGCCCTTAACCTCTCCTCGTATGCCTTATCCTGCTGACCAACTATCATCTTTGTAGCACTCCTCTGGACCTTCTCCAGCAGATTAATGTCCTTTTTGAGGTGTGGGCACCAGTACCGAACTCCATACTCTAGATGAGGCCTTACCAGTGACCTGTACAAGGGCAATGTAACCTCATCTCTCCTGCTAATGATCCCCCTAGATATGTATCCCAGCATCTTGTTTGCCTTTGCTGCTGCTTTCTTGTACTGCGTGAAGTGCTTCAGGTCACTAGTGATCATCACTCACAGGTCCTTCTCCTCCTCTGATGCAGATACTCGGACTTCACACAGGTAGTACTCTGTCCTGGGATTCATGGCTCCAATATGCATTACTTTGCATTTCTTGGCATTGAAGCCAAGCTACCAAATCCTGGACCACCTCCCCAGCTTTTCCAGATCTTTCTGTAGGTCCTGTATCCCTTCAGCTGTATCCACTCTTCCGCAGAGTTGGTGTCATCTGCGAATATGCACATTTTGCCCTTAATGCCATCCCCAATGTCATTGATGAAGACATTGAACAACACTGGCCCCAGAACCAAGTCCTGCAGGACCCCACTGGATACCTCTCTGGTGTCAGATAACTCTCCCCCAACAACCACCTCTGGGTTCTGTCCCTCAGCCAGTTTTCCACCCATCTGGCCATCTTTTCCCCAACCCTGAGATCCAGCAACTTCCTGATCAACCTTTTGTGGGGCACAGAGTCAAAGGCCTTGCTGAAATCAAGGCAGAGGATGTCTACCACTTGGCTCCTGTGTACTGTCTTAGTGACACAGTCAAAGAGGTCAATCAGATTCATTTGACATGATCTCCCCCCCCCATGAACCCATGCTGCCTCGCATTCTGGAGACTATGCTCCTCTAGATATTTCACCAACCTTTCCTTCAGTATGGTCTCCATGAGCTTGCCCACAATGGAGCTCGGGATGACTGGTCTGTAATTCCCTGGATTATCCTTGGGACTGCTTTTGTGGATGGACATTACATGTGCTGTTCTCCATTCCTACGGTACCACACCTGACCCTAGTGAACTATTAAATAGGTCTATAAAAGAACCACTGAGGCAAGGGTGATCCTGAAGGATATTGGCCATACAGCCAGATTTTAAGGAAACCACAAATAGCACGTACCCCAATAATGTAAATCATCATGGAAACCATATGCAAATGCCCATGAATTAATTTGGACTGCCTCAACTTTAAGCAAAATTTCATGATGCTGGAAGGCCTCATAATACAATCAGCGAAGGCTGAGAACAGCAGACACAGACAAGTGTTTCATCCTCATTTGGACTCATTGGTGTGCCATATCCGTAACTCAGCCCAGGGAGAGGGAGCCAGCCTATAGGGTATCTTATTTGTTTGGGTCATGGGCAGCCCAAAGGAGAGAGAGATGAAAACTCTCTCTACTTTGGGTGGCCCATGACCCAAACAAATAAGATCTCTTATAGGCTGGCTCCTTCTCCCTGAGCTGAGTTACAGATATGGCACACTGATGAGTCTAAATGAGGATGAAACACGTGTCTGTGTCTGCTGTTCTCAGCCTTTGCTGATTCTATTGTGAGGCCTTCTGGCACCATACAATTTTGCTTAAAGTTGAACCAGTCCAAATTAATTCATGGGCATTTGCATATGCTTCCCATGATGCTTTGTATTATTGGGGTGTGTGTAATTTGTGTTTTCTATTAAATAGGTCTGCCAGTGGCCCTGCCAGCTCCTCAGCCAGTTCCTTAGTACCCTTGGATGTATTCTGTCTGGGCCTGGTGATTAGATCATCACATAGAATACTTTTTGATGAGCAAAAGGAAAAAGGAAAATACTTCAGAAATAAAAAGTTGCAAGTGACTACTACTTAAAATTTGTATTATTTTCCTGACTGCCTGTTTTGGCTCCACTAATGCTTTAAGATAGTCCTATCTGCTATGCTATATTACTATGACTTTTTTACCCAGGTTTTCTCTATTTTCACCATCCCATACCATGTCTTTTTGGACCACCCCAGCCATGCCTTTCTTCCAGCCAGGATGGTAGGTGAGGGCTTCCATTACTGCCAACACCAGTGCCATTCCTTTGCTGGCCTCTAGGGGATATGTGAACTCTGTGAACTCTGTAAGGCATGTACCGTCTTGCTGAGGGAGCTGAGTACTTCATAACCAGCATGTTCTCAGCCATAAGCCGGTTCCCTCAGACAGACTAGAATTCTGAGGCTAAGTGAATTGCTTGTAAACCTTGGTCACACAAGCATTGATGCAATAAAAATAGAATAATACATAGGAAATCATCAGCAACAAGCAGTTACAAAGCTATAATTCCATCAAGGGACTCCAGTGACATGATAAACCATGAGAGCTAAGCTTGTGTTGTTAATGATGAAATAAGGATGATGCATTAGTTGCTCAGTCAAACTTATTGTCATCTATTGATTATGAAATTTTGGACAATGCATCTGTGTCAGACAGTACACAGTCAAGGGTACAGACCCTTATGAATAAAACTAGGAGATTTGAGCTGAGAGTTCCTAAGAGAAAATGCATCAGTGCTAGATAAGTGAATCTTTATACTGGCTAACTTTAGCACAACAGATTCAGTATTATCAAGGGACCATGGCTTGGAATTCATTACGTGACTCAACTCTGTTCAGTATCAGAAATACATTTTAATACTACATTGGAAAAAGAATGACAAGAACAAGTACCCACTTTAAACTTCAGACTCCTTTTAGACATACAGCAGTTGCTCAAAATATGTTTTCATTTCAGTCTGTCAAACTCTGGAAACAATTGGGACTATTAATTACAATGTATTTAATTGTCCTCATTTTTTATCAACAGATAACCATGGTTTTATTGTGCATTACAACCTCCCAGTTAATATTTTTCGTTACAACATGGGAGGTTGTAATCACTGTCTGCCACTCAAAGAATAGCTACACAGCTCATTGGCTGAAACTCTGTCTGGGCAGGCCGATCGTCTCTGAGAAACATGGTGGCTCCCTTGCTTGATAACCGGCTTCCCGAACCCGGGTCCCAAACTTGACTTTACCTCTCACTTTGTCCCAGGTAATTTTTTTTCTTACATACTTTTAAATATTTATCTAGTTGATCCTGCCTTCAAACTAAAAAAAAAATATTTGGTTGATCCTGCCATGCCTACCTGTGGAGCGGAGCTCCGTGCTGCCACTGCACCCTCAGGAACTGCAAGCAACTGATGAGTGAATAAATGAGTGTGTGTGTGTGTGTGTGTGTGTGTGTGTTTGTCTCACAGACAGAGTGTGTGTGTGTGTGTGTGTTTGTCTCACAGACAGAGAGTGTGTGTGTGTGTGTGTGTGTGTGTGTGTGTGTGTGTGTGTGTAAAACAAAAAAAAACTGAGGACCAATAATTAAATAAAATAACATATGGGTGAGTGTGTGTAAAACCAGAATTTTACACACACCCTCAGTGTGGGACGCTTTTATAAACCCCTTAGGCTTCACCTTCAGGGTTTATGTAGCATTCCACACCTCAGAAGTGTGTAAAATTCTGGTACACACACACACACACACACACACACACACACACACACACAAACACACACCCACAGACACACACACACACACATATATTATTCTATATATAACTGCTTAGATTGTGTGGTTTTAATCAATTGAGAAGTAAATTGTTGTCTCAGGATATCTGTGACTATTGTGTTGAGTAATGTACTGTATGTACTTGTAGTTTAACTATTGTGTCTTACTTGTTTGGGCTTTTGCACCAAGATCATCTGTATAAAAGGTCAGTTGTGATTAGTGGATTAGCCTAGTAATCAAATAAAGACATCTATGAAGTTTTAAACTTCACAGTATCCCTACTTATTTTACAATTTATTTACTCAGAATAGCACAACAGAGATATAGCATGTTGTTTTCAGTGTGGCCCTGGTTATACTCAAAGTACAGCTTGAAGGAATGAAGCACTGGGAGGCCACATTATTAGCTCACGGTCCCACAGTGCAGTTGCAGTGTCAGTGGCTCAGTAGGTAGCACACTCACCTCTGAGGCCGGGAGATCAGAGGGCTGTGGGTTCACTTCCCACATCTGTCACGTGGGTTAATATCCCAGTACTGACACTGTAGTGCAGCATGAGAGGGATGCTGTACTTCTGAGGTGCCATCTTTTGGATGAGACATTAAACTGAGGTCCCATCTGCCTGGATTGGTGGATGTTCAGGTCAATGTTAAAGATCCCATGGCACTTCTCAAGAAGAGTAGGGGAATTTCCCCGGTGTCCTGGCCAAATTTCCCTCATTCACTAAAATTACCACCAACAGCTTAATCTGGTTCAAGGTCAGTTGGCATTCATCTGTATCCCTCTCCGCCGGGACGTGCCTGAAAATAGGCAGGATTTGTCTAGTGCACTTACCCGGTCAACAAAAACTAAATAAATAAAATAAATAAATAAACAGTGAGCCAGTAACTGTAGTGAAATTCACAGCTGGAATCTCCAGCTGACCATTTAGACTGTTGTTATATACAGTGTGCATTAACTTTCCTGCAATGGAATATCGGATTTCACACTCCAGTGCTGAAAGTTTTCCCTGATAAATTTTTTTGTACTATGTACTGTGCACGTGCTGATAAACATCAAGACAAGAAGTGCTATCTTAATTAGTGATGTTGCAAAGTTTTAATTCGCAGGTTAAGTTCTGGGAAGCTCTTAACTTTGCCTTCACAAATCACTTTGCCTTTGCCATTTTATGGCAAATTCATCTGTTTTCATTTTGTATCCACTTCACCCTGCACTTCGCTTGCAAATGTTGCTTTCCACTTCACTTTAAGGCAAATTTGGGTGAAGTTTTCTGAGACCGAAGCTACTGGTAAACAAGTGCATGTGAGTCACATAGAACAGCTCCATGTATATAGTGGGACTCACTTTCATTTTTGCAGTCTCTGTGAGAGTATGGAAGGGGACAAATGTGCTGCTTTCTGAGCATATGATGCAGCATTTAAAAACAAGCTTTTGCAGCTTTCTCTTTGTGTATTTGACATCTTTCTTTCACGTAGATGTTTATTAGTATATTTTTCAGTTGTGTTTTTTTGTCTGATTTTTTTAATGTTTCTACTTATATCTACAGCCTTATATCTGTATAGTCCTTTGAGCTACATTTTCAGATGCTCTTGTTCTGTTAATTCTTGTTTACTTATTATTTATAATTTGATACTTTCCATATTCTACCTATTATATTAACTTTTTTTATTCTGTGTTGTTTAGAGCATATTTCTACGTTTTCATATTTTTTTCCTTTAAATAAAAATAAGTGGTGAAAAGAGTGGTAGAACTGGGACTGGGAGTAAAGAGGGGGGATGCAGTCGACTGATGGGGCATGCCATTCCATATAGCTGCATAAGACACCATGAGTGGCACCAGAAGCACTGGGTAGAGGAGGAGGAAGAGATAACAAGAAGTCTGTAGCAGCAGTGGCTTCTTCATCTGCAGTAGGACCTCCAACAGTGCAGCAGCAGCAAGTAGTGGTGCCCCCTATTAGCACCATTTTACCACCACCAGAAAAACCTGCTGGGACTCAGTCCCCTGTGCCCCCCAGTGGAACTGCTGCCTCTGTTTGATCTCCATGAGGAGGATCCCCCAAGACCATTCACCTTTGGCTGTTATCCTAGGCAGCAGTGCAAGTCCCTCATTTGGGACTTTTTTGATCTGGACCCTTTAAACAGCAGCATTGTGAAATATAATAATTGCAGGACAGCTCTTTGGTCAGGAAAATTTGTCTGTTTCATAGGCACTAGTGGGCAGAACACACACCTTAAAGTGAGGTACCACCATGAGTGAGAGGAGCACAGAAAGGTGGCACAGAGGGGTGGAGGCAGTGCCACTCCTATTGGTCCTTCTGTACCATGGGGGAGGGTGTGTGCAGCAAGAGATGATTAGGTGCTGATTGAAAGATGGAGACTTGGATGGGACTGGGAGTGGGACCTGCAGCTGGACCCAGGGCAGTGGGTGACAGCACCTGAGATCCCAACTTCAGATCCTCCCTTTCCTCTGGTAACTTCCATGAGAGCCAAAGTGGTGCAACTCCCCAGTGTAATGAGGGACCTCTGGTGCAGAGTGGTGTCCATGGAGACTATTCTCCAGATACAGTACTACCTGCAAACCAACAAATTATCATAGAGAGAATGACAGATCTCAGTAGTGGAGGTTCATCTTCAATCCCAAAAGGGCCATAACCATAAGGAATAACTCCTGCCTTTTCTTCATCAGCTCTTTGTCTTGTCTTGTTTACAACAGTATAACAAATCAATCAATCATTCAATCAATCAATTAATCAATCAATCAATAAAACATGTAAAACAAATAAATAAATAAAAGTCTTTCTTCCTCTCTTACGCTGTCCTGAATCCTTATCTATTTGAATGCTCCTCTCTTTCTGCTACATTAGAGCCAGCCAGGATGCAACGCTGTACCTTGCATTAAATGACACATCTCAAAACACTGCATAACAAAATGGGTTAATTGCTGTTGAATTACACTGCTCCCTTCAGCATAATGCAGCACTCTGCAGTAATACTGCAAGGTACTGCATTGCATCCTGGTTGGCACTGATGTATCTTCAGTGGTATACCTCGCCAGTCTCTTCTGTATCCTGGAACAACTTTCTTCCACCAGTAGCTGATTCCTTGTACTTGCCGAGGATCTAGGTGTAGCAAGGGGCCTATTTTGATGGGTGGGTAGTTGGTTGGGGGAAAGCAGGGTGATAGTACTGTAAATAGAGTCAAAAGAGGGGAGAGGGTTGTCAAATGTGGGGTGCCACGGGGGTCACTCTTGGGTCCAGTCTTTTCCATATGTTCATCAGTAACACAGAGGAAAGGAATACAGGTCAAGATGTGTCTCTTCAAAGATGGCACTAAGCTCTGCAGCAGGGTGGACAGTGAGGCAGAAAGTAAGAGTTGCAGGGGGAAATGCATAGGTTGGCAAAGTGGTGCAATGTCTGGTCATTGAAATTCAACACCAAAAAGTATACTGAGATGCACATAGAGTACAAGAAACCCCATGACAGAACAGTGGATAGGAGGGGTTAAGCTGGGCACTACTTCTGAGGAAAGGGACCTGGGAGTCATCTTTAGTGACTCTCAAAAACAAACTAGCAAATGTAACAAGGTCTACTGCATGGCAACCATGATCTAGAGGGCTATATTGGGAAGGGTTTGATAGCAGGAGGAAGGAGTTAATACAAGCTCTCCAGAGATCACTGGCACGGCCCAATGCGGAATACTGTGTCCAGTTCTGGAGTCCTCCACCAAAGGAAAGAGAAAAAAGGCTGGAGACAGTGCAGTGTAGAAAAACCAAAATTATTCAGGGCCAAGAGGGCATCCCAAAAGGATCCGCTTAGGGCACTGAACATGTACTCACTGGAAGACAAAAGGGGGAGGGGAGATATGATAATGACATTCAAGTTCCTGAAAGAAATGAGCAAGGTAAACTCTTAGAAACTGTTCAGCAGCAGCAGCAACAGCAGCGGCAGCAGCAGCAGTAATAGTAAGTTAAAAACACGAGGGCATGAGTGAAAGCTGGTGGGGGTGGGGAGCATTCAGAAGGGATGTGTGAGAGAGTGGCTGTGCCCTGGAACAGTCTGCCAGCAGCGATGGAGCTATAAAAACCATTAAAGAGCAGCTGACACCTTCAGGGCAACTTTAACAAACCATAATATTTAGACACAGTTCAACTTGTGTTTCACATTTGCTCTTTATTCATCCTCCAAATTATTTATTACTAAGGTCATCTGCATTAAAACAAAATATTTGCTCCTGAAGAGTTCATCTATTTGTGCTGCTTGGTTCCACATCAATACAACGACACTGTCACTGTCAACACCCCTGATAGCGATGGGAACAAGGCAGACAGTTGGCATTGTTCCAGTTGGGACAAAATGTTTTTCTGTGGGGGGCTTTGCCCCCACATCCTTCATCTCTAAATAATCAACTCCGAGTCATAGTTGGTTTGGGGTGGGGACAAAACACCGGGAATCGAGGTGCCATTCCACAGCGAACCACCAGAGCACACCACAGCAACCTGGTGAGATTTGTCACTGTGGTGGACTTCGCTGTGGAAATATCATTGTGGTGGTGTGCTACCATACTGCTTCTTCCCTATCTGAAGTCATAGAGCACTGTTTGTGACATCACAGTTACTCTCATGACAACAGATTTTACTGTCACAACAGAGGATTATGACTTGAAGAAGGGAGTAAGCTATAAAAGCAGATGAACTATAAGGGAACTCCACAGGATAAGATCATGTAGTCATGCACATTTACCTAGTAGTAAATAATGGGGAAGATATATGTGTGTGTGTGTATATATATATATATATATATATATATATATATATATATACACACACACAATAGGGGTGAGCATATAACCTTGACAATAAAAACATGTATTCTCACTGCAGTGGAATAACTCTGTGATGACACAGACACCGTGGGTTTATTTCCTGATAAACCCACAGTGTCTACACCACCAGCAAATATACTCACAATGGTGATGTTACCAGAGTCAGACTATCTACACTGCAGCCTGCACGTAATAGCTTCACAGGCCCTGTCCACACTGCAGCCTGAAAACCCTTCTGTAACGTTACCGAAGGTGTAAACCGCATCGGTAATGGCGTGTGTTTACACTGGTAACGTTACAGGAGGCGTTTTCGTAACCGTTGACACATATAAGGTTGTTTCCTGGCGGTTATATTCCAGTCCGCCCTGGTACCATTACCAGCGGTAGTGTGGACTGCGATAACCGGTCCCCTGCAGGGCACAAAAGCGCCAGTAGCGGTACGTGTGGGATCAGGCACCGCTGTAGCGGTTGCCCGGATCCCGATGTGTGGACTGGCAGTGCCGGTCCCGTAACAGACACTGCCGAGGCATGGATGCACTGCACCATTCCGCGGCTGTAATGGATTGCATCCGTTACCGGGCGCAAGCGGTGTAGCGTGGACAGGGCCACAGTTTCTCTTTCTCAATGAATCCTGCAACTAACTCAATTAGCATTGTAAAAGACAATCACCTGTGTCCCATAGTTATTCTGACAATCCTAGCACATTACTGTGCTGCTCTAATCTTTAAACCAGCCTCCTTCATAAACCAGTTTCTCTTTCTGAGTGCTGACTGCAACAGTTTCTCTGTCTCAGTGAAGCCAGCAACTTACTGAATAAACAGTCTGTTTCTCACTCCTAGCTGCAGGAAACACTATTATCAGTGCAAATCACATGCACCTGTTCCTCATACTATCTAACACTCCCAGACTATTCAGAAACACTTACACACACACTCAGACCACACACAAACAGTGCTGTCAGTATAGCCTAGATGTTAGAGTAACAAGCAATGAACCAACTTCCTACATCCAGCAGCCCAGACCAGTGTTTACTTCTCACAACTTCCTTTGCAATACTGTGTGACTCTGAACAAATCACTTAACTGCCCAGTGCTGCCAGGCCCCCCCCCCAAAAAAAACTTACCTAATTAGCAAAATAAAGTAAACAGGGAGAGAACACAGAAAAAATGCTCCTAAAATGTACTAGCCCTATTGTGTAAATCGCACACATGATGTGTGACTTGTGGAATATGGCAAACATTTGCACTCGTGCAGGTGAACTGCAATAATATCTATCACTCGTGCCTTCAGCACTCGTGATATTATCACAGTTCAGTCTGCACTCATGCAAATATTTGTCATATTCCACAGTCGCCCATCATGTATCCTCTCTTTATATATATATGTATAGAATATATATGAAATGCAAGCTGAATGGCACCTACTTATTATGGTTTTCAAAGTTTTCTTTGAGGCATCAGTAGCTCTTTAATGATATTAAGCACAGCTGGGACAGAGTGAAGGACTTAATAGGTACTTGGGAGCTGTAATAAGGCAGGGAACAAAGGAGGATGAGGGGCAAAACCACCATCTACACAACAAGTCTTAGGGAAGGAAAAGGTATAATTACCATTCATTTTTTATGTTGATTGCACGTATGCGCAAGAAACATGTTGCGTCAACTTTCTCCACAAGCAGGTTGTGGAGGTGTGGCACTGTTGTGCCCAATGCCCCCACAGCCTGCAAAGGCTTGTCCCCCATCCCCCAATGCCATGGCATGCTACTGCTGACACTAGTTCAGCCAGCGTGCCACAGCTTTCTAAAAAATCAGCCGCTGCAATCAGGGGCTGCCTCGTCAGTGCAGCGTCAGCCATCCACTGCAATGAGGGAGTGACCCATCATTGCAGAGCAGGATGTAGGATGTCTGATATTGTTTGTGAACATGGCGGCAGCTTGCCGCCATGTTCTAAATATCTACCAATGTATTTGCCTACGGGGGAGCCCACTCCTGTAGGCATACTGTAACCTCCCCCATTTTAATGTCTGCCCGGCGGGTGCCCAATCCCTGTCGGCAGAAAGAATCCCCTTCTGTTGTTTGCTGACAGGGGTGCCCAGTCCCCATTGTCAGAAACAAATTCCTACCTTTTGTTGTTTGCCGGACGGAGTGACCAATCCCCATCAGCGAAATGAATTCCCCCTTTTTGTTGTTTGCTGAAGGGTGCCCAATCCCATCAGCAGAAACAAATCCCCCCTTTTTGTTGTTTGCCGATGGGGGTGCCCAATCCCCATCAGCCACAGCTGCCCCCAACAAGACTCCGGTGCGGTACGACATGCCCCATGAAAGGTAAAACGGTCCCACGACGCGTTTGTTTTTTTTCCTGAAAAAAGAAATGGTCCCTCAGTCTTTGGGGCCCCTCTCCCACAACCCGCACCCACCCACTGTGCACCCTGCCTCCCCACACCCCCCACCTCATACTTATCTCCGGAGCTCAGCACGGTGATCTTCTGTGGACCGGAAACATGTCTGCACTCTTCAAAGCCGACCGCAAACTGAGGAAATGCCGTTAAGCTGTATAATGTAATGAATAGGGTTTTTACAACTTTAATGCATATCTCGGGCATTTTTGGGAATTTTTTCACCAAATTTTCAACATGGGGTTTTTGGGACCCCTCCTCATGAATTCTTGAACTGTCATGGCATTAATTGGCCCTGAAAGGTGGTTTCGCGTTCACTGTGCAGAATTACCCTTTGAGGCCGATTAATGAAATAACAGTGCCAGTGTTCATGAGGTGGGCTCTCAAAAAGCCTATGTTGCAAATTTGGTGAAAAAAATCCAAAAAATGACTGTTTTACGAGCGTGCATTGCCCAGTTGCTTCGTATGCTCGTAACTTCATGAATTTACAATATTTTCATGCCAGAGTTTCAACATTGGCATTTTGTCACACCTCCTTGTGAGCAGTACAGCTGTCATTGTTGACATCCTGGCTGAAATATGTTTTCGCACTTCTGGCGCAGAATAGCGTGGTTGCTGTGGGAAATCAGTGTTCAGGACAGATTAAGAAAATGACAGTGACACTGCTCATGAGTAGAGGTCCTAAAATGCCTATGTTGAAAATTTGGTAATGATACTCCATAAAATGACTGTGTTACGCACGTGCATTGCGCAGTTGGCACACACGCTCGTAGTTTCGCAAATTTATAGTATTTTCACTTCAGATTTTCAACATTGCCATTTTTCCAGACCTACTTATGAACAGTGCAGCTGTCATTTTTTTCCATCCTGGCCAAAATGTGTTTTCGCACTTCTGGCGCAGCATAGAACAGTCGCTGTGGAAAATCACTGTTTGGGACAGATTAAGAAAATGACAATGATACTGTTCATGAGCAGAGGTCCTAAAATGCATATGTTGAAAATTTGGTGATGATAGCGCATCAATTGACTGTGTTACAAGTGTGTGTTGTGCACTTTCCACGCACCGTTGCAACTTTGCAGATTTGTAATATTGTCACACCAGATTTTCAACAGTGCCATTTTTCCACTCCTCTTTATAAGCAGTACAGCTGTCATTTTTCGCATCCTGATCAAAATGTGTTTTCACAGTTCTGTCGCAGAATAACGTGGTCACTGTGGGAAGTCAGTGTTCGGGACAGATTAAGAAAATGACAGTGGCACCGTTCATGAGCAGAGGTCCGAAAACCCCTATGTTGAAAATTTGGTGATGAAACTCCATAACATGACTGTGTTACAAGCGTGCATTGAGCTGTTTCCACGCACCCTTGTAACTTCGCAAATTTGTAATACTGTCATGCCACATTTTCAACAGTGGCATTTTTTCACAACTCCCTATGAACACTATAGCTATAATTTTTCACATCCTGGCTAAAATATGTTTTTGCACTCCTGCTGGACAATAGCACGGTCACTCTGGGAAATCAGTGTTTGGGACAGATTAAGATCGACCGAGTGACAGGTGGGAGTGACCGAGCTCAACTGAGCTCTGTCGGGACTGCTGCAGATTTGTTTGTGGACAGACAAAGGCCCCAACACAAGAGCCAAGTACAAAAGGGCAGCCTGCAGCACTGGGAGAAACAGAACAAGTGAGGGAGGGAGAGTGAGTGAACTCACTGAAGTGCTGTCAGGGCTGCTGCAGATATCTTTGTGGGCAGAAAAAGGCATCAATACTGGCAGGGGCCCAGTACAAAAGGCCAGCCTGCAGCGGTGGGAGAAACAGTATGAGCGCGTGAGACAAGGGGACTTAGTGAGCTCAACAGAGCTCTGTCAGGACTGCTGGGATTTCTTTGTGGGCAGAAAAAGGTGCCAGTGCAGGTAGGAGCCCCGTACAAAAGGGCAGCTTGCAGCACCAGGACAAACAGAGTGAGCGATGAGAGAGGGAGACTGAGTGACCTCAATGGAGCTCTGTCGGGACAGCTGTGGATTTCTTTGTGAACAGACAAAGGTGGCAATGCAGCCAGGAGCCCCACACAAAAGTGCAGTCTTCGGTGTCAAGAGACACAGAATGAGCGAGTGACAGAGCGGTAGTGAGCAACCTCAATGGAGCTCTAGTGTGACTGCTGCAGATTTCTTTGTGAGCAGAAAATGCGGCCACGCAGGCAGGAGCCCAGTACAAAAGGCCAGCTTGCACCGCTGGCAGAAACGGAATGCGAGAGTGACAGAGGGGGAGTGAGCAAGTTCAGTGGAGCCATGTCGGGACTGCTTCAGAATTCTTTCTGGCCAGAAAAAGCCGCCAATGCAGGCAGGAGCCCAGGACAAAAGGGCAGCCTGCAGCGCCATGGAGACACAGAATGAGCAAGTGAGGGAGGGACAGTCAGTGAGCTCAACGGGGATCTGTTGGGACTGCTGCAGATTTGTTTGCGGGTGGAAAAAGGCAGCAAAACATGCAGGGGCCCAGTACAAAAGGGCAGCCTGCAGTGGCAGGAAAACCAGAATGAGTGAGTGAGTGAGCTCAACAGAGCTGCACTGTAACTGCTGCAAATTTCTTTGTGGGCATAAGAAGGCAGCAACATAGGCAGGAGCCTAGTAGAAAAGGGCAGCCTGCAGCACCGGCAGAACAGAATGAGCGAGTGAGAGAAGGGCAGTGAGTGAGCTCAACACAGCTTTGTCGGGACTGCTGCAGATTTCTTTGTGGGCAGAAAAAGGTGCCAACAGAGGCAGGAGCCCAGTACAAAAGGGCAGCCTGCAGCGCCAGGAGAACCAGACTGAGTGAGTGAGACAGGGGGAGTGAGCAACCTCAACGGAGCTCTATCGGGACAGCTGTGAATTTCTTTGTGGGTAGAAAAAACCACCAACACAGGCAGGAGTTCAGTACAAAAGGGCAACCTACAGTGCCAGAAGAAACAGAATGAGTGAGTGAGAGAGGGGAAGTGAGCCACCTTAATGGAGTTTTGTTGGGACAGCTGTGGATTTCTTGCTCAGCAGAACAAGGTGCCAATGCAGGCAGCAGCCCAGTAAAAAAGAGCAGCCTGCAGCACCGGGACAAACAGACTGAGCCAGGGACAGAGGGCCACTGAACAAGCTCAACAGACCAATACAATCAACATTTGGCATTGACAAATGCTTGTTTTCTGTTGACATCGTCTATGTTTCTATATTTCTTTGTGACTGGGACTTTCCAGTTCACCTTTGGCATGTTAAAATCCACTACTACTACTTTCTACTAATTTGTCCACCCTACACAGTATCTCCCCTACTTTCTTATCCACCCCCCCCCCCGGTCATGGACTGGTGGTCTGTATGTTTGGTCTTCATAAGTAAGGGAGAATTTCCACAGAAAGGATTCTGATGTCAAAAGCTGAAGATTGTGACTTCAAAGCAGGAAAAGCAGCAGAAAAAGAAAATATGAAAGTGATAAAGACCTTGTTATCAGACAAACTGCTTCAAGAATAAATCAAAGTACAAATGGTACTGGGTGGTGCCAAGGTTTGAATGACAGTACATCCGTGAAAGCATACACACATACATACACACACACACACACACACACACACACACACACACTCTTACTGTACTATATACATGGGTATATATGGTAGGAAGTTGATTAGAGTTGTAGTTTATACATGTGGGTATTGTAGTCCATTTTATATATAAGTTCCTGTCTTGCACAGTAAGCCTTTCTTTGTGTCTGTCCAGTGATGCAAGACCACTATCTTGGAGTAGAATAAAAGATGGCCACTAACTGACACACCGTGTATGAGTCTCTTCTGTACTGACCCACAATATATCTCATTAGCAATGAAGATCAACACCAGAACTTCTTTGAGTGCAACTAAAGGGTTATGTAAACTAATACATGTTTTTGTTTTTTATTTAAATTGCATTATAAATCTTTCCAGTTCCTTGTGTCTATTCTTTTCGTCGGGCTGCTTAACTGTCTGTCTCTGGCTACTTGACGAAAACTCCATAAATTGCTCACTTGTATGCTCTGGGTACAGATTTATCTTCAGACAGATAAAATAGAAACCTAAAGAGTTGTTTGCTACTTTGATGTATTGAAAAAGACACAACACAGCTAATAGCAGGGCACCACGAGGCACATGAATTATGGCTTCAGACTGAAACCTAACATTCCTTTGCTTCATCTCGGCTGGTGTATGTTCTCAGACACTGACCACAGTAGCAAAGCCAGAAGCCTCTTGAGGCACACCTCAGCAATTGCATCACACACAAGAAAAAAAAGTCAGAAACAAAAAGACACTTCTTGTTTTTGTGTGTAGACACTGCAGCTACTGAGCACCTACAGTACCTGTAGCCACAGCAATCATGACTACAACTGGAAGAGTACCGGAATTTGATGAATCTAAGGAAACATTTGATTTATATCTAGAGCGTTTCCAATGCTGGCTTAAGACAAATAAAATAGCAGAAGATGAACAAGTAGATGTCTTCTAAGCAGTCTTACAACCACCAATTTATGCCCTTCTATGGAATTTAACAGCCCCAGCTGACATCGTGACCCTGACATGTGCACAAGTCACTGAGGCACATGCAAAGCATTTCAAACCCCAGCCCCTTCTCATCGCTGAATGGTATACTTTCTATCAGCGCAACCAAGGGGAAGGGGAACCTACTGCTGACTGCATCATCACATTAAAGCATCTAGCACACACTTGTGAGTTTGGCCAGTCCCTGGATGATGCCCCCCAGGATTGCTTTATCTGCGGTCTGAGAGAGGAAGCTTACAGAAAAAGACTTTTGCAAGAAAAGAAACTAGACTTTTGGACAGCTTGTGACATTGCAATTGGTATAGAGCTGGCAGGACGTTCAGAACCCCAAAGGAGTGAAGTTCATAAGGTTACCCATACCCTAGAACAAAAGGGACATGCCACACCACAAGTGGTCCATCACATGCTCATCAGTAACCCCAAACATTTAGGAAGCCAGCAACACAGGGCACTTCCACAAAGTCAAAACCATGTTACCGATGTGGAGGTAACCACCATCAAAGCACATGCTGCTTTTGACATGAGAAATGCCACAGTTGTGGAAAGGTGGGTCACATACAAAGGATGTGAAAAAGTACATTATGGAATGCTACTGTACGATATGTCACAGATGGCACAGCAACCACTGAAACAGAGGATGAGGCACTGCACCTGTTCATAGTTTATGCAACATGAGCACAAGCAGCAGGAAATTTACTTCCAGCTTGAGCTAGCAGGCAACCCGGTGAGCATGCAGCTAGACATCGGAGCTTCAGTATCTCTTGTGCCAAAGAACATCTACAGAGAGAAACTTCAGCAGTGCTCATTGCAACCATCATCTATTCAGCTCTCGACTTACATGGGAGAACAAATCCCAGTGCTAGGGGAAATCCAAGTGCCAGTCACCTATGAGGGAGGAAAGTGGACCTTGCCTCTGGTGGTGGTACAAGGAGAAAGACCTGCATTACTAGGCAGAGACTGGCTCATGCAGATCAAATTGAACTGGGAAAAGATCTCCAGCTTAAATACAGTGACCAAAGCACCACAAGATGCACTAAAGAAGATATTGGAAAAACATGGTCCTATTTTCCAGGACGGTTATGGCATGATCCAGGATTTAAAGGAAAAGATCTGAGTGCAACTGGGAGCCATTCCAATTTTCCACAAGCCTCGACCAGTACCGTATGCTTTAAGGGAAGCAGTAGAGAAGGAACTGGACCATCTTGAAAGCCATGGTATCATCTCTCGAGTAGAGAGGAGCGACTGGGCTGCCCCTATCATTGTGGTACCAAAACAAGACAAAGCAGTGAGGTTGTGTGGTGACTATAAGGTGACAGTGAACCGTTGTATACAGCAAGAGCCATGCCCATTGCCCAATGCAGAGGACTTGTTTGTTACACTCTCAGGGGGCAAGCTCTTTAGCAAGTTAGACTTATCCTTTGCATACCAGCAATTGGAACTGGAACAGGAGTCAGAACTGTAGCTAACCATCAACACCCACAAGGGACTTTACTGATATCATCGTTTGGCATATGGAGTTTCCACAGCGTCAGCAATTTTCTAGAGCACAGTGGACCAGATACTGCATGGACTGGACAATGTAGTATGCTTTATGGATGATATCTTGGTAACCGCACCCCCAGTGGAAGAGCATCTGACAATCCTGGACCACTTTCTGACCAGACTGCAATGGTATAGACTGAGAGTAAAGCTAGCAAAATGCCAATTTCTGCAAAATTCTGTTGAGTACCTAGGTCACCAGATCAATGCCCAAGGCCTACACCCAGCAGACAGCAAGGTGGATACTATAGCCAAGGCACCTGCACCAACAAATGTGACAGAGTTAAGATCATTCCTGAGAAGAGGGTGATGGTTCGAGACCGCAGACATCCCAAGGGTTCTTGGATTCCTGGGATGGTGACTGAAACTCATGGACCCTTAACGTATGCAGTTTGTATGGGACAGTGACTTGTTCACATACATGTGGATCACCTTCTGCATTCCAAGGTTTCAGAAAATGCAGCAGAAGACGTCACTCCATCTGAGGACAGTGACACAAAGGACTATGCTCCTACCCATGAAGTTCCACCAGAGCCAGTGGCAAATAATAATGAATCTCCTGTTCCATCAGCAGCGGTTATTCTAGCCCACAGATGTCTCCTGAGGCACCGAAGGCCACCACAAAGACTTGACCTGTAAAGTTATGTAATAAACTTGTACCTCTGTGTAACTGAACTCTTACTTGTACTGTTACTTAGTTAGTGACAAGTTCTACCCAAGGGGCAGAATAATCTCCTGAACTTATTTCTGGGTACCGAACAGTTTACATCAGCTCGTAAGTTAGGAATGTTACTGTTGAAGTAATTTAGACAAGTTTCTGTCTAATGAGGAGGATTTTAGTATATACATGGGTATATATGATAGGAAGATGATTAGAGTTGCAGTTTATACATGTGGGTATTGTAGTCTATTATACATGTAAGTGGTTCCTGTCTTGCACAGTAAGCCTTTCTTTGTATCTGTCCAGTAATGCAAGACCACTGTCTCGGAGTAGAATAAAAGATGGCCACTAATTGACACACCGTGTATGAGTCTCTTCTGTACTGACCCACAAATATATCACACTTACCAATGTGTACATTACAGCTTGTAATGGTAGTACTTTATCAATGTTGCAGTATTTGGTGGTATCACTTGCTCCTAGAGGGCTTTCTTATATATTGCCACCAACAGCAATGACTCCCAGCTATAGAGGGCCTTTAACAATGTTGCCACCATCTGTGCTGACTTCATGCTCTAAAAATTACCCAAACTGCCCCTCCTTCATAAATATGTGACCTGGTCCCAGCTGTATTCTGGTTGATAAAAAAAAAACTACCAGCAAAAAGTTACAATGGCAGCAGGAGCAATGGATAAATAGAGTGTGAATAGCATAGAAAGCAGCTAAGAGTGAGACGAAGGACTTCCTGTCAGGGACTCATAGATGTGTGTTTGCATGCATGTTAGTGCCCTGCTGTGCAACTATATAGGAAAACATTTCAACCAGTACTACTGTCCACTGACTGTATAACCCGACAGATCACACAACTGATACATGGCTGACTCACACAATAGTTAACAATAATATTGATAAAATTAACATTAAGCACCAAAGATACTGACAGGCTCAAAAGCAAGTGATTTGTGTTATTTAAATTAAATATTCCTGTCTTTCTATATAATATAAGCAAAATGGGCAAATGAAATGCCTTTTGGCTAATCACAAGAGTCTCCTCATGACTTCACTGGGTTCAGAAACCAGGAAGCAAAGCTGAATGGTCTTGTAACCACAGGTGCTTACAGTGGAATGCTTTTAATTAGCCAAGATGCATCATCACAGCCCCACAT
This sequence comes from Neoceratodus forsteri, assembly GCA_016271365.2. Taxonomy (NCBI): domain Eukaryota; kingdom Metazoa; phylum Chordata; order Ceratodontiformes; family Ceratodontidae; genus Neoceratodus; species Neoceratodus forsteri. Next base: position 83,223,209 of record CM057453.1, read on the forward strand.
TGTTTATCACTCTCAAATTTAATTCAAAAGGGAAATGCAATACACTTGGAGTAAACAATGGGAAAAGAATGCAAAATTAGATAACTGATACACCTGAAGAGCATGACCATTCAGTATGTACTGATCACATCAGTGCCTTGATTTTATTTTGAATCAGTGTTTTAGCCATTTTTTAAGTATGCTGTCTTTTGCCTCTGAAAAACACACATTTTACTTTTCCAATCATGCTATCTGAACACACAACCACGCAGTACTGTAAACATGGACTAGAAGTTGAGCCCCCTCATATTCAGACACAACCATATGAGCTATGTGAAATAGCATGTGGTCATTAGAAAGTTTTATTTATAAGGCATATGAATATTGGGCTGTAGTAGGACCTCACAAAGTGCAGACATGTGGTGCACCACAGTCTTCTGCTGGAAACAGACACCCAGGAGCAAAGGGTGATAGCCCATCCCAAAAGTAGCAGAGTCTTTTAGTCAGAAGCCTGCATGCTAATGATAACCATGTATTGCATTATGGTTCTAAGGGACCATTTGGGTACCATTATGTGTCTATTAGCAGTCCTGCACAATGCCTCCATGGTATGCATGGAGGCACTGTACAGAGCATTGAACATTGCCCCACTCCCACCCGATCCCACTATACTATATATAAATCCCTGACTGTCTAGTGGTACCCCTCAACTGCCCCATCTCACCCCAATCCCTGATGTGAAGTGAGATCACCCTGGTAATCCAGTGATACCAGCATCACTAACCCCCCATTGTGAAAGGAAAGCACCCAGTTATTCCAGTGGTACACCCTCCCACCTTGATCATTGCTGTAAAATATATGACACCTCCCCTCCCCATCCAAGTATACCCACTCAGCACCAAAAATCCTCTGTCCCTGTCCAGTACCTGCCTCACACTAAAAGCCTGTGGAGCTGGTAGGCAGGATGGAAGATGATGACTAGCACAGATCCTCCTCTCTCCACCTTGGACCTCTACCTTCTGAGTGACAGGACTGAGTTTGCATGAACTATGTTTCTGCTGAATCAATATATATTCTAACCATTGGGGTTATCTGTGATGTAGTCCCTCTTGTTTCACTTGCCACAATGAATGGCTGTTACTTGCTGTCCAGCTTGGTTTGTTTTATATGAGACTACTGTTCTAAATATTTAGGACACCACCCTACAATGGTGCAGAAAGTTAATTTTCTTAATATTTACAAATTTTGAATTCTAAGCAAAATGACAGCCTTACTCATCTTATTTGTGCTTTAATTATAACTAGATTTTAAGGAAAATTACCTAAGTTTCCTACCTCAGTTCTGTGGACAACTTATCTCATTTTATAAGTGGTTCCATCATTTTTGTGACTCGCTGCAGTCATGAAAACAGCAGAATCCACTGGCAAAAACAAGGTGCATATGCAGTGCCCCATTTCTCGGGCTTAGTATATTTTCACTTTTTTGAAAAGATTTAAAAAACAGTCCAAGAACCATCAAACTGCACATGTGTGTTACCATATTGTTTTGGAAATTGTATGTATCTAGGTGGCTGGGGGGTGGTATATGCATTAGATGGTGGATGAGGGAGGGAGGCATGTTTCAATCTGGGTATAGCAGTGGGCAAGGCAAGGCAAATTTTATTTAGAAGATGCCCATCCCAGAGGCTCTGGGTGTCAAACATAATAAAAATATATACTGCACATCATAATAAATACATAGCGACATACGGTGAAACATAAACATTAAATAATTCAACAATTAAATAGAATTTAAATAATACCCTAAGAATGACAGCTCCTACTTAGAAAACCCAAACTAAAATAAATATACACAAGGACTATAATATACAGCCTGGCAAGGCCTGATTTTATACGAAGGCCTTGAGGTAGGCTTTAAAAACTTCCACAGAAGGGGCCTCCCTAACAGCTGGAGAAAGCGAATTCCACAGGATGGGAGTGGCGACACTAAATGCTCTGTCACCAGCTGTTTTTAACCTCGTCCTGGGAAACACAAGGAGGCCCATAGAGGAAGAGCGGAGGGAGCAGACCGAGACAACAGGTGTAAGGAGGGCCTTAAGGTAACCAGGGCACAGACTGTGTAGGGCCTTAGGGGTGAGCAAGCCCAGCTTAAAGAGGACCCTCCACCTCACTGGCAGCCAGTGTAGTTGACGTAGCACCAGAGTAATATGACAAAGCTTAGGCTGTCCAGTCAACAGCCTCACTGCCACATTCTGCAGCAGCTGCAGACAGTGTATTGTACCCCCAGAGACCCCGAGATAGACCGCATTACAGTAGTCAAGCCTGGATGTCACAAAGGCATGCACCAAGGTGGGGAAGTCCTGTGGCAGAACTAGGGGCTTTATCCTGGTGACCTTCCTCAGATGGTAAAAACTAGTAGGGACAACGGACACCACCTGAGACTCAAGTGTCAGTCCGCCGTCAAGAATGATGCCTAGATTCCACACCCTAGAGGAGGCCTTCAATGGTACAGAGCCAAGGAAAATCCCTGTCTCTGCACCAGATGCCAACCTATCACACCCTCTGTTTGACTCCACCACCAGTAGGACCACCATCTTATCGGGGTTCAGTCACAACCAGCTGGAGGCCATCTATTCAGCACTTCCACTGCACAAGATGTTCCGGGGCAAAGGAAAGATACAACTGGGTATTATTGGCATAACAATGAAAACCCAGACTGTACTTCCTAATAAGCTCTCCCAGGGGCAGCATACATAGGAGGGCAGTGTGGGTGCAAAAGGGTGTGAAAGGGGTTTGTTTCAATGTGTGTGGGGGAAGAGGGTATTGTGGGTGTTAGGGGGTTGTTGAGTGTTTATTTCTTTATTGATCTCTTTTTTACAGGTACATGTTCATCCGGGATGGCAGAGCAGAGGATAGCATCTGGCTGAGGTAGCATGAGGACTGTTCTAGTTGTCCACCATGGGATTTTTGGAATTGTATGTGCTGGTGTAGCTATGGGAAGGAAGTTGGGTGGCTTGGGAGTCAGAGGGTAGTTGAGATTGTGAAGTTGTTTTTTCTTTATATTTTTTCAGGGCTGTGATTGGTGGATGACAGCAGAGCAGAAAACAGAAGTCGGATGAGTTGGAGGGTGGCTTGTGCCAGTCACCTACCATGGGATCCTTGGAACTGTATGGACTAGAGTGGCTGTGGTGAGGGATAAGCGTAGCGAGAGAGCCAGATGGTGGATGAGGGGAGGGGGCTGTGTTAAATATTTTTTGGGGGAATGAAAGCAAGCCACAGGGGTTTGGCACTCATTTGCCAAAGAAATTTAAGTAGTTTTCTTAAATAGTTAAACAGACATCCAGTGCTGTTGGGCACCCTGTATCGGGAAGAAGGCTACCCGAAGTAGATTTTTAGAAAAAAATGATTCCTCTTTGGGAAATTCTCATGCACAGGAATTATTGGTACAATGCACAAACAAAAAGATCTTTGTATATTTTCAGTCAGTTTGTTCCCGTTTATTGGAACAAACTCCCTTTTGAATTTAGAAGATTACATACAAAACATTGATCTGTTTCAATGTTGAAACATTATTTAACATCTTCTCAAAAGGTCTGTAACTGTTTTAAATAATTATTTATAATGTATGTAGGTAATTATGTGTTATGGTGTTTGTTATGTCTATGTATGGTATATGTATTTTCATTTGTATTTGTATTGTACTACAAGGCCACCATTGTGAATGAGCTTTTGCTCAATGGTTATAACCTTAAATACACTAAACTAAACTAAAAAACTCATAAACAATTTATAAACTGAAGAAAAATTTATTTGATTTTCACCTGTATCTTACATGTAAGCTGGTAAAAATAATTGCAATCTAAACAACAGTTAGTAAACACAAAGTATGAAAAACAATATCTGCAATCAAAACAGCAGTTTCTAAACACAAAGCAGGAAAAACACTCAGAGGCTTATGGTACTCAACATTTTCAGTTCTACACCGGGGATTGTTTAAAGAGAAACATTTCTTGGGTTAGGCCAGTAGGCTATAATATTCCAGTTCAAAGTCTCTTGCCCTTAGTACCATTTGTCATCTGGGAATTATTATTGCTGGAAAAGGTGTTGAGGAAGATGCCCCAAATTTCTCTGTAGGTCTGTACGTTGGACGTGTTGAGATGGGATAACTTTTACAGTGCTGTCAGCTGTCTCATAGCATGGAACCTCTCAGTGTCTGTGGGAACATCTTGAGACCTCTATCTGCACAGGAGCAGTCACAGCTACCACGCTGGCAACTAACAGCCATTGTGCCCTGGTGAGTGTTTAGGGGTGCCATCTGGTGTCCAGTTGAGCAGAAAGAGGTGGAATTCTAGGGTATCTGCTGTCCGTATAATTAAAGTACATATGCATTTAATGACTTCCAATACCCATGTATCTGGTGACATGCCCAGAGGAAGTGAGGGAGATGTGCCTCAGGTCCATAGCAGTGTCAGCAAGAGTCTGTAAGGAGCAGACCCAGTTTGTGTAGGACTGCTGGGGTCCTATACCATCTCTCTAATGTCTTGTTCTTGATGGGATGACTACATCCATCCTTACAAGTCTAGTGGGCATGTATAAGACACGTAGTCTGGATTCCTCTGATAGGGATGTGTTTAGTTCAGTCTCCCATGCCCTTAGAAGGAAAAGGATTCATCAGGTTGGGCATCACTGAGTGTCTTGTAAAATAAGCTTGCTTTGCCAGAGGGACATCTGGTCCATTGTGCTATTGTCGTGATAGCTCCCAAGGGTGAGTGGGGTCTGGTGGCTGCCAACATTGGACCCAGGAGACTCCAGCGCTAAAGGTATCTCCTGAAGTCATGCCTGGGGATAGAGAATTTGATCTGCAATGTTTCAAATGATTCCAAGTGGTCTCTGTTAGGGGTGAGCATGTTCAAGACTTTGTGCATTCCCAGCTGCTGATATCTCCTTGACATGGGGGTGTTTGGGCTATGCACAGAGTTTCATTACCCCATTGAGGGGCATAGATCAGAGGTGTTGGGTCTGCTTTAACCTGCCTGTGAAGGGATATCTATGCAGACCTATAGACTTTCAGTACTGTCTGGTGTTTGACCTCAGGGAGGCCTTGTTTTATGAGTAAGTGGCTGGGAGAATGTTTCCCAGTTGCTGCTGTTCAAGCATTAGCCATTGGGGGAGAGCAGCATAGCATGAGTAAACCAGAGAAGTGCCTGATTGGCTAGAAAGAATACAAGGTACCCTTTAATCCAAAGGAGGTCCCACCCCTCTCTCCTCCAGTGTCCCTATAGTTTAGCCCAGCTGTAGTTCCGGAGGAAGTTGTGGAGTCAAAAACAGTGGTTGAATTCAAGAATGCATGGGACAGCCATAAGGCAATTCTATGGGGTGGGGTTAGAAAGAAGTAGGCTGCTGGTTAACTAGGATCTGCAGCTTATCCATTAGGTAGGGAAATGGGCAGACTGGGTGGGCCAAGCGGTCCTTATTTGCTGTCAAATTCTATGTTTCTATGTAGTGGGGTCATTTCCTTTACCGTAAATAGTATCTAATGAGAATGTCAGTTTTGGAGAACCATATGTTAGAAATATTTATAGGAGACATGCCACCTTATGAGTGAATATAGGGACTAGCATCATACAAAATGCCTCAAGCTTTCCATCCATTGACAGGTTAAGATCCTACCATCTATCTAGCTCAGCTCTGGCTGTCTCTAGGAGAGGTGAGAGTTCAGGTTCACCATCTTAGATGGAGGAGAGAGTATAATAATCCCATGATATTTTAAGCCATCTTTGGTTCATTGTGACAGGGTAAACACTACACTGGGAAATAAGAGGTTAACATCTTGTTTGAGGCTGAGGAAATGCAGGGAATGCAACATGAACAGGCAAGGAGGGGTACCTCCCCAGGTGTTGCTAATTAGAGGGATTTCTAAAAGGCAAAGAGAATCCAGCAAGGAGTCAGTTAGAAGCTGGAAACTGCTGCAGGGAGGAGATACTCCTAGGCAGAGAACCCTGCAAGATGGAGGGTGGAAAGTAAGACAGGAACCAGAGCTGAAAGCTACGAGGAATGGTTAATTGTTAGAGAGAGCCTTTGGGGTGAAGTTGAAACCTGCTGCTGAGAAACAGACCATTTCTAGAGCAGAGAGTCTTGAGGTAAAGGATCAGCCTAGGCAACTGGGCCAAAAACAGTGAGTGGAATGCACCGCTGATAACAGCCTACAAATAAGGAAAAATGGCAAACTGTTTGTGCTTTATTTGAGACTGTGCATTCAAAACTGCTGGCCCACAAACTGTTTGTTTTGTTTGAGACTGTATATTGAACAAACTGCTGGCCCACATAGGTGGTTCAAAGATTCCTTTTGTCAAGTCAGCCTGAAAGAACTGCTTTGCGTTAACCTTTATGTTACCTGACCAGGCTGGAGAAGTTGAACTGACTGATTATGCTTTTCTGGAGCAATAACTTACATTTGGAGCAATAAAATCACATTTTTTTTTCTGCGAACTTTAAACCCAGCGTGTTGTCTCTCCATCTACCATAGGCCAGTTTGTCACACGTGGTGTTAAAAGTGGGATTCAAACCCCTGCTGGAGTGAGCAGGACTAGTTCCATTCTGGAAAAATCGATATGGAGAAAGTACTAAAGTTCCTCACTGAACAACAACAACAGGCTTTGAGGTCGCTGGCTCAGCAGCAGCAGGAGGCACAACAATTGTCTCAGCAGCAGCAGCAGGAGTACAACAACAGGCCCAACAAGCACAGCAAGCCCAACAGGAGACACAACAATGGGCACAACAGGATCAGCAACAACAGGTTCTCACCCAGCTGGTTTAGCAGCAGCAGGAGGTGCAACAATGGCCCCAACAAGCACAACAGGAGGCACACCAGCAGTTTCTTATATAGCTGGGCAACAACAACAGCATCTCCTGCAGTCTCTGTTGCAACAGCCACAATAAGATCCTACTGGTGAGGCTAGTCTGGCTATCATGGGGCCAGGGGTTCCTAGAATGAATGCCATGCTGACCAAAATGATGTTTGAGGATGATCCTGAGGAATTTCCGGTAACGTTTGAGTGAATGGCAGAAGCTGCTGGATGGCCCAGACCCCAGTGGGCTGTCTGCCTTGTCCCCTGTCTAACTGGGAAGCCCAAGCAGCCTATTGAGCTAAAGACAGTACCATAGCCAGGGAGTACACAGAGATGAAAGCAGCAATTCTGGACCGCCTAGGCATCAATGCAGAAAGTTACTGATGGAAGTTCTGGAGCTTTAAATTTGCAGCAGGTGCATGACTTAGAGAAGTGGGACAACAACTGTGGGACCTGAGCTGGCGTTGGCTAAAACCCAAAGGATGCAGTGGCCCTGACGTGGCTGAGTTAATCATCTTGTAACAATTTCTGAACAATCTGCCCCCGGGAATTCAGAGCTGGGTCTGCAAACAGAAGATCACCACACAAGCAGAGGTCATGCAGATCTCAGAACAAGTGTTAGAAGCCGAACTCTCCTCCCAACACATCACCCAGCTTACAAGGCCACCTGGGAAGATGGGGAAATTGTCCCAGGAGCCAGACTGAAGGAATATTGGCTGGAACTGTGAAGGGACCTTGGGCATGTAGGGAGGGGGATTATGGGCCAAATAAGGGTCAGACTCTGGGAAAGATGACAGCCCAGCAGCCCAGGGAGACATTTCCTGAGGGCCCACTGCCCAAACCTGGAGACTCATCCCATTGACAAGACACAGGGGCATGTTTCCCATGTGGACAGAAGGGTCACTTTGTGAAGAACTGCCCCCATATGGACTGTACCTTCATAAACTGCATGTTTACATATGTGTATTCACTGTACAGTGGGGATGGGGGCTCTGAATCCTGAGATTTTGTGATCCCTGTTGAGGTAGAAGGGATAGAGAGGGAGGCTCTGGTGGACTCAGGAAGTCACCAGACCCTAGTCAGGGAGGCCCTTGTGAACCTCCGATGCTGGCAGAACCAGAACCCTGTCCCTATATGATGTGTGCATGGGGATGTAAAGGCTTACCCTGCTGCTGTGGTTACACTTACTCTGGGGGGCCAAACAAAGACTATAAAGGTGGGGGTTGCCCCGAGGTTATGCTATCCTGTGTTACTGGGGAGAGATTGGAAATGGTTTGGTGACTTATGGAATGCAGACTTATCTTTGGTAATTTCCCGGTCTCAGGGTCGTGAAGGGGGGGGGTCAGCCACCTGCAGCAGGGAAAGTTTTTCCTTTCTCAGACCCAGGGAATTTTAACACCCAGACAAGAACCTGAAAATCTAAGAGAAGGAAGGACTGCAAAGGGAAGGAGTCCTTACGGGGCAGGTGCACAGGAGGGAGGTGAAGCAAAGGCAAAAGTGGGTTCAGTCCCACAGCCCAACTGTAACAATGACCCACCTTACCAAAGGAGGGCCATCCCTATCAGAGCACAATGTGTAAAAGCACTGCCCAGACATTGTCAAAGATCAGTGGGCTGATGGTATACTCAGTCGGGTATACACCCAGCTGGCTGTCAGGGAAGGGGAAGTGGTAGATGAGAATTGAGCAGCACGCTATCCTCATTTTGAGTTACAAGGGGGTATCCTGTATCAAGTGAGTAAGGAGGCCCAGACAGGGGATACCCGGCATCAGTTACTAATCCCTTGAGTCTTTCAGGGGGAATTACTCTGCCTCGCCCACTCTATTCCTGTGGCAGGGCACTGTGGGGTAGAGAATACATTAGTCAGACTGTTGCCCTGATTCTTTTGGCCAAGTCTCTATCAACATGTTAAAGATGATTGTGCTTCTTGTCCTGAGTGCCAGTTAGTAGCTCCAAAGAACAATCCAAGGGCTCCTTTAGTGCCCTTACCTGTTATGGAGGCATCTTTTGACTAGATTCGGGTTGATATAATGGGACTCCTTGAAAAGAGTGCAGGGTGGTACCAATAGATTCTGGTGATTGTAAACTATGCTACCCGGTAACCCAAGTCCGTCCCATTATGAAGCATTTCAGCCAAAACTGTAGCCAGGGAACTATTAAAAGTCTTTAGTCATATGGGAATACCAAAGGAAATGTTCACTGATCAGAGAACTAACTTCATGTCCCGCCTGACTCAGGAGGTTTGTACTTTATTGGGAATCAGTTCCATAAGGACCTTGATCTACCATCCCCAGATGGATGGCCTCGTGGAGCAATTCAACAAAACCCTTAAAATGATGCTTAGAAAGTTCATAACCATTGAGGTCAGGGACTGGGACAAGTTACTTCCCTTACTGATGTTCGCTATGTGGGAGGTCCCTCAAGCTTCTACAGGGTTTTCTCCTTTTGAACTCTTCTATGGCACCACCTACAAGGTGTTCTTGATGTAGTAAAGAACATGTGGGAGAGACTCGACCCCAAGACTGAAAATTCAATTCAATTCAATTCATGTTTATTTTTAGAGCGCCTTTCAAAATCAAGATGTGATCAAGATCAAAATGTGGTGCAATATGTCCTGCAATTGAAGGAAAGATTAGATAGGGTAGGGAAATTTGCCCAAGAAAATCTGGTGAAGGCTCAACAAAGACAAGAGTACTACTATAATCAGGGAGCCCAGTTGAGGGAATATAAGCCAGGGGATCAGGTACTAGTTTTATTGCCGAGCATCCAGAATACGCTTCTAGTCAAATGGAAGGGGCCTTACGAAGTTACCCAGAGGGTGGTCCCAGTTGACTATGAAGTTTGCCAGACAGAAAGGTAAAAAGAGACCCAGATCTACCATGTCAATTTGCTGAAATTCTGGAACCAGAGCAATAGCCTATTGATTTCCCCTGAACCAAACACAGTGCATCTGGGACCCCCAAGTGCCGGATGAGAATCTGGGGATACAAGTCCCAATGGGAAAACAGCTGTGTCACAAACAGAAACAGCAACTAGGAGAGTTGGTAAGCCAGTTTTTGGATGTTTTCTCCTCCCTCCCAGGGACAACCCTTATAATAGCTCATCATATAGAAACAGAGCCAGGGGAGAAGGTGTGGCAATCACCGTATCGCTCACTAGAAGCTGTACAAGACACTGTTAAGAAGTAGTTACAGGACATGCTAGAGTTGGGGGTGATTGAGGAATCCAGCAGTGATTGGTGTAGCCCCATAGTGTTAGTACAAAAAGAAGGTGGGGTTACCCAGTTCTGTATTGATTTTCACAGAGTCAATGCCATCTCGAAGTTTGATGCCTACCCCATGCCCCAAGTAGATGAACTGTTGGATAGACATGGGGAAGCCAAGTACATCATGACTTTGGACCTAATGAAAAGGTATTGGCAAATCTCTTTGCCCCAGAGTCTCAGGAAAAGACATTTGCTACCTCCTTTGGGCTATACCAGTTCTGTACCATGCCTTTCGGCTTACATGGGGCAACTGCAACCTTTCAAAGGCTCATGAATTGCTTGCTGTGACCCCATGCCCACTATGCAGCTGCTTACCTAGATGACATGGTGATCCACAGCACTGATTGGGAGTCCCATGTATCCAAGGTGGCAGCCGTACTACAGTTCTTGTGAGAAGCAGGGCTGATGGCCAATCCAGTGAAGTGTGCTTTGGCCAAAGCTGAAATGAAGTACTTAGGATACTGTATAGGCAACTTATCACTGAGACCTTTTATCAGTAAGGTCCAAGCCGTAGTTGAGTGCCCAGAACCCACCACAAAAACCCAGGTGAGGGCCTTCTTAGGATTGGCAGGGTATTACCGCTGATTCATACTGCACTTCTCCACCCTTGCCAGCCCTCTTACAGACCTCACCTGGAAATCTGCTCCCAGCAAGGTCCAATGGTCAGAGGAGTGTGACCAGGTCTTTACGCAACTGAAAGTGATACTGTGCAGAGAGCCAGTGTTACACAGTCCTGACTTCAGCAGGACCTTTATCCTGAAGAAGGGTGCCTCTGAAGTCGGGCTAGGAGCCATGATCTCCCAGGAGTTTGAGGGGGAGGAACATCCTATCCTCTACTTCAGTTGGAAACTCTTTCCCAGGGAGAAAAATTATGCGGTGATAGAGAAAGAGTGTCTCGCAGTCAAGTGGGCTGTGGATGCCCTCTGCTGCTCCCTACATGGCTGGCAGTTTATGCTGGTCACAAATCATGCCCCTCTGAGGTGGCTACAGGTGATGGAGGATGACAACCCCTGCATCACCAGGTGGTACTTGGCCCTCCAGCCATTTTCCTTTATGGTGCACCACCATTTTTGGACTCAGAATGGAAATGCAGACTGCCTGTCCTGGGAGTGGAATGGTCTGGGGCCAACCAACTATGTCTTCACACAAAGGGGGGATGTATGTTACAGTCAAAAGCACACTGAAACAGAGGTTATGAGAACCTGAGGAAGAGATGCAACACGAACAGGCAGGGTGCCTGGGTGCCCCTAATGAGGGGTTTCTAAAGGCAGAGAATCAGCAAGGAGTCAGTTAGAAGCTGGGAACTACTGCATAGAGGAGATACTTCTAGGCAGAGAACCCTGCAAGATGGAGGGTGGAATGTAAGACAAGAACCAGAGCAGAAAGCTACGAGGAATGGTTAATTGTTAGAGAGAGCCTTTGGGGAGAAGTTGAAACCTGCTGCTGAGAAACAGACCATTTCTAGAGCAGAGAGTCCTGAGGTAAAGGATCAGCCTAGCCAGCTGGGCCAAAAACAGTGAGTGGAATGTACTGCTGATAACAGCTTACAAATAAGGCAAAAAGGGAAAACTGCTTGTGTTTTATTTGAGACTGTACATTCAGAACTGCTGGCCCACAAATGTTTGTTTTGTTTGAGACTGTATATTGAACAAACTGCTGGCACACATAGGTGGTTCAAAGACTCCTTTTGTCAAGTCAGCCTGAAAGAACTGTTTTGTGTTAACCTTTATGTTACCTGACCAGGCTGAAGAAGTTGAACTGACTGATTATGCTTTTCTGGAGCAATAACTTACATTTGGAGCAATAAACATAATTTTTTTTCTGTGAACTTTAAACCCAGTGTGTTGCCTCTCCATCTACCATAGGCCAGCTTGTCACACTCATATAAGACCTTGGTCCACAAAGCAATCTGGTTTACTACAGGGATGTAAGGGAAGGACTTTGGTCTTAGTATGATTGATCATGAGCCTGGATATACTGAAGAAGTACTCAAACAGTCTGAGTAGGTGTTCCAGACAGGAAGGCCCATCTTCCTGTAGGAGCAGAAGATCACCTGCATGTAGGAGTGCCCGGGTATTCAAGCCTCCCATCATAATGCGATGGAAGGAGGGATGTTGTCTCATGGCTATTGCCAGCAGCTCAATTGCCATTAAGAGAAGTAGGGGAGATAGCTGGCACCCCGTCTAGTGCTCCTGTATAAGGGTAAAAAGCTTCAGTTTTAGGTTATTAGTCAGGACTCTGGTTGTAGGAAGTGTATGTGACAGCTGGGGCTATTGTCATGTGATGCATTACAGTGGAGAGATACTTCCAATCCATGGATTCAAAAGCCTTCTCAAAGTCCACTGCTATTGCCACTGTAGGATTGTGGGCCAGCAGTACTGCATCAATGACATTGAGAAGGGTCCTCAGATGGTTCATGCTGTGGTGTCCCTTCACAAAACCCACCTGTACTGGATGAATGATCCCAGGGAGGACATTCTACAGCCATGTAGACAACACTTTTGCAAGGATTTGTGTGTCAGTATTGATGAGGAAGATGGGCCTATAATTACCTGGTATTGTTGCATCTTTCCCTTTCTTAGGAATAACAGGAATGACTGAGAAGCAAGGTGCCAGTTATCAGAGAGGATTGGAACAAGTCCTGGAGCATCAGCTAGACTTCCTCAATAACCATTTAAGACATGTCTGTGGAAAAAGCAATCCCCTCCTGGGACCTTACCCTTATTTACAGATTGTATAGCCAACAGAATTTCCTGGGTGAAGATGGGGCAGTCCAGGTCTGATGAGAGAGTAGGCACAATTTGAGGGAGTAGGAAATTGTTAAGAAACTGGGAAAGGGCATCCTGAGGGCGAGGGCCTTTAGAGCAATAGCAGTAGCAGACTGTATTTGTTTATGGCACCCATCCCTCCAGGAGGCTCAGGATGCCAGTGCAATAAGAACACAGATAGCAGCACATTGTGAAACAATAAATACCATCCAAATGAAACATATAAAAATATACATAAAGAACAACTCCTTATACCAACAAATCACAACAAACAACTAATTTACACTGCTGAATATCTTAGATGTTCACATTTTGCAACCAGTAGGGATTCTCACTCCCTGAAATATGTTTCTGTGCTCTCTTTTTTAAAATGAAGGCTAAAAGCTTATTGCTTCCCCCCTTCCCAGGGTACCAGGTCATAATCTCGCACACTTAACAGCTCACGACATTATGGCTTACCCGGTACAGTGTTGCACCAGTAAGCGAATGGTGCAATACCGCGTATACTGCTGTACGTGGTATTGCACCATTCTCACTCAACCCCAGGCAGAGGATAAGACCTCTGCTGTGAGTGGGTCCCATCAACCAGCTGCTGTAGCCCAAGGGACTGAGCCACAGCAGCAGGGAACTCAGGCAGTGCTTCTGGGACCAGGTTTGATTCCTGGTCACAGAAACATTTCTTTTTTCAATCTTTGTGCGCTCTCCAACTTGAACCCCACCCCCCGGAGATGAGAATCTATAGTAGGGGGTTTGAGAGAGCAACCCCCTATAATAGAAGTGTGGGGGCAAACCCCATAGAAAAAAAAGATATGCCACATGACAAGAATTGCTCTGTATTGGCAGCTCGATCTTGTCATGCGGCAGTACGTTATGACCCCATGCCCATTCCCAGTATGTTGGTTTGAGCCATAAAAGGGCAAGTTTGGCTTTCCAGGGTCAGGTGTTATGTATTTTAATTCTGGTTCTTACCATTTGGGTGAGTAGGGCCGCAAGTAGGAAAGAGTGTTTCTTGTACTCTTCCTCAAGGGCTATGAGGATAGTTTTGAGGGAGTGCAACTCACCTTTTCTCTCCTTCTTTCCATTGGCTAGTTCATAATGTATCCTTTCATGGAGGCCTTATAGTCTTCACATACTGTAGCTCTGGACACCTCCCCTGTGTCATTAATAGAGATCCAGCTCCTGGTCTCCATCTTAACCCATGCTTTGAATTTTGGGTCCCTAAGCAGAAGGGGATCCAGTCTCCAGGTTGGTGAGTGAGACTGTCTAGGGCCCCACAGTGAAGTGAGAGCTACAGAGGCATGGTCTGAAATGACTATGGGGTGAATTGTGGTGTTCATGACCTGATGAGGGATGTATGGTGAAGTAAACCACATTTATATTCTGTCTGAGATGGAATATACAGCTGAAAAACTGGAGGATAAGAGGAAGAAGAGGAAGAAGAAGAAGAAGAAGAAGAAGAGGAAAAAGGCCAGGGATGACCTCATAATCCATTGCAGAGGTCAATTTTACCCCCAGACAAGGGGGTTAAGGTGGCATAAAACCACATATCAAGCTATCATGATGTACCATTGTGAGGGCACTGTGATTAGGGTGCCGTCATTTGGGTGCTGAAACAATGTCGTGAGTGACAGGGGCATGCTGGATTTCATAGCATTCTGCATTCATACTGCTTTCAGTGTCCACACCATTCTCCTCCCTTCACTGCATGCCTGCCCCTGACTTGGTTATATTTAGTTTTGGGGGTTGTGTGGGGAACAAAGCCCCCATATTTGGAAGTATGGGGGAAAATCCCCCCTGTAAAACTGGAGTTTTCCACTGGCCAGTCTTTAGGCGCTGTACAATCAGGCGGTGCCATGTCAACCCGGGATTGTGATGGCTGACATTGTGCTTGCACCCTCATATTCCTTGCCCACATCTCCCATGCACTGGCATGGGTGAACTAGCTGTCTCTTCCTGGTTGGCGTAGGAGTTGGGGGAAGGGAGGTGGGGCAGTGATGGAGTATGTCATGCTTAGCTGCCTCCCTTCTGAACTCCATCCATCAATTGTTAATGCAAGACTTGGGATGTGGGCTGCCCTGGGGGCTGGATCATTAGGAAATATGATTCTATAATTCAGTAATGCCTATGGGGGGGGGGCTGCAGAAATATGGATGACCTAATTTTACATTGGCAGATGGTGTTATCTTTTAATCTCAACTCTCAGCCCAGGTACCTGCCCCAAAGAGGGGTTTTAGGGTGGTTGGCATGAGGTTCACCCATTTTCCTGCAGGTCCACCAACAGCAGAGGGTCATAGGATTGGGTCTCTTACCTCTACTCTTAAAGGGGAGGGTAGTACTCCCCTGTAAGTCATAAAAACACTGCATTTGTTCATATAACATGCCAAGTAAAGAGTATGCTGTGTGGAGTGTTCATTGCACCTTAATGAGAGCAAGGACCTTAGCTGAAATGGTTTCCAAATAGTTTCAGTGCTAGGAAGGCCCCTCATTGTAGTACAGCATCTGTATAAATGTTCAGTTCATGCTGTGCAACATGCAGCCATTACCAAGAAAGCGGATAGGGTGAAGGCATGTCTGTGGAGACAGGATGCGGGGCCTATTCAGTAGGCTGCAGATTGTCCATATTCGGCAGTGCTGAGGTGGAGAATGTCGGGTGGTTCTCCTTGATGCTGGAATCCCTGGAAGGCAGGTGAGTCACTACAGCTATCAAGCTCACTGCCTTCACTCAGGGCTTAGTCCACACAACTCAGTCCGGTATGGAAGATTGTTCGAGTTGCAGTGTCTGGGGAAGGGGTGATCCTCCACTGGGTGCCTGCAGTAAGGGGGCAGAACAGTAGCTTCCAAGGAGCATGTAATTGATGTCCAAGAAGGTGGAAGAGCCCCTGCTGCTACTATGCCTTCTGCTCCTCAGCTGGAACACTCAATCAGTCCTTTTCCTTTGGAGATGTTTCTGTTTGTGGCTCTGCCTCTTTATGAGTGATGGGTACCAGGGATCAGCTCCTACTGGTAAGGACTGCAGTGGAGGTCTGTGGTGGTACTGCTCTGGTTTTAGGTTTCATATGGAGAGACTGTTGTGCCCATTGTTTGGGCTCCCTGGTTTCTTCCCCCTCCCTGGCAGCTCAGGTGGTTCACCCATGCCAGTGCAAAACTCATGTTGCTGACACTGATTACAGAGCAGGAAACATGCCATCCAGCGTTACAGCACCAGGCATTATGTCTCCCGGGAATTACAGCACCAAAGTGCCCTCCCAGGAAATGTCAGCTTTTGCAGGTGGCTTTGCCCTTCACACCCCTAAATCTAGATATAACTGCCTCTGGGACAGACATGCCCTGGAAGGGGCAGAAAATGTGTGGGTGCAAAGGATGGCATCAGTGAGGGTCGATCTACAATCAAGATCGCCCCCGTCACTGTTGTCCTTGTTGCTGTGCCCTAATTGCTGCATCAAAATTCATTCACAGCGCTAATGGTATACTAGTTCAGGTGATATCTGGTGCAGTCTGAGGCTAGAAGTGGGAGGCATAACCTTCTGCAGCCTCAGCAGTTTCAAATTATTGTGAAACAACATTTTTAATGATCCAGAGAGTAGCTGGATAGCAAATAGTGTAGGGAATGCCAATGTCCATGAGGGCTTTTCTTGCTGTTGTGTAGGGTTTCGGCCTAGCTGAGAGCTCTTTTGAGAAGTCCAGGACAGTTCTTATCCACTGCTCTTTTTATAAAAGGTCTCATTCAAGTGAGCCCAGACCATGATATTCTCTTTATCTGTGTATCGGAGAGAGCATGCCAGGATGGGTCTGGGATGCTCCTCTATCCGGGGGGGGGGAAGGGGTGCAGGGGGACAAGGTCCAGTGAGAGTGGTCTTGCTCCACATTTTCCAGACATTATGCACCCAAGGGTTCAGGGAAGACTTTTTGTAAAAGCAAGTTCACTGATTTTCCTTTGCAACCCTCAGGTAAGCCAACTAAGTGGAGATTATTCCATCAGCCCCGATTTTCCAAGTCCTTGAAATTCTCCCATAGGAGACACATGGCCTGTCCTGGTCACAGCTGTAGGTCATGAGGTGCTCTGTTCAATCCTCCATGTCAACCATCCATTGCTCAGAGATGTTCAACTAGGCTATTTGCAGGACATCAGCATTAGTGCACTGTGTGGATATTTCTAGCTGTGATGTTTGCTGGATAAGCTGTTCAAACATTGTTTTGATTTCACAGAATGCCTCTGGCACCTGGTCAGGAGTGATCATCACCATCTTGGAGGCTGTGCTGCTGAGGACATTTTGGCAGTTGAGAAGACGTTCAGTGGTGGAGGGTCAGTGTTGGTCCAATCCTATTGAAAAAGATACCATTGCATTCAAGGAAGGCTGTCCCATCGAACAGTGTACCGTAAGAGATGGTAGGTGCCATAACTGAGGAGGATTG
This sequence comes from Neoceratodus forsteri, assembly GCA_016271365.2. Classification (NCBI taxonomy): domain Eukaryota; kingdom Metazoa; phylum Chordata; order Ceratodontiformes; family Ceratodontidae; genus Neoceratodus; species Neoceratodus forsteri. The sequence goes on from CM057453.1 coordinate 83,240,480, forward strand.
TTTAGGATTTTGATTAAGACTGTCAGGTCAGGGAAAGTTAGACAGACATCTTGTCAACTGCCAAGCCATGTCCCCTAAATTGTACAGTTTTTAAAACAGGACAAAAAAAAAAAAAGACCAAGATGAAAATAGCCACACAACACAACCAAAAAGGTGAAAAGCAAGGTCTATGGATATATTCACAGTTTACTCCGTTCAGCCACTGTGGCCTGGATTTCTGTAACCACGGAGGACCACAGGGGCATATCTCAGAAAAAGACCATTATTTCTGTTGTCTGTTATTTCTGAAATGATAAGTTTGTTAATGTGCATCTCACCTACCCTAACTTGCTCATTAACTTACTTTTTTGCTAAGGATTTTCTCTTTTTGAGACAGATTGTGTCTTGTGCCTCTAGTTAGCTTTGCATATGGTTCTGTAGAACACATGTGAAGTATGTGCCCATGAGGCTACTGCCCTGGATCTGTAGTTTGCTTTATGCCTGGCCCTGCAGGTTATGCAGCAACTGTCTTATCCAGCATTGCCCTGAACCTGAAACTGGTTTCAAATTGAGCTGGGGAAAAAAAATAAGTCTATGCACACTTTCAGTTTGCTTTTTTCAGACTTTTTTATAGAAAGATGAAAAAAAAAACACACAAGTCTGAAAAAACACAAACTGCACATCCGCAAGGACTTAGTTTTTTCCATTGTGTTAATATTTGTTATGAAAAATGTTACTAATTGGTAAGTTGCCATCATACTGCACCTCGCAACCACAGAGGTGGCAGTTTTTAAATCCCACCTGAAATGGTCGTTCAGGTGCAAGCCATCATTTGCACAGATGCAGACATGGTAGTCAAAACTGGCTAAAATGGCCAGTTAGTTCACATTTGGGAGATGATCCTGTTCCTATTTATAGCAACAAATAAAATGGGCAGGATTTTCAAAAGTGTGGGCGCAGCCCTTCCATCCAGATTTCAGACACATGCTGCATCCATGTAGATGCATCCAGGTGTTTGTGCCCTATCCACCAACATCTGGATACATTTGTGACATTTTCAGTTTTTGCCACAACTGTGGGACTCTTGTCCCTTTTTCACCTTTTTCAGATGCAAGTGTGGAATTCCATCCAGAAAGTTAGACCAATTTTTTGTGGTCTAACTTTTTGGGTGGATTTCCACAGTTGCCTTTGGAAAATGGGTGCAACTGTTTGAAAATCTTGCCTATGCCTTTTTGCAGAGGTATACATAGTGGTGAGTGATTTTAAATATATCTACAATAATTGTTGATACTTAAACCACTAAACAAGTGACAGTACACGTGCTCATAGTTTGTAGCGATCAGGATGGGGTCTTGTCTTGTGTGCTATTTGCAAAGAGAATTGTCTCAGATCTCTGGTCTCTGAGGTGTAAAGTGATCTTACAGTCTTCGGTCAAACATGGCATCAGCAGGACTTGTCACTCAACTCTCCTAACATTCTCCAAAAAATTTGAAATCAAGGCCATTCCATTCTTTATTTCTAAACACATTTACAGGAAATCTGGACATTTATCACTTAGACTTCACCTGTTCCTGCTATTTTCCCTAAGCCAAAATCACCTACTTTGTAACATCACTACCCGTTAACATGAAACTCAACTAACAGCCTGTTGTCATGCAAACTATCACCAGTAATACACTGCAATGTCCAGAAATTGTGAAAACGAGATCTGTTGATGCTAACTGCAAGTTGTTTGGTGGAAATCAGAAAATGTCTTTAAGGACAACACAACCTTATTCCCGGGCATGGTGGGGGTAGGTTGAGCACCCCCCCAAAAAAAAATAAATAAATCCTTTTAGACTTTATCATTGGGTCATTTTAGCCATGGAAGATTGATAAAAGAGACAAATATTTGTCAGTTCTACTAACCTTGAAACACTACAAAACTTTTAGAATATCTTTGATACTAGAATAATTGTAATCTTTCTTTCTCCTTCCTTCCTTCCTTCCTTCCTTCCTTCCTTCCTTCCTTCCTTCCTTCCTTCCTTCTTCTGTTTTTCTGCCTTGAAGGCTTCTGTTGTGGAATGGAAACCACAGGTATGCACTGCACTAATTCATTAGAGGAAAATGTTTATTGATAGCTTACCAAATTATTTGGTATGCGCTGAGGTTTTGATGTATGTGGATAACATTATTCTTTATATTAGTGCTCCATCAGTGGATGATATAAAATTAAATATTACTGCTAATTTTCATGCACTTGAACTGTGGTTACATACCCATCATCTTCTCTTAAATACAAGGAAAACAAAGAGTATGCTTTTTGGCTTTAAGTATAGGTCAAACAAGAGTAGTTCTCTTGAGATTGTAAGCCATGAGGGTTTTATGTTGGAGCAGGACTTCCAATTTAGGTACTTTGGACTAATTTTGGATTGTTGCCTATCCTATACATTACACATTAAAACTGTTTGTAGAAATGTAAATCAAAGATCGGGTGCTTTAAGTTGCGAGATCAGTTAACAAGGGAAGCCAGATGTGCAATAAGTCAAAGCATCTTGACAATGTTGAATGATAATTCATTTTGTATTTGTAAATATGGCTACATCTGATGCCACTTTGCTAACAACTACATTCCATACTATATGTAGATTTGCATTAAAGCTTCCATATAGAACACATCATTGCAATTTTGTATTCAGCTACATCTTGGCTCCCCCCATGTTTATATTCTCAATATTGTTTACATTGCTTGGTTTTTAATACCTTGGCCTTGCATACAGTTTCTCCTTTGTCTCCATTGTTAAATATTAGGATACCAAATAGAGAATTACGCTCCAATGCCTCTGCTATGTTAACTATTCTAAAAATAAAATCAAGATTAGAGCAGCAAGCTTTCTCTTATTATGCTCCAGTATATTGGAACAATAGTCCATGCACTTTACAACATATTGAAGGAAAAAAGCTTTTAAAGCATCAGTGAGACAATTTTTTTTAAGCATGATGGTGTGTGATTGTTATTAATGCATTGCTGTTAGTATGTTTTGTCTGTTAGTAAAATTGTACTGTATTGTATATGTATTATATATTGTATTACATCTTGACTGTAACATTGATTATGGTTCTGGGTCACATTTGAAAATGGGTCTTGGCTCATATTGTTTACCTGGTAAACAAAAGTAAAAAAAAACGTGTTCCCTGCCTCCTCTTTATCTCAGAATGTGTACAATAGCAGACAACATGGAGATAGAGTTCTTAGTTTTTCACTTGCCATTCCTAAAGATCTTTTATCTTGCATCTGGTATATTAATCTTTTTGTAGTTGATCTGCACTCCTGTGATGCTATTATCTTGCAGATTCTATTCTAAATATTGATATTTTAGTACATCTATTTGGGCATAGCATAATCTCTTTTGGGCTTTCTTCCTAAATTAATGACTGTTTTTATACATATGTGCATATTGGCATTCATCTTTTAGTGTTTGTATCAAAGAGGAAGCTTAAATCATTATCACTATTTTTCTTGCTTTATGTCCCGCTGCTTTCTTTTCTTAGCAATGCTGAATACCTGGTGAATGACTAGTGATTAAAAGATGTAAGTGTTTATTCACATTTTAAAGTGTAGTCAGAGAACTTGTTATGAACCCTTGCCCTACAGAGGCTGAAACATTGTCAGGAACAGAGTTCATAATAATGTGAGTTGGAATTTTCATGGATGTATTCATTGTTTTGTTTTCTGAATTGAAGATGGACCTGTGAGCATGCCTTTGAACCTGGGATGACATAATATAATTAATAACTTTAGTTATACAGCAGTACTGGCTGTTCATTGTGGGTGTGCATTCATTTTGTATCTTCATACTGAGTGATATAAAGTTTTTCACACTGCATGTTTTTCCCCATTGATTACCCATTTGTTTACATAGAAGGATAGAAAGTGTTGGCAGAATATGGAGCAATAGTCCCATTGTCTGGCATATCTTTCCTGCCTATTACTATACCCTGGACCCAATGTGGTCACAGGTGTCCCTCCCTCCTCACTTTCCCCTTCTTATTATACCCATGTGCCTCTTCCACACGTTTGAAGCTCCCCACTGTCTTCACCCCATCCACATCTTCTGGCAGGCTATTCTAGGCATCCACTGCCCCTTTTTGTGAAGTATTTCCTCACATCCCTCTTAATCTTCCCCCTTCAAGATTCATAGCATGCCTCTGTATTCTGGTACTCCTGCTCTTGTGAAAGAGCCTAACTTCAGGGGGTACATGTTGAACTCCTGCAGCCTCTCTTCACATGGTTTCTCTTGTAATCCCCACACCATTTTGGTAACCACTTCCAACCTGTTGATGTCCTTGTAGAGGTGCAGCCTACAGAACTGCACACAGTACTCCAGGTGGGGTCTAAGAAGTGAGGGATACAGAGGCAACACCACCTCCCTTCTCCTGTTAGAAATCCCTCTTCTCATGCACCCCAGTACCCAGCTAGCCTTGCCTACTGCCTTACTTGGTTTACTTGGCTTACTTGGTTTTGAAGGACAAAAGAAGGCCATAGCCCATCTATATTGTCCCCCAACACAATGGTGGGAAAAGTTATACCCTAGAACTGTTAGACTCCATCCAATTGTCCAATCCTCTTTTAAAAGAAAGAATGGAATTACTATCTACAAGATCTTGTGGGAGAGTGTTCCATAGTCTGGGAGTTCTTACTATGAAATAATTTAATATTTTATTAGTTTTGGATTTTGCCACATCTATTTGCTTATTATGAAGTTAAGGGGCACTCTTTCTATAGGAGAAATTTAGACCACATTGGCGCATTAAATCCTGGGAGTTCTGGATTTTATACAATAGAATCAAGTCACTTCTATTTCATCTTGATTGAAGTGAATGTAACCTAGTTTCCTGAAGTCTAGCCTGATAATCCATATTGGACAGACGAGGAACCATTTTCATAGCCCTCCTCTGAATTTTCTCAATTCTTTCTATATCTTGTCTTAGATAAGGGCGCCAGAAGAAAAAGCCATAATCAGAATGTGGCCTTACATGGGTTCTGTAAAGGGGGATAATATATTCCTGAGTCCTAGAGATGAAGGATCATTTAATACAAGTAAGTAACATATTTGATGTTTTGGCTACCTTAGTGCAGTGGTCGGTAAAGGACAGTTTATTATTAACAAGGATTTCAAGATCCCACTCAATTAGTGACTTGTTGCAGTACTGGGTGATATCTGCGAAGAGAAAACTGCGCACTACACAACCGCGTTGTGAGTAGTGCATATGTCTTTTGAGCATCAGGGGAATTACAGTGATATGAAAGTATTGCTACCCCCTGATCCTCACCATGAAGGAGGAAGTGTTTATAAACACTGCCGGTCGTGTGCTCAGTTGAGCCACTCCCATGGTGGAGTGGCTAGAGCACTCAACCATGCAGTGAATGAGGTTGGGGGATGGGGTTTCATTCCTGACTCGAGAGTCTTTTACTTTTCTTGCCCCTAAGTCCACACACCCTCAGAGTTGATTATAATAATTCCAGTGGATGTGGGGGCATGGAGGCAAGCCCACAAAACAAATGGAAATGATTGTGCATGTTTTCATGATGTTTGCTGCTGTGCAGTTGTGGTGTGTGCAGTAGCATCCGTGACATTATGACCCCATGCCCCTTGTTGCACTGCCCTCCCTTTTACACTGAGTTCATCAGATATGATTACCCTAAGGTCCCTATCTTTCTTGGTAACTGTAAGTACCTCCCAATCTTATACACAGCCCTCAGGGTCCCCCTCAGGTGCATGGCTTTGCACTTTTTGGCATTGAAACCCAGCAGCCGCTCCCTAGATCACTCCTCTAGTTTTCCCATATCCCTTTACATTCTCTCAACCCCCTCCTGTTTTCCACCCTGCTGCAGATTTTTTATGTCATCTGCAAAGCGAAACACCTTCCCTAAAGTTCTTAGCAGTCATTTATAAAGACACTGAAGAAGACAGGACCCAGTAGCAATCCCTATGGTACTCCACTGGTCACTCTCTCATCCTCTGAGAGACTGCCATTTACCACCACTCTCTGCCTCCTACCTTTCAAGTGGAAATGTAGGAGAGGAGGCTACTGGACCAAAAACCAGAGCCCCGATGTAAGAGTAATGTAAGCTGTAGGTCAGAAATCAGGCTAACAGAAAACCAGCTTACTATTAAACCAAACTACTAAAAGTTTCAGTAAGAGTTAAAAAAAGTGTTTATTATAAAAATACTCACAAAAGCAGCAACAAATGCAGCACCCACTCTACCTAATATAACTGACCAATGTTTTATACATTTTAGCTTTGAAAAAGGATATGTGACAGTGCAAAATGTTGGCCAGTTTTTTAAGAAACGGTGAGCTCCTATCGTTCAACCAGTTAAATACCCAGTTAACCACCTTCTCCCCTACTCAAGTCACAGGCTACTAAGTTTTGTTTTATTAGCCTCCTGTGTGGTATACTGTCAAAGGTCTTACTGAAGTCCAGATGGACCTCATCCACTGTCCTCCCTGCTCCACCTCCCTAGTTTCCCAGTCAAATAAATTGATGAGATTTGTTTGAAATAACCTCATCCCTATGAAGCCATGCTGCTGGTGGCCCTGTAGCCTATTTGACTCCAGGTAATCCATCAGTCTCTCCTTTAGCAGTGTAGACCAGGCGCCGTATGCCAGTGAACTACTACCCCTGCCTGTTGACTACAACACAGGTTAAGGGGTCTGGGTTCTGTTTCAATGGCAATTGAGGGTTTGTTCCCAAGTCAGAAGTGAAATAGCATGGTGCCTTCACCCAGAGTAAATTGATAGTGGGCCAGGTGTTTGAGTAGTACAACCCCCTGGGATGCTGTACCTCCCCACCTCCCCATTCAGTCACCCCACACACAAAGAACCACTTTGTTTTGCAATAATGTTCAACACATATAATTAATGACAGTAGCTAATAATATGCTCACAACACAGGAATTGCAAAGAACAAAACACAGCTTTTTTAAGGGGAAGGGCTGAGAGGCTGTACAATGCCGGTTTGACTTCAATTTGGTTGACCGGCATCACAGAGATGGAATTTATGTCGACTGCAAGTTGCAGTCGACATAAATCCCAATGGACTCCCAATCCATTTTTCTATCGAGGGGCTTTGCCCACTGAACCCCCCCATGTGGGGGGCTCTGCCCCCACACCTCCCCTTCTAATCATAATCAACTCCAAGTCTAAGCTGATTCGGGGAAGGGGTGCAGGACTGGGAGACAGTGTGCCCCTGTCTCTGGCACACCAACACAACAACCTGTCGATGAACTGTCAATTTTGTTGGCAGTGATGCAGGTTGCCGAACTGGTGTCGCTCTCAGTGGGGTATACCGGCCTGAGAAAATGGTACCTGAACAAGGGATTACCATTGGAGATGAAAGGTTTTGTTGAATTAGTAAGGCCCTTAGGCCAAAACATTAACAATGCCCACCCCACTGACACCAGTGTAAACCCCCCTTTTCCTGTCCTGACTGGGTACCCAGATTTTAATGCAGGTCTGCTTCTTGCCATGGGTTGGCTGGTGTTGGGGCCCTTGGAGTAAACTTTACCAGAAAGTGTTAACAACTTTGAAATAATCCCCTTTGGAAAGCAAGCCCTGGGTTACTCACGGTTCTGCAGGCACTGGGATTCAGGAGCTGGAACAGTGGGCTTGAGCAAGCTGGAAAAAACTGTGCCATGGGACAGCAAGAAGATAGACAGCAACTACTGACCTGGTTGATGAAGCAAATGCTGGTAACTGGTCGACCTTGGACTTTCTTGAAGAGTCTAACAGCTTGTCATCTTCAGCCTGCCAAGCAGGCCAGATTGCAGAGCACAAACATAAGGCCTTCTAGGCCACAAGTGAACCCAGATCCAGGAGTGACTCCATGGTCTGGCTCCCCAAATGGGTCCAGAGTGCCCTAGCACTCAGGTGCATGCCCATGGCTCTCTGTGGCCTAGTCTACCCCAATTGATATGGATTAGCAGTTCCCCTACCTAGCTCCAAGTTGTAGGTGAGCAGATTTTCAGTCTCTGGCTTCTGGCCTAAATGAGAGCTAGCAGCTCTGAGATGCAGCAAACAGGCCCATGGAATTCCACCTTGCCAGTGGCAATTGGCTAACAGCAAACAGTCTCTTAAGTGGCACTCCTCCTTTACACTGCTGGATTTCAGTGATGCTAGCAGGCTACTTGGCTCTACAGCCCTGCAGACCTTTCCCATAATGTCCTTTCACTTTAGAGACCTAGTCTGCCTAATTCAGGTGATGTCACATACAGTTCCACAAACCTCTTTAACAAGCTCAGGGTACCTTCAGGCAACTGCAGGCCCAGTTGCAAAAAAATCACTGGATTCTCCAGGCAGAAGAATCCTTCTTCCAAATCTCAGTTGTTTGAACAAAAACCCATAGACAGGTCTCCAAACCTTTTCTCCAGTTCTCCAGATGTTTGACTGAAAACTCTGGACAGACTTCCAATACCCTTCATAAATATTTAAACACATCCTCTGTTTTGCAACACTGTTGGTGCTCTTTACTAAAATACACTGGAGACTTCTAATATGCCTCCTCCAGGTGCATGACCCCAGACCAGCTTATTTTGGGGGTCAAGACCACTGGAGAGGCATTTGGGAGACTGCTATAGTGGTCTGAAAACTCTGAGCACCTACTGTGCACGTGCGGACCCCGCTGGCACATTTAAAGTGCACAGCACAGCGGCGGTCCTGCAGCTTAGCTCCTCCAGCCCCAATAACTCTAGAAAACCACACAGGGGGCTGAACAGTAACTAGAGGGACCCTCAGGACCTGAACATAGTGGTAGGAGGCAGTGGGAGAGACGGGAGCAAGAACGAGCTCCCTAGGGCAACAAAGTAAGACTCACCCACGGGGGGAGGGGGTGTTACAGCAGGGACTCCATTAATTTCCCCCACTACTTATGTGAGACTGACTGGTCTGTAATTGCTTGCCACCGCCCTGCTGCAAGACCACATTAACCCTCCTCCAGTCCTCTGGAACCACCCCTATTTCCAAAGAGGTGCTAAATAGTATTTCCAGAGGGGCTGCTAGCAGCTTGCTCAGCACCTTTAATAATCTTGGATGTACCCCATCTGGCCCCATTTCCTTGTTTACCATTAGGGCTTCCAACCCCCAGTGGACTTTCCCTACTGAAAATAGACTTGTGTTCAACCCATTTCATCCGCTAGTGCCTGTTAATGCATTTCGGCCCGTTCCCTCCTTCCACTGTGAAGATCAAGCAAAAGTATTCACTGAAGATTTTAGCTTTTTCATCGTCTCCTTCTGCACAGTCTCCCTCCTGGTCTCCTGATCCTCACTATACCATCCCTCAACTTCCTCTTTTCAGTCACGTACCTGAGGAAAGACTTATCCCCATGCTTGACCTCCTGGGTGATCCTCTTGATTTGAGCCTTTGCTGTCCTTACCCTCCTTCCTGCTTCCCTTTGTTTATCCAGGCATACCTTTCTGTCTGCCTCAGTTTTGGTCTCCTTGTACTTCCTGGAAGCTGCTTTTTATTCTCCCTTTCTGCCTCGGCCACCTCCTTAGAGAGCCACAGTGATCTCTCCCTCCCCTTACCATTGCTTACTGCCTTTAACAGCTTGTCGTTACCTTAGTTATACCCTCCTTTACTCTTTTCCATTATTCATGCCCCCCGGCTGTCTCTCCCTTCAAGATATTAACCAAGGCAGTTTTTCGGTTCTTTACAGTCTGCCCTCCTGATGTCCAAGATACTTGTCCTAGTGTGGTTTATCTGCTGTTCAATCTGTATGCCATAGCACATTGTATATAGATTGCTTGTACCCAGGGGCTACCCACTGTGACATCAGCAGTGCTGTTCCTGTTTGTAAGTACCAGATCCAGCACTTCCCCATCTCTAGTGGGGTCTGCAACAAGTTGCCTAAGAAATACCCCTTGCAGTGAGTCTAGGATGATCCTGCTCCTAGTTGTAGCTGTGGCCAGGATGTTCCAGTCTTCATCTGGCAGATTACGTGAGTTTACCAGTTGTTTGCGTACGAAATCTTGCTTTTCTCATAACTGTGCTGTACTCTGCTAATTGATTGGGTTCTGATAGTGCTAGCCGTTTTACTCATGTTAATTGGTTTATTCCATAAACAATTATTTAGGCCTCAGGTTTCCCTTCTCTGTACATTCTTGCCTATTTGTTTTGCTCACTCCCACAGTTCACTGACTATGTTTGTTACAGTATTGTACAAGATTAACCAGCTTATATGCAGTTTTTTCATTTTTGTGCTTTTGTGTTGCTGCTGTATTTTGAATACCACTGCCTTACTACCATGTTCCTAACCCTCCTTTGCTTTTTCCAGTTACTCCTCATGCTCCCCTCCTCCTCCTCCCTCCCTCCCTCCCAGGTACCTCCCTCTCTCCCTCCTCTTCTCCTCCTGCCCCAACCCTTCTCTTCCCCTCTGCCCTCCTTCCCCCAATCAACCCTGGGACGCTCCCCACTCCCGCCCTCAACTTGGAGTTTCTGCACCATGCCCTCCTCTCCTCTCTCCATCCCCACTACCTGCTCTACTCCTCGCTCTCTGGGGAAGAAGTCCCACCTAATACATCTCCTCATTCTCCTGCTCCTCCTCCTGTCTGGTGAACCCAGGTTCCTCCACACCCCTTCTCTCCTCCTCTGCTGCTGCCAAAGGCCTTAGCATTTGTCATCTCAGTGCTAAGAGCCTTCTTCCTAAGTTTGAACTCTTCTCTGTTTGGGTCCAACAACACTCTTCATATATCCTCTGCATCTCTGAAACCTGGCTGTCTTCCAGGATCTCAGATTCTAGCCTGACCCTATCTGACTTCCATCTTTTCAGGCAGGAGAAGGGAAAACGTGGTGGAGGTGTAGCCATCTACATTCTCCAGAGTCTCTCCTGCACCCTGGATATCAGGGAGGCTGTACACTCTTCCCATGAATTTCTCCTCATCAGGCTCTCATTCCTCTTATTTTTACCCATCTCCTCTGGGGTTTTCTATGCCTCACCTAAGATCTCACCTGCCTCTCTGATTGACCCTCTGTCCAACATCACATCACATTCCTCCACTGGTGAACTCATTCTCCTTGGAGGCTTCAATATAAATTGGCTCTCCCCTTCCTCCAGGTTGACCTCACCAGAAGACTGAGTCCTTATATTTATCCCAGATTATCTGAACCCACACAGCTCAATCCCCATTCCTCTACTCACACCCTGTTGGACTGAGTTCTGTCCTCCCATGCCCACTACATTGCTGCAGCAGGTATTTTGCCAGACTCTTTCAGCGACCTCTGAGTAATGTTTTGCATCAGGTAGATCCAGTCTTCTCTCAGCCCCAAAATACATCTAGTCCAGGTACCTCTGTTCACTGAACATGAATGGTCTCCTGAGCAACCTTGCTGCAATAGACTGATCAGTCACTCCCCTGACCTCCAACATTGATGTGGCCCTCTCCCTTTTTTATTCCAGATTCTCCTCAGTCTGGCACTTGCACACCTCCTCAAGAAATCCAGGGTCATCTTCGCAGTATCTCCACCAAAATCATTGATCAGGGAGGAATCTCCTGATGCTAGTTTGGGAGTAGATGCTCTCAGGGCAGGCTTAGTCAGTTCTGCTCCTATTTTTACTTATTTTGTGGTTCTGACAGCTAAAAACAATTTAATACCATATCAGAGATTACTTACTATGTGGGAAATATGGAGGAACTAGAAAATCCTGAGATTTCGCCAATGGCGGTGACTGAATCTATTGATCATGCAGACAATGTGGAACAACCAATTCTCCTACCTTCTTTGGAATCTAAATGGCAATGGAGAAGTGCATCACCGCCTACACTTCCCACTGCCAATCCTCAAGAACTCACTACTGAAAATTTTTTTCTAGAGCTTTCCTCGATTAAGACTGCGGTAAATAATCTAATTTCTGACTTTAAACTAATTAAGCATGCCCTGCAAGTACTCACAGGTTGCATATCAGATGCAGTGGTCAACATAAGCTCCATAGAGGATCATTACAATGGACTGGAACCAGAGATTGTACAATTATAGAAAATGGTGTCCTGCCTGGAGAATAAGGTAGAAGATTTAGAGGGCCATTCAAGAAGAAATAACTTGGTATTATTGGATCTCCCAGAAGGTGAGGAAGGCCTTAATGCCATTGATGTTGTGTAAAAGTTTTATACTAAGATTGCTGGCCCTTCTCCTAGTGGCCAGGGGATACTGTCGAGCATGCCCGTCGCTCACTTCGACCAAAGCCTGCTCCTGATTTTCTGGTTGCTAAATTACCTGGACTTCCATGTGACAGGTTAGAACCTTCCAAGATTTTACCCTTCAAGTCCATCAGAAAACAGCCGAATATAAAGCTAGAAAATCCAAATTATGGCCATCTCACATTAAGCACCACATGCTTTATCCAGCTTCCCCTTGAAGTCATCTTGGACTGGAGGATGCACCGCTTTGACTCTGCAGCATAAACTAGCTAAGAACTTGCCAAAATATTTCCTAACTTATAAGTAGCTAAAGCAGCTGGCTTACTCCTTGTTCTGATTCACCATTTCAAGTAACTGCCAGTATCCTTGAATCTGTCTACCTTCTGGTCTTATTTTCAGTATTACAGAAATATTGAACTGAGACTATTTTCTTTGTCTTGGATGGTGCTCTGTGTGAGCGTAGTAGTATTATACTCATTCATATTGACTAAAAGTGTTAATAGCACTGGTAAATTTACTAGTCTTAAAAGTTTGGTTCACAGATCTGTCTACTAGTTGCAGTCAGATTGGTATCTTAATCTGCTCCTTCTGCTTTTTCTTTTTTTCTTGAAACTGTTAATGCTAATGAAGCACTGTCCAGAAGTAATGATTTGTATTAATCAGTACAAATAGTACTGCTCCGACTGTGACCCTGCTGCCTTTATTCATGGTGGAGTACAAGCTTGCCTTTTTCTTTGATAGTTAGCAATTTTCCCCTTTGCTCTTATACTTACATTAATAACTAGATGACTTGTTAAGAGACACAATGCTTATTTTTTATATATATACTTATTGCCCCAAACTGTTCTTTTAATTTTTTCTTGCTGTGCAATTAATATGGTGCCTCACTGGCAAGGAAGCGGTAGACACCCACATTATAGTTACATATTGACTTGTAAGAGGAACACTTATGGAGTTGATGTGTTCAGCTGAAGGTTTGGTATATAATATACAGTATTACTTTTCCATTGATTAGCCTACCACACTAGCCCGGCTGTTTCATAACGTTAATATTTGCTGTTCAATGCATTAATTTGGCTGACAAGTTTTGTTATGTTCCCCATATAGTCTGTTGGAGCAACAATGTCTATTATACTGATAGATTAATAAATTATCCTTGCTGCTGCATATATATATATTTTTTTTTTTATGACTTTCTTTTCTAAGCGCCTGCTATTTTTCAACTTTGAAGTAACAAGAAATTATTTCTATGGGGCTGTTACCAACTTTGCTTTTTCTATCACCAATTGACATTACCCCATTGTAGTTTGTTCAAATATTAGTATTTCGAATAGTAATAGTATTGAATTGTATCTACTTTTTTAATAGCCTGTCCACTGAAACTATTATCAGTAGCATTATATTAATTCAATTTTGCTATGAGTTCCTCCATAACACTGGAATTTTTCTTTTCTTAAAGAGCTGCTGATGCCTGAAAGAAAACTTTGAAAAACATAATATTTAGGTACAATTCAGCTTGCATTCCATATGTATTCATTAGACTTCTCCTCTCCATTACTAATTACTGAGAAATTTGCATGGAAACCTGCTCTATATCTCTTAGAATTCATCTGTCTCTTTGTTTACTCCCTACTTCATGTCATAGTCCTCTGTTGTGACATCACAATCTGTTGCCATGGTAGTAATTGTGATGTCACAAGTAGAGCATTATGACCTCAGGTAGGGAGAAATAAATAGGAAAAGATGAACTTTTCAGGAGCAAAGATATAGTTTTCTTGCAAATGGCCTCAGTAATAAGTAATAGGGATGAGAAAAAGACACAGGCAGAAGGGGATAGGGAGAAGTACCAGGAGAAACAAAGGGAGGCAGGGAAGTCAGTAAGGGAAGCCAAAGCTCAGACAGAAGAACACATTGCAAAATCAGTGGTTAAAGGGGACAAAACCTTTTACAGGTACATAAGTGAAAAAAGAAGGACAAAGGGAGGGATAGTGAGACTGAAGGGGGAGGATGGGAGCCGCGTGGAGGATGCAACAGTAAAGCTGACATATTGAACAGGTATTTCTGCTCAGTCTTTACTAAGGAAGAGGGGTAATGGGTCTGAAGGAGTACAAGGGTGAGAATGGTGCAGAAATGGACACAAGTCCCTTTACGAGAAAGGGTCCTGAAGGAACTGGAAGTAATAAGAGCTGATAAAGCAATGGGGCCAGATGGGGTGCACCCCAGGTCCTTAAAGAACTAAGAGAGGTGGTGGCTGAACCTCTGGCTATCCTGTTCAGCCAATCACTGGAAACAGGGAGGTACCCAAAGACTGGAGGACAGCAGATGTAGTCCCCTTATACAAAAGTGGGAACAAAGAGGAAGCAGGAACTACAGACCAGTCAGCCTCACCTCGGTAGTGGGAAAGATCATGGAAGCACTACTGAAGGAGAGATTGGTGGAACATCTGGTTGTCAATGGACTACAGGACCCAAGGCAGCATGGTTTCACCAGGGGAGGTCATGTCAGACCAACCTCATTGAATTTTTGACTGGGTGACTAGGGAGGTGGATCAGGAGGGCAGTGGACATGGCCTATCTGGACTTCAGCAAGGCCTTTGACACTGTGCCACATAGAAGACTATTACACAAACTGGGAAATATGGGTGTGGGCAGGACAGTAGTGTGGTGGGTAGGTAACTGGCTGGGTGGCAGGACACAGAGGGTGGTGGTAAATGGCTGTCACTCCACAGAGGGAAGAGTGACCAGTGGAGTACCACAGGATCAGTGCTGGGACCGGTCCTATTCAACATCTTCATCAGTGACATTGCACAGGATAGAAGGCAGAATTTCACTGTTCGCTGATGACACAAAGCTCTGTAACAGAGTAGACACACCAGAGGGTGTAGACAGAATGAGAGGGACCTGCAGAAACTTGAAGAATGGTCAAGGGTTTGGCAGTTGAAATTCAATGCAAAGAAGTGCAAGATAATGCATATGGGGCACAAAAACCCTGGCACAATATATCAGTTGGGGGTGAGGATATAGCATGCACCAAGCAGGAAAGGGATCTTGGGGTTGTCATCTCTGATGACCTCAAGGTAGGGAAACAGTGTGACAAGGCATCAGGTAAAGCAAATAGGATGCTGGGATGTATGGCAGGGCATCACCAGCAGGAAAAGGGAGGTCATAGTTCGCTATACAAGACACTAGTGAGGCCCCACCTGGAGTACAGTGTACAGTTCTGGAGACCATACCTCACGTAAGGACATAGACAGGGTAGAAAGGTTCAGAGGAGGGCAACAAAGATGGTGCATGGGTTGCATCACAAGTCCTATGAAGACAGGTTGAAGGAACTGAACATGTACTCCCTGGAGAGAGGAGGGAGGAGGGATATGATAGAGACATACAAGTATCTTACAGGGAGGAACAGGGTGCAGGAAAACACTATTTTTAAGTGAAAAAGATGTTTCAGGACTAGAGGGCATGGGATGAAGTTGGAGGGAGGATGATTCAGAGGAAACATGAGAAAGAATTTCTTCACAGAGCAGGTGGTGGACAAGTGGAACACCCTGCCAGAGAAGTGGTGGGGAGCTGAAACAATCACAGAGTTTAAGAATGCATGGGATAGACATAAAGGAATTCTAGAGGTCAGGGGTAAGGGGAAATAGACTTCTAGGAAAACAAACTGAACTTACAAGCTCAAATGGGCAGACTAGGTGGGCCATAGGCCCTTATCTGCCGACACTGTCTATGTATCTATGTATCTATGTAGAAATACAGAACTAATGTGAAATACAAGCTGAACTTTGTCTAAATAATGTGTTTTGTAAAAGTTGTCCAAATGGTGTCGGCTGCTCTTTAACATAATGATCTGACTGCACAGTGGTTCACCGGTCTTAGTCATCTTGCACTTTGCAATACTTTTCTCATATTTTTGGGTTACCATTGGTATGGAGTCTTAGGTTAATAGTGAAGATCCTTACTAACAAAATGACAGACTAAAGATCTGTCTATGACCCTACAGATTTACTAAATAAAAGTACAGAATTGCTTTTTTATTAGTCTCTAGACTAATCCCCCCCCCCCCCGGGCTCTTATGCACCTTGTTCTTTTATTTTCATTTTATTTTTTATAATTATAACGACAGAACTTGTTACAGAGAAAGGGGTAATTTTAAGTCTACAGCCACAAAGAGATCTTCTATTTCTTCTTGCACAATTAACATGGCACCCAGTAGCATTGCAGCAGTAACTATCTGTGGCAATTTGTATCGTAGTTTGCAATACATGCTTTTGTAATGCCCCAGAGTTGGGGCATCCTAGTAATTAAATAAAGTTTAGGGGTTTACAGGTGCCCAGGGTGCCTGTGGTATGTGTGGGCAGCAGGGTATAATAAAAAGGGGCCCCTCTGGAGTAAAGTTCCCCTCCTAGCAAGGAGAAACACTTTAAATAATAGAAAAATGTCCCTGTGCACTTAAAAATGGTCAAATGACAGAATTTAGTGCAGCTGCATCAACAATGGCTTGGATGGAATGCTGTGCTGAGCAGCTCATGCACAGCATTCCAATCCAGCCATTCTAGAACTAGAGTTTTTAGTTTTAAAAGTTTTAAGTTTTTGTCAGTTCCTGCTGGCTGTGGAGAAGAGAGGACACAGATGGTTAAGGGGAACTGGTGAAGAGCTTACCTGTAGGTTGAAGCTGTTCCCTGAGGGCCAGTCTGTGTGCCTGCTCTGGCTCCAGCCAGTGAAGATCCCCGAAGTGCTCAATTTCAGTCCGCAGTGCCATCGGGGCACCAGAAGAAAGTAATCAGCCATTTGCCACAGTTTGGCCACTGTGTAGCCCCGTTGTTTATTTATTTTAGCCCTATCATTTTATTATTTTAATTCACCCCCCTCGTATATTTAAAGTATTATTTCGGGCCCCTGTCAGCTGCTATTCCCAGAACCGCATCGGCGGTTGTCCTGTCATCCATCTGAGGCCCCCTCGTTCTGTCCCTCACTCTGCCTGCCATTCTCCCATGCTTCCTCCCACTGCCAGCAAACGTCCTGCCTCCTGTTTGCCTCCTGATCCTCCACACAGCTCGTTGGAGTGGTGAGTCAGTGGCAGCACATGCTAGGTGCTGACCACCTGTGAAGAAAAGTTTTTTTATTTATTTAAAAGAGTACAGTAAGCATGAAGGCAGGCAGCCAAGCGCTGCAGGGGCATCGGGATGATAGGACCTTATATTTTAATATTCAGAAGGGGCGGGAATAGTGACGCCCATAGGAGGGGTCAGGGAAGCAAGGCCAGTATAGTGACCTGTTAAATATTAATGAGAGGGGTGGGACTAGGTGGGCCCAACAGTACTGAGTGGCAGCAGGCTCTCAGAGGGCCTTAGGGAATTAAATTGGCCCTGACACTTTTGAGCCAACAGATTTAAAGGGACCCTGCCACTTCTGGCTAAAATAAAAGTTTAGAGGGCCCCTGCCAAAAGTTAGTTGGGCTACCAGGCCCAGTGAAGGAAGGGCTATCAGGCCCATGATTTAATAAGGGCTACTAGGCCAAAAATAAAATAGGGCTATCAGGCTCATAGTTAAAAAGGGCTACCAGGCCCAAGATTCAAAAGTAGGGCTATCAGGCCCTAGGTAAGGTAGGGCTGCCTGGCCCGAGTTAAAGTGGGCACCAGGCCCACAGTAGTAAAGGGCACTAGGCCCCAGGAAAGAAAGGGCACCAGGCCCATTTCGAAGGGCACCAGGCCCACTGTATTTAGGACATCAGACCCACAGCTAATAGGCTATTAGGCCCATAGCCAAGTGTAGGGCATCAGGCCTGAGGTAAATGTAGGGCATTAGGCCCAAGGTAAAGCAGGGTTCCGGGGAGGCCCCAGCCTAAAGGATTAGGGCAAGCCAGCCTAGTGGTACTAAGGGTAGCCCGGCCTAGAGGATTAGAGCAAGCTAGCATAGTGGTACTAGGGTAGCCCCGGCCTAGTGAATTAGGGCAAGCCAGCCTACTGGTACTAAGGGTAGCCCTGGCCTAGTGGATTAGGGCAAACCAGCCTAGTGGTATTAAGGGTAGCCCCGGTTTAGTGGGTTAAGGCAACCCAGCCTAGTAGTAGTAGTAATGGCAGCCCTGGCCTAGCGGATTAGGGCAATCCAGCCTAGTGACAGTAAGTGAGGTATATAGGCCCCACAGTAAATAAGGCATTTAGGCCTTTGGTGTTCCTGGCAATCAACCTAGGGCAAGTGGTACCCTCAGTACAGGGGTTAGGGCATCCTTAGCAAAACGTTCAGGGGTAGCCAGATCCTATTCAGGAAGACCCTACATTTAGGAAAAGGGGTCCATCCAAGGGTGCTCAGTTCACAAATACTGTGAAGCTACTGTAACAACTGTACTGTTTATACAACTGTGATTGCTGAAGTACTCGAAAGATTGTGAACTTGCTAAGAAGCACCAATACTGTATTGTATATGGATTGTGGTTATTTGCCCCTGGGTCTCTGAACTATTGCCCCGGTTATCTGAACTATTGCCCCTGATTGTCTTAACTATTGCCTTAAGTATCCAAACTATTGCCCCTGGTTATCTGAACTATTGCCCTAAGTATCCAAACTATTGCCCCAAGCATCTGAACTATTGCTCTAAGTATCCAAACTATTGTTCAAAGCACTTGAACTATTGTTCCAAGCACCTGAACAATTGCCTCACCTGTAACAATTACCCCAAAATTAATAATTTGCCTTTCCCTCGGCAAATCATTGGATCATTCCACAGTCTCCTTGACATTGCAGGAAGGTGCATCTATCAGTTATATTGTTACTAATGTATGGGGACAATCTCAGTCTTCTACCACATTGTAGTCCCATAGTGTGGTCTCTAATACGCTGTACTCAGAATCAGTCTCTACCTAGAAGAGGACATCTTCTCAGCATTCTTCACTCAAGTGGGATCGTCCATCAGCTCATCACTTCCATCTGTGTCATCCGCCAAAGTTGAATCCATCGCCAGTCTTACAAGCCGTACCCGTCATTTCTTGTTTTCACAGCTCGAAGGTACATCCGCCGAAGCGCATCACGACAGCCGTGCCAGTGTTGTTTCGTATGGTTCCTGTTCCAGATGTCCCGAAGTTGGTCACCCTCCACAGAAGAGTGTGCTCATCCTGGAGAACCTGGTCTGTGCCCCTGGTCATTCGCCGAAAGTCGAGTCCGTCAAAGCCCAGTATGGGACGCATCCGCTGCTTCTTTGTTTTTTGTTCTGGTTTCTGATGACAAGATTGCAGAATCAACCATCATCTCTACAGATTCTTCTGGTTCCTGGTCCTATCGGTGATTCTTCAGAGTTTAGCTGGCCCTTGGAGTGTTGCAGCATCATTCAGGTCGTGGTAGTCCTCCATTGAATTTGTCGCCACACAGGTCCAGATTTCTCTTCATCCTTGGCGACCCTGGAAGTGGGTTTTGGCTGAGAAACCCTTTATTTTCAGTTAGAAAATCTGACAGCCCATCAGTGGGTTATTTCAGGAACACGTTGCTCTGGTTCTTTATTCCAGCAGCCTTGGAGAGAGTGGGCTTTTGCAGAAGAAACACATGGTCTGTTTAACAAACCTCTCACCACCCAGTGGACTTGACAAGGTCCCTGTTGGGAACTGCGTTAGCATCTATTGTTCTGTTTGCTTCCCCTTCGAAGCTACCATCTCAGACTGATGGTGTACATGAAGACGCCAGACCTCTGTACTCATGTAACATCTGGATCTTGGTAGAAGTGTGTAGTGATAGTTTAACCAAATACTGTTCTGAGTAGTGTATGTTATCTGATCCTCACCTAAGCTTATTGAATTGTAGAATAATTATAGAATAAGAGTGGCAGTAAGCCTCTAGTCTATTCTTGTTGTAATAATTTTAGCAGTCATAGATAAAGTATCTGTCTTGTTTACCGACCTATTGTTTTGGTGACTTCTCTTCCTCTTGTGACTGTGTCTCCCTACTCTATGGTACCAAATAAATGCCCTGCAGGCACTGAACCTCTAGGATGACTCCTGCCTCTCCTTGTCTGGGTAACAGTTATCTTATCCACAATAATTCTGACCTTGATGTTTCACTCATCTCTTTTCACCACCTGTAGAATAGAGTACCACAGAGCACCGCTATAGACCATCACATAACAGCTAAATTTCTGGCTTAGTCAGCAGGATACAGATAATTATTTATCCAAGGAGACCAAAGTTGGAGTTGCCTAGTAAGAAGCACAGATAGAGCCAGGATGTAGTAGTGGATTGTCGGGGGGGAAGATAGAGAGCCAGTTGGAGGACACCGAGATGGGCCTCGAGGGAGTATTCCACCATCTCCCTTAACCATGCCATACTACTTTGGAGTGCCATGGCTTCCACAGTTTTCTGGAGAAAAGGATGGAAATGGAACCAGCAATCTAGGGGAATTCCATTCAAAGATGCAGGCAATGTTTAGGCTGTATCAGATCCCTGAGCAACAGAAGGTAGAAATCTTAATCGGGCAACTAAAAGGAGCTGCTCACTGAGAGGTTCAATCCTGGCTGAATGGAGTGAAAGCCACAGTGGAACAGATACTACAGAGGCTACAGCAAATCCTTGATGCTAGAACTGTGTCTGACCTCAAAATGAAGTTCTTTTCTCACACCCAGAAGCCCCAAGAGACCCTGAGGGAGTTCACATTGAGTCTGCAGGAGCTATTGCAAGCTATTGAGAGGGTAGACATGGCAGAGGTCCGAGATGCAGACCAAGTGCTAGTAGAAAAGTTTGTTGAAGGGGTGCAAAGCGAAGCCCTGAGGAGAGAGCTCCGCATGCTACACTTGCAAAACCCTGAGGTCAATTTCCTGGACTTTAAGGAGAAAGCCATTCAGGTATTTGGTTCAGGACACTCCAGAGATGAAGCTCAGGTATATCCCCAAATGTCAGCCTCAATAGGAACTCAATGGCCTGCATACCCTACAAAAGGATGGAAGGAAGACAATTCTTGGCAATTGAGACTCCAGCCAGAGGAAATGTCATTACAGAGATTGGAACACGGAAGAGAAGCTGTTGCATACCCGAGCCGGTGTTCAGAGCATGAACAGATGTGTGGACTGAGGATACAGACACCTACCTGTTCTGTGTGGGCCAGCACCAGTCAACACTCAGAGCTGACTGAGCAGATTGCCACCCTGACCCACCAGATGGTGGAGATGTGCAAGGAAATGCAAAGCTTAAAAGCAGAATGGAAGAATGAGAGATGCTTTAATCAGTCAGAAAAAGAAAGAAAGGGGAATGATCAAATGAATCATCCAAGAAGAAGTGAAGGGAGGCACTCCACAGATCAGTTTGATGGCCAAGGAAGGCCCATATGTCGTTGGTGCGGTGTTAATGGCCATATAGAAAGAAGATGTGGTCAGCCAGCAAATAACATCCTGAATTTAAACAGAAATTCTTCAGGGATGAGGACCGATCCTCGAAGAGCAGGTCCAGCAGTCTCATTAGAACAGTCATGTTTCATTGGTAGAAGTCCAATGATACTGGTCAAGATAGGTGGCATTGAGCTTATGGCATTGTTAGACACTGGATCACAGGTCACTACAACGCAAGGACGAGAGTTCCGGAGATACTGGATACCCGATGATCTTAAGCCACCTCCTAGAGCATGGGTGAAGTTAATAGTGAGCAACGGTGATGAAGTACCTTATCTAGGATATCTAGAAGCCGATGTACAACTGGGAAAAACATCCAAAGCAACACAGGCATCATTGTTAGTGACCTAGAAAGTGATCAGCTGCCACCACTAATTTTGGGGATGAATGTTTTACAAAATTGTTTTGATGAGCTAGTGCACATTCTCCAGCAGCAAGCCAATCATGTACCCCAGGTGGAGAAACATGCCCTGCAACAAACTATCTATAATCTGCAATGCCATCAATGGTTTGCTAACACTGATGGTGAAATTGGCAAAGTAAGAGTGACAGATGCCAGACTGGTAACATTGAAGCCAGGTACCGAAGCCACCTTTTGGTGCAAAGCAAAGGTGTGCCTGAGGGGTCAAGATTATGATGCTCTAGTGGAACCTTACCCTATGAACATGGAAGAACCAAAAATAGTAGCTCGGAGTGTAGCTACTGTAACCAGAAGTCGGATACCGGTCAGAGTGTTGAATTATGGGACTCACAATGTGCAACTGTACAGAAACCAGCCAGTTGCCCAGATCCACACTGTATGCTTGCAAGACATTTTTGAGGCTGAGGAAGAGATAAAGAAAGTTCCTGAAGGAGGGATGGGAAGCGATCAGATACCAGAGTGGGCTAAAGAGATTAAGGTAGGCAATCCGAAGACCACCGTTAAGCAAAGAGCTGATGTTTTGAAAGTGGTTTTACACCAGAAGAAAGCTTTTAGCCAACACCCCTTAGATTTCTGGTTAGCTCATGGGGTACAGTATCACATCAGTACCCATGGACATCTGCCTATCAGAGAACGATTTAGACCTATCCCACCAGCCATGTACCATCAAGTAAAAGAGATGATTAAAGAAATGAAAGAGGCTGATGTGATCAAGGAAAGCCACAACCCATGGGCAACGCCAACCATCCTGGTAAAGAAGGATAGTAAGATCTGACTCTGTGGATTACCACAAATTAAATACCATCACCCATAAGGATGCATATCCTTTGCCTCAGATAGAAGATTCCCTCACTGCTGTCCAATCAGTGGACATATTCTCCACTCTGGATTTAACCAGTGGATACTGGCAAGTTCCTATGGCACCAAAGGATCAAGAGAAAACAGCTTTTATTACCCCCATGGGTCTTTTGGAGTTCATGAGGATGCCTTTTGGATTGTGTAATGCACCGGGAACTTTTCAAAGATTGGTTGAACATTGTTTTGGAAGCTGGAATTTTGATATCCTTTTGTTATATCTGGATGACATCATTGTATATTCAAAGACTCACGAAGATCATCTACTTCCCTTGGACGAGGTGTTCCAAAGAATGATCCGATATGGTCTTAAAATAAAACCCTCTAAATGTAATCTGTTGCAAACTAAAGTGAGTTATCTGGCACATGTAGTCTCCGCTAATGGAGTGACACCAGACCCAGAGAAGACTGAAGCAGTAAAGAAATGGCCTGTTCCTACTACCATTAGAGATGTCCGAAAGTTCTTGGGATTTGTGTGATATTATCGGAGATTTATCAAGAACTTCTCCAAAATTTATGTGCCATTACACAAACTTTTAAGAGGATCAGCAGAGGGTTGAGTCCCAAAGAATTGTCTAGTTACATGGGGAACTGAACAGCAAGAAGCATTTGATCAATTAAAAAAAGGTACTAACTGAGGCTCCTATATTGGAGTATCTAGATTGCGCAAAACCTTTTCTGTTATATACTGATGCCAGTAACAAAGGGTTAGGCGCGGTACTCGCACAAGAACAGAATGGCACAGAAAGAGTAATAGCCTATGCAAGCCAAGGGTTAAGAGGCTCTGAGTGGAATGATGCCCACTATTGCTCTTTCAAACTTGATTTTTTAGCGCTGGTATGGGCTATAACAGAGAAATTCTGGCAATATTTGGCTGTCACCCCTTTCACGGTTTTCATGGATAATAACCCCCTGGCACACTTGAATACTGCAAAGCTAGAAACCCTCGAGCAGAGGTGGGCATCTCGACTTGCAACTTACCAATTCTCCTTAAAATATCGTTCTGGTAAAGCTAATGGGAATGCTGATGCCTTGTCCCAGATGCCTGGACAAGAGGAAGCAGAAGTGGATGACACCTTGCTGGAAAACATAGAAATGCCACCTTTTCTGCAGGTACCAGCTGAGATTGTGCAAGCATGTTGTCAAGTTGTTCTCAAGCCTGAAGTAGAAATTCAACCAGAAGTGGATGACATGATTGCAAACCAAAAGAATCTACGGGTGAAATTACAAAGCCAAGATCCTATCGTCCGCCAAGTAAGAGCTCTAGTTGCTGCATGGAAACACATGACCCAAAAAGAAAGAAAGAACTGAACACAGAAGCAATGAAACTTTGAAGACACAGAACTCATCTGGCCATAGAAGACTGCCGTTTAGTTAAAAAAAGTAGAGATCCTACTACACACATGGAATTGACTCAGATCATAGTTCTAAAGACCAGTGCTTCCATAGTATTAGAGGCATATCATGTTAATTCAGGACATTTTTGTCACAAAAGAACTGATGCTATTATCAGAAGAAGATTTTACTGGCTAGGAATGCGAAATGATATAATAAAGTGGTGTGAGAAATGTCCAGCCTGTAATTTAAAGCGCAGAGAGAAGATGAATCAGAGAGCTTCTCTCCATCCAATAGTTAGTAACACGCCATTGGAACTAGTTGCTCTTGATCACTTAAAGTTAGACCCAAGCTCAAGTGGACACATCTATGTCCTCACTATGGTTGATCACTTTTCCAAGTATGTGGTTGCGAGCACAGTAAAAGATCTATCAGCTCGAACTACTGCTGAGACCTTCTCGAGATGTTTTGTATAACCTTTTCGGATATTCTACAAAAATCCTCACAGATCAAGGAACTTCTTTTGAATCCCAACTGTTTCATGAACTTTGCACCCTGTATGGAAGCCTTAAGTTGAGAACCACTGCTTACCATCCCCAAGGTAATAGACTTTGCGAAAGAACGAATCAGACTCTGCTGGAGATGCTGCGAGCTCTACCAGAGTATAAACGTCCCTTCTGGCCAGCTTTGCTTCCAAGCTCACATATCTCTATAATAATACCATCCATTGCTCCACGGGTTATGGCGCCTCATTATCTAATGTTTGGACACCACAGAAGACTTCTGATGGACTTAGTGTTAGAAGTACCACTGGAAGAAACCAAAGCAAAGAAACCAGTTATGAGTTGGGTCCAGGAACATAACCAACATTTGCAGGAAGCTGGACAAATTGTTGGCAAACACATGGAGCAAGTACGGCAAAAGCAAAAGGCAAATTATGACGTCAAGGCCAAGGCTACACCTTTACTTGTTGGAGAGAGAGTAATGTTAAAGAAGACGCAAAAATGCAGCAAATTGTCTTCGAAGTGGGAACCAGAACCATATTGTATTATTGAGATACCTTATCCCGAACTACCTGTATACAGGATCCAACAAGAATTAGGAAATGGTACCAAGATTGTTAATTGGAATCTCCTAAAAGCTTGCACTTTCAGAGATGCTGTTCTCGCTAAAGATCAGGACAGTCCTACACCAAAAGAGAGGCAGGAGTCCATAACAGACAGAATGTTAGAATTAAAATTGCCAACCAGTTGGTGTAAAGCACCATGGATTCGCACTTCGTGTGTAAACTCTCATGACCATCCAAATGGTGTACCAGTGATAGATCCAGAAATTCCAGATTTCCTAGAAAGAGAGTGCATTGTTCAAGAACCTGTAGGTTTCCAACCATGCAGATCCCAAAGATCGAACGCAGGTGTTCCCCCTAGAAGGTATATCACAGAAGTTTCCCAACTTGTACCATGGTACCGTATGTAGATCTATTTAAAGTAATTACCCAGATACAGTCACTTTAGTGTAAAACTCTTTTATTAATTTGCTTCAATTCACGGATGAAGTTTTGAACTATAATATTTTCCCAGCTAGTCTGCTGACGTAGCCTGGTTCTTATACAGTATTAACATTTGTGTTGACTATATTAGCTCAGCTACTACAGTAACTACATAATTATTGTTACCACTCTTTCTTATTAAGGTTAGAGCACAAGAATGGGCTTTACTGGGGAGGAAATATACTCTCTCTCAAGATTTGTGAGGTATCTCTATATATATATATATATATATATATATATATATATATATATATATATATATATATATATATGTATGTATGTATATATATATATATATATATATATATATATATATATATATATATATATATCCCACTCAGAAATTTTCTTTTAAGGTGCCAGATGCTTTTCTATCTAGATGTCATATAAAATTATTTTTACAAGGGCCATTAACCCCTTCCTGTTTGCCTCTTATATATACCCTTAGACCAACGTTCGCTTTGTCCTTATTTATTTTTGTACATCTTCCAACTTTCTTTTCTAAGACAGTTTATAATTGTTCTACGATCTAAGGGCTGGGGGTGAGAAGATATAATCGGGAGGCTGATATTCTTCATTACTTACATATACTTTATTGGCCTCTCTCCTTTGTACAGAATGCTTTTTTTTCACTTCTGGCCTTGGGAGGGGTTGGGGTCAGACAACATGGGCATCAGCACTTTTTCTTTTTTAGGGTCAGAACCCTTTATAGATATGTTATGTATTTTTATTTCTATTATGGAGGGTGACACGATGGAAAAACACACCTGTCATCACTCATGGATTGTTTTTTTCTGGGTGGGTTTCTGCCCCTAATCTATGGGGCACGTGATTTACTTGGGTGAGAGGGAGGGGAAAGCAATTGTCCTTTTTCTTATGGTTTATATTCTGTTATTGGAGGTTTAGATTCTTTATGAACTATGTTTGTATTTCTTATTTTTTTTTATTGGGGGGGTCCCTGTGGTTCTTGCTGGAACTTTACTGTGTTTCATGGAGGAGCACTTTTCTTTGACAACCATTTCTTATTATCATAACGGCATTGCCCTGCAATATCATTACTTGGAATATTAAGGGTGGCCAATCATAGACCAAATATCATGCTATATTAAAGCATTTAAAGACTTTTCACAACCATATTGCTTTATCACAGGAGACCCACATTGTGCCCAGTCAAGTTTCTCAGTTTAGAACTTGGGTGGAACAAACATTTGGTGCTGGTGACAGCACTTGACAAAAAGGTGGTATTATTCTAGTACATATATCTATCCCCTTTACCTTGATATCTGAGGATCCACAACAAGTTGTCGACAAACTTTTTGTCGAACAACAGTACAGCAAAGCTATCATGTCAACTGCATTTGCAGTCGGCATATAGTTTCTCACTGAGAGACTTGTTTTCTTCAGGTGGCTTTGCCCCCCAACCATCCACATGGGGAGCTGTGCCCCCTGCACCCCCCACTAAATATAATAAACTCTGAGTTGGAGCTGATTAGGGGAGGTGGTGCAAGACCCCGAAATACACTGTTGGGGTCCAGCGCTGACACTAAAGAGACCTGGCGCTGTAGTTGCTGTAGTAACAGTTGCTGTTGAAATGTTGTTTTCAGTAGTCTAGACCAATATCTGAGATCAGGGACAAGGAAGGTAGACATATCTTTGTCTGTGGTCACCTTGGACCTTCAGAAATGCTCCTAGGCTTGATTTATGGCCCTACAGTCACTAATCCTTTTTTCTTTGCCAGTTTGTCCTTGATATTAGCCCCTTATTCTCACCTTTTATGGATTCTAGATGGAGAATGGAATCTAGTCCAATGTAATGATGTGGACAGAACTTTTAGGGTGGGAACCAGACCATCCCCTGCTCAGTGAAGTCTGAGAGTCTTTATGGATAGCACTGGCCTGGATGATCCATGGCAGATTTTTTTACCCCTCTGCTCGAGATTACACTTTTTACTCGCATGCCCATAATTCATACTCCAGATTGGATTATTTTTTGGTTACCAATGCATTATTAGTTACAGTTTGTATATGTCAGATATAATCCATGGTCCTCTTGGACCACACACCAGTCAAACTTATTTTAGATATTTTAGTGAAATTGGATCAAGACCATATGTGGTCCATGAATAGTTTATTACTATCTGACCCTAACATTGCACATAATCTGAAAAGTTGTATTAAAGACTCTTTCCAAGCTAACTGGCCCTCCATTAATGCCATGGATTTAGCCTGGGGAGCTTTAAAGTGTTACTGGTGAGGAGAGCTAATTTGATTAGATACTAAACGCAAAAGAGAAGCTGTTCCCAGATGTAATTCATTGCTCAGTGATCTCAAAGATATTGAGAAAAATCTCTACCTGTCCACCTCAGAGGATGTTAGGAACCATCTTTCCCAGCTTCGTGCACAATATTCAGAGATTTTATTAGAGCAGGCTCAAAAATATTTAAAAGCCTTGAAAGTAACTTACGCTGGTTAAGGAGAAAAGGCCAGTAAACTACTTGCCTTAAGATTATGTCAAAAGGTAGCAGCTCACTGGGTATGAACTTTACAAGACCCTAATACTTCATCCCCATAGTTAATTCTAGGGACATGACCCATATCTTTCATGACTACTGCCTGCATATCTACTCAGAAGATATTACTGATGCAGACCACTCTGTGGTTCTGAGTAATTTTTTAGAGCGCATAGAGTTACAAAAACTTTCTGACAAGGCAATTTTTAGTCTGGCAGCCCCTATCTCTGAGCCAGAAGTTATGGAGGCCATCCAGTCATTGGCCTTGGACAACCCCCCAGGACTGATGGCTTTGTCTGTAATTTTTACAAAGTATTCATAGATGAGCTTGCCCCGTAGTTAGTGGCCTGATATAATTATTTACACTCAGAGGATTAATAGACAATTTCTTTTTATAGGCTTGTGTAGTTGTCCTGTCCAAACCCAGCTGAGATGAGACTTTGCCTGAAAACTACAGGCCCATTTCTTTAATTAATGTTGACATTAAAATATTAGCCAAAATTTTGGCTTCTCATTTTGGCCAGGTTTGGAGTGTTCTGATAGGCCCTGAGCAAGTGGGGTTCATGAGGGGAAAGCTTTCCAATGTCCATTTCTGTAAATTATTTTATTTGTTTTCCGTCTCCAGGGAGGCCAATATGGATGCAGTTTTGATCTCCCTTACAATGGAAAAAGTCTTTGACAGGGTTTTGTGGCTTTACTTATTCTGGATTTTACAATGGTAATGGTTCCCTGATTCCTTTATTTGCTGGATACAAGTCTTGTATTCCCATCCTATGGCCAAGGTAATGTGTAATGGGGTTCTTTCTGAACCTTTCACTATTTCTCCAGGTACCTAGCAAGGTTGCTCACTCTCCCCATTTCTTTTTAATTTATACCTTGAGCCTCTAACTCATAAAATTAACTCCCTTTCTGACATTTCAGGTATCTCTGTGAAGACTAAAGAATTAAAGATTTTGACTTACGTGGATGATATTTTACTACACCTTACCAACCCAGTTACCTCTCTTCAAAAAGCCCTGTCTCTTATTTAACAGTTTGGTGAATTTTCAGGTTGTAAATTGAACTTAACTAAAACTGTTGTTTTTCCTCTTTCCCCTCATATTTTCAAATCAGGATTCATACATCTTGGATTGCAATAAGAAACTAAAAATTTAAAATATCGAGGCATCAAAGTCTCCCTCAGCTCTTTCTCTTCAAAAATGTCTAATTTGGATCCATTGGTAAAACAGATAGCTCAGGATGTAGACAGATGGAAAATTCCTCCACTAACCTTATGGGGGAGAACTGATGTCATAAAAATGAATGTTCTTCCTAGACTTTTATACCCCCTTGGTATGTTAAACATTGCACTGCACATTAACTGGTTTAAAGGCCTACACAGTATGATTTCCATTTTTCTATGGGTGAATAAGTCACCCTATCATTCATATGATCAACTGGTGTGGCCTAAGAAATATGGTGGGCTTCAGCTCCCTCATTTTAAGGCACTATGTTGCTTTACATGGATTGAAATATTTATACTGGGGACTATCACATGCTTTAGTCTTGCATCAGTATTCTTCTGCCTGGCTCATAATTGAAAAGGACATATGTCTCCTACACCAGATAGATATGAAATCTCTATTACAGTATATCTACATTCTCATACACTAAGCAAAAAGAACAGGTCACTGAACTCACCCAGCACAAAATAATTTGACAAAGACCTGTTTAGGTTGAAACATCAGTCTGTGTGGGTGTCCTTGAGCTGAGGTACTTAGCGTTTACCTCCTGATCTGTGAATTAACTGCTTTTACTATTAGCACTATTCCTTGTGTGGACAGCAGATTTTGTCCTGGGTGAGTTCAGTGACCTGTTCTTTTTGCTTTGTGATGTTCTGGCCATGCTGAACTGGGCCCCAGCAGTCAGCTCTCAGCTCTCTTTGTGGCTCCACATAAACTACCCAAAAGTCTTAGACCTACCCATTGTACTGGTCTCTCCAAGCTCATGCATAACTGTGCAAACATTTGAAATTATCCTGTGTTAAAGATTCCACGCAACCTCTTCTTAATAACCTCCATTTTATCATTGGCACATTACCATTGAGAGAGAGAAACACTGGTCACATATGAAAAATGTAGTCCCTAATGACTTATTAGAAAATTGAGTCTTTATTTCTTTTGAACAACTCTGTATCAAACTCAATGCACCTGGATTAGGAAGTTTTCAGTTCTGCCAGCTAGCCATTGTATTCATAGCTTTCTGGGACCTTCTCCATGGCCTACTGTTGCTGGATCTTTATTTTCAACCTTGTCAGCTCTGGTATATCAAGACTACCCGATATCTCAACTTTATAATGCCACTGGTCAAGTGATCAGGGACTCTACATCTTCAAGTGCCTATTATTGGAATAATGTTTTACATATGGACAAGGACAATGAGTTCTGGTTCCGTATTTGGCTTGACATATATAAATATGTAAAACTGGCTAGATTCTGCTTGCAACAATTTAATATACTTCAGAATCTATACTTTACACTTACTAAGATGTACAGAATGGGGAGGGCTGAGTCACCCATTTCTCCCACGTGTAAGGAGTCACATGGTTCCTTAATGCACATGTTTTGGTCTTGCCCACCTATTACCTCATTTTGGAACCTTATACAAGCTAAACTTGATCTGATACTTGGTCTTCAGGATGCTTTCACCTCCCAAATTTGTATTTTGGGTGATTTCAGCTTTCTTACTGGAAGCTCCCGTAAATCACAAATGGCCTTAATTTCAGCAGTTACTAAATGATTGCTTTTGAGGCATTGGATTGATGTGGGAATGGCTTGCTGAAATATTGTTAGCTTTAAACATTGAAAAATCTATAGCCAATGTATTTAATTCTCTTCATGTCTCTCAGTCCAGGCTAGAAAGCTTACATACATTGCTTTCCATCTTCTCTCATTGAATACATTTGATATTTGATTTTTCCAGCATGAACTCACAAGGATGGGAGGGGGGGTATTCATGGTGGAGGGTGGGAAGAAGAAGGGGGACTCAGTGGGGGTTGTGTATGTAGGTTATCTTGGTATTGTACTATTGTTTTCTTGTGTAATTATTTATTAACTTTTCTCTTATTTATTTTTCTTGTGCTTTAGTTGTTTATGTATTTATAGTATGTGTATTTTCTGAAAGTTGATCTGTCATTGTCTGTTTTTATTATTGTTGAAAGGTTTATACAATAAAGTATAGTAAATTGCAAAAAAAATCGTTGATCAGTGCAAGTCCAGTGATCTCACCTGGGTGGCTATAAATCATCCCACTCCATTCCTGATCTCCTCCACTACAGGGCACTGAGAATTGTTGAAAGACTGTCTGGGCTGCCAAATCCCATTATTTCAAAGCCAACCTCCAGAACAACATCAAATCCCAGTCAAATTGTAGAAGGTAATACACTTCCTTTTTGACCCCCTGCCCAATCAGCTTCACCTATCCTCATGGTTGATGGTTCACCTGGGTCTAACCCCTCCTCTGTTGCTGCTCACATCAATGAGTTCTTCACTGCATGTGCCCTCACCTACCCCACTCCAGGCTCCCCTCCTTCCCCTCCTGCACCCCTTCCTCACCCGCCAGTCCACCCTGAGTTTCCATTTTCCCCATCACTACACAAGAAACCCTGTTTGCCCCTTCATCCCTCCCTCAATCAAAGTGAAGCCCTGATGGGATTGATCCTCAACTCCTCCACCTCTCAACTCCTGCAATTGCATCACTTACTTGCTCAACCTTTCCTTCTCCCTCATCTCTGTTCCCCAGTCCTGGAAGATTGCCAAAGTTCTTCCACTTCACAAAGGGGGTGATTCCTCCTCCTCTGCTGGTAACTTTATTCATTAGTTTGAATATTGTTAACTGGGAAAGGCACACTGAGCTGAGGCTCATTTCCAGGTGCAATTCAGGGCAAAGGGGACACAAGATAATAACAGTTTAAAACAATGAAGTACAGATGTTTGGATGCCTCCATCCTATCTTCCATCTCCTCTTCTTTGTTGAGTGTTCAACCTTTCATTCTCCCTCTGCTCCATTCCACAATCCTGGAAGATTAGTTCTGCCACTTCTCAAAGGGGTGACCCCTCCTCCCCTGGCAATGTCAGTGCTAGCTCCCTCTTCCCCTCCCTTGCTAAGCTGCAAGAAAAGTTAGTCTACTCAAGACTTCTAGACTGCCTCACATCTTCTGGTTTCCTCTCCCTCTTCCAGTCTGGCTTCCAGAAGCACCACTCCACTTCTTTCTCCCTGCTGCATGCCACTGATCTCATCTTCTTGAGGATAGATCAAGGGCACATCCTGGCTGCCATATTCATTGATCTGGTCAAAGCCTTTGACTCAGTGTCCCACCACCTCCTTCTGGACAAGCTGAGCTCTCCTGACCTCTCAGCTCCTGCCTTTGACTGGTTCCATTCCTACCTAATGAGCTGTCAACAGTCAGTAGAGGTTGGAGGCATCTTATCACCACCCCTTCCATCCAGGTTGGGGTCCTGCAAAGTTCCAGCCTAGGTTCCATCCTGCTCTCCATTTTTCTGAATGGCTTCCCCTCTGCCTGTGCCAACTTGCATATACACATGTACAGTATGCAGATGGTGCTTCTAGTTTTTGACTATGAGGATGTGGTCTACAGTACCACCCCCTCCACTTCCCTAGCCAGAGTGGACACCCTCTACGATGTCTTTTGTCACTTCACTGCAAACACACCTCCTCACAGGCACCATTGCTCCTTCGATTCCTCTCTTTCCATCCTCCCCTTAACATCACATCAGCAGTCACACTGTACCTCCTTCATTTCCAGATACTAGTTTGGTTCCCTTCTCTCCTATCTCTTCTCATGCCTCTCTCCAGTACCCCCTGCTCCATGTTCCCACTGCTCCAAGGACCAGTGAACCTTCTCCACTCCTCATCCCCATTTCTCCGCTGGCTAACCCACTTCCTCTTGTCACCTTCCAACACTCTGGAACTTGCTCCCCTCATTCCTTTGCCATTCCACCTCCTCAAGCTCATTCATGCACCATAAGAAACTCCTCCCATCACCACACTTGCACCTGTGTCCCCTAGGAGGCACTCCCTGGTGATGCTGTTAGCACAGGGTTTTAGTTCTCTCTGACATAACTCTGATAACTGGTCTCTAGTGCACTGTCTTTGGACCTATACTGTGGTATAATTCAGTATTATTTTGCACTTGTAGTCATGTGACATACTGTCCACAAACTTGCACTTTAATCTGTTCCAAGTTTTGTGCCTATGAAGTATTATGTACAGTACCATGTCTGCCCTTTATTTCTGCACTATGAAATGCACTATGTTATGTTTTGCTGTTCCTCTTGTAACCTGTTCCTGCAGGTTGCACCTGGGAACGAGCCTTGGCTCAGTGTGCCTTTCCCAGTCTCCAATTTCCAAATAAATGATAAAAAAAAACTCAAACTGGTCTATATATAGGTGGTGCTAGCAGGACAGAGGTTATGGCTAAGAGTCAAGCTCAGGGAGCATGTTACTGTAGGCTTAGCAGCCATACAAGCTGTTATATGCTGTGTGGAGTCAGAGCACAAGCTTTGCTTTAGAGTCTTGTGGCATGAACCATTGAACTTGTTATTATTTGATGAATTTGACTGCAAACAATGAGTAGTTCAGCACTAGCTGTGCTGAAGCAACTTGAATGCTATCATCTTTCTGTGCTACTTAGCATTACAACAGAAAGCAACCTCATAAATCAGACCAAAATATATGAAGTCAAAAAGTAAAAGAAAATAATATACTATGACAGAATAATAAGCACGACAAGATGAAAATAAAACATGTATAAATAAAAGGAAAAATCTGAAATTACACATAATCCTCTAAGCAGTAAGGGCCCTATGCACCAAATGGTCTGTTACATTTGGCTGAGCTACATAATGCTGCTGCACAACTGTGCAGACCAAAAACACGTAGCCCACCATGGCATGCACTGTGTTGTGGAAGGTGGCCACCAGGGTTGCAACAGCCATGTAACTGTACACATTGCAGTATGCCATGCACGTATGTCATAGTATATTATTTTCTTTTACTTTCTGACTTTCAGAAAAAGAGGTGTGCATGAACAAGGGGGCACAATTTGAAGATAGAGGAGGGCTGCTCAGAGGTAATGTAAGGAAGTATTTTTTCACAGAGAGGGTTGTGGATGCATGGAACAGCCTTCTGGAGGAGGTTGTGGGATCAAAAACAGTAGTGGAATTCAAGAATGCATGGGACAGTCATAAGGCAATTCTAGGGGGTAGGGGTAGGAAGAAGTAGGCTGTTACTTAACTAGGATCTGCAGCTTATCCATTAGGTAGGGGAATGGGCAGACTGGGTGGGCCAAGCGGTCCTTATTTGCCATCAAATTCTATGTTTCTATGTATGCAGGGAGGGATGGACAGGCTGTGCTGTGCTGGGAGTGCCTTGTGACCCACCATAAATGGGCAATCATCGGCCGAGGTGTACACTTGCTATGCAGGCATATTGAGTACTGCTGGTAAGGAGACTGACAGATGCAGCCATAGAGATATGTAGCAGCTGGACAGTAGGGTAAGAACAGGCTGCCATACAGAGGCAGGTCCCAGAGTCCCAGGAAATGAAGCAGAACATAGGAGTAGGTGGGGACAGGGACACCAGGGCATGGCAATTTCAACCCATGTAGTAGCAATCTAGGGCAATCTGGACCCATGGCCAGCAAGGGTGCAGGATGGGCACAGCAGGATCCCCTGGACAACAACACCCATGCTCCAGTGGCAATGTCTGCATGAGTGGTGCCAGGTGCTGCTGTGCAGGAAATCTCATTGCCCAGCAGATGAGTGTAGCTGTCTCAAAGATCAACAGCAACTATACCACCCTGTACAGATGGACATCACTCTGGGCATTGCCAACCATCAAGGCCCACATCTGGAAGGCCCCCCAAACTGCCATCAATATGGCAAGACCCATGCTCAGGTCAATCAAAGTCACCAGATATAAGTGATGGGACCTTAAGACATCTGTCAGGAAGAAGCTGGAAGGTGGGTGGTTGCCCAGGAATGCCACTGGTGGGGGGCCTGCCATCTTCACCTGAGCCCACATTGGTGGAGGATATGGTGGTGGACACCATTAGCCAGGTGATAGTGGGTGGCTAAGAGGATGGTGTGTGCAGTGTAGGATTACACATTTTCAGGTCAAGATTGAACATAAATTATGAGACTGGATAACTATTTCTGCTAAAAAAAAACAACCAGTCATTTCTGTACGATGGAAATGCCTGTTTAGTTTTCTACGAGCTTTTTCATTTAATTTCTTACATTCAAAGATGTAGATATATACTTGTTGTTCCTATGTTTAGTGTAAGGATACATTGCCATCTTGAACCTTGTTTAGGAACAGCCCAGATAAGTGGAACTGAATATGCATAACATGCTTATCTAATGTTTCTAGCTTAAGTGTAAGCAAAATTCATCATAACCATTTTAATGGCTGATGATGTGAGATTAAACATGTTTGCTGTGTAAAATGTATTGTATAACATGTAATGGAAATTTCCCTCACCAGAGATTTCCAGCTCACTGTCACCACAAGGTTTTTAGCAACAGGAATCAAGAAACCTGTTTTTTATCTCCTCCTTGCTCAAGGCCAGGAAGGTCAACACAATAACTGTGGGTAGAGTGCCCCTTTGGAGATGGGCTGCAAACATAGTCCAGCAGAAATAGTAAAATTGCCCTTTTAAATTAAACAAGCAGTCACTGATTCTATAAAAATAGAATCAATACTAAAATTCTACAAGTATTTACACCAGGATGTATTTACAGGAAAGAAAAGGGTTGCACATTTACTAAGAAGCAGAACATAAAATCAAATTAAACAGACAGGTATTGTACAGCAGAATTCTAAGCTATCCTTAGCTAAAATCCTTCACCTGCCTTAGCTAAAGAAGCGCTTTCCCTCACTGTGCTGTCTTGCCCATCAGTTAGTCTTTGTAATGGCCGGGGCTGTCGTCTTTAGACAAATATGCACAACATGCATTACAGCCCATCAGTATATTTCTATCTCTGTGGGAGGGGTTCCCACTTATTTTGAGTGACAGTTCCATGTTGTCCCAGCCCTCTTTGAGAGAGTGTGTGTGTGTGTGTGTGTGTGTGTGTGTGTGTGTGTGTGTGTGTGTGTGTGAGTGTGTGTGTGTGTGTCCACCCACCCTTCAGCACCTCCTTGCAACCATAATGATGTCCACCTAGGTCCTTTGTTCAACATGGGAACATCTCCAGGAAGGACACCCCAATGGGTTAATTGATTTATTGCCTCCTCCCTAGCTTTCTTGTTAACTTCCCTATGAGAACATTAGACTTCTAACATAAGCTGTCATGTACTACTTGATCATGTGATTTGGTAGCCATCTTGTACCTGAAGCAGATGCATAGTTAGAAAAGAATAAATGAGTCAAAATAGTACATGGTTCTGGTCCCATTTTCCCATCGCATAACAATAGAAGCTTTTTTTGAGAGAGTTATGGTATTGCTTAACATCAAACAATGGTATCAAGAACTTTGGTATTCTGAATATCTCATGCCATCTGGAGATGTGATATGGCCAAACAACAACAGATGGTATTTTCTAACATCTAATACCATCAGCTATGGTGTTTTGAACATCCAACACCATCAATATGATATTTTCTACATCTGATACCATCATCATGTCTTCTACAGCAATAAGTTTTTCTACAGCAACTCAAAGTTACAGTACCTCGGAAGAAAGACAACATGCAGAATTCTATGCCATCTACCATGCCTCAAAATCATGATGTGACAAGTTATTCAGGAACAAGACTCCCACCTGCTTCAAACAAATACACCAGATGGGGCCATAGAGGGACAGAATGCCAGCAAGCATCCCCCCAATAAACCAGGTAAAAATAAGTGTTTATCAATGACTTTAAGCCCATTGCCAAATGAACTCCCTAGCTAATGTCTCATCTTTTGCAAAAGACACAAAGTGATGGGAGTGAGATTGTACCTGGAGGGCTGCGGGCTCATTGAGTGGCTAATGAGTGTGCATGTTTTCATAAGAACAGTGTAAATTATCATCATCTGGACTAGTTGTACACCAAGCTGAAGAAAATCCCTTTTGCTATCCTCCCTCTTCCAGGAGGAGGATAAAGAAAAAAGACCAACACCAAAGTATTTGTCATCTATTAAGAGTATGCATCTGCAAACTTATCTGTGAAAGTCTTTTGCCTTGTTGCCAATTGTATGTTATGTCATCTCATGCTTTACAAATGTAAACTAATTGTATTTTCTTTTGGTCACTGCAGTCTAGTAGAATTGTCACAATACTCACTTATTTGGAGCCCAACAGGGGCATGGGATCTGTCACATAAATGGTGCCCTAAAACAGGTCAAGTTAGATACAAGATCAGTTCTTAAGGTATGATCTGAACTTACACGGCTGCTAAAAATTGCCTTCAAGTACTGTGAATATTTTGAAACAGTTATCTCAGCTAGTGAGAGAGAGCGAAAGAGAGAGAGAGAGAGAGAGAGAGAGAGAGATGTTATTAGTGAACAAATGTTCAGATGTTAATTGTTAAAGTGACACTGACTTTATTCAGAAGCTTCAAGCTCCCCCTGCCACACACACACACACACACACACACACAAGCTACTGTCCCAGTTCAGACACAATAGGAGGGGTGAGTTGAAATCTTTTCCATTACAGCATTTGCATACTGAAACAAACAAGCATTTGTCAATGCTGAATATTGTCTTGCTGGCATTGGCATTGGTAGTGCAGGAGTTAGAGATGCATAATAGGAATGACAGTGAAGTATTGAACTGATGCCAACCCCACCCCCACCCTGCAGAGACTGACAGTTGTTGGGGTGTGCCTTTGGGTCGTCAGCTATAACGCTCATGCCATTTTACCTCACCCTACCCTGTAGACACTGACAAGTGTCATGGTGTGCTTTGGGGACTTTGGGCCTTATACTTATCCCATTCCATAAGGAAATATGCTGAGATGGGTGCAACATGGAGAATGGGGTGAACTTTAGGGCCGAACACTCCAAGGCACACCTTGATGCCTGTCACTAGCTGCAGGGTTGGGGTGGGGGAATGGAGTGACATTACAACAATGATCTCAAATCACACCCCTGATGCCTGTCAGTCTGACAGACTAGAAATAATGCAATTGAAACCCTAATGTCGTAGGCGTTAGTTGGTATTTTCACTCCAAATTTTCAACATAGGTTTTTTGTGATCCCACCTCATGAAGAGTGGCACAATCAGTTTGTTAGCTGAAAAGTGGTTTTGTACAGTGGCTATGCCATTTGGCGACACAGGGACAAAAACACATTTTGGACAGGATGTGAAAAATGACAACTGTATTGTTCATGAGGTGTGATTTTGTATTTCTTTGAAACTTGGCTTCTTGGCCAATGTCCTTTGGGGTAACCATTGCCTTAGTGTTTGTGCACTGAGATTCTTTGTCTTTTAACTTTTTTTTGGTTTTATTGTGTTCACCACAACATAACCCAGATAAACCATCTTGGGGTAGCAGGTTCATTCCATTGGGGTGTCATACAGATGAGGCACACTGATGAGTCCTGGTAGGACGAAACACATGTCTGTGTCTTCTGTTGGCACCCTTTGCAAACTGTATGAGAGGCCTTTTGGTACCATGCATTTCTGCTTAAAGTTGAACCAGCATAATATTCTGTGGTGATTTGCATATACAGCCCATGATGCTTTGCATTATGGGGGTATGTGTGATTTTGTATTTCTTTGTTCATGAGGATGTTTAAAAAAATGGCAACGCTGAAAATCTGCAGTGAAAATATGAAAAATTGGTGAAGTCATGAGCATGCATAGGAATTGCGCAACTCATGTCCGTAACCCAATTATTTTGGGGCTTTTTTAGCCACATTTTCAACATAGGCATTTTGGGACCTCCCCTCATGAACTGTGGTGCTGTTATTTTGTTAATTTGTCCCAAAAGTTGATTTCCCACAATGACCATTCCATTGTGCGCCACAAGTGCAGAAACACAGTTTGGGCAGGCTGTGAAAAATGACAGCTGTACTGTTCATAAGAAGGTGTGAAAATATGGCAGTGTTGAAAATCTGGCATGAAAATATTGCAAATTTGCAAAATTACAAGAGTGCGTGGAAAATGGGCAACACACGCTTGTAACACAGTCATTTTATGGACTTTCATCACCAAATTTTCAACATAGGCATTTTAGGACCTCTGCTCATCAACAGTGTCACCGTCATTTTCTCAAACTGTCCTGAAAACTGATTTCGCACAGCAACCACGCTATTCTGTGATGGATATGCAAAAACATATTCCAGCCAGGATCTGTAAAATGACAGCTGTAGTGTTCATAAGGAGGTGTGGAAAAATGCTAATTTTAAAAATCTGGAGTGAAAATATTACAAATTCACAGATTCCGCGCAGTAACCGCGACATCACCTTTAGGGACCGAATAATGCCATGACAGTGACTGAATTCATGACGAGGGGTCCCAAGAATCCCATGTTGAAAATCTGGTGCCAAAATTCCCAAAATTGCCTGAGATATGTACCAAAGTTGAAAAAAAAACTTTTTATGCCATTATACAGCTTACTGGCATTTCTTCAGTTCGTGGTCGGTTTTAAGAGTGCAGTGGTCCACCAAAGATGATCGTGCCGGACTCCAGAGGTATGTATGGGGCGAGGGGTGTGTATGGGAAGGCAGGGTACACTGAGGGTGGGTGCAGGTCGGGGAGGGAACAGGACAGACCATGAGGGACTGTTTTCTTCTTTTACAGGGGAAAAAAAACACATCACGGGATGCCTGAGTGTCGGGGGGGGGCTAGCCAAGGGGGACTGGGCACCCCTCTCAGCACAGAACAAATGAGGGGTCATTATGCCGATGGGGAATGGGCTCCCCCATCAGCATATGAACTGACTGACAGCATGCTGACAGGGGGACTGGGCATCCCTGAAGTCAGCTCTCCGCACAGCAGCAGTTAGCGCACTATGTTTCTTGAAGGGCTTCAGGAAAGGAAAGGAAAGTCACGTAGGAAGGGCCTGTTTTAGTGCCGCTTCATGACGCCCATGAATGTTATTGGAATGGACCTTTTGTTTGATGTGCTCACCATATTATGTATTCCTGGTGTGGTGCCTGCATGCTGGCTTATTGTGGAATGAGGGACGCACCTACTGATGTGTGCCCTGCATTCTTCCAACAGTGACCGTGCCTCCAAATCTGCCACTAATGCAATATGTTGGCTGGCATGCAAATGCGAGCCAACATAAAAATGGGTTTCTTTCACAGATAATTTTCAATCAACTATCTAAAGGAAAGGAAAGGAAAATGTTGCTTCTGGGGAATACATTTGGGAGAATCCAGGGACTAAATGCATTGCTAGACCCCCCTCCACAAACATACGAGTATAGGATCAGTAATTAAAAGCCAAGTTTAAGGAGATTCTGCCCACTCCTATACTTGATCATTGCATACAGAACCTAATGTTTTTGTGAATGTAAACTGGATTTTAAATCCTTGCAAGGGCACAAGACACTGAATTTCTAAAAGCTTCTTTTTAAGTTGAGAATAAACTAGTAACTAATCAGGTGCATAGGAACTGGAATGTTAATGCCCTGATATAATATACTGTAGTTATGGCTTTACAAAGTATTTTTTTCTTAAGGTTGTGCCTCAAATACATATGTCAGAGACATTTATTTATTTTATTTATTTAAGAATCAGTTTACAACCTTTGAGCCAGAGGCTCATTTACAAAGGTACTTCGTCACATAAAGACATGAAAAGTAATTGTTAAGGCTTTGGAGTTTTGCTAATAGCAATGTAATCATGATGAATGCTATATGTGATCAAGAGGAGTGGTGAACCCATCCATCTGAAAATGGGCATCCTGGTGAAGAAATGCCTTCATAAACATGCACTTGGGACTTCCTCACCTCTAACATGTACAAGGTATTAATGAGGGCAAAACTTACTATACCCAAGTCATGCCAGATGGCAAGTGACCATGATGCTGTGGCAACCAAAGTAAAGGTGGGAATTTTCCTTTTAGGAAACAGGTAGTAAGGGGACAATGTGCTACAGCTCTAAGGTGCTCAATTATTCCACCATGTATTTTTTTTAGTCTGGACTGCTTCTTGGACCTAGACATAAGTTCATTCACAGGAGTTACAGGGAGCAACTAGGGATGGGCTACCCATTGAGTAGCTGGAGTGGATAGGTCAGGTATTGGCATTTGTTTGTGTGGTAGGGTACTTAATTTAAAACCCTACCCAACATAACAGTGTACTTTGTGGGTTGGGTACTGTTGACACTGTTAACGGGTTGGGTAATGATTAATTTATTTTTAAACCAGCATTACAGACAGCCTATGGGGTCCTGGGCTCTTCTGAACTTGTAATCAGGCATGAAAGGGCAGCCTGTGGGGTCGTCACAGAAGAAAGGAGCACATGACACCAGCCTGACAATCTGATTGGTCAGTGCTGACAATCTGATTGGTCAGTGCTAGTGTCTGTCCTCTGTGTCTGCTGTCAGTGCACAGATAGAAGTGGAGTCTGTTGGGAGAAGGAGGAATTGGCGCTCACTCTGCAGTTGTGGCAAAACAAATGACAAAAAAAAGTTTTAAAACTTAAAAAAAACAAGCACAAAGTTTAGTCCACGAAGGAACAAGGGGTTGGAGAATGAAGGGAGAATAATCGGGCAATCAACCAGTGTGGTGCTTGGGTCGAGGAGAGAAGGAGAAATGGTGGGGGGGGGAGTACTCATTGCTGGCAGCAGCTGCAAAAGCCATTTAGGCTGCATTACACAGTATCTGTTAGGTACCATGAGCCCTGTCTGTGACATAGCTACTCTGTGTGTCTCTGCAGTATAGTGAAAGCCATTTACAGTAGGCTGTATTACACACCATCTGTTAAGTGTCCCAAGCTATGTCTGAAACATAGCTACACTGTGCCTCTCTGCAGTATAGTGAAAGCCATTTAGGCTGTGTTACACACTGTCTGTTACGTGCCCCGAGCCCTGTGTGTGACATAGCCACTCTGTGTCTTTCTGCAGCATAGAGAAATCCATTTAGGCTGTATAAACTCTGTCTGTTAGGTGCCCCAAGCCCTGTCTGTGAAACAGTTAATACTCTGTGTGTCTCTGCAGTATAGTAAAAGCAATTTAGGCTATATTACACACTGTCTGTTATGTGCCCCGGCCATGTCTGTGACATAGCTACTCTACTCTGCAGTAGAGTGAAAGTCAATCTGTCTCTGCAGTATAGTGAAAGCCATTTAGGCTGTATTACACTCTGTCTGTTAGGTGCCCCAACCCTTTCTGTGACACAGCTACTCTGTGTCTTTGCAGCACAGTGAAAGCCATTTAGGCTGTATTACACTCTGTCTGTTAGGTGCCCCAACCCTTGCTGTGACATAGCTACTCTGTGTCTCTGCAACGTAGTGAAAGCCATTTAGGCTGTATTACACATCGTCTGTTAGGTGCCCCGAGCCCTGTCTGTGACACAGCTACTGTGTGCCTCTCTGCAGTATAGTGAAAGCCATTTAGGCTGTATTACACATTTTCTGTTATGTGCCCCAAGCCCTGACTGTGACATAGCTAGTACTCTGTGTCTGTCTGCAGTATTGTGAATGTCATTTGGGCTTTATTACGCACTGTCTGCTAGGTGCCTACTCTGTGTCTCTGTAGCATAGTGAAAGTCATTTAGGCTGTATTACACACCATCTGTTCGGTGGCCCAAGTCCTGTCTGTGACATAGCTACAATGTGTCTCTCTGCAGCACAGTGAAAGCCTTTTAGGCTGTATTACACACTGTCTGTTATGTGCCCCAAGCTCTGTATGTGACACAGCTACTCTGTGTGTCTCTGAACTATAGTGAATGCCATTTAGGATGCATTAAACAGTGTCTGTTTGGTGCCCCAAGCTACGTCTGTGACATAACTACCCTGTGTGTCTCTGCAGTATAGTGAAAGCCATTTAGGCTGTGTTACACACTGTCTGTTATGTGCCCTGACCATGTCTGTGACATAGCTACTCTACTGTCTGCAGTATAGTGAAAGTCAATGTGTCTCTGCAGTATAGTGAAAGCCATTTAGGCTGTATTGCACACTATCTGTTAGGTGCTCCAAGCCCTGTCTGTGACACAGCTACTCTGTGTCTCTCTGCAGCATAGTGAAGGCCATTTAGGATGTATAAATACTGTCTGTTAGCCTGTTAGGTGCCCCGAGCCCTATCACAGCTACACTGTGTTTGACATCTCTCTGCAGCATAACAAAAAACATTTAGGCTGTATTACACTGTCTGTTATGTGCCCCAAGCGCTGTCTTTGTGACATTAGCTACACTGTGTGTGTGTGTGTGTGTGTGTCTCTCTGCTGCATAGGGAAAGCCATTTAGCCTGTATTACACAGTGTCTGTTAGGTGCCTTGAGCTCGGTCTGTGACATAGCTACACTGTGTCTCTGTGCAGTATAGCCAATGCTATTTAGGCTATATTGCACTGTCTGCTAGCCTGTTAGGTACCCCATGCCCTGTCATAGCTACACTGTGTGTAACATCTCTGTGCAGCAATTTAAAAGCCATTTTGACTGTATTGCACTGTCTGTTAGCTGGTTAGGTGCCCTGAGCCCTGTCATAGCTACACTGTGTGTGACATCTCTCTACAGCATTGAGAAAGCCATGGCTGTGTCTACTATGTTTCATATTTTCCAATCTAAGCCTACTAAAAGGAAGCACAGTGCTGCTGCATGTGCAACTGAAAATTGTGTGGAGGATATGAATCCTAGCACTAATGAAGAACATAGCGGCAATAATAAATTCACCAGGACTGGCACTACATGTCATCCTGAACCAAACAAATATGTTAGCAATGAAATGATAGTATAGAGTTTCAGAAAGAACTGACAGAAGTTACTTGTAAAGGTACTGAACATTTTGCAACATATGCCAGCGTAACTACTCCCCACTACTTTACACAGTTAGCTACCCCTGGTACCCTTGAGTGGGTACAAACCACTTTGGACATTGGTACTATCCCTAGCTTTGGGAATGTATACCAGGTTCATTACTTATAGAGGTCAGAAAAGCGGTGGGGGTGTACAAAAGCAATACATTTGATCAATAACCCAGGTCCTGAGGAGAGAACTTCTTGCTAGGACTATGCAAGCTATCTGTACTTCTTGAGGGGACTGGGGTACCAAGTAACTCCACACAGCAAGCAGTAACATTAATGTTCAAACCAGGTTGGAGTTCTAGAGTAT
Organism: Neoceratodus forsteri; assembly: GCA_016271365.2. NCBI lineage: Eukaryota > Metazoa > Chordata > Ceratodontiformes > Ceratodontidae > Neoceratodus > Neoceratodus forsteri. Next base: position 83,284,935 of record CM057453.1, read on the forward strand.
GACTTTATTCCAAAAGATGTTCTCTAAAGCAAGGGTGGACCTCCGAAGTTTACACACTGTGGCACAAGACAATTGCAGGACAACAAAATGACTAACTGACAGAAACTCTTGTATTCCCATACTTTATTGGGCATTGAATTCTCTTCAGTGGCAATGACCTTAACTGAACACACATTTCTTCTAGTGACACTGGCCATGACTGAACACACACATCTCCCATATGGCATAGGACTTTAAAACTTCTGCTGGTGGCAACTGGCCACAACCAAATAATTTCTTCTAGTGGCACTGACCACAACTGAGCATACAGGGGCTCATTACTAGCACAACTCACATCAGGGGTTACATTTTTCTTCAGGCATTGGCCAACATGTCCTGAATGACCAGGTGTCTTTACGGAACCAGTAGTGCTGAGCTGGTTACTCCAGATGGAGGGCTGCCCACTCTTCACTTCCACATCCTTACAGAGCCATTCTTTCAGAGTTAGACCTTACAATTTCTTAAAACACTTAGGAAATGCATCTTGGAATGAACTTTCACATCCAGCATATGAAAAACACTACTCCAGGAGTGTAGAAATGAAAGGGCTGAACAATGTGCATTAGTCTGCCTCTGGACCCCACAATTGCCAGCCAACTTTAAACTGAGAAAAGTCTCAAATTTAGAACATAACTGGTGTACATTTTCTCTTTTAGTTAGAGAGACACCAAAACACAGGTACTTTCTTCAGGAAGCACAAAGTCAGATTTGCTCACAGTTAGAATGTACAGGCATCTTCAAAGTGTCCTGGATCAACTAGGGGATTGCCGCTAGGATCCATTCTCAAGCAGTCCTTTTCATCCCTCCTCTGATGAAAATCAGGAGCTTCTGCTGTAGACACCAGTTTCCACCACTTATATTGGCAGACTGATGACTTTCAGGACTAGGATGAGAAATTAGGTTCTCCTCTCAGAATCCACAGTAGCCCTCACTCCTCACACTTCAACTGCTGACAACACACACTCACAGACTGACACAAGATTCTAAAACTCCCCACTCACAGACAACTGATGTGGCTTATGCTGCTGCTGTGAGAGTTCTAAATGACCTCATCTCTCTCATCTCAGCTGAGACCAAGTAAACAAGAGAGTAAGTAGGCGAAAAACCCGTTTAACTACTTATTCACCAGCTGCCTTCCCTACGTAACACTGACATTGATGGGATTCTAGTAACCCCAGGGGACTGGGTGGTTACATCAGCATACTTCCAGCTGCTGAAGCAGCATGCAAGGACACAGAGGAATCCTCCTCAAATATAAGCTCAGATGCTGAGGCAGTGAATGCTGACAATGATGATGGCAAAAGTGGGGACTGGGAATGGGATAGCTCAGGCTATGTCCCACATGATGATGATGACAACACTTACAGTTCTTCTAAATCTTGTGGCAATGAGGTCTGTAATTTCAATGAGGGGGTAGGAGAGGATGCCGCTATAAGGCATGAGAAGCAAGAACAGTAAAAAAATCATATGCTAAATGTAAGAATAAGAGAATGAGCATGAATGAGAACAATTCTTGTGAACAAGGAAATGGCAGTGTAGGGTTTCCTCCAGGTCCCTTGACTGTGCAAGAAATAATGCCAGGCAATGTAGTACAAAGCACAAAAAGGTAAATCATTAGTGTGGAATTTATTTATATTAACCCTGCAGAGACAACTCTCAAGCTGTATGCAGTCTTTGCAAAAAGAGTGTCAGTCATGGTGGCAGAGTGGGACATTTTGAAACTTCAGTAATGATACGACATGCAAAGGCAAAACACCTAGATGAGTGGGACATGACAAGGAACAGTGTGGTTGGTATGGGCAGTAGTGGAGGTGGTGGTGGTGATGACCATAATGACAATGAATTGGAAGCAGGAACTGACACTAAATCACTTGATGTGTCCTTGCAGTATTCCCAGACAAACATAGATTGTTTTCTTCTGACACCATCAAGTACTGCAAAGTCCCACAGTAGTACTCCACATGAAAAAGACATGAAAAATACAATCCTTCAAAATTAAAAATATCTTGTCATTCTCATCAACTAACATTAAAAAAAAAGTTTTGTGAGGACAACAAAATTTACTCACAAGCATCCAACAAGCCAGCTGTTAAACAGAGCCATTGCAGTGCTGTTGGCCAATTGTCAACTTCCTTTTGTTGTCTAAAAAGGTTTCCTCAAGTTCATAAACCAGATTGAACCACGTTACACTATTCCCTGCCAAACATATTTCTCAAAGAAGACTGTCCCCCAGTTGACTTAGTGTGTATTGCAGTCTCTAAGCAATTGAAACTCTCTGAGGTGAAGCAGGTTCACATAACCATAGATATGTGGACCAGCACGCAAACAATTGACTACATGACTGTTACAGTTCATTGGGCATGTTTTCAGTCAGAAAGTAATAATCAATGCTCTATTGTAAGTAGCAGGAAGCAGGCTGTATTATGTGTCACCACTTTTGAAGAAAACCACACTGCTGTGAATATTTTGCAGGAGCTGCAAAATCAGTTTCAGAAATGGCTTACTCCATATTCCTTATTTACAGGGCTCATAGTGTCAGATAATGGTGCCAACATAGTCAAGGCTCTTAGAGATGGCAGCTACCAACACATACCTTGTTTTGCATGTTGTTTAAATCTTCTCATCCATAGTTTCTTAAATGGAAACAGAAATGATGACCTGTTAGGTCTTACTAGGAAAATATGTGGACATTTAAGCCACTCTGTGAAGGCACAAAAAATCCTGAAGGGGCTTCAGAGGTCAAACAACTTCCCCTTGCATGCATTAAAGCAGAAAGTTCCAACCCACTGGAATTCAACATTTTACATGTTCGGAAGGCTTCCTGAACAAAAATAAAAAGCTGTACATGAATATACCATGCAGAATAAAATAGGTAAAATAGACATCATGTTCAATTATAGCAGCTAGACTTTACTGGAATCTTTGGTCACCTTATTGGAGACATCTGAGGCTGCCACATGTGATGTCAGTGTAGCCATGTTTAAGAATGACACCTACAGTATGTGTTGGCTACATTGCTAGATCCACGCTTCAAGTGGAACATTGAAGCCATCTTTCCTACAGGGGAAGACATTGAGTACTGGAGAGATCATCTGCTAATCAAATGTGACATTTCCCTATAAACACCATTAACTGATGTACAGCAGTCAAACCCTGCTGAACAAACACAGTGCACCTCCGGTGCAGACAGTAGCTCATCTATCAATTCTTCACAATCACCAATGTCATCAGCAAAGGAAAGGACATCTACAACTATTTCTTGGGCATCCTATGTTCAAGGTCAGAAAGGAGAATCACTTTTGAGTCACCTGCAACAACATGGGCTAGTATTCTGTAAAGAAGGTGCAACTGGTTCATCTGCCAGACTAATAACCATCTCACACAGCACAATGATCCTGGAGTACTTTGCAGACCATACTGTGATTGGTCTCCAGGAAGATCCATTACTGTATTGAAAACATAAGAGAACAATATGACCAGATCTAGCACATCTTGCAATAATGTACCTCAGTTGTCCACCTTCAAGCGTATATTCAGAATGCATATTAAGTGCAGCTGCAGGAATAGTCACTGACAACAGAACACTGCTAAGTCCTGCAAATGTGGACAGGATTACATTTCTCAAAATGAATGCTGAAAATTTCCCTATTTTCACAAACACCGAATTATGCAAGGCTGACTCTGAAAATGAACAACAGCCTCCAAAGAGTGATTCTGAATATGATGACTAGGTTGTATATGAAACAAACGGAACCTTTACCACTGCACCATGCCAGCCACATGTGCCATACTACTCTTAATTTTCTTATGTCAGTCATCAGTTTTATATTATGTAAGTTTGATCAATGCCCACCATGGGTATAATTTCTGGAAACATCAGCAGCCTCACTCAGAGCAGCTGTGCCTCTCATACCTATCTCATCAATGCCCGCCATGGGTATAATTTTTGTAAACAGCAGCAGGCTCACTCACAGCAGCAGCTGTGCCTCTTGTACCTACCTTAGCAATGGCCACCATGGGTATAATTTTTGGAAACACCAGGAGGCTCAATCAGAGCTGCTGCACCTTTTGTACCCACCTCAGAAATGCCTGCCATGGGTATAATTGTTGGACATAGTGACAGGCTCGTTAAGAACAGCTGCACCCCGCATACCTGCCTCAGTAATGCCCACCATGGGTATAATCTTTGTAAACAGCAAGAGGTCACTAAGAGCAGCTGTGCCTCTTGCACCTGCCTCAGCAAGGCCTGCCATGGGTATTATTTTTGGAAACAGCAGCAGCCTTTCTCAGAGCAGCTGCACCTCTCTTATCTACCTTATCAATGCCCGCTATGGGTATAATTTTTAAAAATAGCAGCAGGCTCACTAAGAGAAACTGCACCTCTCATACCTACCTCAGCAATGCCTGCCATGGGTATAATTTTTGGAAAAAGCAGCAGGCTTACTCACAGCAGCTGTGCCTCTTGTACCTACCTTAGCAATGCCTGTCATGGGTATAAATTTTGGAAACAGTAGCAGGCTCAATCAGAGCTGCTGCACCTCTTGTACCTACCTCAGAAATGCCTGCCTTGGGTATATTTTTTTGGAGACAGCAGCAGGCTTTCTAAGATCAGCTGCACCTCTCATATCTGCCTCAGCAATGCCCACCATGATATAATTTTTGGAAACAGCAAGAGGTCCGCTAAGAGCAGCTGTGGCTCTTGTACCTGCCTCTGCAAGGCCCACCATGGGTATAATTTTTGGAAACAGCAGCAGGCTTGCAAATAGCTGCTGCACCTCTTGTATCTGTCTCAGCAATATCCACTATGGGTTTAATTTTTGGGCACAACAGCAGGCTTGCTAACAGCAGCTGCACCTCTCATACCTGCCTCAGCAATGCCTGCCATGGGTATCATTTTTGAAAACAGCAGCAGGCTCGCTAAGAGTAGCTGCACCTCTTGTATCTGCCTCAGCAATGCCCCCCCATGGGTATAATGGCTGGGGGCACCTAACAAACAATTTAATAGTCCAAAGATTATTGTCATGGGCAAGGTCAGGTAATCAGGTAGTAGAACAGGTTGGGTAGTAATAACCCAACCCAACCCAACTACTCAGTTTTCATCTGGTTATTTTTAGGGTACTTTTGAGGTACCCGTGGGTAGTCTTGGGTGTCAGGTATTTTAGTACCCGCCCATTCCTATGAGTAACCTCCTTTGTCCTGGTGGATAACCTGGCACAAGTTCAATAATGTTGAGGACCAGACTAAGCCTGTATATGGTGGCAGATACCACCTTCCCAAATTTTTGTCAGTCTCACCGCCCCCAATTATTCCAGTGGTGGGTCTGCTATCTGGAACACATCTAGAGGCAACAGAGGTATTTACAACTATGCTTTCACACAAGATTCTGACCACTCCCAAGTCCTACTGCGTCAATGACTGCAGTGCATGTTAGGTGAAAAGTATGTGAAAATGGCTCACTGAAAGTAACCACAGAACACTAGCTCTCACACCTGAAACAGAGAATGTCAGATAGCCAGAAAGAGCTTATGTGGATATCTTAAACTGTTGCAAACAAGAATTAATGGGAATAAAGTTAACACCTTCCTCCATTCTAAGATAGTCTCTATGCAGCAACTGCATATTTTCCAGAATACTCACAAGTGGTACAGGAAAGCCTGTGCCTGTGCTTTTCTGTGAAGAACAATTCAACTCACAGGTAATTGGTGGATGACCATATACCATAAACAGGTTTCACCATCCCAATGGTTCATGGCCTGCATTGATCAGAGTCTGGTAAAGCTAGCAGAAGCTAGGGTACTTCATTGCCATGGTTGTCTAACATGACATCTGGACCATGAAAGTAGCCCACAAGGAGCAGGTGTAGCTGCCCTCTGATTGGTAGTCCATGCTGCTGGGACAGGGGAACTACTCAAACTTTTAAATCCAGAGGACCTCTGCCATCAAGTGAGTATTTTGGTTCAGGCCTTCCAGAAGCCCAGACCTACTACCAACTGGTTGCATAGCCTCAGAATTCTGCAACTACCACTGTTAGTTTACTGACAAGTGCACAGATGTTACAACAGTTATATGCTAAACAAAGGACAACCCTGGAACTAAGGTTTAGAGCTGGAGAGGTGACCACTGCTATAGAGGCTGCAGTCAAGGTTTGTTCAGGTACCTTGACTACTTAAGGTCACTTGAGTAAGCACTTACACCATAAGACAGGTCACACTAACCACCACGTTAGTAGAGCTATGTGTTAATGGTGTAAACAAGGTACTACTTGTAGTATAAGTTAACAAAGCTCTTGAGTAAGATAGAGAACATATACACAGACTACCCAGAAAAAAATAGTTATTTATGTATGTATGTATTTATTTTTTAAAGTTTGTTTTCTTCTGAGGTACCTTGCCACACTATACTAATGTTAAATACAGAAAGGATTTCATTGTGCTTTACCCTAGATTAAATTGCTAGTGATAGGCCTAGTAAGGTATCACCTGCTTTAACACAACCAGTCTAAAACTTGCATGCCACCTGTCTTCATGGGTCAGTCAGGGAATGCTAGAGAGAAAATTCAAGATGGTTTAAGTGCCATTGATGTTACATGTCACATAGAAACATAGAATTTGACAGCAGATAAGGACCGCTTGGCCCACCCAGTCTGCCCATTTCCCTACCTACTGGATAAGCTGCAGATCCTAGTTAACCAGCAGCCTACTTCTTCTTACCCCCAACCCCCAGAATTGCCTTATGACTGTCCCATGCATGCTTGAATTCCATCACTGATTTTGACACCACAATCCTCCTCCGGAAGGCCGTCCATGCATCCACAACCCTCTCTGTGAAAAAATACTTCCTTAAATTACCTCTGAGCCGCCCCCATCTTCAAATTGTGCCTCTTGTTCTTGCACACCTCTTTTTGAAAGATGCTACCCTCTTGGACTTTGTTGATTCCCTTGAGGTACTTAGTTTCTATCCGTCCCCCTCTCCTCCTTTCCTCGAGGCTATACATATTAAGCTCCTTAAGTCTCTCTTCATATGTCTTCCAGTGCAGACCCTGCACCATTTTAGTTGCCCTCCTCTGGACAGCTTCCACCCTGTCTATGTCTTTATGAGATTGGGTCTCCAGAACTGCACACAGTACTCCAGATGGGGTCTCACCAGCTGTCTGTACAGAGGGATAATAACTTCCTGTTTTCTACTGGTGATGCCTCTCCCTATGCATCCCAGTATACCCCCAGCCCTCCTTGTTGCCCTCTCACATTGCTTGCCCACCTTTAGGTCATCTGATATGACTACCCCAGGTCCCTTTCCATTTTTGTTGTTGTTAGTATCTCACCCACCATTGTGTACTCTTCCCCTGGGTTTTTGTTTCCCAGGTGCATTACCTTGCACTTCTTAGCATTGAATCTAAGCTGCCATACATTTGACCATTCCTCTAACCTTGCCAAGTCCCTTCTCATCCTTTCCACCCTACCTGTGCATCAACTCTGTTGCAGATCTTAGTGTCATCTGCAAAGAGACATACTTTTCCTTCCAGTCCTTCCGCAATGTCGCTTATAAAGACATTGAAGAGGACCGGTCCTAATACTGAACCCTGCGGTACCCCACTAGTAATCTCCCCTTCTTCAGAGTGGACTCCATTTACTATTACTCTCTGTGTCCTATTCTCCAGTCAATTCTTTACCCAGGCTATCATCTTGGAAACCCACTCCCAGGCTGGCTAACTTGTATATTAATCTTTTGTGTGGGACTGTGTCAAATGCCTTGCTAAAGTCTAGGTAGGCCATGTCCACAGCCCCTCCCTGATCTACTACTTTGGTCACCCAGTCAAAGAAATCTATCAGATTTGTCTGGCATGACCTTTTCCGCTGTGAATCTGTGCTGCCTAGGGTCCTGTGCCCCTCTGGCCTCTAGATACTCAACAATTCTTTCCTTCAGAAGTGATTCCATCATTTTCCCTATCACTGAGGTTAAACTAACAGGTCTGTAGTTTCCTGCTTCTGCCTTGCTCCCACTTTGTGAAGGGAATCACATCTGCCCTCCTCCAGTCCTCAGGTACCACCCCATCCTCCCATGATTTGTTAAAAAGGGTAGTCAGTGGTGTCGCTAGTTCTACCCTTAGCTCTTTTAGAATTCTGGGATGAATCCCATCAGGCCCCATTGCTTTGTCCACCTTCAGTTTTAAGAGTTCTTTCAGAACCCTTTCTTCTGTAAAAGGGCTGGTATCAACTTCTGTATCCAGAATGTTACTACTGTTTGTTTTAGGTACCTCCCCTCTTCATTTGTAAATACCGAGCAAAATATTTGTTTAGTATCTCTGCCTTTTCACAGTCTCCTCTGCCCACCCTCCTCCCTTTATTAAGCCTCACTATCCCTCCTTGGTCTTCCTTTGCTCCCTGATGTACCTATAAAAGGTTTTATCCCCTTCTTAACTGAGTTGGCTATCTTTTCCTTGGTTTGGGCCTTTGCTGTTCTGACTGCCTTCCCAGCCTCCTTTGCTTTAACTGATACAGTTCTCTGTCCTGCTCCTTCTGCAATTCCTTGTACTTCCTGAATGCTTTCTTTCTCTCTTGAACCTTCACTGCCTCTTCCTTTGAGAACCATAGTGGTTTCTTACATCGCCTTGTTTTGTTTATTTGCTTCACACAAAGGCTCGTTACCTCTGTGATGGCAGTTTTTATTATTCCTCATTGTTCTTCCACCCCTCCTGCCTGCACATTTGCTAGTGCATTCCTTAGGCACTCACCCATTTTGACAAAGTCAGTCCTCCTAAAGTCCAGTACTTTTGTCTTTGTATGGCTTGACTCTATTGCTGTGTTTATTGTGAACCATACTGTTCGATGGTCGCTAGTTCCCAGATGGCTACCCACTTCTACATCTGTGATCCTCTCCATCTCCATTTGAGAGAATCAAGTCTAATATTGCTCCTCCCGAGTGGGCTCCAGTACTAGTTGTCTAGGGCATGCCCCTGGGGCATCTAGAATAACTGCACTCTTTGAAGTGGCAGCTGCAACTGCACTCAGTTAACATCTGGCATATTCAGATCACCCATCAGCAATATCTCCCTTTTCTGCCATTCTAAGTATACTTTCATCATTTCCTGTCCATTTCCTCCTCTGAGAAGGAGTCTGTATACAACCCTGTGCCAGACAGTGCTGGCCACCAGTTCTCCAACTCCACTCCACAGTGCTTCTTCTCCTCCTCCCTGTTTACCCTTTTGTTCTGTTGCTTTTATTCCTTCCCTTATGTAAAGAACTACTCCTCCTCCTCTTTTATCCTCCCTGTCCTCCTGTAGACAGTGTATCCTGGTATGTTTATGTCCCAGTCATGGTTTTGTGTGTACCATGTTTCTGTGACTGCCATGATATCCAGATGTTCCTCCTCCATCAAGGCCACTAATTCAGTAAGCTTGTTACCCAGACTACTGGCATTAGTACTCATTGATCTCCATTTTTTGATGGCTTTACCTTCTGTTGCAGCATCCCCCACTGACCGTTCTACCTCAGTCTTTTTCTCATTTAGTACCCTGTTTTGTAGGGAGAGGCTGGGATTTTCCTGCTGCTTGTCAGTGCCTCCCCCTTTGACTAGTTTAAAAGCTTGCCAATGAAGCATTTAAACTGATTGCTCAACAGACTTGTTCCCTTCCTGGACAGATGCAGACCATCCTGCCTGTATAGGCTGGTGTCCCTCCAGGTGGAACCCCAGTCCCCAATGAAGCCAAACCCCTGTGCTCTGCACCATTTTTTCAACCATTCATTAAACTGCATGGTGCCAATTACCCTCATCTCCCCCATGCTTTTGACAGGCAGCATCTCTGAGAAGGATACTGTGTGTGTGCTACTTGTCATAGGTCCCACCCCAACTCTGCAATGTCCTCCTGCACTGCTCTAATCTCATGATGAGCCAAGTCATTTGTCCCTAGGTGGACAATTACGTCCAGCTTGGAATCCCTTGCAGCTGTTCTCATGATCCTGAGGATGTGCTTCCTGTCCCTCCAAGCCATGGCACCAGGCAGGCACCTTACTTCATTTTCCAGCTCACCCCAGTTCTATACCCCTAATAATTGAGTGCCCCACCAGGAACTGCTTCCTTTCCCTGTGGTGTCCTCTGCCTCCTTCCTGTGGGCCTCCCTTGTGACAGTTATATCAGTCTTCTCTGTGGGTGCATCCATAGGGGAGCTATGCTCCCCCAGAATGGTGTATGGATTGTGGAGTGGAACAATTGACTGGGTGTGCCTCTGTTCCACCCTCTTCACCCTCCCTGAGCCCACTGTGGTCCAACTGCTGTGCTTTCTTCACAACCTCTGAGGTAGTGGTGGTGGCGCTAGTGCTCCCTGGATGGGGGAGGTTCCCTTCCTACTTTCCAATGTGGCCTGGGGGAAGGTTTCCTTACTACTGTCCAGTGCGGCCTGAAGATGGGCAACTTCCTCCCTCAGGGCAGATAGTTGTCTGCAAATAGGGCAGCATCTCAGCCTCCAGAAAGACTCCCGGAAGACTGCTGCCCCACAGCCATTACATTGCACTACTCCCCACATGTTTATCTAGTTTTTTTTTTTTTTTTATTGCATTTGTGTGTGTGTGTGTGTCACATATTACATGTTGCAATTTTGAAACTGTCCAATAACCGTTCTCACTAATACAGTACAAGTCACATTAAACTGCTCCCCCAATTCACTGGTTTAGCATTTTTCAGTGAGTTGCTTAATGTGTGCACTTCTAACTGCAATGAATTATAAAGAGTTGCTTGGATACGGATGTTTTGGTTTTGGCCTATAATCAGGCCATTTCCTCAGCGCTGGATTCCATTGCTCCAGTCCGTGTACATCCTCTCTCCCTCCGCCCTCAGTCTCCATGGTTTGAGGGGGCTTTGAGGGAGCTGCGGTGACTAGGGCATAGGTTAGAGTGGTGCTGGCAGAAATCCAACTTAGAAGCCGACCATCTTAGACTGCTAGAGCATTATCGACTCTATCAGTCAGCAATCTCATGTAAGAAGGCAGAGATCCTGTCCAGGGAAATTGCTGCCACTCAGAACTGACCAGCTCAGCACTTTTGAACTGTGGACAGGCCGTGCAACCTAGCCTGACTGCAAGTTCGAAGAACATTTTCACAATCGCAGTGTGAACAGCTTCCTTGCTTCTTTGCTGATAAGGTGGCCGACATCGGGTTGGAGACCTGTTCAGCACACTCTATGGGAATTGCTGATGATCAATGCTTGGCCACTAGCCCTCCTTTTTCCCGGAGTTCCTTAGACCGGCCGGAAATCATGGATGTTATGCGGATTGTCCAGGGTATGCACCCTACATGCTGAAGTTTAGATCCAGGCCCTACAGCCCTAATCATAGGCTGTTGAGATGCTATCAGCCTGGTTCTGGCACAGATCGTCTGGTGCTTCCTTGAATCTGGTAAGTAGTCCTGCTCCCTGAAGGAGGTAGTGGTGACACCTCTGTTGAAGAAAGCTTCACTGGACCCAGACTCTCTCACAAACTACAGATCCATCTCTAACCTTCCCTTTGTGGGGAAGGTGATTGAGAGAGTAGTGGTTGTACAGCTAGAGAACCATTTGACCATCCACAGCATCGCATCTATGAACCTCTCCAGTCTGGTTTCTGAAAGAGGCACAGTACCGAGACTGCACTGGTTCGGGTCCTCAATGATCTCCTGATGACAAGAAATCAGAAAAAACAGTCCATTCTGGTAATTCTTGATCTGTCATCAGCTTTTGACACTGTGGATCATGGGGTAATACCTGAGCACCTGAGATTCATCTGTGGGCTTTCTGGTTTGGTCCACAGATTGTTTACATCATTTCTCACTAGTAGAACTCAGAGGATGGTGTCGGGGGTCTTTTCCTCTGAACTTATCTCTTTGTCATGTGGGATTCCCTAGGGCTCGGTGCTGTCCCCCATGTTCTTTGCGGTGTATATGCTGCCCCTCGTAAACACTGTAAGATGACATGGGCTGAGGTTTCATTGCTATGCTGATGATACCCAGCTCTACCAGTCTTTTGCTCCCGACCAGGATGGAGCACTCTCGGTATTTAATGATTGCTTCACTGAAATCCAGGATTGGATGAAGTCCAGCTGGCTGAAGTTGAGCCCTAGGAAGACTGAGGTGATGGTTGTGGATCCAGGTCACTGGATAGGGGGGGGTTGGGGGCAGGTCAACCCACAGGATTATTCCTGCGGGACTCCGAGCTCCCTATCTCTGAATGGGTGTGAGACCTTGGGGTGATACTTGCTGAAGGGCTGTCACTTTAGTCTCAGGTGTCGGCTTTCATTAAGTTATCCTTTTACCTGAGGAACATCACTAGGATCAAGCACCTTGTTCCGTCCGGTGACCTTCCTACACTGATACACGCCTTTGTGACCTCACGTCTGGATTATTGCAACTCCCTTTACTTTGGGCTGACGGGGGTTGATATCCACCACCCGCAGCTGGTGCAGAATTCTGCAGCCTGGTTGTTGATGGGAACTCTTCGCTTCTCCCACATCACACCAGTGCTGCGGGGAACTGCACTGGTTGCCATTTCAGTGGCGGATCACCTTCAAAGTCAGATTACTGATGTATAAAGCCTTACATGGACTAGGCCCTGCCTACCTGAATTAGCTTCTGGTCCCTTACCAACCTGTGTGTCCACTTTTCTCAGCTGATGAGGGGTTGCTAGAGATTCTGAGGATCTCTTTAAAATCTTCGGGGGCATGGGCATTTATGTTCATGGCCCCAACCCTCTGGAATTCTCTACCTCACCGGATAAGGGAGTGCATGACCGTGGGGGGTTTTAAACAGGCATTAAAGATGCATTTATGGAGCATGGTATATGGTGATGTGGAAGACAGATTTTAACTGCTTAGTATATTTATTATTGTGGTGCAGCATTGTTTTAAATTGTTTTAATTTGTACTGTGCCTTGATACCTGAAAGGTGCACAAAAAATTAAGAGTATTGTTATTATTATTATTATTAATGGTTTTTCTGTTAGCTGCCAATCAGTTGCAGCACACTGAAAAGTCTTATTCAGTGCAGTGCACTAAAGAGTGCACACATTAAGCAACTCATAAAAATGCTGTATTGTACAACTGGAGCCCGATTTCAGTGCAGTGAAATCAGGCTCCAGTTCTCTAGCTGTGTGTGAAAAAATGGAAGTTCTGCCTGCCATTCATGTTGCTTTAACAGCTGTCACAGGGACCCAGCTCTGCCTGATTGCCTCAAATAAATCCCTGGTGGCTAGTGGTGCCCCCCATCACCTGCCTGCCAGAGGAAAAGAAAGAAAATCACCTGCCCGAGTCCTGTAATACTGTATAGTACAGTACACTACTGTAGTATCCTCCCCAACCACCAAATCCCAATCTTCAATACTGTACTTTTTGCTTAAATTCCTGGTGGTCTAGTGGTCCCTCACAGCCTCCCTTGTCGCAGCAGGTAATATCACACCACCCTCCCTAGCCCCAAAAAGAGCAGACCGCCAACACAGCCCTCCTTTCCTCCACGGCTGGCAGCCCACTGAGAAACTAATGAATGAGTGCATGCTGGCTGTGCAAGCACTCATTCTTTAACTTCCCAATGGGCTGCCGGTCATGGAAGGGAGGTCAGCTATGCCAGTGGCCCACTCTTTTTGGGGATGGGGAGAGCAGGGTGGGATATTACAGTACCTTTCGGGATGGGGAGGGGTTCTGGAGGACCACTAGACCACCAGGAAATTAAGTAAAATATACAGCATTGAAGATCGGGATTCGAGGGGTTACTGCTGTACTGTACCTGTACCACTAGACCACCAGTGAAAACAAATATATTTTACAGTACTTTTAGGGTGCTTGGGATGGGATCAACTGGGGATCGTGGGTCAGCTGCGTACAGTACTGTACAGTACATGTACTTCCGGTTTGCTGTTCTCTCAGAGGTGACTCGGTGTATTGTACTGTCGGTCAGCAAATAAAATATACATTAAACATACAGTACAGTACAATACTGTACTGAATAAATAATATACTGTACACTAATGAGTGAGTGAGTGAGTGAGATGTGGGACAGTGGCTTAGGAAGTCAAGTTCAGAGCTAAGCGAGAGGCAAGATGACGGATACTGTAGTGCTGGAATTATGTACAGCACAGTACTGCACTTTAAATGCATTTGGGAAAATGCATTACATGACCATTGGAGTGGGAGCTGAAGTGAATTGCATAGTCGCTGGAACTGCATTGCATGTAAGCTAATGATTAGTTAAAAAAAGAGTTTGTGTTTTTAGCGTTTAGAATTGCCACTGCATTAGCAGCACAAAAAGCAATGCCAGAGCAGTGAGCTTAAGGAACAGTTTAATGTGACTTGTACTGTACATGTGGTTAATATCAAATATTTAAACTTAGTTTAGTTATAATTGTGAAGACAATGTTATCATCTTAATGATTCCAGGAGAGGTCATACAGCATGTTGGCAATATAGGGTCACATATTTTCAGGTCAAGTTTGAACTTGATTATGGAGCTGGTTCACTTCTTCTGCTAAAAAGACAGCCTTTTGTTTCTATAGGTTGGAAATGTCTGCTTAGTTTTCTGCTAAGCTTTTTCATATAACGTCTACTGTTCAAGGATGTAAAGATATGCTTATAGTGTATGGTGGAACGCTGTTCTGCATGGAAATCCATGCCTAGAACAGAGTTGTTGTGCTGTAGTAGAGATGTCAAAATATTGTCTTGCATTAGGGACGTCACTACAGCAGCTCAACAAGTTTGAATGCTGCTGCGTGACCACCTATCTATAACCACGCTTGGGATCATGGGGAAGATGTGTTTTTTCCCCCAATTTATAACCAGCATTTGTCAATGCCGAATGTTTGCTTGCTTGTATTTGCTCTGTAGGTGTTTGGTAATTATAGTGCAGAGGTGATAATTAATAATGGAACATTCCTAAGCAGTGACAGTGATGATGACTGCTCAAAGAAATAACAGTCATAGTTTAAATAAAAGAACAAAGTTGTGTAAAGCAGCCTGGGCTGGTTGGATGTGGGGTGCCAAAGCCAGAGTGTCACATGGAAGGCTGCAGTGCAGCACTTACAGTACAAGTACAGCTACAGGTAGGGTGGGCGTACAGTTCAGAAGAAAATAGCTGCTTGTTTACAGACTTGGCCTGGACTACCTGAATGAGCTCCTGTTCCCCTACTGTTCCAGGTGATAGTTCCACTCAACTGATGAGAGGTTGCTAGAGATTCCAAAGGTACCTTTAAAATAATTGGGGGGGGCATGCATTTATGTATGTGGCTCCAGCCCTTTGGAATTCTCTATCCCATTAGCTATGGAAGTGCACGTCCATAGGGGGTTTCAAGCAGGCCTTGAAAACTTACCTGTGGTGCCAAGCCTATTCTGATTGATTTTATTGAATTTTTACTGTCTATCTGTATTTATACTGTATTCTGTATTTTATCTTGTTTTATCTACCTTTTATGTTAAAACACCTTGATAATTTTGAAAGGTGCTTGATAAAGTTATTATTATTATGATGTCACTAATTAGCCATAGCTAACTATCATACCCATAAACTCATCTCTAGTGTGATATTTGACTACGTTATGTAATGTCTGAGTACTTTAAAAGAGAAAGATCTAGTTCTCATTTAAATTTATTTATTCATTTTAAAAACTGGTAACCAAGAAAGGCACATTGAGCTAAGGCTCATTTCCAGGTGTGACCCATGGGAGAGGGGCGATACAGTCAGGCAGAAACAATAGAGTTAATGCATACTATACAAATAAGGTACAAACAAATGTACTGCAACATGAAAAAAGTGCAAGATACCAAAAGTGGATGGGCCCACTTCTCAAAGCTGCCAGAAAGGTGGAAGGGGCTTGCCCCACAAGGAATAACACAAAGTGCCCCTTACAACGAATGATGCATAGTAAGTGAATCACAAATGCAGCCTGTGTCAACCACAGGATGTGTGCACCAAAGAGTGCTTGTGCTGTCCTTGTGGCACAAAATGGGATGTGGCATGTCACTAGGAGAATTGCGGCAGATTCAGGCTTACAAATCCCCCAATTTGGGATTCTTAAAACTCTCCCAGAGGGCAAATCTCTAAGTACCGTAAGACCAGCCAGGGCTGCTCTAAAGGTATTTAGAAATTTGCCTTCTGGGAGGGTTTAGTAACTTGTGCCAATGTGTCATGGTCACCCCTTCCCTGCCCTGATCCCCCTTCTATTAAAATAATCAGGTCAATTGTGGTCTAGTGGATCCCCCAACCTGATCTGCCTGAATAATAGAATATTCATTCCCTGGCGGTCTAGCGGACCCCTTCCTATTCCCAATCTGCCCATATAATACACATATATTTTTCTCTGATGGTCAAGTGGATCCACACCCCCCTACCCCAGCAGGCAGTGTCCTACCACCCACTCTCCCACATCCCATCCCTGAGCTGGCAATTGGCCTAGCCCACCACTCACCACCATGGCCAGCCTCTGATTGAACTGCAAGTAGCACATACTTTATACACAACATGCTGACTGATGGACAGCTCTGTCAATCAGTGAGCTTTGTTCTGTATGCAGAACGCACTCCTTGCAGTTTAGTCAGTCACTGGCCATGGTGTTGATTCGTGTGCTATGCCAGTCACCAGTTCGGGGATGGGACAGGGGGAATGGGGTGGTGGGTCACTGTCTACCTGGGTGGGGTCCACTAGGCCACCAGGGAAAAAATATATATATATATATATATATATATATATATATATATTCTATGGGCTGATCAGGAATAGGGAAGGGGTCCACTAGACCACCAGGGAATAAATATTCTCTTAATCAGGCAGACTGGAGCAGAGAGGGGGGGTCCGCTAGATGATGAGGGATCTGATTATTTTAATGATATGGTGACAGGGGCTGGGGGTGTCTGCTAGACCACCAGGGACAGTTATTTTATTATTTGAGCAGCTCAGGATGGGGGGTGGTGGTCTGCTAGACCACCAGGGACAAGAGTACTATAAATGAAAAGGAGATCAGGGCTGTGGGAGCTGCTAGGCCACCATCACCAGCAGAAAAAAGGAGGTCATAATTCCACTATACAAGACACTAGTGAGGCCGCACCTGGAGTACACTGTGCAGTTCTGGAGACCTTACCTACGTAAGGACATAGACAGGGTAGAGAAGGTTCAAAGGAGGGCAACAAAGATGGTGCATGGATTGCATCACAAGTCCTATGAGGACAGGTTGAAGGCACTGAACATGTACTCCCTGGAGGAGAGGAGGGAGAAAGAGGATATGATAGAGACATACAAGTATCTTACAGGGAGGAACAGGGTGCAGGAGTGCACTATTTTTAAGCGAAAAAGATGTTCCAGGACTAGAGGGCATGGGATGAAGTTGGAGGGAGGACGATTCAGAGGAAATGTGAGGAAGAATTTCTTCACAGAACGGGTGGTGGACAAGTGGAACACCCTGCCAGAGGAAGTGGTGGGGGCTGAAACAATCACGGGATTTAAGAATGCATGGGATAGACATAAAGGAATTCTGGATGTCAGGGGTAAGGGGCCACAGACTTCCTGGAAAACATAAACTGAACTTACAAACTTAAATGGGCAGACTGGGTGGGCCATAGGCCCTTATCTGCCGACACTGTCTATGTATCTATGTATCTATGTATGGGATTACTATTTATATCATGGGAATTGGGTTGTGGGAGGGTCTGCTAGACCGCCAATGATGGAATTACTATTAAGAGATCGGGGCGGGGGGGTGCTAGCTACCAGGCATAGAGTGGTGCACAGCTGCCCCACTGCTTGCAGCAACCCATCCATCTCTTAATCAGGCAGACTGGAGCAGAAAGGGGGGGAGATCCGCTAGATGATGAGGGATCTGATTATTTTAATGATATGGTGACAGGGGCTGAGGGTATCTGCTAGACAGCCACGGACAGTTATTTTATTATTTGAGCAGCTCAGGACTTGGGGGGTGGTCTGCTAGGCCACCAGGGACAAGAGTACTATAAATGAAAAGGTGATCAGGGCTGTGGGGGCTGCTAGACCATCATGTATGGGATTACTATTTATAACATGGGGGTTGGGTTGTGGGAGGGTCTGCAAGACCGCCAATGATGGAATTAGTATTAAGATATCGGGGCGGGGGGGTGCTAGCTACCAGGGATAGAGTGGTGCACAGCTGCCCCACTGCTTGCAGCAACCCATCCAGATGCACCGTCTCTTTGACACATGGACACAGTTGCCACAAGCTGTGCAACTTTGTTGTTGGAACTCTACCATTTAGAGAATCGTGTGCAGGGTCCCTGGTGCACTGGCAATCAGCATAAGTCGCCTTTGGCTCACCTTGTGCCGAGCTTTGAGAATCGGGCCTGATGTCTGGAATATGACATGCTCTATATCCTGAGATACACGCTCTACATCCTGAGTACCCAGATATTGCATACTGTAGCCAGATATTATGCTAGAGATGATAATTATCTGTTTTCCAATACTGGAAACAACAGATCACTGACTGGAATCTTTACGGTTGTGACTGATAAACAGGTACCTGATCTTATGCACCTTTATAGCAATAGTATTTATCAAGGAACAAGATGTTTAGCCAGAACTAAATGAATGTGATTATAACAATGGATTCTTCTATACTGTTAATTCATTTTTTTCCTGTATGATAACTGTCAGAATCCAATGAAAAGCATGTCATTGGTATATTGTATAAAAAAAAGTAGAATGGTTTACTTTTTAAGTGATAATTTAAAGCTACCTTTTGAGGTTGTCAAATAACAGAAGGGTATATATCCCCCCTGTTAAAAATACTGTGTGGTCATACTGCCAAAATTAAGAACCATAAAGAAAGATGGGGATCAACATAAATAAAATTACTTTTTGTAGTGTGTCAGATCATGCTAGAGGAAAGAACCTCTCCTCCATTGTTAAGCCTCTCTGTACTCACACTCCAGCACAATCAGTTGTGTGTTTGAATGTGATTTAGCTAAATGAATGCTTAATTTTAACTTTCAAAGAAAAATGTTGTTCAAATATCATTAAAGACAGAGGGAAAGAAAATGAAATACCTAATGAAACACCTTTCTGAGGTGCTTCTCTGTCCTTTTGTGCTGCTGTTGTTTTCTGTACCCCCATTCTGTGTCCCAGGCTCCCAGCTATAAGTGGCTTGTACTACTGGATGGGTGCATTTATTCACTGCTGCAGTATTGAACCTGGTGGAGCAACCGGTTTGCTTCTTTTACCACCTGGTTGCTATTTCAGTTGCATAGTCCATGAGAGAGGAGACCAGAGAGAAGACTTACATGCTGCTGCCAGTCAGCCCCTGTCATTGCCACTGCTAACCCAGTAACTGAAAGGACCCAAACAAACAATCAATCAAGTTTCACATGTTTGAGGAGACTGAAGAGACAGGGGGTGAAGTAAATGTTATTTACTGCTTTGCTAGCCAGCAGCTGCAGTTGCTGACGCTAACTGCTGACACCAGTTTGCTGAGATCCATACTTCCATCATGATTTTTCCAGTTCTTTCTTCCTGCTATAGTGCTGTTCCTTTTTAGGGCTGCAGTGGGCATAACCCTGCACACCTCTTGCATCAAAGAAGTTAGGACTCACCTGATACCGACTGAAGAACAATTAGAAGTTCCTTCACAGTTTCCTCTGCAGTTTGTGAAGCACTCCACTCTCTCCATTTGCATTTGCACAGCACTATTTTTCTTCAAGGAGGTCACGGCAGAACACAGCACAGTCCATCGTGTCCAAGGTGGCCAACAAACTATTACTCAAGCATGACTACTTGTGCATGCACAGTAGAGTTTGACAGCCATTTTTGACAAGGCAGACTGTGTCTTGTTTTGTTGTGACCTCCTTGAAAAAAATATGCAGAGGAGACTGTGCTTCTCTTTATATATATATATATATATATATATATATATATATATATATATATATATCTCTAATATAGAGGCACGGTTAGGGTTGAGTGTGCAGTTTAATGTTAAATCCCACATTTTGCACCTTAATAACTTTGCAACCCTTCAATGCATTTGCATTAAATTTGGCATGTGATGTCCTGTGGGATAGTTCTCTTAACTTGCCAAGTTATGTTTCAATCGGATGTGTGAATTTTGCACAGTGCATATGGAAAAAAGTGGGGTTTTTTTTGCTTTTTTTCACAAATTTTTCTTGAATTTCCCTCAGCGCCCTGCAGCCATGCCATTTAGAATGTTAGCCTAAAATTTTCAGGGTAGAAAGAGCTTACCTCAAGGAAAAAGTCAGCATTTGTTTGTTGAAAAAATATTATTCTGATCCAAAGTTCTTTAATCCTGTATCAAGGTCCGAAATGGTACAATGAACTACCTGCTGTCCTTACTGATACTACCAAGATTAGTACCTTCAAAGCTGGGCTCAAATCTCTCCTTGGCTCTAAAATGAATTGTACTTGCCTGTGCTAATGTGATAGTATCTCTCCCCCAGTTTTCCATTTACCTACCCGCCCTCAACATCTTTCAGCTATGTACCACTTTTTTCTTAACCTGTTCCCCTACTCCAATTACCTGACGATGGCCTCACTTGGTTGAAAGCTCCACCTCTCTTTCACCTCAGACGATGCCACCTTTGGTTGATCCCCCCAACCACCTCTTTTCTAATCAGTCTATCTGTTAATATTTACTAATTTGATGTGTATAAGTTCAAATTTCACTATTACTGCCTGCATATATGCTTCAATGTTTTTTCTTTTTTTTCCCTCTGTAAACCTCATATTTTTGTAATGTTTGTTCAGCACTGACGTGGAACCTTTCAAAATGAGTCCTTGACTCAAATGTATTAATCCCAAACTAAAATAAATAAATAACTAAATAAGTAAATAAATAAATACATTTTGAAAATTCATGTTCTGAGCATGCTCAGTTCAGTCTTTTGGATAGCTGCACAGCTGTGAACAAGGATTTTGGCTCATAAATGGGGATTTTGACAGCTCACAAATGGGGATTCATTAAATCCCCATTCGTGAGAACAAATTTCTCACTCGTGAGCCGCCATCTTGTTTTTTGGTTTTGCCCCAAAGAAACTGTTGTATGTTGCCTCACAGATACATTTATAGTTGACAACTGTATGAGTTTTGTTCAGGGAGACATTTTCTACAAGCCCACCTCTTTTGTTTACCTGACTTTAAAAAAAACGGTTGTTTTTTACTTTGGGAATCCCTATTCATGACTTGCTAAAAATCACTGTTCCTGAGGTATCAAAATTCCTATTCGTGAGCCGATCCCTGTTTGTGAGCTGTCAAAATCCCTATTCATGAGATAATGACCAGATGGTCCTATCTCATGAATGGGAATTGGCTCATAAATGAGGGTTTTGACACCTCACAAATGGGGATTCATCTTACTAATAAGGATTTTGACACCTCATGAATAGGGATTATACAAACAAAATTCTCATTCGTGAGCTGTCAAAATCCCTGTTCATGAGCCAATTCCCATTAGTAAGGTCTCAAAATCCCTGTTCGTGAGATGACAACCAGATGGTCAGATATGGCTATCTGGCTGTGAGATGAAGATCAGATGGTCAGATAGAGCCATCTGGTCCTCATCCCACCTCACGAACGGGGATCGAGTGATGAATGGGGATCCACAATGGTGGATTTCCCCAAACAAAAAATATCAGCCCCAGCACTTATTATTCAAATGCTGACATGAGGGTGCCCAATCCCCATGTCAGCTTGTATCTCCCCCTACCAATATGGCACACTGGGAGCCCACCCCAGTGTGCCAAATAAATATTTATTTTTAAAATGTAATGCTTCTGATACCAGGATGCCCACTCCCTGTGTCAGATGATGCCCCCCCAACAAAGCCAGTAGTCTTTGATTGCTGAGACAGGGTGCCCAATCCCTGTGTCACCATGTATCTACCCTTCCTCACTAATATGACACACTGGGAGCCCACCCCAGTGCACCCAACTATGGATTTACATTTTGAATACCTGTAAATACAGAAAACTGTCCCATGATGTCTTTAAATTTTTTTTTGAAACCTGCACAAAAAGAAAACAGTCCCTCATCCTCTCCCAGTCTTTCCTCCCTCCTACCCACTCTCCCACTAAGCACCCATCTCCCCACCTCCCTTACCCATACTTACCTCTAGAGGTCAGGAGCAGCAATCTTCTCTGGACCAGGACACGTCTGCACTTTTCAAAGCTGAACCGCAAACTGAAGAATCAAAGGTAAGTGCCGTATAATAGGGGTTTCAACTTAGGTTGATATCGTAGCCATTTTTTGGAATTTTTGCCCCAAATTTTCAACATGGGATTCTTGGGACCCCATCTCATGAACACTGGCACTGTCATTTTGTTATTCAGTCCTGAAAGGTGATTTCATGGTAACTGTACGGGATCACCTTTCAGTACCGATTAATGAGACGACAGTGCCACTGCTCATGAGGTGGGGTCCCAAAAGCCTATGTTGCAAATCTGTTGCAAAAATTAATAAAAATGACTGTGTTATGAGCATGCATTGTGGAATTTCTATGCACGCCCATAACTTCAACAGTTTTTACTATTTTCATTCCAGATTGACAACATTGCTAATTTTTCACATCTCCTTATAAATAGTACAGCTGTCATTATTCACATCCTGCTGGATGGCACAAAATGGCATGGTCACTGTGTGAAATCAGCTTTTGGGATGGATTAACAAAATCACAGTGCCACTGTTCATGAGGGGAGGTCTCAAAAAGCTCATGTTGAAAATCTGGTGAAAAAAACAAAGAAATTACTTCATCATGAGTGTCCGTTGTGCAGTTTCAACACACGCTCGTAACTTTGCCAATTTTTACTATTCTCACTCCAGATTTTTAGCATTAACATTTTTTTTACATCTCCATATTAATAGTTCAGCTGTCACTTTTCACATCCTGCCTGAAACATATTTTCTCACCTGTAGCACAGAATGGCATGGTCACTGTGCAGACTCAACGTTTGGGATGGATTGACAAAATCACACTGCCACTATTTATGAGGGGATGTCTCAGAAAGCATATGTTGAAAATTTGGTGAAAAAATCCCAACAAATGACTACATTACGAGCTTGCATTGAGCAATTTCTACGCACTGTCATAACTTCACCAGTTTTTCATGTTTTCACTCCAGATTTTTAACATTATCATTTTGTTACACCACCTCATAAATAGTACAGTTGCAGGTTTTTAAATCTTGCCCAAAATGTTTTTCTGCGCCTGTGGCTTAAAATGGCATTACAGTTGTGCAGAATTACATTTTGATAGGGATTTGAAAGTTTTCTGTACTGGGTACATGTGGTGAGGTGATAAGAAGGTTAGGCTGAACATTTGGAGTGAAAATTATTTAAGATGTCACAGTCATGATGATTTCTTGCAATTTCACTATGCCTGCTTGTAACTTAATGTGTGGAAGTGCAGGGGTCAGAGACTCCTGTGTTTCCACAGTTACATACATATGTTCACCTGTGTAGGGATAGGTGCACAGGGTCCAAACGACACTGCGCTCCCACTGTGACATATAGATACTGTTGTACTATCTGGATGGGGGGTGGGAGTGTAGGGTCTGAGGAACCCTGTGCTCCCATAGTAAAATAAAGATACTATTATACTATCTCAGAAAGTGAAGAAATAAATTGCAAAAAACTTTGTTAATGCATCAGTTAGGGTTAAAGCAACAAAAGTGGGGAAATGAGACATTAGGGTTGAGACCCTAAACCCCCAACCCCCCACCCCTCCATCCTCCACTGACCTACGGACACTGGGGTGTGCCATGGGATCATGAAGCCCAGCTCTCACCCCATTCCACATATAAACAGGATGACATGGTACAGTAAAGGAGAATGGGGTTAGAGTTAGGCCTCATGACCTCATGGCATCTGTTGGTCAGGGGAGGATAGGGGTAGGGTGGTTGGGGGGTTAGGATCTCAACCCTAATATCTCATTTCCCCACTTTCATCATTTTAACACTAACTGATGCATTAATGAAGTTTTTTGAAACATATAGATAGATAGATAGATAGATAGATAGATAGATAGATAGATAGATAGATAGATATTCTCTGCAAAAAAACTTCATTAATGTACAATAAGGGTTCCTTATTCCTATACTTCCTCAAAAAGTGGGGACATTCTCTCAAAAAAACTTCATTAATAGACCATTAGGGTTCCAGTGTCAAAAGTAAGGAAATATATCTTAGGGTTCCCAACCCTAAGACCCCACCTCCACCCTCAGTTTCCAACCCTAACACCCCACCCCCACCCTGCATGCAGGAACAGGTTTGAGGGGTGTGGCTTGGGGTTGTTAACCCTAATGCTCACCCCATTCCAAGAGTATGAAAGCTAAGATAGGTACAGAATAAAAGAATGGGGTGGGCATTAGGGTTCACAACCATATCTCCCCACCCACACATCCAACTGGAACAAAACTTATCAAGAGATCTTTGTTCCCTGATGGCACATATCATAGTTCATACAAATCACCAGAATGGTTGCAAAGGTATTAAATCAAAAAAGTTCAGTTTAACATAGATGTAAAGAAAGAATGTTACAAAAATGGTGATGTACACATTTTGGGACTCCTTATCTCCACACCTGAGAAGTCAACTTGACCAAAACTTGCCACATCAAGAGATTTGTGGCTCCTAATGGGAACTGATGAAAGAATTTGACAAAAAAACAGTAATTTGCACATTTTGGGACTCCATATCTCCTCACTCGCACATGCAACATAAATTAAACTTGCTACATCAAGAGATCCTTGGTCCTTGATGGGGCTTGCCAAATTTCTTTCAAATTGCCTGAATAGTTACAAATTTAGTAAAACACAAGGGCCCAGATATTCAAACTGTGCAATTTTATGGCCCAGGCCCCAGCGCAGCTCAAAATAGTTGCACAGGGGTGTGGCCAGGGTGATATTCAACAGAGTTGCGCTATGGCATAACTTCTTTGAATATTGCCCCCTGGCCACACCCACTGTGCATGATGCAGTGGAACTGCACCAGTGTAAGTGGTCAGAGTGGAGCATTGAGATGCGGTGGTGCAAGTTCCATTGCGCCATGCACAGCACCTGTGATATTCAAAGGGTGACATGCAAATGGGGCCATAATTTATGCAAGGCACACGGGGGGCCATTTGCATCTGAATATGGCCCTTTTTACATGCCATTAGCATGCAGGTGCGCCGAGCCTCGGCGACTTGCACCTGACGCCCTGCCAGGCAGCAGCCGTTCGGGACCGATGCCCCATGCAGCCTGATCATGGGCAAAACAGCAGTGTTCCCCCCACCAACCTGATCGCGGGCAGAACAGTAGTGTCCCCCCACCAGCAGCCTGATCGCAGGCAGAACAGTAGTGCTCCCCAGCAGCCCGATCGTGGGCATAGCGGTATGCTTCCCCATTTGCCTGATCGTGGGCATAACCAAAATGTCCTCCCAACCCCGAGTAGCCCGATCACGGGCATCAGACCTCCCCAAAGTCCAATATCCCTGCTGGTCCAGTGGACCGCGAGTAGCCCGATCGCGGGTGGCATCCTCACTCCCCCACATCCAAAATCCCTAGTGATCTAGTGGCCCCCTTCCCACCTGCCCATAGATCTCCACCACCCCGCTCCCCCCATCAGCTGGTGGGCAGCAGCACCCCACCCACCTGCCACACTGCCCGCCAACTGACAGCTCGGTAGGGCTGCACACCTATTGGTTCAGAGCATGAGCCAATGGGCGTGCAGCTCATACCGTGCAAGTCAGTCCAGATATGTGAATGAAATTCATTCACATATCTGGATTGACTTATACGGTATGGGCTGCACACCCATTGGCTCATGCTCTGAACCAATGGGCATACAGCCCTACTGAGCTGTCAGTTGCAGGCGGCGTGTGGCAGGCAGGTGGGGTGCTGCCACCCGCTGGCTGATGGGGAGCAGGGTGGTGGGGCTCCATGGGTGGGTGGGGTGTGGAACCACTAGATCACCAGGGATTTTGGACATGGGGGTGAGGATGCCACCCATGATCGGCTACTGCGGTCCACTGACCACCAGGGATATTGGACTTTGGGGAGGTCTGATGCCCGCGATCGATCTACTCGGGGTGGGGGATGTTTCAGTTACGCCCGCAATCTGGCTAATGGGGGAAGATACAGTTATGCCCACGATCGGGCTGCTGGGGGACACTTCAGCCCACGATCGAGACATGGGGGGGTGCCACCAGGTGTGGCGGCAAGTCCAGGGCCACCCATAGGTGACAGCTGCTGTATTGCGTCCTGCAATGTGGCAGCTCACCTGTGGGTGGCCCTTGACTTGTTCCTTTATTTTTCAGTGTAATGTTGTGCAGGCGATGGTAGGGGTTGTGCCTGCTTAACTCTGCACTGCCTGGGCTGAATATCGGGATGTGCAGTTTATGCATGATTCCTCCCCCTTTGGTTGCACATGCCTTCATTATCATTGCACTGTTACTCAGCATGATTTGGGGGCGCAACTGCCTCCTGCTGAATATCGCAGAATGGTGCATTTCAGACTTGTGCAGGCTCAACCCTATTGTGCATGGCTCAACTCTTTTGAATATCTGGGCCAAGATGTTCAATTTAACACAGAAGTGAAGAAAACGTTTGACAGTAATGGTTATTTACAAATAGTGGGACTCCATATCTCCACATCTACGAATTCAATTGGAAGGAAACTTACCACATCAATCAATCTTTAGTTTCTAATGGGGCATGACAAATTTCATACAAATCGCATTAAGGCTTGCAAAGTTTTTAAAGCACAAATATTCTGTTTAACATAGAAGTGAAGAACTTGACAAGAAACGGTGACTTACACATTTTCAAATTTCATGTCTCCACATCCACAAATCCAGCTAAA
The DNA here is from genome assembly GCA_016271365.2 of Neoceratodus forsteri. Lineage (NCBI taxonomy): Eukaryota > Metazoa > Chordata > Ceratodontiformes > Ceratodontidae > Neoceratodus > Neoceratodus forsteri. The sequence continues at coordinate 83,311,787 of CM057453.1, forward strand.
ACAAACTTGCCACATCAAATGATCCTTGGTCCCTGATGGGGCAGTCCAAATTTCTTACAAATCACCTGAATAGTTGCAAAGTTATTAAAGCACAAAATATTCAGTTTAATATAGAACTAAAGAAATAATTTGACAAAAAAGTGGTGATGTACACATTTTGGGACTCCATATCTCCCCACGCTCACATCCAACTGAAACAAAACTTGGCTGATCAAGAGATCTTTGGTCTGTGATGAGGCGTGCTAAATTTCATGCAAATTGCAAGAAAGGCTGCGAAGTTATTAAAGTACAAATTGCAATCAAATCCTGTTCCCCAATCAAAGAATCCTGTTTCATGATCAAGAAATCCTACTTCCCATGATGCATCAAACTTTTCCCATAGGAAATAATGGGACATTTTAAAATGTAATAACTTTTGAACTGATAAGTTTCAAACCAAAACTACACACCATCTTTGTGCAGCGGCACGACAATTTGACAAAAAGTGGTAATTTTCACATTTTTGGGCACTACATAGCTCAACACCCACACATCTGACCAGAATGAAACTTAGCAGATCAAAATATCATTATTTCCTGAAAGCACATGCAATCACGCAATCAATCAATCAATCAAAATCTTTATTTATCCAGGCGAACATCATGGAGCAGAGCTCTTTTACAAGATGGACCTGGTTAGAACAGGGTCGGGTAACATCCATCATAAAAACATATAAATACATGTAAATAAGTATTTAAACACAAACACAATGGTGCAGTAATAGGGGAGTCAAATGATAAAAGGAAGACAAGGCAAGCCATAACAGAGGAGGATTCAAATACAAGGGGGCAGGTTCACCATTGAACCATGCAACTGTATATAAACCATGTTCTCTGCATAGAAGTACCAGTTAGTTCATTTAACAGGGACAGTCACTAGTACTAGCCATGAAAATGGCTTGGAGAACCACCAACTAACGGCAGATGGGGTACTAGGAGGGGTATGTAATATGTAAGTGAAGGATAAACATTGTGAGAAGTGAAGTCCCAAGGATAGGTCGGTAGAACTGATGCAGCGGTGGGGACCTACGGGGAGAGGGAAAGGGGAGTTAGGACTTTTATAGTATGATTGCGTGTAGATTGTGGATGAGTGCAGTATAGAGTTGTGAAAAGAAGGCTGGAGAAAGTGGGAAGATAGACTAGTATCAAAGGGAGGACAGAGGCATCAAGGTGTCACATGAAAGCATGATGACAGACCAGGGCCAAGGAGAAGACAAGCACTAGAAGTAATTCGTTCATGGTTAAATGGTACAGGTTAGCATGATGACAATCCATGGTCATGGGAAACAATTGCACTGATCATTTCTGAGATGTGAATATAAGAGCTTGAAAGATGAGATGCTGATGGGTGACCTCAGTTTCAGTTTTTTTTGCAATTTATTCCACAAGGAGGACAGTGTAAAGCTTATAGCAGCCCTGCCAAAGTGAGAGTTAACTTTGGGAACCATCAGTTGGAGAGATGTGCAACTTCTCAGGGCGTAGATGCCTGTTGGTTTTATAGGAAGACAGTCTGTAATGTGTTGGGGCAGTTTTTTGGAGATAGCTCTCAGGGTCCATAAGGCTGCATTTTTATCATGCCTGAATTGAAGAGAACTCCACCCCACTGATTGATATGGGGAGCAGTGGTGAGTGGAATAAGGCAGGCCTGTGATGAACCTCAAAGCTCTATGTTATAATGTGTCAAGTTTGGTGAGGTAGGAAATGGGACAGTGACCGTAGAGGATGTCAGCATAATCTATCAAGGATAGAAAGGTTGATTGTATCAGCTGTAGTTTGGCATCTCTAGTTAAGAAGCGGATTATCCTAAAGAACAGGCCAAGTCTCTGTCGTAATTTTTTGAGTAATTCTTCAACATGCTCTACAAAGGAGAGCCTATGGTCCAGCCATACTCCCAGGTATTTGAATTTAGGGACAAATTCCAACTTCTCGCCAAGAATTGTAGTAATCTGCGGCACAGCATCTGATAGGGTGGAATTTACCATTTGGGCAGAGGGAGAAAAAGAGCATTGCTTTTATTTTCTTGGAGTTAAGTAATAGTTTTTTGTTTAGGAGTTGGTGTTGCAGCAGGTTAAACTCAGACTGAAGGTCATTACATGCAGATTGTAATGATGAGCAGCTTACGTAAAGAACTGTGTCATCTGCAAATAGATGAATGTTGGACTTAGTTATGCTTTCATCAGTGTTATTGATGTATATTGCAAATAAGATCGGTCCTAAGATAAAACCCTGGGGAACACCTCTTAGGAGAGGTTTGAGAGTTGAGAGATCTCCTTCCGCTTTCACCTGCTGGAAATGATCAGAGAGGTAGTTGTTGAACCACTGTAAAGATAATGGGTCAGCACCTAGTGAGGTTAGGGAAGAGAGTAGCAGAGAATGGTTGACAGTGTCGAAGGCATTGTGCAGGTCCAAGAATATGGTGCAGGTGTAATTCCTGTTGTCTAGCTCTCTTTGCCAGTCATTAGTCACTTTGGCAAGTGTTGTGATTGTGCTATGTTTAGCTCTAAACCCTGATTGGACTGGATTAAGCAGATTATTAGTTTATAGATACTGGCTCAGCTGTTTACTTATGACTTTTTCCAGTAATTTTGACAAGATTGGGAGAATCAAATTGGTCTGTAATTATTTAGATCACAGGGATTTCCAGACTTGAACAGGGGTATGATGTGCGCTGTTTTCCATATTGAAGGAATGGATCCTTGAGTTAATGATAGGTTAAATAAATGGGTTATGTGCATGGCTAACACGTGGATGGCCACCTTTAAGAAATATGGGTCGAGGGTATCTGCACCTGCACTTTTTTTACATCCAGTTTTAGCAATAGGTCATCAACTTCTTTCAGAGTAGTAGGACGCAAGGAGAAGACTGAATCAGTGACGCAAGGATCTGCACCTTGATTATCCACATGAGAGCATATCAAATTCACAGGGGAATTGTCGAAGGCTAAGCCTGCAGTCGCAAAGTGATTATTGAAGGCATCCAGGACTTCCAGTCTGTCACAAATCGTGTTGTTGTTTAAGGAGATTTCATCAGGTAGTGAGCTACCAGATGTTTTACCAGACAAGTCCTTGACGGTTTTCCAAAATTTTGTAGGATTTTTGGAGGCAGAGAGAAATCCAGAATGATAGTATGCAGCTTTTGTATCTGTAACCATTCTAGTACATGAGTTTCGTGCCCTTTTGAACTTGCACCAGTCCACAGCAGACTGGGTTTTGCATGCTTTTTTCCATAGGTTATCTCTTTCAGTCAATGCAGATTTTAATAATGGTGTGAACCATCTACACGCATTGTTTGCTATTCGCACCTTGACTATAGGGTCATATTTATTTAGGGCGTCTAGGATAATTTTGCTGAATATGTCGAATGCTGATTGTGTGTTTTTTGCCAAATAGAACTCTTGTCAATACAAGGAGTGTTTCAATTTGTTTATGTAGGCAGTGAGATCAAAGTTCCATCTACAGCTCTTGCCAGCAAACTTTGGCGAAGTAGTAGGTTTGTTGCTTGATCTTATGCAAGCAATAAATGAGTGGTCACTGATATCACTGAAGAAGGAGCCGACTAAGGAGAAGAGATGTGGTTTATTCACTAGGATAACATCTAGCAGGGAGCTGTTATCCACATTATTTTTACTTACTCATGTTGGTTCGACAATGAGTTGCGATAATCCATGAGTGTCACAGAAAGCTATGAGAGGAGCGGCGGTTTTAGATAGCCAGTCTAAATTAAGATCCCCAAGAATAATTATTTCTGAGAATTGTTGTTCGATGATATTACTCAGATGTGGTAACAATTGTAGATCGGCAGAAGGAGGTATATAGCACCATATGATACATAATGTTGAAGTGTGTGAGATGGTGACTTGAAGAGACAGACATTCATAAGCATTTGCAACAGATAAAGCACTCTGACAGGATGCCGTGTACCTATTCTTGACATAGATGGCAACCCCTCTACCCCAGAGTGTCTGGCTGCTCTAAATAGTAAATAGTAAATAGTTAGGGATATTGACTTCCCTGTCGGAGGTGGCCGGTCTAAGCCAGGTTTCTGAAACCGCTAGGATGTTTGGTCGAGGAGGACCCAGACCTAGATAATGGAGAACTTTTTTAACAGACTGCATACATTAATGTGGAGGAAACTCATGCCTTTCAGTCTGGCAAGGTCAGAGGATGATATGATTGCAGCTGGTGGCCCCGGATTGAGCTCCATATTTCCTGAGCACAGTAGAAGAAGGAGTAAAAGTTTTCTTAGAGTGACAATAGTAAGCTTCATACTGGTAACCCCTTTACGTCGTTGTGGGCTATTGTCCTGGGGGGGACGTGCCCCAACATTTTTTGCCCTTCTCACTAAGGGTGGCAGAGACGAGTACTCTGACTGCTATCTGTAGAGGTGATGCCTTTATGATGTTGGCAGAAGTCATAAGCTGAGGTGGTAATTCATTTTGTGTACCAGCGTTGAAGGTAATATGAAAATAGTGTTGAAGAATTGGGAAGTTGAAAAGGAATATATCCAAGTAGGGGCAGGAACTAGTTACAAAGCAGATCAGATTAGTATCCACAGTAATAAATGCTTGAGGTGGCATATATTGGGCATGCGGTATGAGATAGAAGAAGGACCAGAACAGGATCCACGATTTGACACACATAGTGGAATAAGGATGGGGAGGCTAGAGAGGAGTGAGCTAGAAAGCCGGGGTGGGGTTTATGTGTATTTAATCAGGACCGGGGGGGTGAAAAAATTGGCAGCTAGGGTTCCCTTCCTGGAGGTAATCAGTCCCTGAAGGCAAGTCTGTACCTGCGTTTCTGTGAGGGGCTGGTGGCTTCAGACCTGGACTGCGGGTGGCAGTCTGGCAGGTCGGGTTCGTCAGAAACCCACGACTGGAGAATTAAATAAGAAAGTCAGTGGGGGTGGGGCTGCTCATGGAGTTAAAAAAAAATGCAGACTGGCTTAAACGGGGAAGGAGTGTGTTGCAGACCAAGATGTTAGGCAAGGTGCCTCCAAGTCTGAGTGAGCAATAACAGGGCTATTTAAAACACAACACTAGCGTAAAAAGGTGAAGGGGGTTTCAAAGGCCTGTGCTGAGATTGCTACTGGTCTTATGAGGGACACAATACAGGCATTTACATTAAATTAGAAAACTTCAGCTATAAAATACAAACAAGACAGTTTTAACAGAAAACATAATCTAACACAATATAATCAAACATTAACAGCGCAGAGCTATATGAAGCCAATTGGAGTGCTCCTGGGGCTGACTGCAGCCAGTGGGCCACAGCAGTAAAAGACTCTGGATTTAAATCCAGAGACAATTGTCCTCATGTAAAGAAAGCAAAAATTGGAAGCTAGGGCTCCCTTCCTGGAGGTAACCAGTTCCGAAGGGCAAGTCCGTACCTATGATTCTGTGAGGGGCTGGTGGCTTCAGACCTGGACTGTGGGTGGCAGTCTGGCAGGTCAGGTTCATCAGAGAACCATGACTGTGGCTCTCAGGCTACCTGCATTTCTGTGAGGAGCTGGTATCGGGCTGAGAGTGGTCCACTGGACCACCAGGGATATTGGATTGTTTTATTTACACTTATGCCCACGATCAGGCTGTGAGCAATCCACTGGACCACCAGGGATATTGGAATTCTTTTTTTGAACTTATGCCCATGATCGGTCTGCAAACGGTCCACGGGACCACCAGGAATATTGGACGGTTATTTATTTATTTATTTATTGAATTTTGATGACCGGGTAGGCCCACTGGGCCCCGGAGGTCCCTTTTTCAGGGGTGACCCGGGAAGTAAACAGTACATGAAATAGAAGACAGTGGTACATATACAGGCTGAGGGTTTACAGTATGCAGCAGCTTTCAAATCCATGAGGCATAGCCTTCTTATCTATGGGTTGTAAATGTCTAACTACTTAATCTGTTGTTCATTTGTTCATGATACAGGGACATACTAAGTAATGAGACAGTACCATGAATTCATTAGGTAACATACATCTAAGAATCAAAGGATATTTTCTATAAAAGAGAGGAGAAGTAAGTGCTAACTGTTCAGTGGGTAGAGATTAAGTATGGTAGAGAGAGCTGACACAGGGTCATTATTGTAACTCAACAAATGCCCGTGATCGGTCAGTGGGGCACATTGCTGCACTGTGCAGGGGGTGTTGGTCCACGACGGCTGCTGCCTGGCAGGGCGCCAGGTGCAAGTCACCGGGGATTGGCGCACCTGCATGCAAATGGGGCCATAATGACTTTATGCAAATGGCCCCATTGCTGCCATACGTTATGTTCCATTTGCGTGGCGCTTGTTGAATATGCGTTGTTAAGAGAGGTGCAACGGAACTTGCACTAGCGCATCCCCTTGCTCCACTCTAGCCACTTGCGCTGGCACAGCGCAACTGCACCATGCACACTGCGGGTGGTCAGGGTGCGATATTCAATGATGCTGTGCCATGGTGCAACTCCGTTGAATATCGCCCAGTCAACGCCCCTGTGCAGCCAAGTTGCTCTGCATCCAGGCTTGCGCCACAGCCTGGTGCAGTCTGAATATCAGGACCAGAAAGGAAAATAAATGTTGTTAGTCCTTCACACCTTCAGAACACAAGATATTATTCTTCTTCCTTCAGACAACATTAAAGATTTCCTGCAGTCTCTCCTTTACATGGAACAATGTGAAAACTGGCACACTCTCAATAGAACCTTCCTTCACTGTGATCAGAAAGCTACTGATCACCACACCTACAGAAGCCCCCTACAGGAGCACTTTTTAAGTCAATTAGGGGTGACCTCATAAGTCATGTGACACCCTAATTAAGTCAAATAAATGAAAATTGTACTCATTTTTCAAGGATATAATTATATTTTAAACCCTTTAGCATCATGATACCATTGTTAGGAATCATATACATAGGTACCTCTCTCCCCCCACTGCCACAGAACCCAGCTATAGGCTTAATTATAGGGTTATGATGTCAGAACATTTGCTTAACTCCTGCCCTTATGACATCACACTGTCTGGAGTCTATATAACCAGGCATTTCGGGGCAGCTTGCCCTGTAGAAGGACCTTACAGCAAGATACAGACCTCTAGGTAAAACAACTTTCCTTTACAAATGTGAAAAGTATAAGGATAAACCAAACTTATTTAAGAACAAATAACAGTCTATAACCTTAGCATGGAAAAGAGAGATGAGGGGCGTGCTCCCTATTTGCCTCCATATAAGGTTATAGCTTTTTATTTGTCTTTTTGTTCATATAAGGAAAACATACATAAATGAACCACTGTAGTATCTATATTTTACTTCACATATTATGGCACTCTAATCTTTGGATATGCATTGTTTTCTTCACAAAACCCTTGCTTTATACTTCCAGAACATTTTATTATTTTTCTCAAACAGTTTATCTGGCGCTGCACTTTCAGCCGACACCTTGCTGAGGAACTCAGCCTTCTAAAACTAAAAAGGCTTAACTTCAGTTCTTTAGGGCTTATTAGAATCAGCACTATAGCAACCCAACACAGTTGCTTTCATTTCCTCCTAAATGTAAACTTAAATGTTTGGATACAAGGGTATTAAACTCATACAGTAATTGTACAAGTTCTATAGTACTATCCTGCAAACCTATACTTTGTTTGTGTTGCCTAAAACCTTTTTTTTTTTCACTGTTTGCAACAATTTTACAGTCTCAGATTTCCTTACTGACTAATTGAAATTGCAGCTGAAGGCTTTTTCCACAACCCATCCCTCTGCTCATTTTGAGGCTTCTTTTAAGTGACACATCTCCTTTTTTGTATTTTTTATTATTCTTGAACACAGGGCTCCTATCTTGTATGCCCTTAGTGTCCCTGATTCAATTTCAGCCCCTCTTTTATATATTATAACAAGATGCAATTTTTTTATATCAGAGCAAGAAAGTGATAGTAAAGGCAAAGTAGAAAATTGCCAGGTTGGCCACCCTGACAAGAAAATTAGGATAGATAAGAATAAGCAGCAGAAGACAGGATAGAGTGAAAGTAGAAACCAAAAAGGGGGGGGAGGGGTTATCGCATCTTCTCTGTGTCAGCTTTATCCTTCAAAACTGGACCTCCTGTTACACAGAGGGAAAGAGAAATGGGAACGATGTAGTGCCAGTTGATGGGGGGGGAGCTCTGATGACATGTCTACAGTGCACATAAACACCTTATGACGTGTCTACTAAGTGTATAAATGTGAGATTTCACATTTATACACATAGTAGACACATCATCAGCAGTTTATCTCATGATAACACCCTTTATCAGTAGAGATTTAGCTCCACCCCATTGCATATATATATATATATATATATATATATATCTATACATACATGTAGAAGCCGCTTAAGTGGGATGGCATGGTGGATTGCAAATTTTCCCACTTAAGTGACCGTCCCAGGAAAGAGAAGTTGAGTACTGAACTCGTGGAGCCCTGATTCGGATGTACGTGGAGCTGTAGTCTGTGTATTGGGCTGGTTAACTGTTTCATTTATGACACACAGTCCATTTTGTTGTTTTTTTTAGTGCTAATGCTTGTGACAGTGATAGTGTTTTTTTTCCTTTTAATGCTTGTGACAGTGATACAGTAGTGTGTTGTTTTTATTTTAGAGCACTATAAATGTCTTTTTGTTACTCCCTCCTTTGTCTCCATTGTCTCCATCGTCAGACTGGGCAAACTGAGCATACTCAGTGAACATCGGGTACATTGGGTACATCAGGTGCAAAGTTAGGGCAGGGGCAGTTGTTGCTCCTGAAGTGGATAGTACTTGATCCTGTAGTTCTGGTGCAGAGATTGAAGCACTGGTGGATCCAAAACAATCTGTGATTCTTTTCTGTCTTTTTTCCTGTACGGCATGTGCTTGGATTGTTTACTCAGTTTCAAACAGAAACTCCCATGTTTGTGCTTTTCCAAGGTGCTCACACCAGAGCATTGCTGAACGCAGTCCGGTGAGAGCCTCACTGGAAAGGACTATAGCTTTGGTATTGGAGATGTCTTCGCTGTCGTCCTAAAGTAATCCTCCAGTTTCAACAAAACAAGCCTGTCTCATCTGCATTAAATACATCTGCCAGTGAAAAACCTGCAAGTAGACCAGGCAGGACATCAGACACCCAGGAGCTTGCTGCTGTTGCATCAGCATACTTTTTCCCACCATGCTCCCTTTTGAAGATGATTTGATGGTGCTGCTTCCATCTAGACAGCCAGCCATCAGTTGCTTCAAACCCAACATGACCCATTTGTCTAGCTAAATCATCGGCTTTTGATTTTAGCATAGGGCCAGATATCCAAGCTCCTTTCTCAAGAGCTTGTAAAAACCACAGTAAGAGGGCATCATCAACATCACTGTCTTTGCCCTCCCTTTTTCTTTTATGGCCTGGGTTTGAATTTGCATGCCATTCGGCGAGAATAGAGTCCCGGTTCTTGCTGATCCTCCCTGCATGACTTTTTGAAATTTTAAACTCAGCTACTATGGAGGGCAATGATCGGGTTGAGTCATTCAGTGCTTCAACAACCCGAACATGAGCAGTGAGAGTGAGTTCATTGCATGGCACAGACATCATGGAGAAAAGGCAAAGTCAACAGCACAGATAGAGTAAGCAAGCTGCCCAGTGAAAGGCCTTTGTTTAATGAGCTACTGCTCATATTTTTCAGCTGATTAATGTAATTATTGTAATTTGCATCTACTTTAAGCAATTTAATGCTGCAGAATTTCACTGTCAGGTGTCCCAAAAAACTGAAATTGCTTGTTAGCTGCATCCCTCTTAAAGGAAATATCACACATATGTTTAACACCAGCTTAAAAGTGTTTCTAAGGGAACGTCTCGCTTAAGCAGTCATCCTGCTTAAACGCATCCCGCTTAGTGGCTTGACTATATATATATATATATATATATATATATATATATATATATATGTGTGTCAAAGAGTCGTGGAAAAGGATGGATGTAAAGTCAGGATTTAAGGTTTAAATAGCCAAGCAAGGCCAATATTTTATTTACAGCCAGAAATAAAAATTAAAGCAGACTGGAAAACCGCAAAAATAAAACAAAAGCATAACATGAATAACAGTTCTCTAGTAAACAACCGGAGCTCCAGATGAGGTCAGCACTCCACCAATCTCTCCACTCATCTTCAAACAAACATACATTCTGTTACAGGAAGTGTTGGATCACTGTTTCTATCTGGTCCAATTTACAAAACAAATATAAGTGCTCCCTGTTTTTGAGACCTACAAAACCTACACCCTCACTGTACACTCTTAACACAAGTGCTTTCTTTTACCTTATTTGAATTCAGTTTTCTTACTTTGTCTTTCTTGCATTCATTCATGAACTGTAGTGTTTGACTGCTTTCTTGCTTGCAACTCTGCCACATACAAATATTCTGCTGCAAGACTGGCTTATGGTTGTGAGGGACAAGAGAAAGAAAAACAATACAACATAAGGTGCTAGCATGGGGGGGGGGTAACCCCAGGAAACAGAAATAATGCTAAGCACTTCAAGGGAGACACCAGTTTATAGAGCTTTTCTAAACCTTCCAGTAAACTTACAGGGTACAGCTATCGTCTCCCCAGCTCAGCAGTAAAAGCAATTATGCTTTTATTCCCTAAAGACAGCACACTCTGTGTGCTATATTCTAGCCACTTTTTAAGCCTAACACAACCGTGGTTGCTGCATTTTTAAATTTTTATTTGAGCTTTTGACTTCAGACAAAAATAGAGGCTCATGAAAAGGGGGGGGGGTGGTACCAAGGGTCAGAAGACCAATGTATACTGGGTCCATGTAGTGATAGCAGAGAACCTTCCCAGTTGGCCTAACTGGAAAAGGGGGGAAAAGACAGAGTTACATCAAAGTGCAGAGGATGAGAAAGGTGCTGTTGCAGCAGACTGTGGTAGGAAAAAGAAAAGAAATGGACACCAGTTAGCACACAGGGTCTCAGCAGCCTGATGACTATATATACATATATATGTATGTGTATATATATATATATATATATATTTGTTTTCTCCTGCCCACTTAACCCTCCTTCTCAGCACCACTCCCCAGTAACATAACAGTAACACTGAGGGTGCCCAGTCCCCCAGCATTGTGGTGAGGAATCCTCAGCCTTTTTTTTTTATCAACCCCCCCCCACTACTGCGCATGGGCAGTTATTTTTTTTCCTTTTTTTAAATATGTATTTTGTCCCACTCACCCACCCAACCCTAACTCTCAGCACCCACCACCACACCCTTACCAGAAACATAACTGTGACACTCGGGGTGCCCAATCCCCCAGTGTCCCCATGAGGAATCCTTGGGCCATTTTTTTAAAACCCTGTAAAAAGAAAACCATCCACTGATGTCTTTGGAGGCTGTAACTGCCTCAATTTGACCCTCCCACTCAGCACCCACCACCCCGCACCCCCCAAGCCCTTACTTACTCATCAGGGGTTCAATGCGTTAATCCACTCTGGAATGCAGACACATATTCAGTCCTCAAAGTCAGACCATGAATTGAAGAAACAGGTATGCTGTTCAATGTACTTCAATGGTGTTTTGAGCTTAGTGGCATAACTAGGGCATTGTTGCATATTTTTTGGCAAAACATTTCAACATGCCTTTCTTGGGACCCCGCCTCATGAAGAGTTGCACTGACATTAGACAATTCTGTCTCAAAAGGTGATTTCACAGACTCTGTGTGAAATCACATTTTGGGCAGCAGTTGAAAATTTTCTCATCCCTTGTTCATGAGGTGAGGTCATAAGAAGACTGTGTTGAAAATTTGGTGTAAAAATATTAAACAACAAAGTTATGAGCATACGTTGAATTTTGCGAACATAGGCTCATAATTTTGATAATTTTCAATACTTTTACCCCACACTTACAACATAGCCATATCTTTACAGCACCTCATGAATGTGACAGCTGTCATTTTTCAGATCCTGTCCAAAATGTTTTTTTTAACATTTAGAAGGGTGATTTCATGGTACCTGCATGAAATCAACTTTCAGTCAGGAACTGAACATTTTCTCTGCCCTTGTTCATGAGGTGAGGTCATAAGAAGGCTATGTTATAAACAAAGCCTGGGAAGTGTTCAAAGTCTCCTCCAATGCCTCTGAACTACAAACTTACAGATCATTGAGGAATGCATACACTAAGGCTGTGCATTCCACTAAAGCTAGCTTCTTTAAGTGTCAACTTGTGAACTGTCAGCCTTCCCCAGCTGCCTTCTGCAAAACTCTCCACTCTCTGCTAGGTTCAACTCCCCAAGCTCTGTTCCCAAGCTCCTATCCCACAGACAATGACTCCAGTGCAGTGGCTTCTTCAATAAACCTCTTCTTCATGACTTATGCCCTGCCCCAAGGGTCATCACCTTCCCCGCTTCCCCCCCTCGCAGACCACAGTATGCCCCCTCCACACCCAGGCTCAACTGCACACAAGTCCCACCCACAAATACACACTTCCCCTCCCACCACTGTCCCCACTCTTCCATCCCACAGCCCCACCATACCTTCCCCCCATTACCCTTTCTGAGGCACTTCATGCCCTCAAAGTTTTGAATTCCTTCAAACAGGGTCCAGATGGGATTAACCCCATCCTCCTGAAATTCTCTGCATCTGCCATAGTTCACCCAATCACCCATATTTTTAACCTCTCCCTCTCCACTGGTACTCTACCTAAGGCCTGGGAACTAGCTAAATTCATCTTGCTCCATAAAGGAGGCGATCCATCCTTCCCTGGCAACTACAGGCCTATTCCTCTCCTTCCCTCTCTCTACAAAATCCTAGAATCCCTTATCTCAAAAAGATTAAACTTGTTCCTCACCTCTAAGAATATATAAACACCTTTCCAATATGGCTTCTGTCACCGTCATTCCACATCCTCCTCCTTTCTCCACCTCACCAACCACATACACTCTGCTATGGACAAAGGCCATCTGATGCTTGCCATATTTATAGACCTGGCCAAGGCCTTTGATTTGGTTGCTCATAAATTATTTCTCGACGACCTTACAGCCATCATGCTCTCCCCCACCTCCACCAACTGGTTCAAGGCCTACCTATCAGATAGATTTCAATTCATTCAGTTAGGGGCAAGAAAATCTGCTCCTCTCCCCATCCTGGCTGGTGTCCCACAGGGGTCCATCCTTGGACCCACCCTATTCTCAATATTCGTGAACAATCTCCCATCAGCCTGCTCTGCCTCCAATGTGCAAATGTACCTGGATTACACCATTATCTTAACTTCTGGTCCTTCCCTTGCCTTAATCGAAACCATACTCCAAATTGACTTGCTTAACACCTTAAAGTGGCTCGAGGACAAATTGCTCAAATGCAACTTGAAGAAAACAGTCACCATGGCCTTTGGGACTGCCCAGAAATTAGCCAAAATGGCAGCTCCCCCCTCCCTCTACGTCCTTGATGGCTCTGCCATTACTGTAGTTGATTCCTTCAAATACCTGGTAATTTGGTTGGATCCCAAATTGGATTTCTCCATACACCTTAACTCGATCCACAGCAAACTGTTACCTAAATTAAGAATGCTTTACAGGCACAAGGACAGCCTCTCCCTTCCCATATGGAGGGAGCTAATTTCTAAGCTTATCCTCCCCTCATTTGACTATGCTGATGTAGTCTACAGCTCAGCACCTCACACATCTCTAGCTAAACTGGACCCACTATTCCACGTCTTTTGTAGATTCAACTCTAATCTCTCCTACTGCACTCATCACTGTCTCCTGTGCCAATCTGTCTCTTTATCTTACCTCTCTAATCAGCGCCTGGTGCATTATGCTTCTTTTATAGCTAAGTTCCGGTTTAACTCCCTCCCCCCCCTTTCCTTCTTATTAGCCCCTGTTCCAAATACAGACTACTCCCTGCGCTCTCGTGACTACGCTCTTTTCCCCGGGCCACACCACGCTCACTAGCTGGTAAAGCAGCTTTCGCCCATTGGCTCCCTGCCCACTGGAACTCCCTTCCCCCTACCGTAAATAGTTTGCCTACCACCCTCTCCATCAACAAGCACTTCAGGCATCTCCCTGCCTTCCTTGTCATTGTTTCCACCCTCTTTAACCTCTTATACCCTTGTCATCCCAGCCCATCCCTAATCCAAGGCCACCCCTGCTCTCTGTCTTATTCTGGGTAGCATTTACTTGTGCATTTTTGGCTGCCTCTGTATCCCTAACCTAATTATGAATTTCACTTATCAGTGTCCACTACAATACCTAACCTCCGGCACATACTGGAATCCTTAGTGTATTTCCTTTCTCTTATATGTTCTCGTAAACTGCTACACAGGTGTATTTATTCTGTAAGTTTTAAGTATTCTTGTATTCTAATGCCTTGTTCTTTATTTTATACTGTTGCTCGATATTGTAATTTTCTATATCCTTTGTACCCCTTTGTACGCCTACCCTGGGTCACGCCTTGAAACAAGCTTCAGCTCAGTGCGCCTATCTCGGTTGTCAACTTTTAAATAAATGAATAAATAAATTAAATTATATTTATTAACAACAAAGTTATGAGCCTACTTTGAATTTTGCTAATGCAGGCTAATAACTTTGGTAATTTTCAATGTTTTTACCCACAATTTGCAACATAGCCATATCTTTAGAGCACCTCATGAATATGACAGCTTTCATTTTTTAAATCCTGGCCAAAATGTTTCTTTACATTCGAAAGGTGATTTTTCGGTCCATGCACGAAATCACCTTTTGGACAGGAGTTGAAAAGTTTCTCTGTTTTTGTTCATGAGGCGGGGTTATAAGAAGGCTATGTTATTAATTTGGTGTAAAAATTGTTTTTTAAAAAAGTTATGAGGCTATCTTGCATTTTGCACATGAATGCTTGGAAGTTTGGCAATATTCAATATTTTTACCCCAAATTTTCAACTAAGCCATTTTTTTACAGCACCTCATGAATGTGATATCTGTCATTTTTCAACTCCTGACCAACATGTGTTTTCACGTCCAACTGTAAAATCACCTTTAGGCCAGGAGTTGAACATTTTCTCTGCCCTCCTTCATGAGGCAGGGTCATAACAAGGCTATGTTGAAAACTTAGTGTAAATATATTTAAAAAAAAAAAAATTATAAGCCGACATTGCATTTTGCAAATGCAAGCTTGTAGCATTGGTAATTTAAAATATTTTTAACCCACATTTACAACATAGCCATTTGTTTACAACACCTCACAAATGTGTTAGCTGTCATTTTTAAAATTTTGATCAAAATGTATTTTTGCATCCTGAATAGTGATTTTGCAGTCCCTGTGTGAAATCACCTTTCAGACAGGAGTTGAAAATGTTCTCTGCATTTCTTCGTGAGGTGGGATCATAAGAAGGCAACATTGACACTGTGGTAAAAATATTGCAACATATCAAAGTTATGAGCCTGTGTTCAATTTTACACACACAGGCCTGGATATTCAAACTGTGCCAGGCTGTGGCGCAAGCTTGGGCGCAGCTCAACTTGGCTGCGCAGGGGTGTGGCCTGGGTGATATTCAAAGGAGCTGTGCCATGGCTCAGCAGCTTTGAATATCACACCCTGGCCACCCCCACTGTGCATGGTGCAGTGGCACTGTGCCAGTGCAAGTAGCCAGAGTGGAGCATGGAGATGCTCTAGCGCAAGTGCCATTGTGCCATTCATAGCACCTGCAATATTCAAAAGGTGACATGCAACTGGGGCCATAATTTATGCAAGGTGCACATGGGGCAATTTGCATGTCATTATGGTGCCATTTGCATCCCATTTGCATGTAGGTGTGCCGATCCCCTATGATTTGCACCTGGTGCCATGCCAGGCAGCAGCCACCAGGACTGATGCCCCCTACAGCACGATTGCAGCACCTGTTTAAATAAATAAAAAACCCTGTCCAATATCCCTGGTGGTCCAGTGGACTGCACTCTGCCCAATCACGGGCATCTGTTAAAATAACCCCCCCATCCAATATCCCTGGTGGTCCAGTGGACAAATTGCTGCCCGATTGTGGGCATCTGTTAAAATAAACCTCCCCCCATCCAATATCCCTGGTGGTCCAGTGGACCGAATGCTGCCATGTTGCACCCTGCAATGTGGCAGCTCACCTGTGGGTGGCCATCATTTGTTCCTTTTTTTTTGGCTTAACTTTGTGCAGGCGCAAGTAGGGGTTGCGCATACATGGCTCTGCACATCCCGGGCTGAATATCGGGCTGTGCAGGTTATGCATGAGCATGCCCCCCCTACCTGTGCCTGCATACATTACTGATGCGCTCCGGCACATCTGGATTTGTGCGGCGCACTTTTCCCTTTTAAATATCATGCTGGGGTGCATCAGTGGCTTGTGCATGGTGCAACACTGTTGTGCCATGAGCAACCCTTTTGAATATCTGGGACCCAGAATTTTAATTTGGTAAGACCTCAACTGCAGCCCTATTGGCTCTGGCCAGAGTTTGTTTGTATATGATACTGCTTTGCTAGCCATGCCCCTTCCCCTACAACAGCAATTAAACAAGGCACAAACCTAATTAAGCTCTATGCATGGCTCTGCATTCTGTCTCTGCATGCTGCTCTCTTTCCCTCTTCCCCCACACAAAGCACACAAAGGCAGACATTAAAGCAAAAGAATATGCTGTGTCTGTACTGACTGAGTTGGTTTCCACATGGCCAGTTTGTTTGTTGCCTCAGTTGTGTCACTATGTATGCCAAGGTGTACATGGCATATCAGTTCTCACACTTAGAAGCAAGGTTTTACTGGGTTTGTTTGGTGCGACTCCACTCAGCTGGTTGCTGGGCAGTTTCATGTAAAGGAAATGAGTCAGCCTCTGTCTGATAGGAGCAGCTAAATCTTTTCAAGTACGGGAAGGTTCTGCCCCGCAAGCAGTGAGTAATTTCATGACTAGACTGCTCGGTCATTGGTCTGGGCTGCCGAGCCCCTTGCAACTTGTGCTGCAATGGGCTAAGCAGTGACACACCTCTGAACTGCCATTTGTGTAACAAAATGATTCTTACATAAGTGCAAGCAAATATAAAAAAATCTTCATGTTGTAGAAAGTCCCAGTTATAACTTTTCTCCCACCAGAACTTCTTGACAGAGAGTTCAAAAATAATTATCTCCACTATATGCAAAGCACATTCTCAGTTTTAAATATAGCATGATTGAGTTGCACTCAGTTTACAATGCAGATATGAATGGACAAGAAGTGAGAGTCTATGCATTTTTAAACTTATGGGATTACTGTAGCCACTGTGTTGCATGTTGCACTTCAAATAAAAGAATCAGCACCTATCAGGTAAAATCCTTCTATTTAAGCTTTTCCTTTCTCCGAACACTGCTAGAAGTGCAGGCCAATGCTAGCTTATTTGCCCTGTATCCAGCTTCCCCACACAGGCAGTATGTCTCTCTCTGGAGTTAAAATGTAGTCCCGAAATGTTCAGTGGGTAACAATACTTCCACCCATCTCAGCTTTCCCACTGAACTGTGAGCCTTTTCTCCCATCCAGCTGCTGAAGTTTGCAGCTAGTCACCATTCCTGATTAAAAATCAAAAGAAACAAGCTGCAATCAGCAGGAAAGCCAGTCCCTGCCCATTCTCAACTTAAACATCCCCTCAGCTCATGAACACCACCATTCAGGAGCCAGTCACCATGGCCTGTTTAAGTTTATAAGAAGTCCAACACTGCACGACAATTCAGTTCCTCTTATCACATCTTAGCCCGAATGTTGGAATTCCTGCACCAGTAGTGCTATTTGGGATGCACTAGTGGGCCAAGAATGCTCAATGTTAGCTTTTGGGCTTGGAGGTGATGGGAGCATTGAGATCATCATGCAACTTTGGACCTATTGATAAATGGAGTTTTGGGGGGGACTTAAGGGGTACTTACAGCCCAGCTGGACTGAGCAGATAGAAAAGCTAAGATGGGTGGGTCATCAACAAACAAACAAATGGGGGAGAACATACTCCCACATTTGTAGCCCCTAGATCTTGAGGAAGTTTAGCACCCCTTAGCAAATACCCCCTCTATATTTTTACCAACCCTGGTAGCTACAGACAGAGCAAAAGGAAAAACAACTGACAGGTCTCTGCTGGCATGCCCCCATCATATATAAGTCACAACAACATGGCTCAGGTGAAATGCTGGGGCCATGCCACAACCAGGAGCACTAGCAAAAGAAGTTGGACTCACCCTCAGCCACTCTTGTTTAAGACCCTTGATCCCAAGTCTAGCTGTTCATGTATCTCACACCAACTCCTTAGCTGGTGGTCCCAGAGCATCACAGGTCATGAGAGGTTCCAAATAAAATAAGCCACTGGCCCACATCAGAAGGAACAGAGGATGACCACCTCCTCACTCCTTCCTCCAGAGCTCAGTCAGCCAGCCCAGGGCAGCAACAGTTGTGGGAGGGGACTGGGATGGATTCTCAGGAAACAGGGCAGAACAGGGAATTTAAACTGAAGAAACAGTGAAAGAAAGTGCTGGACCACTTCAAAACCTCAGCACAAGACAATATTGTGCCAACTGTAAACTGTGTCAAGGTCTAACAAAAGAAGGAAATCCTAACACAGGAACCTGGACTGAATGAACCCCAGTGTTTGAGGTTAAAAAGGGGAGCCTCTGAAACTTAGCATCATGAAGCTTCATTGTGTGGTGTAAAAGCAATGCAAATTTCACAAAAATGCAGAAAGCTAAGTTAATGTAGGGACTTTGCAAAGTACTATGAGAATGGTACTTCTCTGGTGAAGCCTGATACTTCGAAAAGTGCAAGCAGGTGATCAGGTCACATGATGTGCAAGGCTGGCCACATAGGTAAACTGCTGCAAAAAATTAACCTTGTGCAGTGTGCAGTCTTAGAATTTTAGCAGAAGGAATATGATCTCTGCATCTATAGTCTGAAAAAAATC
The DNA here is from genome assembly GCA_016271365.2 of Neoceratodus forsteri. Taxonomy (NCBI): domain Eukaryota; kingdom Metazoa; phylum Chordata; order Ceratodontiformes; family Ceratodontidae; genus Neoceratodus; species Neoceratodus forsteri. The sequence goes on from CM057453.1 coordinate 83,330,680, forward strand.
AGAAGTAGTTAGAAAAAACATTAATTTAGTGCAGACGTTGTTGGTCACTCATTCATTATGTTATTTATCCTGAAGGTGGACTGAATCATTAAAGATCCATTTTCATTCACACCTGGGGATGGGGATAAAAGGGGGATACACAAGCTCAGCAATGCAATCAAAGAATACATCAAATACAGGTTTCAGAATATGCAATGGTTTTCTGAGCGCAAGCTGTCAGTTTTTGTGCTCAGTGCGTCTATATGTAATTAGAAATGAGCTGTGCTTAAAAAACTGTTTTAGCATTTGATATTTTTTATACAGTTACTATGCTTTCTCTAAATGCTTGTATCTGTGAGTTTTGAATGGGAGTTGAGTTTGGGGCTCCTCTGCTCAAAGCTGAGGTACCCCAATTTCATTGTTTATAAAACTTGTGTTAGTACAGATGGTAGCTTTTTTTTTGGTTTCTATGCCTTGTTCTGTGCTCACATCTGTGATTTTACAGGGTAAGCTGAGGTTTGTGCTCCCTCTTTTCTTTGTGGGAACATGTCTGTGTATAGAACTGTGGCAACATCAGTCATGTACTGCAGCTAAGGTTCCCATTTGTTTGGATGAAACATATGGAAATATTGCAATATCTAACAAATCATCTTATTACCCACTGCTACAGGCCAGTGGAAACCATGAGTCATGAACCTTATCACAAATGGTGATTTTCACTGACCAGCCCTATGCTTAGATTCAGATACAGAGAAAGCCATCCACAAACAACATAAAATATTGACTAACATCTAAAGACAGTTACTGGACTTGACAAATGCATTAAACCAAATATGACTTATTCACTAGTTTTGTACTAGAATGCATGCTCTGACTTGAAGAGAGGCTCTGCATGGATTGGATAACTTTGTGTAACACTACACTAATGACTCAGTTACCATCCAAAGTCCTATACACTACTTGAAAATCGAAGCACAGATTGTTTTGGGAGATGAGTTGTGTAAACAACTCTTTTATAACTGCTGCTGCTGCAGCTTCCCAAGGCAACGCTGTCTACATCAGCATGCAGGGTGTGCATTCAAAAGTTGGAAACTACAACAATAAACAGGCTGATAAGCAGGTTGCAGATAGCTCCTGGGGTGCACCACCTGCGCTTGTGGCTCCTGTATGTAGTCACTGGAATGTTGCCAGTGTCATGCAGTAGCTGAGCCTGAGGTCATTTGTATCCACTTTAGTGTGACACACTGAGTTATGAGGTTGGACTGTCAGCTGTCTATGCAGTTGCACTGAACCAATAGGAGACATGAGGTGAGGAAAGCAAACTGCCAAGGCTGGGTGAGTGAAGAGACCTAAATGAATCTTACATTACAAAAAACTGTAAGAATAAGGGGCCAAATGTACAAACTTCACTGGTTCATCCTGATTGTGATCTGCCTGCACCGCCAGTGGAGTTTGCCCTTTAAGGGGCAGACCAGATTGTCCTGGTACACTCCTTCCCTTTCATTAGGATGGTTGTGCTCAGAAGGTGAGGGGGGAAGGAAGGGAAGGGGACAGGGGATAGAACAATGGCTAGGTAACAGGAAGGGGAGGGGCAAGAGGAGGTACATAATGGACAGCACAGTTTTGATCTAATTGGAACTGCAGCACATCAGCTTGGCAACTAGAGAGGTTTGTGCACTAGGATATCGCAGGTAAGAGAGCTTCCAAAAAAAAAAAAGGAATGGTGGTAAAAATAAGATAAACAGTGGAGTAATGATAATATATAAAGGTATAGGTTACTATGTTCAAAAAAAATATATAAATCTTTATAGTAAAATAAATCATCTTGGGAATGTGAATAGTACGTGGCTATTTCATTGGACTTATTAAAAGTTTTTGTTTTCTGTAGTTTTGTTTCTAATGAATGTGTTTGGAGAATTAAAAAAAGTTTACAGCTGTATTGAGGTAGTGTGCTTTGTGTGGTAGTTGACTGGCGTGAAAGTTTTGTTTGAGGCGAGTTAGCAGTGCTGGTGTGAGGCTGTGGGTTTTTTGGTAGTTGGACCAGGGTTTTGCAGCTGCACAGAGGTGGTAGGCCTTGGTGCAGATCGTGAGGCACATGGACATGCAGGAGTGAGGTAGCTGGTTAGGCGTGGTGGCTCAGAGAGGAGTTTTTTCAGACAGAGCAGTTGAGGTTGGCTGGAGAGAGAAGCCTAAGAGGGGGGAAGCTGGTTTGACTGAGGCCTGTGCTGGCCTTTGACGAGTAGAGCTGGTGGATTACGAGTTGGGGGTCTGACTCGGAAGTGCAGGGGGGGAATTTTGGTGAAGAAGGGGAGCTTTGGCATTGCTTGTTGAGGTGAGTTGCGTGACTTGAGGGGAGGCAGGTCTCTGAGGCCTTGCAGGGCATGGTGCGCATGACTGGAATCCTTGGTGGGCCTGAAGCTGTTTGGGCACCGGAGCGCCAGGGGGATTTTTGCACAGGAACTGCGGGAATGGCAGGGGATCGCTCGCCCCAACTCATGTCCTTGTCGCTCAGTTTTCCCCCACAGGGACCCAGTGATCTGCGCAGAGCAACGCTGCATTTCTTGCCACATGCCAGCTCAACCATGTGGTTTGCAGATGCTGAAGGGGCTGACCGGAGGGACTGCATTGGTCTCACTGCCCCATGGCCCCGTAGGGCTAGCGCATTGGGTCGGGAGAGGATTTTTGGGGTTGTTCACTGGCTTCAAGCCAGTCGGTCGAGGAGAAGGGGGCAAGGGCCTAAAGAAAGGCCTAGCAAGTGGGGGGGTTGACAAGGCAGACAGTTGGCGTGATGCCACATGCTGGGGGGGCACACACATATTGGACGACTGGGAGGACAAGGGGAGGCCTAAAAAAATGCCAAGCAGATGGACATAAAAAAAATAAATGGCTACACGGTGTGACATCACACGCTGGTAGGAGCAGACCAAGAGGGAGCAGAGGCCCGAGTTGGCCTGGCAGGACTGAAGAGAGGCCTAGCACCCTAGAGGGGGGGACCAAGGTCAGCAAAGGAATGGGAGGCCTGCCAAGGGGCCTAGCAATGGGTGATGAGGAGTGTCCAGAGGACTGGTGAAAATGGGCCTGGCCATGCGGCGTGATGTAACATGCCAGTTGGGTAGGGTCGAACAATGGAAGGAGCCCAAGGAAAGGATGTAAAAAAAAACAAAAAATGAAACGAAGGTCCAAAGAGGTTTTGGCCATGGGAAAGATCATGATCCTGGGGACTGGGGGGAGCCATGTTTTAAGGGTAGCTGGCACCCCGCAACAAGACTGGGGGACAATAATTAGCTGACGCCCAAGAGTATAAAGGGACAACAAAAGGCATGTTCATCACAGTTAGAGGCTGCCTTTGGGGGAAGCGGGCCTGGCCTCTCAGGATACTGCCCCAGGCAGAGTTTTTGGTTTTTAAATAATGTAATTTTCTTTTCTCTTCTTCAGTGTCTTCACAGTTGACAAGAAGCTAGGAACATGGCACCCAAGAAGAGCAGGCCTTTGAAGGAAGATGCCTACAGGGCGATAATGGAGCTGGCCGAGAAAGCCAATAGAATGTGGGAGTTGATGGAAGGGGAGGAACCAGAAAGATCCGGGGAGAAAAGGAAAGCGGTGAAGGGTAAAGAGGGCAGAGGGAAGCGGCCAGATGAGAAGTCACACAGCCCAACCAGGGCACAACCACTGATAGCGAGACCTACCAAGGCAGCTAGTCCAGTACCTCTGCAACCAGTAGACCCGGTCCCATCAGTACCTCCCCAGGACCAGGTGGTGCTTCCCCCAGTGGAGCCCAGACTGGATCCCCAGCTTACAGTGGTTCCTCCACAGCCACTAGTAGGGCAACCAACCCTCCACCCAGAGGGATACGTGCTGGGGCACCAGGATGACAGCAGGCAGCAAAGAGCGGACAAGGCCACAGGTAATGCACCCAGATCTGTTGGTGACAGCATCAAGGAGTACATAGGTCAAATCATTTCGGCACTTGGCTCAGGGGGTTTGGGCCAGATGGAGTCAGCACTGGCTGAGATTTGGGTAGGAAAAGAGGTGCTGAAAGAGAAGGAAGGAGGAGTAGAAAAAGAGGGAAAAGGAACAAGGGAGATAGGAACTCCAGGGATGAAAGTGGGAGAACATGTTCCATTGGCCACAAAGGAAAAATATGGAAGAGAGAGTATGTGGATATTTTCGCTTTAGTAAGCCGGGAAGTGGCTGTGAAATACGAGGAAACAGAGAATATAGGAAAAAGTGAAATGGCAGCAGCGGTGGTGTTGTTAGGCAAGAAAGAGGAGGACAAATACACTAAACAGAAGACTTGGGAAGGGTGACTTGTAGGTTTCGCCACATTCTCAGCCATAGTATTGGAGAGGAGGCCTGAGTTGAGCATCCCACTCATCACATACTCCCTGATAATAAGGAAAGCGAAAGCAAAAGGGGGTGTTGGGTGAATATATTATGACGAATTCTTTCGGCAAAGAATGGTGACATATGGGGATGTAAGATGGGACACGAAACAACTAGACTTGTGGACAGACTACGTAACCAATCAGTCCACGCCTGAGGGAGAGTTTGGGAAAAAAGGTACCACGCTACAAAGATGTTGCTGGACCTACAATAGGGCCTTTTGCTCCTGGACACAATGCCGTTTCTGGCACACCTGTTCGAAATGTGGGGGATCACATTCGGCGAGCAGATGCAGGATGACATGGGTACAAGGAACACAAGGATCTGGGGGGCAAGGGTTGGGTCAGCAGTTTTTTCAGGAAGGGCAGGGATATAAAGGGCAGACATGAAATAGAGGGGGGAGGGGGAAGGGACATGCAAATTGAGGCAGTCAGAATCATTGACCTGCAAGGCCAGGCATCAACCAGAGGGAGAGACCTTGGTGGGGAAAAAGAAATGAGGACAAGGGAGCAATTTAAAGAAGCTAGAACCCCTGTCAGGATAGAGGCATGGAAGGAAAGGTTAGACAGATACCCAGATAGGAAAATGGCAGAAATGATTGACAAAGGTTTTCACACAGGTTTTTCATTGCAGTGTGAGGGCCCAAGACAAGCCAGAGAGGCGAACAATCTGGGTTCAGTGAGAGCGAGGGAAGAAATGTTACGACAAAAAATAGAGAAGGAGAAGGCAGCAGGGAGAATAGATGGACCATATGATACCCCCATTGCAGAATATGAGGATTTCCCCATTGGGTTTGGTCCCCAAAAAACAGGAAGGGGAATATAGGGTGATTCATCACCTATCCTTTCTGGAAGGTGAGTCAGTGAATGATTTTATCGGTGAGGAATATAGTAAAGTGACATATTCCACCCTGGAAGACACAGTCCAGATTATACGGGTAACTGCAGATGCATGGATGGCTAAGACAGCCATAGAGACAGCTTTCAGATTACTTCTGGTTAGAAAAGACGATTGGGACCTGTTGGGGTTTAAAATTGTGGGACAGTACTATTTCAACAAAGCCATGCCCATGGGTTGCTCTATAGCATGCTCGACATTCAAAGCTTTCAGCACATGTTTGCAGTGGATATTTCAAGAAAGGACTGGTTATAAAACAGTGATTCTCTATTTGGATGATTTCCTTTTCATAGGCAGTGGGAAAAGAGAAGCAGAAAAAGTGTTAGCCAGCTTCCAACATCTGTGTAAGGCACTAGGGGTCCCGCTGGCACCTGAAAAAACAGAAGGTCCCAGTATGGTGTTAGAGTTTCTGGGCATTGAGATAGATGCTCTGGGGGAAATATTTCGGCTGTCAGACAAAAAAGTGAAATAATTGAAGGAACTGATTAAGATACATACCAGTAGAAGAAGAGCACAACTAAAACAGGTACACAAGTATTGGGTCATCTGAACTTCGCATGCAGGGCTATTGGGCCAGGGACGGCTTTCACAAAAAGGCTAGCAAGGGTCACAGCTAGAGTGACCAGACCACACCATTGGGTAGACATAACAAAGGGAGTCAAGGAAGATTTTAAAGTATGGGAGGAATTCCTTAGGGAATATAATGGCTGCTCTTTCTGGCAAGAGGAATGGGTGTATAACACAGACCTTGATCTTTACACAGATGCAGCTGGGGGTCTTGGCATGGGGGGCTATCTGAGGTGCAGATGGTTTGCAGACCCGTAGCCATCAGATTGGGTAAGGGACAGCAAGATAAGAGATATAACATTGTTAGAGATCATGCCCATCTGGGCGTGTACCCTGGTTTGGGGGGAAGAATTACGGGATCAGAGAGTGACATTCTGGTGTGACAATAGAGCAGTGGTGGACGTCCCAAACAACAGGGGAGCCAGGTCAGAAACAGTCATGCAAGTATTGTGATGGTTAGTGTTAAGGGCCTTGCAGCTGAACATCTCATTCAGAGCAAAACACATAGAAGGGGTGCACAATACCCTGGCTGACAGCCTTTCCCATCTGCAGCTGGACTGTTTTCGGAGGCTGGCACTAACAGCGGAGGAAGAAAAAACTTCCTTACCAATGGGCATCTGGGACGTTGGCAAGAAGGAGCAGAACTGTTGTTTCGCAGCTCATGGGCGCCTCGATCTCTGAGGGCCTACGATGGGGCCTGGCGAGTGTTTCAAACATTCAGGGCAACATACCAGATGGAGGTAAGTAGGCCATTCACAGAGGCACAGTTAGGAAAGTTCACCATGGAGCAGTGGCAAAAAGGAACAGCCCACACCACAATGGGGGTCTACTTGGCAGGAATTAGTGTTATCTGCAGTCTAAAGGGATGGATGGACCCAACAAAATCATTGTTCATTAAAAGAATGATGCAGAGTTGGGGTAGGTTGAAACAAGGGACAGTAGACAACAGAAGACCAATAGGGGAGTAGTGACTAGCAAAACTGAAGGACGTGCTCACGGCAATATGCAGGTCAAAGACCAAGGCCCAGCTATTTCACACGATTTATGTGATAATGTTTGCAGGGGCCATGAGAGTGAGTGAGGTGGTAGGCCATGGCAATAAGGACAAGGAAGGGGGATTAGAATGGGAAGATTTAAGCTGGGGGATTAAAGAGATACAGATCAAGATTAAGAGGTCAAAAACAGATCGAAGGGGACAGGGTTGCATAAAGACACTGAAGAGACAGATAGAGGGCGTAGTATGCCCAGTGCAGGCTTTGTGGGCTTTCGACGCAGAGCATGGGACCAGGACAGGGAGATTATTTGTTCATGGTGATTGGAAAGGGGTCACCAGTTATCAAGTCACAGCATTGCTCAAAAAAGGCATGCAATTCCTGGGGGAGGACCCGGCTAATTATTCATCCCATTCCTTGCAGATTGGGGCTGCCTCACAGTGGGCAGTGGCAGACAAAACTGTGAATGATATTTTGGAAAAAGGACAATGGCGGTCTGCCAGTTATAAGAGATACATTTGAGCACTGAAGTAAGAAATTAATGTATTGCCTTTGTTTTTCGTTACAGATGTGGAGACAAATGGGGATGGGGGAGGACAGGGAAGGGGATACTACTGTGGGGAAACTAAGAGCATGTATAAGATAATGATTTTTTGCTTAAACCCCATAGGAAGAGGGAGGATCACGGAAGTCTGGATCTGTGGCCACTCCTATATTTATTGGGCAGAAAGGAGAGCAGAGAAAAAGGCTGGGGGAAAGCAGCTGTACCAAGATGTGAAACAGAGTAGGTTGGTTTGGCATGGGCATCCGGGGATGAGATGGGCACAACTGCTTCCCACCTTGAAGGAACTTAAGGGATGGTGACCCAGTCCAGACTTAATTATTATACATTTGGGGGGCAACGACCTTGTGGGCAAGCCATGGGTAGACCCATACTTACAGATAAAAAGGGACCTAGGAACAATACAGCAGTGGTGGCCTCAGGTAAGCCTTGCCTGGTCGGATATGATACCAAGGAGGGTTTGGAGGCAGGAGCACAGCCATAGAGCTGTGGATAGAGCCAGGAGAAAGATGAACAGAAGGGTAGGGACATTGGTAAGGAATATGGGAGGACAGGTAATACTGAGAGGTGTAGAAGAATGGGTAGAACATTTCTACAGCTAGGATGAGGTGCATCTGTCGGATCTAGCCATAGACATGTTTAACACAGAAACAATGGGCTTTATAGAGGCACGGAGGAGACACACAAAAAATGGAATATAAAAAAAGGGGGAAAAGAGAAGGTTTAAGATGGATCTTCCCTGAGGTAAGGGAGAATAATACCCTAAGGGAGGGGAAAGCCAGTCATCCAACGCAAGCTGGAGACTGGCTAGTGGGAAAAAAGGGGAGGGGGGAAGGAGGGGGGGAAGAAAAAGGAATAACACTAAAAGAGGAAGAAGATGAAGGAGAAAGCGGTCTTGGTTTTCACCGTTACCTATCAGAAAAGGAGAAGAAGAAGGCACCCAGGTTTTCACCTGGGGGGAGAAAAAGAGGAAGAAAGAGGGATGATCAGAGATTGATATATGGATGAAAATAAATGAAATTCTGAGAGATATAATAATAAAAGATGATGAAATGGAACATGGAATTATGATATATAAATAAATTAATTGCCAATCTGAGCACAACAACAAACAATGGTCTCTGTCTTTTTGTGACGGAAAAGGGGAGAATCCGGGACAATGGAGTTTGCCCTTTAAGGGCAGACCAGGTTGTCCTGGTGCACCCCTTCCCTTTCTTTAGGATGGTTGTGCTCAGAAGGGGAGGGGGGAAGGAAGGGGAGGGGACAGGGGATAGAACAATGGCCAGGCAACAGGAAGGAGAGGGGCAAGAGGAGGTACATAATGGACAGCACAGAGGGGTTTCAGCCACTTTTGCTGGAGTTTGATCCTCCACCCACCTACAAGGCAGATCAAGAGGGAAGACAGTCAAGAAGGGACTGTATGGGGGTCTGTCAAGGTGGATGACAGAGACGTCCGGTCAGACAGTTTTGGACTGCCAAAGGTGGATGACAGATAATAATATGGTTATGGACTGCCAAAGGAGGATGGCAGGAGAAAAGGGGAAAAAGGGGGGGGAAGGAGGGGAAGGGAGAAGAAAAAGGAATAACACAAAAAGAGGAAGAAGATGAAGGAGAAAGCAGTCTCGGTTTTCACCGTTACCTAACAGAAAAGGAGAAGAAGAAGGCACCTAGGTTTTCACCTGGGGGGAGAAAAAGAGGAAGAAAGAGGGATGATCAGAGATTGTTATATGGTCTCTGTCTTTTTGTGAGGGAAAAGGGGGGAATCCGGGACAATGCCCTGAGTACCACAGTAACATTTAAAAGGGCCCCAGCAGGACAATGCAAACAGGGCTCAGTGTAATATTTTAAATATGCAGGCATGAGTCTATGTAATATTTCAACAATATGTGAGCGACTGCCTGTTACCGGGTTTGTTTGGTGTGACTCCACTCAGTTGGTTGCTGGCTGGCATCATGTAAATAAAATGAGCCAGCTGCTGTCTGATTAGAGTGACTGACTCCTTTCAAGCACGTGAAGTTTCTGCTCAGCAAGTAGTGAATAGTATCATGACCAGACTGCATGCTCATTGGTCTGGACTGCTGAGCCTCTTCCAGTTTGAGCTGAAATGGGCTTGGCAGTGACACACCTCTGTAATGCTGTTCATGTAACAAAACATTTCTTGTCCAAGCACAAGCAAACGTAAAAAATGTGTTCAACCCGATTACAGTATGGCACTACAGCCCTCCCACTGCCTTCAGCATATCTTGTTCCCACCCACCTCAATTTGTCATGGTTATAACTAAGCCAGTTGAATTTTTTCAACTCGTGAGTCTAAAGTGTGCTCTTTTTGTACCCTGCCCATCCTAGCCAGATCATCGAAAGTGTGAGAGGAGACAAGGTCAAATAGGACTGCTTTTTTTTGTTTGTTTTGTTATTTGACAAAGAGAATTTGGAGAAAGCCAGCTTTTAGACATACTGTTTAAATATTCTATGTACTCTGTTTTAGAAACAGTAACCAGCTGTTCAGCGACTCAGCACTGAATTGTGTAAATCAAAGTGATTCAACGATGCGGCTATAAGACTCAGTTTGCTCTGTGTATTTGGAGACCATACACTATGAAAGATTGGGTATGTTCCTCCATACACATACAAGCCTAAGTCTGAATCTTGAGGTTGCTGTGACAACCAGAGAACCTCTTGAGCTGTGTTCTGGAGGTCACTGGTTGCCACAACAACTTCTCAATTCAGACATAGGCCTGTCGTGTATGGGTGACCATACACAATCCTCTATATAATGTATTGGAGAGCCCTGTCAGAATCAGCAAGATTATTGCCCTGTAATCCCATCCCTATGACATCAGGGTGTTGTTAATCCCTCTCGAGTAGATCATAGCAATGGGATTACAACTGGAGCCAATCTGTGCATGTACACATTTGAAAGTAGTGGCTCACAACAAATGACCACGGTGGTGAGAGCTGGCCCTTGTGGAAATCGGTGCTATGGGAAAAAAAGAAAAAAAATTAAGGACTATCTTTGCTTTCCTTTTGTTTCTTTTTTTCACCCAGTACACTATAAAAAATAATGCTTGAGGATCGATTGTCAGCCTCACTGAAATTACCTCTTGCGGTTGCCATGACAATGGTAGACCTCTCGAGCTACACTCTTGAGGTTTACTAGATCATTCTGGCAACCACTTGAGGTGATTACAGTGTGGTTAACAGCTGATCCTCAGGCATTATCCTCTATGTTCTATGTGCTGCAGTACTGACATCATCATGTTGTGCTGCAGTAGTGATGCCATTACTGCAGCACAATAGCTTAGAATGCTGCCACACAGCTGCTTTGCTCCATTCAAAGGAGCTGGCAACTGGTTTTTGTTTTCAGATTGAATTAACAGAAAATGCTGCAGCAAATTGGATCAGTAATTTCAGCATGCCACCAACCCTCAAGTGCCTCCTACCCAACCCCCTGTTCACTGAAAAGAAGCATTGTGTCTGGAAAGGACATGGATGTCTATATACTGTAAAAGATAATGTATGGTCATCCATACACAGACAAGCTTGTGTCTTCATCTTGAAATTTCTATAGCAATCAATAAACCTCTCAAGCTTTGCACTCAAATTTGCTGGTATCATAAAAGCGTCTCAATGAAAACACAGGCTTGTTGTGTGTGGTTGTCCAAACATTATCCTCTATATTTTCCTAAGTCCAGTGTATGGACACAATGCCGTCTTGATCCTTGTTTAGGAACAGATCAGATCAGATAAGTGGTGCTGAGTATGCGTAACAAGCTTTCCGAATGATTATAGCCACAGTGCAACCAAAATTCATCTTAGCCATCTTAATGTCTGATGACATGAGACAAAAAATGTTTGCTCTGTAAAATGTGCTCTGTCACAATATTACCTTTTCTTGAGAGAGTTATGGTACTGCTTGACATTCAACAATGCCATCAAGAACTATGGTATTCTGAATATCTCATGCCATCAGGAGATGTGGTATGGCTGAACAACAATACCATAAAGATGGTATTTTCCAACATCTAATACCATCAGTTATGGTGTTTTGAACATCCAACACCATCAAGATGATATTATCTACATCTGATACCATCATGTCTTCTACAGCAACATGTTTTTCTATAGCAACTCAAAGTTACGGTACCTTGGGAGAAAGACAACAACATGCAGAATCCTGTGCCATCTACTGTGCCTCAAAATCATGATGCGATGAGTCATTCAGGAACAATACTCCCACCAGCTCCAAACATCTACACCAGATGGGGCCATATAGGGACAGAATGCCAGCAAGCATCCCCCCCCCAAATAAACCAGATAAAAACAAGTGTTTGTCAATGACTTTAAGCCCATTGCCAAATTAACTTCCTAGCTAATGTCTCATCTTTGGCATGACACTAAAAAGGCTGGGAGTGAGATTTTAGCCAGGGGAAGGGGGACTACGGGTTTGTGTCTAATGGGTGTGCATGTTTTCATTAGAACTGTATACACTATCATCATTTGGAGTGGTTATATGCCAAGCTGAAATTGGCACTGCTGTATTGCGGGTATCATCTAAAAAAAATTACCTGTTTACATCACGTGATGCACCTCACTGAGTAGGTCACCTCGCTTCCTGGCTCCACTCCTCATCCCACGTTAAGTTTTTAATTTATCATTTTCAGGGCATTCTTGCATAATTTTGCCATACCAGTCCTCTTAAGAAGTCAGGATCCTCCTGGCAACTGCAATTATTCAAGAAAATATGAACACTGAAATTAGATCGGTGCTAGAGCACCACTCGCCTCCTCTAACACCAGAACATGATAAAAGCACAGAGCCATATCTCCTTCAAGTCTGAGGCTCCATCTCAGGCCTTAACAGAGGACAGATTTTTTCAGGCACTTTCTCCACTGAAAGAGATCACTGAGGAGCTGAAATTGATTAGGCTGGCTAACAATCATCTCGCACAAAGGCTCAGGGATGCAGAAGTTAGAATAAACTCTATAGTAGACTGGTGTTCTCACTCTGAGCCCAAAACTACAGCCTTCAGGCAATGTCTTCACCTGCTGGAGGGGAAACTGGAGGATCTCAAGGGCCATAGTCGATGAAACAACTTTATTCTCATAGGTTTACCAGAGGGATCGGAAAGAGCTAATGCTATCCTTTTTGTTCAGAAGCTTTGTCTGAAAATTGCTGGCCCATCCCCTAATAGCCCAGACTATGTAGTGGAACATGCCCACAGAGCTCCTTATTCCATGCCACCTCCAGGAGCTGCCCCACAGCCATTAATATTCAAGCTGTTTAATTTTTTGGATAAAACACACATCCTTATGAAAATAAGGGTACTTAAGGAACTCTCCTGGGAGGGCTGTAAAATTCACATTTCACAGGATCTTCCCCATTCAGTTAGACTAAAATGATCTGCATACATCCCAGTGATTACTAAATTAATAGCTGCACAAGTTCGCTTCAAAATGTTGTACCCAGCCAGGCTCCAGCTCTTTATCCAAGGGTCCCAAAAAACATTTGAGTCCAACAAACTGGCCAAATCCAAACTGCCTAAACTGTTTCCAGACTTATTTAAATCTCTCAGTTTGAATGACTACATCACTTCAATCTAGGATTTCTAAATTTTATGTCATACTAAGTAATTGGACTGGGATAGTACCTCGTGCCTCTTTGTCTTGCTTTTTGTGATTATTTCTTCCTTGATGCTATACTATTTCTGCACAACCATTTCCAATTCTGGGTTGCTGGCTATTTGGATCTAATTTTGGTTCACAAGTGGCTCTCCTTTTATTGGTGGCTTGGGTTGCACGCTGGAGTTTTTTCTCGGTGACAAGACTTAACTCTGGACCCTCCTGCCACTACCTGTTTCATTAAGTTTGCTGGCTTTGAATGGGTTATTTCTATTAGCTGTAGTCTGTTTATTTCAGCTTCACTACAGTCACCCCACTTGTTTCTTTTAGAGGAAGGTGTGCTCCGATTATCTTTCTGTGGTGTTCAGCTGTCCTGCCTTGAAATACCAGGCTCATTGTGTAGACATACTGGGATGTTTTATTGCATGGTCCTTGGACTTTTCCTGGCCACTTGGAATGATTTTATTCTTTTTCTAGCTTTTCCCCTCATGGCTACCCACATACATCATTCATAGGCATACATTTTCTCTCAGTGGCTTAGCTGGAGTTGTTACATGATTTGCATTGAACTAGGATTACTCTTCAAAGCATCCAGTCACTGTATTTACCTGGTGGATGTAATTACCCCCTTGACTTAATCGGAACTGGTTATTGGCCTCAATTTTTTTTAACCTTTCTATTTCCTTTTTTAGATTACCATTTTATAACTCTGTGTGTTCTGTTAATTTTGGATCCACAATTACCAATATAGAATTCTGGGCTGGATAAGTCTTATATAAGTTTTATAAGCTGTGTGAGCCCTAGTTCTGAGGTAGTAGATGGGGCTTTGGATAATCTTACAATTTCCACTCTTTTCAATCCTTTTGGTGGTTTTCTTACAGATCTGACTCATTATTAACGCCCAATGTATGATCTATGATTTTTTTTTCTTTTATATTATTGTGCCAGGGATCTCATGGACAATTTTCCTGGGGTCGGCAAGCAACCATATATGGTGTAGTAGGAGTCCCCCTGATTGGCTCTAGTGGGGAGAGAGATTGTCCTCACATTGCTACATATGAGATAGGGCATTGAAGCTGCTGATGTTGATTGAAGCCTTTCTCATTTTTCTTGTTGCACCACTTTTTGTTCCCCATGATGGAATGTTTAACAACTGATTTTCTGGAGTGACAGGACAGGTTCTTCTTATTAGACCCTGGCCTGGCTAAATTATAATATTAGGGTTCAGTGTTGTGGGGAGTTCCTGGGTACAGGTTCCCCTTCTGAGGAAACCCTGTATCTCATGCTCAGGTGCCTAGCTCCAGAGGTTGTGGTTGCCTTTGGGAACTCCATTTTCAATGCTGGGGAGTTAAGAGGAGTGGGTTAATCTATGCTACAGTTTGAACACCAGCTTTCCCATGGCCTTATTGGATGGTAGCAGTACAGAGGACCTGTCTGGGTTATGGAGCTATTTCGAGGATTCAGGCTACCTCTGTGCTATTGCTCTGGTCTCCGCTCTACTTCCTGGATGGTATGTTCCTGCCAGCCTTGTTTTATATTACAGAAATATTGTTGCTGGGTTATACATGGTGGGGATATGTGTTTTACATTATCTATGTACTTTGTGTTACAGAAGTGTTCTTTGTACTTCACAAATGCTTACTTTAGTGCTGTAACTGCCAGTTAAACTGTATTTATTGTTCAAGAGTGGTTCTATGGTTCTAGACATTGATATGGTATTAGATTGCAGTATATGTACTATTCAGATATGTTGGGTATTAGAATTCATAACTAGTTTTAAGTTCCCCTTCTTATGGACTAGTACTTTATGCTTGTACGATGGTTAGGTGGAATTGGAGGCTGGGGTGGGGGACTCAGTTGGGGTGTGTGTTTTCATCATGGACCAGTGGCTGGTTGGGTGTCAGTCATTCAGATTGGGGGTAGGTTTTCTAGTTTTTCAGTGTTGGGTTTTTGAATAAGTTTTGGGAAAGTTTGTTCTGGGTGGGATGGGGGAAGGTTAAGGGGTAGGTCCCACATACAGCATCTGTTAAGTTTTACTTGGCTAATAGGGAAATTATGAGTTTGTGTGGTGTAAGCAGTTAATGTTGTTACATGCAATATAAAAGATGTAAGAGACAACTGGAAAAAATATCTAATTTTGTGGCACTTAGTTAAAATGTCTCCTCACTTAGTTTTCTTGCAGGAAACCCATCTTTTGGATTCCCAGGTTGGTCAGTTGTGTAAAACATAGGTGGGACAGGCATTCACAGTGGGCAATAGCTCCAAGCATTGCAGGGTGGCTCTTTTAATAAGTAAATCCCTACCCTTTCAGTGTAAAAAAAGAGGTAAAGGATCTTGAGGGAAGATTTATTTTGGTACAGGGGACCGTAGGCCACATTGAGATGATTTTAGGGGGGATTTATGGTCTGAACATGGATTCCCCTTCCTTTTTTGTTAATTTGGCAGTGGTTTTGGCCTCTCTTGCTCATTTCCAAGTTATACTTGGTGGGGATTGGAATACTGTATTTGTCAATGACTTAGATAGATCCCATCAGACTTCAGCAGGTCTTTCCCCAGCCCAGCGGGCCTTGTGAGAATTTATAGATAATTTAGGGTTAATTGATCCCTGGAGAATGTTACACCCTTCCATAACAGAGTTCACTTTTTATTCAGCTTCCCATAAGGTCTTTTCCAGATTGGGTTATCTCTTAATAAACAAGCAATTGCTGCCATATGTTGTGGAAAGTTACATTTATGCCCGGGTGACATCATACCATTCCTCTGTCCAACTCCTTCTTGAGATACCACATTTAACTCTACTACCCCATACCTGGTCCCTTAATTCCTTATTATTGAAGTATCTTACTCTGGTATCCATATTTAAGACATTTATGCAACAATCTATCAGGGAGAAACATAACTCAGTTTCCTCTGTGGATGTACAATAAGTTGGGCTGGCTTGAAATCCCTCTGGAGGGGGGGAACTAATACAGTTGGCAACCGTTAGAAAAAAAACAAAAACTGCCAAACTAGAGAGTTGGCTGCATTGAATCTGGATTATAGACAGTTTTTTGTCTCCCTCATCCTCTTAAGAGGTTCATCTAGAACTGGCTAGACTCTGATCCCAATATGCAAGTCATTTGTTAGATGAGGTAGATAGAGCCAATTCCTGTCTTAAGGTGACATATATTGGACAGGATGAAAAAGCTGGAGATTACTGGCTTTACAAGTGAAGAAACAGATCACTTCTAAGTGGATTCTGCCTCTAGAAACTCCTAATTCCAATGTAACCAATAGTAATGCTAAGAAGATGTTACACATTTTTCACTCGTACCTTCAGGAACTATATACGCCAGCTGATTCACCTTCTTCATTTGATCTTGCTACGAATGCCTGCTTACAGCAGGTCCAACTGCCTTCCTTCACAATGGAGTAACAATTTCCTTTAATAGGTCCTAAAACACTGCAAGAAGTTAGCCAAGTTATAGATTCCTTACCCCTAGACAAAGTTCCTGGACCGGATGGCTTTTCCGCTCTACTCGATAAAACTTTTAAAGATCTTCTGCTCCAATTATTAGTAGATTTATTCAACTCTTGAGGTACATCACCAATACAGAAGAAGTCTCTTTTTGAGTATCATATAGTTTTACTACCCAAGCCGAGGAAAGACCTGCTTAAACCTGGGAACTATCGCCCCATTTCTCTATTGAATAATGATGTTAAGCTTTTTGCCAGAATATTAGCTCTCTGGTTATCTAAAGTGTTGATACCACTTATTGGTCCAGAACAGACTGGATTTATTGCAGGTAGGAATGCCAGTGATCATTTCTGAAACTTGTTCTACCTCATTTCTGCGTCCCAGGACCCTGACTCCCATGCGCCGTTGGTGTCCCTGGAAGCAGAAAAGGCCTTCAATAGAGTGGCCTGGCCCTACCTGTTTTCCATTTTGAGATGCTACCATATACCAGATGAATTCATTCAAAGAATATGAACACTTTACCAGTTTCCATCCGCTCATGTTTTTTGCAACAATGAGATATCAGAAATAATATGGCTAGCCAGTGGAACAAGGCAGGGCTGCCCCTTGTTCCCGTATTCATTTAACCAATACATCGAGCCTTTAATCCAGATGATCAATCAAGAGGATTGGATATCAGGAATTCACATAGCTGGGGTCTCCTACAAAATTTCTGCTTTCGCGGATGATTTGTTACTCCATATTATAAATTGACATTCCTCGCTCACGATGATATTTGACACTGTTCAGTGGTTTAATTTCTTTTCAGGTTATAAGTTGAACAAACAAAATACCTCAGTTTATGCTCTTTCCCCATTTTGTACCAAATCTGAGGTATTAGAAATGGGTCTTCATTGGGAACATAAGGCTCTTACCTATCTTGGTATCCAGCTCACAAAAGACCTGAGTCAATTAAAAACATTGAATTTAGATCTTTTAATTAAGGACCTTGAAGGTGATATCAATCAATGTCTCCATCTCCCATTGTCCTTTTGGGGGCAGAGCCAATGTTATTAAGATTAAAGTTTTTCCTCCTCTTATTTACCCTTTATCCATGCTTAACATTTACCTCACCAAAAAATGGTTTAAGTCTATTCACTCCTTTTCTTCAACCTTTCTAGTGTGCTGGGAAACCTTCTAGGCAATCACATCTGAAATTGTGTAGATTGAGAGCAGCAGGCAGTCTCCAGTTGCCAGACATATACCTTTATTATTTAGGAATTCACAGTGCCAAATAATTCCATTGGGGTATTCCTACTGGGGTCAGGGATGACTAAGAGAGTTGGAAACATATTGAGGCTGCACTCTTTCAGAAATATAGTATTCAACCTGCTTCTCTGTTGTACTCTACAAAATCACAGCTACTGAAAATTGTTAAGAGTACCCCAGTGGGATGGGACCTTGCAGCCCACCAGCAACTCTGTAGGGATTTTAATTTGCAGCACGTAAAGGATATTAATCAACCTCTTTTTGGTAATCCTAATATACGCATTTTAGCCAAGCCACTACCGAATACATTTTGTAGGAGTATGGTAGGTTCTTCTATTGAGGATTTCATGGGGATGGGAAAGTTCTGTCGATATTACAAGTTATGATTACATTTTTACTGGGTGTTAAAAAATATTGTAAAATTGTCCCACTTAGAACCTGTGTCACCCGATTCTTGGGCCCCTTCTCAGTTGACTCCCTTGCGGGAACCTCTTTTCAGGAATTTATGGTGTCTGTAGGTAGAGACAAATCTATTTCTAGATTGTATACAGAGCTAGGTGAAGTCCTGGAGTCAGTGTTCACTACTTTCTTACTACTGGAAGTCATTTTTAAAAATTGACCAGCCTGAATCATTTTGGCATAAAATGTGCTTGAATATTTACCATTTCATTAAACAAGATAGGTTCCACTTACTACAATTTAATTTGTTACATGATCTTTATTTTTCTTCTGTCTGACTCTACAGAATGGGTAGCTGTCATCACCAGTTTGTGTTGTCTGTGGCAATACGGGGAGGGTCTCTATATCATAAGTTATGGTTATGTCCTTGAATTAAAAGTTCTTGGCAACATTGGAGAAAAATGTGGATATATTAAACCATTTACATTTTCTTACAGCTGAGGTATGTTTATTAGGCTATTGTTCTGTTATCCCTCCACTACCCTCAAGCATTATATGGCATTGGTGGCTTCAGTTACCAAATTTCCCATTTTACGACATTGGAAGCGTACCTGGGAGCCTTCCTTTGTGGAATGGTATCACAAATTCCTAACAGTTCTGGCAGCAGAAAGGGTGGTGGCCATGTATAATGATATGTGGGCTAGATTTCAAAATATTTTGTCACCATTTTATGCTAACTTGGTGACGCCACCTAAGTTATAGGGTTATTGATTTATAAGCATTTTCCTTCCCAACTTTACCAACTTTGCTGGTTCACAGTAGTTTCAAGGGGCTGTTGTCTTTTTTCTTTTTAGTATCTACTGTAATTTAATTCTTTATTCAGATGCTGTGTGGGGAAGGTGGTTTCTGGGGTTGGGGGGGTTGGATCTCATTTCATTTTCTCATTTAATTTTTATTTTGTACTGGAAAGGAATGTGGTCAAAAATGCCCATTTTCACAAGTGTCCAGTTTTAGGGTTTTACAGTGGTAGATATATAACTTTATACAGTCACATGGTTCCAAAAATACGAAGACAAAAATGTATACATGAATTTCAGTTACATACACCATTGCTTATGTACAGCAGCTACAGTATTAACAACAGGCCTAAACAAAATTTACAAATACATGGGAGAAGGCAGGAAATACTCTGAAAGAGCTTAGAAAGGAAAAAGAGGCATGGAAGCAGTGAGGTGGATGAGAGAGGAGTTAAGAGAAAAAAGAGGGACAGATTCTAACAGAAAATTGAACAAGTGACCTAGGGATTTCTCTGGTTAGTGATAAGAAAATTAAAATATGCTACTTATGGCAGTTGCAAGCTGGTCTATTGAGTAGGTGCTCCTTTAGTTTGACCTTAAAAGTGCCAAGGGAGGGGCTGTTAACAAAGCTGGGGGGGAGAGTGTTAAAAATCTTGGTACCTCTGTAGGTAAGTGATCTCTGCCTCAAAGAGGTGTTGCAGTAGGGGACCACCCCAAAAAGGGTATGAGGCAGTGCCGCTAGTAAAACAGGTGGGGCAAGCCTTCTTGAACAGAGAGGAGACACTGGGGAAGGAGATTGTTGAGGATTTTGTAGATGAACATGGAAGCCTTCCGTGTGAACCCATCCTCTAGGGAGAACTAAGGTACTTTCTTATAGAGCGCACAGCTGTGGGTACAATGGGAAAGTCCAGTTGCAAATCTGATAATGTAATTGCATGCCATTTTGAGCTTATTGAACATGACAGAATTGCTCTGAGGGGAGTAAATGATGGAACTGCAGTCAAGGAGCAGTAGCAGTAAGCTGGTAGCCAGCCTGCTTCTTGATTCTGGGGTGTGAAATTGCCTGATCCTGTTATGGAGCTCAAGCCTCTGGTGGATTTTATTAATTAATTGGGTTATGTGTTGACAAAAAGAGAGGTACTCATCAAAAATAAGGCCAAGGTATTCAAATTCACTAGCCCATTCAATGACCATGCCATCGTTATCTAGGAGGTTGAAATAGAAATTAGAAGGTTTACGTGTGCCGAAGAAAACAATACATTTCATTTTTTTGTTGTTTAGGACTATATCCTGGGTGGAGAACCCGGAGTAGACTGTAAAATATGTTTGAAGCTTGGAGAGAGAATTGGGCGGTGTTTGAGTCCTTACAGTATGAATAGCATCATCACATATAGGATAATGTTGGTATGGGAAGAGATGGAAGATATGTTCATACAAAGGTTCAGACAAAGAGCATGGAAGCCAAGGAGGCCATATATTTCATAGCAGCTCCTTCCATTTCCTTAATAGGTAATTTTACCCTCCTCCATAATACATTTGTCTTGTGGGGTTTTGAATTGTTGCTTTGTTTTAGAACAGATGAGCGGAAAAGGAAGCTTATTCCATGGCACCATCTCTGTGTGAAGAAGGCCCTCCTTCTATTTGTGTTATATTTAATATGTCTTAGCTGCAGTAGGTGCCCCCTAGTGCCTTTCCTATTGTTTTTGAATTGGAGATTTAGTTCTTCTAATAAATAGTCATCTCCCATAATATCATAGCAGAGTAGTAAATCCTCCTGACCCTTCTATTCCCCAGTGACATGAGCCTCAACTGTTCTAGATGTCTTTCATAGGACATATCTTTAATGTTATGAACCAATTTTGTGGCCTGTCTTTGAATTCTCTCTATGTCTGTTACCATTCCTTTAGATATGGGACCCCACACATGGGCCCCATAGTCCAAGTTAGGCTTTAACATAGGCCCTGTACAAGGGCATGACCACCTCCTCAGTACGGCTCTTAAAGTTTCTTCTTAATGTTCATAGGACTTACTTAGCTTTAATGATTTGCTTATTAACATGAGAGTTATATGTTAGTTTATGGTCAACAATAATTCCCAGATCTTTCTCTTCTACAGATTTGCGTATCAGTTTTCCATTTATATAATAATTATGTCTGCAATTGGCTCCCCAAATGAATCACACAGCATTTATCTACATTAAATGACATCCCCCTACTTACTGCCCAATCCCACATAGCATCCGGATCCTCTTGCAGGCCTTGGGCCCCTTCCAGGTCTGTAACTATTCTAGCTAATTAGGTGTCATCAGCATATTTGCTGATCCAACTGCCACTATCCCTGCACATAGAGGACAAAAAGATCCTGAAAAGCACCGGGGCCAGAACAGACCGCTGGGGAACCCCACTAGTGACATCCACCCTGTCTGAATAATATCCATTAACACATATTCTCTGGGTTTTCCCACTCAACCAGGCCTCAGTCCAGTGGACTACTCTGTCATCTATGTCTGCATCAATGAAAACGGAGATCCTCGTGGTGGGGAACCTTATCAAAGGCCTTTACCAAGTCCAAGTATATGCAATCCACATCTTGCTTATTATCCAGTGCTTCAGAGATCTTCTCATAAAAACAAAACAGATTAGTCACACACGACCTCCCCACCTTAAAACCATGCTGCTTCTTATCCATCTGACCAGTCTCCATGAGGTGGGCATCTATGATATCCTTTAAGATGGACTCTATGGGCTGGATATTCAAACTGTGCTATTTTGTGGCGCAAGCCCTTGCGATGCACAAAACAGTTGCACAGGGGTGTGGCCGGGGCGATATTCAAAGGAGTTGCGCTATTGAGCAACTCCTTTGAATATCACCCCCCCTGCTACAGCCACTGTGCATGGCACAGTGGAACTTGCACCACCGCAAGTGGTCAGAGTGGAGCATTCAAGTTGCGGTGGCACAAGTACCATTGCGTACCACGCCAAATTTCCCATATTCAAGGTGACATAGCAAATGGGGCCATAATTCATGCAAGGTGCAGGGGCCATTTGCATATATTTATGGTCCCATTTGCATGCCATTAGCATGCAGGTGCGCTGATCGAGGACTTGCACCTGACGGCCTGCCAGGCAGCAGCCATCGAGGACCGACGCCCTGCAGCCCGATCGTGGGCAAAGTGGCAAAACCCACCCCAACTGGCCGATCACGGGTAACAAAGTGTCAACCCCAAGGACATATCCTGGAGGTCCAGTGGACCATAAAGACTGATCACGGGTAAGAGTGTGGCAGTACAACCCCCAGCAGCCGATCGCGGGCTGCAAAATATTCAACCCCACCCACAAGAACATATCCTGGTGGTCCGTGGACTGCTAAGCCTGATTGTGGGCTGCAAAATGTTTAAACCTCCGCCAAGACCATATCCTGGTGATCTGGTGTCCTCCACCCACCCACCCCGAAGCCTCAACACCCGCTCCCCGGCAGCCAGCGGGTGGCAGCATTCCACCTGCCGCCCCACTGCCACCGACGACTGCCCGTGGGGCTGCATGCCCGTGGCTCTTGCTCTGCACCAATGGGCGTGCAGCCTGCGTGGTCAGTCGGCGGGTGGCGGTGGCAGGCAGTGGACTGCCGCCCGCCAGCTGCCGGGGAGCGGGTGGTGGGCTTCGTGGATGGGGTGGGGTGGGGACTACTAGATCACCAGGGAAATGTTCTTGGGGGTGGGGTTTAAACATTTTGCTGCCTGCAATCGGCTTAGTCCACTGGACCACCAGGGATATGTTCTTGGGGGTGGAGTTGGAACATTTTGCAGCCAGCGATCGAGCTTAGCGGTCCACTGGACCACCAGGATATGGTCTTGGGGTTGGACACTTTGGTGCCGTGATCAGGCTGGTGGGGGTGGGTTTTATTTTTCACTTTTGCCGGCATCGGGACAGTCAGGGGTGGGGGTTCCTATATGCCCACGATTGGGCTGCAGGGGCACAGGGAGTAGTTGAGCCACCACAGGTGGCAGCTGCTGTGTTGCACCTTGCAATGCGGCAGCTCACCTGTGGGTGGCCCTCGACTTACTCTCCTTTTTTTTGGCTCAAAGTTGTGCAGGCGCAGGTTGGGGTTGCGCCTGCACAACTCTGCACAGCCCACTGAATATCGGGCTGTGCAGTTTATGCATGGTTCCTCCCCCTCCAGTTCAGCATGCATTCATTTGCATTGCGCTGTTGCTCAGCTTGACTTGGGGGGGCGCAACTGCCTCCTGCTGAATATGGCAGAATGGCACAATTTTGGACTTGCGCAGGCGCAACCCTATTGTGCATGGCACAACCCTTTTGAATATCCAGCCCCATAAGTTTACCTGAGACCGATGTCAGACTTGTGGGAAAATAATTGACACAATTTCCCTATCTCCCTTCTTATGTATAGGCACCACGACCTCCTGCCAATCATCAGTCACAGCCCGCTTATAAGTGACTCATTAAACAATATGGCCAGAGGTAGCTCTATATTAGGGCCAGTAGCCTTAACATCTTGTTTGAAATATTATCAGGTCCTGCAGAATTGCATTTTTAGGGACTTGACGTTTTCAATATTTTGTCAGTAGTAATGTTTATGGGCTCCTTGGAGTTTGGCTTCATATGGATTATGCTATGTTTTTTGCTGGAAAATACTGTACCAAAATAGTCATTAAATATGTTTGCAGCTTCAACAGGGTCCATGACTATCTCACTCCCCTTTTTTATAAAGCACAAATAGTGATTTTATTTCCTCAGGGAGTTTACATAACTATAAAATTGCTGCATATTATCTTTGCTAGCTGAAGATGCCAGGTTGATTTCCATTCTTTTCTTACTCTTTCTTATCAGTTTCTTACATTTGTTCTGTTCCATTTTATATTCCCTCCATATTAGGGGGTTCCTATTATTGTTTTTATATAGGTTGAACAGATATTGCCTCTTCTTTAAGAGTTTTGTATGTCTTTGCATAACAATATATTTATGAACAGAGAAAAGGAGGGCCCAAGTATAGATCCTTGAGGAACTCTGTACCTAATAAGGCATTCAGATTAATGATGTCCCTCAATGACTGTTTTGTGGAACCTAGCATTGAGATAGTTAATAAATCAGTTAACAATGTATGTGGAGAAATTCAGAAGGGCAAGTGTATATAGGAGTAGGTTGTGGTCAGCCAAGTCAAAAGCCTTGGTAAGGTCCATGAAAACCGCACCCTTGTAAAGCCATCATCCACGGCCTTGTAAATGTCCTGTGTGAATCTAACAAGAGCAGTTTCTGTGTTGTGTTTAACCCTAAAACTGTGTTGAGCCTCGGTGAGGGTGTTATATTTGATTAGGTGCTCAGTGATTGGAGTTTGCTGAGTTCTTATTTTGCTGCCTGTTTATTTTGTAGCTCACTGTTTCTGTTGTTATTGTATCTTTCTGAGATTCTAATCAAATTTATTGAATTGCAACAAAAAGCAACTGTTTGCAGTATCCCCTCCCCTTTCAGGGAAAGTCAAAAGACTATCAACAATGTTGTGTTCTTCTAACAAGAGCGCACTGGTACACATGTATGTGGAGACTGCTGCTGAATTACTTGTTAATTGCTTATATGTCCTCTTGTTTTCAAGTTGGTTGCTTAAAATAAGACCTACTGAATAGTATAGCAAGGGTTCTTGTTATCTGCTTGTCCTAGAAATTCACAGTATTGTGGGATGTATCTGAGGCCCAAATACTGGGATTAAGAGTTGCTCTTGGGCTGGTATAAAGTAAATCAGGTTGCCTCCCACATTTCACTTCAAGTTTAGGTTTGGGTAATTAAATCTGGGTCCTTCCACTCACAGTGGTCTAGAAACCATGCCAGGTGAGTACCCATAGCCCTACACACGTGGTACAGTGCACACTAGTGTGGCAGTGACAGTGATCATGGCATCCCTCTACCTCTTCAGCAGACCTGCCCCTGTCATTGCTGGAGGAGGAGGAGGGTGACATGATTGTGGTGACTAATGTCCATACCAATGATCTGCTGGATCCCCTAACCAGGACAATACCTGGCCAATGCATGATAATGAGTCACTCAGTGTTGCATCACACTGAGTGGCACAGTCACAATGCCATCCACTAACCATACCTTCCCCACAGATGTCTCCAATGCATATGCAGTGACAGTCAGCAAGAGGAAAAGGATAACAGCATCATGAGAGGGGCAAGACATCCAAATTACAGGGCTCCCATTCACCAACTCCTATGCAGAGATCCACACCTGTGCTAAGGCATCTGGCTTGGCTTTAGTTAGGTGGTGCCCACCTTCAAGATTGTTTAAACATACAAAGCCCTGCATGGGTTGTATCCTGGTTACTTCAAATACCTTCTAGCTTGGTATACTCCCAGCTGGTTGCTCTATTCTGCTGAGGAAATATTATTGGCTATCTGAGGTTTTGACTAAAACTGTGGTTACAGGGCATTCTGGGTGGTGGCCCCATCTATCTAGAACTCCATAACACGCCATCTGTGGAGTTCTCCCTAGGTGAAGGCATTTAAGAAATGATTAAAGTGTTATTTTTTTATGCTAGCCTTCGGTACTGATGAATGTTAGAAGAACTTGAACCAGAGATGTTTTTAGACTGTTCTTATGTATTTATTTATGTTATGTGTTCTGCTGTGTGATTTATTGTTAATGTTTTTATGTAGCACCCGAGCCATAGGAATAGGACACTATAAATATTGTCTTGCCTTTGCCATAGGGATCGAGCATCACATCCACAGCTTGTAAGTAATACTAAGATGACCATGAATGTGAAATCAGTTGTAGATGAAATTAATTAATAAAAATAGCAGAGTGTTTTTCCCCTTCCCCCTCACAGTTTTATGCAATTGTCTTTACATCTATATAGTTAATGTAGTTGCCTTGAAATGCTGGCATCATTACTGCATTAATTTCACTATCTATAAATATTTTTATTTGTTGAATGAATACATTGTTATGTATGTTAGTCTTGCACAATCTACACACAGCACTTTTGTATTGTATGTACTTTATATGCCCTAATGATTCGTGGAGTTTTGTAGACACATTTACTGATGTGTATACCTTTAAATTACTATGCTATTTACTTGTAAGATACTGACCAGTGTGTGTGGCATTACACTTTAAAAAAGTGCCCATATATTGGTGTGAAATGGTGGTGGATGGGGGTCTGTATGCTTGCTGTTGTATTTATCAATAATTCTGACAACAGTTAAAGGCAACTGCACAATTACCATGGTGTGGGGTGTTTCTTATTCAATGGCATACACAAGTGCCAGGCTCAATCGTTGGACTATGTCATAACAGTTAATTCTTTTTTTTAAATTAGACCTTAAAATAAGACTTATCTTCATTAAATATCTTAAAAAGTACAATCTTGAAATAAGACTTAATATTTTGGAAAAAGGTGTCATAGCTTAAAATATTCTTATTCTGTTATTCCAATGCTCCTTGCCACACTTCCTCCTGCTCTCGTTGATCCTCTTTTCCACTGTATGTCTTTTGCTTATGTGCTGAATTGCCAACCAGTGCAGGAGGTTAGCTTTATCATCAGGCAGACTGAAGTACCAGCTGAACTCACTGCAAAATATGCTTTCTGCATGTCTTCTTCCTTAAAGAGTCTCAGATGGATTGACAAGTTAACACCTGGTCTGTTCTTTTCATCCCCATCTTACATTTAGCAGTCAGCTGTGCCTCTCTCTCTGCAGTTTTCCCAAGGTTTCCACAATCCTAGGATGTTTCATCAGATTCTGATTTTGACCTTAGCACATATTCTTTGTAGTGATGAACATGAGGTGCCACAGCTTCTTTGTCCTGTGCCAGCATTGGTGCATGCATTAACATTGCACTTCTAACACTATCTGTGAGCTGGGGTAACAACTTAAGCACCTTTGGATCTCAGCTTTATTGACATTGTTTTGTCCGCATCACCAAGGAAGAATGGCATCAGCTCATGTAAACAGTTCATTTATCTAGAGGGTTGCAGGCATCAGGTATATTCCCACATAACTGCATTACAGTTTCAAACAGCTAGGACCTACCAGCTAGAAAGGACCCCAGAAAAACACCAGGCTTTGCAACCTTGCAGCAATGGGGACCAACATCCTTAGGCATCCTGTGTGCTCAGTACAGCCTTCCATGTTAGCTGCACCTGGAACAGACTAACTTCCAAGGCTCAAGGAGCCCTTCTATAACCAACCAAGGGATGACCTGATCACTAGCCAATTGCCATAACCCACTAATTAGACACCCAAAGTACTTATGAACATACAGTATGAACAAAGAAACCAGCAGAATAAGGCCATTTGGTCTGTCTAGTCTGCTCAAATTGCAGGGTCCACAACTTAAGCTACTGACTCTGCCCCACTCAGCAATCCTCCCAACCTTTCCATTTGCCCCTCCCATGACCCTTACTCTACCCTTATGTCCAACCCAGCCTCTCTTGAAGCTGCCCACTGTCTTCAATGAGACCACCTCTTCTGGAAGTGCATTCCAACTGGCCACCACCCTCTCCATGAAGAAATGCTCTCTAACCATCCTCCTAAACCTCTCCAATCCAGCTTAAGATGGTGCCATCTTGGGATTTAGTTGTCACTTAGTTTATAGAGACCCCCCTATTCCACCCTATTTATTCCCTTCAAGTACTTAAAGGTTTCAATATTGTCCCCTCTGTCCCTCCTCTCCTCCAAGGAATACATTGTCAGGACCCCCAACCTTTCCTCGTATGCTTTACCCTGCTGATCCGCAGTCATCTTTGTTGCCCTCATTTGGACTGTCTCCAGCAGGCTAATGTCCTTTTTAAGGTGTGGGCACCAGTACTGTACTTCATACTTACCCCAAAATGGCTCTTTAATGCCAGCCAGACACTACAAAGCCTTTAAATGGATGTCCAGTAACAAAACGCTACAAAATGCCTCATTTGAAAGTATTTACAGAAAAAATAAAAAGCAGCAGAGAGCCTTACATGGCTTTTCCACCACCACATGGCTGCAGGAAGAGCTGGTAGCATGGTTACCTAGGGAACAAGAAAGTATGGTACCTGGACCACTTAAGGTTGCAGCTATGCTGCTCCTGCTCTCTCCCCTGCATTTCTTTAGGAATTTTTGGGTTCCTATAGGAGGCCATTCACTGTATGGAAGACATTTATTTTTCCTTACCCCTGCCCCCATTCTTTATTTTAAACTGAGATACTCGTGGCTCTGGCCTGCTGATGCAGTTGGTGACCTTGATCTCTCCCATGGCTCTCCCTAGGCCTACAGCAATCAGCCCTACCAGCCCTGCTGGTGCCACAGCCACTGGTGCTGCAAAATAAGGGAAACACTACTGGGCAAAGCCCAGCAAGCTTAGGCAGCTTCTTATCTTTTTTGACTGCTGGCACTGCCTTCTAATGGCAATCTCACTCAAGAGCACTTTCAGCTAGGCATGGAGCACCCACTGATGTGGGCAGGTGGCCTGCCTGTATCTGCATCTCCTTCTCGCTCCTTCCCTTGGACAGTGCCATGAAAGTGGCCACTGATCTCGTGAGGGAAGAGCACGTCCTGCAGCTTTTAGTCTTGATGTACTTTACAGATAAGACAACGTTTAAATAGCAAGGAAAATATGAGATGGACTGTTAGTGTCAGTAAAATAACATAATTTTCATTTCTACTTCTTATATGTAATACTACATTAGAGGGAAGCTCATGCTGTGGTTAGAAAACTGAAAATGCAGGGTTAGTAATCACTACTATTCACTGTTTTAAAACAGATTTCTTTTTAACAAATATACAGCATCTCCACACTAAAAAATGAAATGAATTATGGTTTACTAATGGTTTATGTAACAGATGCTTTTGTGTTACTTGGTAGCCAAATGTGGTATAAAGCAAAGATGTAATACTTTAATGGGGATATTTGGGTTAGTTTACAGTTCTATATAGGAGATTCACACATATGATTAAGTAAGTTAATACAAATTATAAAAACTGATAATATATCCACAGGACTACCACAGCCCAAGAAGAAGTGGTTGTGATAGCCATGAAAGTACAACTTTTTTGTATTCTAATTCAGTTTGGACTGGAGGGTAAAGTTTTTTCAGTTTGCAGATGACACCAAGATCTGCAACAGAGTAGATGATCCAGATGGGGTGGGTAGAATGAGAAGAGATCTGTATAAACTGGCAAAATGGTTGAAACAGTGGCAACAGGGGTTTAACGCAAAGAAGTGCAAGATCATGCACATAGGGAAGAGAAACCCTGAAGCCACCTATAGGCTGGGATGGGAGATGCTGGCAGTCACAATGGAAGAAAGAGGCTTGGGCATCATCATCACCGATGACCTGAATCATCCAAGCAGACCACTAAAGCAGTAGATAAGGCTAGGAGGATGTTAGGGTGTATTAGTGGGGGTATCACAAATCAGAAGAGGGAGGTAATAATCCCTCTTTACAACACACTGTTTAGGCCCCATCTGGAGGAATTGTGTGCAGTACTGAGGCCACACCTTCTCTAGGACATTAACCAAATTGAGGCAGTCGAGAAGGGCAACAAAATGGTACAAGGACTGCATCAGAAAACATATGAGGACAGATTAACAGAGCTCAATATGTATACCCTAGAGCAAAGGTGGGAGAGATGATATGATCAAAACATTCAAACACCTTTAGGGCGTTAACAAGGTGAAAGAGTCTAACATGTTTCAATATTAGAAAAATAGCAGGACAAGAGGACACAGCATGAGATTAGAGGGAGACCAATTGAGGGGTAATGTGAGGAAGTTCTTTTTCGCAGAAAGGGTGGTAGATGCATGGAATGGCCTACATCAGGAAATGGTGGATATGAATACAGTGCAGGGCTTCAAACAGGCATGGGATAACCATAAGGGAGCAATAAAGATGAGTATGAATAGATAGGCCATTGACAAAGCTAAGGCCGATGGCACATTTATAAGGTAGAAAAAGAAACGGGCAGACTGGATTGGCCTTGCGGTCCTTATCTGCCATCAACTTCTATGTTTCTATGTTTTTACTCTGGCCTAGGTCAATCCTCCCCCCTGCAGGATAATGCTCACTTTTTCTAGGCTGCTTTACTGACAAATTACTTCAGACTGACTCACCAGCTACACTTACCACTGACCTACAGTAACCTACCTCAACATACTGTCTGAGATTTGCAGAGTCACATCTTCTCCAAAAGTGTGTACAGTATGTGCTACAGGTTTACACCACCTTGCTTTTGCTTTCTATGCCCTAAAATGTTGGAACTTCTTACCTTCTCATGCATGCAGCTCTCCTAATCACCTGCAGTTTTGTAGAACCCTAAAGGACTCCCTTCTCCTCTTTGGTCCTTGCTCCTGTCCCTGACTGACTATTTTGGCTGTTGGACCTAGTTATCTGTAATAATTTAATAACTGGGTCCCTGGGACACACCTGGAAAGGAGCCTCAACTCAGTGTGCCTTTTCCACTTACCAGTTTCCAAAAACTCAATCAAGCAATCAATCCATCAGTTACTAAATGAATACTATTGTTGCAATCTGTGGGACAAAATATTCTTCTACACTGTACATTTACTTATTATAATGATCAACCTTCTTCCAGGGTTGGCTGATGTTACTATTGTGATTATGTTTACTGGTCACTGCCTTGTACTGTACTTTTTGTATTGTATTGACTTTGCTTCCTGATTTGTATCTGTCACATTTACCATTGGATGCCCTAACTTTTCTCTCTGCTATTATTAGGTATGTACAGTATGTATGTATTTGTCTGCCTGCCTGCTTGTCTTCCTGCCTGTCTGTGTATCTATCCATCTATCTGTCTGTCTGCCCACCTGTCTGTCTGCCTCTCTCTCTCTCTCTCTCTCTCTCTCACACACATTGACACAAAGGAAAATGATCTATCTCTTTAAGAATAAACCAGGACAGAACTCAGTGGAGAGAATACTGAATATTCTTGCTGTATCTGTCACACTGACAAATAATGAAATTATAAGGAATACACTTTGACTTTCTTTCATTTGTCCAGTAGAAAAAAGAAACACAACAACCTAACTTGGCAAGATAAAAGGGATCCTAATGAGTTCAAACTGCAAAGCACTAGTGGAGATTTTCATTCCACTGAAATGATAACTTTTTTAACACAGAAAAAAATGAAGCTCCAACTGACTTGATTTATGCAGACTTTGCTATAGTCTCATTAAGATATAGAAGATTGGGCACTACATGTTGCCTTTTTCTGCCATACAATTAATGGATATTAGACCAGAATCTGGAAGCAGGGAGATAAAGGAGTACAGATCAGTGAATATATGTATGTAATGCATATTACATATTTATACTGGGTGAGTTTTTCAGTACCCATGTGTGATATGACACAGAATGTTTGAATTACCAAGAGCAACACCGTGCCATTATAAAAATTAGCATAGTGGAATTTAGCGACAGAAGCTGCCATGCAGAGTGACTCCTAACAAGTTTTAATTTTAATAAAGTGCTCTAGCTTTGCAAATTCTTTTTTTCTTTGTTTTTGCTCTGTGGTGCTGCTGGGAAAAATTACCCTCTTGTGTGCTTTGAAGTGTGACTGCTACTGTTCATACTTTTCTTGTCTCTGTTTACTAGAGAAAGTGACTTATAGTACTTTCAGGCTCACATCAGTGTGCTTTATTTATTAACTAGGAACTGTTAAAAAGTTAGTAGTTATAATAACAGTGGGAAATGAACCAGGTTGGGATTTAATGTTACAGATACAGACTGAGTTTTTGGATCATGGCAAGAGTGCTACTGTTTATGGGGAAAGTTACTCTGGGAGGAGTGGAAAAACTGGAGGGTGGATAATTATGAATGACTTTAGCTCCATTGAACCAGCACTTGTATAGCTGGAACCTGGCCATGGCATTCTGTGAGGAAGCTAAGAGTAGTACCACAGCTAACCGCAAATGATGGGTGATTCTCTGTTTATTAGTGACAGGGAATGATATGATGATGATGAGATAATGGTTGATAAAAAGGAACTGGTAGAAACAGGGAAAATCCTTTCTTTAGTTATTAATGAAAACATGCTTTGGGCATACAACTAATATATTAATATGGTAAATCATTTAGTTGTCTTGTAGGAGATTTAGTGATAGGTTATGTCAGCAGCATAGTAACAGCATTCTGTGGTATTACTTGCATTTCGATTTGTTTGCGACTGACCAACTGCCAAAAACAGTGGCAGAAGTGTGACTTACAAATGATTACTTAACTAGGCTCAGTGGTCCTGCCATATTATTGGGGGCACAATTTGTATTAATTGTGAGCTATCTTCCTTATCTTCCATTACTATCCTCCTTCTCCCATTGCCTACCCCCTTAGCACTCCCTCCCTCCCTTGTTTGTCTGCCACGGTTACCAACACCTTGTATTTTTGGTGTTCTTTGAAATTATTTTACTATGTATTATGTTTGTGGTACCCAATTTATTAAAATGGACTGCTGTTATATCTTGCTTCATCACTTTTGACATCATTGTGTAAACTGGCCTTCCATGTTCTATGTACAATGTTTTTGTTTTTGCTTCTGTGCCACTGTCTTGGCTTGGGTCTTGCCTGAAAACGGTTTCTGGGATCAGCATACTTACCTGGTCATCAAAGTCATAAATAAATAAAAAAACAACTATGTAGTAAAGTTGGCATGATGTTGTAAAATGTGACTACCTAAGAACACTAGACTAGGCACAGAACAGAAATCTGTGACTGAGACTGAATGCAGCATCTAACCAAGGTATATGTCTGACTTTGGCTATAGCCAAGTGCCTTTTGTATCCTTGAAGAAAAAAATTATAACCTCATTTGCATTATTTAGCCAAGGTGAATAAGTAGGTCAGTTTAAGATGGTGTTGAATCAAATTAATCAATGTAATGTTTCTACTTGAAAATGTATTCATAATTTATATGTAATTCTGCACATATGACTAAAGATTCAGAGAATATAATATTTTCACATTTATGAAACTTTTATCAAGCAATCACTATACTCTGCACACTGCAGGATTGACTATTTTACCATATAACAGTTAGTTTTTATATGACCCTGAGGTTTGGATTAAAACCTTAGGAACTCTTACACCTAGGTTTTAGGCCCAGTTTCAGAAGCATTTAAACCAGTTAGCATAAATAAGTACATGACAGCATGATTGCTGGGGTAAGCATTTTAGGGCATCCACTGTCAGTCATACAAGAGTTCACAAAAGCAGTAAAGTTAATGAATTTTGCCAGTTTTATGGCCTGCTTTAGTATCCCTATACTTAAAATGTCAGATGTGATCAGTTCCATTCAGACTAAAAGTGAATGGTGAATTTTCATAAGCATTTGCAATTTACAGCTACTGTGTTATATATCTAGTTGGTGTTTGGGAATGCCAGCATTGTCAGGGATTAGTCAGATCACCCTTATCTAATATAACTGGGCTGGCAGTATAGCCTAGAGGTTAGTGTAATGAGCTATGAATGAACTTGGTACACTCAGCAGACCTGGGTTTGTTTCCAACAACCTTTACTTGCATACTGTGTGTCACTTAACCTCCCCAGTGCTCCCAGAGCACCCCTGAAAACAGGCAAGTGTGCCTAGTGGGCCTTATCCAGTTACCAAAGACTAAAGTAAAATAAATAAAATGATTGTTCTCTGTGTGAAGTGTGGATTCTCTGAGTGAGTGAGGAGGACAGGGATAAACACCTGGCCACACTGAAAAAAAAACATTTACTGGGCAGGGGCATTCCTCCGAAGAAATTAACAGAGCGGTGGAACATGCTATGCAGATGCCAAGAAAACAACTGCTACAATATAGCAAAAAGACTGTTACTACCAGAATACCCTTGGTTGTCACATACAACCCTGATCTGGTGCCCCTACATAAATTATTAAATATTTCCAACCAATATTCAATGAGGATGACACCTTGAAATGTATCTTCCAAGAACTACCTCTACTGTTTTACAACCACCTAACTTGTCTAACCTGATTGTCAGGACTCAGGAGCAAACTGATATCTGACCATAACAACAGAACACAAGGTGGCACAAGACCCTGTAAGCATTCTAGATGTAAGACATGTGAACATATTTCTACTTCAAATGTTATCAACACCCCCCAAAACAAACAATTTAACACACAGGGGAATTATACATGTGCATCTCGGAACATTGTTTATTACATTCAGTGCAAGAACTGTCCACAAACAGGTTATGTGGGGGAGACTGGACAACCTCTTGAAACACAAAGGAACTCTCTCAGACATGGAGAAGACTGAAAAACCAATGGGACAACATTTCTCTCAGTCCAATCACTCCATTTCTGACTCTTTGTCCTGGTTTCAGAGGGCATTTCAGAAATACACAACAGAGACGAGCATTTGAGATCAAACTTATTTTCCTTCTGCTTGAGGTGCAGGATGTCATGAATGGAGACACATGTTTCATGTCCCATTACATTATTTAAAGTAATTCTTCTCTCTCTTGTCTGACAACTACATGGATAGATATTTGTTTTACATGTTCCTAAAATGCTTGTATAGAAAGTGGATCTCTTTAACCCATAGAACTGTATATTATAGGTTTGTTTTAAGTAGTGGGTGGTGATGACATGGGTTTTAGACTCACATATGCAGAACTACTAATGTAAGTACTCAGGACACACACACACACACACATACACATGCACACACACAGTCTTCAGTTTCTCTTTGGTAAGACATTAAACATCAGATAATTTATGGACCTCCTTTACATAACATTTCTTCTGTGACATTTGATCTATACAGAACTAAAGTTTTAAAGGATATTTTATCATCTCTGGTTATGTTCTTAACTAATTACCTCATTAATATGTCACATTCATGTAAAACAAAGGGAGGCAGTATTGCGCAGGGGTTTAAGACTCTGAGCTGCAAACCTGGAGACCTGGGTTTGAATCCCACAGAGCCAATTGCACACTGTGTGACCCTAAGCAAGTCACTTAACATCCTTGTACACCCAGGTTGCACCTGTAAACAAGTTTGCAGCATAGTGTGTCTCTCCTGGTAAAAAAAAAATTTAAGCTCTGGGTATTTTATAGTGAGCTTTTAAGAAACCTGACATTTTCTTTCTGAAAAGGACCTTGTAGGTATGAAAGTTTAAAGTTTTTCTGTACAACTCTGTTGGTCCAGTAAAAGGTCTCAGATCACCTATTATGTGCCTCTTGTTGTACAAGGACCAATACAGCAACAAACAATTTTTTTTGACATCATGGAAGATATCACAATTCACTGTCTCATAGGGCAGCTTCATAACATCAGGAAGAAAGAAGCTCAGCTGGATAGTGACATCTACTTCTTAACCCAGTGCAAAAAAATGAAATATTGTCCCTGAGGGCCTTACCATCCACAATCCATTAAGAATCACTTATAATTCAGATTATGCTGAACAGCTCTGCAGGAGGACCTCTGAGAAACTGAGAAATCACCTCATTCACAGGACATACTCTAAGAAAGTTCTTTTTAAAAAAGAGGTTGAGAGGATTTCTGCTACACTGGAGGGAAGGACTGTTAGGCTGAAACCAGAACTCCTGAAAGAGATCCACATGAACTACCTGACAACTTTAAAGAGAGCCATATTCAGTAAGAACAAGAAGCTGAGTACCCTCCAACAAGTCACACATCACAACAACAGCTAAGAAAACAATAATAACACAGAGCAACAAAGCAATGCTGCTGAACATCTCGCTGTCATTAATTTGTCCAGCCACACACCAACAATGGGGGCGTTAACTGCACTTTCTAAGGGACTCACATTCTGCCCAACAAAACAGCTCGACAGAATACAGTTTTGTGGAGAACCAGAATAATACTTCCATAGACTGAGACTTAAAGAATTTTTTCAAAATAAAGAAGATATCCCAGACATCAACAGTTCACTGGAAAAGAAAAATAATGCATTTGATTTTATCCCCCCAACTGGGTGCAATACTAAACTGGACACTTACATTCAGTGTTTTTGCCAGAGAGTCAATTGCCAGATTTTTAACAAGCAAAAAGACATCTGCTTTAACCTCTCTCCATTAGAATGGAGAGCAAAACAATCACTGAAATCTAACCACAACATTTTATAAAAAAGCTGATAAAGGTTCTCCAGTGGTGATCTTAAACTGGGATGATTACGTCAATGGGACTAAAAGACAGTTAATAGATCATACCTACTATTGGTAACTAGCTAGTGACCCAACTGTGCAATACACCAGGGAACTATGAGACATAATCAGATAATTTCCTAAGCATGTCCAAGACAAAATAATTAATCTCATCCCTGATGAACCTATGTCAGGGATAGAAACATAGAAGATGATAGCAGAAGGAGACCACCAGGTCCATCTAGTTTGCCCATTATCTTTTAGCCTAGCTTTCTAACTGTCCTTATGTTTCAGGCTCCCTTGTATCTGTCCCAAGCATTCTTGAAACCTACCACTGTGCTTGCCCCACCACCTCTGCAGGCAGGCTGTTCCATGCATCCACCACTCTTTCTGTGAAGAAAACTTCCTGGTGTTGGTGGTGAACTGCCCTCCATGCAGCCTTAGATCATGTCCTCTGGTTCTGCTTCCCTTCTTAAACTGCTAGAGATCATCTATCTGCATCTGATTTATGCCTTTTATGTACTTGAATGTTTCAATCATGTCAGCCCTCTCTTCTCTTGTTCCAGGGAATACGTGTTCAGTTCTTTCAGTCTATCCATGTAGGACATCTTGTGCAGTTCCTGAATCATTTTTGTTGCCCTTCTCTGCACTTTTTGAATAGTGCCTCCATTAACTTCATTCGACATGCTCCCCAAGATCCATAAACCTGGGAATCCAGGGACACCTATAATATCTGGGAATGATATCCTGACAGAGGGTATCTGTGGCTTCATAGAAACCATTTTAAAACCACTTGTCATGGAAAGGGGCAGTTTTATTCAGGACACTATCCACTTCTTGCATAAACTGTCTGTCTTAGGGACATACCACCTAATACCATATTAGCCACAATGGATAACCTCCTGTACATCAATATTCCACATACTGATGGCATTTCAGCCTGTCTTAATTACCTACAAGAGATAGGACAGCACTATGACATGCACCCAAAATTCATTGCAAAACTTATTGAATTTATTCTAACCCACAACACCTTCAGTTTTAATGATACACATTCTGTTCAAATGATGGGAACAGCAATGAGCACCAGGATGGCACCACAGTATGGCAAATGTTTAATGGCAAATTTGGAGGAGGATTTCCTAAAACAATGTACACACAAACCACTTGCTTATTTCCATTATATTGATGATTTATTTATAATTTGGACAGAGGTTACCTGCACCTCAATTAATTTCATCAGAAATTAACTACTTCCACCATCCATTAAACTTTCCCTGGGGTGCTCTGACACAGTGTCAATTTCCTGGACACCACAGTTACCATCAAAGATGGATCCTTACAGACCTGCATTTACAGGAAACTGACAGACAGACAAAGGTGCTTACTGTACATAGAAATGGCAATCACTATAGGCACACCAAAAAATCTGTAATGTACAGTCAAGCACTTAATACCACTGTATCTACTGTATATGAGAGAGTAGGACAGGGATAAGCACCTGACCACACTAAAAAAAACTTTTATTGGGCAGGGGTAATCCTCTAGAGAAATTGACAAAGCAGTGGAATGTGCTATGCACATACCAAATGAACAACTACTACAATGTAAAGAAAAGACTACCACCACAGAATACCCTTGGTTGTCACATACAACCCTGATCTGGTGCCCATACATAAAATTATTAATGATCTTCAGCCAATATTCAGTGAGGATGACACCTTGAAATGTATCTTCCAAGAACTACCTCTACTGTCTTTCAAACAACCACCTAACTTATCTAACCTGATTGCCAGGAACAAACTTATACTTGACAAAAACAACAGAACACTAGGTGTCACGAGACCCTGTAGTCATTCTAGATGTAAGACATGCGTGCATATTTCCACTTCATATTTTATCAACACCCCCCCAAAACAAACAATTCAACTTACAGGGGAATTATACATGTGCATCTTGGAAAGTTGTTTATTACATTCAGTGCAAGAAATATCCACACACAGGTTATGTGGGGGAGACTGGACAATCTCTTTGAACACTAATGAACTCACATAGACATGACATTAAATGAAGAAGACTGAAAAACAGTAGTACAACATTTCTTTCAGTCCGATCACTCCATCTCTGACTTCTATGTCCTGGTTCTCAGAAGGCATTTCAGAAATACACAACAGAGATGAGCATTTAAGATAAAACTTATTTTCCTTATGAATATGATGCAGGATGGCATGAATGTAGACACATGTTTCATGTCCCATTAAAGTATTTAAAGTACTCCTGCTCTCTCTTGTTTCAGGTACAACACATGGACAGATATTTGTATTACATGTTTCTAAAATGCCAATATATGTAAAATGGTTATCTTTAACCTATATAACTGTACATTACAGATTTGTTTTTAACTAGTGGGTAGTGATGGGTTTATGTGATAAGGGTGATTCAGAAAAAGAGCCTACCACAATAGTGACTACAATATCACTGAAAGGAAAAATGGTGATATCAATTACACTGACTGCCACAAACACCAATCAATGCTTACTCTGTCCTCAGGGAGGGGGGGCAAGATAGATTACACCACCCAAACTAATTATAAACAACTCTGAGGGGAGATGGACACAGGGGAAAGGGGAACACTCAGGAGGGGGCTACTCAGGGGGTAACCTGTGGGCAGGAGGAAATGCTAAGCAGGACTTAGAAAAAAAATGAACTACTCCTTAAACCCTAACCAGGTCCACCCGACTTCCAGGGCCATGACCTAACCCACTACACCAGACAGTCGGCTGGGAACTGCCTGGCCAAACACAGTCCTATAACATTACACAGCAAGTGTACCTCACTGCTACACTCACTATATACTAATCTTTGCTATTTTTCAACAGTCGGTATTCCTACCAGCAGTCAAACTGAGTTGCTCAAATTGAGTCGCTCAACTTGACTTCCCCATGTTACGTGATACCAGTGGGGGTTTATATGGGCTTTAACTCACATATACAGAATTGCTACTGTAAGTACTTAGGACACATACACATGCATGCCGCACACACACACACACACACACACACACACACACACACACACACTCACAAAGTCTTCAGTTTCTCTTGGTAAGACATTAAACATCTACTTAACATTTCTTCTGTGACATTTAACCTACACAGAACTAGAGTTTTAAAGGATGTTTTCTCATCTCTGGTTGTGTCCGTATCTAATTACTTCATTAACCTGTCACATTCATGTGTAAAATGATAAAGCTCAGGGTAATTTAAAGTGAGCTCTTAAGAAACCTGCCATTTTGTTTTTGAAGAAGGACCTTGTAAGTTCAAAAGCTTAACGTTTTTCTGTAAATCTCTGTTAGTCCAATAAAAGGTATCGAAACACCTATTTTGTGCATCTTGTTGTACAAGGACCAATATGCCAGCTAACAATTTTTTTACATGGTTGTTGTATGGAAAGAGGAGAATGATGGGGCTGTACAAACTGTTCTAAAAAAAGACTTGATCCCACCTAAACTGGGCAAATAAATCTAACAAAAGCCTTAACATTGTGATGAGCTTCCGGACTCCTCACATGTGGAAATGCATGAGCAGTTAAAAGTAAAGTCCAGAAGGGCAAAGAAGCAGGAGAGGGATAAGGACAAAGTCATAATCACAACTGAAGAGAAAAATGGGCACCGTAAAAAACAAAAGGGATGAGCCTAAAACATAAACAAATATCCTAGAAAATTACCAGTCTGCGCAAGGATTGTTGTATGCAAACTTTGTCTTTAGCCTCTCCCCCAAAACCTGACCTCCAGGTAGGCAGGTATGGTTCCACCTATGGAGTGGGAGTGTGCCCTGGCACCACCTTCAGGGAAGAACCTTTTGGGCTACTGACAGGATGGTGGCATCCATCTGGGGGAGGAGAGTGAGGTGTAAAAAAGAACTATAAAAAAGGGCTCCCCTCCCTTTATTCTTCTGGCCTAAGATTTCACTTCACCCAGAGACTGCAGATTCCAAAGGCTCCAGAAGCTCCCAACACAGAAGGGACAAGAGTTCCAAGGTTATTTCAATAAATTGGTTAGTGCTCCTTGCATTCTCATCCTCTGTAATGTGTTAGCTCTAACCTTACCTGGCTGGGGCACTGGCCTGGGCAACAATTGTTGCAGGTGTAGCTTAGGATTGATATATTTGTACAGGAGGGAACCAGGCCTGATTTCCAGAAACTGTCTAACTGGTTGGATACAATGTGGGTCATTTTTAGATTTGTCAAGCATTTGTAGATGTGCACCTTACTCAAGCTAGTACATGATACCAGAAGACCAAGTGTGTTCTTTTTTTATTTTAAAACAACACTTCCATGTGGCAAAATCTTTCCTGCTTTCCCTCCCTTCTCCCACATAGTAGTTTACCTGGTGGCTGGAGGGCTCCTTTTGGCAGGCTGACCACCTGGTTGGGAAGCATCCATGCTTCTGCTTCTGGGACTGCCATGGCAAACTGGGCACCACAAGGTTCAGGTGGAGGCCAGTGGATGTGGCATTACTTCTCCTCCTGCATGGTGCTACATTCTCTTGATGGGAAACTGACCACCCCAGCACCAAAACTGGTTCAATGGCACACATGATTGAGTGCCCTGGCATTATCCACTGGATACAGTAGTGTTTTTTTTCACTGGGTCAGTATGGCTGCCACCACATGGTATGGTGAGAGATCAGTGTGTTGGTGGAGCTTAGATCCCCGGGAAGCAGCACTGGTGTTCCCCAGTAATTTCCCACTTAAGCAGTCACAGTCTATTCATAATGTAAAAAAAAAATAAATATGTAAATATATACAGTATAAATTTCTGTTTAGGCAGGAGTTTTAAAAGGGAGTTCAGGAGATGGAAAACATGTATTGTGACTCAGTAGACTCAGTAGACCGCCATTCAGAATGGGAGAGCAAGGCGAGCAAATGGGCCATGGCCCCCCCCCCACTTCAGCCTGATGTCCAGAGTGAATAAGCTGCAAGAAAGCTTTTGTGAATAATACTTAGTTTCTCTGGTATTGCAAAGCCTACAACTAGGAACAATTGACATGACGATTAGATGTTTTTGTTGCCGTATTAGCCACTGCTGTGCAGTTTGAATCATAAATTGTAGTGAGAATGGAATAATGTGACCTACTGGTAATTGAACACAGGCCCCCAGAATACCATCCCAGTGCTATGCAATTTGTGATCTAAAGTGCTCAGCAGTGGCTATACTGCACCAAAAAACATCTAATTGTCAAGTCAATTGTTCCTAGTTGCAGGATTTACAATACCAGAGAAAGATGTGCTTCTGGGAAGAGTCAGATCCAACCATGTGAGCCTATAACTCAGTGGTTAGAGCACTAAGACAGTAGTCTGAGGGCTTGGGTTCAATTCCCAGTAAGTCACATAATTTCTTTCTCACTACAGCTTGTGATCTAAATTGCTTATCAGTGGCTAATACTGCACTAAAAATGCCTAATTCATGTCACTTGTTACAAGTTGCAGGATTTGCAATACCAGAGAAAGAAGTGTGTCTGGAAAGAGTCAGATCCAACCATGGGCACATTATTTCGTTCTCACTACAGCTTGTGATCTAAATTGCTTCACAATGGCTAATAATGCATTGAAAACATCTAATTGTCGTGAATAATACTTGCCAAATTAAAAAGCATTCTCAGGAGAGCAACACTGGCTGCAGTTTATTATTTTCCCAGTCAGACAATATCCTGCTGGGGATAGACTTAGTCTGCAGAATCTGGAGTTATACTGGTATGCCAGTTTGTCCCCTTTAGATACTCTGAGCAGGGTTTTGAAAAGCCCTAGATCACGCAAGCTACCATGTACTGACATTATGGAGCATGGGACTTGTGATGATCTAACGATTTCCTATCCCATGGAATTGCTGCAAGTTTGACCAACTTTTCAGGTCTAACTTGCAGCAATCCTGGGGGCTGTTTTCACAGAGCTTGCACCAAATATTTGGTGCAATCAACCATACAGTAAATCATGGAAACTGTTGCAACTGTGCCCAAGATTGTAAAATTGGGTGCAGTTGTCATGAAGGGTGTGGCACACTGTCAGAACCTAGTGCCATGATGCAGGGCTGGATGCAATCCCTGTGCCAGGCTTTGAATATCCTGCCTCTGCCTTATTGATATGATACCCATCATAATCTAGTGCTGCAGCTCTGTGAGTTGAAGTCAGTTGGCCAGCTGGGTGGTCTTCCCCAGTTTATTTTGTTGTATTTCACTGCGATTGGGTGATGAGCCAGATAGCACCCAGGGGCAAGTGAGAGATGGCCATGTATTGGCCCCATAGTTAGGGCCTTTGTGGTCTGTTTAATTCATTACTGTAAGTTTCAAGTAAGCCAGCAAGCTCTAATTAAATACTGTCTAGGCACCCTTGTTTTCTTGTTTTACCTAGTGGGCACCCAGGTAACTCTAATTTTTGGGTACCTGTTTTGGAGCATGGCAGGGCACCTATTTAATTGATTTCTTGTCACAGAATTAAAATCCTGTTTGATTCTGCTTTGGGAACAATTTATGCTACCTACTTATTATGGTGTTATGTATACTTCATGATCTACTCTGGTTTACATTTTATTTCTGCCCCTCTGGCATATCCCTCACATCAGCCTATGCTGTTTTGTCAGTAAGGGAGTGTGGGAGGTGATGGAGCACTGAGAGATGGCACAAGAGGAGCTCACATCAAGGCCACGTGGCCTGGTGTTTACAGAGCCACCAGCAGTCTGGCCTCCTTCAGAGGTGTTTACAATGTGGCCATGTGGTGTGCCATCATTCCTCTCCACACAGCCTAGGTTAGTATAAGGAGAGGGTGCAGGCACAGAAACCATATATTAATAAAAACACAAAAGGAACAGTAAATGACAATGGAAGCAAATTCTAAGTGTTGCTGCCTCAGATTGGATCCTTTGGAAGTGATGTGCAGTGGGTGGCCAAACTAGTTGGTCAAAATGTGTAGCTCCCCATGGTTGTTGGTTAGGCATGAGAACAGGCAGGCTAGGTAGGTAGAAACTGAGGAAGACAATAAGAATTCAAAGAAATAAACAGATGAACACAATGGGAGAGAGTCAGAAGGCTTTGGGTAGAATTCTACCGAGCTACCATGCTTTCAGTGCTGACAATTTCCTTAGCTTGATTAAGGATCCTGAGGACTCTAGCTGTACCAACCAGTGTCCTGAATAAATTACACAAAGCAAGGTGGACTCTGCCTTTCTAGAATATCCTGCTTCATCCCAGAACATGCAACTGCCTTGGTGCATGCTCAGGAAGCCATTTTGACTTTCTAGAATATGGATAGATGTGTCCTTCAATTTGCTGCCAGTAAGGTGTATGAGCTTAAAAGGTGGGCCCTAGTGGTTTGCAACTTAAGAACTATAATTGTAAGTCATATATCAACATTTTAATAAGCAGTCTAAATGTTTATATATACAAAGGTTGCACTACACACAATGTTTCTTAATAATTACTTTTGATTTAATTTTGATCTCAAATTCGACATAATTGTTTTATGTCTCCTCTTAAAATCATGACAGGTGACATTTATAGAGTACTGGCCAAAACATAATTTCACACCACAAGTGCAAAAACATGTTTTGACTAAATTTTAAAAATAAGACTTGTCAAATTCATGAGGTGCTGTGAAGAAATGGCTATGCTGAAAGTTTGGGGTCAAAATATTGAAAATTACCGATGTTATGAGTGAGCATGGACATTTTTTAACTTACATTGATAACTTTGTCATTTTTATGTTTGCTTGCATGCATGTGCAAGAAACATAGTGCCATCATCTGAGTTTTTGTAGGTGTGGTACCCGTCTTCCAATGCAGTCAGTGTGTTTGCAGGCATGGCCACAGTTCACCAATGAATGCTGCAGCTGTCTATGACAGGAGTTAAAAGTGCAGTGCCGTATATGGTTGGCAGATCTCCGATCAGTGAGCAGCGAAGCTACTGCCTGCACATGCATTCCCCCTTCCCCACACACACACACGCACGCATGCATATTGTGTGGCAATGCGCTTCCCCCACACACTGTATGGCCGACGGGGGTGCCTATTCCCCCGTCGGCTCCAATGTTCCCCCCAACAGATAACTGGGTGCTACACTGGGAGCCCACTCCAGCATGGCAACAGTCCGTATGGCCGACGGGGGTGCCCAATCATCCATCAGCTCCACTGCTTCCACCCCAAACAGCCTTCCAGCTGCCACACTGGGAGCCCACCCCAGTGTGGCACAAGTCCCACGTCGTCCAAGAAAAAAAAAGAAACCTGAAAGAGAAAACCTTCCCTTGCTGGCTGTCCTGAATCCCGCTCCCCCACCTGCACCCACCCTTTGTGCACCCTGCCTCCCACCTCCCCTTATCCCATACTTACCTCAGAGTCTGTGTCGATGATCTTGAGTGGACC
Source organism: Neoceratodus forsteri (assembly GCA_016271365.2). Taxonomy (NCBI): domain Eukaryota; kingdom Metazoa; phylum Chordata; order Ceratodontiformes; family Ceratodontidae; genus Neoceratodus; species Neoceratodus forsteri. The sequence continues at coordinate 83,375,106 of CM057453.1, forward strand.
GGGAACATGTCTGCATTCTTCAAAGCTGACCACGAACTGAGGAAATGTTGGTAAGCTGTATAATGTAATAAACATGGTTTTTTTAAATGTTGATGCATATCTCAGGCATTTTGGGGAATTTTTTCACCAAATGTTCAACATGGGGTTTTTGGGACCCCACCTCATGAATTCTGTCACTGTCATTTTGTTAATCGGCCCCGAAAGGTGATTTCGCAGTCACAGCGTGGAACCACCTTTTGGGACTGATTTACGATATGACAGCATCACAGTTCATGAGTAGGCCCCAATTCCTTATGTTGAAAATTTGGTGAATAAATTCCTAAAAGATGTATTTATGAACATGCATTGCACTGTTCCTATGCATGCTCCTAAGTTCGTGAATTTTCACTTTTTTCACTCTAGATTTTCAACATTGCCATTTTACTACACCTCCTTATGAGCAGTACAGCTGTCATTTTTCACATCTCACCCAAAATGTGTTTCCGCACATGTAGTGCACAATGGCGCAGTCGGTGTGTGAAATCAATGTTTGGGACAGATTAAGAAAATCACAGTGACACTGTTCATGAGCAGAGGTGTTAAAATGGCTATGTTAAAAATTTGGTGAAAAAAATTCCCAAAGTGACTGTTTTACAAGCATGTGTTGTGCTGTTCCTACGCACACTCGTAAGTTTGTGAATTTTCACTATTTTCACTCCAGATTTTCAACATTGCCATTTTACCACATCTCCTTATGAGCAGTACAGCTGTCATTTTTCACATCTCACCCAAAATGTGTTTCCACTAATGTAGTGCACAATGGCTCAGTCGGTGTGTGAAATCAATGTTCGGGACAGATTAAGAAAATCACAGTGACACTGTTCATGAGCAGAGGTGTTACAATGGCTATGTTAAAAATTTGGTGAAGAAAGTCCATAAAATTACTGTTTTACGAGCGACCATTGCGCAGTTTCCACGCACCCTTGTAAGTTCATGGATTTCTAATATTTTCTGTCCAGATCAGCACCACTCCCATTTTTCCACACTTCCTTATGAACAGTGCAGCTGTCATTTTTCACACCATGGCCGAAATGTATTTTCGCACTTCCAGTGCAGAAATGCATGGTCACTGTGGGAAATCACTGTTTGGGACAGATTAAGAAAATCACAGTGACACTGTTCATGAACAGAGGTTCCAAAATGCCTGTGTTGATAATCTGCTGTAAAAAAAAAAAAAACTAATTGCATTATGGTTTGTGTGTTCGCAGTTTTTACACATGCTCATGACTTCACAGTTTTTTTAACATTTTCACTGCAGATTTTCAACTTTGCCATTTTTTCCACCTCCCCATGAACAGTACAGCTATCATTTTTCACATCCTGTTCGAATGTGTTTTGCACCTGTGGTGCCAAATGGTGTAGTCACTGTGCAAACTCAGCTCTCGCTAATGAACTGATATTGCCACTGTTCATAAGGTGAGGGTCACAAAACCCATGTTGAAAATTTGGAGGAAAATGCCAATGAACGCTTGAGACATTAGGGTTTCTGACATAATGCCCCACCCTGTAGAGATTGACAGGCATCAGGGGTATGACTTTGGTTTCTTGCCTATAATACTCATACCATTCCACACCCTACAGCCAGTGAGAGGCATCGAGGTGTGCCTTGGAATCTTCAGCCCCAAAGTTCACCCCATTCTCCTATACAGCACCCATCTCACCATATTTCCTGATGGAATGGGGGTGAGCATAAGGGCCAAAGACCACAAGGCACACCGTGACATTTGTCGGTGTCTGCAGGGTACGGTGTGGTGAAATGGAGTGGCCATTATGCCTGACAACCCAAAGGCACACCCCAATGCCAATGGGTGTTGGCCATAGTGCTCATGCCATTTCACCTCTCCTTATCCTGCAGACACCGACAAGCGGCGTGGTGTGCATTAGGGTCTTCAGGCTTTACGCTCACCCTAGGGGTGAAATGGCATGAGTACTATGGCCAACACCCAAAGGGACACCCCAATGCCTGGCAGTCTCTGCAGGGTGGTGGTGGGGTTGACTTCAGTTCAATACTTCACTGCCATTCCTATTATGCAGCTCTCTAACTCCTATACTACCAATGCCAATGCCAGCAAGCAAACATTTGTCATTGACAAATGCTTGTTTTTAATATTTTGACCCATATTTGGAGAACAAAATCTTTTTACAATCTCATGTCATAAACCCAGTAGATGGACATTTTCAAATCCCATCCAAAAGGTGATTTAATAGACTGAATGCAAAATCACCTTTCAGCCCAGATTTGAAAATATGCACTTGCCTTGTTCATGAGGTGGGGTCCCATTCCAAAAAGGCCATATTGGCATTTGGTGGAAAAATATTCCAAATTAGCAAAGTTATGAGGAATGTTAAAACATATCAATGTTCACTTATAAACTTGGTCATTTTATCATATTTTTTCACCAAATTTTCAACATAGTCTTCTTATGGTCCCACCTCATTATCCGGAAGGTGAAGCTTCTCAACCCCTGCCTTATAACTATGGAACTAACTAAGAATTTTTGCACAAAACCTCTGAAAAGCAGTACCTTGGAACAGACTCCATGATCCATGAAAGTTTTTGAAAAAAATTCTATGCCATAGGCGAGAGCAAAAAAAAGCTTGTAAGAAAAGCCTAAAAAATATAATTTTTTTCTATAAATGCAACACATCTGGATCTCAGAAACTGGTTAAGTGACCGTTGTGATACATGTCAAATTTGGGGCAATTTTGCTGAACACTGCCAGAGTTATTAAGGTGCAAAATTAGGGGTTTAACATTGAACACTGTATTAAACCCTAACTGAAGTGGGGCTACCGTGCTAGTATACTATATCTATCTATAAGCGCCACTATAGTTAGGGTTGAGCAGACTTTTTCTGTTAAACCCCAAATTATAAACTTTAATAACTTCACAACTGTTCAATGGATTTGCACAAACTTTTTTGTGCATGGTCTCCTGGGGTAGATTACTTGATGTATATAATCTGAGCTGAACATAGTGAAAAAACATTTAAAAAAAACCCAGTTTTTTGCATTTTTATGTCATCATTCTGCTCCCAGATGATTTGGAATATTGGTCTGAAATTTTCAGGGTAAAATGGGCTTGTCCTACAGACGTGCCTTTCACTGGTTTGGTGAAAAAATATTAATACATTCCAAAGTTATTACATTTTAAAATGTCAGTTTCTGAACATGCTCAGTATAGTCTTTTTGATAGCTTTCTGAAATGAAAAAATAATTGGGTCTGAATTAAAAAGGATACATTTTCATTCAGGCTAATCCTTTTTTGTGAGGAAAAAATCTTTTTTCGTTTGCTGCCATCTTGTTTTCCATTCTTTTTGAAAAAAAAATTCAGAAGCCACAACATTGACATGCTATACATAAAGTAAGACCCATGTCTTGCTCATCAGGACTCTATTAGGTGGATTCTGCAGTTATCTGTTGGAAAAATTACTCCAGAATTTTTTTATCATTTTAAATAATTTCTAGTCATTTGCCAATGCGTTTTCATGGCTCATTTTCACTCAAATTAAAAGGATCCCTTGTCATGAAAAAGGATTTTGGACTTAGTGTTTTTCTGAGTCTCTTTCATAATAATAGATACTTTTCATTTAAAAGTTTAATTTAAATGAAAAGGATGTATTGTCTCAGGAAAGGATTTGGGACTTAGGTTTTCAATTATTTCTGTTTTGTTTGAGGAGTCCGTTTTCATTTGATACAGCGAAGGATTCCTTCAAATGAAAAAAAAACATTTCCAATCTGTTCCCTTAATTTTATTGTCTTTCCTGGTGTCTAGTGGGACCCTCCACCTGCCATTGCTGTCTCCCTAATTGTTAGAATTTCCCTGAGGCCAGATGTTCAGAGATGCACCAATGGCCAGCGCAAGTCCAGTGCAGTGCAAATCTGATGCACCATGGTGCAGAGTACCATACAGAGGTTGCGCATGCTGATATGCGCCCAGCACAACATGGTTGAATATATACATGTGCCACGGCACAACCAGATGTGCACCATGGCACAACCAGATGTGTGCCATGGTGCAACCAGACTTGCACCATGGCACACAAAGAAAAGTCCCAGGCACAGGTGGGAGCACAGCAGCAGAGTAACAGAGGGGTGCACAGCAGAGAAATAGATCCGGGGACAGTGTCAGGGATGCACAGTGGCAGGTTACAGGTGGCCACCACCAGCAGGGCATGCACAGGCACTCAGACCCCCCCACCCTGGAACACAGCAGTGGCACAGAAAGCAGACAACAGGTGTCACCAATAGCCAACGGAGGGCCACCAATGGAGTCCCCCAGCCGCATGCTGTGCCCCCACCCACCCAGACCCCAGCAATCCACACCCAGGACCATACTGCCAACACACACAAGCCACAGATCCCAGACAGCCACCCCATGGCAACCCCAAGGCATAGCCACAGGCCAAGGGGCAGGACATCACCACCGTGGGACACACCAAAGCACACAGCAGTGCACTGCAGAAACACTACATGCACACTGACACATGCACACCACACAGGCACACACCATGCCACTGCAGCATGGATCCCCACACCAGCCACAAAGCAGACACTGACACAGGCAGGTAAGTCAAAATATCTGTATTGAACAAAACTATATACAAGTGCAAGGGGTGGGAAAGGGTAGAGAGTGAGTGAAGGGACAGAGAACAGGGACTGTACAGTGGGAAGGGGGATGGATGGGGAGGGACAGCAGGAAAGGCTGGTGATGAACTAAGAGCGGTCATACCCCACCACCTGGCACCTCTGTCACCGCCGGTCCTCCAGGATGAGCTGGCGCACACTGATGGACTGCCTCCATAGTCATGGATATAATTAAGATTATCTGCTGCAGCAGCCTGCAGTACAGGGGCAGCCTTGACCTCCACCAGATACCTATGACAAAGGACAGGACAGGTGATCAGTGCAAGGTCCCAAGGTACCATGCCCACCCACTGTGTGCAATGGGTGGTGGGAACACACACCCCTGGAGTGGCACCCCAGCCACCCACAAGGGGTGGGCCAATGCCTGCCAGCAACCCAGCATGCCATGACAGTGCACAGAGGTGGACATCTGGACACTCGACTGTGCAGTGACAGTCAGACAGAACAGGGCACCATCAATGCCACTGCAGCACCAGTGGCAGCTGGGCACATCCACCCCAACAGCTGGGAAAAGCGTCGCAATGGCTGCCCCACAGTGCATGCACCACACACAGTGTGTAACACACAGCTGCCATGGCACATGGCACAGGTGGCTATGGCTGCACCCACTCTCACACTGACCACTCTGTAATGTGCACAGGAACAATATAGTGCCTACCTGCCCACTCCGGCCCCACAGGCACCTGTGCCACTGCTGCACCACCACTGCTGGGTCCTGCTGTATCTTGCTTGGCTGGCCCAGGTGCTCTTGCTGCTTGTGCCTGGTGCCAGTCTATAGGTCCTGGGAATGGAACAAAGACAGGTACACATCAGAGTATGCCCACAGCATGTGCCCACCACCCCCACCCCTGTACACAGCGTGTGTCCCTGCCCAACATGGCCCACAAGGCTGTAATGCAATGCAAGCTGCAGCTGGCAATGCCACACCACAAAGTGCATGATGACAGTGTACCCCACTTCAGGGCATGCCAGGCAGCCAAGCCAGCACTGCAGTATAGCACTGAGGCACACATGCAGCATGGGAAGACTTACCGGGCCGTGGCATGGCCCCTCTGTGGACACATTCTTGCAGCTGTCTCAGGCACTCTGGGTCCCACCACATGAGTTCCCCATATTGGCAGTGGCATTACACCACGGTTCTGGCCATCCTGGTGTTCCACACTATGCTGGCAGCGATGCCCTGCCAGACCTCCATCCAAGGCTCTTGCAGGTTCACCTGCCCAAACAGCCCTGGTGCACGTGGCTGCACACAGGCCACCAGATTCACTAATTCTATATCAGACCAGTTACAGGACCTGTGAACTCCCCCTCTGCACCATTAGTCTGGCAGAAATATATGGAGACAAAATGGTGGCCAGAGGCGCACATGTGCACAACATGATGGGATGCATGCCTCATGGAGGCATGCACTGTGTCTTCCAATTGCACATTGCTGGAGAGGTGCAACATGTGCATGGCCTAACAGGCACATGGTGGTGGTGTCCCAAGGCATCAGGAGGTCACATTAGGGGTCAGGGGTCACAATGCCAATCTGGCGCTTGTGCTAATAGCAGCCATGGTGCACACTGTGCCACAGTCCCATCCAGCGGCGCACAGAACACTGCAGAGCCTGTGCACTGTGCATGCCGGACATTGCACCACCACATACCCAGAGCACTTCCATTGTGCATGGAGCAAGTATGTGATATTCAGCCACCACATGCAAATGAGCTATCAGCCAATGTGCGGTGCACTGGAGCAATTAGCATGTCATTACCATTGCACCAATGCTCATTTGCATATGTTGCGCATATAAAAAGCAACACGGAACAGCACAGGCCATGAACTGTTATGCAACCATCTGGGTAAGTTGGCGCATGCTGCTGTGCACAGCTGGCATAGCAGGGTGGATGAAGTAGGCTGCTGCTGACACTGACACACATGTCCATGTCCAGAGGTAGCACTATGTCAGAGTATGAAGAGAATGAGTTGAGTGGACCTGCTCACAAGCACAGGTCCAACTTTACCAAGGCAGAGGCAAATTCCCTGTTTGAGGACTACCTCAACAAGGAGCCACTGCTGAGTGGTGCCACCGGCACACCACAGGCCAGGGCTGTGGCCCGGTAGGAGGTGGAAGCGAGTGTCAATCAGCAGGGTAGCCACCAGCAGTCTGTGCAAGGGTGCAGGAAGAAGGTGGGCACTGATAAGCACCACATCATGAAAAAGATGGTGGCCATTTGAGCAGCCCAGACAGCCACCAGAGGGCCTGCTGATGTTCCACAGCTCACAGCGCAGGAGGAGCTGATGGCAGCTAACATGCACTGCAGCACTGTTGAGGGTCTGCCAGGTGGATGTTTTCAGACAGGTGGAAGCCCATCACTGCATGGTATGTATGATAGGCACACACAGCAAGCAGTGGCTGGGGGAGGGTGATGGGGGATTGTGGGGCTATGGGCCATGCATCATTGACACATCTGCTTTCTACTTCAACACCAGCATGCCTGCATGTGGTAGATGGGGCACCAGCGGCAGCTGTGGAGGCAGTCCCAGCCCCGGATGACCAGCCATTCACCTTCACAGGCATCCAGGGGCCTGATCGGCTGCAGCATACTATCGCTGTCCAGCCGGATGTCCTGGGCATGGGTCAGACAAGGCCCTGGTTGTGTTTCAGCAGGATGCCAGCCATGGTGTCATCTGCATGGAGACACAGATCAGGGCGGGTTCAACACCAATGACGACCTGACCATGATCCTGGACAGCATGGGTGGTGTTGTGGGAGATATGCCCATACCATGCACCAACACAGGCAGCGCACTCCAGTGGTCTATTGTCAGTGGGACAGCTGTCTGAAGCTGCACACCACCACTGCAGGTGCTGCTGTGTGCGTCACCATGGCAGTGCCATGTGGTGGTGGTGGTGCGACTGCGAGCAGTGCGCAGAGCATAGGGGCCAGAGGGGCAGCAGGCAGCAGGTGACATAGGGCAGTTGGATGCAGGGTTCACTGCAGGGCACCTGATAGGAACTCACCCCATGGGACCCCACTATGCAGCATCCACCTGAGTGGGGTACAGTGCAGCGCAGTCATACACCAGTGGAAGGTCAGCACCCCACCCAGGTTTGCCTGGGCACCACCCATTGGCAGAGCACACCTATTTGCTGCTGGCCTCCATGGAGCAACAGGTGCTGCTGGTAGCTGGGGTGCATGCACTGCATGTGGAGGTGCACCAGGTGGCCAAGCAGCATGAGACAGACACATTGTGCAGCTCCTGGAGGCTATTCAATGCATGTGGGAGGACACGATTGCATCCCAAGATCACATTGCCAATGCGATCATGGATGGCCTTGCACTGCTGGCTGCTGCAGGGCATGGCCAGCCACCTCAAACACCACATAGTGCACTGTCCACCCCACGAGCCTGGTGTTGAGTGACACCCTCCCTGTCAACGCTGGGCTCTGCTGTTGGCATCCCATGGGGTGGGCCTGTTTGGGTGCCTACACACCCCTGCATGGACCCAGTCATGGTCCCATAGTTCAACCCCTGGTGGGCTGTTACATATTCCCCCTGTGGCTGATGTGCAGCCTGTGGCTGCCGATCGGCCCCAGCATGGCAGCCCCCATGGCCGTGGTGGCCATGCTTCCTCACAGTGGGCCTGATGTGCATGCCACCCTGGCTGCAGTTTCCTGCCACTGCCCTGTGCATGCATGGGTGGTGTGTGTGTGCATACCACAGGGGTGGCACCTGTGTGTCGCACAGCATGCTGTCTGTGTACATGCCTGCCCAAGCAGATCTGCACCAGTTGTGCCTGCGCACTGGTACGCTGCATCTGATCCCCGCCACATGCCAGTGCCTGGGCACGTGTGTGTGTATGCGTGTGTTGCTGTTCCCTGCTGTGTGCAGTTGTGTGTGCCTGTGTGGCACTGTCACCCCCACCACTGCACCACACCTCTGTGTGTGCATGCCCATTCCCATGCATGCCCCTGTCTGTGTGCTGTACCTATGGGTGTGGCTCCACCTACCTGTGTGCACCATAGTGCTCCTATGCGATGGTGTTCCTGTGCTGGCATGCCATCCTCTGCAGTCAGGGATCCCTCCTCTTGGAGGGGGGGCTGTCCACCATCCTCTGGCCCATTGCCCTTGTCATCCCCACTACTATCCCCCTCATCAGCCTCAACAGCTATCCCACAGTCAATGACCATGTTGTGCAGTATGCAGCAGGCCAGGAATAGGCCACAGGCTTTTGAGGGGCTGTACTGTAGGGCACCGCGAGACCTGTCTAGGCAATGGAGCCATGCCTTCAGCATCCCAAATACATGCTTAATGATGTTCTGCATGCTGGCATGTGCCTCATTGTACCATCCTCTGCTTGGGATGATGGGCGCGGTGGGGTGAGCAGCCAGGCCTGAGTGGATAGCCACTGCCGCCTGTGTGGATAATGACATGGTTAGCCCTGTGTCCTCTGTTGCCATGCCCCTTGCCTATCCTTGGCACCCTTGCCAGTACACCCACCCTGCTTTCCCTCATCCCATGCCCTGCTCTACCCCTTGCCCATCCCATACTCACCCACTAGGTGGCCCATGGGGATGTCCCCATGCTCAAACCTGTGGCACAGTGCAGTGCTGTGCCAGATAAATGCATCATGTGCACTCCTAGGGTGTGTGGCACAAACATTTGTGATGCACCCCTTGGCATCGCACACCACATGGCAGTTCACACTAGGGTACCCTTTCCTGTTCATGTATAGGCCACAACCTCAGGGCCAGGTGGCATGTAAATGCCCACATGGGTGCAATCAATGGCCCCAAGCATGCCAGGCATGCATGCTACCCTGTGGAAGTCCTGCATGGTTGTTGTACGCTCTGCCTATGTGCTGGGGAAATGGATGTATTCTGAAGCATGTGGCAACAGGGCATTGAGGAACTGTGTGAGGAGGCAGGATGTGACCAACTGGGTTATGCCTGTTGTGTCCCCTGTTGGTCTCTGGAAGGTGACCGTGGTGAGTAGGGAATTGACAGCTGTCACTTTTGTCTCCACAGAAATTGCATGGCTCTGCCTTGTGAATGCCTGCTTCTCCTCACTACACAGCTCACAGAGTTGCCTCAGAATGGCCCTGTTCAGTTGACACTGGCCCACAATCTCCGTATCGGTGTAAGTCTCAAAGGTGGTGCTGGAACGGTACTGCCTATTCTAGGCGTACCACCGATGGGCTCTTCCACGGCCATGTTGCTGTTCCTCCTGCCTCCTCACACTCCTCATTATGGCCTCCATTAGGAAGGGTGCACTGGCCAAAGCCCTTGATGTCCTGTCTCCCCCTGGGCAGTTGGCTGCTACAGGCTGTATGCAACCCTGGTACACTGTGTGTCGCTTTGCCTGCCTCTCTCGCTCACTGTCTCAGCCCCTGACTCACTCTCCACTGCCACCTCTGTCCCACACCCCTGTGGCTGCCTGTACCTGTCACTCTGTCCTCACAGGCTCTGTTACCCTTTGCTCTGTCTGTTTCTGTCCCTCTACCTTCTCTTTCCACTGTCTCTCCTCACTCTCCTCGCCTCTGGCAAGTGCTGTCTGTGTGCTTGTGCCCTGTATTTATATAGGCTCAAGTCTGCTTGGTGCATCCAGGTGTTGCTCTGCACTTGCGCCATGGTTCCGTGGTTGAATATTTATTTATTTATTTGTGCAAATTCGGATTTACAACCTTTGAGCCAGAGGCTCATTTACAAAGGTACCACATCACAAAGAGGACAGACAGAGTAATAAATTTACAGAATATCACACTGCTCTGCATATTCAAGGGTACGCCCCCTGCTCTTGCACATGCATTCACTATAGTTGTGCATTGGTGCAATGGGACTTGCACAGCGCATTGGCTCCTGCTGAATATCACTCCTTGGCACATTTCCACACTTGCACCGGGGCAACTCAGTTGCGCCATGCGTAACTTCTTTGAATGTCCTGGCCCTGGTGTATAGTGGCAACACCCACCCTCTGACTGCTGTGCCTGGTTTTGTATTTATGTTGTTCATAATTTTTTTTGATTATTCTTATTGTTCCCTAGTGTCCAGTTGTATCCTTCCCATTACTATCCTCATAATATTTCTCTTTTCCCCTTGTATCCAGTGGCACCCCCACATTCTGATTGCTCCCCATATTTATTTTGTTTTCCTTTTGGTCAAATTGCATCCTCACCCCCGAATGCTGTACTGGAAGGTTTGCATTTTCCCTGGTGTCTAGTAGCACACCTATTCTCTCTGATGCTTTCCTGGTACAAATTAAAGTTTCCTGGTGCTAGTGGCACCCCTCCCATCCCCATGCCATTGTCAGAATGTCCCTCATCTTTTTTTTCCTGTGAAAAAGAAAACAGTCCCTCAGTGCTCAGAAACCTCCTCACACTTGACCTCCCTCTGAGCACCCACCAACCCACACTGCCCATACTCCCCACACAACCTCACTTACCTGAACAGGTATAACAGTGAAGATTTACTCTTCCATTGAAGACACATCTTGCTACTGGAACCAGCAACTTCAGTATGAAAAACTAAAGTAAATGCAGTTCGACTTATTTCAATGGGATTTTCAACTTTCATTTTCAGTGGTACCCCCACTTTCTATTACTATCACTATATTTTTTTCCCTGGTGTCAAGTGGCACCCCCCAACCTCCAATTGCCCTCCCCATATTTATTTTGTTTTCCCTGCTGTCCAGTGGCACCCCATCCCCCGATTGTCATCCTGGAAGGTTTACATTTTTCCTTGGTGTTCAGCAGCTTCCCCACTCCTCCGATGGCTGTCCTGATATGAATTTTTGGTTTCCCTGGTGTCCAGTGGAATCCTCTCCCATCCCCGTGCTGTTGTCAGAATGTCCCTTGTTGTCTTTTATTTTTCCTGTGAAAAAGAAAACGGCCCCTCAGCACTCCAAAACCCATCCCTCCTGACCTCCTACAGAGTACCCACCACCACGCAACCTTCCATATCACCCACACAACCTCACTCACCTGAGCAGGTACAATTTTTATTTATTTAAAAGTTGGTAATCAGAAAAGGCACACTGAGCCGGAGCTTGATTCCAGGTGCAACCTGGGGGAAGGGACAAAATACAGGTGAAACAGCATATATAATGCATTGGAGAACAAAATTAGAAGCAACAATAACATAATAGGCAAGAAGACATCTGTAAAAGCCGCCAGAAAACAAGGCAACAAAGCAAATACTGTGCACATAAACACTGGAGTAAATAACAGAGGAAGTAATATACAATATTCAATATATGGTATCAGTAAGAAGATAAATTTGGTGCATCACAGTGCAGGCAGAGTAAATACTGTGTCCATAGATTATTTTTTAAAGCTGAGGAGACACTGAGCAAAGCAAAGGAAAATTTCTTGAACAGTTTGGTGATCGGTTCAACTAAAGGATGGGACAGCCGGGGATCAATGAAGAAATTGGGAAGGAAGGTAATGTACATATGAAAGGAAGTGAGGTTAGATCAGGATGGGAGAAGGCAGTGTCTGGGAAGGGAAAAGACATGAACAAATGATGTCAGGGACAGATTGGAGCTGGGATTTTGGCACAGAGACAGATTGGGGAGTGGCGATTGTCCCACTGGAGTTGATTCAGAGGTGAGGGAAATGGTAAGAGAGTGCAGCCTTACCTGAGCATGTGCAAGGATGAGGATGGAGATGTGTGCATCCCTGGTTGGAAAGAGTAGGAGGAGGAGGAGCTTACTGGAGACAGGCAGGAGGCGGAGGTTGGGGGAGGGTCCCAAACCAAAATTTGGAGATAAAAATGATGCTATGCATATGGCACAGCAGGATGGGGCATTAGAGAGGAGGAGTAGAGGGGTGCAGTGGTGGAGTGTGAGGAGGAGGCTAGAAATGACAGAAAGAGTTTAACAGAATGTCGAGCCTAGCGAGGGAGGTAGCAGGTGTGGAGATGTAGACAATATCTGCATAGTCAATAACCATTAAAATACTGTAGTTTTGATGATAGGTCTCAACGGGTGGGCAGAGGGAGACACTCCTTGTGGCGTGTAGAGGACTTTGAGCTTTGATGAAGTTTGGAGCAGATGGAGTCATGTGGGCAGAGAAAGTCAAGATTGCTGTCAAGCCACACCCCCGAGATATCTGAAAGTTTTGACTGAATCAAGAAGAGAGCCATCCAGGGTGGCAAAAGCAGGGGGTCTGGGATTTGAATAGTCTCTTTCTTGAACTGAAGAACATTGAGACTGTTTTTAGAGTTTAGTTTGAGTTGATTTTGCCTGAACCATAGCTGCGCTTGTATCAAAATTGTGCTGCTGAGATGTAGCTACAGTACATCTGTGGCAGTTGAACTGAGATGTATAACACAGTGTTGTCTGCATGCATATATGGATTTTGGAGTAAGAGCAGATGGAGGGAGGTCATTTATAAATAGTAAGAAGAGTATAGAGCAAGTATGGATCCTTAGGGGACACTGGTTTGAATGGGGGGGCAACTGCCTATTTGAATGGATTGTAGTTTACTATGGAGATAGGATCTGAACCAACCTGCTACAGATGGAGCCAGACCAGCAGAGAGATTTTGTATGAGAAGGTGGTGAGAGAATGAATCAGAGCCTTTGCCAGGTCCACAAAGATGGCAGCCATGGCAAGGCCTTTGTCCATGGCAGATTGGATGTAGTCAGTGACTCAAAGCAGGGAGGAGACTGTGGAGTGCTGCTTCATGAAGGTCAGCTAGAAAGAGGAGAGAGACAATTTGTATCTGAGAGATGTTTAAGGAGCCTGGAATAGATGAGAGACTCCTGGAGTTTGGTGGGAGTGGGAAGGAGAAAGCTAGGTCTGTAGTTACCAGATGTGGTGGGGTCCCCCCCATTATGGAGGTGGAACACTTTGATCACTTTCAAGGTCTAGGGGTGGAGCTGGTAGTAAGGGAGAGGTTTAGAAGATGTATGAGAGGGTGGCTGACTGCAGGAAAGCGGATATAAGGAGAATATTAGGATGTAGACCATCTGGGGCTGGGCTTTTTAGGGCTGGATTGATGTGCCTTTTAGAACTTTTGGGAGGTAATGGGAGGAGAGAGATATCTGATGTCAGAGTGGAGGGAGGAGGACCTATTGGGGTGGGAGAGTAATGATCAGGGAGGTGCAGATCATAAAGAAGGTGTTGAAGGTATCTGTGATAGAAACTGGTTCTGAGTTTTCAGCCCTGGACAAGGGGGTGAGATGCTGGAGGGTCAAGGGAAGGAGTGGAGAACTTTCCAGAAGTTAGGCAGGGAATTGGATCTAGCCTGCGGATTTGAAGAAATTTGATTTGGAGAATATTAGGATGTAGACCATCTGGGCTGGGTTTTTTAGGGTTGATTGATATTAGTGCCTTGTAGCCTTGGAACAATCATTTCTTTTTGGTTTTATAGAGGTGTTTATCTCCTGTTCTGCCTCCAGCTGCCACCTTCTAACTGACCCCCCCCAGCCCCATCACCCCGGTCTCACCAGGACTTATCCAGAGTCCTCACAGTTACTGGGTGTGGAGCCTGCAAGGGGTGGGTCATTATCCTGCAGCTGGGGGTGTTTTTCCACCATTTTTCTTCCTTTTCCCATTGCTTGGGTGCACACACAGGATGTGTGTACATGGAGGTGTATGCATGCCTGCTGAATTCCCGAAGCACCCTTCCTTCCATGATGCCCACAGTCCCACACTTCAACCAGGCCTCCACCTGGGGGCAGTCATTCAGCAGGTGTTTTATTCCCCACCCCAGGAGAGGAGAGGAGAGCTGTCCTCCAGATGTTTGATCCACTCCCTCCCTTGCCAACTCCCAGCGGCCCATGCTCATTCCCTAACATAGGTCACCAGCATGGTGAGAGGTGTGGCATCCAGCGATCAACCTCAGCACCACCAGGCTGGTTGGTACAGGCATTTCTAAGGTATTTGTAAAGTAGAAGATGTGCAGGAAGGAGGGAAGCCTTGAATGTAGTCCAGTGTTTGTCCTGGGTTCTTCAGAGGGTGAGGAGGTCAGGTGGCATATCAGTAGGAGAGAGAGCAGGAGAGAGCTTGTCTGGTATAGATAACCACACCACCACCACGCTTACCATGGTCTTGGTGGTAAAAGATGAAACTGGGGATAGTGAGGAATGAGTCTGGAATCCTAGAAGAGAACCAAGATTCAGTCATGCATAGAACATCAGGGGAGTGCAGGGTGACCTAGACTTTTAGGGTGTCCAATCTGGGTAAAATGAGCGTAGCATTTTGATGAAAAATGTGAAGCCCCTTTGGCTGGGCTGTGGGAGCTGGAGCAGGTGAGGGGCTTGGGTTTAATCCAACATCTCCTGAGAGGAGTAAGAGGAGCAGGTAGAGGGAGAGTTGGAGGAGTACTTTCACTTTCTGGTAGGACGAGAGCTGGGGGGATGAGGAGAGGCAGACACAGTAGAGGAGGGCCTCAAGGTTTAAAGAGGTGGAGGAAAGTAGGCTAGAGTGAGTGGGTGGGGCAGAAAGAAGGGGGGGGCAGCTGGGATTGGCAATAATATAGAGGGTGGGTTAGGAGAGTGGGGGATAGGGGCTAAGGAGGTATTGTGAGAACATGACAGGTTGAGGGGCTGAAATGGGGTGACAGGAGAGGGGATGGAGGGGCATGCAGAGAAGGTCTGAGAAGGGGTTTGCAAGTTGGGAGGAGAGTGGAGAGGGAGGGAGGGAGGGAAGGAAGGAGGATCTGCAAAGGACTAAACAGAGAGAAAATAATGAAAGTGTAAGCATGGTAGAGTTTGTGGTGAGGAGGTAGGAGAGAGAGAAACAGGACTTTGAAAGTATTAAGATCTGCTGCTGGAGGGTTAAACACTGCAGTGCTACAAAAAGACCTTATGCTGCTAGAGGCTGCAGACCTAAAAGGAGTAGGAAATTGGGATGTACCTTGAATGAGAAGTGAGGAGGAATTGGGGACCAGTGGTCACTAGTGGTGAGATAGTGTAAGGCTGCAAATGGAAAGTGGGCAGACAGAAAAGCAACCCTCGACACATGATCTATGTCACATGACCTGGGGCTTCAAATTGCAAGACAGTCAAGGGTGGGAAAGTGGGGGTGGGTGATGCAGTTGCCGTGATAGCGACAACAGGACAACACTGCTTCATGAGTGCTTTGTTCCACTTGTTGCATGTAGCCCAATGAGATCTGCCAGTGTCTGGGGCTTGGGTCATCTGGGCAGAGCACAATGGTAGGCTGGAAAACAAAAGGTAAGGGTAAGGATCTGAATTGCAGGAGGCAGGATAGTAACAGGAGTGGGGGAAGGAGGGAGGAAAAGAAAGAGTGAGAAACAGTAAACAAGGAAGATGCTGGAAATTTCTGCCATGTCAGTTTGACCTCAGTTGTGGGGAAAATGATGGAGTCACTACTAAAAGAGAGGATAGTGGTGTATCTAACAGACACTGGAAAAATGGACCCAAAGCAACATGGCTTCACAGCAGGATGCTCTTGTCAAACCAACTTGATCGACTTCTTCAACTGGATCACCAGAACATTGGATCATGGAGGGGCAGTGGATGTTGTATACCTAGATTTCAGCAAGGTTTTTGACACTGTCCCTCACAGAAGGCTAACCAGCAAGTTAGAACATACAGGAGTTGGCCAGAAGATGGTTAGCTGGATCAGTAACTGGATGAACGATAGGACCCAGAGAGTGCTAATCAATAGACCATTGTCAAGGTAGGGTAGGGTGACCAGTGGCGTCTGCAGGGACTGATTCTGGGACCAATCCTATTTAACATATTTATAGCAGCTATAGGGAACGGACTAACAGGGAAGATTTGCCTGTTCACAGATGATAGAAAACTCTGCAAAGAGGGACACAAGGAAGGAGCAAACAACATGGAAGCTGATCTTAGAAGGCTAGAGGATTGGCCCTGGGACTGGAAGTTACAATGTAATGCCAAATGCATAAGGTAATGCACTTGGGAAAGAGGAAGCCTGGAAAAAAGTGCACACTGAAGGACATCAACTTGAGGAGACACAAACGGAATGAAATCTCAGCATAATCATCACTGATGAATTAATGGTAGAGAAAACAATGTGAGAAAGCAGCAAAGAAAGCTGGTGGCATCCTCAGATGAATAAGTAGAGGCATTTCTAGTAGAAAGAAGGAGGTTATCATGCGTCTCACAGGTCCTTAGTGAGGCCACATTTGAGTACTGTATCTGAAGTTCTGAGACCCCACCAAGGACATTGACTCATTTGAAACGGCAGAGAAGAGCTACTGAGATGGCGCATGGAATGCATCACAGGCCATATGAAGCAAGACTCGGGGAGATGAACCTATACTCCCTTGAGCAGAGAAACAGAGGGGACATGATTGAAACATTTAAGAATATGAGGGGATTTAATGCAGCTCAGACAGGAAATCTATTTCAACAGAACATGGCAGCATGCACGAGAGGGCATGACATAAGACTGGTAGGAGGAAGGTTCAAAAGCAGCCCGGGAAGTACTTCTTCACACAGAGAGAGTGACAGACCCATGGAGCTGCCTTCCCCAGGAGGTGGTAGCATCAAAGACAATCAGGAAGTTCAAACTCTCATGGGACAGACATAAAGGACAAGTTAGGATGAAAGCTGCATGGGGGGTAGTTTCTAGGGCAGACTAAATGGATCACACAGTCCCCATCTGCCAACACTGTTCTTATGTTCTATCTTCTGAAGAGGCAGAAAAACATTACTGAAATCTTGGCCATTTTCTGGGCATCCTGGGCCAGCACTTGCACTAGACAGATAGACAGTAAAACAGGAAGAACTCTCTATGTATATTTTACCAGACAAAACTACTGAAAATACAAATTCAGCCCTAAAATATGTCAGACCAACTGATGGTGTGACTTGTGTTTAGCAGGCTGCAAATGGCAAGTCAGAGCAGTAGTAAATTGCAACAGGGTACAGTATAATACAAAACGCTGAAAATTCAAAGTAAAAAGGTGCCAAAATAACACTGCTTCAGGAGTGCTTTGTTCTACCTGCTGCATGTAGCCCGGGGAGATCTGCTGGCTTCTGGAGCTTGGGGTGTCTGGACTAAGCACACGGGTGGGCTGCTGCCGGTAGCGTGGGGAGATCTGCTGGTTTCTGGGGCTTGGGGCATCTGGGTTGAGCACACTGGTGGGCTGCTGTGTGTAGCCTGGTGAGATCTGCCGTGTCTGGGGCTTGGGGCATTTTCAGTGGTGGGCTGCTGTGTGTAGCCTGGGAAGATCTGCCAGCATCTGGGGCTTGGGGTGTCTGGGCTGAGCACACCGGTGGGCTGCTCTGTGTAGCCTGGAGAGATCTGTCGGTGTCTGAGGCTTGGGGAATTTGGGTTGAGCACACTGGTGGGCTGCTGCATGTAGTTTGGAGATCTACGCATCTGGGGCTTGGGGCATCTTCACAATGGTGAAGATCCACCTCCCATTGAAGACACGCTTGGTTGCTGGAACCAACAACTTCAGTATGAGAAATTAATATAAATGCGGTCCATGTATTTCAACGGGTTTTCAACTTTCATGATAACTTTGCCATTTTCAATATTTGAGTTACATTTTCAACATAGCTTTCTGGAACCCAACTCATAACCAATGTTAGTGGAATTTGGAAATCAAGTGAAAGGCAACATCATGGTTCCTTGGTGAAATCACCTTTGGACATGATTTCAAAATTTTCACCATCCTTGTTCAAGAGACGGGTCATAAGAAGGCTATGTTGACAATTTGGGAAAAATATTTAAAATGGCAGTTATAGACATATGCTGACATTTTTCAACTCTCATTTCTAACTTTCAGAATCTGAAATATTTTCAGTCAAAATTTTTAAGATAACCATCTTTTCACACCATTTCATGAATGTGACAGCTGTCATTTTTGAAACTCTGGCCAAAGTGTGTTTTTGCACCTGTGGTGTGCAATGGCATTGCAATGGCATGGAATCCAGTTTTGGCACCGGTTTCAAAATTTTCATTAACGGTTTCATGTGTTGGAGTAGTAGGAAGGCTTTGGTGACAATTTCATTCCTGTTTTATTAAAAATCCAAGTGCAGGGCCATCTGGGCCCTGCGCTTCCACTGGAATACATTTATATATATATATCTATTATGCATCTATGGTTGGAACAGGCAAATAAGGATACAATTAGACTAGTGCAAAAATTATGGATGGATGGGAGTACAGAGCCTGGAGGGCCCCACGCTCCCTAAGGTCAATAAGGATACCATTATACTATCTCAAAAAGTAAGGAAATTAATTGCAAAAAAACTTTGTTAATGCACTAGTTAGGGTTAAAGCACCAAAAGTAGGAAATGTGGCATTAGGATTTAAAACCTAACACCCCACACCCACCCTGCAGGCAGCAAATCAGGCATGGGTGTGTCTTGGGGTTGTTAAGCCTAACCCTCAGCCCATTCCCATTTCCTGTACACATCAGAGCTTATTTAGTGGTGGAATGGGGTGAACGTTAGGCTTGACAACCCCAAGGCACACCCCATGCCTGATTTGCTGTCTGCAGGGTGGGGAAGGGCTGTTAGGGTTGGAAACCCTAATACCACATTTCCCTACTTTTGTTGCTTTAACCCAACTACGTCATTAATGCAGTTTCTTGAAATGAATATATATATACAGTATATATTATAGTCCTTCCAAAATCTTTGTTAATGATTAGTTAGAGTTGACAGCACAGAGACTAAGTGATGGAATGTGATGTTAGGTTACTCCCCATGACCCTTTCCTCCACATTTTCACCACTCGGGATGTCAGGTGTGCCATGGGTCATCAGGCTGAACTCTCACCCATTCCATGTATAAGCAAGCTGACATGCTACTGTATAGAGAATGGGGTGAGAGTTAGGTCTGACAACCCTATGGCACACCCTGACATCAGTTGGTGTGAAGGTGGGTGGGTAGTGGGGGTAACTTAACCCTAACATCACCTTTCCATACTTTTGTCACTGTGCTATCAACCCTAACTGATGCATTAACAATGTTTTTGCAATTAATTTCCTTCTTTTGAAAAAGTGTAATGTAACTGGTAACTGGCATGTGTTTGTGGGAGCACGGACCCTCAGGGCTTTGCACTCCTTCATGTTGCCCATATTTTTTGTAATGGTACACATCTGTGGGAGTGCTGGCCCTCTGGTCACTGTGCTCCCACTTACACATAAGTGCAGAGCCATATAGCAGCCCCATAGTACTGAAAAGGAACCCTCGTAACACTTATTTGACAATATCTCAGTAACTGTAGCAACTATGGAAAAAATTCCACTCCAGTTGTAAACATGACTTCAAAACCTCCACACATGCTTAGTCCACTAGCTGGGGGTAGCGAAAAATCCATATCTCGAATTGTTTATGAGATATGGGCACCACAATGTTATCCTATGGGAAAGTTCTCAACTGCAGAATTCTGTAACTATGGGCCCATTGAATGTTTTGGTGCCAAACCACCAAAAGGCTCATCTGTGGGACCAGGGATTGCCACTCTGCACATTTCAGCCCAAAAGCACAATCCACCTTAGCACAATGCAGTGACAAAAAAAACAATACATGGGACAATGTTTTCGAGCATTGTTTTCACAAAAACAAAAATGTTTTTTTGATACACCTATACCTTATAAAGAAATCTTTTCATGCACAAAAAAATAATTCGTAAAAGTTTTCACAGTGCACATACCAGTATACATTTTCCCATAGGCTAAAATGGGACATGAAAAACTTGCATAACTTTTGAACAGATTAAGATTTTTTTTAACAAATATTCAAAAGGCACTAGTTTAACCCAGGCCACATATAGACATGCAAATCTGAATCCACTCAGATGCATTCTTTATTCCCTTAAGCCTGACCAAAAAATATGCAAAAGTTGAGGATTTTTACTTTTTTGACACTCTACAGTTCCGCAATCATACATCCAACTGAAATGAAACTTTCCAGATCCAGAGATCTATGGTTAGACACCGTGCTTGCAAAAAATTAGGCAAATTGGACAAACAATTGCAAAGTTTCTAAAGTGCAAACTTTGTGGGTTAACATTTATGTGGCCCGTCAACCCTAACTATACTGGCCCTCCATTAATGCACCAGTTAGGGTTCCTATTACAAAAGTATGGAAATTCAGTGTTAGGGTTCTCAACCCTACCACCCCATCCCCCCACCCTCCACACACCAACAGGCATCGGGGTGTGCCTTGGGTTTGTCGGGCCTAACTCTCACCCCTTTCCATTTTATAAGGAAGCTGAGATGGTACAGTAAAAGAGAATGAGGTAAGAGGCCCGATGTCCTCAAGGTACGCCCCAATGCCTGTTGGTGTGTGGAGAGTGTTGGAGGGTGAGGTGAGGTGGTAGGGTTGTGAACCCTAACACTGACTTTCCATACTTTTGTTGCTGTAATAGAAACCTTAATAGATGCATTAATGGAGATTTTGCAATGAATTTCTTTACTTTTTGAGATTGTATAATAACATTCTTAGTTTACTGTGGGAGTGAAGGGAACTTCAGACCCTAAGCTCCGATCTCTCCGTAGATGTGCATATGTATGTAAGCGTGGAAGCGCAGGGCCCTCTGGACCGTGCGCTTCCATGTGTCAAACAACAGTGACCAAACTGTCAGCATAGCCATCTTATTACCCCACCTCATGTCCCCCAGCATGGAGAAATTGTGAAATGCAAGGCAAAACATAATTATGCACAACTGCAATGCCATTCTGCGCCACAGGTGTGAAAACACATTTCAGGCAGGACGTGAAAAATGACAGCTGTACTGTTCATGAGGTGGAGTGAAAAAATGATTATGCTGAAAATTTGGCAGCAAAATATTGAAAAGTACCAACATTTTGTGTGTGCATAGAATAAATTCAATGGACACATGTAACTCTGGCATTTTTAGGAATTTTTTCATCAAATGCTCAACATGGCCTTTTTGGGACCCCACCTCATGAACACTGGCACTATCATTTCGTTAATCAGTCCCGAAAGGTGATTTTGTGCAGTGAACATGCCATTCTGTGCCACAGGTGTGAAAACATGTTTCAGGGAGGATGTGAAAAATGGCAGCTGTACTGTTCTTGAGGTGTTGTGAAAAAATGGCTATGTTGAAAATTTGGTGACAAAATATTGAAAATTGTCAAAGTTACACACGTGCGTAAGAAAATTTAAATGATCATGTGTAACCTGGCCATTTTGGGGTATTTTTGTACCAAATTTTCAACATGGACTTTTTGGGACCCCACCTCATGAACACTGGCACTGTTATTTTGCAACTCAGTCCCAAAAGGTGATTTCATGCAGTGACCTCAAAATCACCTTACAGGTCTGAATAACAAAACAACAGTGACATTGTTCATCAGGCAGGGTCCCAAGAAGCCCATGTTGAAAAGTTGATGCAAAAATACCTAAAAATGGCTGAGATAGCAACATAAGTTCAAAACACCTTTGAAACCATTATATGTCACTTCCCTTGATTCTTCAGTTCATGGTTCAGCTTTGAAGAGTTCAGATGTCCCGGTCCACAGAAGATGACTGAAGACAATCTCCAGTGGTTAGTATAGGGGCAAGGTGTGTGGGTGTAGGTTGCTCAGTGGGGGTTGGTAGTGGGGTGGGAGATGACAAGGGACCATTTTCTTTTTTACAGGATTTAAAAAATGAAAGACACTGGAGGAAAGTTTTATTTTTTTTGACAGGTTAAATGATTATTTCAGGACACTGGACGTGGGCTTCCCAGTGTACCACAGTGCTGGGAGGGTGGGAGTGGACTTCAGAATGTTGACAGAGGGATTGGGCACCATGATGTTGGCAACTTTAAATGAAACAACGGACTTGGGTGGGCATCTGACACCGGGGTGGACATCTGATTTCAGATAAAAAGAGAATAAGGGGCTTAGAATGCTGACACAGGGATTGGCACCCTGATCTCAGCCATATTTTTAACAAAGGGCTTTTGGAGGATGAGGGCATCTGACACTTGGGGGTATGCATCATGGTCTCGAGTTAAACTATTTTGGGACACTGGGGTGTGCTCCCAGTATCCACACTACTTGGGGAAAGGCTAAATTCGACATGGGATTTGGCACTTCAATGTGGGCAGAAACAGTTTTTTGCATTAAAACGTGCCTTGGCCTCCTTGGAGACACTAAAAGGAGAAAATCTCCTTTTATTAGGTAAACACCAACAGATGCTTACCTAAAAAGGGCCAATGGATCTTATTCTGATGTTACTTTGGCCAGAAAAGTTTTTCTTCTTAAGTTGTGCTGCAAATTTGCAGCAGTTTTCATGCAACAGTGCCCTTAACTACACGAAAAATGCCACAATTTGCAGCAGTTTCGCAAAAGTAGTGCCACAAATTTGTGACACTTCCAATAGCAGAATGAAAAAAACATATTTTCAAACATTATTTTTAAAATATAACACCAGGATCATGTTCTTCTGGCCCCAATTAGGTAAACACTGCTGTTGGTGTTTACAATGGGGCAGTATATTTTGAAATACTGAGATTTTACCTGTCACTAATTGAAAACAAGATGGTCACAGTACGACACTGCTGAACCCATTTGCAGCAGAAAAAAAGTGCTTTCGTGAAAGCAAAACATGCTTTTGAGGCGTACATATATATTTCTTCCATAGGCTATAATGGGAAACTTTAAAGTTTTATAACTTTTGAATGGATTAATGTTTTTTCACCAACCCTTCAAAAGACACATCTGCAGCCCAGACCCCATATACCCTAACAATTTCAGACCAGACCTCAAAGCCATTTCGAAGATGTGGCCAAGCAAAAAATTTGCACCTCAGTGATAAATTTCACAATTTTTGGCACTCCACAGCTCCGCAACTGCACCACTGATCAGAAAGAAACTTGTCAGATCCAGAGATCTAAGGTACCAGACAGCACGTGAAAAATTTCTGGCACATCGTTCTTATGGCTGCAAAGTTATTAAAATGTAATAATTAGAATTTAACATAGAAGTGGCTGGGGAATCCTAACTATACTGGTACAACCATGCCAGTGTAATATCTATCTATCTATCTATCTATCTATCTATCTATCTATCTATATATATCTATCTATCTATCTATCTATCTGTCTGTCTGTCTGTCTATCAGTCTATCTGTCTGTCTGTCTGTCTGTCGATCTGTCTATCTATGTAGTAGATAATCCAATCTAGGGTGTGTGGTCATGCTCTAATATATGCATGCCTTGGTGTGCATTCGACCACCCAAGGCATGCATATATCAGAGTGTGACCGGACACCCTAGAGTAGGTTATCTATTTTATAAATGGGCCACAAATATTTGAGGGGAAGGGGAGAAAAAGTTGTTGCTGTCTGCACAAATAAATATTAAATTTGCAGTAGCTGATCTGGTTGAGCCTGCAATTATTTTGATGGTTTACATTTATTGCTAATATTTATCTTGTTGATCCTGCCTTGGTTTTTATAACAAAAAGTGATCAGAAGGTTGATCATGCAGTTTTTAACCATGTCTTCTCCTTCAATACACTTCCACTTTCATAAGTGTATGCTAGCGTGACTGAGCAGGGTTAACACTCGTAAACAACATGGTAGCAGAAGATTAAAATAAGTCATCTTATGTTAAAATACATTTGTAAATAGATTTTTATGTGTAGCGTGTTTAGATTCTAGTGCAAGAAGCTGCCGAGTGTATAAAGCAGACAGCGATCCCCTCCCCCGTGTCCCCCTTCAACACATTTTCATTTAGCTGTAGAATAACATGACCGAGCGGGGTTAATATTAGTAGACAATGTGGTAGCCGAAATTAAAATAAGTCCTCTTATGTTAAAACAAGTATGTAAAATAGTTTTTATGTGCACTATATATAGATTTCAGTGCAGGAAGCTGCAACACTTTCACTTTTATAGCTGTAGAATAGCATGATCGAGCGGGGTTCATACTAGTAGACAATGTGGCAGCCAAAGATTAAAATAAGTCCTTTCATATTAAAACAAGTATGTAAAATAGTATTTTATGTGCACCATATATAGATGTCAGTGTAGGAGGCCACTGAATGTATGAAGCAGACACCAAGTGAGTTGATGGCTTCAGAAGAGAGACGCAGCCGGAGTGGCTGTCCCGCTGCCATAGGATTTCATATAATGATCATGAAATGCCAGGCTGCATCTGTCTGCATAGGGCAAAACAAGTAAGACTATCACAGAGACATCAGTAATACCAGCAATCCTGTATGCAGATGGTTCTCTGGATGAGAGTAAAGAAACAAGAACTGCAGCCAGAGTACAGATACTGGGATGCCTGTAAACAGACTGGCACTGAACACCAAATGACAAGAATCACCATTCATTGTGGCCAAGTCGGTTCACAGTGATGTACTCCAAATTATTGGGGACTGCTGTTACCACTGCCTGCACTGCTCATCACATTGATGTCACTGCTGTGGTACAGGTCATCCCTATAGGGGTCCAGTACACCAAGACCGGTATTACAGTGTCCGAATAATCATTGTCTCTGAAGCACAAATGAATACTCTCCTCCTCAGATGCGGACTACTCACTAGCTGTTATTGCCCATTTAACTGGGGACAGCTGTGACACAGAAAGGTACTGCAGCCGCTCATTATACAGCCACAACCCCACTGTGGTGATGTAGCACAGGTAATAAGTGGCAAAGGTCACCTAATACCATATTGAGTAAACAAGCAGACACTTCTGGTTTGGGAAGGCAAAAATATTTATTTTTTGTGAAAGATCAGGCTTTGCTGCACATTAAACACATTACGCTTTGCTTCAGTATGCTGAGAGCTTGAAAATGATGCAGTCACATAGGAAACTTGGAATGTCACTTTAATGAAAAATGTATGTAAAATGGGGCAGTCATCACAGTCATTTCTTTTATTTTAAGCAACCAGTTAAAATAAATATTACAACAAAAGCAAAAATATTTAAAAGAAAAATAATGCTTTCTGTTGCCTTTGATGGTTCGAGATGGTTGCCTTATAATGTATTTGATGGGTTATGGACTATAAGAAACAGCTGTGTCCCATAGTGCAAAAACACAAAGTAAATTATAAGGCAGTAAAGGTTACACTATACGACACAGCTGTCATTTGTTAAAAGACAGCTGTGTCATATAGTCAACCAACTCAAACTACCAAATGCATTATATGGCAGAAAGTTTGATACCTCAGTTCAGCGGCTGGGCTTTGAAGAGTGCAGACCTGTCCTGGTCCAAAGAAGATGACAGCATATGACCTCTCGAGGTAAGTATTGGATAAGGGGTGTGGGGGCACTCAGTGGGAGGGTCAGAATGGGGGAAGGGAATGGCGACAATGATGAGGGCAATTTTCTTTATTTCAGGTTTAAATAAAATAAAACAAAAGATGTGGGGACAGTTTTCTTTTTGCAAGTATGCATATCAAATGTATCTGTTTCAGGACATTAGGGGTGGGCTCCCCAGTATCCCACTCTGCTGGGGGGGTGAATTAAACAATAAGTTGGAGCGGCCGGCCCGCTGGTACAGTGGAAAGATTTACCACTGCAACGCTGGCGACCCGGGTTCGGGAATGAACTTGGGCATCGGAGGGTCAGCCGGGAAGAGAAGGCTTGAGCATCTGCTGACTGTTCACCTTCTCTCGGGGAGAGGGTGGGGTAGAGGACCAGTGCCTACTGACCTCTTTTGGAGGCTGGGGGTATAGCAGTGAGCCAAGTCCCACTGTCGAATGAGCATGACAGACGCTGGCATTGCCTTGTGTCCTGCACGTCATGCTCCTGTGGGAGAGAAAATGCAAATATGGTGCACTGGCCAGTCGGGTGACAGCCTTCCAGATCCTCACCGCCAGAGTGCCCGGACCTCCATCAGCCACCTCAGCAGCACCTAGGATCATTGGCATGGCTGGTAAGGCTTATTCCCTACATAGGCAGGGGATCCACCCAATGAAGGGATACATCAGGGTCCCTGGGTGGCTGTGATGTTGGGTAGTGGGGTCGGGGGTAGCCGGGGTGAGAAGGTCCCTGTGAGGCCTGAAAGAGGGACTGGCCAGGGTGCAGCGTGGGAGCATTTAAAAAAAAAAGTTGGGGGCAGTTGTAAAATTAATAAATGATTGAATAATTAATTGATTAATTAATTAAATAAATGAATGAACACACTGCCACCAGTGATTGGGGCCCCCTGTGTGTAAATGCAACTGAAGGAACAGCACAGTCAGGATGGCAGGGCTACAATGACAGTAGCCCCATCCCTGACCTGAGAGTGGCAACAGCAGCAGGGCTTGCACTATATGACACAGCTGTCATTTATTGATGACAGCTGTGTCATATAGTGCAAACTGCTTTGCAAAAATCAGTTATGAATAGAAGGTTCATTTTTGAACTGCACATGCTCAGAAACTGAACAATTTTATTAAATATTTTAAATACTATTTAACTGAGGAACCTAAAAATCACAAAACCACATACCTTGGACCAACCTCTATCAAATCTGAAAGTTTCAGGTTGCAAGGGCTCCTATTTTTTAAGTTGTTGGCTGGCAAAAAAAGTCTTAACATTTGCAAAAAATGAGACTTTTGCATTTTGTTGCACCTCTGCAACTTTGCCTCCCCAGAACTGATATACATGAAATTTACAGGATCAAGAGATCCTGGCACAGAGGCTGTGCTTCCAAATTTTATGTAAATTGGGTGAACAGGGCAAAGTTATTAAGTGCAAAATGTGAGTTTAACATAGAAGTGCTTACTAACCCTAATATACAGGGCGACTGTGCCTGTAAAATACATCTATTTATCTTATATATATATATATATATATATATATTCATTGCAAATAACTTTGTTAATGCATCAGTTAGGGTTCATATTAAAGCTAGAAAAGTATGGAAATGTGGTGTTAGGGCTCCCAACCCTAACACACCCCCAACCAACCAGCTGTACCACCGCACCTCACCCCCACCCTCCACACACTAACAGGCATCTGAGTGTGTTTTAGGGTTGTCAACTGCAGCTTTACATGTGTTTGCACACATATTGTTGTGCAATACTTTTTCAAGTACAGTAATGGCATACCTGATATTTTATTTATACAGGTTGTCTCTCACTAACACCTGTCTAATGTCCACTAGAAGTGGCATTTTTGCAATCAACTTTACTTAATAGTGAGAACAGCACATTGCTATGGAGGCCTATTATAGAAGATTTGTAATAAACAGTTACTGTTAATATAGTGTGTGTATCTATATATATATATATATATATATACAATGCAGTCTACGTGCCTAATTGCACCCTTAATTTGCCTACTAATAGCAAGAATTGAGCCCATCTCATGCCCCTAATGCCCTTCCACAGAACCCTGGTATGCTCCGTGTTGTAACGTATTTCTGCTCCTCTGGAAGTGGTGACCACAAACCTTTCTGCCCAATAGAAGAAGAAGAAGAAGAATCAGCATTTATATAGAGCTTTTCATACACAGTATCCCAAAGTGCTTTACAAGCAATGCTAGACTGGCAGTGAAGTGACTGAATGTGTGGTGGCAGCCATATCGCACATCATCACCCCCACACAGCCTGGATAATTGCATGAACTAGTTTATGGGATGGGGAATGTTGGCCAGGACTACGGGAATGCTTCCTGGTCTTTGCGAAGAGTGCCCTGGGTTCTTTTACTTCCACCTGGACAACACCAGGATGGGCAGAAGGGACCTCAGTTTAATGTCTTATCCAAAGGACAGCACACCCCAGCAGTACAGCACCACTCAATACTGCACTCAGATGCCAGCGATTTTTAGGTGCCAGTCCAATCCCGGTGTGGGACAAGAACCCATGACCTTCTGGTCCAGAGGCGGATGTGCTACCAGCTAAGCCACGCTGACACCTGTCAGATGAAAGAGTGCTCCACTATCCAAATTTTCCTCTTGGAACCTGCCACGGAAACAAGATAAACAGTGTGAGTCTCGCTATATACACCTGACATATCTTGTAGCAATTGGACTTCCAGTGCCCAACTTTCTTCACCTCATCAACTGCAGCCCCTTTTTCTGATGCCTCTGTGGCTGCCCCAATTCAAAAGGAGTGCAGGGCAAATTCACCTGGATCCTCCCCAGAAAAGCCAGGGTCCTCTTGAGCACTGCTCCCACCTGAGCAAGTGACTGGAGAGTCATCCCCATGCTGGAAAAAGGCCTCCCCATCCCTCCCCGTTTGCTCACATAGAATTCCAGTGCCCCACTGCACAACTGGTGGCCTGCGGGTTGCTAATGACACCTTGATCCCTTCCCTTTTGATCAGTTTCTGACCTAGCCAGATTGATGTGACCACCTTGTCCTGTCCCCACCATATGTCCCTGTGCTGCAATGCTTGTGTCGAGGCTGTTTTTCTTGGGGCTACCACTCTCCAGCTCGGAAGGTCCCCATTGCCATAACCACAAAAATGGCCAGGAACAGGGCCTCATCCTGTGCCAAGGCACACACCGGTTGTGTATCCCCCAGCACCCTTTCCAGTAGCTGCTCTTTTATGGGTCACCTCCCATCCTGCCTGAGAACCTGCCCCCTCTGCCACCCTACCACCATCCTCTTGACTGCCCTGCTGGCCACTATGTCTGGCCAGCACTTGTCCTGGCACACCCAACTGATGCCAGCCAGTTGTACCACCCCTGTGGCATGGGCCAGCCCTTCCTCCCACTTCTCCACAATAAACCTCCTTACCTGCTCTTCCCAGGCCGGTTCATCCCTGCCCCACCTGTTTCTCCTTCTGAATTCTTGAAATCTCTCCCACTCTGCCTCGTAGGCCCTCAGTGTGTTGGCTGACCAGTAACCCCGGTGCAATGCCCTGGCTATGTCCGCCATCCTCCCACAACTGGTCCATGATCCTGGTCCTGCGCTTCGGCCTGTGGCCTCAGCTCCCAAAACCTTCCAAGCTGTAAATGGGAAAGACTGTCAGCCACCTCGTTCTTCAGCCCCATGATATGCTGTACTTTAAAAGACAAATTCAGTTGCAACCCCAATAACACATGCATCTGAGTAGCCTGCCCACCATCTCTGTCTACCCCCCACCTATTAATAACTTCCACCAGCTCTTTGTTTTTGCATCAAAACAGGATACACTTTCCCCTCATACAACCGCCCCACACCTCCATGGCTACCCATATTGGAACTATTTCCAAAATCATGATGTCCTTCAACAGCCCCAACTCCCTCCACTGCACTGGTCATGCTTCCGACATCCATTCTCCCTGAAAGTATGCCCCCATCCTCAGGGCACCCGAGGCATCCTTGAACAATTCCAAGTCTGTATTCCACTCCCACTCTTCCTGCCAGAGCATTACCCCATTATAGGTATCAAGGAACTCTTCCCAGAACTGGAAGTCCTCCTGCACCCCTCTTGACACATCTAGCCAGTGGTGTGGCAGTTTTGCCTTCCCCGTGGCCCTACCCAGACTCCTTGAGAACATCCTACCCAGGCTAATTGCCTTGCAGGTGAAATTAAGATGCCTCTGCAGTTGCTGTATCTGTACCAGTGGCACCCTCCTCCTCCCCGTCACCTGGGCCAGCAGCCCCTTAAGGTGTGCCACCTTTTCCCTGGGCAGCTTGAAAGACCCCCCTTCTGTGTCCACCTCTATGCCCAGGAATTCTAATTTCCAGACAGGGTCCTCCATTTTGCCCTGTGCCAGTGCCATTCCGATCCGCTGGCACATCTTCTTCAAATCCCATAACATCCTCCGTGCCTCCTCCCTTGACTCCCTGATGAGGAGGAAATCATCCAGGTAATGCACTAAGCTCTGGTGCCCATACCTGACCTCGAACGTCCACTGCACCCAGGTGCTGAAGGATTTGAAGGTGGAACAAGGCACTGAACAGCCCATTGGCATTGTCTTGTCAAAATATATGCTCCCCTGAAATTAGAATCCTAGAAGGTCCCAATCTTCGGGCCTAACGGGCAGAAGGCGAAATTCCGTTCTGATATAAGTCTTCACTAGCCATGCCCCCTTGATTGCCCTGATGAGCCCTATGGCCTGCTCTAATGAGGCATATGACACTGCCCTAAGGTGGTCCAGTATGCCCTCATTCACTGACAAACCATCTGGGTAGGATAAGTGGTTTATCAGGTGAAATTTCCTTCCACCTTCTTGGGTACTATGCCCAAAGGGGACACCCAAAACTGTACTCATGGGGGATCCCCAAGTGGCCCCTCCACCCACACTGCCCTGATCTCCTTGTCAATTTTTGCCCCTACTGTCCCATCTTCCCCCTCACAGACCCCAAATTCTTCACCAAAATCTTTTCCCGGCACCCTTGAAAACCCAGTGGGAAACCTGCCCAGAAACCTTCCCTGAGCAGCTCTGTGGCTCCCCTGTTCAGGTAGTCCATGGTCCACTCCTCTACCACTGAGAGGGAAATTGGCATATGTGCAGGCATGTACCACCACCACCCTCCACTTGGTACTTCACTAACACCAGATGCTGGGGGCATACTGTTGGCCCCTGTGGCTGCCCCCTCGCCCCCTGCCTTGCCCCCCGAGCACCCTGAAAGGACTGTTCATAAAATTGCCCCCATTTAATCCCCCTCTTTCCCCCACTTGTCAACAGTTGGAGGCCAGGTGAGACCCCCCCACATTTTGAGCAGGTGTGCCTGAACTTACATCCATTCCAAGTGCAGGTTGCCTTGTTAAAACCCCAGCAGATCTTTGCCCCTGGGGCTGGAGGGTTTTTCCTCATGTGATCCACCCCACTCCCACTCCCCTCTCCAGAGGGGGTCCTCACCCATAGCTCTAAGTGGGTACAATCCCAACTTAGATCGCTTTTGCCACCATTCACTTCCGGAAAGCCCCTCATCGATGGAGCCACCTGTATCTTGCCTTCACCTTGCACGCATCTCTTATGATGGACATGTACATCAGTAAGGGATGGCCAGCTCAGGTTGCTTCTCCAGGACAAAATGCTGTAGATGATGAAGCCCTGCCAATTCTCAATGATCTTCCCTTGTACTTTGCCTCCTCGGCTTTGTGCCCTACTACCTCATAGCAGCTGTCATTTCGACTCCCACTGACTCCACTTCTGCTCGTACTTCCTGGCTGCATCCTCATCCATGAGTCTGAAGATGTCAACGTACTCCTTCCAAATGTTTTCTTTGATCGAAGCTGGGACATAGTCCTCCACTGAGCAGCCCAGGAGGCCTTCATAGCTTCTGCCCGCCAGCTTGGCCTTCCCACCCGTTCCTGCCCCAGCCCCTTCACCTTTTAAGGCCTGCATAGCCTTCTCCATTCTTTCAATCCCTGCATCCCCCATGCCACTCAACAGCCTCTCTAAATACTCCTGCAAACTGTTTGCATCCATGAGATCTACATCATCCTTACCACCATCCAGGGTCTCTTCGTCCAGCTCTGGTGCGGGCTTCGGCACAGGGATGGGTGTGGGGTGTGTCACCTCCTGTCTGGGTCTCTTGCCCCCTTGACCTCTGTCCGGCCATTTCTCTCTCTTCTTATGCTTCTTCTGCACCTTCTCCTCCACCTCTCTTTGCTTCACTGCTACCACCAGCTCTGTCATCTGCCCATCAACTTGGCTGCCTCCTGCATCATCCTTTAGCTGGACATTGGGGTTCACTTTGGTGCCATTTCCTATTTGTCACTGCATTAAACAGGTGAGAAATAAACGGTCACATTTTTGTGTCCACATACTCCCCCCCATCCCTAATGCGGCCGGGACTGCCTTATGCCTGGTCCCACTTGCTGAAATTATCCGGTTCCATGGAAGGCCCCATGCCCCTTCGCCACCCTGTTACCACCCCCCATAGCAGTGCTGGCACAACATTCTTTCATTGTCTCCCACTGGGGAAGGGGCACCCCTTCTGCATTTTTGCCCCAACCTCCAATATCTGCGCCCACTCAAGCCATTAGTTATAGATCCTTGGCCACTTCCTATCCTGTTGTCCTCTGGCCTATTGCTGTGGTCTTGCCCCCTGATCCCTCAGCCCATATCTCTATGAAGAGGTCCCCCAACTTGCCTCCTCCAGTCAGGTACTCTGCCCGATGCCCAGCACTTGAGGATCTGGGCCTGTTGTGTGCTGCTTTCTGCCCCCCACTGGGCCTCCAGCTTTACGCACCTTCCCAAAAATATAGGCCACCAACCCAACCCCCCCGATAGCTGGGGGGCCCACATCTACTGTGCCAAAGCCCTGGGTTATCCCACCAGCTCCTGCCATGGCAAAATGCCCCAATTTAGCCTTATGCATCTATGATCACCTTGCCTCTCCTCTGTGGCCCCTTCATTTTTTCTTTTTTGCAACCCAAATGCCTAGGTCCAACTGACATTGCAGTACCATCTGCATTTGTTAGCGTCCATTCTGGCCTTCTCTGGTGAAGATCCAGCCCCAGATTGGGAGCATCCTCCCTTGAGCTTACTTCTGTCCATGTCTCCTTTTTTTTTTTTGCACCACATGCCCTCTTTTTGTGTAGACCATATACCCTCCCGTGTCTCCTATTGTACCTGTACCATGTGGCAGCAGCAGCCATCGCCCTTCTGGGCTGCCCTGGCCATGTGGCAGAAAGTGCCAGATAATTGTACACCAGGCCTGTAGGGGTCTCCCCCACCATGCAGTTCTCTGCTGGTAACCTCAATTTCACTGCAGAAACATGGCCACCGTGATATGCCTGACTCCACTATAACTGGTGACTACAAATGCTTGCTCCAGGCCTGAGGTGTGCGCAAGCTGGATCCTCCCAGAGCAGCCTTCCAACTATAAACCCTTTTCTTGCTAGGAACCAGCACCACCTGTTGCCCCAGGCCATGTGGCCCAGGCCCAGCTGTTTCACCTGTGCCACTCTGACCCTTCCTCAAGACACCAACTCCTTGTATACTTTTTTGTTTTTAAGAGAAAACAGACTCCAAACACTGCCAATGTGCACACCAAGCCAGCTCATCTTCCATTCCTTGTGCTGGGTCTGACTTTGCTTACTGTAACCAGCCATCCCCCTGGCTCTCTGTCCTTACCCCAGCCCCATGGCTCTCCACCAGCCTACAGACAGCGATGCTCTGCCAGTGGCCTGCATGCTGCCCAGCTCTTCTGGTCTCACAGCACTAACAATTCCTGTCCTTTATTCTCCTATATGCTTTTGTTTTTTGAAGTGAAAATGACCACAAATTTTGATCAAGCCAGAAAATGACTGCTAAGCACTTTTGTGCCTTCTCCCTGTGGTCTGCTTGCAGCCCACACTTTCTAACCTGTCCAAACTGGACAAAAAAAATGAAATGGAGTAGGCCCTAGACCCACGCTGCTTCATGTGCTTGGCCCCCTTGGCCATTCATCCCACCTGAACTAAATGTTGGTCATCCATCCACTCCAGCGTGTTGCATATGCTTGCTCCAGGGTACAAACACCCTGACCAACAATCAAAAGTCCCCCCATTCCAGGCCCAATGCACATTTTCGGGGAACACAACAACAACCAAATAACCAAACATATTCCTTCCATGCTCCTCAATATGAACGCCAGGAGGGCTAGCACAAAAATCCACAGAGTTCTTCAAGCACAAACTACCTCTCCTAAGCATAATATGATTATTTACTGTGCACAGCATTGAAGAACCAGCTCCTGCACAGTCTATTCTCCTCACTAGAACTAGGAAAGATAAGCACAAAAACCCCACTGAGCACTGCATTTCCAACTACATTTTCATGATTCATTGCTTATTCGCAGTGTACAGCATTAAGAAACAACATCTTTAGCTTATTTTCCTCCTAGATGCACCCCTTTAAAAAAACACCATTATATAAACCAAACAAACCACAATTTCTAGTCCAACCACATGGCCTAGTAGGCCCAGAAGCTCATGTGCCTTGCCAACAATGTGCTGAGTTCTCAGTCTGAAAAAATCCCAGTAAAAGAGGCTGTGCTACCTGTGTTCTGGTCTGATATATCCTGTAGGACCCCTGCTCTGGCTCCTTGAGGCTCTGCCCCAGCCAATCCCTGGGTCTCTGGCATCGCCTGTCATATTACACCTTCCTGGTTGGGTGATGTCACTAGCTCCACCCTCTTTTCCTGATCCTTCTCCCTTCCATCCCCCCCCTCCTTTTTTGTTCATGCCTGGTAGGAGTCATCAGACAACCTGGCCTGCCTTTTAGTGGCAAGCCCCATTATCACACATTTGAGCTCTGATTCTCATTGATGTGTTGAGCTGCAGTCTTAGGGTCAGAGGTAATCAGAACCGCTGTGTGTCTCTGCACACTGGTATTGTAGATGGTTGAACATGCAGTGTTCTATGCCACAATAATAGTCTTATGCACATAGCTTTCTGAGAGATTCGGAACTGTTTGCATGAGGCGCATGTTGGTCATACGTTGGGACAACAGTGTGCCACTCCTCTTCCTCAGCCTTACTGTCCTCTCCTTCATTTCTTGTTAATGGGAAGGCAGTGATTGCCTCTGAGGTTGTTATTGATTAATTATGAAATGGGTAGAAAGAATGCTAAATTCTGATTGGCTGAGAGTTGCTTTCAGTTGGGCCATTATCCCAGCACAATGGCCTAGCTGAAAGCATTATGTTTAAAAATGCATTACATTTACTACAAATGACCCATTACATAATCGCAATAAGGCACTCCAGGGGGTGTGTTATGGTGGGCTAACGGTCCTCCTTGGGTGGTGGAAGCCTTTGGCTACACCTCGTGCTTCAACCCACCCCAAGGTGGGCCATTACTCCACCATAACACGCACCCTGTCATGCCTTATTGCTTAATTATGAAATGAGTAGAAAGAATGCTGGCTCCTGATCATCCAAAAGCAGCTTTCAGTGGGGATGGTATTCCAGCACAATGGGCTAGATGAATGTAATATGTTTAAAGGATGCATACAATCTACTAAAAATGACCCATTTCATAATTGCAATAAGACACTCCAAGGGGTGTGTTATGGTAGGCTAACGGCCCTTTTCTGGTAGTGTAAGCACTCGGCTATGCCTCATGGTTAAACCCACCAGAGGTGGGCTGGTATTCCACTATAGCATGCTCTGTCATGCCTTATTGCTTAATTGAAACATAATACTGTTTACTGAAAATGTGAAATTTTACTTACGATGAAGTACTCTCTCTCCAAACTTCGGCTTCCCTGCCTGGAGCCACAGCTGGAATGCTTGGTCATACCAGGCCCAGTCCTTCTCTTGCACCTTCCCCAACTCCTTCATCTTATAAAACTTTTGCCAGATCAGCTTCAACTTCCCCCTGCACTTCCTCCACCTCTTGTTCTCCTGCCCCTTTTCATGCCTGAGGTACTTGGCCACCCCCTTCCAGGTCTTCTCTAGAGGCATTTTCATGGCTCACATAACTATTTTTGGGTCAGCAATTTTGCTGACGGCCTCCAGCAGCAGAGGCAGCTGTTCACAGGTCCAGTATTTGCTCATTTCTGTAAGAGAAGCAGACAGAAGGAAAATGATATAAATATACTAAAATATATTTATATCTAGGTGAGTAAGAGACATACATCTGTAATATCATGTGGCATAATAGAATGATATCTGTTTAATTATATAATGGTATGTGAAAATCCTGTAACCTCATTGGTCAAAACATGTTATATGACTGTGGGTAAATCCTGCTTAAGCCACAGCTGAGAAATGGCATTTATTAAAAACATTATTTAACACAGTTTACATTTATTTCACCCATGGATCCATTGTATCATCGCAATAAGGCACCCCAGGGTGTGAGTTGTTGGGTGATTTACCCACTTCTTGTGTGGTTAAGTCACTCAGCTGCACCTCAGGCAGAGAATTACTGTCCTATCAGCTTAACTTCCATAATATGTAAGATATTGGAATGAATTATTAAGGATGAATTTTCTTCTAGTATATTAGTTTTGGATACCACACAGCATGGTTTTAAAAAAGGAAGATCTGTTGTCACTAATCTGGTCAGTTTTTATGACTATGTCAGTGACAATCTTGATAAACATATACCATGTGATGTTATTTTGTTAGACTTTAAGAAGACGTTCGATTCTGTTCCTCACTGGGCACTTATACAAAAATTAAAATCCTTAAAAATGAACCCTATATTTATTAAATGGATTCATAATTGGCTTAAAAATAGACGACAGTGTGTGTCAATAGATGGTTATAGATCTTCTTGGTTTCCTGTTTTAAGTGGTGTTCCTCAAGGTTCAGTACTTGCACCATTAATATTTCAATGTTTTGTCTATGATCTAGCTGGCTGCATTGAAAGTCACATTATAAAGTATGCTGATGATTGTAAAATTGTTAATACTGCAAAGCATTTCAATGACTGTGCAGTTATTCAAAGAGATTTGGACGTATTGGGAAACTGGTCATTAAAATGGAACTTGAGATTCAATACATCCAAATGTACAGTTTTGCATTTTGGCAAAAAGAACTTTAAATATTTGTATTATATATATAATGAATTAATTATATATAAGAAATGTGAAAAGATATAGGAGTTATGGTAGATTCAAGCTTATCTTTTGACACACAAATTTCAAATAGTATAAATAAAGCAAATAGAATATGGTGGTCAATAAAAGAAATATTACTCTAGAAACCCTGAATTCCTATTTCCTCTTTATCATTTGTATGTATGTTCACATCTTGATTCTGCATCTCAACTTTGGTCCCTATATTTGCATAAAGACATTAACAGAATCAAAGAGTACAAGGAGAATTACAAAATCCTTCTTTTCTAATAAAAGTATTACTTATGCAGAAAGACTAAGTAAACTAAATTTAATGTCGCTGGAACAAAGGTGATTGGCAGGTGATTTGTTATTTATCAGGGACATTACTAATTATGATAATTTATTAATTGATTGTGATATAGAATTTAAACAGTTACAAGTAAATACTAGAGGTCATCCATTCAATTTAAAAAACAAATATGTAAATAAAAAAAGGGGTTGTTACTTCTCACAAAGAGTGGTGAAACCCTGGAATGACTTACCATTGGATATAGTTATTAGCACATGTAAAAATGCATTCAAAAATAGGCTTGATAGATACTTGCTTTCTAACCCAAGTATCACAGGCTATAAGTAATTTTAGGGGCTTGTTGCTGGGTCTATGGGCCTGTTGCACCCTATATATCCTAGTATGACTCCTAGTATGACTCATGACACACCACACAAGGCATGGGTAAATCCCCAATAACCCACACCCTGTTGTGCCTTATTGCTTAAGTAAACCCTGAAGTTAACATCACAAAAAACAGCAAAAAAAAAAAAAGCGTGACAGTGGTTGAATTTAGGTATTGTTAAGTTGTAAAAGTTATATGCACTGTGCAATTGTATGTCATTTCATTGGCATTGTAACTTGATATTTTCTCCCTGCTTCCCCCCCATACACACACATCACTTCCTGTAGTTTGTATTTAAAAACTTCTTATTATTGATAGAAGTATGTGCCCCCTGTGTTGTTAATAATATGTGTAGTGAGTGCATTGTGTGCATTACTGTGTTTTAATTGAATGTTTGTGTTCGCTGTATGCATTTGTTCCTCTATTTTTTGACCAGAACTGGTTGGCTCTTGAAAGAACCTTTTTTTCTTTGAACATTTTGCCAAGACACACTGTTCTTCAGATCACGGACAGGATGCCATGTCGGAGATCTCACAAAAAGAGGCAATTGACAGCGTTTGAGAAGTGCACACCATCTCTTAGATACAGTCAATCTTTAAAATACTTGATTTCAGAGTGATAAATTGTGTGCATGCCCAGGTCACGTAAAAATGCAGAGATGTGTATATTTATATTTTTCCTTGCCCTGTCAAGTAGATATGTATGTTGATCTGAACACCAGACCATGCGCTCTGTAATGTCTGAATAGATAATCTTACAGGAGGGTAACATCTCTGACAGTGAAGCTATGTCCAAATTAGCTTCAGCAACTAAATATATCCACCTTTTGTTGCTTAAATCATTCCCTCTGAGATGGATCAGCAGTACATCTGGCACAGAGTGGTTGCTCAGCAGATGTTTCTTGGTTGGCATCAGCTGCTCCCATCTCATGCCTCCCTTGCCAAACCAGTAAACCATGCAATTGGAAAGGTTTAAGTCACTAACAAGGTGACTTCTATGAGCATATTCACCATCTCGATTTTTAAACTGCTGCCTACCATCCACACTGTGGTTCTGGAGTTTTCTGCCATACTAACAGTTTCTTACAAATCAGAGTGACAGATAGCTCAAAAAGGCAATCTGTGTCTGTTGGTGTCTAATGAGATCTAATATGCAGGGTGGACAATTTTCCTTATGATAGCTCAGTCTTCCACAGGAACATAGCAACAATGGGTTCTAAAAATATTTATTGGCTGATAGTACTTGGTGTATACCAATAAAAGTATTACACTTCACAGATTCCAGAAAATAGTTTTTGATTGGGTGTGCCACAGAAAAAACACAGAATGTTTTGGTGGGAATTAATTTTCTGATTGGATGATTTGAAAGAACACAGTACAAGACTCATTCTGATTTACTGTTAGCTTGCAAGATATACGCGTGCTTGCTGTCATCTCCTCCTTTGAGCTGACATTTGTGGTGGTGAGCATTGCTTCAAGCTCTGTCTTAAACTGATAGCATTTGCTATCAAATAAATTATTCTACATGGTTAGACTTATACTAAGCTATGTAGGTAGAAACTAACTTTTAAACAACAATATTTTAAGCAGGAAACAATATCTAAAAGCTAAGTTTTAAACTGATTTTGATGCGATGTACTTACTGTTAATGCACTGGATCTTTTCAGTCTTTTCAAAATGGAGCTATTTCCTTCTACTTCATGACTTTTGTTCTACTATGATTGGCTGAGCTAAAGAATTTCCTGTGATACATAAAAAATATTTTAAAATATTAAAAGGGCATAAATTAGTGGTGTGATGTGATTTACTATTGTGGACTGCAAGTCTTGTTTCTCTGTTATGTGATTGGTTAGATGTGGTATATGGGTATTTTTTCAGGAAAAAAACATGGCCGCTCTTAGTGGACATAGTTAATAATTTAATCAAATTATCACTTATTTCTCCATGAGTATGTTGATTCTGTGTGTTTTCACAATATCATCAAGATATATAACTATTATTGATGGCCTGTACCTCATTTTGATTTTGTAGCATTTTTAGTAGCAGATTTTACCCACTTTCTGGTTGCAAAGCATCATGGGAAGCAAAGGTAAAGGTTCAAATAAGCTTGATAACAAAATCATGGCTAGGCAACATTTTTGGTTTTGCACACAAATACTAATGTAATGTATATGGTGAGCTCGGGCATCTTATTTATGGTGAGGTAAAAAAAATTACACTACAAAAACAACATTGCTTTCAATGGGGTGCATCCACGCATCTCAAAAACATTTGTGATAACTTCTTTCATCCTCGACAACATAGTGTATTTCAATGGGGCTCATTCACATACCTTGAAAACTTTTGTGGTTAGTTTTTTTTTACCTCAACAACATTATTCATTTTAATGTAGGACATTCATGTATCTCGAAAACTTGTGTGGTAACATTTTGTTATCACAAAAACACAGTTACTGTTAATGGGGTGCATTGTGATGTTGCAGTTACTTTTTCAAACCTTGATAACATCATAGATTCTAATGGTGCAAGCACACATAGCTGGAAAACTTTCGCAATAACTTTTTCTGTCCTCAAAAACTTAATGTTTTTCAATGTGACTCATTCACGAAACTCGAAAACTTTTGCTGTTAGTTTTTTTAACCTTGACAACATCATTGACTTTAATGGGCACATTCACATACCATGAAAACTTTTGAGGCAACATTTTCTTTTCAAGCAAACAACATTCATTTGAATACATTTTCATTGGCCTTTTTATTGAAACAAGCAGTTTTTAGCAATTTTAAAGTTATAAATTTATAAGTGGAAGCTTTACTTTTTTGATCTATTTTAATAAATGTAGACATTAAAAAAGTACCATTTATTACTGTGTTGAATCCTTATAGAAATTGGATGTGCATACTGATACTTTATTCTACTGCTCTCTGTTCTGAATGTTTCTTAGCAAATGAATAGTTTTAGGAAATTTACTATTGTTTTGTTTCTTTTATAGGTGTGTAATCCTGTATCATTATATTATCTGAAACTTGTGTTTCTTACCAGCTAGAATGCCTACAAGACATATACAACAGAATAAACATAAGAGGGATAAGTATTGTAGTAATGTTAAGTTGATGAAGAGTAATGTAAGCAGAAAAAATGTCACAAGGTAAGCTGAGGACATTGTAAAGTCTATAGGCAAGAAGAGGTTGCCTGTTACTTGTGAGACACCTGGCTCAGTTAGTTGTTCAGGAACAACTGCAAAGTGCTCAGCTCCTTATCATGATGTTGGTAGTGTGGAGCACAGGAGAGCTGGTTGGGTTGCAAGCATTCCCAATGCATCCCATAAACAGAAACACACTTCTGTAATTAGTGGCCATCTTAGCAAGTTGAAATTTTTCTGGAAATTAGCATCAAAGGCTAAAGTTGATCAGATTATTTCAGCCATAATGAGATGTCAAGGCAAATGACTCAAGAGCCAACTTGCCGTGATTAAACTACGCCTTATGGTTCATAGATTTGTGAGCATGGCACTTGCTGTCCTATCATGTTTGTGGACACAAATGAAGAGGAGATTGAACAGTTCAGTACTACAGTGAACTCTGTTCATAGTAAGCTGCAAAATGTTGGCACGCTGAACAGAGAGGCAAATTTTGTGAAGTCTTTCAAGGCATATGGCTACATAAACTGCACTTAGAGGCCTTTTTTGCAGGTATCTTATCATGCAGTTTCTAAGGATCCTGTCATTTCTGTTGATGAGGGTGGTAAGGCTTGTAATTGTTATGTGACACACTGTGATGAAGTAAGTGTGGCAGATGGTGACACCCACTCTGTCACTGAGACGCTGAGGAAAAGCTGTGCATCATGGAGATGTGATGAGATATGTAATCTGAGGCAATCATCCTTTGATGCTGTCATACAGTTTGTGAATAATTTTGTTGCCACAAAGAAGAAACAGAGATACAACTTACTATACAAGACTTATCTCTGTGAAATTTGCAAGCATAAAGGATTGCTGGGGCATTACTTGGCTTGCTTAGATACTGGTGTATGCAACAATGTATTTCATCATATGTGCATGCTTGCTGTACACGATCCTGTGATGCTCAGCTTTGTGTGTAAAATATATGAGGTGAGAAAAGCTGTCAGTATGCAAACAGCTTGATGAGTCTTTGAAAGCAGGAGATATGGAAGCTGCAAAAATTGTGATACAGGATGTGCAAAGTAATAGTAAACATTATGATGCACCATGTGATGACACTTCTGCCACTGTATCATGTACTGTCACTCTTTGGGAATCTGATGTACTAAAGACATTTGGGAAACCCATTGCCAAGTCTGAACTGGCAAAGAGAAAGAAGTTTGGATCTGCGTGTGTCTCATGTCACAGACTACTTTACAGGCTCCAGGCTGTTACTGTTGATCTGAAAAGATTAATTTAATGACATGTGGGCACGACTGTTGGCCTGCCTACTAGTAAAGCATACCTTTGACCTGGACCCAGTGGTTACCATGTGTTATACTGTTTGATAAGGTGACTCATGACACTCTGCCACCAAGGTCTGTATTGAACAACATGGAGGCAGATGTGACACCTACTGAGATTGCTGCATTGAATATGTTTGAATGGATCCTCATACAAACAATGAAACTGTTCCAGACTATTCTGTGCTTGAATACAAAAATATGAAAGTGCCCCAGAAAGAGCTTGTGAAGTCTCTGAAAGGGGCTGTCATGTATTTACCACTGCCTCTGAAAGAGAATGTGGAGACAATCTCAAGGGAAAACAGTGTTTTTATACTAGTAAACGGTGTTCCAACAAAGTCTAAGGTCATTTGGCAAGATATTGTCATTGTGCAGAAAGTGAAAAGTGCTGACGCTATCTGAAGAGCAATAATCCTTTCTATACTGACATTGACATAGATGAACTCTCAGATATGAGTGCTCAGTTTGGAGTGGTGGGTACTAGAAGCCAATGATTGAGAAGGTCGATGTTGCAACTCATGAAGATGTGTATGAGCAGTACACAATTCACCATCTACATGGCAGAGAGCCAGTTGGTGAGAACATTGACCTGTGCCAGATAAAACAGGTTGAAGGTAGTCCTGTTAGCATATAGGAGGAAAATTGAGGGCATGCTGCTTCCCAGATATTTTCCATCAAGGTGCAGGAGGTGTCTGGATGCACGTGAGGTGCATGTTCAAGGTGCTGAGTATCGTACATGGAGAGTCTTAAACAAGAATGACAAATTCCATAGGAACATACAACATTTGTTTCACCTGCTGTGGGAGAGTGAGCTTAGTATCCTCTCTGCATCCACTGCAAATACACTGCAGTTGACTACTCCACTAGATGGAATCACAGCAGTTGAGTTTCTCCAAAAACTGAGTGAAAAGTATGAAACACTGCAGGTGAATTTGATGTCTATACTTTCGTGTTTGCATCTCACAAAAAATACTGGTATCATAGATACACTGAAAGCCACGACTATGCTGCACAAGTATGGTGCAACTACTTGGTTCTTTATTCTGAACTGTACAGAGTACAGCTGGGATGAGTTAGTTGAACTGTTGAGGTGGGC
The DNA here is from genome assembly GCA_016271365.2 of Neoceratodus forsteri. NCBI lineage: Eukaryota > Metazoa > Chordata > Ceratodontiformes > Ceratodontidae > Neoceratodus > Neoceratodus forsteri. The sequence continues at coordinate 83,418,300 of CM057453.1, forward strand.
CACTGCTGATGTCTGTGGTATTTCATCAATGACACTTGGTGAGATGGGCTCACATGATCCAGTTTCTGTGTCCCATTTTTTTCACCATTGTTTCCATGAGATATTGACATTCATATTGTCAAAGGACAATCATCCTCTTGGATTAGTTGAGCACTATTTTCCCTAGATGTGTCTGCCAGCAAAGATGTATGAATGACTTGTTCTCAGCCATGCTCCACCATCTCAAGGTAAAGTCTACTAAAAGGGTCTACGAGTTATCCAGACAGAAGATTGAGGAGTTCATCAATGACTACAACCCTACACTTCTGATGTGGCAGGCAAACATTGATGTGCAGTTTGTGGCAGATAACTCTCTGTCTCTAGTTTGGTAAATTACATTGTACATCACGAACCATGAGCAGACCAGTTTGCTTGAGCCTTAGAAAGATATTGTAACTTCCAGCTGATCATTGAGCTCACAGTTCTGGTCACTGGGATTAAAGACACTGTCTCACAGGGAGTGCATAGCATATGAGGCCAGTGATCATTTGATTGGGGCACACTTGTATGGCAAGTCTGATGCTGTACAATTTCTAAGTGTTAACTACAAAGAGAAACAAAGGCATGTTTTGAAGTCTCATGATAAGATTGAAGAACTGGCTGTGCACCACCTGACATCAAAGAACATTTTGAAGAACAACCTGATTGATATACGTACTACCCCCACCAGTTTAGTATGATGAATGACATGTGCCTGTACCATGTTACAAAGTGGTATGACTACAAGACTGATGTAGCACCTGATGAAACATGAGAGATTTACAAGGTCAGAGGCTTTGATGGGTGCCTTGCTAAAAGGATCAAACCCTGGCTGATTGACCACTGTAAATTCAGTCTCTTTACAACTGACAGTAAGGAACATTACTATTTTGCTCTAATGTTCCTCTTTAAGCCATGGAGGAATGAGGCCACACTTAAAGGAGACTATGAAACATATGAAGAACAGTTCTACCTTCCATATGAGAACTTCAAGACTGAACAGTCTGAAACATACATTCGTAGACTGGAATTAGAGAAGGAACAGATGGCTCAAGCCAAGAAACAGCCTGAGGAATATACCCAGGGAATTCTCAGGAAAATGCAGATCCTGAGGGAGAGGGCATTCTTGGCGCTTCCATCCCAGTGAATGATCCTGTGGTTCTGATGAGTGAAGTTGAGAGTGCCATGGAACATTCTTCTCGTGTGACAATGGATCCTAGTGTACTGATAAACCTGCTGAATAGGCAGCAGTTTGCTGCTTATGATGCTGTTACTGAAGAGTGAGGCATGGCATCCATCATGAGAAGAAACAATGTAGATGCAGAAACTATGAATCATTGCTAATGTTTGTTAGTGGTCTCGCTGGCACAGGCAAGAGTTTTGTTATCTAATCTATTATAGCGGAGATAAGAAACATACAGGAAGTGAGATTTGTAGCTGTAACTGTTCCTATAGGCTTGGCTGCATACAATATTGACAGTGTTACTCTACACTGATTGTTTATGCTACCTGTAGAACATAGGAAAACAGGAGCATACCTAAAACTTTCCCATGAGGTGGCATCTGAGCTGCGACCAATGTCTGTCGAGATGAAACTTCTGATCATTGATGAGATAAGCATGGTCTCAAATGTCATGCTTGCATGTATCCATCTACATCTCTAGAAGATACTTGGAACTGACCATGGTGAGCCATTCAGGGGAAGAGTGTTGTTGTGTTTGTGGACCTTCTGCAACTTGCACCTGTGAACGGAGAGCATGTCTTTACAGCACTGATGGTAAAGCAAGCTAACAGTACAATAGGATTCATTGGAGGACTCAGTCTTTGGGAATTGTTCCTTTACATTGAGCTGCATGAAAACTTGCAGCAAAATCATGATCTTGCCTACAAGGTACTGTTGGATCAGGCACGCATTGGCTGTTTGTCACAACACAATGTTTATCTGTTGAACACATGCCATATCAATAATGAGTGCACTTCTCTTACTGCAGCACGAGATGTCTTCAGCAATGTGTACTCAGACTCTACTTGGATTGTGTATCTCATGTCTCAACTCAAGCAGTCTGCTGAATTTAACAGTATTATGTTGCAGAGACGGGGTCAGGAAATCATTACTCTGCATGCAGTTGACAACATTGATAGTGTGGTCTTAAGTCAGAATCTGGTATCAAAGCTGACTGAACAACTGTCTGAGCTAAAGCCTGATATGTCTCACACAGCTGGATTAGAATCAGTTCTAACTGTGTGCATGAATGCACACATCATATTAGCACAACCTTGATGTAGAACATGGTATGGTGAATGGTGCAATGGGACACATAATTGACTTCCAGTACAATGTACAGAACACAATCATAGAGGCACTAGTTGTCAAGTTTGACAACATTGAACAGTCATTATCTATTTCCAGGATGACTGTTAAGTTCCAGATTGTGAAAGACATATATGTGAGTAGGAAATAGTTTCCTGTGTGTGGTGCATATGCTGTATCCATACACAAGTCACAAGGCTTAAGTTTGACTCAGCAATGGTCAACATAGGCACTGGCATCTTTAAGATGGCATGAGCTATGTTGCGTTTCATGTATGGACTCTGTCTAGCTTGCATATCATCTGTATAGCATCACATAAAATCCATGCTGACAGACGATGCATAGTTGAGTACAACAAGCTACGTACTCTGTACCAGCTGACATTGCCTCTTATACCACTACCCATGCATGTAGCAGACTGCAATGCTACAGTCACAGTTTCTGGCATGAAAAATAGGTTCCTAACAGGTAGAGCAGCATTGAATTCAGACAGCACAAAGAAGGAATCCACAACACAAAAACAGACAAGCTCTCCTCCATGAAAGAAGGCACTTGGTATGACTGTCGTCCCAACGTTTGACAACAGCACTGGAGCAAACTGTTATGCAAACTCAGCAATGCAAGCATTTCTCCATATGCCTCACTTTGTTGCCACTATCAAATATTTGTATGACACAGCACTGCCTCAGTCATTAAAGAAGGTTGTGGGTGATAGTGACAAGTATGACAATAAGCATACAGACTGACACCCTTATGACTTGTGTTGGGTGGAAATCATGGCCATCAAACATTTGCCAATAACATCCAGCAAGATATGATTGAGTTTATGATGGCTATCATTAACAGCTTGGAATCAGATCACATTTCAATGGAACAGTACTTTACTTGTCACCTATATGACAAAGTACACTTGCCTGTCTTGTTGACATTCACACACAGTAACAAAAACTTGCTGTGGATTTCATTGTATGTTCCACAGGCACATTCTGTGAAGCTCAGGCAACTGCTCAGGAATGCAAAGTGTGGCTGGAGGTGTACCTGTGTGGAGGAGAGTGTCTTCAGTCCATATGACTTGGGACCTCTTCTCAGTATCGTCTTCTAGTCTTGCAGAGATTTGATGCAAATGGACTATGAGTTGACACACCAATCACGATTTTGTATCTGAAAGAGCAGAATTCATGGGAGCATGCTTTGACACTGAGGCTGTGATATTCCACCATGTAGCATCTGTGCATTCAGGACATTATGTGTCATGACTGAGGTACAGCAATGGCTGGATGGAATGCAATGACTACATGAGCACTTTTAAACAGAGATTACCTTAGAACATAAAATATGCTTCTGTCCTGAATCTGAAACATTACAATGATTTTCACCAGGCAGAAGAGTAGTGGATGGAAATGTGGCTTCACTCTGTTTAACACACTCTAGTAGTCATAACAGTGTGCTGTACAACCTTTCCTGTACATGTGCAGCATTTTTCATATCAGTTTATGAATAGTACAGAAACAGATTAGGCACATGCAGATGCTTATGATGGCAACAGTTAATGGAGGTGTTGCTGTGATTGTTGCTAAAATACAATCTAAATGGGTCTGAATTGGTGTGGGCTGTGTGCATAGTCACATGACATGCAACACTTGCTTTGGCTGTGGAGCAATCTTATAAACTGTATATTGACCTTTCATGCACATGCAGTTCTGTTGTACTAATGTGCTCATTTCTTCATTGCTGCACAATGTGACAAAGAATGTGCTCTGACTGCTGTCACACCATTGTATGTCAATGCACTGTACATTAAATAGATTGAGAAACATATAGGTTTGTTGGTTAGCAATGTTTCTTGTTCATTGTGTACACTATGTACATGCTTCACATCTGTCTGGTGATGCACGAGGGCAGATTGTGCTAGAATGCTGCCACTGCAGCTTTACATGTGTTTGCACACATATTGTTGTGCAATACTTTCTCAAGTACAGTAATGGCATACCTGATATTTTATTTATACAGGTTGTCTCTCACTAACACCTGCTTAGTGTCCACTTGAAGTGGCATTTTCGCTGTCAACTTTACTTAGTGAGAACAGCACATTGCTCTGGAGGCCTATTGTAGAAGATTTGTAATAAACAGTTTACTGTTAATATAGTGTATGTGTGAAAAGATTACAACATTTGCTAAAACTATGTACACCTCTGTAAGCTCTCTTTACTGTTTTGTGTCAAAACTGTAATATTAAACATTATTTAATTGTGACAGTTATATAGTACTTGCATAACTGCATTCTTTTTGTGTTGCACGTAGCTTAAACATTAGAGCTTGTTAAATTTCATAACTGCAGTGACTGAATGGCATGTTTTCTGATGTTTTATGGAAGGATGAATATGTAGCATATTTAGTAATCATCTACCATTTTTAGAAATCTTTTTCAATTGTTACTGTTTATCATTCATAATTTCTTATGAATAATTCTTAGGAAACATTGTAAATAATCATATTGTTGCTAGCAAGTATTTAACTGAATAATTATATATTTGTTTTGTCATTGCATTAATTTACTTGAAAGGTTTGTTATATATAATGAGGTATTAATTATTTGTTACTTATGAAAGAGCATTGTAAATTACACATTCTGCTCAATCTCAGTTCAAGATATGTTCCTGATTTTTTCGTATCTCCTTTATAAAGGGGACAGGTGAGGAATTTTTTCAGATGCACTTAATGTTAAAATATTACAAAAATGCATTATAGCAGCAATCTTAGGATGTGCTGCTTTGGTGTCCGTAGCTTGTTAATTGTTTACCACATTTGGTTTTTGCCCACCCCAGGAACATTGACTTACTCAGTCTCATATCATTTCTTTAAACTTTTTATATACTTCTGTGATAAACTACACAGTGATGTTATGAAACTGATTGAGTAGTGCAATTTGGCCTTCTTTAAAACAGAACTGGTGTTTCATTATTATTATTTAAAAAAAAAACATAGTCTGTGTCTGTTGTGCTTCTTGTTTACTTTATATGATTCATACTGTATATTGTTCAGGTTTGGAAAGAAGTATAAATGAATACAATGAAATGGTACTACACATACATGTGTGTAGGAGGTATAGCTTTATATGTAAAACAAAGGTTTGCATACTAGTTACCAGTAATGTATGCTGCATTGCTAGGGTGTGATACAATGCTGGGTGCACATGCTCCCACTGTAAAAAGTTATGCTTTAAAAGCTGTGAACAAGTTTACTTCATTACAACGTATCCAAAAGGAATGAAATTCTTTGCAAAAAACTCTGTTAATGCAACATTTGAGGTTGCTTCTACAACAGCAAAAGCAGGAAAATTCACTGTTAGGGTTTTTGGACCCTAACTCTGAATCCCCCCTACACATATACACACACACAACACACATACTAGCAGGGGATGGTACATGACAACACAACCAATCAGAAACAGACACCATAAGGTAACAGAAAGAACACACAACGTTGCAAACATACCACAGGAGGCATTCATCATCATGTTTCAGCAACTGTATCACTTCTGCTGCCATCCCAGTGTCTTGGGAGGGTACACCCACATGCTGTGCAAACATGTGGTGAGGTGTTAAGAAGGCTATGTAGAACATTTTAAATGAAAGCTATTTAATATGGGATGGTTATTATTATTTCATACTATTTTGCTGCACCTGCTCATAACTTAATGAATTAAAGTATAGGGCCACACTCTACTGTATTTACACAAATAGATACATATACCTATCTGTAGAGGTATAGGAGCGCAGGCTCTAAAGCAGCCCACAGAGTGACTGTGAGATATACGCAGTGTTCTTCTGTGTGGAGCAAGGTATATAAGCACAGGATATGAAGTATCATGTGGTTCTGCTATTAGGTATGTACACTCTTCTACTATCTGCATGTAGGTATGTGACTGAATGGTGAATAACCCCACACTCCAAACCTTATCTATGCAGACTGTTGTAGTATCTAGATGCAGGAATGGTGTTCCCAACATAACATATCGACACTGTTCTGTTATGTCAGTGTGGGGCTGGGAGTGCTCTGTCTTTTGGACCTTGCAGTCTCATCTGTACATTCACATCATATGTCAGAATCCATAGAACACACTATTCATATGTCACTGGGGGACCCTGCCCTACCAGTCTTACATTGAGATAGTGCAGCACTACCCATATGTCACATTGTCCATATGTCACAGTGAAAACACAGGGTCCTTTGGACTTTGCACTACCATACCTCTATTGGAATAGTACAACACAATCCACGTGTCACACTATTCATATGTTGCACTGTTCTCATTGTGACATATAGGTAGTGTGACTTATGTCGATGGAGGTATGGGAATGCAGGACAGAAAGCACCCTGTGCTGTCATTGTGACATGTAGATTGTGTTGTACTTATATCTTGATGGAGGGATGGGAGTGCAGTATCTGAACAACCATGAGGTCACACTGTAACATATGGACAGAATAACACATATACAGTGTTGTACTATGCTGATGCAGGGATGGGAGGGCAGGGTACATAGGACCCTGCAGTCCCACTTTGACATATGTACAGTGTTGTTCTATCTCAATGGGGGGATGAAAGAACAGTGTCCAACTCACCATGCAGTCCTACCATGACTTATGGGACTCCTGTACTATCTGCATAGAGGTATATAGTTCAAACAGTGGCCATCTTACATGGTTGCACAGCATGTGGGTGTACCCCCAAGACACTTGTATGGCAGCAGAAGTGATACAGTAGCTGAAACATGATAATGGATGCCCCTAGTGGTATGTTTACAAACTTGTATGTTCTTTCTGTTACCTTATGGTGTCTGTTTCTGATTGGTTGTGTTGCCTTGTACTGTCCCCTGCTTGTATATGTGTTGTGTGTTATGTGATGCGTGTGTGGGGAAATTTGGAGTTATGGTTGAAAACCCTAATGTTGAATTTCCTCACTTTGTCCCTGTAGAAGCAACCCTAACTGTTGCATTAATGGAGTTTTTTGAAAGAACATATATATATATATATATATATATATATATATATATATATATATATGTATATATATATATATATATATGTATATTATGTAGACGGTAGTGCTACCATCGTTAGGTTGAGTAGCACTTTTAAGGTTGAAGGGTCAAACTTTGCACCTTAATAACTTTTCCACCATTCAATGGATTTGCCTGAAATTTGGTATGTATGATTGGGCATGGTAGGTCTTGGGATCTGCCAAGTTTAAGTGACAACCAATTGTGCAATTATGCTTTTTGTGATTTCTTTGCTCTCACCTACAGGTCACACAGTTTGTGCACCAGTCTGACAGCTTCAGGGAACGTGTGTGGCCAGGATCCCCTGATTGCCTTTTGAAGATTTTGTGAAAAATATTGAACGGTTCAAAAGTTATTCAAAAAAACAAGTTCCCATTATAAGTCAATGGGAAAAGTTAACAAAAAGTTTGAAAGTGTCGCAAATGCACTTTTTAGTGTTGCAAATAGTCCTAGTAGTGTTACAAATCTGCCATTTTGTTTTCAGTTGGTGATCAGAAAAATGCTTGCCATTTAAATTTGGGACCTTCTAGGGACACAATTCCTTTTGTGTTCACCTAGTCGGACCTAGAGGATGCTAGCCATGTCTTTATTTTGGGGTTAAACACACCAGAAATATGTTTTTCAAATTTCTAGAAACAGTAATGTCACAAAGTAGTGTCACACGCATGACACTTTCACAAATTTTTGTGAAAAGGGTCGCAAATTGCGACACTACTTTTCAGACTATGGCCAAAATGACAGGAATTCTTTGCCACCCTGCTGCAAACAAATGGTTTGGTCTTTTGGGCTGAAATTTGAGGAAGCCAGCCAACATCTCACAGATGTGCCTTTTGGTGGTTTGGTGAAAAAATGTTGCATGGCAGCCAAGTTATGGTACTCGAGTTGACATTTTTCCCATAGACTAAACATGGTGGCGGCCCGACTGCCTTTGGGGCTTGTGTCTCGAAACGGTGCTAGATACGGAATTTTCATTGCAACAATGCATAGCCTATGGCTAAACATTCAAGCAAATGCAGGCAGAAAAATCATGAATCATGGGAATTTTTTTTCTAAGTCATATGGTTACTGAGATATAAGCAATTTAGTGTTCCAACAGCTAATTTTCTGCTCTGAGGCCCATTATTATGCATACATTCTTTGTACACACTGTGTTTCTCTATGCAGCTGTTGGGCAAAAACAGAGTGTGTGCTCATGTTACTGTTACACTTAATGTTACCACTTGTGTTTCCATACCTGATTGTGTTACTGTTCCTGTGTACGCCACTGTGTGCGTTACACTTTGCATTCTCATTTGCATATGTGCTTGTGTTTGCGTTTATGTATCTGTTTATTGCAGCAATGTGACTGTGCGTGTTATGGTTTGCATTTTCGGTACACACAAGTTTGCACAATTAGGAGTTGGATGAGATCTGCCATGCAATCCAACCCCCACCTACACACAGAACAGGTACTTTAAACTTAGTGGAGAACCACAGGATAAATAAAGCCATGGATATCGATGGTGCACTTCCCTGCTTGTTGGTGCACTTCCCTGCTTGTTACTATATACAATTTGGCACAGTTAGGAGTTGCACAGTCTTACCCAGGCAGTGCTCTCCCCCACATAGAACAGGTTCTGCATCCTGAGTGAAGAGCCACAGGAAAACAAAGGCCATGGACATCGACTGTACACCTCCCTGATTGTAGGTACACTTCAGTTAGCACAGTTGTGACTTGTATGGCCTCAGTTATGCAATGGTGCCCCACACACTCCACACCAGGTACTGTATCTTGAGTGGAAATACACAGCAAAATTGAGGATGTGGATATCAATGCTATACCCCCCAACCAGAGGTGATATTGCATCCTGAGTGGAGAACAATAGAAAAAGAAAGGCCATGGACATGGAAGGTATGCCTCTGTGATTGCAGGTACACTCCAGTTAGCACTGTGGTGACTTGCACAGCCTCAGCCACACAATGCTCTGCCCCACACTGCAGAAGAGGTACTGTATCCTGAGTGGAGAGACACAGTAAAAGCTGAGGTTGTGAACATCAATGGTGTACCTATCTGATTGCAAGTATGCTCCAGTTAACACAGTTAGAAGTTGCATGCCTCAGCTAGGCAATGCCTCCCCCAGAGACCAGGTACTGCATAATGGGTGTAGAGCCACAGCACAAATAAGATCATGGACATCAGTGGTGCTTCTCCCTGATTACAGTCACACTTCAGTTAGCACAGTTATGAACTGCATGGCCTCAGCCAAGCTATGACCCCCCCCCCCCATGAACATGTGCTGCATCCTGACTGGAGGGCCATGGCACTTTTAAGGTTAAACTTTGTGGTTGTGTTTGTAGGACTACACAAGCTATGGCAGTTAGCAGTTCATGTTGTTAGCCATGTGATGTCTGTGTGCACTACTGGCAATACAGATTAGGTTCTGTATTATGAGTACTGACCTGCAGTAGTAGCTTTCCAATTTATTAGAACTACTGTTTTTAGTTGTACAAGAACAACAATGAATGGTGGACCTGCCTGATTGCAGCTGTACACAACTTTGCACAGTTGGGAGTTGCACAGTGTCTGCAGGAATTCCTCCCGCCCCCCCAACCAGAGGTGGTATTGCATCCTGAGTGGAGAACCACAGAAAAACAAAGGCCATGGACATGTACGGTACACCTCTGTGATTGTAGGCACAATCCAGTTTGCAGAGTTGTGACTTGCACTTCCTCATCCATGCAATGCTCCATCTCACACTGCAGAAAAAGTACTGTATCTTGAGTGTAGAGACACAGCAAAACTGAGGCTGTGGACAACAATGGTGCACCTTCCTCACCTTCCTAATTGCAAGTTCACTCAAGTTAGCACCGTTAGGAGTTGCATGGCCTCAGCCAGGCAATGCCCCCCCAGACCAGGTACTGCATAGTGAGTGTAGAGCCACAGCAAAAATAAACCCATGAACATCAATGGTGCTCCTCCCTAATTGCAGCTGTAGACAAGTTTGCACAATTAGGACTTGCACAGTCTCAGCTAGGAATCCTCCCCAACCAAAGCAGGTACTGCATCCAGAGTGGAGAACCACAGGAAAACAAAGGCCATGGACATGACGGTACACCTCTGTAATTGCAGGTACACTCCAGTTTGTACAGTTGTGACTTGCATGGCCTCAGCCATGTAATGCTCCCCCCACACTGCAGAAGAGGTAGTGTATCCTAAGTGGAGAGACCGAGCAAAACTGAGGCTGTGGACATCAACAGTGCACCGACCTAATTGCAAGTACACTCTAGCTGGGACAGTTAGGAGTTGCACGCCTCAGCTAGGCAATGCCCCCTACCATGCCAGAGACTAGATACTGCATTGTGAGTGTAGAGCCACAACAAAAATAAGATAATGGACATCAATGGTGCACCTTCCTGTTTGTAGTGGTATAGAAATTCGTACAATTAGAAGTTGCACAGTGTCAGCTAGGAATTACCCCTGCCCCCCCAACCAGAGCAGGTAGTGCATCTTGAGTAGAGAATCTCAGTATAACAAAGGCCATGGACATTAATGGTACACTTGCCTGATTGCAGGTATACTCCAGTTAGTACACTTGTGACTTGCATGCCCTGAGCCACACAATGCACCACCCACACTCCAGATGAGGTACTGTATCTTGAGTGGAGGGATACAGCAAAACTGAGGTGGTGGATATAAATGGTACACCTCCCTGATAACAGGTACACTTCAGTTAGCACAGTTATGAGCTACATGGCCTTAGCCAGGCTATGCCCCCCATGAACAGGTGCTGCATCCTGAGTAGAACTACTGTTTTTTACAAGTTGTGCAATAAAAGCAATGTATTGTTATGAAAATTTTTATTTGTAGAAAATATATATATATATACTGTATATATAAAGACATAGAAATAATAAGTTAACTTTTTTCAGCAAAATAAAAAACTTAGTAAAATATTCAGAAAGATTTTTTTTTGGAAAAATATATTTTCTTTTATAAAAAATTAATGGTTTGTGAAAATAAATGTAATAAAAACTGAGGTCATTAATCAAATACAGAAGGAGGTGTGTTGACTGGCTCAGCCAGCCCAGGCCGGAAGTTGGAAAAAATGTGGAGGCGCATCAGAAGTGGAAGCTGTTGTGCCAGCTTGAGAGGAGATACTGGATCTTGCTGAGGAGGCCGTCCATCAGTGGCGAGGGAGACTGCTTATGGTGACAGGTGAAGCAGTGCTGCCGTCCACACTGGCACCTGCTGCTGTGCTCACAGGCTCGAGCACAAGATTGACTGTCACTTGCTGTGCTACTAACTGATCTAGAATGATCTAGTGCTCTCTCCTTAGTTCTTTCATCTCATGGGTAAGACAGTCAATCTTGTGCTCGAGTCTCCAAACACAATGGCAGTGCACAGTGTGCTGTTTTTTTATGTGGTTGATCTGCAAAGAGAAAAAAAAAAACTATTACTATGTGAGAATGTCAAAAATAGTTTCGCTTTTTTTATCATCTGTGTTTCACTAAGAGGAGAGCCATGATGGCCATAATTATGACAGTACACCCATGAGGTTGTGCTAGAATAACCTCATGGTTGCAGGCCAAGACTGACCAATCAGGGTACAGGATGTTTTCTTGTCATTGTATAATGCTGGATTCACTATGTCTGGTGTGTTTCTTTCACAAGCCACACCTTAACTATATTGAGTAAATCATTTATGTGGCATCATTTAAAAAGTACTGATACAGTACTGACACACCTACTGCATCATAACAGCTACAATAACATATGTACTGTACCACAAGAACTCCATCCCAGTAATAGATTTCATACATCACAACATTTTATCATACACTATAATAGAATATCTCAGCTACAGTGCAGTAGGAACAGGAGGGTGCTGATGACACCCATTCCTGGCTGATGACCCAGCAATACACACACACACACACACACACACACACACAGAGTATGTGCTGATTCTTGGCTGTAGAGTGAGAGGGAAACTTGTTACACAGCAATGAATGGTGAATCTTTGCGGTTGTAGGTAAATATTTATTTTGGAACTTTTGTGTTGCATAGGGTTATGCTGTGAATGCTGCATGCCCGTCTGCCGCTCTCTAGATCACAGACAGAGAGACGGAGGGAACTATGTCTTGAGTGGATATGCAGAGAAAAAAAATGTTTCAGTAATTTATGCCATATATTTCTGTTTGTGGTAGAAGACTGCTTATGTAGTTAGGAGTTGAGTTGCATCACCTAGGTAAGTAACACACCCCTACACATACACACCAGAGATAAGTTACTGTGTTGTTAGTGCACACCGTCACTAAAATAGAGGATATCGTTACTGACCTAGCAGTTTGATGATGGAATAAGAGACAAGTTATAACAGTGAATTGGTATATGATATAAGCTAAGGAATGGCCATCTCTGCACAAGTAGACAATGCCCCACCTTGTACTAACCTGTCTTGACTGTTGACATAGTTTATCTGCTAAAGAAGGGCAATACCTATTTATTGTACAGTTTTTAGTGGTTGTTGGTACACAACTTAGAGATTGTCTACTTGTGTGCTGTTAGTCATGGAATGCTGCCCATCCTAGAGTCACAGATACATACAGACGTAAGTCTATATTCACAAAAGTGGGAGCAAGGCAGAAGCAGGAAACTACAGACCTGTTAGTTTAACCTCAGTGATAGGGAAAATGATGGAATCACTTCTGAAGGAAAGAATTGTCGAGTATCTAGAGGCCAGAGGGGCACAGGACCCTAGGCAGCATGGATTCACAGCGGAAGGTCATGCCAGACGAATCTGATAGATTTCTTTGACTGGGTGACCAAAGTAGTAGATCAGGGAGGGCTGTGGACATGGCCTACCTAGACTTTAGCAAGGCATTTGACACAGTCCCACACAAAGATTAATATACAAGTTAGCCAGCCTGGGAGTGGGTCCCAAGATGACAGCCTGGGTAAAGAATTGCTGAAGAATAGGACACAGAGAGTAATAGTAAATGGAGTCCACCAGAAGAAAGGAGGGTTACTAGTGGGGTACCCGCAGGGGTTCAGTATTAGGACCGGTCCTCTTCAATGTTTTATAGCGTTGCATTGCAGAAGGACTGGAAGGAAAAGTATGTCTCTTTGCAGATGACACTAAGATCTGCAACAGAGTTGATGCACAGGGTAGGGTGGAAAGGATGAGAAGGGACTTGGCAAGGTTAGAGGAATGGTCAAATGTATGGCAGCTTAGATTCAATGCTAAGAAGTGCAAGGTAATGCACCTGGGAAACAAAAACCCAGGGGAAGAGTACACCATGGGGGGTGAGATACTAACAACAACAAAAATGGAAAGGGACCTGGGGGTAGTCATATCAGATGACCTAAAGGTGGGCAAGCAATGTGAGAGGGCAGCAAGGAGGGCTTGGGGGATACTGGGATGCATAGGGAGAGGCATCACCAGTAGAAAACAGGAAGTTATTATCCCTCTATACAGACAGCTGGTGAGACCCCATCTGAGTACTGCATGCAGTTCTGGAGACCCAATTCTGCAAAGACATAGACAGGATGGAAGCTGTCCAGAGGAGGGCAACTAAAATGGTTCAGGGTCTGCAACTGAAGACATATGAAGAGAGACTTAAGGAGCTTAATATATATAGCCTCGAGGAAAGGAGGAGAGGGAGGACATGATAGAAACTTTCAAGTACCTTAAGGAATCAACAAAGTCCAAGAGGGTAGCATCTTTCAAAAAAGAGGTGTGAAAGAACAAGAGGCACAATTTGAAGATGGGGGGTGGCTCAGAGGTAATTTAAGAAGTATTTTTTCACAGAGAGGGTTGTGGATGCATGGAACGGCCTTCCGGAGGAGGTTGTGAGTCAAAATCAGTGGTGGAATTCAAGCATGCATGGGATAGTCATAAGGCAATTCTGGGGGGTGGGGGTAGGAAGAAGTAGGCTGCTTGTTAACTAGCATCTGCAGCTTATCCAGTAGGTAGGGAAATGGTCAGACTGGGTGGGCCAAGCGGTCCTTATCTGCCGTCAAATTCTATGTTTCTATGTTTCTATATATTCACTGGATAGTCACAGTAAATAAAAGATATAGATATTAATGGTATACATGATTGTTTATAGGGGAAGACATGTTATGGCATTTAGGGATTGTATGTGATCATCTACATTATGTCCCCCCACCCCCCTCATTGTGTGTGTAGTGGATATACTGAGTTATGACTGAAGAGTCACAGATAAACAAATCCTATGTATACTGATATTACAACTGTATTGTTTCTGTGCTGTAATAGTTTGGATAGTTGTGAATTTCATGTTACCAGGAAGGTAAGGCCTCCTCATGCAGCATTTGAGCAGGTTCTGCATGTTAAGGATGTATTCACTCAAAAAGAAAGGACATGACATGAATATCTCAGATGTATGATTGTAATAATGTACTGGCTGATACAGTTATTGCTTGTATGGTGTTGCCTAGCGAATTTATCCTGCCCTCCAACTAGAGGTAGTACAGATACTGCGTTATGAGTGGGAAGTCACTGTGCAAGCTAGTAAACCGATATCTGTGGTCTTACTGTATGGTTGTAGGTAGACATAACTTGCAGAATAACAAGTTATTCGTTAACAGCTAGGTAACTGTACACATGTCTAGAGCAGGAACTACTTGGTCAGTGCAGACTTGTAGGACAAATAGGCTATGTGTATAAACAGTAAAGCTGCATGATAACAATAATATGGTGGCGGAACAGTTAATTGTTGTATGTAATGATGCACTGAATTGTCCCAGGCTAAAAACAGGTGGTGGATCATTGGTGGAGAGTTTTATAACACTAAAGGCAATGTCATAGGTGTCACACCTATGTTATTGCAGTAATATAGTACGTGGTACAGTTAGTAGTTGTATGTTGTCAACTATGCAGTGACAGCTGGTGGTATCCAAGATATGAGTAGCTGATGTACTTTGGACCTGTAATTGTTGTATTAACAAATACTATTACATGAGATCAACTGATAGTCTTCCCAGTACTGCATGACCTTTGTGTCAGTTTTTTGTTGCTAGACTTACGTTCAGGACTAGCAGCACACTCCTGCTTCACCTGTGGCTCTAGTGTTTCTGAAGTCTTCCTGACCACTGTAAGACAGAGAAATAGCTTGTTACATACATGAAGGTATTTAACCTTTCTTACTGATTTTTGGTTTTATGTTCAATCTGCATTTATAGTTCTCATGTCTGCAAATGTATGCATCTGTGTCTGCTTTTATGTGACTGGTTGTGTTGTCATTTTTCAAACCATTAAAATTAGGAGTTTTCTTATACTTAAAGTAGTAGGTAGCATGAGTGTGTGACAAAAGGTGATGCTGTAGGACCGCGGTGGCAGCTTATGCTTGCATGTTGTTATCTAGTGTATGTTGCCCCCCCTCGCTCTGTGAAAAAATAAAGCAACTATTCACAGTATTCTGAGTGTTGACAAATACTTTAAACAAAAGGAATGAGTCTATACGGTTCAGCTGTATCATTGTATTAGATAGTAATTGAAGCAGTTAGTAGTTGTTTATTATCAGCTAAATAATAAGAGTGCTTATCTGCAAGTGAGGGGAGATAGTACATCCTGAGTGGAGAGTTACTCTTAAAGAAAGCAGAGATACAGTGATACTGTATGTGTGCTGTTAGAGTATGAGAAACATTTAAACTGTTAAGAAGTAGATGGTATCACACATGAAAGTCTCACTGCCGCAGGTGCAACCCTCCCACTGCACACTGTGTCAATGTATTCTGTAAGTTAAACAATGGTTATGGACATCTGACTGACAGGTTGACGATTGAATGCCGGACAACTTGGAACATTTACTGTATGTGTAGCATGACATGACGCAGGCAGTGTTACACGTCCCCTCATAAAGTTGTGCATAGTAACTTTACAGTGATAGTGAAAGAAAGTCTATGGAGATGAATGGTGTGACTCTGTGGGGGAGGGCTAGTGTTCCATGGGTTTTGCCCAGTTACATGTATGGCAACTGTACAGTTGCTGGGTACACATGTTCATTTCAGTTGATGAATGAAAGTATTATCTCAACAGGAAAGTTAGTGTCTTTAGCTGTAATGTGATAATAATTGGGTACTGTTGCTGTGCCCCCCCCCCATCCTCCATGCAGGCACACACAGACTGGTGTTATATACTAATTTGACAGTTACATATTCATACTAATGATTTTCTATGTAATGGTTAGGAAATCACTATGGCACTAGCTGTGCTACATACTTATGAGTTGACTGTTGTTCAAGTAGAACTCTGGTTTGTGAGAAAATACTAGCTTGTTCTCTATGTAATTCTTTCTGAGTCATTACTACTGTGTTAGGTATTACTTCTTAGTTAAGATCTGATCTGTCTTGAGTGTAGAAACACAGGGGGAACTAGTACTGGCAACAATTACAGAACAGCTTGCTAATTATTGAGGTCTATATGCCTAGGAAATTAGTACTTCTATGTGCTCAGCACAAGTATTTTCTCTGATGATACACAAACAATTTCTGGTTTGCACTTTGCAGCCTGAAAAAAATAGCACAGTACATACCAATGTTATAGCAGCTCAGTGGGTTCACAGCATCAAAGTGTGATCGATGTACACCAGTTACAGTAACTATAGTTAATTATTTCTTGTGCAATGTTCTTACCTTCTGACTCAACAAGAATGACACTGTCCATGTCAGAATGTTCGGCCTCCACAGCCTCTTCGACAGCTGGCACTACCTCGCTTTGTGGTGGGGAGCACTTTGGCGATCTATGAAATGAGAGATTTTAAAGATTGCATTGAGTGTGGTATTTGTGTGTTAACATGTTGATAAGTTATTTTTTTCATTCAACTTTTATTAACGTTTTCAATACAGAGAACATATCCACAAGACATTTAACATAATAAAACTATGACTACTATATAAAATTATAATGATTCATTCTCTCTCTAGCCACCCTCCTCCCCCCATCCTCATACACACCCCTAATCCTAGCACAGCATCATAATAACCAGGTTACACCATGCACTATAATGAATGTATGTTTCAAATTTGTAAAGAGTACAGGGTTTGTAGGGAGACCCACATCCTGTTAAACTTCTTAAGTTTATTTGAAAGGCTTGTGATGGTTCTCTCCATTCTGAGATTAGCGAGAAGCTCCTGGAGCCACTCGAGATAAGTCAAGTTGTCAGAACCTTTCCAATGTCTAAGGGCCACTTTTTTAATGGACATGGAAATGAATGCCATGTAATATTTCCTACACAATACAGAAATGCAAGAAAAATCCCCCAAAAGACATACTTCAGGTGTGAACAAATCTGAAAGCCCTAGAAGTGGGTCAGCCCTTTGTTTAATAGTAGTCCAAAGTTAAGCAACTTTGCAGCACTTCCAGAAGATATGAAGAAGGTCCCCAGGCTGCAACTTACATCTTGTACACAGTGGAGAGGACACAACACCCAGCTTAACCAATTTCTGAGGGGTATAATAAATATTATATAACATTTTAAATTGCATTAATCTAAGTCTATCCTGTAATAATAATTTGTGGCAATTGTACCAGAGATGGGACCAGTCTAATTCCTTGTCTGGAAAAAGAGAAGACCAATAAGTGACGGGGCAAAATTGTCAGGATATGCCCATGCAAATAGAATACTGTATATCTTCGACACCGCATGAGGCGATCCATCCAGCTCTGCAAGAGTGACCTGAAAACAAATGTGGGCACCTGGGGGTGGAATAACCCCAATTACTTTTAACAAAAGATGCCGAAAATGAAAAACTTTGAAAATGTTTATACCAGGTATCATAAACTTGTGCATAATTTCCACTGAAGAGCACCATTGTCTATCAACCGTAATTAAATCTTTCAGCTGACAATTTCCTATTGGAGGAAGCCAATTGAGTGATAGAGGTTTATTGTCTAATTGCAGATTAGGATTACCATTTATAGGCTGAGATAAATCCTTAATATTGTCGTATTTGAGAAACGTGCACAACTGAGCATGGGCCTTGATCGATACTGTAATGGGAGAGTTACGCAGTGATACAGGAAGGGATCCTATTTTGGTGTATAACAATGCACTAGGAAGTAATCCGTGCTTTTTAATAATGGCTAACTCCACCCTAAGCCAAGTCGGGGTATATGAGGAATGAACTAGTAGCTGCTCCGCTGTCAGCCATCTAAGATATTTATTGGCCTGGCTGGCCCAATTGTACAGCCCCATATGTGGAAGTCTTAACCCTCCTTTTCCTTTGGGAGCAGCCAATTTGCAGAACACCATTCTTGATTTTTTATACCCCCATATGAAATTGGAAATCATACTATGGATTTTTTAAACCAAGACAACAGAAGGCCAATATTCAACATATTGAGGGGATAAAAAAGACGGGGAAAAACATTCATTTAATTAAGTTAATCCTACCCCTTAAACAGAGAGGAAGAAGCGTCCATCTGTGAAGATCTTGGTCTATTTTATGGGTCTAAATTTAACCGTTTAAGCCATGCTACATTCCGTGTCAGCATAATT
This sequence comes from Neoceratodus forsteri, assembly GCA_016271365.2. NCBI lineage: Eukaryota > Metazoa > Chordata > Ceratodontiformes > Ceratodontidae > Neoceratodus > Neoceratodus forsteri. Next base: position 83,437,194 of record CM057453.1, read on the forward strand.
CCAAGATATTTAATGGAATCAGACTGCCAGGCAAGCCCAAAAGTGGTAATTTCTTGTTTGTAAACCCTATGATTAAAAGGAAAAACCAAAGTTTTCCCAATATTAAGTTTATAATTTGAAACCTTACTAAATCCCTCTATTATAGTGAGAATAAGGGGAACGGATGTAGCTTGATTCGTTATTTGCAAAAGGAGGTCGTCTGCATATGCTGCCACCTTAACTACATGTCCATTTAAAGAAATACCTGGGATGTCCTTGGCTCTCATTAACCCCTGAATAAGGGGCTCTAGGTATATATATTAAAAAGCAGTGGGGACAAGGGACACCCTTGCCTAGTTCCCACATGCAGTTTAATCGGGTTGGAGATCATTCCATTGCAAGAAATTCTAGCAGAGGGTAATAGATATAATGAGCAAACCCAGCTCCGAAATTTCTTAGGAAAGCCAAATGCCTCCATTGTTGCAAATAAGTAATTCCAATAAACCCTGTCAAAGGCCTTCTCGGCGTCCAGGGAGACCAAAGCCATTGGGATAGCGGCATCTCTGGAGGCCGAGAAGACATGAGCCAGAATTCATAAGTGATCGACTGATGATCTTCCCTTCATAAAACCTACCTGCTCCTCCCCTATTATGGAAGGAAGAACCGGATTCAGACAATCAGATAATAATTTGGCTAAAATTTTAATATCATGATTAATTAAAGAGATAGGTCTATAACTTGAGACCAGGTCATGTGACTTATCTGGCTTGGGCAATAAAACAATCAGGGCTTCAAAAAGGGAGGGATCAGACCCTTGACCAGAAAGAAGGGATTGAAAAAGTGGCAACAAAATGGGAGTTAGTTGCTTGGAAAATGCTTTATAGAGGTTAGAAGAAAACCTGTCAGGACCAGGGGTTTTATCGGACGGCAAAGATTTAATAACCTTATCTATTTCATCTTCAGAAATAGGAGATATTAATGCAGCTTGTTGAGAATTAGTAAGGGAGGATAGATGTAAATCCCTCAAATATTCTTGCAAATCCTCCTCTGAAGGGGGATTTACCATGGGACCATATAAATCCCGGAAATAACTAGCAAATACATCAACTATCTCTGAAGGTGAAGTTTTAAGGGAGTCCCCCTCTAAAGAACGAACGGCTGTGATAAATCTAGCTGACTCTTGTTGTTTAACACGCATTGCCAACATCTGCCCAGCCTTCTCCCCTTGGTCTGTATAAACTGCATTCATTCTTAAAATAGCGAACTCAGCTTGCTCCCTTAACAAGTCAAGGTAAGCGTCTGTTACTTTAACTAAATCCTGCTTAAAAGTCTCCGAGGAGTCAGGGGAACGACAGGATTCCATATTCCTAATTTGGGACAGAAGACGGGAAACTTTATTTTCCCGATCCTTTTTCCTTTTCAAAGTTAGACCAATTAAAATCCCCCTCAAGAAAGCTTTAAAAGCGCACCATTCCATATCGGGTCATCATGTAGAATTATTATTTAAAACCATCAACTGTTGTATTTGGAATGCTATATATTCAACCTTATCGGGTTCCTTGAGAATTTGATTATTCAGCTTCCATCTACTCCCCTTTTTGGGTAAAGAAAACAGAGATATTCGACATGTTACCACTGAATGGTCTGATGGTGGGCCTGAAACAATACTATAATCTAAAACCCCAGACAGGAGTATTTGAGAAATAAAAATGTAGTCGATCCGCGAAGAAGCACCATGTACTTGTGAGACAAATGTGTATTCCCTAACTTTGGGATGAAGAACACGCCAAACATCACAAAGCTCTGCAGAGTCTAAGAGGTCCCTGAATGATCTTTGAGCAGGGGAAAGGCCTTGGCGAGAATGACCCGGCCTATCTACAGATGGATCGAACGGCAAATTAAAATCACCCCCTATAATCATACGGCTATCCAAAAAAGGAGCGAGAACTTCCAGTATTTTCACAAAAAAACCTGGAGCATCAGTACTGGGACCATAGACACTACCCAAAACAATATCCAAAGTGTGCAACCTACCCTTCACAAATAAAAACCTCCCGGAGGGATCGGAAATACTTTGGATAGGTCTAAAAGGGATCAATCTATGTAGAAGGATCATGACCCCTCTGCTTTGGGTAGTGTCTTTTGCAGCAAAAATCTGTCCTACCTGTTGTCTTCTCAACTTATCGGCTTCATCATTGAGCAAATGCGTTTCCTGTAAGAACATAATTTCTGCTTTTAGATGACTTAGATATTTCAAAATCTTATATTGCTTAGTCTTATGCCTTGCCCTTTTAACATTCCAAGTGGTAAACTGAATATTACTAGCCATTGTCTGTTAAAACCCTAGGTAACTTCATAGTGTCCCTCCTGTACTTATATATAGTATTCCTGCCACACGTTATGAGGTATATATGGCTTACCCACCCACCCCCACCTCTATCCATACCCGCCTAAACTCAATAACAAACCCCAGAAAATCAACCCAATAACCCTCGATAAACCCCTACCCCTCCCACTCCCACCCTTAATCTCTTGATACATGATAAATAGCTCACCTAGACATCTCCTTACTGCCCCACCCCTGCCTCTACAACTAATTTAGCTATTCTAATATAACATCTATATCTATCCTAATCAACTGGTACAAAGCTACAGTTAAACAATAATTGTCCAACTACACAATATCTAGAGGCACAGACATTAGAAAATGATGAACCCTCCGAACCATACAGCTTGAGAGAAAAACACAGACCCCCACCCTGGAAAACGGGTTTCATCTTGCCCGTGTAGATCAGCAGAGAGAAGGAGGGGGTCCTGAAGGCAACTGACCAGTAACCACTTCTAATATTTTAATTTCCCATTTGTTTAGAAACTAAACACATAAGGCTTATATTAACAGCCCACCCAAATCATAATTTCGTTATGCACATATCTGTACAAAAAGTAAAAGTTTCAAACATGTAACCCCCTTTAAATAAAGAAAAAAGGAAAGAGATTTGTAACTGTCAAAAGTCCTTTCCCTGCAGGAGACCTATGTAAATGCTAGCTATGTAACATTATACAAACTACAGTCTCTGGTGCCATCTAACGGCAAAAAGTCCATGCTGTAAGTTCAGGTTGCATATTGGATAACAATGCTTCCTTTGGAGAGAGAGCTGCTTGATCCCTCGTTTCTAATTCCCTCTCCCAAATTGGGCTTAGCTTAAAGCACCAAATGACCGAAAAACCATGAAGCACTTCACTTGAACTGCTTTCACAGCTGCCCCACTTGTTGAGACAGGTCTCGAGGCCTCAGGAGGTGTGAAGCAGTGTTGGTAGATCTGTCCTGTTTTTCTTTTAATTTAGGAACCTAGCTAGTGCAGACTCAGCTAAAATCATGAGTCTCAAGGCAAACCTTACAGCTGGCCCCCTAACACTTACAGAAAAAACTCATACAGCATCTGAGGAGAACAAGCTAAGCCCCCATCAGTCGCCAGCCTATTTAGAGTAATTCAGTTGAGAATTGAACTCTGTTACTGAAGTTCTCATCCAGACACATCCAACCCCTGCCTCAGGGAGTGCGGAACAAATCTGGGAATGCTAACTTGAGACCAGCAGCCGCGGACTCCGCATTCTCATATGTTATCCAGGAGCCAGCCACCAACACTTGAAATCTGGCAGGATAACTCATTTTGAACTTGATCGCTGACGCTATTAACTTTGCGGCTATTGGGTGATAGGTAGCCCATTTCTGGCATACTGAAAAAGGTAAATCTTGCACTACCCTCAGCCTAGTTCCTTCCCACATGAGTTCCTTTGTTTCTCGTACTTTGGATAGAAAATGCTGTTTCTCTTGAAAGTTCAAAAATGAAAGATGAGGCCCTGGAAGCAGCTCCTTGTGGTGGCATTGGTCGCAGCGCTCTATGGGCTCTTTCGATAGTGTATTCAGAGCCAAAAGGGGTAGGACAAGCTACTTTCTCTATGAATTTTTTGGCGAACTTGATCAGATCTGTGCCTTCTTCCCATTTGGGTAAGCCTATTATTACAGCATTATTGCGGCGACTACGACCGTCGAGGTCCTCCACTTTATTTTCCATCCTGGCTAATTGTTGCCTCACGGTCACCAGTTCGGGGTCAAGTTTCAAAATCTTATTTTGCTTAGTCTTATGCCTTGCCCTTTTAACATTCCAAGTGGTAAACTGAATATTACTAGCCATTGTCCGCTAAAACCCTTGCGCTCCAAGGAATGTATGAGAGCTTCATTATCCGATGTTCTCTATGAGAGAGATTCCAAAGCATTAGAAATACTTTTGATTTCTCCCGTGATGTCCTGAATTTCTGCTTTAAAAGGGTGAAACTCCTTGAGAAATCTAGCGAGGGTGAGAGGCTCCGACTCCATATTCCTGACGCCAACAGTCTGCATCTGAAGTACAGTAGAGGCCTTAGGCTTCTTCGGGGCTTTCTCAGGAGTTGCCAGAGGGGTATGCTTGGGAGGATTTTTCTTCATTTCTATTTCCATCCAGTCTCTGTCAAGTGAGCACCGATTACAGAAAAAACTTCTACAACTTGCAGAGTAGCTCACAACTTCTCAAACGTAGTTTAATCAGTATAAAAATGGACAGGGGGGCAGGAGCTCATGAAGGAGAGTACTACCCAGTGGACTGCATCACGTGACTCTGATAAGTTATTTCTTGGAACAATTATACTCTACTCTGCCACTTCAGATACACCTAGATGTATAATGGTTAAGTATACAAAACAATTTTAAGTGGATAAAAATGTCACAGTGAGGTGATACCAGTAAGATAGCATCTATGGTACTCAATGACAGCAATGCTGTGTACTGTGACATTACTTATAGATCAGTAGTACGTGACTGTAATCGTTAATAGATTTCTCATTAAAACAATGTATGGCATTGCCTTATTGCTATTACTACTAATAATGTTAATAGATAATTTTGAACTTTGGTAACTGTATGGATAAGCTGTCCATGGATCTTAATAGAAGATTAACATTTGAGTGCTACAATGTTAGGAGCCAATCTGAAAACTCAATTTTTTTAGATTCTTTTAAATTATTATTATAAGAGTCTCAAAATGCTTACATTTGAGTCATTGACAGTGTTGTAAGAGCCTTATGTCATTCTTCTTATTACTGTACTTTTACAGGCTACTCAGAAGAGGTTGGGGTTATGTAAATGCTCAAGTTAATCACTACTTGGAGGCAATATGCCACCCAACTCTGTCATCTGACATTATACCTCCAGGTGGTAATTAAATAGTACATTTCAAAACCACCAGAGTTCGTCATTGCTTACTTAACACAGCAGTAACGATATTTGTTTTTTCTACAAAACAAAACATGTTTCGTGACAGACAGTTTCTGTACTCACAGTCTGTTAGGTGGTCCCCCGCTTGTAGCTTTTCTGCCATCTCCCACATCTCGTAAGCGAGTTAGTACCAGGTTACATCACTGTCCAGTATCTCCTCTCTCTGTTTCAATGTATAGAAGTGCTGGCACAACAGCTTCCACTTCCTTTTGCACATCTGTGGATTTCTGTTGAAGACCTTGAAAACGGTCCGCCTATATTCATGGATGTGCCTCTACATTTTCTCCAGCTTCATGTTTGTACTCTGCATAATAATTTGTGCATTTCTCCTGGCCTTGGCTGACTGTGCCAGGCCAAACACCTCCTTCTGAGACCACAGATGCATATTTTTTTCCTGAGTTTTTTTTGTGGAAAGCTGCAATAAATAGAGAATAAGAAGTATGTTAGAAGACAGTATTGTGAGATAAACATTTTGTTCAGCTGTATACATCTCATAGTAAAGATGATCACACACTTAAATATTTGTGATTGTATACTTAGAGTAACATGGTGCCCACAATTAACAGAAGTAATGGACTGCGTGCACACAATAACTGGTGTTGCATTGTGGCAGTGCAGTGAGAGTTGCACAGCTCCCTGTGCAGTGTTACCACTAGCACTGATAAAGGGCATGGTGCATCCTCCAAGAATGTATACTAAGGCGGTGCTACTGGCATCAACAGTACTGATATCTCCCCACCACAGGCCCTCATAAACTCCCACTCTTGGGGGGGCAGTACTAGTAGAGATGCCCACCTGGGTGCCTATGCAATGTTGCTCGTCATGTCTGTAGTAGCAATGGTGGTGCCTTTCCCCCAGTGCTTGTATGATGTTGATACTGGTGGCGTTGAATGACATGCTAAAGCACTCCCACATCTCAAGCCATTATTAATGCATGCTCCTGCAGCAGGTTTGTACACAGCATCTGCTCACCCCATGTACCCCCAAAACAACAATTGTATATGCACCACAGCAGGTTACCACTGTTGGTGGATGACTAAAAGGAGATGCATGCTGCAATGCCTGCCTGGTGCTAGACTTGTGTGACAATGAGAGGCATTGCACAGAGCCACTGTGCAATAGGTGTCATTCTCAGAGTGTGATGTCAGTGGGCAGAGATTGTGGTATGTGACTGTGTTGAGTCACCCACCAAGAAGAGCACACTTTTGTGATGCAGGAAGAGGGGTGGGTGGGGGTACATCACTGTGGCTGTCTGCACAGCTACTGTAGGATGTATGATTTACAAGTATTGTGGCTGGGAGGGGGGTCACCATGCCATTCACTGCTGCTATTAGTAGTATTGTACAGGTGGTGGGGGACATCAGAGGTACTATAGCTGCCAGGTACAGCATTGTATGGCAACTTTGGGGGGGCATCACTAATACTATTGCTGCCATGAGCATAATCATATGGGCAATCAGGGGGAAGGGAATAGTTAATGCTGGACAGAATGTTTATAGTTTGAGTAATCATTACATAATATGAAATAAAAAAAGACTAATGTTTGAAATTAAAAGTTTCAGTCTGTCTTAGATGTATAGTGAAACAATACAGTGCTTTTTAAATAGACCAGTCTATTAGCTATGTCTGTATGTATGATGGAACTCAGAACATTTGCATGAATCTGAGTCCATGTAACAGTGTAATAGGGACATAGTATGGTTTTGTTTGTGTGTGTAATAAGTGCAGCTTTTCTATTTTTTGACCAAGTTAATGGTCTCTTAAAAGATTCTTTTGTTTACAATTCATCTGCTGTAACAGCCTGATATTTTTAGAGGACTGTGAGTATCCCATCTCGAAGGTCACCCAGGAAAAGGAAATTGCCAGCATGTGAGAAGTGCACACCATCTCGTAGGTAGAGCCAATCATTACAATATTTAATTTGAGGATGACGTATGGTGTGCATCCCAGCCATGCAAAGGTGTCCAGATATTTGAATGTTTACCTTTCTGTGAGCTCTGTCAAGCAGGTACATGTGCTTCTCTGCTTGCCAAACTGTATGCTCTGTAATATCAGAAAAAAATTATCTTACAGGCAGGCAACTTATGCATGATATAAACAAGATCCAGTTTTGCTTCTGAGACTAAATCTATCCATCTTTTGGTGCCCAAATCATTGACTCCAAGATGGATCAGCAGTATGGCTGGCCAAGCTTGAGTAGTCAAAAGTCTGTGCATTGTTGGCATGAGATGCTCCCACCTCATGCCACCTCTACCAAACCACTTTACAGAGCAATTTGGAAGCTGCAGGTCTCTCCCAAAATCACTCCTCTGAGCATACTCTGAAGCACACCTTACTATGCTGCTGCCCACTATGCACACATTCCATCTGCTGTTTTCTGCCATTCTTAGCTTTTAAACTGAGAAGTGGACAGAGAGCTACCAAAAATAAAAAATCAGTGTTTCTCCTGCAGTGGCTAGCCACAAGTGAATGTGAAACAATGATTTCCCTCTCTCCTTCAACACTGGTTTTGTGGGCTGATACTAAACACACTGATTTGGCATGTTATTGGTTAATGATTTTCCATGGTTGACCAATACAGTGCATGCACTGACCATTACTACACTGAATGGCTGTTCTTACTATTAAACACAAATGCAGAAATATTTATTAGTGGGAAAATGCACCATTGCCATTGGCTACTTCAAACGATTACAGTTTAACAGAGGCATGTAATTGGTTGTGTCTCTTGTTATGATACATGTGCTGCTTGTTTCTGCCTCCATTTAAGCTCTATCTGTGCTAGTGAGTAGTGTTTGACAGTTTGACTTTAAACTGTAATCATTTTTTTTACAGTATGGTAGGTGATTTATATTAGAATACTCAAATACAGCATTAAAAAAACATTTTGTTTAATACTATTTTTGTACTGCTAATGGTTTTTATGATGCTAGAAAAATTGATTTGAAAATGTGATGTGCTTACAGAGTGAGAAGCAGGCTGTCTCTTGTTTTCTCAAAGATGGCTGCTATGTCCTTCTTCTTCACTGTTCAGTGGTTGTGACTGGCTGTTCGATATGGCCTGATATATGTAGTGATACATTGGTTGCAGTGTCTGTCAGTCAAATAGCCACCAGTCTGTGATTGACTGACTGTGAAAGGGGGTGTAAAATAATTGTGATTTGCGAAAGTGTCGTGCGTGTGATACTATTATTCGACACTTTCGTGCATGCGACACTATTTAAGACACTATATTTGAAAGTGTCGCACGCTCGACACTAGTTTTTTGCCAAAGTGTCGCACACATGACACGATATTTTTCGAAAGTGTTGCACGTTTGACACTACTTTTCTTATTTTTGAAAAAAACAATTTTTATTAGGTAGAATAGCACTGTGGATGCTTAACATTGTGACACTGTTTGATTTTTGACATTTTTTGATAATTATTGTCATATTATTATTGACGTTACATTTGTCACCATTTAAAAAGACTGTATTGCTTTACTGAGCTTCACTTACTACAGTAATTATCTCCACAATGTTTAGCAGGCAGTAGTATTTTTTGTTCTTATATGAGATACAGATGGTGCATGATAGTATGTAATGTTAGAAGCACATTAAAGACGTGAATTCTAACTTTTATTTTTTCTGTACTTCCTATACAGGTGTCTGATTGTTCTGTAAGATTGGTGTACTGAACTGTGAATAGAGAAACATGGAAGATGCCATCTAAACAGAGACAGAAGTCTATGCAGAGATGAAACAGGTATCACAGTAGTTCACTGTTGTATAAGGGTGATGTGAAAGTCAGTGATGCTTGTTCAAGACATAAAATGATTCAGCATCTGAGTAAAGGAGTGAATTCAGAGGTTTATCACTCTGTAGGAAAGGACGTGCTTGCTCAACAGCAAGGAAACAATGTGTAGCTAAGCAACAGTTGTGCAGATCTGTGAGCAGAAAAGCTACTGTTGCAAATACACACATAAATACACTTACTAAGCAGCATCAAAAATTTATAGCTGCTGATGCTTATCTGAGGAGGCAGAAGTATTTTCCATCTCTAGCCTCTTAAGCGAAGATCGAAAGACTTATTGCTGCTGTGATGAGACATGAGCGCAAAAAAATAGTCATCTCAGTTTGATGAAATTGCTTCTTGAAGTACAAACATTTGTTAATAGAGCAGTTTTTGCTCTTCAACGTTTGTGGCATAAGATGTCTGATGTACTTGAGTAGTTTGGGAAAACTGTGTATGATGTAAAGATGAGGCTACAATGGTATCCTATCTTGAGTCTGCACAATTTCTGTGATGTTTTCACAGGACAGTGGCTGCACACACAGCACAGAGAGGCATATTTCTGGGAGGAGTCATATTACTCTCAGGAAAAGGACAGCAGGTTGTGCATTGATGAGTCTGGCAAAGTGTGTAATGTGCTCAGTGTGTGTGAGGATACTACAATGAAGTCAGATGATGAATCTGAGGCAACTATTGAGCCTCTTAAATGTCACTGTCTCTCATGGACATGCAATGACCCTTGCAGCCGAAGGCAATCATCGTTTGACAAAGTTGAGCACTTTATCAACCTGTTTGCCATTACTGACCATAAAGACAGACATAAACTGTTTGAGATCATAGACCTCTGTGAGATCCGTCCACACACTGGACTTAAGGGTCACTCCCTTGCATGCCTAGATAGTGGTGTTTGTGACAGTGTCTTTCACCACATGCACATGCTGGGAGTACATCAATCAGGGATGAGGAACTTTGTGTACAGAGTCTATGAAGTTCATCGAGTTGTTGCTCAGTATACTCGGCTGAATGAGTTACTGTTGTCTGGTGACATCACGGTGCCATAACATTTTTGAAACAGCTGCGACGTGTCAGCAGTGTGACTGATACTGTAATTACTCAGCCATCAATTGGAGATGGGAATTGTGTCTCTGTCCTTGAAAGTGATATTCTCAAATAGTTTGGGAAATCAATTGCCAAATTTGAGTTGGCAAAGAGAGAGAAGTTTGATTCTGTATATGTGTCATGTGATCACCTTTGTTATGAGAAACAAACGGTTACAGTGAACCTGGAAACCTTGTCACCATACAATGATATGTGGTTTTGACTGTCAGCATTTCTGCTGTTAAAGTGTGACTTTCAGTTAGACCCAATCTTCGTGATGTGCAAGCACTGTTTTTCCAAAGAGAAGTGTAACATTCTGCCGCCAAGGTCAGTCTTGAACAACATGGAGGCACATGTGACACCAACTGAGACTGCCACGTTGAATTTGTTTGAAAGAATTATTATTCAGACAATGAAACCATTTCAGACTATTCTATGTATGAACACAAAGACACTGAATATTCCACAAAAAAAACTCATTAGATCTCTTAAGGGTTCCCTCATGTATCTTCCACTTCCTCTGCAGGAAAATGTAGAGGCTATCTCCATTGAAAACACTTTGGTGATCCTTGTAAATGGTGTGCCAACAAAGTCTAAGGTGATTTGCCAGGATGTTATTAATGTAGAGAAGGTGAAGCTTGCCCTTACTCATTTAAAGAACAACAATCTTTTTTATGCAGACCTTAATACTGATCGCATGACTAGTGTGTCTGTTGATCATGATGAGTTGGAAAGCACAATGTCAATGATTGAGAAGGTCAATGTAGAGACAAATGACAATGTGTATGATCAATACACAATTCAACCACTACATGGCAGAGATCTGGTAGGGGATAATATTGATCTCTATCAAATGAAACAGGTGGAAGTTAAGCCTGTCAGCATTTTGGAGGCAACACTGGAAGCACGCTGTTTCCCAGACTTATTTATAACAGGGTCAGGCAGTCACTTGGATGAAAGAGAAGTCATGTGCAGGGTGCTGAGTACCGCACAAGCCATGTGCTTAGTAAGGATGGCAAATTCAGATGCAACATACAGTACCTGTTTCATCTCCTGTGGGAGAGTGAACTTAGCATATTGTCTGCGTCTATTGAGCATAATATTTGTCTGACAACTCCACTTGATGGAATAACAGCTGTACAGTTCCTGGAGAAACTGAAGCAGAAAGATGAAAATGTGCAAGTGAATTTGTCTTCCATTCTGTCAAGTCTACATGGCACCAAAGAATATTGGTATCACAGACACTCTGAGGTGATGACAATGTTGTGAGAGCATGGTGCAGCCACATGGTTTGTCACACCGAGTTGTGCTGAGTATGCCTGGGATGAGGTAATAGAACTGCTGAAGTGGGCAAATTCTGATGTAGAGGGAATTTCATCAATGATTGTCAGAGAAATGTGCTCACTTGACCCTGTCTCTGTCACAAGGCATTTCCACAAGAGGGTCCATGATATTCTGACTTTCATTTTGTCAAAGGACAATCTGCCTCTTGGTATTGTGCAGTATTACTTCTGGAGGAGGAGTATCAAGCACGTGGCACTCCTCATATTCACATGTTACTGTGGATCAAGGGTGCCCCATGCATAGGTGAACATGAAGCAGCACAAGTGCTAGCATTTATCGAGAAATACATCACTTGCCACATTCCGGACAGGTACAACAGTCCTACACTGTGGAAGTTGGTGAAAAAGTTCCAATGCTATATTTGTGTGAAATACTGCTGCCGGGTAGTAAAGAACAAATCTGATTGGTACACAAGATGTCGTTTCAGATTTCCTAGACATGTCTGTCAGGATGGTTGCATGAATGATCTGTTTTCAGCAATGCGACACCACTTGAAGGCAAAATCAACCAAGAGGGTATATGAGTTTACACAGAGATGAGAAAGAGGTGTACATCAGTGACTACAACCCTACTTTTCTCCTAATGTGGCAAGCAAACATAGATGTTCAGTTTGTGGCTGACAACTCGTTGGCTGTGGTGTGGTATGTCACTTTGTACATAACTAAACATGAGCAGACTAGCTTGCAAGATCTTTGGGAAGATATTGCTAGTTCAAGCAAGAGCCTGACATCTCAGTTGTGGTCACTGGGCTTGAAGATCCTCTCACACGGAGAATGTGGTGCTTATGAGACTGGTGATCACTTGATTGGTACACATCTGTACAGCAAGCCTGATGCTGTCTGCTTTCTCAATGTGAACTACAAAGAGAAGTGAAAACATGTACTTATTCCTCATGCTGAGATTGAGGAACTGGCTGTCAATAGACCCTCTTCAAGACATATCTTGAAGAACAACCTCATTGACACATACTACCCCTGTAGTCACAAAGATATGAATGATATGTGTCTATTTCAGGTGGCTAAGTGGTATGACTACAAGATGGATGTCTCACCTGATTGTACACGTGACATTTACAAGGTCAGAGGAGTGGATGGCTGTCTTGTTAAGAGACATAAGCTTTGGCTCATTGACCACTGTAAGTTTCATCTAGGCACATCTGAGAGCAGAGAACATTACTACTTTGCTCTGCTATTCCAATTTAGATCCTGGAGGAATGAGGCTGAATTGAAACATGACTGTAATACATTTGAGGAAGAGTTTAATTGTAGTTACAAGACATTCAAAAGTCAATACTCAGAGATCTACATACAGAGACTAGATACTGAGAAGGAACAGCTTGAGAAGGCACAGAAGCTACTTGAGGAGGACACTCCTGTAAGCTTACAGGACAATCTTGATCCAGAAGGACAAGGTATCCTTGGGGGAACCTCTGCCTCTGAATGCCCCAGAAGTACTCATGTCGGAAGTGGAGGGTGCCATGGAACATGGTACACACTGTGGTGCAGACCCAGCTGACTTGAGAGAGAGACTCAAAGAGCAGCAATGTGTGGTTCACTCTGAGGTAACTGACACTGTCTGGCATGGGATACTTCATGAAGAGAAGAAATGTGACTGCCTTGACTACAAACCACTGCTGTTGTTTGTTAGTCAGTCAGCTGGTACAGGGACGAGTTTCCTTATTGAGGCCATTACAGCTGAAATATGGAGCCTGACAGGGTCATCGATGTCTGTTGCTGTTAGTGCTCGCACTGGACTGGCAGCATACAACATTGGTGGGGTTATATTACACTGTCTGTTCATGTTGCCAGTGGAGCATGGCAAAGCAGGAGATTATCAGAAACCGTCATTTGAGGTTGCATCTCAGCTTCGTTCAATGTTTACTAAGATGAAGTTACTCATCATTGATGAGATTAGTATGGTGTCCAGTTTGATGTTTGCCTGTATACATCTACATCTACAGGAGATCTTGGGGACTGACTATGGAGATGCATTTGGTGGAAAAAGCATTGTTGTAATTGGAGACCTTTTACAGCTTGCACCTGTGAATGCAGAACATGCCTTTGCAGCTCTGATTGTGAAGCAGGCCAAGAATACACTAAGCTGCATTGGAGGTTATAACCTGTGGGAGTTATTTACCTATGTCGAGCTGTATCAGAACATGTGACAAAGTGCTGACATGACTTACAAGGCACTGTTGGATCAAGCTCATATAGGTTCTCTGTCACCAGAACATGTTGCAATGTTAAATGGGTGAAGAATCAGAATGGACACTACATCCATAGAAACCACATGTGATGCTTTCAGTGATGTGTGTTCCACAGGCACATGCATTGTGTGTTTTATGCCACAACTAAAGAAATGCACTGAGTTCAAAAGTGTCATGTTGCAGAGAGAAAATCAAGAAGTTTTCACACTGCATGCTGTTGACACAGTCGATGGTGTCATTTTTAAGTCGGAAGCTGGTAGCTAAGATGACTGAATGACTATCTGAATTGAAGTCAGAGGTTTCATGCACAGCTAGTCTAGAAGCTGTTCTTACAGTTTGTAAGAATGCACATGTCATGCTACACCAGTCTTGATGTGGAGTGTGGTATGGTAAATGGTGCCATGGGTAACATCATAGACTTTGTTTACAATGTTCAAAATACATTTATCGAGACACTTGTCCACTTTGACAAGATGGAACGCCCTGTCCAGATTGATCGTACCTGTGTTAAGTTCCAGGTATTGAAGCATGTTTATGTGAACAGGAAACAGTTCCCAATATGTGTTGCATATGCTGTCTCCATTCACAAGTCTCAAGGCTTGAGTCTGTATTTAGCAATAATGGACATAGGGACAGACATTTTCAAAGATGGCATGAGCTATGTCGCACTTTCACGCATAGTCTTTCTGGGTTGCACATCATAACACTCGCACCTCAGAAGATACGCACTGACAAGCTTTGTATAGTTGAGTACAACAGATTACGCACTCTATACCGGCCACAGATGTCTTTAATACCACTACCTATGTATGTGGTTGTGTCACATCCTTCAATCACATCTACAGCAGGCAACAAAAGAAAATGAGCTTCCACAAGTGATTCAACTGTGCAGAGTTCTAAGAAGGTCACAATGTCAAATACAGTTGCCAAACCGGCTGTTGGTCAGAAGTCAGTAGGTATGGCTGTTGTGCCAGTGTTTGACAACAGTACTAGAGTTAATTGCCATGCTAATTCAGCTATGCAAGTCTTTCTTCACATGTCACATTTTGGACAGGCAATATCTGCTTCGCAAGAGACCCTCCTATCAAAGAAATTGAAGCAGGCTGTCAACATGGCTTCTGATCAGTTTAACAATGTGCAGTCACTGACACCTCTACAGCAGGTGCTGGGTACATATGATGGATGCAGTATGTTTGCTGCTAACATGCAGCAGGATGCTAGTGAGTTTATGATGGCTATCATAAACAGCTTGGATGAAGAGGGAACTTCTATGTGTCACTATTTCACTGTCATATGTTACCAATTATGTATGTTTGTTATGTGGTCATTCAGAATGAGAAACCACAGAAGACATGCTTTGGGTTTCTCTGTTTGTGCCTCAGAGTAAAAGTGTTATGTTCCAGTAGCTGTTTACTAATATTGAAAGTGGTCACCTGTGTATGAGGCGTGGAGGTGATGTACTCAGTCCATATGTCTCAGGACTTCATCTCAAAATCTTATGCTAATATTGCATAGATTTGACTCCAATGGGCTCAGAGTTGACACACATATCACTGATTTCACAGGTGGTAGAATAGTATTTAACCAAGCGGTGTTTGACACTCATGCTGTGATCTACCACTATGGCCAGTCTGTACATTCTGGACATTACACTTGTTTGTTGAGGTACAGAACTGGATGGGTGGAGTGTGACGATTCAAAAAGCTCTTTCAAACAGAGACTGCCGCGACACTTAAAAAATCCATATGTTCTGATACTGAAGAATTATGCAAATCTTCATGTGTCAGAGGAATAGTCACATGACATGTGAAATTCTTTTACTTTGCTGTCCATTTTTTGTTACAGAGTGAGTTTTGGCACAGTGTCATATTGTTACTAACAAATGTACAGTTGTGATTACACAGGAAATATATCACATGATTCCCTTGCATATCTGAACTCATTGTGACATTTAAAATTGTTGCGTTGATCAGTGACACAGTGAAAATAGTTGCAGTGGTTTTTAATCGGTGCCAGCTGTCTTCACAGTCACTAGGGAAACCACACTTACATGTCTAACAAAGACTTGTAGATGTAAAAAGAGATATTCCTATCTGGTCAAACTCTTCTGTCACAGTCTTTCTTATGAGTATATTGTAATGCAGACATAGAAATCACACTTAGCACATTTATAGATGTATGACTGTATAATTACAATACAACATCCATGTGCATTAACATCATGAGTGTATCATATCTTTACTAAAGATTAACATCACTCTGTCATGTGTTGAGTACTTGATTTGTGGCCTGTATTTGTTTCCTTCTTCTTATTCTTGTGTCTTGAATAAATATCTCAAGTGTTTTTTTTTGACAACAGTGTACTACTATGACTGTTTTATTGCTGTGTATCTATTTTGTATGAAAATATATATATATATATATATATATATATATATATATATATGTATATGGGCCCAGATATTCAAATGCACCCAAAAATAGCAAAGAGTGCAAGTCCATTGCACACGTACAAGAGGTGCGATATTCAAAAACTGAGCCGGCCAAGATGGCCTATAGCAAGCGATGAATATCGCACCACCTGCTCCATAGCACAACTAGGGAGGGGAAGCTGAGCAGATCTGATGCACCATAGCGCAACAGGGGATGTTCAGCTGAGCAGTCCAGAGGTGCCATAGCACAACCAGGGATGCCCCCCAGCAGTAGTGCAGCAATGTAACTGCACAACCAGGGATGTAGGGGCCCACCACTCATGCCACAGATGGGCAGAGGAACACACAGCAGAACAGACATCGTCCCCCTACACTCCATGCACTGCACAACTGGGAGAGGGCTGGAATAACCACTGGCCCATGGAGACAAGCAACCAACCCATAGCCGGGCCATGGTGCCACATCATACCCCCTGGCAAGCTGTGACAAGCATACAAGGAGGGCCGACCACCCCATGCCACACCATCCCCCCAATGCAGAGCACACCCTGCACCGTGACCCCCAGACACCCTGCCCAGGAGCAGCGTCCACTACTGCAGGAAACCCCATGCATGCCACCACCCCCTCTGTGACAATGTAACCCTGTGCAGCACAGAACCATGCAAGGCAGCCCCACTATGAGCCCCCATCAGTGGGTGGCAGCACACAGCGATACAACAACGGCATACACAATGCCACCACGCACAGCTCCCCTGAGGTACAGCTGAGAGACCGACCATGCGTTGGCACATGAGGTACCCCACACATGACAGGGCATGCCCTGGACACCACCACCAGTAGTACAGCACCCTGCACACCCTCCCAAGGACACACCCCGACCCAGCACTGGCCACAACAGCCAGCGCAGACACCCACAGTGGTGCATGGAAGCATGCACCACACCGGATGCAACACAGTGCATGGACAAACACCCACCCATACCCAAGGCACAACAAAACAGGGATGCAGTAGCAGGGCAACCAAGCCCCCAGCATGGGCCCATGGAAATCATGTACACACAGTCTGCAGTCCTCCATGGCACAGGAGTGCCAGCCACCCTGTGCAGGCACTGTGGACCTGTATGCCACCATCATTTGCTCAGAGCACAAGTCACAGACAGTGGCGCACATCCCCTGCAACACACACAAGCCACAGCATGGAGGTGGGGAGGCCACAGTGTCACCAGAGGCAGACATGCACCACACCAGTGACAGGAGGCAACCCAGCATTGTGACACGTACAGCTGCTGCTCTTCATGGACAGCCACCACTGACATGCCAGCAGACCGTGCAGGTCACAGACATGCAAGGGTGTCAGCTGCATAGGCCATGGATGGGCTGACAGGGGTGCCATGGACACAGAGCATGCACCATGGACCACTGCACACAGTCATCCAGTGGACAGGGAACAGCACACACACCACAGACACTGACTGATAGCTACTCCCACACCATAGTCACCTCCCCACGGACACACACACATACCCATGACTGCACCACCCCCTGACACCATGCACACCACTGCAGCTGAGCACCTATAGCCCACTGCAAATCAAAGACCACCACAGTATTCATATCAAAAGATTTGTATTCAAGCATCACAAAATAGCTATTTAAAAAACTATGTACAAATGTGGGGGGGCCACAAACAAGGTGGAGGCGGGTAAGGGGCAGCGGTGAACAAATGGGACAGGAAAGGAGGGTTGTGAGGGTGGGTCCAGGGGGGTAGGAGACATCAGGGGCAGAGGGATGATCAATGGGAGCCCCGCTCCCTGCTCCAGCTGCTCTGCCTCCTCTGCCTTCTCCAGACCCCAAGCCGGTCAATCCTTTGAGGATCTCAAACGATGTTCGGGCCACATTGAGGATCTCCTGCAGTGTCTCCCTTATCTCCTGCAGCTGGTGGACACCTAGGACAAGGGAGCACAGTCAATAGGTGTGAATGCACAGCCCCATACAGCCCATCCTCAGGCGCTGTGGACCGTCGCCCCTCCTACTGGCCCTGTCATCCTGCTGGTGCCTCATCTCCCTGGCCAGACACCTCTCTTCAGGCCCTGTGGTGCAAACATGAAGAGAGGAACATCAGTACAATCCTGTAGCAAAGTCCCCCTGCCCCCATGTGTGTGCACTCCCACCCAGCCAGACCCACCCACCCCACACCCTAATAACACCACCACAGCCAACACCGGATGGTCCCTCCTCCATGTTCTGGACACATACAACCGTGATACCCATATGGAAGATAAAAGTGTGTGGACGTAACACCTACCTGGCTGTGGCACTGTGCCCCTCCTGGCACATGCCCACAGGTGGGCAAGCAGGTCCAGTTCCCTCCTCCTCAGGTCGCCATACCTGCGGCAGCACTGCTCTGCCATCCACCCCTTTCCTGTGGCTTCCTCTAGGGCATTGGCCACCTCCTCCCACACCTGGCTCCTGGACCTGTCTAGGGGTGCCTCCCCAAACAGTGGGCCATAAAGTGGCTCAACAATGGCCACCAGGTTGACAAGTTCAATCTGGGTCCACTGGGCAGCCCTCCTCCACGCCATCTCACTTGCTCAGTCAGCTCAAAATGGTGCTCTGCAGTGCGGCTCCACCATGTGCAGATGCTACGCGGTACACTGCTGCTATTCCCTATCGCGCAGTTACTGAACAGCGCGATAGTGGTGCACCCATGCCTAACGCATGGCACCTAGGGAGCAAAGGTCGGGCACTGGGTCAAGGGTCTGTGGTGCACAGACAGGCACAGTGCCATTGGAACCCAAGGCATGTAGCGTGATTGGCTGCCTGTGTGCTACCTCCAGTAGTGGCCTACCGTGCTGTTGCCCCAGTGCGCCTATGATGGCCCAGTGCCACAGCGCCATACAGGTGAACATCGCTGTAGCACCACTGGCACAATGGTGGCCATACCCTGCATTGCATCCTGTGCACAGCACATCAGCAGCATGGCAGACGCCTGCATCAGCAACCCGGGCATCTGCAGTGAGGTGTGTACTGCACATGTCACAGAACTGCGCCCTTGGCTCAGCACATTCAACACAATTGCACAAAGTGCAACAGCACGATATTCAGTCATCATATGCAGATCAGCTAATCAGCCATTCAATGGCGCAGCACTGCAATCTGCATCCACTTAAAGTTGCGCCGCGCCTCATTTGCATGGGTTGTGCTATAAAAGTGCAACATTGGGCTGCACTGGCCATAGTCGGTTACTGCAGTCTATTGGTGAGTTGCATGCTGTTTGAGAGTGAAGACTGTGGATTTTGGGACATGCATGGGACTGCACAGTCACAGGTAACAACTTTCATTCTCACAAGCTAAATAATGACTGAGCGAGTTGTGGGAGAGGAGGAACACAATGGTGGGAGGAGGAGGAGGCCTAATTTCACCAAGGCCGAGACCGATGCCCTGTTTGAGGCCTACCTGGATCAGGAGCTGCTTCTCAGCAAATGGCAGAGAACATCACAGGCCCGTCCTGCTGCATGGGAGGAGGTGGCACATGCAGTGAACCTGCATGGCAGCCACCAGCGCTCCGTGCAGGAGTGCAAGAAGAAGATGGGCACAGACTGGAGGAGGATAAAGGAGAAGGTGGCTGCCATCAGGGCAGCATGAGCTGTGACAGGTGGGGGATAGCCAGAGGTGCTACACCTGACCCCACAGGAGGAGGAGGAGAGGGTTGCTGGAAGCATGCAGTGTTGTGCCATTGAGGGTGTTCCGGGTGGTGGCTTCCAGAGGGGTGGTAGCCCGTCACTGCATGGTAGGTCATGGTCTGTCTATTGGGGGGCAGGGTAGGTCACATGCAGTATTGCGACTTTGTTTTCCCTTACAGATCCTGAGCGTCTGCATGGGTCAGCGGTGGTGGGCCTGTCCACTGAGGACAGTCAGATGGAGATGGAGGAGGGCCCATCTACCTCCACAGGTATATGTTGCTCAGTGCAACAGTGGGCCCGCCTGGCTGTCCAGACTGATGTTGTTGGAACAGGTGCGAAGGAGGCCCTGCCTCTGTCCCAGCATGCCAGTGTCCATGGCTGCCAGCATGCTGTGACTCGGGCTGGTGCCAGGTCTGTCACCGATGGTGACGTCGCTAACGGCATGGGCAGTGACACATGTGTGCCACGGGATGGCCACACAGCAGGTAACATCGTGGCCATGGCTGTGGGTGGTGCTGCTGCTGTGAAGGCCTGTGTGTCATCATAGCCCCAGCCTGTGCCTGTCAGTGCCAGTGGGGCAGCACTGGTGTGTGTACAGGACTGTGGGACTGTTGTGGCTACTGTGGTAGCACCAGTGAGCCCTGGTGAGCAGCAGCTGGAGGGGCAGCATCAGCAGTCGGCCAATGGGCTTGGGGGTACAGGGTCAGGGGGCTGCATCAGTGCACCACCTGTGGACATGCCCAGACCTGGTCCTGGTGTGCAGCACCCACCCTCAAGGGGTGCTGGGCATCAGGGCTGTGCACACCCTGAGGGACAGGATGCTGAAGAGGCAGATGACCTCTTAGATAAGCACACCCACATACTGCAAGCATCAGTCAACCAGCAGATGCATCTTGCGACGTCGGTGGATGCACTGCGTGTGGCTCTGGAGTGGGCAGAGGAGTGTCGCAGCAGAGACACCGCTCTGATCCTGGCAGAG
Source organism: Neoceratodus forsteri (assembly GCA_016271365.2). Taxonomy (NCBI): domain Eukaryota; kingdom Metazoa; phylum Chordata; order Ceratodontiformes; family Ceratodontidae; genus Neoceratodus; species Neoceratodus forsteri. The sequence continues at coordinate 83,457,997 of CM057453.1, forward strand.
ATGGACCAGTTGCGGGAGGATGTGACCACTGCCATTGACAGGCAGACACAGGCATTCACTGCTGTCATGGCCACAATGGGCACACAGTCATGTGCCCATGCTTCGCAGACACCATGCAGTGCATTGTCCACCCCCCGTTCCCAGTGTTGTGTGACACCCTCCTTGTCAACACCGGGTTCAGCTGTGGACATCCCGAGCATGCCTGGCACAGGCATGCTTGGTGTGCTGCAGACCCCTGCATGAGCATGGTCGCATTCATGCAGTTGAACCCCTGGGAGACCATCGGTGCCACCCCATGATGGCAGTGGTCAGCCTGTCACTGCTGGCAGGTCTCAGCAGGGCCGCCCATGCATCCATGGCTGCCGGGGTACTGTGGTGTGTGACTGACCTGTCTCCCAATGCGGCTACTGTCTGGTGCTGCCCTGTGTGCATTGTATCATTCAGCAGGCATTGAACGGGTGGGTACCCGCCCCTGCATGCAGACACACAGTCCATCTGCACACCCTCCCGGCTGCTGTCCACAGTTGCGTGGCCATGATGATGCATGCATTGCGCCTGTACACCAATGTGCAATGGTGCTTCAGCATCTGACACATGCACAAGGAGAGGCAATGGCATGGTGGTCTGTGGACATGTGTGGCTAGCGGTATGCTCTGGGTCAGTGTGCCTCCACCCTTTGTGCATGTCTGCATTTGTGTGTGTGTGTGTGTGTGTGTGTCCATCCATGTGGCATGTTAGACCTCACCCATCCCTGGTTGTGTGTGTGGTTCCATGCCCGCCACCTCCTTGACGGAATGCACCCCTGGTGTGTGTGTTCATGCGTGTTTGTGGGTTGTGCCTTAGCCACTGTTGGTTGTACATGCCCCTGCTGACTACCTGGGTTGGCTGAAGTGCTCTCGTGATGGTGTCCTGTGCAGCTGTGCCAGCTGGAGCAGTCGGGGGTCCCGCAAGGGGGCTGTCCATCACCATTGTCACTGGTGTCCTCATCGTCCCCATCGCTGTCCCCCTCTTTGACCTGTATGGCTATCCCACATTCATTGGCCATGTTGTGCAGGATGCAACAGGCCAGGAATAGCCCTCGTGCCTTTGAGGGGCTGTACTGTAGGGCACTGCTGGAGGTGTCCAGGCAGTGGAAACATGCCTTCAGCATCCTGAACACCCGCTTGAAGACATTACATGTGGTGACGTGTGCCTCATTGTAGCGCTGTTATGATGGAGTCGCGGGCCGCCGGTAGGGTGTGAGCAACCAGGGATGCAGTGGGTATCCACTGTCAGCTGTGCTTAGAGGGTGGAGGTTAGTTTGGTGATCAGCATCACCCTGCCCTGGGCCATGAAGGACACTACCCATGTCACCTCTGACCATGCCCCCTCAGGCCCTATGATTGTCCATGTAGTTTACATACTCATCCACTAGGTGGCCATTGGGGATATCCCCACTCTCAAATCTGTGGCACAGTGCCGACTGGTGCCAGATGAAGGCATCATGTGGTCCCCAGGTGCGTGGCACAGACATTGATTATGTGCCCCCTGACATCACACACCACCTGGCAGTTGATGCTGGCATAGCCCTTGTAATTTATATATGCAGCCCCCTCAGGGCCAGGTGGTGTGCAGATGGCCACATGGGTGCAGTCTATTGCCCCTAGCATGCCAGGCATATGTGCTACCCTGTGGAACTCCTGCATGTTTGCTGTGCGCTCTGCCGGTGTGCTGGAGAAATGGATGTACTCCACAGCATGTGGCAGCAGTGCACTGAGTAATTGAGTGAGGTGGCATGATGTGGCTGACTGGGTTATGCCTGTGGTGTCCCCAGTTGGTCTCTGGAAGGTACCCGTGGTGAGCAAGCACATGCAAGCTGTCACTTTCATCTTCACTGACAGGACATGGCTCCGTTGTGTGGGTGCCTGCATCACATCACTGCACAGCTCACAGAGCCGCCTCAGAATTGCCTGATTCAGGCAGTACCAGCCCACAATCTCAGTATCACTGTACAGCTCAAAGCTGGTGCAGGCTCGGTACTGCCTGTTGGATGCATACTGCCGACGGGCCCTTCCACGGCCACGCCCACCTGCTGCCCGCTTTCTCAACCCCCTCATTATGGCCTCCATCTGGATGGTGGCACTGGCCATGTCCCTGGCTTGTGTTCACCCCCCTGACAGCTGTTTCTGTATTCCCCCCACTGTCCTGGCTTCTACTTCCCCTGCACCGGGAACACCTGCCTGTGCTGGCCTCACTGTTGTGTGGTGTACTTCCCCCTTCTGCACTGTGGCTCACCACACCTTCCCCTGTGCCTATTGCTTCCAGGTGCCCTTTCCTGGCCTGCCCCATGTGTGTCTCTGCTGCCCAGTGTTTCCTGCTGGATTTTGCCCTCATGTGGCTTCTCTGTAGCGTTCTTGCACCTCTTCCTTGCTCCCTTTTATTTTGGCTTATTTCCTGCTATGGCGCAACTTCTGCTGGCTCCCCTATTGTGCATGGTGCATGTTGTTGAATATCGCACTGCACCATTTATGCATGGTTCCTCCCCCTTCAGTTGCACATGCATTCATTATCATTGCACTGTTGCTCAATGTGATTTGGGGGGCGCAACTGCCTCCTGCTGAATATCGTAGAATGCGCACTTTCAGACTTGCGCAGGCGTAACCCTATTGCGCATGGCTCAACTCTTTTGAATATCTGGGCCATGATGTTTAATATTTTTCTTGGTAGTACTTAGTACTCTGATGTAAAAAGTAGTAGTATAAATTAACATATACTTTGATTGATAGCAGAATAAGTATGATTTTTCTCTTAAAAACTTGTAGACTCATAAAGAATAAGAAGTAGTGTGCTTGTATTTGTTAGTATGAGATATTAGCAGTTGCACAAATGTAGTGTTCTGTTATTTCATATGCAATCATAAATAACAAGTTACAGTGTTCCATTACAGATATCTTTATAATTTACTGTGCAAAGTTTTTGCTTATGGTATCATTAGATGTTACATGCATAGTATTCGGTAAAACAATTCCTTTCATGTAAGTAGAAGATGTTACAGATCGAGATGGTTAACTAGTTCTGCAGTTATGTAACTACTGATTTTAACATTTCAAGTGATGCTTATAATACTGTTACCATATTGTATCAGACATGTTTGTGTTTTAACTTTCCTTAATGTATGTTAATAATACTTGAAAATTGTACATCAGACACTTTCACTGATAACAACTGAGCATTTATTTGTTCCTGATAATATTTTCTGATTGCTTCTATTGAGGGTTCAGGTGGGAATTTTCCGAATGCAGTAATATTGAGATATGTCTTGACATGTACATCTATGTGTGTATATATTTATATGTTTACACATAGAATACATTAATATTAAATGTTTAACTGTTACTTTCAGATATATATTTCATTTTAAACCATAGCCTGTTTGTACTGCTATGAGTTTATAAGTAGCATCTGGTTTTTCACCCACCCCAGGAACATTCACACTATCAGTCACACAATAACAACAACATCATCATTACTGTTTCATATGTGTAAGCCATATTCAGAGGTTGATGTGATGCCTGCCTTTATGTATTTTTTAATTCTGTCACATGTCACCGATTTACTATCTGTGATACTGGTTTACATGTATTTCAAGCAACAGTGAAAAACATTTATGTGATTGTTTTGTGAGACTGATTTTTGTGCACCAATTGGATTCTTAATTTGGCCTTCTCACAATTATTAATTGAGCAATAAATCTTTTAAGCCTTATCTACCTGTGCTGTGTCTTTCTTTCACCATTATGCAACGGTGATACTATGTATGTTGGTGTTGGTGCAGTACTGCATTTAAACATAGTGCATGATGTTCATTGGTACATACTTTCTATTTATCACAATTAAAGTGGTATTGTTCAATGTGGTGAAGATATACATATTCTGTTTTGTAGGCAAATCATTTTATGATCACATCTAAGCTGTAGCACATGAACAATATTTGTGTGAATATTATCAGATTGCTACTTATTCAGTCAACTGTATCAATATGTTGTTGAGCCTGTGTTCTGAAAAGAAATATATGTTCTGAATAAGATATTCAAAATTATATGGCAGCATTATTTCTCAAAAAGACAGGAAATTCATGGCAAAAAAAATCCATTTAATGCATCAGGGTTGTTCTACAGCGACAAAAGAGAGGAAATTCGGTGTTATGGTTGAAAACCCTAACTCCACATTCCCCCCACCCCCCCAGCTCCACACATGCACACACATATACAAGTATGGGGCAGGACCAAGGCAACATGACCAATCACAGACAACCAGCAGCAGGTGACAGAAATAACATACAACTGTTTAAACGCACTATAAGACACATCCATCATCATGGGACAACTGTTTCACTTGAGCAGTCATGTGTGTACAGTGTTGTGCACATCTTGAAAGGCTCATATGTCACAAGAATATTGTTGTACATAGATTTTGTATCACATACATTGTTTGGTTCTGCTGTGATGATATCATGAGGGATTAACAAACAAAAAAACATCTACAACATTGTACGTTATTTAATGTGCACATAGATGTAAAAAACAAACAAGTCTATGGTACCCTTTTAGTTACTTGTATTGTTCAATGTACCCTTGTTTGAATCAAGATGTCCTTGGACACATTGAGACGCACATGTTGCATGAAAAATTATTTCTTGTCACAAATCTATTACTACATACAATGCTCAATACTTGTACGACAGTTCTGTTATTAGTAATTCCAAATAGGATGCAGAATTTATATTTTGTTACTTTACTGCCCCATGCAGAACTACTAAGACAACTAATACTGGTAGAAATGGCACATGATGTTCCCAGTCTATGACAATAGTCATAGCATCATTAATATGTGAAATGGTTTGCATGATAATTTAAACCATGGGACAAAATGATATTTAACAGTTTGCTAGCCACAGATCAACATAGCTGTTGTTTAGGATTAGAAGACAGTGCACCAGCACAGTGTTAATGATTGCATCAAATACATTATTTGCTACTGCTAGGGTGCTATTAGAAGACATTTACAGACATGAAACAGTGGTGTTTATGCTGGCTAGCATTATCAATGCATACTAACAGAGGTGGTAAAATGTTGTGTTTGGCTACCACTGTTACCACATAGGTCCAAATGTGTATAAAAACAGCAATGTGTTTGCACTTACATAGTCAGAATGAGGCAAAAAACAGTTAGCTGGCAACATATAATACTTTGGGTGACAGTACGATACAGAGCTGTAAGCGTTCAAAAAATAGTGGAAAATGACTTAGTAGATAATACCGCACTGATGAAAATATGTCTTATGCCATTGTAAGATGACTGTGTACTTAGACACATGATAGTGTCTTACAGTTATCTCTGCTACCATGTACTAGTGAACACAAACATCTGAACATTGATGTTTGAATATCATTGTAGGAGCAGTATATCAAATAGTCGAGAAAGACAGTTTGTTGTTTAAAATGACAAACTTTTCACTACTGAGCTATTGTGTAGTGTAGCCATGTGAGTTGTTAGGTCTGAAAGTTCCAAACATAATCTAATTCTACAATGTAAGATGATTGTACAGTAGTGCTGTACAGAGAATAGTATACTGACACATAATTGTATTATTCCGGGGTAACATCAGGATGCATTAACAGTCATCAAAGGGCTGTAAGACCACTGGAAGATATTGGCATGCTATTACAGTGATTATAAACACACTCTCTTTCACAACATATACAAAATGTGTTAGATATACAAGAATGTATAATGCAATACAGTAAACACTGATGGGTGATATGGATACATAGGATGAAGTCACTTTAATGGTGGCAGAAGAAACATAGAAACATAGAAACATAGAATTTGATGGCAGATAAGGACCGCTTGGACCACCCACTCTGCCCATTTCCCTACCTACTGGATAAGCTGCAGATCCTAGTTAACCAGCAGCCTACTTCTTCTTACCCCCACCCCCCAGAATTGCCTTATGACTGTCCCATGCATGCTTGCATTGCACCACTGATTTTGACTCCACAACCTCCTCCGGAAGGCCATTCCATGCATCCACAACCCTCTCTGTGAAAAAATACTTCCTTAAATTACCTCTGAGCTGCCCCCCCTCTATCTTCAAATTGTACCCTCTTGTTCTTGCAAACCTCTTTTTTTGAAAGATGCTACCCTCTTGGACTTTGTTGATTCCCTTGAGGTGCTTGAAAGTTTCTATCATGTCCCCTCTCCTCCTTTCCTCGAGGCTATACATATTAAGCTCCTTAAGTCTCTCTTCATATGTCTTCCGTTGCAGACCCTGCACCATTTTAGTGCCCTCCTCTGGACAGCTTCCATCCTGTCTATGTCTTTGCGGAGATTGGGTCTCCAGAACTGCACACAGTACTCCAGATGGGGTCTCTCCAGCTGTCTGTACAGAGGGATAATAACTTCCTGTTTTCTACTGGTGATGCCTCTCCCTATGCATCCCAGTAACCCCCCAGCCCTCCTTGCTGCCCTCTCACATTGCTTGCCCACCTTTAGGTCATCTGATATGACTACCCCCAGGTCCCTTTCCATTTTTGTTGTTGTTAGTATCTCACCCCCCATTGTGCACTCTTCCCCTGGGTTTTTGTTCCACACTTGTTGTCCCATGATAATGGATGTGTCTTGTAGTATGTTTAGACAGTTGTATGTTTTTTCTGTCACCTGATGCTGGTTGTCTGTGATTGGTCATGTTGCCTTGATCCTGCCCATACTTGCATATATGTGTGTGTGTGTGTGTGTGTGTGTGTGTGTGTGTGTAGCTGGGGCAGTGGGGGGAAATGCAGAGTTAGGGTTTTCAACCCTAACACTGAATTTCCTCGCTTTTGTCGCTGTAGAACAACCCTAAGTGATGCATTAAACTGAGACTTTTTTGCCATGAAAAAAAAAAAATATATATATATACATATTATGGTAGCACGGTAGTGCTACCATAGTTAGGGTTAAGGAGCCATTTCTATGTTAAACCCCAAAACTTTGCACCTTAATAATGTTGCAACTGTTTGACAGATTTGCCTGAAATTTGGATTACATGATCAAGAACCATAGGCCTTGGGATCTGCTAAGTTTCACACCAGTCGCATACACAGCTGCGGAGTTATTAAGCGTGATCTGCGCGCGCATTTACGCTTTTTCTGGAATTCTACGGTCGCACCTACAGGTCGCACGGTTTGTGTGAACAGCCCGAAATCTTCAGGGAACATGCAGCTGTGGCCCCCGATGTGCCTTTAGAAGATTTCATGAAAAAATATTAAACTATTCAAAAGTTATGGCAGTCCAAACTTCTGTTTTTTTTCCCATAGGATAACATTATGGCGTTCGCCGCGCCTTTGAGGGCCTGTATCCTTGAAAACGGTGCGTAGATACGGAGTTTTGTCAAAATTTTAGCACCCCTGGGGCTGTATATAATCTAGCCAGGAAAGTGGTAATACATATGACTTTTAAATTTTTTTTCTATGTCGTATGGTTACTGAGATATAAGCAATTTACTATTACAACTACTGAGTTTTGTGTTCCAAGAGTCATTATTTTGCATACATTCTTTCTACTCACAGTCTTTCTCTATACAGCTTTTGGGGAAAACCAGCCTGTGCGCTTACATTACTCTTACCATTACCATTTCTGCTTGTGGTTCTGTACACGTTTCACTTACCGTTCACGTTTACGCCACCATGTGCGTTACCCTTTGCGTTTTCATTTGCAGTTGCGTTTCCTTTGTTTTTAAAATTTCTGTCTACAGTACTGTTCCTCTTTCTGTTTCGCTTTGCGTCATCATGCTCATTACGATTTGCATTTGCAGGCACAATGTTACAATGCAACAAGACATCACCCCCGTGCTCCCGCCGCTGCATTACATTCACTATTTCTCATTATCATTCTCAAAAATAAGACAAATTAGAGGCAAGAAACTCTGTTTAATGCATCAGTTAGGGTTGTTCCACAGTGACAAGAGCGAGGAAATTCGATTTGGAATACTCAATCAAGAACCATAGGCCTTGGGATCTGTCAAGTTTTGTACTGGTCGGACATACAGCTGCGGAGTTATTAAGCATGATCTGTGCACGCGTTTACGCTTTTTCTGGAATTCTACGGTCGCACCTACAGGTCGTACGGTTTGCGCGACCTGCCCAAAATCTTCAGGGAATGTGTGGCCAGGGTCCCTGATGTGCTTTTCGAAGATTTTGTGAAAAAATACTAAATGGTTCAAAAGTTATTCAAAAAATAATTTCCCATTATAAGTCAATGGGAAAAGTTAACAAAAAGTTTGACAGTGTTGCAAATGCACTTTTTACTGTCGCAAATGGCCCTGTTACTGTTGCAAATCTGCTATCTTGTTTTCAGTTAGTGATCAGAAAAATACTTGGCATTTAAAATTGAGTTCCCTCTAGCAACCTAATTCTTTTTGTAGTCACCTAGTCGGGCCCTGAGGATGCTAGCCATGTCTTTATTTTGGGGTAAAACACCCCAGAAATATGTTTTTCAGATTTCTGGAAAAAGTACTTTCACAAAGTAGTGTAGCACTCATGAAAGTGTAGCAAATTTTTGTGAAAGCTTTCGCAAATTGCGACACTACTTTACGACACTGTGCCCAAAATAACAGTAATTCTTTGGCACTCCGCTGCAAAAGAACGGTTGGGAGTTTTGGGCTGAAATTTGGAGGGAACACAGCCGACATCTCACAGATGTGTCTTTCAGTGTTGTATTGAAAAAATATTACACAGCGGCAAAGTTACAGCACTCCAAATTTGACAGTTTTTCCCATAGGATAACATTACGGCGCCCGACGCATTACAGGAATCCTATGGCACCCTGCTGCAAAATAACGGTTTGGTCTTTTTTCCTGAAATTTGGAGGGAACACAGCCAACAGCCCACAGATGTGCCTTTCAGTGGTTTGGTGAAAAAATATTACAGGGACGCAAAGTTATGGCACTCCGAACTTCTCTTTTTTTCCCATAGGATAACATTACGGCATTCGCCATGCCTTTCAGGGCCCGTATCTCGGAAACGTTGCGAGATACAGACTTTTTGTCAGAAAAATGCTTAGCCCCCTAATGGCGGCTAAGTACAAAACTAGCCAGGACAGTCGTAAATCATATGACTTTTAAATTTTTTTCTACGTCGTACAGTTCCTGAGATATAACCTATTTAGTATTCCAAGTCCTCATTTTCTGCTCCGATACCCATTATTATGCATACATTCTTTGTACTCACTGTCTTTCTCTATGCATCTTTTGGGGAAAACCAGCCTGTGCCCTTACATTACTGTTACTGTTGCCCTTTACGCTTGTGGTTCTGTACCCGTTTCACTTACCGTTGACGTCTACGCCACCATGTGCGTTATTCTTTGCGTTTTCATTTGCACTTGTGTTTCTGTTATTTTTTGCCATTTGTGTCTACAGTACTGTTTCTCTTTCTATTTCACTTTGTGTCACCATGCCCATTGACATTTCCGTTTGCAGGAACATGTTACTATGTGCTCAACAAATCACGTGTGAAGACGTTCCCGTCTATGCCACCGTGTGCGTTACCCTTTCTGTTCTCATTCTTGCTTGCATCACCATGTGCACCACTGTTAGCACTTCTGTTTGCATTGCTGTTCCTGTTACTATGCCACAAGACATCACATGGCGGGGCGTGGGACCCTCTGGGCCCAGCACTCCCTCCACCGACTCCATTCGCTATTTCTTGTTATCATTCTCAAAAACTCTGTTTAATGCATTAGTTAGGGTTGTTCCACAGTGACAAAACTGAGGAAATTCGATGTTAGGGTTGAAAACCCCTTGGACCCCACCCCCAACCGGCATTGGGGTGCGCATTGGGATCGTCGGTCCTAACTCTCACCCCATTCTCCCTATACTTCTGCTGCTTTGCACATGTCATTGGGGTGAGAGTTAGGGCTGACTTAGTCCCAATGCATTTAATGAGCTTGAGGGGTCCAAAGGGGGTTTAAACCAAGCAGCCTAATTTACTCACTATCATGTAACAACTATAACATTAAACAAGTTTATACTAAATATATATATATATATATATATATATATATATATATATATATATTAGCTATATAAATGATAGAATAATAATGCATATGCAGGTAAGTTGATAATAGAGTTTTTTACACACCCAAGATGTGTGATAATAAAAACCCTCGAGGAAGGCCTTCGAGAGGTTTTTTATTATCACACATCGAGAATGTAAAAACCATAATACTCACCCTACATATATTTTATTTTATATAATAACAGGCTATGGTTTTTAAAAAGCATCAGTACAACAAAACACACTGCCCCCCACATAACTTGAAATACAGCGTTTATTACTTCAGGACATAGCAGGCTATAGTTTTAAAAAGCATCAGTACAACAAAACACACACTGCCCCCACATAACTTGAAATGCAGCGTTTATTACTTCAGGACATAGCCTTCTAAAGGAGACTTGAACAGAATTGCATAACATTTAAACTCGGTACCTTTTGTTGTCTTCATTTCTAGGTTTCATCTAGCAGATGGGAAGGTCACAGTTCGTTACACTGCTAAAGATTTATAAACTTACAGGAGAAAAGTTACTACCTTTAACTGAATTCATTTTGTTTTATGTACTTAGCTACGTTTTTATAAACTATTAATAACTTGTGCCTTGTGGAAATAGTCAGCCGTTGCTTCTTCGGTTCAGAGGTGAAAGGTCGTGCAACCTGTGAATAGAGAAAGGGATAGTGATAAAATTACCTGTTTCTGAGAGACATTTTCTTGCTTTGTTTTTTGCAGTTAATCATATTTACATTCGTTTTATACAGTTCTACTTTGCGTACCTGTTATTCGGAATCTGAATCAACCAGCACACATGCATGTTTTCTTGGTGGCGCCATGGAGTTGTTATATATATTTATGGATATTCCCTGGTGAAACACACATTTTTTCCCAAACAAGGTCTGCAGGCTTCATGTGCGCTCGTAGAAGGGAGGCTGGAAATTGAAGACACTTTTTGCTGCCCATTTCTGTTAGGATCAGGAGTCAAATCTTTCTGCTTTTCAACAACACATGAGGTACTTTCTTGGGCTTGGTTTAGTAGACTGGAGATATGTCTCTGCTTTTTTTCACTTAACACAGAGTAATTATTTATACTCTGTATATTCTTATGCCCTGAAATCTGCTGGACTTCGGTGGGTGGAATATCAGCATCAATGAGTCGCTGAATGCTGGTTTTTCGTGTACTGTGATTAGTAATACATTTCTCATCAGGGAGCCCAGCTGAAAGTTTCATTTTTTGCATCATTTGCCGCAGTTTGTTCATTCCTATTCTCATGCGTCTGTACCAGAGAGAGACACCTGGTTTTTGATTTACATTAGGAGCTAAGTAGAATGGGGCATCATTTGTTTGCATTGCCACAGGTCTATTCAGCTTGTATTTATCATAGGCTAAAAGTGGGTCTCTTTCTGGGTTGCTGTGATTTTCATACAAGCGGGGATTCACTGGCCTGACATCTCTGGGGTTTTCACCTGTGCGTGTTTTGGTTTGGTGCTCCCTATATTCTAGATACCTGTTACCTTCAGTATCTCTACTCTCTACTATGTCGCCCCATGCTAAATCATATTGCTCTTTTGTACGTAGAGCAAAATGCATACCAATGTGAAAAAATAGAAAATTCAGTAGTGACACTGGGTTGCTTAAAGAAATGGTACCTGTGGAATATAATAGATTGATGTCATCCTCGGACAGTGGGTGGGCTTTTAGGGGTCTGTTTACTTTACCAAGTTTCTTTAAAAATTTTGATTTCGCTTTCAGTGTTTTTTTTGTTTCTGGAAAGTCAGTTTCCATGCCCTGGAAAATTGAGGCGGTGTATTTATTACACTGTAAGTGGTGATCAATGCTTGCTATGATACCCCTTATGCTGCCAGGCTCATACTCTGATCCGTCTGATTTTTTTACACAGAATATGAAATCGGCTATTATTATATCTAATTCTGCAGGTGGGATGATGTGGACTTCTCGGCAGTCTTCTCTGTGAGCAAGATAGCTTTTAAAAATTCTGAGATCGCTAGCTGTCTTGCAAATTGTGTTCTGATTTGCTTGCTCGTTTATGAATGTTTCCCTGTCACTAGAGCTAGAGGTGACGAAACGGTTCTCCATTGTCTTGTCGCTTTAGATGGGGAGTCTCTGCTTTATTTGTGCTGCTTTTACACTAAAGGAACTGCCTATGTGTTTGTTTGTTTTTTTTCTGTTGCAGGATTGTCTTGCGTTGCCTGTCAGCTGATTATTTTAATGATTCTCGCCGAGAGGATGTGGAAGTCGTATCAACTTGCAGGTTGATACGACTTTTTTCGTATCAACCTGCGAGTTGATATGACTTTTTAAGAAGTCAGAAAACGAGTTGATATTGGCCATAGCCAGTTATTATATAGATATATAAATAGATATATCTCATACTGGTTTATCATAATGGGGAATGGATGGAAGAAGTCTATTAAGCCCATTATTACTGTTCACCCACATTAGCGGATCCAATTAGTCCCTCTGCTTAGCAACCATGCATCCAGTCTTTTCTTGAACATACTTGGGCTCTGACTTTCTTCTATTTTTACGGTTAGTTTGTTCTACCATCTAGCAGTTCTATGTGTAAAGAAATTATATCTCCCAATTGTTTCCATATTATCTAGTCCAGTCTGTAACTTATGCCCTCTCAGTCCAACTGGTTTAGCTTGAATCTCTACTCCTAGCTGTTCCAGTAATTCTTTGTCATGCACAATTTTGTACATGGTCATCAGATCTCCCCTAATCCTTCTCTGTTCCAGGCTATACAAACCCAGTCGATTTCACCTATCATCATACAATCAATCAATTACTCAATCAAACTTAATTTAACCAGGCTTTACATCTTTGAATGCACTCTTTTACAAGATGGTCCTGGACAACACAAATATGACTGACAGCAATACAATAGCAACGGTATACAGATACACAACCATTACATATTGTAATTTACAGTCATTGATACATCTTAAGCATTTTACAGGATATACAAGCTACAGCACAAGGACTAACATGTAATAATACAACAAAAGCTGGTGGCAGGTATATGCTAAGGAAAAGGGGATGGGGTGGTGGTAAAAAGGTACTGTAGACCCCTTAATCCCCCAATTACCTTGATCACTCTGTGCTGGACACCCTCTGCCCATGTTACCTCTCCCCTCAAATAGGGGCTGTACAAAGAGGATCCATAATCCTGGTGTGGTCTTATGAATGACCTGTACAGGGGCATTATGCCGGAGGCAAAGTGATTCACAAAGGTTATTTTTATATTTCTGAGCATACAGTCAACTTTTGTAGAATGTTCCCTAATATTCATATTCTGATCTACCTACAGTATATGACAAAGTCTTTTTCCAGTATCACTTTACTGAGTGCAGTGTTGTTTATGTAGCAATCCTGTTTTTCATTTTTCTATCCCATGTGTAAGATAGTACATTTCTCAACACTGAACTACATACCATTGTTCACTGCCCATTTCTGTATTTTTCCTAGGTCATTCCTAAGCTTCTTAATATTATCTATAGTATTCACTGCCCCCACCCCAGTTTGACATTGTCATTAAAATTTTACCAGCCAACTACTAATGTTATAGTGTAGATCACTGATGAACAGGTCAAACAGCCCCAGCCTCAGAACAGAGCCTTGTGGGACCCCACTGGTCACCCCGCCCTCCTCAGAGTAATATCCCCTAACTCTGACTCTGTTTTCTATCATTTAACCAACTGCTAATACACCTAGCCAGCCTAGTATCTATACCAATCTGAAATAGCTTATGTATTAGTAAATCATGCAGTACTTTATCAGTGCTTTCTGTAAGTCCAAGTACAGTATATCTAGAGGAATGTTTTTGTTTATTCTTTCATTTACATTTTCATAAAAGCATAATTGGTTTGTTATGCATGACCTGTTTTTGCAAAAGCCATCTTAACATCCTTATATCCTATTATATGTAAGTTCTCTTCTAGTTTATGTTTTAGAAAGCTTTCTGCCACTTTGTATATGATTAAAGTTGGGCTAATTGGTCTGTAATTTGATTGTGCTGCCCTATCTCCCTTCTTAAACAATGGTATGACTATAGCCAGAGTCCAGTTGTGGGGAACCTCTCCTGTGGAAAATGAGATGTTAAACAAATAAGCCAAGGGTTTTGATATTTGTTCTTTTATTTCTTTCAGGAACCTTGTGTAATGACCCCCCCTGCTATTAGGGGGTGGGTGAAACTTGACAGTTTCGCCCCCATGGAACTTCCATGGAAATCAGGGAACATTCGCGGAAGTTTCCAAACTTCTTCCTGTGGTGGGGCAGAAAGCTTCCATGAAAGTTAGTGTTACTGATGACATTTTGCCCATTAGTAGGCCCTGGACTGGCTAGTGATCCCTCCCCCCACCTGCCCCTCATATATAAAAATATCTGTCTTGGCTAGTGGTCTCCTTTCCACTAGCTGATACTACCAGGATTGTATGGTACCCCCCCATCTCCATACTGTATTCTAATTCCTGGTGGTCTAGTGGTAATTGACAAGTAAGTAACCCCTTGTCCCCTTCCCCTCCCCATCCCTGATCCCCAGTCCCATAATTTATTAGCTATCCCTTATGGTCTAGTGCCCCCCACACTCCCACCCCAGCAGGTGCCCACCACCATGCTCCCACCCCCATCGTAAACCCCCAGAGTGGGCAGACTGGCACAACCCTCCTCTCTCCTCCATGGCCTGCCCACCTACTGAGCTTAATGAATGATCACATTCCCATACAGGAAAGCACTCATTCATTGAAAGCTCAGTGGGAAAGCTGGCTGTGACCTGCTTCACAGCTGGCCCACCCACTGAGCTGTCAATGAATGAGTACATTCCTACAGGGTGGTGGTGGGGTTACTGTACAATTTTGGCAGTGGCTGGTGGGTGGAGGGGAGGGACCACTAGCCACCAGGGATATGTTTTTACATGGAAGTGGGTGGGAGGAAGGAGCACTAGCCACCAGTGGCTTGGATTAGATATCGCGAATGTGGGTGGAATATCTGTGAAAATTCAGAAATCAATTTCCAAACTTCCATGGAAGTGAAAGTCAGACTACCATTTAAATTCCACCCATGGAATTTAATTTTCACACACCTCTACCTGCTACTTTACTCAGCACCCCTGGCACCCATACTGGGCACAAATTCAGAACATTTAGAAATGGTACAACCCCTAGCTTTGGGATTGTATACCAGGTTCATTCTTCTGGAGATCAAGGGGTGTTGGTGTAGAAAAACATTAACCTACTGGTATTTACAAAACCAGGTCCTGGGGAGAGATTTTTTGCTAGGCATATGCTAGACCTATCTTCTAGAAGGGAATCCAGTAACTCCACACAGGAAGCAATAATTTAACTATCCAGACCCATAGTTGGGGTTCTAGAGTGTGCCTTTATTCCAAAAGATGTTCTTTAAAACAAGGGTGAAGTCCAAGGTTTACACATCTTGTCACCAGGAACTTGCAGAACAACAAAAGTGAACTACAACTGTCAGAAAACTCTTTGTATTCCCACATGTCATAAGACACAGAACAAGCTGCACTTGGTATTCCCACATGTCGTAGGACATAGAACATTGTTTTCAGTGGCATATTGGCCACAACTGAAAAGCACATTTGGCTAAGATTAGTGCCATTCTTCCATAACCAGAGGAGAAATGATAACCCACTCCAGGGAGTAAAAATATTCTCTTCAGACATTTGGCCATTTGTCTAAAGTGACCAGGCACCCTTATTGAACCTGTTAGTCCTGAAATGGTTACTCCAGATGGAGTTCTGCCCACCCTTTGCTCCCAAATCCATACTCAGCCATACTTTCAGAATTACATCTTAAAAATTTGAAATCCTTTTGAATTGCTTTTGAATGAACTGGCATTCTGAATTCAAATTTATCACCTCGGTAGTGTAAAGGTAAAAAGTCCCAAAGAGTATGGTATAGTCATATCTCTGGACATAAGACGCCTCAGCCAACTTTAATTCAAAGACAGTCTTGCATGTCTGTACTTACAGTCACAGCCATAGACATGGCCAGATATTTCCTGAAATTTCTGTGATATTTCTAGACAAATCTCCTGCTTTCTCCATTTACACACTAGGGTCAGCAGAGAGAAACTCTTTAGAAATTTCATGAAATACCTGGAAATATCTGGCCATGTCTGTGGCTACTACTGTACAGGAAAATAAATTGTGTCTTCCCTCTGGGCATGGAAGACAATAGAACAGGTACTTGTTTTCTGTAGCAAAAGTCAGGAATCCACTCACTGTTAAACATTTCAGGCAGCTTCAAAACATCCTGGATCAGTCAAGGGATTGCCCACTGGATCCACTCATTAGCAATCCTTTTCACTCCTCCAGGGATGAAAATTAGGAAATACTGCAGTAGAAAAGGTCTCCACCACTTTTCTTGGCAAGCTGGAGAATTACCAGAACTAGTGTGAGAATTAGGGCTCTCAAGTCAGAGCCCACTGGCAGCAGCTGTCACTCCCTCACTCCCACTCTAAACGATCCAAACTCTGACTGCCACTGACTCACACTGACTCCTGTCTCAGCATTCTAAACCCCCCTTCCCATCAGCTGGCACAAGGGTTATGCTGCTGTGAGAGTTCCAGATGAGCTAATCACTTCCATCCCAGCAAAGGCCAAGTAAACAAAAGAGTGAGCAGGTGAAAAATCATTTAACTAGTTAATCACCAGCTGCCTCTCCCTGCCTAGCACTGATACTGAGGGGATTCTAGTAACCTCAGGGAACTGGGTAGTTACACTGGGCCAGAAGATTTATTCTCCTTTCATATTAGCCAATAAATCATCCACTTCGGGTGGACTAATTTTGATGGATAGACCTACCTGTTTGTTTTCTCTATCGATGCTATTTCTAACCATTTTCCAATTAAACACAGAAAAAAGCATTTGGCAAGGATATTTGACATCTCTATTGGTGTAGTGATATTTTGACCATTATTCACAACTGGCCCCACTTGGTTATTGCCCTTTTTTTTTATTTATTTGCTTTTGGTAATTGGGTTAGTGCACTTGGCAGAACTGCCTATTTTCAGGCACGACCCAGGACAGTACAAATCAAGGAACAGGTAAAAACAAATACATATACAGTGCTGTATAGTAGGAGATTCCAAACAGTTATACAGAGGTGCAAGCTACATAGTACAAAGAGGAGGTACATATCACACAGTATAATAGGAACAAAACAGACAAAAAGGCACAATTTATGGCTAATAATGTACGAAAAATGACAGTGCTGTTGGTAAGTCAGCAAGGAGACAATTCCCAGGCACAGACAGGGAACAAAGTGTGTAGCTGTACCTCAGGAAGAGTGGGGATGGGAGGAATTAAGAGGTCGCAGGGAAATGTAAGTGCAGGACAATTGTAGATTTCCATGACTTGAGAAGCTAGGGACATTTGCAAATGTCAAGGGAGGCAAGGTAATTGGAGAGGCCTTTCTTGAAAGTGGGGTGGAATTTGGAGTGCCTAAGATCAAGTGGGAGAGAGTTCCAAAATTTGGTGGCATAGAAGGAGAAGGCAAGTTCACCCATACTGGTAGAGCATTTTGGGACAGATAACTATCCCAAACCAGAAGAGGCAGTATAGCGCAGTGGATTAAGGCTCTGAGCTGCAAATCTGGTGGCATCCACAGACCAGACCTGGGTTTGAATCCCACAGCTTCCACTTACATGCTGTGTGACCCTGAGCAAGTCACTTAACTTCCCCGTGCTCCCAGGTCACACCTGTAAAAAAGCTTTCAGCTTAGTGTGCTACTCCTGGTTAAACAACTAAAAATAAAAATAACAGAGCTAAAGACATGGAATGGAGGGAACGAGGGCAGTCCATGGGGGTGAATATAGCAGCGAGTGTGGAGGGGATAGAAGAATGAATAATGTTGTCAGTCAGACAACCTAATGAATAAGCCCGACACGAGGAAGGAGACAACCAGTGGAGGTCAGAGTAGAGAGTACAGTGGCGCTTAAGACGAGGAGCAGATAGCACAAATCTACAGACATCAGTGTAGGCAATGTCCCACATTTGCAAGATGCTTGCCTGTGCCATAGCAAAGACAGGCAGAGCACAGCAGAGTCCAGGGAGGAGACAGCCTTGGGTGACAGAGCTCCTGGCAACAGGGGTCAGAAAATGATGGACTCGGTAAGCCAGTCCAGTTTTAGCATTGACAGCTTTGACATGCAGAGAGAAGTTAAGAGATGGATCCAGCATGACCCCTAGGTATTTGAAGGACTGAGTTACTTCCACAAGGAAGCCATCAAGACAAGAAACCTGAAGAGATGGAGTTGAAGTGATAGATTTCCTTTGTGACCCAAAGAGCACAGCCTGGGTCTTGGCAGCTTTTAGCACCAGGCAGTGGGACATTAACCAAGTTTAAATATGAAGAAGATCAGAGGAGAGGTGGGAGTTAATTTCATGAATAGAACTGGAGGAGACATAGAGAACCAAGTCATTGGCATAAAGTAAGGAGAGACTGCACAGAAGGTAAGTTATTGACGAACAAAGAAAAGAGCAGGGACCGAAGTATGGAACCTTGTGGGATGCCTGAACAAAGCAAGGCAGGGGCAAAGAGAACTTTATGACAGGAGACAGACTAGGAGCAGCTCCACAGATAGCTGGCAAACCAGGCAAATGTGGATTGGGAGGCACCAATAGAGCCTAGTTGATGCAGGAAAAGGTTATGGTTAATCGAGTCAAACGCCTTTGACATGTCAATAAAAACAGCCCCAGTAAGCTGGCCTTGGTCCATAGCAGATTCAGTGTCACTGGTGAATTGCACTAAGGCCATCATGGTGCTGTGGTTTGGCCTACAGCCATGCTGAGCAGAAGATTGCAGGTTAAAGCTGGCAATGAAGTTAAACACCTGGCAATGGATAAGCTTCTCCAGGAGTTTACTGAGTGTCGGCAGGTGTACAATAGGACGGTATTGTTATTAATATATGAGTAAAAACATTTCCTTTTATGCTTCCTGTGATTGACGATGAATTCTAATTTGTTCCTCTTGAATTTAATAATTTTTTTAAACATCTTTAATTCCTTTTTGTATTTTGCAGTACTTTTCTCTGTGATGTTTTTTCATATTCGCTTAAGCCTTTTTCTTTTTGTCACACTGTCTCAGAATCTTATGAGTACACGACATATGCAACTTGCCCCTTTTGTTATATTTTTCTTGCTGGGTACCATTTTCTCCTTTACCTGCAGTAATAGATGATTAAAGATGTCCCACATTTCTTGTACATTTTTATTATTAAATGCTTTCTCCCAATCCCATATTGATAGTTCTGATCTTATCTTCTGAAAATTTGCTCTGTTGCAGTTCTTTATTACAATAGAATCTTTTACTTTAACTATGTCCATCTTAATATAAAACTCTGCCATACTCTGGTCTCAGTTAATCAGATTTACCCTAATATTTATATTTTTTACTAGCTTATCTATGTTAGTTATTACAAGGTCTAATAAGTGATCCCCTCTGATTGGTTTATATACCATCTGATGTAGGTTGACTAGCTTCAGTGTCTCTATAAATTGTTTTTCAATTCCCACATAATTGTTTAACCCAATCAATATATGGATAATTCTGTTATTTGGTTATAAATTTAATTATCCATCTCTACACTTGCATTTGAAGTCCTATAAAAAACACTAATATACAATAAAGTATTGCATTTCTGATGTAACTCGTGGTGACTCAGTGTGAGACTCATTATATGTAGCACAATTAGTTGTGTTTTTAATATAAATTGCTACTCCCTCGTCCTTTTTTCAGTTCTATCTTTAGTGTAAAGTGTAAATCCATCCATGTTTTTATTCCACGTGATTCTACTATCCCACCAAGTTTCCATAATAGTGCATATATCTATATCCCCATTACGTAATAGTACCTCCAGCTCTGATTTCTTTTTATCATTCAAGCTTCAAGCATTTAAAACCCAAACTTTAATCCCCTTATTCCTAATTCCTTATTCCCAATTCTGAGTGATGTTTTTTCTATGTTCAGTAGTCCATCAGGCGTATGTGTTCTACATGCTACCCCTCTCCCCTTTTTATTCAGTTTAAACATCTGTCTATTGTTTGCTTTATTCTTATACCATATTTTCTACTGCCCATTCTATCAATGTGTAACCCATCATTGCTAAAAAACTTTAAATTATCAGCCAGTTCCTCTCAGTGGGTAATAAATCCAATATCTTCCTGTAAGGTCCAAAGCCTTAACCAATTATTTATCATCTTAATCGTGGCTGCTCTTGAGGCATTTGCTTGGGGGACAGGAAGGGTCTCCAAAAAATAGACTTTGCTTTTATGTTTAAGTGCTTCTTCCTTTATGTTTTTAAATGTATCCATAATATCAACCACACTCTGATCTATAATGTTATTTGTTCCCCAATGTAGTATAATAGCTGCTCAGTTATCCCTTTCCTTAATATTTTTGGTAACATCTTTTGCATATCACTTACTTTTGCCCCAGGGAAGTAACTGGTGATAATATTTTCTTAATTGCCCCAGCTATGTATCTGTCAGTATATTTGAGAATAGAATCACCTAAAACATATACCTGCTTAGTGATATTAGACCCCTCCCGTAATGTTATTATTGAAGGATGGTCCCTGAACTTCCATTTCCATGTAGTGGTCATTAACAACTTGCTCTTGCTCCTGGTAGAGTTGGATACTTTCAGTATTCATCTCTAGCAAGTTATGTAGCTGGTTGTTTCCCAGCAGACTACTAATCTTGCTCATATCCTTTTCTATTGAAGATATGTTCTTGCATACTATTAAGTTTGTAATGAATTCCGGCACACTTTTGTCAATAAAGTATCTTCTGTACCCATAACTAAGCAACTGTCAGTGGCATGCATTTAAGTTTGATTCAAACTATTGCAAGCGTAGGTTCCAGTTATATCACTACTTCCACTTGCTTCATATACATTTATATTGGGAATCTCATTATTATCCAGCTTTACTAATGATTCAAACCTACTGGATAACTCTAGATTGAATATCCAAGCTGCTACTTGCACTTATTGCCTCCTGCTGCTGGTTTCTCAATTGATTGAGAAATGTAGAATTATGATTTCCCAGTGCTGCTGTCCTGTTTGGCTGTGTTGACTCTGTGGTTGTAACTTGTATGGTGTGGAAGGAATGAGATTTTGGGGTGCTGTAGCTTGCTGCCATCTGCTCTGACTAGTTGGCAACTTGCCACGACTGTTCCTGTGCAGAGTACAAGCAGCCTGCAGACCAGCGTGAGTCCCAAAGGGGCACGCACAACGTGCTGATGTTCTGAGGAGGGCATAACACTGAAACATCAGCACATTGTGCATGCCCCTTTGGGATGCATGCTGGTCTGCAGTCTGCCTGTACTCCACACAGGAACATCATGCTGGTGTCAGTGGTTAAATTTGTTTGATTTTGTCCGCTTATAGTTCACACTGCACTTTATCTATGGGATGTTTATTTGCCCTTGCACCTGTCTTGCACTTAATAAATGAAGACTGTATTAAGGTAAGCCTCTTTGGCATTTATGCAAACCAAACCAGGGATTGAAATGTTACAGTGTGCTACAACGTCTTTTGAGACTTTGTTTCTAATCCCTGTGTGCTTTGCTCCTCTGGTTGTGAGCACCCGCCAGTAAGTTGCAATTAATTAGACTAGCCAAGCTCTCTCTTTTCCACTGTGCTGTATTGTTCCTGCCTAGGTAATTTTTCTCTGGTGAGTTTTAATCCCATGTCTGTGTGATCTCTACATCCAGGCCCTGCAGGAGCTGATGTGTGGAAGACAGAGCGGGTTTCTTGAACAGCGATGTAGGCCACTGATTTCATTAACGATTAAACAGCACATCCAGGGAGAAAGTAAATGTGTAAATGAATGGTGGAGATGGTGTTTAGTAATTAGGTGGAGGGGGCTAATGTCTTGTCTAATCATTTGAGGTGGCAGAGCTGGAGTAATTAGGAAAATTTAGAAGCCAAACTATGGGCAGCAAACACCTCCCCTCCATAGAGACCATCACAGTTTCTGTACAAACACTATGGTAGTACTTAAAATTAACCTTTTTGGGGTAAGTGGATGTTGTTAAACCTTTTTTTATGATTACTTTGTAATTAATGACTCACATAATTAAACATGGCCACTATTCATCATTTTGCAAAATCACATCAACTGGTGTTAACGGTTGAATGAGCGTGTTACATTCATACTTTACTTGTACTAGGAGAGTTCTTCAATACGTCCTGGATAGTAAGTGGCTGAAAATATTTATTTTTTTGCATGGAGTGCATAGGCATGTCAGGTGGCAGGAGGGGAGGGCTGGGTGTGGCTTGTGTCCTGCCAGCATAGGCACTTTTAAAGATGTCAAGACAACATATCTTGCTTTAAGATGGGGTTAGTAGAAATGAGAAGTAAAATGTGTATCTTGATATTTTTGGCAGTGAAACGTTATAACTGTAATCATGTGAAATGTTTAGGGTTATGGTAATGTGACTGCTGCTTTATATAGGGTGGGGACCAAACAACAGCTTAGGGCAAAGGGTAATCAATTGAAACTGATTAACACTGCACCAGATAACACAACCATCACAAATACAATGATAGCCAAAAATAGTTTCTAACACTATACTGAGCTGAAAGTGGTTGGGGGGGTCCTTCGAGTAACTTTAGCATTGTTCCACTTCCACTGTCACATACTCCAAGAAGCAGCTCTCACAGTCTTCAAGCCTGGAGTTGTCACCAGGTGGACATTCTCTCAGCATTGCTGCTTCTTCCACCTCGCTGCTGGTGGATGCCATAGTAGAGGGATTGTCATCATCATCACTGAGATACTATTCATGTGGCAACACCACTGACATCACTGTGTTATGCGGAATGTGCCCTATGTTCATTTTGATGAATGTTAGCATGGACATATTCTTGGGTGATAAACTGGTCTTCCGGTCTTGCACAATGGCCCTAGTTGAACTAAACACATATTCCACACTGACACTGTATGGTGGGCAGCTCAGGTATTTCACAGCTGATGTTAGTGCAGGCCAGTCTGTCACTTTGCTGCTCTAGTACTGCAAGGGCTCATCAGTAATGGTAAGGTGCTTTGTGTCCCCCATGTAGGCCTTTGTCCTCCCCCATTAATTTTGCTGCTCTGTGTCCAGCTGCTTCATCTGTCTCCTCCTCCTTTTCTTCCATACCTTCTTCTCCCACCAGATAGAGAACATCCCAGATGGGATTGCTTGCCATTTTTTGCTGTACCTTGCCCATTTTCTCAGATTGGGCTGCTTGTGAGCTGCCGGTGGTGGTAGCAACACTCGTTTTCTGTGCAGTGTGTTTCTTATGTGCCATTTTCATCTGTGCACCAGACACCTGTTTAATAAGGTTCTCTGTCAACTTTCACAGTCACTGATGACCTCCTTCAATTATGGAAGACAGGCCACATTTGTAGTATGCATCAAGCATGGTAGCGATGGCAAATTCAGCCGACTATAAAATGCCGGAAATATGTGTATTGCTGTTCAGCACATGAAGCATGTGATCCATTAGATCACAACTACTATAATCCCCACTTGCCTCCATCTGGTGCTGGACATTCACCAGTGTCTGCCTCAGCACATGTATGGATTGACTTATACAGGCAGTGTCCCCACTCGTTGCCTTTGTAGCATGCTCAAATGGCTGAGAATGCATATTAGCCCATCCATTTGGCACCACTGCTCTGTTGTTAGAGTGATGGACACTCCAGCACTATCCCAGGTAGTGTGCACCAGCAGGTATTCTGAAACAGCCTTATACTGTTCATATAACTGGTCAATCATGTACAGCGCGTGGAGTTCCACCTGGTCACAACATCAAGCTTCATACAGTGCTGTGGCAGATGGTTATTGTGCTGCAGCTCACATAGATGGTTACAGGTCTTTGCAGAATGGACAAAGTGCACACAGATGCGATAGGCGACAGTCACAGTTTCCTTAATGTCTGCATGATTTACAAACTGCTGCACAATGAGATTAAGGCAGTGTGCCATGCAGGGCACCCTGAAAAAAAAACACCATTGCCAATGCACTTCACTACACTGGAGCCATTATCACTTGAGATAAAACCTGCTGTAAGTGACTGTGTGTATAGTCACTCATCAAACTCGTCCAGCAGAACATTAAGCATTTTCTCACCCGTGTGAGAACCAGTAACAGTTCACATACTCAGGGTTGCATGCTGCCAAATTCCAGGGGTGCTTCTACCACCATAATTTTGCTTCAGGCAGGTTTTGCCAAGGCCAACATCAGCTACCAAACCAGGTACCTCTGCCCAGTGTGCTACTATGCATAGATACCAGCTTGCAGTTGTTTGTCCACTGGTCCACTTCCATGCTGAGATGGTTATATTTGGACACAGAATGCTTCATTGCATGTCTTATGGAATCAGCAACTCTACCATACAGCTCTGGCATGGCACGCTTAGAAAAACAGGTTTATGATGGAACCTACCATTTGAGAGAGGCATGGGCCATCAACCTGCAGAACCCAGCATTCTCCATGAATGAGAATGGCAACAGATCGATGGCTAGAATTTTAGTGGTGGCAGCATTTAACTCACATGCAGCAGCATGATTGGGTGGGGAATACTTTGTGTGCTGCTCAGGGACAGTCTTCAGTGTGGACTGCATCTTTTGGGCTGTTCGACCATAATGCAGTACTTTAGGCACCAATTTTGTTCTTTTAGGGGTAACAGTAGAATCCCTGGGATGAGCAGACCACATGAAACCTGTTATTTTGGTTGATTTTGGGTGTGGCGGTATACTTTTCTGAATCAAGGGACTGGGAGTGGCATCTCCACTGCTATGCCCACTACACAAAGGAGCAAAGGATTGCTCATCCTCCTCCTCCACAAGCACCGACCCAGTCTGCCCTCTCTCCTCCTGCTTTATTGAACTGTTCTCAGTTACATTTAACTTGCTGAGTGACATCCCACCAACAGCTTTGGTGTCCTTCTGTTGTTGTTGCCAGTAAGGTGAGTGCTTGTTTTTTAGGTGGGCCACCCATGCCTATATGGCTTCCCTTTTTTCCCTAACACATACTTGACACAGTTGACATATCGCAATGATATCATCACCTGGATCAAGCACGTAAAAGTCCCAAACTAGGGACTTTTGACCTCTGGACTTAACGTGGTGCCGGGACTGGGAGGGCTGAAAAACAGGTGTTGGAGTTTTTGCTTTTTGTGCTGATTTCATCACTTCCATGAGAATACTTGTTTTGGGAGGGGGTTGACTTGACTGCTTGGAGGAGTGCTGCTGATAGGCTTGGTGACAGCCTGACCCACAGACTGTGCATGTACATGGCCTACATCACACTTGACCTTTTTAACCTCAGGCTTCCATGAGGGATCATCCCAGTCATCATCATTAGCACCAATGCTGATGTTGTCCTTCTCCTCCTGTTCCTCCTCCTCCCTATCACTGTCTTCTTACGAACATACAAAATTTGCCAGCAGATAAAGGCCTAGAGGTCTATCAAGTCGGCTCGAATGTGCAGCTAGCACCCCTTATTCTGCAGCTGCCCCTCCCTTCCACCCTTTCCCTTCATTAACCCTTCCCCTTGTTCTGTCCCATCCTTGTTTGAAGCAGTCCACTGTTCTACTGCATACCACTTCAGCAGGTAATGAATTCCACCCAGCCACCACCCACTCTGTAAAAAAGTGTCTCCTCATCTCCCTCCTGAACCTTCCTCGCTCCAGTCTCATATCATGGCCCCTGGTGGCCCTCCCCTCCCTTACTTTGAACAGCCCCTCTGTACCCATCTTGTTTATTCCTTTCATGTATTTAAAGTTTCAATCATGTCATCCCTGTCTCTCCTCTCCTCCAGTGAGTACATGTTCAACTCCTTCAACCTCGTCTCGTATGATAAGTCCCCCAGCCCCTTGATCATCTTTGTCGCTCTGCGCTGCACCCCCTCCAGTAACTTAATGTCCCTCTTCAGATATGGATGCCAGTACTGCACGCAGTACTCCAGGTGTGGTCTAACTAATGACTTCTACAGTGGCAGAATCACCTCCTCCCTCCTCGAGGATATACCCCTTGCAATACAACCCAGCATTTTGTTGGCCTTTGCAGCTGCCTTCCTACATTATGCCGAGTTGTTCATTGACCCTGTAATGAGCACACTCAGATCCTTCTCCTCCTCTGTCTGGGCTAGCTGCACTCCCCCTAGCTGGTAAGTCCCCCATGGGTTCTTCATCCCAAAATGCAGCACCTTGCACTTTTTGGCATTAAAGCCCAGTTGCCAGGTGTCTGACCAGGTTTCAAGCTTTGCCAGATCATCCTGCAACCCCTGTCATCCCCTAGGTCATCCACACAGCGCCTACCTTGGTATCATCAGCAAACAGACTGATCTTGCTCTTGATGTCCCATGATATGTCTACAATGAATATCCCAAACAACACTGGTCCCAACACCAAGCCCTGTGGAACGCTCGTCACTGCCCTTGGGTGTGAGACCCCCACCCACCACCACCCTCTGTTGCCTTCCTGCAGCCAGTTTCCTACTCATCTCACCAGCTTTGCACCCGCCCCTGTGCCTACTAACTTCCTTCCCAGCCTTCTATGTGGCACTGAGTCGAATACCTTACTGAAGTCCAGATACCGGACATCCACTGCATGGCCCCTGTCCAGTTGCCTAATTACCTAGTCATAGAACTCAACCAGGTTGGTTTGGCAGGATCTGCCATGTATGAAGCCATGCTGCCTGCTGTCCTGTAGTCCTTTGGCCTCTAGGAGGGTCACCAGCCTCTCCTTCAGGATAGTCTCCATTAGCTTACCCACGATGGATGTGAGGCTTACTGGTCTGTAGTTTCCCGGTTCATCCTTGGGGCCACTCTTGTGGAGGGGCACCACATGAGCCATCCTCCAGTCCTGAGGTACACACCCCGAATGTAGTGAGGCATTAAATAGGTCTGCCAAAGGTCCTGCAAGTACCTTCTTGCATGGGACCTGTTTCTTTCTCAACTACCATCTCCTCATGGGGTTGACTACCCATATCTCCCAGATTATCAGACTCCAGCTGAACACTATCACCATCACCGACTCCAGCAGGAACAGGACCTGGGACAATAGGAGAGTCACACCGACAGACTTATCACACTTCTCCTGGACCACTGTTCCTGTGCTGGTGTATGTGTCTCCCTTCTTGTCACTATCATCCTGCATGGAAACTACATAAATCCTCAATGCTCCCAAAACACTATGAAGTTTACCATGCTCTTCACAATAAATGCACTAAAGCCACTCCTCTGGCTACGGCCAAATACTTTAGCTTGACCTTTCAATCTAACATAAATAACCCCTCCAAATTCTGCAGAGTTATCCACTCTCTTTTCTACCCACCTCCCTTCCCTCCTCAATATAAACAATACTCTAATTACTGATCACCTTAGTGTTGCTAGTCAGTTTAATTCATATTTCACCTCCTGTGCCTCTGTTCTCCTCTCTTCCTTACCTTCTCCCCAGTCTGTTGTCCCACCACCTCACCTCGTCTACCTTCCCTGACAAATAGTTTCTCATTCACTAATATTAGCCCCTCCAATACTTGCATGCTCTAAACTCCTCCAAAGGCAGTTGCCCCTATGGCATAGACACTAAGCTACTATATCTTTCTGTCACGTCTATTGCAACCCCTCTGTCTAACCTTCTCAATCTCTCCTTCCCAGCTGACTGGAAGCATGCCATTGTTCTCCCCCTATCTAAAGGTGGTGATTGTTCTTTACCTGGGAACTACCGGCCTATTTCCCTCCTTCCTACCTTTGCTAAAGTTCAACAGCATATGGTTCTTGCTCAGATGTCTTCTTATCTAACTCAAACATTTTCACCCTCTTCCAATCTGGTTTTTGGAAGCATCATTCCACAACTTCCTCCCTGATTAGGCTCACTGATTCAGTCCTCTCAGGGATGGACAGTGGCCAAATCACTTCTGATATTTTTGTAGACTTAGTCAAGGCTTTCTATACAGTTTCCCATACCCTACATTTTGACACCCTTTCCTCAGTGGGCCTAACCGACTCAGCTACTACCTGCTCAGAGCCTACCTTGTAGGCAGAACCCAACCTGTCAGAACTGCTAATTTCATATCTCTCATGCTCCCTATTAACACTGGTGTACTGCAGGTGTCTGTGTTGGGTCCTATACTCTTCTCCATTTTTCAAAATGCTCTATCTGTCTGCACATCCTCCTCCATTCATATGTGTGTGGATGACACGGTCATATTTACCTCCAGCCAGTCCCCCACTAAAGTTGCAACCAGACTTCAGCATGACTTCAATAAAGTTCAGCACTGGTTATGCTCACATCAACTTTTTCTAAATGCAAGAAAACAGTCTCCACGACCTTCAGCATTAGCATAGACTATCCAGACTCCCCTCCCTGCCCACATTCCATGCCCCTGGACACTTCCTCATTCAGATTCCTTGGGGTTTGGCATGACCAACACCTCAACTTCTCTGGTCATATAGAAGCTGTCCTGAGAAAAATGCACCCCAAGCTTGGTGCACTATACAGGAACCAGAACTGCCTTCCTCTCCTGGCTAGTCATGATATTGTCCAGAAGATGATCCTCCCTATATTCGACTACTGTAACGTAGTCTACAGTGCTTCTTCCAAGACTTCCTTAACCAGATTGGACACCCTCTTCCACTCTTTCTACCATTTCACTCTGGACTCTCCCTGTCACTCCCACCATTGCCATCTCTATCACTCCTTGGTATTCCCTTCACTAGAATAAAGATGCCTCCACCATTGCACTAAATTTGTCTCTATGTTCTGGTTTGATTCACTCCCATCCTATCTCTCTTCCTGTCTTTCTATCTCCCCTCCTCCTCCTGCTCTCTCCCTTAGATCACATGACTCCCGTACCTTGGTAGTCCCTCATCAGTCTACTGCTGCTGGTCATGCTACCTTCTTGTATTGTTTCCCAAAACTGTGGAATTTACCCCCTCACCAGATTTGTCACTCATCCCCTCCTTCCTCCACCTCCTCAGCTCTACATAACTTCCTCTGTCTGAATTGTACCTGCAAATAGTCTTGCTGCCATCTTGAACTTATACTCTTTCCTGTAATTAAATTTGAATACCTTCCTCTCAACCTGTTCTGTTTTCTCATCTCAGCCCTGCTACCTCTCTTCCACTGCTGTTACCCTATGCTGTCACTGTCTTCTTGTTATTGTCATCAGCGTCTCACTAAGTCATGCATCATTGTAGATTTGCACCCTAACCTAGTCCTTTGAGTTTCTGTATAAATTGTACTTATGCTACACTTGCCATACTATTTGCTATTTTGTTACAACTATCTGTTCATTGTCCTTGTGTATTTTGTATAAATCGTACATATACTGCATATACCAAGCTATTTGCTGCTTGTTCTATAACTGTTCTGTAATTACTTCACTGCTTGTATATTTTGTATAAATCGTACATATGTTGCACTTACCAAGCTATTTACTACTTGTTATATAACTATTCTGTAATTACTTCACTACTTCACTACTTATTGTAATATGTATGCTGTATTATACATTAATATGTATATTCATCCAATACCTTTCCCCCCAGGATGCGCCAGAAGTGGAGCAACTTGTTGTTCAGTTTGCCTTTCCTGGTGAAACATTTCAATAAATAAATAAATAAATAAATAAAAATCCCCCACCAGCATGGATGCAACAGTTCTGGCTGTAAAAAACTGAGACACAGGTATGCCAGTACTTCAAACAACTCCTTTGCTGGTACCTGCTATGCCACCAGAGCCCAAAGTCACAGAAGACACAGATGCAGACATAGGTGTGCTTTGGGGAAGTGGCACTAAAGTTGTATTCCCCTAAACAGACTTCTTAGCTGCCTTGTAACCCCTGGCACATTGCCCTGTACTGGACCGTCTCTTAGCAGGCATTCTTATATGCTTCCTCAAAGCTTTGCCTTTCTCTGGCAGTATATCAAGAAAGGATGTATTAGTGAGTTTCTGTATGAATAATACACCTCACACACCTGCAGTACTGGCTTCCAAGTCCAAACACAGAAATCAGGACAGGTAGCAGCACTCCATACAACTTATACAGACTGCATAAGGTAGCCTATTCTAGTTAGAACAAAAAGGTAACTTTTTTTTCTTTCACTAAACAGGAATTTATTAAACACAGGGAAAAGGGGCACATGTCACCTACTTTAAAAACAGATCAGCTGTGTCTGGACAACTGAAGAACTATAATGTATTAGTTCTTAGTACTACAGTTTTTTATAATGTAAGAGTGCACAGGCCACCACATAATAACATTGGCAAACAAAGGCACCTATGACACTCTAGATGGACTCAGCAATCTCGGACAACTACTACGTTGATATGTAGTTTTTATGTTGTCTTGCACATGCACAAGCAACATTTTGTGGCAGTAGGAGATGGTAGTAGGAGAAATGCAGAGGTGTGTCAGTTCTGGCAAATGCAGGGAACACTTTAGAAGGTGCGTCCCTCATTTGCCAATTAGCAAGCATGCTAGCAATGACACAGGTTTTAAGCAGTGCCACCAACTTGAAACAGACTTGCTGCTAAAATCAGAGACAAGCTCATTATGCAGCGGCACAGATGACACACCTCCCCTATGTGCTTTGCCTGGTGAAACATTTCAATAAACATGGCAGCGGCTCATGCCATCCACCTCTCATGATCCCTAGAAAGCCAACTTCAGTGGTGCCCAGTCCCTCTATCAGCATGTTTAATACCCCCAAGATTGTATGGCATACTGGGAACCCACCCTAGTGTGCCTG
This sequence comes from Neoceratodus forsteri, assembly GCA_016271365.2. Lineage (NCBI taxonomy): Eukaryota > Metazoa > Chordata > Ceratodontiformes > Ceratodontidae > Neoceratodus > Neoceratodus forsteri. Next base: position 83,488,854 of record CM057453.1, read on the forward strand.
TGTGGTGTTCAGAAGCTAACTGTGTCAGCATGTTCCTGCCCCTGCCCCACCCCCATTGTTTACCACACTAAGAGCCCACCCCAGTGTGGTCAACATCACCTCCAAAGTCATGGGGCACACTGGGAGCCCACCCCAATGTGCACATTTGTTTTCTTACACCTGCAAAGAAAGAAAACTGTCCGCAGTGTTTCTTTTTTTTTAAAGTACCCGAAACAAAGAAAACGGTCCCTCGCTGTAGGCGGCACTCCCTCCCCCAACCTGCACCCACCCTCTGTGCACCCCACACCCGCCTCACCTCATTTTTACCTCAGAAGGTTGGCACCACGATCTTTGGTGAAGCGGGAACTTGTCTGCACTCTTCAAAGCTGACCGTGAAATAAAGAAATGCCGGTAAGCTGCGTAATGGCATAAATGGGGGGTTTCCAACTCAAGTGGTTATCTTGGCCATTTATTTTTACTTTTGGATCCAAATTTTCAACATGGGGTTCTTGGGATCCCACCTCATGGAATCAGTCACTTTCTTTTTATTATTCAGTCCTGAAAGGTGATTTTCTGATCACTGTGCAGAATCACATTTTGTGACTGATTAATGAAACGATAGTGCCACTGTTCATGAGGTGGGCTCCCAAAAAGCCTATGTTGCAAATTTGGTGAAAAAATTCCCCAAAATGACTGTGTTATGAACATGCATTGTGCAGTTTCCACACACACTCATAACTTCGAGAATGTTTAATATTTTCTCTCCAGATTTTCAACATTGCCATTTTTCCACACCTCCTTATGAAGAGTACAGCTGCCATTTAGCACATTTGACACACAATAGCATGGTTGCTGTAGGAAATCAATGTTCAGGACAGATTAAGAAAATCACAGTGACACTGTTCATGAGCGGAGGTCTCAAAATGGCTATGTTGAAAATTTGGTGAAAAAATTCCCCAAAATGACTGTGTTACGAGCGTACGTTGTGCAGTTTTCACACAAGCTCGTAACTTCAAGAATTTTTTATATTTTTATTCCAAATTTTCAACATTTCCATTTTTTCACACCTCCTTGTGAATGGTACAGCTGTCATATTTCACATCCTGCCTGAAATGTGTTTTAGCACATCTGGTGCAGGATGGCATGGTCACTGTGGGAAATCAATGTTTGGGACACAGTAACAAAATCACAGTACCACTGTTAATGAGCAGATGTCCCAAAATGACTATGTTGAAAATTTGGTTAAAAAAATCCACCAAATAATTGCATTATGGGTGAATGTTGCCCAGTTTCTATGCATGCTCGTGAAGGCACCAATTTTTCAAATTTTCACTCCAGATTTTCAACATTACCATTTTTTCACACCTCCTCATGAACAGTACAGCAGTCATTTTTCATATCCTACGCAAAATGTGTTTTTGCACCTGTGGCACCAAATGGCACAGTTGCTGTGCAAAATCACCTTTCGGCTAACAAACTGATAGTGTCACTGTTCATGCGGTGGGGATACAAAAAGTCCATGCTGAAAATTTGGAGTGACTTGGGAATTTTGGCTGTAATGCTCATGCTATTCCAGCCCCCCCCCACCCCCAGCCTGCAGCCACCGACAGGCATCGAGGTGTGCCTTGGACTCTTTGGCCCCCAGTTCACCCCATTCTCCTATACTGCACCCATTTCAGCATACTTCCTTATGGAATGAGGTGAGTGTAAGGGCCAAAGACCCCAAAACACACCGCAACACTTGTCGGTGTCTGTAGGGTAGGGTAAGGTGAGGTGAAATGGTGTGAGCTTTATGGCCGACAACCCAAAGGCACACCCCAATGCCTGTCAGTCTGTGCAGGGTGGGGGTGGAGTTGGCATCATTTCAATACTTCACTGCCATTCCTATTATGTAGCTCTCTAACTTCTGCACTACCAATGCCAATGCGAGTAAGACAACATTCGGCATTGACAATTGCTTATTTAGATTGGACAGATCAGGTAGTAAACAATGTTGTAACAGGGAAAGGGTAAGCAAATTCAACTGGAATGCATATGGAGGGAAATACGTGGTAGACACCAGGAAATGATACTCTAATTGTACAGGTAACTAGTGTGACCACATTTGGAGTACTGCCTAAGGCATTGGAGTCCACATCTGAAAAGAGACTGTAATAAAGTATTGACAGTACAGTGCAGGGCAATCAAGATGGTCCAAGGGCCAGGGAACATGGCATATGAGGAAAAAGCAGCAGGACTTTAACACATAGACTTTCTAGAAGAGGAGGAAAATGGGTGATTTGATTGAACCATGCAGGTACCTGTAAGGGATAAACAGGGTGGAAGCCAAGGAACTGTCCTTGAGATAAAATGCAGGGACAAGGGGAACTCACTTAATCTTGCAGGAGACAGACTAAAAAGGGGCCAACTGAAAGCACTTTTTAATGAAAGAGTGGTGGTCATGAGGAAGAAATAGCTAGAGATAGTAGTAAAGGCTGAATTAGTGAGCAGCTTCAAGCAGGGATAGGACAGGTATATGGGATTAGTTAAAAATGGGGTGGCAAAAATAGAGGGGTTGAGATTATCATTAGGGACCATGAAGAGTATTTAAGTAGGGCAGGCAGATTGGATGGGCCAGTGGACCTTTTTTCTGCTGTCAATGTCTAAAAGGTGTTACACAAATTGCATTTATGATTATTATTATTATTAATATTAGTATTATCATTATTATTCAAAGAATATTATTAAATAATGGGCATGGGCCACAAGGTGGTGAACTGTGTTAGAAACTGATTAGGGGACAGGAAGCAGAGGATGGTGGTAAATGGGATCCAATCCAAGGAAAGAGGGGTGACCAGTGGGGTACCGTAAGGATCAGACCTGGAGCCAGTCCTTTTTAATGTCTTTATTAGTGACATTGCAGAAGGGTTGGAAGAGATGGTTTGCCTGTTTGCAGATGACACCAAGATCTGCAACAAAGTAGACACTCCAGATGGGGTGGAAAAATGAGGAGGGGGCTAGAAAAGCTGGAAAAATGGTCCAAAATGTAGCAACTGAAGTTTAATGTGAAGAAGTAAAAAATCATGCACCTGGGTGCAAAAACCCTGCGGAGGGCTATAGGATGGGAGGAATTGCTGACAGTCACCAGGGAGGAAAGGGATTTGAGGGTTATCATCTCAGTTGACCTAAAGGTGACCATGCACAGTACCAAGTATGTAGGGAGGGAGGGCGAGTGGCATGTTGGGGTGCATAGGAAGGGGCATCACCAGCCGAAGGAGGGAGGATGTGATACCACTTTACAAAACACTGATGAGGCCTCATCTAGAGTGCTGTGTGCAGTTCTGGAGGCCACATCTTCATAAAGATGTAAACAGGGTGGCGGCAGTTCAGAGAAGAGTGACTAAGATGGTGCAGGACTTGCAACAGAAGACTTATGAGGAGAGATTGAAAGACCTCAATATGCATGCACTGGAAGAGAGGAGAGAATTGAGAGATATGATAGAAACTTTCAAGTATCTTAACAACATAAACAAGGAGTAAGTGGAAGGCATCTTTTGGTACAGGAGAGGTGTAAGAACAAGGGGGCACAATATGAGATCGGAGGGGGGAAGGATAAGGGGTAATGTGAGGAAGTTCTTTTTCACAGAAAGGGTGGTGGATGCATGGAATAGTTTACCCAAGGAGGTGGTAGGAGCAGACACTGTGGCAGGATTCAAACATGCATGGGCTATACATAAGGGAACCCTAGAGGTGGGGAGGAGAAGCTAAAGTCAATGACCAAGTAGCATGAGCAGACACTGATACAGGTAAGGTATACAGGCAGACTGGATGGGGCTAACGGTTATCTGCCGTCAACTTCTAAGTTCTATGTTTTTGTGTAATTGCAGTGTATTCGGTCTTCCTTATAACTATTGCCCCATAACCATTAATTATTTTTGGCTCTGTGCAGGGCCATCTCAACCTCTTCAATGTCCCTTTTTCACTGTGATGACCAGACCTGGATACTGTGCTGTAGGAGCAGTCTAACCAGTCTTATTTAGGTGATGGATCACTTCCCTTGATTAGGTCTGTCTCTCTGCATGCATTTCAACATTGTATTTGCTCTCTTGACTTTGGCAGTACATTGCTTATCTGACCTGTTAACTGTCAACAATTACTCTTAAGTTCTTAATCACTGTTGTACTCTCCACTGATGCACCCCCCCCCCACAGGTTGTGACTGCATCTTGTATTTCTTGCCTTGAAATGAAGTTCCTCTCACTTCTCCATAGTAAATCTAAATCTCAATTATTTAGAAAACAACCTAAAAATACGCAGATCTCCGAGCAGTGAACTCCTCTTTTTGCTTACAATTAAGTGTCATCAACAAACTTTAAAAGGCCCCTACTAACTACCTCCTCCAGATTATTGATGACTGTGTTTTACAGCAGTTGAACCAGCATTGATCAGTGTAGCACTCTACTAAGTACATACCTTCACTCTGAATGGTCAGCCACCATGGGTGTAACCACCAGGAAGTGAGTATGAGGGGTCCAGTCTCCAGTGGCGGCTCTACACCAGGGCCCACCAGGGCACGTGCCCTGGTAAAAAAATGCTGTGCCCCAGTTGGTGCCCCATATGGTGCAGTGTGTCCCCCATTGTAACAATATATCAGTGCCCTGGCTGCCATCTGCTGTGCCCCAACTGTGCCCCAACTGTGCCCTGGTAACCATTTGTGGCTAGAGCTGCTACTGCCAGTCTCCCTTTACTTTTTAAATCTTGCAGAATGGCAACTGACATTGGCACTGGCATTAAAGGCTTGCTAGATCCAAATATCCTCTCAACATTTTAGCCATGGTTGTACCCATGTCAGCCATAACTGTCTGGTTACTTTTTTTTTCTATTTAGTCTTTTTGTGCCACACCTCCCTCTGGCGGGCCATCCTCACGGTCACGGACCCCTCAGCTGCAGCATCCCCACATGAGCTGCTCTCCCAGGACCCCCTGGATTACCCCCAAGGTGAAGACATGGCACCCGGTCCCTTAAAGTGCCACAAACAATGGGATAGTGTGGGAGTTGGCCTGGGGAGCCAATTGCAGCTGAGGGGTGGGCATCACTTAGACAGAGAAGAGGCAGGCTTAGTTTTCTCCCCTTGGGGGGTGGGAATGTGCAATGACACCAGTGCTCATCGCGCCCCCTTGTAACCTTGCTGCTACTGTATGCTGTGGTACTCCTGGCCTCCACCATAGGTCCCCTTTGCACTGGCGACATCCCGCACCCTCCCCTCAGAGAAAGGATAGCAGTCATGGGACACTTGATCCTTCTCCCCTAAGCCAGCCCTCCAATGACCAGAGTCTGTTCCGGAACCTGGGTCAGCAGCATTGCAAGTGGAAATCCAACCACTGTGCCAGTGGGCTGGCATAACTGTCTGGTTCCTATCTGTAAGCCAATTTGCTACCCATTGCCCTTATATTTTGTAGAACTCATATTTTCCTACTTTCCTCATGAATGTTCCATGCAATGCAGTTTTAAAGGCTTTCCTAAATTCCAGACAGACTACCTGCATGATAAAGACCCTATCCAGTTCTCTGGTTACCTACCTGAAGAAAGCGATCAGGTTCGTTTGGCAGACTAATGAACCTCTGCATTCCACGTTAGGGAATTATCTGAAATTAGGGCAACCGGAAACACAGCATTTCAAAGAGCAATCAAAAATGGACAGAAGAAGGGCTATGGAGGTATTAAATAATTCACCAAAGTGCAAACTGGGTGAAAACTCAGCAAATAACATCATGGAAAAACTAAACTGATGTCCCATCAAACATACAATATAGTGTAACACACTTGTGCCATCACATATGGCATCACATGGAATGATGAAGCTGTAAGGTAAGGGTATTAGCTGCACATTCGAGCAGACTTGATAGACCATGTGGCCTATTTCTGCTGGCAGCTTTGTGTGTTCATATGATTCATTGTTTTACCACTGTTCAACATGTTGACAATATTCCAAATACAGAGTTCCTCCTCATTATCCAGGCATGCCCCTCAAAGATGTGGAATAGCTTTTCTAGAGATGTAAGTGCTTAGACAAGGTAATAGGGGTCCACTCTAGGCATACAATCAGTGAAAGGTTTTGCCAAAACAATGCAATATTGCCATACTGTTTTACACAAGAGTTTTTAATGTACCTAGACTAAGCCAGAGCACCAGGATGATGTGGGGTGTACTTGGCTTTTATGTGTAGGCTACCACCTCAGGCAGTGTATGCTGGCTATTTCAGATCTGTGGTACAGTATAGATAGCCATCAGTGATCTTCCTCGACATTATCTCCTCCACAGAGGCACACTAACTGGACCATAAGCCAGAGGCATCAGGACCTCACAAGAGACTTTTCAGCTGAGGCTTACATCGCTGAACACCCTCACATGAAATGTTAGTGCTGCCTATTTAATGAGGGTAGCCCCATCAATTTCAGTTGTTTTCTACCCACCATCGCATGCACATCAAACAAGTGAAGAATACTTCTTCTTTATTGATTTTTTCAGCACTGATATATTTCCTGAGAAACGCTTTGTTTATTTTTTCTGCATACAGTGACACCATGCTTTGGGATGGCTGTTGTATATATTGCTTTTAGTGATGTTTGTTGAGTTCATTGTTGGTGAAGGTGCTCCTTTTTCAGAAGTGTCATTCTGGTAACAAAATCTCCCATGACAATAGTCAAGACCATTACATTAACTGTCTTGGTAGAAACCACAGTGTCTAGCATTGCTTGATTTTTCCAAGGGTTCAGCCAAGCCACACCCGAGATACTGGCATAAGTAACTACTATGGCATAATTTCTCCTGATGATGGGCTCTGAATTGGATGGGGCCACCCACATTATATAAGTAATGTCGAGGGGTTGTCTGCATATGTGAGGATGTACAGCCATGTGGGTGACCTAAGCTGAAAACTTAATGAGGTTATGATGATGCCACCAGATTATAGGCCAGTGAGTGTGACTGTATAGAGAAGATTCTTTTGAAGATCTACTGTTACTGTTAAGTAAGAAATAATTAACATTTTTGAGTCACTTTCACTGATATACATGGACGAACAAGGTAGATACCAAGCTTCTGAGACCCTAATGTAAGTGATGAACTAAAGGGGGGGGGGGGGGGGCATCCTTAAAAAGTAAGCTAGGAATGTTTTTGTATTTATTTTATCATTTACTTACCCAGGATATCCCAGCTGAAATTCTGCATTTTGTATTTAATGTGGTCCAACACCTATCTACATGTTTCAGCTGAGATGACTGACCCATAGGAAGGTAAAGCAACTTACTTAAAAGCACACATTGAATCCATAAACGTGTTACTCAAACATAACATCTCGATGGTCATATGTCAGCTATCTAAATACTATACAACAGAACCATTACTTTATTGTCATTCAGGGGCTGTGGGTGCACCCAATATTTTGCCCTCCTTTTTATGGATGCATAGCGGGAGGTATGCAATGTATTGCTAACAATAGGAGAAGGAGCAGCATTCCTCTCAACTGTCCCTGATTTCCAGGAACATTCCTGATTTTGTCTCACAGCTTTTCTCTGTCCATCATAAAATTTGTGTTTTTGTGATTGAACAGTGAGGACTGTAAGCACAAAATCATGCCAAACATTGTAGTTACAGGCCTGTTCTTCTTCAGAAAATGCATCTTACACTAATCCCCTTATTCTGTTATCTTTCTGACTGAATATTATCATTTTTAAGATGTGTCACTGATTTTGGATCTTTGTCCCTGATTATTTTAAGCCTTGCCCCTGATTTATGAGGCAAGAGGTTAAGAGGTATGAGGAGGTATGACTGAGCTGTCATTCACCTACAATATGTGGTCCATAAGAGCACAGATGGAAGCCAGCCATGGTGGTGTGCAGAGGGATGTGCTGACTGCCAACTGCCACTTGGGACTGGGGGGTGAAGGGTGGTTGGACAATACCTGACAGGGTGGGGGGGTGACTGGACCACAAGGCATACTTTTGGACTATATTACATTGGTCATCGCAGGGGCTGGGATGGGGGAGGGCAGTCCTCCAAACCATTTGGGAGGGTTTTATGCAGTGGCTTGGCAGGGATTGGGGATTGGGGTCCATGACATGATCAGGAATGGGGGTCTGCTTCTGTAGGTGGCATGGGGGATTGATATGGGTAGTGCTTGTTACCATGTTGTAGTATATGGCACACAACAGCACCTCAGCAGGTGCTTATAGTTGCTATATAGCTGTCTCCAATGCCCACGCTACCATCTCCCTTTCCCTGGTTACACCTCTCCAACCTATTCCACTGCTGCAAACCACTTAGACCAGCTCCTGTCTGGTCTAAGTGGTTACCGTTGATGCATCCATGGTGGGGCTTTAAAATTCCTAATAAAGGGGATGTGACAACCCCACCATGGTGCATTCCCACTTGCACCCTACTGCACTAGGTTGTTGGATGCAACCCCGGCTCAAGGGGGCTTTAATTCAGTTGTATCTGGCACAGATGCAGACCGTGTTATAAAATTGCATTTGCCACAAGTTGTGATGCAAATCCCAACTTGCATCAAACACCATTGACGCAACTCACTTGCATCTCTCTATGCCCTTTGAAAATCAGGCCCATTGTCTTTAAATAAAAAAACAGATAAAGGTTTTCAGTCCGAGTCACAAAAGTTCTGAGAATGCTGCAAGCCCCAGGTGCTCTGAACATATGATGCACGAGGCTTTCAACATTCACTCAGGTGGAGATTGGGATTCTCAGTCCTGTGCACTGTCTGCTACAAGTCAGATCAGCTTTTTCTGGTCTAGCTTGTGACATTCTTGGGTACCTTTTTTACGGGGCCTGTACCAAATTTTTGGTGCAAGCTGCCATAAATTGGAGAAATTGTTATAAGTGGGCCTGATCTTCTTGAATCGGGTGCAGCGTGCAGCACAGGTTTTGGTGCAGCTGCACTGACCACCAGGTTTGATGCAGGGCTTGATGCAAGTCCTATGTTGCCCTTTGTGAATCAGGCCCATCAACTTTTTTTTTGTCAACTTTGTTTCACCACAGTCACCAGCTGCCAGGAACTCCCTTAGGTGAGACACTCCTCAAGTGGCTCCTACTGCCCTGCCTGAAACCCTCTGACCAGGAAATTGGGGACAGAATCCTCCCTCATCATGGCCTCAGTGAGAGGAGAGGATCTGGGAGAGCTGGTCAGGTGTGGACTGGTGGTGGCCATGAGTACCATTACCTCGGTGTCTGCCTTCATCCTCCTGGCAGCTGGGGTTTTCCACCTTGATTTCACCCCAAAGAGGAGGACGTGCAGTGATGCCAGCATGCCAAGTCATGCACTGTTGCATGACTCACATAGGGCTCCACCTCCTCCTGAACCCCTCTCAAGTGGTTCCAGATACAGAGGCTACCAGTCACCACTGGGCAGCAGTGCTGCACTGAGAAACCATGGAATGCCTCCCAGGAGAGGAGAGGAGAGGAGAGCATGCCAATGGCTGCTATGACCCAACCTCACTCCCAAACCCAGGTCACTGGCATGTCGCAAGGGGTGGCATCCCGCTCCTCAGCCCTCAGTGCCACCAGGCTGGCTCAGGACCGTCAACTTAAAGGCATAATTTAGACAAATGGAAAGGAGTTCACCAACATAACCCTGTTCTAGTATTTGCATTTGGGTGGGGATGAGACATATTCCTTCCACAGGCATCGGTATGCAGTAGAAGGCAGTGACCATAGCAGTTTATGGTCCTTCTAGGCCTTTTAACATACATTTTATTTATTTATTTTGAATTTGCTGCTTAGGACAGGTACACTGAGCTGAAGCTCATTTCAAGTAGAAGGGATTATAAAAGGTAAATTGGGAGGCAACCAGTCCAAGTAATACAGCAAAAAGATGGGACTCATACACTGTGTACAAAAAGTAAGTATAAGGCAATAGCAGAATGGGAGCAGAAAAAAATCAAAGTAATAAGTACACTGGCCATGTAAAAATCAGTCAAATACAATCAATCAATCAAAGTCGTTATTCATACAGGTGGTCACTGGTGAGCAGAACTCATTTACAAGAAGGATCTGTTATATTTCAAGTATATACATATATAGATTCCATACGCAAAGCAAGGATAATACATTGTACAGATAGGGCACTGCCCACATAGAGGATTAAACAGGGACAGTAAAGCAAATAACAAGCAAGGTTGACTCCAGACAAGGGTTGAGATAAAAAAATATGGTATACAGACCCCAAGGGTAGGTAGGGTCATAACTGTATAATAGGAGAAGGATGAGGTAGCACAGAGTAGAAGGAGCAATATGAGGGGAATGAAGTAATAAGTGCAACGCTAACACAACATATGGTCAAACTGCTTCACACTAGTTATTAGGTGAAATTGCGCTCGAGTCTTGAAGGTGGCCACGGACAGGATTCAGGCTTGGGGGCTGGCTGGGAACGAGTTTGGGGCTGGAAGGGGACAGACAAAGCAATTGCATACTTTGGTCACTGCTTGCGCATATAGCACCTTAAAATTAGGAAAAGAGGTAAGGACATTCAGTTTAAGTGTCCTTTGCAGGTTGTTCCACAGGATGGGCAACGTGAAGCTAATTGCTGCCTTACCGAATCGGGAGTTAATTCTGGGTATTATGAGGGAGATATAGGAGTAGCTTCGAAGCACGTACTTTTCTGTAATGCTAAGAGGTAGGCAGCCAGAGATATATGGGGGTAGTTTGCTTATAAGGGCGCAGTAGATCCAGAAAGCAGCGTTTTTGTGGCATCTAAGTGTAAGAGAGGTCCACCCCACAGCCGCGTACAGGGCACAATGGTGGGTAGAATTAGGGAGATCCGTAATACACCAAATTGCACAATGATACAGCATGTCCAGTTTGGTCAGTTGGGAGGTGGAACCATGGCTATATAAAAAATCTGCATAATCCATCAGGTAAAGGAAGGTGGTTTGGACCAGTCTTACTTTGGCGTCTTTAGTCAGGAATTGTTTTAGCCTATAGAAAAGACCAAGCCTTTGCCTTAATTTTTTCAATAAGTCTTCGATGTGCTCAGAGAAGACGAGTTTGTTATCGATCCATACTCCCAGGTATTTAAATTTGGTAACGAATTTCAGCTCTTCTCCTAATAATGTACTAATTTTAGGGGCAAGACGCACAGGATGTTCAATTGGGTGGATGGGCAAGTGGAGAGAAGAACATAGCATTTGTTTTTTGGCATTCAGAAGTAATTTTTTGTGGATTAGCTGGCTCTGTAGGAGGTCAAATTCAGTTTGTAGGTTTTTGCAGGCTGCCTTTGGCATGGGCCAACTGGTGTAAAGGACCATGTCATCTGTGAATAGGTGGATATTGGTGTTTTTTATATTATGACTGATTTCATTTATATAGATTGCGAATAGAAGTGGGCCAAGGATAGATCCCTGGGGTACTCCATGTAAGAGAGGTTTGAGGGGGGACAGCTCACCTTCCGCTTTGACTTGTTGGAATCGTCGTGTCAGGTAGTCAAAGAACCATGGCAGGGAGGCAGAATCCACTCCAATGGTGTGCAGTGAAGAGGGAAGTAGGGTATGGTCAATGGTGTCAAAGGCTTTGCTTAGGTCTAAGAAGACTGCACAGGTGAAGTTCTTTGCATTGAGGGCTCTCTGCCAGTCATCCATGACTTTAGCCAGAGCTGATATAGTGCTATGTTGTGCTCTGAATCCAGATTGCATAGGGTTCATTAAGTTTGATGACTCCAGGAAGGACCTTAGCTGTCCATTCACAATTTTCTCCAAAAGTTTGGAGAGCACAGGTAGGAGAGATATGTGCCTGTAATTGTTGAGATTGCCTGGATCACCTGATTTGAGGAGCGGGATGACATGAACGGTCTTCCAGATGGGCAGCAGGATACCCTGTGAGAGGGATAGATTGAAAAGGTGGGCAATGGGGGTGGCAAGGATGTGGTAGGCAATTTTGAGGAAGTAGGGGTCCAGTAAGTCTGCACCTGCACTTTTTCTGGTATCCTGGTATAATAGGAGGTCTTCAACTTCTTTTAGTGAGGTTGGTTGGAGCTTGAATAGGGCTGATGTAACAGTGGGTAATTGGGGTGAGCAGTCTGATGTGGAGTGTATCTTGCAGGCTGGGGAATTATTGAATGCTAGGCCAGCTGTAGTAAAATGGTTGTTGAAGGAATCTAGGATCTCACTCCTTTCATTAAGTGTGGTATTGCCATGGGTTATTTTGTTCGGGAGGGAATTGCCTGTAGAGTGTCCCATCAGGTCCTTTATAGTGCACCAGAACTTACAGAGGTCCAATGAGGCATCATCGAGTTCTGAACAGTAAAAGGAAGCCTTTGCTTCTTTTATCGTTTTAGTGCATTGGTTGCGTGCTTTTCTGAAAAGGTTCCAATCATTATGTGTGTTGAGTTTATGAGCCCTTTTCCAAAGCTTATCTCTCTCGAAAAGCAGGGATCTGACTTCGGGGGAGAACCATTTGTTGTTTTGGTTCTTTGTGCGGACTTTGGTCAAGGGTGCATATTTGTTTAAGGCCCCTGATAGAATGTTATGAAAGATGTCAAAGGCAGCAGTGATTGATTTAGCTAAATAAAATTCCTGCCAGCGTAAGGAGAATTTGAGGTCATTAATATAGGCAGCTATGTTGAAGTTACGTCTTGATCTCTTCAGAGAAAATTTAGATGCAGCGTGAGGTTTGTTAAACTACCTTGTTCCTCCCATAAAACAATGGTCACTGATGTCAGAAAAGAAGGTTCCAGCATGAGAGAAGCGGTGTTGTTTGCTTACTAGTAGGACATCCACAATGGTGCTTTTTTTGCTGGTTTTTGTTGTTGAGGCAGTTTGGCTCATTGATAAGCTGGATCAAGTCTTGGGCATCACAAATGGTGATGAGTGGAGCAGCTGCTTTGGATAGCCAGTCAAGGTTGATGTCACCAAGGATGATGGTTTTGAACGATCCTTGTTCCAAAGTATCGCTAAGGTGTGATAAAAGTTTTAGGCCAGCAGAAGGGGGCCTATAGCATCCTATTAGCTGGACGGCACACGTCTGGTTAATTTCCACTTTGAGGGCGAGACATTCATATTCATTAGCAACAGAAGATGCACTAGTGCAATAGGCTGAGAGTTTATTTTTTATATATATGGCCACACCACCTTCTCTGGTGTGCCTATCAGCCTTGAATAAGGCGTAACTGGGGATGTTTACTTCTGCGTCAGTAGTTGACAGTTTGAGCCACGATTCAGAGATCACTAATATATCAGGAGAAATGTGAGATACCCAAGCTTGGATAAGGGTTAATTTTTTTAGTAGGCTACATGCATTAATATGCACAAAGCTCAAGCCTTTTAACAAGGGCAAATCTGAGGGTGAGGTGAATGGTACTGGAAGGCCAGGATTTAGCTCTATATTACCTGAGCATAGAAGGAGGAGAAAAAGGATTTTTCTGAGTGCAGCAGAGGATATTTTAGGAAACCTGGTCTTGACCCTCGGTTTATGCTTGTTGATGTTGTGCAATATGATGTTCCCATTGAGGAAAGCACTTACTACAGATGCAGCTAGCAGAACTCGGAGTGAGTGATACCTGGGAGTACAGGTATACTGTGAGATAGGGATCGTAGTCTGTTTATGTAGTATCGAGTATGTGCCACTTGGGCTGGATACCCAAATATAGGGGTGCAGGCTAGTATCCTTGGACTTGCAGGGACAAGCGGGCGAGAAGCAGCCGTTAGTCATAAGGCACAGAGTAGGAGTATAGCCCATGCAAGGTGCCAGTCTGTTGGACATATACAGACCAGCCAGAATTCCTAGTAGGAGAGGCCATATACAAAGCCATAGGAGACCCCACATTTTGTGTTTGGAGGTAGTGTATTATGTTCTGGCTGCCTAAGAGAAAATGGAAAAGGGCTGTTAGTGCAATGGAAGTATCAGAAAGACAGGGCTAAGGGGGTGGGTGGTGAGCCTGGTGGAGATTTTTCTTGGCTATAGACACAGTACCCTTATAGTATTGAAATTGGGATGTGGTTTGCCGAGGTTGGGCACAGAGTGGTGTGATTGGTGAGCCCAGATAGGGAGGGGCGTTTCTAGGAAAATGGGCTGGAAGTGATGTATTTAATAAATGGTGGGGGTGGGGAGGGTGGGTGTAAAGTTGTGGCAGATGATGTACCTTTTCTGGCCGAGGAGTCTGGGGCTGTGGATCTGAGTGGTGGCTGAGGTGGCGCCAGCCACCCGCTGGCCGGGAGTACCCGAGGCTATGCTGGTGGGAGCCTGGGAGTGTGTTCCATGGCTGGAAGGAGAGAGGAGAGCAGAATTACGTAGGGTTGTGGACAAAGGGGCAGACAGGCAGCAGAGGTATTTATTAAGCTACACAAAGAAGTGTGTATTCTTTTGGCACCCAAAGTATGGAGTCAGTACAAAGGGTCAACAAAAGAGCTGTAAACACTTAATCCTGAACCCTAGACTTTAACAAAAAGGCAGAATGTGCAGTAGACAGTCTTAACAATAAAATCATAATCAATTACAGTCTAATTCTGAGGCAATTTTCAGAGTAAAAAATGGCTTTTCCAAGGACCAATATGGACGCCGCCTGCAAAGGCACTTGCGTTCCGATTGGTTGTATTGATTGTATTCAGAGTTAAACAGTACAGAGGATGTCTGTTTAGAAGAAGAGGAACACCTAGCACCAACCACTTCACCATAACCCCCAGCATTACCTAAGGGCCTGAGAAGGAACCAGAGGCTAAACTACAACCAGCCAAAAAATGGACAAGGTGGGTGGGGGGTGGGCAGGAAGAGGAGGAGGAGGTGGAAGAGGTTGTGGAAGGGGCAGAAGCCATCAGGGATGGAACCAACAAAGCTACCACAGGACAGTATACCAGTAACTAATGTAATCAACATCTTGAAATATGAACTCTCAGAGATGGAACTTGATAGTTTAAATAAAGGTATTTCCTTTTTGCCCATGCGGAGATTCAATTTGTTTAACACAATCATTGTTTGCAACAAATTTGTGTGGAATTTGGGACTCAAATCATTTTTCGACAGAAGAAATGGCTAATGAATCAACAGAAGGGTTAAGTCAGAATTCTGACACACCTATTGAAACAGAAACTGCTGATAATTTTGATCATTTGAGAACATTCAGACCTAAATCCACTTTCTGTCCACCATTGTCCCCAGCATTGCAAACCTTTTTGAAAAGCTGCAAGAGATACTTGAACATTCTGGACAGAATGGTTACAAATAATGGTTGCATCGAGTATAATTTCAGTAAAACAGAAAAGATGGGACTGATAAATTAGGGTTGAATACTGAGACAATCATTAAGCCTGCAGACAAGGACGGTTCCATAGTGAGTATGGATATAGAAATGTACAATATGGAAGTGTGTAGGCAGTTAAATGACAAAGTTTTCTATAAAAAGGTTTCCACAGACCCAACTCCAAAATTAAAAAAAAGAAATTGTTGAACACCTGGTACAGGTGAGAGACTGGGGCTGGATATCTGAGGAAACCTTTGAATATTTAATTGCTGACAATCCAGTTAAAGCTTGTTTTTACTGTCTACCAAAAGTACATACATGTTTGGTTAACACCCCAGGCTGCCCCATAGTATCGGGGAATAACTCCTTGACAGATCCTCTTTCCAAATATGTTGACTTTCACATCAGTGGTTTGGCAAAAGAAATCCCCTTCATATATATGTGACACTGGGGACATTTTAAATGTATTAAACTATATTGAAATACAGGATACAAGTATTTTTGTTACATTAGATATCGAATCTCTATATTCTAACATATCTCGTATGGAAGGCTTGGATTCAATGAGACATTACTTAAATAAAAGAGAGAGAGAGAGATCAAGGACCCCCCACTGAGATGCTGGTATAGTTAGCCATGTATTTACTTAAATATAATACATTTTTTTTGGACAGCCAAGACATACAACAAAAAGGGACTGCAATGGGGGGGGGGCATGTTTAGCCCAAGCTTTGCAAACATGTAACTGGGCAGGTGGGAGGATGAGTTCATTATGTCTCCTGAGAATAATCAATTCCTGAACAGAATAGATCTGTACTGCAGATTTATTGATGATATACTTATAATATGACAGGAACTGAAGAAGAGCTATCTGATTTTGTTAAATATTTGGAATCCCGCAATGAGAATCTAAGCGTTTCATTATCCTTTAGTGCGTCACAAATCAATGTTTTGGATTTGATTATTGTAAAGGATAGTAAAGGGGGTATAAAAACAGACTTGTACAGAAAGCAGACTGATCAAAACACCCTTCTGCAGGCCACCAGCAGTCACTCATACCACACTACTGCAGCTATTCCAAAAGGACAGTATATATGAATTAAAAGGAACTGCAGTAACAAAGAAATTTACAACATTAGGGCTTCTGAACTAGAAAAAAAAAACTAGAGGAGAGAGGTTACCCACAACATTTCATATGTAAAGCCAGGAATGAGGCTGATAACATAGAGAGGTCAAAGGTCATTATACCCAAGGAAAAGAAATGAGAGAAGGAAGACCTCAGAATGAATACATATACTGTAATGCACAATCCAAATAAGTAGGAAACATCATTCAGAAACATTGACACATGGTAAGCTTAGACCCAGGTTTACAGGATCTGAGAAATATACCCCCCAGAATGATACACAGAAGGGGTATGAATCTCAGAGACATTCTAGTACACTCTGTCCAACCAATGATGGAATCTGCCAGAATGTGGTCACCAAACAGACAAGACAGATGTTATAAATGTGGAAATTGTAAATTGTGTACTACTCTTAGGAACACTAAAACTTTTAATAATCCTAAAATGGGTCAAGATACTAAAGTTAGAGGTTTCATTACATGTGCTACATAGGGCTTTATATACATGGTCATTTGTTCCTGCAAAAGCTTTTACATGGGTAACACAAAACATCAGTTCAAACAATGTATAGGTGAACAACTTAAAGAAACAGAAAACAGGGATTGAAAAAATACTATTGCTGTACATGTGAATCAAGCAGCCAAATGACAGGAACATAAAATCAGTTTTTAAGGGGATAGAAAAGCCCATTAAAAGTCCAAGAGGGGACAACTACAATAATGTTCTCCTGAAAAGGGAGCAATACTGGATTTTTTCTACAGGGGCATGGAGAAACCAGGTCTAAATGAAAAATAGAATTAAAGCCTACTTTGAAAAAAATGACCCCTCCCCCTGCATCACTGCTTTAAGAATGCATATAATCTTTGCTATACTCTGTGATTACTGTCATAATTAATTTGTGAATTTTGAAATGGTTGTCTCTTTATAACATATGGCAATATAACAAGTATTTTATATTTTTAGGGCATCTCACCCATGTTGGCACAAGGATCTCTTATCCAAGTAGCGAGTTTTTTAAAAGGGACACCATGACTGAACAAAACACAATAACTATGGACTCACTGAAAAGTGCAAAAGTCTCCTACTAAAAAAAATGGTATTTCATTGTAAATATGTTTTTTTATCTAATTGAGTCTCAAAGATAAAGCTGGTTGTTGTATATTTATGAAGTTTGTGATGCTGTATTCATGTTGCATTGTTGCTGTGTATATTTATTTTGATGTTTGATGATGGTTTTTATGTATATATTTTAAGCACGTGGCACTTTTATATACATTGTCACTTTAATTATATATCTATTTAATAGCAGCCGAGTAAGAGAATGTCATCCTATGATTAAGAGCCAGGGGTCGTAAAACATATCAGGAGACTTCCTGTTCTAATGTGCAGAGAGAGGGCGATCTTGGAGAATCTTGGAGAGAGCTCTCAGCTTTTTAATGTGCATGCACCTTGTCAAGAATAAACTGAAGCCCTACTGTATTTGCATCAAACCTCAAGACTTCAAGTAAATTTATTTCACTGACTATTAAGGAGAGATTTTGTTCCGTTGTTATATCCTTGTGCACCAGTCAGTTGTTTTGGTTACTTGCATCTACTCATTTTTGGACCAGGTACCATCACCCAGGTGCAGCCTTATATTTTGCTATAAACTCTTAATATTATTTTACACTATTGAAATTGCTGCTAATAAAATATTTTATGCTTGAAGCTGCAGTTAAAATCTTCAGAGCAAGTAACTGATAAAAATAACGGTCAACACAAACTAGAGTGTATTAATTCAGTTCCATTTCAGTATACCCTGCTGTGTTAAACTCTAAAAGGTTAAGTTGATTTTTTATATGCCCTAGTTGAATGAATTATAGATTTAATAATTTAATGATTTATAGAGTTAAAAAGTGTCAGATAGATATTTCGCTAATTACTTTAAGAGAATTTTAGAAGTCCTTAGGAGGTCTTATAGCATATAATTAACTGTGTTACATCTATGTAAGCAATAAGACATGACAGGGTGTGCATGGAACAGATTTTACCACACAGCCAGGGGCGTAATAAGGCACTGGACCTTGGCCGAGTGCCTTTAGCCCCTGGCGTGTGGTAAAATCAGTTCCATGCACACACCTGGAGTGTCTTATTGTGCTTATAAAATGGGACCCTACCTTTATTTAACTGTTTGCAGTTAGAGAAATATTGTTTGTATGTAAAAAAAAACATATAATGATGCTAATGTATGATAAAATAGTCCTTCCGTGGACATGTTTTAATATTCATGAGGTCATTTGCATAATATTCATGAGGTCACAACTGCCAAACCACTGTGAGAAGAAAGACGGAACAGGCGAACTGCATCTGGAATTAGAAACTGGGGAGGCAGCAGGCAGCTGTTCTTGGCATTTACCGAGTTTATCCCAATCAACAACATCGAGGCAATCACCATGTTTCAGGTGGGGTTTGTTGTTCAGCAATGTTAGAAATGAAGATGAGGCGCGTAGCTGGAGCATGGCTAAAAGTCCCGTTTACCTCTGTGCAGTGAGGAGGGTGGGGAGGTAAACACAGTGCCAGCCACGCCGCTTTCCTCTTCACTTCCTAATGTAGCAGCAGAACGACAGTTAAGAAGAAGTCTTGTCTGGGCAAAATTGCCCAATGCACCTCACAGACTTACAGGCTGCAGAGTGAAGTCATCTGGCACCTGATGCTGTAGACACCACCGTGCAGTTTCTCTCGTGTTCTCCAGTTGCAGAGAGTGGGAGGGGGTGAAGAGTTTTGAAGGGAGTGAGCGAGCGGGTTCAGCTTTTAGCGAGGAAACAACCATGGCGGCATTTTTAAATGCCAACGTTCTAAGGCTTGATGATTTCAGCCTTTTTACTGCCGTCCTTTTTTTTCACCATGCATGGAACATATTTCATGCATGGTGAGCTTGAACTCTGATTGGCTGATTTAGCCTACCCATTTTATAATTGGAGTTGATATATGAATGTTCCTTCTATCAGTGTATTTTTGGAACTGTAGTATAAAATGAGTCCTATAACCCTGTTAAGGATTGTAAGGATAAGGGCTATGGCACCTGGATAACAAGACTGCTGTGGAACAGCAAAAAAAGGCTAATAATTTAGATTCCAACATGGAAGATGAGAGGAACAAGAAAGTTTTCTTTTACTGTTGAACAGAGATTAGAATAACTAAGAGTGTCTGGTGATAACTGGAGAGATCTGGAGTCAGAAAACCAAGTGTACACAAGAGAGACTTTGGTTAATCAGGAAGAGTCATTTTACAATGGATGAATAAGTGATAAGCAAATTTGGACATTTGTTTATTTTTATTTGTTTTTCTCTGTATTTATGACCTTTGTTGTGTTTCCTAGGATATATTTGTAAAAAGAAGATATCTGCTAGTCTACAGAAAAAAAAAAAAAATAAAATATAGTTGGAAAACAAATGAAAAGCAAGATAAAGCTAACACCAAAATGGTGGGTGACAGTGAATTGACAAAAATTACACAATTTTTACGCCCCATTGATAATCATGTAAAATTAAGGGGGAATAAAATAATAGTAAAAATAACTTAAATCCCAGATTGACATCTTAACTGCTAAATAGGCAGGAGGCAGTATAGCGCAGTGGTCTAAGGCTCTGAGCTGCAAATTTGGTGACATCCAGCAGACCAGACTTGGGTTTGAATCCCACGGCTTCCACTTGCATACTGTGTGACCCTGAGCTAGTCACTTAACCTCCTTGTGCTCCCAGGTCGCTCCTGTAAAAAAGCTTTCAGCTTAGTGTGCTATACCTGGTTAAACAATTAAAAAAAAAATAAAAATAGTTGTTATTTGGTACAGTTATCCTCACGCCGATTATTAACAGAAATTAGAATATTAGAGGATACAGTAGGTAATAATCAGTGTAAAGCTACAAAAAAAGATTCACCCATCAATTTGATTGACACCACTGGTCCTGAATTACATGGATCTGAATTGGATATTACAATCAAATCAGTTGATATTGATCAAGATAAAAGAAGTTTTGATGGAGTATTTAAAGATACATGTCCCAAAGGCACTAATGATGTAATGGGGGTAAATGGTACCATTGGTACTAATTATGTGAATGCTGATAATGGTGAAATTACAGGAAATGTAATATGTAATGATGGAATGCTAAGACCAGAAGCTGAGGTTAATAGAGTAAATGATGGAGTAATTAAGAAATCACCTATCAGAAAAGTAGTTGGTAATGAGGAATCTTCTCCGAGAAAGTTTGATTCTTTTCTCACTCCTTATATGAGTAAACATAGTCTGGATTATCCTTCTAGACTACATTGGGATATATCACACATATGGTCTATGGCCCAAGGTGAAGATATGCAAACAGAGAAACAAAATGAGAATGCAAGTAAGGTTAATGATGACAAAATTTTATTAGTGAAGACTGAGAACCTGAAAAAGGAAATACAATTTGGGAACTCACAGCTTCTAGAATTAGTAACATTATTTTGTACATTTATTGGGTTACGTACAAATAATTTTAATATTTGTGCTGATGGATATAGCAACAATACTGAGAGAGAAACTACAAATCCAGTAAATTACTCCAGTATAAATGTCAAGAAAACAAAGGAGGGAAATAAACAACAGGAAAAAGACAAACAGAATGAAAAATCAATAAAATCAATTACAGAAGAAGAAGGGAATAAAGAAATTAATGAAATAGAAGCATTGATAATGGAATTGAATCAAAGGAAGGAACAACTAAAGAATATCAATACAGGTTAGCAATGTAATTAAAAGTGATAATAAAATAAAAAAAAGAATCATTACTGAGCTAGTAGTTGATGAGACAACAGACATAACTAAAAACAAAACAAAAAATAATTTGAATGATAGAGAAAATAGTAATGAAAAAAATCCAAAAAAAGCAATAGTGACAAAATTACTAAAAGGGTTAAATACTGCTGGAAAGTTAATAAAAATATATAGATAGAACAGAAGAAAGCTTATTAGAAGATAGAAAAGAACATCTAATTCAACCAGATGATATGCTACCCACAATCTACAATAAAGGAATACTGAAGTTCAGAAAAGAAAATACATATATGTTGAAGCTGGCTCAAGATATAACCTGGTTA
Organism: Neoceratodus forsteri; assembly: GCA_016271365.2. Classification (NCBI taxonomy): domain Eukaryota; kingdom Metazoa; phylum Chordata; order Ceratodontiformes; family Ceratodontidae; genus Neoceratodus; species Neoceratodus forsteri. The sequence goes on from CM057453.1 coordinate 83,510,293, forward strand.
AAGGAATTGTAGGAAATAAATTGGGCTATGAAAATATAAAGTTGCATATAACAAAACCTTTAAAGACTGGGTGTGTGCTATACTAGGAAATGCAGAAAAAAGTAGATAGTTACTTAAAAAAGACTGCTTCACAGAAATTGGTTTAACCCTTGATGCTGCAATGAATGAATGTATAGAAAATGTGTCAGGTAAAAGGAATGAAATATATGAGATGAATTGAACAAAAAAGATCTGGCATCAGTGATACAACCAGGTATTATGGCATACTTGAAACCAATAGAGACGGAACATACCCCTAGGAGAGGTGAGATAGGTGAACATTATAGAAGAGGAAACAAGCAAATAGGGGTTCGTATAAGTAATAGTCAAATTCTGGACTCAGAGGATTCTATAGAATCTGAATCATAAACTTCAGTAGAGAATTCATTAAAAAATAGCATAAGTTCAATCAGTACTGTAGCTATCTTGAGACTCCATTAATTGACTGAATGCAAAAAATAAGGCAGAGGAGGTAATAACACTTCTGATCTGGAACATACAGTAGCTGGGTTAAAATCTAAATTAGAGGATAAGACATGGCTATATTAGGTGGCAGATTTCTTTATATTATTATTTCAAGAAACATTAATGAGAAACAATGAAGTGCAGCTGTTGGAAGGGTTTAGAGCATGGAATCTCCTTGCATATAACAATAGTAAATATGGTAGAGCCAAGGGTGGACTGGTCATTCTTATAAATACCTCCTTAAACTTAAAATGTTGAGAATCAAATTTATATAATAGATTTTATATGTATCTGCTTTTGACAGTTGGCAGTAGGTTTTTGGTAATATTTAATACTTATTTCCCACCAACAATTACATTGGATGATTTTAAAAATATGCTTAATAAAATAAGGAATGACACAGAAGCATTAAATTCCCGGTTCCCAGGTATTATTATTTTTTAGCAGGCAATTTAAATGCCACACTAGGAAGTGAAACTGAATCAAAAACAATAGAGTTGTTTACTGATGACACTTTAAATATTCCAGTTAGACAGTCAAAAAATTAAGTTTCAAATCCCAGGGGTAAAGGCCTTCTAAAATTTCTTGACAAATATGACCTTCGTGTTGTAAACTATGGTGGTGTCAGTAAAACAACCCCCTCCCCCCCGAGTTTGCACTGTTTTGACAATCTGGGCAAAATCCTTCTTCTCCCCTCTGTCTCTTGAGTCTACTGCAGTAGCGCATACTGTCCCCTTTCTCCTTTTCTGTCTTTTTCCCATTTTCTACCCATGTGGACTTGGCCACTCACTTGAGTATGTCCTGCATTCTGCACTTCCCTGCTTTGTTTCTTATTTTATGTCCCCTTTCTGGTTGCTGAAACATTTGCTGAAACATTTATTCATATTGCAGCACCTGTTTGTGCCAAAATGGGGTTACTGAATCTTTAAATGCAGAGCCTGGGTGTCGGTATTTGCCCATGTTATTAAATACCAAGTCCCCTTTTTTCCTGCTGTGCTGGCAGAAAAATGATAGACAGAATTGAAAATGCAGTACTGGCAGACACTGAATAAAGCCTTTTGCAGTATGCTTCATTACAGTGGGTCTTCTGCAAAACAGGATTCTGCAGAGCTCAGATCCACTGCATCGTGAAGTACTGAGTCAGCATTGCGGCTCTTGCGAACCACCATCTAGTACCCTGTCACAGACCTGTATGACAGGTTGGGTGGAGCACTTGGAATAAAGCAAAACTGCTCTAACCACCTGTTAATTCTGGTGACAGTGATAGTTTTCTCTATCTAAAAAGCACCAGGGAAACCAGGGATATTATGTTCTGGCGGCTCCTGGTTTAGCGCCAAACACAAAACTAAAGTGTTTTCACAGAGAACTGTGAAAAAGAAAAGTATAGCTGCAACTGTATCATGCTTAAAAGCGCTTGTACATTTGCTTAAATCCCGAACTGACAGCTGTCAGTTCCACCAATATAAAATATAAACAAAGGGTGTTTCCCCTATCTTCTTTGAGGTTTGCAGAGTATTAAAAAAAACTGTGCTTTGTAAATAATATTAGAAATACAGATACAGAGTTCTCTGAGCTATTTTTATTTCTTTCCCTTTTGGTTTGCTTTGTTGTAGCTGAATGCTTTACTAATGAATGTTCTTACAAAGGAAAGAACATATTTTGCTTAAAGCAAGGCACCCTCTGTTTATTTATGAGTATTACTTTATTGTGGCAACTGTATTATTATCATTTTTTTTTACTAAGCATAGTCCCAAATGCTAGTCCCCTACATACCTAGGCAGAGTGTGGAATAGCTGTTTCTCCTCTGGAAGTCTGTGGGGTGTTGTTTTCTAGGGAGCCAGCAGTCTCAATCTCAGTTTTTTTATGGGATGGTCACTGTCAGTCACTGGGAGGTGGGCAGAGCTTAGTAATCAATTATTCAGAGTTTGTCTATTTTTCCAGTATTTTATATTCTATTAAAGCTGGAAATGATTATTATTACAAGTATGCGAAATGCCTTAATGTAATAAGATCCTTCTGATCCCCCATTCATTTGTATAGCATAGCATTTATACTGTAGTAGTTTAGGGTGGATCAGGTGACCAGATTGTCCTATAAAAAGGACCCTCCCTAAGGTCTATCAAATCAGTTCTGCTGAGGAGGTTGTGCCAGGAGGATCACTGGCTAACATAGAGCTTAAGTGGACAGTGTGATACTGAATGAATTCCACTCTGTAATTGCTTGATTTTGTTTGCTGTGATTTCATTTTGTTTTCTTTTCCTAAAGTTTTATTTTCCATTGTATATTTTGCTAATAAAAGGACTCCCTAGTTGGTGTGCTTCAAACTCTACATCTGTGTCTGTGTTATCCATCCCACATCTCATCACATAAAAGGATGTGTAGAAAAAGATTGGGTAGGAGAAATAACATTTCCCAAACCTACAGCAGGCTGTGATTTGGACCTTTGTATTACTGATGCACTGGAATTTAATAGAGTAAATTACTTAACAGTACATACGATATGGGAAAGTGATCACTTTCTACTAAGTTGCAATATTAAGATAGATATTAAAACATGCCCAAGGGACTTAAAAAGATAAAATGAGGTGAATCTTAATATGTATATTAGATATGGAAAAAGAGTGAAATGGAATTCATATACAATGTCAACAGCTGATAAAGTAATTAATAGTATGGATTCACTGGAGCTTCTAAATAAATTAAAAAAGCATAGAGATTATGGATGCAGACTTTGCTATAAATTAATTTTTGGAGTTTATGGATAGATTAGAGTCCAAAAAGGCTAAATTATGAAGAAGCAAAGCAAAGACTGAAGTTGGTATAACTAATACATGGTTTGAAAAGGACTGTATAACATTAAAAACAGAGAAATAAATAAGATTGGGAAACTACCAGGAAGAACTACGAAACCACCTGTTTTGCTTACTTTAAAAATATAAAAACTGAATATAGGAGAATATTGCATCTTAAAAAAATAACTATAAAAAATCTCTGTGGAAAAAAGTCCAGGAAGCTTTGTGGATCAAGGACATATAGACCTCTTGGACTATGGTAGTATTTGTATGTGACTAAAAGAATATAAGATATACTATTCAAGGTATGATTTTTGTAGAAGAGTGGGTTATGCACTTCAAAAATATATATGTATATACACTGTAAGTGGAGTGATACCGGCACTTTGGTAAATATTGGGATCTGGCCAGGGACAATCATGGGACAAAACATAGTGGCACACAGCAAAGCAGGTAAAACATAGCCGCCTGCAATGTCTGTATACAATAACATCACTGACCCAAACCTCATGGGCAGTACAATGTGTTAACAGCCCTGGTGACTAGCGAGTCCCTCATCCCACCCACTGAACGTCGGTCCCAGGAACAGTAACAGCAGCCAGCCCCAGTGTGAAGGCCAGTCCCCTCCAACCCACCACTGCCAATTGCTGGCACCTGTGTCCCATGATACAAAAAACAAAATAATGATATTTGGTATTAAAACAAAAAATAATAATACATGGATAATAAATGGGAAAAAGGTTTGAAAAAGAAAAAGAATGTAAATTTTTAGGTGTGAAATTTGAGCAAAATCAGTCATCGAAATCTTGAATGAATGAAGCAAAGGATAAGGGTCATAAAAGTATAAATGCAATTGGATCATTTGTGTGCAAGCTCGCTAATAACTCCTTCAACGCTTTAAAAAACTCTTTTGAGGCAAAAACAATTAGACAATGTATAGCAGTGAAATCTGGGTTTTGAATTTATAAAAACTATAATATTGAATCAATCCAGAATCTTTTCATTAGAAGTTCATTAAATTTGCCTAGAGATTGTCTGACTTTGTTTCTAAGATTGGAAACAGGGATGCTGTCTTTGGAAACAAGAATAGTTCATTAGAGCAATTAAGTTCTGGGTTCGTGTTTTAAATATGGAGAGTAACAGATTACATAAGATGTGCTGGACAGAATGCATAAACAATTTACAATATGGAACATGTGAAGAAAATTGGTTTACTAGATTAAATAATAGTTATAGAAAAATAGGGCTGAAAGATAAATGGTCAAGGAAAGCCACTAGTAACCCAGAAAGTTTTATACAAGAAGTGAAACAAAGGATTCAGGATACCGCTATACAAAAGGATATTGAGAAACTATGTGGTATAGATAATTTGGGTCTGTATGTACAAATAAAACCAAATTGGGGTGTGGAAAAATATCTATCTTTATGTGAAAATAAATTCCACAAAATGTATTAAGTAAACTTAGATTAAGTATTCTTTGTGGATTGCAAATGTGGCTATCAGTTATCAATAACCCAAAAATAATGTATGTAGGTGTTCAATAGGGAGTACACAATTTGTTATACATTTGATAATGTCAGAAGAAAGATCTAAGTGTATTACACCATTGTTATTTAACAAATCTATCTTAGGAGGTATTGAAGCCTGTATTTATCTTTTGAAATTTGATCATGTTAAATTAATATATGGAATGGCCAAATGTATTTCAGCTTCAAAGAGGTTTTTCCCTAGGAAATTTTAAATTTTAAGTGATTATGGTTATCTAACTGGGATTTGGATGTATTACAGTATTACGATTGTTAGGTGTATCTGTATACGACATAGATTGTTTTTTTTTTAAATCATTTTGTTCAAAATTGAAATGTAACAAATTTGATGAAATGTTATCCATTTATATAAATAAGCTTGAACATTGAACCTTGAACTTAGTAGAACTAAAATGCATAGTAATGTATAGTCATAACCAACCTTATGCTGTTGTAATAGTCATAACCAACCTTATTCTGTTTCTAGTCTTATTGCATTTTATTTTATTTATTTTTTTATTTATAGAAGTCTAGAATTACAAAAATACCTTTGATCTGAGGCTCTTTTACAAAGGTTCCATGTCACAAGAACAGACAATACAGTTTATGAAATTACAGAGTAAGACAGTCATGATGCCAAGTGGTTATAACAACTTGGTTTCAAGTACAAATTACATGACATATTACAATCACAACAGGAGGTTTATTAAAACATAAGTGAGGGGAAAGAGAGAGAATGGAGTGGTACAGAGAATAGCAGCCTAGAGAGCTTTGTCAGGACAGAGTATTTTGAGTGTAAAAGTTGAGCAAGGGAAAAAATAAAGAATAAAGAAGTGCTAGGAGTGGGGTCAGCATGGGCAGTGGAGGGTAGGGGCAGCTGCAGAAATGATAGTCGCTCAGCTAAGGCAATCACAGGTACTAGAAGCTATGAGAGAGTGACGAAGGCTCTTCTTGAAGGTGCCCAGAGTTGGTGAGGCAGTGATGTCACTGGCAAGATTATTGAGCCAGCTGGGGGCCTGTATGAAAATGACCTTTGTCCTTGGGTAGTACAACAATGAGGGATTTGCAGTAGTTGTGGTTTAGAGCTCCTGGTGTTGCAGCTGATTACTCTGGTCTTAAGAAGGGAGCAGACTCCTGGGGGGCATTGCCCATCATTATTTTCTTGGCTGTGATGTGGGTTTGATACTGAAGTCAGTTGTTTAGTTGCAGCCATCCAGTCTGATTGTTAGAAACACCCTCAAACAGTACAGCCACTCATGACACAATCGTTCCCTGTACCTGCACTGCATAATGAGGGACTAGACTGCATTAGGAGTGTTCCTAAGTGCAGGAAAGGTGCACTGGGAGTTGATCATGGAATGTAAACAAGCATGTTTCTGTATGGACACCAGTACAGTAGGCCATCTCTTTTTCATTTTTAAATGAAAAAAAAAAAAGAATCAGAGTCAAAAAACCACCTACCTCAACAGTGTCTACAGAATGTGAACAATTAAAATGTGTTTTTTAAAACAAGGGACACTTTGAGGTGTAAGGAGGTTGACAGTGTCCCTTTAAATAGTCTTTGTAGTATTCAATAGCCAACCAGTAAAGCATTTTACCCCTTATTCAAAGATTTCTGTTTGCACCAGGCAAAGTCCCTATCCTGAGTGCAGAGTAATGCTTTTCCTTACAGTTGGTATATTTAAACAGGTCTGGAGCACAGTGTGAGCGCCCAAACCTGTTTGAATACAGATCCCTAGAGCAAAGCCCTGATAAATACACTAAAAGGTGTGTTTAGCACTAAGCACATCCCCCTGTTGGCCACCCATAGATATGAGCCTATATTTTCCATAGGCAAGCAAGGAGCAAAAGCAGTTACGGAGTCCCAAACTTATTAATGCATTTTCTTAACTTGCTATAGTCAGTGGCCATGGCAAATGATCGCTTAGCCCATGTAAGGTGCTAAGAGGTCACTGGTGCTGGTTGGTACTCCATGGATTGCAAAGAGCATAGTTGCACCCCCACCTCTGGTGTCATGTATGCCAAATGCAAACAAAATAACAGGTGAAAGTCCCCCTTCCACCTGATTCCCATCTGTTTTTTAATTTCTCCTTCCACTGGTAGTCTAGTGGGCCCCTCTCCCCACCTCTCATCCGATCAATAGTAGTCTAGCAGAACCCTTCCCTCACCTGATACCTGTTGGTATATTATATTTCTCCTATCACTGACAGTCATCTAGTGGCTCCCCATCCCAGTCCATATATTGCATGCTGACTCTCTTGCCCTCACAACAGCAATGGCGACTGGCACAGACATAGGCCAGCTTTCACATCTGCAGTCATCTGTTGTCTGCCACATGTCAGTATTGTATTACTACATAACTCTAGATGGTAATATAATACTTGCTGTATGTCTATACATTTTGTAATAAACTACTTCGTCTGTGTGCATGCACAGTTTGTTTTCTGTTGGACATCATTTTATTTCACACTTACAGACATCCTGAAAATATTGTATCGCTGTACAGAGTTGTATAATGATACAATGTGTGCATGTGGAAGAGAGCAGCCAGCTGTGGAGATGGAGATGATTAGTGGGTCTGTGCCAGTTGCCATTGGGGCAGTGAGGGGGGGGGCATGCAACACATGAACCAAGAATGGTCCACTAGACTATCAAGGATAAGAGAAATTTAATATATACCAGTAGGGACTGGGTAAGTGAGGGAGTCCACCAGACTACTAGGGAGAGGAGACATTTAATGCACAAATGGAAATCAGGTGAGGGAGGGGGCACTATACTACCAGGGGCAGTATGGCAATGGTTATGTGGTGGTATGGGGATCAGTTGGGGAGGGGGATGATAGTCAGGGGTGGTTCTGAGAGTTTGGAGTATGGCAGACACTGTGCCTCTCCACTAAGGAAGAGACAGGAAAGAACTGAGAAATAGTCCCATCAGTCTTACCTCTATTATAAATAAATTGATGGAGACATTAGTTAAAGAGGACCTAATGGACTGCCTGAAGAAAAATGGGCTGAAGGATAGTAAACAGCATGAGTTTGTGGCAAGGAGGTCTTCTTAGACCAACCTGATAGCATTCTTTGTCTGGGTAACATGGGTAAAGGATAAAGGACAGGCAGTAGATTTACTCTACTTCAACTTCAGGAAGGCATTTAACTCAGCATCCCACAGGTTGCAGAAAATGTTGGAAGATCTGGGGGCAGCAGTTAAGCTAGTTAGAGGAATGTGAAGTTGGTTAGGGTGAGACAGCAGAGGGTGGTGGTAAACTTGGTCAAATCAGTGAAAAGGAAGGTCATGATGAATGGGGTAATGCAGGGGTCAGTCCTGAGACCAGTCCTTTTTAATATATTCATCAGTAACACAGGAGAAGGAATACAGACCAAGATGTGTCTCTTCACAGATGAAACTAAGCTCTGTGGTAATGTAGATAATGAAGAAGGGATAAGGGAGTTGCAGAGGGAACTGCAAAGGCTAAAGAGGTGTTCCAAGGTCTGGCAGTTGAAATTCAATGCCAAAAGGTGCACAGTGAGGCACATAAGGAACAAGAACCACAGAAAGCAATACAGGATGCAATGGGTTAAGTGGGCCACTGCTTCAGAGGAAAATGACCTGGGTGTCATCATAAGTGACTTCCTAAAAAAATAAACTAGCCAATGTAACAAGGCCTACTGCAAGGGAAGCAGAATGTTGTGGTGCATTGGAAGAGGTTTCAATAGCAGGAGGAAAGAGGTAATCATATTGCTATGTAGATCATTGGTGAGACCCCATCTGGAATATTAGGCACAGTTCTGAATTCCTCACCTGAAGAAAGACAGAGACAGGATGGAGGCAATGTAGTATAAAGTAACAAAAATAATTCAGGGCCAACAGGGCAGATCCTATAAATGATTGTCTCAGGGCACTGAACATGTACTCGCTGGAGGCTAGAAGGGAGTCGGGTGACATGATAAAGACGTTTAAGTTCTTGAAAGGAGTAAATAGGGTAAACTGCAAGGAATTACTTAGCAGGAATGGTGGGTTAAAAACAAAGGGAAATGAATGTAAGCTGAGGGAGATTCAGGAGGGATGCAAGGTTCACAAAGAGAGGGGTTGCACCATTGAACAGCCTATTAGCAGAGGTGGTGGGTGCAAAACACATTAACTGGTACAACAAGGGCAGAGACAGAGTAAAAGGATTGATATTTACTTGGGGGTAGAAGTAAGGCAGAAAGCAAGGGGGTGAGAGAAGGGTATATATCCTGGTCTAGACAGTTCGTCTTGGTGCAGGGTGGGGTAAATCTGGGCAGACTGAGTGGAGCAGTGATCTTTTTCTGCCAACACTGTCTATGTTTCGATGAATGTACACCACTAGAGTTAACTAGCACAGGGCCTCCAGCCTTTTAGCACAGACAAAAATATTTCACTATGTCTTTGTGCCACTATGTAGCCCTCTGGCATTCATTTGCATAGGGCGGTTGGCACCAGTTAGTGCTTACATTCTAAGAGTTTAGCATTGTGCTAATTGGTGTTTTGAATATAGCAGTGGTCATGCTAAAAGGCTAAAAATGTATTCTCATTTATTCATATGCTGTAGAATTGTCTTCATGTTTTCCTGCTGATCTGTAAGCTTACTCTTTAACCTGAAATTTGGTATTGCCATCAGATGCTTTTGAAGATGAGTGTTGTAAATGTTTTATAAAATGTAAAAACAAAATGGACTTTGACAGAAGCTAAAACTTTTATTACATTGATACACAGATACATAGATGTTGAAGGCTCTTGGCCCATCCAGTCTACCCATCCTACCTAACTATTCTGACTTGCCCTTGTGGCAATCCTACCCTTTTCTACTGTTCCCCTTTTTCTAACTAAACTCACATACCTATCTCATCCCTGCTTGAAGCTACGGATTGACTTGGCCTGTACCACTTCCTCTGGTAGCTTATTCCAGTCGTCCACAACCCTTTCCATGAAGAAGTGCTTATGGGCATCCCTTATGAATCTCTTCTCAGCCAGCTGTAGTGATTCCCTCTTGTCCCATGTTTGAACTCAAGGAGAAGAGTTCCTTGGCATCCACTCTACTTATTCTGTGCAGGTAATTGTATGCATCAATCATGTTGCCTCTTTCACTCCTTTTGCCAAGGCAGTACATGTTTCAGTCCTACAGCCTCTCCTCATACAACATTTCCACGAGGCCATGGACCATCTTAGATGCCTTGCATTGCACTTCCTCCATCTTCTTTCAGTCTTTACTCAGGTGTGGGCCCAAGTATCTTCCACAATATTCCAGGTGCGGCCACACCAGTGTTCTGCACAGTGGGAGGATTACCTCCTGACATCTACCACATATCCATCTTCCTATTCATCCTATCATTCTGTTTGCTTTGCTCACTTCCCTGATGCAGTGTGTAGATGTTTTTTATGGTCTCTGATATACCCCCAAATCCTTTTCTTCTGTAGTGCTATCCAGTACCACGACACTCATTTCATATTGCACCCTTGGGTTTCTATTTCCAATGTGCATTAATTCACACTTTTTAGCATTGAAGTTCAGCTGCCAATCTTTGACCAGCTCTCCAACCAGCCCAGATTGTCCCTTCTTCCTTCTTCCATGTCTACTCTTCTGCAGATCTTTGTGTCATCTGTGAAGAGGCAGATCTTACCTTTGATAACTTCCGCTATGTGACAGATAAATGTATTAAAGAAGACCGGTCCTAGTACTGACTCCTGAGGTACCTCACTTGTCACCTCCCCTCACTTCTTAAAATTTCTCTTTGGCTACCACCATCTGTGTTCTTCACCTCAGGCAGTTCTCCACTCAGTTTGCCATTTTTTCCCTCTATCCCCAAGGTCCATAATTTTTTTTAACCAGCCTCCTATAGAGGAGTGAGTCAAAGTCCTTGCTGGTCTAAATGTACTATATTATCTGTGTTCCCTTGTCTGCTGCTGTGGTTACCCAGTTGAAGAACTCAAGAACAAATTTGTCTGGCAAGACCTTCCTCTTGTGAACCCATGCTGTCTGGAGTCCAGTAGCCTGTTTTCTTACAGAAAATCCACCAGATCATCCCATTGTAGAGACAATATAGTTTTGCACACTATAGACATCAAGCTGACTGCCTCTTAGTTCCATGGCTCATCTCTCTTTCCACTCTTGTGTAGTAGAACAACATCTGCTGTCCTCCAGTCCCTAGAGACCACCCCATAACTAGTGAGCAATTGAACATGTCTGCTAGTGTCCCTGCTATAACCCCTGCTACTGTACTTCTTGTAGCATCTTCAGGTGTAAGCCATCAGGTCCCGTAGATTTATTTACTTTCAACCCTGCTAGTCTTTTCAACACTCTTTTCTCCATCACAATCCCCACCACTTATAAAGGGCACATTGGTGTTGTACAGTTTTGCCCATTATAATTGATGGATGGTAAAATGAAAGGAGCCCAAATCACTGAGCTTGCCAGAACCACATTGTCATGACTCAGCCAGAAATCTCAAAGCACCTAATCACCAATGATCTACAACCAGTAGCAGTGCAGAAAAGACTTTACCATATGGCATCTGCACTGTCTTCCAGTCTGGCAAAGGTGTTACTCTATGGTTGTTGTCACTGCCTTCTGCTCTCTTGGAACTGACAACCACTCTGAAACTGTCAGTTTCAGTTTCAGGATTTGCATCACCATAAGAGTTATGACAATGTGTGACTGCAGGCTGAATAGAGAAGCTGAGTAATGCAGTGCAAAACTGCAAAATGGGAGACCTACATTATTTAATCACACTCATTTAAGCAGGTGCAAACTCCAGTGGCACAACAACCACTCTGATATTGTCAGTTTCACTTTCAGATGTAAGTGACAACCCTTAAATAGCCACTGTAATTGCTGTGATCAGCTGATTTTGCCCAAAATATCAGGTACCTCTAATTGGATATATACGGTGGTCATTTACTGTAAAGTCAAAGGAAACTGCAAATGGAAAGCACCATTTGCCTGATAAAAGCATCTACCTGCTTAAAGTGAGGATGGTATAAGTGGCAGGGACTGCATCTGAACTGTTCACCAAGAGTCTTTGCTCCCTGCCCTCCTAGCCCCACGGTCTGGCAGTGGCCCATCCTTTTCCTTAGTAAATACAGAACAAAAATAATTATTCAGTATCTCTGCCTTCTACTTGCCCCCATCTTCCAACTCCTCATTGCTCTTAAGTTTCGCAATACCCCCTTTGGCCATGCACTTTTGCTGGATGTACCAGAAAAATACCTTATCCCCTTTATTCATCCCATTGCCAACCAGAGCTGTGCTTCCACTTTGGCCTTTCTCGCTTTCCTGGGGGTTTCTCTTGTCACTTTAAGATGCTTCCTCACTTTGACTTTCCTTAGACACTGCCCTCCTCTTGCCTCTACCTGCCACATTTACATTTTCTGTGTACCACAATGCCCCCATCACCTTTATTCCTTCAGATGCCTTTGGAATTAAAGGGATACTATTAACCAGCTTAGCCCTCAAATTGTTCCTATCTTAAAAACACACTTTATGATTGCTTACATTCTATAATGACTGCTGATGTGGCTGGTTGTTTCATTTTTTTTCCTTTTAAAGGTGAAGATACATACTGCCAACCATATTGGTGTTACCACACAAAAACATTTTTTAGATTACTTGATTAACTTCTAGTTCATCTTCTGTGGATTGGGAACACCCCATAAGTCTAGCCAGTCATGATGCAGTATGACGAGAGGGGGACTATTGCATCATATGTGGTTACACTGTTTGGGTGTGCTCATAATATTCAGGAAGTACACCATAAGAGTTTAACAAGGATTTAAAACAAAACAAGATAGGGTATATTGCAATAGACCTTTGCAACCAGAGTAGTGTTATGCTTGTGTAACTGTGATAACTGTTTGTCCATTCACAAGCTCTGTTCCATGATGAATTACCACCCTGTAGGGGTACCAAAGGCAATGAACTCTCAAAGAGGGTTCCACCACTAGAGGTGCCATGGGAAAGATTCCCTTGGCTAAAGGTTCCTTAGGAAGGAGTCCTCCCCAGGAGAGAGGCATGTCACTGGAGGAGGAGAGGAGGATGGTGGGGCAAAGAAAGAGTGCTTCAGAAGGAGGCTGGGAGGAATTGCTAATATAGGTCAGAAAAGGGGCATGGCTGGTTACTCACCCAACTGAACTACAGGCATAGCCTTTCAGTTCAGTGGACCTAAGCAACCAGGGTAGTGCCAAGTTTGTGCAACTGCGATAACTGTTTGGCCATTTGCACTCTCTAATCCATGAGGAAATATCACCCTGTAGGGATACCAAAGGCATGGAGCTCTCAAAGAAGGTTCCACCCCCTAGAGGTGCCACATGAATGATTCTCTTGGCTAAAGGAACCTTAGGAAGGATCCCCAAAAAGAACATTTAGTAGTAAATGTTGACTATGAGGTAGAGAAGCAGATTGACAGCAATGAATCAGCTTGATGAAACACAAATAAGATGCACAGGTTGTCAGGATTGCACTAATGACATCAAGGGGCTTCCTAAGGATAGAGGGAATGGTGAGTAGGACCATCATTCTTCTCCATCCAACAGTGGAAACCTACCTAAGGAAACTAGTAACATACTTTAAACAACTAACTACATATTAGTACCTTTGGCACAAAGGAGAGGAAAAATCCCGTTTTCAAAAGGAGGAAGCCTCTGGAGATCCAAGGCCTAGGTTGTCATCCCTCCAGGCTAGGGGTAATGTGTTTAATGATGGCTCTGTTGCTACAATTTAGAAACCCAATCCAAGGGGAGAAAATATTCCATTTTGGTGGAAAGCTCTCACAATACCTCTAATGGTAATGCCATGAAGGCTTGTGAGAGGCCTCTGCAACAACAGATACTCTGAAGTGACAGTGTACCTCCAAGGTGAAAGGAGGAAAGTAATGAAAGATGTGCCACTCAGCCAGGCTACTGACTAAAATAAACTGGATGAACCAGAGGTAGTAAGTGCGAGCCAACATTTGGTGGTTTGATACTAGCAGCAACAAGCAGAAAACAAGCCAACCAGTTCCACTACCCAAGCCAAATTTATGGTGACATAGAAGGTATATGTTTAGGCAGCGAGAGGCTGTGATGCTAATGATTGAACCAATGAGGTTTAGCATAAATGAATCAAGTGAGGTTTAGCAGATAGGAGATATGTAGCAGCATTTGCAGCAGCATTTGCAACAGCAATAACATGGGCAGCAGCATAGGTAAGCATGATGCATCACATATGAGGTAAGCTAAATTCTGTATATGCTTGGCCAACCAGTTCCTTAAAAAAGCAAATCATAGTTCACATAAAAGCATTTGAAGATGTGGTTTCAATGTGAATAGATATGATTGAATGACTAGTGAATTGATTTGATTGGCATGAACACCTTAAATGCCATTAAGGCTGAGATAGATTATTCTAGTAAGGAGCATGCAGCGCAGTAACAGAATGCAATGACTATCTGAAGGCCATGTAGGCTGAGGGGTTAATGATTTACTGTATGCAGGGATAACTGAAAGCCATGTAGGCAAGAAAGAAGGGCAAAATCATATAGATTACATAAAGCATGCTCCTGCTACTTGGAGCCATGATGCCCCACTGTGACATCGCAGTACCCCGCTATGGGAATAACAGGACAACACAAGCTGTGCACCATGAGACCAAACAGCACTGTAATGTTGGTAGTGCAGGAACCCCCAAAATAGGAGTTCTTTTACTGGCAAGATTCTAGTTAAGGACACAGTCAAATGACAGCAAGCTACTGAGGCAGTAGAACAGCAATAAACTGCAGCAGAGCCACACAACAATGCAGAAAAGCAAGCAGGAGAATTAAAAGTGAGGTAGTAGCTGCCTGACTGAGCTAACACTGAATGAATTGAGCACAGCTGCTGAGACAAACAAAGCACAGCAGAGAGTGGCAGCTAGCTGAAACAGGATGAGCCTGGACCAGGTGCAAACAATTAAGGTGGATAAGCACAGAGACAGCAGAAGCAAGGAATCAGCAGCTGAGCTAAAACATATAGATAACAAATGCAGTTGCACTGAGGGTTTGCTGAAATCTGATGAGTAAATGGGAGCCTAAGTAGCACAAGCACAGGATAAGCACAATACAAACAAAGGGAAACAGGATGCCAGAAAAAAGAAGGAAGCACATAAAAGAAAGAGAATGCAAAACAAAAATCACCAACACTGGAGGACAGGAAACAAGCAACACAATGAAGCGTGCATCAGCCAGAAGCAAACAACATCAACCAAAAAGCAGGAGAAACACAATGAACAAAAGTCATGCACAAACCAAGCAGATCCCAAATCACAAGGGAAAGAGAGAGGCAGAGGCTGGGGGGGGGGCAAAGCCCCAGCAGGCCTCAGGGGGAAGGCAGAGATGGACAGAGACTCTAGCTGGCAAAGAAAAAGTGCTTCAGAAGGAGGCTGAGAGAAACTGCTTATATAGCTCAGGAAGGGGGTGTGGCTGGTTCATTGCCCCATTGAACTACATGCATTGCCTTTCAATTAAAGGAGCAGTCTACCCAGAATTTGCAAAAACATATGTTATGCAGAGTGTTTTGATTTGTATGTAAAGTCTTAGTGTGTCCTTCCCTCTGTCTGCTATTAGGGTTTTTTCCTAAATTAGCCTGCTGGCTTTATGGTAGTTTTATGACCTCTGGGAATCTCTATAACAAATACTGCAAGTTTATTGCTTTTCTTGCTCCTACAATGCACCCTGTCTCATGTGACAGTGGTGTAGCCAAGCCCATAGATTTAGCATATGCTATGCATTAAAATAAGTTCACAACAGCAGAGCTGTATAACTATTCTTATGCAGTGAGCACAAATGGCAACAGTTACAGTTTAGCAGGTATCTTAGGGATAGCTGAGTGTGATTTCTGTAAAACAGCTACTAAATAGCTTTAATTCACTATTTTTGTTTTCTATGTGTCAGGTCTGGCTGGCAGGAGTGTTTTAATTTTAAAACTTTTAATTTATTTGTACTATACACATCCATAAAAGCACATAAACTGCCCAGATCATCAATGCTATACTTAGTAAACACTCAAGCTGTTTTCTTACAGATACCCTCTCAATTAAATTTCAAGTATTTGCTAAACTGTAAATGTAGGTACAAGCATTCTATTAGGTAGAACTGGCAGTTAGTGCTGATTTTGCTCTGTGGCTTGATTTCTATTTTTTTTAAAAATGTGAAGTATGTTTCTAATTTTATTTATTTATTTATTTAAATGTTTCACCAGGAAGGCACACTGAGCAACAAGTTCCTTGTCTCCCGGCACAACATTGGGGGAAGGGGTACAATTGGAATGAGATATTAAACATTTAAATAATAAAGTAATAAAGTAAAACATAAAGTAAACTAATGAAGTATTAAAGTATGTATGTGAGTTACTTAATTAGATCAGTGAATAAAATACAAAACAAGTGTTGTTTTATCATTTAAAAAAGTGCAATACACTAAGTTTGTAGTGCAGTGAACTATCGTGAGATGGAATCAAGTGTGTAGCAGAAATAGCTATTGTTATAGTTACTGCCAATTTGGCATTCTGTTGCTTTTGTGCCATTGCACACACAGGAGAGAAATTGACTTCAAGGTATTTTGCAGTTTCTAGGCTGCAGATTCATACCGTACGCGTCATATATTTGTTCAGTAAAAATATATGAAATAGGCCAGACCAGTTATGCTGAGGGTTGAGGTGCTGGACGCCAGACCTCACGCTGTGCCATGACCCAGATTTGACAATGAGCCCCGTAATGTTGGGGGTTAGGAAGGGTGGTGGGAGGGAGGAGCTGGATTAAGCTGTCATCTGACAGTTCTCCTCTCCATAGGAGGGCTTGGCATTGAACTAGATGGTGGACAGTGGAGGTAGGATGAGAGCACTGTTTGGTGCTTGGCAGTAGCTGTGTCTCCACATGGCTTCTCGCTTGGACCTTGGTACTTTTGGCTGGTGCCCTCTGGGGCACTTACAGACTATGATGTAGTTTACACACATTGGAGAAAGAAGTGAGAAAAAACACAAACAACTTCCTGGTGTTGTGCACTATGTTGCCCGGAACATGCTGAATACTGGAGATGGTACAGGTATTCCTAGCGCTAATGACAAGGAAAGGGCCAAATTAAAATACAACCTGTTAATGTTTAAAGAGCTGCTGACTCCTCAAAGAAAACATTGAAAAACAAAATATTTAGGTACAATTTAGTTTCCATACCATATATATTTTATAGATTTATCTTCAACATTATTTCTTACTGAGGAAATTTGCAGGAATACATGATCCTTATACCTCAGAGTTCATCTGTCTCTACAGGTTACTCCCTACCTCAAGTCATAATCTTCTGTTGTGACATCACAATCTGTTGCCATGGGAGTAACTGTGATGTCACAAGCAGTGCATTATGACTTGAAATAGGGAGAAAGCAATAAGGATAAACTTTTCAGGAGCAAGCATCCTGTTTTCATACAAATCACATCAATAATAAATAATGGGGAGGAGGAATACAGAACTAATGTGGAATACACGTCAAACTGTGTCTAGACATTATGTTTTGTTAAAGTTCTCCTGAAGGTGTCAGCTGCTCTTTAGTAGGGCACTAAAGCAACTATATGACTGATGGGCAATAAAGGAGTATAAAGGTTTACATTGGCTGCAGCAGGACATGGAAGGGGACAGTGTATGAACTGCAGTGGGAGTATTTATGTACTGCCTGTCAACAGGCTAAAATGGGAGCAGCAACAGGAAGAGGACTGAATAAAAATGTTAAATTGTGCAGTTGCTTTGATGAACACAGGGACTGCTGATAGACTTTGGGGCAAATGAAAACAAAAGTGTTTCTGCTGGCCACACCAGGGCATGAAAGTGGGGGCATTAGTGGACTGAGATGAAAATTGTTATTCAACAGCCATGCTTACAGGTTTTGTCCCCAGTTTCAGCCAATCAGTGGGCCAGGATAGTTGCCATAGATTATAGGACCTTTCAGAGGATTTATGGGGGGAAAAGCCAGGGAAATACTTGGTGCTCTTTCACACAACCAATCAGGCATTGAAGGAGATTCATGCATATTCATTTTTTTAAATCACTATTTATTCTCCCCCCCAGCCTGCCATTCCTTACCCATCGGGAGAGCCAAAGTAGACATCCCACTGCCATACACCCTACCCGAGAAGGTCTCCGTGACACCATGGAGCTGCAACTTAACCCCCTGAGTGGGGAAAAAGTGGGTTCAGAACATCCCGAGATTAAGTTTCATCGGTCCCGGAGCCATCGGGTGGGTGGAGGCATATCGTGTGCATGTCTTCTGGCTTTCCATCTCCCTGGAGATGGCAGGTTTTTTTCTGGTTTTCTTGTAGGCATTGTGCTTTTGCCCAGACATCAAGGCGTGACTGCCAACATCTACAACGCCCTTCCCCCTAGCTGCCTACAAGAGTCGCTTGAGCCCCAGACCTAGACCCGGGGGCCAATCAGACACCGAGACACTCAGTGTAATACTGCACCCCTAGCCTCCACAAGGGGTCAGCAAACACCGAGCTGCTTTCCCAACCATCCCCTTGGAACAGGCGAGCTGTCGACAGATGCTGCAGCCTGTTTCTCCCAGTTGGCCCTCCAGTGACCTGAGCTTGCTCCCGAACCTGGGTTGCCAGCATCACAAGAGGAAATCCAATCACTGCACCAATGGGCTGGCCATGCATATTCATTTTTGGATGGGACAGTGATTTCAGCAAATGGGAAGCTGCCAGAGAGCTCCCAAAAGCCCAAGGACTGTGAGTTCTAGTTTCAGTTCAGCGGGAGCCTCTTCAGCTGCTATGCAGAAAATGGGGCTGCAAGGTTGGGGAAAGGGCCTGCCTGTGGATTGCCAGCTGCCTATCCCCCAAGGTCTATGTTTGCCTTCCCCTATTTGTGGAGGAATTTGGATTAAGAAATTCAGTTTTGCAGTTTTAGCTGGACAGGAGCTGCCAATATGTGAAGGGGCAGTGAGAGTTTACACATTATTAGTGGGAAATTGTGCTCAAAGGTTCCAGGAGTCTGGTGTTGCAGTTCTACTGAGAGAAAGAGAAAGCTGCAGTTTGAAAGGGCAGTGAGAAACTCTATACCTGAATGGTGAGAAGAGAAGAGAGCTGTTGGATGACAGCTCAGTCCAGCCCCTGCCCGACCCCTAACATCTTGGGTTCATTCCCGAATCAGAGTCACCTGTGCAGCACAAGGTGTGGCATCCAGCGCCTCACCCCTCAGTGCCACAAGGCTGGCCTATTTCACAGATTTTTACTGAACAAATATATGAAGTGTATGGTATGAATCTGCAATCTAAAAACTACAAAATACTTTGAAGTCAGTTTTACTCTTGTGTGTGATATGGCATGAAAGCAATAGGATGACAGTGACTTTTCCAGCTACACATTTGATTCCATTTTACAATGGTTCACTGCACTACACATTTTGTGTATCATACTTTTTCAAATAATTAAACAAATACTCACCAAACTAATTAAATAACTCACACATAGATATTTTTATACTTTATTAAAAAAGATACTTCACATTTGTATACAAAATAATTGAAAATCATGTCGCAGAGCAAAATCAGCAGTAACTGCCAGTTCTACCGAATAGAATGCTGGTACCTACATTTACAGTTTGGCAAATACTTGAGAGCTAACTGAGTGGGTTTTCCGTAAGAAATCTTCTACAGTCTTTACTAATAATAGCATTGATGATCTGGGGCAATTTCTGTGCTTTGTATTGTTGGGTGTAGTTTGATGAAATTGAACTTTAAAATGAAAATACTTTCTACTGCTAGCTAGACCTGACACACACAGAAAACACAGATAGTGAATTAAAGCTATTTAGTAGCTGTTTTCTTACAGGAACCCCAGTTAGCTAGCTCTCATGTATCTGCTAAACTGTAACAGTAGCCATTTGTGCTCACTGGATAAGAACAGTTACACAGCTCTGCTATTGTGAACTGATTTTAATGCAGTCCATATACTAAATCTATGGGCTTGGCTAGAGCACTGTCACATGAGACAGGGTGCATTGCAGGAGAAAGAAAGACAATAACCCTATTTGTGATGGAGATCCCCAGGGGTCATAAAACTACCATAAAGCTAGCAGGCTAATTTAGGAAAAACTCCTAATAGCAGACAGAGGGAAGGACACATTAGGACTTTACATACAAATCAAAACACTCTGCACAACATATGTTTTTGCAAATTCTGGGTGGACTGCTCCTTTAGGAGACACAGCAGAACTGACACTGACACCCAATATAAGTGTTTATCAATGTATTTAATAGTGGAATAACAAACTCACCTGTCCAGCATGATGAAAAGCAGGTAACCACACCTAGATGCCCCCAACATATTAACACCATCACAGTGCCTTTCAGTTCTATTAAGAAATGAAGCAAATAAAACAACCAGCAACATCAATGAATTTTAAAGAATGTTAGCAATCATAAAATGTGAGTTTTTAGCTGGAAGTAATATGACAGTGTCCCTTTAAGCTATCTTCTGCTTCTATCATTGTCTTTTTTAATAATATCCACTTTTCTTCTGTGCCCCCAGCCTTCACTGTGTCCTTCATGCTTTTCTCCAGTTTTATCCTCATATTTCCGATGTCTGCTTTTTTGAAATCTCATACAATTATTAATTTTGCCCCATTGCCTGTCCCCACCTGGACCTCCAACTCTATTCTCGTGTGATTGCAGGAACTGTGTGGTTCTAGGATTGCTACATTTTGGTGAGCCAAGATCCAGTAAGGACACCACCCTTGTTTTACTCTGAACTAATTATAACTCTAGGAATGCCTCCTGGTAGGCATTCACTAGAATTTGATTCCTAGTATTAGCCATGACTGGAACTTTCCAGTTCACATCTGGCATACTGAAATCCCCAACTACCACCCCTTCCCTAGACTGACTGTCCTCAATGTCTCTCCCAATTCTCTGTTTGTCCCTTGATTCTGGCCTGGTGGCCTGCAGACTGGCCCAGTCTGGATTTGTTTCCCCTTCCCTGTTCCTGCTAATATCCACAGAGTTTTCAATTGACCTCCCCCAGGATATTATCTATTTCTATTGCTTTAATCCCCTCCATAACATACTGCGCTACCACTTCACCCCTGCCATTTTCCCTGTCCTATCTGAATAGCATGTAGCCTTGTAAGGTCATGTCCCAGTCATGGTTCAAAGATGCCCACATTTCTGATACTGCCATCAGGCCGTGCCCCCCTTCCTGACCAGTGCCTGAAGTTCCAGCATTTTGTTGTCCAGAATCCTTGTGTTGGCATATATACAGTAATTTCTCAACATTTCACCCAACAAGGTCAGCGAGAAAGAGCTAGGGCCTTGCAAGCTGAAAATTTGGCCTGACACGTCAATGCAAGTTAGGTCAGGCCAAACCCAAACTGGTCAGATTTGGCCCAAAATTAAATGAAACATTAAGGGGGCTCATTTTCATGGCATTCTTCAAGAAAGGCATCCCACTGGCACCATCAACAACCTCCCTGCATGATCAGTCAGGTTATAAGAGGGGGCTGTTAATCTTCAAAAACCCCACTACCTAACCTGCCTCCTTAAATTGTGAATCAAGGGCTCTTAAACCGTTACCAATATAAAAATAATTATGGGCCACTTTTCCAGGGGCTTCAAGTGAAACCCAGTTTGGCCCATTTCACCGAACCTAGCCTAAACCTGTGGCTTGACCCGATTTCCAGCCCTTGAAGAGCCATGGTACAGAAGTTTCATTAGTTACATTCATTGCCATACAGACTGAGAGGCAATCTTTAGCTGTTTGGGTTATACTTTTTAATGTATATATTGTAACAAACTTTAGAATTACTGTTTCGAGACAGACTCACTCTATTACATATCTCATGAAAATATGTTTGTGGCCCCCGAAGCACTGATATCTACAGTTGTTCTTGAGGAAGGGGTTAATGGTAAAAAAATATACAACACAATGGCACATTCCAATATACTTTTGGATTAAGATGTTTTGTTTGTCACTGTGCTTCTCACAATGTAACAAAGCTTACAACACCATATTTCCTGTACAAGAAGTTACTTTTAAAATTTAATCCTCATTTACCTGCCATATTGCAAGCAGCTGACATCTACACAAAGCCTTATTAAAACAAAAATAAATAAAAAGAAGAAAAACAGTCAT
Organism: Neoceratodus forsteri; assembly: GCA_016271365.2. Classification (NCBI taxonomy): domain Eukaryota; kingdom Metazoa; phylum Chordata; order Ceratodontiformes; family Ceratodontidae; genus Neoceratodus; species Neoceratodus forsteri. The sequence goes on from CM057453.1 coordinate 83,532,261, forward strand.
GGAACAGATATAACCCTGATTCTAAATGGTCAGTTTAAATCCCCCTGCCTTGCATAAGAGTCTTGCCCTTGATACTCTTCTGTATCCCTTAACTGCAAAAACAAAGAAACAGATACAGTTTGAATTATTTATGCAGTATAATGGAAGCCAATGCCTTGTGTATTTTTATGCTGAATAATGCATGACTGATCCACTACTACTGCATTGGAAGTGGAACTAATCTTTATTTCCCTGTTATAAGAGCATCTTTGGTGAATACAGTCTATTCTGCCTTGCTTTGCTGAGCCACTTCAAGCACTCTGCCCGAATGGCATCAATTTAATTTGAAACATCAAACCTGTACTGCTTCCAAGCTTGTGAAGCAGTCAAATTCAATCACTTTGTGTTATCTGTGAAAGACCCCAGAGCAATGAGTTACAGATAAGCAATTGATTTGGCAATATCAGGTGTGTGTCTGTCTGTGTTTACAAAGCAAACAAAAAATGCTTTGTTGCCTAATGATATACACCCTTTTGTTAATCTGGATCATGCACATTTTGACACTTTTTTTGGTTGTTTACCCAGGTATAGCACACTAAGCTAAAAGCTTTTTTACAGGAGCAACCTGGGGAAGCACAAGGAGGTTAAGTGACTTGCTCAAGATCACACAGTATGCAGGTGGAAGGTGTGGGATTCAAACCCAGATCTAATCTGCTGGATGTCACCCGATTTGCAGTTTGGAGCCTTAGACCACTACGCTATATTGCCTCCTCTTTTTAAGTGTCCATTAGCTTGATATATATCTAGATTAAGTGTGAATCTCCTGAACAAACTGACTTGATTTAAAAATAAAGAACCTGTAGCAAAAATGACAAAAAAGATGTAATTAATATTATTTTTTGTTTCTTTTAAAATCTGAAACAGACTCAACAAGTAAAGCTCATATTTTTCCCTGTCTTGGTTGTAGTGAATGGCTGCTGCAGAAAGGTAACACAAAGGCCCAAATACTCAGACTGTGCCTGGCAGTAGCACAAGCCTGGGTACAGTGCAACTGGGATATGCCGGGGCTAGGACCAGGTGATATTCAATGGTGATGTGCCACAGCGCAGCACCGTTGAATATGGTATGGACCATGCACAGCGAGGTGGCACTATGTCAGCAGAAGCCACAGATGGGGAGCATAGGGATGTACCAACACAAATGCAGTTGTGCTGGGCACATCACCCATGATATTCAGCAGAGGGCATGCAAATGAGGCCATAATATATGCAAGGTGCCAATGGGGCAATTTGCATGGCATTATGGCCCCATTTGCATGCCTTGTGCAGGGCAGCCCGGTGAATTGCACCTGGCGCCCTGCAAAGAATGACATGTGCCTGGCCCAGTGGTGCTGAGGGTTGAGGCACTGGACTCCACACCTCACGCTACACCCATGACCCGGATTTGAGAATGAGCCCGGACCGTCGGGGGTTGGCAGGGGAGGACTAGGACTGAGTGTCGGGAGACAGCTCTCCTAGTCCTGGGGAGCACTGGGGAATCCACACCATGCTGTGGCAACCCCTGGGGATGCCCAGAGATACCGCTTGCACTGGACTGATTGAAGTGGGAGTGCGACAGACGTCAGCATGTACATGCGCAGATGTCATTGCACATCTGTGCTCCCAATGAGAGAAAAAGTGGAAATGGCTGGGTGCAACCATGCAGCCTGATGGCCGTGCCCTGCCTTGCCAGGAGGACTCACGTGGAATTGCACTGGGGGGGGGTTCAGAGGCGGTCTGGCTGGATAGGGTATGGGGAGACTATCCAGTGATTGGAGACTGCCATGCTGGATCTCCCATCATGTGAGTTAGCCTGGTGCTCTCCCGGTGGGCAGGGCCAGAGGCTGGATGCCCCCACTGGTAGTCGCCGCAGCAGGCGGATAAATAAGATTAATAAAAAAAAAAAAAAAAGAATGATGTGCACAGTGGGGGTCCAGGGGCATCCACTGCCCTGTAGCCGTAATCGTAGTAAAACTCCGTAACACAAATTCCTGGGTAGTCCAGTGGTACCTCCCTCCCTCCCATGTCCCCGATCACCAATAAAGGACTGTAATATAAATCCCTGGTAGTTTAGTAGAAACCCTCACCCAATGCCGAGATCATGGTAAGTACCTTAACATAATCCCTTGTCAGTCAGTGGCACCCCCCACCACTCCACCCGCACAGAACCCCTTGTCCAGACATCTCTCTCGTCATCTGCGGGCAGCTGCAACCCCACCATACTGTCTCACCACCAAATGACAGGTACATATGGCTGTAAGCCCATTGATCCACAGTGTGGACCACGGGATTGCAGGGCATACTACTAACAGTCTCAAACACGTGAATGACTTCATTCACATATTTGGGATTGTTCATACAGTATGCCCTGTAAGCCATTGGTCCACACTGTGGACCAATGGGCTTACAGCCCATACTGTACCTGTAATTTGGCAGGTGACCAGGTGGTATGAGGGTGTACTACAGCCACCCACCGATGACGGGAAGGGGAGCAGGGTGGGCATGGATTCTGTGTTGGTGGGAGGGGTGGGGGTGCCACTGGATCATCAGGGAATTATGTTAAGACGCTTTACCATGATCACAGCAATGGGTGGGGGGTGGTCCACTAGACTACCAGGGATTTATATTACAGTCATTTACCAGTGATCAGGGACATGGGAGGGAAGGGGGTACCACTAGACTACCAGGGTTCTATGTGTGCTTGTGAATGGTGTTGCAGGTGGGCGGGCGGCCACCCACAGCTGGCAGCTGCTCTGTTGTGCCCTGCAATACAGCAGCCTGCCTGTGGGTGGCCAGGATTTGTTTCCACTCTTCACAGGCTCAACTTTGAGCCCCCCTATGCAGTGCAATGCAAGGTTGCGCAAGCATTTGTGCCGCACATCCCAGTCTGAATATCGGGATGTGCCGCATATGCATGGGCACACCCCTACATCTACACTGCATATACTTTCATTATGCCCTGGTGCATCAGGATTTGTGCTGCACCTGGCAGCCTGTTCAATATCCCACCAGGGCACAGTGTGGAGTTGCACCAGTGCAACTCTGTTGTGCCATGCACAACCCCTTTGAAAATCTGGGCCAAAGTGTTTCTGTCTGGAGCATTTCCTCACTGCACAAATTTGTTTTATATATGTTTACTTCTCCAACTACACACTGCCATGGATGGATCACCACTCATGTGAAATTAGAACAAAAAAATTCACAAAAAATGTTGGTCACTGTCAGGATTCAAACCCTCAACCACTGCTTAAAAATACAAAATCATTTTGTATGTGTTAGGTCAAATCTGCTGCATGCAACTCAGTGGCAGGTAGTGTGAAGTAGAGATTAAGTCGCAGGCTGTAACGAAGGCGACTCTGTTTCTGTCTCCATCTGGAACATATATTATTTGCAAGCTATGCAAAACACGGAATGTTCCTGACAAGAACATTTCATGATACCTTTCTGCATACTGCATAAGGCTTGGGATCTGCTGTCCAAGGAAACATAAAAATGAAATGGTGGAAAGGACTGCATATATTTTCCATTATGCTAAATGTCAAAGATCGCTTCATCCATTTAACACAGTAGCTCTACAAAGCAACCCTTAACACCAGGCAGAGGGGGAGTTAGAGATGAGGTCTAGTGAAGCACTGAGGCTGTAATGGCTCATTTATAAACAGAAATTTTCCAAGCAGCTGTTAGAGGAGAGCTAACTCCGCAAGCACAAAGATGTTTGTTAAGCTTCCAGGTCAGGGATCACATTGATAACATGAAGCATGTGTTGGTGTTTCTGTGATAAAAGTTTAATGCTATATGTAAAATATTTCATATCCAAACATAAATATGTAAATTCTGTACTTTTGTTTTTACTTTTCATTTTGCACAATTATAAATTGTGGAAGGACAAAGAACAGTGATACATTGTGCCGCTGAACCATTTGTCATTTTATAAAATGTCACTTTTATAAAAAAAAATAATCTCCCCCATTGTTTCCCTGGGCCAGGATAAGAACCATAACAAGGACCTGGACCTCTTTTTGCAATCTACACACCTGATGCTCATCTGGGTAACTGCTCTGTTTTGGTGCTTTGCTTTCTCATGGACTCCAGTACCTAATCAAACTTACCGCCCCTCTAAGTCATCAGTCAAATTCTCCTCCTCCTCCTCCTCTGCTTATAGCTACACTGTGACAGAGTATGGTCAGACAACTCCACAGAAGACAACACCCTCAGAGGAATTATTCCCCCTGGCTTCTAATGGGACTGGGCAGTGTGAACTTTATGAGTGCATGAGGACTAGTGTGAGTGAGCTTGTTGAGTCTGAGAGGTGAAGCGAGGTCAAAAAGAACAGTCTCATGCAGGCATAGTGACAGAGGCCCTGAAATCTGCCTGACCCTGCTTTCAGGGATTTCTCCATCATCCTTCTTCTGTGGCAAAGCATGCCTCCAGCAATACTCCTGTGGGTAGGCCCTGGCTGGCTGGTTGTGTACATCCATGGAGCTAAAATGATACTGCCAAGTCAGTGCTGGAGGTGGCACTATAGTGACTATCCCTTCCACACACCACTCCCCCTCCCTAAGTCAAAACATGCTACCACTCCAGTTTGTCTGAGACTCCACTAGTCCTAAGTGAGGAGTCAGCTCCATGATTACTATTGGTGAAATCATACAGGACTGACTCTGTCTCTATCAATATTCTGAATTCACCATGCATTTTCCCATGTGGATGCATGTGAATTGTAGCACAGCTTTCAAAATTCAGTGAATAGAACCATCAAGAAAAACAAAGTAATCTTGTGCTAAATAGTGATAACTTATCAGAGAACTAAATGTGCTAGCAATATTCAACCCTTTTCTACAACACTAGGATCAATACTAGGAGTCACACGACAGTAAATGACTTAATGTCTATTACAACTGTCCCCCCACTATTCAGTGGTTGTAACCATTGATGTTATTTTCTGTTAGGTATCGATCCACTTCAGATTTAATTATTTGCTTATTTGGGGATGTAACAACTTCCTCAGGTAAAGTATTCCTCATCTTTACTGCTCTTACTGTGAAGAAATACCTCATAACATCTCTTTTTGCTTATTTATGTTTAATCTGGTATGGGTGTCTTCTGAGATTTTGATTTAAAACCTTATATTTGTAACACATTTCTTCTGTTAGTTCATTGTCTATGAGGATTTTATACAAAAACATCAAATTTGCTCATAACCTTCTCCTTTCTAGGGTCTGTAAATATAAATGTTTAAGTGTTTTGTTAAATGGCCTTTTTTAAGAAAGTATACTTTACTGAAATTTTGAAAACTGGATATGATAAACAATACAACAGAACACAAACCCTCTCCCACCCACATGTGAAGGTCTAATCCCACTCTGACCAATGTGAGACATACACTGCACAAGAGATAAACACCTAGTGACAGTTTGTCTCATGTACAGTCCATTATTGAGAGAAGTGCATCTAATGTGTCCCACCTATTATGAAAAGTTTGCAGTTTACGGTCTAAGATAGTTGCCATTTTCTTCAGCTGTGACACTGACAAGATTTCTAGGCCCACCATTGAGCTCACGTACAAGGAGCTACAGAACAAATTCAATATCCTTCAGTCTAATTTATCGCAGCTGAAGAAGCCAGAAGGGGAAGGAAACATATTAATTTCAGTGCTTTACAGTAACTGGTAATTGCTATTTTTGTTTTAAAACTCAGATTGTGGGCCTTTAGTGACACTGTAATTTCTTTGCTGCCTTTACTTAGAATTGTGTTTGGGTTGTTGGAAATTTAAAATGTAGTGGTGGTGTATTTCTTTTGCTGTCTTTAATTGCTGCAATTATCACCCCTCCCTCCCTTCCACAGCTCTTAATTATATGCCCTATTAAATCTGATTGACAGGAGCTAAACACAGGGGATAGTAGGTGGTGTGGAATAGGAGGTGCATAAGGGGGAAGAAGCCCACGCTCAGCATGACAAGTGTTTTGAATCATTTATTTATTAATTTTCTTTTTTTTTTAAAGAAAAGTATCTGAGGATCAGTGGTAGGATTTTTTAGGACAGTACATTAATAAAAAGGGAACTAGGAGAGCTTCAGTAACAAATAAGTAGTGGAATAGCAGTATAATGTGGGGAGTGGTGCAATGCAGTGGCTGCGGGGCAGCCATATTCAGGCAGACCTTCTGGATGCTGAGGTGCTGCCCTATCTGCATGCACCTCTCTGGACTGTGGGATGAGGTAGCCAGACTCAGAGTGGAAGTAAACTGGGTCAAGAGTACCATCACCCTATCCAGAGACCACTCAGTCCAATGCTGCTGCCTCAAAGGATGCCGAGAACGAGAAGCACTTGGATGACAGTGGGCTCAGAGAGGGTTAGGGTGGTCAGGCAGAGGCACATCCCATATCCTATTCCACTCAGGAACTCATATGCCACACTGGCAAACAGGGACAACCAAATAGAGATACACAGAGAAGTGGAAGGAAAGGATGTGGAGGTTAGCCAAGGAGGTGACCTCAGCGGGGAGAGCAGTGGACCCCAGAGGGGGAGGAAGTGAATCCTGGTGGGGGACTCCATCATAAGAGGGATCCAGCTAGGAACACAGGAGGGGGAGGACAGGGAGTTGAGGTACCTACCAGGTGCCATGGCATGGAGGGATGGAAGGAAGATCCTGGGGATTGCTGAGAAGGCAAGATGGGAGGGTGAGTGGATGTCATTATCCACCTAGGTACTAATGATCTGGTAAATGGGGAGCCAAAGGAAGTTCAGGAAGAGTTTAGGAAATTGGGGAGGGGTCTCAAGCACGTAACTACTTCTGTCACCTTCTCAGAAGTACTACCTGTGAGAGGCATGGAAAAGCATAGGGGTGCATGCACCAGGAACTTTAACTCATGGTTGAAGAACTGGTGCTGTGAGGAAGGGTTTGGATTCATTGGTGACTGGGGACCCACCTGGAGGATGGAGGTTTGTTCAAGCCTGACTGCCTGCATCCATCCTGGAGGGGAATCCAAGCACTCAATGATAAGTTTAAATGCTACATTGACAAGCATTTAAACTAGCCAAGGTGGGTGGCAGGCCAGCAAGGAGGGTACCTACTTGCTCACCCCCCAAAACTAGTAGTGGAACCAGTAAACCAGAGGAGTGGATATCTCTACAAAGCAGTGTGCAAAAGATGGAGATTAGCACCCAAGAGGTGGATAGGCAGAAAAGGGGCAAAATTCAGCAGAACGGCAGACAGCAAGGAGAACCAGGGATAAAGGACAACCAGGGAAGGGGCTGGAGTAGAACAGCTAAACAGTCTAGGGAGGTCAAATCATGGAAAGCCATGTGTGCCAATGCCAGGAACCTTAGCAACAAGATGGAAGATCTGGAGGCTGTCATGGTGAAGTCAAACCTAGACATTGTGGCCATCAAAGAAACCTGGTGTAATGATAACCATAACTGGGAGATGGCCATACCTGGCTACAACATATTCAGAAGAGACAGGGCAAGTAGGAAGAGAGGAGGAATGGCACTGTATATGAAAAATGACATAAGGGCCATAGAGATCCAGGTGGAACAAAATGGGGGAGAGATACTGTGGGTTAAGCTGGAAAGGAAAATGGGGCAAGCATCTGCACCAGTGTGGTCTATAGACCACCAGCCCAGGAGGAAGAAACAGATAGGGAGCTGATGTTGGCCATCCAAATGATGGCAGACAAGGGTGAGGTAGTACTGGTTGGAGACTTCAATATTCCAGACATGGACTGCAGCATCCCAGCAGCAGCATCAACTAGGAGTAGATTTATCCTGGACTCCCTTCAGGGAGCCTTCCTCAAGCAACTGGTCATGGAACCAACTCAGCAGAAGGCAATACTGGACTTTGTGCTCACAAACAGGGACAGTGTGATGGGGGTAACAGTGGTGGAGCACCTGGGGAACACTGACCACCAGTCATTGTGGTTTGAAATCACAGAAGGAGCAGAATCAAACCACACAAAAACATGTATCCTGGATTTTAGGGGGCAGACTTTGGGAAAATGGGGAGATACTTGAAAGAGGCATTAAGGGGAATGGGACAGGAATCAGGGGTTTAGAAACAGTGGGAAGTATTTAAAACCGGGATTACAAGAGCAACAGAATTATGCATTAAACAGGTTAGCAAGAGGAAGAGGAAGAGGAGACCATTATGGTTTTTCAAAGAGGTAGCAAAGAAAGTGAAAGCCAATAAGATTGCATTCAGGCAATACAAAAAGACACAGGCAGAAGGGGATAGGGAGAAGTACCAGGAGAAGCAAAGGGAGGCAGGGAGGTCAGTAAGGGAAGCCAAAGCTCAGACAGAAGAGCACATTGCAAAATCAGTGGGTAGAGGGGACAAAACCTTTTACAGGTACATAAGTGAAAAAAGAAAGGCAAAGGCAGGGATAGTGAGACTGAGGGGGAAGGACGGGGGCCGTGAGGAGGATGACAACAGTAAAGCTGACATATTGAACAGGTATTTCTGCTCAGTCTTTACTGAGGAAAAGGAGGGTAATGGGTCTGAAGGGAGTACAAGGGGTGAGAATGGTGCAGAAATGGACACAAGTCCCTTTACTCGAGAAAGAGTCCTGAAGGAACTGGAAGTAATAAGAGTAGATAAAACAATGGGGCCAGATTGGGTGCACTCCAGGGTCCTTAAAGAACTAAGAGAGGTGGCGGCTGAACCTCTGGCTATCCTGATTAGCTGATCACTGGAAACAGGGGAGGTACCCAAAGACTGGAGGACAGCAGATGTAGTGTCCTTATACAAAAGTGGGAACAAAGAGGAAGCAGGGAACTACAGACCAGTTAGCCTCACCTCAGTAGTGGGGAAGATCATGGAAGCACTAGTGAAGAAGAGATTGGTGGAACATCTGGTTGTCAATGGACTGCTGGAACCAAGGCAGTATGGTTTCACTAGGGGGAGGTCATGTCAGACCAAACTCATTGAATTTTTTGACTGGGTGACTAGGGAGGTGGATTAGGGGAGGGCAGTGGACATGGCCTATCTGGACTTCAGCAAGGCCTTTGACACTGTGCCACATAGAAGACTATTACACAAACTGGGGAATATGGGTATGGGCAGGACAGTAGTGTGGTGGGTAGGTAACTGGCTGGGCGGCAGAACACAGAGGGTGGTGGTAAATGGCTGTCACTCCACAGAGGGAAGAGTGACCAGTGGGGTACCACAGGGATCAGTGCTGGGACCAGTTCTATTCAACATCTTCATCAGTGACATTGTGCAGGACCTAGAAGGCAGAATTTCACTGTTCGTTGATGACACAAAGCTCTGTAACACAGTAGACACACCAGAGGGTGTAGATAGAATGAGAAGGGACCTGCAGAAACTTGAAGAATGGTCAGGGGGTGGCAGTTGAAATTCAATGCAAAAAAATTGCAAGATAATGCATATGGGGCATAAAAACCCTGGCACAATATATCAGTTGGGGGTGAGGATATAGCATGCACCAAGCAGAAAAGGGATCTTGGGGTTATCATCTCTAATGACCTCAAGGTAGGGAAACAGTGCGACAAGGCAGCAGGTAAAGCAAATAGGATGCTGGGATGCATAGGTAGGGGCATCACGATCAGGAAAAGGGAGGTCATAATTCCACTATACAAGACACTAGTGAGGCCCCACCTGGAGTACAATGTACAGTTCTAGAGACCTTACCTATGTAACAACATAGACAGGGTAGAGAAGGTTCAGAAGAGGGCAACACAGATGGTACATGGATTGCATCACAAGTCCTATGAGGACAGGTTGAAGGAACTGAATATGTACTCTGTGGAGGAGAGGAGGGAGACAGTGAACATGATAGAGACATACAAGTATCTTACAGGGAGGAATAGGGTGCAGGAATATGCTAATTTTAAGCAAAAAAGATGTTCCAGGACTAGAGGGCATGGAATGAAGTTGGAGGGAGGATGAGTCAGAGGAAATGTGAGGAAGAATTTCTTCACAGAACGGGTGGTGGACAAGTGGAACACCCTGCCAGAGGAAGTGGTGGAGGCTGAAACAATCATGGGATTTAAGAATGCATGGGATAGATATAAAGGAATTTTGGAGGTCAGAGGTAAGGGGCAACAGACTTCTAGAAAAACATAAACTGAACTTACAAGTTCAAATGGGCAGACTGGGTGGGTCATAGACCCTTATCTGCTGACACTGTCTATGTATCTATGTATCTATGAAATTACTGCTTAACGCCAGAAAGACAAAAGTTGTATTTCTCTCCCCTTATGGACGTGCAATGTCTGCTAAGTCTCTTAGCACCAATTTGCAGATATTGAACCTTTTTTGGGGAACCTCTCAAAACAGTGGATAAGTTCAAGTACCTGGGATTTTGGCTTGATTGTTAAGTCTAATTCTTGATGCATATTGATGAACTATCTAAAAATCTTAGACAGAGACTAGGCCTTTTTTATAGCATCAAACACCTGCTCAGCCATGAGGCTAAACTAAGATTGGTTCAAACCACATATCTCTGTCTTATTGATTACGCCAACATTCTATATAGCCACTGCCCCCAAACTGTCTTAACTAAACTGGATACCTTGTATCACAGAGCAAAAAGGTTCATTACAAGCACAGCTTTTAATTCCCACCATTGCTCCCTCTATGCACAGCCAGGTTGGTCATCAATGAGCACTAGGAGGTGGAGAAATGCCTTCTTTGGATTTATAGAGCCATTAATAAATCCCCCCTTACATCACTGACCCTTTCAAATGTACTCCCAGGGTTCATTCTCTTAGAAGATATTTTTATATCCTGCTCGATATTCCCCAAGATAAGTCATTATGGTGCCTCATTCATAAGCCATGCCCTACTCACATTATGGAATACCCTTCAAAAATCTCTAAAGCTCACACATATAATTGGAATGTTTAAATTTAAATTTCTATTAGGTTGCTCACTGAAGGAAACTTGCAACTGCTACTTGTGACCTGTCTCATAGCTACCTCCTGCTGTACCCTTGATGTTGAAATTCTGCCCCAGTGCTCCTCCTATCTCAGCTTCCTCCCTCTCTCCCTCCTTCCTCCCTGCCTTTCCTACTTTAGCTCCTCATGCTAATTGCAGTGTTATGTGAGGTCCTTACACTTTAAATGGCATTCCACCTGTACAACTTAGACAAACTATACTATGTATATGTTATAATAACTTATAAGGCATAGACACTTACTGTTCAAGTGTAGGTGTCAGGGTACATTATGATTTGTACTGCCATACTTTTTCTATGTATGGAAACTGCACATAGTAGGCCAAAACACCTGTGTCTTTGTAATCCTCTGAGATAATATTATGTAGTCTGCACTGCCGTCTTTTGGATTTATGTATAATTGCACCACATCCTGTGTTTTCCATGTACCATGTATGCCTACATTGTTCTACGATGTAGCTGACTTAGCACATATTGTATAGGACTAGATAACACTGTGGAGCCACCTAATCTTGGGCCAATAGGGCTTACTTTATGTATCTAGTACTATTTCTTATTAATGGCAACCATAGTAATTATCACAGTATATAATGTAATGTATTGCATATTCCCCTTGGAGACCTTCTTACACTCTTTGGGATACTGGGGCACACTAGGCTTGGCTCCCAGTGTCTTATGGTAAGAACTGCTTAGGGAAACTGTAATTTCCTTTTGGTGTAATAAACTAGATTTATTACCAATATGCAATGTGTCTATGACTCATTTGTACCTCTGTTACTGTAAAGAATCTGATAAGGGCTATTCACCCCAACATATTGGTGACCATGTGCAGGTAGTTTTGATGGTGCAAAGTTTCACTTGATGCTTAAAAATTTCCCTGTCCTATGGGTACAGTAGGTGCACACTCCTGCACCACATCCCCCGTTACTCTCAACTCCATAGCAGCTTGCAAAGTCTGGCTGCTTACTAGGCTTGGTTGATGCTGACTCACAGTGCCCAATGGCAGTTTTGAATTGTAGGACTACGTGAGTACAGTAGCCCACTCATCCACTGGTTTTGCTTGTTGTGAATTGTTATATAGCACAGCAACCTCCCACAGGTTAATGATTTTGTGTTCCCCCAATAACTTTTACTGGTACCACTATGTCTATGACATCACACATATGCGTAGATTTGAGACTAGATGTTTCTAACTTCCTTGCCTCCCATGTATGATGGAGCGATTTCATGCTGGATGTGATTCAATTCCAAAACCCCATGCTGGGGTTTTCAACCCAGTACTCAGAGGCGAGACAAACAGCCAAAAAGCGTGAGGCCAAAGGGCTGTTGGTCGTGGCTCTATCTGCTGCTTTAGAAGCCTCTGAATTGAGGTTTTGCTCCCTCAAACTGCAACTCTCATACCTTAAGAAAGAGATGGTATTGTAGGCATCTGAAAGTTTGAAAAGGAGCAACAGCTAAAAACTGACATTCAGTCATTGCAAAATGAGAAAGAGACTCTTTTGCACTGTTCTGGTGAAGGTAGTCAGAGAGACATATGTATGTTGAGAGAGGAATGTGAAAGTTTGAGACAGGATAAGAGACAGGTATTGCAAATGAATGATTTGTTGAGTAACACTAATGACCAAATGCGTGAGGAGATGGAGGAGTTACAAGATTAGCTGGAATGGGTAAATGATGAATTGGATAGAAAACTTAGGGACAGCTGCAAATTGAGCACCGCATATAGAGTGTTACAGAAAGATGTGAAAGGTGAAGAACAGAAAGTTTCAAAAGTTAGTCAAGTAGAATATAAAGACAAGATGGCAAAATGGCATCATCAGTGAGAGGTTTTGGTTGGTCACATTAAGGCGATGGGTGGTTTTCACTTCACACCCATCAACCTCAGGTTATCTGCAGATGATGACTCTGATGATGACATCTCCCAATACAATGCTCAGCCATGCCTTTACTGTGGTTCAGTATCCTCCTGCCATTCACAACATGGCAGATCCCCTTGCTATGACATGTCCCTACGTCATCAACATGATGACGACTATCATGTGCGATGCCAAGATGGTGACCCCCATGATAAGGTGGGAGGCCTAGGCCTATCACTGGTCTCTCTAACCCTACCACCAGACCCTCTAGGCCCACCAATGTCCGCTCCTATAGCCACCTTGACAAAGAATGATAGGCAGAAGATTGAGAGAATGATTGAGGCAGCCCTCAGTAATTCAGATTTGCCTGAAAGAAGCAAGCAGGCCTTCAAAGTGCATATGAAACAAATGCTGAAAGAGGCTGCTTCCCAGGATTCTGTGGTCCAAACTGTGGCCAACGCCACAGCGGAGGTTGCCCTTCATGGAGCATGAGATCCTGACCGTGCCTCCAGTAATCCCCTTCAGATGACTCACTCTGTACAGCAGATCGCTGACAGCATAGGCTGCATGGGCTCCACTGACAATCTCAGCTGCCATTTGGAGAAAGTATATTCCAAATGTGAGATTCTCAGCCTAGCGGAGGACTACCAGGTAAAGATCCTTTCACAGACCATCAACCCAGGCCTATGGGTGAAATTCCCAGATGTAGTCCACTGAGACACCAGAGCAACTTTTAATCAGATTGCAGCAGAACTCTTTGCCGCACTCAACCCAGGCATGGTTGAGGTGATGTTAGCCTAGCCCATAAAACAAAATGCCAATGAAAGCCCTGTGACATTTCCTCAGAGGTTGTGGATGGCCCATTGTGCTGGCAAACACCTGGCTGGTGAAAATGCAGATGCCAATTTCACTGAATACAAAAATGTGTTCCTCCAGAATATGCTTCCAGCTGTCTGTGAAAAAGTGGAACCAACGATTTTCCCCACCACAGACAATTTCACAGACGTCCTTCAGAAAACAGAGCAGGTTTACCAGCTGTACATCCAAGACCTTGGATCTGGTTCAAAAAAGGTGGCCACGGTACAGTCTATTGGCGAATTCACAACCCACTACACAGTGGAGGGCAAAGCCCAATACAAAAAGCCCGCATCTTCAGACAACCGACTGCACTCCCAGTCCACAGGTGGGAACCGAAACCTTAACAAGAACAAATGCAATTGGAATTCTGATTCCAATCAGGGAAATCAAAATAATCTATCAGGCCCTTCCTACCAAGAAATCACAGAGGACAACAAAAATCTCTGGAACCTTCTTGGTCAGGTTCGATTGGTAGCGGATGCAGTCCCGTCGCATGTCATCACAGCAATAGCCCTGGGACAGCAGGCCTCAGTAGGCCACAGGGACTCCAGAACTGCAGGGAACCAGGCCAAACAGGCTTAAACCCTGATGCTACTCCCTTGGTAGCAGCTGTCCAGGACTGAGAAGGGGTCCGATCACTCTTTTAGGAGTTCCCTGGTACTGGTAGTACAGATTGACAACTACAAGCTCCAGTCCATATTGTGAACAAGCTTGATTTGGACACAAATGGAAGGCCTTGCACCAAGGCTATGGCGGGGGGCTGCCAACTGACAATGCTACTAGATACAGCTGCAGCTGTGTCAGGATTACATGATGATGACTCAGCAAACTCCCCTTGGTCTACCAGATGGCGGACCAGTATCATGCGTAGATGGTGTGAAGCTATCTATGTACTGACTGATTGTACTTTCAGTGGTTATTGGCAACCTGAACACACACCATACCTTTGATCTTATGGTGTTACATGATCATTCCAGCATCTTGAAAATTGATTTACTAGTGCAACTTGGCTGTATGGTGGGTCGGGCTATCATGGTCCTGATACAAATCAGAGGACAATATCACACTGTCATGATCTCTGATTTGCATGTGATTGCAGCTATATCCACTAACAACAAGGAATATGATATCATAGTTCTATTCTAGAACCATGGGTTTTTCAAGAAACTCCTACCCATTCTGCAGAATGCAGACATCTTTAAAATCCCAGGCCCAGCACATGACAGGCAAAGGCAATACTCTTTTCCTGCTGAGGCCTTACGATCACTCAGAAAAACCATTCAGTCACTCCTCAAACAAGGTGTAGTTAGGCATTGTGTTTCAACTGCCAGTTCACCTATTTGGCTGGTGAAAAAGCCCACAGGATCTTGGAGACTCACAACTGATTATAGGAGGCTTGACCAAGCCACTCCTAGCTGCTTACCGACAGTAGCATCAGCACCATATGTGCTTAAACTTCTAACTCCTGATCACCAGTAGTTCTGCACTCTTGACATCTCCAGTGGTTTCTGGTCACTGCCCCTGGCCCTAAAAAGCCAGTACAAATTTGCTTTCACCCTTGAAGGTCAACAGTACACATGGACCTGCTTACCCCAGGGGTTTCACAACAGCCCTTCCCTCTTCCATCTACTCATAATGGAGGCTCTGGATGGTTTATCTGCCCCACAATGTGCTCTGTGATATATGGATAATGTACTGTTAGCAACTGCCACTAAAGAACAACACGTTGACCTTTTGGATGAACTACTGACCCTCCTAGAGAGGGCAGGCCTGAAATGCCATCCTGCAAAGGCACAACTTTGTCAGAAAGAAGTCATCTTTCTTGGCCTATGCATAACAGAACAAGGCCAAAGCCCAGACTGGAAGAAAATCCAAGGCCTGCAAGATTTGCCACTTCCCACCAGTGTAGCGACACTCAGAGGTTACCTGTGAATGGTAACTTATTCCATGGATTCCATTTGTGACTTTGCACAGAAGGCCGCACCTCTGTATGTGCTGCTGAAAAAGGATGTTCCTTGGACTTAGGGGCCCATCCACACTCAGGCTGTGACACTACTGAAACAGACCTTAGCCTCTGCTTCAGCTTTAGTGAACTCAAATCCAGCAATGCCCTTCCATCTAGAATCAGCCACCTCAGACATTGCCATGTCTGCAGTCCTTGCTCAGAAGGTAAATGATACTCCGAGACCTATTGCATATGCATCCCAAATGTTGTCACCAGTGGAACAGAAGTACATTCCTTGTGAAAGAAACCTTCTATCTACTTACTGGGCTGTCAAACATTTTCTGTATATCATTGGGTACTCACCTATCATTATCAACACAACCCATATTCCCACCACTTTCTGCTATCAGATAGAGTAAAGGACAGATCAATATCCAATACCAGACTGGCACAGTGGTCTCTTCTTCTCAAGGACAGAGATATACAGGTCCACTCTGCCAAAATGCCATCAATTCTAGTCCATGGACTCCTATACCAAGGAGAACCACATGATTGTGCACTGCAACCCCCTGATTTGCTTGACCCAGGCCCTTTTCTTCCTGCTACTCCAAAACCCCTTGCAGACACTTCCATGTCACATGTTCACAGATGGCTCTGCCTCATACTATCAAGAAGGACAGGTAGCTGGATTTGGAGTACTCATCATATATTCCAAGGCAACACTGTTGGGATTTCCAAGCATTGCAGTGTTGCATCGTCACAGTATGCAAAATTGGTAGCTGGGGCCTGTGCCCTCAAGCTGATACAGCAGGGTACCAAATACACCTTCATTTTCACAGACACCAACTGGGTCTGTTGCTCCCTCACTGAGTTTCTACCCTTCTGGAAGAAGAACTCCTTTGCATCTTCTGATGGCTCCCCAGTGAAATATAAATCACTCCTGGTTTATATCCATGAGCTCACACAGCACTTCAAGCACAAGCTTTTCACACACAAGGTTAAAGCCCACTCTAAATCTGACACTTATCATTCTTTCAATTATTGAGCAGATACTCTTGCAAAAGAGGGTGCTCGTGGAGGGGGAGACATGGACAGTGGATCACCCTGATGCTCTATCAACTGTGTAAATAGTCGCTTTTAAGAAGAAACCAGAACCTTTTGTGCCACTAGACTTGTCCAATGCACAACACTCAGATCCCCAGCTAAAGGATGTGTTCTGTCTCCTTGACAAAGGAACTGAGCATGATTTACCCATTCACAGTCCCTACAAGAGACATACAAGTAGACTACATTTGTCACAAGATGGCAGATTGATTTGGTACCAGTCAGAGGACCTGCCCTACAAACTGTGGGTAGTCCCTCAATCTTTGAGATAAGAGTTTCTCTACTAGGTTCATGATACTCCCACTGGAGGACACCAAAGAGGCAAAGATACACTCCACAGACTCAAAACTGTTGGTTGGTGGCCTGGCATTACCAAAGATGTCAGGCACTACATTGAAAACTGTCTGATTTGTGCTTAGAATAACCCAATACCTACAAAACATAATGCCAAACTCTTACCACAAAGACAATCTGGCCCTTGGCATGCCATACAGATTGATTTTATTGGGCATTTGACCAATACCAGCAAGAACAATAAGTATGCACTTGTGATCGCTGATCTATTTTCTAAGTGGGTTGAAGCCTTCTCCACTAAGAACTGTACAGTCAAATCAACTGCAAAAAGTCCTGGTAGAAGAGATCTTCTCCAGGTGGGGTCTACCTTTGAAGGTGGACTCTGACAAAGGAACAAGTTTTATAAGTGAGTTAATGCAAGAAGCACTTCAACTTCTAGGGGTACACCAGAAGTTCCACATACCTTACCCCCTTCCCCAGTTTTCAGGTCAAATAGAGACAGCCAACATGTGGATTAAGCAAATGCTTTCCAAATTCATTGAGGGATAATACCAAGGATTGGTATTCCCTATTGTCTTTACTCCTTATGGTAATAAAGGGCACTCCTTCAATCACAACCCAACTGACACCCTTTGAGGTAATGACTGGTAGAACTTTGAGATTACTTGAACATCTGTTGTTTGACCTGAACATGCCCACTGCAGACAGAGTGTCTGTAGACAAGTATGTGACCAAACTCAAAGATGACATTGTAAAAACCCATCTGTATGCTGCACATCGCATGAGCAAGGCCCAGCAACAGTCCAAAATCCAGTTTGACAAACATACATAAGAAGTGGATTGGCAAATGAGAGATCAGGTAATGGTGCTCAGATTTGCTCACCCTACACATTCTTTCTCCAATAAATGGGAAGAACCCTACCCTATTGTTAACAAACTCAGTCCTGCAGTCCATCAAGTTAGACTTCTCAAAAAGAAGAAACTTACTGAGAAATGGTTGCATGCTAACCAACTAAATCTTTACAAAGGAGTACAATTACTTTTCCTAACCCCATTGGATGGAATTGTACTGAATGACCTTTTCTTTTCTTTTCTGTTACAAGTAACCCTGTGACATGTCTATTTTACACCTGATTTTCCTCATCTCATGAGCTTTCCCCTGCATCCAAGGCATGGTGGGTCGCATCTTTCCACATCTAGACCATCTTCCTACTACTATTCCCAGAAGGAGTTAGTATTACAGTCCCAAACAAATTGATCACTGTCCAGGAAGGTAAGGAAACCTACGTTGCTGCCTCTGTTGTGGCCTCTGACAAATCTTCCCTACAAATTGAATGGCAAACAGATTTATATAGACAAACTCTCCTTGTGGCCTGCCTATTTAAAGGAACCTTCCATGGTTGGCTCACTACCAATATTGCCTCAAATGGTACTCTGCCCATTTTAAAAGCTAATCATAGACATTCTGGTCTATATAGCCTTGCTGCTTTAATGGACCCTGCTTTTTGCCACAGTTTCCCTCGAGACTCCACAAAAGAATTCTGTACACACAATCACATGGCCACAGCCGCTATGTTTTTGCCTGTTTTACCTCCTACTGAAGCTGAACTTACTGAATGTCCCCCACACAAACCTGGTCCATTTAGCAGTTTAACTGCAAATTCTATCCCAGGTGCCCTCATTAATAACTTACAGTTTATGCATGCCCCTGTCATTTTCAACCTTATTCATTGGAACATGGCATAATTTGGTATGTGTTCCACTACAAACACTTCTAAGTTTTTCAGCACTATGTTACTTGATAGTCTAGCTGCCTACCAGACATGCACTCAAGATCCTGTAGCTGGTATACATACTATTGAACATTAAGGTTTATTTAGACATAGACCAAATTCCTCAAATAAAAGGAACCCACCATCATGCAAGAAAAGTGCAGACTCTGCTGATGTTACTGGTGCCACTGGCACAATATACAGACTCTTCGGATCCAGCATGTCCATCTGGAACAGCGCAGACATTGCTGCCATCAACAGTCACACATTAAAATTTCAGGAGGCCATGAATAATGATATCTTACCCTCATTGTTACATGCTGTGGATGGACTTAGTCAGGAAAAACGTTTCACAGTATAGAAAATAAGAGATATTGCTAAAACTTTTAATGCTATCAAAGATAAACTAAATCAACTTATTTTCCAGATTAACAAGGAGGCACAAGGCAACCAAACAATATATTGCCAGGGAACTTCTCTGCTCTGCTCTGCTTATCAATATCAATATCAATATCAATATCAATATCAATATCAATATCAACTTTATTTTTAAAAGGCGCTTTTCTTAAATCAAAGCCCCTGTACAAATAAATATAACAATAAATATAATGAATCAAATTAACAAAAATCCTTAAAAGCTATATTAAAAAGGTGGGTCTTCAGCGCTCTTTTAAAACTAAGGACGGTCGGGCAGTCTACATTCTGACGAGGTAGAGAGTTCCACAGGGTAGGTGCCATAAACTAACGATCTAGCACCAGATGTTTTCAAACGCATTCTGGGAATCTCTAGCAATCCCTCATCAGTGGATTGAGGGGCGAGAGGGACATAGGGGCACAGGAGCTCTTTCAGGTAGGCAGGTCCCAGATCATGTAGGGCTTTATAGGTCAGCAAGCCCGATCTTGAAGGTAATTCACAAAACACTGGCAGCCAGTGCAGTCCATGAGCACAGGCATTATGTGACTGGATCTAGAAACTCCAGTCAACAGCCTGGCTGCCGCATTCTGCACCAACTGCAGGCAGCTGATTCAACCCCCGATAGCCCTAGGTATAGGGAGTTACAGTAGTCAAGCCGGAGGTAACAAAGGCTGGATCAATGTTGAAGGTCCTCTGAGGAACCAAGTGCTTCACCCTGGCAATATTCCTCAGATGAAAAAAGGAAGTCTTTATAACCGCTGACACCTGGGATTTAAGTGTCAAACGGTCATCAAGTACTACGCCAAGATTTCGCACCTGGTCTGACGTCGTCAGCTGGACACCTCCAAGCCATAGGCCTGAGGGTGATCCCTCTGGCAGACCCGCCTCACAGCGACCTATATCCACAACCAACACATCAGTTTTCTCCAGGTTTAATCTCAGCCAACTCCCATTCATCCATTCTTGGATTTCTTCAAGGCAGTTATTAAATACCGACAAGGCAGCTATGGCTTATATGTCATAACCACCGTCAATAATCTCTTCCACGATTTGGAATCTGGATGTATTCCAGATATTTTTCCTGATAGAAGAATTTCTAAATGGTATTGCTCACACTGTAAATTTACATCCTGTATTACAATGTGTATGTCTTGCTCTATTTCCATTCCTGTTTCTATTGCTAGAAATTTAGGATATGTTACAAGATATCCTAATAGAGGATCTTGTTACACTGCTAAACATTGTACTGTCTGGGATACTATGCCTGTTACTTTTACTGTATCTCTACCATGCTTTGATCCTCAAACTGCAATGTTTGATAAGCTTGCCTCTGTTCACTCCATTGGGCAACTCGATGAGGACATCTACAGAGAACGCATCTACCTGCCACCTCTTCTGTTGTATCATCTGATCCTAGAAGCATGGGTTTTACCTTGTACAGACTGCTGTGCATGTAAGGGCTATCACTATTTGTGTATTTCTGATGTTTTGACATCATCAAGCCGGTATATGGATATTCACCAGACAGTATTGATTAATCCTTTACAATGGACCACGACATTTCTTCTAATGACACAGATACCCCTAAGGCATCATCTGCACCATCACCAGTGGTGAACACTAGACAACTGTACAACACTCATTCGGAAGAGGTTCATCAGCTGACTACAAGACTTATGAATCAATCTTTCACCTGCCCTGTACAACTACAGAAATGGAGGCTACCAACTGTTAAAATGACTTATAATTCTGATGGACAATACTGCATTGTCACAAATTATAAATCTTTCTCCTAAAGTGATAAAGTTTGTGAAATTGTATACCCTAACTTTTGTTTTATTCCTCATCAGACTACTGTAATTGGCCACACAGTGATTACTCCTGTTCCCATCGTGGAACCAGATGTTAGTAATAGTGACACTGAATATTTGCTTGCTCTATCTCAATATTTGCCTATTTTCAATGTAAATATTGATCCTTTCACATTGACTCTTAAGTCCCTGTTAGAGAGAAAAGATACACACTTCATCCACATCAGTAACAATATCTCCTCAGCTGGAGATGCTCTTAATACCTTTATCGATGATGGTGATTTAAGTAATGCACTTTCTAATACTTGGTTAGAAATTACTTTTAAAGGTTATGTAATCATACACACATTTCTGATAATCTTTTTGATACTAACACTTTGCTGCCTTAGGTGTACTCTTAAACAACACCAAGAACAGCTTGAATTCCTTTACAAGACTCATGCATCGGGTCTATAAATTACAGTTTGTTCCAACCACTTTCCAATAGTGTTGTTGTCTTTTCAGTAAGGCAACAAGCATGGAATGTTATGCCAGGTCCTTACACCCTAATTTGCATTCCACCTGTACACCTTAGACAAACTGTACTATGCATATGTTATACTAACATATGGAGCATATACACTTACCGTACAAGTGTAGGTGTCAGGGTACATTATGATTTGTACTACCATACTTTCTCTATGCATGGAAACTGCACATAGTAGGCCAAGACACCTGTGTTTTTGTAATCCTCTGATATGATATTATGTAGTTGGCACTGCCATATTTTGGATTTATGTATAATTGCATAACATCCTGTGTTTTCCATGTACCATGTATGCTTTTGTTGTTCTACGATGTAACTGACTTGGCACATATTATATAGGACTACCTGTGGAGCCACCTAATGTTTGGCCAATAGATCTTACTTTATGTATCTACTACTGTTTCTTATGAATGATAATCATAGCAATTATCACAGTATATAATGTAATGTATTGTGCATTACCCTTGGAGACCTTATTACACTCTTGGGATATTGGGGAACAGTAGACTTGGCTCTCAGTGACTTATGGTAGGAACTGTTTAGGGCAATTGAGATTTCATTTGGGTGTAATAAACTAGATTTATTACCAATATGCAACATGTCTTTGACTCATTTGCACCTGTATGACTACAAAGAATCTAATTAGGGCTCTCCACCCCAACAACAGTTTTCATTCCTGCATCCTCCCCTTTGGATGCACCCTTATCCTGCCTACCTTTACCCTTACTCCCTCCTTTCCCCTGACCCCTTCTATTACCCTCTATGTCACCCCAAAAGCACTAGTGCTATCCCTAATGCACCTGTCCTCAACCCCTGAACCTTGACCTATGTTATTAAATACTTCTTATGTTATCTAGGTATTGTCATTTACATACAAAATCATAATATTTTATTAGTTACTTCTGTTGTAATCTACAGTATGTATTGTCCTTCATGTGTAAAGTACATTATTACTGCTTTATAACTGTGTTCCAATGTGTTATTGCTATGCAATTGTACTTTGACTGTATTTTGCTTCACTTGTGTCCTTCCAGGACCACCTTGTAAATGAGCTTGCTCAATGGTGTTTTTTCCTGGTAAAATAAAAATTGAAAGGAAGAAATTGGCTGCCCCAGTGCTGGTAGTGTGGCATGGCAGCAAAATGACTAGGCAGCAAGAAAAAAGCCTCAAACTTACTACCGGACCTATAGTATAAGGACCAAGCCCACTATATGCTATTGGAGATAAAAGTCAAAATTTATTAAATATCCAGCTTAAAAACAGGTACAAAAGGACATATATATCCCCCTCACAATGCAAAAAAGCAAACTTTCCACTTTAACGGCATTACTTACACCTGTGGGTACTTTTTCAAGGGAACACTTGCAACTACACCCCTCAAAGGTATATATACAAGCAGCATTCAATAATAGTTTATTATACACTACATAACCACCCTAAAAGATGTACACATTCTATATAGCTGCTAACACAACTAATGACTAACGACTAACACAAAAGGATACTATCCTAAAGAGCCTAAATTATCAAACCCTCATGTCCCAGCTACAGTGTTATAAGGCAAAGCAATTATTCAATTAATCTAATCAATGTCCAAACCACATTCCTGTGGTCTTCTTTATCTGCATAAAATTGTCTTCTTGTAGGTTTAGTCCATTGAGCTGATGTCTTGATTATATACTTGGGCTATTATCCAATCAAGCTTTTTCATGAGACCCAGTGTTGATTTCAAGTGCCAGAACTGCCATACAGTTAAGTTTATGGTCATCACATAGAAGGGCTTAATGAAAGGCAGGCAGTATAGCGCAGTGGTTTAAGGGTATGAGCTGCAAATCTGGAGACCTGCATTTGAATCCCACAGCCCCCACTTGCATAATGTGTGACCCTGAGCAAGTCACTTAATTTCCCTGTGCTCCCAGGTTGCACCTGTAAACAAGCTTTCAGCTTAGTGTGTCTCACCTGGTTAAATAATTGGAATAAAAAAAAAGAATGAAAGGAAGAAAAAACATTTTAAAACCACAATTGAATATTCGTTGGGGTGTACTATTTATAAATGTTTTCACTTTAAATCTTTATTTCCCCTCTCTGAATTAGTTTCAACCAGAGTTCTGTTGCCTTGTTTAAGATTAGCAAATGGTAAATTATTTGAAATTCCCAAATATAGGCTCAGGATTGGATTACATGCATTCTCAGTGGCTGCCCCTATTTGTTGGAATGCAGTCCCAGTTGGTATTCGTCAGGCTACCTCTTTACTACCTCGCCTGATATTGATTCAGCCCTGGAGTACTTTGTCAATTCCTTAAATTCTGCCTGTGACCTTTTTTCACCCTTCTGCAAATGAGTCATTAAAGGTGCTGACACCCCTTGGAAGTCCCACTCCCTTCAGAACCTCAAGGCCACCGAGACAATCTCTGGCACATAACCTTAGAGACCGGGAGACCCGCTGACAGGCAAAGCTACTGTGAGGCCAGGAACCGCTGCACCTGGCAGATCTGATAGGCAAAGGCAGAATACTACAGAGCAGCCCTCACCACCTCCTGAGGGAAGGGATTCAATTTCTGGGACTCCCTCAAAGATCTCAGTGGCAAAATCTCTAATGCTCCCCCATATATTGGTAAATGGTGGTACCTCTACTGACCCTGACACAATAGCAAATGCTCTGAACTCCTCATTCTTGGACCTCAGTGGCATGCTCCCTGCAAACTTTTTTTCACCCACCTCCACCATAACATCGACACACACCCAAGTACTCCCTTTCTGCTTCAAGGTCATCTCCCAGTGTGATGATGCCCCTCTTCTGTTAAAGGCACTCAGCAAATCTCAGTTCAGCAGTGACAATCTGAATCTTAAAATACTAAGGCTCACTCTCCCTGAAGTACTCTACCCCCCTCATTGCCCTGCTAAACCATTCCCTTGCCCTGGGTCAATTCCCCTCCATGTGGAAAACTGCCCTCATCATTCCTTTCCTGAAGAGTGGTGACTGAACCCTGCCTAGTAATTATCAGCCCATCTCAATCCTACACCCTCTCTCCAAGGTTCTTGAAAAGATAGTCATCACCAAGTCACAGACTACCTTGCTCAACACAATCTCCTCTGACCCGAACAGCATGGTTTATGAAAAAAAATAACACATCTTTTTTTAGTCAGTGCACCTGGCTAATATAAAGTGTGGCTACTGAGATTCTGATGTAACTTGATGTAAAATCTGTTATAAACCATTTTATTATTGTGAATTGTGTAACATTGTATACCTCATAATCCCGTGAGGTTTGGAGCCCTAGCTGTGCTAGGAAGAGGAGAGTAGTCCAAGAAGCCTTAGTTCCGGACTACAACTCAACAGAAAAGCCTTTTTTTTAGGCAGGACCACTGCCAGTGGGGCTAATGTTCAGTCCAAATCACTGCTTTACCAGTATTTAAAATTTTAGAAGCCCTGGAGTAGCGAGTGGATACCCAGGAATTACGTAGCACTTCCAGGTATCACTCGCTATTTAAACAGCCCTCCAGTGAGCAGGATTCTTTTAGTCAGTGCACCTGGCTAACATAAAGTGTGGCTACTGAGATTCTGATGTAACTTGATGTACAATCTGTGTTTTAAACCATTTTATTATTGTGAATTGTGTAACATTGTATACCTCGTAATCCTGCGAGGTTAGGAGCCCTAGCTGTGCTAGGAGGAGGAGAGCAGTCTGAGAAGCCTTATTTCTGGACTACAACTCAACAGAAAAGCCTTTTTTTAGGCAGGACCACTGCCAGGG
This sequence comes from Neoceratodus forsteri, assembly GCA_016271365.2. Lineage (NCBI taxonomy): Eukaryota > Metazoa > Chordata > Ceratodontiformes > Ceratodontidae > Neoceratodus > Neoceratodus forsteri. The sequence continues at coordinate 83,557,528 of CM057453.1, forward strand.
GGCTAATATTCAGTCCAAATCACTGCTTTACCAGAATTTTAAATTTTGGAAGCCCTGGAGTAGTGAGTGGATACCCAGGAATTACGTAGCACTTCCAGGTATCACTCGCTATTTAAACAGCCCTGCAGTGAGCAGGGCGAGTCATGTGTGTCAACAGTGAAAGAGTGAAGGCCACATAAAAAGAAGTCCAGCTTGTAAGTCAATCTAAGCTTTCAAATTTACTTAACTAGGTTAACAATAATTAAGACCATGGCTGATTTAATCATTTTAGAGACTGCATCAGATGTTTGTGACAAACAAAAAATAATAGATAATGCCACCAAGAGAGATGTTATCATAACTTTAGATGGAGAAACAGGCCTAAAATGCAATACCTGTTTTATGTATGCATTATTTGTTTCCCTGCCCCAGACTCCCTTCTACATATGTGACAAATGTATAAACAATAGTGTCTTGAGGGAAGACATAATTTTTACAAGAGATTATCTGTAATCAAACATTACCAGGAAAATCAAAGCAGAACCTCAGGAAACTGTACTTATAACAGTACCAAGGAAAATGTGGAATCCAACAATGGGGCATGTGTTACGGAGCCTTTTAAAGAAACAGGAGCACATGAGAAGAGGAAGAGAAGAGAGTCTAATGATAGCAGCATAAACAGTATAGCTGAAGAATGGACTATGGTAACCATAGGTCACAAATCCAAATCTAGACAAAGGGCAATTTGTAACAACATTAGTTTATCCAATAGATTTGACCCACTAATTGATCTGGAAATGGTTGATCCACTAGTAGAGAGGGGTCAAGAAGATCTTCTTCACAAGCAAACCTCAACAATCAGTGTAAATGATTCCATGTTAGATATAATATTAAATGAGACTAGTGTGCAAGTACAAGGATCAATAACTGATTCTACTAATGCAGATGATCAGAATCATGAAAGTGATGTAGTTCAACCAAATTCAGTTAAGGACAATATTAACATGGGTACAACAACAGCAGGCAGTTTAAGTAGACAATTCTTTGTTTTGGGAGATTTAATAATAAAATACACAGACAAAATAGTATGTAGAACGGATAAGCACAACATAGCATGTTCTTCATTTCGGGGAGCCGGTATTAAAGATATAAACAAAATGTGTCCGGATATTCTACATGAATCTGGCCATAATCCATTGGTTATTATATATGTGGGTACAAACGATTTAAAAAAAACTTTCAATTGATGAAATTAAGCAGGATTACATAGACATTGGTAAAACTCTGGACAAATTCCAATGTGAAATATGGTTTTCAGAAATACTACCCATCCCCAGAGCAAATTACCATACTACATGTAAGATTAAATCAGTAAATGAATGGATAAGAAAATGAGCACTTAGTGTAGGAAAAGCCTACCTCACTGGGAAAACTTTAATGATACACCTTCATTATTTAGCTGGGATGGATTACATTTGAGTAAACAAGGAGCCTATAAATTGGGTAGGACATTTGAGAATATTATGCAAAAAAATTTAAACTAAAAAAAAGGAGGATGAGGGCACCAAACTTAATTCAAAATGTGTCACTAAATCAAAAGTAACTTCAAAATCAAATAACCAAAGTATTAAAAAATTGAAAATCTGGAATATTAATGCACAAAGTTTAAATAATAATAAACTAAGTGAACTGAAATTAAGAATTAAGAAACATAAAATATATATTATATGTGTGACAGAAACTTGGTGGGATGAAAGCAATAATTGGTTGAATAATATTGAAGGTTTTCAACTTTTTACCAATAACCGTATAGAAAGAAGGGGTGGGGGAGTATGTTGCTATGTATCAGAGTTATTACAGAGTCAGGAATTTAAAATAAGTAACCATATGGATAATATTCCTGAAACCCTATGGATAAGCATAATTTTCCCTCACTTGTCTAAAATAAATCTAGGAATTTGCTACAGACCCCCTAATAGCAATAGCGTTTATAACAACAATTTAATAGAGGAGATGACTAAAGTTTCCAATCTAGGGGATATTATGATTCTGGGTGATTTCAACTCTCCAGGTATTTTGTGGGAAAAATAGATAGGAAATACTGCCTTTGAAAAAACACTTATTGATACTATAACTTCACAGGGTTATTACCAACTGGTTGAAGTTCCAACCAGGAGTAAAAACATATTAGACCTAGTTATCACTAACAGTACTGATAAAATTGATTAAGTAGATACTCTGCCCCATTTAGGAAACAGTGATCATAATATTGTTGAATGTATAATCAACATTAGTAAACCCAAATTTAGTAATTATACACTATCCCTAGATTATAAAAAAGCAGACTGGAATAAAATTAATGAAGTATTTAAAAAACTGGATTGGGAGAAGGATATTGTAAGCTAGGAGCCAACTATATGTGGGAAAATTTAAAGAACAAAATTCAAGAAATAATAGTCAATTTTATTCCTAAGTGTAAAATTAGCAATAATAAAGGTTATATTCCATACTGGTTCAATAAAGATATAAAGAAACAAATTAGAAGGAAAAATAAAGCATTTAAGAAGTATAAAAATAATCAAACTGAAATTAATCACAATAACTATAAAAAACAGCAGAGATTGCTCAAAACTATTATTAAAAAAGGTATGATTAAATTTGAAAATAAACTAGCAGCAAGTAAAAATCAAAAGGCTTTTTATGCATATATAAACAGTAATAAACAAAGATGTAAAAAGATTACTTCTGTATCGGTAAATGGAGAACCTATAATGAACAATAAAGAAATAGCTAATAGTTTTAATAATTATTTTGTAACTACATATCAGGTTCATAATATCAATACAAATTTTACAGGGGTAATTAATGAAGAACCTTTTAGTATTAGTCATAACACACTGAAACAGGAATTATTAAAAATAAAGTCATCTTCTTCCTCAGGCCCCGACAATATTGATACAAATGTATGGAAAAATATTTCAGATGTATTAGTGGATCCATTGACAAAATTATTTAACAAATCACTTGCAACTGGTGAGATACCATTGGATTGGAAAAAAGCTATAGTACTGCCAATTCATAAAAAGAGAAACAAATTAAGTTTGACAAATTATAGACCAATCAGCCTGACATCAGTTTGTTGTAAGATACTGGAGAGATTAATTAAATATAGTATTGAAAAGGACATAATAAGGTTAGGACTGCAGGATATTTCACAACATGGCTTTAGGAGAGGGCTTTCCTGTAATACAAATTTATTAGCCTCTTATAACCATATTAGTCTCAAACTGGATAGGGGTAAACCAGTGGATGTAATTTTCTTGGATTTAGGAAAGGCATTCGACATGGTCCCTCATTATAAGTTAATTAATAAATTAATAAAATTTGGTTTAAATATAAATATTATAAGGTGGATTGGAAATTGGTTGTCAGACCGGACACAGAGAGTGCGTATCAATACTGTTCTTTCAGATGAGGGGAGGGTTACCAGCGGGGTTCCCCAGGGGTCGGTATTGGGCCCACTACTGTTTGGACTATTCATCAGTGATATGAGTGAAGGGGTTAAATCCCATATAACTAAATTTGCTGATGACACTAAAATAGCGGGGGAAGTTTCAACATTAAGTGGTTATGAAGAATTAAGAGATAGTTTAAGTATAATAGAAGATTGGGGAGAACAAAACGGTATGAAAATCAATGAAAACAAATGTGCAGTAATTCATTTTGGGAAAAATAACCATAAATACCCATATTTTCTAAATAATAAAATAATAAAAAACAGTAATAGTGAGAAGGATTTGGGTATTTGGATAGATTCTAGATTATCTTCAAACACGCATATTCTTAAAACAATAGGAAAATGTAATAGTATCATCTATTCTATTAAAAAAGCATTTATACCTAGGAATAGAGAGTGTGTCCTTAAACTGTACAGGACTTATGTACTCCCACACCTTGACTATGGATCACCTATATGGAGTCCATATTTAAAGAAGGATAAACTTAGGGCTGAAAAAGTCCAAAGACACCTGACAAAATCAATAAAAGGTCTACAGAATATGGAATATGCAGAGAGATTATTAGAGCTTAATCTGTATCCCCTGGAAATAAGACGAATTAGGGGTGATTTACTATTCTTATATCGTATTTTGGAAGATAAAACATTAATGTCACAATGTAACATAACAAGGAACCACAAAACTTTAAATTTAAGATCACATGATAAACAAATTTTTATAAATAGAGCAAGAACTAATAGGCATTTAAATTTTTATCATATACGGACTCCCTCAATATGGAATAACTTACCAAAAAAAGCAGTGGAAGCAACATCATTTAACTTGTTTAAAAATGAGTTAGATAAATTTCTGTTCACAAATAGTAAAAAATATATCAATAGATAAGCCCACTAGGAGTGGGAGACAATTAAATGGGCCTAGGCCTGCTTTGTCTAGACATACCAGGTTACCAAGTTACCACAACCGCACTTTTGGAATATACCAACACTATCCATGCGACCCTGGATGCAGGCCAGATTGCTGGTGCTGTCTATATAGCTCTTTCCAAAGCAGTTGACACTGTCCACCACTCACTTCTCCTAACCTCGCTAACCCAAATAGGTTTCTCACAGGATACCATCACTTGGTTCTCAAACTACCTGTCTGACTGAACCCAGAGAGTCAGACCAGGGCATACCTTATCATCCCCTCTCAGAGTTACATCTGGGGTCCCCCAAGGGTCAATCCTTGGCCCCCTACTTTTCACTCTATTCCTTAACTTCCTGCTCAAGGCCTGTTCTGGGAATCTCTTTCTATACGCAGATGATGCGGTTTTATTCAGCACCCACACCAACCCTACCGCCCTCCAAGTAGCCCTCCAAGGGTTGTTTAATGAGGCCGAATCCTGGTTTACTGACCATAGGCTTGTTCTAAACTATGAAAAAACAAAGTCCATGCTGTTTGCCCATGCCCAAAACAAGTTCAGTAACCACCCCCTGCTCATCCATAACTCCCATAATGAAACCCTGGAACAAGTTTCTACCTTTAAATACTTAGGGGTTACCTAAGACTCAGAGCTAGCCTACCAAGAACATATCTGCCAACTTAATACAGCTGTAAATGTGTGCATTGGTCTGCTTCACCACTACAAGCACTGTCTCCCCCGCTGAAGCCCTACAACTAGCCATCTCCTCCTCCATCCTGTCACTCATTGATTATGGGATTATCTTCTATGGTGCTGCCGACAACATCTTCCTCAACTAAATTAGGGTTTCCCTGAATAAAGCCTGTAGACTGGTCACAGGATGTGACTGGCTTACACAAACCTGTACACTGTATACCAGTACAAACTGGCTTAATTTCGATGATCACCCAAAGTACCAGACCCTGTCTCCTTTGCCAAGAAAATCATGACTGGCCTCACACCCCCTGCTCTTGTGACGCTGCTCCCCCCTCCAACAGCACCATATGCACATGTCACACTGAGAAATTGCCCTACCATGTACCCTGCTATAAAACCTCCTTGGGGCAAAGAACTTTCAGGTATTGTGCCCCCAATTGGCTGAACTCACTGCCCATACCAGTCCTCCTGGCTCCTACCCTGGGACTGTTCAAATCCCTTCTCCATAGCAATATCTTGTGTGACTCCACCTGTGACTGTACCTGACCTACCCACAACCAAAAAATGCCAGGACAATGGCACTTGGTCTTGCTTTTAGAGTGCCTGTCCCTGGTTTCGGTCTTACCCGAGCCTCAGACTTGATGACACTTACTGGACTGTGCAGCAGTCATAAATACTTCTCTGTAACAACTACTGTACTGTATGATTGCCTCAGTAGTTACTGTATTTATTGTATTTTGCCACTGTACTGCATTTTCTATGACTGCTGTACTTATCCTGTACCACATCCACCTGTTGTACTTTACCATGTATCATTCATAAGGTGTGATATTTCCCACATCGCTATTTATACTGTGATGTCTGTACGCTGTATGTTCTGTATTGTTTTTTATGACACGGAGCCCTTGTAAAGGAGTCTCTGACTCAAAGGTATTAATTCCGATTGTATTCAATAAATAAATAAATAAGTTGAAGTTAAAACAACATATATTATTGAATTCTGTTTGTAACTGTTTTTTGTAACTTGATGTTGTTGTCTTTTGTATTGTGTTGTAATTTGTTCTGTCCGAGTTTATATACACATATATTCCTGAACACACACTATTATAGCACTAGATCTCTCTCTCTAATATTTAATAATTTCTTTAAAGAAAGGCTTCATTTTAAGTTTACAAATAAGACCTGGTCGCCTACGTGCATTTAATTTAATAATCCATCTGACTTCTGCACAGAGGGTCCAGTTGTTTATATTCCCTTCCCTTGGGCTCATTTTAACTTTTTCTATGCCTATATATGACCAAGTATGTTCTCCAGTTGCAAACTTAACATGAGCAGTGAATATGCTTTTAATATCACCACTGGCTATATCACAGACATGTTCTCCAATCCTTACTTTAAAACTTCGAGTAGTTTTCTCAATGTAAAAACAGCCTCATACACATGTGGCCATATAAACTATAGCTGAAGTATCACAGGTTATCAGGTCATGCACTTCAAAAATGTCATTATTGTGAGGATTTTTGAAACATTTTCCCTTTTTTAGATATTTTCAGAACTTGCATTTGCCACAGTAAATGCACCTTTTGGCAGGGGGGGGGGCTGCAAACACAGTATTGCCTTTCTGCAATTTACACTAATAGGAATGCACTAGGGCATCTCTAATGCTCTTAGATCTCTGAAATACTATTTTAGGTTGTTTTTCCTTACAGCTTCTACCCAGGACAGGATTAGATAGATAGATAGATAGATAGATAGATAGATAGATAGATTATTTCTATGGTGCCCCTTTCCAGAGACTAGGAGTGCTTCACAATTGAGACACAATACAACAATTTTAAAATATTCTTAAAATACAAAGTTGGAACAAGCAGCAACATAATATGTATAAAACTATTTATCCAATCAATTAAAATCTAATTCATACTATCTACAAATTAAAAGCCTGGCTAAATAAATACATTTTTAAGTCCTTTTTTAAAGGTATTCACTGATGGTGCCTCCAGCAGTTGTTTAGGTAATAAGTTCCGTAGACTAGGTGCAGCCTTCAAAAATGCTCTATCACCAGAGTGATGCAACCTTGCCCTAGGAACACTAAGAAGACAGCCCTTGGTAGAACAGAGAGCCCAGAATGGATGGTGAAGCACAAGGAGATCTTGCAGGTAGACTTGGCCCCCTTTGTGTAGGGCTTTATAGGTCAGTAATCCAACCTTGAAGGCAATCCTCCACCTAACCGGCAGCCAGTGCTGTTCATGGAGGACAGGTGTAATATGATCATACCTACAAGCACCCGGCAATAATCTTGCCACCACTTTCTGCACCAGCTGCAGTTGGCAGAGGTTACCTCCAGATAGCCCTAGGTACAGGGCATTGCAGTAATCCAGTCTAGACATTACAAAAGCATGTTCTAGTGAGGGTAGGTCCTCAGGGGTTACAGGTTCCAAATCTGGGCAATGTTCCTCAGATGATAGACTCCACTCTTAACAATGGCCGACACTTGAGCATCAAATGCCAAGCTGCTGTTGAGGATCACACCCAGATTCTTTACCCATTCTGATGGAGACAGTGGCACCCCCCCAGTACAAGACTAGAGGGTTTCCACAGACTCCCATCCCCCAGGATGACCCGGATCCACCACCAGCACCTCCATCTTGTCTGGATTGAGTCCCAACCAGTTATGGGACATCCAAGTCCGGATCTCAGACAGGCAGTTGTTAAATACAGAGTCCACCATCTGGTTACTTGGTGCATAGGACAAGTATAGCTGGCTAGAAATGGCATAGCAGTGAAAAATCAGCCCATACCACCTGTTAATGTCTCCCAATGGCAACATATACATTGTGAACAATAAGGGTGACAAGACCGACCCCTGCAGAACACCACAGGTTATAGGCTTCAGGCTAGATGAGGCCAACGCTATCACCACTCTCTGCACTCTATCTGTCAGGTATGACCAGAACCATTTGATGACCATACAGGACAGGCCACACCAGAACCACAGTCCGTCAAGCAGCACCTCATGGTGCACAGTGTCAAATGCCACTGAAAGATCTAGGAGGATCAAGATGGAATGATCTCTCCTGTCTCTCGCTATTAGGAGATCATTAAGCACCTTCACCAGGGCGGTCTCCATACTATGCCTAGCCCTAAACCCAGACTGGAAAATCTCATAGGTAGAGGATGAGATGAGTCTCTCCTCAAGCTGACTTGCCACCACTTTTTCTATAACCTTCCATAAAAATAGGAGGTTAGAGACTGGCCTGAGTTGATGAGACAGTCTGGGTCCAATGATGGTTTCTTTAATAGGGGTCTAAACAAGGCCTCTTTCAAGACCAGTGAGAAGACCCCATTCATCAAAGAACTCCAGATGCTCTCAGCAACAACAGGTCCAATCAGGTCAATACATCCAACCAAAAGTTGTGTTGGACCTGGGTCCAGACCACAATGTGTTGGTTTCAGTCTCGAGATAACCGTCATCACCTCCTCCACTCCAACCGGATCAAACTCAATCCAGACAGGAGGAGTGCTCCGGTACACCTCAGAGTGGACCCCGCAATCCCTTTGAGTGATGCTGGAGGAGATCTCAGCTCTGATAGAGGACATTTTATTGGCAAAAAACAGAGTGAACTCCTCGCACCTAGTGCTTGAACCCACTCCCCCCACACAGAGGGAGGCAGGCAGGATGCAATAGCCCATTCACCATGTGGAAGAGCTAAGCTGGTCTTTTCCTTGCTGCAGCAATCTCCCTTGACAAAGATTCTGCCTTCTTACAGGAGATTGCCCCCTGATAATCCTTATAATGGGACATCAGGGCCAATTTGTCCTCCATCAGGCCAGAGCCCCTCCAATGTCTCTCTAACCTCCAACCCTTAATCTTTAACTCCCTAAATTCCCCATCAAAGCAGGGAGGTCTTTGATGAGTAGATAAGGGTTGGACGCGAATGGGTGTGATTGAATCAAAGGTGGCGGTGACAGCCCCATTATAGGCCGCCACTGCCTACACTGTTCCAATTGCACATGCAGCCCCCACACTCAATAGGTCCAGCACTGCCAATAACCCTAATGGAAACAAACCCCACAAAGGGTGGTACTGGACCATTTCCACAGAGGCAAGGGCTTCAATATTCCCCAGTTACCCCTAATTATGGCACCAATATTTTTGCATTGTGTGCCATACTTTATGATATAAAGGAGATCTTCATTTTAAATTTTGTCTTTTCTATCGGGTGCTCTTTCTAGGTTCCACATAGACTCTCTGTCCTGTCCCTGAGCCCAATCCATAATGGTTAACACAGTTTCTCTTTTATAACCCCTATCAAAAAAAAACTCCTGCATTTCCCCGGCCCTAATGTTAAAATCTTGGTCTGTACTGAAGTTGCGTCTGAACCTTAAGAATTGGCTAAGTGGAAAACTCTTAGTAGCATGTCTAGGATGCGTGCTTGATGCCTCCAGTACAGAATTTCTATCTATAGATATTCTATACAAATCTGTGTCCAGCCCCCCCACCCATTCTTGTGTACTGTCACATCCAGATAGCATACTGTATCTCTGTCTCACTGGACTGCACAGTACATTTTAAATTTTCATTAGTACCGTGGATGTATCCAATGAATTCTGTAAGTTCATTCTGAGTCCCACTCCAAATAAGAAACAAATCATCACTATACCTGTAATAGGCAGAAACTTTGTCCCAGAATACATTCAGAACTTCATTATCTACATAAACCCTCTCTCCCAATATCACATATTGAGATTAAAATAGCATAGGGTTAAATATGCCCCCATCGCTGTCCCATGTATTTGTAAGAAGTGTGTGCTGTGAAAAATAAAATGATTGTATGTCAATACATATTCTGTAGATCTTATCAGAAACTCCAGCAGGGAGGGACAAATGTTCACACCATTCTCCAAATAAAATCTAATAGCTGTTAAGCCATCTGCATGTGGGACATTGGTGTATAATGATGTCACATCCAAACTAACTAAGAGGCTCCCCTCACCCACCTGGGCACCAGAGACTTTATATAAAAAAGTCTGAGGTGTCCTTAATATAAGATGGAAGGGTGCAGACTGAAGGTCTCAGGTGATAGTCCACAAATTTAGATATTTTTTCTGGTAAACTCCCTATGCTAGCTATAATTGGGTGCCCAGAGGGATCCACTAGGGACTTATGAATTTTTTGGAGAATATAAAAGCATGGCAGGATAGGATGCTCCACTTTCTAAAAGTCCCTTTCTTTGGGACTAATAATCCCCATAGCACATGACTCATGTAGAAATAGGTCTATTCTTTGTTTATAGACTACTGTAGGGACATTCTGTAATCATCTATATGTATTAGACTGATTGAGCTGCCGCCATACATCTGCATTAGATTTATCAGTATCCATAATCCCTGTGGAGCCCCCCCCTTCTCTGAGGGCTTCATGGTGATTGCCTCATTTTCTCTGAGGTCCTACAATGCTTTCCTTTCCATATTACTAATATTAACATAACCTTCCTAGATGGTGCTGATAGCAGGGCTTTGATCTCTTGCTCACATTTTTGCTCAAATGCAATAACAGAGGCTGCATAGGGTGGGCAAAAGGTGGAACATGGTTTAAAGGGACACTGTCAACCCCCTTAGGTCTCAAAGTATCCCTAGTTTAAAAAAACACATTTTATGGTTGTCAACATTTTGTAAAGATTACTGATGTAGTTGGTAGTTTGAGTCTCATTATTTTTTCTTTATAAAAAGTGAAAAACAGACTGCCAAACATACTGGTGTTGCCACACAAAAACAGATTTGTTTACATTCCTTGATCAGCTCCAACTGCATCTTTCCTGGATTTGGGAACACCCATGACAAATGTCTAGCCACGCATGATACAGTGGGAGTTTAGGGGGTGTTGTATCATGAGTGACTGCACTATTTAGAGGTGTTTCTAATGCTCAGGAAGTTATGCAGTAAGAACAGATCCAGGATTGTAAAGAAAACAAGGTTGTTTATAAATACACATTAGCATGCATTTCAGTCCTACTAAACAAGGAGAGAGACAAAGCAAACAGCAACATTAATGAGTTTTAGAAAAGGTGGGCAATCATAAAATGTAGGTTTTTTTAACTAGAAATAATGTGATAGAAAACAGGTTGATAGTGTTCCTTTAAATATCATCTTGTTTCTGTTCTCCCCATTATTGTTATTCCTAGAGGTGTCATTCTGTCTAGCAAAATAATGCTAGAAATAACATTTTATAGTGAATCTGTATAGTTCTATAAGGGAATACAAAAGCTCATTTGTTCAAGCAGGCACAAAAGATAAACCCTTCTGCAGCACAGATAATTCTACTGTAGAAAGATTATATGAGGAGATATTTACCACGCATATCTTTTCCTCTTGTACTGGTGTTTGTACTGTTGCTGACCTCTCCTCCTCTTCTGACCTCCTGGAAACAGATGACCTCCCTGTTGTTGCACATATAGCCACCAGTGAATCTGTGGTTCCCTGTGAATCTATGGACCTTCCTGCATCTGTGGACCCCAAGAGCGATGTTCCTGTTGTATTCTTCCTCTTGCTCCGATGTTCTCTCCTGGTCTTCTTTCTCTGTCATCCAGTTGTTGAAATTGAACCCGTGAATTCTTCAACTGCTCTCCCTCCAATGACAGGTCTAAAAAATGGTCTCACTGGAACTTTCAAGATTGGGGGTGGTATTGGATGTGCCCCATTCCTTAGGATGGATTTAGGTGGTTCTGGATTTTGCTTCTTAGTCATCAAGTCATATACCTACCCTTTCTCATAGTCAGTTTTGTCATGGATACATTTCTTCTGCTTGGAGAACTGAATTCTCCCCTATACTGTGATTCTGTGGACTTTTTCAAATCTTCAGTATAACTAGCATATTAGGAATGGCTTTTAAATTTCAGGAAGTTATTCTCTTTTTTTATCCAGATCTTGTTTTACCTCCTGCTGTAACTCTTTAGAATCTAATCACTTCTGGGTCTGGGCATAAGTGGAAGGGAGGAGAACACTATGGATGGCAAAAATGTCATGCACTGAGAAATCCAGAACACCCCTGTCACTCACAACCTTTTCCTGTCACCCTAATTGCAGCACCCAGTTTACCCATGGTGGTGCGATGTGAATCTGGTAACCATAAATTAGAGTGCAAGAAACATTTCACTTACAAAGACAATGGCCCCACATTCAGATCTGCAGCACCTAATTGCGATCCCCACCTAATGGTATACCCTTGACCACCATAACTATCAGGAGAGAAGTGAAATTTGAAGTTAACCATTAATGGCAGCAGATCAAGGCCAAGCAGACATCTTTCTCTCATAAAAGTTCCCATCAAGTCTAGTGTCATATGGCTTGTTAACTAGATTTGGTATTACTGTATTTTAGTAGCTCTATGCTGCACATTTTCCACTAACTCTATATATTTCCATAGATACTGTATGGAATCCAGACTTCGGGGTAGTAGTCCAAATGTGCTCCTTATGTTATATGATACAATTTGTACACCAGCATTCCTATAACTTGTGTCACAAACCATTGAAAAGCAGAATTGAGAAAAATCAAAAATTCATAGACGATATGTGATAAACACAGATTTAATGTTAAAGAGCTACTGTAGGTCCCTGCAAAAACTAATATTAGCTTTAAAAAGTAATCCACTATTACTTGTTATAAACAAAGTATTTTTTTTTTCTGTGTTGCTGATTAGACATTTTTTTTCCTAACAATACTAAGTGTTATGCGTGGAACAGTCCTTTTCACTGAGGCTCATGTAGTGTAGCTAGTTGTATTATAAGTAAACAGGGTCTATGAGATATCTTATGGCTAATAAAAAGTGTCATCTCATGACTTTTAGGGGTATGGAAACCACAAAGTGAAGCTGAGTGGTTCTGGAACCCTAAGGAGTCAGTAGATGACAATCTTGTTTAGCTGAGTGATATCGCACAGATCCCATTTACTTTTTGTTAATTATGTCTTTTTGTTACCATTACTTTCTTTAATGCAGGCAGTAACTTGCTGGATAGAGTTGCACAGACAGTGACACAAACCGAAGCAAAGTGATTGAGCATGTGATAGTGTTTCACACATGCGTGTGTATACACACACACATACATATACACACACACACACACACTCCTTAAATTTCAGTTTTAGTAGTTAGCCTGCAAATGTTAAAAATAAGCAAAAAAAGTTAAAGGTTTTAATATACTTTAGTGAAAGGCTACACCATCTTCTTTAAACAATCTCTTTCAAAAATTATTCACCCGTGTTTTGGTGTTCTTGCTAATAAATGTTGCATGTTGTTTATGGCTATTGGACTAACCCTGCAATTTGTTTAGCTTGTTAAACATCATATGGGATTTACATAAAAAAATTAAATCAATGTGTTTCTAGTTTTATGGACACACACACACACACACACACACACTCCTTAAATTCCAGTTTTAGTAGTTAGCCTGCAAATGTTAAAAATAAGCAAAAGAAGTTAAAGGTTTTAATATACTTTAGTGAAAGGCTACACCATCTTCTTTAAACGATCTCTTTCAAAAATTATTCACTCCTCTTTTGGTGTTCTTGCTAATAAATTTTGCATGTTGCTTATGGCTATTGGAGTAACCCTGCAATTTGTTTAGCTTGGTAGACATCATATGGGATTTACATAAAAAAAATAAAATAATATTTTTCTAGTTTTATGGACTGATGTATTTATTCAGATTTCCTATACATTCTAATTCTGTCAGCAGTCTAGGGTTAAAGAACTAATAACGAAACTAAGGGCTACCATGCCCCTCCCCACCAAACACACACATGTATACAGCCAGCCATGCTGGAATATAAAAAGTCAACTAAGATAACACTGCATGACAGAATGATGGGAACCCCTTTTCTTTAAATTTTATTATAAAATGACTAGAACATTTCCATGATTTTGATTGGCTAAAGAGCATGTTTTGGTGTGTCCTTATAGAGACATAATGTGCCAACTGGTCCTAATTAGACCCAAAAGAACAGCATCACTTCCATAGATCTATGCATCTCAGACACATTTTGAAACAGCATCCATGTAAGCGATGGAAAACAACACAGTGCCCACTACAATCCTTAACATAGTAAAAAACATTTACAGGCATTTTAAGAAATACTCACCCCACCCCAACACTGATACACACATACCACATTTATACAAAATGTTTTATTTTATTTTGGTATCTGGGTGAACCTACTGGGACCAAGGACCCTTTTTCAGGTTTGACCCAGAATTAATGACAGGTATGCAATTAGAGGAACATTTCATATCAGACATTTAAACCATCAGACAGTCACAGTAAGCACTATTACATAATGAGAATAAGAAATTTGATGTGGGTTAGTAACAGCTGACAGTACATCTTGTCACAGAAGTTAATAACACTCATACAACAAGTTACATTAAGCAAGCATTGCAGTTATACTATGCTGACTGAGGGGGGTTGGTCAACGATAACATGAACATAGACATTTTTCTAGATAGTAAACCTTTAGCTCCTTTCTGAAGCTATCTAGGTAGTTTGCCATTTGCAAGAATTCCAGGAGGTCATTCCAGAGATTGGGAGCAGAGTAGGCAAATGAATTGCTCTGCAGTGTTTTAAGTAGAATGAACAACTTTTCAAATCTTGGTGGGCATTTTCTATTTCTAGGCCTATAATCCATGGCCAGATTGTTGCAGTACCTTGCACGACCCTCCATTATCAGCCATGCAGCTCATGAGTCAGTTGACTCTTCATCCAAAATTCCAACACCATGCCCTCATATTACTATTTTTTTACAGGAAAATAAATTATTTAAACATCTGTAAAACAAACCTTACATCAAGCCACAATCTGATATAGTACTGTGAATCTGACTGAGATCTCCAAAGCCTACCATGATCTGCAAAGCCAACCACAAAACCGGAAGTCACTCTTTCAGCTGTTATCTCACTCACTGGTCACCTGTAAGTGTGGCAAGCTTGTCATCTGTTCCTTTTTGATGCAATGATCTCACTGGACAACACACCAAATCTACAAAAATAATAGAAAAGGTCCAGCCTGGTGGTGCAGAGGGCTGAGGTATTCTTTCTTACATCTCATCACATCGGTGACCTGGGTTTATAAATTACCTTGGCTTGTCAGGGAGCTAGCATGTGGGGGGAATGGAGGGAGCAGGATTGAGCAGCCTAACAGCAGTTCTCCTCTCCTGCAGAGGTTTTCGCCCCTGTAGTTCCACCACCACTGGATGGAGGTCCGTTGGTGGCATAGGCAGGAGGGGGCAGCATGTAAGAAGACCATCTCAGTGTGTGGCATGTGCATGCCTCCATACGTGCACGTGTGCACTCAAGACAGAGGGTGGTTGAAAAATGGGGTAAAAACCTATAAAATATAAATAAAAAAACCCAAAAGAACAGAAAAGAAGGGAAAAAGAAAATAAAATCTCGAGTGGGAGGGACTGATGCAGCATCACATTAACACAACACCACTGCCCTCTGGTGGCTAAACCAGGAACTCTCCATTGTCACAAGCACACTCAGCAGGTCAGACCCTCTGCTCCCACAGTGCCAACCTCCAAGCACAGTAATGTGAACAGGTTACAGAGTAACCCTCCTGTCTGCTTGTGGGTCTGAATCACCTTTAGTCTCAAGTTCTGGGGAGATTCAAACTGTGAACCTTATGCTGTCGTACCCAATGTACAGGTGTAGATTCATACCCTCTTTGCAGATTGTAGTACAATCCTATGCCGGGGCACCCAGCCAGGCTTCCAAAATGAACTCTTAAAACTCTATAAAAGACCTTAGGTATATTCTTACCTTTTCCCAGTTTAGTAACGCCATCAAGCTTTTGAACAGTTTTGTCAGTCTTAACCCTCTATACATCACATGCAAATAAAAAAAAAAGAACTTGGAAGACCCAGGCAGTATCTTTCAAATAAAGATTGTACTAAAAATGGATAAAAATATGAAAAATGTAAACACAGAACAATATATCAAAGAGCATACAATCACTTAAAAGAAAAGCAACAAAAACTACAGACAAACTCCTACCAACATACAATTAGACTTTTCTATCTAATGTATTACCTCTAAGTGCTAGAGCTGTGTTTCTAGATTCCCCAAAATTATGTCACAAAGATCAGACACATGTCTTAGTTTAAACTGTGTCTCTCTCACACCCCTTCTGTGAGTCATCTAGCTCCTCCTTGCTGAATATAAAAAATATACCAACAGGATGTCCTATCAGGAGGTATATTAAATAAGGTGACGTCAGCAAAAACTCATTTCCCAGATATGACTCCTTAATTAACATTTTTTTCTTTAACTTAGAGCAGTTCCTATTCCCAAGGCATATCAAAGGGGTTTTATAAGTTTTAGCTCCATCGTGGTATAACATGTTCTTCCTATAGGTATCATAAAACTTTACAAGCCCTATATACTGGCAGCTGGGTCAGTTCTAATTAAGACAGAAAAACAGGAGCCCCTTAATTAAGCCTCTCTGATGTTTTAATTACCTCCTGGTTTCAGGTCACTTGACTGTAACTGAAACCTGGGGGGGGGCACCCATGGCACAGATGCCTTATGTGAGACAATCACACACTACATTTTTATACTACAAATATCATAGAACAATCATAACCAGGTGGCCAAGTGTCACAATCCTCCTCAGCTAGACTGAATTTGGGGGCTCTATCCCCTGCATGGGATGAGCTTCCCAAATCAGTTCACTAGTCATAAACAAGCAACAGGCCATCTGCATTCTGACTAGTCACTCCAGCCCTATGCAAGATTGTCATGTCATACCCTTGCAAGGCAAGACTCCATCTTAATAGTTTACCATTAGTTTTTCCCATTTAGGTCAGCCAAACCAGAGGGTTGTGGTCAGTTTGTACCTCAGAATGCTTTCCATATAAGTACGGCTCTAACTTCTTTAGGGCCCACACTATGCAAGACACTCTGTCCAGAGTAGTGTAAGCCTGCTCCCTGGGAAGTAATTTTTTACTCAGGTACACTACAGAGTGATCTTTCCCTTTGTTGGAGGTCTGACTCAGAACTGCCCCAATACCCACATCTGAGGCATCAGTCTGGACTATAAAAGGTCTGCTATAGCCAGGACTTGTCAACACAGGAGAACTGCAGTACCTCCTTCAGTCTGGTAAAGACTTTTTCACAGGCTGGTTCCCAGGTAATTTTCGTAGGCATCTTTTTCTTTACAAGGTCAGATAGGGGAGCAGCTAGGGCATTGTAATTGGGTACAGATTTCCTATAGTACCCTGCTGTCCCTAGAAAACTCCTCACCTGCTTCTGTGTTTCTGGCCTGGGCCATGTCTTGATCACCTCGTCTGACTTTGTGACTGCATTCAGTCCATGATAGTCCACACAGAAATGAGTAGAGCCATCTGGCTTGGTACAAGGACTACAGGTGAGGCCCAGGGGCTGTGGGATCTCTGGATTACCCCTAAATCCAGCATTTCCTCCACCTCCCTCCTAATGTCCTTTTGGACAGCCTCTGACACCCAATATGTTGTCCACCGTATGGGTGTCTGTGTCCCTGTCTCTACATTGTGTGTCATTAAGATGGTTATTCTAGGCTTGGTGTTAAACAAGGGGGCAAAGTCTGCTAAAACCTCCCTTACTTCCTGGAGCTTGTCTGGGGCCAGCTGCCTACACAGAGGACTCCCACTTGCTTTCTTCTAGCAAGTCCAGAAGGGGGTCTCCTTCGTCCATCCCCTCCCCAGGACTACATACTGCAAACACCATGTCAGCCCTATTAGCATATGGCTTCATCATGTTGACATGGTAAACTCTTTCTGACTTCTGTCAAGTAACTCTATGATATAGTTCATGCCATTTACCTTCCTAATTACTTTGTACAGTCCTGCCCGCTCAGCCTGCAGCTTGTCATTCCAGACCAGAATAAGGACCATAACTTCCTGACCCACCATGCATGAGCAAGCTCTGGCTCTGTGGTCATACCACACTTTTTGTTTCTGTTGGGCAGCTGCCAGGTTGCTCTGGGCTGTCCCCATAAGCTCCTTCAGCCTTTCCTTAAACACTCAAAAGAAGCAAATTTCCCTTTTTCAACAGTCATAGACTTATAAAAGACACTACTTTTGTAGCATCTGGCATTTGGAAGCTAGAAATGCTGCCAAGCTAAGAACCAAATCCATAAAGTGATGAGCACTTTTTAGCAGGATACCTACTGTAACCCTATTCTGAGTCTAGGAAGAATGCTCGCACTAGATGGAAAATGAAATAATCTGCAATTCTCAGATGTTGAATCTTACCCCCAAACCTTATTTAGAGAACAGGTGTTAATAATTACAATTCATCATCTTAAAGTATTTCATTTTGGTTCATTTTGTTCCCCCCCCCCCATTACAGCCTTATCCAACCACCCCACTGCTGATTGATAATTTGTAGTATGAATACTAAACCTCTGCAAGAGCTGGACATGTCAGCATTTAGTGGGAACAGATTACATAATATTTACCTAATTTAATAAGCTGAAAATGTTGAGAATGCAGAAGCGTGACTGTACTAGTGCTCTTCTTGCCTCTTGTCTATCATGTAAGCAGAGCAGAGCAAATGGCATCTGGTTGCTTAGAAACTGCAGGCTGGTTCCCATATGGTGTCCCTGTATGTAACAACAGTTTATATATGTCCAAGCATGCAGGTTTCTGCCTGGTTCTGGCCTGACATGCTCATGGCTAGAGTTTCAGTTATAAAATACCTCAGCAGCCTTTGACATAATGCTACCTCTGATCCAATGCTACTGGAGAATATCTGAACCCCAGAAGGGGTCAGCAATACTGTGTAATTCATCAAGCACAGTCTGTCATATGTCTCTTGGTACAATATGTGTAACACTAAAACATTTTTTAAATATATTATGTTCCTAGGCACCAATAAAGAAAACATGAATTGAGACACAGAAAAATACTGCAGTTAAACCTCTTTCTTAATATCATTTATGATCCAAGAATAAAAATCAGCATTAAAACAATGTTTAAATCATATATAAATCCTGAAAGCTTATTCATAAGTATATTTTCCCCATCAGTTTAAACCAAGCCATTAAAATGAAGTTGAATTCTGCACACAAAAACACCTTATGCAGAGGTATGTTTTGAGTTGGGAAATTCAGATCTTTTCAGAAGTTTAAGAGAAGTTTATATTGAAGTGATATAAAATTAATTGAAATATAATACACAATGGTGATGGCTTCTGTAAGTCAATATACTTAGATTTTCATGCAGTCTGATGATTTTGGGATATTTGAACTTACCTTTGACTTTTTACTTTTATTCCTATTTCCATTTTTATGTTTGTTTGCACGTATGCATAAGAAACATTTTGTCACAGCTTAGGAGAGAAGCGAAGTTTTGGAGGTGTGACACTGTGGAAGCCAATGGCCCCAGTGCCTTTTGAAGCTTGGCCTGCTTTCCCCAGTGGGGTGGCATGCTGTTGCTGACACTAGTTCAGCCAGCATGCCACCACCACCTTGAAATGACTCCACTGCTGCAATGAGGGAGTGACCCCTCATTGCAGGGTGGTACCTTGCTGTCCTCAACCCAGTTCATTTGCAGATGGGGAAGCCCACTCCCCATTGGCATACTGTAACTCACTGCCCCATTTGCTGTGTGCCAAGGGGGGTGCCCAATCCCCCTCATCATCATGTGCCCACCCAACAGTCTTTCTTTGCTGACAGGGGGCCCAATCCCCATCGGCTTCAGTAACCCCTTCCCAGTTCAGTTTGCAGATGGGGTAGCCCATTCCCCATCAGCATAATCTCCCCCAAAATTTGTTGTGTGCCGAGGGGGGTGCCCAATCCCCTCATCTCTCCCCCTCTCCATATGTGCCAATGGGGGTGCCCAATCCCCCATCGGCTACAGCCCCACCAAAAAAATACTCAGGTGGTACGTTGGGAGCCCACCCCAGTGTGCCAAAGGTCCCTGAAAAAAAAAGTCCAGCAATTGTTTATTTTTTTAAACCTGTAAAACAGAAAACGGTTCCTCATTGGATTCGGTGGACCCTTCCCCAACCTGTGCCCAACCTCTGTGCACCCTGCATCCCCCACACACACCCTCACCCCATACTTACCTCTGGAGCCCAGCATGATGATCTTCGGTGGACCGTGAACACGTCTGCACTCTTCAAAGTCGACTGTGAACTGAAGAAATGCTGATAAGCTGTAAAATGGCATAAATAGGTGTTTTCAACTTTGGTGTATCTCAGGCATTTTTGTGAATTTTGGCACCAAATTTTCAACATGGAGTTATTGGGATGCCTCCTCATGAATTCAGCCACTGTCACGGCGTAATCCCATCCCAAAAGGTGTTTTCATGGTCACTGCATGGAATCACCTTTTGGAACTGAGTAATAAAACAACAGTGCCAGTGTTCATGAGGTGGGCTCTTAGAAAGCCTATGTTGCAAATTTGGTGGAAAAAGTCCAAACAATGACTGTTTTACGAGCATGTGTTGTGCAGTTTCCATGCATGCTCTTACTTTCGTGAATCTGTAATATTTTCACTCTAGATTTTCAACATTGGCATTTTTCCACACCACCTTATGAACAGTACAACTGTCATTTTTCACATCCTGACCAAAACGTGTTTTCACACTTCAGGCGCAGAATAGCACGGTCACTGTGGGAAATCAGTGTTTGGGACACATTAAGAAAATCACAGTGACACTGTTCATAAGCAGAGGTCCTAAAATGCCTATGTTGAAAATTTGGCTATGAAAGTCCATAAAATGACTGTGTTACAAATGAGCAGGAAGGAGGGGTGGAAGAACAATGGAGAAAAGTCAAAACTGCCATCATGGAGGCAACAAACCTTTGTGTGATGCAAAGAAAGAAAGAAAACAAAACAGAGTAAAAAACAACTATGGTTCTCAAAAGAGGTGGCAGGGAAGGTTAAGGAGAAAAAGGCTGCATTCAAAAAGTATAAGGAATCGCAGAAGGAGCACAATAGGGAACTGTATCAATTAAAGCAGAAAGAAGTGGGGAAGGCAGTCAGAATAGCAAAGGCCCAAACTGAGGAAAAGATAGCCAACTCAGTTAAGAAGGGGGATACAACAACACAGGTACATTAGGGAGCATAGAAAGGTTAAGGGAGGATAGTGAAGATTAATAAAGGAGAGGGGAGGTGGGCAGAGGGAGACAGTGAAAAGGTAGAGATACTGAATGAATACTTCTGCTCAGTATTCACAAAAGAAGAAGAGGAGGAGTTACCTAAACCAAACAATAGAAGCACTCTGGGTGGGGGGTTGACACCAGTCCATTTACAGAAAGAGTCCTGAAAGAACTCCTAAAACTCAAGGTGGACAAAGCAATGGGGCCTGACAGGATTCATCCCAGAATCCTAAAAGAACTAAGGGGGGACCTAGTGACACAACTGACCACACTTTTTAACAAATCATGGGAGGATGGGGTGGTACCTGAGGACTGGAGGAGGGCAGATGTGATTCCCCTTCACAGAAGTGGGAGCAAGGCAGAAGCAGGAAACGACAAACCTGTTAGTTTGACCTCAGTGGTAGGGAAAATGATGGAATCACTTCTGAAAGAAAGAAAGAATTGTTGAGTACCTAGAGGTCAACGGGCACAGGACCCAAAGCAGCATGGATTCACAGTGAGAAGGTCATGTCAGACAAATCTAATTGATTTCTTTGACTGGGTGATGAAAGTAATAGACCAAGGAGGGGCTGTGGATATGGCCTACCTAGACTTTAGCAAGGCATTTGACACAGTACCACACAAAAGATTAATAATCAAGTTAGCCAGCCTGGGAGTGGGTCCCAGGGTGGTAGCATGGATAGCAAACTGGCTGCACAACAGGACACAGAAGATAATAGTGAATGGAACTCATTTTGAAGAAAGGGGAGTTACTAGTGGAGTACCTCAGGGCTCAGTACTGGGTCCAGTCCTCTTTAATGTCTTTATAGGTGACATTGCAGAGGGACTGGAAGGAAAAGTATGCCTCTTTGCAGATGACACAAAGATCTGTAACAGAGTTGATACACAAGGGGGGTAGAAAGGATGAGAAGGGACTTGGCAAAGTTGGAAGAATGGTCAGATGTATGGCAACTTAGATTCAATGCAAAGAAGTGCAAAGTAATGCACCTGGGAAACAAAAACTCAGGAGAAGAGTATACAATGACAGGGGAAGTACTAACAACAACAATAATGGAAAAGGACCTGGGGGTAATCATTTCAGATGACCTAAAGGTGGGTAAGCAATGTGAAAAGTCAGTAAGGAGAGCTGGGGAGATACTGGGTCTGGGATACATAGGGAGGGGCATCACAAGTAGAAAAAGGGAAGTGGTTATTCCTCTGTACAGACAGTTGGTGAGACCCCATCCGGAGTACTGCGTGCAGTTTTGGAGATTCCATCTACGCAAGGACATAGACAGGATAGAAGCAGTCCAGAGCAGGGCAACTAAAATGGTGCAGGGTCTGCATCAGAAACCATATGAAGAGAGACTGAGAGAGCTTAATATGTATACCCTCAATGAAAGGAGGGATGGGGGGACATGATGGAAACTTTCAAGTACCTCAAGGGAATCAACAAAGTCCAGGAGGGTAGCATCTTTCAGAAAAAGAGATGTGCAAGAACAAGGGGGCACAATTTAAAGATGTGGGGGATGACTCAGGGGTAATGTGAGGAAATTATTTTTCATGGAGAGAGTGGTGGACACATGGAACTGCCTTTCTGGGGAGGTTGTGGGGTCAAAAACAGTGGGGGAATTCAAACATACATGGGACAGACATAAGGCAATTATAGTGGGGATTGCAGAAAGTAGGCTGTTGGTTAACTAGAACCTGCAGCTTATACAATAGGTAGGGAAATGGGCAGACTGAGTAGGCCAAGTGGTCCTTATCTGCCGTCAAAGTCTATGTTTCTATGTTTCTATGTTACAAGCATGCATTGAGCAGTTTCCACGCATGCTCATAACTTCACAAATTTGTAATATTTTCACTCCAGATTTTCAACATTGGCATTTTTCCACACCTCCTTATGAACAATATAGCTGTCATTTTTCACATCCTGACCAAATGTGTTTTTGCACTTCTGGCGCAGGATAGCGTGGTCACTGAGGGAAATCAGTGTTCAGGACATTTAAAGAAAATCATAGTGACACTGTTCATGAGCAGAGGACCTAAAATGCCTATGTTGAAAATTTGGTGACAAAAGTCCATAAAATGACTGTGTTACAAGTGTGTGTTGCGCAATTTCCATGTATGCTCGGAAGGGCGCAAATTTGTAATATTATCATTCCAGATTTTCAACACTGGCATGTTGCCACATCTCCTTATGAACAGTACAGCTGACATTTTTCATATCCTGCCCAAAATATGCATTTGTACATCTGGTGCACAATGGTGTGGTTGCTGTGGGAAATTAATGTTTCGGACAGATTAAGAAAATCATAGTGACGATGTTCATGAGCAGAGGTCACAAAATGCCTATGTTGAAAATTTGGTGAAATATTTCCAGTAAATGACTGTGGTACAAGCAGGTGTTGTACAGTTTCCATGTACGCTCGGAACTTCGAGCATTTTTAATATTTTCACTACAGATTTTCAACATTGCCATCTCTTTTCACCTCCTTATGGATGGTACAGCTGTCATTCTTTACATCCTGTCTGATCTGTGTTTTCATACATCTGGTGCAGAATGACACAGTCGCTGTGGGAACTCGAAGCTCGGGACACATTAACAAAATCACACTGCCACTGTTCATGAAAAGAGGTCCCAAATGCTTTCATGAGGTGGGGGTCACAAAAAGGCTATGTTGAAATTTGTACTGCAAATACCAACACACGCCAAGGGCGTTAGGGTTTCTAACCATAACGTCACACCCTGTACAGACTGACAGGCATCAGAGGTGTAACTTTGGATCACCGGCTGTATTGCTTATGCCATCCCACTCCCACCCTGAAGCCAGTGACAGGCATCGAGGTGTGCATTGCACTCTTCAGCCCCCAACTTCACCCCATTCTCCTGTACTGCACCCATTTCAGTGTATATCCTTATGAAATGGAGTGACTGTGAAGTCAAACTCCCCAAGGCACACCTCAACACTTGTCAGTGTCTACAGAATAGGGTGAGGTGACATGCCATAAGCATTATGGGCAACAACCCACTGGCACACCCCAATGCTTGTCCATCTCTACAAGGTGGAGATGGAATTGACGTGAGTTCAGTACTTCACTGCCACTCCTATTCTGCATCTGTCTAACTCCTGCATGTCCAATGCTAAAATCAGCAAGCAGACATTTGGCAGTAACAAATGCTTGTTATTTATGCTTTTGTATGAAAAGTTATGTGCTTGCTTTCTTCTGAGTTTGTTAGTCTGATATAGTTGGTTGTGAATGCCAGGGAGAGATATGCAAGTGTCTGAGTAGAGTTTTGAGAATGAACTATATTTTATGTACACTTTCTGATATAAAATATCAATTATGTATTTTAAATGTTTGATCACAGATTCTTCCCCTGAGGAAGCACAACATATTGGGTGAAACATTGGGAAGAGACCAGGGCATTTTGTGCTAAGTAATGAACTTCAATAAGAAGCTTGAAAAAAATAAATTTGCTTCTTCTGAGTGTGGCTGTTATTTGATCTATTCTGTGTGCTCTTATCAGCCCATAAACCACACCTCAAGGTGTTTTGTTCCTTACATAACACACAGAGGATGTTTTGAGCCCATTGGAGACTTGCTTCAAATGTCAAGATTTGTGAGTAGTTATGTTTATCTCTACTCACTGTCTCATCAGAACAATGCAAAAGAACACTTTTGAATAACTGAGTTACAAAAATGGATGAAATGTATTTTATGCAAATTTTTTTTTATTGAAGTCGGAGGGTGACAGGCTGGCATTTTTTATCATTGCCTTATTGGGGGCATCTAACATACCAACAGATGCAGACAAAAGGAGTTTTGATTTTCTTTTTGAAAGAAAGACACACCATTTTAAATGTCAAATTTGGATTATTTATACTCTTACTGGTTGTTGCATGTGAAGACCTCATTGCTGTATAAGAGGTCTACTCGGCAGCAGCTTCTCCCATTGAGACAAAAGGAAGAACAAAAGACATGATTTATAACCCCCTTCATACTGCATCAGCATTGTTTATTCACTTATTATGGCCTCAAGATTGACCCAGAACTGACCCTCAGCTGCTGCCAGATTGGTCATCTATGAGGTCACATTCAGTGAGGTCACAGTGCTGTTGAGGAATAGAATTATACATGTCAGCCTATAAGTGAAGTACTGATATTCCCATCACACCTAGTACTGTCAGGTTGGAAACCTCATACTGGACAAACTGAATAAGAAAAATACTTAAGAAATAGAAAAAGTAAGTGGCTACTTTTAAACATAGGTGATAATTTCTGTCAATTTTTGGAGCAAGTAGCTCTTGGTGACAGAAAGGGAGAGCAGGATGCTGGTGTGGATGTCTTGAGTAGGTTGCACAGTCTTGTGGTTTAAGTAGCAACATGGGGAATGGGCAAATCACAGATTCAAACTCTAGCAGAGCCATTTACACACTGTGTGACCTTGACAAAGTCACTTAAAGCAGAAATGTTTGCTAGCTGGGGAAAAAAGCATCATATAGCTTTTTAAGCAATAATCTATTTCTGATATCCTTAGATTGATCATTGGGTATATTTATTCACTTAGATTGTTTTTAAAGCATTTTCTATTACTAGATTTGTAATTAATGACTGAAGCCAATAAATATAGCCACCATCATTTTAAAAAATCTCTTTCATTTAGGTTACTTTCTGACTGTAAGCAGATTCATACATGGATATATTTTAGGACAATGATTGCACATGTTTTTGGAGTCAAGCAGCACATGCCATCAAGCCCGACATCTGCTACTGACTGGGTTTTTAAAGCAGTAGTATTGGATAAGCAGGAAGTGATTATCAAAATTCTGCTTTTTGTCTGAAAGCATGCAGCCATAGTTCTGGTTTTCATATCTGTAAATATTTCTTTCTAGCAATCTTTAGTTTTTTTAGATATTTAAAATGTATTTCCCTTGTGGATCCACAGTAAATATGGCTGCTGTCTAATTTACAGCTGATCTCCCCTCTCACATCACATCACATCTTTTGTTTACTTCTGTGAGACCCTATTCTGAGTGCTCCCACCATCTCTGTGTAGTACTGTGAGTCATGCACATGCATAGTTAGCAGCAGAGGGTTCCAATTCAACATGGCAAGTGGGAAGAATGTAAACAAAAACAAAGAAAAACTGAGCAAATTACGGGATGATAGTACAACGAAAACAAAAAATATTACCAGGTAAGTGCTCAACAGACCACAGGAAACAAACTTTTACAAAAGATAAAATTTGTTACAGCTGTGGGCAGAGCCTACAGCCATTTTGCTATCTGTAGCTTGAAAATGGAGTTTCGTGGAACTCATTTTTTGGTCATTTCAATGTAGTCTTCCAAATCTATAAATCATATGACAACTAAAATAAAATGATCCCTTCTTTCTGTTTAGAATGTTGGAGATATAACGCCAAGCTGCTTATCTGATGGCCATTAGGAAACTGAAACAGCTTGTTAAATATTGGTTGCCTATTAAACTGGAAATTTATTTACCCCCTTCGAAATGCAACAGCTTGCACATTTAAATGATTAGCACTTAAACACTTTTTGCTATTAATTCAGTTCGGGATGAATATCTTTCAAGAAAGATTCATACCTCATAAATGTTACCCTTTCCCAGCAAATTTTGTAAAGATTTACACTGTTTTTAATCTCTCAAGACCTAGCTGATAAAATGCCAGGTCTTCAGTGAACAACCCATACTAAAGACATACATTTATTTTTAACATAAATGGCTGTGGCCTGCTTCCCAAACATAACAGATAAGAGCTACTGAGATATCCTATAGTAAGAGAAGGAGAGAGTGAGCTAGAGAGAGAGAGAGAGAGATATAGAGTGTTTGTGTGTGTGTGTGTGTGTTTGGGGGAAGGGTGGAGAAACAGTCAAACTCTAGGCAAGGGAGACCTCATCTAATGAATTAACTGCTGACAAACCATGAGTGATGCAGAAGCAAATGAACTGATACCTTTTATTGGACCAACATATATGTGACATGAAGAACTTATACCATTTATAAAATTCCTGATCAAACAACTGCAAACAGAAGACTGTTTTTTGTCATTTTATAATATGATATACTGAGTGTGTATTTACTGAGTTACTGGATCAGGGCCTTGATAAAATAATAACATTTACTTAACTCATTCAATATTCTATCAGGTGGACAGAAAAAAGTCTATGAGAATTTGTCTGACAACTAACAATAATAAGATGCAAAAATAGCATTTGTGTGTATCTATCTATCTATCTATCTATCTATCTATCTATCTATCTATCTATCTATCTATCTATCTATCTATCTATCTATTATAGTGGCATGGTAGTGCCACTATAGTTAGAGTTGAGTATCCCATTTAAGGTTAAATCTGAAATTTGGCAGCTTAATAACTTTGCAACCATATGACAGATTTGCCTGAAATTTGGCAGGCATGGTCTGGTACCATAAATATGTGGATCTGGCAAGTTGTACTATGGTTGGATGTACAGTTGTGGAGCTACAGAGCACCACAAATGCATAAATTAAGCATTTTTGCGTGTTTCTTTGCTTGAGCCTACAGGTCACACAGTTTGCATGATCAGTCTAAAACCTTCAGGGAACATGGAGCCAGGGTCCCCAATGAGCTTTTTGAAGATTTTGTGAAAAAATATTAAATGGTTCAAAAGTTATTTTAAAAAAAAAAACTGTTCCAAATTATAGTCTATGGGAAAAGTTAAGATATGCAAAAGTGTTGCAAATGCAGTTTTTACTGCCGCAAATGACCCTTTTACTTTTGTGATTCAGCCATTTTTTTTCAGTTGGAGGTCAGAGAAATGATTGGCATTTAAATATGGGACCCTCTAGGGACACAATTCTTGTTG
This sequence comes from Neoceratodus forsteri, assembly GCA_016271365.2. Classification (NCBI taxonomy): domain Eukaryota; kingdom Metazoa; phylum Chordata; order Ceratodontiformes; family Ceratodontidae; genus Neoceratodus; species Neoceratodus forsteri. Next base: position 83,585,617 of record CM057453.1, read on the forward strand.
TGTTCGCCTAGTAGAGCCCTGAGGATGCTAGCCATGTCTTTTTTGGGGTAAAACATCCCAAAAAAAAATGTTTTTAAAATTTTTGTAAAAAGTAGTGTTGCAAAGTACTTTTGCAAATGTGATACTTTCATGATTATTTTTGATAAAGTGTCATGATTTGCAAAAGTAATTTGCAATACTATGCCCAAAACAATAGGAAATTTTTGCCACCCTGCTGCAAAATAACAGTTTTTTTCTTTTGGGCTGATACTTGCTGGGAGGAAAGCCAACATCACACAGATGTGCCTTTTGGTGGTTTGGTGCCAAAATAATACAGGGATGCAAACTTATGGCCCTATGAAGTTTACAATTTTTCCATAGGATAACATTACTGCGTCCGCCACCCCTTTCGGGTCCCTTATATTGAAAATGGTTCAAGATATGGATTTTCCATCAGATAAATTTTTAGTCCCCCACTGGGGGGCTAAATACAAAACTAGCCTGGAAAATCATAAATAATATGATATTTAAATTTTTTTTGTACGTTGTACGTTGCCTGAGATATAAGCAATTTAGTATTCCAAGTGCTCATTTTCCTGTGCGAGGGTCACTATTATGCCCACATTCTTTGTATTCACTGTGCTTCTGGATGCACCTCTTTTGCACACAAAGTGTGTGCATTTGCTTTACTGTTACCATTAGTGTTTGTGTTACCATTTGCGTTTCCATTACCGTTAGCATTTGCATTGGCGCTTGCATTTCCATTGTCGCTTTCGTTACTGTTTCCTTGTGCATCGCCGTTACCTTTTGCAATTGCATTTGCGTTACCGTTACCGTTTGAGTTTCCATTACCATTTGCGTTAACATTTGTGTTTGTGTTTACAGTTGCGTTTCCAGTACCATATGTGTTATCGTTTCCGTTTGTGTCACCGTGTGCGTTATCATTTGCATTTGTATTTGCACTTGTGTTTGCATTTCTGTTTGCGTTGCATTACTGTTTGCATTTTTGTTGATGTTTGCATTACCATCTGTGTTGGGTTTCACGTTTGCACTTGCGTTTCCATTACCGTTTGCATTACCATTTGCATTACTGTTTCCTTTTGCATCACCATTGGCATTACCATTTCTGCTTGCGTTTGTGTTACCATCACTGCTTGCATTTTCATTACCTTTTGCATTACCATTTGCATGTGCATTTCCATTACCATTACTTTTACTGTTACAATTTGCATTTGCATTACCGTTTGTGTTTCCTTTACCATTTTCATTAGCATTTCTGTTTGCGTCACCATATGTGTTACTATTTATGTTTACATTTTCTCTTGCTTTTGTGTTTCCATTTATGCAACTGTTTTCTTTGGCATAACCATTGCCATTACTGTTACCATTTGCATTTTCATTACCATTTGCATTACCATTTGTGTGTGCATTTCCATTACCATTACTGTTCTCGTTACTGTTACCATTACTATTAGCGTTGGCGTTACTATAAGTGTTAATGTTCCCATTAGAATTACCTTTACCATTGCCGTTACCTTTACTGTTAGCATTACTGTTATTGTTAGGGTTATTACGCACAACTGGGAAGCATGGTGAGAGTGTGGAGCCCACCCACCACCAAATACCATTCACTATTTATAGTGCACATGCTCAAAAAGATGGGAAATTCATGGCAAAAACTCTGTTTAATGCATCAGTTAGGGTTGTTCCACAGTGACAAATCTGAGGATGATTATTTAGGGTTGCCACCCTTCCCCACCCACCCACCCCAACCAACAGGCATTGGGTGTGTGTTGCGGTTGTCGGGCCTAACTCTCACCCATTCTCCTATACTGCAACCCCTCAGCTTATTTACACATGGAATAGGGGTGAGAGTTAGGCCTGATGACCCTAACACACACCTCAATGCCCGTTGGTGGGATGGGGTTGGCATGGGGTGCAAGGAGTGCCAACCCTAACACCGAATTTCCTCGCATTTGTCGCTGTGGAACAACCTTAACTGATGCATTAAATTTTTTTTTCAATTAATGTATATGGAAATGTCTCTATTTGCAATAAATTTGTTTACAGGCATTACTAGTATCTTTTAAAATATTGCCTTTCTTGTGATTACTAATTTTGAGTATAGTTCATGAAATAATGAGCTTGATATTTGTTATTTTATATAGTCCCCCATTATGCATTATGCATAGCATATAAATCCAAATTATTCCAAGGCCATCGTGACATATAACATTAATACTGAGCAGCAAATCTGAGCTCTTTTCCTAATAAAAGGCTGCCGATATAATAATTAAAGAACAAAGTCATAAATAAAGAACCAGTGACTTATGGACACATTTACAAGGATTTATACAGGGATTTGATTCTGCTTTTCTGGGAAAACACAGGGGAAATGAGAGCTTCTTACAGAGTAATGGTTATTTGGATCTGGGAGCACTGAATATTTCTTATCCTATATTTTGCATCCTGGATAGGGCAGGGGAAATGCTACATCTCATTGTCACAGGGATTTTCATTTACACATTTTTGCACTGTATTTACTCAGGCTGTCCCAGATTAGATGCAATATCTTGTTTTCAGTGGGGTCATGATTTTACCATTTTTATAATGTATTCAGGCTACCTAGTCCAGGGCCCCCATATGCAAAGGAGATATGCAGCACATCCCAGTGGAAAAGGAAGATGTGCCACACAACTCCAACAATGCACAACAGTATGATATTCAAACGTGTGGGATGTGCCGGCCACAACGGAATGGACCAGGCCACACACAAATGGTATGCCATTCCAAGTCATGGGAGCAATCCCATGCATATGCCATGCTGCAGCATATTCAGTGGGAATGTGCCATTCATAGTCCAGAGCACTGCAGCCCACAGTTAGGCCATGAATAGCTGGCCTAATCTGGCCAGCCACTCACAGGCAGGCTGCAGATGTGCATCCAGGTGCACAGCAGCCTGGCAGCCCTGGTAGACTTGAGGTACCCCTTTCCATCCCCAATCTAACCAACTCCATCCCTGAACAGCTTCATAGTGTAGAGCCCCCCTGACCCGATTGCACCCGAGGAAACCATGGTCCATATGCATAGTCTAGAGGACTCCCATCCACTGCCCCTGTACACAAACACCCTCACTCTCCCCGTACCCAACCTGTTGCAAAGACTGGCACTGCACTCCACACCCTGCCATAGCCAGCCATTGACGGCACTGAACCTGGGCTGGGGACCTGCACTCTGGAATGACCCAACTGTCTGTACCATGCATTGGCACACCATGCCAGCTGCTGATCCACCAGTGTTTGCAGCTGTGTGTACATCCCTGGCAAATTGAAGAGGGAATTTACATACCTGAATGCATGACTTTTCAATGCTTTATCTTCCTACTGTCATACATCTTTGCAGGTCCACACTATCCCCTGTTCCCCTGTGTGACATGCCACCCTCTGGACTTTGGAAGTATCCTGGGTGCCATGGGGTGCAGTATCCTGTAATGTCATTTGCAGTGTATGCTTCAGGCTATAGATAGTTCATCCGCAGTTCCCCAGTTGTACAAACGAAAGGGAGATTGACGGTAACATGCCTGTTTTTGGACCTGTGTGAGTGGGTGCAGCATCGGTCGTCACCCACACTGAGCAGTGCAATGGCACCAGGATGATGAATCCACATTCGAGTGCCTGAGGAGTATGGCTACTGGGTGTTACCACCCACACACAGCTCATGCCTACGTATAACACATTCCATCATCCTACTGCAAGTGCTCTGCCACCCACCAGTAGAGTGGTACAATCCTATCACAGAGCCAGTCATCACAATGGGATGGGCTGGGGGCAGGGAGGGGCTGTCTGTGCACCATTGAGAGGGAGTGGGGACCACTACACTATGGACATGGACTGTGGGTGTATTCAGATGCAATTAGAGATGGCATTTGGGTCCTTACAATATGGCACTGATGGAGCCTGGACTCCAGTACGACCGGGGCTGGTGGAATGGGTGGGGAGTGCCACTATACTGCCAGAGACTTCAGGGTCTGTCCCACATGGGAGTGATCGGGGTCAGGGCTTGGGGGTGAGAGCTGCCTCGGTGCATTCATTCCCATGCCAACATGCAAATGGACTGGTAATGAGCATGCATAAGGCCCCTTTGCACCCTGCATACTCAATTAGTTAATTTGCATTCCTGGGCTGAATATTGCCCATGGGAGCTGTGGTGCATGCCGGTATGTGCCACGCATTCCCCCTGGAAGGTATTCAGTCAGAGTCACCCTGGATGAACATGACTTGGCAGCCACCTGCACTGCAACTCCCATCCAGGGTCACATTTTTAACTAGAACAATGAAGCCCGCCAGGATGAAGCACGGTGTCACAGGTTTACTGCATGACAAAAGGGATTAACTTCCTTTGAAACTGCATTGTTTGCTGCAGTACCTCTTTCTTCAGAATTCTGCAGTGCTGCACTTCATCCTGGTGGCTTCACTGTATGCACACACTGTACTGGTGGTGCATTCTCTTTTAATGTTATATCAGTGCTGACCAGCGCACCCTCTTTGTGCAACACATCTTTCTGCTCGTGCATCGATCCGGCACTTAATATATCACCCCAGATGTAAAATATTGTTTTTAATGAGTTCAGATTTTACACAATGCAGCATAATATTGTGTAGATGTAGAGTCCCACTGAAAATAAGATGCCATTTCTTCTGTGAACTATCCAGGCTAAATATATATCAATCAGCAGGCATATTCAAGGAAAACACATTGTAAAAATGTGTAAAAGGAAGACCACATTGGAACTGCCTCCCCACAGATCTGTATTGTACAAATTCATTAGAAATAATGGGTAAAAGCATCCCAAAAGCTCTCCACAGCCATATCGGCTCTGACCAGCATACCTCTGTACTGTACCACATTACGAGGAACGTTTCTCATTTTACTTCACAAAAGCTCCCTGTTTCACATTGTGAGGACTTGTCCCACATTCAGTGTTAACATTTTAAAGCAAAAATCTATAGTAAATGATGCAAAAAATATATTATTCAATTAATAACTGACTTTCTGAATATAAATGCAAACATTTTAACAGTGTTTTGAGCTTCTTAGGTAAAGATTTTATTAAGTGTTTCACATTTTACTCATTTGTTCCACATTTTGAGAGGCAATGTTCCAGATCTGGGGGACAAAAGGTTGAGAGGTATGCTGACCAGAGTTTGTTTTATCTAGTATTGCTGTTTTAAGGTTGCTTCTCTGTCCTATGAAAATTGTTTCCCTTGCAACTCTGAGTCTCCCCTTATTTGGCTCTTATAAAATTGAGATGAAGAAATATCTCATGCATCAAATCTTTCTGGAGGGATCTTATATAATCTGCTCAAATTTTGTGGTCAGTAGCCTCCATCCTTCCGTAAATCAATGCACTTTGAAGAACTTTTTGTATTTAAAGTGTTTGGTTTTATTTTTGTTACTTTGTATTGTTGTCCCTCTCTCCCCCCTTGCGTCTTGTGTTACCACATTAATGTGTGAATATTGTTGTGAACTCCTGCTCAGTGCTTTCAGCCAGTGAAAAGGTGCTTTATAAAATAAAAGAACTATAACAGCAACACATGTAGATATTTTGTTTTATCACAGTGAGCATGGCAAGATATAGCAGCAAGAACTTCTAAAATGTGGAAATACATGTTTCAGTGCAGGAATGAAAGCATCATGGGTGTATTGATGTTTTGCTAGAAAGACATTGTAACTAACCACTATATAATGACATTTTTTTGCTGACTAATAAATTGTTCTGTTTTAACCTCTCAGTGCTTTTGTCCACCTAGCTGTTAAAATGAGAAGAAACAGGATTGCAGTGAGAATGAGATGTTGCATCTCATCAGGGCTATCCTGGATAAATACATTGCAAAATAGACTGCGTGTATGTCGCAGTTGTAGGACAGTGAGATAAAAATCTTATGATCTCTTTCAGGTCCTCACTGGTTTAACTCATTTGTTTTTACTTAAAAAAATCATTATTAAGAAATATTTTAATTCAAAAGTACTATATTTTATTTTACCCTACTTTTGGGATTTGGCAATTAATGACTGTATGGAGTTTAGAATATTAAATCGGTGCTTAATGGCATCAATGGAAAGCATTTATTAGTATAGAAATATATATCATAAATGCAATTAGGTATCAAATGACTAGGTCAGACGATGGCAAGGTTGAGGCATATGTATGTGTATGTATATGTATATGTGTGTGTGTGTGTGTGTATGTTGTTAGCCAATGTGTTGTTATCATATGCTGCTGTAAGGTAGAAAAATAAAGTGAGAAAATAAAGTGGTGGTCTCCACATATCCCCCCTTGTGGCCTGTGAGGCAGACCACATAAGGTAGTATGTTTGGAAAAGGTCTTAGCCATCTGGGCAGCATGCAGGAACTGTAATTCCATATGGTACCTGTGGAGGGTAGATCTGAGGCAACATATGGTGCAGATGAGAACAATAATAAGAGCAGCTTGCAAAACAACAAAAGCTTTAAATGCAACTTCTAACACTGTGTCAGAAAGTACTACATCTACATTACTAACATTAAGCAAGTCATTCATTTATTTTTTTATTTTATTGAAGTTTCGGAATTAAATCCTTTGAGTCGAAGACTCTTTTGCAGTGGCTCCACGTCAATACAAAATGGACAAATTACTTAAGACAGTTTTGAACATACTGCACTAAACTGAACATCATATTAAGACAATTTTACATGGTTACATCGTACAGGAATTTACAATGCTTGGTTAGTATCTCTAGGGTTGTTAAAGGTCCCTGGGTCATCGAGGTGAAGTGAGACAGCTTACTGATTCTGTAGGCCTACCCAGGACTTGAGTTTGTGGTTTAAAGTCCCGTCTGAAATGTAGGCCTAGTTTTGGGTCATGAGAGACGCTATTTCTCAATCGCATACCGAATTAGGGAAGATTGTTCTTAGCAGCCACATGACTCCAAGTTAAGGAGAAGTCTCTTAATGCCATTTTTAAATAGGCCAAGTCTAGGGGCTAGGGAAATGGAAGAAGGATGGTTATTAAGCCAGAGGGGAGCACGATAACAGAAAGATCTTTGCCCTAGTGTAGTCCTACAGTGGGGGACTAAGAGGGGGGTGCTAGCCAGGTGCCTAGGGGTGCTCCTGTGAGGGGTTGGTTGGATGAGGGGGTGAAGGCTAGCGGGTGCAAGCTTCATTAGGATCTTTTTGGCTTGGAGGCACGTGTGGTACTTCAGTCTCCCTTCAAAGGTCAGCCAATCTGCTCACTTATAGAGTTTGCACGTATGGGTTAATCTATAACTGCTTGTGACTAGTTGGCAGGCTTTCTTGAGGGCTAGATTGATACTGTTAAGGGCTGTGTGGCCAGCTGTACCGTAGATTATTATCCCATAATCGACCAATGATAGGGCTGAGCTGGTTACTGCCAGCCGTAAGGCCTGGGGGGGGGGAGGCAGTGTTTGTGTCTGTAGAGAATCCCATGCCGGGTGTTTACTGAGGAGGAGAGGTGGTAAATGTGTCTGTGGTAGGTGAGGGATGTTAATGGATTTTCAGCTTTCTTAACATTATTACTGATTTGAATGAGATGTGTATGCTTCTGATTTAATTGAGATTGAAGATTCAGGGTGAGAGGGTCAATATGCACATTAAAAATGAGGATATACTGCTCTAATTCAATTTGATACCCAGGGTCACTCTGAATAACAAACTCATCATGATTGGGCACTGGTGTGATGACTGGCCATCATGTTCTCTGTCCTATCCCTAGTGGACTATGGCCTCTTAGTCTATGGTGCAGCCGACAACACTGTACTCAACAAAATGAAAATGTCCCTCAACAAGGCCTGCCAATTACTCACTGGTTCCAGCCATTTCACCCACACCTTCACATTATATGCACAGGCAGACATACTCAACTTTGAGGAGAGGTTGTGCTACCAAACTTGTCTATATGTCAAGAAAATATTGGCAGGTTAAACATCCCCAGGCCTATTTACTATCCTCAGCCCCTCCATCTCAGTTATAATCACCCAGAGCTCCTTTAAATGCTCACTTCAAGTGCCCAGAGTCAGGACATCCCTGGCCCAAAGGTCATTTTTCTACAGAGTCTTGTTCTGGATTAACTCCCTCCCTACTGATATCACCGCTGAACAAAGAGTGGGGTCTTTCAAAACAGCCCTTCGGCACTATATTGTCATCACCCGATGTTGTAACTGCATATAGCTGTGACAATCCCGACTCTGTGGTCTCCCCCATGTACCTAAGCCTTAATCCACATGTTACTGTATTTTGTAAAAATAACTGCTTGCCTTACCTTGTTACTGGCAATGACGACTAGCTAACACAATGTATAGGAACCTTCTCATAGCTGTACTTCCCCCTGTAGCTTCATTTCATGTACATATTTGTATACAAATCTTGTATTGTTACTGCACCATTGCCAGCATTGCACTATTGATTGTATGTTTTAACTGCCTTTGTACCATGATGTGGAGCCTTTGGAAATGAGTCCCCGACTCAAAGGGTTGTAATTCCGATTAATAATAAATAAATAAACAAATGACAGTGTGACCAATGATAGTGCACTCATGAGGTGTGAAGCAGAGGTTTGGGCTATTAATACCACATGAAAGATGCCCGTAGATGAAGGTCTTGTGATTCGTAGCAACACAATATTGTCCATTCATATTGTAGGTCACTTTGACTTGTAGAAGGCACCATTTAATAAGCCGCACTGGGCAAGACACAGTCATATTAACATGCATGTAACCTTGTGACTGACTTCTGTTGTCCAATTGCTGAACAGAGTACCCACAGACAGGCTCAGTTACATCAAAGACATCACATCTGCAGAGGTACCAATATCATTTTACAGAGCAGCAGCCAGTGTGCAGATACCCAGGCCTCCATGTCAGGATGAAAGATCAGGAGTTGAGGAAGATCCAGACGTTCCTTGTACATATCACCTTCCAGGTACCCAACTGATTGAATGGCAGCCATCTTGTCAAACACTGATGTATTCCGGTCAAACAAAGGTAGAGATACTGTGAATGAGATGTAAATAGTGTCTTTTATGGAGCAACAGCCTGTAGAATAGCATTGTCCTTTACTGTAATGTGGTGTAACATAACCAACATTTATCATAGTACTAAAGGAAATTGTAAGATACTTCTTGCACGTCTCTATACACTCTGACTGTGTACAGTGAGGGCAGTACCACTGGGCCAACTGTGCATCTTGGATAAGATCTGCAATACGGCCATCTTCCACATCCCTGAACAAGTTTGTTATTGTAGTTAATACATAGCCGCCATATGTGGCACAAATGATTTCCCTACACATATGGTGTTTTGGGGCCTCTGCATTGTTTATGGCAACTAATTCATTCATCTTAGCCTGCGTTTCACTAAACAGCTTTGCTACATAGTGCACATTGTATACTGTGAACCTTTCCTCATTGGCCGAGCCATCAAGACTGTGGAGCATGGGTCTCACCACCATGTTGGCCTCGTCAGGCTCAAAGTGCCCAACATGCTGCTTAATGTGTTCTATATCAGCTCAGTTCCAAATTGACATTCCAGAATCAAATAGACATCATATTGATCTGACCATTCCATCCAGGTCCTTTTCAGGCACCCTGTATGGAATATGCCATGCTGTGGTGGATTTTCCTGCCCTGCTACAGGTTCTTGGGCTCGGGCCTGTTATGCTGCTATAATGTCAATTAACATAGAGGCATGAAATAGTCACATATTGGTGTTTATACAATGTTCAAATTCTGACATGTCTCAATGAAAGATGTTAAAAACAATAGGTATGTGCATAAATTGAATATTATTCAGCAAAGTACCTGGGACTGTTGTTGCAGTTAGGCCACTGGACAGACCGGGCTCCACCTCAGGGCATTGTACAGTGTTAGTCTCAAAGGTTGTTTTAAATATAGGAATAAAAGTCCGCTCTGAAGTAGGGGAAGGAGTGTAGGGTACAGTTACTTTTAGTACCACCTTGCTATACGCTCACATATTAAAGATCTGTGATGTGTCTTAGACAAGAAAGGTAGTATTTCAGACTCCCTCATCCTGTTGTGTAATGTCCTTAACCAAAAGAGAACCATTTTCATACAACATCACTCTGTCCTTATACCATTGAGAAGACTCTGACCATCCATTTTCCCAGGCATTATTATGGACAACCCCAGAACCTTTCCATGTTGCGATTAATACGGTTCCTCCAAAGACCCTGATGAGAAAGAGGATGGTGTCTTCTATCTTGGCATGCACTGGTGGGACATGTTCCAGCCACACATTTTGACCATTTGCTGCACATTTGATTAGGCAGAAGGTGGTAGCAGCAGCTGCTGACATTCTGAAAAGATAAAACATAATTAGGTGAAGGTGGTTACCCCCCCCCAAACACACACACACAGTCAGATGACTCAAACAAGCCCTTTAAAGAGCTTTAGCTGGTTGGCATGAAACCACTTATCCAGTGGTTTCTTGCAGTCTGTGAGCCACACTTGGTACACAGATGGGATGAGTTTGTTTACAATGTTGAAAGGGCAAATCCACCTATTAGAGAGGGAATGGGGAGGCACTGAATATCTCAATACCATAACTCTGTCACCCACTTGCCAGTCCACTTACTTAATATTTTTGTCAAAATACATCTTGAATCTTTTTTGGACTGTGCCCAAACTGTGAGCAGCAAAAAAGTGTAACTCAATCAGATTCTCCTGCAACTGTTTGACATAGGTGTCAGCCAATACTCTATCCATGGTGGGAGTATTAACATCCAATAATAAATGTTCTGGCAACCACATCTGCTGGCCTGTTATCACCTCAAATGATGTATATTTTGTTGATATGACTGTGGTGGCTCAGATCGCCATCAGGAGTAAGGGTAAGAGGGCATCCCAAACTTCAACAGCATTATTTTAATCTGCCTGTTAGCCTTTTCCACCTGACCTGAAGACTGTGGATGGTGGTGATGTGAAATTTCTGCTTACCCCCTAAGATTTTGAAGCATTCCTGCATTAACTCACTTGTAAACTGTGACCCTTGGTCTGGATCCACCTAATTGGGTAGGCTCCATCTCAAAAAGAGCTATTCTACTAAGAGTTTAGCTGCGGCCTTCACTGTAGCATTCTTACAGGGAAATGCTTCTGCCCATTTAGAGAATAAATCTGTGATGACTAGAGTGTATTTGTTGTTCCTAGCAATGGGGGGGGGTAGGGGCTCTGATGAAATCCATCTGTATAGCATTCCAGGGCCCTGATTGTCTCTGGAGAAGCAGTTTTGCATTTTTCTTAGTGGAAATGGGATTGTTCTCAGCACAGGTGATACAATTTTCTATGTAGTGTTGGACATCTGCTGCCTGGCCAGGCCACCAATCCACCATTTTTAACCTCTGCACTGTCTTTTGTATACCCTGATGGCCACCAGTGGGTGAGACATGCATGTAGTGGATAAATTATGACTGAAGTTCTTGAGGAACCACCCACAGTGCCACACCTTCAGTACCATGCAAGACTAGCTTCTAATCTGGAGAGAGATGCAATTTGCTGATATGTCCTTTAAGAGTATTTTGAGTAGACACTCCTGTCTGTTGTGAGAGGTGATTATGTACCTCTTTTATTTCAGGATCCAATATTTTCACCATTGGCAAATCCAATGTGTGGTCTTGCTTTCACTTTTGCACTGCCATGGAGAGAATTTCTGAGTCAGCATAACCCATACATCCCCCAGTGCACCCTCCTTAGCCAAGGTGTCTGTCCTATCATTTTGTTCATGATAGGGGTGGTCTTTGAGTGAGACTTCACCTTATGAACATACAGCTTAAAGGTGACTGCTTCTGCCAAGGTGATAATGTATTGGAACAGGTCTGTGTGTTTGACTGGAGTACCATCTGAGGAGGAGTACCTGGACCTTCAAAGGGGAATTCTGTAAGGGAGTAGCAATCACAGGAGGAATCAGAAAAAAATAATAGTATCCCCTCCTCTTTCTGCATTACCTCCATTGCTTGTGCAATGGCTGCTGGTTCTGCATACTGTGAGGATCTTACAGTGCACTGCCTGGCCATCTCTATCATCACCCCACCCCCCAGCAGAGTAGTAAAAGTCCCAACCCTGCCACTTGTTGTCCCTCATGATAAAAGGAGGAACCATTTGTGAATATATGGCATACAGTGGGGTCAGCCAGAACAGCTTCTGTGGCTGGCAGGAAGGGACTGGGCTCCAGCAAGAACAGAGGTTGAAGACCGCATTCGTGTGGGTCCCCATCATAGAGGAGTCCATAGGCAAAGATGGATGGGGTTTTGATGAGATACATGATGATATCCTTGTTCTGTAAAAGTAGAGACCAGTGGGTGAGTCTAGCATTAGAGACATTGCCATTCTTCACACGGTCTGACAGGAGAAAATTGGTTGGAATGTGGTTAGTGTGCAGTACAATGGGGTATAAACCCACAATATAGGTGAAGTGTTTGACAGTCCAGGTGGTGGCTAACAAATGTCTCTTGCACAGAGAGTATTTCTGTTCCACTGGAGATAGGACCTGTGAGGCATAAGCAATGGGCCTGAGCCTGCCATGTACCATCTGGGCCAGGACCGCAGACATGGTAGTGTTGGAGGTGGCCATCTCAAGGTGGAAGGGCAGGTCAGGATTTGGTTTAATCAAGGCTGGGGCTTTTGCCAAAGTATGCTTTAAGATGGATACTGCAGCTGTATGTCCCAGTCCCCAATGCCAGGGGGTGTTCTTCTTGAGCAATTCATACAGCAGCGCAGCCTTTTGAGTGAAGTCAGGAATGAAGTCCCTTGAATAATTGACCATTACCAGAAGGCATCTGAGAGTCAATTCACTGGTAGGCAGAGATAAGTCTTCAATGCCCTGCGCCTTGTCAAGACCAGGGCTCCTGCACTCCGTGGTGACCTGTAGGCTGAGGAAGAAAACTGCAGAAAGGTAGATCTGGGCTTTAGCAGGATTGCATTTAAGACCCACATGATGTAGAAGAGAAAGGAGCTCAGTGAACTACTGCAGGTGCTGTTCTTGGTCTGCAGTCACCAGGAGGAGGTCATCCATATTTTTCAGCAGACACTCACGGGTAGAAAAACTTTGCAGGGCATCTCTCATGTGGATGTGGAAGATGGAGGGGTATTATGGAACCCCTATGGGAAACATGCCCATGTGTACTGGCGCTCCTCAAAGGCAAATGTGAACTTGTACTGGCTCTCTGGGGCCAGTGGCAGTGACAAGAAACCATTGGAAATATCTAAAGTACTGAACCACTTGTGCTCTGGCTTAAGAAGTCTGAGCACATCCGGAGCCCATGCCACTGTGAGTGCACTGGTCACGTGGCTTATCTTTCTGTAATCTATTGTAAGTCTCCATGTGCTGTTGGACTTTTTCACAGGCCAGATTGGTGATTTAACCATAGAGACACAAGGCCTGATGACCTGCTGTCATAAGAGTGACTCAGTAGTTGCCTTAAGAGAGGGAGTCGCCTCTGCAGGGAATAGGTATTGCCTTTGAAGTGCAGATCCCCAGCAATAACCCATATAAGGGTATTAATCCTCCAATGGTCAATCTTGTATTTTGTGAAGGCTTTCTGATACTGCTCAAGAATGGGTCAGCTCAAAAAGAGAATACTGCAGAAACATAACAATGATGTCATCTTCTGCATCATTAGTTTTTACGGTTTACTTACGTTATCCAGAGGCTGGGTTGCCCAACAAGCAGTACCACGGTCAGCTTTGCCTGACAGATGCAGTAACCTGACGCTACTACACCCGACGTAATTGCTCCTGATGGGGTAAGGTAGCGGATGTGACAGAATGCTACCTTACCCCATCTGATGCTCAAGAATGGATGGCCGGATGGGTTTGCTGGCTGAGCTGCCGCAGTGGTGTGGAGGAGAATACCACTGGTAGCTCAGGTGGCTTGCTGTACATGACCCAGGTTCTGGTCCTGGTCATGTCCTTTTTCACACTGCAACCCCTGTAACTCTTTTCTTAACTTACTCCAGGATCCGCTCCCCCTCAGAGTTAGATATTTTAGTTGGGGAGGTGTGGGGGTGGACCGCCCCACATGGGGGTGCAGGGGCAAAGCCCCCCGCATGTAGCACTTAGTTTCTGTAACATGCCTGAAATTTGTCTCTCGGGCATGAGAGTGATTTGGGACTGTCCATGTCAGGACATATGACTCGGTATGCCATGCGTCGGCATACCGAGTTTAGGGATAACATAGTATATCCATTTTTACAGTGGCCATGTCGAGAATCATATCAAGATGGTGGCCACCTACCAGCACTCTCACACATGGATTTCCAAAATCGTCAGTCTTTAGGAAGGTAACAACTACAAGTGGGGCCTGGCACCATCAGGTGGATGCCAACTACTTTTTGACCTCATCAAAAAGGTTAGAATCCATGTTTCGTAGGTCCACACTGCCTTCAGCATATAGGTTGCTGCTCAACTCCCCCCCAGTGGGGGACACGGTTCCTGATGTGACAGCTGCCACATAGGTAGACTTGCAGTGGGTCCTTATATAACCTAAGCTCCTTTACATCAGTTAATAAATCTCAGTATGGGGGGGTCCCAGTATCCACTGCTGGTTTCCCTTGTTATTGGAACCCCAGTGACCCCTCCTCTCTTTATTTTGTCGATTGTATGAGAACCCGTTCATCTGGGGATCATTGGATTTTCCTTCTGCCTCATATTGAGTAGATTGGGTCAAATCATTTTGAACAGCAACCACTTTGAATTTGGAATTTGAGCCTTGATCCTTCTGATGGAGCTGAGATACTCGCTGCACGTGCTACAAAATCTGACCGAGGTCTTCCTGGACAGGAATGACCAGCGCCTCCACCCATTCCCAGATTGCCAGGAAAAGGTTTTTAAGGAACAAGCATTTGTACTCTACAGAGTCCTTTCTAGGCACCTCCTTTGCCCATTCCTTGCCAATAGCATAAGCCATCCATAGTTGGCTTTCATATTGGCTAGGACTCTCCTTATTGAGCTGCTTGATTTGCAGTGCCAGCATTACTCTAACCACGTTCGGTCACTGGCCTCCAGCAGATGTGCTGCAATATCAATAAACATGATTTTAGTGCCCTTTCAGGCTTCCCATGGTAACTTTGCCCAAAGTGTGGGATCAATAGTCTGTTTTTAAACTCTGACCTGGTCCTCCTGGGAAAAGCTCAGCATTTGACAATGTTGAGACACTTTATCCAGGTGACAACTGAAGTTGTTGTCCAGCACCATACAGATGATTTTATCTGCAATATTTTGGATAGCTTGGGTGGATTGAAGGGCATTTTGCTTTTCTGGAGTGCATGGCAGAGGTGTGGGAGCATAGGCCCTAACTGTAACCTTTGCTGCAGCTGTTGTGGTTGCCTTTACTATGGCCTGTGTCTGTATTTCTTGATCTATAGCATGTTTCACAGTATATTTGATTAGATCCCCTGTAACCTCCGGAAACTATGCCCTTTTGATGGCCTTCTTGGTTGCTTTTGCTATCAGGTCTTTAATGGTAGCTTCATCATCCTCATCAATGATGGCCACCAGTAGGGGTTGACAACACTCTCCAGAATCCCAGGGTCTGCCATTGACATCACTGTCCTCATCCGAGGACAGCAAGTCAGTTGGCGAAACTGTAGGTGTGTCCCTTAGGTTTCCCTTCAATATCATCACTTGCTTATACAACTTCTGTATCTTTTTCCTACATCCTGCATGATCAATACTCATACCAACCTTCCATTCAGCAACATGCCCCTGCAGCACCTTGTACATGGAGACAATCTCATGCTTGTACTTTGTCTCTGCAGCTAACGTTTGCTCACACTCATCCAACTCTCCTTGCAACTCATCACTTTAACTCTGTAATGAATCATTCACACTCATAAGCAAGCTATTTAAATGCAATACATGCAATTTATCCTGCTGTATCTTTTCATTCTCTTCTAGCAGTTTACTCACTTCCCCATTCTTGTCCTGCTTGACCTGCCCCATCTCGTCTCTTAACTTACAAATGTTATTCCTTTTAAATTTCAGCTCTTCCTTCACAGCAGAGACCTTACCTTTTAAGGACTGACAAATGACAAACAAAGCAGTGACCATTAAACCTTTCTTTCAATTTTTCTTGGTCTTAGGCTTCCCCTCCACATACAGCATTTCTACATACTGTACAGCGTTGCTTAAGTGCTAAGTGTCCCACGTGAAATCACCCCAACCTCCATGGGAGGTAAGAAATTTCAAGACATATAATTTAAGCTCAGAGCTGTTACTATTGGCCATTTTGTGGTGGGTTCCTCTTGACAATTGTAATTACTGGGGATCAAGTCTTACCAGCTCATCTCAACCACAACAGCCAAACAGCCATGCGTTCAAGCAGCGGAGGTACTAAAGACTGTCCTGCAAGTCAAATGGGAGGTGAAGGCTCTCAACACTTATCAATATCCTAACCTGTTACCACACATCTATTGGCATCAGTTTCATCCAAAACAGGTCCTACCATGGTCGCCAATTGTTAGCTAATGTGGCTGGCAGAATTCTTGACCTGATGGCAAAAAACATGAACTGGTATTACCTGTGGGGACCAGACAAACCCTTGTGTACCATGGTATCTCTTCTAAAGCTGGACTAAGCTCACAGGATCCCCACAGGGCATACATATACAGTCCTACAAGTACATGTCATTACACACCAGATATGTTGGACAAATAAGGCAAAAAGCAGAATCACTAACTTTTCATTGGTGTGCAATTAGCTCAGCATTTCTCTTACACACATTGTGATAAGAACCATAGTAAAACAAGTTCAAACTAGTTAGAACTGTGACAAGGTGAATGCTTTGTCTTCTCAAGGACCCCTAACATAAGCAGAATTATTACAAGCATTATATGGCCACTCAGGGAAGCTATTCATTCTGGGCAGCCCCAGACAGTTATAACAAAGATAAGAAACAGAATGTTTGCCTAATAGCTAAGCAGTGCTGAATAGCCCTAGTTACTTGTTCCAAAGCCATAATAGAGAAAGCACAAAGATAAAGAATACTTGGCCCTTGTATCTTGTAATAGGGCTGATGCATGCATCTTACCATATGCTGCTGTAAGTTAGAAAAATAAAGTGGTGGTCTCTATAATATGTGTATGTGTGGTGGGGTGTATCAGTCATGGACTAAGAGGAAGTAACACATTTGAAGTAAAGATGGAAGCCAGTGGTTGATATTTCTAGTTAGTGGGAGCAGGGTAGCTGGCAGCCATGTCAGCAGTGGTGCTGAGACTAGTGACCAGGATGGGTTGGACACACAAGCAAAGATAAATAAAGAGGGTGGTAATAAGTACTATATAAGTGCTGACGAGATCAGACAGATAGGGCTGTGAAATTCTATGGATGACTTTGAAAGCAAGAAAAGGGCTAACAAGATGGCACAGGTAGGGATGTGAAGTTCTATGGATGATTTGGAAAGCAAGAAAAGGGTATTTCAGACTTCATGTGGGAATGAATCAGGCAGCTTTGGATGTCTAAGGATAGGGTGATGTAGATATGATTAAAGATATTGGTGAAAAGGCATTAAGCAGAGTTTTGGACACATCCTACTTGCTATTCAATGCTAAGTTAAGTCACTTGCAAATCAAGACATTTGCTCCCACAGGGGCCTGGGGCCTTCAGCACAGACCCTTTGGTGGTAATTTATGGAGAAGATAGTTAGGAAGAGCAACAGTTACGGTAAGTATTTAAGTTTCATTTCTGGAACACTGACCTATTGAAAAATGGGGACAGGCTCAATACTGCAGTGAAGGTGATAAAGAAGATTCAGAGACAGAAGGGGAAATCTTAGGAACATCTGCACAGCCTAAACATGCACTCACTGGAAAGCAGAAGGGAAAGGGGGTCTTGATAGAAACCTTCACATTTGTTAGGCGAATTAAGAAGATGGACAGTGAGCACCTATTCAAGCGTTGTGAGGGGTCTATTATAAGAGGGAGAGGATTCAAACTAGTGACTGGGGGGTGGGGTAGTCAGAAAAGATGTGAGGAAGCATTTCTTCACATTGAGAATGGTGGACAACTGGAACAGGTTGCCCAGGGAGGTAGTAGGAAATGGAAACTGGAGGGCTTCAAGGTATTGAGTCACCACTATGGGCCACAACAATGCATGCACAGCTTTAGGCTTGTGGGGTGTGAGATAGGTACAAACAAAGCAGACTAAATGGACATTGTTCTTATTCTGCCTGGAGAGTTCTCTAGCACAATACACACCAAGACCAGCTACATTGCAACACCGTGTGACGTAAGGAGATTTACTGCATTAGTGAAGCAGGTGAATATAGAACTTGACTGTTTGACTAGCCATCCTACACATTTACATTACTGGATACATATATAAGGTGCAGAAGGATAACATTTTTCAGAGGACAAGATGCCCAAGAATAAGAGGACATGCAATGAAACTGGAAGGGGCTGAATTCAAGAGAGATGTGAGGAAGTACTTCTTCACTGAAACAGTGGTGGAATACTGGAACAGTCTTACAGTAGAGGTGGTAGAAGTAAAAGCAGTGACTGGTCTCAAGCATGCATAGAATAGGTGCAAAGGAATCCTAATGGGAAGCAAAGGGGGGGGACCAGAGATCAAATAGGGTCTGTAGTGACAGTATAGGCAGACTGGCTGGGCCAAGTGGTTTTTACCTGCTGTCAAAATTTGATGTTTCTGTGTTTCTATATTCACTGTTGACATGCACTCACCATGTTCAGAACTCCCCTCAGGACAGGAACTGAAAGCGTATGGTGATAAAATTTAGTGAGCACCACTGAATCTCCTGGAAGATAGGGAGGCAGTCTTATGTTTTGCTTTTGAGGGCATTTACGTTTACAAGCAGGGATAGACTTTCCAGGGGACATCAAATTGCTAGGTAAATGCAGTACTAGAGAGTGTCTTACTGACCTTGAGACTACTTTACCATCAGAGAGAGATTGGATTTTGTTTTATAAATGGAGAACAAGGGGCTCTCACAATAAAATAAAAAATCAGGAACATAAACCAGAGAAGAAAAAGATATGACCAAATAGCATGGGGCTTGTTAACGTTAACAGTCTCAGAATATTATTTTGTCACTATTAGATCTTAGGAGAAACTTTTACTTGTCTGATTTACCGCTTAAACTAGATTGGGGCCAGCAAACCATTTTCCTTAGGACAAATAGCAACAAAATGAGATACTGAGGAAAGACGGATTGAAGTTGATGGAACATCAATTTTAAAGAAAACTTCTGGTGTAAAGAGGGTGATTTACTGTAGCTTGAACACAGATGGAGTATCAAATTTCATTCAAAGCACATTAGACTGGGAACTCCTTTCCTTCTGGTGTCTGTTTGCATCAGAATGGGGCTGTGTGAACTCTAAGCTATTTATACTCCAAAGTTTTTTAAAAAAATGTGGCCAAAAAGTTGTGGAATTTGTGGATAAACAGCAACTCTAAGTATGGGATGGGATTTTTTTCAGTGCTGTCTCTGATTATACTTGATACATTTTTTAGACAAACAGTTTTTTCTAAATATGGGAACTGTGGAGTCTTATTTCCATGGGGAAAAGAATTCACAATACCCGTATGAAGAAACAAATATGCCAGAAACACAATATGTGCCTTTTTCCTCTTGCAGTTCTGCCAGTGTGGGAAAACATGTTGCAAGCTGCACCCTTTGAAATGTAAACAGTTTTCTGTATTTTTATTTGATTTTTACGATCACTAATGATTTAGTGGGAATATCTTAGTTAAAGTAATTGTTCTCCCAGGCATCTATTGGAATTAGATCAGAAAGAGTAAAAACCCATTTCATACTGGGGGCCAAAATGACCTTTTTCTGCATTTCTGAATGTTCTACAACTGCAGCTTGAGTTGGAAAGACTTGCAAAGACCACAGAGGAGAGGGTTAAAAGTGATAAATGTAGACAGTATTTTGGTTGCAGAAGTACTGAAGAAGATATGTAAATGTGGGAGATATCAAACACAAAGGTGAATTCAGAGTAGTGAGTGACACCAATGTTTCTCACATTAGTTCTGAAGTTGATACTAGAGCCCTTAAACTAGCAGTTAATAATACTAAAATAATGCAAGAGTTGTCATGTGCCAGGCTGTTCTTGTGATGGCAGTAGGTCTATATTGTGTGGGGAAGGGTAATATTCTTATCATTATGATGTATTTTGGGCAGATCACTTTAGCATTGTGACTGAAATGTATCACTCGTGTATTTCAGATATCCTTCAGAAGTCAGTTTTGCCATGTGTGCATGTTGTGCAAGTCACTGTACTAAGTAAGAAATACGCTGGCAGAGTGGTAATTGTAATTTATTAAGCTCTGAGTTCTTGTGACAGGAATTACTCCTCCTGGCACTAATTCTAACATTAATTTACTAGTCTGTGAAATACTACAAATTGCCCCAGACTGCTGCACTTGCCCTTGTATCTGTCTGTATTGGCTAGTATGCAGAATCACACTGAAGATACTGTTATTAACTCTGTACTAGGCCATGTAGCTTAATAGAATGCTACAGTCTCACTGCTGTCAATCCCTCACTTTTCACGAGTACTAAATGATCCACAGTGTAGGCAAGCCTGCACTGTACTTGTTTACGCTGTACCAGGTCTGTGAATAAACAGAGATTTGTAGATTACAGTACTGTCAATACCTCACCTCCTCCCAGCACAAACTTGATCACAGTGTTGTAAAGCCTGTAACGTACCAACCCACTCTGTACCTGTTATTTTTCAGACTACATTGCTGTTCAGCCCTCACCTTTCACTGTCTCTAGTCCCATCATCATGTACAGAAGCTTTCAGTTCACCTATCTGCGCAATACCTGACATTTCACTGTGTGCCTAAGATGCCTTTTTCTGCCACTCAAACCTAGCAGTGTAACTCCTGTTAGTGTCAACCACCCCACAGTGGCCACAGATGTATTCCCATGCCCTCCATGGGCAGAATAGTGCACATTGCACAGCCTTGGCAGTGAAGAAGGGTTGCTTCTCTTCCAGTCTCCTAGATACTTGCGTGTCATCCCTTTCCATAAGCCCTCACAAGGTGCCAACCTGTATGTAGCCTGTGGATAAACAGAAGGCTTCAGTCTTCAGTACCAGCAACCCCTTACCTTTTACCAGCACTAGCTCTATTATAGTCTAGGAAAGCCTGTACTACACTATACCTTGTTCTTTGCTTAAACAGAAGACTTCATTCTCTATAATGCTCAGTGTCACAAACCCACTCAGCAGGTCAGCCCTCTACTCCCAAAGTGCCAACCTTTGAGCACAGTCTTGTGAACAGTTTAACAGAACAAGGTAACCCTCTTGTCTGTTTTGTGAGTTTAGATCAACCTTTTATTTCCAGTTTTGGAGGGATTCAAACTGTGAACCTCTTGCTAGCATACCCAGTGTACAGGCTCAGGTAATTCTGTCTTTGGGGGGGCCAGATATCTTTGCCTACAGGCACCTAACCAGGTGTACAGAAATGAACCCTTAAAAACTTTAATAAAGACCTCAGATTTAAAACTCTTCTCTTTCCAGTTTTGTATCACCATTCAAGTGTATGCCTAGTGTCAGCTATAACCATATATACTTTTCTTGCTAATGAAAGAAAATCAAAGACAGACCAAGTAAGCTCTAAAAAGAGTTTTACTAAAATAGATAATAATATGTAAAACATAAAATACAGAACTATTATATCACCAGACATACAAATCTTATAAAAAGAACAAGGTTTTTAAACAGTGCAATTCCTACTACAGTAATTAGATTTGTTTCTCTAAATACCTGCTTAAAGTGCTCCAAAAGATGTTTCTTTGTCAGAGTCTAGATAGAAGTGTCTCTGAAGGAAAACAGAATAATCTTTAAAAAGCTGGTTTTCCCCACCTATTTTGCATGAGGTCACCTAGCTCCTCCCTGTCAGAATATATAAAAAAAATATAACTATATAAAAACAGGATGTCTTTTTCAAGTATTAAATTCTGCAACCTCCACATGACTCGTGTTCTTCAAATGACATTTCTTTGATGTACTGATCAGTTTCCCCTCTCACACAGACATCAGCATTTATGATTTCTCACCAGTTTACTAAACCTGGTTTCCTTCTCTTGAAACATCATAAAAGGGATGCTGATTTCCCTTTTAGCAGCTAAAGCTATAATTAACTTAGAAAAGTCTGTAATTAGCTTCTGGCCTGCCATGTAACCTCCTGTTTCTAAAACCTGTGTGTGTGTGTGATCTCACATGTTGTTTCAGTATTTTCTCATGGCTTTCATCTTTCAGCTGAAACCTGGGGGGAGGGTGAGCGAGGTGACTCCAAGAGCATCAGATTTCTCAGCATCTCTCATGATAGACAGTCCATAACCCATTTTTATTTCACAAGAAATGATACAGTGATCAGAACCAGCTGTCCAAGCGTCACACTCAGTATCCCAGCTTTCACCAACACTTAATGGGCGTGTTTACAATAAAGAGAATCCAAGGATTTCTGTCTAGTTCATAGTTTACCTGACTGCAAATAACTAAGCTTGAACAAAATTATGCTTACCAGTGAAAAGTAAACCGAGTTTATTAGTAGTGGTTTTGATGTTATTTTGACATAAGTTTACAACTCTTATAGATGCTGTGCACTGCCCATGAGGAGACTGCAGGGGCAGGGGCGTGGCCATCTATTTTAGATCTGATCAGAACTTCTGTGTGTTCTCAGTGGGAGTTACTTCATAGTTTGAATGCATGCCTATTGGGGGGGTGGTCTGGGTGCTGACTGCAGAATCCTTCTTGTGTAACAGTCTCTGGGGCATGAGAGGGAGTATCAAAGGGCTAGCTCACTTAAGAAGGCAGTATTCCTGCCCAGGGAGATAGCTGCAGGGAAGAATAAACCAGCTCAGCTCTTTAGGACTGGTGACAAACTGCTTCATTCAGTCTGTTTCCAGCCTAAAGTTGCAGTTTCAGCAGCTAAGTGCAAGGAGCTTGCTCTGTTTTTCTCTGATAGAGTGTCCTTCATGAGGTCCAATATCTGTGCAATGGGGCATATGTTGCCCATAGGATTCAGTTGGAAGTCACAAATTACACCTCGATTGTCTGGACTGAGTTCCAGTCAGTGGAGGTGGAAGAAGGACAGTAACCCCTCACTGTAACGAATGACTTGGGATCCATACCGAATGTTCATTATACCAAGTCGTTTGTTAAATCGAGGGACCCCGGTTCTGACTACAAG
Source organism: Neoceratodus forsteri (assembly GCA_016271365.2). Lineage (NCBI taxonomy): Eukaryota > Metazoa > Chordata > Ceratodontiformes > Ceratodontidae > Neoceratodus > Neoceratodus forsteri. Next base: position 83,608,823 of record CM057453.1, read on the forward strand.
TGCAGTCATTCCCATCCATCGTGGCATGTTCCGTTAGTGTTGGGGGGGGTGCAATGATTATTACTTGTGTTCTTTTGTTTGTTTCTTTAGGTTTTAATCCATGTTACAGTGATGGAAACAGCGAGGATGAGCAAACCTCCCAATGATCAGTGGCTTTACTTTATGGGTTACATGCCAACAGGAGTGTCACACGATCTTTATTGATCTTGAACACCTTTGTGGCATTTGTCTCTATTTTGCTGGCAAGTGTTGCATCCAGGAGGCACCTCCAGAACAGACCTGTTTTGTCACAATTGTACGTCTGTTCTGGTAGGTAGCCGGCATCCTCAATGATTTTTTTTAGTTTTGGCAAAAACTGAACTGCGGCTATGTCATCACAGCTACACTGCTCACCGATGATAGAAACTTGTCTGATTCCATGCCTCTTCTGAAATCTCCACAACCATCCTGTGGAGGCTGTGAATTAGGAACCTGCACCATGTATGGTCCAAACAAAATGTTGAGCCTTCTCATGGATGATGGCACCAGACATAGGGGTGCCACTAGCCTGCTGCTGCTGGAACCAAATTTGGGTTGCTTTATCAACTTTGCCCTCATCTGCATAGTGGAGTTTTTTCCTTTTGAGTGCTTCACCCTCTGAGCACTCAAGCACAAATTTCCTTAGGGCTTCCTCTTGTTTGCGCCATGTGCAAATTGTACTCTTGGAATACACTGTCTCCTGGCTAATTTTAGCAAGGCTGTCTTCCATTTAGGTGATCAAGGATCTGCAGCTTGTGTTCAACAGCATACCCGGAGCGTTTCATGTTGGATGTTTTTTCTGTGATCTAACACTGCATTGAAAAAGCACCCTTTTATGACAGATTTACCTAACTGACAGCTCAGTCTGCAACCCCTACCCCCTTGGTTGCCAGGAAACTGCTGCCGAAGCTGCACCATTCTATGACAGTCAGCCAAATATGGACTGAAATTTCAAGGTGCAGTTCTTCTGCATGCACAGACTGTTTGAGAAAATTGACAGAGGAGCATGAGGGTCACAACAGACATTCATTGTAACCGATATTTGGCATAAAGAGGTTTGTTATAAGGAGGGGTTACTGTATGTGAGGTAATCTTGCTGCTGCTGCCCACATTTTGTGAACTGGACTCAGGTCTGACAGGTCTCCTTGTAAGGTGTGTGGAGTCAGTTGGCCCAGCATTCACAGAGATTGTCCTGCTCACTTTCTATGGGGCTGTTCCCCAGCACTTTGAAAGAGGCACTGGTGAGGCTCCTCCTAAAAAAAAAAAAAAAAAAACAGCTCTCAACCCTGACATCTTAGTGAATTACAGACTCATCTCTAGCCTGCCCTTTTTGGGCAAGGATACTGAGAAAATTGTGGCGCTGCATCTGGAAGCCCACCTTGCTGCTTTTGACATATTTGAGCCCCTTCAGTTGTGATTTAGGTCAAGGCACAGTACTGAAATGGTGCTAGTCCAAGTGCATAATAATCTCCTCAGGGCTAGAGATAGAGGTGAATGGTCAGTTCTCGTTCTTCTCTATCTCTCTTCAGCTCTTGACACTGTGGACCAAGCGGTGTTGCTGGATCACTTTAGGGGGCTTTGTGGACTCACGGGTATTGTCATCAACTGTTTTGAGTCCTTTCTCATTGGCAGGATGCAAAGGGTAGTAATGGGGAGTTTTTCCTCTCTCCCGAGGCCCCTACCATATAGAGTGCCTGAGAGTTGGAGCCTCTCACTTACATTGTTTGCAGTGTACATGCTCCCCCTGGATGAGATCATTCGGTGCTACAGCGTGGGTTTCCACTGCTATGCAGATGACACATGGTTGTATATGTCATTTATACCTGGGCCTGTTGGTGCTGTGGAGGTACTAAATGTATTCCTAGCCAAGATCCAAGACTGGATGTCCTCTAGCTGGCTGAGGCTCAATCTGGACAAAATGAAGGTACTAGTAATTGAGCCTGGTTATTGGCAGGAAGCAGAGACTGCCAGGGTGAGCTCTGCCTTGATGCTTGGCCTCACCCCATTGGCGGCCACCACAAGGATGAAAAATCTGGGCATTATCTTTGATGATGGAGTAATATCTAAGGCTCAGGTGTCATCTATCATCTGGCATAGTTTCTATCACTTTGGGAATATCACCCAGATCAAAGCCCTTATCCCACCAGAGGACCTGCCCTCACTGGTGCATGCATTTGAAAAGTCCAAACTTGACTACTGTACCACTCTCTATCTCGGGGTTAGTGGAGGGGTCCTATGTCACTTGCAACTAGTGTAGAACATGGCAGCCAGGTTACTGATGAGCCTTCTGAGGTCATGTCATGTGAACTCAGTGTTGCATGATCTGCACTGGCTGCTGGTGAAGTGGAGAATTTCCTTCACGGTGGGTTTTCTCACCTATAAAGCCCTATAGGGTCTGGGTCCTAGTTATCTGATTGATCTTCTGACTCCCAACCACAATAAGCACCCTGCCCCTTCTCCAAGGAAGTCCTCCTAGCAATTCCCATGGCCTGACCAAAAATATATGGTGATCATGCATTTGCAGTGGCTGCACCAGTCCTATGGTATTCGCTCCAAGGTCCTTGAAGGAAGCGCCCTTGCTGTAGGCCTTTAAGTAGAGGCTGAAAGCATATCTCTTCAGGAAAGCCTTCGGGATCTAATTCTTATTGGTTTTGTTTTTTTAACTGCTATTTTATTTTAATAATGCTGCTAGTAATTTAGTTATTGTGTTTCCTTGAAATATGTATCTGTTGTTTGTTTTCACTCTGACGTGGAACCTTTGTAAATGAGCTTGTAGCTCAAAGGTTGTAATCTGAGACAATAATAAAATAAATAACAATAAATAAAAAAAAAAAACCTCTGTTCACTGAATGTTGTAAAGCGCCCTGAGCATCAGGGATAGGGTGCTGCGTAAATAAAAAATTAATTACTTACTGATTCTGTGGCTAAACAAAGAGCTTGTGTTCTCTTTTACAATAGCTGATTGTGTGAAGCACACTTGTCTTGATTTGCCTTAAATGAATCATAGCTATCTTAAAAAGTCCTGGGGCCAATTCTCAAATGAATGAATGTTATGCAAGGCATTGTGGTGCAAGGGGCATCTTGCATCACAACTTGCAGATTTTGCTATTCTCAAAGACCCCCTGTGCCACACTGGGACTCAGTGCACCAGACCAGCCCTGCAACAGGTGTCCACAATGCTACTGGGTGCAACAGGAAGCTAGGGGGCTTGCAAAAGGGAAATGCTGTAACATTCCCTTTTTTGGCATTCACTAATATGCACAGTGCCAACAAATTCAAACACCCGTTAGACTGGTCCATGCGTCACCCATGGGTGTTATAGTTCCACCTACCAGGGGTGGTTAAAGCACCTATGCCAAGCACCGATGTGATTATATGTGATGTAACAGCACATATATTTTATGCCCAGTCATCATGTAGACAAAATAAGTGTGTGCAGCTGATCTGGACACTATATGTTACAAGTAAGAACAGTCCAAATCATCTATAATTACCGTCACTGCATCAACTAGAGGATTAGTCATAATACATAATTGCTGCTGGTTACGTCACATATTGAGTGGCTCTAATGCATTCCCCTACAATATTACTCCCCGTCAATGAGTGCCACGTGGTAGCCCACATGTGCTGTCTGCCCGGCACATGGCCACAGTTGCCGCAAGTTACAGGACTTTGCTGCCAGGACCCTACTTGATAGAGAATCGGGCACAGGGACCCTAGTGCATTGGCAAGTGGTGCAAGCTGCCATTGGCACAGCTTGTGCCACCCTTTGAGAGTTGCGCCCCTGATCTCCATGCTACATCAGCATGGTGGTGGTAGTGGGGGACTGCAGATTGAAATTTGAGCTAAAAGCAACCAACCAGACTTGTGCATGTGCACTTTGCTAGGACTGTCGCAGATTTCCACAGTTTCTCAGTCCTCTACAATCAATGTTTCTGCACCTCTTTCCGAGCTGAAAATCAACAAATGAAATCACACAGCATCCAGTCATTTTGGTTCATAAAAGTCCAACTTCTCCCACCCACTAATGTGTTTCAGTGGAACTGGTCACCACCTACAGTACTTCATCATTTTGATCACAATAGAAACTGTACTACAAAGCAGAACAGTCTTTATACCATATTCAACACCTGTAACATTTGATTTCTTTCTGAAGGCACTGTAAGAGTTTTTGAAGTTTCTAAAAGCTCATTTTTCCTATACCAGACCCACTCTAATGAATCCATGTAAACTGGAATAATGTTGTCCATCTTCAAATGTGTGTGTACCACCATGGCATATCCAGAAGCTAAGCAAAGCTTCCATAACTGAAGAAAGACATCGGGAAAGAACATAATTAAAATACTAGTGCTACCCTCTGCATTGTGGATCCACACTAACTATAAAAACAAATAATTAATAGTAGCACTGAGGTAAAAGAGAATAAGAGAGAGAGAGGAAACCATAGTCATTTGGTAACAAGAGTTCACTGACTAAATGGAGGACTGCCAAATCACTGCTGAAAAAAATGAAAACAAAACTGGAATGTCCCTACATCTAGGATTCTGTTGCAAGGACAATGACTACTGTACATAGGTGTGAGAAGACCACTGTTCTAGGTATCTTGTGGAGGAAAGAAAGGCTATAGGGACATAGGTGAAAAGACATTACATAATATTATATCCTGTAACTTCAGTATTTAGGCACCGCGCAAGAACCAGGTATTACTGCTAGTAATGAGGTGTGATAAATCATTTATTATTTTCCATCCAATTGGAAAATAGCATCAGAATCAGCTGCTTAGTTTTTATTCACTCACAAAATTGCATTGAGTTTTATACTACCTGTTAAGAGGTACTGTAAAGCAAATTATTGCTTATTGTGTCAGTGTGGCTGTGGCAGTTTAACTACTCTCCCCCAGACTCTGCCTGCCAGTGTTAACAGCTTTCTCAAACCTATAAGATGACTGCAAGAGTAATCAGTAGCTGTCACTGCTCAGCATAGACAATCTCTTGGGGTATCTCTCAGTCTGAATCTTTTCAGAGCAACTGCTGAAACAGTACAGCACTCCTTGCTCAAGGGCAACTGTGGAAAAAGCGTGCTACACCCCCTAAACAAAGTGAAACTGTTGAATCCTATTCTGTCTTCTTTTTCTTCCCCTTTATAAACTTCTGTTGCGTAACAGTGCCTCTTGAGCTTTTTTCTTCTATATGCATGTTTTTTTCTTTATCCTAGGTAGGCCACCTAGGATATTGCTGCACTGTTTACTATTATATCTCCCTACTTTCTTTTTCTTGTTCAGGTCTAATAAAATCTCCTTTCGGTTCATACAGTATTTCCCTTTCAGAAACTCCAGAGAAAAAAATGGAGTTAGAAAAATAAAGTACTGTGCAGTACAACACAACATATGTAATGAGTGTTTAAGAAATTAAAAAAGAAGTTGCAACAAAGGTTAAGATAGAATGCAATAGAATTATGGAATCTGAAATACAGACGCAAACCTGAATAAAGGGGTTGTATTTACTCAGGGCAAAGCACTTGGCACTTTTGCAGCCGCCCGAGTAAAACATGAGGAATGTTTTGTTTCTGTTGTTTCTCGGAGCTTGCAACCTGGTGCCCGAGTCATTAATTAGCTCCCATTTGAATATCCTGAGCAGATTAGTAAAAATAGAAAGTCACTAGAATGGCAGGGTAACTTAGAAATTGCAGCTACCCACCCAGGAAGGAAAGAAGTGAAAATAACTTTCACCTTCAGCACGAGTCATGCTGCAGATGACTCATGCAGAAAGGAGCTGTAATTTACCCTTTAGGAATTAAGAGGAGATTGCTCACGGTGTCTGAAAGGCTCTGATGAATAAAACAGGCTTTAAATTAAAGAAAAGTAAAGGAATAAGGACAGCCAGGCAGAAGCAATGGCTAAGTGCAAAACGGGAGTTTTGCAATTTCAGCCGCCGTTCCTGCAAAGCTGAGAGCGCTCCAGTCCCCAATGCTTTCTATAAAAGGTTGTAAAACACAGGAGACCCATGCATAGAACCAGCCTTCCCAGAAATGCACTGTTACATGACCATAATTACATGTGTTAGAGGCAGAGGGGGGAAACCAGAAATGCAAACATGAAAACTGGGAGCAGCAGCTGCAAATATACACAGAACCCTTTGTTATTGTACACAGTCTGTTATTATTATGCTCTAGTGATTATTCAGTTTAGTTACTGATGGAAGTAGCATGAAACCTAGAAAAGAGACTTACTTTAGAGAAAAGAAGTTTTTCAGTGCTATTCTCAACCTTGTAACAATCACACAGGAGTGTGGTGTGCATGTTTTATGGAACACATACAAACAAGGGTGAGAAAGAATAAGTGCCTCAGCTGGGACTTGAACCCAGGCTGCCAGGAATACCATTCTGATTGCTATTCTCGACCTTCCAGATTTTGGAATGGGGGGTTTCCTTAAGGGTTGGATGCCCACTACAGTTGTCTTTTTTATGACAGTTTGTTTATCCCCTGTTGATCAAACTGTAACTAAGGCTATCACATGTGGGTTGCTAGGTAATTACCTACCTAGTTAAAGATAAAACCTAAATAGAGTATGCAGATTACAGTCTACTACATAGTAAGTAACACTATTGGAAAAAGGTTGAATTAACACAGGTTTGAGGGCACCTGATGTTTCTCAGACCTTTACCAAAAGGTACAAATCGCGTCAACAAATAAATGCCCTAAACTTGTCCCAGCAAATAGTGGAACCCACTCGCCTAAACCATAAATCCAACAAACACACACTCCTGGATTGGGCTTTAACTACCCACCCCCATCGGATCATTAAAGCTGGCCTACTACCTGACTCCCTTAGTGACCACCATATGATTTATATGGTGAGAAAAATCTTCCGACCCATGGCTCCCCACCCCGCATACTGCACAACAGAGCTTATAAATCTCTTGATCTGACAGCTCTCCTAAATGACCTCTCCACTATTGATTGGTCTTTCATCCCTAGGGCCACCTCCATGGATGATGCCCTGAACTTTTTTCCATAAATTTCCTCGCCATCTGGGACCGCCATGCTCCCCTAAGGAGATCCCGGGTAAGAGGATCCCACTTACCATGGGTAACAACTACCCGCATGGAACACCTTCATGCCAGAGACTCTGCCTGGAAATCTTTTAAGGCCTCAGGTGGTCAAACGGCTCAGCAACACTACCGGTCATTAAGAAATGCCTGTACAAGACTCATGCGACAGGCTAAATCAAATTACTTTAAAACCGCATTCAGCAACAACTTCGCCCAGCCCACTCAATTCTGGAAGTCAATAAAATCCCTTCTCTCCCCACCTGCCCAACCCCCCACTCCCACTCTTAACATTGCAGGGAATACCATTATTGATCCTAGCTTGGTAGCCACCGAGTTTAACTCCTATTTCTCCTCCATGGCTTCTTCCCTCCTCTCCTCTCATCCCTATCCCTTGTCCACTGCTCCCCTTTCTGTACCCACCCTGGCCACCTTCTCTCTCTGTCCAGTCTCACCTAGCCAGGTGCTAAAAATACTGCAGGCGCTAAACCCATCCAAGGGTAAATGTCCATCGGGCCTTGATTCCAAAATGCTCCTGCTCTCAGCACCTGCCATAGCCCACCCGCTAACCCTGCTCTTTAACTTGTCTTTTAAACTTGGGGCAGTCCCCAACTTATGGAAACAAGCCACAGTCATTCCACTACCTAAAGGAGGGGACCTCTCCTCTCCTCTCCATCCAACTACCATCCTATATCCCTGCTCCCCATCCTAGCCAAGATTCAAGAGTGACTTGTTCTCTCCCAGCTTTATCACTATCATGATACCCAGTGGCGGTTTTAGGCACAAGCGAACCAAGCGGCCGCTTGGGGTGCCAGCACAGAAGGGGCGCACTGAAGTAAAACATATAAGCAGAAATCATCTTGAAATGCAAAAAAAGTGTCAATCTAAAAACCATAATTCTCACCCTAGGTATTCTTCTTTATTCCTTACTCTCTGCAGTCAGCCTCCTAAACAGAACTGCCCGGAGATGGAACGTTATACAAATGATAGAACCTATCATTGGCTCATGCCACTGATTCAAACTACTGCCCTTATCAGCTGCAATGTTCCACCAACATATCAGATTTCTTTCTCTGCCTGACAAGTCAAGATGCCTCAGAGACTTCCCTCTCAGCCGTTCCTTGGGTGGTTCTTCATTGAAAATAAGTATTTTAATTATTCCTACTGCTGCCTTTAATTCTGTTTAAATTCCTACTGTTAGTTTAACGCTTATTTTAGTGTTTTTGGTTTAATTTTCTCAGTTCCTCGTGGTTCAGTATAACTGTTGGGGAACCAAGCCTTAATTCCCTTTCCAGAGCTTTTATTTCCTTATCTCCATTTCAGTTTAGTTATTTTTAGTATTTTATTTTAAATAAATTCTTGCTTTTGTTAGCTGCCAAGCCGGTTCAGTGAACCACTACCCAGTTCAAGTTGTTCGGTTCTCGGTTCAGTATTGGAACCTTCACCAGTTGCTGAACCTACTGCAACTGGAAAAAAAAAAGAGTTTACTTTATTTGCTGTTCTGTTTTTCTTAATCAGATTGATGATGGCAGAAAAACCTAAGAAAAAAGCTGGACCCCCAGAGTTTAAAAACTGCCTTAAGTGTGGGGACATTGTCTGGCCTGGTGGCACTGAGGGCTGAGGTACTGGATGCCACACCTTGCGCCACGCCAGTGATCCACATTCGGGAATGAGTGTGGACCACCAGGGGTTGGCAGGCAGGAGAGGGACTGAGCATCTGACGGACTGCTCTTCATCTCCGGGGAGGGGGGGCGATCTGCAGTTGGCATGAATTTGACCCCTGGCGGAGGTTGGGGCTTGAACCTACACTGCCGCAAGTAAGGGGGACGGGAGCTCAGCAGACGCTTGGTAGGGACACACACGGGTACATGCGTGTGCCCACTGCTGGTGTCACTGCATGGCGAATGCCTGTAAGGGAGAAAATATGTGGGAAAAAGACCCTGGTGGCTGGTCGTGGTGGCTTGATGGCTGTCCCCTGGTACTTCATCTCTGGCGGTAACACCATGAACTGAATCCTGCTTGGCAGGTGAGTAGGGGGCTCCCCACAGCCTCACCATGGGGGGTAAGCTGCGGGAGTTGCAGGGGTTAGTGCCTGAAGGAGCAAAGCATGGTGATGGCAGCTGGACAAGGAGATGACCAGGACCAGGGGGGAGAAAGATAAAAGCAAAAAAAAGCAAGTGTGGGGATGTTTTTGATAGGCAGAGAAGCATGGCTTATGCATGGTCTGCCTTGGAAATGAACAGTTTTCTGCAGATTGCAAAATCTGCTGATCATTTCCACAAAAGACAATTGACAAGAGGCTGGAAAGGCTCCAAAGAAAACTTGAGAAGGGTGCTATGGGTTCTGACCAACCCACACCCTTTAAACATGCGGGTGAAACCTCACTGTCCAAACTGAGCACCCCTGACAAGGGTGACGCAGCTTCCAGTAAAAAGGTGGGTGAACTGGCTGACTCCCCAGTTCCTGCCAAAAAGACAAATAAAACAAAGCACGTTGAACCCCTGACTGAGAAACCAAGGGGGTTTCATCTGTGTCTCACAACCTGCCATCCTCAGAAGAGATTGCCTAGGCCATGAAGGCCATACAGGCTTTGCAGGGTCTTATACCTGCTCCAACTCCTCCAACACCGGCTCAAATTCCGGTTGGATCTTCTTCTGTCCCAGCTCCATCCCAGGAGCAGATGCAGTTTGAGGGGTATGTTTTGCCTGAAGTAGATGAGGGTAAACCTATTGAGGCTGAGATCTCACCTGAACAGGAATTTGGGTCTCCTCCTAGAGCAGAGGATTTTTCCTCTCATTTTCCCTTCATAAGGAAAATAGTGGAAGCCCTTGATTTGGCTACCACAGAGGTTACAGAGGATGAGGAATAGGCCAAACACGTGAAAATGATGGGGTTAACACCCACAAAGAAGATATTACTCCCTATCAACAAGTTTTCAAAAAAGACTTGTTCAAGGTTTTGCAAACTCCAAATTCTCCTCCCCCCAACCGGACAAGAAGGCAGAAAAAAAGTACCAGCTGGACAGACAGGGGGCTTTGTTCCTCTTCTCTCACCCTGACCATCAAGGGATAATCCAGCAAGCAGCCTGTGAGAAGTAGAGGGTGACAGTGGCATCACACCCACCTGAGAAAGATTCATGCAAAATACATAGTATGGCCAAGAAGGGCTACCTGGCATCCTCACTGGGAGTCAGACAGGCTATTTACTAGGCTTATTCTGCACAGTATCAAAAGTCACTGTGGCAGTCAGGATTGCCTGTGGTAGATAAGGCTTCTTCGGGCCTCTCGGATGATTTGGCTGAGATAGCCAGGTTTGGGCTGGAAGCAGCAAAATACCAGTTTCAGATGGCAGCAGATGGCAGTGATACTGCTTCCAGATGGATGACCCTTACCATAGCTCTTAGGAGGTTGGCCTGGTTTAGGACCACTAATCTTACACAGGATACCCAAACCAAGCCTATGGATTTTCCTGTGGAGAATCATTCAATATTTGTCCAACAGACTGAGGCTTATATGAAGAAGGTGGATGAGTACAAGGCCACCTATAAAAGCAACTTGAAAAAGGAGAGACCCTCCTTCTCCTACAGGTCATACAGAAGGGGAGGCATAGGTGGAGCAGCCTACACCAGATCTTTTTAATCAGGCCCAGGCTGTCTCTCAATATCAGCAATATCCGCAGCAGACAAGGTAGTTCAGAGACAGGGGTAAAAGGGTCTCTGGGAGGGGATTCCAGACTACCCAGGCCCAGCCCCAAGCAAAACAGAATCTCTGACTCAGTGGTCAAGGCCATCTCCCCCGGCCGTATCCCAGTAAGGGGCAGGCTGGCTCACTATTTCCAGGCTTGGGAGTCTATTACCACAGACAAGTGGGTCCTGGAAGTGGTGAGTCAGGGTCTGCCCCTAAGTTTCAAGTAATTCCCTCTCTTGAGAACAAAAGTGTTCAAAACCAGCTTCCCTCTTGGAAAAGAAACTATTGGAGAAGGAGGTTCAAAGCCTCCTCCTGTTAAAAGTAGTAGAACATGTTCCACCTCAGCAGAAGGGAAGGGGGTTCTACTCAAGATATTTTCTCACCAAAAAGAAAAATGGGGAGTGGTGACCTATTCTAGACCTCAGTCTACTGAACAAGTACTTAGTAAAGCCAAAGTTCAAGATGGTCACATTGGCAGTTATTCTGCCAGTCATTCAGAAGGGAGATTGGCTAGCATCTCTGGATCTGAAAGATGCCTATTTCTACATTTCCATAAGAGAATCTCACAGAAAATATCTCAGATTCAGACTTCCATCAGGGCATTACCAGTTTTCAACCCTACTCTTCAGTCTCTTCTCAGCCCCAAGGGTATTTGCAAAGCATCTGGCAGTGGTGGTGGCACACCTAAGAAGGTTAGGTGTATCAGTCTTCCCCTATTTCAATAATTGGCTGGTGGTGGGAAGCTCACCCAGGCATGTGCAAGATCCCCTGCAGGTAACACTAAACCTGTTACACTCACTAGAAGTTCCTGGTAAATCAGGAGAAATCTGTTCTCACTCCAGTACAGGTTCAGCACTTCATAGGAGCAGAACTGAACACCTTAGAGGGAAGAGCCTTCCTCCCTCAGGACAGAGTGCCACGCATCTGGCAAATAGCGGCTTCTTTCAGGCTGAATGAGCCAAAGCCAGCAAGACAATTTTTGCAGCTTCTGGGACACATGGCTGCAACAACAGGCACAGTTTTGGGTGCCAGGTTCCAAATGAGAGACATACAGTTTCACCTTGGTGCACATTGGTGCCAAAGGAAAGACACCCTTTCAAAACCAATTCCAGTAACAAGAACATTGCTGTAAGCCCTTCAGTGGTGGAAGGAAGCAGACAACTTCAGAGAGGGGGTATCCTTTCAATGGGAAACCCCATCAGCCATTCTTACAACCGACGCCTCCCTGTTAGGGTGGGGTGCCCACTTAGGGGAACACACCACTCATGGAACCTGGTCCAGCACAGAGTCACTCCAGCATATAAATCTGTTGGAGCTGAGGGCAGTGTTCCTGGCACTGAAGGCATGTACACCACTATTGCAAGGAAAAGTAGTGTAGGTCAGGACAGACAACACCACAACAGCGTACTGCATAAACAAGCAAGGGGGGACAAGGTCAGGCCCCTGTACATTGAAGCAGTGAAGATCTGGAGTTTGGCTTACACACTGAAGGCCTCCCTACAGGCCATTCATGTGCCAGGGAAAGACAGTACTCTAGCAGATGCCCTGAGCAGAATCAATCCGGCCCACCACAAGTGGTCCATCAACAAGCAGATACTGGAGGCAGTATTCAGGAGGTAAGGCACACCAGAGATAGATCTCTTTGCATCCTTTGAATCATCTGCCTCTTTTCTGCTGTAGACAACCAGCCAAGGGTACAATCCCACTGGATGCTTTGACAATGGACTGGTCAGGAAGAAGCCTATATGCTTTTCCTTTTCCTCTCATTTTCAGAGTTCTGATCAAACTCGGGTCACAACCTGTATCAATGATCTTGATAGCACCGGACTGGGCCAGACAGCCGTGGCATCCTCTATGATTCTCCATGTCTGTAGCTAAACCAATACATCTACTTAGGAGGCACAACCTGCTGATCTCCCATCAGGGCAGGATCTTGTACCCGAACTTCAGATCTCTTCAACTCAAAGCATGGCTCTTGAGGACTTAAGAGTTTGCACACTCTAAGTGTCCTGGATATCCTGAAGGGCTACAGGAAGCCTTCTACTAAGAAGACCTATGCTTCAAAATGGAAGAGGTTCTCTGTTTGGTGTGCTCCCAAAGGTACCTCCCCCTCTCACGTGGGGATACCAGCTGTCCTGGATTATCTTACCTACTTACACTCCCAGGGTCTGCAACATACATCCCTGAAAGTGCATTTAGCCTCAATATCTGCTTACATTTCTGCTGGGAGGAGCACCTCCATGGCATCCAGTCCCATTTTCAAAAGGTTTTTTAAAGGTCTGTGCCATTTCCCCAATTAGGGAACCAGGACCAGCATGGGACCTGAACATATGCATGACCCAGCTCATGAGGCCCCCATTTGAGCCCATGGCTTCAGCACACCTAAAGTATGTTATATGGAAAACTCTTTTTCTGGTTGCTATCACCTCAGCTAGAAGAATTAGTGAGCTTCAGGTCTTGTGTGTCTAGAAGGATTATCTTTCCTTCAGAGACAAGGTAGTATTATGAACAAATAGAAACTTCCTCCCCATGGTGGTCTCTGACTTTCATTTGAACCAGTCCATTACCATGCCAGTCTTCTTCACTGAACATACTAGTTCAAGTGAGCGAGACTCAAAGTCTGGATGTCAAGAGGCATTAAGTTACTACATGATCCACACCAGAGATTGTGGGCAAGACAAACAGTTGTTCTGACTTTGGGGATGTGGGTAAAGGTAACCCAGCTTCAAAGAGGTCCACTTCTCACTGGATAATTCAGTGCATTCAGTTTTGCTATTTGAAAGTTGGCAAGGAGCCCCCAGCAGGGCTGAGAGCTCATTCCACAAGGGGCACAGCTGCAAACATGGCAGCAGTCAGAGATGTTTTATTAGTGGAGATCTGTCAAGCAGCTACCTGGAGGACAGTACACATCTTTACTAACCACTATAGTCTAGACACTTAATCCAGAAGTGATGCCAGTTTTGGCACAGCAATCCTGCAAAGCCTCTTTCCAAAAAAATAGGTTCTGTGCCCACTTCCAAAGGTACTGCTTTGAAGTCTGCAGAGAGTTATGAATATAGAAGAATACCTGGGGTGAGAAGAAAAAATTACTTACCATAGTAATCTTGTTTCTTCCAGGGTATTCTTCTATATTCTAACTCTCCACCCTACCTCCTTCCAGAACCAAAAGCCTCTGCACTCCTAACTGAGCTTTTAAATATGGAGTCCCAAACACTGACATACGTTGTTTAAACCCTAATGGGTGGAGTTTTTCCTTCCCTTCTTTTTCCAGGTGATTCTGGCATTTGGGGGGGTGTTGGGTTTATGTTAATATTTGTAGTTTCTACTAGACAGTATAGTTTTGTTGTAGGTAGATAGGTATAATTATAGTTAAAATCGCCTTGCAGGCTCCTTAGATATCTGATATGTTGGTGGAACGTTGCAGCTGATAAGGGCAGAAGTTTGAATAAGTGACATGAGCCAAGGATAGGTTTTATCATTTGCATAACGTTCTATCTCTGGGCAGTTCTACTTAGGAGGCTGACTGTAGAGAATTAGGAATACAGAAGAATACCGTGGAAGAAACAAGATTACTATGGTAAGTAATTTTTTCTTGTTGTTATCACCCTTACATTCATAGAATTCTTATCACTTTTTGGATGTGGATTGGAGAAGAAGGAAGGATGGGGGGTGATGTGAAGCAGTGTAGGGGGCACCACAAGTATTTCTGCTTGGGGTGCCATTAGGTCTTAAACCGGCTCTGTTGATACCATATCTCTTTTCACCCCCTACCAGGCCGATTTCAGAAAAAATCACTCCACCACCACCTCCCTCCTTCACCTCACTAACGCCATCCTCACGGGAATGGACAAAGGGGAAATAACAGCTGCCATATTCATCGACCTGGCAAAAGCTTTCGACACAGTCTCCCATCCCCTGCTGCTGGCTAAACTCGCTCAAGCAGGACTGTCAAATAATGAAATTAACTGGTTCCACTCTTACCTGTCCGATAGGTCCCAATCAGTCCACATTGGCTCGGCTAGATCCGCCTCACTCCCTGTCACCAGTGGTGTCCCCCAAGGGTCTGTACTCGGCCCGCTACTGTTCTCTATTTTTCTCAACAACCTGCCTGCAGCCTGCCCAAGAACATCTATCCATATGTATGCTGACGATACGGTGCTGTTCGCCTCTGGCCCATCCACTAGTGCTGTGACAGTCTGCCTACAGAAGGATTTCGACTCCATCCAACATTGGTACACCTCAAACCAGCTATACCTAAACCCCAAAAAAACAGTCTCCCTCACCTTCGGCTCCCGATCTAAAGTAACACGGCTTACTGCTCCACCTATGTTCTATACTCTGGATAGCTCCCCACTAGAGGCCTGCACCGCCTATCATTATCTTGGGGTTTGGCTAGACCTGCATCTTGACTTTTCAGCGCATATTGATGCTCTACAAAAAATGCACCCCATGTTGGAGCCCTCACCCGAATAAAATTGCATCCCTCTACAAACTAGACAGGCAATAGTGCAAAAATGATCCTGCCTATTATTGATTACTGATGATGTCGCTTACTGTGCCGCCTCAAACTTCCCTAGCTAGGCTAGATCCCTTTTAACTCTTTTGCCATTTCTCACTGAATCGTCCTCCCAACACCCACCACTGTGTCCTCTACCAATCCTTTGACTCCGGGTCTCTCACAACAGAAGACTGCTTCACTGCGCTAAAATCTCTGCCAAGTTCTGGTCACATACCCTTCCCTCCTACCTGTCATCCTCCTTAACCGCCCTCTCTCCACCCACCTATGCTCTTCTAAATATTGATGCTAGGCTCCTACACATTCCCCACAGATCCACCCAGTCAGGCCAGGCTGCTTTCAGCTTCAGGTTGCCCAAACTATGGAACTCCCTGACAGCCGATATTAGACACTCCATAAGTACTCCTCAATGAAATGCCCTTCTCAAATCGCACTTAGCTATCAAGTGCAACTGTAACCACCCCTTAGTACCCCCATTACTCCAATAAACCTCCAGCTGTGCAGCAACTAGTCTGATTCTATTTTGTCGGTCTGCTCCTTATGCATGACTTGTAATACAAAAACATGATGTGATTTTGTACCTACGCAATTCTGTACTAGAACTGTTTCACCCACTGCTTGTTTAACTCACTATGTATGTTCTTGTTTTCTTCTGCTGTAATTTCCGTACCATTGTAACTCCCTACCCCAGGGCGCACCTGGAATTGAGCAGTACTCTGCTCAGCATGCCTTTCCTGGTAAATCTCTTAAATAAATAAATAAATAAAAGCTAGGAATACTACATATTTTATTAAGGGTCTACGTCAGGTGGCCATGACCCCGAGGTATAAATATCCCCCTCCACTGGACATTAGGCAGTTGAGCCTTGACAGTGAGATGGAGAAGTCTACAGGTAGACTGTGAAAGTAAGAAAAATACAGAGGTATAGAGACCATAGTAATCCTATGGCCTGGTGACTGTATTGAAAAGAAGTTATTGCAAGAAACCACTGAAAGTTAAAGTGGTCATTGTTATTGCCTATTTTTTTCCTGACTTGAAGGTTATTTTTGGATTTTCTGATTTCTTGGTTTAATTTCTTCTTTTGTGTAAAAAGGTTCTTGTAAAATAAATGTCACATTCAGTGTGTTTTAAATCTTAAATTATTGCCTCGTCTGCTTTACTCCCATCCTCTGTGACAGCAACCAACCCACACCACTCTGTCACAGCTGAGAACTCCATTCTTTAGAAACAGAATATGGTAACAGTAGCCTTCTCTTCAGAGGTGGAATACAGTTCTTGTCAGTCATAAATCAGTCTGCTGTACTTCAAAGGACTCAGTCACAGATGTATGAAGTATATGAAAACATATAATATTTCAAGCTATAATACACATATAATACAGGATATTACAGCAAGACTATGGGGAACAGAAATTCTGCAGAAATGAAAAGAAAATGAGCATAGTAGATAGAAAACATGTAGAAAACTTTTACTACACTTTCTAATTTTCCTGAAATATAATGGCTTACCAACACAGGACTCCTTGGTGAACAAGGTCAGATTTGAACTTTAGATGTTAACTGTTCGGGATCTCAGCCTCTTCCAGACCTAAAGACCCTCCAGCTGCCCCCCCCAAACAGGTCATCCAGTATGTCACTCTGACATCATATATTTAACATTCTTTGTGTCTTAAGAGTTGGGCTGGAAAACTGGTCTGATCTGGACTCAGACAAATACATCTGTTTTTGTCCCAAGACCTGAGCCCAACAGGAATGTTTGGTTTAGCTAGCCACTTCCTGACATCAAAATACATTTTATAAACTCAGCCATAAATTGTCCATGGGTCCTGCCATGATGATGGACAGCACATATATTAAATTTCCCTCAGAGCCAGTGGGTCTGCTCCGGTAAGAATGTTGACTTTTTCCAGGAATGTCAGCTTGGTCCCTATAGTTGCTACATTTCTTGTAAGAGCAAAATCATTCTGCATGTCAATGATGCAGTTATTCTGAGCAGCAGCACTCAGCCTGATCAGCTACAGAAGGAGTTACGGACCAACTTCCACTACTTGGAGGACTGGTTCAGTTCACAGAAACTGCTTCTTTACTATAAGCAAACTAAAACAATGCTGATGTCAAGCCCTCAGGACAAGAAATCATACCCATTCCTGACAATAAGGCCACTCCATTAGAACAGGTACGCACCTTCAAGTACCTCAGGATTATCAATGGTGCCACTCTTTCCTATGCTCAGCACATTGATCTGGTCATAAAAGTGGTAAATATCAAACTTGGGGTCCTATACCGGCAAAACAATACCTTACACCTGCTGCCCTCCTTCTTGCAGTTTCCAGCTCCATCCTGTCAATAATTGACTATGGCTTGGCAGTTTATGGGTTGGCTTTAGGCACAGTGCTCAAATGAGTAATAACAGCCATCAATAAGGCCTGTAGACTTACCTTGGGGGCTGACAACCTAACACACTCTTGTTCACTCTATGATCAAGCAAACTGGCTTAATCTAAACAACAGAATAAAGTATCAGACATGCCTCCTGGGCAAGAAAATACTACTCAGAAAAGCCCCTCCTTGCCTCAAACACATGCTACATGCTAGACACTCTTCCTATTTGACTAGGGGCTCTTCTTGGTGCTTATTTGCTTTCCTATTTTGGAAAACTTCTCTTGGCCAAAGACCCTTTGCATATAGGACTCCTCTTTGGTTTAATGAGATCCCTGTCCTCATAATTAACATCAACAGCCTTCCCTCCTTTAAATTGGAATTAAAGCATCACCTCACAGACATTGGTGCATGCGTATGCAGGTAATCTGGACAGTCCCTGCTCAGGCACCCCTGGCTATTGTATGGTGGATGGTGAGGTTGGCCCCTCACCTTCTCCACTCCTCCACCTCCTCCCTGTCCTTGCACTTATTTTTACCAGTTTTTCCTCTACCTGTTCCTTGCACTTATTTATTATAGTGGTTCCCCCTGGGCCCAATCTGAGCTACCTCTCTGCCTTCTTCACCCAGCCCCCTTCCCTTGTTCCCCATCTCCCCTGCCCTAACTCTTCTTCTTTCCTAATCCTTGAAACCTGGACAAAGCCTTCCTCTGGGCTGCTCAATCCTTGCCTGTAAGCTCCCTGCACTTCTAGTGTTCTCCTGGTTGTACATTATTTGTATTTGTATTGTATTTTTAGCTCCATTGTAACTGTAACTCCAATTGCCATGAATCTTTAGTGTAGTTGGTTCTCCTTTGTACTTGAATATTTACTACTTGTGTAATTGTATCACTGATGTCCTTCCAATGTAACTTCATAACTGCGAATTGAGACCACTGTTATAACTTCCTGTTGTATTGTTATGTATTACATTTGATGCAGAACCTTTGAAAAAAGAGCATTTTGCTCAAAGTTAATTTCCAAATTATGAAATAAATAAAATAAATAAACATTTCAACCGATACTCAAGCAGAAAGAACTGAATACAAATAAAAACATACAGTGTCAGGTATACATAGCAAATTGTTACACCTCCCCTCTAGACTTGGAAAAATGAAAAACAATCTTTCTACAGTGCTAAATGATTTTTATTTTTCATGTCAACTGACTGGCTCCACCTGCTATGCCCTCAGTTCACTCTTTGTGTGAACCCCACATTACTTTTTCCTAGTGTCTCTCCTACTTAAAATTAAAAGCAAGGGCACTAGTTATTGTCTGGATAGCCCATCCGCATTGTCATGCTGTGCCCCACTGCAGTGCTTAATGTCCATATTATAGGCCTGCAGCACCAGGTTCCACCTCAACAATTTTGAATTCCATCTGCTGGTCCAATGCAGCCACATAAGGGGGCTGTGATCAGTACCCAGGGTGAATTCCCTCCCTTACAGATAAGGTTACAGCTTCTGCAAAGCGCATACAATCCCAAATGTTCTTTCTTTATTGTGGTATAGGCCTCCTCTCTGCACAGCAGCTTCCTGCTCAGGTACATGACTAAGCATTCTTTCCATGAATGCATAACCTGTCTCTGAATGGTACCTAGCCCATGATCAGATGCATCCACATTCACAATAAGAGAATATTTTGTGCTGGTGAGCATAGGTGCCCACCGCAATGCCTCCTTCAGTATCCAATGCAGTATCACAAGTTTCTGTCCACTGAATCTTTTCTGGCATTTTCTTCCTGTTGAGATCAGATGGCGTTTGGTCGTGCTGCTGAAACTTTGACATGATTTTATGATTGTTCCCAGCCATTTTTAGGAAGGTGCATACTTTTAGCTTGGTCATGGTGATGACCCATTCCTGGATTGTCGCAATTTTCACTGATGCAGGCAGGATGAACCAACTCCCCACCCTGTGCACAAGGTATGACACTTCTGCCATTCCTATCTGACACTTCTCCACCTTTACTGCCAGCCTACTGGACTGCAGTTTTCAGAACACCTCAGTCACATGCCTGACATGGTTTTCCTAGATCTGGCTATAGATGGTGATGTCAACCATGTACGCAAGTGCAAATTTTCCTGCCACATTCAGAATGTAGTCAATGAGCCATTGAAAGGTGGCTGGGGCATTATTCATCCCAAATGGTATTACCTTGAACTCAGGTAATCCAAAGGGGTGATGAAGGCTGACCTCTCTCTAGATTTGGTGGTCATTGGTACCTGCCAATAGCCCTTTGTCAGTTGTATGGTGGACAGGTGAAGGGTTCCCCCTAACCTCTCTAGAAACCCATTCATCCAGGGCATGGAGTATGCATCTGGCTCCATGCAGCTGTTAAGCTTGCAGTAGTCAGTGTAAAGCCTCATAGTCCCATTCATTTGGGGAATTAGTACCATGGGGGATGCCCAGGGATGACTGGATTCCTGGATCACTTGGAAAGCCAGCATCTCTGCCCCTATGGCATATCTTACACCTTATGGGGCTCTGTAGGGTGGCTGTCTCGGTTAGGCTTGGGATCCTGTATCCATGTGATGCTCTGCCAGTGTGGTATACATCAGTTTACCTGTGAACATTTCACAAAATGTATGCAACACCCCATGCATTTTGGCAGTTTGGGTGGGTGTCAGCTGCTCTGAGAGGGTGACAGCATCTGCTGAGAATTCTCCCTTAATCTTTCCCAGAAGAACCACCAACAGGTCTGTTTCTGCCCCCTCCTTCAATAACTGTACACAGCCATGACCCTGTCATGGTAGGGTTTTCATCATGTTCATGTGGTAGACTGACTGTTTATGCCTCCTGTCTCGTAGCACTACCACATTTATTAAACAGCTTCCTGACCACCAAGTAAGGCCCCTCCCAAGCCACCTGTAATTTGTTCTGCCAGACAGGGATGAGCACCATCACCCATTGCCTGATTTCATACTCCTGGGCTCTGAGACCACTGTCATACCATGTCTTCTGTCTTAGCTGTGCATCAGCTAAGTGGTCCTGGGCAAACTCCATGAGCTCTTTGAGCCATGCCCTGAAATTCAGGACATAAACCACAACAGATTCCCCTTGGGGAGAAAGCTCACCCTTCCATTCATCCCTTTCCAAATCAAGGGGGGCTCTTAGGCTATGGCCAGGCAGGAACTTGAAGGTTGAGAAACTTTCGGACTCCTAGTGAATCTCACTATGTTCAAGTTGAAGGTGGGGTAGGTACTTGCACCACTTTCTCATGTGTCTCTCAGTGAATGCCCTTACCATGGTCTTAAAACAGTCATTGAATCACTCAACCAGACCATTAATCTGGTGGTGGTATGGTGAGGCCCTACTGCCTTACCCCACACTTCTTTCAGAGACTAACCATCAGATCAGACATGAAGTTGGTGCCCTTGTCCAACAGAATCTCCTGGGGGAACCCACTTGACTAAATATCCCAAGCAGTTCAATGATGACCTTGTCAACCTTGATGGAGGACAGGGGCACTGCCTCTGGGGACCTTGTGGTGTAATCTATGACTACCAAAATGTACCATTTTCTGGCATGACTTGGGGCGCTAAGTGCCCCCTCAATGTCCATATCAACTCACTGAAGTGGCTCTTCAATAACTGGCAGGGGAATCGAAGCTGCCTTAACCTTGTCCCCAACCTTTCCCACCTTCTGGCACAGTGGACAATCCGGCAGTAGTTTGGCACATCTGTAAAATATATAGGCCAGCAAAAATTGCTAGGGGGTTGCCTTTTTGTATGGCTGACCCCTAGGTATCCTAAAAAGAGTATGTCATGGGATAAGGCCAGAAGCTTCTTCCTATACTCTAGAGGAACCAGTATCTGCCAGAGGGTTCTGTATCATAACTTCAATCACAAACCAACGATTGCTGTTACCGCAAACGTACATTGCCGAAAATCAAATCGGTGATATACACTTGTGGGTGACAAGACATCTGGCAACTTAAAATAGTATTCACCCCACACATTCCCCTGACTAAATATAACCAACTCCAGGGGGATGCATGTTGGGGAAGGAGAGACAATCTGACAAAAAAAAACCAAAAAACAATGGCAGCAGTAACATTTTCCCCAGTCATTAGCCTTAAACTCAGTACCTGCTGCACTGAAGCTAGCCACCCTCACCACCACACCACATGGCCAGCTCAGTGGCAGCATAGTACATTACCCCACACAAACCCTCTTCCCTATCCCTCCCCTTGTCTTCCCTATCCCTCCCCTTCCAGTCACCCTCCCTCGCTCATCCCTACTGTCACTTTCATATTCCGTCGCTACCCTTACAGGGTAGCCCAAAAGGGTAGCACTGTAAATTAGTTTCTGCTTTAATGGTCACTCATTTACAGTTGCTATCATCACTGGATACCCTGCCAGAGTACCCCTTCATCCTGTCCTCCTGTATGAACCCACTCACAGTATGGGGGCCTATTCTCCCAGTACACCTCCCTTTTCCCAGAACTTGGAAAGCCACCTTCCACACTGGTGTAATTCTTCAGCTACAACTTCCCCTGCTACTGAGTTAGAGGTTGCATCTTTATGCACTTCCATCTCTGAGTCCTCAGGAGCCAGTTCTCTTGTCCTGCTACAGGTTGTGACACACACATTATTAGCCCTACTTTTGAAGTCATTATCCATGATTATGTCCATGGGGCAGGTCTGGTTCAACACCTACTTCCTGGCACAACACTCACCTCCC
This sequence comes from Neoceratodus forsteri, assembly GCA_016271365.2. Taxonomy (NCBI): domain Eukaryota; kingdom Metazoa; phylum Chordata; order Ceratodontiformes; family Ceratodontidae; genus Neoceratodus; species Neoceratodus forsteri. The sequence goes on from CM057453.1 coordinate 83,631,186, forward strand.
TTATGCCCTCACAACCTAACCAGCTTAGAAAGATCTGGGCCAATGGCACTGACAATGCAGGACCCATCACTTCTCTAATCCTAGAAAACTGGCAAAGCAAGATCTGTGCCTCTTGAATCAAATCCTGCTTCACCAAACAAATTAGAGGCCCCAGTGTCCCTCAATCCCTGAGTCACCATCCCATTTATAGACACAGGGTGCATGTGTGCAGCAGAGTTAGAGAGCACTGCACTCTGTGTATGGGCTACTAACTGCTGGGAGCTTCCTGAGCTATCCCCTCCAGCTGCACTCACCCATTTTTTCACATTTTTTGGACAATCATAAGACAAATGCCCCAGTTTCTGGCAGATATAGCATCCACATTCACCCATCTCCAAGCTTTTGAGACCAGGTAGCTTCTCTTTTTGTTCAGGCACAGGCTGTCTTCCTTTAGGTTGCCCCCAGGCTTCCCTTAAACCACTTGATGTTCCTCCCTAACTACCTTTGTGATGACAGGATGATTGGCTGGTTATGAACTGATCAGTCCTCTCAGCTGCCTCCCTTGCTGAGCTCTGAGTTATATCCAACAACCATACTCTCAGATCTTCAGGAACAGTTTTTAGAAACTGTTCCAAAAAAAAAATACATCTTTTAATTCTTCTACAGAGTGAGCTTTTGCTCCCTCTACCTAGTGTTCTAGTAAGTTACTTAGCTGCATTTACATTTCAGCATTGCTTCCCATGGGTACCTTTCTTAACCCTCTAAATTTTTGCCTATAGGCCTCGGTGGTTAACTCATAAAACGTTAGCAAGGCATTTTTAACTTTATCATAATTCATGCAGTCCTCATTGTACATTCTGGCAAAAGTTTCTAATGTCTTGCCTGTAAGCAGTGGCAATAGGTGAATTACCCAAGAAGCCCTGACCATTTAAAATTGCACACACATTCTCTCAAAAGTTCTTAAACACAAATCAAGACCATCCCCCTTCTGATGTCTGGGAAACATTTTAGAGTTAATATTGGCTTCCTGGGTTGAATCCCTCATGCCATTACTCACAGCAGTGGGGATGTCCTCTGGCACAGAATCTCCATCTGACTCTCATGCTCAAGTGTCTTCGTCTGGATCTTGTGTTGGTGCTGCTTTTCCTGCTCCTCTGCCTTTCACTTCTCCTTCTTCTCTGGCACTGTTCACTCATGCAGGCACTGCTATTTTTGATCCTCTGCTTCCAGCTTCATCTTCTGGATCTCATTCTGTTTCACCTTCACCAGGGCAAGCTCCAGCTCCAAGATTTTTACCTGGCCTGCTATGCAATTGCTTTAGTTACAGGCTCTGGCTCATTTGCATTCTCCCTAGCTACCATTTCACAATGTTGGCTAGCAGTGACACCTTGTACAGCACATCCCTGGTAATTTCTTTTGAGGATGTCTATCAGTTCTGCCTGTGTTTGGTCAATGTCATAGCCCAATTTTTTTCCATCAGAACAGCTCCTGCAGGTGTAGCTGTGTGCTCCTCTCACATGGCACAGACATAATGTCTTCCATATATCGAGTACCTAGAGGCCAGTGGGACACAGGACCCAAGGCAGCATGGATTCACAGCAGGAAGGTCATGTAAGATGAATCTAATAGATTTCTTTGACTGGGTGATCAAAGTAGTAGACCAAGGAGGGGCTGTGGACATGGACTACCTAGATTTTAGCAAGGAATTTGACAGTCCCACACAAAAGATTAATAAACAAGTTAGCCAGCCTGGGAGTGGGTCCCAGGGTGGTAACCTAGGTAAAAAATTGGCTGAACAAGAGGATGCAGAGGGTAATAGTAAACAGAATCCACTCCAAAGAAAGGGGGAGTTACTAGTGGGGTACTGCAGGGTTCAGTACTGGGACTGGTCCTCTTTAATGTCTTTATAGATGACATTGCAGAGGGACTGGAAGGAAAAGTATGCTTCTTTACAGATTACACAAAGATCTTCAAGAGGGTTGATACACAAATGGGTGTGAAAAGGATGAAAAGGGATTTGGCAAGGCTGGAGGAATGGCCAAAAGTATGGCAGCTTAGATTCAATGCAAAGAAGTGCAAAGTAATGTACCTGGGAAACAAAAATCCAAGGGAAGAGTACACAATGGGGGGGGTTATTAAAGACAACAAAAACAAGCAGCAAACAATCTTAGCAACAAGATGGAAGATCTGGAGGCTGTCATGGTACAGTCAGACCTGGACATTGTGGCCATCACTGAAACCTGGTGTAATGATAACCATGACTGGGAGATGGCCATACCTGGCTACAACATATTCAGAAGAGACAGAGCAGGCAGGAAGGGAGGAGTGGCACTGTATGTGAAAAGACATAAGGGCCACACAGATCCAGGAGGAACAAAATGGGGAGAGATACTGTGGGTTAAGCTGGAAAGGAAAATGGGGCCAGCCATCCGCACAGGTGTGGTCTATAGACCACCAGCCCAGGAGGAAGAAACAGATAGGAGTTGATGCTAGCCATCAAAGGATGGCAGACAAGGGTGAGGTAGTACTGGTTGGAGACTTCAATATACTAGACGTGGACTGGAGCATCCCAGCAGCAGCATCAACTAGGAGCAGATTTATCCTGGACTCCTTCAGGGTGCCTTCCTCAAGCAACTGGTCATGGAACCAACTCGCAGAAGGCAATACTGGACCTTGTGCTCACAAACAGGGACAGTGTGATGGGGTAACAGTGGGGAGCACCTGGGTAACAGTGACCACCAGTCGTTGTGGTTTGAAATCACAGAAAGAGCAGAACCAAACCACACAAAACACGATCCTGGATTTTAGGGGGCAGACTTTGGGAAAATGGGGAGATGCTTGAAAGAGGCATTAAGGGAATGGGACAGGAATCAGGGATTGAGGAACAGTGGGCAGTATTTAAAATGGGATTATAAGAACAACAGAATTATGCATTAAGCAGGTTAGCAAGAGGAAAAGAAAGAGGAGACCATTATGGTTTTCCAAAGAGGTAGCAAAGAAAGTGAAAGCCAAAAAGATTGCATTCAGGCAATACAAAAAGACACAGGCGAAGGGGATAGGGAGAAGTACCAGGAGAAACAAAGGGAGGCAGGAAGTCAGTAAGGGAAGCCAAAGCTCAGACAGAAGAACACATTGCAAAATCAGTGGTTAAAGGGACAAAACCTTTACAGGTACATAAAGTGAAAAAGAAGGACAAAGGGAGGGATAGTGAGACTGAAGGGGAGGATGAGACCCGTGGAGGATGACAACAGTAAAGCTGACATATTGAACAGGTATTTCTGCTCAGTCTTTACTAAGGAAGAGGGGTAATGGGTCTGGAAGGAGTACAAGGGGTGAGAATGGTGCAGAAATGGACACAAGTCCTTTACGAGAAAGGGTCCTGAAGGAACTGGAAGTAATAAGAGCTGATAAAGCAATGGGGCCAGATGGGGTGCACCCCAGGGTCCTTAAAGAACTAAGAGAGGTGGTGGCTGAACCTCTGGCTATCCTGTTCAGCCAATCACTGGAAAACAGGGGAGGTACCCAAAGACTGGAGGACAGCAGATGTAGTCCCCTTATACAAAAGTGGGAACAAAGAGGAAGCAGGGAACTACAGACCAGTCAGCCTCACCTCGGTAGTGGGAAAGATCATGGAAGCACTACTGAAGGAGATTGGTGGAACATCTGGTTGTCAATGGACTACAGGACCCCAAGGCAGCATGGTTTCCTCAGGGGAGGTCTGTCAGACCAACCTCATTGAATTTTTGACTGGGTGGCTGGGAGGTGGCTCAGGGAGGGCAGTGGACATGGCCTATCTGGACTTCAGCAAGGCCTTTGACACTGTGCCACATAGAACTATTACACAAACTGGGGAATATGGGTGTGGGCAGGACAGTAGTGTGGTGGGTAGGTAACTGGCTGGGTGGCAGGACACAGAGGGTAGGTAATGGCTGTCACTCCACAGAGGGGAGTGACCAGTGGGGTACCACAGGGATCAGTGCTGGGACCGGGTCCTATTCAACATCTTCATCAGTGACATTGCACAGGATCTAGAAGGCAGAATTTCACTGTTCGCTGATGACACAAAGCTCTGTAACAGAGTAGACACAACAGAGGGTGTAGACAGAATGAGAAGGGACCTGCAGAAACTTGAAGAATGGTCAAGGGTTTGCAGTTGAAATTCAATGCAAAAGTGCAAGATAATGCATATGGGGCACAAAAACCCTGGCACAATATATCAGTTGGGGTGAGGATATAGCATGCACCAAGCAGGAAAGGGATCTTGGGGTTGTCATTCTCTGATGACCTCAAGGTGAGGAAACAGTGTGACAAGGCATCAGGTAAAGCAAATAGGATGCTGGGATGTATAGGCAGGGGCATCACCAGCAGGAAAAGGGAGGTCATAATTCCGCTATACAAGACACTAGTGAGGCCCCACCTGAGTACAGTGTACAGTTCTGGAGACCATACCTCACGTAAGGGACATAGACAGGGTAGAGAAGGTTCAGAGGAGGGCAACAAAGATTGTGCATGGGTTGCATCACAAGTCCTATGAAGACAGGTTGAAGGAACTGAACATGTACTCCCTGGAGGAGAGGAGGGAGAGGGGATATGATAGAGACATACAAGTATCTTACAGGGAGGAACAGGGTGCAGGAAAAACACTATTTTAAGCGAAAAAGATGTTTCAGGACTAGAGGGCATGGGATGAAGTTGGAGGGAGGGCGATTCAGAGGAAACATGAGAAAGAATTTCTTCACAGAACGGGTGGTGGACAAGTGGAACACCCTGCCAGAGGAAGTGGTGGGAGCTGAAACAATCACGGGATTTAAGAATGCATGGGATAGACATAAAGGAATTCTAGAGGTCAGGGGTAAGGGGAAATAGACTTCTAGGAAAACAAACTGAACTTACAAGCTCAAATGGGCAGACTAGGTGGGCCATAGGCCCTTATCTGCCGACACTGTCTATGTATCTATGTATCTATGTAAAAATGGAAAGGACCTGGGAGCAGTTATATCAGATGACCTAAATGTAGGCAAGCAATGTGAGAAGGAGTAAGGAGGGCTGGGGCAATACTGTCTGGGTGTATAGGGAGAGGCATCTCCAGTAGAAAACATGAAGTTGTTATCCCTCTGTGCAGACAGATGGTGAAACCCCATCTGGAGTACTGTGTGCAGTTCTAGAGACCCCATCTCCACAAGGACATAGATATGAAGGAGGCAGTCCAGAGGAAGGCAACTAAAATGGTACAGGGTCTACACCAGAAGTCATATGAAGGCAGACTAAAAGAGCTTAATATGTATACCCTCAAGGGAAGGGGGGGCATGATAGAAACTTTTAAGTACCTCAAGGGAATCAACAATGTCCAAGAAGGTAGCATCTTTCAGAAAAAGAGATGTACAAGAACAAAGGGGCACAATTTGAAGATAGATGGAGGATGACTCATGGGCAATGTGAGGAAGTATTTTTTCATGGAGAGGTTGGTGGACGCATGAAACAGCCTCCCTGAGGAGGGCATGGGGTCAAAAACAGTGGGGGAATTTAAGAATGCATGGGACAGACATAAGGCAGTTCTAGTGGGATGTAGGAGGAAGTATGCTGTTGGTAAAACTAGAGTCTGCAGCTCAATAGGTAGGGAAATGGGCAGACTGTGTTTCTATGTTTCTATCTACAGTTGCTTAACAAAATAAAACTAGCAGAATATGCAGTCCTCTTTTGTTTATCCTGTTCTCTGAATGAACCGATAAGCTTTAAACTAACAAAACTATTTCAGATCCTACCTGCTGCCTCCAGTTTGTGGCAAACTGTTCTCTCCCAGACTCAGCCTGCCCATTTTTCCAGCTTTGCTGAATCCTACAGACACCTGCAAGAGTAATCAGTAGCTACCACCACTCAACATAGGCACTATCTCAGGGTATCTCTAGGTCTGAATCCCTTCAGAGTCACAGCTCACACAGTACAGTGGTCCTTGCTCAAGGGCAACCAACCCACTTCTCTCTGTCACAGCTGAGGACTCCTTACTGTAAAAACAATATGGTAATGGTAGCCTTCTCTTTGAGTCAGAAATATAGTTCTTGTTAGTTACAAACAGTCAGCTGTACCTCAAAGGATTAAGTCACAGAAATATGAAGTATATGAACAAAACAATATTTTTAATATGTCAAGATATTTATACATATGATACAGGATATTACAGCAAGACTATGGAGACATTAATTCTACAGAAAGGAAAAGAAAATGTTTGCACACAGCAAACAGAAAACACACAGAAACATGTTACTATACTTTTTCATACTTCCTGAAATACAGAGGCTTACCCACACAGGACCCCATGGTGAATCAGGGCAGATTGGAACCTTAGACATTAATTATTTGGAATCCCAGCCAGACTATCTATTTCAGGTTCAGCTAGACCATAAGACCCTCTAGCTGCCTCCATGACACATCATCCAGTATGTCACTCTAACATCATATATTGAACATTCTTTGTGTCTTGAGATCTGGGTTGGAAAACTGGTCTGATCGGGACTTCAGACAAACCTATTTGATTTTTGGTCCCAAGACCTGAGTCCAACAGGAATGTTTGATACAGCTACCTGCTTCCTGACATTAAAAGACACTTTCTAGGCTCACTCATAAATTTTCCTGGGGTCTTTCTATGATGATGGACAGCACAGATAGTAAATTTCCTTCAGAGTCAGTGAGTCTGCTCTGACAAGATTCTTGACTTTTTCTCAAGAATGTCAGCTTTGTCCCTGTAGCTGCTACATTCCAACTGATACTCATGCAGAAAGAATTGAATACAAATAAAAAAGGAAAATACAGTGACAGCTATACATAGCAAATTGTTACAGTGGCACAGTTGGTAGCACATCTGCCTCTGAACAAGAAAGTTGTGGGTTCTAATACCATGCCATGACTTGAGCTCATACTAGAAAAATTGGCAACCAAGTGCAGTATTAGAGGGATGCTGTACTGTTGCGGTGTCCCTCTCCCATTGGATGAGACATTAAACTGAGGTCCCTTCTGCCCATCTCTGGTGCTGTCCTGGTGGATGTCCAAGTGTAAGTAAATGAACCCAAGGCACTTTTCATAAGATAGGGATTTTCCCCTAGTGTCCTTCCCAACATTCCTTTTGTATAAAACTGATTCAGGCAATTGTCCAAGGCTGTGTGGGTGCTGATGCACCAAAAGGCCGCCATTGCATGTTTGCAGTCACTCCGCTACCAGTATTTGCTTATAAAACACACTGAGCTACTATGTATGTGAACAGCACTATATAAATGCAGATAATTATTCCTCATTGCACACTATTACACCATCAGCATCAAATCAGAATTCATAATCTGTGAAGACTATTCATGCAACTAGATTATTCCCACTCTACCAAGCATTAATCGCATACTGTATAACATAAACTAAAACTTCCACTCCTCTCTCCTCTCCGCCTGCTTACAGGACATGAAGTGAATTGTATTACAGCCAGCATTAATGACACCCTATAGATCTGGTACTGTAGTGAAATTTCAATGTGGCTTTTCAAGAGGTACTGTATCTTCCATACTGATACTGAATGTGCACATACAGTACTTTGTCACAAACGAGGGTGCATGTGTTTTTGTAAATTTCAAAGAGGTTTAAGCCAATGTATTTTGTCAAAATGTACATAGCAGGATCCACTTCTAAAGGTAATAGGACCCTAATGTGCCTGTGTGAGCAGACCATATTGGTTTTTTTTTGTTTTTCTTGCAATATATGTTTTATTGATTTTCCAGTGTAAAACAACAGAATATACAAAAGTGTATGCCTTTATGAAAATTGATTCTGCACAAACATACTATATTCACTGAGTCATTTTCCAAAAGGTAAAAACTGTGTTTGCTGGAATTATTCTGCCCTGCACTAGTTTTCATATGTTTTGTACAGAGGTCCAGAAATCAATTAGTTTTATGTAATACCACAGGATGTGTTCTAAATTCAATCCTTGTGACCCACATCTTCAACAAATATTTTTTTAAATCTTACATTCTTTAACATCTGTGCACTATTTTAAATTGAGTGTACTGTACTCCTGCTGTAACTTCATACTTATTCTGTATGATATGTGCTTGAATTTTTTCAATTTTTATCTAAAATCTGACAATTCAAATCATTACCCCCACTGAGTGTTTATTTTGTTTTTCCAAGATTAGTAACTGGGCAACGTATGCTGAGCTGAGTCTCATTTCCTGGTTGTGACCCAGGTGGGGTTTCAATGGACATTCTGTGAAAACTACAACAAACAGTCACAAGGGAGATCTGTGCAAAGAGGTGCTGTGCAAAAATGCAATGATATAGCATATTGTATCAAATTCAATATGTAGTGACTACAAACTGTGGAATGGATACAGTGCAACATTTAAAACACAATGGTTAAGATGAACTGTGCAAAAAGCTACATTTGGGCAGTATAGATGCAAAGGAAGGCCAATCTGGAAGGAAGAGTGAAGTGTGCCCTGCGTAGCTGTTTGAGAGAAGGTACACGGTGCAGAATGATATGAGAGGGGATGATGTTCCAAAGGCTGATGAGGTGGACAGAGAAGGAGTCTATGGAAGTTTTGCAGTGGAGATGAGTGAAAAGGAGTGATTATCAGAAAAATTGAGAGAGTAGGAAAACAGAAGGAGAGTGGAGAGATAAGGGGTGGGGTAGGAGGACTAACATTTAAAGAAGACAGAGAAGCAACAGTAAAGATGCCACGATTAAGGGATCGCACTAGAAGTTTGGGCACAAGCAACAATAATGGGTGATTGGAAGAAAGCTAATGGTAAAGTGGTAGAATTTTAGTGGAACCTTTATGTTGCCATATCTCAAGATGGCTTACAGCATAATGCTCCATGCCTACCAAAATTCATCAATGCAAATCGTTCAGTCTAGTCATTTTTCTTCTGGCTATTAATGTCTTGGCAGCAGAGTGCTCCTAAGCACCTTTCTAATTTGCTAGAATTCCCAAAAGTATTCTGGGACTACCATACAATATTTGTTTTTAAGCTGAGTGAATGAAACAATGTATTGTCAGATTTGTGTATCAGATCTACTGCATAATTTTCATTATACCTAGAGTCCCCCTACCAAGGGATCACCATCTTTTTCAAAAAGGATTACTTCATGCTGATATGAAAACAGAGAAACAGAGAACCGCACTCAAGGAAAAAGTGAAACCAGGAGACCAGATACTGCATAAATGTAGATTTATTGAGCTCCCAGGATGGAAGACACCCATGTTCTGGTGCTTTGACATCACCAGGTTTTCATCAGGGGACATGCCATTACCTATACAAACACACCTTTTAAAGCCCCATGTTTAAAGATACAATCACACCATTAATTAAGTATATATAAATTTTGTATTGAAACACTAATAATCCATTTAAAAATGTGCATTCAGGAATGCTATAACCACATAATATTGATCATATTTATCAGTATCCCACCCAAATATATTATATAGAACAACTTAAATTATTATATTTAAATAATTTTTGTTCTGCATGAGGGAGGGTACTTTCCTCCTGCAGATGTTTAACTTTGTAACTTTGTCTTGGACAGAAACTACTTCACCTTCAATGGTGTCTTTTATAGACAGAAATGTGGCACTGCGATGGGGGCCTCTATGGTCCTCTCGTATGTCAATCTGTTTATGGGCCAGTGACAGCAAATATATATTTATGACCCCAAGCAGAACAAATACCACAAGCAAATGGTTGTTTGGTATCATTTTGTAGATGACATCATCTGTGTCTGGCATGACACTGAGGTAGACATCCAGGTATTTATGCCATACTTGAATGCCACAAGTGTATTTCTCAGATTCACTCATGGATATGATAGCAATAAAATAAACTTTCTGCATGCAGTCTTCAGTACCTCACCAGGATGGAAAGCTGAATGTACTGCATACAGATAACCCATGGTAGTTAATACAGTACTGAAAGCAGACAGTGCCCGCCACCACAGATTTACTGAATCTACTCCATATACTCAAAATGTCTGAGAAGAAACTGCAGCAGCATGGAAGTTTTTGAGGAAGAGGCCACTAAAATGAGAAATAGATTTTTGGAAGGGGGCATAAATGCAACAGTACTGCACACAGCCATGCAAAAGGCATGGAAAGCAAACAGGGATGCTTTACTGACACATAGAAATATTGAAACAATGCTAAGCCTGTGGTAAACTTCACAGCAGAAGATAACAGTACAACAGGAAAAGTGGGCAACATCATTCACAAACATTGGCTTGTCTTACTTGGACAGTGTTATTCTAAAAGAGGAGGTGGGTGAAAAACTATGGCCATATTTCATAAAGCTAACAGTCTTGGGGACATGCTTACTGAAAGCTGTTTTGTAGCCACAGAACAAAACATCCATTTGAACTGGCTACCACACAAGTCTTTGGGTTTTTACAAATGTGACCACTGTAAAATATGTAAGTATGCTTTTCCCCCTCCCCCCACCCTGGGATGCATCTGGAAATGAGCTCCTGTTAGTTCAGTATGTCTTTCCTGGTGAAACTTTTAAATAAATAAATGCTTGGGAAGGTACTGTACACATTCACCATCCCAGCAATAGGAAAGCCCACATCAGGCAGTTCATTACATGTACCACCTCATTTACTGTTTACATAGCCTAGTATCTGTGTCAAAAACACTATGTGGGCAGAACCATTCATCCCCTCAATGTGTGCATCCAGGACCACATGATCACCATAATCAGTGGCAGTGACAGCAGTGCCCTGGGTGTGTACTTCCACTCAGCCCACCACTCGGACACTAACTAGCTCACCTTCACAGCCATTGAGCATGTTCTTCCCCTCAAAAAAGGAGATGACAAGACAACACGCCTGCTGCAAAAGGAAACTCGGTGGATAGTTTGCATTAATTCTGTTTAGCTTGCCAGACTAAATGAGGAAGTGGACAATGGTCCTTTCTTAAAGGTGCTATGAAGACACTAATGGGTTTGTAGTTTTCTGGTTGCTCTTTTGTCTTCTCTCCTGAGGAACCAGACCATGACCACTACCTTCCAGTCTTTCAGAACCACCTCTGACTCCATGGAGCTATTGAATAGCCTAGCCAGAGGTTCAACCAGTTCTGAAGCTAGCTTCCTGAGCACCATTGGGTGTATTCCATCTAACCCTGGAGCCTTATCTATTTTCTGGAGTGCTAGATCTTTTCTAAACCATAAACACTTCCTGCCCCATCTCTGGGATCCCTCTTGCAGCAGCCTTTATGCCATTTTCAAGCAAGGGCCCACTATCCTCTACTGTGAACACAGTGCAACAGAAGTCATTAAGAACAGCTGCCTTCTGCTCATCCACCTCTATTACCCTGCTCCCTCTGTAAGCCTAATAATTCCCCATCTCATCTTCCTTTTTCCCCTAATGTATCTAAAAAACAGTTTCACTCTCCCTGACTCCCCTCTGCAATATGCTGTTCCATGTTTGCTTTTGCATCCTTGACTGTCTTCTTGGAGTCCTTCATCCTTAACTTGAATTCACTCCATTCAACATCTCCCTGATGCTCTTTGTATCTAATATAGATTCTTTTGTTCAGCGATCACTGCCTCCCTGCCCTTTGAGAACTAGATTTGTCTCTTGCGCCTCTTACACTTGGTACTCTTTCTTAGGCATGACTTGGTTGCCTCTAGAATAGCCCTTTTAATTATTCCCCACCTTTCCTTCACCCCCTCCCATATTGTGTCCGCTATTCTCAGCTTACACTTGACTAGTTTCCTCTTCTGTGCTAAGTCTTCTCTTCTGAAATCCAGAACCAAAGCCTTTGATGAGGGTATACTGACATCCAGGGTCCAGGGCCAGTATGAACCATATAGTGTTTTGCTCATTGGACACCAGAGGCTCCCCTATCCTCACCCCACCTACCATTTCTGAGTTTGTGAGCACATGTCAAGAATAGCAGGGTGCTCTTAGCAGCTGTAATGCCCCAATCTTTGACTGGAAGATTAAGATCCTCCCCACCACCACTACCTCCCCCTTAGCTGACCCCTTCTAAATCTCTGCCCCTAGTTCCCTATCTTCCTCATCCCTCTGTCCTGGTGGTTTGTAGACCAACCCCATCTGCAGCTTTTTGCCTGATATGGTCAAGTGCTGCCCCATAGCAATTCGGTCTCCTCCTTTTCTCCAGTGATAGACCCACCTAAGCCACCTCTGTAGAGAAGAGGATAAGAACATGACAATTTAGAATCTAGAAAAGGCACTGAAGGGAAATGTGTGATAAAAGGCACTGGGTGAGATGTGCAAGCTGGAGGTGAAAACTACAGCAGAAACTCAATATTATTGTGATGAGGGGCTGTGGATATTAGGTGATGACTGGAGGTTGGAGCAGAAAAACAAGAAAACTAACATAAAAAAGCACCATGATGTCAGTGTTGCATAAGTAAGCAATAAGCCATGTCAGGATGTGGATAGTGTGTGATCACCACACTCACAGGGGTAAAATGAGGCACAAGACTGTAGGCCGAGTGTCTTATTGCCCTGGGCGTGCGGTGACCACACCATTGCCCACATCCTGGAGTGTATTATTGCACTTATCATATAGCTGACAAAAGTTAAATAAATACACAGGCACATAAAATGTTTTTTGAACTAAAATAACTTTAATTTGGTAATGTATTCTTATGCTGAACAAAGTAGTTTCAAACTTTTTTCAACAAAACAAGATGATGAGTATCAGTAAATGAGTATCATGTTCTGTCACTACATGTAGGGAAAAATGTTTTTCTGTGTGAAAAGTTCACCTAAAATGGCTGATAGTTCGTTCTGCAGCTCCACACATAATAAGGTAAGGGCACACAGCTCCAATGGTGGAGATTGTGAAGTAAATGACATGGAATTTATTACATGTCACAAAGTAACAAACAAAGCAGAAAGACTAGCGCACACCCTCCCTCCCCCCACATAGCATAACATTTAAACTTTCAAATGCCAAAAATGGCTATATTTACTTTCAAACTCCATGTGAGGAGAGGGTCCTCTTAGTTTCAGACTGGAATTCCAATTTGAGTGAGCTAAATCACCAACGTCAAGGTGGGGCCCTTCGATTTAGTCCCTAACCTTCCAATGCCTCAATGGCTACTAGCTAACTGCTTTTATACTGTGCTCCCAGCAGGGATTTTGCACAGGTAATTTAACTTCTCACTTTATACTGTGCTCCCAGAAGGGATATAACACAGACATTTTAAAGGGAGCATGCTATAGAGGAGCACCATAAACTCTCCAAATTCAAGTAAAACTATAAAACCAAAAATAGCTGCTCAAACCTTTAAATTACTACACACTGGAATTCACATTTCATATAAGGGGTGCTGCTAGATGGTGACAAATAACAAACAAAGCAAAAAGACTAGCGTACACCCTCCCCCCCCACATAGCATAACATTTAAACTTTCAAATGCCAAAAATGGCTATATTTACTTTCAAACTCCATGTGAGGAGAGGGTCCTCTTAGTTTCAGACTGGAATTCCAATTTGAGTGAGCTAAATCACCAACGTCAAGGTGGGGCCCTTCGATTTAGTCCCTAACCTTCCAATGCCTCAATGGCTACTAGCTAACTGCTTTTATACTGTGCTCCCAGCAGGGATTTTGCACAGGTGATTTAACTTCTCACTTTATACTGTGCTCCCAGAAGGGATATAACACAGTACATGCAGTAAAACTGAGACACTGACCACATGGTAAAGTTGAAGTTGTAATGGGTGATGTCACTCACAGCCTGGCAACCATTCAAAAAATTGTAACTGAATCCAGTAGTTGTCACAGAAATGATCAGTCTGAAACTAAGTGTTCTGTCAGTCTGTGGGATCTAAAAACATAAGTATATTTTGCCTTTCAATTAAAGGAAAGCTGTATTTATGTTTCTGGATCCCTCAGAATGAAAAAATTCTTCACTTTCAGACTGATCATGTCTGTGACAGTTACTGGCTTCAGCTGCAGATTTTGGAATGGGCACAAGCTGTGAGTGACATCACTGTTACAACTCTGACCTTACCATGTGTCCAGTTTCTCAGTCTTACTGCATGTACTGTGAAACTGGATGTGTGAACACTTAAACTAGGCTCTTTTTCTTTTTTTGTGTAAGGAGACAGTGTTACTGTGTGGCATGTTAGGAATTCCATGTCATTTACTTCACAATTTCCACCATCAGAGCTGTGTGTTCTTACCACATTAAAGGTCATGTGCAAAGGTTTGTGCATACTGTTAATAAAGCTTGAATTTAAGTCGCTGTGTCATGATTAGTTTCCTGAAAATTTCATGCTGTTTGGTTTTGTGGTTTTCTTTAAATCAGCATTAATTTTTTATTTATTTATTTGAAGTAGCAGATTTACACCTTTGAGCCATTGGCTCATTTACAAGGTACCTTTTCACATGGAGGACAGAAAAAAAAACAGAGAGGGTACAATTACAAAGGAATAGCCATCATGTATCAGTTACAGACATTGTTTACAAATATTATATACAGTTTTGGATACAGATATTTACATAAGCACAGCAAAAACCATTGTTACCATGAGATAGCATCTGTTACAGTATAATCCATCATATTCATGGGCCAGAGGTGGATTAGGCATTGTTGTAAGAGGTTGCAGTCCATAATGGAATTTGTCAGAGGTTTGGGTACTAGTGGGCAAGAGAGCACATGCTACTTTGTTAACATGCTCTACAGTGGCTGAAAACAGTGGAGTTATTTCTGTCTCTCTCAGTCAGGCTTGGAGAGTAATGACATCATCTTGGAGTACTGTAGCTTGGTGCTTCAGATTCCCAAACACAGCAGATTGTAAAGTTAATAGTTTGCTCACCAGATTTCTTACAAACTCAGTCTGTGGTTTCTGTTTAGATAGATTTGCTTAAAATCTATCATTCTCTTTCTATAAAAGTTGATCATTTGAGTTTCAATGCTGAATTGAAGTAGTGGAAATCTTTCTCTGTGAGAAATCAGCTTGTCTGTATCACAGTTCTCAGTTCTTTCTCATCAAAACTCTGATTATTTCTAACTAAATAACACGGGGTTGTTTAATGAATATAAAATAAATCTAAATTTTGTTCATTCATAGAAATAGTTTGTCCTTGATGTAGCCTTCATAAATATATTCATGTAAGAACATTTATTTCATGTCAGATTGACAAACAGGTGCCTGTCACACACTACTATTTCAAGCACATGTACTGTCTGAACTCACACATTTCAGTTCTTTGGTGGTTTCTGTGTGAAAATATATCATGTATGTGTGTAAATAGAGACAGTATATGGCATCCCAATGCACCATGTCTCTTCCCCACAGCTGAAGCAGCTGCACTCTGCTGCCACCTGTCCCCTGCCCCACAAGCTGCCTGCCTTCTGCTCCACATTTGAGGCTGCTGCACCAGGGGTGTACCCAGGAATTTTAAACTTGTACTCAATAGTTGATGGAACTGTTGCCCTCCTTCCAAACAAACACTGTCCCACCCCCATTTCAGTCAACAATATGTAGTACACCAATGATCTCTGCAAGGACATAGACAGAATGGAGGCAGTCCAGAAGAGGGCAACTAAAATGGTGCAGAGTCTGCACCAGAAGCCATACGTAGACAGACTAAAAGAGCTTAATATGTATACCCTTGAGGAAAGAAGGGAGAGGGAGGGGGCATGATAGAAACTTTCAAGCACCTCAAGGAAATCAACAAAGTCCAACAGGGTAGCATCTTTCAGAAAAAGAGATGTGCAAGAACAAGGGGGCACAATTTGAAGAAAGAGGGGGGAACGGCTCAGGGGCAAAGTGAGGAAGTATTTTTTCACAGAGAGGATGGTGGGCACATGGAATGGCCTTCCTGAGGAGGTCATTGGGTAAAAACAGTGGGGGAATTCAAGAACGCATGGGATAGACATAAAGCAATTCTACTGGGGGGTAGGAGGAAGTAGGCTGTTGATTAACTAGGATCTGCAGCTTATCCAATAGGTAGGAAAATGGTCAGACTAGGTGGGCCAAGTGGTCCTTATCTTCCATCAAACTCTATGTTTACATGCTTCTATAATAAATTCACAGCATTTTTTTTGATCTAACACACACACTGCCAATCAGACAAAAGTTTGTTGGCTTTTAGTTGCAATGTTTAGGACACATTGTGATAAGCCCCTGTACAATATCAAGGTGGCCAGCCTTACAGAAATCCATTCACACCAGCACTCATGGATACATACTTTATCAGTCACTCATGCAACCATGGCATCTAAGTTTAGTATCCAAATATCTTCCAAAGATCATTCACAAACTCACACTAAAGCATCCAAGAAGGGGAACAACAGTTCTTCATATAGATCAGGCTGTTTGTGTTTGTCCCTGGATTCTCTAGAACTCACTGTACTCAGCAAAGAACATTGAGTAAGCCTGCTGACACCCATGTGCTGCACCCTGCTGCCCACTGTCTTCTCCCACACAGTCAGTGATTGTGCACCCTGCTGCCTCCATATACACTGCGTTAAGAATTAGAGCTGCTGCACTCTGCCCAAACAGTTGTGGTTGCTGCAGCCTGCTGCCCCCCCCCCACAGTCAGGGATGCTGCACCTGTTGTCCCCTGTTCCTGTCTCCACAGACAGGGCTGCTGTGCTCTGCTAAGCCCTAGAGTCCTAGGTCCCCTGCCTCCACAGTTGTGGCTGCTTCACCATGCTGCCCTATGCCACCTGAGGTGGGGCTTTTGCTGCAACCTGCTACCCACTTCCATTGACCCAAATGGGCAGGGCTGCCACACCACACACACCCTATCTCACAGTCAGAGCTACTACACCCTGATGCCCCCCTGTGTCCTGCCCTGCAGTCGAGAGGATTCTGCACCATGCTGTCCTCTTTCCTCTGTCACCACAGCCAAGGATGCTGCACCCTGCTGCTGCTGTCTACACAGTTGGGGTTGCTATGGACTGCTGTGCCATACAGCCCCATGCCTCCACAGTTAGGGCTGCTGCACCATGCTGCCACTTGCCACAAGAGTTAGGGCATTTTCTGCACCCTATTGTGTGCTTCCACAGTTGAGGCAGTTAAACCCTGCTGCCCCCCCGCCACCTGAGTCAGATCCTTTGCTATACCCTGCTGCCTATATCCCTTGTCACAAACAGGCATGGCTGCTGCACTCTGTCCCACAGTTTGGGCTGCTGTACCTGGATGACACCCCTATCTCCTGGCCGAATAGTCAGGGCTGCTGCACCCAGCTGCCCTCTTTCCTCACCCCCACAGTCAAAGCCATGGCACCCTGTTGCCCCTTGTTCCTGTAGGAGGGAGCAGCATAGTGCAGTAACCCTAACTGTGGAGGCAAGGGGCCCCATGGTATAGCAGGGGACAGAGGACAGGATGGTGCAGAAGCCTTCAGTGTGTGGCAGGACACAGGTAGGCATCAGGATACAACAGCCCTGACCATGGCACAGGGAGCACAAGGGGCAGCAGCCCAGCCCATTTGGTGCAATGGAAGTGTGTAGCAGGGTTCAGCAGACCCAACTTTGGAAGCGGGGACCACTGGACTCTAAGGTGTAGAACAGCATAGCATCCCTGACTGTTGAGACAGGAACAGGAGTCAACAGGGTGCCATGGACATGACTACGGGGTTGGGGACAGAGGGCAGCAGGGTGCAGCAGCCCCAACTGTTCAGGTAGGAGATAAGGGTGGCATTAGGGTACAGAAGTCTAAAATGAGGGACAGGGTGCAGCAGCCATGCCTGTTTGGGACAAGGAATGAGGACTGAAGAATGTTGCAAAGGATCTGATTCTGGCAACAGGGGGGCAGGAGGGTGCAACTGCCTCACTGTGGAGGCACGCAACAGGATGCAGCAAATACCCTGACTCTTGGGGCACATGACAGCATGGTGCAGCAGCCCTAACTGTTGCAGCATGGGGCTCTAGGATACAGCAGGCCACTGCAACCCCAACTGTGTAGACAGCAGCAGGGTGCAGCATCCCCTAGCTATGGTGACAGGGGACAGCATGGTACAGAAGCTTCAACTGTGGGGATAGACTCAGGGTGGCATCAAGGTACAGCAGCCCAGACTGTGAGATAGGGTGTGCATGTTGCAGCAGCCCTGCCCACTTGGGGCAATTGAAGTGGGTAGCAGGGTGCAGCAAATGCCTCACCTCAAGTGCCATAGGGTAGCATGGTGCAGCAGCCCCAACTGTGGAGTTTGGGGGATCATGGATTCTAGGGCTTAGCAGAGCACAGCAGCCCTGACTGTGGCGACAGGAACAAGATGCAACAGGTGCAGCATCCTTGACTGCGGAGGTGGGGGAGAGAGTGCAACAGGGTTCAGAATCCCCAACTGTTTGGGCAGGGGGGAAGCAGGGTGCAGCAACACTGATTCTTTAGGCAGGGGATGGAGGCCACAGGGTGCACAATCTCTGACTGTATGGGAGAAGACAGTGGGCAGCAGGGTGCAGCAGCCTCGAATGTGGAGTAGAAGACTGGTGGCTTGTGGGGCAGGGGACAGGAAGCAACAGAGTGCAGCTGCCTCAACTGCTGGGAAGAGACATGGTGCATCGGGATGCCATATGGTGTTTCTATTTATACACATACATGATGTATTTTCATACAGAAACCACCGAAGAACTGAAATTTGTGAGTTGAGACAGTACGTGTGCTTGAAATAGTAGTGTGACAGGCACCAGTTTGTCAATCTGACATGAAAAAAAATGTTCTTACATGAATGTATTTATGAAGGCTACATCAAGGACAAACTATTTCTATGGATGAACAAAATTTAGATTTATTTTATATTCATTAAACAACCCTGTATTATATAGTCAGAAAAAATCAGAGTTTTGATGAGAAAGAACTGCGAGTTGTGATACAGACAAGCTGATCCCACACAGAGAAAGATTTCCACTACTTCAATTCAGCATTGAAACTCAAATTATCAACTTTTATAAGAAGAGAATAATATATTTTAAGCTAATCTGTCTAAACACAAACCACAGACTGAGTTTGTAAGAAACCTGGACAACACACCATTGACTCTATAACCTGCTGTGATTGGGACTCTGAAGCAGCAAGCTAAAGTACTCCAGAATGATGTCATCGCTCTCCAAGCCTTAGAGAGACAGAAATAACTCCACTGTTTTCAGCCACCGTAGAGCAAGTTAACAAATGTTGATTTGAAGAAAACCAGAAAACCAAACAGCATGAATTTTCAAGTAACACTAATCATGACACAGGCACTTGGATTCAAACTTTATTAACAATATGCCAAAACTTTTGCACATGATCGTTAAGAGTGGAGCTGCAGAAGGAACTATCAGTTATTTTAGGTGGACACTTCACATAGAGACACTTTTTTCCCCACATGTAGTGACAGAACTTCATCATGTTTTTTGGGATCGCACATACTGGTATAACCTTTTACAGTGTGAGTGATTGTTTTCTTCAGTGCTGACTTCTTGAAGATTTAGTGTGTGAGGTACTTACCAAACTTACTATGGAGACCACTTCCCAGCTGATTTTACATTTTTCAAGCTGTGCTGGCTTGGTCTTTCTCTTCCTGAGCGAAACTGTGCATTATTTCTTCTAAACAGATAGTAAATGAAGTGTCAGCCACATCAGACATTTTGGTTGGCTTATTTATGATCAGATTTACCGTTTGTTTACAGTGCTAATCAATGATGCTTTCTTTAATTGATTTGGAATGTTGGCTCAAGGATCTGCAAGTTTAATGATTGGGCTGGTAGACTTGTACTAGTTACTGCCCATTGATAGTTGTGTCATTTACCAATGGGCAGTACCCAATCAGAGTTAAGCTTTGTTCCCTGCCATATGAGAATAGTCCTGTGATTTGAAACTACAACTCTTGATTCATAGTTCAGTGTTTGAACCCCTTTGGCACTCTCGGTGTCTCTCAATACCTATGAAATAAGCTGGTCTAAGAGGGGTATGTTATTTACATCCAACAAACTGAGGAGAAACCCTTGAAAACCTATCCACAATTCATATTCTTTTTTTTAAGTCAGTATAATTTCTTTCCTGTGTTCCCAATTGGCCCCTTCGGTTCTCCACCCTGCCCAGCCCCATCAACTGCTATCCCTTGGACTTACCTCACTCCTTGTTCCCCCATAGCTGACCCACAACAGGTAGGACTTTCCAGGGCTACCCATTCCCCTTGATAGAGTTAAAGTGTCAGTGGGGGAGCAAGAGCCACTGACAGTGGTGTGGGACCTGCAGCAGAGCACAGACAGCATCCTGCTCAGTTGGGGTATTTCTGAATTTTTGCACCACGTGTCATGGAGGTAGTGCATCTGATGCCAAGATATCAGATCATCCATGTTCACCTGCCTGTTAGTGGCTCCTGCCTGCACTGCCAAATGTGGCCATGTGTCCATGGGACACTTAATCTTCCTCCCAGAGGCTGACCCTCCAGCAACTTAGGCTCATTCTGAAACCAGGGTCATTGGCATAGCAGGTAGGCAGTAGCAGGTAGGCAGTAGCAGGTCAGATTAAGATTCATATTCTGAAATTAAATGATGACATGTATGCGTACGTTTTAACTCCCTGATTATCAGGATTTCTTCAGTTTTGTTTTACAAATGCCCTTCTTCCCACTTGAAATGTATATTTTTGTCACTGAAAAATAGGTCTGTTGAGCTCAAAATAAAGTTAAAGATTAAAATAGCCATCTGGTTCTGATAGAAACATATAATTTAATGGCAGATAAGGTGCCTTAGCCCACCCAGTCTGCCCATTTTTCCCTACCTACAGCATCACTGCAGACAATAAGTGATTTCCAGCTCTTTTTCTCTCCTGCCGTTCTTTCAAGTAAGATTTCCTTATGCCTATCCCATGTATTCTTGAACCCCATCACTGTTTTCTCCCCATCCCCTCTGCTGTAAGGCTGGTACAGAAATCTACAACTCTATCTGTGAAGAAGTACATCCTCACATTTCTCCTGAATCTACCCTCCTCCAGCTTCGCAACATGTACCCTTGTTCTTGAGCTCCTTTTTTTCTGAAAAATACTTCCCTTCTGAACCTTATTTACCATGGTGAGGTATTTAAAGGTCTGTGTCATATCTCCCCCTCTCTTCTTCCGGGGTATACATATTTATGTCCTTTAGTCTCTTGCCATAGGGTGTTTGGTGTAGACCCTGCACCAGTTTAGTTGCCCTCCTCTGGACTACATCCACTCTGTCTATGTCTTTCCAGAGATGTGGTCTCCTGAATTGGACACAGTACTCAAGGTGCAGTCTTATCAGCAATCTATACAGGAAAAACACCACCTCCCTCTTTCTGCTGGTGATACCCTTCCCAATGAACCCCAGCCTATCATTAGCTATCCCAACTCCTTGTGGCACTACCTGGCCACCTTTAGGTCATACAATATGATTACCCCTAGTATCTTTCTTGCTTAGTCATCATTAATACCACTCCACCCATTTTGTACTCCATCCCTGGGTTTCTGTGGTTATCCTTGACCATTCCTTGAGCTTTCTCAATCTTTGCTCATCCTTTCCACACCTCCTCCCATAGTGTCCACCCTATTGCAGGTTTTGGTATCATTGTCAAAGAGGCAGACCTTCCCTTCCAGCTCCTCTGCAATGTCACTTATAAAGACTTTAAAGAGGACCATCCCAGCACTTATCCATTGAGACACCTAGCTGATCACCCACCCTTGCTCAGAGTGAACTCTGTTTATCACCACCCTCTGTCGGCTATCCCCTAACCAATTTCTTATCTAGTTTACCACCTTTGGACTTCCTCCTAAGCTACTCAGCCTGCTTACTAGTCTCCTACATGGACCAGCGTCAAAAGCCTTACTGAAATCTAGGTAGGCTATGGCCACTACTCAACCCTGATCTTATTCCTTGCTCTCCCAGTCAAAGAAATCTGTCAGGTTCATTTCTCATGACCTCTGACCCCCCCGTGAATCCATGCTACCTCAGGTCCTGTAACCCACTGGATTCAAGATATTCCACACAATCCTTTCCTTCATTAGTGATTTCATTAACTTTCCCACCATCAATGTCAGGCTGACTGGCCTATAGTTGCCAGCCTTCTCCCTGCTACCACTTTTGTGAAATGGGACTACGTTGCCCATCTCCAGTCCTCCAGAACCACTCCTGTTTCCACTAAACTGTTAAATAGGACCATTAGAGGCATAGCCAGTACCACCCTGATCTCCCTCGATACCTTTGTATGTACCCTGTCTGGCCTTATTGCTTTGTTCACTTTCAGATTAGTGCCTTCCCTCAGGACTCTCTCCTCTGAAAATGGACTAGTGTCCACCACCACCCTCCATATCTACTGTTACTTTTTCTGGGCCCCTCCCCTTCTCCTTCCTCTGTGAATACTGAACAAAAGTATTTGTTCAGGATGTCTGCCTTTTCCTGATCCCCCTCTGCACAGTTCCCCACTTTCCCCTTTTAACTGTACAATCCCTCCCGTGGTCATCCTCTTTTCACTTACATCTAAAACATGTCTTGTCCCCTTCTGTTATTGCCTGGGCTATTCTCTCTTCATTTTGTTCCTTCACACTTCTTGCTGCTTTTCCTGCTTACCTGTTTCCCCTGATATACCTCCCTATCCTCCTCCCTCTGCATCTCCTTAAACCTTCCAAATACTACCTTTTTAATTGTTACCATTTTAGCCACCTCTTTTTCCTTTTGCTTTTGATCACTTGCTTGATGCAGAAGTTTGTTGCTTTCATTATACCACCTTTTAGCTTCACCCACTGTTTCTCCTTCCCATCCAGGTCATCCTCACCCATTAAGTCATTCCTAAGGCATTCATTCATCTTTATAAAATCTGCCATCTTGAAGTCCAGGACCCTCAGCCTTCTGTGATTCAACTCCACAGCTGTCCTAATATTGAACCACACTGTACCCACCTCGACGTCTGCAGCACTGGCCCTTATAGTGAGCACCAGGTTTAGTATTATGCTATCACAAATGGGTTCACAGACTAGTTGCCTGAGCAACATCCCCTGCAGGGAGTTCAGGATGTCCTTGATTCTAACTAAAGCCACAGTTAGGAGGCTCCAATCAAAATCCGGCAGATTGAAGTCCCCCACCAGCAGCAACTCCCCTTTTTTCTGCTGTCTTTCCAATTGCTTCCACCAGCACCTTATATAACTCCTCCCTCTGTGCTGGAGGTCTGTAAATCATGCCAATGTGAACAGTGGCTCCATTCCCCATATCCAGGGTGACGCAAGCTGCCTTTGCTCCCCCTTGTATTCCCTGTATCTACATCACTTTTATGCTTTCCCTCACATAAAGCAGCACACCCCATCCTTTCCTTCCCACTCTGACCTTCCTGAACAGAGTATAGCCTGGTATTACCATGTCCCAGTTATGGTTTTCAGTGCACTATGACTCAGTAATAGGGCTGGGCAGACTGTTCCATGAGAGATCTGGAGCCCTGGATCAAACCTGCAATCCACAGACCTGGATAAATATGGACTTCACTGTAGAAGTCTGGTTCCAGGCCCATGAAGATGCAGATTCCCCGATTTTGTTTTCTGTTGCCATGGTGATGCCATTGGCAGGTACTGGTAACCAGTGGCATCTAATCAGGCAACAGAAGGTCATGTGATGCACTCATGGCATATAACAGTGCTGAGTGCTCCACGTGGCCCAGAACAAGGGGGACCAGGAAGAGAGAGGAGTGGAGGAGCTACGCCGAACAGCAGAGCCAAAACAAAAAAAAAGCACTCTAAAAAAAAAACAAGAGTTTCTCCAGCCTGAGGGAAGGGAAGGGAGTGGGACAAAGAAGAAGTTAGGGAAGGGAAAGAATCGATCATGGGAGTGGGTGAAGTCAGTCGGGGTCACGACTCAGGAGGGAGTGTCGGGAGTTGGATTGGAGAGGGAGTTGGGACTGGGGAATAGTGGGGTAGGGTGGGGGGATGCTGGCAATGCTGGGCTGGTGACTGTGTGAGAGCAAG
Organism: Neoceratodus forsteri; assembly: GCA_016271365.2. Classification (NCBI taxonomy): domain Eukaryota; kingdom Metazoa; phylum Chordata; order Ceratodontiformes; family Ceratodontidae; genus Neoceratodus; species Neoceratodus forsteri. The sequence goes on from CM057453.1 coordinate 83,655,070, forward strand.
GGGGGCTGGAAAAATATGACTTGCGTCATTCCAGAGGAGAGAGAGACTAGTGTGGAGAGAGGAAGAGAGAGATTTGAATACTGGGGGCGCATCACAGTTACAGAAAATCCCAAAAGAAAGTTTTTTTCTTGGCCTCAGACAGTAGCTCTGTGTACAAAAAGGGCAGGTTGGCAAAATCTGACTTGTGCCATTCCAGATCTAGAGTACTGGGGGGCCCAGAGATTACAGTTACAGAAAATCCCAAATAAAAGTTTTTTTTCTTGGCCTCAGACAGTAACTGTGTGTACAAAAGAAGCAGGCTAGCAAAATCTGACTTGTGTCATTCCAGATCCAGAGTACTTGGAAGGGTGCCCAGAGATTACAGTTACAGAAAATGCCAAATTAAACTTTTTTTCTTGGCCTCAGACAGTAGCTGTGTGTGCAAAAAGGGAAGGCTGGCAAAATCTGACTTGTGTCTTTCCACATCCAGAATACTGGTTGGGGGGTGTGGAGTGGCAGAGATTACAGTTACAGAAAATCCCAAATTAAAGTTTTTTCCTGGCCTCAGATAGTAGCTGTGTAGACAAAAAGGGCAGGCTGGCAAAATCTTTGACTTGTGCCATTCCAGATCTAGATTAGAGAGGGAGAGACTACTGTGGGTACCAGAGATGTTTTACAGTTACATCAAATCCTCAATTATTTTTCCTTGCTTCAGTGTAGCTGTGTGTACACTAGGGCAAGGGCAGCAGGGTGGCAAAATAAACCTTTGTGATGTCCAGTCCAGACTCAGAGGGGAGAGTGAGAGAGGCTGCAGGGTGGCCCACAATAAATGTAACAGTCCCAGAAATCCCAAATACATTTTTTTCCTGGCTTCAGTGCAGCTGTGTACAGAGCAAGTGCAGCAGGGTGGCAAAATAAATCTTTGACTTGTACCATCCAATCTTGAATAATGATCATCATCACCTACATACATTCACAAATCACTATTTCACATATTAAAAAAAATACTGTTCAAACAAAATACAAGTTAATGTGCCTGCCCTGTGCTGCTGGCTGTGGGTGGCCCAGGGGATAATCTGACTGTGGCTTGTAGCAGGCTGAGTGTTTACAGTACAACACAAGTAAAGCACAAGCACTACACATAAGTGTCATCATCATCATCACTCATTCTCATTATTCCTTATTATCATTAGTTTTATAGTATATCGTGTTAAGGATTTACGTTATGTATAAGCATCAACCAACCCCCAGTGTGGGACTGTGCTGCCTGCGGCTAATGCACCAGATGTGTCTGCATCTCCAATTCAAATTCTGAGGCACATTTAATAATTGCTGAATTTGGTCACTTAACAGTAACTGTATTGTAGGAGCCAGTCCGGTAATCTTGAAAGGAAATGGTGGTGGACTGCTGCGCTGTTGGTGTGCTGTCAGTGTGTACACTGTATAGTCATGAGTCACGACAGTAAATTTGTCCCTAATCTGTGGGTGGGAGTTATCAGAAGGACATCACATTAGAGGGATGTTTTGTTACAAAATGGATCAAAGTGTTGATGAAGCATATTCTATTTCTCAGGTAGGCAGTGGCACTGCAAAAAACAGCAATCAGCCTGAAAAAGGAAATCAAAATCAAACCCTAGAAAGAGATTTTTTCACATTTAAGGTTTTGTCTTCCAAGCTAATGCTTGAATCCAAAAAAGGTGACTGTCTTGGATTATCATCAGTCTCAAGTAAAAAAAAAAGGTTATGTAGTCAAAAAAACGAAAGGCGTGGTGGGTACGACCCATAAAGGCACTCAACGGTGTGGAACAATTGCATACTATGCTACTGCCAGTCCCTCATCTGATTCTTCTGAGGTTGAACCCGGAGAGGGTAATACTAATAATAAAGATGAAGGGAATGATCAGGCAGCACAAGATTTACTGGAGCGGATGGAAATTGCAGATGAGGAAGAAATAAGCAGAAATGTTTTGGTTGTGGAGGGGGGCAGTGGGAATAAACCACAAGAGGAAAAGGCCCAAGAAAAATAGGCGCGGGAACCTGAAATGGTGACTGAGTTGTTGTTACTTCCTGGGGGAAAAAATTATATATCATCTTTTGTTTGGTCATACTTCTCCATTAGTGCTTCCAATAAGTTGGCAGCAACATGCACTATTTGTAACTGGCTAGTCAGCAGGGGTAAAAAGAAAGGCGCACTGGGAACTTCAGCACTGAAAAGGCACCTAGACAGATGTTATAACATTACTGAGAACTCCAGTTGTGAGTCTTGAAGAGAAAGTGACAGTGATAGCTTACTACACTAAGAGATAACACCCAGAGATGAAAGCAGTGGCAGCCCCCCAGCACTACACTGCCACCACCACATCCTCCCATTTGAAGGACTCATCCAGCTGTTACAGAAAGTGACCATGTCTTCAAAAGCCCTCCTCCTTCAAGGAGACAGCTTACCATCTCAGAAACATATGAGCATAAAGCCAAATATACCTTGACTCATTCTGCTGCTGTTACAATTTCAGAAATGATAGCTGTTGATTTGCTATTATATAACATGGTTGAACAAATAGGATTCAGTCGGCTGCTTGAGTACCTAGATGCTTGATATAGTATACCATTGCAGAAATATTTCTCAACAACAGGGATTCCAGATCTTTATGATGTTATGTGAAAAAAATTAAGACGCGTGTTGTGCAGTGCTGTTGGGAGGGTGGTGCATCTCATAACAGATATCTGGGCAAGCTGTCAGGCTGAACCCTTCATGTCTGTTATGGCACATTGGGCATGTTTTGATAATACACATGGGACTGGAGACAGTGAAGCATCGTAGTTTGCTGTTCTAGGAATGTTTTATTTTTCATCTGTACATACCTCATACAACATCAGTGAAGAGCTCCAAAAACAGATATAGCAATGGCTCACTTCACAGGGACTGTCAGTTGGCTTTATAGTTGCAGATAATGGGTCCAGCATAAGAAAGGCCTTGGAGGAGGTGGGCTTTGTTCACATCTGCTGCTTCACACATTGCTTAAATTTAATAGTTCACAGTTTTCTTGATGAAGAGAGGGAGATTAAAGCTCTGGTTAGCACTGGTAAAAGAATATGCACTCATTTCAGTCACTCATGCAAAGCCTGTCACTTGTTTGAAAAAAACACAGCAGGAGCACACTTTGCACAGACTGATCCAAGACATTTCTACTCGATGGAATTCAACCTTTTATGTTCCAAAGGCTGCTGGAACAAAAGAAAGTTGTCAGGCAGTACACCTTAGAAAATAAAATTGGTGATGCAGATGTCTATATTACTCCACCACAGTGGGGCATGCTGGAGTTTCTAATTATCCTGCACTTTTGAAGTGCCATTTGAAGAAATCACCAGGGAGGTTAGTGCAAACACAGCAACTCTGAGCCAAGTTATACCCCAATAAAAATGTTAAAATTCAGATTGAATCTGATTAGTGAAAAGTTAGAAAAGCAAGACAGATCCATGATCACAGAGGCTGCTAGTGGTGCTGACACATGCAGGTTACCCTCCAGAATACAAGATCAAATGAAGCGTATGATCAAAAAAGTTGCAGAAGATGACAAACTATATAAAATTTTTCATTCTGAGTACTACGTTAAAGCAACAAACTTGGACCCACGATAAAAATCGAAGCGACTATTGAGTGATGATGATAACACTTGTTTCGAGAGAAACAAACAAGAAATAATTGACCAGGTGCATGCTGTCATTGAAGAGTACAACAGCAGCACCACATTCAAAATCTTTTTCGTGACACAGCAGCACAGCATTAGATGGCCCATCCTCTACTGTTCCTACATTTTTCTTCCTCTTCCTCCTCAGCCACTGTAGCCAAATTTTCTTCACCACCAGCCAAGCATATCACTGTCCCACAGTCACTTGGTTCAGCTTCATGTCTCTGGAGTCACTTAGAAGATATTATTGTAACATCTTCCTCATCTGCCTCTTGTAACACAGCCTCAGCACAGACCAGTGTTGAAATGTACCTAGCAGAGCCCAATATCAGCAGGAATGCTGATCCTTTGAAATACTGGAAATCCAAACAAAATATGTGGCCTTTTTTAGTAAACATTTCAATGAAGTACATGAATTGCCCTCTGACTAGTGTCTGTTCAGAACAATTGCTTAGTTCAGCTGGTAACGTCACTACTGATACACAATCCTGTTTGACATCAGAAAATGCTCAGCACCTCATGTTTCTCAAAGTCAGTATTCCTCACTTTCATTTCAAATATGATACCTGACTAAAACATACACTGACCGCTCTGAGCAGGCTCTATGCACAAAACACTTTCAAGAATGTGTGCCTGTGATGAAAATATTTTATGAATAGGGTCTACTACATGAGGTAGCAATTAATTGCAACAAGTCAGGGCATTATGTATTAGGCCAGGCCACTATGATCACATGAACAGCACAGAATAGGAAAAAAAAACAAAACATCAGTGGGTTCAGAGCCCAAATACAGCAAGCAACTGCATTTCATGTCACAAACTTACTTGGTGGTTCCTGGCACCACTTTCTGATCTGAAAGGTAGGGTACTGCTGTCTATTACTACTGCTATCATTTTTTGCCCTGAGTCATAATTACTACTTATTTATCACTTTTTATCCTTACTCCAGTCCTACTCCTCACTACTACTACTACCTGTCACTTTTTATGGCATCAGCAACTGATCCTGAGTCCTGACTATACTGTTTTCATTTTCATACAGTCATGGCTTAGTAGATGCCTGAAAGTTCAGAAACTGAATACTCTTTGCATATTTCTCATGTCTCCAATATTTGGCTGCAAATACTTCACAGAAAAAAATGCTACTAAATTGAAAATTCATATAATTTCTTTATTGTGTGTGTGTGTGTGTGTGTGTGTGTGTGTGGTATGCTAGCCTGGTTACATCTCACTTACAGTAACTGGGCTGAGATTATCATATTACTATATTTTATTTGTTATATTTAAGTTACTTGGCAGAGGCTGGCAGCAAGCAATTGTGAAACTAGGAAGGATGTTACTGTGTTGTGTTGCCTGTCATCAGGTCTTCAGGTGGCAGGAGCAAACTTTTTTATGACTGCGCTGCACTTGACCAATGTAATGTGTGACTGGCTACCTGCCTTGGTGGTGATCACTATATCTTTCATTTTTCTTCTTTAAGGATTCAGCATCCTCAGCGTGTTGATCAGATTCAGTAGAAGTAGTCATAGTACTAGAAAACATTACCACCTCTTGGACCAGGTAGTGTACCATATACCACAGCACACTGGGGCATGCAAAGGAGTTGCATCATTCACATGGGTAGGGTGGGTGGGATCTCCTAGTACTGCTCATTTGATCATTCATATCCATTTCTTCAGCTTATTCTGCTCTGACTGGAACATCCATCAAAATAATAGCCACACATCGCCATTAATAAAAAAAAGAAATCTTAGCTGCCTAGTAGTGCCTGCAGTGCATGGTGGTGCTATGATATAGGTATTTGCATCTGTCTGTCTGTCTCTCTTTGTCTGTCTCACCCAGCACACTCGTGCTATGGGTCCAAGCAGGATATGTCACCATTATAGGCCAGTCATGATGGGGCTAGTAGTGACAGATTGCTTTTTTATTTAGCAGTTTTATTCTAATTTTTATATGAATAATACATTAAATTATTGTCTTTGGGCCTCTGTGACAAATGTGAGCGACTTTAACCATGTTTATGCATTTTTTCACATTTTTTCAAATATTGGTCAATAAATCAGAACTTCACTGTGTTCCAGTTTTAATTTTTTTTTTTTGCTATTTCTTTCTTCTTCGCCTGCTGTTTTCCAGAGGGCATCCCCAGCCCCATCCCCCAGCATCCGCCATCCAGTGCTGACCTGAACTCCCAGGGCTTACCTCCCCGGCAGGGTCGGCTGGGTTCCCCAACCCCCACTGAAGTCTGGATCTAGTGGGCCAGCACCATGGCTGGCTGGGAGCAAAGCCTGTGAGGTGCCCTCCACCATTGTGCCGTGGCAACTCATTTTTCCCAGTGTTCTCCTGGAGCTGGGGCTTGCAATGATGCTGATGGAGGGGAGCATGCATGCATCCACATGCTCTCCCTCCAAGCATCTGCCCTAACTCCTCTCCATACTGCAACATGGTTCCCTGTCCCCCAACCTCTGCCAAGGGATAAATGGGTGCCGACTACTGAGAACCCCCCTTCCTAGAGAAGGAGAGCAGTCAGTCAGATGCTCAATCCTTCTCCTGCCTTGCCAACTCCTGGTGGCCCATGCTCATTTCTGAATATGGGTCACCAGCATAGTGTGAGGTAAGGCATCCAGTGCCTCAGCCCTTAGCGCTATCAGGCAGGTGTTCCAGTTCTTATTTAATAAGGGTCAGAACTTCACTGAGTTCTCCCAGCCCTACTCAGTAATGGCTACAGTATTCAATTCGGCCTCTGCCACAATGTTCTCTAGGTCTGGAATCTTATTTCCTAGACATCTAGGATTTTGTGCTGACCTTCCAGATTTTGTTAGCTCTCTGCCTGTTGCCCTTCTTTTTTCCCCCTTTTTCCTCCCTCCCTCCCTCCCTCGTTTTAGTGCTCCTGTTCCCATCCTCTCAACTTCTATCACCCTAATTCCTTTATTAATTTGCACAGTGGGGGCAAGGGTACTCTCTTTTTGGGTTCTCCCCGCTCACTACTTCAGCCTGTGGGGGGGGGGCAGTTTCTGTCTCCCTGATTCCTTCTGCCACCCCCTTTGACTAGTTTAAAAGTTCATCAAAGTAACATTTAAACCATCCACCAAGGACTGTGGTTCCTCTTCACAAGGATGCAGGCCATCATCACTGTATAGGCCCTTATCCTTCCATGTGGATCTCCAGTCCCCAATGAAGCCAAACCCCTTCTCTCTGCACCATTCCTTCAACCATGAGCTCAAGCTCCTGGTACAGAGATCCCTCTCCTTCCCCTGTCGTAGACCAGCATCACCTCAGTGAGTGCCACTGTGTACCTGTCTAAAAGCTCTCCCCAGCTCCCAAAACTCCCCCTGCATTATCTCAGCCACCCCATCCCTAGTGAAGCCATTAGTCCTCAGGTGGACAATGACATCTGGCTCACCTTTCCATCCTGCTGCCCTAGCAATCCCCAGGATCAACTTCCCATCCTCCAGGCCATAGCACTGTGTAGGCATCTGACCTCCCTCTCCTCCCCTTCCTCTTCCCAAATCTATCCCCCTCACAATCAAGTCCCCCACCAGTAGTTGATTCCTCCTCCCTGGGGTCTCCAGTATGGAGGACCACCACATCCTCCCTGGCCATTACCATAGGTGCCTCCTCCCAGCAGTCCTGATCTGCCAGAGCAGCATAGGAATTTTATAGTGGTACCAGTTGAGGAATATGCCTCTGACCCACCAACCCCACCTTTCTAGAGCCCACCATAGCCCAGTTGTTTCTCCTCCATGGAATTCTCTGAGGTAATGGTGGCAGACTTGGTGGCTTCTGGGTGGGGGAGGAGGTCCTCACAATCTTAGTCAACTGAAGTTTAGAGACCTTCTCCCTCAGCCCAGAGAAGTGCATGCAGATGGGGTATCACCACCCTCTCCAGAAGGTATTTCTGAGAACTTCCACCCCACAGCCATTGCACTGCACCACTCCCAGCATTCCCAGTTCCTACTCTCCCTGTGTTACTTGGAAATATTTACATTCCCTTACCCTTGATAGGGTGCTTCTAGGTTTTCTATTTTTTTGTTTGTTATGCCCCTTTGTATATCTATCCTAGATAGGGTGTTGCACATATTACCTGTTTTGGCCTACCCCTTTGCTTCCACCCATCCCATATATACCCTTATCCTGATAGGGAGTTTCTAGTATTCCACTTTTGCTGTTTGATATCCCCTTTGTGAACCCACCATAGATGGGGTGTTGCTCCTATTGCCCATTCTGGCCTATTTTTTATCTTCAACCCATTCCAGTAGTGAATGCATTAACAGGAGTGAACAGGCGCCTTACCTTAGTTGATCAGCGGAGTCCCTGGCTTCCTTCTGCTGATACCTGCTACTGCCTAAGATGCCAGTCTGACATGTGTTCCCCTCCTGTGTTCTTTCACTTATGTGCTGGGACATGAATTTGCATGAGGACATGTCAGGGGTGTATGCTTACATCAGGCAGAAGATCCTCCAGGGGCATTTCCTAGTCATCTAGTGCCTCCAACTGGTGGGCTAGATTCCTGGGCTGTTTTTCCCTGACACTACCTGTTACAGTTTTAAAGGCAACACTGCCTACAAATCTCTTTTTTTCTCCCCACTTACCCTACTACTTTTAGCATGAAGAGAAATATAAATAAATAATTGAAGGCTGGGCATTGAAAAGGCATATGTTTAATGAAAATATATTACTTTTTTAAAATAACTTTGTAGTACAATCCATCAGTTTATGAGCACCTGCAACACACTAGTCATGTATACTGAATTATTGTATCACAGAGGAAAATAATGTCCCTCAAAACATTGCCAATACCTGCTACAGAACCTGTTATTTGATTGCCAAGATTGTTGATAGCAATGTTCCATTTGGTAAATCAATTTGCAGTACAACAGAGATAAACAGCAAGGAAATACATTTCCAAGATTCATTCATACAAAATTGTGAATTGAGAGACATTGAGATAGGACTTATAATAATGATACAATGCTATTTATTTTGTATAGCATATTTCATGTTAATGTTTTAAAATCCTTTACAATGCATTATAAATTAACATAAATGGATCATACTACAGAGGTAATAATGCAATACACTGCAAACAGAAAACAGGTCTGGTGATGTAGATAAGAATAAAGACAGCTACTGAAGGCAATTTTAGGGTCAGCAACTGAAAGCAAAAGAGAAGAAATGACTTTTGAAAAGGATTTTAATCTAGGGAAGGAGATTACACCCCACACTTTCAGGCGAAGAGAGTTCCAGACATAGAGCAGCAGAGTAGAAATATCACTTATCTTTTGGGAGCGAAATTAACAGGATAGGTGGAAGGGAGTGCACAGTTGGAAGAATGTACAGTTACATTAAAAATTGGCAGTGTAGGGGGAGAGGAAAAGATGATCCAATGTCAAACTTGTACTTGGTTAATGATGTGCTAGAATCTGAAATGTTTAACACTGACAAAGCTAATCCTAAGGAGCTCAGTTTCCCTTCAGCATAATAATGCAACCTTTATAACAGGGAGCACACACTGAGTATGTTCACACTGTTGGTGAGCCACATGACATGGAGCAGCCAGTCAGCAATGCTAGAGATCATGAACACTTTGTGCTGCACAAATATCACTGCCATTTCCAACTCTGTCTCTCTCACAGAGGAAGTACCAGGCTACTGCAGGGGCTCTTTTTACATTACAAAGATCAGAAAATGTTCAAAATGATCAGAGAATCAGGCATTATCATTCCTATTAGCAAATTCACTTCTTTTAATGGTAGTTTCTATAAGATCTGTCAGCAAAATCATGCTGCAGTACAGAGGAATAGAGAATGCACAGTGTGTAAGCCTGCACTAGCAATTGTAGTCTTCACAGCAGGAGCAGGACTAAGTGAATTAAGCAGACTGGAAAAGGTGCAGGGAGATTTTTGATAGATTCATTTGATAAATATTTTTACTGAGTGCTGGTGGTGTAGACAGCAGATAAACACATCTTTATTTTATTAAATTGTATATGTTTTTGCCCCCTGCAAAAGGAGCAGAGTAGGATGTACTAAGATGAATTGGGAAGGTGCAGGGAAGGGAAGGAGTTGAAGGATTTGCTTGAAAAATCATATTTTACTGACTGCTGGCATTGCAGGTGGGGTACATAACTCAGTCTACATTGTTTATTTAATGTTTTTTTTTGTCTGTGAGCAAGGACAAAAGGGATGTAGGTTCAGCATCTGCAGTAAGACTGAAATAATCTTAGTGGGGTAGTGAGCTGAGCCATATGTCATACTTCCCATAGGGGTGGCACTTGCCCCCCTGAAAAAAATTCACAATCCCATCAAAGAATTTTGGATTGAGGAAGTTCTGTAAACTTGTAATTTATTGTGCTCCCTAGGGCTCACCTTCTCTATTTCTTCTTTCACTGCAATATATATATATATATATATATATATATATATATATATATATATATAATGGGGGTGGAAGCTCCAAGATGATAATAAACTGTGTTATTTTCACTGCAGTGAAATAAATGAAGCTGAGATCAGCAGTTAAAATAAATACCTTTTATACCTATTCTGCTGACGTCAACTTCCTCCCTCTTTGTATACCCATTACTGCCACTAATTGTTCCTCTCTACTCACTGCCTCTAATATGAAAATATGTAGAACTAGCATACTACAGATTACAAATAGCACTTAAAACAAGTTATCCAAACATAAAGCTGAACATCTGTATCGAAGTAGGTTTTACAACCGTTCTGGCAATAACTTTATCAATCGGTCTGAACCAGGCACAAATAACTCTTTGTCTTAATGAGAATTGAACAGCAACCGCTCAAAAACAACTCTCACAACAGACAACAGTATTGATGTTCTCCTTTACCTGACATCAGTGCAAGCAATGTTCTTTACCTAAGTTTTCTGTTTTTCCGTCAGTCGCCATTGCACACCACGGACAAGAAACAAAGCTATTACATGAAACATAAATCAACACGTAGCAGAGCCATTAACATAACTGAAGTGTAGTCTCTTAACATAAACAGTGAAAGTGAAGTAGACCATATAAAAGCTGCAGCAAAATAATTAGAAATCGCCACCAAACACCAAAAAAGTCAGGAAACAACTTGAAAGTATACCTGAGTAATGAAGCTCACAGTCCTGCTCTTCCCAAGCCTAAAACACATTCCCACCATCACAAACAAATGGCCCAATCAGACAGCACACCACAAACAACAACATCCAATCAGCAAACACACAAACAGCAAATGACCAATTATATCTAGAGCTCACTCTACAGGAGTGAAAATATTTTCCATATTCCACTCCTGCCCATCATGTATCATATATATATATATATATATATATATATATATATATACTGTATATATATGCAATAGGTGTGGAGATAAACAGAGTGTCAGAAATCCATTTATCTGAGTCACTGTGTGTATAAATTTATACACACAGTTTCTGTCACAAATCTCTTTGGAATTCATTTAGAATGTTTGGCCTCAGAATCAGTACTAACCATATTCAAATGGGAATAACTTTAAAATGAAAAAAGTCAGCATGATACTGTGAGCATGAAAATTGTTCAGCACAAAATTATCTACAAAATGAGTCATAGATTCATTAATAGATACCCTATAGATTCTTTTATAATTAGCAAAAAAAAAAACAGAAGAAAATTTAATTTTCTTTTCCCTTTTTTGACAAACAAATGTGATTAACTTTAAAATGAAAAAGGTAGCATAGTACTGTAAGCATGACATTTGTTCAGCAAGAAGTTTTCTACAAAATGAAAGGTGTTTTATTTAATAGCAACCACTATGCTAGGTGGACATACTCTAGGAAAGTTAACCAAAACTCCAAGAAATTATCATTTAAAATAAAGATAAACAGTCAAAACCAAATGTTCCTGTACTGATAGAAAGCATCCCTATTGCATACACCACTTGTGAGGTTACCCAAGGTCAAACAGAACTTGAGTAGATAAGTAATTTATCTGACAGCTCACTATTGTATATCCCTTATATCTATCTCTATCTCTCTCTCTCTCTCTCTCTATATATATATATATATATATATATACATACACAAGACATAGCGGGGATACCCTGGAGCTTAAATTTGTTAACCTGACCCTGGAGGAAATTCTTGGCCCCTTAACTAAAATAATCAACCTGTCCCGTTGCCACTTTCAATTCCCCCAACAATGGAAATACAGGACTGTAACCCCTGTGCAGAAAAGTGGGGAATGGGCTTTGCATAATAACTACAGGCTGATCTCCATGCTCCCTCCACTCTCTAAAGCTCTTGAGCAGATTGTGTCAGACCAGCTTATCAAATATCTGAACCTTCACCCACCCCAATATCCTGAACAGCATGAGTTCTGGAGTGGACACAGTACCATCACGGCTTTACTGGAATTCACTGGTTACATCCACCACACTCTAGAGCAAGGCCACCTGGTAGGAGTAGCATTTACTGACTTATCCAAGGCATTTGATATGGTGCACCATGCACTCCTCCTTGAACAGCTAACAGGCATCGAGCTTTCATCAGAAACCATGAAATGGTTCAACAGCTACCTACATAACTGCTCTCAGCAGGCTAGAAATGGGGATATTCTCTTTGAAAGCAGACCTGTCCATTCTGGTGTCTCATAAGGGTCAGTCCTGGGGCCATTACTGTTCAATTTATTCCTAAGTAAACTCCCGGTCTCTAGTCCAGGTCAGATGCTCCTTTACATTGATGATGAGGTTATATTTACTAGGAATTCTCACTCTGAGCTTCTAGAGAAGGATCTTCAAAGAGGGTTTGTATCCACAGGAATATGGTTCAAGGAACACAGACTCGTTATGAACTATAAAAAAAACTGAGACCATGTGGTATTCCAGCTCCCTAAGCAAACACAAGGCCTTCCCTCTAACAATCAAGAATAACAGTGGGGCCTCACTTGAACTCGTCCAGTACTTCAGGTACCTGGGCATCACAATTGACTCCACCATGTCCTATGTCCAAGATATAGATAATACTGCAAGAGCTATTAATACAAGAATCAGGATACTCTAGCATCACAAACACCATCTTACACACACAGCACTGAACCTGGTCATTAACAATTCAGTTGTCTCTCTTATTGACTATGGTTTGGCTGTATATGGGTCAATGACTGACACAGCCCTTCCCCGCACCTCTTTTGCTTTAAATAAGGCTTGCCATCTTCTCACAGGTGCTGCAAGACTCACGCACACTTGTGATCTTTATACCCTGGCAGTCTGGTTCCAACTGAAAGGCAGAATCAGAAACCAAACCTGCCTCCTTGCCAAAAAAAGTCTCTCTAAATTTGCTACTAGCATGTGTTCAAAACCGCCTAATCCAGCATATGAGTACTCGTCAGACGAGAAGTTCTGCCAGTCAAGTCTTCAATGTTCAAATCCAAAAGTAAAGCACTCCAGAAATACATCCAAATACTCATTCCACTCAATATAGCAGTTTAAACAGCTTTATTGCTGAATAATAGCCAAGTGTGTGAGGTTGGAACACATAACACTTCACTCGCCCCAGCACTTTAGGTACTAACCCTTTGTCAGGGGGCGTGGTACAGAGAAGTCATGTGCCAATTTTACACATTGATTCACAGAAATGTCATTAATTAATTAAACAACCAATTTAAATTTAAAATTACATAGCAAAATAAATTGCAAAAAAACAAGTTTATGCATCAACTCTTAATTTGACCAAGGCTGACTCCTATCTATTTAGACAGCAATATTATATTGGATTATTTATTTATTTAAGGCTAAATGAGCCATTTAAGAACCATACCAATAATGTCAAACACCTTTTGGAAAATAAAATACAAAGAGACAGAGAGAAATATTATGGGGGGAGGAGATGAAAGTAATCTGCCATTCCTGCGATCAGCTTAAAGTCTCCAAGTAGTGAGCAAAGAGTGAACCAGTGGAATACAGGTCCTACAAAAATAGAACAAGGAGAAGTACATTAGAATTATGTAATAAATAAAACCATCATGTATATGTCAAAGCATAAATGTACTTTTTTAGAATAATATTGCAGTCCTATCATAAAAGCTTATATAGTCTTCAATTTTCCCAGATGACGCACTGCCATCTCCCAATGTGCATTCTCCCACTGTGCCCCTCTCTGGACCAACTCTTTGCCACCAGGCGTTACCATTGCTTTACCATTGGTTCTTTCAAATGCAATCTTTGTCAGCATCTTGTTACGATTGACAACTGCGTTTGCTTCCACTAGGTCCCCTCCCAAATCAGTAATCTCCTGCCAGCACTTAAACTCCTGTGCCAACTGTCCTCAGCTGGTGCAGCCAAACTGCAGCACTTACTGGATCATCACCCTGCCTTCCCTCTCAGGCACCTCTACTACATCACCCCCCTACTATGTGCCTCCCCCTCCCATTCCCCTCTCCTTCCCTTTGACCTCTCTTCTCTTTCATTTCCAACTGTTACTCCCCATATCTCCAATTTAGTAATGTGATTCTAATTACTGATGCTTGTATACATTGTGCAATGCCTCAGCTGTCTCCATCCTATTGCTTTACTATATTTGTAATTATCTATACCAACTATGTATAATGGCTCATCTGTTTGTACTTTACTGTTTTTTGTTAGTTGATGTGAAACTCATTTAACGAGCATCTACTCAAAGGTGGTAATCTAAGACCTAAATAAATAAATAAATAAATATATACACACACACACACACACACACACACACACACACACACAAACCAATTGTAGTAATTATAATAACAACAGAAGAAAAGAACAAGCACACTAACATAAATTACATATTACATTTTCAAGGTAAATAAAGACTAAATTATTACCTGCACACTTATAATTAGAGTTATAAAAGTCCTTATCATTCATCTCTGTTGTGTTTGGGCGCTTTTCAGCAGTGCTAAAAAGCTGTTTGACATTTTATACCCCAGTTGTCCATCCTCTATGTCCCTCTATTACTTCTGAATTGTAATTTTATGAAAAATAAATATAAATACATGTTTACATAATATTATTAATATTTAACATAATAGAAGAAGAAAAGCACAAGCACAATCTCATGAATCACATTTTCATAAATCAGGAATCATATTTTCTCAAATCATATTTTTTACACAATACTGTACCACCTTATCTCCTGCACAGCAGATGATGCAGTTGGGCTGGTATCCACCATCCTGTTGGACTGATATTTATGAAGAAAGACTCTATGATCTATACTCTGACTTGTCTGGCAATCTAGGATGTTTATCAGCAAACTATTGTAGCCAGAGATTAGTGGCTGACTGATCTCATTGATATCCTTTTAATTTTCCTTCACTTCATGTTTTCATTAGTCATGTTTCCATGTATCATTTTTCATATATCACATTTACATGAATCATGTATTCATAAAGCACAGATCACATTTTTATGGCATTTAAATAAAGTAATGTCAATATGCAACCCTTAGCATGGTCTTTTTCATGGAAAGTTTTCCTGTACTCCAGGTTTTCATATGCCATTATGTACAGTCTTCTACAGCAAACCAATGAATCATATTGCCATATCATCATAGTGCTATATATTATCAAGTCATTGTCCATTTAATGGTCTGGGAATCTAAAAATCATACCCAACTATTACGAATCATCATAGTTATAGTCTGGTGTTGACTGCATTGGGTTATTATCTGGCTTCTTTAAATCACATTCCATTCCTTTCCTATCCTTATCATCATGATTCACAGATAAATAATAATTAAGTTACATTAAAATAAGAGCCACAGTAGTCTATTATTTTGGACAACACATTAATCAACATCAAAAATCATGTTTGTGGCATATAAATAAAACTACTAAAAAAACAGTATGAAAAAGACTTCTATATTATATAAGTATCCCATTATTACTGTTTATTATCATGTCACATTACAGTCATGTTTAGAGTGCTTAATCCACCACTAAACATTATTAAATGCAAAAATGTGAATACCTCCTGGTCATTCTCCTCTTCCTCCTCCTTCTTGACTGTCTTTTCATGCTGCCAGTGTCAGGTGTGACACTGTGTTCCCCAAACAGCTCAATACTGTGTATCATTCACACAAATGCATCTGACCCCACTGGGAATGGGAAGAAAATGAGTGAATACACATAGTTCACAGCTCATCACATCATCAGTATACTTTAGCTTTATCTGTCTATCTCCTTCATCTTCTTCTTCTTCTTCGTCTACGTCTTCTCATTCTTCTTCTCTGTAACTATCTATTGTCATGTTATGTTCAATATAAAAATAAATATAAATAATAATTTTAAAATATATAGCATAGAAAATTGAGAAGAATGTGTTTATTCTTAAACAGAACAACTACTAGTATCTTATGACCTTTTCCAAAAATCATCTTCTGTGGTTTTTTGAAAACTGTAACAGTTGAGCTGTTAGCAATACAAATTATTTTTTTTAATGAAAACTTGGAGTCTTATCAACATGAATAGACTCTAATAATACAATTTTTCTATGTTGCTACATTGAAAATAATGCATAGGTGACTGTGTGTTGTGAAATTTTTTTACACACCGAGGGTGTGTAAAAAAGCTTCATAGACACATTGTCCTCTATGCTTTATTTTGTTATCATTACTAGTGCAAGGAGTCAGTGCCAATGAAAGTGACTGAAGACAGTTCTGCTTTTACTCTCATTTTTTTGACTGGCTGCAATGCATTCTTCTTCTGTTTGTTCTGTCCCTTTCCTACTCAGACAAACACACACACACACATATGCATGTGCACACACACACACACACACACACACACACACACACTCACACACACAGATACACACACACACAGTCCCTTGTTACTGTGGCTGGAGCTGAAAACTGTAGCATGAGCAGCAGACTCAGTACCTCTGCCCTCCTTCTCTCAGTGCTACGACCCAACCTGCCTGGAGGGAGCAAAAGAACAAGTGCAGAAACTGCTGATTGGAGACTGACAGGTGACTTTCAATTTTACTCTGAGTTGATTCCCTGTGCCTTTCCTCCCCCACCTGTGACATCAGACTGTTCTTGCCACCATCTGTTTTGAGAGCAGTATCTCCTACTCATAAAGTCAAAGGAGCGCTATGGAGTTGAAGAGCAAGTGAAACAAAACATGGAGGATAATGTATGGTTCGTCATCAGTCACTAATGAGTGTAGCAATCGAGAGGTTACCTTTATAACTGTTTAAACCTAGAGAGAAAAATTCAAGAGGTTTTGGTCATCTGGTAACCTCGATATGGCAACACACGTTTTGTTGCCGATCGAAGGCCATAAATAAAATTTGATAGTGTATGGTCCACATACAGAGTAAAAAACAAAGCTGGATTCCTATTTAGTTTTCTTAGGTCACTGC
Source organism: Neoceratodus forsteri (assembly GCA_016271365.2). Classification (NCBI taxonomy): domain Eukaryota; kingdom Metazoa; phylum Chordata; order Ceratodontiformes; family Ceratodontidae; genus Neoceratodus; species Neoceratodus forsteri. The sequence continues at coordinate 83,672,119 of CM057453.1, forward strand.
CGCTCTGCTCTAATTCGGCTCTCACTAATGTGGCCAGTTAAACAAGGCTGGTGGTTCCGGAATCACGCATGGGTAGAGCGAACATTGTTGTATACCATCAATGTGACGTACCATCGATGGGTTAACAATATTGTGATGACACACCAATGATATAACAAACTTGTAAAACATTAGATTTTGGCCAATAACAATGTTCAATCATACATTATACTGTAATGACTGGGTAACCCAATTGTTACTGTGTTTGAAACACAGTGTCATTCCATGTACTAAAGGGGGTCACTAGTAATTACAGGCATATACATGTCAATATAATATGTTGGTAAAAATGACAGCACTTTAAACATCTAATGAATCCTTTTATATTTTTTATATCGATTTGAAACATTTGATCATTTTTTATTGATTTATGGTTACTGTAGTCATAGCTGACTCCAAGCTTTCATTTAAAAATATTGGGCTCAATTTTCAAAGCCTAACATTTGACACAAGATGCCTACATTAAATGGAATTGATGCAAGGGGCACCTTGCATCAACATTTAAAGCAATCCCAATTTTCAAATGCAGGCTGCATACAAAATGGAAAGCCATGCAGCAAACAAGCCCTGTACCACCCCCACACCCAAAGTGGTGGAGTGCCAAGTTGTAAGGGGACTTGTGCCATAGCAGGGCTTCTGCATCTCCTAATTTGGGGTTTTGAAAGCCCCACAATGGCTGCAAGCCATGGCTGTGGTTAGACCAGCCATGAGCTGACCTAACAACTCTTGTGCCTTAAGTCTGGATTGTGCTGGGAAAAAATACATTTGGAGTAATAGTTTAAAGCTTATGATTGATATAGTGGGGAATAAAGGTGATTTTTTTCATGTTTTTTTTAAATAGTTGTTAAACTCTTTTAAGCTGTTTTATTCAGTGTCACAAAACAGACAGCGTTTGTGACTTGAAAGACTGTTTTCATGACTCACAAATACATTTTTGTGAGAAACAACTTTCCCTTTCACATACCCACGCAGCCACTCACAAAGCAAGCTACAGGTCTGGTGTAGTTAGGGTCACTACGAAGTGTTCATAATGGAGTGTACAAATGGTGAAAGTTACAGGTGTTAGTTGTTACACATCTTTTTCAAAAAGTAAGGACACTAATTGAAAATAATCACTTTAAAACATCTTTTAGGTTTAAAGTACAAAGCACAAAAATAGGGAAACTACATTTTATAGTTAAAAATCCCTGGAACAAAATCTTTGTGAATCTGTGGTGTGGTGTTCTTCGAGGTTTGGATGATCATGCAACACAGAGTCAGTCTTTCCCTAATACTGGCACTTCCTTGTAAAACAAAGTAAAATAGTGACACAGCAGTGCTTGCATAGAGGGGGGTCAATATTAGGGTAATGCCAACACTTTATAGCATGACTGTTCAAACCTTGAGGGATACCACACCACAGATTTGTTAAGATTCCAGGGACTTTTTACCATAAAGATTAATACTCCAACTTTTTATGATTTGTGCTTCACTGCTTCAGTCTTAACAGATGCAGCAATATAAGTTATTGCCATTTATAACAATATAAAACTATCACTGGAAAATCTATGAGGCTGCCAGGGAGAATATAGTACTTGACAAGGAGGTAAAGCAAAGACTACAGGGGGTTGCAAGCTTTGAGCTCAGAAATGAATATTAACTACTACAGTGGCTCAGCACTGCATCACAGTGGTTTTAGTAGTTTGCAGACTGTCACGCTACCACAAATGCAATAATTCACAGTAGTAGTATACTGTCCCCACCTGCCACAAGTAAGCTACAATAATTAATAATTGTTGTTGACCTCAAGGCTTTTTTACCCCTATTTGTAGTCTGCTTTACACTATGTGAATTATTGCCTGGGAGAAGAAGTGGTTGGACCATGCTATCTATGTCACATCAAAGTCATAGGGCCAAACTCAAGGCTGAACTAAATTCACTGTTTTCCTGTGTCTGTCACCCCTATAGGAAAGGAGGGGGGGGAGAGAGAGAGAGCTTTACAGAAGTGAGGCAATAGATAAGTAAGAAGGTAAGAATGACTATTTTGTATTTGCTTCCTTGTTGAATGGGTAATCAGTAGAAATAGCTTCTAAATGTGATAACATGATTAGAGTCTCATTTGTGAGCATCATCATCACTTTATTTTTAAAAAGTGCCCTTCCAGAGCTCAGGGTGCCCTTACAATTTAAAACATAAAATAACATATACACATAGACACATTTACAGATTTGTACATAATTAAAATATTCATAAAATCCACTGCAAATCATAAATCTAATGAGTGACTGCCTAGTACAGGCTTTTAGTATTATAGGCCAGAAAAGGCTAGGTAAATAAGTGGGTTTTTAAAGTTGTTTTAAAACTCACTACAGTCAGGCTATCTCATATCCGATGAGGTAGAGAATTCCACAGCGTCAGAGTCATAAAAGCAAAAGCTCTTCCTCCAGATGTCTTCAAACAGACTCTGGGAATCTCCAGAAATCCCTCGTCAAAGGATCGGAGCAGGCAGGAGGGGCAGTAAGGGATTTTGGTCCCTGGTCATGTAGGGCTTTGTAGGTCAGCAATGTGACCTTCAGGGTTATCCACCACTGTACTGCCAATCAGCGCAGTTCATACAGCACAGATATTATGTGCCTGGATCTAGGGGCTCCAGTTAACAACCTTACCATCACGTTCCGCACTAGCTGCAAGTGACAGATGTCAAACCCAGTAGCCCTAGGTAGAAGATGTTACAGTAATCAAGATGGGTGGTGAGACAGGCATGGACCAGAGTGGGAAGATCTTCAGTCTAAACCAGGTGTTTCACCCAAGCTATATTCCTAAGATGGTAAAAGGAAGATTTGGCTACAGCTGACACCTGAGCCTTCAAGGTCAGGCCCTCATCAAAAATTATACCAAGGTTATGCACCTGGTCTGAGACAATTAGAGGTATCCCTCCCAGCTCTAAACCAGAGGGCTGTCCAATCAGAGGCCTGGACGACCTATGATCTGGGTCCACGACCAATACCTCTGTTTTTCCGGGTTTAGCCTCAGCCAACTGGTGTTCATCCAGTCATGAATCTCAGCCAGACAGTTGTTAAACACTGATACAGTAGTTTCCTCCTGGATGGGCACAAAAGACATGTACAGCTGAGAATCATTTGCATACCTATAGCAGTGAAAACTCAGACCATACCATCTTATAATGTCTCCCAGTGGTAGCATGTATACTGCGAACAACATGAGGGACAATACCTAGCTTTGCAGCACCCCACAGAGCAATTTATGGGGGGGAGCCAAGAAATAACTCCCCGATACCACCCTCTGAGATCTGCCCTTGAGGAATGATTCAAACCAACTGAGGACTGCCCCCCCCAGTTCACAGAAGAACCGTAGGTGCTTGAGGAGTACCCCATGGTCCATAGTAGCAAATGCTGCCAAGACATCCAGGAGAACCAGAATGGTATGGGATCTCCAATCTCTAGCCATCAGGAGATCATTTAGTACCCTGACCAGGGCTGTCTCAGTGCTGTGCCTTTTCCTAAAATCTGACTGTGGAGGGTCGTTGATATCATGGCTTGTTAAATGATCCTCCAGCTTCAGGGCGACCACCTTATCAACAACTTTACCCATAAAAGACATGTTACAGACTGGTCTGTAGTTGGCTGGGGAGTCAGGATCTAAGGAGGGCTTTTTCAGGAGGGGTAGAACAACTGCCTATTTAAAGGGCAGGGAGAGTAAAAGCAGTAGTGCAGGAATCAAGTGCCTAGACCTCAAAGGCCCAGCACCCCCTTCTACACATGCAGAGGGATGGTGGTTTATAAGGGCTTGTGGTGTTTATAGGTCCCACTCAGCACATGCCAAGACCTCTGCACATCCCCAGCTATCGCAGATGGCCCCTCTGCACCAAGCCACTCGCATGGCTACACTGGCAGCCTGGATGGGCTGGGCCAGGGGGTAGGTGCAACAAGCTGAATTCTGGAATCAATATCCACAGTGTGGAGTGGCAGTGGAGGGGGTGGTTGCTGCAGCTGTATCCAGGGGTAAGTTGTTTTCCACTGTGTGAGGCCACAGCACCACATTGTTCACACACCACATTTTGGTGCTCTCTAGGTGCGTCACCTCCATGACACTGACTTTATTTTTGGGGTTGCATCTTTCCATGCAATTACATTTCACATCCACAGTGTGGCATTTGAAGTTGTAACTTATGCACAAGCACTAGTTCTACTGTGCTTTACCTGCTCTTCCATGTAGGGCTCTGGCTATTTAGTATTGGAATACTATGTCATTTCATGGACACCTGTGCAGTATGGTATGTATAACATAGAAACATAGACTTTGATGGCAGATAAGGACTGCTTGGCCCACCTAGTCTTCCCATTTACCTACCTATAGGATAAGCTGCAGTTAACCAACAACCTATTTCTTCCTACCTCGCACAAGAATTGTCTTATGTCTGTCCCATGCATTCTTGAATTCTCCCACAGTTTTAGACCCCACAACCTCCTCAGGAAGGCTGTTCCATGCATCCACCACCCTCTCTGTGAAAAAATACTTCCTCACATTGCCCCTAAGCTGTCCCCCCTCTATCTTAAAATTGTGTCCCCTTGTTCTTGCACATCTCTTTTTCTGAAAGATGCTACCCTCTTGGACTTTGTTCCACTAAGGTACTTACAAGTTTCTATCATGTCCCTTCTCTCCCTTCTTTCCTCAAGGGTATACATATTAAGCTCCTTTAGTCTCTCCTCATATGGCTTCTTTTGCAGACCCTGCACCATTTTAGTTGCTCTCCTCTGAACTGCCTCCATCCTGTCTATGTCCTTGTGAAGATGGGGTCTCCAGAACTGGATGCAGTACTCCAGATGGGGTCTCACCAACTGTCTGTCCAGAGGGATAACAACTTCTTTTTTTCTGCTGGTGATGCCTCTCCCTATATATCCCAGTATCCCCCAGCCTCCTCTACTTTCTTCTCACATTGCTAACTAACCTTAAGGTCATCTGATATGATTACTCCCACGTCCCTTTCCATTCTTGTTGTTGTTACTACCTTCCTCCAATTGTGTGATCTTCCTCAGGGTTTTTGTTTCCCAGGTGCATTAATTTGCACTTCATTGCTTTGAATCCAAGCTGCCATACTTCTGATCATTCCTCCAACCTTGCCAAGACCCTTCTTATCCTTTCCATGCCTCATTGAGAATCAAATGTGTACTGCTTGAAAAGACACGGGGACATTTTGGATGCCAATCTATGTGTAAATACAGTACACTAAGAAATGCTATAGTTACAGCTGCTTTTGCATGATATCATGTCTTTGAAACTCCACAAAATTGGAACACATTTTAGAAAATACTGCAAATTAGAACAGTTGGAATAACCAGTAATCTTACAAAATGAATCAAGTTCAATATTAGTTTTTATATGTTTACAAACTCTTATTATTTCTTATTGTGTTATTATTCTTCAAGCACTTAATATTTCTTATTGGTTTTATTGTATGCCTCCTGACAATCGTGAATACCTCATGGCATATGGCACTTGGTATGGACTTCTTTTCCCTTCTACCAATTTAAATTTTTCTCCAGGACTGATACTGATGATCAGGAACATGTATTTTATGAAGCCACATCATCAAACATACTATCACACACGTGTCCCACACTTTGTTAACTACTGTATAGCACACAGTTTGTGCACTAAACAGATGTTCATTCAAGAGAGTGTTTGCAGGTCATTAAGTGCTCCAGGGATGAAGAAGGGCACTTCAAAGTTATGGTTTCCCTGAAATTTCTGACAGTGACTGTAATTTTTTTACATTGTCAACTAAAGAGCACAAACTAGTACTGCAGTAGGATGACTTTGAGTTTGCAATCCCCACAAACAGAGAGTGACACTTGGTCCCCTTGACAGCATCATAATTAAGTAGAGGGAAGTACTTGTCATCCTATTCAGAATGCAATGAGAGGCCCACAGACACATATGCAACCACTAAATGAGGAATAGGAACACATGGACAAGAAACAATGGATAGAAGATGAAAGGTTGCACAGGAGCAGGAATGGACCCTTCCACAGCATTTTACTGTACTTATTCAAAGTGTACTTGCTCCACATCTGCTATAAAATTCCAATGCTTAGAGTAACCATATTGTACTTTACAGTGTACAGTACATACTGTAACTGTGGCTCACTTGAATATACACCCCCAAACTCTAGGTGCAGTTGTGTGACATTTTAGAAAAACCCAAAAAGAATCCCCCTTCCTCGAAAGATGCAAATCAGAGTTTCAAAGTTTGGAGTAAGACAAACTACAGTATATATAAAATTAAGACATCTATGGCATTCAAAAAGTTCAGATTAAAATATATATAATTACTAAACTCATAAAAGTTCTCATCAAAATTACAAAAAATCAGAGTGAGAGAGAGAGAGAGAGTGAGAGAGAAAGCCCATTGTGCAAAAGAAGCAGCTGCAAAGTTATGTTTCTTACCATTGCAGAATAACATTCTAAAATGTTGTCCTTGTCAACAGAGAACCTTATATTGCCTCACATTGGCTTTAGCCAGACTTCTCTAGGTTTTGAAAGTCAGGGGCAATAGAAGATCAAGTGATATACAGATAACCTGTTATTTTGGTTACATTTACAGAAAATCTGATCTAATGATTATCTCACTTGTTTTACAGCACCCCCCCCCCCTTTCTAATTGTTCCAATCAAAATCTACAATATGCAGCATTAGAGTTTAAGTATTTGTAATCTCCTTGGAGACCTGAAGCACATGATACATTCTAGGTGTAGGAACAAAACTAATTTGAGTTAAATATGTTATTATAATATTATTATATTCTTATTTGTTATTCTATATCCTTATATTGGCTTAATTATTAAGTCCTATAAATGTTTCTGATCAAATTAATGTCTAAATAAATCTTTAAAACAAGGGCAATGCTGCTTAAGGCTTGAATACTAAAACACAATAATGATGCCTTGAAAAGACAATACAGCATATATGGTCAACTTCAAAAAAAGTGTTTCTAGGATAGTCTGTTTAAATTGAATGGCCTCTTCCAATTAGTAGCAGAAGAGCTTGAAACTTTACATAATTTACAACCTTGTTTTTCAGTACCTGCCAGAGCACATCTTGGAGGTTAACATAGATTTAGACTGGCTTTAAGAAATGGAGGGCCAGATATTCAAAACTTTGCCCCGGGTCTAAATTAGCATTGCCCGGTTGGCAAACTTAGCCTGGAGCACAAACCAGGCTATATTAAAAAGGAACTAGCCCGGTGCTAATCCTGCTGAATATAGTAGTCTAAAGGAAGCCAGGCAAACCAGTCTGGAAGTGCAGGGCAAAAATAGCCCTGGAATAAGACAGCACTGAATATAGCATCAAGGAAGTGCAAACTGCAACTGCAGCTCATTAGACTCTGTAGCAAGCCAGTGTTGCAGGTGGAGAACATTGTGTGTGATTGCACAGAGATGTCTCACAGCTACTGCAAAACACACCTATCAACCTCCTGCCTCATAAATCAGAGACAAGGCTTAAAACAAACAGGGACAAAGGTTTAAAATCAGGGACACACCTTAAAAAATGATGATATCCACTCAGGAAGCTGGTAGAATAAGTGGTTTAGTGTCAAATGCATTTTCTAAGGAAGAACACATCAGTAACATTAATGTTTGACATTACTGTATGCTTACAACCCCCACTGTTAGGTCACAGAAACACCTTTGAGGTAAAATCAGGGAAGTTCCTGAAAATCAGGGACAGTTGAGAGGTATGACTGCGAACAACAATGTAAGCCACACACTGCAGAACTGTGCTATGCTGAAGTGAGGTTTGCCCTGGGTTAACCTGACTGCAAAGTGCTAACACATTAACCCAGTGCAAACTGGTTAGCCTAGGGAAAACGGGAGCTATATTCAAAGCTCCTATGCAAATGAGCCTACTTAGGTAATCTGTGGGCAGACAGGTATATTTGCATCTCATTAGATGCTGCTTAGCATACCTTATCATGCAGTTTGCCCGGTGCTACTGCATGGAGCACAAAGCCTTTTGGTAGGAATGGAAGTACAGGCTGGATGCTGCAGGCCAGGGCATGCCCACAGCATCCCCTGTTGGTCGGAATGGAAGCACAAGCTGGATGCAGCTGGATCTGTGTGCTGGAAGGCACAGTTAGTGCATACATACTTCCCAACCCCTTGCCTCATGAATCAGGGACAAGGCTTATAAACATCAGGGAACAAAGACCCAGAATCAGGGACACATCCTAAAATGTGGTACTATTCACTTAGAATGCTGATAAGGGATCTGTGATAAGATGCATCCTCAGAAGAGGAACAAGTCTGTAACTTTAATGTGTAACATTATTGTGTGAGTATATTCCCCACTGTTCTGTCACAAAACCACAACTTCTATGAGGGACTGAGGAAAATATGAAGGCAACATCAGGGACAGTTGTGAGGTATGGGTGCATACAATGCACCCATGCATACATGTGCCTGTTATACACCAGTTTCCCTAGTAGTCTAGTGGTCCCCCCAACCCCAGCATGAATCCTAACCCCCATCCGATGTAATTAAAATAGATTTTACCTAGTAGTCAAATGGTTCCCCCACCCACCAAGCATGATGCCTGACCCTGTAGCCACGGTAATAGAATAATTGCTCTGGTGTTCTAGTGGTTCCCCCACCCCCAAGCATGATCCCGACCCCCATAGCAGTGGTAATAGAATAATTGCCCTTGCGTTCTAGTGGTCCCCCCAACCCCTAAGCACAATGGGCTGTAATGCCTCTGCTAGGTGTTGTGTCACCTCTGCTAGGTTTTATATCTCCTCTACTAGAGACTGTATCACCTCTACTATGAGCTGTGTTGCCTCTGCTAGGAGCTGTATCTCCTCTGGCTAGGGATTATATTGCCTCATCTAGGGGCTGTATCTCCTTTGTCTGGGGCCTAATCACATTTGCTAGTGGTTATATCTCCTTTTCTAGGAGCTGTATATCCTCTGCCAAGGTATCCAGTTAAAACTTGCAATGGTAATTGCACATGTGATTATAGCACGTACATATCAGCACGTACAATATTAGTGATCCCTCTTTAAAGCATGTTACTTTACAGAGCATACTGGAAATGATTTGTGTGGTTTGTTTTTTTACAAGCTCTCAAAACTACAAATAAACACACAAAATGCCACTGTGGATGCCAACAATACGACTAGTGCTGGCAATACTTATTACTTTTGTTTCCTTCATACCTTGATATGGGACACTAAACATACTGGAAGTTATTCATGTTTTTACTGACGAGTTGCTATACATGCTCGCATAACCACAAATAAGCACACAAAACACTGCTGTGAAACCCAAAAATAAACATGCCAACAATATGAACGGTACTAGGAATATTTACTACTTACTAATTTTGTCACTTTCCTTTGATATGGGGACACTAAACACCTGGTGCATCTCTCCTAAATGTTCCCTGCATTACGCATTCTGCACATTATTTGATACCCTTTTCCTCCAGAAGTAAACACGGCAAGTTACATTGCACTATGAGAGAAAGGCAATCTTTATTTAACTCTTTATTTAAACAAATGGAAATACCACATCAAATCCTTTTGAGATCAATCAAAATCAATGTGCCACTGAAACTGTTTAAATTGTAAGCAGTGCTGTGTGCCTGATGCTGAAAATTATAGGCTAAGTGCTGGCGTGGTTGATCAGTGGTGTTATTAAACTTTGCAGATAATACTACAAAGCTTGATCATTTATGCTGAAGTGTTATGTTTTTTAACTTTTATAAGCGAGCACTAGAATTGTTGCTGCCATAATTGCTTGATGCTATTTTGAGTAGTGCTCATGCATGCCGCAGTCAGCAGCCAGCTGTGGTGGTGAGAGGAGGGCTGAGCTGGTCACCAGCACTATACCTAGTCAGAGATAAAGCCCATCATGCTGAGGAGATGAGGGGACCACTAGAACACCAGGGCAGTTATTCTATTACCGCAGCTACGGGGGTCAGGATTGTGCTTGGGGGAACCACTAGAACACCAGGGAAAATTATTCTATTACTGTAGCTACAGGGGTCAGGATCATGCTTGGAGGGTGGGGGACCACTAGAACACCAGGGCAAATTATTTTATTACTGTGGCTACAGGGGTCAGGGATCATGCTTGGGGGGTTGGGGGGACCACTAGCACACATGGGATTAATGTGCTTATTGAGGCTACCAGGGCTCGGGGATCATGCTGGGGGGGCAACACTGCATTACCACCAGGTTTTTGTCAGTGGTATTTAGCACTGCGGTACAGGTCACACTAATGCCTGTAGCATGGCTCTATACATTTGAATATGCCGTGCAGCCAGCATTCATGGCCACTCCCCTAACTCACACTCCAGCATACATTTACTTTTAGTGTTGGTGCTATCACACAGCACCGGCACTGTTAGGGCTTCTGGATATTGCAACCTGGTGTAAATCCAGCACTGTTCGAGTGCTAAGGCCTTGCACTAGGTGCCATGCTTTGAATGTGTCTTAAGACTTTTATTTATAGAGAATATACAAAAACTCTGATACATTTCAAAATTATACAGGTTATTGAAAATGCATGTACCTACCCAGTGACTAAGTTTTAAACCCATCAACAAAGTGTATTATGAGCTATTTACAGAAATCTGTAGCCTCAAAACTGTTTAAAACATATTGACAAGTTTGGCATCTGTAGTAAGCTGGCCTTGCCACCTTTTCAGTGGAATAAGGGTAAAGTGTTTATCTAATAGAAACAACTAGTCGGGTGGATTATAAGCCTCTGGATAGCTACATGATGTCACAGTTCATTTACTTTGAACAGAGGAAATCCCTGTCTTAAAAAAGTTTGCTAAATTTATATAGTTCCTAATAATAGCAAGTATGCCAAAGTAACATAATTTTAAACAGGAAAAAATGTACTTCTGAAATCTGTAAATACTTTTTAGATATCTATAAAGGAAAAAGTTTTATGATGCTTTTATAAATTATAGATTTTATATTAGGACTGGCACCATCAGGTTTGGTCTCAAATTAATCCTCTCTTTAAGTTGCATCTAAAAATGTGAATTTTATATATGTACCGAAGTGCATATGGATGCAAGAAAGAAAAGTTGTTTTATATCAAAAGTAGTTTTTCTGGATGTGGCCATATTGATAAAAAATGGCTTAGGAGGGGCTAACAGTAACACCCTCAATGAGTGCTCAGACCAATCATAACTTGATGGTGATGTCACCCAGTAAGTGGGACATAAATGGGATGCTGGCAAAACCAACCCAGAACTGCTTAATTCTTTGGTGTGTAAAGACCTGTGTTCAATGTCCTGACACTTTTGGATGAGCTTGGAATTATTCTAGACTAAAAGCCTGAAGCCACACCTGCTGGGAACATTTTTTGGGCTTTAACATTGCCACTGCAAGGAGTGATAAACCAGCCTGAAAGCCTGCACAACTCTGCCAGAGGTCCAGCTCCTGAAACTGACTATTACAAAAAGGACTTTCTTCCAGTATTGGATTAAGCAAGGCCTATGTTTTGCATACTAAAAATCTGGACTAAAAGTAATGTTTTGGAATTTCTGTTAAAAGCCAAAACAAGAGACTGACTTTGTAATTTACCAGCCAGCAAGCTTGCAGTGCTGTTAAATAGCAGTGAGTCCAGAGTTGCAGGTTCAAAAGTATAAATGAACTAAAACAGAAAAGAGTCACAGAGTCCAGTTACGCAAAACAACATTGATGTCCACAGGGAGATATCTTTCTAAAGACTGTGCTGAACTGCTAAAATCTTGTTGTCTAATTTTTCCCACTAAATCCTAAAGTGAATTTTGATAATTTGTGATGTCAAGTAAGAAGAATCCAGCCTGCATTGCTTCATTGATGTCAAAAGACTCTACAGTTCCAGGTTCAAGGGAATAAGACAGCAGACTAAAGCCAAACTCATCGCAAAGGACATTTGTCATCCAAAACCAAAAGTTCTCACCAAGACTTTGAAAGCTAAAAAATAGAAAACCAAATCTACAGATAACTAAAACATAAGTATTCCTTTATCTTACTATTAGTACTTATTTGGCTATCTGCGGTGATAACTTAGTGCATTTTAGTTCCAAACCTTGGGTGTATGGTTAAGCTTGAATTTAAATCTAATAAAAATACCTTTTTCATACTATAAAGTTTAAGCAAGCATCATACCAAGATAATCTAAAACACTATTTTAATGAATTACAAGTTCTCATAGTAAAAAAGAAAAGGTCATGCTATTCATAAGTATGCTGAAGAAATAGTATAAACTGTCATTTATTATGCTAAATATTGCTTATTTATTTACATTGCTTATTGCTGAAATTTGTTTTATTTATTTTATATGATTTACTTGATTTTCTAAAATCTGTTTTGTTTACATTACAATTTATGTTTACATTACTTTTATTATGCTTAATACTTATGCTAGTTATGAATATTTAGTACTTGTACATATGTGAATAAAATATATTTATCTCTTATATAATCCAAAGTGTGGCAACAGTGTTTTTCACCATCATTTTTGAATCTGGAGAGCACAGGATAATATCATATGTACATATTTACTTCTGGTAATTTATTAAATAATTTTTGGGTAAGGCCTGAGGTGAATCCAAGTGCATCATTATAAAAAGTGATATTATAAGCCTTTGTTCCGACATCTTTGGGGTTCTCATTTATGAGATGATTGTTAGTGAATAACAGCTCACACTTAGGTTGTATGAAAAATAAATATTATTACAGTTATTGTTTGCAAGTTACTAAATGAAACAAGTAATATTTTTCTGTTCTTGTTCTTGAGGATTTCATGATAAAATTACCCCTAGATAGCGAGAAAAGACATAAAGAAGTAATTATCTGGCAGGAAAGCTGCAAGGAAAAGGACTTTTGAAGTATCTCAAGGAAAATATTTGGTTCTTTGTTTAAAATTGTATTACATAGGCATTGTGATTACCATTGTTGTTTGAAGGATATTATTGTTAAAGTAGTGACTATTGTTACAAAACCATGTCAGTGCAAGGTTTGTGAGCAAGAGTTATACAATCTAAAGCAGTGATACATTCTTCAGTATTTTCCCAGTGTTCAGTTATGAGTAAGAAAGAAAGAATAATAGATTTTAAAAGAATGAATGAAAAATATTTAGAGCTAATTGATCAGCTAAATCATGATCAAATATGTTTAGCAAGGGAAGCAAGACAGTTAAGGGAACAACTACAAGAAAAATCACTGGAATATAGTAAATTCACAGGCCAAGCTGAGCTATTAGAAAAACAGTTAGATGTAAGTAATGTGAAAATATCTGATGGAGACGGTGTCCTAATCAACTTAAAGGCTGACATTGCTGCATTGAAAACCCTAAATGAACAGTTAAAAGAGCAGTGCTCAGCTGCAGAGGCAGAAAAGGCCAAAATATTAATGACTAATGAGAAGCTTAAAGAATGGGGCACAGCTTTGGAGAGGGAAAAAGCAAAATTAGAGCATGCTAATGAACGGGTTACCAATGAACTAAATGAAATGGTACAAATGTATAATGATGTAAGGGAGCAATATGAAAGAGTAAGAAACAGTGGGCAGACAGGGAAAGACACCTCTTAGTCAAATGGAAAGAGGAAACCTCGGAACAAAAAAGCATAAACTGTTCACCCCTAGGGTATCTACCACAGGGTAATGAACAAGAGGCTTGTCCTTCTTGGGATTTTCATGGTGCAGGACCCACAAATGGAACAGTCCCTTGTCAACCATACTCACCTGTTCATTCTAGTGTTGAAAAAGACTTAAAACAAGAAATAAGGCAAAAAGAGAAAATACATAAAGACAGAGAGATCAGTGCAGAAACAGAAAAGGAGGATAGCCAATGGAAAGAGTGGTGTACCCTTTTGGAGCAACACCTCTATAAACTAGAAAAAGAAGTCAGAGATTTACAGGCCCAAAATGGTGATACCAAAAGCAAAAGTAAAAATCATGTAAGAATAAATGCATCTGAGGAATCTGGCCCAGATGACTCCTCCCATGAAAATAAATATTCCTGTTCAAAAGAGGAACCACGTGGTAAGCATAAAAAGATATATAAAATTAGGCAAAAAGGAAGCCCTGATTCTGAAGGTGATTTATCTGACGGGTCCAGGAAAAATAAAAAGATTTCTAAAAAGGAACAGGGGTATTTAAAATCAAAAACTGTTACTCAAGCTTTGAAACTGGTAGGTGTGAGATATCATTCTAAATCTGCGAAAGGAGGCATTGAGCAGCATATTCGAAAACTAAAAGAGTGTTTTAAATCTGTGTGCATAACTGATGAGGGAGAACAGAGTTTTGTGATTAGTTGGTCTGTTGATGATCCTTGAGCAGAGTGGTCAAGAATGTCTAAAAACTGTAGAAACAAACCTGACAAACTGCATAAATTCCTAAAAAAGGAGTTTGGTAAATATCACACTAAAGGGGCAGCCAGATGTGCAGCCTACCAAATGCGGTGTGGGGCTGATCAAAGTCCTAGGAAATATTATTGCAGGCTAAAGGATGTGTACTTTGGAGCAGAAGATCAATCAGACAGAGATTTAGATGACTTCTGAGATGCATATTATCAAAGTTTACCCTCTTCTATCAGGACACAATTGGCACTTGAGCTTAACAGGAGGTCCAGGGACATCCAGACAGGCAAAACACATCTGGGACTCTGAAAAGGTGATAACTCCCCTCCACAGAAAAATGGAGGGGGTCCCAATCCCATGGTCCAAGTGTCTGAAGTAACTACCTGAGATACTTTGGCTATGGAAGAGGGTGAGCTATCCACCCCCCAAAAACAGGAGAAAAGGAAAGAAAAGAGGTAATAACACTCCACCAGGAAAAGCTGTAGAGCAGCCTAAGGCTGTGCCTGACTCCACAGTAGTAATCCAACCTAAAAACCCTGCCCAAGCTTCCCCTGTGATGGTTCCACCACCTCGCCCTGAGTCACAGCTCTATCAAACCCCTCAGCAATCCCCACAACCCCAGCCATACCAAAACCAAGGACCCTCCTATTGAGGTTATGATTCTGGTAGAGGACACGGCCAAGGGTATGACAGAGGATACAGCAATGGCTATAGGGGTGGTAGAGGTGCCTATAGGGGGCAACAAAACTATAACAATAAGCAAGATGGTTACAGGTTTCAAGACAGACCTCGACCTGGTTCCCCAGTCATGGAGAAAATACAGAAAATAAAGAAGGAGATGGGAGACTTAAAATTGCTGCTGCAGCATTTTGCCCCCCCCCACCTTCTGGGTTTCCTACACCTGTGCAGATCCCATCTGCAACCTCAAGCAACAGAGGAACCAGTAATAATGGCCAGTGACTAGAGCCTTCTGTCCTTCCTAATGCTGCCCAGGTTAATAAAATTGCAATTGCTAACAATGGTAATAAAACGGCTATAAAACTAAAAAAATTAGAGTGTTAAGGCAAAACCCGACCTTACCCTTGGAGTATCCCAAGTTACTGCTACAGGCAGTGTAGAGTGTCACAGTAAACCTGCCATGTTGCCAGGAGTAAAGAAAAGCAAATCCTACCTGGGCAACTTAATGCTTAAAGGGGGGGCAGGTAGGTTTTACTTTGACATCAACATTAAAAACAGTCATAAAGTCATAAAGCTTCAGTTGACTCTGGAGCGAAGGTTACCTTGATGTCCAAAAGCTTTTATGACAAACTGGGTGATGCAGTAAGTGATTGTAAGGTGTTAAAAACCCTCTCTGATGGCTTACAAATAGTAGGTTATGGGGGGGGGCTCAACAGACCCTAGGTAAAGTGTGGCTAAAACTGAGGTTTGGCAAAATGGAAGTCAACCATCCAGTGTATATCACTGATAGAACTGGGGATGATTTCTTAATTAAAAATTACCTCCTAAAAAGATTTTGGCCTATCATTGATTATTTACATGAAATCCTGTAGGCACAGGTAAACCGTCCCATTCCATTCCATTTGGGAAGAGTTTTAAGGTTGCTAAACAATCAAAATCATGTTATCTTAAAAAAAATGATGCAACGATTAAATTAAATTTTGTACTTTTGAATATACCTAACGTGTCTGTACTAGGTAATCCTGAAAATTTGGCTCCATAGAAAAGTAAAGCCCATTTTGTTTGTCTGTCAAAGCAAGAGGTGGCAAACTCTGAGATTAATGCAAGAGGAAGGCAGGTTAAAGGTGCCCATCAAAGCAGAGAATTTGCAGATCATAAATTCTGTGTTATGCTTAGGTTATAAGCACTGTTTCATAAGTATACTGTTTTACAACGTGTTAAAAAGGCAGAGGCCTAGTTTAACATGTGTAAAAAAATAGGAGTGGTTAAAAAATGTCCCATATCAGACCACTAGTGTAAAAAGCATAGGTATCTGTGCTTTAAACTTCCAAATAGGGCAAAAAAAGAAAATACAACACCCTGTAAAGGTAGTACAAGGCCTAAAATCTCCCATGTACCTGGGGTTAGACATCCTTGTATGAGTGGGTGTGTATGTTGACCTAGCCAATGATGTTATTTGGTCACAGATAAGGGGAGACCCTTACCCAATGAAAGTGACACCACAGGCCTTGCGGTCTGGACAAACTATTCCTCAAGTATGCCAGGTGGTAAATGAGTTCGCTGCAAGAATTCCAAGTAATGTCAAGGATTTCTCTCTTAGGGCTAATATAAAAAAAGGCCAAAAAAAGGCCTAACAAACTGCACTCTTTGTGCTTGACAAGCAACTTAGTAAAATGGGTTTAAAAATCCACTCAATACCTTGCTTGGACATGAGCAGCAGAGTATTGCAGCTCTTGGTACATAACCAAACAATAAAGCCTATCAATATAGCAGCTAACTGTGGGTTAGGGGTAGTGATAGGGAAATCCTTTTATGATTTGAAATTAGTTGTTCCAGTTATTGGGGAGTTACCAGACAACATTGTTCAGGATGACACAGATGAAAAATAAAGTCCATATCAAATGGTTTAATTGCTTTACAAAAGATTTGCCCAATAGATAAGAACAAAATACAGGCATGTAAAGTTATAAATAATTACCTTGTGCTGTCCACTATGGTTAATGAAACAAAACAATTTAAAGAGATTCATGTAATTGATGCTAAAAATGTTTCTCAGTTAATAAAAGAAGAGGTAAAAATTTACCTTTCCCAGATTTAAAAAAAACCCAACAAATTAAAGCATCAGTGCAATGAAAAAAGTTATTCCAAAAAGCTAATTTTCTGTTATAATTATGAAAAATATTGACAGAACTGTTCATTTGGGGTTTCTGATTGCGTCCTATGCTGTGTACTGTACATTTGCATTTTTGACTTGATTCTTACTCTCCTCAGGTCCTCAATATACTTTCTATGCAAAAATGTGGAGGCCATCTTTTTTTCTAGAGAAATAATTACTTTACAACCTTTATAAAATTCTTAAATGATTATGAAAACTGAAAATGATACCACCAAAATAAACCTGAAGACATCTGGCATTGTTTAGGAAGAAAAAATGATAGGGTAAACTGTTGTCCCATTTTCATTGTACTGCTGCTTTAAGAAAGCCATGCAAAATTGTAATTGTGAAAAGGAAGTAAAAAAAAAGTTTGTAAAATGTTCCTTCAATTCAAGGACATGTTAGCAAAAAATGCTCATAATTGTGGGGTAACTGACCTCCATGTTACCAGGGTACCTACCGACCCTAGTAAAGGTCCAGTTTATGTATGCCAGTACAAAATGCTTCTAGCATCTTATAAACATATACAAGAGATACTGGATACCTTAATAAAGCAAGGAATTATAAGACAGGTAAACTCTATTTATAATTCCCCCGTTTGGCCTGTACTAAAACCCACAGAAAAGTGGAGACCCGCTATTGACTATAGAAAGTTAAACCAACAGGTGCCTTTATTTCACTGGCCCATGACATATTTGGACCAAAGTTTGGCCAAAGTCCAAGGTGCCAAATATTTCACTACCCTAGATATAGCAAATGAATTCTGGACATTAAAAGTAGACCCAAAAGATTACTACAAACTGGCTTTTACCTTTGAAAGGAAACAGCACACATGAAATAGGTGTCCTTTTAGGTATTTGAATTCACCGGCAGATTTCAATATCTTTCTGCACAAGGCCATGCCTGATGCAGAAAACAGAGGAAATCTAGTTTATGTGAATAATGTACTAATCAAAAGCAACACTTTTAAGAAACACCTAGCGATGGCCACCTATGTGTTAAACCTGCAAAAAGCTGCTGGTGCCAAGTTGTCCTTACCAAAGGGGCAATGGTTCAGAGATAGGGTAAACTTTCTTGGGCATGAGGTTGGTCCTAATGGGCTTCATTCTCAGTATACCAAAGCTGAGGCCATCCAAAAAATTGGTCCACCTAAAACTTTAAAAGAGTTACGCAGTTTCCTAGGGATCTGTAACTGCTCAAGACAGTTTATCCAAGATTATTCAGAAATTACCTGTCTTCTCACCAGGCTGCTAAAAAATTCAGAACCCTGAGTGTGGAGAAGGAGAGCAAGAAACAGCCATACAAGGTTTAAAAGATAGTCTGAGTCAAGCACCATGTCTTGCTTACCCACAAATGGATAAGATTTTTATCTAGAGGCAGGACATACTAGTAGCAGCATCATTGCAGTGTTATATCAAAAACATAATTCAGACAAATGTGCTATTGCTTATGCAAGTAAAACCTTAAGTGATGTTAAAAAAAGGTTTTCAGATTGTGAAAAGACATTGTTTTCCACCATATGGGCAGTACAACGGTTCAAAACTTACATTTGCGGTAAAAAAGTTGTTGTAGAGACTGGTCACCAACCCCTTACCCTTCTGGGGAGCCAAAAGCTTACGAATGGTAATGTGTCTAGCAGCAAAATTGTGGCCTGGACCTTAGCACTCCAGGGCATACCCCTAAAGGTTAGGTATGCAGAAAACAAAAATAAATACAGTAGCTCAAGGGTTAGCAAACCTATAGATGCACAACTGTACTGTAGATGAACTTCCAGTACAAAACCCTGACTTATCTCCTGAGTTGGATATGGCGTACCAACATAACAGGCACCACCACTATGATGAAAACATGTGTAAAAGTTTGCCTAAAGCCTATGTTTATGGTTGTTCATTCCAGCAAGGTAAAAATCAATGTTCTGTTTTAGGAGTGGTATGGCAGGATAATGTATCATGTACTCCTATCAAGTACAAGCTTGGTCCTAAGTCTAACCAATATACAGAATTGGTAGCCACCTATATAGCGGTACCAACCACAGTACAACATAAGTTACAAGACATTGTAATTTGTATTAACTCTGATTATGTTAGGCAGAACTTCCTTACACATTTACCAGGGTAAAAGGTAAATGATATAATCAATTCAAGAGGCAGTAAGGTGATGCATGCAGACCTTATCTTAGCCATAGATCAGTTGGTTCAGAAACATAGGTTGGTTGTTTATTGAAAAAAGATAAAAGGACACTCCAAAGTTCAGGGACCAGATAAAACAAAAAATAACCTAGCAGATGCTCTGGCTAGGGAGGGCACTTTAAGCAGAGAAAAATAAATGGAATTTTTGCTTTTGGTTTACAACAAACAGAGAAAAATAAAACTTTGTCCTTCCTGTCCAGGCTAAGGTGAATGCGTTTACCCACAGACAAAAGCAGCAGGAACAAAAACTGAGGTTCTACACCTGTATAGTAAAAAAAACTGACTTTGATTTAGTAAAATGCAACAAGAGGATAAAGTGGTAAAAAAATGTCATTGTTTCATTAAGGATCCCACTAAAAGCATGATTTCTGACAATGACCTACAGGATAGCTGGGACCTAAGAGTTATGTATAACCAAAAGCAAAAATTCCAATTAAGAAATAATCTCTTGGTAAGGACTGGTAAAAACCCACATGAGGTCCAATGGGTGGTTCCTTTAGGCCACAGGAAAATTATGTTACAACATGCCCATGATAAACCATCAGGAGCACATAGGGGATAAAAAAAAACTTATAAAACTTTAAAAGAGATAGCCTACTTGCCCTACATGTATGATAATTTTGCAGGGTATGTACAAGGGTGTATAACCCGTTGAAAGTTCAAACCAGCCACTCCCAAACATAGAGCACCACTACAGTCAAAAGGCATCGCTATGCCTTGGTCAAACATCCAGATTAACTGGATTGGTCCTGTTACCAGATCTTCAAGAGATAACCAATACCTTTTGACAGTTACTTGTCTGTTCACAAAATGGATCAAGTGCATACCTTCTCCAAATAACACTGCTGAAACCACTGCTTTCTTACTAATAAACCATGTATTTAGTCATTACCATTAAGAGTAGAGTCTAATAGAGGTTCTCATTTCACAGGAGAGGTAATAGAGAACGTGTAGAAAATTCTAGAAGTACAAAAAAAAACTACATGTGTCCCACCATCCACAGTCATCTGGACAGGTGAAACGCATTAACTAAACAATTGTGTATATGCTGAAGAAATATATCAGTTCTTCAGGAAAAGATTGAAATGTAAAGTTACCACTGGTATTAATGGCCATACGGGCTACTCCTAATAAGTCTACAGGTGTTCTTCCTTTTAAAATAATGACAACAAAACAGAGGGGTGTTACCTTTACATCTCCTGCATACCACAGGAAATGTAAATTCAGCATGTGCCACTACAGCACATAAATATGTAACCCATTTAAAACAGCATTTGCAAAAGACTTTTGCATTTACTCAAAAAAAACTTAAAAAAGTGCTAAAGCTTCTAAGTCATATTATGGCAAAAACACTAGTACAAACAAGTATCAAACTGGTGATAAAGTGGTTTACTTTAACTACCGTAGAAATAAAGCCAAGGTTAAAAAGTTTCTTCCAAGTTGGCAGAAACCCTTTGTAACCACTGACAAAATGTAACCTGTAGCCTACCAAATTAAACTAAAGCATAAAAGCACTGAAAAGGTATTACCTAAATGGGTTCATATTAATCAGTTAAGGCAATATCGTAAACACAATAAAACAAGTGAAAATGTTGTAAATAAATCTATGAGTGGTGATCAGAAATTAGAGTCTAGCTAAAATGTTAATTATAACGCTGATTTTTAAAGTTAATAAACAAAAAAAATTGTTGTATGTCTAAAATGTTTAACAATGTTAAAAATGTTATTTTAAAAGTGTACATAATTGTAATCATGTTTAATAGCATTAGTTCATGTAGTACTGTACATCAATCTATGCAAAATAGTATATCTCCAATAATGTCATCAAGTGATGTCACATCCTATAATGTCATATGTGATAATGTAATGTGCTGATGATGTCATAAGTTACCACAGGATTATGCCACTTTGTCTTTTGTGTTTTGTTTTCTCTGCAATGCTCAAAACCACATACCCATACATAGTAAAATTATAGTTTTAAATTGCAAAATGCATTTTTGAGGTGCTTTTTAATTCGAAAGGGGGAATGTAGAAACAAAACTAATTTGAGTTAAATATTTTATTATAATATTATTATATTCTTAATTGTTATTCTATATCCTAATACAGTATTGGCTTAATTATTAAGTCCTATAAATGTTTCTGATGAAATTAATGTCTAAATGATTCTTTAAAACAAGGGCAAAGCTGCTTAAGGCTTAAATACTAAAATAAAGTAATGATGCCATGAAAAGAAAATACAGCATATATGGTCAACTTCATAAAAAAAAGTGTTTCTAGGATAGTCTGTTTAAATTAAATGGCCTCTTCCAATTAGTAGCAGAAAAGCTTAACACTTGTCATAATTTGCAACCATGTTTTTCTGTACCAGCCAGAGCACATCTCAGAGGTTAACATAGATTTAAACTGGATTTAAAAAATTAAAACTTTTATTTATAGAAAATATACAAAAACTCTAATACATTTCAAAATTATACAGGTTATTAAAAATGCATGTACCTGCCCAGTAAATAAGTTTTAAACCCATCAACAAAGTGTATTATGAGCTATTTACAAAAATCTGTATGCCAAAGTAACATCATTTTTAAACAAAAAAAAAGTACTTCTGAATTCTGTAAATACTTTTTAGATATCTGTATAAAAAAAGTTTTATAGTGTTTTTATAAATTATAGATTTTATATTAGGAGTGACCATCATGTTTGGTCTCACATTAATCCTCTCTTTAAGTTGCATCTAAAAATGTAAATTTTATATATGTACAAAAGTGCATATAAATGCAAAAAATATTGTTTTATATCAAAAGTAGTTTTTTTCTGGATGAGGACATATTAATTTAAAATGGCTTAGGAGGGGTTAACAGTAATACCCTCAAAGAGTGCTCAGATCAATCATAACTTAATGGTGATGTCGCCCAGTAAGTAAAACATATATGAGATGTTGGCAAAGCTGGCCCAAAACAGCTTAATTCTTTGGTGTGTAAAGACCTGTGTTCAATGTCCTGACAATTTTAAATGAGCGTAAACTTATTCTAGACTAACTGCCTAAAGCCACACCTGCTAAAAACATTATTTGGGCTTTAACATTGGCACCACAAGTAGTGCTAAACCAGCCTAAAAGCCTGCACAACTCTGCCACAGGTCCAGCTGCTAAAACAGACTCTTACAAAAGGACTTTCTTCCAGTATTGGATTAAGCAAGGCCTATGTTTTGATACTAAAAATTTGGACTAAAAGTAATGTTTTGAAATTTCTATTAAAAGCTTAAACAAAAGACCGACTTTGTAAATTACCAGCCAGCAAGCTTGCAGTGCTGTTAAATAGCAGTGAGTCCAAATTTGCAGGTTCAAAAGCAAAAATTAACTAAAACAGAAAAAAGTCACAGAGTCCAGTTACCCAAAACAACATTGCTGTCCACAAGGAAAGGTCTTTCTACAAACTGTGCTAAACTGCTAAAATCTTGTTGTCTAATTTTTCTCTTTAAATGCTAAAGTGACTTTTGATAATTTGTAACATCAAGCATAAATAATCCAGCCTGCATTGCTTCATTGATGTCAAAAGACTCTACAGTTCCAGGTTCAAGGGAAAAAGACAGCAGACTAAAGCCAAACTCACCACAAAGGACATTTGTCATCCAAAACCAAAAGTTCTCACCAAGACTTTAAAAGCTAAAAAGTAAAAAAAAACACATCTACAGGTAACTAAAACATAAGTATTCCTTTATCTTACTATAAGTACTTATTTGGCTAGCTGGGGTGATTAACTAAATGTATTTTTGCTCCAAACCTTGGGTGTAAGGTTAAGCTTAAATTTAAATCTAAAAAAAAAACATTTTTCATACTATAAAGTTTACGTAAGTATCATGCCAAGATAATCTAAAACACTAGTGCAATAAATTGTAAGTTCTCATAGTAAAAAAGTAAAGGTCATCCTATTCATAAGTATGCTAAATATTGCTTATTTATTTACATTGCTTATTGCTAAAATGTGTTTTATTTGTTTTATATGATTTACTTAATTTCCTAAAATCTGTTTTGTTTACATTACAGTTCATGGTTACATTACTTTTATTATGCTTAATACTTATGCTAGTTATAAATATTTAGGACTAGTACATGTATAAATAAAATATGTTTATCTCTTATATAATCCAAAGTGTGGCAACAGTGTTTTTCACCATTATTTTTAAATCTAAAGAGCATAGGATAATATCACATGTAAATATTTATTTCTGGCAATTTATGAAATAATGTTTGGGTAAGGCTCGAGGTAAATCCAAGTGCATAATTATAAAAAGTGATATTATAAGCCTTTGTTCCAACATAGGTACAGGTAAATGCATTTAATAAAAATAAAAAGACACAAACAATGGAAATTAAATGAAAAAAAGGACATGAAAATGTCTGGGTAATATGATGCCCATACTATTGTGCAGAAGGGGTCTGCCACAGCGGCACACTATGCACTCACACACTGCCATGCTCAGTGATACAGTACCTACTGAATGCCAGTGCTGATACTGACTCCAGTTCCAAGCAGTACCCTTGTTTTGGAGATGTGGAGAAATACAGAAACATAGAATTTGATGGCAGAAAAGGATCACTTGCCTACCTAGACTGCCCATTTTTTCCTCCCTATTTCTGCAGAGTAGACCCTACTTACTTGATCTACATCTCTTTCTTCCTCCCCACCAACCCTCCCGGGCCTGGATGGATTTTTTGCAGATCACATTATCAGAGATATTATGTTATTACTGTGGCCCATTTACAGTGTATCAAGATCGCACTTTTTGTGAATAAATATAACAAACATTTTACTGGTTTGCCTTGGTTTGCTTCACTTTTCCTGAAAATCTACTGTAGTAAAACTCCATTTTTAGAGCTTACTTGGTCTGTCTTTGATTTATTTCCTTTACAAGTAGAGTGTATATAGTTAAAGCAGACATGGTACATAAGCTTGAATGGTGATACCAAACTGGAAAAACGTAAGCGTTTTAAATCTGAGGTCTTTTATTACAGTTTTTAAGGGTTAATTTCTGCACATCTGGTTAGGTGCCCATAAGCAAAGATATCTGGCTCCCTGAAGACAGAATTATCTGAGCCTGTGCATTGGGTACACTAGCAAGAAGTTCACAGTTTGAATCCTTCCAAGACTTGAGACCAAAGGTTGATTCAAATCCACAAAAACAGACAAGAGGGTTACCTTGTTCTGTTAACTGTTCACAAGACTGTGCTCAGAGGATGGCACTTTGGGAGTAGAGGGCTGACCTGCTGAGTGGGTTTGTGACAGATTGGTTGGCAGTGATGGCATAATTTTGGTATCACAAGCTTTTATTTTTTAGCATGTCAGCTTGAGACCATAGCTCACTTGCAAAGAAAGAAAGAGTCAGACATTTATTTTTAAAAAAGAAACAGAACTATATCATTTGACGTACAGTCAAGTTCCTACCCATTTTATTTTTTTTCCTAAAGTGCAAATCAGAGTAGCAGTAGGTAGGAAAAATGGCTTTCAACTACAGCGGGCACACTGAACACTACTTAAGGCAGTTGTGTGGGGACAAAGGAGTCCCATTCAAGGTGAAAGCCAGCAAGCAGAACCTCATAGATGCCCTGATGGCAGTAGATACCCAGAGCACTGAGTCACAAACTGTGACTGAAAAGGACCAAACCTCAAGTGTGGCAGGGCTAGTGGCCAGTGCAGTGTCCAGATCCAATGAGGAGGACAACAGGGCCAGTGTCAGTGAAAGACAACAGCAGCAGGGGAAGGTCACCAGTATCCTGGATCCAGAAGTACTTTGGATGCAAATTGAGTTATGCAGGATGGAGCTGGAGTTCCAGGAGAAGAGGGCACGAGAAAAGCAAGAGGTGAACTGTGAGGCAGAGTGAGAATGCTGAGAGGCAGAGCATGAGGAGCGTGAGCACCAGTGAGCTGCAGAGAAGAAGAGAGAATGAGAGAGATGAGAGGCAAAGCAAGAACAGAGAGATGCAGTCTGTGAGGAGCAGGAGCACCATAGGCAACATGAACTGGAGAAGATATGACTCCGACCAGCAGCACCAGAACAGGTAAGTGGCTTGGGTTTAACTGGGACTGCAAGACTGGCTTACAAATTGAACTCCAAATTAATAGGAGAATTTAAAGAGGGGGAGGATAAGGATGCCTTTTAACATTTTTTTGAAAAATTTTGTATTCAGGCTAAAGTTCCTTGGGATGCATCGGGTCAAATGGACTATGAGGACAGTGATGATTACAGCAAACTTAGAGCTGCACTGTTAAAAAAGTTTGAATTAACTGCTGAATCATAGAGAGCTAAATTCTGTAAGCTCAGGAGAAGCCCTGACATGAGCTACAAGGAGCTAGCCATGAAACAACATCAGTTTTTAAACATTGGTGGAAGGAATTGAGGCAAACTCTGTTGATAAAATGGAAAATGTGATTTTATTAGAACAGTTTTATTGGGCATGCCCAGCTGAGCTAAAAACCTGGCTAGAGGACCGAGATCCCAAAACAGTGCAAGAGGCTGCTAAACTCTCGGACCACTATGCCAAGAGCATACCTGCTTGGAGAGCAAATGGGTTGGGCATGGCAGTGCAGAAAGGGAAAAGGCGTGCCTTCAGTGCAGCTAAAACCCTCACTGCCTCCACCGAAACCAGTTAGCCCCTGGTTTCAGAGAAAAGATTTCTGTGAGAGAAAAAATGAATGTTGGTTGTGTAAAGAAACTGGGCATATTGCCAGACAGTGTCCCAAAAAGGCGAGCAATAATACACAACTGGGTGGTAGCAAAGAAGTGGGTTGTTTGTGTGTCCCTGGAAGCATGCCAGTGAACATGAGGGAACACATGCACCCAGTCATGGTGAATGGTGTACAGATGCTGCAGTTAAGGGACACAGGGGCATCCCTGACCTTGGTAAAGGGGTATCTGGTACAGCCTGGTCAGCTTATACCCAATAAATATGTTATTGTACAGGACTTTTACAGGTAGAGCAAAAACATTACCCCTCCCTAGTGTTCTCTTAGACTGGGGTGAAACAGGGGGAACTGTGCAACAGGTGGCTGCAGCCAAAACATTGGCAGTGGATGTGATCCTGGGCAACAATCTCCAAAAGGGGATGGTATGTGTAGTTAGACGTAGCCAAGTGGTAAGGAAAATTGTAGCTCCCCGAACCCCACAGAAGCCATTGTGGAAATGATTGAGAGGCTAGTTCCCCAGCCTGTGTCTCCAAATGGGGAGACTAATGAAAAGGGGGTAGAAATTTCCCCAGTAGTAAGTAAATACACAGCTACAGACGGTTATTCAAAAGAGGGAGGGGTGACCCATTGTCAGAGGGTTGGGATTGACAGTGATCCTTAGTGCACTGACACTAGTGCTAGGGACCCCAGTTTAGTGACTGAAGGGGACCAGTCCCATGCCTTGGGAATGTATGAAAGGTTTGCAGCTGCTCACAGAAGTGACTCTAGTTTAGAGAAGCTGAGGGCTTGGGCAGACTCGGATAGTGCACAGGAAGATGACAGTAGACATAAGGTTTATTGGGAAAATGGACTTATGTATACTCAGGCGGTACAGACAGAGGGAGGGGTGCTAGGCAGGCAGCTTGTTGTTCCCCAGGAGTATCATGAGCAGTTGCTCAAGATTGCACATGATATTCCCTTGTCTGGTCATCTGGGAATCACACACATGATGCAGCAGTTGGCCCAGAATCTCTACTGGCCTAACTTCACCTAGCAGGTGAAGGAGTATTGCAGGTCTTGTCAGCGATGCCAAGAAATAAGGAAGGTGGGCAAGAAAACCCAAGCCGACCTGATCCCCTTGCCTATAGTGGAGGAGCCATTCCAGAGGGAGGGAATGGATATTGTGGGCCCTTTAAATATCCCCAGCTCCTCAGCGAAGAGATTCATCCTGACTGTGGTGGATTATGCCACCCGGTACCCAGAGGCAGTCACTCTATCCTCACTGAGGACAGACAAAGTGGCAGATGCCTTACTTGGGGTTTTCTCCCACATTGGGTTTCCACATGAGGTAATCACCAATTGAGGGGGTTCTAGTTAACCAAAATCCTACTTCTTCCTACCACCACCCCCTAGAATTGCCTTATGACTGTCCCACGCATTATTGAACTCCACCACAGTTTTTGACTCCACAACCTCCTCCGGAAGACCATTCCATGCATCCACAACCCTCTCTGTGAAAAAATACTTCCTTACATTACCTCTGAGCCACCCCCCATCTTCAAATTGTGCCCCCTTGTTCTTGCACATCTCTTTTTCTGAGAGATGCTACTGTCTTGGACTTTATTGATTCCCTTGAGGTACTTGAACATTTCTATCATGTCCCCCCTCTCCCTCCCCTCCTCGAGACTATAGATATTAAGCTCCTTAAGTCTCTTTTAATATGTGTTCTGGTTCAGACCCTGCACCATTTTAGTTGTCCTCCTCTGGACTGCCTCCATCCTGTTTATGTCTTTGTGGAGATTGGGTCTTCAGAACTGCATGCAATACTCCAGATGGGGTCTCACCAACTGTCTGTGCAGAGTGATAACAACTTCCTGTTTTCTACTGGTGATGCCTCTCCCTATGCATCCCAGTATACCCCCAGCCCTCTTTGCTGCCCTATCACATTGCTTGCCCACCTTTAGGTCATCTGATATGACTGCCCCCAGGTCTTTTTCCATTTTTGTTGTTGTCAGTATCTCACCCCCCCATTGTGTACTCTTCTCCTGGGTTTCTGTTTCCCAGGTGCATTACCTTGCACTTCTTAGCATTGAATCTAAGCTGCCATACATTTGACCATTCCTCCAACCTTGCCAAGTCCCTTCTCATCCTTTCCACCCCACCTTGTGTATCAACTCTGTTGCAGATCTTTGTGTCACCTGCAGATCTTTGTGTCTTCTGCAAAGAGACATACTTTTCCTTCCAGTCCCTCTGCAATGTCACTTATAATGACATTGAAGAGGACCGGTCCTAGTACTGAACCCTGCGGTACCCCACTAGTAACCCCCCTTTCTTCATAGTGAACTCTGTTTACTATCACCCTTTGTGTCCTGTTCTCCAGCCTATCATTATAATTTAATTTGCCTAAAGCACCTATGGTTTTTGTATATCTCCTTTGTATCCTCTCTAGTTTCTTGATGTCACCCTGCTTATATGGATTCCATAACTGGGATCCATAGTCTAGGTAAGGTCTGACATACAATTTGTATAGTGGTACCCTGCAGTTTTTTGTTTTATTAGTGAAGCATTGGTTAATGTTTTTAATCATATAGTTAGCTCTTGTTAACATATGAATCCCATGTTTGTTGAAGTTCAGCTTGTTGTTTACTGTGATTCCACAGCCTTTTTCATTGTCCACAGTCTTTAATATAACCCCATTTACTGTATCTCATAGGTCTGTGAAGTATTACTTTTCTCCAAATGCATACTGACACATTTTTGCACACTGAAAAGCATTCTGTTTCTAACTGCCCAGTCTTCAGTTAACTTTAAATCACATTTCATGTCCTGCTGCTGCTCTACCATACCCACGGGTCCACCCAATTTGATGTCATTGGAAAACTTTATAGTATCATTTTTAATGTTAACTTGTAAATCACTTATGAAGAGTGAAAACAAAGCTGGCCCAAGCTCCGACCCCTGTGGCACTCCACTCCACTCTATGGGTGTAGAACATTCTTCTACCAATCTAACCCTCTGATATCTAATGCTTAACAAGTTGTCAGTCCAGTTTATAATTTTACTGTCTAACCCTAGCTTTGCCATTTTTTCAATCAGCATATAGTCAGGTACCTTATCAAAGGCTTTTTGGAAGTCCAAGAAGATAACATCATTAGGGACATTTTCACTGAGTGATTTTTTTATTCGTTCATAAAAACAAAGATAGTGTGTTGTACATCCTCTGTTCTTTTTAAACCCATGTTGCTTCTTGTCTACCAGCCCAACAATAGTCATGTTTTCCTCTAGCTTTAGTTTCAAAAAACTCTCTGCAATCTTGCTGATAATAGAGGTCAAACTGACCGGTCTATAATCTGATGTTTCCATCCTAGCACCTTTTTTGAATAAGGGAATCACCAAGGCTTGCTTCCAATCCCAAGTAACCTCTCCTGTTTCAAACAAGTTATTAAAAATTAAAGCCAAAGGTGGGGCTACATATTTATCATCTCCTTGATCAATCTGGGGGTGAGCTGGTCAGGGCCCCATGATTTGTGTGATTTTAAATTATGGATGAATTTTAACAGTGTTGACAGGGTAATCTTAAGGTCAAGATGTTCACAAACATTGTCAATTTTAGCATAATTTTTTCTATCTATGGTTTCAAAGACTGTCCCAAAGTAATTACTGAAGGATTCAGCCATATCATTGGGGTTGGTTATTTCCTTCCCTTTTACCTTGAGTGGTCCTACCTGATTTCTGTTATTAACCTTTAGTCTATTTACATATGCAAAGAATCTCTTATTATTGTCCCTTTGATGGGAAAACTGAATTATATTTTGTTCCTGTCAAACATTATAGTTTTTTAAAAACATTTTTAGAGTTCTATTATAATCTCCTTTATTTGCTATTTATCTGTATCTTGAAAACTGTTCCAATGCTGTACAAATGTGTGCCCCTGGCTGTAACACCATCTTTTCAAACAGCCATTTAGCATCAATAGGTCTCTAGTTATTGCTGCGCTTGCTCTTGGGACTGGGAGAATCTCTGAGATCAATAAGTCATAACCCTTTTCCTTTCATACCATCCCCACATATTTATAATCTCTCTGAATGTTCATGCTGTTCCTTTTACCCACAACATTCACTTCGCATGTAATAATATAACTGGCCTTTTTGTATTGTTTAACAGACCTAGGAGTAGAGATGCAGTGAAATTTTAATCCGCTGGCGAAGTGGACGCAAAGTGATCACTTCGCTTTAGCGGAGCACAATGTGAAGTGGGCACTACAAAGTGCTCATTTTGCATTATTATTATTATTATTACTACTTCACATTGCCATTATGCCTTAATGTGAAGTAAGGCAAAGTGAGAAGAGAATAGGCAGCCCCCCACACATCACATGGTTTACAGTACTGTAAGTCACATGCTTTAGCCAGGCAGGAAGGAAGTGAATCAGAGAAGCAGTTTCACTTTCTCCTTTGCATTCACAGAGGGAGAAAGCTTTGTGAGAGGAGACTAGGAGTGAACGTGCTTGATTGTCACTTGCATTTCAGTACTGAAGAAAACCAACAGCTTTTTTAAAAGCTATAACTTTATTTAGTTTTTGTATTGTATTTGTGTGTTTTTTTGTTATTTATTTTTTTTTATAAGTTGTGTTTTGTTTAGTGTGTGTGACTGACTCTGTGTGTCAGTGAGTGTCAGTGTGTGTGTGTCAGCCTGGGGACTTGTTGCATGAGGATGGACCCAGGAGAAGACAAGTCACTGGCCTGTGAGTGTGGTCAGAGGGGAGTGTGGACATGTGGGGGGGCCGGGCGGTCGTGTCATGCTGGACCACTCCTGACTCCTGGGTGTTGCTTCCTCCCACGTTGAAGCAACAGGAGCAGCAGCAGCAGCACCAGTGCCACTTTCCACCTTCTCCACCAATACCACCACAACCACCACCAGTAGCAGCTGTAGGGGCTCCAGCAGCACACCCTCCATCACCTCCACAGCCACGTGAGGTGGCCCTGGAAAATGTAGGTGGTGGGACTAGTGCGAGAACTGTGTCTGGTCCCCCTCATAGCTCCTCAGTGTGGGAGTATTTTAACTCTCTGGGGGGAGACAGCACAGTGGTGGTGTGCCATCTGTGTGGTGTGCTGGTGTGACGTGGCCCCATGGGACACATTTGGGGACCGGTGGCCAGCACACCCACATGCTCAACCACCACAGGGCAGAGTGGCAGGATGCCATGGAAGGGGCCAGGCGTCCACCTGCTGGCCATTCTGTGGCAGTGGCCAAGGGTGCTGCTGGGGTGGGAGTTGTGCCTTGCAGTCACCACCACAGCAGGAGGAGGGCCAGTACAATAGCTGCTTGACCACCACCACTGCCACCACAACCACCAGCACCACCCTCTCCACCACAACCCCACTACCTGGATTCCCTGTTGCAGTGGACCCCACCACAGTCCCCTCAACACAGGCTGACATCGCCCTGGTTTTGGCAACCCTGTAAGAAAACAATCAGAGGGTCGGTGCTTTGCAGCAGCAGGTCAACGCAATAGAACAACAGCAGCAGCAGCAAATAATTGCAGTGCTGCACCTGCTGCTGGACCACCATCGCATCCCACGGCCATGGTAACTTATGGGATAGTTTTCTGGCCCCCGCCACCCCACCCCACTACTGTGTTGTACTGTTTTAGTGTGTTTTTTCTTTGTTGTTGTTTAATCATACACATTTTCCATTCCAGGGTAGTCTTTCTTGCACCACATAGTGCAATACATTTCTGTGAAAACCGCCCATAATTTCATTACAGTGTGTCATGTGACAGAGGGATTCCCATTCTGAAAATCTGCCCACATTCTGCCTCCCTTTTCAGCAACGTTAGGATGTGATGCCAGGAAGAACACATGTGCATGCTCTTTACAGTGAATATCCGATTGTCCTGCAGCTTTCTGAACATTTCTTTATGTTATAATGGTACTTTTGTGGTGAAATGTGTGGGCACATTTCCAGTAAGAATAGCCTTGTTAGTGGAAACATTCCCACAATTCACCACAAAGTCAATCTTCTAACATAAGGAAACATTGGGATAGCTGCCAGACATTCACTATATTGGAGCATGCACCTGCAGTCCCCCTGGCATCGCGTCTTAACGTTGCTGAGAAAGAGGGGCAGAATGTAGGCGGCTTTTCTGAATGGTAATTCCTCCATCACATGACACACTGTAATGAAATTATGGGAGATTTTCACAGAAATATATTGTACTCTGTGGAGCAAGAAATATTCCAGTGGGAGTAAGGTCCCCACATATTAGGTTATGTGCATCACCATAACTATGTAATGTGGTGAATCTCTGTAAAGCAGCTGCACAACAATCTATTGAGAACTCTGACCTATATTTTTTAATGCTATGTTACAACTTCCTTTACTTACATCCTGACTGACTGGAATGATATGAGAATTTGCAGTAGTTGAGTCTGCTGTACTACTTTTTCATGTGTGAAATAATGAAAGGAGCATTCCTTTTAAATTGGTGCTGACCAGGTCTCTGTCATTGTTTTCCTCTGCTTTTCTCCATCTCATCAGTTAGTTGTTATATATCACTTCTGTTGTTAATTAACAGTTACGCAGCAGGCAGTGTTTTATGACACCACAGAACAATAGTTACTGAAAAGCAGCTGCAAATAAATACAAACCTGGTCAGAACAATATTGGAAGGCATTCTCATTTTTCTTTCATACATGAAAAAAGTAGTCAACTAAGTAAAGCAGACATAAATTGTGAAAAGGAGCGTATTACTCAAGTCACGACTTGGAGGTAACTAGTGGTGGCTTTGGCAATGTAAAGTAGCAAAAAAAAGTACAGTTCAAAATTGTCAGGACATTCTTGCAATGCTGCTTTAATTGTAATATCGGTATGTCATCATGAGCTCACAACAATCACAGAACACACAAAAGTGACACAGAGTCCCCAGATTTTTTCTGCAGTCCCAAAATGCATCCTCCTTGTGTGCAGAAAATTGACAAGTGGTAACACAGTGAAATGAGAGTATTTCAGCACATACAAAGTCCCCCATAATTAATGGCGCACTCAGTCATGCGCGCAGTGGTGGCACAGAGTCTCAGATTTTTTCTGCAGGCCCAAAATGCATCCTCCTTGTGTGCAGAAAATTGAAAAGTGTTAACACAGTGAAATGAGACTGTTTCAGTACATACAAAGTGCCCTAGAATTAATGGCGTACTCAATCATGTGTGCAGTGGTGGCACAGAGTCCCAGATTTTTTCTGCAGGCCCAAAATGCATCCTCCTTGTGTGCAGACAATTGACAAGTGGTAACACAGTGAAATGAGAGTGTTTCAGCACTTACAAAGCCTCCAATATAAAATGATGACCATGAGCATCCTGTTGCTGGTCCAATGTGTTCTGTGAGGTGATTCGAGCAAATGCAATGTGATCATCTCAGCTAGATGGAAGGCTGCCTTTTGGCTGTACACTAATAGTAGCCTTGGTGAGTAGATATATATATATATATATAGATATATGGTTGTGTATTTTGTAGGTGAGGAGGGGGGGTTGACATGGACGTGTACTCATGGTATTGTTCTGCATCACAGGTCACACAGAAACTGTTGGTGTGAGCATTCCAGTGCTCAATGAGATTTGTTTGAGCTGAAATTGGAAATGGATAACTCTCAAGTACAAAAAGGTATTTTTTTGGGGGGGGCGGTCATATTTTCTGGTTTGTCTGTAATGGTATCTTATTTTGTTACTTCTTCACAGATTTCATCTGCATCCTTCTGGAGTCCGGTTGTTGTTAATGATGATCACGGTCATCTAATAAAACAACTTCATGTTGCATGTGTGCCCAAGCCCGGGGGAGGGGGGTGCCTGATGTTGAAGAACTTTTTTCGATAAGGTCGGTTTGACAGAACAACAAAGCATCTGGAAGTTTCATAAAAAAGGCAATGAATGACTTCTTACAACTTAATTTCCCTCCCTGGTTCTGACTCTCTTCTCCAGTCAAGTTACACTGAAACCTACATCTTGTCAACTAACACAGCCTGTGTGTAAAATATTTGCAGCAGTCTTTCAAAAACAATGAAATGGATGAAATAAAATTTTCATACTTACCAGAATGGATTTCACATGTATATTCCATCGGTTCCAAATCCTCTCTGTATGGTACCGCAGCAGTACCATTCCCACCAAGTTTTAGCAATGGAGACTTTTTTTGTTAACCTGTAAAAGAAACAAAATAAGTGTACTATATGTGTTTTACCATTGTGGCTCTGAAAAGCTACAGAAAACAAAATATACAACTAAAGGAAGTGAAGCAGCATAACAAACAATAGTACACATACTCACTTTATGGTTTAAATATTAAGAAGCTTTGTGTCTGTGACTGATGGATGTGGTGGTCCAGACAGACTCAGGCTCAGTGGTGGCAGTGACTAATAGCAGTTCTGGTGGTATTGGTGGTGGTCCAGGGGCCAGACAGACTCAGGCTCAGTGGTGGCAGTGGCTAACAGCAGTCCTGGTAGTGGTGGTCCGTGGGTGGACAGACTCAGGCTCACTGGTGGCAGTGGCTAACAGCAGTCCCAATGGTGGAGGTCTGGGGGACTGGACAGACTCAGGCTCAGTGGTGGCAGTGGCTAACAACAGTCCCATTGGTGATGGTGGTGGTGGTGGTCTGGGGGGTGGACAGACTTAGGCTCAGTGGTGGCAGTGAATAACAGCAGTCACAGTGGTGGTGGCCCAGGGGCAGACAGACTCATGTTTAGTGGTGGCAGTGGCTAACATCAGTCCCAATCGTGGTGGTCCAGGGGTCAGACAGACTCAGGCTCAGTGGTGGCAGCAGCTAATAGCAGTCCCGGTGGTGGTGGTCTGGGGGACAGATAGACTCAGGCTCATTGGTGGCAGTGGCTAACAGCTGCCCCGCTGGTGGTGGTCTGGGGGGCGGAAAGACTCAGGCTCAGTGGTGACAGTAGCTAACAGCAGTCCTGGTGGTGGAGGTGGTGGTCCAGGGGGGCACACTGCCTTTTATAAACTTCA
Source organism: Neoceratodus forsteri (assembly GCA_016271365.2). Lineage (NCBI taxonomy): Eukaryota > Metazoa > Chordata > Ceratodontiformes > Ceratodontidae > Neoceratodus > Neoceratodus forsteri. The sequence goes on from CM057453.1 coordinate 83,707,210, forward strand.
GTTAAAACCTGCCAACATTAACCACATCATCATCCTCATAAAGAAAGCTGCCCTCACAGTCATCAATGTCTGAAGTCTGACCACTGGGAAATTCTTTCTCCATTGTGTCATCATCTATGTCAGTGGTGTGCCGTTTCAGGCAGCCACTGCCAGTGCCAACAGGATGGTCCATTTCCACATCAGCAAGATCACCATGACTAGGCTGGGGTACAAATGCAGAGGTTGCAGTCTGTGCTGGTATGTGCCTCTCATTAATTTTAATGAATGTTAGCAAACTAACATTTGCAGGAGACAGGTTTGTCCAATGATCCCTGACTATTGCACCTGCTGAGCTGAATACCCTCTCAACATGTACACTGGAGGGTTGACATGTGAGGAACTTCAGTGCCACTACAGTCAGCTCTGGCCATTCACTGACCTTTCCACTCCAGTACAAAAGAGGATCTTCAGTTATTGTCAGATGCCTGTTTTCAGACAAATTTGACTTAACCATTCTCTGTACCGCACTAAGTCCAGTTGTTGATGCATCATCCTATTCTCCCGAATCATTTATTTCACAAATCATTTATTTCACAAATACCCACTTGGGACAAAGCTTCCCAAAGAAGGTTGATGCCAGCCACCTTGGATGACAGACCACATGCAACTGCATTCCCCTTCCCCTTGCAGGATATGCTTGATGGTCCTCCAGGTTCACCTTCAGCCGGATTGTGCTGCTGAGGTTTGCTGACCTTGACATGTGACTTCTGTGCCCCATGAATCAAGTGCACCAGTTGACCACTGATATGATCCAGTACTGATGCAATTCCACGTTTGTATCAGGGGTCCAGCATTGTTGCTATGGCAAAGTTGTCACTACACTGAATGCTCACAATGTGATGATTCACATGTGTTGCAGCAACATACTGCTACCACTGTCTCTGGCAACATCAAGGCTATGCTGTACATTCACCAATGTCTGCCTCAGCACCTGCAGCAGTAGAATTGATAGGCTAATGGAGGCAGACTTGCCACTCGCTGCCTTTGTGGCATGTTCAAAAGGTGGCAAAATTGTTATTACAGAGTCCATGAGCTGCCACTGTTCAGTCATCATAGACATGGAGGCCCCGGAACTGTCACGGCTAGTGCGCATCACAAGATATTCTGAGATGGCTTTGTATTGTTCATACAACCTCTCTGCCATGTGTAAAGTGGAGTTCCATTGGGTGACAACCTCCAGTGTCAAGCAGTGCTGAGGTAGGCTGTTTTGTATCTGCAACTGCCACAGTTGGTCACGGGCATTTCCAGATCTTGAAAAATGAGAGCAGATACATCGTGCAGTAGTCAGCATTTCCTTTATATCAGGATGGTGCAGAAACACCTGAACCACAAGATTTAAACAGTGGGCCATGCATGGAACATGAAAAAAAAAAATTGTGATGCATTTCACCACATTTGACCCATTTCACTTGCTATGAACCCAGCTCTCAGGGACAGTGGGTTTAGCCATCTGTCAATTTCAGTCAGTACCACATCCAACATGTTCTCACCAGTGTGTGAACAGGTCACATTGTGCATAGCAATCATTGCATGCTGTCAAATTCCTGGAAGATTGCTACTTTGACAATTTACCTTACTGCACCAATTATTCACACTACCAACATCACAAACAACCCCCAGCACCTGCGCCCAGTGTGTAGTTATATACAAATATGAACTCCCCGCTGTTTTGCCGCCTGTCCACATATCCATACTTAAATGGATGAATGGAGAGGAGGAATGTTGAAGGGCATGTCTTACTGAGTTGGACACAGTGCAGAACAACTTGGGGACAGCACGGATAGAAAAGTATTTCCTGGATGAGACTTTCCATTTTGGACAGGCACATGCAGCAAACCACCAGAAACCAGAATTCTCCACAAAGGAGAAGGGCAAAAGATCCATTGCCAGCATTTCTGCTACAGCAGCATTAAGTTCACATGACACTGTATAATTTGGAGGGTACTTCAGCTTATGCACAAAAACACTCTATAATGTGGGCTGACTTAAACGTTTTACACGGGGTCTGATCACAAATGGTTGTGCTCTGGGATGAATGGCATTGACAGGGGGTGGAGTTTGGACATTTGATGAAGATGGTTGCACAGGTGATTATGACAAACCCAGAAATGCTGTTATATTGCCAGATTTGCCAACTGGGGTCGATATACCACTTGCACTAGACATATTGCATTCACCACCACCACCACCACAAAGACTGCTACTCTCACCAGCACTGGACAACATTTCAAAGTCATTATGGTCCTCCACTTCATCATGCCTGTAGTAATCCTCTGCTTTTATTACCTCACTACTGCACACGTTTAATTTTCTACTGGACTTAACAGTCATGGAAGGGAATAACATACTGGCTATGGTTGCCAGTGACGAGGGTGAATGCCCAACTATGGTATTAGCTACCAGCTTGTGCTGGGTATACAGTGCCAAGTGCCTATTCTTAAGATGTGCATGCTGTCCTCCTGTGCCCAGATGGCTCCCCTTTTTACCTCGACTCACATGCATATGACAAACCTGGCAGATTGCAACTGATTCATCATTTGCAACTTGAACAAAAAAATCACAATCAGGGGATTGTGATGCTCTGCTTTTAACATGTCCATGATGTGGTTTATTTAAGTCTGTTATTTTAAACACTGAAGTGGGGGGGACATGTGATGTTTCGGGCACTGCACACCTGGACTGCAACTGACCACCATGACTACCTATCATACTGATTACTGGGTCATCATCATCATCATCAACTAAAACCGGTAGATCACAAGTTTTTAGGGGGAGGGGATTCCTGCAAACAGATTCAGACACAGTCACTTTGAATTTCTTTTTCTCCGGTTCCCAACTGGGGTCAATTACATCATCATCATATTCATCAACGTCACACACATCCACATCTTCTGCTTGGATGCTAGCATGTGGACTGCATGTTGCAACAACAGCAACATCATCACATTCATCATCAGCATCTACACCACCATCACCTGATATTTTTTCACCACACTGTGAATCACTGCATGTAAAAAGCATGATGTTAACTACCACAGTAGATGGAATATCACATTGTATGCTATCATTGACATGATTAGCAGAATCCTCAGGTTCAGTTACTGAGATGTTACTGGGAAGTATGACATCATCTATGCTGCCACTCACTTGCACTCCTTCACACTCAAAATTTTTGGATATGGTACACTGGTCAGAATTAGAACTTGTCACAACAATACTAATACTACCACCACCAGTAACACTAATATCACCGGCTGGGAAAACATCATCTCCTCGTACTATGAGTGAAGTTACTGATTGGGTTGTAAAAATCATTGTAGGAGAAATACCTTTCCTCACATCAGCAATGCACTTCTGCATCTGCATACTACTATCATGCCCACAGACTATCTTACTGCCAACATTGCCATGGTGAGAAACAGCTTTGCTTGCATGTCTCTTTCTAGGCATTTTGGGGGATCAACCACAATATTATAACCAAATTCAGATTTTGATACATTTACTCTCTGATTGGGGGGATGCTGGATATGAAGCCAAAAAAAAACAACTGTAGCTTCAGCAACAGATAAGAGACTAGTCTGAGACTGTCATGCAATGAAAACAACTTCAGTAACATGTGGTGCTGATGCGGACACATAATCCAATCTTGTAAAAAATTCCTTTTGAACGTGGGGTTGGGAGGAGCACTGAATGCAGACAGTGCAGATTTTTATGGCACTACAAGCAGCAAAACAAAGAACAGATGCATTGCTGGACTATTGTTTGCCCCACCGACGCTCTGTGTCGGCTCCCCACCGCCCCCACCACCACCCTTGGTCGACTCGCGTTTATATAGGGCTGAACACCACTGCAAAACTGAGGCTGAACCAATCAACCCACTTTACCATTAGCAGCCTATAACACCTAACCACTTGAGGCAGTATTGTCCTACATTCCCAGCCACTGATTCCCCTTATTTCAAACTTGTATATTATGTCCTTGGTCCCTATCCCTTCTGTACTGCCCTCACCTTAAAATTTACTTCTGTTTCTGTACTATCTCTCTCCCTCACACTCACCCCTAATAAACTCCCTCCTGTACTGCCAGAGACAGTTTCCCCTCTGCCTTCAACTCCTGGTAGTAGCCCAACAACACTAGAATGATCATCCTTTTCCTCACCTCTGTCATCCTCCTCCAGGGTCACTCCAGTTCCTCGTCCCTGACTTACCCCTCTGGAGCCCCTACGACACAACATCAGCTCCCACCTACTCTCCCTATCATGTTAACTCCATAGCACCCCTCACCTACTCATCACCCACCTGCCCCCTCTCAACACCACCTCTGATGCCCCATTGCATTCCTCACCTACCCTATCCTACCCTCATCTCCCTGGCCATCCCCTGTACAGGCAGCAACTCATCTAAAAAATATTGTGCCAACATCTACAGACAGTTAGTACTGGCCCTCCTCAGAATCCTCACTCTCATACTCCTTATGTCAGGCAATGTTCACCCTAATCCAGGCCCCATCTCAGCCTGTCCTGGCACCTCACACCATGGACTAGGTATAGCTGCGATGACTATCTGCAGCTTATCCAATAAAATAGCACAGTTACAATGCTGGATACATCTGCATCAACCTGATGTGCTAGCCCTCACTGAGACCTGACTGTCAAAAAAGGTCCTGGACTCTGACATCACACCCCCTAGTTTCACCCTTTATAGAGCTGACAGAATGGGCAAATGGGATGGGGGTGTGCTTTCTATGTCTGAAACTCACTGCTATGTCATAGCCTTCCAACACTCTCCCTGAACCACGGGGCTCAGGCTTTGATACTAAAACTCACTCCAGACCATACCAGAGCCCCAGTAACTATCACGGTAGTTTACATTCCACCACTGAACCAAACCACGGCTTTTCAATCTCTGGCCAACTATATCGCCAGCAAACCACCTAAAACAGAGCACATTATCCTGGGGGATTTTAATGTGAACTGGTTGCCTAGCTCGGCCTCCTCAGCAAAAATCACCCTCTCAGCATTAGACCTTTCTCAATTATTTAACCAGCCAACCAGGGTAAATCCTAAAAATGGTTCCAGCACCCTAATCGACTTCCTACTCACCAACCACCCTAACAGAATTTCAAGCCTAATGGTGCTCCCAGACTCCTTAAGCAATCACTTATCCATCCTCTTCACCTGGTTATGTCAATGGCAGCTGCCCCAACCAAGCAATTTTACCCGATGACATTTACAACCTGGTGGTCTCAATAAGCTAAGGAGATATCTGGCCCAGTGTGATTGGTCCCCCATCAGATATGCCCCGTCCATAGATGTAGCCCTTGACTACTTCACCCACACATTCAATAATGTGTGTAATACATTTGCCCCACTCACTAAAGTTAAAAAAAAAGCATAACACCCCCTGGATCACACCTGCACTGATCCAGCAAAATAAAGAACCGTGATGACCTCTGGCACAAAGCAGTTGCCTCTGGTGTACAGGTGGACAGGATGACCTACAAAATGGCTCACAACAAGTGTACCTGGACAATTAGAATGGCCAAATCTATCTACTACAAGTCCACCCTGGCCTCATCCTGGGAAAAATGCTAGGTTATTTGGGGACAATCTAAAGGAACTGAATGGAAAAGCCAGGATGCCTCCCCCTGCCCAGCTAACTGTCAACAATATTACTACCGCTGACCCATTCACCATTGCCAGCAGACTAAATGCAGCATTTTCTGATCATAGCACAGTACTCCCCAACAACTTCTTCAATCCTACACCTATGACCCCGGACCCAAGCAATACCTACCCCCCTTCTACATCAGGGTTGTCACTATGAATAAAGCTAGAACATACCTTAAAAAAGCCCTAGGGGGATCAAACTACTGCAAAGACTCCTTTGACATGAGAATACTTCATTTGGTGCTGGACTCAGTGCTCTCCCCCCTAACTGATCTCCTTAACCTCTCTCTATGCCTATGGCAGTTCCCAACTGACTGGAAGGTGGCCACCATCACACCAATACTAAAGAGTGGAGACCCCACTATACCCAATAATTACAGGCTTATCTCCATACTCCCACCCCTCTCAAAAGCCCTGGAAAAATCTTTGCCACTCAACTCACAGACTACCTGCTCATGCATGACATCCTATGTAGGGAACAACATGGTTATAGAGCCGGTCACAGCACAACCATTGCACTGATAAAGTTCTGCAACTCACTGCACAATGCCCTAGATAAGAAGCTGCTAAAGGGAGTCATTTTCATTGACCTGTCAAAAGTGTTCGACACAGTCTCCCACTCCCTGCTCCTAAATGTTCTTCACTGCACTGGCCTGTCCCCAGGACTCATTGCTTGGTTCACAAGCTACCTCGCAGATAGGTCTCAATGTGTGAAGATAAACAGCACCCTCTCACCCACTCTTCTGGTGCACTCAGTGGTCCCCTAGGGCTCCATCCTTTGACCATTGCTATTCTGTATCTTCCTGAATACCGTACCCAAGTCCTGTCCATGTAACCTTCTGCTCTACGCAGATGACACAGTAATATATGCCTCCCACTCAGATCCCACAACCCTCCAATCCTCCCTACAACTTGCTTTCAACCATGTTGAAAACTGGTTCATTGACCACTGACTCATGATCAATATAAAAAAAGATGAAATTGATGCTTTTTTCCCATTGCCAGAGTGAGGACTACAATACCCAGCTAACTATCTTCTCTGAAACCCTCCTCCCACTTGAACAGGTCCACACCTATAAATATCTAGGCATTACCTTCTATCCTAATCAATCATTCCATCAACATATTAGTAACCTTTCCTCTGCCATAAACATACACACAGGATTACTATACCGGCACAGAGCCTGCCTACCTCCAGAGGCCCTACACATTGCCATTACCTCCTCTGTTCTCTCCCTTGTTGACTATGGGCTCACCATCTACTCGGCCGTTGATCAAATTACACTAAATAAAATCCATCTAGCCATTAATAAAGCCTGTAGGCTTCTTACTGGAGTGGATAAGGGGATCCATTGCTGTACTCTGTATGCTCTAACAAAAATACTCACCCTAGATGAAAGAGTACATTATCATACATATCTCCTCACTAAGAAAATACAGCTAGACCTTACCCCCACTGGTGTCTCAGCCTCCCTCTGGGCTGCACATACCTCAGCAAACACCTGCGCAGCAGATAAAGTAATGTGGGCTGTTCCAAGGGTCACAACCACCCTTGCACAATGGTCTTTCCTCTACAGAGCACAATCCTGGTACAATGATCTCCCCCAGGCCATTATTACTTCGCCCAGACTTGGCTCCTTCAAAACTGCCCTTAAAATCCTCATAATCTCCACCAGTCACTGCCATTGCTCCTAAAATGTACTGGAGTCTGGTTACAGATGGTGTACCGCTAGGTGGTGTTGACAATGTTGGCAACCCAATGGCTTGCAGCACCTGATAGCATGTAGGTGATACCATAATACTGATTGTACTGTCTGTTTTACTTTGCAAGCTCCTTCAGGGCCTGTATATCTACCTTACTTTATAGGACTAAAAGTGCTGCTCATGCCCTGTTATATTGTCTCCTTCTTCCAATGTAATATTGTATACTGCCTACTGTTCATACACCGTAGATACCTCACTGTAATGTTGTATAGATACTGCTTATTGTTTATGTATTGTTACTTGATGTGGCGCCTTTGGAAATGAGTCACTGACTCAAAGGTTGTAATACGAGATTCTCAATAAATAAAATAAAATACAGTGGCGTGAAAAAGTATTTGCCCCCTTCCTGATTTTCTCTATTATTGCATATTTGTCACACTGGATGTTTTCAGGTCTTTAGACAAAATATAATATTAGATAAAGGGAACCTGAGTGAACAAATAACACTTTTTTTTTTTTACTTATTTCATTTATTTAATGAAAAAAGTTAACCAACACCAACTGGCACTGTGTGAAAAAGTAATTGCCCCCTAGTTAAATCAACCCAATTAAAGGGATAATTAGAGTCAGCTGATTGAACACAGCCAGGCTTGATTACAGCCAGCCCTGTCAATATAAACCTCACTTATTTTGGCCCTTACCATCAGAGTCATTGCCAGCACAAAGATTCAACAAGCACATTATGCTATGATCAAAGGAAGTTCCTGAAAAGATCGAAAAATTTGTTGCCCTCTATCAGTCTGGAAAGGGCTACAAAGCTATTTCTAAGGCTCTGGGACTCCATCAAACCACAGTGAGAGCCATAATCTCCAAATGGAGAACACTTGGAACAGTAGTGAACCTTCCCAGGAGGGGGGCTTGCCAAAATTACTCCAAGGGCGAGTGTAAAATCATCCAAGAAGTCTCAAAGGATCCTAAAACAACATCCAAAGAACTGCAGGCTACTCTTGCCTCAGCTAAGGTCAGTGTTCATGACTCCACAATCAGAAAGAGACTGGGCAAAAATGGGCTTCATGTGAGAGTAGCAAGGCTGAAACCACTGCTAACCAAGAAGAACATAAATGCTCATCTCTCATTTTGCCAAGAAGCACCTGGATGATCCACAAGCTCTTTGGGAAAATGTTCTATGGACAGATGAGTCCAAAGTGGAACTTTTGGACAACATAGATCCCATAATGTCTCAAAGAAGCAAACACAGCATTCCACAGTAAGAACACCATACCAACAGTCAAACAGGGTGGTGGTAGTGTGATGGTGTGGGATGTTTGCTGCCTAAGGACCTGGATGACTTGCCATAATTAAAGGAACCATGAATTCTGCTCTGTACCAGAAAATTCTTAAGGAGAATGTCCAGTCATCCTTCCGCCTCAGCTGAAGCTGAAGCGTAGTTGGTCATGTAGCAAGACAATGATCCAAAACACAAAAGCAAGTCCACATCAGAATGGCTAAAAGAAGTAAAATTAAAGTTTTGGAGTGGCCTAGTCAAAGTCCAGACTTAAACCCAATGGAGATGCTGTGGCAGGACCTGAAACGAGCAGTTCATGCTCGAAACCTACCAAAATGTTACTGAATTAAAGCAGTTCTATGAGGAAGAGTGGGTTAAAATTCCTCCACAGCGATGTGAAAGACTGATATTGAATTATAGGAAGTGTTTGGTTGTAGTCATTGCAGCTAAATGTGGCATAACCAGTTATTAAGTGTAAGGGGCAATTACTTTTCACACAGTGCCAGTTGGTGTTGGTTAACTTTTTTCATTAAATAAGTGAAATTAAAAAAACAAGTGTTATTTGTTCACTCAGGTTCCCTTTATCTAATATTACATTTTCTCTAAAGACCTGAAAACATCCAGTGTGACAAATATGCAATAATAGAGAAAATCAGGGAGGGGGCCAATACTTTTTCACACCACTGTAAATAAATACCACGATCGAAGTACAAAATCAGGCAGCTGCAGTGGATAGCAGGTTCACACTGCTGTGCCTGCAATTACACTAGTCTGTGGCACAATAAAAGGTGTATTATTTGATGCACACAACACCGCAAACACATTCACACACAGAACAGTTTGTCTACAATGCTGATCGAGTAATGCGTAGCAAATGCAAAAGTTCATTATTATACGTTACATATTGTAATGTAAACAACCTCAAATTATGAACTGCTGCACCACATCCACACACAAACAGCAAGAAAATGTCAACTATTACTGACAATATTACTGTGTGTACATTAACACAGTCAGTTATATAACAAAAATATAATGAAACAACAAAGAAATCACTGTTTCTCCAACTTAAATCTACCTACACCACAGATACACCCCTCTCCCAAAGCACACTTTCACTGTCTTTCACCACACACACTCAATGATGTAAATTAACATTCAAAAGCCACACAAAAACAAGAAGGCTTGATGATATGAGCACAGGAGGGTTTCCTACAGTTGATGAACTAAAATTGGAGCCCCCCAAAAAATGCAAAAATGCTTTTTTAACAGCTCTTACAAGATTTCTATCACAGACAGCTATCAGAACACACTGTCTCCTACTCCTTCCTACATATACTACCCTGAACTGAGGCTGTGCAGATCAATATAGGGCTCATGTGACCTGAAATCCCATGAATCACTGCAAAATTCACCTTCGGAGCTAAAACAAGGCGAAGTGCATTGTCTGCAATGCACTTCACCTTAAATTTGGCAGAGTAGTGATTTGGGGAGGCGGAATAATGCAAAGTCATTGTTTCCAATAGACTTTGCATCCTCATAATAATGCAAAGTACTCTGCTTCTCATTGCAGAGCACTCTGCAAATCAGTCTTTGCTCCGCGAATCACTTCGCAGAGTGGATTGAGCTCACTTTGCCCACCACTACCTAGGAGAAGCTGCCTGATGTCACCAATCCCTGCCCCAGGAAGTACACTGACTGTGGTGAATTCATTGTGATTTTTACATAGTGTATCATCAGTGTACTGCAGCATGGAGTCCCTAACCACCAGAACATCATGTGGAACCCTATCTATTGATGGTGGCAGTGTTACCCCCCCTCCTGGGCATCCATGTTAACAATATCCTGTAATCTTGCATTTGTGCTTATAGGTGGTAACTGTTCCCTCATGCCTAACATCTTGTTCTTCACTGTTCTGGGCAAGGGCACTAAACTTATTAGGAGTACGGTATACTGGATGAACCCCTAATGTTCCTTCTCCCTTTTTTAGTGGTTTGGTGTACTATGCACCAGTCTTCCATATCATTGCCTCCCTCTGCTATATTGGTATGGGCTGCTTTGTCAGGGTTGGATAGCATAATCAACCCTTGTAGTTGTGGATTAGTACTCTACTCAGTTTGTCCTGCTGCTGTGTCAATAAACTGTTTCAATGCACTAATATCATCCTGAAGCTGGACTCACTGCTGTTGTACGACAATTTCTAACTGTAAGACTTTAATTAATATGCATTTGTCACACATGAAGTCAGAAACCAGATCCCCCTGCTGCAAACATGCAACATTTTATGCAGTATTTCTTTATGACCTCACTGTTCTGTGTGCTTGCCATCATGTGTATGCCTCCTAGCCAGGCATCCCTTAGGATTTTTGACTTATGTTCTACCTTGTATTATGTGGTGGCCCAGGTCCCCAGCTGTCCCCAGCAGACACAGCTGACATGCAAGTGACTTGCTCGGAGTCACATAGTATGCAAGTAGAGGTTGTGGGACTCACACCCAGGTCTGCTGGATGTACCAAGCTCATTCACAGTTCATTACTCTAACCACTAGGCTATACTGCCAGTTTCTTAAATGGAAACAGAAATGCTGAAAACCTCTTAGGTCTTGCTCAGAAAATATGTGATCATTCCAGCTACACTGTGAAAGCACAGAAAATCCTGAAGGGGCTGCAGGGATCTGACAACTTACCTTCCATACATTAAAGCAAAAAGTTCCAACCCACTGGAATTCAACATTTTACATGTTGGAAAGGCCTCACGAACAGAAAAAAGCTGTGCAAGACTACACCATGCAGAATCAAATGGGTATAATAGACATCATTCCAACCATATACCTGTAGTCAGTGGTGTCCCACAGGGCTCAGTACTCAGACCAGTGTTATTCAGCATATTTATTGGTGACATAGTGGATGAGGTTAAAAGTAAAATCTGCCTATTTGCAGATAATACCAAACTATGTGGGAGAGTGGACACAGGGGAAGGAAGACAGGAGATCAGAGAGGATCTGGCTAGGCTCAAGAACTGGTTTAATGCCAAGAAGTGCAAGGTAATGCACCTAGGTGCTAGGAACCCTGGAGCCAGCTACTGGCTGGGGGTGTTCAGGTGTCCAGCTCAGAAGAGGAAAAGTATCTAGAGGTGATAGCTATAGGGAACATGAAACACTTTGAGCAGTGCCATAAAGTGGCAGCCAAAGCAAATAAAATGCTGGGATGCATCATCAGAGGAATCACCTCCAGGAGCGAGGAAGTCATTCAGTCATTATACAGGTCATTGGTGATGCCACACTTAGAGTACTATGTACAGTTCTGGTGCCCTAGTTTGAAGAAGGACATAAAACTACTGGAGGGGGTACAGTGCAGGGTGACCAAAATGATCCAGGGCATGGGGGACAAACAATATGATGAGATATTATGGGAGCTCAATATGTATTCCCTGGAGGACAGGAGGAAAAGGGGAGACATGACAGAGACCTTCAAGTACCTAAAAGGTATAAACAAGGCTGGAACAGAGGGCATTTTCAATTTGAAAAAGGAGGTGACCTCAAGGGGACATAGTCTGAAACTACAGTGGGGTAGATTTAAAAAGGAAATGAAACTGCACTTTTTCACTAAAAGGGTGGTGTCAAAGTAGAATGAACTGCCAGAGGGGGTGGTATCATTGAAAACAGTGGGAAGTTTTAAAAGGGGGTGGGACAGAGTAGAAATGCAGGCTACACCTGGAGGGAGGAAGGGGATGGGTGAAGAGACAGTGGGGGAGTATATCTCCTGAGAGAAAGGGAAGGGTTGGGGCAGCTCCAATAAAATAAATGGAGCTGCATACCTGAGCAGACTTGATAGATCACTACGGTTTGCTTCTACTGGGAATTTGTGTATGTTTGTAACATGCTCAATTTCAACAGCTGGACTCTACTTGAAACTTTGGCACTTTATTGGAGCCATTTGAGGCTGCCACATATGATGTCAGTGCAGACAGTGCAACTCTGAGTCAGAGTCCTCTTCAAATAAGATTTCTTCACATTTTCCTTGATGACATAAAGACTTTCAGTCAAAGGAAGTCACCACCGCTGTAATGCTGGCAGATGACTTGAGTTTCAGATTGTTGACTGATCACAGAATAAATACCATGTGTAAGAATAAAGGAATTTAGAGGAGGCAGTATAGTGCAGTGGTTTAAGGCTCTGAGCTGCAAATCTGGAGACCTGGGTTTGAATCTCACAGCCCTCACTTACATTCTGTGTGACCCTGAGCAAGTCACTTAACTTCCCTGTGCTCCCAGGTCACACCTGTAAACAAGATTTCAGCTTAGTGTGCTACTCCTGGTTAAACAATTTGAAAAAAGAAAAGAATGACACCTGTGTGTTGGCTACATTGCTAGATCCCCGCTTTAAGTGGAACATTGAAACCATCCTTGCTGCAGGGGAAGACACTGAATATTGGAGAGGTCTTCTGCTGACCAAATGTGACATTGCCCTACCAGCACCATTAACTGATGTACAGCCGTCAAACCCTGCTGAACCATCAGAGTGTGCCTCTACCACAGACAACAGCGCATCTATCAATTGTTCACAATCACAAGTGTCATCAGCAAGGGAAAGGATATCTAGAGCTACTTCTTGAGCATCCTATGTTCAGGATCAGAAAGGCAAATCACTTCTGAGTCACCTGCAACAACATGGACTGATATCCTGTAAAGAAAGTGCAGCTGGTTCATCTGCCAGACTGGTAACCGTCTCACACAGCACAATGATCCTGGAGTATTTTGCAGACCATACTGTGATTGGTCTCCAGGAAGATCCATTACTGTATTGAAAACAAAAGAAACAACATGGCCAGATCTATCAAATCTTGCAATAGTGTACCTCAGATGTCCACCTTCAAGTGTATATTGAGGATGCATATTTAGTGCAGCTGGAGGAATAGTCACTGACCACAGAACACTGCTAAGTCTGGTAAATGTGGAACAGCTTACATTTCTCAGAATGAATGTTGACAATTTTCCAATTTTTCCAAACAATGAATTATACAATTCTGATCCTGACCATGAACAACAGCCTGAAAACAGTGATACTTAATATGATGACTAGGTTGTGTACAAAATGAATAGAGCCATCACCACTGCCACCATGCTAGTCACATATGCCACACTACTCTTAGTTTTCTTTTGTTAGTCATCAGTTTACATTTAGTAACTTTGATGCCCACCATGGGTATAATTTCTGAAAACAGAAGCAGCCTCAATCAGAGCAGCTGTGCCTCCTGTACCTACCTCAGCAATGCCTGCCATGGGTAGAATTTTTTGAAACAGCAGCAGGCTCACTCAGAGAAGCTGCACCTCTCATACCTATCTTAGCAAAATCCACCATTGGTATAATTTCTGGAAACATCAACAGGCTCGCTAAGAGCAGCTGTACTTCTCATACCTGCCTGAGCAATGCCCACCATGGGTAACATCTTTGGAAACATCAGCAGGCTCGCTAAGGGCAGCTGCACCTCTTGTACCTGCCTCAGCAATGTCCCCCATGGGTATAATGGTATGGGGCACCTAACAAACTGTAATATTCAAAAAAAAACAGTCTTTCACATGATTTTTGTTATGGTGAGGGTCGGGTAATCAGGTTGTAGAATGGGGTTGGTAGTAAATACTTGATCTGACCCAACTACTCAGTCTTCTTTGTATTTTTGGAGTACTTTAGAGTTACCTGTGGGTAGCCTTGAGGGTTGGGTATTTTAGTATCCTCCCATTCCTTTTTTCAGCTTCCCACAGTCTTTGCCCTACCACCTCTTTTGGCAAGCTGTTCTAGGCATCCACCACCCATTCTGTGAAGACATATTTCCTCACATCTCTTTTAAACTTCCACTCCTCAAGTTTTATTGCATGCCCCCATGTTCTGGTGCTCCTCCGCCTCTGAAAGACAATATCCTCAGTCTCAGTCATGTTCCTTCTTAATCTTCTCTCCTCCACAGAGTATATTTTGAGCTCCTACAGCCTCTCTTCATATGGTTTGTCATGCGATCCCCACAACATTTTGGAAGCCCTCCTCTAGACTGTGTCCACCTATCAATGCCCTTGTAGAGGTGCAGCCTACAGAACTGTACACTGTACTCAGGTTGGGGTCTCACTAGTGAGCAGTACAGTGGCAACACCACCTGCTTTTTCCTGCCATGTCTACTGCCTTGTCTTCTGCCTTACTACCTTGACATTATCAGATATAATTACCCCAAGGTCCCTTTCTTGGTTGGTGATTATAAATTCATGCCCCCATCCTATACACAACCCCCTTGATTTCCCTATCCAAGGTGCATGACTTTGCACTTTTTGTCATTCAAATGCAGCTGCCACAACCTAGACCCCTCCTGTGCCCTCAGCACTTACCCTGTACTTCTCCTCTAGCACAGCACAGTTAGCATGCAGTATGGTAGTAAAGTTCAAACACTTCAGGTAGTGTTTTATTTACTGGCAGATAAGCTACAATGGACATCGTGTCTGGACCTGTGCTTGAGGGGTGGCAGTAGCACTGAAGGGCAGGACCTACAGTTACAAACACAGTGCCTGGGTTTTGAGGACGTTCTCTTTTTGTTAATTTTCTGCTAATCTGTTAATTTTTCTTGTGTTTGCTGTATCCCATTTTTACATTATTGTTTTATTTATTTATATCTCGGATGACAATACCTTTGAACCAGAAGCTTTTTACAAAGGTTCCAAGTCAGAAAAACATATGAATGCTACTTATCACTTTCTGATAAACAATTATATTTGGGATGTGCCGTTCCCATTGGAATGGCAGAGTGTTTCAAAGGGCCCACTCTTCCTTGGTCACAGTTATATCCGCTGGCCTTGTGTTTCATTAAGTACTGGAAAGTGTGTCTGGGGAGGCCCCTTATTCATTTGGGAATGACTCATAGTATTTCAAAGGGCCCACTCTCCCTTGGTCATAGGTGGATATCCAGGCCTGGTATTTCAACAAATAAAATGTGTCTGGAAAGGCCCTTTATTAATTTGGGAGTGCACAAAGTGCTTCAAAGGGGCTTCTACCACCCCTTTGGTCACAGCTGCATCCCCTGACCAGGTGTTTCATCAAGTAAAGTGTGTCTGGGAAATGTCCCTTATTTATTTGGGAATGAGTGTTTCAAAGTGCCTCCCTCCCCCTCAGTCACAGTTGTGTCCCCTGGCCTGGTATATCATCAAGTAAAGTGTGTTTGGGAAAAGACCCTTATTCTTTAGGGAATGGAACAGAGTGTTTCAGAGGGCCCCTCCCTGTTGGAAACAGTTGCATCCCCCAGCTGGTGTTTCATTAAGTTCTGAAAAGAGTATGTAGGAAAGGTCCCTTATACATTTGGGAATAGCAAAGAAGGTTTCAAAGGACCCGTTCCACCTAGGTCACAGTTGCATCCACAGGACAGGTGTTTCATTAAGTACTATAAATTGTGTTTGGGAAAGGCCCATTGTTCATGTGTAATGGCACAGAGTGTTTCACAGGGCCCCTTCCCACTGGTCACAGTTGCATCCCCTGGGAATGCCACATAGTGTTTCAAAGGGGCACCCTCCTCTTTGACAACAGCTGCAATCCCTGGTCTGGTGTTTCAACAAGTAAAGTGTGTCCAGGATAGGCCCCTCGTTGATTTGGGAATGGTACAGAGTGTTTCTAAGGACCCTTCCCCCCTCAGTCATAGTTGCATTCCCAGGCCTGGAGATTCATTAAGTACTGGAAAGTGTGTGGGAAAGGGCCATTATTCATTTGGGAATGGCAAAGAGTATTTCACAGGGCCTTCACCCTCAGTCACGGTTTCATCCCCTGGCCTTGTGTTTCACTAAGTACTATAAAGTGTGGTTGGGAAAGGCTCCTTATTCATTGAGAAATGTCACAGAGTGTTTCACAGAGGAAACCTCCCCCTTGTTCATAGCTGCATCCCCTGACCTGGTGTTTCAAAAAGGAAATTGTGTATGGGAGATGTCCCTTATTCATTTGGGAATGGCACAGTGTTTCAAAGGACCCTTTCCTCCTCGATCACTGTTTCACCCCCAGGCATAGAGTTGCATTAAGTACTATAAAGTGTGTCTGGGAAAGGCCCATTATTCATTTGGGAATGGCATGGAGTGCTTCACAGGGGCCTCCCTCTGAGGCACAGATGCATCCCCTGGTCTTGTTTTTCACTGAGTACTATAAAGTGCATCTGGGAAAGACCCCTTATTCATTTGGGAATGTCACAGAAAGTTTCAAAGGTGTCCCCCCTCTTTGGTCGCAGCTGCATCCCATGGCCTGGAATTTCAACAAGTAAAGTGTGTCTGGGAAAAGCCCCGTGTACATTTGAGAATGGAACAGATTGTCTCAAAGTGCCCCTTCCCCTTCGACACAGTTGCTTCACCTGGTCAGGGTTTGAATATGTTCCCAAAAGAGTGTGTAGGAAGGCCTGTTATTCATTTGGGAATGGCACGGAGTGTTTCACAGGGACCCTCCTCCTCAGTCACAGTTGCCTCTGTTGAACTGGTGTTTCATGAAGTAAAAAAATGCCAAATCACTTATAACTGGAATTTCTACAAGAAGGAGAAGATGGTTTTCAGGGGTGGTTTTATGTGATGAGTGCCAAAATTCTGGGTGAGTTTTTCTCTCCTCTGAGGACCTGGTTTTATTTGGCAATATCACATAAAATGATATCAGTTTGGTACTTCCGTATGTATTAACATTTAATTTAATCCCCTTCCATCACACTTCACTTGGACAATGTGCATTGGCTTACCAGGCCCCCCTGTGGATGAACGAACTCCCTGGGCACCTCTTCACCACCAGTTGTCTGGCACAATTCAAAACAGACCTCAAACAGCACCTAATAACACTGTCTAAGTGCAACTGCCCCTGAGTCCAGTTACACCTGCTCTCTCTGCCCCCCCAGCAAGCACTCAGCAGGCCTCAGGTACACCCTCCCTCTATCCCTTCTCATGACTTGCCTCAGCAATCAGTTTACATCATGCTCCTTCAGCACCCACCACCCCCTCCCCCTTCCCCAACTCACAGTCCTGTGAATTTCCCTAACAGTCACTACTAATGCAGGCTGCCTGACCATGCCCCCTCACACCCCACCATTTACTCTAGCATGTCTTCTCTGCTCAGCCTCCCTTCACCCCTCCATTTTTCCCTATACCTTATCACCCTTCTTCCCCCACCCTTCACCTCCACTGCAGTACATATCTCTCTCGTGCCTCCTTTCTTCAGGCCACAGCCAGCTATCCCCGTCCCTCTGAACTACTGACAAGGTACTTTGTGGCTGCTTATCCCCTCAACCTTATAAAGTGCTTTTCTTGTTATTTTAATTTGTACCTGTGTTTTGAGTTATTCTGTAAGTTCTGAATCCAAGCTGTATCATTTATTGTAATGTACCTTTTTTTTGCAATCTATGATGTGGAACCTTTGTAAAAGAGCTTGCGCTCAAAGGTCTTTTCCAAATCACTAAATAAATAAATAAAAAATATGGTCATCCAAGGTGTTCAGTAAATACCACCAGAAGCACAGTGTCCTACAATAAGGGTAAAGTGGTTTTCAGGGGGTGGTTTTAGGTGAAGAGTGTCAAGATCAAGTACAATTTTATGGAAGGAAATACTGACACACCCCTTTGAAAATGTGAATGAACTGTTTGGGCCACCTACTGCTGTGCACCGTTGCAGCATTTCAGTATCAGCATCTCTGCAGAACAAAACAGTTGTCATGTCACTGGTGGCCACAACATGCTGCAATAACATAGGACATGTGAAGTGACAGAACACAGCATGACGCTGTGCACAACTGTACATCTACCTTGATCTACCTTGAGGCAGCTTTAGCAGATATGCTTTCCCTCTGTACAGCCACATCTTGTTTGTCTGGGCCTAACTGGCCCCACTTCTTCAGCCCAAGCCCTAGGAGCCTCCACAGTGAGGTCACTGTTCAGAGTGTTTTCAACAGTTTTGTTGATTCTGGTGGGGATACAGCATCCTTGGAAGACTGAATATCCTGTAATTCCATGCACCCTGCACAGTCAGGGATCCACTTGTGGACTGGCATGGACATCTTATCAGATACCCATGGTCTGAATCAGCTCCACCCACCCCTGAAACCCCCTGCTCAGTGGTGCAGCCCTGCACCAGAAGAGTACAGTGGGCGGGCTGAGGCTGTGGATGATGTCCAGTGCTGACTGGCATAGGGGTATGAAAAGCTGATGGAGAAATGAAAGAATGTGGTACTATTTACAAGAGTGGGTAGAGGGGTGAGCTGCTGCACATCTTGAACTGATTATCACAAAAATAATGTCTGTTGCACTTGCTTTCCCCTTGAGCTATTATGTCCAATAGCTCTAGGGGTAGGCAGGTACACTAGACATTGTTTTTTATGATTAAATGGTATGTTAGGTTGCACTGCCTTTCTCAAATGGTTGAGTAGCTGCCTCTTTAATTGTTAATGTTGAACAAATAAAAGATTAAAGATATGGATTTTCAGTAACGTTACAGGTCTGGCTCTCTGCCCCACAAGTCTGCTCTATGTAAGGTCAACAGGATCAATCCTAAGATTATGAAGTGTAAGACCACAAGACTTTTGGGTCCTGTCTGAAACAGGAGATCACTTATAACTTTCTTCATGGGCCCTTTATTTTATTTATTTATTTTATTTAAGGATTCAGAATTTACCTTTGGGCATATGCACTTTTATAAAGGTTCCTCATTGAGATGAAGAGTATCACAGACAAATTAATACAGGTTACAATACATTAAGGCACAGGCGTAAAGTAAGAGACAATGAATTTAAGGATTACATAGTTATAATATCGTTACAAGTGCTGAAAACAATACAGCAGTCAGTACTAAATCAGCAGTGGATAACACTAGTAGATATAAGAGCGGAGGAGGATGGGGCACCTCGGGGGATAAAAAAGATTTAGGAGCAAGGGTAGGCGAGGGCATTGGGGTCTATCCCGGCAGGGGGGCAGGTAGATAGCCACAAAGTGAAGCTTTGTAAACTTCAGACAGAGGTTAGGGGCAAGGCATCCTAAGGGAGGGGAAAAGAAAGAAAGAAAGAAAGAAAGAAAGAAAGAAAGAAAGAAAGAAAGAAAGAAAGAAAGAAAGAAAGAAAGAAAGAAAAGAAATCTCATAACTTTCTTCACAAAGGGTCCCGTAGGCCCTGCAGGAAGCAGGTGATTATTCATAACTTTCTTGCAGAAAGGCATCAGAGCCCTATGCAGAGCAGGAGATCATTCCTAACTTTCTTTGCATAGGGCCCCAGATCTGTAGCTTGAAGCAGCGAATACATGGGGCTTAGCTCTAGACCTTTAGCTTGGCCTTTAGTCACAAGACTAGGGGCAGGAGGACTGGATAAGTGTGAGGGCTGAAAAAACTCCAACATCACATTTTCCTTCTTTTGTGACTAAGAACTCCTAATAATGCCTTCACGTAGTTTTTACAAGACCAGAGGCAGCAAGGGATCACAGGAGGTGGTCATGAATCTGACAGATTTCTTTGACTGGGTGACAAGGAGTTAGATGAGGGTGATGCAGTGGACATGGCCTAGCAAGATTTCAGTAATGCTTTTGACACCTTTCCACATAGATGACGTTGTGCAAAATTGGAAAATTTTGCCTGGCGAAATATTTTGTGTAATTGGGGCATTTCGCAAAATATTTAGCCAGGCAAAAAATCAAAATTTCACCCATGGAGCGAGCAAAATTTTGCCCTGAGCCAGTGAAATGTTGCCATGCCTGGGTGTAATTTCGCCACCCATGGGTGAAAATTACTAAGATAATGACTCCTTGAGTCCCTGACACTGGCTAGTGGTCCCCCCTAGGCTGCTCACTGGTCCAAATTTCAAAATAAAAAATTATTCTCCCTGGTGACTGGTTGTCCCACCTCCCCCAGCGATCACTGGCCCAAAGTGAATAAATCAAGCGCCCCCCAGTTAACCCATTATTGTCCCCGGGCACCCAATCCTAAAAAGAAAATTCAATCCCACTCTCTAGTATCTAGTGGACCCTCCACCCCTCACCCTGACATCAAATAGCACTTCCCCACCTCCAGTACCCCAATCAGGCCACCGGTAGAGCCCTCCACTCACCTCCATGGCCAGCAGGCCAACTGAGAGCTTCAGTGAATGAGCTCATTCACTGAAGCACTCAATCAGGCTGCCGGCCATGGAAGTGAGTGGAGGGCTGTGCCAGTGGCCTGTTTGGGGTACGGGGGAGTGGGGTAGGTGTGTGCACTATCTGATGACTGGGTGGGGGGTCCACTATACACCAGGGAGTGGGGATTGAATTTTTTTTTAGGATTGGGGGTCCAGGGAAAACAATGAGTTAACTGGGGGGACTTGATTTATTCACTTTGGTCCAGTGATTGGGCGAGGGGAAGGGGACCACTAGACACCAGTGAGAAATAATTTTTATTTCAAAATTTGGGCCACTGAGTGGCTGGGGGGACCAATAGACTCCTGCATTTGTGGTGGGTGAAATTTCACAAAACATTTTGTGTGGAAAAATTGCCAGTTTCACTGGGGACATTTTATTTTGCTGCATCTCTACACATAGGAGACCAGTAAGCAAGCTGGGTATCTTAGGAGTGGGTGCAAAGGTGTTAACCAGATAAGGAATTATTTAAGTGATAGGTGACAGAGGGTGGTGGTAAACGAAGTTCACTCTGAGGAAGGGATGGTGACCAGCAGGGTGCCTCAAGGATGAGTAATGGGACCAGTCCTCCTTAATGTCTTTATAAGTGATACTGCAGAGGATCTGAAAGGGAAGGTCTGCCTCTTGGTGGATAACACCAAAATATGCAACAGGGTGGACACTCTGGGAGGTGGGGGTGGAAAGGATAAGCAGAAACCTGAGAAAATTTGAGGAATGGTCAAGGGTCTGGCAACAGTGTTTCAACATGAAAAAGTGCAAAATAATGCACTTAAGGTACAGAAACCAAGGGGCAGAGCACAAAATGGGTGTAGTGGTATTGATGACCACCAAGCAGAAAAGAGACATAGGGTAATCATACCCGATGACCTAAAGGTGGCCAGGCAGTGCAACAAGGCATTCAAGAGGGCTAGTGGGATGCTGGGGTGCATAGGGAGAGATATCACCAGCAGAAACAGGGAGGTGGTGTTGCCTCTGTACAGATCACTGGTAAGACCCCACCAAGAGTACTGTGTCCAGTTTTGGAGACCACATCTCCAGAAGGACATAGAGTGGAGATGGTCCAAAGGAAGGCAACTAAAATGATGCAGGGTCTGCATCAGAAGCCCTATGAGAAGAAACTAAAGGTCGTCTATATGTATGCCCTGGAAGAGAGGAGGTAGAGAAGGGATATAATCCCTTTAAATACTTCATTGGGGTAAATAAGGTACAGAAAGGAAGTATTTTTCAGAAGAAAAGTGCTCAAGAACAAGGGGACATGCTTAGAAGCTGGAGGGGGCAGAATCAGGAGAAATGTAAGGAAGTACTTCTTCACAGAAAGAGTGGTGAACTCCTGGAACATCCGTCCAGTGGAGGTGGTGGTGGTTTAAAAATAGTGGTGGGGTTCAAGAGTGCATGGGGTAGGCTCAAGGGAATCACAGTGGAAAGTAAGGGGAGGGAGAAAGTGTAGATGAAGTAGGGTCTGTTGTGACAATGTAGGTAGCAAAAATTAGCAGACTGTCTGGGCCAAGTGTTCCTTTCTGCCATCAAATTCTATGTTTCTATGTTTCTGAGAATTTCCTTGTTTCTAGGTTTCTGAGAATTTCCTTACTTTTTAAGAAAGTGGGGTTGTAACTTGGCTTTGCACTCATCCCTTCAGGCCCTTCATGAAGCAGGGCATTCAAAAGCTCTTGAGGTCAAGCACAAAACAGGAGCTAAATAGTTGAGTGCTAACTTGTTTGTGCAGTGTATTTGGTATATCTTGGGACTTTACAGATAACAATATGGTATTGTGTCCACCCAGAGAGCCTCTTGACTCATTAGGAGAGCAGACAGGTTGATACCCCCAGAGAAAATACTATGCTGGACCCCAATATATCCTCCCCCAGTACCCACAAAAGATCACTGAGCTAAGCTGGTGCACCACTCATCACAATACCCTAAAATGTAGAGAAGGTGTCTTAAGGCAGCTTAGTGGTGGTACCACGCAGTCAGCTGACACATGGTGCAGGCCCAATGAAGGATGATAAAACAACTTAATCACTATAGTGGGAAATGCTAGAACATTAAAAGTGCCTGAGGTATGTCCCTCCAACACAATCCTTGCACTAGACAGGGCTTCAGATAAATCTACAGAACATAATGCTCAATGCAAACTGTTACAGAGGATGAAGGAGGCAGTATAGCACAGTGGTTTAAGGCTCTGAGCTAGAAATCTGGTGACATCCAGCAGACCAGACCTGGGTTTGAATCCCACAGCTTCAACTTGCACACTGTGTGACCCTGAGCAAGTCAATTAACTTCTCATGCTCCCAGGTCGCACCTGTAAAAAAGCTGTCAGCTTAGTGTGCTACTCCTGGTTAAATAAAAAAAATGAGCTCAGATATTTTAGTCTTGGTTCTGTCTTTCAGTTTCTTCACATGTCCAGATGTAAATAGGCAAACAGAGGTCAGAAAACCTGGATCAGAGTCTGTCTGTGTGCACAGTCACTGTACATGGAGGGCTACTGTAGAAATAAGCTGTGTAACCTCCTTTCAACCATGATTAATTTTTTGTCACGTGTGGTCTTCAGTCATCACCATTTTGGAACATTTTTTTTCCTTCTCACTTCTTTTCTGCTCCTACTGTGTCGAGGTCTTCAGGGATGACAACTTTTGGTTGGCATGTTGGTCACAAGGTGCAAAGCTGAAATCATTTTTTTCAGTCCATACAGTAAGTTAGGCCTGTCATGATTGTAAAGGCTCTGCTTGTCAGGTTCTCTCCAGTCAACAGTTTAAGGGTTTGCAGTGTGACAGAGAACTAAATGAAATGTCAAGGCTTGCCTTCATGTATGCGGCTATAAGACAAGGCACTTAGTTCAGCACAGATGTTGCTCTCTCAGTTCTTACCTCTGGTCTGCTACATAGTGGGGGCTGGCTAAACACTTAGTCTTCAATGCGGTTGAGCTGTGTCACCATATCTATGTTCTAATTAGCTAGGTTGTTATGCTACAGTAGTCTCAAATGTCTATATGTCCCACGATTCTTCAACATGCTTCAGTACTGGCACTCTGCACCTGCTCAGCTGATTGTCTAACAATGTCCCCTCTGACCACATTTTGGAGCATTGTGGTTCAAACATGTCTGCACCCAAGTGTCTTGTTTACATTTTACACAGTGACCTTCAAAATCAGCTCTGCCTGGATGAGACAGTGTCTGTATGTCCCACTGGATGTACTGGGGTTCACTGGGGTTCACAGGTGCACATTCTGGTCCCTTATAGCTAATAGGTTTTCTACCAGCAGCTGAACAGAGGAGGCAAGACTCCTGTACCCACTGTAGTTTAAGCTCTAAAGGTATGCAGCTGAATGTCAAAACAGTTAAAGGAGTATATCTGTAAGCCCCAGATGAAAGTGAAAATGTTGCACTTTCTTTCACAGTCATCATTTTAAAGTGAGGTAATAGAAAATGAATGTAATATGTCATAAATTATAATGTGTCTTTAGTCAGAGATACACTATTCATGGTTGGAAGGCACCTATTGCTGATAAGGGGATATGCTATACATTACATGTTGTCTTAGGATTCTGTCAATAGGATATGTTGATATGTTATATAGTCAGGCCTCAGGCACAAATGAGTTACATGTTATGAAGATCACACTATACAAAAATGTATTATTGAATATTAATAAGTTAAGCATTGGATGAAAGAAAGAAAGACTAGCTTATATTAGAATGACCCCATAATGACAACTACATAAAAAATGAATTCTAATGCTCCATGTGCATAGTTTACACCTGCTTATACAAGCATTGCATATAGTACAAAAAAGTGTAGGTGTAAGGTACACCTTTTTATACATGAAAACCAGGGCTTTATCTGGAACTTCCTGGGTCATGGATAATTTTAAATCAAGGTGCCCTCTTGGACTTCACTAATGGACCACGGGTCTAGGGACCACCAAGCTGAAGGGATTTTGATGCATTATAATGCTATTACATACTAATGCAATTGGATGTTAGGCTTGGTACTCTCAATACTGGTTGTGGAGGTTGGAATAATGGTTACATTGGGTAAAGTTGTTGGGTTTTCAATACTCTTAGTTGGAATTACTTTTCCCATTTCACCTCTAAGATCCCATCTGAATATCTCTCAGCGGTACCATATAAGGACAATATTCCTCATACTACCCCTCAAAACCCCTCTGAATAACTCTATACTGTCCCAAATTGGTAGGAATGTCACTATACATACTTATACATGCACTTAAATAATATCAAGCATACATTACTAAAAAGTACAAGTGTAAGGTACACCTTTCATGCATGAAAAAGTACAGTTATGTAAGAACTTACCGTAACAGTAGATCTTTGAAATAAGCTCTTGCAGCAAGCCACCCTGGTAGAATTAAGCTGCCAGGTGCTAGGACCACGCAAAAAACTTCTAGCTAGCAGTCTAATACAGGGCACTGCTCCCTACCATTGTCAGTCAGCTGACATCAGCTTAGCCTACATAAGAGAGTGGTCCCCCACACCTACCTCAGTTCTCCCACAGGAGACCCCATACAGGAAGCTAAAGGAGAACCAAGGTGGTTTCCTGACAGCCAAGAGAAAGGCAGAAGTAGTGCAAAAGAAAAAGAGCAGTGGGGGAAGGAGGGAGGGAAAGCAAGGCATGCTGCAAGAGCTCCTCTCAAAAATCCACTGTTACGGTAAGATTTTAAGTAACTGTACTATTTTACTTTGAGGAAGGCTCTTGCAGCAGGCCATACTGGTAGGACTGAGTCCCAAGCAGTACTGGGTATCACCAGGATAACATCACCGGGAGGAAGACAGATCAGCAGCCAAGTGCTCAGGAGAGAAGGCCCTGAAGAACTGCCAGGCTGAAAGTGGCTCTGCGCCGAGAGGCTCTGTCCAGACTGTAATGCTCGGTGAAAGCGTAGACAGAACTCCAGGTGGCAGCTGCACAGATGTCAGCAGCAGACACATTTCTGAAGCAAGCCATGGAGGCAGCCATACTACTGGTGGAATGCCCTTTGATCACCCCTGGAAAGGGCTTGTTGTACTTGCAGTAGCAATAAACAATACAGTTCACTAACCACTTAGGCAAACATTGTTTGGAAACAGGAGTGCTCTCTCCCTGGGGTAAATGAAACAAACAACTGTTCAGATTTTCTGAAAGGCTTGGTGGGGTTCGTGTAGTGCTGCAACATTCTGTGTACATTCGACACACGGAGCAATGCCTCCCTCTGATTAGAATACTCAGGAAAATAAACTGGCAGGTGAATGGATTGATTTAAAGTAAATTCAGACCCCACATTAGGTAACAACTTAGGATTAGTATGCAGTGACACCCTGTCTTTGTGAAAAAAACAGATAAGGCTCCTTAAACATAACAGCCTGTAGCTCGGAAATCCTTCAGGCACAAGTTAAAAAAAAACTGAAAAGAGAGCTTTCCATGACAGAAAGCACAGCTTGCAACTTGGGGCCAGTTCGAAGGGAAGTAAAGTGAGTTTCCCTAACATAAAGTTGAGGTCCCAGGGAGGGACCAAGTCTAAAATGGGAGGTTTCAGATGCAAAATGCCCCACAGAAATGTGTGGTACACCTTAAGCTAAGCAACAGCTTTGCCTTCAATAGGTGAATAGTATGAAGAGATGGCAGAAAGGTGCACATTAAGGGAGGAGTACCCCAGGCTTGAATCTGAAAGAGAAAGGACGTACTCTAACACCTCATTCACTGGGCAGATGAAATTATTCAAATGGCGAGCAGCGGCCCAAATGGATAATTGCTTCCATTTCATAGCATAAGTAGTCCTGGTGGAGGGTTTCCTGGCAGCCACCAAAACATCTGTGACCCTAGAGAATACCCCAAACAGGCAATAGCTAGGTTTGCAAGAACTGTGCATGAAGATGTAGAGACATGAGGTCCAGATTGACTAGGGTGCCCTAATCCTGGGAGAGCAGGCCAATGCACAGGACAGAAGCACCAGAGACTCCACCACCAGCTGTTGCAGCAAGGGGAACCAAATGTAATGTGGCCAGAAGGGGGCTATGAGAATCATCTCTACTCCTTTCAACTGAAGCTTGAGCAGAACTCTCTTCAGGAGAGGGAAGGGAGGAAAGGCGTGCAGAAACCTCCCCTTCAAGGAGAGGGGCAATGCATCTCACCAGAATACTCCAGGCCTAGGATCAAGTGAGCAAATAAATGGCAGTTTTGCATTGAGTAGGGATGCAGAGGTCTAACTCTGGCAGGGTCAGTGGCTCAGTAGGTACTGTAGCACACTCGCCTCTGAGGCTGGGAGATCAGAAGGCTGTGGGTTCTAGCCCCTCACCAGGCACATGGGTTAATATCCCAATATTGACACTGCAGTACAGTATGAGGGGGATGCTGCACTCCTGAGATGCCATCTTTCGGATGAGACATTAAACTGATGTCCCATCTGCCTGTTCTGGTGGTAGTTCAGTTGGATGTTAAAAATCCCATGGCACTTCTTGAAAAGAGAAGGGGGAAATTTTTATTACAAGAAAACATCAGGAACACTCACAAAACAAATCTTATGTACATCACATAAAAAAACAAGAGAAAAATAGTTGTAAGGAAAACAAAATATGAAAATAAGCAGTGTGACTTCACACAAACAATCAATCCATAATGTAAAGGCAAATTAGAAGGTATACAGAAGCAACAGAACAAAAAAAAATACTGTAAAATTGTTCTTGCTTATAAAACAGTCCTTAATGATACCATATAATCTTTAAGTAATAGAGACATCATTGTCAGTTATCCATGGTAACCCCTTCCATAGTTCTAGTGAAACATGTCCAGACAAATGTAGTTTTTCTTTCAAATAACAATTTCTTATGTCTAGCATCACTTTATTGTAAAGTTCCACGTGATTGCTTTCCCTTTGTTGTAATGTAAATCCACAATGAATTACCCAAATATTCCATTTAAAAATAACCATAAACAACTGTAGTGTACTAATATGCCATTATAATAACTGGGTTAGGCTTTTTCCCATAGGGAAACCGAGGCATAATTTGCCATTATAAAGGAGCATTTATAACGGCAAACACGTGCACGGTTTTCCTCGCTGTGCTCATGCCCAACCTAGACCTCTTCCGGGTTTTCACTGCTCACCACCAGATTTCTTTGTTGGTCAAAACTGCACCACCACCACTATCTCTAGGTGGTACGTAACTAGTTAAAAAAAAAATTCCTAACAAAAATCACACCATAAAGGGGACAACAAAACAAGAAAAAGTAAACTGCTAAGCGACCAAGGACTCGGCCAAACATCATCCAGACTGCAGCCACACCAGATGATTTATTTCATATAATTGGCTTTGGCAAAAAAGCCTAACCTAGCAATTATATAAAATAAAATATGGGGTGGTGTGTGTAAACTCAAATTTTACACACATCCTCAGGGTTGGATGCCTGAATAAACCACTCGAGCTTCGCTCTCGGGGTTTATATGCCATCCAACCCCTCGGGTGTGTGTAAAATCTTGTTATACACACCACACCATACTTTATTTTCTATTTAACCAACAGGAGGAAAATACCCCATACATTAAGTTCTCATAGGTTATGGAGTGCCAAAGCTGTGAGCCCCAGTTGAGTGCCAACAAATCCCAAAAACCTGATATAAAAGAACAGGAAAATAATAAATGATGGATAGTTTCCTCTTTCAGTATACATAAAGGTCTGCTACATAAGCGGTCATCAGTTTTCTTATGTTTATGATTTGCCTTTACATTTATCTTCTCGTGACAAGCGAGCCAGTGAAAATCCCACATCTGAATGGGTATGTGAGTGTCATTTAACAACTTCACTAAATGATCAATATGTGATGTTGGGCACTTCCTAATCACAACCTCTACCTGACAAATAATAGATACTAAATAAAAATACAGTTGTTTCTGGATACACTGTTTAACTGCTGAACTGAGATCTGCCATTGTTTGATCCTTAAAAATGCACATCTAAGATATTCTGGAATCTCTGCTGATTTACGTAGTATTGTGACTCCCACAAACCCATTCAATGTCCACATTTTTGTAACAGGAGAGATTCCCATCCTGTTTCTGGATGGCACAGTAGAAGTTTTATACTAGTATAAAGAAAAAAAAACTATTAAAGAACAGAATTGGATTGACCATATTTAACTCACCTTGTTTCAAAGGCAAATATAAAACATTTCACTTAATTGGGTTCAAACGACTATCCCAACAGGCTTGGAAGAAAATGCTCAATAATTCCATTTTCCTTGCCTTCGGTGGAGGGAAAATGTAACTAAAGAGCAAGAAAATTGGGACCAAAAAAGTTTTTATAAGATAGATCTTTTTCTTTTTATTGATTTTCCATCTACTTCAAGACATAACCTTCTGTTTGCCAAAGTCAAATTTATGTGCCCAGTTCAAAACATCTAGCTTACCTGGCTCAAATAAAATTACCAATATTGACATTGGATCCAGTTTTATTTCAATGGCTGCCACAGTATCATAGCAATTTAATGTATAGTCTAACCTTTGACCCACACATTTATGTAAATTCAAAGAGGCCCCGGATAGGGTTCCAGAAGTAAAATGGTATTCTACTATATGAGTAAGAGATCTGACATCCTTTACTACCACACTCATGTCATCTGCATACAACATAATTTATATGGAAGATCAATATTGTTAATCTGAACTAGCAATATCAGACTAGAACAATTGATTTTTTGCAATAAGGGATCTATAATGAAATCATAGAGAATCGGGCTGAGGGGGCAACCTTGCTGTATTCCCCTTTTTAGCTGTATAAGTCCTTTCTACCCTTGCATTACTGGTACAACTATTGCGGTATTATACATTCTCTGCAACTACAGTATTCAATAAAAGGGGCTGGAATGTGATATTTTTCAATACTCCCATAAAAAATGATGACACACCCTGTCAAAAGCTTTTTCCTGGTCTAAGAAGACCAGGAAACCATCTAATTTACCCAGTTTCCAAGATTCCACTATTTCTCTAAGTAACAATAAATGTTCTTGTATGTTTCTACCAGGGATAGCATATGTCTGGGCCTGTGAAATAACTATCATAGCTGCAGCAGTCAATTGTTTTGACAATATTTTTGTCAGAAGTTTAAAGTCTGAGTTAAGTAGGCTGAGCGGCCTCCAGTTTTCTATCAGGGTCTTATCTCCTTTTTTAAAGATGTATCTCAAAATACCTATATTCATACATAGTGGAATGTCTTTTGTTCTTAAAATATAATTAATCATTACAGTCAACTCAGCCAATATATCTGGAATTCTAATTTTGAATAGTTCATGTGATATCCCATCTGGTCCTGGAGCTTTCCCTCCTTTAGAAGTGTTCAAGGCTTCTAATATTTCCCTCTCTTGGATGGGTTGAACCATTTCCGCTTATAAATTAATGTCTATTTCTGGTATCCTCAGAGTATCCAAATAAGATATAAGGGCCCTAGCTGTGTGTCTAAAGAGGTATACATCGTGGTGGTATAATCCATAATTACACTAATGAGTTCTGGTTTTTGCGTATAGATAGTACCATCTGGTCCCTTGAGTGAAGTCATGTCCTTTGATTTCCTAAAAAAATTATAGCTCTCAAAAGGACTGACAACCTTTGCCTTCCCTGTAGTGCAAAACTGTTGCTGATGGTGTAAAGATTGTGCCTTTTGTGCATGAACATTTCTCATCCTTTGTTTTAAATTGTTAATCTGGTCACTCAAATCCCATCCAGTGTCAGCTGACATAGACATCCATTGTTGTAATTGTAATCTGTCCTGTATATAGGCAAAATATTTCCTTTCAGAGACATGTTTACACAGATGTTTACAAAGATATTGAAGGTCAGCATTTGTATCTTCCCACAATAAACTAGGGTCCTCAAAAACAATAAAAACAAATTTCCTCGCTTAAACAAAATCTTGAAGTGCCCTTAGAATATAGACATCTGAAAGTATGGATGAGTTAATTTTCCAGAATCCTGATCCTCTCTGAATTCTTAATAGAGAACCTATAGTTATACTCACTGTTCTATGATCCGAAAATTCCACTGGAAAAGTCTCTGCAGATACAGTAGGTAAATGGGTAGAGATTAGAATATAGTCTATCCTAGAAGTAAGAGATCCTTTCTGGAAAGTGGGTATACTCAGTGTCGTTTTGAGGAAAAAAAAAGAGCCCGTTAACTGAGCTTTCTGTATTAATTGGGCCAAAAAGTTGGAATCACAGTATTGCTTGGAAGATTTAGCCACTAATGGGCAGTTAAAATCACCTGAAAATATAATGCGCTGTGACGTAAATAAAAATGGCTGGATCTGTTTAAATAAAGCGCACCTTCCTGCTTTAGTCTGAGGTGCATATAGATTTATTAATCTAAACACAACTCCCTGAATTAAGACATCCAAAATCAGCACTCTCCCTGGAACTAAATCATACAGTTTTAAAACTTTTAGTTCTGGTAGTGTAAATGAGATTCCCACTCCAGAACAAGATTCCTGCCCAATGGAACAAAAAGAAGGCCCAGCATCCCATCCCCGAGAAGCAGTCTGTATTTCACTAAGGGAGTATAGTCTGACATCCTGCAAAAAAAAGATGCCAAAAGATAAATGAGACAAAAAAGAAAGGCTATTTTCCTTTTACTGTCCCTCTTAATGCTGTTAACATTAAGAGCGTAGCATGGAAAGGGAATAATCATTTATTAAAATCATTTATACTTTCCCCTCCTAGAGTTCTGTTTTCTCAGTTTAGCTTTCCTTGTTTGAGGGCCTTTTACATGCTCTGTATCTGTTGTGGCCTCTGGTAATGAAGAAGCCACCGAAGAATCATCAGAGTCATCACCTTGACTTTCAATCTGTAAGATATCAAATTGTTTGAGATAGGTACAGGAACTACTTTCCCCTGGGTTTGGGATGTGGAAGACCTTGTTTTATGCCTGGGAAGCAGTACAGATTCATCTGGCTTTCCAACTTGGGGGGGGGGCATAAGCACAGCAATAATGCTAGAGGTAGAAGGTGTGTCTGTGGGTGCATCAGAAGGTGCTGCTATACCTTGCTGCTCACATACAGCAGAGGGCACAGGCCTCACCATTATCTGTTGTCCTACTAAGACCTCTGTACTTTGTTTGTTATCTGAAGCTGGGGTACAAGCATCACTCACGGTAGATCCTAAATGTTTCTGACCTCCCCGTTTGTTTTTTTGAGTTAGAGTAATTAATAGTCTCTGTTCTTCCCCATCAGCAATATCTGGAATATTGTGAGCTGCCCACCTGCAGTTTTGAAAAGTGTGACGTACAGTGTCACAGAGATTGCACTTACATTCATTGGTGCACTCTGAACTGATATGCCACAGTTCTCCACACATATTGCATCTGTTTGTATCATATATGTATTACTAGGGTGAGCAACAGAACCGCATTTATAAAACATTTTGGGTTGTCCCACATAAAACAAGATGCCCCTTTCCTTTTCTGAAAAAAAAGAGTGAGGTAAGTGTGTAACACCACCAGTGGTTTTCAACAGCACTTTAACTTTCCATCCCCCAGTTCAAATGTTTTCAGAATCCATAATTGCGTCTGGTTCTTCTATGATAGTGCATCTTTGTTTCAACCAATAAGTCAAATCATTCACACTGATGCCTTCATTTCAAAAAAGAACAGTTATGAATTTTTGAGCTGGTTTTGTAAGCGGTATGGTTACAAAAGGAGCCCATAAATCAGTCTTCTCCAAAGTAACATATCGTGTCCAGAATCTCTCAAGGTCATGCATAGATTTAAAGCTTACATCAAATGTTGTTTCCCCAAGATGTGTATTAGGGCATACAGTTCATTCAAAAAAAATTTCATAGACTCCTTCAAGAGGATTTTGGCTACAAATAGCCTGTCCAGAGGCTCTGGCATTCCCCTATATAGGAAAGCTGTACTATGTTGTGTCTTTTAGCAGGGCAAACTGGAAGTTTAAACAATGATGAAAAGGATCTGGGAGCATCTTTATTCATAATGTTTAAAGGCCTTTGTGGTTGTGCAGTCATCGTAGTGGGGCATCCCCCAGATTGCAATGCATTGCTTTCAGATATATCGGTCTTACTACATGTGGCCACATTTAAAACTGGGTTCTGAGTTAGTGCCAGCTCAGGAGGTGTCTCTAAATCAGGAGCAGTGTCAACATTACCCAAGCGGTGAACAGTCAGCATTTTGATAGGGGAAGACCCTGAAAACCACTGACCTGTTACTCCATTCTTTTCCCAGCCTGCACTTTCCAAGGCTTTGTTTACTATCCAACCAGTTTCCTCATCTGGTGCATGAGTCTCAGTGCATCCTAGGCCAGGCTCTGAAATGTCTGTATTTCGCCATTCCTGATGCTACTGCTGAAAGATCTGTTAGTGCTGTTTGCTCTGAGTGCTCAACAAGTTCCACAGCCTCCGCCCAATCTTTTGGTGGTTCCTTTGATGCTACTATGTCACTACCACTCAGCTGGGCGGTATTGACAGCAACTTTCTCCTTGTCACTTTGCATTTCCCACAATTGTTTATGGAGCTGCATTTTTTTAAACAGAAATGCTTTCTCTCTTCCAATTCCATTTGTTTTAGCAAGACTGCCTCCTCTGAAGTTTGCATCACTGTACATTCCTTTGTTTCAGACATAGACACCTCTATTTCACTGAGGTCTGATAAAGTATCTACTGGTACCTCAGGATAGTCTTGTAGATTTAAAAGTACCTTGTTTTCCTCTTTTAGCTTGTCCTGAGTAGTTTCAGCAACAACATGTACAAGTCATTCCATCTGTTGCATAGTATTTGAATAGAGCTGCTGTTCTGAAGCAGTAACTTCCATCCCTTCCACCACCACCTCCCTTCCAGCTCCCTGCTGGTCAGCCATCTTGGATGATTGTCAGGAGGGCACAGTCTCCCCCTGCTCACCGAGAAAGGGAATTTCCCCAGTGTCCTGGCCAAATTTCTCCCATTCACTAAAATACCACTGACAGCTTAATCTGGTTCAAAGTCAGTTGGCATTCATCTGTATCCCCTTCCACCGGGTCGTGCCTCAAAATAGGCAGAATTTATCTAGTGCACTTACCCAGTGAACAAAAACTAACTAAATAAATAAATAAATTAAATAAACTCTGGATGGCCCCACCTATCGAAAAGATCTTCGACCACCAAGGTTAGAAGCTCCCACTCATGAGCCCACAACCTGGAGAGGGTGAGACTGTCAGCAAAGATGTTTTGAATGCCTGGAACATGAACAACCAAGAGCTCCAGACCATGCTCAATGGCCAAATTCCAGACTCTCATTGCCTCTCAACATAGGGGGTAAGAATAGGTCCCCTCCATTGGACCTGGGAGGAGAGGAGTCTAAAAGGCCTGCAGGGCATAAAGAACCACCTGCATCTCCAGGATGTTGATATGAAGACTGCTCTGCATCTGTCCAGGTTTCCTGGATCTGGTGATCAGCCAGATGAGCACCCCAGCCCAGGCCAGATGTGTCTGTTGTGAGTATCTGCTGGGGGTTGAGAGCTGAAAAGAGATCCCCCGATGAAGGTTGGCTGGATCAAGCCACCTTGACAGAACCCTCTCTACCAGGTCAGAGACCAGGACCAATTGGTCTAGGTCATCTGTGCACTGGTCCCACTGGATCCTCAAGGTCCACTGAAGAAACTGCATATATAGGTGAGCCAGGGGAACCATGGAAATTGCTGCTGATGTGTGGCCCAAAAGGTGCAGGAAAACCCTGGTGGGGACTGCTGGATGGAGGAAACCAGATGGGCATGCTCCATCAGTCACTCTGCTCTGTCCTTGGGCAAAAAGCATTGCTCTGGATGGTGTCCAGGACCACCGCTATGTACTGAGGGCACTGGTAAGGAGAGAGAGACAGGACTTTGGCAGATTTATAGTGATCTCCATGGCCCTGGAAGAGATGGAAGATATATTCCAGGGTCTGAACTAAACAGTCTCTGGAGAGGGCTGCTAATAGCCAGTCATCTAGGTAGGGGAACACATAAAAGCTCTGCCTTCACAATGCATTTGCCACCATTGCCAGGCATTTGGTAAATACCCGGGATGCTGAGTAGGGACCAAAAGAGAGGGCCAGGAATTGGAAATGGTCCCTCTGGAAATGGAAGCAGATAAAGTGACAATGTTCAGGAAAGACCAGGATGGGCAGGTAAGCATCCTGCATGTTCAGCAAACAAAGCCAGTCCGCCTGGTGCCGGTAGGGGTAGCAGTCCCTGGATGGTGACCATCCTGAAGCACTTGCACTCAATGTACAGATTCAGATAGCTCAGGTCCAGGATGGGCCAGAGATCTTCAGTCTTTTGGGGGATGAGGAAGAAGTGGGAGTAAAACCCCTTTCTCCACTGAGCCTGAGGGAAGGGCTGTATGATTCTTTTTGGAGGAAGAGCTTGAATTTCCTCCTAAACCAGAGACAAGTGTGTAGGAGGGGGATAGGTGAAGTGGACAAGAGGATTTTTCAGGTGGCCACCCTAGGAACTCCAGATTAGGACCATGAGCTATAATCTGGAGCACCCTGTTGCCAGTGGTCACACTGCCACCACCTCTAGGTGAAGGGAGAACCAACCCCCGACCACCTCCCATGGATCCTTGGCTGAAGAGGGGTCAGTTAAGGAGTCAGAAGGTAGGAGCAGGAGCAGGCAGGGGGCTGTGGGGGCTCTGACAGCAGCAGGGGCCACTGTAGCCTTACACTTGTACTGACCCTTGGAAGGCTGGTTCTGAGGCACTTGTGGGAGGACCTGTGTAAGGACTGATGCATGCTTGCTCTAGGTTGGGTGTGATAGAGAAAATGGCCTGACTTAAGGGCCCATCCTGACTGCTGCAGGGTAGAAATGATGTCCTGGACATACCCACCTCCCCCCCAAAAAAGGACCAATATCCAGAAGGAAGCATCCAACATGTTGGCCTGCACATCCAAGGCAAAGCTGGATACCTGTAAATAAGAATGGAGCCTGAGACAGACCACAGCTGCTGCCCCATGACTGGAGGCATCAACAGCATGATAAGCTACCTGGAGGACATGATTGCCAGCATCCGAGCCTGACTTCATAACTTGGGCAAGCTGCATCTTAGTGGGGTCCTCTGGTAAAGTCAGTACCAGGACCCTGGCTTGGTCTGAAAGAACATTCTGGTATTGAACCATGTGGCCAGATAATTTATGGCCTGGATAGCCAAAGCATTGGAGGTAAAAACCCATTTGCCAAGGTGATCTAGCTGCCTGGACTCCTGGTCTGGGGGAAAGGTAATAAGGTGCTTGGGTTTCTTAGTACGGTCATGCACCACATTAATAGCATCAAATCTGCCTTATGGTGGCTCCCTAGAAAACTTACCAACCAGGGTGTGGTAAAGGTGGTCTGCCTTTTTAGGCAGAAGGGAGGAGGTAGAAGGGTGGTTCCAGTCTACCTTAGTGACATCCTCATAGGAGTCAATCAAAGGGGCACCACCATTGGAAGGGCATCCAGCTGCCAGAGGTGGATAGCCAAATGGTGTCCTCCATTTCCTCACCCATAATGGACTGGATATGGTGCATGACATCCATAAAGGATGTATCATTGGGTGGGACTTGGGCACCTCTTTAGCCAAATCATCCCCTTCTGAAGAGTCACCAGGAGAGGATGAATATCCCAAAGAATTGGAGTCATCCTTGGTAGTATCACTATCTGGTGCCCTGTGATCATCCCTTCTAGAACCTGAACTGGTGTCAGGTTGAGCCCCAGAGAATCCTGACATATGGGGTTCACTGGGACCAGCCCGATCTGGATTCAGTAATTGGGGATTCCAGGAAGGGTAAAGGGGGAACACCAAAGGTGGGCTCTGAGGGGCAGCAGTCTGCTTTTGCATGAAGGACCACCACACTGAATAAAGAACATTATAATCCACCTGGGGTGCTATATTATACACCAACAGGAATGGAAAAGAGGGAGGCAGAGAAGGGTACAATGGCTAGGGAGCTGTTGAAGGGTATCCTGGTGTAGGTCAACCCTGCACCAGGTGAGGACCCAGTGATGGCCCAGCAGGTGTCAGCTGTGGCACAGGTTGCAGCAGGAATGATGACAAAGTCAGGCCAATAGGCTGGGCTATAGCAGCACTAGCGGTGGCCCAGCAGGTGAAGGACTGGAGCATCCAGTCGAAGGATCCCCCAGCCCAGCTGGAGAAGCTGGTGCCTGAGGGGATGGAGACCCCTGAATTAAGGGCAGAGGCAACACCAGTGAGCAAGAGACCATGGTAACCGGCTATAGGCATTGTCAGGCAGGACTGATGTCAGTCCCAGTGATTTGAGCAGACGAAGGCAGGGCTGTGGCCGGGGGGGGTGACAGTTGTAGAGCCGATGCCTGATAGACCAACAATGGCCAATCCACTTGGCTGAGAGCACATAGAAGATATGGGCCTGAGCGTCAGGGGTTGGAGGGCAGGAGATGAAGTCCCCTGCTCTGAAGAGCCACTGCCCACAATGATGATAACGGCAGGTGGTGGAGCCACCAGAAGCCCAGAGGAAGTGAGGGCCAGTGGGGATGAAGGAGATGACCCCTTTTTTTGCTCTATGGCCATCTGAGGGATACCTCAAAAACTATGGCTATCTGTACAGAATTAAGACTTGATATCTCAAATTTCCTTGCTCCAAATGGAGGCTGGGGTGTTTTATGCTGGACATGAAATCACATCCAATAGAGCATGTGGGCACACTGTATCTGGAGTCCAAAGCTATAGCCGAAAAACATGACCTAAAAGGGTTAATGGTTGCAGCTCTCTCCGAAGCAGTATAATCTATGTTAAACTAACAACCACAGGAGTTTTGGGCACAGAAAAAAGGATGTATTTCATGCGGGGGCGGGGGGAGAATCCAGTTCACACCATAAAGTGAAAGGTTCCAGCAATAACATTCGCAAACTGTGGTATTAAAACATGCCACAATACATTTTGCTAATTTCTCTGTTCACAAGCTGGCCAGCTACTCAGTCTCTCTAATTTCTAAACTGGACCCGATACATCACGGCACTGTTTTTTTTTGTCTATTACAGACAAAGACACACACACACACACACACACACACGTGAAAGTATACTGTAAAATCAAACTGTTAAATTGTTCTCTCTCTCTCTCTCTCTCTCTCTCAGAACACAGCTGCTTTTTTATGAAATCTTGTACTGTACTCAAGTTTGCAGTGTACTACCAAGGAGATTACAGCCTTTTTTGAGGAAATGATGTCTGTCCTAAGCTAAAAACAACAGAGAGTGCTTTGCAATATAAGGTAATATGTGTTAACTACCTTTTGTACAAAGGTAACTTTTAAAGGAATGCTCTCAGAAATAATTGTACTTGCCTGACAGAAAAATTGATAAAGTCTGGTTCAGCATGTGAAAAAGGTAGGAGATAAGTCGAAATCATGTCTGTGTGGAGATTTATATACCAATGGCTGGTTTAATGGAAGGTTGAGAGGTTTTCAGTGTTAAGAGATATGATGTAATAAGTTGCTACTGTGTGGAAAAATGTATGGTTTCAAGTTTGTACAAGGCAGAGTGTCAAGAAACTGCTAGGTTAAAAGTTGTGTGTTAACAGCTGAAAATGCCTTTAACATGGCTTTAATTAAACAATAAAAATATTTTCAGAAGGTATGCTTGTAACAAAGAAAAAATGTTTTAAAATGGCTGACCGCAGATTTTGGCAGCCAGCCCAAAGGCATTCCCTGACATGTCTTTTAGCCAAAATCAATGTCAGTTAACCCTTCTGCTGCAAATGTATCTTCTGAAAGCACTATAGATCAGATATTAGTCTGAAAGGAAAGGTTATGATGTTTTTCATTTTTATTTTAGAAAGTGTTTCAAAAGTTGAAGAATGTATGCTAAGGTTCATACTAAGGTTCATACTAAGGTGATTAGGTGTGAGGGGGCTAAAGGGCCCATAACAGCACCAGAATTAATTATAATAACCAAAACTGTCTTTGTTAGTGATAAATTTATCAAGGCAATTTTTAAATGTTAATTTGTTTTCGCTAATGACAATTTCTAAGGGTAGGTTATTCCAAGGATTTATAATCCTTTGAGTGAAAAAATACTTTTATGATACATGATTGAATTTAGCCCTACTTATCTGCAGTGGATGACTTCTGGTGTTATAAATATTATTTTTAACACAAAACCCATTTGAGTAAACAGATATGGGTCATTTACAATGTCAAACATATAGATTAAATCACCCCGATGATGTCTAAGTGATAGTGGCATAAGGTTCAAGTTTTTTAAACATTTTTCATATGGGACATTAAAAAGTCCAGTTATATTCTTAGTAAATTTTCTCTGGATTTTTTTCCAGTGAAGCTACCTCCCCTTTTTTGTATGGACTCTAGAGTTGAGATGAATATTCTAAATGGGACCTAGCATTGGCTCTGAAAATTGGTAGCAAACTCCAGGATCTCTTGATTTAATGTTTCTTTTGATAGACCATACTATTCGATTTGTTCTATCAATAGCTTTGTTTATCTATTTATTATACCCTAGATCATTTGCTGTGTAAATACCTAGGTCTTTTTCATTAGTAGTGCTTGCCAGAGGAATCCCATTCAATAAATAAATGGCTGAAGGGTTGTTGAAACCAACATGCATTACCTTACATTTTGAAGCGTTTAGTCGCATACCCCAGTTTCAAACCAATCCGATATGCTATTTAGGTTTTGTTGAATTATGGAAATATTATTTTCACTGTCATATGGCCCACTGAGTTTAACATCATTGGTATATTTAACTGAACTGACAAACAATTTTTAGTAAGGTCAGCTATGAATATTTGAGATAGGCAGGGGCCCAATACTGACCCCTGAGGGAATCCACTAGTAACAAGACCAGAGTCAGATAGGTGACCTTTAAGTAAGACCTTCTGGGATCTGTGTGCTAACCAATTTTCAATCCATTTGATAATATATCTATTTTATGTTGTTATCTAGTAATTTGGTTATTAGGGCATGATGAGCCATAACATCGAACGTCTTACTGAAATCGAGATAGATTATATCCCAAGGGTTGCCACTGTATATTTTCCTGCTAACATATTCATAGAAACACATTAAATTACTTAGGCATCCCCTACTCCTTTGAACCAATACTGTTCTGTATCAATTGTATTAATTGTTTTACTAATGAGATCTTTGAAGATGCGTTCAAGTACTTTGCAGACTGTTGAAGATACAGTAAACTAATAGGTCTGTAGTTTTCCCAATTAGAAAGAGGACCTTTTTATGAATGGGTATTACATGATCAGTCTTCCATTCCTTGGGTACAAAATGGTTCTGTGGGCAATATTCAAAGAGTAAACATGCAGGATAGGAGATATGATCAGCGAGTAAGTATAGTAGGTGGCCACTAATATCATCTGGCCCAGTGGAATATCTGTTTTTTAATAATAGAAGTTTCTCCTGAATCATGTTGATGGATAATGTGATATGCGACTCATTTACTAATGTTATATTAACATCAGTTTGATTAGATTTGTTGCAAAATACATCACAGAATTTTTTATTTAGGATATTGGCCATTTCTAGGATCATGACAAAGGTTAGAATTATGTATGAGAAGGGACCTACCTTACAGGTGTTTTTTTTTAATAATTAATGTAGGAGTAAAACATCTTTCCTTTATTTTTACATGCATTCCGAGAAAGGTTTAATTCCCAGCCTCTTTTTTGCTTTCCTTATCATAGTGTTACATTTTTTTGGATATTAACACAGGTGGACCAGTGCTCCTTGGTCCGGGATTTTAAGTATACTGAGTATTTTTTGGTTTTTGTCTCAGTGCCTGTTGAATTTGTGTTGACAGCCATTTAGGCTTAGTCTTCCTTTGGTCTTGTTTGAATATAAAAGGGATATATTGATCTCTTTAGTGCAGTACCATCTTCAGAAAAAAATTCCAACTACCTTCTGCATCCAATGAGGACATACTGTTATCCCAGTCGATACCCATAAGTGTGGCTACAATGCTTTGTAAATCTGCTTTGTTATACAGATAAATTTGAATTTTATTAATGTTTGTAGAAACATATTGATTTAGGAAATAAATAGTGGAATTGTGATTGCTATTGCAGATGGGGTGTGAGATACTAACATTGTAAATGTTGAGATGGTTACTATGAAAGACAAGATCTAAAATATTATTCCTTCTGATGGGTAGCGATATACATTGTTGTAGGCTAAGCTGGTGGGAGCAGACTAAGCGATTTTTGCTGCACTTGTATATGCATTACCAATATCCCATGATATGTCACCTAAGTTAAAATCACCCATACGTATCATGGTGCCGAGTTCACAAGAATTCTCAAATTCAGTAATAATACCCTCTGTAAAAGTTTTATCTGCACTGGGAGGTCTATAGCAAACACCCAGTATAACATATTCAAGATCAGATAGTATTTTAACCCAAACAGATTCAATGTTTGAATGAGGATTTTTAATTTTGTCTGAGATTTTGACTGAATCTAGAGCATTATTAACTAATAAGGCAACACCACCACCAACTCTATTAGACCTGTTCAAAATATAGTGTTTAAAACCTGGAATTATACAGTCCCAGGCTGCTTTCTCATCACCCCATGTTTCAGTAATAGCAATAACATTAACTTTATCCTCAAAGACACGTAGTTTAAGCTCATCTATCTTGTTTTTTTTAATCCTCTGGTGTTAAAATAAAGGAATTTTAGGTCTTGAGCACTTCCCTGGATGGTCAATGTATTACCTAAGTTATCATTAAGAGAGGCTGAAATACCATTCCTGTCTCCCGAGAATCTAGTTTAAATGTAAGTTTATATGTTTAGTAAATTGCTTCCCCAGGAGATCTGTGCCTCATTTGCTAAGATGCAGACCATCCCTACAGAATAATTCAAAATGACCAGAGAATTCCTCCCAGTGTGTGATACATGCAAACTGTTGATACATGCATCACTTCCTCAGCCATTCATTACATTGTTTGATTTTCACATTTACTGAGAGGGCTGCTCTTGGAATTGGGAGAATTTCAGACTTTGCAATATCGAGCGCCATTTTGATTAGGATGTTTGTTAAAGCCACTGTGTGCTGTTTAACACTAAGTAACATTTTCTTTACCAATGTTATTGGCCCCTGTGTGGATAATTACCACTGGGGTTTCCCCCTCTGTCAGACAGGATAGTAGGAAGCATGCTTGTGATGGCTTGTAGACTAGCATACGAGAAGAAAGGGTTGGTCAGATTAGCTTTGTCTGGAATACAAATGGCTCTATCA
Organism: Neoceratodus forsteri; assembly: GCA_016271365.2. NCBI lineage: Eukaryota > Metazoa > Chordata > Ceratodontiformes > Ceratodontidae > Neoceratodus > Neoceratodus forsteri. The sequence continues at coordinate 83,749,249 of CM057453.1, forward strand.
AGAGGTTTTTTGATAAGAGTCTCCAATAACAAAGGTTTGCCTTATATATTTCATGTTCATTGTTGTATTTTGGGCAGTAAAATTGGTAGGGGCAGGAGTAGTGTCCATTAAATTGATTAGGTCACCCGTTATGCAGGGGAGGGTATCAGTAGGTGCTGGAGGCATATATCTAGTTGAAAAACTAGAATGATTTGTCTGGCCCATGATTTTAGTAGCATTGGATGAGGCAGATATAGGGCAACTACGGGCTTCATCCACTACATTCAATAGTGGATCATATCTATTTTCCATGCTTAATGTGAAAACATTTGCTTTTCTACCCTTTTTTAATGGTCGCCTACTTTGGATCTCATACCATCTATCATCAGATACTATATTTTGGTCCTCTTCTCGCATACGCTTTCTGTGACCAGGATCTGAGCTGAAGGGACCATCCAGGGGAAGGTTAGTGGGTGTATTGTGTCTAGCTAAATGAAGCAAGTGGCCATTTTCAGGAGGAGAAATAGGTTCAGTTACTGAGCTTTCTTTATTAATGGAAATATTCTGGTTGTCAGTGCGGACTGATTTAAGGCATCGAGCCAGGTCCTTCTGACTTGATTCCAACTCCAGCATGCGGGTGCTAAATAGGGAGATGTCATGAAGTAATTCCTCATTTTGCCTACATTTAAAACTTGTAAACATAGGTAGGGACTTTAGCGCATTCCCTATAACATACATTAAACATTTATTGCATTAAACCCCTTCTTTTCCATCGATAATTTTAATTTTGTAAGCCATGATAAATGCTCAAACAACACATTGATATGCTTATAATCAGGACAAGTATCTACTTACAAGTACACAGCAGGCTGTATTTCTAAGTATTCCTGAATAAAGAGAAAGTCATTGTGTGGTTGGCACAATGCCACCAATGCCAAACGCACCGAACATGCTAAACACGCACTCCAATGTGCACTCACCCTGCTTTGCTTGCCCTACTCACAGCAGGTGTCCCTTATGTAGCGAGTGATGACCTGTAAGTGTACATTCTAGCAGGATTTGGGAAAGGATTCATTAACTAGAGTAATTCAAGTTTTTTGTTTTTAAAAGACAGGAAGCAGGCTTCACATATTTAGAAGACTTTTAAAGTTTTACATAACAAAAAAGAAACAGTATTGGCACTATGTCAGCACTCCCTGACTCACATGACATGTCACTGTAATTATAAACTTTGTGATAAGCTACTCTCAACTACCTCAGATGGCAGATTTTTAATTTTGCTTCTTTTATCAGTAAAGGAGGCATACATCTTCTGTAAGCCCTTGATACATCTGGGTTTGAATCCCAACATCCATCACTTGCATACTGTGTGACCTTTGGCAAGTAACTTGACCTCCTTGTACTGACAAACCACACACCTCAAAAGCTCAGACTTTCTGTGTTTTTCCTAATTAAGCAACTCTTTTTACCTTGTATGTAAGTTTTTGGGACCTCACATTGACTGGTGATTCCTGAAAATGTTATTTATTTTACAGAAGCATATCCTTCATGCTAGTACTCTGTCCAAGGAGGATGAGAACCATTTTCTCCAGGGTTTGCTGCCAGAACCTTCTTGCTTATCTTTTAGCAACACCCAACTCTATGTATACTGTTCTTCATGAAGGTTCATTCTCACCACAGCTTCTTTTTTGTCCAGTACTATTACCACGTGATTCTCCTGCCAAGCAAGGCAATCAGTTGGGGTGGAGGACTTGGATCTTCCAAAACATCCCCAGCATCTACAACAAGCTGTTTACTGTAACAGCTCACAGAAAAAACAAAGCAAGGTCACTTGCTACTCAGTTTTAACTGCAAAAAAAATACAACTGTGTTTTTCACAATTAAATTTCTGTAACACCTACTCTTCCTATGAGACACCACCAGAGGGCAGATTAATGGGGAGATTCTCTCAACCATTTTTACCTATTTTTACCTTTTTGTTTCAGACTTGAATGTTACCAACTTTACTTGTACAATAAAAATGTACTTACACAGTGCCATGAAATACAACTATTGGCATTAATCCTAATTTTGTGTAACTCAGCTGACATTGTTTTGTAAACTTAAAACAAGAGAAAATGGGATGCCTTTTCTCTAGTATTATTTTAACTCTCTTTGATTTTCAGGAATCGAGTACTATGTAGCTAGCAGCCACAGGACCATCTACCCTGCCTATAACACTTTTGGCAGTGGTAGCTGAAGGCATACATCTCTATAAAGCTAATGCAGCATCATTTTAAAAATCAGTGCTAACCCATCACGGAGAAAACAGTCTAAAAGAACTTGCTCTTTGTGTATGTTTTTGGTTTTCTTTCTCTCTCAGGAAGAAGAGGATCCCTATGACCAGGGACTGAATCACCAAAAGTACAAATACTCACCCCTTCTGGGGGGGGCAACAACCATCAATAACCTACATTCCACCTCTGGTAATGTATGAAGTACACTAATTTCAAATATAATGCTGTTAAAAGTAAAAAACAAATTGGGGTACTCTGCTGCCCTCATTCCTAATAACAGATTAGGGTTACCCCATTAGTATATATTCAGCATTCATCTTTTAAGGTGATAACTGATTGGCAAGTAAGATTGTCAAAACATTTGTGGTTAAATGTCCACACCCCTACTGTGAACAGTGTCATCTGACATCTATGTAAAACTGTCACAGGTAAATTCCATGAGCATTTACTAAATTGTTGCCTGCCTCTGCTCCAGCACTGGCCAACTCAAGCAGAATCCTTCCATTACTACAATAATTGAGCTGACTCTTTAACCAAAGAAGGAGCCTGTGGGGGTGGACCATTCCTCCTTCCAGTACAACAACAATGGTGACTGCAAACAGAAGAAACAAAGAAGTCCCCTGGACCTGACTAATCTACAGCCAGCAGATACAGAAATAAAGGAGTTATAACAATAAATCTCCAGAGGCAAAGGAATAAAAAAAAATGTGTCGGCAAATAATCCATTTGTTGCACAAAGTTTGGAAATGGCCAATGTACTTTAAGATTGTAAACCAGATCAGTCCCTCTGTTTGTCAAGTGTGGTTGCTGAACTCCACAAAACTTATTAACAGGTGGCTTCGATCCAGCCAGCACCAGCCTGGTGCAAGGTCCCTAAACCCTTAATAAGCAATCATCTAAGCTGGGGGGGTGTACCTTCACCATCATTCTGTCTTCACAGGACAATGCAAAAGGCTTCGACTGGACAGCAAGAAATATCCACCTTTCCAGACATGGAAGATCTCCACCTAATTTATCCATGGTTCCAGATGATGTATCCTGAAAAGGCCATGCTAATTCTAACCATAATGCCTGGTAACACAGAGAGCCAGGCCCCCTTTTCAAATCCACAAACTTGGAGAGGTGGGATACCAAAATAATTTCCCTTTCATAAAAAACAAACAAACGTGCAACAACATGTGGTTCCACAAACCTAATTGTATACCCACCCTCTGCAACTCATCTACCTGGTGCTCAACAAACTGTTTACGCACACACTTTGACACCACCATCCTTCAACCACAGCCTTCACAAGGCCTACCCTAAAGCCAGACTGACGCAGGGCCTGACTGCAATGTACATTCCTAAAATTCTAGAATTCAGATGTTCACTTCATTTATGCCTCTGTAAATTTAAATATATTGTGGTGCACTATGCCCAATACGGTCATTGTGCCATTGCAAATATGATTAGGTTTCATGCTGTTATGTTTTTACATATAGTTGCAGCTTATCAAGTATAAGCTCAGGAAACTACTCCACATCCAGGAATGTTCCACTTTAAAATGCTCTCAGTGGGACTTGGGTGTAACAGGCCTGGTGGGGAGTGTATTAGACCCATTTGTGATCCATTTGGAAAACCAGTTAGTTGTTTTCACAAGTTAATAATGTCCCAAAGACTCCCAACCATAACCCAAATCTAAAGGGCTTCTCCATGCCCTGCACCCAATGAATGACCATTTCTTTCCTCCAGGTTATGCACCACCACCAACTAAAACACAGGGGTCAGCACTGCTGTCCCATTCAGATTGATAAAAGACACCTACAGTATCTGAACTCCATGTTGGTAGCCCCTGACCAGTCTCCCTTACACACTGAGTTGCAGACTGACAGCAATGGAAAAAAATCCTTGTGGGCCACCTAGCTAAAGGCACATTCCAATTACCAAAATTTGACCCAGTGGTACCCTGTCTATCCATCAAGCCCATCCCAACACTCAGGTCAGTACAACCTCACAGCACTCATGAATCCCAATGTTTGTGCCAAATTCCCAATTAAAAAAAAATATTATGCAGACCATTCCATTACTAGCACTGCCATGTTTTACCTGTTGTTCCCCCTTCTAAAGAAGAACCTACTCTATGTCCAATGCAGGAACCCGAACCAGCTAGTTATCTGGGTGCATCATTATAATGTGCAGTCTATGCATGTCTCTGTGGTTTTAAATCTCACCAACTACAATATGGCATAATTTAGATTCTGCTCCACAACCAATATCTCAAGGCTCCAAAGTGCCATGTTACTGGTCTTACTTGCAGCATACCAGTACGTACACAGGATCCAGTAGCAGATCCCCACACTACTGAGTATTTTGGAGCATTTCACCCTAGAAAACAAAATGAAAGGAGACCCAAGAGGGGCCTTCAAATGTCACAAGCATAACATGGACTCTCACCGGTTTATTCTAAAAATGGTATGCCCATTTAAAATCAAGCAGATTTGGCCTGCAATCAAGAGCCAAACTTGGAAGTTCCAGACAGGTATATGCCAAAATGAATTTATCCCAGTGTTACATGGTGTAAATGACACACAACCATAAGTTAAAGTTTCAAAATGCATATACTAGGTATAATATTGCACTTTCATTTCATAAGACAGGCCTACACTAGGCCGGGAAGCAACACGTAGGCAGGGAAACTATATTTTAATCACTGTCACAACCTCTTCTAAAACCTGGAAGCTGGGTGTATTCACAGATGACCAAATGGTATTACCCTCATTACTGGACCTCTGCCTGCACCTCCAACTGCATGGCCGATGCCTTCACTTTTCTGTGTCACACCACACCATAATGGAGTTTGCCCTTTAAGTGGCAGACCAAGTAGTTCTGGTGCACCCCTTCCCTCCTACTTAGAATGGTTGTGCTCTGAAGGGGAGGGGAGGAAGGAAAGGGAGGGGCTAAGGGCCAGAAAAATGGGCAGGTAACAGGAAGGGGAAGGGTGAAGGGAGGTACATAAGGGACAGCACAAGGGGCATCAGCCACTTTTGCTGGAGGTTTGATCCCTCCCACCCACCCTACTAGGCAGAGTAAGAGGGAAGACATTCAAGATGGGACTGTATGGTGGGTCTGTCAAGGAGGATGATAGATGCATCCAATCAGACAGTTTGGACTGCCAAATGTGGATGACAGGTGATATTATGGTTATGGACTGCCAAAGGTGGATGGCAGGAGAAAAAGGGGGAAAAGGGGGGAGGAGGGGAAGGGGAAGAAGAAAGGAATAACACAAGAAGAGGAAGAAGATGAAGGAGAAAGCAGCCTTGGTTTTCAATGTTACCTAATGGAAAAGGAGAAGAAGGCACCCAGGTTTTCACTTGGGGGAGGGATAATCAGAGATTGCTATATGGATGGAAATGAACAACATTTTTAAAATATAATAATAAAGAAATGGAAATGGAATATGGAAATATGACTATAAATAAATTACTTGCCAATCTGAGCTCAACAACAAACAATGGTCTCTGTCTTTTTGTGAGGGAAAAGGGGGAATCCGGGACAATGAAAGACATTGCTAACAACCTTGTGATTTTTCCCAATCCAAAACAGATCTGTTTCATAAACTGTGTTCCTAACAGAGTTTTACCAGTTTACAGGTTTCAACGGAGTGGCATGTGTAAGATCTTTAAGCAACACATTCACTTTTCTTTACTGTTGGTGTTTTCCAAGAAAGGCAGACGCTTCTTACAAACTGATTGTTCTATTATGGAATGTCAATATTTGTGCAGGGGTGTGATCATTTTCCAAAACAAAAAAGCTACGCCAGTGTGTGTGGCTATTCCATTGAAGGACTCAATGAACAATCTAATGCACCCCCTGCCAAGGCCTCTGCAAATCCAGCCATCCAACAGTCAGCATCATGAACATTAACTTTCTTAACATGCTGGTGTTTCATCTTCAACTAAACTTCTGTGTAGCCCATGTGGGGTTGCAACTTTCTGCAAATGACATTTTGTATGTAACTAAACCACTTGGTGGTTACTCACCTGAACTTTATGGACTGGTTATACATTACCCACATTAGGACACTATCCCTCATAATACCCCACAAAACCCCTCTGCATAACTCTACACTGTCCCATATTAGAACAGATGTTTGTACTTTAAACACTCAGAACTGCTCAGACGACATGCATTGTAAGTGCCCAACACTAGGAAGGGCATACTTCAGTTTGCCACTTAGAATCCTACATATATCTCAACAGTTCTACACAAAGAAGAATGTCCTGTAAAAAGTTCTTTATACTTTGAATCATAATATACAAATAAGCATTGTAACAAAACTTATGCCAAGGCTTGCCTAAGTTAGTATACAGCAGTGCCAGCCAGGATGCAATACAGTAATACTGCAGTATGTCACAGAATGCTACAGCATACTGCAGGAAACAGTGTAATTCAATGGCAAGTGAACCCTTATTTTGTGACATCTCTTACTGCAAAGTTATTGCATCACATCATGGTTGACCCTGCTGTATGTGCACATTGAGATAATTTTATCCTTTGAACCTGGTTTAAGTTTCTCCAGTGCATACACAATTGAAACAACAACATCATTACAAACTAAGGAACACAGGATTATTGTTTTCCTTATTCCCTGATATACAGAACTTACTTGCTGCAGTTGAGCTGTGGCACTTTGCCTGGCATTGGAAAAGAGAGCTTACTTGGAGAAATTATGCTGACTAGAGCACTGTCTTTTGGGGCTGATAAGAGATTCTAAAGGGCCACAGAAGTGGTTGCAGTATGGTGGTGCTACTGCTGAAAGTGCAGTGGGCAGAATATAACCATTTCAGTGGTGGAGGTAAACTGCTTTCATTTTCTTGTGTCAAATTATGTCAGAACTGCTCAATGATCACTGATGGTATGACAAGATAGGTTGGTCTATGAAACATAACATCAGCTGCAGTGGGAACTCCTGTGAGTCAAGGTTCCTCTCTCACCCTCTCATGAGCAGAAAGTGTGATTGTGCGAAATTCTAGGATACTGCTTCAATGTAATTTCAGCAAAATTATGCAATTTTTGCAAACATTTGTGAAATTATGCCTTAGGCATTTTTAAAATACAATTTTTGGCTGCTCATAACTCAATCATACTTTAGCAATGAGACTTGAAAATCTTGTATACTTATTTGTAAACTTTCTTGAAAATGATTAAAATATTAGACTTCTTATAACTTATAACTTTTTTATGTCTGCATGTAAACAGCTAATGCTACAACAATATGTAACAGAACCAACATCCTCAACCTCATCCTGAGCAATTCAAATCTGAGTATAAGTAAATGCACTGTTGGCCCTCCAGTGTCTAATAGGGTTCCACCATGCCACAGCAACATGAATTGTGTTGAATGGCATTACAGTGATGTTACAATGCTCATAGTCAGCATGGTGCCATCTGGGAAAGCAAGTATTTTCACCACCCACACACCCCTGTACTATAGAAAACTAACTCCAAGATGGAGTTGATTCATGGAGGGGGTGATATCCCTGGAGACAGCAGTGTTGCTGTAATGGTCTTTGCAGTCTTCCCATCGCTGTTCAAATGTGATACCATCTAATAGTGATCATCATTCAGGTGACTTTTCTATTGACTTGTGCTATTCAGCATTTACAAATAATGCCTACTTTTACAATTATAAAAGATCAGATATTAATAAAATAAACAACACAATATCAATGATTGATTGGGACACCCTATTGGCAAATTAAAATATCAAGAACAGCTTAATCTGGGTCAAGGTTAGTTGATCTTCATTTGTATCCCCCTTCCCCTGGGTCATGCCCAAAAATAGGAAGAATTAGTCTAGTGCCCTTACTCGGTCAACAAAAATAAAATAAAAACAAAATTGTAACACCGACCAAATGCGGTCCCACATAAAATCTAATATACTAAGGGTCAGCAAGGAATGTATCCCAAGGTATAGAAAATCAAATACTAATACAAGAAAACCAAGATGGTTAAACAGAAAGATAACCAAATTAAGAAATAAAAAATAAAAAGTTTTCTTTGCCTTCAAAACACACAAAAAAACACAATCAAAATGGAAGAAATATAAACATTGGTTAAAATAATGCAAATCTGAAATCAAGAATTCTATGAAAAACACAGAAACACTTTTAGCTTTTAATGCGAAAAGAACAATGATAAAGATTTTTTAGTTACATAAATTCTTAAAAAAACCAACAAATGCAAAGCTGGTCAAATTGAATGGAACGATAATATTATCAATGACCCAATACAGATGTCCAGCATATTTAATAACCATTTCTGCAGTATATATAGTCCCAAATGCATTAGTGATTCACCAACTATAAATGCTTCTGCTGAACAAATATACTAAGTAAAGAAGAAATTATTAAAGGGCTGGATAACATTTGACCAGGCTGCGCTCCTGTACCCGACTCTGTTAGTTGCCATATGTTAAAACTTGTGAAAAATCATATAATACAGCCAATAAAGATGCTGTTTAAGACAAGCATAAGCCAGGGTGAAGTACCAATGGTTTGGAGAGCAGCTAATGTCACCCTTATATTTAAAAAAGGCAACAAGCAGTGCATAGAGAATTATAGACCAATTAGCTTAACCTTAATTGTATGCAAAATTCATGTGGGTATTATTAGAAACAGACTTCATACTTCCCTTAAAAATACAGAACATCATGGATTCATAAATGGAAGATCATAATTAACAAACCTCTTGCACTTTTAAGAAAACATCAGCCACAACTTGGACATTAAGGTTTCATGTGACATTTTTTTATCTAGAATTTAGTAAAGCTTTCGATTTAGTCCCATACGACACCATACTAAATGAGCTTTTCCTCTTTGGTATGAATCAATGCTTTATTACTTGGATATAACAAATGGTTATCTAACAGATCACAGCAAGTAGTTATAAATGGATTTTCCACAAATATAGGTGTAGTGACAAGTGTTGTCCCACAGGGCTCTGTCCTGGGATCCACCATTTTTCGTATTATAATTGCTTATCTAACATGATCTGGGTTGTTGGTCAGCAAAATATGCTGAAGGCACAATGCTTGTTGGGATCAGCCCAACCATTGCTGACTGCACCATACCACAGGATACTCTAAATACTATTACTGTTTGGTCAAAGTAGTGGGGGATGCATTTTAATCTAAATAAGTGCAGTGTGACGCACTTGGGTAACAAAAATATAAAATGTGACTACTATTTACAGTATGTGTTAAGCAGATGCATGAGACAAGTGGTGAGAAAGATTTAGGGGTCTTTTTTTTGCCCACAACCCCAATTTTAAAATGCAGATAAATGAATCCATGATCAAGTTTAATAGAACTATGTGGACCAGAAGGAAAAATATTAATTTAAGTGATACCAAGGTGATGTTACCCCAGTACAGAGCATAGGTATGACCCCAATTAGACTTTTGTTCACAACTCTGGTCACCTTATAAAAAGAGTGATATCAGCCAGACTGAGAAATTACAAAATAAATTTACTAAACAAGTCTTAGGCCTTAAGCACCTTGAAAACAGTGGCAGGCTTGACAGGTGGAATCTAATGTCCATGGAGACAAGGAGACTGAGGGGTGACCTGTTATTACTATGGAATATAGTAAATGATCCATACTTACTTTCAGAAATGAAATTTGAATATAAACAGAATGTTCTTGAAACTAGAGGACACCCACTTCAGCTATAATATAGAAAGTTACATACTGTTAAGCAAAGCTCCTGGTTTTCCTGCAGGGTGGTTAAACTGTGGAATTCACTCCCTCTAGACATTATCTTAGCAAGAATAAAATTACCATAAACAAAATCTAGACACATGGCTACTAGAAAAAACAGAGCCTTGTCCAATACGGGTAAGTTGGATTGGAGAATTATGGGCCCGTGCCTTTTGCTCCTACTACCACTCTAGTATGAACTCCAGCATGAACTCTAGTAATCTTACAGCTAGAGAGCTGATTATTTACATGCACGTCTTTAGGAAAGGGGTCTAAGAATATGTCAAATATCATATGCCACCTTACAGTCACTAGTTTAACCCCCTGTCCCATAGTTTTCAGCACTATCCCCGCACCTCATATTATTGCATTGCTGTTCAGTGGATATTGTTCTTTTCTAGAAGTTATTATACTGTATAATTCCTGTACATCTACTTTGCTTTTATTTGCTCATTTTGTTTAGATTTAAACACTGTACCTTGTATTTGCATTGTTTTCTCCTCTCCCCTCTTCCCCAGTATGCCAGCTCAGTATCTCTTTCCAGGTAAAACATTTGAAATCAATTTAATACATACATACATACATTTGGCGACATCTGTTGGAACATATTTAATGTTAGAAGGGCTAAAATCTTGCATTGTACTTATTTGTAAAATTATGTGTAAAATTATAGAATATTTGGCTGCTTTGTAACTTTGCCATCCTTTGATCTAGATATTCGAATACTGGCATTCATTGCCTTTGTGAAAATTTCTTAAAATGTTTTAAATCTGGAGAAACTCAGTTGAGTAGTTTTATTGTTTCTTGGAAAACTCCACACATTATTTACCTACAGTTACAATTATTACCAAAGGAAAAACAGCTGGTTATGGTTCACAATTGAAAAAATGACATCTATACACAACCGACTATAGATGTGTAAGAGGTGAAATGTGCTTGATTTTTAAATATATAAAAGATTCTTATGAACTGAGCACTATTGAGCTGACAAGACATACTGGTAGAGATCAGACAAGAACACATGAGCTGAAATTAATAGGAGATCAATCAATTGCAGTAATAATAAATACATTCTTCCCACAAAGAGTCATTAATAGATGGAATACTCTACCCAAAAATATATTCAACAGCAATACCACGGACACCTTTAAAAAAAGATTAGATATGTTTATGGGGAATAAGATTTTTTTTTCTACCACTGAGGTGATGGTGAATTCATTAAAGGACCTTGGTTCGTAGAACTCGTACCCGACTTATGAACCCATCATGCATTTCAGATTTGAGTCCATTCCTTTGAAACGTATAGAAAATTGATTCTTAAGACATTATATTAATTTAAAGGATTTTTAATGTTTTTGCATAAAAAGGCCACAAAGAGATTCTCTTCCATGTCTTATTCCATTGCTCCTTGTATGAACAAACATCTGTCAATTCTGAATGTTCACTGACAGTATTGTTGTTCTAATGGGTCCTACTTGTACAAATTTTTACTATATATTTATCCAGGACACAGCAGATGAGTTGCAATATGTCATTGTCAGTAGAGTCCTTCTTTGACGCATTGTTATATTGTAATTACCCAGGATAGAGCAGCTGCAAAGCATGATCTACTTTTAGGTGGGCTCCTACATTTTTACCCAAATGGCCAACAATCTTTTTATGACCTGATGTTATGATCATCAAGACAGGTAGAATTTTTACAATCCTATCAGAAAGGTAATTTCAGTACAAGGAGATTATGTTAGCCTTACAGTTGGAATTACACATAGTGAAAATGAACACCCGGGTACAATCTTATAATGCTAAATGGGACCTCCTAGATGCAGTTTTAGTCACCTTGAAAACCTAATATCCCAATATGGTGGAGTATTTCCTTTGCCTTAGTTACCTTCAGAGTCTGTATAAGGAATACCTGTGGTTCTTTCTATAAGTAAATGCAGATGGGAAGGGTGTTTTGGGATTTGTGTGTGGATTGGATAAAATGAGTTCTAAGTAGATATGTTAATAGATACCCATTGTAACTGTCAACTTAAATAGCCATCGCCTTATCATACAGATGACTGAGATAAATGCTTGTTGCTTCTCTTGTACTGGCCTGGTTAAGGCTGCAATTTCTCTGTAATATGGCAGTCTCATTAAAGTATACTGAATAAAAAAAAGGTAATTTCACTGTGACTGTGGCAACGAGTATCAGAGGTGATTTGAAAAACTGACACCTGTCATTTTGAAGATTTGGGGTAACACAAGGGATATGTTGAACATTAGGGGTCCAAATCTGCAAAAAATAAAGTTGTGAGTAAATGTTGGAATAATTTGTTTCCTTAAAACTTAGTTGTTTTTTTTTCACATTTTTACCCCCAAATTTTTAAAATAATCTTTTTATGACCACTCCTGCTGAACATGACAGGTGTCATTTATAAAACAATGGCTGAAATGTCATTTTGTGCCACCAGTGTAAAATACATTTGGGTAGGATTTGAGAAATGACAGCAGTCACGTTCATGAAGTGGTGTCAAAAAATTGCTATGTTTAAAAGTTGAAGTCAAAATATTGAAAATTATCGCAGATATGAGTGTGCTTTGAAACATGACAATGTATGCTCATAATGTTTTCTCATATTTATACCCCAAATTTTCAACATAGCCTTCTTATGACCCCACATAGCCTTCTCATGAGCTCACCTCGTGAACTAGGGCAGAGAACATTTTCAAATCCTGCCCAAAAGATGATTTTGCACCACAAGTGCTCCAAAGTTTAAAAAATGATCTGGTTGATCCTCTGTTCACTCAAGCTGAAAACACCTGACAGGTAGGACTCCTACAAAATATAATGACCGTTGCCACTCTTACTTCATCAGATGTTTGTGGGGGTAGGTGTGAAACAGAGCACAGGAGTGCTCAGTACATCTGTTGGCTAGATTCACAGCATGTGACAAAAAAAATTCTGAGCTGCGGAATTTTTTTTTCTTTTGCTTTATTCTTTTACCTCCTCAGCTGGGTGGTGTTCCTATGGTTCCACATTCAGGATTCCTTGCCTTGGCTGCTGCTCCAGACCCAGTCAGAGCTCAGATCCTATGCCTTGCCTTTACAGGTTGCTTTGCAGTGGGGATTTATCCCGGACACTGCAGAAACCAGGAGGTTGGGGGCTTAAGGGGAGCTGACTTAAGTGGGTCTGCTGAGGTACTGGTGGAGTTTGCCATCATCATGCTGGAAGATTGTTTTTGTTCTTTTATTTCCCTCTCCTAGTGCGAGTGTGCAGTGGCATCAAGGATGTTTCTGCACACACGATCATCCACAGTAACAGGTTAACTAGGATCTGTGGCCTATCCTGTAGGTAGGGAAATGGGCAGACTAGATGGACCAAGTGGTCCTTATCTGCCGTCAAAGTCTATGTTTCTATGTTTCAGTAGGCCCGATGTCTGCCTGCGCCAGCCCAGAGTTTTGATCCTTGAGCCTGCACTTTCCCGCAGCTACTGTCAGGAGCTAGTGTCTTAGAAATCCTCCCCATCCTCCTTCCCTCCATGAAGGAGGAGAGCAGTCCATAGGATGCTCAATCTTCCTTCTCCTGGCCGATCCCCAGCTCCCTGAGTCCATTCCCAAACCTGGGTCACCAGCATGGTGTGAGATGTAACATCCAGACCATCAACCTTCAGAGCCACCGTGCTGGCCACAGGAAATTTTTAAATCCATATATTACAAAAAAATTACAAATAGGTGATTGTGTATCACTCGGGAGTAATGCCATCTTGAACTTCGCTCTCGAGGTTCCCTTGTCCCCAGAACCTCTCAATGGTATTACTCCCTTGTGATACACACTCACCTATCTGTTATTCTATTCATAATTACTGTTGACCCCTTCAATACCCAGTCTGGATTTGTTTTTCAAACATCTTAATAACCGTGGCACCTGGTTGTTACGGCATTTGCTTTAATTCTCCTGTCAGTCAAAATCACTGTACTACATCACTGACCCCTATTCTGTGAGTGAGCAGGCTGAGCAGTTCCAAAAACATGGTGGCTCCATTTCTACTTAGCGATGAACTATGAACTGCTACAGCAATGGAGAATTTCTGTTATTGTAAATCTCTCCAAATTATTTTATTCTTTTTAGAATATATCTGATTGATCCTGCTTTTTAAATGACTAAAATCTATCTGGTTGATCCTGCTGTGAGTTGGGTTTGAGAAACCAGAAGTCCAACCCAGCATGACCACCAGAGGGAATGTGCCTCACCTCTGAACCGCTACTTAACCATGGTTCAACAATTTTTGTTACAAAGAAAGACAAAACATTGTCCTTACTGTACAAGGAGAGCATATGTGTGTGTGTGGGTGTGTGTGTGACTGAACTCCCTGCACCAGTAATTATAAAAAATAAAGGATAGGCAGCTGTGTTTCTATGGATGGTTTTTGCCTCATAAACCTCTTAAGTTTCACTTTCGAAGTGTATGGGTTATCACATACCTAGGGTGGGTAAAAAAAAATCCATACCACACAGTTATTTATCCATTATTCTCTGTTTATAAAATGGGCAGGAAAATTCCTGCATCCTTGATTCGTTGTTATCTGTGCATCGAATCAGTTCAACACACAGGTAAAAACAAATATCTCCAAATTAGGATGCACTACAACACAAATTAAGGTTCCTGGAATATTACATTTTAAAATGCAGCCATTTGTTCTCTGTGTTAGCAAGGAAAAAACAGAAATGTGACGAGCCATCCTAAACACAATTTAAATCCTGTAAACTGCCAAATAAACACAATTCCTACTACTGTTTTTGTATATATATGCAACATTTTACCCTGTTTTACCAATACTAGCTCGGTTTTCTGCTCTCCCATGTCACCGCTGCCCTCCAGTCACTTGTTCATTTGTTCAGAGCACAATTGGTGTTGCTTTCTCATCATAACCCCCAGTGCAAAAAAAGAAAAAACTGACCACCAAAAATGAGTTTCTTTTTATGTCTACATAATCCAACATAATGCTTCTTACCAAACACATCTTTTCTTTTTAAGGAACTATCTTCCAATGCTGTCCGCCGTCCCCTTCATGCACAGGACTCAGTTATCACTGCTACTTATAGATAATTGAAATTGCAGTCAAGTTAAAAAAACAAAAATGAACGGCAGATTGTTGGTACTTTCCACAACAGTACTGCATACTGTATATGTGTGTGTGTGGGGGGGGGTGGGGATAGCTGCTTGGTCATGCTCTAGCAAACTACAAGTACTGGATTCATACATAGCGCTCTTGACAAAGGGCACATTGTAGGGGCGGCTTTTGTTGACCTATCAAAGGCATTTGACACAGTCCATCATGCCTTCCTCCTTGAACAGCTCTCAGACATAGGGCTAGCCCTAGAAACCATAGCTTGGTTTTGTAGCTACCTTAGCCTGCTATCACAGCAAGTAAAGATCAGGACATCCTATCAAAAAGTCTAATGGTTACATCAGGGGTAACCCAAGGATCCATAGATGATCCATTATTCTTCAGTGTTTTCCTAAACAACATCCCGGCTGCTTGCAACAGTCACATGGTCCTCTACGCAGATAATATTGTGATCTTTACTATCAACCTTGACCCTGCACTGCTGGAATACGACCTTCAGAGCAGCTTTGTAGTCGCTGAAAAATGGTTCAATGAGTAAAAACTGGTCATGAACTATAAAATGACCAAGACCATGCTCTTCACCACAGCCCAAAACAAGCTAAAAAGCTATCACCTGGCAATTCAGAATGACTCCAGTAACTCCCCAGAACTAGTTCCCCATTTCAAGTACCTGGGAATCACACTGGACACTGCTCTGTTTTACACACAGCACACTGACATCACAGTCAAAGCTTTTAACACCAGGATCAGTATCCTTTACAGACACACACATTTCTTAACCTGTGAAGCTCTGAACTTGGCAAATAACAGTTCACTCATCACCTTGATTGGCTATGGCCTGGCTGTCTATGGCTCCATTACAGACACAGTGCTCCAGTACCTCTCAACAGGCTTAAACAAAGCCTGCCTCCTGGTCACTAATGCCCCAAAACTCACTCACACCTGTGAGCTTTATGTGTGATCATGCTGGCTTCAATTGAAGGACAGAATACTTTATCAAACCTGCCTACTCACAAAAAAGGTCTCACTAAACTTACTTCCTCAAGGAGTTCTGAGCCTTCTATCACCACCTATACATGCCAGGCACACCTGCAGCTCTACTACACAAGTATTTTGAGTGCCCAGGTACCACACAAGTATGGCCCAGTGATCCTTTGCTCACTGGGCCCCTCTGTGGACAAATGCTCTACCACCTGATATTGCCAGAGTCACAACCCTTGGTTTCCTTAAGCGCAAACACCATCAGCACTTCACAGACAATAGTACCTGTAGGTGCCCCCGCTCATCTGCGCCCACAGCTTTAGTCTTCCACAGCACTTCCAACTCCTGAGCCTCCAAGTTAAGTCTTTGCAAAGCACTTGCCTCCCATCCCCTTTTGCCCTAGAACTTGCCTCCCTCCCCCTACCCCTTTGCTCTTTTCTTTCTCTCTGACTTTCCTATGCCAGCTCCCACTGCCCATCCATACCTCACACTAACAGCCTGCCTCTGCCTCTCTCACTTCCTCAGGACACTGGCATACCATGTACTGTGACTTAGCACAATTTGTGTAACTGTTTGTCACTGCAACCCAAGTACTGTTGAATTTTTTTTATGTTCTGTGGCCTGGATATTCAAATGGGTTGCGCCATGTGCAACCCACCAATGCACCCTGGCTCGATATTCAAAGGGAGGCTGGCGGTGCATCACGATCTGTGCTAGCGCATTGGTAATGCGGCGCACATGCTGGGAGTGTGCCCATGCATATGCAGCACATCCCGATATTCAGCCTGGGATGTGCAGTGCATTTTCTGGCACAACTCTGCCTTGTACCACTCAGAGGGATGCAAATTTGTACCTGGTAAAACCAGGAAGAAGTCCTGGCCACCCACAGGTGAGCTGCCGTAGTGCAGGGTGCAACATGGCAGCTGCCAGCTGTGGATGGCCACCTGCCCACCCAGAACACTGTCCACAAGCTCCCTGCCATGGGAGTGTTGTGCCACCCCATAGCCTGATCGCGGGCATATGTATAAGAAAGTCCCTGGTGTTCCAGTGGACTGCTCTCCATCTCCTGATTGTGGGCATATGTGGATGAAATCCCTGGTGGTCCAGTGGACCACTCTCCATCGCATGTGTAAAAGAAAGTCCCTGGTGGTTCAGTAGAACCCCCCCAGTGCCTAATAGAGGGCAGTAATAGTGAATGACACTCTGGTGGACCAGTGGTACCCACCTCCCCACCAGCCCACTGAGGTCCCCTGTCACCCAGCACCCCTCCAGTCAGCAGGGTGGCAGCACCCATGCATGCCACCCAGCCGCCTGTTGACTGACAGCGTACAGTATGGTCTGTATGCCTATTGGTCTACTGCGTGGGACAATGGGCATGCAGACCATACTGTACTATACAGGCCCAATATGTGAATGAACGTGTTCATTCACATATCAGGCCTGTGTAGTACAGTATGGTCTGCACACCCATTGGTCCACGCAGTGGACCAATAGGCATACAGACCATACTGTCCACTGTCAGTCAGAGGGTGGCCAGGAGGCATGCGGGTGGGATGCTGCCACCCACCGCTGACTTGGCAGGTGTGCTGGGTGGCAAGGGACCTCAGTGGGCAGGTGGGGAGTGGGGTACCACTGGTCCACCAGGGTGTCATTTGCTATTACCACCCACGATCAGGCACTGGGGGAGTTTCCACTGGACCACCAGGGACTTTCTTTTACACATGCCCATGATCAGGCAATGGAGAGCGGTCCACTGGACCACCAGGGATTTTATCTACATATGCCCATGATCAGGTGATGGAGAGTGGTCCACTGGACCACTAGGGAGTTCTTATATGTCCACCCACAATTGGGCTGAGGGGGGGATTCACCACTGGTTCACCATGGACCTGTGTCAGTACCTATGCCCGCAATCAGGAGAATGGGAGCGGGGATCACCATGGGTCTGCAAGGCATCAGTCTGCAGCCTGGCAGGTCGCCAGGCACTAGTTGCCGGGGATCGGCACACCCCATGCAAATGGGGCCATAATGACATGCAAATGGCCCCATTTGTACCTTACATGCAAAATGGCCTCATTTGCATGCCCCATGCTGAATATCGCTGTTGATGCACCCAGCACACCTGCACTTGTGCTGGCACATCTCCCTCCTCCCTTCTGCCACTTGCATTGGTGCAGTGCCACTGCACCATGCGCAGTGCATGTACCCTCACTGCCATATTCAATGGTGAGCCATGGCACAGCACCATTGAATATCGTCTGATCCATGCCTTGGCACAGTTCAGTTGTGCTGTGCCCAGGTTTGTAGCTCTGTCTGTCACAGTCTGAATATCCAGGCTTGTATGCATAATTTACTGTAACTATATTGTGTCTTCTTGTGTTAATGTATCTGATGTGAAACCTCTCAATGAGCATCCACTCTTAGGTGTCTTCCAAGATATCAATAAATAAACAAATATGAAAAATGTATGAGTACCACAACAGGACAGATGTCCTCAAGCAAAAACAAAAGTCAACATTGTCAAGTGGGTGGAAGAACTATTTTACAATGAATTCAGTTAAGTTCAGCTGTTTTTACCTTTCTAAGCATATTTATTTCCTTTAAGAAAGATATTTTAAAAAAGCATATTTCATAAACACAGTAAGATACTCCAGGAGTGAGTGAGGATTGAATAGATCTGATTGCACATCCAAGGACTGAAGGCACTTCTGATGTATGATCAGATCTGTTCAATGTACACCCCATCATGTCTTACTGCTTATATATGGAAATTCCTTTGACTCCACTGACTACATATGATGCAAAGAAATTTGTTGATTTTCTTTTTTTGTATAAGAACAATTTTTATTAAGTTTTCAATGACAAGTCAATAAAAAAACACTCTAGACAGAGACAACAAACTTGTCTTCACAACCAAAAACAAACAAAAAAAAAACAATGACACTGCAACTTATGAAAAAACATTATCCCATTACACAAGAAGTACTGCTTCGGAGAACTCTATAGGGTCATAGCTCATACGGCATAAATTGCATACAAAAATAATTGATACAACAATAAGAAAAAGGGGAAAGAGAGTAGAAAATTAGTAATCATATAGTACAATGTTCATATAAAATTGTATACAAATTAAACAATAGTCAACTTGGCAACACCCTGACAAAAACATGATACTAGCTTCAAACACTCACCTCCAGTGTATTCAACCATGGCATTCAGCTTCTGTTAAGTTTAGGTAATGCATCGCTACACCAATATAAAACTTGTTGATAGGATGCCGCTGTAGAGACACCTGGGTCTGAGGCAGGAAACTATAGACCTGTCAGTTTGACCTCTGTTGTAGGGAAA
Source organism: Neoceratodus forsteri (assembly GCA_016271365.2). Taxonomy (NCBI): domain Eukaryota; kingdom Metazoa; phylum Chordata; order Ceratodontiformes; family Ceratodontidae; genus Neoceratodus; species Neoceratodus forsteri. The sequence continues at coordinate 83,768,682 of CM057453.1, forward strand.
GTGATGGAATCACTTCTGAAGGAAGGAATTGTTGAGTACCTAGAGGCCAGTGGGGCACAGAACTCAAGGCAGCATGGTTTCATAGTGGGTAGGTCATGCCAGATGAATCTAATTGATTTCTTTGACTGGGTGACTAAAGTAGTAGACCAGGCAGGGGCTGTGGACATGACCTACCTAGACTTTAGCAAGGCATTTGACATAGTCCCACACAAATGATTAATAAACAAATTAACCAGCTTGGGAGTGGGTCCCAGGGTGGTAGCCTGGATAAAACATTAGCTGAACAACAGGACACAGAAGGTAATTGTAAACAGAGTCCACTCTGAAAAAAGGGGGGTTACTAGTGGGGTACAGCAAGATTCAGTACTGGATCCAGTCCTTTTTAATGTCTTTACAAGTGACATTGCAGAGGGACTGGAAGGAAAAATATGCCTCTTTGCAGATGACACAAAGATCTGCAACAGGGTTGATACACAAGGAGGCATGGAAAGGATGAGAAGGGAATTGGCAAGGTTGGAGGAATGGTCACAAGTATGGCAGCTTGGATTCAATGCAAAGAAGTGCAAAATAATGCATCTGGGAAACAAAAACCCTGGGGAAGATTACACAATGGGGGGGGGTGGTAACAACAACAAAAATGGAAAGGGACCTGGGGGTACTCATATCAGATGAATTTAAGGTTGGCAGGCAATGTGAGAAGGCAGTAAGGAGGGCTGGGGGATACTGGGATGTATAGGGAGAGGCATCACCATCAGAAAACAGGAAGCTGTCATCCCTCTGTACAGACAGTTGGTGAGACCCCATCTTGGAGTAGTGTCCAGTTCTGGAGACCCCATCTCTGCAAGGATATAGATAGGATGGAGGCAGTCCAGAGGAGGGCAACTAAAATGATGCAGGGTCTGGAAGAGAAGCCATATGAGGAGAGACTAAAGGAGCTTAATGTGTATACCTTTGAGGAAAGGCGGGAGAGGGGGACATGATAGAAAGTTTTAAGTACATCAGTGGAATCAACAAAGTCCAAGAGGGTAGCATCTTTCAGAAAAAGAGATGTGCAAGAACAAGAGGACACAATTTGAAGATAGAGTAGGGATGGCTCAGGGGCAATGTGAGGAAGTATTTTTTCACAGAGAGGGTGGTGGACGCATGGAACAGCCTTCCTGAGGAGGTTGTGGCATCTAAAACTGTGGGAGAATTCAAGTATGCATTGGAGAGATATAAGGCAATTCTTGTGGGGGGGTAGGAAGAAATAGGCTGTTGGTTAACTAGGATCTGTAGCTTATCCTGTAGGTAGGGAAATGGGCAGACTAGGTGGGCCAAGTGGTCTTTATCTGACATCAAAGTCTATGTTTCTATGGGTCCACTGAGCCAGTGAGGGGATACTGGATGAATGCCAGTCCAACAATATTAAACATTTGACTTCCAATGACACAGTGTACTTCAGGTACTTATACATCAATAAATCTATGGGCATCATACTTGAGTCCCCTAGGAGCCAAAAACTAGGTGATTGTGGTAACAAACGCTGCAAAGCTTGTTCCAGTTTACTAATGATACTCTACCACCATTTCATGAGCAGTGTACACCACCATAGGATATGAAAAACGGGCTCAATTTCCTGTTTACATCTCCAGCATTCATTGAAGGTATTCAGACCCATTTGGTGCAATTTATCTGGAGTGCTGTACCACCTATTCAGAATTTTCTTTTGAAGTAAGTGTAACTTAAGGTCATGCCCCCACAAAACTCTTGTTGTACACTGGGAGCCCACTCAAGTGTGGCCAAAACTTTTATTTTTTTGTTAAACTAAAAAAGAAAACTGTCCAGCATCATCTCCCCAGTCCCCCTCCCCCACCCCAACCCTCCCTCTTTGCACCCACCTCCCTGCACCCTCCTTCAACCATACTTACCCCCTGGAGGCTGGGAGCAGTGATCTTCTGTGGACCAGGACATGGCTGTACTCTTCAAAGACAAACTACGAACTGAGGAATCGGGTAAGCACAGTATAATGGGAGTCAATGGTGGGGGGTCAACTTAGGTTGATATCGCAGCCATTTTTAGGAATTGTTACCCCAAATTTTCAACATGGGGTTCTTGGGACCCCACCTCACCTCATGAACATGTCACTGTTGTTTAATTTCTCAGTCCAGAAAGGTGACTTTGCAGTCACTGTGCAGAATGACCTTTAGGGACCAATTAACAAAACAATAGTACCACTATTCATGAGGATGGGTCCCAAAAAGCCCATGCTGAAAATTTGGTAAACAAAATTCTCAAAAATGACCATGTTATGGATGTGCATTGCACATTTTCTATGCAAGCCCGTAACTTTACCAATTTTTAATATTTTCAATCCAGATTTTCAATATTGCCATATTTTAACATCTCCTTATGAAGGATACAGCTGTCATTTTTCACATCCTGCCCAAAATGAGTTTTTACACCTGTAGCACAGAATGGCGCGGTCGCTGTGTGAAATCAACTTTCAGGATTAATCAACAAACTCACAGTGCCACTCTTCATGAGGGGAGGTCCCAAAAAGTCCATGTTAAAACTTTGGTGAAAGAATTTCCCAAAATTATCATGTTACGGGCCTGCATTGCACAGTTTCTACGCACGCATGTAACTTTGTATATTTTTCATGTTTTCACTCCAGATTTTCAACATTGCCATTTTTTCACACCTCCTCATGAACAATACAGCTGTCATTTTCCACATCCTTCCCAAAATGTGCTTCCACACCTATGGCACTGAACGGCATTGTTGCTGTGTGAAATCACCTTTCAGGATTGAGTAACAAAATGGTACTGCCACTGTTCATGGGGTGGTGTCCCAGAACGCCCATTTTAAAATTTTGGAGCAAAAATGCAGGCAAACACCTTGGCATTAATGTTTCCAACTGTAACGCCCACCCTATAGAGACTGACAGGAATCGGGGGTGTGACTTGGGTTCATTGGCCATAATGCTCACAGCATTCTACCCCTGCCCTACAGCCACTGACAGGCATCAAGGTGTGCCTTGGGGTCTTCAGCCCTAAAGTTCACCCCATTCTCCTATACTGCACTCATCTCAGCTTATTTCCTTATGAAATGGATTGAGCATAAGGGCTGAAGACCCCAAAGCACACCACGGCACCTGTCAGTGTCTGCAGAGTGGAGTGAGGTGGAATGGCATAAACATTATGGCCAATGACCCAAAGGCACACCCCCAATGCCTTTCAGTCTCTGAAGGGTGGGGGCTGGCATTAGTTCAATACTTCACTGCCATTCCTATTATGCATCTCTCTGACTCCTGCACTACCAATGCCAATGCCAGCAAGCAAACATTCAGCATTGACAAATGCTTGTTAGTACTTGCCATTTGTCATTCTATAGATATACAAACGTAAATGCAACTTATGTGTACATTGTGTTTTTTATATTTGCCTTTAAATGGCCGATGGCAATTCAAGTAAAGAACAAAACACACCTAAATGTTGTAGAATTTTGGAAATATTTGCCACATTTTGTGAGAGTGGACTCTGTAATTCTGATAAAATCCTGCCAGATGAATTTTAATTTTGCACAGTATTAGCAGAGAGAAATACCTCCAGAACTTCTCTACAGTAAGAAGGTACCATCTATTATTGGGTGATTCTACTAAAAGGATATTTTCAATCTCAAGAGCCTGAGTTATTGTCTATGTGTGTCAATTTGTTAATTTACCCTGATTAAAAAAATAATAATGATACACTATTATTGACTGCTGCTGACAGTGTTCAATTATTTCAAGTGTCATTCTATTATATACTGATAAAGCCAATCATATTTTTTATCTGTCCCTGAATCTAGCCAAGAAAAGCTGGACACAGACACATGGCTGTGTGTGAGAGTAGCCCTTACCGTCCTCTGTGCTGTGTGCTAGTTTGACTTTCCCTGAAATGTTGAGTGTAGTTACATGCTCTATTTTTATTTTGAAAGGGTGTTGCATGTCTCAGTTTAATGGCCAAAACAGTATTGCATCTACAGATGTGGAACTCCCTCAGAAGTGCTGATCAAGGTTCTTATTCTCAAATTTCCTGGCTCCAAATGGAGGCTGGGGTGATTTCATGCTGGACATGAAATCACATCCAATAGACCATGTGGGCACACTGTATCTGGAGTCCAAAACTATAGCCAAAAAACATGACCTTAAAGGGTTAATGGTTGCAGCTCTATCCGAAGCAGTATAATCTGTGTTAAACTAACAACCACAGGAGTTTTGGGCACAGAAAAAGGATGTATTTGATGCGGGGGGGGGGGAGAATCCAGCTCACACCATAAAGTAAAAGGTTCCAGCAATAACATTCGCAAACTGTGGTATTAAAACATGCCACAATACATTTTGCTAATTTCTCTGTTCACAAGCTGGCCAGCTACTCACTCTCTCTAATTTCTAAACTAGACCCGATACATCACGGCACTGTTTTTTTGTCTATTACAGACAAAGACACACACACACACACACATGAAAGAACACTGTAAAATCAAACTGTTAAATTGTGCTCTCTCTCTCTCTCTCTCTCTCAGAACACAGCTGCTTTTTTATGAATTCTTGTACTGTACTCAAGTTTGCAGTGTACTGCCAAGGAGATTACAGCCTTTTTTGAGGAAATGGCGTCTGTCCTAAGCTAAAAACAGCAGAGAGTGCTTTGCAATATAAGGTAATATGTGTTAACTACCTTTTGTACAAAAGTAACTTTTAAAGGAATGCTCTCAGAAATAATTGTACTTGCCTGACAGGAAAAATGATAAAGTCTGGTTCAGCATGTGAAAAAGGTAGGAGATAAGTCGAAATTGTGTCTGTGTGGAGATTTATATAAAAATGGTTGGTTTAATGGAAGGTTGAGAGGTTTTAGTGTTAAGAGGTATGATGCAATAAGTTGCTACTGTGTGGAAAAATGTATGGTTTCAAGTTTGTCAAGGTAGAGTGTCAAGAAACTGCTAGGTTAAAAGTCGTGTGTTAACAGCTGAAAATGCCTTTAACATGGCTTTAATTAAACAATAAAAATCTTTTCAAAAGGTATGCTTGTAACAAAGAAAAAATGTTTTAAAATGGCTGACCGCAGATTTTGGCAGCCAGCCCAAAGGCATTCCCTGACATGTCTTTTAGCCAAAATCAATGTCAGTTAACCCTTCTGCTGCAACTGTATCTTCTGAAAGCATTACAGATCAGATATTAGTCTGAAAGGAACGATTATGGTGTTTTTAGTTTTTATTTTAGAAAGTGTTTCAAAAGTTGAAGAATGTATGCTAAGGTTCATAATAAGGTTCATACTAAGGTGATTAGGTGCGAGGGGGCTAAGGGGCCCATAACAGCACCAGAATTAATTGTAATAACCAAAACTGGCTTTGTTAGTGATAAATTTATCAAGGCAATTTTTAAATGTTAATTTGTTTTCACTAATGACAATTTCTAAGGGTAGGTTATTCCAAGGATTTATAATCCTTTGAGTGAAAAAATACTTTTGTGATACATGATTGAATTTAGCCCTACTTATCTGCAGTGGATGACTTCTGGTGTTATGAATATTATTTTTTAACACAAAACCCATTTGAGTAAACAGATATGGGTCATTTACAATGTCAAACATATAGATTAAATCACCCCGATGATGTCTAAGTGATAGTGGCATAAGGTTCAAGTTTTTTAAACATTTTTCATATGGGACATTAAAAAGTCCAGTTATATTCTTAGTAAATTTTCTCTGGATTTTTTCCAGTGAAGCTACCTCCCCTTTTTTGTATGGACTCTAGAGTTGAGATGAATATTCTAAATGGAACCTAGCATTGGCTCTGAAAATTGGTAGCATAACTCCAGGATCTCTTGATTTAATGTTTCTTTTGATAGACCATGCTATTCGATTTGTTCTATTAATAGCTTTGTTTATCTATTTATTATACCCTAGATCATTTGCTGTGTAAATACCTAGGTCTTTTTCATTAGTAGTGCTTGCCAGAGGAATCCCATTCAATAAATAAATGACTGAAGGGTTGTTGAAACCAACATGCATTACCTTACATTTTGAAGCGTTTAGTTGCATACCCCAGTTTCAACCCAATCCGATATGCTATTTAGGTTTTGCTGAATTATGGAAATATTATTTTCACTGTCATATGGCCCACCAAGTTTAACATCATTGGTATATTTAATTGAAATGACAAACAATTTTTAGTAAGGTCAGCTATGGCTATTTGGAATAGGCAAGGGCCCAATACTGACCCCTGAGGGACTCCACTAGTAACAAGACCAGAGTCAGATAGGTGACCTTTAATTAAGACCTTCTTGGATCTATGTGCTAACCAATTTTCAATCCATTTGATAATATATCTATTTATGTTGTTATCTAGTAATTTGGTTATTAGAGCGAGATGAGCCATAACATCGAAAGTCTTACTAAAATCGAGATAGATTATTTCCCAAGGGATGCCACTGTATATGTTCCTGCTAACATATTCATAGAAACACATTAAATTACTTAGCTATCCCCTACCCTTTTGAACCAATACTGTTCTGTATCAATTGTATTAATTGTTTTACTAATGAGATCTTTGAAGATGCGTTCAAGTACTTTGCAGACTATTGCAGATACAGTAGACTAATAGGTCTGTAGTTTTCCCAATTAGAAAGAGGACCTTTTTTATGAATTGGTATTACATGATCAGTCTTCCACTCCTTGGATACAAAATGGTTCTGTAGGCAATATTCAAAGAGTAAACATACTAGATGGGAGACATGATCAGTGAGTAAGTATAGCAGGTGGCCACTAATATCATCTGGCCCAGTGGAATATCTGTTTTTTAATAACAGAAGTTTCTCCTGAATCATGTTGATGGATAATGTGATATGCGACTCATTTACTAATGTTATATTAACATCGGTTTGATTAGATTTGTTGCAAAATACATCACAGAATTTTTGATTTAGGATATTGGCCATTTCTAGGGGATCATGACAAAGGTTAGAATTATGTAATGAGGGACCTACCTTACAGGTGTTTTTTTTTAAATAATTAATGCAGGAGTAAAACATCTTTCCTTTATTTTTACATGCATTCTGAGCAAGGTTTAATTCCCAGCCTCTTTTTTGCTTCCCTTATCATAGTCTTACATTTTTTTGGATATTAACACAGGTGGACCAGTGCTCATTGGTCCGGGATTTTAAGTATACTGAGTATTTTTTGTTTTTTGTCTCAGTGCCTGTTGAATTTGTGTTGACAGCCATTTAGGCTTAGTCTTCCTTTGGCCTTGTTTGAATATAAAAGGGATATGTTTATCTCTTTACTGCAGTACCGTCTTCAGAAAAAAATTCCAACTACCTTCTGCATCTAATGAGGACATACTGTTATCCCAGTCGATACCCATAAGTGTGGCTACAATGCTTTGTAAATCTGCTTTGTTATACAGATAAATTTGAATTTTATTAATGTTTGTAGAAACATAATGATTTAGGAAAAAATTAATGGAATTGTGATTGCTATTGCAGATGGGGTGTGAGATACTAACATTGTGAATGTTGAGATGGTTACTATGAAAGACAAGATCTAAAATATTCCTTCTGGTGGGTAGCGATATACATTGTTTGGAGGCTAAGCTGGTGGGAGCAGACTAAACGTTTTTTGCTGCACTTGTATATGCATTACCAATATCCCATGATATGTCACCTAAGTTAAAATCACCCATACGTATCATGGTGCCGAGTTCACAAGAATTCTCAAATTCAGTAATAATACCCTCTGTAAGAGTTTTATCTGCACTGGGAGGTCTATAGCAAACACCAGTATAACATATTCAAGATCGGATAGTATTTTAATCCAAACAGATTCAATGTTTGGATGAGGATTTTTAATTTTGTCTGAGATTTTGACTGAATCAAGAGCATTATTAACTAATAAGGCAACACCACCACCTACTCTATTAGACCTGTTCAAAATATAGTGTTTAAAACCTGGTATTATACAGTCCCAGGCTGCTTTCTCATCACCCCATGTTTCAGTAATAGCAATAACATTAACTTTGTCCTCAAGGACACGTAGTTTAAGCTCATCTATCTTGTTTTTTTAATCCTCTGGTGTTAAAATAAAGGAATTTTAGGTGTTGAGCACTACTCTGGAAGGTCAATGTATTACCTAAGTTATCATTAAGAGAGGCTGAAATTCCATACCTCTCCCTTGAGAATCTAGTTTAAATATAAGTTTATATGTTTAGTAAATTGCTTCCCCAGGAGATCTGTGCCTCGTCTGCTAAGATGCAGACCATCCCTACAGAATAATTCAAAATGACCAGAGAATTCCTCCCAGTGTGTGATACATGCAAACTGTTGATACATGCATCACTTCCTCAGCCATTCATTACATTGTTTGATTTTCACATTTACTGAGAGGGCTGCTCTTGGAATTGGGAGAATTTCAGACTTTGCAATATCGCACGCCATTTTGATTAGGATGTTTGTTAAAGCCACTGTGTGCTGTTTAACACTAAGTACATTTTCTTTACCAATGTTATTGGCCCCTGTGTGGATAATTACCACTAGGGTTTCCCCTCTGTCAGACAGGATAGTAGGAAGCATGCTTGTGATGGCTTGTAGACTAGCACACAAGGAGGAAGGGCAGGTCAGATTAGCTTTTTCTGGCTTACAAACGGCTCTATCAAGATGTTTTATGATAGAGTCTCCAATAACAAAGGTTTGCCTTATATATTTCATGTTCATTGTTGTATTTTGGGCAGTAAAATTGGTAGGGGCAGGAGTAGTGTCCATTAAATTGATTAGGTCACCCATTATGCAGGGGAGGGTATCAGTAGGTGCTGGAGGCATATATCTAGTTGAAAAACTAGAATGATTTTTCTGGCCCAGGATTTTAGTAGCATTGGATGAGGTAGAAATAGGGCAACTAGGGGCTTCATCCACTACCTTCAATAGTGGATCATATCTATTTTCCATGCTTAATGTGAAAACATTTGCTTTTCTACCCTTTTTTAATGGTCGCCTACTTTGGATCTCATACCATCTATCATCAGATCCTATATTTTGGTCCTCTTCTCACATACGCTTTCTGTTACCAGAATCTGAGGTGGAGGGACCATCCAGGGGAAGGTCAGTGGGTGTATTGTGTCTAGCTAAATGTAGCAAGTGGCCATTTTCAGGAGGAGAAATAGGTTCAGTTACTGAGCTTTCTTTATTAATGGAAATATTCTGGTTGCTGGTGCAGACAGATTTAAGGCTTTGAACCAGGTCCTTCTGACTTGATTCCAACTCCAGCATGTGGGTGTTAAATAGGGAGATGTCATGTAGTAATTCCTCATTTTGCCTACATTTAATACAAGTAAACATAGGTAGGGACTCTAGTGCATTCCCTATAACATACATTAAACATTTATTGCATTGAACCCCTTCTTTTCCATCGATAATTTTAATTTTGTAAGCCATGATAAATGCTCAAACAACACAGTGATATGCTTATAATCAGGACAAGTATCTACTTACAAGTACACAGCAGGCAGTATTTCTAAGTATTCCTGAATAAAGAGAAAGTCGTTGCATGACTGGCGCAATGCCACCAATGCCAAACACACTGAACATGCTAAACACGCACTCCAATGCGCACTCACCTTGCTTTGCTTGCCCTACTCACAGCAGGTGTTCCTTATGTAGCGAGTGATGACCTGGAAGTGTACATTCTAACAGGATTTGGGAAAGGATTCATTAACTAGAGTAATTCAAGTTTTTTTGGTTTCAAAAGACAGGAAGCAGGCTGCACATATTTAGAAGACTTTTAAAGTTTTACATAACAACAAAAAAAATACAGTATTGGCACTATGTCAGCACTCACTGACTCACATGACATGTCACTGTAATTATAAACTTTGTGATAAGCTACTCTCAACTACCTCAGATGGCAGATTTTTATTTTTGCTTCTTTTATCAGTAAAGGAGGCATACATCTTCTGTAAGCCCTTGATACATCTGGGTTTGAATCCCAACATCCATCACTTGCATACTGTGTGACCTTTGGCAAGTAACTTGACCGCCTCGTACTGCCAAACCACACACCTCAAAAGCTCAGACTTTCTGTATTTTTCCTAATTAAGCAACTTTTTTTACATTGTATGTAAGTTTTTGGGACCACACATTGACTGGTGATTCCAGAAAATGTTATTTTTTTTACAGAATCTTATGCTTCGCGCTTGTACTCTGTCCAAGGAGGATGAGAACCACTTTCTCCAGGTCTTGCTGCCAGTACCTTCTGGCTTATCTTTTAGAAACACCCAACTCTATGTATACTGTTCTTCATGAAGGTTCATTCTCACCACAGCTTTTTTTTTGTCCAGTACTATAACCACGTGATTTCCCTGCCAAGCAAGGCAATCAGTTGGGGGGGGGGGGGACTTGGATTTTCCAAAACATCCCCAGCATCTACAACAAGAATTTTACTGTAACAGCTCACAGAAAAAACAAAGCAAGGTCACTTGCTACTCAGTTTTAACTGCAAAAAAAAATACAACTGTGTTTTTCACAATTAAATTTCTGTAACACCTACTCTTCCTATGAGACACCACCAGAGGGCAGATTAATGGGGAGATTCTCTCAACCATTTTTACCTATTTTTACCTTTTTGTTTCAGACTTGAATGTTACCAACTTTACTTGTACAATAAAAATGTACTTACACAGTGCCATGAAATACAACTATTGGCATTAATCCTAATTTTGTGTAACTCAGCTGATATTGTTTTGTAATTTTAAAACAAGAGAAAATGGGATGCCTTTTCTCTAGTTTTATTTTAACTCTGTTTGATTTTCAGGAATCGAGTAGTATGTAGCTAGCAGCCACAGGACCATCTATCCTGCCTATAACACTTTTGGCAGTGTCAGCTGAAGGCATACATCTCTATGAAGCGAATGTAGCATCATTTTAAAAATCAGTGCTAACCCATCACGGAGAAAACAGTCTAAAAGAACCTGCTCTTTGTGTATGTTTTTGTTTTTCTTTCTCTCCCTCTCAGGAAGAAGACGATCCCTATGACCAGGGACTGAATCACCAAAAGTACAAAGACTCACCCCTTCGGGGGGGCAACAGCCATCAATAACCTACATTCCACCTCTGGTAATGTATGAAGTACACTAATTTCAAATATAATGCTGTTAAAAGTAAAAAAAATAAATTGGGGTACTCTGCTGCCCTCATTCCTAATAACAGATTAGGGTTACCCCATTAGTATATATTCAGCATACATCTTTTAAGGTGATAACTGATTGGCAAGTAAGATTGTCAAAACATTTGTGGTTAAATGTCCACACCCCTACTGTGAACAGTGTCATTTGACATCTATGTAAAACTGTCACAGTAAATTGCATGAGCATTTACTAAATTGTTGCCTGGCCTCTGCTCCAGCACTGGCCAACTCAAGCAGAATCCTTCCATTACTACAATAATTGAGCTGACTCTTTATGGGTGGGTGCACCATTCCTCCTTCCAGTACAACAATGATGGTGGCTGCAAACAGAAGAAACAAAGAAGTCTCCTGGACCTGACTAATCTACAGCCAGCAGATCCAGAAATAAAGGAGGTATAACAATATATCTCCAGAGTCACATGAATAAAAAAAAATGTTTCGACAAATAATCCATTTGTTGCTCAAAGTTTGGAAATGGCCAATGTACTTTAAGATTGTAAACCAGATCAGTCCCTCTGTTTGTCAAGTGTGGTTGCTGAACTCCACAAAACCTATTAACAGATGGCTTCAATCCAGCCAGCACCAGCCTGGTGCAAGGTCTCTAAGCCCTTAATAAGCAATCATCTAAGATGGGGGGTGTACCTTCACCTTCATTCTGTCTTCACAGGACAATGCAAAAGGCTTTGACTGGACAGCAAGAAATATCCACCTTTCCAGACATGGAAGATCTCCACCTAATTTATCCATGGTTCCAGATGACATATCCTGAAAAGGCCATGCCAATTCTAACCATAATGCCTGGTAACACAAAGAGCCAGAACCCCTTTTCAAATCCACAAACATGGAGAGGTGGGATACCAAAATAATTTCCCTTTCATAAAAAACAAACAAACGTGCAACACCATGTGGTTCCACAAACCTAATTGTATACACACCCTCTGCAACTCATCTACCTGGTGCTCAACAAACTGTTTACGCACACACTTTGACACCACCATCCTTCAACCACAGCCTTCATAAGGCCTACCCTAAAGCCAGACCGACCCAGGGTCTGACTGCAATGTACATTCCTAAAATTCTAGAATTCAGATGTTCACTTCATTTATGCCTCTGTAAATTTAAATATATCGTGGTGCACTATGCCCAATACGGTCATTATGCCATTGCAAATATGATTAGATTTCATGCTGTTATGTTTTTACATACAGTTGCAGCTTATCAAGTATAAGCTCAGGAAACTACTCCACATCCAGGAATGTTCCACTTTATAATGCCCTGAGTGGGATTTGCGTATAACAGACCTGGTGGGGAGTGTATTAGACCCATTTGGTGTCCATTTGGAAAACCAGTTAGTTGTTTTCACAAGTTAATAATGTCCCAAAGACTCCCGACTATAACCCAAATCTAAAGGGTTTCTCCATGCCCTGCACCCCATGAATGACCATTTCTCTCCTCCAGGTTATGCACCACCACCAACTAAAACACAGAGGTCAGCACTGCTGTCCCATCCAGATTGATAAAAGACACCTACAGTATCTGAACTCCATGGTGGTGGCTCCTGACCAGTCTCCCTTACACATTGAGTGGCAGACTGATAGCAATGGAAAACAAATCCTTGTGTGCCACCTAGCTATAGGCACATTCCAATTACCAAAATTTGACCCAGTGGTACCCTTTCTATCCATCAAGCCCATCCCAACACACAGGTCAGTACAACCTCACATCATTCATGAATTCCAATTTTTGTGCCAAATTCCCAAATAAAAAAAAAATACTGTGCAGACCATTGCATTACTAGCACTGCCATGTTTTACCTGTTGTTCCCCCTTCTAAAGGCGAACCTACTCTATGTCCAATGCAGGAACCCAAACCAACTAGTCGTCTGGGTGCATCGTTATAATGAGCAGTCTATGCATTTCCCTGTAGTTTTAAATCTCACCAACTACAATATGGCATAATTTAGATTCTGCTCCACAACCAATATCTCCAGGTTCCAAAGTGCCATGTTACTGGTCTTACTTGCAGCATACCAGTACGTACACAAGATCCAGTAGCAGATCCCCACACTACTGAGTATGTTGGAGCATTTCACCCTAGGAAACAAAATGAAAGGAGACCCAAGAGGGGCCTTCAAATGTCACAAGCACAACATGGACTCTCAACGGTTTATTCTAAAATTGGTATGCCCATTTAAAATCAAGCAGATTTGGCCTGCAATCAAGAGCCAAACTTTGAAGTTCCATACAAGTATAGGCCAAAATGAATTTATCCCAGTGTTATATGGTGTACGTGACACACAGCCATAAGTTAAAGTTTCAAAATGCAAATACTAGGTATAATATTGCACTTTCATTTCATAAGACAGGCCTACACTAGGCCAGGAAGCAACACGTAGGCAGGGAAACTATATTTTAATCACTGTCACAACCTCTTCTAAAACCTGGAAGCAGGGTGTATTCACAGATGACCAAATGGTATTACCCTTCTTACTGGACCTCTGCCTGCACCTCCAACTGCATGGCCGATGCCATCACTTTTCTGTGTCACACCACACCATAATGGAGTTTGCCCTTTAAGGGGCAGACCAGGTTGTCCTGGTGCACCCCTTCCCTCCTACATAGAATTGTTGTGCTCAGAAGGGGAAGGGGGAAGGAAGGGGAAGGGCTAAGGGCCAGAACAATAGGCAGGTAACAGGAAGGGAGGGGTGAAGGGAGGTACATAAGGGACAGCACAAGGGGCATCAACCACTTTTGCTTGAGTTTGATCCTCCCACCCACCCTACTAGGCAGAGCAAATGGGAAGACAGTCAAGATGGGATTGTATGGTGGGACTGTCAAGGTGGATGACAGACACGTCCGATCGGACAGTTTGGACTGCCAAAGGAGGATGGCAGGTGATATTATGGTTATGGACTGCCAAAGGTGGATGGCAGGAGAAAAAGGGGGAAAAGGGGGAAGAAAAAAGGAATAACACTAGAAGAGGAAGAAGATGGAGGAGAAAGTGGCCTCAGTTTTCACCGTTACCTAACGGAAAAGGAGAAGGAGCAGGCACCCAGGTTTTCACCTGGGGGAGGGATAATCAGAGATTGCTATATGGATGGAAATGAACAAAATTTTGAAAATATCATAATAAAGAAATGGAAATGGAATATGGAAATATGAATATAAATAAATTACTTGCCAATCTGAGCACAACAACAAACAATGATCTCTGTCTTTTTGTGAGGGAAAAGGGATGAATCCGGGACAATGAAAGACATTGCTAATAACCTTGTGATTTTCCCCATCCAAAACAGATGTGTTTTATAAACTGTGTTCCTAGCAGAGTTTTACCAGTTTACAGGTTTCAACGGAGTGGCATGTGTAAGATCTTTAAGCAACACATTCACTTTTCTTTACTGTTGGTGTTTTCCAAGCCAGGCAGACGCTTCATACAAACTGATTGTTCTATTATGGAATGTCAATATTTGTACAGGGGTGTGATAATTTTCCAAAACAAAAAAGCTACGCCAGTGTGTGTGGCTATTCCATTGAAGGACTCAATGAACAATCTAATGCACCCCCTGCCAAGGCCTCTGTAAATCCAGCCATCCAACAGTCAGCATCATGAACATTAACTTTCTTAACATGCTGGTGTTTCATCTTCAACTAAACTTCTGCGTAGCCCATGTGGGGTTGCAACCTTTCTGCAAATGACATTTTGTATGTAACTACACCACTTTGTGGTTACTCACTTGAACTATATGGACTGGTTATACATTACCCACATTAGGACAAAATCCCTCATAGTACCCCACAAAACCCCTCTGCATAACTCTACACTGTCCCTTATTAGAACAGATGTTTGTACTTTAAACACTCAGAACTCCTCAGACAACATGCATCATAAGTGCTCAACACTAGGAAGGGCCTACTTCAGTTTACCACTTAGAATCCTACATACATCTCAACAGATCTACACAAAGAAGAATGTCCTGTAAAAAGTTATTTATACTTTGAATCATAATATACAAATAAGCATTGTAACAAAACTGATGCCAAGTCTTGTCTAAGTTAGTATACAGCAGTGCCAGCCAGGATGCAATACAGTAATACTGCAGAATGTCACAGAATGATACAGTATACTGCAGGGAACAGTGTAATTCAATGGCAAGTAAACCCTTTTTTTGTGACATCTCTTACTGCACAGTTATTGCATCACATCGTGGCTGACTCTGCTGTATGTGCACATTGAGATAATTTTATCCTTTGAACCTGGTTTAAGTTTCTCCAGTGCATACACAATTGAAGCAACAACATCATTACAAACTAAGGAACACAGGATTATTGTTTTCCTTATTCCCTGATATACAGAACTTACTTGCTGCAGTTGAGCTGTGGCACTTTGCCTGGCATTGGAAATGACAGCTTACTTGGAGAAATTATGCTGACTAGAGCACTGTCTTTTGGGGCTGATAAGAGATTCTAAAGGGCCACAGAAGTGATTGCAGTATGGTCGTGCTACAGCTGAAAGTGCAGTGGGAAGAATATAACCAGTTCAGTGGTGGAGGTAAACTGCTTTCATTTTCTTGTGTCAAATTATGTCAGAACTGCTCAATGATCACTGATGGTATGACAAGATAGGATGGGTCTATGAAACATAACATGAGCTGCAGTGGGACCTCCTATGAGTCATGGTTCCCCTCTCACCCTCTCATGAGCAGAAAGTGTGATTGTGCGAAATTCTAGGATACTGCTTCAATGTAATTTCAGCAAAATTATGCAATTTTTGCAAACATTTGTGAAATTATGCCTTAGGCATTTTTAAATTACCATTTTTGGCTGCTCATAACTCAATCATACTTTAGCAATGAGACATGAAAATCTTGTATACTTATTTGTAAACTTTCTTGAAAATGTTTCAAATATTTGACTTCTTATAACTTATAACTTTTTATGTCTGCATGTAAACAGCTAATGCTACAACAATATGTAACAGAACCAACATCCTCAACCTCGTCCTGAGCAATTCAAATCTGAGTATAAGTAAATGCACTGTTGGCCCTCCATTGTCTAATTGGGTTCCACCATGCCACAGCAACATGAATTGTGTTGAATGGCATTACAGTGATGGTACAATGCTCACAGTCAGCATGGTGCCATCTGGTAAAGCAAGTATTTTCACCACCCATACACCCCCGTATTATAGAAAACTAACTCCAAGATGGAGTTGATTCATGGAGGGGGTGATATCCCTGGAGACAGCAGTGTTGCTGTAATGGTCTTTGCAGTCTTCCCATCGCTTTTCAAATGTGATACCATCTAATAGTGATCATCATTCAGGTGACTTTTCTATTGACTTGTGCTATTCAGCATTTACAAATAACGCCTACTTTTACAATTATAAAAGATCAGATATTAATAAAATAAACAACACATTATCGATGATTGATTGGGACACCCTATTGGCAAATTAAAATATCAAGAACAGCTTAATCTGGGTCAAGGTCAGTTGGTCTTCATCTGTATCCCCCCCTTCCCTGGGTCATGCCTGAAAATAGGAAGAATTAGTCTAGTGCCCTTACTCGGTCAACAAAAATAAAATAAAAACAAAATTGTAACTTAGCTTAACCTTAATTGTATGTAAAATTTTTGTGGGTATTATTAGAAACAGACTTCATACTTCCCTTAAAAATACAGAACATCATGGATTCATAAATGGAAGATTATGATTAACAAACCTCTTGTGCTTTTAAGAAAACATCAGACACAACTTGGACATTAAGGTTTCATGTGACATTTTTTTATCTAGAATTTAGTAAAGCTTTCGATTTAGTCCCACACGACACCATACTAAATGAGCTTTTCCTCTTTGGTATGAATCAGTGCTTTATTACTTGGATATAACAAATGGTTATCTAACAGATCACAGCAAGTAGTTATAAATGGATTTTCCTCAAATATAGGTGGAGTGACAAGTGTTGTCCCACAGGGCTCTATCCTGGGATACACCATTTTTCGTATTATAATTGCTTATCTAACGTGGTCTGGGTTGTTGGTCAGCAAAATATGCTGAAGGCACAATGCTTGGTGGGATCAGCACAACCATTACCGACTGCACCATACCTCAGGATACTCTAAATACTATTACTGTTTGGTCAAAGCAGTGGGGGATGCATTTTAATCTAAATAAGTGCAGTGTGACGCACTTGGGTAACAAAAATATAAAATGTGACTACTATTTACAGTATGTGGTAAGCAGATGCATGAGACAAGTGGCGAGAAAGATTTAGGGGGCTCTTTTTGCCCACAACCCCAATTTTAAAAAGCAGATAAATTAATCCATGATCAAGTTTAATAGAACTATGTGGACCACAAGGGAAAATATTAATTTAAGTGATACCAAGGTGATGTTACCCCTGTACAGAGCATAGATATGACCCTAATTAGACTTTTGTTCACAATTCTGGTCACCTTATAAAAAGATTAATATCAGCCAGACTAAGAAACTACAAAATAAATTTACTAAACAAGTCTTAGGCCTTAAGCACCTTGAATACAGTGGCAGGCTTGACAGGTGGAATCTAATGTCCTTGGAGACAAGGAGACTGAGGGAGTGACCTGTTATTACTATGGAATATAGTTAGGGTTTCCGGTTTTAGGTTATAACCGATAAACACAGATAAAACACCACCGTGGTGAAAATCAGGAAATCAGCTATAACCGAAAAACACCAAATTTCATTGTGCCCCCTCTCTTGCAGCTGACCAACTGTGAACTGGATATGTGGGTGTATTGTGTTTTTTTTGTATTACACCTTTCACTTGTATGGTGGAACAGAGCTCTAATACTGTGCTGCTCCTAGCTCACCATCACCATCTACATATTTATATATGTATAGTTCTACAGTTATGGTGCACTATTTTGTAAAACTAATGCAATATTAATATGGTGCAGTATCTATGGTGCTAACATGCAATAGTCATGGAACACAGTTTGAAAAAGTGTAATATCTATTTTTTAACTTGAATGAATAAACACTGATTTATAAATATTTTTGTTGTCCAAGAAATTGATTACACCTAAAATAATAGATTTTTGGTACTTCTGAAAGGGGGAGAAAAATGCTGAAAATAAACACCTTTTTTAAAAAAAAAAAACACCTAAAACCGGAAATTATTATATAGTAAATGATCCATACTTACTTTCAGAAATGAAATTTGAATATAAACAAGATGTTCTTGAATCTAGTGGACACCCACTTCAGCTATAATATAGAAAGGTACATACTGTTAAGCAAAGCTCCTGGTTTTCCTGCAGGGTGGTTAAACTGTGGAATTCACTCCCTCTAGACATTATCGTAGCAAGAATAAAATTACCATAAACAAAATCTAGACACATGGCTACTAGAAAAAACAGAGCCTTGTCCAATATGGGTAAGTCAGATTGGAGCATTATGGGCCCATGCCTTTTGCTCCTACTACCACTCTAGTATGAACTGCAGCATGAACTCTAGTAATCTTACAGCTAGAGAGCTGATTATTTACATGCACGTCTTTAGGGAAGGGGTCTAAGAATATGTCAAATATCATATGCCACCCTACAGACACTAGTTTAACCCCCTCTCCCATAGTTTTCAGCACTATCCCCGCACCTCATATTATTGCATTCCTGTTCAGTGGATATTGTTCTTTTCTACAAGTTATTATAATGTATAATTCCTGTACATCTACTTTGCTTGTATTTGCTCATTTTGTTTAGTTTTAAACACTGTACCTTGTATTTGCATTGTTTTCTCCTCTCCCCTCTTCCCCAGTATGCCAGCTCAGTATCTCTTTCCAGGTAAAACATTTGAAATCAATTTAATACATACATACATACATTTGGCGACATCTGTTGGAACATATTTAATGTTAGAAGGGCTAAAATCTTGCATTGTACTTATTTGTAAAATTATGTGAAACATTATAGAATATTTGGCTACTTTGTAACTTTGCCACCCTTTGATCTAGATATTCGAATACTGGCATTCATCGCCTTTGTGAAAATTTCTTAAAATGTTTTAAATCTTATTGTTTCTTGGAAAACTTCACACATTATTTACCTATTGTTAAAATTATTACCAAAGGAAAAACAGCTGCTTATGGTTCACAATTGGAAAAACTACATCTATACACAACTGACTATAGAAGTATAAGAGGTGAAATGTGCTTGATTTTTAAATATATAAAAGATTCTTATGAACTGAGCACTATTGGGCTGATAAGACATATTGGTAGAGATCAGACCAGAACATGTGAGCTGAAATTAATAGGAGATAAATCAATTGCAGTAAAAATAAATACATTCTTCCCACCAAGAGTCATTAATAGATGGAATACTCTACCCAAAAATATATTCAACAGCAATACCACGGACACCTTTAAAAAAAGATTAGATATGTTTATGAGAAATAAGATTTTTTTTTCTACCACTGAGGTGGTGGTGAATTCATTAAAGGACCTTGGTTTGCTGAACTCGTACCTGACTTATGAACCCGTTATGCATTTCAGATTTGAGTCCATTCCTTTGAAACATATAGAAAATTGATTCTTAAGACATTATATTAATTTAAAGGATCTTTAATGTTTTTGCATAAAAAGGCCACAAAGAGATTCTCTTCCATGTCTTATTCCATTGTCCCTTGTATGAACAAACATCTGTCAATTCTGAATGTTCACTGACGGTATTGTTGTTCTAATGGGTCCTGCTTGTACACATTTTTACTATATATTTATCCAGGATACAGCAGATGAGTTGCAATATGTCATTGTCAGTAGTGTCCTGCTTTGACGCATTGTTATATTGTAATTACCCAGGACAGAGCAGCTGCGAAGCAGGATTTACTTTTAGGTGGGCTCCCACATTTCTACCCAAATGGCCAACAATCTTTTTATGACCTGATGTTTGATCATCAAGACAGGTGGAATTTTTACAATCCCATCAGAAAGGTAATTTCAGTACAAGGAGATTATGTTAGCCTTACAGTTGGAATTACACATAGCGAAAATGAACAATAAGGTACAATCTTATAACGCTAAATGAGGCCTCCTAGATGCAGTTTTAGTCACCTGGAAAACCTAATAACCCAATATGGTAGAGTCTTTCCTTTGCCTGAGTTACCTTCAGAGTCTGTATAAGGAATACCTGTGGTTCTTTCTATAAGTAAATGCAGATGGGAAGGGTGTTTGGGGATTTGTGTGTGGATTAGATAAAATGAGTTCTAAGAAGATATGTTAATAGAAACCCGTTGTAACTGTCAACTTAAATAGCCATTGCCTTAACATACAGATGATTGAGATAAATGCTTGTTGCTTCTCTTGTACTGGCCTGGTTAAGGCTGCAATTTCTCTGTAATATGACAGTCTCATTAAAGTATACTGAACAAAAAAAAAGGTAATTTCACTGTGTAATTGTGGCAACAAGTATCAGAGGTGATTTGAAAAACTGACACCTGTCATTTTGAAGAGTTGGGGTAACACAAGGGATATGTTGAACATTAGGGGTCAAAATCTGCAAAAAATAAAGTTGTGAGTAAAGTTGAATAATGTGTTTCCTTATAACTTAATTGTTTTTTTTTACATTTTTACCCCTAAATTTTTAACATAATCTTTTTATGACCACTCCTGCTGAGCATGACAGGTGTCATTTATAAAACAATAGCTCAAATGTCATTTTGTGCCACCAGTGTAAAATACATTTTGGGTAGGATTTGAGAAATGACAACAGTCACGTTCATGAAGTGGTGCCAAAAAATTGCTATATTTAAAAGTTGAATTCAAAATATTGAAAATTATCGCAGATATGAGTGTACATTGAAAAATTACAATGTATGCTCATAATGTTTTCTCATATTTATACCCCAAATTTTCAAAATAGCCTTCTTATGACCCCACATAGCCTTCTCATGAGCTCACCTCGTGAACTGGGGCAGAGAACATTTTCAAATCCTGCCCAAAAGATGATTTTGCACCACAAGTGCTCCAAAGTTTAAAAAATGATCTGATTGATCCTGTGTTTGCTCAAGCTGAAAACACCTGACAGGTAGGACTCCTACAAAATATGATGACCATTGCCACTCTTACTTCATCAGATGTTTGCGGGGGTAGGTGTGAAATAGAGCAGAGGAGTGCTCAGTGCATCTGTTGGCTAGATTCACAGCATGTGACAAAAAAAATTCAGAGCTGCAGAATTTTTTTTTTATTTTGCTTTATTCTTTTACCTCCTCAGCTGGGGGGGGTGTTCCTAGGGTTCCACATTCAGGATTCCTTGCCTTGGCTGCTGCTCCAGACCCAGTCAGAGCTCAGATCCTATGCCTTGCCATCCCAGGTTGCTTTGCAGTGGGGATTTATCCCATGCACTGCAGAAACCTGGTGGTCGGGGGCTTAAGGGGAGCTGACTTAAGTGGGTCTGCTGAGGTATTGGTGGAGTTTGCCATCATCGTGCTGGAAGATTGTTTTTGTTCTTTTATTTCCCCCTCCTAGTGCGAGTGTGCAGTGGCATCAAGGATGTTCCTGCACACACGATCGTCCACAGTAACTGGTTAACTAGGATCTGTGGCCTATCCTGTAGGTAGGGAAATGGGCCAAGCGGTCCTTATCTGCCATCAAAGTCTATGTTTCTATGTTTCAGTATGCCCAATGCCTGCCTGCACCAGCCCAGAGTTTTGATCCTTGAGCCTGCACTTTCCACCAGCTACTGCCAGGAGCTAGTGTCTTAGAAATCCTCCCCATCCTCCCTCCCTCCCTCCATGAAGGCGGACAGCAGTCCATAGGATGTTCACTCTTCGTTCTCCTGGCTGATCCCTGGCTCCCTGAGTCCGTTCCCAAACCTGGGTCACCAGCATGGTGCAAGGTGTAACATCCAGACCTTCAACCCTCAGAGCCGCCATGCTGGCCCACAGGAAATTTTTAAATCCATATTACAAAAAAATAACAAATAGGTGATTGTGCATCACTCGGGAGTAATACCATCTTGAGCTTCGCTCTCGAGGTTCTCTTGTCCCCAGAACCTCTCAATGGTATTACTCCCTTGTGATACACACTCACCTATCTATTATTCTATTCATAATTACTGTTGACCCCCTTTAATACACAGTCTGGATTTGTTTTTCAAACATCTTAATAACCGTGGCACCTGGTTATTACGGTAATTGCTTTAACTCTCCTGTCAGTCAAAATTATTGTACTATATCATTGACCCCATTCTGTGAGTGAGCAGGCTGAGCAGTTCCAAAAACATGGTGGCTCCATTTCTACTTAGCGATGAACTGTGAACTGCTACAGCAATGGAGAATTTCTGTTATCGTAAATCTCTCCAAATTATTTTATTCTTTTTAAACTGTATCTGATTGATCCTGCTTTTTAAATGACTAAAATCTATCTGGTTGATCCTGCTGTGAGTTGGGTTTGAGAAACCAGAAGTCCAACCCAGCATGATCACCAGAGGGACTGTGCCTGACCTCTGAACCGCTACTTAACCATGGTTCAACACTTTTTGTTACAAAGAAAGACAAAACAATGTCCTTACGGTAGAAGGAGAGCGTGTGTGTGTGTGTGTGTATGTGACTGAACTCCCTGCACCAGTAATTATAAAAAATAAAGGATAGGCAGCTGTGTTTCTATGGATGGTTTTTGCCTCATAAACCTCTTAAGTTTCACTTTCGAAGTGTATGGGTTATCACATACCTAGGGTGTGTAAAAAAAAATCCATACTGCACAGTTACCTATCCATTATTCTCTGTTTATAAAATGGGCAGGGAAATTCCCTCATCCTTGATTGGTAGTTATCTGTGCATCGAATCAGTTCAACTCACAGCTAAAAACAAATATCTCCAAATTAGGATGCAGTTCAACACAAATTAAGGTTCCTGGAATATTTCATTTTAAAATGCAGCCATTTGTTCTCTGTGTTAACAAGGAAAAGACAGAAATGTGAGGAGCCATCCTAAACACAATTTAAATCCTGTAAAGTGCCAAATAAACACAATTCCTACTACTGTTTTTAATATGCAACATTTTACCCTGTTTTACATATACTAGCTCTGTTTTCTGCTCTCCCATGTCACTGCTGCCCTCCAGTCACTTGTTCATTTGTTCAGAGCACAATTGGTGTCGCTTTCTCATCATAACTCCCAGTGCAAAAAAAAAAAACTGACCACCAAAAATGAGTTTCTTTTTATGTCTACATAATCCAACACAATGCCTCTTGCCAAAAACATCTTTTCTTTAAAGGAACTGTCTTCCAGTGCTGTCCGCCGTCCCCTGCATGCACAGGACTCAGTAATCACTGCTACTTCTAGATAATTGAAATTGCAGTCAAGTTAAAAAAAAAATGAATGGCAGATTGTTGGTACTTTCCACAACAGTACTGCATACTGTATGTGTGTGTGTGTGGGGGGGGATAGCTGCTTGGTCATGCTCTAGCAGACTACAAGTATTGGATTCATACATAGCGCTCTTGACAAAGGGCACATTGTAGGGGTGGCCTTTGTTGACCTATCAAAGGCATTTGACACAGTCCATCATGTCTTCCTCCTTGAACAGCTCTCAGACATAGGGCTAGCCCTAGAAACCATAGCTTGGTTTTGTAGTTACCTTGGCCTGCTATCACAGCAAGTAAAGATCAGGACATCCTATCAAAAAGTCGATTGGTTACATCAGGGGGACCACAAGGATCCATATTCGGTCCGTTATTCTTCAGTGTTTTCCTAAACAACATCCCAGCTGCTTGCAACAGTCGCATGGTCCTCTACACAGATGATATTGTGATCTTTACTATCAACCTTGACCCTGCACTGCTGGAATATGACCTTCAGAGCAGCTTTGCAGTGGCTGAAAAATGGTTCAATGAGCAAAAACTGGTCATGAACTATAAAACGACCAAGACCATGCTCTTCACCACAGCCCAAAACAAGCTAAAAAGCTATCACCTGGCAATTCAGAATGACTCCAGTAACTCCCCAGAACTAGTTCCCCATTTCAAGTACCTGAGAATCACACTGGACACTGCTCTGTTTTACACACAGCACACTGACAGCACGATCAAAGCTTTTAACACCAGGATCGGTATCCTTTAGAGGCACACACATTTCTTAACCTATGAAGCTCTGAACTTGGCAAATAACAGTTCACTCATCACCTTGATTGGCTATGGCCTGGCTGTCTATGGCTCCACTACAGACACAGTGCTCCAACACCTCTCAACAGCCTTAAACAAAGCCTGCCTCCTGGTCACTAATGCCCCAAAACTCACCCACACCTGTAAGCTTTATGTGTGATCGTGCTGGCTTCAATTGAAGGACAAAATACTTTATCAAACCTGCCATCTCACAAAAAAGGTCTCACTAAACTTACTTCCTCAAGGAGTTCTGAGCCTTCTATCACCATCTATACATGCCAGGCTCACCAGTAGCTCTACTACACAAGTATTTTGAGTGCCCAGGTGCCGCACAAGTATGGCCCAGTGATCCTTTGCTCACTGGGCCCCTCTGTGGACAAATGCTCTATCACCTGACATAGCCAGAGTCACAACCCTTGGTTTCTTTAAGCGCAAACACCATCAGCACCTCACAGACAATAGTACCTGTAGGTGCCCCTCTCATCTGCGCCCACAGCTTTAGTCTGCCACAGCACTTCCAACTCCTGAGCCTCCAAGTTAAGTCTTTGCAAAGCACTTGCCTCCCACCCCCTTTTGCCCTAGCACTTGCCTCCTACCCCCTACCCCTTTGCTCATTTCTTTCTCTCTGCCATTCCTATGCCGGTTCCCACTGCCCATCCATACCTCACACTACTAGTCTGCCTCTGCCTCTCTCCCTTCCTCAGGACACTGGCATATCATGTACTATGTCTTAGCACAATTTGTGTAACTGTTTGTCACTGCAACCCATGTACTGTTGAATTTTTTTATATTCTGTGGCCTGGATATTCAAATGGGTTGCGCCTATTGCAACCACCAATGCACCCTGGCTCGATATTCAAAGGGGCGGCGGCTGCCAGCACGATCTGTGCTAGCGCATTGGTAATGCGGCGCACATGCTGGGAGTGTGCTCCATGATACGGCACATCCCGATATTCAGCCTGGGATGTGCAGTGCATTTCTGGCACAACTCTGCCTTGTACCACTCAGAGGGTGCAAATTTGTACCTGGTAAAACCAGGAAGAAGTCCTAGCCACCACAGGTGAGCTGCCCGTGTGCAGGGTGCAACATGGCAGCTGCCAGCTGTGGGTGGCCACCCGCCCACCCAGAACACTGTCCACAAGCTCCCTGCCCTGGGAGTGTTGTGCGCCCCCCAGCCTGATTGCAGGCATATGTATAAGAATGTCCCTGGTGGTCCAGTGGACTGCTCTCCATCTCCTGATTGTGGGCATATGTGGATGAAATCTCTGGTGGTCCAGTGGACCACTCTCCATCGCATGTGTAAAAGAAGGTCCCTGGTGGTTCAGTAGAAACTCCCCAGTACCCAATCAAGGGCAGTAATAGTGAATGACACCCTGGTGGACCAGTGGTACCCCCCTCCCCACCAGCCCACTGAGGTCCCCTGTCACCCAGCACCCCTCCAGTCAGCAGCGGGTGGCAGCACCCCGCCTGCATGCCACCCAGCCGCCTGTTGACTGACAGCGTACAGTATGGTCTGTATGCCTATTGGTCTACTGCGTGGGACAATGGGCATGCAGACCATACTGAACTATACAGGCCCAATATGTGAATGAACATGTTCATTCACATATCAGACCTGTGTAATACAGTATGGTCTGCACATCCATTGGTTCACGCAGTGGACCAATAGACGTACAGACCGTACTGTACACTGTCAGTCAGAGGGAGGCCGGGAGGCATGCGGGTGTGATGCTGCCACCCACCGCTGACTTGGCGGGGGTGCTGGGTGGTGAGGGACCTCTCATACCTTTCAGTCTCTGCAGGGTGGGGGCTGGCATTAGTTCAATACTTCACTGCCATTCCTATTATGCATCTCTCTAACTCCTGCACTACCAATGCCAATGCCAGCAGGCAAACATTTGGCATTGACAAATGCTTGTTAGTACTTGCCATTTGTCGTTCTATAGATATACAAACATAAATGCAACTTATGTGTATATTGTGTTTTTTATATTTGCCTTTAAATGGCCGATGGACATTCAAGTAAAGAACAAAACCCACCTAAATGTTGTAGAATTTTGGAAACATTTGCCACATTTTATGGGAGTGGACTCTGTAATTCTGATAAAATCCTGCCAGATGAATTTTAATTTTGCTCAGTATTAGCAGAGAGAAATACCTCCAGACCTTCTCTACAGTAAGAAGGTACCATCTATTATTGGGTGATTCTACTAAAAGGATATTTTCAATCTCAAGAGCCTGAGTCATTGTCCATGTGTGTCAATTTGTTAATTTACCCTGATTAAAAAAATAATAATGATACACTATTATTGACTCCTGCTGACAGTGTTCAATTATTTCAAGTGTCATTCTATTACATACTGATCAAGCCAATCATATTCTTTTATCTGTCCCTGAATCTAGCCAAGAAAAGCTGTACACAGGCACATGGCTATGTGTGACAGTAGCCCTTACTGTCCTCTGTACTGTGTGCTAGTTTGACTTTCCCTGAAATGTTGAATGTAGTTACATGCTCTGTTTTTATTTTGAAAGGGTGTTGCATGTCTCAGTTTAATGACTGAAACAGTACTGCATCTACAGATGTGGAACTCCCTCAGAAGCGCTGATCAAGGTTCTTAGAAATACCCAGGGCCAGAAAACAATTCAGCTCTACAGCATCTACCTTCTTTTGTTCAGCAATTTGCAATGCCCACCATCAACACACTGAATACATTTTTTTTTACTATAACTTGCACAGGAGCATTATGAGGACACTAACAGACCATTTTGCATGCTCACATTTTTAGTTTTTCTGAACAACAGTGTTCTTATTACAGTATTGCATATTCTACAATATTGAATACTTCAGTTTTTTTATTGCCATACTGGGCTTACATAGTATATTTCATTTTAGTATATACAGTATTTCTACTTTATTAGCATAGTAAGAGCTTGTTTTTTGTAAGCTTTTTGGAGTCCTTGCCTATCTCTGCTTTCTCACCTTTTTCACAGGAGGACCCCACTGATAATTAAACTTTATCGAAAAGTGTAATTACCCCAGATCCACATTGACAATCATTAGAGCTGGGCCATGTCCATGTCCTATGCTTTGCATAGTCTTTGTTTCAAAGCAAACAAGCATTTATCAATGCCGAATGTCTGCTTGCTGGCATTAGCAGTGGAAGTGCAGGAGTTAGAGAGATGTAGTATAGGAATGGCAGTGAAATACTAAACTGATATGAACTCCACCCCCACCCTGCAGAGATGGACATGCATTGGGGTGTGGCTTTGGGTCATCATTACAAGAACATTTCAAGAACAGCACCTTCTGAAAACATCTTGGTGAAATAGTTTCCTAGGGCCTTCGAGAAGTAATCAGTTCTCAGCTATGAAGCTTCATTAGGCACTGCAAACCCTGGCCATTCACATTTCCTGGCCCCGGGTTTCCAAGATCCGCTTTACATATAAGCAGTACTTTTAAAAAGATAGCCACCTAAGTCCGGAGACCTTACCAGAGGGTGTCCTTATGTCACCAAACAACACTTGGCAGAGATTAAGTTTTCATACTTTACGTAACACTTTCTGTATCAACTAAAAGTAGTTTAATATACTTATATGGCATTTTCTGCCTTAATTACATCTAGCTCCTAGTGTTTGTCCCCATGTTGACGAACCTCACTTGGACAGAATTATGTTTTCATACTTCACATAACACTTTCTGTATTGGCTAACAGACATTCAACATACTTGCATAGCATTTTTTTGCCTTAACTATATCTAGCACCTGGAAGTATTTATCTTCATGTTGACAGTCAACTCCTGGCCAGAATTAAGTTTGCATACTTAGCATAACACTTTCTCTATCAGCTAGAAGCCTTTTAACATACTTGCATAATGTTTTTCTGCCTTAACTACATCTGGCACCTGGAAGTTTTTGTCATTTAGAATTACCCCAATCAGATAATTTCTCTTCAGCTTCTGGTATGTAGATCAATTCTATTTTTTGCTAAAGCAAACAGTGCACAGAATCCACTTAAACCAAAACAAGCAATCGGTCAGCTTATACCACACCACACCAATAAAAGTATCGTAGTGGAGAGCACATTGTTTACTTTTCTGAAAAAGTAACATGGAGTTAAGTAGCAAATTGTTTTACCTCAATTTAAAAGAGCTTAAATTGATTCTATCAAACAATTTTTGAACTCTGGGGGCTGTAAGCCTTCAATCCTTATAGTCTAGTGTTCAAATTACAATAAAACACCCTACTTTGTAATGAACATCTAATAGTGTGAGAACAATCATAAACATTTAAACATTTAAGCAATTTACAAATATTTTAATATAAAATTTTAAATAAATCTAAGTTAGGCCCTATTGTAGAGGCTCCAATAAGCCTAGGAGTCCCTCCATTTTTTTGGTCAAAAATGAAAGTTCCATGAGAGGCTTCAGTTAGGTTCTGGAGTCTGTACAGGCCATGTAATGTCTCTTATAATTGTTTGTCACATAATGTCATCTCTTAAAATTTTTTACAGAGGTGAGAACCAACAATTTTAAGCAGAAACCCGGTTCATCTAACATAAAATGAAAGTTAGAAGAGCCAGCAATTCCACACCTCCTGGGGTCACTTTCCACAAGAACATAAAGGGGTCTTCCACCATACACCATAATTTTAGTGTTCTATACTTTGACTGTCTGAGGAGAGTATAGGTTCACAGCACCGACAACCAAGGTAAAGATGCTAATTATCACCAGCTATCAACATTCTCACTTACTGCACCAGCAACAAAGTTGTTGCTGACCTTTCCAGGGAGTCTCCCTGGTCTCTCAACTCAAGGAGTTGATTTCCTTTTGGAGAGCCTTTTCAAGGCCCAGACCACTAATCCAGTGCTTTTCTCTTTTCGATTCCCATTGAAAACACCTGTTGAGATACAAACAGAGAAAGAGCTCCTCTAAGCCCAGTGACATTGGGATTTACTTCTCTGAATAACTTTGGAATCCTCAGCCCCATGACAACAATGGCATACCTTTATTAAGGCTCAAACAAGCTCATCAGCACTTGAAGTGCCACCATACATCCAGTTCTCCTTGTTGCTACTCTGAAACCTTCAAAACCTTGGAGAAATCTCTGACAAGGACCATTCGGGACTGCTGCATGTAGCTTCAGTTCCATTCATCTCCCCATGACTCACAAAATAAAAACACCAGGTACTTTAGCTTGCTCAATTTTAGAACAGACTAAACAGTCTTGCCTGGCTCACTTATTACTAGCTCCATTTCAAAATAAAATGTGTTTCATTCAAGAAGTAAAGAAACTCTCACCATAAGGCAAGCAGCTTAAACACACATCCTGCTCCCTTGAAACTTATCAGCCAGGTAAAACACCAAACACCAAATGCAGACACAGCTCCCACAACCAGCAACCCAGGAACTAAAAAAACAAAGCGACTGCAGTAAAGCAAACTGAGGCAAAATTAAAACTAAGTTTCATTCATCAGCTTGCTATAAAATAAGATGCCAGTGTTTTAAAAGAAAATGAAACTTACAAATGCCACTTCAAAACAGAGCTGCAGGGAGCAGAGTGGAGCAGTGTTGCAGCCATCTTGCTGCTCCGCCCCTCCACCCAGCCTCCATCTTGGGAAATAATAGCAATCCTCAGTCTCCTTAATGAATAGTTTTGAGCTTATTAACTTTACCTGTTCACTTAGGGTAGACATACATTCATCTATCAAGGTCCTGTCCAAGAGTTCCACATCAAGCAGGTCAGGCTAGTGGCACATTATAAAAACACTGCATACACCCTGTCACTGTGGTCTTAATCATTGATCTAAATCATGGATCACTTCAATGTAATGAAATATAAATACGGTAAACTACTAAGATTAATAAGAATAATAAATACTTAATAAGTAATCATATATTTATTCATCCTCATTTTTCTTGCACCAGTTCAAGAATTTTTTCACTGGCAGTATTATATAAATGCACTGAATTCACTGTCACTATCTGTACATGAGTACTTAGGGCTGTTTGAGCATCAGTGTCAGGTGGGGACAATAACAATAATGCAGGCAACAGAACAAAAATGTGCTCAACTGTCTCTTTAATCACTGTGAAATGGAGGATGTGGGACATTGCAGAGCGTTGTGATGGGAAAACTTGGCATACTTTCCTGCTTTTATGGGAAGTCATATACTCTGTTGTATTCATGCTTCTTTTTAACTTCCCCTCCTCTTCCTCCAGGATCCACTCTATTATGTACAGCTTCAGTCCCTATAAATCTAATACTGTTTAAACAAATACAAATAAATTTATATTTATTTATTTAAAGAATTTTATCAGGAAAAACATAATGAGCTGGTAGTAGCTCATTACCAGATGTCCACGCAGAGAGGAGATGGGAAACAGTGCAATTAGTAAAACCAATACACACAAGGGCAAGTATATTGCATTTCTAACAGCAAAGAAACATAGAACTTGCCAGCTGAAAGGGACCGGTAGGCCAGTATAGTCTGCCCTATTTTTTTCCCTGCCATTACTACACCCTGGACCCTATTTGGTCACTGGTGTCCCTCCCTCCTTCCTTTCCTTTGCTTGTTATGCCCATGCACCTATACCACATGTCACTGAAGCTCCCCACTGTCTTTGCCCCACCATCACTTCTTACAGGATGTTCCAGGTGTCCAACACTCTTGTGTGAATTGTTTCCTCCCATCCTTCTTTAACTTCCCCCCCCCCAGCATCATTGCAAGCCCTGTGTTCTGGATCTTCTCCTCCCCTAAAACAGACTCCCCTCCTGCACATTGTTCATCCCAGTGAGCTATGTATAGGTTTCAATCATGTCCCCTCTTGCTCTCCTCTCCTGCAGGGAGTGCATGATGAGCTCCTGCACCCTCTTCTGTTATGGTTTCCTGTTCAACCACCACACCATTTTGGTAGCCCTTCTCTTTCCACCCTATCAATGTCCTTGTGGAGGAGTAGCCTCCAGAACTGGACACAATATTTTAGGTGAGGTCTCACTAATGAGCAATACAGTGGCAACTCAACTTCCCTTTTCCTGCTAGACATTCCCCCCTCCTTATACACCCCAGCATTCCATTAGCCTTGTCCACTGCATTAGTGAACTGCCCTTCCACCTTGAGATAATTATATATGATTACCACAAGGTCCCTGTCTTGCTTTGTGTTGACTGTAAGTACCTTCCCCTATCTTATACACATCCAGGTTTCCCCACCCCAGGTGCATGACTGTGCACTGCCCCATCTCTAGTGGGTTCCTAACCAGCTGCCTCAGAAATGTCCCTGTAGGGAATCAAGGATGGCCCTGCTTCTTGCTGTAGCTGTGGTCAGTCTACTCATGCAGATTAAAGTCCCCCATAATCATAACCTCCCCATTGCTTGCCATTTTACCAATGGTCCCCCCCAACCTTCTCTAACTCCTCCCCCTGTGTTGGTGGTCTGTATACCAACAAAGAAAAAGTCCCTGGTGGATAATCACTGTAAATACAAATTCCTTAGGCCATGGAGCTGGTCCTTGCAAAGTCCAAATGTGTACAAAAAGGTAGGGTATGGACCACTCTAGGCAAAAGACACACATACACAATAATGCTTAGTTCAGTCTTTATTTATTGACAATAACTCAGTGGCAGCTTCTTCTGGGGGACATTAAAGACTTAATGCAGAAAATATATGCATTATATATATAATAATATATGGGGTTGTGAGTTTAATGAAAATTTTGCACACACCCTCGATATTGGTTGCTACAAAATCCCAGAGATCAAAGCTCAAGGGGTTTATTTAAGCATCCAACACTGAAGATGTGTGTAAAATTAGGGTTTTACACTGAACCCCATGTTTTATTTTATATAATTGCTGGGTCATGTTTTTTGCCACAGCAAATTATATCAAATAAGACTACATCACTGTTCAGCTGTGGTCCTGACTGGTTTAAGCAAAGTCCACAGCTGCTGTAACCTGTCCTTTTTTTTTTCTTAAGTGGAAGTTTTTGAGATGTAAATTGTAAACAGTGTTAAAATCTTTTATGTGATAGTCCAGTTTTTTTGTTTAAAATTTACTTACCACCCAGTGTGAGAGGTAATGCAAGGTTCATCCCAACACGAGAAGTCTGACAGCTGGCTCATGCGCGGAGCGAGGGAAACATAGTGCATGTCTGCCATTATAAAAACTCCCCTCTGATGGCAAATTATAAACTGTGTATCCTTAGGTAAAAAGCACAACCCAGTTATGATAACCATAAAATATCATAGTGCTGAATGTGTAACATGTTTTTGCTTCAATGCAATATCATAATGGACATTTCAAAATGTATTTCTTAATTTCAAGATCCTGGGAGTGGTCTCTGCACCAAGAAACACTTCAAGCTGTAAATATGTCAAGACACAACAATGCTAAGCCCACACATTCATTCTGTATATATTATGCCATACATCACACACCTTGTGCCACCACATACCAGTCTAAAATGTGGATATCTACTGCTACACCTGTCCTGTAACCAGCCTCAGTGGCCTGACTGCCATTCTGCGGCACCTGCTGACACTTTTATCTTCTTTACCTACAACATGTTTAATATGCCTCTTATAAGCTTCAAATTTCCATATTGTTACAGTGCCAATAGTGAAATATATTGTGGCACTTTAATTTAGACTGCTTTACCTTACATAAAATTCATTCTGGCACCTGCCAAAACACAGTAAACAAAATTGTTAATGAGCTCTGTAGCATTCAATCACTAAGCACCATACTCATGGAGCTTCCAAGCCACACAGTGTGAAAATTCCTGAATGCTGTCTCATGACTGTAGAAATGCCGTATGTGCCTGTGTGAGAGTCCTTTAATAACTGTAAATGACTCAGCTGAATGCCATAAACAAAAAGTTCTAATAAGGGGGCTGAACATAGGCCCACTGAAGAAAGTTGTAATATTTTTCAAAGCAGAGTCTATATGCTTGAAATAGGGCAGTAATAGTCTTATACTTTTATGGGTTGTTCACAATGCTATGTAGTGCTTGCTACTTGCAGAAAAATAATTTTTCAAAAACATTTCTTAGTTCTGCAACATAAATGATTTTTCTGGCATTGCAACACTCATAAAGTGCTTAAAATCATATCACTATCATTCAATGACTTTATTTCTATCTGGCATAGAGTTCTGTTATGTATACCGTTTTCTGAAATTTTTTAAAACTTGCACTGGCAATACGGATTACCTATACGCTGCACTGCTGAAAGTCCAAAAAATTTCTGTGCTGTGCTGGGCTGTGGTAAAAAAACATACTGGACATTCATTTACTTTTGTGATGCTACAGAGCTCATTATCAATTTTGTTTATTGTTTCTTCACACATGCTGGAATGAATTTAAAGGTAAAGAGGCCCAATTCAGAGTATCAGAATATGTTTCATTATTGACGTTGTAACAATACTGAAATATGAGGTTTGTAATAGGCCTTTTAAACATGTTGTAGGTAAAGAAGGAAAACATTTCACCTGTTGCCACAAAGCAGCAACAAGGCCACTGAGGTTGGTTACTGCATGGATGTAGCATTAGATGTGCACATCTGGAGCGGTATGTGGTAACACATTGTGTGGTATGTAGCATACATACAGAATGAACTTACCTGCCTAGAATTGCTGAGTCTTACTTATTTACAGCCAGTAGTGTTTCCTGGTATAGAGATCACTCTCAGGATATGGGACTTAAGGAATAAGCTTTGATATGTCCATTATGCTATTGTATTTGAACACAGAATGCTAAAAAATATGGACTCATAGTGCTATATGATTTTAATTTATATCTATTCTGTAATAAATCTTTAGTGTCCCCCTAGGAAGCCATAAAGAGAATGGCAAAACACTGAGGTATTGTTAATAAACAATGATTAAACTAAGCATCATAGTATGAAGTAGTCTTTTTCCCTAAAGCTGTCCACTCCCCCTTTTTGTGCAGTTCAGCTCACTATCCCCATGCAGATAAAGGCCCTGGACCCTATGAACATATGAACTTTTGAAAATAGCCAGCAGCAAAAGACCATCATGGTCTATCTAGGCTGCTCTTGAATGCAGCTAGCTCCCTATTCAGCAGCTGCCCACCCCCTTCCCTTCCCTCCCTTTACTCTCCCCTTTGCCCTGTTCCACTGCTTCTTGAAGCATTCCACTGTGGTACATGCCACCACCTCAGCTGGTAGTGAATTCCACTTTGCCACCACCTTCTCAGTAAAGAAATACCTCCTCAACTCCCTCCTGAATATACCCCTCCAATCTCATGTCATGGCCCCTAGTGTCTCTCCCCACCCTCCTCCTGAATAGACCCTCTGTGTCTGTTTTGATTATCCCTTTTATGTAATTCAAGGTCTCAATCATATCTCCCCTATCCCTCCTCTCCTCCAGTGTATACATGTTTAACTCTCTTAGCCTGACCTCCTATGGAAATACCCCCAGGCCCCAAATCATCTTCGTTGCCCTACGCATCACCCCTCCAGCAGCTTAATGTCCTTTTGTAGGCACTGGCACCAGTACTACATGCAGTATTCCAGGTGAGGTCTAACCAATGATCTGTATAATGGTAGAATAACCTCCCTTCTTCTCAAGGTAATTCCCCTTGCAATGCACCCCAGCATTTTGTTGGCCATTGCTGCTGTCTTTCTGCATTGTGCGGAATTGTTCATTACTCCCATGATGGGTACCCCCAGACCCTTCTCCTCTTCTGTTACCTCCAGGTGCACTCCCCCCAGATGGTACCTTCTCCTTAGATTTTTTGTTCTGAAGTGCAGCACCTAGAATTTTTTGTGTTGAAACCCAGCTGCCACCTGCCTATCTCTAAACCAACTCAAAGAACCTCCAGCCCTTCCTTATCCCACTGGTGTCCCTGCATCTCTGTGACCTTTATACCTTCCCTCACATATAAAACAACTGCCCCACCCTTTCTCCCTGTTCTGTCCTTCTAGAATATGATATAACCTGGAATGACTACATCCCAACTGTGGTTGTCAGTGCACCATGACTCTGTTATGGGCATCAGATCAGATCCAGGTCCGCTTCCACAATGGTTGCCTCAAGCTTAGTAATTTTATTCCCTAGGCTTCTTGTTTTGGCACACATGACACTCCACTGCTTTTGTCACTTCCTTCCCCTACATTTACCTCCTTCCTGATTTCAACCTTCACCCTTCCCATGTTCCTGGTACTGCCCTCCCCTTTTTCATTCTCCCTCTTCCCACCCTTCTTAATGCTTCTTTCAGCCATATATTCATCTCATGACCCTCCTGTCCTCCTGTCCTTCCCTTCCCTTGCTCCTGTGCCCATCTACCCTTGGGGAATTTATTTCTCCTGGGCCTCTTCTCTCTGCTGCTCCATTTTCAGGTGGGGGCACTCACTGCCTCCCTCATTTTCTCTGCCTTCCCCTTGGCTAGTTTAAATGCCCATCATAGTAACATATGAACCTTCCACCCAGGACTGCCATTCCCCTCATGGATGGATGGAGGCCTTCCCCTTTGTACAGGCCTGTATCTTCCCAAGTAGGACCCCAGCCTCAATGAAGCCAAAACCCTCCTCCCTGCACCATGCCTTCAACTAATCATTGGAGGCCTTGATGTGGTATTCCCTGATCTCCCCCTAACTATATACAGGTAGCACCTCAGTGAAGGCCAGGATGTGTGCTACCTGGCCTCCATCCATCTGGGAGACGAATGGCAGACTTAGGTTCAAGGTTCAAATGCTACTTCAACAGGCATTTAAATTAGCCAAGGGGATGGGAGATGGTGAAGTAAATGATTGCAATTAATGAAAGTACAATGCAGTAATAATAAATCAATCAAAAATAAGGTAGGGAGTATTGTACTTGTAGCAGTGGTAAAGAAACTTTCAGAAAATCAAAAAGTAAGTGGAATACAAGGTCAGAAGCAACACCATGCAAAATGCTACATTAATTGTGCAATATAGCCGGTTCCAACCCTCCCACACCCCCTCCTAACTTTATATACCAACTCCGGGGCAGGTGGACCTCAGGGAGGGGGCTGCGAATCCCAATTCTGGCACCCTAAATGGTTTGTTGCCTAATGCCGAAGCTCTGAATGCCTGCAGTGAATGTTGCCTACAGTGGCAGTGTGCAACGTGTGAATAAACTGCATGTTTTGGGCAACCTTAAGTATCCAAGTGGATACAGAGAATGGAATACGACATAAAGGAAATGAATAAAAGTATAATATACCAGGAAGTGTCAGTTATATTACAATATATTATTATACTATAGCAGTATTAAATATATGGGCATGTGCATGTGCAAGAAATTAACATCTGAACTTGTAACACAAGTTCACAATAGAAATGCACCTTACCATTCATCTTAATCATTGCCACAGTTCCTCAAACCAGCAAAAGACAACCAGAGTCCTGTTTTAGTTCATTACTCCTACCTGAAGTATTCAAGGTCATGTCATATTTTATCATCACTCTCTATCATGGAGTCCCAATTACTCATGCTATCATACTTTCATAGTGTATTAATAAAAAAATCAATAAAAAATAAAACAATTGTATAGCAAATAATACTATAGTAATTCATTTACATTATAAAATTGTCATATGAAAGATCTTGTAATAGTTTCACATGATATAATCAAGCTGACAAAATCTCAGGGAGAATGTGCACACACGGAGGCAAGCAGTTATTGTTAAAGAAAAGACTCAGATGAAAAACACAGAGGGCAAGGTGCCACAAGCAAATGAAATCAAAATTATAGGCACCTGACCTATAAATAGCTAATATTAGCATATACTGAAAACAGCAAAAATATAAACCAAAAAGGAGCATCCCTGCACTTTGAATCTACACAATTCTTCATGGGGGGGTCATAGGCATGCTGAAAGTTATATGAATTTATACAGTGGTCTCAAAGACACATGCCATCACAGATCAGTAATTCACTTTACAACTATGTCAGTAATACAAAGAAATAGTATTATAAGAGATACCTTGAAATTAAGAATGATCTTTATGTAAGATGCTCACATTCCCTCTAAGTACTCATTGCGTCCCATGAAAATAGACCCCAAATGGAAAATATTATACAGTGTACACAAATAAAGAATATATAACTCCCACATATAATAAATTGTGATAATTAATTAAGAAAATATAAACACTGCAGCAAAGAGAAGCCAGCAAATAATGCTGAATGGAGAAAAAAAAAAGATAAGAAAAGAAAAAAAAAAAAAGATAGGCACAATTTGAAACAAAAAAATGCAGTAATTAATTGACCAAGTGAAAGAACAGAAGCCCCTCAAGAGAGGGACTGAAAAGAACACATGAATGCACAGTGAATATTGATAACAAGAGCCAGTGCTTCCCAAAAGAGGTGCAAAAAGAAAAATTCAGTTACCACTAATAAAGTAGCCATGACAGGTCCTGAAGATGCATACTGTATGAGAGAAAGAAAAAGGAGGAAGACTGATAATTAATTATCCATTAATACCAGACATTAATTTTATCTATTTATTTATTGAGATCTCAGATTACAATACCTTTGAGCTGAAAGCTCTTTTAAAAAGGTTCCACATCTGAGCAAAACAGGTAACATGCATTAATGACAAGATGGGACAAAAATGGCAGGATATACAGAGAGCTAAAAGTAGTACAATCAGTTTGACAGTGACGCTTCAGTTATTTAATTTAGTACAGTAACTAAAATATGAGCAGCCAGGGCTTTGTCAGGGTGGGGTTGGGGGAGGGTGCAGGGGTGAGAGAAGCATGGGGGCAGGAGGAGGAAGAGTTTATAGGGGATAGGGTGTGGGTGAGGGTGATGGGGAGGGGGGCAATTCCAAGGGCAAACAGAGTGTAAGTGCTGATAGTTACTAATGACTAGCTGGAGGTTGTACTATGGAGTACAGTCACAGTCAGGAAGAGCTGTGAGGTATTGGTGAAACTTACATTTAAATGGTTCAACAACAGTGTCCCATGGGAGACTATTAAGCCAGTTGGGGGCACGGTAGACGAAGATTCTTTGTCACTGGGATGCATGGTGGAATGGGACATGGTATGACTGCCTGGACTTTCCCCTGAGTCCTGTGGAGGTTGGATGTTGGGGTGAGGAGGTGCTGGAGGGCTGGGGGTAAGACCCAGACAGTTTTTTTTGGCTAGTAGACAGGTCTGGTAATTTACCATGCCTTTAAGGCGCTGTCAGCAGGACTGAACATAAAGGTCACATGTGTGCGAAAGTCGGTGTGCACCTGTGACTAGTCTGCAGGCTTTGTTTAGCACAGTGGAAACCCTTTTAAGCATGGTGTCTGATGCAGCACTATAGATAACTAGATTATAGTCTATGATGGAGATTATGCAGCTGTTGACAACAGTACGGAGTGCATTGGTTGAAAGGCAATGTTTGTAACAGTGCAGTAGGCCTATTCTAGTGTTGACTGCTTTGGTGACATTATCAGCATGGTGGGTGAAATAAAGGGAGCAGTCAAATGTTATCCCTAGGTATTTGAAGGTTTGAACTATTTCTAATGGGGTGTTAACACTATTATGGATTGTTAGTTGATATAATTTGAGTTTATTGTGGGGGGTTGAAAACAACATGACCTTCATCTTCTTATAGTATAATATAACAGAAAACACAGTTACAAGTATTGTCTCAAATCCCAAGTCTCAGTGAGACCCCTCAGAGTCAAGGATCCCAAAGTATAAATCAGTTAGCCTTCAGATTTCAACAAGTTTCTGACCCAATTACCCTTTCTATAATTTCAGGGGATATGTTGAAAACCGACAAAGTGCATGCCATGCTGAATGGAATGATGTCTGTTTGACCAATAGAAGACCAAAGTGGTGTCACATTTCTTGTTAATAATGGAATGAATTTGATCTTGCAGTCATAGTTTTGGAGGATGTACAGTCCTGCCAATATAAACTGTTGGACAATCACACCAACTCACAGAGAATACAAATGAGGTGCTGCTAATTGTATTCAGGTTCATTTTAAAAAGGGCAGAATTGATTGGACTGGGAAAAATCTCTCCCTTAAAATTGCAAGTGGACAAACATTGCAGTGTAACATCCATAGAAACCAATTAGAGAGAAAAAGGGTATGGGCCTAATCATTCTTTGTAGATTTTCTTTCTCCTTCCGGCACCCCTGACCTGCCATTACTTCTTTCTGATCATCATCCCATTCTGCCCACCAGTCTCATCCTTTGCTGCTGCTTCCTGCCACCTGTCTACCCAAACTATTCCCACATCCTCAGAGGGTCCAGTTTATCCCTGCCAGGGGCCCCCTCCACTCAGGGGAAGAGGAGGGGAGTAGCATTCCTGTGGGGTCCTCCGAGGCATAGAGGGTTAGGTGAAATGGTGGTGCACTAGGGGGACTGTGGTACAGTGGGACTACGAAGTTGTCATCTGGTAGGCTGAGACAAGTGTAATTTCCATTTTTCTGGGCTCCTTTTCACACTCCAATGGCATGCACTGTGGCAAAACCCTGGAGGCAGTGCCAGCCAACATGTGGTCACCCATGCGGGCATGGCTCTGCACATCACCAGTTGTCACTTTCCAAGCAGTGTTCTGCAGCATCCTTCCCTCCTTTCCTGGGAAGAGAGCATCCATCCGGATATTATATTACCCTCCCTTAGTGCCGCCTCTGCTTCTGACATTCCAGCCGTGGGACTGGAACGTGGCTCACCAGCATGCCAAAAGGTGCTCCACTGCTCGATACCACAAAGCTGGCCCTTAGTAGATTTTTATTTTGTTTTTATTGACCAAGTAAGCACACAAGACCAGTACATGCCTCATTTCAGGCATTATCTGGGAGATTACAAGGGTGAAGATGAACTGTATGGTGTTAACATAGAGTTTTAGTACCCAAAAATACAACATGA
The DNA here is from genome assembly GCA_016271365.2 of Neoceratodus forsteri. Taxonomy (NCBI): domain Eukaryota; kingdom Metazoa; phylum Chordata; order Ceratodontiformes; family Ceratodontidae; genus Neoceratodus; species Neoceratodus forsteri. The sequence continues at coordinate 83,808,865 of CM057453.1, forward strand.
AAGGAAACATTAGAATTAAAGGGACACTGTCAACCCCCTTAGGTCTCAAAGTGTCCCTAGTTTAACAAACATGTTTTATGATTGCCAAAATTCTGTAAAGATTGTTGATGTAGCTGGTAGTTTGATTCTGACTCTTATTTTCTTTAAAAAAGTAAAAACAGACTGCCCAACATACTGGTGTTATCACACCAAAACAGGTTTGTTTACCTTTCTTGAGCAACTCCAAATGCATCTTTTCTGGACTTGGGAACACCCACAAAACAATCTAGCCCATCATGATGCATTGAGAGAGTAGGAGGCTACTGCCTCATGAGTGACTGCACTGTTTTTGTGTATTTCTAATGTTCAGGACATGTGCAATAAGAACAGAATCAGGATTGTAAACAAAAACAAGGTTGTTTATAAATATATGTTGCCATGCATTTCAGTTCTACTAAGCAAGAATGCAGACAAAACAAACAGCAACATTAGTGAATTTTAGAGAGGGAAATCAACCATAAAATGTGGGTTTTCAACTAGAAATAATATGATGAAAAACAAGTTGACAGTGTCCCTTTAAAGACTGTGTGAAAACCAAGCAAATGATAGCTTTTCCCAATGCCAAAAAAATGTTGCAGATCAAAGAATCATTGCTACTCTTTTATTCCCAATACACAATAACTAATGGCACATCAAATGACTGCAATATATATGGGTCTGTTTGTAAAATGTGCCATACATGGCAATCACCTTTAAAAGCCTTGAATAAATTGTCTTATAAAATGGTGTCTAGTCAATTCTGACTCCTCATTGGTCTGGACCCTGGCACATGGTGCTGCTTAACCTAGTGTATACCCCGCTCAGAAAGCATGGTAGGGGTGCATTAAATGGGACCATAACCAGTCAGGGTCAAAAAGATCAATATGCTAATTATGTATCCTCAGGGTCAACAGGTCACAATGCAAATCAAACAATACAACAGCATCAAAAAGAAATCATGCAAATTAGAAATACCTCCTGCCCCCCCCATAGCAGCACTACTCAAAAATCACAAACAGTAAAGGAAATCCATCCAAAAACTTCGAGAAAAACATACAATACTTCCTACTTATAAATCCAAACACAAAAAGCTTCAGTGCTGATCACATAAGAAGCACATTTTAAGTGCCTGGTAACAACAAAAATATATTTCAAATCTATGATCGTGCACAACAAATGCATGCATACATAAATCCCTAAACCATCAGCAAAACTGCTAAAAACATTACTCTACAAGTGAATAAAATACCCCTTACCTATTCAGGATGCAGAAACAAATAAAGGACTGTTCAAACTATATGCTCAAATCTCAACTGCTCTGCAGTGCACCTGACTGAGGGTCTGACTCAGGCCACAGGGAAAACACAGGCTGCACAGCCCAGGCTTCCAGCTTAGCCTCACAGTTCACATAGAAAGTACAGGAAGTTAAAAGTCAGGAATACTTATTTAGATCAACCAAATAAACCACTCCTTGCAGTGCAACTACACCCAACTAGTGCAATTTACAAGCTGCAACCTAATCCCTGCTGCATATCTAATTATGCTAATGCCCTAAAGCCAACCGTTTAAAGACATACCAAACATCTTAGAAATGTAATAAGGCAATTCCATTGGGGGCAGGGTTTGCTATATCAGTGTGCTTCATGGCTGTTGAAGTCCCTTGCTCTTCATGCTTGTGACTCCAACCCACCACTCAGTACATTAATATAGCATAATCCCCCGTCTGATAAACTTTATTCATTACATAACTTTCAGCTTGTTTCCACTCCCTGATGAAGCATCATGTAGCTTCAAAGTACAAGCATACTCCTTTTATACTTCTCTTTTTTGCTGATTTCTGTACACTCCAGTATTAGCTATTTCCAGCTTCTTTGTCTGTTTTTTTGTTTGCTTGTAGTGCCTTGCTCCCTGTGTTTTTATACAGTCACTCAGAACCTCATCCAACCTCATCTAATATTAGGAACAAAACAATTAAAAACAGCTGCTGCATACCCTGTTTGTCAAGGAGTACTTATTGGCAGGGTTGGACTGGCCCACCAGAATGCCTTAACGTTTCCATATACCACCCCGTTGAGTTTCTTGTCATGTTCTTCCCTCTACAGCTGCTTGCAGTTATCATGTATTTGAATAAAGTATTTGTGGCATGGCAGGTATATTTAGGAGGCATGCACAGAGCTAGTATATTATATTTACATGGAATATTCAAGTGTGTGTGTCGCATGTGTTACCCTGGGCCCTCCCCTATTGATTGCCAAGGCAGGCCACTGTGCCAACTTTGCAATTGGGCCACCAGTACCCTATCCTGACCCTGACTGTTGGTTGTGTTAAACAATGAGTGTAGGCCGCATCAAGGTATCCAGGTATCCTGTTGAGGGAGCCATCAATGGGGCAGTCACCTACTGTGCCACACATGTGTTGTCTCCTATTTGATCACTGGTTATGGGGTGTGTGTGGTGTGTACAGCACTGGGGTTTATGAGTACTGCACTGCATGAGTGGCATGGGTGCTGATACACAGTACACTGGGCCTGCATGCTGCCATGGTCAACACACAGGTATATACATTACTCTGCATTGTCATTCTCTTCTCTTCTCTTCTCTTCTCTTCTCTTCTCTTCTCTTCTCTTCTCTTCTCTTCTCTTCTCTTCTCTTCTCTTCTCTTCTCTTCTCTTCTCCTCTCTCAACAGACAAATCCATGGTTGTGGACATCATCCATAAGGATGGCCCAGGCCTATATCACTGGTAGCTGCCCCTGAGGCTCACCCTTGCTGGGGCAACCACCAACTCCAGCAGCGAGGAGGATGAGGAGGATGAGGATGACGTGAATGAGACCTTCATGGAGGAGTGAAGGAAAAAGGAGCCCAGCTCAAACCAGGAGGGGTTGCCTGTCCCTGCTGGTTCCCCTAGCTATGTGGCCCAACTACGCACACAGCACAGCCATCACCATGCCACTCATGGCCAAAGCCCTTGGCACAGTTAACACTGTACCACCCCAGGACTCTGAAAATGGCACAACCACTGCCCTGCTTCCCCAGGCCAATCCCACTAGCCCAGCTGCTTCAGTGATGCACCAGACACATGAGCAAGGTGCAGCAGTGACTATGGTGCAAACCAGGCCCACACAATGGACAAGGGTGCAACCTGACCCAGTCACCAGGACAGTCTACACCAGCAGCAGGAGCCAGTCAACAGGCAGCTGCTGTAGTCTGCCATAGGGACACAAAAGGAAGTGCAGGCTGAACTGGGCCACTTACACTGCATGCTGCAGGACAACAAGCAGTTCACAAATGCTTGACATATGGAGCACATGGTGGCCTTGGGTGGACTGCAGCAGTCACTGTTTGTTAGCATGGACACTGTCTTCAGGAGACTGACTGCCACCATGCTGGAGGCTGCAGCAATAATCTCTGACTCCATGGGTGCTAGCCACAGCACTGGCTGTTCCAGTGGGGAGATTGTCACCCCTCAGCAGATGCCTCAGCATTACACCACCCCCTGCAGTTCAGGCAGCCATACACCAAGCATGCCCAGGACACCCAGGACACTGCATGCTGGCATATGGCAGCATGATGCCGTACGCAGCTGGATGTGGCCATGACCATATCTGGGACACCACCATCCCAGGCTACACTCTCTTCAGGAGAGACCACATAGATAAGAAAGGAGGGGGATCACTATTTATACCAGGGAAGGGATAAATGCTACTGAGACCCAGGGAACACAAGGCAAGACAGAGGCCCCATGGATCACTCTTGAAGCTGGAAACAGGAACCTTATCAGGGGTGGAATTATCTGTAGACCCCAAACTAGAATATCAAAAAGGACAAGTTTCTCCTTGAAGACATAATGAGGATGGCCAACAAAGGTGAGCTATTGCTAGTTGGGGACTTCAATCTACCAAATGTAGAATGGTCCACATTCACAGCCTCCTCAGAGAGGAGTAGAGACTTCACCATGGCATTGGGGGGGAGCAGGACTGAATCAAATGGTGGTTTCTCCCATCATAGAATCAGCTATCCTGGACCTGGTACTCACTAACATGACAGGGTATCAGGCATACAAATGGGGATCATTATGGGTACCAAAGACCATAGGTCAATCTGGGTCTCCATTAGCAAGACTGAGGACCCCTGCCACTCCAGAATCATGGTGCTCAATTTCAGGAAAGCAGATTTCCCGAAAATAATGGAAAAGATCAAACCCCTGCTGGCAACAGATAGCACATGGAATGTGGAGGACAAATGGACAAAGCTGAAAGATGCTATCGCGTCAGTCACAGCATTATGCACAAAACAAATCAGCAAGTCCAAAAGGGAAAGGAACCCCTTCTGGTTCTCCAAAGAGGTAGTTAATATAGTTAGAGAAAAGAGAAAAGCTTTTTGGAAGTACAAGGAGACCAAGTCTGAAAAGGATAGAGAAGCCTACAGAGAGAAACTCAAGGAAGCAGGGAAAGCTATTAGGATGGCAAAGGTATAGGTAGAAGAAAAACTGGCTCAAGAAATGAAAAGGGGGAACAAAACATTTTATTGATACACTCGAGAAAAAAGAAGGAGCAAAGGAGGAATAACATGGCTGGCAAACAAGGAAGGACACCTGGTGGAAAACGACAAAGCCAAGGCAGAAGTTCTCAATTAATTGTTCTGCTCTGTCTTCACACAGTAAAACTTTGGTAATGGTCCAGCACCAGCCAGGACACTTCCCCATACCAAGGAAGCTGACATACCCCCTATACAAAAGAAAGGGTCCTTGAAGAGTTGTCAAAAACAAGGTTGGACAAGGCAATGGGCCCCAATGGAATACACCCAAGAGTTCTAAAAGAACTTAGGGATGAACTTGCTGCTCCACCTGCTGAACTGTTTAAAGCAGCAGTGCAAAAAATGGTGAAATTTCTGACCTATGCTTTTTTTTATTCTATATTAGATTGCCCCTTATCTACTTGACTTATATAATACCCTTGTTTCCACAATTTGAGTCTGCTTTGGTACTTTTTTTTTACATCTGAAATATTAAAAGGAGTGCTCCTTTTAATATGGCTTGGAGCAGATTTTCATCAGTGTTCTCGGCTGTTTTTGTACATCAGTTGTCTAAAATCACTTCTGTTGTGACTAGCATGAACTAACATGCAACAGTCTGTGCTCCCTGACCTTATGGTACAGCAGGTGTTCAAAAACAGCTGGAAATAGTGATGAAAAACTGGTCTAAGCCATATTAAAAGGAGCGCTCCATTTATTATTTCAAAAGTGAAACAAAATACTAAAGTAGATTCAAACTGTAGAAAGAAGGGTACTATACAAGTACGGAGATAAGCAGCAACCAAAAATAGAATAAAAAATATTTAGTAGCTCAAAATGTTTACAATTTTCCTACACTACTGCTTGAGCAGTTCTCTGAAACAGGGGATAGTACCACTTTACTGGAAAAGGGCCATGGTTGTTTCATTGCACAAGAGTGGTACCAGGGAGGTAACAGGAAACTATTGCCCAGTAAGTCTGACCTTAGTGCTGGATAAAATAATGGAGACATTGCTTAAAGAAAGGGCAATGAACTACCTGAAAGCAAGTGGGCAACTTGACCCAACACAGCATGACTTCACATCAGGACGCTCACGCCAAACAATTATGATAGAATTATTTGACTGGGTTACAATAGAAGTAGACCAGGGGTAGTAGTGGACATGGTATACCAGGACTTTAGTAAAGCCTTTGATAAAATCCCACACAGAAGGCTAGCCAACAAGCCGAAGCAAGCTGGCATCGGTCACAAAGTAGTTAAATGGATCACAAACTGGCTGCAAGACTGAACACAGAGGGTTATGGTAAATGGCACCTTGTCCCAAGAGGGGAAGGTGTCAAGTGGCATGCTGCAGGGGTCAGTACTAGACCCCATCCTTTTCAATATATTCATCAGTGACATCGCTGAAGAACTGAAAGAGAAAGTCTGCCTCTTTGCAGATGATACAAAGCTCTGCAATTGAGTGGACACACAGAAAGGGATCGCAGAAATAGAGGCAGATCTCAGGATGCTAGCAGAATGGACCAGGAACTGGCAGTTGAGATTCAATGCCAAAAAATATGAAGTCATGCACTTGGGTAGAAGGAACTCATGCATGAAGTATGTCCTGGGGGGCAGCTACTAGAAGAAACAAAGCTGGAATGGGAGCTTGGTGTTATGATCTCAAATGATTAAAAGGTAGGGAAGCAATGCAAAAAAGCAGCACTAAAGGCAAGCAGCATCCTCTGATGTATTGGTAAAGGTATTACCAGTGGAAAGCATGATGTAATCCTCCCACTGTACAGGTCCCTGGTGAGACCTCTCTTGGAGTACTGTGTGCATTTCTGGAGACCTCACCTAAAAAAGGATATAGACCATCTAGAAACCGTGCAGAGACCTGCCACCAAAATGGTGCAGAATCTGCACTACGAAACGTCTGAACCTAGGATCAGCCAGCTAAATTTATTCTGCCTTGAGCTGAGAAGGAACAGAGGAGACATAATTGAGACTTTTAAATTTGCTAAAGAGATCAACACAGTACAAACCAGGAATCTCTTCTGGGAAAACAGGGCTGCACATACTAGAGGACACATCATGCTCCTGGTGGGAGGTAAATTCAAAGAAAATGTTAGGAAGTACTTTTTCATGGGGGGGTGGACCCTTGGAACAGCCTGCCACCGGAGGCAGTGGCAGCCAAGATGGTCAGTGAATTCAAACAGGCATGGACTAGACAGTATAGTCATCTTAGAAAGACAAATTGATAGTGGAAGATAGAAAACCTGGGCAGACTAGATTGACTTCACACAGTCTCCTTCTGACGCAAATTCTTATGTTCTTGTGCTCCCAAGCAGGGTCTGTACTCAGCGAGGTTGTGGCCATGGGCAGCTAACACCATCATCACACCCATCCCCTACTGAGTTGATGATGACCCACACACTACTCTCCCAGATACAGTGCTTGCGCAACATTCATGTCTGTGGTGGGAGTATGTGATGCACCTAGGGCACCTATTCCACCCAAACCTAACCCAAATGTGACACCTCATGCACCCCTCACAGTACCCATGTTTCCCCACCTGCCTGGACGGGCTTTTATTTTGCTCATTCTACCCCCCCCCCCCAAACCTCCTTCCAGTCAATATGGCATTTTATTTTTTTAAGACCCCTAGAAGATATAAAGGTGACAGAAGTGCAGGGTAGATTGAGGGAGGCTGAGGTGCTATGGGTCACACTTGAGCTTGGAAATGGCACAGCAATATGCACAGGGGTGATCTACAGGCCTCCAGCACAGGAGGAGGAAGTGGACAGGGAGCTAGTGGATGAATCCACATGATGGTAACTAAAGGGGAGACTCTACTGCTGGGTGATTTCAATATGCCTGATGTGGATTGGATCACCCAGGCCACAGCCTCAGCCAGAAGCATAAGCATCCTAGATTCCCCACAGGGCATAGGTCTAAGGAAGCTAGTGCCTGATCCCACCAGAGACAGGTCAATTCTGGACCTAGTACTAACCAATGGGGACAGAATCACAGAAGTCTGGGAAGAAGGACAACTGGGGTCCAGTGACCATTACATAGTGTGGTTTACTATGTGGACAAGGATACAGCCAAATCATACACAGGCAAAAGATTTTGATTTCAGATGGACAGACTTCGCTGAAATGAGGAAGTGTAAACAAGTTGCCCTCAAGAAGAGGGAGGTAAGGGGGTGGGGTTGAAGAGCAGTGGGGGGCCTAAACTAAGCCATACTAGAAGTGACTAACCAATGCATCAGGTTGGTGTCAAAGGGCAAGAAAAGAAGAAAGCCTCCATGGTTTCCAAAAGAGATGGCTGACAAAGTGAGGGTTAAAAAGAAGGCATTCAGGAAGTATAAGGAAGCCCAAAGGAGGAAGACAGGTAGAAGTACCTAGAGTGTCAAAGGGAGGCAGGGAGGGCTGTTAGGAGTGCAAAGGCATGGATGGAAGAAGGATTAGCATAGACAGTGCAGAAAGGGGACAAGACATTCTTTAGGTACATTAGTGAAAGAAGAAAAAGAAGAAGAGGGGAGATAGATATGAATGTACGAATTTGCCAGCAGAAATAGATCACCTGGTCTATCAAGTCTGCTCGAGTGTGCAGCTAGCACCCTCACCTTGCAGCTGCCCTGCCTCCCCCTTCCCAAATGTTTGATTGTAAGGCTAAAAGGGGAGGAAGGATGGGTACCTGGAAAAGGCAGAAGTACTGAATAAATACTTCTGTTTAGTATTTACAGAAGAAAGGAAGTGTCAGGGACCACAGTTGGGCAGCAAATACAAAGGAGGGGGATGGACACCAGTCCATTCACAGTGGAGAGAGTCCTGAAGGAGCTCACAAAATTGAAGGTGGACAAAGCAATGGGACCAGATGGCATACACCCGAGAATATTAAACAAACTGTGAATAGAGCTTGCAGCACCTCTGGCAGCTTTGTTCACTGAGTCACTCAACACAGGAGTGCTCCCAGGGGACTGGAAGAGGGCACAGGTTGTCCCTCTGCACAAAAGCATGAGTAGAAAGGAGGCAGAGAACTATAGTCCAGTCAGCCTCACATCAGTAGTGAGTAAGATTATGGAGGCACTACTTAAGGAAAGAATAGTGGAACTCCTAGAATCCAACAGAGCCCAGGACCTGAGGCAACATGGATTCACAGCAGGAAGGTCATGTCAGACAAATCTGATAGACTTTTTGACTGGGTGACAAAGGAAGTGAATGGGAGGGTGGTGGTGGACATTGCCTACCTAGATTTCAGCCAAGGCCTTCGACACTGTCTCACATAGGAAGCTGATTAACAAGATGGGTAGTCTGGGCATGTGGCACAGGGTGGTAAACTGGGTTAGGAACTGGCTGACAGACAGGAGGGTGAGGGTGGTGGTAAATAGGATCCAATCTGGGGAGAGGGGTGACCAGCGGGGTACCACAGGGTTCAGTCCTTGGGCCAGTCCTGTCCATTATCTTCATTAGCAACATTGCCGAAGGGCTGGAAGGAAAGATCTGCCTGTTTGCAGATGACACCAAGATCTGCAACAGGGTGGATACTCCAGGAGGGGTGGTAAAATGAGAAGGAACCTGGGAAAGCTTGAAAAGTGTTCTGAAGTTGGCAACTGAGGTTTAATTCTAAGTAGTGCAAAATTATGCACCTGGGATGAGGGAACCCTGGGGAGAGTTACAGGATGGGAGGAAAGTTGCTGACGATCACCAAGTAAGAAAGGGACCTAGGAGTCATCATTTCTGATGACCTAAAGGTGGCCAAGCAGAGCCAGCAGCATGCTGGGGTGCATAAGTGGAGGTATCACTAGCAGAAGGCAGGAGGGTGGTGGAGCCATTGTATAAGACACTAGTGAGGCTTCACCTGGAGTACTGTGTGCAGTTATGGAGGCTGCACCTTTGTAAGGACATTGACAGGGTGGAGGCAGTCCAGAGAAGGGTGACTAAGATGATTCAGGGCTTGCCCTAGAAAACATATGAGGAGAGATTAAAGGACTTCAATATGTACTCACCAGAGAGAAGGGAGAGAGGGGACATGATAGAAACTTTCAAGTACCTAAAAGCCATAAACAAGGTGCAGGGGGGACCTCTTCCAATTTAAGAGGAGTACAAGAATAAGGGGGCATGATATGAAATTGGTAGGTGGCAGATTAAGGGGAAATTCGAGTAAGTTCTTCTTCACAGAGAGGGTGGTAGACACATGGAATAATCTGCCACAGGAGGTTGTGGAAGTGAGCACAGTGGAGGAATTTAAACATGCCTGGGATAGGAATAAGAGAACCTTGGCAGTGGGAAGAAGTGGAGAAAAGTCACTGACCAGATAGGTCAGAAGATGCAGACAAGTGTTGGGGCTATGAGCAGACTGGATGGGCCTTGCGGTCCTTATCTGCTGACAATTTCTATGTTTTTATGTTGGCAGCTTATTTGTTTTCAGCCCACTATAAGTCTTCCTCACCTGGATGACATTTTTTTTGTTTTCAGCCCTGTTTAAGACCCCCACACCTGGATGTCATCTTATTTGATTTCAACCCCTTTTAACTCCTCTCACCTGGATGGTATCTTATTTGTTGTCAGTCTCATTTAAATCCTCATCCTCCCCACCTGGATGGCTTATTACTTGTGTTTAGCCCTGTTATTATTTCCATATTATTATTTCTTTAATACATTTTGTGAAAAAAAATTACAGTCTTCTGTGTGATCTGTACACACCTTCTGGTTCTGAAGAGGACTACAAGATGAGGTGGACTCCATGCTCCTGTGAGCTCCTGGCCATCCTGGGGCCATACCTGTTGATCTGCTCCTGCATCCCCTGGTCCACTGGCTCTGCATCTGTTGCAGTGTTTCACTCTAGTGCCAGCAAGTATATCTGGCAGTTGAGTGCAATGTTGTGCAGTATGTAACAGTCCATTTTGTTCCTCCGCCGGGAAGCTGCCTTATGTGTTCCTGAAATAAACTGTTTTATCTTGCAATTATTCTGAAGAGTGGACAGCAGTTTATGGTGAGCTTAGCGAGTTCCGTGACTTTTTTTGCTAGGCAAGGAATATGGTATAGACCTTCTGAGTGGTGTGTTGAGGGGCACTGCCAGAATGGTCATGCACCTGAACTGCATCTTGAGTATGCCAAAGACCCCCTCAATGATATTGCATGTAACCATGTGTGCCATGTTGTACATGTCCTCTGCAACAGATGCAGGGTGTAGGAAAGGTGTTAGGAGCTGGGGATGCAGGGGATATGCACTGTCCCTTGTGTAGGTAAAAGGCATTCTTTAGTAACTTCACTGGTAGCTGGGGGGAGAGGCCTAGGCCAAGGCCTATACTCACCCTTAAGGTAACCACTAGGTATATCCCTGTCTTCAAACTTTTGGCCCAGGATAGAATTGTGCCAGATTAAGGCATCGTGGGCACTGCTGGGGTACCATGCCAGAACACTGTTGATGAGCCCTGTTGCATTGTACACAACCTGGCAGTTGATGGACTGGAAGCTCTTTCTATTCAGAAAGGCCTCCATCCCATCACCTGTGGGTGCATGGAAGGCAACATGTACAGTCAATCACACACAGTGTGGGCTGGTAGTTGTGTAACTAGACTGAATTGCTATTCACTCTGCTGTGTGGTGGGGAATATAATGAACTCCCCAACATTAGCTAGTAAGGCATCTAGGAACTGTCCCAACAGGTGCAAGGTGGCAGACTGTGAGATACCAGTGGTGTCCCCAGCTGGTATCTGGAAATCTCCAGTGGCCAGGAAGCATGGTGCTGCTGTCACCTTGAGCTCTCTGGACATTATATGGCCATGGTGGGTGTTTTTCCAGAGCAGGTCATGTAGCAGCTCATACAGCATTAGTAGCATGGGCCTGTTGAGCCGGTACCAGTTCACAATTTGTTCATCACTGTGGACTTTGAATGTGACTCATGGATGGTACTGTCTGTTTGCAGCATAGTGCCTCTGGAGCCTGCACTGGGGCCCGGGGGGGGGACACTGGTCCACCTATCATCTTGCATGACATCCATCAGCTACATAATGTGTACCATTTTGTTTTCTGGATGGTGCATGTGTGCAGTACCTTTCCCTACCTCTATGCCCCTGGTTAAGACCTGCTTTTAATAATCCTTATTCTGCACTATGCATTGACATGCTAAATGCCACTAGCATAGCACTAAACCTTAGGATATAGTGCTCTGCCAAATTTGTATGTCACCGCCCACTTTTCCAGTACTGCATAAATTAATTTTGCAGTCACGCACTAGCTCTAATAACAGGCACAGCACTACCAGCTGAATATGGCAACATGCACATTTTGGATAGCACAAACACAATCCATTTGCGTCTGTTGCAATCTTTTTAAAATGGGACCCAAAATGTTTTATTCTGTGATCACATTTATAGTGCCTGAAATCTGTGTTCATATACTGGTGATTCTTTTACTTCATTGGAAATTAAGTTTCTGTCTATGGTTGTGAAATTCTGCAGTGCTTCAATCATAAAGGTCTTGGGCAGGATTTTCAAAATGTGGCACAGGGTTTGCATCCAGTCCTGTGCCACAACACTTTGGTTCTGGTGGTGCGCCAAACCCTTCCACTGCAATTGCACCCAATTTTACAATCTCAGGTGCAGTTGTGACCATTTTCACATATTATGCCAGCTTGCACCAAATATTTGGTGCAAGCTCTTTAAAATGGGCCCCAGGAGTGCCAAAAGGCAGACCAGAAAAAGTTAGTCTACCTTTGAGGCAATTGCCGCATGCGCCATATCGTCAATGCATCGTGGCTTGCAGTGATACAAGAGTTTTGAAAATCTTGCCCCTCATCTCTACTGTACACTGTACATTACTGTATTTAAATAGTATCACTTGGATAACTGATATTAAAAAATGTCTTCCTTAGAGTTTTAAGAACAAATCCATTAGCTTTTCATAACAAAGCTTTCTGTTTCAGGTGTTCAAGTATATATTTTTCTTCTGCTGAAAAAAATATTGTGTGACTACTACTGTATATATGTAGACAGATTATACAGCACAAAGCATTTTTTTGCTGTGTGAAAACAGCAAAGCTTCTGGATGAAATTTCAGTAGGGTGTTTTTCAGGTGAAGGTATATTGAGCCCCTGACAGGTTAGCTGAATGGTTTAGTCCCTATCACAAGTGACATGTGCTGGGGGCTGTGAGCTCAGTTCCTTCTTAGGGTTTAATCAATTCTGACATAATTCCAAATGACTTTCAACAGTGTTACAGTGCTCAGTGGGAAAAAAAATAAAACTCTGTGATGAGTTAGCCACCTGTCTAGTGGTGAAAAGAAGCCCTTCTCATTCAAGTTCAGGGAAGAAACATTATTTACCAATTGGGTCCCAGATGCATCTAAAATGGCAAGGGACAGTTCAGTCTATTTCTGTGCTTCTTGATACTAAAATGTGACACTTTGCTGAAAGTTTAAGTGTGTATTAGTTCTTGCCAGAGGTTACCATGAAGGTCTTACACTTGCAAGACCACATCTCACCATTGCTTTAGCTTTCAAGATTCCTTGCTGAACACAAATTCCAAGTCAGCAGCAAACAAACCTGCAGTGCAATTAAAAAAAAAAAACAGAGCAATGTTATTTTTGCACAGTCTGCTTCTACTCTGGTTAGCTATCAAGCTCATAAGCAGCCCACAATATTTTAGTAATTAACTACATAATACAAGTTGTTTCTTTTAACTTGAAATATTTTCAAAACTGTTTTTGCTCAGTCACGTGTAGCTTCATTCATTTTGAGGAAAAAAGTAGTTAGGCTCGGAAAGTCATTAAGTCAAAATACACACCTTCAAAAGCCCTATCCTCCACATGAATAATACATACATACATTGGTGAAGATGATCACCACAAATAGTGCTCTCAAACTGCATGAAACATGTTATATTTCATGTCTACATGTACAGTACTCACAGAAACATACAATGTGTCAGCAAAAAAGTCTGCTTGGCCCAACTAGTCTGCCCCATTTTTTTCCTGTCAATACTTTCACAGCAGACCCAACCTGATCTCTGGCTCCCCCCACCCCCGTTTCCCAATTAAGATTCCCTTGTGCTCATCCCATGCACGCTTGAAGCCCACCACTGTTTTTGCTCTGACTACCTCTACTGGAAGACTGTTCTAGCCTTCCACCACTCTTTCAGTGAAGAAGTACTTCCTGTCATTCCTCCTAACTGTCCCCTTTCCAGCTTCATTTCATGTCCCCTTGTTCTCGTGCACCTTCTCCTCTGAAAAATATTTTTCTTGTATACCTTGTTTAACCCCGTGGGGTATTTATGGGTCTCTATCATATCCCCCATCCCTCCTGTCTTCCAGGGTGTACATAATGAGATCCCTTACTCTCTTCTCATAGGACTTCTGATTCAGATCCTGAGCCTTTTTTTAGTTGCCCTCCTCTGGACACCTGCTGCCCTGTCTATGTCCTTCTTGAGATGTGATCTCCAGAACTGAACACAGTACCCAGATGGGGGTCTCTCCAATGATCTGTACTCAAATATGCACAGTTTGTTTCACTACATTTGGAACAACACAATGACCTTAGCTGTGGATATCAATTCATATAGCCCAGTAGTATTTATAATGCCTGTTCAACCACTAACAAACCATCACCCAAAACAGAACAAACAGTAAACACATTAAGCAAAGCCAACTGTACTACTTTATAATAGCAACACCTGGCTATTGCATTATCCTTTCTATATCACTATCCATGCACACAGTAACTCAGTAAACAGAGAATAATGTATAGTTCAATGTGTATTACCAGTCAGTAATACCATTGAGAGGTTATGGACATGTAAGAACCTCGAGAGCAAAGCTCGAGAGATTCCTACATGTTCAGAACCATGAGATGGTATTGCTGACCGGTAATACACATTGAACCATACAATGTTTTTTTTTAATATATGGATCTGAGTGTGTTTTTGGGTCTTCTGAGATGGGTGGTTTGCCAGTTCAGTTAAGGACTGTCTGGGTGATGGTGAACCGCTGCACTGCCTTGCACTATAATTCCCCGTCTCGCTTGTTCTGTCTCTTGACTCCTCCCCCACCTTCCGTTAAGCACAAGCATGGCATAATATCATTAGTAGGCATTCCTACATTTTCTTGCTGTTGGGAAATGGGGAACACAGGATTACATAGATAAATTCATTTGGGGCAAAGTCTAAAAAAAGAAATAACAAAATACGGAGGACTCCCTAGTGTCTTGCTAAGCGAGGGATGGCTGCCATGTTTTGAGATTTCTTCTGCCTGCTCACTAAGAAAAAGCGGGCAATCGAAAGGCATGCTTCAGAAGACATGGGTAGGGAATACTAGTGCATATGCTGATGTCTTTTGGTGATAATACTATAGTTCAGGAGGGAACGATAGTATTATCCCTTTGGAACGATGCTATTATCGGTGAGCAACTGTACTATTACCACCTTCTATGCAAATGCTGTTACCGGGATATTTTTGTAAGCTTTTGTATGCTATTAAATCTCATATCCATATATCAATAGGTGTTAACTGCTGAAGGAACATGCAGAACAAGGATACAATTTATTTAAGTTTCTTCTATGACATCATGGACAAAATGAGAATGAATTAGCCCAACTGTTTTGCATATCTCAGCTGTTATCTATAATGTATAATTTGTTTGAGGGGGGGTGTCAAGTCAGGCAATCATTGCTTCCTGCTCTACTGCCACCAGAGAAAACAAAAACATAACCTTTTCCTGTTTTTAATGTTTATGTGTACCCCCTGCGACATGCCAAGGAAAGCTGAAAAACAGAAACAGGTGGCCAGATAAGCTGAAAACCTGTAGACACATTCAGGAAAGTAAACACAGACTAAGAATACTAACAATTGTATCCTGTATTCCATATTCCATGTATAGTATATTATATCCATATCTGGAAGGATAGTCTAAGAAAACAAATTATTTGCCTCTGTAGACTGTCATAACCTCACTCAACAAGTAAGACCCTCTGTTCCAAGATTGCCAACATCTGAGCACAGTATTGTGAACAATTAACAGAACAGGGTAACCCTCCTGTCTGTTTTGTGGGTTTGAAACAAACTTTGGTCTCAAGTTCTGGAGGGATTCAAGCTCTAAGCCTCCTGCTAGTGTACCCAATGTACAGGCTCAGATAATTCTGCTCTTTGAGGGGGGGGAGATATCTTTCGCCTACGGGCACCTAACCAGGTGTACAAAATGAACCCTTAAACTCTACGAAAGACCTCAGAATAAACTCTTAACCTTTTCCAAGTTTGGTATTACCAATAGCTTTGCACAGTGTAAACTTTAATCATATATGCTTCACTTGTCAAATAAAGAATTCCAAAGGCACACCAAGTAGTCTCTAAAAATGAGATGTTTACTTAAAAATATTTGAAAAATGTAAAATGTAAATACAGACCATATGTCACAAAAACACACAATCACTTAAAATAATGTTTTAAATACAAACAAAATCTTCTACCACAGTAACCTTAGACTTGTCTAATCTAATGTATTCATATCTTCTTCCAGTGCTGATGTTATTTTTTCAGGGTCTGAACATGTGTATCTCTAAATGGAATACAGACTACAGTTTAAAAATGCTGAGTTTCAACCCTCTTCATGATGTCATCATCTAGCTCCTCCCTTTCAGGATGCAATATATATATATATACAGTATGTATACTGTATATACAAAACAGGAAGTCCCATCAAGGTACTGAATTCCGTGACTCCAGCGAGACTCATTTTCCAAATGATGACACTCTTAATTAAGACTGTGATTTTCTCAGTCTCCTTTGATCTATGAGCAGTCTCCGTTCTCAAACACATCAAAGGACTTTTTATGACACCAGGTGCAATTAACTGACTTTCCTGAGGATGTCATAATGTGGGTATATTAGCTCCTGGCTTCAAAGCAAACTGACAAGTTAATTGCATTCAGAGATCTGCTGTTTAACATGTATCCTATCTTTGAACTGATACCTGGGGATTGTCATCCCAGCCACAGGATTTTTCATGACAGACAATCACACTACATTTTTATATTACAAAAATCATAGAGTTAACAGAACCAGCTGTCTAACTATCACAATCCTCCCCACAGAGATTGAATTTGGGGGCTCTATCCCCTGCATGGGATGAGCTTCCCAAATCAGTTCACTCCTCATAGACATGAAACAGCAATCTGAGTTCTGATTTTTCACTCCAGCCCTATGTAGAATTGTCATGTCATACCCTTGTAAAGCAAGACTCCATCTTAGCAATCTACCACTGTTTTTTCCCATCTGCATCAGCCAAAGAAGGGGGTTGTGGTCAGTCTGTACCACAAAATGCTGCCCATATAAGTATGGTTCTAACTTCTTTAGGGCCCACACTATGGCAAGACACTCCTTTTCCACAGTGGAGAATGCCTGCTCCCTGTGAAGTAACCTTTTACTCAGATACACTACAGGATGATCTTTCCCTTGGCTGGATGTCTGACTCAGTACTGCCCCAATACCCACATCTGAGGCATCTGTCTGAGCTATAAAGGGTCTGCTATAGTCAGGACTTGTCAAAACTGGAGCACTTCACAGTACCTCCTTCAATCTGGTAAAGACTTTCTCACAGGCTGGGTCCCAGGTAATTTTCTTTGGCCTTCTTTTCTTTACCAGGGCAGATAGGGGAGCAGCCAGAGCACTGCAATTGGGTGCAAATTTTCTATAGTACCCTGCTGTCCCAAGAAAACTCCTGTCCTGCTTCTGCATTTCTGCTCTGGGCCATTCCTGGATTACCTCTATCTTTATTTGGTTAGGACAGAGCTGTCATTGGCCTACCACATGCCTGAGGTATGCTACTTCTCCCAAGGCCACACTGGCACTTCCTGGCTTTGACAGTGAACCCGGCACTCTGTACCCTGCCCAGCACTTCCCTAAGGTGGGATAGGTGTTACTCCCAGCTGGTACTAAAGATGGCAATGTCATCCAGGTATGCCGCAGCGTACTCCTCAGCACCATTCAACACCTGGTTCACCAACCTTTGGAAAGTGGCCGGGGTGTTCTTCATTCTGAAAGGCATTACTTTAAATTCAAATAAGCCTATCAGAGTGATGAAGGCCAACCTTTCCCTAGCTGTGTCTGTCAACTCTACCTGCCAATACCCCTTGGTCAGGTCAATGATCGTAAGGTAGGTCACCCCTCCCAACTTGTGCAGGAGTTCATCCATCTGGGCCATCAGGTGGGTGTCTGACTTTGTGACTGCATTCAGTCCATGATAGTAAACACAGAAATGAGTAGAGCCATCTGGCTTGGGCACAAGGACTATGGGTGAGGCCCAGGGGCTGTGGGATCTCTGGATTACTCCTAAATCAGCATCTCCTTCAGTTCACTCCTAATGTCCTTTTGAACAGCCTCTGACACCCGATATGCTGTCCACTGTATGGGCATCTCTGTCTCTGTCTCCACATCGTGAGTCGCTAAAGCAGTTAGTCCAGGCTTGGCACTAAACAATGGGGCAAAATCTGCTAAAACCTCCCTTACTTTCTGAATCTCATCCTGGGTAAGCTGGGGAGACAATTTAACTGCCTCCACAGAGGACTCCTGCTTACTTTCTTCCAACAAGTCCAGAAGGGGTTCTCCTTTGTCCGTCCCCTCCCCAGGACTACACACTGCAAACACCATGTCAGCCCTATTTGCATATGGCTTCATCATGTTGACATGGTACATCCTTTCTGTCTGTCTTCTTTCAGGCAACTCTATAATATAGTTCACATCATTTACCTTCCTAACCACTTTGTATGGTCCCACCCACTCAGCCTACAGCTTGTCTTTCTGGACCAGAATAAGGACCATGACTTCCTGACCCACCATGTATGAGTGAGCTCTGACTCTGTGGTCATATCACACTTTATGTTTCTGTTGGGCAGCTGCCAGGTTGCTCTGAGCTGTTCCCATAAGCTCCTTCAGCCTTTCCCTAAACCTAAGGATGTAATCAACAATGGGAGTTCTCTGTGTTGCGTGCTTGCCTTCCCAGTCCTCCCGGATCAAGTCTAGAGGCCCATGTACCCGGCATCCATATAGGAGTTCAAAGGGGAAAAATCCTGTTGACTCTTGGGGAACCTCCCTGTATGCAAACAACAGTTGGGGAAGGTATTTCTACCAGTCCTTCCCATGCTGTTCAGCAAACACCCAGAGCATTGACTTCATGGTACCATTGAATCTTTCCACAAGCCCATTGACTTGTTGGTGATATGGTGTTGTGCATCTCTGCACCAGCCCACACTTCTCCCATAAACATTTCATCAGGTCTGACATGAAGGAACCCCCTCAATCTGTGATAACCTCCTGTGGAAACCAAACACAGGAGAAAATCTCATCTAAGACATCTGTCACTTTGTCTGTCCTCAGTGAGGATAGAGCGACTGCCTCTGGGTACCGGGTGGCATAATCCACCACAGTCAGGATGAATCTCTTCCCAGAGGAGCTGGGGATATTTAAAGGCCCTACAATATCCATTCCCACCCTTGGGAATGGCTCCTCCACTATGGGCAATGGAATCAGGGTGGCTTAGGTTTTCTTGCCCACCTTCCCTATTTCTTGGCACCGGTGACAAGACCGGCAATACTCCTTCACCTGCTGGGTGAAGTTAGGCCAATAGAAATTCTGGGAAAACCACTGCATAGTGCACACAATTCCCAGATGACCAGACAAGGGAATATCATGTGCAATCTTGAGCAATTGCTCACAATACCCCTGGGGAATGACAAGCTGCCTGCCTAGCAACCCTTCCTCTGTCTGCACAGCCTGAGTACACATCAGTCCATTTTCCCAATAAGCTTTGTGTCTACCATCACCTCCCTCTGCCCTGTCAGAGTCTGCCCAAGCCCTCAACTTCTCTAGAATAGGGTCACTTTTTTGAGCAGCTGCAAACCCCTCATACATTCCCAAGTCATGGGACAGATCCCATTCAGTCACTAAACTAGGGTTCTTAGCACTAGTATCAGGGCACTCAGGATCACTCTCAATCCCAATCCCCTGACAATGGGTCACCCCTCCCTAGTAAATAGTAAGTAAATGTTTATTTCTATAAGGTGCTCTTCCCAAGTTCAGAGCACCTTTACAACATCCTACATGCAATATTAAAACCACAGTAATAAATAACATTATATCCAAATCAAAATTTAACATAATTTATGTCACTGAAAATGCTTGATTAAAAAGAAAGGTCTTTAGAGCTTTTTTAAAGCCCTCCACAGTCAGGCTATTTCGTATATGGCAAGGTAGAGAATTCAACAGGGTAGGAGCCATAAAGGCAAAAGTTCTTCCACCAGATGTTTTTAAGGTTACCCTGGGAATCTCTAGCAATCCCTCACCAGAGGATTGGAGGAAGCTGGAAGGACAGTAAGAAGTCATGAGTTCTTCCAGGTAATGGGGTTTCAAACCATGTAGAGCTTTATAGGTCATCAGCATGACCTTGAAAGTAATCCGCCACTGTACTGGCAGCCAGTGCAACTTGCAAAGCATAGGTGTAATATGGTTGGATCTTGGGCTTCCAGTCAACAACCTAGCCACCACATTTTGCACCAGCTGCAAGCAGCAAATATCCACTCCCAGCAGCCCTAGATAAAGGGGATTGCAGTAATCAAGATGACTGGCAACAAAGGCGTGGACCAGGGTAGCAAGATCCTCTGACGGAATCAAGTGTTTCATCCGTGCTATATTCCTTAGATGAAAAAAGGATGTTTCGACTACGTCCAACACCTGTGCCCTCAGGGTCAGGCCCTCATCAAATATAACCCAAGGTTACATACCTGACCAGATGCCATAAGCGGGGTTCTCCCCAGAAATAAACCTGTGGGTTTTCCCACCCATGGACTTGATATCCTCAGCCCCAGTTCCACCACCAATACCTCTGTTTTTCCCGGGTTCAACTTCAGCCAATTGGTACTCATCCAGCTCTGTATCACCAGGAGGCAGTTGTTAAACAATGTACTTAACATAGACTCCTGTTTGGGCACAAAAGACATATAGAGTTGAGAGTCATTGGCATAGCAATGAAAACTCAATCCATGTTGTCTTATAATGTCCCCAAATGGAAGCATGTACACTGCAAATAACATGGGGGACAACACTGAACCCTGTGGCACCCCACAGCATTGTCAGTGAGAGGCAAAGGAATAAATTCCTGACACTACTCTCTGAGTCCTACCCTGCAGGAAAGATTAAAACCAACTGTGGACCACCCCCCTTAGTCCACAGAGAAACCACAGGCATTTGAGCAGCACCCCATGATCCACGGTGTCAAATGCTGCTGAGAGATCAAGGAGAACCAAGATAGAATGACTTCTCCGATCTCTCACCATCAGGAGATCATTTAGTACTCGTACAAGATCCATCTCAGTACTATGCTGTTTCCTGAAGCCAGACTGGAGACGGTCATAGATACTGTGGATGGTTACATGATCTTCCAGCTGCAAGGTGACCACATTCTTGATAATCTTCCCCAAAAAGGGAAGATTCAAAATCGGTCTGTAGTTTCTGGGCAGTTGGGATCAAGGGAGGGCTTTTTCAAAAAGGGGGCATGCTATTGCCTCCTTCAAGGGATCAGGAAAGATCCCTCTCTCCAATGATGCCACTACTATCCCAGTAAGCATTGGGCCAATAACCTCTACACATCCCACAAGTAGGTGAGTAGGGCCCGGATCCAGACTACAGCAGGTTAGATGTAAAGTCTGGATGATCCTCACTATATCCATGACTGCCAGTTGACTGAAGGTGAACCAAGTTAGTTGGGTATGTGTGTCCCTCGATTGATCACTACAAGCCCCAATGGGGAGGTGCTGGCTGATCTCATCCCTGATAGTGGATTCCTTATCAGTAAAGAACATCACAAATTCCTCACACTGTAACTGTGATAACACTCAACCGGCATGAAGACAGACTGGATTGCACAGTCTGTCCACAGTCTGGAAGAACTGGGCCAATCTATTCTTCACTGTAACAATTTCCCTGGACAGGAGCTCTGCCTTCTTATGGGACATTGCTAACTGATAGATCTTATAATGATCTAACAGTCTAAGCCTGTCCACTTCCAGGTGAGTTTTCTGCCAGCATCTCTCCAATCTTTGGCCCTGTCTCTTCAAACCACAGATCTCCATGGTAAACCATGCAGCCTCTGGGTGAAGAGTACAGGGATGAACATGGAAAGGAGCAATGGAATCCTGGGCCCTCACAACTGCCCTATTATAGGCCAGCACTAAGGACCCTGGGTCAGTGCTATCCATTGGAAATCCCTAGAAGTCCAGCTCTGTCATTAGGCCTTCTGAGGTAACTCCTCCCAAAGGATGGAACTGTACTATCTCCTTAGGGGCAGGACTTTTTCCGGGGCCACAAAACTGAACATCAAGGCATGATGGTCAGACCAACTGATGGGCTCCACCTCCATATCAGAGACTTCCATCCCCAGGTGGAAGATCAAGTCCAATGAATGTCCCCCCTCAGAGTAACCTTCTGTAGCAGTGTGGTTAACTGCTACTGGGGAAATGTTTACCCTATTTTCATTAATCTCCCCATCTGGAGACACAGGCTGGGGAACTAGCATCTCAGTGGTTTCCACAATGGCTTCTGTGGGATTCAGGGAACTGCAATTTTCCTTTGCCACTTGGCGATGGGTAACTGCACACACCATCTCCTGTTTGAGATTGTTGCCCAGGATCATGTCCACTGCTAAGGTTTGGGCTACAGCTACCTGTTGCACAGTTCCCCCTGTTTCACCCCAATCTAGGAGAACACTAGCAAGGTGCAATGTTTTCTCCCCACCAGTAAAGTCTTGTACAGTGAAGTATTTTCTGGGTATAAGTTGACCAGGCTGTACCAGATCCCCTTTTGCCAATGTCAGGAATGCCCCTGTGTCCCTTAACCTTTGAGTCTGTACACCATTCACCATGACTGGGTGCATGTTTTCCCTCATGTTCACTGGCATGCTTCCAGGGACACACAAACAACCCACTTCTTTCCTAGTACCATTCTGCATATTGCTCATTCTTTTGGGACACTGTCTGGAAATATGCCCAGTTTCTTTACATACCCAACATTCATTTCTTTTCTCAGAGAAATCTTTTCACTGAAACCTGGTTTCAGGGGAGGCAGTGAGGGTTTTAGCTGCCCTGAAGGTGCACTTTTCCCTTTCTGTACTGCCACACCCACCCCATTTGCTCTCAGAGCAAGTCTTCTCTTGGCATAGCAGTCATAGAGTTCAGCAGCCTCTTGCACTGTTTTGGGATCTCAGTCCACCAGCCAGGTTTTTAGCTCAGCTGGGCATGCCCAATAAAACTGTTCTAACAGAATCACATTTTCAATTTTGTCAACAGAGTTTGCTTCAGTTTCTTCCCACCAACATTTTAAAAAATGACTTTGTTTCGTGGCTAGCTCCTTGTAACTCATGTCACAGCTTCGACTGAGCTTATGGAATTTCGCTCTGTATGATTTGGCAGTTAATTCAAATTTTTGTAATTTGTGCAGCTTTAAGTTTGCTGTAATCATGACTTTCCTCATTGTCTATTTGACCCAATGCATCCCGAGCTTTCCCGGGAAGTAGCAGGGATAGCTGGAAGCTCCTGGACTCCCTAGGAATTTTAACCTGAATAGAAAACTTTTTCAAAAGAATTTAAAAAGACATCCGTATCCTCCCCCTCTTTAAATTCGGCTATCAATTTGGAATTCAATTTGTAACCCAGACCTGTAGTCCCAGTCCCAGTGAAACTCAAGCCACTTACCTGCTCTGGTGCTGCTGGTTGGAGTTGTAGCTTCTCCATTTCATGTTGCCTCTGGTGCTCACACTCCTCTTGGTCTGGCTCCCACTGTTCATGGTCCCTCTCCCTCTGGAACTCCAGCTCCATTCTACGCAACTCACTTTGCAGCCTGAGTACTTCTGGATCCAGGATACTGGTGACTTTTCCCTGCTGCTGTGGCCCTTCACTGGCACTGGCCCTAATGCCCTTCTCATCGGATCTGAACACTGCACCGGCTGCTATCCCTGCCACATTTAAGGTTCGGTCCTTTCAGTCACTGTTTGTGACTCAATGCTCTGGGTATCTGCTACCATCAGAGCATCCACGAGGTTCTGTTTGGTGGTTTTCACCTTGAACAGGACTCCTCTGTCCCTGCACAACTGCTTTAAGTACTCTACAGTGTGCCTGCTGTAGTTGGAAGCCATCTTCTTCCCTAACTATGGCTACTCTGACTTGCACTTTAGAAAAAAAAATGGGTAGGAACTTGACTGTACGCCAAGTAATATAGTTCTGTCTCTTTTTTTATTTTAAATAAATCACTGCCTTTTTCTTTCTTTGCAAGTGAGATGAAGGTCTCAAGCTGACAAACTGAACAACAAAAGTTTGTAATATTAAAATTATCGCACCACTGCCAACCAATCTGTCACAACCCTACTCAGCAGGTCAGGCCCTCTGCTCCCACAGTGCCAACCTCCGAGTGCAGTGTTGTGAACAATTAACAGAACAGGGTAACCCTCCTGTCTGTTTTCTGGGTTCAAATCAAACTTTGGTATCAAGTTCTGGAAGGATTCAAACTGTGAACCTCTTGCTAGCATACCCAATGTACAGGCTCTGATAATTCTGTTATTTGGGGGGGAAGATATCTTTCACCTACGCGCACCTAATCAGGTGTACAAAATAAACCCTTAAAACTCTGTGAAAGACCTCAGAATAAACTCTTACCTTTTTCCAGTTTGGTATTACAAATAGCTTTGCACAGTGTCAACTTTAACCATATATGCTTCACTTGTCAAATAAAGAATTTCAAAGGCATGCCAAGTAGTCTCTAAAAATGAGATGTTTACTTAAAAATAGATAAAAAATGTAAAATGTAAATACAGAACCATATATCACAAAAACATATAATCACTCAAAATAATAAGGTTTTAAATACAAGCAAACTTTTCTACCACAGTACCCTTAGACTTGTCTAATCTAATGTATTCTTATCTCCTTCCAGTGCTGATGTTACTTTTTTCAGAGTCCAAACATGTGTGCCTCTAAATGGAATATAGATTACAGTTTAAAAATGCTGAGTTTCAACCCTCTTCATGATGTCGTCGTCTAGCTCCTCCCTTTCAGGATAATATATATATATATATATATATGTGTGTGTGTGTAAAAAACAGGAAGTCCCATCAAGGTATTAAATTCTGTGACTTCAGCAAGACTAATTTTCCAAATGATGACACTCTTAATTAAGACTGTGATTTTCTCAGTATCCTTTGATCTATGAGCAGTCTCTGTTCTCAAACACATCAATGGACTTTTTTATGACACCAAGTGCAAGTAACTGACTCTCCTGAGGACATCATAACATGGATATTCTACTTCCTTATGACACCAGGTGCAATTAACTGACTTTCCTGAGGATGTCAAAAAATGGATATATTAGCTCCTGGCTTCAAAGCAAACTGACAAGTTAATTGCATTCAGAGATCTGCTGCTTAACATGTATCCTGTCTTTTGAACTGATACTTGTGGGGGGGGGGGGCTTGTCATCCCAGGCACAGGATTTTTCATGACAGACAATCACACTACATTTTTATATTACAAAAATCATAGAGTTATCAGAACCAGCTGTCTAAGTGTCACATAGACTAGGGGTAATTCTGATAATGTATCAGGATATTATTGACCCAGAGAGCTCATTATCCAATTCTAACACATAATATCTTCCTAAAATTGGCATTATCCTAGATATCCTGAAGATACCACAAATTATCTTAGAATCTCTTGATCATATCAAACAGAATTACACTCCACCAAAAAAGGAAGTAAGCTTTCTGGGAATGGTATACAGTTCAAAGTCTTTCTCCCTTGGACCATACCCACAGAACATGAAGCACCAACCTTGGCAGTGTCAAGTTACAGCAAACAGAAGAACAATAAACTCTTGGGGAAGGATTTTCAAAATGGTTAGACAAGGATCAAAACAAGTGCCACACCTATGTCTACCTAATTGGGTTGGAAAAGGCCCGCTGCCATTTAAAAAAAAGAAATATCCATTTGTGATAAAAGAAAATCATGACTTGCAGTAAACAAATTGACAGAAATGCAATTAGCCTCATTTTATTGTGTTTGTATGCCCACACAGCATGAAATGAACATCTTGCCACAATAAAGCTATTTCAGAGGTGTGTCACTGTTGGATACAGTGCAACTCAAGCTTCACTGGGTTTGGCAGTGACAGACCAATAAACAGGCACTCTTATCATGACACAAGTCACTGCTTGATGACCAGAAAATGATCATAGTTGAAAGGACAGAAGAGCTTCTGTGAGACAATGCTCTGGTCCTTTTAAATACGAGAAGTTCCTGCCGTTATCATTATCAGTCTGCTTTGACAGTTTCTCTGGCCTCCCCTTCAGAAGAGGGGAACATAGCAAATGAGTTGTGATCAATGGTGACTCCCTCCAGTCCCCCTTCTTACATGACACACAAGCTGTGATCAGGATCTCTGGTTCTCAGAGCCATCATCTGTCAGGATAGCGGTCTGCAGTAAATGACAGTATCTATTAGTTGTAATAGCTCTGCCTGTAACTGAGTGGAGTCACATTTTGCAACTCCAACTGCTCAGTTGACTCCCTCTTCCTCTTCTTCTCCTCCTGAGAGTCCAGAGTCACACCACCTACTATTGAGCAGCACAACACTTGAGCTACTTCTCTTGAAAAAAAAGGCAAAGTAAAAAAAGGTGATCTCACAGATCTCAAGAACGACACTGTAGCAGACTGTTGATTTCCACACAGTACATTTTAAACAAGACAATGTGATTCCTATTTGCACTCAGTCTGTAACTGCCAGATCAGCTACTTTACATATTTTGGTGTTTGGTAATTTATTCAACAGCTCACACATTTGCAGAGCATTCTGACTGAGGTGACAACTCACACATTCACAGAGCATTCTGCCCGACCCCTGTAGTGACAGCCCAGTGGAATGCATGCGGCATGGAAGTGCTTGCTATGCTATGGTGCCACCTAGTGACACTTGCTGACATCTCTGATGCTGGCACTTGACCTCACCTGCGGGTACAAGAGGTGTTGCTGCTGACTTTACTTACTGCCAGTCTCTTCCTAACATGCTGTAAAGCAGGTAAGAAACTCAGAAATTTACAGAAAAAGAGCTCCTTAGCACCATGCCAACCTCACATGGTCCAAGTCAGGATGGCATTCTCAAGGATAATTTCACCCCTTGATTTAGATCATTTAAGTATTTAGTACTTTTGCATCTATTTTAATTTAAAAACAAGTGTAATTATGGACAATATAAAGAAGTTGCTTAGAAAGATGTATCTATGGGAATGACTTTCCTGAAACACTCATATACTGACAGCTATTGGAATGTTACATTGACTCAAAATAACTCTATACTTAAAATAAATACAATATATTAGTACTTCATTTGATTTAGCACATATTTTTCAGAGATTTAAAATGCAATGTAAAGTAATTGTGAGTCATTTCATCCCAGCCTAGAAAACAGCATGCCAGGTGATCACAGAGCCTACTGGAACAAACCAGAGAGGTCTGCAACACAGGGGGATAACTTGGAGTTTTCAGCAGTGTACTGAGGGGAGGACAGAATGGCTAAGGGACTGGGATGATGAAGCTGAGGGTTTTGAGTTTAGGGCCTGGATCATTGTTGCACTGTGTGTGGGACTGTGTGGGTGGACTATGTGAGTTTAGAATAAAATTACTAGGGCTGGGCAAAAATTGCAGATTCCAATTCTGTGAAAACTTTGTGGAATTCCATGATTTTCACAGAATTTTGCCAGAGATTCGCCTTTGGTGAAATTCACACTTTCCGCAGAATGTTCACCTGATTTGTAGAATAATTAAGTGTACTGAGGAAAATATGTAATGAACTGTGGAAAGTATTAAAGAAAAAAATGCCGTTCACACGTGTAATTCATGGAAAATATATTCTGCGAGCTATGTAGTCATGTAATTCCATTAATTTAAGTGGAAATTGAATTGGCAAAGTTCTGTTACTTGCCATTTCTCTCTCTTTCTTTAGTGATACTGTCCCTCTGGTCCAGAGTAAAATTTTATATGGTAGAATTCCAAATTGTAATTTACTGTAGTTTCTTCAAAAATTCCATGGTACCTCCCACAAGTCTGCTGTTTGCTAACATTTTCCATAGAACACACAGAACAATTCCTTGAGCAATGATGTTTTTTTGATTAGGTGGGACTGTATGGGTCAAAGGGTATGTTGCTATGGCAACACTCTCTCTCTCTCTCTCAATCCCCCTTCCCCTCTCAAGTGACTGCTCCTCCTGCTCTGCTGGGAAGTTTTACAGTAGGTGTTAAAGAAGAAAGATTTGCAGCTTTTTGCAAACTACTTTTGTACATCAAAAAGTGGTATTTCAAAGCACTTTGTGGCATTTCTTGTTTGTGCAAGTTTTTTGTAAAGTCCCCAATGATTTTTGCAGTGTTTTACTGCAATATAATTGTTAGCTTATTGATTGTAAATGTTCTGAGATTTGTTTTGTTTACATACTGGTGGGTGGTAAGAGAAAATGGATCTTGTGGCTATAGAAATATGGGATAAAGATGTGTTCCTCATCAAGCAGTGGTGGTGAAGGACATGGATGTGCCACTAACACCCTCTGCTTAGTGTCAAATGTTCCCACAGCTGCAAGGGGGGGGGCTTGAGCAGCTGGGACCAGCAGCTGTATTGCTAGTTTTTTGTGGGACAGAATGTAACTCTGAACCAAAGGCAGTCTGATGCCTATGTCAAGCGCAAACATAATTCAGGCAATCCTGTGACAGATGTGACAGCACTAATGCTGAACACGGGAGATGGGCACTTAAACTAAAACGTAAGTTATTACCTGAACAATGAAAGAGGAATCCACAGATTAAAGGATATTCTGAGGTTTACATAGGCCACTGTTTTTTTAACTTTCTCTTTATACTCCCTTCCTGCCTCCTACACCTGCCTCCTTCAGGAACTCCCAAGGCACACCCAATCGGCTGTACTCCTACCTGTGATTGACATTCCCCATGTAGAGCGGGTAGTCAACCTCTAATTCCCATTCTCTATGGAGAGTGGCTAGTCCTGTAAAGTGACATTTTTTACAGAAATGTTTTGTGTATTCCATGGAAAATGTTAGCAAACAGGATGTTCTGGAGGATGCAGTATTGTCCCATCTGCAGGCTCCTCTCTGGGCTGAGGGAGCAGAGTGCTCATCTCCAGGCTGAGTTGGCTAGGATTTGGGGGACCTCTTCTCCCACCCAGGGACTACCAGGGCCACTGCCATTGCCTCAGAGGTTGCCAAGAAAGAGGAGCGGTTGGACCACAGTGGGCTCAGGGAGGGTGAGGATGGTGGAACTGAGGTGCATCCCTCCAGTTGTACCTCTCCACAATTCATATGCCATTCTGGCAAAGTGTGCTTCCTGTATGGAGGCACCCACAGAGGAGACCAAGGAGGATGCTGGGAACCTCCACAAAGGAGACCCACAGGAGGGTGGCATGGGACCCCACAGAGGGAAGGAAACAATGCCTGGTGGGGGACTTCATTGTTAGGAGGGTAGAACTGGGGGAAGAAGGGGAGAGGGAGGGAGGTAAGGTGCCTGCCTGGCACCATTGCTTGGAGGAAAAGGGAACAAATCCTCAGGATCACAGGAGCAGCTGCATGGGGAGGAAGCTGGATGTCATTGTCCACCTAGGAACAAATGAACTGGCTGGGAAAGGGATAAGAGCAGTGCAGGAAGAGTTTGTGGAGCTGGGGAGGGGCCTTAGGCAAGTAGCATGCATGGTAACCTTCTCTGAGGTGTTGCCTGTCTATGGCATGGGTGAGGCTAGGGTGCTCCACACCATGATATTCAATCAGTGGTTGAAAAACTGGTGCAGAGCTCAGGGGTTTGGCTTCACTGGGGACTGGGGTCCACCTGGAGTGATGCAAGCCTATACTGGCACGATGGTCCGCATCTGTCCAGGATGGGAACCATGATCCTAGGTGATAAGTTTAATTGCTTCATTGGCAAGCATTTAAACTATCCAAGGGGGGAGGCACTGGAAAGGAGCAGGGAAATCCTAGCCCCCCCCAAGAAAATCAGGTTAGTAAGTGAGGTAAACACCAAGACAGAGATGTTGATAGGGAGAAGGGAAGGGGTAAATGGAGAAAATGACAAAGGCAATAAGGACAGGGATGTGACAAAAAGGGGTAAGGCCATCAAGAAATGGAGGGTACTGAGTACCAATGCCTGTAGTCTGGGCAACAAGCTCCCTGAACTGGTGGCCTTGATGGAAGAAGGATGCCTGGATATTGTAGCAGTCACAGAAACATGGTACACAGAGAACTATGACTGGGATATAACATACCAGGGTACACAACCTACAGGAGAGACAAGGAGGGTAGAAGAGGGGGAAAAGTAGCTCTCTATGTAAGGAAAGGGATAAAAGCAATGGAACAAAATAGTAAACAGGGAGGAGAGGAGGCACTGTGGGTCACCTCAGAGACTAGAAATGGCACCACAATCTGCAAAGGGGTTGTATACAGACCCCCCATCTCAGGGGGAGGGAATGGACAAGGATATGATAGAAGGCATCCTTAGTATGGCAGAGAAAGGGGAGATACTGTTGATGGGGGACCTGAACATGCCAGATGTTACCTGGAGTACCTTTGCTGCAGCCAAATCCAAGAGCAGGACCATTCTTGATTCCCTACAGGGGGCATGCTTCACACAGCTAGTGTTAGAACCCACTAAGAAGGGAACAATCTTAGACCTCATACTTTCAAATGGGGACAGTGAGAGGATCTCAAATATAGAAGTGGGTAGCCATCTGGGAACAAGTGACCACCAAACAGTGTGGTTCACTATAAACTCAGCTGCAGAGTTAAGCCATACAAACGTGAAGGTACTGGACTTCAGGAGGGCTGACTTTGGCAAGATGGGAGAGTGCCTTAGAAAAGTACTAGCAAACAGGCAAGAAGGAGGGGTGAAACAACAATGGGGACACATCAAAAGTGCCATCACAGAGGCAACAAGACTTTCTGTGAAGCAAATAAATCAAAACAAAAGAAACAGCCACTATGGTTCTCAAAAGAGATGGCGGGGAAGGTTACGGAGAACAAGTTAGCATTTAGAAAGTATAAGGAAACACAGAAGAAGCTGGACAGAAAACTGTACCAGTAAAAGCAGAAGGAAGCAGGGAAGGCAATCATAATAGCAAAGGCCCAAACTGAGGAAAAGATAGCCAACTTGGTAAAGAAGGGGGATAAAACCTTTTATAGGTATAATAGGGAGCGTAGAAAGACAAACGTAGGGATAGTGAGGCTGAATAGAATGGACTGTGGGTGGGCAGAGAGGGACAGTGAAAAAGCAGGGATAT
This sequence comes from Neoceratodus forsteri, assembly GCA_016271365.2. Lineage (NCBI taxonomy): Eukaryota > Metazoa > Chordata > Ceratodontiformes > Ceratodontidae > Neoceratodus > Neoceratodus forsteri. The sequence goes on from CM057453.1 coordinate 83,839,729, forward strand.
TGAATGAATACTTTTGCTCAGTATTCACAAAAGAGGAGAAGAGGGGAGGTACCTAATCCAATCAACAGAAGCACTCTGGATAGGGGAGTCAATTCCAGTTCTTTCACGGAAGAAAGGGTTCTGAAAGTACTCTAGTTATACACTCTTGTCTCTAGTTATACACTCTTCTCTAGTTACACACTCTTGTAATCTCTTGTATAATTCCTTGTTTTGTTTGTTCTCAGTCTCATACTGTCCCAATATGTATTTTTCATCTGATGTGGAACCTACGAAATTAGCTTGTTGTCAAAGTGTTATCTGAAATTTCCATAAATAAATAAAAAATAAAAAAACTGAAGGTGGACAAAGCAATGGGGCCTGATGGGATTCACCACAGAATCCTAAAAGAATTAAGGGGAGAACTAGTGACATCACTGACTACCTTTTTTAACAAATCTTGGGAGAATGGTATGGTAACTGAGGTCTGGAGGAGGGTAGATGTGATTCCCCTTCACAAAGTGGAAGAAAGAGAGGCAGGAAACTGCAGACCTGTCAGTTTGACCTCAGTGGTAGGGAAAGTGATGGAATCACTTCTGAAAGAAAGAATTGTTGAGTACCTAGAGGCCAGTGGGACACAGGGCCCAAGGCAGCATGAGTTCACAGTGGGAAGGTAATGTCAGACGAACCTAATCAATTTCTTTTACTGGGTGACCAAAGTAGTAGACCAGGGAGGGGCTGTGGACATGGCCTACCTATAATTTAACAAGACATTTGACACAATCACATACAAAAGATTAATAAACAAATTAGCCAGCCTGGGAGTGGGTCCCAGGGTGGTTGCCTGGGTAAAACATTGGCTGGACAACAGGACACAGAAAGTAATAGTAAATGGATTCCACTCTGAAGAAAGGGGGGTTACTAGTGGGGTACCACATGGTTCAGTACTGGGTCCAGTCCTTTTTAATGTCTTTATAAGTGACATTGCAGAGGGACTGGAAGGAAAAGTATGCTTCTTTGTAGATGACACAAAGATCTGCAACAAGGTTGATACACAAGGAGGCATGGAAAGGATGGGAAGGGACTTGACAAGGTTGGAGGAATGGTCAGAAGTATGGCAGCTTGGATTCAATTCAAAGAAGTGAAAAATAATGCACCTGGGAAACAAAAAACCCAGGAGAAGAGTACCCAGTGGGGGGGAGGTAGTAACAACAACAGAAATGGAAAGGAACCTGGGGGTAATCATATCAGATGACCTAAAGGTGGGCCAGCAATGTGAGACGGCAGTAAGGAGGGCTGGGGGGATACTGGGATGTATAGGGAGAGGCATCACGAACAGAAAACAGGAAGTTGTTATCCTTCTGTACAGACAGCTGATGAGAGCCCATCTGGAGTACTGCATCCTGTTCTGAAGACCCCATCTCCACAAGAACATAGACAGGATGGAGGCAATCCAGGGGACAGCAACTAAAATGGTGCAGGGTCTGCAAGAGAAGCCATATGAGGAGAGACTAAAGGAGCTTAATATGTATACCCTTGAGGAAAGGAGGGAGAGGGGTGACATGATATAAACTTTTAAGTACTTCAGTGGAATCAACAAAGTCCAATAGGGTAGCATCTTTCTGAAAAAGAGATATGCAAGAACAAGGGGACACAATTTGAAGACAGACGGGGAACAGCTCAGCAGCAATGTGAGAAAGTATTTTTTCATAGAGTGGGTGGTGGCCGCATGGAACAGACTTCCAGAGGTGGTTGTAGGGTCTAAAACTGTGGGAGAATTCAAGAATGAACAGGACAGACATAAGACAATTCTTGTGAGGGGGAGGAAGAAATAGGCTGTTGGTTAACTAGGATCTGTAGCTTATCCAGTAGCTAGGGAAAGGGCAGAATAGATGGGCCAAGCAGTCTTTATCTGCCATCAAAGTCTATGTTTCTATGTTAAATACTTTGCCTCAAAAGGGCTTTAATTTTAAACAATTGTATCATGTCTGCATACCCCAAATGTCATTAAAAGGACTTATTTATATTTAAGTTCTTAAAAAGGGATTTTTTATTTTAAATTTTTGTTCTGTGTGTCCCCAGAACTTAAAAGGACTTGATAGCTGCCAGGTCATGAAAAGGACTTTAATGCCAGCCTGCATTTCTTAATAAGGCCTTGGCTCCCAAGCCCTGAAATGGGCTTTTTTATTGTTCATAATGATTTTTCTCCTTCTTGCCTGCATGCACTCAGTCCTTTAAAGGATGCATTAGCCCCCAAGCCCTGATGATGGCTTCAATAACAGCCTGCATTCCCTAATCCCTGAAAAGTGTTTTTATGATTTTTCTTCTGCCTGCCTGCATGCCCCTATTCCTTAAAAGGACTCTTATTAACTCCCAAGTCCTGCAAAGGGCTTTTTAAAATAAATCTGATGCGTGCCTGTCCTGATACAGTGGGTCCTTATAATTATTTATCTCTGAAGTCCTTAAAAAGGATTCAAACTTTATATATTATGCTGGGCTGGTGAGGTTCCCTAAAACTCCATATAAGTAGCCCTTAAAATGGTGGTTTGTGAGTATTGACTCTAAGTCCGTAAAGAGACCTATTTCTGTGTGCCGCCTGCTGCTCTGGCAATTAATTCAACTTCCAGCCACAACATGTTGTGATGGGCTGAATAGTGCTCACCAGCAACACTTCCTGGGGGATGGACCAATTGCCAGCAGCAGACAAGCAGTGCTTCCACTCCAGACTGTGATTTGATGCCTAGCAAAAGCACATGTCAGATAACACAAGCTGAGTGACTGAGTCAGCATGATTCTCAGTGCATAGACTTTATGGTCACATGACAAGCTCTTCACAGCACTGCTCCTTCCTGGTCTTGGTTTCTCCACTACACGTAGGGGTAACTGCTCTCATGAACATAGTCATGTAATGCTAATGCTGCACCATAGCAGATGGCAGAGGCACTCAGGGATGGGGTGGGTCAGGGAGATGAAGTAAAAAGAAGGTAGAAGCACAGCAGAAAAGAAATTAAAGATACAGTAGCACTAATGCTTTAGTTACCCCAGTGGGGAGGCACTGAGGAGCTGTAAGTGCCTTTAGACAAAAATGCTTGCCTTGGGGAACCTAAGGTATAGAGATTTTGTATTCTAGCAGTGGTTCCTCCCAGGTGTAATTGCATCTCCTCACAGTTGTCAGTGCGTCTCTCTGTATTCAGAGACACACATATTTCATCACAGCTTGTTGCTGTAGATCTGTGTCTCATCCCAGTTATACCAGTGTCTACTCCCATTGCACCAATTTCAGCTGCAACAGTGTCGCCTCACAGTTATTCAAATTTTCCCCCAAGTTACACCAACATCTCCAAATCCCAGTTTTGGTCCCAGGGTCCCAGTTACACCAGTTTTTACTTACTTAATAAGAGAAAAAAAGCAATCAGTTCAGCAGAAATATTTTCCGTAATTCACCACATTATTCCGCAATATGTGACAAAATTCCACAGTTTAAGGCAGAATTTCACAAAATTTTCCTCCACTTTTTATGGAATTTTGCATTTCGTAAAAATTCTGCCTGTGGAATTTTATTGTTTCCCAGCCCTAACAATTACAGACTATTTCAGAAAATAAGGACATGAGCATTTTGGGAAGTAGGGCTGTTTAACTATGCAGATTTCACATTTGTAGGTTCTCAGAGAGGCCACCAGTAGCCGTGATGAAAACTGTACTTTGCCACTTTTTAATTCATTTGCTTGTTGTCTCATAATATTTAAAAAGGCTAAGTCCTAGTACAGATGTGAAGAACGATAACAATAGATATGGTTTTTGTGAGGTACATCGCAGCAAGCAAGAGGCTCTGTTTATCCCACATTCTTTTATTTGTCAGTTTCAAGCCAGAATATAGACCTGTATTCATGCCACCAGTTAATTGTTTTTAATTCATACAAGTTTTTGTATTGTATATTTTAAACTTAACCTCTATGTACCTTTGTAAATACAAAGGCCCAGATATTCAAACTGCACTCAAAATGAGCGCAACAGCAGGAGCAAGCACAAACCAGTTGCGCAAATGCGCAACAGGTGCGATATTCAAACATGGAGCAGAACAAATTGCGCAAGCAACCAACGTCTGAATATCGCACATACTGTGCCATAGCGCAACCAGGAAGGAGAAGCTGAGCCGAAATGTTGCGCTATGGCGCAACCAGGGCAGCCCAGCTGAGCATTCCAGAGGTTCCATAGTGCAAGCAGAGCCCCCCCAGAGCAATGGAACTGCACATCCAGGGAGGCAGGCTGGGGCCCACCGCCAGCCATGCCACACATGGGCACAGGAACACACTGCAGAACCCACACCACACCTGCACACCCCAAGCACAGCATCACTGGGGGTGGACGGATGATCTACTTGCCCATGGGGACAAGCCAACAAAGCATAGCAGAGCCATGACACCCCAGCACAACCACTGGCAGGCTGAGAGTGCCACACAGGGGTTGACAACCACAGTGCATCAGCCCCCCCGTATGCACACACACCTTTTCTTGACCCCAAGACACCACCTATGTGCAGTGACTGGCACTGCAGGAAACCATGCATCCCCCCCAGCACACGTCAACCCCATGCAGCACAGAAGCCTACAAGCCAGACACACACTGTGCACCCAGCAGTGGGTGGCAGCAGACGGCAAGACCAACTGAAAGTCACTGCCATGCTGGAGATACCTCCCCATGCACACACACGCACACACACACACACATACCCAGGACCATACCAGCCCAGATGGCATGTACACCCCTGCAACTGAGCACCCATAGGCAGCTGCAAATCAGAGACCAACACATTATTCGTATAAAAATATAAATGTATTTTAACAAAACAAACATTAACAAGAACAATTACAACTATTTACAGGGGGGGGACGGGTACAAGGTAGGGTTGGTCAAGGGGTAGGGATGACAAACTTGGAGAGGGAAGGCAGGGTGGTAGGGATGGGAGAAGTGGGAAGGGAAGATAGGTCATGAGCCAGCCGGCCAGCCGTCCTCCTGCTGGTGTCTTGCAGTTCCCTGCCGCCTCCTCCGCAGTCCATGGCGGTGTATTGAGTGCAGGATGTCGGTGTTCTGGGCCACAAGCTGTCGGCTGGCCCTGACATCCCTCGCCAGCTGATGGAGAACCTCGAGGCCTAGGAAAATGGGAACACAGTCAATGGCTGTGACTGACCACAACCCTGAACACCACCCAACCTGCAAGCCATATAGCCCAATGTCCCGCACCTGTGATGGCATGCACCCACCCACAGTGAACATGCACATGGCCATCACAAACAGGCGGCACCAGCTATGTGCACCACTGCACACACACACTGCCCATGTCCATCACAGCACAAACAAGGCTGGCAAGTGACGTGGCAATGTGGTGCGATGCCAGTTATACAGCTATGTGTCCAGTGCATGCATGGACCACCAGTGATGCATACACAGACGTGCTGTGAAACTGGACAGTGATGCATGTCACCTGTGTCGTGCCTACTGACATAGATACATAGCCAGTGTCGGCAGATAAGGGCCTATGGCCCACACAGTCTGTCCATTTCAGCCTGTAAGTTACTTTGTTTACCTAGAAGTCTGTTGCCCTTACCCTGACCTCAAGAATTCTGTTATGTCTATCCCATGCAGTCTGAAACTCCGTGAGTGTGTCAGCCCCACCACCCTCTGGCAGGGTGTTCCACTTGTACACCACCAGTTCTGTGAAGAAGTCTTGCTCATGTTTCCTCTGAATCGTCCCTCCTCCAACTGCATCCCATGCCTCTAGTCCTGGAACATCTTTGCACTTCAAAATAGTGTTTCCTGCACCCTGTTCCACCCTGTAAGATACTTGTATGTCTCTAGCATATCCCTCTCCTCCTCTCCTCCAGGGAGTACAGGTTCAGTTCCTTCAACCTGTCTCCATAGGAGTTGTGATGCAAGCCATGCACCATCTTTGTTGCTCTCCTCTGAACCTTCTCTGCCCACTCTCACGCCACGTAGGTATGGTCTCCAGAAATGTACACTGTACTGCAGGTGGGGCCTACTAGTGTCTTGTATAGTGGAATTATGACCTCCTTTCCTGCATGTTTGTATTGTGCAGAGCTACTGGCCCCCCCCCAGCATGCAATAGCATCCATGAAGTCATGATACTCACACTGCTCAAGCAGCTCTGATTGGCGCTGTTGCTGGCGCTGCTGCTGCTGGTGGGGTCCAACCCCTGCTGGCACCGTGTCCCTGGCACGGCCCTCATCACTGTTGCCCCGCATCCTCACATCCCGGCCTGTGGGAGACATGTGTTGAGACAAACATCAGTGTGACTCAAAAGCAGACAGCCCCCTGCCCCAGTGACAGTGCCTGCCCACACAGCCATACCCATTCATCTCACAGCTGCACACACTGACACAGCCAACCATGGCCGAGCCATCACCTATGCACAGCCACCAAAACACACACACACACACCCCTACAGATAATACAGATGCATAGATGACACACCCACCTGGCCTAGGCACCATGCCCCGCCTGGCATGTGAACGCAGCCATGTTAAAAGCTCTGGCTCCCTCCGGCGGAGGTCACTGTACTGATGCCGGCACGGCTCAGCAGACCGGCACTGTCCAGTGACCCCCACCAGGTCAGTGGCCACTTGCTGCCACACCTCAGTCCTTGCACTGGTGAGGGGCACCTCACCATAAAGGCCATCATAGTGTGGCTCAACTAGGGCCACCAGGTTGGCCACTTCAAGCTGGCTCCAGGATACCACCCTCCTCCTAGCCATGGCACCAACTTTACAGCAGGCAATATGGCACCCAGCTGCGCCGTAACCCCACATGGAGATGTTGCGCAATAGACCACCACAGGCTCCAATCGCGCTGTTCAAACAGCGCCGTCAATTCACATAGCGCTGTCACCAGACAGCGCAATAGGGACGTACACATGGCAGGCGAACAGTGCCGGGGGCAAAGGTCATACACAAGGTCATGGGCAATGACGCAAGGCTACGCCACAGCCCATCTGACATATAGGCATCCTCGGCGCGACCAACCAGCTGCGTCACCAGTGCCACAGTGGAGTATTGCGCAGTAGTGCCACAGCGCCCATATAGTGCCCATTGCTGTAGCGCCACTGGCACAATGGTGGCCATGGCCTGAATTGCCGATCGCACTCAGCCGTCAGCAGCGCGACAGACGTCTGTGTAAGCTATCTGGGCATGCGCAATGCAGTGTACCACACAGGCACAGATCTGCGCCATTGGCTCAGCCGACTCTTCCGTATTGCGCAAAGCGCAGATTCGCGATATTCAGCCGACACATGCAAATCATCTGATCAGCCAGTCAAGGGCGCAGTGGCGCGATTTGCATGTCATTATAGTTGCTCCACTCCTAATTTGCATACATTGTGCTATAAATGTGTGACATTGGGCTGCGTTGGCCAGATTCGGTTACTGCAGGTGAGAGGTGAGTTACATGCTGTGTGATGTTCAGGACGATGGTCATGGGAAAATGCTGTAGACTGCACAGTGACAGGTGTCCACTTCCCCCCATACAGATCGCCATGACCGAGCAGAGCCAATGTGAGGGTAATGACGGTGGGCGTAGGAGGAGGCCCAACTTTACAGCAGCAGAGACGGAGGTTCTCTTCCAGGCCTATCTGGATGAGGAGCCAGTGCTGAGTGGACGGAGGGGCACCCCTCAGTCCCGTGTGGCTGCATAGGAGGGGGTAGCTCGGGCCGTTAACCTGCACGGAAGCCACCAGCGCTCCGTTCAGGAATGCAAGAAAAAGATGGGGACAGACCACAGGAGGTTGAAGGAGAAGGTGGCAGCCTTCAGGGCGGCACATGCTGGCACTGGCGGGGGCCCGCCAGTGGTGTTGGAGCTGACCCCAACTGAGGAGACACTGGTGGCAGCCATACATCCGAGCGCCATTGAGGGCGTACCAGGTGGAGGATTCCAGACAGGTGGAAGCCCATCACTGCACGGTATGACATGGTGGTGGTGTTTGGGGGCGGTTGTTCACATGCACTCACATGTACTCTCTTTCTGTTACAGATCCTGTTCGTCTTCAGGAGATGGTGGTGGTGGGTCCAGACAGTGATGCTGACCTGCTGGACATGGAGGAGGGTCCATCCACCTCCACCACCAGCCAGCAGGCACTGCAGCAGCATGCACGCTGGGCCGCAAACTCTGGTGTCAGTGGTACAGGTGCGGGGGGTGCACAGCCTGTGTCTCAGCAGTCTGGCATGCAAGCATGCCAGCACGCTGTGACCATGGCAGTAGCACGTACCTGCACCATTGATGATAGAAGGCCTGCAATGGGCAGTGATGGTTGTGTGCCCCATGACGGACACACGGCAGGCCAGCACGTGCCCCTGGGCCTGTCTGGTTCCAACTTGTGTACCAGCATGCTGGCACGGTCCCAGGCTGTGACTGTCAGCACCCGTCGGGCAGCACCGTGGCTGTGCAGGTGTCTGGCACTGTTGCCAGCACAGCGGTGGAACGAGTGGACCCGGGGGCACAGCGGTTGGAGGGGCAGCAGCAGTCGCCCACCAGGTCTGGGGGTACAGTGTCAAGCAGTGGCACATGTCTGCCGCCCTTTGATCTGCCCATTCCTGGTCCTGGCGAACAGCGCCCACCCTCAAGGGGTGGTGTGCATCAGGACCGTCCACACCCTGGGGGTCAGGATGCCGTTGGGGCACAGTACCCATTGGACGAGCACACCCGCCTGCTGCAGGAATCAGTACAGCTGCAGAGGCGGGTTGCAAGGTCCGTGGAGGCACTGTTTGTGTCCGTGGAGCGGCACAGCAGGGACTGTGCTCGGGACCGAGCCGAGCTGGTCCGTATGTGGACGGATGTGACAGCCGCCATTGACAGGCTGACCCAGGCAGTGGTCTCTGTCGTGGATGCATTGGGCACACAGTCAGGTGCCCCTGTACCGCACACCCCACACAGTGCACTCTCCACTCCCTATTCCTGGTGTCTTGTGACACCAGGCCTGTCAACGCCGGGTTCTGCTGTGGGCATCCCGAGCACCCCTGGTGCAGGTTTGTTCGGCATGCTGCAGACCCATGTGTGGGCAAGGTCGCGTTCGTGCAGTGGGACCCCTGGTGTTGCAACAGTGCCACCCCATGTGGCCCCTGCTCAGCCTGCCCGTGCTGTTGGGTCATGGCGGGGCTGCCCATGCATCTGCAGTGGCCGTGGGACAGTGCTACATGACTGAGCTGTCTCCCAGTGCGGGCCCTGTCTAGTGCTGCCATGTGTGCAATGTGTGTCATGGTGGGCAGTGCACTGCTGGGTGATCTGCTCACCACGACGACACACGGACCACCTGCACACCCTCCCAACTGCTGTCCACAGGTGCGTGTGCATGATGATGCCTGCATTGCACTGTACACCAAGGTGCAAGGGTGCCCAGCATCTGACACACGTACTTGGACAGTACGGGTGGTGGGGGTGGTCGGTGGTGCTGTGTGTTAGCAATGTCAGTTCTGCAGTGCTGTGCATCTGCCCATGTACGCTCTGTGCCTGGTGTGTGTGTGTCCATATGAGTGCTCACCCCTCCCTGATGGTGTGTCTGTATGCCTGGACCATTCCACTCCCCTGACCATCATGCACCCCTGGTGTGTTCCCCTGTGTGCCTGTGGTTTGCGCATGGACAGTGTTGGTTGCACATGTCCCCTTGACTTACCTGTGTTGTGCGTAGTGCTCCTCTGTGATGGTGTCCCAGTGCAGCTGGGCCTGCCGGATCAGTCGGGGGTCCCTCCGTCCTAGGGGGGGCTGCTCATCACCATCATCACCGGCACCACTGGCGTCCCCATCGCTGCCCCCTGTTCGACCTGTACAGCTATCCCATGGTCTTTGGCCATGTTGTGCAGGATGCAACAGGCCAGGAATATCCCACAGGCCTTTTGGGGGCTGTACTGTAGGGCACCGCCGGAGGTGTCTAGGCATCGGAAGCATGCCTTGAGCATCCCAAACACCCGCTCTATGACGTTGCGTGTTGCGGCATGTGCCTCATTATAGCATAGCTGCACTGGGGTCATGGGGCGCTGGTATGGGGTGAGCAGCCAGGGATGGAGTGGGTATCCGCAGTCACCTGTGTGGAGATAGTGCAGATCAGTGTCATGTTCAGGTCCATATTGGCCATCACCCTGTGTGCCACTACCATGGCACCTGTGGCATTCCCACCCTTGCCCAGAGTTTGCATTCCATACATGTGTACTCACCCACTAGATGTCCTGTGGGGATGTTCCCACTCTCGAATTGATGGCACAGTGCAGACTGATACCATATGAAGGCATCATGTGCTCCGCCAGGGTGTGTGGCACAGACATTGATTATGTGCCCAGTGGCATCACACACCACCTGGCAGTTGACACTAGGGAATCCCTTTCTGTTCCGATATGCGTGGCCATCGGGGCCAGGTGGCGTGCGGATGGCAACATGGGTGCAGTCTATGGCCCCTAGCATGCCAGGCATACGTGCTAACCTGTGGAACTCCTGCATGTTTGCTGTACGCTCTGCCACGGTGCTGGGGAAATGGATGTACTCCGCAGCATGTGACAGCAGTGCGCTGAGGAATTGGGTGAGGATGCGTGACGTGGCCGACTGTGTGATGCCTGTGGTGTCCCCTGTCGACCTCTGGAAGGTGCCCGTGGTGAGCAGGCACATACAGGCTGTCACCTTGGTCTCCACTGACAGAGCGTGACTCCGTCGTGAGGGTGCCTGCATCACATCACTGCACAGCTCACAGAGCCGTCTCAGTATTGCCCTGTTCAGGTGGTACCGGCCCACGATCTCTACATCTGTGTACAGCTCAAAGCTGATGCGGGCACGGTACCGCCTGTCTGGGGCATACCGCCGACGGGCCCTTCCACAGCCATGTCCCCCTGCAGCATGAATTCTCACCCCCCTCATTACAGCTTCCATGTGGAAACTGGCACTGTCCATCTCCCTGGCTTCTGACCCCCCCTGGCTGGTGTTGCTGTGTTACCCCCACTGTTCTGACTGCTACTTCCACTGCACCGGGCACCCCCCGCTGGCCTCTACAGACTATGGGACACACTTTCCTTGCCTGCCCTTTGCTGTCTGTCTGTCTGTCTCTGTCTCTCTCTCTCTCCCCCACTTGGCAGCCTGGTAGCATTCTTGCGCCGCTTCCTTGAGCCTTTTTATTTTGGCTCATTTCCGCTAGTGCGCAATTTCCGGCTGTTCCGCTATTGCGCATCGTGCAAGTCTTTGAATATCGCATTGCGGTCTTTATGCATGGATCCACCCCCTTCGGTTGCGCATGCCTTCATTTTCATTGCGCTGTTGCTCAGCATGTTTTCGGGGGCGCAACTGCCTCCTTCTGAATATCACTAAATGGCGCAGTTTTGGACTTGAGCATGCGCAAGCCTGTTTCGCATGGTGCAACCCTTTTGAATATCTGGGCCAAAATGTTTTTAAAACTGACAACTAAGAGAAGGAGGGATAAACACAGCCACTTGCTATCTGCAGTGTAAAACCATATCTTTGGTTATTCACATCACTACTTGGAGTGAGACATTCTAAATATTGTAAGACATCAAAAACATTTTTATGAATATGATACTGCTGTTCACTGAGCACTTCAAACCAGTGTCAGTGCTACACTGTGGCATGTGTTTTTGGAGAGCAAAGCTATGCCCCTGTTCGTGCCCTGGTTCCATAACACAGTGACTGCCTCTTTCTGCAGTACTGTCATTGCCTTTATTTTAGTTTTTGCAGCCTTGTCCTCTTCTAGCCTCTGAGTGACTGTGTTGCCTTGCCCACACATATGATACTGCTGTGCCTGAGGGATATGAAGGATGCATACTGTAAAGAGCTGTGACCCACCAACACACATGATCCCATCCTGCAGCAGCAACTCCCCTTCCCTCCATGCGCACTGTGATTACCTGTGGTCGGTCTATCGCACAATGTAATTTGCTTGCAAGGAGAAATTCCACTTCTTGAAAAATGACCTTGTATCATCTCTAAATCCACATCTCATTTTATATCTTGCCCTGCTGTTGTTACAGAGCATCACTGTAGTGCCTGAGACTGAAATGCTGACAATGCCATGGCCAAGGGAGTAAGAGTAAGTGTGAGAATGCCTTGGCGCAACACTGGCATGACTACTTTGCATGTTGCTAGTGCAGCATGATCATTCTGCCAAAAGGTATGGTCCCTGATCCTGACCCTGACCCTGTCACCTGCTCACTAGTTCAGCTGAGCCTAGCTGCTCTAGACTTGAAAATGCTGCTTTAGTAAGTATGATAGTGTAAGCTGCCTTGGTTCTCTTGTTCTGTCCAAGACTGACTCCTCTTCCTCCAGTGAGCCATGTATAAGCAATAAGACACAACACGGTGTGGGTTGTCTGATAAGTGCACACCCCAGGTGCAAATTGAAGCACAAGGTGCTTGCCCCAAGTGTCTTCAGTATTTAGGAAGTGCTGTAATCAGACAGCAACCCACAATATGTCTTATTGCACTTACAACATGCATCTCAGAAATACATTTTTAAGCAACCTTTTGATTAAAATATTAGCAAATATTTTTTAAATGCTTTTTCCCATTTTTAATAAAATTGTTTCCTGTATTGAAGTGTTGCCTTGCAAAAGTTTGCAGCTGCCAGCAGACAGTGCATGCAGTAGCTTGCATATGTTTCCATTTGCAGCCCCTTCCACCCAGTTTCATTGCTGGAACGCCCAGACAGCACAAGCTGCTAACAATATGTCTGGTCTGGCTGGACCAGACAGTCTAGATTTTGCAGTTTTGGGCCTGGTCTGGACACTGGTCCAGATTTTACCAAATCCTAATGGTCTGACAGAAAAAAAAAAACAATCAGCAAACTCAGGCTCTGTCAGCACTGCATCACGTCAATGCATCAATTGCCAATACCAAGTACTGGAAGGCTTTGGTTTTAGGGACAGATCATTCTGGTCACTCATAGACATAATATGCACCAAGACTGCAGTTATGAATTAAACATCTTGCACAAAAGAAAAAATAGTTCACTACCTGTTCTAAGGTCAGGAACAACTTTGACTTTGCTGTCTGCCCTGGGATTGGGACCTACTGCTCCATCAGCTGCAACTGGCAGCTCTCCTCTCCTGACCCCACTGCTAGGAACAACATTCCTGTCAACTGCAAGTAGAGGCTGTTATCCACTCCCAACCCTGCTGCCTGCCCTGGAGTCAGGAGCAACTTTCCCATTATCAATGAGTGACGGCTATCCTCTCCTGACACTGCTGTCTGCCCTGGGATCAGGAGCTACTGCACCATCAGCCACCATTGGCAAATACTAGCAAGCAAACATTCAGCATTGACAAATGCTTGTTTCAGTGTTGTTTTTTCTTTTGGGATGTGATGTGAACTTTGGCTGCAGGAAAGTGGAGAACCAGCAATCTCTCCCAAGACATGATTTGTGTAGCGGCTTGGTGCAAGTTTCACACAAGCTAGACATTTCATAAGGAACTCTTTTGGTGCATAACATTCCATTTCTATAAGTGACTCACACAGCCTTTTGCAGCTGTAATCCATCCTTGTGAATTTCATTTAGATGACTTGTACTTTATGAGAAACAATACTCCAATAGATGGATGGGCTCTCACCTGTATGCATACGCCAACCTTACCCTGACCAGTATAATTTCCACCTGCCTCAGTGGCAGTGATTTTATGATGAAGAGGGCCATCTTTCTTGGTTATTTTAAATTTGGATGCACTGCCTTTTGGTTTATGACTATTTTATGGTACTTTAAGGTCATAAAATATCACAAACCATAACAGAGCTTCACTGTTAACCATTATTCATGACAGAACAAAGCTTTTAGAGGGTTCTCAGTTACAGACTGGATAAATAATACTGACAAGGTTCACATTGACCAAGGCTCCTTGAAAACATGCCATGCCTTGACTTTATTATTTTTTTACCACTTCAAGAGCCTGTGTACTTTATTCTAAAGAGTGCATCACTATTTGAAAAGATCTGCTGTTGTAAAGGGAGAACAGACTAATGTTTGCAGTAGCAATAACAATAGCCTGTTGCCACTTAAAGTCTGCAAAGTCTTAGTATGTGTATAAAGTCATCATTATCCTGTGGTTTATAACCAAACACTTGTGCTAAACAATTTGCTATTTTAACCTTGCTTTATGGGATAAGCCAATATATTGATTCTGCTGCTAGAAGAAATGACTCAGTAACTGAAAATGAATCTTTACCATCTCATCACTGGTACTGCACAGCAATAATAGTGAAAAACAAAATGAGCATGTAATTGAATGTTAATCAAAGCCAGTAGGGCACAGCAGCAAAGCAAGTCAGTTAATGAAAAAAAGGGATTTTTTTCAACTGAGGAAGGAACAAGACAAGCTTGTAAATGTAAAAACATTTATTAGGCAAAAGGTGAAAAATGCAGCAATGTGACACAGAACAACCAGGAGCTCCTTGTGAATCCCCATGTTCATTTACAGGAGCAAAACATTAGGGACCGGATTTTCAGCCATTCTTGGACTAACTCCCACTCCACAGCCGCTGGTGTGGTAAATATCTCTGCACCTGTGGACATTCCGATCTTCAGTCCATTCTTCATACATGCGGCAGGAGCAGCTGCGGGAGAAGTTACACCTGGTACAACCAGGTATGACATTTTGGCACAGCTGCACCACAAAATGGCCACAAGCTACCATAAATCTTGGGGTCAGCCATAAAATGGCTCCATCTTAGAAAATGCAGCACATGCAGGAAAAACTGTGACTCCACAAGGCAAGGCCCACTTGCACCAGTTTTTTTCCGCACCTGCACCAATTTCTGGAGGTTTTGAAAATCTGACTCTGGGTTTCACTAGGAGCTCCTGGCAGTTCTCTGCCAAATTGTTGCATTCTAGCAAAGGTTTTTGCATTTACAAGCTCATTGTGTTCCATCCTCAATTGTGAAGTGTCTGTTTTTTTTAAATGTTTGATGTAAGAGGTGGCCTACTTAGAGCACCATATGCCTTCAAAGTAGCCCTTTGTTGTTTTCCACATCGTAGGCCAGTTAGTGAACACTCAAAGCATGCCTTGAAGTCTAGTATTTCTGAAGCCATACTAACATTTTAGCTCTTATTTGCAAATAGTTATTTGTAAGTTAAAATAGCCACTACTTTCAATCACCAAATAAGTTCCTTGTATGGAAGAGCTAATGCCTAATTGATAGCAATTGTGATCTAATGCCACAGACATGTGCACCATTGTTGCCTTGTCTGGCTATGTAAAATAAGGCCTTAATTGAGTGATATTATTCAGATGACACTTTGCTACCAATGCCATCAGGAATTCCAGAGAGAACCTGCAATCAGCTGTGACTCCTAGAGTCTTTGCCACATCCATAAATCTTAATAAGGATGACCCAATGCCAAATTTGCATTCTGCAAACATGCTGAAATCCAGCATTGTGGACACAGGTGAAGCAGATACAGATACACTCAGTTTCCTTTCAGCATTTTGGCACTTCAATGTCATGACTCAGCACTTTTCACAGGGAGCACACACTAAGCATTTCCAAGTTGCTGGCAAGCCATATGACCTGCAGCAGTCAATCAGTGGTGCTGCAGATAGAGAACTCTGCATACTGCACACATCTCAGTGTCATTCCCAGATCTCTTAAAGGGAAATGACCTGTGGCAGATAGGAGCTCTGTTTACAAGAATGATAGTGGGAAAACTTTAGAAATAATCAGAGAATCCAACATTATTATTCCAGTCAGCTTATTCTCATTGTGTGTCACTTCAGTTTCAGGCAAGCAGGCTAAAGAAATCCTGTGGAAGAGGACAGGAGAGAGTGCACAGTGTGAGCCTACTACACTGGCAGCTGCAGGTCCTGCCTGCAGCAAAGGCAGAGCAAAGTGTATTTGGCATACACGGGAAAGATGAAGGAGAATTTTTGAAACATTTATCTGACAATATTTTGTTTCATTGAGTGATGAGAAAGAATATAGAAATCCATATTTTTAAATGTATTTTCCCCCGCAGAAGGAGCAGGGCAGATTTAATTTAGCAGACAGGAATGGTATATTTATGTGTGGGTGGGGGGTGTTTTGAAGGATTTAGTTAACTCTTTTTTTCCCTGACTACTGATTGTGCAGCAGGGCACAGAAATTGATTTTTAATTTTTTGCCTGTGCATGTGAGCCTGCCAGCTCATCGTCACTTAATAAAATGTAAACTAAACTTCTTTGTGAGACACAAGATCACAAGGTCTCTCAGTGGGGTGGGCTGTAGTCTGTCACTGGTACGGATAGTCTGTGTGTAAGGAGGGGGTTATGAGAGCAAAGAATGTTTATCAGTATTAAAAGGAGATTTACTTTTTAGGGCCTTGTTTAAGGTTTTCAGTGAACAAAGCTGGCAGTCATGTTTATAATGGCAGTCAAGGATCAACGAAGTGGGTTGTGAATTTTGTATGTGATTTTTCCAAATTCCAAATCTCAGTACCTGATCTGTTTATTATGTATATTTGCCTTTCATTGGAATTGACTACTCCCTCAAAATGACTCCTTTTAATTTAATTTTGAGGTTGGCTGAGCTGGATTTCCATTCCAGATTAACATATGGGCCTCTGAATGTATTTAGCCAATCAGAAAGCAAGGATGTTTCTAACCATTTTATAATTTTGAATGTTCTTGCCTCTGGATTGGATTATTAAAGTACAAAGTGGATATTTGAAAAAGGGTGTATGACCAATAGGGCCATTACTCAAGTACTAGGTAGGGTTGGGCAGACTAGAAGGGCTGAATGGCCTTTTTCTGCCATCACACTCTATGTTTCTATGGATCTAGCTTGGAGACAGGGACTCTTATGATGCTGCACGAAGGCTGTCAGAGTTTGGACAGTTTAGTGCCATGCAGCCATGCCTCCTATGAAATTGTTTCTCTATGAAACCCATCCACATCTCTGCATGGGGATGCCTACTCCATAATCAACCTTTTATGGAGTTGTCGAATGTTGCATGGTTATCTATAGCATCCAATAGCAAGTCTAGCCAAAGGATGCACTGCTACAGTGGGGTACATGCTACTTTCCTCCACTTCTGCAGCCCTTCCTAAACTTCTTTGGGCTGCTGTATGGAGCTGGGCTCAAGTCAATAACCTAGGTTTCTTATGTGTAACCCAATGTGCTACTACCACTGCTGCCACCAAGAGGAGACAAAGCAGCTATTTTCATCCTCACTAATAAAGAGTGCGTCAAAGATAAAGAAAAATATGTGAAATATAAGCTAAATTGTGCCTTAATAGTATGTCTTCAAAGTTTTCCTTGAGGCATCAGTACTGTAACTTTGTAACAGCTGTAATCCTATCTTTGCTGTCATGATTTATGATGTCATGAAAGCCACCTTATGGAATTACATATAGAATAATAGATGTTCAGCTGTGAATGTCAAAGCTATAATTCCTTCATGGAGTTTTGGTGACCATATAAACCAGGACAGTGAAGCTAGCTTGAATGGCTCATGATACTGTTTCCCACGTACCCTGTGTTGGAATTAACAACGTTGTTTACAGCTGTTCTATTGTTTGTTTATATAACACATGGATGGTTACAGTTACACAGTGAGAGGAATATATTTTTTATAAGAACTTATAAAATGTAAAACTGGCATAACTTGAAAAAATTACTTATTAAAAAATGTGAACACTTTTCAACTATGTTTTCTCCCGGCAGATGTTTTAACATTTGCTGTAGAAATGTCAGAAAATAATAACTCACTGTTGTGATAACAGAATGTTCTGTGGTATAATTTCTCAATTAAATATGATGGCTGTCTGTGTATGATAGTCACAGTTGCTTATATAGTGCCTCAATCCTTATATAATCTACAACCCTCATCAAAAAAATGTGCTCACTTATCAACCCTGTAATAATCTTAGACTACATTAATTAGGGTTAGGAGATGGTTGCTGAGTGTGCCTGGTGTTTTTAGCTTATTGGAATATTCCTGATAAATCTATTCAACAAACCAAACATAAACATATGGATTTGATAAAAAAAGATTGAGTGCTACACGAAAGCTTGCACACAGAACTATAAACAAGAAATCACACATTTGCAGTATGGCCAAATGCTTCAAAAAGGTGTTTTATTATTGGGGGCATTTAATCCTTACATTTCAAGAGATTTCCAATTTATCAAAAAAGAACTCAAGCAAAGTATATGATGTCAATATAGTGCTAATTAAGCAAACGTTTTGGTTGCAAAATGAACATTGAATAATCTTCAGTGAATTGCATGTACGTTAATTCAACAATAGTGTGTACAAGGAGAAAATGATCAATTAAGCTGCCTCATTAATTATGCCAGGTCAAGTCTTCTCTGTGGGTAGCAGATGGAATGACTTTGAGGCTTATTATCCTTGCAGTGTCCTAGCTAGCCATATTTCAAAGGACTGGGGACAATTTATAGACAGCTGTTGGATCATGTAGGATTTCAAAGGACTAGAAAAAAAAGTTTTATCTCTGTTATTTTCTCATGCATCATTTTGGCACTGATAAGCTCCCATCTCCAGGAGTGTTTGTGCTCGTCCCTGGTGGCATGCGTTCAAAATGTTTGCATAAGGGCATAACTTAATAAATCAGTTTCTGCAAATAAGACACCAGATATCATCTCCTGCTTTCTTTTACAATGAAATCTTTGCTACTGTAGCTTTTAAGATTTGTGACCTGCTGCTTCTCATAGGTACTTAGAAATAGAGATATGTAGACATATAATATATCAAATGGGAAAATAAATCTATTTTATTATTTCAAATGGTTTGCATATTTACATTTGATAAATGCATTTGGGAAAATTCCAATCAGTTTTAAATGTCTTTGTAATAGCAGAAGCATTTAAGTAGCTGATTATCTGGGATTTTTTGATGCCGTATACAGAGTGTTGACTTTATTTGCAAGACTTACTTGTTCATGTCATGTTTTGATTTATTAACTATTTGAAATTGCACTTAAATAATGACATAGAACATTCCTGTTTCTTTAAAAAAAACACAAAATATTACATTACAAAACAATGCACAAGCAAAAGATATCAATGCAAAACATTTTTTTTAATACTTTCATTACTCCCTTATCAGTGGTGCTGCCCACCTTAGTGTAGTGACCTCCCAGCCCTTTCCCAGCTGGAAGTGATGAGTTCAGGCAGGGAATAGAGGCCTTGCCAAGAGAGTACCTCAGAAGGATGCCCAGGCCGAGGGGGAGCAAAAAGAAAGAATACGAAAGAAAATAATTACATGTTTGTCCGGAAAAAATATCAAGATATCACATTTTACATTTGTTTTCTTGCAGTCATGAACCAAGATATGGGGTTTTGAAGTTTTTAAAAGTTCCCACTCCTGTATCATGCCTGCCATGAAAAAATTAAATATCTTGGTACAGTGTTAGGTTGTTTACCTAAAGATACATGTGATAACATCATCCTAACACAGCTACATTATGAATAGAACAGTTATGTAAGAACTTTCCATAACAATAAATCTTCGAGGGGATTTCAGTCATCAGGTCCCACAGCTGGAACTTCACCATCGGTGAAGCAGGATCCACACGGAAGACCTTCAGCAGTACAACTGAAGCCACCCATGCTGATGTCATCTGCTGATATCACCAACTCTATAAAGGTGTGAGTGATGCCACTTCCTCATCAGTACTTTCCCCTGGAGACAAAAGGAGCATAGCTCTAGCCATGGGGGACAGAGGAGAGAAAAAGAGAGAGAGATAGAGTTGCCCAAGCCCATATGAAAGGCTGGATACACCAGATTGCCAGTTCTAGGAAAAATCACCCAAAAAGGAGATGGTGCACCTAATGACTGAGATCACCTCGAAGATCTACTGTTATGGTAAGTTCTTATGTAACTGTCCTATCTCCTTCAGGGGTATCTCAGTCATCAAGTCCCACAGATGGAATGGGTTCCAAGCAGTTACATATGCACAGAAACAGTCTGGGAGGAAAACCATCCCTAAACTAAAGACAGGAGGCCATGCAGCATAGCCCTGCCAAAACCTGCAAGGGCCCTTGAGGCAATGTCCAAATTGTAGCGCTTGGTGAAGGTATGGACAGTACTCTAGCTGTCAGCTACACAAATATCAGTGGCTGAGACCCCTTGGAAATAGGCCACAGATGTAGCCATGCCTCCAATGGAATACGCTTTCACTGCTCCTGACAACTCTTTGCCACACTTATTGTAACAGAACACAATACAGTTTGCCAATTATTTAGCCAAACATTGTTTAGAAACCTGAATGCTCCCTCTGCCTGGGGCAAAAGAAACAAAAGCTGATTCCACTTTCTGCATTCCTTAGTACGGAGCAGGTAATACTTCAAATTTCTGCACACATCTAATGTATGGAGCAGTAATTCTCCTGGGCTTGCAAGCTCAGGGAAGTAAACAGGCAGGTGAATGGATTGGTTCCTTGCACAGCCATAGTATCACATATAATGCAGTGCAAGAAGTGCCAAAGCAGGAGGAATCCACAGGCGGGACCAGAGACAAGACTCTGGTTCTTCATTGGATGACTGAGATGTCCATCTTCCTAAGGTGGCACCTGATTGGGTTTGCTCTTGCAACCTATGTGGTCCACCTTAGGACCTACACAGAGGAATGCAAGATGGAGAAGGAGCAGCAGCTTCTACAAACTGCTCTGTGATTCTGTGCTTGTGCGTGCTGCTTGCGTTTGCCCATTGGGCAAGAAAGAAGTTGACTCACAGACTCAAAAAGACCCCAAAAACTAAAGAACTTAATTTTTTTATATGTATTTAAAACAAAAGAACTAAAAGAAAACTTGAGGGTGGGGAGTCAGGGATTGGGAGGGGATTAGAGCCAAGAACTGGGTCGAGTGTGAGAGTCAGGGATTGGGGAATTGGGAGAGAAGACTCAGGAGGAGAGTAGGAACTTGGAGACTGGGGGCAAGTGAGTGTGCCAAGAAAGGTAAGAAGAGAAAAGACTGAAGTGCCAGAGACAGACTGCCAGTTTTTGCTTTTTTTTGAGCAGCAGAGGGGGTGAACTGTGCCCCACATACCACATCACTCCCAGTTAGCCTTCTTGTTGCTTGCCCAATTGCCCCCCAACAACAAATTAGCTCTCAACATTCCTGCCTGTGCTCACTGCTCAGTCACTTCAGTGGGGATTTATTATTTGTATTACTTTATTTTTTATTATACAATCTTTGGCTCAGTGGGCATTCCATCACATCACATGGAATAAATAAAAATAAATATCTTGGAAGGAAAAGTACTGTGTCAGAGAGGGTTAGGCCGGGCAGGATCCCTGATTGCATACTGTCTGTGTGACCTCCCCTCCAAAGAAGCCAGTGATCTGTCATCTTCTTCCCTGTTCTCACTTGGTGGGGTATAAGCTTTGATTCAGTGGGCAGGGCATTCTGTCACATCACATGGAAAAAATAAAATAAAATAAAATTCTTAAAGTTCTGTGTCAGACAGGGTTAGACCAGGCAGGGTCCCTGATTCTCTGTTGGCAGCAGCAGTGTCTGCAGCATTGGCCTGTAGCCTAGGTGGTGTGTGAAATAAATTCTGTGTGTGTGTGTGTGTGTGTGTGTGTGTGTGAAATAAAGTCTTAGCCAGTCACCAGTGCCACTTCTTGCATACTGTGTGTGTGTGTAACCCCCTCCCCAGAAGCCAGTAATCTGTCATCTTCTTCCCTGTGCTCACTCGGTGGGGTATAAGCTTTGGCTCGGTGGACAGGGCATTCCATCACATCATGTGAAATAAAAATATAAAATAATAACATTCTTTAAGGGAAAGTATTGTGTCAGAGAGGGTTAGGCCAGGCAGGATCCCTGATTGCATACTGTCTGTGTGACCTCCCCTCCAAAGAAGCCAGTGATCTGTCATCTTCTTCCCTGTTCTCACTTGGTGGGGTATAAGCTTTGATTCAGTGGGCAGGGCATTCTGTCACATCACATGGAAAAAATAAAATAAAATAAAATTCTTAAAGTTCTGTGTCAGACAGGGTTAGACCAGGCAGGGTCCCTGATTCTCTGTTGGCAGCAGCAGTGTCTGCAGCATTGGCCTGTAGCCTAGGTGGTGTGTGAAATAAATTCTGTGTGTGTGTGTGTGTGTGTGTGTGTGTGTGTGAAATAAAGTCTGCTAGCCAGTCACCAGTGCCACTTCTTGCATACTGTGTGTGTGTGTAACCCCCTCCCCAGAAGCCAGTAATCTGTCATCTTCTTCCCTGTGCTCACTCGGTGGGGTATAAGCTTTGGCTCGGTGGACAGGGCATTCCATCACATCATGTGAAATAAAAATATAAAATAATAACATTCTTTAAGGGAAAGTATTGTGTCAGAGAGGGTTAGTCTAGGCAGGTTCCCTGATTCACTTTTGGCAGCAGCAATGCCTGCAGCATGGATCCATAGCCTAGGTGGTGTGTGAAATAAATTCTGTGTGTGTGAAATAAAATCTGACAGCCAGTCACCAGTGCCACTTCTTGCATACTGTCTGTGTGATCCCCCCACCCCCTAAGAAGCCAGTGATCTGTCATCTTCCTCCATGTGCTCGCAGCTCGGTGTGGTATAAGCTTTGGCTCATTGGGCTGGGAATTCCATCACATCACGTGGAATAAATAAAAATGCAAAATAATAAAATCCTTGAAGGGAAAGTACTGTGTCAGAGAGGGTTAGTCTAGGCAGATTCCCTGATTCGCTTTTGGCAGCAGCAATGCCTGCAGCATGGATCCATAACCTAGGTGGTGCATGAAATAAATTCTGTGTGTGTGAAATAAAATCTGACAGCCAGTCACCAATGACGCTTGTTGCATACTGTCTGTGTGACCCCACCCCCAAGCCTGTGATCTGTCATCTTCCTCCCTGTGCTGTGTCGGTGTGGTATAAGCTTTGACTCAGTGGGCAAGGCATTCTGTCACATTGAGTGCAATAAATAAAAAAAATCCTTGAAGGGGAAAAAGTACTGTGTCAGAGAGGGTTAGGCCAGGCATGGTCCCTGAATCTGTATGGGTAACAGCAGCACATGCAGAATCATCCTTAGCATAGGTGGTGTGTGAAATAATTCTGTGTGTGTGTCAAATATAAAATTTGCCAGCCCGTGGCCAGTTCACCAGTGCCACTTCTTGCATACCGTCACATCATGTGGAATAAATACAAATAATAACCACTCTTTGACTCTGAAAAAGTGACAGACTGGCATTATGAGTATTCCAGAAAATAGTAAAGCAAAAGCCGGGGGCAAAGAAAGTTATAAACATAACAAAAGTTTATTCAAGAGCCAGAAAGAAGTGGGCCAAACAATAAAGTACAACAACAACAACAGCAAGCACCACAGTCTGTTGAAAGGGCTGAACTAAATGCTACTAGTATCCATGTGCAGGCTAACTCTCAAAATACTGAAAACCCACCAAGGCTTGGTGGACTGTCTGTGTCAGAAGAACTCAGAAGTACAGCCAACAAGGTGTCAAAAGACAGTGGCAATAGCAAGCCGTCTGAGAAAAAAAGTGCAAAAACAAAGAGTATTCCAATTGTACAAAAAGTTAAAGCACTTACAGGTACAACTTGCAGTAGAGTTTTATTTATTTATTGAAATGTTTCATCAGGAAAGGCACACTGAACAACAAGTTGCTCATCTCCTGGTGTGTCTTGGGGGAAGGGGTAGAGTGAGAATACATCAACAACTATAATACATGCAAAACAACCTTGTTACAACCACCTGGAAGACAAGGTATACTATTTACAAGGTATAATACATTCAAGGTAAAGTACATACAATATAAACCAGTTAAAATCGCCTGTGTAGACAAGGTAGGCTACTGCTCGATTTGCAACACATGCATATTGAATAACTCAGCCTGTGACTGCAAGTGTTGACTGTACTGAGTCTGACAATGATGGTGGTGATGACATGGTCATGGTGAGACTGATGATGATGAGCTTGTGACTTTACCATTAGCCATGTCTCATTCTGATTCTGACAGTGACAATGTGGATAAAAATAACGACAGTAGTAAAGTGTCAAAAGGAAAAAAGAAAAAGTCAAAGGCACAAGCCACACAAAGTGAAACAAAGTGATGATGATGATGGCAATGGTGCTGCAGGCGATCCTATGATTGTCTCACCTGATGAACCTGAATCCTCTGCTGATATGTCTTCCCCACGTAAACCCAGCCACTCGACTCCTAGTCCTACTGAGGTCATTACTATACTACTAGACATAGACAGTCCACCTCTACTGTTTGGAATATTTTTTTACGTAAACCCCAAGGATGCTTGTCAAGCTATATGTGTGCATTGCAACAGATGTGCTAGTAGAGGAATAAATAAAAGGCATCTTGGAATCACAACAATGATGCAATCTCTTTCGCAAAGTCACCATATCTAAGATCTGGCAGCTTGGCTTCAATGCCAAGAAATGCAAAGTTATGCATATTAGAGCCAAGAATCCCAGGACAGAGTACTATCTGGGTGGAGTCCGAGTATGTGCATTAGAGGAGGAGAAGGACCTGGAAATGACCATCACTAGTGACCTGAAGCACTACACACAGTGCAAGAAAGCAGCAGCAAAGGCAAACAAGATGCTGGGATACATATCTAGGGAGATCAATAGTAGGAGAGAGAGGAGGTTATACTGCCCTTGCACAGGTCACTGGTAAGGCCGCATCTAGAGTATGGAGTTCTGTACTGGTGCCCACACCTCAAAACGGACATTAACCTGCTGGAGAAGGTCAAGAGGAGGGCGACAAAGATGGTAGTGGGTTAGCAGGGTAAGACATGAGAAGCAGTTGAAGGCACTCAACATATACTCACTGGAAGATAGGAGAGAGAGAGAGAGAGAGAGGGGGGACATGATTGGGACCTTCAAGTACATGAAAGGGATAAATAAGGTAGATAAGGAGAGTCTCTTTAAGATGAGTGGCAACCATAACATGAGGGGGCACAGTCTTAAGCTGGAGACTGGGTGATTTAGGAGGGAGATCAGGAAGCACTTCTTCATAGAGAGGGTGGTGGACACTTGGAAAGCACTTCTGGAAGAGGCCA
This sequence comes from Neoceratodus forsteri, assembly GCA_016271365.2. NCBI lineage: Eukaryota > Metazoa > Chordata > Ceratodontiformes > Ceratodontidae > Neoceratodus > Neoceratodus forsteri. Next base: position 83,864,714 of record CM057453.1, read on the forward strand.
TCTCATTGAAGACAGTGGACAGCTTTAAGAGAGGCTGGGATAGGCATAGGGTGAAGGTAAGGATCATGGGTAGGGAGGATGGGAGGAATGGGGAGGGAGGGCTGGAACATTAGCTCAAGCTGTGGACCCTGCAATATGAGCAGACTTGATAGACCAAATGGCTTTCTTCTTCTGGCTTCTTCATATGTTCATATGTTCAAAAAACAGTCTAACACTGGTGGCTGGAAATCTAGCAGGGATCTCGGTGAACAGGAACATTCCATTGAAATAGTGGGAGAAGAGCACCAGACAAGATCCAAAAGTTCACTTTTGCCTCATGGTCATGGTCACAATAATTCTGTAAGATCCTGTTTTACCAGGCATGGCATGTAGTCGTACAGCACCCTCAGCCAAATGTAACTTTTACCCCCTCCCTTCCGATAAGAAGCAGTTGACGTTAAAAGAAGTTTTTGAAAGAAAGTCTAAACATTTATGAAACCATCCCATTGCACTGGCAATAAATCGTAAAATTGCAGAAATGATTGTGCTTGATTTACAGCTGTACTCTGTTGTGGAAGATGTGGGTTTCAGAAGGCTTATGGGATACTTAGAGCCATGATATTTAATGCCAAGTAGAAAATACTTCTTGGTAACCGCTGTGCCCCAGGATGTATGGCAGCTTAGTAGTTCAAGTAAGGCAAGCTGTCTGAGAGGTTGAGGATAAGGTAATTCACTTCACTACTGATATGTGGACCAGCAGCCAAACCATTGCCTTTCTCTTACTGCACACTGGGTCAGTTTTGCAGGCAACTAATCATCATCCTCATGTACTACTTGTCTGTCTGCTACCACTTCAACCAGTTCTACTACTACCACTACTATCTCTCAGAGCTCAAAAATGCCCATCACGTTTCAGAAAATGGCAGGTCTCCATGTATGTCACTTTCAAGACACACATACACACAGCACAGCACATTTGGCAGGAACTGGAAAGACTACTTACTGCTTGGGTCACTTCACAGGGTTTAAAAGTTGTTTTTCTTTGTTGCCATCAATGGTTCAAATACTAAACAAGCATATTTCAATGTGGAATGTTGTCTCCCTGGCATTCACATTGGTAGTGCAGGAGTTAGAGATGCATAATAGGAATGGCAGTGAAGTATTGAACTGATGCCAGCCCCAACCCCACCCTGCAGAGACTGACAGGCATTGGGGTGTGCCTTTGGGTTGTCATCTATAACGCTCATGCCATTTTACCTCACCCTACCCTGTAGACACTGACAAGTGTCAAAGTGTGCTTTGGGGTCTCTGGGCCTTATACTTACCCCATTCCATAAGGAAATACACTGAGATGGGTGCAGTAAGGAGAATGGGGTGAGCGTTAAGGGCCAAACACTCCAGGCACACCTGGTCTGTCACAAGCTGCAGGGTGGGGGTGGGGGTGGAATAGCATGAGCATTACAGTCAATGATCCCAAGTCACACCCCTGATGCCTGTCAGTCTCTACAGGGTGGAGATTGTTGGAAACCCTAACACTGTAGGCTGTTGTTGGTATTTTCACTCCAGATTTTAAACATGGACTTTTAGTGACCCCACCTCATGAAGAACGGCACTATCAGTTTGTTAGCCGAAAGGTGGTTTTGCACAGCAACTATGCCATTTGGCGACACAGGCACGAAAACAGATTTTGGGCAGGATGTGAAAAATGACAACTGTGTTGTTCATGAGGAGGTGTAAAAAATGGCAACGTTGAAAATCTGGAGCGAAAATTGAAAAATTGGTGAAGTCATGAGCGTGCATAGAAACTGCACAACACATGTCCGTAACCCAATTATTTAGGGGATTTTTTAACCACATTTTCAACATAGGCATTTTAGGATCTCCCTCATGAACAGTGGCACTGCGATTTTGTTAATCTGTCCCAAACGTTGATTTCCCACAGCAACCATGCCATTGTGCGCCACAGGTCCGAAAACACATTTTGGGCAGGATGTGAAAAATGGCAGCTGTACTGTTCATAAGGAGGTGTGTAAAAATGGCAATGTTGAAAATCTGGAGTGAAAATATTACAAATTCACAAAGTTACAAGAGTGCATGAAAACTGCACAGTGCACGCTCATAAAACAGTAATTTATTGGATTTTTTTCACCAAATTTGCAACATGGGCAACTTGAGAGCCCACCTCATGAACAGTGGCACTGACATTTTGTTTATCAGTCCCAGAAGGTGATTACGCACAGTGACTGCAAAATCACCTTTCATGACAAAATAACGCCATGACAGTGACTGAATTCATGAGGAGGGGTCGCAATAACTCCATGTTGAAAATTTGGTGCCAATATTCCCATAAATGCCCAAGATATGCACCAAATTTGAAAAAACCCTATTTATGCCATTATACAGCTTACCGGCATTTCTTCAGTTCATGGTCGGCTTTGAAGAGTGCAGACGTGTTCCAGGTCCACCGAAGATCATTGAGCTGGGCTCTGGAGGTAAGTATGGGGTGAAGGTGTGTGTGTGGGGAGGCAAGGTATGCAGAGGGTGGCATGGGTTGGGGGAGGGGGCAGGAGAGACCGCGAGGGATCATTTTCTTCTTTTACAGGGCAAAAAAAAGACGAGGGATGGTTTTCTTTTTTTGCAGGTGTTTGTTTGGTACACTGGGGTGGGCTCCCAGTGTACCAGTTGCATTATGGGGAGGGGGACCACAGTCAATGGGGATTGGGCCCCATGTCATCACAGAAATGGGTGGGGGGCTGTGCATGATGCCAGGGTGAATTGGGCACCCCCTAGGCACACAGCACAAAACGGGGGTTGGGGACATTATGCCGAGGGGATTGGGCACCCCCTCGGCACACAATTAGAATGGGAGGGAAGCATTATGCCAACAGGGAGTGGGCTCCCCCATCGGCAAATGAAGTGGGTCAGGGCTTGCCAACAGGGGATTGGGCACCTCTGAAGTTGGCACTCTGTGTGGCAGCAGTCAGTGCTGCCACGTTTATTGAATTGCTTCACCAGGAAAGGCACGTCGGGAGGCGTGTTATTGTGCTGCTGCATGACGAACTTGGCTCTCATTGCAGCAGCACTTTTCTCAGATCTGGTGGCCACTTTATGTATTGCTGGTGTCAGCGCCTGCATGCTGGCTTATTGGGGAATGAGGGATGCACCTACTGATGCATGCCCTGCATTTTCCCACAGTGACCGCACCTCTAAATCTGCTACTACTCTAATATGTTGGCTGACGTGTAAGCACAAGCCAACATAAAAAAGCACTTCTCAATGGCAACTATATACATATACACTGTTTTGCCCATTGTTTTAACCTAATCATTCGAAGCTTCTCGGATAATTATCAGCAAGTATCAACCACTGTGGGTACAGTGTGCAAAGTGTGTGGCCACTTCAACTATTCAGTAAAAGCCTGTGACTTTCTTGTTGATATCGAGAAGGACAAAGATCTTCCTCATGTCCAGCTTGTTCAGGATGTAGCAACAAGGTGGAATTCACGCATACTTGAACAAAAGGTAGCTATCATTGAGTATATCATGTACAAAGATATCGGGGAGGACACTATACTCCATTCAACTCAATGGTCTCTGCTGGAACAGTTGTGTTAAATTCTGAAACCATTCATGAGTGTTACAAAAGAGGTCAATGCAGAAAAGGCATCCATTAGCCAAGTTATTCCACTCATTCTACTTCTCAAAAAAAGGTTGGAGAAAATGAGAAGCAACTTAGATATGAACCTGTCTCTAGTCAATAACATGCTTGCCAGACTTAGCAATGATGACAAATTATCAGCCATGACGCGGAGCAAGAAGTATCTCTTAGCAACATTGCTAGAACCACATTTCCAGAACAGACACCATCCTGATGTGGTTTCTGAGGATATGGAGGAGTTGACCTACAGACATCTTTTGATTGATGCAGTAGATGAGGTTTCATTTGGAGGATTAGGAAGCTGTACTGCAATGACACCAACTCAAATTCAAAAGACTGCTTCAAAAACCAGTATAGAAGCAGACAATGAAGAGGATGACATTTGGGGCCAGCTGTAGGATATTGAAATTCCACAAGGAGAAAATGCATGCTCAGTAGTAAGCATGGTAGATACATATCTGTCTGAGCCCAACTTTACTTTTATGGGTGACCCTTTAGCTTACTGGCAAGAGAAAAAATCATGCTGGCCGAAGTTGGCTGCCCTGGCTTGTAAGTATACTTGATGTCCACCCTCCAGTGTCTGTTCCAAGCATTTATTTACCTGAATCTATGTCATACAGGTGAAAACGTAATGGTGGTTGGTGGCAGGGCACCCACTGGAGGGGGAATGTAGGAAGGGTGGACATTCCAGAGAGTGACAGACAGCAAGGCAAGCCGGTGCACTCTGAACAGGGTGACGGCACATGGGGACTGTCGGGTACAGAGATCAGCAGCTGCCGCAAACAACAAGATGGCGACTGTGGGGCTTTAAGAAAAAACACTGCCACCACCGCTTATGCTGATAGGGGAAGCACAGAGGAGGGGGGCCCATGGGAACAGTGCTACACAACAGACAAGGATGACACCATGGGGTAGACAGGGGTACAATGGAGACACTGGACACCAACACTGATGTGGACTGGGAACACTGTGAGGAGGCAATGCACTCATGAGGTAACAAGAGGACATGTGCCATGCATGCAAGGTGTCAATGAGGCCAGTGGGAATGGTCAGGCAAGGTGCACCATGGACAGGGTATGCTGTATGGTGTGGAGGGCAGCAGGGGACACTGGAACCGAGGTCCTGGGGGCATTGTCTGCAGCACGGCAAGTGCAACACCCACCCACCTACACCTTCAGGTGGAGATTGTAGGTGAGGCCACGCAGATATTCAGGTGTGTCCCTGCCACCGTACCCTGGGATGAGTGCCTCGAGCGACTGCATGAGGTCATGGTACTGCCACTTGATGCATGGGCACCCAGTGCTGGACACTAGAATCTCTAGCCAGACACCTTTGAGGCACTCCTCCTGCAGCAGATAGTTCAGAAAGTGCCACAATGTTGGGTGGCTGGCACCCACCCACATGGAAAAGCCCCTGTGCCAGCCCTCCACAACATTATTGGTCCTGGCGTGGCCATCCAGTGTCACCTGGTACATGTTCCAGGTGGAAACAGGAAACAGGGGCCTACGGCGAGCTGTCCTGCCCACTGGATGGCCAATCCATGTTGCCTCCTTGTAGTCCAGGAGTAGGCACAGGAGGTTATCCTGTGAGGCATAGAAAGGGTTGTGCAGCAGCTCCCCATATGCTGCCTCCACCGCATCATCCAGCACATATGGCAGGACCAGCAGCATTCGAATCTGGAGTGCAAACTCCGTGTCTGTAGCATAGCAGGTCTGCAGGCCAGGTATCTGTTGGAGCTTCCTCCAGATGGCCTGCCAGTAGTGGAAGAAACAGTCCTTTATAGCTGCACCCACGAATGTCACTGCGAACGCCCGCCATACTGCCAGTTCAAAATCCATGAAGGCTGACTCCAGACACACACCTCCATGAGCTGACTGATTACCCTGAAGACCTGGAAGTATGCACTGTCCAACATACTGGGCAAGAGAGCACACACAACAGGCAGCACAACTCCCTCACACATGCTGTGCACTGTGTAAAGCTGCCCGAACAGCGGTGGTGCGCAGTGGAAAATGCCATCCATGAACCACTGGTCACATACGGCAAGGTACTGCAGCCCCCACTGTGTTGCAAACAGCAGGATGCAGTCCTCTAAGGGGCCGCTATCATGCTGCAGGAAGATGTCCCAGGCACCCGTGATGGCATACTCGGGTGGGACCACCAGGTCCTACAATGACGTGGGTGTGGCATGGCCACCCCATGCCATCTGGCACACATGCTGCAATTTGTGCCACATATGTTGCAGTGCTTGCAGCCTGCCAGCCACTGTGGGGGGGACATCAGTGGTACACTGGGCGATGATGGTGCCAGTGCCCTCAGCTGTGGTCCTCGCCCACTCCCTCACCATTGTGAGGACCTCGTGGGTCCCTTCTTCCCCTGCATCGGGGAAGTGGTTGTGGGGTCTCAGTGAATACCACTTTGCTCGCTATGGTGTGCATGCATGCAGGACAGCTGGAGCAGTGGTCCTGCACACAGTGCCAGTATGTTTTGTTTTTGACCTTCTTGTCCTGGCAGTAGAGGTATCCTCCGTGGGGCAGTAGGGGGGTTCCCTTTTTGGCTTACAATCAGCTGCATTTCATCCATGCTGTCTCTCGTCATTGTTTGGAAGGCCATCCCTGTGGCACTGTGCAACTAACGGGGTGGGGGTCATGTGCCCGCACACCTGCGTGGGCATGAGTCCCTGCCCACCCCCTGCCTGCCATGCAATAAAAGTAATGTACCCATGGGTGTGGCCCACTATAGCATGGTGCTGGTGGTACTCATTGTCCACCAGTCAGTGGCGGAGGTCGTGGCAGGTGCATGGTTCACTGGTGGTTCCAGGAATGATAGTGTTGTTACAGCAGTGGTGCATGGTGAGTGGTGCTATGGCAAGTGTGTGCTGACCTTGTTTCATGTCTCTCCTGTGGTGGGTTTTGAACCTGTGGCTGCCAAGGCTGTTGTGCTCTCGATGGCGGTGCTGGTCGGTGTGTGCTGTGTGGTTAGTTGGGTGCTGCAGTGGATGCAGCAGGCCTAGTGTCCCCAGAGCCGTGACACTCTGGGGATGGTTTGAAGAGGCAGTCCAGCTGGGGAGGGGGCAGTGGCAGTACTCCTTGCCACACCAGTGGCCGACTCCTGCTATGGTTGCTGCTTTGGTGGCCCCCTATTACTGCACTTGCTCTTCTGCTGCCTGCCTTTTTTCCCCTTTTGTCCTCAAAGAGGTTGCCACTGCAGGAGTCGCCGTTATGCCACCATCGCCCTACAACTGTTCACCTTGATGCCCTGTTGCCATACTGTTGTTCACCTACCCACATAGTCGCCCACCCCCACGTCGCCATCCAGTGAGTGTTGCCTTTCCATCGGTTGCCCTTATGGCATCACCGTCCCGCGGATAGCCCTTGGGAAAATGCCCTTATCACGGGCTACCACTCAGCTCTGCTGGGGATATTGTGACTGATAAATGAACAAAATGAGCACCATACAATGTTGAGAAACTAACGTTCCTGAAGATTAGCTTACCAAACTTTGGCTACATATGTGATGCTGATCTTGAAGAAGATGACACTGACAGCAGTACCTGTGCTGTAGCTGTGGAGTGACACATCAGCTGTCAATTTTGAGACTCACTGGACTGCTTACAAGTAGAGATCTGGGACTTGCCTGCCTTTTGACTGCATCATTGTCATCCTGGGGTTAGGTGGGAGGTGCAGCCAGTACACCACGTTCATGTCATCACGTACTGGTAGCAACTGTGGCAGACAAGTCCCTGATCTCACACACAGTCACTTTCTCATTCTGATGAGATCATTTATTTTATTACCTAATGCATCTAAGAATAATTATTTCCTATATAATCATAGCTCTATTTTTCCCCCTGATAATAGTGATAATAGTAACAGTGTTGAAGTGGTCACTTTGGATTGCCTGGTGCTCTTGTTCTTTCACATTGCTTCGTATTGCATTCCATACCGAGATCTGTTGCTATGCTAAAATAATTGGTGACATAATAAAAACACACTGACCCCTTCTACAAAAGGTCAGACTCAGGAGATTGGCCTTGCCTTGCCTGCCTTTTGACTGCATCATCATCATCCTGGGGGTGGGTGGGAGGTGCAGCCAGTACATCACAGTACATCATCACATACTGGTAGCAACTGTGGAAGACAAGTCCCTGTTCTCACACACACTGTTGCTTTGTCATTCTAAGGAGATCATTTACCTAAATGTGCACAACTAAATAACCACATTGATAAATGCTGCTAGCTCTGTTTTTCCCCCTGGTAGTAGTGGTAGTACTACTACAAAGTATGATTATTTAAAAACACTATTATCCCCTTCTGAACAAGCATTTGTCAATGCTGAATGTTGGCTTGTTGGCATTGGCATTGGTAATGCAGGAGTTAGAGTGAGGAATAATAGGAATGGCAGTGAAGTACTGAACTGTCGCCAACCCCACCCCACACTGCAGAGACTGACAGGCATTGAGCTGTGCCTTTGGGTCGTCAGCCATAACGCTCACGTCATTTCACCTCACCCTACCCTGCTGACACCAACAGGTGACATGGTGTGCCTTTGGGTCTTCAGACCTTACTCTCACCCCATTCCATAAGCAAATATGCTGAGATGGGTGCAGTATAGGAGAATGGGATGAACTTTGTGGCCAAAGATTCATGGCATACCACGATTTCTGTCATTGGCTGCAGGGTGGGGTGGGATTTTTCCAATTGTTTAATCAGGTGAGACACACTAAGCTGAAAGCTTGTTTACAGGTGCAACTTGGGAGCACAGGAAAGTTAAGTGGCTTGCTCAGGGTCACACAGTATGCAAGTGTGGGCTGTGGGATTCAAACCCCAGGTCTCCAGATTTGCAGCTCAGAGCCTTAAACCACTGCACTATACTGCCTCCTAATTGGCGTGAGCATTACAGCCAATGATCCCAAGTCACACCCCCGATGCTTGTCAGTCTCTACAGGGTGGGGCGTTATGGTTGGAAACCCTAATGCTATGGGCATTTGTTGGTATTTTCACTCCAGATTTTCAACATAGGCTTTTTGTGACCCCACCGCATGAACAGTGGCACTATCAGTTCGTTACCTGAAAGGTGATTTTGCACAGCGACTGTGCCATTTGGTGCTACAGCGGGCAAAAACACATTTTAGGCAGGATGTGAAAAATGAAAGCTGTACTGTTGATGAGGTGGTAAGAAAATATGGTAATATTGAAAATCTGGAGTGAAAATATGAAAAATTGGCAACGTTATGAGTGTGCGTAGAAATAGTGCAATGCACACCTGCAACGCAATCATTTTTTGGAATTTTTTACACCAGATTTCCAACATGAGCATTTTTGGATCTCTCCATATGAACAGTTGCACTGTAATTTTGTTAATCTGTCCCAAAAGTTGATTTGCCTCAGCGACCGCGCCATTCTACGCCACAGGTGTAAAATCATATTTCAGCAGGATGTGAAAAATGACAGCTATACTGTTCATAAGGAGGTGTGCAAAAATGGTAATGTTGAAAATCTGGATTGAAAATGTAAAAAATTGGTGAAGTTATGAGTGTGCGTAGAAACTGTACAATGCACACTTGTAATGCAGTCATTGTTTGGAATTACTTCACCCAATTTGCAACATGGGCTTTTTAGGATCTCCCCTCATGAACAGTGGCACTGTCATTTCGTTAATCCGTCCCGAAAGGTGATTCTACGCAATGTAACGAAATGACAGTGACATGTTCATGAGGTGGGGTCCCAAGAATCCCACGTTGAATATTTGGTGCAAAAATTCCAAAAAATGGCCACGATATCAACCTAAGCTGAAGCCCCTCATCAACTCCCATTATAAAGCTTACCATCATTTCTTCAGTTTGTGATTGACCTTTGAAAAGTGCAGATGTGTTCCATGCCACAGAAGATCACTGCTCCCAACCTCCAGAGGTAAGTATGGGGTGAGGGGGGTGCGGGGAGGTGGGTGCGCAGAGGGAGGGTGCGTGGTTGGTGGAGGGAAGCGGAAATCAAGAGCCACCATTTTCTGTTTTAAATGTTAAATAAAATAAAACAACTACAGAGGATTTTTTCTATTTTACAGGGGGGAAACAATAAAAAAAAACATTTAGGCACGCTGAGGTGGGCTCCCAGTGTGCCACAATAGTGGGGGCACATGCCATTGCCGACACAGGGATTGGACATCCCATTGTCAGCAAAGAACACAAACAGGCTGGGGGGACAGCACATCTGACACTGGAAGTGGGCATCCTGGTGTCAGAAACAATTATTTTGGCACACTGGGGTGGGCTCCCAGTGTGCCACATTAATGGAGGGGGATACATGCCGACCTGGGGTTTGGGCACCCCCAATGTCAGCTTTGTGGGACTGAAGCGGGCTGCAGGAGCTGCTATGTTTTGGCACACTGGGGTGGGCTCCCAGTCCCAGTGTGCCGTGTAATGGGGGAACATGCTGACACGGGGATTGGGCACTCCGGTGTCAACTTTCTGGGGAGTGCCTGTCAGGCGGCAGGAGTCATCATTGTAGAAAGCTGTGCCATGCCTATTTTACTTATTGAAATGTTTCACCAGGAGAGACACACTGAAACTCCACTGGTAACTCCAGCCATGTGCAGAACTGTGCACTGTAATGTGCATGGCCGGAGTCTTGTCATCTGCCAGTGCAATGAGGAAACTGCACCTCATTGGAACGGCAGATTTCTTTCAAGGTTTTGGCTGTTTTTGAAACTGCTGTCATCGTCAGCATGCTCACTGATTGGCAGCTGAGGGACACACCCACTAAAGTGCCCCCTGCATTGGCCACAACACTGACACACCTCTGAAATGTGCTACTACTACCACAAGATGTTGCTTGAGCACACGCAAGCCAATATAAAAATCAGACTCAGGAGGAGACCATTTATTTACAAACTAGAGATCTGGTCTGGGACTTTCTTGTCATCACAGTCACTTTCTCATTCTTTTCTAAGCTTTCATTTTTAGTAAATGTGCCTTAACCATATTGATTTGAGTGCTGGTAGACTACTTCTGGCTTTCCCCTGATTGTAGTAGGTAGGGGGTAGTAGCAGACTGCAGTCTTGACGTGGTAGCTGGCTGACTGGCTCTCTCTGACTGCCTGACCTCTGCTCTGGCCTGGCTTTTTTTGGCTCTGGCTGTTTTTGTGTTCCTGGCTTCTTCTTCATCCCTTAACTGTCTAAAACACATCTGGTGCTTGTACCTGTTGAGAAATAGAAATCACTACTGATAATAATATAACTTTTAAACCGTATTAGTATTACTTTCTTAAATGTCAGAAACAGAAGAGCGATTAGAGAGCATTATCTACTACTAAACAGTGGTTTAATTATTTTTTTCTACAGATATGTTGATTGAAAGCAGTTTAAAATGATTTTTTAACATATAGTTACCATAAAACAATAAAGGTCATAAAAGGTTCCAACACTCCTTCAACCAGATAGAGCACTGGTTCATAAACCACAAATGGTAATCAATCTAAAAAAAGCCTAAAACTATGCTTTTTGCCCAACACCAAAGCAGGGCCAGAAACACCCCCCCCCCTCCAGATATTCCCCAGTATTCATCACCCCCTTGAACAGATGTCCTCATATAAATACCTGGGCATCACTTTTGATCCTGCCCTCGCCTTCAAGTCCACATTAGCACCCTTACCTCTGCCACGAACGCAAAGGTCAGCCTATTATACAACCATAGGGACTGCCTTCCCCCGAGGCGCTCTGGCTGGCTGTCACCTCCTCTGTCCTGTCCCTTGTGGATTATGGCCTTCCAATATATGCGGCTGCAGAAAACACTGAGATCAACAAGGTCCAAATGGCCATCAACAAAGCTTGCAGGCTCCTGACCAGTGGTGACAGACACACTCACACATATGCGCTATATGCTGCTGCCAACTTGCTCAACTTTGAAGAGAGAGGCTCCTCTATCAATCTTGCCTATTGACCAAAAAATCCTTCTTGGTCTCTCCACTCCTGGGGTGACCTCCTCCCTCCACTGTGTGGCCCCCCCCCGCCCTCAGCACCCACAATGCCTACAAGTCCACCCTCCTGGTCCCTAGGGTCAGGACCTCACTTGCACAGTGGTCCTTCTGCTACAGGGCCCCATCCTGGTTCAATTCCCTCCCCGCTGATGTCACCAACCTCCCTAAAATTGGTCCTTTCAAAACTGCTCTTAGGAACCACTTACTTGCCACCCACTGCTTTATGTGTGCATAACCATCCATGGGGTTCCTTTGCCTGGTGGGCCCTCCTACCTGGGGGGGCCCAATTTCCTAGTTAACAACCATCTATGACAACATCCCCCCATGACAGCTAATTTCTGCACCACTCCAGTGCTCTGCTTACGTTTCTCACCCTAACTGTCTAGCCACCACCTTATATAGTCCAATGACTTCATCCTATAAACTGCCTTACTACCTCCCTGTTAAAAAAAAAACAAAACAAAACTACTGTACTACTGTGGTGGTGCTGTAACCATGCAACGCTTTGTCTATGTAACTATGTAACCCTGTGTTTGTCTATATTAATATGTTACCCTGTTGTGTCTCTGTACGCTTGACGAGAAGCCTTTGGAAATGAGTCTATGACTCAAAGGATTGTAATTCCAATATGTATATAAATAAATAAATAAATAAAAGGATCCAAACCTTTTTTTGCTTATCAGACTCTTTTAGAACAACAGAGCCTTTTGAGGTTCTCCCATCCCTTATGATAAAGTGAGTGGACAGACTTTATAGCCCTGCCACTTACCTGTAAATCATTAATGATGTGCTGGACATCTGGCCCAAAAAACTTTGAGTCATTGAAGGGGCATTTAGCATCTTGTGCTGGACATCTGCTGTGAAGCCCAAGATGCTGTGCCTTGAGGGCCTACAGAGGTAAATACCTGTGGCAGTAGCCCTGGCAGTAGTATCTGAGATATCGTAGACGGCCCACAAGAGGTGCGTGCTAATATCCTCACATTTTGCAAGCATTGAAGAACCTCCTGTTTCTGGGTGCCATCTGGAAGGGCCTGGGCCTTGCTCTTCTTCCAAAAGGTGTTCTGGTACGTCACCATATGAAAATGGTAGTTGGCAATCCTGAGCCCAAGGGTGGAGGAGGCATAAACCCTCTTGCCCCAGAGATCTATTCTTTGAGACAATCTGTTGGGGGGAAGGGAGCTAAGATGCTGGGGTGCCTTAGACCTATCATGAACTGCCTTTATTACCATGGAATATGTTTCAGGTTGGGCAGCATAGTGTGACAAACTCCGAGGGGCCCGATACGGTTTATCAGCCCTGCAGGGCATGGCTGACACCATATCAGGCCTGTGCCAGGCTGCAGTGCTAGCATTCTTCAGGGCAGGCAGAATAGGAGAAATGACCTTGGGAGGGGATTATGGAATTTCTAGGAAATCCACCAGATCTCTTCTGGTGGCATCCTCCTCCTAAGTATGGAAACCCATGGCTGAGGACAGCTGCTTCATGATATTAAAGAAGGTTGTGTTCTCTGGAGGAGACTTAAGAGTATGTTTGACCGAGTCCTCACTCACTGAGAAGGCTGTAGATCTATCAGAGCAGAGGGGCTCTTCCTCTTCTTACTAAGAAAGAATAAAATCAGGATGGTACTCATCCTCAGTGTTGAACTGTTCCAGCTCCTGGTCCGACCAGTGAGGTGTCAACACCAGCTTGTGGGGAGTGACCCGCAGAGGCTGAAGTGGAGTCGACAGTGATGGAACCATCAACGTTGCAGGTGAAGAAGGTCTAAATGTGCTTAGCTAATTGACTGAAACAGAGGTGAACTTGGTCAAAATGTCACTGAGGTTGATGACAGAGATCTGTTGCATTGACTGAGGAAGGGTCGATGGAACAGGGAGCGACAATGAGTCCAATGGGCCCTGAGACCCCGAAGAGCCCACCGCTCAAGGACCTGGAGAAGCATCAGGCTTTGTGGGGGGGTTGACAATGGTTCCATCATTGATGAAGAGAGGGACGATGACCCGGAGATCAAATGATGACCACCCTGAATATTAGGCCAAGGTGCTGTCAGTAGGAGTCTCGTAGGAAGAGAGTTCTGAACAGCAGGTTTAGGTGTCGGTGCAACCACTGCTGATGGAGTACCCTTGGAGTACCCTCTCATGATGAAAAAGAAGCTATCAGGGAGTGGGACCGCCGCTGGGGGGAGCAGTCCATATCTCAGCCCATTTAGGCCTTTTCGCTGAGACTTGTCTAGGAGATTGGAGATCTGGGAGCTTGATTACCCTGCTGGTGACTGAGAGGGAGGGACCCCAGAGGATCTCTGGCTAGAACTGGCTACTTGTTGCTCCATGAAGAATTGCTTGAGAACCTTTTTGGGTCTCCTAAGGGTGGTTTGATTAAACATCTGGCAGAAATCACAGTCGGAAACATTGTGGCTAGGCCCAAGACAGCAGAAACAGATAGAGTGTTCATCTGTAGAAGCAATCTGCTTTCAGCAGCGGCAGTGATGGAAGAGAAAAGTAGAAGGATTAACTCTTGATATAAACAAAATATAGGAATCTCTTTAGAAAAGAGATTCTGAAAAACTAATTGTAAAAAACAGTCATAGGCAAAATGGCATGAAACTGCATCGGAACTTCCATAGAAACACATGCGAACAGATTTGATGGTGGGAAAGAACTGTGGAGGGAGTTGAGCTGCCCACTCCTTTATAGGGTTGGTGACGCCAGCAGATGATGTCGGCATGGGTAGCCCTAGTTGTAGTGCTGAAAATCCTCCATGTGGATCCTGCTTCACCAAAGGTGAAGTTCCATCTGTGGGACCTGATGACTGCGATACCCCTGAAGAAGATCTAACAGGTACATTCAACAAGTAACCTAAGTGGACGAAACTTTTTTTTATGTACTATGCTTTTTGTTCTTCCCAGCTATGTGCTCCTTTGCCTTTACACCCATGAGCGGATTACCCTGCAGGGTAGAGTCCTCAGAGCTGCTCCATTAACTCTGGGGGTGCCAGTTAATGGATGCAGCAGGGACACAGAGCTGCCATGGGTGGGAAGCATCATTCAATTGCCAGGAGAAATTTTTCTTGTGTGTTGCTGGGGGGGGGGGTGTCCAACAGATGTTGCAATGCACCCACATCATGCGTCCGACCTGCACCCCCCATAGTGAAACACTAGTTGGTGCTCTGGTTAGTGGTGTGTCCCGTGGTCACCTTGGAACACTGAACTGGAGGCACACAACCCCCTTCCCCCCTTAGGAGTGGACAGTGTGCAATGGGCACTCAATCCGCCCCCACCCCAGCCAGCCCTCGAGCAACCCGGGCTCATTCCCAAACCTGAGGTGCCAATATCGCAGTGATAAATATTTACTCTGCACCAGTGGGCCAGCTAATGGAAGATATTTTTAAAAATTGCAAGTGGGATCCACCTTTAATGACCTGAGTCATTAATTACAGCTGTGAAAGTTGTTTCTATTTTTAAAATCAAACTTTATTAGATGAATAAAATGAACAACTCAGGTGAGCAATCTAAACAGTATGGACTGAAGACAACCCTGACAGCAAGAGCAAACAATCAGATATCATAGAGATCATTACCGTCACAAAAAAGAATTAACAGATTAATAACTGCATCCATGCTTATCTATAAAGTATCCAAATCTGATAAGTATCTCTAAAATTACAAATTCAGGAAATCTAGAACCATAAATATAGTTAATTTGTTCTCACGCTTACAATCGAAGAAAAAGAAATAGTCACTTAAAAGAAAAGATTCTATTATGGGACAAAGGAGAGGTTGATATTAAGCTGAAAATGAACCCAAGGTCTCCATCTCTTCTGATCAGTACTTTCCAAATTAAGATACTTAAAAGATATTTTCTTCACATTGTAAATAAATTTAACTATTTCATACCAGCAGAGCTGGCTTAGAATTTGAGGTTTAAGCCAATGCTTTGTAAGAGCCTTTTATGCATAAAGAATTAATAGCAAAAGCCACTTAACATGACATTTAGAAAGTTTTGGGAAAACAGGCGGTATAGTCAATAAAATTAATTTGGGTGCCAGATTCAATTGTGGAGAAAAAATCTGCTCTGTGAAAGCTGATTTGGCAATATCTGAGGAAACTAAAAATAAACTGAGCATGAATCTAAGGATGTCAAAAATACACGTTTGCCAAAAACTATATGAGGAAATGTTTTCCCAACTAACAAATACTGCTGCTTTGAATTCAACCATCACTACAGGGAGCTACAGTTAAAGAAGAATTAATATATACTTGGAACTGCAAACCGAAGTACTATATGGGGTAGAAGTCTATGCATATTCTGACATTAGAAGCATGGAAAAAATAATGACACATGCTTACAAAGCCCTATAGTGACTCTTATGGCACACTGATGAGTCCAAATGAGGACGAAACACGTATCTGTGTCTGCTTTTCTCAGTCTTTGCTGCTTGTATTGTGAGGCCTCAATTCTGCTTAATGTTGAACCAGTCCAAATTAATTCATGGGCATTTGCATATGTTTCCCATGATGCTTTGCATTATTGAGGTATATGCAATTAGTGTTTTCTTTGAAATGTAGCTGTATGGCCTTTTTGAAAAGTTTTTGTATTTGGAAAGGGTTTATTTCTTGGCGGCTTTCATTCTCAAAAATATAGTGGTAGACAGTGACAAGAGGCACTACTGTATATGTAAGCAATAACACATGATGGGGTGTGGTGTATTCCGGATAAACACATGCCTAGGGGGTGTAGTGAAGCATGATGCCATAGGCTGAGTGGCTTACTGCCCCATGGCATGCATTTATCCAAAATAAGCCACACTGCGGAGTGTGTCATTGTGCTTATAAGATGGGTATCTGTTGAAAAACATGAAGATACTGAACAAATAAATTAATTTTCAAGGAAAAAAATAGAAATTTATTCAAGATATTCATCCACAAGAAAATATAGCTCCTAACTTGGATTATTTTTGGGTTGGGCAAAATAAGAAAACACATTTAAGTGATCAAAATGAACTGGCATGAAGTCTGGCATTTTTTATGTTTTTCTGGCTTCCTTTCTGTGCTTCTGTGTTGTTGCCATTATGAGGTGAATGGTGGCTGTTTTTCTAGCATTCTCATGTCAGGCTGCCACAGAGCTGTCTTGTGCTCTGCAGTGCCCAATCACTGTAACATTTCTTTAGGAGCTGCATTTATTGTTTGGGAGGTTTAAAGTTGAAATACTGCTGTTTTAATCATTTATACTGTCCTTTAAATGTCCTGACAGCTCATGACAGACCATGGCTTGGGGTTGGGGACTACAGTGAGGATGGAGGTGGTGGAAGATGTGGTTGTCATGCATTTGAAAGAATGAAAAAAAATACAAAATGTGATTGTGTTTTGGTGGAGCTGGACTTAGGGAGTTTACTGGGAAGCAGAAGGCTGTCTGTATTATTTTAGTGTGCCCTGTTGAAAACAGACTCTGATAGCAGAGCGTGGGTGTGGCGTGGAGGCTGGTAGTTGAAATCTTTTTTTACCTGTACAAAAAAAAATATTTGCGACAGGAATGCAGCGGTGCTTGTGCAGGTACAGTGAATGAACTGTTGCGTCAGTGATTTGGTGTTCGTTTGGGTCAGAAGTGCTGTGATCTGATAAATTAATGTGAAAACTGGGTAGTAGGGTGTCACAGGGTTATCTGTGTGATAGTGAGTCACTGGTTCTGGGTCTTTTTTTTGCCATGGTATATCTTAAATAAAAGACATACCTGGCAAAGGATGTCAGCCAATCAAATTTCTCCAGTCTGTCCTCCCATCTTATAAATCTGGATTTATCCCCTGCAGCCTTTCTAGTGCTCAGAGATTCCTCACACATGGGTTAGCCTCGTCCATCCTACTGGTGGATGCATGGTCGTTAATCTTTTGTTGCTAGAGGCCAAGCATCCAGCCCTGACAATCAGTCACCAGTTTACTTGATGCATCCCTAGAGGCTGGTCATGATTCTGGACCGCTCCCAAAACTCTCAGGTACATTTTCATACACTGTGTTGTTCCTACTTTCTTTTCCTAGCATACAAGCATGTCATCAGCTAATCAGCATTGGTTAATCCTAAGACTTCTTCCTTTTAACTCTCTACATTCCTCTCACATATTTGTAATGCAGTATGAGATCAGACCACAGTCAGGGGCACAACATTAAGCTGGACCCTCAAGCTGTGTTCTACCTTACACCCCTAGTTGGGACCCTCACACAGTGTACCTATCAGCAGCTACCTGAGGACTGGACCCTCATGTAGCATCCAGTCCAAAAGCAGGCAGCACTTGGGCAATGATTTTCAAGCAGGGCAGACATTAAGACCTAGGAAAGCAGTAAGCCCAGATGAACAGCCTATAAAACCCCTGAAGGTGTGCCACCTGGAAAACAGTGTAAATATCAGGGAGTCCATGACTGCAGCTCACACTCCAGACCACAATCTGATTATGCTTAGCTGCAGGATCTGGGGGTGGCTGCTATGATTCTGTGCCCCCGTAGCCACTCAACATTTTATGCTGGCAGTTCTTCTGCTCTCTTCAGGCTCTGCTCAGCTCCCTGGGCGATAGACTACTTTGTGCAGGCAGATTCTGCTGTATGTGCAGTTCACAGGGCACCATTTAAGACTATTGCCATGCTTCCAGCATGACCTCACCATCCTGGAGACGTCTTCTTTTATCCCAAGCCATAATCCCTGCAGGCTGACCTCTACAGCTCTGAAACTCTGTTTGAAACTGAAAACCTAAGGCTGCATTTTTAAAATGGCAGCTCTCATGAGAATGATGCTCAAGGATCCCTGAGGATCACAGGCCACCAAGTCGCAAATGGGGAAGGGGCACAAGCAAGGCAGGGCCCCAGGCCTGATCAGGGGGCATCCACTGTGGTTTGCTGGTGCCCCAGAGTCATTTGGGGCTGTTCTCAGTCCAAATCCAGGAAGTCTCACAGGATGCTCCAGTCTTGTGAAATCGCAGCCATTTTGGTTAATGTTCCCAGACAATCTCGTAGCACAACACCATGTTGGTGCAGTTCCAGGGTGGAAGCCATCTTGGGCAGGTAGGGAGAACCCAGAATCTTGTGAGAGATGGGATGTCCACAGTACTGGCTGCCTGGCATTAGCTGGTGAGCATCTTAGGTAGCTCTGAGGACTTGGGTTCCTGTGGTGGCCATTTTGTGTGGGTCTCAGGATAAGAAACAAAAAAAGTACTGCAAATCCTGGTACACAGTCTTCAGCCATAGGCCACACTTCACATTACCTGCCATAGTTGTACTGCTCTATGCTCTGTGACACAATGTATCTTTGTCAGGGGACATGTTTGTAATGCAGTTTTTTCTTGTTGCCCCCCTATAGATTCCTGAGTGACCAATAACTGCCTGCCATGCTTGCTTGCATTGAATGTGGCACCAGGGTGCCAGAAATACAAATGGGGGAGGCATTGTGTACAGTCTGCACTCACCCAGTCTCAAAATAGTGATGGCCCAGGAAGACCCTCACATCCCACAGCTCACATTATGCTGAACACCATGAAAGCTAGCCTTTTGTTCCAACTGCTGGACAAGTTGCAATCTCAGCAGCTGCAGAGTCCCCAGTCAGCTTCTGCAGGTAAGATCCTGGAGGAACCCCAGTCACAACACCTGCAGAAAAAATGGTGCAGGCAGAAGAGGCAACTGAGTCTGCCAAAGTCGATGAGTCAGACTAGGAACCTGACTACTCCTTCAACAGATTGTGTTCCCTAGAGGATGTGGCTGAACTGGTAAAGATGATAAGGGAGGCTCTGCAGATTCCCAAGAAGCAGGACGTCCCCCAGTCTGGGACAGATCCCCTTCTGTCCTTATCCCAGAGCCCAGTGAAGATGTTTCTCCCTTCCTGCCAAGCCCTTGACAGCATTCTGTCCAAAGAACATGTGGTAGCCAAGCCTACCAGGATCCTGGAAAAATGGATCATGCCAAAGATGTATCTTCTTTCAGAGGCTCACAGGACAGCCTGGTTGGTGCCTCCTAAGGTGGATATCCCAGTCTTGGCCATCACCAGGCAAACAGTCATCCTGAGGGAGAGCGAGGCAGCTTTAAAAGATGCCATGGACAAGAAGGTGGATAAGTGTCTGAAAAGGCTTCATGAGGTTATGGGGATGATCCTAACAGCAGACACAGCCATGTGGTACACCAGCAGAGCCCTGTTGAGATGGATGGAGGCCATTGTAGACACCATTCTGGACTCCTCTCTGCTCTCAAGAAGCGCTGGCTGCACCTTGTAGGCCATGAATTACAGAGTGTATGCCTCATCAGACATCATGAAGTTCTGCGCCAGGGCCTCAGTCATCACCAATCAAGCTAGATGAGCTGTATGGTTCAAACTGTGACAGGTAGATGAGGAGTCCAAGACTACACTCCTCAAGCTCCGTTCAAAAGGGGACAACTGTTCAGAGATTCACTCACATCTCTTCTCAGAGATTGGGTGGGGACCAAACAGTTGGTGGAAAAGAAAGACCCTTACCTCCCTTCAGCAAGGTCCTTTCCCCCCAAGTTCAAGAACTCATGAGGTCAAGCAAAATTGGCCAGAAATTAATCTCCTTGAGGAGGGACTTCCAAACCCCTTTTCTCCCCTCTTTCAGGGCTGCACAGAGTCAGAAGCAGTGCCAGACAAAAGGCCAACCTTGGCAGCATCAAAGGGGATTTCTCCAGTAAAAGTCAACGAGTTGTGGTGGGCCCAGGTGAACAGCCCTGCGACAGAGGGCAGACTCCAACTGTTCACCAAAGAATGGACCAAGACCACAATGGACAAGTGGGTCTAGGAGGTTGTGTCCCATGACTCTACCACAGAGCTCACACAAAAGACAACTGCACACAGACTGATGATGTCTCCAATGCCCGGGGAATGGGGCAAAGCCACGGCTGTCCAGCAGGCCCTACTCAACCTCTTAAGCAACCAGGCCATTGTACCCTTGCCACCAACAGCACATGACAATGGAGTTTACTCTTTATTCTTCATAGTCCCCAAGAAGACAGGGGGTTTCTGCCTCATACTGTCTCTGAAGTTCCTCATTAAGTTCTTGGTTTACAAAAAATTCAAGATGGAGACACTGAAGTCAAATTGCTGGCCATACAACCCGGCAATTTCCTCATGTCAGTAGACTTGAAGGACGCTTATCTCCACATTCCAATTCACCCCAGTCCCAAAGGTTTCTCAGATTCAATATCAATGGCCAACATTTTCAATACACGTCTTCCCTTTGGACTGACCTCGGCACTGAGAGTATTCACAAAGACTTGAGTGGTGATTGCCATGACCCTTCACAAGAAGGGGGCCCATGTTATTCTGTATCTGCATAATTGGCTCATATGAGCAAGATCCCCTGCTCAGACACACAAGAACACAGATGTGGTGATTCATTGCCTACAACAGCACAGCTGGGTCATAAACTGGGGCAACAGCTAATTAACTCCCACCCAACACATAACGCACCTGGACACAAGCATCAACACAGAACTGGGCCTGGTAACACCAATGGAGGAAAAGGTCAACTGCATAATACAGCTCCTTGGGTCAATACAGAAGCATCCCAACAGGCCAGTGTGCACATACCTGCAGCTGCTGGGGCTCATGGTGTTGATGATAGACATGGTGCCATGGGCAAGGCTTCACGTGTACCCACTCCAAAGATATGTGCTTGATGCATGGGACCAGTCAATGTAGAACTTTAAGTTCCAAATCACCCCAGGTGCAGATACTCTGTGAAGCCTCATATGGTGGGCAAACAAGCAAAATCTGATGAGGGGCATGCCACTGTCCACAGAGCCAATGGTAATGTTCACAGCAGATGCAAGTCTCCTTGGATGGGGGTGCGATGTTAGGCTGAAGTGTCACTCAGAGCAGGTGGTCCCACTCAGAGACCCGTCTGCCCATCAATGTGCTGGAGATGAGAGCAGTGCACAGGACACTGTTATTCTTCACCCTGAAGACTGTGTCCTAAGCGGTACTGATCAGAACTGACAACCAGGTCACCATGGCATACATAAACAAGCAAAGGGGTGATCCCAAGCAGAGCAATGCTAAGGGAAGCATTGAAGACCTTAAGATGGGCAGAAAAGAACCTGCTGGCCATCTTGACTACCTACTTGCCAGGCAAGCTGAACTCACAGGCGAACTGGCTCAGTTGAGTGAAACTAGATCAGACAGAATGGCACCTATCACCAGATGTGTTTCAGTTCCTCAGCAACAAATGGTGGCCTTTTTTAAGTGGACTTGATGGCATTTCACCACAACATGCAACTACCTCTTTTCCACTTCCTCTTCTCAGACAATCCGGCCAAGGAAGTCGGCACAATGGCAGAACAGTAAAATGTTGAAAAAGCCTACATTTTTCCATCCCTTCCAATGATTGCCAAGGTACTTCAAAAAATTGTCCCTGAATGTCACAGAGTTGATGATTCCTCCAGATTGCCTATGGAGGTCATGCTCCGAGCAATGTTGATCGACAGCTTTTCCCCTCACCCAGATCTCCTCAGCCAGGGACCAACTCAGAAGTCCTCAGACTGAAGGCATGGATGCTGAAAGACAAAGACTGTTGACTGAGGGGTACCCTCCCAGAGTGGTCGAGAGACTGTTGCAGTCCATAAGATGACTGACAAATCAAAGATACCAGAGACATTGGTGGTGTACAGCTAAGGGCCTGTCCCCTTCAGTGGCAGGCCTACCACAAATGTTTGATTTTCTCAATGATGGGACAGATAAGGGCTTTACCTTCTCCTTACTGTAAGTACAGGTTTCAACTATCTCTGCAATATGAGGTTCCCTTCCTTGGGGTTGGGCAGATAAGTGCACATCCAGATGTAGTCAGTCTGCTGCACGCAGTTCAGATTGCATCTCCCCGTACCCAATCTACATGCCCTCCACAGCAGCATAATTTGGTTCTGGATGGCCTTCACAAGCTGCCTTTCCTCCCAGACTCACCCTACTGGATTACCCTCTGAAAGCTTTTTTCTTATGGCTCTGTGCTCAGCCAGGTGAGTGAGCGAGTTGAAAGCACTGTTGTGCCATGAGCCATTCATTATTTTCTATAAGGACAGGATGTTTCTTAGACCAGTCCTGTCTTTCACTCTAGCCATGCTAGCAGATCTAGGTGCTCCTAAGGTGGTTCCACATCCACTGGACATGGTTTCCCTGATGCAAACTTATCTAGCCATGTCAGAAAGTTTCCTTAAGTCAGACAGGCTGTTCATCTTCTTCTCCAGCAAAAAGGTGGCCAGGCTGCTTCTAAAAATGTCATTGCTAGGTGGATATGAGCAATGATAATGACCACCTACCACAGGGCAGGCCTGGAGCCTCCTGTGGGCCTTCTAGCATATTCTACTAGGGCAATGTCCACATCTTGGGCATAGAAAGGGGGAGACTCAGTGTAGGCTATCTGTGCTGCAGCTACTTTGCCCTCTGTACATACTTTTGTCTGCCATTACAGGTTGGATGTTGCTTCAGCAAGCAGAGTTTTCTTGCCAGGGTTGTGCTTCATGCTGCTTTGGGTTCAGTGTAATGTCCTGTTCATCCTCCCACCTGGGGATTCTTTCTTGGTACCGCTACAAAAGTCCTATTTGTGAAGAATCTCTGAGTACTAGAAAGGTTGCAGGGGATAATGGTATTTACTCACCTGGTAAAGGTGATTATACCTACAGTACAGCCTTTATAGTGCTCAGAGTTCCTCCCAATTAAGGACGAACATGGGCCTTAGGCAACGAGAACCATAAGGGCATATTTGCCAGTTTATTATTTAGTTACAGCTACAGCTTATAAAAGTATTCGGTTATTATAACGTATGTTTTTTACTGACCCTATCCAGATATTCAATGTTATTAGTATTATTTTTCCTGATATTGATTTTTCTTTTTATTCAATATTGTTCCATGGCATTATCTAGGTAGTCACTGTTATCAGTAATACCTTTTGCTAACAGTGTAGCATTATCTATTGATAACAATTTTGTTATTTTTTGTTATGCACTTGGTATTGCAAGCTTATGCAATCTTCCAGTAAATAACATTTGCAGTGATTGCTGTTGATGGAGTCAGTCCTTTGTTGTTTGGCGCATTTTTTATTGGCATTGTTCTCTTTTCTCTGCTAGGGAAGTTTCTAACTGGAGACTGATTGTCAGGGCTGGAAGCTTGGACTCTGGCAGCAAAAGATTTATGATCATGCATTAGCCAATACGAGGGATGAGGCTAATCCATTTGTGAGGAATCTCTGAGCACTATAAAGGTTGCAGGTATAATCACCTTTACCAGGTCAGTAAGTACCAATATCAGAAATTCAACTGAAATGAATAGGGATTTCCTATGATGTACTATGATATATTTGGATATTTTAAATCATCATGTCACTGGCTACCAGTGTACTCTGTATACTTATGGACTTGACTTCATATACTACACGAATCTCCTACTCTAAACCCACCACTGCTTGGGAAAGCAGTGATTAGAGGGAACATTCTGTATGTACTGTAGTAAAGCGAAATGAACTTGCATCTCTTAGACAAGTGAAACCAAGACTATGGCTTGCAAAGAACAAACCATATGTAGATTTTGATGAATATTTTAAAGTGCTGATGGTGTGCCATGAGTAGAGAGTTATCTTTTCTGCAACTACAAATGATAGACACATGATTAGAGTTTTCATTTGAAATATTTCAGGGTAATGAACTACAGTATAGCTATGCAAAGGAATCATTAAAACTCAGTAACTGTAGTGGCAGCATCTCAAACTTTGAAAACGTGATGCTCGTTTTATTGCACTGCCCATATTATGAAAAGGCAAGACACACTGTACTTGTTTGGGAAATGTATAAGCAAACCTTTATTTGGACTAAATGAATTGATATCATGGTTAACAAATAGTAATTCACTACAAATACTTATAAGACTGGTAAATATTTTATGATACTTTGGAAAATAAGGAGTATGTGCAGTACAATGTAATCGAAGAAGAATGGATTCTGTCTCTTGCCAGTAATGTCCTATGTTGTTATTTTTTGACTATTCTAATGAATTTGCATCTTAGGTGATAATTGATTTTATTTATTGCCTTCCCAACTTTAAAATAACTTACTATATAACCTTGTCTGCTTTATTTTTGTTATAGTATGTGGTCAGGGCTTATTCTGAATGGACATCAGTGACTCTTAAAAAGTTGTGCATGTTCTAAAAGTTGCTGTGAACATTCTTAAAGTTGTTGTGCATGTTCTATCACCAAGTGCACCAGTGTTTCTGTTGTGCAGACTCCCACCTGGCACCTGCTTTCACTGTTACTCGGCGTGACTTGTATAGGCTGCAGTCTGCCTTCGCAACCTCCTTAGAGGCTTGTCATGCCCACCCTCAGTATGTCTGAGGGTTTCCCTTGAGCACAGTAGCATTAACCAGCCAGAGCCACTCCTTGATTCACACTCTATCATTCTCTCTTTCTTTAGTGGAATAGCTGCCACTGCTAGACTACTACATGAGGTTTCTGTGTGCTGCACATTGGTACGGTTAGAAAAAATAAATGATCATTGGATTTTATCTTTTTTTAATATGCACAGTAAACTGAAATATGTGCACTTACTTGGAAAAGGTGCTCCTCAGCTCTCTCCCTTTCTCTCTCGTCCCTTGCTAGTTCCGTCTATGGAACCATATAGTATAAAAAATAAAATATGGGTGACAATACGTAACTCACCTTTGTTTCCATGTCAGGGTTGAGACAACAGCATGGCCCTCTCAAGCTTCACTCTTGAGGTCCATAAGCTGTTATAACATGGGTTCATAAAATACTGTCTTCTGATTTGTCCAAATAGGTCACCTGACCATTGATTAATCCCTATATATACCCACAGTTGCATGTTCACAGGGCTTTATTTTACTATTTCTTTAGGTAAACCTCTAACATAACATTACCCATGTTATAAGAGGATTAACCCACTCCAGGGTATGGGTTTACTGAGCATTACTCCACAGGTGGGTGGTTGAAGTCACTCGGCTTCACCTCATGACTCCACCCCCCCAGGTTTGGATTAATGCACCGTAAACCCATACCCTGTTGTGGGTTAATCCCTTCTTATCTCTACCCCTCAATGGAAACACAGGCTTGTTGTATATGGTCACATATACATGCATTCCTTAAGTAATGTTACATGTTTGTGAAGGCCTGTGGGTGAACAAATAAACTTGTAACAATTTTAGTTTTAACATATTTGATTTTGACCTGTTTTATTTTCCTATGCACCTCTTTCTAATCTTTCTGAGTTTTAACCATATATTAAAGTTAAGCAGAATATGGAATTCCATATTTCAAAAAGGTAAGACGTACATACACACATATCGTCAACAGAATTCATGCAGATTGGTAATTCCACTTTGGAAATGCTTTTCAGATTTTCATTTTTAATTCCACAGAATTCCAAAAAGCATTTCTATGTAAACCATTAAATATCACTCAGCAGTTTATGTACACCATGGGCTGCAGATGACATGCAATAGTGACAGTTGTGGAAATTAAGGAGCAAAGAGATAAATTACAGAAGGATCTGGACAAGACACTACTCTGGAAAAAAATGTCATGAGGGATGTGTTTAAACTTGGATAAGTGCAAAGTTTTGCAGCTGGGTGGAAAAATACTTGGCTTCAATATTGCCTGGATGACTAAGTATTAAGTTGTAGCCAACCTGAAAAGACCTTTGAACTGTAGGGAAACAGAAACAAGAGCTAATAGAATCTTACAAAGTATAATGGGAGTTTTAGGTCAAGAAGAAGTCATAATGCTGCTGTATCAGAGACTGGTTAGATCAATTATTGACAACGGTTCCCAGTACTGGTGCCCTTATTTAGAAGAAAATAAAAATAAAACTGAGATAACACAGAAAAGGGATACAAAGTTGTTATGAAGCCTGGAAGAAATGCCAGATTAAAATAGACTGTCCAATTTCAAATTGATGAGTCTGGAATGAAGGTACATTGCTACTGATGTCTGGCATAGTTAAAGGCAATAGATGTTGCTCAGCTCTTAATCTGAAGTTTAAAGAGGGTGATTCTAAGACACAGGGCCACAGTTTACTGTATAACTTAAAAATGGAGCACTTTAAAATTAACTAGAGGACATTTTACAGTACGCAAAGGATTGCAGGGTCATGGATCAGCTTACTGGGTCATATGATTCACACCAAGGATAAAAGTACTTTCAAAAGGGCTATTGACAAAATGGTCCTGCATGGCTCTGACTTGAAGTTTAACCATTGAGTAGAGATGCAGCAAAATTTTATTTCGCTGGTGAAATTCTGGCAAAATTCATCAATTTCGCCCTGTGGAACATTTTGTGAAATTGCTACCTTGGGGCCAAATTTTGTCTGTATAGTTGTGCGGAATTTCACCCGTATAGTTGTGTTAAATTTTGTCCATATTGTGCAGCGAAATTTCACCTGTAAATTTTGCATCTGCTGGTAAGTTTCGACTTAGCATTTAACTAAGACAAAATTAGGAAGAAAGGCATGTCACAGGACTTGCTTTCTGAAGCAGACTGCAGGTCACATGTGTGCCTGTACCCAGACAGGAAGCTACTGAATCTACATCCTGTTCTTGCAGTTTGTAGGACAGAGACAGACAGTAAAGGAGACTGTGTGAGAGAGAAAGAGAGAGAGAAAAAAATATATAGTTTGGTGAATTGTGAGTGAGAGAGTGAGAGTTTGTGTTGTGTGTGTGTGTGTGTTGATTTTGAACTTCTGTTCATCCACTATTTCTCTATTTGACAAAAGTTTATCTTTCTCATGTTCTATTTTCTTTATTTATCTTGTGTGAGTGTGTGTGTGTGTTTGTTTCACTCCCCTCGCCTTTTTTTCACTTTTTCTTTAGTAGTTTAATAAAACTTTATTTTTAATAATGATGCAAGGGACTAGTGGTAGTGCGTCTGACTCTGGACAGAGTGGAAGGGAAGAGGATGCGTTCGCCTTAACAGGTGCACATTTATAAATGAGCCCCCCCCCCAGCAGCAGGAGCAGTTGGCCCTGGCCTGTGCCCCCCCCAACAGCAGGAGCAGGTGCTGGTTGTTGGTCCTGAACCAGCAGGTTCCCCTCATCCCCTGTCCACAGGTTGTTGGTCCTGAACCAGCAGGTTCCCCTCATCCCCTGTTCACAGGTTGTTGGTCCTGAACCAGCAGGTTCCCCTCATCCCCTGTCCACAGGTTGTTGGTCCTGAACCAGCAGGTTCCCCTCATCCCCTGTCCACAGGTTGTTGGTCCTGAACCAGCAGGTTCCCCTCATCCCCTGTCCACAGGTTGTTGGTCCTGAACCAGCAGGTTCCCCTCATCCCCTGTCCACAGGTTGTTGGTCCTGAACCAGCAGGTTCCCCTCATCCCCTGTCCGCAGCACTGTCAGCAGCAGGAGCAGCTTCCCCCTCCCAGCAGCAGGATGTGGATCCTGCCACATCCACCCAGCAGCAGCAGTCAGGCTCGGAACCCACTGCCCTCCCCCTCAGGAGGATCATGTGGCTCCTGTGTCTGCCAGCCCCCAGCCCCAGCATGATGATTTAGAGGGAGAGGCCTCCCCCGGGACATCAGCTTGCACCCTTCCCAAACCAAACATCATCACCAGTTTGGGCATGTTTTACTCCAAAGGCTGATGATGTAAGTGCAGTTGTCTGTAGCCTTTGTGGAAAAAATTTTAAAAGGGGGAAACTAGAGTCCCACTTTAGGACTTCTGGGCAAAGGAGCCACCTGCAGCACCACCATGCTGCAGAGTGGCTCTCAAAACAGTGACAGACAGCAGCAGCAGGAGGGAGCACTGAGTCTCAGGGGCACCATACCGGGGGGGGGAGGAGGTCTAGCAGCAGGATGCATCCAGAACAGCCAGAAGCATCCCCCACCCATGATGCACGATGGAGGACCCAGTGGCAATGCCCCTGCATCCTGCAGCCCCCCCCAAGTCAGGTGGTGGTCACCAAGGAAGACCGGGAGGCTGTGCACACTGAGGTGCAAAGTGTCCATCAGGACATTGACCAGCTTCACCAGGAGGTCAGGGGGGACCTCCACAAAATAACAGTGGACCAGAATAAGATGTTGGACCTCCTGTTTGAGCTCTGTAGTGGTGGTGGCACAAGTGGCAATGCACAGCAACAATGAATGGCCTGTGGCTGTGGTGGTGGGCTAGTGTTCCTTTCTTTTTTTTCTCCTTTATTTGTTTTTGTCACTCTTCTTGTTCTGCACCCCTCCCTTAAAAAAGACCCCCCAAAAAATTAAAAAACAAAGACAAATCTTTTCTGTCCTCTTTGTCTTCCGATCTATATCCTCTTGTTTATTTTAACTTTTCCAGTTGTTTATGTTCCCTCCATTTCCCATCTCCTTTCACGTATGAATATGAATAACTTTGTCCTCCTCCTGACCATGCATGTCCCCACTCCCTGGTTCCCACCTCCCCATCCCCCTATTGTAGTTGTAGTACCATGCCCATAAACCGTGTACCTTCCTGCTTTTATCTGACTCCATTTTTCTTTATATATTTCCTCCTTGCTCCTTCTGTCCTATCCACAAAGGTCAAGTAAAGGCACTTTACTATGAACAAACATATTTTCCAAAGCTATGTGAGAGTGAATCTTGGCTCTGCTCATGTAAAACAGGGCCCTCAGGTAACGAAATACTTCCCAAATAATGTGACATCAAATTGAGACTGAAATGCGCTGTCAGTCCTGATGTT
Source organism: Neoceratodus forsteri (assembly GCA_016271365.2). Lineage (NCBI taxonomy): Eukaryota > Metazoa > Chordata > Ceratodontiformes > Ceratodontidae > Neoceratodus > Neoceratodus forsteri. The sequence goes on from CM057453.1 coordinate 83,894,001, forward strand.
TAATGGTGCCCCACCAGCAACCAGACATTAAAATGCTGTTTTGGCCACTTTACAATTGTCTTTAGGCCCTATCTTGTTTCTGCCATTGCAGCACAGGCAGTAAATGTCCAGAAATGTTGCAGGAAGTGGAATCTGGTCTCAGCCATTATGTTTTATGGTGCCCCTCCCCCCCACTACCCAGACATTAAGTAGCTGTTTTAGGGCCTGTTTACCTAATATTTCTTCCTGAAACTCACTGCTGCCGGTTATAAACATGTTCCACAAGTCCAGAAATGTTCCCCAAAAAAATTGTACTGTACATTGAGAGTGAAATCAGGTTTGAGACATGCAGTTACAGGCTCACACACCCTGCAGACCCAAACGTACTGTTTTCTGCACGGTTTAAATGCTTTTCGGGCCTAAGTGTGTGGCTGCACATTCAAATCATGTCCTACAAGTCCAGAAATGTTTTCCCAAAAATTGCACAGTACATTGAGTGTAAAATCAGGTTTGAGACATGCAGTTACAGCCTCACACCCACCCTGCGGACCCAAATGTGTTGTTTTCTGCACCGTTTAAATGCTTTTTGGGCCTAAGTCTGTGACTGTGCATTCAAATCATGTCCCACAAGTCCAGAAATGTTTCCAAAAAGATTGCACAGTACATTGAGAGTGAAATCTGGTCACAGCCATGATGTTTTATGGCGCCCAACCTTCACCCGGACCAAACAATGCTCTCTGGTCCACCGTCTACAATTATTTTTGTCTCACATCTTGTTTCTGCCACTGCAGCACAGGCAGTAAATGTCCAGAAATGTTGCAGAAAAAATGGTACATTAAATTGGAAGTGGAATCTGGTCTCAGCCATTATGTTTTAGGGTGCCACCCCCACCGCCCAGACATTAATTAGCTGTTTTAGGGCCTGTTTGCCAAATATTTCTGCCTGAAACTCATTGCTACCGGTGCCAAATAGGGCCTACAAGTCCAGAAATGTTTACCCAAAAATGTGACATCAAATTGAGACTGAAATACACTGTCAGTCCTGATGTTTTATGGTGTCCCACCAGCAACCAGACATTAAAATTCTGTTTTGGCTACCATTTACAATTGCCCTATGTTGTTTCTGCCACTACAGCACAGGCAGTAAATGTTCAGAAATGTTGCAGGAAAAATGGTACATTAAATTGACACAGAAATCTGGTCTCAGCTATGATGTTTTTGGGCGCCCCAACCACCACTCCGACCAAACGATGGTCTTTAGGCCCTATGTTGTTTCTGCCACTATAGCACAGGCAGTAAATGTCCAGTAATGTTGCAGAAAAAATGGTACATTACATTGACACAGAAATCTGGTCTCAGCCATGATATTTTAGGGTGCCCCCCCACCACCACCAGCACCCCAGACATTAAATAGCTGTTTTGGGGCCTGTTTGCCAAATACTTCTTCCTGAAACTCACTGCTGCTGGTGCCAAACAGGGCCTACAAGTCCAGAAATGTTTATCCAAAAATGTGATATCAAATTGAGACTGAAATGCGCTGTCAGTCCTGATGTTTTCTGGTGTGCCACCACCTCAGGGACCTGAAAAGGGGTGCCAACATGCAGAGAAAATGAATTTCTCCTGCAAAATGCTGCTGCTGCTACTTGCAGTTCTTTTGTCCTGTAGCTGCTGTTTCAATTGATTGACATAGAAATGTAGAAGTATAATTTCCCTATCCCTTTGCTGCTGTACTGATTGTCTAGCTGTGTTGACTGACTGTCTCTGTGGTAGTACCTTGCCTGGTGGCGGGGTAGTGAATGAAATTTTGGGACACAGTAGTTTGCTGCCTGCTGCTGTCTATGACTACAACTTTCCAAGTTGCCACAAGAACTACTGTTCTGAATGGTTGATGCCTGGTGGATTATCCTCACACAGTGCATACTGCTGCTGCAGAACATGTAAGTATCTGTCTTGTTTTTCCTGTGCAGGGTAAGGGTGTTGGTGGGTTGGTATTATGGCATATTGAGTTCTAATATGCTTGTACTGCTCTTATATTATTTTTCAGTGTGCTGTGGATGACACCATCATGCCAGACCATGAGGGGAAAAGTACTGAAATTTTATACATGCTGCTGGCTGTTGAACCAGATCTGGGGGTTTTATTTAATTGTGTGATGGTTCCACTTTCACAGTCCTTGAGGTATTTCTTCATTTTTTATGGTTCTGTTGGGGGGTGGGGGGGTGGTCACAGGTGCTGGGGGGGAATTTTCAACAATCATCAACATTTTTTTCTTAATTCTTTTCTTATTTCAAGGTACGGAGTGCTGATAGAGGAAGGGGAATGTCTGCTAGTGCTACTGTGCTTCGTCAGACTTTGGTCTGGATTGGAATCGCGTGCACCACACAACATGTTCCTGTGGGGAATGTCCTCAGTTGAATGACATCACATCACGGGGTATGGTAAGTATACATTTTTTTCTCTGTTTCTTCTTCCAACTAGTAAGGTAAAAGCAGGTATGCAGATTGATTAGCATCCAACAGTTTTTCTTATCTTTGGTCTTGCTTAGGTCATTTTCCTCTGTTTGAGGTTTCATCGTATGTCATATCTTGATGACTACATGATCAATCCAGGCCATGCAGGAGCTGTGTTGTGTCATTGGAAGACAGGGGTGTTGCTTGAACTGCAATGTTGGCCACTGGACTGGTGTCCATACCATTACCATTAATGAGTAATCACCACTGCCACCCGCATACAGGGAGGAACTATATGCGAAAAGAGATGGTTGATATGGTGTTTAATAAATAATTAGGTGGAGGGGGTTAATGTCTTGTCTACTCAATGGGGATTGCATAGCTGCAATAATCATGAACATTTTGAATCCATTAAAAAGTGAGGACAGCTGGACACTCACCCTGCCCTGAACCCCCGACCATTGCAGTTTTGGTGTAACTAACTTGGCACTATAGCATAAGTAACCTTTTGGGGGATTTGATGCTGTGTTGTTAGCTCTTCATGATTACTTTTGTAATTAATGACTCGCATCATGAAATATGGCCACTATTCACCATTTCTCAAAATGTGTTCGACTTGTGGTGTTAACTGTTGAATAAGCATGTTACATTTATATGCTACCTGTACACTTGTCTAGGAGCCAGTTTTCTTGTACATGTCACTGATACTAAGTGGCAGAAACTTTTTTTTCAGTTGCATGGAGTGCATGGGTGCATCAGGTCAGATCAGGTGATGAGATGGGGCAGTGGGGCAGTATGGAATTTGCCATCCTGGGCACTTTTAAGGACATCAAGGCAACATATCTTTCTGTAAGATGGTGGGCTGATATACAGTAGTCACTATGAAAAGTAAGATATTTTTTGAAGAAGAACATTATAACTGTAATCATGCAATTGCAAAATATTTACAGTTATGGTAATTACATTGCTGCTGCTTTATATAGGCTTGTGGCCTTGGGGGACTGGTGGTGAGGTGACCAATCAAAGGGTTATGGCAAAGGGTGATGAAATGGAACTTATACACACTACAGGCTGCAGAACATAAGAACATATTTCCATAACCAAGCCAGTGGTACATAGCTAAAAATAAGGTGTAACATACACACCCCGGCCAGCAACCATGCTGAGTTGAAAGTTGTTGTTGAGGGGGGAGGGGCAGGCCTTGGAATAAACTCAGCCATTTTCAACATTCAATACCACATCATCCAAGAAGCACCCCTCACAGTTTTCAAGACTGGAGTTCTTATCAGGTGGGAATTCTCTCAACATTGCTGCCTCATCCACGTCGCTGCTGATGGATGCCTTAGTCAAGGGATTGTCATCATCCTCGACACCAAGACACAGTTCCTGTGGCAACACCACTGACATCTCTGTGTTGTATGGAATGTGTATTTCATTCATTTTGATGAATGTTAGCATGGACACATTCTTGGGTGACACATTGGTCCTATGGTCACTCACAAATGCCCCAGATGCACTAAACACTCATTCCACAGTGACACTGGATGGTGGGCGGGTCAGATATTTCACAGCAACTGATATTAGTGCTGGCCATTCAGTCATTTTACTGCTCCAGTACAACAGTGGCTCATCAATAATGGCAAGGTGCTTTGGGTCCCCCATGTAGGCCTCCACCATTTGTTCTACTGCTCGGAGTCCAGCTGTCTCATTTGTCTCCTCCTCCTCCTCCTTTTCATCCATATCTTCCACTCCCACCTGAAAGAGAACATCCCAAATGGGATTGCTTGCTGTTTTCTGCTCCACCTTGTCAATTTTCTCTGATTGGGTTCTCTGAGAGCCACTGGTGGTGGTAGCAACACCCATTTTTGATGCAGTGTGTGCATTTTTCATTTGTGCAGCATGTACCAATCTAATAAGGTTCTCTGCCAACTGTTGTACTCGCTGATAACCTCCTTCAATTATAGAGGGCAGGCCATGTTTGTAGCGTGGATCCAGCTTGGAGGCGATTGCAAAGTCAGCTGGCTGTAAAATGTCAGATACATGGGTATTTGTGTCCAGCACATGGAGCACGTGATCCATTAGATCACAAGTGCCATGATCTCCACTTGCCTCTGTCTGGTGTCGCACATTCACTAGTATCTGCCTTAGCACACGTATGAGGTGTATGGACTGACTTATACAAGCAGTATCCCCACTCACTGCCTGTGTAGCATGCTTGAATGGACAGAGAATGCATATTAGCCCATCAGTTTGGTGCCACTGCTCTTTTGTTAGAATGATGGACACTCCAGCACTGTCACAGGTGGTGTGCAAACAGCAAGTATTCTGACACAGCCTTATACCAGTGTAGAGGCAGATGGTTATTGCACAGTAGCTCATGTAGATGGTCATGGGCCTTTGCAGAATGGGCAAAGTGGACACAGATGCGACGGACAACAGTAACCATTTTCTTAATGTCCATATGGTTGAGAAACTGCTGAACAACAATGTTAAGGCAGTGTGCCAGGCAGGGCACCCTGAAAAAACACCATTGCTAATGCACTTCACTACATTGGAGCCATTATCACGTGCGATGAATCCTGCTATGAGTGACTGTGTGTGTGTAGCCACCCATTAATCTCGTCCAGCAGAAGATGAGGCATTTTCGCAGCCGTGTGTGAACGTGTGACACTTGGGCATAGTTAGAGATGCATGCTGCAGAATACCAGGTGTGTTGCTACAACCAATATTTTGCTTCACACGTTTTGCCAGGCCCAAAATCAAGTACTGCACCAGGCAACTGTGCCCAGTGTACTGTTGTGCACAGATATTAGCTTGCTGCTGTTTGTACACTGATCCACATATCCATGCTAAGGTGGATATAGTGTGATGCACTATGCTTCAGTGCATGTCTAATGTAACAAGCAACTCTACTGTTCAGCTCTGGCATGGCACACTTACTAAAATAGGTTTGTGATGGAACTTGCCATTTGGGGCAGGCACGGGCCATCAACCTGTGGAAACCAGCATTCTCTATGAATGAGAATGGCAACAGGTCAATGGCCAGCATTTCAGCAGTGGCAGCATTTATCTCTCATGCAGCAGCATGATTGGGGGGGGACTTTGTCTGCTGCTCAAGGATGGTCTTCAGAGTGTGCTGCGTCTTTGGGGCTATCTGTCCACAATGCTGTTCTTGTGGCAGCAATGATTTTCTTTTAGGACTAACAACTCTTGACTCTTGGCCGGGCAGTGTAGACCACATGAAGCCAGTTATTTTGGTTGCTTGTGGGTGTGGGGGTGGTGTACTTTTAAGACTTGTGGGACTGGGACTTGAGCCACCACTGCTATGTCCACTACTAGAGAGAGCAAAGGATTGCTCACACTCCTCCTCCACCACTGACCCACTCTGCACTCCTTCCTCATGTTCTTGCTCTACTACATGCACCTTGCTACCAACAGCTCTGGCATCCTTCCAGTGTTGATGCCATCTCAGCAGGTGCTTGTTTTTCAAGTGGGCATGTTGGCCACCAGTGCCTATGTGGCTTCCCTTTTTCCCCTGACTAACATGGGCTTGACAAAGTTGGCATATTGCTGTGGTCTCATCAGCAGAATCTAGCACATAAAAGTCCCAAACTAGGGACTTTTGACCTCTGGACTTCAGATGCTTCTGAGTCTGGGATAATTCAGAAACAGGTGTGGAAGTGTGTATTTTTGGGGCTACTTTCATCATTTCAGTAAAACTACATTTGGATCAAGGGGTTACTTGACTGCTTGGAGGTTTGCTTATAGGCTTGGTGACAGACTGACCCACCATGGGCTGTACCTGATGATGTAAATGGCCTACATCACCCTTGACCTTTTTTAACTGAGGCTTCCATGTGGGATCATCCCAGTCATCATTATCATCATCATCATCACCACCAATAGCGATGTTGTCCTTGTCTTCTTCCTCCTCCTCCCCCATCACTGTCTTCTTGGAGGACGGCATCTTTTTCTTTCTCTGCAACTATCTCATGGGGCTGACTATCCTTATCTCCAGGACTATCAGACTCTTGTTGAACACTAAAATCACCAACTCCTGCAGGAACATGAACAGTCATACTGACAGACTTATTATCACCCTACTCTGAGTCCTGAACCACTGTTATTGTGCTGGCATCAGTGCCTCCCTTCTTCTCTCTGTCAGCATCCCCCACTAGCATGGCTGCAACAGTCTGAGTTTTAAAAAAGTAAGACACAAGTATACCTGACCCAGTTCGGCCACCAGTTCCCTTTGCCGGTTCCTGCAGTGCCAGGGCCCACATTAGAACTTGAAGACAGTGATGCAGACACACCTGTGCTTTCACTGCTATGGGGAATTGGAACTGAAATTGCACTTTTGTTCAGCAGACTTCTTAGCTCCCTCATCCCCCCTGCCACATTTCCCCCCTGTACTTGGTCGCTTCTTACCAGGCATTTTTGGTGACTGCTGCTTCAAAGCTTTGCCTTTCTGTGGGAGTATATGAAGAAAGGATGTATTACTACTAACTGTGTGAATGACACCTCACCCGTGAATTATGAAGTCTCACACCTACAGTACTGGCTTCCTTAAAAGTCCAAACACAATCAGGACTGGTACCAACATTTACAGTACAACTAATACCATATATGGTGGGCAGCCTAGTCTAGTAAAAAACAAAAAGGTAACTTTTTTCCCCAAATAGGAAGGAATTAAAGAAACACACACAGGGAAAAAGGGCACAAATGTCCCACTTTAAATACAGATTACATGTGTCTCTGGACAAATAATGTACTGTAATGTGTTATTACTCAGTACCACAATTTGTTTTTTATATGCAGGCAGAGACAACTATAAAACAGCAACAAAGGAAATTAGTACCACACAATATGTTAGTGGTCTGGATGGGAGAGATCAACAAGAAATCTCTTGAAAATGACTATTTTAATATGCACTGTTTTATAATGCACACATCAGGTGAGACACAAACAATGCTATAACAGAGAAAGTGTAATGTATGTAAGTTAACTAAACCAGGAACACTTCGCAGTGTGCAGAGTCAAGCTCCAGCAATAACATACAGGGGAATAATTCAACAATGCAATGTGACTGTAAATAGGCAAGTTCAAGTGATTGAGTAGATGTACTTAATACAACAGTTGATTTTCAAAGTTTTAGTAACACAAGTTAACACTCCAGCTAACAGAACTAAACACAAAAAAATTAAAGAAAGGATCAGCTATGTGTGTTTAAAACTTTAGAATTCACAATCAATTCACAACTAATAGTAGAAGAATGATACATATAACACAGCTAACAGTGGCAGGAACTCTCTCAAACAGAACAGAGAAACTTTTTAGAGAAAATAAATTGCAAGATATAACAAAATTAATAAGACATAACAGTAAATTAACTCACAATTGTGAGTAAATATCAATCTGCTTGGCTAGAAATAGCCTGCACTACTTTACACTCCTACCCTACCCCACACAACTTTTTCAAAGACAGAGAGAAAAGTAAACTTAATTCAAACTATGTATTATACAAAAATTCACAACATTAGAAAATGTTCCCTAGTACAAGCACAGTAGCACTAGGAAAAAACTTTATATTTTGCAGCAATTAGCTCTCAAAAACAGGTTTTAGCTATGTTTTCAAAGGGTTTATTGGCTCTGATGCACCACAACACACTGCTCTCTGACTCAACACGCAGCAGAATGAGCTGGAAACGAGCTACACATGAATTTTGGCCTATATACACACAATGTATTGAACAGTTCACTTTTGAACCAAAATTTCGCTAGCGAAATCAAAAGTTACACTAGCGAAATTCCACCACAAGATGAGATTTGGATCACTGGGTGAAATTGTCATGGTAAGCAACATTTCGCCATTATGTGAAATCAAGAAAACAGGTGAAATTTCATTTCACATAGGCGACAAATTTTACATAATTGTGGAATTACACAACATATTTTGCCAGGTGAAATATTTCAGTTTCGCACAACACTACCAATGTGTAGTGGGGAGAAGTATTATGTGCCCTTGGCCTACTAATGCTCAAAGACCCATAGTATAAACTGTAGTATATTACTAATCCACAGTTTAAAAAAACATTCTCCCTTTGGAATTTCAGAATTCTGCTTCTGCCAGATTCTGCAGAATTAGGCAGAATTTCCAAAATTCTGCAGAATTTTTGTGAAAGTAAAATTTAAAATTCTGCACAGCTCTACCAGATATCTTCATCTGATGTTGTATGTCTTTTTCCACCACAGACTTATCTTTACTCATTAATTTCAGTAGTGAGTCTGACCCCCAAGGCATGGGAAGTTTTCTAACACATTTTCTTTTAAATTGGACATTTTCTTTGCAAACATTTACAAAACTGGTAGAACATTTTATAATTGCTATATCAAGTTCCAGAATCAGAAACAGTCGGTCCTAGCATTACTGAGCAATACTATTTTTAAATCTGTTTTTGTAAATTTTTTAAAACATCTCACTTTTTAAAACTTTGACAAAAAAGTCTATTCACTATGCATGAGTGTTCCTTTTTAATCACCCAGTCATATTGGTTCCAAGTGAACTTGGCTGAATGTGAGTATTAAGGATAATCAGCGAAAGATGAAAATCCGGGGTCATAAGGCTCAAAGGGGAGAAAGGGAAGTGTAAGCAGGGAGACCTAGAAAAGGCTGAGATAGTGAATAAATATTTCTGTTCACTAGTCATGGAAGAGAGGAAGGATCAGGGACCACAGTTGGGCAACAGAGGCACAAGTGGCGGGGGGAGGTGTACACCAGTCCATTCGCAGTTAAGAGAGTCCTAGAGGAGCTCACAAAACTGAAGATGGATAAAGCAATGGGGCTAGATGGCATACACCAATGATACTAAGGGAGCTGCATAGGGAGTTACCTGTTAGCAGCACCTATGGCAACAATGTTCACTGAGTCACTCAACACATGAGTGGTTCCAGAGGACTGGAACAGGGCACATGTAGTCCCTTTGTACAAGAATGGTAATAAGGAGGAGGTGGGGAACTATAGGCTGGTCAGCCTCACCTCAGTAGTAGGTAAAATCATGGAGGCACTGCTTAAAGAAAGAATAGTGGCACACCTGGAGTCCAACAGTGCCCAGGATCCAAGGCAGCATGGATTCACAGCAGGAAGGTCATGTCAGATGAATATGATAGACCTTTTTGACTGGGTGATGAAGGAAGTTAATTGGGGGGTGGACATCGCCTACCTAGATTTCAGCAAGGCCTTCAACACTGCCTCACATGAAAGGATGGTTAATAAGCTGGGTAGTCTGGGCATGGGGCAAAAGGTGGTAAGCTGGTTAGAAACTGACTAATTTTAGAAGGCAGAGGGTGATGGTAAATGAGATCCAAACCAGAAGAAGGGGGTGACCAGTGGGGTACCACAGGGATCAGTCCTTGGACCAGTCCTGTTCAATGTCTTCTTTCGTGACGTTGTGGAAGGGCTGGAGGGAAAGGTCCACCTGTTTGCAGATGACACCAAGACCTGCAACAGGGTAGGTACTCCAGATGGGATGGAGACAATGAGGAGGGACCTGGGAAGCTTAAAAAATGGTCTGAGGTGAGGCAACTGAGGTTCAATTCAAGGAAGTGTAAAGTTATGCACTTGGGGCAAAAGAACCCTGTGAAGGGCTACAGGATTGGAGGGGAGAGGGTTTGCTGACAGTCACCAAGGAAGAAAGAGACCTGGGTTATTATCTCAGATGACCTAAATATGTCTAAGCAGAGCACAAAGGCTGCAGGGAGGGCCAATGGCATGCTGGGCTGCATAGGCAGAGGTATCACTAGCAGAAGGTGGGAGGTCATGATGCCATTGTATAAAACTCTAGTGAGACCTCACCTAGAGTACTGTGTGCAGTTCTGGAGGCCACACCTTTGTAAGGACATTGACAAGGTGGAGGTGGTCCAGAGAAGGGCAACTAAGATGGTACAGGGCTTGCACCACAAAACATATGAGCTGAGATTAAAGGATCTTAATATGCACTCACTGGAGGAGAGGAGGAATGGGGGGACATGATCGAAACATTCAAGCACCTTTAGGGCATAAACAAGGTATGGGGGACAGCATCTTCCAATATAGGAGGAGTACAAGAATGAGGGGCCATGATATGAAATTGGAAGGTAGCAGGCTTAATGGAAATGTGAGAAAGTTTTTCTTCACAGAGAGGGTGGTGGACACATGGAGTGGTCTGCCACAGGAGGTGATGGGAGCGATCACAGTGGAGGGATTTAAACATGCCTGGGACAGGCATAAGGGAACTTTGGCAGTGGGAAGGAGTGGAAAAAAGCCATTGACCAGATGGGGTCAGGGGTTGCAAACAAGTATAGGGCTTAAGGGCAGACTGGATGGCCCTGGCAGTCCTTATCTGTCGACAAGTTCTATGTTTCTATGTTTCTAAATGAACAGTCATAGACCTGCAGTGTCAATGAAGATGCCAAGAAAAAAAGTGGTAGAGTTCTGTTTAATATAAGAGAATAATTATACAATGGTAAGAATAAATGCTGAAACCCGACTGGTCAGCCAAGATCTTGACCCGTGATGTTTTCTCAGCAAAACATCACAGATCTAGTCCCAGTATGCACACAATGGCATCAAATGTAAAAGAAATCATTTCACATGCCATGCCCAAGTTGCCACGCTTTGCATGGCTATTTCGGTTTAACCTGCTAATGGGGTAGGGGGGCCAGAGACCCCAAACACTTCAAGATGGGGAGGTCAGTGTACCCCCCCACAAAGGCAGTGGCATGCAGGTGGGAGGGGGACAGAAAGACAACCAAGGTTAGGGGATGAAGAGGAGGGTATGAGAGATGGGCAAAATAAAGCTAATACATGAAAGAGGCAAGGTGGTACAGACCCAAAGTGGAGGGTGGTGTTGCTTGATGCTCACAGTCTCAGCAACAAGATGGCAGAAATGCAAGCCCTTAGTGGAAGGTAATGTAGACATAGCAAAAGTTACCAGGACCTGGGCACAGCACACCATGACTGAGAGCTCTTGATCCCAGGATACAAACTCTACAGAAGGGACAGAGAGATAGGAGAAAGGGGGGGGGGCAGCATACATCAGGGAGATAATAACATGCATGAGAGAGAAGAATGAACAGGGCAAAGTGGAAACACTGTGGCTCCAACTACAGGCTAAAAGGGGAGGAAGAATGGGAGTGGTCTACAGACCATTAAACCAGGATGAAGAAAGGACAGAGAACTTTGTTCACAGTTGCTGATGGCAGCAGAAAAGGGGAGATGATGATGGTGGTGGGTTTAATCTGACTGAAGTGGACTGGCCTATACCGGCCACATCCTGCACCAGAAGTCAAGAGATCCTAAATATGATACATTAATGATTCATGACCCAGGGTGTTCCTGATCCCACCAGGGAGGGGGCAGTTCTTAACCTAGTGCTCACCAATGGGGAGCACATGCAGGAGTTAGAGGTCAGCGAACCTCTGGGTGGTAGCACCCAAAGTACAGTGTGTTTCAGTTTGGACATGAGCAGGGATAATAACCCCACCAAGACTAGAATGCTGGATTTCAAGTGGGCAAATTTTAAGTGGATGAGAGAGGTGCTAATGGTATACCTAGTGGGCATTGAAGAGGACATAGGGGTGTACCAAACATGAGCCATCATCAGAGAGGCAGTTGTAACAGTCACAAAGGATTGTATCAAGCTGAGAGGGAAGAAACTGGGGGCCAGATCACCAAGTTGGTTTAGCTATGAGATGGCCAGAGCATTGAAGGAAAAAAGGCAGATCTACAGAAAATTTAGGAGAACAGCAAGGAAAGAAGATGATGAAGAATACCTGAGGCTGATTAGGGTGGCAAGAAGGGAAGTGCAGCATGCTAAGGTGTAGAAGGAGCTCCAAACCACTGAAGGCATAAAGAAGGAGGAGAAGGCATTCTTTTGCTACAGTACATGTGAAATGAGGGACAAAACAGAAACAGCATAGTTAGGCTAAGGAAGTGGGATGGATGGGTAGGTGAAGACGTGAGCAAAGCAGAAGTATTAAATGAACACTTCTGCTCTGTTTTACAAGGGAAAAGGATGGACCATTGCCACATGGGGGAGTTGAAGGGAGGGAGGGAGGGTCCTGGGGGCCTGAAGCAGTAATAGAGACTGAAAGAGTGAGGGAGGGAGGGGCTACTGGCACTGAAGGTGGAAAAATCCCTGGGACCAGATGGCATACACTCTAGGGTGCTGACAGAGCTGGCGGAGGAACTGGTAAGGCTGCTGGCTGTTCTCTTTAATTGATCTGTGGAGTCAGGCATAGTGCTGCTGGAATGGAGAATGGTATATATGGTGCTCTTCCACATGAGTGGACCCAAGAATGACCAGGGGAACTATAGGCATCAGTCTAACTTCAATAGCATGTAAACTCATGGAGACCATACTAAAGGAAAGGCTGGTGAGATACATTGAGGAGAATGGGCTACAAAATGGAAGGCAGCACAGATTTGTGGCTGGCAGATCATGTCAAATGATCCTGATTGAATTCTTTGATTGGGTCACAAGTTTGGTGGACAGAGGCCAGGCAATGGACATCATATACTTGGATTTAACCAAGGCTTTCAATTCTGTACCACACAGGAGGCTGATAATGAAACTAGTGGATCTGGGGGGGGGGTAGAAAATGGTTAGGTGGGTAAACAATTGGTTAAGTGGCAGAACCCAGAAAGTAGTGGTGAGGGGGAGAGTTCTCCAGCATCAAGGAGGTCACTAGTGGGTCCCGAAGAGATCAATGCTGGGGCCAGTGTTGTTCAATGTCTTCATAAGTGACACCAGGGAAGACATTAAAGGGAAGATGTGCCTGTTTGTGAATGATACCAAACTCTGTGGGAAGGTAGACACAAATGAAGGGTACAGGACTAGAAGAAGGATCTTGGTAAACTCTAGAGACAGTCAGGAATCTGGCAATCTGGCTTCAATGCCAAAAAGTGCAAAGTGATGCACATAGAGGCCAGGGGTTCTACCACGCTGCAGTGACAAAAAGTCACCGACATCCATCACATGGACAGACACAGGCCAACTCTCTGCATTGTACTGTTGGTTTGACAATGTGTTTTCTTTGGGGGGCTGTGCCCCTGAACCCCCATGTGGGGGGCTCTGCCCCACCCCCTCCCGCTATTAAGATAACCAACTCCAAGTTGGAGTTGTTTTGGGGAAGGGGCGAAATACCAGGAGATGCAGTGCTGGTGTACAGCAGGGATCATTACAGCAATCTGCCAATTTCTGTCACTGTAATGATCCTCGCTGTTTAGGTGTCATTGTTGTGATGGTATACCGGGGTGAGAAATCCTAGGAAGAAGTATTACCTGGGCGGGGGGATTGGGTAGGTGCTTCAGAGGAATAAAAGGATCTGGAGGTGGTGATTACTAGAAACCTAAAGCACACCACTCAATGCAAGAAGGCAGCAGCGAAGGCTAACAGGATGCTGGGATGTATTGCAAGGGTATTCAGTAGTAGGCTGAGCAAGGTCATTTTGCCACTGTACATGTCAATGGTAAGACAACATTTAGAATACAGGGTAAGGTATTGGCATCCATAACTTAAGAAATAAATCAGCATACTAGAAGGGGTCCAAAGGACAGCAAACAAGATGATCGATGTACAATAGAATAGGTCCTAAGAGGAGAGGCTGGGAGCCCTAAGGATGTACTCCCTGGTAAAGAGGAGGGAGAGGAGTGATATGATAGAGACATTCAAATACTTGAAAGGGATGAACAGAGTGGAAAGAGAAGATCTCTTTAAAATGAGTGACAACAAAATGATGAGGGGCATAGCTTAAAGTTGATGGGGGGAGATTTGGGAGGGATGTTAGGAAGCATTTGTATATGGAAAGAGTGGTGGCCACAAGGAATGAGTTGCCAGAAGAGGTGGTCTTAGTAAAGACAGTGGAAGTCTTTAATAGGGCCTGGAACAAACACATAGTGAACCCGTGGGAATGAAAAGGGGAGAAGGAAGGAAGGGAGGGAGGGGATGACATGGGAGGTGGGGTATGGTCATTGGCATAAGCCATGAACCCCGCATCACTTACCAAGCAGACGCAATAGACCATTTTGGCCTTCTTCTGCTTGATTTTTTCATGTGTTCATATTCTACCTTTTGCTAGGACTTAAAAATATTTTTAATCATAAATCCCTAAATCCCACTGTCTCAAATCAATCCCCAAACCATCAAAAACAAAACTAATTTCTCTACATGACACACATTTCATGCCATTTCAGGAGAGAAAAACAAAACTCAAATGAAGCCATCATTGTCATTGATTTTAATTAAACAGAACCCCGCTCATTCCCTGTCCCAAACAGAGCGAGCACATTTGCTTTGGAAATGCACATGGTGCTCCACTTACTCAGACTGTGCCAGTTTCCCTTTTCCCTTTTATTTCTCTCAGTGCAAACATGCACCTACTGTACCGGGAGGACCATAGACACACCCGAACTGTCACCATACCAAGTGTAATCTTGAGAGCACGCTGGGCGTTGCAAGTGTGCAAATATTAAGGACAAATCTGCAGCTTTCATCTAGCTGACAAGAGAGAAAAAGAGAAACATATAGTGAGAAAACTCTGGGTGGGGGTCAGAGATGACAGTTGAAACAGCCAGATTACAAGTAATTAGATAGAGAGAGAGAGAGAGACTGGGATGGGGTAAAAAAAGCCAAACTAACATCACAGTAGTTCCAACTACACACCAACTCTACCTATTGGCCAAAACAAGAAATCAGCACTATTTTTCCCCAAGTATAGTTACCTATGGAAAAAAATTAGTAAAAATCTGGCTTTAAAAATACTTTTCAGTCTTTTTTCCCTTAAATGGGCCATTATATAATCACAATAATACACTTCAGAGTGTGTGTTGTGGTGGGATAATGCTACTTCTCAGGTGTTGGCCTTTTGCCCAAACAACTGAGGCATGGCAATATCCCAGCACAACACACACCATGTCATGCATTTCTGCTTAATTGCAGTCTACTCAATGTGTATCAAACACCTTAACATTTGGCTCAGACATCAAATAAAAATATTCCCTATCTTAGAATAATTCCAGCACAGTGACTCATTTAGTGAGCAGGGGGAACTCAGCTAACTGTATTCTCCACACAGGAGAACCTAGACTGGGTTTCCATAGTGACCGGGCTACCAAGCCACATCACTGTGATGATATAGCCATGTACCTAGAGTGCATGTGAAACAGCCTGGCCCCCCTTGCAAGGCACAAAGAAGTCTTGACTTTGAAAGTTGGCATCCTGACTAACGGCGTTTTAACCACTTGGTGATAATAGTAATTATTTGGTTAGATGAGACAGCTCTAAAATACAATGGTTTCAATTTGCAAGAAATAAAGAATATGTATTTCCCAAGTTCCTGTATAGGAGTGAGTTTCTTTTTATTAAAACTGAAAGCATGTCAATTTAATTCATTATTAACATGACATAAACTGAGCTCAGTGCATTTTTTGTTAACAGTGTACAGAAAGAGAATCCAAAGCCACAAGCCAATGGAAATGAGGCAAGTCCGTATCAAAGCACACCTTTGTTGGTTTAAATCAGATTATTTTGTTAAAGAGATTATAGTCTTGATGAAATGCCATAA
Source organism: Neoceratodus forsteri (assembly GCA_016271365.2). NCBI lineage: Eukaryota > Metazoa > Chordata > Ceratodontiformes > Ceratodontidae > Neoceratodus > Neoceratodus forsteri. The sequence continues at coordinate 83,910,030 of CM057453.1, forward strand.
TAATTTGCTGAATTTCATAATAACTGGATAGTAGGTTATTATGGTATTTTCCTCTTCATGCGCTCACTTCACTAAAGCACAAAAGAAATCATACTGCATTTGTGTGACTACAGTGGCTGCTGAGGGACATGCTCACTCGCACAGTTTACAGCTTTTGTTTCTGAAACCTTACATCAATTATTTTTAGACAAATTAAGGCCTGTGCAAAGTTGGTTTTATGAGGATTTTTCACACACACTCGGTGTGTGATAATCTCATAAAACCTGGCTGTGTGAAAACTCCTCATAACACACACCTGCACAGGCATTATTCTCCATGAATTAATCTAACATACACACATATATATATATATATATATATATATATATATATATGTATATTATAGTACATTATGATAGGAGGTGATATGAAAAATATTTAAATCCTGCAGAGTGACTCTGGATACTCATGAGTGGTGAAGCCATGAGTGAGAGTATCCAGAGGTCACTCTGCAGGAGTGAAAATATTTTCCATAGCACACGCACGCACATCATGGGCCAGATAGTTCAGAAGGGTTGTGCATGGCGCAACACAGTTGCACCATATGCAACCCACTGATGTGCCCCGGCGCGATATTCAAATGGGGCTTGAGCCTGGCACAAATCCCGAAGCGCCAGAGTGCATCAGTAATGTATGCGGTACAGGTGGGGGGGGTGTGCCCATGCATACTCCGCACATCTCGATATTAAGCCCAGGATGTACTGAGCCCATGCATGCACAACCCCTACCTGTGCTGCACACAGGTGAGCCAAAAAAAAAAGGAGCAACAGCTGGCCACCCACAGGTGAGCTGCCGTATTGCAGGGTGCAACATGGCAGCTGCCACCTGTGGGTGGCCACCCGAGCTCAGGCTGCACCATCGTGGCGGCGCCCCTCCCATGCCCGATCATGGGCATATGTAGAAAAAAGATAGTCCAATATCCCTGGTGGTCCAGTGGACTGCTCGCAGCCCGATCACGGGCATATGTTGTAAAAATATATGTCCAATATCCCTGGTGGTCCAGTGGACTGCTCGCAGCCCGATAGCGGGCATAAGTTGTAAAAGCATTAGTCCAATATCCCTGGTGGTCCAGTGGACTGCTCACAGCCCAGTCACGGGCATCAGTAAAAAGTAACACCACATCAATCCAACCCTGGTGGTCTAGCGGTACCCCCTCCCCATTCACATATCTGGACTGTGTAGTATGGTACGGTCTGCACACCCATTGGCTCATGCTGTGGACCAATGGGCGTACTGCCCTACTGTATGGTGTCAGTTGGCTGGTGGCAAGCGGGTGGCAGATGCCGCCCGCCGCTGACTGGGGAGCGGGCGGTGGGGCCCAGGTGGGCGGTGGGAGGGGTACCACTAGACCACCAGGGCTGGATTGGTGTGGCATTACTTTTCACTGACGCCCGCGAATCAGGCTGTGAGTGGTCCACTGGACCACCAGGGATATTGGACTAATACTTTTACAACTTATGCCCGAGATTGGGCTGTGAGCAGTCCACTGGACCACCAGGGATATTGGACGTATATTTTTAAAACATATGCCCGCGATTGAGCATTGGGGTACATTGCCACGATGTGCAGGGGCCGTCAGTCCCTGATGGCTGCAGCCTGGCAGGGTGCCAGGTGCAAGTCGCTGGGGATTGGTGCACCTGCATGCAAGTGGGGCCATAATGACATGCAAATGGCCCCATTTGCGCCTTGCATACATTATGGACCCATTTGCATGTGCACTTTTGAATATCGTGGTTGCTGTGCCTAGCGCACTGGAACTTGCGCTAGCGCATCCCCTGCTCCACTTCAGCTACTTCATGCTAAGTACAGTGCCACTGCGCCATGCACACTGCGGGTGGCTAGGCGATGATATTCAATGATGCTGTGCCATGGCACAACTCCATTGAATAACACCCTGTCAACGCCCCTGAGCAGCCCAGTTTAGCTGTGCCCAGGCTTGCGCCACAGCTTGGCGTAGTCTGAATAGCCGGGCCCATGTGTATGATTTATACAATAGGGGTTTCTAGAACTTTTTTTAATTTCACTCTGTATTGCAGAATAAACAAAGAAAACACAGGACAAAAAAGGAAAATTCTGCGAAAACAAGCTGAAACACTGTCTTGCCATTTGGGATGAAGCAGGCTGTATTCTTTGGTAATTGAGGTATTCGTGGATGTGGAAGACTTCACTCTTTTTTGTCTTCTTTTCCAGTATGAAACTCAGGCTGCTGTTTGCTTCCTTTATGGCTTTCATATAGTGCACAAGATGAAAGTGAAAGAGGGACTTACAAGTGCAAGTGTGACAGGTGAGCTACATTCAGTTTTGTTCAGTCATTTATTGAAAGTACATATAAAACCAAGTTATAACATACACAGATATTTAAGAACAATTATTATCCAATATTGCAATAACACATGAACACATTCTCCTATTGCGCTATACAAACAGATGTTGCATCCAAAACATATAAAACATCTTAATAAATGGTAAATAAGCAACAACACAATTAGTTATCAGGAAACTAATATTCTCTTTATCTATTTACCATTTAACAATTCCAATAATTATTCTTTAATTTCTAATTTGGCTCATCTCATCTCATCTCTCTAACCATAGGGTATAAATTTAATTTCTCTATGTACACACATATTTTATAAAGTTGTAAGATTATACAGACTAATAGTATGAGTCATACTTCAAATTTACCATCCTATAAAGGATACTTAGAGGAAAAAAATCATTATCCTGCATGCATAATTTGCCAAGGCAAATATTTGTGCAGCATTAATATGGTTCGTGTCAAATATTGTATGCTCATTGATGTTAGTATCTGTCCCTTTGTTAAAAGCCCGGTATAATAGTTTTTTCCGTCCTTCTACCATTTTAGGACAATCCCACATTAATTATAATGCTGTAAGTTTGACATTTTCTTTACAAAAACATGATTCTTCTACATAATTCACATTGTTTTGTTTCCAAATATTTCCATACAAATCAAACCTTAGTTTTGTCTGTGCTTTCCTATGGTTGAGATTCTCACATAATTTGAGATATTTCTCCATACCAAATGTAACCTTTGTTAGTTTTAAAACCTTATGTCTACTGAAATCTCTTATGTTTCCAATGTCTTCCATAGTTTTCATAGTATTATCAACAATTCTTTGTGTAGCTGTTCTGACAAATACTGTATAATCCAGAGACGGGGTTAACAAAACTTTAAAAGGGAGCCCCACTCTATTCAATTCCTAATTTATCTTTACCAGCCAACATTGTGGTTCCATATTTAAGTTATTAAGCATATCCTTTCTGGAGTTAGCCAATAAACTGTTTCTGTAGCATTGAACAGTTTTTTTGGAGTAAGAGATACCTCTTTGCAATATTTTAGTTTTTATAGATAACGTGAACTACATTCCTGTCATTAACTTCTTGAAAGCAGTTCCGATACTTACGCAGAATCTAAGTGTTGCTGGGTAATATCAGCATAGTTGAAATAAATGCTGATGAGATAAGCACAGTGGGCCAAATATTCAAACTGCACCATTCTGTGGCCCAAGCCCTTGCGCTGCTCAAAAAAGTTGTGCAGGGGTGTGGCCAGGGTGATATTCAACAGAGTTGAGCTATTGAGCAACTCCTTTGAATATTGCCCCCGGCCACAGCCACTGTGCGTCGCGCAGTGGAACTTGCACCACCACAAGTGGTCAGAGTGGAGCATTCAGATGTGGTGGCGCAAGTTCCATTGCACCATGCGCAAATCTGCGATATTCAAAAGGTGACATGCAAATGGGGCCATAATTTGTACAAGGTGCATAGGGGGCCATTTGCATCTAATTATGGCCCCATTTGCATGCCATTAGCATGCAGGTGTGCCGATTCCCGACGACTTGCACCTGGCGCCCTGCCAGGCAGCAGCCGTCGGGGACCAACGCCCCCTGCAGCCCGATCGAGGGCATAACGTAATTAATCCCCCAACTAGCCCCATCGTGGGCATAGCGTCGTTTAAACCCTGACTAGCCCGATCGCTGGCATAGGTAGTTCAACCCCGACTAGCCCGATCGTGGGCGTAACATAAATGAACCCCGGAGTAGCCCGATCACGGGCATAAGTAGTTCAACCCCCCAAAGACCAATATCCCTGGTGGTCCAATGGACTGCGGGCCCGATGGTGGGCATAAGGTCAAACCCACCCCCAAAGTCCAATATCCCTGGTGATCTAGTGGCCCCACCCCACCCACCCACCCACGGAGCCCCACTACCCCACTCCCCGTCCAGCCAGCGGTAGCAGCACCCCACCCACCTGCCGCCTCGCCGCCTGCCGACTGACAGCTCGGTAGGGATGCACGCCATTGGTTCAGAGCAAGAGCCAATTGGCATGCAGCCCATAACGTATAAGGCAGTCCGGATACACATGGGTGGATGGGGTGGGGCCACCAGATCACCAGGGAGGTTGGTCTTTGGGGGGTTGAACTACGTTATGCCCACGATCGGGCTACTGGGGCGACTGTATGACCGCGATCGGGCTAGTTGGGGTTAAATCACGGTATGCCCATGATCGGGCTGCAGGGGCACTGGGAACAGTGGAGGCCACCCACAGGTGGCAGCTGCTGTGTGTCACGCCCTGCAATGTTGCAGCTCACCTGTGGGTGGCCCTTGACTTGATCCTTTTTTTTTTGGCTCAAAGTTGTGCAGGCGCAGGTAGGGGGTTGCGCCTGCATAACTCTGCATGGCCTGGCTGAATATTGGGCTGTGCAGTTTATGCATGGTTCCTCCCCCTTCGGTTGAGCATGCCTTCATTAGCATTGCGCTGTTGCTCAGCATGATTTGGGGGACGCAACTGCCTCCTGCTGAATATCGCAAAATGGCACAATTCTGGACTTGCACAGGCACAACCCTATTGCGCATGGCTCAGCTCTTTTGAATATCTGGGCCAGTATGTATAAATGTCAGACAGCAGGATTTATCACACTGGGGTGAAAATAACAAGATTTATCACACTAGTTTGCCTCTCACCCCTAACACATATATATATATATATATATATATACACATATATAGGCATTAAACTATCCTGTCTGAAGAAATGATCTTTAAGATTTAAAGACTAGCTGTCTCAGCTAAGGTAGCTTGATTTACTTAAGGTCAGCTCCTCCTGCTTTAGCGTAATTATATGAGTAGTAACATTCATTATTGTGTTATGTGTGGTTTTACAAGAATGGGGATTAATTGATTGTTTTGAATAATTTCATTTTTAGTACTCTAGAACTCAATAGCTCTGAAGAGGAAACCCCTTTGGTTCTGAAACATTAGCAATATTCAAAATTTCATTTTAAATAGGCCAAGTTATGATTTTTTGCAAGTTGATAAGAATGGTACCAAGAATTATGGAAAATCTCAAAGCACACTGAATCTTTATCAAAGCGGCAATGTACTGGGCTGAGTGCCTTGTATTTGTGGATTTGCTCAAACATCATACCAATCAGTATGCTTATCGTTAGCCACAATGGAAATCTACCTGGGGCAGATTTTCCAAGAGCCCTTAGACAGACGTAAGCTGTAGCAAATGTCCATCTTGCGTCAAATCCAGGTGCATCAAACACTATGCACTGTATTTTGCAAAAACAAAAGTGTTCATGTTAGCAAAGTTCCCTAAAATGTCACAAGAGGTCCGGTGTGTCAAAACTATGAGGCATGGGGCAAGAATAATGGAAGCTGTGTCAAAAATTATAGTTGAAGAAATGAATGGCCTAGACAATGGCAGTTTAAGCCCCCTTAATGCTCTAAACTAGTCCCAGAGAGGAATATTGGCTCTATAAGCAAAACTCTACATAATGTACCCTCTCTGTCCCAATAATAGCACTCAAATTACAGTTCTGAGGGGTACTACATGGACTTGTCACTGTAAGCAATATTTTACATGCTATGGTACATGACGCAGCATTACAATGTATACATTTTTTTTTTCAATTGTTTACTCAGGAGTGGCACACTAGGCTGAAAGCTTGTTTACAGGTGCAACCTGGGAGCACAGGGAAGTTAAATGACTTGCTCAGAGTCACACAGTATGCAAGAGGAGGCTGTGGGATTCAAACCTAGGTCTCCAGATTTGCAGCTCAGAACCTTAAATGCAGGACTGTTGCAGCAGAATGCCATTCGTAGTTTCATAGTCTGGTCTGCCTGCCTGCTGTGGGCCTCTCCATATGCTCTAGTATTAGTTGGACCATCTCTGGTTGGTCTAATCACTGACAGGCCCTTTGTGCTTTGAAAATCCTAAATACATGAGTCATGCATCATTTTTTGGATGCAGGCCCCCTTTTCAATATGGCGCAGGCATTTTTTCAATGCAGGCATGGCACAAGCCAGTCTGGTGCGTGGAGACCTGTTTTTGATGCAAGCACCATTAAAAAATCAGAATTTATGCAAATTTTGATGCAACCCACTCCTTGGGTCATTTTTTTTTCACACGAGCACCATGTATCTTTTTCAGATCTTTGTAAATCCATACCCCTGTGTATATTTTTAACAATGATATAGTGAACAAGTTCTGGATATTTTAAACCAGCAAACAAATGCTTTGGCTATTAACAGTCAGAATACTGTCCTGGGTAATGGTAACATTAACTGGACTAATCATGTGTCTAGGGAGATGACTCTTTATTTTAGCAGCTCATTACCTCACTAACCAGGTTTAATCACATAACTCAAAACCTACCACTCTGGGTTGGATTATAGTTACTGATTCAAGTGACCTTTGAAGTGTTCAGTCTGACTCAATCAGTGATCAGTCCCCTGTAGTCTTTTCCTGGAACATAATAAAGCAAGTGTCCCACAAACTTCATTGCGGAGAGGACTTACAGCAGGCAAGATAATGATAATCCAAGAGCTGGCATCAGTTGTCTAGTCTATCATAGAACTTTCACAAGATATAAACTGAACCCTTGATCTATTCTTCAACATATTCCAAGAAATAAGCAATAAATGTGGCAATCATTAGAAGAAAGATCAAGGGAAATACTGAGATATGTGTTTAATCTAGGCTTCTAGAACAATGCAAACTGAGAGATAAAGCTAGGAGTAGTTACGCTTGGGCTAGTCTGGGTTGTAATTGTCAAAAATGTGAGGAGGTCTGAAATGCTTGCAAATGAAATGTTAACAAAACCAAGTCATGATTATACAACAGTAAATTAATGGATGACTGAAAACACCCAAATAATTCTCAGTGGTAATAAATGTGCTCACTATAATAAAAACCTTGGGCTCAATCTTCAAAGGTTTACACAGGGCATGCATCAAGCCCTGTGGCAGCCCCATTCTTTGGCCCAGCTGTGCCAAACTTCTTTGATGCAACTGCACCAGATTTTAGTACGTCAGGTGCAGCTGCAACACTTTCCGTGATTTATGGCAGCTTGCACCAAATATTTGCCGCAAGCTCTGTAAAACAGGTCTCCCAAATGGTGCAAGTTAGATGAAGGAAACCCTGGTCTAACTTGCTGCATTTAGCGTTTGGGATTGAAAATCCTGATCACCAGCCGGATGAATGCCACAAGTCTCGTGCGCCAAATGATCAGCACACCAGGGGCTTGCAGCACTCATGGGGCTTTGAAAATTGAGCCCCCTTGACTTCATCTCAAAAATTGTAGAACACAATATTGAAGCTGATACAGCAAATTGCTCAATTATTTTGTCTCCCTTACTTGTACCATATATAAGCAACTTTCATAACACTTACTCTACTAATGCTAGAAATGGGACCCAGACCTGACCCCTCCCTCCACCTCTTTCAGGGTGCCTTCTGTCACAGAAACATTAATTGGATAATTATTTTAATTTGTTTTATTAGATTAGTGAGAAAATGACTCCAGTGGCCTGAGGAGTCCCAACAGAAGAAACACGTATCTTTACATTGTCAGTCTCAGTCTACACTGGATCAGATGTACAAGCCTGTTTAAAAGGCAATATCTGTTCTGGGGTAGCTGTGTCAGCCTGCCTTGCACAAGGATTTGCATACCCATAATGCCTTGCAGTAGCAGGATGAAGATCTGTGATATGTTTGTGATGGAGAAGCACATAAAGAACAACAATTTGGATATTCCCTCTCCCCTCCCATCCTTTTATGGATCCCATGCACTACTCTTCTGCAAGCTGCCCTTTTAATATGCTGAGTGTACTAAATGCACAGTTCTTTTGGGTCTGACTTGATACATTGATTGAGACAATTACTGCACTGCGCTGAGGACTCTCAGCCCTAAAAGTCTCTGTTTTCTGCTTCTGCTGTGGTGTCTCTAATCTTTGCTCTCTTTAAAACATATTCTTCTTCTTCTTCAGGACAGGTCATGCAATTTGCAAGAGGGCAAAAGTCATCACTCTTTGTAACCACTTTGCTCCATATATTGACCTCCCATCTCACTCTTTCTGCCTTGGCTGAACTCAAGAACATCTGGCTGTCTTCCATGTATCCCCCTTCCTCAGCTCCTCCTTTCTAACCCTTTTTCCAGTCTGGAGTTAGGAAATTCCATTACAGTGTCTACTATTTACTCAGACTCACTTCCACCATTCTGATAGGGATGGAGCAGAGGCTGCTCACCATTGCTATTGTATTTAACTTGCCTAAGGTCTTCCACATTTTTCTTACTCCATCCTACCTCATCTGTCCTTGCTCCTAACCTCCTCCAACACTCCTTCCCTATCTCCCAGCAGCTCTCATTTCTTTCCCCTTTGACCTTTTCACCCTTGTGGTCAATACAATCTTCCAGGCCACCCTCCTCCCTTTGTCTGCCTTGCCACTTCTAATATTAAGTCAGCACAATTGTTCAGTGTTTGGACTAGGCTTACCATTCCCTTGTTGCTGACCACTATGCATCCTTGTATTTTCTTCTTTGCACTGTTGTACTCTGGTTTTTCATTTTTTCATATTTCTCCTGTTGCACATACTGCACTGTTTTTGCACAATTATTGTGCTGTTTCACCTGCAATTTTTTTGCACCTGCAGATAATTTTTTGTGCCTTTTCTTTACTTTAATGTTTTTATACTCCAGTGTTCCCCTTTCCCTTGAACACATTTGGATATGAGCTTTTCTAAGCTCAGACTTTTTACATATATGTTTTAATCCTGTTTCTGGCTGTCCAGCTAGGGTGGGGAGTACCCCATATCTGCCAAAAGACATGCCAGCCCTCCTGCCCCCACTCCAGCATCCACCTAGCTTCCCAGTCTGGGAAGACCATGTGTAGTAGGCCAGTGGTCCTACCTGGGTATTAGAGGGACTCTATTTCTTCTAATTTTTCAGGCCTGATGCATCAGCACCCTTTCTGTCCTTTGCTGTTCTGTCCTCCTTTACAATTCTGTCAGGAAGGCAACCTACAGAACCCTCACCCTCCCCCTTACCTCTCTATTCTATCTTTCCAGTCCCTCTAATGTTATCCGAATTGCTCAAAGTGATAAAACAAATATATAAAGTCTAGCTAGCAGAATTCTGTTTGTCAATATATAAGGGAAGACATACATTGTTAACTATGTGCACAGGTAAAAGATGAGCCTTTTTTTGTTAAAATGCTGTTATGTAGCACTTAAAGTATAATACGCCTTATTGCCTCATTCACAAAAAATACCACCAACAGCTTAATCTGGTTCAAGGTAAGTTGGCATTCATTTGTTTCCCCCTCCCCTGGGTAGTGCCTGAAAATAGGCAGGATTTGTCTAGTGCACTTACCCTGTCAACAAAAACTAAATAAATAAATAAATTGCCAGAAGTACATTAAAATGTTTTGCTATGTAAAGGCTGCTTGTTTGAAAGAACTAGATTTTGTCACAAAGAGAAGTTTTCCTCAAAAAGAAAAGGGCCGGGGAATGTACTTATTTTAAATTCATAATGGTATTTGCTATAAACAGCCTTGATGTTCAGACTACCTGGAGCCAGTTTACAAACAACGTTTTTTTTTTTAGACAGCCCTGAGCCTAGGGGAGGGTGACCCTTGTAAACAGTTGTAAACAACATGGTTATTGCAGACTGCCCAGAGTCTGGAAATCATTCTGTGATGCAATTTCAAAAAAAAGAAAGATATATAACCCCCACCCCGAAGTTAGTTGCTTAGTAGCTTGGGATCTTGCTTTTAACCAGAAGCAGAGAGAATAGTAGCCTAGGAGTGAATACTGACCAAAACAGAGAAGCAGTAGTCTGAAAATTTGATTTAAACTGAAGCACAGACTGAGAGGGAATAAAGCCTGGGGATTTTACTACTGAATGGAGCAAAAGTGAGAAGGGCATGCAGTGTTCATGCACCCACAACACATTTCAGCCCAGAAAGAAAAGGATCCCAGGGCTATTCTGAGAGACTGACTGTAGTATCAGGGCAAGTACCAAATAATGTTCCATTTATTATTATTTTTTCATTTGCTGGGTCATGGCTTTTGAACTGAGACTGAAGAAAGAGGGGGATGCAGTCTTTATGCCCTTACAGTAATCTAAAGCACAGAAGGAAAGGGATCCTTAAAGTTTCAAGATACTTTGAATGTTGCATCCTGACAAGGGCAAAGTAAAGATTTATTTTATCTGTATTTTTCTGTAGATCATCATTTTGTGAAACCTCTTTTGAATAAAGCCATGCAGGACGTGTGTTGCACCTTCTTGGACTGAGTCAATGTCTATCTGTAGCACCCACACCCTGGGACACCGTGACTTTCCCCTCACAGAGGGGCTCCCTGCAGGGAGAGACTGAGATCACCCTGAGACCCTGGCTGAGACTTACATTGCCTCATTTAGCAACGTTGGAGGCTGTGGTCCTGGGCATCATTCTGCTGCCTGCCCAAAGGGTTTGTATTGCACTTGTGGTTCCCCTGGAGGCACAGCCATGCAATGACAGCAATTACATGGCTGTGCATGCTCTCACACATGATGCACTGGTGTCTGCCAATGTCTCCCACCCCCTCATTGTGCAGTCCATGGCTGGAGTACTCCCAACCTTCACTGGTACTCACCCTACCACCAGGTGCTGCAGCCAATCCCCCACTCCCGGAGGAGGGGAACAGTCCAGTGGATGTTTATCCTCCCTCCCCCCAGCTGGTCCTCTGTTGCTCTGAGTATGTTCCTGAACCCTGGTCATCAGTGTCACAAGCAGTAGTGCTACTACTGTTCCAGCAGTCCATCCCTATGCATTTCATAATGCAGACTTTTAAATAAATAATCAATAAATAGTTGAGTGGTATACAGAACAAACTTCAGCTTGATTTTGATGAGATACAAAACTGGTTACTATTTGCTATGTTCCTGCTAAATCAGAAAAAAAGAATGCAAATGGCATTTGGTACCCAAAGAAAGAATATCCCCCCTTTGTTGCAACAGCTTTAAAATTTAGTGCTTAAATGGAAGAGAAGTGTGATGCTACATAGATCTGGAATTTACACTTGACTGCCCTTATTTGTCCTAAAATATCGAAATATCAGAAATTATAAATAAATGAACCAAATCCACAGCATATGAACATTTCTAAATACAAAATAAATCTAACATTAAAAGCAAAATTATTATTAGTCACCCATATCCTTCGCCATGCCTTTTAATATGTGAATGTTCTCTTTCCAAGCATACTTGATTCTGTCCTAAATAATTTCAACACAACGTTTGGTGGTATCTGTAGATATGTACTACCCTTAGAATGACCCTTCAGTAGCATGTAAAATAGACAGTGATGGCCCATCACTGTCAGTTTTACATGCATATGTTTGTGCTGCCTCCCCCCTTTGCCAAATGAAACTGTGATGGTGGAGTTCTACTGTTCAGCCTAGTGAGAAATTGAGCCACTATGCCATTAGTGAGCAACCTGGCATGTAACCAAAATGCACATCTCCTTAGGTCAACACTTGTGAAGGAGTTGTTAGTCCAATTAACCCAAACCGGTACAAGTAAAATAGTTTCCTCTCACTTGAGCTCCAACACGTGGAACAACCTCGTGATAAATCAGTAACAGGCCAAGCAGCACAGTGGTAGTGCTTCCATTCACCGATACTCCAATGGCCCAGGTTCCGGAATGGACACTGGAAGAGGAAACTGATTCTCCTGCCTTAGAAGTTCATACTCTGAACTCAGAAGATAGATGTACACCCAAAAAAAAGGTCATAATAACATCTTCATTAGGAAATAGAGTAATGGTTCTTGGAGATTCTATCATTTATAGATGTGACACCCAAATATGTGGAAGTGATAAAGAGAATAGAATTGTGATCTGCCTACCAGGGGCAAGAACTACTGATATTTTTAAGCATCTCATTCATTTACTAGATAGTAGTTGTATAAACAGAACAGTGGCTGTACCCATCAGAACTAAAAATATAGGAAGAGACATTGAGAAGGATATACAGTAGTAGATGAGAGTATGGGAATAGGCAAAACTATTAAGCACAGAGGTGGTAAGGCAGTTATCTCTTGTATAGTGCCTGCATTAAAAGGACACCCAGAAAGAAACTAAATAATGCAATGAATAAACATACATTTAAAAAATTGGTGCACGAAATTAAATATGTCCTGCATAAATTCATGGGATACATTTTATGGCAAGGAATACTTGTATGCTAAGGATGGGGTACATTTCAATAGAGCAGGCACAAACATCCTGGGAAGGCTACTCAAAAATGCCCTTCCACAGGAGAATTTAAACTAATTTGTGAGTGGGGTGGGAAAGTTTCTACCAGGTCAATATGTTGTATGGACACTGCCGCACTGCACAGCGCATGAAACAACAGGTACAGGGTACACAATGCCGCATGACACAAATATTGTGGAGTGGCAGCGGTGACCATGTAGCTGTTTCTGGAAAGCTCTGCTGCAGAGGATAAGAGCACTGCTGGAAGGGGGTCCACCAATCAGCTGCCATGTCTCAGGGAGTACAGCCATCAGCACTGGAGGACAATGGAGTGGCTGTGGACTGAGGTTCTATTCCCAGTCCCAGATTAGGTCAGTTAATTGTTTTCTTGTCTTTTGTGTGGTTCGTGCTGCCCCTGCACGAGTATCACCATGTCCCTGAGTTGCCCCCCAAGGAGGTTATTTTAATAGGGGGGTTCAGGGGCACAGCCTCTCCATAATGGGGAAGTTGGGGGCAGCCACCTGCAGAAAACAAGTATTTTACTGTTTTTGTTTTTATTTGCTGTTTTGACAGCATGGTATAGTGCCACGCTGTATTTGTATGCCACAACATGACCCCATGCTGGGAAAGTTCATGACAATTCTGACATGAAAGTCATTTTGTTAAATGCTAGAAGTCTTGCAAACAAAAAAGATGAACTAGAATTACTGTTACACTCAGACAATGTACACACTTGTGCAGTGACAGAGACATGGTGGAGGGATGATGTCTGGGGCGAGGAGATAGAGGGTCACAACTTGTTCTGTGCTAACTACAGTAACAAAAGAGGTGGTGGGGTAGCCCTGTATATTAAGGTCACTATTGAGGCTAGTTCAAGTAATGTGTTGGAGGAATATTCTGAATATATTGAACAATTAAGGAGGCAAAATAGGACAGTAGTTTAAGACTCAGAGCTGCAAACCTGGAGACTTGGGTTTGAATCCCACAGCCCCCACTTGCATACTGTGTGACCCTGAGCAAGTCGCTTAACTTCCTTGTGCTCCCAGGTCACACCTGTAAACAAGCTTTCAGCTTAGTGTGTCTCTCCTGGTTAAAAAAATATGGGTACACGTGAACCAAAAGAACCATAGGAAAATCATCTTGGACATATGTTATAGAGAACCAAGTCTCACTACTGAGGAAAATAATGCATTTCTGGTGGTTTTAGATAATATTGACCAGGAATCAGGATACTTATTATGGGTGATTTTAACCTCCCCACATAGATTGGAGTACATATACATAAATTGCTCCGCTAGACAAAAAAATGATTGAAATCATGGTCACGCATGATCTAGACTGGTATATCAAGCATAGCAAAAGAGGAGGTAATATCTTAGACTTACTTTTCAGTACTATGGATGATGAGATAACAGACTGTACAGTAAGGGAACTATTAGGTGGAAGTGACCATAACTTGATGCAATTTATAATAAAGGTAAGCTGGAAAATACTTTTAGGGAAAACAGAGATTAGGTGTTATGCCAAAACCAGGTTCACCAACATGAAAACACACATTAAAGACTGGGACTGGATAAATTACTTCAGTGGCAAATCCTTGGAGCAAAAGTGGGAAAAACTATGCTACAAGCTATAGTACAGTATCCAGACTTTCGTGCCTGGGAAAGTGAAATATAATAAAAAAGGCAAAATCCCTATATGGTTTAATAACACTATAAATAAAATGATTAAGGCCAAAAAACAAAAGGCATGTGAGCAATATGAGTAAGCCACATCACCAGTGGTATGGCAGGTTTGTAAGGATAGGGTGAAACAGGGTAAACATTGCACACAAAAATAAAAAGGGAATTTGAGTTGAGACCTACCACACCACAAAGGAAAACAAAAGAGCCCTTTTCAGTTATATTATTAGTACCAAAAATGGGCAACCGAAAATTGGACCTATAAATGTAGGTAATAAACGCATAAATATTGGTGCTACCATGGCAGACGTTTTTAATAAACAGATTTTAAGTATCTACCATCTTAAAGAAACTAGTAGTAGCAAGACTCTAGTATCTGGAAACAGAAGTATAACCATTAAGACTATAGATGTCAAAAATAAATAGTCTAAAATAAATCCAACAAATTCATCAGGACCAGATGGGATTTATCTTCGGGTCTTAAAGGAACAACTTGCAGGTCCATTAGCTGCCATATTTACGTATTCTTTTACAGAGGGAAGAGTAATATCAGAGCGGAGAGTGGCAAACGTCATCCCGATTCTTAACAAATTCTGGTCAGATCCACCACGGCTGCATAATGAAGTTAGCAAAGTTGTGAGGAATTGTTGAGGAGGTATGGAGAAACAACACAATGATTTGTAAGTAGCAAGATTTGTTTTAGTTTCTGTTCTAAAGAAGGCATACACATTATTAGGAAAATATATGGAGGTGTACATTTTAATGGAATGAATAGGAAGCTTACAAAAGAACCCCAGAGCAAATGCCACTGACGCATGTGTTGTCCCTGATGATATTGGCCAAACAGCCAAATTTTAAAGAAAACACAAATGCACATATCCAAATAATGCAAAGCATCAAGGGAAACATATGCAAATCCTCATGATGGTACAGAAGGTGGCAGTACATGAAAAAGTAATGGCTGGCATATGTTCAGCCTTGGGATTATTTACACAGTTTCTTTTTTTGTTTGTTTTTTAAGAGAAACAGTGTTTTTGTCCATGGGGTGATGTAAGTTATATTTGAGCAGTGTGTTGATGTCAGGAAGTCAGGTTTAATGATGATGGACTGTTAGAGAAAATGTGAT
The DNA here is from genome assembly GCA_016271365.2 of Neoceratodus forsteri. Taxonomy (NCBI): domain Eukaryota; kingdom Metazoa; phylum Chordata; order Ceratodontiformes; family Ceratodontidae; genus Neoceratodus; species Neoceratodus forsteri. Next base: position 83,925,422 of record CM057453.1, read on the forward strand.
ATTAACTTTCAGAGGGGTTCGCTTTTGATAAGGGCAAGGTAGTTATGCTTCTGATAATGGGAATATTAGGAAATTATGAGGTCTACGCAGACGTGGAAAACAAATATGCATGGTTTTATAAGTATGTGCTCAGAGTGCAGGCAAATAAGATATGTAGGTTTGTTTTAGTAATAGGTAAAATTAGCGATACATGCCATTAATAGAAAGACAGATAATTACATAGACATATAGATAGAGAGAGAGACAGACACAGACAGACAGGCAGAATAGGAATGGCAGTGAAGTATTGAAATGATGCCAACATCACCCCCAACCCGCTGACATGGACAGGCATTGGGGTGTGCCTTTGGGTCATTGCCCATAATGCTCATGCCATTTCACCTCACCCTACTCTGCAGGCAGACAAGAGTCGAGGTGTGCCTTGAGGTTTTCAAACTTTACACTCACCCCATTCCATAAGGAAATACACTGAAATGGGTACAGCCTACCTCATTATCTCCTGGGTGGCCATTTTGTGTCAGGTAAACAAAGGACAGTTCGGACTTCATATAGAGTTATTGGAGGTAATGAGATGAGAGAATGGAGTGAACTTTGGGGCTGAAGAATCAAAGGCACACCTCGATACCTGTCACTGGCTGCAGGGTGGGGATGGGGTGGAATGGCATGAGCATTACTGTTGACAGTCCCATGTCATACCCCTGATGCCTGTCAGTCCCTACAGTGCAGGGTGTTATGGTCAAAAACCCTAATGCCCTGGTCGTTTCTTGGTATTTTCACTCCAAGTTTTCAGCATGGGCTTTTTGTAACCCCACCACATGAGCAGTGACACTATCAGTTCATTAGCTGAAAGGAGATTTTGCACAGTGGCTGTACCATTTGGCACCACAGGTGCAGAAACATATTTTGAACAGGATATTAAAAATGGCAGCTCTACATTTCTTGCTTCAGTAACTGTTCAGCACATCTGTTGCATGACCTGCTTATTGACATTTTATATCTGTTATGCAATGTACTGCTGCTATGTCTGGGGAAGTACCTTTCCTAGGTTACAAGAACAGTCTCAGAGGAACACACACACACACACACATGCACAGCAGAAAACAGCTGCAAAATAATTAGATTGTCTACAAGCACTGTTTTCCATGCAAGACACAAGCAATTGAATCAAAAGCACACACACACACACACACACACACACCAGAACATACCAGAACACAGCGGTAAAATGATTATATTTGTCTACAAGCACTATCTCCTATGCAAGTTGGAGCATGGGGGGGGGTTAAGGCTGGAGATCAGTTATGGTCCATGACATAACCACAAGGTCAGAATATTAAATGTTTTAAAATAAACATAAATGTAAAAGTAATCATTTTAAGAAGAAAGTGCAAACTGTGACACTTAACAGTAATAGGGTAAGTTAGCACATCTGGACCTATTTGCTACATATGCATCTCAATTGTTAACGGGTCCTGACCATGTTCACCTTTCCTCAAGCCAAGCTAGCTACAGCTACAATAACATGGAAGGAAAAATTATGCCATATTTTCAACAAGAAGTTAGCATTTTAAAAAGACAATGCTGTAGACTGAGAAGCAGCTTGTGTAGGTGCATTCATCATGCTAGCCAAGATATGTTCTGCTTGCATTCCATAAGGCTAACCAGTGGGAAAGTAGAAGAAAGGGATAGAAATCTAAAATAGAACCATTTAACCCAATTGTGATTTATGATCAATCAATATGATTACCCCAAAATTCCTTTCCATTTTGATGACCATCAGCCCCCACGTAGTCATTCCCTGAGTTCCTGAAACCCTTCCTTTTTCAGCAGGCAGTTAGCACATCTGGACTTATTTGCTGCATATGCATCTCTATTGCTAAGGGGTCTTGACCATGTTCACCCTTCCTCAAGCCAAGCTAGTTGCAGTATGTCTAGCAATAACATGAATGGAAAGATTATGTATAACCAGTGGGAGAAGTAGGGGAAAGGGATAGAAATCTAAAATAGAACCATTTAACCCATTTGTGATTTAAAGCTGCATGACAGAAATGTGACTTCCAGAACTGGACACCGTATTCTAAATGAAGCCTCACAAGGGATCTACACAGTGGCATCACCAACTCCTTCCTTCTGCTGGTGATACCTCTCCCTATGCACCACAGCATTCCACTGGTTCTCCTCACAGCTTTGGTACATTGTTAAGCCACCCTTAGGTCATCCAATATTGATTACCCCAAAATCCCTTTCCATTTTGATGACCATCAGCCCCCCCATGCAATCATTCCCTGGGTTCCTGCAACCCTTCCTTATTCAGTAAGCAGTTAGTGCATCTGGACTTATTTGCTGCATATGCATCTCAGTTGCTAAGGGGTCCTGACCATGTTCACCCTTCCTCAAGCCAAGCTAGCTGCAGTATATCTAGCAATAGCATGAATGGAAAGATAATGCATATAAAAACGTATTAATTATGCTGTACATACCCTAAGACTCAAACTGTGTCTCTTCAGCTGCCATGTTGTCTATGGTTGATTTGAAACAAAAGACAATGTAACAAGACACTGGCCTCCTCCAGAACTATTAAACAATAGAGCAAACTGCACTCTGGGAAGATTGTCTGCGACAAGATGCAATAAAAAAAACCTGAATAACAGGTTCGAGGGAGTATAAAACCACCAGGAATGTTAGAAAAATCTTCCCCTTCCCACCCATTCACAGGTGTCAATCTATGTGTTTGTTAACCATGCTGGTTCATCTTCTTGCTTCCCTCATAGTACAAATGTGAAATTACATTTGTGTTATTTTAGTCTGCATGTTTTTTGTTTTGTTTTTGTTACAAATGTGAAGTATCTTTTTAATAAAGTATAAAAATATGTATGTGTGAGTCATTTAGTTTGGAGAATATTTGTTTTATTATTTGAAAAAGTGTGCTACACCAAATGTGTAGTGCAGTGAACCATTGTAATATGGAATCAAATGTGTAGCTGAAATAGTCACTGTCACCCTATTGCTTTCATGCCATACCACACACAGGAGAAAAACTGACTTCAAAGTATTTTGCAGGTTCTAGACTGCAGCTTCATACCATACACTTCATTTGTAAATAAAATTAAAATCTTGTCACAGAGTAAAATCAGCAATAACTGCTAATAGAGTGCTGATATCTACATTTACAGTTTAGCAAATACTTGAAATCTAACTAAGTGGGGTTTGTGTAAGAAAACAGCTAGAGTCTTTATTAAATTATAGCATTGCTGATCTGAGCAGTTTATGTGCTTTTATGGTTGAGTATAGTTTGATAAAATTAAAAGTTCTAAAATTGAAACACTCCTGCTAGCTAGACCTGACACACATAGAAAACAAAAATAGTGAATTAGTGCTGTTTAGTAGTTGTTGTCTTATAGAAACCCCTAGTTAGCTAGCTCACAGGTATTATGTAAAGGGGGGGAGTGTCAAGTAGCATTGTTGAGAGGCAAACACTAACTTGTATTACAAATAGATGAGCTCCATGATGTTTCCAGGCTACTTTATATAAAACATTTCAATTCTGCATATTTCATTTTATGGTATACTCTAGCAACCTATAATGTGATTGTTTTGCTACTTAGAACTGGTGCAAAAACTAAAAGGGATTGAGAGAAATAGACAGATGAGTGCAGACGCAACCACTGTAACACATGACATGATTAAAACACACACACACACACACACACACACACCAGAACACAGCTGGACAAGGTACCAATACTGTATCTAAAAAAATTATTGATTAAACTCATCCAAAATCTAGCAGTGTGTCTCCTTTGTAAGCAGTATTTGCTCTGTGGCTGAGCTGTGATAGACCCTGTAACAAGACACTGGCCTCCTACAGGGGTGATTAGATATCATATCAAAGGACACTCTGGAAAGACTGTCTGGGACAACAGGCCATAAATAAAAAAATAGAATGGCAACCACCAGGGGCAATAAAACAGCAATGGAAAGTTTGAAGAAAAAAAATCTCCCAGCCAGAGGAAAAAAAAAACACTCTGGGAAGAGCTTAGAACAAAGAAAAAAATGATAAAACATATCTTTTTCTGATTTTAACATGGAGTTTTCCTTTAATTACTTCCCCAGGCAGCTGTGATAATCAGTTGTTCCAACATGATAGACCCACCTCATGCCCCTCCCACATGAATCAAAAAAGGTTGGGGTGGATCATTAGGAGCTTCTCAGGTGGAAGTGGGAGTGGTTCTTACTCCCCCAAAAACACTAATACTGCCTACCACTACTCAGGTTCCAGTTCTTGTACTGCCCATTTAAGAAAGAAAATAGTACCCTCAACCATTGACTAACAGGAAAGCATATTTATTTGAGGTCAGAAAACATTTCTTGGAGGAGGATAAGGTGGAGGAGACTATTTACACCTTCAGTCAGTTCCACGGACAGTAAACATGACATCACTCCTTTTGCACATGCAAAATGTCTACATGCTCTGCCTACTGCAGACGTAAAAAGGGACCAAGTGATGATTATAGAAATAATAGGCCTAAAAGCCTAACTTCTGTAAAAGGGAAAATCATGAAGGAGTTCATGAAAGAAGAAATAAACAAACATATAACTAAAGATGGTTTGGTTGACATCAGCCAATACAGGTTTAAGTCAAAATGATCATGTCTGCCTAACTTGTTTCATTTCTTGGAGCCCATTAGTAGAGCATTGGATGTAGAACTTCTGGTTGTTGTTCTATTTTTGCATTTCTCAAAGGCCTTCAATGGTGCCACACTAAAAACTGATAGAAGAATTTAAAGAGTTAAAATCTGATGGTAACATTGTTAATTGGGTAAACTCATGGTTGGACTGCAGACGGCAAAGAGTTTCCATAATGGGATATTTCTCAGAGTGGGGATTGTGACTAATGGGATGTCGCAGGGATCGGTTCTGGTGCAGACTCTAATATCTATATAGCATCTGTGCAGACAAACTACACTACTTGGATATGTAAATTCGCAGATGATGCAAAATCAGGGCAATAGTTAATAGTACTACCGCTGTAGAGCAATTCCAGAGTGAAATCCTAAATCTGGAAAGATGGACAAGGAAGCATAAATTATCCTTTAACTTCAAGAATTGGAAGGCTATGCCTGTGGTTCAATGTGGCAGAGCAATTAACCATGCCCCTGATTGGGCCTTAAAAGGCCGCTTCTCCTGGCTACTACCATGAAAATCTTTTTGTTGCTGCCAGAGGCTCTGCCCTCCTTGCTTCTACAGTACCTCCATTTTCCTTGCTGCTGTGTTTGTTTCCTCTGCCCTTTCTCTGTTGTCTGTTCTTTGCCTCTGGCTGCCTGCCTGTTTCTCTCTCTCTCCATTGTCATTCCCTGTCTTCTGCTCATCTTGTTGCCATTCGTGTTGTCTTCCCTCCTCTCTCCCACCTCCTCCCTACCTCCCCTTGTGCCGCTGTTCTGTAGCTGTTTGTCTGTTTCTCTCCATTCCCATTGCCGCTCACTCCACGGCTCTGTCTGTTCCTTCCGTTCTGCTGTGTTGTTCCTCCTCTCCCTGCCACTCGCTCCGAAGTTCCCCGTTGTGTCTCCACTTGTGTTTGTGCCCCCCCCATCTGTCTCCATACCTCTTTGGGGGTTTCCTTGCTGCTGGTAGTTCGTTCCCTTGCTGCATTCCTTTTTCACATCCTCCTCCACAGCTCTGTCAGTTGGGCTTTGGCCGTGCCTTCCCTGCCTTCATTTATCTTCCCCTTGAATGCTTGCAGCTGGAATACTGAGACCGCCCATCTGTCTGCCCAGTGGAACGACTGCCTGCCTCTTGCTCTTCCTGTACCAATTTGTTTCATTTTCAGTCTCCTGTGGAACTGCTCAGTATGCAGTATATCAGATTCTCTTCCTATTCCTCACTAGCATTCAGTGTTTCACCTTTGCACTGCCATTTCCGGTGATACAGCCTGCTCTTTGTGCTGCCTCCCCAGCTGTGTGCTCTCTACGTGCTGTTTCCTGCTGTTTGGCTTGCTGCTGTTCATGCTTCTTTTGGGGGAGGTTTCCTGTCCTGCCAATTACATTTTACTATTCGCTTATGTAATGTAGTCCAACGTTCAAGACCTCTCAGCATGCATTTCACTTCACACCATGTCAGCCCAGCTGCAGCAGTTAGCATTACCTCCTTTAATTTATCTTAAAAAACATTTAATTAGCTGTTGGGTTGGTGCCTTGTTGTGGCTTCTCTGTTTTTCCCATGGTGGGGGATTGTGTGGTCGCAGCAGGCACCATGGCTCCAAGCAGTCAGATCATTTACTCTGTATATTACCTGCCATTGTCAGCTGCAGGCCTGCCTACCCTCCCTCTATGCTTCATGCAGCCTATGGCACTATAAGTACTCATGCACATACCAGCCTTTATGGCATTACTGCAGTCATCTTATCCTGTCAGCCATACCAGCCATTATAGCATCATCCCAAGCAGCATATCAAGTCTATTCATTCTTAAACCTCACTCCTTCACATACCAACTTTGCAGCCTCCTCCTACCTAACCGTCGGCCATGGACTTTGCTCAGCCATTACCATCTATCCCACTTGTAAACAATTCAAATTCACTCCTAATTTGGCTTCTTAATGGATCTGGTTGGCATGCACTCCTGTGGTTACAAAATGTTCTGCTTTATCTAGGCCCATATGAGAGTCCCCATCTCTCAGTCTGACCTACGTCAAAGTCTAATCGTCATATTTGAATATCTGAGCATGACCCAAGTGAGGGTCCCATACTCCACCTTGACTTCATGTTCTCTCCATATTCGGAGACAAGCCCCCCATGTCCATTACTTCCATGGCTCAGAGCTAGCCTGTAGCCGACTATCTCACTTTGCACCCATGAAGTCCGCATCTTAAGCATGTGAAACTCGGAGCGGGATCCTTCTCATCTGGCCCATAGTGGGAATGTCTTCACTTCGGGTGGACCTTCAGTTGTCAACCATACTGGTGGCACCTCTAGTTGCAGAATTTAAGACTTAGCAGTGAGGGGTGGGGCTCTCACCAGCAGGGCCCCTTTAGCTGCCTGAGTGGGTTTGGAGGCACCCTTTAAGATACTGTTCTTACTACCGCCTATGGTTCACCCAGTTTGTTCTTAGATTGGTAGGCCAGCTGAGTGCCTCAGTGGTCGTTACTCTCCTCCTCCCACCTTGGAGGTTCATACTACGTCCAGCATACTCCATGCTGCAGAGATCGCTCGCAACCCTTCAGAGCATTCCGGTTAAAAGGATAGTGTGAGAGTGTTCCCCTAAATTGATTCCACCCATGGATTGGCCTGCTAAATTGCAGTAATAGAGCCATCACTAAGCAAAATATCATGAAGCCTGGAGGGAAGGCAGCATAGGCCTTGGATCCCCAGAGTTTTCCTCCTCAAAGGGATTTTTTCCTCTGCTCCATGCCAATGGTCATAATACCTAGATAGGTTAGTAATACTCCCTATTGCTAAAAATGGCTAAAAAGGGCAACAGGGTCTTGGGTTATATCCTATGAAACATTAGGAGTAGGGAAAGAAAGGTGATAGTGTCACTATATAGGGCTTTGGTTCACCACACCTGGAATATTGTGTACAGTTCTGGGCAACATATGCTAAGAATAATAGTGGGTTCCTCAAAAAAAACAGAAAAAGGCTGCAAGAAGCATTAGGACTCTATCAAATAAGTTTTATGGGGAGAGGTTGCATGATTTGAAGTTGTATTCATTGGAGTATAGAAGACATAGAGATGATTTGTGTTTATTATATAAAGCCTTCCATGATGAGGACCTATGGGAGTGTGTGGGGCTTGAGTGAAAGATAATGGAAAGAGAGACCCTAGTGCATAGCTTTCGGTTAAAAGGCAAAGCATAAAACAAGTAAAAGAGCATGCTGTTTAATCAAAGAGCACTGAACCTCTGGAATGGTCTGCCAGTTAATGAGGTTCAAAGCAATTCTTTGAATTCCTTTAAAACAGTGCTGGACAAATATATGAGAAATAAAACTACCTTGTTTTCTTATTAGGACCGGTTAAGTCATATAAGCCTTTGTCTAACAGACTTGTATTATCCTATGAACCTATGGCTCATGTTACTGGGGGTGGCCGGGATATGTAGGATGATCATGCCATTGGACAGCTCTCCTCCTTTGAAGAGAAGGGATTCTCTCCAATGCTGTTCTCTTACCACCTGCCAGAAACTGAGGGGGAGTCATGTGGCAGAGGTAAACAGTAGGAGGGGACACTGCCAAAGAGTGATTTGTGTTGTATGTCACTGTACAGTTGCATGCACGCACACACACACACACACACACACACACACACACACACACACACACACACACACACACACACACACTTACACTTGGATGGTCAGTGACCCTGCAGTGAATATGGTGGAAAACACAGACTGACAGGTTGACCCAGAAACCCCTGTTGGCTCTGCACTACTGATGAGGCACCTGTCTCCAACTGGATCCTGAGCCAGTCAGTGGTTGCTGCCCCCTCCCGTGACCCTGCCATGGGGCAAGTGATGGAGGAACAAAAGGCTTGGGTAAGAACCTAGAGAAGGTAGGTGATGAGGCTTGAGTGTGTGTAGTCAGAGACAGGAGATATGAACGTTGCCTCACACATGACTGTTACTGTTCACTGCTGTATAATTTGAGTTGTTATTATATTATGTTAGCACATTTTACTGATGCCTCCATATGTTCCAGTTATCCTGTATGTAATGCTGCATCTGTATTTGTTTTGCAAGCTGATACTCCCCACAACTCCTTCCCTAAGTCACACCTGAAAAAGAGCCTTGGCCTTTCCCAATTACCAATGTTTTAAATAAATAAACACAGAATAAAAAAAAACCCTCAGAGAGAGTTGTACATCATATCTGGCTTCAAACAAGAATTATGAGTAATACAGCAAGTCCTACATAAGTGTTGCTGTGATATGGCCTAATCAGCGCTTCATTTAACCTCAAGAAATTAATTTCACCTACTGGGTTCAATAGCAGTGTCACAACTGCTTTCATTTATAAATGCACATTCTATCTCATCCTGCAAGCTCATGCTTGTTTAGCTTGTATTTCTGTGATTAGTTGATGGAATTCTGCAGTTTATATTGATCTGTATGTGCACTTGTTTTTAAATTGTTTTGGTGTTTTTACTGCCTCTTGTAACCCTTCCCTGGGTCACCTTAAAAAAACTTTCAGATTTAGTGTGACTATCCTGGTCACCAAATTCTAAATGAATATATTTCCACATGATCCTTTATTCTGCAGTTGCAAACTATAGTTGGTCTCCTAATAGTCTGTAAATGCAATGCTATTTTTGTCTTTTTGTAATGTCATGCACTTTCTGTACCCTTTTCTGGGACTCCACTGAAAATAAGATAATGGAAAGAGAGACCCTATTGCATAGCTTTCGGTTAAAAGTCAAAGTATAAAACAAGTAAAAGAGCATGCGGTTTAATCAAAGAGCGCTGAACCTCTGGAATGGTCTACCAGTTAATGAGGTTCAAAGCAATTCTTTGAATTCTTTTAAAACAGTGCTGGACAAATATATGAGAAGATTGGCAAAGGGTTAAGGCAGATTGGGTTAAGGCAGATTGGCAACAAGAATCCCCAGAAGGAACTTTACTGGAATATAAGAAAAAACAGGAAAATGACCATACACCACTGGTTGCCACATACAGCCCCCACACTGAACACCTTCGTTAAAGATCTCACTCCTATTCTCCAAGACGATGAAAGGCTGCAAGCTATCTGTCCACAACACCCTCTCCTGGCATATAGGTAACCCCGCAATCTATGGCAGCTTACTGTCCAAAGCAAGATACCAGCAGATAAGTATGTATCAGGGTCATTCTACTGCCAACTGATAAGATGCCAAACATGCCCACATGCCATTACAACAGATAAAATTCCCATTCCTCACAAGAAACAGAACAGCAAAGTACAGGGATCATCTAACTGCTGCTTCTTTAGTGTTGTATATCTGATCATGTGCTCAAAATACCCCAATACAAATCTTTATGTGGGGGGGAAACAGGACAGACTATTAAGACATGAATGAACCTGCACCACTATAATATCAAACACCATCACAAACACATCAGTGGGTGAGCATTTCTCTAGCTTGAGACACGGTTCAGATGACATGAAATGGGTATTCTTGAAGGGCAACTTCAGCACACAGAGGGCGAGAAGGGCCTCAGAGTTCAAATGTGTGCACAGTTTTAACAACCTGAAAAGTGGGCTGAATAAAGATGGAGATTTCATGTCCCACTACTTAACATAGTTTTTGAACTTAGCGTTTCCCCTGCTGTTAAACAAGCCACAACTGCACTGCTACATAACAAAAGGCAACATACAGTACAGTTTTTTTAACACCTTCTACTCAGATTCTGTTTGATGTAAATCAGCATTACTAATCTTGTTTTAGCCACAATGATTTAAAATCTCTAGATTTTTGTCTGCATGTCTTTAACAAAAAAACCAAAAACAAACATGTAGAAAACAAAAAAACAAAAATCATGTACTGTGACAACAGCCAGAGGTAAATAATAACATTATTCCTACTGCTTTGGTGTTAATTAGCACTTCAAAGTTTACTCAGACCTTTGCAGTTTTTTTCTTGCATTGCTAATCAAAACCATGTTTCTACAAAGTGTGATTGCTTCAACCTAAATTTTAATATTAGTGAAGAAGAGGTATTCAGACCTCAAATGCTTGTATGTTTCACGTTTTGTTAGCATAATTGGAAGGCTTCTGCCTGAAGTTCAATGGGGGGAATAGCTCCTCCCCCATCCTCTTCTTAATCTTCCAGCTTCCACTCCCTCTGCTACGAGCACGTCCGACTTGCTGTCATTCCTGTGGCTGGTGGAGCTTTGGCTCTCTCAACCCCTTCTGTTCGTTTCTGCCTCCCCTCTTCCTCTGGCCTGTCCCTTCTCTTCTCTGACTGGGTCCTCTTGTTACTCCCTTTTGGCTTTGTTTTCCCCCTGCCCTCCTCATTTTGTCCCTCCATCCCCCAGCTTCCCCCCCCCTTTTTTTCTCATGGTGCACCCTGTACCTCCTTTGTCTTTCTCCTGCCGTACTCTCTTCTGTTTCCTTTTGGGACTCTCCTGCCAGCCTGCTCCATTTCTGTTCACTGGACACATGTCTGTTTCTGTGCTCCACCACTGCGGGGCGTCTGTGCAAATGCCTGTTCGCGAGGTCTGACTCCTGCACCCCTCCTGCTTCCTGCTCCTGCTTGCAGCTTTCTGCTGCTGCTTCAGGATCTGTGTACTGGAGCTTTCAATGCCTCCTTTCAGCAGTACTGTAGCTGCCTGCCTGCACCTCCCTGGCTTCCTGCCACTCCTTGGGCATCACATCTATGTTCCCTGCTCCACTCCAGCTGTTCTTGCCGGAGATGCTGCCTTATGATCACCTTCCCTATTTCTTGCCAGGATGCTGTCTTTGTACTGCAATACTGGGGGTCGCTGTTGCATCCCCTGACTATTCTGTCACCTGATATCCGTGGCTTCCTGGACAATCCTCATTTGCTTCATGGAGGTTTTCATCATCTGCCATCTGTCACCATTTCTCATGACCAACATGGATGTCCAAAAGGGAGTTTCTACCAGGGAAGACTAACCCTCTCCTGCCTGTTCAACATTTGCATTTGCATGGACAGCTGCCTTACCTTTCTAACCAGATGGTACCTAGCTTTGCTGCTCCTCTTTAGGGAAAACATTTGCTGATCCTAACTACACTTCCCTCCTGAGACAGCATTGGAGGACATCTGTCTCCATATGGGTGTGCACTATGATGGCCTACTTCTACAACCTATGGTCTCTACATTGTCCTGGGAGATCCCTTTTATTGCTTTGTGGTTGGCACTGATACTCATTTACTCACCCACAGCAGTCCACTCTGCATTCCAATCCTGCATCTGCCTGTGCTGCTAACATCTGTGCCTGTTGGTCGTACCTGCACCATTCAGTTTTACCAACTGTGCCATCAGGGCCAGTGCCTCCCACCCCGGCCACCACTTTCTATTGGCACTCAATGACTTCCTCTCCTATGGGCAACTCTAAAGGAATCCATCAACCATGGACCTTTCGATTGGCATGGCAGACCATGAGGGATCCCACCATCCTCTACTCCCATGCCCACCTGGGTATAATGGATGCTCACTTGCACTTTTCTATTGGCAGATCCACATGGGGATCTGTCCTTGTTTCTTGGACCTTCAGTCCTACTGAGATGGTGGACCACATGGGGTCCCACCATTCTGTCCTGCTTCGCCCTGCAAGGGATGCCTGCTGCTTGCGCAAATGCATTTCATCTCACCCTGGCCTACCCACATGGGGGGTCTTGCCTTCTCTACTGGAACCTATGCAATTTTGGACCATGTGGGATCCTGCTATTGTCTCCTGCTTCACCATGCAAGGAGGCCTAGCTGCTTGCTCAACTTCATTCCATCTCATCTCAGCCAACCCATGTGGCGGTCTCGCCTTCTCCAAAGGAACATAGGCAGTGGCGGACCACATGGGGTCCCACCATTATCTCATGCTTTGCCCTGCATGGGGGCCTGGCTGCTTGCTCAAAAGCATTCCATTATCACCTCGGCTGACCCACGTGGGGGTCTTGCCTTCTCTACTGGAACCAATGCAATGGCGGACCACGTGGGGTCCCACCATCCATCCTGGCATGTCCCGCAGGGGGCCTCAATTTGCTCATCCCACCTGGCCTGCACAGCTATCCCAGAGTGCTCTGCTCTGAATGCTCTGCTCACTCTTTCCTTCATGCTACACTCAAGTCTATACCATCAACTCTTGTAGCTGCAGATGATCGTAGCACTCCTACAGATGAAAATCCTGCATGCTTCTGGAATTCCTCATTGCTGGCTGTACTTCTATATCCTGAGAAGGCCTACTGAGAGATCAGACTATTGTGGGGTCTAGCCACCCCTCATTACCATACCCATAATGGTGCATTGCTTATTCTCATACATACTTCATACTGACCACAGACAGTCTCATGTGGCATTTCCCTTCTTATTTGGATCATATATATTGCAGCGATGGCAAATCCACATGGAGGCCTTGCCATCACTAATCCATCCTGCCCCATGAAGGGGCAGTTTTTCTAACTCCAACGCCATTCCATCTCTAGCAAAACCAACCCACATAGCGGTCTCGCCTTTTGACTCCTACAATTGAGACTCACACTACTGCTTGATCTTCACTTCCTGCATACACTGGATCTACATCAGGTTTCCACACTGCAGCTGGCCTACGAACAGGGCAAGCCTGTGATTCTGGGCTCTTCAGCCTCTTCTACCATTACTTATCTCTCTCCTGGTCCAATTCCTGCACAGGTTATGATGGACATTACCATGAAGCTTACCTCGATTCTCGGGATGCCTTCAGACAATTCCCTTCCTGTCAAGCTGGGCTACTCTCTCAACCATGTCAGCAGAATCTATGTTGTTGCTCATCCAAGATGCGACTCCGCAAACAGCCACTAGACAAGCTGTCTGCATGTGTGCATTCCTTGCCTTCTTCTCCTATAGATAATATGGACTTGGATTGATCAACCTCTTATTCCATCATCTCTCCGTGTTGGACTCTTCATCCGCCAGTACCTCATCCTCCAGGATTACTTCTGCTCATCATCAAACTCAAGGATATGCCTCTTTGATCAATACTCTGTATTTAGTTCTAAGAAAACCAAGTTAGTACTTTAGCTTAATTTAGGATTACTCTCCTTTTATATGCCCAGAGGTCGGGCAGGTCAGCAGCCATGGGTCCTTGGAGGTTCCCCCTAAGGGTTTTTTCCTCTCCTGCATGCTACTGGCCACACTCTCCAGAGTTGGAGCAGGTAATCACAATGGTAATTAATTCTTTTTGGGCCTTCAATACTACACTTACCTAGCATCCCACCAAAGGTGTGATAGAGAGAAAGGCCAAAGGTTGAGTTTCTAACATCAACCATATCTCATCCAGCTCAAATGTATCTAAGCACCAGCCATATCTCATCCAGCTCTTATGTATCACAAGCACTGAGCTATGTACCACACAGTGAATTGGAAGACTTTTTCCTGAAGTTCAATGGGGGAAATATCTCCTCCCCCATCCTCTTCTTAATCATCCAGCTTCCGCTCCCTCTGCTTAGAGTGAGTCGGACTCACCCTCCATCCTCCCCTGCCTCCTCTTCTTTCTCTTGCACTCATATCTCACCTTGCTCTGGGCCTTCAATCCTACACTTACCTAGCATCCCGCCAAAGGTGGGATATGGAGAAAGGCCAAAGATTGAGTTTCTAACATCAACCACCATACCTCATCCAGTTTCTATGTACTACAAGCACTGACCTATGTACCAGTCCAGCTCAAACATATCTAAGCACCAACCATATCTCATCCAGTTCATATGTACTACAAGCACTGACCTATGTACCAATCCAGCTCTAACATATCTAAGCACCAACCATATCTTATCCAGTTCATATGTACTACAAGCACTGACCTATGTACCAATCCAGCTCAAACATATCTAAGCACCAACCATATCTTATCCAGTTCTTACGCATCACAATCACTTAGCTATGTACAGCACATTGAATAAACTATCTTTACCAAGCAAAAAGATTCTCTTTTTGTTTTTCTCCCCCTGAAAATTAGAAATGTTTCTCGATCTACTTTTCCCAGCTAACATAAATAAATAAGAAATACATATATGATAATCTGCCTCACAGAAGGTATCTTTGTAAGCCAAGAGAACTTGCAAGCAGTCAAGTCAAGTCAAGTCAAATTGTTTTTTATTGTTCGACTGATATAATCTTTACAATATACTAAAAAGTACAAATCTAAAAATACAAATCCATTATTGACAATAAGCTCTTAAATACATAGTTTAACAAAAAAGGTATACATAGATATGTGTCCCAGTGCTCCACAGTATTAACCAATTTATCGCAGAGCAGTCAAAATTAAGTTTAGCTGTCCTTAAACTCCCATTCTAGATAAAATTTCCCCTCGCAACCATACTGTAAATTTTCTTATTCTTAGGCAAACAGCCCCTGTAGCAGCATATGACAGTTATTAAAGTTCTTATGACGGCAAAGCCCTAAGAGATTTCATTAATTACTTATCAAAATAATTTATAGGTCAAAAATGTATGTGGCATTGGGTTACCAAACGTATTCAGAACATTGGGACACTCAGACCCCAATATACTGGGTGAGTGACTGATATCAGGTCCTGTAGATGATGGCTTCTGAATATACCAGTGCCCACACTTAGGAACCAGCTGTGTAGGTATGACTACCACTATATGGTATGTATGTGGTACCCAGATACACTAATGCTTCCACTACTAGTACAGCTTACACCCTGTAATGCATATTACTCCATGTCTGCCATATGTTTGCCTTAGGGGCAGATTGTGACTAGCTCCACAGTAGTGCCAATGGGTTACCTACCCACAATGTCCAATGCCTAACGATAGACCAGGCCTTCATACGTGCATGCATGAGAATTCCTTAACCAGTCCACACACCTCAACATTCCCGGATCCTACTGCCCAATTCCCTAAACCAGTGGTCCCACCACTAATATCCATCTGAATACCATAACTTATTAAACAGTCAAAGCCTGCTATAACCTAACTGCCACTATAACACAAATGACAGCCGTTAGAATTTTTATGAGGGCCTAGCCTAACAGATCCAAAATTCATATTTACATATCAAAAATATTTCTAGGACAAAAGTTTATATGCCACTAGATTGCCAAGAGTATTCAGAACTTTGAAGTGCTCAGATCCCAGAGTTCTGAAAGGATGACTGATAATAAGTCATGTACATGACAGCTTTCTGAATATGCCATTGCCCACACTCAGGCGACCATTGTGCGGGTGTACCTACCACTATATGGTGCATATGCAGTGCCCAGGTACATTTCTGCTCTCTCTACTGGCATAGCTTGCACCCTGCAACATATGTTGCTCTGTGTCCTGCTGTATGTTTGCTTTTGTGGCAGATTGCAACCAGCTATACAATAGCACCTATGGGTTATCCATCTGTAGTGTCCAGTGCCAGTTGATGGGCCAGGCCTTCATACTTGCACAGATGAATATTTCTTGTCTAGTCCACCAATCTCAACATCCTCGGAACGTGCCACCCCAGTTCCCTCAATCCAGTGGTCCCACTAGTAATATTTAATTAACTACATTGATTTATTATATTATTATACAGTCAAGACCTACTAAAACTTATTTGAATATAAAAAATTTGTACCAGCATCCACCACCCAAATAAATGACACAATAGCATAATATACAAACACATAATATAAAATAAATCTCCCTAATTAACTTGAAAAAATAGATATAATACTCCATAAATTATACTACTGTAAACAATCCATGCACAAAGTGCAGTTTCTTTGTGTAACTATATAACAGACCATAAAGTTTAAGGTAACAACGAGTTTTTCATTTACACATTTCTCTGTTACAATGGGACCCGTAAAATAGTTTTGATCACATAATTTCAACAGCACCATATTTTTTGTGTAGATGTCTGGAGAATGAGCTATCAGAAAATACACACCAGATAGATATTCTATAGACATTCTATGGCTCCACTTTAATCCTCTTGTTTACTGAGAAGACCACATGATTTTTTCCTTAAATAATGAGGTCCAGCCACCAAGCTTATAAATGGCAAATCAGGTAAATCATGATATTGCTCCAGGACAGTTCTTGTAGTGCAAATAGGTCAACTCTAGGCTTTATCTGCCTTATTAGGAGAACAAACAATTTAGTGGAAAAGAGTTTGCAAACATAGTGTACCCAGTCTGTGATACTTTCCGTATTGTTATAGTTCCAAAAGAGATTTCCAAGTCAGCGCATAGAAGTAGTTATAAACGTTTTACCCGTTATGGGGAGGTCAATAGAAAAATACCTCAAGAGGATCTTTAAAACTTCAAAAGCTCCATTGCTGAGTCAAACAAGAGGGGCCACTTTTTATTTTATTTTAAGGCCATCAAAGTATGGCTCATGTTTTGCAGAGTGTCACTACAACTTCTGCCCCATCACAGTATTTGAAAATTATTCATCTTGTATTCAAGCGCACCATTCTTCCAAGGTTTTCTGATGGATTATAACTCTGACCATCTTTTAACATTACTGAGGATGCCACAGGTGCATCATTAACCTGTAAGAAATAAAAAAAACATGCTCCACTGAGTGTAGTAAATTTCACAGCATCAGGATAAATCTGACACCCTCAGTCAGGGCAATGATATCATATGATATCTTGTTTTTTTTTTTACTCTTTTCTTTTTTATCTCCTGGCTTCCTTTGGCTGTCCCCTTTGGACCAACCCCCCCAGCTCTATCACCCAGCTCCCCCGGAACTTACCTTCACTGTGGTCCTCTGCCATGGAACCCATGATTGTGCCCAGCCACTGGTGCAGTGCCAGTGAGGGGTCGGTCTCTCTCATCGTGCCACACAGAGAGTTTTTTCCTCCACTTTTCTTCATGAGCCCATGGATGTACAATGGGAGTAGCGTTCAAGCTCCACCTCTGTGGAGATAGATCCAGCACCCTGTATGTGAGGTCCTCCCCATATTTTGTGGTGTGCTAGTGCCACCACCCAGCCACCACTGGGTGGCAGGCAACCAGTGTGCTATGGTATTCCCCCCTCCCCAAGGAAGGAGAGCTGTCCTGGGACATTCCATCCTTGAAGGACTTTCCTCTCCCCACCAGCCGCCGAGTAACCCAAGTCCGTTCCCAACCCCGTGTCACCAACATAGTGTGAGGTGTGGCATCCAGTGTCTCAACCCTCAGTGCCACCAGGACAATGATCACACCATACCTTTTTCAGTAGTATATAAGCCTGTGTAATTACTAGCACATCAGCTAGTCACAACAGCTGCATTCAGTCTTGGTAAAAGATGTCTCCCCATCTGGTGCTCAAAAACATTTTCTTCAGTGACACTTCAACCACGATGGCGGAATTTTCAAAGGTCAGAGTTAGTTTCTTCAAAGAAACTCCACTACTAAAAAAAAGGTATGAAAAGACACTGAGGATGCCTAAGAATGCCCATAATGCCCAAAACACTTGGCCAAGTGGAGACTACTCTGACTCTGTCCAGTTGTAACATCTGCCCATGTCAAATTAAACTGAGCTACAGTACAATTTTAACAGACCAAATAGTCTTAATTGGGGGATTAAAATACTTTGTAGTTCAGAATAAAACTAAACTCAGGGCCCTAACATAGAGCGGAGCAGCGGTGCAACCCTGGCATTAACAACCAGGAACAGAGCCTCGGCTCTCCCATCTATCCGCAACCCCCACCTTCCACACGACTGATGGGTTCCCCTTGGTAAACTGCACCTCCTTCAGATACCTAGGGGTCTGGCTCAACCAGCAACTCGATTTTTCTATCCACATCAACACAATCCTCAAGAAACTTCATCCCAAACTGGGTGCCGTATATCGCAACTGGGCCTGCCTCCCTTTGTCCGACCGCAAAGCTATCGTACAGAAAACGATCCTCCCAATTCTTGACTATGGTGATGTAGTTTACAGTGTGGCTCCTAAGTCCACTTTAAACAGATTAGATCCCCTATTCCATTCCTTCTGCCATTTTGCCCTGGACTGTCCACCCACGACTCATCACTGCATCCTTTACAAGTCACTAGACCTGCCATCACTACAGGAATGGAGACAGGCCCACTGTGCCAGGGTTACAGTGAAATTCTGAACACAGTCCCTCCCCTCCTACCTCAAGTCCACCCTCTCAGTCCAACCCTCCTCTGCGTACATGCTCAGGAACACCGACTCCAGGCTTCTTCATGTCCCACGTATGTCCATAACTAAAGGCCAAGCTGCTTTCACCTTCCATATGCCTAAATTATGGAACTCCTTGCTGGCAGACATTTGGCACCAAGACAACACCCAGTGTCTCAACTATCTCCTCAAGGCACATTTCTTCTCCACCTCCTCATGCACCTAGCTCCTTGATGAGCTTAGTGCCCCTTTTTAATAAAAACAATTTATCTCCATTACCACGTTCCCTCACTATGTGTGGTGCCCCGGCTCAAATACTAACTGTGCACAGATCTCTCTGCCTTCAGCTGAGTACTTGATAATATGGTCCCCTGCTGCACTCTCACATCTTGTTGGTAGTGTACACAGACCCTGCCCTCAACAGAGTACTTGCTATGGTCCTCTGCAGTTGGGCTCATCTAGCTGCTTACATCCTTCTGCAATTTATGATGCTCTCATTATGCACCTCCAAAATGTATTATATGTGCCTAATGTAAGTAAAGCACTTAATATTTTGTAAGAGTTGAAGTGCTACTCTCCTGCTTATCACGCTGATCTCCCATTTACCATGTAACCTTTTGGAATATCGGCTGTGTAGCCTTTTGTATTCTAGTTTCCTCTGCCTATTGTTATTGTATTGTATTATTCCTTTCTTCCCCTCCCCCAGGACACATCTGGAATTGAGTGGTTCTCTGTTCAGTATGCCTTCCTGGTAAAACTCTTAAATAAATAAATAAATAAATAAGTATGTCTATTGATGAACAATGCTCGTGGGTGATAGATTGTAGCTGAACTCACTGTTACAAGTCATACACTAAAATAACATTAGTTTCATTCAAGAAGCTACAGAATCAAACTAAAAAGGTTAAAATCTAGCTGGCCCAGTGGCGCTGAGGGCTGAGGCACCAGACACCACACCATGCACCATGCCGGCAATGTGTGTTCAGGAGCAGGCACAGATTGCTGGGGGTTGGCCAGGAGGAGGAGGATTGAGCATCCCATGGACAGCTCTCCTCCTCTGGGGAGAGTGGTGAGGTGGTCTGCCAAGGTGTTGGCTACTGGCGGTGGCTGGTGGCTGGTGCATCATCGGGGCCAATTGGATGGGGGCAGTGTGGGTGGTGTCTGATGTGCAGTGTACGGAAGCATGCATTGCAGCATTATTGATGCCATTGCTTGCCCATGTGGGGGGTAGTAGGGAATACACATACAAAATCCCTCAGCAGTGTGATGGCTGCCTCAATGGCACTGCCACAGATGTGCCTAAGTCAGCTCCCTCCTGAGCCCACCCTTCAGGCCTCTGCAGTGGTGTGGTATGTACCCACTACGATGCAGTCTGGGAAGGGCTGTGGCTGGAGGGGTAAGCTCTGGCCATGACCAGGGCAGTGGACGTGAAGGTTGGCTGGAAGTGGGAACCATAGGTACAACCCCCCAGCTGAGGAAATAAAGAAATAAAAAAAATGAAAGGTTAACGTCTAACAACACGAGAGCATTCATTTAGCATGGTGTGGAGTGGAGTAGCAGTGCGGCCGCCTTGCTGCTCTGCCTCTCCCTTAAGAACCTTGCAGTGATGCCCAACTGGATCCCCAAATTACAAGTAATTTATTTTCATATTTGAACTGCCCCAGTTAACTTGACTATGCTCATTTGATTTATGTCCATATAAAACTAAATGAGTGAGTAAACTGAAATACTACACTATATTTTCCATTTCAGGACTGTTGACAGTGCTTTATAAGAACTCTTAAAACTGAAGGTGGACAAAGCAATGGGGCCTGATGGGATTCATCCCAGAATTCTAAAAGAACTAAGGGTAGAACTAGTGACACCACTGACTACACTCTTTAACAAATCATGGGAGGATGGGGTGGTACCTGAGGACTGGAGGAGGGTGGATGTTATTTCACTTCACAAAAGTGAGAGCAGGGCAGAGGCAGAAAACTACAGACCTATTAGTTTGACCTCAGTGATAGGGAAAATGATGGAATCATTTCTGAAGGAAAGAATTGTTAAATACCTAGAGGCCAGAGAGGCACGGGACCCACGACAGCATGGATTCACAGCAGGAAGGTCATGTCAGACTAATCTAATAGATTTCTTTGACTGGGTGACGAAAGTAGTAGATCAGACAGGGGCTGTGGACATGGCCTACCTAGACTTTTGCAAGGCATTTGACACAGTCCCACATAAAAGATTAATATACAAGTTAGCCTGCCTTGGAGTGGGTTCCAAGATGGTAGCCTGGGTAAAAAATTGGCTGGACAACAGGACACAGAGGGTAATAGTAAACAGAGTCCACTCTGAAGAAAGGGGGTTACTAGCAGGGTACCGCAGGGTTCAGTACTGGGACCAGTCTTCTTCAATGTTTTTATAAGTGACATTGCAGAGGGACTGGAAGGAAAAGTATGTCTCTTTGCAGATGACACAAAGATCTGCAACAGGGTTGATACACAAGGTGGGGTGGAAAGGATGAGAAGGGACTTGTCAAGGTTGGAGGAATGGTTAAATGTATGGCAGCTTAGATTCAATGCAAAGAATTGCAAAGTAATGCACCTGGGAAACAAAAACCTAGGAGAAGAGTACACAATATGGGGTTGAGATACTAACAACAAAAATGGAAAAGGACCTAGGGGTAGTCATATCAGATGACCTAAAGGTGGACAAGCAACATGAGAAGGCAGTAAGGAGGGCTGGAGGGATACTGGAATGCATAGGGAGAGGCATCACCAGTAGAAAACAGAAAGTTGTTGTCCCTCTGTACAGACAGGTGGTGAGACCCCATCTGGAGTACTGCGTGCAGTTCTGGAGACCTCATCTCCACAAGGACATAAACAAGAAGGAGGCTGTCCAGAGAAGGGCAACTAAAATGGTGCAGAATCTGCACCAGAAGACATACGAAGAGAGACTAAAGGAGCTTAATATGTATATCCTCGAGGTAAGGAAGGAGAGGACGAACATGATAGAAACGTTCAAGTACCTCAAGGGAATCAACAAAGTCCAAGAGGGTAGCATCTTTCAGAAAAAGAAGTGTGCAAGAACAACGGGGCACAATTTGAAGATAGAGGGGGGACAGCTCAGAGGTAATGTGAGGAAGTGTTTTTTCATGGAGAGGGTTGTGGATGCGTGGAACAGCCTTCCTGAGGAGGTTATTGAGTCAAAAACAGTGGAGGAATTGAAGAATGCATGGGACAGACATAAGGCAATTTTTGAGGGTGGGGTAGGAGGAAGTAGGCTGTTGGTTAACTAGGATCTGCAGCTTATCCATTGGGTAGGGAAATGGGCAGACTGGATGGGCCAAGCGGTCCTTATCTGCCATCAAATTCTATGTTTCTATTTTTCTAAATGTACTATGTGCAGTTTACAAATACTTGGATTTTGTTTCACAACATAACTATTTGCTGTTTGCATAACAGTTTCAAAGAGAAGAGGAATTGTCTGGTCTACTTACTGAAGCCTTAGATGTATCTGCATGTTTCTGAAGGGATCTGTTGGGCAACTATTATTTATTTATTTATTTATGAAAATTATTTTACTATGTAAATGTACAGAGATACAGCAGGATCTCATTTACAGATTTGACCTGGGGAAGGGAAAAAATGTGGGAACATAACAATAGTCAAATACACTATTCAACCAGAAGTTGCTATTTGGAAATAGCAGAAGGATAATGACAGAATGGTACCCTTATGCATGATTATTAGATTTTTTGAGATATCTAAGTGTATTTACTGATAGTAATAATCTTGTCTACAGATGCCACACCTTTAAAGGGACTAAAATGGGTTATCTGTAGATTTAGGGCTCTTTTGTGTTGCCTCCAGAACCCTGGAAGTAGTTTTTGAAAGTTTAGAAAAAAGGTTGATTTGAGGAGACCAATTTTCTACAATTTATCTGCAGAGTGTTTTTTTTTTAAGTGTAGTAAATTGCAATGTTATGGCTTTGGAAGTTTCATTGAGAATGGGTCTCTTTGTGTTTTGTTGATCTCACTACTTGGAAATTACACTGTTCCAGCCAGATGGTACTCAGACAAGCTGTATTTCAACTGAGATTAGTAAATGGAAAAACTGAGCTGGAAGTATCATGCCAGAACTTGGATTAATTGGGCTACTTCGCTTCTAAGCCTGGAGAGATTGCAGTTTAATTTTCGTAGCTTTAACTTTTGGTACACCTGAGATAAACTGCAGTAGCACAAGGAAAACATTACCATACAGCAGGATTCCAGTACTTTAGCAGCAGTTTGTATAGTGATGGTACTAAGAATTTCCATGATGTAACATCTTTCAGATTTAGGGTTTACCTCTAAACATACTCAGACTAACTAGGAGAGCAGATCAGCTTCTAACTAATTGGAACAAAGCTTACAAAATGCTTAATGCCAACTACGTAATAGAGATGGTCCTGGAATAACCTTGTTTCTCATCTCCTGATTCATTTCAGATACTTCTCTTGTCATTCTAAACAAAAAGAAAGAAAAGAGTAAAACACATTGTCTTATTAGAGAACAGTAGGGTTGTTTCTTCTTTTGATCTGCTTGAGAGACCATTCCCCTTTTATTGAGACATTGGAAGGTTATACCTTTTGTAGTCATGCCATGAATCTATTGTCTAGAGTGGAACTCTGGCCACAAACAATAACAACTGTCACCAGGAAAACGCCATGATATTACGGCCCCAAAATGATACATTTCAATCTGTTTCATTCTCTCCTACTGTACTAAAGAACATTGTTTGAATATAGGATTTTTGTCCCTTCAAGTTCATTTGCTTAAGATGATTATTGTCAAAGTGGGATCATCCTCACCTGCTTTTGATGCCACCATTTACTGCTATGGAAATGATTGTGGTGTTACAAACCAATCAGTATTCCTTATTTAGGAAAGAAACATTAGAAACAGGTACTCTCTCAGAGGATTTTCACTGTAGTGTTTCCACTTAAACAGTGTTATCAGGAGGTTCTGGATCTGATTTGTAATATTAAAAATGAATATCAAGTAAAAAAGGCAGCATCAAGAAGAGAACCTGAAAAGGGAGAAAAAAAATATATTTTAAAGTGAGCAAAAAGAAAAGCACAGTAGGGAAATAAAAGACTACACATTCATGCATATTTCCAGTTGCTGTTTATTAAAAAGGTTAAAGTAAGGTTTATTGTTCTCTTTAATCTTTACAGTGCAGAATACAACTGAGTGACACAATGAGCTAACATGGCTCCCCCTGAAGGTGAGGCCATAATTTTTGTTGTGCAATTTTTTCCTTGCAATCAAAGCTTCTGGTACCCCGAATGTCTAAATAAATGACTGAAACAGAAGGCATTCCACAGTGAATGATCTGTTGTTCAGCTCCCATCTGTGAACACAACATGGTACAATGTTCTTCCGAACACATCACCCCAAGGCATGGAACTCACTTCCACTGCATTTGAGACAAACTAGAAGCCTTGGCCCATTAGAAATAGGCTAATATGCCAGCTATTTGAACAGGATACCTGTAACTGTCACAACTGAAGCCACTGCATTGCAACTACTGTATGTAAATTTTCTGTTAAATATGCACTGTAGAGTATGTACTGTATTGTATCACTGTGTTGTATTGTATGTTACATTATGTATTATATCCTAGGTCACCCCAAAACAGGCTGATACCCATTGCACCATACCTAGTCCACAAGACAGTAAATAAATTAAAAACAAATTTTACGTTTGGAAGCTGATGACCTGGGAGTTCAGCTGCAAACACACTGACAGCAGGAAAAGCAATGAGCTTTAAATGAACTTTGTGCATTCCACTCTGCCGGCATTTTGTTGCTGGCACTGCTTTAGCAATGTGTTCACAGTGAAACACATCAGTCTAAAGGCCTGACACACAAGGGGAGTTTGCCTTCTGCACATGTGGAGGGCCAGCCAACTCTGTAGAGTCCCCCCTCCACACATGCAGAGCACCCAGCAGCACCCACAGGGTGGTTTCTGCTGGTCCTTAACATCTGATACTACTATGGGTCAAACTCCCACACAAAGAATGTGGATGCACACAGCACAACACAAAGAGGCTTATCCACATCTCTGTGACTTCTGTATGTGGAGGGCACTTATAAAAGGGGAACTAACCAGTAGTACTCTGTACTTGTCCCCTGATCTTTCCAGGACTGGACTTTGCATTCTAAATGTTGCCCCAGCCCTCTGAGACTGCAGGAGGCCATAAACACAAATGAAGCAGTGCAACTCTCCTTGACTCCAAGGAAATAATAATTCAGAAAGGCTGCTATACCAGTGTAACTTAATTTAGTACGAAACATCAGCAGACGTATATGCACTGCTAAATATCCCAGTGCTTCATGATGCTTTGCCATTTTGTCAGGGGACATGGCCTCTCATTTTTTTACGTCATGATTATCTGTCCTGTAAAGGGATATGGCAGTCCTTCAGTGGTTAAATTGAAAATGTTTAGGTGGGGGAACTCTCACATCTAGATTTCTCAGTGGTGGAACTGTTATTGCTAGGTGGTGGAACTCTTCTATAGTAGCCAATAGAGAAAGATGAAAGGGATGGTGGAACTGTCATACAATTTCTAAGGGATGGTGGAACTGCATTTCTGTGGGCTCCTTCCCAGTTTAACCCCTGCAGTTCTGGAAGGATGGCCATGTCCCACAATTGACACAGAAAATTCTGGTTACTCTTTATTTCAAGTGTCAGTTAACTGTAGAGTGGTTACAGTGTAACTTCACTGTAACTGCATAAAAATTCTGTACTTGATGGAACATTCTGACAGAAAACATTGTACGTATCTCATATTACTCTATTTTGTACAGAGCTGGGCATCCACTCAAGAGGTGATCCAAGCATCCAATTGAATGCCTCATGTCCCACCTTTCATTGCCCCCAGGAATGTCCCCAAACCCAGAGGGATCCATATCAGGCTGTGTACGTCTCAAATTCCATGAAAAACGTCAATTTCTGTGTAAACAAATTGCTACCATTGTAACACAAAAATAGTGCTTTTGTCCTCAGATTTGTTTGCATGAAGCAGCATTTTTCACACACAATGACTTTCACATGTTTCATGTGATTTCACCCTTTCATGTGAAAATGGCCAAAACACAATGATTTTCACACATAAAAATAAAATTTTGCCCAGACCTAGTTTATACCTAATACTGACATTGCAATTCGGTGCTGTGTGATGGGCCTTTAGTTCAGTGTCTTCTGTCTATTTCTGTCTATTCTATAGCGCTGTTATAAAGAATAGGCTGTCTCATCTCCATGCATATAGTCATAATCATTGCTTATAAAGTACATCCAGGCTACTTGTGTCTGACAAGTGTTTTAGAAAACCTAATGTAGTAACTTAATAATTTAATGTCAGAAGGGACTCAAGGTCCAGCATGCCCCCCTTCATAAGTGGGGATAAACTAGTAAGAATGCAAACTTGTACTACTTTAAAGGGGTTACCTACACACTCTACTAACCAGGATACCCTCTGATCATTTTGAAAAGCAGAACTTTGTTCAGGATTACCTTGAAGGCCTGCAATATCTTGTTGTCCACTATCTCTGCTTGCAGGCTGTTCCATAAGTTCACTGTCAGGGAGAATAAATGCATCCTAATGTTACTCTGGCATTTACAGTGGTAGCCAGTTACAAGATGCACCATATTATCTTGATGTATCTGGGAAATATAGAAATCCAATTAAAATGACCAGGGATTTCCTATGATATATTGTGATATTTCTGGATATCTTGCATCATATCACTGGCTACTATTGTACCACCACTGAGTTTCAAGGTGTGCACTGCATCCTACTTGAGGATACCAGATCTAACATCTGTCAGTTCGCTCTTGTTGACACCCTTGAGTATGCAGAAGAGTAAGATCTTGTTCCATTTCAGCATCCCTTTCTCCTGCATCAACATGTTTAGGGCCATGAACCTCTCCTCATAGCTTTTGTCCCCATATCCTTGGTAATTCTGGTAGCATTGTGTTGCACACTTTCAACTGCCTCAATGTCCTTTTTGTACTCAGTTGCCCATTTACTGCATACAATACACTAAGTGGGGTCTCACCATGGCCTTGCAAAGAGGCAGTATTACTTTTCCTGTCTTGCTGGTCCCCCAGCCCCTCCTTCTGATTCATCTACGCATTCTGCTTACCCACTTGACAGAGGCTGAACACTGCTTGTCATGCTTTGCCCCTTATCTATTATGACCCTGACGTCCTTTTCCTCCTCGACTGCAGCAGGAGAAGCCCCCATACATTGTGTCAGTTCTACTGTACCTTTGCTTTTCCTCTGAAGTGTAGTATTTTTTCTTTGGCTACACTGAATCTGATACTCCAGAGTCTAACCAGTCATCAGGTTTATGCATCTTCTCTCCATGATGTTGTTCTCCACATATATGATGCTCTTTCCCGGGTGAGGTACTTAGTATAGTATGGTGTTCTACTGTTATGCAAATGATGGACAACTGTAACTGTCTTTTGCACTAGGCAGGATGGATCCAACAGATTTATTAAACCAATGCTTTCCTGATGTGAAACTTTGGCTGTCCACAAAAACGGGCTTGTGGCATTCAATAGCCAGCAATCAGGGTTCTCAGTCTCATGCCCCACATGTCATGAGTTGAATGAGCTTTTGCTGGTCTAACTTTACAGACCTTTTTACAGGGTGTGCACCAAATATTTGGCACAAGCTGCCATAAAAGGGTTAAAGTGTCGAAAATGCGTGCAACATTTGTGAATTGGGCGCATGGTGCGACAGTGTGTTTGGGGCAGTGCAGGTTTTGATGCGGGGCTTGTGAAAGCCCTGCATCAACATTTCAATCAATCAATCAAATCTTTATTTATCCAGGTGAACGTCGTTGAGCAGTGATCATTTGCAAGATGGACCTGGTTAGGTCAGGGTCAGTTACAAAGACACAATGCAATGCAGGGAACTAGATACAATGTACGTGATAGATAAGGTTATACAAGTCAATAAAAATACCCATACGCACATGTGAAAAGTCATGAAGCATTAACATAAATTCTCATATTTACATACTGCTTTACATATTTACATTTTTGCATAAATCTAAGGTCATAGACAGAATATTGCAATATGGCAAGGGGGAAATGTTGTTGATGACTAACATACATGATTTAGTAGAGAGATTTGTCAGAGGGCAAACAAAGTGGTCAATGAAAGATCTGGGTAGGAGGTGGGTGGTAGGGCTTCAGTGGGGGGTAGCGATGGGAGAGGGGATGGAAGTGGGTGGCAGGGAGGGGTGAGAACAGTTAGCGATGGGGTGGAGAGATGTAGGGGAAGGATGGACAAAACAGGTATTATCGAGGGTGAAATATGGTAGGATTGCAGAACATGTGGAAAGTTAGAGGAAGGGACTAGGGTATAGAAGATAGTGGGGCATAATTCACCCTAGCGCTGTCAAAAACATTTGCATTGCTCCTTAATAAGCTTTGAGTAAAGGGTTTTGAAGGACATAATGGATATAGGTATACTCAGTTTTTATGATTTTCTGCAGTTTTTTCCATAGGGAGGGCAACATGAAACTAACGGCTGTCCTTCCAAACCGGGTATTGACTTTGGACACTTTGAGCAGGATGGAAGAGTAGCTTCTTAGGGCATATTTGCTTATAGTGGTTTGTGTGAAGCAGTCCGAGATATAGTGTGGTAATTGCTTGGATATGGCTCTGAATGTCCATAATGCTGCATTTCTGTCCCTTCTGAAGTGGAGTGAAGTCCATCCAACTGCTGCATATAGAGAGCAATGGTGGGTGTCATATGGTAGTCCTGTGATAAACCTCAGTGCCCTGTGATAGAGTGTATCCAATTTACCCAAATAGGAGGCAGGGCACTGACTGTATAAGAAGTCAGCATAGTCAATTATAGAAAGAAAAGTGGCCTGCACCAGTCTTAGCTTAGCATTGCTTGTGAGAAAGTGTTTGATTCTAAAATAGAGGCCAAGTCTCTGATGGAGATTTTTTAATAGTTCTTCCATATGTTCAATGAAGGAAAGTCTATTGTCTAGCCAGACTCCCAGGTACTTGAATTTGGATACAAAGTCAAGATTTTCACCGAGGATAGTGGATATGTGTGGGAGTGTGCTTGGTCCTGGATGTCCTGCATGTGTATAAGGAAAGAAAAACATTGCCTTTGTTTTCTTTGCATTGAGCAGAAGTTTTTTGCTCAGAAGTTGGTGTTGGAGTAGGTTGAAGTCAGTTTGTAAATCATTGCAGGCTGCCTCTGGTGAAGGGTGGCTGACATGGAGCACCGTATCATCAGCAAATAGGTGTACAGTGGCCTTGGTAATATTATTATCGATGTCTTTGATATAGATAGTGAATATAATTGGACCGAGGATAGATCCCTTGGGTACGCCTCTTTGCAATGGTTTAAGGGGGACAGATTGCCTCCAGCCTTAACCTGCTGGAGCTGTCCAGTAAGGTAGTTATTGAACCATTGCAGGGAGAGTGATTCCAGACCTATGGATTTCAGGGATGTAAGGAGCAGGTCGTGGTCAACTGTGTCGAATGCCTTACTTAGATCCAGGAACATGGCATAGATACAATTTCTGTTATCTAATTCTGATTGCCAGTCATTGGTTACTTTTACTAGGGCCTTAATGGTGCTATGTTTGGCCCTGAAATCAGATTGCATGGGGTTTAGGAGATTAGTTGATTCTAGGTAGTCTCTCAGTTGAGTACTTACAATCTTTTCCAGCAGTTTAGATAGTACAGGGAGGACAGAGATTGGTCTGTAATTGTTGAGTTCACAAGGGTCTCCCAATTTAAATAACGGAATGACCTGTGCAGTTTTCCAGATTGAAGGGATTATCCCTAGTAGTAATGAAAGGTAAAACAGATGTGTTTTTAGTACCACTAACACATGGATGGCAACCTTCAGAAAGTAGCGGTCAAGGGAGTCTGCCCCTGCACTTTTCTTGATGTCTAGATGCCAAAGCAAGTCTTCCATTTGTTTCAGCATAGCTGGTTGTAATGAGAAACTAGAGTCTGTCACCAGGGTTTCGGAGAGTTGTATGCCTAACTGGGATCGCATTAAATTTGCTGGCGAGTTGTCGAATGCCAACCCTGTGGTTGTGAAGTGATTGTTGAATGACTCTAGGATTTTCAGTCTGTCATTGATAATGGTTGTCCCAGACAATATCTTAGCTGGGAGTGAATTTACTTGGTGTGTGTCCGGATATATCCTTGATGGTATTCCAGAATTTAACAGGGTTATGGAAAGAAGAGTCTAAGTCGGTATGATAGTAAGTTGCCTTTGCGTCTCTGATCTTTCTGGTACATAAATTCCTAACCCTTTTGAACTGACCCCAATCTGACTGAGTCTTTGTTTTTCATGCTTTTTCCATAGATTCTCTCTCTCTCTCTCTCTCTCTAGGAGCGCAATTTTAAGGTCTGGAGTGAACCAGCGGCAAGATTTGTTTCTTATTCGCACTTTAGATAGGGGTGCATATTTGTTTAGGGCTCCTATGATTATAACATTGAGAACATTATAGGCTGCATTCACCGTTTTTGCCAGGTAGAATTCTTGCCAGATCGTTAAGTGCTTCATATCTTTCAAATATGCATGTATGTCAAAGTTCTGCTTTGATCTTCTAACTGAGAATTTAGAAGGGGAAATGGGTTTGTGGTTATCCTTATGCTGGCAATAAAGCAGTGGTCACTGATATAATTGAAGAAAATGCCAGCATACAAGAATAGATGAGGCTTGCTCACCAGGATAGCATCCAGGAGTGTACTATTACTTGGGGTCTTCTTGTTAATTCTGGTCAGCTCGCTGATGAGCTATGTTAAGCCATGGGCGTCACAGAAAGATGAGAGTGGAGTAGCAGCCTTGGAGAGGCAATTTAGATTAATGTCTCCTAAAATAACAGTTTCTAGGGGTCCCTTTTTAATTTTATCCCCTAAGTGTGATAGCAAATTGAGACCGGCAGTGGGGGGTCTATAGCAGCCTATTACCTGCAACGATGTGGTATGTGAGATTACCACTTTAAGGGATATGCATTCGAACTTGTGTGCCACAGATATTGAATTAAGGCAAGTCACTGCGAGGTTGTTCTTTACATAAATAGCTACACCCTCCCCCAGAGTGTTGATCAGCTCTGAATAGTTGGTAGTTGGGTAAATGTACATCCCTATCTGCTGTGGTAGGTCTAAGCCATGTCTCGGAGACCACCAAGATATCTGGTACGGAGTGGATTACGCATGCTTGGATCATAGTGATCTTTTTAAGTAGGCTGCATACATTGACATGGAAGAAGCTTAATCCTTTAAGTTTAGCAAGGTTGGATGGTGCTGCAATAGCCTCTGTGGGCCCTGGATTAAGTTCCACATTGCCAGAGCATAGTAGTAGCAGGAGCAGAAGCTTCGTAATTGCAGCAAGGGATAATTTGTAGATTCTTGCTTTTTTCTGCTTTCTCAGGCTCTCAGTTGGTGTTCTACCATGTCTAGGTGGGATGCTTTGTCCTCCTAGGATAGCAGAGAGTAGGACTCTGACCGAGAATAGCAGTGAAGATTCAATGGCAGGGGAAGGGAGCTGTATTTCTGGTCGTGAAGAGTCCGAATTCGTCCAGCTATAGCAAAATAGGCAGGGGCTCCTCTGATACTGGGGGAAGTTATGAATGTGTGCAGATTGATCCACAGCTGCAGTTATATCACCATAGGGCAATGGCAGCCTCCAGTCCCCCTTCAGGGCTTGATGTGATTGGTGACATTGTCCTCAAGTATCTGAATACAGGAGGAGTATAAGGAGAATCCACAGTCTCCCCCCCTTTATAAACCTTATAGAGAGAGTAATGTCCAGCTTTGTGGAATTAGACTTAGTCTGGCTGGTGCACAGCGATATAGTTATTAATGTATGTTTCATGTATCAGCAGTGTGTATCGTAATTAATTAGAGGTAACGAGAATACAGATTCTTGGAGGAATGACTAATCCCGGTCTGAATACCAGGGGGCAAATGTATTTTAAGGAAGGAAGGATGTTTTTTTTTTTTTTATCTAGCATGTGTCAATAGATATTAAATAGCGGTCAATTTCTATGCCTAGGGGCTAACTGATAATATGCCAGAGATGCCACTATAGGAAGGGTTAAAGTCTGATGGATGAAGAGGAGGAACTGCTATGGGGTGGTGACTTTTCATTGGACATGACTGTGGAAGGAGTCGGGAGAGGTCTATATAATAAGGGCAGGAGGAGGAGGAGGGGAGGGATGGGCGGGCTTAAAATCTGCGGCTTTGCAGTACCTTTTCAGCGCCTGTATCCGGGCTGGTGGTTTCTGAGTGGTAGCAGAGGAGGCTGACTGCCCGCTGGCCAAAGCTTGCACCTGCGCTTGGCTGGGGGGCTCTTCCTGTTGCAGTCCTTGGCTAGGGAAGAGACAGAGGTGCTCAAGATTAAATACTACACTGAAGCAGAGGTGTCTGCCAAAGCAGCAGGGGGTCACAATGTACAAGACAAAAGCTTGTGGAGTGGGATTGGCATCAGAACGCCTAGGTGAAATTACAATTTCACTAGAGGAGCTGTGATCACATGTAATAGCTAGCCCTAAACCAACAGTCAATCCCCAATCCCACAAAATTCAGTGAAACAGCTTTTTTAGTACATTTTTGCACACATTTCCCAGTAGAAAACACAAATATGCAGAATTTACAAGATGCAAGTGAGCGGGGACCAATTGGAGTTGAAGCCATAGAAGGCGCTCTCCTTCCAATTGGTTGCAGCTTTGCCATACCTTTCTGTGTTGAGTGTCTGGGCTGGTGGTTTTGAGCGGTGGCAGAGGAGGCCAACCGCCCGCTGGCTGAAGCTTGCCCCGGCACTTGGCGGGGGGACTCTTCCTGACGTGGTCCTCGGCTTTCTGTGCCGAGTGTCTGGGCTGGTGGTTTCGAGCAGCGGCAGAGGAGGCCGACAACCCGCTGGCTGAAGCTTGCCCCTGCGCTTGGCTGGGGGGCTCTTCCTGATGCCGTCCTCAGCTTGAGAATTGAGCTCAATATTTACAATAATAGGAAAGCTATCTACATTTTCATAATCACATTTTCTGTGTGAATGCTGAGGGATTCAACAGCTGAGAGATGGGCAATTAGGATAGTTATGTCGTTTTCCATGTTTTCAGTGTTGATGCTGAGTGCTTCTGTTGCTGACAGTAGGACAATGTGTCAATTATACCAGGCAATCTGTCACATTATGTACCTCTGGAGGAAAAAACAATACAGTAAACACAGATAATGCTGGCAGAAAAAGACCACCAAATCCATTGTCTGCCTTGTTTTACCCTGTCCTATGCTGAGGTCTATTGTCTTCATGTTTTTTTTGTACTCGCTTTCTCCTCCCTTGCTCCCTGCCTGACTATTAACACCCTAAGTTACTATTAGCCCTTAACTCTGTCCCAGCAATGCTTGAATCTTTTAAGGCTTTTGTGCCCGCCACCTCAACTGATAGGCTGTTCGATGGCTCAATCACTTTCTCTATCAAGAAAAACTTTCTCAGATCCCTTCTGAATCTCTCCCCACACCAGCTTCTGCTTCTGTAACCTTGTGTTTGACTTGCCATTCCTGCTGAATAGTTCCTCACAGTTTACCTTGTTCATAGCTTTCAGGAATTCAAAGGTCTCTATCATTGCACCCCTCCCCTTCTGTCCTCTATTGAGTACAAGTTCAGTGCCTTCATAACATTTTCCCTGTTGGCCCTGAACCATTTCTGGTTAGCCTACATTGCACTGTCTCCAGCATGTCTTTGTCATTTCTTAGGTAGGGACTCTAAACATGGGCACAGTATTCCCAGATGGGGTCTCATCAGTGATATAAGGAGAAGTAGTATTGCGTAGATACATAGACATTGGCATTAGAAAAAGGCTGTTGCCCCATACTGTCTGCACACCATATCATACTATTCTGCCTTGCCCTAGTGGCAATCTTCCCCTTTGTTACAATCCCAAATTTTCTAAATAAACCCCATCTGTGCTTAAAGCTGCTGATCGACTTGGCCTGTACCACTTCTTCTGGTAGTTTGTTCCACTTATCTTGGTATCACAAGACAAAGAAGGCTGAAGGCCCATCTAGATTGTTTCTCACTGTCAGGTGGGTAATTATCCTGCCTTTGAGTAGATAATGAATTTATCTCTCTCTCTCTCTCTCTCTCTCTCTTAAAGCCATCCATAGTGCTTTGGTTTACAATAGCACCAGGTAAAGAATTCCAGCTATGTGCCGCTCTGATGGTAAACAAATGCATACGTTTGTTGGTGTTTGCCCTCTATACCAACAGTTGCCCATTGTGTGATCTTAACTGTATCATCCTACTGTTGCATTTGATACCCTTTCCATGTAGAAGTGCTTCCAGATGTCCTTTTTGAGTCTTCTCCTGCCAACTTCAGCAAATTCCCTCGTATACCTGTGTTTGAACTCAAACTCATGTAGAAGAGTTCCTTGGTGTCTATGCTATTTATCCTATGCAGGTACTTGTATGTTTCAGTCATGTCACCGCTTTCACTCCTTTTCTCCAGGGTGTGCATGTTTAAGTCCTGCAGCCTCTCCTCTTATGTCGAATATCCAAGGCCATGCACCATCTTAGTTGCTCTATGCTGTAGTACCTCCACCTAGTTGCAGGCTTTCCTTGGGTGTGGGCTGCAGTACCTTGTGCAGTATTCCAGGTATGTTCATACCAGCGGTCTGTACAGAGGGAAGACAACTTCCTGCCTTCTAGTGTTATCCCCATCTCTATGCATCCCAGTATGCTGTTGGCTTTGCTCATTGCCCTGTTACAGTGTGCAGATGTTTTCAGGGTCTCTGATATCATTATTCCTAAATCCTTTTCTTCTAGAGTGCTATCCAGCACCCCCCCCCACTCTGTATTGCAACCTTGGGTTCCTTGTCCCAATGGGCATTACTTTTACATTTTTTGTGTTAAAGTTCAGCTACCTAATCTTGAACTGTTTCTTCAACCTGCCTAGATACTTACTTAGTTTCCTTCTCCCTTCTTCCAGATGTACCCTTACACAGATCTTTGTGTCATCTGGAAAGTGGCAGATAATACCCATGATACCTTCACTTGTGTCACAGATGAAAATATTGAAGAGGACCTGTCCTAGTAATGACCCTGAGGTACCACACTGGTCACTTCCCTCACATCTGAAAACTCCCCATTGACTACCTTCCTCTGTATTCTACCCTTCAATCAGCTCTCTACCCAATTTGCCATGTTTTCATCTACCCCAAGGTCCCTCTGGCAACAGTTAAAAAAAACTTGATCAGATTCATCTGCAGCCATTTCCTGTTAAGAAGTCCACCAAGTCCTCCCTCAGTACAGACTCCATGATCTTCCCCAATGTAGA
Organism: Neoceratodus forsteri; assembly: GCA_016271365.2. Lineage (NCBI taxonomy): Eukaryota > Metazoa > Chordata > Ceratodontiformes > Ceratodontidae > Neoceratodus > Neoceratodus forsteri. The sequence goes on from CM057453.1 coordinate 83,960,535, forward strand.
CATCAAGCAGATTGGCATATAGTTCTATAGCTCATCCCTCTTTCTGCTCTTGTGTACCTCTTTACTTCTGTTATTGAACCCCTCCCAGTACACCCCAACATTCTGGTTGCTTTGCTGTAAGCCTTACTTCACTGGCTATTTTGCTTTAGGGGGTCCCTTATGATGACTTCCATGTCCCTTGCCTCATAAAAAGTGCCCAGCTTAATCCTTTCATATCCAGTACTGTGTCTGGGGGGTTCTGTTCCCTGTGTGCATCACCTTGCACTTTCTGGGATTGAATTTCAAATGTCAAACCTTGGACCACCTATCTGACACGTATAGGTCCCTCTGCAACTCCCTTACCTCCTCTTCAGTGTTTACCCTGCCAAACAGCTTAGTGTTATCCAAAAAGAGAAACAGCTTTCCATGTATTTCTTCTCCTATGTCACTGGTGAACATATTGAAAAGGAGTGGTTCCATGACTTAACCCCTGTGGTACTCCAATTGTGACATCACTCTCCCTTATTTTGAGCCCATTTATTACCACCCTCTTTCGTCTCACCCCAACCAACTTTCCACCCATCTACCTACATCCTTAGCTGCTCAGCAATTCTCTATCTTCTAAATCAACCTTCTGTGTGACACCAAGTTAAATGCCTTGCTGAAGTTAAAGTAAGGTGATGAAAACAAGAAGCACATTTATCAATGACCTCCATGGGACATGCAGATCTGAGATGCAAAGGTGGCCTCCCAGCACTTCTGTGGTTAGATGCATTCCAGAACGGAAGAATCAATCTTTATTATAGAATAGGATGGACCAGTGCCACAAGGAAGGATGCGGAGGAAGGGGAGGAGGGGGAACATGCCTGAGGACAGGATAATGGAGCACAAGGTTAGGATTGGGCTCATATCCCAAACTGTAAAAAAAGTCCCCAGCCCCGGATGTCTTGTTCCCAAGAGTGTTGAGGTAACTGGCGGTGGAGATGTCAGATCTGCTAGCAGACCTTTTCAGCAGCTCTTTACATACATGGATGGTACCACAGGAGTGGAGAACTACACATGTGGTACCGCTGCATAAGCGTGGGCCCAGGGATGATCCTGGAAACTACTGTCTGGGCAGTGTGACCTCCATTGAGGGTAATCTGATGGAGACCATTCTGAAGGAAAGACTAATTGAGTTCCTTGAAGCCAGTGGGCTACAGAAAGAAAGACAGCATGGGTTCATATCAGGGAGATCCTGTCAGACCAGTCTGATTGACTTCTTTGACTGGCTAATGAAGGCAGTGTAGAAGAGTCAGATGGTTGACATTCTGTATTTGGAATTTAGCAAGGCCTTCGACTCAGTGCCCCACAAGCGGTTGATCCAAAAGTTGAGGGACCTAGGGGCAGGCAGCAAATTAACTAGATGGGTGGCAAATTGACTGAGCAGTAGGACCTGGAGAGTGGAATCTCTGAATCCAAAACAAAAATGCGTAAACCAAAATAATCAATATGAGTTTCTAAATAGGCTCACAGTTTTGCAGTATTATACATCTGGCAGGCTTGGCATGTTAGAGCAGAGTCACAGCAAACTAATTAATTTCTAAACCTGATCTACAACAGTTTTCCAGACCTTCGTGACTTAATTTACAGCCCTCTTGTAAATGTTTTAGGAGCAAGTACATACAATCTGAGCTATTAACTGGGATTTTTCAATAGCAGTGCTTATTGCATTTTTTCGCAAGGGCTCTTCAGATTTAAAACAGCCCATAAAATAAAAGTGTATAATTAAACACAATGTTGTTTCTTAGGTAGCTGGCATGTTTTCCCAGTCATTATTCAAATTAAGCATTATACAGTAGAATTAACATAGCAACTGTTGCCATATGGGCATCTTCATTGTAAACTGCTACCAGAATAATCTGCCAAGTATAAGGCTTGTACCAATATGCATTATAAACATAAAAACAGTGGAAAATAGACTCTGAAGGCAAAAGGACACTGATGAGCCATGTACTCTGTGCATGTTATACTACCTCATCCTCTGACCTGGTGTCCTGGTGGATTGATCCTTCTTCCTCCCCACCTACAAAGCCCTCCCACACAGTTCCACCTAATGGGACTATGAGTCCCCTATCTGTGTCCCAGCTGTGTATGAACCCACTAAGGATACCTGCCCCCACCACTTTTGCCTGCAACTAATTCAATGGCTCCACCACACTCTAAGTGAATTAGAGCTTCCTGATATATCTCCTGAATTTACACACCCACTACCCTCCAGTTGTGCCCTCTTGTGACTGCATCTCGAGTTCTAACAAACAGGTCTTCTCTGTTACCCCTATTTATGACACTTAGAATTTTATGTCTTTACTGTGTCCTTCTCTTTTGTATGACTTTAAGGGAGTATTGTACATGTTTGTGCTTCCAGCCATTCCTCAGAGGGTTTACCCTACTGGGCATGAATCATTTTGGAGTACCTACTTTGTACAGACTCCAGCCTATGTCCTTTCTCAGTTGAGGGCTCCAGAACTGGGCACAGTATTCCAGGTGAGGCCTCACCAAAGATCTGTAAATGAGCAGTATCATGTCCTTTCTCCTGCTATCAGACCCCCTCCCAATATACCCTAGCAACCTTGATGTCTTACTGTAGGCATTTTATCACTGGCTGGTTTGTTTGAGGACGTCACTGATGATGACACCCAGATCACTCTCCTTTATGTAGTGGCTAACCTAATCCCTCCTATCCATTACTCTGTGCAGGGTTCCATTGCCCTAAGTGCATCACCTTGCACTTCCTAGCACTGAATCTTGGCTGTCAGATCTTTGATCTCCTTTCTGTTTTTTTCAGATACCTCTGATGTTCCCATACCCCTTCCTTCCTATCCAGCCTGTCACAAAGCTTTATGTCATCAGCAAATAGACACATTTTGCTCTCAGTATGGTGCCCAGTGTCACTAATGAAGATACTGAATTGGACAGCTCTCAGGAATGACCCTTACAACACCACACTTGTAATTCTCTATCCCCAGATTTGGCCTTGTTAACTATACTGGACCTCACAGGTTTCCTGCATGCCAACCCACCCACCACTTCCAAGCTGGTAAGTATCAAGTCAAGACTGGTGTTCTGCTGTGTTGGATCCCTGTGTAACTGCACCAGTAAGAAGTCCTGCATCGTGTCTAACAACGCCTGGCTCCTGGTGTGGATTCCCCACTATTACTAGTTTCCCTTTTGCTGTCCCCTCCTAATTTCTTCGTTCAACTCTATACCTCCTACATTCTTCTTCCCCAGAAGTTTACAGAGCACCCAATTCTAAACTTTTCCCCATACAGCAGTAGTCAGTTGCACCCAGATTGATTCCACTCCCCCTCTTCCTTCTTGATGATTCCATCCTCAGTAGCATCTATTCCTGCCATGATGCAGAGGGCTACTCCTCCCCCTTTACCCTTCCATCTGTCTCTCCTGTGTAAGGAAACCATGGAACTGCCAGATCCCATTCATTATTCCCAGTAGCCCATGTCTCTGTGATAGCTACCATGTCAACTCCGCCTCTACCACCATCCCATGTATTTCATTGATTTTGTTATTCAGGCTTCTGGCATTTAGGCAAATCACTTTCACCCCATTTTTATTCCCTCCTGCCTTACATGTTCCCTGGTTACTACCCATAGTATCTTTCCCATGCAACATATTTGTCTTAAAGATGGCCACCATGCTGGGTGTGCCACAAGTCAGGTTCTAGAGACAAGCAAATTTTAACAGACTGGAAAAGGTTTAAAAACCTTTTATTTGCCTGAAAGTTATTTTAAGCAAGCAATAACACATGACAAGGTGTGGGTTATCTCCTGATAAGAGCACACCCAGGTGTGTTGTTAGGCATGAGGTGCTTGCGCCGAGTGCCTTATGCACCTAGGTGTGCTCTTATCAGGAGATAACCCACACCTCGGAGTGTGTTATTGCGCTTATAAAATGGATCCCTAAGTAAGCATTTAATAAAAAATAAAAAAAAGAGTAAAAAAATTGCAAAATAGTTTTAAATTGAGGTTTTAATAAGGACAGTGGTAAAATAGTCCCTTTATTTCTGCATTTACTGTGGTGTGTGATGCACTGCATGGTGTGTGTGTGTCCCCTCTTCCCCGTCACATACACACAGATAGTAGTCATGTTGGAAATGTTCATACTGTGCAGTGTTAATAGAGCAGAGGAGAGATGATTTTTTTTATTGTATTTCAAAGATTTTTGTGTCCATAGTTCAGTGACTGAAAGGGCTGCTGAACAGTTACTTCCGTATTTTCGTTTTTTCGGTGAACTTTTGAGATCACAGTCTGTGCTGTGAGAAGATTTCCTGATAATATTTATGTTTGTATGGTATGTACTTTTGTTTCTGAAGTTGAATGTGAGACACTCTTTTCGGTATATTGGTAAAACTTGATCGAAGTCGAACGCCGAGGACTGACTTCTGGTTTTGAGGTCCGCTTTGTAGAGAGCTGTGGAGTTTCGAGATCACGGTCTGGTTTTGCTGGGTGAGGTTGGGTGCCATAATGAAAATGCGAGATCCAGACTGGGTGACAGAGATGGTTAGTGGGTTTTTTTTGTGTGTGTTTTAATCAAGATAAGGATACACGAGCTATGGTTTGAAACCCATGTCCTCGCGACGGGGGAATCAGTCGGCGCTCGCAGTCAGTTGACTTGTCTTATCGTGGTTCAGTTTGTTTACGTATTTAGCAGAGAAGCTCAGGTTGTGGAGTAACAGGTACTTAAAAAAAATGTATTTTACTGTTAAGCGGTAGTACTGCAGAATGAAGTTTTGCTTGGGGGGGGGCTATGGTTACGGTGTCGCTCTTCCGGGTACTTTAGGTGCTGGTGCGACAGCTTCAGTGAGCTCTGCTAGTTGGTGTTTTTGTTTACTGTTCACAGAGCTCACTGATATTTGTTGCTATTGGGCTCAGAAGTGGCAGTAAGTGCCGGTTGGCTACTATATCTTCTGATAAGGACACGGCTCAGAAGATGTAGTAGCCAATCGGATTGAGGGATTTCCAAGGTCCATTTTATAATACGATATACAGCACTCATCAGAAGACTGGTGGTTTGGCTTGGATGTAAATGGAGTGATGGCATTACATGTGCCCTGTGTGGAAGCTGCAACAGTTTGGCAGTGTTTTTGCAGTCTAGAATATATAGAATAGTGGATGGAAGACCATCCACAACAAGGCTGTATTTCCATCGAGGAGTTGATGACATCATAGAGACCTCGAGAGCGAAGCTCGAGAGGTCTTTGATGTCATCAACTTCCGAGATGGAAATACAGCTTTGTTGTGGATGGTCTCCCATCCACTGTTTTGTATAGTATATGGTTCTCTTGTGTATTTTACGCCTTGAGATCCTTTACCTTGCTGTTTGATACTGCCTCACTCCCGCCGATACGCGTTGCTTCCACCTCTGTGGTGCCGCCGCCGCTCTTCAACTGTTCTCAACTGTGACCGCAACATTTTTTTTTTTAATTTTGGGGAAAAACAAATTGCCACTCAGAGATGTGTGTGGCTATTCAAATCCCGACTTCCAAAAAGCGGTGGTGCGCGCTTGCTTCGCTGCCTGAGTGGTCCGCTGTTGGCTCTCGCTAAATCCTATCGCCATGTTTACGCTGCTTTTCTGGGACGCCCTACTGTGTCAGCCAATCTGGTGCAGGTAAAGGCTAAAAAGCTGTTGTACTATCGATGTGATGTCAGAACGATAGTACAACACCTTTTTTGACCTTTGAACTGCCCTACAACAACTTTGTGAGAGCCTCTGATTTCAGTGCACAATAAGAGGCAACCATATACTATAAAACTTTTATATTTTTTGGCTTTGGTACAGATTACTTATTGCTGATATAGAAGTGGATTTTATTGATGCGGTTGTGAAATCACCATGTTATGCTAATAGATTTACCTGAAGGAGTAGAGCATTTCACTGGAGAACCAGGAGAATAAAACTGAATCTGAGGTTGGTTGTCCAGATCTGTCTAGGGACCTGGAGCTTTGGATTAGTTACGGTACCAACTATGAATTAGTGGAGAGGGTTTCTGAAATGTCAGTAAAACTACTTTGGTGTTGATGAACTAAACAAGTGTATGTTCAGTGGATTTTGGACCTGGAAAGATTTTTGAAAGTTAAATCTTTGGGGATAACCCAAATTAAACCCATGAAGGGGGGGGCTAGATTACAGACTGAAGGGGTCCACAAGGAGAGTTCTGTGAGAGAGTTCTCTCTGAAAGTCATTTGTGGCTCTTCCTCTGGAGGGATCTTCTTTACTTGAGACTTTTGGGACTGTTTGCCTATATGCTTTATTTATTTAGAAGTAGCATGTACACTATGTTTTAATTACTTAGATTTGGCTTTAAAATGTATTTTAGTGTTTTTTTTTTATCTTAAGCTCTGAGTACCTTGGGTGGGGAAAGTCTGTTATAATTTGTGTATTTTTGTTCGACATTTGGGGGAGTGGGAGGGGAATTGCTTGGTGGGCTAGTGTGATTGAGGAAGTTTACATTTAGTTGTGGTAGTTTTATTATTAGAATGTGCCAGTGGTTGGTAGTTAACACTTATGGGCTTTTCTGCTCCTCCAAACAGGTCTACCAGCTGCATCCAGTGAGGAGGCTGAGACTCTCAAATACAATCTTTAAGCTTTACAGGATGCTTGGCATATTTAGGGTCCAAAGCAGAGGTGGAGTTTGGGAATGAGGAGAAGAATTTACAGAAATGCCGATATCTTTTTTTGTTTATAGTTAAAGGCCAGGACAGACACAATAAGTCGAGGCTTGTTTCAAGATGCATCCTAGGAGTACAGAAAGTTAAGTGACTTGTTCATGGTCTGTGAAACAAAAAGGTGATGATGGGAAAGATAAAGCATAATGGGAGAGAAAGAGCTGGGGAAGTTCCCAGGTAGAGACTAATTAACAGGGCCTTGTAAGAAGGCTGAAAGGTGACAAATGTGTGAGAAGGAGACAGAGATGGAGACATATGGTGAAAATGAAAAATAAATGAGTACAAAAACAAATTTACTTTAGGGAAAAAAAGGGATGGCAGAAAGATGTTAGTGGAAAATAAGTCTATCATTTAAACCAGAGGGCTGCTGGGAGCCAAGGCAGATGATCAGCTTGGCTTCCATGTTTTTTCTATGGTCAGGATCCTGGAAGCCCTGCTGGAGGACACAAACAGAAAGGTCATTGACATTGTGGTCCCTGGAGATAAAGTGGGATACAATGGGTTTAGCAGTTTCACCATTCCTGACTGCTCTGTAATGTTCCCTGAAACGGTCAGCAAGATGCCTACCAGTTTCTCCGATGTAAATAGCTGAACACCTCCTGCAAAGAATACAGTACACCACATTAGTGGAGGTGCATGAGAACTCCTTGGTGATGTGAAAAACACCTGAAGGCCCCTGAGTCTCAGTTACACTGGAAATAAATTTGCAGGTGTAGCAGCGAGCCCTGTTGCAAGGTTTGGTACCTGGGGTGGAGGAACTGTTAGGAGTGGGTAGGCTGCTTTTTACCAGGAGATTGTGCAGGTTAGGTGGCTGGCCGTAGGAGGCAATAGGTGGTTCTGTAAAGGAAGCACCAATGTTAGGGTCAGTTTGCAAAATGGGAAAGTTACTAGTGATGATCCTGTGAAGAGAAGGTGTGCTCTGATGGAAAGGAAGAACTAGTGGAATTCGCCGTTGTTCTTGTGTGACAGTATCCTCCCAGGGGTCAAGGTTACAGGGCATGTTACTAACCCGGAGAGTGCTCTATCCACTGTGCTTTAGGGTATCCCTGTTGATAAAAACTATGCATTATTTGGGTCTGCTCAGCAAAATCATCCTCTTCACTGCATAACCTGCGAAGTCTAAGAAACTGTGAATAAGGCAGGCCATTCTTGACATGTTTAGGATGGAAGGAGCTACGGAGGAGGAAACTGTGAGAGTCAGTGGGTTTGTAATAGACTGATGTCTTCAGACCAGTGTTCTGGACTGAGAGCTGGATATCCAGGAAAGGCAGTGTAGGGAGGATACTCAACAGTGTACTGAAGGGAAGGATGAGCCGTGGGAACTTGTCAAGGAAGACTTGGAGGGTCTCCCTGGAGCAGGAGGTGGCCCCCACACAGTCATCAATGTAGCGTTTGTAGAGTTCAGGCACAGTCCCTGTGAATGAGAGAAAAAAACGTTCCTCCACCCAACCCACAAACAGATTAGCAAAGCTGGGACCCATCTTGGTACCCATGGCAACTCCACTGACCTGCTGAAAAAAACTGTTATTAAAAGAAAAAGCATTGAGTGTTAGAACCAGTTCTGCCAGACGAGTTAGTGTGTGTGTGGGTGGCTGCTGGACTTCCCGCTTGTTCAAGAAATGCTGCAAAGCTGTCAGACCATCGTCATGGGGGATCACTGTGTAAAGAGATTTGATGTCCATGGTGAAGATGAGCTGATGAGAGTCACTGAATCTGAACCTGTCAAATAACTGGAGAGCATGGTTAGTGTCTTTAACATAGGAGGGCAGGGACTCAACAAGTGGTCTCATGAGGCCATCCAAAAATGCGGAGATGTGGGATGTGGGGCAGGAGCAGGCAGACACTATGGGATGACCCGGGTTACCTGTTTTGTGGATTTTGGGAAGAAGATAAAACCTGGATGTCTGGGGATGCAGGACTATGAGTCTCTTAGCAGAAGCAGGGAGCTCATTGTTTTCAATAGCAGAGGTGATGGTGGTGGTGACCTTCATCTGATAGTCAGCAGTGGGGTCCTGTGGAAGAGAAGAATAAAACCTGTTGTCAGAGAGTTGCTGTGTGGCTTCCGTGATGTATAGCTCCTTTTGCCAGACCACAACAGCACCTCCCTTATCAGCTGGTTTAATAACAATGTCATTCCCTACATTGTAGAGATCTGAGGGCTGCAAGCTCACCAGGTGTCAGGTTGGAATGGTTGTGCCTGCAATGAAGATTAAAGTTAGTGGTGTTTTCCATGCATTGTTAACAAAATAAACAACAGCAGCAAAACGTCCTGGAGGGGTGTCCATGCACTGCTGGGGATTGATGTCATTGATAGTTCTGGTGATACTGTCATCATCTGTGGGAAGAGGAGTCATATTAGAAAAATGAGCTGCAAGGCGTACTTCACGATAGAAGCACTGCAGATCAACTTGAACCTGGGGTGCATCAAGATATCTGGGTGTGGGCACAAAAGAGAGACCTTTGCTAAGGAGTGAGTGCTCGTCTTGTGTCAGGGGAAGGTCTGGAGGAATACAAAATACCAAATTGTTAGGTTGTGTCTGACTCGAGGGCTCATGCTGGTTGTTGATCTGCTGGGTGAGAGACTGGAGTTGTGCAGCTTTGGTATCCTTGAGAAACTGAAAGAGAGTGGAGTTAAGGTTTTGGATGCAGTGCTTAATAAAAGGAAGGTTATGTGGAGTCGTTCGCTGCAGGAAATCCTTTGCCTTTGAATGGTTTTGTCCACAGAGATCAGCTGTGTTTTGATGGAGAGAATGGTGTGACGATAAGTTTCTAGAGAAAGTTTTCAAAAGCTTGTTAGTAGAGGAAACGTGTCTCAGATCCAAATGAACAAGGATGAAATTTCAAACAGAAACCTTTAGGAATAATACCCAGGTGGCAGCATTTGGAAAGAAACTGTAAGTGACTGCAGAGTTTAGTCTTAGAGCAAATGGCAGAAAATAATTCAAGAGAAGGCTTAGAAATATGAGAAGGGCATGCAGACATAGAAGAAATGAAGGAGCTTCGCAGAGAATTCAGAAGAGATTTCAGATTAGGCATAGTGGGTCGCAGCAAATGTAGCATACAAATTGTAAAAAATCAAAGACAAGCCGCTGCATCAGCATGTGGTCTGAAAGCAAAACAAAATGGTTATATTAAATGCACGCTGAAAATAGAAAATAGAGTTAAAAATCTACGTTTCGACCTTAGGTCTTCTTCAGGAAATATCTTAAAGAGAAAAAAAACAAGTTAGTGTGAGGAGAGGTAAAATGAGAGATATATATGTGAGAAAGAAGAAGGGAGGCTAAGGTAGAAGAAGTGATAAATGGTAAGATTAAGAGAGAATCTGTGAAACAAAAAGGTGATGATGGGAAAGATAAAGCATAATGGGAGAGAAAGAGCTGGGGAAGTTCCCAGGTAGAGACTGATTAACAGGGCCTTGTAAGAAGGCTGAAAAGTGACAAATGTGTGAGAAGGAGACAGAGATGGAGACATATGGTGAAAATGAAAAATAAATGAGTACAAAAACAAATTGACTTTAGGGAAAAAAAGGGATGGCTGAAAGATGTTAGTGGAAAATAAGTCTATCATTTAAACCAGAGGGCTGCTGGGAGCCAAGGTGGATGATCAGCTTGGCTTCCATGTTTTTTCTATGGTCAGGATCCCGGAAGCCCTGCTGAAGGACACAAACAGAAAGGTCATTGACATTGTGGTCCCTGGAGATAAAGTGGGATACAATGGGTTTAGCAGTTTCACCATTCCTGACTGCTCTGTAATGTTTCCTGAAACGGTCAGCAAGACGCCTACCAGTTTCTCCGATGCAAATAGCTGAACACCTCCTGCAAAGAATACAGTACACCACATTAGTGGAGGTGCATAAGAACTCCTTGGTGATGTGAAAAACACCTGAAGGCCCCTGAGTCTCAGTTACACTGGAAATAAATTTGCAGGTATAGCAGCGAGCCCTGTTGCAAGGTTTGGTACCTGGGGGAGGAACTGTTAGGGTGGGTAGGCTGCTTTTACCAGGAGATTGCGTAGGTTAGGTGTGCAGGTAGAAGGCAATAGGTGGTTCTGTAAAGGAAGCACCAATGTTAGGGTCAGTTTGCAAAATGGGAAAGTTACTAGTGATGATCCTGTGAAGAGAAGGTGTGCTCTGATGGAAAGGAAGAACTAGTGGAATTCGCTGTTGTTCTTGTGTGACAGTATCCCTCCCTGGCGGTCAAGGTTACGGGCATGTTACTAACCCGGAGAGTGCTCTGTCCACTGTGCTTTTAGGGTATCCCTGTTGATAAAAAACTATGCATTATTTGGGTCTGCTCAGCAAAATCATCCTTCACTGCATAACCTGAATTCTAAGAAACTGTGACTAAGGCAGGCCATTCTTGACATGTTTAGGATGGAAGGAGCTATGGAGGAGGAAACTGTGAGAGTCAGTGGGTTTGTAATAGACTGATGTCTTCAGACCAGTGTTCTGGACTGAGAGCTGGATATCCAGGAAAGGCAGTGTAGAGGAGGATACTTCAGCAGTGTACTGAAGGGAAGGTTGAGCCATGGTGAACTTTCATTTCTTCTATGTCTGCATTCCCTTCTCATATTTCTAAGCCTTCTCTTGAATTATTTTCTGCCATTTGCTCTAAGACTAAACTCTGCAGTCACTTACAGTTTCTTTCCAAATGCCGCCACCTGGGTATTATTCCTGAAGGTTTCTGTTTGAAGTTTCATCCTTGTTCATTTGGATCTGAGACACATGTTTCCTCTACTAACAAGCTTTTGAAAACTTTCTCTAGGAAACTTATCGTGCACATCATTCTCTCCATCAAAACACAGCTGATCTCTGTGGACAAAACCATTCAAAGGCAAAAGGATTTCCTGCAGCGAACAGCTCCACATAACCTTCCTTTTATTAAGCACTGCATCCAAAACCTTAACTCCACTCTCTTTCAGTTTCTCAAGGATACCAAAGCTGCACAACTCCAGTCTCTCACCCAGCAGATCAACAACCAGGATGAACCCTCGAGTCAGACACAACCTAACAATTTGGTATTTTGTATTCCTCCAGACCTTCCCCCTGACACAAGATGAGCACTCACTCCTTAGCAAAGGTCTCTCTTTTGTGCCCACACCCAGATATCTTGATGCACCCCAGGTTCAAGTTGATCTGCAGTGCTTCTATCGTAGAGTATGCCTTGCAGCTCATTTTTCTAATATGACTCCTCTTCCCACAGATGATGACAGTATCACCAGAACTATCAATGACATCAATCCCCAGCGAAGTGCATGGACACCCCCTCCAGGACGTTTTGCTGCTGTTGATTATTTTGTTAACCAATGCATGGAAAACACCACTAACTTTAATCTTCATTGCAGGCACAACCATTCCAACCTGACACCTGGTGAGCTTGCAGCCCTCAGATCTCTACAATGTAGGAATGACATTGTTATTAAACCAGCTGATAAGGGAGGTGCTGTTGTGGTCTGGCAAAAGGAGCTATACATCACGGAAGCCACACAGCAACTCTCTGACAACAGGTTTTATTCTTCTCTTCCACAGGACCCCACTGCTGACTATCAGACAAAGGTCACCACCACCATCACCTCTGCTATTGAAAACAATGAGCTCCCTGCTTCTGCTAAGAGACTCATAGTCCAGCATCCCCAGACATCCAGGTTTTATCTTCTTCCCAAAATCCACAAAAACAGGTAACCCGGTCATCCCATAGTGTCTGCCTGCTCTGCCCCACATCCCACATCTCCGCATTTTTGATGGCCTCATGAGACCACTTGTTGAGTCCCTGCCCTCCTATGTTAAAGACACTAACCATGCTCTCCAGTTATTTGACAGGTTCAGATTCAGTGACTCTCATCAGCTCATCTTCACCATGGACATCAAATCTCTTTACACAGTGATCCCCCATGACGATGGTCTGACAGCTTTGCAGCATTTCTTGAACAAGCGGGAAGTCCAGCAGCCACCCACATGCACACTAACTCATCTGGCAGAACTGGTTCTAACAAGCTTTTTCTTTTAATAACATTTTTTTTCAGCAGGTCAGTGGAGTTGCCATGGGTACCAAGATGGGTCCCAGCTTCGCTAATCTGTTTGTGGGTTGGGTGGAGGAACGTTTTTTTCTCTCATTCACAGGGACTGTGCTTGAACTCTACAAACGCTACATTGATGACTGTGTGGGAGCCACCTCCTTCTCCAAGGAGACCCTCCAAGTCTTCCTTGACAAGTTCACCACGGTTCATCCTTCCCTTCAGTACACTGTTGAAGTATCCTCCTCTACACTGCCTTTCCTGGATATCCAGCTCTCAGTCCAGAACACTGGTCTGAAGACATCAGTCTATTACAAACCCACTGACTCTCACAGTTTCCTCCTCCATAGCTCCTTCCATCCTAAACATGTCAAAAATGGCCTGACTTATTCACAGTTTCTTAGACTTCGCAGGTTATGCCGTGAAGAGGATGATTTTGCTGAGCAGACCCAAATAATGCATAGTTGTTTATCAACAGGGGATACCCTAAAAGCACAGTGGACAGAGCACTCTCCCGGGTTAGTAACATGCCCCGTAACCTTGACCCCCACAGGAGGGATACTGTCACACAAGAACAATGGCGAATTCCACTAGTTCTTCGTTTCCATCAGATCACACCTTCTCTTCACAGGATCATCACTAATAACTTTCCCATTTTGCAAACTGACCCTAACATTGGTGCTTCCTTTACAGAACCACCTATTGCCTCCTACCACTGGCCTCCTAACCTGCGCAATCTCCTGGTAAAAAGCAGCCTACCCACTCCTAACAGTTCCTCCCCCCAGGTACCAAACCTTGCAACAGGGCTCGCTGATACACCTGCAAATTTATTTCCAGTGTAACTGAGATTCGGGGGCCTTCAGGTGTTTTTCACATCACCAAGGAGTTCTCATGCACCTCCACTAATGTGGTGTACTGTATTCTTTGCAGGAAGTGTTCAGCTATTTACATCGGAGAAACTGGTAGGCATCTTGCTGACCGTTTCAGGGAACATTACAGAGCAGTCAGGAATGGTGAAACTGCTAAACCCATTGTATCCCACTTTATCTCCAGGGACCACAATGTCAATGACCTTTCTGTTTGTGTCCTTCAGCAGGGCTTCTGGGATCCTGACCATAGAAAAAACATGGAAGCCAAGCTGATCATCTGCCTTGGCTCCCAGCAGCCCTCTGGTTTAAATGATAGACTTATTTTCCACTAACATCTTTCAGCCATCCCTTTTTTTCCCTAAAGTCAATTTGTTTTTGTACTCATTTATTTTTCATTTTCACCATATGTCTCCATCTCTGTCTCCTTCTCACACATTTGCCACCTTTCAGCCTTCTTACAAGGCCCTGTTAATCAGTCTCTACCTGGGAACTTCCCCAGCTCTTTCTCTCCCATTATGCTTTATCTTTCCCATCATCACCTTTTTGTTTCACAGATTCTCTCTTAATCTTACCATTTATCACTTCTTCTACCTTAGCCTCCCTCTTCTTCTTTCTCCACATATACATCTCTCTCATTTTACCTCTCCTCTACACTAACTTGTTTTTTTTTCTCTTTTAGATATTTCCTGAAGAAGACCTAAGGTCGAAACGTAGATTTTTAACTCTATTTTCTATTTTCAGTGTGCATTTAATATAACCATTTTGTTTTGCTTTTAGACCACTTGCTGACGCAGCGCCTTGTCTTTGTTTTTTTATAATTTTTTCATGGTCAGACAGTATGCAAGTAGTGTCTGTGGGTTCAAACTTAGTTCTCCAAGTTTGCAGCCCAGTGCTATTAACCACTACGCTATACTGCCTTTCGAGATTGAAAAGCAGGATGCTCCCTGGTTAGGCCATTAGCTGACAAGGTTAGTCCAGCCTTGTGCCTGTAACCAGGAAGACTTTCTTGGAAAAGAAGGAGGTAGTTAAGGGACCTGGTGGCATGGCCCCCCCTTCAGGTGATTCTTTGTAATACTAGGTCTCTGGGGAATAAAACAGCAGTAATGAGAGATTCCATTATTCATTCCAAAGCAGACTTGATGTATATCACAAAGATCTGGTTGGAGGATGACTTGGCTCCAGTGCTTGAGGCCACAGTCCTGGATTCTCTTCATCTATCATTCTCCCAGAGTAAGGTTGAATTCTTGCAGGAATTTGCAGACCTCATCATTGACCTAGCATTTGAATCACCTAGATTGTTGATGCTGGGGTATTTCCCTGCATGAGTCAACAATGAAGAGCTATAATTTGCAACTAGATTCCTCAGACTATTTCGGTACTGGACCTGAAACAGGTAGTTTCCACTGCTATCCATGAACAGGGTCACACATTAGATCCAGTCTTCCCCTTGAGACTTAAAGTATTTGATGTAGAGGTTGATCTCATAGCTTGGTCAAATCATTTTATGGATAAATACCAGTTCAGAGTCTCCTGGATAACTTCCCTCCTATGGAGATGATACAATACTGACCTATATAGAATCTGGTACCTGAGTGGTTCCTGGAGAAGCTGGACATCTTGAGTATGTTGTCCTCCTCTGTTAGTGGTGTGGAGGCTGCTGTAGAGGGCTGTAACATGGTCCCAGTTAATCTTGGTATAATGATGAGCTGAGATGCTTGAAAATCATAGAGCTGAGACTGGAGTATTCCTGGTTGTGATTACACTCTATGGAGGACAGACTGGCTCTGAGGGCCTATTATGTGGTCTTTCAAGGGGCAATCTCCCAGAAGAAGACAGAGTTCCTGTCAGGTTTGATTGCTGCAGGGAAGAACAGATCAGCACAATTTTCCAGAGTGTGGACAGGCTTTTACATTCAGCCCATCTGCAGTCTTGGGGGAGGTTTCATCAGAAAGATGTAAACTTTTTGGACCTTTCTTCCTTGACAGTGTGTCCTCCTTAGAGCTGGGATCTTCATGGTTGTATAGATCCCATCAGTGGTGAGGACAGATTATGCAGTGACACTCCAATTTGTTGGACTGAGATTCAGACAATCTCAGTTCAGGATATATCACAGGTGATAGCTGGGTTGGGACCTACTTACTGCACTGTGGATCCAGAGCCTACTCATCTGGTAGTGACTTGTTGGGAGGACCTGTTTCAGTGGTGACTGAAATCATCTGGTGCTCCCTGAGTGAGAGGATATTTCATTAAGCATTGAAGAATGAGGTAGTGAAGCCTTTACTAAAGAAACCATCTTTAGACCAGAGATTTTATCCAACTACAGACCACTTTCAAACCTCCCTTTCTTAGAAAAAGTAATTGTAAAGGTGGCTGCATCACCACTGGAGATTCATCTGATGTGATATGATGTATTCAACCTGTTCCAATCACGTTTCACACCTCGGCACATCACATAGACTGTTGAATGATATCTTCCTGGAGAGTGAGTGAGGAGAATGTTCTTTTCTTATTCTCCTTGACCTTTCATCTGCATTTGGCACTGTGGAACACAGGGTTTTGACAAATTGCCTTGGGTACTATAGGGGACTTATCCGCTCAGTGTTGCACTGGTTTGACATTTTCCTGTCCAACAGATGTTGGCAAGTAACCCTGGGAACTTGGACTGTCAGGGCACCAGCTGTTCTTATGGAGCACCTCAAGGTTCAATCCTGTCCCCTATGTTTTTCGTAGTGTACATGTTTCCACTGGGAGAGGTTGTGAGGTGGTATAGCTTGGGTTTTCATTGCTATCCAGATTATACCCAGCTGTACCTCTACTTCACAAAAAAACAGAGCAATCATGTTGCTATGTTAAACTGATGTTTGACCTAAATGATTCGATGACTACTTGATGGCTGAGTCTTAAACCAAAGAAAAAAGAAAATTGTTGGTTATAGAACCAGGATCTCATCAGCAATGAAGAGGGTGGCCCCAACATTACCATCTTTTGGTGTCACCTCCCTTTGAGTTGTGGATAGGCCTAAAAACCTGGGCATCATAAATGATAATAGATTGACCTTTGAACATCATATGTCAAATGTCATCAGTTGTGTTTTTTTCCATTCACAGAATATTGCCCAGGTTAAGACCTTTCTATGGTATGATGACCTGGTGACAGCAGTCCATGTTTTTCTTACATCCCAGCTAGACTACTGTATTTCTCTTCATCTCTGCCTTTCTGGAACTTTGATGCATTGTCTTCAGCTGGTACAGAATGCGGTGGACTGGCTGATATCTGAAAGAAGCATTTTTGGGCATATCATGTCAGTACTGATTGAACCACACAGGTTGCTAGTTACCATGGCACATCCCCTCCAAGATTTGGTTGATGGTTTTCAAGGCCCTGCATGGGTTGATTCCTGAATACATAAAAGATCTCCTGCTCTCATGCACTCCTACTCAGTAACTCCAGTCAGCAGGCGAGAATCTGTTGGTCGTTAACAGGTTCACCTGAAGTCCCCGGGATACAGGGCCTTTTCTATGGTGGCACCACATATAAAAAACTTTTTGCAAAACCAACTGCAACAGATCTCCTCAGATGGTGCTTTTAAAGGGCATTAAAGACTTATCTTTTTTCCTGGCATTTAAGGGGTTTTGATACAAAAGGTTTTATTTGATCCATATAGAGCAAGATTGCCATTGTGCTCTCATTTATGTTTTTTATGTATGTTTAAATTGTAAATTGTTTATTTTTAAAGTAAAGCACTTTGGGCCTTAGGGATGAAGCACTATTTGAAATAAAAGTTGCTTGCTCACTTCCCTGCTTACTCCTCCAGTTGCTCATCCTGCTAACTTGTTTGTTGCAATTCCCCCTCCTCCTCATTTCCTGCATGTTTTTGTTCCCTGCCCTTGCTCCCACTAGTACCCACTTGTCTTCTTCCCATTTCTGGGAGAGTCCTCATTAGTCTTTCCCTGTCCTCCCCCTACATTGGAATTGCCAGCATCTGACTCCCCTCATTCGGTTTAAATGGCAATCTACATAGATGTTGCACTTCAGCCCAGGTGCACTTAATCCCACCCTTGTAAGATGAAAGCCATCTCACTTGAACAGTCATCAATCCTATAAGCTCCCCCAGTCACCCACTAATCTATACTCTTCCTGTTGGCACCACCATTCCAACAAGGCATTGAATGTGTCTGTTGCCTCATGCCCATCTCTCATCTCCCCTCTGTTCCACACTGGAAAAAAAAAACACCCTGGTTCTCAAAAGAGTTGGCATGGAAGGTTAGGGAGAAAAAGATAGCATTCAGGAAGTATAAGGAATCACAGAAGGAGCAGGACAGAGAACTGTATCAGTTAAAGCAGAGGGAAGTGAGAAAGCAGTCAGGATAGCAAAGGCCCAAACTGAGGAAAAGATAGCTAGCTCAGTTAAGAAGTGGGATAAAATCTGTTATAGATACATTAGGCAGTGAAGAAAGACCATGGGAGGGATAATGAGGCTTAATAAAGGGGAAGGGAGGTGGGCAGAGAACGACAGTGAAAAGGCAGAGATACTGAAGGAATACTTTTGCTCAGTATTCACAAAAGAAGAAGAGAGGGAGGTACCTAAACCAAACAATATAAGCAGTCGGGGCAAGGGGATCAATACCAGTCCATTCACAGAAGAAAGGATCCTGAAAGAACTCTTAAAACTCAGGGTGGACAAAGCAATGGGACCTGATGGGATTCACCCCAGAATTCTAAAAGAACTAAGGGGAGACCTAGTGACACCACTGACTACCTCTTTTAACAAATCACGGGAGGATGGTGTGGTGCATGAGGACTGGAGGAGGGCAGATGTGATCCCCCTTCACAAGAGTGGGAGCAAGGTAGAGGCTGGAAACTACAGACCTATTAGTTTGACCTCAGTCATAGGGGAAATGATGGAATCACTTATGAAAAAAAAAACTGTCGAGTACCTAGAGGCCAGTGGGGCATAGGACCCAAGGCAGCATGGATTCACAGCAAGAAGGTCATGTCAGACGAATCTAATAGATTTCTTTGACTGGGTGACCAAAGCAGTAGACCAGGGAGGGTCTATAGATATGGCCTACTTTAGCAAGGCATTTAACACAGTACCACACAAAAGATTAATAAACAAGTTAGCAGTCTGGGAGCGGGACCCAGGGAGTAGCCTGGGTAACAAATTGGCGAAACAATAGGATGCAGAGGGTAATAGTAAATGGAGCACACTTTTGAGAAAGGGGAGTTACTAGTGGGGTACCACAGGGTCCAGTACTAGGACCAGTACTCTTTAATGTCTTTATAGGTAATATTGTGGAGGGGCCGGAAGGAAAAGTATGCCTCCTTGTCGATGACACAAAGATCTGTAACAGTGTTGATACACAAGGAGGGGTGGAAAGGATGAGAAGGGACTTGGCAAGGTTGGAGGAGTGGTCAAAAGTATGGCAGCTTTGATTCAATGCAAAGAAGTGCAAAGTAATGCACCTGGGAAACAAAAACCCAAGGGAAGAATACACAATGGGGGGGGGGACTATCAACAAAAAAAATGGAAAGGGACTGGGGGTACTCATATCAGATGATCTTAAGGTAGGCAAGCAATGTAAGAAGGCAGTAAAGAGGGCTGGGGGATTCTGGGATGCATAGGGAGAGGCATCACCAGTAGAAAGCAAGTAGTTGTTATCCCTCTGTACAGATAGTTGGTGAGACCCCATCTGGAGTACTGCATGCAGTTCTGGAGACCCCATCTCTGCAAGGACATAGACAGGATGGAGGCAATCAAGAGGGGGGCAACCAAAATGATGCAGGGTCTGCACCAGAAGCCATACAAAAAAAGACTAAAAGAGCTTAATATGTATACCCTTGAGGAAAGGAGGTAGAGGGGGAACATGATAGAAACTTTCAAGTACCTCAAGGGAATCAACAAAGTCCAAGAGGGTACTGTAGCATATTTCAGGAAAAATTATGTGCAAGAACAAGGGGCACAATTTGAAGATAGAGGGGGGATGGCTCAGGGTCAACATACGGAAGTATTTTTTCACGGAGAAGGTGATGGATGCATGGAACAGCCTTTGTGAGGAGGTCATGGGGTCAAAAGCAGTGGAGGAATTCAAGAATGCATAGGATCGACATAAGGCAATTATAGTGGGGCAGGAGGGGGGTAGGAAGAAGTAGGCTGCTGGTTAACTAGGATCTGCAGCTTATCAAAAAGGTAGGGAAATGGGCAGACTAGGTGGGCCAAGCAGTGCTTATCTGCTGTCAAAGTCTATGTTTCTATGACATTTAAAGAAGCCAGTGTGACTACCTTCCCCCTCAACCCCCCAGCTTGTTGAAGTTTCATTTAACTCTAATCTTCTGGTCTTTGGTTTGACAGTACATTTGCATTCAAGACCACAACAGCACGTGGCACTTCCCCCATCCTGTCAATCAGCTTTCATATCCTGTACTTATCCATCATGGCCAATGCACCAGACAGGCATCTGACTACCCCCTCTCCTTTCCCTTTGCACCCACTACCCTCTCCACACCTTTTGCTATGGTGTCCCTGACTATAAGTATTCATCTGGAAACCTGCTTTTTCCCCATTACCCTGCTGTTTGCTGCACTTCCTGCCTGACTCTTCTCTGTGACTGGTTCACAGTCTTCCTTCTAGAGTCAGGTACCTTCGCCTTCTCTAAGGGTTCAAAACAGTTTGCAGTCACTACCAAACAACATTACCCCTCATCCAAAAACTTCTTTACATCCTTTCCACCACCCCTCCAACCCCCTTGGCCAGTGGGCTTTTGTGGGAGTCACGTGCAGGTTGTTCTTCAGGATTCCAGCTCAGCTGCTCTGCGTCAGGAGCATTTTTTACTGTATTGCCTGGACCTACACCTGCACCTGGAGCTCCTTAAATTTCTTATGTTTCTGGCAATAACCAACCCTCCAGCTCTTACCCCAGGGAATAGTCACCCAACAGCCCCTGCAGTTGGCTAACTCCCCTCCATATCTACCCTTTATGCTTGTGCACTATTCTAAGCTCTCTTTATGACCTATGAAGCCCCTTCTCTACCAGCATACACGTCACTAACTCCCCAAATCCCCATAGCTATTTGTTTCATTACCCTACCCCAGATAGGGTATTTTTTCCCCTGGTAAAATTAGCTTGCCCCACCCCACCCTTCTTTCTATTAGCTTCCTATTTCTTTATCCTGATATGTGTTACACTTGAACAAGAGAGATGAGCTTCTGGCACCCCCAATACAGGCTTCATACTCTCCCTGAGCAGTGTTCCCTGTAGAACCACAGACCTATCCATGGGAGCCCTGCTGGTACTCCTAACGCCACACTCCTGCTTCATCACACTAATACTTCTGGGTCACTCACACAAGGGATACTGGGAGATTTATGGAGGACATTAGTGGTGCTAATGATGGACTGCAGTCATGTGATTGATTCTCCTTGATGAACTGCACCAGATCCTGCTGCCGTGTAGTCCTCCCTCAACCTGCCCTTTGCCAAGATCTCTCTCTTTCCCACTCTCTTTGCCTACACAGTTATCCTCAACAGCACATTGCCCAATGAAAGTTAATCCCAAAAATTATTACACTTTTAAACAGTTAAACAAATACTATTGCTATATAGCCC
Organism: Neoceratodus forsteri; assembly: GCA_016271365.2. Taxonomy (NCBI): domain Eukaryota; kingdom Metazoa; phylum Chordata; order Ceratodontiformes; family Ceratodontidae; genus Neoceratodus; species Neoceratodus forsteri. The sequence continues at coordinate 83,981,722 of CM057453.1, forward strand.
TTACAGTGCTCTTCCTTGAGACTCTGCTTAGCGGCAGCTGCTGGCCCTGGAAGGAGGAAATATCACTGTGCATTTGTTTTTGTTATTGAGAGGAAAACAGTCACACTAATGGATGACTACAGTCATGTGGCAGGTACCCTTGGCAAATGGCACTGGAGCTGGCAGCCGAATAGCCCTACCATGACCCACCCATCACCAAGACCTCCCTCTTCCCCCCAACCTTTGCCTATGTAGTTATCCTCAACATCACATTGCCAAAGGGAAGTCAGTCCTAGAAATTAGCACACTTTTTTAAACAGTGAAAAAATACTGTTGTTACTCAGCTGTTACTGTGTTCTTCCTTGTTGCTCTGCCCACTGAAGGCTGCTGGCCCTTAAAGGAGGAAAAAACACAATGTGCTTGATTTTGTTTTATTTAGAGGACTGCAACCATGTTAGTGGCTGGTTCTAGTCATGGGGTTGATCCCTTCAATGAATGGTGTTGGAGATGGTAGCCATATAGCCCTCCCTCAGCCTGTCCTCTGCCACAACTTCCCTCTTTCCCCATCCTTTGCCCATGAAGTTATCCTTAACAGCACATTGCTGAGTGAATGTCAGCCCCCAAAATAACCACAGTTGTAAACAGTTAAACAAATGCTGCTGCAGCACAGCTCTTGCTGCGCTGTTCCTCATTGCTCCACTTAGAAGTGACTACTGGCACTGGAGAGAGGAAAACACTGCGCACTTGTTCTTTTATTTGGAGGAATGCAGCCAGACTAGTGACTGGCTGCAGTTATCTGGTCAGTCCCCTCAGTGAATGGTACTAGAGCTGGCTGCTGTATTGCCCTGCCTTATTTTTATGGCTGCAGTAGGAGAAGCCTGCAGACGTTTTGCATGTACAAAAGGAGTGATGTCATGTTTTCTGTCCGTGGAACTGACTGAAGGTGTAAATAGTCTCCTCTGCCTTACCCTCCTCCAAGAAATGTTTTCTGTTGTTAAATAAATACGCTTTCATGTTAGTCAATGGTTGCAGGGTACTATTTTCTTTCTTAAATGGGTGGTACAAGAACTGGAACCTGAGAAGTGGGAGGCAGCACTCATTTTTTTGTGGAGTAATATCCACCCCCACCTCCACCTGACAAGCTCCTAAAGATCCACCCCCACCTTATTTTTTGATGCAAGTGGGAAGGGGCGTGAGGTGGATCTATCATGTTGGAACAAGACACACTAGTTTGGGACCTGCACCAAGCAACAGAACAAGTCTGTGGAGTGATCCAGTTGTGGAGCTCCTGCATTTTATTAAGGACTAGGATAACAGAGGATACTTAATGCCTTCAAATTGACTTAAAAACCCTTGGAACAAATGATTATCAGAGCCACCTGGGGCCTCCAAAGGAAAGAGTAATTAAGGAGTGAAACTACAGCTCCCAAGGAAAACAATAGACACAGCGTTCTGATTCAAGTTGAAAGAGCCACAGGTTTTTCTTAAACATTTATATACTAAAAACATGGGGCCCGATTCTAGAAGGGTGGTGCAAGTTGCTGCCGAATGCAACTTACGCCACCCGCACCTGTGACACTGACCCTGCACCCTATTCTAGTAGGGGCAGGGTCTTCGCAGCTAAGTCCTGCAAATTGCAACATGTGGCCAGATACGCCAAACTGCAGGCATATATGGCGAGCATGTCACCAGCCGCAAATGCGGCAGATACGCAGGCAGCCCTGGTAGTCTAGCGGCCCCCCAACTGTTAAATATTAAATATACAGTCCCATATCCCTGGTAGTCTAGTGGCCCCCCGAACTGTATATATTAAATATTGTTCCCCATAACCCTGGTGGTCTAGTGGCCTCTCCCAAACTGTACAATGTAAATATAGATCCCTGTTTCCCTGGTAGTCTAGTGGCCCCCACCCAGCTGTGCCAGCCCACCCAGCACCCCCCCACAAAAATGTGATGTTCTGAGTGCGTCTGTGCAGTAGCACTAATGCTGCACTCAGTCAGCGGCTGGCCATGGAGGTGAGAGGTGGGCTGTACTAGTTGCCGGCTGGGGATGGGTGGAGGGGGTGCTGGATGGGCTGGCACAGCTGGGTGGGGGGCCACTAGGCTACCAGGGAAACAGGGATTCTCATTTTTATTTATGTACAGTTTGGGGGGCCACTAGACTGCCAGGGAAATGGGGATTTGTTTTTCATTTATGTACAGTTTGGGAGGGCACTAGACTACCAGGGCTGGATTATTGCCACATATGCGGCGGGTGACTCGCAGTTCAGGGCATGGGTGGGGGGATGGCAGTGCCGCCCTGTGGGGCTTCTGCCAATGGCTGTTTCAGGGGGCTGGGGCATGGGTAGCCCTGTGGGGCCCCGCTGGGGTGTGCTGGGCATGGGGGGCAGGGAAGCTCTGCACTGTCTGCTGGACAGCCGATGGGTCTACGGGACCCCTGGGGGTGTCCATAAGTTATACCAGCATTTAGCTGGTATAACTTACATTGCTGGATCTCCTCCAGGGGTACTTGTAGAATCCTGATGTGGGCACTTTATGGCTGTCCTTCTAGAATGGGGCGCAACTGCTGCCGTAAACCCCCTAGCACCATGTCGCAGGGGGTTTATGAAGCGTAACTGCTGTTTAGGCGCAGCGTGCGCCATGTTGCAGGCCAGGCCACTATGTAGAATTGCACATGTTGCAACTGCTGGCATAAGTTGCTACATGTGCCATTCTACTTGGTGCAATTGCAGTTACGCCAGGTGTAACCCTTCTAGAATCGGGCCCATAATGTTCAGCTTTTGGGATTAACAATATTTGTTTACCATACTCAATATATGTGCATATATATATATATATTTATAAAATGGTGTGTTAAAATGATAGAAATCCCACTAACATGATTGGGCACACTAAATCACATGACCATGCATTATTTCCCAATGACCGCACACCTCCCAGCACGACCGCACGCCTGAACTACTTCCTACTCTGACCAAAACCTCATCACAAAGTCACAGCAGCATCACTCCACAAGTGTAAACAATAGCATCACTCACACAGAGACTACTGACAGAAAAGCAGCACACCACTGCCTCACTGTGACAGAAATACAAATATCTGACAGAAAATTTTCAAAAAATGGCAGAATTACCACATACCTCAAAGGACCTGGCATCAATCCTCATCAAAGATGACTGGTACAATGATGATCTCTTCAAAGAACTTGAACAGGACTTACCTGAGCAGCCACTTCAGAATCCAGCACAGCAAACAGTGAGTAGACATGCCAGCCTTGACCCTGAAGAAATAGACAACATAAAAGAAAACAAAGCTGAAAAAAATACTAAAAAGCAAACTGTCTGGGCAACAAAATTATTTACAGATTGGCTAACAGAAAAGCAAATAGACCTTGATTTAAAAACAGTAACACCAGATAAATTAAACACAACCTTGAGAGAATTTTATGACACAGTTAGAAACTCCTCAGGTGAACAGTATGGCGTGTCAAGTTTTATTGGTTTAAGAGCAGGACTCAACAGGCGTTTAAATTCACTGCCTCTATCACGACAAATGAATCTTGTCACAGACGCAGATTTTCAATCTGCAAACAATGTTTTTGTCTCCGTCATTAAAAAATACAGAAAAGAAGGCAGAGACTGCACTCAACACCATGAATGCCTCACAGAATCAGACTTCAAAAAGTTAAAGCACTCTCCAGCACTATCACCAAACACAGCTGCAGGACTAGTCAGAAAGGTCTGGTTCGACCTACAAATATTCATGGCTCATAGGGGAAGGGAAGGGCAAAGAGAACTAAAAGAGACTCTTTCCATATAAAAACTGATGAAAATGGGTTACAGTACATAACCCTAAAATACAACCCAGACAGCAAAAATCATAAAGACGCCAGAGAGTTAAACCAAACCACTTTAAGAGGCTTTGTTTTTGCACAGCCAAATGGTCCTCTCTGCCCTGTGCTTTCTTTCAAAAAGTATCTCAGTAAATGCCCACCTGAAAGCACAGCTTTTTTCCTACACCCCAAAAGAGCCTCACAGGACTTCTTAGACAAACAGAAAATCTGGTACAGTAAAGAGCCTATGGGAATTAATTACTTATCTTCCCTCATGCCTCGCCTGTCTATGGAAGCAGGACTGTCTTGTAGATACACAAATCACTGCCTAAGCTCAACTGTTGTTCAGCTGCTCTCCTCAGCAGGTCTTGAATCACGACAGATCATGGCTGTAACAGGCCACAAATCAGAAATCAGCCTAAAATCATACTGGGCACCCACACTACATGATCAGAAAAACTGGTCAAACATAGTGGCTGGCACAAGCTCATCAGACTGCCAAGCAGGACCAAAAAACGCAACTTTGCCCCAAACTGTCGAGATTCCCAGCATAACAGCAGCCAAACCACCGCAGAGCCCTGTATACACTACCGCGCAGCAGCAGCATCAGCAGCCCGCCTTCTCTGAGATACAGCAACAGAAAACACTGCCTCCAGCAACCACATCAACCACCTCCCTCAGACCACCAGAGGACAAAGAAGCTCACCCCATCCACAGTAAAACACACCATGATGAAGATTTCCTCACAGACTCCCTCACAGACCCCGAAGACTACGAAGCGGATTTCCCTATTCAAAAGTCACCTGGAAGCTCCGTAAAAATAACAGTGCAGCCCCAAACCGCAGCCGTTCTCCAACGGTCCCCCACAGACCCACAAAAAACAATGCAGAAGATATCACCGAAACCAACAGAAATGAGTGAAACACAGAATAAACAGCCTGAAGCAGTCCCCCACCACTTACCTGCAGGACCGCATCCACTTGCACCATATATGCAAAACGTCACGGTGCATGGAAACCTCCAATTCAACATCTACTACAAATGAAAGCAAAAGCCAACATCCACTTCAAATTAAAACTGTTAAACTGTTATGTTAAAGTTCACCAGTTCTTGGCACCGTAAAGCATTAAGCACTTCCTGCCACTGCAATTCACTGTTCAGCACACGTTGTCTTTCCAAAATGAAGCACTCTTAGAGTGACAGTACTCATTAAAAGTTAATGTTCAACTGTTGTATTCACTTACACTGTTATCCAGTTCAATGTTTATTCATTAAAAATAATTCATATTAAACAGCCTATTCTGTATCTGTTTCATCCTATACCATCTCCACATAGAACTATTTCTTCTATTTTTTCACAACAGGGACCATTTTATAAGATAGATATACCAGTCTTTAGGTGTGATGCGGCTTGATATATGCACGCCTTGGGTGGTTGAACGACTGGCTCGCCTTACATGCATCACAACGCACACCAAGGCATGCGATATCAGAGCGCGACCACACACCCAAGACTGGTATATCTATTACATATATATATGTATATATATATATATATATATATACACACACATACATAAATATATATATATATACATTCTGGGCCAGATATTCAAACTGCGCCATAAAAGTGTGCAACCGCAGGAGCAAGCGCAAGTCCACTGCACCCATGCGCAATATGCGTGATATTCAAACACTGCACAGGTCAGGATGTGCCTGCGGCACATGACTGAATATCGTGCCAACTGCGCCATAGCACAACCAGGGATGTGCAGTGGCACAGGTCAGATGCACAATAGCACAACCAGGGATGTTCAGTGGAGCAGGGCAGCAGCGCAACAGGACAACCAGGGATGCTCAGAGACAGGATGCATGGGCCTACCACCCATGGTAGAGATGGGCAGAGGAGCACACAGCAGAACAGACATCGCCCCCCACACCCCATGCACTGCACAACCGGAGGAGAGCTGGAATAACCACCAGCCCATGGATACCAGCAACAAACCCACAGCTGGGGCATGGTGCCCCATCACACCCCCTGGCAAGCTGTGACCAGCACACAAGGAGGTCCAGCCACCCTGTGCCTCACCATCCCACCAATGCACAGCACACCCTGCACCGTGATCCCCAGACACCCTGCACAGGAGCAGTGCCCACCAGTGCAGGACACCCCATGCATGCCAGCACCCCCACTGTGACAATGCAACCCTGTGCACCACAGAACCATGCAAGGCAGCCCTACCACGAGCACCCTTCAGCAGGTGGCAGCAGACAGCGATGCAACGACTGCATACACATGCACGTTCTCCCTGAGGTACAGCTGAGAGACCTACCATGTGTCAGCACACAAGGTAGCCCACACATGACAGGGCATGCCCCAGACCCCACCACCAGTGGTACAGCACCCTGCACACCCTCTCAAGGACACACCCCTACCCAGCACTGACCACAACAGCCAACGCAGACACCCACAGTGGTGCATGGAAGCATGCACCACACAGAATGCAACACAATGCATGGACAAACACCCACCCATACCCAAGGGCACACCCACACAGGGACACTGTAGTGGGTCAACCAAGCCCCTGGCATGTGGCCACGGAAACCATGTACACACAGCTAGCACCCCTCCATGCCACAGGAGTGCCAGCCACCCTGCGCAGGCACCATGAAGCTGTACGCCACCAGCATGCACCCGGAGCACAAGTGACAGACAGTGGAGCACATCCCCTGCAACAGACACAAGCGATAGCATGGAGGTGGGACAACAACAGCAGAAGCCACAGTGCAACCCGAGGCAGACATGCACCACACCAGTGACAGGAGGCAACCCAGCATTGTGCTGGGTACAGTGGCTGTCCAGCATGGACAGCCACCACTGACATGCCAGCAGACTGTGCAGGTCAAAGACATGCAAGGGTGTCAGCTGCACAGGTCATGGATTGTCTGACAGGTGTACCATGGACACAGTGCATGCATCGTGGACCACTGCACACAGTCATCCAGTGCACAGGGAACAACACACAAACCACAGACAGTGACTGATAGGTACGCCCACACCATAGTCGCTTCCCCTATGGACACACACACACATGCCCATGACTGCACCACCCCTGATGCCATGCACACCACTGCAGCTGAGCACCTGTAGCCCACTACAAATCAGAGACCACCACAGTAGGCATAACAAAACAAATGTATATTAAAAGATAGAAAACAACTATTTACAAATATGTACAAAAATGTTGGGGGTGAGGGCCACAAACCAGGTGGGGGTGGGTAAGGGGCAGGGGTGAACAAATGGTAGAGGAAAGGAGGGGTGTGAGGGTGGGTCCAGGGGGTAGGGTTGAACCCAGGGCATGGTAACTTCAGCGGGATCCCCACTCCCCGCTCCTGTGGCACCTCCCGCCATGTCTCCTCCTGACGCCATGCTGGTCCATTCACTGAAGGATCTCTAGTGAGGCATGTGCCACCTGTAGCAGCTCCCACACGGCCCTCTCCAGGTGCATCATCCTCCTTCCACCTAGGACAAGGGAGCAGAGTCAATAGGTGTGAATGCCCATCTCCCTGCAGCCCACCCATTGTGCATGGCATACAGCCATGGGACACACCCCTGGGATGGTGTGCGACCACCCACAGTGATCATGTCCACATGATCTGCCCACCCAGGTGCACACAGCCACGTGGACCACTACACACACCCACCGCCCAAGTCCTGCACAGCACCACCGTGGCTGTACAGTGCCATGTACCCGGTGCATGCATGGACCTCCAGCGATGCACTCCCACACATGCAGTGCCACAGGACAGTGCTGACTGTACTGTGTGGCATGCACGGCAGTGGTGTCAATGGATGGTGGCCATTCCCCGCCACCTGCCCTGCAACACAGCATGCACAGAATATCCTGGAAGGAAGGCACTCACCATCATCGGCCTGATCCGGGCACTGTACTCCGACTTGACCGGCTGCCTGTGGCCGTTGACCAGCTCCCCTACCCATGCCTCGGTGTTGGTCCTCTTGGGCTCGGCACTGCTCTTTAGGGCCTAGGGTGCAAACATGGAGAGGGGACTATCAGTACAATCCAGTATCAAAGGCCCCTAACCCCGGGTGTGTGCGATCCCGCACAGCCCAGCCATGCCACAATCTCCCCAGCACCACCTCCACCATCAAAACCACCAACACCACTGCCCACACTGGACAGCCCACCTTCCTGTGTGGTGGACACATGCCCACCATGATACCCGTATGGAGGCAACCAGTGTATGTATGGGGCATCTACCCGGTCATGGCACTGCGCCTCTCCTGGCACGTGACTACAGGCAGGCAAGCCTGTCTGGGTCCCTGCACTGGAGGTCCCCATATCTGTGGTGACACTGCTCAGCTGTGCAGTCCATTCCTGTGGCCTCCTCCAGCTCTACTGCCACCTCCTCCCATACAGCACTCCTGGCCCTGTCCAGGGGTGCATTTCCAAAAAGTGCCCCAGCATGGGGCTTCACTATGGCCACCAAATTGGTCAGCTCCACCTGGCTCCAAACAGCAGCTTTCCATCTTGCCATCGCTGAAGCTGGTCGGAGTCAAAATGGCGCTCAGTAGTGAGGTCCGCCACATGCAGATGCTGTGCGGTACAGCGCTGCCATTCCCCATCGCGCTGTCACCGAACAGTGCGATAGTGGTGCACCCATGTGGATGCATGGTGCCTGGGGGCAAAGGTCGGGTACAGGGTCAAGGGTCTCTCACGCACGGACCGCCACAGCGCTATTGGTACTCCCTGCATGTAGCGTGATTGGGTGCCTGTGTGAGATGCCCTGTAGTGGCCTACCGTACTGTGGCTCCACGGCACCTATGGCACCCCAGTGCAAAAGCGCCATACATGTGAACAGTGCACTAGCGCCACTGGCATAATGGTGGCTGTGCCCTGCACTGCCTCCCGCACACAGCACATCAGCAGCGTGGCAGGCATCAGCATCAGCACCCCGGGCATGCACTGTTCGGTGTCCACTGTGCACTTCACAGAACTGCGCCCTTGTCTGAGCACGTTCAACACAATTGTGCAAGGCAAGGTGCAACAGCATGATATTCAGCCAGCATATGCAAATCAGCTCATCAGCGATTCAATGACACAGATACTGCATTAGCATCCACTTAAAATTGAGCCTTGCCTCATTTGCATGCGTTGCACTATATACATGTGACATTGGGCTGCAGAGGCCATAGTCTGGTATTGCAGTCTATTGTGGTGAGTTGCATGCTGTTTGGGAGTGTGGACTATGGTGTGTGGGAGATGCATGGGACTGCACAGTCAGAGGTAACACCTGTCATTCCCACAGGATCATTGATGAGTGAACGTGAGGTGGAGGAGGAGGAACAGAGGTGAGAGAAGGAGGAGGCCAAACTTTACCAAGGCAGAAACAGATGCCCTGTTTGAGGTCTACCTTGACCAGGAACTGCTGCTCAGCGGACAGTGGGAAACACCACAGGCTCATGCTGCTGCTTGGGGTGAGGTGGCAAGTGCTGTCAACCAGCATGGCAGCCACCAGCAGTCCATGCAGGAGTGCAAGAAGAAGGTGGGCATGGACAGGAGGAGGATTAAGGATAAGGTGGCTGCCATCAGGGCAGCATGGGCTGCGACTGGTGGGGAATAGCCAGCCGTGCAACGCCTGACATCACAGGAAGAGTGGGTTGCTTGCTGCATGCGGTGTTGTGCCATCGAGGGTGTTCCAGGTGGTGGCTTCCAGACAGGTGGTAGCCCGTCACTGCATGGTAGGTCCTGATCTGTCACTGTGGGCAGGGGATGCCACAGGGTAGGGCAGATACATTAATGCTACTGTGTTTCCGTACAGCTCCTGAGCATCTACATGGGTCAGCGGTGGTGGGCTTATCCACTGAGGGCGATACCCAGGACACAGAGGAGGGCCTATCCACCTCCACTGGTGTCTGAGGGTCAGGACGACAGTGGGCCTGCCTGGCTGTCCGGAATGATGTTGGTGGAGCAGGTGCAGAGGAGGCCCAGCCTGTGTCCCAGTGTGACAGCGTCCATGGATGCCATCATGCTGAGACTCTGACTGGTGCCGGATCCATCACCGATGATGATGGAGCTCACATCATGGACAGTGATATGTGTGGGCCGCAGGATGGCTGCACAGCAGGTTATAGCACTGGTATAGCCATGGGTGGTGCCACCGTGGAGGCCTACGTGACATCACAGTCCCAGCCTGTGCCTGTCTGCACCAGTGGGGCAGCACCGGTGTGTGTCCAGGACAATGGGACTGTTGCAGCCGCTGTGGCGGCACCATTGAGCCCTGGAGTGTGGCGGCCGGAGGGGCAGTGTCAGCAGTCAGCCAATGACGATGGGGGGACAGTGTTGGGGGAGCGGCATCAGTGCACCACCTGTGGACATGCCCAGGCATGGCCCTGGTGTGCAGCGCCTAACCTCAAGGGGTGCTGCCCAGCATGGCCGTGAACACCATGAGGGACAGCATGCTGATCAGGTGGATGACCTCTTAGATGAGCACACCCGCATACTCCATGATTCAGTGGATCAGCAGTTGCGGCTTGTGACAGCAGTGGATGCACTCAGTGCGGTCCTGTGCCAGGCAGAGAAGCGGCACAGCAGGAACACCAGTCTGCTCCTGGCAGGGATGGACCGGCTGTGGGAGGATGTGACTGCCGCCATTGACAGGCCGACACAGGCATTCACAGCTGTCATGGCCACAATGAGCACACAGTTATTTGCCCATGCGTCACAGACACAGTGCAGTGCCATGTCCACCCCCCATTCCCAGCATCATGCGACACCCTCCTTGTCGACACCGGGTTCAGCTGTGGGCATCCCTAGCATGCCTGGTGCAGGCATGTTCAATGAGCTGCAGACCCCTGCTCGAGAATGGTCGTGTTCCAGAAGAGGCACCCCTTGGGGACCATTGGTGCCACCCCATGAGGCCAGTGGTCAGCCTGTCACAGCTGGCGGGTCTCGGCAGGGCCACCCATGCATCTGTGGTGGCTGTGGCACTGTGCCATGTGACTGACCTGTCTCCCACCATGGCTACTGTCTGACGCTGCCCTGTGTGCAGTGTGTTGTTCAATGTGCAATGCACGGGTGGGATATCCGGCCCTGCACACACACACGTTCCTTGTGCACACCCTCCCAGCTGCTGTCTGCTGTGGCATGTGCATGATGATGCCTGCGTTGCTCTGTCCACCACTGTGCTATGGTGCCCAGTGTCTGAGACACGCACAATGACAGGCACTGGGCGTGGTGGTCTGTGGACATGTGTGTGTGGCTAGGGGTGGCGGTTGGGGTCAGCGTGCCTCCTACCCTTTGTGCATGTCTTGTGGAATGTGTGTGTGTGTGTGTGTGTGTGTGTGTGACCACGTGCCCTGTTAGGCCTTGCCCATCCCTGATAGCGTGTGCAGTTCCATGCTCAGCCAATTCCCTTTACGACATGCGCCCCTGTGGTTTGTCCATGCGTGTTTGTGGGTTGTGCACTTGCCATTGGTGGTCGCACATGGCCCCATGACTTACCTGGGTTGGTTGAAGTGCTCCTCTGTGATGGTGTCCCAGTGCAGCTGTGACATCCGGATCAGTCGGGGGTCCCTTCGACCAAGGTGGGGCTGCCCATCACTATCTACACCAGCTTCCTCATCATCCCCATCACTGTCCCCCTCTTCGACCTCTACAGCTATCCCACAGTCGTTGGCCATGTTGTGCAGGATGCAGCAGGCCAGGAATAGCCCACAGGCCTTTGAAGGGCTGTACTGTAGGACACCTCCAGACATGTCCAGGCAACAGAAATGTGCCTTCAGCATCCCAAACACCTGCTCTATGACATTGCATGTGGTGGCATGTGCCTCATTGTACCGTTGCTACGATGGAGTCACAGGCCGCCGGTATGGTGTGAGCAGCCAGGGACGAAGTGGGTATCCACTGTCACCTGTGTGTAGAGGGTGGACATTAGTTTGGTGATCAGCGTCACCCTGCCATTGGCCATCTAGGCCAGTACCCATGTCGCCTCTGACTATGCCCCTCCCAAGATCCATGTCTTTCTGCGTGATTTGCATACTCACCCACTAGGTGGCCATTGGGGATGTCCCCATTCTCAAACCTGTGGCACAGTGCAGACTGGTGCCAGATGAAGGCATCATGTGCTCCCCCAGGGTGTGTGGCACAGACATTGGTTATGCACCCCCTAGCATCGCACACCACCTGGCAGTTGATGCTTGCATAGCCCTTCCGATTGATGAATGCTGCACCTTCCAGGCCAGGTGGCATGCAGATGGCCACATGGGTGCAGTCAATGGCCTCGAGCATGCCAGGCATACATTCTACCCTGTGGAACTCTTGTATGTGTGCTGTGCGCTCCACCTGTGTGCTGGGGAAAAGGATGTACTCCGAAGCATGTGGCAGCAGTGCACTGAGGAATTGTGTGAGTAGGTGTGACATGGCTGACTGGGTTATGCCTGTTGTGTCCCCTGTTGGTCTCTGGAAGGTACCAGTGGTGAGCAGGCATATGACAGCTGTCACCTTTGTCTCCACTGACAGAGCATGGCTCTGTTGTGTGGGTGCCTGCTTCTCATCACTGCACAGCTCACAGAGCCGCCTCAGGATCGCCCAGGTCCGGCCCACCATCTTGGTCATCAGATCGGTACCAGGCCCAACATCTTGGTGTCACTGTAGTGCTCAAAGCTGGTGTGGGCTCAGTACTGCCTGTTGGGGGCATACCACTGACGGGCCCTTCCACGGCCGTGCCCCCCTGCTGCCTGCCTTCTCACACCTCTCATTACTGCATCCATCTGAATGGTGGCACTGGCCATGTCCCTGGCTTGTATTACCACCCCCGGCAGCTGTATTCCCATTCCCCCGCTGTCCTTTATGCTACTCCCCCTGCACTGGGAACACCTCCCAGATTTGGATGTCCTGCCCACTGTCACTGCCCTCAGTCAACTGTGGCACTTCCCTTTTCCTCCTGCACAGTGGCACAGGCTCCCCACTCCTTTCCTGTTCCTGGTAGTTTCCAGGTGTGTTCTGTCCTAATCCTGCCCTGTCCTGCTCACTGCTACTGTCTGCCTGGTTGCTGTCACCTCGCTCCCAAATCTGGCTTCCCTGTAGCATTCTTGTGCCTCTCTCTTGTTCTTTTTTATTTTGAATCATTTCTGCTATCGTGCAACTTCCGTTTGCTCCCCTATTGTGCATGGCACATGCTGTTGAATATCACACTGTGCCATTTATTCATGGTTCCTCCCCCTTCAGTTGCACATGCATTCATTACCATTGCGCTCTTGCACATTGCGATTTGGGGGGGGCGCAGCTGCCTCCCGCTGAATATCGCACAATGGCGCATCTTCGGACTTGAGCTGGCGCATCCCTGTTGTGCATGGCACAACTCTTTTGAACATCTGGGCCATAGTGTGTGTGTGTGTGTGTGTATATATATATATATATATATATATATATAGTTTGTCTTTGTAGTAGATTCAAATCTTTAAAAACACTGGTGTTAGTAATGCATTTAGAAATATATTTTTTAATTGTCTTTACTGTTAAACATGCAGTTTCATGTGAGGGCACTTTTTTTGGGAGGGGGTTCAAATTATTTTAATCATAGGCACAGTACTTGGTAAACACAGTCCTTTGATGATAAAGTGTCTTTTTTCTATTAAGTTTGAGAACTATGTATTAGAAACATTGAACTAGAAAACAATTTGTGATTTTAAAAGCTATTCTGATCAGAGCTGACATTAAAAAAAATCTCAACTGTATTTTTTATTTTATTTGATCAGGGACACTAGAAACAGGATGTTAGCACATTAGTGAGCACTGATGCTATTTGTCTGTGTTAGGGAAGTTGTGGGTGGAGTTGCCTTACACATGTTAATTGCAGCTGGTATATTTTAACAATTACTTGTAGAAGCAAAAGGCTGAGTGTTTTTTTTCTACTTTCTTTTTACTGATATTATAAACTGAGCCAGGAAAAAGTAGGACTGAACAGATCAGAGCTGACATGTGATGTTTCTAAAGTCTGTTGCATGCACTTTGCTTTCATTTACATGAGAGGGACATGAGGTGGCTCTATCATGTTGGAACATCAGAGGAACATCAGAGCTGCCATCCCCCTGGACATGCCATTTATCACTCATTTAAAATAACACAAATGTAGTTTCACATTTTTACTATGAGGGAAGCAAGAAGATTAACCAGCATGGTTAACAAATACATTGATTGACACCTGTGAATGAGTGGGGAGGGGGAGTTTTTTCTAACATTCCTGGTGGTTTTAAACTCCCTGGAACCTGCTATTCAGGTTTTTTTAATGCATCTTGTCACAGGTAATCTTCCAAGAGTGTAGCTTGCTCTATTGTTTAATAGCTCCGGGTGGAGGCCAGTGTCTTGTTACATTGTCTTTTGTTTCAAATTAACCACAGACATCATGGCAGTCAAAGGAGACACATTTTGAGTCTTAGGGTATGTACAGCATAATTAATAAGTTTTCAGATGCATAATCTTTCCATTCATGTTATTGCTAGACATACTGTAGCTAGCTTGACTTGAGGAAGGGTTAGCATGGTCAAGACCCCTTAGCAATTGAGATGCATATGCAGCAAATAAGTCCAGATGTGCTAACTTATCCTACAACTGTTAAGTGTCACAGTCTGAATTTTCTATTTGAAATGGTTACTTTTGCATTTATGTTTATTTTAAGATATTTAATATTCTGACCATGTGGTTATGTCATGGACCATAACTGATCTCCAGCCTTAACCTCCCCCCTTCCATGCCCCAGCTTGCATAGAAGATTGTGCTTATAGACAAATCTAATCGTTTTGCCGTTGTGTTCTGGTATGTTCTGGGTGTGTGTGTGTGTGTTTGCATGTGCTTTTGATTCAATTGCTTGTGTCTTGCATGGAACACAGTGCTTGTAGACAATGTAATCATTTTGCAGCTGTTTTTCTGCTGTGTGTGTGTTCCTCTGAGGCTGTTCTTGCAACCTAGGAAAGGTAGAAATGATGAGGTATCTCCTCCCTATTTCTGGATGCAAGTTCCCTCTGCCCTGGGAACACCTGCCTGCTGAATAAGGAAGGGTTGCAGGAACCCAGGGAATGATTACGGGGGAGGGGGGCTGATGGTCATCAACATAGAAAGATATTTTGGGGTAATCGTATAGGATGACCTAAAGGTGGCTAAACAATGTACCAAAGCTGTGAGGAGAGCCAGTGGAATGCTGTGGTGCATAGGGAGAGGTATTACCAGCAGAAGGAAGAAGGTGGTGATGCCACTGTGTAGATCACTGGTGAGGCTTCATTTGGAATATGGTGTCCAGTTCTGGAAGCCACATTTCTGTCATGCAACTTTAAATCACAAATGGGATAAATAGTTCTATTTTAGATTTGTATCCCTTTCCCCTACTTCTCCCACAGGTTAGCCTTATGGAATGCAACCAGAACATGTCTTGGCTAGCATGATGGATGCACCTACACAAGTTGCTTCTAAGTATACAGCACTGTCTTTTTAAAATGCTAACTTCTTGCTGAAAATATGGCATAATTTTTCCACCCACATTATTGATAGACATACGGTAGCTAGCTTGGCTTGAGGAAGGGTGGACATGGTCAGGACCCCTTAGCAATTGAGATGCATATGCAGCAAATGAGTCCAGATGTGCTAACTTACCCTATGACCGGTAAGTGTCACAGTTTGCATTTTCTTCTTGAAATGGTTACGTTTGCATTTATGTTTATTTTAAAATATTTACTATTCTGACCATGTGGTTATGTCATGGACCATAACTGATCTCCAGCCTTAGCCCCCCCCCAATGCTCCAAATTGCATAGAAGATAGTGTTCTGGTGTGTGTGTGTGTGCGTGTGCTTTTGATTCAATTGCTTGTGTCTTGCATGGAAAACAGTGCTTGTAGACAATCTAATCATTTCACAGCTGTGTTTTCTACTCTGTGTGTGTGTGTGTGTGTGTGTGTGTGTGTGTGTGTGTGTGTGTGTTCTCTGAGGCTGTTCTTGCAACCTAGGAAAGGTGCTTCCCCAGACATTGCAGAAGTACATTGCATAGCTCATATATAATGTCAATAAGCAGGTCATGCAACAGATGTGCCGAGCAGTTACTGAAGCAAGAAATGTACAGCTGTCCTCTTTTACATCCTGTTCAAAATGTGTTTTTGTACCTGTGGTGCCAAATGGCACAGTCGCTGTGCAAAATCTCCTTTCGGCTAATGAACTGATAGTGTCACTGTTCATGTAGTGGGAATACAAAAAGCCCATGCTAAAAACTTGCAGTGAAAATACCAAGAAACACCCATGGCATTAGGGTTTCTGATCATAACACCCTGCACTGTAGGGACTGACAGACATCAGGGGTGTGACTTGGAATTGTCAACAGTAATGCTCACACCATTCCACCCACATCCCCGCCCTGCAGCCAGTGACAGGTATCGAGGTGTGCCTTTGACTCTTCAGCCCCAAAGTTCACTCCATTCTTTTATACTGTACCCATTTCAGCATATTTCCTTCTGGAATGGGGTGAGGGTAAAATTTGAAAACCCCAAGGCACACCTCGAATCTTGTCTGTGTGTGCAGGGTAGGGTGAGGTGAAATGGTGTGAGCATTATGGGCAATGACCCAAAGGCACACCCCAATGCCTGTCCATGCCTGTGGGGCATGGGTGGGGTTGGTGTCACTTCAGTACTTCACTGCCATTCCTATTCTGCCTGTCTGTCTGTGTCTCTCTCTATATATCTGTATGTCTATGTAATTATCAGTCTTTCTATTAATTGCATGTATCACTATTTTTACCTATTTCTTAAACAAACCTGCATATCACAGTTGCCTGCACTCTGAGCACATACTTATGAAACTGTGCATATCTGTACTCCACTTCTGCGTAGATCTCATACTTTCCTAATATTCTCATTATCACAAGCATAACTACCTTGCACTTATCAAAAGCGACCCCCTCCGAAAGTAAATATTACATTTTCTCTAACAGTCCATCATCATTACACCTGACTTCCTGACATTAACACATTGCTTAAATATAACTTACATCACCTCATAGACAAAAACCCTGTTTCTCTTAAAAAAAAAATAACTGTGTAAATAATCCCAAGGCTGAACATATGCCAGCCATTACTTTTTCATGTACTTCCACCTTCTGTACCATCAGGGGGATTTGCATACATATGTTCCCTTGATGCTTTGCATTATTGGGATATGTGCAATTGTGTTTTCTTTAAAATTTGGCTGTCTGGCCAGTATCAACCGGGATGACACATACATCACTGGCATTTGCTCTGGGGTTCTTTTGTAAGCTCCCTATTCCTTCCATTAAAATGTACACCTCCATATATTTTCCTAATAATGTGTATGCCTTCCTTAGAACAGAAACTAAAACAAATCTTACTACTTACAAATCATTGTGTTCTTTCTCAATACCTCCTTAACAATTCCACACAACCTCACTAACTTCATTATGCAGCCATGGTGGATCTGATCAGAATTTATTCACTCTGCCAAGAACCCCTCTGCTCCACCTTACTTTGTTCATGAAACTGTCCCTACAGCACACTACATAGCACAAGTCTGTCACAGAAATGACCACACTTCTAAACAGTTGAAAGAACATTGCTGCTGTGCAGCTTTTGCTGTACCTCTTGCTGTTTGCAGCTCCTGGCCCTTTTATGTAACAAAATCTATAAGATACAGTAACACGAGTCACAGTTTAATATATTGAAGTGACTCTGCCTATGGAATTGCCTACTTTCTTTTTCAATTACTGTTTTTTTAACTTTCTTATGTCCTCTGTATTATATGCTACCGAAGAGTGGAGTGAAGCCAACACTGATTCGCTTGAAGTCATATTAAATAAGGCAAAGAGATACATTCCTCAAGTCCCAAATAATGTAACTGGTGCAGTTCTTCATGTAAAACTGGATCAGTTCTCAGTAGCTATATCTTTCCATAAGAGAACAATTTATTTTCTTCTGGATACATTTATGTTGCCTAAGGTTAGGTTACCAAGAAGGTGCCTAGAAGAGCATTTAAAATATATGGACAGAGATTTTACAATTATATATATATATATATATATATATATATATATATATATTCATTCAAAAAACTCTGTCAATGCATCAGTTAGGGCTGTTTCCACAGTGACAAAGTGTGGAAATTCTATGTTAGGTTACCACCCACCCCCCACCCCCATGCCCCATCCTCAAAACCCTAATTCTACATTCCCCACCCCACCCCACACATACACACATGCAAGCAGGGAAGGGTCAAGACAACACAACCAATCAGAGACAACTAGCATCAGGTAACAGAAGTAACATAGAACTCTCTAAATGTAGTACATGACATAACCATCATCATGGTCCAGCATCTGTTTGAGTTCTGCTGCCATCAGAGTGCCTTGGGGGTACACATGCATGCTGGGCAACCATGGCCAATGGGAGATGGGCCACAGTAAGCATTTTTCTGTTGCAACATCATAACAAGATTTGAGCAAATGCCTATATTTCAATTGTTAAGAAATGATGAAACACACAGTATGTTATCTATCGATAGCTATATTGCAATGAAGAGTTTGGGTAATTCTAGCAGCAGTCACTGGATGTTTGCATATTTTTTTCTGATAGAGTGAGTCAGTCCTAATAACAAATGGTAGTAATAATAAAAGTAATGTTTTGTAATATAGCTTACAAGCAACATGTGAGAGCAACAGTTATAACATCCAAAGCTAACCATAACATGCTGCTAATGAGTATTTCTAGGTAACACAACACTATAACAACATGTAATGGTGCTAGTTTCATACCTGAGAAGTATCTGAAAAGTACTATGTATGTGTTCGCTCTATCTTACCTGCTACCACATGCCTATGTGGAAACAGTGATACCTGCAGCAAGCCAATTGTTGAAGTATGACAGATAAAAATCAATATTTAGAAAATTTGTACAGACTAAGTGTCACTGTATGAAAAAGATATGCCAGCTACAATGTGTCATCATACTCTGCTGGCAGTATAGAGTTAATCACACTGTATTTGTTTTTCATTACGTAGTGTTATGTGAATTGAGTACAGTGTAGTGATTATTGTGCTTACAGATGTGACTGACTTGTATAGTGTCTTACAGTCTTGGATGTGTCTTGTGTGTGTGTGTGTGTGTTTGAGGTGGTAGTTTTGGGGTGAATGCGGAGTTAGGGTTTTGAGGATGGGGCGTGAAGGTGGGGTGGTGGGGTGGTAACCCTAACATTGAATTTCCACACTTTTGTCACTGTGGAAACAACCCTACCTGATGCATTAACAGAGTTTTTTGCAAAGAATTTACCATCTTTTTGAGAAAGTGTAATGTAAGTGGTATGTGTTAGTGAGAGCGTGGGCCCTCTGGGCCCTGCGATCCCTTTACATTGTCCATTTTTTTTGCATAATAGTATGCATATGTGGGAGCACAGGCCCTTCGGGCCCTGTTCTCCAACTTATACATAAGTACGGAACCATACAGCAGCCCTATAGGGCAAGAAGCCTTAAAACAGTAATTTGATAGTATTTCAGCAACCGTAGCAGCTAGAGAAAAAATTCCAGTGCTGGTGTAATCATGACAGTGAGTACTTCATGAAACATATACTGGCCAAATCCATATCTCGCATCATTTCTGAGATATGGACATTGAAAAGTAGTGAGACGGCACCCTTCGAACCCTTGGAATATGTTTTTGCCAATATCTCTGTAACCATAGCAAGTAGGAAATCAATTCCACTGCAGATGTCATCTACTATTTCCATACTTGTTTCTGTAAACTGACAGTAGCAAAAACTCTGTATCTCACTTCGTTTTCGAGATATGGGTGCCAAAAGGTGTGACAGATGCCACAATGTTATCTTACGGGAAATTGCTCAACTTCAGAATGCTGTAACTTTGGGCACCTTGAATGTTTTGGCACCAAACCACAAAAGGCTTATCTGTGGGACCAGGGCTTGCCACCTTACAAATTTCAGCCCAAAGTACCCAACTGTTTTGCTGCAGGAGGATGGCAAAGAAATACTTTTGCAAAATACTTTCGAAAATCATGAAAGATTTGCAAAACAAATCACACAACTTTCACATTTGTGAAAGTATTTTGCGAAAGTACTTTTTCCTTGAAGTTGGAAAAGGCATTTCTGGGGAGTTTAACCCCTCAAAAAAGATAGGGCTTGCATCCTCAGGACCCCACTTGGTAAACACAACAGTCAGTGTTTATCTAGAAGGTTCAAATTTTAAACACCAGGCATTTTTATGTGTCACTAACTGAAAACAATATGGCCAAAGCATGAAAGTAAAATGGTCATCTGTGATAGTAAAAATGGCATTTGCAAAACTTTCATGATGCACAGCTAATTTTCCCCATTGACTATAATGGGAAATTTGTTTTTTAAATATCTTTTGAACAGTTTAATATTTTTTCACCAAATCTTCGAAAGGCACATCGGTGACCAAGACTGCATCTTCCCTGAACATTTCAGACTGAACAGACAAACCATGCGGGCTGTGGGTGCGAGCAAATAAACGCTCAAAAAGTCATTTTTTTAGCATTTTTTTATGTTCTGTAGCTCTGTAACCATACATCCGACCGTAACACAACTTGCCAGATCCAGAGACTATGGTACCAGACCACGCATGCAAAATTTCAGGCAAACCCGTCGTACAGTGGCAAAGTTAAGTTGCAAAATTTGAGATTTAACATTAAAGTGCTTACTCAACCCTAATTATAGTGGAACTACTGTGACTATATATATATATATATATATATATATATATATATATACACACACACACACACACACACACATATACTGTATACCCCTGGTCCTGAGCAGCTGTTAACTGAAATCTTTTACAGACACAGGTTGAAAAGTAGGCAAAAAAAAAATAAAATATAGACGCAGTGATACTACAATGCAATAAGATTTGGCTATTACAGGAAAATTAATAGTCTTCCCTTGTTGTAGCAGGATTGACTGCTACAATGGCAGATCTCATCTTCTATGGGGAAGACTGCTGAATTCAGAGGACAGCTCAGACCACAGTTCTGCAATATGTTTGGGCATTCTATAATTTTATAATTTGTAAGCCATCTATGCCATCTCACAGGTTTCTGTGAGTTAATTTACTCAATAATTCCTGCTGTGACACTGCCTTGTGTCAAGTGTGTTTGATGCACAGAATCACAGTCCCAGTCATCCTGGAACATTGAAGAGATATCTGAAGCCAGGATATGAGGATAAGAGCAGAAGTCAGGACTCCGGAGCTCTGAGATCCTGAGATCCTGAGAATTTGAAGTCATAGATATATGGCGACTGGTGTGAGTTGGAGTGAGAGAGAGTATAATAGTGTAAAAACAGGGAGAGAGAAGAAAGCAATTATGTCCTGAATCAAAGAAAGTAAGTCAGCCCTTTCAGCTCTGCAACAGTGTGTGACCAGATGGACTTTAGAAATCAGGAAACATTTAGTAAAGGAGAAAAACAGAGAAAGTCTTACTGAAAAGAGAACTGTGTGACTATGTGACTGAGAAGTGATTGTGTGATTTTATTTATTCTATCTCCCTCTTTTTATTTATTTTGTTTTGTAGTCACACTCAAAGACCCATATTGTATGCTGCAATGTCACAATGCTTATTTTAAGCAATTGTATTAATACTAAATGGGGTTAAGAATAGGAAAAAGACAGAGCTTGAAACTGAAACTGAAATTTATCTATTTTATTTATTTATTGAATTTTCAGATTACAATACCTATGAGTCAGGGACTCTTTTACAGAGGTTCCACATCAAACTGAACAATACAATACATACAGAGAATAAATAACATGGCTACTTTAGCATTCATGTTGCAGATTAGAGGGTAAAGATGTTACAGTTTAGAGTAGACATGATTCACAAGTGCCAACGATGCCACTGTCACATCCAAATGCATGACTCAATGTACAATGGGCAGGAACGGCAGTCAGAGGATGGCCTTGTTGAGTGGTTGTGGTTAGAAGCAGTCCTGATATCACAAGGCAGGCAGTATGTACCAAGAATGAGCATTCAGGGTAATGGTACTGCTGCAACTGTGGCACTGGTCAAGTGGACCAAGGGTTTGATGGTGTGGGCAATCAGATGCCTTTGTCAAAGCAATAAGAAGTAACAATTAATAGTGCCACCCAAAAAAATGAGTGTGACAGCACTCAAATGAGTGGGGTGGGACTTGGTGGAGGTGGGGCAAGAGGGGCAGGAATAGGATTGAGAAGAGGAAAGGAAAGTGGGAGGGATAGATAGGCTAGTAGGAGCATTGTGCAGGGCAATTGCAGCAGCTGCACTTAATCAGATGTTGTTTTAGGAGAAGCTTGAACTTACCAAGCTTAGGCATGTCTAATATGTCAAGGGGAGACCATTTAGCAAACTAGGGGCCCAGAAGCTAAAATGTCTTTGGGCTTGTGAGGTACTGCAGAAGGGGACTTGGAAGGCATGTCTTGTTGCACTCCTGGTTCTATGTGAGTTGGGAGCACACGTGAGAAAGTGTTTGGAGCTGAGTGGAGTTAGTCACAAGCTGATTGTTTTTGCGAATAGCCAGGTGTGATACATTATCCTCCCTTTGAGGTTCAATCACTTGGTCATGGTATACAAGTCACATGTATGTGAGTGGTTATGGGCACCTGAGACCAGGTGACAAGATTTATTAAGGGCAGTGCTAACTCTTTTAAGGGTAGTGTCAGAGGTAGTGCCATAAATGACTAGTCCATAGTCCACAATTGAAAGTATGGAGCTGGTGACAGCTATTTGAAATGCTTCTTGGGTCATGCTGTGTCTATGCCTATAAAGGATCCCAAGTCTACAGTTAACTGCCTTGGTGACTATTTTGATATGTTCTGCAAAAGACAGAGTGCTGTCAAGAGTGACACCAAGGTATTTAAAGGTGTGAATCTGTTTGATAGGGACATTGCAGTTGTTGAGGATGGTTAGTGGGGCTGATTTTAGTTTATTATGGGGGCTAGCGAATAGCATGGACTTCTTTTTTTATAATTCATGATCAGTTTATGTTAAGCAAACCAGTATTCTACAGCTTTGAAATTATCTTGTAGGCTTCTAGCTAGTGAAAGTGGGTCAGAGTGACTGGAAAATAACATCATGTCATTAGCGTATAGGAGAAAATTACTGGAGCAGACTTGTGGAAGGGAGTTAAGAAAGTGGCTGAATAATAGGGGGCCCAAATGGAGCCTTGGGGAAGTTCCAAGTGGATATGTTGGATGGAGGATAGAGCATCACTGATTTTTACCTGTTGGGATCTATCTCCTTTGTAGTTTTTGAACCAACCAACTGTACCAGCGGAAGTACCAATGACGCAGAGAGACTCAAGAAGGAGAGAGTGATTTATGTGTTGAAGGCCTTAGTGAGGTCAGTGTACACTGACCCAACTAAGTAACAATGGTCAAGAGCTTTGTGGTTGTAGCTAGTGTATTCTAGGACAGCAGAGGTGGAGCTGTGTCATTTCCTGAAGCCATGTTGCTCAGGGTATTGTATGTTATATTTGGCCAGGTACTCCGAGAGCTGGTCAGCAACTATGCATTCCAGGGCTTTCAAGAGGGGAAGGAGGAAGGAGATTGGGCTGTAGTTGGAGTGAAGGCCCCAGTCTCCACTCTTATGAATTGGGGTCACCACTGCTGCTTTCCAATGTGAAAGGAACTGACATAGACAGAATGACATGTTCAATATTTTTGTGAGAGGTACTAGTACTACGTCCAGTGCCAGGTGTAGTATCTTCAGATCAAGTGTGTCACTGCTGAAGCAGGATTTGCCAAGCACCTTTAATAGGTATTTTTTGGCTGATCTAAAAGTAAAGTGGTGGGTTGGTCAGCAATGGTCCTGAGCCCTTGGGGTTAGATGGGGGGGTTCAAGTGTCAACAAAGTCAGGGGAAGTACTCCACTAAGGTCTGTGGATGCTGAATTAAAGGTGTCAGCTATTTGCCATGGATCCTGGATTATTGTGCCATTGACACTGAGCATGGTGGGAGGAGTTTTGCTGGACTTACCAGTTAGTTCTTTAAGGTTGTCCCAAAACCTCCTGCTGTTACTCCAGGAATTTGAGAGCACATCCTTGTAGTGAGCCAATTTGGCTTGCTTGATGGCTTGGGTGCAGGAGTTTCTGTCCATTTTGTACTGTTGCCAGTCAGCTTGGGTGTCCATGGCCTGTGCTTTGTGCCAAAGGTGGTCTCAGTCAGCCATACCATTTAGAATGGAAGAGGAGATTCAAGAGTCTTTAACAGCTTTTACTTTTCACTTTTTGAGATAGAATTGCAGTAGAATTAGTTTTTGTTTTTGTTTTAAAGAGGTCTAGGAAGGTTTTATCTGCAAGATTTGCATATATTAATATTCATAACATATTTGTGAATACTAATTAACTTCATGAATATTAATGTACTCTTTTAAGTCTCCTGCACTGACAGTAGTTCATGTGAGCCTGTATCCAATAAAGGAAAATGTTACACATGTAAAGGCCATAACAGAGGAAATCAGATGGGGAATAGCAGACTTTAAATGACATCCATGTTTTTTTCACAGCTTCACAGCTACTGTATAAGCATAGAAAGTCAATTTTAACTTTTTTGAAGTAAATGCAAGCAATTAATCCCCACTTTTTGCTATGAAAGTGACCTGTTAACTGCAGTACTGCAATACGCTCCCATTAAATGCTTCTGGGAGAAATTTTAATATCAACTGCTGAAACGCTTTACTTACCTCACTCAAACTATCCCTCACTGGCAGTACATTATGGCATGTATTGCACACCAAGCACTTTGATTATTCAGGGTTCTCTAAGGAACAGCTGGGTTTTGTTCATCTCATCATTTTCATCAGCAAACTGACATCTGGTATGTCAACAGCAGATGACCTTTGAAAATCCTAAAACAGAGAAAAATGTGGAATAAATCACATTACTATTTCCTCTTCTTTTGAGCATCAAATTTACACAACACTGGCTATGTAAGTAAGAGCTATTACAAGTAAATTGTTGTATGTTGCATGAACAATCTACTGCATTTTATTTAAATACCACTATCATCTTTGAAGCTTAGTTACCTGTTTCGTCCCTCTTAGATATCTTAGATGCCTTAAAAATCTTATACACATACTAGTGCACAGCTTTATATACCTTGTACACTTACAGGAACACAGAATATTGAATCCCCCCCAAATCTATATGCTCCTGTGAGGCACACATGTTTAATGAAATACTAGTTAACATAAGGAAATATAAAATATTTAGTGGGGATTGAGTAAACAGCTTCATTTTAATTTTTAAACAGCTTAATAAATACAGTATACAGCAGTGTATATAGTGGACATGTGTAGGGATATTTTATTTTCTCACTTTAAAGATCTGTATTTGGTACTGCAATTTATTTCTCTAAGATATTATTAGAGCTGTTATTTGCACTGTACCTTTGTAGACTTTATGCAAAGCCAAAGAAATTAAAGATTGCAGTACAAATAAACAAGTATATATGTAGAAGTAGTATCACATTTAAAAGGTGGGTCCTTAAGTTATAAAATGATTCATCACTTTCCATACCATTCTATAAAGCTCAATAGTAGTTCTGTGCAGAATTTTAAAATTCTGTCCAAATGAAATTTCGTGAAATTTTCAAAATTCTGCTGAAATTCACAAGAAATGGAATGGTGGAATTCTGTGGCAGAAAAATGCAGAATGAGTTTTTCCTCAACATTTCTGTGGGATTTTATTCCACATACCTCAATATGTTCCACAGAATTGGATGTGGAATGATTTTCTGCAGACAAAAATGCTGTTCTGCAGAATATTATTCAGTGCATCGCAGCAGGCAAAATTCCACAGAAGAACTAGTGAAATTCTGGCAGAAATTTTATCAGCGGAATGGACATTCCCTGCTAATTTCTCTGGCAGAATTCTGCATTCTGCACAGCTCTAATCAACAGTAAACAAGAACCATCAGAGCTGCAAGACCATCTTTGCAACTATAGTTGTTCAAGAACTTAATATTCTAAATAATGGAAGGCTGCATCACTGCTTCACCTGAATTTGCCTTCAACTCTGAATTACTGTTTAGAACTAAGTGAACTCTCCTTTGGAAGGAGACTATGCTCTAGTATTAGTGCATGACAGAAACATATTTTTAAACTATTATAATTACTTCATCGGTATCACCTAATTATTAAACCTTAATATCTACTAGTAAAGTTCTAATTTTGTATTCTATCTATTATTTTTAAATCATGATATCTTTTCAAGGTGTCATGAGTATAGGACACAAATGCAATTAAAAAAAAACATCATCTGTTTTTGAGCTCTATTTGCACCCTACTTGCTTTTCTCTTGTGTTATAATGAATACTACTGGTAATAAAATAACAGTTTAATAGACCCCACTTGGAGTAGGAAATAACAATTTAAAAAAGGGGAAAAGCAACTGCATGTTTGCAGGAGATATACATTAAATATAGCATCAATGCCAGTCGATAGAAAAAAATGGACAAAAAGTTGCTTAAAAGCCTCAAATGACCCATTACGAAAAGATGCACCCTTTCCAATCTGTCAAATGGAAGTTAATTATAATAATGCCATTATCTCCATAACAGAATCCCTGGAAGAAGCAGGAGGAAACCTAGATACATAAAATTATATTAAGAAGATAAATTCAGTGGATAAGAACACTTTAACAACAGATGAAAATAAGAAACAAATCAAACATAGGATTCATAGGACAGTTTCAAGTCAATTAGCATTACCCTTTGTAACTTGTTAACATTTAAGCCAGTTTCACTGTCTCCCCTTTTTTTAAATTTGATTCAGTGTTTTCTTTTTTTTTTATTATTTTCTCTTTTTCCTCCTTCTGGCTGGCATTCTTGTGGAGGGCACCCCCAGCCCCATTCCCCAGCATCCACCAGCTAGCACTGACCCAACTCCAGGGCTTAACCCCCTGACAGGGTCAGCAGGGTTCCCCAAACCCCTTACTGAGGCCCGAATATTAGTGGGTTGGCACTGTGGCTAGCTGGGAGAAGAGCCTGTGAGGTGCCCTACTTCATTGCCCCATGGCCACTCCATTTTCCTCTGCCTTGTCTCTCCTGAAGCTGGGGGAAGTGCAATGGCACTGATGAAGGTGGAGTACGCGTGCATCCATGCACACTCTCCTCCAAGCATCTGCCCTAGCTCCTCCCTACTGTAGCACAGAGCCCTGTCTCCCAGCCTCCACCAGGGGGCACAAGGGCACTGACACTGAGAGCACCAGGGGAGAGCAGTCCATTGGAAGCTCAATCCTCTCCTCCCCTGCTGACCCCCGGTGGCCCATGCTGGTTCCTGAACATGGGTCACCGGCATGTCATGAGGTGTGATGTCCAGCGCCTCAACCCTCAGTGCCACTGGGCTGGCCCTCATTCAGTGTTTTATTAAAAATGCTAATACTGGAACTATTTACCACTTTACTCAGCAGACCATTCCATGCTGAAACAACTCTCTAGTTGATCCATGCTCCCCTTAAATTCCTTTTTGTAATTTTCACCTTGTAATAACATATCATGTCCAATCCCACACATTCCCACAAATCTCTATTGCCATATGTTCTATATACTAAACATAGATCCCCTCGTAATCTCCTATATTGTAAGGAATATGCCTGCAACTCTCTCAGTCTGTCATCCTAGGATAGATGTTTACTATCAGAGACCAACATAGTTGCTCTCCTCTGGATGCTCTCCAGTCTACTAATATCTCCCTTATTGTGTGTTGCCCAAACCTGTACTCAATACTCCATGTGTGGCATGACCAGTGAGGTACAAAGAGGCATCAGTGCCTCCCTGTCTCCACTCCTGATGTTTCTTCTTATACAGCTTATTAATCTATTTCCTTTGCTGACAACATTTTTACATTGAACATCAAATTTTAGCCTATTTGTTACCAAACCCCCTAGGTTCTTCTCTACATTGGTATTTGCTAATTCCCATCCATACTGGAAGTACTTTGCCTTCATATTCTTGCTCCCAAAAATGCATGATTTTACATTTATCAACATTAAATTTAAGTTTTATTATTAGTGGTCCAGTCAGCTATAGTGTTTATTTCTTTCTGAAATCTGGCAACATCCTCATAACTGTTGCCACTTGATTCCAGTTTTACATTACCTGCAAACTTACATAGCCATAAATTAACCATACAATTTATAGAGGAAACAAAGTTGTTAAATAGTACTGGGCTCCACTGGCTGCACTCACCGATTTGGAGTAATGACTCCTTATAGATACCATATGTCTTCTGGTAACACACCATTAACTTATCCATTTTATTATGTTATTTTTCATTCCCATTTCTATTAATCTAGGTATTAATTTGCGATTTGATACAGTATCACATGCCTTGGCAAAACTCTACATACACTACATCTACTAGAATGTCTAGCTCCAAGGCCAAGCTAACTGGTTTGAAGAAATACAGGTTTGTCATACAGGATCTGCCTTTCCTGAATCCATGTTGGAGCCATTCATTTAGACAGTTTATAGCCAATAATTGTTCTAATTCATCTTTTATTATTGCTTCTAGAAATTTTCCAATGATAGAAGCCAAACTTATCAGCCTATAATTTTTATGCTCCACCCTATTTCTCTTATATATTGAAACCAAATGAGCTACTGTCCAATCCTCGACAGTCTGACATTCAGTAAAAGATTTCTGAAATATAGTAAAACAGACAGAAAAAAGTAAAAAGGGAGACAGTGATAAGTGTGACAAATTAAGTAATCACAAAGTTGTTTTTTTTGCCAATAGAAGACACAAAACTAGGAGCAGATTTATCCTGGACTCCCTTCAGGGTGCCTTCCTCAAGCAACTGGTCATGGAACCAACTCGGCAGAAGGCAGTACTGGACCTTGTGCTCACAAACAGGGACAGTGTGAGGGGGGTAACAGTGGGGGAGCACCTGGGGAACAGTGACCACCAGTCATTGTGGTTTTAAATCACAGAAACAACAGAACCAAACCACACAAAAACATGTATCCTGGATTTTAGGGGGGCAGACTTTGGGAAAATGGGGAGATACTTGAAACAGGCATTAAGGGGAATGGGGCAGGAATCATGGGTTGAGGAACAGTGGGAAGTATTTAAAATGGGGATACAAGAGCAACAGAATTATGCATTAAGCAGTTTAGCAAGAGGAAAAGGAAGAGGAGACCATTATGGTTTTCCAAAGAGGTAGCAAAGAAAGTGAAAGCCAAAAAGATTGCATTCAGGCAATACAAAAAGACACAGGGAGAAGTACCAGGAGAAGCAAAGGGAGGCAGGAAGGTCAGTAAGAGAAGCCAAAGCTCAGACAGAAGAACACATTGCAAAATCAATGGGTAGAGGGGACAAAACCTTTTACAGGTACATAAGTGAAAAAAGAAAGGCAAAGGGAGGGATAGTGAGACTGAAGGGGGAGGATAGGGGCCACGTGGCGGATGACAACAGAAAAGCTGACATATTGAACAGGTATTTCTGCTCAGTCTTTACTGAGGAAGAGGAGGGTAATGGGTCTGAAGGGAGTACAAGGGGTGAGAATGGTGAAGAAATGGACACAAGTCCCTTTACATGAGAAAGGGTCCTGAAGGAACTGGAAGTAATAAGAGTTGATAAAGCAATTGGTCCAGATGGGGTGCACCCCAGGGTCCTTAAAGAACTAAGAGAGGTGGTGGCTGAACCTCTGGCTATCCTGTTTAGCCGATCACTGGAAACAGGGGATGTACCCAAAGACTGGAGGATAGCAGATGTAGTCCCCTTATGCAAAAGTGGAAACAAAGAGGAAGTGGAGAACTACAGACCAGTTAGCCTTACCTCAGTAGTGGGGAAGATCATGGAAGCACTACTGAAGGAGAGATTGGTGGAACATCTGGTTGTCAATGTACTACAGGACCCAAGGCAGCATGGTTTCACCAGGGGGCGGTCATGTCAGACCAACCTCATTGAATTTTTTGACTGGGCGACTAGGGAGGAGGATCAGGGGATGGCAGTGGACATGGTCTATCTGGACTTCAGCAAGGCCTTTGGCACTGTGCCACATAGAAGACTATTACACAAACTGGGGAATATGGGTGTGGGCAGGACAGTAGTGTGGTGGGTAGGTAACTGGCTGGGCAGCAGGACACAGAGGGTGGTGATAAATGGCTGTCACTCCACAGAGGGAAGAGTGACCAGTGGGGTACCACAGGGATCAGTGCTGGGACCAGTCCTATCCAACATCTTCATCAGTGACATTGTGCAGGACATAGAAGGCAGAATTTCACTGTTCACTGATGACACAAAGCTCTGTAACAGAGTAGACACACCAGAGGGTGTAGACAGAATTAGAAGGGACCTGCAGAAACTTGAAGAATGGTCAAGGGTTTGGCAGTTGAAATTCAATGCAAAGAAGTGCAAGATAAAGCATATGGGGCACAAAAACCCTGGCACAACATATCAGTTGGGGGGTGAGGATATAGCATGCACCAAGCAGGAAAGAGATCTTGGAGTTATCATCTCTGATCGCCTCAAGATAGGGAAACAGTGTGACAAGGCAGCAAGTAAAGCAAATAGGATGCTGGGGTGCATAGGCAGGGGCATCACCAGCAGGTAAAGGGAGGTCATAATTCCACTATACAAGACACTAGTGAGGCCCCACCTGGAGTACACTGTACAGTTCTGGAGACCTTACCTACGTAAGGATGTAGACAGGGTAGAGAAGGTTCAGAGGAGGCAACAAAGATGGTGCATGGATTGCATCACAAGTCCTATGAGGACAGGTTGAAGGAACTGAACATGTACTCCTGAGGAGAGGAGGAGAGAGGGATATGATAGAGACATACAAGTATCTTACAGGGAGGAACAGGGTGCAGGAATACACTATTTTTAAGCAAAAGATGTTCCAGGACTAGAGGGCATGGCATGAAGTTGGAGGAGGATGATTCACAGGAAGCGTGAGGAAGAATTTCTTCACAGAATGGGTGGTGGACAAGTGGAACACCCTGCCAGAGGAAGTGGTGGGGGCTGAAACAATCACGGGATTTAAGAATGCATGGGATAGACATAAAGGAATTCTGCAGGTCAGGGGTAAGGGGCAACAGACTTCTAGGAAAGCATAAACTGAACTTACAAGCCCAAATGGGCAGACTGGGTGGGCCATAGGCCCTTATCTGCCGACACTGTCTATGTAGCTATGTATAAAACTGAGAATGATGAAACAGGGAGTGGAATTTATAATGCAAGACATTAAAAAAAGACTATCTGCAACAAATGAGAATAGTGTAGAAATTACAGAGATGCATAAAAGTCAAATGGAAATGTTTAGCCCTCTGAATATATCAGATCACTCTTATGATGCATCATCAAAAACACCAGAACTACTGCATTATCAGAACATCAAGAAAGATAAACCTCTTTAAACCTTTTTCTAGATAACGTGAACCAATAAAGTAGAACAAATGACAATATATGCTGATTTACTAAAACAGATGCCAACTAATTTGTCTGACTCTATACATAAGACCCTAGCACACCCATTTATGTCTAATGTTGTACTATTATAGGCTATAACAGATATAAAAAACAGAATAGAAGGTTTTAAAACAGAAATCTTTGCAAAACGGAATGAAATGCAATCTCAAATTGCTGAAGTATGAAAAATACATACTGAAAGGAATCCTTCTATCTCCACAATAATTATTCAGAAACTCTAGCTGGAACCAAGAAAAATAAAGACAAGTAAGAATGGCAACAGGAAAAGGCTAAAAAACAGAAAAACAACGCCTGTAGAAACAGTAAAAAATGCAGAGATAAGCAATCAAAAACCAGAAAAACAAATAACTCATAAAAAAAGACATCATTAGAGGAGAAAGACACAGTATCATATAGGGAGGCACAAGAAAACCTGGAAGTTGTGGAACATACAAAAGAAATGCTGAGTAAATGCAGCAACGAGAATAGATAGATGTTCACTGTGAAAAGAAAACAACATACAGTAATGATCAGGTTGCTTATGGTAGCAACAAATCAAAAGATAAAACACTAATAAATGTATAGGATACAGAACAACAGCTAGAAGAATAAGAATATATAAAGTTATTTTACATAATAAACCTGAAAACTACAACTTTACCTTTACTGGGAATGAAACAATCATGTTATTAGTTAGTATCTTTGTAAAAGAAAATGAGATACAACAGACACTCATAGATTTAATAAATACATATAGAATAATACATGGGGAAGAGTGCATAACAATAATTTTATGCACACCCAAGGTGTGGGATACTAGATAAATTCTGAGAGTGAAGCTCGAAGGGTTTATAAAAGCATCCAATGCCAAGGGTGTGCATAAAATTCAAGTTATCACTCCTCCCCATGTATTATTTTACGTAATTACTGGTCACTGTTTTTTGCCCTGCTGCTATACTGTATGTCAGCTATCATAAAAATGAATTTACAAACTGTTTTTGCTTTTGTCTGAATAAATTTATTTTCTACTTATAGGCAACGCAGAGCAGAATGCACACAAAACAAGGTTTAAGTATATTAATTTGAAAGTGAAGTACTGACTCAAGGAACAGATTCTGTAAAATTGAGAAAAATACAGTAAAAAAACAGTAGTGTGTAAGACATCCATTTGAACATCATTTAGCTCTCATATTGACATTTTTAGTAATAGGTAGTGCAAAAAGGTGTTTTGCACCTCAAGGTGTTCTCAACCTTGCATTGACCTGTGCTGCCCATTAGGGTCAGCAGGGCTACTTACTCATGTGTCTCCTTTACCTGCTTTGTTTTTAGTCCAAATCAATGTAGCAATGCACTTATTATGTACTCCCTAGTAGTTTAACATTTTAATAGCACTTCTATGATTCTACACATTGCTTAATTTTTTTTTCTATATATTAATACATTCCTTGTCTATAACATTATACTTGCATGATTGTGTTTAGTTGTGTACTCCACTACTCCCTCTCCCAGGATGCACCAGGTGATGAGCAACTTGTTTGCTCAGTGTGCCTTTCCTGGTGAAACTTTTCAATAAATAAGTAAATAAAAAACAGTAAACTTTGATGCACATAATAATTCCCTGCAAAAGCTCAAACTGTTTGTTTTCATGAGTATCAGTCAAGATCAGGAAATCAGGTTTACATAGTGATATCTAAATAAGACATTAACTTTTGTGGTTTCTGGGGTTTCTGTCAGCATCTAAACCCTGAAGAGCGGAGATGAGCTTGAAATTCAGTTAGAGACAGGATTTTATTTGAAGAGTTCTTTGTTTTATTTTGAATGCCGAATGATATCAGCAGTTGTGTCTTTTATAGCATGTTGATAGCACGAGCACCCTGTAGTAAAAGCTGGTACATGTTCACCATTATAACCTGCAGGTTATAACAATGAATTTTAACCTGCTTTTCCTATGGGAAAAAACAGTGACCAGTTATCAAAAGACATTTATTTCATGCCGAGTTACAGATTTTAGACTTGAAAGAGAATATAGCAATGGTGGTTAGAGATCTAGAAGATACAGAAAACCCAATGTATATCATGATAACATATTTTAATTTTGCAAAACAGTATGGGCTAAAAAAGATGACTGATATAATTAGGACTAGTTATTGAAGCACCAGTGATATGGAGAACTACAAACAAAATTGTTTTCAACATAGATCCAATTAGAACTAATATCAACTATAAGATCCTTCAGTATGCCTTGTTATCCCTAAAATGGACTTTACTGGTAAAAATAAGATGAAGACTATTGAACAGACAATGGGAAAATGTGGAGCTTCTATACATTATCTATCTTTGGTTAGGAAAAATAGAAAATGAAAATGATCAAATCATAAATGCTATTGTAAATTTTCTATTCTATAGAGTTTATCTTGATCAAAAGGATATTATTAAAGATTACAAAACCCAACCATCCTCATTAGCTTGTCAAACTGACATTCAATTATGCACCAAGGAATTTGTCCAAATAATCACAGATAAAGCACCCTCTGTTGATCCCATGAGCATAATATTGGTGATAGAAAGAACTTACCAACTACAAGTACTCTAGATTGTGACCAAAACTTATTAAATATAAGTCAGTTGTTGAACAATAATATAACCTAAAAATAATATCAATGGCAAAGCTTCACACACAGATTTGTTTCTAGGAATATAGCTGGCCTTTCTATAAATTTTTTCGATAGTAAATGGATCACAATCATTGAAAAATACTGTACACAGCAATCTGTATGCAAGAGACATGGATAAATGGTGACATTAAACTTAATGGGTATGAAGCATTTAGTCTTCATGCAGTTAAATTAAACAAGTATGGGCGATATGCAGGGGTGTTCCTAATCTTTGTGAAGATTGCACCAGGTATAAAGATTATAAATAAGCTCCAAATAAAGAAGTTTTGTATAACAAAATGATTAAATGGAATACAAAGATTCTTATCCTAATTAATGTTAAGTTACGTCCTTATGAGACCATCTAATCCAACTGGTTTGGGACTGTTTTACTTTATAGTAAAGAGGAGATTTATTGATAAAAAAGATATGGACACAAAAGCAAAACTTGACCATGATAGGCGTACATCTGTGCTCTCTGACTAAAGTATCTGCCCCAGTACAAAAATCAGATCACAGCAGCAAAATTGAACAGCAAGTAAGCAAAAGAGACAGACAACTAAATACAAGGAATATAGTTCATACTATTGAACATTTTGAGGCCCAGCAATATAGCAAATGGAAATGTACAACTATCACAATGTTTGTCTGGAAGTCAACCCAAAATTAATTGCTCAATGAAACTAAAACAAAAATAGCCACACATTTCTCTCCCATAGCCAAAAGTTACCAGTCACTTATAGTTCCATGGCTAGGCTGAAAATTCATAAGTCAGATGTTACTATGTCACAAATTGTTCTTACATTCAAGAATTTCATGCTGTCAGCAGCAATGCTTGAAAAACCTTCCATACTAGATATTTTTGGAATCCATATAGTCTCCTCTGGAGTCTTGGATACTTCCTTTTTGCTGGGTAATGGATAAGACAGGGAAACCTGTATCAAAAATAAAATCAGAGAAACACAAGCTAGCAATGATCATTTTAATCAGAATTCACCTCAAAGTTTATAGTGACTACATGCACAAATATTAGTACCTAAAGAATCAACATTAGAGATAACTTTCTTATCCTGAAATATAGAGGGGGCTGCCGATAAGTTGGCAGATACCGAAACAAATACATTTCTCTGCAGTTTTGAGATAATTTGTCTCCAAGAAATATGATGTTATTCATCCTTCTTTCATCAGTTTGCAAGATATTCATCCTATGAAACTCCTGCTTCTAAGCAAAAAAAAAGCTTGGATGCCTAAAGGTGAGTTTACTCATATATGTTAAAACCTTCTTAGACCTTTGAATCAAAAACTAGAGGTCAAACCGGAAACTGTTTTAGCCCTGGAATTGGAAAAAGACAAACATAAAATGATGATAATAAATACCTACTTGCCTCCACATAGCAAGAAATCACCTGATATTTTGAAAAATACCATCTCCTACTAGGAAGGAGCACTAGAACAAAATACTGTGAGCCCTGTTTTGATCTTGGGTGACTTCAATGTGAGAGTTGC
The DNA here is from genome assembly GCA_016271365.2 of Neoceratodus forsteri. Lineage (NCBI taxonomy): Eukaryota > Metazoa > Chordata > Ceratodontiformes > Ceratodontidae > Neoceratodus > Neoceratodus forsteri. The sequence goes on from CM057453.1 coordinate 84,017,180, forward strand.
AGAGGAGAAATTCCTAACCGATCACTATACAGAATCACTAGCCAGTATTTTGACTATGAACCCCAATGCTCAGCACAAGAGAAATTTGGCTACTGAAAAACTGAATCTGAGAGGGAAAGAACTTAATAAGTTCATGATGGAACATAATATGTACTTAGCAACTGAAAGATTCCCAGGAGATCATGCAGAAACATTTGTATACATAGGACATCATGGTTCCTCAATAATAGATTTAGTCTGGCTCAATACAGAGGCTTTGAAAACAATGCACAGACATCAAAATACCGGATACAGCAGGCTCTTCCCACTCTCCAGTACATGTCCAACTTAATGCCCTAAAAAACAATATTGAGAAACTTAGCAGTCCCCCCCCCAATAATGCAGGCATGATAGAAATCATTAACCAGAAGAGAATTCAATGGAAATCTGATACAATCAATAAGTTTATGAAAATATTCTCATCAGATTTTTGTAATAAGCTCAAAATAGGAATCTTATTCCCTGAAGGACCAAAACAGGTGATGGACAACTGGCAGGGAAAAAATGGCCAAATTAGGCCTCATTGTAGGACCTCATACACTAAAAAAGTTATTGGCTTGGTATAACAATATTTATAAGAAGGAGAAAAAACATTTGTCAAAATTAGTAAGAATGGTTAAGAAAAATAGAACTTAGAGGCAAATCTCAAAACTTTAAACTTATCTAGAAAAAATACAAAAGTTCTAGAACAAGAACATAATAAATACAATAAGGCTATGTTGGAAAAACTAAGAAGGACTATCATTAATAAAGACATGTAAGCATTTTGGACACTGTTCTCCACTGGATATAAACTTTACACAAATAGCTTAAAAGCACATATACCCCTGAATGTCTGGGAAGATAATTATAAAAAACTTTATTTCTCTGAACAAGAAGTACAGAAAATTAATATTCTAAATAGACAAGGAATACAAACAAATGACCCTCAATCTAGCTATATTCAGGAAGAAGAAGTTTATCATACAGTGTTATCCTTATCTTTTAACAAAGACCCTGGACCAGCTCTAATACCAGGAGACATTTACCAAACCTTTTTTGACTGGTGGATACCCATTTTTTATATGATATGTAACTCATTTCTTCAGGGTTATCAGTTTCCTAATAGCTGGAAAGGAAGCTTAATATTACCCATTTATAAAAGAAGAAATTATTTGGATCCTAGCATGTACAGTCTAATAAGCCTGATTGATGTTCCCCAAAAAATATTTTCAAAAATCATTTTACAAAGACTCACAGACTGGTTAGAGAAAAAATGAATTCTAAGTAACTTCCAGAATGGATTTAGAACAGGATATTCAACCATCCAGCACTACTACTGTATGTGCTATACCATCTAATATAGAAATACGTCAAATAAAAAAAAACACGTTACTGTTGCTTTGTTGATCTTTCCTCTGCTTTTGATAGTATTAACAGAGCTATTCTCTGGCAAAAACTGGAGGAACTTAATTTTGACACCATATTACTAACCATTTTAATCAGGCTTCATCAAAATACCTGGGCAAAAGTTCAGTATAATCATTAGGAGGACACTACAGACCAAATCATCACCAGTACTGGAGTTAGGCAAGGCTGGATTCTAGCCCCCACTTTATTCAATATATATATATATATATATATATATATATATATTTATATATATATATACATCTATCTATCTATCTATCTATCTTCATCATCATCTTCATCATCAAATCTTTATTTATTCAGGCAAGCATCATTGAGCAAGGCTCATTTACAAGATGGACCTGATAAGGTCAAGGTTCAACAGTTGATACACAACAGATACATCAATACACTTATATAAAACAGTTATACATACGGAAAAAACATTTATAAACACAGTGATGTACAGTAAAATTCACATGATAAAGTGGGTTATAGGAAAGTTGAGCTAATATTTACAGTATATACAGTGTATACATATCCCAGTGGAGGGGCCATGGCAAACACACAGCATAATGTAATACTAGGATGGTGGAAGGTATTACTGGGTGCCATAAGATGGGGTGTCTGCCTGGGAGGGAGAACTGAAGAACAAAGATTATGCCATATATGGTGAATTTTTGGGAGGGAGATTGTGAGATGACAAAGCTAGCTCTGCGGTAGCAACTGCATTTCTCTGTGAAGAAAACTGTACAACGCTGTTTAAAGGATGCAATTGGAATAATATTGGACAGTTTTAGGGATTTTTGTAGGATGTTCATTGCTATAGCTAGAGAATAGCTGATTGCTGCCCTCCCTAGCCGGGTGTTGAATTTGGGCAATTTGAACAGGATGATGTTGTTGCTTCTTAGGGCATAGGAGCTAGGAATGGTCTGAGTGAGCAGTCCAGAATATAGTTTGGAAGTTTTTTTGATAACGCTCTGTAAATCCATACAGCTGCATTTCTGTTCCTTCTATGGTGTAGAGGGAAACCCATCCAACTGCAGCATAAAGAGAGCAATGATGGGTATTAGATGGCAGATCTGTTATGAATCTTATTGCTCTATGGTATAAGGTATCCAACTTGTGTAGGTAGGAGATGGGGCAGTGACTATAAAGGAAGTCTGCATAGTCAACAACTGAGAGAAAAATGGCCTGGACTAACCTCATCTTTGAATCTCTGTTTAGGAAGGGTTTTAATCTATAGAAAAGGCCAAGCCTTTGGCAAAGCTTTTTTAGCAGTTCTTCTAAATGATGAGTGAAGTAGAGTCTGCTGTCAATCCACACACCTAAATATTTGAATTTTTCTACATACTCCAGATTTTCTCCAGGCATAGTGCATAGCTGGGGGACAATGATTGAAGAGGGGGTGCTGGTGGAGCTTTGATTTGTGAACATCATTGCTTTAGTTTTCTTTGCATTTAACAGAAGCTTTTTCTCAAGTAGCTGATATTGTAATAAGGAGAATTCTGTGTGTAGGATTTCACGGGCAGCTGCAGAAGGGTTGCTGACATACAAAACAGTGTCATCAGCAAAGAGGTGTACAGAGGATTTGGTGAAGGTTGAATCAATATTATTTATATTGATGGCAAAAAGGATAGGACCCAGGATAGAACCTTGGGGGACTCCTCTTAACAGTGGTTTTAATGGGGATAGGTCACCTTCAGCTTTTACCTGCTGTGACCTACCGGAAAGATAACACCTGAACCACATAAGGGAGGGTGGATCTGGGCCAATGGAGTGCAAGGATGATAGTAGAAGCTCGTGGTCTATGGTGTCGAATGCTTTGCTCAGGTCAAGAAATACTGCACAGACATTATTCTTTTTATCTAATTCGGTTTGCCAGTCATTTGTGACCTTGGCTAGTGCAGTGATAGTGCTATGCTTGGCCCTGAATCCAGATTGAGCTGGATTCAGGAGGTTAGCATTGTCAAGATATTCCCTTAACTGGGTACTCACTAATTTCTCCAGCATCTTGGATAGCACTGGTAGAATGGAAATGGGCCTGTAGTTATTAAGGTCCATAGCGTCCCCTGATTTTAGAAGGGAACCACTTGGGCTGTCTTCCATAGTGTGGGAATAGAACCAGAGTTTAGAGATAGGTTAAAGAGATGTGTTAGGGGGACTGCAAGTACATGGGATGCAATCTTTAGAAAGTAGGGGTTCAGAGAGTCTGCCCCTGTGCTTTTTTTTGGTATCCAGCTGCCATAGTACGTCCTCTACTTGCTTCAACAGTACAGATTTTAAGCTGAAGGAAGAGTCAGCTCTCTGAGCACCAGTGTACTGGGAGCTTAATTGTTCCCACAGAAGGTTAGCTGGAGAGGTGACAAAGGCAAGGCCAGTCATTGTGAAGTGGTTATTGAAGGCGTCCAGAATTTCCATTTTGCCAGTGATAGGGCCATAACTGTGGTATAATTGAGTTGGTAGGGAGGTGCTAGAATCCTGCCCAACCATACCTTTGATGGTACCCCAAAACCTAGCAGGATTATGATAGGAGGAGTCGAGCTCAGCCAAGTAGAAGGCAGCCTTTGCATCCCTAACTTTCTTGGTGCATCTATTCCTGGCTTTCCTAAAGATCATCCAGTCATTTGCATTCTTGGTTTTTCTTGCCATTTTCCAGAGTTTGTCTCTCTTCAGCAGTGCAGCTTTGAGGTCAGCTGAAAACCAATGACAGGATTTGTTTTTTATTTGGATACTAGAGATTGGGGCATGGATGTTAAGGGCACTTATTATAATGCTATTTAGCACCTGCTGTGCTTTTTCCACAGAATGGGCAAGATAAAACTCTTGCCAGCTTGGAAAGTGAGCTAGATTATGCAAATATCCTTCAATATTGATGTTTTTTTTTGGATCTCCTCATGAGGACTTTTGCAGGGGTTGTTGTTTTGCTGGAAGATCTTACCACTGCGATGGGGCAGTGATCACTTATATCGAAGATAAGCACTCCAGCATGTGTGAATAGATGGGGTTTATTCACTAGCATGATATCAAGTAGTGTGCTGTTATTACTATTCCTTGCATTAATTCTTGCTGGCTCATTAATTAGTTGTGTGAACCCATATGTATCACAGAATGATATCAGAGGTGCAGCTGCCTGGGTAAGCCAGTTGTAATTCAGGTCACCTAGAATAATGACTTCTTCAGTGCTGGGCTTGAACAGATTCCCCAGGTGGGATAAGAGCTTGAGGTCAGCAGAGGGGGGTCTGTAGCATCCAACTAGCTGAAAAGCTGCTGTACTGGGGAGATAGACTTTTAGGGATAGGCATTCAAATTCCTTGGGCACAGAGGTTGCAGCAATACAGGATACAGGTATACCAGATTTTGCATATATAGCTGCTCCACCACCCCTTGTTTGGTGATCCGCTCTGAATAACTGATAGTTGGGTAGGTTAACATCCCTGTGTGCTGTGGTGGGTTTGAGCCATGTCTCAGATACCACGAGAAAGTCTGGCAAGGTATGGGCAACCCAGGCTTGTATCAGTGTAAGTTTTTTCAACAGACTGCATACATTAATATGCAAAAAACAGAGGCCTTTAATTGAGGTTAGGTCTGCTGGAGAGGTAATACATTCAGGGGGTCCAGGATTGATTTCCACGTTACCAATGCAGAGCAATAGAAAGAGCAGGAGTTTCATGAGGGCTGCCAGAGATAGGGAGAGGGGGCTGTCTTTGGTCCTCCTTCTCTTATTCTGTTGCCACTCTTTTGGGGTGCTCCATGTGGGGTTATGGAATTGTGTCGAGACACCGAGTAGCAGTTTGGTGGTCAGGCATAGGGGGGATCTGAATATCCAGTAGTGGAGCCTTGATTGAAATACATGTATGGTGGTTTGTGTCTCCTTTTGTAGGTCACCCCACTGTAATCGGTGCAGCAATGGTAGGGCTTATGTGAGGGTTTGAGCATCAAACAATGGGGATGATTCAGAGAGACTGGGCAGATGGATCACCATAGTTTGTGTGATAGGGACATCTTCTTTGGGACCCCATGGCTGACAGTGAAAAGTATCAAGTAAACTCCCATTGTAGAGAGATATTGTTAGTTGGCTACCGGGAGAGTAGTGAAGTTGCTGATTAGTTGGATCAGCAAGCCGGTGGAACAGTTTATTGGTTTAGGTAATGCTGAGGCGGGAAGAGATTTGGTGAGGAAGACACCTATAAAAGTAACACACAAGAGGGGAAGGCGGGTGGGCAAAATTTTGCAGCGTTCCGAGTTTTCCCTCACTGTCCCTCCCGGCCTCGTGGTTCCCTGGGTCGGCTAGGTTTCTGCCGACCGCCCGCTGGCAGAGCGAAGCCCCGGCGCTTCAGGCTGGGTGTTGTGGGGCAGAGGTGGCAGTCTGGAGAGAGACAGAGGAAGGTGCACTCAGTTAAATAGAGGCAGAACAAGTGTTCCTGCTTGTCACAGTGCCTAAAGCTGCACAACAAAAGGCTATGGGGGGGGTTGTGGCGCCTCAGTGTCTGGCCCACCTTACAAATGCAAAAAGGATTTGTAATCACAGCAAAAACAGTAAATCAACAGTTTAGTTTCCCCTTGCAATTACCTTAGCAGAAAACAGCACTTTTAGGTGTTTTACACAATTTAAGGAAGGAAAAGTGGCACCTCAGCATCTGGCCCACTTTGGTTACCAAGGATTTGGAATTACAGCAAAAAATACAACAAATTAACAGATTTCCTTTACAGTTGCAGCAATAAGAAGACAGCTCTTTTTGGGAGATTTTTGCAAGAATACAGGGAAGAAATTCCTAAGTCCCAGACAGATTTTGGTAAAGCAGGCTCAGTCAGTATAAGTCAATGGGGCAGGAGAGCCAATCAGCTGCTGTGCCTAGAGGAGCGCTCATTTACCGATTGGCTGCGGCTTTCCCGAGTCCTCCCTCGCTGTCCCTCCTGGCCTCATGGTTCCCTGGGTCAGCTAGGTTTCCGCCGACCTCCTGCTGGCAGAGCGAAGCCCCGGCGCTTCAAGCTGAGTGTTGTGGGGCAGGGGTGGCAGTCTGGAGAGAGTCAGAGGAAGGTGCACTCAGTTAAATAGAGGCAGAACAAGTGTTTCTGCTTGTCACAGTGCCTAAAGCTGTACAACAAAAGGCTGTGAGGGGGCTGTTGCACCTCAGTGTCTGGCCCACCTTACAAATGCAAAAAGGATTTGTAATCACAGCAAAAACAGTAAATCAACAATTTCCCCTTGCAATTACCTTAGCAGAAAACAGCACTTTTAGGTGTTTTACACAATTTAAGGAAGGAAAAGTGGCGCCTCAGCATCTGGCCCACTTCGGTTACCCAGGATTTGGAATTACAGCAAAAAATAAAACAAATCAACAGATTCCCTTTACAGTTGCAGCAATAAGAAGACAGCTCTTTTGGAGAGATTTTTACAAGAATACAGGGAAGAAATTCCCAAGTCCCAGACAGATTTTGGTAATGCAGGCTCAGTCAGTATAAGTCAATGGCGCAGGAGAGCCAATCAGCTGCTGTGCCTAGAGGAGCTCTCGCGTACCGATTGGCTGTGGCTTTCCCAAGTCCTCCCTCGCTGTCCCTCCTGGTCTCATGGTTCCCTGGGTCGGCTAGGTTTCCGCTGACAGCCCGCTGGCAGAGCGAAGCCCCGGCGCTTCAAGCTGGGTGTTGTGGGGCAGGGGTGGCAGTCTGGAGAGAGACAGAGGAAGGTGCACTCAGTTAAATAGAGGCAGAACAGGTGTTCCTGCTTGTCACAGTGCCTAAAGCTGCACAACAAAAGGCTGTGGGGGGGGCTGTTGCGTCTCAGTGTCTTGCCCACCTTACAAATGCAAAAAGGATTTGTAATCACAGCAAAAACAGTAAATCAACAGTTTCCCCTTGCAATTACCTTAGCAGAAAACAGCACTTTTAGGTGTTTTACACAATTTAAGGAAGGAAAAGTGGCGTCTCAGCGTCTGGCCCACTTCGGTTACCAAGGATTTGGAATTACAGCAAAAAATACAACAAATCAACAGATTCCCTTTACAGTTGCAGCAATAAGAAGACAGCTCTTTTTGGGAGATTTTTACAAGAATACAGGGAAGAAATTCCCAAGTCCCAGACAGATTTTGGTAAAGCAGGCTCAGTCAGTATAAGTCAATGGGGCAGGAGAGCCAATCGGCTGCTGTGCCTAGAGGAGCGCTCGCGTACCGATTGGCTGCAGCTTTCCCGAGTCCTCCCTCACTGTCCCTGCCAGCCTCATGGTTCCCTGGGTTGGCTAGGGTTCTGCCGACCGCCCGCTGGTGGAATGAAGCCCCGGCGCTTCAAGCTGGGTGTTGTGGGGCAGGGGTGGCAGTCGATTGGCTGTGGCTTTCCCGAGTCCTCCCTCGCTGTCCCTCAGCTACGGAAAACTTAAATTTTCACTCTCCAGCAACATCTGGCAAAAAGGTACCATGTCTCACTTACGTGGACAACATTGTCCTCATTTCTACATCCAAACTCAGACGTCAGCAAAAACCGAATCATTTTTCACAACTTTGCAAGGAAACCTGTTTTGCTAGCAACAGGAACATAACTAAGATGGTCATTTTTGGTAACCATTTCAAATTCATTGGTGTCCTACCCCCTGACTTCTTTGAAGTCACCCTGAATGTGAAAAATAATGCTGCTATGAACCACCCACAATTGTACCCCCCTTCTATTTCAAAACAGTTACAGTACTATCAACAAAGCCAAGAGGTATCTTAGTAAGGTGTTAGGGAAAACTGGATTCAGTGTGGATACTCTACACCTGAAGCTTGCCACATTAACCCTTGAAGAAATAATGTCACCATTATCCAAAGTAATTAACCTATTGCTAAGGCTATCCCAATTCCTGGACAGATGGAAATCCACCCTAGTGACCCCCCTTCCACAAAAGAGGAGACAGGACACACCATGGTAACTATAGACCTATCTTCACCCCCCCAAAAGCCCTTGAATGTGTGGTTGCAGACCGACTTATGAAGTACCTAGAAAAGTACCAGTTACAGTGTCCCCAGCAACATGGATTCAGAAGGGTCACAGCACCACCACAGCATTCACTGGCTACATTCAGGAATCACTTGATCAAAGCTATCAAGTTAGAGCATATTTATCTATCTTTAAAGAGCCTTTGATACGGTGAACCACACCCTCCTGCTTGACCAGCTATCAGACACAGGACTATCCAGAGGCACCATATCAAGGTTAAAAAGTTATCTTTCCAACCGCTACAACAAATAAAGATCAACAACCACCTCTTTGACAAGTGAACCATCCTTTCAGGTGTCCCTCAAGGGTCCATTCCCCCTACTGTTCAGCATCTTCATGAATAGCATGTCTAGTTACTGCCAGGATTGTATATTACTGTATGCAGATGATGCAGTAATTTTGACTATCAGCCTACACCCTGTATCCTCAAGGATCAACTCCATCAAAGCTCTGCAAAGGCTGAAGACTGGTTTAGTAAACATAAACTAATACTTAACCATAAGAAGACAAAAACAATGCTCTTCACTTTCCAGCTTAGCAAATTCAGATCACACCCCTTGACAATCTGCAGCTCTGCTGGTGCCCCACTAGAACAAGTTTAATACTTTAAATATCTTGGGGTAATGCTGAACAGCACACTATATTACTTTTCTCATATTGAGTATGTTGTCAAAACTGTCAACATCCGAATCAGGCTTCTGCACAGGCATAAATGGAGCCTGACCACTGATGCACTTAAACTTGCAATCCACAGCTCCATCATATCTATAATAGATTACGGACTTGCAGTTTACAGGTCCGCCCCACAAACATCTCTATGGCAGATATCCACAGCCCTGAAAAAAGCCTGCAAGCTCCTCACAGGTGATGCCCAGCTCATGCACTCCTGATACCTCTATACCAAGACCAACTGGCTTCAGTTGAAAGACAGAATTATGTTCCAGACTTGTCTTCTTGTTAAGAAGGTCAGCATGGGACTTGCACCTTCAGGTTTGCAAAACATCCTAATCTGCCCCTGTCAATCCCAATGTACCAGAGGCTCTGTTCACCAAATCTTCAAGGCACCACACTGCAGGACATCACAAGGACAGAGATCCTTTGCTTACCGAGTGCCTCACTGACTGAACTCCCTCCCTGGTGACATCTCTTCAACTTCCCAGCTAGGACCCTTCAAACATAAACTCCAGCAATGCCTTTGCTTGCAAAACACCTGTGACTGCTTCCACTGAGCTATGTCACTCAGAGAACTCTGCCACCAATCCTCCCCAACTCATAGGACTGGCACTTACCTTTTGCTTTTCTTCTTTGCACTCCCTTCCCATGCCCCCTTACTCAGCCCCTCCCTAGCCCCTCCCCATATCTGCCTTCACTCCCCTCCTCTATCTCTTACCACTCTCCCTTCATCCCTACAGCAATGGCCTCTAGCTGCATCTCTACCCCCACACTTCCCCTCCTCTTCTATCTACCGCCCACTCCTCACTCTTCTGCACCTATCTGTCAGCACTTTTCCCACTCCTGTCTACTTCCTGACAAGGCCTCTTGGCTGACTTAATCAGACTCTCATCAGTGTCTTGCTGCTCCTCGCAGTGTTTGTCTTGCTCTGACGTACATTATACAATGCCAGTATTGTTACTGTTCTTTGTCTTAAACTCTGGTATTCATTACTTTGTATAACACTGCTTTATGTGCCCTGGCATACATTGTACAATGCCAGTTTTGTTACTGTTCTTCATTTTAAATTCTTGCACCCATTACTTTATATTCCACTGCTGTATGTAGCTCCTCTTTTGACATAGAACCTATGTAAAAGAGCTCATGCTCATAGGTGTTTATCCAAGATCTTAAATAAATAAATAAATAAAATAAATTAGTCCCCAAAATTTCAGTCAACAATATCAAAAATAGAAACTGCAAACTTTTATGATTATTTGAGAGTGAGATTCACTGAAGACTTTAAATGAAAGGATCATGTTGATCTGTTTCAGGCTGAAATGACAACCACTGCCAATGCATTGAGGATTTTTAATGCAAAATTAGGGAAAAGCTCTGTTAAGGGATATTTAAAAGCAATGAATGCAAAAGCCAACACTAGTATTTTATATGCAGTGGAGGTATGGGCCACAGAAAACATAAATGCCTTAGAGAAAATTATGAAAAAGTAATACAGAAATATCCTAATTAGAGATTTTGCAAAGTTAAACTTTGCCCATGAATTTCAGGCAAAGTGGCAAAAATTCACACTTGGCAGAATCCACAGAGTTTTGGAAAGACTTGTGAACTTTGATTCATGTGATTTTCATGAAATTTTTGCCCAAATCTGTAGCTTTTTACTGTGAAGTGTAAGTTTCGCGGGTGAAGTATAAAATTCATGGGTGAAATTTCACATTTTGTGGTTTAATCTGTGAAATTTGCAGCCTCGAATTTCACTAAATTGCTCCGGAAAAGCCACAAAATCCTCAAATTACCTTAAGGAGCAAATGTGCAGACTTTGTACATTTCTAATCCTAATGATCCAACAGTCAGTATCAGCAGAGTTTCTAAGAATGGAATTAGGCCAATTACCACTTCAAACTTTGGCCATAGAAAGGTGACTTATGTTCCTTGTGAGCTCATTAAAGTCACCAGAAACATCTCTTTCAAGATGTTGTATTGAGGAAGAAATCAGCTAAACAGCTATAGGCCATGTTTTCCCTTCTATACATAAGATCAAGAACCATCTTTTTTCCACTGGGGCTCACTTATCTCATAGGAGAATCTGTTTTGCACCCAATTATACAAATCAAAGAAATTATTAAAACTAGGGTGAGAGATGTGGCTATGGCAAAAGACAGAAAAATTAAATAATCTAAATTTTTTCCGTTGGTACAAAAATATGATGCAAATTCACAGTCTTGAACCTTATTTGACAATTAATGTCTAATTCTAAACAGAGAAGGTTGATTACAAGATACAGATTTGAACTTTACAAGACTAATTACATTTACTATCAACAAAAAAGGCCAGAAGTGGAAACTCAATTTTGTAAATGTGGTCTAAAATTAGAAGATGATATTAAACTTAGAATACTGATTTGTCCTCTCTATGACAAACCACAGAAAATATGGATGGGTGAGACTTTGGGTTCCCTTGGTCTCTCTCCTTCCCAACTGATCACTGTATTATTCACCACACAGGATGATCAGTTATTGCACAGATTAGCACGTTTCTAATCTGCATTGCATCTATAAAAGTTATACTAAGAGCAATAATACAATTTACTAATTATAGTACAGAGGATTCAAATAGATATACTTTATACATTAAAGTATGCAGTGATTTGTTTTTTATGGTAACACTAATAAGGTTTTCGTACGCACTGAGATGCACTAGACACCTTTTACATATGTGCAATAAACTTGTGAATGAAAATATATTTTTATGGAATTTTGACTACCTTGTTTTTTATGTATTTATGTCTTATTTTTACATAATTGTAATGGGATATTTGCTGAACAATAAAAAACAATTTGTACCTTGCATCTTGTATTTATCTACAAAAAATGCATCATTATATGATGAGAACAGCTGGTTTATGTTAAATAACAACATCCACGAGATGACTGCCAAATATCCATCCACATGTGTGTTATTAATTGGAGATTTCAATGCAAGAATTGCTGATCATGATACTATAGCTTTACTGGAATCATAAATGTGTGATATTAATTTACCACACAGAAAAAAAGATCTTTCTAGGAATGATCCTAGAAACAAATTGAGAGATATTATTATAGAAAACTCTTTCTTGGTCCTAAATGGAAGACTGTCAGGTGATCTGGAAGCATTTTTGTCTTAATGGTTAAAGCACAATAGGATAGATTCTTTGCAAAAAAAAAATTGTTATTGCACCAGTTAGGGTCCAAGTTAATGCCACAAAAGTAGGGAAATGTGGCATTAGGGTTTCTAACTGCAGGGCCCTATGCCAAGAGAAGAGTTGTCATCCCTATATGGACCTTGGCCCATGTGAGCAACCATGTAGCTTTCATTCCTTGACTTGGGGGGCACATAACAGTGCTATCCCACAACCCTCGTCCCATGTAGCTGGGTCACTGAGCTCACCCTCAAACTCAGTTCTCCTGCATGGGATCACAAAGCATAACCACTGGGGCCAAGACTGGCACTACAGACAAGGTTTCTTAATAATTATATACATTTTTTTATTTTGACCCCAGATTTTTGTGATAGTCATTTTATGACTCCCTTTTTAAACAAGACATGTTGCATTTATAGTATATTGTCTGAAACATCATTTCACACTATAAGTGCAAAAACACATCTCAACAATGATATAAAAAGTGACGTCTGTCATGTTTATGAGGTGGTGTTGAAAAAGGTCTATGTTTAAAGTCTGGAGTTGAAATACTGAAAATAAGTGAACTTATAAGTGAGCACTGAACTATCACAATGTTCACTCATAACCTTGGCATTTTACAGCACTAGGTTATAAGAGCACCAACAAGAACAGCCTAGTCCCAAACAGCATAGCATAAACAGTGCTGACTACTACAGCACCAGTGCACAATGACTTAAAATGAAATAGCACCAATGGTAGTGGTCCACACCACACCAATGACCACTACCATTAGAAAACAACATGCTATACACTTTACTTTTGTGGGGGGCTTTGTTCAACACACCCCAGTGAGGGGGCTCTGCCCCCCACACTCCCCATTCTTAAAATAACCAACTCTGGGGGGGTGGACCCTGCAGAAAAGGCAACACTTGGGAATGGAAGGAATTTCACACCGACAACACATAAAAATTAAAAAAACACTAACTTCAGGAGGGGAAAACAATTACTACTACACATGCCGGGAGACCAGGAACAGAACCGTGTTCTTTCAAGCTGCAAGTGTTATTTGAGTTGATTGTGCTTTAAACCTCTGCACCATGGGAGCAGCTCAGCCAGCCTCCACATATTTCTGCTACTTCTCCTGCCTTCCCTTCAAAACCACAGGGGTAGCAGTTACTACCATTTGCTATTCTACCCATTGCTGTTGAAGGGAAATGTGCTTTATATTGCACTGTTCTAGTCACATGTATCTAGCTGCATGCTTCTGACCTGGTACGCAATTTACCATATTTGTACATCAAAGTTTTAGCACAGCATTCTTCCACCTTATGAACCTGGTAGGGGAACATTTTCAAATCCCTGATGAAACTTCATTTTGCACCACAGGTGTGAAAACACATTTTGGCCAGGTTCATGAGGTGGTGTGATAAAATGGCTGTGTTGAAAATTTGGTTGAAAAAAATTTAAAATTAACAATGTAATGAGTGATAATAGAACACTTTCAATGCACACTCACAACTTTGTCATTTTAAAATATTTGTACCACAAATTTTCAATGTAGCCTTCTCATGATCCCATCTCATCAACAAAGGCAGTGAAATTTTTCACATCCTGCCTAAAAAGAGATTTTGCAAAGTGACAGCAAAATCACCTTTCAGGCCAGATTTGAATAATTTCACCACAACTGGCCATGGGGTGGGGTCCCGAAAAGACCATGTTGAAAATTTGGTGAAAAATATGTATAAATGACAAAGTTATGAATCATTGTCCAAACCTCACTGAAATGCATTAAGCCACACTTACCTTGTTTTATCATATTGCAGTCACTGGTTCCATCAGCTAGATGTGTCTTTGACTGAAAAGTGGATCTGCATCATGGGACACATTCAAGTGAGTAAGGATGGGTGGGGCGTGCTGAGTGGGAGGTCAGCTCCATGAGGGACTGTTTTCTTTTTTACAGGCTAAAAGCAAAAAAAAAAAAAAAAAAAATCAATAAGGGACAGCTTTCTTTATTTCAGAGGACCTGGCTCTGGAGTTGGGCACCCCAGTATTAGGCTACAGTTTGGAGGCACTGGGGATGAGCACCCTGCTGCTGCCATGTACATATTGGGAATTGGGGGGTGGGCAGCCTCGAAGGAAGGGGATTAAGAGAAGTGGTACCAGGGGTGGGCATGCCAGTCCATGTATATGATATATAATACAATAAACATTGGGAAGAAGCAGCGGGCTACCTGGAGGGCAGGGGGGAGAAAGAAGCAGTACCATGGATGGGCACCATGGTCTGCTTAAGATAAATTTGAATTAGATAGATAGATAGATAGATAGATAGACAGACAGACAGACAGAGACAGTAACAGAGAGAGAACATGGGGTCACTGGCTCAATGCTTCAACTGAAGCTGGCAGCACAACTCCAATGTGGCTTCAGAACTTAAGAAATGCCCACAATTTAATACACAGTACACATGTGTTCCAGCAGCAAGATGTGTCTTTGATCGGAGAGTGGCTCTATATCATGGGACATGTTCAGGTGAGTGAGGGTGTGGGGTGCTGAGTGGGAGGTCTGGGTGGTTGTGTGTGGGGGTGGGCAGATTTGCAAGGGTTGGTATTCTTTTTTTTCTCATGTTAAACAATAGTAAGGGATTGTTTTCTTTATTTCAGGGGACATTCACATTCTGACATTGGGGATTGGGCACCCCAGTGTCAGGTTAATGTTCGATGGCACTGGGTGTGAGCACCCCAATATTGATATGTGCATAATGGGAATGGGGAAGATAACCTGTAGGGGAGGGGGTCAAGGGAAGCATTATGGGAGTGTGCACTCTGATCCACTTCTATTATATTAAAAAACATAGATAGATAGATAGATAGATAGATAGATAGATAGATAGATAGATAGACAGATAGATAGATAGATAGATATGGGATTAGGCACCCTGATCTACTTGCATATATTAAAGCTAGCTAGATAGCTAAATATCTAGACAGACAGATAGATAGATAGATAGATAGATAGATAGATAGATAGATAGATAGATAGATATCCAGACAGACAGACAGACAGATAGATAGATAGATAGATAGATAGATAGATAGATAGATAGATAGATAGACAGACAGACAGACAGACAGACAGACAGACAGACAGAGACATCAACAGAGGGAACAGGGGATCACTGGCTCTTCTCCTCAACTGAAGCTAGCAGCACAACACCATCTGTGGCTTTAGAATTCAAGAAACTCCTGCTGTTCTCATACTGAGAATGAGGGTGAATGGCTCCTCTCACTAAGCTGGGCACCCAATGTTTTTGGGTGTGCAGAAAGGGTATTTCTGTCCATTTAAAAAATATAGTAAAATAAACACCAGAATCTAGCTAAATGGTCCCATTTCACTAGGTTCAAGTGTGTTTTTTTTAATTATACCATTTTTATGTATTTTCCATTGTTTGTTAGTTCAGAGTAAGAAACAAAATGCAAGCCATGACAACATAATTTTTTTAGTACCATGAAACGCAAGTGATAAGAAACCAAAAAATGGTCTTGCAACATGAACTTTTTGTGTCGTATCAGGACATTATCGAAAAAAATCCCCACTGAACCATTGAACATGCTCAGAACAGAAAAAAAAAAACCTTTAAATCCTTATAACGCTGGCATAATTTAATATTTGTCATTGAAACCTTCCAAAGGCACTACCTTGGCACAGCATGCTTTTGCATGAAAGTCACAGAAAAAAAAATCCATTCCATGTAGGCTGCACATGAGAGCAAAAACCAAAAACCCGTGTGAAGTATAGGGGAAAAAGTAGACATCTACAGGAAAATGACATATGCAGATCTCAGAATATGCACTAGTTGCCCTTACAAAACTTTTCACAAATTCGTACCTTGCCTTCTAGACAATGCATGCAACATTTCAGCTAATTTTGTCAAATGCTGCCAAAGCTGCTGTATTAAGTTACAAATTTAGGGGTTTAACATAGAACCTGTCACCAACCTTAGCTGTACTGGTGCTTCTCACCAGTATAATAATATGTAGTCCAGAAAATATTCATCTCTTTGGTAAACTAAAGACAGATATGAGATCAGAAAGTGATCATGCAGCTTTACAGTTAGAAATTTTTACTGAAATAATGTCTTCAAATTTGGCAATAACCTCACACCAACCTTCACTGACAGTATGGAGAAATAAAAGGTTACAAGTGGAAGATGTTTTTCTTAGTAAGATCAATGCTCTATTAAATAGTGAAGAAATTAGCGAAAAACTTTTCTCAGTTACTCAAACTCAAGATTGTAAGCTCTCTTTTGAAATTTTTGAATATGTATTTAATTTATACATCCACTACTCTATATTAAAACAACAGAGACCAGTACTCAGCCTTGCACATTGTTGAACCAGGCCTGTAAGTTTGCTATGAAGCAATTAACATGATATATAAGATGGGTCAAGAAAAACTCTCAAGAAAAAAAAACAATAGGTTGACAAACAAAGGAAATATTACTCTTTGATTATAAAAAAAGAGAAAAAATATACACAACAAAACATTTGCAATGAGCTCTTTAGGGCTTGGTTACAAAAAAAAAGAAAAAATACACAAGAGATTTGCAATGAGATGTTTGAAGAAATCAGTAGGAATAATAAAATACATTTTTGGTCAATGGTTGCTTAAGTGACCTCTGTGGTACAATCATTTCTACCCATACATATACCAGAGGAGCCTTTGATATAACAACACAAATATATGTATTCGTGTTTAGACCCAGTAAGTTTGGTTTCAGTGAGAAGTAATCTATATATCTAGATTTCTCAAGTGACCCTTTGTTCTTTTCATGTGTGAGGTAGAACAGACAATCTTTACATTTGCCTCAGCTAAAGCTCCTGGACCAGATGCTATCCCCTGTGAGATGTATAAGAAAATTATCTCAAATCTGAGGGTACCTCTATTAATGATTTTCTTTAATAATTCACTGAAAACACATTTATCCCCCATTCTAGGAAAAAAATAAGGGCAGTTCATAAAAAAAGAATCTACTGTATATATGATCCAAACATTTTTGTCCAATTAGCTTACTGGTCTCAATGTTTAAAATCTTCTCAAAAATAATTCTTGGTAGACTAAGTGCTTATTTGGAAGACAATAAAACTTTGGTTCACTCATGGTCAGGCAGGATTTAGAACCAATTTTTCAACTTCGGACAATATTTTTGTTTTATCTCACTATATAGAACAATACTGTACTTTAAAACATAAGACACTTTATGCTATTTTTGTGGATTTCTCAGCTGCATTCCATTCATCCATCCAAAGTATATTAAGCAAAAAATGATAGCATGCAGTAATAATTAACATTTTTCAATTACATGAGAACAATACATCTGTAATCAGATTTGATAGCTATGGTAATCTAGCAGCCCTGTTTGTCTCCAACAGGAGTGAAACAAAGCTGTCTATTACCCCCCCCCCCACACACACACCTTGTTCAACATTTATTTTAATTCACTGCTTCAGTATGATAAAAATTCTCCTAAGGTAAAAAAAATAACCATACCCAATACTAGCCAGACAGATTATATGGTTATTATGTCTCTTTCACCCAAGGGTGTACAAAACAACATTAATGCCTTAAAGACGGCATGTGATACACTTGAGTTTAATATTAATCCAGAAAAAACAACAATAATTACTTTTGGTTTATAACCCCATCCCCAAAAAAACAATATTTTTCTTAGGAAAGAAACATATATATAGTAAAGCAGTACATATATCTAGGACATAGGTTCTCAGATTTTGTCAAGGTGAACCTCCCCTATTGGGCCAGAAAAAAGTCTTGGCCTCCCCATGTGTCAAACACAGTCACATATCTTGCAACAGATAGCCATTGTGATGAATTTTGTAACCAATGACAAAATCACACATGACCTCTTTTAAATAATAAAACAAGCATGTTTATTTAAAATGCATTAAAAAAAATCCACATGCTTCATGCTGCCCGTTAATCAAATCAGTCCAATCAGTTCACTGAAGAGGGCAGCCTGTGAGCCTGTTTTCATACACTTAGCTGTTGTATTTTTGGCTGTACTTTGGATGTGCAGAGGGGCAAGCCATCTTCAACTTTAAGATGGAACTTATACTTTGTTTTATTGTTGCTAGTTCAAGGAATCCTGACTTGCAGATGTATGTTGAGGCAAAACACATAAGAAGTATAAGACCTTGATTTTTTAATGCTGCCAAAAGTTTGCCAGGGAGTTGTGCAAAAGTGACCTGCAGACTTGGATCTATAGTCATGTAAATGAGGCTTTCCTGATCTCCCAGGGATAGAGAGTCTGCAGAGCTTGGCTTCAAAAGGAAGGGATTCCTGATCCACTGGTCACTGTCCTCACTGCCATGTTCAGGGAAGTAGTTACGTAGCTTTTCTTACAACCCACTTAAATGTTCTGAAAACACTACCTGGACTCTGCCAACCAAAAGTTAATTTTCCTGCAGAAAATCATACAGGGTTGAAAATGTGGAAACTGATCCTTGCTGCCTTTGTGTGGACCACAGTTAAAGCTTCCAAACAAATGCCTTGATCCTGTTCCTTACTATGAAAATGTTGGTGTCCTATCCTTGAAGTGACATATTGAGCGAGTCCAATCTGTCAACTATATCTGCCAAGTACACTAGCAAAACAAGTCATTGTGGATTGTTAAAATGTTCCACGAGTGAAGAGTTACAGTTAACAATAAATATAAGGACTCTGTCATGCAGTTCATAGAAGCAGGTCAGCACTCCACCCCCCCCCCAGACAACAATGGACCTCAGTGTCCAAGCGTATCTGTGTGTGGTTTGCTCCCATCTCTTTACACAGTACATCAAACAGTCTGGAATTCACTGCATGTGCCTTGATAAAGTTCTCAGCTTTAACAGCATCAGCCAAGACTTTATGGAGCTCATGTAGCAAGAAACCCCACACTCTCCAAGGGACCAGACAGATGCTAAATAATTATAAATGTGAAAAATCTTTACTGAATACAAAATAACAAATAGCATACGGTGAAGAAAGCTGGCAACAATATACCAGTCACCCAGGCACTTTGACACTGGGTCTTCATCCGGGGGTCAGTTTATGGAGCTCAGCTGTCCTCTATTTAATCTGGGATCTCACAAAGTGGGCTGTCACAGTCCAACAGTGTTGAAACAGTAGGGCACATTAGCATTCAATGGTCATGGGGAAAGTGTAGGCAAGTGATGATGAATAAAACGAGTGATGTGATCTTTGGGTTGTGGCAAACATTTAAACCAAGGGAGAGATAGTGACACTTAATAAAGGGAATGGGGTGGGCAGTGGGTGACAGTGAAAAAGCAGGAATACTGAACAAATACTTCTGTTCAATATTCACAAAAAAAGAGGAGGGGAGGTACCTAAACCAAACAATAGAAGCACTCTTGATATCAGTCCATTCACAGAAGAAAGGTTTCTGAAAGAACTCCTACAACTGAAGGTGAACAAAGCAATGGGGCCTAATGGGATTCACCCTAGAATTCTAAAAGAACTAAGGGGACAACTAGTGACACCATTGACTACCCTTTTTAACAAATCGTGGGAGGATGGTGTGGTACTTAAGGACGAAAGGAGGGTAGATGTGATTCTCCTTCAAAAAAGTGGGAGAAAAGCAGAGGCTGCAAACTACAGACCTGTTAGTTTGATGTCTGTGGTATGGAAAATGATGGAATCACTTCTGAAAGAAACAATTGTTGAGTACCTAGAGGCCATCAGATAAATATAAAAGATTTCTTTGACTGGGTGACCAAAGTAGTAAATCAGAGAGGGGCTGTGGACATGGCCTACCTAAAGTTTAGGAAGCCATTTGACACAGTCTCACACAAAAGATTAATAAACAAGTTAGCCAGCCTGGGACTGGGTCCCAGGGTCGTAGCCTAGGTAAAACACTGACTGGATAATAGGACACAGATGGTAATAGCAAACAGAGTCCACTCCAAAAAAAGGGAGTTTACTACCACAGGGTTCAGTACTGGGACTGGCCCTCTTTAAAGTCTTTATCGGTGACATTGCGGAGGGACTGGAAAGAAAAGTATACCTCTTTGCAGATGACACAAAGATCTGCAACAGGGTTGATACACAAGGGGGAGTGGAAAGGATGAGAAGGGACTTGCCAAGGTTGGAGGAATGGTCAAAAGTATGGCAGCTTAGATTTAATGCAAAGAAGTGCAAAGTAATGCACCTGGGAAACAAAAGCCCAGGGGAAGAGTACACAATGGGGGAGACACTAACAAGAATAAAAATGGAAAGGGACCTGGGGGTAGTCATATCAGATGACCTAAAGATAGACAAGCAATGTGAGAAGGCAGTAAGCAGGGCTGGGGGAATACTGGGATGCACAGGGAGAGGTATCACCAGTAGAAATCAGGAAGTTGTTATTCCTTTGTGCAGACAGTTGGTGAGACACCATCTGGAGTACTGCATGCAGTTCTGGAGACTTCATCTCTCCCAGGACATAGACAGGATAGAGGCAGTCCAGAGGAGGGCAAATAAAATAGTGTGGGGTCTGCACCAGAAGCCATATAAAGAGAGACTAAAAGAGCTTAGTATGTATACCCTCAAGGAAAGGAGGGAGAGGGGGGACATGATAGAAGCTTTCAAGTACCTCAAGGGAATCAACAAAGTCCAAAAGGGAAGCATCCTTCAGAAAAAAAGATGTGCAAGAACAAGAGAGGCACAATCTAAAGATAGAGGAGGGATGGCTTAGGAGCAATGTGAGGAAGTATTTTTTCATGGAGAGTGTGGTGGACGCATGGAACAGCTTTTCTAAGGAGGTTGTGGGGTCAAAAGCAGTGAGGGAATTCAAGAATGCATTGGACAGACATCAGGCAATTCTAGTGTGATGTAGGAGGTAGGCTGTTGGTTAACTAGGATCTGCAGCTTATTCAGTGGGTAGGGAAATGGGCTGACTGGATGGGGCAAGCAGTCCTTATCTGCCATCAAAGTCTATGTTTCTATGTAGAGTTAATTTTCCCAACTGCATTGAAAAATGCATTGGTGAAGCCCCTCTTGAAGAAATCATCTCTGGAGTAGGATGTCTTGGCAAACTACTGACACATCTCTAACCTGCTATTTTTAGGTAAGGTTATTGAGAAGATGGCAGCACTGCAGATTAAGGCACACCTCCCTGCTTTTGACATATATAAGCCTTTTCAGTCTGTTTGTAGGCCAAGGCACAACACAGAGATCAAGTTGGTCAGGGAGAATAATGACCTGCTCAGGGTAAGAGACAGGGGAGAGCAGTCAATTCTTATTCTCCTTGGTCTCTCCTCAGCATTTGACACCATGGACAATGGATTGTTTTTGGATGTCATTACTGCAGCACAACAACCTAGAATGTGGTCACACAGCTGCTTTCCTCTATACAATTGAGCTAGAATCAGGTTTTTGTAACTTGAGCATACAGAATCAGCTGCAGCACACTGAATCATTAATTTGAGCCTGCACCAACCCTCAAGTGGCCCTCCAACTGCCAGTTCATTGAAAAGAAGTGGAGTATCTGAAATGGGCATGGATGTCCATACACTATAAAGGATAATGTATGGGCATCCATACACAGAAAAGCCTGTGTGCTCATTTTGAGTTTTCTATAGCAACCTGGGATTCTCTTGAGCTTTGCTCTCAAGGTTCCCAGATGCCATACAGACTTCTCAATACAGACACAGGCTTGTTGCGTATGGCTGCCCATACACTATCTCCTATATTGCTAAGTGTTACTAGGTGCCACTGTTTTTATGTCCTAAAAACATACATTGTCATATGTAGGGCATTTAAAAACTCCACAGATGGAGTTGTACAGAAAAAGGATTGCACTTGTTTGCCTATGCAAGGCCTTTTGTCTGCAGGCTCTAGTAGTCAGCTGGCAAATGGCAATAAGACAAGCAAATGGAAAATGATGGCCTTGATTATTTTTGACTGTTCTTCCCTCAAGATACTGATTGACATGACTAGACATGAGGGATCCTAATGCTGGGCACCAGTATATATTAATGCATGTACCCCTATGGAGATCCTGTAGCTATACCTCCTTAAATTTTTCCATGGCCAGTTTGTCTTCAGTAGTAAACTACTGCAAATTATTTTCAAGGAGAGGGTAATGGAGTTGCTGCTAGCAAATGGGTTGCAAAACAGAAGGCAGCATGTGTTTGACAATCAAGTCTTGTTAAATTATATTGACTTTTTTGACTTGGTAAAGAATATTGTTGACAAAGGATAGGCAGCTGGTATGCTGTATCTGGACTTTGACAAGGCACTTGATCCATTTCTGCACATGTGGCTGGTCAAGAAACTAGGGGACCTTGATGTGGGGGACAAACTGGCAAGTTGGGTTTGGAGCTGGCTAGGGGGAGGATGCAGTGGGTGGTGATAAATGTGGAAATCATGTAAAGATGGTCAGTAGTGGAGTCCCAGAAGAGTCAAAATTTTAGCCAGTACTCTTTCACATATTCATCAGTGACATGGGAGATGGCATAAGAGGGAACATCTGTCACATTGCAGATTGCACCAAGCTCTGTGGCAGGGTTAGGAACATAGACAAATGTTTGCAGAAAAAGACCATTGGTATGTATAGTCTACCCTGTTTTACTCCATCCTACAAAGAGACCTAATGTCTAGTCAGGATTATTGCCCCTCCTTGTCACCTGCCCTATGACTTTCCTCCTATGTAATTATTAAGCCTTTTGCTTGGTTCCAGCCATGTTTGAAACCACTAATGGGTTGATTGTGATAAGGGCATCTATGACTCAAGGGAAGACTTGTAGAGGCTTTGAGAGGTAGTTAAAGATCTGGCAGCTGGGCTTCAATGCCAGAAAAGTACAAAGTAATGAATGCATGACATATATATCCTGGGCTTCAGTAGTGGCTCGGAGGATCACAGTTAATGTGACTGAGGAAGAGAGGGATCTAGGAGAGGTGTTTTGCAAGAACCTTAAATTATCAACACAATGTCACAAAGCAATACAGAAGGCAAGCAGAATGCTGAAATGCATTAGATAGTGTTCAGCAGCTAGAGAAAAGTCATAGGGTGGGATTTTCAAAAAGTCTGGATGCAGCTTCTAGTTAAGTAACCTGCAGTAGGTCAGTATGGATTTTCAAAAGTCATAATTCTGAGCTATTTTCAAATGTTTGACTTACCTGCAGAATTTTTTGCTGCTTTGTGGTACTTTGCATCCGGTTTTTGGATAACAAAATGCTAGTTAAATATATCAATTATAGACCAGGTTACACTGATTCTGAAAATTGTGTTCAGGCACATTTATTCCTGAACTTGGCAAATTGGCCATAACTCAGTCAACATTTTGAAAATTGGACATAGCTATATCCATGCTTTGAAAATTGTGCATATGGACAATTTTGACTTTGTTCAAAGTTGTAAAATTGAAAATTGCACCTGGACGTTGGTGTTGAATGTCCCCCCATAATCATGCCCCTATATAGTACCCTGGAGCAGCCACAGCTGATACATGAATTTTGGAACCCTCATTGAAGGAAATAAATAAAACTGCTGGAGATAGTGCAGAGGAAGGTTACCAAGATGATATAGGGTCAACAAGGGAGGACATATTAGCAGAGACTGGGAGCCACAATATATACTCACTGGAGACCAGACAATAAAGGGAGACATGATCAAAACATTTAACGATATGCTGGGTATTAATAAAGAGGATTCAAGAAAGATGCCCACAATGTGTTGCAATGCTAAAACCGGGAAATAACTTTAAAACGGTGAAGCATGTTTATGAAGGATATTAGGAAAAACATTTTTATGCAGTGGGTGATAGAATAACATTTTCATATAGTGGGTGGTGGAATACACTAACAACAACACTGGTCAGTGTAAAAATGGTTTAGGGATTTAAGAGGATGTGGAACAGTAATAAAGAGTTGGTAAAGAGAGTAGAGGAGGTTGGAGTGTGGGGGCAGGATGGTCATAAACCCCTACAAATCAGACTTCAACCCATATATTGGGATGTGCAGAAGTGGTTTGCTCAGAATAAAATCTTACTAAATAAAAAAAAAAAACAGTCACAATGTTATTTGGTTTAGTACGTAGGTTAGAAGGGAATGCCCTATCCATCAAAGATATTAATGATGTTGAATTAGAACAAGTGGATGGGTTTAACTACCTGGGAGTCAGTTTGGACAGAAACTTAACCTTAAAAGATCATATGTCAAAATTGACTCACAAAGTAAATAACAAATTGGGCTTCTTGTACAGAAACAAAAATTGCTTAATGACACAGGCAAGACAACTTGTTGCAAAACAAGTCTTATTACCAGCACTGGAATATAACTGTGTTTTGTTAGTAAATATTTCAGACACACTGCTACAAAAATATATAGTGACCTTTAATAACATCATAAGTTTGCTATAGGCTCCATAAACAAAAGGGAACATCATTGTAACCCATATCGTGTGACTGGGATCCTCCCTCCAACACAGAAAATCACAAAAGCAGCATATATGTTCCTGTATAGGTTACTTCAAACAAATACTCCACTAATTTTGTCACAGCACTTGACTACATCAAGAGTGCCAAGAGCTACCTCGACAAAACTATTTCTAGAAAAAAAAATACAAAAACAGCTGAACGTTCAATAACAACATATGGTAAAAAAATGATAAACAACTTAATATGTATGAATGTAGACATCAACGGTAAATGAACAGTCCTTAAAAGAAAATCAGAAAGTAATCTTGAAAGTGTCTCAAACTGTATGTGCGGTGGGGTTACATGAGTAATAGGGCTCCTTAAAATATAAGGAAGTAGCTCCATGTTTTAATAGTATGATGTTAATTATCTATGTAAGATTGTACCTGAACTTTCATAACAGTGTGGTGATGTTGTAAATGTTTTATGTAATTTTATTATGTCTAAATTAACTTTTTGTATATGCTGTATTTATGTGATTTAACCTTTTGTACTCCTCTCCCCAGTGTGGCTGAAAAAAGATCTTTGGATCTAGCCCATTTCCTGGTGAAACCAATAAAATGAAAATGAAAATAGAGGACGTGACACCTCATAGACCAGACTACATAGAACACGACTATCTTCAGCAAGTAGTTTTCCATGATACTGTACCCAAAATGAAAAATGACAATTACAATGGTGCCAACCATGATGCAACACAATACTTTGTAGTACGAAACATTGCATGACAAAAGGACTTAATTACCATTGAATTACACTGCTCCCTGCAGCATGCTGCAGCATTTTGAAGTACAACTGAAAGGTACTGCAATGCATCATGGCTGGTGCCACTGTACCTAGGTAACTTGTGTCCACTATGTGGGAAATTCTGTTGGTATTCTATCAAGGAGAGCTCCACCCTATTTGAGGTTTACTACAATTATCTACTTCTAAAACTAAACTGGACCACCCATAAGAATAACAGCATTTGTTAAATATCGTATACCAATGTGAACTTTCTTTCTAGCTAGACTGACATTTAAGCAATAATGCATGACAGAGGTGTGTGTTGTGCCAGGATAAAGTCATGCCTCAGGTGACTGAAGCATGAGGCTGCATGGTGAGGGTGTTCAATGCCAAAGAAGTGATATTATCCTTCATGATACATACCCCTTGAGTACATTACTGCTATTATACAATAGCTCATTTATGAAAACACAAAAGATCAGTAAAACATCTTTGCTACGCATTTTACTTAATTTGCCTTTGTGCAGGCACAGCTATTGAAAAAAGTCTACATTACCTGTTTTCACCACTAGGTGGTGAAATTAATACCTAGTGCTTCCTGTCTTCCCTAATGGAGCTATTTATATGGTCGAATAGTGTCTCTCTCCCCCAACCCGTTCCTCTACCCGCCCACCAGCCAGTCCCAGTAATGAGTACAGTTTGTGTTGTTTGTGTCCTTGACCACTCAACTCCTTCTGTGGTAATATTTGTTTTTTTCATTTACAAGGAAATTATATAGAAAGCAGTTGTAATTGGTAAGTGAAAGGGACAGCTAGCTGCTTACTATCCTTTTCAAACACCACTCATTCCCTCTTATGTCGCAGGTGGTTGTGATTTCTTTATTTAAAGTTAACACAAAGGGAGAATACGATTGATGTGATTTAAAAGCAAAAGTACTTTTTCAGTTTAGAGAGCAACCAAGAGTATTGAAAATGACCTCTCAGTTGTTTGGCCACTTGTTTTTTTAAACAAATACAGATTGGCAACAAAAAATAGATATGAAGAAAGATATTTTGATTTTTTTTAGAGGGGGCATTCTGTGATATAGTGGGAGGGTGTTTTTTTGCTTAAGGCAGCTGGGTGTAGTAATCTGTGGTGCTACCTGAAAATGTGAAAAGGTTATCTAGCTGCTGGACCTTGATACAGTAATGTTGTGCTTGGATAACATTATTGTTCCAGGTGGCCACTGAACAATTAGATTGCTGGACTTTTTCTTGCCATTGTATAATAGCTGATTTTATCTAGATGATTCTTCATTTCAGTTCCTTGAAGTACTTATTAATTCATGTATCCTAGGGTTTTACTTTGTACCATCAAGGGCACTGGTACACTAAGGCTTGAATCTTGTTTCCTACTATCATTGACACTAGTATGCTAAACCCTGAAGTCTGAGGTCATATTTTGGCCTCACTATTGACCTGAAGGCAGCACTACCCCCTGGGCAGTGTGTTCATCCTGCTCACTTCCCACGTCTGTTAACTGAATTGTTCGCTCAGCTTTTGTTCGTATCGGTTAAAGAATGCAGCAGTTCCATTGCTCAGGACTCTGTGGTCTGTAGTGCTGCCCTGAGAGCACCTGGTTTCTCCAATTACTGTTCTTAATACCTTGTTTTAGCTATTTCTTCCCACAGTGTTTTTGCAATTTTGTTTGGGGTGGGGGGGTTGATCATTGCTTTAACTTGCAATTTTCCAGATTTCTTTTGGAAGAGTGATCAGTAATGCTAGCACTGTGTTGTAGGCCAGATATTAAATAGAGAATAAAGCATGAGGTGGTGTGTTTAATGAGATTTTACACACACCCGAGGTGTGGTATTTGTAAAATCAAGTTTTACACACAACCCCATTATTTATTTTATATAATTGCTGGCTAGTGCTTTTTCACCACAGCAAATATATAAAACAAAAGAAGAGAAAAAAACAGATCATTGTTGAGGCAGCTGCAGACTGGTTGGGATTCAACGTGGTCTGCGGTCTGTCAAGATTTTCAATTATTTTACTGTTTTAGCCAGGGTTGCAGAGTGGATCATTATGTTTTTTTATTACTACTTTTTTTTTTCAGTTTCATTAGTTTTACTTACCACTGAGTGGTGGTCATGGTATCCATCTAGCAAGAGAAGTGGAGAGAAAGTGTCTGCACTTGCGCAGAATCAGGGAAACCCAGTGCGTGTCTGCCTTTATAACCAGCTGTTTATAACAGCAAATTATAACCTGGTTTCCCTATGGGAAAAAGCACTGGCCAATAACTATAATGGATTTCCAAAGAGTAAAAGTGTTGCAATGTGCACCGTAGTCATTATTTCTGCTCTGTTTGTTCTGATTTCTGTTCTGGCACCCTTGTTTCAGAGATTGCTACCCAGTTTGTTTTTGTCATACTTTGAGTATTGCTTGTTGCTTTAACTGAATTGCTTGCTCATTTTTCCAATGTTCTTCACTGCATATCCCACATTATTTTAACCATCTCCTCCCTTCCCTTATCATAATCAACTTCAACCATCACAGGTACAGAACCTTCAGTTTTCTTGCTCACAGTTTGCCCTAAGTGGTGTCCCTTGTTTACTGGTTGCCTAGTTTTCAGTCTGTATTGCCAATGTTGTAGTCATTTAGGATAGTGAAAGATTTTCTGCCTCTGGGGTATCACTAAATCATTTGTTTCTTCTCCAAGACAAGAGGTGCCCTTGAGTTATCACTTAGCCCTTATTTTCTGCATGTAGTCAAGTTGTTCCTTTATGGTACCACATAATCATTTGTTGCTGCTCTTACAGAAGTGGTGCCCTCAGGGTGTCACTTACTTATTTGTTTCTGCCCATAGCCAAGCTGTTTCCTCATGGTGTCATGTACAATAGTCATTTGTTTCTGCCTTTAGAGAAGTGATGTCCTTGGGATATCACTTAGTCATTTGCTGCTGCCCTTAGGCAAACAGATCCCCTGGGGTATCACTTAGACATTTTTTTCTACCCTTAGGGAAGCTGTTGCTAGGGGTATCACTTAGTAATTTGTTGCTGTCTTGAAGTAAGTGGTGCCCTTGGGAGATTGCATAGTCATTTGTTTCTTCCCTTAAAAGAGAACTGCAGTGAATCTATAAGTCATTTTCCCAGTAGAAGTTTTTTTTCCTTTTTAATATTGGTTCAAATTCTGTTATTTCTCTAACTATCCAGGCTTTTTATTTATTCTATTGGATGTTTCTGATTTACACACTGCTTATAAGAACCATTTTAGAACTTTATGATGAAGTTTATGTTCCAGTTCTACTCTTCCATTGTTGGCACAATGCATCTTCTGTAGAACTCTCTGAGAGGGGCATGAACTGCATCACACAGTTCTAAAATGGCACTTGCCACCAGCTTGTAAAGCAGAAACACTCACAAAGGTTACTAAAAGCCCTGTATAGATAGAACAATAACAGAATATTAACCAGTACACAAAAAAAACAGCTTCTATTGGGGAAATTGACTTACAGTTTCTGCACAGTTCTCTTTTAAGCCATTTGCTCCTTGGGAATATCATTTAATCATTTTTTTAAACCCTTAGGCAATTGATGCCTTCTGGGTATCACTTAGTTATTTGTTGCTGCCCTTAGGCAAGTTGTTCCCATGGGGTATCGGTCATTTGGTACTGCCTTTAGGCAAGTTGTTCCCATTGGGTTTCAGTCATTTGGTACTGCCCTTAGGCAAGTTGTTCCCATGGGGTAACAGTCATTTGGTACTGCCCTTAGGCAAGCAGCTCCCTTGAGATTGGAGCTGCTTGTCTAAGGGTAGCAACAAATGACTTAGTGATACCCCCAAGGGTGAAGCTTGCCTAAGGGCAGCATCAAATAACTATGTGATACTCAGAGGGCACTGCTTACCTAAGGGTAGAAAAAATGATTAAATGATACCCCCCAGGAGCATCTATCCTAAGGCAAGAAAAAAATAACTAAGCAATTTCCCAAGGGCACCACTTCCTAAGGCCAGCAACAAATGACTAAGTGATACCCCCAAGGAACAACTTGCCTAAGGGAAGAAAAAATGACTAAGTGGTGCCCCAAGAGAACTGATTCCCTAAGTGCAGAAACAAATAACTATGTGATATCCTGAGGGCATCACTACCCCAAGTGCAGAAACAAATAACTGTGATATCCTGAGGGCACCACTTCCCTAAGTGCAGAAACAAATAACTGTGTGATATCCTGAGGGCACCACTTCCCTAAGTACAGAAACAAATAACTATGTGATATCCTGAGGGCACCACTTCTCCAAGTGCAGAAACAAATGACTATGTGATACCATGAGGGAACAGCTTGGTTATAGGCAGAAAATATGACTAAGTGACACCCTAGGGGCACCACTTCCCCAAGTGCAGAAACAAATGATTCATTGTTTGTGGACTAGCAATAAGGAAAGATGGGGTATATAGTGCTTGTGTAACTTGTAGTACTGTTTGTGGCTTTACTCTATTCCCACCCTTGAATAGTAGGTAGGTAGGTAGTAATTTACAGGGAATAGAAGGCCTATGAGCAAGGGTGAGAAGAGTGCTGGAGAAGGAGGAGGAGGGGATGGTGGTGGATGAAAAAAAACTCCGTAAACAAGGGAGGTGTATTAGAGGAAGGCTTATGTAGAGGTTGTGGGAGGAG
Source organism: Neoceratodus forsteri (assembly GCA_016271365.2). Classification (NCBI taxonomy): domain Eukaryota; kingdom Metazoa; phylum Chordata; order Ceratodontiformes; family Ceratodontidae; genus Neoceratodus; species Neoceratodus forsteri. The sequence continues at coordinate 84,047,252 of CM057453.1, forward strand.
CTATTCCCCACATTGAACCTCAGACAAGCCCTCCCATTCAATGTTTGTGGAACAGCAATATGGAGAGATGGGGTATATAGTGCTTGTGTAACTTGTAGTACTTTTTGTGGCTTTACTCTAATCCCACCCTTGATTAGTAGGTAGGTAGGAAGTAATTTGTAGGGAATAGAAGGCCCAAAAATATACCTCCTCCAATACATGGAGTGTATGACCCTGTGGCACTCAGGAAAGGAAAAAAACCCAGGTGAAGGAAACCTCTGAGGACCCATGGCCAGAGGTCTGCCCATCCTTCTGGGCATACTAAATGGAGAAGGATCTCGGTTCTAGTAACCATATCTAATTTGAGGTTGTGAGTTGCTTGGAGAGATGATAATCCATCTTCAATCCATGGACGATACTGATCACATGATGATCCTGAGCTTGAAGAGGAGATCTGTTTTGAATGAGAGATAGAATCCTAAGTATGAAGTAAATCTGAGTGAAGGAGGATGAAGGAAGTCCAAGTAGCCAAGATGATGAATGATGCTTGTCCAACAGAATTGTAATAGGCAGATGGTAAAGATACTAAACTGGGAATGGCAGAACTGCAATAGTAGAAGTCATTGGTGAATGATCCAACTTCTGAGAGACTCGAATGTAGGGGTATGGTCTGGAGGCTAGGAACTCTGCATTGAACAAGGAGTCACTAAGGAAACATTTATAGAGTAGAATTTGTAGAAGAGTCTTTGAGTGCCCTGGAGATGATGGTTCATTCTTGATCCAAGGATGATACAGCCTGAATGATGATCCTGAAGATGAAAGGTACATCTTTCCATAGAAATGGTAAAATCCATGTGTAAAGCAGATCCAGTTAAAGAAGGGCTAATGTAGACCATGTTTCCAAAGTGACGAAGGATGGATATCCAAGGAATTGAATGGACGTTATGAGGCGGTAGAGCAAGATTAGATTGATATAAGACCAAACAGTACACTGTGGTAGTTGTGATGATTAGTAAAGTTATGAGTGACTGCTCCAATTCATATAAGGTGTGATATTCGAGGTAGTCTGGAGGTAAAAAATCAATTTAGTGAGTGAAAGTCACTAGGTAAGCATTCCAGAGTAAAATGAGTAGAGGAGTTTGAGTGCCTGATGACAGTAATGCCATAAGTGATTAGCAAAGGCCAGAAGATGATTTGCGGATCCATCCAGATGGTAACCTAATGTATATGAGAAGTGATTGGAAATGCAGTATAAGGAAGAGATGGTCATGATGTTCATGACTTTATGCTTAATCCTCTGCTAGTATGTTGCCTGAAGTACATGTGGATATTCCTGGCAGTGTGATTATTTAGGAGATGCACAGTGGTGGCATAGGTGGTTAAGTTTACAGGTAAACCTGATGCTGAAGCACATGAGAGAAGCTTGGGGCGGATGAGAAGAAGAGTCTGTAGGCTGGATTGGTGGTAAGATCAATAAATGTGGGAAACCATCAGATTTAGTGCTACAGCCGATTAATACTGATTGGGATGCAAGGCTGAGCTGGAGAATTTGTCATGGCTGTTATGGATTGCTAGACAGAATTCAGGAGAGGCAGTTCTCAGTGATGGTCTTTACCATAAGGATTAATGAAGGTACTTCGAGAAGTAGAGGCTGAAGGGTCCGCTGGAAGAATGGTTGACCCAGCTGAAGGTATTAGGTGAAAAGGTGTGGAAAACAATATAAGGAATGACAATGTCTGGGGGTGAAATTGAAGGTGTGGATGGTGTGGAGTCAGAAATTAGCTAGGTGATGGGTATCCTATGACGAATAATCTGGACAATATCTGTACAATTCCTAAAACTAGCAATGACTATTGGGAAGTAGGATTCGAGTAACTTGGTCATCAGAGTCATTGTTGAAATAAGAGGTGGCATAAGGTAAAATGGATGATGTTCATAGTCGAATGGATTATCTTGCAATTCCTGGGATCTGTAGAAGCGATGCTGATTATGAAGTCTGAATAGAACAGAAGAATTTAAGTCCTTTCCATGTATGAGGATGGCAATGAGATGAGGCATCCAGGGTGTCATGGTGATCGGATGGACAGGGATCGGAGGGTATATCCAAAAGAAATGGGGGAGATCTTCTTATTGCCAAGGTGAATGGGATTCCATGAATGATTGCAAAGAACTGAATGGGCAATGTGAGACTTTTATGATAACGTAAGAGTCTATGGGGCATGTAAGCCAAGGAATGTTTGCTGGCAGTAGTATTACTCCAGAGTCATGAATAAATGATGAATGAGTAGTGGAAGGTACTGTTAAAGGGCAGAAGTAGAAGTAGGGGATGGATCATATGGAAAAGCAGAAGATTTGTTAGGAGTACTGGTCGGAGATAGGATACAAGGCCCAAAAGAGCCACAGTAAACAGGACGAAGCCCAGAGTCAGAAAGGCGAAGAGGGGAAGGCAGCCATTCAAATGAGAAGGTAGTACAGAGTGGATCCTGAGTAACTAAAGGAATAACCAGAGGAAGCTAAGGGCTAGGCAAAGCCAGACGACATCCAAAGCAGGAAGGAGCAGGACAATGGAAGTTCCATGATGAACAGCAGCAAAGTGCAGGAAGCTGAAGCAAGGCATCGGAGTATGATCCACGGAAGGTGAAGGAGCCAACCTAAACATTAAGAGCAACAGGAGTCCCACATCAGACGAAGGCTGGAAGCAACCAAAGAAAATGAGGGAAGGTGCTGGAGCGATGAAGGACAAGGTTCCAAATCTGCAAAAGAAAACAAGTTTGTACAACAGCCAGACAGGGGACCTTCAACAAGGAAGTCCATGAGGCAGTCAACCTGGAGCGAGAGAGGGATCAAACAAGCCAGCAGGATCCATATGATGAAGGAAGGAGGCCCAAGGGGCTAGAGATGAAGGTCTATGGAAGAATGGGATGGTGAGTGGATCATTCAAAGCAGAAGGGTTCTGCAATGGAGGGGGGAAATGGCAAACCGTCAGGATGGAGGCAAACCAATCGATGAGGTCCTGGATCCGCAATCAAAGGTGCAGGTAGAGCTGAGAGGGAGAAGGCAGGAGGAGTGAAAATGCCCCTTTCCTGAAGGGAAGCAGCAACTTGCATAAGGAAGAAAAGCAGACAACGGACACAGCGAAGTGAGCTAGGGCCATAGACCGGGCGAAGTAGTCTTTATAGTGCTTAAATGGTGAGGCTGGAAGAACATCTGCAGTGAGGAGAATTGGAGACAGCACAGCAGTAGGAGGTCCAAGTCCAAAAGGGTCAGGGCATTGGTAGCGGTGAAGAAAAACACATGTGAAGCAGTAGAATGGAGGACATACATTCAGAAGGGACACGCAAAGCAGAAATATCCAGATTGGATTCGATTAGGAAATGCAGGATGAGGAGAATGAGGTTGAAGATCCTTACTTGAATGGCAATCCACATCAGTGGAGCTACAATGGTGGAGACAGTACATGTCAGAATCAGGCTACCAGCTGGAATGTGGCAGATAGGATGATGAGTCTAGGCTGCGGACAAGGGAGGATGGAGAAGCAAGTATGCAAAGTCCCGTTCCTGAAGGGAGCGGCAGCCGGGCATCGGGCTGAGAACCTATAAATTGAAGCAGAATACTGTAAATTCAGACAACCATCAAACTGCAGAGGTGGACAGTAGTGACCTGAAGCAGCATAAGTTGCATAATTATGGTATGCAGAGCATGAGAATTCCATTCCTGAAGGGAAGCAGCAACTGGCATGAGGTAGAGAAGGTATGTTAACAGTACGTAGATGGTAGACATGACTCCCATCTCCGGTCGTCAGGGCAAGCACATCTTCACTCGATGCTATCCAACAGAGTTAGGGATGGAGAATGTTAAGTTGGTAGTAGGTGGTAGTTCCGATCCAGAAGGGAAGCGGCAACTGGTATGAAGTAAGAAAGTATGGTATAACTCAGTAGATTGTAGACACGGCTCCCATCCCCAGTAGTCAGGGCAAACTAACCTTCACTCAATGCTGTCCAGCAGAGTTAGGGATGGAGGATGTCCGGCTGGTAGTAGTATGGTTTAATGATTGAAATGGACTCCCATTCCCAGTAGACAGGGGAAGCCTACCTTTGCTCAGCACCTCAGAAGACATGGGTTGGGGACAGAGACCGGAGTATTGCTGATATGGGCTGTCTGGAACTCAGAGCACTGTAGAAGGAGAGTAGCTTTGGAAGCTGATATGAAGGAAGTATGAGGAATGAAACACAGGTAAGGGAAGACAGGCAAAGCATGAGGAGTAAAGGAGGTATAGAAACAGGGGTGCTCTAGAGAAGGAGTGGTAGTTCTACAAAAAGCCACATAAAGAGTTTTTAATACAGGAGGCTTATTTTGTAAATTATAGTAGATTTGTTCTACATGTATCTGTTTACTATCAATAAATATAGGAGTTTTCATTAAAATAACATTGCAGGCTGGAGTAGAGTCTAGCCTGAGAAACTGAAACATCCTGTAATTCAATATTTGAGCAATAGGGCGTGGCAACCAGAGTACACAGTGGTGGCTGAAGGTAGAATCTTGATAGGGTTGTTCAGGAATAGAGCCATAGTACAGGAATTAGTAGGAAAACTGAAAGATCGAGCCATTCTAGTAGGTATCCAAACATGGAAACCATATGTATGGAAGTCCAATGCAAGGACATGCAGTATCGTCAGGCGTGTACGGGGTTGTTTGCATGCAGGCTGAGTTGAGAGAAATCTGACCACTGACAACAAAATACTGCACCCCAGGTCCCACTGTTCAGAATCGGTATGCCAGGAGAAATAGAGTGAGATTGGATTTGTAGAGGATATTACTAGTGCAGGACCCAGATGTTCAGTAACAAACAAAGATATCCATTTCTGGCAGCTATTTCTGCAAAACTGGATACCACAGCCATCAGCCTGATGACCCAGTGGGCATATGTAGCAGCAAAATAAATGGAGTAGTGGGGTCAAAAAGCTGGAAGTGTAGCAGCCATGGCAAGGGTGTGTTGCTGCCCGCAGCACTAGTCTGCCCAGGGAGGGAGATATGAATGCAGGTGGTGGAACAGTGGTACTTACTTGAGTAGCATATGTAAAAGCAACATGTAGCCCAGCAGAAATGCCATGAGGAGGAGACGTGTAGCTGCCTGGAGTCAAGGAGGTAAACAGGAAGCCCACAGGGATGGCTAGAGACAAACTATTGATGAGGTCCAGGATCCGCAATCAAAGGTGTAGGTAGAGCAGAGAGCCCACAGGGATGGCAAGCGTCGGGAGGGGAAAGGAGGTAGCAACAAAAAACTAGGAACTGGGGATGCTCGAAAGTGGTGTAGGTAAGGAAAATAGAAGGGCCCAAAAGGAACAAAGTGAGGGGAGGCCCAAACACGGGGAAGGGAGAAAATGAAAAAGGAGGCAGGGAGAGGAAACAACCTTGGAATGGGAGCAGCCATGAGAGAGGCAGCAGGGAAGACACAGCAAGAACACAAAGGGAGGCAAGGGAGCGGACAGAGCCAGGTGAGAAACAAGAAGCAGCAAGGGGAGCAGAACAGCACTGCCACACGAGCCACGCAGGGAGCCTAGGGTGGATAAAAAAACACTCCCTAAGCAATGGAGGTGTGTTGGAGGAGGGCTTATGTACAGGTTGTGGGAGGAGCTATTCCCCACATTGAACCTTGGGCAAGCCCTTCCACTATGTGATATCAAAAGGGAACAGATGGGCTACATAGAGGATAATGTATGGGTCCCGACTGGTAACCAACTTGTTGACTGTCGAGAGGTTGCCATGGCAATCGTATAAACCTCGAGAGCGAAACTCAAGAGGTTTATGTTGCCATGGCAACCTCGAGACAGTTAACAAGTTGGTTACTGATCGGGACCCCGTACTTTATATTTTATAGTTTATGGGTGCAATAAAGAAGGAAGAAAAGAAGCAGGTACCTTAACTGAAGTAATTTATATCACTGCAGGTCAAGTTCTCACCACCGCGGCCGTTTCGGGGAGCCACTCGCTTCCTCTACCAACCATGCACAGATCGATCCTAGTTCTTATACCATCGATGTGACGTACCTTCGATGGGTTAACAACAAAGTGACATCACATTGATGGCATAACAACCATGGGAAAAGATAGATTTTAGTAGATAACAACATTCTACCATATGTGATATGCAGATAGTGAGCATTAAGTGATGTCCTGAGGGCACAGCTTGCCTCAGAGCAGAACCAAATGACACAGTTATACCCTGAATGCAGCAGATCTTTCACTATCCTTACAGACTACAACATGGGCAACATGGACTGCAAACTGGGCAAGTAGTACACAAGGAACACCACTTAGGGCAAATAAGCTGGGTAGCAATCTCTGAAACAAGAGTGGCAGAATATAAGTCAGAAAAACCAGGGGGCAGAAGTAATGACTGCAGTGCACATCACAACACTTTTGATCTTTGGGAATTCATTTTCATATCTGGCCTACAATCCTAACATTTCTCATAACTCCTCCAAAAGAAAACTAGAACATTACACATCAAAGCAATAAGCAGTACTCCCCCCAAAAAAATGTGCAAACACACATTGGGAAGAAATAGCTGAAGCAAGGTATGAAGAACAGAAATCAAAGAAACCAGGAGCCCTCATGGCAGTGCTGCAGACCACAGAGCCCCTGTCCAATGGTACTGCAGCATTCTTTTACAAATGGGAACAAGAGCTGAGTGGAACAATTCAGCCAATAGACACATGGAGTGGAAAAGATGAACACACTGCCTGTGGGGCAGCACTGCCCTAAGATCAACACTATGGGCAGAAAAACAGCCTTGGCCAACCTTGAAAAAGAATTTTGCTCAACAACCCTAGCATCCTTCAGTCTTCTAGGCCTTTCAAAATACTAAGTCACCATAACATATGCAGTCTTGCGGGCATCAATCCATGTACTTAAATCCATTACTGCATATGGCAATTAGGCCACCATAATCAAGATGGCACAGCACTTCATGTTTAATTGTTAAGTACACTACTTCCATAACGGAGCCACAAACAGAAAATCCAGGAAGAGATTCCCTTTCTTATTATCATCATACTTCATTAATGGTTATGATGATTCTATCACAAACGTCCTTCTAAAATCTTATATAAAAATGTCACTATGCTCAGAAATACTGTCTTCTTAATGCAAGAAGTCTGAAAGGAAGGTGGCCTAAGGCCATGGATTCCCATAGGTTTGCTTCACCTGGGGTTTTTTTTCTCTCCACTGTGGCAAAGTGTTTTCAACTCCATGAGTAGGAAGAGATGGAGTTCTTACCAAGTTTACCTTTGTTTTTGTGGGGGATGGCAACTGTTCACCTCCTTTAGTTTCTTTTATCCTAAGGAATGAGTTTCTCTGGCACCTGAAAAGAGGGGAAGTCTTTGGTAAAGCCTGAAAGTCAGTTAGGTATGAACTGGTAGAAAATGTAACATACATATTCTGACGAAATAAATTGAAGAGGATGTGATTCAAATTCTCTGGGGGAAGCTGATCCTAACTATGTCCACAGAATGTCCTATTCAGACCCATGCCTGCCAAACCTCAGAGCCCTAGCTCAGCTGCACTGCATTCCTCCACTCCTCCTCCCTTACGCTCTTCTAATGACTGAGGCATGAGACTTCCTCACACCCCTCAGTTATGTTTATCCTGAGGATTGAGTTCCTCTGGCATATTGCAAGAAGGAGGAAACTCTTTTCTGAGACCAGAGAATCATGACCAAAGTTATGTAATCTTAAGCACAAAATATAACATACAGTACATTTGCTGACCCAGATAATTATCCATTGATCCACTCGATGTGCATATCTTCATTAAAAAATAAGCTCACCCCAAAACAAACAATACTTAACACCATGTTGACACCTAGACCTAATCAGAGACATTTAACATGTCATAAAACAACAAATACATTATGCGGGTGGGTAACGGAGTGGTGGACATTTGATGGGTACATTTATGCTCTGGCTCCAGGAGAAAGGCTAGCCCCTCTATGGACTACTACTTGTATTAGAGCATGTTAGAGCATGTTAAAAGGCCTCCCCCTAGTTTAGGGGAACTCATGGTGTCATGGGCTGTTTTGGGAGTATATGAGGTTTATTTGGGGGACACATAGTGGCACAAAATATTTTGGCTGGTGATCATGCATTTTGATAAGACCAGATAGAAATACTGTAGGGACAGATGAGGTGATAGTGATCTTATTTGTATTCTGCCTTACAGTTTCTCATTACAGATCTGATTTACATTGATTGATTCAGATTAATTCTGTTTAATTTAAGATCCATCTTAGCTATGTAATTATGGGAAGTCTGCCTGGAGAGATGGTTTGACTTCCTTTTTCATTCTGTCAGATAAAATCCATCTTTTGATTTTATTTAATTGGGGTATATGATGTCACTCATGTGTTGTCCCTCCTAATGTGACTGTGCCTGAGGACGGAGTGCCATCACATATTGTTTTCTATGCACTGTATATTTGTACAAAAATTGGTTCTGAAATGTTTCACATGGGAAATCCAACAAATAAAAACAGTTAATGCTACATGAAGAAGGCTAAACAAAGTGTGATATTGTTCTGGGATCTGCCCCTGCCCAAACCCAGCAATCCCAAAGAGATCAAGACCATTTCTTTCTAAAAATGGTAGTTGTCCACATCTTTAATAAATATACATCATTTTCCAATGACATTCATATGTTAAACAATGATAATTCCCACAATTATGCCATATATTACATTGTTTAGATTGTACTGTATAAACAATATCCATAAGTACCCCATTTCCTCTTTCTGACATGCCAAGTGTAAATCAGGTAGTGGTGTGCTTCCCTGGTCTTCTTGACTCTATCTGATGTGCCCAATGTAAATCAAGCTGTGCCCTCAGTATCCCTTTCCAAGTAACACAACTGAAAATGTACCCACCTGCTACTCAGTGCTCACACACAGGCTGTGACCTAAGCCACAGGCAGGCAGCTACAAAGAACTGTGGTACTCATAGTACTGGAAGTACACTCAAAGGTTGTAAGCAGCCGTAAATCCTTTATTCTAAAACGCAAGCCATCACAATAACAAAGAATCAAGCAGCACCTACTACCCTGACAGTTCCTTGCCTCTCAACTCCAAGGCTTCATCAGAAAGCATGGTGCAGGAAACCCTCTTCCATGTCAACAACAAGTCCTTAAAGGTACCAGTCATTTAACAGGACTTTAACCTAATTTGTAAAGAATATGTCTAAGTATAAATAAAGGACACTTGTTAGTGCCAACTAAAATATGCCCACCAATGAGCAGAAACAGTGCCAACACTGTAACATTGTGATGTGTGGCATTTTGGAATAAAGGATTTGCAGCTACTTACAACCTTCAAGTGTGCTTCCAGGACTGACAGCTTCCCTTTCTGACCATCTCTGACAAACCTAATGTAAATCAGACCATGCCCCAATGTAGATGGAGTATGCAAACACACATAGGTCACCATCCCCTTTTCAGGTGCCTGGGTAACCCTGAGGCCTGACCTTTGGCCACATGCCATGTCTTCTTCCCTGTGTTGGTAGGTAGATGGGAAATTTTAGTGTAACAGGAAGAACAAGCATTTGTCAATGCTGAATGTTGTCTTGCTGGCATTAGCATTGGTAGTGCAGGAGTTAAAGAGATGCATAATAGGAATGGCACTACAAAATTGAACTGACACCAACACCACCCCCACCCTGCAGAGACTGACAGGCATTGGAGTGTGCCTTTGGGTCATCGGCCATAACGCTCACACCATTTCACCTCACCCTACCCTGCAGACACGAAGTGTTGCTGTGTGCCTTGGGATCTTCAGGGCTTATGCTCACCACATTCCATAAGGAAATATGCTAAGATGGGTGCAGTATAGGAGAATGGGGTGAACTTTGGGGCCAAAGTGTCCAAGGCACACCTTGATGCCTGTCACTGGCTGCGGGGAGGGGTGAAATGGCATGAGTATTACAGCCGATAATCCCAAGTCACACCCCTGATGCCTGTCAGTCTCTACAGGGTAGGGCATCACGATTGGAAACCCTAATGCCATGGACATTTGTTGATATTTTCCCTCCAAATTTTCAACATGGGCATTTTGTGACCCCACTTCATGAATGGCACTATCAGTTTATTACCTGAAAGATGAATTTGCACAGCGACTGCTCCATTTGGCGCCACAGGTGTGAAAACATGTTTTGGGCAGGATATGAACAATGACAGCTGTACTCTTCATGAGGAGGTGTACAAAAATGGCAATGTTGAAAATCTGGAGTGAAAATATGAAAAATTGGTGAAGTCACGAGCTTGCATAGAAACTGTGCAATGCATGCCCATAACACAATTATTGTGGGGATTTTTTTAACCAAATTTTCAACATAGGCATTTGGGGACCTCTGCTCACAAACAGTGGCACTGTGATTTTGTTAATCTGTCCTGAAAGTTGATTTCCCACAGCGATCACACTATTGTGTGCCAGATGTGTGAAAACACATTTCAGGTAGAATGTGAAAAATGACATCTGTATTGTTCATAAGGAGGTGTGAAAAAATATGTTGAAAATCTGGAGTGAAAATATTAAAAATTGTCGAAGTTATGAGTGTGCATGGAAACTGCACAATGCATGCTCATAACACCGTAATTTTTTGGAATATTTTCACCAAATTTGCAACATAGGCTTTTTGGGACCCCACCTCATGAACAGTGGCACTGTCATTTTGTTAATTGGTCATGAAAGGTGATTCCGTGCAGTGACCACGAAATGACCTTTCAAGGCCAAATAATGAGATGACAGTGCATGTGTTCATGAGGAGAGGTCCGAAGAACCCCATGTTGAAAATTTGGAGCCAAAATTCAAAACAAAGGCTGAAATATCCACCTAAGTTGAACCCTCCCACCTCCATTGATCCCATTATACAGCTTACCTGCATTTCTTCATTTTGCAGTTCGACTTTGATGAGTCCAGACGTGTTCCTGCTCCAACGAAGATCACAGCACTGGACCACAGGAGGTAAGTCAGTATGGGGTGGTGGGGGTGTGGGGAGGTGGGGTGTGCAGAGGGTCGGTGCGGGTTGGGGAGAATGGCGCTGCAGGCAACGAGGGACTGTTTTCTGTTTATCAGGTACAGAAAAAAATGAACATTGTGGACAGTTTTTTTTCTTTACAGGTGAAATAAAACAAATGCTGGGCACACTGGGGTGGGCTCCCATTGTGCCCCATGACTTTCAGGGGGGATGCTGGCAACACTGGGGTGGGCTCCCAGTGTGCCACACAATGGGCATGGGGGGGACATGCTGACATGGTTGGCTTTGTGTGAGTGGTGGCACACTGGGGTGGGCTCCCAGTGTGCCCCACAATGTGGGGGCATGGGTAACATGTTGACATGGAGATTGCACCCCCGATGTTGGCTTTGTTTGGAGCCACCTCCATGTTTATTGAAATGTATAACTAGGAAAGGCACGTACAAAAGGCGTGTCATCTCTGCCACTGCATGACGAGCTTGTCTCCAGTTGCAGTGAAACATTTCTTTTAAGTTGGTGGCACTTTACATAATTCTTGCATCAGCGCTAGCATGCTGGCTAATTGGGGAATGAGGGATGCACCTACTAAAGCGTGCCCTGCATTTGCCAGCACTGACACACCTCTGCATTTCTGCTACTACCACAAGATGTTGCTTGCACATGCACACAAGATAACATAAAAAGGCTCCCTTGTTCTTCCAGCCATGCTCTATAATCTCATTTTCCACACACCCTTTTGTGCTTAAGACCCCCTCCTTCTTTCTGCTGCACATTCACTTTTGCTTCTTCCCCTCCTACTGATCACCCATTGTCTTACCTCAAGTGAGGTTTGCATCCTAGAACATCTAACTGTCACTCTCTCAGCCCTTATGCATTTTCATTTTTCAGTTTCAACACCAGTCCTAACTTTTCAATGCTGCAGCAGTGACAGCCCTCGGACACTGCATGTACATACATTGTATTCATCCTGGCACCTAGATCCTTCATGCTTGTCTCCTCTAGCCATATTGCTCTTATTGCAGGAGAGAAAACATGGAGGACCTTTGTTTGGGGGGGCACTACTCATATCCACCACCTGCAGTTGCCCCATGCAAGAATGGTCTCTGGGGGAATTGGTGAACAACATGATCTGCTCTATCAGTGAACTCAGTGAAGGTAGTATACATTTAAAGATTTCAAGATGTAAAACTATGAACATGAAGCTATCTATGTTTTAACAACTGTATTTTAACATCCTCCCACACCTGTCATCTTTAAGCATGCTAACTACTGTATACCCACTGATTAGACTCTACTTTACCAAATCAGCTCTTCTCTTCCCACATTATCTCTTACCTAAAGACCTTCATGTCCCATTTTGCTATTCAGCATTGTTTGCCTACCCTAAAATTATACACACACACATATGCATGAACATAGAGACACACACACACACACATATACACACACACACACACCACTACAGTATATATCCTTGCATTCTCCCTATGTTTAGATATCCCTGCAGTCTTTCTACATCTAGGTAGCCCTGCATTCTTCCTACCTCTTACCTCTTCAGTAACTAATGCTGACTCTTTTCTTGAAGTCCTATAGCCAGTTTGTTGATTCTATTTTTTCTGTTTTCAGGATACATTTAAAGAGCTACTGTACAAACTGAAATTAGTATTATCTTTCAGAAGTAGAGAACTATTTCTTCTTATATCTGAAGTACTTCTTTATTTGCCCTTTAGCTGATTAGAAGATTTCCTACATGACAATATTTGGGGGAATGTGTGGAACAATGCTCTACCTGGAGACTGACGTAGATATTTCTATTCCTCTTGAAACATCATCAGCACTGTGGCATCACTGTTAGTGATATCACAAGCTACCAAGAAGAGCCAATCATCTGCTATAAGATCGGTCACTTCTGATGTTACAGTAAGTGAAGTCACAGTGATGATGAGGTATGAAAAGGAACAGAAATGGTTATGTCAGCATCCAGTTAAAGTAATGCTCTTCACGTGACACCTAATGCTATCAGCTAGGAAACCTAATGAGCAAATGGGAAAAGAAAAAATACTTCAGAAATAAAAAGTAACAACTGACTACTTTTAAAAATTAATAACATACACTGCCTATTTTTCAATACTACTTGCTCTTAATTTAGCCCTTTTTATGTTTGCTTGTGCAAATGTGCAAGAAGCATGTTGGGACAGCTTGGTGGAGTGGCAGGTTGTGGAGGTGATGCAGTGTTTGGCCGATGCCTCCGCTGCTTTTTGGGGCTTGTCTTTGTGGCACCAATGAAGGAGCGCACTTCCTCATTTCAGGGCGTGCCTTGCCTGGTGTACCATTTCAATACACATGGCGACTGTCACCATCCACCTCTCACAGTCCCCAGCAGGCCGACTTCAGGGGTGCCCAATCCCCCTGTCATTATGCCCCCCTTCCCAATTCATTTGCCAATGGGGCAGCCCAATCCCCATCGGCATATGTATGGCTTTCCTGTTTTTGTCTGCCGAGGTGGGCGCCCAATCCCCCTTGGCATCATCCCCCCAAACACAGCACGCTTGCTGATGAGGGGCCCAATCCCTGTCAGCTTCAGTGCTGTCCCCAATCTGCCAAGGGGGGTGCCTAATCCTCCTCAGCATCATCCTCCTCATCCTCCAGATGTGCTTGCTGACAGGGTGCCCAATTCCCCTGTTGGCATATTTAACCACCCCATCACATCGGCATTTTACTGCCACCCCTATTGTGTGCCACACTGAGAGTCCACCCCATTTTGGCTTACATGACCCCCCAAATCATGGGACACACTGAGAACCCACCCCAGTGTGTGTAAAGAAAGAAAAAATGGTCTGCGGTGTTTTTCTTTTTTTTAAACCTGAAACAAAGAATACAGTCCCTCACCATCGGGTCTTCTCCCTAACCCACACCCACTCTCTGCACACTCCACCTCCCCACATCCCCCCTTACCTCATTCTTATCTCCAGAGCCTGGAGTGACAATCTTCAGTGGAGCAGGAACACGTCTGCACTCTTCAAAGCTGACAGTGAACTAAAGAAATGCTGGTAAGCTGTACAATGGCATAAATGGGGTGTTTTCAACTTAGGTGGATATCTCAGGCATTTCTGTGACTTTTGGCCCCAAATTTTCAACATGGGGTTCTTGGGACCCCACCTCATGAACTCAGTCACTGTCATGTCATTATGTCATCCTGAAAGGTGATGTTGTGGTCACTGCATGGAATCACCTTCTGGGAGCACTTAATGAAATGACAGTGTCACTATTCATGAGGTGGGCTCCCAAAAAGCCTGTGTTGCAAATCTGGTGAAAAAATTCCAAAAAATGACTGTGTTACGAGTGTGTGTTGCACAGTTTCCAGGCACACTTGTAACTTCAACAATTTTAAATATTTTCACTCCAGATTTTCAACATTGCCATTTTTCCACACCTCCTTATAAACGGTACAGCAGTCATTTTTCACATCCTGCCTGAAATGTGTTTTTGCACATCTGGCACACAATGGCGTGGTCGCTGTGGAAATCAATGTTCGGGACAGATTAACAAAATCACAGTGACAGTGTTCATAAGGAGAGGTCCCAAAAAATCCATGTTGCTAATTTGGTGAACAAATTCCCCAAAATGACTGTGTTACCAGTGTGTGTTGCACAGTTTCTTCACACGCTCATAACTTTTCCAATTCTTTAATATTTGTATTCAAATTTTCAGCATTGTCATTTTTGCACACCTCCTAATGAACAGTACAGCTGTAATTTTTCATATCCTACCCAAAACATGTTTTCACACCTGTGGCACACAATGGGCACGGTCGCTGTGTGGAATCAATGTTCAGGACAGATTAAGAAAATCACGGTGCCACTGTTCATGAGTGGAGGTCCCAAAATGCCTATGTTGAAAATCTGGTGTAAACAATCCCCAAAATAATTGCATTATGGTTGTGTGTTGTGCAGTTTCTATGCAAGCTCATGACTTCACCAATTTTTTTACATTTTCACTCCAGATTTTCAACATTATCATTTTTATACACCTCCTCATGAACAGTACAGCTGTCACTTTTCACATCCTGCCTGAAATGTGTTTTCACACCTGTGACACCAAATGGCACAGTTGTTGTGCAAAATCACCTTTCAGCTAACAAACTGATAATGTCACTGTTCATGCAGTGGGGTCACAAAAAGGTCATGTTGAAAACTTGGAGTGAAAATACCAAGAAACGCCCAGGCTGTTAGGGTTTTCAACCTTAACACCCTATCCTGCAGAGACTGACAAGCATCAGGGGTGTGACTTGGGATTGTTGACAGTAATGCTTATGCCATTCCACCCCCACCCTGCAGCCAGTGACAGGCCCCGAGGTGTGCCTTAGACTCTTCAGCCCCAAAGTTCACCCCATTCTCCTATGCTGCATGCATTTCAGCATATTTCCTTATGGAGTGTGGTGAGTGTGAAGCCTGAACACCCCAAGGCACACCTCAACACTTGGTGTCTGCAGGGTAAGGTGAGGTGAAATGGCATGAGTGTTATGGGCAATGACCCAAAGGTACACCCCAATGCCAGTTCATCTCTGCAGAGTGGTGGTGGGTCTGGTGTCAGTTCAATACTTCACTGCCATTCCTATTCTGCATCTGTCTAACTCCTGCACTTCCAATGCTAATGCCAGCAAGCAAACATTCGGCACTGACAAATGCTTGTGGAGGCAGTATAGCACAGTGGTCTAAGACTCTGAGCTACAAATCTGGTGACATCCAGCAGACCAGACCTGGGTTTGAATCCCACAGCTTCCACTTGCATACTGTGTGACCCTGAGCAAGTTACTTAACTTCCTTGTGCTCCCAGGTCGCTCCTGTAAAAAAGCTTTCAGCTTAGTGTGCTATACCTGGTTAAACAACTAAATAAAAAAAAAATCCTAATATTAGATACAGGATCTCAATTTGAAACCCAAGTTCAAACCCAAATCCAAAGGCTAAATGTGTTGGGTTGATGGACAAAGTAATTTGGGGCAATTTAAGAAACACGATTATTTTTTTCCAGACTAATTGACCAAAATCCTGAGTATAGAAAATAGTAACTGTAGAGTTGATCAGGCTAGACATCATTAGCTCTTTTGTGGTCATTATACACTGACAAGAACAAGAGCTGAATCCCACCAAGTAACATGACACCAAATATCAGGTTGTAAACAGTACAATACTGTCAACATGTAATAAGCACAGTCTGCATAATTTGCAATCTGCTCCCTGCTTTGCTGGCCAGTTAGAGAAAAGGGGCCTGCAGCTGTCCTTGGACATCACAGTGTGAAGCCAGGTGTTCAGCTCTTTTCCTAGAAACAGTGCACTCAACTGAAGGGGACAGTTGTTGCCTGAATAAAACTCTGGTACCATATGCTGGGAATCCAGCTGTCTGGGGAGGGCGGGCTGAACTTTTCCTCTGGGGGTAGAAGGGTACAGCTCCTGCTACCACACCATCCCCTTGGGCAACCACAGAGAGAAATAGACAGTAGGCAGGAGAGTATGTCTCCAACACTGGCAGTGGTACACATGTGCACATCCATCATGATGTCCTAATGCAAGATGTCCTTAATATGGGAAGGGAGAAAAATGAAGGATCACTCTCAGCTGTGTTCTCTGACAGCTCTGTCACACCCGCAGACCCTGCACCTGTTGATCTGGGGTCTCTCTTGTGATGGGATGCAACACCTTTAGGACCTGCCCTAGCTAGAGGGCCACATCATGGGGCTAATCCATGAAGGTAATGTGGATAAGGCAAGTCCCAGGATAAGGTGGGGTGATGGGATTGGAGTGCAACAGGGTCCTGAGAGGGGGGCCAAGGGCTGGCGGAGAACAAGGCAGACAGAACAAAAACTAAAAGATGGACCAAATTAGTCACCCAGCTGCATAACTTCTGCATTGGGTTATTCATTGTAGGCCAAATGATGCCCACTGGAAAAGGGGATTCTCCAGTTCAGTCACCTGTTTTGTTAATGGCCAGCAGGTGCAATGTCTTGGACAGTAAAGGAGGTCTCATCAGTAGCCCTATGAGCTACAACATTACAGGAGGATTTGTTCACCTCTGCAGAAGGCTCTTCATCTCCAGGAGTGGTATATATTTTAATTTGGTTAAAACAAGATACGAGAGGGCTCACACTATGCCATCAGTGTATTTATTCAATCCTCACATTTCACCACATATGTGTACATTTTTCAGCTAGGCAAACCTTTCTTCAGGGAGGCAATCCATATTTCAATGTTTTGTTACAGAAATATGTGTCCCTGTAACATCTTAAAGGACAAGTAAAAGTGTAAGCAGAAAGTTATACTTCACAGGAGTACTGACTATGATTAACCACCTACTGTACTTCATTAAGTACCTCATGTCATATTATAATGGTACACACAATTCAATGTAATCATTTAATCATATATTTCAATGCCTTCTAAATAAATCAAATCACAGTCCTACTTTGCAGAATATGTATTATAAAAAAAAAAAGAAAGGACAAAAAGAACCTTTCCTAAACTAAAAATGACTACTGCATTAACAAATGCTCTGAAATTCAGGTATTCATTATGTCCAAAATTAAAATGGATTCCCCGTTTCTTGGAATGTATATATACAAAAACTTCTCTGTAAAAGTTTTTTTTTTATGTTAAAACCTCTACAACAAGTTTTTTTTTTTCCCTTTGACATACCATAGAATGGTAGACAGGTAAACAAATGATTATAGTTCAGAAAACATAGAAACATAGACATAGAAACATAGACTTTGACGGCAGAAAAGGACCACTTGGCCCACCCAGTCTGCCCATTTCCCTACCTACTGGATAAGCTGCAGATTCTAGTTAGCCAACAGCCTGCTTCCTGCAACCCCGCACTATAATTGCTTTGTGTCTGTCCTAAGTATGTTTGAATTCCCCCACTGTTTTAGACCCAACGACCTCCTCAGGAAGGCTGTTCCATGTATCCACCACTCTCTCCGTGAAAAAGAATTTCCTCACATTACCCCTGAGCTGTCCCCCCTCTATCTTTAAACTGTGCCCCCTTGTTCTTACACATCTCTTTTTCTGAAAGATGCTACCCTCCTGGACTTTGTTGATTCCCTTGAAGTACTTGAACGTTTCTATCATGTCCCCCTGTCCCTCCTTTCATCAAGGGTATACATATAAGCTCTCTCGTCTCTCTTCATATGGTTTCTGATGTAGACCCTGCACCATTTTAGTTGCCCTCCTCTGGACTGCTTCCATCCTGTCTATGGCCTTGCGTAGATGAGGTCTCCAAACTGTACACAGTACTCCAGATGGGGTATCACCAACTGTCTGTATAGAGGATAATCACTTCCTTTTTCTACTTGTGATGCTCCTTCCTATGCATCCCAGTATCCCCTGGCTCTCTTACTGACTTCTCACATTGCTTACCCACCTTTAGGTAATCTGATATGACTACTCCCAGGTCCCTTTCCATTTTTGTTGTTGTTAGTACCTCCCCTGCTATTGTGTACTCTTCTCCTGGGTTTTTGTTTCCCAGGTGCATTACTTTGCACTTCTTTGCATTGAATCTAAGTTGCCATATGTCTGACCATTCCTCCAACCTTGCCAAGTCCCTTCTCATCTTTTCTACCCCCTCTTGTGTATCAACTCTGTTACAGATCTTTGTGTCATCTGCAAAGAGGCATACCTTTCCCTTCAGACCCTCTGCAATGTCACTTATAAAGATGTTAAAGAGGATTGGACCCAGTACTGAGCCCTGAGGTACTCCACTAGTAACCCCCCTTTCTTTGGAATGTGTTCCATTCACTATTACCTTCTGTGTCCTGTTGTGCAGCCAGTTCGCTACCCAGGCTACCACCCTGGGACCCACTCCCAGGCTGGCTAGAGTTGATTATTAATCTTTTTGTGGGACTGTGTCAAATGCCTTGCTAAAGTCTAGGTAGGCCATATCCACAGCCCCTCCTGGTCTATTACTTTGGTCACCCAGTCAAAGAAATCAATTAGGATTAGTCTGACATGACCTTCCTGCTGTAAATCCATGTTGCTTTGGGTCCTGTGCCCCGCTGGCCTCTAGGTGCTCAACAATTCTTTCTTTCAGAAGTGATTCCATCATTTTCCCTACCACTGAGGTCAAACTTACAGGTCTGTAGTTTCCTGCTTATGCCTTGCTCCCACTTTTGTAAAGGGGAATCACATCTGCCCTCCTCCAGTCCTCAGGTACCATCCCATCCTGCCATGATTTGTTAAAAAGTGTGGTCAGTGGTGTCACTAGGTCCCCCCTTAGTTCTTTTATTTAGCTACATGCAGCTACTGGATACAGCATGCCTTGTAATATTTGGGCCCTAAGATTCCAGTTTGCTTTTTCCTTACCCACTAGAATACACAGGAACAAGCCATGATGCTAATCCAGTTATCACATAAGTGATATACTGTTGTTCCAGATTTTAAAATTCCTATTGGTATTGGGGTAAATTCCATGTTGTTGAGGTGTTATAAATCTAATCTAATATTCCTGAGCCAAGCGATGTTCCTGATTGGTAACTGGATTGGCAATTAATGTCCCAGAGATGGCTGATCCAGCTGCCAGTGAACGTAATATGAGATGAAACATCTTAAATGCAAGACATTCTCATGCCTCACTTTTTGCACCACATCACTGAAGCACAAAAAGTGAGTAAAAAAAAAAAACAACATAAAATAAAACTTGTCATTGTGATTAGACTTATAATAGCAATAACTACCTCAAAATGGGTCATTTCCTTGGATTAACAACCAACTGGAAAGAGGAGCCCCCCCAACCCGTTGCTAATCCCTTGGCAATTATTTGTTTCTTGGTCACTATTATTTAATTGCCATACTGGGCACACTTGCCACATGGTTAATTTCCATGGGGATGGCAAATAAATTTCATAGCAGTATCCATTTTGGGAATCAGTTGAAGAAAAAAGGCACAAGTTTTTCACTGAGAAGGTGTTCTTCGGAGTATCATGATATTTTACACTTTAATTGTACCAATGAGTGTTCTCCACAGAATGTGGCAACTGTAAAGAATAATTTTGATCTGATATGCTTCAGACAAGTATTTTCTACAGGGGCAACCCTTACCGGCAAGCTTATTTAAAGAGAAACCTAGAATAGATGTAAGAATAAATAGCAGAGATACATGATTTTGCAGCTATACGTCTTTATTTTCTTAATCCTGATTTTTCTGGTCCCCATCATCCAGCAATCTGGCTTCTAATGGTGATCTCCAAGCTGCTTCTCAGCTGACCCATCTCTTATCCTTCTGTGGCTTGACCCCAAAATGGGGTCCTCAGGTTGAGATCATCACCCCCCCACTGCTCAGCCTGTCTGAATCTGGAGAGGAGGTGGGTTGGCTGATCAGAGCTTAAGGCTGCTAGTCCTCAGACCTTTGTCCTGATGGTAGTGGGCTACTTATCCATATCTTGTGCCACTGCATGGTGAAGTGTCTGTTTTTTCCACCTTCCTGAGTGTTGCATACACAACTTGCATCCAAGGTGTACTGGCACAAGTGTCTAGGTCACTATCTCAGAACACTACAGTGGTCTGTGTTGCAGCAGCTGAAATAGTGATCCCCCATAAGCTTGGAAGCACTGTCATTGGCAGCACTCATGGTCAGTACACTCCCAGTCATGGGATCTCTGGGCTTGCTTCAGAACTTGAGGTAGCAGCACGGAAGTGCATAGTGCTACTTCTGGGCTACCAGACAGCTCTTTTTATCTTTCTTTTTTTTAATATGCTTTTGCCATGGGGAGGAGGACTGTCCTTTGGGCATCTGCACTCACTAAAGCCTCTCTTACTATCTGTGGAAGTTCACCCTGTAGCTTACACATCCCATGCAGTGCTTAACTACCAACTTCCCAGGCCCACAAAATGTACTTCATTGAGTGAGGCAGCCCTACAGCTTCTTATTGGAGGTTATCTCATAGATACAGCAGGCAGAAGGCATGCAGTGACCCTGGCATCCAGTCTTTCCAACTTGGGATGTGTGTGTGTGTCAGGGGCATCATTATGAGCCAAGATTCTGGCCCCTTTTTCCAACATTCTCCCAGTCCCTCCCATCTTACCATTGGATCTGGAATTAGAAGGAGTGGCACTGAGCTGCACACACTGGCTTCACCCAAACAAGGCCCCTAAACATGTTACCTATTTTGCCTTCACCTTCTGGGGCCACCAAGGGGAAGTGGTGCAACCTGAAATCCCACCCACCCCTCCCCAGTGGAGGAAAGCATCTGCTGTAAAGCTTGACCCCCCATATCTCCAGGCTGCCATGACATCTCAGGTTCAAGAAGGTCAGTCACATTTTATAAAAAAATATTTTTTAGTCTAGCCTAATGGGTCAGAGAAATTGTTGTAGTCAATTACAATTGCTTGTTCCTTGTGGAGCGAATGCTCACATTCTACATGTAAGCCCCGAGCAGTGATGCATGGTTGTGAAGGAGGAGTGGTATGTCAAGAATGCACATGTGTCTTATAGAAGATGGAAGTCTGAGTCTTGTGAACAGGAACCTAACAATCAACTGGACAACTTTCTTTTCATTAACAGTTACAGAAGTTAATGTCCAATCCACACCATCTGTGGAAGTCAGATGTTCCTTTATTACACATGCAGGTGACAGCAGGTATAAAACATTGCAGACACTCAAATCCAAGATAGGAGTTTTAGATGACAAAGTCCCAAAGCATAATATTTTAATCATCACTCTAAGGAAGATAAGGATGACTGCACAGCTGGTATGTGAGTCATAACTTCCGAAGGAAATACTTTATTGTTTTTATAGAAAGGCACTTTAGTAATCAATATGGATCTCAATGGTTTAGTAATCAGTTTGAATATCTCTAATTCCATCCTGCAAAGTAACTGATTTAGTGGCGTGCACGTTGGGGTGTTTGGGAATCTGGCAGAATTGAGAATTGGGAATTGAGCAGAGGCAGGTAGACACAGTAAGTAATCAAAGCAGTTGCATATAGCAAACACAATATATAGAATAGTATATGGTTGAGCATACACAACAAGGCTATGTTGCCATCAAAGGGATGTGGTGATGTCACACAGACCTTGAGAGCAAAGCTCGAGAGGTCCATGTGATGGAATCACATCCCCAAGATGGCAACAAAGCCTTGTTGTGTTTGGGCAGCCATATACTATTTTATATAGTATATGGTTCCCAAAAATGTAGGATGTTTAATTTTTAACAAGGTTCATACCTTGTGAATATTCTCCCACTCACTTGCTCCCAGTCCCTGCTGCAGTCCCCATCCGGTTCCGACACCGAAGATACCGGGGCTTCACTGCTTCCATCAGTCCTGCTCTGTTTTGACCCAGAGGATTAACAGCAAAAGAAATTAAAAAAACTGCCAAACTGATAGTTTGGTAACATGGAGCTGAGTATGGCAGTCCATGTCCCAACTATCTGAATGAATGGCACTACCAACTGCTCATTAAGTACCTCCACCATTTTAGAGTGCATCTTTTGATCAGCTCTGTTTTCAGCCAATCATGTAGCAGCTCAAGGCTGAAAAGTTGTACTAGTGATCTGATGTCAGAACGATAGTTCAACAGCTTTGTTAACCATTGAACTGTTCTACAACAACATTTGGGAAGCCGCTGTTTTCTATCTAAAATAAGCCCTAACCATACACTATAGTAATGGTAGTGGCTGTGTGACTGTGACATGCCCACTAGCGTGTGATGGGAAGGTTCAGGCCCACCTGGTCACTTAAATCCTCTATCTCCATGCACAAGGAATGGAAACTGCGGGTGCTACAACAACTGGAGAGTGAACATCAGACCCAACTAGGCAACGAGGCAACCCTCCTAACACCATAAATGGCAGCGGTCAAGGATCTCCATATGGATGACAAATACCAGAACACAACAACCTGTCCAAAAATGCAGGTTAGTCTGGAGGTAAATCATGAAACACACACATTACAGCTTTTGGTGAGGAAGATGATGAGCAAAAATGTCAAATAAAGAACTTGGTTCCCATTTTGGTAGAACACTGTTGTGAAACATTCGGGATAATAAATATTCCCTCCACATCTGTGGTGAAAGATGATGACAGGAGCAAACAGTAATTCCATGATTGTAACAGCAATCCTATGGCAGACTTTAACAAAGTGCAGTTCCAACCCCACAGAGCAGACACTTGAATGTGGGACAAAATCTCATGGCCTCCTCCACCACTTCCCTGAAATTTCTAACAAATCACAAGCAGCATAGAGGAATGAGATGAGGGGCATCTCTTGCTGTTCTGGCACAGGTGGCTCAGCTCCAAATTCCAGCAACAACTCTGAGTCAACTCATAGACAAACCAACTCAACATAGCTTAAAATCAAACAGATCCACACTACTTGATTGTTTTTTAACAAATGGAAATGATCATTTAGTAGCTAGTGAACTAATATCAGAATCTATTAGTGACCACCATCCCATTTTTGGAATTTGGAAGGCTGGGGGTGTTGTTAAATGTCCTCCTAAAATAATGGAACTAAGAAACTACTCCAAAATAGATGTCTCAGGTTTTAAGTATAGATTATCAGAAGTAGATTGGATTTACTTTAAATTAACACCAGCTGTAGATTGCACACTTGATTACTTTATTAATACTTTTTTGGAAATTGTGAATTCATGTGCTTCAGCTACTGAGTCTGGTTGCCTTACGGGGGTGGTGTTTGTGGACCTAACCAAGGCTTTTGATATGGTGTATCATCCACTTCTGTTGAATCATCTGAGGCAATTGGGACTAGGAACCACTGCATTGGATTGGTTAGGAAACTATCTTTCCAATAGGTTTCAATGTGTTAAATTTGGTAGAGCTCTTTTGTCCTACAGGAGGGTCCAGTGTGGAGTACCCCAGAGCTCCATACTGCTCCTTTGCTTTTTTCACTGTTAATTGATCCTATTTCTCAGGTGACTTGTAACTGTGATGTTTTTATGTTTGCTTATGCGACAGCCAACAAGAAACATACTGGAGAAAATTATCTCAGAGGTGTGTCAGTGTTGTGGGCCAGTGCATGGATGCTTTTATTGGGTGCATCCCTCAGCCACCAATCAATGGAAAAGCTATTGATGACAGCAGCTTCAAAGAGAGCCAAGGAGCTGAAATGAATCTGCCACTGTGATCATGAACAGTTTCCAGGCACACAGACATGTTTCTGTCTGTTGGCAGCAGCTGACAAGACTTCAGCCATGCACATTACAGTGCATAGCAATGTGCATGTCTGGAGTTATGGTTCTAGTCGGCTCTTCAATCAATCAATCAATCAATCAATCAATCAATCAATCAAATCTTTATTTATCCAGGTGATCACCATTGAGCAAGCTCATTTACAAGGTGGACCTGCTGTTGGCAGGGAAAATTGTACAGTTACATATAAATTTACATAATACAAAAGGAACAACATGTTTACAATACGGATAGGAGCAGAGTATTTACATTCCAAGTCACATGTACAAGAAAGATATACGTAACACAACCTGAACATAATATATATATATATACAGTTCCCACAGGAGCAGGATGTGTATGGATGTCATATACAAACCATAGAAGAAAAAAGAAAGATTATTTATATTCCTGTCCAGTAGAAACATGTTACAGGCCTGGATGGAAATTCCTAAGCTATGGAGGTGCGCATAACAGTGTGTAAGCCTTAGGTAAATGTGGCAGAAGGGGGGTGGTGAATAAGAGGGATGCAGAGGGTGCTAAGGGCAAGTGGGGCAGAAGAGGGGGAGTAGTAGTGGCAAGGGCTCATTTGGATAAGCAGCTGAGACTAGTGTTGAAGAAGAGAGGAACAATAGTCAAGCTGCTAGGAGCGATAGAAGCAATTACAGATTTCAGCAAATGTTTTGTCATAGAGGGTCTTAAAGAGGGCAATACTGACAGGTGAGCTAAGTCTCAACGATTTTTGTATCCTATTCCAGAGAGTAGGCAGGGCATAGCTTATGGCGGCCCTTCCAAAGTGAGTGTTGGCCCTTGGGACATTCAAAGAAATCTGCGATTCACTTCTTAAGGCATAGTTCCTAATAGGACTAAAGGGGAGACAGTCAACAACGTATTGTGGGAGTTTGTTGGTAAGGACTCGGAGTGTCCATAGGGCTGCATTTCTATAATGCCTGTATTGAAGGGAGGACCACCCTATGACTGCGTATAAAGAGCAGTGATGTGTGGAGTATGGGAGGCTGGTTATAAATCTCAGTGCTCTATGATATAATACATCCAGTTTTGCAAGATATGAGGCAGGGCAATGGCCATAAATGAAGTCGGAGTAGTCAATTAATGAAAGGAATGTAGATTGGACAAGCTGTCTTTTTGTGTCTGTGGTCAAGAGGCATTTAATTCTGAAAAAAAGACCAAGTCTCTGCCTCAGTTTTTTCATTAGTTCTTCTGTGTGTTCCACAAAAGACAGCTTGTTGTCTAGCCAAATACCAAGGTATTTGAATTTAGTCACAAATTCAAGACTTTCTCCTAATAAGGTACAGATTGATGGTAATGGACTAGCGACAGCAGAGTAAGCCCCTGGGCCTGATGGTGAGAAAAGAATGGTCTTGGTTTTTTTTTGCATTTAGTAGTAACTTTTTACTAAGGAGCTGGTACTGCAGAGTATTAAAGTCAGCTTGTAACTCAGTGCAGGCAGCTTCAGGAGATTCCTGGCTTAAGTAGAGCACCGTGTCATCAGCAAACAAGTGAATACTGACATCTTTGATGCTTACGTCCAAGCTGTTGATACAAATGGCAAACAGTAATGAGTCCAGAATGGAGCCCTGGGGGACACCTCTTTTTATCAGTTTAAGTGGAAAAATTTCTCCATCAGCCTTAATTTGTTGCTGTCTATCAGAAAGGTAGTCTTGGAACCATCCCAGTGCAGTTGAGCCAACGCCTATAGTTTTTAAGGTGGAAAAGAGCAGGCAGTGGTCGACAGTGTTGAAAGCCTTACTGAGGTCCAGAAACATGGCACAAATGAATTTTTTGTTGTCTAGATCCCATTGCCAGTCATTAGTAACTTTGCCAGTGCCGTAATTGTACTATGCCTAGCTCTAAAGCCAGACTGCATTGGGTTGAGTAGTCTAGCATTGTCTAAGAAAGATGTCAGCTGCGTATCCACAATTTTTTCCAGAAGTTTTTAAAGTATGGGAAGAAGGGAGATTGGTCTATAGTTATTTAGGTCACAAGGGTCCCCTGCTTTAAACAGGGGAATGATGTGAGCAGTTTTCCGTGCCTTGGGGATGGAGCCATGTGCTAGGAACAGATTGAATAGGTGTATTATAGGTGTAGCAAGTATATGGTATGCTACTTTCAAGAAATATGGGTCGAAGGAGTCGGCCCCAGCACTTTTTTTAGTATCTAGTCATAGAAGAAGATCGTCAACTTCTTTTATGGTGGTAGGTGAAAAGGAGAAGTCCATGTTATTGCAACTTGGTTCTGAAGGCTGGGTGTTGGTCTGAGGAAGAAGGCTACTTACAGCTGTGTTATCAAACGCCAAGCCAGCAGTGGCAAAGTCAGTGTTGAAAGCCTGCAGTATCTCTAATTTGTCGTTAATGATAATATTATCAGTGGTAATTTTGGAAGGAAGCGCACTTCCTGGAGAGTGGCCAGATATTTCTTTTATGGTGGACCAGAACTTGGTAGGGCAGTTTGACACAGAGAGTAGCTTGGTTTGATAAAAGTTGCTTTGGCCTCTCTGACCAACTTAGTACAGACGTTTCTAGATGCCCTGAAGAGACACCAGTTTGCGTCGGCATGAGATTTATGAGCCTTTCTCCAGAGGTAATCTCTTTTGAGTAAGGCAGCCTTCAGATCCGGTGAGAACCAATGACAGGTTCTGGCTTTTATTCATGCTTTAACCAGGGGAGCATGGCTGTTTAGAGCGCTGGATATGATTTCATGAAGAACATCATAGGCATCGCTCACTGACTTAGCCAGGTAGAAACTCTGCCATAGCAAAGAGTTTTTTAGATCATTGAAGTATGCAATAGGATTGAAGTTCCATATGGATCTTTTAGTGGAAAACTTTGATGTAGGTAGAGGTTTGGTAACAGTTCTCATGCCACCAATAAAGCAGTGGTCACTAACATCCGCTAAGAGGATACCAGCATGGGAAAAGGAATGAGGTCTGTTAACAAGGAAAACATCCAGGAGGGTGCTTCTCATTGGATATTTTTTTGTTGATGAGAGTAGGCTCAGTAATAAGTTGAGTGAGCCCATGAGAGTCGCATAATTGTTTCAGGGGTAACGAGACCTTAGTCAGCTAATCATAGTTAAGGTCACCTAGTATGATTGTTTCCATTGGAGTAGTATCCAGATGGGATGACAGGTGCGTCAGAAGTTGCAGTCCTGCTGCTGGGGGTCTATAGCAGCCTATGATGTGGAATGCCACTGATTGGGAAAGCTCAATTTTAAGAGACAGGCATTCAAATCCACAGGCAAAGGAAGTAGTATCTAATATAGATACTGAGAATTTGTTTTTAACATAAATGGCTACTCCTCCACCCCTGGTCTGCCTGTCGGTTCTGAAGAGGAGGTAGTTAGGGATGTTTACCTCTCTGTCTGGGGTGGACACCCGGAGCCATGTTTCTGAAAGCATGAGTACATCTGGTGCAGTATGAATAATCTAAGCCTGGACTGAATCAAGCTTCTTTAAAAGACTACACACATTAGTATACAAGAAGCTAATTCCTTTCAAAGTTGTGAGTTCAGAAGGAGATGAGAGCACTTTCGTAAGGCCAGGGTTAAGTTCGACATCACCTGAGCATAGGAAGTAGAAGGAGCACAATTTTCCTTAGGGCAGCAAGGAGAAGTTTAAAGGCACAAGTCTTTCTACGTCTGGTATAGGTTTGAGTACATGGGTCCAAAGACTGAATCATCTTATTGTGCTTCCCTAGGGATACATATCCTAGGATCCCTGCAGAACAGCACCAAACCATACCTAGTTTGAATGGATAGGGTATAGGACCACGTAGAGGATATTGGTTAGCAGTTCCACTTCAAGGAGATTCCACAAACTGTGAGGGGATTAAAGGCATACAGTGGCAGCATAATTTGTTCATAGTGTTGGTATATGGGGAGATTAACATGGTAGAGCATGCACCTTTGTTGGAATCAATTCTGTCAGGTTGCCTAACCACATAGGGTATTATACAACAGCTGGTGAATAAGTGTAGCCAAACAAGGCCTGTCATCATTGCCCTTTATGTAAGTAAGGAGCGTACTGCAGTAGCTTCTGCTATCTAAGTTATATAGGTCCCAGGGGCCGTTATTCCATATGCAACTGTTTGGGGAAGTTTAAAAATGGAGTAATGCAAGATAAATGTATACCGCCCTTGGCTAGAGAAAGGAGAGAGTAGCTCAAATTAATAGTGGGGCAACACAAAGGCTAGCAGTCTGAGTGAAAACAGCTCAATTAGCAACTGAAAAGCCTGCAATTTCTTTGGCACCTTGCAGTCTGGAGAGAGCTACAAAGTCACAAAGGGACTGTAATACTTGGTTGCTGGGAACATTTTTAGACAAAAAACACAGTTTTTTGGCAAATCAGTTACAGTTCAGTAATTTGTAGTACAATTTTCAAATAAAACAGTGCCTTAACAAGACAGGATATGCTAGACAGCAAGACAGGATTTGCTAGTCAGCAATAAGCAGACCTAAAGTACCAAAATGGTATGTCTCAGTAAGACAGAATGAGATAAAGCTGCTAGAAGGCTTAGATGCAAAAAGGGGATGGGAGGTATTGCATTTGTTGACAATAAGTAACCAATAAATTGAAACATCTGATAGGAGTGGGCGGAGACTGTGTGCATTTAAAGGAGGCCTGGGAAGGGAGGAGGGGTGGGATGAAAAATCAAGGGGAAGTTTGCAGAGCTAGCACTAAATCAGTGCACATACAGTTGGAGAGAAACTGCAGCGGGGGGAATGGTAAGTTACTTTACACAGGCCAAGCAGAACTGGCTAAATTAAAATATATAAATTAGAAGCCGAGTACAGGAATGCAGGCTTACATTAAGCCACACGTCTTGGGTGTTCCTGTCTCAGGTGAGTGATACCAGCCAATCAGGGAGCTCCGTACAGGTTTGGAGCCAATAGTGCTACCCTGAGAAGGTGCTGAGATTGAAAACAGCAAATTGCAAGTGATGATCCAGTTCAGCGTTCACACAGCCCAGAGAAATTGTGGAAATTTTTCAATCATCATACCTTATCTATCTCTTTGGGGGGTAGGTGGATCAGGCTCCTTGCACCATAGAGATGCTATGGCTGGATCATGACCACTGCCCGAGGGGGCCAGTGGCACCTGTAAGGAAGGAGACAGCAGATTTAATTTTGAGCAGATGGGGGGTGTCTAAACAGAGACACACAAAGAGAGCTGAGCATCAACTTGAAAGACAAGTCAGGGGGCAGTCTCAGACAGAGACAAGGCGCCGGCTAACTCGGGAATCCAAAGCAAGTACAAAATAACAGAAGGATGGGGGAGGGCAGGAGGGACTGAACAGAGACAGAGACAGAGGAGGACAGGGAGACAAAGGAAGATGATTAAGAATGAAAGTCAAGAGCAGAAGCCTTAGACTCAAGACAGAGGCTACACAGATTTCACAATTCACTGAATTTTCAAAGTCCATAGCAGTAAGCATGTAAGCCCAGTGCAGTCTTAAATAGGATTAAAAAAAAATATATTAACAAAGCCAATAAAACTTTTTTAAAAACTCAGTTCAAGGCAGTGTACAGAGTGAAAGCTTAACTGGGGAAAAATCAAGGGGAAGTTTGCAGAGCTAGCACTGAATCAGTGCACGTACAGTTGGAGAGAAACTGCAGCAGGGTGGGAATGGTAAGTTACTTTACACAGGCTGAGCAGAACAGGCTTAATTAAAATATATAAATTAGAAGCTGAGTGCAGGGATGCAGGCTTACATTAAGCCACACATCTCGGGTGCTCCTGTCTCAGATGAGTGAGACCAGCCAATCATGGAGTTCTACACAGGCATGGGGCCAACAGCGCTACCCTGAGAAGGCACTGAAATTGAAAACAGCAAATTCCAAGTGACGATCTGGTTCAGTGTTCACACAGTCCAGAGAAATCATGGCAATTTTTCAAGCGTCATAATTTATCTATCTCTTTGGGGGTAGGAGGATCAGGCTCCTTGCACCGTAGAGGTGTTATGGCTGGATCGTGACTGCTGCCTGAGGGGGCAAGTGGCACCTTATCTATCTCTTTGGGGGTAGGTGGATCAGGCTACTTGCACTGTAGTGGTGCTATGGCTGGATCGTGACCGCTTGCCAACGAGCACTCTGTCCCCCTTGCTCCACGTGCAACTTATTTGTTCGGTGTGCCTTTCCTGGTGAACCATTTCAGTATATAAATAAATGAGCTGTGGTATGGCTTTCCACATTGGCAGCTCCTGCTTCCCAACACACACTCCCTGGGAAGCTGACATTGAGGTGCCCAATCCCCATGTTGGCATGTATCCCCATTCCCTTCATTAATGTGGCACACTGAGAGCCCATCCCAGTGTGCAAAAATAATTTTTTATGTTTCCAACACCGGGATGCCCACTTCTGGTGTCAGATGTGCCCCCTCCCCTCAAACCCATCTATATTATTTGACAACATTGGGGGTGTCCAATCCCTGTGTCAGCATGTATCCCCCTTCCATTTAACTGTGGCACAGTGGGAACCCACCCCAGTGTGCCAAAATAATTTTTATTAATTTATGTTTTTTTGGATACTGAGTGCCCACTCCCAGTGTCAGATAACCCCCCCAACTGCCCGAATATTTCAAGTGCTGACACTGGGGTGCCTGATCCCCATGTCGGCATCCCCCCCCATACA
This sequence comes from Neoceratodus forsteri, assembly GCA_016271365.2. Taxonomy (NCBI): domain Eukaryota; kingdom Metazoa; phylum Chordata; order Ceratodontiformes; family Ceratodontidae; genus Neoceratodus; species Neoceratodus forsteri. Next base: position 84,078,072 of record CM057453.1, read on the forward strand.
CACACACACTATTGTGGCACATTGGGAGCCCACTCCAGTATGCCTAAATGTCTGTAATTTTTGGTAATCTGTAAAGTAAAGAAAACCATCCCCCGAAGTCTCCCCCCCCCATAAAAAAGAAAACAGTCCTTCATTGTCTCCCCATTATCCTCTCCCCATCCCTACCTTTCCTCTGTGGACCCCCTCCCTGCATTCCCCTTACCTCATACTTACTTCCGAGGTTGGGAGCAGGATCTTCTATGGACTGGGACACGTCTGCTCTCTTCAAAGCCGACCGGCAAACTGAAGAAATAACAGTAAGCTGTATAATGTGAGTGAATGGGGGGGGGGTTACTTGGTCCCAAAAGGTGATTTCACAGTTGCTGCATGGAATCACCTTTTGGGACCAATTAACAAAATGACAGTGCCACTGTTCATGAGGTGGGGACCCAAAAAACCCATGTTTTACATTTGGTGAAACAATTCCCAAAAATGACTGCGTTACAAGCGTGCATTGCGTAGTTTCTACACACGCTCGTGACTTCACCAATTCTTTATATTTTCACTCCAGATTTTCAACATTGACATTTTTTCACACCTCCTTATGAACAGTACAACTGTCAGTTTTCACATTCTGCCCAAAACATGTTTTCGCACCTGTGGCACACAATGGCACAGTCGCTCTGGGAAATCAACTCTCTGGACAGATTAACAAAATCACAGTGGCACTGTTCATGAGGGGAGGTCCCAAAATGTACATGTTGAAAATTTGGTGAAAAAATTCATAAAAATGATTGGGTTACGGGCATGCATTGCTCAGTTTCTATGCACGCTTTTAACATCGGCAATTTTTCAAATCTTCACTCCAGATTATGAACATTACCATTTTTTCACACCTCCTAATGAACAGTACAGCTGCCATTTTTCACATCCTGCCCGAAATGTGTTTGTGCACCTGTGGCGCTGAATGGCATGGTTGCTGTGCGAAATCACCTTTTGGGATTCAGTAACGAAATGATAGTGCCACTGTTTATGAGGTGGGGTCCCAAAAAGTCCATGTTGAAAATTTGGAGTGAAAATACCAACAATCACCTGGGGCATTAGAGTTTCCAACCATAACACCCCACCCTGTAGAGAATGACTGGCATCGGGGGGGGTGACTTAGGGTCGTCGGCCATAATGCTCACACCATTCCACCTCCTCCCTCACCCCACAGTCAGTGACAGGCATTAAGGTGTGTCTTGGTGTCTTAGGCCCTAACGTTCACCCCATTCTCCTCTACTGCACCCATCTCAGCTTCTTTCCTTATGGAATGGGGTGAGCATAAGGGCCGAAGACTCCAAGGCACACTGCAACACCTGTCAGTGTCTTCAGGGTGAAGTGAGGTGGAATGGCATGAGCATTATGGCCAATGACCCAAAGGCACACCCTCAAATGCCTGTCAGTCTCTGCAGGGTGGGGGTGAGGGATGGCATTAGTTTAATACTTCACTGCCATTCCTGTTATGCATCTCTTTAACTCCTGCACTACAAATGGCAATACCAGCAAGCAAACATTCAGCATTGACAAATGCTTATTTATTTACAGCCCCCACACTTGTTCCTTTGTTTTAACAATCTGCACAAATGAGAACAGGACTGCTGGTGTCTGCCAAAGTTAATGTACAGGATCAATGGAATTTCTTAAAACTGAGGCTAATGGTAGCAAAATGGGATGCACCATTCTTATTGGCCAGAAGTGACAGAGCACTTTTTGTCTGGATCTGTCATGGGTATCAAATGATTTTACAGAGTCAGGTGAATAACACTATCATGTTTAAATTACTCAGACATTACAAACTGTATTTGTCAGGAAAAAATAAATAAATTAAAGACAGAGAGATTGAAACATCTCTTTATAGTAGTAGTTACTTAAACATAGAAACATAGAAACATAGACTTTGACGGCAGATAAGGATTGCTTGGCCCACCTAGTCTGCCCATTTCCCTACCTAAAGGATAAGCTGCAGACCTTATTGAACCAACAGCCTATTTCTTCCTACCCCCCACAAAAATTGCCTTATGTCTGTCCCATGCATTCTTGAATTCTCCCAAAGTTTTAGACCCCATAACCTCCTCAGGAAGGCTGTTCCATGCATCCACCACCTTCTCATTGCCCCTGAGCTGTCCTCTTCTATCTTCAAATTGTGTCCCCTTGTTCTTCACATCGCTTTTTCCGAAAGATGCTACCCTCTTGGACATTGCTACCCTCTTGGATTATCGCATTTCCTTATCTAAACATTGCATATAAAATAAAAAGTGTAGGGGATGTGTTGATGATTCTACAGAGAACACAGTATCATGATGAGATACTATGATGCATGAAGAAAAAAGGAGCCCATTAAATAATCAAGTAAGGGATCTCAACAACGCAGCTGTGACAAAGTTTCACATTTTAGGCATTGAAAAAATCTTCACCACATTCAGGATATGTGATTAAATCTATTCCACACACAGTTTCCATCTTCACAACAAACAGGTCATATGAGAAGAACCCAATACCAAGTGTTGGCCATACAAGCGTGACTAAATAACACAAACAGTAACCCAAGAACACCAATTTACTACAACAACCAGAAAAAAAAAAGAGACTATAAAAAGGCATTGGAGTAACATGACACCAGACAAAGTTACTTAAAAAAGTCTGTAAACAAGCAAAGAAGAAACCCAAGCTAAAACTGGTGTACACTGGATATTTAAAGAAGCAGTAAGTATATTGTAAAAGCAGAAGTCTGGTGATCTTAAAAAAAAATCCTATACACAACTGAAAAAATGTCTACAACATATTAAACAGGCAACTTTTAGATCAAAGGGAAAAAAATCCTACCGTATTTGGTCACTGCAGCAACTACGTGTATAAACAAGTTCTACACAGAACCAAACACAACAGTGCTGATGCTGCATGTGGTTACTTTTTCTGTGTTGGAGCTGAACATGGTGACTGTAATTACTGCAAAAGGCAAGAAGAGACTAAGCCAAAAGCAATAGTATACTTTGTTATAGAAATGCTTCGGCTGTAGGCAAGCCCCTTCCTTCATTGCCCACAAAATAGTAGGACTGTCTAGATTCAATTCATAGTCCTGAAACAAACATGATATAATATCTGAATTAATAGGCAAGGCAATACAATGCAATTTTATATATATATACGCATATATGTATATATATATATATATATATATATAATATATATATACTGTATATACAGTAGCACCCTATCCAGAGGGTTTATGGCACTTCACAGAAAATAGTACAAGAAAATAAGAGATCATATAAATATTTCAAATATATAATAAGTAAACCAAAATAATAATAATGATCGACAAATCATGTTTTTTTATTTACAATTTTTGACCAGAAAGGCACACTAAGCTGAGGCTTGTTTCCAGTGTGTCCTGGGAGCACAGGGAAGTTAAGTGACTTGCTCTTAGTCATGCAGTATGCAAGTGGCGGGCCAGTTCTCCAGGTCTGCAGCTCAGTGCTCTTCACCACTATATTACACTGCCTCCTACAACACAATTAACACAGTAAACATCAAACACACTGACATATGAACATACGAACATATGAAATTTGCCAGCAGATAAAGGCCTAGAGGTCTAGCAAGGCAGCTCGGATGTGCAGCTAGCAGCCCTTATTCTGCAGCTGCCCCTCCCTTCCACCCTTCCCCTTCATTGACCCTCCCCCTTATCCTGTCTCATCCCCTTTTGAAGCAGTCCACTGTTTTACTGGATACCACATCTGCAGATAGTGTATTCCACCCAGCCACCACCCTTTCTATAAAAAAGTGTCTCCTCATCTCCCTCCTGAACCTTCCTCCCTCCAGTCTCATATCATGGCCCCTGGTCTCCCTCCTCTCCCTTACTTTGAACAGCTCCTCTGTACCTGTCTTACTTATTCCTTTCATGTACTTAAAGGTTTCAATCATGTCCACCCACCCCTCCTCTCCTCCAGTGAGTACATGTTCAACTCCCTCAGCCTCCTCTTGTATGATAAGTCCCCATCCCCTTGATCATCTTTGTCACCCTGCGCTGTCCCTCTTCAGATATGGACGCTAGTACTGCTTGCAGTACTCCAGGTGTGGTCTAACTAATGACCTACATAGTGGCAGAATCACCTCCTCCTTCCTCGAGGATATACCCCTTGCAATACAACCCAGCATTTTGTTGGCCTTTGCAGCTGCCTTCCTACACTGTGCCGAGTTGTTCATTGACCCTGTGATGAGCACACCCAGATCCTTCTCCTCCTCTGTCTGGGCTAGCTGCACTCCCCCTAGCTGGTAAGTCCTCCTTGGGTTCTTCATTCCAAAATGCAGAACCTTGCACTTTTTGGCATTAAATCCCAGTTGCCAGGTGTCTGACCAGGTTTCAAGCTTTGCCATATCATCCTGCAACCCCTGCCATCCCCCTAGGTCATCCACCACTGCTCCTACCCTGGTATCATCAGCAAACAGACTGATCTTGCTCTTGATATCCAATGATATGTCTGTAATGAATATCGCTAACAACACTGGTCCCAACACCGAGCCCTGTGGAACACCACTCGTCACTACTTTTGGGTGTGAGAGCTCCCCACCCACCACCACCCTCTGTTGCCTTCCCTGAAGCCAGTTCCCTACCCATCTCACCAGCCTTGCACCCGCCCCTGTGCATTCTAACTTACTTCCCAGCCTTCCATGTGGCACCGAGTCAAATGCCTTACTGAAGTCCAGATACAGGACATCCACTGCATGGCACCTGTCCAGTTGCCTAGTTACCCAGTCATAGAATTCCACCAGGTTGGTTTGGCAGGATCTGCTACATATGAAGCCATGCTGTCTGCTGTCCTGTAGTCTTTTGGCCTCTAGGGAGGACCACCAGCCTCTCCTTCAGGATAGTCTCCATTAGCTTACCCATGATGGATGTGAGGCTCACTGGTCTGTAGTTTCCCGGTTCATCCTTGGGGCCACTCTTGTAGAGGGGCACCACATGAGCCATCCTCCAGTCCTGAGGTACACACCCTGAATGTAGTGAGGCATTAAATAAGCCTGCCAAAGGTCCTGCAAGGGCCTCTGCCAGCTCCTTCAGTACCCTGGGGTGGATGCCATCTAGGCCTGGTGCCTTGTCCACCCTCAGTGCCTTCAAACATGACTGAATTCCCAAATAGCAAACTCCTTAGGTTCAACTATCTCAATGTGCTTGTCTGAACAGATACGACTTTAACTCTTTTTATATAGCTGTACTGGGGTGAACTCCTGAGATGGTTCAGTAATGATTTCCAGATAATGAGGGCTGTCACCAAGAAAGCTCTGTTACCAGATTGTTTGAGGTGAGATCTGAGGATGGCCAACAGCATTCTCCTTGGTTTGGTAGAGGGGCAACCTACAGCAAAAAAGGCTAAGAGATCTTTAAAGGAAAACACTACAAATGGGGCCAGAGGATGAGTCCCTCCAAGGGAGGACAATACCCACCCGCCAGGCTCGGGGAGCAAAAACATATAATAGAAACAAATAAGGCATAGCTTTTCTCAGTTGCTACAAAAATGCCTGATTAATGTTTTCAGACAGTAACACTTTTTTCAATTACCTCTGGAAGCTTTTTTAATTATATAAACAGTGACCCTCAACTTCTACTTTCTATTGCTGGCAACCAGTATCTCATGAGCAGCAGTGAGCTTCCCTAGCTCACTTTATGCTATTATGTCCTGCTGATCAATAGCAGAGTTATCAAATCAGCCTTTGATAAAGGACTATTCAGTCCAAAATGCGTCATTTGGGAATAAATATAGAGTGGTTTTCTGTTCAAAAAATTGTTTTAATCTTGAAATTTGCTGCAGTGGTGTCCTGTTACAGTGAGATGGTGAGTGCTGGAAGTTTTTTTATGAAGTATCTAAAAGAACCCAAATGTCCTCTGTTGTCTGCAGATCATCACTATGCAAACCATCTTCCATTTCTTGTTGCTGACACCTGGTACTGGAACATGCAGTCAACAAGGAAGAACAGTGTGACACAGAAGGTTAATTCACGGATGTTTCTTCGCATAGTCTGCGCTACTCTGTTTGAAGTGTATGCAACAGTTCCTGATTGATATAGTCAATGCATTCAGGGGGAATGCACACATCTTTAGATCTGAATCCTGCAGTGTTACCAAGACATATAAAATGGCTGATCCAATGTTTTTACATCTATCTGCAATTTGTCAGAAACATCTCTATCACTTCCTTAATAAGTATTGCATTCTGCTTGTGCTGCTGCTGAGATGACTCAGATGAGCTAGTCATGTCACCACCACTTCGTACACCACCATTGTCATTGTCATTCTAACTAGTGCCACCAGTGCTGCCACCTCAATGATCACCACCACTAGCATTGCTTTGTTGGGTTATGCAGACAGTCTCAAATAATGTCATGTGTGCTATTCAGATAGACTCACAAGAAAAGGATCATGCAAAGGGTTATTGATTCAGCACTGACATCTTTCGTGGCATGTTTGTAAGGTCTCAGAAGCAGCACACACCACTGCACCTGGGACAGATATTCCCCACAGAATAGATTGTCGAATAGCCATAGCCTGGAACACAGCTTTATGTTCCATCAGCTTCTGCTCCATAAAAAAAGATACATTTCTAACTTATCACCACATCTTTCATTTCAGCCAGTCAGGTTTTAATAGGAGCAAAGACCTCACCATTCACATATGCCAGTGCCATTATTGAGATAGACACTAAACAGAGCATAAACTTTGTACTGGGGGACATTTTTCTTTATTAAAGGACATTTTGAAGTAATTTTTTCTGGGTACTGGTGGGGAACGGAAGGTGGTGGGGGCCAGAGGCGTGTTAGGTTGGGGTCTTCTATATCAATTGGGTCTGGTTGTGTGGGTGGAGGTGGGTGTTTGTTTGGCTCACGGGGAATAGGTATATAATACTGATTATTACCAGTGAAATTTCCCAGAACCGAGCATGGGAGGAGGGTGGTAGCAGGGGATGGAGGAGGGGTTATGATGCATAAAAGTGTGTGGGAGATGGGAGAGGAGTGGAATTACATTATTGTGTAGAGGAGGTATTGTTTGCATTTTAAGGACCACAAGGACTGCAATTGCTGCATTTTACCCCAGTGAATTGCACAAATTTGTCTGGGTGGACTACATAAAGTTGCCTAATTCACCTGTGAATTGGTAACTTATGCAACTTCACCAGGCAATTCACCAAGCAAATAACTACATGAATTGTGGTTGTTGATAAAGTGAAGTTGCCGAAAGTCATGAATTTCAACAACTGTACCCATCTCTACCCAGAGATCTGGCTAAAAGGAGTTCTTCAGATAGGCAGGTAGCATGGCCAAAGGTTAGAAGGAAGTCCTTGCCTGTGGACCATGGATGAAGTTAAAACAATGGAAACATTTCTCTGATTACAATTAGAGTGGAATCATTTAGATTATGTCCCCTCACCTATATCTTTTACATTTCTGTGGTCTGTTTCCTCAATATGTTGTCACTCATAATACTGTTTGTGATTCAGCTGATCACATATTGAAGATATTCCTAGCTGGGTGGACCTCCCTCAATCATTATTCTTACTGCCTGTGGTGTAGATTGAATGCTGCTTGCCCTTCAGATTTATTAAAAAGGTTGGCAGGATTTCCTGTTTGCTCATCAATATAGTTAATGCCAGATATAACAAGTGTATATACAGTGCAAAGATGCCATATATAATATTTAAGTAAACAATTCCTTATGCTGTTACTACTCTCTTCTGGAAATACTGAACTAAATAATGGCCCTCTATTCTTAAAGTTTTACTCCTTTTGACTTTGTTAAGTCAAATGGGTTAAAATTCATGGTCCTCAACATTCGTAATATGCTATGCAAATTGAACACATTAAAAGTTTGGGTTGCCCATTCAAACACAGATGTGTTTCTGCTAACTGAAAAGTGACTTAATTCATCATTTGATATTAATATGGTCTCCATTCCAGAGTACTATGTATACAGGCAGGATAGCTCAACACATGGTGGAGGAATTGTTCTTTATGTAAAACACAAACTGACATCCTCCTTAATTGCTACTATAAGAGAACTGAATTTGAATGTATTGCAATTTCTATATCCAACTCAGACTAAATTGATTAATATAATTGGCTGCTATAGACCTCAGGCAGGTCTGATAATCTACAGTATCTATCCAAAATTGCTAATGATAATAAAAAAACCCTTTATTATGGGGACAAAAACTTTGACTATCTAACTTTAAAGTCAAACAAGCTAAAGAGGTTGTGTGATAAATTTGGTTTTGTACAGCTTGTTTCAGAGCCTACCAGACCCATCCAAAATAATCCCTCACATTTGTCTATCTTAGATATTATTCTTACAAACAGACCTCAGAAGATCGCACGGCTGTCTTTGATAAATGAAAGGCTTGCCTGTAGTTCGGTGGCCAAGCAGCCAGCCACTCCCACTTCCTAAGCTATATAAGCAGTTCCTCTAAGCCTCACTGTGAAACATTTTTTCTTTGCAGCTGGAGGCTATGTTGGTTTGTCCTCTGAGCTGGCTGGGGCTTACCCCCCCCCCCATTTGTGTCTGTCTCTGCTGGACTTCGGTGCTTGTTTTCTTAGTTCTGGTTTGTATCTTTCCTCTGGCTGTGTGCTTCCCTGTGTTTTTGTTTCTTGTTTTTGGGCCTTCCCTGTTTTCTGTTTTGCTGTGTTTTTTTTTTGGTGGGGGGGGGGCTTTGTTCTAAACTCCTAGCATACTGCTACTACAGAGCTCATACTGCTTGCTTTTAGTTACAACTCTCAAATTACTTGCATTGCAACTGCAAACCTACTCAGAGCTTATGCTACTGCTTTCAGTTACCTACAATTGCAGAGACTGTTGTTTACTTTATTTATTATTGTACCCAGTGCTTGTGTTTTTTACACTATGCTCACCACGCTCAAACTACTGCAATGCAACTGCTATTATTATCTGTGTGTTGCAGATCAACCTTAGCTGCCCGTGTTGCATACTTAATTCTTTTCACCTGAGCTTCACTGCACTGCCTGGCTACACCTGCCTCAAAACATTTGTCTCCATGTTTCATTGCAATTACATTTCTGAGGTCAGCCAACTAAGCCCCTGCTGAGGCTGTTAATATAGCTTGTTTTTCAGTCTTGCCTTGCTTCTGAAAATCCTCAGTGTTTGCCTTGATTTGGTTATTCATGTCTGGCTGGCTTGCCCCCCAATCAGAACTGTTTAATTGCTATACAGTATGTTATGCACTTCCACCTACCACTACTACTGCTTACTGACCTATCAGGTCCACACTTGCTTACTCAACCGTTACTCCTTGCTTACACAAACCATTGCTTCATGCCTACTGCCATCCCTTTGACTTCGCGGCCTGGGATTCTGCTGCACTCAATCTGCATTCGACCTTGCAAGGTCTCAGCACTCAATGCTCATTATGATCTCAGCATGCTGTGCTCATTCAGCTCACCAGCTTTTCAGCTCTCAATCAATTTCTGGGGCATGCCAGCCATTCTATTTTGGCACAGGGTTCCTGCAGTCTATGGTCTCACTCTGCTTTAAGTCCACATCATTGAGTGTGTCCAACTTGGGGTGGGATCCTTCTCACGTGGCCCATAGCTGGGAATGTCCTTGCCCCAGGTTTGGCTTTAGCTGCCTGCTACACAACAGCAGCTCCTGGTGTAGAATTTAAGACTAGCAGTGAAGGGTGGTTATGATGATCTCCTTTGGCTCTAGTGTCTCACTGTAGTGTTTCCCTAGTGAGGCACCTTCACTGCATCCACCCTACGACTGCCTCTGGTTCACCTGGCTTGATTTAGGGTGGGTAGACCAGGTGAGTGCCTCAGCAGTTGTCGCTCTCCTCCTGCACCTTGGATGCACGTATTGTTGCAGAGTTTTTTCGCAACCTTCCATGGCGTTCCTGCTAGAGGGTTTGTGTGAGAGCCTTCCTCCAAATTGGAATATTTTCCTCCTCCCTTTAATTGGGTTTTCCAAATTGCAGCTGCAGAGCCATCACTAAATAAATTATCCCAAGCCTGGAGGGAAGGTGACCTAGGCCTTGGATCCCCAGAGATTTCCTCCTCATAGGGTTTTTTTTCTCTCCTCCATTGCCTCAGGTCATAACACTTAGTTAGCTTAGTTGTTTCCCTTAGTTTCTTTAGGTAGGTTCTGTTGTTGGATGGAGGTGGAGGATGTCCTGCTGTTCCCTCTCTCCTTAGAGGATCCCCTACTCTCTAAGCAAACCATCAGTATCCTGCTACACAGCCTGGGCAGTCATTACGACAACTAAGCATCTCATTGCATTATCAAACTGCCTATACTTCTCTATTACTACGTTACAGTTACTATTCCTATGTCACAGTTGCTGCTTGCTCATATGCTCATGTTGCCTCCATTTGGGGATGATACTACATTTTTGGGGGATTCCTAAGGTACCTTTACCACGGGAACTGTCCCATTGCACTTCTGGGGTGGAACCCTCTCCAAGGGTTCCTTGCCTTCGTACCCCTACAGGGTGGTAATTCCTCTGGAATAGAGACTGCGAATGGCCAAAACCAAACTAACACAGTTGCACAAGCATAACACTATACTGGCTATGTTGGTCAGTGAAATGAAAGGCTTGCCTGTGGTTCGGTGGCCAAGCAGCCAGCCACTTCCACTTCCTGAGCTATATAAGCAGTTCCTCTAAGCCTCACTGTGAAGGATTTTTTCTTTGCCCCACCATCCTCCCCTTCTCCTCCAGCAGAAGCACTCTTTCCTTAGGGGGATTCCTAAGGTACCTTTAGCCACGGGAACCATCCTGTTGCACCTCTAGGGGTGGAACCCTCTCCGAGGATTCCTTGCCTTCGTACCCTACAGGGTGGTAATTCCTCTGAAATAGAGAGTGCAAACGGCAAAAACCAAACTAACATAGTTGCACATGCATAACACTATATTGGCTGTGTGGGTCAGTGAATTTTTTTTTGTGACCATAATGTGGTGGTTTATGCTAGAGGGGTTAAAAATTATACAGTAAGCCTTCATTAATTTTCAAATGCTCATTGACTCATTTCACAAAGCAAGAATATCCCCATGGTTTACTAGTTAAATTAAACAAGCCCTGAGGGATAGCAATCTGTATTGGACAGAAGCTAGATCCTCCAAGGCAGAGCAGGACTGGATGACTTTCTGGCAGTGAGAAATCATTGTACAAAGTTAATTCACCTGACCAAAGCAAATTATTATTTGGCACTGTTGGATAATAATGAGAACAACCCATCCAAATTCTAGAAAGACATAAAGGACATGGGAGGAAGGTCAGCCCCTTCATCACTACCCAGGCAGCTTCAAATTGGAATAAATTATGTAGAGACAAACAAATAATCAAGGAGGAATTGAACATGCATTTTGCTTCTGCTAGGAATGCTTTTGAAAACTTGCCCATAGCCAGGATCACATTACCTTCTCCAAAACTACCTAATCAGACTCCTAATAGTTCAGACCTATTCCAATTCCAGCAGTTCTCCTTTCTGCAGGTGGAACAACTTCTTCGGAATCTTGACCCCCCAAAATGTGCTGGTGCTGATAACATTGAGCCCCTCTTTTTGAAAATGGGTTACTCAGTCCTAACTGCTCCTATAATCCATCTTTTCAAGTTATGGATTGCATGTTGTGAAATCCCACTACTATGGAAAACTGCTCATATAGTTTTGCTATTTAAATCAGGAGACAAGGCTTTTTAAGTAACTATCAGCCCATCTCCATTCTACCAGTCCTAACAAAATTGTTTAAAAACTGGTAAATGAGCAGATTAGAGAATACCTTGATAAATTTAATATCATTATCCCATACAATCAGCTTTTCGAGCTCAACATGGTATAACAACTGCACTAGTTAAGGTTAACAGTGATTGCTACACTGCTGTCAACCAAAAATGTACTAATGTGGCAATATACTTAGACCTTAGCAAAGCACCCTATACTGTGGATCACAATATTCTACTGAATAAACTCACAGATACTGGCATGGGTTCGGATGCTGTTGCCTGGTTCAGGGAGTACCTTTCTGGGAGAGGCCAGCAGTTAAAGATGGAAGGATTGTCTTCCTCCTCTGCCCACATTTGCAAAGGAGTACCACAAGGATCCATACTGGGACTATTGTTATTTATGATTTATACTAATGATTTCGGTGCATACACTGTAAATGCAAAGGTGCATTTTTACACAAATGATACTGTTCTCTGTGCTGTGAGTCCTACTTTAGAGTTGGCTATGAATGTCCTTTAAGAGGCATTTAAATAATTCCAATTAGTGTAGGTGCCTCAAAGCTTCTTCTAAATGCCACAAAATATAAGTACATTATACTGTCTTCCAAATCTGTTCTGCCCACCCCCACAGTAGACTTTACAACTCCCAGAGGTGAAAGGTTGTAAATGGTAGAATCCTTTCATTATTTGGACATGTGTCTGGATAACAACTTATCCTTTATTGTGCATATTGAAAATCTCTGTAAAAAGGTAAGCCACATGATTGAATTTTGTTATAGAAATAAATTCTGGGACTTCCAGTGTGGAGAACTGCAAGATGGCAGCCTGAGGAGTGAGCTCCATTGCCCACCTGCAATATTTCTAAGAGATTGCTGTTTATCACCACCATTTTTGATCAGCTGCACATACTAAATACCTTAGAGATTCTGGAGTTACTGTTTGGAGCCCATGGTTTCCAAATATCTGCTGTTTTTCTACATTATTGGACTGTGTGCATCATCAGGGTCTGGTGGTGATGGAGTTTTTGCTATGGAGCCTACGGAGGTCATAGTCAATAGACAGGACCTCTAAGATATTTGGGCAATCTTACATACATTAGTCCAGGACAGTCCAGTAACAAACTCCTCTGTCTCTAAACTGGAAGAGTGCATGGAAGAAGCTGAGCAGTGAATTGCCACAGTGGAGCTATTCATGATGCAGGTAGACTCTGCTTTGGTCCGACAGAATGACAAAGTACTAGCTCTTGAAGAACAGGGCCACCAGTTTACTTTAAAAGTCGACAACCTCGAGAATTGAGAATGTTTAAATAATTTTTGGATTATAGGACTGCTGGAGGGGACTGAAGGGGATAACATCCATCAGTTTCTACAGACATCCTTTCCCTTAATTCTTAATCATGCATGGGACTCTTCACTTGAGATTGAGCAGGCACATCGGTCCTTGGGTCCTCATCTAGCTAAGGGTTCCCGTCCCCACTTGATCCTGGTCTATTTCTTACAATTTTCAGTAAAAGAGCTTATCCTTCATTTGGCCAGGCAGAGGGGACCCTTGAAGTGGAACGGCCATTCCATTTTTATATTGTAGGACTCTCGAAACTTGAAATGGACCAGAGAAAGGCTTTCTCTGCCCTAAAGAAAGAGCTGTCGGCAAGGAGAATTACTTTTAATTTACATTACCCCGTTGTGCTTAAAGTGTGGTGGGATGAGAGGTGGCATCGATGTAACTCACCACAAGCTGCCCAGAACTTTATTTACTCTTTAACTAAGGTCCCTCATCTCTCTTCAAATCAGCCAGTTCCTTCTGCGAATCAAGATAATATGGTTCATCAATTGAGCAAGTCTGTTTTGAACCTGGGGTCTAACTCAGAGATGAGCCTGCCCTCCTCTACATCAAAGGTGTTTGCTGAACCTGATGTTAAGGCTGGTGAGTGGTGTTCAGATGGAGGATACTCAAAGAGACAACAGGAGGTGAGGAAGCGTGCGGCTTTGGAAAAGTTAAGCAATTTGTCTTTATCTGGATTGGGCTCAATGGTGAGGACAGTGGAGTACTCTCCTACCCCAGACCCTAACCACCCAAGACTATCCACTGGGCTTCAGGGTCTCTCTACTGATCAAGATCCTTCATCCGGCAGATGTGACATGGACTGGGCAGAATACAGGGAAGAGGATCTGATTGTGGCTTTGCAGGTTGATAAGGAGATGGAACCTCTGCCACTCAGTGATGACTCAGGGCAACCTGCTCTGCATATCTTGAATGCTTTGAATCAAAGCATGATGAGGCAGCCTGAGCTTTCTATAGTTAGCAAGCCAACTGCTGTTTCTGCTACTTAAGGTATGACAAATGTTAAGCACATTTAAGGTGACTTTCTTGGGGAGTTGTGTATCTCGACCTCCTCTCAGGATTGTTTCTCTTGCTTTGGACTGCCTGCTGAGGATTCTGCAGAGCTCCAATTTAATGCAGTGGGACCATTTTCATTTTTGGTGAATTGTTTCATCTCATGGTCACTTTGCTGTGCCTCCTGTTTACCTCCTGGCACTTATGAGGTATTAAACCCATGTTATTAGCCGCAGTGGACCTTTTCATGTTTTTTTTTTGGACATTCTTATATATTTGATGCTCCTGTTTGGGGAAATGCTTTTTGTTTTTTTGAGAAGGGGGTTCTCCATGTAGCATTGCATTATTGGTTATGCAGCTTTGGGCTTCCTTTTGGGGGTCCTCCTCATTTTCTTGATGGTATGGGGATGGTGGCTGATTAATAGTTCTCTGTTCTAGCATGGTGGCAGGAGGAAACAAGCTTAACTAGGAGGGCAGATGTAATGACTATGCTGCCCCCCTGCACCAGATAAGGAGTGGGTGGTCATTGGTGGGGAGAGCCACTGGCCCTCATGTACCTGTTCCTTATGCCTGATAGGGGAAATTTGGGGGTTGGATTGGGTATTTTGTAACTTGGATGGTCATTAGTAGTCTGTTGCCTTATTGGAAAGGGAGTTCTGGTATAAAAAAGGGTGGGATATATATCTGGTCCTCTTGGGGTCCAGGTTGTTGGAATGGTTCTTGGTATTCCTGCCTTATTTGGGATATGGGGTTCTATGGTTGTGGGATAGGGGTTGTTGAATTTGTTACTGTTTCGAAGGAGCTCCACCTTTCTATATCTATGGAGACTATGGAGTTGAGTGTTTGTAGTCTTTGATTTTTTATTTTTGTTTGCTATATTGCTGAAGATAAGCTGGAAAATGATTTTTGGCACACATAACATTAATGTCTTGGAACATTCAGGGTCTAGACATCCCCGTGAAATGTAAAAATATATTTTCCTTTCTGAGGTCTTCTAACTGTGATAGTTATTTTCAGTAATCCCACA
Organism: Neoceratodus forsteri; assembly: GCA_016271365.2. Taxonomy (NCBI): domain Eukaryota; kingdom Metazoa; phylum Chordata; order Ceratodontiformes; family Ceratodontidae; genus Neoceratodus; species Neoceratodus forsteri. The sequence continues at coordinate 84,093,174 of CM057453.1, forward strand.
TCTCACAGGAAGATGTGAGGTGTTTATTATGGGGCTGTACTGGTAGGGCATATTCAAGTTCTTATAAGTCAAAAAAGAAAGGTGTATCAATATTGATTAGATGAGGATGCCCATTGGAGGTAGAAAAATGGGGAGTAAATAAAGATGGGAGGTGGGTTATGGTGCTGAGTAAAGTGAATTTAGTACCCCTTCTTTTATTTATTTATTTATTTAGACAGCAGTTTGAAAAACCTGTGAGCCATAGGCTCATTTACAAAGGTACCTTGTCACAGTAAGACAAATGAAAATACACAGTAAAACAGTATAACACAGTATAACAGTAACTTGAGACATAGATACAAACAAGCTGGTACAGGTAGGATTAATGCAAACAATACCAGAGTTATGTTGTCCTTAGCAGCTTAGTAGTAAGCTTTGTCATAAGTATTGAGTCGGCTTTGACTTAGTGGCACCATAGCCTGGTGTTAACAAGGTGGTTCCGTAAGGACGCTTTTGAAGCATGATATAGTTGGAGCTTGGAGATGGAGGGGGCAGTGTTGAACCAGGAGGGGCCCTAAAGCTGAAGGCTCTTTGGCCATGAGAGGTCCGAGCTCTAGGGATAACAAGAGAGGTTTTCCCAGAGGTCTGGGTATTAACTAGTGGGACAGAGCGGCGGATGGTGGTGGTCAATCCGGGCGGGGATAGCACAAGGAGGGTCTTTTTTGTAAGGGTACAGGTCAGATATTTGAGGCGCTCATCAAGATCAAGTACCAGCACTTTAGTGTACAGTAGACAGGTGTTTGTTATCCTAGGTGCCCCAGTAATTAACCTGCAGGCCTTATTCAGAGTAGTGCGAATTTTATGGAGTGCGGTCTGATCAGCAGCACCATACACCGGCAGTCCATAGTCCACTAGGGACAGGATAGAGGAGGTGACTGTGAGTCGAAGAGCCTCCGAGGGGAGGCAGTGTTTATACCGATGTAAGATGCCCAATCGGATATTAGTAGAAGTGGCTAGGGCAGCGATGTGTCCATGGAAGGAGAGGGAGGGGTCAAAATGGATCCCTAGGTATTAATAGGAGCAAACTTGTTTGAGTTGGAAAGAGGACACAGAGTGAATGAGGAGTTTGAAATTGCAGGACTTGTTTTGAGGATGAGTGAAGAACATGGTTTTTGTTTTTTTAAGATTTATCACCAATCTATGTTCCTTGAACCAGCCCTATAGCGAGTCCTGGAGGGCAATAGGGTTACGACTTGAGGCAAAGATGACTGCATCATCAGCGTACAATAGAATGTTCCCTGAGCAAGAGCGTGGAAGGGTGTTAAGGTAAAGGGAGAATAGTAAAGGGCCCAGAATGGAGCCCTGGGGAACCCCAGAAAAGATGGGACAGATGTCTGAGTAGGTCCCATTAATTTTTACACGCTGTGAGTGGTCAGACAGATAACTGGTGCACCAGGAGATAGGCCCAGCAGCAAAACCAGAGAGACTAAGGCATCAAGAAGGAGGGGTGGGAGAAGTGTTGAAAGCTTTAGAGAGGTCAATGAAGACCGCACCAGCCAGAGAACCAGTGTCTAAGGAGGAGTGGAGAAAGTTGGAGAACTCTAGGAGAGCTGTGTTGGTACTGTGGCCTGCTCAGAAGCCATGCTGCTCAGGATATAGGACATTGTAGGTGGAGAGGTAGTCAGAGATTTGAGAGGCCACCACTTTTTCCAAAGCCTTGGAGAGAGGAGAGAGAATGGAGATTGGCCGATAGTTTCTAGCCACAGTCCTATCACCACCTTTAAAGATAGGGGTGACAGTGGTGGCTTTCCAGGCAGTTGGAACCTTCCCCAGCAAAGAGAGTGGTTGATGGCTAATGTGGATTGGGGTAAGGACTGTGTCTAAGACCAGCTGTAGGATACATGGATTCAGGGTGTCACTGTCTGCATTTATTACCTTGAGGGCAGTGATAAGGTGCGCCTAAGTTCTTGAGCAGAAACACGCAGAGGAGAAAATAAGGATCTAGAAAGATTTATGGCAGGCGCTGGGGAGGAGAGTCAAAAATTTGTAGGGAGGATAGGGCTAGGTCAGTGAATGAGGTATTGAGGTGGTTGGCTATGAGGGCTGAGTCTGAGGAGACTGCCCATTAATGTTGATCTGGGTGGGTGGGGGGAGTGTGCACTCCCATTTAACTGTTTAATGTTATCCCAGAAGGTTCTGGGGTTCCCCCATGAGGCAGTGAGTGAGGACCAATAGTGCTCAGACTTGACCTTTCTGATGGCCCGAGTGCACTTGTTTCAGCGGCAGCATATAACTGCCTGTCACTGGGCTGGCCAGTCTCAATGGCACGGTGCCATAGGTTGTCCCTATGTTTGAGTTGGTGGATCAAAGCTGGGGTTACCCAGGGGGCATTCTGCCTTTTAGAACGGCGGGTCGACATTGGGGCAAAGATATCACAGGCATTATTAAAAGTTTGGGTAAAGAAGGAGAGAGCTGTGTCGATGTCAGGAGTTGCCTGTGTAGGAGACCAGTCAATTTGGGACAGAAGTTCCTTAAGTTTTATCAGTCCACCAGGTATTAGACGCAGCCGGCATGTGTTCTGTGCTATGGGTTTGGGAACTGAGGATGACCAATGGAATAGAATGGGGGAGTGATCACTGAGAGAGTCTGGGAGGACTTGTACATTGGGGATCCAATTAGGGTGGTTGGTGAGTACCACATCAAGCAGGGTACTGTAGCCTCTCTTGGGGTTAGTCCTGGTAGGGTGGGTAACTAGTTGCATTAGGTCTATTGCAGAAAAGGAGTCACGGGTAGAGGAGGAGGAGGGGATAAGCCAGTTGACATTTAAGTCACCCACCAGAATTTGATCAGCGGAAGGAGGTAGTGAGGAAAGGTATTCTGTAAGAGAGGCAATGACCTGTGTTTGGTCCCTGGGGGGCACGTATGCAGTAGTCAGATAAAGGGGTCCCTTTAAAGGGTCAGAGGTTAGTTTCAGCATAAGCGCCTGGGCCCTGGAGTCAAGGATGGAAGCAAGCAGGGCTAGTTCGGGGAGAGATTCCTTGACATAAATAGCGCAGCCGCTGCCCCATCTCCCAACATGGTCAGACCGGAAGAGGGTGAAACCAGGAAGGGAGACTAGGGAGTCAGGGGAGGATTTCGACAGCCAAGTCTCAACCAGAGCAATGACATCAGGGTTAATTGATGTGACCAGGCATTGTAGTGAGTCAAACTTTTTTAGGAGGTTACAGATATTCATGGAGACTATGCATAGGCCTGTGGTGCTAGTCGGGGAGCTCCTGGGAACTGGGCCAGGGTTTGGATGAATGTTCCCTGACAGGAGTAGTAGCATGAATAACACCCTGGCTGGGAGATGGTGAGAAGTTTTCCTACAATCGACATGAGGGGGGGAAGGGAGGTTAAGGGAGCAGGGGGTGGGCAGGGTGGTACAGGAAGGGAAGGCAAGAATAAGAAAACACCCAGATGTGCCTGAGGCAAGGAGGAAGCTAGGGGGAGGGCAGGGAGGACTGAGACACACAGAGGTCCCAAGGGGCAAGAGAGCAGGTTCAGGCACAAGGGGAGGGAGGGGTGCCAGGGCACAGAGCGGAGTAGCAGATGGGTAAGTGGGCAAGTGCACTGCTAGTGGGGATAGGCACAGGCAGAGTGTGAGGCAGGGCCAATACATTGTGGTGAGCAAGATCCAAGGGAAGTAGTACTGTACAGGTAGGAGGAGAAGTAGCGAGGAGCATAGGTCCCTCTAGTGGCCAGCAGGTATAACCTGCAAATGGGAAAGTGGGGAGATAGGTTCTGGGCAACAGGACGGATGTCACCGGATGTGACGCCATGGGGTGGATCCTTAATTGACAGTCACCCCTGGGTGGGTGGTTGGGGTGGGTTGGGCAGATGGCGCAAAGCGTTGTCAGGCTAGCACCCCCCTGCAGGCGTCCAGACGAAGAGACGAGGCTCTCTTTACCTTGAAAGTAATCAGGCTGGAAATTCGGCTTCCTTAGCTTAATTATTTGCTTAATTTATACGCACGCAACAGTGACTCGCCAGAGTTTTTTTCTTCACTAGCACAATCTATCTCAGAATCATACTAGGTCTCATACTAGATAGGTTCAGAAGCAAGGGGTCCAGAGACCCATAACTGTTTCTGTTTTTAATAAGCAATTTCAATGTGTTGCCACTTAATAAATTGTTATCTAATCACCTTTTGAATGTTTCTTTGGTTTCACTTATCACCACCTCCATGCACAGGCTATTCCATGGGTTGACTATTCAGCACGTATAGACATATTTCCTGTTTGTGTGTTTATAGTACCTTCCTTGAATTTGTAGTAGATGACCTCAATTGTTACCTTTTTCATTTTTAAAATTCATACCCAGCTCACACATCATGTATGGATCTTGTATAATGTCATACATTAATAACAAATCTCCTCTTAATCTTCAGAGTTCTAAAGGCATTACATTTAATTCTGACAGCCTTTCATCATAAGTTTTATTCTTTAAGTTGTTTATGTTATTTGTGCATCACCTTTGAACTTTTTCAAACAATAAACAATCCTGTCATTTATAAGGAAACCACACCTGAGCAGCATATTCCAAGTGTAGCCTGACATAAGCCCTGAATAATGGCATCAGAACTTAATTTTTTTTTTGAAAATGGTATGCCCCTCCCATGCTTTTATTTTTGGGATGGGATTTTAATTTGGTTCAGAATCTGGTTATGTATAGGGACCCCGTTGGAAGAGGTGTCCCTTCCCATTACAAGCCAGGGCAGTGTTAGAACAGATAATTATGGATTTTTGCTTAATAGATGGTTGGACAACTTTCCACCCTGGCACTCTGGATTTCACTTTTAGGTCCCCCAGATTGTATTCCTACTGTAGACTTGATTCCTTTTTGTGTAGTGCCTCTGTGGCATCTGACATTTTGGAGGTGTGGCACAAGCCAATTATTTTGTCTGACCATGCCACGGTTGGTTTAGTCTGGTGTCCTCAATGGGTGACAGAGAGAACCCCATGATGATGGTTCAATTCTGCTTTGCTTGATATGGAAGATTTTAAACCCTGGTTATCAGGTGAAATTGAATTATTTTTTTCTTCTAACCCTTCCCCAGAGATCTCCACATTTACCTTGTGGGATGCATTTAAGTCATTCATTTGGGACCTAATCATTTCCTATGCCTCTCATGTTACTAAGCAGTGGCAGCAGGTAATAGACACCCTTATGGAAAGGATCAGATCTTTGGAAGCAGAACTTTATGCCTCTCTGCTAGATACGTAGACTGTAATCTCAAATATTTTGACCTGTAAAGAACAGCTGAATGCCATCTACCACCAAAAGCAACCTGTGCTTTGTTTCTTATGCATCAAGCACATTTGGAATTGGGAGACAAGGTGGGTAGGCTTTTAATTTATCGGTTAAAGAAAAAAACTATGGAGATGTATGTTCTGTGTTTACAGAAGAAGGGGGTGATCTCATTTCAGATGCACAGCAGATGGTCGAGGAGTTTTGGGAGTATTACGCAAAGTCACAATCATCCTCAGTGACACCTACCCTAGACCAGTTTGAGATGTTCTTCTCTCATTTCACCTTGCCATGTTTGACCCTGGAGGCTGTAGCTTCTATGGATGTGGACATTTCCCTTTTGGAAGTACAACAGGCCATTAAAGCCATGTCTTCCGGTAAAGCACCAGGCCCTGATGAGCTTAGCACCAAGATTTATCAAGATTTTGAGCCTCTTTTGGCAGGTTGTCTGGCAGAGGTGTTTACCGCTATTGCAAGTTCTGGTATCCTATCTGACACTATGAGGAAGGCCACTATCAGTGTCCTGCCTAAGTGTGGGTAAAACCCTGCTTTCTGTAGTAAGTATCACCCAATCTCTTTGCTCAATGTTGATTGCAAAATGTTTGCTAAAATTTTGGCTATGCAGTTAGAGTGGATTCTCCCCTCCTTAATTAACAAATCACAGTCATGTTTTTTTAAGGGCAGGCAGGGCAGTGATAACATTCATGTGGCAATCAACCTTATTCAGGTGGCAGTTCAGGGGCCAGACTCAACAGCTGTAATAGGGTTGGATGTGGAGAACATGTTTGACTCTATAGAGTTTGAATATCTCCAGTATGTTCTTGGTAAGTTCAATTTTGGTCCCAAATTTCGTCGTTGGGTTAGCTGCCTATATTCTTCACCTAGGGCAAGGGTGCTGGTCAATGGGGTTTTGTCAAAATATTTTTCTTTGCATCAAGGTACTAGGCAGGGTTGCCCCTTGAGTCCTCTTCTATGTCTCCTAGCTGTGGAACCTTTGAACTTAGCCATCAGCCAGCATCCAAAAATTTGGGGAATCCCCATGGGCCAGATGAGGTACTCTACATTACTTTATGCTAATGATCTGCTCCTAATGCTGACTAAGGTAGAAGTGTCACTGCTGGAGGCTTGGAAGATCATAGGCTCCTTTGGGGAAATTTCTGGGCTTCAAATAAATTGGAGAAAAACAGAGATCCCCCCCCCCCCTTATTTGGGGCAGAACCTGCTTGGACCTCTATAGGGCATCATACAATGCACTGGTCTCCAGAGGGAGTGACAGTCCTGGGAAATTTTATTTCTGGCAACCTCCATAGCATGTATTTGAGAAATCTGTCCACAGTGTTGAACGAGTTGCAGCTCGATTTTTGTAGGTGGAAGCAACTGAGTTTGTCTCTCATGGGTAAAATTGCCACAATTAACATGATGGCATTTTCCTGAATTTTCTCTAAACTTTGTAATTTACTTCTCCAAATTTCACAAAGGATTTGGGCCAAAGTAGATAAAATGTTCTCTGACTTTATCTGGGAGGGATATCCCCCCAGGTTTAGTAGGAAGACTTTACATGCTCCTGGAGTTGCTGGAGGGTGGAACATGCATTAGTTGTGGGCATACCACCTGTACTTAGGGATTAAACAAGTGTTGCAGTGTGTCTACCACCTCTCAGTGCTCCCTGATGTGGGTGGATATTGAAGTCATTAGTAGGGGATTAATCTCTGGCTGTTTTTTTGACAAATCCTCAATTTTCTGTTCAGTTGGTTACTTTCCCGTTGTATTTGTCTAGTTAGGCATGGAGTAAGTACTGTAAAATGTTGGGATGGGATTTCTCTTACTTAGGCAGATTTGAACATTTATGAAACAATCCTGCTATCACAGTTGGAGATCGGATGATTTTTTTGATCTATGAGACTCTCAGGGTATCTGAGTTATCGGTGACATAACCGATGCTCAAACAGGCCTCTTAGTATAATTTGCCAACCTGCAAGCTATGTTTTCTATTCCTTCCACTTACTTATGGAGATATTTTTAGTTGCAGCATGTATTATTTTCAAAATTTTGAAAGTGTCTTGTTTAATACAGTCTCCAGTCAAGAGGTTTATATAGCAATGGTTTAAGGCCTCCAAGGGCCGTCTTAGTTTACTGCATAAAGAACTGCAAAAGAGATTTCTACCAGACTGGGACCCTCACAGATATAAGTTTGAGGGGGATTTGGGTTATTGGACAGAGGCACATAGAGCCTTTTCTGATCTCAATCTCCAACTGATTCAGAAAAAGGTGCTGAGAACATGGCACCATACTCTGGTTCAGTTGGTGTGGTTGGGGGTTATGAGCTTAGATTTATGTTGGTGTTGTCTTCAAGTCTCTGGGACAATATTTCATATCTTTGGGATTGCTCCTTAGTAAGGGGTTGGCAGGATGATATAATCCTTTGCTTGGAGCACACTCCACAGTTACCTATCCCTAAATTCCTTCTGTTTTGGATTATGGGTGATCCCTCTTTGTTAGATCAATCAATGGTGATTTACAAAGGGTTTCTCTTTGCAGATGCATTGGAAGCCAAGAGACTATTGTTAATGCACTGGAAATTGGTGTAGGTTCCATCTATTTTTAGATGGAAGCAGGCTTTATCGAAGGTGGCCTCATTTTATAGAGTAATGTTTTGGAGGAAGAATGCCCTGGACCATTATCATAAAGGGTGGGATAAGTGGGTGGCCTATGTGAAAAGAGTTCATAGGGATCTAGTAGAGTGTGGTTCAGTCATGTCCTAAAGGGGGGGTTGGTCCATTCTGGTGTTTTCCTTCTGGGGGTAAGGTGGATGTCCCTAATGTTCAATTTATGATGTAGGTTGACTTCTGATATACTGTTATGACCGTTGAGAGGGTATTTTTTTTTTCTTCTTTTCCTGTCCGTATTTATGATGGTTTTCTTGATGTTGTAATTTGATGTAAGTTGGCTGGTCTATTAATAAAATGTTTCTATACCAAAAAAAAATTCTGTTTTAGTCCCGAGGCATGGAAAAGACTTGCTCAGATTACCTTTCTCTCCTTATTAGACTATGGTGATATTGTGTGCCTAAGTACCACTGTTTCTCATTTAGCTAAACTAGATGTGATTTACCATAGAACACTCCAAGTAATTACTGACTTACATGCCAAAACCCATCACTGTCTCCTCTATACAGAAGTGGGATGGACCTCAAATGAGATCTGAAGGCTCAGGAATCTACATTTCTGGTCTGTGAAAGCTACACATAATTCATTGCCTTCCAACATGCATAGCAAGTCTCCTTTGGAGAGCTATGGCACTGTACAATCTATGAAAGCATGCGATTCTGCTTGATGTCCCAAGGCACTCTTCAAAATTTGGTAAGGTGGCCTTTAGCTGGGTTGCCCTCACAGCTTGGAATGCCCTGCAGGAATTACTTAAACTGAATTCATTAGTCAGTCCCTCTTATTTTAGGTTCTCTTTGGTCAATTTTGTGTTGGCAGTTGCATATGCTATTAAAATGCTATATAAACTATGTTTTGAGAAACGCTACATTTCTTTGTATTTTCCTTGCTGTAAAACCTATATTTAATAATTGCAGTTGCTGCTTGTCTCCATATTTAGAATACACCTGCTGACCTGTATTATGAATGGATTTTTACCAATGTATTATGTGTACAGTATTATATGTGCTGTCATTTCACCTTTTTGTAATGTTGCCTGTCCTAACCAGGACCTCTGTGTAAAGGAGCATTGCTCAATGGAACTTCTTTCCTGGTGAAATAAATACAAACTAATTCAACATGGTATGCTTCTAGTTGTGAGAGCCCCACCAAGAATACCTTGTACCTCACCTTGGAGATCCATGGTAGTTGTGAAATTTTTAAAAGTGACATAAAAACGTCTTAGGATAATGTTGACAAAGCAAAAATAGAGAAGTTTAGGTTACTTATGGTTCTTCTGCAGTTTACAGCTCTGAAAGAAAGCTATGAGATATGGAAGTAAGTAACAAATGTGAGCTTACAGCTATGAGGTGAGCACTGAGATTGGAAAGCCTATGTAGAGGTTCTTGGAAGACAGGTTTCGGCAGAAGTAACACAATCTGCAACAAAAATCAACTTAGAGACATTTCCAAAGATAGAAGACACTGTATGAAAATCTGGAGTAACAGCATATGCATAATCCTTCCTGAGTAAAACTGAATAATATCACAGGGATTGTCAGGGTGGCTGAACTGTTGAAGGAACTGGAAAACAAATGCACAACAGATGTCTGTGTTTACAGCCTACAGTGGTGCCAAGCATCAGGCTCCATCGTGATATCCTGATACTACTGCTGTAATGTCCTTAGTCCCAACCAGATATAACATTTGGTGTCAATGTTTTTATAGTCTATAAATATACAACATTGTCTGCAGGACTGTAAAAGAATCAGCAGGTGGCATTTTACAGAAAGAGGGCTGTGTGTGTGTGTGTGTGTGTGTGTGTCTACAAGCCTTTTTCAGTAGCTTGGGGGCTATAGTGGTGATCTAGCAAACTGTAACATGACAGGCAATTTCAAAGTGATGCTGAAACCTCAGGCAGCTAAACAAACAGCAAAACCAACCCACTGTACAAGCAAAACAAAACAAGTGCATTCAGTACAGTTGCAGGTTTGAATAAGCCTTTACTGCAGAATTCACAAAAGCAATTTGATGAACAAGGAAGAGGCAGAAGGCCTCAATGCATTGGGGAGTGCACTGTTAATGGCTGCTGTTGTGAAATTTGGAGTTAAAGCTTTTCAGACCTGTGACCCATTTCAAGGGCAAAATCAAAGCAATATCTTTGACAGTTCTCAATGGTTCCTATCTCAAAATACTTACTGACATGACTAGGCTTGAAAGAACCTGATACTGGGCACCACTGTGTGGCACGGGGTCATTTTGCTGCACAGAAAAGCCACAGGGCAATTAATGCCACAAGCATAAGGGCATGTGCTACAATATCGTCGGGCAAAACAGCGACGAATACAGCACAGTGCACACCCTTAAACTCTATGGGCGTCCTTGTTTTTTGTTGGGGGGGCTTTGCCCCCCACAACCCCGGGATATAAATAACAAACTCCATGGGGGTTGTGGATTTCAGGGATGGGGAAAACTCTGTCGGGGTGAAAGTTTGTTTAAAAAAAATAAAATACTACAGAAAGTTGCAGCATGGGGAGATCTGGGGAGATAGAATTTGACAGCAGATAAGGACGGTTTGGCCCACCCAGTCTACCCATTTCCCTTCCTAATGGATAAGCTGCAGATCCTAGTTAACCAGCAGCCTACTTCTTTCTACCTCCACCCCTTAGAATTGCCTTATGACTGTCCCATGCATGCTTGAATTCAGCCACTGTTTTTGACTCCACAACCTCCTCTGGAAGGCCATTCCATGCATCCACAACCCTCTCTGTGAAAAAATACTTCCTTACTTTACCTCTGAGCTGTCCCCTCTATCTTCAAATTGTGTCCCCTTGTTCTTGCACACCTCTTTTTGAAAGATGCTATCCTCTTGGGCTTTGTTGATTCCCTTGAGGTACTTGAAAGTTTCTATCATGTCTCCCCTCCTCCTTTCCTCGAGGCTATACATATTAAGCTCCTTTAGTCTTCTTCATATGTCTCTGTGCAGACCCTGCACCATTTTAGTTGCCCTCCTCTGACAGTTTCCATCTTGTCTATGTCCTTGCAGAAACTGAGTCTCCAGAACTGCACATAGTACTCCAGATGGGGTCTCACCAGCTGTCTGTACAGAGGGATAACAGCTTCCTGTTTTCTACTGATGATTCCTCTCCCTATGCATCCCAGTATCACCCCAGCCCTCCTTACTGCCCTCTCACATTGCTTGCCCACCGTTAAGTCATCTGATATGACTACCCCCAGGTCCCTTTCCATTTTTGTTGTTGTTAGTATCTCACCCCCCCATTGTGTACTCTTCCCCTGGGTTTTTGTTTCCTAGGTGCATTACCTTGCACTTCTTAGCATTGAATCTAAGCTGCCATACATTTGACCATTCCTCTAACCTTGCCAAGTCCCTTCTCGTCCTTTCCACCCCACCTTATGCAACAACTCTGTTGCAGATCTTTGTGTCATGTGCAAAGAGACATACTATTCTTTCCAATCCCTCTTCAATGTCGCTTATAAAGACATTGAAGAGGACTGGTCCTAATACTGAACCCTGTGGTACCCCACTAGTAACCCCCCTTTCTTCAGAGTGGACTCCATTTACTATTACCCTCTGTGTCCTATTCTCCAGCCAATTCTTTACCCAGGTTATCATCTTGGGACCCACTCCAAGGCTGGCTAACTTGTGTATATTAATCTTTGATCAAACCATGGTCCCAGGTCTCCCATTCTGCTGTTTGCCAGTGCCCTAGCCATTCTACCATTGGAACAGCTTGACCAGGTACCCAACATACGGCAACTGGATCAGTCCAAGCAAGAGCATACACACACACATGGGTAGCAGAGTTTCCCTAGCGCTGTTCTACCCCAACACTGTAAATCCATGTGCTCACTAGACAATGTGGTTAATATTGTGCTGTCTTTCATACATGGTATTGACCCAGTACTCTACTGTATATTTAGACAGAAAGATTTGATTCTGAAGATAACAAGATCTCAAAATCACCCAGGAAAACCAAATTAATCCCAACTAAAACCCATTTTCCGTCATGCCTAGATTCTCATCAATGCAGATAAAAGTTACAAAAATTAACAGAGTAGGCAGGATTTTAAGACATACCTCCCATTTTAGTGTAATTGTGCAAAATGTCTTCAGAAGCTTAAGTTTGTCCAAACATCTGCCACAGTTCTACCAGACTGTGTCAAATATGGCAGTGCTTGCATCAGAAAATGAGACATGGGTCATTTTTTAATGCAAGCTGCTACAAATTGGGAAACCTGTTGCAAAACATGATCACTTTTGAAACTAGGGAGTTGTGTTGTGGGACCGCTGGTGCAGTGTAGCACTACTGCTTGCAGGATAGCAACCCTGGTTTGGAAATGGGCTTGGGACATTGGAGGGCCAGCAGGAGGAGGAGAATAGAGTGTCTCAGAAGGTGCTCTCTAGAGGAGAATTGAGCATCCCACAACTGATTTTCATCCTCCAGGGAGGGAGGGAGGGTCACTGCCTTTGCTACAGTGCTGCCACCTTTGTGACCACAGGCATTAGTGTAACATAATGCAGAATGGCAGAGAGGACATCAGAAGGGTGTATTGCAGGTATGCCATTCTGTGTAGCCCCACAATGCGCTCCTTGTATGCTGACATCAAAAGGGGTGGGAGAAACTTGAAAATGGCCCCTGAACAGCAACAATGGACACATGAATATCATGACCCTGAGCCACTGCTAGCAGCACCTCCTGATGGAACCAGAAGATCCAGAGGTAAATCCCCCATCCCCATTGCCAGCTAAGGGATAAACCATGCTCTGTGGCACAGGATCATAGTATTAACCCCCAAAACAGTACTGTAATAAATGCTGCAAGCAAAATGCTGTGCTCCGACATAACGTTCAACCCAACACCGACCCTACCACAAGTGCACACACCCACTGAAAACAATGGGACCTTTTTGGTTTTGCAGGGGTCTCTGCATCCCACACCCTCCAACATGGGAGAGCTTCACCCCCACACCCTCCAGACTAAAAATAATCAACTCAGAGGGGATGTGGAGTTCAAGGATGAGGTGAAACTCCCGAAGGGTAGAAAACCTTTTTTCTTTAAAAAAACAAAATAACACCAGGAGACCAGAGGGAACCTAACCATAGTCCCAGATCTCCAACTGTGCCATGTGCTAGTGCTTTAGCCACTCCAGCATGGGAGTGGCTCAATCAGGCTCCACACACACACGGCAACTTGATCCCTTCTAAGATTTAGCGCAGAGCGACATGGCAAGCGGTAATTCCCTACTGCTATTATACTCCTGTCACTATGAATGTTTCCATGCTTTACACAGCATGTTTATTGTAGTGCTGTTTTACCAGCACTTTATTGACCCAGTACCATGCTCTGTGGAGGACGGAGCTCACAGGTAAGAGTCCAGGGGCCATCGATGTGCATTGGGTGTTACTGAAGGAAAGAAGTACTAGAGTCTAGAAGGGGGCATAAACAGGGGTGTCAGCAGGCCATGCACTGCACACAGTAGAGCACAGTAAAAAGAAATCAGGCAGGGGTGACACATTAGGCAGAGGCAACAAAAATAGGAAAGCAAGGACATTATGAGTCACGTTGTGTCTGTGTTGCACTGAGCCCTTCTGCCTTTGTTGTTCGCTATGGGATACAGATGCCACCAGCCATTCACACAAACAAGAGCAACTTACCAGGCAGGCAGAAAAACAAAGGAAGGAGGATTACAGGAAGAATCTGATTACTTTAACTCAGACATGGCAAGAGGGTGGGCGGCGGCGGGCTTATTGTTGCTATGACGTGGCAGCACATTCTTTGGTTTACGTTTACGTAACGGGGGGCAACGGTGCATTCATTTTGAGTACAAGTTTAAAATTCCTGGCTACACCCCTGGGCATAAATAGAAAGTTAAAAAAAAGAAATTAGATTGTTCTGATTTGGGCACAAGCAGATAGATGCTGATGGAGTGGCAAACTATGCCATGTTGAAATTCCTGCCCAGTATCACACACATGATTAACCTAGAATATCTACTTAAAACATTCAGACAGTAATCCATCCACTCTAAACATGAGAGAGGTACAATTCCTGGAGGAATTAGAACTGTGAAGAATTAGAACTGTTATGACAGAATGGGCAGCAGCTTTGAAAGAATCATGGACAGAAAGTATGGCTAGTATACATTTAATACAGTTGGAGGTAGCACACCAGGGAGGCAATTTGGAAGAACAGCAGTAGGTAGGACCCATAAAGAATAGAAGTAGAGAATTTTCAAAGTATCTGGTTTCTGTATCAGATTCAAATGCATACACACACACCCCTCAGACCCAGCTCAGAGCATCATTGATATGCGATTCCTTGTGTGTATTTGGGGCTAAGAAAGCTTCAGCACAATGAAAGTCACATTTTAACTAGTTTTTTCACGTTTCAGTTAAACCAAGAGTGGCAGACTACTGTGATGTTTCATTCCATTGGGACTTCTTGGTGCAATGTAGTCCCTATATGAGCCAATAACCAAGTCATCCCCAGAACAAATCAATCATTTAATGCACTTGGAGTTAACAGACCAGAGAGGCCATTTGAAAGAAGAGTAATATGTTGGATTCATAAAGGATGCACACAGAGAAATAAGTTCCTAATTGTTTTGTTTTTGCATACCTCTCTAAACCACAGTTATATTATCAAGAACAGAAGGAGATCTGGCCAGGGTGGTTAAAGCTTTCCCCAAGATAAAAGACAAAGTAGAACTTTCCCTTTCTTTTTCTTGATCAGTCTACCGCATACAGTTCCATGGACCATCAACTTATAGTCAAATGGATGGAGCACTTTGATAAGGTGTCTGGAATTGTTTATAGTGGTACAGACTCTTCCTTGCAGATTTCAGACAGCAGGTGATTATGACTAGGTTTTTAACTGCCATGACTGCTCTTAATTGGGGAGGGTCAGGGTCTTGTCTTGTTTCACATGTTTGTTTTGGTATATAGCAGACAGTTCTGGTCTAACCATTAGCGGGTGATGTGATAACAGGAGGAGTGGCATGTCCTGCTCAAAAGGGGACCCACATTAGTCTGCAAAACAACTCAGCAAAACAATACTGTACCACAGCAGCTCCTGACTTTTTCACCAGCTGCAGTCCTCCCTCACTGCTAGTTCCACTCTAGACGTCCCTGGCTCTGTATCCACAGACTGGACCAGGCAACAAGGTGGCATCAGTTGGTTTCTCTCTCACTGTTGGTGAGTGATGTGGCAACAGGAAGAGAGGCTTCCCCAGCTCAAATGGGGAGCTGTGCTAGCCTGCAGAAAGACTCAGAAAAATAGTACATGGATGCAGCAGCTCCCAGCTTTTCCACCAGCTGCTGTCTTCCATCCATCCCTGCTAGTTCCAGCTTCTAGACTGCCTGCTTGGCTCTCTAGCACTGTACTGGACCAGGCTGACAAGGTAGCAGCAATCAGTCCTGGTCTCACTGCAGGTGGGTGATGTGGCCATAGGAGGAGGGGCTTTCCCAGCTCAAAAGGGGAGCCTTGCTGCCCTGCAAAAAGACCATGCTGAACAGTTCTTGTTCTGTAACAGCGCCCAGCATTTCCGCAATCTGCAGTCCTCCATCCCTGCTAATTCCAGCTTCTAGACCCCCCACCTTGCTCTGTAGCTCTAGATTGTACTGGCCTGACATGGTGGCAGTAGTCAGCCCCAGTTGTACCATTGGTAGGTGACATGGCAAATGGATGAGGGGCTTCCTCAGCTCAAAAGTGGAGCCACAGTAATGGTACTCTGCAGAGTGGCACTCTGTGTAAGTGGCTCCCACAAGAGTGGTGGCAGTCACCTGTGGGAGTCTGTGATGGGAGGCTGTGGGCAGGCTGGTTTCTTTTTTCTATTTTACCTTGGTTTTAGTTTACTTTTATCTTTTTCCTGTTTTAGCTTAGTTTTGTTTTAGGTAATACCAGAACATTATTTTTAATATAACTACTGTATAAGTGCAGTTTTAGTTTTGTTAATATAGTAGGCTTCCTTTCAAAGACCCAGAAGGATTTTCTCTAGGATTGGACTTAATCTTTTGCTTTGTCTTGGTGTTTGTCTGGACTTGACCCCCACAGACTCAAAACTATATAGCTTTGTTTCTGTTGTAAATATCAGTTATCCGTGACTTGAGTACTTGTTTCCATTGCTGAACTGTTCAGAACTAAGACTCCATTTATCTTCTAAAATTACTTTGTCCCAGATTCCCCCATTTTCCCTCACAAAAAGACAGAGACCATTGTTTGTTGTTGTGCTCAGATTGGCAATTAATTTATTTATATTCATAATTGCATATTCCATTTCTCATTTCTTATTATCATATTTTCAGAAATGTCATTTATTTCCATCCATATATCAATCTCTGATTATCCCTCCTTCTTCCTCTTTTCTCCCCCCAGGTGAAAACCTGGGTGCCTTCTTCTTCTCCTTTTCCATTAGGTAACGGTGAAAACAGAGACTGCTTCCTCCTTCATCTTCTTCCTCTTCTTGTGTTATTCATTTTTTCTTCCCCCCTCCGTCCCCTTTCTCCCACTAGCCAGTCTCTAGCTTGCGTGGACTGCTGGCTTCCCATACTTAGGTATTATTCTCCTTACCTCAGGAAAGATCCTTTTTACTCTTTCCTTCTTTTCCTTTTTTTTTTTATCTCCCATTTTTTGCATGTTCCCTCCATGCTTCTATAAAGCCCATTGTTTCTGTATTGAACATGTCTATGGCTAGGTCCGACAGGTGCACACCGTCTGACCTGTAGAAGTCTTCTACCCATTCTTCTACCCCCTCAGTATCACCTGTCCTCCCATCTGCCTTACCAATGTCCCAACCCTTTATTCATCTTTCTCCTGGCCCTCTCCACCGCTCTATGGCTGTGGTCCTGCCTCCACACCCTCCTTGGTATCATATCTGACCAGGTGAGGCATACCTCAGGCCACCACTGTCGTATTGCTCCTAAATCCCTTTTTATCTATAAGTATGTGTCTACCCATGGCTTGTCTGCAAGGTCGTTGCCCCCTAGATGTATAATAATTAGGTCTGGACTGGGGCGCTGCCCCTTGAGTTCCTTCAAGGAGGGAAGCAGCTGTGCCTATCTCATCCCCCGTATGCCATGCCAGACCAACCTACACTGTTTCGCATCTTGGTACAGCTGCTTTCCCCCAGCCTTCTTCTCTGCTCTCTTTCCAGCCCAATAAATATAGGAATGGCCGCAGATCCAGACTTCCGTGATCCTCCCTCTACCTATGGGGTTCAAGCAAAATTAATTATTTTACACATGCTCTCAGTGTCATCACCGTAGTATCCCCCCCTTTGCCCTCCCCCCACCTTTACCATTTCTTGCCACCCCCGATCTGCAGTCAAGACCAGGAGCACAACTTCCAATTTCTTACTTCAGTGTTCAAATGTATCTCTTATAACTGCCCGACTGCCAGCTTCCCTTTTCCAAAATATAATTCACCATCTCTTCCGCTGCTTCCCACTATGAGGCAGCCCCAATCCACAAGGAATGGGATGAATAATTAGCTGGGTCTTCGCCCATGAATTGCATGCCCTTTTTGAGCAATGCTGTGACTTGGTAGCCGGTGACCCTTTTCCCATCACCATGTACGAATAATTTCCCTGTCCTGGTCCCATGCTCTGCGGCGAAAGCCCACAGAGCCTGTACTGGGCATATTGCAATCTCTACTTGCCCCTTCAGCGTCACTATGCAACCTTGTCCTCTTTGATCCATTTTTGACCTCCTAATCTTGATCCATATCTCTTTCACCCCCCAGCTTATATCTTCCCATTCTAACCCCCCTTCCTTGTCTTCTTTCCCATGGCCTACCACCTCACTCACTCTCATGGCCCCTGCAAACATTAGCACATAAATTGTGCGAAATAGCTGGACCTTGGCCTTTGATCTCATATTGCCGGGAGCACGTCCTTTAGCTTTACTAGCCACTGCTCCCCTATAGGCCTTCTTTTATCTACTAGCCCTTTTTTCAACCTGCTCCATCCTTGCATCATTCTTCTGATAAGTAATGATTTTGTCAGGTCCTTCCACCCTTTTAGACTGCAGATAACACTAATCCCTGCCAAATAGACTCCCATTGTGGTGTGGGCTCTACCTTTTTGCCACTGCTCCATGGTGAACATTCACAACTGTTCCTCTGTGAGTGTCCTACTTATCTCTATCTGGTGCTCTGCCCTGAATGTCTGAAACACTCGCCAGGCCCCATCGTAGGCCCTCAGAGTCCGAGGCACCCATGAGCTGTGAAACAACAGTTCTGCTCCTTCTTGCCAGCATCCCAGATGTTCGTTGGTATGGGTGTTTTTTGTTCTTCTGCTGCCGGTGTCAGCCTCCAAAAAAGATCCAGCTGCAGATGGGAAAGGCTGTCAGCCAGGGTATTGTTTACCCCTTCTATGTGTTTTGCTCTGAATAACATGTTCAGCTGCAAAGCCCTTAACACTAAAAGTCATAATACCTGCTTGAGTGTGTCCGACCTGGCTCCCCTGTTGTTCAGAACATCCACCACTGCTCTATTGTCACACCAAAATGTCACTTTCTGATCCCGTAATTCCTCCCCCCAGACCAAGGTACATGCCCATATGGGCATGATCTCCAGTAATGTTATATCTCTCACTTTCCCATCCCTCACCCAGCTGGCAGGTCAGGGTTCTGCAAACCATCTACCCCTCAGGTAACCCCCCATGCCTAGCCCCCCAGCAGCTCCGTGTAGAGGTCAAGGTCTATGTTGTATAGCCACTCCTCTTGCCAGAAAGAGCACTTGTTATACTCCCTAAGGAATTCTTCCCAGATTTTAAAATCCTCCCTGACACCTTGTGTCAGGTCCACCCAGTGATGTGGTCTGGTGACCCCTGCTGTAGCCCTAGCTAACCTCTTTGTGAATGCCCACCTGGTCTGATGGCCCTGCATGTGAAGTTCAGGCGCCCGAGAACCTGCTGCACTAGTTTTAGTTGTACCCGTCTCCTGCTGGTGTGTACTTGGATCAGTTCCTTCAATTTACATACTTTTTTGTCCGGTAGTCTAAATATTTAATTCGGGGCATCTATCTCAATCCCCAGGAACTCCATAACCCTGTTGGGCTGCTCTGTTTTTTCTGGTGCCAGTGTGACCCCTAGCTCCCGGCACAATTCCTGAAACTTACCCAGCATCCTCTGTGTCTCTCTTTTTCCCCTCCCAATGAAAAGGAAATCATCCAGATAATGGATGACCATCCTGTAACCCATTTTTTCCTGGAATATCCACTGCAAGCAGGTGTTGAATGCCTCAAATGTAGCACATGCTATGGAATAGCCCATTGGCATTGCTTTGTCAAAATAATACTACCCCGCACTTTTAAAACCTAACAGATCCCAGTCTTCTCTCCCCTAACTGGCAGCAGTCTGAAAGCAGATTCAATGCCCGTTTTTAACATCCATGCATCCTCTGTGGCCCAGATTATCTGGACTGCATCCTCTAGTGTCGCATATGTCACCTTACTATGCTCCTCACTGATGAAATC
The DNA here is from genome assembly GCA_016271365.2 of Neoceratodus forsteri. Taxonomy (NCBI): domain Eukaryota; kingdom Metazoa; phylum Chordata; order Ceratodontiformes; family Ceratodontidae; genus Neoceratodus; species Neoceratodus forsteri. The sequence goes on from CM057453.1 coordinate 84,112,577, forward strand.
ATTCACCGAGTCCCCTTCTGGATAGGACAGGTGGTGGATCACCCTGTACTCCCCTTCTTGTTTCTTGGGTACCAAACCCAATGGTGAAATCCACATGTTCAGCAATGGGGGGGGTGTTAAATGGGCCCTCTACCCTACCTGCTGCCTTTTCTTTCTCTATCTTCTGTCTTAAAATCTCTTCCTTTCCTTTTACTGACCCCAGGTTGCTCACCCCTCTCGCTTGTCTGGGCCCCCCACATTGCAGTGAAAACCCTGTGTTAAAACCCCCTATAATCATATCCTGCAGCTAGTGTCCAGATATCTGTCCAGGCAAGCTGTCCATGCCTTCAAGTTGATGGGGGTTCTGGCCATCCCAAACTGCTCCCTGTCATGCCCCCCGCTACTCCTCCCCCCTGGCCCCTCCCTCTCGTTTTGCCTGACCTTTCTTCTCTCAGTGATTCTGAGCCCCTTTACTTGTGTTCCCCCTACCCTGCCCTCCCCGTTCCATGTTTGCCCTTTAAACCCCTGGCCTTCTCAAAAAAACTGTTGACCTGACCCTTGACCCCATGCCCTTGTGCCCCCTGGGCCCATGTCGTTCTACATTTGTTTGCCGGGTGCCCTCCCCCGAATTTTGAACAAGCATGCCAGAAACGACATTGAGGCCATGAGCAAGAGGCCCTGTTGTAAGCCCAGCAGCATCTCTGGGGCGTAAACCCCTTTTTCCCCCACTCACCTTCGGGTGTGGACTGATCTGTTACATAATCGGTCCACAAATCTATCTGCTTGGTGTCCCATCTCATGTCCCCAAATGTTGCCATTCTCTGCCGAAAAAATTCATCATAGTATAACCACCCCACCCCTCCCTTTGCTTTTGCCCTCCGTAATATCAAAGAAGAAGTAATGAGCAGGATGCCTAGCTCTGACCTTTTTTCCAGGACGATGGCTGACAAGGTGGCAAAACCTAGGAACCACCCATCCCAAGTCTTCGCTTTTGTGAACTTGTCATCCTCTTTTTTCCCTAAAAGCACTATCGCCGCTGCCATTTCATTCTTACCTATGCCATCAGTTTCCTCATACTTGGCTGCTGCCTCCCGGCTCACCAAAGTGAATATATCCACATATTCCCCTTTCCAAATTTTTTCCTTTGTTGCGATTGGCACATGCTCGCCTATCCTCATCCCAGGTGCACCTATCTCCCTTGTACCTTTTCCTTCTCTCTCTGCACCCCTTTCATTTTTTCCCAGCACCTCTTTCTCCATCCTCATCTCTGCCAGAGCTGATTCCATCTGCCCTAAACTTCCTGTCCCCAGTGCTGCCACAATTTGCCCTAGATATTCTTTTATACTGTCCCCCACTGCACTGAATGTGTTACCTGTAACCTTGTCTGAGCTGTGCTGCCTGGAATCTTCCAAGGGTCCCCTTGTTTATCCCTGTGGTTGAGGAGGAGGGTGAACTACTAGGGGTTGCGAAGGGAACACTATATTCTAGGAATCAGGTCCGGGTTCAGCCAGGGAGATCCCACCTTGATTGCAGGGTTTACTGGCATCACCGGGTCTATAGACTGCAGAGGTACTGGATCAACCATCTTGGTGGGTCCCACTACCACCAATGGCACCCTAGCTGGACTACATGGCCCTTCGGCTGGTCGTTTCCCTCTGCCACCTTTTCCCCGGCCCGCTTTTTTCTTCTCCCCGGGACTCCCTGGTTCCTCCCCCTCCACCAGTTCCCACATTTTGTTGGCCTTTTCTGCCAATTCAATTATAGCCCTGTAAGCGTCTTTCTTTGATGGTTTGCTCTTCTTTGGTGCCATGTCCTTCTTTTCTTTTGCTCTGTGAAGACAACTACAGGAAGAAAAAAACAGGATTAATTGTATATATATACCTGTTTGTAACGCCTTCCCTCTGTCTCTCACACCACATGCCCGCATGACTAGTTGGGCCCCCAGTAAAGGCTTCCATCATGCTCAATAGGTCGCCAGGTCCCTTGGCTGCTCTCTGCCATGTCCATTGTGAGAGACCCAATGCTATGCGGGCCACTCCCCCCTTTTTCCTCTTCATCAGCCCCTCTAAGCCTTCTGGCATGTACTCCCCTTCTGCGCATGCTCGTGCTCCCGTTTCATGTAAGCCAGTCTCCCTTGCCCTCTCCTATCCCTCCCACTACTCTTCTGTTTGTATCCCCCCCACCCTTGCGCCCTGACGTCACGCCACATGGTTGTGACATGATTCCACTCCCTCTTGCTACTGGACCCTCCCTGCTGGTCCCTGTCTCACCACCAATTCATTCCCCCCCCTTTGCATCCACTCAAGTGCCTCCCTTTTTTTTTTCAAACTGTCCTTGAGCCTCTGAACATCCTGCTGCTGTCCCCCAGAAACGCTGAGCCATGCTGGCCTCCCCAGGAGCTTCCTCTCAGTGGATGATGCAATTTTTTTTTTAGCCTCCCAGCCTGTGCTGGGCTAAATCCCACCAGGGCACCATGCAGTCAGCACCCCAAACCAGAGGAAATGGTCACACCACGTGGTCACAAAAATTTGGTCTCCTTGCTATTCTTCAGGCCTCTGCCAGCCTCTTCTCTTTACAGCAACCCCATCCAAAAAGGGGGAGGGCTAAACACTGCAAGCAGCCCCACCAAAGGGGCATGGCTTTCACTGCAACCACCTCGTGGCGTGTGATGTCACGCCGAGAGGTCCCGGGTCACGATCTCTCTTCCTCTGCCTCAGGGCCTCTCCCAGGCCCCCTACTTCCCCCATTATGCCTAAAAATGGCCTCAAAAGCTGCAAAAACAGCACAGAGCAAATAGAAAAGCTTTTCTCCAACCCCCACGTGGCATGTGACGTCACGCCATGTGGTCCCGTATTGCGCTTTCTCTCCCCTGCCTCAGGGCCTCTTCCAGGCCTACAATCCTCACTAGGCAACCAAAAAACAGTCACAAACAGCCACAAAAGCCCAACAACAAAGGAAAGGGATTTTTTACAAACCCCCACGTGGTGTGTGGCATCACACCACGTGGTCCTGGATCGCAATCTCTCTCCCCCACCTCAGGGCCTCTTCCAGGCCTACTACTCTTACCAGGTGACAACAAATGGCCACAAACAGCCACAAAAGCACTGAAAGCCAAGGAAAGGCTTTTTACAAACCCCCACGTGGCATGTTGCGTCGCTCCACATGGTCCTGGGTCATTCTCTCACCCACAATCATCCTCCTGCAAGGCTCCTGCCATCCAACCAAACCCACAACCTTTGTTACCAGTGGCAAGCATCTACTCCTTTGAGCCACTAACATTGCTTGTCCTACTACCAGTGCCCCCAGGCCTGCAAATCCCACCAGCAACCCTAACAACATACCCCAAATTCCCTCATCTGACCCCCATCGCTATTCAGAACACCCCTACTTTCCTCTGTTATATACTGTAACATATCTAGTCTTACTATTATATATATTATTTCTCCCTTTTTTTTAAAACAACTTCACATCTCCTTCTGCAAATCAATTGTTTGTTTCCTTACCTCTCTTTCCTGGTGAACAAACCTCAAAGAATTTGCTAATCCGACATGCTGCAGTTGATGTAGATCAAAAACTCCAGCAAAAAGTGGCTGAGGCCCCCTTGTGCTGTCCCTTATGTACCTCCCTTCAGCCCTCCCCTTCCTGTTACCTGCCTATTGTTCTGACCCTTAGCCCCTCCCCTTCCTTCCTCCCTCTCCTCCTGAGCACAACCATCCTATGAAGGAGGGAAAGGGTGCACCAGGACAACCTGGTCTGCCTCTTAAAGGGCAAACTCCATTAGCACAATCCTTGCATCATAATGACAGTTCTTGTAATTTCATTGGTTATTTTCTACTGTCAGCATTTAATTACAGAGTTTAATTCTATCATCATGATCTTTTGAATTTCGGCTATAACACTGGGTTAGTAAAAGTTCACATATGCAATAGTAATTAAGTACCAAAGGCAAAGATATTATAAATTACAGAAATTGAAAGAGGTAAGTCTGCTTTTACCACTACTATTAAACAACATCCATCTATACCCAATGCCTGAACCTGGGCCTGAACCTCTCATAGCTTCAAAGAATGACTTTTCCATGATTTTCTCCCAGTCTGAAATGTCTCCATCGCAATATAAGAAGCATTATGTCAAAAAAGACTGAGTTTGAAGCCTAGACATTTGAAAATAAATCAGTAAATTTGGATTATCAGAGCTATGACTCCACCATAATATACTGATAGGGAAATTTATTTGCAAATTATAAATCCTTCCATCTGGACAAAGTTGGGAAAAAAGGATGATATTGTATGTTTTTTTTTGTCTCCGGGAAACTTTTTGTCGTTGAACTACCCCTTTTGAGCCTTACTGGCATATATAATTTTCTTCCCCTTCATATTGTTTTTGGGAATTTTAAAATAAATTCCCTCTGGTCATGCCAAAAATTGCAAAGAACGCCTATCAGTTTTTGAGACCTTTCTACCTTGAGGACATGAATGGATTTTAATGGGTGATTTTAATTCCAACTGGAATGACAAACAATCTGACAATTTTTGAGAAGTGCTTCACACCTTAGGTTTACATCATAACAACACCTCTTCAACTAGGGTGATTTATTAAACTGTATACCAGTCCACTATGGATTGGATTGTGGTCACTCATCTATATATGGTAAACAGCTGTGGTATTCTTCCCAATGCAAAGTCTGGTCTTCTGCAACTGGTCTTCTAAAAATGTAAATCTAGTATAGTGTTGATTAATTTCAAAAATCTCATGAAGTTGGATATTAGCAAATTTAAATCTGCACTTTTCACAGTTGACTTGTCCTTTTTAGATTGTAGTATTGATTTAAACTCAGCCTATATTCACTTCTGTAAAACCTTTATAGACATTCGTGATTCTGTGGTTCCTTTGAAAACAAGCATTTGCCAATGCTGAACGTTCACTGTTTGTATTGCTGTTGTACATGCCTCCCATATTTTTCTGTGTATATTCCTCTGCCTTGCATTTTAAGGCATCACTCTCAACACAAATTTCTTATGTTCTTCCAGCACTGATTTACTTCATTATATGCCTGTCAGTCTGTACAGGGTGGATGTTAGGGTTGGAAACCCTAACATCCTCGGCATTTGTTGGTATTTTTGCTCCAAATTTTCAAAATGGGCTTTTTAGGGTCCCACCTCATGAACAGTGGCAGTATCATTTAATTACTCAATCCCAAAAGGTGATTTCACACAGCGAGTGTGCCATTCGGTACCACTGGTGCGAAAACACATTTTGGGCATGATATGAAAAATGATAGCTGTATTGTTCATGAGGAGGTGTGAAGAAATGGCAATGTTGATAATCTGGGGTGAAAATATGAAAAAGTGGTGAAGTTATAAGTGTGTGTAGAAATTATGCAATGCATGCTCATAACGCAGTCATTTTTTGGAATATTTTCACCAAGTTTTCAATATGGCCTTTTGGGGACCTCTCCTCTGAACAGTTGGACTGAAATTTCATTAATCTGTCCCAAAAGTTGATTTCACACAGTGACAGCACCATTCTGCACCACAGGTACAAAAACACATTTCCCGAAGGAAGCAAAAAAATGACAGCTGTACAGTTCATAAGGGGGTGTGAAAAAATGGCAATGTTGGAAATTTGGAGTGAAAATCTTAAAAATTGCTGATGTTACGAGCGTGTGTAGAAACTGTGCAATGGATGTTCATAATGCAGTCATTTCTGTGAGTTTTTTCACCAAATTTGCAACAAGGGCTTTTTGGGACTCCACTTCATGGACAGTGGCACTTTCATTTCATTAATTGGTCCCAAAAGGTGATTCTGTGCAGTGACCACGAAATCACCTTTTGGGACTGAGAAATGAAATGACTGTGACTGTGTTCATGAGGTGGGGTCCCAAGACCCCATGTTGAAAATGTGGGACCAAAACTCCAAAAAGTGACTGAGATATCAACCTAAGTTGAATCCCCCATTGATTGCCATTATAGGGCTTAGCGTAATTTTCTTCAGTTTGCAGTTGGCTTTTAAAGAGTGCAGACATATTGCTGGGCTACAGAAGATCACTGCTTCTGACCTCCAGAGGTAAGTATGTGTGAGGGTGGAGTGTGGGGAGGTGGGGTGCACAGAGGGAGGCCAGCAGGAATGATAAAGGATCCTTTTCTTTTTTGGGGGGGTTAAAAAAAAGTCATGAGACTGTTTTCCTTTTTACAGGTAAACTGTTCATAACATGGATTTCGGCCAACTGGAAGTGGGCTTCCCATGTGCCAGAGTACTGAGGGGGAGATCAATGCCAAACTGGGGATTGGGCACTCTGCGGTCAGCTGAGAATATAGGGGAGTAGGGGGTGCATCTGACACCAGGAGTGGGCATCCCAGTGTCAGAAACACCAGAGACAGATTTTTGCACACTGGGGTGGGCTCCCAGTGTGCCACATTAAAAGGAGAGGGGGATACATGCTGACACGAGGATTAAGCAACCCAATGTCAGCAGGCTTGGTGGGTCCACTAGCTCGATCGCGCTTAGAGTGAAAGTGCCTTTGGGCACTGTATACTCCAAGCCCATATGGAGCTTAGGTTGTGGCCCACTCTGCAGAGGTGGGAGAAAACAAGCAAAAGGAGTCAGCGGGAAGTGGAGGAGTCAGGTGAGGAGAGCACTTCCTCCCACCTTCTGGGAAGGGACAGGTGGGGTGGCAGGGGGCGGAGATGTCAGCCGGGCTGATCATGATACAAACAGCTGTTTGCTGTTCAGTGACCAGCAGAAGAAAGAAAAAAGCTGCCACATGAATGGTGTGGCTTTTTCTTTTCAAGTGCAGACCACTTCATGTAAAACAGCATCACAATCAGCCTGGCTGATGATTGGTGTGATACTGTCGAGCCCCTTGCAGAGCACTCTACTTTGAACAGACAGTGTCGCACCCCTCAAAAGTCACTATCCCAAGAAGTTCAATGTGCATGCATGAACTCAAAATGGGGATTAGGGGAACAAGATTGAATGGTTAACCCTCAAAATTCTTAGACATATTCAAGACAAAAACAAAATATGGTACCGTTATAAGAAAATTTGTGATCACCTCTCATTGGTTGACTATAAAAAAGCTTGAAAGCATTGTAAAAACATTATCTGGGGGATAACAGTTGAATTTGTTAAAGAAAAACTTACTTTTGGCAGCCCCTTAATGATCTGAAAGGCCAACATAAATAATGTGAACCAACTTCTCTCTATCTTAATGTTTAAGTGATAAGTGAACTTAAATTATTGGTTGCTACATTTAATAACTTTTTGTGTGATCATTCTACATATTATTTAAAGTTCCCCAAAACTTGATTGTGCTGTAATTAACAGATATAGGCCCCCATATTCTGAATATTTGTGTCACACAGAACAGAACTGCATGGTGCAAAATGTGAAATAGTGCATGAGAGTACAGAATGGCATATTGAAAGGCACTGATAGCACTATGCTAAGTGAAGCAGGCATAACCCTAACACTAATGTACAATACACAACTATTCCTGTCAGAAGTATCAGGTGTCATAAGGAGAGTGGTACTTTTACAGGTGCTGCTGTGTGCTTTGACTGGCTTTGGTTTTCTTGAGTATAAAGGTTGACAGGGCACATCCTGGACTAGGATGTGTTCACTGAACTTTGCATGTGCACCATGCCATGTGCAGGATACAGACCTGCACAGTTCAAGGTGTTATTGCACAGGTGGCTCTGGCCCCCTCCAAGATGTGGCCAGGGGCACTATTCCATTGGTGTGTTTTGTGCCTATGTGCTGTGATTATATACATGTACCACTTCAGTTTGTGACATACATCTTGTGTTCCATTCTACATGCCCAGTATCATGAAGGGCCAGCAGAATGGTCAGAGACTAGAGCAGCTTGAACCAGCCAGGATGAGCAGTCAACCAGCAGCAGAATCCAAAGGGGGACCAGGAAGATGCCTCAGGCCCATCCATCAGCATCCATGTGAGACTTAATATGTTAGTACATATACTAGGGGCTTTCTAGGCCTTGGGTCATTTTCACATCAGTTTTGTTGTACACTTTGTGCATGTCCAAAACATGGTACATCATTTAGACCACTGTACTGCAAGCTGTAATGTTCATATAGCATTAAGCATGCCAGTCATCTTTTGTCTGATTCATGGTCATGGACCATGCAGGGATTTATCCATTCTGGCTCTTTAGTATTTTCCTGTAGAATCTAACATATATGGGCCATTGTGTCAGTCAATCAAGTGTTACTAAAGGTGAGACATCATAATTTCTTCATTCTACAGCAGGGCACTGAAGAGGGATGGTGTCTTCCCCTAACACCGAATGATTTTCTTTCATTAAATATAGATTGTTAATTTCTATAATTTGGGGCTGGGGAGGAGGAAGGCTGGGTGCTACAGGGTGCATAAGTTGGGAATTCACACAAGTGACTTGAAGGGACAGGTGTAGGGTGGGAGAGTTGGACGTTGTCTGTATGTTTTATGAATGTTTATTTGTTTGTTGAATTTTATTGACTGGGTAAGCCCACTGGGCCTAGAAGTCCCTTTTTCAGGGGTGACTTAGGGGAGAGGGGATACAGATGGTAAGCAACTGAAATTGAACCAGATTAAGCTGTTGGTAGTATTTTTAGTGAATGAGGCCAATTTGGCCAGGACACCGGGGAAATTCCCCTACTGTTTGTCAGTAGGGGGAGCTGCTGGCCGTATTGTTATGGCCACTTGGCAGGAGCTGGTGGAAGGTATGGACATCTCTGAGGCAGGGGAGAGGGCCTCCTCCCCTGTGCTCTAAAACCAAGATGTTCTTATGGAATTAAGCAGATAGTCAGCCTACACCTATCCCCTCTAAACAGGAGGTTGATTCTAGTAAAGACCTCTTACCATCTGATCCAGGCCCTGAAAAAGATAAGCCACCAAAAGAAAAGGATCTTAGTGAGGTTCCTGAGGTACCCCCTCAACCTAGACCTATTCTTTCTGAACTTTTCTCCCAAAAATGGAAAGAAGCAGCACCTTGGAGGAATGCAGTGAAAATACGGTTCAAGGAGGGCCTAGATGTGAGACCTGACTGGGTGTATGTGGGAAAACATCTCCTTAAGGAATCTTAACAATTTTCACCAAAAGATTTTTTCACTTTTATTAACATTTCTGGGGAAGATAATTATGATATCAGTTTTAGTTCCCCTTTTTTGTTGGATATTTTTTGGCAGAGATATAACCAACTCAAATTTTCTCCTCTGTGGTCTCCCTTTATAGTTACCCCACTAACACAATCTCTAATTAAAATTTGTGACTGTGATGTTCAGAAATGAAGGGGTTCATGTGGAGGATATCACTTTTTGGCTTTCCCAGAAATGTGAGGTCCTGAGTGCCCCAGAAGCAGTACTAGATTCAGAGCTATTTTGGACTGGTAGTTGGAAATATAAGGTTAAACTGAGACATTCCAAAAATGAGATTGACCACATTCCAAATTCACTTACTTTGGTGAGAGACAGGGAAGTGTGCTTTTATGCAGGGCAGCCCCAAGCCTGCTACAAATGTGGGGCTCAGACACATCTCTCTAGCTCATGTGATACCTCCCGGTGTGAGATTTGTGGGGAAATAGGACATGGTAGTTTTCAATGTGCTAATATGCTGAAATGTGACTTATGCAAAGAATCTGGGCATGGATATAGGGATTATCCTTGGGCAGCCAAAAATAAAACCTCAGTCATTAGCCCTGAACTATTGATACAAAAAGCTGAAGATGAGGCCTTTTTTAAGAATCAAAAAATGAGATCTGCCCCCCACCCCGCTAGAGAAACAACAAAAGAAAAATATTTTGCACCAGACACAGACGGAAACAGGAACCCAGATATTTTTGATACAACTGATTCCCCCACTGTGTGTTATCAGGAGGTAGGGCATCCAAAATCCTAAAGCTCTATACCAAAGGCAAAAAGGGTAACTAGGAGTTTAAAACCCCCAAACTCTTGAGGACCCATCTATCTTTAAAATGGATAATTCCTATGCCATTCTAGATACGATGGGAAGCAATTCAGATATTGATTTAGGAATCACAAGTCTCTCACAATCTTCTGGTAGTAAAACATCCCAAGCTGATTACAAAGGGGGAAAAAAAAGAAAAAAAGGAAAAAGTGCCCTTAAATAAATACCTCTGGCTAAACTAATCATTGGGTCTTTAAATTGTAGCAGTTTATTGAATAAACCAAAGAGGATTGCTCTTTTTCAATCTCTCTATCAGGCAAACCTAGACATTTGTTTCTTACAAGAGACATGGATATACACATTAGATCAGTGTCATCTTTTCTCTGCAGAATGGATTTGGGGACCGTCTTACTGGTCCTTTGGGTTAGATAGAGCAGATGGTATAGGAATCCTTTTTGGCTCTTATAATTTTACCCTTGGGAAATTGATAGACTTAATACCTGGGAGACTATTGATAATAGATGGCATTTGGAATCAGGCTAATTTTAGGTTTATTGTTGTTTATGGCCCCCAAACTAAAGCAGGAAGGGTTAGCTTTTGTCATACCCTTTTACCCTATTTAGCTACTACTAGCCATACTATTTTGGGGGGAGATTTCAATTGTTAACCTCCATCTTTTAGTTTGAGTAAACTAGGGAAGACAACATATTGTGATGCTACAGCTTTAGGGAGAATAATTAATTTGGCGGGTTTAAAAAATGGGAGAAACTATCAGGAGGGAGATCTATCATATACTTTCAGAAAAGGGAAATGAACATTGACTATTGATTGTCTTTTTTTTTCAAACAATCTACCCCCCCCCATCCATAAAACCCTTATAAATTAATTTTCTGGCCACTTTCTGATTACTTTAAGTTTTGGTTCTTCTCCTTCTGGAGAAACTAAAGGAAACAGATGGAAATTAAACACATCTTCATTAAAAGACCCTAGGGTCATGAAGAGTATATGGGCACGACCATCTGCAGCTGTTCTATATGATGATTTATGGGAATAGTGGGAGGATACTAAAAATGATGTCAGGAAATGGTTTCAAAACTATGGAAAGCAAAAGGTTATGACAGATTTTTTTCAATATCTAACTTTAAGAAGGAAATTGCAGGATTTACTCTCCAGTGCTAACACCTCTAGAGTGGATCTTTCTTCACAAATGAATCAAATAAAATTAGAAATGAGAGCATGTCAGTATGAAAAGGGCTCAGACATTGCGCACAGAACTTTCCTTTGGGACACAGAAAGGTCCTATTGGAGACCCCTTTGAGGACCTTAGTAAAAAAATGACTTCTTTTTGTTTGGAAGCCTTACAAAATGACTATGGGGAGCTTAAAATCACCCGTATTGATATGTATAATACCATCCAGGACCATATACGGAAACAAGAAATTCTGGATATTCCACAAAAAAAGGAAATTATGGATTTTATTCAAAATATAATCTACTACATCCCCCTTATTTGGAACTTCATAAACTAGCTGATCCTATACTGGCACCTGAAATTCTTAAAGTTATCACTTCTTTAAAATTAGGGGTGTCCCCAGGACAAGATGGATTACCTTATGAGTTTACAGAAGTTTTAGTATTACCTTGGCTTTATGTCTTGAAAAGGTTTTCTTGTACCTTCAAAAAGGCCCCTGTTTGCCTTTAAACTTTACATCGGGGCCCAGATATTCAAACTGCGCCAGGCTGTGGTGCAAGCTTGGGCGCAGCGCAACTTGGCTGCGCAGGGGTGTGGACTGGGCAATATTCAATGGAGCTGCACCATGGCTCAGCAGCATTGAATATCGCACCCTGGCCACCCCAGTGTGCATGGTGCAATGGCACTGTGCCTGTGCAAGTGGCCAGAGTGGAGCATGGGGATGCGCTAGCACCAAATTCCATTGCGCCATGCACAGCAACTGCGATATTCAAAACTTGACATGTAAATGGGGCCATTTGCATGTCATTATGACCCCATTTGCATGCAGGTGCACTGATCCCCGATGACTTAAGCCTGGCACCCTGCCAGGCAGCAGCCGTTGGGGACTGACACCCCCTGCAGCCGGCAATGTGCTCCACAGCCCAATCGCTGGCATTTGTATAAAAATAGAAATTCCGTCCAATATCCCTGGTGGTCCAGTGGACCGCTATCTGCCCGAATGTGGGCATTTGTAATATTAAAAATGATGTTCAATATTCCTGGTGGTCTAGTGGTCCAGTATCTGCCTGATCGTGGGCATTTGTAAAATTAAAAAGTATGTCCAATATCCCTGGTGGTCTAGTTGTACCCCCCTCCTCACCTGCCCACTGAGCCCCATCGCCCTGCTCCCCCCAGTCAGCTGGTGGGGATATTGTACACACTTTTTAATTTTAAAAATGCCTGTGATTGGGCAGATAGCGGACCACTAGACCACCAGGGATATTGGACATAATTTTTAATGTTACAAATGGTAGGTTGCCCATACATAGGGAAAGTCCAGGCTTACTCGGTCACATACAGGATGCAGTACTGGGTAGAGTCAGCAGCTATAGAATATTTAAAATATATAAATGCTTGATAGCATCAATTTCATTAAGGACCTTTGATTTCTGGTGTCTTGAGTTGAGGAATCTTAGCCTCGAACAGTGGAAAATTATGTCTTAACATTGATAACTCAATTAATCTTATACAGTATGTGTCAGTTCAATGTTTGTGGAATAGCAATAAGGAGAGATGGGTATACAGTACTTGTGTAACTTGTAGTATTTTTTTGTGGCTTTACTCTAGTCCCACCCTTGAGTAGTAGTTATGTAGGTAGTAATTTGTAGGGAATAGAAGGCCTATGAGCAAGGGTGAGAAGAGTGCCAGAGAAGGAGGAGGAGGGGATGGTGGTGGGTGAAAAACACTCCCTAAGCAAAGAAGGTGTGCTAGAAGAGGGCTTATGTAGAGGTTGTGGGAAGAGCTATTCCCCACATTGAACCTTGGGCAAGCCCTCCCATTCAAAGTTTGTGAAACAGCAGTAAGGAGAGATGGGGTATATAGTGCTTGTGTAAGTTGTAGTACTTTTTGTGGCTTTACTCTAGTCCCCCCTTGAATAGTAGGTATGTAGGTAGTAATTTGTAGGGATTAGAAAGCCAAAAAAGATACCTCCTCCAACTCATGGAGAGTATGACTCCCTCGTACTCAGGAGAGGAAAAAAAAACCCAAGTGGAGGAAACCTCTGAGGACCCATGGCTGGAGGTCTGCCCATCCTTCTGGGCATACTAAATGGAGAAGGATCAAGGTTCTAATAATCATAGCTAATTTGAGTTAAACGAGTTACTTGGAGAGACAATAATCCATCTTCGATCCATGGATGTTGCAGATCACATGATGATCCTGATGCTGAAGAGGAGATCTGTTCTGAATGAGAGATAGAATCCTAAGTATGAAGTAAATCCAAGTGAAGGAGGATGAAGGAAGTCCATTTTCCCAAGATGAGGCTTTTCCAATGGAATTGTAATGGGCAGATGTATCATGACCAGATGATAAGGTACTAAACTGGGAATGGTGGAAATGCAATGGTAGAAGAAGTCATTGGTAAAGATTCAACTTGTGAGAGGCTTGAATGTAAGGGTATGGTCTGGAGGCTAGAAACTCTGTATCAAAAAATGAGTCACTAAGCAAACATCCGTAGAGTAGAATTTATAGAAGAGTCATTGAGTGCCCTGTAGAAGAAGGTTTGTTCTCGATTCAAGGATGATGCAGCCGGAATGATGATCCTGAAGATGAAGGGTACATCTTTCCGTAGGGATGGTAAAATCCTATATGTAAAGCAGATCCAGTTAATGAAGGGCTAATGTAGACCATGTTTCCAAAGTGACAAAGGATGGATGTTCAAGTGATTGTATGGGGGTTTATGAGTCAGGAGAGAAAGATTTGACTGATGTAAGACTAGATAGTACACTGTGGTAGTTGTGACGATTAATAAACTTATGAGTGACTGCTCCAATTCATGTAAGGTTTGATATTCGAGGTAGTCTGAAGGTAAAGAATAGATTAGTGAGCAAATGTCACTAGGTAAGCGTCCTAGAGTAAAATGAGTAGAGGAGTTTGAGTGCCTGATGAAAGTAATGCCATAAATAATTAGTAAAGCACTAGAAGATGATTTGCGGAGCCATCCAGGTGGTAGCCTAATGTATATGAGGAATGATTGGAAATTCAGTATAAGAAATAGATGGCTTCTTTGGTCATGATGTTCATGTCTTTATTCTTAATCCTCTGCTGGTACGCTGCCTGAAGCAAGAGTGGGTATTCCTGCAGTGTGATCATTTAAGAGATGCACTGTGGTGGCATGGTGGTTAAGTTTATGGGTAATCCTGATGCTGAAGTACATGAGAGAAGCTTGGGGTGGATGAGAGGAAGAGTCTGTAGGCTGGATTGGTAGTGAGATCGAAAAATGCTGGATGCCCTAGGATTTAATGCTACAGTCGATTAATACCGATTGGGATGCAGGGCTGAGTTGGTGAATTTGACTTGGATGTTACAGATTGCCAGTTAGAATTCAGGAGAGCCAGTTCTCAGTGTTGGTCTTTACTGTAGAGATTAATGAAGGTACTTTGAGAAGAAGAGGCTGAAGGATCCGCTGGAAGAATGGTTGACCTGGCTGAAGGTACTAAGTGAAAAGGTGTGGATAATAGTATAAGGAATAATGATGTCTGGAGTGAAATCGAAGATATGGATGGCGTGGAGTCAGAAATCAGCTAAGAGTTGGAGGCCCCATGATGAATATTCTGGACAATATCTGTGCAATTCCTAAAACTAGCAATAACTGTTGGGAAGTAAGAGTTGAGTAACTTGGTCATCAGAGTCATTGTTGAAATTTAAGGTGGCATAAGGTAAAATAGATCATGTCCATAGTTGAATGGGTTACATTACGATTCCCGGTATCTGTAGAAGCAATGTTGATTATGAAGTCTGAATATAACAGAAGGATTTAAGTCCTTTCCATGTATGAGGATGGCCAAGGAGACAAGGCATCCAGGGAGTCATGGAGATTGGATGGACAGGGATCAGAGGGTATATCCGATAGAGACAGAGAAGCTCTTCCTATTGTCCAGTGAATGGGATTCCATGAATGATTGCGAACAACTGAAAAAGCTGTGTGACACTTCTATGATAACATAATAGTGTATGGGGCATGTGAGCCAAGGAATGTTTGCTGGCAGTAGTATTACTCCAGAGTAATGAATAAATGATCGAATGAGTAGTGAAAGGGTACTATTAGAATGGCAGGAGTAGGAGTAGGGGATGAATCATATGGAAAAGCAGATGACTTGTTAGGAGTACTGGTTGGAAATAGGATACAAGTCCCAAAAGAGCCACAGCAAACAGTATGAAGCCCTAAGCAAGCAAGGTGAAGAGGAGAAGGCAGCCATTCAAATGTGAAGGATGTACAGAAAGGATCCTAAGGAACTGAAGGAATAAGCAGAGAAAGCTAAGGGCCAGGTGAAGCTGAATGACATCCAGAGCAGGAAGGAGCAGGATGACATCAGTTCCATGGTGAACAGCAGCGAATTGCAGAAAAGCTGAAGCAAGGCACTGGACGATGATCCATGGAAGGCCAAGGAGCCAAGCCAAGCACTATGAGCAACAGGGGTCCCACGCCCTGACAGAAGCTGGAGCAACCAGAGAAAATAATGGAAGATGCTGGAGCAACGAACGGCAAAGTCCCAAATCGGCAAAAGAAAACAAGTACATACAGCAGCAGGACGGGGGACCAGCAGCAAGTAAGTCCATGGGGCAGTCGACCTGGAGTGAGAGAAGGAGGCAAACCAAATGAGGTCCTGGTTCCGCAGTACAATCAAAGTCACAGACTGAAACAGGGAGAGTGAGAAAGCAGTCACAGCTTCCTTGAATCAAGGAGGTTATTTTCTAGACTACACTGAACTTGAATTATTACTTTTTGGACCTGTGTGTAAGTAACTAGAATTGATTCTGTTTTTGTGGTGGACTTTTCTTAATTTTAACTTTAATTTGCCAGGGAGGAACTGTAGCTGGGAGATATTTGCAGTCAGTTGTCACTAAACCTGTTACTTAGCCTTTGTGAAATAGGTATCTGAAAGGAATGAAGGCACTTCCCTGGGGTGGAGGGTGAGAGTTGTAGGTGATTGTTTCTGGATGGCATAGGTTTACTCCCACCTACCCTTCCCCTCACCCCACCTGCCCCAAGTGCATAACTTCCTCTATAGTAGGGGCTCTGACATCACTTCCCCAAAACTGCTAGCAACATACACCTGTACATATCCTTAAAGGCACAGCATACTGAATAGGGGGTAGAGACACTCAGAAGCTTGCACAGACTAAAACAAGAACAAAACAAAAAAGCATCTGTAACTGGAAGGGACACAGACATGTGGGGAGTGGTGCAATGCACTGGCTGTGGAGCAGCAGTCTTCCAGGAGACATTCTGGAGACTGTGTTGCTGTCCTATTTGCAGGCACCTCTCTGGTCTAAGGGAGGAGGTTGCTCATCTCCATGCTGACCTGGCAAGGATTTCAAAAACCTGCTCCCCCACCTAGGGACCACCCAGGCCATGGCCACTACCTCAGAGGTTGCCAAGAAAGAGGAGTAGTTGGGCTATGGTGGGCTCAGGGAGGGTGAGGGAGGTGGAACAGAGGGTGCATCCCTTCAGTTGTGCCTCTCCACAATTTATTTGCCACTCTGGTGAAGCATGGTTCCTCTATGGAGGCACCTGCAGTGGAGACCAAGGAGGATGCTGGGAACCTTCACAATGGAGACCCACAGGAGGGTGGCCCAGGATCCCACAGGGGAAGGAAACATCTCCTGGTGGGGGACTCAATTGTTAGGGAGGTAGAACTGGGGGAGGGAGGGAAAAGGGGAGATAAGGTGCCTGCCTGGTGCCAAGACTTGGAGGGACAGGAAACAAATCCTCAGGATCATGGGAGCAGCGGCAAGGGCAAGGGAGCTGGATGTCATTATCCACCTAGGGATGATTGACCTGGCTGAGAATGGGATCCGAGCAGTGCAGCAGGAGTTTGTGGAGTTAGGGAAGGGGCCTTAGACAAGTAGCACACATGGTAACTTTCTTGGAAGTGATATCTGTCTATGGCATGGATGAGGCTAGGGTACTCCGCACCATGGGATTCAATGACTAGTTGAAAAGCTGGTGCAGAGCTCAGGGATTTGGCTTCATTGGGGACTGGGGCTCCACCTGGAGGGATGCAGACCTATGCAGGCTCGATGGTCTGCATCTATCCTGGAGGGGAACCAGGATCCAATGTGATAGGTTTAAATGCTTCAATGGCAAGCATTTAAACTAGCCAAGGGGGGAAGGCACTCAAGAGGAGAAGGAAAATCCTAGCCCCCCAAAAAAATCAGGGTAGTTAGTGAGGTAAACACAAAGACAGAACAGTTGAGAGGGAGAAGAGCAAGGGTAAATGGAGAAAAAGACAAAGTTAGTAGGGACAGGTATGAGGCAAAAAGTAACAAAGTCATAAGAAAATGGAGGGTAATGAGTACCAATGCCCATAGTCTAGGTAAAAAGCTCCCTGAAATGGTGGCCTTGATGGAAGAGGGATGCCTGGATATTGTGGCAGTCACAGAAACATGGTACACAGAGAACCATGACTGGGATGTCAACATACCAGGGTACACAATCTACAGGTGGGACAGGGAGGGTAGAAGAGGGGAAGGAGTAGCAGCTCTCTATGTAAGGGAAGGGATCAAATCAACAGAACTAAAGGGTAAACTGGGAGGAGAGGTGGCACTGTGGGTCACCCTGGAGACTGGAAATGGCTCCACAGTCTGCACAGGGATTGTATACAGACCCCTGTCTCAGGGGGAGGAAATGGACAAGGAAATGATAGAAGGCATCCTTGGGATGACACAGAAAGGTGAGATATTACTGATGGGGATCTGAATATGCCAGATGTTGACTGGAGCACCTTTGCTGCAGCCATATCCAAGAGTAGGGCCATTCTCGATGCCCTACAGGGCACATGCCTCAGACAGCTAGTTTAGGAACCTACTCAGGAGAGAGCAATCTTAGACCTGGTACTATCAAATGAGGACAAAGAGAGGATCTCTGATCTTGAAGTGGGCAGCCCTCTGGGAACAAGCAACCACCAAACCGTGTGGCTCACAATAAACTTAGCTGTAAAGTCAAGCCACACAAAAGTGAAGGTACTGGACTTCAGGAGGGCTGATTTTGTCAAAATGAGAGAGTGCCTCAGAAAAGCACTAGCAAACAGGCAAGAAGGTGGGGTGGAGCAACAATGGGGAAACATCAAAACCACCGTCACAGAGGCAACAAGCCTTTGTGCGAAGCAAATAAGCAAATCAAAATGAAAGAAAAAACACTATGGTTCTCAAAAGAAGTGGTGGGGAAGGTAAGGGAGAAAAAGATAGCATTCAGAAATATAAGGAAACAGAAGGAACAGGACAGAGAACTGTACCAGTTAAAGCAGAAGGAAGCGGGTAAGGCAGTCAGAATAGCAAAGGCCCAAACTGAGGACAAGATAGCCAACTCAGTTAAGAAGGGGGATAAAATCTTTTATAGGTACATTAGGGAGCAAAGAAAGACTAAGGCAGGGATACTGAGGCTGAACAAAGAGGAAGGTGGTTGGGCAGAGACCAACAGTGAAAAAGCAGGGATACTGAACAAATACTTCTGCTCAGTATTCACAATGGAAAAGCAGGGGAAAATATCTAATCCAGTCAATAGAAGCACTCTGGATAGGGGGTTGATATTAGTTCTTTCACAGAAGAAAGGGTTCTGAAAGAACTCTTAAAACTGAAGGTGGATAAAGCAATGGGGCCTGATGGAATTCACGCCAGAATTCTAAAGGCACTAAGGGAAGAACTAGTAAAACCACTGACTACCCTTTTTAATAAATCATGGGAGGATGGTGTGGTACCTGAGGACTGGAGGAGGACAGATGTTATTCCCCTTCACAAAAGTGGGAGCAAGACAGAGGCAGGAAACTAAAGACCTGTCAGTTTGACCTCAGTGGTAGGGAAAATGATGGAATCATTTCTGAAGAAAAGAATTGTTGAGTACCTAGAGGCCAGTGGGGCACAGGACCCAAGGTAGTATGGATTCACAGCGGAAAGGTCATGTCAGACAAATCTAATTGATTTCTTTGACTGGGTGACCAAAGCAGTAGACCAGGGAGGGGCTGTGGACATGGCCTACCTAGACTTTAGCAAGGCATTTGACACAGACCTGCTCAAAAGATTAATAAACAAATTAGCCAGTCTGGGAGTGGGTCCTAGGGTGGTAGCTTGGGTAAAACACTTGTTGGACAACAGGACATAGCGGGTAATAGTAAATGGAGTCCACAGTGAAGAAAGGAGGGTTACTAGTGGGGTACCACAGGGTTCAGTATTGGGGCCAGTCCTTCTTAATGTTTTTAAAAGTGACATTGCAGAGGGACTGGAAGGGAAAGTATGTCTCTTTGCAGATGACAAAGATCTGCAACAGGGTTGATACACAAGGTGAGGTGGAAAGGATGAAAAGGGACTTGGCAAGGTTGGAGGAATGGTCAAATGTATGGCAGCTTAGATTCAATGCAAAGAAGTGCAAAGTAATGCACCTGAGAAACAAAAACCCAGGGGAAGAGTACACAATGGGGGAAGAGATACTGACAACAACAAAAATGGAAAGGGACCTGGGGGTAGTCATATCAGATTACATAAGTTTGGGCCAGCAATGTGAGAAGGCAGTAAGGAGGGCTGGGGGGATACTGGGATGCACAGGGAGAGGCATCACCAGTAGAAAACAGGAAGTTGTTGGCCCTCTGTACAGACAGATGGTAAGACCACATCTGGAGTACTGTGTACAGTTCTGGAGACCCCATCTCCGCAAAGACATAGACAGGGTGGAGGCTGTCCAGAGGAGGGCAACCAAAATGATGCAGGGTCTGCATCAGAAGACATATGAAGAAAGACTAAAAGAAACTAAAGATGTATATCCTTGAGAAAAGGAGGAGGGGCATGACGAAACTCTCAAATACCTCAAAGGAGTCAACAAAGTCCAAGAGGGTAGCATCTTTCAGAAAAAGAGGTGTGCAAAATCAAGGGGGCACAACTTGAAGATGGGGGGGGGGATGGCTCAGAGGTAATGTAAGGAAGTATTCCTTCACAGAGAGGGTTGTGGATACATGGAACAGCCTTCCTGAGGAGGTCATAGAGTCAAAATCAGTGGGGGAATTCAAGAATGCATGGGACAGACATAAGGCTATTCTAGTGGGGGTAGGAGGAAGTAGGCTGTTGGTTAACTAGAATCTGCAGCTTATCTGTTAGGTAGGGAAATGGGCAGACTAGGTGGGCCACGTGGTCCTTATCTGCCATCAAATTCTATGTTTCTATGATAGAGCTGAGAGGTAGAAGCCTGGAGGAATGAAAATGCCCCGGATGAGAAGGGAAGCAGCAACCTGCATTAGGGAGAGAAGCAGACAGCAGACACAGCGATGTGAGTTAGGGCCATGGACCAGGCAAGGTAGTATCTGTAGCACTGGAATGGTGAGGTAGAAAGAACAGATGTAGTGAGGAGAATTGGAGACCACTCAGAAGCAGGCTGTCCAAGTCCAGAAGGGATGAAACATTGGGTAGCAGGTGGAGAAAACACATGTGAAGCAGTAGAACAGAGGGACATGCATCCAGAAGGGATGAGCAAGGCAGGAAAATCCAGACTAGATGTGATTAGGAATTGCAGGATGATGAGAATGAGGTTGAAGATCCATACCTGAATGGCAATCCACATCAGTGGAGATGCAATAGTGGATACAGTACATGTCAGAGTCAGGATCCCAGCTGAGGAAGTTAGCAAATAGAATAATGAGTCTAGGCTGTGGACAAGGTGAGACGGAGAAGCAAGTAGGGCAAAGTCCTGTTCCCGAAAGGATCATATGGCTGAAATGAAAAATACCATTACAGTGCAGCTTGAACAATTTTTTCCATCAGAACTCATGAGTAAAGTTTGCAGCAAGGTGGCAGGCTGAAAACATACAAATGAAGCAGAAGACTGTCAACTTAGACAACCGCCATATGGCAGAGGTGGATAGTAGAGACCTGAAGCAGCATAGGTAGCATGACTATGGTATGCAGAGTGTGACAGCTCCATTCCTGAAGGGAAGTGGCAACTGGCATAAGGTAGAGAAGGTATGGTATAAATCTGTAGACTGGAGACACAGCTCCCATCCCTGATAGTTGGGGTGGGCTAACCTTCACTTTCTGCTATCCAGCAGAGTTAGGGACAGAGAATGTCGAAGTGGTAAGTGTGTAGAAGTTCCCTTCCCGAAGGGAAGTGGTATGAGGTACAGTAAGACACAGGGGATGGTAGGTAACTAGCAGGAGATATTGGTCGAAACAGAATCCCATCCCTGGTAGACAGAGGAAGCCTACCTTTGCTCTGCACCTCAGAAGGCATGAGTTAGGGATGGAGTCCATAATACTGCTGGTATGGGATGAACGAAGCACTAAACTGCTGCAAGGATAATATATAGACAAGTAGAGAACAGGTATAGGAATGAACGCGTCAAGAAGTAGTAATATAAGCAGAATATGGGTGAGACATGAATCGACACATACAGAGAATGGTGAATGCTTGGGTATAGTACACAATGAAAGAAATTAGATATTACATAGGTAGCGTTAGTTATTGGTATGTGGTGCCTTGACTTGAATTAGGATGGTTCCTGAAATTGGATCTCTCTTTCCAGTTTAGGTAGAGAATGATGCACGCTGGATGGGTGAAAAAGGAAGAACCAAATGAAACCTAGAAATGGCTGGTATAGTGGACCCTATGGTGATGGCTTGGAGGCACTAATGTGATGACCAAGAGTATGGTTTTGATTCCCTTGTAATGGAATCTTAATATTAATTGTCCCCTTGGTAAAGGTGTACTATGTTCTATTCCTAGGAATTTACAGGAATTTGGGTCAGTATTATGATACTGAGCAAAATGGTTGACAACTGAATTCTTAGTTACTAATCCAGTATAGCCCCAATCTGACCAAGCCGAAATCCCAAGTAATAATGATAGTTCTAATATACAAGGTTTTACAGTTCAATGCAAAGCCCCCCACCCCATAAAATAACAGTATGTCAGGGTGAACAATAACAATGTGAGGCAGGCAGCTTAAATTATATAAATACGGGTATCCTATAGGAGCAAAATGAGAACCCAAGTACTTAACGTATGGTAACAAGAAAACGTGTCTGACCAAGTTGCAAAATGGTGTTGAGTGCCAAATCACCTGGTAGAAGGCATAGGATATGAGAGGCAACCACTAGTGGTAGAATAGGCAGTGAAATAACCACTCAGCTGTATGCACACTGGGCTGTATGGAACATGCACATTGTATTATTGTCCAACTACAGTCTGAGGTCAAAGGGGTTTTGCCAGTATTCTGTAGAGCTGAAATATTAGGGTTGCAGAACTAGTTCAATGTTTAGGAGCAGGGATAATGTCTATAGTAGTCCTGAATTCCTCCTTGATGAAATCCTGGGTATTGCTAAGGGAGCACAGTCGGAGGAGAAAGGAGATGAACTGCGGAGGAAGCAGAAGGCTGGTGGAAGCAACGGGGCGAGGATCCAGTATGAGGAAAACAAAGGGGAAGGAGAGAAACTGAGGTGAATGGAGGAGCCAAATAAAGCAAAAAAGAGCTGGAGCATGATATGGGATGACTGGGGGGACCTGTGAGGAAGGTAGGAGAGTAATGTGGAGGAAGGCGGTGGCAGGAAGGAAAGAAGCCCAAAAGAAACAAAAAGCAAACAGGAGGTGGGGGGGGGGCACAAAAATGGGAGGGCAAAAGAGAAGAAATAGAACAAAACAGAATATGAGATGAGGCAGGGAAAGGGAAAGAAGGACACTGGTCAAACCAGGCAGCAGACAGGCCAGGCACAGTCACACAAGCCATGCAGTAGCCTAGGAAAACACTCCATAAGCAAGGGAGGTGTGTTAGAGGAGGGCTTATGTAGAGGTTGTAGGAGGAGTTATTCCTCACATTGAACCTCGGGCAAGCCCTCTCCAAGTTTGGATGGACATATATATTGAAATATTTCTTGACACTGGTTCAGCAGGTATATAGGGAAACAGTAACCCTCTTTCTTGCTGGAGGGTTTGTGGAGAGATGTACAGTAAGTAACACTTGAATAAACTAGAAAGCTTAGGGGTGGGACAGAAAATAACTAATTGGGTGTAATATTGGTTGATGGACAGAAGCCAGAGGGTGGAGGTTAATGGGGTGCATTCCATGGAGAAAGGAATAATGAGTGGGGTGCACCACGGTTCAGTAATGGCAATATAGAAGAGGGACTGGAGGGGAAGGTGTGTCTATTTGCAGATGATACAATGATCTGTAATAGGGTGGACACACCGGGCGGGGTGGAGGCTATGAGGAAGGACCTGAAGATTATGGAAGGGTGTTTGGAAACATGGCAGCTGAAATTCACTGCAAAACGTGTACAGAAATGCACATGGGACGTAAAATCCCACAAGTCGTATACACACTGGGGGAGGGGGGTAATAAAGCCAACTGAGCAGGAAAGGGATCTGGGGATTATAATTTTGAACAACCCTAAGGTGGGTAACCAATGCAGAAAGGTGGTGGGTAAGGTAAATAGAATGCTAGTGTGCATAGGGAAGGGAATAACAAGTAGAAGGAGGGAGGCAGGTGCTGATGTGACTTTATAAAATCATGGTGAGACCTCAACTGGAGTATGCAGTCCAATTCTGGAGACATCACCTATGCAAGGACATAGGCAAGATTGAAGGGGTTCAGAGAAAGGCAATCAAGATGGTACATGGTATGCATAGGAAGCAGTATAAAAATAATTTTAGGGAGCTGGATCTGTACCCATCGAAGATGAGGAGGGAATGCGGGACATGATAGAAACATTGAAGTACATGAAGGGGATTAATATGGTGGAAGAGTGGAGCTGATTTACAAGGAAAGTGAGTGCTAAAACTAGAGGGCATAGTTTACTATTAGAAGAAGGAAGATTTAAGGGCAATGTAAGGGGGTCTTACTTCACGGAGAGGGGAGTGGAGCCCTGGATCAAACTGCTTGAAGAGGTGGTAGGGGCCAAAATGGTGGAAGATTTCAAGAGGGCATGGGACAGACATAAGGGGTTAACTGGGGGATGAAAGGGGATGTTCCTTGAAATGTGAAGATTGGGGGGGGCGGGGTAAGGGGCAGACTTGATGGGCCAGAGTTGTCCTTTTCTGTTGACAGATTTCCATGATTCTTTGATTCTATGATTAACACACACCCATCTATATTGACTGTTCCAAATTACAACCCTTTTTAAAAAGCCTAGAGAATGCTTTTAAGGATCTTTCCCCCCCTTATTTCACAAACAATTGATTTTTTTCTTTTTAACGAATTGGCTTTAAAGACCTCTCCATCCAGTGTGAATATGTGTGGCGGTGTCCAGAAGGTGTATCACAAAACAATGGCTCACATTAGTTCCCTGGCCCTCGTGAGTTGTAAGGAAATATATAATAATATTTTTCAAATGGCACACCAGACCTTTTCCTGAAAGAAAACAGTAGGGCCAAAGCATTCTCTAATAGACTTTGTGCAGGAGTATCCTAGAATAAAACTGTGTACCATGAGGATGATTGTATATTGTGCCCTATCCAAGTATAAACCAGGGAAGAGTAGTTAAAAGTTTTGCTGAAGGACATTATACTTTTACAAAGAAAGACAGAAATTGTAAGCACTTTATGTTTCCCAGTGGTGTACATGCCTCATGGCCATGTATCTTTTATGTATATTTTATGCAAGCCATGTATTTTTATACCATAATAACTAGTGATCCCCAATATTAACTCGCTTGATGAAGTTTTCAAAAGCTGTATCAACCCAGTGTGACATCACACCAAGTTGATATGGCATCATACGGAGTTGCTATGGAGCTGAGGGGATGCACATTCATGTCCATGCTAGTCATTTTCAGTGCCATACTAAGAAAAGGTCTCATGTGGTGAAGTAAGTAGCAAACAGTTGGGCAAACATATTCATTTTCTTAAAAGAGCACTGTAGTTTGTTTTATTTTGCCTGCAAAAAAATAAAGCCATACTTCTGGGCATGTGCATTATGTGTCCCCTTGGCTCCATGCCACACTAATTTGTGGCCCTGCAAAGCCAACATTTCAGATGGATCACATGTGAGTTGACGTTTTACAAAAATAAATGTTATGCACTACAGGGAAATGTTTGGAGTATTTATACATTTTACATTACTAAAGCTAGCTCCTCACACCTTTGTTTGTACTCTCTCAAATTCAACCAAAAGGCTAACTGTATCCCTTAGTCTTATATTTATTTTTTATTAAAGCAAAACAAAAAATGCACCAGTTATTATAAAAAATAAAGCATATTTAGGTATGTTTAGGTATGTGATGTGCAGTTTTTTACACACCCTCGGTGTGTGATAATATATAAACCTCTCAAGCTTTGCTCTTGAGGTTTATATATCACACATCTTGGGTGTGTAAAAAAACTGCACACACACCTACATATACATTATTCTCTATGTATCTTGACCTCAGCACCTACGTAGCTACAGTAAGCATTCTTGTTACTATCACAATGTATCCACCCTATATGTTGAAACATTTTAAATAGCACGTGATTACAAAAAAGATAGCTAATTTTTGCGCTATGATCCATCATTGCCTGTCCATTTGGTACCAGGTATATAAATATAAGTTAACAGGGCCTCTGTGGGGTGTGCCTTATTGTATAACAGACTCCAAACATGAGGTTTGGGTGATGCAACTGTGTGGTGAAGCTGAGCAGTTCTGGCTGTCCAAATCTTACAAGAGGAGCCCCCTATACCATAAGAGACACAATTCTAACACCCTGGTAACTTATTGTAGAGCTCTTCAGTTGGCTAGAGTGATTTATAATACATTTTAATCACAGTTTTTGATACTTTAAATTTAAATCTAGCCATCTCCCCCTAGTTTGAAGTGGGATGTTCCACTCCTAATATTCCTGCATGAGAGACCACTGTACACAGAATAAAATGTTCAGTGGCTCTGTGCAGTGATTGGCTGAAACCACATAAGTAATTTACTGTCTAATGAGCTTTGCAGAATACCCCACTAAGTCTGTGACAGATATCGACTACTCTTCACATCATGAACAGTAAATCCATGGCCCAAGACACATTTTTCTGTTTCACTAGCTCTGCATTATGTAAAAGATGGAGTCCCACCATGTGGAAACTGTTTTTATAAACAATCTGCTAATACCTAAAGAGGAGCTTTGTGTGCTTTGCATAACAATGGAAATACTTTGTTATGGCCAATACAGCACTGAATGTTTCTTTTAACTGTACACGTTTGTCCAGCACATAACTTGCCATCAGATTTAGTATGTGTGCAAAACAAGGTACATAACAGACATCACCATCAATTATATCCATCAACATATTACAGCCTGCATCCATCACAGAGATGCCTATATAGAGCTTATAAAGGTAAATCCCCAGGCAGTGACTTGATGAACCACAGAATGTTTTATGCACTGTGTTCCCCATCCCATCAATTTCTACCATATAAAGCAAGGCAATTTCTCTTTGCCCGTGCCTCTGACAGACTTGCTGTTTTAATACTTCTGCAGGTGGTAGTGCTTAATTTGGAGACAACCCAATTTTCAAAGAGTCTCAAGAAAGCTTGGCTTGCACTAGTAGCCCAAATATCACTAGTAAAATGGGTATTACCTCCCTATGCCTACTTCAGAAATAACCGCATCATCTTATGTACAGCATCATACAGTACATACCGGGATAAAATGCTAGGAAAATGTCAGTCATAATGGATGGAATGGATGGTGTAGTGAAGGCAACAAATCTCTATGTTAAAGAAAGGGACAAAAACAGGAGGGGAAAAGAGACCACTATGGTTCTTGAGGGAAGTGGCTGCAAAGATAAAGGCTAAAGGGGCGGCATTCAGAAGGTACAAGCAGACATAGAGGGAAGAAGATAGGGAGGTGTACTAGGAGAATCAGAGAGAAGAAGGGAAGGAAGTGAGGTGAGCAAAGCAACAAATGGAGGAATGGCTAGCCAAAGGCGTACCTAAAGTGGACAAAACCTTTTTCAGATACATAATTGAAATCAGGATTGACAAATGAACACAAGGTTATAGATGGTACATGTTTAAACAGTGAAAGCTAATATTCACTAATGATATGGCAAATGAACACGTAGTTACAGACAGAAACATGTTTACCCAGTGCCAGCATTGAAAATGTAATTGAAGTGTGTCTCCAATTCCATGAAGGGCTTGCAAATGGACACAGAGAGACACACACACACACACACACACACACCCACACATACACGCTGTTAATTTTTTCCTGACTTTAGTAAGATTTCAACATTGGACAATATTACATCTGCATAGCTTTATTATTTTTCTGGCATTTGACATTCACACTGCTTCATTTCTGTGGAGTTTCCTGATCTCTAAGTTGTGCATCCCAGCTAATTACTTCTCTAAAACTGGTCATTAATTTATGGAACTCCTTCTACATAACATTCCTTCTGTGAC
The DNA here is from genome assembly GCA_016271365.2 of Neoceratodus forsteri. Classification (NCBI taxonomy): domain Eukaryota; kingdom Metazoa; phylum Chordata; order Ceratodontiformes; family Ceratodontidae; genus Neoceratodus; species Neoceratodus forsteri. The sequence goes on from CM057453.1 coordinate 84,140,042, forward strand.
ATTTGATCTACACAGAACTAGAGTGTTTAAGAATGTTTTCTCATATCTGGTTGTGTTATTATCTAATTACTTCATTAATTTGTCACATTCATGTGTAAAATGTTTAAGCTCTGGATATTTTAAACTGTGCTCTTCAGAAACCTGCTATTTTCTTTCTGAAGAAGAACCATGTGGTTTCAAAAGCTCAAAGTTTCTTTCTTTCCATTAAAAGGTAATAAATCACCAATTTTGTGCATCTTATTGTACAAGAACCAATATGGCAACAGACATTTTTCTGACATCAAGGGGAATGATTGTGAGGTTAAAAAGGACAGGAAGGATTGTGCAGAGAAGGATCAAGAAAAAGCAAGTATCCTGAACAGATAATTCTGCTCAATCTTCACAGTGAAGGGAGGGAAGAATGGATCACATAGAAGTAACAGGAATTCTGAGGGGAAGGAGGTGGACACAAGTCCATTCATAGATGAAGGAGTCCACAGAGGATTTGCAAATCTGAAAGTGGATAAGACCTTGAGGCCAGAAAGGATATATCCAAGGGTGCTGGGGGAGCTCATGGAGGTATTGGGTCACCTCTGAGAGTCCTGTTTAACAACTAACTGGAAAAAGTAGTGGTTTCAGTGGACTGAAGGAGGGCATATATTGTCCTGCTTCAAAAAAGCAGCAAGGAGGAGGCTGGCAACTATAGGCCAGCCAGTCTAATGTCAGTGGTGTGAAAGTTAATGGAAACACTATTGAAATAAAAACTAGTGGAGTATCTTAAATTCAATGGGTTGTAAGACCCAAGGCATCATCGATTTATGGGAGTGGGAGGGTGGAAGTCATATGAGGCAAACTAATTAATTTCCATCACTGGGTGACCAGGGAAATGGATCAGGATGAGGCCTACTTAGACTTCAGCAAGGCCTTCAACACCTTACCACATAAGCGGCTTAAAAGGAAACTGGGCAGTTTGGAGGTGGGACCCAAAGTGATACACTGTGTACAGAAGTGGTTGATTTATAGGCAACAGAGGGTGATGGTAAATGGCACTCATTCCAGTGAAGGAACAGTAAACTGCGGGGTAACTCAAGCTCAGTGTTTTGATCAGTTCTCCTCAATGTCTTCATAGCTGACATTGCAGAAGAGTTGGAATAAAAGGTATGAATTTTTGCAGATGACACCAAGATCTGCAATAGGGTAGATAATCATGAGGGGGGTGGATATAATGAGTAGGGACCTGAGAAAATGCAAGGAGTGGTTGAGGGTATGGAAGCTGGATTAAGAAAGCAAAAAAATCATGCACCTAGGGCACAGGAACCCGGAAGCGGTGAATACAATAGCGGGAGAAGTATTGATGGCCACAAAGCAGGAAAGGAACCTTGTGGGTATCATCTCTGATGACCTCATGGTGGCATGGTAGAGTGACAAGGCAGAAGGCAGGGCCAATAGGATGCTGGTGTCCATAGGGAAAGGGACCACTAGCAGAAGGAGAGAGCTGGTGTTACCACTGTATCAATCACTGGTGAGACCCCAACTGGAGTACTACATTCGGTTCTGGAGACCCACATCTGAGGAAGGACACAGACAGGGTAGAGGCTGTCCAGAGGAAGGCAGCTAAAATGGTACAGGGGTTGCATCATAAGCCCTATGATAAGAGACTGAGGAATCTCAATATGTGCAGCTTGAAAAAAGAAAGGAAACGGGGACAGGATAGAGACCTGTAAGTACCTCATGGGGATCAACAAGGTGCAGGAGGGGAGTATTTTTCAGAAGAGAATCTGCACCAGGACAAGACAGTATGCAATGAAGCTGGAATGGGGGAATTTAGGAGAGATGTGAAGAAGTACTACATCATTGAAAGAGTGGTGGACAGTTGGAAAAGTCTTCCAGAGGAGGTGGTGGGAGTGAAAAACAGTGGAAGTCTTCAAACATACATGGGATAGGCAACAAAGGAATCTTAGTAGGAAAGCGGGGGGGGGAAGGGGTAGCCAGAAATCAGGTAGGGTTTGTGGTGATTGGATAGGGAGGAACAAACTGGCAGACTGGGTGGGCCAAGCGGACCTTATCAGCCAACATATTCTATGTTTCTGTGTTTCTTTGTTTCTATAATAGAATTATATAATTTGCTTGAGTTACTCCCATGGTCTTCAACTTACCTATACATTTATACAGTACATGTTGCAAAGCATGTTTATTCATCCCCCTTTATGAAGTGGGGGACAGCAGACATGATGGGCACAGAGCCCCTTCTAATCTTAAATTACTTTGTTACTACAGTATGTAAAGCATGTAAGCAGATGTCTTCCACAATTCAGAATGGTGGAAGCTCTAGGGTCATTATCTCACCAATGATTGTTTTTCTCTATATGGAACATGGGTGCGTACAATGTGGAAATCTAATCTGAAAATAAAATGACTATGGCAGTGTTATTTGTTTGGTTACTTGTCCACTGCTGCCTTTCTGGCTCCTCACGGAGCATCAGTAGCTGTGGGTGCATCAGTTGGGGGTTCCATGTCTGGAACTCAATTAATACTCTTATTCCAGTTCCCGTCCCTGATTGCCATATACCTGAGATTGACATGGCAGTCTTTAAACTGAGATTTTTTTCTTCCTTACCTTTGTCTTAGAGAGACCTCCTTCTACATGGTGTTTACAAGTACCAACCATACCTCTCAACTGTACCACATTACGAAGAACGTTCCTCATTTTACTTCACAAAAGCTGCCTGTTCCACATTGTGAGGACTTGTTCCACATTCAAAATCAACATTTAAAAGCAAAACTCCATAGTAAATGTTGCAAATAATATATTATTCAATTAATAACATACTTTCTAATCATAAATGCAACATGTTAACAGTGTTTTGAGCTTCTTGGGTGAAGATTTGTTTAAGTGTTCCACATTTTGTCCATTTGTTCCACATTTTGACAGGCAAGGTTCCCCATTTGGGGAACAAAAGGTTGAGAGGTATGGTACCAACCATGGAGTCCAATTGTATCACTACTTGAAGTGCAATCCAACTGCACTACCAACCTTGGGACCCCCCTCAGCTAACACTGAGGTTGTGTCCTTCCATTTGTAGCACCATGATAGCCAGCAATCACAGGAAGTTAGAAGTGCAGGGCATGTCTGGATGTGAAGGATTGAGACCAGGGGCGTCACCAGAACTGTAAAGTTGGGGGGGCTAATGCCCTTCAGTCAAAATACCAACAAAGCTAGTCCGGGTGCCCCTGAAAAATTAAAATTTTACCTTCAAATGGTGGCTTTTCCTGCATTTTAATGGTGAAATATGTGTTTGAAAAGCCTGGTTATCATGACATCTATTTAATGTTACATGTTGAAAAATGTGGTTACTGGACCACCAAGGACAACGGAAAGAGTGACACCAGTATCCCAGCAGATCCGCTTGGAAGGTTACAGGACCCCAGGGCAAGTAAGAGAGACCAGCCTGACACGATTATCCCAGCAGATCTGCTGGGGAGATTACAGGACCCCAGAGCAAAAAAGAGACCAGCCAGACATCATTATCTCAGCAGATCTGCTGGGAAGGTTAGGAACCCAGAGCAAGTAAGACACCAGCCTGACACCATTATCCCAGTACATCTGCTGGGAAGATTACAGGGCCCCAGAGCAAGAAAGAGACCAGCCAGACATCATTATTCCAGGAGATCTTCTGGAAAGGTTACTAGGCAGAGTATGAGGCGGGTGCCAGTCACAGAATACAGACTACAGACTAGAACCCTCCCTCCTCTCCCCCTCCTGTCTATCACCCCCAGTCCTCCATTCAACTGACACCATTTAATTAAATCTTGACTTGTTGTCCCCTCCCAATCAAGTCAGTCAGATGCTGGCACTGCCCTGAGTCCCCCCTCCCACACACCAGACACTTTGCGCTTATGACTCCAGTCCTTGCTCAATTGTCATCAGCGCGACGTGCAAGCCAGGAGCCTCCAACCACGCTGCAGTAAGTGCTCATGCTGCTGTCATAGTGCTCAGTGCTGACCAGTTGACTTGATTCAGACGCCAGTGAACTTCACTGAGTGAACCTGTTCATCATGGTCACAAAAACATATTTAATAATTTTTGTTCTTCTAAGTAGTAAAGTAAAGTTGTCCCCTGACCCCGGCCCCTGCCCATTGACATGAAGCCTCAAGCCACATGACAGTAACAGTACCTGGCCTGCCTGCCAGTGCCACTGCCGCTGAAAAAGATTCCCCATAGCTCACTCAGCTCAGGTCCCTCCCATCTCTTTCCCAAGTCCCGAGTCTCCAGCAGTGAGTCTATCACTACCTCTCCTAGTCTATCTCTCTCTCCTCTCTCTCTCTCTGTTGTCTGTCTCCTGAGTCCCATCCCGACTGCTGTCTGGTGCTTGGCTGGGAGAGAGAGAAGAGAAACAAAAGCACACACTCGTCTAATCCCCCAGTCCCAACACTTCTACCTATCCTTTTTCGCTAAGTTCGCTGTAATCCACGCCTTCTATGATGAATTTATAGAGCACTGAGCAGAGCTGAGCAGCACACCACCTGTCCCCAGAAGTAAAAGTAAACCCTCAGTCACTCACTTCACTTTCACTTCAGGCCGGGACAAGCGCTTCAGTTATTCTGTCATCTCTCGTGATTGTTTCCCCTTCCGTCGCTCAGCTGAGCTCACAGAGACTCATCCTGGGAGTCTGTAATCTAGTCTGTATCAAGTCTATCCTCTCCCCAACCCCGTATCATGGCTCCGCACTGCTGCTGTACCTGAAACCTTGATCCTTTCCACCTGGCCGGGCAGGGCTTGATCTTCACTTGGTAATATTGTGCTGCATGGCATTGTGGCGAGGAGGACCCGGAGGGAGATGGAAAGCAACCGAATGCCGGTTGGGGCGATCATTAACAAGACCAACACCGGTGTGGGTCTCTATAAGTCTGAAAAGGAGGAAGTTCCTGTGGGGGCGGGCAGGGACGGTGGGAGGCTGTCTGCAGTTCCAGCCTCCAATAAAGAGACACTTCTCAGGCGCTGTGCACACTCGGCACGGAGCTCACAGACAGGATGGGCTGCGGGCTGACATCAGTCTGAGGTACCGCAGTCTAGACTCACCTCTGCAGAGACTGGGGTACAGGGGGCCCACCGGGAAAATCAATAAGGGTGAGGTGGATCCAGGGTGATACTCATCAGTATTCCACTTCAGTGTCATAATACACTAGCTCAGTGTTTAAGGTTTACTTGCAGCATACCTCTCAAGTGTCCCTAATTCGAGGACAGTCCTCATTGCCCCTTAGTATTGTCAGCCAGGGACTCATGAGTACTAACTTGCCTGCCTGGCTGTTTATGAAAAAAAAACATTAGGGCTCGTGGTTGGCATTCAGCGCCTGCTGGCTGTCGCTCTCGCTCACTATTGGGTACTGCCAGGTGGCTGTCTGGCTCACTGACACTCAGTCAGTCCTCCTCAATCAGTCTCTCTGGGGACTCTAGTAGCCATCTGGCCGGATGGTCCCAAACACAAATAAATTAAAAAAAAGTCTACTCATCTCTCTGGCTAGCTTATAGTTATTAACTTGAAACAATTTCAGTAGATGCTGTTTCTTAACTGTTTAAATTCTGCAGCAGCGTTAGATGCTGCTGCAGAATTTAAACAGTTCAAAATGGTATTTAATTTATTTTTTCAGTGAAAATGATTGGGGGGGCTTTGACTTAGATTGAGGCGGCTGTGGCCTCCCCAAAATCAACGTGGTGACGCCACTGATTGAGACTATGTCCACTGGGAGAGGTGCAGCTTGATCCTCCCACTGGCTTCATCCCATTTTCCCTGTTCTACTTCAATCAAAGAGCATGACTACGGTATGATAAAACACTTCACTAATATACCTGAGGATCTATCATCTGCATGTTTTCGCTCTCCAAAGGCACAAGCACATATCCTTGCTACACCACAATATTGTGTACTTCAGGTTTGTGGTAGACGAACAAGAAGCACACTCCCTTCCTCCCTACCTGAAGGAGGGCATGCTGTGGAATATTCAGTTACCTCTGGCTGGTTCCATGATATCCTGGGCTCATTCCCAAACATATGCCATGGGTGTCAGAAGAGGCAGCCTGCCACTGCACTGGTTGGCATAGCTGCATTGGGCTGTTTTTGTTAGTAGGGTGTCATGTTCTCATTTTAAGTGATCAGCCAGAGCAGCTGTCCAAACATTTCAAATAGACTGATCCTTCCAACTGACGGTTTCCCACACTTATTGCAAACATGTTTTCAGTGGATTCGAGGGGTCATCTGAAAAACACTTCTAAACTGCAGCAAATCTCTTGTGTTTTTTTAATAACAAGTTTATTGGTCTTGAAGTGAGCGTTCTGGTGCAGGAACTGAGTATTGATTCTCTAAGTAGATTTTGTTTTTGGAAATATCAGTGTTACTGTGGATGGTCAGCAGCAGGTATAATAGGTGCAACACTATGGGCCCTGTTTTCTTTAAAAGGAGCATGCAGTCGGATTCAGACCCGGGTCTCCAGCTTAGCATCTCAGTGCAGCAACCACTAGAGCAAACTGACTGTATTGAAAAGTTCAATACAAAAGAAATCTAAGGTCAGCTGAGACCAGTGATGATTACTGGACTGAAAGCCAATCACTTTAATGACCATAAATCACCCATTCCTAGATATTATTTTAAATATAATTACTGTTAAACCTTTATGCCACTATAATTTCCCAGAGTTTACATCTGTATTTCAGTGTATGCAAGATACATAAGCTCTCTGTAGTCAATAATGCTGGAAGCATTTACCATATGTCAATGACTCTCTGCCAGATGATCTCACTGCTTAGCAAACTTTGAAAGATTACTTCACTTAACTCCTAATTGTAAGAAAAAGGTACAACCAAGCAATACATACAAAAGCACTTTTAGTTTAGAAATGTGACTGGAACCCCTTAATACAATTATGCCAAGGGATAAACAGGGCAATTATTGTCTGGTAAGTCTCACCTCCATCATATGCAAATTCATAGAAATGATACTAAAGGAAAGACTAATGTCATACCTGGAGGACAATGGCCTCCAGGATGTGAGGCAGCATGGGTTCATTTTGAGGAAGTCTTGTCAAATCAACCTGATACAATATTATGATTGGGTGACAGGTGAGCTGGATATGTATCATGCAGTGGATGTTCTTTACTTGGACTTCTTCAAGGCCTTTGATTCGGTACCTCATGGGTGTCTTGGGGGGAAGCTAACTGGTGTTGGTGTAGGGGCAAAAATGACAAACTGAATTACAAGCTGTCTGAGTAGGAGGCTGCAACAGGTGGTGGTGGGAGCGGAGCTCTCAACTCCAAGGCCAGTGATGAGCATGGTGCCACAGGGCTTTGTGCTGGAACCAGTATTATTTGAGCTCTTCATATCTGACATTGCACATGAGGGGGTGAGTAAGGCAAGTCTGTTTGCAGACGACACCAAAATAGAAGCAGTGGTGGATGGAGGGGAGGGATGGAAGCTGCTCCAGGGTGACTTAAGCAAGCTAGAGGAGTGGTCAGAGAGGTGGCATCTGGGGTTCAATGCAAAGAAGGTTAAGGTTATGCACTTTGGGGTGAAGAACTCAAGGAAAGAATACTGGCTGGAGGGGTTAAGCTGGGGAGGAGAAGGACTTGGGGGTAATGGTAACAGGGACCATGAACAACACTGCCCAGTGCAGGGGAGTGACTGGAAAAGTGAACAAAATGCTGGGGTGCATAGTGAGGTTTTTTTTTGTCTGGGTGAAGAGAGGTGTTCTTGCCCCTCTACAAGTTTCTGGTTAGGCCGTACTTGGAGTATTGTGTGCAGTTTTGGAGACCATACCTGAAGCATGATATCAGGTTACTGGAGGGGGGGTGCAGAGGAAGACAGTGAAGATGATGTGTGGAATGGAGGGGAGAGACTATGAGAGCAGGCTGGGAGACCTGAATATGTACACCATGGAGGACAGAAAGGACAGGGGGGATATGATAGAGACATTTAGGTATCTGAGGGGAATAAATAAGGATGGGGCAGAGGGGGTCTTTAAGTTAAGGGGGAGGGACACCAGGGAGCATGGGCGAAGAATAGAGGGGGGAAGATTTAGGATGAAATGAGGAAACACTACTTCATGGAGAGGGTGGTGGCAAAATGGAATGAACTACCACAATGGGTGATATCATGTAAATCTGTGAACAGCTTTAAGAGGGCATGGGACAGGGAACAGGGGAGAGTGAGGGTAGAGGAGGTGGGGGTGGCAGTTGCATAACAAAGGGAAGGGTGGTGGGGAAGCTGTAAACTAGGGGTGTTAGCTGCACACTCAAGCAGACTTAGATAGACTGGGTGGTCTGTTTCTGCTGGCACATTCATATGTTTGTATGCACTTATGCTACTACAGGCACAGTTGTACACCTTGGTCATGCTGTTAGCAAGTCAAATGTTGTGTTTTTCTACCAATGTCTTACTCTTCAGGGAATACACACATTCATATAAACAGTAAATGAAGCTTTAGAGAGGAAAGATCAGTGTTCATTATGTTCCTTTCTCACATCAGCTCAGTGAAAATACCATGCCAACCTATTTTCTTCAAAGCATTTATGATGCCTGAGCTTGAAGGTAATTACATTATTTGCTGATATCAGCTGCTTTGAAAGTCCATTTCAAGTGTTCAGCACTTGTTATATGAATGTACATATATGTGTGCATGTATGCATGCCTGCGTATGTGTTTATGCGTGTGTGTACATATTTATTTATTTATTTATTTATTTAGTTAAACATCAGTTTAGAAACCTTTGAGCCAGAGGCTCATTTACAAAGATACCTCGTCACAAAGAGGACATCAGAACAGTAGTACAAGGGACACAGTACTTACAAACAAAAAGTTACAGTTCAATTATAATTTTATTACAATAGAATACAATCTCCAACGAAGCAAAAGATAACAAAAGGTGCAAAACTTATGGTCGGGGGAAAGCTGGTGGGAGTAGAAGGGAGGGAGATAGGGGAGGAGGAATTAGTAGGGAAAGGAAGGGGTGGGGGAGCCGCTCAGTGAGCATTGTCAAACAGAGTATATATATATTTTTTTTTTTTACACTAGGCTAGCGGCAGTTGCATTTGCGAGAGCTAAGCAGGAAGTTTCTGAGCCTGGGCTTAAAGCAAGCTAAGGTTAGTGAGTTTGAGACACTGGCAGGGAGGGAGGGAGTTATACCAGTGGGGCGCATGGTAGGGGAATGCCCTATATTCATGTGTGTATGTGTATGTTTGTAAATATAAAGACTGCACATAAGAAAGCTATGAGTTAACCTTTCCATACATTTTCCTTAGTTACTTTAAGACAGCTCCTTTTTGTTTTCTAAGTCCTCATTTTCTAAATATTACCATGAACATTTCCACAAGCAGACACAATTGTTCAAAAAACATTTACATGCCTTTTATGAGCACCAAGGAACCTCTTTAAATGCTATTCATTTTCCTGAAAAAAAATTGTGGTTGGCATCAGCAGCACTCTGGTGTATTAACATTCTCACAAAAATTTAAGTTTCAGAATATTCAATTCTTTATGACAAAGTTATGCTCGTTTAATCAGGCTCTTTGCCCATTTGACTGCAAGTGTTCCTGTAGATTTATTTTCCAATAGAGACATCATAATCCCCTACTTGTAACATCAGAGTTATTTCCATGACAACAGGTTGTGATGTCATAAGCAGAGGATTATGACTTCAAGGAAGGAGTAAGCAACATGAACAGATGGAGTCTAACAGAGAATATTTTTGTTTGAATAAATATGTCTAGAGTAATAACAAATGGAATGTGCTGAGATTCAGATGTAGCAAGATTTTCTGTAATGCAGTTCTGTTAATGTAAACAGTAATTGTATTCTGCTGGATACCAGAAAATCTCTTTAAGGTCCCTTGCTCTTTTCATTTCTAATGAAAATTTACAGTTTAAAAAACTTCTTTACTTGGGATACATGAATGCACTATTATTATGACTATGGGCATTAACACTGATAGATGGTAGGCAGGAAGACGATCCAAATGTGAAAATCTGGTTGTGCCTTTTCACTCACCAAAAAATTCCTTAGAACTAGGAAGAGAATATTATTAATGCACTGTGGCTTGATTTTTCTGCTTGTGCTGTACACAGAGATATTAACTTACCAAGACATTTTCTGAACAACTGCAGTTTTTCTAGTCTTTTTAGCTGTTTTGAAATCTGATCACAAATATCAAAAAAGCAACTACATTATGTTCTGTTATGTAGTGATTATATTTTTATCCGAAAAGAAATACAACCCTTGTTGTTTCAAATTAATACACCTTAAAATTGTGGTATGTATGTGATCTGTTTAATATTCTAAGTATGCCATTTTGTGTGTATGTTTTGATACAGTCTTGTTTTTCCCCTTAGGTTTGGGTCTTTTTAAATGCTATATTTTTTCTGCCTAAAATGTATCTTTTAATTACTTTTGTGTTCTGGAACTCAGTAACATCAATTGTGTGGAAGCTTACAGGGAAAACATCAGCTTTCAGTCAACTGATGTCACTTGGTTCTTGACCTCATGAGTAATTAAAAATGAATACAGAGAAGAGAAGAGAAATTTGGTATTAACATGGGACCCTACAGAAGGAATAAAGCAAGAGTTTAAAACAAATGCACAAAACAATGCATATCAAATCATAAATGGACGTCATAAATGCCCAGCTCTCCAACTGCATTACAAAATGTAAAAAAAAGTTTTAGTTTTATTTTTTTTTATTAATTCTTTATAAACGGTCCAAACATTGGTCATTAAACTCATTGGCCCGGATATTCAAACTGCGCCATTCTGAGGCGCAAGCCCTTGCGCTGCTCAAAATAGTTGCATAGGGTGTGGCGGGTGATATTCAAAGGAGTTTAAGCTGCTGAGCAACTCCTTTGAATATCACCCAACTAACCACTGTGCATAGCGCAGTGGAACTTGCACCACGCAAGTTGTCAGAGTTGAGCATTAAACTTGCGGTGGTGCAAGTACCATTCGCCATGCACAAAATTCTGATATTCAAAGGTGACATGCAAATGGGGCCATAATTCATACAAGGCGCAGGGGACCATTTGCATCTGATTATGGCCCCATTTGCATGCCATTAGCATGTAGGTCGCCGATCCCGAGGACTTAGCCTGGCGCTGCAGGCAGCAGCCGTCGAGAACCGGCGCACCCTGCAGTCGATCGCGGGCTGGCGATGAAAACCCCAGCCACATCTCCCAATGCCCGATCGCGGGCTGGCGTATCATGACAACCCCCACCCAAACAGCTCCCAATGCCCGATCATGGGCAGAATGTGAAACAACCCCTCCCAGTGCCCGATCGCGGGCAGAATGTAAAAGACCCCCAACCCGAATATCTCCCTGGTGGTCCAGTGGACCGTAATGCCCGATCGCGGGCAGAATGTCAGTGACAACCCCCAAACATCTCCCTGGTGTCTAGTGTCCCCCCACCCCACCCACCCGCGAAGCCCCACCACCTCGCTCCCCGGCAGCCAGCGGGCGGCAGCATCACCCGCCTGCCACCCTGCCGCCCGCCAACTGACTGTCAGTAGGGCTGCACACCCATTGGTGCAGAGCTAGAGCCAATGGGCATGCAGCCCATACTGTACATGACAGTCCAATTTGTGAATGATGTTCATTCACAATCAGACTGTCATGTACGGTATGGGCTACGCTGGCTCTGATCACCAAGTGGGCATGCAACCTACCGGTTACAATCGGTCGATGAGTGGCGGGGCGCGAGGCAGGTGGGATGCTGCGCCACCGGCTTCCCGGGGTAGTGGGGTGGTGGGGGCTTCGTGGTGAGTGAAGCCTGGGCACACCAGAAGAAGACTGTCACTGAACATCCTCCCTCAATCGGCGTATAATCACTGAGCCTGAAACAGTGAAAATCTTATTCTGCCGCGATAAAGGCACTGGTATGTGCGTTCTACTGTGATCTACCAGCGATCGGATGAAGCGAGAAAACTTATTTTACGTTCTACCAGTGATCGGGCATTGGGAGATGTTTGAACGTGAGGAGGTATTTTACATTCTGCCTGCGATCGGGCTGGTGGGGGGGCACAGCAACTGAGTTGGAGGCCAGCCACGGGTGGAAGCTGCTGTGTTGCCCCCTGCAATACAGCAGCTCACCTGTGGGTGGCCCTCAACTTGATCCTTTTTTTTTTGGCACAAAGTTGTGCAGGCACAGGTTGGGGGTTGCGCCTGCACAACTCTGCACAACCCGACTGAATATCGGGTTGCGCAGTTTATGCATGGTTCCTTCCCCTCCTGTTGAGCATGCATTCATTTGCATTGCGCTGTTGCTCAACCTGTTTTCAGTGGCGCAACTGCCTCCTGCTGAATATCGCAGAATGGCGCAATTGTGGACTTGCGCATGGCGCAACCCTTTTGAATATCTGGGCCATTGTGTCAAGCAGAGTATCCAAATATCAACAGGGAGTCAACAAACACTCTCTTTCTGGAAGATATTCTGCTGTGGTCAATTACAAGAATGATTGCAGTTACCAGGTAAAATCCCAGTGAATGTATTGCTGCTTTGATTACAGAAAATTGCTCAAGTGCTTGGCAGCTTTGGGAAATTCAAAAGTATAGATACAACCACAGGAGGAATAGACTCCTTGCCATGGGCTTTAAGATGATCTTGGGTGATACTGTTATTGTCCTTCTTCACCAAAATCATTAAACAATTAACTGTAAAAAACAACATTTCTCTGTAAGGCTAGAAAAAGTTAAACTTCTATCCATATACAGTAGCTTCTGAAGATCACAACATGGACCTGAATGTCATTGCAACTCCCCCTTCCCCACCACCTCCACCAACCAGCATTATTCATTATTAAAAAGAATAGCATAGTAAGTTTTGTTTCTATAATTTTAGAATCTTTCTTCTTTTTTTATTAAGACACATTTCCAAATGTATGTCACTTTGTTAAAGTTGCCAAAGTCTTACATGTATTTTTATTAATTGCATAGAAAATGAATAAGGCACTGCTCACCCTGCATAATTTTCCAAAGCAATTTTTGTCCTTATTTTTTAACAAGTAATAAGTGCCCAGCTGGTTAAAAATACCCCATTTTGTGTTCTAAACACATCTTCAGGGGGTAGTGATCAATGGTATTTGCCAATATCTTGTGAATTTCACTGCCTAGAGGGAACAAGTGGGGAATTTCCTGCACATAAAGACTTAAGGAAGTTAAAGTAAACCAGTCTGTCAGCTTCTGCTGTATAAGCACACAGGAAAGAATTTGTAATAGAGGACCAGAGTTACAGAGTTAGTCACTGTGATGTTTTACTAGCATTTTAATCTGGTGGTCACTCCTTCCTTACAGTTGAAAGTAAAATATTGCAAATTCTTTTGAAACTTTTTAGGGTCAGCAGTGTCTTTTTCTATTAGTACTAGTAATTAAACATACTAGCTCCTCTTGCATTAATAAAGGTTTGGCACAAGAGAGTGATCTTTTAAAAAACTTCAAATCTTGTATCTTCATGCAGGAGTGAAAGAAAATGAAAAGTACAGTAAATGGATATCTTGATATGTTTGCCAGACAAACATTATTGATTAAGTAAATGCTTTAAATGATATTGTTTTAAAAACATTCCTTTTGGGGGTTTTATAGTAGGCAAACAATAAGATAAGGACAGATACTTGATCAAATCTGTTATAATTCAAGCAAAAAATATGCATTATGCCAGACATTGTGCAAGACATATTCATTATACTGTATTGGAGGGTACAACTGGCTATTACTACAGTAAATTAAGAATTATAGTATGCATGCACTATATGCCATTAAGGGACATGGCCAGAAGAGGAAATATTAAATTTACTGTAGACATAGTACTAGACTGCTTGTCACCTATCTCTTCTTTTCCTTGCTTCTGAACTTCATTTGTGCCATGAATAAACTGTAAAAGTCTTTGAACTAATATAAAGTTGTTGGAGCAGTTCTTTCAGTACTGGTGGTGAGTGCACTCCTCTCTCCTATCTAAATATTTGTGACATTTGGGAATTGCACCACCTTCCTAGTACCAAACTATTAGGGTTGTATATTTTTATTATGCTCTTTCAAACCAACTGTCATTGTTTTCTGATGAAGGATTATATGTATTCCAAAAGCTCAAGCACCTATTTTCTTTTGTAACATCTATTTTGGTCCAATAAAAGGTATCAAATCATCTCTTTTTTCTGAATCTTTTGTCACAAGGTCAATAAGGCAACAAAACTAATTTATTGTTTATTATGATGGGTATTACTAGACTGTATCTGACATTTGGCTCCCGACACAAGCTGCATATTAAACTGACCCACACTGAAATAGTTGGGAGCTAGTTCAAATAAAAATAGTCCAGCAGTATAGGATATTTCTAATTGTTATCTATCTCAACCCAAAACCTATGAAATAGCATGATGTTGAAACAAATATATTGATGTTCTACTATAAGAAAGAACTGCCATCACACTTCATTCCTAAAAGAGAAAGGAGAACAGTGGTATGACAATAAGCAATTGCAAAGCTGATATTATAAAGTCATGTATTAACTGTCCTTGTCGAAGAATGCTGGTGTGGGAAGTAAAATACCACAAATGAGGAATGACTAGATCCTCCCTAGGCAAAAAACAAACAAACTTTTATCAGGGAGTAGTTATTTCCTATGCAAGCCATGCAGAAAAGTCTAGGGACATGGGAATACATGACCACTCACCGTCTTAGTAGTTCAATAATATGAAAGTATTATAAAACACAAACAATGAATGTCACTCAAAGCAAACAATGTTTTGGGGTGTAATTTTACCCCTTTCTCAGGGTGGCAGGTATGCCTTCTGTCTATATAGTCATGCTATGTTCATTTATAAACATTCTTAGTCATTAAGCTTCTTACTGCTCCATTTTCAACAGTAAAAAGAAACATTCCTGGCTGCCCCTTTGCTTTTCAAAGTGAGCACCATACCTCAACCTAGCTATTCTGAGATAAGCTCCTATCACAGTAGGTACACCTGCAACCCTACAGAAAGGGTAATCTAATACTCTGAAATATTGATAGGTTCAGATGTTATCCATTGTCTGTGTTTCATAATATGTTTATGTTAATGTACTACTAGGAGAGTGAGTGGGCACCTATTCCTTTGTCACTTGACTACTAACCTAAATGCCACCCATCCTCTCTTCTTGTTACTGCTGTTGAGCTCTGCCTCATAGCAATGGTGCCAAGGCTATAACATAACCATCTTAAACTCTAAAACAAGTCAGCATCAAGTATAAAGTGTAAAATTATCCAAATCGCAACAATACTCCTAACATTAAAAACCAGGAGCTTAACAGTGCTTGGTCATAGAGCCAAAAGCACAATTCTATATTAACTAGCAGTCATTTTTAAGTTTCCACAAGGTTCATGCAGGGGAGAGGAGGGTGTCCTTATCTGCACTGCTCAAGTCATTGGAGTAAAAACAACAGGAGATAATACATCATGAGTCAGCACTGCCCTCCAAGAAGAGCTCAACCTCCAGGGCAAACTTCTCAGATTTAGACTTGTCCAATATTTTATTAGCATCCTGTGAGGAGGTATATAAGCAAGTCTTTCCCCCCACCTCCGCTCTGTGCCATGCTGAAAATATCAGCACAAATGGGATTTTAACTGACTTCAGTCTGTTCTTTAACACTGCCAAAGTCTTTCCTTTGTTTTTTGGAAAGAGTACGTTAGATCTGGAAACAAATGTACAGTTGCCTTCCCCACTGCTGGGTCCTGGACTCAATGTGCTGCATTTAGGATGCAGCCTGTCATGCTGATTCTCATCACAAAACTGAAACAGTACTCTGCTGCTGCGAGTATGCTGGGGCTCTACAGAGGTTAACACAATAGGCCCAATTGGATCCATGACAGGAGTCCAACAGAATTTCTGTTGAACGCCCCGTCGGCGACACTGGCAGGTCGACCACATTCTGCAGTTGGCTGCTGGCTCACTATTGCTGTCTTTGTTTTTTTCACGGGGGCTTCCCTTCCTGAAGCCCCCATGTGGGTGGCTGCACCCCCCCGTACCCCTTCACTTAAGGATTCTCAACTGCAGTCAGAGCTGATTGGGGGGATGCAGGACCCCCGACAGACAGTGCCAGGTTCCAGTGGGTCTCCCACTGTGGCTAGGCACTGTAGTCACTGTGGGGGACCTCGCTGGTGAAATATCACTGCGAGCGGGGTAAATGGGTCAGATTGATAGGTGTGGTGTCCATATTGAGGCTGGTTCCCTTATCGGCACATCCAGTTTGCTTGACCCAGCTGCTGACAGTTTCAGCTTAAGTATCTGTTTTGACAAGAGGAGTGCTTTTAGGTTTACTCATCATGCTCACATTTGCTTTGTCTCTTGAGCCTGAAAGTGTAAGTGTCCAAAAGTCTTTTCTAATAGCAATTTAATTCTAATATTGGCAGCCTGAGATGGGAGCTCTCTGAAGAGTGTCTTCCTCAGCTGATGGCTAGCAATGCCCCAGCTTTCAATGATATTTAAAACACATTTGTCTTTTATTGGCTGCTCTGGCTTGCTGTTTAGGGGTATGAACTGAATCTTGGATAGCAGCTTGCCTGTTTGTCAGGAATGAAGCTGTGGAGGTAAATGTGCATTGCTGTGGAGGTAAATGTGCATTAGTGATAGCTGTGACTTCCCTTGTAACTTTATTTATATTCATAGAGTAAAATAAGAAACATTATAGTCCATTTACACACAGAGAGAATTGCAGTCACAATCTAATTCATTAAGGGTAATCCTATACAAACTAGATAGAGCACAAACATATTTTTTCCACTGGGGAGTTTGTAAAGATGGCCTTGACTTCTTTAATGACCTGTTGCACTTCATGTGCTACTTTATCGTGGTGAATGTGAGATGCAACCAGTTCTGAAACCATGATAATATGGTCCTTTCTATTAGCTGCTCACATATAAGCCAGTCCTTATGTTCTAAAGACTGATACATTTCCAAGGTTTACGAAGGCAGCAGTATGAGGATGTATGCAGTATGATCACCTTGGATCTGTACATGCTAATTTGCTGTCACTCTACTGGTAAATTTACTGAGGGTGAAAAACTGATGTTCATGAGTAAGAGGTGTTATACAACAATATATCACAGCTTCAGATTTATTGTGTTTTTCTGGGCTGGAGTGAATAAAATATATTGCTCCACAGCACCAATTGTATGCAATAATATGGTCATCTTCCATTCAGTGAGAATGTTCTCCAAAGCACATATTCTGCTCCATAATTTTCTAAATCTGCCAAGTACTGCTCATTGACATTATGTTTTGCCAAGGTGTAGTACAGGACTGAATGTGATATCATATCAGCACAATCATTGTTGAAGAATACCCACATAGCCTTTATCTTTACCCAGATACAGTGTGCTAGTACTTATTGGTCACATGGGTGAGGATGTCAGTTAGATCGATATCCCTTTTTACCTAATAATTTTGTAAAATCCCCATTAGAAATGTAAAATTCACTGGTAACAGGAAAAAAGATAAGCAAAATACATTTAAAATTATTTTGAAAATGTGTTTAATCAGGACAGCTCAACTGAGATGGATATATCAACTATTCTTTAAGGTTCATGCTGCTATGCAGTTTTCTAGATTGAAGTACTGATGCACAGGTAGGCCAAATATCTTACCAGAGCCATACCATCACTGACTGACCATGACAGGACTTGAGTCTGGGATCTTGTTTTACACAACTTAAAGCTCTAAGCACCACATCCAACTGCCTTTTCAAAAATGTACATTGAAATGAAACAAATTCCATACTGTAGTTGCAGTATTCATGTTTCTTTTGTACTATTTTATACAATTTGATATTCCCTTATACTGAAATGCCATTATGCCATTATGTTCATTAGTAGCACAAGAATCTTACCCTTTTATTTAGGCAGTAAGGTAGGCACAGTTTGGTCTCTAAAGAACATGACATTTAGGAATATCACTGAATACTGCATGTTATAGCAGAATCCTTGGCAAGGTTTTATTTTGGTGATGATCAGTGAAGACTTTTGTCTATATAGAAGCTATCTACTGATCATAAGAGAGAATAAAACTCAGCTATTTTACAAAGGTATTGGAAGAGCCAAACTGGAAAGAAATGCATAAAGCCTCCAATACTGCATTTGTTCATCTACTGTACAGACCACTGAGTCTTTGCATTTGAGCCAAAATAAATGAGCATATTTCATAAAAAAAATGATTGAAACATCATTACAGGATGTACTCCATTTCAGTCTGCAAATTGTTAGTCTTGCTCTCAGTCAGGAGTTTTATGTCATAATATATCCATTAGCCTGCTTCAGGACACATCACATTGTGTGTTTTATAATTTAAGGCATCCATTTGATGCTATTATGGAAAGCATACTTTCACACATTCTGAGTGTACTAATCAATGCTACACAGTCTACAGTTTTAAGGCTAAATTTAAGGAACCATACTTTGTTTAACCAGTGTCCCTGAAGTTCCATGGAGGTTTTAAACTGGGTTGCAGCAGAGTAGGCTAGATAAATTAACAACCATGAACTCAGAGTTCTTTTGTTACTTTTGGGAAATTTAAACATTTTCAAGACACTAAACAGCTCCATCTTAATACATGTGATAATACACACAGTTGGGTTTTTATTTCGCTGTGTTTACATGGCATATGCATGGTAAGTTTACACTAATTCATAGTATTAGGACAGAGAAATCAGGCCTTGGTAGTTTAGTTTCAGAAGTCTAGGAATTGAACAGCCTAAATTTCAGGTTTTAGCATCCAAACATTGAACCACTTGAACATATACACACTTATTTATAGCAAAATACTGCACCTAACTGTATCTTGCTTAAATAATATTACTAACCCTTGCCTACTGTAAATTGCTCTGTGTCATTACAATTGCCAGGAATAGTCCAATTCGGATGTAATATTTCATACTTTGCCAGGATTAGCATCTTTATTATGGTTTCAACTGTAGGCCAACATCAATCAATCAATCAATCAAAATCTTTATTTAGTCAGGCGAACATCATTGAGCGTAGCTCATTTACAAGATGGACCTGAGTGGTCATACAAATAAGAGTACAAGTATTTTTACATAGACAAGAATAACATAAACAGTAGTACAATGACATAAAGTGATAATATACAACAATTTACATATATACAAGGCACAGTAAAACCATTTAACCTGTAAGAAAAAGGAGACAATGGGTATAGCAGGCATAATATATAAATTATAGGGCCTAATTGGCTTTTATGAGAGTATATCAGGTGACTGGAAAATAGAAGTAGAACTAACATAATGGAACACGGAAAAGGGGGGTGGGAGGGTAGGTAGGGTAGGGGATTAGGCCTTATAAAAGCAATTGCAGAGCTCTGGAAATAGGGTGGAGAATAATCTTTTGAAGGATGTTAAAGGTAAGAGGCTATTTAGCTTCATGGATTTTTGGAGTGAATTCCATGCAACTGCTAGTGAGTGGCTGATAGTGGCCCTCCCAAACCGGGTGCAGGCATTGGGGACCTTTAGTATGATGAGTTTACTGATCCTTAAGGTGTATGGCCTAGAAGTAATTCAGGTGAAAACAGTCTGTGATATAGGTGGGTAGTTTGCCTGATAAAGCTTTGAATATCCAGATTGCAGCATTCCTATTTCTTCTGTGTTGTAGTGATGTCCAGTTGACTGCCATATAAAGAGAGCAATGATGGGTGCTGGAAGGAAGGTCAGTAATAAATCTGATGGATCTATGATACAGGGTGTCCAGCTTGTTTAAGAGGGGCAGTGAACAATGGCCATAGAGAAAGTCAGCATAATCAATGAGGGATAGGAATGATGCCTGTATTAGTCTTTTTTTGGAGTCTCTGTTAAGGTATTGTTTTATTCTAAAAAATAGACCAAGCCTTTGTCTCAGTTTTTTTAGTAGCTCTTCAATATGGACAGAATAGTCAAGCCTATTATCATAACACAACATGTGGCATATATCATTCAATCAATTTAGGGATTAATTCAGTCTAAAAACTCTGCATGTACAGATACTGTAATTTGCTTGGGTATTATTTGGGATTTTATAAACAGTAAAAATACTGAAAAGTTTTTGGTCCAAAAACAGTATGTACTGTATATACTCACACTGTTTAACTAATTTATGAATAGATGATATATATATATATATATATATATATATATATATATATATAAATATATATAGATATAGATATAGATATAGATATAGATATAGATATAGATATAGATATAGATATATATTGCAGTTTGTTACCTGGAAAGAAATTTGGCATAACAGACTCTAGCATTTTACTTTTTAGAGAATATGAGCAACAAGTTTTAAAACAAAAATGAGAAATGATCTGATAAAGAAAAAACACCTATTGTCCAACAAAAAGTATATTTTTACACATTAGTAATTATGTTCTAGAGTACCATAGACACAAGTACTGTAGGTAAGAACAAACAGGCCACACTCCAGTGCTTGAAACCAAACTAGGCTTTCATGCATCAGTGGCATTAGGGCTGATCTCACAAATTAAATGATTAATGCTTAGCTTGTTTATAATCAGAAAATGGATTATATGATTCAAAACCTCAGAACTATGTTACATAGTGTCTACAGAATAAGGATTTTATTTTAAACTCATTTTTAACATGAACACGTAATTAGACACTTTACTTAGAAGAATATGGTCCTTAATGTATTGCTTTTCATAAATACCACCATAGAAACTTCTCTCTCCTAATATATGTTCATCTGATCACAAGGTAGGCATACATGTGTGTAGTGCGTGAAGTCACAAGCAAAGCAGTTATTGAAATACGGTATATGATGATAATATATTTTTATGGGTGACCCAACAATTTCAGTGTCAAACAACAATACTATTGTTGGCTACACTAAGATATCTACCTTTAAAACACCACTTACGGGTATTTTGTTGAAAAACTCTGCTTGTAAGTGCTTTAAATGATTTGTCATGTTTGCATTTATATATTGCTGTACTTGTATTGTGTTTTTGTAACTTGTCAGCACTGGACATCTGTGAAAATGGATTTAATGTCCACAGACCTTTCAGTATAAAATAAAAATTAAATGAAATTAAATGAAATGAAAAATCTAAATGTGGATCTCCATGCTGAACTCAGGACAATTGAATATAGCAAAACTGATTGGAATTGAAATGTATCTGCCAATCACATGTCCAACAAAACATTTGCCAATGGGATCCCTTGTTTTTGTATTCTCTGTAGCCTTATACAGATTCATTGTTTGTCACCTTGGCTGCATTTATTTGTTATATATATATATATATATATATATATATATATATATATATTATCAACCGTGTTTTGGTGTTTACAAAAATTCTAACCTGTATCTTTAAGAAATTGACAATAAAATGAGACCCCTGTGCACCAAAGCCCTGCCCTATTGATTAAGTGTCCTGGAGAGCACATGAAGCATTGGGGTAGAGTGCTGGAGGTTCCTCAGTTCTACAAACAGATTTCCTGCTGTATTTATTTGAGTTTTTTGGCTGAGTGCTTCCCTGTTGTGCCTCTTCCACTATATCTGGCCTCTGCTTCATAAGCAGGTGTAAATAAATGTGCTGTACAAACATACATATTTTAGGTGTCTCCTACCAACTCTACAAACCAAGGTATTCACTTATTTCTTTGGTATGCAGACATTTTCTCTAGGCTTGCCCTGAATGTCTGTACTGTCTTTATGTCTGCTGTCTGCACTAGGTGGCTGTTCCACAGATTCACCACCTCCTTGGTTTCTTATCCAAAAATATGCTATCTCTGAGCTATAGTGTGTGCTCCCTGTGTCCTAATGGAAGGCACCAGATCAAAATTCTCAGTTTGATCTTGTTAATATTCTTAAGTATGTATAAGACTTGAGATTGTGTTCCCTCATAGCCATTTTGTCTCTAACATGGACATGTTAAGGTCCTTTAGTCTCTCTTCATAGCTTTTGTCTTCAGTATCTCAGATTATTTTGGTGGTCATGCACTGCACCCCCTTCACTGTCCTAATGTCCTTTCACTTTTAGAAGCCCAGAACTGCAGTCTGTATTCAAAGCAGGATCTGGCCAGGCCTTGCAAAGAGTTAGGATTACTTTCCTTGCCTTGCTGGTGACCCCCCCTTTTGATGTGCTCCAATAATCTGCTGGACCCCTTGGTCTGGTCAGGGTCTTACAAAGAGGTAGGATTACTTTTATTTAGAGGAATATGCTGCTTTTAGAAGAGAAGATCCTGGAGGGTGGAGCTTCCAGTTTGGAGGGAGTTCCTTAGCTCCTCCTCTAGCACTCAAATCATGTAAGGCTGTTTAAGTAAGGATCAGTGGTTGCAAATAATTCCTATATCACATATCATGAGAAGCTTGCTCCATTTGTGGCCCATCTTTTCAATTTTTTGTTTTCTGCTGTTCTCATGGGTCAATCTTTTCCACGAGCCTGGATCACCCTAGTATATAAGCCGGGTAAAGATGAAACCTCACCCAGTAGCTATCATCTGATTTCCCTCTTGAACTCTGATATAAAGATATTTGCTAAAGTGCTCACCAATAGACTTGTATCAGTTTGGGATGAACTTGTCTCTCCTTTGCAGGTGGGCTATATGCCATGCCATATCAAATAGGTCTTTGCAAGATGACGGCCGCCCTGGGCCAGCTATCATGAGCAGCAGAATCACTAGCAGTATTGTACTATATTTTATTTTGTGTGCTTTTCAGTTTTAGTTTGTTTTTTAGTTTTAATGTAATAGCAGTAGTTAGCTAGGGCCAATTAAGTGAGCTAGTAAGATATTAAACTGCATTGCGGGAATAGTGGCTAGGAGTGAGGGTGCCTGTTTGCGGTTTCCGTGAAAAGTAAAAACTGGAACCTTAGTTTAATTTTATCCAGCACAGCTTATTCATCTTTTTAATTTGCACTACCTTCTGGCTATTTCTCAAGCTGATGTCCTGACTAAGACCCCTCTGGTGGAGCTAGGGGCTGGGAATCTTCAGAGAAGTGGTGCGAGGAGAGGTTTCTGAAGACGCCACAGGAGGGAACTCTTTTGGAGCAGGGTTTGTTCATTCTTGGACAGCTTTGGTGACTTCTGGTGGTTGGACTCTATTGGAGTATTATCAGTCTCTATTTGTAGATGGATTTATGATCTGCTTCCTCTTTGCTTCCTCACTGGTTTTCGGAGGCTGAGAGTGGGTTGGACAAATTTGCCTGTATTGCCTGGGGGGACGACCACTGCTGCTGGGTCTGTGAGGGAGGCACAGGGGTCGGGTCTGCAAGAGGGTGGGCAGGGTTTTACTGGTAACTCTAGGCTAAGGGCTTGCTGGGGGGTGGTCTCCTCCTGTGTAAGTATTGGGGAGCCCTTCCTTATTCTTTATTAAACCTCTGTTTGCTAGGTGATCTTATCCTGGATGGCTATGGAGGAGGCTTTCTTGAGGTGGCTCTGACTTTGTAAACTACCCTGTTTGTGGTGAATGAGATATAAAGGAGTTTGGAGATACCAGAGAATCATCTTTGGCCTAGAGCAAGATTCCCAGGAGAGAAGGATTGGAACCAGACTAACTGCTGGTGAGATTTTTCCAACTTGGGGCTTTTGGTATGAGTACTGGGCAATTAAGAGTGCTTATTACTCAACTTTTCTCATTTGTTTATTGCTGAAGGCAATGTGAGAGATTGTCCCAGCTTAAACAGTTATTATTTGGCTCACTTTCCATTGGAGGTGAGCGCTCCAATGGATTTACACATATGGTCTGAATAATTTAGTAACTTAGACTGCAAACGTGGACTCTGCTAGAGACTTTTAATTTAAGTATTTGTTGTATTTTGTTATTTATTACTGCTATAGTTGGGACTGTATTTTGGGGGTGGGGATATTGTTTTGTAATTTGTTTAAAGTTAGGGGTGGAAGGGTATTGATTGTGTGGGGGTAAATGGTTATTGAGTCATCAGAGTGTTGGAAATATGTGTAGGGGTGTTAGAGAGACGATCAGACAGTACTCCCCCTCAATACTTAGGGATCTCCATTATTTTGAATTACCACCACTTATTGTGGAGGTTTATTCTAGATGTCGAATTTTTGGCATCTTGAGATGAAGGCTTAGTAAGAGACAGGGATCCCAGAACTCTTGGGGGGGGATGGGAGAGGAGTGGGCTGATAGGGACAGTAAAAGCAAGGAGACAATCTGAGGTGAAATGGGTACAGGAGCGAGGTTCTCCTTGCGTAGTCCCCATACCCAAGGGCTCTGACTCTTATGTTGTCAAGTAGAAAGTGAGGCTATCTTTGGACTCCCATCCCTTTTGGGCAGTGTTAAGCAATGCCAGGTTGATTAGGAACAAGACCACAGTGATTGCAGATCTTGTTTCCCCTGTCAACATGGCTTGCATCACCAAGACCTGGCTGGATGGAAATGCTGGTCCTGTTTTGGAATCTGCAGTTCCAGCTGGGTTCTCGATGATTCACCATCCGAGAGTGGATGGGAGGGGCCGGGGGGGTTGCAGTCTGTTTTAGACAGGGTATGGATCTCAGGGAGGTACCAGTTGGAGACACCAACTCCTTTGAGTGTATAGAGGGTGCAGGTGCAGGCTACAGGACCCTTCTCATCTACCATCCACCAGGTGATGGAAGGGAGTTCCTGAAGGAGGTAGCGGACTTCATCGCCTAAATGGTATTGGCATCTACCAGATGGTTAATTCTGGGGGACTTCGATGCCTGGTTCAACAATGAACTCTCACCATTTGGTCAAAACCTCCTCCAATTGATGGAGTCATTGGACCTGTCATGGGTTATTACCTCTGCAACCCATGAGGGGGGCACACATTGGACTTGGTGTTACATCTGGGAATGGAGTGCTCCGATGTGGAGGTGGAGTCAACCAGTTGGTCTAACCATCACGCCCTGAGGTTCAGACTTATAGTCCCCCAAAATAGGCTTGCCCCTAAGGAGTTAGTACAGTTCCGTCCTTTAAGAGGGGGTTACCTCGGAAAGCCTAATTATGGAGCTGGACTTCTCGGGATTTCCAATGGATAGCACTGACCCAGGGCCCCTGGTTCTGGTCTATAATAGGGCTGTGGTAGGGGCCCTGGATGTCATTGCTCCAATTCATGTTCGTCCCTTCACTCTTCACTTGGGGGCTCCATGGTTTTATGGGGAGGTCCGTGAGCTGAAGAGACAGAGATGAAGATTGGAAAGATGCTGGTGGAAAACCCACCTGGAGGTGGATAGGCTTGGATTGTTAGAACACTATAAGACCTACCAATCAGCAATTTCCCATAAAAAGGCAGAGTTCCTGTCCAGGGAAATTGCTACAGTGAGGAATAGACCAGCCCAGCTTTTCCAAACTGTGGACAGACTGTGCAGTCCAGCCTGTCTACTAGCAGGTCGAGCGTTGTCACATATACAATGTGAGGATCTTGTGAAATTCTTCGCTGACAAGGTATCCACCATCAGGGATGAGGTCTTCCAGTGCCAGTCCATTGGGCCTTGCATTGATCAGTTGGGTGGTACTAATGCCCAGTTGACTTGGTTCACCTTTAACCAACCAGCAGTCACGGATACAGTGAGGATCATCCAGACTCTTTGACCTACCTACTGTAAGTTGGATCCGGGCCCTACTCACCTGTTAGTGGGGTGTGTAGATGTCATCGTCCCAGTCCTGGCTGGGATAGTGGTGGTTTCATTAGAGAGAGGGATCTTCCAGGATCCCTTAAAGAAGGCAGTAGTGCTCCCCCTTTTGAAAAAACCCTTTCTTGATCCCAACTGCCCAGCAAATTACAGACCAGTCTCTAACTTACCCTTTGTAGGGAAAGTAATTGAGAAGGTGGTCTCTCTGCAGCTGGAGGATCATTTAACCAGTCACAATATCTATGACCCTCTCCAGTCCAGCTTCAGGAAAAGGCATAGCATAGAGACAGCTCTTGTTCGGGTTCTAAATGATCTCCTGATGGCAAGAGATTGGAGAACCCATTCTAGCTTGCTTATCCTGGATCTCTCAGCAGCGTTTGACACTGTCGATCATTGGGTGCTGCTCGACTGCTTGTGTTTTTTCTGTGGACTGAGGGGGGCAGTCCACAGTTGGTTTCAATCTTTCCTGGAGGGCAGATCACAGACAGCGGTGTTGGAGATTTATTCCTTGGCCCCTCACTGGCTGCCCTGTGGGATTCCACAGGGTTCAGTGCTGTCCCTCATGTTGTTTGCGGTGTACATGCTTCCATTGGGGGACATTATAAGACGGTATGAGTTGAGTTTTCCTTGTTATGCTGATGACTCTCAGCTCTACCTGACTTTTGCACCTGAACAGGAGTCTGATTCCATCACAGTGTTTAATAATTGCCTACTGGAGATACAGGAGTGGATGAGTACCAGTTGGCTTCAGTTGAATTCAGGAAAAACTGAGGTATTGGTGGTGGACCCTGGACTGAGGACAACAGGGGTTTGGGCAGGGAAACCTTTAGGTTTATGTCTTGGGGGGGCATTGCTTATGGACTCTGGCCAAGTGCATAACCTGGGCATGATATTTGATGAGGGCCTGACCCTGAGGGCGCAGGTGTCAGTTGTAGTCATGTCTGCCTTTTTCCAACTGAGGACTATAGCCCAGGTGAAGCACTTGGTTCCACCCGAAGATCTTCCTACCCTGGTCCATGCCTTTGTCACCAGTCATTTTGATTACAGCAATGCCCTCTATCTAGGGCTGCAGGGGGTGGATATCCACCATTTGCAGCTTGTGCAGAACGCGATGACCAGGTTGTTGATAGGAGTTTCTATATCTAGCCTATAACACCTGTGCTGCACAAACTGCACTGGCTGCTGACCTATAAGACCCTGCACGATTTGGGACCTCACTGCCTGAAAGAACTCCTGGTGCCTTACTGCCCCACCTGCTCACTCCTATTCTCTGATGAGGGATTGCTAGAGATACCCAGGGTATACTTAAAGACATTTGGTGGAAGATCGTTTGCCTATTTGGCATCTACCCTGCGAAAATTCTCTACCTCATCAGATACAAGATTGCCTGACTGTGGAAAGTTTTAAAAAACAGCTGAACACATTCCTTTTTAATCAAGCATTTTCTGGGACTTGATTACTAAGGATTATTTATATTTGTTCATTATATTAATTGTTTTTATATGGTGTGTATTTAAAGTGTCTGAACTGTTGCAAAAGCACCCTGAGCTTGGGAAGGGTTCTTTAAACAAATAAATTTTACTTTACTTTACTATATAGCTGGTTGCTTATCAAGTGACCATCTGCATATGATGCTCCATCTGATTTCTGCATCCAGAGGCGGCAAGATACCAGTGTCTGTGGTCTTCCTGGATGCAGAAAAAGCATTTGATAGGGTGGCCTGGCCATCTTTATTTGCTGTGCTTCATAAATTTGACTTTCTCTCCAAATTCTGTTCTTGGGTTAAAGTGCTGTATCATAACCCATGTGCTCAAGTCAGATGTAATGGCCTATCATCGGTCCCATTTCAGATGCAACAAAGAACTCATTAGGGTTGTTCTCCATACCCTTTTTATGCTTTATAATATGCACCACAATGATGCTATTAAGGGGATATTGGCAGGCAGGATAAGGTACAGGATATCCACATATGCAGCTGGTCTGCTCCTCCATGTGGAAGATCCTGTGAATTCACTTCCTGTCACTTCCTGTCACTTTGGCTAAAATTCAGTGATTCTTGTTGATTTCTTGTTACAAGTTAAATTTAGATAAGTCTAAGGTTCTCCCACTCAATTCCCTTCTTTCTAATCAAGAGATCCTTCTGGGTCTGCTGGGGGAACCCAAAGCTCTCACTTATTTGGGTATCTAACTACCTTGATTCCCCACTGCACTGGTCAAAGAAAACCTTACTCCACTCCACTGATACAACAAATCCAGGAAGATCTTCAGCACTGGTCAGCTCTGCACATGTCTCTTTGGGGACGTGCCAGTATTATAAAAATGAGTATGCTGCCGAGTGTCCTTTACCCATTGGGCATGCTCAGAGCTTATTTACCAAAGAGTTGGTTCAACTGGCTGCAGAGCTTGTTTGGGAAACTTTTATGGAAAGAAGGGGCTGATCAACATTTTATTTCAAATTCACAATACCCAAAGACTGGGATGGATTACAGCTCCCCAACTTTTTTCTGTATTATTGTGCATTACATGCTAGCAATTTTTTTTTTATGGAATGATGATAGTTCAGCCCCTAGGATGAGGCATTATACACCTTTATGGCTCTCACTAGAATCCCAGTTATGTAAACAGGCTGGATTACAGCTCAGGAGTTTACTTTTTCTCCATCCTTCCATGCTACCTCCTCAACTTAAAACAACTCCACTAATGTGATCTTTAAAAGCTCACTGGCAATGTAGCTCATGTCTAAGCCAAGACCTGTTGAAGGACCTGGCACAATCAGTGCTTGGTAATCCAGATATCTGCATCACTGACCATCCGATCCCATCTAAATGTTGTCCCAACTTCAGAACACTAGTCTCGCATCTGTCATGGAAATTAATACATTTCCCCCTTACGTGCCCTGCAAGTCCACTTCTCCGTACCCCAACTTCACATATTTAAGTATCTCCAGCTTACGAAAGCAATTGCTTCTCACCTTGGCCCAAGCCCTTGGTTGGTTCCAGAAGATTCATTCCTCATACATTGTTGTTCCCTGGCAGGTCAACCTCATGCTGTCTCCCAATTTTACTTCAATTTTCAATCAATAGACCCAGGGAGTCCAGTACCTGTTATTACTGGCAGCAGGTATTAGACCTTCACCTGGATCCTAAGCAATGGCAGCGGGTTTGGCATAATCTTTATAAGTATATTAAGCAGAACCATTATTGTTGGACCCTATTTTGCATAATGCACAATATTTATTATACTCCACAGAAGTTGTTTAGGATGAGGAGGGCCACTTCTTCTCTCTGTTATTGTTGTGGCTTAGGGGAAGGTCATCTGCTGCATATGTTTTGGAATTGTCCAAAGGTGGTCCCATTTTGGATGGCTATTAAGAACTCTCTTGATCCTCTACTAGGCCTGGAGGAGGCTTTTATGTCAGATATTTGATTGATTGGATATTATCCTCCCAGTCTCATCGGACCTCGCAAAGCATATATGGTGTTGATTACAACCATGGCTAAAATAATTATACCATGACACTGGAGGAATGATGCCATCCCCTCTTATAGTGAATGGCATCAAGAGATCTTGCAGACCATAGCAATTGAACAACATATTGCAGCTTTCCATTATAGGCCAGAACAATTCTGCAACAGATGGGAACCTTTAGAGGCTCTCCTGACTTTATCGGAAGAGAATTAGACTATTGTTTGTATGTAGGTGATGAGGCACACCTGTCTTTCTTTTTTCTACCTTATTCTCTTGTTGTTCTCCTGATATGCTTGGGGTTCTCCTCATCCTTCTGAGTACTCATAATCCTGGGCTTCACGTAAGTCTGCGTCTGGATGTCGCTTTTGTAATTCTGTGGGGAAGGGACACTCTATGGAGGGGGTTCTTTTAATTTTGTGTTCCTCTTTTTTGTCAATTGAGTAGTTTCTCATTATATTTTTCTATTTTAATCTAATACTCTTAATTGGTTATATCATGTTTAGATTGTGGACTCCTGGTCATTCTCCTGAATGTGTTGCCTTTCTTGTTATTGTATTGCCTATAAAACTTCAATAAAGCATACTATTTAAAAAAAAGTAAGGATCGGTGGGCAGGACAGCTGTTTGTGTTCCTGCATGTTTGGGTCCCCTGCTATTGCTCTGCCTAGGCGAGACACAGTAAGTAAAATGCAGAAACAGTAGTTTGAAGGGATTTGGAAAAATTGGGGAAACCTCAAAAAGCTTTCAGGCCATGTGAGCAAAAGAAGGAGATGGCTCCCTTCCAGACCTATATAGTCTGGGTATTTGCCATTGATCCTCTTCACATAAGGCAGGGTCTTTGCAGAAGATTTGGGGACTGCAGGACCTGCACAGCCCATTGGAGGTCTGTGGTGGGCAAGAGAATGTAAGGGCTTTATGCCTAGGGATAAGGCACCAGTATGGGTGCAGACCCTCCTTAAAGCAGCAGTGCAATGAACTGAGCTTAAAAATAATGATGTTGCATTTACCTTCTGTGTTAAAAGAATGAATGCTCAGGTGCACAATTTTGCTGTGTTTTGTCTTCATAAACTTGATTAAGGTAGTGCATTTTTTAAAAGTTAGTATTTTGTTATGCAAATTAATTAGCTGTCTGACATGTTTTTTTCCTATATTCAGTATCCCATAATTCAGTGGTCATACTATACAGTACGCTATATGTGCTCGTCCCCCGTGCCCATGCTGTACAGTTAGTTTTAGTTTTATTGTCAAAGCTATAGTCACCACTTGCTATATGTTAAATACTTTATTTGGGAACTGTAACATTTATTTATTTTATAACTAAACCCCCACCCCTACAAATCACATATAGTGGTGGCAGAGATACAGCTGGTAAAGGCAGAACCAGCTAATTACCACGTTTTGCAAAAATCAGGGGAGCCATCAAATTACATATTGCAGTACAACTGTCTTTTGGTTTTGTTCCTCAGGTCTCACTCTCTGTGTCCTGTCACTTTCTCTTATCATATATTAGAAAGTAGCAGCATGTTGGAAAGAAGGCGGGACAAATGATAAAAGCAACTACTGGAGTCTTGTTTGCGTTCAAACCCACAGAGAGACACAGCAACACTGATTGTTCAAATATGACTACATTTCCCAATTTCAAACTGATTGCACTCTGGCACATAGCATATCTGTGATGCGTCCTCGGGGGTGAGGCTTTGGGGGCTCAGGGACATGTCCTTGCTGGACAGAAAACTACTGCCTTGTGTGACAGGAAGGGGACAGCAGTGAGCTGCTCATGAACACTCTGCATATTCCTGAAGCAGCAGGTTCTGCTGCTCACTCTCTCACTATCTTTAATGAGCAGAGGGAATTACTTCTGTCTCTTTCCCAGCAGTTTACGTGGGACTGAAGGTGATGAAAGGATCTCGTCGGAGGTGATGACTGGCAGTAAAACAAAACGTAATCTTTCCTTGTGGGGTTCATTATATGAATTGCTCAGTAGTATGTAAAACTTTCATATAGGCAGTAATAGTTAGGTGCCATTCATATTTAGGCATCTATCAGGTGGCACAGCTGCTTTAATTTATATGTGACACAGAATGAACATGTAGTACTACTGCTGAAGCGAGCTGTGTGTTCTGTCATTTTCACTACAGCCTGACATCTACTGTGAACTCACACGGCTCCAACTCATAAACATTGCAAAGCATTCTGTGCTTACTGCACTGCATTATGGTCAGCGAGCAGAGTCCTAATATGCTCACAGTGATCTCTGATTAAAAATGGCAAGCCTGGAGAGGGTCTGTGGTGCATGATAAGAAGTGAGTGCAGCTTATATTCATTTAAAAAATGTTCTTAGCAACAGATGGTTACTTTTTCAAAGCTGAGACCATCTTCAATTGCTATTATTCAGTGTAACTACATCAAAACATGTTTGTTGCACTGCTGCTTTAAATACATAAAAAAGGATCCCTAAATATGGAAATAGGAAAAGCTGCTAGTATGCAGGTTATGAAAGGCAAAGACTGGGTACCTTTGCTAGTTTGGTGCAAGCCTGCATGGTCTGTGCACCAATAAGTGCATGTTCCTTTGTATAAAGGTAAGGACTGGTACTAAGAAATCATCCTGAGGAGAGATGCATGTATAGATCCCAAAAGGAAGTTGGACTAGAGACCATGAGAGGACTGTTACATGGGTGGTACATTCCATCTACTCATTTGCACAGGGTTCCTTAAGTGTAGGGCTCCAGAAAAGGGGATAGGTGGGACCTCCTTTTCACTTTTTGTCTAGGAACTCATGAGCATGATATTGGGATAATAGATGCTAGTATCGGAAACCAGCTGCTGTTCAGAGTTGGTTCCCTCTTAAAGTAGGAGGTATGTGGTAGGATGAAACCCTCCCACTGTATTTTTGTTTAATGAAAATAGAGAATGAAGTCCTAAAGAGCTAGAATGCCATACAGCCACAACAAGACTGCCCTAAGGTACCAGATACAATGAAAGTGTGCTGAGAACTGAAATATTCAGTGCAGAGATGGTCTTACAGCATGTCATATTATATTTAATGTTTGTTTTCTATTTCTGTTTCTTTGGCTGCAGCCATTCTTCTACACTAACCCTTCTAATGTTATATCTTGTCTTTGCTGGACTGATTACCCAGCATTGAAACTTTAATGTTCTTTCTAATTTTTCTCTTTCTGACCCCCCCCACACACACAGAGCTAGCATTAAGTATACAAGGGCTGCCCTAGCACAGTTAGGGTGAAAGAAAAGCTTGTGTACTAGTACCTGATGCTGTATTCCCCTGTTAAAAGTTACCTTTTGTAAAATATTGTACCTTTGGAAGAAATTATATAAACACTATGAATCAGTTTTTTTTGGCCCTAAATAAAATATAAAACAAATTACTGAAGGAAAACTACTATAAACCACCTTTAATTTTATATGGAGGGTAATCACAGTATCAGGAAGCATGAAGCTCTTCTTGTTGGATGAAAGGTATAAAACACATGTTTTACAAACTGCTATAAACAATGCATTAGTAATGCCTTTGTCTTACATTGCTGTTTTTTTCTATATTTTCATGATGCTAAATGAAATGCTTCTTTAAGTCCAAACTGCACCAATTGCATTATGTTGAGAAAATGTACCTGTTTGGAAAGTGCCTGACTCCATGTGCTTTTGGTTTGCTGGCATCCATTTTGCTTGATTACTATGGGCTCAAGCTGGCTGAAATCTGTGGGCTTTATAGAAACCTAGCATGAGGGAGTCTGGGAACAAGAAAGGTGGGACTTCCTGCCTGAGAGATTCCTTCATTTTCTTTTTGCTTTATTTTGTAATTGTTTAATAGCTGATATGTGTTAAAATGTTGTTTTCATGTTTTGTTTACTTTTCTGTATGAAATGGCCATATTTAAAATTGTTGCAAACATTTAACTAAAATTTAAGCTGTGATTGACAGGTCACATGATCTCCATCTCTATAAAAGGAGCTTGCTGAGCACAGTCTGGCACATGAGATGAGATGAGATAAGATGAGATCTGAACAGTGGAGGGAGTAATCCTTTGTAGGAGTGAAAACTGCCTGATGCAAGAGGTGAGTAGCTGGTGCTGGCAGCAGTCTCAGAAAGACTGATCAGTGGCAGAGCTAGCAAAGGCTGGGATGTTTTGGACCAGAGCTGAGTTGAGCAGCTGGAGGGGTGATTGGTTTACCTAAAATATGGGCTGCAGAGCTACAGGTAGGGCCACCTTCAGGTACTGATTTTGTCCCTGTGAATCTACTGGTGGAGTGGTAACTGACAGCCCTTTAAGCCACATTTTTACAGTAGCCCAAGATCATCCTGACTAGTCAACCAGTATGAGCAACAAAGAAGTTCCAGATTTGTACTGTCTGAATGATTTATTTTATTGCTAAGTGTGTTGAAGTCCATAAGTAATAAAGTGCACTGCTCTACAGGACATTTTAAAATAACTTTAGTCACCTTTTGTGTCTTCACTCTAACCTGCCCTCCCACATATTGGTAACCCCCATTTTGATGTGCTCCAATAATCTGCTGGACCCCTTGACCTGGCCAGAGCCTTACAAAGAGGTAGGATTACTTTTCTTGCCTTGCTGGTGACACCCCCCCGTGATGTGCTCCAGTAACCAGCTGGACCCTTGAGAGTTTCTACACACTGTTTGCTTTGCTTCATCCCCTTCTCTATTATTACACCAGGTTCCCACAGAGTGTATAGAACCTAGAGTTTCAGCAATTGCCATGAGAGTCTGTCTGATGGCCCTACAGCAGTACTGCAGGCAGGCAAGGATTTTATCTAGATGTATTACAGAAATGTCAGGACAGTTTTGACAATGGCAATTGCCATAACTATACCACAATTTTTCTTCCCCAAGTGTAGCGCGTTGCATTTGGCTACATTAAAATAGAGACATCAGGTGCCACACCAATGTCCCAGATTGTTCAGATTCTCATGAAGTTGGCTTCCATCCTCAGTGGTGTCCACCACTCTGTCTAGTTTAGTGTCATCATTGAACCTAAGCTGCCTGCTGGAGACCCCATCTTCCAGATCCTGTGGTCTTCATCTACCATCAAATTCAATGTCTCTATATATCTACTGTATATACAGCATGTATGTCAATTTTACCCTGGAATCTAACAAGGCAGTCGAAATGTAGTTCTGTATTTTTTTTAATTTTCAGTGGAAATACCACAAATTGCTCATTGGCAATGTTTCCTTAACAATTCTTGGTAGCATAATAAGTAATGCCAGTTGAATTTCACTTGAGGGATTTAACTATCCTAAAACACTTATCTTCATTCCTTCTGATTAGCTGAGCTGCACCATTTTCAGTCCAGTAGTTTTTTCATAGATGACTATTTTGTCTTAGAAACATAGAATTTGATGGCAGATACGGACTGCTTGGCCCACTCAGTCTGCCCATTTCCCTATCCGATGGATAAGCTGCAGATTCTAGTTAAATCAACAGCTTACTTCCTCCTGCCACCCACTAGAATTGCCTTATGCCTGTCCCATGTATTATTTAATTCTCCCACTGCTCCTGACTCCACAACCTCCTCAGGAAGGCTGTTCCATGCATCCACAACTCTCTCTGTGAAAAAATACTTTCTAACATTACCTCTGACCCGTCCCCCTCTATCTTCAAATTGTGCCCCCTTGTTCTTGCACATCTCTTCTTCTGAAAGATACTACCCTCTTGTACATGTTAATTCCCTTAAGATACTTCAAAGTTTCTATCATGTCCCCCCTCTCTCTCCTTTCCTCAAGGGTATGCATATTAAGCTGCTTTAGTCTCTCCTCGTATGTCTTCTGGTGCAGACCTTGCACCATTTTGGTTGCCCACCTCTGAACAGCCTCCACTCTGTCTATGTCTTGGCAGAGATGGGGTCTCCAGAATTGCATGCAGTACTCCAGATGGGGTCTCACTAACTGTCTGTAGAGAGGGATAACAACTACCTGTTTTCTACTGTTGATGCCTCTCCCTATGCATCCCAGTATCCCCCAGCCCTCCTTACTGCCTTCTCACATTGCTTGCCCACCTTTAGGTCACCTGATATAATTACTCCTAGATCTCTTTCGATTTTTATTGTTGTCATTAACTCACCACCCATTGTGTAATCTTCCCTTGGGTCTTTCATCTTTTTTTCTTTGAGCATGATCGGATAGACCCAATAGAACTTCTTGTCCAACTGATATCCTCTTTGTATCTTCTCAGTGACACTATCCCTTAAAAAGAGGTGGTAAGTTCAAAATGGAAGTGGGGAGAAAGGGGTGATGGGATTCTGGATGTTTGGGGTGAAAGGGACAGTTGGGTGTTAAAACCAGGACTGGATTGAGAATATGGAAATAAGGCTGGGTGGGGGTAATAGGGATCACAGTGGGGTGTCTGAGGTAAATCATAGGGGGTGCGATTAGGAGAAGCATGTGTGCATACTGCCCACCTCCCAAGCATGGAGACCACTGGTTTTCTAGAAGTAACTGTAGACTGCAACTTATTCTTGCCAGTGTCCAGCTGCATAAGCAAGCCCTTTTTGAATTTTCCTGTAGTAAAAAAAAAATCTGTATCGCCCCACCTCCTCTGCTCTAACCAGTCATTTCTCCTCAACTCTGAATTGATATGGGCAGGTAGCTGATGGAGTCATGTGAGATTTTGTGACATATTTCTTTCATATCAGTTGTTGAGGCTGCAGGTGAAAACTGCAGGCTTTCTTGTTTTGATGTTTGTTTCGTGACCCGTATACTGTGTTTCAAAAGAAACTGCTGACCATATGTGTGTGCAAATGACTGGGGCAGATTGCCAACATGTTGCTCAGACATTGGGACCTTGGAGAGATCTGGGGCAGGTAAAATGGAGGTAATGACAGGGGATTCATACTTTTATGCATTTCCCCATATTACGTTGAGGAAAATGTTGAGTACATGATTTTAACATACATTCAACTATATAATAAATAAATTCACCATTATTCTTATATTTGTGAACAGAAATTGCAGGGTAAACAAGTTTTTGGTGTACAGTAGAAGACCTCTCTGCAGCAACATATTATGGTTCCAAACAGATAGAATATTGATGAGGATAAGCAGCAGAAGCACATCTGTTTTTGGGCTTGCTTCTTGTAACCATTACATTATCTTGGAATTTGAGGCAGCATGGCCTAGTAGCTAGAAAATGGGCTTGATGGCCAGAAGACATGGATTCAAATCTGGAGCCACTAAAGCAAGCAGTGCATGTTTATGTGACAATTGTGATCTTAATGTTTTATTCAATATTTTGTTGTCCTTTACCTCCTGACTTGTGCCATACCCTTCTTTCCCCATTTTGAGTCTATTATACTTTTTTTGGATTTAAAATAATAAAAGAGCACTCCTTTTATAGACTGCCAGTAGAAGTGGTGGAGGCTGGAACTGGGAGGGGCTTCAAGTATGCAAGGGGTAGACATAGAGGTATATAGGGAAGGCTGGTGGAGACCTCAGAGTCTATCTGTGGAGACAGAGTAGGCAGGAAATATCTAATTAGACTGACTGGGCCAGATGGTCCTTTTCTGCCATCAAATTCTATGAGAAACACCTACTTTCCCCTGCAAAATCTATTCATTTAGAATAGATGTAATTCCTCCTTCTTTGTGCACTAGTCATTTTCTTCCCTCACCAGGTCTCTGTAAGTGTTTCAAAGTTCTACTTCCAAGTGCATCAGACACATAGGCTAGTAATTTTTAATGGGCGTGGTTCTCATATGTCCTGCTTTCAAGTGAGAACTATTGTCCCTCTATGTTTCCTTGCCCAAACTAAGGGTCTACTATTTTTGTGCTACCCTGTTCTACTGTCATTCACATGATGGACTATAGGACAAATTAGGCTAAAATGCAAAACATTTAATAATTATTATTAATCAGAGTTAACACTTTGAGTTTATTATTTTACTATTACTTATCATGCCTTAGCAGAATTATTCTAATTGAGGAAATCCTACACCAACATGCCAAAGGACTTGGACTAGGTATTTCTTCAAGATGGCTATTGTGGACTGAGGCTGTAAGGAGAAGAAACAGTTAGACCAACCTATCGAGTTGGCCTATGGAGTGCATGGAACCAGATGTCTTAGTAGTGCACTATAATAATATGGTGTTGAAGGCTCTGGATTCCATAGCTCCTGTCCATGTTCGCCCCCGCTCCCTCCACCCTTGGTCCCCTTGGTTTGATGGGATGTAGAGGGAGTTGAAGAAAGTGGGGCGAAGGTTGGAATGCTGCTGGTGGAAATTTGATCTGGAAGATGATAGACTTAGACTGATTGCCCATTACACGGACTATCAATCAGAAATCTCCTATAAGAAGGCAGAATTCCTGTCCAGGGAGATAGCTACATCAGGAAATCGACCAGCTCAGCTCTTTCAGACTGTGGACAGACTGTGCAATCCAGCCTGTCTGTGGGGTCGGGAAGGTTTTTCACAAATAAAGTGTGACGAGTTTGGTCAGTTCGTTGATGATAAGGTGTCGTCGATCAGGTCAGAGATCCGCAGTATGCATTCAAATGAGCATGGTGGTGATCGATGGGAGGTTACAGGCCCTTGGTCTGTCTGGACAGATTTTGACCAGCCAGCGATAATGGATATCATGAAGACTGTCCACGGCTTGCAACTGACTTGCTGTAGTTTGGATCCTGGTCCTACACGCCACCTTGTGGAGTGTATGGATGCAGTCGGACTAGTCTTTGCTGAGATAGTCTGGTGCTCTTTGGACCAAGGGATGTTTCCTGAGTCTCTAAAGAGGCTTTTGTGACACCCCTTTTGAAGAAATCTTCCCTTGACCCAGACTGTCTTGCTAACTACAGCCCGATCTCTAACCTGCCCTTTTTGGGCAACGTTACTGAGAAAGTAGTCGTGTTGCAGCTCGAGGACTTTCTTGCCACCCATGAAGTCTATGATCCTCTCCAGTCCGGTTTCAGGAAGAGGCATAGTACCGAGACGGCGTTGGTTCGGGTACTTAATGATCTCCTAATAGCGAGAGATTGGAGGAGCCATTCGATCTTGGTTCTCCTTGATCTCTCTGCAGCATTTGACACCGTGGATCATGGGATGTTGCTAGAATGCCTGCAACTGCTCTGTGGACTGTCAGGGACAGTCCTCAGATGGTTCCAGTCTTTCTTCACGGGCAGAACCCAGAGAGTAGTATCAGGATATTTTTTCTCTGCTCCCTTTGTTCTGCCCTGTGGGGTACCACAGTGTTCTGTGCTTTCCCCCATGTTGTTCATGGTGTATATGCTGCCATTGGGAGACATTATAAGGTGTTATGGGCTGAGTTTTCACTGCTATGCAGATGATACTCAGCTCTATATGCCCTTTGAACCCTAAAAGAATGATGCATCATCGGTCTTTAACAACTGCCTCGCTGAGATTCAGGACTGGATTAGTGCTAACTGGTTAAGACTAAATCTGGACAAGACTGAGGTGTTGGTGCTGGACCCGGGTCACTGTGCAGAGAAGTTGACTCCTGGGTTTTCCTCTGGCCTTGTGTTAGGGGCTAACCAGTTGAGACCTTCTGAACAGGTGCAGAAACTGGGCGTAATTCTTGACAGTGAGCTGACACTGAAGACACAGGTGTCAGCCATTGTCAAGTCTTCCTTTTATCATCTGAGGAATCTTGCCCAGATAAAACACCTTGTTCCACACAATGACCTTCCCGTACTGGTTCATGCCTTTGTTTCTTCGCGTCTTGACTACTGTAATGCTCTGTATCTAGGGTTGCCAGGGGTGGATCTCCGTCACCTGCAGCTGGTGCAGAATGCTGCAGTCAGGTTGCTGACGGGGTTGCCAAGAACTTGCCATATCTCACCTGTGCTGCGTGAACTGCACTGGCTGCCAGTGCAAGGGAGAATGACCTTCAAGGTGGCATTGCTGACCTATAAGACCCTACACAGTCAGGGACTGGGCTACTTGCAAGATCTCCCTCAACCCTACCACCCTCTCTGCCCCACTGAAGAGGGACTGCAAGAGATTCCCAGGGTTCTTCTTCAGTCATTCATGGCCAGAGCTTTTTCCTTTGTGGCCCCAACCCTGTGGAATTCTCTACCTCATTGGATTCAGGAGTGCCTGTCCACAGAGTCATTCAAGGCATCTTTAAAGAGTTATTTACTTGCACAAGCCTTTGAATAGGTTACCCTTTTGTCTTCTAATTGTTTTTATATTATATTTATTGTGTTCGTTGTTTTTTGTGATGTATCTGTGCTTTGATAATTTGAAAATCTAATTATAAATAAAATCTGATTTGATTTGGTTTTGATTTGACATGTATAAGCACACCAGTATGAGGATGAAAGAGTTAACCTTGTAAAATTAAATGTCTTAAAAGTCAGCAAGATAAGTGCTATCTCCATGGACCTGTGTTTTTCTTCAGCAGCCATGTATTTTGGAGGTCCACTGTCATTTTGGAATGTTTCCTACAACTAGCACAGTGCTCACTGGCTCATTGGAATAAAGTCTGTAAGATTCTTGATTATAGATTCAGTGACAATATTACAGAAATTATAAAGTATTTTGGTGTTTTATGAAGGAATGCTAAATTGCACAAACATCTAACTCACAGTATTTTTAAAGTATTGACATCGTTCTCAAAACAAGCTTAAAAGTCCTGTGTAGAGAGCTGAACAATTAATGACATGACTAAATCTTGAATAACTAGGGATGCAAGAGCTTTTCATGAAAAATGCATGTGGGCTTGGCTTAGCACTTGAAAGGCAGGACCAACATGTTTTTTGTGCACTTTTAACTTTGGAGATGGATGGGCAAGGAACTCTCAAAGCTCTTCATTGGGACTTTTCCTATATGCCAGTGCTACAATGAGAGATGGAAAAGATGCTTGGACACTGTCTTGAAATATTAGTGGGAGTATGTAACCCTGGGATTTTGAACTTTTGCTAAAATCCTGAAACGCTGGACATGGACTGATAACTGATGTCAGTTAACAGATCGTGCTTTATGGAAGAGAAGCAGTCCTGAACATGGGGATCAGAAATTCACCAGCAAAGTATCTATTGACTTCCAGTCCAGACGGCAGATGAAAATGTTTCATGCCAGCTGACAGATATATGTATTAATTTAATAACATTCTTTGCTCAAAGACACATGTAATGGGTATACAATGGATAAGGAAATCCCTGCATCTTAATTGGCTGAGGCTTGGTTCTAGCCATTGCCTTAAGGGATCACTACCAGTGGCTAAAAATAAGTCCCTGACCATCAGGGTGCAGTTCATTCCATATCCATGCACTACTATGGAATTTAGATTTTTTTTAATGGAACCCATTTTTCCCCTGACTGCATCCCACACATACCTGCAGTATGTGGCTGTCCCAGCCATTGTAGTGCATTGGTTGCATGTTGTATAATATGTTGCTTTGTCTTCTTCCCCCACCATACACTCACTGTGACTCTTCTGTGACTGCCCACTAGCTGACTCGCTAGCCACTCCACCCACCAAATAACTCACTCTCTTCAGTGGCCAGCTGCTACCTGCACTGTCTCAAGCCAGGAGTGCACCTCTATTTGTTGCTGCAGTACAAAGGAACGTGCCACTACGCTCATCTAGATGACAGTGCTCCTGATGTGACCAGCCTCTTCATCCCTCACTCCTCTTAACCGAACCTATCCTCTCTTGCTGTAAACAATTGTATAGCCAATTTGTAGGTTTATCCCCACAGACGTCTTCATCCATTAATTGTCTTTTCTAAGAAACATTGAATTTACCAGTGCTCACATGCTTCTGAAACCAGAAGTGAGAACATATTTCAGTCCAATCCTCTCTCAGCACCCGAAAGTGAAAGAGTCCTTTAATCACCAACATAGTAAGTATGGCTGGATAAAGCTATGCCTGATTGTTTTAATCATATTTCATGTCATTTTATGTATATAATGCATCAGGGATGTCCATGGTGGCCCATCTAACTTGCAAGGGATCATGGGTACAAAGAAAACATGGGACCTAAAATGTTGAAATTTCTTGTTGTTGGGCAGAAACTGTTAGCTGCTTTGCCAGGGACTGGAGTTTGATTAAACCATTTAAAAGAAACAAAAGGGCTAATTAAGCATAGCTGGGAAGCCAGGTATCCCAATTTGCATGTGAAAATCCCAGGCCTCTAGAGGAGCCATCATGTCTGGGGACCTTTTGTACTGAAAGGTCTACCCTGAGTTAATCTAATTACAGCTAAATGGACTAGCATTTGGGTAAATTGATGTCCTCAGTTTTGCTTGATTGCATCCATTTGGAGGGAGGGAGGCTGCATCTGCTCCTGAAATTCAGACTGAAACTGGTTTGTCTCTGGGTCCTTTGTTCCCTACTCAAAAATTAACATTTTTTTTTGTAATAAAATATTGAAACCTGATTGGTTGTGTAGCCATGTAGAGGGAATGCTAGCCAGTCATAGGGCAAGTCAGTATCACTGGACCTACCCTTTGAGAAAACCCATAGAATGGGGTACAAGACTTTATCACTGCCTTTTTGCTTTTTAGCCTTTTTTGCCTTCTGCTTCTGTCTGCTGCCTTCTTGCCTTTTGCCAATGCAAGTTACATGTGAAGGAGGCAGTATGGTGCAGTGGTTTAAGGCTCTGAGCTACAAATCTGGAGACCTGGGTTTGAATCCCACAGCCACCACTTGTATATTGTGTGACCCTGAGCAAGTCACTTAACTTCCTTGTGCTTCCAGGTTGCACCTGTAAACAAGCTTTCAGCTTAGTGTGTCTCACCTGGTTAAATAATCGACATAAAAAAAAAAAATAATTGGAACTGTTTGCACTTGGGACCCTGTCCTGCTGAGAGAGAGAGAGAGAGAGAGAGAGCGCAGAGACATTTTCTTTGTCAAGACATTCTCCTGGACCACAAGAACAATGAAATTCAGCTACATTTCTAAGGACACTTTGCACTTCAAATTCAACAACCAAGGACTTCCTGAGGTAGGACTTTAACCTCAGAATTCTAAAGTCTATGTTTTTATTGAATATTTGCATTTTCTTTTCCATATCCTGTAACCAGAGTCTAAAATTATCTGTCTTTAAGTTATTTACAGTATTTAATAATTAATTAGTAAAGCCTTTGGCTTACTTTAAGATAATTCTGCCAGTGTCTTTTTTGTGTGTTGTTTTGGGAAAGGGTTGTTCAAACTATACAACACCTGTGTAACTGCTTAATGGACAAACACCACTGAAGTAAAGTACCACAAGGCACTCTGTGAATGAAAGGAGGGGGAGGAAATACAAAGGTCTCCAGGAGGAGTCTGTAGGGGTTTGAACCAGTCTCTGCATTTCTGTGGAAAGACATAATAGGACGTATAGGGCATTCCCTGAGGGCCTATACATGCCTGTGGCTTTCTGGTTTGTTGTGCAGTGGCCAAGAGGATTCTATCCCAGGAACACAGACTTGAGACTTGCATTTGTACCCCCTCGCACAGAGAGAGGGAGCCCTGGGATCCTCTGATATATGTTCAGTTGTGAAGAGTAGTGGGCGAAGTGGGCTCAGTCCGCTCCGCGAAGTGATTTGCGGAGCAAAGGTGGATTCGCAGAGTGCTCCACAACATGAAATCGAGTACTTCACGTTATAATAAGTAACGTGAAGTCCATTGAAAACAATGACTTTGCATTACTCTGCCTTCCTAGACCACTACTCCATCAAATTTTAAGGTGAAGTGCATTAAGAACAATGCATTTCGCCTCACTTCACCTTGTTTTTAAGCTCTGAAGGTGAATTTTTGCAGTGATTCAGGGGATTTCAGGTCACATGGGCTCTATATTGATCTGCACAGCCTCAGTTCAGGGTAGTGTGTGTAGGAAGGAATGGGAGACAGTGTGGTCTGAGAGACATCTGTGATTGAAACCTTCTAAAAGCTGTTAAAAAAGCATTTTTGTGTTTTTCTGGGGCTCAAACTTTAGTTCATCGATTGTAGGAAACCCTCCTGTGCTCATATCATCGAGCATTTTTGTTTTTGTGTGGATTTTGAATGTTAATGTACAACATTGAGTATGTGTAGTAAAAAACAGTAAAAGTGCGCTTTGGGGGGGGCGTATCTGTGGTGTAGGTAGATTTAAGTTGGAAAAATAGTGATTTCTTGGTTTTTTGGTTATATTTTTGTAATATAAGTGACTGTGTTAATATACAC
The DNA here is from genome assembly GCA_016271365.2 of Neoceratodus forsteri. Classification (NCBI taxonomy): domain Eukaryota; kingdom Metazoa; phylum Chordata; order Ceratodontiformes; family Ceratodontidae; genus Neoceratodus; species Neoceratodus forsteri. The sequence goes on from CM057453.1 coordinate 84,183,256, forward strand.
ACAGGACTATTGTCAGTAATTGTTGGAATTTTCTTGCTGATTGTGTGTTGTGTGGATCTGGTGTAGCAGTTCATAATTTCAGGTTGTTTACATTACAATACGTGGCATATTACTGAACTTTTCAATTTGCTATTCATTATTCATTCACCATTGTAGACAAACTGTTCTGTGTGTGTGTGAGTGTGTGTGCGGTGTTGTGTGACATCAAATAATACACCTTTTATTGTGCCACAGACTAGTACAATTGCAGGCACAGCAGTGTGAACCTGCTATCCACTGCAGCTGCCTGATTTTGTACTGCGATCGTGGTATCTGTTCTTTGTTTTGCTGCTTGTACTGCTGTAAAAATCTGCAGTCAGTGCCCCCCACCCCCACCGGCAAAAGGAATTTTTTACCAGATTGGATTGTTTTTGTGTTCTCATCAGCACCACTGGTTACTGAAGTTGTTTTTATTGCATGACAGACTAGTCTCTTATATGTTGCTGAAGCTACAGTTATTTTTTTTGGCTTCACATCCAGCGTCCCCCCAATCAGAGAGTGACTGTATCAAAATCTGAATTTGGTTATAACATTGTAGTTGATCCCCCAAAATGCCTGCAAAGAGATGTGCAAGCAAAGCTGGTTCTCACCATGGCAATGCTGGCAGTAAGATAGTCTGTGAGTGTGGTAGTATGCAGATGCAGAAGTGCTTTGCTGATGTGAGGAAATGAATTTCTCCTGCAATGTTTTTACAGCCCGATCAGTAGCTTCACTCATAGTTGCAGGAGATAATGTTTTCCCAGCCAGTGGTGTTCATGTTACTGGTGTTAGTGGTGGTGGCAATATTAGCATTGGTGCATTAAGTTCGAATTCCGACCAGTGTACTGTATCCAAAAATATTGAGCGTGAAGCAGTGCAAGTGAGTGGCAGTGTAGATGATGTCATACTTCCCAGTAACATCCCAGTAACTGAACCTGAGGATTCTGATAATCATGTCAACAATAGCATACAATGTGATATTCCACCCACCATGGCGGTTAATGTCACGCATTTTCCATGCAGTGATTCACAGTGTGGTGAAAAAATATCAGGTGATGGTGGTGTAGATCCTGATGATGATGATCAGGGCACCATGTTTTCTGCAATTCTGCAGTTGCAGCAGTGGCTGCAGAAATCAGGGCTGACCACAGAAATCAGTACTGGCTGCAGAAATCAGGAAAACCAGCCATATGACCACTGAAATGCTAACTATGCTCTACGGTGTCACAAGGAAAGGGCATAGCTACTAATATGTTGAGTATGGCATTGCATACATACTCATTAGAAGGGGCAACAAACCTATGCCGCCCGCTACAAAGCTGAAAAGTTAGTGGCTGCATGGCATCTTGGCTCATGCTTGTTCTTGTTACATAACTGCATTCAGCCAGTATTATGGGGGGGGGGTGACTGACACAAGAGTAGCAGAGCTTGATTAGGTCCACAGCAGTTATGATTTGCTGCTGTGTAGGTGTGGCTAGCTCAGCCATGTTAATTTTTCATTGTGAGACTGCACATAGTGCATGCTGAATCCCTGGAAGATGAATTTGGAGGGAAGAACTGGTAGGCGAGCAGTAGTCAAGAAGTGAGATGATTCAGTGGTGCCCATGGAGGTCGAATCGATCTCAGTGTCATGGCAGGTATTGGAGGAGAAGCTGATTGCAGAAACATGTGGCTAGCAGCAGACTGGGAAGAAGACTTAGTCCCCACTGATGGACATCGATCACAGTTTTGATTTGTGGGCTGCAGATCTGTACCTACAAGTGAGAGTAATTTCATGGCAGATTTGAACCTGCAACCTAAGTGGTGGCATCAAGCTCAATTCTTAAGGAGGGTAAAGTTGCCCAGCTGCAGTAGAGTTGGGGACCAGAGTATACTAGAACTGGAGCGAGCAGATAAGGAAAAAATCAGAAAGGAGAGCTGTATTGATTGCTGATATAAATAAGTGAAATGAGGGTCACTGACTGAAGAACTTACACCACAACCCCCTGAGTTGCGAGGAGAAGAGAACATGCCAACCAAGGTTACTCCAGCTTAATCAGAATGACTTGCTTGCATTTTTTAGTGTGTTCCCCAAAAGAAAAATCAGGAGTCAACAAATCATACAGACACTGCAAGGTACACCCTCTGTCACTATAATAGGAAGATAATTCCCCCACCCCCCAACACACAGATTTTCACACTGCACTCAGCATGTTTGTTGCAAGACAGCCGGGGCATTCCTAGTTTTAAAACATTATGATCTAAAAGAATGTTGATCAAAATCAGAAAAAAATAAATAAAGTGGCTTTCAAGGTGGATCCTCTCTTTATTTCTGCTAACTGCAAATATAAACCAGAAGAAGTCCAAGCAGGTTTTGTCTTCTGTGTAGTTTTAGCAGAGTGTTTATGTCCACCTCCAATTATAACCTAGACGAACAGCAAAAGCCACCAGTGTCCAGAAAATCAGAAGAGCCTTAAAATTCTGGGTGAGAGGGAAAATTTAAAAGATAGCACTAGGTTTGGGTTATTGCAGTTTAATATTTGTGATAAGAAGACTACGTACTATTAAATGGCCTGCTGTTCTACTTTCAGTGTAGTGGAGTGGTTGCATAAAGGCAGTCAAAAGGTAAACTAAGACTTAATCCCCTTGAAGGTATGCTGTTTAACAACAATTTATCTGCAGCAGAATAGCCGCAGAAGTAGCAATTGTTCTGCCGCAGAAAAGATGAGGTCCTGCTGCAGAATGTGGGTCCACTTTGCTGCAGTAAACACGGGGCCCTGATGATGATGATGTTGCTGTTGTTGCAACATGCAGTCCACATGATAGCATCCAAGCAGAAGATGTGTATGTGTGTGACGTTGATGAATATGATGATGATGTAATTGACCCCAGTTGGGAACCGGAGAAAAAGAAATTCAAAGTGGCTGTGTCTGAGTCTGTTTGTAGGAATCCACCCCCCCTATAAAAACTTGTGATTTACCGGTTTTAGTTGATGTTGATGACCCAGTAATAAATATCACAGGTAGTTGTGGTGGTCAGTTGCAGTACAGGTGTGCAGTGCCTGAAACATCACGTGCCCCCCCAATTCGGTGCTTAAATAATGGACTTAAATAAGCCACATCATGTACATGTTAAAAGCAGAGCATCACAATCCCTTGTTTGGGATTTTTTTGTTCAAAATGCAAATGATGAGTCAGTTGCAATCTGCCAGGTTTGCCATGTGCGTGTGAGTCAAGGTAAAAAGGGAAGCCATCTGGACACAGAAAGACAGCATATGCATCCTAAGAATAGTCACTTTGCACTTTGGACCCAGCACAAGCTGGCGGCTAATACCACAGTGGGGCATTCACTCTCGTCACTGGCAACCATAGCGAGCATGTTATCCCCCTCCATGACTGTTAAGTCCAGTAGTAAATTAAGCATGTGCAGTACTGAGGTAATAAGAGCAGAGGATTACTACAGGCATGATGAGGTGGAGGACCATAATGAGTGAAATGTTATCCAGTGTTGGTGAGAGTAGCAGTCTTGGTGGTGGTGGTGGTCAATGCAGTATGTCTAGTGCAAGTGGTACATCAACCCGGTTGGCAAATCTGGCAAAATAACTGCATTTCTGGATTTGTCATCACCTGTGCAACCGTCTTCATCAAACATCCACACTTCACTCCCTGCCAGTGCCATTTGTCACAGAGCACAACCATTTGTGATCACACCCTGTGTAAAACGTTTACGTTAACCCACATCACAGAGTGTTTTTGTGTTTGTGCATAAGCTGAAGTACCCCCCAATCGTACAGTGTCACTTGAACTTAATGCTGCTGTAGCGGAAATGCTCACAATTGATCTTTTGCCCTTTTCTTCTTTGAGGAGAATTCTAGGTTCCAGCAGTTTGCTGCACATGTCTGATCAAAATGGAAAGCCCCATCCAGGACATACTTTTCTACCCGTGCTGTCCCCGAGTTGTTCCACACTGTGTCAGACTCAGTAAGACATGCCCTTCAACATTCCTCCTCTCCATTCATCCATTGAAGTATGGATATGTGGACAGGTGGAAAAACAGTGGAGAGTTCATATTTGTGTATAACTGCACACTGGGTGCAGGTGCCAGGGGTTGCTTGTGATGTTGGTAGTGTGAATAATAAGTGCAGTAAGGTGGATTGTTGTGGTAGCAATCTTCCAGGAATTTGACAGCATGCAACGATTGCTATGCACAATGTGACCTGTTCACACACTGGTGAGAACATGTTGGACATGGTAGTGACTGAAATTGACAAATGGCTAAACCCTCTGTCCCTGAGAGCTGGATTCAGAGCAAGTGACAATGGGTAAAATGTGGTGAAATGCATCACGAATGGTGTTTTTTTTCATGTTCCATTCATGGTCCACTGTTTACATCTTATGGTGCAGGAGTTTCTGCAGCACCCTCATGTAAAGGAAATGCTGACTGTTGCTCAACGTATCTGCTCTCACTATTCAAGATCTGGAAAGGCCCATGACTAACTGCGGCAGTTGCAGATACAAAACACCCTGCCTCAGCACCGCTTGAAGCTGGAAGTTGTCATCCAATGGAACTCCACTTTATACATGGCAGAGATGTTGTATGAACAATACAAAGCCATCTCAGAATATCTTGTGATGCACACTAGCTCTGGCAGTTCCAGGGCCTCCATGTCTATGACAACTGAACAGTGGCACCTCATGGACTCTGTAATAACAATTTTGCAGCCTTTTGAACATGCCACACAGGCAGTGAGTGGTGAGTCTGCCTCCATTAGCCAATCAATACCACTGCTGCGGGTGCTGAGGCAGACATTGGTGAATGTACAGCATGGCCTTGATGTTGCCAGAGAAGGTGGTAGCAGTATGTTGCTGCAACACATGCTGACAGTATTTGACCAGAATCATCACATTGTGAGCATTCAGTGTAGTGACAACTTTGCCATAGCAACAATGCTGGACCCATGATACAAACGTGGAATTGCATCAGTACTAGAGGGATGGCCTGAACAAGTAAAAAAGATCAGTGGTCAACTGGTGCGCTTGGTTCATGGGGCACAGAAGTCACATGCCAAGATCAGCAAACCTCAGCAGCATAATCCGGCTGAAGGTGTACAGTACCTGTGGGGCTATCAAGCATATCCTGCAAAGGGAAGGGGACAGTAGTTCAAGGTGGTATGTCATCCAAAGTGGCTGGTGTCAACCCACTTTAGGAGGTTTTGTCCTAAGTGGGTATTTGTGACATAAATGATTCAGGAGAACAGGATGATGCATCAACAACTGGACTTAGTGCAGCTCAGAGAATGGTTGAGTCATAGTTGTCTGAAAACAGGCATCTGACAATAACTGAAGATTCTCTTTTGAACTGGATTGGAAAGGCCAGTGAATGGCCAGAGCTGACTGCAGTGATACTGAAGTACCTCACATGCCCACCCTCCAGTGTAAGTGTTGAGAGGGTATTCAGCTCAGCAGGTGCAATAGTCAGGGATCATCGGACAAACCTGTCTCATGCAAATGTTAGTTTGGTAACATTCATTAAAATGAATGAGAGGCACATATCAGCACAGACTGCAACCTCGGTATTCATACCCTGGCCTACTCATGGTTGTTTTGGTGATGTGGAAATGGACCATCCTGGTGGCACTGACTGCCTGAAATGGCTCACCACTGAAGTAGATGATGACACAGTGGAGAAAGAATTTCCCAGTGGTCAGACTTCAGACATAGATGACTGTGAGGGCAGCTTTCTTTATGAGGATGATGATGTGGTTAATGTTGGCAGGTTTTAACTGCAGTATTTCAAAGGTGGTGTGCCCCCCCAGACCACCACCACCGGGACTGAAGTTAGCCACTGCCACCATGGAGCATGAGTCTGTCTAACCCCAGACCACCACCACCGGGACTGATGTTAGCCACTGCCACCACTGATCATGAGTCTGTCTGACCCCTGGACCACCACCACTGGGACTGATGTTAGCCACTGCCGCCACTGAGCATGAGTCTGTCTGAGCCCCGGACCACCACCACTGGGACTGATGTTAGCCACTTCCACCACGGAGCGTGAGTCTGTCTGACCCCCGGACCACCACCACCGGGACTGATGTTAGCCACTGCCATCACTGAGCATGAGTCTGTCTGGACCACCACATCCATCAGCCACAGACACAAAGCTTCTTAATATTTAAACCATAAAGGAAGTATGTATACTCATGTTTGTGATGCTGCTTCACTTCCTTGAGTTGTATGTTTTGTTTTCTGTAGCTTTTCAGAGCCGAAATGGTAAAACACATACAGTAGACTTATTTTGTTTTTTTTAACAGGTTAACACAAATCTCCATTGCTAAAACTCGATGGGAATGGTACTGCAGCTGTACCATACAGAAAGGAACCTATGGAATATCCATGTGAAATCTATTCTGTTAAGTATGAAGATTTTATTTCATCCATTTCATTGTTTTGGAAAGACTGCAGCAAATATTGCACCCAGGTTGTGTTAGTTGACAAGATGTGGGTTTGAAATGTAACTTGACTTGAGACTGAGAACAAGGGAGGGAAAATAACAATTAACTTGTAAGAAGTCATTCATTTCTTTTTTTAAGAAACTTCCAGATGCTTTGTTCTGTCAAAGTGGCCTTATCCAAAAAAAGTTCTTCAACATCAGGCATCCCCCTTCCCTGGGCTTGGGCACACATGCAACATGTAGAAGTCATTTCATTAGATGACTGTGACCATCATTAACAACCAGAAGGATGCAAATGAAATCTGTGAAGAAGTAACAAAATAAATCATTACATCCTGCAAATATGATTCCCCCACCTCCCCAAAAAACATACTTACTTTCATGTGCTTGAGAGTTATCCATTTCCAATTTCAACACAAAAATGTCTCATTGAGCACTGGAATGTGCACACCAACAGTTTCTGTGACCTGTGACACAGAACAATACCATGAGTACATGTCCATGTCAACCCCCCTCATCACCTACAAAATACACAAACATATATCTATATACATATCTACTCACCAAGGCTACTATTAGTGCACAGACAAAGGGCACCCTTCCATCCAGTTGAGATGATCACATTGCATTTTCTCGAATCACCTCAGAGAACACATTGGACAGCAACAGGATGCTCACGGTCTTCATTTTATTCTGGGGGACTTTGTATGTCCTGAAACACTCCCATTTCACTGTGTTACCACTTGTCAATTTTCTGCACACAAGGAGGATGCAGTTTGGGCATGCAGAACAAATCTGGGGACTCTGTGCCACCACTGAGTGCGCGACTGAGTGTGCCATTAATTCTAGGGGACATTGTACATGCTGAAACACTCTCATTTCACTGTGTTAGCACTTGTCAATTTTCTGCACACAAGGCATGACTGAGTGCGCCATTAATTCTGGGGATGCATTTTGTGTGTTGTGTAATTGTTGTGAGCTCATGATGTCATACTGACATTATCAATTGAAGCAGCATTGCAAGAATGTCCTGACAATTTTGAACTGTACTTTTTTATACTACATTGCCACAGCCACTAGTTACCCCCGAGTCATGACTTGAATGATACTCTTCTTTTCACGATTTCTGCCTGCTTTACAGTACTTAGTTGACTACTTTTTTAATGTATGAAAAAGAAAAATGAGCACACCTTTCAGTATTGTTCTGACCAGGTTTTTATTTATTTGCAGCAGCTTTTCAATAAATACTGTTCCGTGGTGTCATAAAACACTGCCTGCTGCATAACTGTTAATTTACAACAGAACTTATATATATTTTTTTACTTTCTTTTTTATTCCCCTCGCAGCTCTCCCCCTCTTCCGGAGACACCTACGGCCTTATCAGCCCTCGCTCACTTACCTGGTGACTGGTGCAGTCCGTCCCCCCATGGAACCGTGGTTGTACCCCCCAGGTGGGTATGGGGTGGGAGCCCTTACACCCCGATGCTTCTCTGAGTTTCGTCGGAATGCTGTCTCTGGGCAGGTAGGGGCATTGAAGGTTGGGGCCTGGTACTCCATCTACTGGGAGGCTGCAAGGTTTTTTCCTGATGTTCTCTCAGCATGCCGGGTTCACGGACATCAAGGCACTGAAGCACCGATGTCTGGCATGTCACCCCCTCTGTTTGAGTTTCGGGCTTGCTGTACCTCAGGTCTCCACCCGGGGCCAGACAAGAGCCGAGCTCTGGTACCCCCCTCCCCCCGGAGAGAACGAGCAGTCCTTGGGATGCTCAAGTCCTCCCCTCTCCAGCCAGCTCTCCAGCTCCCAGGCTCATTCCCGAACCAGGGTCACTGGCATCGCAAGTGGAAATCCAACCGCTGCGCCGGCGGGCCAGTCTCAACAGAACTGATATATAACAACTAACTGATGCGATGGAGAAAAACAGAGGAAAACAATGACAAAGACCTGGTCAGCACCAATTTAAAAGGAATGCTCCTTTCATTATTTCACACATGAAAAAAGATAGTACAGCAGACTCAACTACTGGAAATTCTCATATCATTCCAGTCAGGATGTAAGTAAAGGAAGTTGCAATATAGCATTAAAAAATATAGGTCAGAGTTCTCAACAGATTGTTGCACAGCTGCTTTACAGAGACTCACCACATTACGTAGTTATGGTGATGCACATAACCTAATATGTGGGCGCATTATTTCCAGGGGAATATTTCTTGCTCCACATAGTGCAATACATTTCTGAGAAAACCACCCATAATTTCATTACAGTGTGTCACGTGACGGAAAAATTCCCCTTCAGAAAAGCCACCCACATTCTGTCCCCCTTTCTCAGCAATGTTAGGACGTGATGCCAGGGGGACCACAGGTGCATGCTCCACTATAGTGAATGTCTGGAAGCTATCCCAATGTTTCGTTATGTTATAAGGTTCACTTTGGGGTGAAATGTGGGAACATTTCCACTAACAAAGTTCTTCTTACTGGAAACGTGCTCACAAGTTTCACCACAAACGGACCATTATAACATAAAGAAATATTCAGAAAGCTGACGGACAATCAGACATTCACTGTAATGGAGCATGCACCCATGCTCTCCCTGGAATCACGTCCTAATGTTGCTGAGAAAGGGGGGCAGAATGTGGGCGGCTTTTCCAAATGGGAATTCCTCTGTCACGTGACACACTGTAATGAAATTACTGGTGGTTTTCACAGAAATGTATTGCACTATGTGGAGCAAGAAAGATTCCGCTTGAAGAGAAAATGTGTATTATTAAACAACAAAAAAGAAAAATACACAAACAGTACAGCACAGTAGTGGGGTGGGGGGTGGGTCCAGAAAACAATCTCTTATTGTGGCCGTGGGATGCCATCATGGTCCAGCAGCAGGTGCAGCATTGTGAGTATTTACTGCTGCTGTTGTTGGATTGCATCGATCTACTGCTGCACAGCACCTACCCTCTGATTATTCTCCTCCAGGGCTGCCCACACCCGGGCAATGTCAGCCTCTGATGCAGGGACTGCAGCGGGGTCCACTGCAGGCAAAAACCCAGGTAGTGGTGATGGTGGAGATGGTGATGCTAGTGGCTGTGGTGGCAGTGGTGGTGCAGCTGCTGTACTGGCCCTCCTCCTACTGTGGTGGTGAGGCACAACTTCAACCCCAGCAGCACCCTCAGTCACTGCCACAGAAGTGCCAGCAGGTGGACGCCTGGCCCCTTCCGTGGCACCCTGCCACTCCACCTAGTGGTGGTTCAACATGTTGGTGCACTGGCCACCAGACTCCAAATGTGTCCCCTGGAGGCCACGGTGCACCAGCACACCTCACAGATGGCACACCACAACTGTGCTGTCTTCCCCCATACCTATGTTTTCCTGGGGCACCTCCTGGGCTGTGGAGGGGGTGCTGCTGGAGTCCCAACAGCTGCTACCAGTGGTGGTGGTAGTGGCAGAGTAGGTGGATGCACAGCGGCCACTGGTGGCACTGGTGCTGCTGCTGTTGTTGCTTCCACAAGGGGGGAAGCAACACTCAAGAGTCAGGAGTGGTCCAGCATCACATGACTGCCCCCACATGTCCGCACTCCCCTCCTCTGACTGCGCCCATGGGCCAGCGACTCTTCTTCTCCTGGGTCCATCCTTCCCACACAAGTTCCCGACCCTGTCTATTATAAAGGCCAACCACAGTCAACGCCTAGCCTTCACCCAGCAGCCAAACTCAGTCTCACACTCCCAGACATACACACACACTGACACACAGTCACACACACACACACAAAACAAAACAAAACTTATAAAAAAAATTCACTACCAAAAAGAAAATCACAAACACAATACAAAAACTAATTAAATATATAGTGTTTAGAAAAGCTGTTGTTTTCTTCAGACACAAAGTCAATAAAGCACTTTCTGCCAGTAGCTCAAAACTGCTGTCCTCTCCACAAAGCCTTCTCCCTCTAGGACTGCAAAGGAGAAAGTGAAACTGCTTCTCTGGCTCGCTTCCTTCCTGCCTGTCTAAAGCATGTGACTTACAGTACTGTAAGCCATGTGATTTGTGGAGGACTGCCTATTTACTTGTCACTTCACCTTACTTCATGTTAAGACATAATGACAACGCAAAGTAATAATGAGAACATGAAGTGGCCACTTCGCGTTCACTTTGCCAGCAGATTAAAAATTTGCTGCATCTCTAGTTGTGAAACAGCAAACATGCTAAAAGGACAGAGTAGGGGTATCCCAGACTATGATCACAAGGGGATTCACTGAAAGCTCAGGGAATCCCTGTCCTTCAGGCATGGACTTGTGACATATTTGGTGATCAATGGTGCAGTTGGTGAACTATTTGAACAAACCACACACAATGAGGGCAGAAATTGGAAAAGGGAAAATTGGTTACAAGATATAGATCCCTACCATGTTTTGTTTTGTTTTATTGCTGCAAGGGAAGGCAGACTAGTATAAGTGTAGGGAAGAAAGATGACTTCCAAGTACAGCAACTACACTGTAAAAGAGCTGAATCAGCTGTGCCAGAAGAAAGGGGTCCAGTATGAGGGGTGAAAGAAAAAGAACCTCATGGGTTAGGAGAAGAGCAACCAAGTTGGTGCACAGTATAAAGAGGACCCCATACAAACAGGTGTAGAGAACTGGATCTGTACCCATTGGAGACTAGAAGGGAAGGGGACATGATTGAAGCTTTTAAATATGTGAAAGGAATCAACAAGATGAAGCAGGGGATCTTGTTCAGAAGGAAGGAGGGGCTAAAACTAGAGGGCATAGCCTAAGATTGGAAGGAAGAAAATATTGAGGCAATGTGAGAGGGTGATTCTTCACAGAGAGTGGTGGAGGCCTGGAATAAGCTACCAGAAGAGATGTCGGAGGCCAAAATGGTGGAGCTGTTCAAGAGGGCATGGGACAGACATATGGGTTTAGGATGTGAGGGGAAGAGGAGGTCCCCTTAAAAGTGGAGAAAAGTAAGGGAGGGGAAAAAGGCAGACTTGATGGGCTGATGAGATCTTTTTCTGCCATCTGATTTCAGTGATTCTGTAATGCTTTCGTGGCAGCCAATGAGCAAGCAACTGCCCAGGACCTTCAGTCATGGCCAGTGACTGAAAGTGACCAGACCTTGGCCAGGGGGGGTGCCAAGGAAAATCAGTATCCAGTCCCATGGAGGAGGGCAGCAAGAACAAAGAGGACCCAGAACTGCAGCAGAAAATGATGTCCACCACAAATCCTGAACTAGAGAGTCTGAAGCTACAATCTGAGCTGAGGGAATTGGAGTTTGCTGACAAACAGTGTGAATGGGAGTTTGCAGAAAAGCATCAAGAAAGGGAACTGGAGCAGGCAACATTCAAAACAGAGATGCAGGAAAAGCAACATCAAAAAGAGTTCTAACTGGAGAGGCTGAAGCTTCAACAGCCAGCACCAGGGCAGGAAAGAGGCAGGGGTGAACCTGAAACTCCAAGGCTGGGGTATAAATTAAATTCCAAATTAATAGCAGAATTTAAAAAGAGGAGGAGGATATGGATGCATTTTTGAATTCATTTGAAAAGGTCTGTATCCAGGGCAAGATACCCAAGGAGGCCTGGAGCTTTCAGCTATCCCCACTGCTTACTGGCAAGGGGTGTGAGGTGCTAGGCCAACTGGACAATGAGGACAGTTAAGACTGTGACAAACTTAAAACTGCTTTACTGAAAAAGTGAAAAAGTATGAACTAACTCCTGAAGCCTACAGAGTTAAATTTTGGAAGGTCAGAAAGAACTCCAAAATGAGCTTTGAGGAACTCACCAAAAAACATCAGTTTTTGAAATATTGGTGAGGTGGGGTGAAAGTAAACTCTGTGAAGAAAATTGAGGAGGTGGTGTTACTAGAACAGTTCTTTTGAGCTTGCCCAGTGGAGCTGAAAACCCAGCTAGAGGACCAAGATCCAAAAACAGCACAGCAAGCTGATGAACTTTTGAATCATTATGCCAGGAACTGGCCTGCTCTGAAAGGAAATGGGGGAGCAGGTGTTGCCGGACAAAAGAGAACAGTACACCTTCAGGGCAGCTAAATCCTCTGCAGAAAATGGGAAGCTCAAAGTTACCAAGCAGAGATGTCTTGGATAAAAAAATTGATGAATGTTGGTCTTGTAAGCAGCCAAGGCATCTTGCTAGACTGTGTCATAAAAAGGCACAAAGTGGACAAAGTGTCCCTTAAAAGGAGATGGGTGCACTGTGTATCCCTGAGAGTATGCCAGTGAACATGAGGGAGAACATACACCCGGTTACCATAAATGGGTTGCAGACCCACAGCTAAAGGGACACTTGGGCATCTCTTACCCTCGTAAAATGGGATTGGTTGGGCCTGAACAACTTATACCTAATCAATTTGTAACCGTGAGGGGATTCACTGGGAAGGAGAAAACCCTGCCACTAGCTAGTGTTCTCCTGGACTGAGGTGAGACAGGAGAGAGGGTGCCAAAAGTGGCAGTGGCAGACAACCTTGCCCTGGATGTGATTATAAGGAACAATCTCAGGAAGGGGGTAGTGTGTGCAATTACCTGCAGTCAGATGGCTAAGACCACTTGTAATTCCCTGAACCCCACAGAAGCCCAAGTGGAAAAGAATTGGAGGCTGGTTCCACAGCCTGTGTCTCCTGGAAGGGAGGATAGTGAAAAGGAGGTAGGACTTCCACAAGTAGCCATTCACCAAACAGTTACAGAAGTTTAATCTGAGGAGGTAGGGGTAACAAATGGTCAGGTTAGGGATAGCAGTGACTCTGAATGCAGTGACTCTGCATGCCCTTACGCCAGAGCAATGGAGTTAAGGAACTGAGGGGGACATGTCCCATACTTTGGGAAAATGTGAACATTTTTAGGACTGAACTTAGTATGAAGAGGCTGAGGGCTTGTGCAGAATCTGACTGGACACAGGGAGGTGACATGAGACATACGGTATTTTAGAACAATGAACTGTTGTATACACAGGATGTGAGGACAGAGGGAGGGGTGATGGGCAGGCAGCTTGTCATCCCCAGGGATATCATGAGTGGTTGTTCAAGATCACTCATGATATCCCCATGTCTGAACATCTGGGAATCACTCACACCATGCAATGATTAGCCCAAAATTTCTATTGGCCTAACTTCACTAAGGAGGTTAAGGAATATTGCAGGTGTTGTTACCAGTGCCAACAGATAGGGAAGGCAGGTAGTAAAACAAAAGCTGCCCTAATTCCCTTGCCAATTTTGGAGGAGCCATTCCACAAGGTAGGAATGGATATTGTGGGACCCTTGAGTATCCCAAAATCCTCTGGGAAAAAGCATATCCCTATAGTGATCAATTTTGCCACCTGATACCTAGAGATGGTCACCTTCTCCTCAATTAAGGCAGACAAAGTGGCAGACACCTTGCTAGGGATTTTCTCCTGTGTTGGATTTCCGTAGGAGGTTATCTCTAATCAAGGAGGTAACATCAAGTAGGACCTGATGAAGTGTTTGTGGGAGAAGTGTGGGGTGGTAGAGAGACATCCTGTCCTACACTTAGCCAACTCCTCTTTGACCCTCCTTCCCATCTCTGCAAAGTCAACTCCTTCAAAATCTAGGATTTTAGCTTTAGTATGTGTGGCCTGTATTCCTGTGTCCAACTTGAACCAAACCATGTGATGGTTGCTGGACCACAGGTCCCCCTCCACCTGGAGATCCACAATCCTGTCTCCATTGTTGAGCAATAGATCCAGGATATACCTGCCCCTGGTGGGCTTCTGTGCCAATTGTCTTAGGTCTTCTCCCTGTAGGGACTCCACAATGTCCCTGATCCTGCTCAAGGCCCCTTTTGGGACAGACCAGTCTGCATCAGGCATATTGAAATTGACCATAATCAGAACCTTCCCCCTTATCTGTCATGTTGTATATTGACTACAGCATTAACTTGTCCACCCCTTCCTCCTGAGCTGGTGGCCTGTAGCTCACTCCTGTTCTAACAGAGATTCTATTACCCGGTTCAAGGGTGACCCACAACTCCTCTGTCTCCTCATTTTTGGCCTGGATTTCTGTCACCTTGATTGTCTTGTTGATGTAAAGTGCTATGCTTCCCCCACTTTGTTCCTCCGTATCTCTTCTGTACAAGGCATATCCTAGTATAGGTTCATAGGTTCATAGCTGAATATGAGTCCTACTGACAGAATGCCCTTCTTTAACTCTCCACCAGTTATTTTCTGTTGGTGGAACATATATTCTTTTTCCGCCCATATACTGATCTAGTCTGTATTTGAACTGATTAATATTTTGACTTTCTACTATATGATTAGGTAATGAATTCCAACTACTTATTATCCTTTGTGTGAAGAAGTCAGATCCTTTTTTGTTTGCATTCATTTCCCCTTTCACTGTATGTATATGAGATCTTGTTTTTTTGTTAGGTTCTTGATATTTTTGTAGTTCTATACTTTCCAGTAGACCAGGATATTGGAGGTCTTTAAATGTAAGACATAGGTTACCCCTTAAGTGCCAGTATTCGATGAAATATAATCCAAGAAGTATTAATCTATCTTTATAGCTATTTTGTTGTATGCCCTTGATTTTTTTGTTATTTTCCTTTGCACACTTCCCTTTATTTTTTTACTTTTAATTATGTTTGCTGCTGAAAATTGTGAAAAATATTCCAGATGTGGTCTTATTAGGTTGGTGTATAATGGTGAAATTATTTTTTCATCTCCTCTTTTGATGTTAGATAATATACAACCTGGTATGTTATTACTTTTTAAAACCATTGTCCTTGTATGAACATCAAAGGATAATTTGTTTGTTATGGACTGGTTATCCCCAGGTCTCTTTCCTCTGTCGTAGTTTGTAGTACCTGGTTGCTCATTTTATACTTGTTGCAAAGTGGATTCCTAGATGCAAAATGCATGACCTTACATTTTGCAATGCTAAATGTAATTTTATTATGCTTTGCCCACTCAACTAAGTTATCCAGATTGGCTTGAAGTTTTTTCCATTGTTTTGATTTAGCACCAGACCCCCTAATTTACAGTCGTCTGTGTACTTACTCAACCTTGTATTGTCTGTTTTTAATGATGTTACCAAAATATTAAACAAAGTTGGTCCCAATATGGAACCCTGTCAGACCCCACTTGTCACATCACCCCAGTCAGATAGATATCCTTTTACTGAAGCTCTTTGCTTTCTGTTTTGCAGCCATTCTGATATCCAACCCACTATATTAGGTTGCAATTTAATTTGATAGAGCAGTTTGATCAATATTTTATGTGATGCCTTGTCGAAAGCCTTGGCAAAGTCCAAGTATATCACATCCACTGATATCCCTTGGTCCAGGGCTGCATTTACTGGTTCAAAGAAGGAAAACAGGTTTGTAAGGCAGGATCTTCCCTTTATAAAACCATGTTGTGAAGTATCTATGTTTTGTTCCCTAAATATGTAGTCTGTAATTTGTTGTTGAACTACTCTTTCCAAAATCTTGCCTACCACCAATGCCAAACTTATCAGTCTATAATTTTTTGTTTCTGATCTGGAACCCGCCTTAAGTATAGGAGTTATATAAGCTTGCTTCCATTCTTGTAGAACTTCTCCACTCTTTAATGAGTGGCGATAAAGAACAGTTAATGGTCACACTAATTCTGTTTCTAGTTCCTTAAGTACTTTGGGAGTTATGCCATCTGGACTCACTGAGCTTTTAATTTTAAGGCCTTTTATAATTTTACTAATTTCATTTTCTGTTATTAGTTTACTATCATCTGCATAGTCTATAATAGGTGTATCTATTGTTTCTTTTGGTTCATATACATGTAGAAAATATTTATCCAATTCTGTTGCCATATCTGTAAAATATTTATCCAGTTCTGTTGCCATATCTGTTTTATCAATAATAGTTCCAGATTGTGTTATAATGGGTCCAACCCCTTTCTGATTTCTTTTTTTTAAATGCCATCTTTATTGATTTTATTTGGAATGACAGGTAAATGAACCCCCAAAGGAGGAAATCCAGATTCATATAATAATGACATTTTACAAAAAGAAAACCTAATAAAATTAAACTTAAAACATAACAAAATCTAAATACAAAATGTTCCTAATATAACCCCTCCCCAACCCCTACCACCCTCTTCCCTATTATATCCCCCACCCCACCCTCTGGGACTATCCATTTGAATATAGATAATGTTATTTACTCACACTGGGATCTGTAACACAAGTGATTAGACCTTCATTTTGAAATTGAATACAAGGTGTATAAATGTCCCATCTCTTTTTGTAGGTTCCCATTCTATTATTTATTTATTTATTGCAATTGTTTCACCAGGAAAGACGCACTGAGCAACACGATGCTTGTCTCCTAGTGCAACCTGGGGGAAGGGGTACACATGGATATGATAACATGCAGGTTATCAAGTGAACAGTTAACAGAAGCAAATAAAAAGCAGCATTAGAATACATGATTGCATGAATATACAAGCAGCGCACATTGAATGCTTAGGATATTATAATATCAAATAATTTTTGTGACAAGAAGCAGCAGACAAGGTAAATTAGCACAGTAGTAACAGCTGTACACAACAGAGGATGTACATCACAGTTATACACATTACATAGGGTGAACAACAGTGGACATATATCACAGTTATACACAGTACATAGGGCAAAATAGGCCCAGGACATAAGTGCAAGGTTGGGGTTATATGCCATTATTATTATTATTATTATTATTATTATTGAGACTAACCATCATCTTTTCTCTTCGAAGATTAAACAGAAGTTCCCCAAAGCCATTCATTATAGGAAGGTTGAATGGAGCCCTTCCTGTGTTTGAGAACAATTTTTTTAATGGACATGGCTATTATCAATATATGGTAGTTTCTAGCCATAGGAGGGAATGCTGTAAGGTCCCCTAGGAGACATACCTAAGGTGTAAAGTAGTCTTGTAATCCTAATAGGAGATTCATTCTGGATTTTATTTGATCCCATAGTGGGGTTATTTTAGCACATTCCCAAAATAGGTGTCATAGAGTACCCTGATCCTGGCCACATCTATTACAAGTTGGGGATGATGCTCTATTCATCTTGTATAGCTTATATGGGGTTAAATACATGTTATTTAAGATTTGCATTTGCATTATACAAAATCAATCTTGTGTGATTATTTTATGACAGGTTTCCCAAATTTTAGTCCATGCAGATTTTGAGTTTGGATATATGCTATTCCAGTATTGAGGCATACCCTCCACATTGGGAAATAATAGTGGATAGAGTAGGGCGTAAAAGGAAGAGACTGCATGTGAGGCCTCACCTAAGATTCTTCCAGTGCTAATCCACTGATATGAATCTATCCTATTAACATATTTCTTAAAGTGTCCAACAAGAAAATGTCATAGTTGAAATATTTTGAATACCCAGTTTTTGGAAAGGCTGAATTTAGTTAATATTTCAGGTGTAGCTAGCCAATTTATATCAGTACTGCAAACATCTTGTACTGTGCAGAAGTGGGGTAGTGGGATCCAATTCCTGGGGATCATTTTCCCTTCAATTTGTAAATTTAGATTTTGGAATATAGGCTACGAAAGGTCTTGAGCAGGATCATATCCCAAAGTGGAGCATAACTGGATATGCCTATGTATTGTGTGCCCTATGGGATTAAGTTTGAGATTTAATGGGAGTTTTTTTTTTTATATTTAAGAAAAAGTGGGATCGTAGGATGCAGTCCTAATTGAGATGACAGATATTTTTCAATAGTGAGGCATACTGGAGTGTAAGTATTGGAAGTTTTGGATTCCCAACGGAGATATTTGCTCAATTGACTGGCCCAGTGATGTAATTGAAATTGTGGAAGTTTAAGTCCCTCTGATGATTAAGGTGCTGGGAGTTTATTGTATGCTCTATGTGAAGGTTTATTCTTCCAAATGAAATTATTAACCTGTCAATGAATGATTTTGAACTAGGTTTTGGGTAGCCAGATATTGAAGAGATTTAATGGATAGAAGATCTGTGGAAGAAGATTCAGTTTGATAATATTGATTCTGCCCCACAGAGTCAGGGGGAGGTTTTTCCATCTTTGAAGATCTTGAATTACTTTAGTTAGATCATCTAAATTCGGTTTCCTCAAGTGAGTAGCACTAGTAGAGAGGTGGATGCCAAGATGTTTTATAGTTTTCTGAGCCCATTTGAATCCGGAATCAAGAACTTCATGTTTGTAGACTTTAGAGTTGAGAGGGAAAATTAGGGATTTATCTGAATTTAGCTTGTAATTGGAGAAAGAACTGTATTCTTTTATTATTTCTAAACGTTTTTGAATCAAAGGTTTTATGTGGGTAAGTTGGAGCAAAATATCATCAGCGTATACCATAATTTTGGATTTGATAGGGCCTATTTGTGTCCCCTGTATATCTGGGGCACTTTGAGTAGAAGCTATTAGTGGTTCTAGGTATAAGTTGAACAATAAAGGAGATAAGGGGCAATCCTGTCTTGTACCGGACTCCAGGGGAAAACTAGAAGACAGGACCACATTGCTAAAAACTTAAGCAGTGGGGGTAGAATATAATGTTTGAACCCATGAAATACATTTTTCTGGGAAATGGAATCTTTGAAGTGTTCTAAATAAAAACTGCCAATCAGCCTTATCGAATGTATTCTCTGCATCCAGAGAAACCAGTGCCATGCCTTGAGAAGAATTCCCTGAGACTGAAAAAACATGGGTTAGATGACGAAGGTAATCTGAAGATGACATCCCCGCCATAAAACCCACTTGGTGTACACTAATTAATGAGGGGTGCATGTGTTCCACCCGGATAGCTAATAATTTATCTAATATCTTAATATCAGTATTAAGAAGAGATATCGGGTGATAACTGGAGGTCTTCGTCAAATCTTTGTCTGGTTTGGGAATGAGTATTACAGTGGCTTCTGACATTGACTAATTGATCTCAGCATCATTTAGCATTTTCTTAAAAACCCCTTTGAGTAGTGGGACAATTTGAGGGGCGAATGTTTTATAAAAATTAGAGGTGTATCCATCTGGGCCCGGTGTTTTGTTCAGAGGGAGGTTATTGATTACCTGAGTTACATCGGCTTCTGTGAATGGAACAATTAACTGTTCCCTTTGAGTGGATGATAGGGAAGGTAGAGGGATACCTGCAAGATAAGTGTCTATTTCAGATTGTGACCATGGGGGATTTATTTTTGAGTATAGCAATTTGTAGTATTGTTCAAACTCCTTGTTAATATCTCCCACCTTCGTCAGGGAGGGGGTTTTGTGGATCATTCTGTATTGCTGTGATACATTTACTCATTCAAACTGTTTAAGGTGAAGAGCAAGAAGTTTCCCTGCTTTCTCCCCCTGTTCGGTGTATGTTGCCTTCGTTTTTAGAAGTGACCACTCTGCTTTTTCCCTAAGAAGCTCTGAGTAGGAGTTTTGGAGTTTTGTCAGCATTTCCTTCTCAGAGTCCGTAGTGTGATTTGATAGATTTTTTCCCTTAATCTAATTTGTTGTAATTCATTTTTTGTCTCCTGGATTTCTTTCCTTTTCTTAATTGAGGCCCATTTTATGAATTCGCCCCTAAGAAAGCATTTCAGAGCCCCTCATTCATTAGCCACTGACTGAGCAGATCCCTAGTTAGTCTCTTTAAACATTTCTATGGCAGATATGATGGTATCTGTTACCTGTTTCTTCCTTTAATAGCTGGTAATTAAGCATTGGACCCCAATTTAAAGACAAGGAGAAAAGGCAGGTCACTACTGAGTGGTCTGAACCCACACCCAGTTCCATACTACTATCCACTAGCCCCTGTATAAGTGACTTACTAATCCAGAAATAGTCAATATGAGAATTGCAACCATGAACTGGAGAATGGAAGGTATACTTTCGTGTCAATGGGTTAAGAGTACACCAGGGATCACATAAGCCTAAATTATCAATTAGGTCCCTACAGACTCTTTGGGCTGGTGTGAGGCCCCGTGATCTCGCCCCTGATGATTTATCCAGTATAGGATCAAAAGGTAAATTCCAATCTCCCCCAATTACCATGGGTATATGTAAATAGGATGATAAGATAAGATAATAAGAATTGCCATAAAAAAAGGATGGGGAATCAATATTTGGTCCATAAACACCACCCAAAAGTATCATATATGTGTAGATTTTACCTACTAGGAAGGCATACCTTACCTCCTTGTCTCGCATACACTTTTCACAGATAAATGGGATATGTCTATTAATAAGAATAGTTACCCTCCTACTGGCACGGGAGATTTCCAAAGCAAAAACTTGCCCCATTTGTTGCCTTCTCAAAAGGAGCTTCTCTGCTTGGTAAAGGTGAGTTTCCTGGAGAAATGTGATCTCACTATGCAAAACCTTAAGGTGTTTTAGAATTTTAATGTTTATTAGGGTACCTTATGCCTCTAATATTCCATGAACCAAATCTGATTAATTGCATCATGATACTAATTTCACTCTCGTGCAAGTCTCTGTGAATAGGACACTTAGTATAATGTTAAACCAGCACTGCTTAATTCTACAATTTTGTGTCTGGCTCCAGCCCCCAATCCCCACATAATCCAGTAAACTGAGATTCCCTTGTCTTGGTCCATACCCTTCCCTTACCCTACTTCATACTAAACCCATTAAAGCACTCCCTATCCCCCCTATAGAAACATAGAAACATAGAAACATAGAATTTGACGACAGATAAGGACCACTTGGCCCACCCAGTCTGCCCATTTCCCTACCTACTGGATAAGCTGCAGATCCTAGTTAACCAGCAGCCAAAATCACAAGAAATATCCAAAATTAGAAAAAATTGAAAAGGATCTACTCCGTCCTTGCTTCCTGAAATACATGAAACTTAATGTGGAACTACCTCCCCCCCCACAATTTTAGTCAATGATGATCAGCGTTCTAGGGGACACGCCTGCCGCCCCGCTCACCCGGCCCCCGTAAACTGCTACTACCTAGTATAAGCCTAATTTAAATTCAACATCTATGGTCAATATATATACAATGTCTGTGTATATATATATATATATATATATATATATATATATATATATATAAGAAACAAAACTCCGTTTAATGCATTAGTTAGGGTTGTTCCTGGCGACAAAAGTGAGGAAATTAGCTGTTAGGGTTGAAAACCCCTTAGCCCCCGCCCACCCCCAACCGGCATTGGGGTGCGCATTGGGATCGTCAGCCTAACTCTCACCCCATGACATGTGTAAAAGCAGAAGTATAGGAGAATGGGGTGAGAGTTCGGACCCACGATCCCAATGCGCACCTCAATGTCGGTTGAGGGGTGGGCAGGTCAAGGGGTTCTAACAGTGAATTCCTCACTTGTCAACTAACTCATTCATAAAGTTTTCCTCTAATTCCTTCTTTTGAGAATGATAACGAAATAGTGAATGTAATACAGCGGGCGGGACCATGGGGCCCGCTGCACAATGCGTTGGTGGGAGCACGGGGCCGGGTGTTGTGGCATACTAACAGGGACAGCAACGCAAACAGAAATGCTAACAGTGGCGCACATGGTAACACAAGCACGAATGAGAACAGAAAGGGTAATGCACATGGTGGCGTAGACGGGAATGGTCTGCCATGTGATGTGTTGTCACATAGTAACATGGTGCCTGCAAACAGAAATGTCAATGGGCATGGTGATGTAAAGTGAAACAGTAAGATAAACAGTACTGTAGACAGAAATGGCAAAAAATAACAGAAGCATAAGCACAAATGAAAGCATAAGGATAGCAGCACATGGTGGCGCAGATGTCAATGGTAGAGTGAAGGCAGATGCGGATCCTCAAGTGGAAAGGGCAACAGTAACAGTAATGTAAGCGCACAGGCTGGTTTCCCCAAAACCTGCATTGAGAAAGACAGTGAGTATAAATAATGTATGCAAAATAATGAGTATCGGCGCAGAAAATGAGATCTTGGAATACTAAATACATTACATTTCAGGAACCGTATGACGTAGAAAAAAAAATTAAAAGTCATATTATTTACAACTGTCCTGGCTAATTTGATTCTTAGCCCCATTATGGGGCTAAGAAATTTTCCGACGAAAAGTTCGTATCTCGCACCGTTTCCGAGATACGGGCCCTGAAAGGCGCAGCGAACGCCGTAATGTTATCCTATGGGAAAAAAAGAAAGGTTCGGAGTGCCATAACTTTGCCTCCCTGTAATGTTTTTTCACCAAACTACTGAAAGGCACATCTGTGGGCTGTTGGCTGTCTTCCTCCAAATTTCAGGAAAAAAGACCAAACCATTATTTTGCAGCAGGGCTCCAAATGATTTCTGTTAAGTGTCGGGCGACGTAATGTTATCCTATGGGAAAAACGTCAATTTTGGAGTGCCGTAACTTTGCCGCCATGTGATATTTTTTCACCAAACTACTGAAAAGCACATCTGTGTACTGTTGGCTGTCTTCCCCTCCAAATTTCAGGAAAAAAGACCAAACCGTTATTTTGCAGCAGGGTGCCAAAGGATTCCTGTAATGCTTCGGGCGCCGTAATGTTATCCTATGGGAAAAACTGTCAACTTTGGAGTGCCATAACTTTGCCGCCGTGTAATATTTTTTCAATACAACACTGAAAGGCACATCTGTGAGATGTCAGCTGCGTTCCCTCCAAATTTCAGCCCAAAACTCCCAACGGTTATTTTGCAGTGCAGTGCCAAAGAATTGCTGTCATTTTCCCACAGACTAGAAAATTACTGTCGCAATTTGCGAAAGCTTTCGCAAAAATTTGCGACACTTTCGTGAGCACGAAAGTAATTTGCGAAAGTACTTTTTCCAGAAATTTGAAAAACATATTTCTGGGGTGTTTTACCACAAAATAAAGACATGGCAAGCATCCTCAGGGCCCGACTAGGTGAATACAAAAAAAATTAGGTTGCTAGAGGGTCCCAAATTTAAATGCCAACCATTTTTCTGATCACCAACTGAAAACAAAATGGCCGATTTGTGAAAGTAACAGGCCCATTTGCGAAAGTAAAAATGCATTTGCGAAAGTGTTGAACTTTTTGTTAACTTTTCCCATTGACTTATAATGGGAAACTGTTTTTTGAATAACTTTTGAACCGTTTAATATTTTTTCATGAAATCTTTGAAAGGCACATCAGGGACCCGGCTGCATGTTCCCTGAAGATTTTGGGCAGGTCCACATAAACCATCACGACCTGTAGGCGTGACCACAGAATTCAGAAAAGCGTATGGCGCACACAGATCACACTTAATAACTCCACAGCCGTATATCCGACCAGTACGAAACTTGGCAGATCCCAAGGCCTATGGTTCTTGATCATAAATTCCAAATTTCAGGCAAATCCATCAAACAGTTGCAAAGTTATTAAGGTGCAAAGTTTTGGGGTTTAACATAGAAATGGCTCCTCAACCCTAACTATGGTAGCACTACCGTGCTACCATAATATATATATGTGTGTATAAAAACAATCACCAACATTAACCTTCAGCTCAAGTTACTTGGGATACCTGTTGTAATGCAATGCAGACTTCCATCTCCAGGGTTTTTGTGAAATTATAACTGGTCAGGTGTAGCTTATATCAGCTACTGCACTAGAGCCCAAATCAGAAAAAAATATAAAACCAATGCAGCTCTCATGATTATCAGTAAAGCCACAGTTCAATCACTGGGGAGAGAAAGCCAAACCAACTGGTTCAATGGAACAAATAATACACTATTACATGGAATAAAAAGTTAGTAAGGTCATCAGAGAAGTCAAAAGTTAAATTCAAGGTTGTTCCAGTGTCTTACTCCTGTGTCAGAACAAAGTCAGAATTACCATATGCTGCGGTGTCTCTGAGAGCTATTTTACACCTACTTTATGCGAGCTCTGAGTCCACTAGGAACCATACCAATGGAGGACTACTTTAAAACATTTTGCGATGAAACAGTCCGTAGCCCCTCTGCAAAGTTAAGATCTGCAGAAAATGTCATTGAAGCTTGAGGATCCATTGAAAAAAACGCATTGCAGCTCTGGGATTTTACAAAATCAGCCATTATAGTTTAAAATATAGAAAATAGCACCAAACATACCCCCAGGAGCCAGTCAATGATCCTTGAAAAGTGCCAGTCTCTTTTACTGTAGAAGAGAGCAGGGTCTGGTACCTCAAATGCAAACCAAGAATTATTGAGGAAAACTTGAAACTTAGCAGGATACATCATACAAAACTTGATTCTGGGGGCGATATACTTGGAAACTATGGGGTGGAAAAGGGTGCAGCATTGGTGTACTGTTGTCAGGAGGTCCTGGGTTATTCAAACTTTCTTCCCTTCTCATAGAATCTCTTGGAGCTCCTTTGTTTTCTGGAGAAGAAACTGTTTCTCCAGATAATTAAGTAGACGGCATATCAGAGGTCTCGGAGTCGATGTGGCAAGAGGCATAGGCCTGAACGCTTGAGATGCTCTTTCTAGAGTGTATGTAGGCCCTAAAGGAGATGTGCCTGCTATTTTTTTAATAAATTTCTTCATAAATTGTATAACATCTGACTCCTTCTTCACTTTCTGGAATGCCAATGACCACAATATCATTGAGTTGGCTTCTCCCTTCCAGGTCCTCGATCTTGTTTTCTAGTCTCCTAATGGTTTGCCTGGTTGTGGTAGCCGATTCCTCCATTTTATCCATCAGCTTCTCTGTAGAACATATGCGGGCTTTATTGTCTCTGACCCCCCCCATATGTATCTTCCAAAGCCGATGTGGATTTTACCTCAGAGATGAGAGATCTAACCTCATCACGGAAAGGTTGAAATTCTGAGAGGAATATCTCAATGCTTAAGGGGGTTGCTTCCCCCCGATTGACTGGCCAAGGCTGCTGGTTGAGAACAGGCTGTAGTAGTGGCACTTGCCCTGGGCTTTTTTGGATGTTTTTTTCCCCGAGTGACTGGTGACATATGTTTGGGGGCCACCAGTCACATCTCAGCTTCCATTTCAATTTGAGATCCACACTTGGGACTGCTCCTGAGATGGTAACAAAGAGGTAGCACTGTTTAAAATTTTTTGATTGTAGTTTAGTTACAGAGTTTTGGATTTATTTAGAAGTAGGGCTAGTGGATCGCTAGTGAGATGCGTCTTATCCTTGCAGCTGCATCACGTGACTTCCCCTTTCTGATTTCCTTTTAGGGCGCCTATATAATTAATTAAAAATTGGCTGGCAATATAGCCTAGAGGTTAGAGGAACAAGGTGTGAATGAGCTTGATACATACAGCAGACCAGACCTGAGTTTGATTCTTACAACCTCCACTTGCATATTGTGTGACTCTGAGCAAGTCACTTAACCGCCCAGTGCTCCCAGGTCACCCCTGAAAACAGGCACTTGTGCCTAGTGGGCCTTACCCGGTTACCAAAGACTAAAAAAAAAAAACAACAAAAAAAAAACCTTTTTATTGTCTTTCACTTTTTTATTAAATTGTGTTCCATATTCCTTTTTGCCACTCTAATAAGATACTTTAGTTTTTTTGTGCATCTTTTGAGTTTTTCTTTACCATTTTGAGGATTTTTTTTAAATTTATCAGATACCTTCTTCTTTTTTCTAATTAGCTTCTTGATATTTTTATTCCACCATGGGGGACATCTCTTATTATTTTTGTGTGTTATGATCACTTGGACCCATTTGTCTATACAGTAATCTATTTTTTTTAGGTTTAGCCATGTTGATTTTAGGTCCTTATTTACAGTAGGGGTTCTTCCTTCCAATTCCACATTGATAGATATTCCTTAATTTTCTTATAATTCACCCTATGATAGTTTTTAACTTGTGCCTAGTGGGCCTTACCTGGTTATCAAAGACTAAAAAAAAAAAAATATGTAGTTACACCTTTGTTATTTCATGAACTGATTTTTAGGAAAATTAAATAATTTGATCACTATCTGCAAGTGGTGGTTTTAGTTTTACATCATGTATATTTTCCATGTGATTTGTTAAGACTAAATCTAGGCTGTTATTTCCTCTAGTTGGTTGGGTTACCATTTGTCCAGATTATTCTGAATGATATAGTGTATAAATTTGTTTTAGCTGAGGTTATTACTATCCAGAATTTCCCAGTTGATATTAAGGTAGTTGAAATCTCCCATTAGTATGGTGTTTTTAATAATTTTTGTATCTGCTAGACTGTTTAGGAACAAATCATTCTCTTCATTATTTAACCCTGGTGCGCGGTATCCTAGTCCTAATGTTAGTGTTTTATCGGATAATCTAATCTCTGCCCATATGACTTCATTGTCATCACTAGAGCTATGTGTTTCACATGGTTTTAAATTTTCTTTAATATAGAATGCAACTCCCCCCTTTTCTATCCTTTCTATTTTTATTTATTTTAGTGTAACCTTTGATATCAGTATTCCAGTCAGAATCACTATACCAAGTTTCTGTCACCCCACATATGTCAATTTTACTGGTGTTCAACATATATGTAAGCTCATCCTTTTTATTACGAAGACTTCTGGCATTCATTAATAATATTTTTAGTTCCTTTTGTAATCTTTATTGTTTAGTGTAGGAACTATAAGTTTGTTCTGCATACTAGCAGAATTTATGTTTTTCATGGTTTATTAGCTCTAGAGAGGCATTGTTAGAATCCCTCTCCCCCTGATATTTAGTTTAAATGGCAATTAATATAATCCAGTATATTTCTTCCAGTAATTCTACTACCTCTTCTGCTAAGATGCAGTAAAATTCCCCTTTTTCAGAAAATGCTTCCCAGTGTAAGATGCACTTAATGTTTTGCCTTAGGCACTATCTCCTTTGCCAACTGTTAACCTGTAAAATGTTATTGTGTTGATAGTGATTTGTCTTTGGAATGAGAAGTATCTCCAACAGTACAATTTCACTCCACAGTTCAATACATGTATTAACCAGTGCAACATAATCCTGTTTTATTTTCAGAATTGGTTCCCATAAAACATTATTTACCCCTGCATGAACCATAATTAAAGGGTTATGTTTATGCATTTTTGATATCAGTCACCATTTCAGTGATATCTGATATTGTTGCATCTTTGTAACTGGCCAGGGTCCTATTCATTTTGTCTGGATTGCATATATCCCTATCTATATGCTTTACTATAGAGTTACCTAGTACAATGATCTCTCTTTTTACTTCAGTATTATTTCTTTCCATGTCCTCATTACCCTCTTGTGTCGTGGGCTCAGATAAAAATGTAATTAAGTCCCCTGTTGCTGTGACACCTCTTGTTCCTACAGGTGTTAAGAGTACTGTAGGTGACTGAGTTGTCTCCTGGTTCAGTATGTCTTTGTTAAAATCATTAATCTTTATTGTCAAGTTTTGCTTTTCATTATGTATATTTTGGACTACTTGTTTCACCAGTAGACTATATTTTCCTATTGAAGGCTCTTTTGTATTCTGTCTCTAAGTGTATCAATATTATTAAGGGGATCAAAATAATTTGTTAGTAGGAGCTGAAACCGTGTAGCCTTTCTCCCCCATTTAGCAACTTTGTTCGGGACTTGAAACAATTCAGTTTCAGGATCATCAACAATACTATTTTGTCTTGGGCATTTTTTGATTTGCCTGTCATTATCTAATTCATCAAGATGAGCATAATTCTTGTTCATTTTTTGTATACACTGTGCGGTTTGATTGTTTTCATTAATGACCATTTCATTTACATTTTCTGTATTTTTAGCATGGAAATTAGAATTAATTGAACTGTTAATTTATCTGTCCTGTATCCTTTTACTCATATTTGCCTGACTCTTCTCCATGCTTTTCAGTCTTTCATTAAATAAGTTAATTTCAGTAGTCAACAAAGCATTTTCCTTGCATTCCTTACATGTGAATTGGGACAAAAGAGCCATGTTAGTTATTATAAGAAACATTTTACAAACTTCACACTCAATTGCCCATTTTCCCCCTTCCATTAACATTGTTTGCACCATATTGCTTTCATTACTTGTTAGCAGACTTTGATTTTTCTCAAACAGATTCCCCAAAAATAGCATATGAAAATTGTGCTACAATGGCATTTGCAGATGATATTGTCCTATTTTCGCTAACCAAAAAAGGTTTGCAAAGTAAAATAATTCTTCTGGAGATTAAAACACAAGAACTTAAGCTACAAATAAATGTTTCAAAAACAAAAATTTCTGTTTCTGGTAGTAATAGAGTTACAGACAATGGACGATGGGAATGCAAATTATTTCCACTACAATGGTATGTACATATTTGGGAGTGGCATTCTCAACAAATAGTCTCTGGAGTAAACATAGAGAAGGTTATGACTTTGGCAAAGATAATTTTTGCATTGAATAAATTTCATTATTTATATGGAGGCATGTCTTTGAAACCACTACTTGAAGCCATTAGAGCAAAATATATGTCTCAAATTATCTATGATGCAGAGGTATGGGATATTAAACAAAAACATATTCTAATGGTTCCCATACATAAAGTATTAAGAAGAACAATGGGACAATCCCATTCCTTTTCGTCCCATTATATGAGGGTAGAGACAGGTATAAGTAATATCAAAGCTAGATTTGTTATAAAAAATTAAACTATTGGCTCCATTTGAGAGGGCTTCAAGACACGAGAATAGCCAAAAAATCTTTGATAGAAAAAAGTGATTAGTTTAATAGAGGCTGCTATAAAGCCAGATGGCTGCACTATATATAATGTATGTGTGTGTGTGTGTGTGTGTGTGTATTATTAGACAAATATCATTTGAATTTTTAAAAAAATATACAGAGCAAAACATAAGGTTAAGTATACAATATAAGAGTTATATTTCAGATAAAATAACATATTTTTGGAGGGAAAGGGATTTGGAGGACATCAAAAAATCTTCTCATTCCCCTTAGTTTGCAGAGAATTGCAGAAATAAACCTAATGTTCAGTACTATCTTGGGGTGCTTATAGATAAGAACCTAAGAAATGCCTTTATAAGATATCAATTTGAAAATGTTGATAGCAATGTGTTAGCGGCAAGGTACAATAAAGAGAAAGTTCTTTCCACTGACCGTGACCGTGAAGATGGTGGTAGGGAAAACCTTCTGCATATGCTGTGGGATTGCCCAAGATATGGTAAAACTAGAAAGATTCTTATGAAAACTATTTTTCAGGTTGACTCAATTGACCAAATGGAAATGGAGAAGGTTCTGCTAACACAAATTCTTATCTACTCAGAAGATCTGGTAACAATTAAAGCTTGGCAATCTTCTTCACAAATGCGGACAGAATTAAGAAAACATGTAAATATAAAATAAGGGGGATTGACTGAAAGTATTAGGAAAAATAAATAGTTGAAGAGACACTAACAGTAAATTTGTAAATACTTAGGGAAACTGATTTTAACATTATGATGTATTTAAGAAAGTATGTAGTATATGGATGATTAGTTCTTTTAGATATTTATGTACAGTATGAGTATGTATATGTATATGGTATTGTCTTTTTTAAGGTAAATGTTTATGTGTATTGTATTTGGATTGTAATGACTTACTGTTGAACAATAAAAGTGTTCCAACCTACCTACTTGTAAATACGAGCTAGTTACAATTACATCTGTCTAGAATAATGTTTTAAAAGCTAGAAAGTTGACTCTCACCTTATCTTTAATAGGTTGCTGAGTTTCAGTTACCTTTGTGCCTATATATAGTTGCGTCCCATGAGTGATTATTAGTGTACCACATCTCTGTTATGGCCACAATGTCTATATCAGCCTCCCCCAATAAAGCCACTAGTTCAGGAAGTTTGTATCCCAGACTTCAGGCATTCATATGCATTACATTCAAGATCTTGTTCCTGGTCCCTCTGGCATTATTTTTGTTGTTGTCCTGTTGTTCCTGACCTACATCTGTTATTACACCCTCCCTCCCTCTGTTTCTCATTGTGCCCCTTATCCTGTCCCTGTTTTCTATCCATATTTGCTAAACTCTTGTCATCCCTCTTTCCAGTGCTGACATTACCAACCTGAGTGGCTAGACTGTATTGTTTCTATTCCCTCTGATAGCCCCCCTGGCTAGTTTAAATGCCCAAAAAGGAAGCACCCAAACTTTTTATTGAACACTGCCAGCCCCTGCTTGGACAGATGCAGACTGTCCCTATACAGCTGTGCATCTGCCCGGGTGGATCCTCAGTCCCCAATATAGCCAAAGCCCTTATCCTTGCACCATACCTTCATCCATTCATTGAATTGGCTGATGCTTTGATTCTTTGCATACCTCTTCTCCCAGACTGGTAGGACCTCAGAGAAAATCATCAGTTCCATGACCCCCTGAAGCTGACTACCCAGGACCCTGTAGTCATCCTATACTGTCTCTATATTAACCCTTTCCTTGTCCAAGTCATTAGTCCTGAGGTGGACAGCAACATGTACTTCCCCCTCCTTGCCACTGCCTTGGCATTCCTGTAGATTTGTGTTGTGTCCCTCCGAACAGTGGTCCCTGGCAGACACTTTACCTCCCTTTCAATATCCCCATCAATTCCAAACACCATCTCCTTAATAACTGAGTCCCTCACCAGGAGAAGGGTGATGAAGGCAGTCAGCCTTTGTCACACCGATTGACCTCTTTGAATTTAAGGTGATGCCTTTTGAGATGAAGAATGCCCCGCCATCTTCCAACAGTTGGTAAATCAGGTGCTAAGGAGTAATGAAGAGTATTCAGTGGCCTATCTGGATGATATTGCAAGTTTTAGTAAAAGCTGGAAAGAGCACCTGGCCCATCTGAGGGAAGTGTTGAGCAGGATACAGGAGGCAGGACGAATTGTCAAAGCCAAAAAGTGCCAGGTGGCCATGGCTGAGGTTTTATATTTGGGACATGTAGTGGGGCAGGGACAACTACCTCCAAACCAGGCCAAGATAGAGGCCATTTAGGCATGGCCCATCCCGGAGACTCAGAAGCAGGTCAGGAGCTTCCTTGGGACTGCAGTGTACTACAGAACATTTGCACCAAATTACGGCACCCTTGCAGCTCCTCTGTCTAGCTTGTTAAAGAAAAAGCAACTCAAGAAAGTAAAATGGGACTCAACATGTAACAGGGCCTTCGCACAGCTAAAACCCACACTGCAGTGGCCCTGTACAGGCCAGCCCAGCCCAGACTACACTAGGCCATTTGTGGTGCAGATGGATGCCTCAGATATGGAGATTGAAGCCATCCTCAGCCAGACTTTCCATCAGGGGAAAGATCACCACATTGTGTACCTAAGTAGGAAGTAACTTCCCCAGGAGCAGGTGTACTCCACTGTGGAAAAAGAATGCCTTGCCCTGTTGTGGTCACTTAAGAAGTTAGAGCCATACCTCTATGAAAGGTGCTTCAAGGTACAGACAGACCACAATCCTCTGGTGTGGCTAAACCAAATAGGAAAGACAAATGGGAGGCTCCTTAGATGGAGCATTGCACTACAGGCCTACTGTATGACATTGACATTAAACATAGATCAGGGTCTGCTAATCCCAATGCAGATTGCCTAGCCCATCAGTAAGAGTAAGGGACAGAACTGGTGGAAACCCTTAATAAAAAAGGGTGTGTTCTCCCCAGGTTCTGTTAAGGAGGGAGGAAAGTGGCAGGATAAAGCTGTACCTTATTGTTTTAATCATATTTCATGTTTTATGTATATAATGCATCAGGGATGCCCACGGTGGCCCAGTATAACTTGCAAGGGATCATGGGTAAAAAGGAAACATGGCCCATAAAATGATGACCTGTCTTATTGATGGCAGAAACTGTTAGCTGCTTAACCAAGGACTGGAGTCGGATTAAACCATTTAAAAGAAACAAAAGGGCTAATTAAGCATAGATGGGAGTCCAGGTGTCCTGATTTGCTTGTGAAAGACTCAGGCCTCTAGAGGAGCTGTGATGTCTGGGGACCTTTTGTCCTGAGAGGTCTGCCCTGAGTTAATCTAATTATAGTTGAATGAACTAACATTTGGGTAAATTGCTGTGCTTGGTTTAGCCTGATTGCAGCCATTTTTTGGGGGGGGCTGAATCTGCTCCTGGAATTCAGGCTGAACCTGGTTTGCCTCTGAGCCCTTTGTTCCCTGTTCAGAAATAACATTTGTTTTTTGTAATAAAATATTAAAACCTGATTGGTCATGTAGCCATGGAGACAAAATGCTAGCCAATCATAGGGCAAGCGAGTATCACTGGACCTGTCCTTTGAGAAGCCCCATAAAACAGGAGTACAAGACTTTTTCAGTGCCTTTTTGGCTTTTAACCTTTTTTTGCCTTCTGCTTCTGTCTGCTGCCTTCTTGCCTGTTGCTAGCTCAATTCAAGTTACATGTGAAGGAACTGTTTGCACTTGGGACCCTGTCCTGCTGAGAGAGAGCAGAGACATTTTCCTTTTCAAGAAATTCTCCTAGACTACAAGAACCAAGAAATTCAGCTACATTTCTAAGGACACTTTGCACTTCAAATTCAGCAACCAGGGACTTTTTGAGGTAGAACTTTAATCTCAGAATATCAAAGTGTAGGTTTTTATTCTAAATTTCCATTTTCTTTCCCATATCCTGTAACCAATGTTTAAATTTACCTGTCTTTACGTTATTTACAGTGTTTAACAATTAATTAGTAAAGCCTTTGGCTTACTTTAAGGTAATTCTGCCAGCGTCTTTTGTGTGTGTTGTTTAGGGAAAGGGTTGTTCAAACTATACTACACCTGTGTGACTGCTTAAGGGCCAAACACTACTGAAGTAAAGTACCACAAGTAACTCTGTGGATGAAAAGAGGGGAGGAAATACAAAAGGTCTCCAGGAGGAGTCTGTGGGGGTTTGAACAAGTCTCTGCATTTCTGGGGAAAGACACATAATAGGGTGTATAAGACATTCCCCAAGGGCCTATACACGAGTGTGGCTTTCTGGTTCATTCTGCAGTGGTTGAGAGGGTTCTTTCCAAGGAACTCAGACTTGAGACTTGTATTTGCACCCCCCACCCCGCATGGAGAGAGGGAGCCCTGGGATCCTCTGGTGTATTTTCAGTTGTGAAACTGAGTGTGTTGAAAGGACAGAGGAGGGGTATCCAATACTCTGGTCACAATGGGATTCATTGTAACCAAGAGAATTCCTGTCCCACATGAGTGGGCTTGTGACAGTAGGTAGGTAGAGACTGGCTGTTTCCAGTAAAAGTATTCATTTAAATAAACAGTTTCTTAACAAGAAAAAGCTGCACACTATCACTCCCTGCCTTCAAACAAGAATGGACACTGCTCCTCAGCTCCACATTGCAAGCTTCTAACAAAACAAAATACAGATTCACATCACAACTAAAAAAAAAAAAAAATCACACACACTTAACTTTTTCCAAAAGTGTATTTTATTTCTATTGACTTACTGCAGTGTCCTGGGAACTAACTCTAAGTCACAGGCAAAGCAACAGAAAATATAGTGACCGCTGGTGGAACCAAATAGGTGAAGGAACTTTTACGTTTTTTTACAGCATTTAAATAATGTCTTCATATTTTTTTTAAATGTTTTACTTTTATTGTTTTTATTTCAGTAAATGCAATACTTATTTTATATAAACAATAAGACACTCCAGGGACATTGGTTTTACTTGTTTTACCACGTGACCAGGTGCTGAAGGCACATGGCCTGCAACCATGGACCAGATATTCAGAAATGCACCAAAGGCCACCGTAAGTCCAGCGCAGCACAAATCTGATGCGCCGTAGCACAACAGGTGCCATATTCAGAGGTTGTGCCAGCTGCACTGCATCAGTGCAACCCAGGCCCAGATAACATAGCAGGCCATTTACTTTATCTATTGTCTGACCAAAATTGCCCTTCCACTTAAACTTTTGTTTGATCTTTTCCTAAAGAATAACTATATTCCTACTGAATGGAAAGAGGCTTTAAGGTTCCTATACATAAGAAGGGATCTAAACACCTTTGGGAAAACTATTGGCCCATCAGTTTAACCTCTTCTATATGTAAAGTGTTGGAGAGTCTCCTTAAAGATATTACTGCTCCGGTAATTGATGCATCTGATCTTCAACAACACGGTTTTAAGAAGGGTAGAAGCTGTCTTACTAATCTGCTCTGTTTTTATGAACACTTTAGTTCCCTTTTGGATAACTGGATACCTTGCAACATAGTCTTTATTGTCTTCAGTAAGGCATTTGATACCATGCCTCATTGGGCTTTAATTCAAAAACTTAGGGGACTTAACATTAATAGCTATATAATTGCATGGATTATTAATTGGCTTTGTAACAGAACACAGAGTGTGATCATCAATGGTGTCATTTCTAACTCAGGCAATGTCTTGAGTGATGTTCTGCAGGGTTTGGTTCTCGGCCCCTATCTTTTCCAGGCTTTTATAGCCAATTTAACCAATTCATGTCTCTCCTTCACAATAAAATATGCAGACGATGTGAAGATTGGGGGACCGTGCTCTAACTTAGATCAGATATCTTGTATCCAGCATGATCTTGACATTGTTTCCAATTGGATTGAGAAATGGAATATAAAATTGAACATTACAAAGTGTAAAGTTATGCATTTGGGTTCCAATAATTCAAATTTCCAATACGTTTTGGATGGTTAAACACTGTGTGCCACTACTGATGAGAGGGACTTGGGAATCACTATTTTGGATGATTTTACATACTCCAAACATTTGCATTCTGTAATTAGTACATCTAACAAAGTGGTTTGGTCTATTTTACGTAATATCAGATCCCGAGACCAGGAGGTGTTATTGCCCCTGTTCAGGTCCTATGTCCACCCTCATCTTGAGTATGCATCACAGTTATGGTGTCCATTTAAAAAGTCAGATAGTAATACTCTTGAAAAAGTACAGAGAAAGTACACTAACAAAATATCTGGTCTTGAATCAACTTCCTGTGAACACAGGTTAGACACATTAAAACTTATGCCTCTTACTATTAGATGCCTTAGAGGTGACCTTCTTTTCCTATATGATGTTGTCCACGATCCATATGTTATGACAGAGTTAGGTCTTTCTTTCAGGTCATCAATACATGATACTAGAGGTCACCCTCTCCAGCTGATTGGCAAATCTTTTAAACATAATAATCGGAAGTTTTTCTTTACTATGAGATCTATTGGATCTTGGAACAAACTCCCTTCTGCCATAGTTATTAGTAATGCTAAAGAGATTTTTAAACATCATCTCGACATGTTAATTATGTCTGGGTATGACTTATATTATTCTTTGGCCTAGCATAAGAGCATTATGGGCCTCGACCTACTATCTCTTTTCCTCCACCTTAGTATGAACCTTAGTATAATATAGTACAGTTGCACCATGGTGCAGAAAGAGATGCCCCAGCACAATTGTGGGAGCAGAGCAGCAGAGCAACAAAGGGGGGCACAGCACAGAGACGTGACCCTGGGACAGAGCCATGGAAGCACAGTGACAAGCCACAGGAGGCCACCACCAGCAGGGCACAGCAGGGCATAGACAGGCACCCAGACCCCCACCCCAAAACACAACAATGGCACAGATAAGAGGCAACAGGATGTGCCAATGGCCAATGGAGGGCCACCAAGGGGGCCACCCCACAGGCTGCAGGCTGTGCCCCCCCTACACACCCACACCACAGCTGGCCAGACCCAAGACCATGCAGCCAAGCAGACACACATGCCACACAGGCACACAGATGACCCACACAGTAGGCACAGAATGTGCCAGGAGGCAAGTAGTGCAACCGACCACATGGGACAGGCCTCACATCACCATGCAGGGGCCCCAACACAGTGTGTGGCCAGTACCCGACCGAAGACCATGGCTGTGTGCCATTGTTATGCACACACCCACCACACACCCCAGACAGCCTCCCCATGAGCACCCCATGACACAGCCACCAACTGATGGGAGGGACACCATCACAATGGGATACACCACAGTACACAGCAGTGAACCACAGAAGCACAACATGTGCCCTGACACATGCACACTATAGGGACAGGTACTGGGCTACTGCAGCATGGCTCCTCATGCCACCTGCACAGCAGACACAGACGCAGACAGGTATGTCAAAAGATATATATATATATATATATATATATTAAAGAACTGAACTATGTACAAAACAAGGGTTTGGGAAAGGGTAGGAAAGTGAGGGAAGGGGACAGGGAACAGAGACTGTACAGTGGAAAGGGGAACTGTAGGGGGGGTACAGCTGGGGAAACAGGGGAATGCAGAGTCCCAACTACCGGCTGCCACGTCCTGCCACCCCTTTCCATCTTTGCCGCCTTAGGTCAGCAAGCAACATCCTATGCACCTGCAGCACTGCCTCCATGGTGGTTGAGGTGATTAAGATGAGCTGCTTCAGCAGCCGGCAGTAAAGGGGCATCCTACACCTCCACCAGACACCTATGACAAGGGACAGGACAGGTGATCAGTGCAATGTCCCAAGAAACCATGCCCACCAACAGCGTGCAATTGGCAGTGGGAAAACACCCCCCTTGAGGGTCCGTACTGGCCACCCACAGGGGGGTGGGCCAACGCCTATCAGCAACGTGGCACACCATGACAGTGCACAGCGGTGGTCCCCGCTGCACAGTGGCCACCCAACTGCGCAGTGGCTGTCACATGGCACAGGGCACTGGGAGCACCACAGCAACATCAGTGGCAGCTGGGCACACACCCACCCCACCAACAGCTGGCACACATGTCCAATGGATGCACCACAGTGGCTTGCACCGTGCACAGTGTGACACAAACAGCTACCATGGCACATGGCACAGGCAGCCATGCCCACACCCACACCCCCACCACCACCATGTACAGTGCAAAGAACCATGACAGTGCCTACCTGCCCTCTGTGGCCCCACTGGTGCCAGAGTCACTCCTGTTCCACATCCCTGGCCTGCTGCGGCATGCCGCCCTGCTGCTGCCACTGCCACTGCCACCCCTGCTGCTGCTGTCCTGCAATTTTCAGGCCCTAGGAATGGAACATAGACAGGTACACATCAGTAAACATTCACAGCAGCTGCCCACCACCCCCACCCCTGTGTACATGGTGAGCCCCTTCCCAACACGTCCTGCACAGCTTCATCGTAATGCAAGCAGTGGCTGGTGATGCCACACTATGATGTGCAAAATGGCAGTGCACCACTCTGCAGGGCATGCCAGGCAGCCTAGCCAACACCACAGTACAGCAACAGAGCACACATGCAATATGGGCCTACTCACCTGGCTGTGACACAGCCCCATGCCTGACTATACCTCCAGCATCTTCAGGTGCTCTGGGTCCCTCCTCACCAGGTCTCCATAATGGTGGCAGCACTGTACCCCCATCCTGGTCACCCCAGTCTGCTGCTGCAGTGTGGCAGCAATGCCCTGCCACACTGCGACCCTGGACTGCTGCAGGGGTGCCTGGCCAAAGAGTTGGGGTGTGTGGGGCTGGACACAGGTGACCAGGTTCACCAGCTCCATCTGCATCCAGTTTGCTGCCCTTTGTGCCCTTTGCTGCACCATGCTGTGAGTAGAAGCCGGTGAGCAAAATGGCGGCAGTAAGCACACATGGCCACGACATGTGACAGACGTGTGCTGCTCCAAGGGAACATGCACTGTGTCTGCTCATCACACAGTCTCAGAGATGTGCGGCATGGGCATGGCTAGGTGGGGTCACCGGTATGGGGGTTACCCAGGGGCAGAAGTCACAGCAGGGATCAAGGGTCAACTGCCTCCACACAGTGTGCACGTGCTAGATAGCAGGCCTGGTGCATCATGCACCATTGCCCCTATCATGCAGTCAGCACACAGTGCATGATTGACAACATGATACCAATTGGAGCATGTGCACTGTGGGCCTGTGCACCACACATGCGTGTGCATTGCACCACGACTTGCGCTGGAGCAATCTCAGTGCGCATGGAGCAAAATCGTGAAGGGAAGGCAGGGAAGGTTAAGGAGAAAAGGATAGCATTCAGGAAATATAAGGAAACACAGAAGGGGCAGGACAGAGAACTTTATCAGTTAAAGCAGAAAGAGGCAGGGAAGGCAGTCAGAATAGCAAAGGCCCAAACCAAGGAAAGGATAGCCAACTCTGTTAAGAAGGGGGATAAGACCTTTTATAGGTACATTTACAGGTACATTAGGGAGTGAAGAAAGACCAAAGGAGGGATACTGAGGCTTAATAAAGGGGAAGGAATGTGGACAGAGAGCGACAGTGAAAATGCAGGGATACTGAATGAATATTTCTGCTCAGTATTCACAAAGAAAGAGGAGGGGGAGGTACCTAAACCAAATAAGAGAAACACTCTGAAGATGGGGGTCGATACCAGTCCATTTACAGAGGAAAGGGTTCTGAAAGAACTAATAAAATTGAAGGTGGACAAAGCAATGGGGCCTGATGGGATTCACCCAAGAATTCTAAAAGAACTAAGGGTAGAACTAGTGACACTGCTGACTACTCTCTTTAACAAATCTTGAGAGGATGGGGTGGTACCTGAGGACTGGAGGAGGGTGGATGGGATTCCTCTTCACAAAACTGGGAGCAGGACAGAGGGCGGAAACTACAGACCAGTTAGTTTGACCTCAGTGGAAGGGAAAATTGTGGAATCACTTCTGAAGGAAAGAATTGTTGAGTACCTAGATGCCAGTGGGGCACAGGACCAAAGGCTGCATGGATTCATGATGGGAAGGTCATGTCAGACAAATCTAATAGATTTCTTTGACTGGATTACCAAAGTAGTAGACCAGGGAAGGGCTGTGGACATGGCCTACCTAGATTTTAGCAAGGCATTTGATACAGTCCCACACAAAAGATTAATACACAAGTTAGCCAGCCTTGGAGTGGGTCCCAAGGTGGTAGCCTGGATAAAAAATTGGCTAGACAGCTGAACACAAAAGGTACTAGTAAACGGAGTCCACAGTGAAGAAAAGAGGGTTACTAGTGGGGTACCACAGGGTTCAGTACTGGGACCGGTCCTTTTTAATGTCTTTATATGTGACATTGCAGAAGAACTGGAAAGAAAAGTATGTCTCTTTGCAGACGACACAAAGACCTGCAACAGGGTTGATACACAAGATGGAGTGGAAAGGATGAGAAGGGACTTGGCAAGGTTGGAGGAATGGTCAAATGTATGACAGCTCAGATTCAATGCAAAGAAGTGCAAGGTAATGCATCTGGAAAACAAAAACCTAGGGGAAGAGTACACAATGGGGGGTGAGATACTGACAACAGTAAAATTAGGAAGATACCTGGGGGTAATTATACAGATGACCTAAATGTAGGCAAGCAATGTGAGAAGGCAGTAAGGAAGGCTGGGGGGATACTGCGATGCGTAGGGAGAGGCATCAATAGTAAAAAACAGGAAGTTGTTATCCCTCTGTACAGACAGATGGTGAGACCACATCTGGAGTAATGTGTGCAGTTGGGGAGACCCCATCTCCGCAAAGACATAGACAGCGTGGAGGCTGTCCAGAGGAGGGCAACCAAAATGGTGCAGGGTCTGCACCAGAAGACATATGAAGAAAGACTAAAGGAGCTTAATATGTATACCCTTGAGGAAAGAAGGAGAGTGGACATGATAGAAACTTTCAAGTACCTCAAGGGAATCAATGAAGTCCAAGAGAGTAGCATCTTTCAGAAAAAGAGATGTGCAAGAACAAGGCGGCACAATTTGAAGATTGAGGGAGGACGGCTCAGAGGTAATGTGAGGAAGTATTTTTTTCATGGAGAGAGTTGTGGTTGCATGGAACAGCCTCCCTGAGGAGGCCATGGAGTCAAGTACAGTGGGGGAATTCAAGAATGCATGGGACAGACATAAGGCAGTCCTAGTGGGGGGTAGGAGGAAGTAAGCTGTTGGCTAACTAGGATCTGCAGCTTATCTGTTAGGTAGGAAAATGGGCAGACTAGGTGGGCCAAGCGGTCCTTATCTGCCATCAAATTCTATGTTTCTATGTTTCTATTCAGATGCCACATGCAAATGAGCTCATCAGCCAATGTAGGTGCACTGGGGAATTACCATGACATTACCGTTGCCCCTTAGCTCATTTACATGCAATGTGCTATATAAGCACCACGGAACAACACGTGCCATGGACCGGTAGTGCATCCTTTCGGGGTAAGTTGCGCATGCTGCTGCAGCTCACTGGGAGTAGCCAGCACAGCAGGGGGGAAGGAACAGAGTGATACTGGTGCTGACACGCTGTGCTGTCCATATCCACGGAAAGCGACATGTGAGGATGGTGAGGAGTGTGGGCCTGTTTGCAAGCACAGGCCCAGTTTCACAAAGGCAGAGACAGAGGTCCTGTTCAACACCTACCTTGACAGGGAGCACCTGTTGAGTGGTGCCACAGGCACACAACAGGTCAGGGCTGGGGCCTGGGTGGAGGTGGCAGCATGTGTCAACCAGCAGGGCAGCCACCAGCACTCAGCGAAGGAGTGCAGGAAGAAGGTGGGCATGGACAAGAGGCACATCAAGGAGAAGGTGACGGCCATCTGTGCCTCCCAGAATGCCACTGGAGGGGGGCCTGCAGCTGTGCCACCTCTCATGGCGCAGGAGAACATAGTGGCAGCTGCCATGCACTGCAGCACTGTGGAGGGTGTGCCTGGCAGTGGATTCCAGATGGGTGGCAGACCATCACTGCTTGGTAAGTATGTCAGCGATGCACAACTGAGGGTGTGAGGGGTGCGTACACGGCCATGGTGGTGTGCGTGCAGCCAGCATGCCTGTCATGTGCAAGTGTGTGCACCCATGCGCATGCCATGCTGCAGGGCACAGGCAGTGGCAGTGTGGGGGGGCACATGTGGGCAATGCATCACTAACATGCCTCTCTTTCTGTTGCAGCACCATGCAGTTGATGGGGCAGTGGCAGCGGCAGCAGCCATGGCCACTGGACCGGCTCCAGAGGACCAGTCTTGCACCTCCATGGGCATCCGGGGGACAGACAGGCTGCAGCTCACCACCACTGTGCAGGCGGATGTCCTGGACCTGGGGTCAGACTAGGCTCTGGATGTGTTCCTGCAGGATGCCAACCTTGGGTTCCTGTGTGCAGAGACATAGATCGGGTCAGGGTCCAACACTGATGAAGACATAATGCTCATCTGGACAGCATGGCCACCATTGTGGGAGAGAAGCCCCTGCTAGCCATTGACACAGGCAGCACACTCAGCACCCTGTCAGTGGTGGAACAGCTGCCTGCCACCACTGCAGGTGCAGTGGTGTGCACTGCCCAGGCTGTGCCCTGC
The DNA here is from genome assembly GCA_016271365.2 of Neoceratodus forsteri. Lineage (NCBI taxonomy): Eukaryota > Metazoa > Chordata > Ceratodontiformes > Ceratodontidae > Neoceratodus > Neoceratodus forsteri. Next base: position 84,224,808 of record CM057453.1, read on the forward strand.
AGTGGAGGTGGTTCAGCCGCGCAGGCACTGGGTGGTGTGTAGTGGCTGGATGGGCAACAGCAGCAGGCTGTGGGTGCCAATAGGCAGCTGGACACAGTGTCCACCACCGGTGTGCCTGCCATACCCAATCCCCCTGCAGACTCCACTGTGCAGCATCCACCAGAGAGGAGGGATGTACAGCGTGGCCTGTCACCACATGGGGACCGGTGTCTGGCCTAGGAGCCCCAGGGCACCAACCCACTGGCTGAGTACACCCGTTTGCTATGGGAGTCTGTTCAGGAACAGGTGCAGCTCGCAACTGGGGTGAGCGCACTGCGTGAGGAGGTGCGCCAGTTAGCCAAGCAGCAGGAGAGGGGCACTGTGCAGATCCTGGTGGGGATGAAGCACTTGGAAGAGGCCATGACTGCATCCCTGGATCACATTGTCACTGCGATCTCGGATGGCTTTGCATTGCTGACTGCCACAGGGTGTGGCCGGGCACGGATGACCCCCTGTAGTCACTATCCACCCTCTGTACCTGGCATTGGGGTGACCCCTATGCAGTTGACGCTGGGCTCAGATGTCGGCATCCCAGGCATGCCCAGGACTGGGCTGTTTGGGCTCCTTGACACCCTCACATGGACATGGTGGTGGTCCCGCGGTTCTACCCCGGGGGGCTACTGCACCACCCCATGGCTGATGCACAGTCTGTGACTGGTGATCGGCTCAGGTGCGGCCACCCCCATGGCTATGGTGGCCAAGGTTCCAAGCAGCAGACCTGATGTGCAGCCCAACCCGCCTGTGGTCTGCAGCTGCTGCCCAGTGTGCACATGGGTGGTGTGTGTCTGCCTGCCACAGGTGTGGTGCCTGTGCCTTGTACCACATGCTGCCTGTGTGCTTGCTTGCCCGGCTGCTGGGCCATGTGGCATGGGTGTGATGACAGCAATCCTGCACTGGTTGTGCCCGTGCACTGGTGCGATGTGTCTGATCCATGCCACATACCCATGCCTGTGTGTGTGGGTTCATATGTGTGTGTGTGTGGGTGGTTGTGAGGGGTGCTGTGTGTGGTTGTCTGTGGGTGTGTGCCCCTGTCACCCTTACCCCTGTTTCCCACCTCAGTGAGTGCATGCCCATTGCCATGCATACCCCGCATGTGTGCTGTACCTCTTCATGTGGCCTATGCATGTGTATCGCACCACCTACATGTGTGCACCATAGTGCTCCTGTACTATGGTGTCCCTATGTTGTCTTACCTGCTGGATCAGCCGGGGATCCCTCCGCCCAGGGGGTGGCTGTCTACCTCCCTCTGGCCCATTGCCTCCATTGTACCCATTACTGTCACCCTCATCAGCCTCAACAACTATCCCACAGTCAATGGCCATGTTGTGCAGTACGCAGCAGGCCAGAAATAGGCCACAGGCTTTGGAGGGACTGTACTGTAGGGCACAGTCTGACCTGTCTAGGCAATGGAACCATGCTTTCAGCAAGCCAAAGACTCACTTGGTGATGTTGCATGTGCTGGTGTGTGTCTGGTTGTAGCATTCCTCTGCTGGGGACGACAGGTGCTGATAGGGGGTGAGCAGCCAGGGCCACAGTGGATAGGCAATGTCCACTGTGTGGATATTGACATGGCTAGCCCTCTGCTATGCTCTGCTGTGCTCCTTGCCTGTCCCTGGCTCCCATGCCAACATACACACCTGCTCTCCCCCTTCCCAAGGTCTGCTCGGCCCATCACCCCATGCCATACTCACCAACTAGGTGGCCCATGGGGGTATCCCCACATTCAATCCTGTGGCACAGCACAGAGCTGTGCTAGATGAACGCATCATGTGCACTCCCAGGATGTGTGGCGTAGACATTGGTTATGCACCCCATGGCATCGCACACCACCTGGCAGTTGACACTCAGGCTCCCTTTCCTATTAATGTATGCCACACCCTTGGGCCAGGTGACATGCAGATGCCCACTTGGGTGCAGTCAATGGCCCCAATCATGCCAGGTATACATGCTACCCTGTGGAAGTCCTGCATGGTTGCTGTACACTCCACCTGTGTGCTGGGGAAATGGATGTATTCCGATGCACATGGCAGCAGAGTGTTGAGGAACTGTGTGAGGAGGTGGGACGTGGCCTACTGGGTTATGCCTGTGGTGTCCCCTATTGGTCTCTGGAAGATGCCTGTGGCGAGCAGGCACATGATGGCTGTCACCTTCGTCTCCACAGACATGGCGCGGCTCTGTCTGGTGGGTGCCTGCATGTCCTCGCAGGGCTGCCTCAGAATGGCCCTGTTCAGGTGGTACTGGCCCACGATCTCCATGTCACTGTACTGCTTGAAGGTGATGCAGGTGCGGTACCACCTGTGTCGGGCATACCACCGATGGGTCCTTCCACGGCCACGTTGCTGTTCCTGTTGCCCCATCACACCCCTCATTACGGCCTCCATCATGAAGGGTGCAATATCCATGGCCCTTGCTGTCCTATATCTCCCTGGGTGGTTGGCTTCTCCAGGCTGTGTGCCACCCTGGTGCACTGCCTGGCAGTGTGTCTGCCTGTCTGTCACACTCTCTCTGCCCCTGTCTCCCTCTCCACTGCCACCACATCCCTCTTCCTTTGTGTCTGCCTTGGTCTGTCTGTCTGTCTGTCTCTCTCTCTCTGTCTTTCTCTCTGTCTATCTTTCTCTTTCTCTCTCTCTCTCTCTCTCTCTCACTCCATCTCATCTGGCACAAGTGCTTTCTGTGTGCTTGCACCCTGTATTTATAGGAACAAGTCTGTGTGGCGCATCTCTGCTTTGCTCTGCACTTGCGCCATGGTTCCACGGTTGAATATTATACTGCGATGGATATTTTTTGATGGGCATGGTCCCTGCACTTGCGCCTGCATTCATTATAGTTGCACATTGGCGCAGTGAGATTTGTGCTGCATACTGGCTCACGCTATATATCTCTCCTTGGCGCAAGTCCGCACTTGCGCTGGCACAACTCAGTTGCACCGTGCGCAACTGCTTTGAATATCTGGGCCCATGTGTCTTATTATGCCTCTGGACATGAGGTAAGCTGAGTACAACCAATGTCCTGTCATGTCTTGTTGTGTACCATAGCCTAACTGCATCTGATCATTTCTGCCAAGTGATAAACTATGGTGCTATTATGAAAGAAATACTTTTGTTTGCGAAGTGAGCAGAATGACTCCTGTGGAAACATTAGGTGGTCTATTAACTGCAATGTAATGTATGTTTATGTAAACCTGGTGAATTCTTAGATCTTCTGTAGTAAATTACTAGCTAATAAATACATCACATTTATAACAAAACATTTTGATCTCTTCTGAATGACGACTGCATGACATCATACATATCAAAGAACCTTATAAAACTTTGGCTGTGAACATTTACAATCCACAATAATATGTCATTTACTGCCAATCAAATGAACATATTTTGATTGAAGGTTCCAGTCCAGTTGTGACAAATGCATAGATCTAAATTCTGCTACTGTTAACACTCTGAACCAGTTGCATCCCCTATCTTTTTAGTTTAAATCCCAGAGTTACCTGTACATTGACATGGGCAATACCTCCTCTCTCAGCAGAACTGAAGCCAATCTAGAGCACTCTGGCATTCCTTGCCCCAGAATGTCCTCTACTGGGAAAGAAAAAGGAGACCCTCTCTCATTCATCAGACTCTCAGCAAGAGTTAACTTGCCAAGTTGCCTGCTTTGTTCCTTACATACCTTAGGGACATATCAACCTTGGAGAAGGTCCCTCTAGATTTTCTTTCCCTTAGGAACATCCCTAATTCAATAAAAAACCTCCTCATGGACTCAGAACTTGTTTCCCTGTCCCAATGAGGATAAAAGTCATATTCTACCTCTAGCTGCAATCCTTGGCTATGAATCACACTCATTTAACCTGTGTTGCAGGTAGGCAAATTGTCTCACCTACACTAGCATCATGGTACAGCAATGCCTCGTCATTTCTCTTGCTGTCTTTACTGTTGAGAATGTTACTTTATTACCACCCTTCCCAGTATTTTCCTTCCTAGTCTATGGTAGGTCATGTGACTGACTGGCCAAAACTTATGGACTTAGCTTTCACAAAATTATCACAAAATTCTGCCATTGTCACCAAATCTCATAAAATGAAACTTTATCTACTAATGTTAATTTGCCATTTTTGGCTGCTTGTAACTTGGACATCTTTAGGCAAGATGTTAGAAAGCTCACACACACACACACACACACACACACACACACACATATGTTTTTAGGGTCTGTAAACCTGGCACACTTGGTGACATTACTTTTGAACTTAAAGCATTTACTTTTCAAGAGTTTACGTACTTTTAAAATGTTGTTAAAATGTCAGAATGTTTGGCAGGTTATGCCTCATTCCCTATTAATCTGGAGATCTGGATTTTAATTTTCAAAGGGACTGACATGGCCCAGGGATTAAGTCACTGTGTGAAACTCCCTTGTGAAAGGAAAAAGTGCACCTGTGAAAATGTTGTTTTCAGCATTATATGTGCACAGGCAGAGTTTTCTTTTTTTCTCACAGCTGTACAAAAAATACTGCTAAGTCAAATAGTAGTGTGACTCGAGGATCGGGTGGTGCATAAAAGAGCAACACGCCTCAGACTATCAGTTATCTTTTTCTCTCAAAGCACAAAATACCACATCCAGACAGTTTAGCAGGTTTATTCTTCAAATACAGTAAAACCCCATTTATCAGAACCGCATGTGCGACATACTTTTAGTTCGGATAATCGGGTGTTCTTTCTATTGGGATACTATGTTGTTGATAGGAGGGAGTGCTCGTCTAACATGTACTGTACTTTTTTTATGCTTGTTCCACAGTGGGTAAAGTGATTATATAGTGGGATACTATTTTTTTTAACACGCTTTACTTAAAGAAATCTTTGATGCTTTTTTGTTTTTGTGTTGATGATCTCACGACTGAGGCTTGAGACTGCAATGATCGTAGCAGCAGTAGGTGCATCCGATTTGAATCTTCCTGGTTCTCTAGCCACAGTAAGCATTTGCTAAAACATTCTTTAGCTTCACTGTGGCTAGGAACCATTCCATTCTGATGCATTTCTCCCTCCCCTTTGCCCTCATCTCCTATTGCATCAGCATCTTCATCTCGTTGGCTAGTAACTGCCGCAACAATCTTGTCATCATCTAGAATTTCGTTCCCCTCGACATCAAAGTCACAGCTGACCCATTCGTAGATATTGGCATCAGAAATGCCTATGGTGAGCTTACTAGCCATCTCAGTGAAACAGTCAATGTTGGATGTGGCCTGCATATGAGATGTATCCATGGCAACAGGAGGATCATTGAGAACAGGGTCATCTGGGTTCACTTCAGGGGTCTGGTTCTCAGCAGGTGGCACTTTGGTGCAAGCTTCTGGGTGATCCTCTGTTTTTCCCTCTAGAACACCGGAATTACTCCATGACTTGATGATGCTGTCAGGGCACACAGTATCCCATGCCTCACCAGCCATGTATACCACATCTTTCAGGGTGAGTGATTGCGTAATGTTCTGTAGGGGCAATTCATGGTTTTTATCTTCAAGGACAGTCTGTAACAACTTTTTCCTGTAATTTCATTTAAAGATCTCGAGGATACCCTGATCACAGGGCTGAAGCTTTGAGGTGGTGCTGGGTAGGAGGAAAATAGTTTTGATTTTTGGCTTCTTAGAGTGCGCTGGACAATTGTCCAGAAGGATTGCCTTTTTGGGTAGATTTTTAGACCATAGGAAATGCTGGACACTTGGTACGAATTGATCTGTGCACTGAGAACTGGCACAGCCTTTACTGTATCAAGTCTTTGTAGTTAGTGTTAGTCATGTGAATTTTTAAGTGATTAGCAGGTGTTACCTGTCAAATGGTTACAGCAAGCTGTTAATTGACTACTGAGTACAGAGTGCTGAGTACATGCAGCAGAGCACATCAAGGTGAAAATAGTCGGGAAAACGATCAGAACACATCAGAACAGATAACACTGGCTAAAATCGGGTGACACAGCCCAAATTTGTTAGATAGGGAGTTTTGTATGAATGGGGTTTGGATTATTGGGGTTCTACTGTACTAACATACAAACATACGAAATTGCCAGCAGATACAGTCCATAATGATCTATTGAGTCTGCTCATGTGCACAGCTAGTTATGCTAAGTAGCTGCCCCTCCTCCCCCTACTCTTCCTGGAGCTGTTCTCCCACCCCCTCTCTTCCCCTTCACTGTTCTCCCACCCCCATGTTCTCTGCCATCCTAGTCTGCTTCTTTACTGTGTCCCAGCCCCTCTTGAAACTGTAAACAGTACTTGCCTCCACCACCTCCTCTGGCAACACATTCCACCCCTTCATCACCTTTTCCATGAAGAAGTGCCCTCTCATTTCCTTCCTGTAACTGCCACCCACCAACTTCAGACTATGACCCCTTGTTGTACCCTCTTTCCTTAAGTTCAAGATTCCCTCTATGCTAATCCTATTTATACCTGTTAGGTACTTGAATATCTCAGTCATATCTCCCTCTCTCTCTCTCTTCTGTCCTCCAGGCAATACATGTTCAGCTCCATCAGTCAGTCCTCACATGTTCTGTTCCTCATTCCCATTTGGTTGCTCTCTGCTGAACTGACATCTGTAGCTTTATATCTTTCCTAAGGTAGAGACACCAGAACTGGACACAATACTCCAGGTGTAGTCTCACCAGTGACCTGTACAATGGCAGAATAACCTTCTCCCTCCTAGGTGTGATTCCCCTGGCTATGCAACCCAGCATTCTAGTTCCCTTAGCTGCTGCCATATGGCATTGTGCTGGGTGCTTCATGCCCCCTGACTATAATCCCTATGTCCTTTTCGTCTTCCAATACTGCCACCTGAACTCCCCCTAGCCAGTAGCTGACCTTTGGATTTTTGGCTCCCATGTGTATCACCTTATATTTTTTAGCATTAAACCCTAACTGCCAGATGCCAGACCACTTCTCTAGCTTTTCCAGGTCATCTCTTAGGTCCTGTCTGCCATCCTCTGAGAGCATCCACAGAGCTTAGAATCATCTACAAAAAGACAGATCTTGCTCTTGACCCCCTCTGCTATGTATCCAACAAATACATTGAACAACACAGGTCCCAGTATCAAGCCCTGTGGGACACCAGTGGTCACAGGCCTAGGTTTGGACAGCTCACCCCACACAACTACTCTCTGGTTACTGTCACCCAGCCAGCTCATTATCCATCCTGCCAGTTTGTCCCTAACCCCCAGGTCCCCCATCTTGCTGGTCAGCCTGCTATGAGGCACTGAATCAAATGCCTTGCTGAAGTCCAGCTAGAGTGCATCCACTGAATGCCTTTTGTCCATGGTCCTTGTAACCCAGTCGAAGAAATCCACCATATTGGTTTGGCTCAACCTCCCTCTAACAAACCCATGCTGCCTGTCATCCTGGAGACCACTTTCTTCAAGAAAGAACACAAGCCTTTCTTTCAGAGTGGTCTCCATTAACTTACCCACTATGGAGGTTAAGCTGACTGGCCTGTAGTTTACTAGCTCATCTATAGGTCCACTGTTGTGGATAGACACCACATGAGCAGTCCTCCTGTCCTGAGGGACACATCCCTCCTGGAAAGAGGTGTTAAATAGGTCCATCAGTGAAGCTGCCAATTTTTCTGCCAGTTCCCTTAGAACCTTCAGATGCTCCCCATCTGGGCCAGGAGCCTTGCCCACCCTCAGTTCCCTAAGTCCCCTTAAGACCCTGTCTACCTAATGAAATGGAAGATAATACCTAGACCCCTGCTGCTTTGACTAGTTAATGGTCTTTGCCAAGGAGCATGGACATGATTGAGGTTCTGCCATTTTTATATGCACCTCTTAAAGGGACAATTTCAATTCATCAATTTCTTACATCAGTACAATACAAACAAAGTCTGGCCAGAGGCGATATGGCTGTGGAGAGCTTTTAAGAGCAGTAAGAATGTTGAAAAGAATAAGTGGTGCTCTCGCCGCAATGGAGTAAGCCATAACTAATACTGCAGTGATTACAGTACTGCGCATGCATGATACTCACGCATGCATAGTTTGTCCCAGAGTCAGCCATGTACAACATGGCAATGCTGACATGACTACGTATGCACAATACTCGTGCATGCGCAATTTAAGTCAGCCCTGCCATGTTTCACACAGCGGCCATCACTTCCACAGTTGCAGAAAGCAAAAGTAGTGCACCGGGAAGGGGGTATGTATATGTGGCCCATGGAGGTGAAGGGCTGCATAAACAGAATCATTGGAAACTATGCCGGAGCACTGTGACAGCACATAAGACAGTACTCTGGTCAATGCTTCCACCGTGCTTTTATACAAATCTGATAATAATATCTGTGGAGCTTGGCCCATGCAGCCATAAAAATCAGACTCAGGAGGAGACAACAAATTAAAGATCTGGTCCGGGACTTGCTCGTCATCTCAGTCACTTTCTCATTCTTTTCTAAGCAGTAATTTTTGGTACATGTGCCTTCACTATATTGATCTCATGGCTAGTATAGTACTTCTAGTTTTCCCCTGATTGTAGTAGGCAGGGTTAGCAGCAGTCTTGAAGTGGCAGCTGCCGGTGGTGGCACTCTGAAAAAAGTAGTACCCATGCTCATCTGCACATTTTAGAAATTACCCCTTTCCTTGTTTTTGCTGTAAGAAAATTGACCCCTTTAACACAAAAACAAGGAGTCAGTTATAACCTTCACCCCTCCCCTTCGCTTCAAGTGAAAAATGTGATTATGGGTTTGCATCAGATGTACAGTGGCAGCCACAAACACATAATATTGTTAAATAGTAATGAACTGTATGTAACAGCTTGTTTTTTTTTGAATGTGTGCTTTCTTAATGTTGTCAATACCACCCAACCCATTTTGCACTCTGTCCCTGGATTTCTGTGCACCAAGTGCACTATTGCACTTTTTTTTTTAATTTGTCATTTCTGCTCCTCTGTGGAGTTGACAGGAGGCTCTAACCCTTCCCTCAGAGGGCTCTTCCTCAAGTCCCAGATGTCACCTCTCTGCTGACCCCCTGCAATCCCCCCGCAGTGGGGCCAGGGTGAGGAGTGCTGGCATACTCCTCCCCCAAGAGCACAAATCCAGAATCAGGGGTGGCATAATGGAAGAATAACTGGACCATCATTGGTCCTGTGAGCTCCCCACTTTTACCTCCATTTCTCCCCAATTCCACATCTGTGCAATGGGTGGGGCGGCTGTCCCCACCTCCATGGAGGCAGCCTATCGTCCTGGATGTGGGCCCTCCCTGTACGTGATTGTGTACCTCTGCTGATACCCAGCCACCACTGGGTGTCAGTCTACAGCACACGGTGGATATTCCCCCTCTCTGAGGAAGGAGAGCTGTCTAAGGATGCTCATTGCTTCCTCCCCGGGCTGACCCATGAGCAACCTGAGTCCGTTCCCAAACCTGGGTCACTGGCATGGTGTGGCATCTAGCACCTCAACCCTCAGTGCCATTGTGCTGGCTATTATTTTACATTTTTATGTTGAAACTTAGCTGGTATACCCCTGACCACTGTTCAGATCTTCTAAGGTCTCTGCTCATACTTTTCCATCCTACTGCAGACTTTGTTATAATCATGCAGAGTCAAACCTTCCCTTCCTGCTCCTTTGCAATTTTACTTATAAAGATGTTGAAGAGGATTGATTCAAGCACTGATCCTTGAGGTACCCTCCCCATCACTCTCCCTTCCTTGAGTGAACTCCATTTACTACCAGCCTCTGTCACCTATCCCCTAACTGATGAGTGATGAACCAGCAAATTGGTAGCATGGCATTGCAGTTTTAATCTCCACAATAAAGGATTTTGTATCCAGCTGAGGAGTGCAGTCTTTTGCCTGTTTGCTAATCAAACAACCACAGAGACTTACTGAAACCTGTTAAACTGTGAACTACTAAAAACATGTCCTCTATATTTTATGTACAGCTGTATCTATCTATCTGTCTGTCTGTCTAGCTATCTATCTATCTATCCCTGTTTGCTGTTGTCTAGGATTCAGATAGCAAGTCAAGTAAACAGTGTATTCCCTCTCATGCTAGTCAGAACAAATACTGTTACAAATGGAAAGAGATACTGCATGCTATCAGTATAATCTATTTACAGTGCATGAATATAGTAGACTACAAGTAGAGGAGATAGTGAATGTTACTAGGTAATACACAGTTAGAGGACTTCACAATAACCTCAGGTTAGTATGTGTTTGTTTGGTATTCTGGTGGGGTTTTTTTTGTTTGTGTTTTAGAAAACAGGATGTTCTGTGAGTAAAGGGTTAATGACTGTTAGCTTTAGTAGCTTCCTAGGAAAGCTAATATAGGCTAGCTTCAGTAGGTCAGTTTGAGGTGAGACTTCAAGCTAGGTGCTGTCTGCTAGAACTGTCTGATGCTACATGGCTAATGATTATTACTTGTTCTAGTAAATCCATGTGCCTGATTTACTAAACAAGGCAGTTATTTTTGTGCACCTTGAATAGTTTTAAAGATATTTAGATTTGTTTAGAATGTGTGCACATTTGCTCTTACAGCAAAGCAGCTTGGGGTTCTGTCTCCAACATTGTAAACAGAAAGAAGGGAGTATTTTATTTAACTGTCATAGTGATTTGCAGTTATGGAAGGATACACTGAAAAGTTCTAAAAAATGTGTTCCATGGTATCCCATTTTTCATGCTAGAACAAGACGGCTGTAGGCTCTGCCCATAGCCATAATAAAATGAGGGGAGAAGGATAAGGTGAACTTCCAGACATAGTTGTAAAGTGCATTGCTACTAGAACAATTTGACTTACTAAGTGATGCAAGGAAATATAATAGCAAAAAAAACAAGGAAAGCACCCTCGACTTCACCTAAATCCAGAATAACACAGACAGAAAACTATATTCCAACTTAAAAACAAGTTTATAAACAGCGTAGCGCCCCTCACACAAAAAAAATATACATTTCACGTCACACTTGATGCTTTTTCAAGATCTTGAAAAAGCATCAAATCTAACAAAGTATTTATACAGTGGGCAGAAGCGCTAATCAGAGTACTTCACGCTGAGATGTGGGGCTTACTAATGTGGACGTTTCCCTTTAATGTATGTCCCTAGGGTGAAAGGCTGACTACTGAGTAATGAACAGCCAAGTATCTGGGGTGCTGAAGATGAATAGTATTCTCAAAAAGAAATTTTGAATACACCTTGGGAGAGTGTGGGGGAGTCACAGAAGGGATGGAGGGAAGATAACAAGATGGGGGCAGGTGATAGGAGCAGGGAAGACATGGAGCTTGTGTGGAGAAACAGGCACAACAAAGGCCAAAATGAGCCTTAAGAAAAGGTTTCAGAAATGAGGGGGAGGAGTAGAGTTAAATGGGGTGCAGGAGTTTGTTCCAGAGAATATGAAAGTGGATGGAAAAGACAAGTTGTTAAGCAGAAGTTTTATGAAGTAGATAAAGAAGGCGAGAACATGTAACTAGGGTGGAATGAAGGAGAGAGGAAGGGAAGGCAGAAGTCAACAATTTAATGACAAAATAAGAATAGCGGGAGAAATGAAAAACATAGTGGGAGAGGTTTGTCTAAAAAGAAAAACAGCGTGGCCCATTGAGGTGGGGTGGGGCATGACAGCAACAAGAGCAGGCACAGCAGTATACTCAGGATATTGCAGCAGAGATGCAATACCTTGTTTACTGTGCCAGCATTTTTTTTTATTTAATATGCTTTAGGTGCCAGTCCTCTGAGGGCTCTACTCCCAAATCCCCCGTCCTCTGCCCACCCTTGGGATTGACTCGAAGCAGTGATACACCTAGGTGTTCCCCCTCTGGGTGGGGCCATTAAGCAGACATGCCCCCCCACAGAAGACTGAACAAGGGTCCCAGCAGGAAGGACCACCAGGAGCCCTCCCTGGCTTACCCCCAGGGTAGGGCTGTGGGATACAGCTGTACTGACAGACTCTCACTCAGTCACCAGCAGAGCATGCTAGAGGTCAGCTGGTAGCAGTTTTTGTTGTAATGGGCTACCCAGGACATGTGGCACATAATTACGTAGGTCATTATGTGCAACTTTCAACATGCCTCCCTGACAGCTCGGCACCAGCAGCTGTATTCCCCCCAACCACCACCACGAGTCAATCATGCATAAGTGCCCCCTTCCGAGAAGAAAAGTAGTCCAGAGGATTCTCAGTCCACTTCCCCATGGCAGGCCCTCTGACATCCCAAGTCCATTCTGTAATCCGGGGCATCGGCATCACAGATGGAAATCCAACCTCTGTGCGGGAGGGCCAGCTCCAGTGAGGTCTATTTACCTTATACTCTTGGGAGGTCTGAAACATTTAGAGGGACTTGCTAAGGATCATTCAGTGAGAAATGCCTCTGGTGGGATTAGAACCTCACTCTCCCTCAGGCTAGTGTGCATTTATAGGGAAAGGGAAATTGTTTAACCAGGAAAGGCACACTAAGTTGAAGCTTGTTTCCAGGTGTGACCTGGGAGCACAATGAAGTTTACGGTCACACAGTATGCAAGTGGCAGCTGTGGGATTCAAACTCAGGTCTCCAGGTATGCAGCTCTAGTGCCTTTAACCATTACCCTATATTCAACAACTTAAAATAAAAAAAAAATTAAAAAGCCACTAGAAAATTCTGCTAAAGAATATGAAATCCAACCCCACTGCAATATCTATCCCCTTTATCAGCTATGCCACAGACTATTCTATCAGTCCAGAAATCCTATACATTCTAATTCTGAAGGAAGCTTAAGGGCTAATACCCACCCTCGTCCCTTATTTTCACTGATGGTTAACCTGCTTACCTGCTGACATCAGGACGTTCCTACATCAGCATCCGTTGTAGCATGCTGCAACATGGCATTCCTGCTTTTGCTTTAGGAACTGTTTGTTCTCCCCTCCACCAGGTAAATATATTTATTTATAGTCCATCAGGGCTTCTTCTACTTGCTGCTGTGCATTTTGAATTATGGGCTCTCCAGGCCCTTATGCTGCTTCTTTGCTGCCCTAGTCCTTTACTTAGTCATTGGTGTTCTGAAATCAGTCCGGGAATCAGCTGTTGTACTCTATTGCTCTGCTTGCTTCCATGCTCCCCTCAGGAAGCCCACTGATTCCCAGAGTCTGCCTCCCACAGATACTTTTATGTCCATTTCGGGTATGGCCTGGCTTCAGCCACTGTACAACTTTTCTTTTCTGATCCCCATCTTGGGCATTTGCTTCAAGTCTCTCATAGGCTAATACACTCGGCCGCCATGTGGCTTAGCTGGCAAGCTGATATCTCCTGCTATCTGCCCACCCATTGGATCCTCCGAAGCCCCTCAGGAGCTCTTCACAAAGCAGCTGTGTAGCTGATCAGTGGAGGGAGGCATGGTTGCCCTAGTCTCCTCTCCCCGCTGGAAATGTTCATCTTTTCTCCCACCCACACGGAGCAGGCCACAGCCTGAACTCCGTGTGGGCTGGAAGTTGAAAGCACTGGCTAGCACTGTCACTTTAGTGTGGTAGCACTAAACCTGAGAACCAAGATGGTGCCACACTGATGGCAATTAATGTAGTCAGGACAAATAGTGAGTGTTAGTTTTGTTTTTCAGTTAGGATTGCACTGTGGGGCGGCGTGGTATTTAAACAATGAGTTTCTATTGTGTTTGAACATTACATTTCTGTCCCCTCCTTCCTTTCCCACACAGAACAGGACACAGCTTGAGCACCATATGGTCTGGGAGCAGAAAGAGCAGCCTATGACTTTCCCCTTTGTGTGGTCACTTGTGCTATTGTATCTCTTTCTCCTTGCACAATCCAACTCCCAGCCTGCCAAAACAATACTGGGGCCCAGAACTCCCCACACTCCAGATCCCAGGGAAATTATTATTTTAATACAGTGATCACCAGGGAAATCAGCCCACCAGGGATATCATTATTGGCCCCACATGGAACAATTTTAGCACCTGGACCACCAGTGCCGAATTATTTTGCTTTTGTTTGGCAACCAGACCAAAAGAATCCTGGCTAGCTCACCTGCGTTACTACTTTTAATTATTGGCCACTAGGCCATCTAGGGGCAAAACGTGATTTTTGCTACCCCCCCAACCAGCAACATGTTTCTCTTCTCTTTTTTTTTGTTTTTTTATTTATTGTTTTTCAAATATTCTTTATGCCCCACTGACCATAGACTATGACCGCCTTGCTTCCTCATAAGCGAGTTACTTTTTCTGCCGAGACCCTGCCACAGCTACTGCTGCTCCCCACATCCACCTTTGATAACAACCCTGTGCTGGCTCCCCCAGCTTACACCTTTTTGCTGGGTACACTATCAGCCTTTGTCATTTCTTCCCTGCAGTCATCTGGCCACCCAGGGGAGGCGAAAGTGTGGATTTAATCCAGGAGTCTTGCATCTAGGTCTGATGATGGAGTGGGTCACTGCAGGGACTTCATCTGCCTGGCCCTTATGTGCCATTTCCATGTTCTTGCCACCCTCCCTCCACCAGGATAGTGCATTGGGATTGGCTGAGAGTGAGGCCTGCAGCCAACCTATAGGTGTGCACCAACAGCCCTGCCTGTCATTTGCAGATCCTGTGAACTGCCATCTGGTCATTCAGGTGATGGTAGAGCAGTAGGACGTGCAACCCTCCCTTTCCAGAAAGCATCCAGTGGGACGCTCAGTCCTCCTGCCCTCAACTGGACGTCTGACAGTCCTGGCTCACTTCCAGAACCAGGGTAATTGGTGTTACAGGCAGTAGTGCTACCACAGTGCCAGCTGGCTGGCTCTTATCTGCTCATTCCTTTGTTTCTTTCTATGTATTTCTGTCTTCCTGTTTTGTCCTGTCTGTAACTTTTTATCTTATGCTCCCTTTTTGTTTACTGCAGTGCTGTTATGTGCCCCTTTCATGTCTCTCTCCACTGTCTGTTTACCTTCGCTAATGTATTTTCCCTGTATTAACCTATTTGTCTCATTTAACAGGTCTGAGTGGATGCTGACTTCTCCCCTATCAGATAAGTATTACTCTATGGCTAACTTTTCTTATCCTTCCTGTTTGCTCCCTAATAAGTAAAGATCCTTTGTGACCCCTTTCATATATTTTATGTTAGAGGTCTATCAGATGTGGTCTCTTCAAGGCTCCTACCTCTTGCTCCTTAGTACGCAGGTAAGAGATACTCAAAATATTACCTATGCATGGTAGGTTGACTGTAAAGGTGCAGCCACACCCGGTACAGTGTGTTTGTTTTAAGGTGACGCATACTGCAGCACTTTTTTATTGCATGAAAGTATGTTATCTGTTAGGTGGAATGTTTGCTCTGTTCAACAGGTAACAGTGTCCAGTGTGTGTGTGTGTGTGTGTGTGTGTATGTCTGCAGAATACATAGTCCACAATGATCTGTAAATAGACAATAGTGCTGGGGGATGCAGTTGTCAATTCCTGCCATGGAAGGCTGGGTGTGGGGTGGTGTGCATGTGTTAGGGACCTTGGAGGTAAGGGGTCAGTATTGCATCTGTGGAGGAAGCAGGATAGTTTTTGGGACTGTGGAGATGGGGAAATTGGTGGTGGTCATGGATGGAGGCTGCTGTTTTGTGCTCTGGAGGGAGGGGGGCTAGTGACAGGGTGGTGGGAGGGAAGCTAATGTCAAGAGCTGTGATGGGAGGAAGGGAGGGGTTAGTATACAAACATACGAAGAAGCCAGCAGAAGGCCATTTGGTCTATCTAGTCTGCTCGTATTGCAGGGTTCCCAGATTGAGCTAATGTCCCTGCCCTCCCTCTCTCCCCACTCCTCCCATCCTCCCTACCCATGATCCTTACCTTCCCCCATGACTATCCAAGACTCTCTTATAGCTTCCCACTGTCTTCAATGAGATGATATCTTATGGCAGTGCATTCCAAGTGTTCACCACCCTCTCTGTGAAGAAGTGCTTCCTGATCTCCCTCTTAAACCTCCCACCCTTCAGTTTAAGACTGTGTCCCCCTCATGTTATGGTTGCCACACAGCTTAAAGTGACTCTCCTTATCAACCTTATTTATCCCTTTCAAGTACTTGAAGGTCCCAATAATTTTCCTCTCTCTCTCTCTCTCTCTCTCTCTCTCTCTCTCTCCCTCTCTCTTTCTCTCATTCTCTCTCTCCTGTCTTCCAGGGAGTTCGTGTTCACTGCCTTCAACCTCTCCTCATATGCCTTACCCTGATGACTGGCTGTCATCTTTGTAGCCCTGCTGTGGACCTTCTCCAGCAGGTTAATGTTCGTTTTGAGGTGAGGGCACCAGTACTGACCTCCATATTCTGGATGCAACCTTACCAGTGACCTGTACAAGGGCAGTATAACCTCTTCCTCTCCTACTACTGATACCACTAGATATGCATCCCAGCATCTTGTGTGGCATTGCTGTTGCTTTCTTGCACTGTGTAGAGTGCTTCAGGTTACTAGTGATCATCACTCCCAGATCCTTCTCCTCCTCTGATGCAAATACTTGGACTCTACACAGGTAGTGCTCTGTCCTGGAATTCAAAGCTCCACTATGCATAACTTTGCATTTCTTGGCATCAAAGCCAAGCTGCCAGATCCTGGACCACCTCCCCAGCTTCTCCAGATCTTCCTGTAGGTAGGGTTGCCACCTTTGGAGGAGGCAAAAACCGGATCCTAAGCCCCCAGCCCACCTTTTCATGACTCATCATGCATTGTTCTTCCTAAAATGCCATTTGTTATATCAATAAAGACAACACTTAATGTAGCAGTTCAACAAAAATGTTAAGATACTGTACTGAACCTGTTAGAGTTACTTTCCTAGGTTCTTCCTAGTTATTTATTTACTTGTATATTTATTTATTGACATTGGTTTACCAGATAAACATACAGAGATAAAAGAAATCTCATTTACAGATATGATCTGGGGGGAGACAAGGGAAACACTATAAAGAGCATACAACGGTATACATGGTATATAATAATACATAATAGAGAAATAGTTTCCTGTAATGTGTTTTTTATTTTATCTGGCTTCATTTTCTTTTCATGTCCACAGTAATATTTTAAAGCCAAAGAAGTGACCATACTTTTGTATTGAGGAAAAAAATAATTTAAAACATTTAAAATGTCTAAATTCTGTTAGAGATGAAAATGTTTACCAGCAAATAAAAGTGGAAGACAAATGCCTGTGTTGATGTTACAAAAGGTGGGGGCAGCTGTGCTGCTATGCCACTTTAAAATGCAGTGGAAAAGATTAGGTTAAGTAAGTGCTAATGGTGTTAATGGCCATACTTTACACCTCCCAATTTGACTGTTTTCACAAAGAAAAGGCTATACTGATGGCAGAACTTGTTTATAATCTGGTCATGTAGCTGAAACAATGAATGAGAAGACACATTCTGTTTCAAAAGTATGTGAACACTCAAAATGACTCAAAAACCTGACCAGCACAGAGCAAAACCAGATTACCTGATAGGGACCCTGAAAACCTGATCACCAGGTAAAAAACCTGACAGGTGGCAACCCTACCTGTAGGTCATGTATGTCTTCAGCTGTGTTCATTCTCCTGCAGAGCTTGTTGTCATCTGCAGATAGGCACATTTTGTCCTTAATGCCATCCCCAGTTTCATTGATGAAGACATTAAACAACACTAGCCCCAGCACCGAGCCCTGTGGGACCCCTCTGGTTACCTCTCTGGTGCCAGATAACTCTCTCCCCACAACCACCCTCTGGGTTCTGTCTCTCAGCCAGTTTCCCACCCATCTGGTCTTCTTTTCCCCAACTCAGAGATCCAGCAACTCCTGATCAACCTTTTGTGGGGCACAGATTCAAAAGCCTTGCTGAAATCGAGATAGAGGATGTCTTCCACTTGTCCCCTGTCTACTGTCTTAGTGACACAGTCAAAGAAGTCAATCAGATTCATTTGACATGATCTCCCTCTCGTAGGGTCACTTGACCAGGAGACAAATTGCAGGCAAACAACAAAATCAGTGCATAAAGAATGCCAGGCTGGAATTTATCATTTTATTTTCTCTCCATAAAATGATTCAGGATATCACAGAAAATAAGACAATTGTTGTTAGTTCCGCAAGGATACAAGGCTTTCTTGTATGTAGACACATGCTCTCCCAGCTTAAGGTCTTACACTTCGCACAGCCAGCTCTAGAGTGATTCCCTCTATCTGTCTGCTCCTTCAGGGGCTGGGCTTATATCCCTCCCAGATTGTGACATCATATTCAGATGAATGAGTACAAAGAACAATTTAAACTTTAATTCTTTCATAAGGTCTTGGCTAGGAGTTTATCTACCTTTTCCAGTAGATATCACTATGCTCTTTAACATGTCATGGTTCTCCTACATTCTTATGCATCTATACTTAAGTTATATACCCTTTTTATCTAATGAGGCTCATTAAGCACTATAAGCCCATCCTCTTGTCTGACATCACCAGGTAGGGTTCTTATAAATGCAGGTTGTTTGAGGGAAGCCAGCCCTATAGAGGACCCTTACAAACTCAGAAGCTGGATTTTTGGGTCTACTTTTCCTGGCCTACCAGACTACCAACTTGCTACATAGCACAACCCAGGAATAAAAGGAAAAAAAAAATGTTTAGTTTGTTATTTAAAAAGGACTAGACTTTTAAGGACGTAACTTTAACCTTTGCTTAAGCTCTTTTAATAATTATCTTACTTGTTCACTGTGTGTTTTTGGGACAGCAAGCTATTTATTTGAGGGGGACTGCCGACATGCACTTTATTTTAGCTGCCTTATAGCCCTCTATTCACATTTAGGGTTACCACATTAAACATTATGGCACAGGAAATGCAACAGCATTCCACAGGTACTGTCTATGCAGTTCTTTTCTATTAGTATCCCACCAATTGTCATTTGCTCAGCATTCCTTCAGTTGGACAGGGGAATGAGAGACAGAGGGAATCAGTCTTGAGCTGGCTATGTGTGGTGTAAGACCTTAAGCTGGGAGAGCATGTGTCTACACACAAGAAAGCCTTGTATCCTTGCAGAACTAACAACCATTTTCTTATTTTATGTGATATCCTGACTCATTTTATGGAGAGAAAATAAAATTATGAATGCCAACCTGGCATTTGTTATGCACTGATTTTGTTGTCTGCCTGCAATTTGTCTCCTGAACAAATGACCCTATGACACTCCCACCCTCCATGAACCCATGCTGCCTCACATCCTGGAGACCATGCTCCTCTAGATATTCCACCAGCCTTTCCTTTAGTATGGTCTCCATGAGCTTGCCCACAATGGAGGGCAGACTGAGTGGTCTGTAATTCCCTGGGTCATCCTTGGGACCGCTTTTGTGGAGGGGCACTACATGTGCTATTCTCTAGTCCTGCAGTACCATGCTTGACTCTAGTGAACTATTTAATAGGTCTGCCAGTAGCCCTGCCAGCTCCTCAGTCTGTTCCTTTGGTACCCTTGGACGTACTCTATCCAGACCTAGTGATTTGTCCACCTTCAATGCCAGCAGCCCCTCCCTCACTTTATCTTCCTCTGTCAGTATAAGTATCATTGGAGCAATTGAGGGAGGTGGCTGGTGTTGGGTGTTGTGGATGGAGGTGGAGTGGTGTTGGGTGCTGTGGACAGAGGTGGGTTGGTATAGGGTGCTGTTGACAGAGGTGGGTTGGTATAGGGTGCTGTGGATGGAGGTGGGTTGGTGCCGGTTGCTGTAGAAGGATGGGGTTAGTGTCTGAAGCTGTGGAGGGAGAAGGCAGTTTTGAGTACTGAGCAGGGAGAAGGGGAGACTAGTGTTAGGTGGTTTGGACAGAGGTAGACTAGTGTAGGGGGCAGTGAAGGAAGAGTGACTACTGTGGCGGGGCTGGGGAGGAAATTGTTAGCTGGAAGGGGGATAGTGTTGGGAGTGAGGAAGGAGATGGGTCTAGGGTGTGGGAGTGTGAGAGCTAGTATCTGAGGCTGGGTAAGATGGGGTAGCTGGCATGTGGGACTGGTACTAGGGGTTAGTGTCTAGGCCCATGAGTGGTGGTGGCAGTAGTAGTAGTTTATAGTGTTGTAGTAGTAGTAGTGTTATTGGCTTTATGTTATGTGGCACTCTTTGGAGGCTTAGGGCACCATTACAAATATGAAACAGTAACAAAATAAATTTTTTAAGTGGTACTTAAAAACTGGCATGACATAACTGTGGGGATAATTAAACCCCCCAAAACATGAGCAAATAAGGTTATCAGACCCTGCTTAAAGGCTTCTACACCTGGGATGCAACATACCACCTCCCTATGCCCCTCTCTAGGGAATCTCTTAAAAGGAATAAACAAGGTGAACTGCAAGGAACTATTTAGCCTGAGCAACAATTAAGGCGTAGGTGATATGAGTGGAAAATGATGGAAAAAGTTTCAAGAGGAATATGAGAAAGATTTATTTTATAGAAAGGGTAGTATAATCTGCCAGCCTAGGTGGTGGGGGCCAAAACCATAAATGATTTCAAGTATGACTGGACAGAGTGAAGGATATAATGGTTACTCAAGATGGCTGTAGTATGTAGGGTAACAGTGGGGTAGATAGTGAGGGCTAGTCCCTGTACAAACCATTGATCCTGCCACCATTCCCATTGTAAATCATTAGCAGTGATGTGAGAGCTACAGCACTTCACTTTGAAGGTACTGAGGACAAGCTGTGGCAGCCCACACCCACTTTATAATGCCAGCATTTGAAGTAGGATGTCCCTCACAAATCAGATGCTACACCTCAACTATTGTAGATAAGGAAACTAATCAGTCTCAGTGTTTGTAGTGCTCTGTATTTGCCTAGCTCATTCCTCCCATTTCATATACATTCTGTGTCTTGGTATTTCCAGTCAGAAACTTAGATTTAAGGAGCATTTGAAATGTAAAACAATATACTTTATAAAGTAAGTTATCTAGCTTTCCACTTTCAGGCTGCTGAAAGGGTGTGTGTATCATTTGTGCAAAGAAGGAATTCAGTCTTGTGTGATCCTTTGGGAAACTGCCCAAGCTCACCTTGTAAATGAATCTTCTCAAGGGTGTTTACCTGGTTCAATACAGATTGACTGACTGACTGCTTGATTGTCTGATTGGTTGACTGATTCAGTCTACTGCTCTCCACAACATGTTACAACTGTCTCACAGAGAGAAATGAGAAGTACAAAGGAACATATTTTATTTCCTGTGAATTAAATACTATTAGATGTATTATTTGCTCTACACATACAGTATTATAGCTAAAAGTACTACTCTCTGTGTGAGTTGCATGACAGAATTATCTTAAGCCATTGCAAACTTAAACTAAAATCAGGATATATAACATTGATACCCTTATGTTTTCTTCTGCACTGTTGCTGCAGTGACTTCAAGGAATGGGTGGGGCTGTATTACAAGTGACTCATCTGCATGCAAATGGAGGCATCCTTAACACTTTATTACCTTGTGACAGAGCTTCAGACTCTAGATATGTGTTGCAACAGAAGAAATGACTGATCTCTTATTAACATATGTACAGTAATTGATGTAATGTATAATAAATACATCAGACATATTTAATTTATAAATATACAGGAGTATTCTCCTTTAACCCAGAGGATTGCTTGCCCCTCACCCCCTGTAGCCACTTAATTAAATCTATATATTTTTGTAACTGTTTTTTTTTTTAATGCCCTTTTGGGCTCCTTCTATGGCCACCATGGCTATCTTTGGGCTCTCCCAGCCCTAATATGCACTCCCATTCCCCCTCCCCCCGGCTCATGTACCGACCCTCTTGGGCTTGATTGCAGCTGCAGGTGGCTTGTCTGTTACTCCCCTTGGGGAGCACTCAATCTTGCCTGCATCCTGCAGACCTTTACAATGAAATTTAGCCCCCTGGCATTCCTAAAGCCACAGTGTGGCTTAAACTATGCAACACCTCTCTCACTCTCTCTCTCCCCCCCCCCTTGCCCAACTCCACTGTCCTCTACCAGATACCCATCTCCTTGCAGGGTTCACTGCATCCTGGAGGGGTGAAGGCTCTGCCTTCCCACTCCCCCATCTTTCCTTCTATGTCACCCATCCACCCTACTCCCCCTCCTATCCCCCTTCCCTTAGACCATTAATAATTTCATCTGCCAGCTCTCCATCCCCTTGCAGGGTTCTCCATATCCAAAAGGGGATGTCGGCACTGGTTTCCATCTCCCTCTCCCCTTAGCCCAACTTACTTTTCTCCTTCCTCTGCCAGTGCCCCACCCCCTTGCAGAGCTCTCTGCATCCTGAAGAGGGTGTAAGCACTGGCTTCATTATCCCTCTCCCCTTAGTCCAACTTTACTTTCCTCTGCCAGCTCCCCATCCCTCTGCCACTGCAGGGTTCTTTGCCTCCTGAAGGGGTGAAGGTAATAACTTCCACTCTTTTTCCACCATTCTATCCCAATTCTTACTTTTCTGCCCCTCCCACCTCACACTATCCTTAGTAACCCTACCCCTAGTCCATGTCCCTCTATCTTTTCTAATGCCTGCTCCCTTGTCCCCTGACAGGGGTTCTTAGCACCTTGGGGGTGTGAAGACCTAGGCCTCTCCCCTCCCCTCCCTCCTCTACCACCCCTGGTATTTTACATACTAGGTCAATCAGCTAGCACTTGGCTACTGCCATCCCAATCAAGCACTTACCGCTAGGCCTCCTTACAAACTCAAAGTACCAGCATTGTGATCTACTTTCAGTCTCTCCACACTTTATCACTTGGTTTAAGTCAACCATCATATCCAATAATGTTTACCGCTCTGCTCATCATGAGGCTGTGAAGTAACTTATGTTCATGTATTTTTACCTGGTCTGTAATTAAAATATACAGGTTTTGTACACTGCACTAGTTCTTAATTATCTACTACTTGTAATGTATATGATTCTGTTCTCTGTTTCTTGTAAATGATTGTCCCACACTTCTTCCTATGTAACTCCACTCCCCAGGACATGTCTTAAAACAAGCTGTTTGCAGTTCATGTTGCTTTCCTAGTGAATCTCTTCTAAATAAATAAACAACTGCCTCTGCTACTGCTGCCATCCTCTCTTCTCCCATTCTTACCACCCCTTCCCTGACTTTAATATTGCCATGGGAGTGATTTTACTCCCTGGCAGCTCCTGCCACCTCTGCACTCCCTTCTTGAATTCAACATTACTGTGGGAGTGGTTTCACTCAGTGGCAGCTCCTGCCGCCTTCCAGCCTCAGCTTCCAAAACTGCTGTTGCAGCCAGGGGATGAGGCTCTTCCATGGCCTCCTCCTTGTGGTTGCTTCAGCCCTTTAGGGCATAAACAAGCTCTGCTGCCGAAGTGATGGTTAGGGAAGGTGAGGGTGGAGGCACTTCTATTATTGCCTCTTCCACTTCTCTCTGGCTCCTTTCTCTCTTTCTTGAGTCTCTCTCTCACTCTCTCTCTCTCTCTCTCTCTCTCTATCCCCCTCACCCATGCAGTGTGGGCCACAGCCTGAGCTCTGTGTGGGCTGGGAGTTACAAGTGTCCACAGGTACTTTCACTGTAGCATGATTACACTATGTGGCTGGCTGAAGGTTCAACCCAAGCATATCCTCCTCCTGCCACTATTCCACATCAGCAGCATGCACACAATACTAGGGCACAAAGAGCCCCCACTAGACCCCAGAGAAGGGTACTAATTCATTTAAATGGAAGATTGGCCTTAGCCACGGGGTACTAGACAATTATGGCTACCATTTTACTTACTGCATATACTCGCATATAAGTCAGTTTTCTGGGAATGAAACTACATCTGTGAATCGAGGATACCGACTTATACACAATGATATGAACACAAACTAGAATGTAAAAAAAACCTGAAAAACTGGTAATCCAATTTACAGCTGATTTACAGCCTATTAGTCAATTACGTGCAATTGCTGCTACACCCTCGATCAACCCGATTAGCGTAGTGCCTATGTATGGACCTGAATTCAATATAATTGATTAAATGCTAACTCCACAGGTGATTAATTTAAAGTCCATTCAAAAGGCACAAATTAATTGTGCTCAGGTGTGCAGAGGTGATAACATGTCAGGTTGCAAAAGAAAGCGTAGTGCTTATAGTGCTGAATTTAAACTGAGAGTGGTGCAGTACACTGAGTCTTTCAGTAATGCGGCAGCTGAAAGGGAATTTTTTATAAATGAGAAACTTATCCATGACTGGAGAAAAAAAAATGAGCTTCAGTCTGCTGAAAAATCTGTTAAACAGATTAAGATAAACACTTCACCTATGTCTACTATTGAGACTGAATTAGGTTTGTGGGTACTAGAACTGAGACAACAAGTTACATTGTGAATCGGATGGCCATTCATTTACAAGCACTAGCAATTGCAAGCAAACTTGGTCTCTGTAACGTTACACATTTTAAGGCATCCGCAGGCTGGTGTACTCACTTCATGTTGTGGCATGGTCTCACGTTGTGCCACAGAACCCACATAGCTCAGAAATTGCCCTCAGATGTGACTGCTAAAATAGAGAGCTTTCACAGATTTTACAGATGCATAGGGCTGTGATCCCAGGGGGCTGTATATTCTTACTGCAACCACTGGATGTCAGCCTGAATAAGCCCTTTAAGGCTAACATGAGGGAGTATTGGAGGCAATGGATGATTTCTGGTATGTACAGGTCTCAAATGTTTTTATTATGACTTTTGCACTGAAGTTCAGTTGCAATGGAATACTTTCTCTTTCTCTTAGGCAGCAAGGACTTTACAGCTGGTGGCAATTTAAAGAAATCGAGCTATGCCATTGTGTGCGAGTGGGTCCGAGACGCATGGAGTGAGCTACATACTGAAATAATAATAAAGTCATTTAAAAAGTGTGGCATATCAAATGCAGTGGATGGCTCTGAAGATCACATGCTGTATGACGACCTTATGAATGAGACTGGTAGTGAAAACAGTGAAATATTAGATACCGCAGCTGCTGATGGTGATATAGCAAGTGCAGAACTTGAAGATATGTATGATGACATACCGTTTTCCGAACTGCAGCTGAGAATGTTGTTCGAATCAGATGACGAGGATGATGTAGAGTTCTTTGGCTTTTAAGTGCATAACCACAGTGACTGAATTTAATTTTATTTTTATTTTCCAAAGCAGACAATTCTGTAGCCTGTAAAAATTAAATCTCATATTTTAAACTGCTATTGTTTTGTTGCTTTTCTGCTTATTTCAGCGATTGGTGGGGGGAGGACTACTGTGGGACTACTGCTTTGGGAACAGAGTTTGGGGATTTGGGAGCACTTTGGGGGGCTGATGTAAATGCGGGTCAATCACAAATTCTATTTCGCATAGGCTGAAACCACCACCCCGGACTTATACCTGGACCTATTTGTATGCAGGCATATATGGTAGTAGCTCCTCATGGCATTTCTAGCCCACAAGACCACCAGTACCACTCTTTTATTAACCAACAGGCCTACTAGCCCCTGAAAAGCCTCCACTACCCACCTGGTTATCAGGTACAATACTGTTCATAGGGCCACCAATAGGAGCACAGGAGTTTTGGGCTAAGCTCCATCCCAAACCACACTTACTTTCCTCTCAGTTTCTGCTCCTCTATTTTTTCCCCAGTTAACCTAATTTTATTTTATTTGACATGTCTGACAGGACATGGACTCCTAGCCATCAGATAAGTATATTTCCATGCCTGACCTGTCCTTTCCATCCTTACTGTACCATCTAAGAGCTATGGACCCTTTGTGACCCCCCTTTTCTATTTTTTTACAGGTGTGGTGGACAACATCCCTTTGAGATTCCTACCTCTGGCTCCTATAGTGCTAAGGTAAGACCCTCTACTTAATCTGTATTGGGTGGGTTGACTGTAACGGTGTGCCCACACTCTTTACATGCTGAAGGTGGGGCCACTAGGTCTTGAGCCCCCCCCAGCCATGGTATCATGCTCACTGTCATATCCCTCTTAGCCCTGGCAGCAGATTCTCGAGCCCCATCCCCAGCTTCAGGTTTCCTCATCCCCACAGCAATGTTGTTAGGCTCCTGACTGCCCCCAGTCATGGCCATAGGTTTCCAATCACCCAGTGTCTTGGGTGGAGGCAGCATGGTTTGGGTGGTCCCCTAGGAGGTCCAGATGGGAGAAGAGGATGAACGTATGTGGGGGGGTCTATTATGTGGGTCCCGTGGGAGGACCAGGTGGGGTAAGAGAAGGCAATAGCTGGGGAAGCCTTGTTGTGGGGGTCCCTTTGGTGATTCAGATGAGTAAATAGGCTCCATGGGGGCCTATAGGTGGTCTGTGGGGCGGGCAGAGTATGGTGGGTGTTAAATCCTGTTTCTAGGGTACTAGGAATGGTGTGAAAGAAGGTTCTGGTGGTGTCAGAATCCTAGTATGATTACCCTATCGGTACTCCAGGTGGAAGATGAAGGGGAAGTATTATGGCATACTGAACTGCTGAATCCCGATACCCAGGAGCCCCAAAATGATAGCCCAACAGTCGGTATCCTGACAATCTGGAATTGCCCACAGCAGAGTTGGCAATTGTAAATAAGGAGGGTGTGGGTGTCGAAGGCCCCCGAAACACAGAAAAAAACTCAGCTGTGGGCAATTCCAGACTTATGGGATACCAACTATTGGGTTATAATGTTTGGGCTCCTGGGTGTCCAGATTTGGCATTTTGGTAAGCCGTAGTAAATCTGATGGTGCATGTGGGTATCTGACCCCTGTTTTAGGGTCCTAAGGATGGTATGAGTGGGGTAAGTGGATGCAGATGTGTTTAAGACCTAAGTTCTATGGACCTAGGGGTGGTACAGGTGGGAGGTGGGGGTGGAGGTAAGTGTGGGACCCTTGTTTAGGAGTCCTATTGCTGGTCCAATTAGAAAATAAGGGAAAAGGTATGAGTTGGACACCCTTCCATGGGTCCCTTGTTTGGTCCTGCTAGAAGGAGAGGATAGAGGTGAGTTTATTTATTTATTTATGTCTTTGGTAACCGGGTATGTGCACTGATCCAGAGGACAGTTTTCAAGCATGACCCGGGCCACATGGTGGCAGCAACAGGAAAATAGACAAACAATACATACAGAGTCAGGAAATACACACCCTGAGCATGAGGTGGTGTGGAAAACAAAAAATATACAAGTGTATAAAAATATACAGTTGACATTCTTTACAAACAACAATATACAAGTGTATAATGCTCTTTACAAAAAAGCTAATGTGCAGGTGTATAAATATACAGTAGATGATGCTTTTCATAAACATAATAGAGTTAGACTAGAGGTCAAAGCAAGACAAGCATGAAAGAGTAGATTAAATGGATAATGACAAGGATGTTGAGAAGTCAACTACTGTACATTAGCGCTAGCTAGGGACACACCTATGTCTATGCACTAACTATACACTATAGTACGGTTTCTAGGCCAAGGTCAGAAGTCCTATATGTGTGTATTAAATATACACAATAGTACCAGCCAATAGTTACTAGGCCAAAGTCAGAAGACAGTTTCAGGATTAACGCAGACAAAATAGCTACATAGGTTCAGAGCAAAGCATTACTACTGTTCTAAGCAGGGGTGTAGCCAGGGATTTCAGATCTGCACACCAAGTGGACTCACTGCTACCCCCCTCCCGTTAGGGTGCGCTTCCCCCCAATGTAGCCAGACAATATACAAACATATACCAGGACTGTGTTTGTTGCCTCATTTGGCACAATAGATACAACTTTTGTATCTCATGACAGTGGTTGATTCCATGCATGGGTAAATACAACTGCTATGCATTGTTCGCTAAGACACCCACATACCAGCCCAGAGCCTGTAAGGTTGTATTGTCCTTGGGATGCAAGGAGAGTATTAGTGACCAGTCCTTCTAGTTTTGACTCCTATGAATGACATTACAGAAAGGTTCAGTATTTTCTTTGTTAGTTTTCATGGAAAAAGGAAGCAGTTCAGAGCCTATTTGCTACCCCCCTTATATAATATTGCACACCATGGAGTGCTTGGAGTATTTCTGCCTACACCCATAGTTCTAAGGTGGGTGAAACTTCAAAGAGTTAGCGGGTTTATTGGGGGGCTTGAGAAGAGTAAAGTGATGTAGGGGTGGCAGGGAAAACAGGAGGGTAAGGATCCTATGGGTTGTAGGAGAAAGGAATCTACCCTGTCAATATTATTTTGGGGAGCAATTACAGCTGGCAGAATTCAAGAGTCAGTCTTTCAGATTCTGCTTGAAGGCCTGGTGAATTGGAGATGAGTGGACCGACAATTGGAGTTTGTTCCACATGGAGGAGGCCGAGACTGAGAATGCTTTACCCCCCATGGTGGTGGAGACACAGGGTACTGCCAGAGTTGGGACAGAGGATGCTCTGATTGATCTCGAGACCACCCTATCCACCAGGAGTTTTGAGTAGGGGGACAGGTTCTGGGTTCTGAGTGAGTTATCCACTAGGCAGCCCATCACATAGTCGAAACGTCCTTGGAGAGGGAGCCACCCCAGGGACTGGTAGAGGGAGCAGTCGTGTGTGCGGGTGGGTGCTTGGAGGATGAACCATCAAACTGAGTTGTAAGTTGTGGTTAAATGCGAGTGCAAGGAGGAGGAAACACGGGAGTAGACTGAGGAGCAACAGTCAAGGAGGGACAGCAGGTTACCACGTGCAATAGCAAGGCACACTTCGGTGGACGGAAGGTACTTTAGTCAGAAAGTGGTACCTAATTTTGGATGGATTCTCAGCAGTGTTGTTCACATGTTCAGCAAAAGACAGGTATGGGTCAAGCATAACCTCTGGGTATTTAAAGGAGAGCGCATCTTCTAAAGGGGGCCTGCGAGGTGAGTACTAGAAGGGTGTAGCTGGATTTGGCAGCTTTGGCGAGGAAAGGCATGGAGCTGAAGAGTATGGGTTTGGTCTTTTTTTCATTGATTAGGAGTTTGTTTGTGAAGAACCATTGGTGAGCAGAGCTGTAGTTTTGCATGAGGCAGGAGGAAATGGACTTGATTAATTTATCGCTGATAGAGGACTAGGTCATCTGCATAGAGAAGTGCTTCACAACTGAGACCATCTCTGGGGAGCGCATTAACAAATATGGAGAAAAGCAGGGGTCTACGTATGGAGCCCTGGGGAACATTTGTGCAGAGGATGATTTACCTATGACAACAGACTGAGACTGTGTTGGGAAGGTAGATGCGGAACCACGCAGCAGTTCCAGTGGTGCATCCAGAGAGAAGCAAGGTTGAGTGGAGGAGGTGATGATCCACTTGGTCAAGTGCCTTTGACAGATCCACAAAGGCTGAGCCTGTGGCTTTACCCTGGTCCATGTTTCTGAGGACATGATCTGAAAAAAGTGCCAATGCAGAGGATGTACTGTCGCACTTGCGGAAGCCATGCTGAAGGGGGTATAAGAGATTGTATTTTTCAAGATGCTTGGATAGCTGGAGGTGAACAATTTTCTCAAGTAGTTTGCTTAGATGGGGAGCAGGGAGATAGGCCTATAATTGTCAGAGGAGTGTGCAACACAAGATTTGAAGATTGGTACAACATTAGCATGTTTCCAAGGGTCTGGCATGGCTGATGTAGTGAAGGCGAGATTAAAAATGAATGTGAGAGGTTTGACAATTGCAAGGGAGATAGGCTTTGGTAAAGCAGCGTTTAAGCCATCATTGCCTAGACTTCCAGTGGCTGGGAGAGACTTCAGTAGTTTGATAGTGTCTGTGTGCCACATGGCTCTGAAATAGAAAGGATATATGGTGGCAATTTTGGTGGGGAGCATGACAGACTGTGAGTTTATGCCTGAGGAAGGCTGGGCAGGGAGTTTATTTAGATAGGGGAGAGGTCAGTGAATTTAGTATTAAAAGCTTTGGCAATCTCACCGAGGTCAGAAATAGGACCAGCCGGGGGTGAGAGCTGAGAGATTTGCCTGCTGGTTTGGGGGTTGAGGAGGGACCCAATGGAGGCTGAGGACTTACGCGGATTGCCAAGATTGTTGCTTTGCTGCCTATGGTAAAATTTGCATTTTAGTGATTTAGCAGTCTGTTTACAGATATTGTGCAGTTGTCGGTAGGCATTCCAGAGTTGGGGGGAAGGTGAAGACTTCTAAGCCTTCCACTTGCTGTCCCTAGCTTTCATTAGTGCCAATAGATCCCTGGACAGCCAGCAGGTACAAAAACCTCATACTCTTCTGGTTGTAATGGGGAAGTAGGTGTCCTGCAGGTGTGAGAACGTGGAGGTGAAGAGAGTGACCACATCAGAGATGTTGCTAATTTGGTAGAGTGAGGTCCAATTTATTGCCCAAGTTGCAATGAATATGGGTTCTGGATCAGGGCAGTCAAAGTTTCTAAAAGGCAAGAGTTTGGGAGGGGGTGGCTTGACTTAGTGGATAGTATAGCATAGGTTGGGGTGTGATCACTGATTGAATCAGACATAGTGCCCACCTGTAGGTTCATGTCAGCACAGTTTGTGGCAACCCTGTCAAAAAGGGAGTGGTTCTGTGAGTGAACATTGTGCCTGGTGGGGGAGGAGATGACTTATTCCAGGTTATGCTCTTTTAGTATACCTGCATAGTCAGGAACAGAGATATCTAGCCAGTTGAGATTGATATCTCCAAGCACAACTGTGTCTCTTGTGGGTGTTGTGCTCCCAAGGCCTTCTAACAAGTTCAAGAGTCCTGGGACACTTCCTGTAGCGGGATTGTAACAGCAGCCTAGGTATAGCTTTTTGGTCGCACATAGGGTAATCTACACAAGGAGCCATTCACTTGGGGATGTGGTCACTGAGCAGCTCACTGTAGAGGTGGTGATGTGCTTTTGCACATACGGTGCCACGCCCCCTCCTGTCTTTCTGCCTGGCCTATCATGGCATAGAAGTGAGTAGCCTGGTAGTGTGACCGAGGAGTAGGGGTTGTAGGATTTAAGCCAGGTCTAAGAGAGACCTAATATCAGCGGCTTGTAAAGGGATACCCACACCTCAAGCTCGTGAAATTTTGAGGGGAGGCTGCAGATATTCATATGGGCAGTTTTTAGTCCATGATGCCTGGCCCAGGTGGAATCTGTATGGTCTACGTGGACACCTGTCTGGGAGTTCAAGTGCTGGACAACATGGGAGATGAATTTGGAGATGTCAAATACTCTTCTAGGATTTGCAGGACTGGTCCTGATGGGCAGAACAACGTACATACAGTAGGTGGAAATGCCAGTTTGAGATTCTAGAGCTGGTCTGGGTGGGGGAAGAGGAAGGACTTAAATGAGGGAGGGCAGTACAGTGGTCTCAGGGCTGGTCCAGTTGGAAGGTTATTGGGACATAGGTGGGAAAAGCTGATCCAGGGGTCCCACCGCAGGTCTGGGTGGACAGGCAGGGGAGTTATAAATGTGGAATGCTAGTCTCATGGTCCAAGGGATTCTCTGGGTGAAGGAACATGGTGACATACATGAGGACAGCCAGTATTTGTTCCCAGGGGTAGTCCAAGTGGGCAAAAAGGGGAGATTTTCCTAGGGAAAGTTAGACCTTGGATCACAACACTGATCCAGACTGAGGGACATGATAAACAGTGAAGCCCACCCGGATGAAGTGCAGTGTCACAAATTCCTGCATGACAAAAGGGACTGACTGACAATGAAACTGCATTGTTTACTGTAGTAACTCTACCGTAGTATGCTACAGAATTGGGTTTAGTCCTGGCAAGCTTCATGTGTAGGTGTGGGGGCAGATCCAGTGCTCCCTGGCCTGGTCTGAGTGGGTGGGCAATGGAAACGTAGACATGGGAGGCCATTCTGGTCATCCCAAGGCTGGTCCATTTGAGCATACTGTGGATACATAAGTGAGGCAGGACAGCACAGCAGTCCCATGGCTGATTCAGGGTGGGGGACAGGGAGAATGTAGGTGAGGAAGACTGGTCTGGGTTCCAGTTGCTGGTCAGGGTGGGCAGAGAGGGGAGATGCAGGTAGGGGATGCTAGTCAGAGGTCTTAGGGCTGGTCTGAGTGGAAGAAAATGGGGCCCATAGGTGGGAGGGATAGTTTTTCTGATTTGATGACCATTTGATCCTTATGTTTTAGGACTGTATGAAATTTGTACTTTAAAAGGTATTTCTGGTACAGTTGAAGCTCTTGTTCGTAACAGTTTATTACCATTATTTGTTTTCTTTTTGAAGGCTAATTGGCATTTATCGTGTTTTTTTGAAGGGCATTTGAGAACAAATTGAAATGTTTTTCAATGGATAAAAACTGGTGTTTGAGGTACAAACTAAGTCAATTTGAATTACTTCAAAAGCTAAAGCATATTTGAAGGCATTCATTTTAGGTGTAAAGAAGGGTGTTCTGGGTGCAATTGAAAGGCTTTTTCATAACAGTTTTTTTACCAGTCTTTTAACCTTCTTTTTGGAGGCTAATTAGCATTCTCATGCTTTTTTTGAAGGGCATTTGAGAACAAATTGATCCATTTTTCAATGGATAAAAACCTGGTGTTTGAGGTACAAATTAAGTAAATCTAAATTACTTCAAAAACATAAAAATAACTGAATCAGTTTTTAAAAAAACTGAAGAATACTTGAATTGAATTTGAAGGCCTTCTTTTTCTGTATGGGTGTACATACTCAGATACCAATCAGTTGGTGGCTGGCCATGGCAGGGTGAGGAGAGCTGTGCCAGTTGTCGGCACAGGTCAGGATGGGGGGTGCAGGGTGGTGGGTTACTGGCTAAGGGGCTGGGAGTACACCACACTATGAAACAGGAATAATTTTTCTTTATTTCTAACATTGATTAGGGCTGGAGGAGCCCCTACACTATAGAAAAGTGGATCATGTTTTTCATTATTCCTAACAGTGACCATGGCTGGGAGGGGGGTCACTACACTATGGAAAAGGGGATTGTGTTGTTTGTTATTCCTATCAGGGATCAGGGCTGGGGAAGGGGTCCATGCACTATGGAAAAGGGGATCGGGATTATATTTTTTGTTACAACAGTGATCTGGACTTGGAAGGGGGGAACATGTACCTGGCCCTAGACTGTATGCAAGGTATAAACCGAATCCGTGCATAGTTAAAGCAGGGTTTCAAATGCATAACTATGCGCTGGCACTGCCGGCCATAGTTATGCTTGGGGGGGGGTTCAACATTGTGATGCGCGGCATATGCATTAGGGACTCTCATTTGCATAGTAGCATCACAATATTGTGATGGCGTGTGAGGAGGAGGACCATGAAAAATAATCTATCCTAAATAGATACTTCTGCTCAGTATTTACTAGGAAACACAGAAGGAGCAGGACAGAGAGCTGTACCAGTTAAGGCAGAAAGAAGCAGGGAGGGAAGTCAGAATAGCAAAGGCCCAAACTGAGGAAAAGATAGCCAACTCAGTTAAGAAGGGGGATAAAACCTTTTATAGGTACATCAGCGAGCGTAGAAAGACAAAGGGAGGGATAGTGAGGCTGAATAGAATGAACGGTGGGTGGGCAGAGGGACAGTGAAAAGCAGGAATACTGAACGAATACTTCTGCTCAGTATTCACAAAAGAGAGGGGAAGTGCCTAATCCAATTAACAGAAGCACTCCTGATAGGGGTCGATCCCAGTCCTTTCACAGAAGAAAGGGTTCTGCAAGAACTCCTAAAACTGAAGGTGGACAAAGCAATGGGTCCTGATGGAATTCATCCCAGAATTCTAAAAGAATTAAGGAAGGAACTAGTGAAACCACTGGCTACTCTTTTAATAAATCATGGGAGGATGGTGCGGTACCTGAGGACTGGAGGAAGGCGGATGTGATTCCCCTTCACAAAAGTGGGACCAAGACAGAGGCAGGAAACTACAGACCTGTCAGTCTGACCTCTGTGGTAGGGAAAGTGATGGAGTCACTTCTGAAGGAAAGAATAGTTGAGTACCTAGAGGTCAGTGGAGCACAGGATCCAAGGCAGCATGGGTTCACAGTGGGAAGGTCATGTCAGACGAATCTAATAGATTTCTTTGACTGGGTGACCAAAGTAGTAGACCAGGGAGGGCTGTGGACATGGCCTACCTAGACTTTAGCAAGGCATTTGACACAGTCCCACAAAAGATTGATAGTCAAATTAACCAGCCTGGGAGTGGGTCCCAGGGTGGTAGCCTGGGTAAAACATTGGCTGGACAACAGGACACAGAAGGTAATTAAATGGAGTCCACTCTGAAGAAAGGGCGGTTACTAGTGGGGCACCGGAGGGTTCAGTATTGGGTCCAGTCCTTTTAATGTCTTCATCAGTGACATTGCAGAGGGACTGGAAGGAAAAGTATGCCTTTTGCAGATGACACAAAGATCTGCAACAGGGTTGATACAAGGAGGTGTGGAAAGGATGAAAAGGGACTTGGCAAGGTTGGAGGAATGGTCAGACATATGGCAGCTAGGATTCAATGCAAAAAGTGCAAAATAATGCACCTGGGAAACAAGAACCCAGGGAAGAATACACAATGGTGGAGAGGTAGTAACAACAACAAAAAAGGAAAGGGACCTGGGGGTAATCATATCAGATGACCTTAAGGTTAGCAAGCAATGTGAGAAGGCAGTAGGGAGGCCGGGGGTATACTGGGATGTATAGGGAGAGGTATCAGCAGCAGAAAACAGGAAGTTGTTATCCTCTGTACAGACAGTTGGTGAGACCCCATCTGGAATACTGTGTCCAGTTCTGGAGACCCATTTCCCAAGGACATAGACAGGATAGAGGCAGTCCAGAGGAGGGCAACTAAAATGGTGCAGGGTCTGCAAGAAAGCCGATGAGGAGAGACTAAAGGAGCTTAATATGTATACCTTGAGGAAAGAAGGGAGAGGGGGGACATGACAGAAACTTTCAAGTACCTCAAGGGAATCAACAAAGTCCAAGAGGGTAGCATCTTTCAGAAAAAGAGACTTGCAAGAACAAGGGGACACAATTTAAAGATAGAAGGAGGGCGGTTCAGGGGCAAAGTGAGGAAGTATTATTTCACAGAGAGGGTAGTGGATGCATGGAACAGCCTTCCTGAGGAAGTTGTGGGGTCTAAAACTGTGGGAGAATTCAAGAATGCATGGGACAGACATAAGGCAATTCTTGTGGGGGGCAGGAAGATATAGGCTGTTGGTTAACTAGGATCTGCGGCCTATCCTGTAAGAATGAAATGGAGCAGACTAGATGGGGCCTACTTGGTCCTTATCTGCCCGTCAAGAGTCTATGTTTCTATGTTTCTGAAGTTAGGGCAGGGCCCATAGCTCTGCACCATGGACACAGGGGGGAGGGAGGTGTGCACTAGTCCTTTCACAAAAGAAAGAGTCCTACAAGAGCTTGATAAGCTCAGGGTGGACAAGGCAATGGGACCTGATAGCATACATCCCAGGGTACTAAAGGAGCTAAGGGTGGAACTAGCAGATCCATTAGCAGAACTGTTTAGTGAGTCTCTGAGCACAGGAGAGGTTCCAGAAGACTGGAGTAGGGCTCATGTGATCCCGCTCCACAAGAGTGATAGCAGGAAGGAGGCAGGGAACTACAGACCAGTCAGTCTTACCTCAGTAGTGGGCAAGATTATGGAGACACTCCTGAAGGAAAGGATACTGCAACACCTGGAATCCATAGGAGCACAGGATCCAAGACAGCTTGGGTTTACAAAAGGAAGGTCCTGTCAAACTAAACTCACAGATTTCTTTGACTGGGTAACCAGCGTGGTGGACCAAGGGGGAGCAGCTGATGTTGCCTACCTTGACTTCAGCAGAGCTTTTGATGCTATTCCACATAGAAGATTGATTAATAAGCTGGGTAGGCTTGGGGTGGGTCAGACGTTGGTCAACTGGGTGGCAAACTGGTTGACGGGCAGAAAACAGGGAGTGATGGTAAACGGTATAGTCAGAAGAAATGCAAGTCACAAGTGGGGTACCTCAGGGATCAGTCCTGGGGACAGTGCTCTTCAATATCTTCATGAGTGACATTGCAGATGGACTGGAGGGTAAGGTTTATTTGTTTGCAGATGACACCAAGATCTGCAACAGAGTAGATGATCCAGATGGTGTGGGCAGAATGAGAAGAGATCTGAATAAACTAGCAAAATATTAGGAAGAGTGGCAACTGGGGTTTAACACAAAGAAGTGCAAGATCATGCACATACTATTTTTTTTATGTAGTTATTTAACCAGGTGAAACACACTAAGCTGAAAGCTTTTTTACTGGTGCAACCTGGGAGCACAGGGAAGTTAAGTGACTTGCTCAGGGTCACACAGTCTGCAAGTGGAAGCTGTGAGATTCAAACCCAGGTCTGGTCTGCTGGATGTCACCAGATTTGCAGGTCAGAGCCTTAAACCTCTGTGCTATACTGCCTCCCTAATAGACATAGGGAAGAGAAACCCTGAAGCCACCTATAGGCTGGGAGGGGAGTTGCTGGCAGTCACAAGGGAAGAAAGAGACTTGGGCGTCATCATCACAGATGACCTGAAATCACCCAAGCAGACCTCTAAAGCAGTAGGTTAGGCTAGAGGGATGTTGGGGTGTATTAGTAGGTGCATCACAAGTCGGAAGAGGGAGGTAATAATCCCTCTTTACAAGACACTGGTTAGGCCCCATCTGGAGTACTGCCTGCAGTACTGGAGGCCACACCTTCATAAGGACATTAACCAAATTGAGGCAGTCCAGAGAAGGGCAAACAAAATGGTGCAGAGACTGCATCAGAAAACATATGAGGACAGATTAACTGATCTCAATATTTATACCCTAGATGAAAGGAGAGAGAAAGAGGTGATATGATTGAAACATTCAAACACCTTAAGGGCATTAGCAAGGTGAAAGAGTCTAACATGTTTCAATATAAGAAAAATAGCAGGACAAGAGGACACAGCATGAGATTAGAGGGAGGCCGATTAAGGGGTAATGTGAGGAAGTTCTTTTTCACAGAAAGGGCGGTGGATTCATGGAATGGCCTACCTCAGGAAGAGGTGGATATGAATACAGTGCAGGGCTTCAAACAGGCATGGGATAGGCTTAAGGGAGCAATACAGATCAGTATGAATAGATAGGCCATTGACAGAGCAAAGGCCAATTGCACATTCATAAGGTAGAAAAAGAAATGGTCAGACTGGATGGGCTTTGCAGTCCTTATCTGCCATCAACTTCTATGTTTCTATGTTTTGTGTGTGACAGCATAGTTGGGGGTGTGTGACATATTGGTGGTCTTTGAATATGGCCATGCCCCTGAAGGCCTGCGCAGCTCCAGAGATGCGCAGTGCATCCAGGGATGTGCCATGTATCTCATCTGAATATGGGGCCCAAATTCTGTAAATTCCTGAATTTTTCTGTAGTGCAAATAAAAATTGAACATGCTGCTACATGCCATCACATGGTGATTCACAGTGTCTTAACAACCCCAAACACTCCTGTTGTAACACACTTTGTGTTAATTATGCAAAGTCACAATTCACACTAATTCTGTGAATTCTTGAATTTTTCTGTAGTGCCACAAAAAATTGGATATGTTGCTACATGCTGCCACATGGTAGTTCACTGTGTGTAACTGCCCCCGAACACTCTTGTTGTAATGCACTTTGCTATAATTGTGCGTAAATAACAATTCAAGATTTTTTTCCAAAAGTTAAATTGCTGGTGGAGCAGCTGATACATTTCGGGAGCCCCTGCTAACACGTGATGCCTCCTCTACCTACCTCCTCTAATCAGAAGGCTGCTGTCTTTATTTTCAGACACATGGCTCAAGCAGTCCTTCCATGCTGTGGTCCTTCTGTATTAAGGGCGATAGTGTAAAGGGCAAGAAGGAAATCTGCCTGGGAGTCAGTCAAGGGAGGCTGCCTGGGGCCAGCCATGCTGCTTGTCTACTGTTTGTATAAAACCTCGCTCCTCAGTCTTATTTATGCGAGTATTGCACACTAGGCTGTGACATTACTTGCCACTCCTTATGCTTGTGCTGGGACTCTAGACTGATAATGTTTGTATACTGTTTGTAACTTGTACTAGGTGAGTTCCTAAACAATGCCTATGCAAATAATCCTAAAATGTTAAGATTTCACATCATGTAGCTGTAACACTGTTTACAACCATGTCAAAGATGTTCTTTTAATTACTGCCTGTTTTTTTAGATTGAATTTGCAGCATTTTGACTTTGCAACAGTATTTCCCTATACACATTATCTGGGTGTTAACTATAGTGAAATGTTATGTGTTCACCTTGTTTAGCGCTGTTGTTTATAACTATGCCAAAGATGTTTTTCCAATTGCTACCCTGTTTTTTTAGACTAAATTGCTGCATTTTGTTTTTGCAACAGTATTTCCCTAGACTCCTTATGTGGGTGTTAGCTATACTGTTTTTGATAAGCCTGAATCACTGTAGTTATATTATAGTGATAGATAATCTCTAGCTAGATAACCCCTGTGCAAGTAAATTTTGTGCTGCGTTCTGGTTATCCTCAGCTGGCTGACTGTTCCATCATGCTCTTTAGGTGTCATTGCGTCCACTTAACTCTGTCAATATGGGGTTACTAGTAGGGAATTTTTGCTTGCTCTGCTGCTATGTGGTGCCCTTTATATGTCAGACTCATTCACCATACAGGTAACACATAATGCTGAGTCCCTGATTTCAGTGGATTTTGCCATATGTAACTATTTGTTCCACTATAAACCTACTATGTGAATCCAGCTCCTGTTGCCACCCCACTGTATAATAAAGATGACTTTCTTTCTTAGGAGGCAGCACTGGAGTGGTACTTACACTAATTTTTACCTGAAGTGCAGTCACCTCATATACCTGGCACTCATTTACCTCCTATCATTTGATGATGTTGAGCTTAATCCAGGTCCCACTGCAGCTACTGTATGCTTTCCATCCCATGCTGTGGCATACTGTCAAGGGCCTAACAAGTGTTCACATTAAGATAAGAATCTTAGGGCCTGATTTTCAAAGCCACCTGTGTCGGACGCAGCTTGCGGCAAAGTATCAAAGAACTGTGGAGGAAAACAGCAACCCCTTCCCCCACATACACACTCACACACACACACACACACACACACACACACACACACAGCTCTCTGACAGCTTCATCACCCAAAACCCCCTGGCCATAGCAAATGCCTTAAATGCAACATTCTCTGACCTTAGCAGTGTCCTCTCCCTTAACTTCTTTACCCCCCCCGGCACCTGCACTTACCCATTTACCACCCCAACATCCCCCTCTTCTGTCTCCGTATCATCTACATCTGGGAGGCTAGGAGTTACCTCCACAAAAACCTTAGTAAGTCACACTGTAGTGGTGACTCCCTAGACTTGAAACTCCTCTGATTCACCCTTGATGAGGTCCTACTCCCCCTTACCAAAATACTGAACAGGTATCTTTGTCTCTGCTAATTCCCTGCACTCTGGAAATGTGCTGTAATTACCCCTATCCTAAACAAGCATTTGTCAATGCTGAATGTTGATTGTGTTGTTCTGTTGAGCTCGCTCAGTGGCCCTGTGTCACTGGCTCAGTGTGTTTGCCCCAGTGCTGCAGGATGCTCTTTTGTACTGGGCTGGTGCATGCGTTGGCACCTTGTTCTGATGAGGAAGAAATCCACAGCTGTCCTGACAGAGCTCCATTGAGGTGGCTCACTCCTCCTCTTGTCACTCGCTCATTCTGTTTCTCCTGGCACTGCAGGCTGCCCTTTTGTACTGGGCTCCTGCCTGTGTTGGTGGCTTTTT
Source organism: Neoceratodus forsteri (assembly GCA_016271365.2). Taxonomy (NCBI): domain Eukaryota; kingdom Metazoa; phylum Chordata; order Ceratodontiformes; family Ceratodontidae; genus Neoceratodus; species Neoceratodus forsteri. Next base: position 84,264,323 of record CM057453.1, read on the forward strand.
ATAACCCACAAAGAAATCCACAGCTGTCCCGACAGAGCTCCGTTGAGGTCACTCACTCTCCCTGTCTCATTCAGTCATTCTGGCTCTCCTGGCGCTGCAGACTGCCCTTTTGTACTGGGCTCCTGCCTCTGTTGGCGCCTTTTTCTTCCCACAAAGAAATCTGCAGCAGTCCCAACAAAGCTCCGTTGAGCTTGCTCACTCCCCTTCTTTCACTCGCTCATTCTGTTCTGCCGGTGCTGCAGGCTGCCCTTTTTTACTGGGCTCCTGTCTTCGTTGCTGCCTTCTTATGTCCACTAAGAAATTTGCAGCAGTTACAATACTGCTCTGTTGAGCTCACTCACTCACTCATTCTGGTTTTCCTGCCACTGCAGGTTGCCCTTTTGTTTATTTATTTATTTATTTATTTGAACATCAGTTTAACAACCTTTGAGCCAGAGGCTCATTTACAAAGGTACCTCGTCACATGAAGGACAGACAGTGGCACAGAAGACAACAGATAATACAAGTTCAAGCAAGTATCATAACAGGCACAGTTGGTTCCAATGCAAGTGTAGAGTAAATAGACAGGATGAGAGTTAGTGGGGAGAGATGTAAAGGAGAATGGGGGTAAGAGGGAGTGGGGACTAGAGAGCAGATGGAAAGGGAGAGCAGGGGTGGAGGAGTGGGGGAGTGCTCATGATGGTGTCTGGGGATTTTTTTTTTTTTACTAATTTACTTTTGTACTGGGCCCCTGCATGAATTGCTGCCTTTTTCTGCCCTCAAAGAAATCTGCAGCAGTCCCAACAGAGCCCCGTTGAGCTCACTGAGTCCCCCTTCCTCACTCGCTCATTCTGTGTCTCCTGGTGCTGCAGGCTGCCCTTTTTTACTGGGCTCCTGCCTGCATTGGTGGCTTTTTCTGGCCAGAAATTAATCTAAAGCAGTCCCAACACAGCTCCACTGAGCTCGCTCACTTCCCCTCTGTCACTCTCGCATTCTGTTTCGGGTGGCGCTGCAAGTTGGCCTTTTGTACTGGGCTCCTGCCTGCATTGCCGCATTTTCTGCCCACAAAGAAATCTGCAGCAGTCACGCTATATCTCCGTTGAGCTAGCTCAGTAACGCTCTGTCACTCGTTCGTTCTGTGTCTCTTAGCGCCGCAGACTGCGCTTTTCTATGGGGCTCCTGGCTGCATTGGCACCTTTGTCTGTCCACAAAGAAATCTGTTGCTGTCCCGACCAGAGCTCCTTTGAGGTCATTCAGTCTACCTCTCTCATCGCTCATTCTGTTGTCCTGGTGCTGCAAGCTGCCCTTTTGTTCAGGGCTCCTGCCTGCATTGGTGCTTTTTTCTGCCCACAAAGAAATCCCAGCAGTCCTGATAGAGCTCCGTTGAGCTCACTAAGTCCCCTTGTCTCACTCACTCGCACTGTTTCTCCCACCGCTGCAGGCTGGCCTTTTGTACTGGGCCCCTGCCTCTAATGATGCCTTTTTCTGCCCACAAAGAAATCCACAGCAGTCCTGACAGCGCTTTGGTGAGTTCACTCACTCCACCTCCCTCACTCGCTCTCTCGTTCTGTTTCTCCTAGTGCTGCAGGCTGCCCTTTTGCACTGGGCTTTTGTGTTGGGGCCTTTGTCTGAACACAAACAAATCTGCAGCAGTCCCAACAGAACTCAGTTGAGCTCGGTCACTCCCCCCTCTCACTCGGTTGATCTTAATCTGTCCCAAACACTGATGTCCCAGAGTGACCGTGCTATTATCCGGCAGAAGTGCAAACACATATTTTAGCCAGGATGTGAAAAATGACAGCTGTAGTGTTCATAAGGAGTTGTGAAAAAATGCCACTGTTGAAAATGTGGCTTGACAGTATTACAAATTTGCGAAGTTACACGGGTGCATGGAAACAGTTCAACGCACGCTTGTAACACAGTCATGTTATGGACTTTCGTCACCAAATTTTCAACATAGGGATTTTTGGACCTCTGCTCATGAACAGTGCCACTGTCATTTTCTTAATCTGTCCCGAACACTGATTTCCCATAGTGACCACGTTATTCTGCGCCGGAACTGTGAAAATACATTTTGGTCAGGATGTGAAAAATGGCAGCTGCACTGCTTATAAGGAGGTGTAAAAAAATGGCACTGTTGGAAATCTGGTGTGACAATATTTCAACTCTGCGAAGTTACAATGGTGCACGGAAAGTGCACAATGCACACTTGTAACACAGTCAATTGATGGGCTATCATCACCAAAATTTCAACATAGGCATTTTAGGACCTCTGCTCATGAACAGTATCATTGTCATTTCCTTAATCTGTCCCAAACAGTGATTTCTCACAGAGACCGCTCTATTTTGCGCCAGAAGTGCAAAACCACATTTCAGCCAGGATGGGAAAAATAATAGCTGTAATTTTCATAAGTAGGTCTGGGAAAAGGGCAATGTCGAAAATCTGGAGTGAAAATATTAGAAATTCGCAAAGTTACGAGTGTGCATGCCAACTGCACAATGCACGCTCGTAACACAGTCATTTTATGGGGCATCGTTAGCAAATTTTCAACATAGGCATTTTAGGACCTCTACTCATGAACAGTGTCACTGTCATTCTCTTAATCTGTCCTGAACACTGATTTCCCACAGCGACCACACTATTCTGCGCCGGAAGTGCAAAAACACATTTTGGCCAGGATGTGAACAATGACAGCTATACTTCTCACACAGAGGTGTGACAAAATGTAAATACTGAAAATCTGGTGTGAAAATATTGTAAATTCGTTAAGTTATGAGCGTACGTAGCAACCGTGCAATGCACACTCATGAAACAGTCATTTTTTGGATTTTTTTCCACCAAATTTGCAACATAGGCTTTTTGAGAGCTCACCTCATGAACACTGGCACTGTCATTTCATTAACCAGCCCTGAAGGGTGATTTCGCACAGTGACCGTGAAACCACCTTTCGGGGCTGATTAACACCATGACATTTCAAGAATTCATGAGAAGGGGTCCCAAAAACCCCATGTTGAAAATTTGGTGAAAAAATTCACAAAAATGCCCGAGATATGCACTATTGTTGAAAAAACCCTATTTATTACATTATACAGCTTACCAGCATTTCCTCAGTTCACAGTCGGCTTTGAAGAGTGCAGAGATGTTCGCTGTCCACCTAAGATCATTGCTGAGCTTTGGAGGTAAGTAGGGGTGGGGTGTGTGGGAGGTAGGGTGCACAGTGTGTGGGTGCGAGTTTGCTGGGGGGCAGAGGCGGCGGGCGCCGGACAGTTTTCTTTCAGGGCAAAAAAAAAAAAACGTTGCAGGACCGTTTTCTGTTCACAGGGGTATCTGGCATGCTGGGGTGGGCTCCCAGTGTGCCAGCAGAAGGCAGGGGCAAGCAGTAGCTGACGGAGAGATTGGGCACTCCCATCATCAGGAACAAAGCGGTGATTATTATGCCAATGGGGATTGGGCACCCGTCGGCAGAAAGAAAATGGGGGTTCATTATGCTGATAGGGATTGGGCACCCTGTCGGCGGAACAAAACTCATGGGGGTCATTATGCCAATGGGATTGGGCACCCGTCGGCAGGAACAAAATGGGGGTTATAGAATGCCGGCCGGGGAGTGGGCTCTCCGTCGGCAACAAGTAAACACGGTGGGGGGGAGGGGGTTATATTGTTTGTAAACACGGTGGAAAGTCGCTGTCATGTTCACAAACAATATCAGGAGGTTTCACATCCTGCCCTGCAATGACGGGTCACTCCACCATTGCAGCGGATGGCTGATGCTGCAATGACGAGGTGGCCCCTGATTGCAGCGGCTACTTTTTTAGAAAGTTGTGGCACGCTGGCTGAACTAGTGTCAGGAGCAGCGTGCCACAGCATTGGGGGATGGAGAACAAGCCTCTACAGGCTGTGGGGGCATTGAGCACAGCAGTGCCACGCCTCCACAACCTGCTTTTAGAGAAAGCTGACGCAATATGTTTCTTGCGCATGCGCGCAATCAACATAAAAATGGCAACTGCACCTCCCCTAATAACTACAGTTCCATCTCCCTTCTCCCCCCCATCTCCAAGGCTCTTGACCAATTGACAGACTACCTATCTAAGCACAACCTGCTGTATCCTGAACAGCATGGTTTCTGGTCGGGCCAGAGTACTACCACTGCCTTCCTAGAATACTCTTATATCCATAACACCCTTGAGCACGGCCATCTACATAGACCTCACAAAGGCATTTGACACTGTCAATCACGATCTCCTCCTTGACTCCTTACCCTCCCTGGGACTGTCCACTGAAACCATTTTCTGGTTCAAGGACTACCTCTTCGACAGATCCTAGCACATTAAGATGAACTCCACCTTTTCCACTAGCCTCCCAATCCACTCTGTGGTACTTCAAGGCTCCATATTGGTGCCCCTCATCTTCAGCCTCTTTCTTAACTCCCTGCTGATCTCCTGCTCTGGTAAACTCCTGCTCTATGCAGACAACATTGTGATTTATTGGTTCCACCCACACCCTGAATCCCTTCAACTAGCCCTCCAAGGCTTCTTCACAGAAGCTGAATCATGGTTCTCTACCCACCATCTTATCATAAATTACAAGAAAACTAAGTATATGATCTTTGCCCACTTGCAGAGCCCCCTTACAGATCTCTCGCTGACCATCCTTAATGCACAAGACTCCACCATGGAACAGGTGTCCACCTTCAAATACTTAGCAATTACTCTGGACACCTCCCTTAACTACCATGCCGATATCCACCTTTTGTCTACTATCATTATCTCCCATCTCAGGATCCTCTACTGGCACAAACACTGCCTCCCTCTGGAAGCCATCTGCTTAGCTGTATCATCCTCTGTTCTTTCCCTTATAGATGATGTCATTGTCATATATTTTATTTTATTTGTTTATTTAGGGAATCAGAAATACCTTTGAGTCAAAGACTCCTTTACAAAGGTTCCATGTCATGTATAATGCTTACAGAGCTAAAACAAACAATTTGAGCAGAAACAAAGTAATACAGGGAAATGTTACAGACTTAATATATGGCTCTGCTGACCCCACTGCTTTTCACTGAATCAAAGTTACCCTAAATAAAGCCTGTTGACTGATCAGAGGCTGTGACAGATGGACCCACACCTGTGAGCTATACAAGTTCGCTAACTTGCTAACCTTCAAGGGGAGACTTAAGTACCACACCTGCTTTCTTGCCAAGAAAATCTTCCTTTTACAAGCCCCGCCTGGATTACATTATGTCATCCAACCTTCCCCTCTGGCTAGGGCCTCCAGAAGCTCCACCAGGGCCTCCCTCCTAGTTCCCCACTATAGTACAGCCTGGATCAAAGGTCCTTCCTCTACAGAGCTGCCCTCTGGCTAAATGGTCTTCCTGCTCCCATATCACTTGAACCCAAGCTAGGCTGCTTTAAATCGAACCTTAGGACTCTCCTCCTTGACTCCTCTGTCTGCGACTGCACCTAACCACCTCTGGCTCTGCTCTTCCTTCCTCCCCTATAACCTATTCTTGTGTTATCAATAACGCTGGGTCCTCTATAACTCTAAGATGTTTGCTTTTGATCCCCCTCTGTATGCTTTACAATTTAATTTTAATCATAATGTAATGCTTTATCCTTGAATGTATATACCTGCCATTGTTTGTTTTCTACTGTATTTTGATGTGGAGCCTTTGCAAAAGAGTCTTTGACTCAAAAGTTTGTAATTTCAATCGTTAAATAAAGTAGGGTCTGCATCTAACACAGCCATGGCAGGGACAAAAGGCTGCATTTTAGAAGGTCTGCCACTTGTGACAAACCTTCTGGAGTAGTTGCAACATGTGGTCCTGCACCAGGAAGTGGGACACAGTGGGAGACTGTGGTGCAGGGCTGAGATGCATCCCAAGATGAGTGGGCAGGGGCAGCTGAGTTGCCCCAAGGAGCAGAAAGCCTAGAAGTGGGGCATTGCCAGGATACTGTCACCCCCACTTGGTCCACACACCCCAATTCATGATGGCTGCAAAAACATACCTGGAAACCCTGATCATACTCCCTGGTTATCTAGTGGCCCCCCACCCTCCCCACTCTGTCAGGCACTGCTCACCCACCTTGCTTCCCCTTGTTTAGACCTCGATGCTGTGACTGGCACTGCTCTCCACTCACCACCTCGGCCGGCTGCAGAATGCGCTATCAGGGATTGTGTACCCGTATATAGTACTGCGCTCCTGGACAGTGCATTCTGCCAACTCAAATGGTGAGTAAGCTATTGCGGTCACAGCATTGGGGTCTAAATGAGGGAAAGCAGGATGGGTGAGCAGTGCCTGACAGGTTGGGGAGGGTGGGGGGCCACTAGACCACCAGGAACATAATTACTCCACTGCAGTTGGGTGTGATCCGGGATCAAGGGACACTATCAGACCTGTGTAACATTATTGGCAGATTAGATTGGGAACTGCTGGGGGTGCTATTGGGCTGGGGCAGGTGTATCATTGTGGCAGGTGGGATTGGGGATAGGTGGGGGGGGTCAACCACACCACCAGTGCGTATCATTATGCATTGAGAATGGGGGGGCACTAGACAACCAGGAATCTGATTAATACAGGCATTTGTTCACATCACTGCAAGGGTACCCCGCTGGGTGCCACATCACTGCACCTAATGCCCAGATGACCCTGACACCTCTGCTGCCTCCTCTCATGCCCCTAGTCATCCCCGACTGCCCCCTGCACTATCCCATCCCACTTGTGCAACCAGGTAGATCACCTACTGGCTGGAGTAACTAATGCCCCTTGCAGCGACCCTTTTGAGCTTTGAAGATCCCATTTAAGGGGTTGTGGCAGCCCCACCATGGTGCAAACTCCCATACGACCTGTCTCATGGGGTTGTGTTTTGCAGCCCTGGTGCAAGGGAGCTGTGGTGCAGCGGTGTATGTGTGGGATGCAGGCTGCTTTAGAAAATCATTTTTGACGCAAATGGTGGCACAAGTCACCATTTGTGTCAAATTCCTTTGATGCAAGTCTCTTGCGTTGGTCCAAGTCTTTTGAAAATCAGGCCCTTAGTCTCCAAAATGGATGAGCTCACTGCAGGGGTCACCCACTACTAGCTGGATGTCTAAGGGATATCAGAAACATGGTTAAACCTACTATTCCTGATAAACTGTGTGGAAGTTTGGGATATGTTCTTATTGGATGTTATCACCCTGGCCCTAAAAAAGGAGGTGGCATGCTGGTATATTACAAATCTTATTTTAATTTAATGGCTGCTAGTCACCCTTTCCTTCTTGAATACCCCATCGAATATTACTATGGTGTGCTCACTCTGGGTGGTGTAAAAAAGCACCACCTTTTCAATGTCTATATCCCTCCAATTGGAAATGCAAACTTGCTCTCCTTGACCAAGTAAGTCTATTGGTTCAGTAGTCAAGAATAATGAGTTCATGGTATTTGGTGACTTCAGTATAAACTGGCTTGGTGACTATAATGAAAGAGTGATGCAGGCCTTTATTGCACTCAGTCTTGCACAGGTCATCTCAGAGCCCACTAGGTGCTCTAACAATGTTAGTACACAAACCCTTATAGACTAGATACTCACACAGGCTTGACAGGATAAAATGCTGCATGATTCTATGTGATCACGTGCCCATATTTTGCATATGGCATGCCAAGCAGACAAAAGCCCCTCTTATAATTCAGAAGGCTCTCTAACCTAAATTCTGAGCTTTTCAGGTTTGCAGTCTCAAACACACACTGGTCCTACCTGTATGAAGCTTGTGATGTAAATTTAGCAAACTGACTTCTTTACCTAAATGTTCACTGAACCGCAGGATGAATTTGCACCATTCACTAGGAGAAGGGTGCCAGCCCCTGTCTTCAGATTGATGGACCACCCACTACTCACCAAAATCATTCAACATAACAAGAAATGGAATGAGTTAAGGCCTCCTTCTCCTCCCCAAATGATTAGTCTGCCTAAAGAACCTTGGGCTTGATTACAAGATGACTTGCGCATGGTGCAAGGCAAGTTATGATAAACCCCAGGGCATAAATTGTACCTTGCACCATGAGATCTACAAGTCACAATTCCAAGATGCGGCTTGCGCCATGTCACTTCTGGGTTGCACCAAAGGTGGGCTACGCCACCCACTATGTCTGCAACCCTCTGTGGCATGACTCAAGGGTGGGTTACCGCAGCAACTGCACCCATTCCAGAAGGGTGGCTGCCGTAACCCACCTACAGCATTCCAGAACAGCCATTGGTGCAGCAGAGTTAGACCAGCACTTAGCTGGTATAAGGGGCATCCATCCTGGCACAACATTGGATGCTCCCCCTCACAGCACCACGGAACACACATTTATGTGCCCCACATCCCCCCCAGCTCAGTCCTGTCCCCCCCAGAAAATGAAGACCCCAGGTCCATTTCCTGTTGTGTCCCCCCGATTGCCTGTGCCAACTGGCCAGCCTCCCAATGCCTCCTGGTGCTTGTGGGTGTGTTTTGAGGTGGGGGGCTCTGGGGGGCAGTAGATTGCAGGTCATGACTTAAGGCACCCAGGTCCATTGTGCCATTCCCATGGTGCTAGCCTTGTGGCTGCGAAAGTCACAGATGTTGGTGCCGGGGCTCTGCCTGTCCTGGAATGTGGTGCAGGGTCCCTGGCATAGGGCTGCATGGTGCAGCTCACATACACCCGAGAGCTGCGCCATGTGTCTTGTAATCAGGCCCCTTGTGTAATGCCTGCAAAAGAGCAATCAGAAATAATACAAATTCTCTCTGCAAGATACTTTTTAATTCTACTGCCCAAAACCTCAGACGTTTCTGGAAGCGCATTAAAAAGATATTAGATCAGTAAGGGGATTATTACCCCTCTGACATGGTTTTGAATGGTGTAAACTGCAAAAACTGCACTCCCATAGCCAATGTTTTCAACTTTTATTTGTCAGACCTCTCCTCCTACACCAAGGCCTCCCTGATATTACCTCTTCCCCATCTAGTGGAGATACCCTCCCTGGGCCCCCCAAAACTGTTCTACAGGCCCCATTTTATTTTAAATAGGTCAATTATGCTGAGACTTGAAGACTTCTTTGCAGATCCCTGTTTCTAAATCTGCATGTTCTGATGGTGTGAAGCCCAAACTCCTTAAGATTGCTGCCAAGGAGTTAGTCTCCCTGTTGCTAAATTAATCAACTTATACCGCACGAATGGTGTAGTGTCTGACCAATGGAAAACCTCTCACGTTGTTCATGTTTTTAAAACAGGGGAACCCTAACTATAAAATAATTACAGCCCCAATGCCATCCTTCCTGCTTTGAACAAAATACTTGAAAAGGTTGTGGCCTCACAACTCACAAGTTACCTCTCCACCTGTGACCTCAGATACACCTGCACAACATGGCATTCAAAAAGGTCATAGCACCACCACTGCCCTCCTCACCCTGACCAACAGTATTGTCTCAGTTATGAACACTGGCAGCCTCACTGTTGCTGTCTTTATCAACCTGACGAAGGCTTTTGATATTGTTTGTCAGTCCCTATTCAGTAGCAAACTTGTTAACCTGGGAATCTTGACAACTACTCTCCCCTGGTTTTGTTACTATCTGGCAAACAGGTCCCTCCTAGAGAGGCAAGTATGGGACTTCCCCTTTTGATCCTGTGCCAACTCTGGTGGGTGTTGCTCAAGGCTCTATCCGAGATCCACTTCTGTTTGCTTCACACATAAATTCCATAAACCAAAGCCTGTCCTACTGCTTTGCTATTATCTACACTGATGATCTGGTCCTTTATACCAGCTCCAAAAGTATTGACCAAATAAACAACTACTTAATGCCTTACGTGCTGTCTGTGCACACTTGGTTTTCTGCAAACAAACTGATTCTGAAAATGGCTAAAATGCTGTCCATGCTGTTTGGTATGTCTCCCAGATTAAAAACATGCCATTTCCGTCTACTTATAGCTTATTGTGATGGTACTTTAGTCCCCTCAGTCACCTCCTTCATGTACCTTGAGGTCACACTTGACCCCTTACTAGATTTCTCATCTCGTGTGATGGGAGCCTGCAAGTCAATTAACTCCATGCTGAGTGTCTCCTTTAAATTAGGCTATAACCTTACTCCACAAGCTCACAATGCCATTGCCTGTGGGATGCTCCTCCCCAAGCCCCTGCATGGCATCCCTGTTTTCTCAACTGCCTCTCAATCTACTCTCCTTAGGTGGGATGTTACATACAATAATCAAAGGATACTGGATTAGTGTAATTTCCCACTGTCTTTCAAACTGCTGCATTTCATTGAGACAGTCTGTGTGTAAAGGAAAAAGTCACTCACCAAGGAGATAAAGCTTAATACAAAAATCCTTTCATCCATAAATATGCAATAAAAACTGGATACAAATCCACGGACTTGAATGGCAGTATAAAAACAAACAGTTCCCTAAAATGGTTCACAACGCTACAAGCTCTCCACAACCAGCTCAACTACAAATCACCTGACATGTTTCACTCCACTGAGCTCAGCTCGACTACACATCACCTGACATGTTTTGCTCCACTGAGCTTTTTCAAAGGTGTACGTGTAGGCTATTACCGGTTACTTAAATACACTTCCCCATTAAAGTGACAGTGTTCGATATACATAGGTAAAGATATAGACAAGATTCAAAGCCCACCATTTGTTAAAAAACACATCAGTTCTATATTCATTATCATAAGGGGTATCATAACCTCCTTCTCTCAGTTCAAAACAGTGGTGGCCAGTATAGTGCAGCCAATAACAACAATATGTAGGCACTTATACGGGGCAATGAAGAAGACTGTAAATGTCCATAAATGTACCAAGAACACCCAGTCCTTTATGCCAGTGCAACCTAAAAAATGAAAAAATACATAATTATTAACACAAGAAATAGAAAAGCATATATAAAAACATAATCAAAAACAGCCACCAACACATATTTCTTCATCACCTATTTTTAAGAAACGGTTTAATTTCAGGTTTACCATTAAAGCTATTACCTTCCATGCTTCTAAAAGCATAGATCCAATACTGTTCCTGTTTAAGCAGGAGATTATCCAAATCCCCTCCCCTCAAAGACATTACGGGTTTTTCAAGTCCTAGAAATTCACAGCCATGATCTGAGTGGATTTGTGCTTTTGAAATATGTAATGCTAATGCATTTCTTACATCTTTATTTTCTATTGCTCTACTGTGTTCCCCTATACAGGTTTTAAATGCCCGTTTTGTCTTTCCAATGTACAAAGCCCCACATCTACATAGGGCTAAATATATCAAACCACACGTAGAGCAAGTCATAAATCCTCTGACCGGATGCTCTCTCGGTCAGTGAATGTTTAAACGTTTTAGTATTATGCACCATACTGCAAAATTTACAATTACCGCAACAGTGTCTACCATGTGTTTTATTTGGTAGCCACATGTGGTGCCACTCAGACACTGGCTGGACCGAATGTACTAAACAGTCTTTCAGGCTAATATCTTTTCTATACACTATTTTAGGGCCTTCCTCTGAGAGATCACTTAAACCTAGGTCCTGAAGTGCAATGTGCCAATGCTTTTTCGCTATATTTGAAATCTCCTTTGACTGTGCATTGAAATTGCTAACAAAAAAAGTCTGTACATCACTGTTGAGTAAATCAATGTTTTTCTCTCTCTCCCTTTCAGCAGTTCGTTCCCATCGAGAGCATCTACTTCATCTCTGGCCTTTCCTATGATGTTGCTCAAATAACCCCTTCTCTCAATCTGTTTTCCAGCTCATCTGCTCTCTCTATAGTCATCTACTGTACTACAATTTCTTTTTGTCCTAACAAACTGACCCTTCAAAATGGCCCTAATCACATGTTGTGGATTGCTGCTATTAGCCAACAAAAGGATATTACGATCAGTAGCCATACAGAATAAACCCATAGAGAGTCCCCCAGTCCCATATTTAAAAAATGTCCAAATCCAAAAAATGAATCCTTTTGGTGCTGTAGGTCATACTACATTTCAAATCAAGGTTACTTCATTCAAGATATTCTATAAAATTTTGTAACTCAGCCACTGTTTCTTTCCAACTCAATAGTGCATTGTGTATGTAATGTCTCCATAAATCTGTTTGTTGGAGAAAGGAGTTATTCGGTGACCTAATTACCTTTTCTTCCCATTTCACCATATATAAATTCACGAATTTGGGAGTAAAACTAGTCCCCATAGCAGTACCTTTAATCTGTAAAAAGTACTCATTCTTGTAGAAAAAAGGCATTATATTTCAACACAAAGGATGCCAAATCGACCAATATTTCAGTGCCTGGGTTTCTAACTTCTCTTTTATCCAGAAAACATTTCAAAACACTTAATCCCTCCCCATGGGGAATATTAGTAGAAAGGGTGGTGACATCTAATGTAACCAAAAGGCTATCCTGTGCAATTTCAATGTGCTTATTATGTTAAGTACCTTACCAGCATTTTTTAAATGTGCTGGTGTGGCTCCTAACAAATTTGCTCAAATGAGCATCAACAAATTTTGCCAAAGGCTCTGTAAGGAGTTATTACTCAAAATAATCGGTCTTCCTAGGGGGTCAAATAAACTTTTATGAATTTTAGGGAGATAATAAATAGTAGCCCTAACAGGATGTGTTACACGTAAATTTTCAATCACTTGCTTAGGTAAAAGTTTTCTCTGTTGCAATAAATCGAGATATTTATCAATCTCCTTCTTAAAGGAGAATGTGGGGTCAGTATTTAAATGCATATAGAAATTGGGATCACTTAACTGTCTGTTTGCCTCTCTTTTGTAATCATTACTATTCATGATCACAATTGGTCCACCCTTGTCTGCTGACTTGATGGTAATTTCAGTATTTTTTTCAAGTCCTATCAGAGCCTCGTTTTCTTTCTTACTCAAATCATGGAAGAAATGGTCATCCTGACTTTGATCAAGTTTCTCAACATCACTTTCACAACATTTAATAAATGTTTGAAGTGCAGAAGACATGGGAGGGCAGAAAGTAGATGATAGTTTAAATTGCATGGTAAATGACTCCCTTCTATTGCATTAATACAACCATCCATCTCCTTTGTGTTCTCCTTATGTTTAAAAAAAGATTTTAAACTCAAATTCCTACCCATTCTGTTTATATCGATAATAGTATTGAATGCATTCATTCTTTTAGTAGGAATAAAAGATAACCCCCTCATAAAACCATATGTTCCACATCAGATAACTCCTAATTAGACAAATTAACCACATTTAATGTTGGGCTGTCCCCATTCTCCTTTGTCCCCTCCATTGTCTGCATCTGTATGTATTTCCTCAATTTCCACCCCCTCTTTGTGCCTCCTCTCCTTTTCCTTTTTCTTGGGGGCTCCATTGGGTCTGTCGCTGTCTGCACCATGGCACAAATGGGGGTGGGGGTAGCACCGGGGTAGCACATGTTGTTTCCTCCTCCTCTTCTCCTAAAAAAAAAAAAACATCGGTATTGTTCTCAGTATTTGCACTTGGTATTGCTGAGATCCCTTCTGTGTAGCAAGTTCCAGTTGTTAAACCACCCTCTGGTATATCAGTTTTTAAAGTGGTCCAGTCATAAATTCTTCCTTCTTTATAATTTTTTTCATCTTTTTCAAATTTTGTTTTCTTAATATTTCATATTTTTTCATTATATCTTTTCAAATTTTCTGTGAAGTTATCAGATAGTTGATCAAGCTGAGGGCTTTTTGAAAAGGCTTGAAGGATTTCTTCTTTACTATTAAGTTCTGTTTCAACTTCCCCTTGTATTACAGCATTCATAACCAGAATTAACTCAATATATTATTTTCTTGCTTTTGCACTTATTTTATCCTATTTAGTTTGAAATCCTTCATGACTTGCTCCACAGTTAGGTTCCTTTAATACACAAAGTCCCCTAGGTACTCTTTCAACCTCGAGTTAAGGTTTGAGGCAAATTTCTTCCCACTGCAGTCTCTTTAACTTAAATGCTGTCTTTTCAAATTGCATGAATGCCTGTTTAGCATTATATGGACTGCATAAAATTTCACTGGCATCATTTAAAATATTTGTGCAACTGGTAACGCTTTCTGTATTTCTTAAAACAAGCTGTTTTAGGGAGCCGGTGTCCTGGCTGTGCTCTACCTGCACTGACGTAGCCATGGATAATTACCACAAAAGCAGGAGCACAAATACCAGGCATGGGGATTTTGTGGGAATACCTTTTTCCTAAATTAACCTGTGCAGGCAATAAAAAATAGTTCAAAGCAGAGAAAGGGTATGCCGCACCAGGGAACAATCGTGCCAGTTCAGAAACAATACAGCAACAAGTTCAGGCTAAAAGCCACAGGTACCAGCACCAACCAAAGGACACAGGATTAGTGTAATTTCCCAGTGTGTTTCAAACCGCTGCATTTCATTGAGACAGTCCATGTATAAAGGAAAAAAGTCACTCACCAAGGAGATAAAGCTTAATCCAAAAATCCTTGACTCCATAAATATGCAATAAAAACGGGATACAAATCCACAGATTTGAATGGCAGTATAAAGAACAAACAGTTCCCCAAAATGCTTCACAACGCTCCACCCGCTCCACAACCAGCTCGACTACACATCACCTGACATGTTTCACTCCACTGTGCTTAGCTCGGCTACACATCACATGTGTTTTTTAACAAATGGTGGGCTTTGAATCTTGTCTATATTTTACCTATGTATATTGAACATTGTCACTTTAATGGGGAATTGTATTTAATTATATAATGGGGTATGAATATCCTGTAACCTCATTGGTCAAAACAGATCACTGTAAAAGTTTTATATCAATATAAAAACAAAAAAAAAACAAGTTGAACATTGTATAATAGCAATATACCCTGACAGGGAGTGGGTATATGGGTGGATTTACCATTTCTGGTGTGATTTAGTCACTTGGCTGCACCTCGAACCGAACCACACTAGGCGTGGTAAATCCACCAATATACCCACTCCCTGTCATGGTATATTGCTTAAGTAACAGTTAATAGGCTACACATACACCTCTGAAAAAGCTCAGTGGAGCAAAACATGTCAGGTGGTCACTTTGCCGAAGTGGTCATGCTTAATCATGGTTCAGCTGGATGATGAGAACCAAAAGCCCCTCCGAAAGGTATGAAAAGTAAGAACATTGGAGTTAATTTCAAAAAAGTGCAGGCTTTGATGCAGCAAAATTGGGGTGGAGGGGTTGTGCCCTGGTACCTTAACCATATGTTTCTGTTCGGTCACACACCAGGAGCCATCCCACTAATTTTACTAAATTGTATTGTAAATACAGGGGTTGAGCTTGCAAACCTTTTGTGCTGTGCTGTGTGAGTCACCACAGCAACTGTCAAGATGCATTTTAGTGCCCAGAAAATAAATGTGACTTTTCATGACTGGGAAAATTCTTGTGACACTCAGGAAGGAGATGAGCTCCCAGAAATCTTAGATGTTGCTGCTAGCTGGTGCTGTGCTGTGGGAGCTTCCACAGTAACTGTCAAGATGCACTTTAGTGCCCGGAAAATAAAAGGGAATTCTCATGGCTGGAACAATTTTCACAAAGCCCAGAAAAGAGATGTTCACCCAGAAATCTTACATACAGCTGCTGCTGTACTTTGTAAATGTAGTCTACCACAACTGGATCTAGATGCTGATCTTAGTAGTAGTAAAAATGTTATTCTGATATCAGAACAGGATAACCCAATTTAGTCGAGGCTTGTTTTCAATGGGGTCCCACAGTGCAAAAGTATCAGTTTCACAGGAAAAATAGCTTAATATACAACATAAGCAAACCATACAAGACAGCAACATCTACCGGTATACGCTACATAATAGGTAAAATATACATATCTCAGTTATGACAAGCTTTTGGGGAATTTGTAGCATTTACAAGCCTTGATCTTATGGCATTCCAGGATATTATATTTTTATACAGCCTCAAATGACCTGGCAGACTGTTCCATAACCTAGGACCCACATGAACAAAACTATGTTGGGTTTACTGTTTTCATAGCTGGTACCATATATTTCCTCTGTTGCACGTAATATCCTTCACTAGCACTCTGCTCCTCTAATAATTCTATCATATAGTCAGGCATTTTTTGGAGCTGACAGCGATAAATTAGATGTATTATATGTATATCATATTGTTCCATCAATGCTGTCCAATTTAGAACTCCATAAAGAGAACAGTGATGTGTGTCCCAGGGTGCATCTAGAATAATGTGCGCAAATCTATTTAACATTACATCAAGCCTGCACAATTATCCTCCAGTGGCACCCCATACACAACATCACCATAATCAAATAATGGAATTACCATGGAGTTCACTATTTTAAATATAATATCTGATGATATACAGCTTAATGCTTATATAGGACCCCCAATTTATTTTATGTAAGTTTTTAGTCAACATGTCGGCGTGTATATCCCATCTACACTGGAAGTCTAACCAGATTCCCAGGTATTTATAGGAGTCAACAAGGGTTAGATTACAATTATCAGATGAATTTATATTCAAAGTCAGTTGTTTTTGCATTTTTTTATTAGAAAACATTACTTGTGACTTCAAGGGGTTTAGGACTAAACCATGTTCCTGAAAATAACTTTGCAGTATATTAAATTATTTTTGCAGCTTTTCTTGTATCTAACTAATGGATCTACCTTCTGTGTAAAGTACTCTATCATCTGCATACAAATGGTGCCGGACATCACTCATTAGATATCTGACACCATTTGTTTACATGTTAAACAATACAGGTCCTAACACTGACCCTTGTGGTACCCTGGATTTAATATTCAGATATTTGGATATAAGATTGTTATTTAATCTGACCTGCTGCTGTCTCCCATTCAGATAGCCATGGAACCAAACCAGTGCATTCTGGTTGAGGGCTATAGATCTCAAATTTGCAATCAACACCGTATGATTCAAAGTGTCGAAAGCTTTTAATAAATCTATAAATAAGGCCCCAATCAGGAGGCCTTTGTCCATGGCTACCTGGATATCGGACACAACCTTAACTATCACAGTAGTAGTACTGTGCTGTGCTCTGAAACCTTATTGATATTTGTCATATATTTTATGGCCTTCAAGGTAGCTGTTTAGTTGATAAACTACAATTTTTTGAAATATCTTTGAGGTAACCGGAAGCAATGATATAGTCATGTAATTTCCCATTTCATTTTTTTCCGACCCCCTTTAAATATTGGTATTACTTCTGCCTGTTTCCAGGCTAGAGGGTAGACACCAGTACTCAATGAAAGGTTAAAAAGACCAGCCAATAGTGGGGCTTCCACTGGTGCAGCAATCTTAAGCAAAAAAAACAGGATCCCATCCAAACCTTGGGCCTTATTTGTATTTAGTTTTATTAACTCCTTGAAAACCTGGGACATAGTTATATTTTAAAAACAGAAACCTGGTTTATTATCTTCCCTTTTTTTTTTATCCTTTTTTTTTTGCTGCTGCATACCAGGAATAGTAAGTGTACCGACTTTAGAGGACCCCATGTTTATAAACATCTTGCTTAACATATCGGCTACCTTATCCAAAAGATAATGGAGCACATTGTTTACCATAAAGGTATTTGGGAATTCAGAAGTTCTGTTTCCCTGTAACTTTTTTACCATATTCCAGAAATCCCTGGGATTGTTTGCACTTTCTGCCCTAAAGCCAGATACAAAAAAATCTGCCTTTGCCTTCCTTATTTTTTTGACTTACAGATTACGTGCAGCACAGTATCTATCCCAAAACACTCTCTCACTTTTTTCCCTTAGCTAACCTCCATGCCACATCCCTTGCTTTGTGGTATGTTCTTAGCTCTGCAGTATACCATGGAAAATTATTATTTTTTACTTTCTTAATTTCAGCCGTGGCGAAGGTATCACATACAGACATAAATGCACTATGAAAATAGTGCCAAACACTATCTATGTCAGGGATTAATGTCAGTCCTTCCCAGTCTCTTCCTTCCAGTTCAACCATAAAAGAAGTATAATCCAAATGTTAAAATTTCAATAGGATTTAACTTGCGGTATACACAGTTTCCTGTCTGTTTCTCTAATGCAAAAAGTGACCTGATGGTCACTAAAAGTATCTGGTAGTACACTAAATATTTTACTGGATCTGAAGTAAACATTAAAGCACTTATCGAAAAGAGTAGGGGTGTTTTTATTGACATAAAAAAACATAAACAGCAACACTTTAAAGTAGGATAATCGATAGAACAACACTTTTCCATAACATATAACATAACAAAATCAAAGAGATGTGCAAGTATTACATTGTAAACGCTACGAGAACACAAAAAATCATGAGAAGTAAACTATTAACAAATATCCAGTCCACTTTTAACTCTTATTATTTGAACTTAATAAAGTGAAGAAAACCTTTCCACCATTTACGTAAAGTTCCTGGGGTCACTCTTGAGTCGTCCTGTGTATAAATCAGTATAAGCTCCTTGATGACTAACCTACTTACACAAGAGTAAGGCATTCTCTTTTGATAAAGAACCCATTGAACCCTGGCTTGCCATAAATAATATCTTAGACATCCCAAAATAAGGATAATGTTTCTTATTGAAATTCAGACAAATTCTTGGGATAACATCCTAGAATCAAAATTCATAAGACATATTACATAACCATTTAAATCCCCAAAGCTTTTCTAGGTATGACCATAAACCCACGCATATGAACATCTAAGAAAAAATGTTCCATCGATTCTTCTACATTAATACAATCCAAGTATGGGCACAATCTTCCTGTAAAACCTTGTACTGTATTTCCTCTGACATTCAGTTTCCGTAAAAGATCAGCCACTGCGTCTCCCAATGTTTTTGAGGCATCCTCTTACAGTTTAATTGAGCTAATACACTAGAATTTAAAGTCATAGGACAATTTTAAATCCTGGTTCTGAGGGAAGAGTCAACGACATTAGAAAATGATAAAGCCCCTTCATGTTGTTATTCAAATTACCTGTTTCTGTGTTTTCCATTTGAACAATTTCTGCACGTTGGCCTAAAATATGATGGAATATATAAGTAGCGATTCAGTTTAGGGGCTAGTGTACCAATTCTTAAAGTATTTACCCATTGTTTTCAAGTTCCATGACTCTACTGCCTCTAGTTCTACTTTTTAACCCTTCTTTAATTGAGTTTGATAAAAACAAAGCATGCACAAAAATCACTGGGTCTACCATTCCTAAACCACCCTTATTTTTCATTAAATCGATAGCTCCTTTTAACAGGATTTAAGTGATTTCCATAACATTTGAAAACACACTATATATTCTAGTCTCAAGAAACACAGGAAGTGGAAAAATCATCGCCACATACTGTATTGTTGGAAGAAGAAATTGCTTGATTACCTGAACCCTTTTAATTTGGTCATTTCCACTGTTTCCATCTATTAACCTTTCTCTCTATTTTAATAATGACATCTTCCCAATTTTCAACAGGCATGTTCTGGGAACCGAACAATATCCCTAATATTTTAAGAGGTTTACGGAGATGTTAATACCCTCCTGACACACTTCCTCAGCACCAGTAGCGTCAATAAATAATCCTTTGTTTTATTTAAATTTATTTTGCATTTGATACCTTTGCAAAGGCCTCAAATGCAGTCAAAATGAATTACTGAGGCCTTATCTTCCAAGTATACTACTAAATCATCAGCATAGGCTTGTATCCTTAAATGCAAATCTCTGCCCATTCACTGTAACACCCTTCCAAATCTGTCTCGAAACTATCGCTTGCAAAAGGGGTCTAGAGCGAAAATATAAAGAAGAGGGCTTAGAGGGCAACCCTGTCTAACTCCTGTAGTTAACTTAAAACCTTCCGCTTTCTGATCTTTTAAATATGGAATTACTGTATAATTATCATATAATTTCTCAATTATTTTCACTAATTGCTTTGGAACCCATAATGCTTAAGGGTAAGGAAAAGGAACGGCAAATGAACTCTATCGAAGGCTTTTTCTAAGTCAGCTGCTATTAAGCATCTAGTTGACCCTAACTCAGTAAAATACTCAGTTACATCTCGAATCAACATCAGAGCAGACTGGACTCTTCTATCTGGTAACCCACAATATTGAAAGGGTGAAATAACTTCTTTAGCTAAATTCTTCAGCCTATTATTTAAAATACCAGTAAAGATTTTATAATCAGAGTTTAAAAGAGTGATTGGTCTCCAGTTAGTAATGTTTTGCTTATCCCTGACTTAAATATATAAATCAATAACCCTTCTGTAAAGAGGGATAGATTGTAGCTTTGTCTAAAAAACCTAAATAAGAGACATAGGCACTGACTAAGTTAGTCTGAAAATAATTTATAAAAGTTATTGGAAATCCCATCTATTCCGGGGGAAATATTTAGTTTCAATAACCTAATGGAGCTTGAAATCTCTGTTGGAGTGATAGGTTCCCATACCTCCAATCTCCCAACTAGGTTAACTGGAACTAAAATATCTTTTAAATAGGCGGCCATAGCTGAATTGGGGATTGTTTCAAGAGGCTTCAAAGAGCGGTAATGTTCTACAATCACTTCTCTTAGTTGGGCCACAGAGGATACCAAATTACCATCTGAATCTTTGAGTTCCTCCATTTTCATAGAATCTCTTACCTGTTTACATTTCGAATGGATCCCCAATGGGTGATTTTTTAATTCCATTAGTTAAAATGGCCTGCATGGTTTTCCCTCTATCATACTGAAACTCTTTCATTTTTTCTTTAAGATTAGCAATTTGTTCTGAGTAATCCATCCTAGAAGAATAAGCTATAGTCATAAGCCTCTGTAATTGTTGTCTTAAACCTAAATAGTGCAGGAATTTGTCATTCTTTGCTCTAACTCCTTGCAATTTAAACCATTTCCTTAAGTCCGATTTAGTCTCTAACCACCAATCTCCCAAATCTGAATATAAAAGGCTACTGATAACCTGGCTCTTAATAGGTATCTCACCCCAGCTTGTATATAAGGGAGTTCTAATGAGGAGTTATTGAGTTTCCATCTAACTAGCCTTTTTTCTTGCCTGTCTGAAAAGCTAAAAGAACTTAATAGAAAGGAATGGTCCGAGAATTCACTAGGAAATATTTTAAAAGATTCTATTTGCATATTAGGTGACACTAACATATGATCTATTAGAGAAAATCTCTTCCCCTTTTTAAACGAAAAACCTTCTCCAACCTGTAAAGCATTATGACAGTTCAAGAGTCCAGCACTTTTTATAATTTTACTTAAAGCATTAGAGTCACAGTATGTTTTTTTATTTTTTACTAGCATGGCCAAATGGGACAATTAAAGTCTCCATAATACTCTAACTGTTGTTAATAAAAAGGCTGTACTGATTTAAGACAATTAACTCTACCTGCTTTTGTTTGGGGTTATAAATGTTGATAAACCTATAGCTTAGCCCTTGCCACTTCCCATCGATAATCAGGACCCTTCCTGGTATTAGATCTATCAAATTGTGTAACTGGAAGTCATATGAATTAAACACTATTCCTATACCATCTACGGAATCTTCCCCAAATGACCAAAATGAAGGGCCCCAAAACCAATCTCTTTTAAATGCCACCAACTGATCTATGGAATACATCCATGTCTCTTGTAAAAACAAACAGAAACAGGAAATTCATGTATATAATGAAAGAGGGCTTGTCGCTAACCATATTTAATAAGCTATGAACATTCAAAGAACCCCAAACCAACCTCATTAACCTTTTAAGTATTTAAATCATTGTTTTTCCTCTTTTCTTTTTTTATCCTTGTAATTGTCCGTGATTTGTGACCTGGTTGAAAGTGAGGATTTTGAGAGTCTGAATCTTCAACCTCTATTCTCAGTGTTACCCCAAGAGGAAAACAGAGCCGATATGAGTTACTGGTATCAATCTGTTCCACTGGGGGGGGGATTTTTGATAGTGAATTCGTAAAGATCTTCTTTGGGGCAATACAGTCACTGGTTTATCAACGGCGGCTGCCACCACCACTCAAGATCTGAGGACCCCTTCCGTGATAACACACTGGAGGGAAATCTGAGAGGTTAGGGGGACCCATGTTGCCCTTAACTATCTTAACCATTTCTGAGGATATCTCACTCTGATCCTCCCACTTGGTGAGTTTAACTTTTTTGTTCAACACCTTCCTTTTAAACCCCTTTCTTTCCAATTTCTCTCTTGCCTAGAGGGAGTTTCATCTGATTTGTTGCAGGGAGGGGGCAGTATCCTGGAGAGTAGCTTTAACCATGGATTCTTGGGCTTTTGAATAAAACCTCAGAATTAGAACAAAAGATTTTTTTGGGCAGCCCAAGGACATAGTTTGAACACATGGCCTTTAGTTTCGCATAAATCACAACTTGATAGATTGCTGCAAAACATGGTTAAATGTCCTACCTCCCCAATTATCACAACGGGCTGTGATCGCAATACACTTGAAAGGTGCGTTCTAGCCCCACACTTATAACATGCACGGGCTGCCGCTGTAAAAACATACCCCTATCTCTTTTCCTAACAAAAGGAGTTAGGTATATGTTCAATTCCAGCCTCTGTTTGCCTTAATTTAACTTTATACTTCCATCCTCCAGTCCAGAACCCTCTGTATCTAAAATAGGCTCTGGCTCACTTAGTACTTCACATTTTTTTTAACCAAAGGTTATGTCTTCCACCCATACCCTTCATTTCGAACATAACTGTAACAAACTTAATCAGGGGTTTTGAGAGGTATAACAATAAAGGGTGTCCACATAGGAGAATACTTAACTTGACCATACTCTAACCCAGAATACTCTAAAGCCTGTTGAGAACGTAAAACTTATGTCATAATTGTCCTCCCTGAAATATTAATGAAAGCATAAACATCCTGAGGGTGAAATGCAGTGAGTCTTTCAACAAGGTTTTCCCCACATAATGCCTATCCGCCTAGTTTCTAACCTCCTTTATACCTCAGCCTCACAGCATTACGCCTAGGGGCTGCTTCCCTATGGGAATTTGAGAAAGTTCAGACATCAATGGCTTCTGTGAGAGGGAGGGGGAGGTTGTACAGTGACCTCATCTGTACTAAACCGAATGGGCTCCTGCAAGAGAATTTCCTCCCTTTCTGCTGCTGGCCACCTGAATCCACTCAGGAGAATGCTGAGATAAAGATAAGTTGAGTCCCAAGCAGGATCAGGCTTCCATACACCAGCTACTGTCTGTTTCCACCCTGCTTCACTTAAGCTTTATGAGGTGACCAAGAATCTTACGAGCCTTTTTATGTAAAAAAGGGGTCTGCCATCTGTATATCAGCTGTAGACTTTTTTGGTTCATTTTGTCAGAAAAAATCTGTAGCCCCACTTTGGGAACCGTCCAGTCTTTTGATATGTAACAGCTGAGTCAGTTGCTGAAATCTCTTGACTCTGCTGTTTGAACACAAACCCAGCTACCCTTGTTCAACTGTGCTGTTTTATTTTCACAAAAGTAGATGGCAATATATTCTGTGCAGATAAATCATTTATCTTCACTTGCTACATCCTTTGACATTATCAGAGACCGAAACTGGCAGTAAGCACTCACTTTTAGCAGCAGAAATAATACCAGCCTGTACTGAATTCAGAGAGATTATTTGTTCTTGGGAAATGGAGCTCAAGCCTTACTGCTCTAAGCTCTTCCACAGAGCTGTTGACAATCTTGGGATCAGCCTTAACTCTGCCTTTGTGCTCTTCATTACAATCAGGCTGACACCTGCTGTAGTCAGGAGCTCAACACACTGCAGTGAAGCTTCATTAAACAAGGACAGAGCATTCTTTTTAACACCAGAGGCAAACTCTTTTGCTGGCAACTCTATCCTGCCAGAACTATAACTTAAATAAGACACAGTACCTTTTTTTTGCTCCATATTTTGTGCCACTGTCCTGCAGTCTGTTTGCTGTGTTTTAATATCTTGGCTTTCTCTGTCAGCCTGCAGTTTTAAATTCATCTCGCTTCCTTTGGAGCTATCTGATGAAATTGGTTCTTCCATTTCTGCAGAAAACATTATCGCAGCATTTTCCTGTTTCAGACCCACATTTAGTGGTTTAATAAGCGACTTTTCTGTAGAGGTTGCAGGTTCAAATACTGACAATACCTTTTCTCTTCCTGTTGTTGCAATTTCCAACTGTCCAGTTTCTTTCTTTGTTTTATCTAAAACCGATTGCTCCCAGCTCACAAAAGCATCCTGAAGTTCAATATCTGATTCAATTTCAGCCAAATCCGGCTGGAGCCTCCACAACACCTGGAGCAAGAGTGAGGCTAGCTCTCCTGCTCACAGAACTTCCTTCTCCTTCCCTTGTCCACTTGGGTGGCCATCTTGAAATGGCCTGTCCCCTACTGGCCACAATGCAGAAACATCAGCACAGCAGCATCAGAGTAGGGGAATTTCCCTGGTGTCCTGGCCAAATTTCCCTCTTTCACTAAAAAAATACCACCAACAGCTTAATCTGGTTCAAGATCAGTTGGTATTCATCTGTTTCCCCCTTCCCTGGTCCATGCATGAAAATAGGCAGGATTTGTCTAGTGCACTTACCCGGTCAACAAAAACTAAATAAATAAATAAAAATAAAAATAAAAAAGGGGACAGGAATGTGCCATTACCATCTTTTGGTAACATAAACTGCTGTGGGTCAGACATGGGTTGGTTTCAACTGTTAATTTGTTTTAATTTTATTTTATTTAACTAATTTTATCAATTTTCCACTTTCATTGTGGGCTAGCTATGAGATGTGTTCTATAGTTCCTTGAGTCACTGAGCTTGTAAAGACATCCTTTCATGACGTGACTGACAGATCAATCTGCACGTGATTGGTATTCAGTTATAACATGTAAGAGATTGAATGGGTAATCTAATTAAATTGTTATTTTGAGTTCACTGTCCTTGTGTTTGGTTGTCAGTAACTGAACGTGCCCACTCACATACGTGTAAAAATGAGCTGAGGACCATGATTGTTTCTCTTTTTAAATCGCAGTATCATTGTATTGGCTGTGTAGGTGCTTGAAAATGAACTTAGCCACAAACCGTGTAACAGCAAATGTGCCATTTTATTTTCTCCTGATGTCATATTCATTGAAAATAGATTTATTGTACAGTTCATGTAGATTGGTTTCCCTACTATGTGCCTGTTAGCCTGACTGATATAGCTGTTGTCACTAGGGCTGTGTCCTATTTGATTCTGATCACCCAACAGTATTTTTTTTAATGTTTCATGGTTGTCGAGCTGATATTAAGAGGGGCTTTATTTTACATCTGTGTTTTATGTCAACTCCTCTCTCAGCCCTTTTCCATGGTAGTCTACTGCCACCCTACCTTACAGCATGCTCAGGTAATCGCACTCGTATCTGACAAACTGTAGAATGCACACCCCCCACCAAAAAAAAGAAAACAACTGCCCGTTGATAATTATCAGAGACATCCACTCACCTACACACCTACATTTCAAGGTAACTGTCACCAATTAATATTTTACAGTTCAAATGAATTGTAGCCCCTGAGGTGAGATGCTGCCACTGTCAATGATCCGATCCTCGGTGGTGGTTGGAGAGGCGAGTGCATCTGAGTGTGGGGTGGGTCATCAGACGAATATTGAATAATAATAACAATCAATCCAGTAAAAGTGTGTTTGGAAATGAGTACATATGTTGTCATAACTAAAAAATAAAAAAATTACTCCAGTAACAAAAAATCAAAAGGTGTCCCTCAAGGATCAAACCCTGTACCTTTGCAACAAAGCACAAGCACCCAACCTACTGATTAGAAGAACCAGGGGTTTTAGGATTTAATCTTATAAAGGTGGCAATTAACTGGGACAGGTCCAACACTGTTGTAAAATCTATCAATTTACTAGTAGGTGATACCCTTGCACAATCTATATTTAAGTCTCCCATAACCATAATTTCATGACTGTCCCTACAAGGGGACACAAAATCATGAAGAAAAAGAAGATTGTGATAATTTTCCTTTTGGGGGAAGGTAACATCCTACTAGCAACAGAGGCCTACAATATGGAATTCTTATTTCCAAAATTACCATTTCCATACCAGGCATACATATATCACAGTTCATATATTTGATTTCCAGGGCTATAGCTCCATAAACCAGAATCCCCCCCCCCCTTGCCCATGGTCATGCCTCCAGAATTGGTAGCCATGACTTTGGATCTCTTCATCAGTTATTTTTTAACTTAGCCACAATTCTATTATTATTACAACATCTGATCTGTATTCTAAAACCCACTCCCAGACCAAATCAATTTTCGGTAAAATGCTCCTAACATTAAATCGAATAAGGCTAAGCTTATTTCCTTACAAAATATCCACCATATATACATTATGTTCCCTGGGTCCTGGATTTAAATGAATGTCACTCGACATCAATAAGCTTAGTACTATCAGTATTCTCAGTTTGGCAGCAGACTGACACTGCTTCATATTCAAATTTTTTATCAGTAAGTAAAAATAATGCCTATAATTTATCTCACAATTTAATTTCATTTACCAAAAGACAAAGCAGCTAGCTTGCACAAAGTTGAACACTGAGTTTGGCCTATTAGTTGTGAGGTCAGCCTTAATATATTCCCCAGAGGTCTAGGTGAAAAGATCAAAGTATCCCCACACAGCTTAACAGGTATATTTTTCAGGCTAAGCCCTATTGTGTTCCCATGTCCAGGATATGCCAAAACAGAACAGATTATCCAAACAAGAATCAAAGAGGCACTTAGTTTTATTTCCATGACTGCTCCTTAATAAGAATGGGAAGAAAGTACTGAAGCAAAAGTTTGGTGAGTATATTGAGGAGAAATTAAACTAGGAGAGGGGAGTGGCAGAAGGGATCAAGGTGATCAGAGGCCTCAAGATGGGAAACCATAAGGGCTTACCCCCATAACAGTGAGATGAGGCGAGGAGCAAACAATAAATGGAGGGCCATAAAGGGAAAGGAAGAAGGAGGAGGGGAGAAAGAAAGGGGATGGAGGGTGGTATCTTTAAATGCTAGAAACCTAGGGAATAAAAATGCAGAACTACAGGTTCTCATGGAAGAGGGAGGGGTGGACATGGCAGCCATCACCGAGACATGGGTCACCCAAAACCATTAGTGAGACCTGGCGATTCCAGGTTACAATCTATTCCACTTAGGGGGAAAGGAGGGAGTAGCACCCTATGTGAGGGAGGGGCTAAAGTGTGTTAGGGAAGAGGGGGAGGAGGGAGATACAAAGGCTCTATGGATGCAAATCCAAGATCCAAAAAATAGGACGCTATGGTTGGGGGTGGTGCACAGGCCACCCTCCCAATCAGAGAAGACAGGGTATTGGTGGAACAGATCCACAGAAACTGTGAGAAGGGTTGGGTGGTAACAGCAGGTGACTTCAACCTATGAGGAGTGGAGTGGGGGACACCTGCCACCAAGTGTAGAAGGGAACAGATAATGCTAGATGCCTTTCAAGATAACTTCCTGATGCAGTTGGTCAGCGAACCAACTAAGGAAGGGAATACCTTTGACCTCATACTGTCTAACAGGGAGTGGGTGAGGGATCTGAGGGTGATGAACCACTGGCAGGGAGTGACCACCCAACAATATGGTTCCAGTTGCAGCTAGGCAGGGAGAGGGGGCATCTGGCACAAAGGTGCTAGACTTTAGAAAGATTGATTTTAAGAAGATGGGTAAAGTTGTGCAAGGGTTCCTGGACAGAATTCAGCCTAATATGGACACAAATCAGAGGTGGGAACTCATTAAGCTAGGGATAGTGGAGGCAACAAATTCCTGCAGCAAGGCCCAAAGTAAAAAGGCTAGGATGAAGAAAGCTAGCTGGATGAGCAAGTGTGTCATAGACAGGGTGAGGAGGAAAAGAGTTGCCTATAGGAGATACAGGAGAACAGGGAGGGGGAGGACAGAGAGGAGTAGCTGAAGGAAGAAAAGGAGGTGACCAGGGAAGTAAGGGCAGCAAAGGTGTCAAGGGAGCTCAGGCTGGCGAAGGGAATTAAAGGGGGAGGGCAAAGACTTCTTCAGGTACATCAGAGAGAAAAGGGGTTGTAAGGACCAAATAGTAAGGATTGAGAAGGAGGGTGAATGGGTGGAAAAAGGGGATGAAAAGGCAGAAGCACTTAACAACTACTTCTGCTCAGTTTTCACTAAAGAGAAAGGGACAGAAATACCAAAGTTTGGGGGGAGGATAGGATCAGAGGAGAACAAGGTGATGGATGGGGAAATCACAGAAAGTAGAGTGCTAGAGGGGTTCAGGGCACTGAGGGTGGACAAGGCACCAGGACCAGATGGCATACACCCCAGAGTACTGCAGGAGTTGGCAGAGGTCCTGGCAGGCTCATTGGCAGACCTATTTAATGCCTCTCTGGACTCAGGAAGTGTACCTCAGGATTGGAGGATGGCTGACATGGTTCCACTCATTAAGAGTGGTCCCAAAGATGAACCTGGGAATTATAGACCAGTGAGTCTCATGTCCATAGTGGGGAAACTGATGGAAACAATTCTGAAGGCTAGGCTGGTGACCCTACTGGAGGTCAGTGGGGGTGCAGAACAGTTGGTAGCATGACTTTGTCAAGGGCAATCCTGCCATACCAACCTAGTGAACTACTATAACTGGGTAACTAGGGAACTGGACAAAGGGCATCTGGTGTATGTCCTGTACCTGGACTTCAGTTATGGCATTTGACTCGGTGTCATATGGGAGACTAGCATGTAAGTTAAGGTTCACAGGGGCGGGGCAAAACTGGTGCGATAGGTGGAGAACTGGTTGTAGTGATGGCAGCAGAGGGTGGTGGTGGGAGGCAAATTATCATCCCCAAGGGCAGTGATGAGCGGGGTCCCACAGGGTTCAGTGCTGGGGCTGGTGTTATTTGGGGCATTTATTGCAGACATTTCAGTAGGCATAAATAGCAAGATCAGTCTATTTGCAGACAACACCAAGATAGGAGCAGTAGTGGATGATCAAGGGGGATGGCAGGGATTGCAGGAAGATCTAACAAGGTTGGAGACATGGTCTTATACCTTGCTACTTGGTTTCTACACCAAAAAAATGCAAGGTGCTGCATTTCGGGGCAAAGAGTTCGAAGAGAAGCTACCATCTGGGGGTGGGTGCAGCTAGCTGTGACTGAAGAGGAGAAAGATCTGGGGGTGCTCATTAGGGGAGCAATGAACAACCCAACACAGTGTAGAAAAGCAGCAGCAGTGGCCAGCAAGATGCTGGGTTGTATTGCAAGGGGTATAACCTCTAGGAGGCTGTGGGCCCCATTTACTAGTAAGTAACCTGTTTTTACTATTGTATCACAGTGCAACTACCTGTAGTAATCTCAGATTCTAGTTACAGCCTAACGGCTCAATTCTCAAAACAGGCTAGGATCAGCGCAAGCTGCAGTGAACAGCAGCTTGTGCCAAAGCCTGGGTGTGCCAGGGACCCTGTACCAGATTATGGTACAGTTGGGGTCCTGGTGCCTAAGTCCTCAAACCTGTAGTAATCACTCCAGTGCTGCAAACACCTGGAACATGGGAAGGGTCCTGGGGGAAGGATCATAGGGAAAAGCACATAGAAACATAGAGTTTGACAGCAGATAAGGACCGCTTGGCCCACCTAGTCTGCCCATTTCCCTACCTACCGGATAAACTGCAGATCCTACAGTAGTTAACCAACAGCCTACTTCCTCCTATCCCCCACTAGAATTGCCTTATGTCTGTCCCATGCATTCTTGAATTCCCCCACTGTTTTTGACTCTATGACCTCCTCAGAAAGGCTGTTCCATGCATCTACAACCCTCTCTGTGAAGAAATACTTCCTCATATTACCTCTGAGCCGTCCCCCCTCTATCTTCAAGTTGTGCCCCCTTGTTCTTGATCATCTCTTTTTTTGAAAGATGCTACCCTCTTGGACTTTGTTGATTCCCTTGAGGTATTTGAAAGTTTCTATCATGTCCCCCGTCCCTCCTTTCCTCAAGGCTATACATCTTAAGCTCCTTTAGTCTTTCTTCATATGTCTTCTGGTGCAGACTCTGCACCATTGTGGTTGCCCTCCTCTGGACAGCCTCCACCCTGTCTATGTCTTTGCGGAGATAGGGTCTCCAGAACTGTACACAGTACTCCAGATGTGGTCTTACCAACTGTCTGTACAGAGGGCCAACAACTTTCTGTTTTCTACTGGTGATGCCTCTCCCTGTGCATCCCAGTATCCCCCCAGTCTTCCTTACTGCTTTCTCACATTGCTGGCCCACCTTTAGGTCATTTGATATGACTACCCCCAGGTCCCTTTCCATTTTTGTTGTTGTCAGTATCTCACCCCCCCATTGTGTACTCTATACCTTGGTTTTTGTTTCCCAGGTGCATTACTTTGCACTTCTTTGCATTGAATCTAAGCTGCCATACATTTGACCATTCCTCCAACCTTGTCAAGTCCCTTTTCAACCTTTCCACCCCACCCTGCATATCAACCCTGTTGCAGATCTTTGTATCATCTGCAAAGAGACATACCTTCCCCTCTAGTCCCTCCACAATGTCACATAAAGACATTAAAAAGGACCTGCCCCAGTACTGAGCCCTGCAGTACCCCACTAGTAACCCTCTTTTTTTCACTGTGGACTCTATTTACTATTACCCACTGTGTCCTGTTGTCCAGCCAGTGTTTTACCCAGGCTACCACCCTGGGATCCACTCCCAGGCTGACTAATTTGTTTATTAATCTTTTGTGCGGGACTGTGTCAATTGCCTTGCTAAAGTCTAGGTAGGCCATGTCCACAGCCCCTTCCTTTTCTACTACTTTGGTCACCCAGTCAAAGAAATCAATTAGATTTGTTTGACATGACCTTCCTGCTGTGAATCCATGTGGCCTTGGGTCCTGTGCCCCAATGGCCTCTAGGTACTCAACAGTTCTTTCCTTCAGAAGTGATTCCATCATTTTCCCTACCACTGAGGTCAAACTGACAGGTCTGTAGTTTCCTGCCTCTGTCTTGCTCCCACTTTTGTGAAGTGGAATCACATCTGCCTTTCTCCAGTCCTCAGGTACCACACCATCCTCCCACGATTTATTAAAAAAGGGTAGTCTGTGGTGTTACTAGTTCTTCCCTTAATTCTTTTAGAATTCTGGGGTGAATCCCATCAGGCCCCATTGCTTTATCCACCTTCAGTTTTAAGAGTTCTTTCAGAACCCTTTCTTCGTGATTTACAATACATCCAATGAGCAACATTAAACAATTTGCAATAGATTAAACAGTGCAAACAATACAACTTACAGTACATACTAGTGTTATCAGAACTAGTTCGAGAAAGATTCAAGTCCTCCTCAAACCCTGGTGTTCGAGTTCTAATTTAGAACTCGAACACTACAGGGTTTGCAAAAGGGTTCTAATCATCAAAGCAAATCTTACTTTTGTGTGCTTTTTCTTTCTGCTGGCATCATCCGTGTCCCATTCCCATTCCCAATCTTGGCACCAGCTAAAGAATGCAGCTCAATTCCCTCCCCTCTCCATCCCCTCCCATCCTGTCCTGAGTGTTACTGAAAGGGGGGTCAGCTGTTGTCAGCTTTCATGCTTGCTATCTCACTCTCACTCACAGTGTACCACCTGACCATCTACTATGTGACCAGATGGTGGTGGTTGAGAGGAGTTAGTGAGTCTCGCGAGTTGAGGGATCAGACAAAGAAGTCATCTGCGCAGCTGTGGCTCCATTTCATTGCCATTTAGTCTTAGTCTCACAGTGGAGAAGGAGCAGCAGCCTGTGTGTGTGCTCTCAGTTGTGCGACTGTGTCCTCTGAACTTGTGGCCACTTGGCTTTTTGTTAGAACCTTACTCCCACTGAACAAAAAAAAGTTAACTGGCGGGTGGGGAAAAGGAAGGGGGGAGTCAGGGGAACTGATGAAAGAAAGGGGGAGCGAAGAGGAAGTGGTAGGGAGTGGGACTCTTTCGGGAGGAAAAACGGATTGAAATAGCTGGAGGAATTAGTTCATTTGCAGACTGCTGCCTGCCTGTTTATGTGTGTGAGACATGCTTAGTCTGCATAGTACCACTCATCCTCTGGTTGCTTGCTGAGTTCTAATCTTCACAAATCTTATATCTAGTGTGACTTGTGGCACTCATGGGAGGAGGGAGATCACCCTGGCTGGGGGAGGGGTGAAAGAAAGAGATCATATTTGGGTTTTTTCCTTTGTTGGGGTGGGGGGAGAAGTTAAGACACTTTACTGATTGTGTGAAACCTGATGTTACTTCTAAGCCCACAAAAAGGAACTAAGGAAAAATATAATTTCTAGTCCCAGTCCCACCCACAAAAAAGTGAAAAATTGTCTGAAGGACAGGGGTCTCAGTCAGGAATGTGCTGGGGGGGCTTCACTAAACATTTACCCTAAGAAAAACCTCCTGTGGTGTTGTGTTTGTCTCCACTGCATCTTCTGTGAGGTGGCCAGCCAGTCACCTTGCTACTGCTGTGTACCATTTGACTGCACTGTATCCTATTATTACCCAGTGTGTGTTACCATGAGAGAAGCCCAGTGGCCAGTTGTGTCGTGGCATTATCCTTAAATACATGACAGAAGCCTAAAAATATACTTCCCTGTTGGGAGAAGAGACAGAAAAATCTCTTTCCTTGGGTTGTGCATGTAACTCCGTCTCTTGTAGTCAGCCCATCACCCTGCTGCTGTGCGCCCCTTGACTGCATTGTACCTTACCCAGTGTGTGTTACCATGTGAAGCCCAGTGGCCAGTTGTGTGGTGGCATTATCCTTAAATACATGACAGAAGCATGTAAATATATTTCCCCGTTTGGAGGAGAGACAGAAAAATCTCTTTCTTCAGTTAGTGTATGTAACTCCGTCTCTTGTGGTCAGCCCATCACCCTGCTGCTGTGCACCCCTTGACTTCACTGTACCTTACCCAGTGTGTGTTACTGTGTGAAGCCCAGTGGCCAGTCGTGTGGTGGAATTATCCTTAAATACATGACAGAAGCCTAAAAATATATTTCCCCATTGGGAGGAGAGACACAAAAATCTCTTTCCTCGGTTTGTGTGTGTAAGTCCATCTCTTGTGGTCAGCCCATCACCCTGCTGTTGTGCGCCCCTTGACTACAATGTGTATGCCTATGCCCAGCAGCCCAATCTTTCTGTAAGCCTTGGACCTGGGATCCTTTAGTTGCAAACCATCATATTCTTCAATTACTTTCACTCCCCTGCATCACAGTGTCACACAACCAAAATAACATTTTGGAGTTGTAGCCAGTGATCACAGATCACATTGCTTTCTTACACAGGAATTGTGTGGGTGTGGGTGTGTTCACTGCAGTATACTGGTACTGTTATGGCTGACACCAACTTAGATGAAGCATCTGGTGCTGGTGTTGGAGCAAGTGTTGGTGGTAGTGGTAATCCTGGTGCTAGCAGAAATATCCAAAATGTTTCACATGATAAAAATTCAACAAACAGCAAATGAGCAACAGCAAAGTGTGGTAAAGAGAGTCCTTTTAAGAAAACCTGTGCAGCTGCTGGGGTCACATGGAGAGGCACCATAAGGTATGCTGTTAAAATCCCTGTGACTAGCAGTAATAATGCAAGTGACAGTGAGTCTCTCTCTGACTCAGACTCAGACAGTAGTTCTTTGTCTCAGTCAGACACTGCTGTGTCTTGCGACGTATCATTACTTCCTCAACAAAGTAAAATGAGCAAGTCTGCTGACAATAAATCATGTAGTACACTTGCAAATACATCTAGCACTGTTGGCAATGAAAAGGACATATCCATTGAATCCACCACTTCTGTGTCAGCCAGGAATGAAAATCTATCAGAGTCTTCTACCCACTCTTCTAGCACCAAGGAGCATGTCCCGGGTTCTGTTAGGACAGGTGAAAAGATGCAAACAGTCTTTAGCTATCTTCCTAGCACTCAAACAAAATCTGTCACATCTGAGGTGTGGAATTATTTCTCTGTCAGTAAAACTCGTCCAAGCAGAGCAATTTATTCCCTGTTTAAACAGAGTGTAAGCCATGGTAAAGTTGTGTCGTGCCTTGGCACTACAGCTCTTAAACACCATCTGAAGAAGCATTCAGTTTTGCTTGATCATCCAAAACCCATGTCCTCCATCTTCAAGACCGCACATGAGAAGGGTCAGGAATCTGAAATGGATACTGAATTGTCTGAACTTGATGCAGACAGAAGCACTACCAGCCCTAGGATCACTGTTACCACCAATGCCACCACCATTAGTACCAGTTGCACATCCAGTGATGGCACTGAATGTATAAGTCCTAGTCCACCATCTCAGTGTCCTTCTGCCCATCAAAGCACGGTGTATAATAAACCAGCAGGGACATGTTGTAAACAGTTAACACTGTCTCAGGCATTTGAAAGGAAGACTACCTTTACTAAAAATCAGCCAAAGACCCTTCATCTTAATCACAGAATTGGTGAACTGTTAGCTGGAGCCCTTCTCCCATACTCTTTGGTAGATCATGAGGATTTTAGGGAGCCCTTGAAACTAGCAGAGCCTTGTTACAATGTTCCTCATCGAAGGTACTTTGCCTATGTTGAAATACCAAACATTTATCAGGCTTTAAAAGTGACAGTGATGCTTGCAGTTAAAACTGCAGAGGGTGGCGTTATTCATGTCACAACAGATATGTGAACCAGCACTCAAAACATAGATTACATGTCCCTTACCGCTCATTGGGTCACGTTTTCTTGTGGTTCTTCAAAAACAAAGACACCCCAGAAGATGGTGCTGCTGCATATAAAAAAGTTTGGGCAAAGTCATACAGCTGCAAACATTTTGCAGGAACTAAATGACTTCCTTGATGAATGGGTTTATTCTCAAGGTCTAAAATGTGGCTTTGTAGTAAGTGACAATGGAGCCAATATCTTGAAAGCAGTACAGGATGGAGGATTTAT
This sequence comes from Neoceratodus forsteri, assembly GCA_016271365.2. Classification (NCBI taxonomy): domain Eukaryota; kingdom Metazoa; phylum Chordata; order Ceratodontiformes; family Ceratodontidae; genus Neoceratodus; species Neoceratodus forsteri. The sequence goes on from CM057453.1 coordinate 84,299,120, forward strand.
GCATGCTTCTTGATTTGCACATTGCTTACATTTAATTGTCACAGGATTTCTCAGCAATGAAACACAAGTGGATGGTATGATTGCTGTTTGCAAAAAAATTGTGACTCACTTTTCACATTCAACCAAGGCTATACAGACATTGTCCGAACTGCAAAAAAAAAGCACAAGTTGCCCCAGCAACAGCTGATTCAAAATGTTTCCACTCATTGGAACTCAATGCTTTATATGCTGCAGTGCCTCTTGGAGCAAAAGCAATCTGAACATGAGTATTGCTCCAGTTACATTACTGGAGATGGCATTATGCTGTCTGTGCTGCAGTGGAAATTAATGGAGACAGTGTGCTGTATCCTAGCTCCTTCTGAGACAGCCACAAGGCATATGTCTTCTGAAGGCACATCTGTGAGTCAGGTTATCCCACTGATAATGCTGATTTCACATCATCTTAGTGTTCTAAATCTACAAATAGAAAAAGACAGATCTGAAGCTCAGACAACATATCTCCTGTATAATGAGAATCTCGTAAAGAGAATGAGCGAGCACTTCAAAACCAATGACAAATTAGTTGCAATGATGAAATCAAAACACTACATCCTTGCAACTCTCTTAGATCCCAGGTTCAAGTCTATACATCTTCCAAAAACAGTTGATATAGAGCAGTACAAATGTCTGTTGCTAGATGAGCTGCAGCACTCACAGGAGTCAAACACAGACAGGCACAGTACCCTCAGGTTGTCATCACCACAACATGCAGGTTCATCTTCACAAAGGGATACAGAACTGGAAAAGTCACCAAACATTAACAGTAGTTGTTCCACAACTGCCATTTCTTCAACCATTAGTAGCAAGCTAAATCTGTGGCAAAACCTTTCCCAAATTGCTACCATACCAGCTTATGCTGATTCCTCTTCTGAGCAGTCTCTGTCCATCATGGTAGACAGTTACCTGCAAGAACTGCCTATTCCTATTGATGCATGCCCTTTTGAATACTGGAGATCAAAAAAGTCGATTTGTACAGAGCTGTATGACGAAGCCTGTAAATATCTTGGCTGTCCTGCAACAAGTGTCTCTTCAGAATGCATGTTTAGTACAGCTGGCAATATTGTGACAGACACCAGAAATAGGTTGCTGCCAGAAAATGTACACACGTTAACTTTTATTAAAGTTAATAAGTCAATATTTTCGTATCCATAAAAGAGTATACAAACTGATTCTGAAGTGATTGATGGTGTGGATGTTGATGGTGATGACAACTCAGATGGTGATGGCTGGTAAATACTGTGTGGGACAGAGTCTCTCTGAACCAAAAAGAAACTTTTACAGACTGTGATGACTTTGGTTGTCTCTCTCTCCTTTCTCGATCTATTACCTTGGACTATATACCCCACAAAGCTTTCACCATTTCATGGCAAACTGCTTTGTAGGTAGGGTCTAAAGTCAACAAGTTTTATACACAGGGCAATTTTAACATCAGTGGGAACAGGCCCAAATTTGGCATAAAAGGGACACTGTCATGTCAATCATTTCTGTATCATATTATTTATAGTTAAAGTGCAAACATATATTTTTGGATTTACCTTCTGTGACTTTGTGGTGCATCAGTATGGGCTGGGACTGGGAGCAGTCTATTTTTCAATTTTAAAGAGGACAAAACAATGAGTTCTAATTGTTAGCTGTTTATTATTTTTTCAATTACAGAAATGTTAGCCATAAACCAAAATGATCCATATGTAACTTATCTTACTGAATAAAAAATTATGGGAAAAACTGTATTTTGTATTGTTACGTTTCTGTGGGCAGCATCCTGTTAAAAGTTTTTTCTGGGAAACAGAGTCATCTGGAATTTTACCTGTCATGGTTGAGCACATATTCTGTAAGTTTAGGTCTCATACCACAATCGCTCTTGTTTAACATTCTGTTGTACACAGACCATGGCATAATAGCAACAACTCTAAAATTACTGGTTCCATGAAGAGGATTGTACAGAATGTTGTTCATAAGAAGAAAGCAATTGAAAAGACAGTTTTTCACATAAGTGTTGTTTATTAAGGAACAGTTAAGTATGGCTCATTTTGAGGCAAGAGTTTCATTTTTCTTGATTAAGCATATGGTAGTTTTAGCATTTGAGAGGGGGAGGAGGGTAGAATGGGTGCTGGAGGGTGGGAAAGGGCTGGAGGTTGGTTTAACATAGATGCAAGAGGGAGAAAGATGGCATGGATGCTAGTGCATGGGTGAGGGTTGGGGGTTGGTTTTAACATGGATGCAGGAGGGAGAAACATGGCATAGATGTTAGTACATGGGTGATGGTTGGGGGAGTGGGTTTTGACATGGGTGAGGGACAGAGAAGGGTGACATGAATGGTAGTTCATGAATAAGTGTGGGGGTAGTTTAAACATTTGGGTGAGGGAGGAGGAGGGTGTCATATGTGCTTGAGGAGGGTGAGGGTTGTGGGTTGGTTTTAACACATGGGTGTAAGGGTGGTATGGGTGCTACTGCATAGATAACGGTGATGGAAGAAAAGTGGAATGGGTGCTGGGGTGAAAGGTGGGTGTTGTTTTAGTCCTTTCGTTTTCGGATTCGTGATTGGCTGGGGATGGTGAGGAAAAAGATGACAGACCGATGGTATGGGAGGGCTACCAATTCCCCACTGTGAAACCTACTATATATATATATATATATATATTCTTATTAAATACATTGCAAACTGCTGCCACCTAGCACAAGTGTCCTGTCCCCTTTAAAAAAAGAATAAAGGAATCAGAAATAAAAGAAAATCTGCATCAGTAGTTTTCGCAGAATGTGATCTATCATAAAGTGTTTTTGCTTTACAAGTAGTGATAATTTGATACATAACAGGGTTGACAGACACTGTCCCTTAAACATCACATGCCAACTGCTGCAGCTACATTAAATGTTCCTTAAGTTAGTATGTGGTGAGGAAACCACTTTTTTTATTTATGTGACTAAAATACAGATTTTATTGACGTATCAGCTGGAAAAATGCAGCATCTTAGAAAGTTGTATGTATTTTTTCAATTCACAAACAAGAATGTTGGCATATGTATGCATTATCTTAGAAAATTGCATGCATTTTTTGCCAGCAACTATGACTGGCATATTTTTTTTATTCAAATGTCTTGACTGACTATGTTATGACATAATATGTTTTGCAACAGTTCCATGTGCTGTGGCTGCAGTACCTTGGCTTGACTTTGTTATAAAAGCTTTCTTTTAAACATAGCAACTTTTGATTTACTCATTTAAAACACAAAGCAGCAATTAGCTGAAATTAGATAATATCAGTTATTTTTTCTAATAATTCATGACGATAAGTATATATAACTGAGTACATAAATGGCTAATGTGCCTCTTTCTTTCACTAAGGAACTATGATGCAGCTGCAGCAGGAAAACTTTTAACATATGGATGGGTGGGTGGGCCTGTTACATATTAAGTTGCTGGCTTTAGCAAACAGAAGAAACCATAGATAAACCTAGTTGTATTCCTATCAATGTCACACATGATAATTTCTCTCCCCCTTATATTAAACAGTTTTTCCTTTACATGTATTTCATTGCTATCTTCATTATTAGCAGCACAATTAAAAAATAGGGTTCGAGTTCTAAAAAGTTCTAAAAAAGATTAGAACCCTAGAACTTTTTCAAAAGTTCTAGACTAGAACTAGAACCCAGAACTTCAGAGGGTTCTGACAATCCTAATATATACATCAAATACATTGAATAGCATTAAACATAGATACACTATACAATGCAATAATAAGGTTAACAGTTCAAAATAAAACAAGTCTTTACATAGAAGTGATGTTAAGAAAGAAAGACAATTTTTGTAATTATGCCACTAATATAGTTAAGTGCGACCTGCAAGTGAATAACAAGCAGAACAGGAGAGGGAAGCAGTGTGCCAGCTGGCACTGGAGGGGGTAGTAGAATGCCCCCCCACAATGAGCATAAACTATACACTGCAGCACTCACTGACAGTTCAGTTGGCGCCAGCCATGGAGGTGAGATCCGGGATGTGCCAGTGCTGGCACTTTTACAGGATGGGAGAGCTGGGTGGTGGGCACTACCTGCTGGGGTGGGGAGGTGGGGACCACTAGCTTACCAGGGAAAGGGGACCTTAAGTTATATAATTACAATGCCGACTTCAGGGAGGGGAGCATATTATTATTTATACAAATGGCGGCATTGGGGATCGGGGAGGGGCATTGTAATAAATACATAATACGGCAGCATCTGGGATCAGGGAGTTGAGGCATTCTATAAATTATATACTACGGTGGCATCCAGGACTGGAGAGGGAAGGAATTCAGTTAATGATATACTATAGTGGCACTGGGGATGTGGGCAGGCACTATACCACCACAAAGGGGGCAGGTTCTTTGTCCAATACTACTCACAGCATCAGGGATCGGGGAGGGGGACCACTATACCACCAGGGAGGGAACACACTTTAATTATAAGGGGATCAGGGAGAGGAGACCCACGGCACATTGCCGAAATTTGCACAACTGTCCTAGAGGGACATATTCTTACTACCCTTAGACCAGCCCTGGCTGGTCCAAGGGTACTTAGAAATTCTCCACTTGGGACAGTTTTGAGAATGACATTATAGGAGATGTGGCAGCTTGTGTCAGCTGGATGCCACTTGAGCCATGCTGCAGCCAGTTTAGTGGTGCAAGGCTGGCACATGCCCCCTTTGGTGCATGCAGCCTGTGTTTGACGCAGGCTGTCTTTCAGATTAGCTCATGGTGCAATGTTTTACTTTTTTTTAATTTATTTTATATCTCGGATTACAATACCTTTCAACCAGAGTCTCTTTTACAAAGGTTCCATGTTGGAAAAACATATGAATACAATGGCATATAAAAATAATAATTTTGGCACTCAATTCGATAAAATAAAGATAAGTATAGCTGAGGCAGGGCAGAATACAGTCATGTTGGTACATTCAGAAGAATAGCCTACTTGCACCAAAATGTGGTAAAAAGCAAGTTAGATCGGGGGGAGTGAAATGAACAGGGAGGTGTGGAGAGAGAGTCCTACATTCTGTGAAAAACATAACCAATAAAAAGATCAAGACAATAGTGAGGTAACAATAAGAAAACAATGCTGCCAGAGGTAGGCGTTGTTAGAGGGCGGGGCGTGAGGTGTGCACTATGTTGGGAGAGGGGGAAATGACTGACACTTATAAGAGGGGATGGGAAGTAGAAGGAAGTGTGTAGGCATGATTGGGGAGGGGTGGGGTAGGTAGGGTGAGACCATATTGAATACCATGGGGGTGGTGGTAGAGGAGGGGTTTAGAGGGCAGGGTAGTGGTGGTGGTGGGAGCAGTATCAAAAGTAGGCGAGTGGGAGGGAAGGGAGGTAGTGAGAGGAGGAGGTATTGAGCTATGAGAGGGTGAGGTGAGGGGGTTGGGGAGAAGTGAGTGAAATGGAAGGTGGGAGGGGTGGGGAGAGGGATGTTAAGGGGGGATGGTAAGGCAAGGAAAGATGCCACGTAGGAAGAGGAGCAACTTACAGTTGGCAGTCACAACTACTAAGTGCAGAGAGAGGTTTCCTAAGATTACACTTAAAAGGGCCAACCCTGGACTCTTCCTGAATACAAGTGGGGAGGTTATTTAGCTAGCAGGGTCCTCTGTATGAAAAGCAACACTACACCTGGGAGGTGTGGCAAAAAGGAACTTGATACACCAGTTTAGATATTCCTGAGTTTGGTGGAGGTTAGATGTGGGGATAAAGTATTTCTGAGCTACAGGGGTAAATTGGCCAAGACTGATTTTTTTTGCTGGAAGGCATGTCTGATAGGTGATTCTGCCCTTCAGGTTTAACTAGATAGATAGATAGATAGATAGATAGATAGATAGATAGATAGATAGATAGATAGATAGATACATCATTTATTAAGAGCTCATTTCCACAGACTTTGCTGTACAAACAACAACAATAAATAAACAGATTAATAAAACCAACCAGAATTAAATTTCAGTTCCAACAGTTCTATTTAGCAGTTAGTCATAAAAGGCCAGTTGGTCATAAAAGGCTAGCCGGAATAAGTATATTTTAAGGCCCTTCTTAAAGGCTTCCACCCAGGGAGTCCTCCTCAAATTTTAAGGTAAAGAGTTTCACAAGGTGGGTGTGGCAACCAAAAATGCCCAACTCCAAAACACCGCAGCCTTACCCTGTGAACCTCAAGGAGGGCTCCCCCAGTGGAATGAAGTGCCTGGGGGGGTGATAGGGACAAGAAGATCTTGCAGATAGACAAACTCCCCCTCATGTAGAGTTTTGTAGGTCAGAAACCCTACCTTAATGACAATCCTCCACCTGACCGTCAGCCAGTGCAGTTCGCGGTGGACAAGAGTAATATGTTCGAATCTTCTTGATCTTGTCAATAATCTTGCCACTGCATTCTGTACCAGCTACAGTCTGTGGAGGTTGCCTCCAGATAACCCTAGGTACAGGACATTACAGTAGTCTAGTCTGGAGGTGACAAAGGCATGTACTAGTGTGGGCAGGTCATCAGGGGGATTCAGGGATTGAATTTGGATGATATTCCGTAGGTAATAAAAACCACTCCTGATGATAGCCAACACCCAGACATCCATGGTCATTCCATCATCCAGGATCACACCCAAATCCCTCACCTGTCTGAGGGGACAAGAGGAACAATCCCCAACATTAGGTCTGAGAGTATCCCCATGCCCCCCCCCTTCGATAACCCAGATCCACTACCAGCATCTCAAGTCTTGTCTGGATTTAGCCTGAGTCAGTTTTGAGCCATCCATGACTGGATCTCCTTGTGACAGTTGTTAAACACAGCAACCGAAACCTGGTTCACAGGTGCACAAGACACATACAACTGGGTATCATCTGCATAACAGTGAAAACCCAGTCCTTATCACCTAATGATGTCCCCCAGTGGCAGCATGTACACTATGAAGAACAAGGGCAACAAGACCGAACCATGCAGAACTCCACAGCACAGAGGCTTCAGGGCAGATGAGGTAAGCCCCATTGTTACCCTTTGCACTCTGCTTGTTAGATATGACCTGAACCAGCAGATGACCTTGCCAGACAGGCCACACCAAAACTTCAAGCGGTCAAGCAGCACCTCGCGATCCATGGTATCCAGCGCTGTGGAGAGGTCTAGGAAGACTAAGATTGTACGATATCTCCTATCCCTCACAATCAGGAGGTCATTCAACACCCTTACCAGGGCAGTCTTCATGCTGTGCCTTACCCGGAAACCAGACCAAAATGGCTCATAGGTAGAGGAAGAGGTGAGGTGTCTCTCAAGCTGAACGGCCACCACTTTTTCAATAACCTTTCTTAAAAATGGGAGGTTCAGGGGGAGTGGCCTGAAGCTGACTATGGTGGATGCAGCTTAGCCTAGCTCCTGACTGCATTCAGATTAACCCATTGAAAATAGGAGTACCTGTTGTCCAAAGACATAGATCGTTAGGGTGGGCTTGATGGCTTCCAGCGGAGAAAAAAATAAACAAGCATAATTACCATTTGGACCCCCAGAACAGCTGAAGCAGCAGTGCCATGGCCCAGCAGAGATGGTAAAGCCCACAAACTCATCAATGGCACAGGAAGGGATCTCTTATTTGGAAAGATCCTTGGCTGCAATGCCTGCTATGTTAGCTCTTATGCAGCATGACATGAAGGCATGGTTCGACAATATCACTTAACAGATATCCCACCTTGAGTCGGTTGTGACCGGACTATCTGAAACTTTAGCCTGTCAAACATCTCAACTCGCTGAGCTTGAGAATCGAGCTGGAAGTTGGAGGACTCGCTCTCGGCAGTAACGACTTATAAGCAAACCCTGAAAAAAATGGTGGAGGAATTTACCGAGAAGTTAGATGACCAGCAGAATAGGTCGAGACATTCCAACCTTCGGATTATTGGTCTCCCCGAGGGGACCGAGGGGAATGACCCAGAAAAAATGCTGCATACCTGGCTGGTCGAACAGTGTAAAGTGGAGAGAGTGTACAGAGTTGGCCCAAGATCTCCAGTTTCCTGCCTGAGGCATTGCCTGATAAAATACCTTCAATATGTAGACAAAGAAGCTATCCTATGCAAGGCCAAGGAGAAAGGCCCGATCATTTTGGGGAATCAAAAAATCTTCATTTTTCAAGATTATAGCAAGCAACTACAAGCGAGGAGGCAGCAGTTCAATGAAATTAAGAGTCGCCTATATAAAATGGGTTTGTCCTTTGCGCTCATATATCCAGCCAAGCTTAAAATTGATAGGCCCAATGATGCAATGCAATTTTTTTTTCTTGCCCTAGAGCAGCATTGAAATGGGTGGAAGGCATTATTACAAATGGAGCTGGAGTGAGATCGCCACAACAGCAGGAGCTAGAGGAACGGTGATGTTGTAGATTTCCCTCTATCATGCTATTTATCCCATTCCGCCAGATGGTTAGGTGAGTGGGGTATTTTTTTGGAGTGTTTTGTTGAAACCGAGGATACCCATGAGGTGTGCGCCAGTACCCTCCTACACTCGTCCCTGATATCCTTCAGCAAAGTTAGACCTTGCATCATGATGCACCGAATTAAAAACTGTGAATAGCACAGTGCGAGGTCCAGATTTATCTTGTTGAAAGCTAGTGGGTTGTCACTCATCTGTACTGAGAACGTGGGATTAATTTGGACTGTTAAAATGTCAGACATTGGATTTCTTTTGCTCTCGACCTGGGAAAGGGCCCAGGGTAGCAACGAGAAGCAGCATATTTGAGATGCTGGACTCAGTTGGAACTGTAGAATTTTCTTTTTCCAAATTATCCAGGAACTATGGTCTTGTAGCTTGTGGCTGGGGGTTTACTGACAAAGGAGTGGGGGGAGATCAAGGTACAAAATTCTCCTGTTACAATTGTTGTTGCATGTACACAACATTGCTGTTATGGTTGATTGAGGTGCTCCTAAGTTAAAGTTAAAGGCATGTGTAATAGAGTGCAGTGCAAAATCAAATCTTTATTAAATGTTTGCCACTTGTTTGCAGGGGTTGTTGGGACTGGCTATCTTAGGCCCAAAAAGAAGTGTTTTTTTTTTTAACTTGGTTATTATGGGGGTTATTGACATTGTTGTTTACCCTGGGGGGGGATTGGAAGCTGAGGATGAGCTGTGAGGATGTCTTCGGATGGGGGCCAGCCAAATTTTCTGTCATGACTTGGCACCTGCTGGGAGCCTCATGGACTCTCCTTGAGCAGAAGTATATGTATAATACAAAAATGAGACAGGGAAAAATGTATGGAATGAGTTGTTTATTGCAGTGCAGTGTGGTTGAAATAAGAATTTTGATGCTTGATCATGGCTAAGACTATAAAAATATCATAGTGGAACGTCAATGGGATGAAGTCAGTGATAAAAAGGAAAAAATACTGACTGAAACAAAAAGAGCTAAATGGCAGGTGGTATTATTTCAAGATACACATGGCTAGGACAGATGCAACCACAACAAAAGATTTTATGGGTGGAAAGTGGATATCCGCTAATTTTTCTACTAAAGCACACAGTGCGGCAATACAGCTCCCAAGGGGATCTCAAGCTTCAGTGGTAGAGAGTTGGGTGGACTCGCATGGGAGGTATGCCTTGGCCAGAGTGATGTTCCCAGGCTCCGGCATGTATAATCTGGGCTCGGTATATGCCCCTAATGTGGACGACCTTCAATTTTTCCAGAAGCTTTTGTTGGAATTGGTGGCCTGGTTGGGCCCGTGGATATTGGGGAGAGACTTTAATTGCCTACAGGAAGTCATTCTGGACAGATCCAGTACCAACCCCGTGATGGTCTCTAAGAATGCTAGGGCATTGGGGTCCTGGAACAAGAGGTGGGATTGACTGATGCTTGGCATCATCTGTTCCCATCTGGTAGAGACTACAGTTTTTACTCTAATGCCCATAGATCGTATGCCCGAATTGACAAAATATTGGTTAGTCCTACTTTGCTAGCACTGCTAAAGGGGCAAGCTATTCACCCATTTTAATTTCAGACCATGCATCTCTAACAATAGATTTTTCCAAAGGAAGTGTAGCCATGGGAAATAGACCATGGAGGTTGGACCCGCTTCTGCTAAAGGACCAGGCCTATGTGAAATATATTAACAATAGTATCAGGGAATTCCTCACTTTTAATAAAAAAGGGGACACCTCCCGCATAACGAGGTGGGAGGCACTGAAGGCTTATATACGTGGCCAAACTATATCATATTCTGCAAATGAGACCCGAACCACTGCTCAAGGGGTGGAAAAACTTAGGTCACAGATTGAGTCCACTGAGCTGGCACATAGAGCAAATCCTAATCAAGCATTATATAATTCACTGCAGAAGTTGAAATGGCAATATAATGCAGTAAGTGGTGCTTGATTGGAAAGAGCAATACTGCTCTCTCTGGCCTGTCAATATTTTGATGGGGATCGTGCAGGGAAGAATTTGGCCTGGCAGCTCCGAAGGAAGGATGGAGAGAGAAATGTAACTCAAATCCATAACTCGGCAGGTACCATGGTGGATAGCCCTGATGAGGTGGGATGGGCTTTTGGAGATTCTTACAGGCAGTTGTATACATCTGAGGTTTCCCCAACACTTGAGCAAATACAAATGTATTTGGAGAAGGCTTCCTTAAGAACCCTTTCAGAGCAACAGGCTAAGACATTGGAATCTCCATTATCCCAGACAGAGATTAGTTTGGCTATTAAAAGCCTCAGGGGCGGGAAAGCTCCTGGACCCAATGGTTTACCTATTGATCTTTTTAAGTGTTCCCATGATTTGTTACTCGAACCTCTAAGTGATATGCTACTTGAGAGTCTGGCATCGGGAAGGCTGCCCCCTCCACCCAATCGGCAAACATCACTTTTCTTCCAAAACTGGGCAAGGATCCAACCTGGTGTGCCTCGTATCAACCTATCTCGTTATAAACAGCTGACAATAAGATGATGGCTAAGGCTCTGCCCTCTAGACTGAATCCCTTGTTATCCGAATTAGTTCATTCGAATCAGACAGGGTTTGTAAAAGGCAGACAGGAGAAATATAATATTCAGAGAACATTGAATATTGCTCGTTATTGGAAGAAAACTAAAAGTAAACATGGGGCAGCAATCCTAGCATTAGATGTTGAGAAGGCGTTCGATTGGGTGGCGTGGGGGTACCTTTTTACTACTTTGAGTGGTATGGGATTTGGCCCACACTTTATGTCTTGCATTAAAACTATGTACTCGAGGCCTGCAGCACAAGTAATTGTAAATGGACGTTTGACCCCCGAGTTTGTTTTAGGTAGAGGGACAAAACAGGGTTGCCCCCTCTCCTCTCTGTTGTATATATTATCTCTGGAGCCCCTCACAGGTGTAATCCTGGAGAGTCCAGATATCAGAGGTTTCTGATTCAATAATAATGAACATAAGCTAGCTATGTACACTGATGATCTCCTTTTATATCTTCAGAGCCCAGCTGAGGATTTACCAAGGGTTCATGTGATCCTACAGGAATATGGGTCCATATCTGGCTATAAAATTAAATGGTTAAAAAGAGAGGTCCTGCCAATTGGCGTAATGGACAGGCAGTCCCTGATTCAATATTTGAATGGCTTGCAACTTGTCAAAAAAATTAAGTATTTAGGGATCTATCTATCGGGTAGAACCTACGCCACCTATGGTCTGAACTATAGACCCCTGATGAAGGCCATACCAGCGGATTGTGAGAGATGGACTGCCCTACCTTTGTCTTTAATGGGGAGAGTGGGGGTAATAAATATGATGGTCTTACCAAGATTACTATACTTGTATTAATCCCTACTGATCAAACTTCCAAAAAATCACTTTAAGAAAGTAGACGTAATTATTCACAGATTCATATGGCGGGGTAAGTCAGCCAAGGTACAAAAAAACATTCTCCGACTACCACAAAGATGGGGGGGTTTAGGCCTACCAAATTTTAAATCCTATTACCTTGCTGCTCAGCTCACTGCTCTACCCATCGGAGTGGAGGCTGAGAAAGGGGGGTGGTTGGAAATTGAGGAATCTAGCAGTGATTAATGTATTAAGGGTGAACTACTAGCAGAAGTGCTCTGGTTAGATGAGTCATCAGAACACCCTAACCCCTTTATGTCATCAATCATTGATTCTTGGTATAATGCACATCATTTAACTGGGAAAACAGCCATCCCAACAAAAATGCCACATGTGCTGGATGCGGTTAAGCTAAGGGCTCCTTGCACTATGGCTATGACTCACAGACTTAAAGACTGGGAGTATAAGGGACTTAAATGGGTGAATCAACTATATGGGGGGAATTGATAGTAAGCTTCGCTTATCTCACTACTAAATGGAACATTCCTAGGGGGGGATTTCTGTATATTTCTCAAACTTCAGAATCTAATTGGCCAGACCTTGGGCTCAAATGATGGCTGGGCTCCACTCTCACCATTTGAAGAGGGCCTGTTCTTTCCACAACCCTGCACTAAGTTGATGGTAGCTTTCTACTGCTTGCTTGGGGGGGAGGAATGGGTTGACATCGCCAAAATTATTAATAAATGGAAGGCAGACCTGGGAGGGATGGTAAACAAACATTTTTGGAAATGTGCATGTAAACATTTTATGGTGTGCTCCAGGAGTAACAAGTTGTGACAAGTGCAGTTTAACTTTTTACACCAAGCTTACTATACCCCGTCCAACTTCATAAAATCGACCCCTCAAAATCTGTCACCTGCCCAAGGTGCAGGGTTACGCAAGCAGATTTCCTACATCTGGCCCTATTGTGTCCGGGGGTGGCCACTTTCTGGAGTGAAGCACATGATATAATGACATGGATTTTGGGTTTTACCCCCCCTTTCACTCCAGAGGAACTCCTGTTGGGGGCAGACACTGACTGTCCATGGGGGAAAGCACACGGGGCTTTATGGTCATTGGTGTTAGTCAACACTTGAAAAACAATTGCACAATGCTGGTTGTCAGCCTCCCTTCCTAGTATTCAGCAATGGATGAATAACCTAAGACAATGCATGGCAATCAAAAAGGCTCAGTTATCGGCCATGGGTAAGTATGAAGACTTTTTGGAATTGTGAGGTCCATTGATTGCAACCATCAAAACTGGCTTCTTCCCTGTATGAGTGAGATGTGTAATTGGTGTTGCTCATTCTTATTGATGTTATACCATCTAAAACTATATAAATATTAGCCTGAATTAAGATGAAGAATGTAAACATGTGCACCTTGTTTTTCACTACACTGTAATGGTAATATGTAATATTTATATGCACTAATAACTGTATGTAACTTGCATTGGATTATATGAACCCTGTACTGTATATTCTCTGTCTCAATAAAAATTATGTTGACAAAAAAAAAAAGGGAGGTTCGACACCAGCCTGTAGTTGCCAAGACAGTCTGGGTCCAAAGAAGGCTTTTCCAAGAGGGGTCTAACCAAAGCCTCTTTCAAAGCCTGTGGAAAGATCTCACTCCTTAAGGAACCCCAGATAATCTCGGCAACCACCGGTTCCAACAAGTCCAAACATCTGACCAGAAGCTGGGTTGGTCCTGGATTGAAATCACATTGGGTAGATCATAGCTTAGAGAGTATCCCCACCACCTCCTCCACCGCAACTAGCTCAAACTCCTCCCAGACAGAAGGAGTGTCTCTACACCTCTCAGGTAGACCACAAACATCCTTTCAAGAGACACTCAAGGAGACCTCAGCCCTGATGGAGGACACTTTGTTGGCGAAGAAGAGAACCAGCTCCTCACACCTAGCAACTGAACCCGCTCCCCCCACATGTAGACAGTCAGGATGTAACAACCTGTCCACCGTGTGGAAGAGCTGAGCTGATCGATTCCTCACCACAGCAATCTATCTTGACAGAAATTCTGTCTTCTTCCGAGAGATTGCTCCCTGATAGTCAGCATGATGTGACTTCAGGGCCAATCTGTCCCCCTCTAGTCGAGATCTCCTCCAGCCTCTCTAACCTCCATCCCTTTGTCTTTAAACCACACAGTTCTTCATCAAACCACAAGGGTCTGCAGCATGTAGACAAAGGGCAGACACGAATGGGTGCGATGGAGTCGAAGGCGGCAGAAACGGCCCTATTATAGGCCATCACCGCCTCCTCCATCCCCACCGCACAAACCCATCTCACACTCAATAGGTCCAGGACTGCCGCCAGTCCAATAGAGGAAACACCTCTCAAACGATGGTACTGAACCATCTCCAAAGGGGCAAGACCTTCAAAGGGGGGGCTGCCAAAGAGAAACCCATGACACCATGATCCGATCAGCTTACTGGATCAACCCTGAGATGACTTATTTCAAGATTCAAAGAAAAGACCAAATCCAATGTGTGGCCACCTGAGTGAGTGGGAGATGGCACATTTTGCACCAGGCCCAGAGCTCCCATGCTCTGAGGAGATCGTAGCCTAACCCTGGAGCCCCACCATCGACCCAAGCATTGAAGTCCCCCAGGATCAGGGCCCCTACTTTTCTGTGGCACAGTGGGACCAAGTTATGCGGCAAGACTACCATTTGCCGCAGAACTTCTGTGGCAGTGGTTTGTAATTTCTGCAAAAGTTCTGCGGCACTAACAAGCTACCACATCACAGTGTCAGCTTGTCATCCTGACTTCACTTTCATGGCAGTGGTTATAGCAATCAGGATGGGGGAAAGCACAATAACACTAGTTCAAAAAATAACAGACTTATAAAAATAATTTTATGCCTAAAAAAGCAAAACAAATGTCTCTCCCTTAGGGTCCTAGCCTGTTGCATAAATGACATATGCAGAGGGAATCTTATGTGGTAAATAAGGTATTTCTATATGCATGCTCTCTATCCCACTAATGAGGTTTCCACTGTCTATCACTTATATATTTGTTCGTGATTTCTACACCACTCATGAGGTTCCCACTGTGTATCACTTACATTTTTATTTGCAATCTGTAACATACATACAAATGTGTGTGTGTGTGTGTGTGTCTGTGTATATATATATTTTTTATTTCCATGAACTTGCATCCTCATTCATATAGGTCCCATTGGAAATGGAACAGAGGAGTTATTGCAAAACTCATTTTTCATGTCAACCTGATTTCCCTGACACGCTGCATAACACCATCAGGCCATGATATGCATGTGTACCGATTGTGAGATAGAGCTCTCCAGCCCATCACAATGTGTCCACCATGTGACAGAACACTGCACCATACCTTCCCAGGGTCCGAGCAGTGATGTGTTCCACCAATCCTGTGCTGCCCAGCCAGCTCCCAGAGCTAATCTCTGAACCTGAGTTGCCAGCACAGAAACACAGCATGCTACCCTCTGGCCCAACAGCTGTCCCTGCACACAACATTTCACCATAACTTTTAGGTGATTCTATCTAACAATGACAATATGTAATCAATAACCCTGGCAAAAATGCGTACAGGGCAATTATTTGTTTAACAGGTCTATTCTTTCAACAGGTCTACACATCATTATATTCCACTTTTCTGGGCATAATTACTTTATTTTTCTTAAAAATGACAGTTAAATTCATTTTACCAGTTATTCATTTCAGATGGCATCTCTATACCTTAAAGGCACAAATAGGTTTGTACAAAGTGAGGTATGGACTTAACAGATCTGTGCTATTGACAAGGTTTTGTTTAAGTTGGCCCTAGTGCAATAATTTAAGACTGAAAATTGTATTAAGCTGTAGCACAGGTTGAGCAAATATCACCATGCATGATGTGCTGTGCCACCATCTCTGGCAGTGGGAGCTGTGGTAGATAAGTGACTGTTCATTTCTGTTGCAGAATGCAGCCATTTCATTAGCCAATGTATGATGTTATAGCAATGATAACATCACATTCTGAGCATATAGGGGGTTTGGATATAAAAAGAGGGGACGGGAACCAGATTCTATGGATAAACAGAAATATTAATAAAAAATCACCAAGAAGAGTGAATTCTGCTGCACCGCTGAAGTTCTGTGGTAGATTGCAAGTTCTGCGCAAAGTTCTGCAGCCACAGAATTCTAGGGGCCTTGCCCAGGATCAACCACCTGGGGGACTCCAACACCAGGCCAGTGACCAGCTCCTCGATCTCCTGCATGAATTCCCTCACTAAACCAGGGGGTTGATAAATCACGAGGACCCCAAAGCCCGCAACCCCACCCCATCAGGCAGCCACACACGAAAAGGTCTTGTTTTGATCAACAGGGAGTACCATGAGTTTCAAGTCAGACTTAAAACAAATAGCCACCCCCTGCCCCAGTGATCCAACCTCGGGCTGTGAATCATGGAGTACCCATCTGGCACCACTGCCTCCAATATGGGAGCGGCATTTTCATCTAGTCAGGTCTCCGTGATACAAACCAGGTCAGCCGAGGAAATCACATCCGCTATTATAGCAGTCTTATTCTTCATTGACCTGGCATTACACAACGCAGACTGAGTTGGATGAGGTGTAGGGGCTGGAGCCGTCATCTGCCCATAAACATTTACAGAGCCCTTGGGTATGGGAACCAGGCAGGGCAAACCCCTTTCTAGATCCAATTTCACCCCAGGGCGTCTCCTTGGCCTCACCACCCGAATCCTGGACAACCCTGCAACCCCCCCAAGAACCGCCCCCCCCAGCTCCCCCTCTCTGAGCTATCCCCAGCACTCTACATCTCTGATATACATCTACTGAAAGTGCTGGAATCTCAAAGGGATGGAGGCCTGGAGGCCGTCTCCCAGTAGCTGTGCCTTATGGGCCCCAATCCCCAACACATTCTAGCTGCCCACTAAATTACACCAAAAATAAACACAACCCCCCTTAAACATAACCCACCCAAAAAAAACTTAACCTACACCCGCCAAACACAAAACAACCCAATCACTCACCACACACTCAGATACACAATTCAGCCACTCCTACATACACCCATAAATTAAACAGCAATACAGCTAAAAGAGAAACAAACAAATAATACTGGAATCCTTAATTTATGCAGGCAGTTCTTATATAAATATTCAGAATTATTTATTCAGGGATGGGCTCTCACCACCACCCTTTCTGTCCAACGTTTATGGTACTCACACTACAACTATACCAAAAATATGCAATGTTAGATGATTAAAAACTATTATCTGATTTGTTGCAGCACTAAAAGACTCAAACAAGATATATAAGTCCAATTACTGTCATATTATTGCACCATCTATAATCACAGGAGCATTCAGATAGCATCAAAGGAATGTTGACTGCAATCTCCTGACAGTTTGCAGAGGAAAGGAGGGCAATCACCACCTCCTTCTCCAAAAGAGGCAGTCAAGAAAATGTAGCACTTTCGCTGCTATACTTGTAACAAAATTCAAATATTAAAATACTCAGTAATACATACTGCTTCTGTTAAAAGATCAAAATAAGTCCACGAAAAAGTACTTGCAGCAATCCTATGGTCCCGGGTATTGTACCTGACTCTTGCTGACGAGGTCCTAGAGATCTTCCAATTGTGAAGCTGTAGTTTATCACTACAATCCCCAAAAAAATCAGCTCCAGTAAGACAAATGACCCCAAGAAACAACCAGTGATCTGAATTCCCAAAACCCGGGCAATTTCCCCAGTTGAGTCACAGGGGAATGCCCGACCTTGACAAACACCCTCCGTGGCCACCGGCTTAACCCAGAATATTGCCTACCCTCCAGTCAGCTCTTCCAGGACACTCCAGGGAAAGCACCCGAGCCAGAGGTCCACTCCCACTGGTCACCTCGGAAACTATCCACTGCCAAAGATGGAATCTTCTTCATGTCAGAACCACTGTTTACACAGACCACCAAAATCCTAATTAGTGGCTCATGATGCAGTGACTACAACCATATTCTCCACTTTGCAAGTAATCCACTCCAAGATCCAAAGTCCGAGATCCAACACTCCTCAGGAATTGCTGCACTATGTCAGACAAAACACAGGATAGGTCATGAAGACACCTTGGATGGCCGGTACAGCAGCAGATCCTACGAACGCCATTTAAAATAAACTGCCATTTGCAGGAAGCCACCCATTAATGACTAGCTGAGAAAAACTGAAGCCGACGCTGACCAGTGATCTGACCGTGCAACTCCTTGTCAGGGCAAACAAACAGACATGTCATGACAAAGTACAGGCTGCAACAGGTGAAAATAAACTAATAAACAAGCTTCCACAAAGGGAAAAAATTCTTAAAAACGAGGTAAAAAACAAGCAAACATACAAACTAAAATTAAAAATGCCACTCACAACTACTTTCAACAGCAAGCCCAGCATGGTGCCATCTTACAGATTCAACATGGACAAGTGTACAGTTGGTCTGTGTATACAGATCGCAAGTATGCATTAGCCTGTGACCCCTCCCTCCTTACTAGAGAGTTGCAGTACAGCTTTGCCCTGGTTGAGTTCTGGCTTACAGAACAAAAGTTAATCCTGAAATATAAAAAGACCAAGGTGATGTTATTTGCAAATTCTCACAACAACCATAAGTCAGCTCAACTCATCATCCTTAACAACTGTCGTGATCCTCTGGAGCAAGTACACAACTTCAGGTACCTAGGCATTACGCTTGATAGCACCTTATCCCTTAATGACCACATAAACATAATTTCTAAAGTTGTTAATACTCAAATGGGGCTCCTCTACAGACACCATCACAGCCTTACCCTTGATGCACTCCTTCTGGCTGTCAACAGCTCTGTTCACTCTCGTGTAGACTATGGGCTAGTCATTTATGGAGCAGCTACTGACACTTTATTTAAACATATTAAGGTTGCCCTCAACAGAGCAGGCCCAGTGGCACTGAGGGTTGAGGCACTGGATGCCACACCTCATGTCACACTGGCAACTTGGGTTCAAGAATGGACCTGGATCATTGGAGGTTGGCAGGGGAGGGAAGAAATCAAGTGTCTGGAGGACAGTTTTCCCTTCCTATGGTGGGTACTGGGGTATGCCTCACTCCATAGTGGCACCTGGTGGAAACCAGTTGATTCTGCAGATAGTGAGGCCATATGGAACGTCGGGGGAATGGAGTGGCAATGGACATCTGCATGCTAGGTGTGTTGACATCATGGCATGTCTGCACTCCAGGGGAAAGTACAGGCTGCAAAAACCCTAGCAGCCAGTGGAAGTGAAGGGGGCCCCAGAGATGTGCCCACATCCCATCGCTGAACCTGCCTGATGGATCTCCCAACAGCTTTGCGGGCCTCATGGTAAGTCCCTCTAATAATCAGAAATGCCACCAAGGGTGTGCGGGCCCTCAGATGGGCAATCCCCTGGGGTGGTGATCCGGGGACTGTGGGGACCGGGTAGGAGACCAAGTGGGAGGTTTCAGGCTGGGAGTAGAGGCACCATAGACTGGGTACCCTGGAGAGATGCCCTGGTGTTGCCAGTGAGAAAAATAGGCTGACAGGTTCACCCACACCTGTGATCTGTATACTCAAACCTGCTGGCTGAATCTTAGTAGCAGGTGTCACAAATGCACTCCGAGAGTCAGGCACTCTGCTCCCACAGTGCCTGACCTCAAAGTGCAATATGTGAACAGGAGACAATCGGGGTAATCCTCCTGTCTGTTTTGGGTCTGAACAACTACCAATCTCAAGTCCTGTGGTCAAATATGAACTCTTTTTCACTAGCACACCCAGTAAACAGGTTCAAATATCACACACACTTCGGGGAAATGCAGTGCAATACTTAACCCAGTGGGCACCCAACCTGGTTCACAATCCCCTTATTGACTCAATTGAAACCTAGGTACTTTTCTCACCTTGGTGCATATGGTAACACACTGTAAGCGCTTAGCAGTTCTGTCAGAATTATCAACACTATCCCAGCATTCACATTCAAAATGAAAAGGATCGGGCAGGATTTCAAGAAAAACAAAGTTTACTGAAATTAAAAATAGTAGATGAAATACAAAACATAGAACATATAGCATTTAGGGTACAGTCATATAAATTAAATGGACAATTATACACAAAACTGCCTTATTATTGAGTATCTAATCCTACCCTAGTTTCAAATGATAAATAGTGGTGGTTGAATTACCTAATGCTGGCCAAAGTACACCTTAAGGGTGTGTTCTTTTAGTAGTCGAGAGATCAAAAAGCCCAATCTTCTCTTAGCTGTGACCATCTATAGAGAACAAGGGTCCCACCCAGCTTGTGAGGTCACAGCTCAGTGGTGATGCTGGCTGTGAGGTCACTCTCTTCCTACGTACCAAATTAGTCTCAGGCATCTGCATGTTGCTAAGCATCCAAAAAAAAAAAAATATAAAATTTATATATATATATATATATATATATATATATATATATAAACTCCATTTAATGCATCAGTTAGGGTTGTTCCACAGTGACAAAAGTGAGGAAATTCAATATTAGGGTTGAAAGCTTCTGTCACTCCCCAGCCACCACCCCACCACTGAACAGGGTGTATTGGGTCATCTGCCTTAATTCTCACCCCATCACATGTGTAAACAAGCTGAGGTATAGGAGAATGGGGTGAGAGTTAGGACTGATGACCTCAATGCACATCCCTATGGCAGTTGGGGTGGCAGGCTGGGGGGTGCAAGAGGGACTTTCAACCCTAACACCAAATTTCCTCACTTTTGTCACTGTGGAACAACCCTAACTGATGCATTAAATGGAGTTTTTTGCCTCTAATTTCCTTTCTTTTTGAGAATGTGCAGTAGAAATAGTGAATGGAATGTGGTGGTGAGGGTCCCGCGCTCCCACCACGGGATGTTTTGTGTCATAGTAACGGTAAGTGCAAGGCAAACACAACCACTAATGGTTGCACACATGGTGACTGAAATGTAAATAGAAAAGCAAACGTTAGTAGAAACGCAAGCGCAAAGTGATGCCAAAGCGAACAGTGTCACAAAAGGAGATGCAAGCGCATAAGAAAATGCAAACCGTGATGCGCATGGTGATGATATCACAATTGGAAATGCAAATAGTAACATTAACAGCAGAAATAATGCTAAAGGAAACAGAAACAGAAACGCGAACGCAAGCACGTATGCAAACGGTAACGCACACGGTGGCGTACACGGGAACGGTAACGCAAATGATCACGGAAACGCAAGTGGAAATGCTAACTGTAACAGTGATGGAAGGGCACACCCTGTTTTTGCCCAACAGCTGCATAGAGAAACACAAAGTGTACAAAGAATGTATGCATAATAATGGGCCTCGGAGCAGAAAATGAGCTGTTGGAATACTAAATTGTTTATATCTCAGGAACCGTGCAATGTAGAAAAAAAATTGAAATTTCACATGATTCATCAGTTTCCTGGCTAGGTTTTCACTGAATGCCAAAGGGCTATGCGTTATCATGACGAAAATTCCGTATCTCGCACCGTCTCCGAGATACGAGCCCCAAAAGGCACAGCGGACGCCACCGTGTTAGTCTATAGGAAAAAACATCAACTTCAGAGTGTTGTAACTTTGCATCTGTGCAATATTTTGTCACCAAACCACCAAAAGGCACATCTGAGAGATGTTGGCTGCCATCCCTTCAAATTTCAGCCCAAAAGACCAAACTGTTGTTTTGCAGTAGGGTGGCAAACAACTCCTGTCATTTTGGCCATAGTCTGGAAAAGCAGTGTCGCAATTTGCGACACCTTTTGCAAAAATTTGTGAAAGTGTCGCAAGTGCGACACTACTTTGCGACATTGCTTTTCCCAGAAATTTGAAAAACATATTTCTGGGGTGTTTAACCCAAAAATAAAGACATGGCTAGCATCCTCAGGGTTCGAATAGGTAAACACAAAAATAATTATGTTCCTAGATATTCCCAATTTTAAATGCCAAGAATTTTTGTGATCAGTAACTGAAAACAAAATGGCGGATTTGCGACACTACTAGGGTCATTTGCGACACTAAAAAGTGCATTTGTGACGCTTTTGAACTTTTTGTTAACTTTTCCCATTGACTTATAATGGGAACTTGTTTTTTGAATAACTTTTGAACCGTTTAATATTTTTTCACAAAATCTTCAAAAGACACATCGGGGACCCTGGCCGCACGTTCCCTGAAGTTTTTGGACCAGTCATGCAAACCATGCGACCTGTAGGCGCGAGCAAAGAATTTGAAAAAAAATGTAATTGTGCACACGAATGTTGCTCAATAGCTCCGCAGCTGTATATCTGACCCATACAAAAGTTGGCAGATCCCAAGATATACCATGCTCAACTGTGCATACTAAATTTCAGGCAAATCTGTTGAACGGTGGCAAAGTTATTAAGGTGTAAAATTTCACCCTTTAACCTTAAAAGGGCTACTCAACCCTAACTACGGTAGCACTATCGGTGCTACATAATATATATATATATATATATATATATATATATATATACACATATATATATATATATATATATATATATATATATATATATATATATATAAACAAAAACTCTATTTAATCCATTAGTTAGGGTTGTTCACAGTGACAAAAGTGAGGAAATTTGGTGTTGAGGTTGAAAGCCCCCATTGGACCCCCCGCCCACACCCCAACCGGCAGCCGATGCGCGTGGGGTTGCTGGCCTAAACGCTCACCCTATCACATGTGTGAAGAAGCAGAGGTATAGGAGAATAGAGTGAGAGTTAGGACCGACAACCTCAATGCGCATCCCGATGCCGGTTGGGGGTGTGGGCTGGGTGGTCCAAGGGGGGCTTTCAACCCTAACACCGAATTTCCTCACTTTTGTCACTGTGAAACAACCCTAACTAATGCATTAAATGGAGTTTTTTGCCTCTAATTTCCCTTCTTTTAGAGAATGATGATGAAAAATACTGAATGTAATGTGGCGGTGGGAGTGCGGGGCCCAAAGGGCCCCTTGCTCCTGCCATGTGATGTCTTGTGACATAGTAACAGGAACATCAATGCAAACAGAAGCACAAACAGTGGCGCACATGGTAACACAAGTGTGAATGGCAACGCAAAAGGTAGTGCACATGGTGGTGTAGACGACAACGGTAACGCAAAGGGGGACATAAACGCAAGTGGAAACAGTAACTGTAACAGTAACGGAAGCGCATACCCTGTGTTTTCCAAACAGGTGCATACAGAAACACAGTGTGTACAAAGAATGTATGCATTGTAATGGGGATCGAAACTTAAAACGAGCATTGGAAGTACTTAATTGGTAATATCTCAGCAACTGCACTACGTAGAAAAAATTTTTAATTCCACAGAAATCATTATTTTCCTGGCTACCATTTTGTATTACTAATGACGAAAAATCTGTATCTCACATCATTTTCAAGATACGAGCCCTGAAAGGCACGGCGTATGCCACTATGATAAGTCTATGGGAAAAAATGCCAACTTTGGAGTATAGTAACTTTGCAGCCATGCAATATTTTTTCACCAAACTAGTGAAAGGCACATCTGTGAAATGCTGGCTGCTTTCCCTTCAAATTTCAGCCCAAAATACCAAATGGTTCTTTTGCAGCAGGGTGACAAAGAACTCCTGTCATTCTGGCCATAGTCTGGAAAAGTACTGTCGAACTTTGTGAAAGCTTTCGCAAAACAGCAAGAAAGTGCTGCATGTGCGAAAGTACTTTGCAAAGTACTTTTTCCAGAAATTTGAAACACAGATTTCTGGGGTGTTTCACCTCACAATAAAGACATGGCTAGCATTCTCAGGCTCCAACTAGGTGAATACAAAAAGAATTAGGTTGCTAGAGGGTCCTAAATTTAACTGCCAAGCATTTTTCTGATCACCAACTGAAAACAAAATGGCGGATTTGCGAAAGTAAAAGGGCCAGTTGCGAAAGTAAAAACTGCATTTGCGACACTTTCGAACTTTTTGTTAACTTTTCCCATTGACTTATAATGGGAACTTGTTTTTTGAATAACTTTTGAACCGTTTAATATTTTTTTTACGAAATCTTCAAAAGGCACATCGGGGACCCCGGCCACATGTTCCCTGATGTCTTCAGACCAGTAGCGCAAACTGTCCAACCTGTAGGCAAGAGCAAAGAAATCACAAAAAAGCGTAATTGCACAATTCATTGTCGCTTGATAACTCCACATCCGTATATCAGACCGGTACAAAAGTTGGAATATCCCAAGATCTACCATGCCCAATTCTGCATACCAAAATTCAAGCAAATCAATTAAACAGTGGCAAAGTTATTAAGGTGCAAAGTTTGACCACTTAGCCTTAAAAGTGCTACTCAACCCTAACTATGGTAGCACTACCATGCTACCATAATCTATATATCTATATATATATATTTTTTTTTTAATTAGTGCTCCTGCTTTATGGCTGATCAGAATTACCTCTTTGATCTTCAGAGGAAATTCCTGAGCTATTTCCCTTAGTGGTGAGAAATCTAGCAGGTATCTGTCAGAAGTTGCTTTCCTCCTAATAGGTCATAAAATGCAGCCTGTTTATGGCAGTTTCCCTAGATTTTACAGCAAATGGGTGTTTTGCAATCTATTACAACCTGGTCTCTAAAGGAAGCTCTTAATTAGATTTTCCACTCAGAGGGAGAACAGCATTTTTTTGAAAATCCAATGTCCCACGTTGCCTTCTGCTGACTGCCATACTTTCTAATCAGAAATTCAAAGAAACATATATTTATATCACAAATATAATACAAATAATAACAAGCAGATTGGCTATGTGTCACAGCAGGATCATGTACAAGACCTGCCTACTAGCTAAGAAGATCTGTCTGGGTATAACCCCTTCAACAACACAACACCTCCTTACCCCAGTAACCAGTCCTTGAGGGATGAGAAGCACAACTAGATCGACCTATCAGGACCCATTCTGTCAGACTAATCAAACACAATGGGCCTTTCTCTATAGAGCTCCTACCTGGCTATCTGATCTCCTTCTTGATGTACAAACTGCCTTCAAGTTAGGTCAGTTTAAATGCAACTTCAGACAGCACCTTCCTCCCCGAGCCACTGCTACTGCCCAACTTAAGCTACTTCACCCTCATGTAGCCCCTCATTTCCTGGCTAAACAGCTGCCACTCTTCCCAACCCTTCCCCCTCCCCCCGCTCCCACCATAAGTACCTCTCTCGACATCTTTTCTTTCTACTTCACCTCACTCTGTAGCTCCTGAACCCTGATTTCTACCTATTCCCCCTCCTCCCTCTTCCCTCTTTTCATTGCTCCTTTTTATTTGCCTTGGCTGACCCATGTTAACCTATTGACTTCAACAAAGTTATTCTTGACTGTCTATTATCACATACTGATACATTATTTTATATTTTATCTTAGCTTTTACCCTGGTATCTATTTTTGGTTCTTATTTGCCAACTTTGACAAAGTCTGATATAATGACAGCTCTGATTGTTTTGGTTTTTTTTGTTATATCCATGTCATGTTTTTGTTACATTGTTGTATTTAGCTAATTGTTATGATTTCTTTTGGTTGTGGAACCTTTGTTAAATGAGTCTCAGACTCAAAGGTATGTCAAATTCCAAGACTGTAATAAATAAATAAATGTGAGCTCCTATAATCAACCTGCATGCCTTGTCAAGGGCTGGACAGATTCTCTTGAGCATGGTGTCTGGTTGCTCCATAAACAACTAAGCCTTAGTCAATGATAGATAGAACTGAGCTAATTACAGCAATCTGGAGCACATCGGGGGTCATGTAGTGCCTGTGCCTCTATAACAGTCCTATCCTGGTATTAACTGCCCTTGCAACAAGGTCAGCATGCGTACCATAGTAGAGGTAGGCGTCAAGCCTGATCCCAAGGTACTTGAAATTTGGAACTTATTCAAGTGGTGAGCCTTCATTGTTCAGTCTGATTAGTTTGTGTGATTTGTACCTGTTGTGCAGGCTAGGGAAGAGCAAGGTCTTGGTCTTCTTGTAATTTATTTGCAGCTTATGATTTTTAAACCAGGCCCCAATTTCAGAGAAACTAACCTGGAGTTGTGTTTCAAGGGGGAGTGGGTCGGGTAGACTGGTATAAATGACGGCATCATCTGCATATAGCAGCATATTATTGGAGCATGCCTTGAGGAGGTTATTGAGGAAGAGGCTAAAGAGTAATGGGCCCAAGATCGAGCCTTGGGGGACACTGGATAACACTTGCCTGCTATCAGATAAGATGCCACTTATTTTGAGTCGTTGAGACCTACTTCCAAGGTAACTACGAAACCACCTAACTGTGTCATTTGATAGGCTAGTCTCACAGATGGTGTTTAGGAGGAAGGTGTGGTTGACTGTGTTGAAAGCTTCTTCGAGGTCAATATAAATTGCCTTCACAAGCTGCGCTCAGTCAAGGTCATTATGCATAAAGCAGTGTACTCAAGCAAGGCAATGGTGGTGCTATGCGTCTTCTGGAATCCATGCTGTTGTGAGCATTGGATTTGGTACTTCTCTAGGTACTCGTTTAGTTTATCTGCCACTATACGTTCAAGTGCCTTGGACAGGATTGATATTAGGCAGTGATTAGTGTGCTGGGCCACTTGCATCATACCTGTTTGATGCAGGCACCTTACATCATTATAGGGGCTTTGAGACTCGGGCCCTAGGTCTTTTACCAGGGGACTACAATTTTATATTTGACCAAAAACATTCATGTATCTTATCATTCATGTTATTGTATATCTGATGGCTACTGCATCACACCTCTTGTTCACATTATATCTTACTTTCATCCACATTGCCATCCCCCCTCCAATTCCCCTATCCTTTCCTCCTCCATCCTGTATCTCTCCTCCCCCTCCACTTCTCTCATCCTTCAACCCATCCCTATCTCCCTCCTTCCTTCCCTTCCTCCCTCTCCCCCTCTACCCTCTTCACCTTCTATTCACTCTGGTTTCTCCCTTCCCTTAACCTGGAGTTTCTCCACTGTGCCCTTTTCACCTTACTCTTCCTCCCTTCCCCCTGCCCCCATCTCTAAAAGGTGGAAATCTCATTCTATTCTCTTGCTCCTGCTCCTACTCCTTCTCCTGTCTGTTGATGTGGAGTCCAATCCTGCACCCTCCCCACCCTCCTCATCTACCTCTCTATCTGCTAAAGGTCTGAGCATACTTCACCTCAATGCTTAGAGCCTTCTTCCAAAGCTCAGACTCCTGTCAGTCTAGATTTCATAACATTCACCTGACATCCTCTGTAACTCTGAGTCCTGGTTTTCTACCAGAATTCTAGATTCTAGCCCTTCCCTTCCAGGCTATCATCTTTTAAGGCAGGACAAGGGAAAATGTGGGGGTGGTGTTGCCACCTATGCCTGAAAGAGCCTCTCTTGTACCATAGCTTTTAGTGAGGTTGTGTCTTCCTCCCATAAGTTCCTCTTTGTCAGGCTGTTGTTCTCTTCTTCATTGTCAATCTTCTTTGGGGTCTTCTATGCCTCACCTAGAATATCCCCATCCTGGATCTTCTATGCCTCACCTAGAATATCCCCATCCTCCCTGGTTAATTCTCTCTCTACCATCACTTCTCAGTCCTCCACTAGTGAACTCATCCTGCTAGGGAACTTCAATTGTCTCTTCCCAGCCTCCAGGCCAACCATCTGCAAGGCTGAGTCCCTAAATCTCATGCAACTTATCTCTGTACCTCACAGGCTCAACGGTCACTCTTATAACTACCACATTGGGTTCTCTTCTTCCTCTCCCACTGTATTGTAGCAGCAGGAATCCTGATGGACACTTTCAATGACCACTGCATGCGTTCTATGTCAGGAAGATCTGGCATTCACTCTCCTCCCCTCCCATAAATACATTTGAACTAGGTCCCTCCACTCAGTAAATGTCTCTGCTCTTTTGAGCGATCTTGTTGCTTCAGACTGGACAGCCATACCCTCCACCACAGATACTGACATTGCCCTCTCTCTGTTTCATTCCAAATTCTCCCCTGTATGGGACAAGCATGCTCTGCTCTGAAAATCCAGCATCAAAAATCACCATCACCCCTGGAATATGCCTGTAATCATTGATCATTGCAGGCCCTGTGACCTTGCCTGGGCATGTTTCAAACTATCTCACTCCTTTCCTGACCTCCTCTTATACAGGGCTATCTGGAATACATGTACTAAGGCTGCCTGGGCTGTAAAATTGCAACATTTCAAGGCCAACCTTCAGATTACCCTTAACACCCTCTCAAAGTTCTAGAAAGTAATTCACTCCCATTCTAACCCTTCCATGCAGTCCGTCCCTCTGGTCCCTTTTGTAAAAAGTTCCCCAGTGTCTGACCCCCTTCTCTGTTGCTGTTCATTTCAATGCATTTTTTTACCAGTCGTGCTATCTCATCCACTCACCCTCTAGTCCCCTAGCTCCTCCTCACATACCCTCTCATGTGCCTTCCACTGGTTTCCTCTCTCCCCCATTACTGCCCAGGAAACCCTTACTGCCCTTTACTCCTTCAACCTGTGCAATTCCATTCCTGATGGACTGGATTCTAAACAACTTCAAATCTCTGTACCTGATATAGCACTTCCACTGATTCACATACTCAACATCTCCTTCTTCCTCAGTGCTGTCTCTTAGTCCTGAAAGTTGGCCAAAGTTCTTCCACTCCACAAAGAGGGTGGCTTCATCCCTGGGTAATGTCCAGCCAATTCCCCTCCTCCCTTCCCAAATAATATACAATAGTTCGATTTTAGATACTATGGGTTTATGCATGGTTTCTCATTCTCCTCTATCCATAACTGGAAATGTGGAAGAACAAAGTATTAATAATACTGGTTCTATAGTGGAAAATTAAAAAGAAACAGAAGGAAAAGATATCTATAATGTCACGGTCTTAAACCATTTTGATTTGCTTAATCTGCAAGGTGATTGACTTATGGATTCTAAGTCAAGTGAAATGGATCTAAGTCTTAAAACAGTGGTTATCTCTTGGAATATAGCTGGAGTGGGCTCAAAATTTGCAGATAAAGAATGTTTGAAATTTTTAAAACAAGCTACCGTTATTTGCTTACAGGAAACTTGGCATTTAGTAGCTAATGACATTACTTTTAACGGTTATTGCACTTTTCACTTGCCGGGGAAAAATATTCCAAAGCTGGACGGCCTGCTGGGGGATTAGTAACATGGGTTAAGATCAAGGAGGTTGTTAAGGCTGAAATAATATATTCCTGTTCTTTTTGTCAAGCTCTTTATATACAGTTAAGTGGGTTGAAATTGTGCCTTATTAATGTTTATATTCCTCTGCATAATTCAAGAGATTTCTATCCTAAGATTTGGGAAGATCTTGAAGAAATTATACATATAACATGGGCAACTACTGCCTGTGAAGAAATCTTGATGTGTGGTGATTTTAATGCAAGACTTGGTGGTTACTATGGTTTTTCAGATCTAGACATACAAAATTGGAGATTTGAAAATGCTTATAAATTTACTAGGAATTCAAAAGACTCAAAAGTAAATAAGAGGGGTCTCAATTTAATTGATGTCTTAACTCCATATAATCTTGCTCCACTAAATGGAAGGTTAAGGGGAGATACTGAGGGAAATTTTACAAACTACAACTCGGTTGGACCATCTGTGATAGATTATTTTTTTTGGAATAGCACTATGGATATTTGGGAATCCTGCCTGGTAATTCCGAGGCATGATACTGATCATTTTCCATTGGCTCTGATTTGTAAAAATATGGGTGTTGAAATTCCAGATATATGTCATCATGAAGTAGACATTCATAATAAGACAAAAATTAAATGACAGCAGTAATTAAGCGAGGAAATAATTCCTATTATTAAAACATACTTAAAGCCCCCTTTTGCTAACTATGATGGTTTGTATCAAGTAAATCAGTTAGACATATGTTTTGAAGCCATTAGAAAATCTCTTACAACATCTTATAGACCTAATGTTAAAAATAATAATACATGGTATGATAGTGAATGCCAACAAGCAAAGAAAGTTTTAAATCAAAGAATTAGGAAAATATGTTGCAGTGATCAAAGAGAGGGATTTAGACATTTGGATAAAGAGAGAGAAAATTATTAGGCACTACTTAAGAAAACACAAACTGAATTTCAACAAAGCCAATGCAAAAGAATGTTATCAGCCATAGAAAACAAAGACAATCATGCCTATTGACAGATGGTAGCAAAGGGTACAAATAATCAAAAAACTTGTTTAGATACTCATATTCCCATTAATCAGTGAGTTGAGTACTATACAGAAATTTTCTTTGACTCAACAATCCAGTATGAAAACTTTGTGCAATGTAAGGAACTGCAGCAATTCCCTTTTTGCACAAATCTAGAGGTTTATTTTTCAATAGTATCCATGAAAAAAGGTAAAGCCCCAGGGCCTGATTTTATTCCTGCAGAAGTTTGTTTTGCTTTCACCTTCCCTGTGGGCTTCTAGCCTTACTCCAATTTTCAATTATTTGGTAACTAAATTAACTTTTCCTAAATCCTGGAAAGGGGCAATTAATAACATGTATTCACAAGAAAGGCAATAAATCTGATCCTCATATGTATCATCCAATCTCTCTGTTAGATAATTTAGGTAAAATATTTACAAAAGTGGTGTTGGGGAAATTACTGGACTAAATTAAACATTTGGGTGACTTTTCGGAATGCCAAGCTGGCATTCGTTTAGGTTACTCTACAATGGATAATTTCTTTACACTATTACATCTTTATGAGAAATATGTGAATCTTCATAAACAAAAATTGTATGTGGCATTTATAAATTTTAGTTCCGCCTTTGATTCAATTTCACACAATTTACTTTGGGTATTAATGAAGGATTGAGGTATAACCAGGGATCTGGTTGCAGTCATTAAAGAAATATATACTGATACATGGGAGTACATAAGGACAGATAACTCAGAACAATTGTCAGGCTGTTTTAAAACAAATTGTGGCATAAGGCAGGGTTGTGTTATGGCTCCCACACTATTTTGTATTTATGTAAACAAGTTACTTCTGGAACTGGAATGTTCAGATACCGATTCGCCCAAGATCAAGAACAAAATGTGCACCTCCTTAGCCTTTGCTGATGATCTTGTCCTATTATCCCTGTCTCAAAGAGGATTAAAGGGGAAGTTGGACATTTTGAGTTAATATGCAACAAAATATACATTTTTAATAAATGAGACAAAAAGTCTAAATAGAAGCATCTTTGGAAGGTGGCAGGAAAAAATCTTATAATTACCAAATCATATACTTATCTGGGACTTTGTCTATCAAATGATGCCATTGGTCCAAGCATGTTAAAATGATCTTGCCTAAACTTAAATTAACAGCTAATTCATTAAAGGTATTCAACCATAAATTCAGGGGGAATTCTATAAAATCACTTGTGGAGGCAATCAATTAGAGCTAAGTACTATTCCCAGATGTTATATCAAACAGAAGTGTGGGATTTTGAGAATTGGCAGGCCCTGGAAATACCAATGAATAAATTACTCAGAAATTCCTTTGGACGTAATAATTCAGTTCCTGCTGCTTTCATACGTGCAGAAATTGCTTTAAATTCTCCAAAAGCTTATGCATGTGCTAGGCTGATCAATTACTGGATAAAGATATTATCTATGGGCAGCACAAGATTTTCTGCACTTTTGTTACAGGAAAAGTGTGACTGGGAAAAAATAGGCTGCTCCAGATCTAAATGGCTTATAAGAGTAAATAAAATCTTGGAGCAAACTGATCTTCTTTATCTGAATAAATATCTTAACAATAATATAAAAATAAGCCTCAAGTATAAATCATATGTGACTAATAAGCTTATTAAACACTATAAAACTCTGGACCTGGATCTTGTTTCAAAGAGTAGAACATCCCCTTGGTTATGGGATAATGATCCTATGTTTTGTTATAGAGAATATTTAGATATTCTGCCGACTCTTAAACACAGGCAATTATTTACCAGATATAAGCTTGAGATGTTTCCAAGTAATGTACTGTCTGCTAGATATAATAAAACTGCTAGTGTAACTGCTACCTATTGTTCTTATTCAAACAAAGAAAAAGAGGATCTGTTTCACGTAATTATGAAGTGTCCCTGGTATAATACTCCAAGTAAAATTTGGCTCATTCCAATCTGGGAAAAAATTGCTACAGATGATAATCAACTTCTAGTAAATATTTTATTTACGACCAAGGATGAACTAATAATCAATAAAACTGCTGGTTATCTCTTGGCAATCTTTAAAATAAAATTGCAACAAAAGCAATAGGATTAAAAACCTCTATCTGCTTAATGTATTGGATAACAATTTGTGTTGGTAGAATGTTAAATTAAGAAAAGTTTTATAATTTAAAAAAATGATATAAGCAAACTAATATAACATTTGTACTTATGTGTATTGTAATTTATGTGTGCATAAATTTTTAGTCTAATGTATATGTGCAATGTGTTTTATTATTGTCATGGTCATTGACCGATCAGTAAACTTACTTACTCCTCCCTTCCCTTGCTAAACTGCAAGAGAAATTTGTCTACGCTGGGCTCTCTGATTTTCTAACCTTCACCAATATCCTCTCCCTGTTCCAGTCTGACTCCTGAAAGCATCACTCTGCCATCTCCTCCTTGCTGTGTGTAACCAATTCTATCTTCTCAGGGATGAATCAGGGGCATGTCACAGCTGCCATTTTCATCCATCTGGTCATGGGCTTGGACTCAGTGCCCCACCCTCAATTCCTGGATAAGATGAGTTCTGCTGGCCTCTCAGCTCCTGCTGTAGACTGGTTCCATTCTTACCACTCTGGCTTCTGGCAGTCAGTACATGTTGATAGTGCCCTGTCACATGCACTTCCCATCCATGCCAGGGTCCCACAGGGCTCCATTATGGGGCCCATCCTGTTCTCCATCGTCCTTAATGACCTCCCAACAGCTTGTGCCAACTTACATATCCACATGTGTGCAGGTAACACAGTCATTTACACCTCCGATCCATCCACTCCATGGAAGATCTGCTCCAGCAAGACTTCCACAATATCTTGCACTGTTTTGTTTTGTCTTATCAGCTCCAGGTCAACATAAAAAAAACTTTGACCATGACCTTTGGCACCAACCAAACATTGAGCAGACTCCCAGATCTGCCTATCTTCAACACCTTGGATGGCACCCTTTTTGAAATGGCTCATTCATTTAATTACTTTGGTGTGTGGCTGGACAGCAAACTTGATGTCTCTGTCCATATTGATGCCATCTATGTCAAGCTCCACCCCAAACTTGGTTCCTTGTACTGCCCCTGAAAAAGGGACCTTCGGGGCTCAGCAGGCCTACCCAGTTATCAAAATTGAATAAATAAATAAATAAAGACTGTCTGTCCTCACATATATCATGTGAGCTTGTCACCAAAATGGTACTTCCAGTCTTTGACTGTGAGGGTATGATCTATGGCACTGCTCCCTCCACCTCCCAGGCCAGACTGGACACCCTTTGCAATGCCTTTTGTCATTTTGTTGACAACTCCCCCTCTCATACCACCATTGCTCATGCTTCTCCTCCTTATCCATTCCTCCTTTACCGTCACATCACCTGAACCACTGTGCCTCATTCATATCCAAATTCTGGTTTGGGTACCTTCCCTCTGACTGGTTCTCATTACTTTCCTCCATTCTTTCTGCCTTCTGCTCTCTATACTTCAGAGATCCTCACACATTCACCATTCCTCATCCTTGCACCTCTGCTGGACAATCAGCCTTCTCCTATTATCTCCCTTCACTCTGAAACCTACTCTCATCCTCCCTCCATTTCACTACCTCCACTGTTTCCCTCAGAAACCAGCTGAAATTCCTTCTCTCCCCCCTTATATTTGCTTCCTACCCTGGGGTAGGTGTGGCTAAATTGCCTGATTTTTGGTGATAGCTCTTATTGTACTTACTACTGTTTTAATCATGTATTTTATTCCACTTTACTGCAACTATGAACTGTATCAATGATATGCAATTGCATTAACTGTGTACTGTATCTATGCCATGCATTTGATTCCTTTTTCCTTCTCCCGGGGTACACATGGAAATGAGCTATGGCTCAGTGTGCCTTTCCCGGTCACTGATTTTCAAAAAAATAAATAAAATAAATAAATAAATACCTTTAGACTATCAACAATGTTGCACAAGCATGACTCCTCACTGTTGTGCATATCCATTAAACCATAGTCCAATCCCACTCTATCCATACCTGCCACCTGTTTAATGATGAAAGGTATTTAGCTTGACTTTGCCACTGTTGTGGCCACATGGTAGATCCATTATCCACTTCAAGTCTTACTATGCATGTCACTTGTGAAGAAACAAAAAATTAATTTAGCCTGACTTTGCCACCACTGTGGCCACACAATAGCTCCATTGTCAAATCCCACTCTCTCCATACCTGTCAACTGTTAAGACAAAAAAAGGAAATTAAATAGCCTGACTTGGTATGGCCACTGAGTCACTGTTTACCTGTGAAAGGAAAAGTTGGCATTAAAAGTTAAAAACATAAAAAGGAAAAGTCATGATACCACCAAATTAGTGATGTGGTGTGCTGTCTGAAGGAAGAGGGAGAGAAAAGGAAATAAATAAACATATTTTAATATCTTGTCACCAAGGTGGAAGCCCCCCTGTACTATAATGAATTCACAGACAACAGTGAGGATAAGTAGTGTGAAAAACAATGCATGTAACTTACCATCACAGCAGACAATGTTGGCTTTTGCTGGACATCAGGTCTTGCTGCCTTCATGGACTGGCTGGCTGGAGGATCTGTTTGAGGTCTGGCTTGCTGGCTGGTGGGATTTCTGGCAGGCTAGCTGGTGGGATGGTTGGCTGGCTGGCTGTGGCAGGATGTCTGGCAGGCTGGCTGGCTGGGTTGAGATCTGCCTGGCAATGGCATTTATGCTGACTTAAGAGTACTTGTTTTTCTGTCTTGAATTAGTGCTTGTGATGGAGGGAGCGGTGGGCTATGTTGTTGGTGGATTTGGAGAACACAAGCAGGACAGAGGAGGAGAAGGCAGTGTCTTAATTGCTGGTGGAGGTATGGTCTGCATGACTGTCAATGGCATTTACAAGGCAGAGTTAACAGTCTATGTTTTTCAGTCTGGATGCATGTGGTTGAGGTGGCGATGGCCGGGGTTATTGGATACAAACTTTGTCTCATGATGCAGTCTTCAAAGATGTTCTGTTTTGTGGGATTTTATAGGAGAGGGCAAATTACATTAATCGGATGGATATATAGAACAGCAGCACAACTTGGGAAAAAATATTCACTGAAAAACAAAACTGAATCATAAATAAAATAATTCAACTGTTAAGGAGGAAAAAAGGGATCTAACACTTTTCTATTTATGTTCTTCAATCATCCTCATCAAGGAAGCAGCCCTCACAGCCTTCCAGAATGGAGTTGTCCTTACATGGGAATTCATTCTCCATTGCTATGTAGAAATCTGTCTCTGTAGAAGGTAATTTGCCTATGCCGATTCCAGATTTGTATGCCAATTCTGCACAATGGCCCATGCCAAACTGAATACCCTCTCTACACTAACACTCGAGGGTGGACAGCACAGATACTGAATTTGACTGCTAGAGAGATCCATGCTGACCACTTAGTAACCATGCTACTCCAGTACAGCAGTCGCTGTTCCAATATGTTAAGAAGCTTGATGTCTGCCAAATATGCATCCACCATGTATTGCACTGCACACAGTCCTGCAGACTCATCAGCCTCCTCCTCCTTTTCCTACACATCTGCAATTCCCACCTGGCACAAAGTGTCCTAAAGTGGATTAATTGTCATTTTTTTCTGTTACTGGGCCTGTTTTTTTTTTCGGCCTGTTTAACTGAGGTGGTAGCAACACCTGGTCTCTGATCACTTTCATGTTGTGCTTACATAACTATTACTGTAACACCTGTGCCACATTAACTCATCTTATTGACTGATCCAGTAGATTTTGTACTTGACCAATATCACCTTCAAGTATTGATGACAAGCCCTATTTATAATCTTGAGTCCAGCTCAGTGGCAATCCCAAAATCTGCATACTGTAGAATCCTGGAAATAGGGCTTTTGCAGTCCAACACATGGATCATGTGTTCCATTAAGGCACAGCTTCCTCTATCACCACCAAGCTCTAGTAACAGCATCTACCTCAACACCCTTACAAATGGAATGACCTAACTGATGCAGGTGGTGTTCCTAGTCACTGCTTGTGTGGCATGTTCAAATTACCTTAGAATTATGGTCAGGCCATTGATTAGTCACCACTGATCTGTTGTCAGAGACACTGATATGCTTGCACTGTCATGACTTGTATGCAGCACCAGATATTCTGAGATGACTTTGTACTACTCATACAAGTGTTCTATCATGTACAGTGCCATGTTCCATCTGGTGATAACTTCCAGTTTCAGATGGTTCTGAGGTAGTTTGTTCTGGATCTGCAGGTGCCTTAGATGGTCAGAGGCCTTTCTGGAATGAGCAAAGTGGGTGCAGATTTGATGGGCTACAGTCAACATGGACTTGATTTCAGGATATGATAGAAACTGCTGTACTACTAGATTGTCAGTGTACCACACATGAAACCCTGAAAAACCCACCATCACCAATGCATTTACCCACATTCAAGTCATTACTGCTCACAATGAAACATGGTATCAGAGAATGTGGGTGCATCCACTCATCAATGTCAGTCAGGAGCAGTTTTAACATTTTCTGACCTGTGTATGATGCACTTACGCTCTTCAATGCAGCATGGGATGCTGATAAATACCCAGAATGTTGCTACCACTGCAATTGGACTTTGTACAATTTTTCCCCATTCTAGCATCAAATACTACCCCAGTTATCTGTGCCCAGTGGGCTGTAATACACTGATAAGAGCTACAAGCTCTTTGGCCACTGGTCCACCTATCAATACTAGGATGTATGTATAGTGATGCTGAATGCTGCAGGTCATATATTAATGTGCTTGACACAGTCCTTTAAAGTTCAGGAATGGCACTGGTGGAGAAATAGGTTTGCAATGGAATCTGACATTTTGAACAGGCACCACCCACATTCTCTAAAAAAATGGCAATACATTAGATGCTGGCATATCACTGGTTACTGCATTCAGTTCCTGTGCAATAGCATAGTTGAGTGGGTATTTGGTATGATGCTCAAACATGCTATGCATTGTAGGCTGCACATTATGAGGTATTAGTATACCAAACAGCTGGACTTTGCACATTGGAAACATGGCTGGTGGGGTAGCTTTCGACTTGGTGGGGTCATGGATGCTGATCAAGTAAATTAAGTAATTTTTGATGTTTTATAGATTGGAGTTGATGTGCTTCAGTGACTCTGGCTGTTAGTACCCAAACCACCACTGCTACTGTGGCTACTACTAGGCAATTCCTCTTCCTCCTTCTCTTACTCCTCATCTCTGTAGTAGTCCTCAGCAGTCAACTCTGACTTCACCAGAACTGTATCCATGCCACTTCAGGATGTGTTGCACAAAGATGATAAGGGAGAAGGCCTCCCTTCACTGGCTTCCCTTTGGTGCTGAGTCCAGCATAACAGGCATCTGGACTTGAGGTGTCTTTTGCCCACCAGTGCCTAGGAAGCTTCACTTTTTTCCATGGCTAACATGCACTTGACACAGCTGGCAGATAACCACTGTTTCCTCAGATGTGTCCACGATGTAAAAATCACAAATTAGGAATTGTGTAGCCCTTGTTTTTACATGGCAGTGGACCTGATAATGGGACATTGAAGGGGTGGCAATGGGTGTTTTTTGGGGATGATTTCTGCACTGCTGTGATGGTAGGAGACTCATGATGTGTTACTGGCTCAACTACAGTGCAGATAGAAACAACAGCTGAAGGACTGAGGGTCTTTGGCAATTCCCTTACATAACTGTGGTGCACACAGCACCACAGGTTCAGCAATATGACCCTTACTTTTGTAATTTTCAGGTTCCCATAGAGGGTCCAGATCATCATCCCCATCCCCACCAAGGGTGATAACCTCCTCCAGAGTTCTGTCCTCCTCCTCATCCTCACTTTCTCCACCATCTATTTTCTTCTCATCATCCTTGCATTCAACAGTCAGATCTTTGACTGTGCACTTTGGACTTTGTCTCCATGCTGCATATCGCATAATCACAGTGTGGCTTCTCCAGCAGTTCAGATCCCTGCTGAGTTAAGTGGGTATCCCCAGCAACAACAGGCTACCCCGTGCTCCTTGATCACCACCGGAGACCAGAAATCCAGTGCAGGGACCCTCAGAAGATGGCCAAACCCTTCCACAGTAACCAGTCAATCATCTGTAGCACTGAGGAAGCCCATGAACATTGGTCATTTTCTCCCTGCTGCATGCAGCACACTCACAGCATGGCTTCTTCTCCAGCAGTTTGGACTCCCTGCCACATTGAGAGGGTAGCCCCAGCAACAACAGGCTACTCACTCCTCCTTTGTCACCACTGGAAAATGGGAATCTAGTGTCGGGACCCTCAGTAGATGGTCAACCCTCTCCAGAGGAGCCAGTCAATCATCTGGAGCCCTGAGTTTGCAAGGTAGGGCATTCACTATCTTCAGGACCTCCAGTTTAAGTGGCCTCCCTGTGAAGGACAAGTGCTAAGGACATCAACAGGAGTCTGCCAAGAGTTAGCCCAGTGTCTGCCATCAGCCAGGCATGCTGCTCCAGTATAATACTTATTGACTGACTACCAGAAAAGCTTAGAGATAAGGACAGTGAAATAAAGACTATATGGGTAAATGATACCAACATAACAGGTAAAACAACAGTAATAGGACTGTGCTATAGACCACTAAATGCAAGCAAGGACATAACTGAGTCTATAAATTTGCAAATTGAACAATCATGTGAGATGGGAGATGGGATTTTTATGGGGGACCTAAATTATAGGGATATAAACTGGAACACTAAATCAGCAATAACCCCCTATAGTAAAGAATTTCTGACAGTGATTGAACAACTCAACCTGACACAACAAGTAAACTGTCCCACATGGGGGGAAAACATTCCTGATTTTCTAAAAATCATTAGCCCTGCCATTGCCAAACCCCTAATGTACATTTTTAACCTTGCTCTTTCATCATCCTCTGTGCCTGACTCCTGGAATCATGCTCTCGTTGTACCAATTTACAAAGCTGGGGATCCTCTTTCCCTGCATAATTACAGGCCTATCTCCATCCTCTCCCATCTAAGTAAACTATTGGAGAAAGTTGTTTCCTTCTAACTAACAGAACATCTTGAGAAATACAACCTTCTTTGCCCACTTCAACATGGCTTTCGCAAATTCCACAGCACCACCTCAGCACTGGCTCTATTCTCTGACCATGTCTTAAGACAAATGGATATGGGCAATGCCACAGATGCTGTTTTCGTGGATCTACCTAAGGTGTTTGACCTAGTTGACCACCACCTTCTCCACTCCAGCCTACTCCAGTTTGGATGATCTGTTGAAACTGCTGCTTGATTCCGCAGCTATCTTTCTCACAGATCACAGTCTATCATTATCGGCAAAGCTACTTCCACTGACCTACTCATACAGACAGGAGTCTCCCAGGGCTCAATACTCTGCCCAGTACCCTTCTCCCTATTCATAAATGCTGTCCCCATAGTTAGCCTTGACCATAAGGCACTCCTCTACATGGATGATTTAGTCCTATATCACAGCGCCAAATCACTTGACTCCATCTCCTCCTCCCTTACTCATAACTATGGCTCAGCCCACCGATGGTTTCTCTCCAATAAACTCATAGTCAATGAGAAAAAGAGTAAATCAATGCTCTTTGGCTCAAAACCTTTCCTTGCCAACATCTCCAAAATAAAATCCTCTCTCCAGGTGCTCACTCCAGCAGGCCCACCACTAGAAAATGTTCCCTTTTTTAAATACCTTGGTATTACACTTGATCCCTCCTTCACTTTCTGTGGGCATGCTAACAATACCATGAGGAGAATCCACCAAAGGCTTGGTGCAGCCTGTCACAAATGAGCTCTGCAGGTCAGGCCCTCTGCTCTCACAGTGCCACCCTTGAAACGCAAGAGTGTGAACAGGGGACAGACAGAGTAAGCCTCTTGTCTGTTTTGGGTCTGAATTACCTACCAGCCTCGAGTCCTGGGGGTCAAATATGAACCTTGTGCTACCGCACCCAGTGAACAGGCTCAGATATGTACCATCTTTGGGAATGCAGTACAATCTTTCATCCAGTGGCACCCAGCCAGGTTTCCAAAATGTACCCTTATGACCCAATATGAGACCTAGGTATATTCTTACCTTTAGCAAGATCAGTAACACATTCAAGCCCTTAACAGCTGTCAGATTTAATCACTGGTTCAACATTCACATGCAAAAGAAAACTTAGAAGATACAGGCAGTATTTCAAGGAAAACATTGTTTACTAAAAATTGTAAAATAGGTAAAATATCAAACATAGAACAAATATATCAATGACTTACAGTCACATAAAATAAATGGGAAGTTACAGAACACAAATACACCTACCACAAATACTTCAAAGTTCCAGCTGAAGAATCTTTCTAAAGTGCCTGGTTACCAGTCCACAGACTAAGTGTGTCTTTGATTTTCAGGGAACCCTTTTGCCCAAACTTCTCGTATGCAGACACTATTCAAAAGTCAGTTTTCTCCACGTCCTGGTGATGTTACCCATGAGGTCACTGTCAGATCTGTGATAAATCTGTAATCTGCGTATGGATATCTGCAAGGATGTATGTTATTACTATGAAAATCAGCAACTAGCAATTTCCCAAAATATGAGTCTCTTTGATCAAAGCATTTCCTTTGAAGTTTCATAACCCCACAATCTGTCACTAATTCTCTGCTAGTTGAGAAAACCATAGATGATCAGCCAAATAACTTATTTTCCTGCTAGGGTCATAAAATTCATATTTAGTTTCCAACTTCAAAAGCAGGAGTAGGTTATAAGGGGTAATAAACTGTCCCTCTGGAAGGAAGGCTTTGGTTAGTGGTTTCCCTGGTCTGTTTACCACATCCTGCTGTTTCTTCACACTGACACCTTTGAGGTCAAAGGTCAAGTTTCTCACACCCTGGCTGACTTGAGTGCCAAGCAGTCAGCACAAACATTTATTTATAATACAAATATCATATATATAAACGTAAGCAGAGGGCAGAGCGTCACAGTCCTCACCACCTAGACTGAATTTGGAGGAATATCTCCCCTGCATGTGATGAGCTCCCCAAGTCAGTTCATTGCTCAAATTGATGCAAAAGTCCATTTGCATTTTCATTGGCTGACCCTGCCCTGTGTGAGACAGTCATGTCATACCCTTGCAAGGCTTGACTCCATCTTAATAGTTTACCATTCATTTTACCCATTTGTGCCAGCCAAACCAGGGGGTTGTGGTCAGTTTGTACCTCAAAATGCTGCCCGTATAGGTATGGCTCTAACTTCATTAGTGCCTACACCATGGCAAGACACTCTTTTTCCACAGTAGAGTAAGCCTGCTCCCTGGTAAGTAACTTTTACTGAGGTACACTATGGGGTGATCTTTTCCTTGGTTGGATGTCTGACTCAGCACTGCCCCAATACCCACATCTGAGGCATCAGTCTAGACTACAAAGGGTCTGCTATAATCTGGACTTGTCAATACAGGAGCACTGCACAGTGCCTCCTTTAGTCTGGTAAAGGCTTGTTCACAGGCTGATTCCCAGGTAAATTTCTTAGGCATCCTTTTCTTTGACAGGCCAGATAGGGGAGTGGCCAGGGCAGTGTAATTTGGTACAAATTTCCTATAGTACCCTGCTGTCCCTGGAAAACTCCTGACCTGATTCTGCATTTCTGGTCTGGGCCATGCCTTGATTGCCTCTATTTTCACTTGGTTAGGATGGAACTGTCCCTGGCCTACAATGTGCCCGAGGTCTGCAACCTCAGCCATGGCCACCTGGCACTTCTCAGCTTTTACAGTGAGTCCAGCCCTCTGTATCCTGCCCAGCACTTCCCTAAGGTGGGACAGGTGTTCCTCCCAGCTGGCACTAAAGATGGCAATGTTAGCCATGTACGCCACAACGTATTCCTCAGCACCATTTAACACCTGGTTCACCAACCCTTGGAAAGTGGCTGGGGCATTCTTCATTCCAAAAGGCATTACATTTTAAATTCAAATAACCCTATTGGAGTGATGAAGGCCAACCTCTCTCTAGCTCAGGCAGTTAACTCCACCTGCCAATACCCCTTTTGTCAGGTCAACAGTTGTAAGGTATGTCACCCCTCCCAACTTGCCTAGGAGTTCATCCGTCCATGGCATTGGGTGGTCATCTGACTTTATGACTGGACTGATTCCATGATAGTCCACACAAAAAATGAGTAGAGCCATCTGGCTTGGGAACAAGGAATATGGGTGAGGCCCAGGGGCTATGGGATTTCTGGATTACCCCTAAATCCAGCATTTCTTCCACCTCCCTCCTAATGTCCTTTTGGACAGCCTCTGACACCTGATATGCTGTCCACCA
This sequence comes from Neoceratodus forsteri, assembly GCA_016271365.2. NCBI lineage: Eukaryota > Metazoa > Chordata > Ceratodontiformes > Ceratodontidae > Neoceratodus > Neoceratodus forsteri. Next base: position 84,341,469 of record CM057453.1, read on the forward strand.
TATGGGCACCTACGTCCCTGTCTCCATATCATATCACATAAGGGGGTTAGTCAAGGCTTGGTGCTAAACACTGGGGCAAAGTCTGCTGAAACCTCCCTTACTTCCTGGATCTGGTCTAGGGTCAACTGGAGTGACATTTTAATTGACTCCAGGGAGGACTCCCGCTTGCTTTCTTCCAGCAAGTCCAGAAGGGGGTCTCCTTCATCTGTCCCCCTCCCCAGGACTACACACTACAAACACCATGTCAGCCCTATTAGCATATGGCTTCATCATGTTGACATGGTACATTCTTTGTGTACAGTATGTCTTCTGTCAGGTAACTCTATAATGTAGTTTACATCACTTTTCTGTCTGACTACTTTGTATGGTCCTGCCCACTCGGCCTGCAGCTTGTCTTTCTGGACCGGGATTAGGACAATGACTTCCTGAACCACAATGTACAAGTGAGCTCTGGCTCTGCGGTCATACCACACGTTTTGTTTTTCTTGGGCAGCTGCCAGGTTGCGCTGGGCTGTCCACATAAGCTCCTTCAGCCTTTCCCTAAACCTAAGGACATAATCCACTAGGGGAGTACCCTGGGTAGCGTGCTTGCCTTCCCAGCCCTCCCAGATCAAGTTTAGGGGCCCAGGTACCCTATGTCCATATTAGAGCTCAAAGGGGGAAAACCCTGTCAGCTTTTGGGGCACCACCCTGTATACAAACTACAGGTGGAGAAGGTATTTCTCCCAGTCCCTCCCATGCTGTTCAGCAGACACTTGGAACATTGATTAAGGGTACCATTAAATCTTAGAGGGTATAAGCTGTCCAGGCTCTCCCAAATCCTCTTTTACCAATGTCAGGGACACCCCCATGTCCCTTAACCCATGTGTCTGTACACCATTCACAGTAACTGGGTGTATGTGTTCCCTCATGTTTCCTGGCATGCTTTCAGGGACACACACAAACAACTCATTTCTTTCCTAGCACCACTCTGTGCACTGCTTGCCCTTTTGGGACACTATCTGGGCAGATGACCAGGTTCTTTGCAAACCCAACTTTCAATTCTTTTCTCAGGTAAATCTTTTCTTTGTAACCTGAAGCTACCTGGTTTCAGTGGAGGCAGGGAGGGTTTTAGCTGCCCTGAAGGTGTGTTTTGCACTTTATGCACTGCCACACCCAACCCATTCACTCTCAGAGCAGGTCTGCTCCTGGCATAGCGGTCTGAGTGTTCAGCAGCCTCTTGCACTGTTTTTGGATCTCCGTCCTCCAGCAAGGTTTTCCACTCTGCTGGGCATGCCCCAAAAAACTGCTCTAACAGTACAGCATTTTCAATTCTCTCTACAGAGTTTACTTCAATTTCTTCCCACCAACATTTTGAAAACTGACATTGTTTAGTGGCTAGCTCCTTGTAGCACATGTCAGGGCTTCTCCTGAGCTTACGGAATTTAACTCTGAATACCTCTGCTTTTAGCTCATATTTTTTAAAAGTGCAGCTTTAAGTTTACTGTAATCATTACTGTCCTCATTGTCCATTTGACCCAATGCATCCCAAACTTTTCCCATAAGTTGCAGGGATAGCTGGAAGCTTCAGGACCCTCTAGGAATATTTGCCTGAATGGATACTTTTTCAAAGGAATTTAAGAAGACATCCATATTTTTCCCCTCTTTAAATTCAGCTACCAATTTGGAATTTAATTTGTAACCCAATCCTGGAGTCCCAGTTAACCCCAGGCCACTTACCTGCTCTGGTGCTGGTGTTTGGAGTCATAGCTTCTCCAGTTCACGTTGCCTCTAGGACTCATGCTCTTACATAGAAACATACAAACATAGACTTTGATGGCAGATAATGACCTTTTGGCCCACCTAGTCTGCCCATTTCCTACCTACAGGATAAGCTGCAGATCCTAGTTAACCAACAGCCTATTTCTTCCTTCCCCCCACAAAAATTGCTTTATGTCTGTCCCATGTATTCTTGAATTCTCCCACAGTTTTAGACTCCACAACCTCCTCAGGAAGGCTGTTCCATGTGTCCAGCACCCTCTCTGTGAAAAAAATACTTCCTCACATTACCCCTGAACCGCCTCCCTCTATCTTCAAATTGTGTCCCCTTGTTCTTGCATATCTCTTTTTATGAAAATGCTAACCTCTTGACTTTGTTGATTCCACTGATGTACTTAAAAGTTTCTATCATGCCCCCCCTCTCCCTCCTTTCCTCAAGGGTATACATATTAAGCTCCTTTAGTCTATCCTTGTATGTTTTTTTTTGCAGACCCCGTACCATTTTAGTTGCCCTCCTCTGGACCGCCTCCATCCTATCTATGTCCTTGCGGAGATGGGGTCTCCAGAACTGGACGCAGTACTCCAGATGAGGTCTCACCAACTGTCTGTACAGAGGGATAACAACTTCCTGTTTTCTGCCAGTGATGTCTCTCCCTATACATCCCAGCATCCCCCAGCCCTCCCTACTCTCTTCTCACATTGCTTGCTAACCTTAAGGTCATCTGATATGATTACCTCCAGGTCCCTTTCCATTTTTTTTGCTGTTACTACCTCCCCCCCCCATTGTGTAATCTTCCCCTGAGTTTTTGTTTCTCAGGTGCATTATTTTGCACTTCTTTGCATTGAATCCAAGCTGCCATACTTCTGACCATTTCTCCAACCTTGCCAAGTTCCTTCTCATCCTTTCCATGCCTCCTTTTATATCAACCCTGTTGCAGATCTTTGTGTCATCTGCAAAGAGGCATACTTTTCTTTCCAGTCCCTGGTGCAATGTCACATATAAAGACATTAAAAGGACTGGACCCAGTACTGAACCCTGCGGTACCCCACTAGTAACCCCTTCTTCTTACTCAGTCTCTCACTATTCTCGCTGAGCTTCTCGCTGCTTGTGCCTCTCTTCTCTCCAGAACGCCAGCTCCATTCTCCACAACTCCATCTGCAGCCTGAGCCTTTCTGGCTCCAAAATGTTGGTGACCTTCCCCTGCTGCTGTGGCCCTTGGCTTGCACTGGTCCTGCTGTCCTCCTCCCTGGATCTGGACACTGCACTGGACCCTGGACCCTCCATGCCCAAAGTTCGGTCCTTTTCAGTCACTGACTATGACTCAAGACTTTGGGCATCAGCTGCCACAAGAGCCTCTAAGAGGTGATTTTTGGTTCTGCCCTTGTGCTGGACTCCTCTCTCTTGGCACAACTGCCTCAGTTGGTCTGCAGTGTACTCGCTGTAGTTGGAAGCCATCTTCTTCCCTAACTACGGCTACACTAACTTGCAATTGAGAAAAAAATAAAATAAAACAGGTAGGAACTTAGACTGTAAGCACAATGATATAGTTCTGTTTATTTTTTTAAAATCACTGCCTTTTTTTGCATGTGAGCTGTACAGCATTAATCTGACACACTGGGCTGTTAATGCTCATGTTACCAAATATTTTTAAATTGCACTTCTGCCAACCAAATCTGTCACAAACGTGCTCTGCAGGTCAGGCCTTCTGCTCCCACAGTGCCAACCTCAAAACACAATAGTGTGAACAGGGGACAGACAGGGTAACCCTCCTGTCTGTTTTGGGTCCGAATCACCTACGAGCCTCGAGTCCTGGGGGTCAAATGTGAACCTTATGCTAGTGCACCCAGTTAACAGGCTCAGATATGTACCCTCTTCGGGAATGCAGTACAATCTTTCACCCAGTGGCACCAGCCAGGTTTCCAAAATGTACCCTTTTGACCCAATATGAGACCTAGGTATAGCCTTACCTTTAGCAAGATTAGTAACACATTCAAGCCCTTAACAGCTGTCAGACTTAAAAACTGGTTCAGCATTCACATGCAAAAGAAAATTGAGAAGACACAGGCAGTATTTTAAAGAAAATATTGTTTACTAAAAATTGTAAAATAGGTAAAATATCAAACACAGAGCAAATATATCAATAACTTATAGTCACATAAAATAAATGGGAAGTTACAGAATACAAATAAGCCTACCACAAATATTTAAATGTTCCAGCTAAATTATCATTCTAAAGTGCTTAGTTACCAGTCCACAGACTAAGTGTGTCTTTGATTTTCAGGGAGTCCTTCTGCCCAAACTTCTCATATGCAGACACTATTCAAAAGTCAGTTTTCTCCTCCTCCTGGTGATGTCACCCATGAGATCACTGTTAGATCTGTGATAAATCTGTAATCTGAGTATGTATATCCACAAGGATGTATGTTACTACTGTGAAAATCAGCAACTAGCAATTTCCCAAAATATGAGTCTCTTTGATCAAAGCGTTTCCTTTGACATTTCATAACCCCACAATCTTTTACTAGTTCTCTGCTAGGTGAGAAAACCATAAAGGATCAGCCAAATAACTTATTTTCCTGATAGGGTCATAAAAATTCATATTTAGTTTCCAACCTCAAAAGCAGGAGCAAGTTGTAACTTATAAGGGGTAATAAACTGTCCCTCTGGAAGGAAGGCTTTGATTAGTGGTTTCCCTGGTATGTTTACCACATCCTGTTGTTTCTTCACACTGACACCTCTGAGGTCAAAGGTCAAGTCTCTCACACCCTGGCTGACTTGAATGCCAAGCAGTCAGCACAGACGTCTATTTATAATACAAATATCATACATATAACCATAAGCAGAGGGCAGAGCCTCACACAACCTAACACCTTAAACACCTTCTGTCTGCTGAGGCATGCCTTACCATTACCCACAGCAACCTGTTACCCCACCTTCACTACCGCTCTCTGTTTTACTCCCTTGTCTCCTCATCTATTCACTTACAACTAAAAATGACTTACAACTCCATCTGTCATTTCATCCTTCAAGCTTCCTATTCAACCCACCACTGCTCTCTTTACCAGGCCCTTGGGTGGCTCCCACTTCAAGGATGCTTTGACAGTGCTGCTGGCTGCCTGGTGGACAGCTCATTCAGGAACCACCATCTATTCCTTTGCTCACCCCTTCTGACTAGCAGGGAACTCTCAAGGACTCTCAGGGCATCCTGGTCCCTCCGCTGGACATCCCTCACATCTCCACCAATATGGGTAGCAATGTTTTTTCCATCTCTGTACCCTCCCTGTAGAACAGACTTCCTCCAACCATGAGTTCATCCACCTCCCACCTGTCCCTCAAACAGCAACTAAAGTGCTGGTTGCTGAGGGACTCCACCTACCACTACTAGGATATGAATTATCCAACCCTCACATGTAAATTTATTATTGTCATCAGTATATATATTAGAAGGCACTGTGGCTCCTGTTGTAAATACTGATGTAAATACTAATCCTACTATACTGTAAATAGTGCTGTATTCTTGTGAACAAAATACTAAAACTGCACTCCAGCTGCCTACTTTGTAGCAAGTTTATGACTGTTTGCCATTAGCCATATGTGCTCTGTATTGACCATTGTTAACATGTATCATGTAATTTCTCTGCTGCTGTACCACTTGTGTGGCCTGGGTCATGAATGAAAATGGTTCTTTGGATCAGTGCATTTATCTGGTTACCAAAGACATAAATAAATACATACATACATACATACATACATAAATAAACTACTAAGTTTACAGAATATAAACATAATAAACTGTAAGGTAGAAGCTCCTTTGGGCTCAAGTGATCATAACAGTATTTTCTTCTCCTTTTGTGATAACTATGCAACTGTAAAGTGATGCAGAGAGGTCTATATTTTTGCAACAGCAGACCAAGAAGCTATTAAAACTGACCTAATGGGGATAAACTGGGACCTTCAGCATCAAAACAAAAGTGTAAACAGTATGTGAGCAGATATTAAATATCACATCTTTAAAATATGTGACACTAATATAAGGAAAATAAATTAAGTATAATAACAGAGGATTAAAACCAAAATGAGTTGGGGGAGATATTGAAATGTGCCTCTCATTATAAAAAAAGTGCAATCAGCTTGGCTAGATGCTTTGCAGGCCCAGGTAAAAGACTTACAACAGCAACATGCCAGCTGGGATGACGCGATGGCACCTCTTTTAGTGGCAACCCATAAGGAGGCACAGCATCTGTTAGATATTAAAACAGAACAGGCTTTATAGTATTTCAAACAGCGATATTATGGGGGGGGGGGGGCGTACTACATGTATATTAGCTCATTGACTATGACAGCGTATGGCCCAAGCCACAATTACACAAATTCAATCCCCTTTAGCTGGTAAAACTGTAAAACTGCCCTCTCAAATTATGGAGGTGTTTAGTCTTATTATCAAACCGTGTATATGAACATACATATGAACATATGAAGAAGCCAGCAGAAGATGGCCATTTGGTCTATCAAGTTTGCTTGTATTTCAGGGTCCATAACTTGAACTAATGTCCCTGCCTCCTCCCCACTCCTCCCATCCTCCCTACCCATGGTCCTTATCTTCCCCCTATGCTTATCCCAGCCTCTCTAAAAGCTGCCCATTGTCTTCAGCAAGATGACCTCTTCTGGCAGCGCATTCAAAGTTCCCACCACCCTCTCTGTGAAGAAGTACTTCCTGACCTCCCTCCTAAACCTCCTACCCTCCAGCTTAACACTGTGCCCCCTCATGTTATGGTTGCCACTCAGCTTAAAGAGACTCTCCTTATCAACCTTTTTTATTCCTTTCAAGTACTTGAAGGTCCCAATCATGTCTTCCCTCTCTCTCCTGTCTTCCAGGGAGTACATGTTCAGTGCCTCCAACCTCTTCTCATATGCCTTGCCCTGTTGATTGGCTATCATCTTTGTAGTCCTCTTCAGGACCTTCTTCAGCAGGTTAATGTCCTTTTCAAGGTGTGGGCACCAGTACTGAACTCCATACTCTAGATGTAATCTTACCAGTGACCTGTACAAGGGCAGTATAACCTCTTCTTTCCTACTACTGATCCCCATAGCTATGCCTCCCAGCATCTTGTTTGCCTTTGCTGCTGCTTTCTTGCACTGCATGGAGTGCTTCAGGTCACTATTGATCATCACTCCCAGGTCCTTCTCCTCCTCTGATGCAGATACTCAGACTCCACCCAGGTAGTACTCTGTCCTGGGATTCTTGGCTCCAATATGCATAACTTTGCATTTCTTGATATTGAAGTCAAGCTGCCAGATCCTGGACCACCTCCCCAGCTTTTCCAGATCTTCCTGTAGGTCCTGTATCCCTTCAGCTGTGTCCACTCTCCCACAGAGTTTGGTGTCATCCATGAATAGGCACATTTTGTCTTTAATGCCATCCCCAATGTAATTAATGAAGACATTGAACAACACCGGCCCCAACATGGAGCTCTGTGGGACCCCACTGATTACCTCTCTAGTGCCAGATACAATAACTCTCCCCCCAAAACCACCCTCTGGGTTCTGTCCCTCAGCCAGTTTTCCACCCACCTGGCCATCTTTTTCCCAACTCCAAGATCCACAAAGTTCTTGATTAACCTTTTGTGGGGCACAGAGTCAAAGACCTTGCTGAAATCAAGATAGAGAACATCTACTGCTTGGCCCCTGTCTACTGTCTCAGTGACACAGTCAAAGAAGTCAATCAGATTTGTTTGACATGATCTCCCCCCATGAATCCATGCTGCCTCTCATCCTGGAGACCATGCTCCTCCAGATATTCCACTAACCTTTCCTTTAGTATGGTCTCCATGAGTTTGCCCACAATGGAGGTCAGACTGACTGGTCTGTAATTCCCTGGATCATTCTTGGGACCGCTTTTGTGGATGGACACTACATGTGCTGTTCTCTAGTCCTGCGGTACCATGTCTGACTCTAGTGAACTATTAAATAGGTCTGCCAGTGACCCTACCAGCTCCTCAGTCAGTTCCTTTAGTACTCTTGGATGTACTCTGTCCGGGTCTGGTGATTTATCCACGTTCAATGCCTGCAGCCCCTCTCTCGCTCTATCCTCTTCTATCACTATAGCTGGGTTCCCCTCCCCCCTGCTCCTCTTTTCCCTCCTGAAGGCACTGGTCCTTCCTTCTCCCTGGTGAAGACAGAAGTATTCATTTAGTATCTCTGCTTTTCCCCCATTATCCTCCACCCACTCCACCTCTTTCTGAAGCCAGTAACAATCTCTTCCTTCTTGTCCCTTTTCTCACTTATATAGTGAAAAAAAAGCCTTCTCCCTCTTCCTAATTCCTTCAACTATCTGCAGCTCCTTCTGTGCCTTTGCTCACCGGACTTCCTTACTTGCATCACTAGCCAACCTTAGGTAATTTTCCCTATCCACCTTTCTCTTGGTCTTTCTGAATTTTCTATAGGCCAACCTCTTTTCCTTACTGCCTTGGCAATCCCAGAACTGAACCAGCTGGGCACTCTGGCCTGTGTGTTCATCCCCCTGAACCTAACGCACTCATTTGTGGCAACCATTATTTATTCCTTAATGATGGACCACCTTTGGACCACCCTCATATCTGCTCTGATGCCCACCAGATGGCTTTTTAGCACCTCGCTCATTTTCCTGAAGTCTGCCTTCCTGAAATCCAAGATTTTGGTCTTAGTCAGGATGCTTTTCCTGTCCATATCCAACTGGAACCACACAGTGCAATGGTCACTTTCACCCAGTGACTCCCTGACCATTACTTCCTGTATGTGCTCCCCATTTGTGAGCACCAGATCAAGAATTGCCTCAGCTCTTGTTGGTTCAGTAACACCCTGAGTGAGGAACCCACTCTGCAGTCCTTCCAGGATCACCTGACACTTAGCACATGTGGATGGTATGCTCCAGTCTACCTTGTGCAGATTGAAGTCCCCTACAATTACCACCTCTCCTTTCCCCACAGCTTCCAATATTTGTGAGATCATTTCCCTATCCCTCTCCTCATCTTGACTGGGTGGTCTGTAAACCACCCCCAACCTCACCTTTCTCCCTCTGTTGGACCTTAACTGAACCCATAATGCCTCCACCTCCCCTTCCCCCGACTCCTCCCTCATGCAAGTTATTCCCTTCCTGATATAAACTGCCATCCCTCCTCTCTTCCCGACTACTCTGTCCCTCCTGTATAGTTTATATCCAGGGATCACAAGGTCCCAGTCATGGTGTGATGTTGCCCAAGTCTTGGTTACTGCAGCTATGTCTATCCTCCTGTCTGTTAATAGTGCCTGCAGGTCATCCATCTTGTTTCCAAGACTCTGCACATTCAGAGACACCACCCTCCTCCTAGAGTCTGACCTTTGTTCACTTCCTTCTTTTCTTCTATTCACATTTATCCGCTCTGTGTTTACCCCTCCACATACCCTTGATATGTGTTCCTTACTCCCTCCACCCTTTGCTAACTGTGTTTTTGTCCATTCCACCTACTCCCTCCAGACTTCTTCCATCACTGTGGGGGGGGGTCACTGACCACCTCTTCTCAGTCTGTGGGCCTACAAGTCCACAGCCCCCCCCAAGTAGTTTAAATTAAGTGTAGTGGTTATATATTCCTCTAGTTTGTCCCTGAATACCCTTAAACCCTCCCTACTGAGATGTAGCCTGTCTGGTGAAAAGAGTGCTTTGTTTGACCAGGTCTCCTCCCAGTCCCCAATAAAGATGAACCTCTCCTCCCTGCACTATTTCCTCAGCCAGTCATTGAAATGCTCTATTCTTCTTCTTCCCCTAGGAGTGCTGGCCCTTGATACTGGTATCACCTCTGAGAAGGCCAGTTAACTTCCTTCCTCCCTGCAGATCTTCCCCAACTCCCTGAACCTACTTTGCACTATCTAAACTTCCTCCCCAGCTAGGTCATTGGTTTGCAAATGTATAACTAAATTAGGTTTTCTTCCAACCTCCCTTACTGTTTCCCTTATTCTTGGGCCCACCTTCCCCGCTTTCATCTCTGGCATACAAACCACTCTCCTGCTTGCATTTGAGACCCCTTTCCTCCCCCACTGAATACCCCTAACTATGGAGTCCCCTATGATTGCCACCCTTCCATCCCCTGCATCTGTGTTCCCCGTCCTTCCTTTCTTACCTTCGGTACTAGCTGCTTCCTCACCTAACTGCTCCCTCTGCACCCTGGTGAACTTGTCTACACATCCAAAATTTATCCCCATAAATGTTTTTCCATTTCCCAATATGCTCCTCCCCTTCTGACTATCTGTATCTGCTTTCAGTTTTCCCTCCCCTATTCCATTCCTCTTCTCTCCCACCCCCCATCGTCCACTCCATTTTGCCTGCATATTCTTCCCTGCCCACCCTGATTAGTTCTCTCCCCCCCTCCCCTGTACTCCTGTTCTCAACCCTGGCTCAACCTGACCTCCTACCTCACCTCCTGCTGCCCCCTCCTTCCTTCCAGACCATGGTATAAATCTATTCAATAAAGGCACCCCTTTAGAATTTCCCACCCCTGATGCTACTCTCACATTTCCACCTCTTCCCCTTACCACTTGCCATTCCTCCACCCTGGGCTCCCTAGTCCTCTGAGTAAGAGATACTCCTGTATACTGGCTACTCCTCCCCCCTCCACTCCCATCCCCTGCCTGGTGGCGTCACTCCCATGGGCATCACCCCTTTGCCTTTCCTTCCACTGCTCTGCTCCTCTGACTTCCCACACCATCCACCCCAACTCCCATCCGAGCAGCCTTATTTCAGCCCTTAGCTGCTCCAGGCTCTTACACACAGGACATCCCCCTTTACTCTACATTACCCCCAGAAAGACTACTGCCAGACAACTATTGCGGTTTACCACTCTACTGCTTCCCATATATGTACCTATTCCCCAACATCCTCCCAGCCCAGCTTCTCCTAGCCTCCAGTTATACATAACTATAAAACTATTTCCCTTGCAAGTACCCCTGATCCACCTTCTGATCCCCGGGGAACACATGCCTTCTTGAATGGACTACAACTGCCTTCACTTTCTTCAGCCCAGGTGGCCCTTCTTTAGGCCCCAATTACACAGATGGAACTGGAAGGAGCAATCATTAATTTGAAAAATGGCAAGAGCCCTGGCTCAGACAGATATACAGACAGGAATTTTATAAAACGCGTAAAGATTCCCTTTTTCCTTAGTTTATTCAGGTGTGTCAGGGGGTAATGGAGGGTAACCTGGTCCCACCAACCTGGTGTTATGTCACTATTTCCAGCATACCAAAGTCGAGTAAGGATCATGCCCTTGGTTTTCACTACCATCCTATATCGGTTCTTAATATTGATTATAAATTATTCGCTGGGGTATTGCCAAGGCGCCTGGAGGGACACTTGCCTTATCTCATTGATGCTGACCAATATGGTTTTGTCTTGAATAGACAGACACAAGATAATATCAATGAACCCTCCATCTTTTGTGGCATGCCTCCTGGTCAGAGGCCCCATTCTTATTGTTGAGTTTGGATGTGGAGAAGGCCTTCAACTGGGTGGCCTGGTCTTTCTTGGCAGCATCGATGAGGGCCATGGGTTTCTTGGGAAAATTTGAACAACTAATAATAATCCTATATGACCATCCAATGACCTATATAAAGGTTAATGGCTCTATTTCCAGGCCCATCACTTTGATACGTGGTGCCAGACAGGGATGCCCTTTATCCCCTTTGTTATTTTCCATTTATTTGGAACCCCTGGCCCAGGCGGATGCCAGAGCGATGACATCCAGGGTCTGGATGTGGGTGATAGACATCACAAATTGGCATTATGTATCAATGATTTGCTGATTTATCTCTCATCACCAGAACAATCTCTTTCTCCTCTATGGCAGATCATGGATCGATTTGATAGGCTAGCAGGGTACAGAGTAAACATAGCAAAAACTGAGGTGCTGCAGCTGCATTATACTCCTTCCGAGATCACAAAATGGTCATACCCTTTTCATTGGGACCTACCTTCCTTGAAATATTTTGGCATTTACCTGGCAAAAGATCCCTCTCAGCTATGTTCTTATAATTATATCCCACTTTTATAGCAACTAACTATGGACGTGGAAAGATGGAAGATTATTCCATTTCCTTTAATCCAATGGGTAGAGGCAGTTCGTATGAAACTTCTGCCAAGATTTTTATATCTGGCTCAGACCCTCCCCGTCCCCCTTCCAGATAAGTTTTTCAGAGAAAATTAAAAAAAATATCATGGTATATTAGGGACTCTCAGAGACCCCAGATATGACTCTCTATTCTCCACTTGCCAAAGAAGCTGGGTGGCCTGGCACTCCTAGACCTATTTATTTATTTATTTATTTATTTAGTTAGTTAGTTAGTTAAACATCAGTTTAGAAACCTTTGAGCCAGAGGCTCATTTACAAAGGTACCTCGTCACAAAGAGGACATCAGAACAGTAGTACAAGGGACACAGTACTTACAAACAAAAAAGTTACAGTTCAATTACAATTTTGTTACACTAGAATACAATCTCCAACGAAGCAAAAGATAACAAAAGGTGCAAAACTTATGGTTGGGGGAGAGCTGGTGGGAGTAGAAGGGAGGGAGACAGGGGAGGAGGAATTAGTAGGGAAAGGAAGGGGGAGCCGCTAGTGAGCATTGTCAAACAGAGTATATATATATATATATATATATATATATATATATATATATATATATATATATTTTACACTAGGCTAGCGGCAGTTGCATTTAAGTAGAGCTAAGCAGGAAGTTTCTGAGCCTGGGCTTAAAGCAAGCTAAGGTTAATGAGTTTGAGACACTGGCAGGGAGGGAGTTATACCAGTGGGGCGCACGGTAGGGAAATGCCCTCTGACCTTGAGAGGTCCTGGCTCTCGGAATAACTAGGGTAGCTCTTGACAAGCTGCGCGTGATCAGGGTCGGTGCAGTACGGTGAATGGAGTTGGATAGGCCTATGGGGATAGGCCACTCAGGGCTTTAAAGGTGAGCTGGCATGTCTGATACATGAGTCGCTCTTCCAGGTTGAGTAGGGTAGCCAGGGTGTACAGCTCACATGTGTGAGTGAGCCTGGGAGCACCAGTGATAAGTCTGCAGGCCTTATTAACTGTGAGGCAAACCTTGTTGAGGGCGGTCTGATCTGCTGAGCCATAGACCGGAAGGCCATAGTCAATGAGAGACATGACAGAGGAGGTGACAGCCAGGTGGAGGGCATCAGGAGGGAGGCATTTCTTGTGCCGGTAAAGAATGCCTAGCTGTGAGTTGGCGACAGAATTTAGGGCAGATATACATCCATGGAATGAAAGTGCAGGGTCAAAGGTTATACCAAGATATTTATAGGACTGCACCTGGTCAATGACGAGATTGGGTGTGGAGTGGACAGCTAAGGGAAACTTGCTGTACTTATTTTGGGGGTGGGAGAAGAGCATCGCTTTTGTTTTCTTAAGGTTGATAACAAGTCGGTGCTCAGTCAACCAGGTAGCTGCAGAGTCAAAGACTAGTTGGAGGGAGTTCTGTAGCAGCATGGGGTCATTGTGGGAGGCAACGAGAACAGCATCATCAGCATAGAGAAGCATCTTACCCGTACAACTGCTGGGTAGGGAGTTAAGAAAGAGTGAGAATAGCAGGGGTCCAAGAATTGAGCCCTGCAGCACCCCAGAGCAAATGGGGCATGTTTCAGAGAGAGTACCGTTGACTTTCACACATTGGGAGTGGGCGGAGAGATAGCTGGTGCACCAGGAAACAGGTCCTGAGGCAAAGCCTATTAGGTAGAGGTTGGAGAGCAAAAGAGGATGCTAATATTTAGTTATTATTGTGCAGCCCAAATTCAGATAATTGGTTTGGTGCCTCCATGGTAGATACGTTGCTAGGTGGTCTCCTTTTAGATATCTATTGTATTCTCTTCCACATCATCAGTCCCTCCATCCAGCTAAGCTTGACAATGTTTTTTGCAGATGGGAGAGGCCAGGCCTTTTTTAAATTTTACAGTACATTTCCTTAAGGACGACGGCCCATTAACCTTTGAGGAAATAGAACGACAATTGAGTGTTCAATCTTAGGATCGTTTCTGTTACCTCCAAGCTATAGATTTTATTAAGACACTGTTATCACATCCCCCAACTAATAGACAGGACCCTTATATCATTAACATTTTGCAACTGGCATTGGAGAGCCAGGCACCATTGTCCCACAAGGTATCTTATATATATGTAGCTTTGCTTTCCCTACAAAAGGACTCTCTGGAGTCAGTGAAAAGAGTATGGGAAAAAGATCTGGATCTTCACCTTGAGGATTAAATTTGGGAAAGACACCTTAATTTTTTATACTCAGGGACAGCTTCATACTCCTGGAAGGAATTTTCCTGGAAAGTTACATTTCATTTCTTTAAAACACCAGCTGTTCAAGTAAAATACCTACAGAACAGTGGGGTCTCTTGCTGGAGAGGTTCTGGATACTCTCCAGCAACCCATGGCCACATTTTTTGGAGCTGTCAGGCACTCTGTCCTTTCATTGTGGACTTAGGGAAGGCACTGACAGACTCATTTGCCACTCCTATAAACCTTACCATAGACTTTTTTTCTCCAATTATGACAAGAGCTTGCAGAATCCTTCCAATAGGAAGCTGCTAAATATCTTTCTCTTAACCACAAAGAAAGCAATAACAAGAAAATGGCTTACTATGGAGATCCCCACTATTGCAAATTGGCAGGATCTCATGATAAATGTGTATAAAATGGATAGGCCCACAACCTTAATAAATCATAACCAGGACCAGTTTGATTTGATCTGGAGACAATGGGTGACATACATAATGCCTCACAGGCAGGATTTTGTTCCATGAGGGGGTAGGAGGGGTTGGCGGGACTGGGATGGGGAGGCTATTGAAAGTATTCTGTGAACGGTGGTTACTCTGGTTACCTTAATGCTTCATATTAGTCTGCAGTATTCTCCCTTATAATATTTTTTTATTTATGTGGCTTGGATCAGAAACACTATTAGTAAAATACATCTGAATTGTTTGCTAATACTCCCATGGAGATATGGATATGGATGAAATGCAGTAATAATATTAATATAGGACCATGTGTTATACATTATATGCAGCCAAGATCTATTTAATATATATTATTATGTAACTTCTGGCCTTCTGTTTGTCTTTTGACTGTTGAATGTTTGTTTATATAAATGATATGTCTTTATGTGTTGATGTGATTATTACTTGTTGCATTGACAAAATATATATAAAAAATAGTTTACAAAAAAAACAAAACAAACAAAAAAATGGCTTACCCAGGAAGTAAACAGATTGATGAAGAAAAGACACAAACTCAATAATTTACCCTTGACTAGAGACGGGTGAAGCTACTCAACTTTGCTAAGTGGAGTTTTAGCTTGGAACTCAAATTTCACTAAATTCTCTACAATTCACAGAGAATAACTGCCTTTTTGGGGGGACATGAAGCGGCCATAGGATCACATGGACTTTGCATTGCTTCACCTTTGATTGCTTCTAAAAGTGAATTTTGCAATGATTCATGGGATGGCAGGTCACATGGGCTCTATATTGGCTTGCACAGCTTCAGTTCAGCATAGTGTGTGTAGTGGAAAGCTAGAGTTAGCTCTCAGAACTGTGAGAGTCAAACTTTCAAAAAACATTCAAAAAAGCAATTTACCTCTGGACTTTTGAGTCCAAATTTAGAACATCAAGTGTAGTACATCCTTGTGAGTTTGTATCATTGATCATTTAGTGATTTAGTGTGAATCTTTCTTCTTAAATTAGCAGTTTCAGTGTCTGTACTGACAGACAGTGCAGAAATGTGCTTTGAGGGGGCAGATCTGTGGTGTAGAAGTGAGATTCACAGAACACAGTGTGAAAGGCAATCTTGCCAACTGTTGCAGGTTATTGTTTAGTACTGGTGTGTTCAGTTCTGTACACAGTAATACTTCTAGTAATTTTTGATAATTGTTTGCTGTTCACTGTGCATTTTTTTCCGTCCATCTAGAAGACTGTGTTTTATTTTACTGAACTGTTAAACTTTTTGTGCATTACCTTTAATCTGTATGCATGCTGTCAAGTCATACGCATTGTACTGCAGTACCATAATAGCAGTACTGGTAACTTTTGAGCCCATCTGTAGTATTTTTTCCTGCTTCTATCTAGCTACTGCTGTAAATGTTCTCCCCCCCCAAAAGAAGGTATTGTTATTCCACTTTTGGATTTGTGAAGAGTGTGGGTAAGGTCTTGTTGTGCCTGTATAGCTACAGTATATCTCTTTATTGCAAAATTTCCATCTCTAAGTCACTATTGTTGTTGTTGGCTTCCCATCCACCCAAAGCCAAAGAAATATAACCTTGCTGATAATTGTCTCTGTTTAGTCTGTTGAAATTGTTGTCACTGTACCACTACTGTGTGTTTCCCCATAGTACCGTGAACACTCTCTCTCCAGTGCATATTATAGCATTTAAACAAACGAAAACAGACATACTAAAAAAAAAAAAAGTACCTATTGCTGTATTTTTGGCATTGTACTACCTTGTGATTTCTTTTGAATTTATTATTGCAGCTATTTGTTATAGCAACCCACAAAACTGGAAAAATCACTTTTTGTGTAAACGTGTTTCTTTTCTTGGTGACTGTGTAATCTAAAAAAAATGCCCACACAGATATGGTCAAGCAAAGCTGTTTCTGGCTGTGGTGCTGCTGCCAATAAGAGTATTGCATGTGTGCCTCCAAATGCTAGCAATGGAAGTTTTTGTGATGATGCGGCAGGTTCATTTGGGGCTAGCAATGTTAAGTGTGGTCATGTACATGGTACTATGCAGCAGAAGAAAAAGGTAGTAGTTGCTGCAAGTAAAGGGATTTCTGTGACTCAGTTTTTCTCTGCCAAATCAGTTGCATCAATGCTGGTTGGAGATGCTGGTGGCACTTGTAGTAAAAGGAATGACGGCATTTTGGATAACAACATGAGTATTGCTACAACCAAGGAAAAGTTATCAGGTCACAAAAATATTGTGGAGTGAGAGGACTTGTTGATGTCCCACTCTCCACAGTAGTCGAACATGAGCCTGATCACTATGAGTCGCAGTCTCATGTTTCCACAGATCCTCCGTTAGGCCATCCAAAGAATCAGATGGCAATGAAAAAAGTGTGGATGATCATAGTGAGGCTGAGGTTATAATATCTCTACAGGATAGCATCCAAAGTGAATTTATGGATGATGATGATGATGATAGCAACCCTATATGGGAACCAAACAAAAAGAAAGTTAAGGTGGCTATAGGTAAACAGTCTGTTAGTAACCCACTCCTTTCAAAGTTCTCCTGATGGAGCTATGTCTGTGGATGACCCTGAAATCATACTACTAGATTGTGAAGATGTTCAGTCAAAGTCAAAGTTTGCATCACACCAGAAATCATGCAGCACCCCTCATTTCACCTCCCAAAAATTGCAGTCCCATATGCAGCAGAAGCAGCAGTGTCATGTGAAATGTAGGGCAGCCAAATCCCTAGTTTAGACCTCAGTTAATTAAGGGTGCAGCATATGTTATTCTTGTAGTACCCATTGAGAGATTTGTGACCATATATACTGTAGATTGTCACATAGCTCCAAATATTGACAGGGTTATTGCCTGTTGAAGTTACAGAGTTATCCTATGGGCTTAATTATGTTTTATTAGTTGATTTTCTAAATGGCCACAACTAGTTGAGGGTTTAGCATATGTTATTCTTGTAGTACCCATTGAGAAGTTTGTGACCATATATAGATTGTCACTTAACTCCGCATATTGACAGAGTTATGGCCTGTTGAAGTTACAGTATTATCCTATGTTCTTAATTATGTTTTATAATTTGCTTTTCTTAATGGCCACAATTAGTTAAGGGTGTGGCATATGTTATTCTTGAAGTACCCATTGAGACATTTGTGACTATGTATAGATTGTCATTTAAGTACAAATATTGATGGAGTTATGGCTTCTTATACAATGTTATCCTATGGGAAACTGCATGCCCATGATGAACTCTTTTCCTTGGCATCCCCCTCCTGAAGCACCAGCAACACAAACCAGTCTCTGGCACCAGTGTGCAAGCCAAAGTGCCATGATCTCTGCATCCTCCTTGTGAAGCACCAGCAGTACAAGACAGCCTCTGGCACCAGTGTACAAGGCAAAATGCTGTGATTTCTTCATCCTCCTCCTGAAGCACCAGCAGTGCAAGACAGCCTCTGGCACTAGTGTACTAGGGAGTAAACTGGTTTAAAATATACTCAGGAATCTGGAAAAAAAGGGTGAAAAATAGAAAACTCTTTCTTTTACTGTTTTTGACTAGCACACTACGCTACACAGCTCCTGCTCTAGCAACGCGAAAGTCAAAGTGAAACTAGTTCACTGACTTCCTGCCTGATTCACTTCCTGCCTGCATCATGTGACCTTCAGACAGTAAGACATGTGATTTGTGGCCTGTTTCTCACAAACTTCACCTTCTCATAATGTAACCTGAAGTTAACCAGAAGTTTGGAAAGTGAAGTTCATTAAAGCTGAATTTCGACCTTTGAATGGAAACTTCATGTAAAGCTACATGGACGTAAACTGATCACTTCACATTATATTCACAGGCATAGCAAAACTTCATTGCATCTCTACCTGTGAGAGAACTGAACAAACATGGGAAGCATACAAGGCAGTTCAAAAACAATGTAAATAAAAAAATAAAACATTCTAAAAGAAAATTTGAACTTACTTTGGCCACAAAGAGCTCAAAGAACAACTTATATGAGTTCAACAGCTTTATAAATTAATTGCGTAACTGACAGTAAACTTTGCTCTATTAAATCAAATAACATGGTTGTTCATAATGCAAAGCAGATGGCTAAGATATTTAATGGGTATTTTGTATCTGTGTTCTCTGACACTGCACAATACAGGACAATCATCCCGGTAAATCATACTTATGAAATAAATATAACAGAAGAGGAGATTAGAAACAAATTAAAAAAACAGTAACTCAGCTGGCCTCGATAAAGTATACCCTAGACTGTTGAAACTGCTAATACCTTACATATCTAAATCACTAAAACTATGAATTATCACTACTGAAAAATGAAATTCCTTGTGACTGGAAATTTGGATCTGTGATATCGGTTCATAAAAAAGGTAGTAAAGTGAATTACTCTAACAATAGACCAATAAATTTGATATCCATTCCAGGGAAAATTTTAGAATCAATAATCAAAGATATGATCCTAGACCATCTCAGTAGACATAATTTGGCAGATGCTGACAAACACAGATTCACAGCTAAAGGATCTTGTGTAATGAACCTGCTTTGTTTACATGAAACAATGTCATTAGCATTAGACAAAGGATTGCCAGTGGACTTTATCTGTTTAGATTTCTCAAAAGCATTTGACACCATCCCCATGACAAAATAATTAAGAAACTGGTTAAATTAGATATAGATCACAGACTAGTACAATGGATACAGGACAGGACTGGTTAAGAGACAGAACACAGAGTGTCTGCATAAATGGATTTTATTCAGCATCAAAGCCAGTAACAAGTGGGGTGCCACAGGGATCCGTGCTGAGACCTGTGCTCTTCCAGATGTTTGTCTCTGATATGGGTGTGGGATTGACCAACTGGACCAGCAAATATGTGGACAATATGAAGTTGTCAGGAGTGGTAGATACAGAGGATGCAAAAAAAAAAATCAATGCAGTATGACCCAGATACAATCTATAGATGGGCATCTGACAGGAGATGAAGTTCAATGTTACCAAATGTTGTGTAATACACCTGGGAAACCAGAAAAACAAACATACATACTTAATCAGGGCCACAGCTATACAGGAAGCAAATGAAGAAAGAGACCTGGGCATAATAATAAACAGTAAGCTAACCTCTACTTTACACTGTAATACTCAAGTGGTAAAGGTGAAAAGACTATTGTGGACTATAAAAAAGCACTTTGGAAGTCGAAGTGAGGATGTTATTATGCCCTTGTATAGGACTATTGTTAGGCCCATTTTGGACTATGGGAGTTCTGAATGGTGCACAATAAATAAAGACGAGATTGCCGTATTAGAGAGTACAAAGACAAGCCACAAATCTGATTTATAATATCATACATCTATCATACAATGAATGCCTCGTAAAACTAAACCTAATGTCACTGGAGACAAGACGCGTGAGAGGGAATTTGTTACAATGTTATGATATCATGCAAGATACCTACTTTTTAAATGAGTTGGGTCTAGAATTTAAGAATGATATGAGAGGAACTCAAGGCCACCCTTTACAATTAAGGCCCCAAAAATGTCCTACAAATATGAGGAAGGGCTTTTATGCACAACGCGTAGTCAAGCCCTGGAACAAACTACCTTTAGAGATAATAATCAGTAAGGACAAAACAGAGTTTAAAAAGAAATTGGACACTTACTTCTTAAGTGGTATTACTATCTCTTATTATGGATAATGGAACAGAGCACACATTCTTCTTCACTCCTAGCAACCTAGTATGCAATCTCATATATCTACCAGACAAACATATATTTTGCAAGGTAACATGCTTACCATTATGATGAAATGCTAGGTTTTTCTTTCTCCCCGTCTGGGTCACCTTGAACTTTCACTATTGGTACCAAGCTCTTGGGATTATATGCTTATAGGCTGAAATGCTAATTATTTCCTCACTGCCAATCTGAGTCACCTTAATCTTGTGTCTGGTACCTGTATCTTATATAAATTATTGCATGGTTATCTGCTCCTGTTAATGCTGTCACAATAGTCAAACATCTGCATATCAAACCTGTTTTACCTGTTACTTCAAGGGTTACTGCCATTTTATTTATAGTGTTTGCCTGTAGCCCTGCCTGATTTGGTTCAAGTTGCTTAACTGCTGCATTTGTTTCACTGAAACTATATTTGCTGTTGATCTAACTAGGCGAAGTCACCTGTCCCTATTTTATCTAAGTATGTTCCTTTCCCTTCTTGTTTGTTTCACTCTTCTCTCCCTCCTATCCCCATCCCCTCCCTCCCCATCTCCTTCCCCCATCCTCCCCCCATACCTCCCCCTAACTTCCCCTGATCTTTCCCCTCAAATCTCCTCCCCCCTGCCCTCCTTTCCTTTGTCCCACTATATCCCTGCCATCCACCCTGGGCACCTCAGACCCCCTCCGTAAACCTTGAATTTCTCCACTGCACTCCCTAAATACATTTGATCCAGGTTACTCAGGTTGCTTGATACACATGCCTTCCTAAATGAACTTGCTGCCTCTGATTGGTCCCAAGTCTATTCTGCCCTGAACAGCAACATGGCCTCTCACTTTTCCAGACCATATTTTGTCATACCTGGGACATTCATGCCCCCTTAAAAAAATCCAGTGTTTAAAGCTCCCACCACCCCGATTACACTTGACCTTATTAACTTGTGCAAATTCCAGAACCAAGCTCGGAACATTTAAAATTCTCCCAATTCCTGCATGACATCTTATACAGCTCACTCAGGAACTCCTGCACAAAGGCAGTCCACACTGCTAAGGCCCACTACTTCAAATCTAAGTCCCAGTCTGACCTTAGCTCCCCATCAAGATTCTGGAAGGTTATCCACTCCCTCTTTAATCCCCCCACTCAGTTTGCTCACCCTGTTCTTCTGGTGGATGACTCAGTAGTCTCTGACGCTCCCTCGATCACTGCTCATTTTAATGAATTCTTCACTACCTGTGCAACTCCCTCCTTTTTCTCCAGGTCAGTCTTCTACTCTGTCTTCTGCTGCCTCTCTCCCATCCTGCTAACCTGTGGGCTTTTAATTCCCTCCTGTTTTCTCATAGAAAGTCTTTCCCACCAAAGCTTCACTTAAGCCCTCTAAGTCTAGCCCTGATGGTCTGGACCCCAAACGTCTATGTATCTTGGCACAGGCCACTGCCTCTCCATTCTCACTCTCTCACTTTCTGAACCTCTCCTTCTCCCTCAGTGCTGTTCTTCAGGCCTGGAAGGTTGTGAAGGTTCTGCCTATGTACAAAAGGGGTGACCCCTCCTCCTCTGGCAACTTCTGACAGATCTTGCTGCTCTCCTCTCTTGCAAAGCTGCAAAATGTCATTGCCTACTTCAGGCCTGCTGACTTTGTTCACTCTTCAAATTTCCCCTCCTCCTTCCAGTCTGGTTTTAGGAAGCATCACTCCACTGTCTCCCCCTTGCTGTGAGAAATGACTCTGTCCTCTCTGGGATAGATCACTGATGTATCATCACAGCTATATTCAATGATCTAGCCAAACCCTTTGACTTAGTGTCCCACCCACTCTTCCTAGACAAGCTGAGCTCTGCTGACCTCTTAGCTCCCACTGTTGACTGGTTCCATTTATTCAAGAGTCATTACAGGTGGGAGACTTCCTGTCCCCCCATCCTACCGGGGTACCACGGAGCTCCATCCTGGATCCTATCCTGTTCTCAGTTTTCCTAAATAACCTGCCCTCTGTTTGTGTCTCTTCACATATCTATATGTATGTGGATGACATGGTCATTTACACCTCCAGCCCTTTGGCTTCAGCTGTGGAAGGTCTGCTCCAGCACAACTTTCATAATATACTGTGCTGGTTCCATGCCAACCAACTCAGGGTCAACACCAATACAGTATCAATGACCTTCAGCACTAGGTGGAATATGGCCATGCTCTTGCACTCACCTGTCTACCTCATGCTGGATGGCACACCTCTGGAGGTTGTTCCTGCCTTCAAGTACATGGCATGATGCTTATAACAGACACAAATGACATAATCAGTTTTTCTGTTATAAAGGGAATCTGTTAAAATGCTAAACCAAAAAATACCTGATTCATAATAGCACACATACTGGCACATTCGCACAAACCCACATGCATTGGATACAGAGAAGAGAAAGTACAGCTTTCAATGAATTTTTTGTTGGTATGGCTTGGTTTGCAGCTTTAAAAAGAAATCTTTATTAATTAACAACTTTTAAAACTTCCCTGTTCTGGCATCTTCATTTCTGTGCAAAGTAGTCTGTGATGAAACACTGTCTGTTCTGCTTGGTGCTGTATTTCTGCCACATCCTCTCAAGAGCCGACAGCTGCATCCAGTAGGAAGGTGTGTCCAGTCTCTGCTCCATGGCTCTGTGCAGGGTCAAAATAACATGCCAAACATCTGCTGTTTTTACTGGTGACTCCTCCATGTTAGCGCCATCTTCCTCTTCATCATCACCAATCTCATGGTCCCTTCCTAGGATGGAAAAGACATCCACAGTGTCATCAGCAGTTTGTAACTTTGGATCTTTGTTACCAAGACAGCACAGTTCATTAAACTTCTCAAGACTTAGCCCTGGTGGTGGATCAGCAACCTTGGACTCATTACCATATGTGATAACAGGCAGCTGAATTGTGTTGTTAAATCTGCTCGTCATAAAGCATCTGGTGATTGTATCCTGGGAGATGCAATCCCAGGCACTGTGCATTAACCTGACAGAATCCAGCAGGCTGATTGTTTTCACATAGTGACACACTGTCATATCACTCTCATTATCCAGGACTTCAAATAGCTTAGGCCGCATCTACCTGATACAGTGCCTTTTACAGCTGTAAATTATGTCCTGGTCCAAAGACTGCATTATGCAGGTGGTATTGGGTGGTACTGGGTGGTAAAAACTCTACCCTAATGTTTCTAAGTCTTGCAACTTTAGTGTGCCTGCTGAAGTTGTTAAGCACCTGTGCAATTTTGTGCCCCCTTAGCTGACTGTCCCAGGTTCTAATCCAATCTGTGAACATTTCTGCCATCAGTCAGGCAGTAAAATTGCTGCGATAAAGGACAGGCAGATTGTTGACACCTTTAAAACAATGGTGTTGAGCAGACTTCCCAAAAACAAGCAGTGTTTTTTTTTTCAGTTCCAGACATGTCATAGGTGCCATGGACAGAAATGAACTCCATAGCTTTTTTAACTATATTAGTGTTTCTGACTTAAATGTTAAGGTTCTGTACCTAACACACCTAAAAAAAGCCCCATCTCATCTGTGTTGAATAGGTTCTCAGGAGTATACTCCATCCAATTGCCCTGACAGGGAGCCTTTGCATCAGCATTTAGCTTCTCCCCAAGAACTTTTTTGAAACTTATATTATGCTGGTGTCCCCACCAGGTCAGCCAGCTGTAAGAGGGTTTAAAATTAGGTTTCCCAAGGGCAAAAGTTAACTGCTGAGCCTTTTGAAGCAGAGGACTGCTGATTAAAGCTTCTTTCCCCTTGCATTTGTAAACCTCATGAGCAGTGCTACTTTCATTTCACAGTCCTTCCCATCTGTTTTACGTTTTCAATTGGGATTGCTGTTGGAATGCCATTCACCAGAAAATTTCTCTCATTGCTTTTTGAGGTCACCACGTGTGGACTTGGGGACAAAAAACTGTATTGAGGGGTCCCTAACAATTAGCTTTGGTAATTTATCTATCTCAGATATAATCTCTATCTTGTAAGATACAGTCATTCCACTTCTTTTTGCCATGGTCAAAAATGCTGTGCTGAATGTGCCAACCGGGTGATGAATGTCCTGCCAATGAAACAAGGTTATTCATTGTCTGCTAATTACAAAACCACTGAACCACTGAAACCCAGACATCTAATTTATACTTCATTAATGAGTTATCAGCTGGTCCGATGGACAATATATGCAATGGCTCTAATATGGCTGAAACATATGGGGCCAGATTTTCAAAGGCCTTAGACTGACGCAAGGTGCTGGCGTCAAACAGGTCTGATACAAGGGCATCTTTTGCCAAGGGCTGCATCAAGTGTGAATTTGAAAAGCAGCCTGTGTCACCCAGCAGGCTGCCTGCACCAAAGTGTGCTAGTGCCAGCCTTGCACCACGAAAGTGGCTGCTGCATGGCACATGGGGCTTGCGGCAGACCTAGACTGCCGCAGCACTTGGACTGAGAATTTGAAAGACCGACCCGGGAACCAAGTGCCAAGTACCCTTAGACCAGTGAGGGACTGTCTAAGGGACTTAGATCGCCTGGGGGTCATACTGTACGTGCCACTGTGTGGCCCACTCCAATCCATCCCGGTGGGCGTCCCTGGTGCTCGGTGGTCCCCCTCACCCCGTCCGGTCCCGACACCTATGTCCATGCATCCTGCCAACCCCCCTGTACCCATCTCAGCACTTCCTCCCCCTTCCGTACCCCGATCCGATGACTGGCACAGCCCTCCACATGCCGCCATGGCCAGCTGCCAAATGAGCCATCAGTGCATGTACTGTATACAGTATACAGTACTTGCATGAACTGCCCATTCGGCGGCCGGCCAGGGTGGCTTGTGGAGGGCTGTGCCGGTCACCGGATTGGGGTACGGGAGGGGGGCTGGAATTGCTGTGATGGGTACCACGGGGGGGCACTAGCCCACCAGGGTAATGGAGAGTGTTGCAGTGCTGTGCTGTTGGCGCAGTGGTGTTGGGGGGCAGTGCCAGGTTGCCAGCCCCTGTCCGTGGGTGCTGCAGACTCCCCACAGCCGTTGCGGCATTCCAGGTGGGTGCACCATATGTCAGGCACAGCACCCGCTTTGCTGCAAGCCGCTGGACTTAGGCACTGGGACCCTGTAAGACAGAAATTCAGGCGCAGGGTCCCGGGCGCACCACACTCGGCGCAAGCTGCCATTGTCGCAGCTTGTGTCAGGCCTTTGCAAATCTGGCCCATGCTGTATAAGGGTGCATAATAGGAAAAGGCATTTGGAAAATGAAAATCATGTTATAACTGGCTGTCTGGCTTAAGGGTGCCACATACTGTACCTTGATGTGTGGCTTGATAGTAAGCTCAACATCAAAACCCACATTGATGCCACCTATGACAAACTTTGCCCTAAACTTGGTGTCCTGTACTGCAACAAAAACTGCCTGTCCCTCCTGGTCTGCCGGGATTTGGTCACCAAAATGGTTCTCCAGGTCTTCGACTATGTGGATGTAGTATATGGCACTGCCCCTTCATCTTCCCTTGCCAGATTAGATACCTTCCCCTATGCCTTCTGTCATTTGACTACCAACTCTCCCCTCCATACTTATCACTGCTCTCTCTATTCCTCCCTCTCTCTCTCCCACTCTCAGCCTTCATGTCACCAGTCCCACTGTGCCTCCTTCTTTGCTAAATACTGGTTTGGCTCCCTTCCTTCTTACCTCTTCTCACTCTCCGCCCCCCCTCCTCTTCTTACTCACTCTGCTCCAGGGATTCCTGTACCCTCTCCATTCCCTACCCTCACTTCTGTGCTGGGCAAGTTACCTTCTCCTATCTCCTACCTTCCCTCTGGAACCTGCTCCCCTCTCATCTCTTCCTTTCCCTTTCAGTCTTGGTCCTTTAATGCCAGTTAAGGTGCCTTCATGTACCCTTCTGTTCCTTCCAACCCTCCTCTTGACTCTTCTTCCCCTCTCCTGACTCCTCCTCCTCTTGCTTGGGATCCTTTTTAATTTAGGCTAATCATTAATACAACCCCAGTCTGAGTCTGTACACCATAACACTGTCACCTTCCACAACAGGTACTGCACACTTTATTGTATTCTTGCATGCTTGTTCTCATAACTGTATAATGAACTAGGCTGCTGTTTACCTACTTGTTCAGTGCATTGCTTGTGCCAAGTGATGTTGCCTATGTAACTACACTCTGATGCTTTACAATTTTATTCTTATGTTCTCTCCTTCCTCTCTCCCCATATCATACCTGGAAACGAGCCTCTGCTCAGTATGATTTTTCGGTTACCAATTTTTAAATAAATAAATAAGATCTGCATTGGACTATGAATCATGCACAAGCGTATTAACTTACTCATTAGGAAATGGGAACTGATCATCCTGATGAAGCTCACCACCATCGTCAACAGCAGTCATGAAAACACCATCGACTACATCATCATCTTCAACCACATTTCCAGAGCAAGACATTTTTATGCTTCTTGGACTGATCTTCTTGCCACTGCTTGCTCCTTTAGCAGTGTTATCACCCATAAGCACTGATGCTACGGATATGGCTGAGAAAAATGTGGCCACACTAATGCCCTTGCCACTTCCGCCACTACTACTTTTCGAGTACTAGTACTACCACCCCCAGATGATCCTGTGATGGAAGTATTTTTTTAGGTATAACAGCCTTCTGAAGAACAGAACTTACATTCTTCTTGGCAACATCGACACCACCAGCAACTCAAACTTTACTTGGGCATCTCTTTCTGGGCATTTTGATATGTAGATTTTTGAACACTGCAGTTAAAGTAACTACAGGCAGCAGCACAGACACTACAACACCTCACCAGAGCAGTGTGATTTAAATAAATACAACACAACAGTTTACTGAGCTAACAGTACCTACAGTAAAAACAACATAAAAATAGGTTTAAGGTGTTTTTAAATGAACAATAAACAGCTGGGATTAAGAAGACACACACAAACTAGGGAAATTATAAAGATGTTACTGTCACTGTTACAGTAAAACTGTAACTTCAATAACTAAACAGAATAACTACAATCAATGTAATAAAACCTGGCTGACAAAAATAATTCAATAAAACACACTACAGTGTTCTACAGAAATAAAATAACAAATCACAGAAAACAGAAATAATAATTAAGAAGAAACACTAAGGGAAAACAACACTAGTGCTCACAGACTGGGCTGCCTTGCTTTCTGCTAGCTAACACAGCTCATTGGCTCCTCACACACAGCACTGCTTTGTTACATAAAATGAAAATAATACCTTAAAGTAAATAAATCACAAAAAATACTTAGAGGCTAGAGGCAGAAGGCACTCTAGACACTTCTAGGAGTGATTATGTTCCAAATATGCTGCATTTAAAGTGCTTTTGAAAGTTTTTTTTTTAAATCAGGAAGGAAGAATAGGCAATTCTGCCTATTTTCAGCCTTATGCCAGGGAAGGAGGGATACAGATGGAAACCACTTCACACTGAACTAGATTAAACTGTTAGTATGTTTTGTGAATGGGGGAAATTTGGCGAGGGCGCCAAGGAAATGCCCATATTCTTCCTGTAGGAGAACCCTTTGTCATCTTGGCATGCTACCAAGATGGCAATGCCTGGTATGGAGGTGGAATGGATGGAATTCATGGAAGTAGGGGAGAGGGTCACCTCTTCTACCTCTACAGAACTAGAGACCAATGCAAAGCATTTGATGACTATTGACTCAGAAAATGCTGAACTTTTCTCTCAAGTACATTATGGTCTGCTGTACCATCGGAAACTGGGACTAATCTGATCATCGATATGGAAGGGCAAGAGATGCCAGGGCAAGGCACGCAAAATACAGCATCTGCACAAACAATGGAGGAGATGAGAGAAATATTAATGGTTGAAGAACA
Organism: Neoceratodus forsteri; assembly: GCA_016271365.2. Taxonomy (NCBI): domain Eukaryota; kingdom Metazoa; phylum Chordata; order Ceratodontiformes; family Ceratodontidae; genus Neoceratodus; species Neoceratodus forsteri. The sequence continues at coordinate 84,369,555 of CM057453.1, forward strand.
CAATGTTCTGCTGAGGAAAAAAATATTCACAGAGAGAATTACACAGATGCAAGCTGTGAGTGATCTGGAAATTGACAAAGCAACCCAGCTGACTGTCAAAAAAGAGGACACTTCAAAGGAAGCAACAGATAGTTGGGTGGCAGCCGAGGAGAGGGAAGACAAGCTACTCTCTGCACAGCAAATAGATATATGGATCCACAAACTGCAGACCCAGTAAATTTGACTCTATCACATGAATTTCCTGATACAGGGAAAGCATTGGGAATGGCATTAACAGATCAGATGAGGTCTGGCCTAAGACTCCCTGTAGAAGTGCAGGAGACAGAGCCAGAAAGCTGGTCGGTGATTCAGCCTTACAGGCAGCAGGCTGGGAGAAGGATACAGCTACAGAGAAATGGGTTGCAGGAACATCTCCAATCTGCATGCCAGTGCCGGCAGATTTCATACCTGTGGGTAATGCAAACTTAACTTCCAAAGAAACTGATATATCAGAGACTGCTATGCTTGAACTATCACCTGAATTGTAATTAACTCAAAACTCTATTCTAGACATACCTAAGGAAATTGAACGTGCTGGACTCAGCACTACCCAAAGAAATGTGGGGGTAACACCAAACAGTGGAGCCACAGGCTCACCGGTACAATCTTCCACATCATCTCAAAATTCAAGAAATACCTCATGACCTTACACTTTATTTTTCCACACACCAATCCTACCTGCTAAACAACATAATGCAGTACAACTAAGATATGTAGGAGGTATGGAGGAACCTCCAGACAGCACTTTCGTAACAAAGCATTTACTAAAACAGTCAATGAAATTCTTTGCAAATGAGATTGATGCTCTCATTCATGTTTCAAGAGAACTTACATTTGATGTCAGTTTTAAATCAATAAATGGGTGAAAATATTTTTGGATCAAATATAATTCCATTAAAATCTCACCACTATGGTTGCCATCATTCGCAGCCATACCATTAACAAAACCAGCCCAAAAAACAGTGACGGTACTAATTCGCAATGAAGGTGTAAGTGTACATGATTTGGTATGTTGGTTGAAACAACACTGCAACATTTTAAGTGAGCCAGAAGCAATCAGACTCAGAGAACATCTGGACAGGGGGATGGAAAGTAAAAGTTATGTTAAAAACAAGCATCACAGGGGTATCACATCTGCCTAATTCTTTCTTTTTAGAATGGGATAGAGGTGTTTTGTTTTATCCAGGTCAACCAAAGGCCTGTTATAAGTGTGGCTCTGCTGCACATTTAGGTAATGTGTGTGATAAAATAAGATGTACAAATTGAGGGGAACTTGGACATAATGAGAACCAATGTCTAAATGAAGGGAAATGTAATTTGTGTGAAGAACAGGGGCACACTTTTCAAAGTTGTCCTTGGGCAGCCTATAATTTGCCTGAACAAGCTGATGGGGCTGAACAATGACTATATATTACTCTGACAGAAAGAAACAAAATCTTATCTGAAAAACAAACTTCTCTACCTGCAGAAGCAGGGGCTAGTATTCTGATAGCACCAATGAGCAAAGGCAGATAATACAGGACGTGTCCCCTCCTGTTATTTGTGGAAAAAAAAACCCCTCCCTCCTCCTCAGGCACCTCAGAGAAGCATTACATCTATAGAAACTGTAGATCAAAATACAGAACCTACACCCCAAGAATCAGGATCTACAGCCCAGCCACCTAGTCAGACTATGCCCCTTCCAATCCCAACCCTGTGACTTCTAGAAGGACATCCAGATGGAGATAGAATAAGGGCTGCCCACAATCAAAACTGTCTAAGACGGAACCAGTAGTTACTGCAAATAAATACAAAATTTTGCAGTCATAGTCAGAAGAATCGGGGAGGATTAAAATAGGGATTATTGTCTGTGGCTGAACCCACAACGGACAATGAAATGCCTATAGGGCCTTCCATAGCACAAAAATGGAAAGACAAAACAAAAACCAAACATAGAGAATTTACTTCAAGCCGGGGGAAACAAAAGTGAGGGGAGATATGTGAAAAATACAATTAGCTGCTATTTCATTTCTATACTGTAAATGTTAATAGTACAAAGAGGGTGGAAAAATGGAATGCCATATTTCCTGCTTAGCTTATTTGCAGTTAGGAATAATTTTTTACAGGATGTTTGGTTTCACAGTTTACAGGAGATAGCTTTAGCAAAAAAAGCATGGTATTTGTTTGTTTATTTGTTTAAAAGTTTATTTTTATACAGGTTGATTTGTTGGAGAATTAAATCCCCATTTACAACAAATTCCTGTGGACATAATTACAGTAAAAAATAAATAAATAATAAATAGATACATACAATACAAAATCACATACAATCTAAAAACAATTACAGCAAACATTCAAGTAATCATGCAATTTAAGTTTAAATATGTGCAAGTCAGAAATCTCAGCAATATGAAAAGATAATTCATTCCAAGTCTTTGCTAAACTATTCTGAAGAATTATATCCCCCATCTGATTTGTAATTCGGATCGTAGGCAATTTCCTAGTTGTTTTCCTTAACCTATCTGAATATGTCAAGTTGGAATTCAGACATATTAAATGACTTAACGAATGTGTTTTTTTATTCTTAGACTAGATTAAACCATGTCATATCACTAACCATAAGTACTTTCTATGTGCTATCGGGTGTAACCAATCAAGTTCCTGATAAACTAAGCATCAGTGAGCCCAGGATTTGTTCTTTAGGATATAATTCCCCATTCTGTAGTAAGTCTGATCTAGTTTATTCAGAAATTTCTGATAGGAATGCATATATAATGGAAATCTGCAATCAAGTACAGGCAGCAACAATTGTTTTACTAGTCTAGTTTTAACTTCTCTCGTCAGGCACCCTGACATCCTTCTTAAGGCTCCTAATCTTTGATTCACCTTTTTTATCTGCAATAAAATATGTTCAGAAAAAGAAAAATGATAATCAACAAGAACCCCCAGGTATTTATAAGTAAATACCATCTGAACCATGGTCCCATCTAGAAACTTAACCTGAACATCTGTAAGATCCTTTTTTACATGTGGTCCCACAGAAAAAAAATCATACTCTGCATCTTCTCAGTACTCATTAAAAGACCTGTGTCTCTTGTCCAAGTCACAATATTGGAAAAATCTGTTTGGAGCCGCTGTCTCAGGTCTCCGGGATCATCTGCAGATGCAACCAGTACAATGTTGTCTGCATAAAGTCTAACATCAGTACTAGTTATATGAGTTACAAGACTGTTTATATAGATGTTAAATAACACAGGGCCCAAAATAAAGCCCTGAGGTACACCTCAATATAGATCCAGGAGACCTGAGACAGCAGCACCACAGACCACCCTTTGCTTACGATTAGATAAATAAGATCTAAACCATTGCAAATACTCCTGTTGCATCCCAATATCCTGCAATCTATACAAATGGGTTTCATGATGAACCAAAGGGAAGGCTTTACTTAGGTCCACAAACACCACCCCAGTATACCTACCCTGGTTTAATGATGTTGCCACCAAATTACCAAAGTCAAGTAGGGCGGTGTTTGTGGACCTACCCTCTCTAAACCCATGTTGATAATTGGTTAATATAACTTCTTGTTCAAGATAGTGTCCAAGCTGATAGTTTATCAGCTTTTCCAAAACCTTTGATAGAATTGGGAGCAAGGTGATTGGTCTATAATTGTGTATGGGAACAATTTCTCCCATTTTCCATTGTTCAGGTACAGAGGAAGATTATATACTACAATTGTAAAGATATGTAATTATTGGGGCTATAATGTTGAAGCTTAGTTTCAAAAATCTGGGGTCAATACCATCTATACCTGCACGCTTTGATACTTTCAAATTTGTTAGTTCTTTGGCTACATCCTGTACATCAATATTTTTCAGTTTAAATCCCTTATTATTGACTGTAGAAATAACAGAATGTGTATATTTAGAATCAACAATTCCAAGTTTTGGTATTTCCAAGTCTGGTAGGTCCTTAAAATAGTGATTTAGCAGGTCAGCTACATCTAAAGGATTATCTATCAACTTATCTCCCAGTATTAAATTAATAAGATTTTTAGATTTTGCTGGATTTTTTAAGTCAGAAATATTCTTCCAAAATTTATTTAGATCTTGCATATTACTGAAAGAATTCTGATAAAATCTTTTTTTAGCTAAAACTGCAATTAGTTTACATTTATTTTGCCAGCATTTAAAAGAATCCCAATCATCCACTAGTTTTGTTCTCATAGCTTTTTTCCATATTCTATTCCTAATGCGTAGTTGGGTTTTCAATTTCTCACTAAGCCATGGTAAACTTTTGGTATTACTACTCTTTTGTATTTTTGGAGCATGATTTTAGACTATGTCCAGAAAAGAATCCGAAAATTCTTGGGTAGCCAAATTTAAATCAGGAATCAAAAATACCCTTGACCAGTCAAAATTTTTAAGACTATCCCTAAAAGATGATACATTAAATCTTCTCAAATCACGTACCCAAAGGTCGTGGTTTCCACTACCCCAGATTTTTTGTAAAGATAAGACACACTGAATTGGGTTACTTTTTTCCATTTTTCTAAATGACCTCCCATCAGCATGTACCCACTCATCCATCCAAATGTATGCAGATGACACTGTCCTGTATGCCTCTGGCCCTACCACACAAAGCGTAGCAACCCTACTCCAGGAGGATTTCTATGCCATCCAGTGCTGGTTGAGGACAAACCAGCTATTCCTAAACCCCCAAAAAACAGTATCACAAACATTCGGATCCCAAAGAAGACTTTCCCGCCAAACCCCCTGCCCCCCCTTTCAAAACCTCAGATGGGACCCCCCTGGACAATTGTACTTCCTTCAGATATCTAGGTGTCTGGCTAGACCAGCACCTAGATTTTACCTCTCATATCGACTCACTACACAAGAGACTACTCCCCAAGCTAGGTGCTCTATTCCGCAACAAAAAATGCCTCCCTACACAAACTAGGCTCGCCATTGTCCAAAAAATGATTCTCCCTGTTTTCGACTACGGCAACATAGTCTACTCCATTGTCCCCGCGTCCGCTCTGGCCAGCCTAGATACCATGTTCCACTCCTTCTGCTGGTTCATTCTAGATTGTCTGCAATCCACTCACCATTGCAACCTATACAGCTCTGCTACCCTGCCGTCCCTCCATTATCGTAGACAAATAAACTGCGTTAGGTTCGCTGCCAAATTCTGGTCCCACTCCCTCCCCCCCATCTGGCCTCTACCCTCTCCAAACAATCCCCTCCTGTGTACTCCCTCAGGAATACAAATCCCAGACTGCTGCACGTCCCATTTATGCGTACTTCCAAAGGCCAGGCTGCCTTTAGTTTCCGAATCCCACAGATTTGGAATGCTCTGCCGGCCTCCATAAGACATGCACAGAACACATACCAACGCAACCCTCTACTTAGAGCCCATTTCTCTTCCAGCTGCTCCTGTTATAACTAATTACTCTAATTATTCCTGCTTGCTGTACTATAAAAGTATATGTAATGTATATGACCCTGTCACTCTGAACAATGTATATATGAACCCCTATCTGTATTCTCTAAACAAATGTTTATAGGAAAGCCTTGACTTCCCAAAATGTTTCTGTTTATTGTATATATCCATGTATTGTAATTATGGGTCTCGGCCCCCAGGTCGCATCTGGAATTGAGATTTTAGCTCAGTATGCTTTCCTGGTAAATCTTGTAAATAAATAAATAAATAAATAAATGATCCCCCAGATTTAAAGGAAGGACTTTACAGCCCTCAACCTTCAAGTTCTGTGAGACAAAAAACAAATCTAATATAGAACCAGTAGTTCTGTTATTGAGGCTTCTTGTTGGTTGATGAATTAATTGTTGAAGTCCCAATACTTTCAAACTAGTTTTAAGTTTATTTCCTCTGTTATGTCCCCAGTCTGCATTGAAATCTCTGGTTAACAGCACACTCTGGTCTTTTAATATGTCCAATAAGATGTCAACCAATACATCAGATGTGCTTATTTTGGTCTTTGGAGGAGCATAAAAAATCTCCCACTATCAGTTTTGATTTTAACAACTCTATGACCAAACAGTCAATCCCTTCCACATTTTTAGCGAGTAATATTTGACATGGACCTAAAGTATTTTTTATATAAAACAATACCCCCCTCCCATTTTCCCCCTATCCTGCCTTATCAATCTATAACCTGCTAAATCTACCTCCTTATTGGAAATACCAGAATGGAGTCAAGTCTCGGAGATGGCTAAAATATCATGAGACATTCCAGTAACTCAGACCCTATTTTCATCTATTTTATGTACAAGACTTCTAACATTTTCATGGGTAATTGTTTTCCCAACTTGTTGTTTAGGCCCTGGGTTTTTTTTCCACATCTCCACACTGTATTAGAAGGACAGAATAAAACAAGCTCATAGTTTTACAATTCACCAAATCAAATGTTCCTTTTTTTACTTTTTAAAGGTCTTAATTGTAATTTCAATGAGTTTGTAAACATATTCTGCCTCTTAAGCATGTGTTGGTAATCTTGTGCTTGCCTCCCCAAGTCATAAACACTACACCCTTACTTATGCTATTACAGTTAACATCAAACAATTGAAGTCTAATCAGCCACATTCCCATCAGTACCCATCCCCCTATAACACATAATACATGCATGAATAAATACAAAACTTTGCTGCAATACTTAAAACTTTCTTACAGACCTACTAAAATTAATTTTTTTCACCGGTGGCATCTGCACCACGACGCTCATGTCACAGCCGCTCCTGGGCGGCGTGTACAGGCTAAGTGGTAAATGCAGCCCAGCTGTCAGCAGTTATCCTGACCCTCCAATGACCACAATCGTAGGAACAAAAATTTATATCTCAGTCACTGTCCCAATAAAGACAGCTGCCCAAAAGTTGAATAAAATATTCAGTAGGATGTTCACTCATTGTTCCGATGCAGCTCTTACCTGCAATATCAACTTTGCTGCTCAGGTACCATGATGCTCTGAGAGATGAAATGAAGCAATCGGGGTGGCATGGGCTTAAGTAGTAAATGCAGCTGCAGCTGTCAGCAGTTATCCCGACCCTCCAAGGACCACAGTTGTAGGAACAGAAATTTATATCTCACTGTCCTGATAAATACAGCTGCCCAAAAGTTGAATAAAATATTTAATAGGATGTTCACTCATTGTTCCAATGCAGCTCTCACCTGCAATATCAACTTTGCTGCTCAGGCACCACGATGCTCTGTGAGATGAAATGATCTTTCGTTTTAGTCTATAGGGCAAGAGACATGCTCTGGGGTTGGAATACTTTTCAGAATACCGGAAATACAAGTTGTAAAATTAATCAACTTGGTATCAGGGAGGGTTTTAATTTTGAACATCATATTTTAGGCAATTCCATATTGATTAATAAATGTATATGCCCCACAGATAGAGATGTTGCAAAATAAAATTTTGCCAGTGAAATTGCCTTGAAATAGGCATTTTTGCCCTGTGAAATATGTTGCAATCTATTCTGCAGGGTGCGAACTTGTGAAATTTCACCCAAAAATGGTGAAATTTCACCTGTGAGTGGCGATTTTCACTTTTCCCCATTTTCGGGTGAAATTTCGCATCCCTCAAAACATTTTGCAAAATGCGCAAATTTTGTGAAATATTGCCAGGCTGTGAGCATTTGTGCACATGACTTTCCATGTTCTGTCACCTCTCATTTTTACAGTTCCTCCTTTGACCCCCTGTTTTTCCTCTAGTACCTTCCAGGTAGGCATACTACTGTGTTCTGCTTCCATTTTGGGATTTTTGACCTCCTTTTGTGTTTCTGCTTGTTCTTCTTTGTAGTCCATGATAAATGTTTGTTTTAGGGGGAGTTATGGCCAACTTCCTATCTTCTTTGATAAGGTCCCTTGCCTTCAGCGCCCCATCCCCTAGTTTAAATGCTCAATGCTCATGTAAGATTTTTAACCCAATGCTCATACCCCTTCCTTCGTTAGGTGCATACCACTGTATTTGAAGAACATCCTCTCCCAGAAGTCCTCATGCACCAGTGAAGAGGTAGCCTCTTGCTTGATGCCAGCTATGTAACCACTCATTTAACTCCTTGATTTCCTTGCTTCTTGACCTTTTCATGCTTCTGCCTTTGCCCCACACCGGAAGGACCTCAGAGAAGGCCAGGGAGGTCATTTGAGTAGCCATCGGCCTCCTAGTTTAACTAGGCTCTGTTTGGTTTCCTGTACTGACTGCCTTGCCAGGTTGTTTGTCCCCAGGTGTATCAAGATCATCAGCTCATCCATTTCTTTCTCTGCTATCCTTTTGATGCAGTCAGAATCACATTTCACTGAGGCCCCCAGGAAGCATCTGAATAACACGCTTGATTATGCACATTCATTTAGTTGGGTCTTCACATGTTTGTGTACAGTCATTTAGATGGGGCCACTCCCCATACCATGGAGTCTCCCATTATGAGTACTCTTTTGCCTGTTGCTCTCTTTTCACTGTTGGTCCTCACTGGATCCCATCCTTTCTCTCCAACTGGTTTGTTATCTTTCTCTCGTTACTGTGATCGCTTTCCTTAGTGAGAGGTGCAAAATGGTTTGCCGTGGAGATAGGCGTTGCATTGACTGATTGTATCTGGACCCTTCTACTTATTTTATTTCCTCTCCTCTGTACCACCTGCCATTCATCTGAGCTGCTTTTCATCTGTGGGAGTGGACTTTTCGGCGAGATCTGAGGGTGGGTAATTTGAGGGTATGACATCCTGTTCCTGTACATCAGGTACTGCAGCTGTGATATTTTCCCCCATGCTGCATTCAGCTGCACTCTGAGATCTTTTAGGGTCCTGCATATGGGGCAATGCCCTATCCTCCAAAGAATTCCTCTGTAGATGAGTGTCCCACTCCTGTGCCAGCCAATTCTATCCATATCTCCTTGCATGATTTTCCTTATTCACTGATATATTCAGTTTCCCTGGGAGCTGTGTCTATGTCTGGATCCTTAATGTGGCTATGGCTGACTCCTCCACAGATTAGTCCCTGTAGTTTGGGACACAGTTGAGAATTCCTGCCTATATCACCAGGAAGAAGATTCTCTCTCTCTCTCTCTCTCTCTCTTCTCTCTGTCTCTCCCTCTTTCTCTCTCTCTCTCTCTCCCACCCTCCCTCCTTCTCTACCCCCCCCCGGCAGGACTTAGCTGTTTACCAGTTCCTGTTCCCACAGTAAGTTTCTGTTATCACTCAGCCTCAGTCCCTAATACATTGGGCAATCCCACTTTGCTACTGGTTCCCCCTTCTTATTTATCACTGCTGCCTGTGCCATGTGCTCTCTCTCCCCCCTGTCCTTATTGTTATGGTGCCCATCCCATTCTGCTTCCTTTTTTTAAATTGTTGGTTTAGATCCATCCCTTTCTACCTCTCTGACCTGGTCACTCCCTCGGCTACCTCTGGTTATTCCCGTAGTTCCTCTAACCTCCTCTCCTTCATTATTCCTGTTGCTCTTCATTGACTGGTCAGACATCCATCACAACCCAGCTGCCTTCGATGTGGAACTCTCATTTCTTTCATTAAACTAGCCCTCTCTTATCTTTTCTTTAAGGTGATTCTATGGGACCACTTCTCTCCTGCTTGCTTCTGCCCTTATGTAGTTGGCACCTCATCTTCCCTGTTTTCCTTTTCTGGTGCTAGATTTTATTATTGTACATACATTATACGATGTTGCCAGTACTTTGCAGTTGTCTTGTATTTGTAAGTTGTTGCCCTTCCAATGCTGTATTTGAGCATACTATAATTGTTTTGTAGTCTCAACTGCTTTAACTGTTAGCTTCCCTCTTCCACTCCCCCAAGGTCATGCCTAGAAACAAGCTCCAGCTCATTGCACCTATCCCATTATCAATTTTCAGATAAAAAATAAATAAGTATCTAAACGAGGTTAACAAAGTGAATAGCATGGAATTGCTCAAATGGAGTGGGAACCGACACACCAATGGTACCTCTATGAAGCTGGCAGGGGCAAGTTTAAGAGGGATACCATACAGTATATGTTTGTGGAATGTGTTTTGTAAGGGTGGACTAGGCTGCCAATGGGGATACTCTGTGAAAAACAGAAGGGATGTTCAGGCATAGATGGGACAGATACATTAGTTTAAGTGTGGTACCAAAAGGGGAGAGGATTGAGCAGATATAATTAGCCCCAGGGCTCTTACTGTACATTCCACAAGAGATACTGTAGATAGGACTGGGCAGACACAATGATCCCAGTGGCATTTTACTGCCAGAAATTTCTATGTTTATATAAACCACAGTATCAGTATTTTTTTCTTCATGGAGACTGTCTGACTTTTTGCTTCTTGTTGAAACTTAGTCCTGCATACTCTAGGTATATAGATACATAGACACCGTCAGCAGATAAGGGCCTATGGCCCACTCCATCTGCCCATTTGAGCATGTAAGTTCCCTTTACATTTTTCTAGAAGTCTGTTGCCCCTTACCCCTGACCTCCAAGATTCCATTATGTCTATCCCATGGATTCTTGAATCCCATGATTGTTTCAGCCCCTCACCACTTCCTCTGGTTGGGTGTTCCACTTGTCCACCACCCTTTCTGTGAAAAAAATTCTTCCTCACATTTCCTCTGAATCACCCTCCCTCCATAGGGAAACCATCAGTATAGTGAAAGCAAAATTCATGAATATACTTGATAAAATGGCAAATACGTTCCCTCACCTAGAATCAAATCATGGACCCTTTGTTTATAAGGCAAGCACACGTCCTGTGTGCCACCTGAAGAGCTTAGTTATAACTTCTGTAGAAAATACTATGGTGGGTATTTTCATAGACACAAGGGGACTTGTGTCACTATTGTCAAGCACCCCCAGTTATTGTTCTGTTAAGTTAGTGTGAGCAATATAAGGTCATATATTTTCAGGTCAAGTTTGAACTTGTATTATAGGCTTGGTTCACTTATACTGGAAGTAATAATATTTCATCTTTGTTCTATTGCTGCTAAAAGTCAACCTGTCATTTTAAGGTTGAAATGACTGTATAGCGTTTTTTTTTTCTACTAACTTCTCATATTATCTCTAACTGTTTAAGAATATTTATATTGTTTTCCTCCATCTAGTGTAAGATTTGGGGCCCAGTTCCAAAAGGCATTATGCCTGGCTCAAGGCGATTTATGCCAAACCCGATAGAGCAAATCGCACCTTGTGGCAGGCATTATGCTAGTACAGATTCCGAGTCGTGGCCTGCACCATGCTGTATGTGGGTTGTGCCAAAGGTGGGCTACACCACTCACTACACCCACAACCTACAACAGCATGGTGCAAGGGTGGATTACAGCAGCAACAGCACCCTATTCCAGAAGGGTGGCTACCGTAACCAACATATGCCATTCCAGAACAGGGAATGGCATAGATGGGTTTAAACCAGCCAGGAGGTGATCTAAGGGGCATCCATCCTGGCACAGTGATGGATTTCCCCTGCAGCACTGTGGAAGTTACTGAAATGTGCTCCCTGTGCCCCCCCAACCCTGTAATGCCCCCCCAACATTCAGGGACTCCCAAAGTCTGTTTCCATCGCTGCCCCCCAAAGTGCATGTGCCAACTGGCCAGCCTCCCCGAATGCCCCCAGGTGCATGCCATTGTGTTTCGGTGTGGGGGCTCTGGGGAGGCAGTAGAATGCGTGCTGCAACTTGTGGCATTCAGGTACGGTGCACCATTCCATTGGCGCTAGCCTGCGGCTGCTGCAAGTTGTGGGCATAAGTGCCGGGGACCCTGCTTGTCCTGGAATATGGCACAGGGACCCAACTGTAGCGCTGCATGGTGCAACTTGCATATGCCTGTGAGTTGCACCATGTGTTTTAAAATCTGGCCCCAGTGTCATTTTGAGCTCTATTTAAAATCATCACACAGATAGCAGTGCTAAATCAGTGTCAACAAGTACTTCACCTCTGTTAGCCATTTTGATAAATAAAACAATAGTGCCCCCTAGCATTTCCTGTTACAAAACCAATGTGTGTTAAAATGTAATGATTTTATGTAATTGCCATTAGAAAGATGAAACAGGAATTAGGACAAGGTTCAAACTATGTTTGGTTGACGTAGGTAAAAACAACGTAAGCAAAATTCAGCTTAGCTGTCAATGTCCAATGATGTTAGATGAAAAATGTTTGCCTGTAAAATGTACTACATAAAAATGCAACCATTTTTGAGAGAGATTTTGATATTTTACACCACCACCACCATAAAGAGATGGCATTGTCCAACACCTAATGCCATCAGCTATGGCATTTTTAACATTCAATATGATCAAGATGATATTCTCAACATCTGATATCATCACCAATGCATGCATAGCAGAGTTGATTGAAAAACAAAAACTTCTGCTGGCAGAATTTGTGTGAAAGTCAGACTTTCGCCTTTGCAAAAGTTCAGAAATCAAATTAGCAACTTTCGCAGAAATTCCAACTTAGAAAGGCAGAATAAATGTACTGTATGAATAGCAGATTAATGTATTAAACTGCGGAAAAAAAATCTGCAGAACTGATCACCATCAGAGGTCAGTTCTATGGAATTTCTTTTGGCAGTTTAAAGAACAGCTTGCTAGTAGCTGCCTGCCCCAGCCCGTTTGATTCTTTACCAGCTTGGAAACAAGCTGCTGAAGTTTGGCATAAAAAGTCCATTGGTGTAAAAAGTTATAGCCCTCGTAATTTTGTAAATGTGAATGTGGGCCAAAAAAAAGACCGACTTCCCAGTTCGAAAAACACCACGCCACATCAACCCACGCAGCACTGTTTTGTGATGTCACAAAGTGAAGACTGCATGAGCATGCCCCCTTCAATTCTATGGGACTGGCATTTTCTAATATATTTATACCCTTTAGTCTTGGGATTTTATTATATCAAAGCGATCAATTGACTAATAGGGACCCTATTAGTTGATCAATCACTTTGATATAATAAAATCCCAGTACTAAACAGTAAAGCAGAATTTACAACTTTTGTCCAGCCCTAATACATAGTACCTTTTGACATCTAGGTATATTTCACCCAAAGTAATAGCATACGTGGATGACATGAGTCTTTTGGTTGCATATGTAAACTCAGTACAGTATGTGCCGCTTATAATGGGCTAGCTTGACATGTGGTATTTTGTCTGTTACAGGCGGCATCCGTTGCATCAATGAAACTGTGATCAGGGAACTTTGGACGCAGATAATGAACAGCAAAAGCTACATACAGTGAGTTACAGTTCCTTTGGTGCAAATTGTCCCAGATCCTGTTTTTTTCCTCCAGAGTGCAGAGTGAGAGAGAGAGAGAGAGAGAAGTGCGAGGAGGACATCAGGAGCAGCAGTGTTTCTGTGCAGTGCTTTTTCCGGTGTTGTGTTTCTCCCCATACTCCCATCATGGTGCTTTAGTCTGTGTGGAAAGAGAGAGAGAGAGAGAATGAGAAGGACATCGGGAGCAGCATCTCCCTAGCAGAATCTCTCTCTCTCTCTCTCTCTGCATGGTGCTGCATGCTCCTGTCTGTGTTGGGGGGGGGGGGACTTACAGCAAGAAACTCAGTGCAGCATCTCATGACAGACAGACCAGGAGCTGTAGGTGAGTAACACGTTGAGGTGAGTGTTCATTTAGGTGAGGGGTACGGCTGACATGGAGAGGTGCTGGTGGTCACACTGTGTTCTGGACTGCTGTGATATGTTTCCCTCACACACTGTCAATTTGCACAGCAAAAGTAAAGTAGGGGCCAGCTTTCAATTGACTTAAATGTAGCACTCCCATCAACTTGACTCTAAAACTAACACTAGGTGGCCACTAAATGCGGAATCACAGGTCCGCTTAGTCAGGATATTTTAGCATTGAGCCATATAGGAAATGGCATTTGGCAATCAGGATTTGTCCGTTAGAAGTGGACATCCGTTACATGCATGTCCGTTTAATTTGGTGCATACTGTAATAGAATCTATTAACATCTGTACGGATTTTGGAAACTTTTCAGGAGTGTCCTTAAATCTTGAAAAATGTACTGGAAGACAACTGGAAAATACAAGTTAAACTAATATGAGTATTGGGAACATTGTGGTTAAACCAGAACCATTACAAATTCTAGGTATCCAGTTTGGAAACTGTGACTTAGATATGATGACTTGGGAGCCGAAGATTAATCAAGGCAAGAATAAAATAGCATCATAGAATAAATGGAAGTTAGGAAAGAAAAAAGAGTATCTATGATTAAAACATATTTAATACCTATATTTTTATATGTTAGCTACATCTTCCCACCCTCCAAAAGGTTAGAGACTAGTCTTTTAAAGATTTTTTCCCGGCCTTATGAAGCAGCCACCTCAACCCAATCAGAAAGGGTTAAATATGGTTAACCTGATTTTGTTTTTTAAAAGTATCTTCTATACATCCGATTTGAAACCATTAATAATAAATAGGAATGTGGGTTGGAAATCTTGGGTATACACCAGTTGTCAACCGTACTTCACTCAATGGGAAATGGAAGCTTTTTAAAGTAATAAGAAACACTCCTGACATACCTAAGTATTTGACAGAAGGTTTTAACAGGCTAAAACAATGGCAAGTTTTGTGTCAAATGATTTTAACCATGCATAGGAAATTACTGTATAGACATTTACTGGATCAACTCTGTAATGTCTCAAATGTTTTTAAGAAATGTCCCATGAACTCCCAGACATTGCTTCTGCAATTGTTACGAAATCCAAGAATACCTCCACATATATGGGATGTACACTGGCTAAGTTGCCACAAACTCCTCAATGTTAAAACCAATCATAAACATAAACAGCTAACAGAGTGTGTAGCAGAACACAATGCTCACAACAGCAGGAAACAATGGAACACATTTTCTTTCAATGTTTCTTTATATTACATTTTTTGAAATCTTTAGCAAAGACATGGGCTGAGCTGACTTTTGCTACAGTCACATATGCTAATTTGATATATGGAGAATTTTATTCACAATGGGCAAAATGGAATAAAAGTACTCTGTGTGTGACATTAATAGTATGTAAACGACATATATGGACATCAAGATGCCTCTTTTCTCTGCAGCAATAGAACATGACATCAGAAACTGATAAAAAACATAACTAAAGAAGAAGAGGAATCAGTATTTATATAGCGCTTTTCATACACAGTGTATCCCAAAGTGCTTTAAAAGCAGTGCTAGACTAGTAGTGAAGTGACAGAATGTGTAGTGGCGGCCATATCACACATCAACACCCATACACAGCCTGGACAATTGTATGATCCGGTTTATGGGAAGGGGAATGTTGGCCAGGATACCGGCAATGTCCCCTACTCTTTGCAAACAGTGCCCTGGGTTCTTTTACTTCTACGTGGACACCCACCAGGACAGCACCAGGATGGGTAGAAGGGACCTCAATTTAATGTCTTATCCAAAGGACAGACCACCCCAGCAGTACAGCACCCCCCTAATACTGCACTTGAATGCCAGCATTTTAGGTATGAGTCCAATCCTGGTGTGAGACAGGAACCAACAACCTTCTGGTCCAGAGGCGAATGTGCTATCAACTAAGCCACACTCACACTGACATACAGAAGGTATATCATGCAGAAATGTATTCTTTAAAGCAAACTGATTTATTGGAGAAATGGAAGAATTTACCATGGGAAATTGACTCTGATGCACCTGTTACTTGAAAGATGTATATCTGTGCCATTGTGTAAAAAATTTGTGATCATGTGTATTATTTTCTTTTCTGAATAAAAAAACCCTACTTTTGCAGTACGGCGAGACCTTGCTTCAGTCTGACTGTATGGTCAACCTAGAGTTTGCCTGTGCCACCTCCACGGGTATTGAAAGGAGAGCCTCCCTCCCCATGCCTGATAACTCAGAGGCTACCTCATCTGGAATAGTGTTTAATTCCATTACACCAGCCTTGGAAACAAGTGTATGTGAAGTATCTGAATCTTCTCTGCCTTCAGAAGCAGATATTGTTATTCTTCCTGGCTTGCAGCTCCATGTTACGGAGGAACATTTGAAGGCTGTCTTGCTAAAAAAGAAACAACACCTTCTGGCTCTCTTAGAACATGAAGAGGAACGGTTTAAACAAGCAAAGGAAAAATTGCATGCCACAGCCTTCACTACTCTGGCCCTTCCTTCAGAGACACTTTCAGTTGACAGCTCAGCTCTATTTCCAGTGAGTGATGATGCACTCACATCAAAGGATTTGCCACAGCCCTCCTGTCAGACACCACCAGCTGCTTTGCAGAGACAAAACCAGGATGGTCCTACAACTACTATTCCTGTTTCTATCCATCCTACACATAGTACTGTGCCCTCACCTGAACCAGGCATTTTTATAAAGAACTTTTCCACTTCGGAGCAGCCTATCCAACACTTAGCTCTGCCCTCTTATGCACAGCCAATATTTCCTCCTTCTCTTTTTCACCCCAAGTCCTCTTACCGGCAACATTGGAACTCAAACACGATTCCTGAAGACCATACACTATGTATTACCCACCTGCGGATTGGATAAGGACACAGTCTTAATGAGTGCAGGCTGGGGGAAATCCGAAGATGGCTGCTGGTGCCCTGCTTGTTCTGACCTTCAGACTGTTTCACCCTTACTACTGTACCTGCCTCCTCCCTTGTGCAATTGCCTGCTACCCCTTTAATTTCTCAAGCCCATTCCAGTACTTCAACCCATTTTGTTTTTTTTGCTGTTCCTGTGAAGTCTTCGATGGTTCCCATCCCCCTCCCCATAGCACTTTACCACTCATGCCTGCTACTCTGTCCTTAGTTCCTATCATGGACTCCTCTGCCTTGCATGCCATGGCTTCCTTCTCTCCTTCTACTGTGGATGATCTGCACTATCCCAGTATACTCATTTTGCCCTCTCCTACTCGATTTGATATAGCTACTGATTCCCCCCTCGCTTCTTCCTGACCCTCTCAAGGATCCTGGTTGTCCCTCTACTCTGCCTACCTCCTGGGCTGATAGGGTGGACAGTGAGATACAGTTCCCACAACTGGAACCCCCTGAGCCCACTTCTGCCTCCTCTGGCAGTCTTTCCATAAATCAGCTTCGACCACAGTTCCTCAGGCACAAGCACAGCGATGGAACACTTTTCATTTGTTGTATGTGGGTGGGCTGGAGCAACCCCCGACCTTGCTTATGTGAATTAAACCCTCTTGAAAGACTCAATACATTTCTCCCCACAGAAAATATTTGTCCTGCTCCACTCTACTGCGGACCCATACTTTGATGTCAGTTTTAAGACAAGTGCTTATCCGGATGGCTTCTGACAACAGTATGGTCACCTAAAAAATACCCCATCTGGAAAAACTTTCAAGTTATCCTATTGATGAAACTTGCACAGCACACTGCTATAAATCTTTTGAAAAATGAGGGCATCAATGTCTTTGATGTCAAGTATTGGTTGGCATAATGTTGTACTCTGCTTGGTGACCCAGAACCAGATCTGAGCACTGAACAATTTTTGACAGGTAATCGGTGCTTAAAGGTACAATTAAAACAAGACCCTTCTGGTATACAACATCTGCCCTATGTTTACTACCTTGGTAGAGACAGGGCCCTCTGTTTCTACCCTGGGCAGCCTAAAACTTGCTTCAAATGTGGATCAGATCAACACTTGAACACTATTTGTGATAAACTCAGATGCACCCTCTGCTTGAACTTTGGCCATGAAAACACACACTGCACCAACCAGCTTTGATGCAATTTTTGCGATGAGGTGGACCACTCTGAGCTCTTCTGCCCATGGTCATCCCACAACTGGGAAGCTTGACCCCACCCAGACTCATTGGTTGAAAAGGCACAAAGAATCCTTTAGCAAGCCCTGCATAAAGATCTTGCCAAACAAATTGCACATGCCTATGATGATTCCACCACTTTTCATGTGACCCATCTCCATCACTGCCCCGTTCATCAGTCTCTGTCTTGCCTTCTACTCTGCCTCCTTCAGGAATCATGGCCCCTCCCTTGCAGTCTGCTTCCTCCCAGAGTATTCCTGCTATGCTGGATGTCCCAGCTGGCCCTTTGGCTGTGCCCAAATCTGACACCACCCCATGCCTTCTCCTGATCATATGATGATGGCCAGGAAGAGATCCCTACACCAGTCTGCTGCAGTCCCCTTACAGCCTTCTGCATCCTTGAAAAATAAGTATGAGGTCCTTGATCCTGATGGCCTAGATTCTGAGAACAACTTGGATGCAGACTCCCTTACTTTGAAATCCTCCTCCTCTCATCTGATGGAGGAAGACAAGGACACCCTGGCATCTGACTCACTTCAAAAAACAACAATGGAAAATATATAAAAGGGGTTCTAAGTCTTCCTCCAAAACAGGAACTGTTACATGACTATGCATCACCCCCTGCTGATTTCTCCTGGCATTCACCTTGTCTATCACAACTCTCAATGTCAATCGTATTAAAAACTCAGTAAAACAAAATCTTCTCTTTTCTGCTGTACAACACCTGCCTTATGACATTTATTTTTTGCAAGACCTGCTTCTTGTGAACCTCTGACATTTATCATGTGCAAAAGTATTGGCTGTGGGGTCCTTTCTATTGATGTCTGGGGCCAGAAGGCTGTGATGGCATTGTGATTTTATTTCATGGGATTGTTCTACAACTACACAAATTGGTAGACACTGTCCCTGGCACAGCCCTCTTGCTGGATGTCACAATACAATCTGAACAGTTTCACTTTCTTGTGGTTTATGCTCCTCAGATGATGACAGAGAGAACTGACTTATTTAAAAAACGTCATCCTTATTTATTATTCTGCCCATTTTCTCTTCTTGGGTGGAGACTTCAACTGAAGCCTCTTCACATTGGATCGAGGTGTAAAGACAAATTTTTCTGTGACACTAACTTTATCAATCAAATGCTTAAAGATGCCTCCCTACAAGATGCCTATAGAACCTTATATAAGGTTGAAGGCTTCACGTAGTATAAAAACACTTTGGCAACCCACGTTGACTACAGCTTTACTGCATCTCATGTTATGACCTGCCCTGTCCTCTATTGAAACTTCAGACCACATATTGCTTGTGGGATCATTTACTGGCAACAATGTACTATAATTCACAGTGGTCATGCTATGTGGAGACTGAACACTCAATTTTTATTGGACTTATCACTTTAGTTACAGTTAAAAGATTTGTTATTAGATAGGCTATCGCTTTAATGCACTTACGATGACATTGGCCTTTGGCAGCTAGATACTAACTTGGCAGTAAAAAGTTTGTTCCGCGGTTTCTCTTTTAAGCTGCATAAACACCACTATGTTCAGTACCTTCAGCTACGGATGCATCTAATGAGTTTGCTGACCCAAGCTCATCAGTGAATACTGATAATACTGCACAAGTCACTTGAGTAAAAGAAAACATGATGCATTTACAGTATGATAGGATGAAGTCTCTGAATCTGGAACACCATTCTGGAAGACAGGCAAAATCAGGACGTGGTAATGCTTTCACTAGCTGTAGAAACAAGAGTACTCAAACATAATATTACCTCATTGCATACACAGGCTGGACACATTGTTAATTCTAAAGATGGTATTCTTGTCGAAGTACACCGCTACTTAAATGATATGTTCAGCACTAGATCCCCTCCCCCTCTGTACTAGCCTTTTAACATTCACTTCAAATTCCCTCACTTCCCAAAAGGGACTTGAATTTGCTTATAGGGCCAGTTACCAAGGCTGAAGTACAGTCTGCCATTGCATCATTATATAAAGGTAGTTTACTCACCTGGTAAAGGTGATTATGGGAGAATATCTTTGAGGCACTCCAAATCTTACACACTGGGTCTCCAAGTCACCTGATAGGTTTTTGATACACATGTGAGTTCTGAAGAACTATGGCCCCTGCAGTACCCTTCCTCTGTCCATCTGTGGTCAGTTAGACCTCTTCCATTGCTGTACCTGTGTACTCGGCATAATTAAATGTTAAGCTGTCATGGCCACCCTGATGAAAACACATATACTCTTTTTTTACCATTGTTTCCCTTTAAAGAACTCCTGACATGGTTGAAACAACTTTAAAAAAATGTAATATTCAGGCATAAATGTAGCTTGTATTTTGTATTTTATTCTGTAATTCTCACCCTTATTTACTTATTACTAAGCGTATTTGCATGACCACAGTATATTTGCCCATTTAGCTCTGGCTGGCTGCTTATATCTGACATCATAATTTTGTTTATGACATCAAAATATGTTGCCGCGGTGATAAAAATGATGTCATAAGCAAAGGAATTGTGATGTGTGTAGAGAAGCAGCCTGAGTAGATAGAGTCTAGGGGATAAGAATCTTTTTTCATGCAACTGTTTTCAAGTAGTAAAGAAAATAGGGAATTAATTACTGAAGATATATGAAGTAATAAAGAAAATGGGATGGAGTTAAATATAAATCTTGCTTTTTTCAAAGTTTTCCTAATGATATCAGGGCTCTTTAGAGTAAACCGGCCCTTACGGCATGCCGGTGTTCATTATTTTCTAACAATGTTCAGATACCATGTCATCAAAGTCGCTCATTTTTTCTCTATCGGGAGGGATGTGGTGTGCCTCAGAGATATTCTCCTACAATCACCTTTACCAGGTGAGTAAACTACCATTGTGGGGAGAATTCTCTGAGGCACTCCAAATCTTACATACTGGGTCATTAAAAAGCAGTACATAGTCTCAGTCAGGATGGGGAGGATAGCTTGTGAGCGGTCAACTGTACTAATGTTGCCCTTAGCACAGCTGTACTGAAATTTGCTCATGCAGCTGAAATCATATCCAGGCCTGGATATTCAAAGGGATGCACCTGGCGCAACTCGGCTGCGCCATGCACAACCCATGTCTTGGCCGCGGTATTCAAAAGGGGCATTTGCATAGCGCAAATTCCGATGCACAAGGGTGCACTGCAGTTGTATGCAGCACATCTGAAGGGGGCGTGCCCATGCATATTCAGCACATCCCGATATTCAGCCTGGGGTGGGTGGTGCATATGCTGGCACAACCCCCAGATGCACCACAAACCCGTGTGCAAAGTTGTTCCACGAAAAACCAGGAACAACTGCTGGCCACCCACAGGCAGGCTGCTGTATTACAGGGTGCAACACAGCAGCCGCCAGCTGTGGGTGGACACCCACCCACCCAGAACACCCAAAAGGACCCTGGTAGTCTAGTGGTGCCCCCCCCCTGATAACCATGATCACCAGTAAAATGTAATCCAGACAATCCCTGGTAGTCTAGTGGTACCCCCCTCCCTCCCGATAGCCACGATCACTGGTATAATGTAATCCAGACAATCCCTGGTAGTCTAGAGGTACCCCCCTCCCGATAGCCTCACTCGCCGGTATACTGTAATAAATACAATCCCTGGTAGTCCAGTGGTCCCCCCTGCGAGTAACTCTGATAATGGGTATCCCCCACAGAGCGTATTCCCTGGTGGTCCAGTGGCACCCCCACCCTCCACCCACACAGGAACCTTGCCCACCCAGCTCCCCATCATTGGCGGGTGGCTGCAACCCTCCCACAAACCACCTGGCCGCCCGCCGAATGACAGCTAACAGTATGGGCTTGCAGGGCATACTATGCGAGACAAGTCACAAATATGTGAATGAAGTCATTCACATATTTGTCAGCTATCTAGTACAGTATGCTACTAACCCATTGATCCACAATGTGCACCAATGGAAGCACAGCCCTTATTGTGCTGTTATTCAATGGCCCAGCCGAGCATTGCGGTGGGTTGCAGCTGTCGCCCATGATGGGAGGAGCTGGGTGAGCAAGGGGTCCTGTGTGGGTGGGGGGTGCCACTGGCCCACCACGGAGTACATTCTGTGAGGATACCCGCGATTGGGGTTATGGGTGGGGGGCTACTGGACTACTAGGATTGTATTGATTACATTTATACCGGTGATCGCTGCCATCGGGAGGCAGGGGGTAAACTGGACTACCAGGGATTGTATTGCTTACATTATACCAATGATGAGTGGCTATTGGGAGGGAGGGGGTGCCACTAGACTACCAGGGACTGTGTTAATTTAACTATTGCCTGTGATCGCGGCTATGGGAAGGGGGATGCCCCGGGACCCATGCAGTCCATGCGTCATTCTGTGCAGGGCACTAGGCACAATTTGCCAGGCTGCCCTGTATAATGCATGCAAATGGGGGCCATAATGACATGCAAATGGCCCCATTTACACATTGCATATATTATGGCCTCATTTGCATGCCCTCTGCTGACTATCGTGGGTGCTGCGCACAGTGCAACTGCATTTGCGCTGGTGCATCCCCATGCTCCCTATCTGTGGCTTGTGCCGGCACAGTGCCACTGTGCCATGCACAGTCTGTGACATATTCATCGGTGCTGCACCATGGCACATCACTATTGACTATCACCTGGTCCTGGCACCGGCGCATCCCAGCTGCACTGCGCCCACGTTTGGGCCATTGCCAGGTGCAGTCTGAATATCCGGGCCCCAGTCTATAATATCTTATAAACCCCATCTGGAGTATTGCATGGTGTAATAGTAGATCCAAGATGGCGACCACGCTGGGTCAGCTGCTAGGAGCCCCTTTAATGTGATTATTTGTGTACGACGATTCTGTTTAATTTGTTCAATTTTTTCTCTTTTTTCGTCGTTTATCATTATATTTGCTGGATTGCTCGGTTATTTCGGTTTGCTGTACCTGCAATCTTTCGGGAGGACTAGCTGAAGAATAGAGCGTCCTTTTGCACCTTCTTGGTGGATCATTTGGATAATCTCCTATTCCCTTGTCAGTCTATGGATGTTTTGTATAGGAGTGGTGGTGCCCTGGATCTTAAATCAACGGTGACCCTAAGGACTCTGAGGACTGGCCTATCGTGGAAGAACCTTGTGTAAGATCTGGGGTTCCATATGTGAAGTGCGTGAGGGCAGTCTGGATTTTAAAATCGGAAGGTAGTGTGGTTTGGGTGCTGTGTTGGGTGGGGAGTCTCCCCTTGGTGCCTCACAGGGGTGTTTCACTTAGGTCCTTTGCGACCAAGCAAGAACTGTCCCCTTGTTTCCTGAGGAGTCGGAGTTGTGGTGGGGACGCTTCTAAAGCCTCTTGGGGGATAGTCCATGCGGCCTACCTTCTGGGGGCTTGAAGCTGTGGGTCGCGGGTGACTGGATGGGGGCCCTGTGAGTTCGGTGCCTTGGGGGGGGGGACTTCTCTTGAGTTTCAAGCTGTATGCCACATCCCACTGCTGTGCCGGTGCCCTCTGGAGCTGTGTCCGGAATTATATCCTGTCATCACAAGATTATTGATCGGGGACATCTTTGCTGGAAACAATATTTATATATGGTATTTGACCCATTTGGTTCTGGATTCGATTTGGATCTTTCTCTTGGATTGTTTGCAATACTCTCTATTCTGCTCAGGACTTACAGTTGGATTGTGAACTGTGCTATTTTGAATAGAGAGAGTGTTCCTTTTGTGGTTTCCTGGTGTAACTGGCTACACTGCATCCCGTTTTAACCTTTGAACGTCCGATGGTGCCTGGTGTTGATCATACCTGATTCTGGACCTGGATTAAAAGAGACTGTGGACCTCCTCTTTTTTTTATTATTTTGTTTTCTTCAGTTGGTCGATGGGGTGGTGAGAGGACCCTCCGTCCACATATTTTATGTATTAATTTCTATGTTGTTAAAAGTTAAAAAGTTTAGTACTGTCTTTTTTATTTCATTGTTTTATTATTTTAAGTTGGTTTAATTGTTTGGCAGTGAGAGTGCTTTTCATCCTCTTTCCCCAGTGGTGAGAGGACCGGGGGGAGGGTGAATTATTTATTTATTATTTTTTGTTATATGAATGTGTTGGGCTAGGGGGTGAGAGCCCTTAAGCTTTGTTTACTGTTTAGTTGTTCTGTGGGTTATTTTGTATTGGGGGGGTTGGGTTGTCAGGGCTCTGTTTCCAGGCTCTGAAATTGAGGTTGATTAACCTGGGAGTTGGGCGGGGGGTTTTAAACTGTTTTTGCTTTTAGTTGGATATTATTAGTTTTTAGTTTAGTTTTAGGTATTGTGTTATTGTATTGTGTAGTTTAGCTTGCAGTATGTGTTGGTCTTCAGCCCCCCCAGCGGTGCGCTACTCATCCTCCTCTCTTTGTGCCCTTCGCCCTTTTTATTCTCCCCCTCTTCAGTTTGAGATTTACCAGCATTGCAGAGCACTGGGTATTGCATAGGAGGGGAGAAGGGTGGGGTTATGAACAAGGAGGGATGATCGAGGGGTCATTGTATTGGGGTGGTTAATACCGGAAGGCGCCCTGGGGTGAAATGGAATCCTGATCGTGGTTCTCCATGTCTGGTGCCCATACCCAAGGGCACCACCGGTTATGGTGGGCAGATGGCCTGTGTGGCCCATGAGATTCGTCCAACTCGGGCGGTGTTGTGCAATGCCAGGTCCATTAAAAACAAGGCCACAATTATTGCTGATCTTGTTGGTATGGTGGACCTGGCTTGCATTACCAAGACCTGGCTGGATGATAGCTCTGGCCCCATTTTCGAGGTTATGACTCCAGCCGGGTACTCGGTGTTACACTGCCCAAGATTGGATCGTGGGGGGGAGGGGTTGCGGTCTGTTTCAAGACCGAACTTGGCCTCATGGAGGTACTAGTGGGGAGGGTTGAGTCCTATGAGTGTATAGTTGTAGCAGGTGTAGGCATTCGAATCACCCTCATTTACCACCATCCACCGGTGATGAGGAAGCGATTCCCTTCAGGAGTGGCGGACTTAGTAAGTCAGTATAGCATTTGGTTGCCTAGCTTGATGGTTCTGGGTGATTTCAACACCTGGGTCGACGACAAACTCTCGCAATTTGGTCAACACTTCCTCCAGTTAATGACAACGCTGGGCCTTACACAGGTGGTTTCCTCTGCTACACATAAATGTGGACACTCTTTGGACTTAATCTTCCTTCTAGGGGTCGAGGCATCCAATGTGGGGGTGGAACCCATCGGGTGGTCAGATCATTACACCGTTGGGTTTTGTTTTTGCTCCCCTTCTAGAAGGCCTGCCCCTACAGAGTTGGTTAGGTACCGCCCTTTGCAGGATATAGATCCCCAAGGCATTGCGGCGGTACTTGACCTCTCATCTCCCACGTTGGCAAGCAGTGATCCAGAGACCCTCATGTTGGCCTATTACACAGCCATTGCTGGGGCTCTGGATCTCATTGCTCCAGTTCATGTTCGCCCCCTCTCCCTCCACCCCAAGTCCTCTTGGTTTGATGGGAAGTTGAGGGTGATGCAGAGACAGGGGCGAAGGTTAGAGCGTTGCTGGTGAAGGTCCACCCTTGATGCCGACTACCTTAGATTGATAGATCGTTATTTGGTCTACCAATCCGCAATCACCCTTAAGAAGGCAGAGTTCCTGTCCAGGGAGATTGTGGTTGCTCGGAATCGACCAGCTCAGCTGTTTCGAACTGTGGACAGACTGTGCAACCCAGCCTGTCTTCAAGTTCGGAAAGTTTTTTCTCAATTGGAGTGCAATGAGCTTGCTCGGTTCTTCATAAATAAGGTGGCCAACATTAGGGCTGAGTTGTTGCCATCACACTCTATGGGGGTTGCCATGAACTGGGGTGAGATCACGGTGCCTCGGCTTTCCTGGAGTTCCTTCAGTCAGCTGGAGTTCATTGATGTCATGAGGATCATCCAGCATATGCACCCTACGTGCTGTAGTTTGGACCCTGGACCAACCTCCCTAATTTTGGGTTGTATTGACATCATTGGTCAAGTCCTTTTTCAGATAGTCAGGTGCTCCCTGGAATCGGGTGAGTTTCCTAGCTCCCTGAAAGAGGCAGTGGTGACACCCCTCTTGAAGAAAGCTACTGCGGACCCTGACTGTCTGGAAAACTACAGACCTATCTCTAACCTTCCCTTTATTGGGAAGGTGATTGAGAAAGTAATGGCTGCACAACTGGAACACCATTTGACCATCCATGACGTCTATGAACCCCTCCAGTCCGGTTTTCGTAAAAGACATAGTACCGAGACAGCACTGATTCGGGTGCTCAATGGTCTCTTGATGGCTAGAGATTGGAAGAGTCATTCCATTTTGGTTCTTCTCGACCATTCTTCAGTCTTTGACACCCGTAGATCACATGGTGTTGATAGAATGCCTGAGGCTGTTCTGTGGAATATCTGGAACTGTCTTAAGATGGTTCTCATCATTCCTCACTGGAAGATCACAAAGAGTTGAGTCCGGGGTTTTTTCCTCAGATTCAACGGCTTTGTCTTGTGGAGTGCCCCAGGGTTCAGTATTGTCACCCATGTTATTTGCAGTGTATATACTACCATTGGAGACACAAAGTGGAGGTATGGGCTGAGGTTTCACTGTTATGCAGATGATACCCAGCTCTACCTTTCTTTTGCTCCCGACCAGATTGGAGCTCTTTTGGTCTTTAATAGCTGTCTAACCGAAATCCAGGAGTGGATTAATTCTAGCTGGCTGAGGTTGAATTCTGATAAGATTGAGGTACTGGTTGTGGACCCGGGTCGTCGGATAGGGGGGTTGGGTGTTGATGCACCTTCTGGAATTTTTCTTGGAGGTATTTCTCTCCCGACCTCTGAACGGGTGCAGAACCTGGGGGTGGTTCTTGACAACGGGCTGACACTGCACTCGCAGGTGTTGGCAGTAGTTAAGACTTCCTTTTACCATCTTAGGAACATCACCAAGATCCAGCATCTTGTTCCGTCTGCCGACCTACCAACGTTAGTTCATGCCTTCATGTCCTCACGCTTGGATTATTGCAACTCCCTTTACCTAGGGCTTTCAGGGGTTGAAATCCATTGCCTGCAGCTAGTGCAGAACACTGCAGCCTAACTTTTGACAGGTTCTAGCAGATCCTGTCACATTACTCCAGTGCTGCGCGAACTGCACTGGCTGCCAATTCGGTGGCAGATCACCTTTAAATTCGGCTTGCTGACTTTCAAAGCTCTACATGATATGGGCCCAGGCTATCTGAAAGAACTTCTGGTTCCTTATCACTCGAATCGATCACTCCACTTGGCCAATGAGGGGTTGCTAGAGGTTCCAAGGGTGGGTGTGAAATCTTCGGTGCTCGGGCATTTGCGTATGCAGCCCCCACCCTTGGAACTCTCTCCCGTCCAGTTTGGGGAGTGCACTTCTGTGGAGGGCTTTAAGAGAGGTTTGAAGACTTTTTTATGGAAAACTGCATTTTTAGATCACTGACTGTTATGATTGTTTTGTTTTAATTGTATTTCTTAATGATTTTTACTGTTTTGATTTGTTATTTATGTATGGCGCCTTGGTAATCGAAAGGTGCCTTATAAATAAAATGATTATTATTATTATTATTATAAATATGTGGACAGATTCCCATGTTGCAGCTGCGCAGATCTTGTTGGCCATAGCTAAATTATGTTCTGCCCATGAGGTAGCTATGGCCCTGGTAGAGTGAGGTTTTATACCACTGGGTGGTACAGAGTTCTTAACCTTGTAAGACTGAGTGATGGCATCTTTTAGCCATGCTACTATAGTTGATTTTGATGCCGGTTGTCCCTTTTTCTTCCATTGCCATAAGATGGACAGTCAGTCAGATCTCCAGAACTCTTTCATTCTGTTTATGTAGGACATTAGGAGTCTCTTCAAACCCAGTGTATGGAGTTCTGGTTGATGCGTGGTATCTGCGTCAGGTAGTGTATATGGCAGCTTGGTGGTTTGAGACACATTGAAGTCCGAGCTGACTTTTGGAGTAAATTATTGAAGGGTTCTCATGATGATCCTGGCTGGATGAAACACTATAAATGGTGCTTTGCAGGCTAGGGCCTATAGCTCGCAAGTCCATCTTCCAGAGCATATTGCAACTAGAAATACCATTTTCAGTGTCAGCCACTTAAGGCTGACTACCTGTATGGGCTTGAATGGGGGTGAAGTTAGTACCTGGAGGTCCAGAACTAGGTCCCATGGTGCCGTGATTGTTCTTGCCCTAGGCTCAGATTACTGGCTGCCTTGATAAACCTGATCATGATCAGATGAGGTCCTTAGTGACTTCCCCCTGCATTGCCACACTCTTGGTGCCCCCTGCTTTGCTTGGTAGGCCACCATGGCTGTGTTGTCCAAATGGATGAGGACATTCTTGTGGCGCACTTGAGCCTGAAATGCAATTAGGGCATTGTACACTGCTTGCATTTATAATACTTTTATGGGGAGCCTTGTCTCCAATGGGGTCCACCTGCCTTGCGCTTATTGGTTGTCCATGGATGCCCCCAAACCTACTAGGCTGGTGTTGGTCTCTATGACCACCTCCATATGTGGGGTCCAGAGATGCCCCTCTGGCCAGGTTGTCTACCTTCAACCACCAGGTCAGGGAAGCTTGCACCTGTAGTCTCATGACAAATTGAACCAATAGGTCCTGATTCAACTGGTGACCCTGCTTTACATAAGCTAACAGCAAGGGTCTCATGTTTCACCATGCCCATGGGATCAGGTCTATGCATGTTGCCATCATGCCCAGCAACCTGGATACCTCAAGCAGTGACAGTTCCTTGTGGACTGTCAACTTCCTGGTTAGGTGAAGCAGGGACTGCACCCAACTGATTGCTGGGTGCACCTTGCCCTCTGCTGTATCTATCAGAGCCCCCAGATGTTCAATCCTTTGGCTGGGCAATAGGCTGCTCTTTTCCCTGTTGACTACACAACCATGGCTCTACAGACAGTGTAGTACCATGTCCATGTCTCTTTGTGCCTGGTAGCATGATCTAGCCCATATGAGCCAGTCATCCAGGTATGGTATCACCTGGATACCCTGCTCTCTTAATTTGGCTGCTAGTACGACTGCTGTCTTTATAAAGATGTGGGGAGATGATGCCAGAGCGAATGGTAGGGCTAAGTACTGGTAGTGTTGGCCCATGACGTGAAATCTTAAATAGTTGTGGTGGGACGGCCTGATGGGGACATGCAGGTATGTGTCCTTCAGGTCTATGGACATGAGATAATCTCCTGGTCTCAGAGCCTTGATTGTAGACCAGATTGTTTCCCATCTTGAATTGCTTGTACTGGATGAAGTGATTTAAGAATTTTAGGTCGAGCACTAGGTGAAGGCCTCCTGTTTTCTTGGGCACCATAAAGAATATGGAATAGATTCCCTTGCCCAGCTCGGAATCCAGTACCCTTGCAATTGCCCCTGTTTTCACAAGGTCATCCAGTATGCCCTTGACCTGTTCTGGAGTGGCCTTCTTTTTCGACACTGAGCATGTGATCAACCTGTCCCTTTGGGGTGTCTTGGCAAATTCTACTGCATAGCCTTCCATCACTGCCTCTTGCACCAATTTGTCTGTTGTTGTTTTTAGCCATACATCAGCAAACTGTCTGTGATGGGACCTGATTAGTGAGTACATCGCCTCCGTTGCCACCCACTGGTTTTCAAAGTGTATTTTGTTTGGGCTTGAAAGAGTTATTAGGATGATTTCTGTTGGGCTGGAATTTGTTGTGGGGCTTGTACTGTTGACTTCTGTTAGTCTGTTGGCAGTATCCCTAATAGTTGTTTGTGTTGTAATTTGGTCTTCTGTCATGAAAATATCAGCTTTTCCAGGTCCTTGATCTGTCTGGCAAGTATGTGTTGGCAACTGACTTTCCCTTTATAATGTCTCTGCCCTCCTTTTTGCCTTTTAGATACCTCTCCATTCCATCACTGGACAGTCAGGGTCCCTTGAATGGTATTTTGAGGAGCATAGCCTTTGATTCCAGGTCTGCATCCCAGATTTTCATCCATGTGAGTCATTTAGCTCTGTTAGTTATCGCTGTGAATCTGGCATTTATTCTCAGGGAATCGACCGCCATATCAGTCAAGTATTTTGTGGCTAATATGGATTGTTCCATCAAAATCATTTCTGCCAAATTGGGTGTGAGGGTTTTCTGAATGTCCTGGAGCCATAGCACTTGGGCTCTAGTGGTATAAATGGCTATTGTGGCGGCCCTAATCCCCAACCCAGTGAGCTCAAAATTCTTTTGAAGGAGTTCCTCCAGCTTCTTGTTGGTTGGTTCCTTTAGTACTGAGGTACCCTCTGCTGGTAGAACAGTCATTTTGCTTAGTGAGGTGACCTGCGAGTCCACCTGTGGAGCTGTGTACCACATTTTTAGTTTGTCCTCATGGAATGAATACATCTTGTCTCAGGATCTGTGTGCCGAGATTCTGGCGGGCTCTGTTGCATCCCATTCCTTGGCAACCACCTCCTGTACTGATTTACACACTGGGAAGGCATTGGTTGACTTTGGAGCTGGGTTTAGTAATGCCACCAGCTTGGATGTCAGCTCTTCAGGTGGTTCTACAAATCCCACTGTGCATTTAATGGCCTTCACTAGATTTGGGATCTGATCTGGGATGCAATATTTTGCCATCAAGGATTGTGGGTCCTGTTTCATCGGCTTCTGTGGTTCATGTTCTCCATTGAATTGGCCATCTCATTCATCCCCAGACTTGTCCAGGTTGTTTGGCTCAATGGGGCCCATTGGTGGCCTGTTGAGAACCACAGGGGTCCCAGCTGGCTGTTTCAGTTTGGATATCTCTTCCAGCTTCTGTTGTATGGCCAATATGAATTATTGCTGCTGGTGACTCAGTGTGCTGGTGCCTTGTGGATTCTGTATGAGTAGTGTGGCCATGTCAGGTTGGGTATTCTCTCTGGACAAGGTTCTGGTTGGTGCTGCCCCCTGAGAAGAGGAACCCTGTTCCAGGTCAGAGTGATCTGAATGCTTCGATAATTCCTCATCCAGGCAGTCGGAGCAGAGGTGGCTCATATTGGATCTCAGTATAGGTATCTTACACGATTGGCAGATTCTTGTTTTAACCATGTTTTCCTGTCCTGGTTAGACACAAAAGATGGGAGCCCTTATTGTCTGTGACAAATGATTGTCCTAATTAAATTACATTATCTGTTTATGTCACACCCCCCCCCCGTATCCTTCATTTGGAGTTATGTGTCAGGAGTGTGCCTCCATCCTGTTATCTGGACTACTAAGATGGCCATTGAGGTAAAAAAACTACCAAAATAGCCACTAGTTATTTTCCCCTTTTGGACTACACATATGGCCGCTGGTGTATTTCTGGTGGACTACAATCATGTCCATCATCAGGCTCTATGTGGGCATTGTTTTGTGGGCCCTAAGTTACTGTTTGGAGTGCTCTGGGGACTGTACATTGCCTTTGGCATTCTCCCTGTTTGTTGTTCTGGGTGACTCACCATGTAAATGAGAGATCCCAATTTCTATGCATGTGCATGCTTTCATGTCCCTCTGGCATCCCTCTGGCTTCAGCAATGCCATGACTAAGAGGGTGGTGGGGGCACATGTGTAGAGGCATCTCAACTCAGTGTGCATGCCCAGGTTCTAAAAAGCCATGCGAACGGAGAGAGAATACACAGTGGGGTTCCGTCACCGGTATTTGAACAATCACGATTCCCCCTCCCCCCGTTGTGGCTGAAACAATGTGGAATTTGTATAATGCTGGATAAAAGGAGGCATTTCTACTCCCACATGCAGAGTTCCTTCTACAGTCAGGTACTGATTGCTTTTCCTTCTTGCTGCCTCCAGTTTTCTTTGCCTTTTCTTTGTTGATGAGCAAAATTTCCTTGTAGCCACTAGCAGGGACAACAAGGTGTTGCCCACAGCACCCCCATACACTAGGGTTCTCCGCTAGCAGGGGGGGTTACCCTGGTAGAGTTCTTGCCTGGTGCTAGAGCCCTCATGAGATCACTGCCTGAGGGATCTCATGTAGCAGTCATTCCTTTTTCTCTGACCTCTCTCCAGAAGTCTGTTTAAGCTACCTGTAAAAAAGCAGTCTAGTTTAACTATTTGCCTTTTTTCTATAAAACAACACCCCATCAACACATTGCCTAGCTCCTCTATAATGGGACACCAGTTGTATTATTTATTAAGTGGTTAGCTGTGGGTTGTAGCTTGCCTGACTAATTGTAGAGGGGTTAGCCTGTAAAGAAAGGTTTCTTACCTCTGTTTATTTTGTGAATTAGGATTGTTTTGTTGTGTTACTCAGGAGCTTGGTCCTGTGCATGTAGCCTGGCCAGATGCACATGAATAACTAACCACAGATGGACGGAGTAGGGGTACTGAAGGGGCCGGACTTCTTTAGAAGTCACATGTGCATTAAAAACCTATCAGGTGACTTGGAGACCCAGTGTGTAAGGTTTGGAGTGTCTCAGAGAATTCACCCCACAATAACACTGCTCCTGGTACAGATGGCCTTAGATCTGAGTTTTACAAACTACACGCTCCCTCCTTGGTAGACATATTACTCCAAGTCTTTCACTGGATCTTACATCACCCCCCACCACTTGAGTTTTGTGACATACTTCAAATCTTCCTTTTTAAGAAAGGTGATGCCATGGACCTATGCAATTGGTGACCCCTGTGTTTATTGAATTCAGATTTAAAAATCTTGATGAAAATTGTCACCACTAGACTTGCTAAGGTGACACATTCTGTTATTATTGAATTTCAAACGTGTTCTGTTCCAGGTAGATCGATATATGGCAACCTTATTTTACTAAGAGAAATTTTTTCTCTCTCAGATTCTGCACACCACGTGAGATACGTCCTAGCCTTGGACCAGGAGGTGTTTGATAGGGTTTCCCATGATTATTTATTTGTGGTCTTACGACATTATGGCATTCTCCCTATATTTTGTACCTGGAAATGCAATCTCTGTAAGGCTACCAGTCTCCTCCCCTATATTAATGGACATATTGGACAAAAAGTTTCCATCCTTTTGGGAGTTCAGCAAGGCTACTCTATGAGCCCTTTACTTTATGTTTTCTGTACTGACCCTATGTTTCGCAAAATTTTAACCCATTCCCAGATTTATGGAATATCCACGCCAGATCTTGTAGCAGAGGTAAAACTGACGGCATATGCTGAAGTTATTGTTTTATTTGTAAAAGACCCCCCTCTCCCCCCAGCCTTTTGGTTCTTGATTTATTTCACTCTTGTACCCCTATCTCTGGAGCAAAACTGAATTTAAATAAGTGTGCTGGATATATTTTAGTAACTGCTACACCACAAACGCCTGATCTAGGATGAATTTCTGTTTCCATGGCCCCTCTTATAATATTGGGTATCCTGTTTGGTGATTACTCCCTGGCCCTGACTATTTATTTATTTATTTATTTGAGATTTGGTGACTTGGTAGGACCACTGAGACAATTGCAGTCCCTTTTTCAAGGTTGACCCAAGGACATACATGGTACAATAGAGCAGAGCAATTGTACAGGGAGTCAGTACATTACAGTATCACATTTGACATACATTGTGCAGTGGATACAATAATGTAGAGCTAGTTATGTTATCATAGAGCTAGATATGTTATCATATCTACATGTCTATAAGTTCTATATACATTAAGATTTTAACTGTACACAGGCAATAGATGTCACATTTTGAGCATGAAAAAGAAAGGGAAGAGTAGGGCTGATGAGGGGGGGGAGGGAATGGGAGAGATGGTAGGGGTGAGAGGTCAGGCTAGGGAGGGGAGGTTTAGAGATTCAGCGGAAGCAGGAGCAGGAATGAGAGTCTGTGAGAAAGGCATGCAGATTGGACTTGAATAGAGGAAGTGAAGGACAAGTCAGGATGTGGGAAGGGAGGGCATTCCAATCAGAGACAGCAGCGAAAGAGAATGACCTCCTGAACTAACTGGGAACAAAACTGGCTCTATACCAAGGGAAAATTCATCTTTGGAAACACTGGTTCCAGTTCAAAAAAAAAGAAGGTTGTAATTCTACACTCTGATTTACTCCCCAATTTCACCTACCTAAGTATTGTCTATCCCCTTCCCACACTCCTGGAAGTCTCATTGCTTGGTAACACATTTCAACTCATGTGTGGAAGCAGTTTGAACCCTTTTAAGAGAAATGTTTTGTACCTCCCTGCATCATCTGGTGGTTTGGACATGAATCTGATTGCATTCTAGTATAGCTTATTTCTACATTGGATTTTTTTCAGTTATTTCAGGAATGAGACTAAATTGTGTCATTCCTGGGCCAATAGATGACTTCAACCTTTGCTTGAGGTATGGACTTGTTCCCCTATTGCTCTTCATTTCCAGGCTAGTTATCCAACATTCATTAAACCTTTACTTACTAAGCTAAAATAATGGAGACTAGACCTTTCTACTATTAAGCACTCCTCCAGGTTAGACATTTATTCAGCCATTATGATTTCATACTATACTGACCCTATTTCCTGTGCTGTTATCTCCAATACTGATATTCCTCTTCTGCATGCTTCTTGTCAAGATAACCGTACCCCCTTCAAAAAAAAATATGTGGGATGTTCTCTGGCTCAATAGTCATGGTAGGATTAGTGTCAAGGTGAACGCAAAACATAAAAGCCTCACAGAAAGTTACTGTCCCAGACAAGGGTACACGCTGCTATTGGAAAGCATGAAACATTTCCTTCTCACTTGCCCCTGTGCTCACCAGTTTTGGCATACGCTTGGACAACAGTGGAACAACTCTTCCTGGTCCCTCCTTACATATTTGGATATTATTTTAAGCAGACTAAAAACTACTGTCCCTTATGATACAAACACCATGGCCCGGATATTCAAACTGCGCCAGGCTGTGGTGCAAGCTTGGGCGTAGCTCAACTTGGCTGCGCAGGGGTGTGGCCTGGGTGATATTCAAAGGGGCAGCAGCAGGTGGGTGGGGTGCTGCCACCCGCCCGGCTGATGGGGGAGGGGTGGGGCTCAGTGGGTGGGTGGGGAGGGGTACCACGGACCACCAGGGATATTGGACAAGGTTTCTTGATACAGATGCCCACGATCAGGCAGAAATCGGTCCACTGGACCACCAGGGATATAGGACGGGGTTTACTTGATACAGATGCCCGTGATCAGGCAGAAATCGGTCCACTGGACCACCAGGGATATAGGACGGGGTTTACTTGATACAGATGCCCGCAATCGGGCACATAGCGGTCCACTGGACCACCAGGAATATAGGATGGGGTTTACTTGATACAGATGCCCGCGATCGGGCAGAAATCAGTCCACTGGACCACCAGGGATATAGGACGTGGTTTACTTGATACAGATGCCCGTGATATAGGACGGGGTTTTGTTTTTTACGAATGCCTGCGATCGGGCATGGGGGGCGCCGCCAGGTGCAGCCGGAACTCGGGTGGCCACCCACAGGTGGCAGCTGCCGTGTTTTGCCTTGCAGTGCGGCAACTCACCTGTGGGTGGCCATCAGTTGTTCCTTTTTTTTTTGGCTTAACTTTGTGCTGGCGCAAGTAGGGGTTGCACATGCATGCATGGCTCTGCACATCCTGGGCTGAATATCGGGCTGTGCAGGTTATGCATGTGCACACACCCCCCACCTGTGCCTGCATACATTACTGATGTGCTCCGGTGCATTGGGATTTGTGCAGTGCACTTTTCCCTTTTGAATATCGTGCCGGGGCGCATCAGTGGGTTGCGCATGTGCAACTCTTTTGAATATCTGGGCCCATATGTTTACTTTTCACTACTACTGTATTAAGTATTACCTATGGCAGTCTAGTTGTGCTCTGCTTTTCCAGCAAAAAGACAACCCCCCCCTCTAATCTTAGTTCATATGGTGCAGGTAGAATTATTCTTTATACATCACGCAGAGTGCCATAAATTGCCTTCTTCTGTTCTTTTGAAAAAATTGAGATTTTTGGCTTATGTATTTAAATCTCCATGATACTGAGTACAGTTCTAACTCAAAGATATTTCATTTTTTTCCTTTTGTACACAGTTTCACTGGTATGCTGTTTTGGATTCTGACTGCTGCTATTTCGGTCATTTTATTCAATTGGTTTCTATTCAGTATTTCTCATGCATTTATCTTGTATTTTTTTTACAGGTTTCCTTTACCAGTTTTTTCCCCAGGTATTAAGCTGCATTCATTCTCTTGTCTTTGTTTGAATTTGTATTTCTTAAAACAACAAAACAATTCCCCTACACTTTTCAAGAAGTGTCATGGGATCTTTAACATCCACCTGAACAGACAGATGGGGCTTAGTTTAAAGTCTCATCCAGAAGAATGTACCTCAATAGGGCAGCACCCCCCTCATGTTGCGCTGTAGCGTCAGAATTGGGATTTAATCCTAGTTCCTGGTGTGGGGATGAAACCTAAATCCTTCCAATCTAGCAGCCCCAGAGGTGAGAGTGTAACCTCCTGAGCCAGGGACACTGATGCTTTTTTGGGTACATAGATTCGGGTACAGCCGTAACTCCAAATCTTTCTTCATAAGACTGCACTGAATTCAGCCAATGTAGAACAATACAGCTCACTGGAGTACCATGTGACCTCCAATCACATGTGACAGACTTTGCAGACTTCACCTGTGGGTACCACTTCACAGACAAAGTTATCGAATCTGCCATAAGTGAATTTTGAACTGTAACGAAAAGTAGAGCTTTGCAATGTGGATTACATTTTCTGAACTGAGGTGACTGTTAATTTCTCCATGAAGCAACATTTTCTAACTTTGCACGCTGCTAGTCAAAATCCTTTTGGAACTAAGCTGTCATCTCGATGGCTGAAAAGCCACAGGCATAGAACACTGTGGGTTCTGTGTACATATGAATGGTTGAGGAAGTATAGGGTAAAGGCTAAGGCAAATCATTGCAGATGATATATGTTATGAAAATGAGAACAGAAGGATAAAATGATGCTATGGGAATTCTCCTATTATGAATGATTAAAACAGAGTTGCTTCCAATGGTATTTTATTTAAACAAGGACCAAGGTGATATACTTTACTAGAGCAAATAGGGACCTGTAAGGGTGATACACCTACAGTAGGACATTTAATCTCAGGGTCCTTATTTGCCCAAGTATAGCCTACAGTGGAGGACCTTGTTGCTATTATAAACCTGGTTTGTTTAACACATTTTGTTGACATACTTTGGGTTTATTTGTGTTTGCATTATTCAGAAAATCACATCAGGGTCCATGAAAAGCTGTGCAGGGTCTCAGGGCAGCACACTAGTGTTTGTGGGCATGACTGCTGTGCTCAACCTCATTCTGCTGACAGCTGATTGTGCAGAGGATCACTTAGAAGTATCAGCTATAATTGGTCAGATTCACATGACTGACAGTGGTTAGAGTAAATTAAATTAGTTGCAGTCCTGCTGATTGTGATCACAGCTGTGGGATCAAATTTTAGCAGTTGCAAGATAAATGACAATTGACAGACAGGGAGTTAACATCAATGCAGATTGGTGATGGTTTATTGGCAGAGCTTCCCCCATAGTAACAGTATATC
Organism: Neoceratodus forsteri; assembly: GCA_016271365.2. Lineage (NCBI taxonomy): Eukaryota > Metazoa > Chordata > Ceratodontiformes > Ceratodontidae > Neoceratodus > Neoceratodus forsteri. Next base: position 84,406,826 of record CM057453.1, read on the forward strand.
AGTGCCCTGGCTGCCATCTGTTGTGCCCCAGCAGTTCCGTGGTAACTAATTGTGGCTAGAGCTACTACTGAGTCCAATGATTTATAAAGACTGAAGTAATGAAATTGAGTTTTCAAGCTTTGAAACATAGCTACATAGAAACATAGAATTTGATGGCAGATAAGGACTGCTTAACCCACCTAGCCTGCCCATTTCCTTACCTAACAGATAAGCTGCAGATCTTAGTTAACCAACAGCCTACTTCCTCCTACGCCCCACTAGAATTGCCTTATGTCTGTCCCATGCATTCTTGAATTCCCCCACTGTTTTTGACTCTACAACCTCCTCAGAAAGGCCATTCCATGAAGCTACAACCTTCTCTGTGAAGAAATACTTCCTCACATTACCTCTGAGCCATTCCCCCCTCTATCTTTTAATTATGTCCCCTTGTTCTTGCCAATCTCTTTTTCTGAAAGATGCTACCCTGTTGGACTTTGTTGATTCCCTTGAGGTATTTGAAAGTTTCTATCATGCCCCCCCCCCTTTCTTCGAGGCTGTTCATCTTAAGCTCCTTTAGTCTTTCTTTATATGTCTTCTGGTGCAGACCCTGCACCATTTTGGTTGCCCTCCTCTGGACAGCCTCTACCCTGTCTATGTCTTTGCGGATATGGGGTCTCCAGAACTGTACACAGTATTCCAGATGTGGTCTTACCAACTGTCTGTACAGAGGGCCAACAACTTCCTGTTTTCTACTGGTGATGCCTCTCACTACGCATCCCAGTATCCCCCCAGCCCTCCTTACTGCCTTCTCACATTGCTGGCCCACCTTTAGGTCACCTGATATGACTACCCCCAGGTCCCTTTCCATTTTTGTTGTTGTCAGTATTTCACCCCCCATTGTGTACTCTTTCCCTGGGTTTTTGTTTCCCAGGTGCATTACTTTGCACTTCTTTGTGTTGAATCTAAGCTGCCATACATTTGACCATTCCTCCAACCTTGCCAAGTCCCTTTTCATCCTTTCCACCCCACCTTGTGTATCAACCCTGTTGCAGATCTTTGTGTCATCTGCAAAGAGACATACTTTCCTTTCCAGTCCCTCTGCAATGTTACTTATAAAGACATTAAAAAGGACCTGCCCCAGTACTGAACCCTGCGGTACCCTACTAGTAACCCCCCTTTCTTCACTGTGGACTCCATTTACTATGACCCGCAGTGTCCTGTTGTCTAGCAAGTGTTTTACCCAGGCTATGACCCTAGGACCCACTCCAAGGCTGGCTAATTTGTTTATTAATCATTTGTGCGGGACTGTGTCAAATGCCTTGCTAAAGTCTGGGTAGGCTATGTCCACAGCCCCTCTCTGGTCTATTACTTTGGTCACCTAGTCAAATAAATCAATTAGATTTGTCTGACATGACCTTCCCACTGTGAATTCATGCAGCCTTGGGTCCTGTGCCCCACTGGCCTCTAGGTACTCAACAATTCTTTCCTTCAGAAGTGATTCCATCATTTTCCCTACCACTGAGGTCAAACTAACAGGTCTGTAGTTTCCTGCCTCTGTCTTGCTCCTACTTTTGTGAAGGGGAATCACATCTGCCCTCCTCCAGTCCTCAGATACCTCACCATCTTCCCATGATTTATTAAAAAGGGTAGTCAGTGGTGTTAATAGTTCTTCCCTTAGTTCTTTTAGAATTCTGGAGTGAATCCCATCAGGCCCCATTGCTTTATACACCTTCAGTTTTAAGAGTGCTTTCAGAACCCTTTCTTCTGTGAAAGGACTAATATCAACCCCCTATCCAGAGTGCTTCTATTGACTGGATTAGGTATCACCCTCTGCTTTTCCACTGTGAATACTGAGCAGAAGTATTCATTCAGTATCCCTGCTTTTTCACTGTCGCTCTCTGCCCAACCATCTTCCTCTTTATTCAGCCTCAATATCCCTGCCTTAGCCTTTCTTTGATCCCTAATTAGCTCCTGTGACTGCCTCCACTAGCTGACCCCATGCATATTTCCCTAACCTTATGCAGTTCTCTCTCCTATTAGCACTTGATTATCCCTTAGCATGCACTTCCCCATGTTATGTCTATGACAATGCCTCTGATTGCGCTCCTCCTCTATAGCTCTCCCCCTACTCTTCTTCTCTCTTGTCCTCTATCCTCTCTGCACCTCATCTGCTATGCCCTTGTAACCTAGCCTCCAAAATTTATTTTGTTTCACAGATGCTTTGTAACTCTGTTTAGCTTACACTTTTGTAACCTTGTCCTATGTATTGAATTTGTAATCTGATTTACGTCTTATGTTTTGAATTATAACCTGACATGGAACCTTCGTAAAAGAGCACTGGCTCAAAGGTATTATAATCCTAGACCTAATAAATAAATAAATAAAATAAATAATGTACCTATAAAAGATTTTATCCCCCTTCTTAACTGAGTTGGCTATCTTTTCCTCGGTTTGGGCCTTTGCTATTCTGACTGGCTTCCCCTCTTCCTTCTGCTTTAACTGTTACAGTTCTTTGTCCTGCTCATTCTGTGTTTCCTTATACTTCCTGAATGCTATCTTTTTCTCCCTTATCTTTCCCACCACTTCTTTTGAGAACCATAATGGTTTTTTCTTTCATTTTGATTTGTTTATTTGCTTCACACAAAGGCTTGTTGCCTCTGTGATGGCGGTTTTGATGTTTCCCCATTGCTGCTGCACCCCACCTTCTTGTCTGTTTGCTAGTGCTTTTCCGAGGCACTCTCCCATTTTGACAAAATCAGCCCTCCTGAAGTCCAGTATGTTCACTTTTGTATGGCTTGACTCTACAGCTAAGTTTATCATGAACCACACTGTTTGGTTGTCGCTTGTTCCCAGATGGCTACCCACTTCAAGAACAGAGATCCTCTTTTCGTCCCCATTTGAGAGTACCAGGTCTAAGATTGCTGCCTCCTGAGTTGGTTCCAAAACTAGCTGTCTGAGGCATGCCCCCTGTAAGGCATCAAGAATGGCCCTGCTCTTGGATGTGATTGCAGCAAAGGTGCTTCAGTTAACATCTGGCATATTCAGGTCCCCCATCAGCAATATCTCCCCTTTCACTGCCATCCCAAGGATGTCTTCTATCATTTCCTTGTACATTTCCTTCCCATGAGATGGGGTCTATATACAACCCCTGTGCAGATTGTGGAGCCATTTCCAGTGTCCAGGGTGACCCAGAGTTCCTCCTTTCCTCCCTGTTTACCCTTTAGTTCTGTTGCTTTGAGCCCTTCACTTACATAGAGTGCTACTCCTCCTCCTCCTCTTCCTCCCTCCCTGTCCCTCCTGTAGATTGTGTACCCTGGTATGTTGACATTCCAGTCATGGTTCTCTGTGTACCATGTTTCTGTGACTGCCACGATATCCAGGCATCCCTCTTCCATCAAGGTCACCATTTTGGGGAGCTTTTTACTTAGACTATGGACATTGGTACTCATTACCCTCCATTTTTTTATGGCTTTATTTCTTTTTGCCCCACCCCTGTCCTTACTGCCTTTGACTTTTTCTCCATTTACCAGTGCCCTTCTCCCTAGTGACTGCTCTATCTTGGTGTTTACCTCACTAACTACCCTGATTTTTTGCTGGGGGGTGCTAGGATTTCCCTTCTCCTTTTCAGTGCCCCCCCTTGGCTAGTTTAAATGCTTGCCAATGAAGCATTTAAACCTATCACCTAGGATCCTGGTTCCCCTCCTGGATAGATGCAGACCATCACGCCTGTATAGGCCTGCATCCCTCCAGGTAGAGCCCCAGTCCCAATGAAGCCAAATCCCTGAGCTCTGCACCAGTTTTTCAACCAGTCATTGAATCCCATGGTGCAAAGTACCCTAGCCTCATCCATGCCATAGACAGGTAGTACTTCTGAGAAAGTTACCATGTGTGCTACTTGTCTAAGGCCCCTCCTCAACTCCACTAACTCCTGTTGCACTGCTCTGATCCCATTCTCAGCCAGGTCATTCGTCCCTAGGTGGATAATGACATCCAGCTCTCTCCCCCTTGCAACTGCTCCCATGATCCTGAGGATTAGCTCACTGTCCCTCCAAGCCATGGTGCTGGGCAGGCACCTTACCTCCCTTTCCCCTCCCTCCTCCAGTTGTACCCACCTAACAATTGAGTCCCCCACCAGGAGTTGTTTCCTTCCCCTGTAGGATCCTGTGCCACCCTCTTGTGGGTCTCCATTGTGGAGGTTCCCAACATCCTCCTTGGTCTCCACTGTGGGTACCTCCATAGAGGAACCATACTCTGCCACAGTAGTGAATGAATTGTGCAGTGGCAACTCTAGAGGGATGTGCCTCTGTTCCACCACCCTCACCCTCCCTGAGCCCACCATGGTCTAACCACTCCTTTTTCTTGGAAATCTCTGAAGTAGTGGTGGTGGCCTGGGTGGTGCCTGGGTGGGGGAGCAGGTTTCCCAAATCCTTGCCGGGTCAGCAAGGAGATGAACAACCTCCTCCCTCAGACCAGAGAAGTGCCTGCAAATAGGGTAGCAACACAGTTTCCAGAATGTCTCCCGGAAGACTGCTGCTCCACAGCCAGTGCATTACACCACTCCCCACATGTGTGTGACCCTTCCTGTTACAGATGCTTTATCATTTTTTTGTTGTTCTTGTTTTAGTGTGTGCAAGCTTGTGAGTGTCCCTACCCCCTATTCAGTGTGCTGTACCTTTAAGGATATGAACAGGTGTATGTTGTTAGCAGTTTTGAGGAAGTGATGTCAGAACCCCTGCTATAAAGGAAGTTATGCACTTGGGTGGGTGGGGTGAGTGGTAGGGTGGGTTGGAGTAAGCCTATACTGTCCAGAAACAATCAACTACAACTCTGGCCCTCCACCCCAGGGAGTGCCTTCCTTCCTTTCAGACACCTGTTTCACAGAAGTTAAGTAACAGGTCTAGTCAAAAATTACTGAAAATATCTCCCAGCTACAGTTCCTCCCTGGCAAATTAAAGTTAAACTAAGAAAAGTCAACCCCAAAAACAGAATCAACACTAGTTACTTACACAGGTCCAAAAAGCAATAATTCAATTCAGTGTAGTCTAGAAAATAACCTCCTTGATTTAAGGAAGCTCTGGCTGCTTTTTCTCTCTCTCTTAGCAGACAGAGATCCCAAACAACTCCTGTTTTAAATCCACAGTTCAACTAGGCCTCTTTCAGTTCCTTCCCTTAACAGACACCTATTTCACACAGGTTAAGTAACAGGTCTAGTCACAAATGACTGCAAATATATCCCAGCTACAGTTCCTCCATGGCAAATTAAAGTTAAACTAAGAAAAGTCAACCCAAAAAACAGAATCAATACTAGTTACTTACACAGGTCCAAAAAGTAATAATTCAGTTCAGTGTAGTCTAGAAAATAACCTCCTTGATTTAAGGAAGCTTTGGCTGCTTACTCTCTCTCTCTCTCTCTCTCTCTCTCTCTCTCTCTCTGTCTTAGCTTTCCAGGATCACAGTATGTATTCTGAAATTGTCTTTTTTTTCTTGTACATTTATATTTGAAATAAAGGTTCAGTCATTTAATATTAGTGTTTGTCTCTCCTGTTTTTTTTTTCACTAAGAACATTGCTGGTAGGCACATGGAGCAACACGTTCTCATTGTTTTAATGTTCTGAGAAGTGGCAAGTGCACAGCTGTCAGCAAAAAAAATGTTTTATTGAAGGTGTGCCTTAACTTTTACTGTTCTGGTTTTCAGGTTATTTCTTCTGTCAAAAGCTGACTGGATAGCTAGTTAACTGGTGTGGTGCTGTGGCTTTGAAGGGAGGCAATCAACTATGCAGTGGCTGAATCATTTGTGTGCTGGAACATAAAGTCTTTGAAGTAGGCAAGCCTAAAATGCACCGCAAGCAGCGGGTTTAGTCAGCTGCAGCGTGATCTTGGAGCATTGTTATTAGGGGCATGATTTCCAAAAATATCTCTCTAAGATGTGTCTGCCACTATTTTCAAAACAGAAATATGTCCAAATTAATAGACTATATGTTAAATGGTCCTACAGAATCCGTCATTTGCATCCCACAAAAGACACAGCTGTATTGAAACTGGATGAAAATCACAATTTTGTCCATATTTTACCTCAGACATGACTGTCACAAACTAAGGCAATTTTTGAAAATAGCAGCAGGGCTACCTGGACACAGGCAAGAAGCTGCAGATGCAAACACAGCATGTATTTTTGTCCATAACTGACTCATTTGAAAGATCCCACCTTCAGGGCTTTGTGTATGCCAGTGGTCCTACACATTCAGGTAAGCACCAGAAGTTAGCCAAGGAGATCAGTGCTTCTCAGAAGTCTACATTCTGTCATTAGTCATAGTAGTATTTTTATATCTTAAGTGCCCACTCCTGCAGGCTCTGGTGCCTTATAGCCATGACACAGAATAAATAACAGCACATAAATATATGGATTTTAACATTAAAATCTTACATATTGGCACAGTACTTCCTACATACACATGGAAAAGACATGGAAAACAGATAGTGCTTCAGCCTCCTGTTTGAATGCTTCAACAGATTGCTCCTCCATGAGTTCACGTGGTAGCTGTTTCTAGAAAGAAGGCACTGGCACAGCAAATGCCTAGTCCCCAGACAGTTGTAATTGTGACCTGAGGACCCTCGGGAGGTCCACCTCATAGGAATGGAGTGGCACTCAGGAGCATTAGGACAGAAAAGCTCTTTAAGGTAGCCTAGGCTAGGATCATTCAATATTTTTTATGTTACCAAACATGTCTTGAAGGAGAGGCACCACCTCACAATCAGCTAGTGAAACATCTACAAAACTGGAGAGATATGCTTACAAAGAGAGAGAGAGAGACACCCCAGCAGTCAGTCGAGCTGTGGCATTGTGCACCAGCTGCAAGAGGCATGTCAAACCTTCAGATAGCACAAAGAAAAGAGCACTGCAATTATTCAATCTGAATTACACAAAGGTATGCACCAGTGTCTTGAGGTTCTAGAGACTTATCTAGAGCTTAATATGGGTGATATCCCAAAGATGGAAAAATCCATCACAGACCACTGCTGACACCTAATGTTTTAGTGTAGGTTCAGGTCCATGATGGCACCCAGATTTTTCACTCTGTCCCTAGCAATAAGATGATTCATGTCAAGTTGTAATCCAGTCACCACACTTTCCAAACACCCTTACTCCAAGCACCTACGTCCACCAGTAGCACTTCTATCTTGTCAAGATTCAGCCAAAGCCAGCTTGAGGTCATCAAGTCATTGATAATAACTATTTGGCACACTGACAACATTTCTGTCACCAGGGACAAATGGTGGTATAGCTGAGCATCATCAGCATAGCAAGGAAACTGCAGTCTATACCTAAGAAAGTCCCCCCCTCAGTGGCTGCATATGCACTGCAACAAAATGGATGACAAGATCAAACCTTGAGGGACACCACAAGTCAGGGCAGCAGGGAACAAAGAAAAATTTCCCAATGCAAACTGATGCACCCTACCAGAAAGGAAGGGCTTGAACCCCTTAAAATGATGCAAGGACTCCCAGAAGTTCATCAACAGCCAGGTCAGTCCAGGGCTGAGTGAACAGAAGGTAGGATGCAGCTCCATGATCAAGTGGAGAATTTCTCTAGTCGGCATTGGCTGAAACTCCCTCCAGGCTGATGGAAGGCCCCTGTTAGTCACAGATTGGGTCTCACTGGGCCCTGGCAGCCCACTTGTGGTGATTGACAATCGAATGGATGATACCCTATCAAAGGGAAACTGCCCAAACTCCTTTTATTTCTGAAGTGTCAATACTCCTCTGGATGGTATTCAAGCCATATAAAGCAGCCTGTCTACAGTGAAGAAGAGTTAAGAAGATCTGTTTTTCCCTGCAGCAATCACACATGACAAGAACTCTGCCTTTTTCAGAGTGATTGCCACTGATGTTACTTGTAATGGGCTCTCTGGATTAGTCTATCTTCCATCAGTCCCAATCTCTGCCAAGAATGCTCCAACCTCTGCTCTTTGGCCTTCAACTGTCTAAGCTCCTCACTATACTATGAGCAGCTCTGACAGGAGACTCTAGGGGATACACAAAATGGTGCAAGGGAGTCGAGTGCAACAGTGATAGCTGTATTATAAACTCTCACTGCAGCTTCCACACTCTCTACATACACCTGGAACAGGCTCGAGCAGCTCAGCACTGACAAGAGCTCAGAAGGCTCCAGATTACGTAAACATCAATACTGAACAAACTCCACTGGGGTTTTCTTGTTTGGGGGGGGGGGGTCCTGCTAAGAAAACATACAGTATGATGATCAGACCAATGGAACAGATTAACCCCAACCTTAACTACATTGAAACACAATGGGAAAACCAGATTCAAGCTGTTGCCTAACTTCTTAGTTACAGAGGTAAACACCTGTGTAAAGCCCAACATATCCATTTGTCAGAGGAACTGCTGTCCAGTCACAAGGGATTTGTACTCTGATAGATGGTACAGGAGGATGATCCTGCTCCCCAAATCTGTGTCACCCTTAATGGCCATGCATTCAAATGACCTAGCCTTACTCATTGGGTATGCTTAAAGTCTCAAACCAGATCTAAAACAAATAGCCGCTCTCAGCTTTACACTCCCACCTCAGGCATTGCAGCACTTTATGTGCAGTGGAATAGCTGCTTACAGCATGGGGCCAGAATTATCCCACAAGCAGGTCTCAGTGATGCACACCAAATCCGCAGAAGGACCTACAATAAAATGTGTCACTATCGCGGTCTTATTCCTAAGGAATCTGGCATTACAAAGAATTGCCTGAAGGGGAGGAGCTATGCTGGTGGGCTCTATGGTGGCCTCCTCTGATGACAACTCAGGAGCCCTCAGGAAAGGAACCATGCAAGGTATTTACATAATCTATTTGACTTAAACATTTTCCCTTAATATTTTGTTTTGTTTTGGTGATTCATGGTTGTACTGGCTAGGCTTTCAGCAATTATGCTCTCATTCCCTTAAAAAATACTTAAATGTAAGTACCAAATGTTGAACACTGAGGCCCCAATATTCAGAGCTGCCCCTGGCAATGGCACATGTGGTGGAGCAGCACAACTGAGTTACACTGGTGCAACTCAGGGATATATTCAAAAGAGATTTGCAATGGTGCATCTCCTCTGAATATGTCAGGCAATGCACACTGTGCAAATACGATGCGGTAACGCATCCCCCTCAGACAGGGCTGAATACCAGGAATGGCAACTGTGCCAGTGCAACAGAGTTAAGCTGTTTGCAAATTCCTGATATTCAGCCGACAGTATGCGAATGGGGACATAATGTACAGTAAGCAAGGTGCAAATGGGGCCATTTGCATGTCATTATGGCCCCATTTGCATGTGTTGTGCAGGGCAGGGCAGCAACATACACCTGGTGCCCTGCACAGCATGCGGTGCCCCCAGAGGACATCTAGTGGTCCTCCCCTCCCCATAGCCATGATCACCGAATATAACTGTAGGAAATATCCCTGGCAGTCCAGTGGTACCTCCCCTCTCTCCCCGTGGCTGTGATCACTGTAAAATAAGTCATAAAGATTCCCTGGTAGTCATGTGGCACCCCCCCTCCCTGTAGCAGTGATCACCATATAGTAAGTCATAAAGATTCCCTGGTAGTCTAGTAGCACCCCACCCCTCCTGATGCCCGATCACCAGTAATCACAATGGAAAGACATCTGGTGGTTCAGTGGCACTCAACCCACCCATGAGCACCCCCGTCATTGGTGGGCAACTGCAGTCCCGCCTCAAGATACCCCGCCTAGTTGCCCTCTGAATGAACAGCTTACGGCATCAGTTGGGGAGTCCATTGGTCCACCGTGGACCAATGGGCTTGTAGTGCATACTGTAATTAGAGATGCAGCAAATTTAAAATCTACCGGCGAAGTGAATGCGAAGTGGCCACTTCTCGCTGGCGCTTCGCTATGCGGAGTACCCCATAAGAAAGGCTCACTTCACCTTGTTATTGCTACTTCGCTTTGTCGTTTCACCTTAAGCATGAAGTAATGCAGAGTGACAACAATATTGGCAGCATCTCACCCACACAGTCACCAGAATGAATGTGCATCCCCAAAGTGCTACAGTCTTGTGTCCAGAAAACTCCCCAGTGCTGATGAAGTGAAATGAGAGTGTAACAAGAAATGCAAAGTCTCCCAGAATTAATGGCGCACTCAGTCATGCACACAGTGGTCACACTGAGTCACCAGAATTAATGTGCATCCCCAAAATGCTACTGTCTTGTGTCCAGAAAATTCCCAAGTGCTGACGAAGTGAAATGAGAGCGTAATAAGAAATGCAGTCTCCCAGAATTAATGGTGCCATGCAAATGCACAGACGGATTAAGATTGTGCTGCACACTCAAGGGATGCAAACGAAAAGGCAAAACAACATTTAACCAGTGCTCATAAGTCACAAATCCAAATCTGGAAAGGAATACATTTTGCCAGTTGTGGGATTAGTGCATGGCAGTAACAATCCACTGCCAGTAAAGATACCACAAAGCAGTATAAAAAATTCATGCAGGTGCAGTGGATAGCAGGTTCACACTAGAGATTCAGTGAATTTAAATTAAGCCGGTGAAGTGTCTGCGAACTGGACACTTCGTGTTGCCGCTCCAATGCAAAGTGATCACTCCACCTTGTCATTACCACTTCGTGTTATGGTGGAATGACAACGCACAGTGAGGCGAAGTTATTGTTTTCAATAGACTTCGCCCTGCTCCTTAGCCATAGCCAGGCAGGAAAAGGAAGGAAGTGAGTCATACAAGCAGACACTTTCACTTTCTCCTGTGCAGACGGAAACAGAGAGAGAGGAGAGTGTGTTATTTTGTCACTGCTGAGACTTGGAGATCAGAGCGAGGAGGAGATTTAAACTTTGTTTATAGACCCAACAGCTTTTTTATCTCTAAGCTACATTTTTTTGTCTTTTCTGCACTTTTTTTACTTAATGTGTTCATTCTGTAAATTTATTTTTCTTACCTTTATAAGCAGTTAGTTGTTTGTCTGTGTCTGTGTGACTGTGTGTGTGTTGTGTGACAGTGTGAGTAGTCATTGCTCAGACTGAGGGAGCACAGTAGGAGAGATGGACTAGGGTGAGGGTCTGAGGGAATGTCTTGGGCAGGGGCAGCTCTGGGAGAGTGTGGTACTGGTAGGTGTTGTACCGTATGGATACATGGTGAGCATGGCCACCTGTTCCTGTTGGACCAATCAAAAATTCTGACTGTCCCCGGCCCCCGGAAGCAGGACCAGCACTGCCTCCTGACTCTGAGGCAGTTGAACCACCACCACCACCATGTCTAGCACCAGGTCCTCTGGAGCAGGATGTGTATGTGCCCCTGGGCCCAGGTATGGATCCCAACCCTGCTGAGCACCATGCCCAGCTGCCAGTTTATCTGGCCCTCCCCTGCCTGTGCCTGGTCCTCCCTGCACCTCCATTGTTTGGCAGTTTGTTGACTGTGTCAGGGAAGACAGCAGTATGGTCAGGTGCTACCTATGTGAGGTGAAAGTGCACCGTGGCCCCCGGGGGACTCACCTGGAGACTGGGGGCCAGTGCACCCTGACCCATATGCTCAATCACCACCAGTTGGAGTAGCAGGCTGCCACAGAAAGGGTCATGCCTGCACCTGCTGGCCCTTCTGTGGCAGAGGGTGCAGCTGTGCATGGCGGCGGACATAAGAAGAGGCGGGCAAGAGCAGCACCTGCTGCTCTACCAGCACCCAATCTGCCACCACCACCACCAGCAGGTCAGCCTGTGGAATGTGTAGACCCCAGAGAACTGCGTGTAATGCATGCTGACTTGGCAGTTCTCTGGAGTTTTGTTGAGGATAACATTGAGAGGGTTGTGCTGTTGAGCAACAGTTGGATCACATAGAGGAACATCAGTTGCAAATTATGTCCATGCTGGAACTGCTGCTGGTCTGGATCACCATGGGATCCCACATTAGTTTTTTTTCCTCACACATGTCACCCCCCCACACCTTCCTTGCTGTGTTATAAAATGCATTCCTGCACCATCCCCATTTGTTGTCTTCCATATGCGTGACACTTTGTATTTTGAGCAGTGCAAGTATACTGTGTGCTAAACTGCATGTGTGCAGTCAGTCTTCTTTCCAGTCTGTGTATGTACTGCAGACACTGTCTAACTCCCTGAGTGAAAAACACTTATTAATGAGTACAATGGTGGGATGGTGAAGCCTGGAGAGATACTACAAAACAGGCTTACAAAAGTTACAATACATCCAAGTAACCAGTAAAAAAAAATAATGTTGTGATTCGTTTCGTGATCATAAATCATGATTTGTGACTGCATTTGTAACCTTGATGATGAAGAAGAAACATGAATGCCTATGGCTGTACTTCCCTGGACCCCGATGAGGTGTGGCACAAAACTCCCCGACTTGAAAACACTCATTAATGAGTACAATGGTGGCTGGGTAGTGAAGCATGGAGAGATACTACAAAACAGGCTTACAAAAGTTAAAATACATCCAAGTAACCAGTAAAAAAAATAATGTTGTGATTGGTGACGTGATCGTAAATCATGATTTGTGACTGCATTTGTAACCATGATGATAAAGAAACGTGATTGCCTACGGCTGTACTTTCCCGGGCCCTGATGAGGTGTGGCACAAAACTCCCTGACTTGAAAACACTCATTAATGGTGGTGGGGTGGTGAAGCATGGAGAAATACTACAAAACAGACTTACAAAAGTTACAATACATCCAAGTAACCTGTAAAAAAAAATAATGTTGTGAATTGTGACGTGATCGTAAATCGTGATTTGTGACTGTATTTGTGACCGTGATGATGAAGAATGTGATTTGTATCATTCACGAGTGACTCGTGAACGTGATGATGGTCCTGACTTAAAAATGCATATTAATGAGGGCAATGTTTATGCAGAATTATGCACCACACCAGTCCAGTACTCTGAAGGGAAGCCAAAGAAACAACTGTGACTTAAGTTACAGATGGAGATTGGGCCCTAAAAAGATGCAAATGCACAGACAGATTAAGATTGCCCTGCACACTGAAGAGATGCAGATGCAAAGGCACAACACCTAACCAGTGCTCGCCATCAGAAATTCAAATCTGGAAAAGAATACCTTTGCCGGTTGGGGTGAGCCCCGGTGGGGGGGAAGTGTACTACACTGCTGCAGTAACTGTCACTAGTACTAGTTCCAGTACCAGTAAAGATACCACAAAGAAGTACAAAAATCACACAGCTGCAGTGGATAGTAAGTTCACATTGCTGAAATTACTATGTGGCACAATAAAAGGTGTCTGATTTGATGACACGCCACATTACACTCATACTCACAAACATATTAAGTAATGCGTAGCAAATTGAAACTTCAGTAATATAACCACGTATTTTAAACAAACAAAAATTATGCACTGCTGCTCCACAACAATCAGCAAAAAAATGGCAAGAATTACTGAAAATATTACTGTGTGTACATTAACACAGTTATACAAGAAAAATGTCACCAAAACAGAAAGAACTGTCTTTCTCTCCAGGTTAATCTACCTACGCCATCACAGTCAGATACACCACTCCCCCAAAGCACACTTTCACTGTCTCCTACTACACAGACCCAAACATTCAAAATCCACACACAAACAATAAATGCTCGATATGAGCACAGGAGGGTTTCCTACAATCAATGAACTAAGTTTGAGCAAAACAAAATACTCAAAAAGGCTTTTTGAACAGCTTTTAAAAGGTTTGAATCATAGAGATCTCTCAGCACTATGTCTCCTACAGCTTCCTACACACACTACCCTGAACTGAGGCTGTGCAGAACAATATAGAGCCCATGTGACTTGAAATCCCATGAATCACTGCAAAATTTGCCTTTAGAGCTTAAAAACAAGGCGAAGTAAGGCAAAGTACATTGCTTTCAATGTACTTCACCTTAAGATTTGGTGGAGTAGTGGTCTGGGAAGGCAGAGCAATGCGAAGTCATTGTTCTCAATGGACTTTGCATTACTCAACATAACGTGAAGTACTCTGCTTCTCGTTCCGGGGGCACTTCGCAGATCTGCCTTTGCTTCGCCACTCACTTCATGACGCGGATTGGGGCCACTTCGACCATCTCTAACTGTAATAGTCATTCACAAATATGTGAATGAAGTCATTCATTCACATATTTGTGAATGACTATTACAATGTGCACTGCAAGCCCATTGGTCCACAGTGTGGACCAATGGGTTTACAGCTGATACTGTAATCTGTCATTCAGCGGGCAGCCAGGTGGTATGCAGGCAGGACTGCAGCTGCCTGCCGATGATGGGAGGGGGTGCTGAGTGGGCAGAGGTCCTTTGTGGGTGGGGGGTGTGACAGGACCACCAGGGATGTCTTTCCATTGTGCTTACCGGCTACCAGGGCATGGGGAGGGGTGGGGGTATCATTAGACTACCAGGGAATCTTTATGACTTATTGTACAGTGATCACTGCTATGGGGAAGGAGGGTAGTACCACTAGACTACCAGGGAATATTTATGACTTATTATACAGAAATTGCTGCTATAGGGAGGGAAGGGAGTACCACTAGACTACCAGGGAATCTTTAAAACCTATTTTATGGTGATCACTGCTATGGAGGGGGGGTGCCACTAGACTACGAGAGATGCCATGGGTGCTTCTGCATACTGTACTGGGTGGGTGGGTGGCCACCCACGGCTGGTGGCTGCTGTGTTGTGCCATGCAGTACAGCAGCTCACCTGTGGTGGTCACCATTTGAGCCATTTTTTTCAGGCTTAACTTTGGGCATTGGTACGCAGCACATTGCAGGGTTGTGCAGGCATATGCACCACACATCCCGGGCTAAATATTGGAATGTGCCACATATGCATGGGCACGCCCCCTGGGGATGCGCTGCATACATTATCTTTGTGTCCTGGCACATTGAGACTTGTGCTGCGCAAGTCCCCCTTTTGAATATTGCCCTGGGGTGCATTTCTGGGGTTGCTCTGCAGCAACTCAGTTGTGCCAGGTGCAACCTTTTTGAATATCTGGCACTGAATGTGCATCATTTCTGTTCATATTAGATCCCTAATTTTCTGTATAATATGTTGAATCTTATTCATATGCCCATCTTAACCATGTTAGACTTGTAAAGCTGTATAAACCTTTAAAGGGTCTGAACATGGCATACCTCCCTCCTCTTTACTGCCACATAATTTATGCCATGCTATTCTTGGGGATTTGTTACTCCAAATAAAAGACTTCATAGTCTCACAAACCCTAGTAAATCAGCTTTCCCCTACTGGTGTTACTATTGCCTCAAATGGAAAATATCAAATATAGTAATATTAACATTTTTTATGTACTTATTTCACCCCATAGTGACAGCATTATCTTCTGTCATGCCTGAGTTTTAAAGGGAAAGCCTCCTCAACCTTTTATTTCTATTTCCCTGTATAGTTTGTAGACATGAACAGTGATTCCCTCTCTTGCATGTCCCTAATTTCATCCTAATTTAAATTTAAGTGAAGCTGCTTCACTCTGTTCTGTCCTGGTGTGAAAACCTGTTTCACTCCATTGCAGAGTTCATGACCCCACTCATAAAAGGCAACATGGGAGATGATAATGTGCATTTGCATGTCAAAAGGACTGGGAGTAAGCAAAGTGCTCTTAGCACATAAGGATTAATTAGTTGAATAACAAAATATCACAAGCACCAGCATCCTTCCAATTACATTTTTCCAACTAAGACACACAATAAACAACAGAAAATATTAGGGAACTTACCTTGAAAAGTTTGATGGCCAGAACAAGACAACAATACCGGGATTTCAGAAAATATACCACAGAACTGACTGACAGTAGCACTTCTGCTGGCTCGTATATGTATGCATCATTAAGCCCCATGATGCGTTGCATGAGTGGGGGCATGACATTTGCAATGGAGTGAAACAGGTTTTTATGCCAGGGTAGAACAGAGTTAAGCAACTTCAGTTAAATCTAAATTAGGATGAAATTAGGAGGTTGTAAGAGAGGGAATCATTGTTTATGGCAACAAACTACACTGGGATACAGAAAATAGGTTAAGGGGACTTTCCCTTTAATCTTTATTTTTTCTAATGTAAGAACACAATTCGTGTGAGATAGTGCAGAAGTGCCATTAGTTAATTGTATTCCTAAATAGCTCATATAATTACACTTTATTGCAGCTTTAAAGTGGTTTCTATGTCTTGGATATTTATTGAGCCAAATGGTAACAATTCAGACTTATTTTCACTTATTGTATATCCTGAACACCTAGAATATCTATTTATTATGGTTTTTAAATTCTATTAAGTTCTTGTGTGGCTTTTCCCATAACAACATAATATCATCTGCATATGCTTTCAACTTATATATTTCCACCCTGACCTGCATTCTCAAACTCCTGTCATTAGATCTGATTCCATTTACCAAAACTTCTAACAAAAGAACAAATAAGGTGGAAGATAAGGGGACCCTTGTCTTACATCTTTTTCCAGAATCATTTCTTTAGCTAGAATGTTATTTATCTTAAATTTACATATGTGCCTGTTGTATAAAGTTGTTATAACTTCTACTAGATCTTTAAGAACCCCACACTTCTCCAAAACAAAGAACATGTATTGTCATTCATTCCTTTGGTTTTTATAGCATCTAACAATAAGAACATTGTTTCCTTTTTACTTTTTCTAAGTATTCAATCAAATATTGTATTTTGTGTATAGGTAAAAATATTGACCTTCCAGGAATTAATCCTCCTGATTATGATGGATTATTTTATCCAAATATGGAAGTATTCTATTGTTTACTAGTCTGACAAAAATTGTATAATCATAATTATGCAATGGCAAGAAAAAAATCTGTTCTCTCATTGGTCAGTGTGTGCCTCGGACAGTGATGATATTAAGCTATAACATCACTGTATTAAGTTCAGGTACACAACTGACCGGACAACACTGAAAAATCCCTCCCTGCCCACGCAAGCCACCGAGAAGCTGACAGTCCCTGAAGCCATCACACCTTAGACCACCTCGCCCCCCCAACCAAACACACGTTCTATGCCTGACTTGCTCCTTCACTCAGCAAAACAAAACCAACAAGATTTTTTAAAAAATAATGGCAGCTGTCCACTTTCAACTTCACTGTAGCTGCCTCTGAGTATGAAACCACGTGCGTGCATGGCCATTTCAACAAAAGGAAAACACTGGCAATTACCTGTTAAAGCTTTGCCAGCTTCTCACCAAGCCCACAATTTAATGCTTTTCCCAAAACAAACAGCTGTAGTAAAATAAAAGACGATTAACTTACAGCTTGCGCTAATGAAAAGTAACGGACCGAAGCGGGAAACCGGAAGTAACCACTTGGCTTCGACGTTTTCTTTCTTGCTGTTCATGGCTAAAAATAATATAACCTGTTCAACTGTTCTCAGAACAAGCAGAGGCAGCACAATGATAAAATGTACTACCAAAACTAAAAGATACCACAAGACGACTGTCTGTGTGTGTGTGGGGGGGGGGGGCAGCATGTATTAGCAGCAGCAGCACCACCTAGTGGACTACTTTTTCTTGTATTTGTAAAATATGCATGTCATACGAAAAACAACACAAATATTTACAAAAAATATATTTTTTTTATTTTTTTATTATTATTTTAAAACGAGCCATTGTATAATAGCAATAAGGCACTCCAGGGTGTGTGTTATCGTCTAATAACATCACTCCTGGGGTGGTGGAAGCACTCGGCTTCACCTCGTGCTTCGACCCACCCCAGGAGTGATGTTATTAGACGATAACACACACCCTGTCGTGCCTTATTGCTTAATTAAGCACTGATAACAGTCTGCTTTCCGAAGATCTTTCCCAGTTGTTGGAATTCATGAGATGTATGCCAATTTTGATGATGGTAAATATAGTTATACTGCTGCATCTGACTGAATAATTCACCTAGCAATAGAGATAATATATCCTGAAATGGTAAATAAAATCTTATAGTTAATCCACCCTCTCCTGGACAATTACCCTTCCTCATTTGAGGTACAGTGTCCGTTACTTCCTGCTCTCGGATGGAAAGCCTTATTGCCTCTATTCATAAGTTAGAAAATGAATATTCCTTAATAAACTGTATGTAATACTGTAAATTTTCCTTTTTAGTATAGCATTCTGAAGTATGGAGAGATCTATGATATGTATAGGAACAGTCTCGGATTGTATCATTGTCTGAACACAACCCCCCTTTGTTGTTCATTACTGTTGTACTTCCCATTTTTTTCCCTTTTGGGCTGTCATTCTTTTAGCAAGAAGTTTCTCCAGCATCTCACTTTGTAGTTGTCATTTTTTTTAATGTTTATTTCAATTATCATTTATTCCATTATCATTGTTTTAAAGCTCTCATATTCTTCCTGTTTTCCATTGCTCCCAGCTCTTACTTCCCATTGTAATCCTTGAGTGAGTCCTCCATTGCTTTTTCTTTCACCTTCCTCTGTTTATTTTTCTATGCAACAAAGTTTATATCACCCCTCAATGAGGCTTTAAATACATCCCACATTTTTATAATACTGTTGCCTTCAGGATAATTGTTTTCTCAAACTTCTTTGATTGCCCTCCAATTTTTTTCATTAGACAGCTTGTCTTTTAACCAATCATTATTATATTTCCACAATCCTGATTTAATTGGAATTATGTTAAAATTAAATTGAATGTAAACAGGATTATAAAGAAGATAGGTTGGTTTCTAAACAAGATGAAATACAAGAGCTCTCCACCATTAATTTGGGAGGCAGTACAGTGGTTTAAGGCTCTGAGCTGCAAATTTGGTGACATCCAGCAGACCAGACCTGGGTTTGAATCCCACAGCCTCCACTTGCATACTGTGTGACTCTGAGCAAGTCAATTAATTTCCCTGTGTACCCTTTCAGCTTAGTGTGCTACTCCTGGTTAAACAACTAAATAAAAAAAAAAAGATCCTAGAACATCAGATCTAATCTTGCAGATGTTTGGTGTTTTCTTGATTGGTACGTATATTCTGTGAGGTTTTTATATTGTGCCCTCCAAATATCAACAAGTAAGTCGGATTCTGGAAAATTGTTCAAATTTCTGGCTTTGTATCCATCCCAACTAGAAAATCTCACAGATTTATCAAGTATATCCCCTTGTGTACAGTTCATGTCTCCCACTATAATTATAAATTCACTGCCTTGTTCAAGTAACATTTTATTTATGCTTGCTAAATTCTTAAAAGGGGCATACACTGAACCCAGAATTAAAGGGATGCTGCCTCCCAAATAAACTTTGAGTAATATAATTTTCCCCTCTGTATTGGTTTTAATCTCCATAGATTTCCTTCAAATTGTTTATGGATTCAAACTGTAACCCCCTTACTATTATTTTCATATTCATGGAGAAACAGAACACTTGTTTAATCCATGGTCTCCTCAGCTTTAGTGCTTCTACGGAATTTAAATGCCTCTCTTGTAGAAAGGTGATGGAAACGTCATTATTCTTTATATATGTCAATAATCTTGCTCTTTTGATTGGGGAGGATGTTCCATTAACATTTAGGGTTACACACTTAATCCATATCCTCATATCATCTTTTTTCTTTCCTGCCCCTAAAGATCGCAGTCAACTCCATGAATATTGTATTTTACCATAAAC
Organism: Neoceratodus forsteri; assembly: GCA_016271365.2. Lineage (NCBI taxonomy): Eukaryota > Metazoa > Chordata > Ceratodontiformes > Ceratodontidae > Neoceratodus > Neoceratodus forsteri. Next base: position 84,426,428 of record CM057453.1, read on the forward strand.
TGTTGAGTGCCATTATGAAGAAGTTCTACATAATGTCCCCTTTTTTATTTTCCTGTGCACATTTGCGTGACCCACACCACTTCTCCCCAAATCCTCCATTAGTGCACGTCTTGGGATTTCCCAGTATGATTCTTCCATTATACCTGGCATACTTTGCATGTTGTGTGTTATCTGCTCCACACTTACACGATACTATAAGCAATAGCCTTGTATTACTTTGTGGATATATTTCATCTTCTTACCCCTCTTATTATATGCCCTTCCCTCCCTGCAAGCTGTCATATATATTAATTTAACACCTACTTTCCTAAGTACAGTTTAGAAATGAAGTTTCAGCATTAGTGGATACTATTTTTTTATCTATGTAAAGTTCATGAAAATAGCTGAAAGTCTTAATTTCAAATCTATCAAAGCATCTTGTCTTGTTTCATACAGTAAAACTTGGTTGTTAAGAGGAATTGCTCTCCAGGCACAAGGAATTTGTCATTGGTCCAGACATTGAAATTCCCCTGAACTAGTCACCTAGGTTATTTCACTATCAGGCCAGCCCCACCCACAATCCCCCCTAAATTCCTGCAGGAAACCACTCTTGTACTCTGGTAGATGGTATATAAGGAGGATCCTGCCCCTCAAAATGAGTCACCCTTAACGGCCATGCATTCAAATGACCTGGTTTTACCCACTGGGTATGTTACAAGTCTCCGACCACATCTAAAACAAATAGTCACCCCCACCTGCAATCTCACCTCAGGCAGTGCACCACCTTATAACTGGTGGTATAGTCACCTCCAGCTCAGGGCCAGAATCATCCCACAACCAGGTCTCACTGATGCACACCAGGTCTGTAAAGCAACCTGCAATAAAATTTTCCACTATCATGGTCTTATACCTAAGGGATCTGGCATTACAAAGAATTGCCCAAAGGGGAGGCATTGTGCTGGTAGAACTTATGGGTGTTATGGTCAAAATAGCATTGTAAAAACAGCATGGTGAAAAAACACTCAGTCATAACAGCAGGAATCAGAGCTGGCCTGGTGGCACTGATGGTTGAAGAACTGGATGCCACACCTTGCACCACACCAGTGAACCAGGTTCAGGAACAGACTCAGACTGCCAGGGGTTGGCAGAGTGGAGGGCACGGAATTGGACTGAGTGGCTGACAGGCAGCTCTCCTTTCCCGGGGAAGGCGGGCAAGCACTGCGCAGCTTTGGCAGCCTCTAGTGGTCAGGGACTTGGTCGAACAGTGCACGTAGCATTAGGGTATGGTGGTTGTGGCTGATGCCCTGCAGGCAGGTGTAGAAGCATGCCTGCACTGTGCAGGACATCACTGCATGTCCACACTACCGGGAACAGTAAAAAGGAAAAAACTCTCTATCCATTGGTAGGCGAAGGCGGGTCTGGAGGTCACAAACCCACATCAATGCCAGGCACTGGGACGCTCACTTCAGACCCTTCTCCAGGGTGGCAGCCTTCAATACTGTAGATAGCATGCCAGAGGAGCACAGCAGACCCTCCCCAGTGGACTCAGATCTGGGGGTCAGATTAGCCGGGCTGAAGAAAGGGTGTCCCCATTAGAGACAAGTGGCCAGTGCCTCAGGCCAAAGGGCAGGGTCACAGTTATCGTGTGTTCCTGCCAGAGAAAGGCCAATGACAAAGAGGTGAATAAATAGAGTTTGAAACAAAAAATAATAGTGGGAACTGGATAAGTGCAAGGAAAAACAGCCACAGAAAAGCTCCACAAGGGACAGAAGTGGGGAAGTGGGAAGCCGGTGGGGCACAGGCAGAGTGTTCTATAGTTTTCTGCAGGGGGCTATGCCCCCTGTACCCCCCTCAGATATATAAAACCAGCCCTAAGGTAGGCCACTTGAGGGGGAGGATGAAATTTGGGGGAGCATGAGGGTGACAAAACCATGCAAAAAAAAAAAAGGAGTCTGAAGTGGGTATCAAACCAGGCCAGCTGGCTGTAGGAACCTGACCTGCAGCCTGTGACTGTAACTGCTATGCTATGGTGGCAGGCTGGTCAGACTACACACGCTCACTAAGTTATAGTTGTCCACTTGAGTGGCAACATCTGCAGCTATAGCACTGTAATGTGTGGCGCTATTATGACCACACAGATTTTTACTGATCTGTTATCCCTGTGCTTTATTGATCAGATACCACCATATGGCAACCTCCTCTGATGACAACTCAGGAGCCTTCAGGATAGGAATCATGCAAGGTACTCCCTAGTTCCAGTTCCATTCTGACCCAGGGTGTCTCCTTGTCATGTCAGACAAGGGAGGAGCACTTCTTCTGATAATCAGAACTACCATCTTCTCTCCCTGCCAGAGCCTAGCAAGTTATTGTAGCTAGTAGGGAGCATAAGAAAAATCCTCTTGTACTCTCACTCCTGGTAAACAGCATTCACAGCCTTCTTTTCAAGGCTTTTGAAGAATTACTGTCAACTCCACCACTCCAGCTCAGGAAACTCAACAAAATCCTGGTGATGCAGAATACAAACAGCATTTTTAGATTACAAACAGTACAGGAAAAAGCATTAAAATGGGACTGATCAAGACTGCAAGATTACAAAAAATGAATACCTAACAACTAACTAACTCATTCACTTTAGTCCCTCATGAAACCTATACTGCTACTAAGGACAAGTGCTATCAGCTTTATAATAATATTTTGTAGCTCTTTTTCTCAGCATTTTAGCCAACTAACACTGAAAGTCTAATTTCATTAATTGGGTATAATAATTCTAAGGTATTATTAGTATATACAGTAGAAATAAACATTGTATTTTTTCTCTATTGTTGCACAATATGCCAAATGTAGATGTACCATTTAACTACACAAATGACTGATGTCTCTATTAAAGATGCTATTATATTGAAAGAAGAGAAAATACATTTATGTGAAAGAGTCAAGAAAGAAATATTTCCTTGAAAAAGGGAATATGTTAGCCATTATATTGTGGTAACTCTCAGCTAATTGGGTGAACTGGATAACAGGAAAAGAAAATTACTATCTTGCATGGACAGTCATGTCTGCAAACAAATATAGAAAAAAATCCATTGGGGAAATTCTTAATTTAAATTCAATGCTCACAACAATGTTGTTTAATAATTTATACTGATATTATGGTTTCTGATTGAAATGCTAGACTGTGAATTCAAAGAAAAAAATACATTCTTTACATAGTTACTGTAGCTAACAAAAATATAAAACATGTCAACTAAAAAATGAGTGTTCATGATAAAGTACTTAACTAAATGTTCTCTTTTATATTACATCCCAAATGCAATCACATTCTTGCACATGGAAAATGTAGGTAACAGTAAAAAGGAATGATTCAGTTTTGCAAATGGTGCTGAAATGACTTTAAACATCAAGATATCAATTCAAATGAAGTTTATATATTGAGATGGATGTTTTATTTAAGATTATGCTGAAACCTCTACTGTCTGTCTTGGGGTTGCAGAGTACAGAAAGTTTGTCCAGCTGCTTCCATCTCAGCTATACATTCCTTTACACTGATTTGTGGTCAAAACCAAACAACCCTTTAAGGCTTTGGCTTCAACAACATCTTAAAAGATGAACTGCTGATCTTTCTAAATAACAAACAATTTGCCAAGCTGAAAAAAATGTGCAGTGTGGTCCCATTACCTGATGAAAAAAGAACACATTCTGTCAGTCCTGTGTGCCTTTCCCCTATATCTAGGCAGACCATGTAAGTGGCCTTGTGCTTCTGAATATGCCAATTGCTTAAGCAATAATGACTGAGAAGCTGGTAATTTCTGAGAGATTAACAACCAGTTAGGGGGATGGGGGGCCTGATGCATAGCCCGTGGGGCCACTTCCTTATGGCAAGTCTAATATTAATCAAAGGAAATGACTGGCTTCAAGGTTGTTACTGCAGTTATAAATCTAATCACTATAACAACTTTTGTTTAATCATTTTGTTACTTACTGTTAGGTTTTGCACAAGCTGTATGTGCTGCTCAGCATCAGTTAAGCTGGCAGCTGGCGCAGTCATTTCCAAAACATTAAAGACCAATCCAGGGGCCAATTGGGAGCCCCACAAGGCTCAGAAATATCTAGAAGTGGAGCAAAATGAACACAAATAAATGTGTACAAACTTAACCATTCATTAAGTGGAATTCTTTGCAGAGTACTGTATGGCATTTTTCCTATGGTTGGTCTGTGATTTTTTTTTATTCATGGTGTAAGGGAGGCCAGTGACTTTTACCATAGTTAATAAAAGGCTCATTATTGTAAAGTTGGGGAAATAGTGGGATTGTTTGATAAATCAATGGACATTTGTTATATACAGTTGCTAGTGTAGTCCATTTCCCCTTTAGGAACACCAGTCAAAAAGGCTTAGGCAAATAATTAATCTCCCTCATAAGATTGGAGGTGGTTTCATAATTTCAGGAAGCTTTTGAATCATTGAATGGGGGCCCATTTTTAGAATCAAGACTGTAACATGCTCAGTCCTGGGCCTTTAAACTAATAATATCATTTTAGTGTATCTACATTTTTTCACAAGGGCACTGGAAAAGTGGCCAGTCAGTAAAATTAGAATTCAGCACCCCTCAATAATCACTGCTGCCCAAAACAAGTCTGCTGTTCATTGAAAACTGCTCCTTATCTGGCTACTAGTGGTACTTCATGAGCTGAACTGCATACACTGACCATCAAATCTTGCTTTGAGAGTTATTTGGCATTAGAAACACAAAGAGCACAGTCTCACTTTAGATCATTATAGCAGGGTAAAATGGCAAGCTGCATAGGACATTGCTCATTCCACTGTACCTTGACATTGGTAGGCATGCTTGCCCACACTTCAGTCTGGAATCTGAATACTAATGTCACCCATTTATACTGAGGCACAAACAAACAGAAAAGAAGCTTCATATAAAAACTGGACCATTTTGGGCAGCTGAGACTTAATGAGGAGTTCAAAATTCTTTTTTATTGGTCCATTTTCAGAAAACAATTGTTCTGGAAAAGTCACACATTGACAATGTATTTCTTTTTGGTTTTCATTCTCTAGTGTGCCTTCAATAGATGCAGCATTACAGCATTATCATTATGTTTTCATTAAGGTCCCAGGGAAGTGGGGAACGGACAAGTGACAAAGAGCTCCATCATAAAATAACATACAAGTAGAAAGCAATATCAAAGGTGACAGCAGTAGTAGGCAATAGGTAAATAGTTTAAGGATCAGTTACCACCAGGTGACTTGCATCCAAAGCAATTACAGTATGGTACAAGATTTGTTAATGTGCTAGAACACATCGAATTTGAAACATTTGAAACATATTGAAACATAAAATGGAAGTGGATTGTTTGACGTGCCTGGGTAGCTTGTTCCATACATTGAGGGCAGCAAAGGAAAAAGCATAGTGCCCAGTGTCCTTCCTTACTTTAGGTATTATAAATAATATTTACAGGTGATGGGGTGGAGGTTATAGCTATACTCTATTAGAGACATGGGGGAGCATATTCTTGGACCAACTTGAATAAGAAAGAACACCACTGAGGCACCTTATTTTGGGAGGGGCTGTGCCAGTTGAGTTGACTGTAGATGTTGTAGTGGTAGGTGTGGTTGTCCCTGGTTAGGATTATTGCCTAGTAGTAAATATTGCCTGAAATGAATGTCTTTCTTTCTGATGCAGTATGAGGTACTTTTTATGAGGACATTAGACTATCTTAAGTGGGCAGCTAATATAATTTGGAGTATGTGTCTCTATAATGGGCCAGTAAAGTTTATATACAATATATAATGGCCCAGATATTCAAACTGCACCCAAAAAGTGCGCAATAGCAGGAGCAAGCGCAAGTCCACTGCGCCCATGCTCAAGAAGCGCGATATTCAAAAACTGCGGAGGCCAGGATGCACCTACGGCAGATGACTGAATATCGCACCACCTGCGCCATAGCGCAACCAGGGATGTGAAGTTGTGCATATCTGATGCACCACAGCACAACAAGGGATGCTCAGTGGAGCAGTCCAGATGCGCCATAGCGCAACCAGGGATGCCCCCTGCAGCAGGGCAGCAATTCAACAGCACAACCAGGGATGCAGGGGCCCACAACCCATGCCACAGATGGGCAGAGAGCACACAGCAGAACAGACATCGTCCCCCACACCCCATGCACTGCACAACCGGGGGAGAGCTGGAATAACCACCGGCCTATGGGTACCAGCAACCAACCCACAGCCGGGCCATGGTACCCCAGCACACCCCCTGGCAAGCTGTGACTGGCACACAAGGAGGGCCAGCCACCCCATTCCACACCATCCCACCAATACAGAGCACACCCTGCACCACAATCACCGTACCCCCTTCCCAGGAGTAGCGCCCAACAGTGCAGGACACTCTATGCATGCCACCACCCCCAATGTGACAATGCAACCCTGTGCACCACATAGCCATGCAAGGCAGCCCCACCATATGCACCCTGCTGTGGGAGGCAGCAGACAGCAATGCAACAACAGCATACACAGTGCCACCCTGCATGTCCCCCCCAAGGTACAGCTGAGAGACCAACCATGCATCACCACACGAGGTACCCCACATGCAACAGGGCATGCCCCGGACCCCACCACCAGTGGTACAGCAACCTGCACACCCTCCCAAGGGCACATCCCATGCCAGCACTGGCCACAACAGCCAGCACAGACATGCACAGTGTTGCATGGAAGCATGCACCACACAGGATGTAACACAGTGCATGGACAAACAGCCACCCATACACAAGGGCACAGCAACACAGGGACACAGCAGCGGGTCAACCAAGCTACTTGCATGTGGCCACGGCTGACGTGTACACATGGCCAGCACCCCTACATTGCACAGGTGTGCCAGCCACCCTGCACAGGCACCATGAAGCTGTATGACACCAGCATGCTGCTGGAGCACAGGTGACAGACACTGGAGCACATCCCCTGCAACAGGCACAAGCGACAGCATGGAGGGGGGACAACAGTGGAGGCCACAGTGCCACTGGAGGCAGACGTGCACCATACTGGTGATGGAAGGCAACCTGGCATTGTGCCAGGTACAGTTGTTATCCAGCATGGACAGCCACCACTGACATGCCAGCAGACCGTGCATATCACAGACATGCAAGGGTGTCAGCTGCACAGGCCATGGACGGTCTGACAGGGGTGCCTGCACACAGTGCAGGCACCATGGACCACTGCACAAAGGCATCCAGTGCACAGAGTACAACACACAAACCACAGATATTGACTGATCCCCCTGCCCACACCATAGGCGGTTCACCTCTGCACACGCCCATGCGTGCACCACCCCTGATGCCATGCACACCACTGCAGCTGAGCACCTGTAGCCCACTTCAAATCAGAGACCACCCCAGTTGTCATAATAAAATGCATGTATTCAAAAAAAGTAACAAAAAACTATGTACAAGTATTTATAAGGGGGGGGAAGAGCCACATACCAGGTGGGGGCAGGTAAGGGGCAGGGGTGAACATATGGGAGAGGGAAGAAGGGGTGTGAGGGTGGGTCCAGGGGGGGTGTTAGTAGGGGCAAGGAGTTCTCATCATGTGCCCCAGTCCTCCTCCACATGGCGCCTATTTTGTCTCCTCCTCCGCCTCACCCTGTGGCGGTCCATCCTCTGCAATAGCTCCAGGGTCACCCTTGCCACCTGGAGCAGATCCTGCACACCTCTCTCCAGTGCCTGGAGTCACCGTCCACCTAGGACGAGGGAGCAGAGTCAATAAGTGTGACTGTCCAGCCCCCTGCAGCCCACCCATTGTGTATGGCATACAGCCATGTGCCACACACCTGTGATGGTGTACGGCTACCCACAGTGACCGTGTCCACATGACCTGCCTACCCAGGCAGCCACAGCCATGTGAACCACTGCACACACCTACTGCCCATGTTCTGCACAGCACCACCGTGTCCGTACAGTGACTTGGCTATGCAGTGTGAAGGCAGTGCCACAGCCATGTGCCCAGTGCATGTATGGACCACCATTGACGCACTCCCAGACATACAGTGCCACTGGATAGTGCTGACTGTAACAAGTTGCATGCATGGCAGTGGTGTCAATGGATGGTGGCCATGCCCTGCTGCCCACCCAGTTATACAGCATGCAATAGTAATCATGGATGTAAGACACTCACCATCATCAGGTTGGTCCACACGCCACTGCAGACCTTCAGCCCTCCTCTTCTGCTGCTCCTTCATGCGGCGCCTCCGCTCCCTTGCCTGCCTGCATTCTTCTGGCCCTAAGGTGCAAACATGGAGAGAGGAACATCAGTACAATCTGGTATAAAAGTCTCCCCGCCCCCATGTGTGTGAAATCCCACACAGCCATACCCATCCACCCCACACCCCGATACTACCACCGCGGCCAACACTGGATGAACCCCCCCACCATGTGCCAGACACATGCAACCTTGATACCCATATGGACAATAACAGTGTATGGATGGGGCACCTACTTGGCTGTGGCACTGAGGCCCTCCTGGCATATGCCCGTAGGCAGGCAAGCAGGTCTGGGTGCCTGCGCCAGAGGTCCCCGTAATAGTGGCGACACTGCTCCGCCTTGTGTCCCTTACCAGTGGCCTCCTCGAGAGCATCGGCCACCTCCTGCCACACTGCACTCCTGGCCCTGTCGAGGGGTGCATCACCATCTAGAACCCCAGCATGGGGCTCTACAATTGCCACCAGGCTGGCAAGCTCCACCTGGCTCCACATGACTACCCTTTTCTGCGCCATCTCAGCAATGTGATGGAGCCAAAATGGTGCTCAGCAGCACAGTCCTGCCATGTGCAGATGCTGCACGGCACAGCGCTGCCATTCCCTATCATGCTGTCACCGAACAGTGCGATAGTGGTGCACTCATGCCTGATGCATGGCGAATAGGGGCAAAGGTTGGGCACAGGGTCAAGGGCCTCTGGCGCATGGACAGCCACAGCACAATTGGAACCCAATGCGTGTAGCTCGATTGGGTGCCTGTGTGCCACCTCCTGTAGTGGCCTACAGAGCTGTTGCCCCAGTGCACCTACGATGCCCCAGTGCCACAGCACCATATATGTGAACAGTGCAGTAGTGCCACTGGCACAATGGTGGCCGTGCCCTGTATTGCCTTCCGTGAACAGCACATCAGCAGCACAGCAGGTTCCTGCATCATCAACCCGGGCATGCACAGTTAGGTGTGTACTGCGCATGTCACAGAACTGCACCCTTGGCTCAGCACATTCAACACAATTGCGCAAACGCAACAGCGCGATATTCAGCCGGCATATACAAATCAGCTAATCAGCCATTCAATGGTGCAGTCACTGCATTTGCATCCACTTAAAAATGCACCTCGCCTCATTTGCATGCATTGCACTATAAAAATGTCACATTGGGCTGCACTGGCCATAGTCGGCTACTGAAGTCTATTGTGGTGAGTTGCATGCTGTTTGGGACTGGGGACTGTGGTGTTTGGGACATGCATGGGACTGCATAGTCACAGGTAACACCTGTCATTCTCACAGGAGGAATCATTACCTATCATGAGGTGGAGGAAGAGGAACAGAGACATGGGAGGAAGGGGAGGCCGAATTTCACAAAGGCAGAAACAGATGCCCTGTTTGAGGCCTACCTCAACCAGGAGCTGCTGCTCAGTGGATGCCAGGGAACACCAAGGCCCATGCTGCTGCATGGGAGGAGGTGGAACGAGCTGTCAACCTGCATGGCAGCCACCAGCGCTCTGTGCAGGAGTGCAAACAGAAGATGGGCAGGGACAGGCGGAGAATTAAGGAGAAGGTGGCTGCCATCAGGGCAGCATTTGTCTGTGACTGGTGGGGGACAGCCGGTGGTGCAATGCCTGACCCCACAAGAAGAGCAGATTGCTGGCAGCATGCAGCGTTGCACCATCGAGGGTGTTCCCGGTGGTGTATTCCAGACGGATGGTAGCCCATCACTGCATGGTAGGTCCTGGTCTGTCAATGGGGGGGACAGAGTAAGTCACGTACATTAATACTACTGTTTTTCCCTTACAGCTCCTGAGCATCTACATGGGTCAGCGGTGGTGGGCTTCTCCACTTAGGGCAGTTGCATGGAGATGGAGGAGGGTCCATCCACTTCCACAGGCATACGGGGGTCAGGGTGACAGTGGGCCCGCCTGGACGTGCGGACTGATGTTGGTGGAGCAGGTGCAGAGGAGGCTCTGCCTGTGTCACAGCATGCCAGCGTCCATGGATGCCAGCATGCTGAGACTTGGGCTGGTGCCAGATCCATCACTGATGATGATGGAGCTAATGTCATGGGCAGTGAGACATGTGGGCCACAGGATGGCCACACAGCAGGTGGCATCATGGGCATGGCTGTGGGTGGTGCCGCCGTGGAGGCCTGTGTGACAGCACAGTCCCAGCCTGTGCCTGTCTGCACAGGTGGGGCAGCACTGGTGTGTATCCCAGACAGTGGGGCTGTTGCAGCCACTGTGGTGGCACCATTGAGCCCTGGAGTGCAGCAGCCAGAGGAGCAGTATCAGCATTCGGCCAATGGCCATGGGAGTACAGTGTCAGGGGGTGGCATCAGTGCACCACCTGTGGACATGCCCAGGCCTGGCCCTGGTATGCAGCACCCACCCTCAAGGAGTGATGACCATCAGGGCTGCGAAAACCATGAGGGACAACATGCTGATCAGGCAGATGACCTCTTAGATGAGCACACCCGCATACTCCGAGCATCAGTCAATCAGCAGATGCGGCTTGTGGCAGTGGTGGATGCACTGAGTGTGGCTCTGTGCCAGGCAGAGAAGCAGCACAGCAGAGACAATGCTCTGCTCCTGGCAGGGATGGACCAGTTGCGGGAGGATGTGACTGCTGCCATTGACAGGTAGACACAGGCATTCACAGCTGTCATGGCCACAATGGGCACAAAGTTATTTGCCCATGTGTCACAGACACCATGCAGTTCAATGTCCACCCCCCATTCCCGGCATCGTGCAACACCCTCCTTGTCGACACTGGGTTCAGCTGTGGGTATTCCGAGCATGCGTGGCACAGGCATGTTCGGTGTGCTGCAGACCCCTGCATGAGCACAATCGTGTTCACGCAGTGGAACCCCTTGGGGACCGTCGGTGCCACCCCATGAGGCCATTGATCAGCCTGTCACTGCTGGCGGGTCTCGGCGGAGCTGACCACGCATCCATAGCAGCTGTGGCACTGTGGCGCGTGACTGACCTGTCTCCCAGCACGGTTACTGTCTGATGCTGCCCTGTGTGCATTGTGTTGTTCAGCGTGCAGTACATGGGTGGGGTAGCCAGCCCTGCACACACACACACACACACATTCCATCTGCACACCCTCCTGGCTGCTGTCCACTGTGGCGTGTGCATGATGATGCCTGTGTTGCTCTGTCGGCCTCTGTGCAATGGTGCCCAGCATCTGACACATGCACAATGACAGGCAGTGGGCGTGGTGATCTGTGGACGTGTGTGTGGCTTGGGGTGGCTGTCTGGGTCGGTGTGCCTCCTACCCTTTGTGCATGTCTTGTGAGGTGTGTGTCTGTGTGTGTGTGTGTATATGACCGCGTGCTTTGTTAGACCTTGCCCATCCCTCACGGTGTGTGCAGTTCCATGCTCGGCCACTTTCCTTGACAGCATGCACCCCTGGTGTTTATCCATGCATGTTTGTGGGTTGTGCCTTTGCCACTGGTGGTTGCACATGGCCCCATGTCTTACCTGGGTTGGCTGAAGTGCTCCTTTGTGATGGTGTCCTGGTGCAGCTGTGCCAGCCGGATCAGTCGGGGGTCCCATCGCCCAAGGGGGGGCTGCCCATCACCATCTTCACCAGCGTCCTTATCGTCCCCATTGCTGTCCCCCTCTTCAACCTGTACGGCTGTCCCACAGTTGTTGGCCATGTTGTGCAGGATGCAACAGGCCAGGAATAGGCCTTTGAGGGGCTGTACTGTAGGGCACCACCAGACGTGTCCAGGCAACAGAAACATGCCTTCAGCATCCCGAACACCCACTCGATGATACTGCGTGTGGTGGCATGTGCCTCATTGTAGCATTGCTGCAATGGGATCATGGGTCACCGGTATGGTGTGAGCAGCCAGGGACAGAGTGGGTATCCATTGTCACCTGTGTGTAGAGGGTGGAGGTTAGTTTGGTGGTCAGCGTCACCCTGCCTTGGGCCATCTAGGCCAATACCCATGTCACCTCTGACTATGCCCCTCCCAAGCTCTATGTTTTTCCATGTGGTTTGCATACTCACCCACTAAATGGCCAGGGAGATGTCCCCACTCTCGAATCTGTGGCACAGTGCTGACTGGTGCCAGATGAAGACATCATGTGCTCCCTCAAGGTGCTTGGCACAGACATTGATTATGCACTCCCTGGCATCACACACCACCTGGCAGCTGATGCTTGCATAGCCCTTCCGATTGATATATGCGGCCCCTTCAGGGTGGTGTGCGGATGCCACATGGGTGCAGTCTATTGCCCCTAGCATGCCAGGCATATGTGCTACCCTATGGAACTCCTGTATGTTTGCTGTGTGCTCCGCCGGTGTGCTGGGGAAATGGATGTACTCCACAGCATGTGGCAGCAGTGCGCTGAGGAATTGGGTGAGGTGGCATGACACGGCCAACTGGATTATGCCTGTGGTGTCCCCTGTTGGTCTCTGGAAGGTACCCATGGTGAGCAGGCATATGCAAGCTGTCACTTTTGTCTCCACTGACAGACCATGGCTCCGTCGTGTGGGTGCCTGCATCACATCACTGCACAGCTCACAGAGCCACCTCAGAATTGCCCGGTTCAGGCAGTACCAGCCCACGATCTTGGTATCCGTGTACAGCTTGAAGCTGGTGCAGGCTCGGTACTGCCTGTTGGGGGCATACCGCCGACGGACCCTTCCACGGCCGCTCCCCCCTGCTGCCTGCCTTCTCACCCCCCCCACATAACTGCCTCCATCTGGATGGTGGCACTGGCCATGTCCCTGGCTTGTGTTCCCCCTCCCGGCAGCTGTTTCTGTGTTCCCCCTGCTGTCCTGCCTGCTACTTCCCCTGCACCGGGAACACCTTCCTCTGGTGGCCCCAGTGCTGTGTGACACTTCCCCCTTCTGAATTGTGGCTGTGGCTGTGGCTCCTCACACCTTCCCTGTGCCTGTGGGTTCAGGGTGCCCTTTCTCTGTCCTGCCCTGTGTGTCTGTGTTGCCTGTGTGACTGGCTATAGTTCAGCAACATGTGCCTTCCCTGTAGTGTTCTTGTGCCTCTCTCTTGTTCCTTTCTATTTTGGCTCATTTCCACTATCATGCAACTTCCACTTGCTCCCCTATTGCACATGGTGCATGCTTTTGAATATCGCACTGCGCCATTTAGGCATGGTTCCTCCTCCTTCAGTTGTGCATGCATTCATTATCATTGCGCTCTTGCGCAGTGTGATTTGGGGGGTGTATTTGCCTCCCACTGAATATCAAAGAATGGTGCATTTTCGGACTTGCACTGGAGCAACCCTATTGTGCATGGTGCAACCCTTTTGAATATCTGGGCCAATGTATCATTTACTATACCTCATCAGGCAATATCCAGGGGTGGGCTGCTGAAGATGGAGGTGAGGTCTTCACTTCTTTTAATATACCCAAACTAGCATCACAGTGTAGTCACAGCCTTGCTGAAAACCATGGTCCTCATAGTCAAGTTGTCCATGAGCGTTATGTAAACAGGAGCACTGCGCAGAAGTTAGGGCATGACTGGTTTCTGAAAAAATATTCAGACATTGGACTCTCACTGCAGCACACTAACTGTATGAATATTTGGCTGTTGTGATGCAGCACATAGTGATTATGCACTGGGCTTACACAGCACCCAACTGAACATGGTCCACAGGAGCTGAATGGAGAGAGCTCATCCCAAATAGGGAAGTGCCAGACTCCTCTGAGTCTTATCCTGTTCAGACATGTTAATGAATCCATTGGGCATGCTGGGTGCTAAGGGCCATTTACAAGCCCCGTATGGGCTCATTAGCATACAGCACAATACTGCCATGCAGACAGCATGGCAGCACTGTGTGGGGCTGTGCAGATCCCACAGTAACCACTCCTGGCACCCTGTATGACTCCACAAATGCAGTGTGTATGGTTCTAAACTCTATCAATATAGCCAGGCATGTTACATGATGTGTAGGCAAGGTACTCTGACAGTGTAACAGTCCGATACATACCAGACCTACTTAGCAAAAGACATGTTACCACACCATCCATATGGGCATACAGCACAGCCTGTAAACTAACTGCAGACCACTTCAGTCCCCCTTCAGTGTATGTAACAAGATCCCTGTCAGTGGCTAGTGGACTCACCATCCACCGAATGTCTGACCAACCCTCTCCCAACCTGCCTGTTCAGTACACTCCACTCACACCTCTCTCTGCCACTCACCAAAGCCACTGTATGGCTGTAGTGACAATGACTTGCACAGCCCCTCTTTTCACTACCTTGGCTGGTCGTCATCTGAATGACAGGGAGTGATCGTGCACCTACAGTAATTTCTACTGTAAGTGCAGGATCATGCTCTGTCATTCAGATGGTGGCTGGCTGAGGTTGTGAGCAGAGGGCTGTGCCAATCCCCATCTCTGCAACAGTATAGCAGATTCAGTGAGTGAGGGAGAGGGGTAGTATGGTGGTGGAGGGTCCTGAGTGGGCAGATCAGGAGAGGGGTGGGTTGGACATTTTGGGGGGCACAGATTGGGGTGGGAGGTTCACTAGCTACCTGTGGGGATCGTTTCATATACACTGAAGGGGTAACCAGAGTGGTGTTTGGTTAGGAGACAGGGGTATGGTTTTGTTGTATGCCGACATGGATAGTTTGGTAGCATGCCTTTTGCTATGTACTTCTTGTATATATCCAACTGTTATACTATGTGGGTATGTTAAGTACACATTGTGTAATTTTATTAACTGTATTATGGAGTATAGTACCATACACACTGTTATTGGGGAGGTCAAACAGGACACCAGGGGAGGCAATCGGGGGATGGAGAGACTGCTTAACACCATAGATGCTGGCATTAATGTGTGTGTGTGTGTGTGGCAGTTGGTGGGGCTGTGCATAGGGATAAGAGTAGGGTTTTGGCATTGTTTAATAGAACTGCAATAGAGGCTTTTTAGTGCTGCCGACACTGCTGAATATATTGTACCACTGTGCCCAGTATGCATGATGGATCCCATATTTTTATGAGTGCAGTAATATATTCTGCATGATTGTGCTGTTGGGTCAGCACTACACAATGGGTGTCTTTGAATGTAGCCCCTGCCCAGATGTTTCATACTATTCTCGGTAAGGGCAACACTAACATGGTTAGTGCCACACCAACCATTTAAATGCCATTTGTTTTCTGGTATTTATTTTCATTCAAATTAGCCCTTGCTAGTATTTGAGTTGCAGTTGTAATGTGTAAACAAAAATAACCACAGTTTATTTATTTATTTGAAAATTGGCAACAGGGAAAGGCACACTAAGCTGAGGCTCATTTCCAGGTATGACCTGGGGAGGAAGGGGACAGGGGATACAAAATACATAGCACAGACACAGTTCACAGTTACAATACATTGAAAGAATGATGTGATGAATACAGGTATAACTGCAGCATGAATAAGCTAGGCCAAAAACAACAATTAGCCACAACTAGGGGCACTTTCCCACCAAGGAGCAGCAAATCCATATCAAGTATTGCTCTACTATGATTTACCAGAATTTCTGTACATGCATATGGAGGTACAGAAAAAGATGGATTAAGCTAAACAGCTGCACAGCTGTCTTGACATTTGACATACCTCACCTAGAAAAAGCAACAATGAAAAGTCTTTCCTGTGCAGATTGCTACCTACAACTCATGGGAAATGAAGTGGAATAACTGTATCACTGAACCAATTCATATTGTTTACAAAATAAGTATTGAGTTATTTTACCAGATGCTGGGATTGATTTTTTCCCTCTATACTGCCGTTGACTATAAATAAGTTTCAGGGCAATTGCATCTTTATGATTTCCATATTTCCCCTTATCTCCCAAGACCAGCTGTCTCATAACAAATTGTTCCTATTTGTGATTTCAATAGTCAGAATTATGAAAGGTTTCTTTCCCCCAATGCAAACAAAGTAATTTTAACTTTTGATTAAACAAGTTGCTTTTACCTTGGTTTAGGAGGCAATGGCATTTTGAGTAGCTATGACACTGTTTCTTTCTATGAATTATCTCTAGTTTGCTGTTGGCTACTGGTTCTTTTTTCAGTGTTTTGGCATTAAACTACAACACAGAAAAAAAACTTGAAAACAATGGGTACTATGGCTGCGACAAAAGTGAAACAAACACTTGCAACCTTGCTTTTCCTATGTATTTCTAACCAATTTACTGTATTCCCCTCAAGCGAGACATATTTACAGGTTTGCTTAGATTACTTTTGATAAATAATCAGTTACAGATTACTGATTTCTGACTCAGAAAAAAGTTGAAGAACTTTACCAGCAGTTTGTGAGGCAATGGGCAACACTCATCAAGTCTCTTACTGAGTGATACTTGAATTGTACATGCCTAAGCGTACTTCATATACTTGGTCTATTGCCACATCTCTTTGCCTGTTGTTCCTTATCTCAGTTCTTCCTTAATTCTGGGTCATGCTGTTCTCCCATCTATGTTCCGACTTCTGCGCTGGTTCATCTTATGCTGCATGTTCTGTGTCTGTTTCTTTTAACTGCACTCACACAGTTCTTCAGCTGTCTTCTCTCTCATTTACGTCATGGCTTGCCATAGTTGGGCTACTGCTCTGTGTCCTGCTCATGCCTTGGTCCAGCTGTGGGGGTTCCTGTGGACTTAGCTTTGCTCCAAGGTCCTTCACCATCTGCCTGCTTCTCCCCCACTTGCAGCATGCCCTTTCTTCCAATGGTTTTCTCCACAGAGACTGGGGTGTTGTAGCTCCCTGCTCTTGGGCTTTGTTTTGGGCCCTGTGCTGCCCTCTGGTTGCTGGATGTGCTGCTGCTTCTGGTGCATTTAGTTGGGTGCACACTCCTGCTGTCTGTCTATGCAGGAGTTCTACCTGTTACCTTTCAGTGCCCCACTCATCCAGCTGCCTCCCCTCCTCTCTTTCCTGTTCCTGACCCTTGTCCTCCAAGCTGCCTGTTTTCTTACCCCCTCCTGTTGCTGGTCCTTTTCTACCTCAGCTGCTCTCCTCTTCCCCTGTCTAGCACCCAAGTCTCTGCCTGCTTTCCAAACCTGTGCTTCACTCCCCACCTTATGCCCCCTTTCCTGCTTTACTATTATACTGCATCTGATCCATCACTGTTCTCTCGGACCCTCATTAGCATGCTACCTACATGGAAATTCCCACTTCTTATTCTCATCATGCTAACTATCATGGCTTCCATACTCAACTGACCTAGACAATATCCCCCCTGTAATTCAATCAGCCATGGCTCAACGTCCCTTACTTCCCTATGTCAGCAATATGGTCTATTTATCTTTTGTTCCTCAAGGGCTGTGCCATGTGCCTTCAGCCCAGGAGGTAGATGTACCTGCTCTGCTTCAATAAATTCTGCATCCTGGGTGAAGGGCCCTTGCCAAATGGGTATCCCTTTAACTATACAAATAAACCTGGTGGCATTTATTGACATCCTCATTGTCTGTTCCCCAGAACATTGAAGGTAGGACTCTTGCTATGGGGGCACACTTAGCTATGTAAGTTTATTCATTGACAAATCATGGTGTAATTTTATGACGTCCTGCCTCTTGAGGATGGAACCCTTTCTGTGTAGGGCTCCATGTGGCTATGCAGATCAACTCAGTGACACTAGCTATTTTACATTGTCTCCTGTGCCTTGAGGGTTAGACCTTTGTTTTCAGCATTTCTTTAGCTTTGCTGATTGCCTTGGCATAATCTTTCAAAGCAATCCTCCAAGTGGCTGCCTATGGCCTGCATGGTGTCATCCATATTTCCCTTCCATTATTCCCTAGTTTATCAGCAAGTCATAGATCAGCCTTCTCAGACACTAGGTCAGTCACATGCCATCCAGTAGTTTCTGCTGTCCTCATCTCTGTGCCATGAGTCTAGAACCCTCTACACTTATGGTGGAGGACCCTCTGGCTGTGTAGATCAAGTCAGAAGCACCTCATAGCATTATCCCATAAAAGGGGCACAGAGAAAGCCTTCCAGTATAAGCTCTTCTCCAGAAGCTGATTTCAAATTCAGCAATGAAAGGAGCTGGCCCATCTGTGCAGCGGTGGAATTTCTACTTGTGACGCCGATGATCTAGGTTCAGGAACAGACCTGGGAGTCAGAGGGCTGGCCGAGGGAGAAGATTGAGTGCCCATGAGACTGCTCTCCTTCTCTGTGGGGGAGGGGGGAAGAGTGTCCGGTGTTTCGTTGCCCCCTGGCTAAGACTGGGGTGCCATACAGCTGGCACCTGCTCCCACATGTTGGTGAGCAGGGCAGATGCTGATCATCATTGCACATCACCACCCTGGGGCAGCAGCAAAAAGGAAAATTGCCAACCCTTGGCATGATGCTCCTGCCCTACCACCATCCTCCACTGCCTTACATGTCCACTGGGGGGTTCCCCTCCCATGGCCCAGATCCTGGGCTATTCAGGGATGTCCGACAGTTACCAATGGTAGAAAAAATCCCCCTTGTGGCCCCACTCAGTGGGGTAAGCCTGAACAAGGGGAGGACACAGATGGGGCATGGGAAGACCTCCGAAGGGAGGATAAGGGGTCATGGTTCCAAAAATCTAAATAATTCAGCAATGAACAAAACCATCATACATAATAGCCCAAGACAAGATGGATGGATGGTAACAAAATCTTTGGTTCCCTAGAGGTTTCCTCCATGGAGTGGAGGTTATCTCTCCTCCATGCTAAAGGTCACTGTGAGTTGGAACTGGATGGTAGTCCTCTGTTTCAATCCTTACATTCCCCATCTCAGTACTATTATCTCTTCTAGATGCTGCATCAGTTCTAGCTATGGGAAGTAAGTGATTGTCTGTTATTTTATTTGCAGTTTTAGGCCTTCTTCCCTAAGGTACTGTATCTTTGGTCTAAGGGAGCTCATCCCTGTGACACTTCTAGGGACAGAAACTTCCTCAAGTGGTTTCCTGTTTATTAATGGCACTATAAAAGGGTGTCATTCCCTGTATGAAATGCTTAGGGAGCTTAAGCCAAAGTTTCAAACACGTTTACATGCACTCTATCTACAACTTACCAGTTTACCTTAGTACCCTTCTTCAAATAATTTGCCTCCCAGCATCATTCCGGTCCTATTAAGCCCTGCCAATGTTTTCCTGATTTCCCTAAGCATTCATACATAAGGTTCCCAGTGGCCCTTTGAATGAATTGCAGATTACTAGTTACTGACTCAGAAAAGTAATCACACTTGCCAAAAAAAGCAAGATCTTTGCAAGTATTTTCGTTGGTTAGGATAGGAACTCTATTTATATAATGCTCCTTCCCAGAGGCTCAGAGCGCTTAACAATATTAAAAATATGCATAATACAAAATAACATATGATCCTCATGAAGCAGAGACTAATTCAAATTCCATTTTATCCAACCAGTGACATGCAATATATTAATAAAACAAATTAATAAAATAACAGATCATAATTCCAAAACACAACAAATAGTCAGTAGTTTAATCAGTTAATCAATCAGCAGGGGTAATTTCAACATGGTAGGATAAATGCTGGTGTATGCAAGGTACTTGCAGCATTTTATGTGAGAATTATATGCCAGAAATATGTAAGGATTGAAATATTTTCCTAGCATGAAAAATTAATACAACAAAAATTTTTTGCCAATATTGTGAGATACAAGAACAATGGTGTGTGAGGTTATTGAACTACAGTATTGATTTACAGTACCTGTTTTACGTTCCCAATGTTGGGCTAGAACCTATAACCTTCTTGCCCCAGAGGATGGCATTCAACTTACTGAGCCACTGACACCATGTTGTTCACATTTCTTGTGCAAAACTACATAAACAGGTGCACAATCATTAATCTTGATCAATTCTTACATATTTCTTTCATTTTTAAAAGGAAATGTCTTTATTTTATTCCCAACATTTTTGATTTGAATGCATAAGACCACTCTTACAATTCTTAAAGTGGTCTCCCTGTCACTATTAGCATACACCTGAAGTCATAATACTGTACTCTACTTGTGGCATTGCAGTCATGATGACCATGGCTAATTATGATGTAGATATGAATTCAAGTTGATGATATGAAACAGAGGTAGATAAACTGTTTTTATACACATTTCCTCAGTAATGACAGGAAGAAGAAAGCTAAGAAAGACACTATAGGGGCATGGTAGTGCCTCTGTACTTAGGGCTGAGTAGGTTGTTTAATGTTAAAGCCCAGTTTTTGCACCTTAATAAATTTGGTGCCATTTGACAAAACAGCCAAATATTTAGTAAGTGTAGTCAAGATGTTGTAGTTTCAAGATGTGAAAAGTTTCTTGATGGCATCTTGTTTGATATTTGAGAAGCGGAGCACAGTAAAATGGAAATAAAACACATTTGGTTTCCATGTTCTTAACAATGGGTATTTTTTGCTGTCTCCTATAGCCTAGATGGTGTGGAATTTTTTCATTACATTTTCCAGTTTGAAGGGGCCCATGCCAAGGGTGTGCATGTGGAAGGTTTTGTGAAAAAATATTGTATGGTTCCAGAGTTATAACAATTTTAGGAGTTAATATCCTGATGTGAATGGTGAAAAAACAAAACATTTTGATTGCTTATTTTCATGATTTACCGCACGAATGCTAAAAAATGATTGTGGATGCTTATTTTCATGATTTACCTCACACAAACGCTAAAAAATGATCGAGGGTGCTTATTTTCATGATTTAACTCTCGAGCTGACAAAAATACTGATCATGTTGGCAACCATTTTTTCTTATTTTAACTTACAAACATTAAAATGCATAACAATAATCTCTTTTTAAAGACACAAACACCTGAACTGTGTTAAAAGTGACCCTTTTAGCTGGACACTGCAGTTTGTTTCTTTAAAAACTTGCAAGAAATACCTTTTCTTGGCACCACAAAATGTAGGGTGCCCAGCTTACCAAGAGGCTCCATTCACATGTGTTCTCTGTATGAGTATAGCATGGCTTTCTTCAGTTCTATAGCCACAGCTGGAAAACATGCTGCAGCATGTAGTGACAGTAATGAGATGCTGATCCCCTGTTCTGCCTACCTGTCTGTCTCGCTTTTTCCTTGTCTATCTGTCTGTCTGTCTATCTCTATCTGCAGTATCTGTCTCTATCTATCTATCTATCTATCTATCTATCTATCTATCTATCTGTTAAGCAGACCAAGTTGTTCACCCCTGGCACCACTTCTTTCTCCTCCATCCTCTCCAGTTCACCCACCTGCCCTTCTAAATTTTTTTTTATTTATATATATTGTATATTTTATAAGTGGACCTAGGTTCCCACACCTGGTACCACTTTTCTTGACACCCCAGGTCACCCACCACCTTTCTCATTTTCTGGGTGGTGGAACCAAGATGCCCCCCCCCATGCTGCAGAACTGTTGCCAGCTACTGGGGTGCCCAATTCTCTGTGTCAGAATCTCAGAGTCCCCTGAAAAGAAGAAAACAGTCCCTTATTTTTATAACCTGCAAAAAAGAAAACAGTCCCTCAGTGATCTGACCCCCACTCCAACCTCCCACTCAGCTCCCACATCCCCATACTCCCACACCCCACATATACCCTCACTCACCTGAAAATGTCCCATGGTGAAGGTCTCCTCTCTGATTGAAGACATGTCTTGCTGATGGAACCGCCGACGGCAATATGAGAAACTAAGGTAAGTGCAGTTCAATGTATTTCCATGGGGTTTTGAACACTGATGCAAAACATTCCCATTTTTGCATATTTTGACCCCAGTTTTCAACATGGCCTATTTGGGATCCCATCTCATGACCAATGGTGGTGGAATTATGCAAATCAGGCCTAAAAGGTGATTTTGCAGATGCTTGGTGAAATCACCTTTCGGCAGGATTTGAACATTTCATCAACCTTGTTCATTAGGTGGACTTATAAAAAGGCTATGTTGAAATGTGGAGTCAAAATATGTAAAAATGGCAAAGTTATGTGCATTCGTTGAAATTTTACTATGCTCACTCATAACTTTGGTAATTTTATTTTATTTAGTTTTTGTTAACCCGGGTAGGTGTACTAGCCATAATAATGACTATTTTCAGGCATGACCCAGGAGGATACATGACAGTACATCAAGACACCACACAATTTCAAAATAAGGTGATAGTGGTTGAAGGATACAGGAGAAAAAACACTTAGGAATAGGCATATGTTACAGTGCCAGTGGTAGGCCAATAACAAAAACAATAAGTACAACTGCACATAGTACAAATACGTTGAAATCCATATCATAGTTTAGATTCAATTAAACAATAGCAATGTTACAAAATACCTGAGTAAGTAACAAGATAGGTCAGTGTGATACAAAACAGAAACCCCACATTTTCAACATAGACATTTTTGCAGGGCCAGTCCACATTAATGTCTTCATATGAGGCATTGCAGAGGGGCTGGAGGGGAAAGTGTGTCTATTTGCAGATGACACAAAGATCTGCAACACAGTAGATACACTGGAGGGTTGGAAAGGATGAGAAGAGACCTGGGTAAGCTAGAAGAATGGTCAAGGGTGTGGCAGCTGAAATTTAATGCTACAAAATGCAAAGTAATGCACTTTGGGTGCAGGAATCCAGGAGAAAAGTATTCAGTGGAGGGGTGTGTGGTGACAACCACCAAGCAGGAAAGGGATTTGGGGGTGATTATAACAGATGAACTAAAGTGGGCCACTCAGTGTGAGAAAGCAGTAAGAAAGGCCAGCAGTATGTTGAGAATGCATGGGGGGGGGGCATCTACAGCAGAAAATGAGACATTATGATGCCACTTTACAGATTACTGGTGAGGCCTCATCTGGAATACTGCATACAGTTTGGGAGGCCGCACTTCAAAAAGAACATAGACAAAATGGAGATAATACAAAAAAGGGCAACAAAGATGGCACAGGGTTTGCATCAGATGACATATGAGAAAAGACTAGTAGATCTCAACATGTATTTGCTGGAAAAGAGAAGGGAAAGGGGGGATATGATAGAGACTTTTAAATACCTCAGGGGTTTAAATAGGGCCCAGGAGGGGAGCCTTTTTCAGAAAAAAGAATGCTCAAAATCAAGGGGCCATGATATGAGGCTGGAGGGAGGCAGAATCAGGCTGTATGTGAGGAAATGCTTCTACACTGAAAGGGTGATGGATGTCTGAAACAGCCTCCCCAAGGACGTGGTTGGTGTGCAAACAGTGAAAGCATTCAAGAATGCATCAGATAGGCATAGGGGAACCCTAGTGACAGCAAAAGGGTAGTCAAGAGACACTTGGGGGGGCAGGGAATAGGAAATATGGGCAGACTAGATGGGCCTGACATCCTCATCTGCCATCAGATTCTGTGCATCTATGTATCTATGTACCATACAAATGTGATAGCTGACAGTCTTCAAATCCTGGCCAAAATGTGTTTTTGCACCTGTCACATGGAATGATGTTTTGGCAGTGTGGAATGATGCTTCCAAGGGGATTTGAACATTTTCACCTACTGGGTTCATGAGGTGGAGTAATAAGAAGGCTATGCTGAAAATTTGGTGTACAAATATGGGAAAATGCTTAGGTTATGAGTGAACATTGCAGTATTGCAATGTTCACTCATGACTTTAATCATTTTCAAAATTTTGACTCCCTTCTGTAAACACAGCCATTATTCCACATCACCTCATAAATGTGACATGTCATTTTTTTAAATCCTGGATGAGACATATGTTTGCACTTCTGGTGTGAAATTACATTTCAACCAATATACTATAAGCGGGTACAGTACATGTCATGTATATAAGGCGAATCATAAAATGATCAGGCTGTTGGTTAAAAAGGATCTGCAGCTTATCCTCTAGGTAGGGAAATGGGCAGACTAGGTGGGCCAAGCAGTCCCTATCTGCCGTCAAAGTCTATGTTTCTATGAAAATTTGGGGTCAACATTTAAAACAAATATATAATTGTTAACAACCTTTGTGTCTTGGCCCCAGCAAGTATGCTTTGTAATCCTGTGCTGGTGAGCTAAATTTTGGGGTGAGCTCAGTGACCCAGCTGGATGGGGTAGGTTGGGGGTATGGCACTGTTATGCAACACACCCCCAGTCATGGAATGAAAGGTGTAGGGTTGTCCACACATGCCTGGGTACCATATTGTGAAGCACTTTTCCATCCGTGGGTGGAAGAGGGCCCTGTGCATCGGCTGACAGATTCACTCTTTCCCCTGTACATCTGTATCTGAGGCCACATGAAAGTATAGGGAACACATGGCCCTGCACTTCTGCAGCCTACCAGACAGCCCCATGAATTCTTCATATCCATTACTGCATTGAAGTGCAGGGCCTCACAAGGATCCTGTACATCTGTAGGTGGAAAGAGTTTTCCTTTGGTGTAGGGCAACTGGATCTGTGTCACCTGCATGGATGAGGATATGATTCCTCTGTCTCAAAATGTAAGGAAGTTCTTTGCAAAAAATTTGTTGATGCACCAATTAAGGTAACTTAATGCCACAAAAGCAGGGAAATGTGGCATTAGAGTTTCCAACCCTAACTCTCCACCACCAACCCATGCAGTAAAAGGAAAAAAAAAGCAAACATTGGCACACATGATCTCCTTTCTCCACATAGGGCTCACAGGGCCCTGCGTGGAGAAAGGTACAACAAACTGTGTTGGCAACACATACTTCTCTACCTTTGAAGATTGTATAAATAGGAGGTACTGCTGTGGACCTATAACTTGTGTTTAGGACTAGAGGCTATGGTCTGGGGGTGAGCATTTGGGTTGACAACCCAAAGGAAGACCCCATCACTGCTTCACCAAGACTCCAGAGACCCAAAACCCTAATGTTTTTTTTCTTTTGCTGCTTGGGGGGTTGGGGTAGGGTGTTATGGTTGGAAACTCTAACTACCACATTTCCCTACTTGTGTGGTGTTAAGTTACCTAACTGGTGCATTAATAAAGTTTTTTTTCCAAAGAATATACTATTAACTGAATAGTACCTAAATGGTCTATTTCTTTAATATTTTAATCAGGCAAATGCAGCTTTCCCAGCTCAGAGTGTACCTAACAATTTGTACCAGCACTATGAAGACATGCAATGTTACCTGTATGTATACACAGTAGAGCAAACTTCTTTGCACAGTTCTTACAAAGTGTCATTACTATGTACCATCATTTTAAACTCTACAATTTATTTATGCTTGCATGATTCCACTCACGTAATACAATAATGAATTTTTAACTTGCAAATTTCTTGATTAGTGTTAACACAAACTGTGTGATCTTGCAAAATTCTTGTGTGTACTTGCAATAGATTTGCATTTATTCATGCAAGAGAAATGAGGGTTTCTGTAGCTGATAAAATTCTGTTACAGTCATCCAATGAGATTGCTATAATTCTGACATTAAGTTCATTTTCTTATGTTATTCTTACAAATCATGCAGGATCAGTCACAAACTTTACATGTTTTTAGTATACTGATTACAGAATACTTTGCTTGAGTAATCTAGTACTGATTACTTTGGATTACTCATACCAAAAAGGTTAAATCATGCACTATAAGTGGCTACTTAGTTGGTTTGAAGCCAATAATTGTAAGCATTGCATTTTAGTGAGTGACTCAGCTGGCAGCAGTCTTGCCTCTTGACCAGAAAAATCAGATGGTTGTGGGTTCAAGGACTGTAGCAAGCACTATTGCTAACAGTGAAAGAAGCAAAGGCAGCTCAGGACCCATGGTGCATCATTTTTGAAGCTGCTAAGTAGGAGACTGCTTTACCCTACTGTTGAAATTTGCACTAATGCTGAACACTATTGCCTCATGTACTGTATGTATGTATGTTTAACATAATGTATCATTTTTGTCTCCATTATAGGATACTAATGCATTAGGAAGCACTAGATTAGTATCTTACCAGTCACCAGCTCTGTTGCAGCATCATCGTTTAGGAGATATTGTATTCTGACAGATGTGATCTTGAAAACAGCCTATTTTCAAAAATGTTTTTATGCTTTCTTCCTGTCTCTTTAAGCTCACCAATATTTAAGAAATGTATGTGAGAGAAATCCATGTGTCTTGACAAAGCACCCCTGTGCAAAAACATTGAGGCTTTTATGCATAGATCAGCTTGCTGCATTTGCACTGCTCTGCAACTAATGTGTCATTAGCATATACACCTGTGGCTTCAAGTGCAGATTTGTTTGCCTTCTCCTAGTTCGTAACTTCAAAAATGATCTGCCTTTGTTTGTTTCACTGTTAGCTATTCCAGGCTAGACTCGGACCTACACTGCCATCTGCCTTCAGCATACAGAAACCATGGTGGGTTGTCAACAGTGCGGGAAACGTCAGCTGCAGCAGCCGATCCAACTCCCAGCTCTTTTCAAACCTCATTTGGGAATGTTGCTACACAAGATGCAGCCACTGAACTGACCTGCCTGTGAAAGGTGAAGTGCGTGACAGACCTTTGACCATCAAGGAAGAATTTATCCAATATGAAAGAGCTGCTTTTAAAATCAGATGTCTAGGGTGGCAACAGGCAACACTAGAAAGGTACATGGTAGCAGGTTCGGTACCAAGGGACCTAGCTTGAGTAATGGAAAGGCTATCAGAGGATTTGAAAGGCAAAGAGAGGGAGTTCAACAATTTTTTAAGCCCTGCTGAGTTTGATACTCTTAAAGCTCAGTTAAACCATACTATGAAAAACTTTGACAGGAAAACAAGGCATTTAAAGAAGAAAAAAAGTGGCTTACAGGACTACCAGAATATTTGTATCTTTAACTGGAAGCAATTTGAATGCCATCAGAATCAAACTCAAGCAAAAACAAATCCTTATGCCTTCTTCAAGGGACAGCAGTCAAGTTCCCATCCTCAGCCTTATATTATAGGCAGTGACACGGACACAGCATCCTCTTTTTGTGACAGGATTATCTCACATTAGAGGAGAGCCCATCTCTTCAGCCAAAAGGTGCAGCCTCCAATCTCCTTTTGTTATCCAAACATACAAGAGGGGTGAAACACCTATCAGTGAGGTCAGAGGATCAAAGGTAGATGCCAGTACAAGCAGAAGAGGTAGCCAAGGCAACAGAGGAGGATGGGGAGACAGAATCAGAATTAATATGGCTCTCCAACATTATTAACCTGTCTTCATATCAACGTTTTGCACAAGAACTATCAACATTGAATAAGTAAGTCCAGAGAACTGGTGTGCACAGTGGACTAAACCAGGTGCTTCATGAAAGTAACTAGCCCACAATTATCATTTACAGTAAGTCCAGAGTAGCGAAGCACTCACTGGAGATTCCAGCAGTAGAGTCAATTCAAGTTTGAATGAATATCCAAAGTCGGTAGTTTGTTTCCAAGCTGTTTTGTTACTGAAAAGGTTTGCACGATTTGCAAGCGTGTAGCAACCTCCACACTGACCCCTGCACTTTGACCAGAGGTCTTCCTTAGGGGACTGACATTCATCCCAACACATAGATTGGACCACTTCAGTACTTTCACTGATCTGCAAAAATCTGCAAGAAATCTCAAATTCAAGTACATCGCTTTCACTGACAACATGTGTCATCCAGCTCTTGAACCCCAGCTGGGAGAAGAATCTTCAGTATGGGCTTCATCCATAGTTGGTAAACAGTATTTTACAAATCAGGAAGGAGTGCAACATTTTTGTCCATGCTCTTCTTACATATCACACGTGAATGAAGCAGCTGGAGTTTTTGTCACAGTATATGAGTGGGATCTGCAAATGCTTGTGAGTGAAGAACAAAGTCCCTCATTTGTAAATATGAATGCAACAGAAATGGGCATTACATAAGCCCTAAGTAATAATGCCAACATCACCGTCAAACCACCAGACAAAGGGGGCAGTATAGTTGTCAAGGAAACCAGCAAATATATTAAGGAAGTCCACATATTACTGTATGCTTGAAGAGCTGCTGATGCCTCAAAGATAACTTTGAGAAACATAATATTTAGGTACAATTTAACTTGCTTTCTATACGTATCATATAGATTTCTCCTCCCCATTATTTATTACTAAAGAGATTTGCATAAAGACATGCTCTTTATCCATATGAGTTCATCTGCCTCTTTAGCTTACTTCCTACCTCATGTCATAATCCTCTGTTATGACATCACAATCTGTTGCCATGGGAATAACTGTGATGTCACAAACAGAGCATTATGATCTCAGGTAGGGAGAAAGTAATAGAAACAGATGAACTCTTCAGGAGAAAAGATCCTGTTTTCCTGCAAATGACCTCAATAATAATAATGGGGAGGAGAAATAAAGACCTAATGTGAAATGCATGCTGAACTGTGTCCAAATATTAAAATTTGTTAAAGTTCTCCTAATAGTGTCAGCTGCTTTTTAACTGTGATCCTACTATGACTTTTAAGAAGACTATTGGTGCTTATGTTATTGGGCACATATGGAGGACTGGATAGATAACAATACAAGGGATTTTCTCATAAAATCCTTTCCTGTTCTCCAGACAATATATGTGCTCCCCAAGGTGCATAAGAGCCTCGAAGCACTCTCAGGGAGGATCACTGTATTGGGCATTGACTCCTAATGGAATCTCTTGATTTATATTGATTATTTTATTAAGGTATTTGTATCTAATATCAGGTCATACATAAAGGGTACCACTGAGGTTTTAGGTGTTTTGTAACATATCCATATCGAGGAGGGTAATCTTCTGGAAACCCTCAATGTGGAGGCAATGTATCACAATATACCATATTCAGAGGGCTTTCAACAATACACACATATTTAAATTGTGCAGACCCTGGGAGAATGCCCATCCACTGAGATGTTGGTGGATCTAGCCAGATATGTGCTTGAATGTAATTGCTTCTGTTTCCTGGGTGATTACTTTCTCCAAGTGAGTGGGATGGCAATGAGTGTGACCTTTGCACCTAAATTTGCCAACCTCTACTTTGGCCTATGGGAAGAGAGGGTAGTTTACAATGTGGATGGTAAGTAACCCCTACTGGAACATGCTTCTTTATGGCATGGCATTATGACCTCCCTGTGTCTGCTACTACAGCACGTCACTGTCATGATGTCGGGATAAATACAAGCTGTATGGATCATCTGTGGTGGGGTGCCCCCTTCAACAAAGGGAGGGGTAGGATTGAGGTAATCAGGTGTAGAAGGCACACTGGGCATCGATGGGATCTTGGGAGAGCTGAGACATATTTGGTCCCCATCCCCAGGGATTCCATCAGACCGAGTGGGCAGGTAGTCAGAGGGGCTACACTCTCCGCCAGTCCCCTGAAGGCAGTGCTATGCAATGCCAGATCGATTAGGAACAAGACTGTCATTATTGCAGACCTGATTTCCTCAGTCGATCTGGCTTGCATTACT
The DNA here is from genome assembly GCA_016271365.2 of Neoceratodus forsteri. Lineage (NCBI taxonomy): Eukaryota > Metazoa > Chordata > Ceratodontiformes > Ceratodontidae > Neoceratodus > Neoceratodus forsteri. The sequence continues at coordinate 84,455,928 of CM057453.1, forward strand.
GAGACCTGGGTGGGTGATGATGCCAGCCCAGTTCTAGAGGCAGCAGTCCCCCTTGAAAATACGGTAGTGCGTTGCCCTCCAGAGTAGAACGCAGGGGTGGGGGAGTGGCCATCTGTTTTAGATCTGAGCTTGGCTTCTCTGTGCACCTGGTGGGAAAACTGGGTTCATTTGAATGTGTGGCTGTATATGGAGTTCTGGGCACAGGCTGTAGGATTCTCCCCTTGGGCGGCGGGTGAATTCCTACAGGAAGTAGCCAATTTTGTCATCGGTGAAATGTTGGGATGCCCCCAGTGTTTGACCCTGGGGGACTTCAACGCCTGTGCCGATGATGAATCATCCAGGCTAGGTTACAGCTTCCTAGACACATTGTCATCTCTGGGCCTGACACAGGAAGTTTCCTCTGTGACCCACCAAGGCGGCCATAAATTGGACCTAGTTTTCTCACTGGGGCTTGAGGTTACTAACCTTAAGACTGATTGGGTTATTTGGTCTGATCACTGCACTCTGAGGTTCTTGTTTGAGGTCCCTCCGAGAGCCCTCCCCCTGCAGAGATGGTCAGCTACCGTCCTTTGAGGGATTTGACCCCGGAGAGATTTCTGGTGGCAGCTGACCCATCTAGTGTGGCTAGTGCATGCATTGGGGGTCCAGATGAGGTTGTTGCCACCTATAATAGGGTGTTGGCAGCTACTCTTGACTACCTTGCACCAACCAGTATATGTCCCAGATCCTCTCACTTGAGGTCCCGTTGGTTTGACAGTGACCTCAAGAGGATGAAGACCATGGGTCAGAGGTTGGAGCGCTGCTGGTGGAAGTCTGAGCTGGAGATGGACAGACTTGTACTGCACTCACATTATACTGTGTATCAGGGGGCAATCACTCATTAGAAGGCAGAGTTCCTGTCCATAGAGATTGCTGCTGGGAAGAATTGACAAACTGTGCTTTTTCAGAATGTGGACAGGCTCTTAAACCCAGCCTGTCTCCAGTCAAAAAAGACCTTTCTGATGCTCTTTGAGAAGAGTTTGCTCTTCTCGAACAGAGTGTCCACCATCTGGCACAATGTTCTGCCAATGAGCCCTTCTATGGCCTACAGTGATCATCTGGGTCACCCGACGAGCACTCCAACTAGTTGGGGTGAGTTTAAACCAGCGGAGGTGTCAGAGGACATCGGGGTTGTCTCCAAGTTAAAGCACACATACTGTGAACTGGACCCAGTGCAGACTCGTTTCTGGATGAGATGTGTTGACACTGTTGGCCCGGTGTTCACCTTGATTGTCCAGTGCTACCTGTCAGAGGGGATTGTTCCAGATGCCTTGAAGGATGCACTGGTTCGTCCCCTCTTGAAGAAGTCATCTTTGGACCAAGACGTCAAGGCGAATTACTGTCCCATCTCCAATCTCCCATTTTTAGGGAAAGTTGTTGAGAAGATTGTGGTGCAGCAACTTGAGGAACACCTTGTGACTTTCAATCTCTATTAGCCTTACTAGTCTGGTTTTCATATGAGGCATAGTACAGAAACCGGACTAGTCTGGGTGCAAAATGACCTCCTCAGGGCCAGAGATCTGGGGGAAGGGACAATTCTTGTCCTCCTAGATTTCTCTTCAGCCTTTGACACAGTAGACCATTGTGTGTTACTCGACTGTCTGAGGGGAATTTTGTGGACACACCGGCTCTGTCATCTGCTGGTTTGAGTCCTACCTCACGAATAGGAGGCAATGGGTAGTGATGGGAAATTTCTCCTCCTCCCCTAGCCTATTGTCATGTGGAGTACCTCAGGGTTCGGTCTTGTCACCAATGCCATTTGCTGTGTATATGCTGCCCCTGGGTGAGCTCATTAGGAAATATGGCTTGGGTTTTCATTGCTATGCTGATGATACCTGGCTGTATTTTTCCTTCAACCCTGGAACATCCAGTGCAGTGGAAGTACTAAACAACTGCCTCATGGAGATCAACAATTGGATTGCCTCCAGCTGGTTGCAACTGAACCCTGATAAGACGGAGGTACTGGTGGTAGAGTCGAACAGAGGATGGAATAGGGTGGCCTCTGGTGCTGAAACCTATTAGTTCCTGGGATCTGTACCATTGAAGGCCTCCTCTAGGGTGTGAAACCTTAGTGTGACCTTTAACAGTGGTTTGACGCTTGAATTCCAGGTGCCATCCATTGTCCAGACCAGCTTTTACCATCTCAGGAATATCGCCAGGGTCAAGCCCCTAGTTCCATCAATGGACCTCCCCACCTTAGTACATACCTTTGTGACGTCCAGAATTGATTACTATAAAGTACTCCTCCTCAGAGTCTTGGGGGGTAACCTCCGCTGGCTGCAGCTGGTGCAGAATGCAGCTGCCAGGCTGTTGACTGGGCATTCAAAATTCTGCCACATAACCCCAGTGCTGTGTGCACTGCACTGGCTGTTGGTACAGTGGAGGATACTCTTCAAGGTGGGCTTGCTCACCTATAAGGCCCTACAAGGGTTGGGCCCTGGCTGTCTGTTGGACCTCCTTCCAACTGTTATCTCGGTCCACTCTCTACGGTCCTCCACTAGGGGCTTCCTGGCGATTCCCAGGATGAGGTTGAAAACAGCTGGCGACAGGGCATTTAGTATTGCCAGCCCCATCCTGTGGAATTCTCTCCCTCCATCTGTTCGGGAAGCCCCTTCTGTAGAGGCTTTTAAGACCCGCCTCAAGGCCCTTTTGTATAATCAAGCCTTTCCGGACCAGACATACTAGTTATTTCAAGAGTCTCTATTATAGATTACTGATGTATTAGGAAGCACTATACTGGTTTTGTACCAGTCACCAGCACTGTTACTGCATTAACATTTGAAGATACTGCATTCTGACACGTGATCTTTGAAACAGCCTATTTTCAAAAAAATGTTTATACTTTCTCCAGTATTTAAGAGATGTATGTGAGGAGAGTCCTCGTCTATTAACAAAATGTGACTGTGCAAAACGTTGATAATCTCATGGCTGGATCAACTTGTTCCTTTTGCACTGCTCTGCAGTTAAAGTGTTGTTAGCATATACAGCTCTGGCTTTGAGTGCACTACTGCTGATAATCAGGGGCACTGTAAAATTACACCCACGATTTTTCTATAATTTCACAATTTTCACCATTCTCTGCACAAAATCCACAATTTCTTATAATTTCTTGCAACTTATTGAATTTTTGACTGAAATTGTATACAAATGTTTAAATTCTCAAGGACATTTACTCAAATATGCTAGCAACTTGGTGCACAGACTTGGATCTGGCCAAAACAGTACAGTGTGAGATGAGGAGGAGTACAACGTGACCACTTTCAAGCGATTCACTTTCCTGGTTTGGTTTCAAAATCCTCTTGTCATGCACGTGTACACTTGAGCACTTAACTCATTTACACCACAAGACCTCTTTGAGACTTCCACCACTTGTGCCCTGTATACTCTTAGCACTGCATCCTGGGCCTTTCTAAGCAAAATCAAACCATAATCAGCATGTCATAAACAAATGTGAATAACTCTTGAACCGCAAGTGCTACACACAAAGTATCAGTGGCAGAGTTGTTCAGCACAACGTTACCTTTCCAATGGTGCTATGCAATCAGTTGTAATTAATTTAGTTTTTATTTTATACTAGCTGAAATACCAAACAACTGATTTTTTCTGATTTTTTTCAAGGTGCTTGGGTGAGGCTTGACAGACAAATGTTAGCCATGCGCACCATGCCTTAAACAAATATGAATAACTCCTAAAGTATACCTGATAGACACGAAGTATCTGCAGCAAAATTGTTCAGAGCAAAATAACCTTTCTAACGGTGCTGTGCATTCAATTCTAAGCAATTCGGTTTGTTTAATAGTTAGGTAAAAACTGCTGACTTCCTCAGACGTTTCTAGGCCTGAGTGAAAGTCAGTTGAGTACGTCTACAGGCATTATTGTCCTGAGTGGCTATGCTTTCAGACACCGCCTACAGACGTCTCTAGGCCTGAATGAGTTAAAATCTGTGTTGAAGCAGACTGTCAGAAAACATGTTACTGCCACAGAGACTGAAACAATAGGTGTGAGCAAGGGTACAAACAGCCCCATTCAGCTAAATGGCGCATTAACTGCAATGCTTGCCTTTGAGTGGTAGGGCAGGTTTGCCTTGTATACATATATTCATTCTGAATGGATTTTGATTCAAATGTGTAAGGAGTTTGGATGGCCCTGCTGATTATCAACTTGAATGTGCTTCTGAAGGGGTTGATGACAGTGATCCATACTTGATAATCTGCAACAACTACATGCTCACATACAAAGCCTACAAAAAAACCCCTAACATTTCTGAAAACACGCTGATAAAACAGGTTAAGTACTGCAACCCGAGTAAAAAAAAAGTGCCATGTATTAAAAACTATTGTTTAATGTAGTGAAAAGCTATTCGTGTGATTTAATACTTTTATCATGTGATTTTAAAATGTTTGTAATTACAGCGCTGATTAAGAACAGCAGTTATTTTAACAAAACATACAATTTATTTTTACTAGAACGTTATTAGGCACACCGGTTATCTGCTTATTTTTTTTTCTTGCACCAAAGTAAGTAACTGTTAAACAGAATTTATTGTTTAAAATTTAGAAACTAGCAAAATATGTTGTTTCAGGATTTATTCAATACTGTCTGAATATGAATTATTAAATAAAATCTAGTTAGCACTGCATGAGTTAGATTTCTTAAGATTTTAGAAGATATGCTACACAATAATTTGCATTTCATTTAAAAACAAGCCTTTCTTCATATTGATAGTATATCCAAGTGTCAATAAACTTATCTAACCATTTAAGTGATTAGTACATGCTGCAGTAAACAATAAAATATGTATTAGGGAGCACTAGGGACGTATAGTGAACCCCCGCAATTTCCCCACAATTTTTGGAAAAAATCTCTGCATTTTTGAGTAAAACTTTCCAGTTTTTTAGTGGTGCTAAACTAATGGTACTGTACTGCTTGGGAACCAATCCTTCAGATGAGACATTAAATTGAGGTTTCTTCTGCCTATGTCTGGTGGCTGCCCAGGTAGTTGTTCAAGATTTGTACAGTCTGTGTATTGCCTATGCCTAACTCATTGCTTTGTAAAGTGCTTTGTATGCAATGTGAATGAAATATGGTACTGTAATTTATATATTGTAACCCCCCAGGGCAGCTTACCTTGAATTACCCCCATTCTCTCATCTGCCTGTTCCTCCTCTGGTGTCCCCCGTTTTGGCCCCAATGTGTACCACTGCATGGCTCAGGTGCTCTTGTGTCCCTGATCCTTCGAGCAGCCTCCATGTTAGTTTTTGCCCATACTGGGCTTTGGAGGAGCTAAACCATGAGCCGCCAGCCTTCTCCTGGACTGGCCAGTGCTCACTCATGTGCAGAAGCACACCGTATTTTCTGCCCACTGTAGAGGTCAAAGGAAAGGCTTTACAGAGGTCATGGTTTCCCCATCCACCTAAGTGGGCACTGGGGACCAGAGCAAGGCCATTGAGAGGCCTCTTTGCAATATAAATAAAGAGTGCCAAGAAGTGCTAGAATGGGACATGTTTCAGGGACTCATGCATATTAATGAGCCCTCATGAATATTAATTAGGGAGCTGCCTGCCACCTGGCGGGACTGTACCTTGGCGGCAGTGACAGAAAAAGTATTGCAAATAAATGTAGGACATTGTGATTGTTTGAAAGGGCACTGAAGAGGCTATTAAACTATGAGGTTTTAATTTAATAAAAGTAAATACCTTGGCTGCACCAGAACTTTAAACTGGGGACTGTATATACTGCTTGTGGGACAGTGTTTAAAAGCAGCCATGTTTGTAGCCTTTCAGCCAATCGGGAGCCAAAATTGTGTGAAGAGACTCTCTGGACTGTAGCAAAGACTTTTGGGGGGAAAAACAGGGCCAATCTTTGGTGCATAAATGCTAACCAATTGAAAGACTTGGACTATGTCTAACAGCTTGAGCAGCCAGTCAGAACCCAGAGTTTGTTTTCCTTCAAGGAGAGGGCAGTTGAACTGAGTCAGTGTGGAGAGAATGTCCAAAGGGTAAGGAGGCTGTGTGCACAGCTCAGGGAATTTGTGGCGAGGCCTTCTAAACCTGTCCTAGGTCTGAACTAATATCTTAATTGTTGGGACTGCCAAGTCTGCAAACCAATCTAAAGCCTCCAATGGGAGAAAAGAAGCAATTTCCCCCAGAGCTGACACTTCCGATTGAAGTGGGGTTAGAGTGTCTGAAAGATCCCCAATCTGCTTCTCGATGAGAGATTTGTTTTGCCTCAGAGACTGTGCCTAATCCTAAAACCTGGGGTCTCCAGAATTGTCTCTAGCCCATTTGCTGAAGGGAGAGACCAGCATTTTGACTGTGCCAGCTTACACACCAAGGACTGCAGTTTGCAAGCAGGTAAGCTGTGCCACCTATGCCAGAACTGTACTAGAAGGTAAACCTGTGATGCCAAACAATTTGCTTAAGAGACTGTTGCTGCCTGTGAGAACCAAGCTGCTAGAAGACCAGTGTGGGAAGCCAGCTCCTGTGATGAAGATCATCGTGGGTTGCCGCCACCCTTGGAGGCTAACCCATGATGTGGGGGTGAGTCATGTTAGCCCTGGTCCCTGTATCCTGGTCCTTGCCAGAAAGGATGAAGTTCTGCAGCCTGCAGCCACATACCAGGCAGCCATGAAGGGAGTTAGCCAGGAAATCAGCCTAGATCGCGAGGTCCATGGTTCGGTGAGTACAACAGGGTCTAACCCCGCAACACAAACACAAAATGAAAGTGTTTTACCTCCTGATTTGCTTGCCAAGTTTTCATTGTGGTTTAAATTGTTTTTTCAGGCCATCGGGCACAAGGATTACAATTTTCCAGGGCTTTAACATGTTTGTGAATGTTGGAACAGCTAAAGTGAAATGAATTAATGCTCATTTATTTGTTTAAGGGCCCCAACCAGCTGCAATGCTGGCCAACCCACTGCAATGCTTCAGGCCTGCACCTAATAAGAAGAATCTGTATTTATATAGCGCTTTTCATACATCCAAAGCGCTTTACAAGCAATGCTAGACTGGTAGTGAAGTGACTGAATGTGTGGTGGCGGCCATATCACACATCATCACCCACACACAGTCTGGGTAATTGCATGAACCGGTTTATAGGAAGGGGAATGTTGGCCAGGACACCGGGAATGTTCCCTACTCTTTGCAAAGAGTGCCCTGGGTTCTTTTACTTCCACCTGGACACCCACCAGGACAACACCAGGATGGGCAGAAGGGACCTCGGTTTAACATCTCATCTGAAGGACAGCACACCCCTGCAGTACAGCACCCCCCAATACTGCACTCAGATGCCAGTGATTTTTAGGTGCAAGTCCAATCCCGGTGTGGGACAAGAACCCACGACCTTCTGGTCCAGAGGCGGATGTGCTACCAACTGAGCCACGCTGACATCTGGGCACCCAGCAGCTGTATCTGGACTGTCTAGGGGGTTAAATGTATTTATGTTTCCACCAAAATCTATGTAGTACTTTAAAGAAAACCTGATTCACATCCCCTTCCCTGTGTTCAAATCCCCAAATAAATCAGTTATTTGTTTGAATGTTATACTGGCTTATTAGCATATTTTATTTTATTTTTTTATTTTTTTACCAGGAGAGATACACTAAGCTGAAAGCTTGTTTACTGTTGTGACCTGAGAGCACAAGGAAGTTAAGTGACTTGCTCAGGGTCACACAGTATGCAAGATGGGGCATATCATTATTGAGTGCTGGTTTAATGCATATAACTGAAAGGTACAGTGTTGTGATTAAAACCCTTTTATTGCAGGTGCATGGTGTGCATACCAGGTGGTGGAACCCTGACGGTAAGTGTGGTCACTGTGAGCATATTATTAGCACTCACCATTAATTGTGCCATTGAATGTCAAGTAAAGAGGTTTATGCAACTCCACGTGTGGGACCACTGGGTGGTACTGTGGGTAGGTATAACTCCCTAGAGGGTTGTGCTTGCTTAACATCTAACCCACTTAAAGAATTCTCTGGGTGGAGGCATCATGCTGATAGCATTATTGTTAGAAAAGAGCCCCCTGTGCTAGCTAAATCTGAACCCAGGCTCCTTAACTTTCATTTAGGGAAGCAGGCAAGAATAGTAGCCCATGGGGAGGTGGCAACCAAGTTACATCTTTGGAGTGAATTCTGCTGGGATTTTTGGCCCCTAGTGGCTACACCACAAAATTCAAGTTGGACCCCACATGGAGATTGGCACTAAAATGAAAAAAGTCACTGACCCTAGTGTTGAAATTCCTGTTAATAAGATGGATGTGCACTGTCTGCTTGGTTGGTGTGAGGCAGAAGAGACTGACCCCCCAAAAGCTTTGTTGCTCCTAGATACACCCTTGGGCACAGATAAAAGTGCTATTGAAAGAGCCCTTGACAAAGTCAAATGCCTAGGCCGAGCTGTTGTGAAGGGCCGACAGGCTGATTTGATGGCCCGGACACTAATGGCCCTGGTGGAATGCAGTAACTCAGTGGACAGTGAAAGAGTGCCCTGTGCCATTGTCCCTGAAGAGTCCATGGTGGGCTGGAAGGTAGTTACCATGTGTAGTGTAACGTCTACCCCCGAGGGGTCCCCTAAATCTGAAGGACTAAAAGACAAGCTCGATAAACTGTTACAGGCTGAGGGTCAAACCCTCAAGGAATTGAAAATGTTTCTTGAGACCCCTGGGGGTACCCCTCCATCGAGACCTGTACCTGCACCATCCCCTGTGCCCGCACCAGCACCAGCACTGACACTCATACCTATCCCTGTGCCCTCAATTAGTCATGACTCCTACCACAAGCTGCAAATGTTTTCAGGCACCCTTCCCATGACTAACGGGGAGAATGACCTAGAAATCTGGATGGACTCAGCCTCTTCATTGGTGCAGAACTGACAATTCTCCAAGACTGATAAAAGAAAACACCTGGGGGAAAGCCTCTGAGGACTTCCCTTGATGTTTTTCAATGATTGAGGGCTACTAACCCAAATGCCAGTGTGCAGGAACATTTGTCTGCCCTGGAGTATGTATTTGGGAGTACTGACACTGCTGAAGACTTAATGTGGAAGTTTAAAGCTGTCAGGCAAAGGAAGGGAGAACTCTTATCTGCTTATTTAACCAGACTAGAGAAACTGTTACAAAAAATCTTCTGGAAGGGGGGCATTTATTCCGGTGAGCTAAACCAAGTGAGAATGGATCGCATACTCAAGTCTGCTCAATACTACAATTGAGTATTGCTTAAATTGAGGTTGCATGACTGAAGAGCTAATCCCCCATCCTTCTATGTGTTGGTTAAGAAAGTACATGGGCCTGAGGAAGAAGAAGACTCCTGGGACCCCTGTGCCATTGTAGCAACTGCAACTCCTGTCCTTGAGAAAGGGCCTGCTAATGATGGCCCTGGACTCCAAGAGATACTTGAAGAAATTTGAGAACTGAAAACTAGTGCTACCACTAAGGTCACCTCTAGTAAAGGTCAAGATACCCATCAGAACCTGTCTGTCATGGGCATGGGAGTGCATGCCTAGGTGCCCCCTGTGGATGGAGGTATAGAGACCCGAATAAAGGAATTGTCTGTCCTGATGAAGGAATTGATGAAACGTAGTGTGCAGTCCCAGGCTTGACCGGAGGGGGGATGAACAAGGACCCACTGCTGTCAGTGCCCCTGCCCAAGTTTCAAGTATGTGTCCTGCACCGCCCACTAACCATGAATGGAGGCCTACTTCTGATGTAACATCACAGCCAAAGCGGACCAGAGAAGGTGTGTTCTGTTACAAGTGTGTGAAGGATGGTCACCTTAAAAAGGAATGCCGATCCTGAGAGGACCCAGCCAGGGTGAGAGACAGACTGCTTGCAGAGAAGCACCTGAGGCAGGGAAATACTAGTGGGGTGCTGGCCCAGTCTCTGTCCAACTCATTTGTGGCAAAGTCATTTGTTCAAGTTCCTGCGAATACCTCTCTGGACTGGTTAGATTTGGTAGGCCCTTTCATGGAAACCACTGTGCATGTGGATGGAATCCCTGCTTGAGCTGTTCTAGACAGCAGGTCCCCTTCCTGCTCCCACCACTGTGAACTCTATTGCTCTCTAACATTCCTTCCACTATCTCACAGATACATCTCTCACTGTGCCAAACTAACCTCCAAATTCTGGTTCAGAGAGCTCCCTTCCTATCTCTCATCCTCCCTCTCCACTCCACCTCCCCCAACCCACTCTCTTGGATCAAATGACACCCTCACCTTGACGGTCCCCTGCCACTCCACCCTCATCAGTCAGACTGGTTTCGCCCATCATTTCCCTAAATCTGGAATTCCCTTCCCCCTGAAATATGACACTCCTCCAACTACTCCCTTACCTCTGCCCTACACAATTATCTTTCCCTCAGCTGTTCCTGCTTTAACCCACCTTAATACCTATCCCCAGTTTCTGCCTTCCTACCATGATCCCCCCTGGCAGGGTTCTCAACATCCTGAAGGGGGAAATCAGGAAATGGTTACCCCTTCTCCTCATATTCAATTCTTGCTTCTCCCCCTCCTCTCTTCTCCACCTGCCCTTCTGGGTCACCAGTGTGCACAACCTAACCCCATCCTTTTTACTCCAACAGCACTTGCGTACTACCTTGAGCCTGCTCCTGGTACACTCATGCACTATAAATGGTTCTATCCCATTATTACTGTTTTGTACATTCATATGTTCTTTTGTATGATTTTGGAAATGTATTGTAATTTACCCAATGTTCCACTACTGTTTATTGTACAATACCTTGTGTTCCAAATGTTGCACAATCTTACAATGTTGTATTGTTTGTACTACCCATTAACTATTATAATTGATCATCTTCGCAACCTTATGTAACCCCTTCCCCCAGGTTGCACTGTGAGATGAGCAACTTGTTGTTCAGTGTGCCCTCCTGGTGAAACATTTCAATAAATAAATAAATAAAGTTACAATAATCTTCAAAGATTGTTACGATCAGCACTTATTTGACCACCCACTACAGCCCCTCGATAAACTACATGTATGGGGGTTGAGTGATAAATAATAGCCATATCTTGGTTACCTGAGAGCGTGGATTTCTTTTCCATCCTCTGTGGCAGGTATGGGAAACCCTGTGGAGACACTAGCCCTGGTATGTCCTCCCTCTGGGCTGTACGATGGTATCCCTGTGTTAATTGGTACCAATACACATATGTTCTGTTGCCTTGACCAACTATGTCAAGAAAGGCATCAAAAGAAGTCTGGAAGAGCCCTGCATGTTCATGCCATGATCCAAAGAGCTTATGAGTTGCAAAGACACCACGAGGAGGATGATAAGGATGAGCCTGTTGGTATTGTGTGGAAGAAGGATTCCTCTGCTGTCATACTCCCGCCCAATTCTGAATGCAGTGTCAGTGGAGAAGTGCAGCTACGGAAAGATGTGACCAACAAGATTTCGATGCCTACAGGTCCTTGTGCAACATCTGTAAAAAGGAGATACAAACAACTAAGAGTATGTACTACAGGACCCTGCTCAGTTCTTCGGTCTCTAACCCAAGGCGCTACTGATCTCAGATCAAAGAAATTCTAGGTAACAGTAAACCGCTGACCCCTAACGAGTTGATCATAAATGGTATCAATTGTAATAACCCCCACAAGATTGCTAATGCCTTCAATGACTTCTTTTCCACTCTTCCCACCCCTACCCCTCTCCATCCTCCTCTCCCCCATTGCCCCAGACTATACCTGTTACTTCACCTACTGAGCTTGTGCTGGCCATGGTCATGCGTCAAGAAGTCCTTAAGTTACTAAGGACTATTCCTGTTTCTGGGAGCATTGGTCCTGATGGTTTAGATCCTAGGATTCTTAGAAAATGTGCCTATAGGCTTGTTGACCCGGTGACAAGACTGTTTAACTTATCTATCTCCTCGGCTTCTGTCCCTTCGGTATGGAAAACTACCAGGACTATACCTGTGTTTAAGAAAGGGGATGGCAAAATTCTATTGAACTATCATCCCATTTCCCTCCTGCCCACACTCAGTAAGCTGCTGGAAAAAATCTTACATCGACAGGTTTCTGAACACCTTTGTAACACTAATCTTCAATCCCCTGTACAACATGGTTTTAGAGCTGGACACAGCACTACTACTACCCTAACACTTTTTACTAGCAATGTTAAATGCAACATTGATAAGGGGTTACTAACTGGAGCTGTGTTCATTGACCTCGCCAAAGCGTTTGATATGGTTCATCATCCCCTACTACTGGACAAGTTGAAATCTCTCGGAGCCTCTGAATCTACCCGATCTTGGTTCGGCAGCTATTTTGATAATTGTTCTTAGACTGTCTCATTCTGCAAGATCCTCTCTCCCCCAGCCCATATCTCCTCTGGCGTACCTCAGGGCTCTATTCTTGGGCCCCTACTCTTTTCACTCTACATCAATGACATTCCTAACCCTTCCCCTCTCTGTAATACCATTATGTACACTGATGATCTGGTTCTTTCCTCTGCCTCCAAGTCAACAGCTGAAATCAACCAACAACTATCTCATGCTTTTCAAATCCTACAATCTTGGTTTGCCTCCAATTATCAACACGTAAACCTTCACAAGACCCAGGCCATGCTCTTTGGGTCCTCTCAAAAGGTACCATCAGAGTGTCCTAAGCTCCTAATCTGTGGCAGCGATGGGTCTCCGGTCTAGAACACTACAACATTCAAATACCTAGGTGTGACGCTAGATCAGGGTCTGGACTTTGCCCCTCATATTAAGGAGGTATGCAGTGCAGTTAACGCCAAGATTGGAGCAGCCTACAGAGTGCGTCACTCACTTACCCCAGCTGCCAGGGTCTCTGTGGCAAGAGGTATGTTGATGCCACAACTATTGTACGCTCTTCCAGTGCTCTCTCATGCTGGCATGGGGGTCCTTCGCAAATGGGATGTTACGTATAATAACATCTGCAGATTCGTCTTATCGGTCCCTCACCTTATACATCATTGCCAGCTTTATTCTGCCTTGATTTGGTTGTCCCCTAGTGCCCTGCAGTTCTATGTACTTGGATGCTTCATGGACTCTCTAAACAGAACACCTCACCTGGCTGCCCTGGCTGATATGCTGACCCCTGTCTCTCACATTCAAGCTCTCAGGTCCTCCTCCTCCACCTTGCTCTCAGTACAGCCATGTTCCAGTAAAATAGGTGAGCAGGCTTTTTCTTATTTTGCACCCAGATTCTGGAATTCACTCCCCCTTCACGTGAAGTCCTCTACAACCCACCTAACATTTAAGAATGACCTTTTTCCCACCTAAACACACCAGATGACTGCGTCTGCACTTAATGCACTTTTATGCTTCCCTGCCTATACCCCTACCCTACCTCTGATGCATTGCTATAGTGTATGTTGTCTACCAATCTCTTGTTTCCACTGCGTTGGACACAGGACCTGGTATTCTGGTTACTTTGCTAGTTATGTATGTTCTGTTCTAATGTTTATTTTCGCTTATGGTACTACAACGATAATTGTACTTAATGCTGATATTATGGTGTGCTATGTTGTTCTCCCACTTGTACTTTCCACTTATCTTTGCTATTGTCATGAGTTGTACTGTCTGTTGCCCTACTGTACTATTGTAAATTGTACTCTCCCAGGTCATGCCTGAAAACAGGCAGTTTTTTTGCCTAGTTCACCTACCAGGTCATCAAAAGCAAATAAATAAATACATAAACATACTGATGCTGGATGCCCCAGAAGAGAGAAAATTGACTGAAGGACTGCTGGTTAAGCCCAGTGTACTTCCTGTCCGTGCTCACGCTTACACCCGAAGAGTGGTAGTCCAGATTCAAAATGTCAGAGATCAAGATATCAAAGTGTACTGAGGTTGCACTTCAGCTAAAGTCTACTGTGCTAACACTGCTGTCCTGCTGTCCAAGTGCAAAACTGGAGAAGGATGTGATGTATCCCCTGACATCTTTGACTTCGAAGGCTCACCCATCCCGAGCAGCTGATGAAATAGAATTAGTAAGAAGCTGGCTCAGTGAACCAAGATATTCTCCCTCAAGGAGTGGGATGTTGGTTGCATTACTGGAGCTGGAAACCATGTATGACTGCATGATGAGTAGAGATGCAGCAAAATTTAATTTCACCAGTGAAATTCTGGCAAAATATTTTGTGAAATTTGCACATTCCTTGAAATATTTTGCGGGTGCAAAATGAGGAATTTCACCTGTGAAATTCTGCATTTTGCCATGGAATTTCACATTTCGCACCTGCAAAATGTGCAAATTTCACAAAATATTTTGCAGAACAAAATTTGTTGATTTTGCCCATCTCTAATGATGAGTGACCCTTCCGTGAAAGATCCAGACATCTAGCTCCTGCCGACATACATGATGTGCGGCATCACATGCAAGAGATGCTAGCAGCTGGTATAATACAAGAGTCACAGAGTCCATATGCCTCTCTGATTGTTGTAGTTTGAAAGAAAAAAGTCTCTGTCAGAATGTGTGTGGGCTACAGAACACTCAGTAAAAGAACTGTCCCACTATGCCATGCATACAGGATGTGTTGGACTGTTTAAATTGGAGTAAGTAGTTTTCCATCCTCAATCTTCACAGTGGATACTATCAAATTCCAATGGCTCCAGAGGATAGGGAAAAAACAACATTTATCTGGCCCCTAGGGTTCTACTAATTCCTCTGTATGCAACAAAGAATTTCTGGTGTACCCACCACATTTCAGAGACTTATTGAGCATGCAGTGGATGACATGAACCTCCTTGAATGTTTGGTGTACCTCAACTATGTTATTGACTTCAGGAAGACCCTCGAAGAACATGAAGCCCGACTATTTAATGTTCTTGATAGACTCAAGGAATTGGACTTAAAGTTATCCATAGACAAAAGCCAATTCTTTCAGAGTTCTGTGAAATATGTAGGTCACATTGTGTTTTTCCAGGGTATACAATCAGACCCCAGCAAAGTGGAAGCATTGATGGACTGGCTGAAGACCAATAACTTGAAAGAACTTCAGTGTTTCTTGGATTTTGCTGTTATTATCACCGTTTTGTTAAAGACTACACCAAGGTAGTATGGCCATTGCTGAACTTAACTCAAGGGTACCCACCTACTCATAAAAAGTGCAAGAATGGGTCTGGCAAAGAGACTGTGAAAACATACTTCAGACCCCATGAACCATTTGGTCAGAGATGGACTCCTGATTGTGACACTGCCTTTGACAAAGTCATTTACCAGTTGACCCATGCTCCTGTACTTGCTTATGCTGATCCTTCAAAACCTTATGTGCTACACATGGACACAAGTCTAAGTGGCCTAAGGGTTGTACTGTACTAGAAGTACACAGAGGAATTATGCCCCTAACTTTTTTAGGAGTCTGATGCCTTCTAAGAAAAATTATCCTGTTCATAAATTGGAATTTTTTGCTCTCAAGTGGGTAATAGTGGGGCAATTTCATGAATATCTGTGCGGTGCAAAGATCCTGGTCAAGACCAACAACAGCCCACTGAGATATGTCCAGACCTCTGCCAAACTAGATGCTACCAGACAAGGATGGCTCTCTGCTCTCCCAATGTATGATTATGCAGTAGAGAATCACTCCGGTTAGAATCACATCAATGAATCACTCCGGTTAGAATCACATCGATGCCAATGCTCTTTCACACAGACCTACCCCAAATCAGCAGTGGGTGCACATTCCTGAACAATCCGTAGAAGCCCTGTGCTATTAGTTTGATAGAGATGATTATCCATCCTCAGAGGCTAACTGCTTGGCCGATTGCTTGGTGGCTCCAGAAGCTTGCATATCAGTGGCTTACTGTAATTTCACAGCTCTAGACTTAAGCTCCCTACCTCAGCTAACCCCAGCTGACATTCAGAGAGAACAAAACTGTGACCAAATGGTGAGAAAAGTCATTAATGCCTTAAAAATGGGAGAGGATGTCTCTAAAATACGATCCACTGATCCCAATACTGCTTTGTTATTGTGAGAGGGGCATAAACTAAAATTATGTGAACAGTCATTGGATAGAGAACTGACTGACAGCCAAGGAGAGCTTGTTAAAAAACAGCTAGTGTTGCCCTCCAAGATTAAAAATGTTGTGCTACAGGCTCTCCACAATAATATGAGACATTTGTACAGTGAAAGCACTCTAGACTTGGACTGATCAATTTTTTATTGGCCTAAAATGGGAATGGACATTGAACAATACTGTAAAAACTGCAGCTAATGTATCCAAAGAAAGGCCCAGCCTCAAAGAGCAGCAGCCCTGGTCAATATAAATACAAGTGCCCTAGTGGAGCTGGTATGCATTGATTTTCTTAGCTTAGAGCCAGATTCAAAGAACATTGCTAATGTGCTGATAGTAACTCATCATTTCATATTTATTTATTTAGCTTTTGTTTACCGGGTAAGTACACTAGACAAGTATTATGCCTATTTTCAGGAATGACCCGGGAGAGTACAACATGAGGAACAACAGTCAAGGAGACATGGCAAAGAGAGTACAGTTTTTTGTCACAGTAAACAAACATGTGGGAAATACATCATTTGACGCTGGGGAAAACATACAGTAGTAAGCACATTTAAGATTATACACTCTAGACTAGCTAGTTCAGCTGACAGATATATACAGGTCATCATACATAGGAGTGGAGCATAGCTCAAGGACTGGATTGGTCATAATATAACTTATAACATTGTCATATACACCCCCTAGGCTAGTTGGATCATGGACAGGTATATACAGCTCATCACATTTTTCTAAATATGAACATGTTAGACAGAAACAGAAACACTTGGTAGTACAAGTGTGCAGGACTACCAGACCTAAGACCAGAAGGCCTCTACAGAGGCAAAAGTGCTTATATAATTTTTTTTTGTGCACTATGGCATCCCTCTGAATTCATTCAGACCAAGGCCGAGGTTTCAAGATCAGATTCATAAAGGAATTGTTATCTATCTGGGGTGCCATAAAATCCAGAACCACCCCCTATCACCGTCAAGGAGACCCGGAACTGGAGAGATTTAACCATACCTTATTAGATATGCTTGGCACCCTGAAACCAAAAGGCAAACCTAGATGGAGCCAACAAATAAGTGCTTTAGTTCATGCCTACAATTGTACAATGATGCTATCGTTTTTTCACCGCACCACCTTATGTTTGGTAGAGAAGCTTGCCTCCCTGTGGATGTATGCTTTGGTGCCTCTCTTGATGGTGCCTGATCTGAAAACTACCTTCAGTATGTTAAAAAGTTAAAAGCACAGTTGAACCATGCATACCAGTTTGCTAATACTATGGCTGCAAAAAGAAATTTGGTCAACAAAGCTCACCACGATAAGCATGTCAAGGCCCAAGAACTCAAAGCAGGAGATTGTGTAGTGATCCGTAACTTAGGGTTTCAAGGCAAGCATAAAATAGTTGACTGCTGGAGTCATACACCCTATATTGTAATCAGTAAACTAAATGATTTGCCTGTGAACAAAGTACATCCAGAAGGGGACTTCTGTGCTGTCAAAACCAGTCACAGAAATCATCTTTTGCCTATCAAACAAATAGTTTTGGACTCAGTGCCACCAGCTGCAGCTTCAACAGGCCCTGTAGCCAGATCTGCTACTCATAATAAACAGGTTAATCTGCCTCCCGCTGTCCAGCAGTCAGAGCCCCGAGCCAATAGTGCTGCATCTGACAATGACTCTAACTCTGAAAATAAAGAAAGTGAGTTTGGTGCTGCTTATTACACATCTGTTGAACTTGCTCAACTGTTCCAAGGAGATGTCCCTTCTACCTCTAGTAATGCTTCTAATAACCCTATGGTTTCCTACAGTCCTGATATATCCACTGTTCCTGAACCTCCAGAAAGTGATGTCCACTGTGTGAGCTCTGAAAGTGCTAATTCTTTTTGTATGGTGGAGTTAACCGAACTCAGTGTACCTGAACCAGAAGAAACAAGTAGAGAACCAGCAAGTAAATCTGAAAGTGTTACTGAACTAAGTGGGCTAAGTGAAGTGTTTTGCTCCAAAGAGTGTTGCTGTTCCTGAAACTGCCAGTTGTGTTATAGATGATTCCAACTTTGTGGATGTAACTCTTACAAATGAAGGTGAGCCTAAAGAGCTAAAGAGAAATAGTAATGTTCAAGACAAAGGGCCTGAAACTAATAATGAGAACCTGGAAAGTGCAGTGGTGCCCATTTCTTCAGAAGCTGCTTTACTGGAGGACAATAAACCGGGAGTCATGACCCCGACTGCTGAAGCAGAATTGCTAGTGCCAGTGCCAGTTTTACCACGTTGCTCAGAAAGATCTGTAAAACCTGTTATAAGACTCTCGTGTGATACTCTTGGAGAACCTGTTAATCTGCCCATGAATGTTGTACACAAAGAAGTGTATGTTACAGCCAACTCCTTGCCCAGAATTGTGTTCACTGCCTCCACCAAAACTAACATTTCCACCGAGTATAAAAAGGGGTCTATATGTAGAAAGAGAGGAATAAGGTGAAATGCATTGGTAAAATGTGTTGAATGATTTACCTGCCAATGTGATTCCTAACCTGTTGATGTGTACCATAGCATATCACAAAGGGATCATGACAACGTAATACAATGTAAAAAATGTAATGTGCTATCATGCTATAATGTGGATAGTGATTATATATCTGTACAGATGTTGTATATAATATCCTATGGTCTGGACTTGTACTGTACATAGTAAAAGGTTAATGCAAATATTGCCAGTTCTTTAATGAACTTGGCATGGATGCCAAGCTTCGCAGGCAGGGAAGAGTGTAAACCCCACCCCAGGGGACTTACCTTGAATTTACCCCATTCTTTTGTCTGCTTGTTCCTCCTCTGGTGTCCCCCGTTTTGGCCCTGATGTGCACCACCACATGGCTCAGGTGATCTTGTGCCCCTGATCCTTCAAGCAGCCTCCATGTTAGTTTTAGCCAATATTGGGCTTTGGAGGAACTAAACCATGAGCTGCAAGCCTTCTCCCAGACTGGCCAGTGCTTGCACATGCACAGAAATGCATCGTATTTTCTGACTGCTGTAGCTGCCAAGGGAAAGGCTTTCCAATTGTAACAGTGCCTCCTCCACCTAAGTGGTGACTGGGTAACACAGCAAGGCCACTGAGAGGCATCTTTGTAATATAAATAAAAAGTGCTGAAAAGCGCTAGAACGGGACATGTTTCAGGGGCGTATGCATATTAATGACCCCTCATGAATATTAATGAGGGAACTGTCTGCCACCTGGGGGGGACTGTATCTCAGCGGCAGTGACAAAGAAAGTATTGCAGATAAATGTAGGATATTGTGATTGTTTGAAAGGCCACTGAAGAGGCTATTAAACTGCAGGGTTTTAATTTAGTAAAAGTGAATACCCTGGCTGCACCAGGACTTTAAACTGGGGACTGTATGTACTGCTTGTGGGACTGTGTATAGAAGCAACCATGTTTGCAACCTTTCAGCCAATCAGGAGCCAGAATTAAGTGAAGAGACTCCTGGGACTGTACCAAGGACTTTTGGGCAGAAAAGCAAGGAAAATTATTGGCTCTTAAATGTTAACCATTTGAAAGACTTAGACTGGGTCTAACAGCTTGAGCAGCTAGTCGGAACCCAAAGTTTATTTTCCTTCAAGGAGAGGTACAGTTGAACCGAGTCAGTCCAGAGAGACTATCCAAAGGGTAAGGAGGCTCTGTGTGCAGCTCGGATAATTTGGGGAGAGGCCTGCTAAACCTCTCCTAGGCCTGAACTACTCTCCTAATTGTTGGGACTGACAAGTCTGCAGACTGATCTAAAGCCTCCAGTGGGAGAAAAGAAGCAATTTCCCCCAGAGTTGACACTGCCAATTGAAGGGGGTCAGAGTGTCTGAAAGATCCCCAATCTGCTTCTCAGAGAAAAACTTGTTTTGTCTCAGAGACTGTGCTTAATCCTAAAGCCTGGGGTCACCAGAATTGTCTCTAGCCCTTTTGATGAAGGGAGAGACCTTTTGACTTTGTCAGCTTACACTCCAAGGACTACAGTTTGCAAGTGGGTAAACCATGCAGTCTATGCCAGAACTGTACCAGAAGTTAAACCTCTGATGCCAAATAATTTGTTTAAGAGACTGTTGCTGCCTATAAGAACCAAGCTACTAGAAGACCATTGTGGGAAGTCAGCTCCTGTGATGAAGATCATCATGGGTTGAGGCCACCCTTGGGGGCTAAGCCATGATGTGGGGGTGAGTCGAGTTAGCCCTGGTCCCTGTATCCTGGTCCTTGCCAGAAAGGATGAAGTCCTGCAGCCTTAAGTCACATGCCAGAGAACCAAATCCTACCTCAAAGTTAGTCAGCCTGGAAATCAGCCTAGATCCTGAGGTCCATGGTTCAATGAGTACAACAGGGTCTAACCCTGCAACACAAAATAAGTTGTTTTATAATCTGATTTGCTTGCCAAGTTCTTGTTTGTGGTTTAGACTGTTTTTGCAGGCCATCAGGTCTGGGGGCTACAATTTTCCTGGGTTTTAAAGTGTTTGTGAATGTTGCAACACCTAAAAGGAAGTGAATTAATGCTCATTTATTTGTTTAAGGGCCCCAACCAGCTGCAACGCTGGCCAACCTGCAGTAGCGCTTCAGGCCTGCACCTAATAAGACTCTGGGTAACCAGCATTTGTATCTGGACTGTCCTGGAGGTTAAATGTATTTATGTGTCCACCTAAATGTATACCTATATGTATATAACGTTTGCCACCATTCTGTCTGTATTAACTTTATCTTTTGTCTACTATCTATTATCGCTTTGTATTGGCTGTAAATCTCTGGACTTCTCTGACATGGAGCCTTTGAAAATGAGTCTCTGATTAAAAGGATTGTAATTCCAATACTATTCAACAAATAATTAATTAAAATACAGCACTTTAAAGAAAATCTGATTCATGTCCCCTCCCCATGTCTGAATCCCCAAATAAATCAGTTATTTGTTTGAATGTTATACAGACATACGAGCATATCGTTACTGAGTGCTGATTTAATGCAAATAACTGAAAGACACAGTGGTGTGGTTAAAACCCTTTTATTTCAGGTGCACTGGGTGTATACCATGCGGCGTAACCCCATTGGTAAATGTGGTCACGGTGAGCATATTATTAGCACTCACCATTAATTGTGCCATTGAATGACAAGTAAAGAGGTTCATGCAACTCCTGTGTGGGACCTCTTGGTGAGGCTGAGGGTAGGTACAACTTCCCAGAGGGTTCAGCTAGCTTAACATCTAACCCACTTAAAGAATTCTCTGGGTGGAGGCACCGTGTTAATAGCATTATTGTTAGAGAACAACCCTTTGTGTTAGCTAAATATGAACTCAGGCCCCTCAACCTGCATTCAGGGCAGCAGGAAGGGGCAGTAGCCTGGGTGTACAGTGATGCGAGTGAGTATTATTGAGCCGCTCAACATGAGCGAGTCAATAATACTGCTCGCAATTACAGCAAGTGCTGAAAAAGGTCACTATATCCTGTACAGCGAGTGTAGCAGGGAGCTTCACTCACTACAGCAGGATATAGGATGTTGTTTGGCCAAGCACTGCCAAACTGGCCATTTAATGTAGAGCTGTAAGCCACCACCCTCAAAGCCAGCAGACTCAGGTCCTGGTGTGGTGCTAGGATTAAAGATTTTTTTTCTTTTCCCCTAAGTCCTCCCACCCCATGAAGTTGATTATATTTAGTTTGGGAGGCATGGGGGGGCTTGCACTCCTGCAAAGAGGTGTGTGGGCGCATAGCCCCCCACATACAAATATTTATTTTGGCTATTTTTTGCTTATGGAGGAAGAGACCATTGCTATTTGTGATGGTTGATGTTATTTTAGTCACCCTTTTGATGTTGGGTGTTTTTTGTCTTGGTCATTGTAGTCGGTGAGATAAAATACTCGCCATTATCACATAAAACTGTAGCCCATGGGTAGGTGGTGCCCAGGTTACAATAAAACCACATTCTATTTGATTCTATTATGGAAGAAAGGGTCCTATTGAGCCAAGCTTTAGGCAGTAGTGCATGCTATTATGAAAGATGTAAATCTATTTAAATTTCATTTAAGGACACCTGTTTCCTCCTGTCTTGTAAGATGCCCCTTTCCCCCTTTCAAGTCTAGTTTAGTCATTTTTTTTAGATTTGCAATAATGAAAAAGAATCATTACATTTAATACGGCTCCCTAGGCTTGCATCTGTATTCCTAGGTGCTTTAAAAACCTATTGTTTAACATCCCTTTTCTGGTGAGTAAAGTGAACTAGCATGCAATAAACAGTGTATGGGTAAATGAGTGTTCACGCACAGCTGATAAAATCTGATGAAAACCTGGGGATAGTCAATTTTACCAATGAACTATTTTTTAATATTTCAAATGTGAAATAAACTGATTAAAAAAATGATAGAATAGGTAGCTTATAAGGCAGGAGCAAAAGGATGAGTTAAAATGGATTGTAGATGGTGAAGCACTCCTGACCAATTGAAACACTCCTTTCCTCTGTACATTATTCAGTAAAGAGCATCCCATGTGCAGCTGCACTGGAAACAAACATGCTCTGAGCTCTTTTTAATACATTATTGATTGCTCTTCATCAATAATATATTAATACAGCCACTGAGACCGCTCTTACGGTTGTAAGAGCGGTCTCATTCATATTCTTAGTGTATCATAACCACTTACCTTTGGTTCACGGTTCTTATAACCTACGAATGCATCTGAGACCACTCTTAAAACTGTAAATGTGGTCTTGGTGGATATTAATTCATTTTCACCTGGGTGGCCAGTTTGAATCAGGTTAAGCAATGGACGGTTCAGACTTCATACACGGTTATTGGAAGTAATGGGTTAACATACAATAAAAGTATATGACTTCAAAATATCTACCATAACATGCATTGCATTTTTAATCAAAGAGAAAGAACTGTTGATCCAAATGAAATTATTCTGCTGAGTCATGTAGAGATAGGACTATAATATAGTGTATGGGAGAAGGTTATTATTAACTGAAATCAATCAGTTCCTAGTGCTACTGTACCTTGGATGTAATGTTAAATAGTTGTACCATCTTGAGTATGTCACTTTAATGGTGTAGCAACTGGATATGCCCTTGTGGTCTCATTGAGATGATATCCATGTTGATCCCTCTTCTTTTTTTTTCTTGTACACCACAGACAGTTTTAACAATTGGATTTAAAAGCAAAATCAGTGATCGCAATGTCAGCAGCAGTGTGTTCAAAACTGGGGGCAAGTGATCGTAAGGCATAGTATAGTTCCTTTATTTCTTCTGCATAGTGTGTGCCAGTGTCATTACTGCAATAAAAAAACAATGTTCCTGTCAACTCTCATATCTTTTGTGTATCCAGTCAGATAAGACGTCAAAGTACAGACTGTAAAAAAATGGTACCTAGATTTCCTCAGTTTGTTTTGCATATGCTGCATCTGAAGTACACCAGCAGTGTTCACTTCTGCCCATACACTGTAAAAGATGATGTATGAGCATCAATGAATAACAATACTACATTCACTTCTCATGGTTGTTATGACAAAGGTAAACCACTTGAGCTGTGCTCTCAAGGTTTACTAGGTTGTCTTGACAACCACTAGAAGTGAACACAGCATTGTTTTTCACTGACACCCATGCATTATCCTCTATATTAACCCTGATTACTTTTACCCTTGAAAAATAATCTGATTATTCATTTAGATATTATTTAAAAAGTCGTCTTCTAGTGTACTCTTACTTGAAATAGTAATTAGATTATAAGTAACTAGTTGCTGTAATTCTTACATTGACAACAATCCATGTGCTTTATATGTTTGTTTTTGGAGTATCTTGAAACTATAGGATCTTTAAGCCTGATATGACAGTTACTGATGGTTGTTCTGTCTGGGAAAAGTCCATTTAGATACACTAGCACTTTGATGTTTTTCTGTCAGAATTGATACACTGTGTCTGAACTGTCTTTTATATCTGCCATGCTATGCAATAACATTTTACTCCATGAACATGTACACAGCCAGAATAAATATCATCAGACTGCAGTATGGTGATTACTAATTTCTGTATTTTAACAGTCTAGTAGTTAGGGGCATGGCTTGGATGCTGACAAGAATGGCTGCCTGAGCTTATCACTCTGTCATGCCTCTTGTTTAAACTAAAGTTTTCTCACTTATTATGATCATCCACTGGGCTAGCACTGTAACTTGTGGTGGCAATTGCCTTCTAGAAGTAACAGTGTCTGGTCTTGGTACAGTAAACTTGTTTATTTTACAAATACTCCTTTCTGTTTGCCATAGTGCAGTGCAGCCTGCACTATTATTTTTTCTGTCTGCAACATTGTCGGCAAAATGAGCTGCAATTGTGGGAGCAGAGAAAGGGACCCACCTGAACAACCATCCACCATCCCTGGACTACATCATTTTCCTGCTGAAGTCCCTTATACTGGACGTGGTGGAGAAGAAAACCTCCTCATCGGCCACCTCTTAAGACTTGTGAAACCTCTCCAACAGGGTCAGCGTGGTAGAGGTGCATATTGGGGACCTCAAGGATGCACAGCAATGAATTCTATGTACCTTGAGGATCATGAGAGATCAATCAATCAATTTTATTTATAAAAAAGCACCATTCTTGAAATCAAGGCGCTTGTAAAACATGATAAATAAAATACATCAATAAATATACTCAACAGATTAAGACAACAGCAGACAATGACAGGATCAGCTGTGGGATTAAGGCAAAAACCAGAAGAACAGAGGTGGTGCAACAACATCTGGACCCTTGGAAGCCCAGAATGGTCTGAAGGAGCCAGCATGGAAACATTTTTGGAGGACTTACTGCTGTGATTGATTGGGTCAAGATGCCATGGCATCATTGAGGTGGAGAGAGTACATTATACTAGAGGTCATCTGGCCCTGCAGGTGCCAGCCCAAGACCTTTGACAGCGTATTTCTTATGGTCCTTAGTTAAGGAAAGATTTTTGCAAGCAGCCATGGAGAAGGGAGAACTCTTGGAATCAAGCTAAACTCTCCCTGTATCAAGATTCCTTCCACAAGGTGTTACAGTGACACAAAGCAAATAATCCCCCTCAAAAAATCCCTCTGAGATGCAAGGATACAGTACCGCTTTAAAGGACTTATAAACTTATGTGTGTACTGGAATGGCCAGGAATTTCAGGGAAGATCCCCTTGGGATGTGTCTAATTGGATTCAACAAAACTGACCAGACATCAGTGTTCGAACTATCTCCCCCAGAAGGCTATGGGGAGACCAGGAATGTCCGCATGCTTGGGCGGGAAACTATAGTGCAGGCTGAGAAACAGAGTGGAAGCCAGAAATGATTCACACCAGTGACTGTAAGATAGCGGTGTCCACCGAAATGGATGTGGAATCCACTAAACTGAAATGGCAAGAACAGCCAGCAGGCAGGCAAAAGGGTTGAGGAGACCAAAAAAGGACAAGGAGCAAACAGAAATCAGCAGAGATCAAAGAGCAGGTCATTTATAGAGCCATAGAGTCCCACCAAATCCATGTCACTATCAGTGAAATCAGTCAGGGACTCTTCGCGAGTAGGTCATGCAACCAAGTGCTCTGCATCATACCATACTTCAGAGCTCACATCTGGCTCAGCCAGTTTGCATTCCCTCTGGGCCAGTGTGGTGGAGGACACTGATGATATGGGCAAAAGCTAGCTGGCAGCCCTCGTGATCCATCCTGGAACCAAGTCCTTTGTCAAAGTCACCCCTACCACCCCAACCTGAAAATCACACACTCCTGGGACTCCACTCCAGTTCAAGAGATGGGCAGTAATTCTGGACAGACTGTGGTCAATATTTGGACTTGTGGATAAACTTTGTTCTGGCGTAGTGCTGTTCTATCATTTTAACAGAAGCCTGGTGTTGCTCAGAATTTGTGATATGCTGTGTTTTCTTTCTAGTTTTCCTTGATCATTGGGGACAGCAGCACAAGGGAGGGAG
The DNA here is from genome assembly GCA_016271365.2 of Neoceratodus forsteri. Taxonomy (NCBI): domain Eukaryota; kingdom Metazoa; phylum Chordata; order Ceratodontiformes; family Ceratodontidae; genus Neoceratodus; species Neoceratodus forsteri. Next base: position 84,481,883 of record CM057453.1, read on the forward strand.
TGGGAGCTTGGGTAGACTGCACCATTTAACCACTGCCATTTTTGTGTGGACTCCCCTAACACTAACATCCTCACAGCCAGGTGGATGCCCCCCCCCATGTTGGACTCCCCACTATATTCTCTTCTACTTCTAAGTTACAAGATGTGGCAGCAGGTGGGACAGGAGCACTGGCAGGCTGCCAGGGGGGGAGGTTACCCCATTAATCTTGTTTGGTTTTGCTTGGTTTCCTAGGTCTAGGCACAGACCTACAGGGCTTATATAATAGGTAGGTCTGGAGAGTATCCACTGGCACTCCCTATGAACCCCCCGAGGCATTCGGATAAGCTGCTCATTGGGCAACAGTAGCTGGGTTGTGCCATTCCCTTGACTAGCCCTCTCCCTATTCCTTTTGGTGCCTCTCCCTCCTTTCCTCGCTTCTGAGCATTTCTTATTGCCTCCTCCTTCAACTGGTCATACTCTGGTCCCTAAGAGCTGCAAAGAACCTGTTAGCCACCAGGTCTGCAGGACCTTTAGGAGTGGTTTTACCCTCCCCCTCTCCTCCCACCTCTTGTGGTGTGACACTTGGTGGACAGGAGCACTGTTCTGTGTTCCGGAACTGTCGACATCAGGTGCTGCACTAGCCTGAGGGTTCATCCCTGTCCCCCGGGGTGGCATACTGTCTCAGGCTTTAATGATAGGGGAGGTGGGATGGGTTCACATGTTTGTTTCCCTTTCAGCTCACCCACCGAGTACCTTTGAGGTGAGGCATGGAAGCAGTCTGTGCCCTTCTTCTTCCATACACATTGTGTGCTTTAACTATTCATTTTAGATTATTAGAAATTCTTAGGTGTGTGATAGTTATTGTTCCCTGTTGTTTAGAATTTTTTACTATTGTGTACTATCAAGGCAGAATTTCAGAAAATGTTTGCTGCCCCTCCCACCCTGTCACAGTACAGTAGTAGTAGTAGTAGTAGTAGTAGTAGTAGTAAAAAGTTTATTTCTGATATCAGAAACAGGATAAAACCCAATTTAACATCAGCTAATTTACAATGGGGTCCTACTGTACAAAATAATATCAATTTCATTTTTAAATACATACAGATGCAAACACTATACATACATAAAACAAAATTCATACAACAATAAGCCATATATATAAACATCTCAAGTACAACAAATCTTTAAAGACATTGCTTCCTTTACAAGCCATGATTTTATTTCATTCCAAGATATTTTATTTGTATTTGAACTCAGATAACCTGGTAATGAATTCCACAGTTTTGGACCTTCATATAAATAACAATGTTGGCCCTTCACTGTTCTCATAAGGGGTACCCTAAATTTTACTTCCTCTTCAGATCTCAGACCTACCTTAACATTCCATTCCTCCAGAAACTCCACTAGATATCCTGGAACTTTTTACAATAACAGCGTATAGGTTAACCATTGCACATGTATTTCTCCTGCTCTGTCAAGGATATCCAATTTAAGTTCCTGTAAAGAATGCAATGATGTGTTTTCCGAGGTGCATCCAAGACAAAGTGCGCATATCTATTATATATGACATCAAGCTTTTCTAAATTACTCCTAACTGCCCCTCTATATATGATATCACCATAATCGATATGCAGAATTATCATTGAATTAACTATCCTCAGCCTAGCATCAAATGAAAGACAGCTTCTATGCTTGTACAATGCCCCCAACTTTTTAGACAATTTTTGTGTTAAGCTATCAATATGAGAATCCCAGCTACAATGAGAGTCCAACCATACTCCCAAGTATTTATAACAATCCACAGAGGCCAGGCTACACCCATCCAGTGTCTTAATATCCAACTCCACAGATACTTTTTTATTTGAAAACAACATTACCTGTGACTTCTGTGAATTTAAGACCAAACCATGTTCTGAAAAATATATTTGTAATGTATTAAAACATTTCTGCAATTTGTCCTGTATATATCCCACAGATTTCCTTCAAGGTACAAATTGTATCATCTAGATATAGTGGTGCCGGACATCATTCATCCGATGTCCGACACCATTTGTATATATATTAAATAGGATGGGTCCTAGCACTGACCCCTGAGGAACACCAGAATTAACATCTAGATAACCCAACACAAAATTACTACCTAACCTAACCCTTTGTTGTCTACCATCCAGGTAGCCATGGGACTAATTTTGGGCTTCCTGGCTGAAGCCTACAGATCTCAATTCTTCCATCAATACCTGTTGTCCCAAGGTATCGAAAGCCTTTAACAAATCAATATAAATTGCTCCAACCAGAAAGCCCCTATCCATGGCCACCTGGATGTCCGTCACAACCTTAACAAGTGCAGTAGTGGTACTATGTTGTGCCCTAAAACCTGACTATTTATTATATTTTTCTTTTTTTTTTTCAAGATAACTGTTTAGTTGAGAAACCACAATTTTTTTCAAACACTTTAGAAGTAACCGAGAGCAATGATATTGGTCTATAATTCCGCATATCGTTTCTCACACCTCCCTTAAACACTGGTATCACTTCTGCTTGTTTCCAGACTAGTGAATAGGTACCCATCTTCAGTGAAAGGTTAAAAATGTCAATCAATATTGGTGCTATTACTGGGGCAGCAATTTTAAGCAAAAAAGATGGAATCAGTGGCATAGTCCTGGTGGAGTCCATATCCTGGGTCAGTGACCAGGCTGCAGATTTCAGACATCAGACATGGTAGATCAGTCCTTCATAATCAGTCAAGACACAAAGAGAAAGATGAGGTGCATTTTCTGGACCATCAAAGGCTGCAGCACTTAAAGTCTCTGAGAGCAGAGGTTGCACTAATTCAGTAAACACACCTCACTGAGAAGACATTAGATCAAGAAAGTTTGGGTACAACAAGTAATCCACAGTTCTGCAACCACTAAATAGAAAGGGGTAGCTATAACACTTCATAGGGTGTTGCACTGGAAGGTAGAACAGATCAAGGCAGACACACTAGGGAGATGGATAGTAGCCCTTTTGTGTTTCCCAGGAAGCAGTCATTTTTGTTAACGTTTACACCCCCAATAGTGATGATATACATTTAGGTTTTTCCCGCATGTCAGTCATATCATTGCAGAGATTGGAGAGGAGGACCACTACACTGCCCTCTTAATGGGAGGAGATTTTAACCTAGCCCCAGACCCTTTTCTTGATAAACCTCAGGTATCCATTGATAACCACCATAAGGCAAGGTCGGCACTTTTGGTGTTAATGGAGGAAGGGGGTTTGATTGACACATGGAACAAGGACAACCGTGATGGGAGGGATTACTCCTTCTACTCCCTGGTGCATGGCACACACAACTACATTGATCTGTGGTTAGCAGATGTAGGGGCCTCCCTGGGTCTTTCAACCCCAGGATAAAATCTATACTCATTTCTGATCATGCACCTGTCGATCTTTCTTACAAGCCACCTGCTATGTAGAGTAACTCTCCCAGATGGAGGTGTAATCCCCTCCTTCTAAAAGATCTGAAATTCCATAGGTGGATCACCTTTGAAGCAGACATATACTCCCGTCCAAATAGTAATGGGGAGATGGCACCAGGAATAGTTTGGGAGCCTTTAAAGCCTTTAAGAGAGGCTAGATCATTTCTTGCTCTGAGGCACAGAATAAAGAGAGGGTCATTGATCTTAATACTTTAAAACAGGAATTGCTGGGCAAAGAAGCTCAGTTTAAACAAAAATTTAGCCCCTCACCTGCCCTACTGGCCACAATTCTGGGCCTCTATTACAAGATTAATACCCCAACCCCAACACACTCCAGGCCACCCTCCAACAAGCTTTTGATAGAGCTGAGCATTGGTTCACATCATGAAGGCTAGTCCTGAACCTAAAAAAGACCAAAGCTAAGCTCTTCTCGCATTGCCAAAGCAAAGCCAGTGTTGCCAATCTCATGATACTGCCTAGCACACTAAGCCCCATTGAGCAGATTTCCTCCTACAAGTATCTGGGCATTACCTTTGATTTGGCACTCTCCTTCCATTCCCATATCAATGGCCTTTCTGCTGCCACCAATGTCAGGATTGGACTGTTATACCGCCATAGGGACTGCCTACCATAAGAGGCCCTTAGATTGGCAATCACTTCCTCTGTCATGTCGCTAATCGACTATGGGCTGCCCATCTATGCTGCAGCCGACAACACTGCTCTTGCAAGAATTCAGCTCTCTATAAACAAGGCCTGCAGGCTAATGCTGGGAGCCCCTAGGCACACCCATACATGCCTGCTGCACTCCACCACCAACTTGCTCAACCTTGAAGAAAGACTCTGCTTCCAAACCTGCCTTCTTGTAAAAAAGACCCTGCTAGGGCTCTCCCCCCTGGGGTCGCCACCTCCCTGCAGTGTGCCTCCCCTAGTCTCCACCCGCAGCACTGTCAAATCTCCTTATTGTCCCAAGGTAAGGACCTCTATGGCCCAGAGATCCTTTTGCTATCGCGCCCTCCTGGTTCAATTCCCTCCCAGCCAACATAGCTGACTCCACTAAGCTTGGTCCTTTCAAGGTCTCTCTCAGAAGCCATCTGACAAGCACTCACTGCTGCAACTGCACATAATCCCCCACCTGCCCCTTACCCTCACCCCTAGGCTGGGTCTGCCCTGTCTACTTTTGCTGTATATGCTTGGGGTGTCAGGCAACATCTGCTGACTAATGTAATAAAATATCTCTGGTTGCTACCTAAGGTGGTACTCGTGTACCTATATTATGACTACTGTGATCTACCTATTACCAAGCTTGTACCACCAGTGAATGCCTTTAACACTGGTTGCTTTTTTAATCTAAGCATTATGTACTGTACTGTACTGTTTTGTTTGCTGTGATGTATTGCTCTCTTGACAAGGTGCCTTTGTAAATGAATCTTTGACTCACAGGTCTGTAAACCTATGATCTAATAAATGAATATTACACCGCAAGGCTGAATGGCAATTGCTCAGGGAGCAATTTCTGGGAGTCAAATAAGAAGAGTGGCATGTTGTTAGCTTATAAGCTGTGGAAACAAGTCACAGATTCAGATTAAAACAGGAATTGCTGTGCAAAGAAGCTCAGTTTAAACACAAATCTATCCCCTCACCTGCCCTTTTGGCCACTGTTGTGGGCCTCCAATACAAGATTAATACAATATTGCACTGCAAGGCTGAATGGCAATTGCTCAGGGAGCAATTTCTGGGAGTCAGTTGAGAAGAGTGGCAAGTTGTTCGCTTATAAACTGTGGAAACAAAAGGCTGAGTAGCAGATTCAGGCATTGCGAAGCAGTAGTGGGAAACAGTTACAGCACAAAAAACACATCAAAAAGCAGTGATACACACATGAAGGTTTTCCAATGCTAAATTATAATTAATATAAGACATACAAAAATGGTTCCCTGGTGCTTCAAGGGCAACTACCCACTTCTTCAAGGGATCTTTCTCTCCATTGGGGTAGAGTGGCAAGATGGCTGTGCTGCCACTCTGCTCCTCAACATGCTTCATGTTATGCTGTCTGAGATTTTGCTTTCTTTTAATTTAAACTGTTTAGTTTAATAAGCTTGCCACCATGGTTATTTTTACTTGGTGCTCAGTTATAAATGCTATTATAGCAAGTTTTCTGTATTTTTAGAGCATCTTGCTCATTTCATTTGGGGTTTGGATCCCAGCTAATGATACAGCCTGGGTCGAATAGTAAACCTATGTTTGGTTACTTCTCTCCAACCGGAGAATTGAAAGGTGGAAAATGCCTGGAAGAAGAGAGGACTACCTGTTGGAAAAGAATGGGAGAAAGAGATTAAGGTACAGCTGGACCGTACTATAAGCACTGTAAGTGTTGAGGCACCCAGTATAATTCAGTTACAGGTATGCCATCCTCGATGAGGGTCAAGGGGCTATTTGCCTACTTTTATAAGAAAAGCTTCCAGAAATACTACACTCAATGGAACGATTTTGTGTTTTTTTCTTTACAGTTTAGTTTGGACTTGAATCCTGAATAATAGTGGTTCTGATTCTTGGGTGTTACTTGAATTTCAGAGACAGAAGATTTGGAATATTTAATGTGGTTTGAACTCCTTAAATTTCATGTAAGGGAGATCAAATTCACCATAATTGATTAATGACTCTGAGAGAGCTACAACATTCTGCAAACTTATATATAAGGTGCAACAAAAGTGAAGTGCTTAATATGCATGAAGTGCTGAAGACACTAAAATGAGAGGAACAAGAGTTGAACAGGTGTCAAACCAGGAGATCAAGAAGGAAGGAAGGAATAAGTACTGAGACATATGGAGGCAATAGTCAAGATACTCGGGGGCAGGCAGTAGCGAGACTCTCCCTTAGGAAGAACACTGCTTGAATATTCCACAGAGCTTTATCAGTTCTCTGTTCTTTCTTGGGGTACTATTGAAGTTATAGCATGGAAATTAAATGGACTCCCAGATCAAGATAAGGGAGCTATGTTTCCACGTGTGCAAGGGCGGCAATCATTTCATTGTTAATTTTGTATAAATGTTATTGCAGTGACTGAAGTATTTGAGACCTGTTCTGAGGTACTTTTGATTTTGCTCCAGTTAAAACACTGCTATAAAGCCATTGGCCCAGATATTCAAAAGGGTTGCTCCATGCGCAACAGGGTTGCACATGCGCAAGTCCTACATTGCGCCATTCTGCGATATTCAGCAGGAGGCAGTTGCGCCACTGAAAACAGGTTGAGCAACAGCGCAATGCAAATGAATGCATGCTCAACAGGAGGGGGAGGAACCATGCATAAACTGCACAACCCGATATTCAGTCGGGTTGTGCAGAGTTGTGCAGGCGCAACCCCCAACCTGCGCCTGCACAACTTTGAGCCAAAAAAGGATCAGTTGAGGCCACCCACAGGTGAGCTGCTGCCTGCAGGGCGCAACACAGCAGCTGCCACCCGTGGCTGGCCCCAACTCAGTCCCTGTGCCCCCCACCAGCCCGATTGCGGGCAGAACGTGAAAAGAACCCCCACCCAAACATCTCCCTAATGCCCGATCGTGGGCAGAATGTATACTGACAACCCTCCCCAGTGCCGGTCGCGGGCAGAATGTATTGACAACCCGCCCAAACATCTGCGTAATGCCCGATCGCGGGCAGAGCGTGCTGATAAATCCAAACACTCCCACATCTGCGCCAATCGCGGCAGATTAAAAAGACCCCCAACCCGGAATATCTCCCCGGTAGGTTCAGTGACCATAATGCCGATCACGGCAGAATGTAAAGACATTTCACCGGTTTCCGGTGGTGTTCGACCGTACGCCGATCATGGGTGAGCGTCCAGATTACCTCATCTTCAGTGTTCAGTGTCTCATCTACTACACTACTTCACTACTTGTTCTTTTCGGTAGCGAGGGTAAAGAGTTCACTCACTGCCGCCGGCCACCGATGATCAAAGTCCAGTTGCACGCTTATTGCGTAGAAGCCAGAGCCACGGGCGCAGTAGTTCATACCGTGACATGACAGTCCAGATTTGTGAATGATGTCCACCACAAATCAGACTGTCATGTATCGGGTGTAGCTGCCCATTGGCTCTAGCTCTGCACCACTGGGCGCAGCCCCACCGACAGTCAGTCGGTGGGCGGCGCGGCAGGCGGGTGGATGCTGCCGCCCGCTGGCTGCCAGGGGAGCGGAGTGGTGGGCTTCGTGGGTGTGGGGTGGGGGACAGACACCAGGGAGATGTTTGGGGATTGTCACTGACATTCTGCCCACAATTGGGCATTACGTCCACTGGACCACCAGGGAGATATTCGGCTGGGGGGTCTTTACATTCTGCCCACGATCAGCAATTGGGGTTGTTTCATTCCTCTCCCACGATCGGGCATTGGGAGATGTTTGGGGTTGTCAGTATATCGCCTGCCCACGATCGGGCATTGAGAGATGTTTGGGTGGGGTTGTTGTTTATGTTCTGCCCGCGATCGGGCATTGGAGATGTTTGGGCGGGGTGTAGATACGCTCTGCCCGCGATCGGGCATTGGGAGATGTTTGGGCGGGGGTTGTCATTATACATACTGCCCTCAATCGGGCATTGGGAGATGTGTGGGCGGGGGGGTTGTTTTCATGTTGTGCCCGTGATCGGCTGCAGGGCGCCGGTCCCAACGCTGCTGCCTGGCAGGTGGCACAGCGCAAGTCCTCGGGGATCGGCACACCTACATGCTAATGGCATGCAACGAACATAATCAGATGCAAATGGCCCCCTGCACCTTGCATGAATTATGGCCCCATTTGCATGTCACCTTTGAATATCGGAAATTTACGTGATGGCGCAATAGTACTTGCACCACCGCAAGTTTAATGCTCAACTTCTGACAACTTGCGGCACAAGTTCCACTGCACCATGCACAGTGGCTGTGGCTGGGGGGTGATATTCAAAGGAGTTGCTCAATAGCGCAACTCCTTTGAATATCGCCCCGGCCACACCCCTGCGCAACTATTTTGAGCAGCGCAAGTGCTTGCGCCTCAGAATGGCGCAGTTTGAATATCCGGGCCATTATGTTAAAGGCATCTGATGCTCCTTTTAGGACTTGTACACAGAGCCTGGACTCTTCCTGATTTCTTTACCTTACTCCAAAATAAGTTTATAAGGAACCAAGTTGGAAGCGTGAAGCATCTTACTGACTTCTTTTGTTCAAACCATTAAGCTTTAAGCATTAAGCAAGATTTGTTTTACTTTCTGACTACTAGCACTGAAGTGTTGATATAATTTTACTCACAGATAGCGGCCTTAAAGAGAACTAATTTGTCTGTGATAACTTTATAGTCCTTGGTGATAACTCAAAAATGTTACATATTTGAATTACTGATTTACTTTTAAAACCAAAGATGGGTCTGAACCCTATTGGTAATATCTGAGAATATTTGTATAGGAACATTGTGTTAATGACAGAATGTGACAAAAGTTGATGCAGGATGTAATTAATTTTTATTATTTTTGTGCTGTATTTCTGTTTTTTTTCTGTAGTTTAATAATACGTTGTTTTAGTTCTCTTAATTGGTAATTATTTAGCGCACGTGGTGAGATTTCAACAGGTAAGAATGGGCAACAGTTGTCTACTACACTACTCATTTAGTAGGTGCTAAATGCACTTTTATTTTATTAAAAACATGTTCTAAGCTTTTTTATTACAAATGAAGCTCTGTATAATTAGGGGATTTCACAATATTAGGACATATTTTAATTATATTTATTGCAAATGAGTATCTGGTCAATTGTGAAATCCCCACAGGTAAGTAAATAATTCATATGCCTTAATTATATTTTACTGAGCAATTGTTACTGAGGTAATTTTTGAAGGGCTCTCCCTTTAGGTATCCTGTGATACTGGCGACTGCAAATGAGTGACTGCATTGTGACTCATTTGCAGCACCTCATATTTGAGCTACCCTATAAGGTAGAGAGGGAAAGGTACAGCTAGGATAGGAATGAGTGAGTGAGGGTTACTAATAGTGTAGGATGGAGACCAGAAGGTGAGTGATAGGGAAGATAGATTGTGTGGGGCAGTGTGGTGTGCTGCTGCTGAGCTAACCATGTGGTGTGGTGGTGATGGTGGCTAGCTTTGATGTGACAGGTACAGGTTTTGGGGCTGGGGATGGTTTATATTTTTAGCTTTCAGTTGTATTTTTTTAATTTTTGGGACTGTCTCCCCCTCCCCAACATGCACCCCCCCGGAGTTGGTAATCTAAAATCAGGGGATGTGCAGGGGGCAAAGCCCCCATGAGGGTGATTAAGTGATTGTTGGATGTGGTGTTGCCAATAAGTGTACATAGCGAATTTGTTTTTTGGCATTCTACGTTCTCTGTAATTGCGATCACTGTTTGAGATCGCCATTATGACATAGAACCCTTCCTTTCTGCATCGGTTTAGTATATCTGCCCTGGAGTATTTCAGTGATTCTGCCTGAAACTGGGAAGAGGCACTCTCTGGATACTATTGCTGATTCCATTCACAGTTACTTATTATGGAATATTGGGGTACAACAATGACTAGTGATCCAAATGTGTGTACTGTGACAGGACCTGTTATCTTGTTTTTTGCAGGCATTATCACTATGTAGGATCCTAATTCCCAAGATTAGTAATTACACAGTGGCAAAAAGGAATCCATGAGATGTTGCTTTTGTTGACATTGCAGGATCTTGAGTGGAGTCCCAGTTGATCCATACATATAAAGACCACAGGACAGAGCAGACCCCAGACAGTACCTGCAAAGTTTATGTATATTTTGTTAAACAGGCAGTGGTGTTGAAGGAGTGCTCTATACTTGTAAAGCAGGTAGTTTATTGTTCTACGCTTTATGATCTGACAGATCACCCTTGTTGGAAAGGGTGGAAAGTCCTTTATGAGTTTAACTATTTTAAGTTTCAAAATGTGGTCTCAGTAGGAACCCAAGGCATAAAACTGTAGTCAGATTTGAATACGCAGTTTACATTTTAAATTTTTTTATTAAAGTTAATGCAAGTATAAAATTAATCCGAATCAAATCTGCGTGTTACAAAATTATTTTTTTGTTTGATACTTGAAATGTTACTGGTCTACCTAATCAGTTGCTGCTGAATGCTCATCACAGTGTTTGTTGTTATATATTTTTGTTTCCCATGGTGTATTTGAAATGTTTCCTTACTGCCCCCCAACCACTCCACTCTGCTAACGAGGGATTGCTAGAGGTTCCCAAGGTTCAGTTGAAGACATCTGGGTTCCAGGCTTTTATGTTTGTGGTCCCCACCCTGTGAAATTCTCTACCTCATTGGATACGAGAGTGCCTGACTGTGGAAAGCTTTAAAACTACTTTGAAAACATACTTGTTTGAACTCGCTTTTTGTTATTCAGTTTAGTGATGTTATTTGTTCTGGGAATATTGTTGTAATGTTTTTACTGTGTTTTAATTGTTAGGGTGCTATGATCTCCTGGAATAGCACCTTTTTATAAATAGAGTTTGAATTGAATTGTATTTCATGGGTAGATTTTTTGGGTCCACATGTAATTTACTTTTTGAATGTTGTAATGGTTTGTTAACTGATCGACAGTAAAATAAACTGACAAAGAAAGGGGAAACAGTTACAGCCTCAGAAGACATCAATGAGGTCATGAGATAGTACTATGTACAGCTGTACACATCACAGATAGTAGGCCCCTTCAGTACACCCCTGGTGCAGATGTTCTTGGATATCACTCAGACACCCTTGGTGACACCTGAACTCCGAGAGGAACTGGACATCCCACTAACAGAAGGAGAACTCAGGTATGCCCAGATGCAACTTTCCAAGGGGAAAAAGCCAGGAGTGGATGGCCTTATTGTACAGCTGATCCAACTTATGCCACATATCATAATTCCCCACCTGCTAGCTGCCTTACCGGATGCCAGGTCCCAGAGCACCCCCCCTCCCAACAAGGAAAGAAGCATTGATCACCCTGTTGCCTAAGAAATTGTCAGATACACAAGAGTGCACCAATTTCAGGCCAATATCCTTAATATCCACCAACACTAAAACTGTAGCCAAGGTCCTGGCTAACAGGGTGGAAAAGCTCTTGCCTTCCCTAATGCATCCATCTCAGGTGGGGTTCCACAATGGGGAAAATGGGGGCAGACAATATCTGAACTGTTCTTTTTTTTTAGAATTCATTTTTATTGCATAATTAAGGTACACATTACAATACTTGGTTTTAATTACCATCCATTTATACATAGTCAGATAACAAATATCATTTTATCTAGTGTTAACAGTTATACTAGCTTCATGTTGCACTGGTTAACATATTGGCCCGGATATTCAAACTGCGCCAGGCTGTGGTGCAAGCCTGGGCGCAGCTCAACTTTGTTGCGCAGGGGAGTGGCCTGGGCGATATTCAATGGAGCTGCGCTATGGCGCAGCAGTTTTGAGCGCACCTCACCACCACCGTGTGCATGGCGCAGTGGCACTGCGCCAGCGCGGGCGGCCAGAGTGAAGCATGGAGATGTGCTGGCTAGTGCCATTGTGCCATGCACAGCACCCGCGATATTCAAAGCGGGGACATGCAAATGGGGCCATAATTTATGCAAGGTGCACAGGGGGTCATTTGCATCTCATTACGGCTCCATTTGCATGCCATTAACATGCAGGTGCGCCGATCCCTGACGACTTGCGCCTGGTGTCCTGCCAGGCAGCAGCCATCAGGGACCGACGCCCTGCAGCCCGATATGTGGGCATTCCTGTAAGTAAAGAAAACGTCCACTGTCCCTGGTGGTCCAGTAGACCTCTATTGCCCGATCGCGGGCATCAGTAGAATCCCCAGTCCAATATCCCTGGTGGTCCAGTGAACTGATCGCTGCCCGATCGCGGGCATCAGTACCTCATCAAAGACCTCCCATTATCCTGGTGGTGTTCATTGTACCCACCCCACCTCCACTTACGAGTTCACCCCCTGCTCCCCACTTCAGTCGGGCGGGCGGCAGCACCTCACCTAGCCTGCCGCCCTGCCGCCCGCCGACTGACAAGTCAGGTTGCTCATTGCTCACAGCATGAGCCAATGGGCATGCAGTCCATATTACCAGTCCAGATATGTCAATGAATTCATTTACATATCTGGACTCGAGTAGTATGGTATGGGCTGCACACCCATTGGCTCATGCTATGAACCAATGGGCATGCAGCCCTACTGAGCAGTCAGTCGATGGGCAGCAGGGCAGCAGGTGGGTGGGGTGCTGCCGCCCGCCGGCTGAGGGGGGATAGCAGGGCGGTGGGGCTCAGTGGTCGGGTGGGGTGGGGGGTACACTAGACCACCAGGGTAGTGGGGGTCTTTGATGAGGTACTGATGCCCGCGATCAGGTAGCGATTGGTCCACTGGACCACCAGGGATATTGGACTTGGGGGGTGTTCGCTTACAGATGCCCGCCATGGGGCATGGGGGGGCACCGCCAGGTGCGGCAGGAACTTGGGTGGCCACCCACAGGTGGCAGCTGCTGTGTTGCACCCTGCAATGCAGCAGCTCACCTGTGGGTGGCCATCACTTGTTCCTTTTTTTCCTGGCGTAACTTTGTGCAGGCGCAGGTAGGGGTTGCGCATGCATGACTCTGCACATCCTGGGCTGAATATCGGGCTGTGCAGATTATGGATGGGCATGCCCCCCCTACCTGTGCCTGCTTTCAGTACTGATGCGCTCCGGCACATCGGGATTTGTGCGGTGCACTTTTCCATTTTAAATATCGCGCCTGGGCACATCAGTGGGTTGTGCATGGTGCACCACTGTTGCGCCATGCGCAACCCTTTTGAATATCTGGGCCATTGTATACCAAATTCTGTATCCTACTGCTATAAGGTACCAATGCTCCTTCCCCCCATGAGGGGTACAGTCATTCCCTCTGGCTGTAACCCTTGACTAGGGCATATTCTTATTCTTCTGCTTGGTCTTGGCTAGTATGTAGCCAAATCGGCCATTTTGCCCACCTCCTAGTGTATACCTGGGTTCTCTGATTAACTCTGTATGTTATTTCTTCTATGTTCAAAATCTCCTGTACCACAGTCCTCCAGAGCTGGGACGTGGGGGGGGTCCAACTGTAACCACTTATGGATGATGGCTTTGTGTACTGCTACCATTAGTAGTGCCCATAAGTATGTTGAGTCTTTATCTTTGATTTCTAGGGGGAGGAGGGGAAGACCCAGTACTTCACTGGCCAAGGTCAAGGGAGTGTCTAACATAAAGAGCTCCCTGAGATCCTCTCCTATCTTGGTCCAGAAAGCCTGGAGTCTTGGACAAGATCAGAAAATGTGGATATTATGGGCTTCTTTCTCGCCACAGCCTCTCCAGCAGAAGACCATCTGGGTTGGGTCTTTTTTGTTTTGTATGGCTGGGGTGCAAAAAAAATGAACCTTCACCTTCCAGGCATATTCCCTCCAAAGGGGCGAGGATGTTGTTCTGGTAGCTATAAGGAATATTTTGCCCCAGTCTTCCTCTGTCAGTTCCAGACCACCCTCCTGGTTCCATCTCTCTTTAAGGCATGTTATGATGGTTGTGTGCATATCTCTTAGGGCAATATATATAAGGGATATTATTCCTCTCTGAATCCGTTCATGCAGGATATTATTGCAGACCTCAATGATTTGAATTGCCTCTTTCTGGGTCTTATCTGTAGTTAGGCTGTGTATTAGATGTGTTCGTAGTTGAAGATATCGAAAATGGTCAGTGTTGCGGAGGGTAAATGTCTCCTTTAGTGCTTGAAAGTCTAGATTTGTGTCTCTGGACATTAACTGGCCCAGCCAATGGAACCCCCCCTGCCCCAGTCATGGAAGGTGTGGTCCAACCTGGACAAGAGGAAAGTAGTGTCCCAGGCAAAGCATCGTAGGGGCCATAGTGAGGTTTTCAATTTGTATTTATGCCAGGCTCTGTTAGTAGCTTTTAAGGTGTCTCAAGTAGATGTCAATTTCAGGTTAGGTAGGCTTTCCCTAGTGTTAGGTTCTGCCAATCTGGCATGCAGAGGGAGGTTGTCATCTTCCTCCTCTAGTTCTATGCTTTTCCAGTTAGCTTGGTAAGATGGCACTGACCATAAGAGAGCTGCCTTCAAATTCACAGCCAGGTAGTAATCCTCTAAGTTTGGAAGAGCCCTACCACCGGCTAGTTTATTTGCCTGTAGTGATTGGCATCTAATTCTGGGCTTTTTGTCATTACAAATATATTTGGATATGTTGTTTTGCCAAATCTGGAATTGGGATTTTGGGATGTAAATTGATAAGCAGTGGAAAAGGTATAGGAATCTTGGTAGTATATTCATCACTACTGACTGTATTCGGGAGTACATACGAAGGTTCAGTTGGGACCATCATTACAAGTCTTTTTGTACTTGTTGAGTTAAGGGATTAAAATTAGCTTTTAATAGTTGGGTCAGTTTTTTCATGATTTGTGAACCCAGTTGTTTAATGTTTGTCACTTTCCAGTTTAGGGGAGGGTTTTGGGTAATGGCCAGAGAGGTATGGTAAATGCAGAGGGCTTCAGTTTTGGATTTGTTCAATATATATCCTGCATGTCTTCTGAATTCCAGTAAATGTGTCCAGACCTCAGGGATGGATTCTTCCTGGTTATTCAAGTAAAGAAGAATATTGTCCACATAAAGGGATATTTTGTGTGTTTTCCTCCCAGCCCAACCCCCAATCATCTGCACATCTCTAATAGCCTGTGCCAGTGGTTCAATATATAAGGCGAAAAGCAGTGGTGAGAGTGGGCATCCCTGCTGGGTACCTCTGCCCAGGCTGAATCTACTAGAGATGCCCCCATTTACTCTGACATATGCCTGTGGCACCATATACATCAATTTGATGGTATCAAGAAATTGCTCCGGGATTCCTATTCGGTCTAGCACAGCAAAAAGAAAGCACCAGGAGACTTTATCAAACGCTTTCTCTGCATCCAGCACTATTAAGGTGGTTGGGATGTGGGATTGGTGCATGGCATTGATTATATTGATTGTGCGGCGAACGTTGTGCGGGGCCTGTCTGTATTGAACGAAATCTGTTTGGTCTAGCTTTATGAGAGATGGAAGGAGGTTATTCAGTCTGGAAGCTAGTATAAAAGTAAAAATTTTGTAATCTGCATTAAGTAAGGAAATGGGGCAATATGAGCCACACTCATCTGGAGGTTTTCCTGTTTTATGAATGACTGAAATTGTGTCGTATTACCATGAAGGTGGGATTGGATTCCCTTCCTACCATATCTCGTAAAGACTTCCTGAAGGGGGGAAAGTACTTCTTTCAGGAATGTTTTATAGAATTCGATTCCAAAGCCATCTGGCCCAGGGCATTTCTCTGTTTTTATGTTTCGTATGGTTGACTGGATTTCTCTTTGTGTTATGGGGTTATTAGGGACTGTTTCTGTTCTTGAGTTATGTTGGGGAGGTTTAAATATTTTTTAAATATGCTAGTTTCTCTTCTCTTGGTGTTTCTCTTTGGGGAGAGTATAGCATTGAATCAGTAGCTTAGCAAATTCCCAAAGGGCCTAGGTGCATGGGTATGTTATAGGGCCCCCCTGGTTTTGAAGAAACATCAAAATTATGATTTGGGCCCCTCAAACTTAATGGGCCCAGGTGCAACTGCACCCCCTGCACCCTTGTAGCTATGCCCCTGCATTGAATAGTCAGCTGCAAAGGCTTCTGCAATTTTCTCACTCTTAGTTGAGGTCTCTCCTGTCACTGGGTTTTTAATTTTGGTAATGGTGTCTCTGGCTGCTTGTTGCCTCAGGCATAGAGCTAAAAATTTAGTAGCTTTGGGACCACCCCTATAAAATTTTTGTTTCAGATAACAGAGGGCTTTTTCAATTTCTGCCTTCTGAAGCTTCTGTAATTCACTTTTTAGTTTATTTTATTTCTTTGTCCCTGTTCTTTGTCCATTTCTGCTTCTGGTCAGCTTCTGTTGATTTTAGGTGGTTGAGTAATTCTGATTGTTTCTGTTGTGCTAGACGCTTCTTGTGGGTGTCTATAGAAATATTGTTTCTGTTGTGCTAGACACTTCTTGTGGGTGGCTATATAAATTAATTTCCCTCTCACTATCATTTTAACTGTATCCCACAAAATTTGGGGTGTAGTTCCAGGGTGAGCATTCCCTTCTATTGTGTTTTGGATTATTTCCTTAATCCCTGCCACTACCTCTGTCACGTAAAAGGAAAACATTCAGCCTCCAGTGCATAGTTTTCTTGGGCAGTTGGAATTCAGTGATCAAATATAATGGCTGGTGGTCAGAGAGGACTGAGGTTCCTACCTCCATGCCTGGGAGAGAGGGCACATCTCTGGTAAAGGTAAAAAACATATCCAGTCTGGAATACATTTTGAACCTAGGGGAAAAATATGTATAGTCTCTTGCTGAGGGGTACTTAGCCCTCCATACATCCGTCAGTCCGAGCTCTAGCGGTGTCTCTTTAAGGAAGCGTGCCTTTCGGATCTCAGGACTTGGGATCAGAGATGTTGTGTCTAGTGTTCTGTCCAAGATTAGGTTCCAGTCTCCCCCAATAAGTAACAGGCCTGTTGTCTTTTCCATCACTAGGTGGACTAGGGAAGTGTAAAATGCCAGTGGGGAACCAGGAGGGGCGCAGACATTCACCAATGTGATTTGAACATCTTGAACCTGTCCCCGGACTATAATGTATCATGCCCCTGAATCTGTGATAACTTCCTCCTCCTCCTCAAAAGGGAGGTCAGCTGACAGTAATATTGCTATTCCCCTCTTCCTCCCTTTGTCCATAGAGGCATGATATAAATGTGGAAAATGCTTTCATTTTAATTTTGCAACTTCAGGAGGAGAGAGGTGTGTCTCCTGCAAAAAGTTGATTGGGCATTTCTGCATTGACAGAAATCTTAGTAGTTGCTTTCTCTTTATGGGATTTGTAATCCCATTAACATTGAAAGAAAGAACCCTACTTTGTTTAGTAGCCATCATGTCTGATATACTAGTTTAACCTCTGTTTTAAATAACTGGTTTCTTTTAAACTGGTGGTGGATGTTGGGAAGGATTAAAACAGTATATGTGTACCTATAGATGAACACAATGTGCACAATCAAGTCTCTTAAACTCAAAACCAATGAAAAAGATTTACAAACTTTGCTTAACAGTTTAACCATTAAAAGTTGCAGTCCATGAATCTTCGTAATCTGGCAGACTAGAACATTTTGCCACATCTTCAACATTTTCCAAAAACATTTTACAAGTTTGATTGCTTTGGGTAATCAATGGCCTAAAGAAGTATTGTAGTGATGTGGTTAGGTTGCTGTGTCAACTTCCTAGGTCAGGCTGCGGTGTAGTGAACAGCCCATGGGACATCACTATGGCAATGTAAAATACCATGCCTATCAGAGTCAGGAATAAGATTGCTGCAGGGTAGGTCGGCCTCCCCACAGCCACTGGAGTACCCATCATCTGCTGTGAGACAAATATGGTGCCTAAAAATCAGGCTTGCCACCCTTCCCTGGTCTGTAACTTATTATTTATTAAAGTTAGCTGTTGATTGGTGCAGGAATGCCTGATGGACTGCTTGAGTCTCTGCATCTGCCTGGGGGCCCAAGGTGGTGTACATTATTAGGCTGCAGGGGAGGAGTCCATTTCTTTTCGTTGTATGATGCCTCAGGTTTCAGGGAACATAAGGCTCAGTATTTACTTTACCTTTTATCAGAGAGAGGGGGGAGGTCACCAGGCTCCCCTGACAGCCTCCCTCCCACTCATAGCCCTTCCCCAAAGACATAGTAAAATCAGTACTCCTCAGTCCCTGTTCTCCCCCTCTTTTGCACTGTCTTTTTGAGGATAAGGCACTTAATCATTAGGCATTAGTGTCACCTTTATGCATGCTCCCCTGGGACCCATTGAAGGAAAAGCAGGGTCGAGGGGAATAGTTCAGTGTCAGGGATACTAGAGAGGATACAATTATATTAGTGCCCCATTTTTGGTTTTTATAGATGTTCTAAGCAAGTTACCATTTTTGTACAATTTTACATACGAAGGAGTCTCTCCATGGACCAAGTAAAGCCAGGCATTCAAAGTCCCAGCAGTGTGGTTATAGGTCTGCTATGTTGGCGTTCCTTCTGCCATGTGGTTACTCATGCAGCACTCCCCCCCCCCCCACATCAGGTGCAGTCTGAGGCCTGTCTGTGACCTGTTGAAGTCAGAGCCTGATGTTTTATAATGGGGGGAAAGCACTGCCAATTCTGTTGTTTATATTGCCATACGTCTCTCCTTATTTTCTAAGGCAGGCACTTCACTCAACTCTTTGATGTTCCCGCTAGTTCTGGAGTTCATGAATGCAAGGAGGAAGTGCACAATCCCTCAGTTCAGGCAGATTTTGCAAGGGATGGAGTGTCTCGTCTAAATGTCTCTCCCTGGGTATTCTAGCATGTCTCTTCAACGCGAGGGAAAAAAGGGGAGGGTGCAAGGCATAAGCAGTCAAGTTCTTGATCTTCAATTCTCAGGTCCCTCTCTGAATTTGTTTGCTGGTATTAGGTGCTGCCTCTTCTTCTTCAGTCTCTGCAAGGTGTGCCACTTTTTTACTCACTGTTGCTGGGTCCCCACACATTTGCAGCAGTGACGCCAAGTCAGAGTGGAGATTGGTGTGGGTAGCTTTCTGTGAGGAGCCCTTCCTTGTAGCTCCCCTCTGCACACCGGACCATGCCGAGGCCAGCAGGTCTTTTTCCAAGCATTCTTTTTGGAGCGCAGGGGTCAATATGCCCAAGCCATGAAGGAACTGGGTTGCATCCAGCAGGTCATAAAAAATCTTTGTGCCTCTTTCTGTTTCAACTTTTAGGTGTGCAGGAAACAGGATTTGGGTTCTAATATTCTTTGCCTGCAGTTGTTTAATTACAGACCAGAGGGTTTTGTGGCTCTCCTGCACTGTGTTGTTATAATCATGATCCAAAGTAATTTTGTGGTTCTGATATTGGATATCTCCCTGCTGCCAGTCTCTATGAAGTAGCTCTTCTTTTGTCATGTACAGTGCCATTCTGGGTATTATTGATTGGGCCCTGACACCGGGCCCTCGGGGCTTTGGGCCCAGAAAGTGATGGGCATGATCCATTAAAAGGTCTAGTTCTTCTGGAATTCTGAGTACCTGCTATAGCATGTCTTGCATACAGGTCACCACATCTTTTGCCTTGTCCTCCACTCCTTCCAGTACTCCATAGACTCTAATGTTTTGTCTCCTGCTCCAGCCCTCTAAATCATTGAAGTGCTGAGTTGTTTCTCGATCCCTAGCCAGCAAGTAGAGCAGTAGGTGATCCTGCCTGTCAGTTTGCTCTGAGACTTGGGTAAGGCAGAGTTCCATCTGGTCGGTCCAGTGTTCTATTTTATTTATGTCCGCATGCAGTTTGGGCAAGGTCTGGTCTATTTTATTGACTGCTTTGGCAGTTTGCATTATTGAAGAGATCAGGTCTGCTGTATTCTCTTCGCCATTTTGTTCATCTGTCACTCAGCTTTCTGTGATCTCAGTGTCCGAATGTAGAAATGTTTTATCTTGCCTCAGAAGGTCCTTTAGCTTTTGTGTTGGTGTGCTAGGATTCCTAACAGCTGTGGCTTTCGATCTAGTAGTTTTTGCTGGAGATGTCATGTCTAAAACAGCCAGTGTTGTTAGATTTTCAGCCTGGGGTGGACAGAGCTTCAGAGCTAGGCAGCCATTCGATCACTGACGTCATTGGAAGTCCTGAACTGTTCTTAATCTAAAATGGTATGCAAACAAGTCCAACACCCCTATGGCTGCCATAACTATGGATTTCTGTGAAGCCTTTGACTCAATAGAATGGCTTTTTCTATATTCTGTCTTGGAAGTTTATGGCTTTGGTCCCAACCTCCGCAGCTGGATCGCAACATTGTATGATATCCACTCAGCAGCTACATTCCTCACAAACCACACTATTTCAAAACCATTTGTTCTTTACAGAGGCACTAGACGGGGCTGCCCCCTGTCATCCCCATTATTCCTGATTGCCCTGAAACATAGAATTTGATGGCAGATAAGGACCACTTGGCCCACCCAGTCTGCCCATTTCTCTACCTAATGGATAAGCTGCAGATCCTAGTTAACCAGCAGCCTACTTCTTTCTACCCCCACCCCCTAGAATTGCCTTATGGCTGTCCCATGCATGCTTGAATTCAACCATTGTTTTTGACTCCACAACCTCCTCCGGAAGGCTGTTCCATGTATCCACAACCCTGTCTGTGAAAAAATACTTCCTTACATTACCTCTGAGCCGCCCCCTCTCTATCTTCAAATTGTGCCCCCTCGTTCTTGCACACCTCTTTTTTTGAAAGATGCTACCCTTTTGTACTTTGTTTATACCCTTGAGGTACTTGAAAGTTTCTATCATGTCCCCCCTCTCCCTCCTTTCCTCGAGGCTATACATATTAAGCTCCTTTAGTCTCTCTTCATATGTCTTCTGGTGCAGACCCTGCACCATTTTAGTTGCGGGTATCAAGAATAAAGATAAATGTTATTTGGTTAATACTTATGCCAATGACCTGCTCCTCACTATCGATAACCCTGCACAATCACTATGTCCCATAATGAAGTTACTGGACAGCTTCACAGCTGTCTCCGTGGTTAAATGGAACAAAAATTACCATCAGAAAGATGAAAGATTTATTTTATGCTGCCCAACACAATCTGCCTCTTTACTATCAAAAATGGGATAGATACCTTAACTCTCATCTGTGCACTGTGCCACTCCCCCTTTGGAGAACCCCCCCCCCCAAGAGTAGATAGTTGGGTGGGCAGTCTGGGTGAGTTGCAAGGCTTCTGTGGACTGGCCTCCACCTCTCTCCCAACCTTTGGTACAGAGTAGCCACATGTCTTCCTTAGCTGAGTGCAGTCAACTAGGGCTAGGGAGAACTTCACCCCCTCTGCAGGAGACCATTGTCAACCCTACTCACATTTTCCCTGATAGATGGGGAACTGGATTAGTTGCTAGGCCCCTTCCAGAATAACAGACCTCTTCATGGGATGAGGATTATATATAGGATAGTGCATGGGGAACAGTTGACAACAGGGCTATTCTTTCACCGAGTTGGCACTATGATGATGGATTGATTACCTCGAGAGTGCAGCTCGAGAGGTAATCTGTCGTCCTAGTGCCAATGAGGTGAAAGATGCCCTGTTGTCAACTGTTCCCCATGCACTTTTCTTTATAGTGTATGGTGGAACGTCATTTTTTGGGGAAAAAAATCAGTTACTAGAAGGAAAAAGGCAGTATAGCACAGTGGTCTAAGGCTCTGAGCTGCAAATCTGGTGACATCCAGCAGACCAGAGCTGGGTTTGAATCCCACAGCTTCCACTTGCATACTGTGTGACCCGGAATAAGTCCCTTAACCTCTTTGTGCTTCCAGGTCGCTCCTGTAAAAAAGCTTCCAGCTTAGTGTGCTATACCTGGTTAAACAACTAAAAAAAAAAAACTTTACGTTTTCACGCTTGACATTTTAACTGCTTAAGAACTTTACATTGTGAACATTTTAACGCTAAACATTAGTACTACCGCCGACATTGCTGCTTTCGCCATGTGTCCTGTCTATGGAGTAAGCCCTAACTGTCAAATGCTGCTCGAGGACACAGTGTGACGTTCGCAGTACAGTAGAAAACATCATTCTGTTGCACTGCGAACATCACTAGTGTGTGACTACAAGGTTTTGAAAACGATGGATTTCGGTGGAGAACGACGTTCCACCATACACTATAACACTATGGCCTTCTACTACAATATCCTTAGGGTGTTCATTGCTAGCACTTGCTGATAGTCTTTTTTTGGCTAGATACAAATTGTGATTGTGGCCCCTTCAGCATCGGTCAATTATTAAATACTGTCATGTCACTATTTAATTACTCTTATTCCTTTCTCATATGTCAATTTTACATTACTGTTGGAACCATAAGTACAGTCTGTACCTCAAATGAAGTTTTTTCTTTTTCTGGATTAATGCTTATTCTACAGTTGTTATGTCTCATAGGTTCTGCTTCATTGTGTATGTGCCTGTTCCTTTTTGGAAATGAAATAACATTTTTCATGTTGTCAGTCTAGACACTGCAGTGCAGCACATATAATTTATAGCCTATCCCCAAGTGCATACCCATCCCTTTTGCAGAAGTGTATCATTTGTTTTGCATTTAGCTGAACCATGGGATACACCATCCCTCCACTACTGGAGTGCAAAGTGATTATTTAGGACTGCATTTAAGTAAGTAATAAGCCATGGCAGACTGTGCATTATAAGATTTTAATGCACTCCCCTGGGGTGTAGTAAGGCTTGAGGCTGAAGGCCGAGTGTCCTTACACCCTTGGGAAGTGCATCAAAATCCTGTGCTACACATGTTGGAGGGGCTTATTACACTACTAAAATGGCTCTAATTAGATTTTTGTAGGGAGGAAAATTAGATTTGGCTCTTGACCATGCATTTATAGAGATTTAATGCATGGTCATGAGACCTCTGTCAGACAATTACATTTCTAGATTGTTTCTTACTATTTTATAACATTAGCTATTTTATATTTTTCAGCTGTAGTATCTGTTATATACCAGTGTTGTGGGATAGAAAACAGACAGTTGTCATGTGATTAGTTTTTTTAGTCAGACACAAATCACATGGACCATACCGTAGAAGTGTTGATTTATATTTAAACAAAGTCAAGAAGGTTTTTATTTTTGAACTTTCTTTCTGCACCCAGTGCCTTTGAGCAAGACCCACTTGATAAGGCACTACTGCCCTGCCTGAATCCCCACCCAGCAAGGAATCAGGGACATAGTACTCCCCTCCGAGGCCCCAGAGAGAGGAGACGACCCAGGAGAGTTGACTGGACAAGAACCAGTGGTGGCCGTGTGTATCTGCCCCAGGGGACCTCTGTCTACTTCCTGGTGCTGGAAGGGTTTTCCATTTTTTTATTTGTTCCCCCAAGGTGGCGAATGTGCAATGATGTCAGCAAGGTGCCTCCCGCAGACGTCCACCTCCCCCAACTTACATCCCAGCCAGTGCAGTACCCCCACTCTCCACTGGGAGCCAGTGCAAGGTGGGTAAACCCCTGGATCCCACCCCATAAAAGGAGAGAAGTCCTCCTGTTGCATGATCATCTCCTCCCTCGCCAACTCCCAGCTGCCTGAGGTGTGGCATCCAGCGCCGCGACCCTCAGTGCTACCAGGCCGGCACAACATTGAGAAGTTAATAATGTGACCCAGGTGCCTACAGAGTATGATAGTGAAAATCCATCTGAACCATTTTGACTAACACTGACTCATCGGATACCAGGGGCCAGATATTCAAAACTTAGCGTGGTGGACAAAGTGACTGCACCCTATTTGCCCAGGGTTTGTACCTGTGCACAATATCTAAAGGGGGCTGTTGCATGTGCTAACAGTGGTAGCCCAAGCCAAAAAAACATAAAGTATGTGGTGTACAAAGGGAGTGGCAGGGACAGGAATACTGGCACATTGTGGTATTCACTGCATTAGCATGGTGCAAAGGGGTTAGTGCAGGCCACTTGGCACAGCACAAATACGACTGATCAAAAGCCAGACTTACTCTGAGAAACCCTTGCAGCCACCAGAGCAAATGCAGCCAACAACCACATTGGTGGCTGGTAGAGCACATCTGCCAACTAGCATCAAGTGGCACCCCAATCTTCTGATCCCCGTCCCCGTGACATGTTTTAATTTAATTTAATTTATTTAGCGATTAAGAAAAGATCTTTTAGCACAAGCTCTTTTACAAAGGTTCCAAGTCATTGATTTCAAAACAAAGTACAATAGGAGAAAGCAAAGGTACATCACAATGAATGATACAGCTTGGATTCAGAACTTACAGAATAACTCAAAACATAGGTACAAGTTAAAATAACAAGAAAAACACTTTATGAGGGTGGGGGAATAAGCAGCCACAGAGTGCCTTGTCAGTAGTTCAGAGGGATGGGGATAGCTAGCAGTGGGGTGAGGAAGGGAGGTATGAGAGAGAAGTAGGTACTGCGGTGGAGGTGAAGGGTGGGGGAAGAAGGGCAATAAGGTATAGGGAAAAATGATGGGATGAGGGGAGGCTGAGTGAAGAAGACATGCTAGAGTAAATGGTGGGGCACAAGGGGCATGATCAGGCAGCTTGTATTAGTAGTGACTGTTAGGGAAACTCAGGACTGGGAGTTGGGAGAGGGGGAAGGTGGGGTGGAGGGTGCTGAAGGAGCTTGACATGAACTGATTGCTGAGGCAAGTCATGAGAAGGGACAGAGGGAGGGGGTACCTGAGGTCTGCCTAGTGCTTGCTGGGGGGCAGAGAGAACGGGTGTGGCTGAACATAGGGGCAGGTGCACCTACAGCATGTTATTAGGTGCTGTTTGAGGTAGTTTTGAATTGGGCCAGACAACTGGTGGCCAAGAGGTGCCAGGGGAGTTCATTCTTCCACAGGGGGCCTGGTAGGCAAATGCATGTTGCCTAAGTGAGGTGCAATGGAAGGGGATAGCCAAGGCCTCTCTAGTCCTCCCCCTGGTGACCTGTAACGAGTTGGCTGCCTTGATCAAATTGCCCACACAAGGCGGTGTTTTACCCAATAGTGCCTTCTTCCCTAGGATGCAACCCTGGAATTTGACCCGGTTTCTTAATAACAGCCAATTTGCACGTTTGTACAGAGTACAGGTATGCGTGCCATGGTCAGCATCCAGAGTGAGTCTTCAGGCTTTGTTGAGCGCAATCTGAACCCTCTTGTGCACTGTATCCATTGCCGCACTATATACTACTAATCCATAGTCAATAGTAGATATGATGGAGCTGAGGACTGAGAGGTGGAGGGCATCCGGAGAGAGGTATTGCCTGTGCCTATGCAGGACACCAGTCTTGGTACTGACTGTCTTGATCAGAGAGACAATATGGTGCACAAACATGAGGGTATCATCAATTATGACCCCCAGATACTTGAACAAGTGGACTTGTTCCAGCGGCTCACTGCATGAGTTGGAGATGATGATGGGGTGGTGCTTATTTTTGTTGTAGGGGCTGAAGATAAGCATGGCCTTGGTCTTCTTGTAGTTTAGTAGCAACTTATGACTACAGAGCCAGTCCTCGAGTTTGGAGAATGAGTTCTGCAGCGCAGATTGTAGGGCAGCTTGAGACATGCTGCTGCATATAGTATGAGTTTGGTGTCACAGGCTGTGGTAAGGTCATTTAAAAAGAGGATGAAGGGTAGGGGCCCCAGAATTGATCCCTGCGGTACCCCTAATGATACCTCTCTTGTGCTGGATACCATTTTGCCAATTTTAACACATTGATTTCTCCATATCAGGTAGTCTTGAAACCAGCAATGGGCATTGGGTGCCACACCCATGTTTTGCAGTTGGGTCAGTAACAGGGGGTGGTTGACTGTATTGAAGGCTTTGGTGAGGTCAATAAAGACAGACCCCATCAGTTTGCCTTCATCTAGGGCCTTTTGCGCATAAATCCATGCATGGCAGTGATGGTACTGTGATTTTGTCTGAAGCCATGCTGGTTGGGGCATAGTAGATTATACTTATTGAGGTAGTTGATGAGTTGACCTGCCACAATCTTTTCCAGTGCCTTGGACGGGGGGAGAGGATCAAGATGGGTCTTAGTTGGCTACCAGAGACTTGTCTCCTCCTTTATGCACTGGCGTAACTAGGACCTGCTTCCAAACCACCGGGAATTGGGCATGGTCCAGGGACTTATTGTACAGCGTGATAATGGGCACTATATAAATGTCCAGGATGAGAGATAGAAGTTTCATGTAACAATGTTCCTGCTGTCCAATGGTCTCCCCACCCTCCAATCTCCATCTGGTAAAGTGTAACAAGGTTTCCTGCTGTCTACTAGTCCCACCACCCTCTGATCACCATCCAGTAAAGCGTAATAGCTTGCCCTGGTGTCCAGTAGTTCCCCACCACCCTCCAGTTGCTGTCCAGTAAAGTGTAATAGCTTGCCCTGCTGTCCAGTGGTTCCCGCCACCCTCTGATCACTGTCTGGTAATGTGTCATAGCTTTCCCTGGTGTCCAGTGGTCCTTTCACCCTCTGATCACCATCTGGCAAAGTGTAATACTTTGCCCTGGTGTCCAGTCCCCCAACCCTGTGATCACCATCCAGTAAAATGTAATAGTTTGCCCACTGTGGGCATTGGCCAACCCACCCTGCCAACCCCCCCTTACTTGAAAGACCAGTGCCGCAGGAGACCATATGGTGACTGGCACAGCCTGCCTCTCACCTCCTCAGCTGACTGCCATATGGGAAGACAGGGAAAGTGCATCCAAAGTACAGTACAGGGTGTATGTTCTCTGTATGTACAAGGAGCACGGCCCATGTACCGTACAGGTAGCACACGGCTTGTGTACTGGAGGGATGTACAGTACACAGTACACATGCTCCCTGTACACTACATGGACCATGTTCCCTGTACAATACAGAGGATTCATGCCCTGTACTGTAACAGCTAGCCAATTAAAGGGACTGCCCATGAGGAGGGGAGAAAGCACCTTAAATTTACAACCTGCATGCCTGGAGAAGTACACAGCAGGCGCTACCAGAATCAGCTGTAGTGGTATTCTGTCACCCCTTTTAACATCCAGGGCTGTGGTGAGCTGAACTTGTTTCTGCTTAATTTGAACTGTGGACTTGTGTGCAAATTAACATCCCGAGCCAGTATATTTCAACATGGGGACTGTAACAGCTAGCCAATTAAAGGGACCGCCCAGGAGGAGGGGAGAAAGCACCTTAAATTTACAAGCTGCATGCCCAGCACTAGCTTGGGCATGAGCGTGAGTGGTGCGAGCACCACTGCATAGAGAAAAAGCAGCAATACTGGGGGACAGATAAATGAATAATAGTCAGAGAAATGTATTTTAAGTAGTTAAAGTTTGATTATACATGCCAGCTAGTGATAGTTTTATACAGAACTAAGTGCATTTTGTATGTTTTCTTAGCATTTAGTATTGTACTGGGCTAATAGTGTATATACTGCCGTTAAGCATATTGCTTCCTTGCCTTGCAGGTATAACCAGTGAACTTGAGCAAGAAAGAAAGCTGAGAGCCTATTGGCCAGCACCCAGCTTTGAAATCCAACATATAGATAATTTTATTGAAAGAAGAAATATGTTTACAAAGAAATAGAGGTGCTGGAACCAGCAAGGCAGGGTAGTAACCTTGAACTCATATAGTGGTAAAAACTTACAGGTAAAACAGAGAACAGTTGCTTTTTTAATATTGTTGACATTAGGTGGGGATGTGGAGCTAAACCCTGGGCCTGATGTTTCTAAATAAGTCAGGATTTTACACAATAACACCAGAAGTTTACAAAACAAAATGGATATTTTAAAAGTAATGATTGAGGAACAAGATCCAGACATAGTGGGGTTAATAGAAACTTGGCTAGTAAAAGATATAGATAATGAAGAACTTGGCATTTTTGGCTATACGTTGTTTCACCAGGATAGGTTAGAAAAGGGGGGGGGGGGATTTTTGTATGTTAAAAGTAGTCTAGGCCACACTGAATTGTTGAATAGAGGAAGCCAAAACAACATAGAAAATGAAGTAAGAAGAGTAAGTAAATTAAATATAGTTTTTTCAGTAATTTGCTCCCCACCTAAAACAAAAGTTAATCTGATAGAAGAAACTCTAAACACAATTCAAGGGATGGTAGGTGGTAAACATATTGTTCTTATGGGAGAGTTTAATTGTAATTGGGAAGAGAAAAGGAGTAAGTCCTTAAAGGATGCTGTATCTGCTTTGGGGGTGACCGAACAAATACCAGAACCCACAAGATATACTAGCACAACTAAAAAAGAGTACAATATTAGACTTACTGTTTGTATCTCATGCTTTAAAGGTTGAGGCATCAGGAGTTCTTTCTCTTTGCCTCGGAGATCATAACCCAATATGGGGCAACATTTTGTCAGAAACAGAACAGAACAGAAAACTCTGGAGATAAATACTACTTGAGTCAGAAACATGCAAGTTTTTTTAGAAAATGCATTCTTATTGGATAATGAGAGGGAGAAGTGGGATCGATATAAACTGATACCTGATTTAGATTCAACTGTAAAAATTTTTACAGAGACATTTAACGAATTATGTGGTAAACATTACCCAAAAATAAAATAACAAGACAATAAAAATTTGATAAAACTACCTTGGATTAACAAAAAGATTTCAAAAAGTATTAGGGTTAAGAACAGGTATTGGAAAAAAGCAAAAAAAAAAAAAAAAAAACAAGAGAAAGATTGGGACCTGTTTAAGCAGATCAGAAATAGATGTAGACAACAGATCAGGAAGTCTAAAATTCTTTATTACAAAAATCATTTGAATAATGAATCAGACCCTAGAAATTTTTGGAAATCTATAAATACATTATCTAAACCTGGGCAAGAAGTTAAAACAAATTACATTCTTAAGACTGGTGAAACTCTAATAGAAGACACCCAAGAAATAGTAAATTTGCTAAAAGACTTTTTTGTGGCCCTACCAGGTCTTGATGTAATGGCATTGGGTCTAGATTTACAAAAACAGCAGAATATAACTAATTTTACAGGATCACATCCACCTTTTCGGTTCAAAACCCTAAAAGTGTCTGACGTTTATAAAGGATTAACAAAAATAATTGCAAATAAGTCAGTGGGGCCGGACTTACTTGAGGGGAGATTTTTAAAGATAGCTGCTAAACAAATCGCACCTATTGTGACTAATATATTTAATAGAAGCTTACAAGAAAGCTAATTTCCACATTAGTGGAGGGTGAGTAAAATTACCCCCATATTCAAAGGGGGTCAATCTACTGAGTTAAATAACTACAGGTCAATTGCTCTATTGTCTGTCCTGGCTAAATGCCTGGAGAGACATGTACATATATAAATGATGAAGTACTTGGAGAAATATAACTTAATTACACCTTGTCAATCGGGTTTCCAAAAAAAACATTCTACTACATCAGCACTGTTGGAGTTTTACAACCTTGTAAATACTGTACATCATTGAATGAGGGGTTGGAGACTGCAGTGGTATTTGTGGACCTATCGAAGGCTTTCGACCTGGTGAACCACCCCCTTTTGTTACGAACTGCTGAAAATATGGGGTTTACTGAAGGCCCAAGGGACTGGTTGAAATCCTATCTGGAGAACCGCACACAGTAATTCCAAATAAATGGGGAAGCTCACAAAAATGGGCAGTTATTAGGGGAGTGCCACAGGGGTCCATTTTAGGACCCCTGCTATTTTGATTTTCAACAACAGCCTCCCACAAGTTATACAACATTCAAACATACAGCTGTATGCAGATGATACTGCTTTAATAACAACAGGTAGTAATAGCAGGGAACTTGAAATTAAAATTCAGTTGGATTTCGACAGTATGGGGGGTGGTTCACCAGGTCGGGCCTAGTGATGAACACGAAAAAAACAAAGTTGTTATATTTTGGGTCAAACTCAAAGGAAAAGAAACAGTTAACTATTAAATTTCATAATGGTGTTTTTTTAGAGCAAGTGACTGGATATACCTATTTAGGTATTATTTTTGATCAGAATATAACCTTTGTAAAACACATAGGGGTATTGATTGAAAGGGTTAATAAAATGGTGGGAGCCCTTAGAAGAACAACTAAGTGTTTAACAGAAAATAGCAGAAAAAGGGTTGCTGAACAACTAATTATTCCAGTACTGACCTATGGGGATCTTTTGTACCATACCACAAACAAGATACCATTAAGTAGTCTAGACAGAGTGTACTATAGGATAGCAAGGTACGTTCTGCAGTGTAGTCCAAGAACACATCACTGCAGTTTGTTGACCTCTCTGGAATGGCTGCCACTTGACACAAGATGGCAAAAATTGATTTACAAATATCATACAGATAGTCCTGAGCAGTATATAAACAAAAATTTATTCGGAGGGTGTTATCAAATTGACTCAAGATTAAAGCGATCAAGTTATCAAAATGAAATTTCTATTGTGGCTCTTAAAAATAAATATGGGGAAAAGACTTTACCCTCTCAAGCAGCAAAATACTGGAATATCTAACCCAACTAAGCAAGCACATTTCCACCATACAGCCAGTTTATGCAGGCATTAACTAAACCAAGTTCTGTAATATGTCAATGTTTTGCATGATTTAGTAAGAATGGACTACAGGAAGTCTGGAGAATGTTATTGAATTTTGATGAGTGATTTACATATATTTACTGTGAATGTTAATACCCAATTTGTATTTTGTACTTAGTGTTTTTAAATGTATAGGCAACTTGTAGAAAACAGGACAATCTTGTAAACTAGGCCAACCGACCTAAAGATTTATTTTTCCTGTATAAAAATAAAGATTTTACTACTACTACTACATTGCATATGCACTCCCTGGGCCCAATTCTACAGAGGAAAATACGCCAGGTACAAGTAACGCACTTGTGCAAGATACGCTGCCCCAATTGCAACATGCAATATATGGCCTATTCTAGAACATGTGAGAGATACACCAAATGCAACTGTGCAAGTTGTGACACGCAAGATACACAATATAAAAGGGTGTAACACACAGCTGCAGCTTAACATACACCAGCAGATACACCAGAGCTATGGCAGAAGCTGTGGGAGAGAGACGAAGGTGGAAGAAAACTTCAATCATGAGGAGGTGCAGTCACTGGTAGAACAGATAGATAAGCACCATGCACTCCTCATGAGTGGAGAGGAGACCAAGAGGAGGGAAAAAAGGAGGAAGGCATGGGACAGGGTGACACAGAAGGTCAATGCCATTACGGCACAGCACAGCACAGTCCATGACATCCAGAAAAAATATAATGATCTCAAGCACCTAGTGAAGTGCAAGTTGGCACAGAACAGACGGAGTGCACAGGGCACAGGGGGTGGACCCACCCAGCAGCAGTCCCTCAGCAGCTTGGAGAGGAGGATAGCGGCACACCTCAGCCAGGAGAGCATCGCTGGAGTGATGGAGCTGGACAGCTTCAGACAGCACACTGCCACAGGTAGGGACAAACAACAGCAATGTATGTGACAGGCCTGACATGGCAACAGCACTGCAGCCAGCAGCAAAGGTGGGGTTGGTGGGGTGACGACATGTAGGCAGATGTAGCGGTAGGGTGCCATGCCACAGGAATGCCACATGGCCACAGCTGACCAGAGAGTGGATCAAGGGAACCAGACAATGGCCAGGGGCAGGCCAGGGACAAGCATGTGTGCACCTGACATGTGCTGCTGTGCAAAGCAATGTGCCATGCCCATCTGTGGAGTGGCTGGCACGTGCATGTGAAACTGGTGGGGAGGGGCTGTGCACAGGTATGGGCTGTGCTGAACTAGGAGTTCCTGTTACATGCACTGTGTACTGGGGGGAACTATGCTGACCAAGGGGTGCTGTGACATGCACTTTGTACTGGTAGAAGGGGCTGTGCACAGTTATGGGCAGTGCAGAATTTGGAGTTGCTGTGACATGCACTGTGTTCTGGGGGGGTGTCTGTGCTGACCAGGGGGTACTGTGACATGCACTGTGTACTGGTGGGGGGTAGTGCTCAGGCATGGGCTGTTCTGAACTGGGAGTTGCTGCGACATGCACTGTGTACTGGGGGTGGCTATGCTGACCAGGGGGTGCTGTGACATGCATTGTGAACTGGTGGGGGGGAGGCGATGCACCGGCATGGGCTGTGCTGTAGGGAGAGGACATGGGGCACTGCCTCAGTGCTCACAGAGTGAGGATGAGGGCTGCAGGAGATGTGCATGGATGGCAGGGACAACGTATTCACCCAGTGGTGCTGGCCCCTGCAGCGCAGTGTTGCCCCATGGGCATGGCCGTGCATGGTGTCACTGTGCAGTGGGGAGCTGAACAGGGCAGCTGTGTGACAGCTGGATAAGACATACCAGGATGGACAACACAGCATGGGCAGCAATAGTGGGGGGACCACACCAACAGCACAGGATGCAAGTACAGAGGTGGCATACACCTGGTGGGACTGTACAGATGTATGGTAGGTGCAATGACATAGCGCAATGCTGAAGCAGACCTGTGAGGGCAACACTGATCAGGCAGATGAGGGCACACAGTGAGTGGAGACACACTAACATGTTGCCCATCCAACAGGTGCTGTGGCAGCTGGCGAAGGTGGTCCGAGTGGAGCTGGAAGGCAGGAGCAGCAGCAGCAGCAGTGGCAAGGCCAGGATGTTGCCAGCACAGACCAGACCATTGGCACAGTGTTGGATAATGGCAGCAACACAACGTCCAGTGGAGCCAGCACAGCAGTGGCCTGCACACCGGAATCCATGTCGGATGGAGCCTGAGGGGAATGATGTTGGCAACAGCCCCATGGGTGAGGAGGGGGTAGCCAGTATTGAGGAGGATGCAGCAGAACCACCAAGGGAGCAGCAGGGGACCACAGAGGACACCACCAGCAGTGATGCCACACCAGTGGAGGTGGTGTGGATGCCTGTAGACAACCAGGAGGTGGCTGAGCATGAACAGTCAGCAGCACAGGACACTGCTATAGGGTTGCTGTGCCCTCTGAGCACCCATGGACTGGAGGACCAATTGGACGAGGCCATCTACGAGCCGCAGGACCAGCTGTCCCCACTGACCTACATAGGGGACTATTCTCAGTAAGTGCTGGCCAGCCAGGGGGATGTCAGGCAGGAGCTGGGGAACATTCGGCAGGGCATGTAGGAGCACCACACCAGCATGGAGATGCAGCTGTCCAGCATTGCCAGCTGTTTGCAGGCATGCACCAGGAAGACATCGGCATGCATGGCTGGCTTGGGGAATGCCATACAGGGCATCCAGCACTGTACTGAATGCCAGGCGGTCTTCATGGACTGCCTCAGCACAGGCCTGGAACACATGATGGAACACCAACAGTGCCACGACAAAGCTGTGGCCATGGCCATAGCATGTGCACTGCAGCCACTGCAACACCTGCAATACCTGGCCCAGCGGATTGCATCCCCAGCCACTGCACAGGCCAGCACACAGACACAGCCACTGGAACCTGTGCAACCTCCACCCCTGGGCCAGGTGTCAGTTGTTCCCCACCTGCCAGTCATGCTGCTGGAGCCGCAAGCCCAGCCAGGCAGTGCCCACACTAACCCAGGCACAGGCCAGCACCATGGTGCACCCACTGCATCCCACACAGCCATGCCAGCACCACAGGTGCAGGCCAGGCTGAGACTCACACACAGGATCACTGGAACAGGGACCGGCACAGGGCACACACATGGGTGCAAGCTCCACAGGCTGCACAGGGACTGAGAAGATCTACACATGATGGGGGATCACACAGTGCAGCACTGGCACAGCTGCAGCCACATGAGGCACTGAGCAATGTTGGCCTGCGAGGGTGGAGGCACAGCAGAGCCACTGTGGTTGCACACACAGGCCCACAGGGTGCAATGCCAGGGGAGGGCCACCAGGACACCTCACAACCCACCAGAACAGCAGGGTCCCCCACAGCCCAGCACCTAGCACTGGAAGGGTCTGTGCCATACGGCATGGCCATGGCAGATGGCTGTAATACACCCAGAAGTCTGGTGCAGATGGGGGATGGTTGGGTGGGGCTGCAATGGGGATGCTGGACCAATAGAATGGCAGGGTGTCACTTGTATTTGGGGAGGCACTGTGCAGTACACGAGGGTGTGAGTGTGTGTATGTATGACTGTGTGCATGGGTGAGTGTGGGGGCACGCGTGATGGGAAGGACAGGGAAGCACTGTGATATGCGCACCTGTTGTTGAATATGTACCTTGTAAATAAATCATTGCACCTGATCTGTACGTTGTGTTGTTTGTATGTTGTTAGTTTAATGTTAGTGTTATACAGGATACAAGTTGGTTGGGGTGTAACCCCCATTTGCAAAAATGTCCTGTGTGGGACCAGTGTACACATGGCATGTTGTTTCTTTCCTCAGGTAACATCAGATGTCCACCAGTGCTGACCACATCCCTGGGAGGGCTTGCGCTGGTAGGTAGGTGATAGCCATCACCGGGTATGGGTCAGACCATCACTGGGACATGGCTTCACAGCACTGCAGCGGTGGTGCCAGGCACCTGGCATAGGGTACAGGACAGCTGAGGCCAGCTGCAGTGCATGGGGACTGCTGCATGGGGGATGGCACAAGCCATGGCATGCAGGTGCTACAGGAGGGGTAGCACAATGGCCAGTGGTGGCAGGGGTGCCACAGGATGGAACATGCCCGGACAGGTAGCCCAGGCTGGCCACACACCATGTGTACAGTGAACCCACAGCAGGACAGCTGCACTGTCCGGCACAGCCACAGGGCATGACCGTGGCATGCGTCCCAATGCCCATGTGCCACTGGTGCCACACCCGTTGGAAGGGATGTATCTGGGTGATGAAGTGCCAGGTGTGGCCACAGCCAGTGCCATGGTTGGCGGTGCCCTGCAGGGGGGTGAATGGGGACACAGCACGCCGCAGTGCACAGGCGACACAGCTATCATGCACAGCACATGCATAATAGACACACATATACCATCATACCATACTGCCA
The DNA here is from genome assembly GCA_016271365.2 of Neoceratodus forsteri. Lineage (NCBI taxonomy): Eukaryota > Metazoa > Chordata > Ceratodontiformes > Ceratodontidae > Neoceratodus > Neoceratodus forsteri. Next base: position 84,516,806 of record CM057453.1, read on the forward strand.
CACAACTAGGCCTACCAGTCATATGGACCTGCTTGAAATATGGCACCCACACTGAGGGCAGTTCCTGGTGTCCCACCCACCACCATGGGCCATACTATCCCCTGCCTCAGACGTACCACCTGTACTGGAACTGGACCTGGTCACATGCTCCCCCCGTACCCATCCCATCCCCTTGACCACCCGGCCACAGTCCCCACCTGTACCAGACCCCTGGGCTGTGCGGTCCATGGCACTGCCATCCGTCCACTGAACTGACGGCCCATCTCCTCCACTCCCAGCTGTCAGGAAGCCTAGACCTCACACTCAGGTACTTGGAAATATTGGGAATGCAAGGAATCACAGACACGCTGCAAAGAAGTAGTACACCTGTCGAACACTACCATACAGGATAATCACAGTTGCCCTAAGCAGTACTTACCAATATGAACTAGGAGCAAAATGCTAGCAGTGCCTATACATCAAGGACTCTCAGTGTCACTTGGGTCTCCGAGGTGAAAGACGTAATAGCCCACATCATATACCTATGATAAGTACGATGGTTACTGTATGATAGAAACAATTCTAGTTACAGAGATGAGCCCTATTGGCTACATAAGAGGTGGCTCCACAGTCCAAGATAACATCATACAGGTCTGTAGTAGACATCAGTTTGTGAAATAAAGGAGTACAGTTCTACATATGACAGTGTAGTAGCACAATTCACCAAAAGGTGGCAATGCCAATATATATATATCATAATCATTACAAGGACACAGGTGTCCTAACATCCTGAAAACAGGATGTACATATGTGTATTAGACAGTGAAGTGTAAAACAATGTAATGCATACCTATCCTGACATCTACACTTGTACGGTAGATGCCCTTACCCCTATGTGTTGGTATAACATATGCCTAATTGCTGACTGGCTATGCTGTACCTCTGGGGGTCCCAATAGGGGTGCAGGGCCCTCGTGGAACACAGCCATCCCCCTGCCAGCTCACACCTATGTCGTCATGTTGCCCCACCTGCTGTCCCATGGAGCATCCTGCCTGGGCCTCTGTAATGGTTCCCCCGATGTGTACCCAGTGACCACTATCATGTCCCTCCTGTCTCACCTCTTCTCCTGGGTGTACATGTCGAGCCCCATGGGCCTCTCCCCAGAGGACCTGACCCACAGGCCCAGGTTCATATGGGTCGCCCTCCTGGGGCCCACTCCTGGCCTGCAATGTCCCTCTGTGACTGTGGTCTCCACAGTGGTACACAGTACCTGAGGTGTGGCCTACCCATGCAGTTGTACAGTGGGCAGCTGATATCCACCATCCTGGGGGGATTCCCCCTTGTGATACATCCCTGCATCCCACAGTCCCTTGCCGCAGCCTTCACACAGGCCCCTGTGATGTCCATCGTGACATCTACCACTGAGTCCACGGTCCCCAGTGAGGTGTCAGCACCCGGGCACTGTGTATGCCACATAGCCATGCCATGTGCCTGCAGCACCTCACACTGGCGTACACCATGGGGCAGTGTGTGCCACACCACTGTTGTCCATGTGGCGTGGCACACTCAGTACAGTGATGCAAGGTCAGTTGCACCACACAGTACTGTGGTGACTTGTGCCAGCTAGCATGGCACAGTGCGGTGACAACTGGCACCCTGCCAGCACTGCACAACATGACAGGCCATGGCCTCACTGCCACCAAGTTGTACAGTCATGCATTCCACCCGCAGCGTCGACAGGCACAGTGCACCCATGGGATCCCAGGTACTCAGTTGGTGGGCCATGCTGCCAGGCGTCCCATGGGACTGTGCCCCCCACACCTCTGCAGGTGATACAGCCCTGCCACTGGCAGGGCAGGCACCCATGTGCAATGCTTTGCCAGTGCCACACCATGGATGTGAACAGTGCTGTGCAGTCCCACCCCTGTGTGTTATACCAATGTCAGTTGCAGCATCCTGCCTCTGACCACCGCAGGGCACAACCACAGGGCCCTACAGGCTCAGATGCTACACATGCAAGTATTCCCATACCCACATTGCATGTGGGCAACAGCCGCAGTTGGCAAACGTAGTTGCAAGACAACAAACAGGCCACAACACCATACCGCAAATGCCAACAAGCACATCACTATCGCATATCACAAATGCTGTACGCATGTCGCAATTGCTCATCGTGGGTGCTGTGTCGCAGGCCGCAATTGTGCACATGCGATGTGCGATGCACGTGATGCGTGCATGTGCAGTACATGCAGTAGTGAGTAGCTAGGCCCTCACACAGTCTAGAGTTCCAGGAGCTAGGGAGGTGGGTGTAGGACTAGAAGACAACTGTGCCACAGCCCACCAGAGCAGGACAGGGACAGACAGATGGCAGACTGGTGAGTACTGGGCCACAGCAGCCCCCCCATACATACCTCCACTCCATTAGACACTGCACTGAGGCACAGGGCTGGTATGGGCACTCACATTGGTGGCCAGGGAGGGGCCCAGGCCCTCAGGATGGGGGTCACAGCCACACTCATGGGGATACAGGCTCAGACTGCTGTGGTCACCATAGTGTATACATGTACAATATGTACTATGGTGTTAGATGTGTTGATGTACACATGGGTGTAAGCAGGCGTACTTCAAGCACTAGATGGTGTGCAATCGTATTTCAGGGGGTAGCGTATAGGCTCTGGCCTATGTCTGTCTTCCATGACCACTGACAAAGGCAATACTGGACCATTCTGTAGATATATTCATATGGGTCGACACTAGAGGAACTGGCCATGAATACTGTCATTGCATCCCAAGGGCAATAACACTGTACAGGCTCTGGGCTGGTATGTGGGCATCATAAGGAACAATGCATGGCAGCTGTACCTACCCATGCATGGCACACCACTGTCATGGATGGCATATGTTGTTTGTCACATGCCAATTGGGGCAACATAGATGGTCCAGGGGTACAGTTGTACATCGTCCGGCTACATCCTGGGGGGACTCACTCTAACAAGGGGGGGTGGAGTGAGTACACATGGTGTGCAGATCTGTACTCCCTGGCTACACCCCCTGGATATTCATTGTACCTGGTCTGCAGCCTGCGGGCATAGCACAGTAGCTGTGTGGGCATCATGCGTCCCATGAGGGACGAATGTGGGACACAGCACTGGTGGGGGGCATGGGAAGGGATGGCCCCCGTGATGAAGGCTGCCTCAGAGTTTTGCCCCATATCTCTGTACCTCTCTGTCATACTACCCATGGTACTGACCATCGCACCTGCATGGCGCAGGTCCAGTCCACATCCCTCCATGGCCCCTGCCTTACAGGGCTGTCCCTGCCATTGTCGCAGCCATCACATCAGTCTCTCATGTGGTTTGTACTGCTGCCACTGCAGGGTGGGGATAGGACTCACACTGCCATGCCGGCTATGGGTGCGGATGTGCAGTCATCATCAGGGTACTGCTAGGCACACCCAGGGGCATGTTGTACACAGGTCCTGGACCAGGTTACACTGTTGTGCCAGTTGACACCATGGTATTGGACGCCCTGTCCCTGGGTTGTGCCATGGGAGGGTGAGGAATATGGGCCAGACTTTGTAGCATGAACTCTCTGTGCTCAGTATACTGTCCACCATGGGTGTGCCTGCAATGATGGTGATGAAGGATGGTCGTACCACCACAGGTCATTATAGATGTTGCGTTAGTCATCAGTACCCACCATGGTGTGTGTTGTGCTGGCGTACAGTGACGCCTCAGGTGGTTGGCCATGGCCTGCAGGGTGTGTGCATCCAATACCTGAGGCGTGACATTATCCCCAGCACTACACACACCCTGGAGGACATTGCTGCTGTTGTATAATAGCATGTTGTACTAGGGAGTCACAAGGGCATGGTGCTGACTGTTCTGTACGTGTGGTGGACTAGTCATGATGGATATGCGTAGATGCATGGACATGGTGCCAAGCAGTCATCTACAGGTGCACAGTGAGGCTGAGACCAGACACGTGTTGGAGTGCTGGAAGTACATCATGGAACCAGTACCAGAATGACAATTCAGAGTCCACATTTCTGTCGTGCCCTGGTCTCTGCACTGGCTCTATCATGCTGAGGACTGCACTACACCTCTGTGGTGCATAGGTCACTGTGAGCGTCCCCAGCATGGTGCAATGCAGACGGCAGTGCAGGTGAGGGGTGTTCCCCCATCCCAGTGAGGGCAGGCCACACAATGGTGTACCATCCTGTGGGAGGCCCTTGGTCACGGGCGCAGCCAGGCATGTAGGCACGTTGCACAGGACAGTGTCATATGCCCCTGTTAGCATGTGCTGTACATCACTGTTCACCATGGCCATGCCCCACATCCATCAGTCCCCAGGCATGGGACATCACCTACCACATGGTGTGCCTGCTGCTCAGTATGGGGTACACCTAACCACAGCACTGCCTAGGAGGCATGGCCCGCTGTCATGATGTGTGTGGCTGTGATCCCATAGTCAGGTATGACATGATTAGTCTGGCTGGGTACACGTCCACTGTAGGCGTGTGCATTCCAATAATTGTACTAACTGTGTGGGGCCCACATATTTGTGGAACAAGTGCCACTGTGCTTGTAGGTTGTGGATGGTCTTGTACTGTGGTACAGATGTGGGGTCTGCACATGCCCTGCGCTGGCTGCCCCATGCGTGGCATCACAGATGCACAGTGCACCCCAGATCCCCACACTACAGCCCAGGGGCTGTATGACTGACCTGTCCATGGGGTGTGGGGACGGTGATGGTGTCCTGTCATCATGGTGAAGTCCCATAGGCATAACAGCATGGGGGGGGCATCTGGCACAGGTGCGTTATATGGCCATCGGGTGAACACCAGCAACTCAGCATGGCCCCACTGCAGGACATTGGTACAACATGGTATACATGGGCCATGGCCACCCATGCCCATACCCAGGGTGGTACGTGGCCTGCTGTGACAGGGGCACCACCAGGACAGTGCACATCGAGACACAGCGCCTCCGCCATATGCACCTCTGACAGTTGGGGCCATGGCCCTGTCTCACTGTGGCTCTGCCACTGCATCTGTGTTGCATGTCTGTTGCTGGGGCTGTGTCCCTGCAGAGGTGGGCTGCACTACATGCTGGCCTGTGTGCCGTGTCCATGTCTGATGGTAGGTCATTACCTGCTTCACCATTAATGCCCATGTGCAGCACATTGCTGCCCATGTCCTGGCTGTCCCATGCCTCACAGGTCGGGTGTTGCCAGGCGTCCCATCAGACAGTGCAGGGAGATCCACCACATGCCATTGCCAGTGCCTGACACACAGGTGCATAGCTGCCTGACTGGCTGGCTGTCCACCACTGTCCCTGCACCATGCCCTACATGGTATGCCTGTCAGATATGCACTGGCGGACTGTCTGCTATGCCACCCGCCGTCACAGCAGGCATGCTCCAGGCAACATCCACCCTGTGCTGGGTCAGTCATGGCAGGGTGTCCTGTGGACCTTTCTGGGCCATGTTCGGGGACATACCCATGGGTTAGTGCCAGATGGGGGGGGGGTTTGCAGCACCCACAAGCAGCAGTCCACAGCTGCACATATGGCAGTGTACTAACCCATGTACATTCCCTCCCTAGCACCGTAGCAGATGCATATGGGTCTTCGGTGAGTATTATTCATTGCTCAGCATGCACTGCTCCATTGTGTGTTCAGCACTGTGTACCTGACATTGTTTTTCACTGTCCCCTGTGTAGGCTTCCACACCACCGCACAGGTCCAGGTAGGTTCACGCTGCCACACCACTGCAGCTGTGGTGGTCACTGACTGTGCCACTGGCTAATGATGCCCTGCTATTTCTCCATCCAGGTGTGCCACCGGTTCCATCAGCGACACCTGCTCCCGTCACCACAGTGCACTGTCCAGGTACGTATCTCTCAGTCTCCATTCTGTCACCCACAGTTGGCCTTGGGACTGCTCCATGGGCACCTGCTGGCTGTGGACACATACTGCTCCTCGTGGGGGAGGTGGTGCAGACGTGTGGCAGGGCTGTATGCGGCGCTCCACACCCACACTGAACAGGGCCAGGCTGCGACATGCCTCTGCAGGGGACAGGTGGCATATCAGTGCACTGTGATCACTGTGTGCAGTACTGTGTCCCTGACCCCTGCATGGCACTGCATGGCCTTTCCGCACCTCATGCTGTGCATGTCAATGGTGTGTGGTGCACCTCCTGCCGTGGGAGCCCATGGTTGCGGTCCTGTGCCCCGAACATGTCCCATGTACCTTGACCAGATGCCAGTGTTGCACATGGTGTGTGTGGGTGGCATACACATCCACAGAGCCATTGTGTAGTGATGCATGTGCCATTCCTTCCCCCGTTTACAGGTCTCATGCCAGCATACCAGCATGTCATCAGGATCACCTCTGAGCCTCAGAGGGCATGCCCCGAACTTCACGCCGATTGAAACCGCCATGCTGGTGAACTGTGTGCAGCAGTGGGGCCGGACACTACTGCCCTCTGGGTGCCACAGAAGCAGTGCCATGGAGTGGGAGCGGGCATGGCATGCCATCAGTGCCCACATGGCACAGTCCTCCGGCAACCACAGGACTGTATGCCAACTCAGACACCGCTGGCAGGACCTATCATGGAGGGAGGCTGGGATCCTGCATCGCATGATCTGCATGGCGAGGTGGAGGGATGCAGAAATGCAGTCTGGGCAGGCCATGGGCAGAGGTATGTATAGCTATAGTTGTTCATCTGTTGCAGCAGTGCTGGCGTGGCGTCCATGGCATGTGATGCCTCACACACACTCACCTGTCTCTACACCTCAGAGGTTCCACTGGCACATCCCACAGCATGCAGCAGGACTGCATCAGCAGCCTCAGGCAGGAGGCACATCACTGGCATCCAGGTGAGTTCATACAGTGGTCCCCTTGTACTGTGGCCTTGCCGGACTGTCACATGGTGGCTCATGCTGCACCCACACATTGCCTATGTGTGTGTGCCACCTGACCAGAACCAGCACTGACCACATCCCTTGCATCCCTACAGGTGTCCACAGAAGGCTGTCACAGCGGCAGAGGGCCCTACTAAGGGCAATGTCAGATGTAAAGGCCAGAGATGCTGAAGAGTACCGGGCAGCACACATAGTGCCAGCAGCGGAGGGCCAGGGTCCTTCCTCCAACCTCCTCCTCCTCTTCCTTCACCTCTTCTGTGGCAGCGGCATCTGCAGAGGGCAACGACCCCATGGCACCTGCACCCGTTCCAACAGACCCCACTGATGTTGGGCACCAGGGGCCTGACACACGACTTCAGCCCAGCCTGGTCACAGAGGGCAGCAATGCGGCGGATGAACACCAGAACATGGCAGCAGCACCATCCGATCACACAGCAGGGGATGATGACGCACAGGCAGCCAACACTGCCCCACCACCTAGCAGTGTGCCATGCACTGCTGATCCTGTGGCAGGGGACCCCAGACAACAGCAGAATGATGCCATGCCAGTGCTGCAGCAGGGAGTGGCCATGCCCGTCACAGAAGGTGACCCAGGTGCTGGGCCCGTGCAGGGTAGGGGCCTGTACTGAAAGCGGCTTGTGACCCTGGTGTCAGCCATCCTCGAGGACATTGGGTGCCTCCATGGGTTAGTGGGTGCCCTGCTTATGGAACTGCGCCAGTTCTAGTTCTCATGGGTCTCCGTGTTCCATCCATGAGTGGGTCTCTGTGTTTGGGTGGGTGTGTATATAGGGGTGGTTGCATTGGTTGGGTGGGTTTCTATATATATGGGTGGGATGGATTTTACAGGAGGGCATTTCAACATGTTAGTGATATATGTTGTGGGTGGGACTGTGTATTTGTTGTTGGGCCTGTGTTCCTTTGTTTGTGGGTGCAGGGTGGTATTTGTGGGTGTTGTGGGTTACTGTTTGGGTGTGGTTACCTTGTTGTGTTCCTATGTTACGCTGTTGCCAGCTGTTGATCCCCATCCCCCTTACTACGTTACTCTGTGTCCCTGTTTCATTTGTTACAATTAAACCATTTGCCATCAGCACTGTGTCTGTGTGTCTGTTCCAGGTGTGCATGGCTGTGTGAGTGTGTGTGTCGCCATGCACAGGGGTGCACACTGGTGGTGGAGCCTGCTGTCCCCAGTGTTTCCTCACTGTGCATCTGGTCAGTGTGCCGATTGTGCTACTCGAGGCCCATGGCACTGTCCGCTGGTCACTTCTGCATGGTGATCTGTGTGCTTTGGGTCACCATGCATGCAGTGGCATCCATGCCACCTCACATTCTATCTCCAAGCTGTGCTGTGGCACGGTGTCTGTGCTGCACCCTTCTACCTCAGGGTACCATTGTTCCCTGCAGGTGGCACCACTGGCACAGACATTGGTGTGTCTTGCCACCATATATCCACAGGTCTGTGCCACCCGGTGCTGTGTCCCTGTTGTGGTTGCACTGTTGTCATGTATCAGTGGCCATGGCAAGAGCATTGTGCTGGTGGCGCCATCATACCAGCATTGTGCCTGTGGGCTCTGTGCACCCTTTGTACCCCATGCCACACTGTTGCTGTGTGCCTGCCTTGCTTGCGTGATCTGTCTGTCATGCCTCCCATGGTGTGTTGCTGTGTGCTGCTTGCATGGGCCACTTCATGGCACTGGTTCTGCCATGTTCATGTGTGTCAGTGGCTACAGGATGTGCTGTGTGCCTGCAGGCCTTACAGATGTGTGCCCCCATGGTGTGCTGCCTGCCCCTGGCCATTGGTGGCCCTACTGTGTGCTGTCCCATGTGGCACCATGCATCTTCTGTGCTGCCCTCTGCATGGACATATCCCCCCTTCCCAGTGGACAGTGCTGTTCCCATCACCACCTACCTTTTGTGGTGATCTTCTTACATTGCTGCATGCCATCTCTCACTTCCCACACTGTTCCATGTCCACAGCTGTGTGTGCACCATCCACTGTGGCTACAGTCCATGGGACCTGTTGCCATCATCCAGTGTCACCATGGCCTGTGCACCGCACCAGGCGGCATGCCCTTGTGATGTTTTGTGGTATGTCTCTGCCTGGCGTTTGGTGTCTGTCTCTGTTTTTCCATGACGACACTCAGGTGAAGTGCCTCTCTATCAGGTCGCATTGCACACATTGGCCTGCCTGTGCCTGCACTGCATTTTTCTGATGGTGCCTCACATGTCTGTGTGCCCTGGCATTCCACTCCTGGTCCTCCTCATCCACATCCTCCAGCTGGTCCTGTGGTGGCACGCGGTGCTGCACTGTGATGTTGTGTAGTATGCAGCAGATGATGAATATCTTGCAAGTTGTCTCTGGACTGTACTGTAATGCCCCAGATGATCTATCAATGCACCTGAATTGTGCCTTCAGGACCCCAAAGATGCGCTCTATGATGCACCTGGTCTGGCTGTGTGCCTCATTGTAGTGTGTCTGTGCTGCTGTGCATGTGTGGTGAAGTGGTGTCATCAACCATGGCAGCTGTGGATATCCATTGTCCCCTGTTGAAATGATGGTACATTGTCAGTCTCTGTGGCCTATGGTACTGTATCTGCATGGTGTGTGGGTGTTTAGGTCTGCAGTGCTCTGTGCTGTATTTACTTACCTACTAGCCATCCTCCGGTGAGCTGGCCCCTCTGGTAGACCTCATGTAGCCCACAGTTTCACAGGACATAGGCATCATGCATGGAATCAGAGTACTGGGCAACCACATCCAGTATGTGCCCATGACTGTCACACACCACCTGCATGTTCATGGAGTGGTGGCCCTTCCGATTCACATACACATCTCCATTGACCGATGGTGCACGTATGGTGACATGAGTGCAGTCTATTGCACCCATGACACGTGAGAACTGGGCAATGGTGTAGAAGCCCTGCATCACTGCCTGCTGCTGTCGTGCTTCCCAGGAGAAGGTGATGTACTGGTCCATGTAGGCCACCATGGCATTCAGGAACTGGTGCAGGCACCTGGATGTGGCCGGCTGTGATATTCTCACAGTGTCACCTGTTGGTGTCTGGAATGTCCCTGTTGCCAGGAAGCATAGTGCTGCTGTCACCTTCACCTCCACAGGGACTGGATGCCCTGTGCGGGTGTTACTGCTCAGGTCTGCGCATAGGTTGTCACACATCCCATCTATGATGGCATGGGGCAGTCGATAGAGTGCGATACACTGTTCCTCCATCAGGTCCTGATATGTCTTCCTCACCCTGTGCAGCCGTGGTGCATGGCGTCTGGCCGGTCTGTGCCGTCCTGGTTTCTGCCTGTGCCTCTGGTGCTGGACATTGTGTCACCTCCTGTGCCTGTCCCAGCACTCTTAGCACACCTAGCATTGCTACTGGTCCTTCCAGTTTGTCTCTGTCTTCTCTCTCTGTCACAGTGCTGTGCTGCTGTGTCTCCTGCCTGTCTGTCTGTGCTCCTTTATATACTGTATAAGTTACACCTGCTCCCACCTGGTGTAAGTTACACCAGCTGGTCTTGGTGTCAGTTGTGGCACTGCAGCTTCTAGAATCTCACCCTGGCATATCTCTTCCCTTGTCTTGGCGTATGTTCAGTTGTGCATTGCTGTACCTGGGGGTTTGTCGCAACTGCTGTGTAAGTCACAATTGGCATACTGAATTGCTTCATTGCGCATATTGCAATGTAGAATTGCTTTTCACACATTTGCAGGATGTATTTGCAACTTATGACATTTCCATCAGTGCATCTGCGTTATGCTATGGCATATTCCTTCTAGAATAGGGCCCCCTGTCTTTGCATATGGTGCAAATGGTGGCTGGCTGAGGGGGTGAGAGATGGGCTGTGCCGGTCACCATATGGTCTCCCATGGCACTGGCCCTTCAGGTAAGGGAGGTTGGCAGGGTGGGTTGCCAGTGCCCATAGTGCAGGGGCTGCTAAATGCCTAGGACTAGGTATATTGCTATAGGGATGGGAATCGTTGGGTGGGGGCATGCCATTATACAACAAGAAGGTATTTTGTGATGCTGGGGCCAGTGATTTATTTATTTATTTTATTTATTTATTTGAGTTTTGGTGACCGGGTTAGTCCACTGAGACAATACAGGCCCTTTTTCAGGATTGACCCAGATAACAAAAAGCAGATGTGGCACAGTGCAAAGAAACAGAGAAACCAAGACAAAAATTGACAACATAACAAGAGAAGGTATTAAAATATTGTACAGCAATATGGCAAAACATGGAGAAGGTACATACAAATTCAATAACATCATACGTTACAAGGCACAAAATAAATTGAGGCTACACACTGGGACATATAGCTACATGATAAGGATTACTGGTTCAAAAAAAAGGGGGTGGGATAGGAAGAAGAAGGAGGAGAAAGAAGAAGGGTTGAGTAAGAAAAAGAAGAGGTATCAGCAGAAGCAGTAGCATGTTACGGAGGCTGAGAGAGAGAGAGGCATATAGAGTCTGTTGGAACTTGGGGAGAGAGGAGCAGAACAAGACAGGAGGAGGAGGAAGAAAGTTCCATTCAGATACAGCAGCAAAGGAGAATGACTTGTGGGTGATGGCAAGATGCAGGATAGGTTTTATGAGAAGGGTTTTATGAGAAGATCAAAGGGTGAGGGACCACTAGCACTAGGGACAATTACAATTACATTAGGGCTGGTGATCAGAGGGTGGGGGGACCACCGGACACCAGGGCAAACTATTACACTTTACTGGATGTTGATCCTATGGTGGGGGAGATCCACTGGACATCAGGGCAAACTATTACACTTTACTGGATAGTGATCAGAGGGCAGACCACCGGACACCAGGGTAAGCTATTACACTGTACGAGACAGTGATCTGAGGGTGGGGTGGGGACCACTAGGCACTGGGACTGCTTGCTATGTGTGCAGGCAACCAGGTGGGGTAGAGCTGGTCACAGGGGCAGTAACCTGCCACTGCATCTCTTGCAAATGTGCCAAAAATGGACATGCAAATAGCCCCTCAGTGCCTTGTGTGCCAAATGGGCTCATTTGCATGGCCCTGTCTGACTATTGCGCTGGGAGTTACCAATGTTATCGGGTCTGGTGGTGCTGTTCCCTGCACTGGTGGGATCCATGTCAGGGCAGCACTACTCAGCTTAGCACTGCACAGACATGCCCCTATATTCAGTTAGATAGTGGCAGTGCACTATCTGACTGAATATAGCACCCTCAGTGTATATCGTTAGAATGGCGGCTGAATGTTGTCATTGCAATTACAGTGCCACAAGAAGGACGATAGTGAAAGGGGTTATCTTGATTTTAGATAGCCCCTCACTCCTTGTCCCCCTTTGTTCCCACACAGTTTCTACCCCTCTGGGGCATGCCTGCCCTGAGGGGTTATATTAGTTTGGTGGGGTGCAGGGGGTGGGAAGCTCCCATGAAAAAATGACTGTTTCCCGGGAGGGCGCTTTGGTGCTGTAACTCCTGGGAAACATAATGCATGGTGCTGTATTGCCAGGTGGCATGTTGCTGATGCCATAATCAGCGTCGGCAACATGTTTATTGGTATGACATGGGTGAACCCATCCTCAGGGCCGTGGGCAATAGGCAAGCACAGTGCATAGCTTTGCTCTCTGCTTTGCCCAGTTTTGAATACTGGGCCCCAGGAGACCTAAAGTTAAGAATTTTACTTGATAGTGGTTGACATAATACTTCAGCACAAGATGATACTAGGGATCTGAAACATATATTCATAAAATTTGAAAGATTCCTGTGGCCTGATTCTAAGACGCATGTTGCAACTCACACATGTATGTGAGTTGTGAGATGCGCCGCTATGCCAGGGACCCTGTGCCTTATTCCAAGACAGGCAGGGTCCCTGGCACTTATGTCCTCCGATTTGCATCAGCCGCAGGGTTGTGCCATAAGAATGGCACAATGGACCTGGGTGCCGTAAGCTGCAGACCTTAATGAAGAGCCCCCTGAACCCCCCTCCAGCCATGAAAAGAGCCTGTGAATCCCCGTGGGCCATGGGGAGGATGCCAGTGTGGCAGGGGTACAATGGTGGTGCCGGAGAAATCGGACCAGGTTGCCAGTGGGTGGCACCCGAGAATTGCAGGGGGGGCATCTGTGTAATGGAGGGGGTGTCCATTGAGAATGTCTGTGTGCATGTTGCAGCACTGAGGGGGGGGCAGCCACCGATTGGCATGGATGGATGCTCTTTAGAGCAGCTAACTGCTGGTCTAACCCCGCAGTGCCGTAGTGTGTCACAGAATCACGTAACTGGGTTACGACAGCCGACCTTTCAGAATAGGGTGCAGTTGCTGCCATAACCCTCCTTCTGCTGTGCTATAGGGGCTGCAGCTGGCAGAAGGCCCCTTGGAGGCAGTATGCCCATGCCGTGGTGCAGGCTGCCTCTTGGAATCACAAATGGCATAATGCATGTCGCAAGGTGTGATTTGCACCATTGGGTTTGGCGCAAGTCACCTTGTGACATGCATAACCTGTTTTAGAATCAGGCCCCTGATCTCTGAATTGAACCAAGTACAGTATACAACATTATCACATTAGAAAAATACTTGGAGAAAAATCTAATTTCAGAGGGCATAGTGTTATCAAGATCCCCTCATGAGAGATTCCTTTAGACATAGAAAGAACTGGGAATAGCAGCAAAAGTCTGCTCTAGGACCTTTGTGGAACTAATTATTAAAGAAGACATTCAAATATATCAAATAATGAGCCAGGACATTAAAACACTTAAAAATGAACCTTATAAAAAGCAAACACCATCCTCTATTTAATGAATTTGATAGAGCACTACAGGCAAAATATGAGGAGGTGCTTATTGAAAGAAAGCAAATATAACCTAATCAGAGATGCTGAAGATTATGAAAGAGGTGAATTCTTTGAGTAGCGAAGGAAGAGGGAAAATTCAGTAAATCACAGAAATAGGAAGAATAGGAGATACCACAAGAAGAGAAAGATGCATAGGGTCAGTTCTGAAACTAGCAGCAGCCCAGAAAATTCATCTAATTCAGCCTCAATTGACAGGATTCTCTGTTTCTATGTTAATTTCCTTTTTTTTCGAGATGGGCTGAGTACAATACAACAGACTTTTTCATAGATCATCTATCATACAAACATATCATAAATACTTCATAGATATACAATGAAAAGCCAAAATATTATAATTTCTAATGACACACTAAAGGTATGGAAATGAGAACATTGGAGGAAAGATATGATTAGTACTCAAAGGCCAGGGAGATAAGACAGGTGTTTAGTAAGTGGACAGTGGTTGGAAGGCTATTCCATGTTGTAAGTGTGGCAGTAGAAAAAACATTCTACTCCCAGCAGTGTATCACTTTGGTATGGAAGCTTTAAGAAGATGAGTGTCCAAGAAGTGCTGATGATGGGTTAGAAAGTATGGATGAATAAATTCAGCATGCAATTTGTTGCACTTCTGTGGATGATTTTGGAAACAATAAATAAATGCACTTTTGAAATGTATTCAAAATGGGCATGTAACCTTTGAGAATGGTGGTATTTTCATATTTTCTGGATCTCCGAGGAGACAGGCATTACCATTTTTGACATGCTGATATTTAACAAGCTGAGTTTTGGTGAGACCAGAAAGGAGAATTACAGTAACCAAGGTGAGAGGTGATAAAATTGTGTGCAAGTACTTCAACTGAAAAATTATCAAGGTGGTGATGGATTTTGGAGGTGTTCTGTAGATGCACAAAATATGTATTTTAAAGATTATTTATATGAAATGAGAAGGTTTATTCAACATCAAGAATGACTCCATGATTATGAACATTAGTGCCAAAGCCGATACTTGAGTCAAGAATAGGTGAAGAATATCAACTCACTTTAAATCAGTTTCATTTCCCCAAGAGAAGGATACCAGTTTTAGATACATTAAGCTGTAGGATGTTGGTATGTAAACAGAAGTTGACCCATGTCAGACAAAATGATAGAGCATGATCAATCATTTAAGTAGTCAAAATAAACATAAAGTTGCGTGTCATCAGCATAAAATTATTAGCCACTATAAATTGAGAGATAAGACAGCCAAGATGTAATGTAGTAAGTAAAGAAGACAAGTGGACTGAGAATGGAGCCCTAAGTTACTGCATTAATGAAAGGATATGAAGTGGATAGTGCATGAAGGAAACATCACCTGTGACAGTAAATGGCCAGCTTGAAAGGTATGATTTTAATTAAGACAGAGAAGTTCCTGAAATGACTATATATTGTTCAATGCTGGTAGAGTAAAGAGCATGAAATGTTCCATAATGAAGTATCAAAAGCAGCACTGAGGTCAAACAGAACAACAAATTGGGGAGAACCATTACTTGACAAGGGAAGTACTGCATGTCGTTATTACCAAAGAAGAGGATCGCCGTACTGTAATCAGGGTGAAAACCAGGCTGAGAAAGATAAAGTATGTTTTAACAATACAGTGTGAACAAGATGATTGAAAGCTACCTTTCAATAATTTCACCACAAATCATTAACATAGACATATAGTGGTGCAATATTTAAAAAGTGCATCAATATCAGAAGAGGCTTTTAATTTGGTATAGGTGTTATAACAGGTTTCCTTTTAGTTAATCAGGGAATATGGCAGTAGAAAATGAATGCTTAACTATAACACAGATATAGGGATCAGTGGTTGGAAGGTAAGCAGAAACAGTGCAAGAAGGAATAGACTCAAGCAGATGAACATATAAAATTCCCAGCAGATACAGGCCTTATGGTCTGTCTAGTCTGCTTGAGCGTGCAGCACCTCAACCATTTAGACTGTAGCTGCCCCCTCCCCTTTTTCCTTCTCCCTCTGTATTTCCAACTGCTTCCTTTGCCGACCCACCCCGGCCTCCTCAGTTTGGACCCTCCCTTTGATCCTGTCCCACCCCCTCTTGAAGCTGCTTACTGAACTCAAGAATACTACCTCCTCCGGCAGTGCATTCTACCCTATAACCATCCCTTCTGTGAAATAGTGCCTCCTCATTTCCCTCCTAAATCTTCCTCCTTTCAATTTCTGACTGTGACCCTTGGTTTCCCACCCACCTTTTAATTTGAACATATTCTCAGTGTTTATTCTGTTTATGCCATTCAGGTACTAGAAGGTCTCAATCATATCCCCTCTCTCCCACCGATCCACCAGGGAATACATACTGAGCTACCTCAGTGTTTCCTCATATGATTTGTCCCCCAATCCTAGGATAATTTTTTTGGCCTACACTGCAACCCCTCCAGTAGCTTGATGTCCTTTTTCAAGTAGGGGCATCAATACTGCTTGCAGTACTCCAAGTGTGGCCTCACCAGGGACCTGTACAGGGGCAGGATGACTTCCTCTCTCCCAGGGGTGATCCCCTTACTATGCACTTCAGCATTCTATTGGCCTTTTCTGCTGCCCTCCTGCACTGGTCTGAGTGGTTCATTTCCCCTTTTACTAGTACTCCCAGATCCTTCTTTTCCATTGACGTGAATAACTGCACTCCCACCAACCAGTAACTATTCCAGGGATCTCTGACCCCTAAGTGCATGACCTTATACTTCTTGGTGTTGAATCCCAACTGCCATGTGTTTGACCAGCCCTCCAGCCTTGCCAAGTCCTCCTGGAGTACTCTACCACCTTCCCTCCCATACACTTCCATGCAGATCTTAGTGTTGTCTGTGAAAAGGCCAGTCTAGCCTTTTATCTGGTCTAAAATGTCTGCAATGAAAATGTGGAAAAGCAATAGTCCCAGCACTGAGCCCTGCAGGACCCCACTTGTTATGGCTCGGGGCTCTGATAGTTTACTGCCAACTACTTTCTTATGCTGCCTATCCTGTAGCCAGCTCTTGACCCATCTAACCAGTTTCCTCCCTGCTCTCAGGTTACCCAACTTGCTGGTCAGCCTTCTACAAGGCACCGAGTCAAAGACCTTGCTGAAGTCCAGGTAAAGGATGCCCACAGCATGACCCATGTCCAGTGCATACATCACCCAATCAAAAAAGTCAACTAGGTTTGTCTGGCAGGATCAAAACCCATGCTGCCTGCCATTCTGGAGACCATTTTCCTCCAGAAACTTCACCAGCTTCTCCTTGAGAATAGTCTCCATTAACTTTCCCACAATGGCGGTAAGGCTCACTGGTCTGTAATTCCCTGCAGTTGTCTTTTTTAAGGAATGTGCCATTTTAATAAGACTAAAGAGAAACACTGTGGCTAGAGCTAGGAGAGATGGAAGAGTAGATGAGGAGAAACATTATTAGTTATGAGAGGGACAGTAGAGGAAAAAGTCAATGGAACTGTTACAGGAGAACAGTTACTTTAAACTTTCATACAAAAATACAATTTTTCATAATTGGAGAACTAAAGGATTAGTTTCTTTGACATAATGTTTACAGAAGGGCCTTTTGAGGGCATGGGGTCATAATGTTGTGAACAAAGCCGTGCATGTACACAACAGTGCAGACACAATGGCATGCGCTCTAACACAATCAGGACAAAATCTTGACCAAAATAACAAAAGTGCGCTCCATTGAAAAAACAGCAACTGTCTTTCTTTTTGTGGGGGCTTTATTTGCGTCACTGGCATGAACTTCACCCTCCCCCACCCCTGGACTTATAAAATCAACTCCAGTGGGTCATGCACTCCAGGGAAAGAGGAAAACTTGGAGCAGGAAATTTTCTTTCTTAAAACATAGCATTACAGTAGGACCTGTGGGGAACCGAACCACAGCCCCAGTTCCCCGACACCACCGGAGAGAGGTGCCCTAGCCATTCCACCCTTGGATTGAGTTGGCCAAGCACCACCCCAGCAGCATGCTTCACATGCCATTATGCAGCCTACAGTGATGGGGTAGCAGTTCTTAACCGCATGCTGAAACAACCCCTGTCACTGTAGAGCCATTCGCTCTTCCCACAGCACATTATTCCATGAGCAGTTTTGTCCAAGTTTTATTGATCCTGTATCTCTTTTGAGAATATCTGATTCTTTGAAAATGGAATACAAACTTCCAGCAGGCAGCTTCTTGGCTTACTTAAACTAAAAGATTATATTAACACACACATACCATCAAACAGCTTGATTATGGCAACCCCCCTGGAGGTATTATTAAATACCAGTACAGACACAACAAAAATGCTTTCACAGATCTATAAATTACTTTTTTAGATTAAAAAAAAACTAATTTATTTCAACTAAAAAAAAATTATGGAATAAGGACATGGGCAGGATGTTCAAACAGAAGAATAGAAAGAACTTCTGAATACACCAGAAGTAATTTCTAAAAACAATAAACTAAGACGTGTCTAATTCAATATAATTCACAGATTGTATTTCACATCATGTAAATTGCATAAATGTAATTCGAGTATTTCAGACATATGCCTTCAATGTAAAACAGAAAAAGGATAATTAACTCACACTTTTATTACATGCCACCTATTGAAAACATATTGTGGGAAAAATACAGGTCATCATCTCAAAAATCTTACAGATAAACATGTCGTATGACATACCATTCGACCCAAGGATCTTAATTCTAGGCTTAATTTCTTTCCTATATATTGCACTTGACTTTGGTCTCTTCTTATTGCTTGCATTGGAATTAGCAAGAAACGTAATACTACTTTATTGGAAGGATCCTATCCCTCCAAATTATAGAGAATGGTTAAATTTACTGATAGACAGTAAAGATGGAAAGAATTCACTACTGTATATAAAAGAACTAAAGGAAGAAACCTTTCCGAAGATCTGGCAACCCTTAACAACATATCTACAAAATAGTTCCAATAATTAGGATATACATATAACACTGGTAACAATAAACAAAAGATACCAGAATTGAGTTTAGTTACTGCTTCCCCCACTTGTAAAATGATGCAAAAGGATACCACACACAGCTATATATTACATGCCTGACAGTTGGTTCTTATCGGAGTACAAAAGGAAAAAAGGAGAGTCAATGGAGTCACAAATATGTCCAATTTTGGTTGGAAGGAAGGATGGAAATTCATCTTATAGTATGAATAAGAAGGACATTTATAAAAGTACAATTCTTTTGAGGGCACTGATCGTATAGAACAGTGTGTGTGGATTACCAACATCCTAAGCAATAAGGGAAGCATAGAAATCTGATTGAGCTTCATGCAGCACTTTTCCATTTATTCCATTGGATGTGTTTCCCATGTTCATCAGTGAACAAGCTGTTGAGATTTATGGCACCAACCCTTAATTCAATGACCAAGACATTTTAAGCTTTCCAAGGCAATTTAGAGGACAAAGAATACAAGTTCTAGGTAAGGCAGGTCCTGACTTATCCAGGGAACCCAAAAGAACAAGCCAAGCCAATTGGAATACTTTAGAGAGAGCCGGGACAAGTTACTTCCCAGCCACATCACTGTGAGGAAGGCGTTTGTTGATGAAAACTCCCTGTACCCTTCCACAAACCTTTTCCAGCCCTGTGCAGCCTCCCAGAGCAGATCAAGCTACTCCTTTGAGGGTCTATTAATCATTGTTACCTCCACTAGATGTCACTGGGTCTTCATTTGTCATGAAACCCTAACAGAAACTGTTGCCACAGCCACCAGGATCTCCCTGGAGGAATAGAAAATGCAACAAATTAAATTGCTCCAGTGAGGGCTGGAGCCAGTCTCTGTGTGACGTGTCACTGCAGGGGCAACCAGATCCAGCACAAGGGGCACAGAATTTATGAGTAGGAATAATAATTCTGCATTTGCTAGTCCACAGCAGAACCCATTGGGCCACAGAATAGTAAGGACTTTTTTACCTTTAAAGTACATTTGTCAAGTTGTTATCATGTGCCTATTTATAAGGGTCTTGATTTAAAAGATTATTTTGGTCACAATATTAGAATTTATTATGGATGCAGCATGGTCGGTGACAAGTTGCTTCACTCCATCCAGCTGAAAAAATGGGTAAAGAGCAGGACCCACTGAAAACATTATGCACAGTATGTCAACTGTGCTATCCTGTCCAAATCAACCATAATCATAACAAGCATTTGTCAATGCCGAATGTTTGCTTGCTGGCATTGGCATTGGTAGTGTATGAGTCACAGAGCTGCATAATAGGAATGGCAGTGAAGTACTGAACTGAAGCCAACCCCATCACCACCCCCCTGCAGAGACTGACAGGCATTGGGGTGTGCCTTTGGGTCATCAGGCATAACAGCCACGCCATTTCACCACACCCTACCCTGCAGACACCGACAAGTGTCACGGTGTGCCTTGGGGTCTTTGACCCTTATGCGCACACCATTCCATCAAGAAATATGGTGAGATGGGTACAGTAGAGGAGAATGGGGTGAACTTTGGGGCTGAACAGTCCAAGAGACTCCTCGATGCCTCTCACTGGCTGCAGGGTGTAGAATGGTATGAGCATTACAGGCAAGAATCTCAAGTCATACCTCAATACCTGTCATTCTCTACAGGGTGGGGCGTTATGATCGGAAACCCTAATGCCTCAGGCATTCGTTGGTATTTTCACTCCAAATTTTCAACATGGTTGTTTTGTGACTCCCACCTCATGAACAGTGGCAATATCAGTCTGTTAGCCGGAAGCTGCTTTTTTACAACTACTACATCATTTAGCACCACAGGTGCAAAAACACATTCTGAACAGAATGTGAAAAATGACAGCTGTACTGTTCATGGGGAGGTGTAAAAAATGGCTATGCTGAAAATCTGCAGTGAAAATATTAAAAAAACTGGTGACGTCACGAGTGTGCGTAGAAACTGTGCAATGCACACCAGTAATGTAATTAATTTGGGGATATTTTACAGCAGATTGTCAACACAGGCATTTTGGGACCTCCGATCATGAACAGTGTCACTGTGATATCCTTTATCTGTCCCGAACAATGATTTCCCACAGCGACCATGCATTTCTGCTCTTAAAGTGTGAAAACACATTTTGGCCATGTTGTGAAAAATGACAGCTGTACTGTTCATAAGGAAGTGTGGAAAAATGCCACTGGTGAAAATCTGGACTGAAAATATTACAAATGCTTGAACTTACGAAGGTGCATGGACACTGTGCAATTCTCACTTGTAACACAGTCATTTTATGGACTTTTGTCACCAAATTTTCAACATAGCCATTTTAAGACCTCTGCTTATGAACAGCATCACTGTGATTTTCTTAATCTGTCCCAAACATTGATTGCGCACACCGAATGTACCATTGTGCGCTACAGGCACGGAAACACATTTTGGGTGACATGTGAAAATGACAGCTGTACTGCTCATAAGGAGGCGTGGTAAAATAGCAATGTTGAGAATTTGGAGTGTAAATATAAAAAATGTGCTAACTTACGAGCGTGTGTAGGAACTGCACAACACACACTCGTAAAACAGCCATTTTTAGGAATTTTTCCACCAAATTTTCAACATAGCCATTTTAAGCTCTCTGTTCATGAACAATGTCACTGAGATTTTCTTAATGTGTCCCATACATTGATTTTGCACACCGACTGTGCCATTGCACGCTACATGCGCGGAAACACATTTTGGGCAAGATGTAAAAAATGACAGCTGTACCGCTCATAAGGAGGTGTGGTAAATGGGCAATGTTGAAAATCCAGAGTGCAAATATAAAAAATTCACGAACTTATGAGCGTGCGTAGGAACTGCGCAATGCATGCTCGTAAAACAGTTATTTTTAGGAATTTTTTCACCAAATTTGCAACATAGGCTTTTTGAGAGCCCACCTTATGAACACTGGCACTGCCATTTTGTTAATCAGTCCCAAAAGGTGATTTTGTGCAGTGACTGCGAAATCACCCTTTGGGCCTGATTAATGTCATGACAGTTCAAGAATTCATGAGGAGGGGTCCCAAAAACCCCATGTGGAAAATGTGGTGCCAAAATTCCAAACAAATGCCTGAGATATGCATTAAAGTTGAAAAAATCCTATTTATTGCATTATACAGCTTACCGGCATTTCCTCAGTTCATGGTCAGCTTTGAAGAGGGCAGACGTGTTCCCGGTCCACCGAAGATCATCGCGCGGACTACGGATGTAAGTATTGGGTGAGGGTGGTGTGAAGAAGGCAGGAGTGCGCAGTGGTTGGAGTGCGGGTTGTGGGGGCGGGAGACTACGAGGACATTTTTTTTTTTACAGGTTTAAAATTTTTTAAAAACCATCACAGAATGGTTTTCCATTACAGAGCATTGGGGACCCTAGGGTGGGCTCCCAGCATGCCACCTGACTGTTTCTGGGGGTTGTAGCCAATGGGGATTGGGCACTCCTGTCAGTATAAAAGCGGAAGGAAAGAGCCAAGGGTTGGGCACCCCTCAGCACAAATTTACTTTGTTTTTGAGGGGGCACATTATGCCGATGGGGAGTGGGCTCCCCTGTTGGCAAATCAAACTGGGAGGGGGGACATGATGCCGATGGGGAGTGGCCTCCCCCATTGGCAACTTTACATTGGAAGGGGGACTGAAGCCGATGGGGATTGGGGCCCCCGTCATCAAAACCACTGCTGTGGTGGGGGGGCACATGCTACCAAGGGGGATTGGCCACCCCCTCGGTTCAGGGCAACTTTAATATTGTTTGTGAATAGGCGGCAAGCCACCCGCCATATTCACAAACCATATTACAGTCAACAAGTTCCACCCAGCAATGACGGGTCGCTCCCTCATTGCAGCGGAATCACTGAGGCTGCAATGGCGAAGCGGCCCCTGATTGCTGCGTTGAAAACATTGCAACTTGGTGCAACTTTTGGAAGCCAGTGTCATCAGCAAATTGTGCCTCCATTGGCCCACCACTGCCAAACCCCCAAATGCTGTGCCTCCCTTGGCTGCTACAGTGCTGCGTCTCCACAACCCGCTATTCTCCTAAGCTGTCACATAATGTTTCTTGCGCATGCACACACGCAGACATAAAAATGAAATTCTGAATGGAAACATCCATAATTATTTATACATTTCTGTGACATTACACACTAAAAGAAACTGGTTCCAGAAATGAAAGATCTTACTTAAATTATCATATATATTCTATGAAACCCCTGAACTATCAAGGTTTTCACAAAGACCATTGGACAGAGTAGTTAAAAATAACATGTGCTTGTGATGCTGGTGACTTAAGTTCAGAAATCAACCTAGGATGCTGTGGGCTGGCTGGGGGGAAGGGGGTGAGGATTAAGTATACTATCAGATGTTCTCCTCTAGGGAGGCAGGGACAAAAAGCATTGGCTCTGCTTTGCTACTGTCACCTGAGTGACACCAGGTGACGGGGCATATGAAGCAGTTTGCAGGAGGGCATCCACTAGTTGGCATTATGTGTAACCAAGCAAGTTGCATGTGAATGCACACATGGTGCCTTCATTGCTGGCATCAAAAGTGGATGGAAGAAACAGCAGGAAATACCTCAGCATGGACATGATAATGATGATGACAACTCATCTCGGGCCTTGATAAACCTGCTGACCAATCCTCATCCACACATGAGGAACAGAGGAGGGATTCATACTACCCTAATGGAATTCACTACAGTCAGAGGAGCTGGGTAAAGATGTATGTGCCAGAGATGGTAAGGATGATATCCTGAGGTAGGTGAATGGAAGCAGGCAGCACTAGAGATGGATGAATAGACAAACAGATTAATAAAACAATAATATTTGCCAAGGGTGCCTTTTTTCTGACACCTTGTTCATATAGGTACATTTTACAATAGAAGTAGTTACTGTATTTCAAACACAGAAGGTCCATGCTCTCCATTGCTTCTGTGATGTGCCCATCCATCAGAAAGCCTTAGTGTGGTTTCCTTGGATCACCCAATAATCCCAGTTTCCTTTATTGCCTCCTCAACACTGGACTAGTCCACACAATGTAATTTAAATAAAATGTCAGTTCTGATAAAGCAACGCTATATGAATCTATTGGTCAATTTGTGTACATTCTTATTTCTTAAGTTTTATGTGAAACATTGAAAATGTAATTATTAATTCAGAACTTAAAGTCCAATGAGTCCCACAATTCTAAGTCTAAAGATGAATTTACAGTATGTCCTTTTTGCTTTCATGTCACCTATACTAGTAAAACAGTTACATATACATACCATGACGTTGCACTCTTTCTGCAGACTGGTAATGTTTTAAAAATGTTAAAAAGCTGATAATGCAGGAATTGTTCATAATCTGGTCTAGATCATTATCCGTTAAAATCTTAAGAATTCATATCTTGGTTGATATGCTGAAAATATTACTGTATTCTCAAGCTGTGTTCCCAGGCTTTGGAACACTATTCCACTGGAGATACAGCACTGCTCTACTGAAATGTATACCGGTGAAACATCAAACAAAGTACAGCGAAGACCATTACAGCGACAAATTCGGAATTGTCGCTGTAATGGTCCCACTGTACACCGGCACAGGTTTTGCTGGTGTTTCACCCCCTTGTAAATCAACTCCACCTTGGAGCTGATTATTAAAAAATCATGAAGTGGGGGGGAGCTGCACCCCACCTCAAAAAACACAGTGATTTTCCAATGGGCGAAATTTCAACACTCGAAGTTTCACCAATCGATGTCAGGGATTTTGACAACTCCATTGTCGAGGCGACTTGATGGAACCCTACTGAAACAGGTTTCTACAGAGAGTATCATACTGTAGATATTTACTGAATGGTTTCACTTGCACCTGTCACTAACCCTGCAATGGTTATGTATGACTTAATTTAAATTATCCAACATGTATACTCTGCTTCATTATTGTTGTTTTATCTTGTGTTGTGACTACGTGGTTAAACTGTGATATTCATATACTTTATTTGTTTTGTTATGCTACTTGTACATTGCCTTCTTTGTTCTGTGCCTGTTTTTGCATAATCCTGTTGTATCCTATTAGGTTGTGCCTGAAAATAGGCAATTATTGACTAGTACATTTACCAGGTAAAAAAAACTAAATAAAACCATTTAACTAGATTTATTTCAGTTAATCCAGATAATTTCAGGAGGTAATTTATTGAATCACTGGCTGTATGAGCCTGACAATTCAATGTATGGTTTCTGTTGAATTCCCTGTATTATTTATGCAATTGTCTGGTAGTCCCCCACTACCCATTCCCTGGAATAACCACACAAATGCAGGTCTTCATGGAAGAAATAGCACCAGTCATGCATTTATTGTTAAGGAATGCACCTTTTGAGCAGCATGCACAGTTAGAAGGATATATAGCTTCTTCAGGCCTCCCACACACCTGCCTCAATCCTTGTCTACCCCTGGTGTGAGCCTGAATGGCTGATGTAGCTCCTGGGGAGGTAATGTGGCCTAGGCTCCTGTGGCTGCCCCCACAATCCAGCACCACTGTCCTGACAGGATAACCTGATGAAGGTGGAGCACGACCCCCCCCCCCATACGGGTCTGGGTCCTGTGGTCCCCTGGCCTTGTTCTGACTGGAGGCAATGAGCCCTTTGGAAGAATTCAACTCACTCCCCCTTCTTTCTCCTGTACCACTGGTCTGCAATCCTACCGAGCCACCACAGGACAGACATGGTCTGACCCCCCCCCCCAAGCCACTCACTCTAACTGTTCCTCCAAGACCTATTTAAACAAATTCAAAATCATATTTATTCCCATTTCCTGCACTTTCCCTACCTCTTCCACCAAAAGGCCCCAGTGGGAGGCATCCATTTTCCTATTCATTTATTTAAAAGTTGATAACGGGAAAGGCACACTGAGCTGAGGCTCATTTCCAGGTGCGACCCGGGGAACATTTTCCTATGTCTCAATACAAATCCCCTCATGGATCCCATAAAGGTTCTCATTTCATGATTGACACAAATGCATGCAGCATTAATTGCTCTAATTTCTCTAGCATGCAGCCAGTGCATCCTCTGAATCAGGTGCAACCAAATGAGAACTGTATGGGGAGACCAGTGTCTAATGGAGTGCAAATCCTGCTTCATTGACAACAGCAGGTCCATAGCCTTCTGAGTCCCCAAGTCTTCACCCCAAGATGGATCAGCAAGATGTATGGGTTCTTCTGCATGTGAACATCTTCCTGTAACCTCAGTAGCAACTCCCTCCAGTGAATGCCCTTTATTCTCAGCCATCGAATTTGCACTGTCTTCAGTGGAATCAAAAGGTTGCTTTCTCTGGCTGACAGGCCGCTATCACTGTTACCCAGTAAATGATGGAATGACCACAGATCCACATGCCACTGACACCATCTGGGGAACCTTCAAGAGACAAAAGGACATTACTGTAAATGCAGCTGGATGTAGCACAAGAATGCCTGGGACCTCCAGTACCTCAAAGGCTGGATTTCTCCATCTGACAATACTATGCTCTTCACATTCTTTGCCACTCCAATCCAAAAGGAATTCATACCTAATTCCTGGGCATCCAACCCAGCCTGTTGGATGGCCTTATTAAAGATATATCAGAACTGATAAACCATCACCGGCTTGCCATCCTCATGCCAAAAAAATTCCTCCCCACTTTTGGGCATATGGCTATGTAAGCCTCTACTCTCTCCAAGACCTGCCAGGAGGAAGCAGGAGGGCCCTTCACTGGGCACCAGTGTTCCCTTCCTTTTTATCCATCTTTCTGTACCTTAAACAGACAAAAATGCCCTCCTTCAAGGACACCACATGCTTGATCTGCAGGCCCGAGGGCCACTTGGCTTGTGTGGCCTGTGTTAGCCCCAATACCCAGAATGCCCCACAGAATGCCACCAAGAACATTGTCTTGAACAGCTGGGCCTCATAAGTACTCCAGCACACCGTGGGCAAGGCTGCCCAAATTCAGGCCAAGATTGCTGGTATGATGAAATGCTAATCATCTGGCTAGGCACCCTGTGACTTTCCCGAGCCATCCTTGACCTTCTAAACATTGTAGGCTATAGTGGTATCAGTGAACCCCATCACCTAAGAAATCCATGATAATATGGAAAGATGGCATCTCACCACCCCCGGCAACAACCCTTCACTTTTGGTCTGCTTGATGTACGCACACAGCTGATCTACAGGAATTGGTCAGGTATTTGGCCATCCGGCCTCTGCCTGAACCATGAGTTAGTGCTCTACCCC
The DNA here is from genome assembly GCA_016271365.2 of Neoceratodus forsteri. Lineage (NCBI taxonomy): Eukaryota > Metazoa > Chordata > Ceratodontiformes > Ceratodontidae > Neoceratodus > Neoceratodus forsteri. The sequence continues at coordinate 84,543,737 of CM057453.1, forward strand.
ATGGTGTTAGGCCTCCCTTGTCCACAGTGCAATGGAATTATCTATGCATCTCCAAGTCTCGATGTCACCACCTCCCACAGGAAAGAAGGAACCGTCCATGGCTGCTGTTAGCTCCCTGAATCTCTGCTACTGTAAATGGGATAAAGCATCAGCAATTCCATTGTCAACACCAGGTATATGGACAGCCCTAAAGTGAATGTTCAGCAGCATACATTTCAAGACAAAAATTCACATCAGATCTCCTAAGAGGCCTTTTGGCCTGAGTTGGCTGTGATGGTGTGCATGACAGCCATGTTATCAGATCAGAAATTAACCTTTCTGTCCCTCAGTCTAGGACCCCAAACACACAATGCCACCACCACTGAAAAGAACTCCAGGAGTGTGATCCACTAGTGCAGGCCCTCTGGTGGCCACTGTGCCAGGCATCATTCACCCTGGAAGTATGTCCTGAACCCAAGTCCTCTGGCCGCATCTGTGAACATCTCCAGGGACTGGCCCTCCACTGGCTCCTGCCACAAACCATCTCATTGAAATGAGTCATGAAGGTCCACCAGGCCTGCAAGTCATGTTGGAACCCTTCTGTAACCCAGATCCTGTGGTGCGGCTTCTTGCAACCCTTGCCCAACTTTGCCATGTGTCTCAAGAAGGTCCTCCCAATGGGGATAACCCTGCAGGCAAAGATGAGGTGCTCTACCAACTGCTGCACCTCTCTCAGCATAACCTTCATGACAATTTCCACTTTACCCAACAGTGCCCACAAGGAGTGCCGCTTATCTGCAAGCAGGTGACACTGCTGGCCCACATTGTCAATCTTGATGCCCAAGATGGTTAACACAGGACTGGAAGATTCCACATTCCCTGGTGTTGAAAGCACCCCAAAGTCCTGGCAGTTGTCCTCAAATGCTGCTAGGGCTGACCCAAAAATTGGGGACCCTGCTGGCCTCATGAACAGAAACTCATTGAGGCAGTGGATGATGGCTGAGTTCTTGAAGGCTTGTGCCATGACCCAGTGCAATAAGGAGATTAATTATTCAAAGAAGGTGCATGCTACCACGTACCCCATGAGCATGCAATTTTCAATATAATATTCCCCTGCAGACTTCATGTGCAGGAGCTCCCTATCATCTGAGTACACTGGCAACAGTTGGAAGACCAACTCAATATCCACATTCCCCATCTGAGCCCCAAGCCCAACCATGAGAACCACCTTGATGGCTCTGACAGATGACTTATATTGAACTGACATATACCTTGGATCAATGTGGTCATTTACTGAATCCCCTTCTGGGTAGCATAGATGGTTAATCATCCTGAACTCTCCTAGCACCTTCTTTTGAACCAACCCAATTGGGGACACCCTCAGGTTAGGCAAAGGAGGAGGAGTAGAGAAAGGCCCACTTACCCATCCCAGCCACCTCTCTTTTCCCAAGTCATCCCAGACCACCTGTGGGTGATCCTGCATGGACTTCAAGTTCTCTGCCTCGTACCCCTTCTGCAGTCCCTAGTATGGTATCCAAGAGCCCATCTTGAATCCCTCCTCTAACAGGCAGGTGGCTGGTCTGTCTGGGTATTGGTCCAACCAGGGCTTAACCCTGTCCACCCTTACTGGGGTGGGCTGGTTTGCTCCCTTGTGACTTCTAGAACTTTCTCCAATTTCCATGAAATCTCCCTTTTGGTGGGTGAGGAGATGCACACTGCATGAAGGGATGCTTCTCCCGACAGGCAAAACATAAGTGTCAAAATTTGTAGTTGGTTCTACTACAGCTCCCTTGATTGTAAGTATATCACACCTTGGGGGGGTGAACGCCCTGTCTTGTGTCATTGGGGTGTGGTCAGCTTAAGGAGGAAGCCACTGTATGTATGCACAACCCCTCCCCTATGCATTACCTCTATCAAGAGGCCATATCTATCTTCCTCCACCCCAGGGTGGTGTCTTCCTGCCTTCACCACCTAAACTCCTCATTATACTCTAACCCAAGCCATCCCCCCTTTACACCTATGCATCAGTGTGATCCTGTGCTGGTAATTAAATAGCTCCAGGCCCTGATTTTTCTCGACCTGCAAGATGGTAGTGGCATATACTGCAAATGCCACAATCCAGTTATTGCAAGTGTGAGGCACTGTAACTTTTCTCTTATTGGACCCTTCTGATTTATTCTTCTTTTTCTAGTCCCACTCCGCCGGGGAGAATATATCCACGTGCTCCCTGTTGTGGATCTGCTGCCTGACTTTCTCCATCAGGTGCATCCCAGCTGGCTTGTCCAGGCTGGCATATGAGCTAGGAACCAGAGCAAGGGCTGCCTGCTCAACTGGAGTGCTGCCACCAGCCATAGCCACAGTCCACTGTGCTGACACTGCCTGCACCTGGCTCTTGAGCCTGCTGGCTCAGTCCACCACATGATCAATGAGCTAGTCCAGCTTCTTTTTTTATTTTTTCAAATTGTTTAACCAGGTGAGACACACTGTGCTAAAATCTTGTTTACAGGTGCAACCTGGGAGCACAGGGAAGTTAAGCGACTTGCTCAGGGTCAAACAGTATGCAAGTGGGGGCTGTGGGATTCAAACCTAGGTCTCCAGATTTGCAGCTCAGAGCCTTAAACCACTGTGCTATACTGCCTCATCAGTAGCAGACAGTCCATGGGCCTCTGGCTGTGCCAGAGCTGATACCACCGGCCCCAAGGCTCACGCTTCGCCCACTGATGCCTTTACAATGAGTGCATCCCAGGAGACCAGTACTTCACTTTCTGGGGCCGGTTCAGCCTCCCTGTTCTCTGCAATTGTGACCTCCCTGCAGGACTCCCCCCATAGACGCCCTGACTATTGTCTGAATCTTCTCAGCCCCCTGTTGCTGAGTCTCAGACCTTGCTTTACCTGCTTGTGGGGTGTGGGGTACATTAGCCAAGGGCATCACCTTCTCATTGGCTGGTCTATTCTTTGTGGTGACCACTGTTGTTACTGCTGATGTTGAAGGACCTTCCACACCTTCCAGGCACACCTTCAAGCATGCCATGCCTTTGCACCAGTACATCTTCCACAACTGATCCTCCAGGGCCACTGTAACCATCACTGAGGGCTTCTTCTGTTGGCTGGGCATCTTACCTGCAATGACAACTATCACCCCCTACCACAGAGAGCTCATAAGATGGGTACAATCTGTAGTACGGAGGGGGATGCAGACCCGGCTGCCCATGCCCAGCTGCTGCTCCTCCATGTTTTTTTTTTTTTGGGGGTGAGGTGAAGGGGGTTGGTTGCCTATCTCAAATACTTGTTCATACACTTAACCTTTGGCCAATTCCTTTCATGCTCCAACCTTTTGGCCTGTTCACCCATTATTCATTTATCCTTTTTTTTTTATAATTGGGTCATGTGGCCTTTTTTCAGCCACCTGACCCAACCCTTACCTCTGGCCTTTAACCCCTTTTTAGATCGCACACTTCCCTCAGGAGGCCCACCTGCCAGTGCCTACCCTTTTAAGGCTGGGAGCCTGGTAAAGTAGGATCCTTTTGACTATGCACCACCCAGGATGGCCACCGCAAAAGACCATTCACCATCTTGAGCATCCTCTAGGCTTGCCCTTAATGGCTGCCACCCCTTCATATCCAGTTCTCACCATGCAGCAAGCCCTACACTCTGCCACACAGTGCTTTACTTGTTGCAGCATGATGAAACCACCCACCCTTGATCATGACTCCGCAATCGAGGGAGAGGCATTGACCTCATTATGACTGCTTGAAATGAACCACCACCACCATTTCTGCAGGGCCTGCAAGCATGGCCTCATCCAAAATGGTCATGTGAGATCTCATCGGCTGTGAGAATTCCAGTTCGCTTTGCTGGCCCTCGGACTGGGAGACTGGACACCTGGCACTCCTGCCTGCAATGTCACTTAGGTCTCACCACATCAGTCAGTGGGCAAACCTCCTAGCGTAGTGCAAGAGAAAAAAAAAAAAACATCCAGGACCAAGAACTGGATGGCTGCTGCCGTGTCCAATATGGCAACTAATATCTTGCTGGCTGCGTGAGTTCTGACATGCGAAGCACAGACAAAGGAACACCAGAAGCGCAGTGACCTAGCAATCCATCTGCCTAGCAGCAAGCCATTGGCCACCAAAGCACACTCTCTCACTGCAGCGGCACAATTCCAGGTCACTCACCATTCCCATCATGTCTGCTAGCAAGGAGCCTGAGGGAGATGCTCGCCCCCTGACTACCTAATGTTCCCCTCTAGGGACTAAACTTCAGCTCCCTCTGCTTCCCCAGGTAAGACATGGGGGATCACTATGCGCCAAACTCTATGAGGAACAAAAGGGGGGGGACTGACTAAGTAATCCACTGTGCTCTCACAGGTTTCCATGGCTGCAACTCCCTAATGACCCACCTTGTGGCCACCTCTCAGCAAATTACTGCTATGCTTCCTGCAGGCTAGGAACATATGCATAGGTCACGGATCCATTATGCTCCATAACCCTGCCAGCAGGCTGACATATACCCAGGGCTTAATCCTAGGGAGACCAGATGGCCAAAAGGTCTCTTGCAAGCCCAACTCTTCTTTCTGTCTCTCTCTCTGTCTGTCTCTCTCTCCTCCCTCCTATCCCAGCTTATCCTTGAGAATGCCACCTACCAAATGAGTCCTCAGAAGTTCATGTCCCATTGCTTGGGCACTGGACTTAAAACCCCTTACCTTGAGATAAGCTGGGTGGTCTCACTGACAAGCTGACTCTGATGACATCTTCAGTCCAAAAGATAGAGAAGAAAGATGGGGGGCTGCTGGCCTCCATCTCTATTTAATCCCTGTCCCTCCCCAAATGCCACCTCCCTTGGGGCAGCCTTGGTGATACCTCCTCTTAGGGTGTTGGCAGGGCCTGCTGCCCACCACAAGAGAAGGCACCTTCTCCCTTCCTTCAGGTCCAGGGAGGGAGGTCCCCAGACAAACGGCCAGCTGTTGCAAGACCTTGGCAGCTTCTCTAGTCTGCTAAAGGCAGTTTCAAACCTTTGACTTGGACTTGCACCTTCTGTTGGAAGCAATAAGTCATAAACATATTTCAGATTGTATTTAATTTTGAATAAAGGCATACTTTTGCAGATGTCTTTTTCTTTAATGTTGGCATAGTTCTTTGATTCTGTTTACTTCCAGCCTTCACCCCCAAACTCTTGCTTTACTTACGTCTTCTGAAATGAAATCTATGACCAATTTAACAAAGGGTGAAACAGACATTATGAATGCAGTGGAAATAGAGTGTTATTTTAGAAAGACGTTCTTATTTATATCAACATGTCTCTGCAGGCATGCAATTAATGCTAGGATGAAAAAAAAAACATTGCTTTGTGTGCTATGACTTTTGAGAAAGGTCAGGAAATGTCATCATCAGAGAAATGAGGTAAAATTCTCCAGTTTATAATTTTCACAAAAACAGACCACAAGGTCAGTATTATTTAGCCTGATATACAGTATCAAAGTTGCATGAGCTGGAGTGCCAGGGGCAAAGTGTAGCTATCAGTGGTATTCTGACCAGCACATCATAGACTTGAATAACAGTAATTATCTACTTATATTCAAAGCGTATAAAGTCACTTCAGTACATGGAACTATTATATAAATGCAAATATTTTCTATTACCCCAAAATTCCATTATTATCATTTCTAAGTAGTTGTCCTTGGAACAACAGTGTAAGGGCCCTAGGATTATGAAAGACATTAGCTCTGTAGCTCACTAGTGTAAATGTACTGTGGTACTGTTTCCACTTGATGCAGCTGTGGGATGTGGGTATATGGGGGTATAGAGGGAAAAAAGACTCTCTCAAGAAAAAAGGAAGCAGAGATTCCTTATTTGGATGTCAGACATGATCTCCCAAACTCGTTACTCCTCCCTTGAGCTAGCTAACTACACATTTCCTCCAGTTCAGCGGAGTGGTGAACAAGTTCACCTGCACATGATGTCCATGTTGTTTATAGTTTGGTATCATGCGAGCCCTCTCATAGAGACTGATCTCATTACAGGGCCAGCCTTCAATGATCAGGAGTCTAGGAACTAAAACAAGGGTCTCCATGCTGTAGGCATAAAGAACTGTTATTGTATCCTTGTTCTTGCTGTAGTAAACTGTTTACTTGATATCAATTGTAATGTCATTCTCAGCTCCTCCATTCCTTCCTTCCACTAGATCCTAGCTGGTAAGCTCATTGTCCCTTTCTTTCTCTTTATTTCCATCATAGTCATTTACTGCTGCACTGGGCCCAAATCTGATACCCTACTGGACAAACTCCCCTTTGCCTTCCCCCTCACCTCCCATCATGAATGTCTAGTGCTAGATAATTTAAACTTAAACTGGTCTCCCCCCTACAAAAAAAGTAGCTTATAATATTTAGACCATCTATTTCACTCAACTAATCTCTCAGTAACTTTAATCAGCCCATTCTCACCTAACCCCTCCCTTATACACTCCCTTCTTGAATAAGTCTGCTCCTCTCACCCTCATGAAACTGTGGAAGATAGCACCTACCATGAGTTACTCAGTGACCGTCAGATGATGTACTGTATTGTGTATACAATATCTGTCAACTCAAAGATCTCCCTAGTTGTACAGCTCAGGTCCTTTGAGTCCCTTGAGCTGTTCACACTGCAGTCCAACCATCACCTTCTCTATTAATGCTCTCAGCATGATCCAGTCAAAATCCTTGCCCATGTGGAACATGCTTTCCTCAGGAAAACCTGGCTATAGGTGCCTACCTCCCATGGGTCTTCAAGGCTAAGGATATAGTCTACATTAATGCTTACAACATTGCTTCATTCCTGCATAAACCTTCTGACTCCAGACAAGACCTATGGTACAAACAGCTCATAAATGCTTGCACAAAAGCTACCAAGTTGACCAAGTCAGACAATATTGCATCCAACATCTGGAGAGACACAAGGAAGCAGATATGTTGCAAGAAATGAAACTGTGAAAGGATTTCTAACCCCCTCATAAACTAACAAAATTTTACCAATAAAAGAATGATAAGGAAATGACTATTATAAAGAGAGAATGGGATTCTCTTGACTAATTCATGACATTAAAACTAAATGGATCACAGCTTACGATATATGGCAACAGCATGGAAAGCATGCAAGGATATTAGAAGCACCCCATGTCATCCCTGAAGAAGCCCCATGTAGAGGGCAAAACATTGGGGCTCCTAGCACATGACATGGTGATCTATATGCAAACATTTGATGGAATGAAGAGTACTTACAGAAATGTTCTCAGAGTTGGCCGAATGCCTGACTTTCTCCTCAAGTATGAGTTCGGATCAGCTCTCAACCTTTCCCTTTGAACAATACATATACTGAGATGGTCCACAGGGTACTACCTGAATTTTCGTGATTTGAACCTTCCCATCTAAAATAAATGAAAAGAAAACCAGAAACAAATGATCAAAATCAGGGATTTACTTATTACTTCAAAACAAGTTATTTTCTTTTAAATTAGATAGACAGACAAGCAGACAGATAGATACATACATACATAGTATTTGGTGAGGAATATCACAGCACAATTATAAACTGACCCACCAAGCTGCTGTCAGTGCTTCTTTTTGTAGGAAAGCTAAAAATGAGGATTAAATATAGAATACTGTCTGGGTAACCCTGTAGAACCAGTGTGTTCTGCCACAGAGGAGTCTGATTCCCTGTGACCTCGAGAGTGAAGCACGATAGGTCCTTGGGAATCAGACCCCGAGGTGGCAGAACACACTGGTTCTGCATTGGGTTACCCAGACAGTATTTTTTATAGTGTATGGTGTCCCTCAATTGATTTTTAAGTTTTTTTTTTTGGCTTGTAAATCAGGTTTTCCTATGGCATGTCTCCCAGAGCTATGACCTTTTGTTGTGGTGGTTGCTAGGGACTGGGCATCCCTACATTTGCAGAAATCACTCCCATTGGTTGTTGATTCGCAGTGGGAAGAACATACTAAAAAAAAACCATGGCAGTCAAATGACTCGGTTACCAAGCAGAGGAGCGGACCGAGGGAGAAAGCTATGAGTAGATCAATGAATGTGCCAATATCTGGTTGATCCTGCATTTTCCATTAGTGTAGTTATGTGAGCCATACACAGAAAACCACTGTGAGCATTTTCCATGCTGTTTGAAATACCATTGCCACGCGGTGGTTTTCTGTTGATGCTGGCTCAAGCTTTCAACTCTAAATGAATAGAATGCTGTTCTGCACGTACGGTCAGTACAGCATTCCATTCATTGAAGTGTGTGTGGATGAACAGTGTTTTCGTAAGGCTGGATTTCGGGTGAGAACAATGTTTCACCATACAATATATACACATTCTCCCACTAACACCAGAAAGGTTTTAGTAGATTAAATTATTGACCATGAAACCTGGATTGCATTGATACCTTTTATAACCAAATATGCCATAGTACCTTTCTGATGATTGCTCCCTATCTCTATCAAATGCAGGGTTCCAGGTAGATCTGGGTATGCAGTAAAATTAAATGATTCCAAAACAGTAAGGAACCAGGGGAATGGACCTTATATGAGAACAGAAATAACCAAATGTGCACCATCCTCTTCCCCTTCAATTTACTATTAAATTTTGAATAATGGAATTATCCATTTTAATCATCTGCTTTTGAAACTTGATAATACATATCACCTTCACAGCTACAGAAATTGAGGTCATAATATACCATTACCCAGACTAGACTTCCCAGTTGATGTGATACATGCAAAATAATATATTAACATACTGTATATATTCAATAAGGTACAAGAAACTCAGTCCCTAACACGTGAGGTAAATGTTTTTATTTTAACTGCTAATATTAAAACCTGGTTTGAAAACTAAAATGTTGACTCATCTTAGAAATCAATAGTAATATGAGCTAAAGAAAAACTTTCCACAAAGTTGGGTTTAGTGTGAAAAGTATGTCTTAAACCAGAACTAAATGGCAAGTCTAATTTATGCCATTATTATATGCTTAAAATCTGTACTCTTTATGGAACAAAATCTGATATTTATGAGATAACAGGGATTTGTGAAACAGAAAACAGGGATGCCCCAGAAAATCGTGAACAGATGAGAGGTATGTTTCCTACTTCCGCTGCCTGAAACAGAAAGCCTGCAAGGTTGAGTGCCAGAATTCAATTAAATACTTCTTTAAACAGGTAACTACCACCAGAATAAAAGTGAAAATAGTTTTTTTAATTTTATCAGATTGTCTTGCAGAGTGGTGGAGTCTTGTTCCTTCCTGCTTTGTATGGAGAAACGCAATTGAATAGTGGAAGAATTTGTCCTGATAAATTTAGTATGAACTGTTGGAATATGATGGCCTTAGTCTGGTCAAGGGAGAGGAAGAGAGAAATCTTAAGTTGATCCTGCAGAAAAAAGGGAGATCCAGGCTGTGCCTAATCTTTCAACCTTTTTCTTTCCATCGGGGCCAGTTCTTCTCCCCTGCCTCTTGGATGGCCTTCCCTTTCTCCTTCCCCCATAAGACTGGGCTAAATTTAGCATCTGCTGGCAGAATTCCAGGAAATTGTGATTCCATTTACATCACATATTGCAAATTATGGCCAGAATTGTGATTTCAGTTATTTCCATCTAATTTAATTAGTTTACATTGGACCAACATTGGTATGATGACTTTGCCACTGCCCACACAGAAATATACCAAGTTTCTAGCACATATCTTTAAAGTTGAATGAGTTATAAGCCTCCAAACATTTAGACATTTTAAAATTACATTTTGCAATTATGTAAAGTGCAGAATTTTAAACCCCTATAACTTTAAAACCAGAGAACTAAATACCACCAATTTTGTTAAATTCAGTGGCCCTAAAATTGAGGCACTGAGGTCACCCCCATGGCCCCACAGCAGAGTGTTCACTGTCATACTGACAACCCAGGTTTGAAAGCAAGCATGGGAAGACACTTTGAGAGGCAGGTCATGGCCAAGATACAAGCTGCTTGGAAGTGCATCTCAGCTGGGGAAGTTCGGTGGCAGGTTCCACCAACAAAACAGCCCATGCAGTTGGACCAGGGAACTCGTTCCTTCCCCAAGGGAAGGTTTTGCTATGTGAGGCTCACAGAAGTACTGTCTCTGTCAGGGGAGGTGGTGGGAAGGAATCAAAATGTGTGAAAAAAATCAGCAACCATCTGAATGAAGACTGAGTTCAGCCTGATCAGGGTATATCCCTAAGGACAGTGTATATCTCTGAGAGACAAGCTGCCAGCCAGGAGAATGTGTGTGTGTGTGTGTGTGTGTGTGTGTGTGTGTGTGTGTGTGTGTGTGTACTCTCTAATCTCTTGCTCAATGGCTAGCTAAGTTACAAGCAGTCAAAGATTTCAAAATAACATTGGTAATCAAAGTTACGAACATATGAACATGCCAGCAGAAAGAGGCCATTATGGTCTGTCAAGTCTGCTCGAGTGCGCAGCATGCAGTTTATTCTGCTATAGCTGCCCCCACCCATATTCTCCCTAGATTTATCTTCCTCCATCCTCCCCTTCCCCTTCCCCACCATCCCACAGAATTGATATCCCCTTTGACCCTGTCCCACCCCCCCTCTTTAAACTGCCTGCAATTTTCAGTGCAATCACTTCTTCCAGCAACTTGTTCCAAATTGCCTCCACCCTTTCTGGGAAATAATGACTCATAATTTCCCTTCTGAATCTTCCCCCAAAGAATTTCAGACTGTGTCCCCTTGTGGACCCTTCCCCCTTTAAGTTGAACATGCCCTCTGCTCTAACCTTATTCATGCCTTTTAAGTATTTGAAGGTTTCTATCATGTCCCCTCTTTTCCTCCTATCCTCCATGGAGTACATGTGGAGCTCCCTCAGTCTGTCCTCATTGAGTTTGTTCCCCAGGCCCTGGATCATCTTTGTCACCCTTTTCTGCACCCCCTCCAGCTGTAGGATATCCTTCCTCAAATATGGGCACCATAACTGCACACAGTACTCCCAGTGTGGTCTAACCAGGGACCTGCACAATGGCATAATGACTTCCTCACTCCTTGAGATGATTCCTCTGGTGATGCACCTCAGCATTTTGTTTGCTTTAGCAGCTGCTTTATGGCACTGAGCAGAGTGTTTCAGATACCCTGTGACAATCACTCCTAGATCATTTTCTTCCTCAGAAATAGCTACCTGCACTTCACCAAGCCAGTAGCTGGATCCAGGGTTCCTGGCTCCCAGGTGCATGACCATACACTTCCTAGCATTGAACCCCAACTGCCAGATGCCTGACCAATGCTTGAGCTTAGCCAGGTCCTCACTGAGCTCCTGCCTCCCCTCCTCACTGTCCACTCTCATACAGATCTTAGTGTCATCTGCAAATAGGCAGGTTTTACTGTTAATCCCTTCTGCTATGCCCCCAATGAAGATGTTAAATAACACTCTACCGAGTACCAAGCCCTGTGGGACCCCACTTATTAGAGGCCTGAGTTTTGATAGTTGAGTTTCATAAGCTTTTGTGAAACTATGGAATTTTGTGATACATTTGGCAAAGCCATCTCCATACATTTTACCCCGCCATATACTTAGTGCTGCCATTGCAGAGGAAGGTAAAGGGTGGTTAAAGTGGCAATAAGGTAGCACTCATAGGAGGTTCCATAGTAATAGTATAGTGATGCCACATGCCAGGTCACTGTCTTAAGTGATGAGCCATGAAGAATAGTCATGGATATCACTGTGCACTAGTCTGTCTTCTTGCAATAAGCTAGCTAACCAATAGAGCTCACTGACTCAATGACTTGTGAAAGCACATGGATGTGCAGCGTTATTTCTGCACAATTCCACCTGCTAACTCATTAACATCCCTGCAGATAACAGTGTATAATTCTACCATTAAAAACAGTGGCACCAAGTGATGCCAAGCATTAAAACTAATTGTAGCTTAGATGATTGTGAAACAAGTATCCAGATATTTTTAGTCATGATAAAGCATGATGCTGGGCATCACTGTTGCTGGAGTATTTGAGGGGCATTGCATGGCTATGATGCTAGTGCAGGTACTGTAAGGTGATTCAGTGTTGGTAACTGCTTTGTGAATGAAAAATTCCACAAGCGGCAATCTTGTGGCATTAGCTATTATATGTCCACGAATTATTGAGCAAATGTTAAAAATTAGCAATTTCAAAAGTTTCCATAATAAACTATAGCCTAGTAAACCACATGTATCCAGTTAATTAGAATTCAGTAGATATTTACATTGAGTATGCTTGCCAAATCTTGAGTGTATACCTGCAACAGCAGTGGAATTGTAAACATCCAAATATTTTACACAATTGAAATTGGAGGGGGACAGTTCAAGAGGGAAATGAGAAGACACTACTTCATGGAAAGGGTGGTGGATGGGTGGAATGCACTCCCAGAGGAGGTGGAAACGTTAGAATCAGAGGCCAGTTTTAAGAAAGGGTGGGGCAGGGTCAAGGGGAAGGTCATGGGAAAGGTCACTACCAGATGGGGGGGCTGCAGAGTAACAGTGCTAGCTGCACAATCTAGCAGACTCACTAGACCTTGAGGTTTGTATCTGTTGGCATTTTTCATATGTTTGTGATTAAATGAATAACTAAACTGTGATTTTTTTTTCCCCATTGCTTTCTTCTCCGGCTGACTCAGGCAGGGGTTACTCCGGCCTGTCTCACCCCACCCTTTACCAGCCACTGCTTCCCCTGGCACTAGAGATGTGTGAAGTTGCTGAAATTTGCTCAGTGAAACAATCCTCAAATTTTCACAGATTTGTGGAGCTAGGGACTGCAAATCGCCTTGTTTTAGTCACCAGGCAGATTGGCCAAATTTCACCTGGTGAATGGCCAGTTCACCAGTGAATAACAAGGTGAATCTAGTAGAGTTACCACTTCCCCCCCAAACACCCCTTCGCTGGCACCCCCCAACCCCAGCAAACATCACCCTTGCTGCTGTGTCAGTAAAAGAATAGGGAATCCCTCACCCAGGTGCCAAATACACTCCCTCCACCTCCCCCACCCAAGTCCCATGGTGCTTCATTTTTATTCCCAGTCCACCATCCAACCTCCCTGTGGACCCAACCACCCTCCTCCCCATCAACCACCTGCAAAATATAGACTGCCAATAAAGAAAACTGTCCCCCAGTGCAGAGTGTCTACTCTGTTCATTGCTGACTCCCGACTCCCGTTTCCTAATAATGGCCTTAATAACTGAATGGTGAAGTCTTGGCTCCTAGTGAACCCTGATTGGTTGAAATTCAACCAATTAGGTTTTGTAGAAACAAAGACATCAGCAAGCATTCATTCATTCATTCATTCATTCATGTCATTTTATGAGATGGGACTGGGACGAGTTGGCACCAAACAGAGCAGATGCTCTACACTGGAGGACCATTTTCTTTCACAGCCTATATTTTGTGGGTGTTTGTGGGTAAAAGAGGGTGGTAGGGACCAGAGGGATGTTGGGTGAGGGACTGGGAATAAAACTAAATTGGGACCTGAGTGGGGGGATCTAGGGGGAATGTATCTGGCATGAGAGTGTGGAGAAGGGATTCCTCATTATTTTACTAACACAGCAGCAAGTGTAATGTTTGCTGGGGGGGGGGTGAGGTACCAATTGGGGGGGATTTTGATTTTTTTATGTTCTCGGATGGGGAGGGGGTGGTTTCACAGTACAGTAGGTGGGGGATGTAAAGGAAAATCTGCTAGTGAAGTTGACTGGTTCAGCTGCAGAATTTGAAGACTTTTCACAAATACAAATCAAGCAGAGTCGCTCCACCTTTGCCAGTGAATTAAACATTTGCAACATGTCTACCCACAAGTCACCTGGATTCAGTGATCTCTCTCAGCTCATCCCCATGGTGGGGCCAGGAAGGGGAGCGCCATCCTCCTACTACCTGGACATTCATTACCCAATATAGATCAGAGGTCTGGGTGGTGGCACGGATCAGGGTGGGTGGGTGGCTCTTCATGGAGCCCGAGTCCACCTTTCTTTTCTGTGTTATCTCTGGGTCTCCCAGCCACAGCATAAGCATGTGACTCTGGAGGCACATACATGCCACAACACTGTGAGTCCTCCCTTCTTGGCACTCGGACACTAGTGCTACACATAGACCTCCAGCTGGCGGTAGCCAAGAGGCCAAGATGGCAAACCTCCCCACCTCGGAAGAGGAGAACATCCCTCCAGACACTCAATCCTCTTCCCCCAGTCTACCCCTGGCAACCTGAGATTGTTCCCAAACTGTGGCAGGAGGTAAGGTGCATTGCACCTCAGCCCTCCATGTTACTGGGCTGGCAATCTAAATTGTGAAATTTTAAACTCCTGTAACATGCAATTTACCTAACCAACTACCTCTCTATTTTTTTTTGCGTTATTTATTTATGCTTGTCCCCAAGCCCTGGGATGGCCACTCCTTCAGGCCGCTTAGGCCACTGCCCCACCGCCATGTCCATTCACCATCCTCCACTCCCGTGGATGCCCCCACTCAGGTAACCTGATGTGTTCCTTCATCAGGAAGGCCCCTTCCCCATTGGAGGCAGTGGGAGAGTAGAGTCACCCATAGGCAATTTACATATCTCGGGGATTGGCACGGACACCTCTGGGCTTTGTGGTGAGTGGGGCCATCTGCCATCATCTGGTCAGCACAGTAACTAATTTTCTGTTTTTCTCCTAATCCCACCCACCTCCTATGTTATGGTCTGGCCACATCAGTGTCCTGGGGATGGGGACATTCAGCAGTGTGTTAAAGCCACATGCCACCTAGAACTCCAGCCACTGGCAATCACCAAGAGCCCTAAACAGAAGTCTGAGACACCCCCCTGGGATGGAAGTGTCCAATGGACACTCTAAACTCCCTCCCTGCTGGACTCTGCTCTTGACAGCCAGGCTCTGTGCTAGTGTGTAGGGCAAATACCCATCACTCGGTGCTGCTGAGCCAGCCCCAACTATCTCTCTATTTAGCAGCGTTTCAGAGTCTTTCAAGAATATATGCATATACATTTTCAGTTATTTACCTCCAAAGGGGGATACATTATAAGCATAGAAATATTTTCAGAAATGTTCACATAAATAAATGGCAAGACTTTCAGCTCCTATAACTTCCACATGCCTCTTCCAAATATCTTGAAATGTGGCAGCTTTTAGAACCTCATCCAAAATGCATACCAAATTCCAAATATATAGCTGAACAACTGATTGTTATTGCCAATTAAAACATTTAGAAAAATTTCTACAACATTTCTAAAATTCTGTGAAATTCACAGAATTTTGCAAAAATTCTACAAAATTGGAATTTACTAATTTTACACAGCCGTTTTTCTCTGGCCTTTGTTCAGGAGGTGGAAAGAATTCAGAGCCAAAGGTGGGGAAGCGATCCAGAGCTGAATTTTCAAGGTTGATGTAGGGCTTGTGCCAAGCCCTGCATCAACGCCGACGTATCTGCACCAAACACATTGCCGCAACTTGTGCCTAATTTATAACTTTTGGTGCAGTTGTGGCAATTTCTATGATTTATGGCAGCTTGTTCCAAAGCTTTGGTGCAAGCCCCATAAAAAGGGTCCCCGAAATCTTCAAAGTTATACTGGGGGGAGCTGATCTAACTTTGCTGTATCTGATACAAGGGACTTGCATCAGGGATTTGCAGCTGCCTTTCTTGCAAAATCCCAATTGTGTCACTGTTAGATACAAGTCATCACTTGTTTCTACCTCCCTGATGCAAGTCCACCATATCAGTCTAACCTCCTTGAAAATTGGGCCCCCAGTCTCAAATGCTGGAGTGGGACATCCTGCAATACCCACTCAGCTGAAATTCTTTGCAGAATGGCAAACAGGTTACAAACCCAATACTGCAAACAGATGTTCAGACAAGCAACATTTTGTTACTAGTTACTCCACCTATTGAACATTTCAATCCCTATCATGGGTGGCACCAGCAATCTTCATGGGATGAAGCAGAATCATGCTCTTGCCCATAGTGGCAAAGTTTTCTGTGGTTTTGTGCCTCCATAATTATGATTACTAAACTAATTTGTGTAGAATTTGCTATAACTTACATTGACATATTTTTTTCTGTAAGTCAGTACTTTATTGCCTTGACTACTGATCTGCCCCCATCCAGGCAGGTCCCTCCAAGCCTATCACTGAGCACCACTGAAGTCCTTTGTTGACCAGTCACAGTGTATAAGAGTTCCAGACATTCTGTATATTTTTTCCCTTGGATTTGAGCACCTCACCTGCACAATATTCTCAGCTGACAGCCAGTCTCACTGTGGGATTCAAGAATTACCGCTTGAACCCCACCCTCTCTCAGGTGGCAGTGGCAGTTTAATATGCTTACATCATGCCACTGGGCGACCATATAACCAGGGTTTTAAAAAATCTAGTAGCAATTTTCTGAGCACATGCTTGCGAAACTCCTACATTTGTGGCACGAGGAACAGTAGTCCACATCTGTTCCCACTATTTTTCAGGGAGTCATTTTAAATTCTCATTACATGTCTGTTGGTTTCCCATTCTTCCAGGCTTGCATAGCCCATTGTAAATTATTAGAGAGTGTCTAAATTAGATAACTTATGAATTTCTCCAGTTTTGTTATGACTACATTGGCAAAAGAAACACTAATTTCCTTTTCTCCCCACTGCTGATGCCTTAACTCAAAAATATTACCTCCAGTGTTAGAACCACTTTACTTTGCCCTGCCTAAACCAAATCATACAAAACAGTCATTGAATATCATGGAAGGTAGCTGAATTAGCTTAGTTAAGGTAAAATCAAGTCGTGTTACCAATGAAGGCAGTATAGCACAGTAGTTAAGAGCACTGAGCTGCAAACTGGGAACATGAGTTTCAGTCTCCTAGTCCCCACCTGCATACTTTGTGACGATGAGCAAGTAACTTAACTTCCCTGTGCTCCCAGACTGCACCTGCACACAAGCCTCAGCTTGGTATGTCTTTCCTGGCCAAAAATGATAAAATAAATAAATGAAAAAAATGATTGCGAATACAGGTCATTGTATCTTATCTGGAAATATCTACTGTATGCCTGTCTGTTCTGTCAGAACTTTTTATCTGGTCTTCCAGTTTTCTCTTATCCATGCTTGTACAAGCTGGAAAAAGTACACAAGTTTTCACCTTTCTCATTTTCAGATAACATTGGGAGTTCTGTTGGCGCTACACTTTTAATTCCAACCAACAGGATGAAGCCACGTGATTTTATCTCCTTGTATACTGTAAAATTATTCCATATTTATTTCCAAATATTTAGGACATTTTTAATTCCAGACAGTGAAAATATCGGCATTTGACTCACATTCTTTGGGAAGTGGTGTGGTGTAGTGGTTAAAGCAGCAGCATGTAAAACTGGAGATCACAGGTTCCAGTCCTGTTAGATCCAAATGCACAGTAACCCTGCCCTGTGCTCCAGTCTATCAATTTATGGAAGTGGAAACAAATAAGATCCTACTGGGAATACGATGTTGCATATCAGCTGGGTTATCCTGTGCAAATAAGTTCTAGAAGAAATATATGAATTTATATCTTTGTTACAAATGAACTACTGGGCTGTATTAGTCAGTTGCATTGAGTGAAATCCTATTATCAACATATGCTTCCATGGAGTTATCTTACCGGTACATAGAAACATTAAAGGGATACATACTGTTACCGAGAGACAATAAAGCCAATTTGTACAGTACATCATGAACTGCAAAGGCTCTCTTTTCTTTTGCTGTCTTAAATTTTTTGTATTTTACCCAAGACTTGCCATCAAAAATTTGAGATTGTTATTCCCCTAGTTATAATCAATTTTTGAGAAGATATCATTAATGTATGGATGAACTATAAATGTAACAAGGCAACACCCCTGTTGCACATAATTGATTATTACCCACCCCACAGTTACATTGAAGATGACACTTAAAGTGTAACTAATTCATTTCCAGTCTGCAGTTTCCTAATTTTTAATTTTTCACTAAATTTTGTGCAGATAATTTCGTAAACATTATGAACTGCTTGTTTAAAACTTC
The DNA here is from genome assembly GCA_016271365.2 of Neoceratodus forsteri. Classification (NCBI taxonomy): domain Eukaryota; kingdom Metazoa; phylum Chordata; order Ceratodontiformes; family Ceratodontidae; genus Neoceratodus; species Neoceratodus forsteri. The sequence continues at coordinate 84,561,713 of CM057453.1, forward strand.
TATATTTGTATTATGTGTGTGTGTCTGCCTACCTGTTTTAGAGTTTTTAATTTACATGTTGCTAATTATTTTCTGCCTGTAAACCACTGTCTGCATATCACTCATCCCAACTATGACTCCCACTTCTGTATTATTTGCCTCTTGGCTTGAAAAGAATAATGTATTACAATGCCACCAACCAAGCTGAAATGCTCTTTTCCCTGTTTCTGTCAGTGACATCTTACATGATACTACAGGAGCACAATGTAATCCAATATATATTAAAGGAATAATGCCTGACAGGGTGGGTGTTATGCTGGGATAACTTCCCACCTTGGGTGGTTTGGTCTGAGGCCACCAGACGAGGGCATCCAACACCGAGAAGTGATGTTATCCCAGCATAACACCCATGGCATTATTCCTATTATACAATGGCTTGTTGTTTTATAATAAAAAAAACATTTTGGGAGTCATGTGATGCTGTGCAGGGGATAAGACATGCTCATTGGAGCTCCGCTCTTTTGCCGACCCCAACCGCTATAAACGCCCCCTTATTCAGTTTATTTTTCTGTTATTATAAACCTCAAATAACCGGGTATACGGTGGTGGTGTTTGCTTGTTACAGGCAGTTCGATTTCTCTGCAAAGATGTCCATGCAACAAGCAGTCGAGGAGTCCACCCAGGAATTGGAAGCTAAGCGCCCCCGCCATAGTTCTTCTCTCCAAAGTCCTTCGGAGGAGCTTTCACCCTTGCACGTTTATTCAGAGTTAGCCACCATTAAAGAGGCTTTACTGAAATTGATAGAAGATGTAGTGGATTTTAAACCAGCGCTTACCCAGCTAGCCCGCAGGGTCACAGATGCAGAAGCTAGAGTAGCCTCTGTAGACAGAAAACTAGACAAGATGGAGCCTGAGGCGGTGGACCTAAAAAGGGCTTTAAATAAGCTGGAAGATCACTTGGATGATCTGGAGGGAAGGAACAGGAGGAACAATTTTGTGCTGATAGGTCTGCCCGAAGGGGAAGAAGGCCCTAACACAATACAGTTCTTACAGCGCTTTTTGAAGAAAACGGTGGGTCCCTCCCCAAATGGTCCTGAATTTGTTATAGAAAGGGCACATAGATCATTAAGGGCAAAACCTGTTCTGGCCAACCCACCTAGGCCTATTATTTTTAAGCTGCTAAACTACCTAGACCGGGAATTCATCCATAAGGAAGCCAGGAAGCTATTAGCAATCCTGTGGGAAGAAAAAAAATTGAGGCTGGTCCTGGACTTAACACTAAAAACCCGCCAGCTGAGGGCTTCCTTTTGACCCATTACTTCCAAGCTGTGGGCGGCAGGCATAAAGCATCACATTTTATACCCAGCTCATCTGGAAGTTGTTTTAAAAGAAGGAGCCAAGCACTTTGAAACTTCAGAAGATGCTTTAAAGACTCTGAGGAAAAACTACCCCAACTTTTTTCCTAAATGAGGAAATTCTGATTTAGCTGCACGAGGTTCCAAAAGTCTGAGTTAAAGAACATTTGAGAAAGTCACAATATTTTTGCATTGTACAAAGACTTACAAGCAGTTCTGTTCTATTGAATGTTTGTTAGAGGGGAATAAGTAATTCTCTAAGCAGTAATGGTGAAGCTTGGTCAGAGGCGCCATTGTATATATTCTGGCTGCCATTAACTTTCCTTTTTTGCAAATACTCTCAGGTTGAGTTACAAAGAAGTTGCGATGGCTGCTATAGTTTGGTTTGTCCACTAGAGGGTGCCAAACGCTTTTCTTTTTGGGAAAGCGCTTTTTCCCGGTTCCCTTAATGTTATTACTTCAGTTTTTGGCCCCATAGTTATTCTACTGTTTCCCTCTCCCAATTCTGGGTTTTGCGGTGATTCTGGATTCACCTTTGGGTAATGTTTTGAACCTTATTCTGTCCTGGCTCCATGGGGAAGGATACACAGTTCTCTGTCTTTACAGATCGTCTCTGGCATCGAGCCATACCCCCATGGGAAAGAAAGGATTCATTAGAAGAGAGTTACAGCTGGGTTTATTTAGTCCTAAGCTGCTTTGTTGTTCTCATCACTGGTTACTGTTAATCCTATTTTTTTGCTACCCTAGCTAATCACCTGGGTGCAATTGACATCTTGTGTTTTTATCTTTGAGAAGCGTTTCTCTTAGTTCAGGTGGTAAAGGGGGATTGAGGTCTAAACTTTGTTTATAGGTTCACAAACATTTTATGGATGCCTCGTATTCCCAGGAATGGCAGGGTCCCTTAGGGGAACTTATTCCTTACTAAGATCCCAGGTTTACCCTAAATGGGTATCTATTGCTCTGCAAGTCTCTTGTTTACCGTTTATAAATGTTGGGCCCTAACTAATGCCAGCTTATGTAAAAACTAACAATTATCTTTCCTTTATAGTATAGGGCTAATTTTTCCTTAGGTTTTCTCGGAACTTTAGTTGCCTAATTAAGGTTGGTGTGATATACAACACCTATTATATTGTAATATTTTTTTAGACAGAGAGGTCTTGCAGAGAATGATGGATGGTGGGTGGTCACGAGTCTTTTCGATGCCCTCTGCCAGTTTGGAGGCTGGGGGGGATAGAGCGGGCTCTTTACTTTGTGTGTGTCATGGACCGGGAGGTTAGGAGGGGGCTTAGGGCCTGGATAAGAAAGTTTGTATATATAGTTCTAAAAATTTTAGTGTTAGTTTAATTTTGGAGCATTGGGGGGGTATTTTACGGTTATCTTGTTTTTTTTGGGGGGGCAGCAGAACAGCCCTTTAATCTTTTTCTACTACATGGCACAATCAAGGATTAAGTTATGCCCAATGGTTTGAATATCTTGTAGTGGAACATTAAAGGGGGGAAGATAATAAGAAAAAATACATTATTTTAAATCATCTAGCCAAATATGATCCCGCAATAGTGTTCCTCCAAGAGACACACATCCTTCCTGACCAACTAAAGTGCCTTAACAAGAGCTGAGTAGGCCAAGTTTTCCGAGCGAGGTTTAGCTCAAATAAGCGCTAGGTGGCCATGTTGCTAGCCAAAAAATTACCTTTTACTCTGGTGGAATCTGTTAGCAACCCTGAGGGGAGGTTTATCTTTGTCGTTGGCAGACTGGGCAGTTTTGATATGGCTTTGGGATCAGTTTATGTCCCTAATGTCAAAATCCCTTCTTTTTTTACCCATTTAGCAATGGTATTGGCTCCTTTTTTGCAATTCCCCATTTTAATTGGAGGTGACTGGAATTTAGTTCAAGTAAATGATCTGGACTGTACCTGTCTTAAGGGACTGGGACTGTCTGCAGCCCAAAAAGATTTAAGGGAATTCATCTTCTCCCTGGGTCTTGTGGACCCTTGGAGACTACTTAACCCATCAGAAAAAGAGTTTACTTTTTTTTCTCCAGCACACAAAAGTTACTCTCGTATCGATTATTTTTTAGTAAGTCATTAACTAATTTCATGCATAATGGATTCCAAAATACTAGCTTGAGTAATTTCAGACCATTCCCTAATATTTGTCCAAGTGGAAGTACCCAATGTTCCTATCTGGTAACACACATGGTCTTTAAATAACAAATTGTTAAAGGATAAACTAATTACTACAAAATTCCAACATTTTCTGGAGGACTTCATTAAGGTTAATTACAACTGAATCCCTGCTGTGGATCAGATCTGGGCAGCTTTAAAAGCTACCTGGAGGGGGGAACTCATACGTATTGTGACAGTGCAAAAAAAGAGAAAGCTCAGTCAAATGAATAATTGTCTGCAGAGAATTAAGAGTCTGGAAAATAAAGAGTTGGATAAACTTTCATCTACAGAAGACCTAGAATTGTTTAGGTTAAAAGCACATTATGCAAGTATATTGATGGAGAGGTGGAGAGGTCAGCTTCTCTTCTAAAGGCTTCTTATTTTGGCCAGGGTAGTAAAGTAGGTAGATTACTTGCTTGGCAGTTAAAGCAACACTCAGCATCAAAGTGGATTGCAGCTATTAGACATCCTCAATCAGGAGCTATGGTGGTTAGTCCATTGGAGATACTATCCTTGTTCAGGGAGTACAAGGCATTATACTCTCTGGACCCAGTATTGGGGGACCATTTGGAGAAAATGCTAGTTTTTCTGGAGAGAGCTGACTTACCCACCTTACCCAGCGTTAGCCAGATTAGATCACCTTACCCAGCGTTAGCCAGATTAGATTAATAGCACCAATCACAGGGGAGGAAATTTCATCAGTGATCGATTCTTTAAAACCAGATAAGGCACCGGGCCCAGATGGGTTCACAGGCCTATTTTATAAAATTTAAAAAAAAAATCTCATCCCTTTGCTGTTACAGTTGTATAAGTATTGGGGCTCCTTCCCAATTTTGGATCAGTCATTATTTGAGGCGAGAATAATACTTTTACCCAAGCTGGGAAAGGACCATTCAGTGATCAGTAATTATAGGCCTATCTTTTTGCTAAATATTGATGTCAAAATATAAGCAAAAATTCTGGCTAACAGGCTGGGGGGAGTATGGGAGGGTTTATTAAGTTCTGAACAAGCAGGGTTTGTGGCTGGGCGTACTTCTACGGACCACTTCAGGAAATTGTTCCACTTGATTTCTGCATCTGGGGACCCTGAGCTGGAAGCAGCCTTGGTGTCTCTAGATGCAGAAAATGCATTCAATAGGGTAGAGTGGAGATACCTGTTTGAGGTTCTATCCAAATTTGGCATACCGCAATCCATTATTGATCAAATTCAGGTTTTGTATCTCTGCCCGTCAGCATGATTGCAATGTAATAACTACATTTCTGAGGTCTTTCTGCTTCGTCGAGGTACCCGACAAGGTTGCCCTCTCTCTCCTTATTTATTTAATCTATACATAGAACACCTAGCCAGAGTCCTTAATGCCAATCCAGGGATAAAAGGTATCTGACTAGATCACCTGGAATTCAAATTATCTCTGTTTGCTGATGATCTGCTTTTTCACATTTCAAGTAGTAGGCAGTCCCTCCCCCACGCCCTCCAAATTATTTCCCAGTTTAGTGAATTTTCAGGTTATAAACTTAACAAAAATAAAACTTTGGTATATTCCTTATCCTTTCTCCTTACAAGAGAATTAATTGAAAATATGGGCCTTCAATGGGAGAAAAGATACTTAATTTATCTGGGTATCAAAATCTGTAAAGATTTTTCCATTCTCAAGGATCTTAATCTAGACCCACTGCTAAAATCAACTAAAGAAGACCTGGTGAGATGGAACATTTTACCGTTAACTTTCTGGGGGAGGGCCAATGTCCTTAAAATGTCTGTGTTGCCCAGATTTTTCTACCCTTTCAGTAACCTTAACATCTATCTCCCTAAATCTTTTTTTATTTTGCTTCAGAGAATTTATTCAGATTTTCTTTGGAAGGGGAAGGCTCCACGTAGGGCCTATAGAAAACTTACCCATGCCAGGGCATTGGGAGGGCTTCAACTCCCTGACTATTATATTTACTATCTGGCATGTCATGCTAACAGATTTTTACATCGGTCTACACCTTTGGCTGGCATAACAGAGACTCCCTCTTGGCTGGTCTTAGACAACCAACAGGCCTGTTCTAGTAATAAGGCCCTGGGAGTGCTACTGTTTAACTCCTGGTCAAATATTCCATTAAGAATCAGGAACGCTCCCCTAGGGTGGGATATAAGAGCTTTACACCAGCTATGCTCTGTGCTTCAAATCCTTGCTATAAAAGATCTGAAGCAACCCTTACTTAACAACCCAAATCTAAAAATAGACAAGAAAACAATTGAAACCTTTTTTGGAGGATCCTGCATTGAGGTATGCCTTGCTGACTTTGTTTCTACTAATTCAGTCCTATCTATTCCTACTTTGCAAACAAAATTTAAGGTGCCTCAAAAAAGGCGGCTTCAGCTGCTTCAAGTGTGTCAGTGCATCAAACAGTTTTTGGGCAAACCCCCATGGTCGAACAACGCGGATGTAGTACTAAACAACTTTTGGTTAATCTCCAAGGGTCGGAAAGCGACAGCTAAATTGTACAAAGTAATCATAAACCATATTGTGTCAAGGGTTACTCCCATAGCTTATTATTGGAAAAACAATTACAACAAGGATTTTCCAAATAAAATTTGGGAAAAGATCTGGACGGATAACTGTTCTTTAGTCAAACAAGACTGTTTAAGAAACATTCAGTTCAATATTCTCCACAATTTGTACTTTATGCCCGCTAAGCTATTCCGGATAGGGAGGCTGAGATCAGCAGAATGTAAAGAATGCGGCTCTGAGTTAGCTACATTACATCATAAATTATGGTCATGCCCTAAAATAGCTAATTTCTGGAACATGGTCAAAAAGAGAGTCGCGTCTTATCTTAAAATTGACCCATATTTTAATGAGAACACTTGTCTGCTAGGTATGTATTCAATGATCCCTACCTATTCCTAAAAAGTACAGCTAGCATTAGTGGCTACGGTCACCAAATTAGTAATACTTAGACACTGGAAGGCAGAATGGAAACCTTCTTTTGGTGAATGGTGGGCAGAATTTCTTACTGCTTTAAATGCAGAAAGATGTGTAGTCGGGTTTTCTCACTCTGGTGAGAAGTTCCAGGAGTCCTGGGGTGAACTTTTTTCAGTCCTTAAGGATAAATTTGGTTATTGAATTTCACCCACCAATCCCTTTCCCTCTTCTCTCTAGTAAGGCTTTTGATCCTGCTGGTATATGAGTATTCCAGCTGTTTACTGTGTAAGATGATCCCTTTTCTAGAGACAATAATACTTTTAAACTTTATAGGGGGGCATAGCAACTTCCAAGGTGTCCCTTTCAATTTACCTCTCTAACATACAAACAGGTTTTCCCTTATTTCATTTCCTGTATTCCCTCCCTTTTGCTACATATGGTGTAGGATTGGTGAGAGTTGTGCCATGTACCTTTACTCAGATCTCTCATTGGACCCTTATTCAGTCCTATACAGATTATGGAATACCAGATAATGATATATTCCAGTTATGCTAAAGGGACTGCTGTTAGTAGGGTTTTTTTTTCTCTCTTGTTTCCCTGCTTGGGAGGTGAGTGGGTTTGTTTCGTTAAAACTGTTTTTTTTCTTTTCCCTTTCCCATCTTTTTTTTTTCTGTTCTTTATTTGTTTATCTTATTGTAATATGTACAAGTCTATGATTGTCTAGTCAAACTTGAATGTTTTTTTGTGATTTTCTCCAATTTACAAGTTATGTCAACTTGTTTTATTCTAAAAAATAAAGTTACTTGCAAAAAAAAAATTTAAAGAATGTTTTTGTTAGTGTGTAAAAATATTTTTGTTTCTTAAGAGAAGATGATTATAAAGCAATGCTCCATAGTGAGTATGAGCAGGGATGTTATGCCAGGATAACATCCCTGCTATGATGGCCAACTGACCAATCAGAAACCAGGATTCTTTCTTGCCATTGTATACTAGCCCAGTTTGTCAGGCAGGAATGTGTCACATCATCACAGAGTACTTAATCCTGGTAGGAAGCACTGCACTATAATTGTATGGGCAATATTTTTTTATTTCTGGTGACTGCCCCAGTGGAAGTAGACGTTAAAGGGAAATTATTGGAAAGAGAAAGATATAATCCTTGTGTTCTGCCAGCATTCCTTCTTTCAATTTACTAGTCTCTGCAATATTGCTGTATGTAGATGTTGCCGACACTTAATGACTGTCACACTTCTGTGAATACAGACCCTCCCTGTTGTACCAGTGAAGAAGCAACTCTCACCTCCAAGGTAAGGGCATTCCAGAGGGCAGTCACTCAGAATGCCCGTCTCCCAAGGACTTTAATCAAGTTTGTGAAACAGGCAAGAGGTCTTCCTCCACTGAACAGAGAGAGCAACAAGGAATGTATGGTATCAGGACATGTTTCAAGTAGCTCAAACCCAGACCATGTAGAGTTTTATAAGTTGACAAGCACACCTTAAAGTTGATGAACCATCGCACTGGCAACCAATGCAGAGCACATAGAACTGGCATGATATGCTCGAATGGGGAGGTCTTAGCAACCAACCAGGCTGCCAAATTCTGGACTCACAGCAAGAGATACAACAACTGTGTGGATAACCCAAGATATAGATCATTACAGTAATCCAATCTTGACATGACCAAGGTGTGAACCATTGTTGATTGGGCAGTCTGTTCAAAAAAGGGCTTGAACTGGAAGATGCTTTGAAGATGGTAAAAGTCATTGAGAACCACAGCTGACACCTAATAGTCTAGTGTCAGATTAGTCTCCACAATGACCCCCAGATTCCTCACCCTATCTTCATCTCTGAGTGTCATGCCATCCAAAAAAGAAAGGATAGCACTAATGCTCATTTCTGTTGAGCTAAACCAACCTGACTTCGCAAGTAAAACACCTCCATCTTCACTGTTTAATTTAATCTACTTGGCCACAATCCAGTCCTGGATTTCCCTAAGTTACTCACTCAGTTCCAAAACAACTGCACCATTGTTATGGGCACAAGACACATACAACTAACGAGCCAGTAGCACCCTATGATACCCTGTGCCAAAAGCTGAAGAAAGTTCAAACAGCACAAGGATAGAATAACACCCATTATCCTTAGATAGAAGGAGAACATGGTGCATCCTGACTAGAGCCATCAGTGTACTATGGCAAGGCCAGAAACTGGACATGAAAGGCTCATAAATATATATTTTTCCAGATGTTGATTCAGCTGCACTGCCACTAACTTCTCAATCAACTTCCCCAGAAAAAGGAAGGTTCAAAACAGGCCCCTAATTTAAGAAAACATCTGGGTTCAAGGTGTTTTTCTTCAGAAGGGACTGCACCACCACCCTTTTCAAGGTGGATGGGAAAAATCCCTTCTCTAAGTAAAAACTCAATGATCTCCTCAAAAATTGGACTGAGTGAGCTCCTGCACTCTAACATACAATAGGTTGGACACAGTCTGGAAACCACATGGAGGACATCACCCAGCAACATCAGTTCAAACTCCATCCACAAGGACTGAGTGTCTCTGTCCATCAAAGACTGAACACCGTCAGCTGACAACAGATTGCTTGACGATATCCCATCCCAAACAGCAGACTCCTTGTTCAGAAAGAATCATTTAAACTCATCATATTGATCTACGGAAAAAGCTCTGCAGGATTTCAGACAGGCTGGCTTTAATAGTCTGTCCACAGTATTGTAGAACTGAGCTGGCTAGTTATCTTTAGCAGCAACAACCTGTGATAGGAACATTAACTTTTTCAGAGTGATTGCCCACTGGTATTCATCACAATTAGCTGTCAGCAGCAGTTTGTCCTACTCTGAGCAGGAACTCTGCCAACAATACTCCAACCTCTGCCCCTTAGTCTTCAACCTCCTCAGATCACCATCAAACCACGGAGACCTACAGAGAAATCAAGGGGTGAACATGAAGAGGTGCTTGGGAGTTGACTGCACTCATAAGAACCACATTGTAGCCCTCCCCAGCCACCTCAACTCTCATCGCACAGGCCATCCATATGTCCTTGATGCCTAGTACTGACAGGAGACTCAGGATCTAGATTTCATACAGAGCAGTAACTGACCATCTCCACCAGGGAGGCTAAATGGGGAGCCCTACAATGAAACTGCATGGTTTGATGATCCAACCAACTGATTGCATCAACTCTTATATAACTAATATCAAGACCTAATGGGAAAATTAAGTCCAAGGCATGGCCATGCTGGTGAGTATCATAGGCAACTGTGTGTATGAAACTCGGACAAGACATCACCTGGAAGAACTGCATTCCAAAAAGAGATTTTTCCTTATTATTGCAAACATTAAAGTCACCCAAAACCAAATGTCTGGGTGACTCCACCACCAGGTCAGCCATGAAACTCTCATGTTCCTGCAAGAATTCATATCCATATCCTGGAAGACGGTATATGAGCATGATCTTGCAACCTGCACCTGGCCCTCTTTTCACTGCCACATATTCAAACAACCTGATTTTTCCCATGGAGGATGCCATTAGTTCCAATGTGGATCTAAAGCAGATGGTTACTTCACTCAACCTGTGCTACCACCTGGGACAATGCACTATGGACTAACCTGGTGGAATGGATGCCTCGAGCACAGGGTCTGAGTCATCCCCAAACTAGGTCTCCATGATACATTCCATGTTTACCAGTGAATCCACAAAGAAAGTCTTCATCATGGCTGTTTTATTTCTTAGAGATCTGGTATTACAAAGAACTGTCCTAACGGGAGGAACTGAGTCAGCTGATCATTAGCTTCCTGCTGACTGAAAAAATCAGGAGCCCATTAGGGAACAGAAATCAAAGAAGGGGACCCCTTGCTTGGCAAGACCTAATTCCCAATTATTTCCTAGACACCACAGTCCTGATCCTAGCCCCAATCTACCCTCAGAGCAAGTATACATTGTGAACAGTACCCCTGGAGGTCCCCCAACCTCCTGCAGATAAATATTGGACTCCAGCTAAACAAGTGTTATCCAACTTACAATGCTAAAACCTGTTTGGGAGACGCAGCTTTATCTTATAGTTTGGGGGAGAAGAAAGTACAGAGAGTTTTTAGATAACCAAGGGGGTGTGACTTGGGGTGTAGTGATCTAAATCAAAGCCTATCATCCAGGCAAATCTAGACATGTGTTTTTTTAACAAGTTAGCAAAGTGCATTCACTTCTATTTCCTCTTCTTACTCAGAAGAGACAAAATTGGGACTGCTGTGTGCAACAGAGTAGGGCCCAATTTGCTAACAATTGTTTGCTGTAAGCAGAGACTTTTAATTCTTGAATTATAGGGTAAATCTTAGAATTTAAGACAATTTAGTTAGCATTTTCCTATTTTGTGCTTAAACCTGTTTACTTTAAATGTCCTAGTGTGTGTGTGTGTGTATTCCCAATTAGTTACATATATATCTTGTAAATTTTGTGGAAATATTAAATATTTTGTATTTATTATATCTGTGACTGCATTGTTTTATAAGTACATGTAACACATTTGCAAGACTATCCCATGATCCACCCCCTTGAGAGAGCACTGGCAACTTAAAAAGTAAACTTGTATCTGATACAGTACATGGGTAATGTTTAGCTGCATAACCGAGTGTGTGTATGTGTATGTCAAAGAGGTCTTGTACTGTGTAAGCAAGAGTGTGGCTTTGTTTGATGGAGTCAGAGCCTGCGGTGGGATGAGAATGGAGCAGCCTAGACTGAGTTGTGACTAGGCTGGTTGCAGCATGATAGAGTGAACATAACAGCTCACAACACCAACTAGAGTGGCATGAGTGTGTTGTAACTACTTGCTGAAAGAGGATAAGCACAGATAGGGTTTTATATCTGAGATCTCTAACTTGTATTTCTTGGCATTTTGCACTTTTTTCTCAGACCCTAACATTATCTTAACTTAGTGTTAAACACTATCTGATGTCTTGTGGAACTCCCATCAAGTGTTGCATTTCAGAAAAAGTAGTTGATGTAAAGTAGTGCCAGTTAGTACTGAAACCTATCAATTATGGCCAGAATCAGTGCTGAGTAATTATAACAGCCAAACATTACCCATGTAGACTTCTGGGATGATCAATGTGATAGGAAATATGAAAGTCAAATGAGCACTCTTGCCTCCCAACTAGAGAGTTTTGCTTTAGCCTAATGGTAAGAGTTACTACTTAGTGACACAGGGTCTTGGGCTTGATTTCCAGCACTGTTGGGTAAGTTACTTTTAAAAGAGTAATCAGTTACAGTTACTAGTTACTTTTCAAAATAAAAGTAATCAGTTACAGTTACTTACTACTTTTATATAAAACTTTTGGTCATATAGTTGTATTTACTCATTGAACATAGCTATGTGCTCATGAAACCCCAAGAACTGTATAAAAGAAATAAAAGAGATTTTAAAGACAAATAATATATTAATTTATAATACAGTACCCATCTGACATTGCCAGACACAACAATCCCTTTACATTTCCATAAATAAGAGCTCTATAAAAAAACACACCCAAAAACACACCCTGCATCAACTGCTGCCCTCTGCAATCTTTTCCCCCCACAGCTGAAGCCTGGCTTTGCCAGCCATTGCAGTCCCTGACCTTTTTCATTTCCATAACACCCACACTCGCCTTCCACACACACACACACACACACACACACACACACACACACACACACACAGCATCTACTGCCAGTGCCCTTGGGGATGTTTTCCAGACAGCTATATATCCTGACAATGCCAGCCACAACTACCCTTTTGCATCCCACCCTTATCCTACTGCCACACACACACCCTGCTGGATCTTCTGCACTTGGCAATCTTTCCCACATCTAACCTGTATTCCCCTCCTGAATATGCAAAAGCCACAACTACCCCTTTAAATTTCTATAATAAAATCTGACCCTCACATAGTTCCCCCTACATTCACACAGACACACCCTGAAGATCCACTGCCCTTACTTGTCTTGGTGATCTTTTCTCATTTCCCCCCACATCCGCCTGAATCCTAACATTGCCATTGCCAGCCACAGATCCACTCCATGTCACATACAATAAATTCCACCAGCACACACCTGCTTACCCCAACAAAATTTAAACACTCTGTCCAACAGCTGAACCTTGATTTGCCACTGCCACTGAGACATGGTTACAATTATAATTAAGTCTGTCATGATTATTATGCCACTGCCAGTATGCCACAACTAAAGTCAGACAGTGTAATTTACAATTGAATTATCACACAACACAAAACACATGTTACATTCCAGTACATACCCCTTCAATGAGGATTTTCTTTGAGATGGGGTGGGTGATGGTGATAGATCTAGCAGGTGGGTGGACAGATGATCAAGCAGCCTGCTGTGGCAGTTTGGCACATGTCGTGCCAATGGAAATAGGCCCTGAGCCCTGCCTGCAGATAGACTACTTGCCTTTTTCCCTACAACAGCTATTCTGTCCCTGATTCCCCTCGGGATTCGCAATAGCTACTATAGAAGGCCATGACTGATGACATGCATGGGTGTAGCAAGATATCTATAAATTATACATCAACCAGTAAATCTTTTGCCCCTGTAAACACATTTCATCAATTCCTATAGTGATTCTTAACTGTACCATGTAGCAGAGCATAAGTAGTATAATTTGTATGTCAAATGTTGCAAAATGATATATTTAATAATAAAGTGAGAAATAAAATGATGAGTTCTGACTTTTATTTGCACAGCACATGTTACAGATATAGAACAAAATGGTGATATTAAATGCGTGCTGAAAATATAAAACTGAGTTAGAATCCATGTTTCAACCATAGGTCTTCTTCAGGAATTATCTAAATGAGAAAAAAGCAGGTTAGGGACTTAAGAGAAATATATGTGAGGAAAGAAAATAGGGGGAGGCAGTAGGAGAAATATAGAATATTATATGGGTGATGTGTTTAATGAGATTTTACACACTCCTGAAGTATTGAATGCTACATACATCTCCAGAGCAATGCTCGAGGGGTTTATTTAAGCATCCAACACCAAGGGTGTGTGTGTGTAAAATCTCAAGGTAAACACACCACCTCATGTTTTATTTTGTATAATTGCTGGGAATGTTTTTTTGCCACAGCAATTATATCCCAGTGCAGCCACCATCTCAAGGTTTCAGCACAGTCCACAATCGGAGCCTGCTGCTGAAACATTTTGTTTCCCTCCTTTTTTTCCTTAGTTTTTTACAGCTTAGACATAATAGTAGACATGAGCCAGTAATTTACTTTTTTTTTAAGTTAACTTATCACCGAGTGCCAGTCACAGTGAAGTGTGCAGGCATGTGGTGCTACAGAAAGGTAGAGAGGGATAGAAGAGATGCGCTGGGGCATATGTTAACCAAGGGAAAGCCAGTGCATGTTCACTGTTATAACCTGCTGGTTATAATGGCAAATTATAACCCAGTTTCCTTTAGGTAAAAACCGCTAGCCAGTTATTATAAAATGGTAGTAGTTAAGGTAAGAATAGAAACAAGAAAATGAAAAGGTGATGATAGGTATGGAAAGGCAGAGTAGAAGTGCATGGGTTGAGGAGTCCTTAAGTGGGGACGAATTAACAGGACCTAGTAAGAAGGCTAAAAGGTGAAAGCTATGCAAATGAAAGAACTACTCAAACTGGAGAACCCAGTGATTTACATCAGATCTGCAACAATTGGTACAAGGACATCCAGTGCAAGAGCACCTCACCAGAGCCATTCAGCCTAACGACTGTCTTAGGGTGGCTGGTTCATTCCACTGGGGTTTCAAACAGATGAGACATACTGATGAGTCCTGGTAGGATGAAACACGAGTCTATGTCATCTGTTAGCACCCTTTGCAAACTGTGTGAGAGGCCTTTCGGCACCATGCAATTTTGCTTAAAGTTGAACCAGCATAACATTCTGTGGTGATTTGCATATGCAGCCCATGATGCTTTGCATTGTGTGGACATGTGTGATTTTGTATTAACATTTTCTGTAATGATACAACTGGCAAAAATATCCCTGACACCCAAAAGCAGTGATACTTTAACCATGTAGGAAGCAGTGATGTGATAAATGAGGCTACCTTGTAGTCATAGCCACTGTGTTAGAGCAAAGATCTTGTAGGGCAAACCAGTATTAGGTCAGAATTCCTAGGCTAAATGTTACAAGGCTGCATGTCTTTGCTCCAGTTGTTGTGCCACGGGTTTACATCACCTCATACCTCTGGCAGTTCATAATACATAGGCACTGCAACTGCTCAAACCTGAATATCAGCAAGGCTACAAAAATTGCATCTCACAGCCATGAAATGCTGTCTACAATTTTTATTGTTAAAAAAGGCAAAAATGATAGGCAACTTGCATTCAATGTGCAAGGTGAAGATACTGGTGCTCATGCAGTGTTTGTCAGAAGGCAGGTTTTTTTTAGCCTGATGTTGTAATAAATTGTGCATGCAGTCCATTAAGCAGCCTTTGTTTATACTGAAATCTGAATGTCAAAAGACACCTGCGAAGTCTCTGGATTTCTGTGATATAATCCTCTTGAGCTTCACTCTTGAGGTTTATGAAGTCACAGGAACCCCTTTATGGATTACAACAACCATAACAGATGGATGCCCATCTGTTATTCTGTTTATGTTATTATTTATATTACAGTAACTAGTTACTTTTAGGGAAAAGTAATGTCATTACAGTTACTTATTACTTTATTTTAAAAGTAATCAATTACTATTACTAGTTACCTAGACAAGTAATCAGATTATAGTAACTAGCTACAAGTAACTAGTTACTGCCCAACACTGATTCCCAGTAGGGGCTGTAGTCATGTCTACCCAAGTAGAGGGACCGACATAGTGGCAATGAGGGTATAGGATGCTTTGCCCTTTAGAAAGGGGAAGTTGTGTTATAGTCCTGACACATATCCTTTCTGTTCAATTACAGCTTCTGGCTGTTTCTGGCAGGAGAGAACTGGTTACAGAGCAAGAAACAGAAGTCCAGAACTACATATTTTTACTAATTAGTCACTTCTGTCTCAGCAGGAGTAGTACCTGTTTGGATTAAGCAAACAGATACTTTATTAGAAGAAGGGGGTCTCATTTAAGTAAAAAAAAAGTGTTTTTTTTCTGAGGAAGGGGGCAGTATCAGCTTAATTTTCTGTGAGCAGAGAGTGAATCTAATTGGGGGTGTGGCTTAGCAGGTTAGGTGTACAAAAACAGCTGTCTCCAATTACAGCTTCCAGCTGTTTCTGGCAGGAGAGAACTGGTTACAGAGCAAGAAACAGAAGTCCAGAACTACAGATTTTTTACTAATTTCCCTCCTTCCCACCCCTCCACCCTCCCACTCAAAGCCAGTTCTAGTTTTATAGCCACTGAATTTGACTGACAACAGGAACTTCCTGTTTGGCAGTAGGAAGGGAAGGATCACTGAGACACATTAGTTTCAGCAACCTTGAAAGAACCTAAAAAAACAAAACAAAAACAAAAACTCTTTATTCCCCCCTGCTGTTGGAGCTCTGAATCCAAGCATGGAGGAAGGAGACTACTGAAAACTACAGGAAGTTCCTGTCCCAGAATGGGAGGGGTGAGAGTTGTAAGGGCACATAGGCAGTAGGAATGTAAGTGCAAAAATACATAGAGGGAGGAGACAAAAAGCATACAAAGCAACAGAAGAGGGGACACAAAATAAGTCAAGATGGGAGTGGTGCAGTGCAATGGCTGTGGAGCAGCAGTGTTCTGGGAGACATTCTGGAGGCTGCCATGCTGCCCTGTTTGCAGGCACCTCTCTTTTCTTAGAGAGGAGGTTGCCTGTCTCCAGGCTGACCTGGCTAGGATTTGTGAAACGTCTTCCCCCACCCAGGGACCACTAGGGCCACCACCATTACCTCAGAGGTTGTCAAAAAAGAGGAACAGTTGGACCAAGGTGGGCTCAGGTAGGGAGAGGGTGGTGGAACAGAGGTGCATCCCTCCAGTTGTAGCTCTCCACAATTCATATGCTGTTCTGGCAAAGAGTGGTTCCTCTATGGAGGCACCTGCAGTGGAGACCAAGGAGGATGCTGGGAATCTCCACAAAGGAGACCCACAGGAGAGTGGCATGAGACCCCACAGGGGAAGGAAACAACTCCTGGTGGGGGACTCAATCATGGGGGGTAGACGTGGGGGAGGAAGGGGATAGGGAGGTAAGATGCCTGCCTGGTGCCACAGCTTGGAGGACAGGAAGCAAATCCTCAGGATCGCAGGAGCAGCTGCATGAGGGAGGGAGCTGGATGTCCTTGTCCACCTAGGGACAAATGACCTGGCTGTAAATGGGATCAGAGCAGTGCAAGAGGAGTTTTGGGAGTTGGAGAGGGGCCTTAGACAAGTAGCGTGTACGGTAACCTTCTCGGAGGTGCTGCCTGTCTATGGCAAGGATGATGCTAGGGTATTCCACACCAAGGGATTCAATGAATGGTTGAAAAACTGGTGTGGAGTTCAGGGTTTTGGCTTCATTGGGGACTGGGGAGCCACCTGGAGGGATGCAGGCTTATACTGGTGCGATGGTCTGCATCTGTCCAGGAGGGGGATCCAGGATCCTAGGTGACAGGTTTAAATGCTTCATTGGCAAGCATTTAAACTAGCCAAGGAGGGAGGCACTGAAAAGGAACAGGGAAATCCTAGCCTCCCCCCACAAAGTGCAGTAGTTAGAGAGGTAAACACCAAGGCAGAAAAGTCAGTAGGGAGCAGGACAGGGATAAATGCAGAAAAAGGTGTTAAGGACAGGGATGGTGCTAAAGGGGGTAAGGCCATAAAAATAAATGGAAGGTGATGAGTACCAATGCCCGTAGTCTGTGCAACAAGCTCCCTGAACTAGTGGCCTTAATGAAAGAGGGATGCCTGGATATTGTGGCAGTCACTGAAACATGGTACACAGAGAACCATGAGTGGGAAGTCATCATACCAGGATACACAATCTACAGGAGGGACATGGTGGGTAAAATAGGAGGAGGAATAGCTCTCTATATAAGGGAAGGGATTAAAGCAACAGAACTAAAGAGTAAACAGGAAGTTGATGAGTCACTATGGGTCACCCTGGAGACAGGAAATGGCATCACAATGTGCATGGGGGTTGTGTACAGACCCCCATCTCAGGGGGAGGAAATGGACATGGAAATGATAGAAGGCACCCTTAAAATGGCAGAAAAAGGGGAGATATTGTTGATGGGGGACCCGAATATGCCAGATGTTAACTGGAGTACCTTTGCTGCAAGCACATCCAAGAGCAGGGTCATTCTTGATGCCCTACAGGGGGCATGCCTCAGACAGCTAGTGTTGGAACCCACTCGGGAGGGAGCAATCTTAGACCTAGTACTCTCAAATGGGGAAGGAGAAAGGATCTCAGATTTAGAAGTGGGTAGCCATCTGGGAACAAGTGACCACCAAACAGTGTGGTTCACAATAAACACAACCATAGAGTCAAGCCATACAAAAACAAGAGCATTGGACTTTAGGAAGGCTGACTTTGGGAAAATGAGAGAGTGCCTTAGAAAAGCACTAGCAAATGGGTAAGAAGGAGGGGTGGAGGAACAATGGGGAAAAATCAAAACAGCCATCGCAGAGGCAACAAGCCTTTGAGTGAAACAAATCAATAAAACAAAATGAAGGAAAAAACCACTATGGTTCTCAAAAGAGGTGGCAGGGACAGTTAAGGAGAAAAGGATAGCATTCAGGAAATATAAGGAAACACAGAAGCAGCAGGACAGAGAACTTTATCAGTTAAAGCAGAAGGAGGCAGGGAAGGCAGTCAGAATAGCAAAGGCACAAACTGAGGAAAAGATAGCCAACTCTGTTAAGAAGGGGGATACAACCTTTTATAGGTACATTAGGGAGCGAAGAAAGACCAAGGGAGGGATACAGAGACTTAATAAAGGGGAGGGAATGTGGGCAGAGGGTGACAGTGAAAAAGAAGGGATACTGAACGAATATTTCTGTTCAGTATTCACAACAGATGAGGAGGGGGAGGTGCCTAAACCAAACAAGGGAGAAACCCTGAATAGGGGGTTGATACCAGTCCATTCACAGAAGAAAGGGTTTTTAAAGAACTCTTGAAACTGGGGGTGGACAAAGCAATGGAGCCTGATGGGATTCACCAAAGAATACTAAAAGAACTAAGGGTAGAACTAGTAACACCACTGACTACTCTCTTTAACAAATCATGAGAGGATGGAGTGGTACCTGAGGACTGGAGGAAGGCAAATGTGATTCCACTTCAAAAAAGTGGGAGCAGAGCAGAGGCAGGAAACTACAGACCTGTTAGTTTGACTTCAGTGGAAGGGGAAATGATGGAATCACTTCTGAAGGAAAGAATTGTTGAGTACCTAGAGGCCAGTGGGGCACGGGACCCAAGGCAGCATGGTTTCACAGCAGGAAGGTCATGGCAGATGAACCTAATAGATTTCTTTGACTGGGTGACCAAAGTAGTAGACCAGGGAGGGGCTGTGGATATGGTCTACCCAGATTTTAGCAAGGCATTTG
This sequence comes from Neoceratodus forsteri, assembly GCA_016271365.2. Lineage (NCBI taxonomy): Eukaryota > Metazoa > Chordata > Ceratodontiformes > Ceratodontidae > Neoceratodus > Neoceratodus forsteri. The sequence goes on from CM057453.1 coordinate 84,580,643, forward strand.
ACACAGTCTCACACAAAAGATTAATATACAAGTTAGCCAGCCTTGGAGTGGTTCCCAAGGTGGTAGCCTGGATAAAAAACTGGCTAGACAACAGGATGCAAAAGGTAATAGTAAACGGAGTCCATAGTGAAGAAAGGAGGGTAACTAGTGTGGTACCGCAGGTTCGGTACTGAGACCGGTCCTCTTTAATATCTTTATAAGTGACATTGGAGAGCACCTGGAAGGAAAGGTATGACTCTTTGCAGATGACACAAAGATCTGCAACAGGGTTGGTACACAAGGTGGGGTGGAAAGAATGAAAAGGGAGTTGGCAAGGTTGGAGGAATGGTCAAATACGTGGCAGCTCAGATTCAATGCAAAGAAGTGCAAGGTAATGCATCTGGGAAACAAAAACCCAGGTGAAGAGTACACAATGGGGGGTGAGTTAATGACAACAACAAAAATCGAAAGAGACCTAGGAGTAATTATATCAGATGACCTAAAGGAGGGCAAGCAATGTGAGAAGGCAGTAAGGGAGGCTGGGGGGATACTGGGATGCATAGGGAGAGACATCAACAGTAGAAAACAGGAAGTTGTTATCCCTCTCTACAGACAGTTAGTGAAACCCCATCTAGAGTACTGTGTGCGATTCTGGAGACCCTATCTCTGCAAAGACATAGACAGAGTGGAGGCTGTTCAGAGGAGGGCAACCAAAATGGTGCAAGGTCTGCACCAGAAGACATACGAGGAGAGACTAAAGTGGCTTAACATGTATACCCTTGAGGAAAGGAAGGCGAGGGGGGACATGATAGACACTTTCCTGTATCTCAAGGGAATTAACAAGGTACAAGAGGGCAGTATCTTTCAGAAGACGAGATGTGCAAGAACAAGGGGGCACAATTTGAAGATAGAGGGGGGACGGCTCAGAGGTAATGTTAGAAAGTATTTTTCACAGAGAGAGTTGTGGATGCATGGAACAGCCTTGCTGAGGAGGTTGTGGAGTCAGGAACAGTGGGAGAATTCAAGAATGCATGGGACAGGCATACGGCAATTCTAGTGGGGGGGCAGGAGGAAGTAAGCTGTTGATTAACTAGAATCTGCAGCTTATCCATCAGGAAGGGAAATGGGCAGACTGGGTGGGCCAAGCGGTCCTTATCTGCCGTCAAATTCTATGTTTCTATGGTTCTATGATTCTGCCAGGTGATGGGATTTCTCATTCTCTCAAATGCCACAGAACCTACTAGTGCTTCACTAACCCTTGTCACTAGTACACCATAGTGCTAAACCTTATTTTTATCCACAATAATAGGTGGCTTATTCCTTTCCATATTTTATGTGTGTTTATAATCCCTTAAGCCTATGCATTGTTTTTAGGTGAGGAAAACTGTCATACAAAGGTGTATCAGAACTCACTGTATAATTTATAATCAGTGGAGCTGAGTTCCTGTGGGCCACTGCCCAATTTATTCACTGCTTTGGCATGCTCCATTTTACACCAGAAGACTCAGTTCTGTTTCACTGCCCCCCTCACCCCTTCTAACAGACCAGAGCACTGGGGTCTTGCATCCTAACCCCCTGGCTCATACAGCACTTGGAGCTGACATGTCCCCCCCCCAACACTGAACCGATTGCTGACATGCATCCCCTCACCACCAAGTCACACAGTTCTGTTTTGACATGCCCCCACCAGCTTCCCTGGGTGACATACAACTCAGTTCTGGCATCTGTCATACTACTATGCCAACAGGTGTCAAGGCCAGTGATGCTTTTCCTCTTTATTGAGTACTGTTTAGTACTTTATTGCATACATATTTCAACCAGATTTATTTCTTTTGTAGTATGCATTTTACTGTGGAGCAGTTATTTCCTGTATTTTCCTCAATGGGATGAGTCACACTTCTGATTTCTCTCCTGTAACTGAGTTCCTGAGCTACAACCAGCCCCCCTTCCCCCAAGCAGAAACAGCACTAAGGACAAATGTGGTCTCCTACCACTATGTTTACACACCACTTCATACTAACATCCTGCCTGATTCTGCACCCAGTGCTGACATAAAGTCCACCACACAATCAGGTCACACAGCACTTGGGGCTTGCTACCCTGGCAAGCCGCCCCCCCCCCCCCGATACTGCTCTTGATGCTGACATAGTCACCAGCATCCAATTACCAGGTCACATGACACTCGGTGCTTGCAAACAAGGCATGCTCCTGCTGATACTGTACCTGGTGTTGATGTGCCTCCCACCACCAGGTCACACAGCCATTATTTGAAAGACTGTTTGACAAGCATCAAAGAAAAACTTAAAGATTAACAACTGTACAAATGTGAAAAGTAAAACATTTAGAAGAAATGTTTTTGTAATTTTGACACTTTTGTATATATCATTATTTAAAAATGTTTCGATTTTCTAAGACAAATGCTAAGGCTACAGAGGGCTTACTGCTTCATGGCCATGGCTCCCTTTCCATCCCAGTCTCCATTGTCCTATCTGTTTTCCTGATCATGTCTATCATATGGTACAGGGGGACTCCCTGCAACACTGATCTATCCTTCTCTAGCTCCTCCTCCTCCAAGTGGAAAATTATCATAGGAATCTTCCACTGCAAAGACAAACTCAATCTGGTCAGATCCACCACAGCTGCATAATGAAGATAGTGAAGTTGTGTGGAATTGTTAAGGAGGTATTGAGAAAGAACACAGTGATTTCTAAGTAGTAAGATTTGTTTTAGTTTCTGTTCTAAGGAGGCATACACATTATTAGGAAAATATATGTTGGTGTACATTTTATTGGAAGGAATAGGAAGCTTACAAAAGAACCCCAGAGCAAATGCCACTGATGTGTGTGTTATCCTGGATGATATTGGCCAAACAGCCAAATTTTAAAGAAAACACAATTGCATTTATTCCAATAATGCAAAGCATCAAGGGAAACATATGCAAATCCCCATGATGGTACAGAAGTTGGCAGTACATGAAAAAGTAATAGCAGGCATATGTTCAGTCTTGGGATCATTTATACAGTTTTTTTTTGAGAGAAACAGGGTTTTTGTCCATGAGGTGATGTAAGTTATATTTAAGCAGTGTGTTGATGTCAGGAAGTCAGGTGTAATGATGATGGACTGCTAGAGAAAATGTGATATTAACTTTCAGAGGGGGTCGCTTTTGATAAGGGCAAGGTAGTTATGCTTCTGATAATGGAAATATTAGGAAAGTATGATGTCTACACAGAAGTGGAGTACAAATATGTACAGTTTCATAAGTATGTGTTCAGAGTGCTGGCAAATGTGATATGCAGGTTTGTTTTAGAAACAGGTAAAAATAACGATACATGCAATTAATAGAAATATAGATAATTATATAGACATATATATAGAGAGAGAGACACACACAGACAGACAGACAGGCAGAACAAGAATGGCAGTAAAGTATTGAAGGGCCGCCAGCCCCTCCCCCAACCCACAGACATGAACAGATATTGGGGTGTGCCTTTGGGTCATTGCCCATAACACTCATGCCATTTCACCTCACCCTACCCTGCAGACACAGACAAGAGCTGAAGTGTGCCTTGGGGTTTTCAGACTTTACACTCACCCCATTCCATAAGGAAATATGCTGAAATGGGTACAGTATAAGAGAATGGAGTGAACGTTCGGGCTGAAGAGTCAAAGGTACACCTCAATACCTGTCACTGGCTGCAGGGTAGGGATGGTGGTGAAATGACATGAGCATTACTGTTGACAATCCCAAGTCACGCCCCTGATGCATGTCAGTTTCTACAGTGCCGAGTGTTATGGTCAGAAACCCTAATGCCCTGGGTGTTTCTTGATATTTTCACTCCAAGTTTTCAGCATGGGCTTTTTGTGACCCCACCACATGAACAGTGACACTATCAGTTCATTAGCCAAAAAGAGATTTTGCACAGCGACTGTGCCATTTGGCACCACAGGTGCAAAAACACATTTTGAACAGGATATAAAATATGACAGCTGTACATTTCTTGCTTCAGTAACTGCTCAGCACATCTGTTGCATGACCTGCTTATTGACATTTTATATCTGCTATGCAATGTACTACTGCTATGGCTGTATGGCTGCGAGGGACCTGGGGGGTGGTGGTGAATATCAAGATATACAACTTGGAGACTTGTAGGAGGGCAGCAGCCAAGGCCAATATGATGCTGGGATGCATCGCTAGGGGGATCACTCCAGAAGAAGGGAAGTGATACTCCCTCTGTATAACTGCAACTGGGGGCAGCAAGGTCAGCTCCCAGGGTGGGGACTGACCAAACAAGCAGACATGAAAGCCCTCTAGACCTATTCTGCTGGCATTTTTGTATGTTAGTATGTTGGTATGCTTACTACACCAACATCATAAACCATAAAACAGATGACTGCCATAACTAAGGAGGCAGTATAGCACAGTGGTTTAAGGTTCTTATCTGCAAATTTGGAGATCTGGGTTTGAATCCCATAGCCCCCACTTGCATACTAGGTGACCCTGAGCAAGTCACTTAACTTATATGTGCTCCCAGGTTGCCCCTGCAAACAAGCTTTCAGCTAATGTGCCACTCTGGGTTAAACAATTGAAAGAAAAAAAAACACTATATATTATTTTTCATTTTTTATTTTGCTACTTCATCCATCCTTATTTATAGCTTATGTATCTGTGACCTAGGCAAAACTACACTTAAAATCTCACACATATATGAATAAAATATCCAAATAGCATTTATTTTAATAGTATCTCCTTCCTTTTCGGGTACCCGTGACACTATGGGCTGGATATTCAAACTGCAAAATTCTGTGGCGCAAGCCCTTGCGCTGCTCAAAAAAGTTGTGCAGGGGTGTGGCCGGGGCAATATTCAATGGAGTTGCACTATTGAGCAAATCCTTTGAATATCGCACCCCCCAGCCACAGCCACTGTTCATGGCGCAGTGGAACTTGCGCCACCACAAGTGGTCAGAGTAGAGCATTCAGATGTGGTGGCACAGGTTCCATTGTGCCACGCACAAATTTCCTATATTCAAAAGGTGACATATAGATGGGGCCATAATTTATGCAAGGTGCACGGGGGGTCATTTGCATCTAATTACAGCACCATTTACATGCCATTAGCATGCAGGTGCACCAATCCCCGACGACTTGTGCCTGGTGCCCTGCCAGGCAGCAGCCATCAGAGACAGATGCCCCCTGCAGCCCGATCATGGGCATGAAGTAAATCCCCCCTGACTGGCCCTATTGTGGGCATAACATAAATGAACCCCCACTGGCCCAATTGTGGGCATAACATAAATGACACCCCCGCACTGGCCTGATAGTGGGCATAACATAAATGAACCCCCTCGACTGGCCCGATCATGGGCAGAATGGAGTTCAAACCCCCATCAGCTGGACTGCCTTGTATGGTATGGGCTGCATGCCCATTGGCTCTTGCTCTGAACCAATGGGAGTGCAGCCCTACCAAGCTGTCAGTTGGCGGGCGGTGGGGCGGCAGGCAGGTGGGGTGCTGCCGCCCGCCAGCTGACGGGGAGAGTGGGGTGGTGGGGCTCCGTGGGTGGGTGGGTGGGGCCACTAGATCACCAGGGAAATTGGACTTGGGAGGGTTTGACTTTATGCCCACTATCGGGCTTCACGGTCCACTGGACCACCAGGGATATTGGTGTTGGGGAGTTTGAACTCCGTTCTGCCTGCGATTGAGGCCATCAGAGGAGGGTTCATTTATGTTATGCCTGCGATTGGGCCAGTGGGGGTTTCATTTTATGTTATGCCTGCGATTGGGCCAGTGGGGGTGCCATTTATGTTATGCCCACGATCGGGCCAGTGGGGGGTTCATTTATGTTATGCCAGCGATCGGGCTAGTCGGGGGTTCATTTATGTTATGCCCGCAATTGGGCCAGTGGGGGTTCATTTATGTTATGCCCATGATCGGGTCAGTTGGGGGTTTCATTTATGTTATGCCCTGCGATCGGGCCAGTGGGGGATGTCATTTATGTTATGCTCGCGGTCGGGCCAGTCGGGAAGTGGGATCTGCCTGTGATCAGGCTAGTGGGCGGGGTGTTCTGCCCATGATTGGGCCACGGGCTATGGGGGTTACTATTATGCCCATGATCGGGCTGCAGGGGGGCACAGGGAACAAGTGGAAGGCCACCCACAGGTGGCAGCTGCTGTGTTGCGCCCTGCAATGCAGCAGCTCACCTGTGGGTGGCCCTTGACTTAATCCTTTTTTTTTTGGCTAGTAGGGGGTTGTGCCTGCACAACTCTGCACAGCCTGGCTGAATATCGGGATGTGCAGTTTATGCATGGTTCCTCCCCCTCCGGTTGAGCATACCTTCATTAGCATTGCGCTGTTGCTCAGCATGACTTGGGGGTGCAACTGCCTCCTGCTGAATATCACAGAATGGCACAATTTCAGACTTGCGCAGGTGCAACCCTATCGCGCATGGCACAACCCTTTTGAATATCCAGCCCTATGTATATATATTTTAACTTCAAAGCACTAAATTTATTCAAATGCAAAATGCACAAGACTTTATTCTCTTCACACAATAGTGTTACTTTTTAGATTCCAGAATAGCAAGAAACAATTTAGACTTCACTCTTGCATGCCACTGTCTTGCCCACTTCTCATGCAAACAACAATCAATTATAGAAACACTTTCATTTCTATGCTATGCACTCTTACCTCAGAGAAACATAAATCTTACAGAACTTCTAAAAAAACAAATTTATCAAGACTGGATTTCTGAATTAAAACCTGTCTTTTACAGTACCTATGTAAATAATAGTTTACTGGCTACAAACGATGCTACAGACATTACATTAACAAAATTTCTGTTTTACATGGAAAACATCCATATAATGAACTTGTCATACAGGATTTGTGACCTTCTGTCTGCATGTATCTGACAAAGGAAAAGGCACCTGCCTGATCCTTTTTTTCTATCTTATTTTTATGCCCAACTTGCTCATACCGTAAGAGCCAAATATTGACTTGCTTAGAGTTAAAAAAAAATCATGATATCTATGTGTGTGTGTGTTTGGGGGGATATGCCTAGATGCAGTTTCAGACACTCCTTAATTACTTCCCAGGCAGTTCTGATAGTCAGTTGTTCCAGCATGATAGATCCACCTCATGCCCCTCCCACAAAAATGAAAGCATAGTACATGCAACAGACCATAAGAACATCACATTTTTTAATGTCTGCTTTGATCTGGTCAGTCTTACTTTTTTCCTGGCTCAGTTTATAATATCAATGAAAAGAAAGTAGGGAAAAAATCACCCAGCCTTTTGCTTCTAGAAGTAGTTGTTAATTGCAGCTTGCTGTTTTTTAACATGTGCAAGGCAACTCCACCCACAACTTCCCTAATACAGACAAATGGCATGGGTGCTCACTGATGTGTTAATATCCTGTTTCTAGCATCCCCGATAAAATAAAATAAAAAATACAGTTGAGATTTTTTTATGTCAGCTCTGATCAGAATAGCTTATAAAATCACCAATTATTTTCTTGTTCAATGTTTTCTTCTCTCCTTTTACTGATAGTACAAAATGAGCCATAGCTATTTCTTCCAACAATACATGAAATAAAACCCTATGATATATATCACTGTTCTGCAAAATATATCCCTTACAATTTTTTCTTATTTGCAAGACAGCATATATTAATCCTAACAAATCTGTCCTACTGCCACGTTCAAAACACTATCCCCTACCTATTTGCCACCTATAAACTAAATTATATAAAAAAATTCTAGACACTTAACCATTATTTATTCCCCAGTCCCATTTGCAACACTGCTACACTTATATGTAATACATACTTCTCAAACTGAAAAAAAAAATGCACGTTATCATCAAAGTACTGTGTTTACCAAGTACTGCACCCATGATTAAAATAATTTGAACCCCCCCAAAATGTGCCCTCACATGAAACTGCATGTTAACTATAAAGACAATTAAAAATGTATTTCTAAATGCATTACTAACACCAATGCTTTAAAAGTTTTGAAGCTACTAAAAGACAAACTATGTAAGTATATATATACACACATATATATATATATATATATATATATATATATATATATATATATATGATAGGGCATGGTTGCACCCCTATATTTAGGGTTGAGTAGGCACTTTAATGTTAAACCTCAATTTGCACGTTAATAACTTTGCAACTGTTTAATGGATTTGCACAAAATTTGGGATTCACAGTCTAGTATAGTAATTCTCTAGATTTACTAAATTGCATTTCATTCGGACATATGATTTTTGCATAGTGAAGTGCCCAAAAATGCACTTTTCTGCATTTTTTGTCTGTGGTGCTGTGCGGGACACCATGTGGTCTGTTGGTCCGAAACTTGGGACCTAGAAAGAGCTTGAGCCAAGGAACAAGCCGTCATTTGTTTGGTGAAAAATATTAATCTATTCCAAAGTTATTATAATTTGAAATTCCCATTATATCCTATGGGAACATTTATATGTATTTTTTGCAATGTTAATGAGAAATGACCATATCTCAATCACAGTTTCATCTTTTTACCTGAAATTTGCAGGGTGTTGAGGGGATGTCATAGAGATGTGAATTATTCTGTTTAGGTGTTGGGGAATTAATTGGTTGCAGAGATATTCAATGACATAATTGACATTTTTCCCTTAGGATTACATTGCAGTCTGTGTCATGATTTTTGGTGCCATTATCTCGGAAAAGAAGCGATATACCTACTTTTCATTACAGGTGGCTTAGATCACCTTTACATGAACTATGCCACTAGAAAAAAATTTGAAATCGTAGAGTAAGTCTGCAGTGGAATTTTTTTTGTACATTGCATGGTTCATGACATATTGTGGAATAACTGTCACAAGGGTTCAAAGAGTGCCTGTCCAATGCTTTTTGGTGCCCATATCTTGGAAATGATGTGAGATATGAGTTTGGTCAGTGATTGCTGCATGATCTACTCACTGTCATGGTTACAATGACACTTGAATTTTTTTCTAGCTGTTACAGTTCCCAAGATATGAACAAATCACTGTTACAAGCATTCAGTGGACAACAGGAATGCTGCACGGCTCTATAGCTATCCATAAGTGGCAGCGCAGGCCCAGAGGGCCCATGCTCCCTCAAATGCATATTGTTATGCAGAAATTGGAAAGTTAGTGGGAGCACAGGGCCCTCTTCCTCCAGTACATGCGTTTTAGTGCTTATTATAGGGGTGCGATCGCACCCATATATTTAGGGTTGAGTAGGCACTTCAATGTTAAACCTCAAATTTTGTGCATTCATAACTTTGCAACCATTCAACGGATTTGCATGAAATTTGGAATGGTAGATCTCTTGATTGATTAAATTGCATTTCAGTTGGACATATGATTTTTGCCAGCAAAGTGCCAAAAATGCACTTTTCACCACTTGTGAGCATTTTGTGTCCATGGCACTGTGCGGACACCGTGTGTTCTAGTGATCTGAAACTTGGGACATAGAAAGAGCTTGGGCCAAGGAATATGCCATCATTTGATTGGTGAAAAATATTATATGTAGTTTTTGCAATGTTTATGAGAAAGACAAGATGGCCCTTGGAAAGACCAGATGGTCCAAATTGGGATGACCATATCTCAATCACAGTTTGGTCTTTTTACTTTAAATTTGCAGGGTGTTGAGAGGATGTCATAGAGATGTGAATTATTTTATTTATTTTTTATTTATTTTTATTTGGGATTAATACCTTTAAGTCAAGGTCTCATTTTCAAAGGTTCCACATCAGTGTTGAACAAACATTACAAAAATACAAGGTTTACAGAGAAAAAAAAATTGAAGCATATACACAGGCAGTAATAGTAACATTTGAACTTATACACACCAAATTAGTAAATATTAATAGATAAACTGATTAGATAAGAGGGGGTTGGGGGATCAGCTGAAGGTGGCATTGTCTGAGGTGGGAGAGGGGTGGAACTTTTAACCAAGTGAGGCCATCATCAGGTAATTGGGGAAGGGAGCTGGTTAAGGAAAAAGTGGTATATAGCAGAAAGATGTAGAGGGGGTAGGTAAATGGAAAACTGAGGGCAAGGTACTATCACATTAGTACAGGCAGGTGGCATTGTCTGAGGTGGGAGAAAGGTGAAGCTTTCAACCAAGTGAGGCCAATCTCACCCCTTTCTCCTTTACTGTAGCATGTCAACATGCTCACACATGGAATGGGGTGAGATTTGGGCCTCATGACCCCAATGACACACCTTGGTGTCTGTCAGTCTGTGAAGGATCAGGATGGGGTATGTGGGGGGGTTAGGGGTTCAATCATAATGTCTCATTTCCTGACTTTTTTGCTTGAACCCTAAATGAAGCATTAGCAGTTTTTGCATAGACTATATATATATATATATATATATATATATATATATATATATATATATATATATATATATGTATATATACTGAATATGGTAAACAAATATTGTTAATCCCAAATGCTGAACTTTATGTTTTAGTATATAAATGTTTAAGAAAAACCTGTGGCTCTTGAATCAGAACACTGTGTCTATTGTTTTCCTTGGGAGCTAGCTGTAGTTTCAGCCACTAATTAGTTACTCTTTCCTTCTGAGGCCCCAGGTGGCTCTGATTATCATTTGTTCCAAGGGTTTTTAAGTCAGTTTGAAGGCATTAAGTAGCTTCTGTTCTCCTAGTCCTTAATAAAATGCAAGGGCTCCACAACTCGATCACTCCACAGACTTGTTCTGTTGCTTGGTCCAGGTCCCCAATTAGTGTGTCTTGTTCCAACATGATAGACCACCTCATGCCCCTCCCACATGAATCAAAAAAAAGATGGGGGTGGATCTTTAGGAGCTTATGTGTGTGTGTGTTTTGGGGGGATATGCTTAGATGCAGTTTCAGGCAATCCTTTATTACTTCCCCAGGCAGCTCTGATAATCAGTTGTTCCAACATGATTGATCCACCTCATGCCCCTCCCACATGAGTTGAAAAAAAGTGGGGGTAGATCTTTAGGAGCTTCTCGGGTGGAGGTGGGAGTGGATCTTACTCTCCCCCAAAAAAACTAATGTTATCTCCCACTTCTCAGGTTCCAGTTCTTATACCACCCATTTAAGAAAGAAAATAGTACCCTGCAACCATTAACTAACATGAAGGCATATTTATTTGAGGGCCGAAAACATTTTAATGGAGGAGGATAAGGCAGAGGAGACTATTTACACCTTCAGTCAGTTCCACAGACAGAAAACATGACATCACTCCTTTTGTACATGCAAAACGTCTGCAGGCTCTGCCTACTACAGCTGTAAAAATGTATTTATTTATTAGAAAACTGGTAACCAGTAAAGGCACACTGAGCCAAGACTCAGTTCCAGAGTTAACTCAAAGAAAGGCAAAGGGAATAGAATGAATCAAATACAGTAGTAATGAAGTGTTCCACAAATATTAAAGTGCAATCAGTGAAAGGTGCAACATGGTTCAAGTGCAAATAACAAAAATAGGTGGCAATAGTTGGAGCTATGAGCTGCAACACAGTCCACTGTAAATGATAAACAAGCCCAACAATTCAGTGTAGTGGTATTTGAGACAATAAACTGATCCCAGAAGGGGAACTACAGCTGTGAAGAGAGGGAGATCAGGGGCAGGTTAGGTAGGTGACTGACAGGAGCAGGAGGGGGAGCTGAGGAGTTTAAATGGGTTCCTGAGGGAAGTGAAGAAGGGTAAGAGATGGAGGGAGAAGGGGTGCAGGTTTCAGAGGGAGGGAAGGCTATAGGAGAAGGTTGACTACCAAGCAGAGGTGTGAGGGTGGAGGATGAAGAAGGAGAAGGTGTGAGGATCCCAGGAGCAGAGGGAGGATGAGGTAAAGAGAATGAGTGAGAGGAGTGTGGTTGGTAGATAACAGGGTAGCAATCCAAACCATTATTTGGAGATGAAGGATGCACAGTGGGGCTGATGATGGAAGGGAAGAGGAGGATGGAGAAATAGGAGTAGAGGAAGCAGTGGTGAGTGTGGTGAGGGGAAACTGGTAGAAAAACAACAGAAAGCATTACAAAGGGTATCCAGTTTTGCAAGGAGGGTGTGGTAATACATGCCCGGTCAAAATGCCGATAGCACATTCATGCTGTCAAAAACTGGGCAGGCATAAACGTGTTTGTGGTCCTGGAGTTTGTATAAATAATCTAGTGCAATTTTGGAATGTACTTTGATTACAGGGACTGTGCAACAAGGTTTTTGCCTATGTTGTTTTTACTTTCAGTGAATTGACCTGGTGCCATGGTAGCACTGTCCACATCTACATAAAGAAAGACCAGGAGTACCCTTTTTGGTAACCAGCTCCCAGTTTACCTTTAAAGACATGTATTCATTATTATGGTACATGGCACCAAGCTTAGGGTGGAGCTTGGCATGGATGGCATAGATGTTGGCAGGGAAGCCAAGCCTACTGTCAAGTCATACACACCAAGCTACTTGAAGGATGGGACCACTTCAAGGGGGAACTATCCAGGATGGAGGAGGTAGGAAGGTGTGTGAGATGGACAGTTTCTGGCTGGTGCCAAAAGTAATGGACACAGACACAGAAAAGGTACAAGAAAGAGACAGAAAATATGCATAAGAATTCCTGTATATAAGAATGTGTACATTCCTGTGGCTAGGAATTTTTTCTAGACATACAGTACAGTACAGTACAGAACTGTAAGACACAAATACTTATAGAGTATTTTTATTCACAAGGGTGTGGTATGCAGTTATATGAAAGCCAAACAAAGAAGGAAATAAGTGCCTTAGCTGGAATTTGAACCCAAACTGACTGAAATACATCAAGTTGTGCATTAGAAAAAGAGTAAGATGCTTCTAGAAGTCCCAGATTTCCAGCTGTTTTGGTGGCACAGCTGGTAGTGCAACTCAAATGCACCCGTATGAATAAAATTGTAATTATTCACCTCACCAGGTTGTGCATTAGAGAAAGGTTCCTCTGGGGGTTGAGGTTTCTAGCTGTCTTGGTGGCGCAGCTGGTAGAGCAACCAGAATGATATTCCAGGTAGCCTGCTTTCAAATCCCAGCTAAGGCATTCATTCCTTCTCTCTTAATTTTACAGTACTTGTTTCTTCCTTACATGCCACCCTTTCCTCACTAATTCACTCCATGTATTTTTGACCAGCTGTTTAGTACAATGCTCCACAGAACAGACACAAGCAGATTTACACCACTGTGCTTCTTTCCTTCCTATTTGGGAGTTTTCATAATGTTCTGGATAAGAATAATCCATGATACCAGATAGGTAGTTAAAGGTTGCACTGCACTCACTCTGGAGTGTTGTGCAGTGGGAAACAGGCACCCTGTTCTGCTGTCATGGTACTGATCAGATCTAACTCATCAAGGAAGCTGGGACTTGGATAACATTAACCAGGTGCTGATAGCCCTGGGGCAGTACCGGAGCCTCCTGCCTGCCATCATCCCTGAATCCCTGCAATGAAATGCAAAGACATACTTTACACTCAGAACATTACATTAAAGTACTGCCTGTTCAATTTCTACATGCAATACCATGTATAAGGTACAGTACTTTCATTAGTGGAAATGGAGGGTGGAAGACCCAGGTCGACTGAGTTCCAGGAACAACACTGGGCTTCTGTGTACAATGTACTCCCCTAACTGCAGAACATACAATGAGGAAACAAGTCCACAGACCCATGTCAGGTACGTTTGCACCTACATAAAAGAGGTTTTAGAGTTACCCCAGTGAATTTGTCCCATTTCTAGTACTTCGAGTTTATAGAATATTATGGTATGGTACTGCAGTATATTTTCTTTGATATTACAGACACTTCATTTCTATTATGTATAGCCTATTGACCACCAGCGGCCTCCTGTGCCTGTTTCAGACTATTATGCCACCTCCTCCAATGCTAATCTCCACTCCTCCTGTCTTCTCTTCAGTGAGAATCCACATGGGGGGACTCAAGAGCACTGGTGTCATCAGTGATGGCCGTTGGTGCACATAGATTTTTCAGTTTTCTCCCCCAGACCTCACCCCTCCCCAGCACCCTAGCACAGGATGTGCATTCTCATGCATGTCACCTTGGCCAAACTTAGTGACACTTTGAGGGAGAGACAAACTCACTCGGCCCACTGCAGGGGTTCCTATGGCATCAGAATTAGGGTGCCTCCCTCTAATGGCAGGGAGCACTGCTGTGCAGCAGTGTTTCCCCAGTCCCCTGGCCACCCAGTCAACTTCTTGCATCCCCTCCTGAACCTGGGTCATTAGCACAGAAGCACGTAGCACTTCTGTTGGGACACAGTGTGGCCCTACAAACACTTTATTTGTAATAGAATAGTACATTGTGTGGCTGTAAATGAATTTTTATATTCACATCCATCATATTGCTAACAGTCACAACCTGCAGCACATGATTATGATTAGTGCTCACACACAGTTTGTATAGCGCAAATTGGCAACCATGATTTCATTTTGGTAACACAGTTCAAAAATGTTTAAAGCACTTCTGTGATGTAATACTACATGTGCTGCGTTACCTTTTTTATTCTTTAATACCTATCAGAATCATGAGAGATGCTGTCATTAGAACCCACTGATAATTTAACAATAATTTTTTTCAGAACGTGATCTCTTGACACATCATGTCCACTATAATGTGAACTGTTGCAGCTTATTATATTGTGATCAATACTACATTTCAGGGTTATCCAAGGTTACTCACCAGTTCTGGCAAATAGATGTTCCATACCCTTCCTCATTGTACGTGTAGACACTGCACTCCAGCCAGAGGGCAGATGATATGGGAAACACAGGGGCACATGTCTGGTACTGATGGTGTGGTGACTGAGATTTTGTGTTCCTTCCCATGGTTTGTGATTGTGAAATACCCCCAGTGTGGGCCAAAAATGACCTAGGACTGTGGTAAATGAAGGACTTTAATTTGGTTATTCAAATCATATAATCAGATTTTTGACTGGGTTGCAATTTAAGTTCATAAGTGAGTCAAATAAAAGTTGTATTATCTCACAGACTATTCCTTTCATCTATTCAAGGGCAGTGTGATGTAGTTGTTAGAGCACTTCCCTGGGAACTGGGAGATTTCAGGTTCAAACCTTGCCTGAGCCAAATACTCAATATGAGGTCTATGCATACATGTGATGATTGCTTACATGCCACACATCTGCAGTGCATAGTAACCCTAAGTCAGAATGACAAGCAGTCGGGGTACAGTAGACCTACAGAGGCATTTACAGAAGGTTTGCATTCCCATTGTGTACAAGAACCCCCAATGATTGAGCAGCTACATGCTGCAGGTGTTCCAAGGGTGTGCCCACATGCTGCACCATTTAGAAATGAGTAGATTGTCAGATGAGGGTGGCACATGATACAGCAGCAGGGTCCCACCACTGAGTACTGACCTAGAACAGCAGCACATGCTGTCTACAATGGAAAGCAGCAGCGGGATTTTTTTTTGCACTTTACAGTACTGTATATTGACCATTTTTTTGGTTTTATGGGATTAGAGTGAAATAATAAGCACAAACCCAGAATCACGAAACCAGTTGGGCGAAACCTGAAATGGTGACTCTTTTTTTCTTGCAGGGAGCTTTGTCATCTACACAGCCTGATGTGTGGGGGCTTTGCTCTCACCCCCTTACTAATATAACAAACTCTGAGGTCATAGCACCTCAGGGAAAGGGTGAAACCTTCGGGTATCCCATAATATGGTCAAAGCAAACTGAGCAACTCAAATACGAGTGACTCCATTTGCACACCCAAAGGAGTAGTGAATGGGTTGAGAGAGCAAGGAGAGGGAATAGTGAGTGGAGAGCAACAGAATAGCAAGGATGAATGATGGGGAACATGGCATAGTGCTTTGGGTTAATGGCAGTAGTGTAACTTGCTGCTGCTGAGCTGACTTCCTGGTGTGTTGGATATGGTCTGTGCCTGGTGTGTTGATGGTTCTGGATTCAGGACTGCCAGCAGGTAAATTCTTTTTAGAACTGTGATGGCTGTTGCTCTTAAAACTTTTTGTCTTGATTCCTGTGATTCCCCTGACTGTGTTGCCCAGAGACAGTATCCCCACTGCACACTGTAGCCCCTCCCATGTATTCCCCTTTTCCCCAGTGGCTGTCCCCCTGGAGTTGCTTCCATTAGTATGGGGGGGTGTGGAGGACTTGCCCCCTCAAAGTGGGGTGTGGGTAACATAGCCCCCCACAGTAAAAGTTCTGTTACATTGTCCCTCTATTGCACTGTATAGTGCCATAGCAGTGTTGCCATTTGGTGTGGTGGGTGCAGAACCAATATAGTGTTCTGCAAAATGTACTTGCTGTTATGTGAGTCTCCTTTGAAAAGTCACTGCTTATGACCTGGAATGGAACCACTGTTGCTGTTTCGGTTTCACCCTTTTCTCGTTGCGATTCCTGGTGTCGCCCTTATGGGTTTTGTGCATTTCACTGCACACCCCTTTTTTCATATCTTGTAAGATACCCACTTTGTAATAGATCTTTTCCAATTCCTTTCTACTACACTGGGACATGAATATTCAAAGATCCCTTTTTTTTGCTCACAAAACATTTGCTTCAAAATCAAATGTTTTTTTATTTGTTAACAGGGTAAAAGCACTGGACTGAAAGTCTATTTTCATGCTCGACCCTGATAGATCATACAATACAAAACATATAAGTCATATGATAAGCATTTAATAACAATTACAAATACATAATTCAAGCACATATAACTCCGGGTGCTTTTTAAAAACTTGTAATGAGCAACCAACATGTATAGAGTCAGGCAAGCTTTTCTAAATACATGGAGCAGCTGCAGTAAATGTTTGTAATCCAGCTCTAGTTTTACAAAGACCTTCAATAAGTACAACCCCATTTGCAGATCTCAAACTAGGTAACAATCCATAACAAAAAGAAGATCAGAAAGAGAAGACGCAGAATAAAAAACATTTTTGAAAATCAAAGAACCAAGAAAATACCGTATACAATGAATTGGGGATGACCGACCAAGCTAGGAATATGACTGACAGTGGCTAGTACGTACAAGAGCCAAAAAAGCAAGAAAGCAAATACTATTATATACAACAGGAAGATTTTGTACCTCTGTAAAACCAAGATCAAAAAACGGTTGGATACATAATCAAAATGGGGCAAAAGAGAACAAAAAGGTATGGCTTTATGAGATTCAAAAGAAAAGACATTTTTCAACTTATACAAGTTCCAATTTTTTGATTAATATTACAACAAACAAATTTAATGTGATCAGAAAAAGAAAGCAAAGGATCCAAAATAACAACACGTTATTTGAATTGGGATACTTGTTCAATTAAGTTACTTTAGTTACCATATAACTCAAGTAAGAGACAATTAACCAACTTAACATGTGAGCCCAAAATTATAGATTTTGTCTTCTTTGCATTTAAAGAGCACCTTTCCTAATCCTTTTGACTTTCATGCATAAATTACCCCTGCTTGCATTGATTCCCGAATTATATTTCATTATTGTCCTCTACAGTTAGGTTTTGCATTCTAAGCTGCTAAAAACTGCAGAGTGTAGAAGAGCTTCTATAGCAAGCCTGGTGCTGCTATGGACCCAGGGCTGTACTGATGACATTACTATAGGGCAAAGAAGTGACTCACACTGAGACTGTGTAGTACAGTGCAGCCACAGCAGTTTTGTAAGGGAAAACTACACGTTCTCAATGTACAAACTGAGTTCCCTCTTTCCCAAGACACCCTGTTAACAATGCATTATGTCAAAATCCAAATGCCTTGTCAGTATGGTTTTTTTTTTGTAAAATTAACTTGTGTGAGTCACTCCTCTGTGAGCAGTACAGCCATTGGTCCACAGCAACACCACTTTTGCTACAAAAGCTCTGGTACACCCTGCAGTTTCTAGCAGCTCAGAATGCAAAAACTAACTGCAGAGGACAATAATGAAATGCAGTTCCAGAGTCAATGCAAGAAGGGGTGATTTATGCATGTAAATCAAAAGGACTGGTAAAGGTGCTCTTTAAATCTCAAATTCTCTCTCTCTCTCTCTTTCTCTTTTTCTCAACAAAATATTGCTCTCTTTTATAAGACATACGTTCTAGCAGTTGAAACTCTGCCTCCTGTTCTTGTAAGTTTCATGTCCTGTCTTTCACATATATGCATGAAAGTCCAAAGGACTGAGAAAGGGACTGACAACAACTCCATCTTCTCTCAATTCCCTTGCTTTGTTACAGACGCAGAAGTAAGTAAATTTTCCCAAAAAAATATGGACAAGGCATTTGAATTTTGGCATAATGCATTGCTAACAGGGTGTCTTGGGGAAGGTGGAACACAGTTGTACATTGAGTACTAGTAGTTTTCCCTAAGAAACTGCTGTGACTGCATTGTACTGTACAGTGTGAGTCACTCATCTGCCCTACAGTGATGTCATCAGGAGCCAGCAACCCAGCAGCTGAACAGTAAAGGTAAGTGCAGCAGGGTTAAAGCAGGGCTCAAAAACAAATCCAAATTATGGAAGGTAGAGTAAACATTGGCCAAAAATAACAAACGTGCGCACCTTTTCAGGTCTAGTACTGCATATAATGACTACAAGATGTAACTTGTTGGACCATTATGAAAGGTGCTCTTTAAAATAAGCAGATTTTCAGAAAATCAATTATGAACTAGAGAAAAGTCAGACTAAAGATCTTTAGCCAATTTGAATTGCTCTTTAGGTGAAGAAAAAAGAACAAAATCATTGGTATAAAGTAAAGATTGACAATTTTTGATAACAGAAGGAAGAAAATTAATAAGTGAAGTAAAGTGGAGTTACACTTTATTTTAAGTGCCCTTAACTACACTGAAACAACTGTATAACTACAATGTAACTACTATCTAACTTCTTTGTAGTTACATGTAACTTCAATGTAGTAGTTAACTAGTTTCACATTTGTGGTTTAGTGTAGTTACACAATTTGCATGAACTGGTAGTTACCAAAATTAATGTTGCAACAGCTGTTACATGTGTAGTTACACTTCCAGCATAAATCAATTTTTCTGTTGCACTTTGCAACAGCTGTTACATGTGTAGTTACACTTTTAGCATAAATCAGTTTGTGCCAAAAGAGACAGTTGTTGAATGTATAACTACCACATCATGCAATTTGTATAACTACACATCAGGAATGGTCCCATCTGTGTATCCTTCACCACTCACCACCACTCCACACAGATCGGTGGTAAAGCACATAGTATATAGCCATGCCCCACCCCCAGCCACCCACCTGGGCCATAGCAGGCCAGGAGTGTGGGTTCAGAAGAGGTGTGGTCAATGGCACAGAAGCAGCACATTTCTTAGTACTGGCTATTGATATTTATTGATTGGTCATTTGACATTTCCAATATTAAAGCAATAGAAAATACAGGTAATACAGATGTTTAGAATACAGCATAGTACATACATATTACATGCAAGTGGCAGGATTATTGCACATATACATCAGCACTGTCTCTTTAGAAAAACAGGATAATACAAGAAAAAACAGAATCTTAAACATTACAGACAACATTATTTGTGGAATTTCATAATTGTTGTCCTTTGACACCTTTTCATTTAAGATGAATTATTGGGATACATACTAAGTATTGAGCTACTGTCCTAATTATTAAATCATCATTAGTGATGAAAAATATCTTTAAAAGAAGATCTTGGTCAGAAGTTTGAACAGTATTACAGAATGAGGTTGTCCATTTCCACCTAGGGAACTTGTACCAGAGGCACTGAAACAGAACATGCTTTAAATTTTCTAAAGCAGAAAAAGTAGTACACGAACATAACTTAGCCTGTCTGGAGGAATCTTTTCTATATATTGCATCTAACAGATTACTTGGAAATAGCTCCAACTTATACTCAGTATATTGAATTCTTTGGTTCTTGTTAACTAAGGCATCTAAAGAATGCCTATAATGATGACAATTATCATTCAACCTTGTCCATGGTGAGAGTTTCAACCGAAGATTATTATCCAGATCTTTAAGTTTAAAAAATGCCACAATTCTGTTGGTGACAAATGTTTGAGATTTTTAACTAATTTTAACACCTATGTCTATACTTAGTTAAATATTCCAGACCAATTTCAGATAATACATGAAAGATTGAGGAGAGCCATTCTGATTTTAGGTGGCCTACATTGGTCCATGAGTATTTTTTCTTTAAAGAGAGATAGATAAATCTAGTATGTTTATGCTGCAACACCTTAATCCAATTGTTAGCTATCCTGGACATAAAAAAGGCTTTAATATGGGAAATACCTAGCTCTACATGAATTAGGGAAGCTGGAACATATTTATTTAAACCTAAACAAGTTCTTAGTAATTTGTTTAATGGAATCTCGAGTTCGTCTACTAGATGAGAATACCAAATTTCACCATTAAACAGTGCTTGAGCATTATACTCAGCTCTAGCAGCAATCAGTAGAAGTTTAATAGAATTACCTCTGTATTTCTTATTGAAAACACATAAAGATGTAGCAGTCTGTTTAAGCTTTGTTAATAACATATTAGTATATTTAAACCATTTACCATCATTAATTAGCATCAAACTAAGATAGGTATATTGGTTAGTGGATTTGATTTGATTTGCCCCTATCCACCAAGTCTTTCTCATAGAATTGTTCCCAAAAGTCACAACCTAACTTTTTTGATCATTCATCCTCAGGTTGTGTCTCTTAGTATAATCATCCAGTATAGTCAATTTACATTGCAGCCAAAACTGAGTTAAAGATAATAATACCAAGTAATTGGCAAAATACAGCACAGTGCATTGTTTACTTAGTATATTGGAGGAGTCTGACTGTGAGTGAACCAGCTCTTCCAAAGGTGTTTATATATATATATATATATATATATATATACAGGTATATATAGCAAAACAAACTGATTATATTAAATGCACACTGGATATAGAAAATAGAGTTAAAAATCTATGTTTTGACTTTAGGTCTTCTTCAGGAAATATCTGAAAGAGAAATAAAAAACAAAGTGTGTGTGTGTATATATATATATATATGGGATATGACATGGCCTGAGTGAAGATATCATATTTATCTTCACGAGAGGCCAATGATATCATGATATCTCACGAGTGGCGAAGCTATAGCAACGAACGCTCGCGAGTCCTCCTGCTTCTATGACGCTGCCGACTCACACTCTGTCTTCTGAACATAGTCGGCAATTTCTCACAAAGTAAAATAGAATTGCACAGCTTTTTTAACTAAATGGGTGCAGAGCTCTTTATTATTAACTACTGTGATGTCCTAAGGGGTCGATCTTCACACCACTCGGTCATGCTACTTGGAAGGGGGAAAGTGAAAGTAATATGCTCCGATGACTATCACAGTGGCAGGATCAACCAGATAAGTGCTTAAATTACATTTTTAGAAAAAAATAATTGGCAGGATCAACCAAATAGAGGTAGGTGTGTGTGTGGGGGGTTTGGGGACAAGTTTTAAACAGAGGAGGCGAGGGCAATGTACAGTGACAGACTTTCAGTTTCGATTCAATGATGTATAGGAACATGGAGATATCACTATGACGATAGGAACATGGAGATATCAATGATATCTTCATGGTCATAGTGATATCTCCATGACCTGCCTCAGATACTACTTTTATCCATGAATTTATTCCCAAACATATGTTGTATAAATATATATATACATATACATCTATTTATATATATATATATGTGTGTGTGTGTGTATATATATATATATATATATATATATATATATATATATATATATATATATATATATATATATATATATATATACAGAAAAGAATAGGCTCAAGAACACAGCCTTGCCTAACTCCTGTGTTGGTTGGAAAGGTAGAGGAAAACTGACCAGAAGTACCTAGTTTGACCTTGGCCCACATATTGGTATAGAGTTCCCTGATGACTGGTATGATTATGTGTGAGAAACCCTTGTCCTTCATTAGGTTCCATAATTCATTCCTGGAAACAGTATCGAACGCTGTACTAAAGTCAATAAAGGCTGCATAAACCTTTTGTTTGCATAAGACTATGTACTTTCATATATATATATATATGTCTGATAAAGCAACTATCTGTAGTACAATAGTCTACTCTAAACCCTGACTAGGCTTCTGAAAGGCCACCTATCAAATTCAGTTGTTTTCTAAGTTTCTCTAAATTTTGTTTAGCAGAACTTTTTCCCAAATTGTCTAGCAGAGAACTAGGTCTGTACATGGCTGGATTAGATTTGTCCTCCTTTTTTATCTACAGAGATAATTATAGCACCCTTCGAGAAAGATGGAAATTCAAGCCCTTGACAACATTGATTGAAAAAAGTGTTAATAACTTATGAAGGAAAGGATAAGTATGCTTCAGCCAGAATAAGATCCAGTTCAGCAGTCTTTCTAGGTTTAAGAGAAGCAATGACAGAATAAGTTTCAGAGACTGTGAATGATCCTAAATATGCTGTACTTCCTTATAAATTAGCATCCAGGACATTGTAATCTCTATTAAAAAATTTGGAGTAATAAAAATGTACCCATGTCTCCAAAGCTTTATGGGTTTCTATCTGGCATTTTAACTTGCTTGTACCTTTTGCAACAAGTAGCTAATATGATTGAGTATCTTGTCTATTTATTATCTTGAGCATGTGGTTCCATTGTTTCATTTGAAATTCTGTCTGCTTGTTTCTGAGAAATCATTTGTATTCTTCTCTAACTTTATTCAAGTCTTTATGTGTAACATTGGTATTCTGATTTTTAACCTGCCTCACTATGTGTTTAAGATTCTTTTTAGCCCTACGGCAATCAACATCAAACCACGTGGAACTAGATCTTATCAAACTATTATTATTGTTTTTATTTTTGCTTATTAGAAAAGATCTGACTTCCTCTATGCAGGAAGTAACACATTGATTTACCTTAGGGTAGTCCAAGTTATCCTCAAGCGCTGGCTGAATAAGTTTTAATAGAAGTTCCCTAACTGGGCTAACTGCTGTCACATGCCATCTAATATTTCTATTTCTAAACTCTACATGTTGTGGGAGACATAAACCAGTTTTTGTTTAACCATATTTATAGACTTTAATGCTAAAGGAAGATGATTACTTTCAATTATTAGTGGAATCATAAATGTATCTCATAGCGTCATATCACCATTCCAAAAAATATATTCTATTATTGATAACCCCCTGGCTGAATAATGTGTGCAATTACCAAGCTTGTACCCTTGTAGCCTGCCATTTATAGGGGCCAGATTGTATGTATCTAAAATCTCCATAAGTTTGTGTTCCATTTTATTTACTTTGCTATCTTGTGAACATCTAGGGAAGTTATAGGCCCTTAAATGGCACCAATTATGAAAGTCATTATCCACATAGCCATCATAGTGGCCAATCCTTGTATTGAAATCACCGCATGAGACTAGTTTTTAACAAGAAGTAACAGCCCGGCTTTTATGGATAAAATCGTCGAGCCGTTCCAATAAAGTTAAGCTAAATAATTTAGAATTAGGTGGAGGAATATATACATTAGCCAGACAGAACGTTTTCCCTTTAATTTGCATAAGGAGAATAATGGCATTATAACTAGTAAACAGCAAATCAGCTTTAGTGTTTTTTTCAGTTTCAACCCAAATTCCCAGTCCACCAGCCTGTTTTCCCCTATGTGCTGTTTTTAGGCCTAGAACATGAAAAAGTAAGTATCCATTAAGTGTTATGTCAGATTCCTGTGAATGCTATGTCTCTTGTAAACAGATTATGCTAAATTTAGATATAAAGTCAATCCATTCCCTGTCTGCAAATAGATTAGTCAGCCCAGAAATATTCCAGAAAATTAGAGTTAATTTTGCACTATCAGTATCATTATGTGATTTCTCTGAGTCCTTTAGTCAGTCTTCATAGGATGCTAGCATCTTAAACTTATTGAAAGTGGAGATATTAAATAACATCAAACCAGAATCCTTCACTTGAGGACAGCCCTCATGTTGAACATCTGCATTTTGCAAACCTGACCTGGTTTGATTGACGGAAAAACTAGACTCAGAAAATTGGACTAAATAAAGTCCCATAACATCCATAAGTGCTGTGTTGTCCAGAATCTTATTATACAGGCTCAAGAAACCCACTCTCAAGATAACCATGTCAGAATCCAGGTCAAACCCCTGTCTATAGACAGATAAAGCCTTAGGGTTTTCAATTGAGATGTTTAACAGTTGTTCTAAGAGATCAAGGTTGGTGTCCTTAAGATTAAAATTATTTTCCCTGGATGAGCGACTCAGGCCATATAATGCCAGTTACTACTAATGTATCTTCCACAAGGTCTGGGCTATTGCTTTCTAATCTAGCAACAGGTTTGTTTAGTATAGAACTCTATATTATATAATAATAATAAACTTTATTTTTGTGGTGCCTTTCGAATCCCAAGGTGCCTAACAGATTTAAAAACACAAATCAAGCAACAACAACATACATCATATAAAATCAGTAGTATCATCATACCATCAATCACCGAATGCATGGTACCATAAAAAAGTTTAAGGCTTGCTTAAATACCTCCATGGTCATGCACTCCTGTAACTGATGGGGTAGAGAATTCCAGAGGGTTGGCGCTGCATGCATAAATGCTCTTGCCCCAGAAGATTTCAAACACACCCTTGGAATCTCTAGCAACCCCTCATCGGCTGAGTGGAGCAATCACCCAGGGTAGTAGGGGACCAGAAGCTCTTTCAGGTAGTCTGGGCCCAGTCCATGTAGGACTTTAAAAGTCAGAAGACTGACTTTAAAGGTAATTTGCCACTCTACAGGCAGCCAGTGCTGTCCAAGCAGCACCGGCAAAATATGACAGGACCAAGAAGATCCTGTTAAAAGCCAGGCCGCTGCATTCTACACCAGATGCAGGTGACAGATTTCCACCTCTGGCAGCCCTAGGTAAAGGGAGTTGCAATAATCTAAGCACCAGGCCACAAAGGCATGAACCAGAGTGGAAAGGTCACCAGACAGAACCAGGTACTTAAAATCCTGGAGATATTCCTTAGATGGTAAAAGGAAGATTTGACGACAGCCAACACCTGCAAATGTAGGGTCAGCCCTGCATCAAAAATTACCCCAGGTTTCACACCCATTCATAGATCAGAAGTGACAATCCTCCAAGAAAGAGTCCAGAGGGTTAACCAACCCTCAGCCCTCCTATCTGGCAACCTGGGTCCACAACCAGCACCTCAGTCTTTTCAAAGTTCAACCTCAACCAACTAGAATCCATCCACTCCTGGATTTCTGCAAGGCAGCTATTAAAGACCAAGAGAGCTCCATCCTGGTCAGGTGCAAAAGAAAGGTAGAGTCGGGTATCATCAGCATAGCAGTGAAACCTCAGCCCATACCTTCTTACAATGTCTCTGAGGAGCAGCATATACACCATGAACAACATGCGGGACAACACTATTTCCTGAGGTACCCCACATGACAGATAAACTGGGTCTGAGGAATAAACCCCAGACACCACTTTCTGAGTTCTTTCCATGAGGAATGATGTAAACCACCTGAGGACTGTACCTGATAGTCCACAGATGAACCTCAGATGATCCAGTAGCACCCCATGGTCGACAATGTCAAATGCTGATGAAAGGTCCAGAAGAACCAAGATGGAATGGCTCTTCTGATCTCTAGCCATCAGGAAATCATTCAGTGCTCAAACCAGTGCTGTCTCGGTACTTTGCCTCTTTCGAAATCTGGACTGGAGGGGTTCATAGATGTCATGGATGGTCAAATGGTCCTCAAGCTGTGTGGCTACTACATTCTCAATCACCTTCCCTAAAAAGGGAAGGTTAGAGATTGGTCTGTAGTTTGCATGGCAGTCTGGGTCCAAATAAGCTTTCTTCAAGAGTGGTGTTGCCGCCACCTCTTTCAGGGATCTAGAAAACTCACCCGTTTCAAAGAAGCATCAGACTATCTGCACTAGGACTGGACTGATGGAATCCATACAACCCAAAATCAGGGAAGTTGGTCCTGGGTCAAAACTACAGCACATAGGGTGCACACTTTGGATGATCTGCATGACATCCATGAACTCTGGTCAGTCAAAGGTACTCCAAGAAAGCTGAGGAGCAGTGACCTCATGCTGATACAAAACAATGCCCATAGAGTGTGCTGGTTGGAGTGCCACCCTGATGTCAGCCACCTTAGTCACAAAGAATTGAACAAGTTGATCATACTCTACTTGTGAAAAGTCTTTCTGGACATGTAGACAGGCTGGGTTGCACAGTCTGTCCACAGTTCAAAACAGCTGATCTGGTCGATTCTGAGCAGCTGCAATTTCCCTTGACAGGAACTCTGCCTCCTTATAGGTGATTGCAGATTGATAGACTTGATAATGGTCCATCAATCTAAGGTGGTCAGCATCCAGGGTGGATTTTTGCCAGCAATGCTCTAACCTTCATCCT
The DNA here is from genome assembly GCA_016271365.2 of Neoceratodus forsteri. NCBI lineage: Eukaryota > Metazoa > Chordata > Ceratodontiformes > Ceratodontidae > Neoceratodus > Neoceratodus forsteri. The sequence goes on from CM057453.1 coordinate 84,607,060, forward strand.
AGTTGCCGCATCTCCCTCAAAGTCCCATCAAACCATGGGGATCGAGGGCAAAGGGAGAGAGGACGAACATGGACTGGAGTGATGACATCCAGGCCATCAAAATGTCTGAATTATGAGCCATCATGAGAGTATCTGGGTCACTGTTTGCCACTGAGAGGGATGATAGGTAAACCACCGCCGCTAGGTCTTGAGAACTTATATCCCATAAAGAATGGTACCTGACCATCTCCACATGGGTAGGCCTATGAAGGGGGGCACTAAAACTAAACCCCACAAAGTAGTGATCAGATTAACCAAATGGTTCCACCCCCAAGTCAGAGGGTTCGATCCCCAGGAGGAAGACTAAGTCAAGGGAATGACCGTGTTTATGAGTAGCAGTGGTAACTATCTGTGTAAGGCCCATAGATGACATCAACTGGAGGAAGTGCTGTCCAAATTGCAAAAGTTTGTCCTTGATCTAGGCTTTGAAGTCACCCAGGACCATCAGCCTGGGTGACTCAAATGCCATGTCAATGACAAAGACTGCAACTTCCTGAAGGAATCACTTCTCATCACCAGGTGGAAGGGTAGATGAGGGCGATCTGACAACCTACACCTGCTACTACATTACACTCAAATGACTCAGTCTCCTCAACTGGTACACTCGTGAGGTTAAGTTTGGTCTTAAAGCAGAGTGCAACCCCCCGCATGATCCAATCTTGGGTGCTGTATCAGCGTGTACATGGCTGGAGTTACAACCTCCAAAATGGTGCCAAAGTTCTCATCCAGCCAGGTCTCAGTGATGCAGTCCAGGTCCACTGTTTCAACAAGATGTGCAATAATTGTAGTCTTGTTTTTTATGGACCTGGCATTGCATAACACCGCCCAAGTTGGATGAACCTCTCAGGCTGCCTAAACCACATGCCTGCCACAATTGGTATATTGGTATATGAACCCCAGTCTCATCCAGATGTTTAGCTTTTCCCAATATACCTTATGCTATATCCTGATTCCATATTAACCCATCAATACAGCCTGAATTTGAATCGCTCTTCTAACTAAGGACTTTCAGGATACCAGAGTCATCCACTGGAATTTTCAATATGTTGGTAAAAAGATTCACCAGTGTCTTTCAAATCTTTCAATTTTCCCAGAGTCTCTCTAGGAGATGCTTTCAACCCAAAAATACACAACTGAAAGGGCTGATTTATAGTTGAAGGGTTAAGTTTGCTGAATTGCCCTCTATTGACATAATGAACTGTGCATCCAAATCTTAATAAACCTTGACAATTGATCCAAACTTGATTAGCAATACGAGGAGCTGTACAGACAATAAAAAGACATTCATTTCCATCTGTATCCTTATCTTTCCAGGTTTGAGCTATATCAGCATTTATAATATCAGCACCAGTGGCTGCCCTAAACAGATGCACAATCTTATCCCTAATGTTACAAAAATATCCCTCATAGTTTACACCATAGCCATACAAACATAGTATGTCACAATCTGAAATATCAACAGGGGTTGTCATAGTACTGATTACAGGAGCTTTGGTTAATTCATTTACCAGATAATTAGGGCCATGATTTTCAATCCTGACTTAATCAACTGAATCCACTGTTTTTTTTGCTTCATGTACTCCATTCATCCCTGAATTGATTTAGAGCAGACTCAAATCTGGTCAATTGAGTCACTATATTTACTATAAGTGGATTTTCTATTTGAAACATAGCTAATTTGGTACCACTAGGCTGTTCATCTAAGACCACCTGTTGGTCAATACACTTTACATATTCTTTAGTCTGTTTTAGAACATACAATTCTGAGTCCAGAGTTTGGGTTTGAAATGGTATATCAGCTCTGCCATCTGGTACTTTAGAGACAGTAGCTTTACTGGACTTTTGTTTTTTTCCATTTATTTTTGTTTTTATTTTTTTGAGATTTCATATTATTTATCTTCTTTCTGTTCCTAGGTTTAGGGGAATCCTGAATAACAATGGAAGGAAAATCAGGTCGATTTGTAGTACAGTCTTCAATAAAAAATTAAAGAGAGTTCTCATATAAGATAACTCTGCTTAGTTTTAGGATGCTATCATCCAGCATGGAGCCAATTATAGCAATATTTTCTTTAACTATACCAAGCTTGTATTTGAGGTTAATTATATGATCCAGGATTATCAGATGAGCAGCATATGGATTACTTACAGATTTTTTAAAGTCCTCACTAAAAACAAGTGGATGTGTAGTCCTAGACTCATTGAGCTGATATCGTTCAGACAATTCAGCTCCTGGTGTCATGGATTGTTTAAGCCCAGTTATGGTCTTTTGCAGTTCACTGGCTATATTCTTTAAATCATGTTGCCAGGTCAATCATGGAGTTGGATTTGGGTTGGACTCATAAAAGTACTCTGGAGAAAATTCTGGGGCATCAAAAGAGTAGTTTAAGGTATCATGGATAAGAATCCCCAAGGCTTCAATAGTAATCAGAGAATCCATTTGATCTTTATTTATAGTAGGACAAGTTTCAGAACAAATTTCTAACAATATGGGCTCACTTAATTGTTTACTAGATTTCTTCTGAAAAAAATGTCCTTAACTTTGACAGTTACCATAGGTACCACTAATTCCGCTGTTTCCACTGTAGTTACTAATAGACAGCTGAACATCCTGTTCAACCTGCTCAAAATCAGTGTAACTGTGTTTAGATAATTGTATCAGATTTGAAGTGCCTGAAATACTCACAGGCTCAGTGGCAGAACATGTATCCCTTAGAATGCTTCTTGAAATTTTCTGGGGGCATAGATAGGTGAACAAGACAGTTAAAATGATCATTTATTTTAGATTGCTTAGAATTCTTCTCCAATTAGTCTTTAGATAAGGAAGTTTCTGTTTTTATGATATTAGTAGTTCTAACACAGGTTGCATCTCTGTTAGATTTATCATGAATAACAGTCTTATTGCCATTCTTTAGGACATTCTTTTTTAGTTTCCTAGCTTTATCCTTACCTACAACTTGCTGGATAGGCATAGAGTGCTTTCCAGCTTTGCTCTGAGCCAAAGGATAAGCAATTTTATTGATTTGCTCCTCAATTACTATATTATCTAGGCAGTGCAAAGTACCATGGATAACAGGGGTGTAAAGAGGCGTGTTGGTGGTATTTAGTACATCCACAACCGATTCCAATTTTTGTGTTTTTGTATGCACCATTTTGCAATCAGGTTAGACTGGAATTAGTTAAATAAATCAAATGGCTGTTAAAAGATAGAATAGACACTTGTGCACTAATACAAACTTGTGCAAACTTGTGCATACACTTTTATAAATACATATGGCTAAAAATTAGCAAGAGATTAACTAGAGCTAGAGCTTGCATTTGTCTTTTCCAATGTAAAAATGCTGTAACACTAGATAACACTAGGAAATATGAACAATCAGTTGTGTGCTAAAAAGTACTTCAGGTAGCTGGTACCACCTCTCACCTATCACCTACATGTAACTATAACAACAAAGTAGATTATCAAAGGAATTGTAAGAAAATTCAATTCAATCAACAAACATAGAATTCAGAGTCACAAATATCGCTATGTTCAAAGGCAGTTCAGACGCAGAAGCAGCATAATCCTTTGTAAACACTTCACTTGACTTTTTTTGTCTGGCTGTGGTATCCCACTTGACCTTTCCTATCTTCCTTGTTGTCACTAAAATTAAATCAGTGAAATATGCAATTTTAAAATACACAAATCTCTAAAATTCATTCCAATAAGTACTGGATATACAATACAGTATAGTAAAATTACTAGAAAAATACCAGTGCAGAAATAAAGCTGATAATATGCTGATATAGGCTCAGTAGGGTATACTACCTACTTTTTCTTCTCTGAGACAGTGCCGAAGCCATTGCAGAATCTCTCATAGATGTTTGTTTAAGGTTCCCAGCTAGAATCACCAAGTAGCCTTCTAAAATGAAAACAGAACAAAACAAAACAAAAAAAAACTTAATTTCACTAGTCCTTTAACAACTCAAAACCCACACATACTACAAGTACTACAAACCAAAACAACAGCTTACTTGTTGCAATGGATCTTAAAGTTCAAACTCTGGATGAGACACAAATTTGAGAGCAAATCTATTCACTGTTCAGCCCAGTTCTGCTCACCACTAACTGCTGACTGCTGTCAATGGCTCTCTGAAAGAAATGGCAACTGCACTTCTCAGAAAGCCACACATGCACACTTAAATCCAAGCAGTAGATCACATGATACAAGCAAAAGGAGCGAAATTTGAATCTTGTATTTATATTTATTTATATATTTATATTTATTTGTGTATTGACTAACTTACTGTCTTGCTAAACATGTAATCTAGCATAGCAAACCTTATCAGCCCTGTCTGCCCATTCAATTAGGCTAGTTTGAAGTCGATCATAAAGCACAGAAAATCAATCAATTAGCTCAGTAAAACCGCATATAGGCATACATAAAAAGAACAATTCAAATGTCCAACCAATGTCCAACTTTTCAACCTTTTTACAGTCTCCCAATAGTTCATACAGACTTTCAGCTTGCAGCTTTCAGGCTGTAATCCAGCCATGCTCTTCCAAACCTCGGATTCTTCTGACATAGGTGCTTTAGCTAGAATTTACAGTTACTGCAGGATGCTCTAACACAGCAGAGCAGCTACCCCGCTACACGGCCACACTGAAAATCTCAGGAAATTAAAACTTAAAAATTTAAAACATTAAAAAAACAACTTAAGAAATATTTAAGAGATACAGTTTGCAATTTGTAGTTTGCAGTTGCAGTAAAAAGTCTCAGCCGCTGTCACTGAACAGCGCTGCTTAATGCTTTACACAGTGAGAACACGTCTCTATTTGGATCTTTTTACATTCCAACTGTCTTTGGATTTGAATCCCTCTGGCTTTCTGACAGCCTTCTCTTGCTTGCCTGGCTCCAGCTGGATGCCACCACGAATGGTGTTCCTTCCTACGGCAACAGGATAAAAGCAGGAGTGGACCACAAAGTGGAGCAGGTAAAAGGTCAACTAGTAAGACTGCATTTCAGGCAAATGTGGCATACCTATTAAAAATAAAAAACTCACATAGTGGTTCTGCATCTGTAGGTTACTCCTCAATGAACAGATCATGCTCCTCCTTCAGCAGTCAGCCCCCCAAAAATGCACATTTCCTGTCTATTATTAATTTCTTAGTAACTACAGCATTGTTACAAGCCAATAAGTAATTATGTAAATTATGTTTATTGTATACGTAACCAATGTAGTTGTATAGCAATTAAGAATATTAGTTTGCATTTTTATTAAGCAGTAAGTGCATGAGGGACTTATTTCTGAAGGAAAGCACACATCAGAACAACACCATTGGCATTCAATGTAAGTGTATAGTAGTTACACCCTTCTTTGTATGCTTTATTTTAAGTGTCAGTTTCTGCATGCTTACTTTGCAAATGCATATTAGTTAGTCATTACTTGTGGAAACAATGCCACAGAAGCAGCACATTCCTTAGTAACTACAGCACTTACACCCTTCTCCTTACACTTTAAGTGTATGTTTCTGCTTACTTACTTTGTAAGTACATGTTAATTAGGCATTAACTGTGGAAACAATGCCACAGAAGCAGCACATTCCATAATAACTACAGCACTGTTTCGCCCTTCTTCTTACACTTTTTTAAGTGTCATTTTCTGCATACTTACTTTGCAAATACATGTTAGTTAGTCATTAACTGTGGAAACAATGCCGCAGAAGCAGCACATTTCGTAGTAACTACAGCACTGTTACACTTTCTTCTTACACTTTATTTTAAGTGACTGTTTCTGTGTACTTACTTTGTAAGTACATGTTAGTTAGGCATTAACCGTGGAAACAATGCCACAGAAGCATGTTTGTTAGCAACTACAGCACTGTGAAAGGTTAATAAGTAATTGTGTAAATGAATGACTTTTTATTGTATAGCAATTTACAATGTTAGATTGCATGTTTATTTTTAGTTCTGTTTTTTTTTTTTGGTCACACAGTATTCAAGTGGTGGCTCTGGGATTCAAACCCAGTTCTCCAGGTTTGATGGCAGTGCTTCAACCATTATGCTATACTGCAGTAGCTTTGTGAAGGAGTGATTTATGAAGGATAATTTTATGTGTCACTAACTACACTGTAATTACTGTATAACTACACTGTAACTACACTATGTAGTTGTTAACTAGTTTCACAATGCATATTGTACACTTACATAACTTTAAATGTGCTACTTCTGTAAGACTGACCCACACCTCTACTACACCCACACCCCATGTCCTGCTGTTGCCCAGGTGGGTGACTGGGGTGGGGCATAGGCTACCTTTCGATGACAGTCCTAATTCTTTTGTACCAAAGACTAAACTGTCCCATTGTACAATGCTGAACAGTTATTGTAAGTGTGACTGTAGATCATGTACATTGCACCCACAGTTTAGTTGCTACTCTATTGTGTTTCAACTGTATTCTTGTACTTAATTGTACCTAGCAGTACTCAATATATTGCACAACCTGTCCACAGTTCAAAAGAGCTGAGCCAGTCAATTCTGAGCCACAGCAACCTCCCTGGACAAGAAATCTGCCTTCTTATGGGAGATTGTTGATTGATAGATTTGATAATGTTTCCTCAATCTAAGGCAGTCGACATCCAGGGCAGATCTCTGCCAGCACCAATCTAGCCTTCATCCCACTTGCCTCAACTCCCTTAAGGTCCCATTAAACCAAGGGGACTGAGGGTGAAGAGTGAGAGGGCAAACTTGGACAAGAGCAATGGAATCCAGAGTGCCCACCACAGTCTTATTATTGGCTTGGACTAGAGTCTCTGGACTCTTGCTAGCATCCGGAAATCCCGATAGGTCTAGTGCTGCCAAAAGACCAATGTGAGTAACACGCCTCAAAGGGTGGTACCTGACCATCTCCACAGGGGAAGGCCTATGGGGGGAGCCCGGAAATTGAACATTACAGTGTGATGTGCAGACCACCCAACCGGTTCCACCACCAGGTCAGAGGCTTCCATCCCCAGGAAGAAAACCAGTTTGTGTGAGTGACCCTGATCATGGGTTGCAGAGGCAACTACCTGTGTGAAGCCCAACATGATCATGAGTTGGAGGAAGTCCTGACCAAATTGCATGAGTTCATCATTGACCCAGGCATTGAAGTTGCCCAGCACCATCAACCTGGGAGACTCCAACACCATGTCGGCAATGAAGTCCGTGACTTCATACAGGAACAATTTCTCATCCCCGGGTGGATGGTAGATGAGAATGATCCTGCACCCGACACCTGCAGCCTCAGTACACTCAAATGATCTGGAAACCTCAACTGGGACTTCTGCAAGGCCCAATTCCATTTTAAAACAAATGGTTACACCCCCCTTCCCTGCAGTCCAATCTCGAGTGGTGTATCATCGAGAACCCGGCAGGATAGCTGCCTCCAAAATTGGGCAGCCATTTTCATCCAGCCAGGTCTCGGTGATGCATGCCAGGTCAGCCGTCCCAACAAGATCAGCAATAATAGCTGTCTTGTTCTTTATAGACCTGGTATTGCACAACACCAATCAAGATGGATGAGACTCCAGAGCCAGCTGGACTACTGGCCCTGAAATACAGAAGCCCTTAGGTATGGGAACCAAATAAGAAAGACCATGATCTGGAACCCATTTCACCCCAAGGCATCTCCTGGACTTAACTACCCCAATCTGACCCCCATCTCACTCCTCCCCCAAGGTCCAGAGCACCTGACCCTCCTTCTCCTTTTACTCACTATCCTGAGAGCCCTACATTGCCCATAAGCCACAGCTGAAAGCAGAGGGCAATTAAAGGGCTGGAGGCCCTGAAGCTCTGAGGAGGAGTAGTGCCTTACAGGGAGAGCCAAATGCTAGCATATCCTAGTAGAAGCCAGAAACTACAAACAATAAAGCAAGAAAAACATTAAATCTGGAGCAAATAACTGGTATATGAGAACATGCTCCAACTTTATAGTGTGCACTAATGGCAAGTACCAATATAGCAATCAAATGACCCAGGCACTATTCCAATTGTTCCCACAAACAACAGCATCCTACTTGCACATGAGCTATAGGGCTGATAGAAATAAAGGAGCATTTAATGCCTGCAAAAAGCAATTACTCCTATGGACCAAATTACCATATTGAAACTCTCCCCTGCAAGTGACATCAAAACACAGGCAATGCACTATGAGGACAGTTTCATCCTATTGAGGCCTCATTACAGGCTGAGTACAAACTGAGACTGCATCCTCCCTTGCCCTTCTGATGTACCATAAACAAGCCCTGGTTATCTAGTTGTCACCTCTCCATGCATTGCTCATCCAGTGTACCAAGCATAATTGCTGATTGTCTAGTGGTCCCAACCCCCCCGATTGCCTGTCCAGTGTACTAAGCACAATTCATGGTTGTTTGGTGGTCTTTGACCCTGATCACCGATATCATGCAGGATGTCACATACCCCAACAGGTGGGGGTCTTATCTTAACATTACCAGTACAAAACATGCTTCACCCCATGGTCACCCATTTGGGCAGAAAACCCCACCCCCTGATATTTCAGTTCCCCCCCACCTCTCATTGTGCATCGCAATCATCAACCATGATAGCAGCCAACAGTTCCCCACCATTTGCCACAATCACCAGCTGCCATCTGCTTCACTCAGCTAATGCACAGTAGTTTACAGTGCATTGGTTATGTGAGACAGGGTGTGGCTGGCTGTAATAATGAGTGGTGGGAGAGTGCTGGCCATGATCAAGGTAGATTGCCTCAGAAATCAGTGTTGGGGGGCCACTAGACTACAATGGGAATTGTTTGTGTTGTATGGACCAGAAATTGGGGGGGTGACAGGGTTTTTTGCAATGAATACCAATAATGGCAATTGGAGGGTAAGGCAATTATAGTACAGATGGTACCAGTCGAGGGGGGGGGTTATGACAATTCTGAGGACAGTAATCAGTGTCTCTGGGATTCACTAGATTCCAGAAAATGAAATTTCAACACAAATGGGTGATTGGAGGGACCACTAGAATGCCAGAGAATAATAATACCAGTACGGATGGGCAACTGGGAGGAGAACCATTAGACTGCAAGGGAATAAAGATAGTGTAGCAGACAGGGGATCGGGGGGCCACTAAACTGCCAAGGATTAAAGATGGCTTTACAGGCAGGTGATGGGGTGGGGGAACAAAACTGAAGGGTCAGGGACTACAAATGGCATTACCAACAGGTGATCATGGATGAGGGGACGACTAGGCTTCCAGGGAATAATGATAGCATTCCATCTTGGCAATCAGGGAGTTGGATCACTGACTGTCAGGGATCACATATAGCATACAGATGGGCAATTAGGGAGAGGCAAAGCACAGCAATGTAAAGATCTGGTTTGTGGAAATGTTAAATAATGGGGCAGTAGTGGCTGTTTAACACATCCACAAACCACTGGATATGCCAGATTGCCTATATGCAAGCACAGTCAGCTGATTTGCATAGGCACACTGGCATCCATTAGTGACATTTGCTAAAAGGTTATTGCCTTCTTAACTATGCCTTTCAATATGCCACATTTAGCAAGTCCCCTGCATCTGGGGCACTAAGCACTGTTGGCAAGGCGCTAACCTTGTCTGCACTCATTATTTGCCATGCAATATCCAGGCCATCCTGAGTCTTGCTTTGAGAACAGCAGATCCTCTTCATCATCATCCTCTTTCTGCCATCATGAATTATGTTTTTCCAACATGTAAATAAAGGCAAAATTATGAATAATAACTAAAAATAATAATTACGTTAAAAAAAATAGACATTGACCGATTCTGAAGACAACACATCCTCTTCTTCATCTTCATCCTAATATAATAAATCAAATTTTCCTCATCATGCTTCACTGCAGCTTGTGAGAGACACCACCTTCTTCCTTGTGCTCTGCACAAGATATGGTACAGTAGAACTGGTATCCATCAGTATTGGAGATGGTGACACTGCTAATTCATCTGAGTCAATGCAAAATGTAATATTTATTAAAGTAGGTAAAATGTTTCTGACATAACTTTCTGACAGATTTAACAGAGTCAAATTAGATACATGATTTAGGCATTAACATGCAAAGGTTTGGTTACCCTCCTGTGTGTAGGGGTATTGGATGGCATCCTGACCTTGAGGGTGCCTGCCTTATATCATGACCATCAGTATTGCACCAACACCAGTCACTTTGCTCTCATTGGTGAGGGGCGATGGTGATTGTGGGCACCATAACTACCATACCCTGGGGCACCATCAACATGAGACCACACTCAAACTGTATTGTCCATACTGGATCTGAGATCAAGCATAGTGGTACTTGTGATAAGCCACCTTTCCCTCTGGGCTGAAACAGCTTTTAGAGAGGTGTCTGTCCTTGGGTATTCGCTGCCACCAGCTGGATTCATCCAGCACCAACCTTCAAGTTCACAAACTTGAATAATCAAATGTGCAATTGCACAAGTTAAAGTCTGGCAGTGTGTCTCTCTTGGGTGGCGGATGCTACACAGAGTTTACCTCAGCCAGTGGAAACCAAATATTACCCTAGAAAAATTACATCACAATCACAACTGTTGAGCAAATAAATTACTTTTTAGTTGACAGAAAGTGCATTGAGCATGTACAGGATATATATTTACAATGCAAGAGAATAATACTCATACAGGAAAAGTAAACAAATGTTTTTAAATAACAGATGGCAAAAGAAGAAGGCTATTACTGAAATATGCTATCACTAAAGTTACCCTTCCCTGTCCTTACAAGAGACACTGGACCCTGTTCTAACTGCCAGCTCCCATGTACATAGCTACAAGGTAGGCTCCAAACTTATGTTTCCCCTTCCAGCTTCCCCAAAGCAAGAGAGAACCTTCTCTGTCTTTCAGAAGGTTATATATTCTCTGGAGAATAGGTCATTCTTATTCTCCCTTTGAATGCACCAACCAACTAACATGTATGTATTTAATTGTCCCAATCAGAGTGAACACGTATCAGTGACCAATTATATTCCCTTTTCACCTTAAGTTTATATTTGAATGATCCAATCCATTCAAACTGCCCTGTGTACGTGTCTGCAGGTCTGTGTGTGTATGGAGATGTCCACTCGAGATTTCTGACCCAGCTCTTATCTAGCAGCTAGGAATTCCACAAGCTGGATGCAGCTAGACAGAGGATTTTAGCCTGATTGTATTTTTTTTTCAAACTGCTAAAAAAATAAGGCACCTACAGAATCCAAACCATTAACTCTTTCCTTCCCATTTTTTTCACAGTACTTTATTATTTAGCTGTAAGATGACAGAGAGGCATTGCCTTTTACTTTTCTTCACAATGGTAAAAGAGCACAGTTCTTAACATTCTCCATTTAATCCCTGCCTTCATATACTCTACTGTACAGAATTCCTGGACTTCATCTTTCCCCATGACTAGTGTGCATATTACTATGATAGCTGCTACAGTACGCTGTCTGGTTGTACCAGCTACATGTGGGGCCTATTTGCCCACCACACTTCTACATTGATTTCCAAGCATTACCCCCTGAACTAAGAGGCATAATTTCATTACAATAATGACTGGGTCTCTCTCAACCATCCAATACTGTAGCCTCCCTACAGGGTTCCTGGATCCCTGGCACTCCCAAGATCATTTGTGCAGTGGCACTTTCTCAGGCAGGCAAGCACTTCCCTGAGGGTCAAGCTGTCCCATGCACTGTCTAAAGCTGCCCAGTAGGACAACAACTATAAATAGCTTACAACATGATGATGTCACTACTAAGTGCTTGATGTATGGTTGATCCAGCCATAAGTGCCTTCCTTTAACAAAACACTGATAGCCCTAGTGACCCAAAAAGTAGACTTCCATGTGTAGCTCTATTCTCTGGGACTTACTGACCCCAAACCTTGCCAAGACCCTTCCTACCTGATGCCCATTTATTCAGCTACCTGACAGTGGTTTCTCTACAAACTGCCTAGGACTTCCAAAAATGATCATTTCAATCTAGCAAGGTAACCTTATGGTTGCTCTGGATGAAGACTGCTATTTTCTCCTTACAGTTATGAGTGAACCCACAAGAGTTCCAGCAATCTCCCTTGGGGGTGACCCATCACACTCTCTTAAGTGCCTTCTTGGGGATGTTGATTCTAAGAATCTTGAGGCATGTCCTGGGGTTTCTATCTTTCCAGCTGCTTCTGATGGTATCCTTCTCAGGAGACCAGGCACAAGAGGACCAGTACCACCTGATCCCAGGGACCCTACCACAATCCCTGGGGTTGAATACCCCCTAGGCCCGTTCCAGTCACATCCAAACTGCTGTTTACAAAGGTCACCTCACAGCAGCAGTCTTCATTGACCTGGCCAAGGCTTTCAACTCTGTATCTCATCCACTGGTCCTAAAGAGACTCGAGGATGCAGGGCTTGCCCTTCCTACTATACAGTGGTTTAACTCATACCTTGCAAACAGAAGCCAATCAGTTAAGATTGCAGACTGCTCTTCTCCTGCCCTTCTCATCCTAGCAGGCATCCCCCAAGGCTCTATATTTGGCTCCATCCAATTCTTCATCTTCATAAACAACCTCCCCTCTGTCTGCTCAAAATCTCTCAACCATTTGTATGTGGATGATACCATCCTATTCACCTCCAGCCCTGATTTCGCCACTTTCCAATCTGCCCTGCAGCAGGATTTTCATTTGGTTCAATCCTGGTTCACACTAAAAAAATAAAATTAAACACATCAATAAACATCTCAATGACCTTCAGAACCTCTCAAAGAATAGCCAAAACATTCCCTGCCCCACCCCACCCATCACCTCTCTGGATGGCATTCCACTTAGGGAAGTCTCTTCCTATAAGTGTCTCAGTGTCTGGTTGAACCCTCAACTTATCTACTCAATCCATTTTGACTACATGCCTTCAAAACTTTACCTAAAGCTCAGTATCCTCTGCCACAACATAGACACTCTCTGCCTCTCCCTGTACAACAGGAGCTTCTATCCAAAATGATAACACCTATCTTTGACTATACTGATGTAGTTTGCTGCACTGCACCCTCCTTCAACGCCTTCTGTCGATTTGCTTCAAACTCTCCCTATTGGACCCATCACTGCATTCTTCTCTCTTTCCTGGAGCTCTCTCCTCTTTCTCATCATTGTCTCATCCACTCTGTCTCCTTTATCTCCAAACACTAGTTCAACCTACTCCCCTCCAACCTCTCTGCTCACCTCTGCTCACCTCATCCCTGCTCCCTCCCCTACATACTTGTTATGTTCTAGGAACTCTCGTTCCTTCTCCCTTCCCAAACCATCCTCTAACATGGGCAAATCTACCTACATCTATCGGGTCTCCTCCCTTTGGAACTCTCTTACTCCTCTCCTACGTAACTCCCTCTCTCTTACCTTCCTCAAATCTCTGCTACATCTCCTGACCACCCTACCTGCTCCCATAGTATCTTATAGTATGTACAATGTCTTGATACTGTCTACTTTGTATTATTATCCACTGTTATCACTTTGTACGATTACCTAATATTTTATTTTGTCACTATTTTTGTAGCATGTATACTGTTTAAATGTGTCCTGTATTATTTTGTTTAATTTATTTGCATTGTGTATATCTTTATCCTATTAAATGTAAAAAACAAAAACAAGGTGCTGTGTCAGCATGTGGTCTAAAAGCAAAACAAAATGGTTATATTAAATGTACGCTGAAAATAGAAAATAGAGTTAAAAATCTACATTTTGACCTTAGGTCTTCTTCAGGAAACATCTCAAAAAAAAAAAAAAAACTAAAACTTTGTTTTTTTTTCTCTTTTAGATATTTTCTGAAGAAGACCTAAGGTCGAAACAGATTTTTAACTCTATTTTCTGTTTTCAGCATGCATTTAATATAACCATTTTTTTTGCTTTTTATCCTATTATCCCTTTCCCCAGGTCACACCTGGAAATGATCCTTGGCTCAGTGTACCTTTCCGAGTTACCAAATATTTAAATAAAAAAAATAAAAAGATCGGCTGGACTATTCCTCTTCCAGGCTCTAAACCCCAGCTAGCCAGGTCACTGCACAGTTGCCTTCTCCTTTTTTTTAGAGTATCGGGGGAAAGGCAGAACTATGCACATTCATGATCCAGTTTCCCACTTTTACCTAAGTCAGGCCACTCCAGCGTGAACATCCAGACATCCTGGGCTTGATTTTCAAAGGGCCCTTTGAGCGATGCAAGATGCATCCATAAGCCAGCTTGCAACAAAGTCTGTTGTGCCATGGATCCTGTGCCAGATTCTGATGCAAGACAGATCCAGGATGCAAAGTCTCTACAGTTACCACAAGTGGTCTGCTGCGTCCCACACATGATGCAAGTGAATGGTTGGATGGAAGCTGATCTGCAAGTGACCATTATAGTCCCCACTGAAACCTGTATACAAGGTAAGAAACACTAGCCCTTTGTATGTTCTAACATGATGTACCTGCAGCTCACCCCTGCTGGGAAACAATGAACAGGATGTGTGCCAAAGACCAGTCATGCAAGTCCTTGTCCAGCTATGGTATGACAGGTACCTGGTGACCATTAGCAAAGAGAAGAGACAGACAAGCTGGAGAGTGGCCAATGTACTGTCACAGAGAGATGCCTACTGCAGGTGGATGTCGTGCACAAGACAGCAAAGGTGGGCCATGAATTTACATGGTGGTGTAGACCATCAAGTCTGTATGTCTTGCAAATGGGAATCAGCCCTATCAGTCAGGCTAACAGCCACACACTCATTGCTGTCCACTGTATAACACAGACAACAGGGAGAATCAGCACCAGCATTGTAATGGGGGAGTACACTGTACCTTGCAACAAGGGACTGTATGCCCATTATTGCAACACCCGTACATCGCTGTCTTGGTTTGAGTGGTGTCTAACATCTGCAGTTGTATGCATGGAGGCAAGCATGCACCAGGTATGTGCCATAACCCCATGTTATGCAGGGCATATCTGTGTGCACAGGATACAATAATCACACCACTTCCCAACATGCACAGTGTAGCTGGTCATATTCCAGTGCTTTGCAGCACAGGACGGCTGATGAAAAACCTCTCTGCTACACCCCTAACTGGTTTCCACCACAAGGTAACTTGCCACATTTGGGTCACACACAGAGTTGTAGCAGGCTGGTTGTTGTTTTAGTTTACCTGGTTCACTACACATAAAAAAAATGACATGGTGCAGTGTGCACCTCACGAGTGGTGCATTCCTGGTATTCTATGTACGAGTTAAGAGATTAACTACACTGTGAACTGTGGGAACACAGGTGTACTGAGTTGTTTGTGGCAATGTTGTTATGTCTGACTTGCCTGCTGTGGGCATTAGTGTCAGCACACTTAGTCGTTAGACCAACTCTGGCTGGTCTAAGTACTTGGGGGACCTGCTGGTTTCCAATATCCTACATAGGGGATGATGCATCTGTTCTATGTCAGAAGCTTCCTCTCCACCATGGCCCAGCCTGTTGCATGCAACAAGCCCAGTGCAAGTCCATCTGGTGCAGTTGGCCCCACTTTCAATGCAAGCATTGTTGTAAAACTGGGAATGACACATGGTCTGCCACAGTGTACCACTTGTGTAATTTCTTTCTGATGCAAGCATCATGCATCATTCTCCAGCCTTTGAAAATCAGACCCTCCTGTGTCTCTGAGCAGCTTCCTTTCCAAAGAACAGTTTTCAGTGTGTGGCTTAACCCTGTGAGTGCTCTCTGGTAACCTTCCTCAAGTCAGCTGAGGAGAGAGGACAGTTACATTCTCTCCTATGAAAAAATCCTTGCGTCCTCACAAGGCTCTCCTAAAACTGGTCCCCCCTCCTTTTCTAAGTAATACTGCCCTGCTGGTGTCCTGACAAAAGGATTGTGCACTAGATCTCACTCTAACTGTGACCAGCACAAACCAGAACACTCAAGAAACCTTGCAAGTGTTCCATGCAGGCCTATGCACAGTAGACTCTATCTGTAGGAGAAGTGGGGCACATACTGACTACACATGCCTTAATATCTAATATTTTGCTTAGTCTACAACATTAGCACAGTTGAAACAGGCAATTATGCACCTGAAAGGCAGAACACATCCAGGCATCCTGTGTCAGTTTTCACTTCTGCGACGTCTTCAGCCTCTCTTCCCCCTGCCCATGTTTCTTCATTCCTTCTGCTTCTCCCACGGACACGATAGTGAGGCCCAGCTCCACCTGCAAGAAAGTAGAAGAAAGCACACACACACTGCAAAATTCCAAAATACTTTTCTTATTTTTTAAAAGATATGAAACTTTTAGCTTCACACTAGATAAACGAGGAAGTCTCTTATTGAACTCAGTCTTTGTGAGTTCATCAACTTGCATCATGCAGATTTCCCATCCAATAAGAGATCAGTAAGTACTTTAAATGAAGTAACAAGAAGTGGTTCAAAGTGATCTACTGCTGTATTGTCCTTTATGCGTGCTCCAAGCAAACCGTAACCACCTACAATGAAAGGCCACACGCTACTCCCATTGTGAAGTAGCAAAGCTCTTTCTCCCTTTTTCTCTTGTAGGAAGAAGGCATGAAAATTAACCTGCAAACAGTACAAACTTGGATGCTCCTTGGTTGCAATCAACATCACTCTGCCTTTGCTGAGTTGTGGAGACACAGTGGCATTTATTTACAAAAGTTCAACAGTTAGTTCACACATAGTGGTATGGATGAGCTTTCCAAACTCTTTCTCCATTGGGTCTGACAACTCAGTCAAAATAACCAGTGAATTGTCAGTCCATGTCAGTATAGATGACCTCATGCATATTGATGCTCTTTCCAGTGTCCTGTCTAGAAACTTTAGCTCTAACAATTCAATCTATTTGATCTTTGTGTGGCAAATTGTAAATATGGTCCCTTGAGCAATGTCTTTCTTTGCTAATATGCGCAGAATTCTTTCACAGTGAGTTTCTATAATTTCCCAGATCCAGGCATGCATGTACAGAAAGCAAAACCCATATTTTCTTTGTGTGTCAGCGTGGCTCAATTGATGTACTCTAATTGCGTCATGCTGCAAATCCCACCAGATGACCCCCCACATGTAAGGGCCATATCACCCTCCTGCGATTAGGGGTATTGAATGGTGTTTCATCCAGGAGGGCCTGGAGAGCTCGGGCAGTATCAATTTGCCGTAATTTTATATTTTTCCTGTGTTTGCACAACAAGGATTTGGAGAGTTTTGCAAGCCGCTTGTGGGTCATCATGGGTTAGCATTTTGTGCCCATTTTTATGTTTGCTTGCACGCATGTGCAAGAAACATAGTGCCATCATCCGAGTTTTTGGAGGTGTGGCAGCCATCTTCCAATTCAGTCAGTGTGTTTGCAAGTGGGGGTCGCAGTTCTCTAATCAATGTTGCAGCTGTCTATGACAGCAGTTGAAAATGCAATGCCATACAGTTGAAAGGGAGAGCTCCACTTCAGTGAGCAGCGCTCCCCCCTACAAATGCATGCACAATGTGTGCTCATGCACTCCCCCCCATGCACACACTGTATGGCCAATGAGGATGCCCAATCCCCCATCAACTCCAGGCCCCCCCAAACAGCCTTCCAGCTGCCTCATTGGGAGACCACCCCAGCATGGCAAACGTCCAGTGTTGTCAGCTTTCCAGGTGCCACGCTGGGAGCCCACCCCAGTGTGACAAAAATGGTTATGACTGACGGGGTGCCCAATCCCCCATCGGCTCCTGGCCCCCCCAAACAGCCTTCCAGCTGCCACGCTTAAGAGCCCACTGAAGTGTGGCAAACATCCCGCATCATCCAATAAAACAAAAAAAACCTGTCAGAAGAAAAAATGTTCTTCGGCGGTTGCCCCACCCACACTCACCCCTCATGACTCTACCTCTCCACACCCTCCTCATCCCATACTTACCTCCAAAGTCCAGCGCGATAATGTTCGTGGACCAGAACACATGTACATTCTTCAAAGCCGACTGTGAACTGAGGAAATGCCAGTAAGCTGTATAATGCAATAAATTGTGGTTTTCCAACTTTAATGCATATCTCAGGCATTTATTGGAATTTTTGCACCAAATTTTCGACATGGGGTTTTTGGGGCCCCTCCTCATGAATTCTCTCATTGTCATGGCATTAATGGGGCCCGAAGGGTGATTTCACAGTCACTGTGCGATATCACTTTTCAGGACTGATTTACGAAATGACAGTGTACGTGTTCTTAAGGTGGGCTCTCAAAAAGCCTATGTTGCAGATTTGGTGAAAAAATTCCTTAAAATGACTGTTTTACGAGCATGCATTGAGCAGTTCATACCCACACTCATAAGTTCGTGAATTTGTAATATTTGCACTCCATATTTTCAACATTACCATTTTGCCACACCTCCTTATGAGCATTACAGCTGTCATTTTTCACATGTCGCCCAAAATGTGTTTCCCTGCATGTAGCGTACAGTGGTGCAGTTGGTATGTGCAATCAATGTTTGGGACAGATTAAGACAATTACAGTGACACTGTTCATGAGCAGAGGTCTTAAAATGGCTATGTTGAAAATTTGGTGAAAAGATTCCCAAAAATGACTGTTTTAGGAGAGGATGTTGCGCAGTTCCTACGCACTCTCGCAAGTTTGCAAATTTTTAATATTTGAATGCCAGATTTTCAACATTGCCATTTTAATACACTTCCTTATGAGCAGTACAGTTGCCATTTTTCACATCTCACCCAAAATGTGTTTCCGCACATGTAGTGCACAATGGTGCAGTCGGTGTGCAAAAGCAATGTTTGGGACAGGTTAAGAAAATCACAGTGACACTGTTCATGAACAGAGGTCTTAAAATGGCTATGTTGAAAATTTGGTGACAAAACTCCATAAAATGACTGTGTTATGAGTGAGCATTGTGCAGTTTCCATGCACCCTCATAAGTTCATGAATTTGTGATATTTTCAGTCCAGATTTCCGCAAGTGGCATTTTTCCACCTTCCTTATGATCAGTACAGCTGTCATTTTTCACAACATGGCCAAAATGTGTTTTCACACTTTTAGTGCAGAAATGCATGGTCGCTGTGGGAAATCATTGTTTGGGACAGACAAAGAAAATCGCAGTGTCAGGGAGTCACGTGATGCAGAGTACTGTATAGCTGCTTTCTCCAGGAGCTCCGACCACCCTTCCTCCAAAATAGCCTAATTTCTACTCCTGATCTCTTCTGAACTTGCTAGTATAGTGACTGAACGATAGGACGACCTCTTAAACAAAACAGAAGTGTTTATGGAGGCAGAAATGCGTAAAACACCTCCTAAACATACCCCGCCGGCGACGCCAGAGAAGGCCGTGAAAAAATCCAGGGCTTTGCCCTCTCACCAGCCGCAGAGCTCTGACACGGGAACGGGAGAAGAGGAGCCTCTTACCTTAACAAGATTCTTGGAGGAGTTTCAGCCGTTTAAGGCAAAAATGCAAGAAATGGCAAATGAAATAAAAAATCTTACTAGTGCACTGGAGGACAACACCCGAAGAACAGCTGATAACGAAGTAAGAATACAATTGCTGGAAAATAATAAAGAAAGGTTAGACGCTACGCTGACCCAACTAAAACAAAAAGTCACCAAGCTGGAACTAAAAGTAGAAGACCTGGAAGGAAGAAGTCACCACAACAATGCGGTGATCATTGGATTGCCCGAAAAAGCGGAGGGTATGGACCCGGTCAAATTTGTGCAGAGGTTGGTAGAGAAAATAATGGGGCCTTCACCATTTGGGCCCTCATATATAATCGAAAGAGCTCATCGCGCCCTACGCCCACTGCCCCCACCCAATGCTCCACCACGTACTCTAATATTTCGCTTCCTCAACATCAGGAGCGACATCTTTATAACGAAAGCTAGAGAAGCAAAGAATTGTTGGAGGGGGCCAAGATTAGGGTGGCGCAGGATACCACTATCAATCTGGCAAAAAAGAGCTACTTTTCACCCTCTGATAAACAAATTGATTGCAGCAGGCATCAAATTCCGCATGGGATACCCGGTAAAATTCCAAGTACTGATTGGTGAAGAATGGAAGACATTCGAGACGGTGGAAACCACATCATTGGACCTGCAAACTTCGTTCCCTAATTTATTCAGGAATACCTGATAACCGATGACACAACATGGCATTATACAGCTTAAAGTTTTATGTTTGAGGTTTCATGAACTCAAAAGCTGAATTTTCTGTGTGGTCTCTGTAGAAGACATCGGGCTGATTCTTAGGATGTTACGCTTATTTACGTAGTCGAAGATAAGATATCCCGCCTCGAGCTGAGCCAGCATTCCAGCTATATATATGGGGAGTTTGAACAGCCAGCTCCTGTTGTCAAGGGTTGGAAACACAAGAAGTCTACAGGAAACTATATTACTATATTTAACACTCAGAATGAACTCCCTGTTATTTTGGCAGAAGAAGCAGAGAACTCATACAAAAATGCCATTCTTAAGTTGTTGGCTCGGCTCAAACTCGTAGTAGTGCTAAACACCACAGTAGTACTTGGCCCAATGAGAGCCCAGTTACGGACCATACCTACATTATTAAAAGGAAGGATCAGATTTTATGCAACAGAAATAGGGAGCTAACAAACGTTAAGTTATCCTCGCTTAAAAGCACAAATTAAAATTTGTAAGTTTAAACAGTATAGATGTGAACAGTACGAGTCCACTAATTGTTATAGTGGTTCCTTCCAGAGAGCTTCTAGACCAGGTTTAGTATGGGGCTAATATCTGTCTGAAATCATATAAATAGTTCAGTAGAAATGATTGGAGGGTAGAAGAATAGATAATATCAGAGAGGTTTCTCGCCGATGCAAGTGACATATTAATAGCAATATCTGGTGCCCTGTGGAACGCACTGCGCCGAGGCTTTGTAATATTAAACAACTTGCTCTATCTCATTTTGGATGAAGCATTCACAATGTTAGTTGGGAGCTTCAAAGGATTGGTACAGTATGCTCGTCAACTCACTGAAATTCTTTCACTCCCATTAATTATGCGTGAAGGAAAAGTTCAGCTGGCTGTATTTGATGCCACATCTCCCGGTGGAATGGGAGAACTACTGAGTGAAATCGCAGAGTTCAGAAGTATCACCGAAAATCAAAGTAAAAATCTTCACTTTCGCATGCCGCACGTCAAACAAATAATTAAGAAATTGAAAGGTGCACAAAAATCTATAGAACTGCTACAGACCAGATAAACCCTTTCTGCTGTAAAGTTTGGCATTAGACTTTTTGTATTTGGTAAAAATGCTACCGCTGTGAACTGGCTCAGCTACATCCTGGATGGCCATGGAATTAAACATGTAAGGCTGCACGGACAAATGCCAGCAGAAACAAAGCAGGCATATTTAGTGCTTTTCAGAAGGGTTCAAGGGATGTACTTACTTGCGACTAAAGCATAGGCTTCTGTTTAAGTCCTCTAGGTGTCTTGGCTTGAAGTGGGTTTGCTTTTTATGGCCTCATTAGGAAGAAGCACATTCTGCATTTCCCGAATCAGAGGAATGTGCGACCGCGTTACTATTAGCTGGCACATTTAATGATTAGTACAACGTAGAACATTTCGAGGAAAAGCCCAGGATTAGGTGAAAGATGGTACTACAGGGCTTAATAACTTGGCCACAAGAGGGCACCAGACACCACCATTTAGTATACCATTATGTATTAACCAGAGGATCAAGTTATTTTAAAATTAGTTATGACGCTCTCCTCCCGTTATTAAGTATTGTAATAATGTGGGTAATTCCCCAAATGGCCAGATTATTTTATCCTCCGTTCTCTGAACTGCCAAGAATAATAGCGATTAGATCAACTATGTGCGGTTTTGGGGCTCTAGGTCGCCACTATGTGATGCTCTATGTTGGTGGGGTATGGATTACTTGCCTGTAATAGCATTGGGGATTAACCACTGTGCAGGATGGGTAATCAATAGCTATAAGGCAGTATGCATTACTTTTTGTTTTCTTTCCGATCCCTTGAGGTACAAGCTGGAAAATCGATAAATATTTGCTTTTCTAATGCTAAGGAGGTAATGCTATAAGACTCATGGTTGATGGTTGGACAATCCGAAAGTGCCTCAGCTTTGATATAAGGATGGCTATCCAATTGATAGCATATCTCAAAAATCAGCAGGGGTTTAGTATAAACTCTTCCTGATTTATCCAAGAGAACTTTGTTAGGTTTAAGGGAGGATTGGGATAGGCAATTATGGTTAAATAACATAGTTCAATAAGAATAATTAATAAACTGGGTCAATAATTACTGGATAACGGTAAATATATGGATGGAGGGGGGAAGAGTGGGGAGATTGGACCAAGTGGACTGTCATCATGAGCCATGAGAGTAGAGGTGGGTTGGTGGGGGGGGTTTATTGGGTATATTGGGTTTTGGATTTTATATACTGGGGGGGTACACAAGGCCTGCAAATACACCTATGGTGAACGGATAAATATGCAAATATCACATGTTATAAGACTCTACTGGAAATGGGGATGGATGTGGCAATAAAAATGATTACATTGAATGTTAAAGGGGCAAGAGATAAAGTCAAGCAATTTAAAATATTGGAATATATTGAAACAATGAAAGCTAAGATAATATTCCTACAAGAAACACATCTATTACAAGAAGAGAGTAATGCTATGAGGAGACTTCAGATCGGAAAGGTTTTTTCATCACAGGGTACCATGCAGAGCAGAGGAGTTATGTTAATGTTCCACAGATCTTTGCAGTTTGTCCCCATTAAAGTTATCCAGGATAATGAAGGAAGATACATTATTGTTCAGGGCAAGTTACAGGGCAAAATTATATCGCTTGGAGCAATTTATGGGCCTAACTCGGACTCCCAGGATTTTTTCATCAAATTGCTCAAAGTCTTACAACCCTTTGCCCATGTTCACATGGTAATAGCGGGTGACTGCAAAGCGGTACTTGACCCGTCTTCTAGACAGAGCGCTCTAGGGCACAAACATTGGTTACTCCGCTTTCGAGCTTTTAGGAGTTGGTTGACCAATTAGGCCTAGCAGACGTTGAGGGTTCTTCATCCTCAGGAAAAAAGCTGTACATTTGTTTCTTCGTCTCATGGGTCGCTCTCCCGATTAGACTATATTTTGGTATCTCGCAATCTACTCCCTGGGGCTCTCAGTTCAGTAATTGTTGCTGCCCCTCTCTCAGATCACTCAGCTGTAGATTTTATGGTTTTTCTGCCTTCCTTAATCCGGAGAAGTAATAGATGGAAGATTAATAATCAGATGTTGAGAAATCCTAAAACAGCCCAATATCTGTCAGCTCAAATTAAGGAATTTTTCACTTTTAACGTCCCGGGGCAGACCAGGCCGGATATTCTTTGGGGAGCATTCAAAGCATATATGAGAGGAATACTAATTAGCCAGGCAGTGCAAAAAAAGAAAGAAAAAAGAACTGCTATGGAGAGAGCATTAGAGCAAATTAAGATGCTAGAGCAGGAATATCTCAGTACTGCTACTGAAGAGGTGAAAATAAAGCTAATAAAGACAAAGGATACATATCTAAAATTGCTAGGGGAACAGGCAGAACTGGCCATTATCAAAACTAAGGCAAAATATGTAGACCAAGGCGAAAAAGCGGGTAAAATATTGGCCAAGCGTATCTCCCAATTTGAAGCCTCTCGCTTGATAGAGGGTATTTTCTCAGATGAGGAGGGGATTATAAAAACTACCCCTGAAGATATAGCTTTGATCTTTCAGAAGTACTTTTCCGCTCTTTATGCAGACATCCAGGTACCCCTGGCCACAGGGGATATTTCCTCCTTCTTAAATAGATTACCTCTCCCAAATCTCAGTGAATCAGATCAAGCAGGGCTGATTCTGGAGATTACGCAAGAGGAGGTTGAGGCGGCCATTAAAGATCTGGCACTGGATAAAACCCCCGGGCCAGATGGTTTCTCACCCAATTCTATAAAACCTTCGCTACCCAGCTGTCCCCAACTCTCCTCGAACTGTTCCAGTATATTCTAACTGGCAAAAAATAGACTCCTCCTTATGAAGCCCTTATAGTATTAATACTCAAACCTAACAAATCATCGGAGAATCCAGCCAACTATAGGCCAATCTCATTGTTGAATTATGATATTAAAATATTGGCTAAAATATTGGCTGTTCGTAACAACTGGGTAATCCCAAAGTTGATCGGTCCAGAACAAGTGGGTTTTATGAAGGGCAGATCCTCCTCTGATCATTTTAGAACTCTGGCACATGTTCTTTCGGCTTCTGAGGAGACTGAGATACCAATGGCGCTTGGTTTCCTTAGATGCTGAGAAAGCTTCGATAGAGTCCACTGGAACTATCTTTTGAGACTATGTACAAATTTGGTTTCCCGAGAAAGTTCGTGGAATGGATTCGAGCACTGTATACAGATCCCTCAGCTAGGGTTATGTGTAATGGGGCTATTTCGAATGCCTTTAAATTACAAGCTGGTACAAGACAGGGTTGTCCCCTTTCACCATTATTATTTAATTTGTATATGGAACCCCTGATAAGGAGTATAGTGGTATCCCCTTGGATTTCAGCATTAATTTGAGAGGTTGTACAATTAAGGTCACGGCTTACACTGACGATTTACTAATTTATGTCTCAAAACCTGAATACTCCATCCCTAAATTACTGAAGATTATTCAAAATTTCAGCAGACTATCTAATTATAAACTTAACCAAGACAAAACTGTCGTGTACCCCTTAAAAATAGAGTATTTAAACGGTCATAACTATACTTGGTTTAGGCTGGGAATCTAAATCTTTTAGATACTTAGGTCTCTCTGTAACTAATACTCAGGCTAAATCGCATCAGCTCAATCTAGAACTTTTACTCCAAAATATCAAACTTGATCTTAAGAGATGGGCACAACTATCTCTGTCTTTATGGGGAGAATAAATATTATAAAATGAATATATTTCCCAGACTTTTTTACCCCTTATCTATGTTAAATATCTGGATTCCCCTCTCTTGGTTCAAGAAACTTCATGGTGAACTGGCTGATTTTGTATGGGGTCACAAAAAGGCCAGAATGTTGTATTCCAAATTGGCAGCGCCCAAGACTTTTGACGGACTAAGAATGCCTCATTTTGCGCTGTATTTCTGGGCGGCACATTTAAATAAGTATGGGAGATGGATGTGTTATGACAGCACTGCCAGGAATACGGGATATACCCCACTATGGGTTCACTTAGAGCTTAGCCTCATTAAAAGTCTAGATATGAACCCTAAGGCTTTGCTTTATATCCCTCTACGTATGCTCCCTCCATCACTGAAAAAATCACCTGTTGAACTCTCGCTCAGAATACACAACCAGCTATGTAATTTTTTGAAATATGATCACATATGGGATTGGGATCAGCCTGTTTGGGGAAACCCGCACTGGAAGATAGGGTACCAGACTATTAAACAGAACTGGTTGCCTATGTTAGCCGCTTGCTCTATGAAAGATTTCATAAACATGAACGGTAGTGTGATCTCAACAGAGCAGATACTGGGGAAGTTTAATTTGCTCCAAAAAGACATTTTCAAAATATACCAACTGCGCCATGCCCTGATTCAAAGAGTTGGTACCAAGTTGGTTTACTCACTTTGTATTTCCTTTTGGGAAGATCTTAGTACATTTGTTGGTGCCCCACAAGCTATTTCCAAGATTTACTCAACATTGTTTAACTGGCCTTTAAAGATAACTTGGCACCACTTCATATTGGGCCAAAATATTTCCTAACATGTCGGAATTGACGATATCTGGCAAACTTGTCATAAATGGATACAACAAGACCATCTTAGATTAATGTAGTTCAAAATACTGCGAATATTTATTATACACCTCAGAAATTGAAGGATTTAAAATTAGTAAAGGAATCCTTGTGCTATAGATGCAGTAAGGAAGGGGTGATCTTTACATATTTTCTGGTATGCCCTAACATAGCTCCTCTGTGGAACAAAATCAAAAGTAAAACAGACCCGTTATTGGGTTTAGAGGATCTCTTCACTCCGAAGTACGTTTATTAGAGATATGTCGGGTTGCAGGTTAAACAGAGGAAATTCCTATATCCTTGATTGCTGGTGCAGTTAAAAATTGGTATTGAGATATTGGAAGGATCCTCGCTTATTTCATACTCTGAATGGTTGACGAGCCCTTTCCTCTTAGAACTGAGAGGATGATTGCTATACTGCATAATGTGTTACCCCACTTTAAAAAATTTGGTCTCCTCTGGAAGTGTCTTATAAATAGAGAATCTTGGTCCAAAGAAGCCCTTCTTTTTCTTTTTCTGCCTTTGATCCAATTATTATTTGCAGTGCCTTTTTGGGGGTGGAGGGCTGGATGGGGTTGGAGGGATTATGAACTATGTGCTTTCTTTTCTCGCTATAAGTTACCTTGAATGTTGGCTATATCTAACTAATTGCATGTTACCGATTATTTTGGTATTGCTCCCGCAATTGTATGTTTAAAATGTTCAATAAAATATTAATTGCAAAAAAAAAAAAAGAAAATCGCAGTGACACTGTTCATGATCGGAGATCCCAAAATGCCTGTGTTGACAATCTGCTGTAAAAAAATCCTCAAACTAATTACATTTCAAGGGTGCGTTGCACAATTTCTATGCACGCTCATGACTTCACCAGTTTTTTTTTTTATATTTTCACTTCAGATTTTCAACATTGACATTTTTTATACCACCCCATGAACAGTACAGCTGTCATTTGTCACAACCTGTTCGGAATGTGTTTTTGCACCTGTGGTGCTAAATGCCATAGTCGCTGTGCATAAACAGCTTTCGGCCAACAAACTGATATTGCCACTGTTCATGAGGTGGGGGTCACAAAAAAAACATGTTGAAAGTTTGGAGTGAAAATACCAATGAATGCCTGAGGCATTAGGGTTTCGAACCATAACACCCCACCCTGTAGGAAATGACAGGTATCAGGGGTGTGACTTGGGATTCTCGCCTGTAATGCTTATACCATTCCACACCCTGCAGCCAGTGAGAGGCATCGAGATTGTGCCTTGGACTCTTCAGCCCCAAAGTTCACCCCATTCTCCTATACCCTACCCATCTCACCATCTTTCCTGATGGAATGGGGTGTGCATAAGGGTCAAAGATCCCAAGGCACACTGTGACACTTGTCAGTTTCTGAAGGGTAGGGTGTGGTGAAATGGTGTGACCGTTATGCCTGACAACCCAAAGGCACACCCCAATGCCTGTCAGTCTCTGCAGGGAGGTGGTGGGGTTGGCTTCAGTTTAATACTTCACTGCCATTCCTATTATGCAGCTCTATAACTCCTACACTACCAATAACAATGCCAGCAAGTAAACATTCGGCATTGACAAATTCTTGTTTTCTATTAACAGCAATCACCTGTTTCTTCTCTCCAACTCTCAAAAGCAAAAGTAAACCACAAACACATCTGCCAAAACTGTGGAATCTAAACCCATCAATTAACTCATATAGTCCACAACCACAGAATGCTACTTATTCCAGCTCTTGTATCTCACATCATTAACAAGAATTGACCAAAGCATGTCATGTTTTTGTGCTTGTATTTGCTGTGAACATGTTGGACCTAGCAGCATAGCAGTTAAAATAAAATAAAAATTATATATATATATATATATATATATATATATATATATATATATATATATATATATAAAACTATATATATATTTATATACTGTATATTTCAATAGTGAACTTACCATGATTAGGAAATGAAGAGGTTCATACATAATGTTGTGTTGTCTTAGCAGGTCCCTTACTCCCTTTAGAAGAACAGAAGAGATATACTCAGTTATTTGGAGAAAATGGCCACAGCCATTTGTTTATTTATAAATGTACATACAGCAGGTAGGATGATGTAGGATACTGGCACTTGGGTTAATATCCCAGTACTGACACTGTAGTGCAGCATGAGAGGGGTGCTGCACTTCTATGGTGCCGTCTTTCAGATGAGACGTTAAACCGAGGTCCCATCTACCTGGATTGGTGGCAGTTCAGGCGGATGTTAAAGATCCCATGGCACTTATCAAAAAGAGTAGGGGAAATTTTATTGAGAAATAAACATAACATCACTTAAGAAAAATTTCATTACAAAAATATACTTAACACCCAACAAAGACTTGATTTTAAAGAAACCAAACAAACACTGTAATATCATAAGTCTGGAAAGAATTTCCATAAACTAGTGACATAAGTTTTTGAAAACTTCTTTACATCCCTTATTCGAAGTGCGTTCAGCTCAGATGCAACGTAAGACACAATTATTGAATAATCTGTATGATTCTGTTGTAAATAAAAATGACAACGTGTTTGCTATAGAAAATATTGCAAAAGAGCAAAGAAAACATTTAAAGTACTCCTGTGATATTTCTCCCATATTCCTGAATAATCCCCTAACACCAGAGTATTATAAGTTATAGACTGTAAATGAGGCATACACCAATGTATAGCTGCAAATTCCCAAAAATTCTTACTATCATTACAGTCTATAAAAAAATGAATTTGACTTTCTTCTATGTTAATACATTCAGGTCTTAAACAATACCTATCATTCACCGGTTTGTATTTTAAATTTCCCCTAACCCCCAATCTCCCATGGGCTGAAATCCAAACAATATCTCAGATTTTAGACAGAATTCTAGAATCTGTTAATTTATACCGAACATATTTCATGTTCGTTGGGGAACAGTTAGGAAAAATCAAAATTACTTTCTGTAAATCATATACAATAAAATCATAAAAGGATTTCCTATTCAGAGAGCGTAACTTTTGTAGGGGAATTTTCCACTGAAATAGTTTTTTAAAGGTGGAAAGACCATATTTTGGAAGTTCATCTGAAGCCAAAATTTTGGGAGGAAATAATGACCATTTAAAAAGGTATTTATGCCATAATGATTTAACCAAAGTGCAAGGTAAAGAAGCTTTTGCCAAATAAACGGAAAGGAGGAAAACAGAAATATGGAATGAAAAAATAATTGGGTTAATCATCTGCAAGCCTCCATCTCTTTTTAAGATAAGTAAACTCCCTTTTAACTGGATTCAACCTATTTCCCCAAAGTATCTGGAAAAAAATACTATACAGTCTAGTTTCAAAAACTAAAGGTGGGGGGAAAAGATGGCTAATGTAAATGAAGACTGGTAATAAAAATTTCTTTATAATCATCACCCTTTTATGTTTTCCAAACTTCCAATGTTTCCATTGGTTTACCTTCATTTCCCCAATGAAAAGCTGCTTTTCTCAATTATATAGTTCCATATCGTCTGACCCAAACCAAACTCCTAAAATTTTTTGAGGTACGTTTGCTAAGGAAATATTAAAACATTGAGATAAGTCAGGGACAATCTGCCCTAACTGTAAAACAAAACTTTTGTGAATATTGAGAGAGGCTCCTGAGAACTGACCAAAAAAAAATTAAAATCTCTAAGGCTTTTTTTAAAGAAGCTGCATCAGCTAGGAGAAGCGTCACATCATCTGCAAAAGCTGTAACCTTGATGTTATCTAAATGTGGACAAGGAGCTATACCAATTATTGTTTCCTCTAAAATAATGTGCCTAATAACAGGGTCTAAAACAAAAGTGTATAAAAGTGGACTTAGAGGACACCCTTGTCTAACCCCCCTATTAATCTTAACTTTTTTCCCCATATACCCATTCACAATTGGAATAGTAACTGCTTTACTATACAATTGCGATATCCATTGTATGAAAACTTTAGGGACTCCATAAGATGATAGAATAAAATAAAGATAGGAATGACTTACTGTGTCAAAAGCTTTCGACTGATCTAAAGCCGCTACTAATTCTGTTTTATGGAATCTAGTTTTACTAGCAAAAAGTTCTCTAATTAAAAAAAGATTATGCTGGATTTTCCTGTTTTGAATAGCACATGTTTGTGCTGGATGTATCAGAATTTCAGCAATTTTTTCTAAACGATTATGTAAGATTTTTGATAAAATCTTATAATCACTATTTAATAGGCAAATGGGTTACCAATTTGATAAGATTGATTTATCCCCTTTTTTGTAAATAAATTTCATTATGGAAAGAGAAAAATCTTCACAGGATATTTCAGAAAACAAAATTGAATTATATACCAGGGGCAAGAAGAAACCCATATATAATATACATTTTTTATAAAATTCATTTGGGATACCGTCTATCCCAGGAGAAGATCCATTTTTTAGTTGTTTAATTACATCAATCACTTCTTGTGAAGAAATAGGTTTTACCAGAAACTGCAATAAGTTGTCCGGAACTCTGGGCAAATTATGAAAATCCTGTTTTGGAAAGGTATCAGTAGATAATACTGTTGGACATGAAAAACAATCTTGAATATACTGGTGAACAAAATTTAACATATCTAAATCAGCAGTAATCATCTCATTATTTGAATTAAGTAGATCTGTCATTAAAGTATCAGCTAAATGTGTTTTACATGCTTGATAAGGGTCAGACATAGGAGAGTTTTTTGTACCAAATCTGAATTCTAAATCTAATGATTTAGCCCTATCATATTGGAACACTCTCATCTGTTTTTTAATTTCTTTAATTTGAGAGGTATATAGAGAATGGTCACTAGAGGGAAACGACATTAGTTTATATAATTGATTTCTATGTAGTAAATATTGTCTATAATCCGAATTAACTTTAGTCTTGCCCCAGTCTTGGAATAGCTTTTTTATTTCATGTTTTGTATGTAACCACCACTCATAATGAGATGAAAATAAATCTAGAGAGGAGAATTTTGCAGCAAAAAAAAATTCTAATTTAGAAAAATAAACTGAATTTGCTAAAAAGGAAGTATTTAATCTCCACCTTTGTATTACAGTGTACAATTTTGGCGGCAAATTCCTTAATGAAAAAACACAAGATAGTATCAGATGGTCTGAAAATTCTGAAGGTATAACCGAACAAAATGTTGTATGTAAATAATGCGAAATAAAAAACATGTCTATGCGGGTCGCATAGGTATATCTATGATAAGTTTCACCAGCTTGTGGATGTAGACTTCTATATATATCCTGAAGTCCTGCATCTTTAACAATATCAAGGAGAGCATTTGTGTCACAATATATTTTCTTTCCCTACATTCTGAGAATTTTTATATCCAAAGAACAATTAAAATCTCCACCCCATATTATTTGTCTTTTAGTAAATAAAAATGGTTTAATTTCTCAAAAGTTTCATACGGCAAGTTTTAGATTGAGGACCATATATATTAATAAAGCGAAAACAATAGTCTCCCAAAGAACAATCTAGAATTAGAGTTCTACCTGGTTTCAAATCTATTACTTTGGAAACCTTAAAAGACAAATTTCCAAATAGTATGGCAATGCCATCTGCTACTTCTGATCCAAAAGACCAAAAAGATGGCCCACATGTCCACTTTTTTTTTAACAGATTAATCTCACGAAGGGAGGAAAGTCTAATTTCTTGTAAAAAGATAACGTCTAATCTTAGGAAACTTAAGTGAGTAAAGATAGATAACTGCCTCTGAAAAGTTTTAAGACTACACACATTAAAGGAGGCAAACTTTAAGGAAGTCATAGTCTTTATTTAAATACTATTCTTTTGGCTTACTTTCCGTTTTTTTCCTTTTTTTCCTTTCTTATCTTTTGCAAGCTCAGTGGATTTACTCTCCTCATCATCTGTCATAATTTCTGAAATGTGGGAAGTTTCAGATTCCAAATCTGAATCCCTAATCTCCTCTTGAAGGGGTAGAAAAAAATTTTCCGTGGGAAGAGGGCTCATTAGATTCTGCTTCAGTGAAGCCCTTGTAAACCTTCTGTTTTTAACTATTTCAAAAGGGGGTGGCATGAAAGAACTAGAAATTTGTTTATTAGAGGGTTGGAAATTAGACTTTTCAGCTGGGACCTGATGTTCAGCTATCATAGGTGAAACTTCTTTATTCTTATCTGAGTCCGAAGAGATAGACAGAGTAGCAAGTATGGAAGGATTTGAAAGAACAGGCTCATTTGGGCTTCTGTTTTTTGATTGGGCTTTACGTAACAGCCCGTCATGATCTAAACCGCCAGGGCAATTACGTCTAGCCCAGGGGCACTGATGAAATGCATGCCCTTTTTCCCCACATAAATTGCATTGAAAAATGTTTGTGCACATGTCTACTGAGTGACCAAATCCACCACATAACGGGCATTTTAAAATGTCACAAACACTACTAATATGTGTTCGATCCCCACACTTGTAACAGGCCTTTGGTTGTCCCCCATAGAAACATACTCCTCTATCTTTGCCTAAAAAGAAACTATTTGGTAAATGAACAATCTCTGAATTAACTTGGAAAAGTTTAACTTTAAATTTCCATCCTCCTGTCCAAATTCCTTCTATATCTAATATCGCTTCTGGGGGACCTAAAACTTCACACTTCGACTGGAGCCAATGATAAATATTGCTCACGTTAACTCCTTCATTTCTAAACATAATTGTGACAAATCTAATCAGAGGCCTAGTCAATGGAATGGCAAAAAAAGGCGACCATAAAGGGGTATTTTTTTGTAATGCATATTTCTCCCAGAATTTTTCCATGTGAGCATTAGTTTGAAAACTAATGTCAAATGAGTCTTCTCCTGAAATATGAATTAAGGCATAAATATCTTTAGCACAAAATCCCATTGAAGTTTTCAGTAGTTGCTTAAAAATATAATATCTGTCTGGATGTTCCTGAAGGCCCCCTTTATATTTTAACCTCACAGCGTTGCGACGTGGTGCTTGTTCTAATTTATTTTTAAATAAATCAGACATTGCAGGCTTTTTGCTTTGTTCCTGTATTTCAGAGTCTATGCTAGTAGGTTTCGTTGTTTCAGTGCTAAAACCTGCTGCAGAGGTACTTGGCTTAGCAAAAGCCAAAATACTCTCTCCACCCTCCCCTTTATTACTGTTAATAGAAGAAATATTATGCACATTTCCAGTACCTGAGCTCAGTGTTTGAGGGTCGGTGGCATGCATGATTGGTGAAGCCGTCCATGAAAAGTCCGGAATCCATTTCCCTGAATCCAAGTGCTTCCATCCCACTTCCGTCAGCGCTACCTCCTCTGACCAGTCTTTTGTATTGCTGCTTTGGCCTTCCTCGGCTAGCCCAAATTGTCGTCGCACTATATGTGATGCGAGCAGTCCGTCACTGGAATCACTCCTCCTGGAAACCTCTCCCTGAAGACCCGGTTCCTTTCACGGGTCCAAATCTTTGTTGCACTCTAAGTCAACGTTCTTCATCGGCGCTGATTTTGACTCCACAACCACAGGTAAATCAAAACTTTTAACCTGCTCTTTGTTACAAGCTGAAATATTACCAGCCGAAACCGGATAGTCAACTGCTTCCTCCGGTGCTGTTTCCAGCTGACTGCTACCCTTCTTTTCAGCGCGTTCTCCCGATAAATTCACAACCAGTTCTTCTTCAGATATCGTGCTCACTCCAACCTCCATCTCTACTCGGTGTTCCAAATCGTCTGCCATTCTGCTGTGTGACGTCAGAAAAGCTCCCTACCAGCCACTGACCAGCAGCCAGTAGGGGAATTTCCCCTGTGTGCTGGCCAAATTTCCCTCATTCACTAAAAATACCACCAACAGCTCATCTGGTTCAAGGTCAGTTGGCATTCATCTGTATCCCCCTCCCCTTGGGCGTGCCTGAAAATAGGCAGGATTTGTCTAGTGCACTTACCCGGTCAACAAAAACAAAATAAAAAAATTAAATGTGCACAGCTCTGTAGTGTCAGCAAGCCTTTTTAGGATGATCAAAACTATGAACTGGTCTGTCCATCAACATCATAGGGGGCCGTCCGGCAGACCCACCATTTTTAACATGTCAAGACCTCCAGAGAAACTATCGCCTATGAGGCATAAGGGGTGGCTCTTGAGCGATGTGCCATGTGCACCTATCCATCAGAGGGGGCTACACACGCAGGACAAAACCAAAAAGAGACTATTCCTTGACTGGCTGGTAGGACTTCTAGGCCTTGCCTTCTGTCAGATTCAGAAGAAACCCATCGGTGTCAGTAGCTGGTTCCTCCATTACCCCATTTGTACACTACTTGTGTAACAACCATGTCACCACAGGATGACTACAGTCCATTCCCTCAAAGCAAGCCATGGTAGCAGTTCTTTCATATCTGCTAAAAACCCATCACTTCCTAAGTTAGACAGATGCGACCCATCCTTAGCAGTAGTAGTAGTAAAACATTTATTCATTTGTATACAAAAATGAATTGGATATCTCCACTGAGTCGAGGCTCATTTCCAGTGAGGTCCAGATGCTGAAAGTACCAGTTACTCTTACTTATAATATACATTAACTTATATATCAAAATACATACAGTACATACATCTATGCAATAAAATTACACTATATTCCTAGAATACAGCTGTAGTAATTTGGTCATGATTTTGTCGTGTCATAGCACCATGCCACCTACTGAGCCCATAAAGTTGCTCATTGACATGTTAATGATACTGTGAGCTTTCTCCATTGCTGCAGGATTCTTTGCAGGTCACCATTTCTGATGTTGTACAATGTGTGACCACATCAACACTACCCCCGGCCAGGTACTCCATAAGACTTGCAGGTCATCTTTCATCTGGCAAAGCAAACCCGGTGACTTAACTAGCCCTAAGTCATTGTCCACCAAATGGATTACTAACACTCCTGAGGGCCACACAAATGCACTTTAGCCATAACCCATGGAAGGAAGTTGCACTACCTGCTCCCCAGGGCCCCATACAATGCACCTGCTGCGCTCTGCCTGGCCCTTCTGCCTACTCAATGAATAAATTAGTGTCCACAAATCCATACCTGCTTTGTCTGTAATTTTCCAACTGCCCATAAACAAACAATAATTAAACCAAATGAGGATGCACATGCCCTCAAAGGCCTGTGACCTCCATCACCCCAAGGCCTATATGTGGGTGTCTGACTACCCTTCTGTTTTCACATTAATGGCTGTACCAATGCAAAAAGAATAAATATTGAACTCAGCTGATATCAACTCCAACACCTTCATGACCCTGCCGAGGATGTATCAGGATTGAAATACTGTCATGGGGTTCCATCCCCATTTCAGAAGAATGCACCCTCACCCTTAGGCCTCTGGCTTTGTACATCTACAGTTCTGACTTGACATCACATTTTGTCCCTGCGGGTGCCCTCAAGCTGCGCCAGCAACTCAGTTCTACTGGATCCATTTTGCTCTTCCAGATCTGCACAAATACCCACTCGGTTGCCAAGGCCACCTCTTCATATATTGCTCCTGTAAAAAAGCTTTCAGCTTAGTGTGCTATACCTGGTTAAACAACTAAATAAAAAAAAAAATATGTCAAGACAACCTCTTCCCTAGCCATCTTATTCGGCTGCACCAATACCTAAACTTGGAATGCTCCACAAAAGGCCACAAAAAAGGCTTCTTATGGGGATGAGCACACCTGCACAAATTCTCCCCAAACCTGTTCCAGCAGTCCTGGGCTAATTGAATGTCAGCAGTAAACCTTCTTTGGGTGTTTCACATGCCCAGCCATGTAACTACTTGCCAAGCCAAAATGCCCGTGTGTGTGTTCCTCAGACAAAATTACCTTGGAAAACCAGGCTATCCCTGCCAGGTGTTGCCCCACTACCTCTGGTGTGAAGCTGTTCCACTTTTTCTGAACAGTATACTGGCATAGATAGTCTACTGGTATTGGCCACACTTTTGTCCACCCTTGGGCCTGCTGTATACTCTAGAAATCCTCAACAACTCCCACCCTTCCAACTATCATGCCCAGAGCTAACAAGTTCCTGATTAGCCCCCAAGCTTCTGGCTCACCAATTCCCACAAGAAGACTGGACTTCCCTTGGGTGCTCCTCCACTTTGGACCACAGTTCCTGGAACCTCTTCCACTGTAAATGAGAAAGAGCATCAGCAATATTATTATCAACCCCAGTCACATGCATCACCTTAAATTTAATGACTGGTACTTCAGAACAAACACTCTCATGAGGTCCCCCATTGGCTCTTTGCAACTAGCTGCCTATTAATGGTGTGCACTGCTCCCATGTTGACCATCCAGAAGATGACCTTACTGTTCCAGAACTGGTTGCCACACACCCACAGAGCCACCACTATTGGAAAATTTCAACAGGGTGACATTTATTTGTCAAAACTGCTTTCTGTCAGCTTAATAGCCACAGTTCTGTGCACTATGCTCCTTGGAACTATGCACTAAGCAGAAGCCCCCAGATATGTCAGTGTAAAGCTCTATTTCTTGGCTGGTAGTGAGCGTCAGCCAGATCGACACTCCACTATAATAATTTGAAAAGGTCATCCATACCACCAGATCCTTTTTCATGCTCAGTCATCCAGATCCTGTGATGAGGTTTACAGCATCTGGCCCTACCTTTGCCATTCTGCACAGGAAAGTCCTCCCCATCAGAATTACCTTGCACACAAAATTTAGGTTACCAATAGTTGCTGCCATTAACCCTAGGTTATCTTGCATGCCCCTGCCATTCTGGTCAATAATTCCCACAAGGTCTGCACCCCTCTCTGTAGGTAATTGAAAAACTATAGCCTGTGTGTCAATCTCAATGCCCAAGAAGAACATAACGGTGCAAGGCCCATTAGTCTTGGCCTTCACCAATGGCACACCAAAGTCTGTACACACCTCCTGAAACACCTTCAGGAGTCACCCACATTCCCCCAGAGCTAGCCTTTCCTATAAACAGGAAGTCATTCAAGTAATGGACCACCTTCATCCATTTCATTTTGTTTGTTACTATTCAATGCAAATAGGTGCTGCATCACTCAAACACCATGCACATCACTACACACCCATGGGCATGCTACTGTCCACATAGCACAGCCCCTGTCCTCTTTGTGAAGTAGCAAGAGATAAAATG
Organism: Neoceratodus forsteri; assembly: GCA_016271365.2. Taxonomy (NCBI): domain Eukaryota; kingdom Metazoa; phylum Chordata; order Ceratodontiformes; family Ceratodontidae; genus Neoceratodus; species Neoceratodus forsteri. The sequence continues at coordinate 84,643,960 of CM057453.1, forward strand.
AGGACTCTGTTTCTGCCTTTGCCAACAAGGCCTCTTTTTCTGCCACTCTGACCACCTTGACAGCTCTGTCAAATAGTGCATAAGAGACCACAGTGTAGCATGTGTAAGTGTAGTTATTGACAGACTTCCCTTCGAGTAAGACAGAGGTTTATCATCCTGAACTCACCTGGTGCCTTCTTGGGAACCAGCTCAATCAGGGATACTTGCAAGCATGGTATCACTAAACCCAAGCATGTGAGCAGCTGTCATTTATAAAAAAAAAATTGGGCATCTGGTAGGGTGTGTGTGTGGGGGAAGGGGTAGAGGTGAGTACAAAGTTTAGAGGTCAGTGAGCAGTTGCATAGTCAAGACCAGAACTGATCATGTGTCCGTCAGCGAGTGTAAGTGCATCTATGTGTTTTCACTGAAATGATCCAGCACGGGGTCATAATGTCACCGATGAAATCACGCACATCAAGACCATGCATGTACAAACGCGTGCGGCAACACAGCGGCAGCTCATAATGCCAACAGCAACATGATTACTGCACACCCGAAAGGTCTTATTTTGTTTTGTGGGGGCTTATCCGCCCACCACCCCAGAACTATTATAACCAGCTCCGAGGGGGTGTGGACAAAGGGGCAAGAGGAAAAGCCCTATCCGCACTTGTCCACAGTGCACCTTAACTCATAAAATAAAAAGATTCTCTAGCAGGGACTCAAACCCTCATCCTCCCAACCCACCCACTGCAGGGTCCATGCTCTAGCCACTCCACCACAGGAGCAGCTCGACTGAGCACTTGACCGGGAGTGCTTACATGCACTTCCTCTTCCATGGAGAGTGTCAGGGGGTAGCAATACTTTCATATCGCTGTTATTCCTCTATTGCTCTAAACCCGCACATGCTACTGTCAGTGTGGCTCTTCATGCATGGTTTAGTGCACAAGATTATGACCCAGTACCAGAGATTCAGTATACTTAAACAAAAAAAGAACCAAAAAAAAGCCATGTAGAGTGTGTCCTTCACCATACACTATATAAAATAGTGTATAGGAGCCAAACACCAAGAAACATTATTTTTCCTCCTTGTAGTTACCATGTCAACAAACAGACCTTCAGAACTTCACTTTTGAGGTCCTCGCCATCGTGGTAGCCACTCAGTGGAAGAATAGTCTTGTGTATGGGCTCCCATACACTATTCCATATATGCAGTTTCAGAAACAAATCCACAAAATGCTTTCAGAATTTTCCAGAATTACCCAAAACATTCTGAAAATCATTTTCTAAGCTGAATTGAAACCCTTGCTGAATTCCAAAGGCAGAACTCTGCATTCAGCACAGAACTTCTGTTGCATTTATCTTTTGACTGGCATTGCTAAACACCTTCTGCTTGAACTACAGTGGAGCCATTGTACTACAGTATCTCTGGGCTGTACACCTATAAATACAAATGCTTTCATTTTCTAGTCCCTTAAGAATTACACTAACTCCATAAGTCTGACTTCCACAGTGTACCTGTTTAATTCGATTACTCTTTATTATCTTTGCTACTTCTTACAGTTTTCTAAAATTGGACTTCTTTTTTTGGCCACTATGTCCTAAACCTTGTTGTACTGTAGAGGGAAAGTAGACAAAATTGACAGTGTACAAAGGAAGCCAACTAGGGTAATTATGGGTCTTCATGATAAAGAATGCAATGACAGTTTTGGAGAGTTGAGAATTTTTTCTGCCATGGAACATACTGGGCAAGACAATGAGGTGACACAATAACTATATAAAGAATTTTAAAGGATATTCAAAGGATGTAGTGTGGCATTTCTGAGAAACGTTATGCTGTGGAAGGACTTGAGAGAATGGGATAAGCCTAACAATGGGAGGATTCAATAGTAGTAGAAAATTACTTTATTTTTATACAGGATAAAACTGTTAGGACCTGAAGGCCCTGTTAACAAAGTTGTCTTGTTGTCTTCAGGCTAAGAAAAAGAACACACTTCTTCACAAAGTTACACAGTGCTGGAATTCACCATGAGACTCTACTGTAAATGCAAAAAGTATTGCACTCTTTGCAGTGGGACTAGATGTATTTTTGGGAGAGCCAGAAATTGTTGGTTACACTTGAGTGAGCTGTAGGACCGACTGAATAAGCTATGTCTCCCTGTCTCCTACATATATGAATATATGACTGTGCCAACAGAAAAAGGCCATTGTGGTTTAACATGTCTGCTCAAGGTTGCAGACAGCACATTATCTATTGATGGATCTGCCCCCTCCTCATTATACACTTCTACCTCCCCATTGTTAATCCCCTTCTTCAAGTACTCCACCCCCTACAAGCAACCTTCCCCATTACTCTATCATAGCCTCTCTTGAACCTATCCATAGTCTTCAGGGAGACAACTTCTTCCAGCAGCTCATTCCATTTGACCACCACCCTTTCTGTAAAAAAAGAGTCTCCTCATTTCACTCTTAATTCTTCCCCCACCAGCTTGGAGCAGTGCTTCCTAGCAGTCCTGTTCCCAGTAAGGTTGAAGACATTCTTAGAATTAACTTTATTGAATCCGTTATGGTATTTGAAGGTTTTGATTATGTCACCCCTTTTTCTTCTGTCCTCCAAGGAGTACAAGTTGAGATTTCTGAGTTTCTCCTTGTGTGACCTACCTTTCCGTATCTGGGTAATGTTAGTTGTCCTTCTCTGGACCATTTCCTGTAAGGTAATGTCTTTCTTTATGTATGGGCTCCAGTACTGCACACTGAATTCAAGATGTGGCCAAATCAGTGATCCGTACAGTAGCAGAATGAATTCTGCTCTTCTGCTGGTTATACCCCTGGCTATACAGCCCAGAATATGATTCACTTTGGCTGCTACTGTCCTGCATAGTGCAAAGTGCTTTAGGTCCCTCATGATGGTCACACCCAAATCCTTCTCCTCTGACTTGGTAACTTGCACACTTCCCATCCAGTATTTGGCCTTCAGGTTCTTTGACCCCAAGTTTGTTACCTTACGCATTTTGACATTGAATCCCAGTTGCTAAATACATAGCCACCACTTCACTTTGGCCAGATCTTCCCTTAGGTCTAGTCTCCTCTCTTCTATGTCCACTCTCCCACAAAGCTTTGTGTTGTCTGCAAACAGACATATCTTACATTTTATCCCTTCTGCAGTGTTTCTGATGAAGATGCTAAAACCAAGCACTGAGCCCTGTGAGACCCTGCTGGTGACTAGTCTAGCCTCCAAGAACCCCCCCATCACTACCTCTGACTTCCATCTTTCAGCCAGTTTCTAATCCACATAACCCAGTTCTGCCCCTACCCCAGGTTCTCCAGCTTCCTGATTAACCCCCCATGGGGAACAGAGTCAAAGGCCTTCCTGAAATGTAGATACAGTGCCCAATGTCTGACCCCTGTCCACTGTCCTGGTTAACCTGTGAAAGAAATCAGTCAGGTTGGTCAGACAGGACTGCACTGACACAGACCCATGCTGCATCTCATCTTGGAGCTCATTGACACAAGGTATGGGTCTTGATAACTCCAAAGAAGCAGAGACCAGAGACAGGAATTCAGGCTGTGACTTCAATAAGATCTTGAGGACTATTTATTTGATAACCAAATCATGAACTTCAAGGAAAATAAAAAAAAAAGAAAATTAAAAAAAAAGCACTTTGTTAAGTAAAAGTACAAAAGAAATCCTAGCTCACCAAGAGCTTTTAGGAAACAACTCTCAGATAGGGTGGAAAAGGCTTACTTCACTTTCCCACCAACATCTATGTAAATTTACCAAAAACAGAGATACTCTCTCCCCCAACATCTCTGTTGTAAATGAGCACTGAAGCTCTTTAAATATTCCTTTGACCAGGCACAAATGGTCAGCTGACTAGTTTGATCCTCCCATATTCTAAATTAATAACAAAACCTACTCTAATACAATATGTTGGGAGATCAAACATAGCCACTTCTTGAATACTAAAGTTTAATGAAGCAAGAGACTTGTAATATTCCTTTATTATGACTGTTAAACCCTACAATGCAGCATAACTACATAAGGGCTCATTATTCTAAAAAGGGTTCCACCCACAAGGTGGAGTCAAGTCAAGGTTGCACCCTATAAATAAGCTTTACATTGGGCTGTTGCCCTCCTAATGTCAGACCTATCTTCAAGCTGAACACTGAGCTCTAGGTAAGAACTCATTTGAACAGAGTACTATGAGTTGCCAAGAAAAGTAAAGAAACAGCAGGGTTAAGCTTTAGCTGTTGTTTATAATTTCTCTACCTTAATCTTTTATTGAAGGGCTTTGGGGATATTTCAAGGATGGGGGTTTAGTTTCCCGCATTTTCCCAGCATTAAATAAATATTTAGGGAAAGCAGTCTACTCGCCAATACCTCAGCGGTTTTCATAGCCATGCATTCTGAATGAAAAGGGGAAACCACGATGCTGTCTGGCAGTCACGAAGTACCCACAAAAAAAAAGGCATACCAGCTATCTTTATCTCTGTCCCTATTCTTTCAAGACCAAGAGGGACAGAAAACTGCAAGGGCTTACTCTTTATTTCTAAAACAGAGTTGCGAGCACAAAGCGAGTGCTCGGAGGACTTAGTCTTCCATTTCAGGGCACAGGAATGAGGCAATTATTAGAAACAAGTGCCTTTACAATGGAAAACTTAATACAACACTCAGGTTTTTTTTTAACCATATGAACAGGGCTATACAAACAGTGGCAGGCATACTGCCAAATCTGCAGAGACAGAGAGAGCTAATGTCCTTGTCCCCAGACCTACGATCTGGCACTTTACAGTATTTACAGCATTTAAAGTGCGAATAGCAATTATTCTTTCACACTATGGTGAAAGAAGTCAGCTGGTGGTCTTGCCTTATGACAATCTGGGGAATACTTTATTTTAAGGGGGTATAATACTGCTCACTGTTCTCAAACTCCCAAAGGAAATAACTCTCTCCCTCCCCAGGATCTTGAGGCAAAGGAAAAGGAATACAGCGGGGAAGATAAAGTAAGGAATTATGATAGGAGGCCACCCTATCATAACATCAGAAGGAAAAAAAAGAGTTAGTTAAGGAAAGAAAAGACTGCAGCAGCAGAATAGTTTTATTTTAAAAAAGGGGGGATTTTTAGAGGAAGATGGACATGCCTCAAGATTCTGCCTAGATGAAAGCACAATGCAAAACTGCCACATACCCCCACGGTTAAGCAAAAACCTGCATTAGGTTTCTAAGACAACCTACCTTAACCCAACAGGTAGGATGGAGTTCCAGCCCTCCCTCACTATAGAACTCCACCCCAGGGTCCCAACAAAAAAAAAAAAATAGAAAATATAATTATACATTTATAATATATTTTCATACAGTGTCACTCTCATTACCCTGGGCTGTCATGTTATTCTCATGCATCATCTATAATATTTTAATGCCTGGAGAGATAATCTGCATTTGCATGAGCGTTACCTGCTCTATGTTGTACAGTGAAATCAAATGGTTGACATGCCAAGTACCATCGCATTATTCTATTGTTTTTGTCTTTCATTTGAGACAGAAAGCACAAAGGATTATGGTCTGTGATAAGAACGAAGGGGCACCCCAAAGATAAAAACGTTGGGATTCAATTGCCCCTTTGGCTGCTAAGCATTCGAGTTCCACTGTACTATATTTTTGTTCTCTAGGGTGTAATTTCCTTGATATGTAAACTACTGGATGTTCCTCACCATTAATTGTTTGACTCAGTACTGCCCCTATACCTGTACCTGAAGCATCAGTATGTACCTCAAAGGGATACTTGAAGTTGGGGCTTTTAAGGACTGGAGAAGAACATAGAGCTGCTTTAATGGCTATGAAGGCTTGCTCACATCCCTCGGACCATTTCACACAATTTCCACGTTTCTTTTTCATTAGATCTGTTAGAGGTGTTGCTATTGTAGAAAAGTTAGGAATGAAGCGCCTATAGTACCTGGCCAATCCTAGAAATGCTCTAACCTGATTTTTTGTGGTTGGCCTAGGTCTACAGGCTACTGCCTCTGCTTTGCCAATCTGAGGTCTAATGAGTCCATTACCCAGTAGAAATCCCAGATATTTCATGTCATACATGGCCAGGGCACATTTTGTTAGATTTATTGTCATCCCTGCTGTTTTGATTGCTTCAATAACAGTCTGAAGATATCTCATATGGGACTCCCAACCTTTACTAAAAATAACTTCTTCGTCTAGATAGGCTGTGCAAAAAGTTGTGTATGGTGCCAAGATATGGTCCATATAATGCTGGAAGGTGGCAGGAGCCCCATGTAGACCAAAAGGCATTGTACGGAATTGGTAGAATCCCTTGGTGGTACTAAAGGCAGTTTTTTCTTTATCTGTCTTTGACAAGAGAATCTGCCAATAACCTTTTGTCAGATCTAAAGTTGATATATACTTTGCGTTTCCTATTTTGTCAATGATATCATCAACCCTTGGCATGGGGTAGGCATCGAACTGGGCAACTTGATTAAACCCCTAAAGTCAAGACATAGTCGAATGCCCCCTCCTTCTTTGGTACCACCACCACTGGGGATCCCCATGCACTGTTAGGTGGTTCTATTATACCAAGGGAGAGCAATTTCTTTACTTCATTCTGTACCTCCTCCCTAACTCTTTCTGGGAGTCTATGTGGTCTCTTTCTTATTGGGCTGGAATGGCAATGAATGTGATATTCTACATCTTTGGCTTTACCTGGTGTACTGATAAATATATTATCATATAGCTGTATTAGTCTATGCATCTCCTTCTGTTGTGTCTGATTTAAATCAGGATTAATAAATATATCCTGAGGCCCTTTTGAACACTCTAGACATCCAAAAGCTAGTTCAAAATCAGTTTCCTAAGTTTTGGGGAGTTCCATCAGACTATTATCTTCCTTTGTTCTATCATACCATTTTGTTAGTAAATTCATATGGTATATTTTCTTCCAGGTCTAATGTCAGGGGTGGCAATTTCATAATTTACCAGACCAGTTTGTCACAGAACTTGATATGGTCCTTGCCATTTCATCAATAATTTGTTACTGGAAGAGGGTAATAGTAATAGTAATTTTCCCCCATCTGGAACTTTTTTTCACCCTTCATCCCTTGATCATACTTTTGTTTCTGTGTCTGTTGAGCATGCACACTGTTCTCATGGGCCTTCTGTACATAATGAACTAACCTGTGGCACAATTATGTCATACACTTAGCTATACTAGTATCTTTCATTTCCTTATTTCCTTCCCATAGTTCTTTTACCACATCTAGTGGTCCTCTTGGGTTTCTTCCGTATAATAGGGAGAAAGGAGAATACCCTGTGGAGGCCTGTGGTACCTCCCAATAGGCAAATAAAAAAATGGCAAGAGTTTATCCCAATTAGTCCCTTCTTCTTGTAAAAACTTCATTATCATCTGTTTAAGGGTTTGATTAAAACGTTCCACAAGTCCATCGGTTTGGGGATGGTAGGGGGATGTTCATACCGCTACTACTCCCAATAACCGATAGAGTTCTTTTAATAGAGCAGCATTAAAATTACTCCCTTGGTCAGATAATATTTCTTTGGGGATCCCTACCCTGCTGAACACCTTAATTAGCTCTTCAGCTATTCTTTTGGTGGTGACTGTACGTAGTGGAATGGCTTCAGGGTATTTTGTCGCTAAGTCACATATTATCAATATGAAGTGATTCCCACTTGTGCTCTTTGTTAATGGTCCCATAATGCCTATTCCAATTCTTTCAAAGGGAGTGTCTAGCAAGGGTATGGGTATCATAGGTACCATTTCCTTTCACCTCACCTCTCTGATATGCTGACACGCTACACAACTTTGGCAATAGTTAGCCACCTCATTATGAATTCCTGGCCAGTAAAATCTGTGTAGTAATCTACTAAGAGTTCAGTCCCACCCTGCATGTCCTGCCAAAGGGATGTCATGGGCTAAATGAATTAAATTATTTCTGTGTGTTAAAGGGACTACCAACTGTTCCACCTGTTCCCCTGTATCTCCCTTTTTGCATATCCTATATAATATTCCATTTTGTATAATCAGTTTAGGGTTACCTGGCACAGAGTCCTTCCCTACCTGTTGAAATAATGGTAGTAGAGAGATATCCTTAATTTGTTCTTTAGAAGTATCACAATCTATAAAAATGGAAGATGCAGGGTCAACTAGTTCACAGTGTTCTTCTCTCCATTTCTGTTTTAATTTCCTTTTATCATTCTTTGATTTTCTGTCCTTACCAGGTTGCTCAAAACATATATTCCTGAAAAGTAAACACTTCTTCTAAGGATTGTAGCTGTTGTTGTTGCGATCTAGTGGTGACTGTAGCCATGCACTCCCTATTGTCCAGCAACCGTTTAAATTCAAGATAGTCATGACTAATTAAGATTGGTACTGGTAACTGAGGAACAAGGACTGCAGTTACCTCTGCACAATTCCCATCTACTGTCACATCAATTTTTACTGGAGGATATTGATGGGCGTCCCCATGTTCACACACTACATGCATATCAGGCCCTGATCATAAATTTTCTCTGGTGGGTAATACTTCAGGTCTTATCAGTGTATTCTTACTGCCTGAATCAATCAGTCCCATCACCTTTTGCTCACCCAGTTCTACGGTGGTCAAAAAATAACCTGTATTCAATAATGCTAAATGGGTGTTATCCAATCGTTTCCTAGTACAGTACCTGGCTATATGACCTTTATCTTGGCTATTCCTACATACAATATCTGTGGGAAAAGATTTCTTTTTAAAGTCATTATTAATGTCTTTTTTAAAGTCCGATGTAGTAACCACACTGGGCCTTACCCCAGTTATGGTTTATCCTGTTGGTGCCTCCTGGGACCAAGGATTCACCTTCTGATATGGCTGATGTGCAGTTAAAAAGTCTTCAGCCAAGAAAATAGCTTTTTCTGCAGTCTTGGGCTTGTGTTCTTTCACCCATATTTGTACCTCATGGGGTAGGATCTGCAAAAACTGTTCCACCACAAAGGTTTCCATGATGGCTGTGTTTGATTTTCCCTCTGGTTAGATCCATTTCCAACAGAGCTCCCTCAACCGGGTAAAGGTTTCCCTTGGATTATCTTGGGGATGGTATTTTGAGGTATGGAATCCTTGTCGGTATGTCTCTGTACTAATTTCGTATCATTTTAGAATCTCAGTTTTTACTAGATCATAGTTATCAGCATTTTATCCATGTGGCTATATGCTAATTGTGCTCTTCCAGTGAGATAGGGGGCTAGACGCACTACCCATTGGTTCTGGGGCCAGTTACAAGCTTGAGACACTCGTTCAAAAGTTGTTAAATAAGCCTCAACATTGTTTGTGTTAGTCATTTTTGTTAATTTAATGTCTCTAGGGTTGGAGGCACTACCATGTCCACTAGCCCCTGTAGTTGTCCCCATTTGTTGTAACAGTTTAACAGTTTCTGCCGACCTTATTTCCTGTTGTCTCAGTTCCCTCCATCTCTCCTGTGCTTCTCGAGCATGTTGTTTCTCCATTTCCATCTACCGGATGGCCAACCAATGTACCAAACTCATTAAATCCTCTGGAAGTTCTTCTCTAGGAGCTTTCTGGTACAACTCCTCCTCCGTCTCTTCCTCACTTTGTAATTCTACATTAGCTATGGGCTCCTTCATCTGGGCAGCTGGGTCTAGGCCTGGGTGCTAGGGCTCTCCTGTAATGGCCATCTGTATTCTGGTTATCATCCCAGTATTCTTTTCCTCTGCTCCGGATGCAACCTCTGCACTCGAGATATCAGGGTACCTGGTCAGATTCCCAACTGGTCTCTCACTTTATTCCTTAGACAACCAGTTAATCCCTCTGCTGAGACCACTTTGACACAAGGTGTGGTTCTTGATAACTCCAAAGAAGCAGAGACCAGAGACAGGAATTCAGGTTATGACCTCAATAAGATCTTAAGGACTATTTATTTGATAACCAAATCATGAACTTCAAGGAAAATTAAAAATAAAAATAAAAAAAAATCACTTTGTTAAATAAAAATACAAAAGAAATCCTAGCTCACCAAGAGCTTTTAGGAAACAACTCTCAGGTAGGGTGGAAAAGGCTTACTTCGATTTCCCACCAACATCTATGTAAATTCACCAAAGACAGAGATACTTTCTCCCCAATGTCTCTGATGTAAATGAGCACTGAAGCTCTTTAAATATTCTTTTGACCAGGCACAAATGGTCAGCTGACTAGTTTGATCCTCCCCTATTCTAAATTAATAACAAAATCTACTCTAATACAATATGTTGGGGGATCAAACGTAGCCACTTCTTGAATACTAAAGTTTAATGAAGCAAGAGATTTGTAATATTCCCTTATTATGACTGTTAAACCCTACAATGCAGCATAAATACATAAGGGCATACATAAGGGCTCATTATTCTAAAAAGGGTTCCACCCACAAGGTGGAGTCAAGTCAAGGTTGCACCCTATAAATAAGCTTTACATTGGGCTGTTGCCCTCCTAATGTCAGACCTATCTTCAAGCTGAACACTGAGCTCTAGGTAAGAACTCATTTGAACAGCGTACTATGAGTTGCCAAGAAAAGTAAAGAAACAGCAGGGTTAAGCTTTAGCTGTTGTTTATAAATTCTCTACCTTAATCTTTTATTGAAGGGCTTTGGGGATATTTCAAGGAGGGGGGTTTAGTTTCCCGCATTTGCCCTGCATTAAATAAATATTTAGGGAAAGCAGTCTACTCTCCGATACCTCAGCAGTTTTCATAGCCATGCATTCTGAATGAAAAGGGGAAACCACGATGCTGTCTGGCAGTCATGAAGTACACACACAAAAAAAGGCATACCAGCTATCTTTCTCTCTGTCCCTATTCTTTCAAGTCCTAGAGGGACAGAAAACTACAAGGGCCTGCTCTTTATTTCTAAAATGGAGTTGCGAGCACAAAGGGCATTCTTGGAGGACTTCCTCTTCCATTTCAGGGCACAGGAATGAGGCAATTATTAGAAACAAGCACCTTTACAATGTGAAACTTAATACAACACTAAGTTTTTTTTTAAGCATACAAACGAGGGTATACAAACAGCGGCAGGTGTACTGCCGAATCTGCAGAGACAGAGGGAGCTAACGTCCTTGTCCCCAAACCTACGATCTGGCACTTTACAGTATTTACAGCATTTAAAGTGCGAATAGCAATTATTCTTTCACACTGATGAAATGAAGTCGGCTGGTGGTCTTGCCTTATGACAAACTGGGGAATACTTTATTTTAAGGGGGTATAATACTGCTCACTATTCTCAAACTCCCAGAGCAAATAACTCTCTCCCTCCCCTCCCCAGGATCTTGAGGCAAAGGAAAAGGAATACAGCGGGGAAGATAAAGTAAGGAATTATAATAGGAGGCCATCCTATTATAACGTGAGAAGGAAAAAGAAAGAGTTAGTTAAGGAAAGAAAAGACTGCTGCAGCAGAATAGTTTTATTTTAAAAAAGGGGATGTTTAGAGGAAGAAGGACATGCCTCAAGATTCTGCCTAGATGAAAGCACAATGCAAAACTGCCACATCCCCCCACGGTTAAGCAGAAACCTGCATTAGGTTTCTAAGACAACCTACCTTAACCCAACAGGTAGATGGAGTTCTGGCCCTCCCTCACCATAGAACTCCACCCCAGGGTCCCCTCCCCCCCAAATAAAGAGAAAATATAATTATATATTTATAATATATTTTCATACAAAGTTACTCTCATTACCCTGGGGTGCCACGTTATTCTCATGCATCATCTATAATATTTTAATGCCTGGAGAGATAATCTGCATTTGCATGAGCATTACCATTACCTGCTCTATGTTGTACAGTGAAATCAAATGGTTGACATGCCAAGTACCATTGCATTATTCTATTGTTTTTGTCTTTCATTTGAGATAGAAATCACAAAGGATTATGATCTGTGATAAGAACAAAGGGGGCACCCCTAAGATAAAAATGTTGGGATTCAATTGCCCCTTTGGCTGCTAAGCATTCGAGTTCCACTGTACTATATTTTTGTTCTCTAGGGTGTAATTTCCTTGATATGTAAACTACCGGATGTTCCTCACCATTAATTGTTTGACTCAGTACTGCCCCTATACCTGTACCTGAAGCATCAGTGTGTACCTCAAAGGGATACTTGAAGTTGGGGCTTTTAAGGACTGGAGAAGAACATAGAGCTGCTTTAATGGCTATGAAGGCTTGCTCACATGTCTTTCTTTATGTATGGGCTATAGTACTGCACACTGAATTCAAGATGTGGCCAAACAAGCGATCTGTACAGTAGCAGGATGAACTCTGCTCTTCTGCTGGTTATACTCCTGGCTATACAGCCCAGAATATGACTCACTTTGGTTGATACTGTCCTGCAGTGTGCAAAGTGCTTTAGGTCCCTCATGATGGTCACACCCAAATCCTTCTGCTTTGACTTGGTAACTTGCACACCTCCCATCCAGTATTTGGCCTTCAGGTTCTTTGACCCCAAGTGTGTTACCTTACACATTTTTGACATCGGATCCCAGTTGCTAAATACATGACCACCACTTCACTTTGGCCAGGTCTTCCCTAAGATCTAGTCTCCTCTCTTCTATATCCACTCTTCCACAAAGCTTTGTGTTGTCTGCAAACAGACATATCTTACCTTTTATCCCATCTGCAGTGTTTCTGATGAAGATGCTAAAACCAAGCACTGAGCCCTGTGAGACCCTGCTAGTGACTAGGCTAGCCTCCAAGAACCCCCCCCCCCATCACTACCTCTGACTTCCATCTTTCAGCCAGTTTCTAACCCACATAACCCAGTTCTGCCCCTACTCCCAGGGTTCTCCAGCTTCCTGATTAATCTCCTTTGGGGAACAGAGTCAAAGGCCTTCCTGAAATGTAGATACAGTGCCCAATGTCTGACCCCTGTCCTCTGTCCTGGTTAACCTGTGAAAGAAATCAGTCAGGTTGGACAGGCAGGACTGCACTGACACAGACCCATGTTGCCTGTCATCTTGGAGTCCATTGCCTTCCAGAATGCCTACCAGTCTTTCTTGCAGTATGGTTTCCATGAGCTTCCCCATTATTGCAGTAAGACTGACTGGCCAGTAGTTACCAGGGTTGTCCCTCAGCCCACTCTTATGTAGTGGCACTACATGTACTATCCTTCAGTCCAGAGACACTTCCCCATCTCCAGAGGGGTGTTAAACAGGTCGGCTATGCAACCCATCAGCACTTCTACCAACAATCTCAACACCATTGGGTGTATGCCATCTGGCCCCAGGGACTTATCTACCTTCAGGACCTTTAAGCCTTTTCTTACCCTGTCAATTTCCATCTCCCTGTCTGGGTCACCCCTCCCACCTTGTTTCTTCCCCCTTCTTCCTCTGGCATCCTGATGTATGTTGTTACGTTATGTTATGTTATGTTATGTTATGTTCGTATGTTACCCTCAGAAATATCATCCCTTCTACTGTTGTTCCATATCCCACATGTTCAGCAAATAATCTGATGTTCTATATTGCTGGCTGTTGCTGGGTCCTGCCAAATACATTTGCTGCTTTCTCCCATATTATACACATGACATCTACTAGCTACTGTTGCCCTCTGTTCCAACCTCATTCCTGTTCTACCTCATCTTTTTCCCTTTAGTCATTCTCCTTTATTCCCATTTACTTTCTCTGACGTCTCTTCAATTAAAATACATTTTATTGTATTGTATTTCTAATGTAGTAGCTCTGTTATATTTGATGAAATTTCTGGTTCACCTAATTGGATTTTTAACCTCTGAACTGGACAGCCCATGGGAAATAAAACACAGTAAAAGGCACCAAAGATCGAATGGCATGACCTGTGCTGCATTATTTATCAAAGCAATATGAAAAGGTAGCATGAGAAGAATAAATACATTTCCTTAATAAGCAATAAAATTGAAATAGAAATTTTGCACAACAGCATGGCTTCAAAAGATTTTTTTTTCTATTAAGCATTCTAATCAACCTTTGAACACTATAATGATATGTTTGTAGCACAGAATTTTGAACCAGGTTATCTGAGTTCCAATCCCAGAACAGCTACTGAGTCACTAAATATTATTTTCATTGTGTTACTTGACTTGCTATATTTTAGCCATGCTAGCTGAAAATGTAGGCAAAACAACTTCCCAATGTAATGCTACCATACCTCTCTGCTGTGTTAGCTGAACTAAATGAAAACTACTGCACAACAAGCAAAACAAATACACATAAACAATATGGGACTTCACATGTAGGCAGACCTTAATAGTACTGAATTGGGCAAGGACAGAAAATAAATTGCCTTTGGTTTGCTGGGAAAAGTGAAACAATTCACATCTGTAAAATTCACCAGGTACACATAGGAACATATTTGAGGATGAAGAGCTCAGTAAAGGTCAAACCTGCTGATTGCTGCTGCTTTGGGCCCACATGACTCAATGGCCAAAATTGTAGTATAGTGTTGGTGTAGAAAGTTTGGTTTCTTTATTACAGGTACATATTTAGTAGCTTCACTAGATTCTACTTTATTATCACTGTCTGGCAGTTTTACCTATGTATCCTAAAAGTTCTATTTTTACTGGGCAGAGTACAGCTGAGTAACTCTATAGTAGTTTGACATAAAATTACTTTTTGTAGGGGCTAATCAGCGTCTGTGAAATGGACGATATTTGTCATGTCATGTTGCCCAATTGGTGAGTCTGCTATGATGTATAATTACAAGTTTCCTCTTGATAGGTCATCCAAGACTGAATATCCAATGTCCAGATCCCTGTTCTGCATTGTTACTTACTACTGATATTTTGTGAAATAAAGTAAGCACTAAAATACAGTACATTACTATAAATACATAGTATACAATAATACCATTCATATTAACATAGAAACATAGAATTTATTAGCAGAAAAGGACTGGTAGACCAATCCATCTGCCCTATTTTTCCCTGTCTGTTATGACATCTTGGACCCTATCTGGTCACTGGAATTTCTCCCACCTCCTTTTCCTTTGTTTATTATGCCCATGTGCCTATCCCAAGCATGCTTGATGCTCCCATTGTTTTTGACCCCACCACCTCTAGAAGAAGAAGAAGAATCAGCATTTATAAAGTGCTTTTCATATACAATATATCCCAAAGTGCTTTACAAGAAATGCTAGACTGGTAGTGAAGTGACAATTTGTGGTGGTGGCCATATTGCACATCAACACCCACACACAGTCTGAACACTTGCATAAGCCAGTTTTGTGGGGAGGGGAATACTGGCCAAGACACCAGAAATGTCTCCTATTCATTGAGAAAAATGCATTGGGCTCTTTTATTTCCACCTGGACAATACCAAGATGGGTAGAAGGGACCTCGGTTTAATGTCTCATCCAAAGGACGGCACACCCCAACTGTACAGCAACCTCTTAATACTGCACTCAGGTGCCAGCATTTTTAGGTTTGATTCCAATCCTGGTGTGGGACGAGAACTCACAACCTTTGGGTCCAGAGGTGGATGTGCTACCAACTGAGCCACGTTGACACCTTTGTCTACTGGCAGGCTATTCCAGGAATCTCCATCCTTTCTGTAAAGAAGCATTTTCTCAATCTTACTTAAACTTTCCCTCCTAGCTTCATTGCATGCTTCTGTCTTATGGTGCTTTCCTCTACTGAAAGAGACTCCCAAGCTGCACCTTTTTCACTCTTTTGAGGTACTTATAGGTAAGGCTGTAATTAATTCACGGAGGTCACGATTACCATGAAATGTGCTTAATGCCATGTTCTTAAATTGAAACCAACACTCCAGTCCCAAAGACCGAGAACCCATACTACTCTTTACAGCTACAGCAAACAATTGAAATAAAACAGTATAGACACTCCAAAGGCTCAAACTCACCGGGGCAAGATTCAAACAGTGTCCATGAACCAACCAGCACCACTCTCACCAGCGCTGAAAATGAAGTCCAGATCCATGATGTTTTTCTAATAGATGGTATAGCTTGTATCATTGTTTTTAACATTGCTTTTGTTTCTGCCAAGTCCGTACTGCTCTCAGGTGGCGGACTTGCTGCAGCTGCTGCCATTTTCCTATGTTTGTGGCTCTGTGAGAAAGTTCCAGGGCCAGTTTCACACACTCTACACTCACAATCACAAAACTAGTAAAAGATGTTGGGTGATGGGAGACAGATCCTGCAGAATCAATCCAACATTGACCGAGGATCCACAGCTGCAGCTCAACAGTCCTTCAGTAACTGTAGCAAAGCAGATGGTAACGTGAAACTGAAGCAACTCCTCAAATCTCCACTCCCTAACTTCTACACAGCACTTACTGGAATCCTCACTAAAAAACCAAAAAATACTAACTCATGATGCTAACTCACTGCCCCGATCCTTGATTTTGTTATTTTATTTATTGAGATCTTGGATTAACACCTTTGAGCAGAAAGCTCTTTCATAGGTTTCACATCAAGTATGACACAAACAAGAATACAGATATGTTCCACAGATACAGATACAGCAAGAAACAATTGAAATCTGTCTCCAGGCATAAATTCTAACAATAGTTATACAATCTAAGCATGTACAGGGTGCAGAGTCAAAACAGGCTAACATTTCACTAGGTAATGGTAACATATCATGAGGACACTTGTTTAAAAAGGAAAATTGTACAACTAACAACATAGGCTGATAATTGGATTGTGCCTGAGTCAAAGAAAAAAGGAGGGTCCCGTATCAGTAGAGAGGGACAGGGAGGAAGGAGGAAAGTGCAGGGAGAAAGAAAGCAAGCAGAGGTGGGGGTAGGATGGGGATAGATAGGAGGGAAAGGGAAGAATAGCTATGTAATCAAAGTGGAATAAAGGGGAACAGGGTGGGGGAAGGAGGGGTGGAGGAGAGTAGGGAGGAAGAGGTGGTGTAGGTAGTGATGTGATGATGAAGATCTATTAAGGTGGTAGGGAGGAAAGAGGTATGGAATGATGGGCGGGCATAAAAGGGAAGAGGAGGTGGAAGGAGGTAGGAGGGAAAAAAAATAATTTAGGCAGAGGTAGAAAGCCCATGAAAATGCTAACTTGACTGGGAGCCCAAGAAATGGACATGAAGAGTAACATTTTACTAGTTAATAGAGATCACAGAGAATTGCAAATGGTAGGAGCAAGGTAAAGGCAAATTAGCAGTAGCAGTCACAGGTTGCCAGTCAGATTAGATGCTTATGGAGTTTTTTCTTAAGGGAGCCCAGCAAAGTAGCATTGGTTATGTCAGAAGACAGGGAGTTATACCACTGCAGAGCTTTGTATGTGAATGCATGTTGTCCAAAGGTGGTGCAGCACCATGGGATTCTGAAAGCCTGTGTGCCAGAGTTTCTGGTACCATGTGGATTACGTGCAGGGGAAAGAAGGGCCATTACGCCAGTGGGTAGCAGTCCCAAGGTGACATTTTTTGCAAGTAGGCATGATTGGTATTTGAGCCTGCTGTAAAATTGTATCCAGCTAACCTGGGCATAAAGATCACAGGTGTGTGTCAAGCATGCAGCACCAGTAAGAAGGTGGCATGCTTCATTTAAGGTCATTTTGATACATCGGAGGGCAGTGTCTGTAGCCGAAACCATAAATGACAATACCATAGTCCACGAGAGAGACCAAAGAATTGTGGATGGCCATGTTCAGTGATTCTGGAGTGAGATTATATTTGTTCCTGTATAGAACTCCTAAACACTGGTTAATAGCTTTGGCTGTTCAGTCGATGTGCTGGGTGAAAGATAGCATAGAGTTTATAGTTATACCCAGGTACTTGAAATGGTGAACCAGTTCAAGAGGGGAGCCAGTGTCATTAAAGATAGTAAGCAAAAAGGTTTTGTGTCTACTTTGGGAGGTTGAAAACAACATTGTCTTAGTCTTGTTATAATTAAGGATGAGTTTATTATACTGAAGCCACTTTTCTTCAGATGTAAAGGATTGCTGAAGTTGTCCATGTTGCTGACAGAAGGTACAGCGTCATCAGCGTATAGAAGTATGTGGTCGCAGAAAGCTCCTGGTAGTGAATTGAAGAAGATGTTAAAAAGCAATAGACTCAAGACAGATCCCTGTGGGACTCCAGAGCATATAGGCCTACCATCGGACAGGACATTACCGATTTTTACCTGCCGCGTTCGGCTGCTTAAGTAGCTAGAGAACCAGACTGTAGTGTGGGAGGAAAGACCAATGGAGGAGAGTTGTCTGTTGAGGAGATTGTGGTTGACAGTGTCAAAGGCCTTGGTAAGGTCTATGAAAGTTGCCTCTACCAAAAGTCCTTGTTCCAGAGAGTTATTGATAAAGCCTGTAAACTCCAGGAATGCAGTGATGATACTATGCCCATGCCTGAATCCATGCTTTTGGGGACATTGGAGTTCATAGTTATCCAGATACTCTACAAGCTGGTCAGCCATGATGCGCTCCAGAGCCTTAGAGATCGGGCGAAGAATAGAGATCAAGTGGTAAATTTCCTGCAGTGCTTGGTGACCACTCTTGTGCACTGGGGTAACCACTGCTGATTTCCAAAGGTTTGGAAATTGTGACCGAGAGAGTGACAGGTTGATTATTTTGGTAAGAGGTGTGAGGATTTCCTCGAGGGTAAGGGCAACAAGCTTTAAGTCCAAGGAGTCCCCACTGAATCTAACTTTCCCCAGTACCTTCTTAAGATAATGTGTGGCTTCATTAATAGACACTACTTTGAAGTAAAATGGTGGGTGGTCTCGGGGTGGGTTCTGGACGGCAGAGTTCATACCTGAGGGGGTAACCATGAAGTAGTCAGGTGGAAGAACATTGCTAAGGTCTGTAAATGCTTTGTTGAAAGCGTTCACGATGGCTTTTGAGTCCACGGTAGGGGTGCCATCAATGTTCAGCATGTTTGGCCTAGTTTCTGGGTCTTTACCAGTGATGTCTTGGATGTTCTTCCAGAACATTCTGCTATTATTCCAGGAGGTGGAAAGGGCTTCTTTGAAATAGTGGCTTTTAGCAGAATGGATAGCATCGGTACACTCATTTCTCGCTGCTTTGTACCTCTGTAGGTTAGCTTGTGTCCCCAGCGCTCGAGAAATGTGGCAGAGGTGATTCCTGTGTTATAGTAGATCAAGAAGAATAGGAGTTATCCAGAGATTATAGGTTTCCTTGATTTTTGTATGTTTGAAAAGGGCATGCTTATCGCAGGTTGCATTAAAGAGGTCAATGAAGAGTTCCAATGCAGTGTCGATGTTGTTGGCTGTATATACATTAGACCAATCAGTGATACTCAGGTCAGCTTTCATTAGCTTGAGGTGTCTCAGACTAAGGACCCGGCTAGTGACAGTTCTGGCAGGGGGCTTGCTGTAGTTATTGGACCGGTAAAACTTGACAGAGGAGTGACCACTAATACAGTCAGGTAGGACAGAGGTGCCCTTGATATTATCCAGCTGGTTAGATAGCACCCAGTCCAGTACGGTATTGGTCCAAGTTTTGTAGTTCCTTCTGGTTGGGGGCTTCTACAAGCTGGGAAAAGGTGGATAGCAGATAATGTGTCCTTGGCATCAGTAGTGTTAGAGGAGGGCCAGTTTATATTAAAATCTCCAAGCATTTGAAATTCAGAGTGAAGGCTCATCACTCTTAAGGCATTTATGAAGGACACAAAGCCAGGTTTAGTGTGCCTTTGAGGGATGTAAACAGAAAGGACAGTGAGTGTTTTGTTGTGTGCACTGAGAAGCAACTTTACGGCCAGCATTTGGATTAAATCACCACAACCAGGGGTGGGGATCAGCAGGCCCTGCAAAGTGTCCTTTATGTAGATCACACATCCCCCAATGCTGAGAAAGGTGATCACACCTAAATACTGTGTAGCCAGGAAGTAGGTATGCTGTGTCAGAGACATTAGGAGTGAGCCAGGTTTCTACTACCGAGAGAACATCCAGGTTACATCTGGCTGTCCATACTTGTAGTCTGTCAAGTTTTGGAAGAAGGCTGCAAAAGTTTAATGATGCCACTGTTAGACCATCAGTATTCCTTGGTGAGTGGTTTGAGCAGTGGGGAGGTCCAGGATTAGGATGCATATTACCCATGAGCAATAAGAGCAGCACTATTAGTCTTTTCAGGTATTTCCTAAACAGTTTTTTGGAGTGGGCGTGTAACCTGTGGCTAGCATGGCATAGCATGGAGGTTCCCTGCTTAAAGGAAATTTGATAGAAGATTGCCAAGGCATCATGCCAGTGGGGATGACAGAGCCAAGACCGATTGGCATAGAGTGAGCCCCCATGTAGCGTATGTGTGGAGGAGGTCAGATTTAGGGGGGAAGTTATGGTACTATAGGTATTGGTCATGCACTGGTTGCTCCCGAGAGGGGCAGGTAGACACATGCCTGCAATTAGGAGTCCTGAGAGTGTGAACAGATATGGCAGTTCCACAAGGTATGAGAGTAGTTGGTTAATACATATTTGACAGGCGTAACAGGGAAGGAGAGGAGGATAGGGTGGCAGTTCCTTTGACGTACCTTCTCTGCTAACTCAGGCCCTTAGAGACACAGTACATGTAAAGTTGATTTAAATAAAATTGCTGATGATAAATTATATCCAGAGGAAATGATGAACTGTTGAGATCTAGCGACACATAATGTGTTGACATTCCTGAAATGTGATAAAATGCGGCCTGGGCATATACAAGATGTGAAATCCTTTTGTCTGTATGTTTCCTTTGTTCTTCAAAGTCCTCAGAGACAAGTACAGTTCCTTTAGGAGCAGGTCAGACAAAAATGCTGATTCAGTCGCAGGACCTAGCATCACCAAGTTTGTCAGACTTATTTGCTAGACTTATTTTTCCTTGGGATGGCTTCCAAAAGTTGATTTAAAGTGAAAAAACTGGTGATACCTAAAGGAAATGATGATCTGCTGAGATCCAGCATCACAGATGAAAGGTGATAAACTGTGGCATGGGCATGTGTAAGATGTGAAATCCTTTTGTCTATATGTTTCCTTTGTTCTTCAAAGTCTACAAGTACAGCTCGTTTAGAAGTAGGTCAGACTAAAATGTTGATTCAGTTGCAGGACCCAGCATCACCAAGTTTGCCAGACTAGTTGCAAGACTTATTTTTCCTTGGAATGGCTTTCAAAAAGTTGATTTAATATGAAAAAGCTGATACCTGGTGGTGATGTTTTGCAGAAATTCAGTCCAGAAGACATTCACAGATGTGTGCAAGAACCTACCTACCTACAGCTTATTCCCTACTCCTTACTTCTAAGATAAAACCAAATAAGACTAAAAACTCAGGATGCGATCACAGAATGATGAGTTCTCCGAAATAAAATGAATAATAAAAATAGGAGAGAGAAGCTATATTTTTTGGACCATGAAGTGCTGCGCAATTACTATTTTTCCCCCATGCACGTGCCATGAAATTGCTCTATTTTTACCATGAAAAAAATACAACCCTACTTACAGGTCTTAATCACGTCCCTTTTCACACTCCTCTCATCCAGGGAGTACGTGTTGCGATCCCACAGCTTCTACTCATATGGCTTGCCTACTGCCTTGCCACACTGCCCTGCCACCTTAAGATCATAAGATATGATTACCCTGAGTTCCTTTTCTTGCTTTGGGACTGTACCTCCATCCCTCTTAGACACAGCTCCCAGGTTTACGCACCCCAGGTGCATAACTTTGTACTTTTTGGTACCAAAATCCACCTGGCAGAATCTAGACCAGTCCAATTGTTTCCCCAGATTCATTTGCATTCTCTATACCCCTTCCTTATTGTCCACACTCTTGCAGATTTTTGTGTCATCCCTAAAGAGATACACCTTCCTCCCTAGTCCCTCAGTAATGTCACTTATGAAGGCATTGAATAAGACCTGCACCAGTACTGATCTTTGTGGCATCCTGCTGTCCCCTGAGTGTCTGTCATTTATCACCACCCTCTGACTCCTATCCTTCAACCAGTCTGATGCCAAGCTTACCACTTTCTCCCAACCCCCCCAAGGTTGCTTAGTTTCTTTTCCCCCATACGGCACAGTGTCGAAGGCCTTACTGAAGTTCCGATAGGCCACCTCCACTGCCCTACCCTGATCCACCTTCCGGGTCACCTAATCAAAGAAATCTATGAAATCTGTCTGCCATAACCTCCCCTCTGTGAATGTATGCAGATGGTGGCCCTGCAGCCCATTTGTCTCCAGGTACTCCATCCATCTTTTCTTCACTAGGGTTTCCATTAATTTCCCCATCACTGATGTGAGATTGACTGGCCTGCAGTTGCTAACCTCCTCTCTGCTACCACCCTTGTGCAGAGGGACCATATGGCCCTCCTCCAGTCCGGTGGAACTACCCCCATCTCTAATGAGGTGTTGCATAGTATTGCCAGAGTGGTGGCTAGCACTATGCTCAGCTCTTTTAGAACCCTTGGATGAATCAAATCTGAACAGACCACCTTGTTCTTCTTTAGGGCTTCCAAACCATTTCAGACCCTCTCCTCCAAAATTGGACTTGTGTCTACTCCCCCCCCCAACACTGGTGCTTGTTAATAAATGTTGATCTGTCCCGCTCCCACTCTACTGTAATGTTTCAGCAGAAGTACTTGCATAATATTTTAACTTTTTCCTGATCTTCTTTTGCACAGTCCCCCTGCCTTCCTGATTCTTACTATCCCTCCCCTTGCTTTTTTCTTTTCTGTCACATACCTGAAGAAAGTCATATCCCCACTTTTTGGCCTCCCATTGATCATCTCCTCTGTTTGTGCCTTAACTGCCCTCACCCTCCTTCTTGCCTCCCTTTGTATTTCCAGATATACTTCCCTGTCCACCTCTGTCTGAGTCTTCTTAGACTTCCTAAATATTGATTTTCTCCTTTATCACCTCAGCCATGCTTTTGAGAACTATAGTGTCTTCTGCCTCTTTCTTTCCTTGCTTACTTCCTTCAGACAGCGTGTGTTGCCTTAGCTATGCCCTCCTTGATCATTTTCCATTTGGTCTCTACTCCCCCCCCCCCAAGTCATCCTCCCTTCGAGGTATTTAGTCAAGTCACTTAACCTCCCCAGTGATTCTGGGTCATGCCCGAAAATAGGCACTTGTGCCCAGTGAGATTTACCTGGTTCCCAAAGAGTAATAAAAAAAAACTGGAGAGACTTTCTCCCATTTCTTGAAAATCTGCCCTCCTGAAGTCTCGTCTGTTTTGTCTCTTGCTCATTCTGTATTTCAAACCACACAGTACAGTGATCACTTGTACCCAGAGGACTACCCACTGTGATGTCTGCAATGCTGCTCCTGTTCATAAATACCAAGTCCTGCACTACCCCGTCTCTAGTGGGTTCTGTAACAAGCTGCCTGAGAAATTCCCCCTGTAGGGAGCTGAAGAGGGCCCTGCTTCTTGTTCTAGCTGTGGTCAGAATGCTCCCATATACATATGGCAGATTGAAGTCTCCCATAAACAATACCTCCCCATTTCTTGCCATTCTGCCAATGGCCTCCCACAAACCTTGTCTAACTCCTCCCCCTGTGTTGGTGGTCTGTACACCACCACATTTGGATAATCGCCCAGGACCCTGTCTCTAAGCCTACCCATAGTACCTCCAGCCCTTTTTTATCCCCCCCGGTGTCCCTGTATCCCTATGGCCTTTATACCTTCCCTCACATATAAAACAACCCCTCCACCTTGTCCTGTCCTTCTGGAAGATGGTGTAACCTGGTATGGCCTCTTTCCAGCTGTGGTTGTTGGGGTACCTAATTAGACTAGTGCTACACAAATAGCACCAGTCTAAAGAGCACTAGTTCATGTAGCACTAGCATGGACAGCGATAGGAGATCTACGGCGCTTTCAGTAAGCGCTCCCAGGTTGCTTCTCATAGTGCTCACTACAAACAAGAGCACCAGGATCCAGGAGGCTGGCCAAGCTGCTCCCATGGCATGGAGGGCTAGGGCATAGAGCAGCTAGGCCAGGTGCAGTGGAGACCAGGGTTCTAATCCTGGTCTCCAACATTTTTGTGCACTCAGGATTTGTTTCTTTGATACGGGGCCATGGAAACAGTATTCCATGGCCACACATTTTTTCCTTTATTCTTTGGTAATCAGGTAAGGCCCTCTAGGCACAGGTGCCTGTTTTCAGGGGTGACCCGGGAGCACTGGGGAGGTTAAGTGCCTTGCTCAGAGTCACACAGTGTGCAAGTGGAGGTTGTGGGAATCAAACCCAGGTCTGACTGCTGGATGTACCAAGCTCATTCACAGCTTTACTCTAACCTCCAGGCTACACTGACATATTTTAACTTTCCCCGTGATCCGTACCCCCCCCGGAATGAGAATCCTTCAGTCCGGGGGGGCGGTGCATGGATGGAGACTATGGCATCATGGTCAGCACTATTCTGACCTAGTGCTGGTTGTTGGTGCACTATGACTCTGCTAGGGTCACCAGATCCAGGTCTGCCTCTGCAATGATTGCTTCAAGGTCAGATTTTACTTCTAAGGCTTCTTGCATTGGCACACATTGCTCTCCAGTCCTTGTCCCTCTCTCCTGCTATTCTGCCTTCCCATCCTGTTTCCCTCCTTCACCCATCCCGTTTCCCTGGTACAGTCCTCCCCTTTTTCATTATCTTCTTACCCTACTTGACCCTTCTCTCAACTTTAATTCCTCTTCCTGACAAACACATCCTGCCCTCCCCTTTCTCCTTACACCCCTCTACCCCTGGGGAATCATTTCCCCTGGGCTTCTTCTCTCTGCTGCTCCATTATCTAGAGGTAGCAATCTTTCTCTCCCCCTCAGTTTTTCTGCCTCCCTGCTTGGCTAGTTTTAGTGCCCATCAAGGTAACATCTAAACCTTTCACCCAGTAGTGCTGTTCCCCTCCTGGATGGATGGAGCCCATCTTCTTTGTACAGGCCTTTATCCTCCAGGTAAGACCACAGTCCCAGATATAGCCCAACAACTCCTCCCTGTACCATGCTTTCGATCACTTGTTGAAGACCAAGTGCAGTGTTCCCTTACCTTTCTCCCTGGCTGTAAACAGGTAGCACCTTAGTGAAGGGCCACCACATGAGTTACCTGCTTCAGGCCCCCCCTTCAGCTCCCTAAATCTATCCTTCACCACCTCTGCAGCATCCTTTGCCAGGCTGTTAGTCCTCAGATGGACTATAACATCCAGGTCCCCTCCTGCCCTGCTGCCCTAGCAATCATTAGGATCCCTCTGTGCTGAGGTACCAGGCAGGCACCTCACCTCTCTCTTTCCCTACCTTCTTGCTCCCAAAATTACTCCCCTAATAACTGAGTCGACACCAGAAGTTGCTTCCTCCTTTGCTAGGGTTCTCTCTTTCCCACCTCAGGGCCTCCCCTATAGAGGACCCTCATGTCCACCCTGGCCACTATCACAGGTGTCTCCTCCTTGCAGTCCCATCCCAACAGAGCAGTGAATGAGTTATGTAGTGGCACCATCCAAGGAATGTGCTCCCAACCTGCCACCCCACCTTCCAGAAGCCCACCACAGTCCAGTTGGCCCTCCTTCTTGGCACCTTCTGAGGTAACGGTGGTAGACTTGGTGCTGGATGAGGGAAAAGGTCCACTGAATTCTAGCCAACTCAGCCCAGAGTCCAGTATCCTCCTCCTTCAACCCAGAGAGGTGCACACAGATGGGGCATCTCAGTCTCCAGAGGTTCTCTCTGAAAACTGCTGCTCCATAGCCACTGCACTGCACCACTCCCAACATTCCTGTTTCTGCACTCCCTATTATTCTGGAAAAGAACATTGTGCACATACCCAAAATAGACTGTTTCTATTCCTTTTCTTTGTTTTGTTTACCCCTTTGTTACTTGACAGGGTGTTTTACATTTTCTGCTTTTATTTTATTTATTTATTCAGTTCTCAGATTAATTGCTTTGAGGTATAAGCTCATTTACAGAGGTTCCACGTCAACAGCAAACAACACAAATATAGCAAAACAATAGACTGTGGTTACAAAATTACATTGGATACAGAAATGATGTTCAACTCTTTTGTAACTAAAATTATAAAATTCAATTATATTATACAATAACTAGATTGTGAGGGGGTGAACAAAGTGGAAAAGTAGCTTACCATGGAGAGGGAAACTGGTAACAACAGATGCTGGGTGCTGAGAAAGTGCAGAGTAGGTGAGGACGGTATAAGGGAGAATAGGTGGAGAAAATGGAAGCAGCCATAGGGCTTTGTCATTGGTTTGCTGGAAGGAGAAAATTCTGTGGGGTTTTGGAGTGGGAAGAGAATGAAGGGAAGCGAATCGGTGGGGAGTGGAAATGGATGAGGAATGGAATGGGGAAAAAGGCAGAGTTGGACGGTAGAGGCGAGGGGGAAAAAACAAGGCAGTTGGATAGGGAAGATTATAAGTGCTATAATGAACAGAAAGAAGACAAGAGTTGGCTTGTGTAATTTAGAAGTTACAATCACACCCACTAAGTGTTCTAAGGTGGGTACGAAGTGTCGTTTTGAAGGGGCCAGGTTTAGATTCTTCCAGCAGGTCAACATGTAGCGAGTTAAGCCAAGTGGGTGCCTGGTACTCAAAAGACCGCTGACCCTGGGAGGTGCAATGGAAAGGGACATTAGGTGGCTGGCTATTAGTCCCTCTGGTAAGTCTAGCATTGTTGGTGGGGCAGAGGAGACTTGAATGCCAAGTGGTGCTAGACCTAGGGTAGACTTTTTAGCAAGCAGGCAGACCTAGTATTGAGTTCTACAGTGCAGATTTAATCACCCAGACTGGAAACAGAGATCACAGGAGTGTTTAAGGTATTGCACATCTAGGACAAGCCTACAGGCTTTGTTTAGGGCCAGCTTTATTCTCTTTAGAGCTGTGTCAGTTGCCGCACTATAGACTACGAGCCCATAGTCAATCATGGATAAGACTGAGCGGCACACAATAAGTTTTAATGCCTCATTGGTTAGGCAATGTTTATGTCTAAATAGTTGGCCAGTTTTGACATTTGCAGCCTTGGCTACAAGGTCAATATACTGTGAAAATGTGAAATGCTTCTTTCATCCCCTTTTTACCCTTATCCTAGATAGAGTGTTACATCTATTCATGCTTAACAAGTGCTTTTGTTCTAGTAATCCCTTACACAGGCAACAGCAAGTCAACAGGTATGTTACCTTGCCTTACTAAACTGGAAGAGGTCCCTGTGTGCCTGCTGTTGCCTGTGGATGGCTACTGACACCTAAGATGCCAATCCTGTTCCACTTCTGCTCTATTCCATTCATACGCTGGGACATGAACATGAATGGGACATGTTAGTAGTGGATTCTTTTAAGACAGCTTCCTGCTCCCTTGCTACTGGTGGAAGTCAGTCATGTGATCAGCTGAGTCCTATTCCAGCAAGATGGTGTGGGATCTGATTTCCTCCCTTACAGAACCTAGGAGGCAGTACTGCATAGTGATTAAGAGCACTGTCCTACAAACCTGGAGAACTGGGTTTGAACCAAACAGCCAGCACTTGCACATTTGTGTGACCATCAGCAAGTCCCTTTACTTTGTGCCCATATCCCAGATAGAGTGCTTCAAAGTTTTTTCTTAATAGTCTGTTAATAGATCAACAACATTGGTTCAGAAAAGGGCAATCCACTATGATGGCTTTGGCAGAGTTTGTGGATGCTGTGTTGGGGGCTGTGAGAGGGGGTTGGCCAATGGTGCAGTGTTTGGTGACCTGGCCGGTGCCTTCGATATGGTGGATCATGGATTATTTTTAGATAAGTTAGGAAGAATGGGGGTTCAAGGGACAGGTTTAGATTGGTTCAACAGTTATTTAAGGAACTGTGTACAAATGATAGTAAAGGTTGGAGTGCCCCAGGGATCAGTGATGGGCCCTTTACTATTTTCAATGGGCCCTATGCACTAATGGGGAAGAGTGGCTATGTGCACATATCTGTGGTGTGCAACCACTCTGCATCCTACATGCCCCTGTGTGGGATGCTTGAAGAGGGGTGCACAGTACATATATGCGCCCAATCCCATTCCGCAGGAGGATCTTTGCTCTGGGGGTGGGTGAGGGGCAGGCCAGCACTATGCACCATGCACTAGGGTGCATAGTGCTGGCCATGGGGGAGCATAGGGGGAGCAGGGTATGCCAGGGAGGACTCTGCCATAAACCCCCTACACACCCCATGCACACCCCGCTGGACAGAGTGAACAGCCCATGGACCTTCCAGGGCCACAGGAACAGGCCACCAATGCCACCCACCTGCCAGTGCGGCGGCTACCCCAACACCCAAAATACCAATACCCCGCACAGGGGGACCCCATCATATAAAGGATCCACTGCTGGACCCACGCCAGGCATCCGACTGGATGCCTGTCTGGGTCCACCACTCCACCTGCGCCCGCCCTGCATGGACCTGTGAGCCGGGGAGGTGCAGGACCTTGGACAGATGACTGGTGGTAGTGAATACTGCTGGTAGGCACCTGTCTGCAGATGCAGAGCTGCTTGCATGGGCTATATGCCTTTGGCATGTAACTTGCACCCGTATGCGCATAGGGCCCTCTATTTGTAAATTATTTGCCCAGTCCCTTCTCTAGGAGTAACAACTTTTTATATGCAGATGAAGAGGTAATATCGGATTCTGCACCTTCTGTTACAGAACTGAAGTCATCTTTACAGATTAAGTTTGATACTGTGGCCCTGTGGATTGAAAAGAATAACATGATTTTAAGTGAGGCTAAGACCAAAATAATGATGTTCCGTTCCATTCAAAGACTATCAAGGGAAAAGAACAACTTATAGATATTTGGGAAAATAGGAAGCATCTCCCACTGGTAACTGCCACTCGGTGGAGGGGGTTATAGAGGAAAGCACAAGCAAAGCCACTTCTGTACACCATACAAAATAAGTCTAAACAGGTGCAAAAGAGAACAAACTCATGCAGTGATCCAAGAAATAGTCAAGGGTACATCTCACACGATAACCATACTAAACTACTAATTAAAGGTAACTAAAAGTGACAATATCAACAGACTCCAATATACACTATATGACATCTGTATTCAGTGGATTTGTTCTGTTGTCCTTCATTATGCTGATGCTTATACAATTATGTTGGACAGGGTCTATTGGACTTAAAGAAGACTAAATGTTTCACTGCTTCTGCTTATGTCTTCATTGTTTTGCAGTGTTAGGTGTTATTACCGTAATCTAATGGCTGTCAGAGTATGTCAGTGTGCTGAAGTTTATTTACATGTATGAATTATTGAATCAATGCTGTTGTTCTGAGTAAGTAATTATTTTCAGAATGACCTTATATGCCCAAATTGTGCACCTTTGCTAACATGTTGCTGTCTGTAAAAAATGTATGGGCTCCATATTCAGATCCAGCTGTATGTGTGGCAAAATCATGTGCAGCACAAAGAAAATGAGCTGGCTGGCTCTGGCGCTATATTCAAATAGAGTGCACAATCCCAACAGATCAAGCAATCTATTTGAATATTGGACCCTGGATGCGTGGAGCACAGCCGGGGGTTGCCAAGTGCTATGCAGCACTTCCAGGGTGCGAGGCTGAGGACCACCCAGAGGGGCATCAGTGGTGCATTCCTGTATGCACCATAGCTCCCATGGGTAATACTTAGCCCAAACATGCAAATGACCCCATTGGGCATGCATGACACAAAGGGGTCATTGGATGCCCATTATGGGCTCATTTTCATGGCTGTGCATAGCAGAATGCACCAGGCCAGCCCCTCCTCCCCCAGCCACGATCACCATAAAAATAAAGAAATCTCTCCGCTCTCCCAAATAGTCTTGTGTCCCCACTCCCCAACCCCAATCACAGTGATTATTAAAAAATTAACCTAATCCCTTTTCCATGGTGGCTAGGGGTCCCCCCATCTCCCCACCCTGTTAGGCATTGACTCATCACTCCCACTCCCCCCCCATCACAACCCATGCCAGTGACTGGCACAGCTCTTCTCACTCTGCCATGGCCAGCCACTGACTAATTGGTATTGGAGTGTGTATAGTAAATAGTGCACACTCATTGGTTGTCAAGACAACCAATGAACATGTACTATTTACTGTATGTGCTCTGACACTGATCAGTTTGCGGCTGGTTGTGGCAGGGTGAGGAAGGCTGTGCCAGTCACCAGCACAGGTTGGGATGGGGGGGGGAGCAGGGTGGTGGATCAATACCTAATGGGTCGAGGGGACCACTAGCCACCAGGGAATGGGGATCAGGGTTTCAATTGTTGTGCTAGTGATTGGGGCTGGTGAGGGGGGACACTATACTATGGAAACGGGGATATGGATGTCTTTAATTTTAACACTGATCAGCGCTGGGGAGGGGAGACACTACACTACAGAAACTGGGATATGGCTGTTCTTTCATTTTAACAGTGATTGAGGCTGGGGAGGGGGGACACTACACTATGGAAAAAGGGATACGGAAGTTCTTTAATTTTAACAGTGACTGGGGATGGAGACGGGACACAACACTACAGAAATGGGGATATGGAAGTTCATTAATTTCAACAGTGATCAGGGCTGGGGAGGAGGGGGCACACTACACTACAGAAATGGGGATAGGAACATTCTATTATTTTAACAGTGATTGGGGCTGGGGGAGAATGTGTACCTGGCCCTAGACTGTGTGCAGGGCACCAACCTACCCTGTGCATAGTTAAAGTAGCATTTTTTTTTAAACACCTCTTTATTCATCTTTTTAATAAAGTACAAGACAAACATACAACAGAACCTGGAAACCCAGGCACGCAGCCCAAAAACTGACTGTGTAAACTATGTACATTACAACTATGTACATGCACAGAGATGATGTCCCCCCACCACCAATTCTAGCTTTAAGTCCAGCAACACCTCTATATAGGAAAACAACATCATGAGGCCAGTTACAAGTCAGACCATTTCCCTTTTTTATTTTTTTTATTTATTGAAATCTAGGATTACAAATACCTTTGAGCAGGAACTGCTCATTTACAAAGGTTCCACGTCAAAGGAATGGGGGGGTATACATACATACAAAGGTCAACATAATAATACATAGTTACACAATAATAAGAAGTAAGAGAGTGAGGCTTAAGAAATTCCAGTAATTCAAAATGTGCCAAATGTTAGGTAGCATGACATACCGGCCAAGGGCAATCTTAGAAATAAGTGCTGCAGGTGAGAGGGAAAGGGGTATGCAGGCAGGAAGGCCATTGTCAGAGGGTAGAGGGTGATTTAATCCTAATACAACTACCCGCGGCAAGTCAGGTGTTCCTTGACCCTATTTTATAGCGCGGTTGATTCTCCTCTAGGGTGACACCCTCTGTGCTCCCCGGAAAGAGAGAGAGTCCCTATCCCCCCCAACTTTGTAGCAGACCCAGTATTCTTATTTCTACAATAGTCCCCAAGACCCTACCAGTCCGCTTTCAGGTATTACATAGTCCTCAAACCCCATTAGCATCTCTATATTCTCATTCTAGTCAAACTTGAGCTAATCACAGCCTGACAGACAGACCCACGTCCAGCCAAGTGGCCCCTACTGGGAGTAGATTGCCTCCAGCACCGCCCATCTTTTAGCATATAACCCTTTCCTCCCCTCTAGATATAGGTGTCTCTTGATCCTAGATAGGGCTCCAATAAGGTCTCCCACCCAATGTTTATACCCATAAAGTTGGTCATCTTTCCAGTGTTGGACCACATATGCTTTAATTACCATTGCCATCAGAGATACATGATATTTAGGTGTAGCTCCCGTAATTTGCAAAAAATTCCCCAAAACACATATCTCCGGTGTTATGAGCTCCGAGTAGTTCAGCAATGGGTCCATCCGCCTTTTTACTTCATCCCACAAGGGCCGTATTCTATTGCAGTTCCACAGCACATGTAATAGGTCTCCCCTCTCTAATTCACATCTAAAACACATATCTGTCTGTCTGAGGCCTCTTTCACACAGTTTCACAGGGGTTAAATATAGATTAGAAGCAATAAAAAATTGTAAGCTCCTATGTTTTGGTATCACTATATATTTGGTACTCTTCCAAACATTAGCCCAGTCAATGTTTCAAGGCGCCAACTTATTGTCCCAATATGGCACTACTATAGGAGAGCTCGGCCCAAAAAAGGCCAGCAGAATTCTGTAAACTTGCGACAGATCTCTGGTTTTTGGGTCAATCTCCCTCAACTCACCCCACTTAAATGAACGATCTAAAAGGCCCCCTGTTTTCTTTAATGCCCCCTCAAGCACCCGTATGAGTTGCAATCTATGGAAAAAAGGCATTCTGTCACACTGCACTGGAAGGGCTACCCTATTGTCCTGGATGACCTCCTTTAGACTTAGGCCCGAGACCCAATTAGCCCATTTCCCTTTGATTACCTTGTTACCTATAGTTAAATTGGGGTCGCCCATAAGTGGTTGTTCTTGGGCCCTCATTTGCTCTTTTTTCTGGGCCACAGTCAAAAACAAGCACCAAGCTTCTGCCATCTTCAAAATTGGGCTTCCCACCTTCTTTTTGACACAGGCAGCTATATTAGCATATAAGGGCACCTCCGGGTAGAGGCCTGCCTCTCTCAATATCTGAGTCTCTAAATGTAGCCAATCTGGAATGTAAATTTCTCCCTCCATGCTCCTACCCCACCGAGCCAGTAAACCCAGCTGACATGCAACATAGTACAAATGAAGATCTGGTAGCTTAATTCCTCCCAAACCCAGAGGAAGTCGTAAATCATTTTATTTTTTCCTAGGTGATTTATGGTCCCACAGAAAATCTGAAAGTAGCTTCTTAATCAGTCTGAACCATTTTTTGGGGATACTATATGGGGTTAAGTACCGGGTATAACAGCCTCGGCAACAAATTCATTTTAATGAGCCCAAGCCTGGCCATGAAATTAAGGGGCAGCTTATTCCATCTTACTAAATCTCCCCTAATAGGTGAAATTGTCTCCTCCATATTTGTTTCGGCCCCTAACTCATAGTTCCTTGTGATCCATATGCCCAGGTAGCTCATCTTATCTGCCATCCACTGAATCTGTAACTGGGAAAAGTCTGCCCTATATACATGTGGCGTCAGGGGTAAAATCTGGGTTTTAGCCAAGTTTAATTTATAATTCGAGACTTTAGCAAATCGCTCAGTTAATTCTCTAATCCTCTCAAATCCATCCGCCGGTCTCTTAGGTGCAGGAGTACATTGTCTGCAAAAACTGAAAATTTTAACTCCATTCCCATTATCTCTACCCCCCTTATCTATCTGTCCTTACTAATAGCTCTCAGCAAGGGTTCTAAGTAGATATTGAACAATATCGGGGAAAGAGGGCACCCTTGACACGTCCCATTTTCTAACTGTATTTCCTGCGAAATGTAACCATTGCACAGGACTCTTGCCGTCAGTGCAGCATATAAATTTTTAATGCCCTTCAGAAGGCCCTCAGGGAAATCCATCCTCTCCATTGTAGCAAAATGGAAGGAATGAGTGACCCTATCGAAGGCCTTCTCAGCATCAAGAGATATTAAAGCTATAGGAATTTGAGAGTCCACTGCGTAACTCAGGATATGATGAAGCTTCCTCAAAGCGTCATGAGCCCCCCTTCCTGGCATGAACCCCACCTGCTCCTGGCTAATTATATTGGGCACTATCTGCCAAATTCTATTAGCCAGTATTTTTGTAAGAATCTTAATGTCCTGGATCATCAGTGCAATGGGCCTATAATTGGCTGGCTCATCCTTAGGCTTGCCCGCTTTAAGAATTAATGTAATATAAGCCTGGTAGAGGGGAGAATGGAGCACTCCTTCCTGCATTATAGTATTGTAAAATTCATGAAGTATGGGCAATATAGTCTGAATAAAGGTCTGGTAAAACTTCGCCGTAAGGCCGTCCAGTCCCGATGTCTTACCCCCAGGTAGGGACTTGACGACCTCCACAATCTCTGCTGCTCCTATAGGAGCTGCCAGTTCCCTAGCCTGTGAGGGGTCTATCATGGGCAGAGGCATTTCCTCCAGGTATGCCTTAATCTCCTTCTCCCCTACTGTATTCCCAATCTTGTATAAATCCTTAAAATACAGCCCAAAAGTATCTGCTAGCTCCTGGGAGTCTGTGATTAACTTCCCATCGTACTGGATAGACGTCACCGTTCTACTCGCCTCCCACTCCCTAACTCTAGCTGCCAGCAGGCGACCCGGAACGTCTCCTTTCAAGAGATATTTAGCTATAATCTTTTCCAACCAAAAATCCACCTTACCATAAGCCATGTCCTCCAGCTCACGCCTTAAGCTTCTAAGTTCCCCATCAATTTCCTCTGAGGACCCCTCTAAAGGTGTCAAATAGCTAATAGCCCTTAAAAAAAAATTCTCTTTTGCCCTCCTCTGCCTATTTTTATGAGCTGCCAATTCCTGAGCCACCCCTGCTAAGAGTACTTTGCATGCTGGCCAGGCCAGTTTCCTGTTTGTCATCGTGGGTAATTGTTGCTGAATAATGTCCAGCAGGGCTCCCTCGAACTTGTCTTTAGTCTTAGGTTCAGTCATTAGCGAATCACTCAGCCTCCAATGAAAAGGTCTAGGTGGGCCTACTTTCGGTTCCCAGACTAATGAAATCGGGAATTGTCTGAAAAGATTCTACCTTCTGTTGTCAGTCCCCTAATCCCGATAAGTACCTCCCTATTCACCAGAAAAAAATCAATACGAGATTGAGTCTTATGCACCGGTGAGTAAAATGTCATGCTCTTACCCCCACCAGTATGAGTCCGTGCCGGGTCCACCAGAGCCGAAGCCTCTAACAGCTTCTTCAAGGCTATTTGCGCCTTTGTTAAAGGTCCTCTCGCCGGTGGAATCCTATCCTTACAGTTATCAGCATAAGCATTCCAATCTCCTGCCAAAATAAGAGCATATCCCAGAAGACCCGCTATATCCCTCTCTATCGAAGCGAAAAACTCTGCATTGGAAGGCATCGGACCGTATATGGAAGCCACCGAGGTGACCCTACCATATAGCAAGCCCGAAATATAAATCCCTTTACCATCCTCTCTTGTAACCACCTGTTCAACACTATACGTACAAGACTTCCATCCTAATTAAAATCGCTACTCCTCCTGACGCCCTCTCCTTGCCCACCCTGAAAACCTGTCCCACCCATAATCGCTTGAGGCTATTCATTTCCTCTGTCAAAAGGTGTGTTTCTTGTAGGGCCACAATATGAGCTCCCAGATGATCCAAATGTCTCATAATTACCAATTTTTTACGTCTACCCCTGAGCCCTTTGACATTCCATGAAATCAATCTAACATTCGCCATTAACAGTGCCAAGGACTTATGTTGGGACAGTTGACTCTTGAAACCCTGTCTGAGCCTGCCTTCCTTACCTCTATCTTAAGGGACTCTCTCTCTCTCTCTTTCTCAAACCCCAATCCCTCCCCCCAAACCCCCTGCCCCCAATCCCTAGATCGCTCACCCTCTAGTCCACGGCTCATCGATGAGCTCCCTCCTGTGCTGCACCCCTGCCCTCCATGACCTTCTTCTCTCTGGGACCTCTTAAAAAACACCACAAAACTTCTAATGAACTGTTACTCGATTCACCCTACCCTTTGACTCCCTTTTCCCTGAACCCTCAGGTAATCGCCTCCCACCCCATCTCTACCCATGACCCCTGATCGGCCGCTCGGATATGACTTTCCCACTTCTCAAGGCATTGTAAACCATAGTAATCTCCAACCCTAAATTTAAGTATTGGGAGATGTATTAGGCTAGTCTATATTCTCATCTATAGTCCCCCTAAATTAAGGCTTTCATCAGTTTCTGTCCACCTAACCCCGATCTCTGTCCCCTCTCACCTAACCCACCCCACATAGCCCCCTACCACCTGTCATTACCTTAGCAAAGCTGCTAAAGCACCTTTGGAAATACTGACCGCCCCCCATCCTAGGGCAAATATCCCTCACGTGTATCATTATAGTCCTGGCTCATATCCTGAACCATTCTCTAATCGACTCTTTTTTCCTTCTCCAGAGTGGTCAGGGTAAAAAGAAGCAGGGGTGGTCCCCGAGGACCCCAAACAAAGAAACAGGAGAACAACATAGTCCTACAGAAATATCCTAATTAAAAAAACAAGTTCCCAAAGGTAGGGCAACCTCAATGTTCCAGCTCCCCCTTGAATATAACCTCTATGTCCCCCTTTTAACTATAGCTTACACGTCCCATGTCCTATAATATTTGACTTGTTCCTTCAAGCCCCTATCATGATTAATGCCCCTCAAACACTGGCCCCCTTCTATATGTTCCACCTCGGGGACCCCACCCACCGCCCACTTAGCTATCTCCCCAAGCCACTACATCCGTCCCCCTTAACCTTTTCCCCT
Organism: Neoceratodus forsteri; assembly: GCA_016271365.2. NCBI lineage: Eukaryota > Metazoa > Chordata > Ceratodontiformes > Ceratodontidae > Neoceratodus > Neoceratodus forsteri. The sequence goes on from CM057453.1 coordinate 84,680,156, forward strand.
TATCCAGCAAGTTCCCTAGTCTCCATTTGTGCCCCAGTATTAACCCCCCCGTGCGCACTCCCTTCAACCGTCTTACTCCTTCCCCAATTGTATAACAAATTAAATTACATTACATACCCCTTCCCTTAGTTTTCTCCTGTTAAGCCCATAATCGTTCATAACCATTTCTCTGCCCCTATCTCAGTGTTCCTGCCTCGTTCCAACCAGTTAAAACTTCAGGTTCAACCACTTAGAGTTAAATTTGACAGGCTTAAGTTTAACAAGCTTGATACTTCAACAGTCCCAGTCCAAAGAAACTCCCCGTATCTCTCCTGGTCATCTTAGGCAACTCAACTCAATGCTCTGAATAAATCCGGAAGTTCCACTCGTAACCCTTCCAGTGAATCCTTAGCTGTGAGGTATCTTTTCACCCCCGATTGTAACTGGACCACCAAGGTAGCAGGATACTGGAGCCGAAATTTAATACCAGCCAGATATAACTTCTTTTTGATTTCCACATACTCCTTCTGTTTACTTCTCACTGAAGGCGTTTGATCTTGAAACATCCACAAGGTGGCGCCATTCCACTGTATTACTTTCTTTTGCCTTGCTGAAGCCAACACAAACATTTTTTCTTTATAGTTGAGAAAGCGCATTATAATTACTCCGGGTCTTGCTCCCGGTGGTGGCACCTCTCTCAGAGCCCTATGCGCTCTCTCTAAATTATAGGCCTCCCCGTATGGCGTGGGGCCAAACAGTTTAAGCAGCATATCTTGCATAAAAAGAACACAGTCCGAACCTTCTGCCTTCTCAGGAAGCCCAGCCAGAATCAGATTATTTCTTCAGCTCCTCGACTCTTGGTCTTCCAGCCTTTCTTTTCCAATTTTTTAATTTGTTTTCTGACCGTCACCAGCTCCTGTTCCACTATTTATACTTTCCTTTCCTGTGATGTGATCTGGACCTCCGCATCTCCCATCCTCTGTGCCAATGACTGCAGCAGAGGCTTAATGGCTGCAAAATCTACTACTAGCCCTTGCAGCAAGTGTTTGATTTCTTGAATGTCTTCGTTACTTGATTTAGCCCTCCCTTGCTCTCCTGCCTCCTCTTCCTGATCATTGGGGTGGGGGATTGGGGCTTTGGCCTTTTAGAGGCTGGAGATCTCCCTGCCAGGGGTTCTACTATCTCGGGCTCCATTGCAACTCATTATCGTGGCTGGGCGTTACTTACTAGTGCTCCTCGCAAGCGGTAGCTTCAAACCGGCAAACTTCCCCTTTTTCCCCTCAAATTGCCGCCGATCCGGTCCACCAGCATCCCGCAAGCAGGAAAGGGTTTAATTAACTGGATCTGGCTAGTCCCAAAGAGATTTTAACTTTTAAAATAGTTTTGGGCCTTGGAGCAGCTCGAGAGACGTTGTGCTCAGCTCATCACGTGATCCCGTCCCAGGTAAAAGTAGCATTTTGTAAGCCCAGCTATGTGCTGGCACAGCAGGCCAGTTTTACACTTGGAGGGGTTTCAATACTGTAATGTGTGGCATATGCATGAGGGACTCCTCCTTTGCATAGGTGTATCACAATACTATGCACAGCGGTGCAGTCGGAGGTGCGTGACACTTCGGTGGTCTTTGAATAGGACCACCCACGCAAGTCTGGGGATACACGGTGCATCCAGGGATGCACTGCACACCTTGTTTGAATACATGGGCCTAAATGTTTATCGCTATGTTGTTATTATAGTAATAAACAGCTCACTGTATTAACCATTGTGCACAGTTTTATATTTTGTATGAGAGATGTGTGTACTGTATAGAAAGGTGTTGTGCTAGTTTGTCTATTATTTAGCAGTAGTGAGAGCTCAAGGCTTTCACTTTGTTCTGTGCACTATACTTTTTTCATCTGAGATCCTGTATTCTAAAATCACACAAAAATAGCAATATATTGGGAGGTGCAATTTCCAGAATAACAGTATATATGATATCTTTATGCTTCATGGCTAAGATATGATTCCCTGCTTTGCTCTGGGATCTGTAGTTTTTCATATGGAATCCAGTAATCCAAGATTCAAGCCTGAGGACTCATACAAACTTCAACTCATTTATTTGGGTTAGGGACAGCTAGTATTTAGTTTAAGTAACCAACATCAGAAATCCCCAATCCATATTTTCAGTAGATCTGAAAATGTTGGAGCTGTTTCCAGTGATGTATCTGTATTCTGGGGTAGCAAAGCTTTAACTAAAAAACAATAGTAAGTTTCCAGCCCTGTGCATTGCAAAGGTATTCACTCCCAAGTAAGGCAATGGACTTGTCTTTCACAAAAGGCTGTTTAAAATGTACACACATGTTTACCTCTGGCCCTAGATACTGATATATTAGACTGTAGGGGCCCGATCCCAAAAAAAGTACCTGTATAAAGCACACTCCATGCATTACTTATTTATGTAGTTCATCCCCCCACTGCTGTTTCATAACAAGTGTCCCCATCAGCCCCTGTCCATGAGTATGGAGCATTGTGCGGAGGAAGAGCACAAGCTATGCTCGATGCTGGACTAGCAATAGAAAGTCTGGGTTGGCTGTAAAGCACACCCATTGCTCTGTGCATGCAGTGGGTTTTGAAATATGGCAGACCAGCTTAGACTGCCATATTTCCTTTATGACAGCAACATATTTAAAAACAGTGTCTCAAATATGTCCCCTGCTCTACTTAGTGTACTAGTGTGCCATGGGCAACTGCTCAGGGATGGTGGGTGGGGGCATGTTTAGGGCCCAATATATTCAGGTGTGTCTATTCTGGGGCATTGTGGACTTATAGTAAATCAGGGCTCCCCCTTGCATGGCCTCTTTGCCCTTTCAAAGGACTCTGCAGTGTTTAACACATACAGTGAATGTCAGCCATAACTGGCCCTGCCCCCTGGTGACCCCTAATCTGACTGCCTGACTAGCTCCATGGATTGAGTCAGAGCTACCATCTGTGGGTAGGGAATTTCATTCTGTGCATATACAGTGTACACTGTGGCAACAAAGAGGGATCTTCATGCATTCTGGGACTCCCTATCCATTTATATTGTGTGCATGTGTAGGGTCTCCATAGATTGGGCACTCAGCAATGAGAGAGAATAGTAACCTGCAATTACCTTCACAGGGTGTTACATTCAAAGACTTTATGAATTGCAGGTAATGGTTTGAAACGTAAGCTGTTCCCTAAGTAAAGAGTTAAAGTGAAAATTTAAAAATGCCAATGCTGTACATAAAGTTGTATGTTCACTTCCACATGTCTTCAGCCCCTCTATTAAAGGGAAATGCATCAAATAAGTTGAATTACTGTATGTCTAGACAATTTTTTTTGAAGCGTCTTCTGAAATATCAGATGGCATTTAAGCTAATAGTACATTACGTTTCCATGCTCTGGACATAATCTCTTTAAGACATACAGTATAAATCATTTCATGTTTTATTGTGTGCAAGTGTGAAGCAAACATATTGGTACTGTAGTGCAGGGGTGTACTGTATAAGTCTGAGGATGTAGAAATGTAGGACACTTGCTTCTCAAATGCTAGTGCAGAAAAAACTGATGGCAGTGTTTAGGTGGCTGATGAGCATAAACTTCCTGTAGTTCAATGGAGAAAGCCTTGCCAAGCACACTGATTGACATAATCAAGCTTTGAAGATAAACATCAAGCCTCACTCTGTGTGTGTGTGTGTGTGTGTGTGTGTGTGTGTGTGTGTGTGTGTGTGTGTGTGTGTGTGTGTGTGCGTGCGCATATGTGTGTGTGTGTGTGTGTGTGTGTGTGTGTGTGTGTGCAGGCGCATGTGTGTGTTCCCCCCTATTTGCAGACAGGAAGTGCCTATTTGAAAGCATTAAACAAAGTTGGGAAAAAAGCAGCATGCAGAATGCAGAATAAAAATATTATAGCTTCAAATATAATAACAACATGTCAATAATGAACAGGAAACACCAGCAATAGTTAATTATAATTACATATTATGTTTCCTTTAAAGAGCCCATGATACCAGTTGGATAACATTAAAAAATTCTAGAGTTCGATACAAGAATTAGCAGCATGCTCTTGGAACTGGTTTCTGTTTCACTTAGTGTGCACCAAGGGTCAGTCCTGGATCCCATTCTTTTTTGCTGTTTATTAATGCTCTCTCTTGTATATCTGTCCATTGTAGTTCCACCTTGTATGCAAATGATCTGGTGCTCTTGGCTTGCTCCAATCAGTTCCCAACTGAATGAGGACTGCCACCTAATTCAGTCCTGGCTATCTGCAAATAAGCTGGTCCTGAGTCTAAAGAAAACTAAAATTATGCTTTTTAGCTCTAGGCAAAAATCAGGTCACCATGACCTGAGCCCCTGGCAGTGTCCAATATTGACGGTATGCCCCTGACTACTGCCTATTCTTTCAAGTGCCTTGATGCCACCCTCGACCCCCAACTGTATTTTTCCTTTCAGATCTCTAATGTGTGTAGCATTGTTAATTGTAAGATTGACGTGGCATACAGAGCCAAACACTTTCTCACCCCCATTGCATGTCTGGTCCTTGGCAAAGGAGTGCTCCCTACCCTCCCTTAATTATGGGCTCCTTTTCTACACCAATATTGCTAAGCCCTTTTTGTCCAAAAGGGATACAGTGTATAATAATATATGTTGTTTCACACTCTCTGCAGCCTGTGTCACACACCATTGCGAGCTCTACAACAAACTTGGATGGCTATCTCCTCCAATAGTCATGCTTTTGCCTGGGGCTGTTTTGTTGATAAGGTGCTTTGGACTACCACCCCTCCCATTATGGCTGAGGAGTTAAGGGCTACTAACCTTGGTTACTGCTTAAGATGCAGTGACATGTCCCTGCTTGCTGTCCCAAAAACTTGTGGTGCTGTGGGAGATCAGGCCTTTGCTGCATGTGCATTTAGGCTCTGGAACTCCCTCTCGCTATCTGTTGTGGGTATCTCCGCTCATTACCTCTTTAAAAGATCCTTATGGAACTATTTCAACAATGCCTCTTCCTGCACTTGCCCAAGCTGACTGGCCCTTCCCTTAATTTTAATTGACTGTGGACCAAAGCATTTCACCTGATTTTTCCCTATTGAGACTTGCTGTGCTTTTTGGGTTACGTGAACTTGCTTTTTACCTCAGGTTTGTGGTGTTAATCTGCTTCTTCTGACTACATATTTATATTATGTACATTGATATTGCCTTTTTGTAACCCATTATTGTTCCTGTTGTTATCTTATATAGAAACACAGAAAATGGTGGCAGAGAAAGACCACTGGTCCATCCAGTCTGCCCTCTAAACCCTAACTAACTGACGCCTCCTCTATTGCTTCCACTACGGATACAGAGGAGGGGGGTGGAATTTGATAGCCAAAAGAACAAGGCAGAGGCAGACCTCTAGAACACCATAGTTGCCTCCCCCTGTTTATGATGCAGATTTCTCTCAGTTTTTTTCCTATCCACTCAACATCAATAGTATTAAAAGTGCACAAAAGCAAGTGGGGGCTCTGTATACTCTGCAAAGGCACAATAGTGACATTCTGTGTATCCAAGACATACATCTCAAAACTCATTTTGAGCTTCAGCAGGCCTCCAAAACATGGTCTTTAGGGTCTTCCTTTTGGTCCATTATGGCTGACACCTGTGATGGGGTGGGTATCCTATTGAATAACCCCCTCCTAAAAGTCTCTCGGCTGGTAGACATTCGCCCGGGTAGAGTCCTTCTTTTTGATTTTTCCTTTTCTTCTGAACGGTTTCGACTTATAGCTACCTACACCTCCCAGACGTAGGCTCAAAGGGTTGTTTTATTTAGGGAAATCCAGCCTCTCCTTAATACATCTCGTCTTTTGGACTGGTTAGGTGATTTTAACTGTGCCCTCAAACAATCTGATAGTGGTTTACAAACTGACAAATTATTTTGCGACTCCACGTCCCTGAATCAAATATTAAATATTACAGTGCTGGTTGATGCATACCGAAAACTGTAGCCGTCAGGTGGATTCACTTATATTTGGGGTACCCTTAAAACTCACATAGATTTTATATTTATATTTCTAGTCCTGAAGATTTTAGACATTTGTACCATACCAAGCAAATTCTCATATCTGGTGGCTATCAAAATGAAGGTCACATGGGATTCAGCTCCACGCTGTAAAAAGACCAAATGGAGGCTGAATGAGTCTATGTTAGATGACCCAAAAGTACAGAAAATATAGAGGAAGGAATGGACTGCCAGGCTTTCTGTAGTCGAATGCTATGACAATATTTCCAAATAATGGGAGGAGACAAAATCATCCGGGCAGGTTTTATTTTAAAATAGGGCTAACTATATTGCGAATAAAGATTATTTACATTATTTACAGTCGCAGCATCAATTACAACACTTGATTTCACAAGCTGAATTGATGCATTATGATTTCAGTTCCCAAATCAGTACTATTAAAAAAACAAATGACGGACATACGGTACAACAGTGCCAGATCCCTTAATCAGGAGCTAAGGTTTGGCACTCATGTACAGAAAGGCTCCTTAGCTCCTTACAAGGAATGCAAGGCCAGGAATGACAGCAGGCTGATCACAGAGCTTCAGACACCTGCTGGTCAAATGGTCACAACACCACAACAGACACTGTAGGTGGTTGAGCACCATATAGTGGATCTCTTTAGGGAACCTCCCCCAAAACCTAGATGCCAGAGATTGTCTAAAGTCCTTAGGTCTACCCCAGGTTACAGAAGAAGATGCAAAATACCTGATTCAGGATATCTTTACTGAGGGGGTGGTTCATTCCAATACTCAGCTGACCTCAGGTACGGCCCCTGGTTCTGACAAACTAGGGTTAGGACTTTATAAAATGTTCAGTTCTGACATAGCTCCTGCCTTGACCATCCTATTTAGTTACATGTTGGCCACTGCAAATTATGGTACATCTATGCAGGAGGCAGTTTTAGTTCTCCTGCATAAGAAGGGCCCCAGATCGGGGGGGGGGGGGGATAGATCTTATTCTAATTTTACAGTGTATATGTTGCTTACTACATGTATGATATGGATCTATTCTCTGTATTGTAAAATCCTTAATAAACTTTAAATTGAAAAAAAAAAAAAAGAAGGGCCCCAGATATGACATAGGCAACTGTCATCCACTTAGCTTACTTAATAATGACCTCAAGAATCTGAGCAAGATTTTATTGTCCAGATTGTTAAAGGTCTCAAAGTATCTTATCAACCTCTCACAGACCTGTGCTATTCCTGACAGAAAGGAACAGGATAACCTAATTATATTGAGAGAACTGTTTTTTGAAGAGGCCCAGGAGGGTATATAGTGTTACATCATAGGACTTGACCAAGAAAAGGAATTTGACAGATTATCACATACATTTCTGTTTTCTACCCTATCTGCCTTTGGTGCACCTGAGGTATTTGTCGACTGGATTTTACACATGTATAAAAGTGCCCTTATTGTATCCAATGTTTATGAATGGTATGGTTGGAAGATTAAGATTGATAGAGGTGTCAGACAGGGGATGCCCTCTCAGTCCTCTCCGTTATGTGTTTGGGATCGACATTTTGATTCAACTTTTGATCTCCAATAGGGGTATAAAGGGGATAATAGCATCTACAGATTCCCCCGCTGTAAAAGTTCTGGCCTATGTGGATGATCTAGTCCTGACACTTGCCCCTACTTCCTCTGAGGCTTCCTTAGCCACCACATTGCAGGCTTTCTAGGCTATGTCTAGGTCCAAGGTTAACTTAAGGAAAAGTAGAGGGGTTACCCTGGGATCTTCCCCTGTACCACCTTCAGGTCTTATTGCAGGAATCAAGGTCTCACTGGATCCTATTTTAGTTTGGGGTATAGAGTTGGGCCCAGGTGATATAGCATTCTGGAACTGGGAGAAAGGGGTGTTTCAGGCCAGCTGGTTGGTTAGTGGGTGGAAGGGGGCAGCAACTGTCAAAGAAGCGAAGGGTTGTTCTGATTAGAACCCTTTTGGTTTCCATTTTTTTGTATCTGGGTCCTATTTATCACCCTCCCCAGAACCTTATAACCAGTCTTTATAGTGTTTTCTTTCAGGCCATTTGGGGATCCAGACTGAACCCAGTTAAATGGGAGTTTACTTATCGTGCAGTTCTGGAGGGGGGCTTGAATATGGTACACCCTGTACCCTTTAATTTAGCATTTTTTTTTGTATAGGCCTAATATTGAAACCTGTGGTTAAAGTATGGAAGTCCATGGTTGATAAATGGCTACAGCCATGTCTGCCATCATGGGCATTGGATAAAACATGGTTACTAGGTAGGAATATGGTGGTCCCCCAGTATGGCCTTGAGGGCCTCAAGGATGTTATAAAATGGGGCCTTTCCCCAGGTCAGTTATAGACATCAGATAGGAAATCTATCTACAAGAGTATTTTATAGGCAGAATGTCAGACAGCTATGGAATTCCCATTCTGTCAGACTACTCAGGTCCAAAGGGTTCTTAAACAACTCAATAATTCCAGGATTCCCCCCTTTGTCTGGAATTGTGTCTGGCTATGCAATTACGGCAGACTGCATGTCAGAGGGACTAACAAGCACAAGCAAATCTCAGACAGGTATTGCCCCAGGGACTCCTGTGGGCAAATTCTTGAGGCACAGCAGCATTTATTTTTGTAATGTGTTCACATAAAAAACTCCTGGGCTTTTCTTGCCACTAAATGGAAAGAGACCCTTTTTTTTATCTCTGACATACCCAATTGTGGTATATGGACCTCTAGCCGGGCCCTGGGGTAAATATCATAATGATACCATGTATATTATTTTTGCCTTCATTAGATATTTATTTGGCAGGCCCACTGTATGTGGGTCCTCCAGCAAAGACTGGTATCCCATCTAGATCTGTTCTCCAATATACAGAAGACAGTACAAAAAACCTTGCAGTTAGATACATCATGTTTTCCTCCAGAAAAAGTGAGACACCCATGGGTCAACTGTGAGGACTGGTTATCTTAAATTGGTCACTGAAGACTGTTTTTGTGTGATTGGGTGATCACCTATTCAGTTTCTGTAAGAATATAAATTGTTTACCCCTTTTGTTTGAACTGTATGGTTTGTATCTCCTTTGTATGATCTTTTCTTTTTGTATGATTTTGTATTTTGCCTTGTTTATGATTGTAATGAAGTCCACTTTTCCCAAAAAAATACCCCTACTCATTGGCAAAGGGTGCTGTCTCTCCACTGAGGAGCAACCTCCAGTGCTATAGATGATGTGGACAGTGGAAGAGACTGAATGAGTGAGAGAACGAGTGGTCAATAGAGACAGCAGGAATGCCCCCTATGGGTGGCCAGCTTAACGTCTCCCCAGAACATTCAAAAAGAATGGAGGTCTTTAATACAGATACTGTGATGGAGACTATTTCAACAAGTTTACTGCAACATGAAACTACAAGGCAGTTACCCACTCTGTCTGAGCGGGTACTACACACTGCAGAACAAGATGAAGTGCAGAGCATTGAATACAGGTTCGAGCAGGCAGAATGAGCATATTTTGCTGCGAAACAACAACTGGATAAGGAAAGAAAAAGGAAGAGAGAAATCAGGACTCACAACTGAAAACACCAGAAAATGTGTTGAAGGTTTTAGTCTTTTCAGGCAGCACTGTACCTCCAGAATTAAACTGCGTTCTGCAGAAAAAATCCAGTGAATGCACAGGAAACACTTCTCAACCGTGGTCACCAGAGAGGGCATTATGTGATGCCGGCTGGATACAGGCAGGGAATGGAAAGTGGCGTCTGGATTCAGCAATACCATTACAGGGAACATCCAACACTAAACTGGCTCCCATGCAACTCGCAGAAGAGAAAACAGCTGATTTGGCAACAGGACTACAGCAATAGGAACACACCGGGCCAAGGGATGATGAGGGTAACATTTCCTTTTCCTCCATTGACACTCCAGTACTAGAGGAAGTTTTTGATGCCCAAAGTGGTTTACAGGCCTCACAAAGAGTGAGTTTGCAGGGGGACATTAACATGAACCGGTCTGTTGAAAATACTGAGTCTGGAACAGGAGATTCTGTTCCACCCCGACCCACAGCCCTCACAAACTGAAGCTCCATCCTATGCTAGCTTATTTAAAAAAACAATGGAATTGGCAAAGCAGCATAATGCAGTATGCCTCAGGTTTCTGGGGAATTCTGAAAAAATGCTAGATAGGTTTTATGTTGCAAAATTTTTGTTAAAGCAATCCTTGGGTTTTCCCCCTCCGAAGTGTATGAACTCATACATATGTCAGAGAAACTACCTTTGATATCAGCTTTCATACCCCTGACATTCTCAATAGATTTTGGCTTAAATATGCTGTGTTGAAAACTAACCCTGCATGGGTTTATTTCCAGGCCATACCATTTACCAAGCAAACTTTCAAAGTTATTACAGTTCTTTTCCGAACTGAGGGGGTAAATATTGCAGACATTACATATTGGCTAGAAAAAAGATGTAAGGTCCAAGATAATCCTGAACCAATTTTGGACGATGAAGGTTTCTGGAATGGGGGGAAGGGTGAAGGGTAAAAATCAACTTATGGCAAAATAATCTGGGGCTACATTTACCAAACTGTTTTTATCTTGGAAGAGACAATGGGTTTATATTTCACCCAGGCCAGCCTAGGCACTTTTACGAGTGTGGTTCTCCAATTCATCTAAGCTGCATTTGTGAAGTTATAAAGTGTGCTCATTGTAGTGAAGTTGGGCACTCCATGTATCATTGCCGAAGCCCCTTGAAATGCAGCTTGTATGAGGAGAGCCATTCATTTACTGAGTGCCCATGGGTGGCACATAACACTACTGATGCAGACTATGGCATACAAGATTTCCACATTAATATAGCAGTCAAATCTTCCTGTCGACCCAACCCCCCCCCCATGGCACACAGACAAGCAGCACCAACTGATAAAGAACACCCACCTGGGGATCGAGATGAATCACTCCCTGCATCTTCTGATCCAGGGTCCCCAAAGGGGTGGTATTGACCTTTCTACACAAACTCAGCCTGAGGCTGTTCCATGGACAAGTACATCCATGCCCCCCTCCCCAATAAGGAAACTTACCAAGTTGTTAGAAAAAGAGGGGGAGTCAAGAAAAAGGGACAACCTAAGCAGAAGATAGTACCAGTACCAATTCAAAACAAGTACACTGCCGAAGAAGAAGGTAATATGGAGTCAGACTCTGCTCTGCCTCCTTCCATTCATCGCAACCAGGTGGGGGATCAGACAGAGAACTTGGAAATAACGAGTCTGACCCTAACCCCAAAAAAACAAGAATGGGGACAAGAGCATGGGTAAAGCTGAAAAGGTGATGATACTTCATGAGGCATCCTTATTATGACTTATCAGTAGCCTCACTGAATGTAAACAGTATAAAGTCAGAGAGAAACCAGGTTCTTACATATTTCCAGTTTGAAACATCAAACTTGGACTTTATTTTCTTACAAGGTACTAGGCTCCATTCAATAAGTGAGACCCAGGAGGCCAGCAATGCCTAGGTGTGGAGGGATATGCATTGGTCACTGGGAACTGACCCATGTAGTGGATTAGGTATTTGCCTTATTAACCCAGCTTTAAAAATTGTCCATCGAGTTGATATCATACCTGGAAGGGTGCTAATGTTGGCCATTTTTTTACAGGGAATGAACTTTCGATGTATTGATGTATATGCTCCACAAACTAAGGTTGCCAGAACTGAGTTATTGCACACTATTCAACCCTTTTTGTCTACTGCTAAGAGGAGATCTTAACTGTAGTAGGTATGTTACAGATCAGGGTTTGAAGAACAATAAAATGTATTGTGATGCCACATGTTTAAACAATGTATCGAAACAAATAGGATTGGTGGATGCATTCGCTTCCCGGGAGGGGGGTGACTCCCCAAAAAACATACTTTTGTGGAACCCGCTCCACTAGAATAGATTGCTGGTTCATTTCAGACAGACTAGAAATTAAACACTCAGAAGTCACTCCTGTCTCTTCTTCTGATCATGGAATGTTAAGTTTGACTGTCTACAACTTTGAGAAAATGAGGAGGGGTCTGGGTTACTGGAAAATGAGCCTCACTTTACTCTCTAACCCCAAGATTAAGCAAGGCTTTGACTATATGTTGGTGGCCAGAAATCTGCTCATTTTCTGCATGACAGTCCACAAGACTGGTGGGAAGACACAGAATCAGACATACAGGCCTATTTTAAACAAATAGGACAGTTAAATGAGAAAGGCAGAACAGATCAATACAATGAGTATAGAAAACAATTACAGGATCTAGTGTCCCTTCAACAACACTCACAAGCAGTCTTCACACCCCAAATTTCAGACCTATAATAAAAAATGGCCAATCTCCAATATAACCATCTAAAATCTTTGGAAATGGAAAGCCGATTTGGGTCCCAAGGATGCCAGGACTTTGTTTGCCCCTTTTCAGTTTTGCGTATCGCAACACAATACTAAATTCATTTCTAATGCCACCACATCCAGTGGTAAGATGGTCACCTAAAAATCTGAAATATTAGCCAAGACTGATAAACATATTTAAGCTCACTTTCAGGATCCATGACTGCCTCAACAGGATAGGCAGAAATGGTTGTTGGAATGTGAACTCCTTCAATTGACGCTCCAAGACCAGAATGAGTTAATTCAGCCTATTACAAAGCAAGAAATATTTGGAGTAATTGGCAGTTTAAAAAAAGGCTTCTCCCCAGGCCAGGATTGCCTCCCATATGAAATGTACTGTGTAAGCACATTATGGCTAAGCTTTCAGATGAAATGGTTTACCATTTAATGCCATTTTGTAGATTCTCATCTTACCAGGAAGTATGAATAAAGGACTAGCAGTACTTATGTACAAATCAGGGAATAGGAGTCTCTTGTCAAACTGGAGACCAATTACCTTCTTAAATGCAGATTTTAAAATTGTCACAAAAATCTTGAGTAATAGGCTTGGGGCAATAGGACAGGATATTATTCATCCCTCTCAAACCTGCACTATACTAGGGTGGATGATATCTGATAATTTTATACTAATACGTGAAATGTTGTCAAGAGGGGGATTTGTCAGGTTTGTTGTTGACTTTAGATCAGGCCAAAGCCTTTGATAGTGCTGTGCATGATTATTTATGGGATTGTAGGGGTGCATATGCCATCCCAAATAATTTTATACAGTGGATTCAAGCCTGGTATGACCTTATTGTAGTGGGTGGATAGAACAAAAATGCAGTGTAGGCCAGGGAGTGCAACACGGGTGTCTATTGAGTCCCTTACTGTATGTGATATCACTGGACCCCCTAACTCGAAGACTAAATAATTCCCCTCACATTACTGGCATTTCCTTCTCCAGTATAGATCCAGAAATTAGGACTACGCCTATGCAGATGATGTCTGCTTATTTATAGCAGATAAGACTTCATGCTTACAAGCAAGGAAAAATTCTGCATGAATGTTCACATCTGTCTGATTCTAGAGTCAACTATGTTAACAGTGTTAAGAGTAAGTGCCTTTCGATTTGTGAGGTAGAGTCACATGATGATGTCATTATAGGTATCCCTTTGACAGAGGGACTTTGTTCCATCCTAGGAATCCTTTTTGGGAAAGGAGATATGGCAATGACAAACTGGCAAGAAAAATTACACCAGGCCCAAGATAAAGTCATTACTTGGAATAAGTGGAGACTGTCCAAATTAAAAAGGGTGTTTATGGCCAACACATTTTTATTGACACTTTTTCTCCATCTAAGTGCTATATTCCCTTTACCAAGACAGTTAGAAATGAAAGTTTACAGTTGTTTCTTCTCATATATATGGGAGAGCCAACTCAACCCAATTAAATGAGGTATTCTATTTTTAAACAAATCACAAGGTGAGTTAAAAATTATTAATCCTATCCCCTTTTTCTTTCTTATGTTTGTGAATATAAATGTGTGGCCTGTTCTCCTAAGTAAATATAAACTTTGGATCCCTTGGGTTCATGATAGCTTAGTCCCTATTTTACAAGCCTGAGCTCTTCATAGCGAAATTGCAAAACAAAGATCCATTCTCACATTGCCACAGGTATATTAACCTTGTTTTAGCAATATAAAAATATGACTTTAACTAAAAAACATATTCTTTCACTACCTAGAAAAAACTTATATGAACATATTCTACAAAGAGTTTTTAAAGAACCTACTCATTTCTCTTCACAGTCAAGTCTAGAAAGAAAGTTTGTAGGAGAGATTTTAATTTCCCCCCGAATGCCCTCCAAAATGTGGGATGTTACATGGCTAACAGTACATGGTAAATTAAATGTGAAGGGAAATTAAAACACAAAGGGATAGAGGAGAGATACTGCCCTAGATTCTCATACTTGACCACTGTAGAAACTATTGTATGTCACATTTGATTTTTGAGTGGCCTTACATTAAAAACTTTTGGGAGTATAATCCAAAGGCACTAGCCTTCTTCCCCATTTGGTTCACTTTCTCCTGACACTCTCTATTTAGGAATATTTCTTTTCTCATGGTTCAAAGATGATAAACATACCATGTGGCTATGTTTAGTGTATTTTAATTACTTCATTTGGCAATCCAGGTATAAGCTTTCTATTTAACAGGTAGAAATGTCTGAAAATCAGTTGTTCTTTACGATAGAAGCTGCAGCTCAAAAACTAAGAACTCAAGAAAAATCTTTATTCCCTCTTCAGGTGTATCATAGTTGGTGGCAAGCCATAAATTGGATTTGGGGAAACACGTGGATGACATCCAAGGAGCATTACACACCTATTCTTCCATGAAAACAAAAGGGTGTTGGTATATCGGATGATCTCCAGTCTCCAAAGTGATTATAGTAGGTACCCAGTACACTACTGCATGACTTGTGAGTTTCCTTTCTACTAAGTGGGCTGTTCAAAGATAAACCCTGGAGCCCCTTACTGTATTGATTTGATTTCTAGGGAGAAGTAAGTAATTGTTGTAGTATTGTTAGAATTTCTTAAAAGGATGCTATCTAAATAGACAACCTTAATTGTATTAATATGATATTACTTTATATATAGGTATTTAGAGCAATAGTATAAGGTAATATATATTCCTGCCAATTCTTATGTTCTAACATATATTCGCTACCAGTGGGGGGTGTACATGACAATGTTATAAGTTTATTTTTCTCTCTGATTTAAGGGTTTGTTTTCTATTTCTGTTTTGATAAGTATGCATTAATACCTATTTTACCCTATGATTTTCTTTTCCTTATTTTTTTTCCTGATTAGGATCCGCATAATATATTATGATTTCATTATAAGGGGGTATGATTGAAATATGCATTTTTGATATCCTTTATGTATGATTTATATATCTTGCTTTCTGTGTGAACTTAACATTGGTTGTTATCATTTGATTCTAATGTTGTAATAAAAATTCCTCTACTCATCAGTAAAGAAACCGCTGGCAGTCCATCCAAGAAGGCCACTCTAGGCAAGCCTCAGGAGGGTGAGGATGTAGCAGAGATAGGGGAGCAGGCTTCCTCCCATGTCCTTACAACACTAGAGGCTTTGGGGAATGCAATGATTTTGGCAGCGTTTCAAGATGGAAGAATAGAAGCTGAGGGAGAGCTAACTACGGAGGCTATGAATATGGACATGGATGGTATTTTGGCTGTTGGTACTGAAGTACGGGATTTGGCTGCTAATGTAACAGATTCCTCTAATATACAGCAGAAAGATCTTTTGCTGTAGCAGTCACAAATGGAGGAAGAAAACTTTTTGAAGAAGAAAAAGGACTTACAAGGTCACATTGCTACAGTGCAATCTGGTGTTATGCCTGTCATCCCAGCTTGTGTGCCTGTCAATACTGAAGGAGCTGCAGGATGATGCAGCAGCATCAAAGGATGCTGCAGCCCCACCTGATGCCTCTGGGTATTCAGGGGGAAGTGAGGTTGCATCTGTTTCGGCTGAACATAGCGTGGCTGGCAGTTCAAACAGCTGGGTGGTCATGTGCAGAGAGCCACCGGCTCCAATTCCTGAAGTATCTGCAGTGCTGTCTAAGTCAAGCCGAAGAAGGCTTCTGCCACAAGGACTCAAAAACACCTGTAAAAATATTAAAGCTCCCAATTGTTATCTGACATCAACAAGCATAGAAAAATCTAATGTAGAGCAACAAGGAACCTCTTTGGGAGGGAATCTTGTAGTCAACACAGATTGCAGGTCTGCAAATGTGAAACCTCCATTGCCCAAAATGGAGGAGGTTGGAAGGGAGGATTTGTCCCCTGAATGGGCACAAAAATATGCTGGCTGGGTGCAAGCAGCAGGTGGATCCTGGATTCCTGACCTGGAGGATGATCAGGTAAAGAAATTTACAGCAGACACTAAAAATGCAAATTAATGAAAAAATGATGGCCACCAGTCTGACAAACCTCCTCTGAGTTACCCCTCCATCCTTGCCAAGTATAGAGCTCGTGAGCATGTGTGGTACTCATATAAATCCTCCAGCAACCACCTCTCCCTCCAAGTCTTTCTCACCTTATGCAACAGCTGCACCATCAGTATCCGCTGTGCAAAAGCTGATTTCTTCAAGTCATATCTGCACTCTTCAAACTGTTCTCCATCCTCCTTCTGGCAAGTTTTCCACTCTCTCCTGCACCTCCACTCTGATCCCCCCATAAATCTGAGAGGGTGGCTCTCTAATCACTGATCCCTCCCGCATAGCTGAAACCCTAAATAAGTACTTCACTTCCTGTACTGTTCCAGCTGGTCCCCCAACCCCCCAAACTGCACCCTTCCTCCACCCCACCACCCCTCAGGGTTTCAGCTGCTGCCTATACTACCCTCTGAAGTCCTGAGAGCACTTACTGCACTAAATCCCTCTAAGACTAGCCATGATGGCCTACACCCCAGGACTCTCAATATCTCAGTTCCCTCAATAGTTACCCATCTAACCTACATCCTAAATCTTTCACTCTCCACTGCCACTGTTCCAGTAGCCTGGAAGTTTGCCACAGTCCTCCCTCTCTTCAAAGGAGGTGATTCCACCACCCCTGGGAACTATCGTCTCATCTCCCTTCTCCCTGCCCTAGCAAAAGTCTAAGAATCCCTCATCCTTACCAGACTCAACGCATTCCTTATCACTTCTAATACTATCTCCCCTTTTCAATCGAGGTTCAGGAAATCCCACTCAACCATCTCCTTCTTTCTTCACTTCACTGACACCATCCACTCTGCCATGGACCGTGGCCACAATACATAAGCTATTTTCATAGACCTTGCAAAGGTCTTCAATTCAGTTTCCCACAATTTCTTCTTATATAAACTCAGTTCCAGTGGTCTTTCCCTTGCCTCAGTACCCTGGTTCAGTTCCTACATTTCTGGTCACTCCCAGGCAGTGTCCATATGCAGTATCCTATCCTATTACCTCCCCATCCTTGCTGGTGTACCCAAAGGATCTATCCTTGGGCCTATCGTCTTTTCTCTCTTTATCAATGATTTACCTTCAATCTGCTCTCACACCAAAATACACATGTACATGGGTGACACAGTCCTGCTCTTGCCTGGTCCATCTACCCTAGCAGTCCAAACCCCCCTGCAAAATTACTTCTCAGTGGTAACCACCTGATTTGACACAAATTATTTAAAGCTAAGCACCAAAAAAACAATAGCCATGACTTTTGGCTCAAAACAAAAACTTGCCAAGCTCCCCTCTATACCGGTCTTTTTCTCCACAGACAACATCTCTCTTGACAATGTCCCCACATACATGTACCTCGGCATCTAGGTCGACCCCTCCCTTGACTTCTCCTTCCACTTTAGCACTCTTTACAAAACTGCATCCTAAACTAGGTCTACTCTATGCCATAAGGCCAGTCTATCCCTCCCTGTTAGACGTGACCTTGTAGTCAAGTGGATCCTCCCAGCTCTTGACTATGCTGACATAATCCACAGTGCAGCCCCAGCCACCTCCCTCACCAAGCTGGATGTCATATTCCATGCCTTCTGTAGGTTTGCCTCAAACACCCCCCCCCAGCCCACCACTGTGATCTTTACTCCTCACTCTCCCTCCAGTCTCTCACTCAGAGACACTCCTCTTACTGTTCCACCTTCATAGCCAAATACTGGTTTGGATCCCTCCCATCCTACCTTTTCTCCCTCCTCCCTTCTGCCTCTCCTTTACCATATAATTCAAGGTCTTACAGCACCTGTACCTTTTCCCTCCCTCATGTCTGCACCACAGCTGGCAAACTCCCTTTTTCCTATGGATTTCCTTCCCTCAATGACAACCCCCACCTCCCAAACTCGCCTCTCTTCCTCTTCTGATCCACAGGGGAAGATACTGTATCTGTCATGGTGTAGGAATTTTGTCATCCAATGACAACTTAAAGGTATCTAGGCTGGTAAATATACATCCTGAAAGGGCCTTTTTATTAGATATAAATTATTGTGCAGAGCGGTTTAGGCTAATTTCTATCTATGCTCCACAGACAAAAGCGCAAAGCGTGGCACTCATTAAAGAAGTGCAGCCCTATCTCCACACTTCTCAGCTTGTTGTTTGGGTGGGCAGTTTTAATTGTGGGCTGACTCAAACAGACTGGGGATTAAGAACAAACAAACCTTTCTGCTATTCGGTGGTACTCCAGAATATAGTAACTATAGATAGTTTGGTGGACTCATACCGAATTATTTTTTCTACAGGTGGGAACACTTTTTTAGTGGTCCTTTATCTACCCACGTTGATTTTATTTTTGCTTCCTCTCCCTTAAGGTAGTGAAAATTAATACTCAAGCTTGGGAATTTACTGACCTTAAGACAATATCAATACAAGTGGGATGGGGAAAATTTGCCAAGATGCATAAAGAATATATGGAGATTAAATGAGGCATTACTGGAAGATCCAATAATTTTGAAAGCTTGAAATAGGGAATCGGCAGCAAGATTGTCAGTGGTGGTGGGGGGGTATGAGGATTTAGTGGATTGGTGGGAGAACATCAAACATACTTGGAAAACTTTTTTTCAGACACAGGCCAGAAATAGGGTGAATAAAGATTATTTACAATATTTAAATTTTAGGAACCAGTTGCAAAATATGATATCTCAAACAGAAATGAATAGGGTAGATTACAGTAAGCAAATCCAGATAATTAAAAAAAACAGATGGAAACCTTCAGTATGACTGGGCTAAAACATTGCAGCAGGAACTTAGGTTTAGCATTCAGATTCAAAAAGGGTCTCTTGATCCCTTCAAAGAGTGCAAAGAAAGGGTTAGTCATGGAGTTTTTACAGAATTAAAAACTGCTTCAGGACAGTCCACTTTTTCTCCCTTGGAGATGGTAAGATTGATTGAACAGCATATAGAGTCCCTTTTTGGGACCTCCCCGAAGCTACATTGGAAAGCTCATCAGATTGCCTTATTGAATCGTCCACAAGTTATGGAAAGTGATTCAAGGAGCCTGACTGCTGAGATAACGGTAGAAGAGATTTTGGATTCGATCTCTAATTTACCAGTGGATACAGCCTCAGGGTCAGACAGCATAGGGGCAGGTTTTTACAAAACATTCAAGGAAGACCTAGCCATGGTCTTAGTTATCCTATATAACCATATGCTGCCGTCAGCTAGATTGGCGGAATCCATATTTGAAGCAGTTCTTATTTTATCATATAACAAGGTGGAAGGCTTTCTGTCCAGTAAGGTGGGCCCAGGTTATTGGCAATTTAACTCTTCAATTATGCTGGACCCGTACCTTTATTTTCATGTGGAAGAACTTCTGAAAGCAAGGGCCACAGTGAGAGTTTTGTTTGACTCTCTCCTGGAATGGTGGGTGATAACTAAACAGAGCCTCCACTGTCTCCTCCAGAAATATGAAGGACTAAGGGGAGGACTTATTACTTTCAATGTTTACAGCTGCGGACACAGTTGTTTAGACTTATATCATTGCAGCATCTTGAAAAACAGACATATGTACCCCAGATAATGCAAATTAAAAAGGACATGAAGTCCTATTTATATTCTTGGGCTACCACCTTACAGGCAGAACAGACCTATGACTTGCATGGCACTCAAGGATCTTATGGTATTTATAAAGATTGCTAGGATAGAGTAGCCAAGAAGCAACTTTTGGTGGTCAGGGATTCCCAAGGGGTGATTAATACGTTCATTTCAGGCATTCTTGATGTAGTCACAGATGCGTTTCAGCAGACTTTTGGTGTCCCTATGGCTAGGGATAGAGATGTGTCTCAATACCTGGGCTCTGAAGATTTGGAGAATCTGACCTCTCAAGAGCAGGCTGAATTGATACAACCAATTTTGTCTGAGGAGGTTTCTTTATGATTGTGAAAATGTGAGTGCGTGTAGCTTCTGGCCCTGATGGCTTGGGTGCAAATTTCTACCTTACTTTTGGTACTTTATTGGTTCCCATATTACGGGAGGTGTTTAATGTGGTGTTGCACCATCTGAAAATGTTGGATGGCACGGCACAAGCTTTTTTGGTATTATTGTATAAGAAAGGGGATCAATTGAATATTCAGAATTGGAGACCGATTTCATTGTTAAATTCTGATTTTAAACTGTTAGCCATGATTTTCCATTATAGACTCTTTAAGGTGGCACAGGAATTGATTACAGAACATCAGACTGATAGCCTACCTGGGAGGGCTATGAACGATTATTATCTGACAGTTACTGGAAGTTTTTGAGAGAGGTTGTTTGAATAAAATACAGGATTTGGTGGTTTTGCTTGATTATGTAAAGCATTTGATCGTGTCCCCCATGATTATTTATTTCAGGTTCTGGCATATTATGGCATACCACAGCAGTTTATTGCATTGATTAAGTTGCTATATCACCATGCTAATGTTCAGGTTCCTGCACAGTGATGCAAAGGTTCTACTGTGCATGTTGCTAGGGGTGTCAGGCAGGGGTTCCCCTTAAACCCGTTATTATATATTTTCTGTATAGATGTTCTGCTTGGGAAAATTGTTTCTGCTCTGCTAATTAGGGGTCTGGTGATATCTAAGGATTGTCAGGCATTGAAAATTTCTGCTTATGCTAATGATTTATGTTTAATTTTAAAGGATGAGCATTCTTGCCATGAAGAAAAAGTTGGTTATTCAAGAGCATTCTTATCTAGCTGGGGCTGCAGTTCATCTTGAGATAAGTCGGGTGGTACTTTTTGGGAAAACTGCAAGCCCTGGGGTGGTACAGATGTGTGGGATGCCACTTGCCACTGAAGCTACTATTTTGGGTATACATTTTGGGTCCAGGGATATGGCATAGAAAATTGGACCTTTAAGCTCCAAGAAGGGGGAATGGAAAGTAGCTACAGTATATAGAAATCCATGCAGCTTCCAAAAATTAAGAGACTTCATCTCATTGAAAC
This sequence comes from Neoceratodus forsteri, assembly GCA_016271365.2. NCBI lineage: Eukaryota > Metazoa > Chordata > Ceratodontiformes > Ceratodontidae > Neoceratodus > Neoceratodus forsteri. The sequence continues at coordinate 84,701,470 of CM057453.1, forward strand.
ACTAATTGTCCCCATTTTTATGTTTATTATGCATGCAAGCGCAAAGTGAACATATTGCAGTAGTACTACTTTTTGATATAGTAGTAGTAAATCATTTTTTATTCATAAGAATAAAGGATACATTCAATTGAGCAAAGCTAATTTCCAATGAAGTTCCATATCAAAATACAAAAGCAAGGTTACGCATTAATACATTAATGGGTGTTTACTCACCTGGTAAAGGTGATTGTGTTGGTTGGCATCCATGGCACTCCAGACATTACCTCATGGGTTACAGCCCACCTGATAGGCTAATGATGCACATGACCCAGATCAGATTTCCAGTATATCCAGGTCCCAGGAACCCCTGCTCTCCAGTTTGAATTTTCCATAGCTGAAAGGAAGTTAGTTAGAACAAGAATACAATACAAAACAATACAGTCTAGTAAAGATGAGGTCCTCTACGACATGATAGAAAGCAAGGCCAGAGGCCTGTGTTTATTCCTATTATGTACAATCTAATTGAACCGGGGTTTGACTGTGTTAACAGTGAGTCTGAGTTCTGAGGCACTGATGCAAGGGACCTCCCTGTTTCCTGACAGAGACGCTCCGATCATCTCCTCGAGGGAAGGCCTTGGAGTGCCATGGATGCCAACCAACACAATCACCTTTACCAGGTGAGTAAACACCCATTGTGATTGGTTGGCATCCCATGGCACTCCAGACATTACCTCATGGGAGATAAGAAGCAGTTAGGACTCCGGGTGGGATCAGGGTGAATCGGAGAGTCCAGGTGTGGGTGCAGCTGCTAGGACCTGGGTAGCAAAGGCTGGCCTGAAGTCCTGAAGCCCTGAAGCTGTTCCAGTCTATAGTGTCTAGCAAAGGTGTGCAGGGAGCTCCAGGTAGCCGCCCTGCAGATGTCTTCGGAAGACACCGATGCTCGCTCCACCCAAGAGGTGGATATTGCCCTGGTGGAGTGAGCCCTGATCCCCTGAGGCGGGGTCAGTCGATTCGCCATGTAGGCGTGCAGGACGACCCGTCTGATCCACCCCGCGATGGTGGTCTTGGACGCCGTGAGCCCCTGTCTCTGGCCCTTCGAGACGATGAATAGTCTCTCCGTCTTACGGATGGGGCGAGTCCTGTCCAGGTAGACCGAGAGAGCCGACCCGATGTCCAGGGAGTCGGGGGCTCCGCTCTCAACCTGAGGGGCTACGCGAGGCAAGGTAGGCAGGTCTATCGTTTGTTCCCTGTGGAACCTTGTCAGGACCTTCGGCAGGAAGACCGGCACTGTTCTCAGCCGGACCCCTTTGGGGGTGAAGATGGTGTATGGAGCCGCGCACAACAGGGCACCGAGCTCCCCTATTCTTCTGGCTGAACAGATGGCTACAAGAAAAGCTGTCTTCAAGCCGACCCAGAATAGGTCTGCCTCGATGAGCGGCTCGTAGGGTGGCACTCTTAGGGAATCCAAAACCAGAGGTAGGTCCCACGGTGCGACGCTAGGTCTGGTTCTGGGTCGCATGAGGTCTACCACCCTCAAGAAGTGGATGGCATCTGGATGGGCCCCCGGCGGGAGTCCCTCGACGAGACCTCTGGCCGCCCCGATGGCCGCCAGTTGCACCCTTAGAGAGGAGGGTGCCAGCCCCTTGTTCACCCCTTGTTGCAGGAACAGGAGGATCATAGGCAGGTTGGCCTGTTCTGGCGTCGACCCTCTCTGATGGCACCACTGAGAGAAGACGGCCCATTGCCTCTCGTAAGTAGATGTGGTGGATGCCCGACGAGATTGGAGGAGCGTGCCTATAACCGACTCGTGGTACCTGGTAGCCATTAGTCGTTCCCTCTCAGGAGCCAGGCTGTGAGTTTTAGGGTTCGAGGAGACGGGTGGAGTACCGGTCCCTGCGACAGCATGTCCGGATGGGCCGGGATCCGGAAGCTGGCTAGCGACATCTCCGTGATTGCCACGAACCAAGATCTGCGTGGCCAGTAAGGAGCCACCAGGATGATGGTGACCCGAGATTCCTGGATTTTGGCCAAAACTTGTGGGATGAGGGGAAGTGGGGGAAACACGTACGCATACTCCCGTGACCATACCTGAGACAGGGCGTCCGTGCCCTGGGAGTGAGCGTCTCTGAACCGGGAGAAGTACCGGTCCACCTGGGTGTTGTCCCGCAATGCCATTAGGTCTAGGGACACTGGGCCCCATGCCACCTGGATTGTCTGAAATAGATCCGGATGCAGGCGCCATTCTCTCGGGTGGATCTGCTGCCTGCTGAGCCAATCCGCCCTGACATTCAGTTTCCCCGCCAAGTGCACTGCTCCCAGGTGTGATAGGTGCGTTTGTGCCCAGTTCATCACCCTTGAGGTTTCCCTTGACATGGCCCTGCTTCTGGTCCCTCCCTGCTTTGTGATGTAGGCCACCGTCACGCGATTGTCGGACTTGATCAGGACCGACTGTCCCTGGATGATGTGATGGAATGCCCTTAGTGCGTGGAATACTGCTCTCATCTCCAGGACGTTGATGGAGAGTTGAGACTCCGCGGGGGACCATGTTCCCTGTGCTGACTCGTCCCCCAGACAGGCTCCCCAGCTGGAGAGACTCGCATCCGTCTTGATGGGGATTGGGTGGGGGCCTCCAGGGGGAACCCCCTCATCATATTTCACGGAGTTACCCACCACTCTAGGGAGGATCTTACCTCGGCAGGTAAAGGAACCACGCAATGGAGGTTGTTCTCGTTTGGTGCCCCGCGTGCTAGGATGTAATTCTGGAGTGGACGCATGTGCCACCTGGCCCAGGGCACGAGGTCGATGCAGGAGGCCATGCATCCCAGAAGTCTCGCCACCTTCGCCACCGTAGTGCGGGAGTGTGACCTTAATTGTCGGGCCAGACTCCGGAGGCTGTGGATCCGGGCTGGTGACGGTCTCGCCCAGCCTTTGGCCGAGTTGATGATGGCCTCGAGTTGTTCTATTTGTTGGGTGGGACGGAGATGGCTCTTTTCTCGGTTCACCACCCAACCGTGGTCCTTGAGGGCCCGTACGGCGAGCTCCATATGTGCGCGCGCCTGATTCTTGGAGCGGGCGCGGATGAGCCAATCATCCTAGTACGGGAATATGTCCAGGCCCTGTTCCCTGAGTCTGGCCACCAGGGTGATGGAGACCTTGGTGAAGACTCTGGGTGCCGAGGACAGACCGAACGGGAGAGCCCGGTATTGGAAGTGGTGTCCCATGATGTGGAAGTGGAGGAACTGTCTGTGCCTCTTGATGATGGGGATGTGTAGGTAGGCGTCCTTTAGGTCGACGGACGTTAGGAAGTCGCCTACTCTGATACCCTGTAGGGTGGACCGGACGGTCTCCATTTTGAACCGATGTGGGATCACGTATTGGTTCAGGCGTTTTAGGTCCAGGATGGGCCTTAGCTCCCCCTACTTCTTGGGGACCAGGAAGAAGATTGAGTACATGCCCTCCCCCTGTTCCTGAACCGGAACGGGTTGGATGGCCCTGTTCTGGAACAGCTCTGCCAGGATCCCCTGCACCTGGTGAGGTGAGGCTCTTCTTCTGGAGACCGGGGACGAGATGAAACATTGTGGGACTGAGGGATGAGCCAACTCGATGGCGTATCCCCTGGAGACCACGTCTCGGACCCACCTGTCTGATGTGGTGGCCGCCCAGCGATGGGCGAACAGGGCCAGCCGTTGACCGACAGGGGGATATGGGTCCTGGTGGAGGTGGTCGGGCAAGTCAGAGTCACTGTTTCCCCCTGAACCCCCTACCGCAACCTCCGGACTTTTGTCCCCGGGGTCGGAAGGAGGAGGCTTGGTAACCGTGGAAGGCGGGGTTGCGTGAGTTAGAGGGGGGAGCCCTGCCTCGAAAGGAGTGGTTTTGAGCAAATGAATCTCTATGGGTTTGGCTCTTGGTGCCAGGATGAAACCTCTGCCTTGCGGAGGGCAGATGGGAGGATCTTGACCGGTTCCTTAGGAGGTCCCTACCCTCTTCCTTCTGTTTCAAGTAGTTCTGAAGCCCCTCCCCAAATACATGACTCCCCTTAAGGGGTAGATTCTGTAGTAAAGTCTTAGACTCTGAATCAGCGTCCCAGAGCTTCAACCATAGCGCTCTGCGGGCCCAATTTATGATGGCGGCGGCCCTGGCCTGGAGGTGTAGGGAGTCCACTGCAATGTCTGCCAGGTACTTGGCTGGTTCTAGGGAATAATCTAACAGTTCAGCCTCCCTGGACTTTGGGCTCACCTGCTCCTGGAGTTCCTCTAGCCAGCGGATCTGGGCCCGGGAGGTGTAGATAGCAGCTGTCATTGCCTTGGCCGTGGTGCCCTCTATCTCAAAAGTCTTCTTTAGCATGTCCTCAATCCTTTTGTCCGTTGGGTCCTTGAGGGCTATGGTACCACATGGTAGCACAGTCTTCTTGCTCAGGGCCGCCACCTGGGGATCAATGGAGGGTGCCTTGCACCAAGCATCTGACTTTTCGCCTTGTACCGGGTACATCTTGTGCAAATTCCTTTGGTTTGGCATTCTGTCCGGGTCTGTGGATTGCCATTCCGCGTGAACCAACTCTTCGATGGCCGGGCAAACTGGGAAGGTCTCTAAGGAAGTGGTTCTTAGCTGGATCATGGGATCGAGCTTCGACTCCGTCTTCTCCCCTTCCGGTTCCTCTGTGGACAGCCCCATGGTGGCCTTGATGGCCTTCATGAGTCCGGGAATGGTCTCGAAAGAACACAGTTTGGACGTCAGGGACGGGATTGCTTGCTGGTCGATGTCCTCCGAGTCGGACTCCAAGCCAGGATCCTCCTCCTCCTCCTCGTCATATCCGTCATCCTTGTCCCCTTCCTCCGGAGGGCAGTCGAGGGGTACGCTGGGATGGGGGACCTCTGGGGCGGGCGATTCCTCTGGGGGGTCTTTCTGATGGAGGGGCTCTGAGCTGGGTGGTCTCATTCTGTTTTGGGTAAGGGCCTCCAGCTTCTCCATGATCTTCAGCATGAAGTTCTGCTGACTCTCCATCATGGCCACCACCGCCTGTTGATTCTGGATCAACAGCAGAACTGGGTCCACCCACGTCAAGGTGCTGGGGCCGGGGTTAGAGGGTGCCAGAGGAGGGGTTCTCTCCATCGAAGAAAGTTCGTCGTCCATCAGGCAAGCTGCGCAGAGAGGACCCGGGATCTGGGGGAGGAGGGTGGCACTGCACGCGGTGCATTTCTTTGCCTTTACCATCTGAAAGAGAGAGAGAGAAGTCTGAGCAAAAGTCGATAACTCCGGAACTGTTTTTCCCCTCTTGCCCCTGTAGGATGCCTCGCCCGAAGGCGGGTGAGGGGCCGGAGGCAGGGACTGTGGTAAGGGCACTATGGGAGGGCCCTTAGACAGTCATGGGCAATGACGGGATCTTTCCCTCTACTTTCCTTACCTTCCTTACCCCTTTTTCTCCTTCTTGTGAGGTGGCCGAGGCCCACTGTGGTAGGGGGCCGGGGCCAGCGATCGATGAAGAAGGTACCGCTGGACTCTACAGGGGTCGCTATGGGAGGGACCCGAGTAGGTTGCTCCGCGGGGTCCTACTGGGGTCACTATGTGAGGGACCCGGGTAGCAGGAAAGAGGTCTCTTCTCTTTTTTTTTTTTGAGGACTGTCCAAAAAAAGAACGGAACTGTGTGGTCCGAACCCCTGATCCCCCATGAATTGGTACCAGATTTGAGGAGGAAGGGAATGTCGACTCATAGGCCAGTGTAGCAGTCTAGAGCGAGGGTAGGCGTGGCAGAGCCCTGGACCCTCGCTTCTGCCCCCCCCTTTTTTTTTTTACTTTTGGCTGCGCCGCCGCCCCTGCGGGACGCTATCTCGGGGTCTCCTGGAAGAAACCCAGGGTGGAGGAGAGGGGCCGAGAAGGCCTGAGGAGACCAGGCCTCTCTGCAGCCCGAGAGATTGATGCCGCGCGGCTGGGATCGCCTCAGGCGGAGCGCTCGACTGAACGAGGCGACCACGCTGCTGGCGGCCTCTCCTGTCCCCTTTGAGGAGAGAGGGGATGATGGGTCACGGGAGGACTCCATCCGGGGGGAGATAGGCTCTCGGGAGGGCGGAAGGCCTTTCCTCTTTTTCTCCTGTGGGGCGCGTCCCCTTGCGAGGAGTGGGCCGGACCAGGGCCCAGGAAACAAATGCCACGCCGCACAACGGCATGCCAGGGCCTCTCCGGAAGGTCGAGAGGCGAGAGAGGTGCAGCCGGTGAAGCGTCGGGCCAGTCAGCCCAAGAGACGCCACCGAGCCTATGGAGTCTGGGAGGAAGCCCCAGAGAGAGCCGGGAAGGAAAAGGAGAGGCTCTCGGGGAAGGGCTAGGCCGCTGAAGGCCGCAGAGTCGTGGGGAGGAGAGGCGGCTCGCGGATGGCCGGACAAGGCGAGGGCCTAGTGAAGAAATGCCCACGAGGCCGCGTGGCATGCAAGGGGAGCTGCATGCGCCCGGGAGGGCCTGGAATGCAGGGCCTAGGCCGGGACGGCTGGGGGAGCGCTAGGAAGTGCTAGGCTGTTGGGACTGCCTTCGCTTGTCCAGCGCTTTAAACGAAGAGCTCCATATAATATAAGGGCATCCCTTAAGGGATATAAGGGATGCTAGCCATACAAACAACAAGCTGGAATGTCTTTTAAAAAAAAACGTCAGTAGATTTAAGGAATCCCTGAAATAGAGATATCAGGAGACGCCAGCAATTAAGACAATTTGCTGGAATTTCTTTTAGGAAACGCCAGTACTTTAAAAACAACAAGCAGGAATTTCTTTTCTTTTATAAAATATTGATATACTTTGGGGCAGCGAGCCTGACCCCAGGAACAAACCATAAATGCATAAGCCACTTATTTAGATAAAGCAGATAAGATCACTGGTTCCTACCTTATAGGAGCAGACAGGGGTTCTCTGGAGTGCTTCTTGCCTGTTCAGATGCACAATTCACAACTGGAGAGCAGGGGTTCCTGGGACCTGGATATACTGGAAATCTGATCTGGGTCATGTGCATCATTAGCCTATCAGGTGGGCTGTAACCCATGAGGTAATGTCTGGAGTGCCATGGGATGCCAACCAATCACAATGCAGTACATAAGCACACATTACACAACACATTATAAAAAACAATAAACAAATCAAAAACACAAATCTTGAATTAAAGTGCTAGCAATTATTACAAGTTGTGATATAATTTCGTCCAGATGTGCACCATTTTATTAATTTTGCATTATTACTTTTAATTCTATGGCTTCTCAATTCTGAGGGAGATTTGTTCCATAAATTAATTCCCCTAAAGGGAACAGATGTTCCTCCTATATTCAAATTACAATTAATCAAGATAAATTGGGTTCCAGCAGAAGTCTTCAGACCTTTCTTTACTTTCCTAGCTTTAAAAAGATCAATAATATAATCAGGGACCTCCTTATTCCATACTTTAATCATAAACTATATTAGATGTAGATTTCTTCTTACTGAAAGTTTAAACCAATTCAACTCCCTAAATAACATACACCTATGAGCTCTGTAGGGTGCATCCAACATGAAATGGGCCATTCTACAAAACATCAAATCAGGTCTATTTATGTGCAATCCAATAGCCCCTCCATAAAACGGGTCTCCATAATCAATGACTGGAAATAAACGGGAGTTAACCACACTTAACCACACCTCTCTGGTCAAATATCTTTTATATCTATACAAAGCACCTAACTTTCTATTCATGGCCTCTTACAAGGGAATCTATATGGGAATCCCAACTCAGACAATGATGGGTGTGACACTGTTCATCCAATGCAGAGCAGTGTTTTAGGGCCAGTTCAGTGTTATTCCAATCATCAGCCAGGCTTACTATGACAGAGTTTTAGCTTGGTGGGTGGAGATGGCATAAACTTTAAAAGGAGTAGCCTATCCAATCAAGAATCAGCTATTCCCTTTTATCTGTGCTGCCCAGCATGCCAAGCTGATCTGTTAAAGTTAGTCTGGAATGCATGGAATGTCTGGCTTGTTGCCTGCTTAGTTCTGCTCATCATGGCAGGATTAACCTGTATGCCAATTACACCATGGCATAGGGCCCCGAGGTTCAGGAGGGCCCCCACTGTTAACCTATTTACAGTTACTTTCTTTAATCCTGGCTGTACTGGGTGACTGCCGACAGGCCGAACTGCCCAAAAAGCACCCACCTTCTTGGAGTCAGTCAGCCCCCCCGGCCCACTGAGTCAGCCTGGTGAATGGTGACCCCCTTCCCCCACAGCCGCTCTGAACAAGCAAGCCTCTCAGTCTCTCCGATGGGCAGCTCCGACTTCACCTCTGATCCACCCTGACCCCACAACACACAACCAATCATGTCCATCAGAGGTACTCTGGAGGTGTGACTACTGGGGATCTGAAATCAGTGCATTCGTGTGCATGGAGTCAGAGTGTGTGGCCGGGCAGTGATGAGGAGTAGAGTAGGAAAATGAGAGAGAGCTGTGGTGGTCAGTTGTTGGTGCTGGTGGCTGGTTTCTTCTATCAAAGAAGAAGAGTCACTGCCTAAAGACACAGAAGTAGAGAGAGAGAGTCTGAGCAGGCTGCAGGGGGTCACCTACAGTTGGATTCGGCTTCAGTGCAGCGTCGCATGCTGCTGGTGTTTTCCGTGTAGCCACTAGCCAGGATCAGTTAGTGCAGCTGCTAGTTGGGTCTTTGGTCCTGCTGTGACTCTGAGGAGTCCTCCCATGCCGGGCCGCACTGCAGGGCCGAGTCGTGTCACTGCTGCCTGTGTGATCTTGAGGAAACAATCAAGAGGACAGACTGGACTCATTACATTCACATCAGTCAGGCCACACCAGGTATGTTGTGTTGACTAGTTGTCTGTGTTCTGCAGTGTCCAAGCCAATTGTGATGCAGAAATAACTCATTTTATTGCATTGGAGAAACAAGCTAAGTTGTGGTTGCCTCTGGTCATGGTCTGTCTGTGAGTGTTCAGTAACCTGAGTAGTGTACTGATGAGTCTTTAATAAGATTTGAAGTTTGGCACTGAGTGGACCATGGGGTGCTGATAAGTCACCTGAGGGGAACTAACTTGTGGGACTTGCTCTTGCTGGCACAGTTTTGTCTTGGTTTGATTTGAGTAATATACATTACTGGGAAGTTGCAGGAGGCTGCTCTAGGAAACTTAATCTCTGAAGTGACTGCAGTCAACACCTGCGGGTCCTGCAGGGTTCTTAAGGCTCAGTCTTCTTGGCACAACTCTCTTTAGCTGCTTTGGCATCAATGACTTGGAGTGGGGGCAAGGATGTGGCAACTCAGCATTGGCAGCAAAGCAACTTTTAAGCTGACAACAAAACTATAAATGACAATGGAGATGGAGGAGAGGAGACAGTGGGAGAACAGACAGAATTGAGAACAAAGATAGCTGCACAGAGGTTGATAGTGGCAGATGCATCGCGGAGGCAAGGAGCTTGAGCATGTCTCAGTTTTGGAGCTCGAAGGAATCTTGAGCAGGGAAATGATGTGAGGAAGCTTTGAGCCCCATTAACTGCTTCAATACACGCTTCAGTTTTTCGGTTTTGGCAGAGAGAAAATGTATTTAAGGAGGCATGAGCAGAGAGATTGTGGCAACTACAATCCCCATTTTTATTAAATTATTTATGTGCAATTTGAATTTGATATCTGGGAAGGCAGGACACACTAATCGAAGTCTAATGTCCAGGTGTGTCTTGGAGGAGGGACGAAAAGAGGAAGAAAAGAGGATCCATAATTAATAATGAATCCATAATTATTAATAACAAAAATAGTTACAAGGTACATACAGTAGTGACAAGGGAAAAACAAGACAAGTTATAGGTAACTAAAAAGTGAAAATTTACAAAATGTTAATACTATACCGATAAAATATTTCTTTATGCAGTAACTGGTCATTCTGAATTGTGTTGTTTATAATCAAGGCATGTGACCTGTCAAGTCATGTGGCAAAACACATAACATTATAAACCACATCCTGCTTGAGTACCCTGGTCATTGCTGCCTTGCCAGCCCAGCACCATAGAAGAGTGGGATGTTGGCATTTAGGGGCCCCCAGGCCACAAAATATGACTTGGAGTAGGGTCCCCACTTCCATTAATCTGGCCATGCTGCTCATGCTCAGACACTGTAAACACTTAATAATGTGCCGGTCTCAATTCTCTTCTTGGACTCTTTATTACATGTTTTTAATCATCACTAATTTCACTATTTTTACTGCATTAGTAGAAGCTGCTGTTCACAGCTGAAACTATCAGTAAAGCAGTCCATATGAGGAACATCATGGATCTTGTACTAACAAAATACAAGATTTTGGTGCACAGTGAATAAGAGTAATCATCCCACTGAAGCCCTGCATGAGCTGAACAGTCTGTGAAGCAGACATAGCAAGGATGTTTGCAAAGTTATAGCCTTGTTAAACTGCAGAATTTATCACACTTTTGAGAAAACAAGAGTTTCCTCAGTACAGAGCAGGAACGCTGAACACAGTTTTCCTACAGTAAGTGTCCAAACAGTATAAAATTATGTTGCTTGCCAGCCAAGTTGCTTTTGATATCGTATGTGGAACCTCCACAAACCAGCACTGCCTGGTGCTCTGAAGAGATAGAGAGAGTGAGGGATATCACCTTTCAGGCAAGAGTTGAACATTTTCTCTACCTTTGTTCCTGAGGTAGGGCCATAAGAAGGCTATGTTGAAAATTTGGTGTAAAATTATTAAAAAACAACAAAGTCATGAGCCTGCATTGAAATTTGCAAGTGCAGGCTCCTAACTTTGGTAATTTTCAATATACTGAACCCAAATTTTCAACATAGCCATTTCTTCGCAGCACCCTATGAGTGTGACAGCTGTCATTTTTCAGATCCTGGCCAAAATTTGTTTTTGCATCCCAAAAGCTGATTTCACATTTGCTGCATGAAATCACTGTTCAGCCATGAGTTGAAAATTTTCTCTGCACTTGTTCATGAGGTGGTGTCATAAGAAGGCTATGTTGAAAATTGGGGGCAAAAATATTAACAAGCAACAAAGTTATGAGCCTACATTGAAATTTACGAATGCAGGCTTGTAACTTTAGTAATCTTTAATATTTTGCTCCAAAAATTTCAACATAGCCATTTCTTCACAACACCTCATGAATATGACAGCTGTCATTTTTCAGATCCTGGCCAAAATGTGTTTTTGAATCCTGAAAAATGATTTCTCAGTTGCTGCATGAAATCACCTCTCAGCCACGAGTTGAACATTTTCTTTGCACTTGTTCATGAGGTGGGGTCATAAGAAGGGTATGTTGAAAATCTGGGCCACGAATATTAACAAACAAGAACATTAAGCTGCCCAACTTCATCACATCTACTTTGTATTCTTAAATGTTAATAAAATGATTCCTTCACTGAAGCAATTTTCAATGTCACTTTCATTGGTATCAGCACCACACCCCTCCATGACAACAATGCAAATGGCGAACATTCAGCATTGACAAATGCTTGTTTTACACCTATGTTATATTTTCCCTCATCCTCCTCCTTTTGAGCTCAAGACTAAGTTATATAGTACTTTCTTTCAGCCTCTCTGGGAGAGTCGACTTAATCCTGTTCGTAGACAAATTACTTATTTACCGATAAATAAAGGAGGTTTGGGGATGCTTAACCCTTTATTGTTTTTTCCTTCATTGTTTTGGTCAGTTAACCTACCACAGATACTGCTCCCCACCCACTTGGTCTTGGGGTGTTTGAATGAATGTCTGGGTTTTACCATTGATTACCTTATGGGAGGCCTGAAAATGGCATTTTCATACCAAAATTAAGAAAGGTAGTGTACCTTCTTATGATACTGCAGTGGCTGCTAAGATTAAAGTTTGGCACATTCCTATACACCAATGCTGCATGTTTTCTCAGAAGGCTTTATATGCCTCAACATTGGATTCACAATTTCCATCCCCAATTCAATTTCCAGGGGGAACGGTACTTTCAGTCTCATACTTTGCATCGATTGACTGATAAACGACTCCCTAAACATATACGGGATGTAATTTGGCTTCCTTGTCATGCTTGCAGACCGATACTGCCCCAGGGATTCCTTAACTTAGTTTCAGAGACCCAGGAACATTTATTCCTTTCTTGTCCTTATTGTATATTATTTTGTCACTGGCTTGAAACTGTATGGATCATCAGTCCTTTTCATATGAAGAATTGATTCTAGGTGTTTATTCAGGCCAATGGTCAAAGTACCACCCCAGTCCCTTGAGGATCCTATGTGGGATTTAGAAATTTTATATTTGGCAGGTTCGGTTTCAATTGGTTTTACAACAAAAATATTTAGGACAGAAAAAATTGCTTACTTTTGTTCAAAAGCAGGTGAATGTAGTATACTCACAGGAAAACACCTTTTTGCCATTACATTGTGTGACTGATTTATGGAAACATGCTTTGAGTTGTATTAAGTCATTCAATTTTGTTTTTTCCCTTTTCTTCACAGTGTGTGGTGATATGTGTGTGTGTGTGTGACGATCTTCTATTGTTTCTCATGAGGGTGTTTATGGGTTTTGAAGGGTAGTACTGTTTGCATTTTTTGTCCCTATGTGATGTATGATTTCTTTCAATAAAAACCTCCCCATCTCTTTTTGAGAAGTGCCATGGGATCTTTAACATCCAGCTGAACTACCACCAGAACAGGCAGATGGGACCTTGGTTTAATGTCTCATCCGAAAGACGCTACCTCAGGAGTGCAGCACCCCCCTCATGCTGCACCACAATGTCAGTATTGTTTATTTTTATTTATTTCATTCTTCAGAGATAACCTTTGAGCACAATGCTCTTTTTCAAAGGTTCAACGTCAATGTTTAGAAACATAATCAATTAAACAGTAACAGTGAACATAATAAGGGGCATGAATAATACAACAGTTAAATTGACAGATAAGAATGATTTACAATTGGCAAAGTAAACAGTTACTGTAAGAATGGCACATGAGGCAGCTAGGGTTGTAATACAATAATCCATGTGAAGGAAGCATTGAGACACAAGGAACATTTGCAATATCTAGGAAGAGACAGCTACAGTTGAAGCCTTATGGCCATCAATAGGACTCCAATGTATATATGAAAAAACTGTGCAGTAGCAAGAGCCGCCTGATGAGGCATTGTCAAGGTGAGGGACAGTATGGAATAGTATTAATTGAGTAGGAGAAATAAAAGGAATGGAAAATGGGAGATGAGGATAGAAGGAAGAGGAGGATGGTGAAAGGGGAGTCAGGGCAGGAACAAGAAACACAGTAGGCCCTGAAGGACCAAGGAGAAGATAAGTGTGAGGACAAGGCTGGGGCAGCAGAATGGGGGAAACAGAACCATTCACTGCACCTTGCACTTGTAGGAGAGATCAGTATGGGTTACCTGCAAGAACAGGGGCCAGCAGTAATGAGATGCTGGTTCAATTCCAATTTAAAGGCTGGGAGATTGGACATGTTAGTTATGTTTGAGGGGATCTCATTTAGCCAAAGGGGTTCCCTATAAGAAAAGGACTTTGGCCAAGAGAGGTTTTCCTGAAAGGGATGGTTAAAGAGTAATGGGCCATACCCCTGGTGTGATAAGTTAAGTGTCCAGCCTGTATTAGTGGTTTTGGGGGGGGGCTTTCCCTAACAGGATTTTTTTGCCTAGAAGGCACGTTTGGTACTTTATTCTGTTGCTGAGATTCAGCCAACTAGTAAGTTGATAGAGTGTGCGGGTGTGAGCCCAGCTATCAGCATCCAATGCTAATCTGCAGCCTTGTTGAGGGCAATCATGATCTGTTTGAGTGCAGTGTCCGAGGCAGACCCATAGACCACCGACCTGTAGTCAATAATTGACAGTATGTTGCTGGAGACCGTGAGTCAAAGGGCAGAGGGCATAAGGTATGGTTTCTGCCTATATAAAATATCCAGTTTAATATTAACTGCATTGATGACTTGGTCTATGTGCTGCAAAAAGGTAAGGGTATCATCAATGTGGACCCCGAGGTACTTGAAGGTGTGTACCTGTTCTATAGAGGTGGCCTGATTATTGACAATTGTCAAGCCAGATGAAGATTTCTTGTGCTGGGAGCAAGAGATCAGCATGTTTTTTTTTTCTTCTTGTAATTAAGAAGCAATTTCTGATTGCAGAACCAGTCTTCCAGGGTGTTGAACACGGACTGAAGCTCATTCTGTACTTGGGTCTGATAAGTGCTAGTACTCAGGATGACTGCATCATCAGCATACAGAATGACCTTAGACTGACAGGCTTCTGGGAGTCCATTTAAGAACAGGCTAAAAAGGAGTGGACCCAAGACTGATCCCTAAGGGACATCAAGTTTAATTTCCATTGGGGTGGAGACCACTGACCCGATCCTAATGCTCTGGTTACAGTGAGAGAGACAATCAATAAACCAGAGTGCGACTTCTGAGGAGATCCCCAAATGGCGTAGCTGTAGGAGAAGTAGAGAATGATTTACCATGTCAAAGGCCTTAGTAAGATCTATAAAAATAGAACCCACGAGTTTACCTTCGTCCAGTGCCTTGTGCACAGTCAGAGAATTCTACAAGTGCAGTGGTGGTACTGTGGCTTTTTTGAAAGCCGTGCTGCTGCGGACACTGAAGATCATGTTTCAGTAGATACTCAGTGGTTTGATTGGCCACGATTCTCTCAAGTGCTTTTGATAAGTTGGAGACAATAGAAATAGGCTGATAATTGGCTGTGCTGGAGTGATCACCACTTTTCAGCACGGGAGTCAGCAGCACTACCTTCCTGGACGCCGGAAATTTTGCCATGGAGAGAGAGAGAGAGAGATTTGTTAGATAATTTGGTGATTGGGACAAGCAGCTCTTAGAGAGCAACTGCTACAAGCTTCATGTCAATATTATCACTTCCAAATACCTTCCTGATATAGGTTCTAGTCTCCCTAATTGTGACACACCTAAAGTAAAAATGTGTTGTTTTAGAGTCATGTCTGGTGGTCAGCTTGTCGGATCTATGAGCGCAAGGAAGCCAGAAGGGAGAACAGCACTGAATTCAGTGAATGCTGACTTGAAGGATTCAGCAATTAAACAGGGATCAGAGGTGGGAGTACCATTTACTGTAAATTTAACATAGTGGGATGCACTTTGTCATATTTTCCCATTAATTCCTTGATATTTTGCCAGAATCTTTTACCATTACCCCAAGTGCTATCTAGTTTCTCCTTGTAGTACTTTGCCTTTGCCAGCCTAGTGAGGTGTGTGCACTTGTTTCTGGTTTCCCTGTAATTCTGTAGACCCTGTGGTAAACCAGAGTTCCTAGCAATGATCCATAGTGCCTGGTGTGGGGACAAAACCCACAACCTTCTGATCTTCTGGCTTCAGAGACGAGTGTGCAACCTGCGGAGCCACTGATACTGATATTACTGATTTGACCCTGTTTACCAACACCCTCTGCTGTCTCTCCTTCAGCTAGTTTCTCACCCATCTAAGTATGTCTCTAGCCATACCCAGGTCCTCTGGCTTTTTCAGCAGTCTTTTGTGTGGCAGTGAGTCAAAAGCTTTGCTGAATCTAAAGTAGAGTAAATCCATAGAATGTACCTAATATACCACCTTTGTGTTCCAGTCAAAGAAAACTATTAAGTTGGTTTGATAAGGCCTCCTTGCCACAAATCCATGCTGTTTACTACTCTGTAGACCATCGCTCTCTAGATAGTCCACAAGATCCTCTTTGATCAGTGACTCCATCAGTTTGCCCACTACAGTTAAGGCTGACATGTCCGTAATTTCTCAGTTGCTTCTTGTCTCCCCACCCTTGTGTTGTGGGACTACATCCATTAACCTTCATTCTTTCTGAACTACCCCTGACTGAACTGAGCTATTGAATAGCTCTACTAGTAGTTCAGCCAGTTCTGCTGCCAATTCCTTAAGTACTCTTGGATGCATCCCATCTGACCCTGTGGCCTTATCTAAATTTAGGGCTTCTAACCTCTTCTGGACCCTTTCTCTGGTAAAGGCTAGCTTCATCATTTCAGGGATGTGCATGACAGCTGCCTTGATGCCACTTTCAAGCAGGGTCCTGATAATTTCCCTCAAATTCCTAGCAAAGCAATGTTTAACTTACAACAAGACAATAAAACAGGTTTTGAAGAAATAGAAGCCCATAGCTGATATTATCTATGCAATTGCTAAAATAAGTAAAAAGCTAGCCTTTCTAACACTTCAAACAGGGGAACTAGAGGAAAGAGTAAGCTCAGTGGTGGATACTATTGCACTCCTGGCTGATACCATTGCAAACTGCACAAAGCAGCTAAAATATTTAACTCAAAATATCAACGAACAGGAAGACCTAGCCAGAGGAGGAAAGCTAAGATTATCTAAAATTCCGGAGGGTACAGAAGGAAGTGGGAATTCAGCACCATTTTTTGTGAAGTTCTTCTCAGCAGCTTTGGGCCCTAAATATACAGATAAAATAATTCAAATTGATTGAACTGAAAGAGGCTGGGATACCAGATTATCAGATAGCCAAGGAAACTCAAGTTTTGTATATTTGAAAACACACAGATACCAAGATCGAGAGAAAATACTACAGAGGGCAAGGATTGGTGGGTTCTCTGCCATAGGTGATTTTTTATTTATTTATTATTTAGTGATTTGGAAAAGACCATTGAGCGCTAGCTCTTTTACAGAGGTTTCACGTCATAGATTGCAAAACAAAGTACAATAGGAGAAAGCAAAGGTATATCACAATGAATGATACACCTTGGATTCAGAACTTACAGAATAACTCAAAATAAAGGTACAAGTTAAAATAACAAGAAAAACACTTTATGAGGGTGGGGAGGATAAGCAACCACAAAGTGCCTTGCCAGTAGTTCAGAGGGATGGGGATAGCTTGCAGTGGGGTGAAGAAAGGAGGTACGAGAGAGAGGTAGGTACTGCAGTGGAGGTGAAGGGTTGGGGAAGAAGGGTGATAATGTATAGAGAGAAATAGGGGATGGGGAGGCTGAGGGGGAGAAGACATGCTAGAGTAAATGGTGGGGTGCAAGGGAGCATGGTCTGGCAGCTTGCATTAGTAGTGACTGTTACAAAAACTCATGGGACTGGGAGTTGAAGGAGGGGGAAGGTGGGGTGGCCAGTTATGAAGGAGCATGATGCAAACTGATTGCTGAGGCAAGTCATGAGAAGGGACAGAGGGAAGGGGTACCTAAGGCCTGCCTAGTGCTTGCTGGGGGGCAGAGAGAGTGGGTGTGGCTGGACGTAGGGGCAGGTGCACTTAGAGAGTGTTATTAGGTGTTGTTTGAGGTCACTTTTGAATTGGGCCAGACAATTGGTGGCCAAGAGGTGTCCAGGGAGTTCATTCATCCACACAGGGGCCCGGTAGGCAAATGCACATTGCCCAAGCAAGATGCGATGGAAGGGAATAGCCAAGGCTCCTCTAGCCCTCTCCCTGTTGACCTGTAATGAGTTGGCCACCTTGATCAAATTGCTTACACAAGGCAGTGTTTTACCCAGTAGAGCCTTCTTCTCTGGGATGCAAGTCTGGAATTTGACCCTGTTTCTTATTTTAAAATTTTTTTTTTTGATTTATTAAACTCTAGGATTACAAGTACCTTTGAGCAGGAGCTATCCATTTACAAGGGTTCCATGTCAAAGGATGCGGGGAAACATACATGCAAAGGTTGGCAATGGTATACAATCAAAACGCAGACACGGTTGACATTGTTTTACAGTTGTAACACACTTTAGAAATAAATGACATTATTAGAGAGCAACTTAAATAGGCAGCTAGATGAGGTAACAGAGAAGGGGAATTAAGAAGCAAATGGACTATAAGCATGAGATTGTGTAGAAGGGGGACAGAAAGAAGTAGGCAGGCTGAAGGGCTGTTGTCATTGGGAGGGAGAACGGGTCTAGGAAAGAGAAGTATGGTAATGAGGTTTGTGGAGTGGTGTAGGGGTGTGGGGGAGGAGGAGGGAGGGAGAAGGAAAAAGGTCATGTAGAATAGCAGGAGTCAGAGAGAATAATACTCAGGTCAGAGGCGGGTTACAGGTCTTGAGCAACTAGGTGTTGGTTGGAGCAGTCCTTTAGGAGAAGCAATCACACTGAGTGGTACAGGTGAGGTAAAGTCAGAGAGTCCATTTGAAAGGTCCAAGCATTGCAGAGAAAAGTGATTCTTTGTTGAGGGTATTGAACCACTGTGGAGTCCTGTGGGTGAAGGACCTCTGGCCCATGGAGGTACGACATCTAGGAACCTGAAAGGTTTGGTATAAGGCACTATGTGTATGCTGATTATCACTAAAGGCAGTGAGGAGCTTACTAACACCTGGAGGCAGGAGACCAAGGAGAACCTTTTTGGTTAGCAGGCAGGTCTGGTATTGTAATCTGTTGAGGAGTGGTAGCCAGACAGCCTGTGCATAGAGGTCAAATGTGTGTGTAAGTCAGGCTGTACCCATTAAAAGCCTACAGGCTTTGTTGAGTAAGACTGAAATCCTGCGGAGGGCAGTTGTAGAAGTGGAGCCGTAGATGGCCAGACCGTAGTCAATGTTAGAGGTGATAGTGCTGTAGATGGCCAGCCTAAGGGCATTTGCAGACATACTGTGCTTGTGCAACAGACCAATCCGTATATTGGCTGCCTTGGCAATAGAGTCAATATGCCGAGTATAAGAGAGGACGCTATCCAGTGTGATATCAAGGTACTTGAACTCCAGGACATGTTCAAGTGAGTACCCAGCGTTGTTCTTGATGATGAGGGACAGAGATTTGTGCCTGCTCCGTGGATTACAGAAGGTCATAATTTTGGTCTTGCTGTAGTTCAGAATGAGTTTATGCATGATGAACCAATCTTCAACATGCAAGAAGTGAAGCTGCTGCTGGCTTTCAAGGATTTTAGAGTCATGGTGGCTAGAGAACAGGACTGTGTCATCCATGTAGAGTAGTATTTTTTGCTGGCAGACACTAGGGAGACTGTTGAGGAAGAGGGAGAAGAGTAATGGGCCCAGAATGGACCCCTTGGAGACTCCAGAGAGGACTGGCTTTACATCAGACATAATACCTGCTATCATGACATGTTGGACCCGATTCCCAAGGTAACTAGCAAACCATGGAAGGGCATCATTGGAGAGCCCAGTGGAGGACAGTTGCCTGAGAAGTAGAGGGTGATTAACGGTGTCAAAGGCCTTCATCAGGTCTATGAATACTGCTCCCCCACAGTTTCCTTTGTCGAGCGCGTCATGGATGAAACTTGTAAATTCTAGAAGGGCCATGGTGGTGCTGTGCCCTTTTCTGAAGCCATGTTGTTCTGGGCATTTGACTTTGTACTTATCCAGGAATTCAACTAATTGGTCAGAAACTATTCATTCCAATGCCTTAGATAATGGGGGGAGGAGTGAGATGGGTCTGTAGTTGGTGTGAAGAGACCTGTCACCATTTTTGTGCACCAGTGTGACAGATGCCTTTTCCAGAGTGAGGGAAATTGGCCCAATCTTAGTGACAGGCTAAAGATCTTTGTCAGGAGTTCAAGAATTTCATCCAGAACTTGCGACAACAGTTTTAGGTCAAGGGAGTCTCCACTGTACCCAGACTTGTGGATGGCCTTGCAGATGTAGTTATAGGCCACTTGTGGTGGAACCTCTTTGAAGAAGAACTGTGAAGCTGTGTGATCATGTTGGGGGGGTCATATGGGGGGCACTGGAGGAAGAGTCATCGAAGAAATCAGGAGGAAGGACACTGTCTTCCAGGTTAGAGAATGCATTATTAAAGGTATTGGTAATGGTGCCAAGGTTGAGCATTGTAGTGCCAAGAATATTGAGTATAGTGGGAGGTGCCTTAGGATTCTTGCCTTTCAGTTCTTTCAGGTTGTTCCAGAAGTTTTTCCCATCACCCCAGGAGTTGGTCAGTGCCTCCTTATAATATTTGCTTTTAGCATTCCGGATCTGTTGAGTGCAGTCATTTCTGGTTGCTTTGTATAGTTGTATGTTATCTTGCATCGGAGTAGCACAAGCACAGTGCCAGAGGTTGTCCCTGTGTTTAAGTCGTGTTACAAGCTCAGTAGTAATCCAGGGGTTGGACTGTCCTTTGACCTTCATCTTTTTCAGTGGTGCATAAATGTCACAGGCTGCATTAAAGCAGTTGATAAAGAAGTCCAAGGCTTTGTTAGTGTCACTTGAGTGCATCAATTACAGCTCAGTCAAGTCTGTTTAGATGGGATTTTAGCAGCTGAAGGTGCCCTTGATTAATAACCCTTGTGTAGATTAGCCCGAGAGGGGGTTTGTGGAATTTGTTAGACCAGGAGTAGATGACAGGTGAGTGGTCACTTATTGCATCCGGGAGAATTGAAACATTAGAGATTCATTCAGGGTGGTTAGATGGAATCCAGTCCAGTAGTGTGAAAGTACCGGTCCTATAGTTGCATCTGGTGGGGGCATGGACAAGCTATGTGAGGTGCTCTGTCGTGACTGCATCCTTATAGGTAGAGACCTCAGGGGAGAGACAGTTAATATTAAAATTGCCCAGAATTATGGTTTCTGAGTTAGGATGCTGGCTCCTTAGGTATTCCATGATGCTGTTGAAGCCAGTGGCCTGGTCCTTTTTGGGGTAGGTAAACTGAAACAACAGTGAGTTCCTTATTATGGGCTCCAAGGAGGACTTTGATGGTGAAGACCTGAGAGGAGTTGCTCTGGTTAGGAGATGGAATGATATGATCCAAGAAGATATTTCTTAGATATATGGCACAGCCCCACCATGTTTGGTAATCCCGTCTTGCCTGAATAAGGAGTTGCCAGGGATTGAAACTGAAGCATCTGGGATCTTAGGGTTTAGCCATGTTTCAACAACAGAGAGGACATCAGGTTTGTGCTGTTAGATCCATGTTTGGAGGTGATCAAGCTTGCTGAGGATGCTGCAGGTGTTAATAGATGCCAGGGTGAGAGACCTTTCCCTCTTTTTTGATATATCCACAGACTGCCCAGATGGTCCTGGACTGAGGTAAAGATTTCCTGACAGCAGAAGCAGCAGAAGCAGAAGTTGAAGGAGAAAGGATCTGAGAATGTTGCAGACTTGTTTGTTTGATATGTTCCTATGCCTTTTGGCGCCACAGCGCAGACACTGACTGGATATGTTGTAGAGTACCAACATAGCCTGAGGGATCACCGGGAGGTTGAGTGCCTGTAGTTTGAGAAGGTAGCCAAGGTGCCATAAGGGGGAGCGGATGGCCAAGTTATCAATACTATGTATCCCTGTGGCCATACCAAGAGTGTAGTGCAGGACATTGAGAGGTACATGCTGCATGTGAGAATGGTATGGGTTTCTCCCAGGGGGTAAGGGACAGAGAAGCACAAATGTGGCCACTACAATCCACTGAGTAAACATCTCAAGTCAGGAGAATAGTTTGCTTCCTAGAGAGATCACAGAGGGGAAGGGGAGTTCACTAATGTGGACAAAAGCAGCAGCAAAGCCCGTCACAGAGATAGTCTGCAGCTTACAAGAAGGAGTGGTTAAGTTAGGAATAGCTGACCCAATGGGAGAAGGACACTCAGAGTGAGAGGGTTAAAAGTGTATTTAAAGGAGGCCTGGGAGGGTGATGTGGGGGTGGGACAAAATATCCTACATAGGAGAGAAGCTTAAACCAGTAGGAGAGAGGCTAAAACCAAGCAGCAGTCCGCAGCGAGAAGCACACAATGGCCGTGCTGCCTGATGCATTCTGGTCCAATCACAAGCCACAAGCAGTGGCAGCAAACCAATTGGTTTCCAGCTGCAAAGAAACCAGGCTCCTTCACTAAGGGGCAGACGTACCTTGGACAGGGATCTGAGTCAGGGTTCCAGGAGAGTGGTCTTGAAGTGCAGGTGTGGCCAGAGCAGCGACCAAAGTTGCGGCCATTGGGCACTGCTTATGGCATTAGTGCCGTCCATGCAGGCAGGCTCCCTAGAGTGGAAGTTGAAGATAGAAGCCAATTAATAGGGCTGCAATTACTGTGAAAGAGGGGCAGGGGACTGGTGGCAGACCATCAGTGGGGGGGAAGGGTGAAGTTGGATAACAAAGGAGATGATACAACTTCTATGGAAAGGGTTGGAAGGTGAAACAAGAAGATGAGAGGCGGTAATTAACAGGCAGGAAGGGACTTAAAGTTACGGGGTGGAGGTTGCATGAGCTCGAGAGAGTCCAAGCCAATGAAAACAAGAGGTTTTGAGTGAAAATATAAAAGACAGATGAGGGGAGGCAGCAAGCTGGGGGGGAGGGTGCTGAGTCTGGGAACGTTACAGACCCAAGTAAGTGGACAGGAGGGCTGGGGGAGATTAAGATGGAAGAGTAGGAAAATAAGAGATTTCAAAATTACACAGTACTGAGTTAAACAGCAGAGCTATCATGGCAATAATAATGCAGATAACAATGCAGCAGTAGCAGTGGTAAAAACAGTATTTGTAACAGTAATACAGATGCAGTGGTAAAAACAATTTTTGTAACAGTAATACAGATGAGTAGTACATACAGTGGAAAAAGTCTAACAGTTCTTAAAAATATCTGGCATAGGAGAGAGGCTTAACCCATAGGAGAGAGTCTAAAACCAAGCAGCAGACCGAGTGAAGGCGTACCAATGGCCTTGCTGCCTGATGCCATCCGGTCCAATCATAAGCCACAAGCAGTGGCAGCAAACCAATTGTTTTCCAGCTGCAGAGAACCAGGCTCCTTCACTAAGGGGTGGACTACCTTGGGCAGGGATCCAAGTCAGGGTTCCAGGATAGTGGTCCTAGAGTGTCGGTGTGTGGCGTGAGCAGAAGTTGCGCCGCTGGGCACTGCTTATCGCGTAGGTGCTATCCATGCAAGGCAGGCTCGCTAGAGGGAAGTTGAAGAGAGAAGCCAATTAAGAGGGCTGAAATTACTGTGAAAGAGGGGTGGCGGACTGGTAGCAGACAGTCAGTATGGGGGGTGAAGTTGAATAACAAAGGAGATGGTACAGCATCTATGGGAAGGGTTGAAAGGTGAGACAAGAAGATGATAGGCAGTAATTAACAGGCAGGAAGGGACTTAAAGTTGGGGGGGTGGAGGTGGCACGAGCTTGGGGGAGTTTGAGCCTTTGAAAACAAGAGGTTTTTTTTGTTTTTTTTTGCCAATAATTTTATTTTAATTTTAAACAGAACAACAACACCATAAGACAATGTATATAGAAATGATAGAGGTACACAGGTGGTGTAGAACGGAATATACAAAAGCTAATATAATTTTGCAGTTAAACAAAAAAAAAATAACCAATAAAAGAAAAAAGAAAACCAAATGATAAAAAGGATATATAACAATCCCACCCACCCCCAACCCCGCAGCTATCCGTAACATTGATAAAAGCAGGAAATAAATAACATCATATTAAAACCATTATTTCAGCTAGAACAAAAACTTTGAGGGAAAAGAAAAGTATAAATTGATAGTGTTGGAGGGAGGAAAGTTATATTGGTAGAAGAAATATTATCCAAGTGGGACCAATGAGACCAAAGGTATTCTCAGTACCGCACAGTAGAAAATGAACTTGTCCGCAGACATTGATTAAAGCCTTCCAGTATTTGTCAAATTTGTGCTGTGTATTAGAGGCAACATAAACAGACCTTTCAGCAAGTAAAGCATTCATGAATTCCTCCACCATTCCTTGAAAGAAGGGGTCCATGTCTCCGCAATGGCGTAAAATTACCAGCTTAGTGACCATTGCCACCAGTGCCATCCGGGCTCTAGTGGCAGTACCTGGAAAAGTCATACCTCCCAAACACACAAATCACTGGCAAGAAAAATAGAAAGATCTTGAAAAGGCCTCAATCCCGCTTGACCAGCTCCCATAACTCACTACTTTTGGGCAGGACCACATCTTGTGAAAGGTAGTAGCTAAGGAGCCATTACAGTTCTCACAAGCTGGAGAGCAATTGTTATTCCAGCGAGACAACCTAGCCTGGGACCAATAGATGTTGTGCAGTAATTTAAACTGAATTTCTCTTAATCTATCCTGCTTAATAAAGGCATAAGTATCTGTCCAAATTTTCTCCCATACTGACTCCGACCAATTCAAAGACATGTTAACTACCCAATGAAAGGGATGGAGAAGAGTGAAGGTCAGTCTTTTAAGAATGCCCTGGTAAAGTTTAGAAACCAATTTACCTGATAGACAGGCATCAGATAGATATATCCAAAGGTCCCCACTAGGTTAGATCCATTGCCGTGTGAAAAGACTGAATACAGCTCCTAATTTGAGCCAAACTTAACATAGCTTGGGGCCTAACCCCGAACTTTAATGCTAGTGATGAAAGCGGGAACATAGCATTGCCCACATAAAAGTCAGTAATTCGAATTATAGGTGGAAATATTGAGGGGAATTGGTATATAGGTTGATTACCAATTAAGAGATTGGGGTTCTTTAAAACTTTCAACAGGCATATAGCTGATGAATGGCCCTAATATCCCACCCTATAGGAGTATTTCTAATTTTACTCGGTACTTTAATCCAAGCGGTGTAAAGGAGGGATTCTAAATCTATCTTTAATCCCTTAACTATAGCCCTATCTAACTCAAGGCCTGTGGCAGGGGTACTAATTTTTCCGGTCCATAAAACCGCTCTAGCTGCATGAATGGCTAGGTAGTATTTAAAAAAGTCCGGTAATTGTTGGCCACCCAACTTACGTAGTCACAAAGTTTATAATAAGCTCTATGGAGGTTTATATTTCCGTATAAAATCTTGAGCAGTACCTACATAGATTGTTAAAAAGACTTTGGAAGATATATATTCAGATTAAGGAGGGGTAAAGAATTTCGGCAGAACCACCATTTTATAATATTGTTCTCGCAGAGAAGGACAATGGCAGTTTCGACCATCTATCCAGATCTTCTCTGATAGATTTAATGACAGGTAATAGATTCAGTTTGGCCAGCTCATCTAGGTTCTTGGAGATCTGGATGCCTAAATACTCAAAGGTTTAGACTGCCACTGTAAGCCTAAAGACACGCACCAGCTTTTTCAAGAGTGGCGAGAGAGAAAAAGGTTGTTTTTGCAAGGTTTAGTTTAAACCGAAAACCACTAAAATCTTCAATTAAGGTAAGGACTCTAGGTAGAGATGAAGTTGTATCTCTAATATGTAATAAACATCATCTGATACTGACAGTTTATGTTCTTGGTCTCCAATTTTAATGCCCAAAATCCGTCTGTCCACCTTGATTGCTCTGATGAGGGTTCTAGATACAAATTAAACAGATAAGGCGACAACATACAGCCCTGACGAGTTCCCCTCAGTAACGGAAAAATATCAGATATCAGGTTATTGCATTGTATTCTAGCAATTGGACACGAGTAAAGGATCTTAATTAAATGTAAAATTGTTGGGGAAAACCAAATTTAACTAAAACCTCGAACATATACACCCATTCCACGCGGTCGAATGCTTTTTCCACGTCTAAAGAAATTAAAGATGCATCCTCATTAGAAACTTCAGAAGTGGACATTAAATAAAATAATTTTCTGAAATGGTCTGCCGAGGTGTGTCCCTCCACGAAGCCAGCTTGTTCCATGCTAATCAGATCTCGCCAGACACTCTTAAGTCTAGTAGCTAATATTTTAGCAAAGATTTTTACATCTAAGTTCAACAAAGAGATTGGTCTGTAATTACTAACAGAGTCGGTGGGCTTCCTGGCTTAGGTAACAAAATTATTCTGGCTTCGAAGAGAGACGCGTCCCTCACTCCCTGATCAAACCAAAAAGTAAATAACTCATTCAACAGTGGAGCCACTTCTGCTTTAAATAATTTGTAGAAGAAAGGCGAGAACCCGTCAGGGCCAGCCACCCTATCAGCTTTAAGTGAGTCAATAGCAGATATAATCTCTTTATTTGATATAGGGGATATTAATTTCACTTTAGAATCCTGTGGCAGGTTAGGAAGTGATATTCCATCCAAGAACCTCTGCATTTGTGATAACAAATGTGCAGCGGGGGGCCGGGTCGAATATAGGTCTCTATAAAAGGAGACAAAAGATTGTAGAATTCCCTTAGAGTCAGTGATCAAATTATCAGAGTCAGGAATTTTTAGGGCTGGAACCCATCTGGAGTCAGACTTGCGTTTTAGCTGCCAGGCCAGTAATTTCCGGCTTTACTGCCCTGCCCCAAATATAACACCTTGGATTTAGTTGACATGCTAACAACCTTATCTCTCAGAGCCCCATAGCATGCTCTCAGCGCGACCAGCTCCTGTTCATGGTCACCTGTCCTCATGTGCTCCGGTATAGCCTCTAATTGTTTGATCCTTATTAGATAATTGGACAGCTTCCGGTTATATTTGGCTTTCCTCACCAATGCTATTCTAATTAGCTCTCCCCTCCATACAGATTTAAGAGCAGCCCACAATTGGTCAGTGTTCGAGATCGTACCCCAATTAAATTTAATTGACTCTATCAAAAAGATACGGAAATGTTCTAGAGTCTGGGTATCTTTAAATATATTATTATTTAAGGCCCATGTAAGATCTCTTCGGGATGGAGGACGGGGCCCAAACAATTTTAATTGGGAGTGGTCAGATATCACCTGGGAGATGCTCAGCGTCCTTTATCTCAGGGACAACCTGGCAGTTTACCAAAAGTAATCCAACCTAGAAAAGGACTTGTGCACTGGTGAAAAAAAAGTATAATTACGAACTGTTGGGTTGAGCAGCCTCCACGGGTCTATCAGGCCTAAAAAAGATTTGCATTCAGCCAATGCGTGTTGGGCCAAAGAAGAATATGATTTCCTACAGGCTGATCTGTCTAGTATATCTGACTGAACAAGGTTCCAGTCGCCCCCTAATATAAGCGGCAACTCCTTAAAAGGAGACAAGAGCACAGCCAGATGGGAGAAAAAGAGGGGTCTCTGTATTGGGACCATAAATTGATCCCAGTACTAGGGGCTTTCCTCCAAGCTTGCCAGAAACAATAATGTATCTGCCATTCGGATCAGCAATTGTGTCCGAATGTACAAAAGGGAACCCCCGGGCTATCAAAATAGCCACACCCCGGCTTGAGGAAGAATACCCCGCCCCAAACACTTGGCCTACCCATTTTTTCCTAAAATGGGAAAGGTGGTCTGAAAGGACATGAGTTTCCTGCACAAAGACGATTGCTGGTTGATAACGGTCTAAGTGGTTTAGGACTACGTGTTTTTTACAGTTGTCCTTCCCCCCTTTGATATTTCATGACAGGAGATTCAGGTTAGATGTCATTGGTCATAACTTGCCCTTGGAGCAATGTACGGATAGCTGCCCCCCCACCCCGGAAACCCAAAAGAAACCAAACCTAACCAATCCCACCCCTCCCATCCCCTGTAAAAATACACCTCGAACTAAACCAGTAGCAACCACCCCAGGCCTGAAGCCAACTCCTCTTACACTGATCCAAAGTGCGCCATAGAGGTCGGGCTCCCCAACACCCACACATAAACTTAAGTCAACAACATTAAAGACATGCAAACCTGCGATCGTAACAACCCCAAAAAGGATTGGTCAACGTACCTTACCCCCAACAATTATTTGAGTTGCCGTAATTTAACTAATATATTGGAATTATCATTACAATAGGAAATCCTTGTATAAAATCTTATAGAAGATAACAAATCGAACATTCAAAGGCAAAGTTTCCCCCCAATCCCCCCCTGAGAAAAGGGGGAAAGGAACCATATAGGAATGAACTGGCCCTATTATAAGGGAATCCCCTGCCTTTTAAGGCATCCCCACCCACTCCAAGTGCCACCATACCAGACGATGGCTAATTTATGACCCAACAGGGAACAACAGTAGCCTATTAAACATTGCCACAGATGAAGGTACAAGTTACTCAGTGGAGAGGCGGGGGGGGGAGGAGATACCCTTTACTTGACAGAACTAAACAACTCAACGGTCTCTCCTAGATTGAAGTTACCCAGCCCTACCATATATAAGGGGTATACCAACTTGGGCCGTTCGGACCTCCTATCACATGGTCAGGACAATAAAACTTTGGGCAAGCCTGGTAACAACGGCCCCATAAATGTTTATAACTTCAGTACGCTTATAGTGTAACACTAAATTAACTCCCTCCACTGGGCAATACAAAAATTATCTATTTCTACAAAACTGTCATAACAGGTATACCATTTAACAGTCCAGCTCGAAATGAAATGTCCATCCTGGTGGAATAAAATATATAAACGAAAAATAGTAAAGCCCTTGGAGCCTCAATGCAACACCGAGGTAATCATAATATAGTCCACTGTTCCATACATCAGCGTGATAGTCTAATCATACTGTCTCTTGGGCGCCTAAGCCCACTAGATCAGCGTTAGACATCTCGTGGCTCAGCCTTTAGAAACAAATCTAGCATCAGCATTTGGAGTGAATTCAGAGCTTCATCCACTGATTCATATCGCTTTGCCCTCCTTAGTAGTGACCCCGCTTTGCTGGATATAACATGCGTGGCAAATCCGCCGCCAAAACTTCGGGTTACAGGGCGGAAAGAAGCTCTGGTCTGCCTCATTTTCCAGGTCAGGTCGGGGACTAAACGAAGCTTGTTGCCTTCCCATTGGAATGAAGACAGTTTCCTGGTTTCTTTTAGAATGTGCTCCCTATCCAAAAAATTTAGCAATTTAAAGATAATAGGATGTGGTGGTTCCGTTGGTGGGGGTCTAGCTCTGAAGGCTCGGTGCCCCCTCTCGATGATATATTCTGTCCCATTTGGTGAAGGGCCTGCAGATTTTCTTAGCAGTTTTTGTAAGAAAAGCAGCATATTTGTGCCTTCTTCCCCTTCTGGCAAACCAAGTAAAATGAGGTTATTGCGCCGACTGCGCCCTTCAAGGTCATCCACTCTCTCTTCTAGTTTGGCCACTGCTTTCCTACATTCAGTAACCACAGGTTTTGATTTATCCAGCGCTCGCTCCACAGACGATATGCGAGCCTCTGTGTCCGTCACCCGACAGGCAAGCTGTGTGAGAGCTGGTTTAAATTCAGCCATTTCATCCACGAGTTTGAAGAGATCCTCCTTGATTATCGCTAAATCACTGCCAATGTTTCTGGCAGAAGCGCCCTCTTCCCTGGTGTTTGGTGAAGCACTACGGCGAGGCCACTTCGCTTCTGATTCCTGATCGCCCGCCTGCATCCCAATGCCAGTCGGGGCTCCAGAGGGAAGTTAAACAAATCAGTCCACTAATCCAGCAGCTCAGGGAGGTGAAAAGGGGTGAAATTGACGGTTGGGAACAGCAGGATCGCCGGTTAGGTGCGGGAGCTCCGGTTTGCAGCAGCTACCCCTCCATAGACGTCACATGGTCTCCGAAAACAAGAGGTTTTGAGTGAAAATATAAAAGAGAGATAAGAGAAGGTAGTGAGCTGGGGGGGGAGCTGAGTCTGGGAATGTTACCACTTAATGACAGCCAATTTGTGCATTTGTACAGAGTACAGGTGTGCGTGCCATGCTCAGCATACAGGGTGAGTCTGCAGGCTTTGTTGAGCGCAGTCTGAACCCTCTTGAGCATTGTATCTGTTGCTGCCTGGTAGACCACTAGTCTGCAGTCAATGGTAGATAGGATGGAGCTGTGGACTGAGAGGTGGAGGGCCCCAGGAGAGAGGTATTGCCTATGCCTGTACAGGACACCAATCATGGTATTTACTGTCTTGACCAGAAAGTCAATATGGTGTGCAAACATGAGGGTATCATCTCTTATGTCCACCAGATACTTGAATAAGTAGACTTGTTCCAACGGCTCACTGCATGAGTTGGAGATGATGATGGGGTGGTGCTTATTATAGTTGTGAGGGCTGGATATAAGCATGGCCTTGGTCTACTTGTAGTTTAGTAGCAACATATGACTAAAGAACCAGTCCTTGAGTTTGGAGGAGTTCTGCAGTTCAGATTGTAGGGCATCCAGAGATGTGCTGCTGCTCAGGAGCACAGCATCGTCTAATATAGTATGAGTTTGGTGTCACAGGCTGTGGAAAGGTCATTTAAGAAGAGGCTGAAGAGTAGGGGACCCAGTATTGATCCCTGGGGTGCCCCTAATGATACCTTTCTTGCACTAGATACTGTTTGCCCAATTTTGACACATTGATTTCTCTGTATCAGGTAGTCTTGGAACCAGCAGAGGGCATTGGGCACCACACCCATGTTTTGTAGTTGGGTCAGTAACAGTGGGTGGTTGACTGTATCAAAGGTTTTGGTGAGATCAATAAGGACAGACCCCACCATTGTACCTTCATCCAGGGCCTTATGTGCATAGTTCATGTAGTCCAGTAGGGCAGTGGTAGTACTGTGATTTTGTCTGAAGCCATGCTGGTTGGGGCATAGTAGATTATACTTATTGAGGTAGTTGATGAGTTGACCCGCCACAATCTTTTCCAGTGCCTTGGATGGGTGAAAAGGATCGAAATAGGTCTGTAGTTGGCTACCAGAGACTTGTCACCTCCTTTATGCACTGGTATGACTAGGGCCTGCTTCCAAACCTCTGGGATTGGGCAAGGTCCAGGGACTTATTCAACAGCGTGGTAATGGGCACTATAAGAACATCCAGGGTGAGGGATAACAGTTTCATGTCTATCCCATCACTGCCTAGTCTTGTCTTACCTAATACTTTCTTGACCATAGTTAGGGCCTCCTCCCCTGTCACCCTTTTAAAGTAGAAGGTCGGGTGAGAACACTTAGTAGATATGCTGTTGGAATGGTTAAAACCAGGTTGAAATAGGCAGGTGGTAGCAGTGGGGTTAGATCGGTGAAGGCCTTATTGAAGGCTTCCGCAATAGCTAGAGGGTATGTAGTGGGGTGTTACTGATACTGAGCAGCTGAGGGTGCTTCTTGTCCTCCTTTCTAAGAATGCTTTTGAAGTTATTCCAGAATATTTTCCCATCACCCCAGGAATTGCAAAGCTGGGCCTTATGATAGTTGACTTTGGTGAGCTGGATTAGCTTGGTGCAGCAGTTCCTGGCCATTCTGTAACACTGGTAGTCATGCTTGCTACATGTGTTTCTGGCCTTCTCCCAGAGTATGTCAGAGTAGGCATCATATTTGCAGTTTATCAGGATTTTATCTTGGAAACTAAGAAAAGATGCAAAATGTTTGATGGCCCAAAAACTGAATTAAGAAAAAGAGGTATAACATATGCTTTCATACCGCTCTCAAAATTAAGATTTTTTATTAGGGTGAAATGAGATACTGTACTGAACCAGAAGTGATACACAAGATTCTAAATGAAATGGATTCTAGATCTGACCATGGATAAAAGAGCAATCAGCAGGGCCACTGGAAAATTGCACCTGAAGTTTTTTGCGGAATCCGCAATTTTCACCATTCTCCGCTAAAACTGACATGTTCCACAATTTCTTGCAATCTTTGAGTTTTTATATTGAACTGTGTAAAAAGTAGTACCATTTTTAATAAAACACTCTCAGGGCTGGATATTCAAACTGAGCTATTTTGTGGTGCAAACCCTTGCGCTGCACAAAATAGTTGCGCAGGGGTGTGGCCAGGGAGATATTCAAAGGAGATGCACTATTGAGCAACTCTTTTGAATATCACCCCCTGGCCACAGCCACTGTGCATGGTGCAGTGGAACTTGCGCCACCGCAAGTGGTCAGAGTGGAGCATTCAAGTTGCGGTGGCGCAAGTACCATTGCGCCATGTTGCAAATTTCTGATATTCAACAGGTGACATGCAAATGGGGCCATAATTCATGCAAGACACGGAGGGGGGCCATTTGCATCTATTTATGGCCCCATTTGCATTCCATTAGCATGCAGGTGTGCCAATCCCCGAGGACTTGTGCCTGGCGCTCTGCCAGGCAGCAGCGTCGGGGACCAACGCCCTGCAGCCCGATCGGGCAAAAGCATAAAATCCTCCTCCTCTCGACTGGCCCGACCGTGGCATAAGCTAATAACCTCCCTCACCAGCCCGATCGTGGGCTGCATACTGGTGAACCCCCACGACCATATCCCTGGTGGTCCAGTGGACCGCTAAGTCCGATCGCGGGCTGCATACTGGTGAAACACCCCCCCAACACCACATCCCTGGTGGTCCAGTGGACTGCTAAGCCCGATCGCGGGATGCATACTGGTGAAACACCCCCCCATGACCATATCCCTGGTGGTCCAGTGGACCACTAAGCCCGATCAGAATCACACGGTATGCATGTGTAGGTTGTGGTTATCAAACCTAGGTCTGCTAGATGTCATCAGCTCATTCACAGTTTGTTACTCTTATGTCTAGATTATACTGCCAGCCCCAATAACCCCCAGATTTAATGTTTAAATATGTGATTTCAAAAATAGTGTACAGTACGTACAGTAAAAAGTATGACCATTAAACACTTTTGCAACATTTTACTAAAACTCTATTATTCACCACTCTGTCTGCTTATTTTGTCTTGTACCAAAGTGGTTGAATAGCTGGCAGAGCACTATAAACAGCTGTGGATCAGGCTTTATTATTTTACAGCCAGAAACAAAAAAAATATTTCTGGCTTTATTTAATATTTATTTGATGTGCCTCACTCTATAGAATCTATTTAGCACTGTATGAGGCAGATGCTTTTAAATTTTGGAAGTTAAGCAACGCTTATGATAGCTTATCAGTTTAGTATTCTTGTCAGGAACATAAACTTTTCTTTATGTTTTAAACATATTCAGTGTATTCATTTAGCAATTTATACTAATAATATGCTGCAGAAAACATTAAAAGATTTATTGTGAAGCACTTAGGGTCTATAGTAGAACCCTCGCAATTTCCCGAAATTTTTGCAAAATGCTCCACAATTTTGGGTAACCTTTTCTGCAATTTTCCAGTGGCCCTGGCAATCAGTCACACTTCAGAGAGCTTCCCAATCAAAATCCTGTGCAAAATGAGACAGGCTACACCCAAAATAATTCTCCAACAAATTAGCAGGTTAACGGATGTAGCCCCATGACCTCAGATTATCCTAAACCTCCTCTTCTGGAGCAGTGCATTCCTCAAGTATTCAAGCACAAGAAATCTCAACAGGGAAATTGTGGTTGGCTCTACAGTCATGACTTAATATAAAAGTGTATTGTTCTCTTTAGTGAAATGGAGAAAGGATTATGGGAAAAGATAAAAAAAAGGGAAAGTCTGAATCATTATATAACAAGCATTTGTCAATGCCGAATGTTTGCTTGCTGGTATTAGCACTGGAAATGCAGGAATTAGAGAGATGCAGAATAGGAATGGCAGTGAAGTATTGAACTTCATGCTAACCCCACCTCCACCCTGCAGAGATGGACAGACGTTGGGGTATGCGTTTGGGTCATCACCCATAACGTTCATGCCATTTCACTTCACCCTATCCTGCAGACACCAACACGTGTTGAGGTGTGCCTTTGGGTGTTTGGCTGTGCAGTCACCCCATTCCATAAGGACATACTTTGAAGTAGGTGCAGTGTAGGAGAACGGGGTGAACTGTGGAGCCGAAGAGTTCAAGGCACACCTCGATGCCTGTCATTGGCTGCAGGGTGGTGGGGTGGGGGTGGAATGGCATGAGCATTACAGTTGGCAATCCAAAGGCACATCCCTGAAGCCTGTCAGTCTGTACATGGTGGGGCGTTATGGTTAGACACCCTAATGCCCCGGGTGTTTGTTGGTATTTACACTACAAATTTTCAACATCTTCTTTTTGTGACACCCACCTCATGAAAGCATTTGGGACCTCTTCTCATGAACAGTGGCATTGTGATTTGTTAATGTGTCCCGAACTTTGAGTTCCCACAGTGACCATGCCATTCTGAGCCAGATGTACAAAAACACAGATTGGGCAGTATGCGAAGAATGACAACTGTACCATTCACAGGGAGCTGTAAAGAGATGGCGATGTTGAAAATCTATAGTGAAAATATTAAAAATACTTGAAGTTCATGGCTTATGTGGAAACTACACAATGCATGTGCGTAACAGTCATTTGGTGGAATTTTTTCATCAAATTTTCAACATAGGAATTTTGTGACCTCTGCTCATGATCAGTGTCACTATGATTTTCCTAATCCATCCTGAACATTGATTTCCCACAGTTACATGCTACTCTGCGCGCCAGATGTGTAAATGCATATTTCGGGCAGGATATGAAAAATGACAGCTGTACTGTTCATAAGGAGGTGTGAAAAATTGCCAATGTTGAAAAATCTGGAGTAAAAATATTACAAATGCGTGTAATTATGAGGGTGCATGGAAACTGCAACGTACTCTCGTAACACAGTAATTTCATGGACTTTTGTCACTAAACTTTCAACATAGGCATTTTAGCGCCTTTGCTCATGAACAGTATCACTGTGATTTGTTTTAATCTGTCCCGAACACTGACTTCCCACAGCAACCATGCTATTCTGCGTCGGGAAGCTCAAAAACATATTTTGGCCAGGATGTGAAAAATGACAGCTGTACTGTTCATAAGGAGGTGTGGAAAAATGCCAATGTTGAAAATCTAGAGTGAAAATATTACAAATTTGTGAAGTTACAAGCATGCATGGAAACTGCACAATGCATGCTCGTAACAGTCATTTTATGGACTTTAATCACCAAATTTTCAACATAGGCATTTTAGGACCTCTGCTCAAAAACAGTGTCACTGTGATTTTCTTAATCTGTCCCAAAAACTGATTTTCCACAGCGACCACGCTATTCTGCGCTGGTAATGCGAAACCACATTTTCATCAGGATGTGGAAAATGACAGCTGTACTGTTCATAAGAAGGTGTGGAAAAATGCTGATGTTGAAAATCTGGAGTGAAAATATTACAAATTTGTGAAGTTATGAGCGCACTTGGAAACTGCGCAACACACACTTGTAAAACAGTAATTTTTTGGATTTTTTTCACCAAATTTGCAACATAGGCTTTTTGAGAGTCCACCTCATTGTCATTTCATAAATTGGTCCTGGACGGTGATTCCATGCAGTGAGCATGAAATCACCTTTTGGTACTGAATAACGCCATGACAGTGCCTGAATTCATGAGGGGGGGAGGCCCAATAAACCCATGTTGAAAATTTGGTGCCAAAATTCCCAAAAATGCCTGAGATATGCATCTAAGTTGAAAAAATCCTATTTATGCCATTATACAGCTTACCAGCATTTCTTCAGTTCGTGGTTGGCTTTGAAGAGTGCAGACATGTTCCTGGTCCAACGAAGATTTTCGCTTCAGGGTCCGGAGGTAAGTATGGGGTGAGGGAGGGTGAGGGGAGGTTGGGTGCTTAGTGGGTGGGTGCAGGTTGGGGGGAAAGGATGGTGACCGGCGTGGGACCATTTCTTCTGTTTCAGGGAGATAAAAAAAAGGAAAAGACATTGCAGGAAGTTTTTTTTTTCCAGGCTTGTTTCCGGCACACTGGGGTGGGCTCCCAGTGTGCCATCTGCCTTTTTGGGGGGTGGGGATACTGAAGCCGATAGGGATTGGGCCCCCCATTGGCAAAGAATGACTGTTTGGGAGAGACCTTGATGCCGACGGGGATTGGGCACCCCCTCAGCACACAACAAATGGGGGAAGGGGTTACATAATGCTGACGGGGAGTGGGCTCCCCCGTCAGTGAATTAACTGGGTCAGGGGCTGATGATAGATGGACTAGCCACCCTCATTCGGCTTTCATGGGGCCAAAAGGCAGCGGCAATCCACTGCTGATGACCGCAGCCCAACGGACGATGGAGGCAGCCCTGCCACTAACACACCTGTGGCAGGAACACCAGAACCAATCTCTGAGTCCAAGGGGAGTGGGGATGGTGACAGCCCCATGGCAGAAGAGACCACTGCCATCTTTACTTAATTGTTAGACTTGGGAAGGTACTGCCCTGCAATGATGGGTCACTCCCTCATTGCAGCAGAATTGTTGACACTTCAATGATGAGGCTGACCCTCATTGCAGTGACAAAAACATTTCCACTTGGTGGCACTTTTGGAGACCCCATTGGCCCACCAGTGCCAAGCCCCCAAATGAAGTGCCTCTGTTGGCTGTCACAGTGCCGCACCTCCACAACCCACTTCTCTCCTAAGATGCCGCATAATGTTTCTTGTGCAAGCACACAAGCAAACATAAAAAGGAATCAATTTATAAAAGGGAATGAAGAATAATAAAAACTAACAAGAAAAATCCGTCTGGCCTCTTTTCTCTTTTCTTCTTTCCTGTACACTGCCAGAATCATAGAATCCTATTCAATCAATCTTTATTTTACCAGGTGAAACATCATTAAGAAAAATTCATTTGAAAGATGGGCCTGGACACAAAATACATATAGGAATATTTTCATGAATATATACAGAACTATGTAAATACAAGGAATACTTACAGGAACAAACAATGCAATGTCATTCAAGGAAACAAAATTTGAATGTAAAAACTCTAACTTACAAAACAGACTCATAACGTAACCCTTTGTACAATAGCTGCTAGAAGTGACAGATTGCATATAGGAATACATTAATGAATATATACAGAACTAAGTAAATACAATGGGCCTGATTCTAGAAAGCATACGCCAATGTGCAACGCAGATGCGCCAAAGTAAATGACGTAAGCCGCAAATACGTCCAGCAAATATGCCAAATGCAATTCTACATTGCGAGATGTGCATTGATGCAATGCAGTATGCCAATGGCGACTTACACCGCAGTTGCGACAAACCTGCAGATGCGCAAATGCGCAACTGGACATATGCCAAGGAAATGGCAGAGAAATGCCAGGGTGGGATTCTAGAAGCAGCAGTGCTACAACATACACCAAGACCAGATGGTGCAACATAAACCACGTAGGAGTAGGTGTAATATACACAGCAAAGAAAGGAGCAGGATCAGACAGGCCAGACACACAGCAACACACATGTGACATAGGATAGAGAGTGACTGAGGAAGGCAAGCACACAGGAGCAGTGTGGCACAGGGCACAAAGGCAGCACAGAGGCCACAGGCACAATGCAGGGATGATGGTGCCACCAGGCACAACGCACCTGCCATGGCCACTGATACATGGAAACAGTGCAACCACAACAGGGACACAGCACCAGGTGGCACAGACCAGTGGACAGTCAGTGGTGAGACACACCAAGGTCCATTCCAGTGGTGCCACCTGCAGGGAACAATGGCACTCTGAGGCAGAAAGTCGCAGCACAGGCACCATGCCACCTCACAGCTTGGAGGTACAATGTGAGGTGGCAAAGACACCATAGCATGCAAGGTGACCTGCAGCATGCAGGACACCATGCAGATGAGGTCTGGGGACAGTGGTCTGTGCAGGGGGCAGCACAAATGGCACACCAACCCTATGCACAGGGAGGGAACACAGGGGAGAGCAGGCACCAACACCAGTGTGCACCCCTGAGCATAGCGACAGACACACACACACACACACACACACACACACACACACACACACACACACACTCACACACATGCACACACACAGCCAAGCACACCAGTAACAGACACAGAGACAGTATGTATGGCAAATAATTTAATGAACAAAACAGGGACAGGGATACAGGGTAACAAGGGGAGGAGGATGGGGATGACCAACAGGCAGCAACACAGTTTAACAGCACAGGAAACCCAAACCCAAACAGCCACCCACAACATCCCAAACACCAACTTGCACCCACACACACCCCAACACAGGTCCACCACCCAAACAACAGTCCCACCCACAAACAAACGTGTTAGTGTGTCCCCCACTTGACCACAGGCTTCTGTACTACCTCCATAGATGTGGCGGCACTGCTGGTGGTGTCTTCGGCAGTCCCCTGCTGTTCCCATGGCAGTCCAGCTGTGTCCTCCTCACTGTTGTCCACCACCTCTTCTGCCATGGGGCTGTCACCATCCCCACTCCCCTTGGACTCAGAGATTGGTTCTGGTGTTCCTGCCACAGGTGTGTTAGTGACAGGGCTGCCTCCATCGTCCGTTGGGCTGCGGTCGTCAGCCGACACCATGGCGGTGGCCTGGGCCATGCCGGCTCCTTCCCAGCCCTGCCACTGCTGTTCCCACCTACCGGCTCCACTGGGGCCACATTGTGCCTGCTGCTACTGCACCTGTTGGATGGGAAATGTGTTAGTGTGTCCCCCGCATCACAGTGTGGCCTCATCTGGCTGATCAGTGCTTCCCTCACAGGACTGCTTCACCGTGGTGCTCTGGCAGTGCACCCACCACACCTCTGTGCTGTTCCACCTAGTGTATGCCTCCACTGTACATGCGTCCTGCACTAATGGCATGGACTTCACCATTTCTGCCCTTGCTGTGCTGTCCATCCTTGAACGGTGACTCTGGCTGTCCCACAGCCATCCCGTACTGCTCCCCGCTGCACAGAGACACTGTGCATGGGCACGCCCATGGGGCCTCACTGCACTGCAGGGGCCTGCACCCCTGGGTGCCTATAGATTCCATGCCAGCCATGCACGGCCCCTGCAGCCCTTACCTGCACTCAGCAGGCACTGGGACGGTGACCCATGCCCCCTCCCTACTGACAGCAAATGCCGCTGCATGCCTCCCCAAGCACATGGTGCTGATCACAGCATTCCCTAGTGCTGCCCAGCCATCCCTCAGCATGCCCCTCCCAACAGTTCACAGTGCAGGACACACAGTGCAGCCCAGCCCATCCCTCAGCATGCCCCAAACAGTTCACAGTGCAGGACACAGCAACACACAGTGCAGCCCAGCCCATCCCTCAGCATGCCCCCCCCAAAAGTTCACAGTGCAGGACACACAGTGCAGCCCAGCCCATCCCTCAGCATGACCCCAACAGTTCACAGTGCAGGACACACAGTGCAGCCCAGCCCATCCCTCAGCATACCCCTCCCAAAAGTTCACAGTGCAGGACACATCAACACACAGTGCAGCCCAGCCCTTCCCTCAGCATCCCCCCAACAGTTCACAGTGCAGGACACACAGTGCAGCCCAGTCCATCCCTCAGTATCCCTCCAACAGTTCACAGTGCAGGACACATCAACACACAGTGCAGCCCCAGCCCACCTCTCAGCATTCCCATACCAACAATTCACAGTGCAGGACACACAGTGCAGCCCAGCTCATCCCTCAGCATCCCCCCCCCCCAAATGTTCACAGTGCAGGACACACAGTGCAGCCTAGCTCATCCCTCAGCACGCCCTAAGCAGTTCACAGTGCAGACACAGCAACACACAGTGCAGCCCAGCCCATCTCAGCATGCCCCCAACAGTTCACAAGTGCAGGACACACAGTGCAGCCCAGCCCATCCCTCAGCATGCCCCCCAACAATTCACAGTGCAGGGCACACAGTGCAGCCAGCCCATCCCTCAGCATGCCCCTCCCAACAGTTCACAGTGCAGGACACACAGTGCAGCCCAGCCCATCACTCAGCATGCCCTCCCAACAGTTCACAGTGCAGGACACACAGTGCAGCCCAGCCCACCCCTCAGCATCCCCCAAACAGTACACAGTGCAGGACACACAGTGCAGCCCAGCCCATCCCTCAGCATCCCCCCACAGTACACAGTGCAGGACACAGCAACACACAGTGCAGCCCAGGACATCCCTCAGCATACCCCTACCAACAGTTCACAGTGCAGGACACAGCAACACACAGCGCAGCCCAGCTCATCCCTCAGCATACCCCTCCCAACAGTTCACAGTACACGACACACAGTGCAGCCCAGCCCATCCCTCAGCATGCCCCCAACAGTTCACAGTACAGGACACACAGTGCAGCCCAGCCCATCCCTCAGCATGCCCCCAACAGTTCACAGTGCATGACACACAGTGCAGCCCAGCCCATCCATCAGCATGCCCCCCCAACAGTTCACAGTGCAGGACACACAGTGCAGCACAGCCCATCCCTCAGCATGCCCCCCCAACAGTTCACAGTGCAGGACACAGCAACACACAGTGTAGCCCAGCTCATCCCTCAGCATACCCCTCCCAACAGTTCACAGTACACGACACATAGTGCAGCCCAGCCCATCCCTCAGCATGCCCCTCCAAACAGTTCACAGTGCAGGACACACAGTGCAGTCCAGCCCATGCCTCAGCATGCCCCAAACAGTTCACAGTGCCGGACACAGCAAAACACAGTGCAGCCCAGCCCATCCTTCAGCATGCCCCCCCCCAACAGTTCACAGTGCAGGACACACAGTGCAGCCCAGCCCATCCCTCAGCATGCCCTCCCAACAGTTCACAGTGCAGGACACACAGTGTAGCCCAGCCCATCCCTCAGCATCCCCCCAACAGTTCACAGTGCAGGACACACAGTGCAGCCCAGCCCATCCCTCAGCATGCCCCTCCCAACAGTTCACAGTGCAGGACATGCAGTGCAACCCAGCCCATCCCTCAGCATGCCCCTCCCAACAGTTCACAGTGCAGGACACACAGTGCAGCCCAGCCCATCCCTCAGCATGCCCCTCCCAACAGTTCAAAGTGCAGGACGCACAGTACAGCCCAGCCCATCCCTCAGCATCCCCCCAACAGTTCACAGTGCTGGACACATCAACACACAGTGCAGCCCAGCCCATCCCTCAGCATCCCCCCAACAGTTCACAGTGCAAGACACATCAACACACAGTGCAGCCCAGCCCATCCCCTCAGCATCCCCACAACAGTTCACAGTGCAGGACATATCAACACACAGTGCAGCCCCATCCACCCTCAGCATTCCCCTCCCAACAATTCACAGTGCAGGACACAGTGCAGCCCAGCCCATCCCTCAGCATCCCCCCCCGGCAAGAGTTCACAGTGCAGGACACACAGTGCAGCCCAGCTCATCTCTCAGCATGCTCCAAATAGTTCACAGTGCAGGACACAGCAACACACAGTGCAGCCCAGCCCATCCCTCAGCATGCCCCACCCCAACAGTTCACAGTGCAGGACACACAGTGCAGTCCAGCCCATCACTCAGCATGCCCCTCCCAACAGTCCACAGTGCAGGACACACAGTGCAGCCCAGCCCATCCCTCAGCATCCCCCCCCAAACAGTACACAGTGCAGGACACACAGTGCAGCCCAGCCCATCCCTCAGCATCCCCCCAACAGTACACAGTGCAGGACACAGCAACACACAGTGCAGCCCAGCCCATCCCTCAGCATACCCCTACCAACAGTTCACAGTGCAGGACACAGCAACACACAGCGCAGCCCAGCTCATCCCTCAGCATACCCCTCCCAACAGTTCACAGTACATGACACACAGTGCAGCCCAGCCCATCCCTCAGCATGCCCCCAACAGTTCACAGTACAGGACACACAGTGCAGCCCAGCCCATCCCTCAGCATGCCCCCCAACAGTTCACAGTGCATGACACACAGTGCAGCCCAGCCCATCCATCAGCATGCCCCCCCAACAGTTCACAGTGCAGGACACACAGTGCAGCCCAGCCCATCCCTCAGCATGCCCCCCCAACAGTTCACAGTGCAGGACACAGCAACACACAGTGCAGCCCAGCTCATCCCTCAGCATACCCCTCCCAACAGTTCACAGTACACGACACATAGTGCAGCCCAGCCCATCCCTCAGCATGCCCCTCCAAACAGTTCACAGTGCAGGACACACAGTGCAGTCCAGCCCATCCCTCAGCATGCCCCAAACAGTTCACAGTGCAGGACACAGCAAAACACAGTGCAGCCCAGCCCATCCCTCAGCATGCCACCCCCCCAACAGTTCACAGTGCAGGACACACAGTGCAGCCCAGCCCATCCCTCAGCATGCCCTCCCAACAGTTCACAGTGCAGGACACACAGTGTAGCCCAGCCCATCCCTTAGCATCCCCCCAACAGTTCACAGTGCAGGACACACAGTGCAGCTCAGCCCATCCCTCAGCATGCCCCTCCCAACAGTTCACAGTGCAGGACATGCAGTGCAGCCCAGCCCATCCCTCAGCATGCCCCTCCCAACAGTTCACAGTACACGACACAGTGTAGCCCAGCCCATCCCTCAGCATCCCCCCAACAGTTCACAGTGCAGGACACACAGTGCAGCCCAGCCCATCCCTCAGCATACCCCTCCCAACAGTTCACAGTGCAGGACATACAGTGCAGCCCATCCCATCCCTCAGCATACCCCTCCCAACAGTTCACAGTGCAGGACACGCAGTGCAGCCCAGCCCATCCCTCAGCATGCCCCTCCCAACAGTTCACAGTGCAGGACGCACAGTACAGCCCAGCCCATCCCTCAGCATCCCCCCAACAGTTCACAGCGCTGGACACATCAACACACAGTGCAGCCCAGCCCATCCCTCAGCATCCCCCCAACAGTTCACAGTGCAAGACACATCAACACACAGTGCAGCCCAGCCCATCTCTCAGCATGCTCCAAACAGTTCACAGTGCAGGACACAGCAACACACAGTGCAGCCCAGCCCATCCCTCAGCATGCCCCACCCCAACAATTCACAGTGCAGGACACACAGTGCAGCCCAGCCCAGCCCTCAGCATGCCCCCCCAACAGTTCACAGTGCATGACACACAGTGCAGCCCAGCCCATCCCTCAGCATGCCCCCAACAGTTCACAGTGCAGGACACACAGTGCAGCCCAGCCCATCCCTCAGCATGCCCCTCCTAAAGGTTCACAGTGCAGGACACACAGTGCAGCCCAGCCCATCCCTCAGCATGCCCCTCCCAACAGTTCACAGTGCAGGACACACAGTGCAGCCCAGCCCATCCCTCAGCATCCCCCCCAACAGTACACAGTGCAGGACACAGCAACACACAGTGCAGCCCAGCCCATCCCTCAGCATACCCCTACCAACAGTTCACAGTGCAGGACACAGTGACACCTAGTGCAGCCCAGCCCATCCCTCAGCATGCCCCCAACAGTTCACAGTGCAGGACACACAGTGCAGCCCAGCCCATCCCTCAGCATGCCCCTCCCAACAGTTCACAGTGCAGGACACACAGTGCAGCCCAGCCCATCCTTCAACATCCCCCCCCAACAGTTCACAGTGCAGGACACAGCAACACACAGTGCAGCCCAGCTCATCCCTCAGCGTGCCCCCCCAACAGTTCACAGTGCAGGACACAGCAACACACAGTGCAGCCCAGTCCATCCCTCAGCATGCCCCCCAACAGATCACAGTGCAGGACACACAGTGCAGCCCAGCCCAACCCTCAGCATGCCCCCCCAACAGTTCACAGTGCAGGACACACAGTGCAGTCCAGCCCATCCCTCAGCATACCCCTCCCAACAGTTCACAGTGCAGGACACACAGTGCAGCCCAGCCCATCCCTCAGCATGCCCCTCCCAACAGTTCACAGTGCAGGATGCACAGTACAGCCCAGCCCATCCCTCAGCATCCCCCCAACAGTTCACAGTGCAGGACACATCAACACACAGTGCAGCCCAGCCCATCCCTCAGCATCCCCCCAACAGTTCACAGTGCAGGACATATCAACACACAGTGCAGCCCCATCCCACCCCTCAGCATTCCCCTCCCAACAATTCACAGTGCAGGACACACAGTGCAGCCCAGCTCATCCCTCAGCATCCCCCCCCCAAGAGTTCACAGTGCAGGACACACAGTGCAGCCCAACTCATCTCTCAGCATGCTCCAAACAGTTCACAGTGCAGGACACAGCAACACACAGTGCAGCCCAGCCCATCCCTCAGCATGCCCCACCCCAACAATTCACAGTGCAGGACACACAGTGCAGCCCAGCCCAGCCCTCAGCATGCCCCCAACAGTTCACAGTGCATGACACAGTGCAGCCCAGCCCATCCCTCAGCATGCCCCCCAACAGTTCACAGTGCAGGACACACAGTGCAGCCCAGCCCATCCCTCAGCATGCCCCTCCTAACAGTTCACAGTGCAGGACACACAGTGCAGCCCAGCCCATCCCTCAGCATCCACCCCCAACAGTACACAGTGCAGGACACAGCAACACACAGTGCAGCCCAGCTCATCCCTCAGCGTGCCCCCCCCAACAGTTCACAGTGCAGGACACAGCCACACACAGTGCAGCCCAGTCCATCCCTCAGCATGCCCCCCAACAGATCACAGTGCAGGACACACAGTGCAGCCCAGCCCAACCCTCAGCATGCCCCCCAACAGTTCACAGTGCAGGACACACAGTGCAGCCCAGCCCATCCCTCAGCATCCCCCCAACAGTTCACAGTGCAGGACACAGCAACACACAGTGCAGCCCAGCCCATCCCTCAGCATGCCCCCCAACAGTTCACAGTGCAGGACACACAGTGCAGCCCAGCCCATCCCTCAGCATGCCCCCCCAACAGTTCACAGTGCAGGACACAGAGTGCAGCCCAGCTCATCCCTCAGCGTGCCCCACCCAACAGTTCACAGTGCAGGACACACAGTGCAGCCCAGCCCATCCCTCAGAATGCCCCCCCAACAGTTCACAGTGCAGGACACACAGTGCAGCCCAGCCCATCCCTCAGCATGCCCCCAACAGTTCACAGTGCAGGACACACAGTGCAGCCCAGCCCATCCCTCAGAATGCCCCTCCCAACAGTTCACAGTGCAGGACACACAGTGCAGCCCAGCTCACCCCTCAGCACCCCCCCCAACAGTTCACAGTGCAGGACACACAGTGCAGCCCAGCCCATCCCTCAGCATGCCCACCTTCCAGGTTTTTGGGCCTGTGCCTGCCCCTCCATGGTTGCCATGGGTCATTC
The DNA here is from genome assembly GCA_016271365.2 of Neoceratodus forsteri. Classification (NCBI taxonomy): domain Eukaryota; kingdom Metazoa; phylum Chordata; order Ceratodontiformes; family Ceratodontidae; genus Neoceratodus; species Neoceratodus forsteri. The sequence continues at coordinate 84,745,957 of CM057453.1, forward strand.
CTTTGCACTGCTGCATATGGCAACTGCACACATGCCTGTCCCTGGCCTACTCCTCACCATTTCCTGGTTCTCTTGGCCCACTATGTGGCCAGCTGTGGCCATGTGGCAGTCCTGTGGCATGCCCCCCCACCATTGCAACTGCCCAAACATTGCCACCCCACTCCCCTCAACTTTTCCATTGACTTAGGTGCTGTTGCCCTGTCTGCCCTGTCCCATACATTGCTGGTTGTTTGTCCCTACCTGTGGCTGTCCACTGTCTGTATGTGTCCAGCTGTGTGACACCAACAATGCTTTGCTGACTGAGATGTTCTTCTATCCTCCTCTCAATGGTGCTGAGTGGCTCTTGCTCTGTAGGTCCACCCCCTGTGCCCTGGGCACTGTGCCTATTCTGCACCATCTTATACTTCACTAGGTGCTTCAGGTCATTCCAATTTTTCTGCATTTCTCTTACTGTCCTGAACTGTGCAGCAATGGCATTGACCCTGCATGCCACCCTGTCCCATGCCCTCTTCCGTTTCTCCCTCTTCTTGGTATCCCCTCCATGGCCCATGAGGAGTGCATGCTGGCGATCTATCTGCTCCACCAGAGTGTTGACCTCCTCATGGCCAAAGTTCCTCTTCCTTCTCTGCCGTTCTGCTGTAGCTTGTGCCATTGCTGTGACGTATCTGCTAGTGAATATGTTGGGCAGCTACTCTGTGTTGTGCACATTTATATGGTGTATCTTGCATGTCGTGACTTACACAATTGCATTTGGTGTATTCTCGCAGGTTCTAGAATTGCACATATCTCACATGTCGCAGTTGCTATTGTATTATCTTACACAACTGCATTTCTTGAGTCTGCCGTACTTCTCTTTCTAGAATCAGGCCCAATGATTGCATATAAAATTCAATCAATGAAAGGTCATACAAAAAGAGAAATTTTAATATTATAAGGTACTAAAACATACAGCATCCAAACATGTCACATTCCTATGCACAATAACTACTGTAGTACACAAGGAGTTGAGTTAGCAACATGAGTGAGACCACAAAGGGCTCACCACATCATCTCAGATATTGGTCATAACTATAAAGGCAAATAATACTAAATAATGGGCCTGATTCTAGAGGGGTTACACCTGGTGTAACAGAGGTTGTGACATGCTCGATTCTACATAGTGGCCTGCAACATGGTGCAGGCCACTTGCGCCAAACAGCAGTTACACTGCATAAACCCCCTGCAACATGGCGCTAAGGGGTTTACAGCAGCAGTTGCACCACTTTCTAGAAGGGTGGCCATAAAGTGCCTACATCTGGATTCTACAAGAACCCCCAGATGAGATCTGGCAATGCAAGTTATACCAGCATTTAACTTGTATAACTTACAGACGCCCCCGGGGGTCCTGCAGACCCGTTAGCTGTCCAGCGGACAGTGCACAGTTTCCCCCCCTCCATGCCCAGCACACCCCAGTGGGGCCCACAGGGCTACTCATACCCCAGCCCCCTGAAACAGCTATTGGCAGAAGCCCTGCAGGGCGGCACTGCCATTCCCCCACCCGTGCCCCGAACTGCGAGTCACCTGCCATATATGCGGCAATAATCAAACCCTGGTAGTCTAGTGGCCCCCCCACTGTACAGTACTATAATAACAAATAGCCCGATATCCCTGGTAGTTTATTGTCCCCCCTGAACTGTACAGCAATAGTAAAACAAATATCCCAATATCCCTGTTAGTCTAGTGTCCCCCTCAAACTGTACATCAATAGTAAAGCAAATATCCCCATAACTAGTGTCCCCCCCAAACTGTACATCAATAGTAAAGCAAATATCCCCATTTCCCTGGTAGTCTAGAGGCTCCCCACCCAGCCATGCTAACCCACCCAGCACCCCCCAACACTCAATCTGAGTGCGTCTGTGCAGAAGCACTAATAGTGTGCTCAGTCGGCAGCTGGCCGTGGAGATGGGAGGTGGGCTGTACCAGTCGCTGGCTGGGGATGGGTGGGCGCTGGGCTGGCATGGCTGGGTGGGGGGCCACTAGACTGCCAGGGAAACAGGGATATTTGTTTTACTATTGATGTGCAGTTCGCGGGGGACACTAGACTACCATGGATATGGAGATATTTGTTTTACTATTGATGTACAGTTCGAGGGGACACTAGACTACCAGGAAAACAGGGATCTTTTATTGTTTTACAGTTGGGGGGGTCACTGCACTATCAGGGCAGGTGACATGCCGCATATGCAGCAGGCGACCCGGGGGGTCGGGCACGGGTGAGGGGGGGTGCACTTGTGACCTGCGGCAGCGGGTTGCGATATGCTGGCCAGGTACACCCTCTGTGCGGCATACCTTGCTGCATGTTACAAGTCACAGGACTTTGCTGTGGAGACCCTGCCCCTTCCAGAATAGGGTGCAGGGTCAATGTCACAGTTGCAGGTGATGCAAGTTGCGTTCAGTGGCAACTTGCGCCACCCTTCTAGAATTGCGCCCTATAAACGCTCTGATAAAAAGTTAACTTGTATGAGTCCCTTGTGGAAGTTGTACCTCACCATTAGTTAAAAGTGCAATACATCTCCAAATCCCTGATGCAGGAATACAGAGTACTGATAGAGACATAGAAACATAGAAACATTGATGGTGATGGCAGAAGGAGACCGCTAGGTCCATCTAGTCTACCCTGTGTTTTTGGCTTTTCCTACCCCCAAGCTGCCCTTTAGCGTGAGGGTTCCCTTGTGTCTATCCCACACATTTTGTATCCCCCTACCATGGTAGCACCCATAACCTCTGGGGGCAGATCATTCCATGCGTCAACTATCCTCTCTTTGAAGAAGAACTTGCTGATGTTGGTTGAGAACCTTCTTCCTTTTAGCCTCACATCATACCCCCTAGTTCTATTGCCCTCCTTGAAGTGACAAAGTTCCTGCACTTGCACCCTGTTTATGCCTTTTATGTATTTGAATGTTTCGATCATGCCTCCCCACTCCCTTCTGTATGCTAGTGAGTATATGTTCAGTTCACTCAACCTTTCATTGTGTGACATCTGTTGCAAACCTTGTATCATTTTTGTCACCTTCCTGTGGACTGTCTCTATCCATTCAATGTCCTTTTTGAGGTGAGACCTCTAAAACTGGACACAGTACTCCAGGTGTGGGCTGACCAGTGCTCTATACAGTGGCAGGACCACTTCCTGCTTGTGATTCTCCTCCCAGTGCATCCCAGCATTCCACTGGCCTTCAGAGTTGCCTTCTCATATTGTTTTCCCACTTATAAGTCATCTGATATCATGATTCTGAGATCATGCTCCTGGCTGGAGGTGGCTAGTCTTTCCCCACCCAAGTAATGTGCCTTCTTTGGATTCCTTTGTCCTATGTGCATAACCTTGCACTTTTTGACAGTGAATCTCAGCTACCATACTCCAGACCACTCCTCAAGTTTCCTTAGGTCTGATTCCATTCTGCCTACTCCCTCACTGGTGTCCACCTTGTTACATATCTTGGTGTCATATGCGATCAGACACACCTTTCCCTCTAGTCCTTTAGTGATGTCAGCTATAAAAACATTGAAGAGCAGAGGCCCCAGCACTGAACCCTGGGGCACTCCGCTAGTCACCCTTCCCTCCGACGATAAAGCTCCATTTACCTGCACCTTCTGAGTTCTGCCCTGCTGGCAATTTTGTACCCATTTTACCACTTTCAGTCCAACCGCTCTATGGTCTAAATTCTTTACTAGCCTTCTGTGTGGATGTGAGGCTGACTTTCTTGCAGTGGAATTTTTTTTTCTTAATGTCTGTTGCAACAGCCTTTCCTTGTTATACTGTTTTCTATCTTTTCACATACAGGGTGGCCGCCTGTAAGGATTTCTTGTTTCTATCCCTTTAACTGGAATTTCCTGTCCTGCTCAGCCTTTCATGTTCTTTCCTCCTTACCTCCCTTAATAGAAAAATGGTGAGTACAAACATTATTGCAGGCGTGCAAATAGTGAATCATTACCAGAGAATACACCAAAGCCCTAGGTTTAGCGTTACCGTAGTTCGCTATGGTGTTTTGCTTAAATTGTGTATCTGCAGTAAAAGATTATGGGGCTTGTGATTTTAGTTTAGTACAAAATTCTCACCCGCCCCACCTGTTAGAAAAAGCACTTGACAGTGAAGTTTAAGACACGGTGTGAGGATTCTTTGGACTCGCCTAACCATGCTAGGAAAGTGCTCGTTATTTTTTTTTTGTAAACTCAGGAAAAACCCTGAAATATCCTCTGCTTTGTGTAGCACTATGTTTAGGTGGAAATACCAGCATTTATTCTAGACAAAAAGGTATTGCAAAAGGGTTTTCTCTTGGTTAATTTCTTTCCTGGTTAAAACCATGCACAAAGCAAGTTTAGCTTTGAATTCTATTTTTGTTTTGCTATGGCTCAAGCGTTTACTGGCAGTACATGTTTATATCCTTGTTGTAAATTATTACTGCATAACCTGTGAATGCTTAAAACCTTTGTTACATTTACCTTTGGGATAGACTGGTAACACCTGTTTCAGGAAAGTTCTAAAACAACGTTTCAAACCGAACTCTTGTCTTGGAAAGGTCTGTTGTCCTATAGAGCTGGCCAGCCTTTCCACACCCCTTTTTGTTAGGATCAAAGAAGTGGGTGGAGCTTCCTTTGAAACTTTTCTTTGAGTTTTTTGTTTTGCGGAATTTATTGACATTTTGTTCTTAAAAAGAGTGCTTAATAAAAATATGCTTGTTTAGGATATTACAAGCTTCATTTTTAAACTTGAGTTGTGAAGATAAATGTTAAAAACATCAGAAAAATGGAGTCAAAGGTTCCTCCCCTTTCTCTGTATATATATTTATATATATATTTTTTATATATATGTGTATATATATATATATATATATATATATATATATAATGGTAGCACGGTAGTGCTACCATAGTTAGGGTTGAGGAGCCATTTCTATGTTAAACCCCCAAACTTTGCACCTTAATAACTTTGCAACCGTTTCATGGATTTGGCTGAAAATTGGAATACACGATCAAGAACCATAGGCCTTGGGATCTGCCAAGTTTCTTGCTGGTTGGATATACAGCTGCAGAGTTATTAAGCGTGATCTGTGCACGCGTTTACGCTTTTTCTGGAATTCTACGGTCGAGCCTACAGGTCGTACGGTTTGTGAAACTGCCCCAAAATCTTCAGAGAATGTGTGGTTGGGGTCCCCAATGTGCCTTTTGAAGATTTCGTGAAAAAATATTAAACGGTTCAAAAGTTATTCAAAAAACAGTTTCCCATTATAAGTCAATGGGAAAAGTTAACAAAAAGTTCGACAGTGTCGCAAATGCATTTTTACTTTCGCAAATGGACCTGTTACTTTAGCAAATCGGCCATTTTGTTTTCAGTTGGTGATCAGAAAAATGGCTGGCATTTAAATTTGGGACCCTCTAGCAACCTAATTCTTTGTGTATTCACCTAGTCGGACCCTGAGGATGCTTGCCATGTCTTTATTTTGTGGTAAAACACCCCAGAACTATGTTTTTCAAATTTCTGGAAAAAGTACTTTCGCAAATTACTTTTGTGCTCATGAAAGTGTTGAATTTTTTTTGCAAAAACTTTCGCAAATTGCGACAGTAGTTTTCCATCTGTGGGAAAGTGACAGCGATTCTTTGGCACTGCGCTGCAAAAGAACCGTTGGGAGTTTTGGGCTGAAATTTGTAGGGAACGGAGCCGACATCTCACAGATGTGCCTTTCAGTGTTGTATTGAAAAAATATTACATGGCAACAAAGTTATGGCACTCCAAAATTGACATTTTTTCCCATAGGATAACATTACGGCGCCCGACGCAATACAGAAATCCTTTGGATCCCTGCTGCAAAATAACGGTTTGGTCTTTTTTCCTGAAATTTGGAAGGAAGACAGCCAACAGCCCAAAGATGTGCCTTTCAGTGGTTTGTTGAAAAAACATTACAGGGAGGCAAAGTTATGGTGCTCCGAACTTCTCTTTTTTTCCCATAGGATAACATTACGGCGTTCGCCGCTCCTGTCAGGGCCCGTATCTTGGAAACGGTGCGAGATATGGACTTTTCGTCAGAAAAATTCTTAGCCCCCTAGCAGGGACTAAGTGCAAAACTAGCCAGGACAGTCATAAATCATATGACTTTTAAATTTGTTTTCTACGTCGTACGGTTCCTGAGATATAACTTATTTAGTATTCCAAGTCCTCATTTTCTGCTCTGATACCCATTATTATGCATATATTCTTTGTACTCACTGTCTTTCTCTATTCAGCTTTTGGGGAAAACCAGCCTGTGCGCTTACATTACTGTTACCATTGCCCTTTCCGCTTGCAGTTCCATGCCCGTTTCACTTACTGTTGATGTCTACGCCACCACGTGCGTCATCCTTTGCGTTTTCATTTGCGCCTGCATTTCTGTTATTTTTGTCCATTTGTGTCTACCGTACTGTTTCTCTTTCTGTTTCTCTTTACATCACCATACCCATTGACATTTCCATTTGCAGGCACCATGTTACTATGTGACAAGACATCACGTGGCACACCGTTCCCGTCTACGCCACCGTGTTCGTTACCCTTTCTGTTCTCATTCGCACTTGCATTACCTTGTGCACCACTGTTAGCACTTCTGTTTGCGTTGCTGTTCCTGTTACTATGCCACAAGACATCATGTGGAGGACCCCGTGCTCCCGCCGCCGCAATACATTCACTATTTCTTGTTATCATTCTCAAAAAGAAGGGAAATTAGAGGAAAAAACTCTGTTTAATGCATTAGTTAGGGTTGTTCCACAGCGACAAAAGTGAGGAAATTCGCTGTTAGGGTTGAAAACCCTAACTCCGAATTCACCCCCAGCACCACACACACACAGACACACACACACACACACACACACATATGCAAGTATGGGGGAGGACCAAGTCAACACAACCAATGACAGACATCCAGCAGCAGGTGACAGAAATAACAAACAATTGTCTAAATGTACTACGAGACATCCCCACCCACCTGACCAGGTACTGCATGCTCAGTGGAGATCAACAGCAAAACTGAGGCCATGTACACCAAACGTACACATCCCTGATTGCAGCTGCACACAACGTACCACACTTAGTAGTTGCATGGCCTTACTTACCGATGCCCCACACCACACCACAACTGGTACCGTGCCGTTAGTCAATATAAATGCTGAAGGTGCATGATGACAGTTGTAGAAAGGTTTTGACACTAGTGAGTATACATTAATTAAGAGAAGTACATAAATTAACTACAAGACACTAGCATGCTCAAGATAAAAGTAGTGTTACATTTAGTAGGTGATTTACATAGTAGTACATTTACTGCAACGGTTTACTCAAGATAGAGAGGCTGATGTAAACATATGGAAAAGCATTGCCTGTTCAATGCTGTGAAATTCGTACTGCCAGTATCAGATGCATTCTTACTGATGAAGGTGTACTGCTGATGTACATACATAGACCTTCAGTGTGTTTCAATACTAAAGATGCAGTAAGTATTCTTTGTAAGAAACAGTGTAATTGCATGGATCAGGCCAAGCAACTTCTAAATATCATAGCACTACTGAGCCAACAATAACGTACCTGTATCGGAGATGTATATAGGATAGATTTTCCTGTAGGCACTGAGTATGTTGTACCTGATAAAGACAATCTCATTGCATCTCTGATGACTAATTTATTCAAATAGTAATACATTTACTATTGTTGCAATGAGTGATCTATGCCACTTATGGACACAGCGTAATTTTTTTAACAGTTGTTTCATACTCAGGCTGTATGCCTAGTGTTTGGGTTTGCTGCTACACTTCTGTCACTGATGCTATCAAAGTGATAACTATGTTAATTGTGGTACAACAGGAATCAAGTAGGTATGGTGTAGATATAAGCAGAATGTCTTTTAGTATTGATTTAACTCACAATGGGGTAAGTGTACTAGGACAGCAGGGGTTATTCTCATCACTGACTCTGTCAGTTATAATCACACCAAGGTTTCATGACTGTAATGATCAGTTACACTGTTCATCTTCATGAGTTCATATTCACAGCCATTCTCCAGTAACTAGACAGTGTATGGTGTAACTGGTGGGACACTGTGTTGCAAAGCTGCTGCAGTGCCTAGCAGAGGGAGAGTATCTACCATAAAGACACTACAATAAGGCATGACCAACAGTTATGTTAAATGGTCTGTTAATCACCCTGTAGGGGTTTAATGTTGAATGAGGCATAGCCGAAAGTGCCACATGTCGCTAGGCAGTGATAAACTGACCATTAACATAATACCTGGAGTGGCTTATTGCTATCATAATAAAACTGTTTTTAAAACAACATTAAAGCATGTTCATCATATGGTTAGGCTCTACATGTATGTTAATAAAACTAAACAAAAGGCTGTTACAATGTTTACAGTCAATTAGAAAGCTGCATTTCTCAAACCCTTGTTATAATCAGAGATATTATACCTGTACAACTCCTTGGTTTTGCTGAACTCTATTGCTCAGGTGGCCCACCACATGTGGTGTGGTCTGGTGTGGGGCATCGGTAGGTAAGGCCATGCAACTACTAAGTGTGGTACGTTGTGTGCAGCTGCAATCAGGGATGTGTACATTTGGTGTACATGGCCTCAGTTTTGCTGTTGATCTCCACTGAGCATGCAGTACCTGGTCAGGTGGGTGGGGATGTCCCGTAGTACATTTAGACAATTGTTTGTTATTTCTGTCACCTGCTGCTGGATGTCTGTCATTGGTTGTGTTGACTTGGTCCTCCCCCATACTTGCATGTGTGTGTGTGTGTGTGTGTCTGTGTGTGTGTGGTGGGGGGGGGGAATTCTGAGTTAGGGTTTTCAACCCTAACAGCGAATTTCCTCACTTTTGTCACTGTGGAACAACCCTAACTAATGCATTAAATGGAGTTTTTTGCCTCTAATATATATATATATATATATATATATATATATATATATAGTGTATAGTGGACCATTGTGGTGTATGGAAATCAGAGGTTCTCAAAATGTTGTTCTGCTGCAGTTCAAAAGGTCATGGAACGTGATAATACCCTACTGCACCAGAACAACATTTTGAAAACCTCTAGAGGTTCCACTCGCATCACTCACCATAGCAGCAGAAACGGACGGATCCACGCTTCTGTGGCAACAGTCACATCAGAGCCTTACGAGATGCAGGATCAATCAGATATGAGGAAATGCAGGATCAACCAGATATTTGGACTTGAAAATAAAATTAAAATAAAAGAAATGATCCCCTACTCCACAGCTCTCTTGCTTAGCGAGCGTTATGGTTGCTATGTTTTTTCTTTCTAACCCTCCCAATGTACCTGCCAGCCAATAGGAAGACATGCTAGACACATAGCCATGCCTCCTGCTTAGCAAACAGTTGGCAACCACCCTTTACCACTGAACATTTCGTTGCACACAAAAAGTAAAAGCCTTCTAAAAAAAGAACTGTAAGCGATTTCCCGGGGCACTATACACTATATAAAATAGTGGATTGGCATCCTCATGCATAACCAGCCTTTTTGTGCCACCTCGGGGTTCTGATACCATCGGACCTCTTGAGCTTCATTCTCGAGGTCAGATGTTATCAGAACTCCTCTGTGGCACAATAGGCTGGTTGTGCATGGATGCCCATTCACTATTCTCTCTCTCTCTCTCTCTCTCTCTCTCTCTCTATATATATATATATATATATATATGGAATAGAAACTCATTTGGACTGCTGGAGCCGTGAGGTACAGATGTATGCTGTTTCCAGCAGTATGGTTGCCAGTCAATTCTAGTATCTGAATGTTATCTGAACGTATACTATTCTTTCTGTTATTTTTATTTGTTGCACAGTCCATTGTTGATTTATACTATAATAAATGGCTTTCTTTTGATTTGCAACAGCTGACTCATGTCTTCTTTTATCCCATGCCTCACAGTGGAACTGAGTCGGAGACTTTGCTAAAGTCTACGTAGACCACATCTACTGCCCCACTGTCATCCAGCACCTTGGTAACCCAGTCAAAAAGTTCAACCAGATTTGTTTGGCATGACCTTCCTGCTGTGAAACCATGCTGTTTTGGGGTCCAGCTGCCCGCTGGCTTTGAGAAATGCTATGATCCTCTGTTTGAGCAGTGACATCATCACTTTTCCCACTATAGACATGAGACTTACTGGTCGGTAATTCCCCCGATTCTTCCCTGTTGCCTGATTTGTGGAGTGGGACTACTGTTGCCCATTTTTCCATTCTTTAGGTACCACTCCACTGTCCAAGGATTTGGAGAATAATTTTGCTGGTGGGGCTGCCAGCTACTTCCCCAGTTCCTTTAAGGTTCTGGGATGTATTTCATCCGGTCCCATGACCTTGTCTTTTCTCAGTTTGTTCAGTGCCTCCAGTACTTGGGCTTCCATGAGGGGCTACTGTTGACCCTTGGTCCTGGGGTGCTGTGGTTCATTAGTGCTGGGCCATTTCCTGGATCCTCCTTTGTAAGTACTAAGCAAAAGTACTTATTACGGATTTTTTGCTTTTTCTGGGTTGTCGTCTGCTATCCTCTCTTCCCCTGTTGCAATCCTCACTATGCCCCCTTTTGTCTTACTTTTTTCCCTGATATACGTAAAGAAGGATTTGTCACCTTTCTTAGTTCCCTCTGCAATCTTCAGCTCTGGGCTTTGGCCTGTCTTATCCTTTTGCTTGCTTCTCTCATTTTTTTCTTTGTACCAATCCCAGTCTTTTTCATTCTTAGTTTCCTAGTATATCTTGTAAGCCTTCTTTTTAGGACTGCATGGGTAGAGCCCTACAGTCCTCTTGGGAGGAATAGTAGAAAATCTCTCCCACATTCCTTCCAAACCAACAACATGGTGAGGTGACAAAAGTCACTTCCATGCCTCTGCACATTGAAACAATCCACCGCAGGCTCTCACTATATTTTTTCAGCTGGGCATATTGGGGCACTCCTGACCAGATACTATGCTATGGCTTCTGCAACTGCACTGCTGATTAGTTACTAGTACTGTAAATTAGTTTCCCTGTCAGCTCAGGGCAGCATCATATCAGTGAGCAGCACGGCTTATGGCTCAGTCACCTGGGTGCACAAGCAAGTGCCGCAGTGATGCACTGTACAGTTTTTAGAGTGTTCATGACCCAGATCATGTACACGTGGGTAACGTCCTGGTGTCATTATCGTCCCCCCCTCACCAAAGTACATGCCGTGGTTGGTGTCAGTGCAAACTTTCTATGTCTGTCTCCCATTGGTGTTTGAAGGGCTCACCAGCCATCTCAAAGAGAAGTTGTGCATGTCACCATCTCCTGCCATGTCCCCCACTGAGGAGTGCTGTGGCAACAATTTGTCTGTTGGCAGAGTCACAGTGTGTGAGTGTGAGTGCGAGAAGGGGAGAGAGAGGGTGAGAGAGATACATACTGAGTCCCAAGCATCAGAAGAGTTGCTCCCGATCACTGCTTACTGTGCCATACTATCTTAGATATTTTTAGTTTATATGTATCCAATGCCTGCAGTAGCTTTTCAATGATGTTGCATGCAGAGAGAGAGAGAGAGAGAGAGAGAGACACACACACACAAAGCACCATACATTGTCAATGTTTAGTGCATCTGTTTCCCAGTGAGATCAGGAAGATGATATTTGTCTATGTGTCTCTGTGTCTCTGTCTCTGTCTCTGTCTCTGTCTATCTCTCTCTCTCTCTCTCTCTCTCTGTTTTTCTCACTCTTTCTCTCTTTCTGTGTCTCCAAGATGGCATGTGAAAGTAGAGGCATGTCATTTGTCCTGGCACCCCCCCAACATAGACTTGCCAGTTGGATGTTTCATGTGCTGAATTCTCTCTTGCAGCAGTAGGTGGTTGGCACACAGGAAAGAGAGAGAGAGAGAGAGAGAGAAAGAAACACATGCAGCCTGAGAGAGTAAGTGAGTGACAGCCATCGAGATTGACACTAAGAAACAGCGCAGAACTCCTGCTTTATTTGTAATCTTTTTTTTCTGTGTCTTAGTGATCAGCTGAATGAGAGAGACAGAGAGAGACAGAAACAGTGACAGAAAGAGTGCAGGGCAAAGTGTTGCACTGTGCCCATCTCTCTGTCTTGCTCTGTGTATGTACAGTTTGTGTGTGTGTGACTCTCCCTCTCTCTCCATGACTATGGAGTCAATGCAGAAATATTAAAAGAAAATGCATTAAGTATTGTTCACTTTAATGCCTGTAGCATCTGTAATAAATTGGACTTAATCAAGGACTAGATAGGGAAATATAAACCAGATATTACCATTATTTCAGAAACGTGGCTTAATAAGAAAACTCTTGATGCAAATTTGCAAATAGATAGGTACCAATTCTATGGGAAGGACAGAAATAGAAAAGGTGAAGGGTTGTTATTTTATATTAATGTACTATTGGATGCTAGGAGCCTGAATTGTGACTCATTAGAAAATGGATTAGAGGTTGGATCTGTTGAGGTACGGATACCATTTATTACACCTTTACTAATTACTGGGGTATATAAACCCCCTAAATTGAGAACAGCATCTTTTTAAGTCTACAAGACTTCTTGGGGGAAATTAAGCAAACTCATGAACTATTTATTACAGGTGACTTTAATGTCAATTGGTTTCAGGTGGAACCGACTAATAGTTTAATTGACTTTCAAGAATGTCTCCAGTTGTCCCAACTACTGTCCGATCCTTCCAGGATTAATTGTAAAAATGCACAAAACTCCTCACTCTTAGATCTTATTTTTACAAATATGCCATCTGAGTACTCACATAGTGGTGTTGCCTGATGCCTTTTCAGATCACCAGGTTATTTTTGCCTTATGTAAGCATTTAAAATCAATTCAGCAAACCCAGATAGTACAATGGAGACATTTTAAGAATTTCAACCATGTGCATTTTATGATGGATATTGAGACAGCTGATTGGGACAAAATGGGATTAATACCAATAGCTTCTGAGGCACGGAGATATTTTCATGAAGAATTTACAAAAATATGCAACAAACATGCTCCACTGCAAACTAAGAAAATACAGGCTAGTAATTGTAGGTGGTATAATGCTACTTTACATAAATTTTAAAAAAGGGAGAGATGCTAGTTGGCATAAAGCCATTTCTGGGGTTAAATCTGATTGGGATTTTTACAGGCGTATGAGAAATAAGTATTTTTAAGTTAATTAAGAAGACCAAAAAAAAAACTTGTTATGGATCCCATTTAGACCAAAATAAAAAACAGAATCCCAGACTTTTCTGGGGCATGATGAATACATTAATGGGTACATCTAGCAAGAAGGTAGTTAATGAAATAGCTTTAAAGGGTGAGTTGGTTCCATTAAGTACCCTGGTATTAAACAAATTCAATATTTTTTTTTCTGAGGTAGGCACAAAGAGCTTAGTAATTTGGTAAACCCTGAACTGGTATATTGGTTCCAAAAAAAGAACATCCATTTAAAAAAAGATAGCAGCACAGGTTTTTAAATTTAAAAACATTGAGGTACATGAAACAAGAAAAGCTTTCTTAAGTTTAAATGTAAAAAAGACTATCAGTTTAGATAAGACAGGTACCAGACTATTGAAGTATGCTGCCCCTTTTATTATTTACCCACTGACTTATTGGTTGAATTTTTCCAGCCATTGGTGTATTTCCTTCAGATTGGAAAATAGCCAAAATATTGCCCATCTATAAGGGCGGATCACGACAAGATATAAATAATTACTATCCCATTTCCCTGTTGCCTATAGTTTCTAAAGTTTTTGAGAGCTTGATAGCCACTCAGTTAACACACTTTCTGGAGGAAAAAAAGATTATGAATCCCTTTCAATCAGGATTTTGTTCTCTCCACAGTACTCAAACAGCTTTGGCAAATGTAGTGGGTAATAGTCTGGACAGGAGAATGTTTGTGGAAAAAATATTTGTAGATCTATCTAAAGCATTTGATACTTTGCACCACAACATTCTCCTGTCCAGACTCCATGATAGTGGGGTGTGGGAAAATGAGTTGACTTGGTTTACATAATATTTATTAGATAGGGATCAGTTAGTGTAAGTTGGCCCCTTTAGATCAGAACAGATAACAATTAAAAAGGGCGTTCCCCAAGGATCAATATTGGGCCCTCTGCTTTTCAACATTTATATCAATAATTTAGAATTTATCAATCAAGGAGTACAGTATCATGTATATGCCAATGATACAATATGCTGAGGTGAAGGATCTGGAAATTATTCAAGCTAAACTTCAAACTGCTTTTGATAGCTTGCAAGTTTTTCTTTTGGACCATAGGCTACGTTTGAATGTAAAAAAGACCAATCAGATTTTATTTACAAGAATAATAAGTGATTTAAGTAATTTTGAAATACAATCTCTTGAAGGTACAACTATCCAACAAGTTCACAGATTTAAATACTCGGGATTAATGTTAGATGAAAAACTAAATTGGAGACCCCATATTGAGATTTTGGTAAAAAAAACTTGGGTAATAGATTAGGTTCATTATATAAATTTAGGCAGTGTTTGTCATAAGAGATCAGATTGATGGTGGTTTATAACATGTTACTTCATATTTTGGACTATGGGGATATTTTTTATGTAGGGACAATAGGGGGGTACTTGCTGGTCTGGATGTCATTTATAACAAGATGGTGCAGTTTATACTTGGCTTACCTAAAGAGACTCACCACTGTTTGCTCTATAGATCAATACAGTGGCTAAAATTAACTGATGGAAGAGATTGGCACCTTATTTTTATGTAAAAACTATATCAACAAATATTGCCACAGTATCTATTAGATTTATATTTTATTAGAGAAAGAAGACAAAATTTGTGGCCGGCATCTGGTTTGGAATATGTTGTTCCAAGATGCAATTCAAAAATGGGGCAATTTGCTGTTTGGCATAGGGGGCCAGTAGTGTGGAATTTATCTATCACTTTGTGCCCAATAAATCAGCCAATTAAATTGAGCAGTATTAAGCAATGGTAAACAATTAAGTTGGATGCCTTATCTGTCTGCTGCACTGGAGGCTGTATATGAGAGATCATTTTATTATTGGGCTGGATTCACAAAAGAAAGTAGGGCAGAAAAAAACCTGCAAGTGGACAAATATTGCACAGCTGCAGGAAACCACACCTACATGCACTGTAGTAAATTCACAAATCCCTCACAGGTGAGGGAAAAATATCCTGCTGTTGCAAAAAAAAAAACGCACGTGAGGAAAATATGTTGTAAGGAAAAAGTGCTATGGTATGCATGCAGCATCCCCTGAAAGGCTATTCACAACCAGTTTTTTTCCACATTTGAGGTAAAAATGTTACACACAGTGGAATGAGGTGTAACGCTCCTCAGCAAACTGCAGCAGTGCCCCATTAATTGGAATCAATTAAGGTGGAGGTGAGGCACAGGTAATAGCATCCCAGAGAGTATAACAGTGGCTGCTATTACAACGACAGAGGCACACATCGCCATGATATGGCAACAGGTAACAACCACCAGACACAATGCAGCCCATGATGGAGCTCCACAGGTAATAAAGCCTGGCCAGCCTGCAGTAAGTGCTACCCCTGCAGGCAAAAGGAACACCCCAGGGAGGGAGGACCACCAGTGACAGCTGGCCACTGTGGTGCAATGGTATTGCTGGTACCTGTGGTGCTGCAGTGGTCCCAGTTGAGGGACTGGTTACTGGTCTCTTTGTGGGTGCTTTCAGCTTCATTCTATGGCAGCACTGTTAAAGTCAATTAAGTTCACTGTTGCTATGCCTCCCTAAGCTATTTCAACAGCTGCGGATCCGCAGTTGCGTATTTTCTGCATGTGCACAATTTCCACACCTGCTGAAATTCCGCAGCTGTGGGGATTTTATGAAATTCTGTGCCTGCTTAAAATTTCTATATGAATAGCACACAAATGTGATTCCGCAGTGCTGCAGGCCTTTTTACTGCAGCTGCAGGATTTTTGTCTTTCTTTGTAAATCCTGCCCATTGTTATTTAAATACACATTGTTTGTCTCAAAATTGGTACATATGTGTATGTCTTGAAGCCTGTGCTTTTATTAAGATGAAATTTGTTGTGGAGAGTGCTGATTGTGATTTTTATATAACCAGAATTTTATATCCTTTTTCATATTTAAATATGTTAGTGTAATTATCTATTATGACAATGGACCTCTTTTGAAATGAGTACTCACTCAATGGAGTTTGTAACATCTATCCAATTTCAAGTATCATGAATAACATGTTATACTACTACTACTGTCATGCCTTCTCTGTGTGCTGTGCTGCCAGGCAAGAGATCGTAGCAGAAGGGGTTTGATGTCTGTATTAACACCCACCTGCCCCATGTATCTCTGTGCATTGAGGGCACAGTAAGATCCCCTGATGTAGAAAAGCAGTGTACTGTTTGCCTGCCTGTCAGTTCCATCCCCCGCTGTCTATCCCCATTGTGGGGAAGGGAAAGGGGGAGTACAGTAAGGGTGGTACTGCATGTACCACATAGTATAATGCAGAAGAAATATCACAGATCATGTCAGTAGTGTATCTGTGACATTTCTCTGTGGATAAGAGCAATTCTGTATAAATTATTTGTTAGAAACTATTTTGCAAGGTGGCAGGATGCAGTACCTTTTTTGCTATTTAAACAGCAAAAAAAACACCTTTTTCAATATGTTTTTGGCATTTAAACATAACCCATGTTATAAGTGCAATAAACCACTCAGCCTGTGGCCTTGTGCCTCACAACACACCCCAGGTGTGAATTAAATGCCTATAACCCCACACCCTGGAGTGGGTTTTTGCTTACTTAACCACCAACCCTTCACACAATAGACAAGTTAAACCCCAGTCCACTCCATGGAACAGAAACACATAATTATGCTCCACATTATCTGCCTCACAGATTGAGGCAGTAAAACACTTCACATCCAGGAATGCCTACTTTGAATTTCTAGATAGACAACAAGGATTTGAAATAGCTTAAAATTGTAGCACTACTATCCCTGGTGACTTTGTAGAGCCAGTTTCTTTCCCAAAGTGTATTAGAAAGTACAGCAGTACTCCCCATTTCACATATTGCTGTTTGTTCACAAACTGCAAGCTTAATACAAAACCAAAGGGTTACATCTAGAATGGTGTTTTTGTGTGTGTGTGTGTGTGTGTGTGTGAGATCTGTTGTTACATTTGAAAATGAGGTCCTTATTCATGCAGGGCTAAGGAGCCCCATCCCCCCAATCTTTGATCATGGCAGAGCTACCCCTAGCCCCAGAGGTTGTACTGCATTTGATCTCTTGGATCCCAGGGATCCTTGTTTGATCTCGGGGTGCTGTTTTTCTAAGTGGCACTAGGTGTTCCATGTCTGATGTCTCTCCCTTTCCCTGTGGCTACACGATGTTGACTCTTCAGTCTCCTAGCAACAGGGGAGAGAGTGAACAAGCAGGGAGAGAGGGAGTGAGAGAGCTGGAGAAATTCTTTATTTCTATGATCCTAGTGTGTGTAACTAAATCCTTTTTAGGATCGAGGGAACTGTGTCTTTTAGCTTACCTATTTTTCTTTCCTGCATTATTTCCAGGAAACTAAAGACTTTGAGGTGCCAGTGTCCAAGACAGCAATTTGGTGCCACTAGCAATAAGCACAGCTCAGTTAGTTTGCTAAACACAGACACATTTGTGTTGCGTTTCTCCCACTCCACATCTAGGTACAGGAGACAGAACCCCTCTATCTGTGTTGCAACCTCCCCGGAGTGGAAAGTTTAAAAGGACTGTCTTTGTGAAGCTTTGCAACTTTCTTCACTACTGTCAGGCTGTCTGTCTGTCACACAGGTTCTTCTTTCCCATTTACATGACAAGTGCTGTGTCACCTCTGACCGCAGAATAGTGAGGAAAAATGGGGACTGCCAGCCTGTGCCATGGCCATGATGGATTTTTACCCTGTTTCTATAATTGTCACTATTTGCACTTCAGTAAAGTAGTGGCATTTTATTATTGTGATTAGTGCAGTTTATGCCTGCTGTCAGTTTTCTGGAACCTGAACCTTTCCTGCTACATATACTGTTCTGTTTGTTCCTGAACCAGAATCCTCGGGTGCTACTTGTCTATCCATTTTTTTAAAACAAGCATTGCACTTTGAGCTGTGCAGCTCATTTCTAGGTGCATCATGGGGAAGGGGATGTAGTTTGAAGTTTATTATAGGGGTACAGTCTATCTGTTCAGTCACCTTTACAAATCTATTACCCGACAACCTCCAGCCCCCCACCATGACCACCACCACCAAACACAAACCTGAATAATAAACACACAGAATTCAGGAAAAGAAAGCAACTGACTAGTGAACATCAACTCACATGCTTTATTAGGCACATTTAAAACAGTCAGCTAAAAAGACATTTCATTTTCAGATTTACAAAACCAGACAAAGGGAAAGAGGATTATTTATTTATTGATTGATTTATTTGTTTGTTTTTGTTACCCATGTGGGTGCTCCAGGCAAAGGCATTGCCTATTTTCAGGCATGACCCGGGAGAGTTACAGACAGCTAAGGTGATACAATATATGGTGACACAGTTACAGGTAAACACAACTCCACACAGCATGGTCAGCAGTTAGCATTAAATAAGCATGGATCAGTTCATATGAATACCACAGATTGACAGGCTCACCAGCACCAACTGAACTGTTCTTACAAACACTCAGTCACACATTACTTGGAATTCAGAAGTATTAAATTAGGATATCACTGAAAAGATTTTAAAATAATATTTGGCAATACATGACATCTAACACTCCCCCACACACATCTCGTCCATCTCATACTAAATACTCCAAAACAGCCGCAACAGTAGTTCTGATTTCAGGAAGAACTGCATGAAATGAAATCAAGACGTAATTTGGGAACATTTGTATTCATGACTTGTATAGCATACTAGATGAATGAAATGGTTTTTAGACTTGGCTGAGACATTCATGATTTCATGAACAGTGTAACTCTGTGTATCGGAGAATAAAGTGAAATTCATCATCTAAATCTGGTACAGGTGATTAACAATAGTTAATTGTTAATAATTATTTTCCACTAGTGTGCTTTCCTGGGAGTCTGTCTCACCCAATGCATGTTGTAGCTGCTGACATCAAACCCTGGAACTGCACATTTTAACTGCACTGACTGACCAAGCTGTTTGAGTTTGAGATTAGACTGGGTCAGCATTATATCGGGTGGAACACCTGGGCAATATAAGAAAAGGAAGTATTATGGAAATACAGTGCAGCCCCGATCTAATGAATCCCAATAATCTGAAACTCCCTATCTAAGGAACGGGACACATATTACCAGTTTTTTTAATGTGTACAGAAGTACCTGATCTGTGCAACACTCTGAAGCTGTACCTGTACATGTACTGTTGCTTTAAGGAATGTGTACTAATAAGACTTTGCACCTGGGAAAGAATAACTTACAATCTGGCATGTCCTGTATTTTGATGAGCTGAAAACATGCTAACAAGCAGGTAGGTCATGCTAGACAAACCTGATAGATTTCTTTGACTGGGTGATGAAGGAAGTAAAAGGGGGGGGGGGGGGAGTTGCCTATCTCAACTTCAGCAAAACATTCGACACCATCCAACATAAGAGGCTGGTTAAAAAGATGGGTCATCTGAGCATGATAAACAAGGTGGTAAACTGGGTAAGGAACTGGGTAACAGATAGGAGGCAGAGGGTGGTGGTAAATGGGGTACAATCTGGGGAGAAAGAGGAGGTTGATCAGCGGGGTACCTCAGGGATCAGTCCTTTGGCCAGTCCTGTTCAATGACTTTATCAGTGACATTGCAGAGGGGCTGAAATAAAAGGTCTGCCCATTTGCAGATGACACCCATATCTGTAACAGGGTGGATATTCTAGAAGGGGTGGAGAAAATTGGGAAGGACCTGGGGAACCTTGAGAAATGGTCCAAGGAGTGGCAACTGAAATTTAATTCAAAGAAGTGCAAAACTATGCACTTGGGGCATAGAAACTCTGGAGAGAGTTACAGGATGGGGGGGAGGTGCTTACAGTCACCAAAGAAAAAAGGGACCTAGAGGTTACTATTTCAGATGGCCTGAAAATGTCAAAGCAGAGTACAAGGGCAGCAGGAAAGGCCAGTGGCATGCTGGGGGGCATAGGCGGGGTATCACCAGCAGAAGACGTGAGGCAGTGATGCTGTTATATAAAACCCTGGTCTGGCCTCACATGGAGTGCTGTGTGCAGTTCTGGAGGCTGCACCTTTGAAATGACATTAACAGTCTGGAAAAGGTCCAGAGAAGGGAGACTAAGACAGTACAGGGCTTGCACCACAAAACTTATGAAGAGAGATTAAGAGACCTCAATATGTACTCGCTGGAGGAGAGCAGGGAGATATGGGACATGATAGAAACATTCAAGTACCTCAAGGGCATAAACAAGGTGCAGAGGGAGACAACTTCCAATACAGGAGAAGTACAAGAATGAGGGAGCATGACATGAATTTGGAAGGTGGCAGGTTAAGAGGGATTGTGAGGAAGTTTTCCTTCACAGAGAGGGTGGTGGATGCATGGAATGGTCTGCCACAAGAGGTGGTGGGAGCATGCACTGTGGTTGGATTTAAACATGCATGGGACAGGCATAGGGGACCCATAGAGGTAAAGCAGAGGGAGGGTCATAAGCTATAATCAAGTAAGAGGCTTTTGGTGGACTAGATGGGCCTAGTGATCTTTATCTGCCGACAATTACTATGTTTCTTTGTAATCATAATGCCACACCATGTATTCTTGGTCTTACAGGTTCAGAAAGTTTAGCAGAAGGTCAAGAGGTCAATTACTGTGATTGCTGTACCCTATAGAGATGGAGAGGGCATGGATACACAAGGCATGGTGTTTTTGTCGTTTGTTTGTTTTGTAAAGCAACTCTGTCTACAGTAATATAGTACAGTACTATGCTAAAAAGTAAAAATGAAGTAAACACTCAGATTTGCAGGCTGAGCAGAGAGCAGTGGATGCTCTGAGATTCCAATACAGTATCACACCAAGGCAGATCTTTTTAGGGCTGAAACTAACCCCCCGTCACCCTCATGGCACTTCACACTTCTTAATCCAAGGCAATCCCTCAGCAGCCGAGCAATCTTTGAACTCTGCTGATGCAGAGTGCTTGTTTCCTCCTTTTGTAAAATATAAAAAGGAGGCAAAGGGCTCGGAAAAGGCGGAGCAAAACGCCGGTATAATTTCCACACCTGACCCATGGAATAAGGTAGAGTTACTGGTTGACAGTTTTATTTGTGGTTCGTTTCTTACTCTGAGTGGAGGTGTTGGTCTGAGAGGCTGAGTTGGAAGGACGTTTGAGCTCCATGCTTCAGAGTCTGTGGAGTAGCCTCTGAATGCAGGATTACATAGCGTGTTTTAATTTAAAAGCAGGTATGCCATTGTTGCCTGGCATGTAATCTTGCCAGCAGATCTTATTGCCTGTCCGTTCTGGTTTTTGGGCTCTCCTCTGTCTCTTAATTCCTGCAGGTTGGCCTGAAGAAAACATATTGTTTGACCCGGGCTCTGCAGGTATCCAGGCAGTGGGTAGAGACGGTGAAAGAGGACACAGATGTGACAGAGTCATTCGACTGTCTAGGAGCCCTTCACCACTTGCAAGTAATGTATTTCAGCCTCTTATTTTTGTAAACCAATATTTTAAAGCACACAATTTGTTGTGTTCTTTAGGCCAGCTACTCTCTACTCTAGCTACACTAGCTGACTTTAAATTACTTAGACAGCTGTAGAAATGAAGATTAGTTTTTTATCCTGTAAGACTTGCAACTGCATATTTTATACTATTTTATTTTAGTTTTTAATCATAACTGCACTTAATTTGATTAACTTGACTTAATTTTCATGCATTAGAAATCACGTGGGCTGACAGTTTAAATAACTGTGAATGCCAAGGGGCTGAGTTTCCTCGGGCTCTCTCTCCTGGTCTGCATCTGTGGCTCACTACACCTTTAGCATTTGTAAAGGCCTTGGTGCCTTCTGAATTTACTTTCTCTCAACTGCGAGTGTCCAGAACGCTGTTTTATTTATTATTTTACTTACTCATTACTGTTCCTGGCATGGGCTGGATGACCGATAGATTCTTTGATTGAGTAAGTGCTTAGAGCAATCATTACTTGGGACTAAGATGCCAAGAATTCTCAAAAACTTACAATAAGGTTTGAACATTAGACCTCCTATTACCAGTGTCAAATTTTATTAGATCTCATCAGATTTCTTGTCTGAGCCGGCGACTGGGCATTGCAGTTTTCTCTGAGAAGTAAGTCAAAAAAGATTTTACTATTGTGTCTGTATATGAGATTCATATACGTGTATGCATAGTTTGTTTTAAACTAAGAATCTAATGATTATTTGTTTTGGGGTCTATATTAGCATAGGTAGATAGGACTTATAGGACCCATAGCATATTTTAGTCCTCAATCTTACCTTTACCAGACCTTTACTAGACTTTAGTTCACAGTATCATTTAAGATGCCCAAACTCACGGTCTCATCCATTCTCTTTTGGTAGTGATTTATAAGGAAGAAAGAGACCAGAACAAGAGCTGCTGAACAGACTGGAGTTTGGGCACGAGCTTGGTAGCTGGGGAAATCTTTCGAATAAGGACTTTCTTTCCCTGGAATGTCACTCTTGAAGCGGGTTGCTTTTTCCTTTCTGGAGTTTTGCTCACTGTATTTCAATATCCAGTACAGAACATCATGGAGTATGGACCTGAAGATCTTTTGAACTATAGAAGTGGGGTGTGGAGCCCATTCACACAAAGAAAGAACTCCCGTATACCACACCATATTTTGAGCACTAATAAGGCTTTTTTGGTACAAGTGCTCCGAAGGCTCTATTGTATTTTTGCACATTTAACTTGGAACACTTTTCAGGAACTGTTTCTAGTACCTTTAGCTATGTGGGTTTTTTCCCCTAAGCTGTGATATTATTTCAGTAGACGCTGGTAAAGGACTGCCAACTGTGTAAATATGGTATATACCAGGAAGCAGATTTTGGAGAGGGGAGAGGATTGTTCTGACCTCCCAGATTCTCGACGTAGTGTGGGAATACAAGTGGGTGATGAAACAACAGTTAACATGCAGTCTTATTTTGCTGAAAATTCCCAGATTGAGGTAACACAACCTACATTTAGCATTCATTCAACCCTGTCACAGTTTGCAGTAATGAGGGAGTTGGGGCTGGGGATAAAAAGAAAAAAAGGTAGGGGTAAAAGCAAAGAAAAGACTAAGTTGCCAAAAAATGTGGGAAGTAACAATTCTGGCCTAATAAAATGCGGTAAGGATGTAAATAAGCTTGCGAGTCCTATAAAATACAAACAAGGGGGGAAACTGAGGTGTCTCAAGCAGTCAGAAATAAAATATAATTTCAGCCCGATAATTACAAGTAGGAATATTACCAGTAATTTTCCAAATGCCACTACCCCAGTGAGGGAAAGGGTAGTATAATCTGTGATGATTGTGCAATAATCAATTTGGAAATAGTGAATGAAGAACCAGGATTTAACTACTCTATTTGCTCTGGAACAATAAATACGACTGGTTCAGCAAAACATATTACTATTGATGCTTCTGAAAATCTGAGCTGTCTCCCATCATCTGATTGTATCAGTGAATCTTCTATAGACTCTATAGCAGATTCACTGGAATTTTCTTCTACATATTTTCCTGAAAATAACCCCAGTCCTGCATGGCATTGTAATTTGAGGCAGATTGCTGGGGATTTGCAGGAAACTATAAATGGTCTTAAACAATTTTCTGGTGCTAAACAGTTGGGTAGGGGGCGTTTAATAGAACATCTAGTTAGGGATAAAGAAGTTAAATATCCTACCACTTTGAGTAAAGATCTGTGTGAAGCTATCAGTAATCCATATTCTGTTCACCTGATGATTATGGATCACTTGATAGATCTGAAGTGTGAGCTGGCTCTATTAAAAGAGAATATTGCAGTAAACTGATCCAGACTAGATGAGGGGATTCAGAAGCTAGATAAAATAGTTCCTTTTGAAAGTTTAAATTCACTTTCCATTAATATTGAGAATGGCCCACAAATATGACCTGATTTTTCCCCTATAGACTTCCCCATTTCATGTCAAAAAAAGGGGGATGGTAGGGGAAGAGGAAGGGAAGGAGAAAGGTGAAAACAGGTCAAACAAGAATTTGAGGGAAAACAGTAGAAGTAAGAGAAAAAAAATAAAGCTATGAGGATGTCCCTAATTGAGGAAAGTGTTCAAGATTCAACTGTTATAATGGGGTCAGGAAATATCTAGTAGCCAAAATAGTGCTATTCTGCAACAATTAAATAATTGAAGTAAAACACAGGAAACTAGATATAGATCCTATGATGCGGGTAGATGTTCCTGCAACAAAAGGGCTGACACCTCTTCATAGTGTAACTAACCAAAAACACAATCAGCTGATAAGTGATAGTAATGAGAAGATTTTATTAGCAACTGAGATCCCCGTCTCAGTGGACTCAGGGTTGAGCACAAATATTAAGAACTTACACCCTGATTACCCAGATGTCAATCTTCCCACTGATGAAGTGGATGTCTGTGATTGTGCTATATTAGTTGTATATGGCTTTACTGTGTCTCAGGACTGTTTTAAAGGATAACATTGTACACTTATTAAGGGTAGCAATGGGAGTAGATATCTATAGCTCAGATATTGCACAAATCTGGAAGGACAAGGATCTTAAAGGAACTGATTGTTTATATTCTGCACAGAACCATGATTAGCTAATTATATTTGGATAGACAATGAAGTTTTTAGAAATTTGGATGTAAGGCTGATTACATGAATAGGGGGCTGCAGAAAAAGAGGAAGATAGAAATTAAAGAACAGCCATATCAGCTTAGTATAGCTGGCCTAAAGACTTGCCCAAATGAGACTAGGGGTAATCTGGAAGCAACATTAACTAACCTATTTACACATGCTTTAAGAATTTCTGATAGGGATCTTGGTATGAAACAGATTAATAGATGTAATAAGGCTATATTCGGTAGAGTGGATTTTATGGTACAAACTTCTGAATTAGCAGGAATTATTTTGGACAAAACCACATTATTGGATAAAGTGGGGATCCACATAATGGATAGTTCAAGCTTGCAAAGGAAAAAGATACAAACTTCTGCACCTTGTGCACCTAAGGATAGTGGAAAAATTGAAATCTAAACTCCTAAAATATTGCATTTATATAGTCTGGGTGGAACAAAATATGAGATTATACCATGGACATTCAAAAGCAGCTAAAATCCTCTTCTGTCATTGGCTGGCTGGCACCTTTCTGCCATGGTAAATCCTACGATATACCCACGCAAAAGGTGCCAGACAGCCGCATCTGCACACAATTCTGTACTGTTGCACCCACCTCACTTCACTTGACTCCCGCTTCCTCTCTGGCTCCACTCAGTCCCAATCTGACTCATGGCTCCTAGCCCAATCATTGTGTCTCTCTTCCTCAGTAATCATTAAATTATGAATAAAAAAACAGCACTTGTAAACAAATCCCCCGAACACCACTGTTATTGCATTTGTCCCTCCAAAGTTATACCCAGAAGACGACAAACTTGAACTCAGAAACAAACTGACACGCAGTCTTCTTTCATGCTTGGTACACGTACTCTGTTGGCTAACAGTTATTACTAGCTCTCAGAAAAACACTGTCTGAGTAAGAAAAAAAAAACAGCATCTACCTCTGTGTCTCAGATTTCTCTCACTGTTCCTCATAACTTATTCAAAGCTGTCACTGAGCACACTCTGCTCACTGAAACCCACACACTGCGATCATCCAGCTTCTCTCATAATGGAACACCGCGGCTTTGTCTTCTCTCCCTTCCTGTGATGCTACCGGCAACCACATCAGTCATAAATAGTTCTAGAATCCCTATATAATTTTTTTTAATACCCTCAACCTGCTTATAACATTTTTCACAACAAACGATTGTATCAATGGGGAGGGAGGGGCAAGCATCTAGTCAATATTCAACCTACCAACAAGGAACTATTTTTTAGGGCGCAACAATAAATCCCATAAAATATCATTTTAACTAGCATAAGACACTATTTTTCTTTACTTTTTTTACTCAGTTACTAATAATACACATTGTATAATCACAATAAGCCACTCGGGGGATGTGGGTTATCGGGGGATTTACCACAGCTGGTGAAGATTTACCCACTCAGCTGCACCTCGTGGGCAAACCACTCCAGCTGTGGTAAATCCCCCAATAACCCACACCCCCTCATGGCTTATTGCTTAAATAATAGTCTCAGAGATAGATATTCTGCAACAACTCCTCTATGTCTCTATTGATAACTCAGAGGCAATTTGTATTAGTAGGCAAGGAGCCGATCCTGTCTGTGATTTGATTCTTCTAAAGGTGGAGTTTTTAAGTCTGTACAAAAAAATTGTTGATAATATGGATTTGCTGGATGCTTTGGTTAGATTTTGTAACACAATTTAATGTTTTGTGCTCTCAGGAAACCTGGCACAATAATGATCAAGAGCCATTTTTAAATGGCTTTCAGACATTTCAAATACAGTACCAAGGGAGAAGCTAGCTGACAGAGGTCAAACTGCAGGTGGCTTAGCTAGTCTAATTAAAATAGACAAGGATATTTCTGCATATTTACTCTGTAGTAATAAAAATATCATAGTATTATATATACAACTCAAGAGGTGGCAACAAGTTTTGTTTAGCCAATGTTTATTTTCCACCAACAAACTCCAAATTGTTTTCTTTATCTTTATGGGACCAACTGGAAGACTGTCTACACAAAAGTTGGGCTGTAACTACTTGTGAGAAATTACTCCTATGTGGAGATTTCAATGCAAGAATTGGCCCATATGATGGATACATGGATAATAGTTACCATAACTGGTGCCACTTAGAAATATATCAGTACTCAAGGACAACTAAAGATAGGAAAATTAACAAGATGGGACAGAGGTTGAGGGAATTTTTGCTCTTTTATAATTTGGCTCCTATTAATGGTAGAATCCCTGGTGATTTAGAAGAGGAATATACACATTTTACGGTTAGGGGTCCCTCAATCATTGACTACATGTTCTGGAATGGAGATATGTCTTTCTGGGAAACCTTAAAATATTAGTTAGGACAGAGAGTGACCATCTTCTGCTGATTTTATATTCAATGGCTTCAAACTGTTGTATCAGTACTGTTTCACAAGTACCAAACCTGGAAATAAGAAATACCAGGATTAAATGGCAGGAGAAGGCAGTCTCCCTTATAAGAAGTTTCCTAATGGAAGTAGTTACTAAGCTTACGGATGACACTTTGGACTATGAAGTACTTCATCATGATCTTTCAGATTGTCTTGTGAAGATTAAGGATATCCTTCAAATTATAGCTGTTAATAATAAGACTGAGCAAAGAGAAATTACATGGTTTGATCAAGAATGCAGAACAGCAAAAAAGGAGTTAAATAACAAGTTCAGGAAGGCCAACATATATAAATCCTCACAGGGGTTTAGAGATTTAAATAAACACAGGGAAGAATACAAGAAGTTTCTTATTTATAAACATGGGGAACATCAACAGAAACAATGGAACAATATGCTTACTGCAATATATAATAAGGACTGTCAGTCATACTGGCTACTTGTGGCAAGGGGCACAACTAATGTCAGACATGAATTAGATGCATATATACCCATGGACACATGGTTCAAATATTATTCCACAAAAATGTTTTCTTTAGATACTGGTAATGTAACATCTTTAGAATATAATATGTATTTATTTCCCTCATTTATCCCTACTGAAGTATATTGGGTTATTGCCTCTCTAAAAACTAAAAAGGCTCCGGGTCCTGATATGATCCCGGCTGAAGTTTATTTGAGTATACCATCTTTGTGGGCTATAGTGCTCACTAAATATTTTAATTTCTATTGTCAAAGGTTAACTTTCCCTTCCTCTTAAAAGGGAGCAATACTAATTTCAATTTATAAAAAAGGTGACAAAACAGATCCAACTATGTACAGGCCAATTTCGTTATTAGACAATCTAGGAAAGATTTTTTACATACTTATACTGAATAGACTCAAAGAACAGCTGGTACTTTTGGGTGATCTATCTGATGTTCAGGCTGGCTTCAGATTGGGCTTCAGTACTACTGATTACTGCTTTGTAATTAGGCACCTACAAAAAAAATATGTTGTCCTGAGAAAACAGAACTTATATGCTGCATTTATAGATTTCAGTACAGCCATTGACTGTATCTCTAGAAACCTCTTATGGGGTATAATGAGGGAAAAGGGGTTTTCAGCAGAGTTAATAGCAATAATTAGATAACTCTATACTTCAACATGGGCTCAGGTGAAAGCAGGAAAAGGAGGGCAATTTGCTTCCATTTTCCTACAAATATGGGTGTGAGACAAGGCTGTGTTATCGCCCTTCTTCTTTTTTATATATATATATATATATATATATATATATGTATTTTGTTACATGATCTGAATCTTGCTAATACTCACTCCCCAAAGATTATGGGAAAGTACTGTAGTGTTTTAGCTTATGCTGATGACTTGGTTCTGTTCTCTTTATCACAAACAGGTTTACAGGCTAAACTAGATATATTAGATAACTATGCACATAAATACAAATTAAGGGTAAATGCTCAGAAAAGCCAAGTTCTTATATTTGGAAATAAGGGGGAAAAAAAGGTTCTGCACTCTGGGGACAGAGAGAATTGAGACAGTGGATAGTTATGTGTATCTGGGTTTACATTTAACACAAGATGGCAAATGGAATAAACAGCTGGAAACTATACTTATAAAATTAAAAAGAACAGCTAATTTGTTGATGCTATTTAACAAAAAATATGGTGGGAATTCAATCAAACCACTCCTGACAGCATTACAGGCCAAACATAATTTGTAGGCTTTGTTTAATGTGGAAACATGACATCATTCCAAAATGGATAAACTGGAGGTCCCTCTAAACAAATTACTTAGAGTAACTCCAGGGCTAAACAATTCTAGTCCCGCTTCTTTGCTTAGAGCAGAAGCTGGGACCATTTGCCTTAGAGCCTATTTTGATGCCACAATAGTAATTTATTGGATCAAACTTCTTCAGCATAAACAGAATAGATATACCTACTTGTGTTTGAAAGAAAAATATACCTGGCTTACTCTGGGACATCTGAGATCTGAGTGGCTATCTCTGTTATTTCAAATTTTACACAGGACAGGACTAACTCATTTGAATAAATATAGGGATATGGGAGTCACTACCAGCTTAAAATATCAGACATATGTTATGAATATGATTAAAGAATATTACAGATCTTTGGATCTTCTTAATATTCGAGAATTAAAAATGTCACCATGACCTAGGGTTAATGATGTTGCACATTACTACAGATACTATCTGGATATACTGACTGCCTAATCAAAGAAGGCACTATACCAGATATAGATTGGAGGTTTATCCAAATAAGATACTAGAAGCCATATATAAGAAAGAAACTTCGGTACAGTCTAAGTTTTGTTCATGTACTTGTTCTGTTTTAGAAAATTTGGAGCATGTTATCTCCACCTGCAAATGGTATATGCTTCCTAGAGATAAATAAGGGATATACAATGGGTATGAATTAAATAAAGTATTTATTTGCCCAAGAGCAGTTTGACCTCTGGTAACCTCACGAGTGGGGTATGAGTATGTGTTAGCAGTATTTAGTTTGTTTTACATTTTTTGAGTCTTTTTTTCATAAAATGTAGGGGATAATTTGTGCTGTGCCTTTTATCATTGTGCACTAAGCAGTGATTGAGTATGACTACATTTGCAGCATGGTGTTTTATTGGTCTGATTTTGTATGCAGGTGGGCTGATAATTTTTTTTTTAAATGTGGCTGTTTTGCGCTTAGTGAGAAGGTGGTAGCTAATTGCGTGACAGTCAGGGCTGAACGTACAGACTGAGTTGAAACATTTATTTTATTTCTTAATTGAGTCAAACGTAGGAGCAGTTGAGTGGTTCCCTGGCACAGTTTTATAATTTTGGTGACAGTTTCTGAGCACAAAGTACTGAGGTACTGGATGATTTGAGATGTGGATTCAGTAACAGTGAGTCAGGCTGTGATGATGAGAGGATGTCATGGGACTGGAGTCGGTGATGAACTCTGTAGAAAAGGTAGAGCAGCAGTTTGTAAACAATGTGATCATTGAATGACTAAGACCGAAAGTGTAGTACAGGAATGTGGTTATTTTTTTTTGGAGGCCGTGTGAGTGAAATGGAAGGGCTACTTTAGTTTTCATGTGTTCTCCAGATTGTGAAGGTATGTGCATTTGGCAGGGTTATTTTTGAATTTAAAAAGGAGAAATGTAATGTTGAAGAAGAATGTGGCAATGATCAACGGAGCAGAGAGCTAGGTAGAAGTGGCTTGGTTTGTGAGGGATAGAGAAGAGACCACTGCAAGAGATGTGCTGATTGTCGTCTCGGGCTACTGTGTGTGAAGCAGGGAAAGTGAAAGTATGATGAAGTAGTAAGTAGTCCAGCACTGTGTGGATAAACAGGAACTGTGTGGATAAACGAGTAACTGTGTGGATAAATGAAATTTATCCACACAGTTACTCAGATAAACAGATTTATCACACTCCATTTATGTCCACCCCCTGTTGCATAAATGGTTATTACCACTCTGCCAGACTGTACAAACAGAGGATAAGATTGTTTTGCTGAATATCTTTTTTACCTCTAATGATGAGACTGTAGTCAGAGTTGCTGCCAATAATCTAGTTAATATATCTAGAATATGTCTTAAATATCGTAGCAGGACCGTAGCAGATAACGAATGATATTATTAAGGATTTTTCTCTTTTCTTTTTTAGCTATACATGGATTTTATATAATATTTTAGCAGTATTAGACAGCTGTAATTTTGAGCTTTGTACACTAGGATAAGTATGTAAGACCTATGTAATAATATGCTTGCTTGCCATGTTTATGATACTGTATTTTATTATTGTCATGGTCTTTGACCAATCAAATAAACTTGAAAACTTGTAAAATATATCATCACTTCTCTTTTGTTATAAGTAAACCAAAAGAGCAGTGATGTGATTTTAAATAGGGCCCTAGTAGTTGTAGGAGCCGGGCACAGAGGCAAGCAGGTGGGGGAATCTATCGGGTGGGATACTACATCAGTCTCTCTCTCTTTCTATAGGTACATGCATGGATTGCAGTTGTAACATAGAAACATATTTCTATGCTTAGTGTTTCAAATGTACAATGATATCCATGAAGAGCAAGCCACAGATGGACTGGTG
Organism: Neoceratodus forsteri; assembly: GCA_016271365.2. Classification (NCBI taxonomy): domain Eukaryota; kingdom Metazoa; phylum Chordata; order Ceratodontiformes; family Ceratodontidae; genus Neoceratodus; species Neoceratodus forsteri. Next base: position 84,777,255 of record CM057453.1, read on the forward strand.
TACTGCTATCCCCCCATACACACCAGCCTGACATACTTCTGTCCTCTGTTATACAGATAATATTATGCTCCTATTAGCATGCATCAGATCCTTTACACTTATAGCAAATAAATAAATGAAACAGTGTTTTAGCTAAATTCCTTTATCCACTAAAGCCTTTCATTACCTAGAGCTACTCATTCTTCTTAACTAGACAATTGCTGCCTGAATGCTAAAGGCTAACAAAGCTACTACATTTAACCAAGATATTCTAACATATCTAGGGATATTAACATTGTAACTAGCTCAGCTGATAGGACTGATTTGCTGCTATACTATTAAGAAACACACAAGTGCATATTCAATACATATTTAAACTTAATTCAGACACCAAAAGCTATTATGGGTTGCTTGTTTATGAGGAAAAGAATGTCTGTGAAATTCTAATACATGTTCTTTTTCTGCCTCTTTGCGTGTTGTAAATTATGGGACAGCTTGCTAGTACTGTTCTGTGGCGCTTTTTCGGGCACTTTTCAGAATTTTAAACTGTTGCTTCTGATTCTGAAGATAAGCCCGGCTGCTAGTTGTTCTCGCCCCCCCCACCCTCCTACCCTACTTGTGCACTTCGTTTTATAGCCGAGTTCAGCTGTTCTCACCTCTGTCTGGTGAATAACTAAGCACCTGCTTTCCCCTCTGCAAGTTATACTCTCCCACCTCTAGAAGGCCACATTACCTAAAGCCTAATTCTAGTCCACAACTTTTCTCCCCCCAGGTTTACTACCCTCTCTGCAATCTCTTTTCCTTTCCCACTCTGCTAAACTTTCTGCAACCTCTTTTACTCCAGCCCCCTTCCTCTTAATTTTGTTGATAAATCTAACCCCCTCCCTCCCATCAAAATGCATCCCTGTCTCTCTTCCCTCCTGTCTTACTGATTCTCACCCTTTCCTTACCACCTCTACTTGCACAAAACACACTGTGATCTGACAGCCACACAGCAATCCCCACCCTCCACATACAGGCCCCTATTTTCCTTCTTGCTATCACTCCTTCTGCCCCCTATGAAACCTGGCTACATTCCCCTATCTGTCCCTATGTTTCCCTGCCTTGGTCTCAGTTAATATAGCCATTTTTCACCTCATGCTGTCCTTCTCAGCCCCTCCCCACTCTTCCAGGCAAATGGGCTCTTCCTCCCTCTCACATAAATGCCCTAAAGTTCATTTCCAGATCATTGCCCTACTCTTGCTGTCATCTGGGAATATCCACCCCAACCCTTGCCCTATTATATCATCTACTTCGGACCACCATCCTGTTACCTCCTTCACCTCTCTCTCCCCCTCTGATCTCCCAAATGGACTCAGGCTTCGACACCTAACCATCTGCAGCCTTCAGCCAAAAATTTATCCCCCCCAATCCTTGGCACTCAGCCTAAAGCCTGATATACTCATCATTACAGAAACTTGGCTAAAGAACACAATATCTGACCACTCGGTTTCCATGCCAAGCTACTCGTTATTAAGGCAAGACCAGGTTGGCAGGGGAGGTGGAGTTTCTATGTATATTCTCACCTCACTCCAATACTCAACTATTTACTCTACCTCAAATCCAGTGACCCATGATGCTCTAGCCTTACAAGTGACCCTGCCCTTCACTCTCCCTATCTTTATAGTTGGAGTCTACTACCACCCTAGCATTCAGCCTGCAGTCACACTGGACCTAGTCATCTCTATCTCATCCCTTTCCAAATCTGGTGTACTATACATCCTGGGCGATTTCAGTCTAAACTGGCTGTCACCAAAGATGGATAAAACTTGTAACGATATAGATGCCCTTAATCTCACCCAGCTGATCACTGATCCCACTTGCTCAAACCATAAGACACTAAATCATTCGTTGCTGGACAGGGCACTCACCTCCTGCCCTCACAGAGTAATCAAGGTGGGTAACCTTCCTGATGCTCTTAGTGATCACAACCCTGTCTTCTTAGTCTGGAAAGTGCATAGGCCTAAATCCTCATATAAATCCCTGCTCCTACACTTCTTTAACTCACTTAACCTTGAACCCCTTCTGCATCAGCTTACCCTTGCCGACTGGCCCCCCCAACTTCATTTTTATTGGTGGATATGTCCCTCACTTACTTCAAAGAAATATTTCTAAACACTCGGAACACCATTGCTCCTCTCAAAAAAAAACAGAGTCAGGGGCAGTCATCTCCCATGGATAACTCCTGAACTCCTGGCCTGTCTCAGGGCCAGAGATCAAGCCTGGAAGCTGCATAAACATCCAAGTCCTCTAGTGATTTCACCACATATCGCATACTCCAAAATGCCTGCACTAAGCCTACAAGATTAACTAAATCAGAAAACTTTAAATCAGCCTTTCTTACTAATGCAAATTCTCCATCTAAATTCTGGAAAGTGGTACATGCCTTCTTCACACCCCACCCCATGCCCCCCATCTGTCCTCAAAATAAAAAAAAACACTCTTGTTGCTGATCCAAGCATATTTGTTGCCGAATTCAGCTTCTATTATGCCTCTTGTGCTGCTGAGCTTCTAAAAGCCCTCCCCTCTTACTGCTCCTCATCCCCTTCTCCCAACACAGTCACCCCTTCCTCTACCCCTAACCCCACCTTGTCCTCCTCAAACATCACTCCTGAAGATGCCTTCCTTGCCCTACTCACTATCAGTACCTCAAAAGGCTTCTCTTCTGATGACCTCAACCCCAAACTCCTCTCACTCTGCTCGTTCCATTGCCTACCCAATCTGTCTCATTCTAAACCTCTCTTTCACTACTGGCTCAGTCCCATCCTCATGGAAACATGCGGTAGTCCTCCACCTACAAAAAGGAGGTGACCCCTCTTCCCCTAGCAACTATCACCCTATCCCCCTCCTCCCCACCCTTGCAAAACTCCAAGAACATCTGGTACTCTCCCAACTTACCCCTTTTCTCTCTGACTCCTCCTTTTTCACCCCATTTCAATCTGGTTTCTGGAAAAACCACTCCAACACAACTTCCCTGCTCAGGCTCACTGACTCCGTCCTCACCTGGATGGACAGTGGCTTTATCACCTCAACCATCTCTGTCGACCTTGCCAAAGCATTCAGCACTGTTTCCCACACCCTTCCCCTGGAATTTCTCTCTACAGCAGGCCTCTCCCCTTCACACAAACTAGTTCAGGGCATACCTTATTGGTAGAACTCAATCAGTCAGGATCTCTGGTGTCAACTCACCCCCACTCCCGATCACCGCTGGTGTTCCCCAAGGCTCAGTGCTAGGTCCCCTGTTATTCTCTATATTCTTAAATTACCTGCCCTCAGTCTATTCCTCCTCCTCCTCCATCCATATGTATGCTGATGATAAGGTTCTGTATGCATCTGGCTCAAGTACTGCTGAGGTTACAACCGGCTTGCAGCATAACTTCAACCAAGTTCAGCTCTGGTTTGCTAACCATCACCTCTTTCTTAATGCAAGGAAGACTGTCTCCATGACCTTTGGCACTAGTCAGAGACTCTCTAGGCTCCCCAGCCTCCTGTATTTCCACACTCTGGATGGGACCAGACTACAGGACACCTCCTCCTTTAGATACCATGGGGGTTTGGCTGGATCAGCACCTCAACTTCTCTTGGAATATATCGATGCCATCCTGAGTAAACTGCTCTCCAAGCTTGGTTCTTTGTTCAGGAACCATAGTTGCATCTCTCCTATGGTAAGGAGTGATATTATCCAGAAGATGATCCTCCCCTTTTCAACTATTGTGATGTAGTCTAGGGTGCTGCTCCCAGTTCCTCCCTGGCCAGACTGGACCCTCTCTTCCACTCATTCTGTTGCTTTGCCCTTGACACTCCTTCTAGCACCCATAATTGTGATCTCTATCATGCACTGTCTCTCCTCTCTCTCTTAAATAGATGCCTATCCCACTGCCTTAAGCTTACCTCTAGACTCTGGTTGGGAGTACTCCCCGACTACCTCTCTTCCTCTTTTGTCACCCCTCCCCCTCCTTCTCATTCCCTTAGATCCTTTGACTCTCACACTCTAGTGATCCCTAGGCATTCCACTCTCATTGGCCAATCTGGCTTCTCACACCGTTTCCCCAAAATCTGGATCTCCCTCCTCCCAAAATCTGTCACTCCTCCTCCTACTACTCCCTTAACTCTGCTCTTCACTACTACTTCTCATCGAGCTGCTGCTGCCATGACCCTCCTTAACTGTGCCCTTCAAATGTCTACTCTTTCCCATTTTCCCTGAAATCATCCCATCACGTTCCAAATCTCTTCCCCTCTTCTCTTGAAGTCACTATTCCAATCGCTTATCTTCTCTTGAAGCCACCTTCCCTACACCTCGTAGCCTCCATGCCTCTTGCAGGGTTCTCAGCATCCTGATGGGGTCACAAATGGACTTGGCTCTACCTTCCCCTACTCCCCTTTCCCCTCCTCTCATCCCCAATTTTATGCAATCTAGTCTCCCCCTTTCCCTAATCCTCAACAGCCACCCAGGCCCCCTTGAAGGGTTTCCAGCACTCTGAAGGGGCCCATGAGGTGCTATTCCACTCTCTCTCACCCACCCCACATTCTCCCTTCAAATAACTCCTGGCACGTGATACCCAAGTGTCAGTCTCCCCCTTCCTCCTGGCACTTCCATTACTCCTCTTTTCTCTCTCTCTCTCTCTCTCTCTCTCTCTTTCCCTCCCCACTTTGCCTCTTCCTGCATAGCCCACACTTTTGCAGGGTTCTTAGCATCCTGGAGGGTCTCCCCACTGGCTCAGCCCCCCAACCCTCTTGACCTCCTCATCTCCTCCCTCATCTCTGTGGGTACTTCGGCCTCCTCCCTGTCCCACCTTCTCCTCACCCCTCACGTCTCACTCAATTGCCCCTTACCCTTCCCCTACCCTCACTATAATATGTTCTGCACCCTCACAGGGCTCTATATAGCTGGGAGTGGTCCTTGAGCCCTAAAGTTATATCCTCTCCCTCCTCTTCCTTCCCTTAATCTGACTCTACTCCTAACCTTGCCCAACCTCCCCCCTTCCTGGCACCTTCAAACAGCTTACAACTATGTACTTAAATACTTTTGCTGTCCCCCTACCCACTTCCTTCTTCCTGCTCTCCTTCAAATTCCACCTACCACTATACTATCCGTATTACCAGTTACTCTTTTTGTTCTGTATTAGGTTTCAGTCTATGATGTTCTCTTTGTTTTTCCCCTTCTTTGTCATGAAATTCATAAACTGCCATTGCTAAATATATTGCCTTAATGTTTGTACATTCCTTGCCATGATGTCACAACTGTGCTCCACAAATGTTTCACTTCAGTGTTGGGACCTTCCGTTGTTATGATTTAACAAACTGTATAGCAAAATATTTTGCTCCAATGTATGTAGTTTTTGTATTGTAATCTCAATGTATCCTGTTCATATCCTATGTACCCCTTCCCACCAGGTTGCACCTGGAGACAAGCAACTTGTTGCTCAGTGTGCATTCCTGGTGAAACATTTCAATAAATAAATAAATAAATCTTAACTTCTGACCATTTAGATTTAATCTAAGTGTGGCATGGGTATAGCTTTGTTGCTTTAAAGTTATTTTTCTGCATGACGTGTGTGACTGTTCTGGACCTTCTGCTTTGCAAACACTTCGTCAAAGGGCAGATCATGAAATAAAAAAATTGTTTTATTCTAAATTTCAATATATTTTTTTTTTATACACCATCTGCATTAGAGTAGCTTTCTGACAAGACTTGCAAAATTTTGCTACCATCATCCGAGGAATGAGATAAAGTTGCAATGGAATTTTTGAACAGCAGCAGTGTTTTAGTGCAATTTAAAGTGCTGTGGAAATTGTACCTCTGGGTGCTCCCTCATCTTGTGGATTTTTATGATCAGAGCTGGCAGGAAAGCATCAAAGCCACATCTGTGGAGAGTGCACATTGGGAACAAGATGCCAGTGTTCTCAGACAAACATGCCTGGTTTGAGGACATTTCAAATGTGTGTTCTATGTCATCCCAGGGCTATTACACACATGATGAGTCATGTGCATGGTAGCCCTGGGATGAACAAAAAAACTACATGAATGCAAAATGAACCCATAACCTTGGACTTTTTAAGGATGCTTCTTCAATTGTGGGTCATGCTCACCTTTATATAAGTCTCCAAAACATGCAGTAGGTGTAGGTTTAAATGCTTAATTGGCATGCGTTTAAACTAGTCAAGGGGGGAGGCACTGATAAGCAGCAGGAAAATCCCAGCCTCTCCCTACAAAACAGGGTACTAAATGAGAAAAAGACCGAGGTAGAAAGGTCAGTGGGGGATGCTGCAACAGAAGGTAAAGCCATCAATAAATGGAGATCAATGAGTACCAATGCCCGTAGTCTGAGTAACAAGCTTCCTGAATTAGTGGCCTTGATGGAGGAGGAACATCTAGATATCATGGCAGTCACAGAAACATGGTACACACAAAACCATGACTGGGACATAAACATACCAGGATACACTATCTACAGGAGGGTAAAAGAGGAGGAGGAGTAGCTCTTTACATAAGGGGAGGAATCAAAGCAACAGAACAAAAGGGAAAACAGGGAGGAGAAGAAGCACTGTGGGTAAATTTGGAGACCAGCAATGGCACCACAGTCTGCACAGGGGTTGTATACAGACCCCCTTCTCAGGGGGAGGAAATGGACAAGGAAATGATAGAAAGTATACTTAGAATGGCAGAAAAAGGGGAGATATTGCTGATGGGTTATCTGAATATGCTAGATGTTAACTGGAGTGCAGTTGCAGCAGCCACTTCGAAGAGTAGGGTTATTCTAGAAGCCCTACAGGGGGCATGCCTTAGACAACTAGTATTGGAGCCCACTCGAGAGGGATCAATCTTAGACCTGGTTCTCTCAAATGGAGATGAAGAGAGGATCACAGATGTAGAAGTGGGTAGCCATCTGGGAACTAGCGACCATCGAACAGTATGATTCACAATAAACACAGCAATAGAGTCAAGCCATACAAAGGCAAAAGTACTGGACTTTAGGAGGGCTGACTTTACAAATGGGTGAGTGCCTGATGAATGCACTAGCAAGTGGGCAGGAAGGAGGGATGGAAGAACAATGGGGAATAATAAAAACTGCCATCGCAGAGGTAACAAGCCTTTGTGTGAAGCAAATAAACAAAATGAAATGATGTAAGAAACCACAATGGTTCTCAAAGGAAGTGGCAGTGAAGGTTCAAGAGAAAAAGAAGGCATTCAGGAAGTACAAGGAATCACAGAAGGAGCAGGATGGAGAACTGTATCAGTTAAAGCAAAAGGAAGCTGGAAAGGCAGTCAGAACAGCAAAGGCCCAAACTGAGGAAAAGATAGCCAACTCAGTTAAGAAGGGGATAAAACCTTTTATAGGTACATCAGGAGTGAAGGAAGACCAAGGGAGGGATAGTGAGGCTTAATAAAGGGAGGGAGGGTAGGCAGATGGACTGTGAAAAGCAGAGTACTCAAATATTTTTGCTCAGTATTTACAAAGGAAGAGGGGAGGTACCTAAAACAAACAGCAGAAACACTCTGGATACAGAAGTTGATACCAGCCCATTTACAGAAGGAAGGGTTCTGAAATAATTCTTAAAACTGAAGGTGGACAAAGCAATGGGGCCTGATGGGATTAATCCCAGAATTCTAAAAGAACTAAGGGTAGAACTAGTGACATCACTGACTATCCTCTTTAACAAATCATGGAAGGATGGGGTGGTACCAGAGGACTGGAGGAGGGCAGATGTGATTCCCATTCATAAAAGTGGGAGCAAGGCAGAAGCATGAAACTACAGACCTGTTACTTTAACCTCAGTGGTAGGGAAAATGATGGAATCACTTCTGAAGGAAAGAATCGTCGAGTTTCTAGAGGCCAGAGGGGCACAGGACCCAAGGCAACATGGATTCACAGAGGGAAGGTCATGCCAGACAAATCTGATAGATTTCTTTGACTGGGTGACCAAAGTAGTAGATCAGGGAGGGGCTGTGGACATGGCCTACCTAGACTTTAGCAGGCATTTGACACAGTCCCACACAAAAGATTAATATATAAGTTAGCCAGCCTGGGAGTGGGTCCCAAGATGACAGCCTGGGTAAAGAATTGGCTGGAGAATAGGACACAAAGAGTAATAGTAAATGGAGTCCACTCTGAAGAAAGGGGGGTTACTAGTGGGGTACCGTGAGGGTTCAGTATTAGACCGGTCCTCTTCAATCTCTTCATAAGCGACATTGCAGAGGGACTGGAAGGAAAAGTATGTCTCTTTGCAGATGACACAAAGATCTGCACAGAGTTGATGCACAAGGTGGGGTGGAAAGGATGAGAAGGGACTTGGCAAGGTTAGAGGAATGGTCAAATGAATGGCAGCTTAGATTCAATGCTAAGAAGTGCAAGGTAATGCACCTGGGAAACAAAAACCCAGGGGAAGAGTACACAATGGGGGGTGAGATACTAACAACAAAAATGGAAAGGGACCTAGGGGTAGTCATATCAGATGACCTAATGGTGGGCAAAAAACATGAGAGGGCAGCAAGGAGGGCTGGGGTGATACTGGGATGCATAGGGAGAGGCATCACCAGTAGAAAACAAGAAGTTATCCCTCTGTACAGACAGCTGGTGAGACCCCATCTGGAGTACTGCATGCAGTTCTGGAGACCCAGTCTCCGCAAAGACATAGACAGGATGGAAGCTGTCCAGAGGAGGGCAACTAAAATGGTGCAGGGTCTGCACAGGAAGACATATGAAGAGAGACTTAAGGAGCTTAATATGTATAGCCTCGAGGAAAGGAGGGAGAGAGGGGACATGATAGAAACTTTCAAGTACCTCAAGGGAATCAACAAAGTCCAAGAGGGTAGCATCTTGGGGGCACAGTTTGAAGATAGAGGGGGGGCAGCTCAGAGGTGATTTAAGGAAGTATTTTTTCACAGAGAGGGTTGTGGATGCATGGAACTGCCTTCCGGAGGAGGTTGTGGAGTCAAAAACAGTGGTGGAATTCAAGCATGCATGGGACAGTCATAAGGCAAGTCTACGGGGTGAGGGTAGGAAGAAGTAGGCTGCTGGTTAACTAGGATCTGCAGCTTATCCATTAGGTAGGGAAATGGGCAGACTGGGTGGGCCAAGCGGTCCTTATCTGCCGTCAAATTCTATGTTTCTATGTTTCTATGTAACATGCTAGCACTCAGCAGCACTGAGAGAGAGAGAGAGAGAGAGAGAGAGAGAGACTTTAGTAAATGAGATATAGGTTATAGGGCAGGCAAATAGTGACCCAGCCTGCTAGCCAGCATTTAAAGCAGCAGTGCTTGTTGGTGACATGAATTACTAACCTTATATAGGTTTTTACATGTCAGCGAAGTTCTAGCATTCCATTTTATATCCAGACACTTTGCAACTCGATTTGTCATTTATGAGTTGAGAAATTAGTTATTTTTTAAATTTTAGACTTGAGTCATTAAATATTGCTGTCTCCACTAGACGTGTGGTAGAGCAGTTGAGATAGTTTGGCTAAGTGTGGATGTGATTGTGCTCGACTGGTGATTGACATAGAAATCTACCATGGTTTAAAGCAGCAGTGTTTTTTATTGTCCATGTTTGCTTACTAATCCCACAGCAGTTATGACTATTTTGTGATCTGATACGTATCCAGTCTGTGTCTAATACAATTTCTGTCAAATTTATTACCTTTTGAATTGTCCCTGTAGGGCATGCTACCTCACTCTGTCCACCATTTACAACTCAGAGTCTGAGCGGTCACCCTATTTCATTACCTGTATGTTGAATATTACATTTCCTTAACACACTGCTCTCTCACTGCTATGTTATAGTGCCAGTTTGGAGTATGTTCGATAATTTAATTTTTTGTCATTAACCCTTGCTGTACCGTGGACTGATACATCAGTCCAGAATCCCTATATGTTCTAATTCTGTTGGCAGCCCAAGGGTTAATTTATATTGTTTTGACATGCTGAAAAATTATTTATAAGTGTGCCTAAGTCAGCGCTGCTTTTGATAGTGGATCGCTGAAACATTGCAGTACCCACAGTTGAAATCAAATATTACATGTAATTTTCCAACAGATTTGGAATTGTGACCTTCAAAGACTGCTGACATTTATTCTTTATGGCAGTTAATGACAGCAGTGTTGTTAGATATGTTGGGACAGCCTTTGCTTGACACACATTACACAGTTACTGAAATGTCATTACTGTCAAAGGTAACAGTTCATGACTGAAACATGGTCTCAGTGTGTTTCCTTTGTGTTTCTGTACCTCAGTATATTTGAGTAGATTTGTTCTTTATGTATCAAAATAAAATGCATAGTAAGAAATACAACATACTCAAAACTATGACTGTAACAGAAGGGCAAAAGGAGGCTACTAACTTAGTAGACAATATAAATAATGCATGTTCCACTACTGAGTGATTTGCAGCTACAGTAATCACACCTATCAGATTTCACATGCTAACTGCAGATAGAAAACTAACCGCCCCACCCCCCTAACCCCATTCACAAATGTATCCAGCTGCTGCATTTCTAAAAAATATTGGGAGGTGCTTGTGTTTTGTTTAATTAATGAAGCAAAATATCAAGACAAATACACTAATGCAGAAACACTGAAAAAATGACAGTACCCATTTCAGTCATGAAGTGACTATAGTTGCATAAATGTCTTTTCAATCTCTGTTGAATGTGTGTCATGCAGTGGTTCTTTAAAAGCACCTAAACTCTCTTGCTGTCATTAACTGTCATAAATAATAAATTTCAGCAGACTTTGTAAATCGCAAATGCAAATATGTGGTAAAAGGTTTGAATACAATTGTGGGCCATGCAGTGCTTCAACTTGCCGCCACTCTCAAAAGCTGCCCTGACAGACATTGACAGAAACAGACGTGTACATTTTTTTCTGCCTGTACTATCTATAAAACTTTAGGTAAATAAGCAATCAAAAACATACTCTGATTTTTCACTAGAGGAACTAGATGTGGATGAGTTCATTTTTACTTTTCGTATTTTAAAAAAAATATACAGATGAACACTACGTGAACGCACTTCACTCAATGGCTGACTGCTAGGTGGGAGGAAATATAGCTGCGGAATATGCAAACTACAAATTAAAAGGAACGTTATGGCTCCGAGTGACCTCTCCCATTCATTGTGTTGCAAATGGCAGACCGGCTGAAGTAGTGTGCAAAACCGGGATGCTACACCAGGGAAAAACATTGGAAAACATTTTATTTCTAACACAAACCAAGGATGGGGCAGATTACAACACAGGCTGAAGTTAAAAGATGTACATAAACCATCTCAGAGACTAACAAGCACTGCTGCTTTAAATGAAAGAAAAGCCCATTTGCCTGTCCTATACAAATCTAGTGAATAAAGCTGTCAGGATCAGAATCAGTATTGTTCAGTCATCAGGTCTCTGTCTCTCTCTCTCTGTCTGTCTCTCTGTCTGTCTCTCTGTCTCTGTCTCTGTTGCTCTCTCTGTCTCTTTCTCTCTCGCTGTCTCTCTCTGTCTCTCTCTCTCTCTCTCTCTCTCTCACTCTCCCTCTCTCTCTCTATCTCTCTCTTGTCCTGCCATCCACCCGAGGCTGGACTACTAAACTATTAAATAAAAAAGAGTTCATGAAAGGGTTGATACCTTTTTTTGGATCAATATATGTCTTGAACAAAGATGGTGTAGTACACAAGCTTTTGAGGCCTCACAGGTCCCTTCTTCAGGTGAATAGCTATTCATCTGAAGGAAGGACCAGAGAGACTCTGAAAGTTTGTGTACCATGCATGTGCGGTTCGGCTTTTTATATTACCATATATCTTTATAGTTTCTGCCACCTGACCCTCCATCTCAGCACCCACCACCCCACTCCCCCCCAATAAATTTAACAGTGGCACTGGGGGGTGTCCAATCCCCCAGTGCAGGAATCCTTGCCCCCCCAGAGATGTAGCAGTGACATAGGTGGTGCCCAATCCCCCAGTGCAGCATTCCTCTTTTCTTTCAAAACTACTGCACATGTGCAGTTATTTGTCATTATTTTGTTTTTTACTTTCCTCCCCCCACCTGACTCTTCCTCTCCGCGCACACCACCCCACCCCCAGAAACATAACAGTGGCACTGAGGGTGCCCAATTCCTATCAGTATCTTGGTCCTCTTCTTTATTTTGTTTCTTTTGACCTGTAACAAGAAAACCATCCATCAATGTCTTTTGTACCATTTCTGACCCCCCAGCTAACCTTCCCAATGAGCACCCACCACCCCACATCCCAAGCCCTTACTTACCCATTTGGGGTCCAACTCCTTAATCCTCTCTGAACCGTAGACACTTCTTCATTCTTCAAAGCCAGACTGTAAACTGAAGCAACAGGTATGCAGTTCAATGTATTTCAATTGGGTTTTGAACTTAGAGGCATAACTTGGAGATTTTTGCATATTTTTGGCCCATAGCTTCAACATGCCTTCTTTGGGACCCCACTTCATGAACAATGTCACTGTCATTAGGCAAATCTGTTCCAAAAGGTAATCTCACAGTTCCTAAGCAAAATCACCTTTTGGGCAGGAACTGAACATTTTCTCTGCCCCTGTTCATGAGATGGTGGTCATAGGAAGGGTATGTTGAAAATCTGGTGTAAAGGTATTAAAAAATAACAGTTATAAACTTACATTGGATTTTGTGAATGCAGCCTTGTAACCTTTGTAATTTGCAATAGTTTTTACCCCAAATGTAAACATAGCCATATTTTTTTAACAGCCCATGAATGTGGCAGCTGTCATTTTTCAAATCCTGGCCAAAATGTTTTTTTTACATCCTGGTAGGTGATTTCATGGTCCCTGCACAAAAGCACTTTTCAGGCAGGAGTTGAAAATTTTCTCTACTCTTGTTCATGAAGTGGGGTCATAATAAGGCTATGTTGAAAATTTGTCATAAAATATTAAAACTCAACAAAGTTATGAGTCTACATTGGGGGGGGGGGATTCAGAAATGCACCAAAGACCAGCGCAAGTCCAGCACAGCACAAGTCAGGTGCACCATGGCACACTGACAGCCATATTCAGAAGATGCACCACTGGAAATGTGCCAATGCAAGTCTGCTGAGTATGTCAAAGATGCACCATGGCACAACCAGAAATATACTGGGGCAACCATGGATGTGCGGAGCAGAGCTGAGCACAAATCCAGTGAGCAGGGCAAGAGCAACAGGCCTAGGACACATAGCCTAGGAAGCACAGGGACAAGGAGCACAGGACCCCACCAGCAGGGCACACCTGGTACACAGAAGCACTGACCCGGAAGAAACACAGGACAACAAGGGATGGTGCACAGACAACCCCAGTCCACAGACCATGGAAGAAGCACCCGTCCAAAACCCTGCCACCACAGCAATGCCAATGGCAGGGACATGCAACAGACACCCACCAAGCAAGCCCACAGGGCACCGTGTGCATGGTGTCAAGAGATGGAGCTAACACAAAGCCCACCATACAGTGAAACAGTCCTACCAGAACACCCCATCCTGTCCGTGGTCCAGTGAGTACAAACCCAGGCTGCCCAAGCTATCCCTGCATTTCAGCTAATAGAGCACAGCCATCATCATAGGTGCTGTGCACAGCACCATCCCCAGCCAGTCCTTGGCCGTGTGACAGGAATGGGCTCCAGATTTTCACCCCAGAACCCAAATGTGGCCTGACCAGCTGGTGACATAAGGGGATAATGGCCATTGCCAGACTGCTAATGAACCCCCCTCCATGCAGCCCAATATCCTGCCAGTCATGGCCAACACCTGGCCACAATGGTTGGCTACCTCTAGGTCCCTGGAAACAATAACACCCAGGTCCTGCATCACCACAGGCACTATAGGTGCCTGGCCCCACAGGATGTAGGTCCCAGGCAGGCATCCCCTTCCCATGTGACTTGAATTTCACCAGTGTACGCTGATGTCCAATAGCCAGCAGGTGGTCCATGCCCCCAGGACACCGAGATCCATGTGCAAAGTCCTCCCCCCCAACCTGGCTGCCCACCACAGAACAAATCCCCATGTGGACCTCAGAAAGACACACCAATCCCTACCGATCCTCAGTAATATCCCCCATTACTATGTGAAACACCACTGGATACAACATGGACCCTCAAGAACACCACATATGCCCCCCATGCTGACACCATGTACTATCACCTGATATCTGCAGCAAGGCATTGCATGCCTCCTGCAAAGCAGACACAGACACAGGGATGTAGCAAAATAAACACTTTATAACAAAATATCAACAACAATGCAAAAGTGTATACCAAGGTTCAGGGATGGGGGATGCTGAAAGTAGGATGGGGACAGGAAATAGGGGCTATACAACAGGATGGAGGACTGCAGGGAAACAGGGTAAGCTTAGGAAAGGGGGCTATATACAAGAATGGCCTATCGCCCTCCTTGGACAGACATCATCAGCTGCTACATGGCCCATCTAACAGCAGCCATCTCCCAGATTTGGCACCACTGGACCACCAGTGCCTCTGCAGCACCACCAGGATCGCCATCATGGTCTGCAACAGGGGACTTACCCACCTCCAGCCCGCCATCCATCATCCACCTGGGGAAGGGACAGGACAGGAAATCAGTGCAATGCCCCAAAGACCCCTGCCAACCCAGTGTGCAGTGGACAGCAGAGGCACACACCCCTGGAGAGACCACAATGGACCCTCGCATGGAGGCCCACACCAGCCATCCACATGGCACACCACAGTGGTGCATACAGGCAGACGGTGCAGCACATCATGAACATGATTGCATGGGCATGGTCACATGGCACAGAGTGAATGCCCCCCCACCAGCCAGAACAAGGTGGCCAAGGGATGTGCCACAGTGGCATGCATAATGGATATTGTGCCAACCACATCTGTGCAGGTACATGGCTGTGGTGGCCATGTCTGGACCCTGTCCCCACTCCTATCCCACAGAGACACATACCAGAAATGTGACAAAGCTTACCTGCCCTGCGCAGTGCAGCGGGCACTGGCATTGCACCCTACCAGGGGCCCTCTGGCCTGCTGCAGCTGCCCTGGACCACCTGTGGTCTTCTGGCCATGTGGAAAGAATGAAGAGAGGAGGACATGAGTATACATGCATGTATGGAGAGACCCTCACCACATAGCCCACATGGTGCAGGGTGTGTCTGTCCTGTGGCTCCCATGTCTGCATGACTGCAACATGCGCAGCAGCCATGCATGATATGCAACGTCCGCCAGGACCATGATGTACCCTGCTGCATACTGTGCTGTGCAGCCCTACATCCACTACAGTAGGGCACCCGGGCATGCATGCCACATGTGCATACCTACATGGCTGTGGCACCGCCCCATGCTGGACATGCACCTGCATCCTGTACAGCCTCTCTGTGTCCCTCCTGCGCAGGTCCCCATATCTGTGCTGACACTGTTCCATGGTCCTGGGCACCTCTGTCCACCTCTCCAGGGCCACAGACACCTTCTGCCAGACACCCAACCTGGCCTGTTGTAGGGGCACCAATCCATACAGCTGCCCCTCAAAGTGCTGCACCACAGCCACAAGGTTGACCACCTCCAGGTCACTTCAGTTGGCAGATCACCTGCCTCGTCCCAGTGCCATGGTTCCAACAAAAAGCAGCAGCAGCAATCTCCAATGAGCAGCAGCAATCTCCAAATTGCAGCAGCAATGCCAGTGGAAATGGCCAGGAAACCTCGCATGTGGGGGGGGGTAACACGTGTACACTGCGTGATTGCAAATCTAATAATGCAATCATGCAGCATGGGGATGCGCAACCACATTGTGCAGGGCAGGTGAATAGCACAGTCCTGGGCATGTGCACCATGCCATGGCCTGGTGGGTGCAAGGGGGTCATACATACAACCTGGGGTCAGAGGTCGTGAACCCACACACAGCGTGCATGTGTGCAATAGGAGCGAGTGTCAGGAAGTGCATGCATGTGCGATGCCATACCAGTGCTGCATGAGCTATGGCACAGCATCATGCAAGGAACACAAGTCACATGACAGACATGTGCTACGTCATGTGCACATGTGCACTGTGGGCACAGCACCGCACATGCTCGGGTAATGCACCACGGAGTTGATTTGGCACAACTCAATTATGCATGGTGCAGATTCACGATTTTCAGCTGCCATATGCAAATCACCTCATCAGCCAATGTGCAGTGCAGTAGGGTACATTAGCATATCATTACCATTGCGCACAGGCTCATTTGCATGCGATGTGCCTTATAAGCGCCACCAAACAGCACAGGTCACAGACCAGTATTGCAACCTTTTGGGTAAGTGCCTGGCAACTTAGAGAAATGGAGGCCTACAACAACAACACTGCCACAGAGGGATGCAATGGGCTGTGCTGACAGTGACCCACTCTGCTGTTCCTGTTCACAGGTAGCGACATGTCAGCAAATGAAGGATAGGAGGAGCATGGGCCTGCACACAAGTGCAGACCCAGCTTCATGAGTGCAGAGCAGAATGCCCTGTTGGAGGCATATCTGGACAGGGAGGACCTGCTCAGTGGTGTCACGGGCACACCCTAGGAGTGGTCGGCAGGTTGGGAGGAGGTGGCATGGTACGTGAATATGCATGGTAGGCACCAGCATGCTGTGTAGGAGTGCCAGAAGAAGATCAGCATGGACAAGAGAAGGATCAAATAGAAGGTGGCTTCCATATGGGCATCCTGCAGGGTAATCGGCAGTGGCCTGTTCACCGCTCCACCACTGCCGGCCACGGAAGAGCTGGTGGTAGCCACCATCAGCAACATGGCGGTGTAGGGTGTGCCCGGTGGTGGCTTCCAGATGGCTGGCAGACCCTCACTACATGGTGAGTATGCACTCCACAGTCATGCCTGGATGGTGTGGGATGGACATGCAGCTGTGCCTGCCATCATGCTGCATTCTGCATGCTTGGGTGGCTGCAGCCTTGCATTGCACCACAATGGCCAGCGGCAATGGCAAAATGCACAGGGGTAGGCCACATGGATGACACGGCACAACTAATGCTCTGTTTCTGTCTTGCAGCACCATCTCACCTATGTGGGGAGGACCAGGCGAAGGCAGCCGTGGCCATGGATGCCATACCGTCCCCCCCCACCACTGGCATCCAGGACAGGTATAGGCCATGGCTTGGCTGTGTGGGGCAGCTGGATGTCCTAGGTCTGGAGCTGGATGACGCCATGGCTGGGTTCTTGCAGAATGCCTGCCTGCCAGTGCTGTGTGCTCAGACTCAGCTGGGAGCCAAGACCGGCTCTGATGGTGACATAACACTGATCCTGGACAGTGTAGAGGCTGTGGTGTCTGGCATGCCCCTGGGAGTTTCACAGGCAACAGTAGGGCCCAGGGCCATGTCACTGAGTGTGCAGCTGCCACCCATCCCCGCCGGCATGGTAGTGTGTGGCACCAACGCTGTGTCCAGTGTGGGTGGTGGTGCTGTTGAGGTGGCTGTGCAGGGCACTGCCCAGCAGACAGTAGGGCGGCAGCAGCTGGATGCAGGTACCACCAGGCAGTGACTGTCACAGAGGATGGGAAATAATTCAGATGATGCAATATTTCAAGATTAAAAACACACAGGAATGTGACATTTATTTACAGAAACCATAAACCCAAGAAATCAGAAAACCAAAATTAAAGAAAAGTAAGAGGCAATGTCAACAACCACTTTTTCCCTCAGTGGTTTCTTGCAGCTTCCAATATACAGTCAAAGACTGCAGAATAGCTGCTGTCTACGTACTTCTGTATTTACTTTACTTATCTCTCACAGTCTACCTCACTGTAGACCTCCCTGTATCACTTCCAAGGCTCATCTGCCTGAAGAACTGATTTGGGAGGTATTTATACGCCCTGGATAAGGTCACCTGACTAGACCCTTATCATACTTAACACAAATACAACACTCTAGAATAGATTAGGTATCTAAATGTGACCTAAAACCATTACTTAGATAAATACCATTTCCATACTGTCCCCATTTCTACAGCAGGCTGATAAAACATTTATTCCTATTTCAGGGTTAATTAGTCTGATAATTACCTAGCAACACAAAGGTGTAATACTTAGCAACCATCTGAGTGACAGGGCGTTGTTAGGTGAACATATAAAAAGGGGACAGTAGAGAGCACTGATCCCTTAGGAATACCCATTCAAAGATCAGCAGCTCAGAAAAGGAGGTCTTCTATTTTCCTGAGTGACCAGGTGAGCATTTCTACCTGGCTAAACCTTAGTTTTCAAAGTATTATTTTGCTCAGAAATGATTGCTGCTTCTCTACAGGGTACATAGTAATGAAGGGGGGCAAAATAATCTAGTTTTATTTTTCCCTCCTTTCTGCAAGTCTTTGTAATTTAAAAAAAAATAACTTTAACTTGCTTTCTTTATATACTACTTGGAAGCTTCTTCATGTAAAGGGGACCTCCTGTCTTACAATATCTGTATTATAGTTCATGTTTAGAGACAAGCAAGAGAATGTAGTGCTGATTATTTCCTTAGCGACCAGGTAATGATTTCTACCTGGTTAAACCAGACAAGGTTGACCTTCATCCATCTTGATTCTCATTCTGGCCATAGAACCATTAGAAATAGCACCAAGAAACAATATGAGAATTAAATGTACTGTAATAGACAGCACAGAATATAAAATAAACCTTTATGTGGACAATGCACATCTATATCTTACTTACAGAAATCAGAACAATAATTTATTTGCTTAATACATGAATTTGGAATCTTTTCTGGGTATAAATTGGTCACAATTGGAACTTTTGCAAATGAACTCAAATAACTCTCCAACATTAATGCAACCATCCAAAGTCAGCAATATGAACTATTTAGGTATAACAATTTGCAACAAATTAGATAAACTCTATCAAATAAATTATACACCAATCTTAAATATAGTCAAGCAAGACTTAATAGAATAGGAATCACTCCCTTTAATATTAATAGGTAGATCAAATGTGATCAAAATGAACAGATTACCCACATTTTTTATTTTGTTTCAAACACTTCCAGTAACCATCCCAAATTCCTTTTTTAAAATTTAGAAAAATAATAAGAAAGTTCCTATGGAATGACAAGAGATAGGGCCCGAATCTCAGAAGGTGAAGTTTGACACAAGGTGCCTGTGCCAAATGGGTATTATACAAGTGGCATCTTGCATCAAACTTTGTGGCAATCCCAATTTTCAAATGAAGACTATGTCAAAACTGGGATGCCTTATGCCCAAGCTGCCTTGCACCACCCTTGTGGCAAATGTGTTTCTGTGCCAGGACCGAGGGGTTTGCTCCATGGCAGGGCTGCACCATCCCCTTTTTTGAATTTTGCAAGTCCCGCCATGGGCACAAAACGGTGTTCTACTTAGAACAGCAGGAAGGGTGCTAAGGGCCCTGCACCACTGCATGACAATGTGGAAATTGGGGGGGACCTGCCAGGAGGTAGCCGGGGCAAGAAGAATCATGAGAATGCACTTGGCAGCATGGAGGAGATGGCAAAAGACCAGTCTGGTGATTTGGCACCCAACCAGGGTGCATGTTGCTATGCCAGGCAGTCAATTGGATGGCGATCCTGGGATGGTTGACAGGGAAGGAAACTGACCTGGCCCCAGCTGGGAACAGCCACAGTACCTGCAACAGAGGTTCCACAAGCCTGTACACAGGAACTTTCTCCAGGGACTGCAGTAGTCCCATGGAACCCAGTCCTCCCCCATGTTGTGACAGGCTGCCTCCCTTGTACAGGCTTGTAGCTAGTGGCACCTCTGGGGTAGGTGCCATGGCTGTGCCCAGCTGGGGCCAGGTCAGTCTACCCCTGTCAACCCTCCCTGGACTGCCTCCATTGTACATGCTTGTAGCTAGTAGCACCTCTGGGGCAGGTGCCATGGCTGTGCCCATCTAGGGACAGGTCAGTTTTCCTCTGCCAACCCTCCCTGGTCCACCAGATAATCAACTGCCTGGCAGAGCAACATGCACCCTGGATGGGTGCCACATCACCACACTGGTCTTCCATCATCTCCCCCATGCAGTGTAAGGCACCCCATGCTTCATCTTGCCCTATCCCCCTCCTGCCATGCACAGTGACACACACACACACACACACACACACACACCCCTCTATTGCCCCTCTACTACTGTGCAAGGCAGGGGGGCCAGATCCCTCTATCAATTCCTGCTGGGGCACCAAATGTTTGGTGAAAGCCTGCAGCTGCAACAGCTCCTGGGTTTCTGATGCAGGGATTCCCTCCTTTTATAAAATTGAGCACAGGGTCCCTGACACACCTGGAGTTTGTTGCAGCACAAGACCAATGCAACTTGTGTTGTTCTAAGGGCTGTTTTAAAATTGGGCCCCTACACTTAAAATGGATAAACTTTATTTATCCAAGAATGAAGGTGGGTTGGCATTACCAAATTATATGTGGTATTACTTATCCACTGAATTAGCCCAAACTCACCCATGGTTCACCAGAGTGCAAGAACAGATACCATATAAAATTGAAATATGCCACTGTTCTATGGAACATATTAAACAACTAATTTATATTGGATCATATAGAAATAAATGAGTCAAATTATGCTGTGCTCAAAATTATTATATACCTCACTTAGGGGATCTTCTTTCTCTCTCCAGTTTTTAGAAATGGTAACTTCCACCTTCCACAATCGAGCATTTAAGACTTAGCATCTGGCCGGCTTTAAAAAATTAATGACCTGTATCTATCAGGATATTCATGGACTTTAAGCCTTTAAAAGTAAGACAGTAACTTTCAGATTCTCATTTTGTTAAGCATCTTTAAATTAGGGGCTATATACATATATAAGAACTCTCTGGCACCACAAATATCCATACTTACATCAATGGAAAAAAAAATTACAATAAAAATCACACCAAAATAATATTAAAAATATAAACACACCTATGAAAAATTTGCAGCAAATATACATCTCTTATTAAAACTAAATGGGAAAAAAAACTTTAAATGACATTTCAGAAACTGAATGGAATGCTATAACCTCAGCTGCTGCTTGTCCCTGAACAGGGCTGCTCCAGCTCACCCACGGTCGGCAGACAACCAGCCAGCCACCGACCAAGACCAGGACACCCGCCTGCAGCTCCTTGGAAGCTGCTTGTCCCTGAACAGGGCTGCTCCAGCTCACCCACGGTCGGCCGGCACCCAGCCAGCCACAGACCAAGACCAGAACACACGCCTGCAGCTCCTTGGAAGCTGTTTGTCCCTGAACAGGGCTGTTCCAGCTCACCCACGGTCGTCCGGCACCCAACCAGCCACCGACCATGACCAAGACACCCGCCTGCAGCTCCTTGGAAGCTGCTTGTCCCTGAACAGGGCTGCTCCAGCTCACCCACGGTCGGCCGGCACCCAGCCAGCCACCGACCAAGACCAGGACACACGCCTGCAGCTCCTTGGAAGCTGCTTGTCCCTGAACAGGGCTGCTCCAGCTCACCCACGGTCGGCCGGCACCCAGCCAGCCACCGACCAAGACCAGGACACACGCCTGCAGCTCCTTGGAAGCTGCTTGTCCCTGAACAGGGCTGCTCCAGCTCACCCACGGTCGGCCGGCACCCAGCCAGCCACCGACCAAGACCAGGACACACGCCTGCAGCTCCTTGGAAGCTGCTTGTCCCTGAACAGGGCTGCTCCAGCTCACCCACGGTCGGGCGGCACCCAGCCAGCCACCGACCAAGACCAGGACACCGCCTGCAGCACCTTGGAAGCTGCTTGTCCCTGAACAGGGCTGCTTCAGCTCTCCACAGTCGGCCGGCACCCAGCCAGCCACCGACCAAGACCAGGACACCCGCCTGCAGCTCCTTGGAAGATGCTTGTCCCTGAACAGGGCTGCTCCAGCTAACCCACGGTCGGTAGGCACCCAGCCAGCCACCGACCAAGAACAGGACACACGCCTGCAGCTCCTTGGAAGCTGCTTGTCCCTGAACAGGGCTGCTCCAGCTCACCCACGGTGGGCCGGCACCCAGCCAGCCACCGACCAAGACCAGGACACCCGACTGCAGCACCTTGGAAGCTGCTTGTCCCTGAACAGGGCTGCTCCAGCTCTCCCACAGTCGGCCGGCACCCAGCCAGCCACCGACCAAGACCAGGACACCCGCCTGCAGCTCCTTGGAAGCTGCTTGTCCCAGAACAGGGCTGCTCCAGCTCATCCACGGTCGTCCGGCACCCAGCCAGCAACGGACCAAGACCGGGACACCCGCCTGCAGCTCCTTGGAAGCTGCTTGTCCCTGAACAGGGCTGCGCCAAGTCACCAAAGGTCAGCCGGCACCCAGCCAGCCACCGACCAAGACCGGGACACCCGCCTGCAGCTCCTTGGAAGCTGCTTGAACCTGAACAGGGCTGCTCCAGCTCACCCAAGGTCGGCCGGCAACCAGCCAGCCACCGACCAAGACCGGAACACCCGCCTGCAGCTCCTTGGAAGCTGCTTTTCCCTGAAAAGGGCTGCTCCAGCTCACCCACGGTCAGCCGGCACCCAGCCAGCCACCGAACAAGACCGGGACACCCGCCTGCAGCTCCTTGGAAGCTGCTTGTCCCTAAACAGGGCTGCTCCAGCTCACCCACGGACGGTCGGCACCCAGCCAGCCACCGACAAAGACCGGGACACCCGCCTGCAGCTCCTTGGAAGCTGCTTGTCCCTGAACAGGGTTGCTCCAGCTCACCCACGGTCAGCCGGCACCCAGCCAGCCACCGACCAAGACCGGGACACCCGCCTGCAGCTCCTTGGAAGCTGCTTGTCCCTAAACAGGGCTGCTCCAGCTCACCCACGGACGGTCGGCACCCAGCCAGCCACCGATAAAGACCGGGACACCCGCCTGCAGCTCCTTGGAAGCTGCTTGTCCCTGAACAGGGTTGCTCCAGCTCTCCCACGGTCGGCCGGCACCCAGCCAGCCACCGACCAAGACCGGGACACCCGCCTGCAGTTCCTTGGAAGCTGCTTGTCCCTGAACAGGGCTGCTCCAGCTCACCCACGGTCGGCCGGCACCCAGCCAGCCACCGACCAAGACCAGGACACCCGCCTGCAGCTCCTTGGAAGCTGCTTGTCCCTGAACAGGGCTGCTCCAGCTCACCCACG
Organism: Neoceratodus forsteri; assembly: GCA_016271365.2. Classification (NCBI taxonomy): domain Eukaryota; kingdom Metazoa; phylum Chordata; order Ceratodontiformes; family Ceratodontidae; genus Neoceratodus; species Neoceratodus forsteri. The sequence goes on from CM057453.1 coordinate 84,800,323, forward strand.
GTCGGCCGGCACCCAGACAGCCACCTACCAAGACCGGGACACCCGCCTGCAGCTCCTTGGAAGCTGCTTGTCCCTGAACAGGGCTGCTCCAGCTCACCCAAGGTCGGCCGGCAACCAGCCAACAACCGACCAAGACCGGGACACCCAACTGAAGCTCCTTGTAAGCTGCTTGTCCCTGAACAGGCTGCTCCAGCTCACCCACGGAAGGTCGGCACCCAGCCAGCCACCGACCAAGACCAGGACACCCGCCTGCAGCTAGTTGGAAGCTGCTTGTCCCTGAACAGGGCTGCTCCAGCTCACCCACGGTCAACCGGCACCCAGCCAGCCAATGACCAAGACCAGGACATCCACCTGCAGCTCCTTGGAAGCTGCCTGTCCCTGAATAGAGCTGCTCCAGGTCTCCCCCGGTCGGCCGGCACCCAGCCAGCCACCGACCAAGACCGGGACAACCGCCTGCAGCTCCTTGGAAGGTGTTTGTCCCTGACCAGGGCTGCTCCAGCTCACCCATGGTCGGCCGGCACCCAGCCAGAAACCGACCAAGACCGGGACACCCGCCTGCAGCTCCTTGGAAGCTGCTTGTCCCTGAACAGGGCTGCTCCAGCTCACCCACGGACGGTCGGCACCGAGCCAGCCACCGAACAAGACCGGGACACCCGCCTGCAGCTCCTTGGAAGCTGCTTGTCCCTGAACAGGGTTGCTCCAGCTCACCCACGGTCGGCCGGCACCCAGACAGCCACCGACCAAGACCGTGACACCCGCCTGCAGCACCTTGGAAGCTGCTTGTCCCTGAACAGGGCTGCTCCAGCTCACCCACGGTCGGTCGGCAACCAGCCAGCAACCGACCAAGACCGGGAAACCCGCCTGCAGCTCCTTGGAAGCTGCTTGTCCCTGAATAGGGCTGCTCCAGCTCACCCACGGTCGGCCGGCAACCAGCCAGCCACCGACCAAGACCAGGACACCCGCCTGCAGCTCCTTGGAAGCTGCTTGTCCCCGAACAGGGCTGCTCCAGCTCTCCCACGGTCGGTCGGCACCCAGCCAGCCACCGACCAAGACCAGGACACCCGCCTGCAGCTCCTTGGAAGCTGCTTGTCCCTGAATAGAGCTGCTCCAGCTCTCCCACGGTCGGCCGGCACCCAGCCAGCCACCGACCAAGACTGGGACACCCGCCTGCAGCTCCTTGGAAGCTGTTTGTCCCTGACCAGGGCTGCTCCAGCTCACCCACGGTCGGCCGGCACGCAGACAGCCACCGAACAAGACCGGGACACCCACCTGCAGCTACTTGGAAGCTGCTTGTCCCTGAAAAGGGCTGCTCCAGCTCACCCACAGTCGGCCGGCACCCAGCCAGCCACCGACCAAGACAGGGACACCCGCCTGCAGCTCCTTGGATGCTGCTTGTCCCTGAACTGGGCTGCTCCAGCTCACCCACGGTAGGCCGGCACCCAGCCAGCCACCGACCAAGACCAGGACACCTGCCTGCAGCTCCTTGGAAGCTGCTTGTCCCTGAACAGGGCTGCTCCAGCTCACCCACGGTCGGCCGGCACCCAGCCAGCCACCGACCAAGACCGGGACACCCGCCTGCAGCTCCTTGGAAGCTGCTTGTCCCTGAACAGGGCTGCACCAGCTCACCCACGGTCGGCCGGCACCCAGCCAGCCACCGACCAAGACCAGGACACCCGCCTGCAGCTCCTTGGAAGCTGATTGTCCCTGAATAGGGCTGCTCCAGCTCACCCACGGTCGGCCGGCACCCAGCCAGCCACCGACCAAGACCAGGACACCCGCCTGCAGCTCCTTGTAAGCTGCTTGTCCCTGAACAGGGCTGCTCCAGCTCACCCACGGTCGGCCGGCACCCAGCCAGCCACCGACCAAGACCAGGACACCCGCCTGCAGCTCCTTGGAAGCTGCTTGTCCCTGAACAGGGCTGCTCCAGCTCACCCACGGTTGGCCGGCACCCATCCAGCAACCGACCAAGACCGGGACACCCGCCTACAGCTCATTGTAAGCTGCATGTCCCTGAATAGGGCTGCTCCAGCTCACCCACGGTCAGCTGGCACCCAGCCAGCCACCGACCATGACCAGGACTCCCGCCTGCAGCACCCAGCCAGCCACCGACCAAGACCGGGACACCCTCTAGCAGCTCCTTGGAAGCTGCTTGTCCCTGAACAGGGCTGCTCCAGCTCACCCACAGTCATCCGGCAGCCAGCCAGCCACCGACCAAGACTGGGACACGCGCCTGCAGCTCCTTGAAAGATGCTTGTCCCTGAACAGGGCTGCACCAGCTCACCCACGGTCGGCCGGCACCCAGCCAGCCACCGACCAAGACCGGGACACCCACCTGCAGCTGCATGGAAGCTGTTTGTCCCTTAACAGGGCTGCTCCAGCTCACCCACTGTCGGCCGGCACCCAGCCAGCCACCGACCAAGACCGGGACACCCGCCTGCAGCTCCTTGGAAGCTGCTTGTCCCTGAACAGGACTGCTCCAGCTCACCCATGGTCGGCTGGCACCCAGCCAGCCACCGAACAAGACCAGGACACCCGCCTGCAGCACCCAGCCAGCCACCGACCAAGACCGGGACACTCTCCTGCAGCTCCTTGGAAGCTGCTTGTCCCTGAACAGGGCTGCTCCAGCTCACCCACGGTCGGCCGGCACCCAGCCAGCCACCGACCAAGACTGGGACACCTGAATGCAGCTCCTTGGAAGCTGCTTGTCCCTGAACAGGGCTGCACCAGCTCTCCCACGGTCGGCCGGCACCCAGCAAGCCACCGACCAAGACCGGGACACCCACCTGCAGCTCCATGGAAGCTGCTTGTCCCTTAACAGGGCTGCTCCACCTCACCCACGGCCGGCTGGCTCCCAGAAAGCCACCGACCAAGACCGGGACACCCGCCTGCAGCTCCTTGGAAGCTGCTTGTCCCTTAACAGGGCTGCTCCAGCTCACCCACGGTCGGCCGGCACCCAGCCAGCCACCGACTAAGGCCGGGACACCCGCCTGCAGCTCCTTTGAAGCAGCATGTCCCTGAACAGGGCTGCTTCAGCTCACCCACGGTTGGCCGGCACCCAGCCAGCCACCGACCAAGACCAGGACACCCGCCTGCAGCTCCTTGGAAGCTGCTTGTACCTGAACAGGGCTGCACCAGCTTACCCACGGTCGGCCGGCACCCAGCCAGCCACCGACCAAGACCAGGACACCCGCCTGCAGCTCCTTGGAAGCTGCTTGTCCCTGAATAGAGCTGCTCCAGCCCACCCACAGTCGGCCGGCACCCAGCCAGCCACCGACCAAGACCAGGACACCCGCCTGCAGCTCCTTGGAAGATGCTTGTCCCTGAACAGGGCTGCTCCAGCTAACCCACGGTCGGTAATCACCCAGCCAGCCACCGACCAAGAACAGGACACACGCCTGCAGCTCCTTGGAAGCTGCTTGTCCCTGAACAGGGCTGCTCCAGCTCACCCACGGTGGGCCGGCACCCAGCAAGCCACCGACCAAGACCAGGACACCCGACTGCAGCACCTTGGAAGCTGCTTGTCCCTGAACAGGGCTGCTCCAGCTCTCCCACAGTCGGCCGGCACCCAGCCAGCCACCGACCAAGACCAGGACACCCGCCTGCAGCTCCTTGGAAGCTGCTTGTCCCAGAACAGGGCTGCTCCTGCTCATCCACGGTCGTCCGGCACCCAGCCAGCAACGGACCAAGACCGGGACACCCGCCTGCAGCTCCTTGGAAGCTGCTTGTCCCTGAACAGGGCTGCGCCAAGTCACCAAAGGTCAGCCGGCACCCAGCCAGCCACCGACCAAGACCGGGACACCCGCCTGCAGCTCCTTGGAAGCTGCTTGAACCTGAACAGGGCTGCTCCAGCTCACCCAAGGACGGCCGGCAACCAGCCAGCCACCGACCAAGACCGGGACACCCGCCTGCAGCTCCTTGGAAGCTGCTTTTCCCTGAAAAGGGCTGCTCCAGCTCACCCACGGTCAGCCGGCACCAAGCCAGCCACCGAACAAGACCAGGACACCCGCCTGCAGCTCCTTGGAAGCTGCTTGTCCCTAAACAGGGCTGCTCCAGCTCACCCACGGACGGTCGGCACCCAGCCAGCCACCGACAAAGACCGGACACCCGCCTGCAGCTCCTGAAGCTGCTTGTCCTGAACAGGGTTGCTCCAGCTCACCCACGGTCAGCCGGCACCCAGCCAGCCACCGACTCCAGACGGGACACCCGCCTGCAGCTCCTGGAAGCTGCTTGTCCCTAAACAGGCTGCTCCAGCTCACCCACGGACGGCCGGCACCCAGCCAGCCACCGATAAAGACCGGGACACCCGCCTGCAGCTCCTTGGAAGCTGCTTGTCCCTGAACAGGGTTGCTCCAGCTCACCCACGGTCGGCCGGCACCCAGCCAGCCACCGACCAAGACCAGGACACCCGCCTGCAGCTCCTTGGAAGCTGCTTTGTCCTGAACAGGGCTGCTCCAGCTCACCCACGGTCGGCCGGCACCCAGCCAGCCACCGACCAAGACCAGGACACCCGCCTGCAGCTCCTTGGAAGCTGCTTGTCCCTGAACAGGGCTGCTCCAGCTCACCCACGGTCGGCCGGCACCCAGACAGCCATCTACCAAGACCGGGACACCCGCCTGCAGCTCCTTGGAAGCTGCTTGTCCCTGAACAGGGCTGCTCCAGCTCACCCAAGGTCGGCCGGCAACCAGCCAACAACCGACCAAGACCGGGACACCCAACTGAAGCTCCTTGTAAGCTGCTTGTCCCTGAACAGGCTGCTCCAGCTCACCCACGGAAGGTCGGCACCCAGCCAGCCACCGACCAAGACCAGGACACCCGCCTGCAGCTAGTTGGAAGCTGCTTGTCCCTGAACAGGGCTGCTCCAGCTCACCCACGGTCAACCGGCACCCAACCAGCCAATGACCAAGACCAGGACATCCACCTGCAGCTCCTTGGAAGCTGCCTGTCCCTGAATAGAGCTGCTCCAGCTCTCCCCCGGTCGGCCGGCACCCAGCCAGCCACCGACCAAGACCGGGACAACCGCCTGCAGCTCCTTGGAAGGTGTTTGTCCCTGACCAGGGCTGCTCCAGCTCACCCATGGTCGGCCGGCACCCAGCCAGAAACCGACCAAGACCGGGACACCCGCCTGCAGCTCCTTGGAAGCTGCTTGTCCCTGAACAGGGTTGCTCCAGCTCACCCACGGTCGGCCGGCACCCAGACAGCCACCGACCAAGACCGGGACACCCGCCTGCAGCACCTTGGAAGCTGCTTGTCCCTGAACAGGGCTGCTCCAGCTCACCCACGGTCGGTCGGCAACCAGCCAGCAACCGACCAAGACCGGGAAACCCGCCTGCAGCTCCTTGGAAGCTGCTTGTCCCTGAACAGGGCTGCTCCAGCTCACCCACGGTCGGCCGGCAACCAGCCAGCCACCGACCAAGACCAGGACACCCGCCTGCAGCTCCTTGAAAGCTGCTTGTCCCTGAACAGGGCTGCTCCAGCTCACCCACGGTCGGTCGGCACCCAGCCAGCCACCGACCAAGACCAGGACACTACTTGCAGCTCCTTGAAGCTGCTTTGTCCCTGAATAGAGCTGCCCAGCTCCCACGGCCTCGCCGGGCACCCAGCCAGCCACCCACAGACTGGGACACCCGCCAGCTCCTGGAAGCTGTTTGTCCCTGACCAGGGCTGCTCCAGCTCACCCACGGTCGGCCGGCACGCAGACAGCCACCGAACAAGACCGGGACACCCACCTGCAGCTACTTGGAAGCTGCTTGTCCCTGAAAAGGGCTGCTCCAGCTCACCCACAGTCGGCCGGCACCCAGCCAGCCACCGACCAAGACAGGGACACCCGCCTGCAGCTCCTTGGATGCTGCTTGTCCCTGAACTGGGCTGCTCCAGCTCACCCACGGTAGGCCGGCACCCAGCCAGCCACCGACCAAGACCGGGACACCTGCCTGCAGCTCCTTGGAAGCTGCTTGTCCCTGAACAGGGCTGCTCCAGCTCACCCACGGTCGGCCGGCACCCAGCCAGCCACCGACCAAGACCGGGACACCCGCCTGCAGCTCTGGAAGCTGCTTGTCCTGAACAGGCTGCACCAGCTTACCCACGGGTCGGCCGGCACCCAGCGCCAGCCACCGACCAAGACCAGGACACCCGCCTGCAGCTCCTGAAGCTGATTGTCCCTGAATAGGCTGCTCCAGCTCACCCACGGTCGGCCGGCACCCAGCCAGCCACGGACCAAGACCAGGACACCGCCTGCAGCTCCTTGTAAGCTGCTTGTCCCTCGAACAGGCTGCTCCAGCTTCATCCACGGTAGGCCGGCACCCAGCCAGCCACCGACCAAGACCAGGACACCCGCCTGCAGCTCCTTGGAAGCTGCTTGTCCCTGAACAGGGCTGCTCCAGCTCACCCACGGTTGGCCGGCACCCATCCAGCAACCGACCAAGACCGGGACACCCGCCTACAGCTCATTGTAAGCTGCATGTCCCTGAATAGGGCTGCTCCAGCTCACCCACGGTCAGCTGGCACCCAGCCAGCCACCGACCATGACCAGGACTCCCGCCTGCAGCACCCAGCCAGCCACCGACCAAGACCGGGACACCCTCTAGCAGCTCCTTGGAAGCTGCTTGTCCCTGAACAGGGCTGCTCCAGCTCACCCACAGTCATCCGGCAGCCAGCCAGCCACCGACCAAGACTGGGACACGCGCCTGCAGCTCCTTGGAAGATGCTTGTCCCTGAACAGGGCTGCACCAGCTCACCCACGGTCGGCCGGCACCCAGCCAGCCACCGACCAAGACCGGGACACCCACCTGCAGCTGCATGGAAGCTGTTTGTCCCTTAACAGGGCTGCTCCAGCTCACCCACTGTCGGCCGGCACCCAGCCAGCCACCGACCAAGACCGGGACACCCGCCTGCAGCTCCTTGGAAGCTGCTTGTCCCTGAACAGGACTGCTCCAGCTCACCCATGGTCGGCTGGCACCCAGCCAGCCACAGAACAAGACCAGGACACCCGCCTGCAGCACCCAGCCAGCCACCGACCAAGACCGGGACACTCTCCTGCAGCTCCTTGGAAGCTGCTTGTCCCTGAACAGGGCTGCTCCAGCTCACCCATGGTCGGCCGGCACCCAGCCAGCCACCGACCAAGACTGGGACACCTGAATGCAGCTCCTTGGAAGCTGCTTGTCCCTGAACAGGGCTGCACCAGCTCTCCCACGGTCGGCCGGCACCCAGCAAGCCACCGACCAAGACCGGACACCCACCTGCAGCTCCATAGAGCTGCTGTCCTCTTAACAGGCTGCTCCACCTCACCCACGGCGGCTGGCTCCCAGAAAGCCACCGACCAAGACCGGGACACCCGCCTGCAGCTCCTTGGAGCTGCTTGTCCCTATAACAGGGCTGCTCCAGCTCACCCACGTCGGCGGCACCCAGCCAGCCACCGACTAAGGCGGGACACCGCCTGCAGCTCCTTTGAAGCAGCATGTCCCTGAACAGGGCTGCTTCAGCTCACCTGCAGGTCGGCCGGCACCCAGCCAGCCACCGACCAAGACCAGGACACCCGCCTGCAGCTCCTTGGAAGCTGCTTGTACCTGAACAGGGCTGCACCAGCTCACCCACGGTCGGCCGGCACCCAGCCAGCCACCGACCAAGACCAGGACACCCGCCTGCAGCTCCTTGAAGCTGCTTGTCCCTGAATAGAGCTGCTCCAGCCCACCCACGGTCGGCCAGCACCCAGCCATCCTCCGAACAAGACCGGGACACCTGCCTGCAGCTTCTTGGAATCTGCTTGTCCCTGAACAGGGCTGCTCCAGCTCACCCATGGTCGGCCGGCACCCAGCCAGCAACCGACCAAGACCAGGACACCCGCCTACAGCTCATTGTAAGCTGCATGTCCCTGAATCGGGCTGCTCCAGCTCACCCACGGTCAGCTGGCACCCAGCCAGCCACCGACCATGACCAGGACTCCCGCCTGCAGCACCCAGCCAGCCACCGACCAAGACCGGGACACCCTCTAGCAGCTCCTTGGAAGCTGCTTGTCCCTGAACAGGGCTGCTCCAGCTCACCCACAGTCATCCGGCAGCCAGCCAGCCACCGACCAAGACTGGGACACGCGCCTGCAGCTCCTTGGAAGATTCTTGTCCCTGAACAGGGCTGCACCAGCTCACCCACGGTCGGCCGGCACCCAGCCAGCCACCGACCAAGACCGGGACACCCACCTGCAGCTGCATGGAAGCTGTTTGTCCCTTAACAGGGCTGCTCCAGCTCACCCACTGTCGGCCGGCACCCAGCCAGCCACCGACCAAGACCGGGACACCCGCCTGCAGCTCCTTGGAAGCTGCTTGTCCCTGAACAGGGCTGCTTCAGCTCTCCCACAGTCGGCCGGCACCCAGCCAGCCACCGACCAAGACAAGGACACCCGCCTGCAGCTCCTTGGAAGATGCTTGTCCCTGAACAGGGCTGCTCCAGTTAACCCACGGTCGGTGGTAGGCACCCAGCTGCAGCCACCTACCAAGAACAGGACACCCGCCTGCAGCCTTGGCTTGCTTGTCCCTGAACAGGACTGCTCCAGCTCACTCCATGGTCGGCTGGCACCCAGCCAGCCACCGAACAAGACCAGGACACCCGCCTGCAGCACCCAGCCAGCCACACCACCAAGACTGGGACATCTCCCTGCAGCTCCTTGAAGCTGCTTGTCCCTGAACAGGCTGCTCCAGCTCACCACACGGTCGGCCGGCACCCAGCCACCGCACCAAGACTGGGACACCTGAATGCAGCTCCTCTGGAAGCTGCTTGTCCCTGAACAGGGCTGCACCAGCTTCCCTCGGCCTCGGCACCCAGCAAGCCACCCACCAAGACTGGACACCCACCTGCAGCTCCATGAAAGCTGCTTGTCCCTAACAGGGCTGCTCCACCACCCACGGCCGGCTGGCTCCCAGAAAGCCACCGACCAAGCACCGGGACACCCGCCTGCAGCCCTTGAAGCTGTTGTCCCTAACAGGCTGCTCCAGCTCACCCGATGGTCGGCTGCACCCAGCCAGCCACCGACTGAAGGCGGGACACCGCTGCAGCTCCTTTGAAGCAGCATGTCCCTGAACAGGGCTGTTTCAGCTCACCTGGTTGGCCGGGCACCAGCCAGCCACCGACCAAGACCAGGACACCCGCCTGCAGCCTTGGAAGCTGCTTGTACTCTGAACAGGGGCTGCACCAGCCACGCACGGTCGGCCGGCACCCAGCCAGCCACCCACCAAGACCAGGACACCCGCCTGCAGCTCCTTGGAAGCTGCTTGTCCCTGAATAGAGCTGCTCCAGCCTCACTCCACAGTCGGGCCGGCACCCAGCCAGCCACCGACCAAGACCAGGACACCCGCCTGCAGCTCCTGAAGATGCTTGTCCCTGAACAGGGCTGCTCTAGTTAACCCACGGGTCGTAGGCACCCAGCCAGCCACCGACCAAGAACAGGACACACGCCTGCAGCTCCTTGGAAGCTGCTTGTCCCTGAACAGGGTGCTCCAGTCACCCACTTGTGGGCACCCAGCAAGCCACACCTACCAAGACCAGGACACCCGACTGCAGCACCTGAAGCTGCTTGTCCCTGAACAGGGGCTGCTCCAGCTCTCCACAGTCGGCCGGCACCCAGCCAGCTCACCCACCAAGACCAGGATACCCGCCTGCAGCTCCTTTGAAGCTGCTTGTCCCAGAACAGGGCTGCTCCTGCTCATCCACGGTCGCCCGGCACCCAGCCAGCAACGGACCAAGACTGGACACCCGCCTGCAGCTCCTTGGAAGCTGCTTGTCCCCTGAACAGGCTGGCGCCTAGGTCACCAAAGGTCAGCCGGCACCCAGCCAGCCACTCGACCAAGACCGGACACCTCTTGCAGCTCCTTGGAAGCTGCTTGAACCCTGAACAGGGCTGCTCCAGCTCTCCCAAGGACGGCCGGCTAACCAGCCAGCCACCGACCAAGACCGACACCCGCCTGCAGCCCTGGAAGCTGCTTTCCCTGAGAGGGCTGCTCCTAGCTCACCACGGTCAGCCGCACTAGCCGTGCCACCGAACAAGACCGGACACCCGCCTGCAGCTCCTTGAAGCTGCTTTGTCCCCAAACAGGCTGCTCCAGCTCACCCACGGACGGTCGGCACCCAGCCAGCCACCCACAAAGACCGGACACCGCTTGCAGCTCCTTGAAGCTGCTTGTCCCTCGGAACAGGTTGCTCCAGCTCACCCACGGTCAGCCGGCACCCAGCCAGCCACCGACCAGGACCGGGACACCCGCTTGCAGCTCCTTGGAAGCTGCTTGTCCCCAAACAGGCTGCTCCAGCTCACCCACTTGGACGGTCGGCACCCAGCCAGCCACCGATAAGAGCAGGGACACCCGCCTGCAGCTCCCTGGCTGCTTGTCCCTGAACAGGGTTGCTCTAGTTTCACCCACGGTCGGCCGGGCACCCAGCCAGCGCCACCGACCAAGACCAGGACACCCGCCTGCAGTTCCTTGGAAGCTGCTTTGTCCCTGAACAGGCTGCTCCAGTTCTGACCCACGGTCGGTCGCACCTGGCCAGCCACCCACCAAGACCAGGACACCCGCCTGCAGCTCCTTGGAAGCTGCTTGTCCCTGAACAGGGCTGCTCCAGCTCACCCACGGTCGGCCGGCACCCAGACAGCCATCTACCAAGACGGACACCGCTGCAGCTCCTTGAAGCTTGCTGTCCTGAACAGGGCTGCTCCAGCTCACCCCAAGGTCGGCCGCAACCAGCCAACAACCGACCAAGACCGGACACCCAACTGAAGCTCCTTGTAAGCTGCTTGTCCCTGAACAGTTGCCCAGCTTCACCCACGGAAGGTCGGGCACCCAGCCACACGCACCAAGACCAGGACACCCGCCTGCAGCTATTGGAAGCTGCTTGTCCCTGAACAGGGCTGCTCCAGCTCACCCACGGTCAACCGGCACCCAGCCAGCCAATGACCAAGACCAGGACATCCACCTGCAGCCCTGAGCTGCCTGTCCCTGAATAGAGCTGCTCCAGTTTCCTCCCGGCCGGCCGGCACCCAGCCAGCCACCGACCAAGACCGGACAACCGCCTGTAGCTCCTTGGAAGGTGTTTGTCCCTGACCAGGGCTGCTCATTCGTCACCCATGGTCGGCCGGCACCCAGCCAGAAACATTCAAGACCGGGACACCCGCCTGCAGCTCCTTGAAGCTGCTTGTCCCTGAACAGGTTGCTCCAGCTCATCCATCGGTCGGCCAGCACTCCAGACAGCCACCGACCCAAGACCGGACACCCGCCTGCAGCACCTTGAAGTTGCTTGTCCCTGAACAGGGGCTGCTCCAGTCACCCACGGTCGGTCGGCAACCAGCCAGCAACCGGCCAAGACCGGAAACCCGCCTGCAGCTCCTTGGAAGCTGCTTGTCCCTGAATAGGGCTGCCCGCTCACCCACGGTCGGCCGGCAACCAGCCAGCCACCGCTCAAGACCAGGACACCCGCCTCGCAGCTTGGAAGCTGCTTGTCCCCGAACAGGGCTGCTCCAGCTTCTCCACGGTTGGCTCTGGGCACCCAGCCAGCCACCGACCAAGACCAGGACACCCGCCTGCAGCTCCTTGGAAGCTGCTTGTCCCTGAACAGAGCTGGTCCAGCTCTCCCACGGTCGGCTGTGCCAGCCAGCCACCACCAAGACTGGGACACCGCCTGCAGCTCCTTGAGCTGTTTGTCCTCGACCAGGGCTGTTCCAGCTCACCCAGTCGGCCGGGCACGCAGACAGCCAATCGAACAAGACCCGACACCCACCTGCAGCTACTTGAAGCTGCTTGTCCCTGAAAAAGGGCTGCCCAGCTCACTCCACAGTCGGCCGGGCACCCAGCCAGCCACCCACCAAGACAGGGACACCCGCTCTGCCGCTTGATGCTGCTTGTCCCTGAACTGGGCTGCCTCCGGTCACCCACGGTAGGCCTGCACCCAGCCAGCCACCGACCAAGACCGACACCTGCTTGCAGCTCCTTGGAAGCTGCTTGTCCTGAACAGGGCTGCTCCAGTCACCCACGGCCTGGCCGGGCACCCAGCCAGCCACCGACCAAGACTGACACCCGCCTGCAGCTCCTTGAAGCTGCTTTGTCTTCCTGAACAGGGCTGCACCAGCTCACCCACGGTCGGCCGGCACCCAGCCAGCCACCGCCTGAAGACCAGGACATCCGCCTGCAGCCTCCTGGAAGTTGATTGTCCCTGAATAGGGCTGCTCCAGCTCACCCACTGGTCTGGCGGCACCCAGCCAGCCACTCGACCAAGACCAGGACACCCGCCTGCAGCTCCTTGTGGGCTGCTTGTCCCTGAACAGGGCTGCTCCAGCTCATCCAGTCGGCTGGCACCCAGCCAGCCACCGACCAAGACCAGACACCCGCCTGCAGCTCCCTGAAGTTGCTTGTCCCTGGAACAGGGCTGCTCCAGCTCACTCCACGTGTTGGCCGGCACCCATCCAGCAACCGACCAAGACCGGGACACCCTCTACAGCTCATTGTAAGCTGCATGTCCCTTGAATAGGGCTGCTCCAGCTCACTCATGTGTCAGCTGGCACCCAGCCAGCCACCGACCATGACCAGGACTCCCCGCCTGCACCTGCTGCCAGCCACCCACCAAGACCGGGACACTCTAGCAGCCCTTGAAGCTGCTTTGTCTCGAACAGGGCTGCTCCAGCCACCCACAGTCATCCGCAGCCAGCCGGCCACCCACTCAAGACTGGGACACGCGCCTGCAGCTCCTTGGAAGATGCTTGTCCTGAACAGGCTGCACCAGTCATTGCACGGGTCGGCCGGGCACCCAGCCAGCCACCGACTCAAGACCGACACCCACCTCGTAGCTGCATGGAAGCTGTTTGTCCTTTAACAGGCTGCTCCAGCTCATCCACTGCTCGGTCTGCACCCAGCCAGCCACACCGACCAAGACTGACACCTGCCTGCAGCTCCTTGAAGCTGCTTGTCCCTGAACAGGACTGCTCCAGTTCATTCCATGGTCGGGCTGGCACCCAGCCAGCCACAGAACAAGACCAGGACACCCGCCTGCGCACCCAGCCAGCCACCCCACCAAGACTGGACACTCTCCTGCAGCTCCTTGGAAGCTGCTTGTCCCTGAACAGGGCTGCTCCAGCCACTCATGGTCGGCCGGCACCCAGCCAGCCACTCACCAAGACTGGGACACCTGAATGCAGCTCCTTGGAAGCTGCTTGTCCCTGAACAGGGCTGCACGAGGTCTTCCCACGGTCGGCCGGCACCCAGCAAGCCACCGGACCGAAGACTGACACCCACCTGTAGCTCCATGGAAGCTGCTTGTCCCTTAACAGGGCTGCTCCACCACCCACGGCCGGCTGGCTCCCAGAAAGCCACCGACCAAGACCGGGACACCCGCCTGTAGCTCCTTGAAGCTGTTTGTCCTTTAACAGGGCTGCTCCAGCTCACCCACGGTCGGCCGGGCCATCAGCCAGCACCGATCAAGGCCGGACACCCGCTCAGAGCTCCTTTGAAGCAGCATGTCCTGAACAGGGCTGCTTCAGTTACCTCCACGGTCGGCCGGCACCCAGCCAGCCCCGACCAAGACCAGGACACCCGCCTGCAGCTCCTTGAAGCTGCTTTGTACCTGAACAGGGCTGCTGTATTTCCGCGTCGGCTGGCACCCAGCCAGGGCCAACCGACCAAGACCAGGACACCCGCCTGTCTTGCTCCTTAGCTGCTTTGTCCCTGAACAGAGCTGTCTATTCCACCCACGGTCGGTCGGCACCCAGCTTTTGTCCTCCGACCAAGACCGGACACCTGCCTGCAGCTTGAATCTGCTTGTCCTGAACAGGGCTGCTCCAGTCATCCATGGTCGGGCCGGCACCAGCCAGCAACCACCAAGACCAGGACACCCGCTCACAGCTCATTGTAAGCTGTATGTCCCTGAATCGGGCTGCCCAGCTCACTCCACGGTCAGCTGGCACCCAGCCAGCCACCCGACCATGACTCAGGACTCCCGCCTGCAGCACCCAGCCAGCCACCTACCAAGACTGACACCTTCTAGCAGCTCCTTGAAGCTGCTTGTCCCTGAACAGGGTTGCTCCAGCTCACCCACAGTCATCCGGCAGCCAGCCAGCCACTCGACCAAGACTGGGACACGCGCCTGCAGCTCTTGGAAGATTCTTTGTCCCTGAACAGGGCTGCACCAGTTTCACCCACGCGGTCCGGCCGGCACCCAGCCAGCCACCGACCAAGACCGACACCCACCTGCAGCTGGCATGGAAGCTGTTTGTCCCTTAACAGGGTTGCTCCAGTCTCTCCACCGTCGGCCGGCACCCAGCCAGCCACCGACCAAGACCGACACCCGCTTGCAGCTCCTTGGTTGCTTGCTTGTCCCTGAACAGGCTGCTTAGCTTTCCCACAGTTGCAGCTCACCCACGTTGGCCCGGAACCCAGCCAGCCACCGACCAAGACCAGAGACACCCACCTGCAGCTCCTTGGAGCTGCTTGTCTCCCTGAACAGGGGCTGCTCCAGCTCACCCACATCGGCGGCACAGCCAGCCAGCACGACCAAGACCGGGACACCGCCTGCAGCTGCTGGAAGCTGCTTGTCCCTGAACAGGGCTGAGACATGGCTCACCCTCAGTCGGCGGCACCCTAGCCAGCCACCGACCAAGACCAGGACACCGCCCTGCAGCTCCTTAGAGCTGCTTGTCCCTGAACAGGGCTACTCAGCTCACTATGGTCGGCCGGCACCCAGCCAGCCCACCGAAGAACAGGACACTGGCCTGCAGCTCATAGAGCTGCTTGTCCCTGAACAGAACTGCTCCAGCTCACCCACGGTCAGTCGGCAACCAGCCAGCCACCGACCAAGATCAGGACTCCCGATCACCGCAGCTCAGCAGGAAGCTGCTTGTCCTGAACAGAGGCTGCTGCATCTCATCCACGGTGGGGGCGGCACAGGCGACCTCCGACAAAGACCAGGACACCCGCCTGCAGCTCCTTGGAAGCTGCTTGTCCCTGAACAGGGCTGCTCCAGCTCACTCACGGTCGGCCGACACCCAGCCAGCCACCGACCAAGACCAGGACACCGGACTGCAGCTCCTTGGAAGCTGCTTGTCCTGAACAGGTCTGCTCCCGCTCACCCACGGTCGGCCGGCTCCCAGCCAGCCACCGACCAAGACCAGGAGACCCGCAAGCAGCTCCTTGGAAGCTGCTTGTCCCTGAACAGGGCAGCTCCAGCTCACCCACAGTCGGCCGGCACTCAGCCAGCCACCGACCAAGACCACGACACCCGCCTGCAGCTCCTTGGAATCTGTTTGTCCCTGACCAGGGCAGCTCCAGCTCACCCACGGTCGGCCGGGCACCCAGCCAGCCACCGACCAAGACCAGGACAGCCGCCTGCAGCTCCTTTGAAGCTGCTTGTCCCTGACCAGGTCTTCTCCAGCTCACCCACGGTCGGCCGGCAACCAGCCAGCCTCCGACCAAGACTGGGACACCCGCCTGCAGCTCCTTGGAAGCTGCTTGTCTCTGAACATGGTTGCTCCAGCTCACCCACAGTCGGCCGGCACTCAGCCAGCCACCGACCAAGACCAGGACACCCACCTGCAGCTCCTTGGAAGCTGCTTGTCCCTGACCAGGGCTGCTCCTGCTCACCCACGGTCGGCCGGTACCCAGCCAGCCACCGACCAAGACCAGGACACCCACCTGCAGCTCCTTGGAAGCTGCTTGTCCCTGAACAGGGCTGCTCCCGCTCACCCA
Organism: Neoceratodus forsteri; assembly: GCA_016271365.2. Taxonomy (NCBI): domain Eukaryota; kingdom Metazoa; phylum Chordata; order Ceratodontiformes; family Ceratodontidae; genus Neoceratodus; species Neoceratodus forsteri. The sequence goes on from CM057453.1 coordinate 84,816,027, forward strand.
CGGTCGTCCGGCAGCACGCCAGCCACGACCTTGACCAGGACACCACCTGCAGCTACCCGGAAGCTGCTTGACCCTGAACAGGGCTGCTCCAGCTCACCTCACGGTCGGCCGGCACGCCAGCCGAGCCCGACAGAACCAGGGCACCCGTCCTGCAGCTCCTTGGAACCTGCTTGTACCTGAACAGGGCTGCTGCAGCTCACCCACTGTCGGCCGGCACCCAGCCAGCCACCGACCAAGACCAGGACAGCCACCTGCAGCTCCTTGGAAGCTGCTTGTCCCTGAACAGGGCTGCTCCAGCTCACCAACGTCAGCCGGCACCCTGCCTTCCACCGACCAAGACCAGGACACCTGCCTGCAGCTCCTTGGAAGCTGCTTGTCCCTGAATAGGACTGCTCCAGCTCACCCACGGTCGGCTGGCACCCAGCCAGCCACTGACCAAGACCGGGATACCCGCCTGCAGCTCCTTGGAAGCTGCTTCTCCCTGAACAGGCTGCTGTGAAGCTAATCTCACCTCTGGGTCGGCTGCACCCAGCCACCCACCAACAGACCAGGACACCGGCCTGCAGCTCCTTAGAACTGCTTGTCCTGAATGGGGCTCCAGCTCACCCTGATCGGCCAGCACCCAGCCAGCCACCGACCAAGACCAGGAGACCGCCTGCGGCTCATTGAAAGCTGCTTGTCCTGAACAGGGCTGCGCCAGCTCACCCGCAGCGGCCGGCACCCAGCCAGCCACGGAACAAGACCGGGACACCGCCTGCAGCTCCTTGGAAGCTGCTTGTCCCTGAACAGGGCTGCTCCAGCTCACCCACAGTCGGCCGGCACCCAGCCAACCACGGACCAAGACCGGGACACCCGCCTGCAGCTCCTTGGAAGCTGCTTGTCCCTGAACAGGGCTTCTCCAGCCCACCCACGGTCGGCCGGCAACCAGCCAGCCACCGACCAAGACTGGGACACCCGTCTGCAGCTCCTTGGAAGCTGCTTGTCTCTGAACAGGGCTGCTCCAGCTCACCCACAGTCGGCCGGCACTCAGCCAGCCACCGACCAAGACCAGGACACCCGCCTGCAGCTCCTTGGAGTCTGATTGTCACTGACCAGGGCTGCTCCAGCTCAGCCACGGTCGGCCGGCACCCAGCCAGCCATCGACCAAGACCAGGACACCGCCTGCAGCTCCTTGGGCTACTTGTCCCCTAAACCAGGGCTGCTCCCTGCTCACCCTCCAGTTGGCGGCCCAGCCAGCCACCGACCAGGACCGGGACACCCGCCTGCAGCTCCTTGGAAGCTGCTTGTCCCTGAACAGGGCTGCTCCCACTCACCCACAGTCGGCCGGCACCCTCCAGCCACCGACATTGACCAGGACATCCACCTGCAGCTACTTGGAAGCTGCTTGTCCCTGAACAGGGCTGCTCCAGCTCACCCACGGTCGGCCGGCACCCAGCCAGCCACCGAGCCAAGACCAGGGCACCACTTCTGCAGCTCCTTGGAAGCTACTTGTGCCTGAACAGGCTGCTGCAGCTCACCCAGTCGGCCGGCACCCACCAGCCGACCACAGACCAAGACACCCACCTGCAGCTCACTATAAGCTGCTTCTCCCTGAGCTGGGGCTGCTGCAGCTCACCCACGGTCGGCCCGGCACCCAGCCAGCCTGACTAAAACCAGGACACCCGCCTGCAGCTCCTTGAAGCTACTTGTCCCTGAACAGACTGCTCCAGCTCACCCATGGTCAGCCAGCAACCAGCCAGCCACCGACCAGAACCAGGACACCCGCTCGCAGTTCATGAAGCTGCTTGTCCTGAACAAGGGCTGTTGTAGCTACCAGCGGTCAGCCGGCAACCAGCCAGCCACCAGACCAAGATTAGGACTCCCGTCTGCAGCTCCTTGGAAGCTGCTTGTCCCTGAACAGGGCTGCTCCATCTCATCCACGGTCGGGCGGCACCCAGGAAGCCTCCGACAAAGACCAGGACACCCGCCTGCAGCTCCTTGGAAGCTGCTTGTCCCTTAAGAGGGCTGCTCCAGGTCACCCACGGTCGGCCGCCACCCAGCCAGCCACCGACCAAGACCAGGACACTGGCCTGCAGCTCCTTGGAAGCTGCTTGTCCTGAACAGGTCTGCTCCTGCTCACCCACGGTCGGCCGGCACCCAGCCAGCCACCGACCAGGACCAGGAGACCCGCCTGCAGCTCCGTGGAAGCTGCTTGTCACGGAACAGGGCTGCTCCAGCTCACCCACAGTCGGCCGGCACTCAGCCATCCACCGACCAAGAACAGGACACCTACCAGCAGCTCCCTTGGAATCTGTTTGTCCCCATTCAAGTGCTCCAGCTCTCTCTCTCTCACCCACGGTGAGCGGCGCAGCCAGCCACCGGCCCAAGACCAGGACAGCCGCCTGCAGCCCTTGGAAGCTGCTTGTCCCTGACCAGGTCTTCTCCAGCTCAGACACGGTCGGCCGGCAACCAGCCAGCCACCGACCAAGACTGGGACACCCGCCTGCAGCTCCTTGGAAGCTGCTTGTCTCTGAACAGGGCTGCTCCAGCTCACCCACAGTCAGCCGGCACTCAGCCAGGCACCGACCAAGACCAGGACACCCACCTGCAGCTCCTTGGAATCTGTTTGTCCCTGACCAGGGCTGCTCCAGCTCACCCACGGTCGGCCGGCAACCAGCCAGCCACCGACCAAGACCAGGACAGCCGCCTGCAGCTCCTTGGAAGCTGCTTGTCCCTGAACAGGGCTGCGCCAGCTCACCCACGGTCGGCCGGCACACAGCCAGCCACGGACCAAGACCGGGACACCCGCCTGCAGCTCCTTGGAAGCTGCTTGTCCCTGAACAGGGCTGCTCCAGCTCACCCACAGTCGGCCGGCACCCAGCCAACCACGGACCAGGGCCAGGACACCGCCTGCAGCTCCTGAAGCTGCTTGTCCCTGAACAGAACTACTCCAGCCCACCATGAATTACGACGACAACCAGCCAGCCACCGACCAAGACTGGGACACCGCTGCAGCTCCTTGGAAGCTGCTTGTCTCTGAACAGGGCTGCTCCAGCTCACCCACAGTCGGGCGGCACTCAGCCAGCCACCGACCAAGACCAGGACACCCGCCTGCAGCTCCTTGGAGTCTGTTTGTCACTGACCAGGGCTGCTCCAGCTCAGCCACGGTCGGCCGGCACCCAGCCAGCCATCGACCAAGACCAGGACACCCGCCTGCAGCTCCTTGGAAGCTGCTTGTCCCTGACCAGGGCTGCTCCTGCTCACCCACGGTCGGCCGGCACCCAGCCAGCCACCGACCAGGACCGGGACACCCGCCTGCAGCTCCTTGGAAGCTGTTTGTCCCTGAACAGGGCTGCTCCCACTCACCCACAGTCGGCCGGCACCCGCCAGCCACCGACAGTGACCAGGACATCCACCTGCAGCTACTTGGAAGCTGCTTGTCCCTGAACAGGGCTGCTCCAGCTCACCCACGGTCGGCCGGCACCTAGCCAGCCACCGACCAAGACCAGGGCACCCGCCTGCAGCTCCTTGGAAGCTACTTGTACCTGAACAGGGCTGCTGCAGCTCACCCACGGTCGGCCGGCACCCTGCCAGCCACCGACCAAGACCAGGACACCCACCTGCAGCTCCTTGGAAGCTGCTTCTCCCTGAACAGGGTTGCTGCAGCTCACCCACGGTCGGCCGGCACCCAGCCAGCCACCGACCAAGACCAGGACACCCGCCTGCAGCTCCTATGAAGCTGCTTGTCCCTGAACAGGGCTGCTCCAGCTCACCCACGGTCGGCCGGCAACCAGCCAGCCACCGACCAAGACCAGGACACCCGCTCGCAGTTCCTTGGAAGCTGCTTGTCCTGAACAGGGCTGTTCCAGCTCACCAGCGGTCTGCGAGCAACCAGCCAGCCACCGACCAAGATCAGGACTCCCGTCTGCAGCTCCTTGGAAGCTGCTTGTCCCTGAACAGGGCTGCTCCATCTCATCCACGGTCGGGCGGCACCCAGGAAGCCTCCGACAAATACCAGGACACCCGCCTGCAGCTCCTTGGAAGCTGCTTGTCCCTTAACAGGGCTGCTCCAGCTCACCCACGGTCGGCTGCCACCCAGCCAGCCACCGACCAAGACCAGGACACTGGCCTGCATCTCCTTGGAAGCTGCTTGTCCTGAACAGGTCTGCTCCAGCTCACCCACGGTCGGCCGGCACCCAGCCAGCCACCGACCAAGACAAAGACCCACCGCAGCTCTTGGAAGCTGCTTGTCCTGACAGACACTGCTCCAGCTCACCCCAGTAAGCGGCACCCAGCCAGCCACCGACCAAGACCAGGACAGCCGCCTGCAGCTCTTTGGAGCTGCTTGTCCCTGACCTAGTCTTCAGCTCACCCACGGTCGGCGGCAACCAGCCAGCCACCGACCAAGACTGGGACACCTGCCTGCGCTCCTAGAAGCTGCTTGTCTCTGAACAGGCTGCTCCCGGCCACCCACAGTCAGCCGGCACTCAGCCAGCCACCACGACCAAGACCAGGACACCCCGTACGGCTCAGCAGGAATCTGTTTGTGTCCCTGACAGGGCTGCTCCAAGCTCACCTGGTCGGCGGCACCCAGCCAGCCCGACCAAGACCAGGACAACCGCCTGCAGCTCTGGAGGCTGCTTGTCCCTGACCAGGGCTGCTCCTGCTCACACACGGTCGGCCTGCACCCAGCCAGCCACCGACCAAGACTGGGACACCCGCCTGCAGCTCCTTGGAAGCTGCTTGTCCCTGAACAGGGCTGCTCCCGCTCACCCACGGTCGGCCGGCACCCGCCAGCCACCGACCTTGACCAGGACACCCACCTGCAGCTACTTGGAAGCTGCTTGTCCCTGAACAGGGCTGCTCCTGCTCACCCACGGTCGGCCGGAACCCAGCCAGCCACCGACCAAGACCAGGGCACCCGCCTGCAGCTCTTTGGAAGCTGCTTGTACCTGAACAGGGCTGCTGCAGCTCACCCACAGTCGGCCGGCACCCAGCCAGCCACCGACCAAGACCAGGACACCCACCTGCAGCTCCTTGGAGGCTGCTTGTCCCTGAACAGGGCTGCTCCCCCTCACCCACAGTCGGCCGGCACCCACCAGCCACCGACATTGACCGACACACACCTGCAGCTACTTGGAAGCTGCTTGTCCCTGAACAGGGCTGCTCCAGATCACCCACGGTCGGCCGGCACCCAGCCAGCCACCGACCAAGACCAGGACACCCACCTGCAGCTCCTTGGAAGCTGCTTGTCCTAAACAGGGCTGCTCCAGCTCACCCACGTCGGCCGGCACCCAGCCAGCCACTGACCAAGACCAGGACACCCACCTGCAGCTCCTTGGAAGCTGCTTCTCCCTGAACAGGGCTGCTCCAGCTCACCTACAGTCGGCCGGCACCCAGCCAGCCACCGACCAAGACCAGGACACCCGCCTGCAGCTCCTTGGAAGCTGCTTGTCCCTGAACAGGGCTGCTCCATCTCATCCACGGTTGGGCGACACCCAGCCAGCCTCCGACCAAGACCAGGGCACCCGCCTGCAGCTCCTTGGAAGCTGTTTGTCCCTGAACAGGGCTGCTCTAGCTCACCCACGGTCGGCCGGCACCCAGCCAGCCACCGACCAAGACCAGGACACCTGCCTGCAGCTCCTTGGATGCTTCTTGTCCCTGAACAGGGCTGCTCCAACTCACCCACGTCGTGCACGACAACCAGCCAGCCACCCGACCAAGACCAAGACACCGCTTCGCAATTCCTTGGAAGCTGCTTGTCCCTGAACAGGGCTGCTTCAGCTCACCCACGGTCAGCCGGCAACCAGCCAGCCACCGACCAAGATCAGGACTCCCGTCAGCAGCTCCTTGGAAGCTGCTTGTCCCTGAACAGGGCTGCTCCATCTCATCCACGGTCGGGCGGCACCAAGGCAGCCTCCGACAAAGACCAGGACACCCGCCTGCAGCTCCTTGGAAGCTGCTTGTCCCTGAACAGGGCTGCTCCAGCTCACCCACGGTCGGCCGCCACCCAGCCAGCCACCGACCAAGACCAGGACACTGGCCTGCAGCTCCTTGGAAGCTGCTTGTCCTGAACAGGTCTGCTCCAGCTCACCCACGGTCGGCCGGCGCCCAGCCAGCCACCGACCAAGACCAGGAGACCCGCCTGCAGCTCCTTGGAAGCTGCTTGTCCCTGAACAGGGCTGCTCCAGCTCACCCACAGTCGGCCGGCACTCAGCCATACACCGACCAAGACCAGGACACCTGCCAGCAGCTCCTTGGATTCTGTTTGTCCCTGACCAGGGCTGCTCCAGCTCACCCACGGTCGGCTGGCACCCAGCCAGCCACCAACCAAGACCAGGACAGCCGCCTGCAGCTCCTTGGAAGCTGCTTGTCCCTGACCAGGTCTTCTCCAGCTCACCCACGGTCGGCCGGCAACCAGCCAGCCACCGACCAAGACTGGGACACCCGCCTGCAGCTCCTTGGAAGCTGCTTGTCTCCTGAACAGGGCTGCTCAGCTCACCCACAGTCGGCCGGCACTCAGCCACCGACCAAGACCAGGACACCACCAGCAGCTCGCCGTCTGTTTGTCCCTGACCAGAAGTGCCCAGCTCACCGGTCGGCGGCACCCAGCCAGCCACCGACCAAGACCAGACAGCCGCCTGCAGCTCCTTGGAAGCTAGCATCTCAGCCAGGCTGCTCACACCTGCTCACCATGGTTGGCGGCAGCCAGCCACCGACCAAGACCGGGACAGCCGCCTGCAGCTCCCTAGAGCTGCTTGTCCCTGAACAGGGTGCTCCCGCTCACCCCCCCGCAGTCGGCGACACCCGCCCAGCCACGACCTTGACCAGGACACCCACCTGCAGCTACTTGGAAGCTGCTTGTCTGAACAGGGCTTCCAGCTCACCCACGATTAGAAGTAGCACCCAGCCAGCCACCGACCAAGACCAGGAGACCGCCTGCAGCTCCTTGGAAGCTGCTTGTCCCTGAACAGGGCTACTCCAGCTCACCCACAGTCGGCGGCACCCAGCCAACCCACGGACCAAGACCGGGACACCCGCCTGCAGCTCCTTGGAAGCTGCTTGTCCCTGAACAGGGCTTCTCCAGCTCACCCACGGTCGGCCGGCAACCAGCCAGCCAGCGACCAAGACTGGGACACCCGCCTGCAGCTCCTTGGAAGCTGCTTGTCTCGGAACAGGGCTGCTCCAGCTCACCCACAGTCGGCCGGCACTCAGCCAGCCACCGACCAAGACCAGGAACCCGCCTGCAGCTCCTTGGAATCTGTTTGTCCCTGACCAGGGCTGCTCCAGCTCACCCACGGTCGGCCGGCACCCAGCCAGCCACCGACCAAGACCAGGACACCCGCCTGCAGCTCCCTGGGAGCTGCTTGTCCCTGACCAGGGCTGCTCCTGCTCACCCACTGTCGGCCGGCACCCAGCCAGCCACCGACCAAGACCGGGACAACCGCCTGCAGCTCCTTGGAAGTGGCTTGTCCCTGAACAGGGCTGCTCCCGCTCACCCACGGTCGGCCGGCACCCAGCCAGCCACCGACCAAGACCAGGAGCACCCGCCTGCAGCTCCTTAGGCTTCCTTGTACCTGAACAAATTGCTGCAGCTCACCCGCAGTCAAGCGGCACCCAACCAGCCACCCGACCAAGACAAGTTGCCACCACCTGTAGCTCACCCAGGAAGCTGCTTGTCCCTGAACCAGAGGCTGCTCCAGCTCACCCGTCGGCGGCACCCTGCCAGCCACCGACCAAGACCAGGACACCTGCCTGCAGCTCCCCAGGCTGCTTGTCCCTGAACAAGCTGCTCCAGCACACACCGGTGGAATCCCGGCGCAGCCAGCCACCCGACCAGGCAGGACACCCACCTGCTGCTCCTTGGAAGCTGCTTCTCCCTGAACAGGGCTGCTGCAGCTCACCCACGGTCGGAGGGCACCCAGCCAGCTACCGACCAAGACCAGGACACCCGCCTGCTGCTCCTAGGAAGCTGCTTGTCCTTGAACAGGGCTGCTCCAGCTCACCTACGGTCGGCCGGCACCCAGCCAGCCAGCCACCGACCAAGACCAGGACACCGGCCTGCTGCTCCTAGGAAGCTGCTTGTCCCTGAACAGGGCTGCTCCAGCTCACCCACAGTCGGCCGGCACCCAGCCAACCACAGAACAGCACCGGGACACCCGCCTGCAGCTCCTTGGAAGCAACTTGTCCCTGAACAGGGCTTCTCCTGCCCACCCACGGTCGGCCGGCAACCAGCAAGCCACCGACCAAGACTGGGACACCCGCCTGCAGCTCCTTGGAAGCTGCTTGTCTCTGAACAGGGCTGCTCCAGCTCACCCACAGTCGGCCGGCACTCAGCCAGCCACCGACCAAGACCAGGACACCCGCCTGCAGCTCCTTGAGTCTGTTTGTCCCTGCCCAGGCTGCTCCAGCTCACTGCCCACGGTCGGCGGCACCCAGCCAGCCATCGACCAGAACCAGTACACCGCCTGCAGCTCCTTGGGAAGCTGCTTGTCCCTATTCCAGGGCTGCTCCTGCTCACCACGGTCGGCGCCGCAAGCCAGCCACCGACCAGGACGAACACCGCCTGCAGCTCCTTGGAAGCTGCGTGTCCCTGAACAGGGCTGCTCCCGCTCACCCACAGTCGGCCGGCACCCGCCAGACACCGACATTGACCAGCACATCCACCTGCAGCTACTTGGAAGCTGCTTGTCCCTGAACAGGGCTGCTCCAGCTCACCCACGGTCGGCCGGCACCCAGCCAGCCACCGACCAAGACCAGGGCACCCGCCTGCAGCTCCTTAGAAGCTGCTTGTACCTGAACAGGGCTGCTCCAGCTCACCCACGGTCGGCCGGCACCCAGCCAGCCACCGACCAAGACCAGGACACCCACCTGCAGCTCCTTGGAAGCTGCTTGTCCCTGAACAGGGCTGCTCCAAGCCACACAGTCAGGCGGCACCCTGCCAGCCACCGACCAAACCAGGACACACCTGCCTGCAGCTCCTTGGAAGCTGCTTGTCCCTGAACCGGGCTGCTCCAGCTCACCCACGTCCATCCGGCACCCAGCCAGACACTGACCAAGACCGGGACACCCACCTGCAGCTACTTGGAAGCTGCTTCTCCCTGAACAGGGCTGCTGCAGCTCACCCACGGTCGGCCGGCACCCAGCCAGCCACCGACCAAGACCAGGACACCCGCCTGCAGCTCCTAGAAGCTGCTTGTCCCTGAACAGGGCTGCTCCAGCTCACCTACAGTCGGCCGGCACCCAGCCAGCCACCGACCAAGACCAGGACACCCGCCTGCAGCTCCTTGGAAGCTGCTTGTCCCTGAACAGGGCTGCTCCATCTCATCCACGGTCAGGCACCCAGCCAGCCTCCGACCAAGACCAGGACACCCACCTGCAGCTCCTTGGAAGCTGTTTGTACCTGAACATGGCTGCTCTAGCTCACCCACGGTCGGCAGGCACCCAGCCAGCCACCAACCAAGACCAGGACACCTGCCTGCAGCTCCTTGGATACTTCTTGTCCCTGAACAGGGCTGCTCCAGCTCACCCACGGTCGGCGGCAACCAGCCAGCCACCGACCAAGACCAGGACACCCGCTCGCAGTTCCTTGGAAGCTGCTTGTCCCTGAACAGGGCTGCTCCAGCTCACCAACGGTCAGCCGGCAACCAGCCAGCCACCGACCAAGATCAGGACTCCCGTCTCCAGCTCCTTGGGAGCTGCTTGTCCCTGAACAGGGCTGCTCCATCTCATCCACGGTCGGGCGGCACCCAGGAAGCCTCCGACAAAGACCAGGACACCCGCCTGCAGCTCCTTGGAAGCTGCTTGTCCCTTAACAGGGCTGCTCCAGCTCACCCACGGTCGGCCGGCACCCAGCCAGCCACCGACCAAGACCAGGAGACCCGCCTGCAGCTCCTTGGAAGCTGCTTGTCCCGGAACAGGGCTGCTCCAGCTCACCCACAGTCGGCCGGCACTCAGCCATCCACCGACCAAGACCAGGACACCTGCTAGCAGCTCCTTGGAATCTGTTTGTCCCCGACCAGGGCTGCTCCAGCTCACCCACGGTAGGCCGGCACCCAGACAGCCACCGACCAAGACCAGGACAGCCGCCTGCAGCTCCTTGGAAGCTGCTTGTCCCTGACCAGGTCTTCTCCAGCTCACCCACGGTCGGCCGGCAACCAGCCAGCCACCGACCAAGACTGGGACACCCGCCTGCAGCTCCTTGGAAGCTGCTTGTCTCTGAACAGGGCTGCTCCAGCTCACCCACAGTCGGCCGGCACTCAGCCAGCCACCGACCAAGACCAGGACACCCACCTGCAGCTCCTTGGAATCTGTTTGTCCCTGACCAGGGCTGCTCCAGCTCACCCACGGTCGGCCGGCACCCAGCCAGCCACCGACCAAGACCAGGACAGCCGCCTGCAGCTCCTTGGAGGCTGCTTGTCCCTGACCTGGGCTGCTCCTGCTCACACGGTCGGCCGGCACCCAGCCAGCCACCGACCAAGACTGGGACACCCGCCTGCAGCTCCTTGGAAGCTGCTTGTCCCTGAACAGGGCTGCTCCCGCTCACCCACGGTCGGCCGCACCGCCAGCCACCGACCTTGACCAGGACACCCACCTGCAGCTACTTGGAAGCTGCTTGTCCCTGAACAGGGCTGCTCCTGCTCACCCTCGGTCGGCCGGCACCCAGCCAGCCACCGACCAAGACCAGGGCACCCGCCTGCAGCTCCTTGGAAGCTGCTTGTACCTGAACAGGGCTGCTGCAGCTCACCCACGGTCGGCCGGCATCCAGCCAGCCACCGACCAAGACCAGGACACCCACCTGCAGCTCCTTGGAAACTGCTTGTCCCTGAACAGGGCTGCTCCCGCTCACCGATGTCGGCCGGCACCCGCCAGCCTCCGACATTGACCAAGACACCCACCTGCAGCTACTTGGAAGCTGCTTGTCCCTGAACAGGGCTGCTCCAGCTCACCCATGGTCAGCGGCACCCAGCCAGCCTGAAGCCAAAGACAGGGCACGCCTGCGCTCGCGGAAGCTGCTTGTGCCTGAACAGGGCTGCTGCAGCTCACCCACCGGTCGGCGGCACCCAGCCAGCCACCCGACCAAGACCAGGGACACCCACCTGCAGCTCCTTGAAGCTGCTTGTTCCTAAACAGGCTGCTCAAGCTCACCCACATCGGCCGGCACCCTGCCAGCCACCGACCAAGACCAGGACACCTGCCTGCAGCCTGAAAGCTGCTTGTCCCTGGAATCGGGCTGCTCCAGTCACCCACTTGTCGGCCGGCACCCAGCCAGCCACTGACCAAGACCGGGACACCCACCTGCAGCTCCTTGGTAGCTGCTTCTCCCTGAACAGGGCTGCTGCAGCTCACCCACGGTCGGCCGGCACCCAGCCAGCCACCGACCAAGACCAGGACACCCGCCTGCAGCTCCTAGGAAGCTGCTTGTCCCTGAACAGGGCTGCTCCAGCTCACCCACGGTCAGCCGGCACCCAGCCAGCCACCGACCAAGACCAGGACACCCGCCTGCAGCTCCTTGGAAGCTGCTTTTCCCTGAACAGGGCTGCTCCATCTCATCCACGGTCGGGCGACACCCAGCCAGCCTCCGACCAAGACCAGGACACCCGCCTGCAGCTCCTTGGAAGCTGTTTGTCCCTGAACAGGGCTGCTCTAGCTCACCCACGGTCGGCCGGCACCCAGCCAGCCACCGACCAAGACCAGGACACCTGCCTGCAGCTCCTTGGATGCTTCTTGTCCCTGAACAGGGCTGCTCCAGCTCACCCACGGTCGGCCGGCAACCAGCCAGCCACCGACCAAGACCAGGAGACCCTCTCTCAATTCCTTGGAAGCTGCTTGTCCCTGAACAGGGCTGCTCAACTCACCCACGGTCAGCCGGCAACCAGCCAGCCACCGACCAAGATCAGGACTCCCTTCTGCAGCTCCTTGGAAGCTGCTTGTCCCTGAACAGGGCTGCTCCATCTCATCCACGGTCGGGCGGCACCCAGGCAGCCTCCGACAAAGACCAGGACACCCGCCTGCAGCTCCTTGGAAGCTGCTTGTCCCTGAACAGGGCTGCTCCAGCTCACCCACGGTCGTCCGCCACCCAGCCAGCCACCGACCAAGACCAGGACACTGGCCTGCAGCTCCTTGGAAGCTGCTTGTCCTGAACAGGTCTGCTCCAGCTCACCCACGGTCGGCCGGCACCCAGCCAGCCACCGACCAAGACCAGGAGACCCGCCTGCAGCTCCTTGGAAGCTGCTTGTCTCTGAACAGGGCTGCTCCAGCTCACCCACAGTCGGCCGGCACTCAGCCAGCCACCGACCAAGACCAGGACACCCGCCTGCAGCTCCTTGGAATCTGTTTGTCCCTGACCAGGGCTGCTCCAGCTCACCCACGGTCGGCCGGCACCCAGCCAGCCACCGACCAAGACCAGGACAGCTGCCTGCAGCTCCTTGGAAGCTGCTTGTCCCTGGCCAGGGCTGCTCCTGCTCACCCACGGTCGGCCGGCACCCAGCCAGCCACCGACCAAGACCGGGACACCCGCCTGCAGCTCCTTGGAAGCTGCTTGTCCCTGAACAGGGCTGCTCCCGCTCACCCACGGTCGGCCGGCAACCGCCAGCCACCGACCTTGACCAGGACACCCACCTGCAGCTACTTGGAAGCTGCTTGTCCCTGAACAGGGCTGTTCCAGCTCACCCACGGTCGGCCGGCACCCAGCCAGCCACTGACCAAGACCGGGACACCCGCCTGCAGCTCTTTGGAAGCTGCTTCTCCCTGAACAGGGCTGTTGCAGCTCACCCTCGGTCGGCCGGCACCCAGCCAGCCACCGACCAAGACCATGACACCGGCCTGCAGCTCCTTGGAAGCTGCTTGTCCTGAACAGGGCTTCTCCAGCTCACCCACAGTTGGCCAGCACCCAGCCAGCCACCGACCAAGACCAGGAGACCCGCCTGCAGCTCCTTGGAAGCTGCTTGTCCCTGAACAGGGCTGCTCCAGCTCACCCACGGTCGGCCGGCACCCAGCCAGCCACGGACCAAGACCGGGACACCCGCCTGCAGCTACTTGGAAGCTGCTTGTCCCTGAACAGGGCTGCTCCAGCTCATCCACAGTCAGCCAGCACCCAGTCAACCACGGACCAAGACCGGGACACCCGCCTGCAGCTCCTTGGAAGCTGCTTGTCCCTGAAGAGGGCTTCTCCAGCTCACCCACGGTCGGCCGGCAACCAGCCAGCCACCGACCAAGACTGGGACACCCGCCTGCAGCTCCTTGGAAGCTGCTTGTCTCTGAACAGGGCTGCTCCAGCTCACCCACAGTCGGCCGGCACTCAGCCAGCCACCGACCAAGACCAGGCACCCGCCTGCAGCTCCTTGGAATCTGTTTGTCCCTGACCAGGGCTGCTCCAGCTCACCCACGGTCGGCCGGCACCCAGCCAGCCACCGACCAAGACCAGGACACCCGCCTGCAGCTCCTTGGAAGCTGCTTGTCCCTGACCAGGGCTGCTCCTGCTCACCCACGGTCGGCCGGCACCCAGCCAGCCACCGCCAAGACCGGGACACCGCATGTAGCTCCTTGAGGCTGCTTGTCCCTGAACAGGGCTGCTCCTGCCACCCACGGTCGGCCGGCACCACCAGCCACCGACCTTGACCAGGACACCCACCTGCAGCTACTGGAAGCTGCTTGTCCCTGGTATTGCTGCTCCAGCTCACCCACGGTCGGCCGGCACCCAGCCAGCCACCGACCAAGACCAGGGCACCCGCCTGCAGCTCCTTGGAAGCTGCTTGTACCTGAACAGGGCTGCTGCAGCTCACCCATGGTCGGCCGGCACCCAGCCAGCCTCCGACCAAGACCAGGACACCTGCCTGCAGCTCCTTGGAAGCTGCTTGTCCCTGAGCAGGCTGCTCCAGCTCACCCACGGTCGGCCGGCACCCAGCCAGCCACTGACCAAGACCGGGACACCCGCCTGCTGCTCCTTGGAAGCTGCTTCTCCCTGAACAGGGCTGCTGCAGCTCACCCACGGTTGGCCGGCACCCAGCCAGCCACCGACCAAGACCAGGACACCCACCTTCTGCTCCTAGGAAGCTGCTTTTCCCTGAACAGGGCTGCTCCAGCTCACCTACGGTCGGCCGGCACCCAGCCAGCCACCGACCAAGACCAGGACACCCGCCTGCAGCTCCTTGGAAGCTGCTTGTCCCTGAACAGGGCTGCTCCATCTCATCCACGGTCGGGCGGCACCCAACCAGCCTCCGACCAAGACCAGGACACCCGCCTGCATCTCCTTGGAAGCTGTTTGTCCCTGAACAGGGCTGCTCTAGCTCACCCACGGTCGGCCGGCACCCAGCCAGCCACCGACCAAGACCAGGACACCTGCCTGCAGCTCCTTGGATGCTTCTTGTCCCTGAACAGGGCTGCTCCAGCTCACCCACGGTCGGCCGGCAACCAGCCAGCCACCAACCAAGACCAGCACACCCGCTCACAGTTCCTTGGAAGCTGCTTGTCCCTGAACAGGGCTGCCCCATCTCACCCACGGTTGGCCGGCACCCTGGCAGCCACCGACCAGGACCAGGACACCCACCTGCAGCTCCTTGGAAACTGCTTGTCTCTGAACAGGGCTGCTCCAGCTCACCCACAGTCGGCCGGCACCCAGCCAGCCACCGACCAAGACCAGGACACCCACCTGCAGCTCCTTGGAAGGTATGGGACAGCGCAGCCAATCGGAACATGGGTGCTTCCATCAAACCCACTCTGATTGGCAGGAGTTTTCCCCTGCTATAGACACCTGGCACTTTGTTAGACTTTCCATAGAACTAAGCACATTTCAACTGTGTTATTAGGAGTTTTTAGCTGTATTAGCTGGATTGTAATTTCTACTACTGTTTTAAAGTGCTTACACCTCTTCTATCTGACTGCTCTTCCTGCAGCGCCCCCCCATCCAAGCACTCTACCTTGGTGCCGATAAGTCTAACTACTTAATAATCCTTCTTACTTATGCAATGGCTACACGCTATGATTAATGCAATCTCCTTTCAACAGGTGACATTTTGGAGAAGGAAGGCTCTTTCCAAATTTCATCAGACTTGGTCAGCTTGGTTAAATTCTGTTATTGTGGGGTTGTAGGTTATGAGTTAGTTTTATGCTTGAATGTTTGGGGTTTGTGTTCCCTTTCTGTTGGTTTTTCCAGTGAAAAGTCTGTTTTTTGGGGGGATGTTTGTTTTTAACCTGACCTTTTGTCATATTAAATTAGGGAATTTATTATCTTCTACTTTTGTTTCCGTGGATTGCTCTTGTTGTAGCTGAACTTTATTAATGTAATGCAATTAACATTGATATTCTTTCTTTCTTCTTGTATGTATATCCAGTTAATCAATAGGAATACATGCTTGTTATGCCTGTTTCTTGTTCAGCATGTTGAATGACTGTATTCTGTGCTTGTTCTATTTGAAATACTCAATAAAATGTTTCTATACAAAAAATAGAGAGAGGTTCCATTTTTAGGTTTAGGAACACCTTTTATTTAGATAGTGGGGGTTTCTTACTTTTCTTTTTTGGTTTGTCTTTGTTTTTGCCTTAACGCATGATTCAGCTATAAATAGGGAATGGCTTGAATGAGATTTTGTTGAGACTTCATGAACAAGATGTTCCTTTTTTGTGCCTTTTATAGAAATGGTCTGAATGCTCCTAGGTTTAGCATTTGACTTTTCGAATTTTTGTTTCATCTTAATTCTTACTCTTGACAGCTTCCTCCCTTCTTTTCTCTTGTATCATATTATAAATGTGTTGTTATTCTTTTCTTATTATATCTCCTGTTTTATCATTAATCATGTTTCCCCTATCTGCTGCAATGGTATATTTTGTCTTGGGGTCTGTACATTTAGCAGCACTATGCAATTTTTTCTTCCTGCCTTAGTTAGATGCTATAGTATCACCTGATATGTGGCAGGGATTTATTATAGAATTCTGAAGTCCATTGCTTCTAAAATTTCCTTTAGTATAATTTTATGTATAATATTATTAATCTGATTTCTCCTAATTCCTTCGCTATAAGTATGTTAGCTAGGACTGTGAAACTTTCTAACAAGTCCCAAATTGTTGCACCTCCCTCTATAGAGATGCATGCTTTTACTTTTTGGCTCCTCAATGTTGGACCACAGCAAAGGCAGGTCTGGTCCATTGGAAGGAGGATCTCATTTAACTTTTTCCATACAGGATGTGAGAAAGTTGTCAAATATGTCAAATATTGATTACGCTAACTATCATAGATACATAGACAGTGTTGGCAGATAAGGGCCTATGGCCTATCCAGTCTGCCCATTTGAGTGTGTAAGTTCAGTTTATGTTTCCTAGAAGTCTGTTGCCCCTTACCCCTGACCTCCAGAATTCCTTTATGTCTATCCCATGCATTCTTAAGTCCCGTGATTGTTTCAGCCCCCACCACTTCCTCTGGCAGGGTGTTCCACTTGTCCACCACCTGTTCTGTGAAGAAATTCTTCCTCACGTTTCCTCTGAATCGTCCTCTCTCCAACTTCATCCCATGCCCTCTAGCCCTGGAACATCTTTTTCGCTTAAAAATAGTCTATTCCTGCACCCTGTTCCTCCCTGTAAGATACTTGTATGTCTCTATCATATCCCTTCTCTCCCTCCTCTCCTCCAGGGAATACATGTTCAGTTCTTTCAACCTGTCTTCATAGGACTTGTGATGCAATCCATGCACCATCTTTGTTGCCCTCCTCTGAACCTTCTTTACCCTGTCTATGTCATACGTGGTATGGTCTCCAGAACCTGTACTTACTCCCAGGTGGGGCCTCACTAGTGTCTTGTATAAGGGAATTATGACCTCCTTTTCCTGCTGGTGATGCCCCTGCTTATACATCCCAGAATCCTAGTTGTTTTACCTGCTGCCTTGTCACACTGTTTCCCACCTTGAGGTCATCAGAGATGATAACCCAAGATCCTTTCCTGCTTGGTGCATGCTATATCCTCACCCCCCAACTGATATATTGTGCCAGGGTTTTTGTGCCCCATATGCATTATCTTGCACTTCCTTGCATTGAATTTCAACTGCCAAACCCCTGACCATTCTTCAAGTTTCTTCAGGTCCCTTCTCATTCTGTCTACACCCTCTGGTGTGTCTACTCTGTTAGAGAACTTTGTGTCATCGGCTAACAGTGAAATTCTGACTTCTAGGTCCTGCACAATGTCACTGAAGAAGATGTTGAATAGGACCGGTTCCAGCACTGATCCCTGTGGTACCCCACTGGTCACTCTTCCTCTGTGGAGTGACAGCCATTTACCACCACCCTCTGTGTCCTGCCACCCAGCCAGTTACCTACCCACCACACTACTGTCCTGCCCACACCCATATTCCCAGTTTGTGTAATAGTCTTCTATGTGGCACAGTGTCAAAAGCCTTGCTGAAGTCCAGATAGGCCATGTCCACTGCCTCCCGATCCACCTCCCTAGTCACCCAGTCAAAAATTCAATGAGGTTGGTCTGACGCGACTCCCCTGGTGAAACCATGCTGCCTTGGGTCCTGTAGTCCATTAACAACCAGATGTTCCACCAATCTCTCCTTCAGTAGTGCTTCCATGATCTTCCCCACTACCGAGATGAGGCTGACTGGTCTGTAGTTCCCTGCTTCCTCTTTGTTCCCACTTTTGTATAAGGGGACTACATCTGCTGTCCTCCAGTCTTTGGGTACCTCCCCTGTTTCCAGTGATCGGCTAAACAGGATAGCCAGAGGTTCAGCCACCACCTCTCTATCATTATGATTGGTGCCTTTATTACCATAAGTGTCTTGGTCTGTTAATTAGACAACAAAGTCAACGATGTTATGAGTTCTGTTTATAGAGTCTGTTGCCATACCTGTAATGAAACTATTTCCCTTTGTTTGAAATTTCGCTTTATTTGGAAACCGAGAGCCAGATATTAGAGTTGTGGATTTATTTAGAAAATTCCACTGAGTCCTCAGTCTTTCTGTACTCTGTGACTCTTAAAATCTAATAATTTCTGTGAGGTAGTTAATTTTGTCCTTTCTACTACAATTGTTATGATGTTCCTTAAGGGATGAATTACAAGGTTCAAACAAAATGACCGCTTCATCTCCTTTGTTAACCTTTTGTAGTTTTAGTAAAACCAGTTATTTTTTTATTATTCTTTACTTCCATTTTACATACCCTAATTACTTTTTAATTTCTTTGATGCATATCTGATTTACTGTCCATACTATACAGCTGTAGAAATGTACAGTCTGTCTTAGGCATAGTACAAAACAAATTTCAAAAACCAGGTTAAGGTTTAGTAGTTACAGCACACTTCTTAAACAATGAAAAGCTTGAACTGAGATCAAAGCAAATGATTTAATAAATAATTCTAAATAAAGTCTTGGCTCCCTAGGATGAATTAAAGTTCCTGATTCAGATGGGTTATCAAATGAAAAAAATATTCAGAGCAACGTGGACCTTCTTACAACCTGGATAGAAGCTTTCAGCATTCGATCATCCTCTAAGTAATGAATTTATAGGCAAATAACTTCCACTTTTTATATTTCCTTCATCGTCTTTTCAGCACAGCTCAGGTGGCTCCCACTGCATGGGTAATGAGTCTTTCCCAGCAACAAAGGATACACAGGGATAATAGAGCAATAATGGCCTAATATAATATTGTACTGTTGAAACAGGATGGTTTATTCAACTCTATCGATAAATTTTAAACAAACAAACAAACAGTAAGGTAGCCCTAAAGTCCAGTAGTGCATCAGTAACAAAGTTATACAAAGAAAGAAAAAACCCTCACACACGCCAAAATAAACTGAATCCAAAATAACCAGATGGAGTTTTTTTTTATTTGCTTTAAGCTGTGGACAAATGAACAGGCACAACCAATCTCAAGGTTTCACACATAAGTGCTTTGTTGAGAGATTACAACACCCTGTGGTGGTCAGAATTTATATAAAATGATTTAAGGTAGACCAAGGGGGGAAAATTCAAACAAAGTAAACAGAGTAAAAGCAGGCAATTTTTAAGTGCACTAGCTCAACATCTTAAACAGGGGATACAATACTCAACAGCATATCACATCAACAATGGCAGCTTTATATATACTATACAAAACAGTTTTAATTAATACTGTCTTAAGAAATCATAAATAGGGTGATAGCTCAATTTTATTATTGAGGCCTCTGCCTTCTGTTGCTTTGAGCTTAAAGATCCAAAAATCCTCTCGTTTGCAAAATAAATTGACAACATCACCACCCCTGAGCCCTACTATCACCTTCTCAGTTCCTGTAAAGGACCAAGGGTAATAAGGGGGCAGCATGGTGGTGATGGATAATGAAATGTATGTCCAGGAAGTTAAGAGGCAGCTCAGCAGTACTAAGATTTATAGAAATCTACCATCAGACCCTACAGAGACCTTTAAAGAGGGAGTGCAGCCACAATTTCTAGCATTAATAAATTCAGAACTTTGATCAGCATATTCCCAATCAGCATCATGCCAAGAATGAGATCTCTGTGTTACTTTGTTTAAATGTTACAAGTCATTTTTGTCACTCTAAATTCACTGCCTGTTCAAGAAAGCCAGTTTCAGTAAAGAGCTACTGAAGATGTCACAGCCAGAACTTGCAGCCTAGCCCTTCTTGTAAACTACCTCATAAGACTTACTTCTCCCACATCACATAAAACTGCATTTATAGTAAACGTTTGAAAAAGGAAAGCTGACATTGGTTGGGGCAGGGTATGCATTTCCATAATGAGCAGATGCAAGGTACAGCACTTAGGCATGTGATGGGGGGTTGGAATACAGTGTCAAACAAGGCTTTAGAATGACAAAAAATATGTGCAATTTTTTAGAATACTGCAGGTATGAGATTTCAAAGTGCCACTAGACTGCAAATGTGGAATGGAGCAATGACACAATTTGAGAAAGTATTGTAGATGGGACATACAATTTTGGAAAGTGGCAGGGACCCTAAAATTCATAATGTGGTGGTGTCATATAGTTTTAGAATCTGACAGAGATACACAATTTTGAAATGTGGGAGACACATAGTTGTAGAAGGTGGGAGTGATATGTAATTTCATAATGTGTCTTGAATGCATTAATTTAGCATGTGGTGGTGATGAACAAATTCAAAACATGGTTGGTATGCTTAATTTCAGATTGCGGTGGCAACAATGAATTGTGGTATGAACACAAAATCTCAGAATGTGATGGTAATGCAGTTTTAGAATGTGATAGTCACATACAATTTCAGAATGAGGCAGGGATGCATAATTTTAGAGTGTAGCTCAGACATGCAATTTTTGAATGTGGCAGTGGCACTCATTTTCAGAATGTAGTCGGGATGTGCAGGTTTGGAATATGGTGGGAATACACATTTTCAGAATGCAACAATAAAGGAATAATGCACAACATAGTGTATGTCATGCTGGGATAACATCATGCCTCAGGTGATTGGGCAAAAGACCAGAGGCTGAGTGCATCCAATACCTGAGAAGTGATGATATTCCCAGCATGATTCACACCCTGCAGTGTATTATTCCTATTATTCAATAGCTAGTTTGTAAATACAAGAAAAATAAATAAAAATACTTATTTTTAAAACTGTTTTTAGTTGATTTTTGTGCATGGAAGAACATTTATATAAAGCAAAAAATTCCCATTATTGTTTTATCCTCTAGGTGGAGCTGTCTGACCAGTAGGTGACTTTTTCTTTTCTTTCCAATCTGGTCGCTTGTCCCACATGTGGTTTTGTTCCCTTTGTTCTGCCCCCCTCTCCACCACTGTGTCCTGGTTCTGCTTCTTCCAATACAGTTTGTTGCTGTGTTTGTACCATGAGGTTATGATAGCGGGATGTTATTTACAGGGTACAGGGAGTGTCTCATTGCCACTGCTGTCAGCCACCCACCCACTGCCACCACTCTCCAAATGTGCTGCAAAGAAGAGGAAAGGAGGAAAGCAGAGGTAGGGAGAACTGTTTTTCACAGTTTAGGTGCTATCATTTAAATGAAAGGAAGACAGTTTGCTGAACAGCGAGTGAGCATTATGAGAACCGTCACACCCTGACTGTTCAAGAGTGCATCATTTCTGCTCACTCACCCTGGGATAGTGGTGTACTTTATTATTTTTTCTTTGGTGATTTTTTTCAGCAAAGGGCAATTTTGGAAACAGCCACAGTGTGCATCTTCTCAGTAAAGCAGGCAGCTGTGGATGTGTGGAGACCGTTGGTACAGACAGCTCATGTATGGTGAGTGACTGTTGTCAGAAACTTGCTACTCACTCAGCTTTGGGAGGCTGGAGCTAATGAAACAAAAAAACAGCAAGCCGTAAAAAAAAAAAAAAAAAAACAACTTCATGTGTTTGGTGGAACAATATGTCACATGATGGGTGGGAGTCTTAAAAAAAACCTGGTGCTCACTGTAGTTGCCTGGGACCAGCACATGCTGTACCTTTGAAGCCGATTGGGATGACTGCTTTGTCTTTAATTTTGATTTTGCCAAAGAAAAACTCAGAGTGTAGCATAACTAATACAATTTTCTGTCATGTGGGACATCTTGGATTTATTCTGCATGATTTTCTTATTTGTGAGACTGAGAGGGAAGGCTTTATGTTTCAAACAAACTAATGATGTGCTGGCAAATTGCATACCAGGCATGCCAAGTGTAGGCAACTTGGTCATGCCATATGCAATGATTCGTTTCACATGTGATGCAGTCTTGTAGATGCCTGGACTAGATCCGTGATGTTATGCAGGAATAACATTAGGGGTCCAGTTCCAGGCTGACCAATCAGCACTCAGCATTCTTTCTTGCCATTGTATATTGACAGATTTCTACTTCAAATTAGTCTCCACATCAGACACTCTTCGTCATGTCAAGAAGGTACTAGGGAAAATAATGGGCAGTGACACTATAGACATGAAGCGTCTTGCTTCTGCACTGGATGTTCTAATCTGGCCCATAACAAAGCTTTTTAATCATACACTATGATTTTCCAAGTTCCCAAGCATCTGGAAGACAGCCTTGGTCACCCCCATGCACAAAGCAGGGAGCAAAGCCATCATATCTAACTATCAACCCATCTCTAGCCTATCCCAACTTTTCAAAACTTTGGAGAAGACAGTTGCTGAACAACTGGAAAACTGCCTAAATCAACATAGCATGCAATGCCAGCAACAGCATGGATTTGGAAAACAGCATAGTAGCATAACGGTGCTACTGATATTCTGTGAGAAGGGTGACTGCTATTGAGCACTTACTAAAAGGGTGACAATAGTGACACCTTTTCTCAGGGCTAGTGGACAGGGGAGTGAATGCGGGTATAGCAACATACTGTCACTATATGTATACGTGTGCGCAGGGGGAGCGAGCATGCTGTGCGACGGGCAGAAGGGGATGTAGTGTTTTTGAGGTGTAGCTCAATGGTGGGTTTCCAAGATGGCCATGTGGAATGGTGGGTTCATGGTAGGCTATGGTTGGAAGGGTGCTGGGCTCGATGTTGGGCGCATTGGGATTTTTGCCCTGGTCCGAGATTTTTAATTTTTTTTAATTTTTACCCCTGACATGCACCCAGAGCTGAGAATCTTTAGTAAAGGGGCAGGGCAGGGGACAAACTCCTCATAAACAAAAAATCAAGTTCCAGGCACCCTTTTGCTATGCGCTGGGAGTGTACATTGGCAAAATGGATTTTCACTAAAGTACATTCTGGCCAGAATGGCAATCACCTTTCCGTGACTGCTGATATCAAATAGACCCCAGCACTACTAGAATACACTAACTTTGCATTCAGTGCCCTTGACAACAGCCACCTGGTAGGCTTTGTCTTCATTGATTTAACTAAGGCATTCGACCTTGTTAATCACACCTTTCTGCTTCACAAGCTCAACACATTAGGGATTTTCCAGAATTCGGTATCCTGGTTCAAAGAATATCTGACAGGTTGCACCCAGAAAGTAAGAATCAATAGGACAGTCTCTGACATGGGGCATATCTCAGTGGGTGTACCACACGGCTCAATCCTGGGACCCCTTCTCTTCAGTTTATTTATCAATGATCTCCTGCTAGCCTGCCTGAACTCTCGCGTACTCCTCTATACGGATGATGCTGTCATCTCCTACTGTAGCAAAAGCCATCAAGAACTCACATTTAACCTACAGCAAAGCTTCATTGCATCAGAACACTGTTTCCTCCTAAACAAACTAATCTTAAATTGCAAGAAAACTAAATCAATGTTGATCTATCCTCAAAAAAAGAGGGGACTCCAACCCCTAAATATCCTTACTCAGGCAGGGGCTCTCCTGGATCACCTTATTACCTTCAAATATCTAGAAGTATACCTAAATGACAACCTCTCCTTTACACATCATATAGAACAAACAGTGAAATCAGTAAATAAAATACTGGATGCCCTATGCCGACATAAATCACCTATGACAGAGGAGGCCAGGTGTCTGGCAGTTGCTTCATCAATACTCCCAATAATTAACTACAGGCTGGTGGTCTATGCAGCTGCTGCTGACTCAACCCTAAAAAGAGTAAGAGTGGCACTGAATAATGTGTGTCGCCTCGTCCTAGGTGCTGACAGAATGTCACACACCTGCAACCTCTATATCAATTTGGGTTTGCTTCATCTACACCTACGCATCAACTAGTAAACATGCCTGCTGGGGATTAAAGCTCCACAGGGCCACTCCTCCCCGACACTTCAGTCCTCCGGACTACCAACCCAAAACATGCATGCCACCCGCTACCCATAGTACCCTCAGAAATCCCCTTCATGTCCCCTTCTGAAGGATTAATGCTGTTACTCAGTCAATCCCCATTAGATCCCTGGCATGGATAAATGAGCTCCGTCCCTCCCTCAATCCTAGGATTAACTGGCCCCACCCAAATAAAATCGGCCCTGAAAAGATACTTATCTGATAAAATCACCTGCACATGCACTTAACTACTTCTGTTGTCTCCATATGGGGCATCTTTCTTCTTTTTCCTTTTCCTCCCTCCCCTATCAAGTATTTACTGTCATATTTCCTAAATCCCTCCCTCTCCTTCCTAACTACTATCTTATCCCATACATTCCTTCCTCTCCCTTCCCCCACCTCTTAGACACCACTTCCCACTTCCATGAAGTGACAACCCTAACACACAGAAATTGACACATTGTTGTTGTACTAAATGAACTGTGAGTCATGTGCTAATACTAATGTAACCCTGTAAACGTGACGTGGAACCTTTGTAAAAGAGCTCCACTCAAAGGTGTTTTCAAATAATCAATCAATAAAAAAATAAATAAATAAATATTGGGCATATGTACAATTTCAGAATGTGACAGTCAGGTAAAATTTTCAAATGTGGAAGGGACATGCAGTTTCGGACTGTGGCAGTGATGCACAATTTCAGAATGTGGTTGTGACACTTGATTTCGGAATGTGGATGTACCACACTTTCAGAATGCAGCAGTGACACACAGTTTCTGAATGTGGCAGTGAAGCACAACTTTAGAATGTGCAGTGATGCACAAATTCCGAATGTGGCAGTGATGCACAGTTTCAGAATGTGGTGGTGAAACATAATTTTTTTTTTTACAGTCTATTTCTCCTCCTTACCCCCCCCAAGAACTGCGCTTGTTTGTGAGACTCCTTTGTGCCCCTCCTGCGATTGACCTACCTGAATCCCCAGGGTATCCCCCATGGAGCCATGGCTATACACCCCAGCTGGGTACGGGGTGGGGCCCAGACATCCCTATATCCTCTAGTCTCATCGGGTCCCCCAGTGGTCAGGCAGGTAGTCGCAATCAGGGCTGGCACTGGAGATCCGTTTACCTGTGCTCCGGCTGTGCTTATTTTCCCTGTTTCTCTCTGTGCAGTGTGTGCCTTGATGTCAAGGCATTATGCCGACATCCAACACACAGCTCCCCACTGGTCTGTTCTACCAGTTTGCTGTACCTCGGGCCTCCACCCAGGGTCAGACAAGCCATGGATCCTGTTCCTCCCTCCTTCTACCCCAGAGAAGGTGAGCAGTCCCTAGGATGCTCAAGCCTTCTCCCCTGTCCGACCCTCCAGTGACTTGAGTCCGCTCCCGAACCCGGGTAGCCGGTGTCGCAAGTAGAATTACAACCGCTGTGCCAACGGGCCAGCGGTGAAACATAATTTTGGAATGTAGCGGTGATGCGAAGTTTTGGAATGTGGTGGTGACAAGCAGTTTTGTAAAGTGGCAGTGATGCAAAATTCTGGAATGTGGCAATGGCAGTTTTAGAATGTGATGGTGACAGTTTCAGAATGTGGCATTGAAACACAGCTTTAGAACATGTTGTGGATGTGCAAGTTTGGAATGTGGCTGGGTTAAGCAGTTTTGGAATAATGCTGGGACACACAATGTTGGATTGTGGTGGGGATGTGATGCACAGTTTTATTTATTTATTTATTTCATTGTTCGGAAAAAAACCTTTGAGCTAAAGCTCTTTTGCAAAGGTTCCACATGAAGTACATGGCATATACAGTACAGCAGAAGGGGAATTGCCCCCTCTGCAGTTCGCACTTCATGGGAAGGAGTGTACACAATAAGAACAACTCAGGGAACATTTACACAAACAGTGCAATGGTAATGCAAACAGAGAGACGTAATGTGGAATATAAGTACAGAATAGCAAGTAACCAGCTACTGAAGCTACTGCCAAAAACGTTAAACAGAGTACGACTATGAGCTTAAGTGGGGGACACTGAGACAAGGATCTCAGCAGCCCATACTACAGGCTTTGTCCTGATAACAGGGATGGTGACTGAAAATAGCCGATTGGGGGGATGGCTATAAGTTGGGGAAGTCAGCTAGTATCAGGCATGTACACCAGTAGGACAGGAAGTGCTAAAACAGAGCAGAGTGCAAGCCTGTAGAGGAGTGATCCATGTCAGACCCACCTAATTGTAGGGGCAGTTAGTGTGGAGGGCAGGTGAGGAAACTGCCCCCTGCTAAGGCCAGATATGACAGTTACAATGTGCAGCAGGTGAAGGGAGGGGGCCGGGGTATCAATGCTCACATATATTGGGAGATGGGTAGAGAGGGACTGGTAGTACACCATCTTTCTGCAACAACAACAATTTTGAAATGGTGCATGCAATTGTGGAATGTGGCAAGGACAAGCAGTTTCTAAATAAATTGATGTGTTCTGTTACATTCTGACAGTGTATACCCTTAATATATTCCAGAGTGTGTCCCTGTCACATTCTGATATTGAGTGGCCCATAACACTATGGGATTGTGCATTAACGCCACATGCAGAGATTGCATGCCCCCCCCCCCACTTTGACATTCTATACCTTTGTTCAGTGCTGCATTCAAAAACCACCTTCTGATGCATTCTAAAGTAAAGTACCAGGCATCTGAACATTCTGGAAATGCAAGCACTGCAGGCAACCCTGTGTCAGTGTTTTTTTAAACGATTACTACAGCTACAGTCTCTGTAACATCAAAGAAACAGGTCCTAGAAGGTTACTGACAGGGCGGACTAGTCTTTGAGTTCTGGTTGTGACATCATCAGTGGCTCATCACTGAAAGTGAGTTTTTTGAACAGGGAGTGAAATCAGGGTTACAAAATAGGTCATATGTTTAAAATGAAGTAAAGCAGAAACAAACATTTTGGTATGAGATTTATTGGTTTTAGACAGATTCTACTTCTGCAATGTATTACTTTTGACCATACTCCCTCTTTAAAGCCAAAACTGATTTTTATGTTTGTGAGGCATATTCATTGGGTTTTATTGATGAATCTAACATACTAACATACTAAAATGCCAGCAGAATAGGCCTAATGGTCTTTTGAGTCTGCTCGATTGGTCAGCCCCCACCCTGGGTGCTGACCTTGCTGCCCCCCTCGCCTTCTCTGGCTTCTCCCTTCCCAGTTCCGGATATTCTTGCTGCATTGGATTTTGCTTCCAGAACCCTTCCCCTGTACCTGTCCCAGCCCCTCTTGAACCCCTCCACCATCTCTGCCTCCACCAGCCCCTAGGCAGTGCATTCCATGGCTCCACCACCCTCTCAGTGAAGTAGCACCTCCTCCTTTCTCCCCTGAATCTTCCCCCCTCCAGCTTCCACCCATGCCCTCTAGTGGCCCCCTCCTCCTTCCTTCGAAGCACCCTGACTGTTCCTCCCCTATTTACCCTCTTCATGTACTTGAAGACCTCTATCATGTCCCCCCGGTCCCTTCTCTCTTCCAATGTGTACATATTTAGCTCTTCAAGCCTCTCCTCATAGATCATGTCCCCCAAGTCCCAAATCATTTTGGTTGCCCTCCTCTGGACCCTCTCCAGGAGTTTAATGTCCCTCTTTAAGTGTGGCCTCCAAAACTACACGCAGTACTCAAGGTGTGGCCTCACCAAGCAGTTATACAGAGGGAGCATCACTTCTCTCCTTCTGGAGGTGATTCCCCCTAGCGATGCATCCCAGCATCCTGTTGGCCTTGGCTGCTGCCCTCCTACAAGTCTCCGAATTGTTCATTTTGACATCCACCGCCACCACCAGGTCCCTCTCAGCCATCAAGACTTGTAGCATTTCCCCCCCAGGGTGTACACTTGGCCAGGGTTTCTGGCCCGCAGGTGGAGTACCTTGCATTTCCCAGCATTGAACCTCAGCTTCCACTTTCTAGACCATCTTTCCAGAGCCTCCAGGTCCCCTGTAGGGCCACCCTTCCCTCCTCCCCATCCACCACCGCCCCCAGTTTTGAGTCATCCGCAAAGAGACTCATCTCACTCCTGATTTCTGTCCTTATGTCAGAGACGTAGGCGTTGAACAGGAGGGGCCCAAGGACTGATCCCTGTGGGACCCCACTAATGACCCTCTTTGGGGATGAGACTATCCCGCCAACTATGACCCTCTGTGTCTGGTCCTGGAGCCAATTGCCTATCCATCTGATCATCTGGTTCCCCAACCCCATTTCTCCCAGCTTATCCAACAGGCCCATGTGAGGAACAGAGTCAAATGCCTTGCTGAAGTCTAGAAAGAGGACGTCCACTGGTCTACCAAGGTCCAAGGCACTCGTCACCCAGTCATAGAACTCCACAAGGTTTGTCTGACATGATTTCCCTGAGATGAATCCATACTGTCTATCGTCCAGGCACCCTGACTTTTCCAGGTCTCCCCCTAGCCTCTCCTTGACAATGCCCTCCATCACCTTGCCCACCACCGATGTCAGGCTGACAGGCCTGTACTTCTCTGCCACCTCCCTTGATCCCCCCTTGTGGATAGGCACTATATGTGCCACCTTCCAGTCCTGGGGCACCCACCCTGTCCTCAGAGAGATGGTGAAAAGCTCCACCAGGGTTTCAGCCAGGACATCGGCAAGTTCCTTCAGCCCTCTGGGATGTAATTTATCTGGCCCCGTGCTTTCTCCATCTTAAGGAGCTGAGGATTCCCTCACTCTCTGCTGTGATTTCCACTTCCAGTACCTCTTCTCCTGCTAGCCCTCCCCTCCTGCCAGTGATGCTCCCCTCCCCAGACCCACCGATCAGTAAGGGTCCCCCCCTCACCAATCTCCTGTCTCCTCCCATGTATGATGCAGCACCCCATTTTCCTTGGTGAAAACTGAGGTGAAGTACTCATTTAGTACCTCAGCTTGCTCCCCCGGGTCTTGTGCCCATCTCTCCCCTGATTTAATCCTGCTAATCTGCCCCTTCACCCTTCATTTTTCCCCAATGTATCTAAAGAACCCCTTGTTCCCTCTCCTGATTTCCCTGGCCAGGTTCTGCTCCTTCCTTGCCTTAGCCGACCTCACCACCCTAGTGGCCCTTCTAGCCATCAGCTCATACTCGCCTCGATCCCTTTCACTCCTTGAGCACTTGAATTGCCTATAGGCTGCCTTCTTTCCCTGCACCACCTCCTGGACCTCCCTGGTCCACCAGCAGGGTTTTCGGGCCCTACCACATTTTCATCTTACTCTTGCACAGGTGCTGGTAGCATCTTGCACCCCTCTCCTGATGATTTCCCACCTACTATCAGTGTCCATGTCTGACCCAATCCCTTTCAAATGCTCCTTAAGGATCCTTCCCATTTCCTTAAAATCTGTTCCCCTGAAGTCAGTTACCTCCATCTTTGTGCAGCTTTCTAGCCCTCCTAGGTCCAGGCAGAGCCAGACTGTGGCATGGTCACTCCCTGCCAACGGGTCCCTTACCTCCAGGCCCCTAATCTGGTCACTGTCTGCCAGGACCACTTCCAGTACCCACGCCTCCCTGGTCGGTTCCCCCACCTGCTGAGTTAGGAATGCGTCTTGAAAGACATCCAACAACCTCTGTTCCCTGGTCACAGAAGATGTCATAGTCTCCCAGTCTGTTCCTGGCATGTTTAAGTCCTCCAACACCACCACCGTTGCTCTGCCCAGTCTGCAGTGTCTCCCAACATCTGCCACCAGACTCTCCTCCAGCTCCTCCGCCAGGGCAGGGGGTCTATACACCACTCCTATTTTTACTCTCTTGCCCCACCTTGTTATCAAGGTGACCCAAATCGCCTCCACGAGTTCCCTCCACCTCTACTCCCCTATGCCAATGCAGTTTTGACTATCATTGCTACCCCTCCTCCCTTCCCTCCCCTGTCCTTTCTGAACACAGTGTAACCCCTCCAGGTTCGGGTCCCAGTCGTGTCCTGCAGTGGCCCAGGTCTCAGTGACCACTGCCACATCTACTGCGCCCTCAGTTAGCATCGCCTGGAGCTCAGGCATTTTATTTCCCAAGCTCCTGGCATTTAGCAGGACTACCTTCCACCCTTTCCCTATACTTCCATTTCCCCTGCTCGTGTTCCCATGGGGATTCTGTTTTCCCCTGGTCTGCACTTTACCAGTTGGCCTTTTCCCGCAATCCTCCAGCTCCCCAGGGGGGGGAGACAGAGTACCTCTGTCGGCACCCCTGACAGCCTTTTCTCCCATCCTCCCCTTTACAAGTTTAAACCCCACTTTTCACCAATGAACCCTCTATTTTCAACTTAAGGATTCCCTCCTCAAACTGAGATGGAGTCTATCTCTAGCATACAGCTCCTTATCCTCCCAGGTCTTCCCCAATCCCAAATCAACCCATACCCTCTGGCCTCACCACCCCCTGAGCCACTGGTTTATCTCCTAATCTTTCTTTTGTGCTCCCCACTAGCCCTTGGCACCGGCAGGATTTCTGAGAAGGAAACTGTGCATCCTATGTCATGACAGACCCTGGCAAGCTCCCTGAATCTTGCCTGTATCTCTAGCTCGCTATTTCCCTCAATGTCATTTGTACCCAGGTGGACCAGTATGTCCGGGGAACCCCCACAATCCTTTGCCAGCTGATATACCTCGTGCTTAGCCCTGTGCACCGTTAGTCCAGGGAAACATTTTGTTCTAACTGGCCAGGCTTCTCCCTCCCTATCCCATTTGATACCCCTGATCATAGAATCCCCCAACAGGAGCACTCTGACTGCTCCTTTTCCTCCATTCCCTTCCATGTCCCTCATCTTTCTACCAGCTCCTCCACCCAGCCGGCTCCTTGTTCCTCCCCTATCTGGGTGCCACATGCCACCCTCTCCTTATTTACACTGACCACCTCCCTCCAATCCTATGCCTCTCCTCCTCCTGAGTATCCTTCTGTACCTTGCTAACTCCCCCTCACTGCTCACAACTGGTCCTTCTCCCCCATCTGCTAAACTAGCCTGGCTCGTCCTCCCTTCCTTCCTGTCTCTGTTCAGCCACTCCTTGCTTGTTGTGCTCCCCTTGCCTAAACCCTCAGCTCCCTTTACTAAATCCTCCTTGTACTTCTGGTCCTTCTCCTTTACCTTTCCTCCCAACTGGTCCTTCTCCTTGTGCTTTCCTCCCTCTTCCCCCAACCCTCCTGCTCTGATTGACTGCTCCCCCCATTTTCCTGCATTCCAGGTTCCCCCCTGTTCTTCCTGCTATCTGGCCCCTGCCTCCTGCCCCCCACTCCCTTTCCATCTCTAACCACCCCTGTAATGGCTACATCACCCCCTGCATCCTCGAGCAGAAGAAGAGAATCTACTCATGACTTTTTAATTATATCACAATTCACACACCAAACTAAATTCTGCCCACCAGGAGGTGTTGTAATCTCTTGACAAAGTGCTCATGCTGCAAAATTAGATTAGTTGTGCTTGTCCATTTTTCTGCAGCTTAATGCAGATAAAAGGACCTTTAGCTTCCTTCTGCCATCAAATTCTATGCTTTTATGTTATAATCTGTGAGCTCACAGTGCTGATGAGGTACAGTAAGAAGGGGACTAGAACTACATATCTCAGCCTCAAGCTGGAGTACTGTTTCACTCATCAAACCTACAGTAGCACTATCAGGTAGACAAGCTTCTTAAATAACAAAAGTGAAAATGAACCGTATTTTTGATATAAAAGAAAACAGCTGACTTCTTTTAAAACTTGATATTAATGTAAGGTAGCATAATTATTCATTAAATTCCGAGTAACAACACACCACAAATTCACAAAAAGTCAGGAACTTTTCCTACTTATTTGTTAATGTATTTTTCTTTGCTATTGATTTCCTAATGTTTCAAAAAGGAAATTTAGTAACAGATAACACACTACTTTATATCTACAGTGCTGGCAAAATAGAAACAGTAGTGGGGTGGGTGCCAGATAAATTGCCTTACAAAGCTTCATCTTCAACTCCTTTTTATTCAGTTCATAATTGCATAATCCACTCCAACATTTTACACAAATCAATCAGGCTTCTTCAGGTGTCTGCTTATTATTAGACTGTTGTCAGCTTGATTTTTGTAATTTGCACTTGATATTAAACATTCTTTTTTTGTCTGACCACAGGCAACACTCAGAACTCCCTTTTTACTGTTTAAACAGTAGCCATTTGTTGGCCATTTGATTTCTTGCATAATCTCATCCCTTAAGGTGTGCAGCAGTTTCCAGGCCCTACTCAGATCCAATCATCCCTGATGTCCAGTGGCATGCATGTCCCATACCCTACACTAATGCAACTGTCCCTGAACTCTAGTGACACCTATCTCACACACTGTACCCCCAGTACAAACACCTCAGGTATCCATGTGAACCACCTCCTATCAGAAACAAAAATCACAGTGCTCAATAACTAGTGTACAAAAATGCAAAATGTACTCATTTATTAAGCATAAAATGAATAGGGAATTCAAATGGTGGTCAAAACTTCCTGGTGCTTTGTGCCACTCTGGCACTTCCTCTAATACCTAGCCCCAATGAAAATATTCCTAGAGTCCTGTGACAACCCCCTACAATACCTCTCCCCGGTCTAAGTATCCATATAGTTCAGTGGCATCCCCTCTTACACTTGGCCCCAACACAAAAATCTAATAATGGGTCATCCCCCCAGGTCTTTATTTCCAGTATTAGGAGCCCACCCCTAGTGACTAAGAAAATAAATTTACCTGGCCACAAGAGTGCCCCAGCTCAGTAACAGCTATCCTTGTTAAAAAAAAGAGAAATGTGCAACCAGGAGCACACCTCAAGTGGCCACTTCTAGCTGCCCCTTGGACATTGTTTCTGACACTTATAGCCAAATACAATGTCAAAAATGACCAATACGTTAAAATAAATAAATATGACCACTGGGAGCCCATTTCTGACTACTCAGTAACACCAAACCTCATAAATGAAGGAAAACAACCATGGGATATGGTAGGTCTCAAAACCGATTAAGATTATCTCTTGGGCTAGTATAAATAAAACCAGATTGCCTCCTCAACTTATTTGACTTCCAACACATGTGTAGGACAAATTTAAGTTAGTGTAAAAAAAAAAAAAACAGCAGTGCTGAGTGAAAAATAAAGTTCCTGCAGCAGGATTTTCATGAAAGTCAGATTGCACTTCAGCCAAATTTCAGAATGCACTTTGTCAGTTTTTGAAGACTTTGAATTTAGAACAATGGAATAACTGTATACAGTATATTGTGGACTGATGTATGAAATTATGGATTGGAATTCCACAGAACTGACTACTCTGTTGTCTTTAGAATAGTGGAGTGATTGCAAATACTGTAGTTGAATTAATTAAATTGTGCATTAGAAATGTCAAGAACTTTTGTTCCATGGTTCATGTGTATCATTCTGCAATTCAGCCAGAAAAAATATGTGGACGGGGTGAATATTTGTAGAACAAATTCAGAGGATTTGGATTACATCAAGGTCAGAGTTCAGAAAATATCATGAGATTTTTGAGATTTTGCTCTATTTTGTTGATATTGGAGTTCACAGTTTTTGGCCCTGCACTATGAACTGGGTTATCCTTCTCACATAATTTGGACTCTAATGTGGAAATGTTTATCTTCCTTGCATAACTGCAACCTTAGACATGCTTGAAAATAATAGCTAAGATAACAGATAGCATTTAAATCTATGCCATGCCACATAAAGTGATTTCAACCCAATACTTTTTTCTCACATTTAAAAGCTGTATGTAAGCTACAGAGCTGACAGGCAAGGCCTTGAAGCACCAAACACTGCATACATTTTGGAAATAATTCTACCATACCTCAGATTTTCTCCTGTTACAATGATAGAAGGAACGTAGTTGTAAGAAATGTTAAACCATTATTTCCAAAGTGAAACAGCTTAACATTGCTGTACTTCATTTAAATGCCATGCTAAATTATAGGGCACAGTAGGGATTTAAACTAGTGAAGTTTTGCTGTTTAAAAGTAAGAACATGCTTCTCATGGTCTTCACCATTTTGAAAAATTCTAATCTAGCCCTTGCAGTTAGTACCAAACTGTGTTATTAAGAGTTAAATACCTTAGCCCAGATATTCAAACTGCACCATTGTGAGGAGCAAGCCCTTGTTCTGCTCAAAAAAGTTGCACAGGGGTGTGGCCAGGGTGATATTCAATGGAGCTGCACTATTGAGCAACTTCTTTGAATATTGCCCCCTGGCCACACCCACTGTGCATGGCGCAGTGGAACTGCGCCACCGCAAGTGGTCAGAGTGGAGCATTGAGATGCAATGGCACAAGTTCCATTGCGCCATGTGCAGCACCTGTGATATTCAAAGGGTGACATGCAAATGGGGCCATAATCTATGCAAGGCATGGGGGGCATTTGCATCTGATTATGGCTCCATTTGCATGCCATTAGCATGCAGGTGCACCAACCCGATGACTTGTGCCTGGCGCCCTGCCATGCAGCAGCCGCTAGGACCGGGACGCTTCTGCAGCCCGGATCAAGGGCATAACAGTATTCCCTCTGTAGCCTGGATGGCGGGCAGCACAGTAGTTTTCCCACCCCCAGCAGCCCAAACGCGGGCATAATGTTATCCCTCCCCAGGTAGCCCGATCGCGGGCATGAGGTCATCCCCCCAGTAGCCATCGCGGTCATGAAGTCATTCCCCCAACAAAGTCCAAGATCCCTGGTGGTCAGTGGACACTTAAACCAGATAAGCTGGTATCGACACCCCCGTCCACACTCCTGGTGATCATGAAGCCCCATTCTTCCCGCTTACAGAGCTTCCCCAGCACCTCTGGCTTCCCCCCCATCAGCTAGCAGGCGAATGAATGAATTCATTCATTCACATATCTGGACTGTCTTGTATGGTATGGTTGCCGCCCATTGGCTCATGCTCTGAACCAATGGGAGTGCAGCCCTAACAGCTGTCAGTCGGTGGGCGGCAGGCTGGTGGGGTGCTGCCACCCGCTGGCTGATGGGGAGGGGGGCTGTGGGGGCTCCATGGGATGGGAGGGTGGGGGCCACTAAATCTCCAGGAGTGTAGACATGGGGGTGTGGATCCTGCCAGCGATCTGGCTTCTCACGGTCACTAGACCACCAGGGATCTTGGACTTTGGGGGATGACTTCATGCCCGTGATCGGGCTACTGGGGACGTTTGCTTATGCCCGCGATCGGGCTAATGGGGGGGAGAATTACATTATGCCCACAATCGGGGTATGGGGGGCACCAGGAACAAGTGGAGGGCCTCCCACAGGTGGCAGCTGCTGTGTTGCACCCTGCAATGTGGCAGCTCACCTGTGGGTGGCCCTTGACTTGATCCTTATTTTTTTTGTGTAAAGTTGTGCAGGCACAGGTAGGGGGTTGCACCTGCATAACTCTGCACAGCCTGGCTGAATATTGGGCTGTGCAGTTTATGCATGGGCACGCCCCCCCCCACCTGTGCCTGCATACATTACTGATGCGCCCCGGAGCATCAGGATTTGTGCAGGTGCACTTTTCCCTTTTAAATATCGCACCAGGGCGCATCAGTGGGTTGTGCATGGTGCAACACTGTTGTGCCATGCGCAACCCTTTTGAATATCTGGCCCCCTAGGTGGATCTGCATTGATCCAGTCTGCAACTATTTCATGAACTTAGGCAAGCAGACCCTGAAGATAGCTGCTTTCTTTCTTTCAATTAATTATCCAATCAAATTGCAGTATGAAAAGGAACCACTTTACTATGTATTATTTACACTTAAAGGCTACTACGCTAGTTCTGCATTTGATAGCTAAGTGATACCAGTTGTGGCCGATGACCAATAATGTTCAAATAAGTGATGTGGTCCATCTATCAGCTATGAAATTCTGCTGAGAAAGATGACAAGAGCCAGATAAACACTCCTTCTGATACGAAGGAGACTAGTTTGTAGTACTTCCAATAAAACTGAAAAAATTGTGAAGTACATACAAAGTAACAAAAATAGCAGTCAATATTCATAGCAGTCAATATACCGTGTGCAACAGACAGTTGGAGTTATGCGTGTAGTTCTGAACTAGACTGGGGAGTCAATCCATCACATAAATCACTTCTTAGTCATTTATCCACTGTACTGACATTTATTTTATTTGAAAATGAGTAAGCATACTAAAACGTATATTCCTTTTTCAGATACTAACCAAGGTTAAAAAGACAAAACTTTACAAGAAATACAAAACATTCAAAATACAAAGTATTTCATGTCATACACAATGCACAATGCCATAACATGCAGTACAGTGGACATGTGTAACATGAACAGCTGTCTTTTTCTTTAAAGAATTAATTGACTGAAGTGGAGAATGACTTCACAGTAGGCATACACTTTATATTCAAAGGAAACATATTCCATACAAATTGGTGCTGCACTGTAGGACAAAGAAGATTGTCCTGCTACAGTAGTAGTAGTAGTCCTTATTTACATACGTCACCCTTCCGTAAAGGCTCAGGGTGCCATTACAATAATATAGGGCAGCAATCAAAACTTAATATCAACTTATACATCCCGACTGAGATCATACAATAACAGAACATTTCAACAAATAGATAAATAAATAAAAATGATGCTGAAAGGGTGACGGTGTTATCAGATATTCACCCCAAATGTCTGCTCAAATAAAAAAATAGTTTTCAAGCCCCGTTTAAAGGCCTTCACCGAGGGGTACTGCTTTATAGCTCTGGGCAAGGAATTCTAGAGGGCTGGGCCTACAACTTCAAAAGCTCAGTCCGCTGAGGTCTTCAGTCATTCTCTAGGAACTACCAGGAGGCCCTCCTCAGATGTCTAGAGAGGGCACACAGGTATACGAGGGTGAAGGAGCTCTATCTGGTAGCCCTGGCACAGCCCATGTAGGGCATTATGAGTTAGTGGTCCCATTTTAAAGGAGATACACCATTTTTCTGACAGCCAGGGCACATCACACAACACCAAGGAGACATATATGATCATGAAAGGCCCATCAGTAACCAAGCAGCTGCAATCTGCAACAGTTGCAGGTGCTGCAGAGAACCTCCATTGACTCCAAGGTAGAGAGTGCTGCAATAATCAAGCCTCAAAGTGACAAACAAATGAACCCATGTGGCAAGATCAACAGGAGGGATAAGGGATTTAATCTCGTTGATGATACACAGATAGAAAAAGTAATTCCAGACTACTGTCAGCACTTGAGCCTCTGGTGTCAGCCCCTTGTCCAGAATGACTCCCAGATTTTTTCCTTAGTGGCAGCTAAATGCCTGGCGGGGCCAAGACTGTTATGTACCCCCCGCCCCACAGCCCTGCTGAATCACTTGAAGTAAATTGTCTCTGTTTTTTTGTTTTAATTCTTATTTTTGCCACCAGCACCCATAGCCCCATGAACAGGATCGCCTAACCTGTTGACCCAATCCCTCACCCATGGAAGCCCCCGCCCCCACCAAGTGGGGCCACTGAAGTGGAAGCAGAGTGATTAGAGCGTCAGGCACCAGGCTGGCTCATATGCGGGGACTGGCAATTTTTTCCGGTACTGTGCCCCTGGAGCTGGAAATGTGCAATGATGTCAGCAGTTAGACATCCATCCCAGCTTCACTCCATGTTTCAGCATGATGCCCTGTCCCCCAGCCTCTGTCAGGGAGCAATAGATGCTGGCACCAAGAAACACCCCCTACCTGGAGAAGGAGAGCAGTCTCCCAGATGCTCAATCCTTCTCCTCCCCTGCCAACCCCTGGCGGCCCATGCCCATTCCCGAACACTGGTTACCAGTATGGTGTGAGGTGTGGCATCCAGCACCTCAACCCTCAGTGCCACCTGGCTGGCAATATTCTCTGGTTTTAGTCTCAGTCAGTTTGATGACATCCAGTATTGGATATCAGCCAGGCACTTGTTAAGTACATCAGCCATACCCGATTTCCCAGGTGAAAAGGACATGTGAAGCTGGTACAGTAGCATCATCCCCTGGGTCTGTGTGGTGGCTGCTTGTGTTTGTCTGTGTCTGTAGCTTAGTTTTTGTGGATTTACATGTTTTTCTGCTTGTGGTAACTATACCATTCTTGCTCACTACATCCGTGAAAGTCTCCTGGACTGGATTTCTACAAAAAAATCATCATCAGGTATCTTTATTTTCACTTTAAAATCAACTTTTTGGAAGCTATCCCAAGCAAAACACAAGCGAAGCAACTACATCTGACAACCTTGGTGACTCTGGGTCCTGCTGGAATCCACACTTTCATCTGACCTGCTTCATGATCTGTATGTGGGCTTTTCAGCAACCTGTTTGAATGACAAAGAAGCATACAGACAAAGGGATTTCATCCTGCATATATGTGAAGCAAGTTAATCACCTTCAGGAATTTTAACATTTCAGTGACTCTGGACCTCAGCTGTTGATCATTCTTTTTGGCTTTTGACTTAACCACCAGGTACCTATCTGCAAGCGACTGGGTACAACTGACAAGCTACAACAAGGATAAATGGGCATATCATCCTCTATTACTAACAATCTCCTTGCTCTGGGTCCCTAGACGCCTGCACTGGTCCAAGCCGCATAAGCCTCAGAAGTGTAATTCAATTGACTACAAAGTACAGTAACTGTCTCTTAAACTCCTCCTCCTCTTGATATCAGGAAGTGTCCACTCAAATCCTGGCCCTGTCTCCTACAGTACAACAAAGCCTGCCAAAATGGAGGGGGGGCTCAAAATTGCTACCTTAAACATCTGCAGTCTCCTCCCAAAACTGGCCTTCCTTCAAATCTTTGCCAGCCAACACAACCCGGATATCCTTGCCATCATCGAAACTTGGCTGACACCTAATACTCCGGATCATGCCATCTCTATACAAGGCTACAAGATATTCAGGCTAGATAGGACCTCAAAAGGGTGGTGGATGTGCAATCTACATAAAGGACTACCTCACCTGTCTCCCTGGTTCTTATCCCACCACAGAAACCTCAGTGCAACTCCTCCCTATCAAGATACTACTTGGTGCCCAAAACAAAGTCCTCACGATTGCTGCTGTCTATATCCCACCAAAAGATCCTGATTCCGGCCTACAGGCTGTCCTCGAGTTCGTAAGTACACAACCTTCTGACATCGAACTCCTTCTCCTTGGGGACTTTAATATGAATTGGCTTGCTCCTGATGCAGGTTCAAATAAAGATGTCATCCTAGCAGCAAATTTAACACAAGTGGTAAACTCCCCTACCAGGAAAAACTACAAATCAGGGACCAGCACCCTCATTGACTGGATCCTTACCAGCCACCCTACCCGTATAACCAATGTAAGTGTTCTCCCTGACTCGCTCAGTGATCACTCTCCAATAATATGTACCTGGACAAATAAGTTTCGTAAGCCGCCTCCAAAAACCATCTATAGCAGAGTCCTACCTTATGGCAACCTTACTCATCTCAAGACCTGTCTCAGGCAGATAGACTGGTCCTTGATTTACAAAACTCAAGATGTTGACCTAGCCCTTGATTACTTTATTACTACTTTCAACACTGCCTGTGACACCTATGCACCAGTAAAAAAGTGCAAAATCAAGCACTCACAATTCCCTGGCTCACGGCAAAGCTATTGGCACAACTCAAAGTAGGGATCACCTCTGGGCCACTGCAAGAGCTACTGGCACTCTGTCAGACATTCAAAAGTATAAACAGGCTCGCAACCACTGTACTAAACAGATCCGCTTGATGAAGAGCTCCTACTTCAAAAATGCCCTCTCCAACTCCTGGGGCAAAGGGAAATCCTTCTGGAACAACATAAAGAATATCATGGGTCAGCAGTCCAAATACTTTCTTACAATAATGAATGTGGATGGAACCACTACATTAGACCCAGAGATCATTGCAAACACCCTAAATGATACCTTCACGGACCTTAGTGGTGTCCTCTCATCTGATTTCTTTACTGATGCTGACCCTCCAATTTCTACTTCTACTACTGCCTCTCCAACCAAACCACCCTTCCATTTCAAACTAGTAAAGGCACATGAAGTCTATAAATATGTAAAGAAGGCCATTTCTAAGTCCCGAGCAAGCAGCGACACTATTGACCTTAAACTTCTGTCCCTCACTCTGGAGGAAGTACTGCTCCCCCTCACAAAAATTTTCAATCTCTCCCTCTGCTACAGCCAATTCCCTAGGAAATGGAAGGCTGCAGTTGTCACTCCAGTGCACAAAAGTGGTGATAAGTCACTGCCTGGTAACTATCGCCCGATATCAATACTACCACCTCTCTCTAAGGCCCTTGAACGCTTGGTAGCGGACCAACTTTCAGACTACCTGGAAAAGCACAACATCCTATGCACTCAGCAGCATGGATTTAGGAAAGGCACAGCACATCGACTGCCCTACTTGAATTCTTAGGAGCAATCCACAATGCCATGGACAAAGAAACCTAACTGGAGCAGTCTACATTGACTTAACCAAGGCATTTGATACAGTTCACCATGGCCTACTTATCAAACAACTTCTATCCCTAGGGCTCTCTTGCAGGGTCCTGGTGACTGGGTAAAAATTACCTTGCTCAGCGCTCTCAATCTGTAAAAGTAGCTGGAGTTCTCTCAGACTCAAAACCGTTCACTCAGGAGTTCCCCAGGGATCCATCCTGGGCCCCCTCCTTTTCAGCCTTTTCCTAAACTCCCTCCCCAAATCCTGCCCTGAACAACTAATCCTCTATGCCGATGATGCAGTGATTCTTGCCACTCATAAAGATCCGAACCTCTTACGCCTCAACCTTCAGCATGCTTTTTCCAAAGTTGAGATGTGGTTCCTTGAACATAAGCTGGTTCTAACCCAC
Source organism: Neoceratodus forsteri (assembly GCA_016271365.2). Taxonomy (NCBI): domain Eukaryota; kingdom Metazoa; phylum Chordata; order Ceratodontiformes; family Ceratodontidae; genus Neoceratodus; species Neoceratodus forsteri. Next base: position 84,856,437 of record CM057453.1, read on the forward strand.
AAAAAACTAAATCCATGCTCTTCTCTAACCCGCAAAACAAGAAACGGCAAGTCCCACTCACCATTAATACATACCTGGGAAATACCCTTGAACAAGTGCCAATTTTCAAATATCTTGGAATCAACTTTGATCAAGGCCTAACCTTTGCAACTCACATTGATAGTACAGCAAAAACTATTAATCAGCGAATTGGGGTTCTGTATCGGAACCAACAGCTTCTTACCCATTCTGCACTGAGAACTGCCATCCAATCTTCTATCATCTCAGTCGTTGACTATGGCTTACTTATATATGGATCTGCCACTACTACAGCACTTAGTCACATTACAACATCCCTAAATAAGGCCTGTCGGCTGCTCACTGGTGCACATCGACGTACCCACACATGTGAACTCTATGCTGACTCAGGTTGGTTGCAACTCTCAAACCGGATAAAAGTACCTTACCTGCCTGATGGCGAAAATGCACTCTGGGCCTCACTCCACCCTATATCCAAGACCTGTTATGCCTGAGCACTAGCACCCATTTTACCAGAAGATCAGAACACCAGCCTCTCCAAGTCCCCGATGCCGACTTCCTCAGGGACAAAGATCATTTGCCTATCGTGTCTCCCCAGCTGGCTAAATGCCCTCAGCACTCATATTACTGCCTCCACCTCGGTAGGTATTTTCAAATCAAGGCTTTTCTCTCACCTTGCCACCTCCAGCTCCTGTGACTGCCCTGATTAAACCTCCTATTTTCTCACTACCCACCCTGTTCCGTTATTTGACAAAGACATGTTTGGGAAACCTTTTCTCCTGCTATTGTCTGCTCCCCACACCTTTCACTTAACCTCTCTGCTCTGGACTTTTTCCCTATTTGTTTCTCCTAATCTGGCATGACCTCTTTCTTGTAATAATAATGTGATTATTGATATCTCATGTCCTTTTGCACAAGTGATTTGATATGTATTTGTATATGTTTTCTTGCTCTTGACACAACACAAATTGTTGTGTTATCGATGTAACCTTTTGTACTGTACCTAATTGATGTGGAACCTTTGTAAAAGAGCCTCTGGCTCAAAGGTAGTAATTCCTAGAACAATAAACTAAACTAAACTAAATGAAACCCATGCCCATACTACATAATGATCTCACCCAGTGGCAGCATTTAAACCATGAACAACATGGGTGACTGAACAGAACCTTGGAGTACACTGGAGGACAGAGCCATCAGGCATGAGAAGAACATCCCAACACTGCCCTCTGAGTACTGTCCCTAAGATAGGACTCGAGCCAGCATATGACTTTGCCAGGAAGCCATGCATATTCCCTTAACTGGTCCAAAAGCAGCCCATGTTTCATGGTGACAAACACTGATGAGAGATCAAGAACTTACCATTCTTCTGTACCTCTTGCCCTAAGCAGGTCATTGTGCACCCTAACTAGTGCAGTCCCTGTGCTATGCCTGGACCTGAAATCCAGACAGGAGATGCTCAGAGATGTCAAAGACTGTGAGATGTGCCACAGGCTGAAGTGCAACAACCTTCTCAATAACCTTTCCCAAAAAAGAAGGGAGGTTAGAGATGGGTCAGTAATTCACCAGGACGTCTAGGTCCAAAGATGGCTTCTTCAGAAGAGGTTTTACAAGTGCACTTTTCAGCACCACTGGGAACACCCCCATGTACAAGGAGCACCAGATAATCTAGGCAAACACTGGGTCCAGATGTCTGCCACAACGCATGAGTAATCATGTCAGGTCTGGATCCAGATTACAAAATGTTGGCCGCAGCTCCTCTGAGATCACCTCACACACCACTTCCATTGTCACTGGAATCCAACAGTGGAAGCTTTCATAAGAGAAAGTTTGAGGAAAATTTAAAACAAAATTAGACTATGAGAGACAAACTGTTTACTTAGAGAATTAGAGATCACACTCTTTAAGATTTTGTAGACATCGCAACACAGTACAGCCTTGAAAGTTTACTAAACAGAAAGCTAACCCAGTTTATTTAAGGCATCACACTAATGTGCCCGATGGGGTTCCAATAATGCAAGTTTCCTAATCTTTGACAATAGGAGAAATTTTCTAGATAGCGTGAAAGGACCTATGTCTGTCACTATACCACTGTAATTCAAGACTGGCAGCAAATTTAGCCCTGCAGGTGTTTTTTTAAATCATTTTAAATTCTATAGTGGGTACACTTTTTTGAATGTTGTTTATTAATAATTTGATCTAGGTGGGATCCATAACATAACGTAAAGTCTAAGATCACACCAAGATATTTAAAGGTCTATATATTCTCAAGTGAAGAAAAATCATTGGTGAGTACTTTTTAATCATCAGCACAACATTTGATCTTCAGCATAGTACCAAAAAAACACAGTCTTAGTTTTAAATTTATTTTTGGCCAAGTTATTCAAACCTAACCATACTTGTAGCTTCCCAAAATCTTGTGAAAGAATAGCATTAATGCTATCTACTCATATTTTGTGGTAAAACACCAATGCATTGTCATCATAAAATAAAAGTTCTGAATCATAGATAACCTTTGTTAAAGGGTCAATAAAGTGGGCCAAAATTTGGAACCTTGAGTACTTCATGCTGAATTATTTTTATTTAGGATGGAGGGGGCAAGTGTAAATATGTATCAAAGCATTTTATTCAATTTGTTAGTTGTGTTTGTTAAATTTTGACCATTGATGTAATTAGGATATAAGAAAAATGTATGAACATAAGAACATATGAAATTGGCAGCAGAACAGGCCTCCTGGTCTACTGAGTCTGCCCGAGTGTGCAGCTAGCACCTCATCTTGCAGCTGCCCCATCTGCCCCCCCTTCCCAGTTGTAGTTGTAGTTTTTGTGGTTTTATGACTAATGTGTGCTTCTTGAAAATATATGTAAACTTCAACCAGCACTGTTTGTGTATGGTTGCAATATTAACAATAAATCAATCTAAAAAAAGAACTCATGGAGAACAATCTCTAAATTTAACACTTTGGTATCTTTTATTCAGATAGTCTGAGATTCAAGCCAATGAGGACTGCCCAATGCCTAGTTTTTCTAGAGGGTTTATAAGAAGGGGATGTTCAACAAGGTTAAATGCCTTGGTTCAGTCAATACTGTAGATGCAGCACCAGTAAGATTTCTATCTTCCATAGCTCTATGCACTGTCTGTGAACCTAACCAAAGAGTCTCCATACCATGTCCCCTTCTCAACCCATGTTTTTCTAAATACTCAGACAGCTGAAAATAGACTATTTTATCTTGAATGTTTGATTAAGCTGAGAGGCTTGATGTCAGTCTATAATTTTTAAAGTCCAGCACAGACCCCACCTTACAAACAGGAATTACATGTGAATGCTTCAATATTGTAGGCACATGCCGCAGAGAAAAGGATAAATGAAAAATTATTCTAACAGGAAATGCATTCTCAATGACAACAATCTAGAAATTATCCCCCCCCACACACACACATTTATCATGTTTAATCTTTTTAAGAAGTTCATGTCCTTCATATCTAGATACTGTTTTTAAAATAGAAGTGAGGCCTATTTAAAACCAAAAGGGGTTGTCGAATGTCCTTTTAACCCAAAGCAATATCTTTCCAAGTCTGTAAATGAGTTAAATTCATTTGCAGTTGTTAATGAACAGATTATGACTGCATCATCTTTATGCATGTAAGAATATGTTCATACTGAAGGATTCAGTAGAGATTTTACAGAACTCCAGAACTCTTGACTTTTTGGAGATTAGACAAGTTCTCATTCTGTCGTCTCTTGAAAAATCATACTTGGTTATCTTTATTTTTGTTTTACACTGATTTCTTTTGTAAGATAACATACAGATATAGATTAGTTGCCAAATTGGTCCTTGTAAGAACAGATCCAGAAGCAAATGGTTTGATACCTTCTTTTCTTAGATCTACATAGATGTTACAAAAGGAAAACAATGTCTAAGCTTTCGAACCAGCCAAGTCATTCCTTGGAGACTTATGTTTTGCTTCTGGATTTATTTTGTAATGATATGAATTTAAATCTAACAGTGATTTTCTTTTTTTGTATTCAGACTATACCTCTCTCTCATTTTCTCTCTCTCTTTCTTTAATCTAAAAGGGTTTGCATTTAACCACCTCAAATCTCATCACTCACTTTTTTTTGTTTTGTACCTTGAGAGCATGTACATCAATTACTTTTGACAATACTGTAACAAAGAAGTACTGCAGAAAATTAACATTTGGGATGACTTTTAAATAAGACTAGAAAACCCCTGTAGGAATTCTGTAGCATCATACCTTGTATTGGAGCTTGCACCACATTTTATGAAAGAAATAGCCCAAATTAGGTCTCTAACCTATGGGCTAAAAAAATCTCTTTCTGAATATTATCACTTTCTGTTTTTATGCCTCTTAGAAAAAATAATTGGAATAACAGATGTTTCAAGCCAGAATTGCTGCGTTTTGTTAAAAAGACAGTAAATAAAAGTGAGTTAGGATATCAGTGGAAAGATCCTTTATTTAAATTTTTAAGGAAAGCAACGCATATGTAAAAGGCAGGATCATAAATGTAACAAAGCAAAATGATATGCAAAGTGCAAATACTCTTCCATGTACAACCTATGATTAGCCAAAACAAAACCTGTGCACAAATGTGAAGTTTATGCTATCAATAAGACAAAATGTGGTGTGGGTTGTGCTGGAATTACCCATGGTTATGGGTACTGGAGCCACAAGACAAAGTCAAGGGGCTTCAACCACCCATACCGATGGTTTATTCTAGTACAACATGGAAAACCTGTTACTTGGTATTCGGACAGATGAGGGAGGATTGAATGTACCAAGGACATCTATTCTTCCTCTGGGAAGTGGCACACTGAGTCACATTATTTGTCTGCTACCCAGCCGAGATTGGGCAGCAGCACAGCAGGACCAGCAGACGTGGGCAGAAGGCACAATGACGCATCCCATGTGTGCATCAAGACACATGTGTGCAATTAGATCATATGTAGCTCACAGTGGGTGACAAATGGGGGCAACCATCCCATCTTGATCAGCATCCAATGCAGGCCCCTCACAACCCGACATTTGCATGCCACCTGCCAAACATGAATCTGAGTAAGCAGTGATTAACACATAATTCCATGAGATTGGTTGGTGGTGGAGCTGGGGGATGCCACTGGGACCAGGGATGCAAGTTATCTATTAGAACTGGACCACTGGTGCAGTGGTAGGGCTACTGATCACTATGCCAGCAACCCAGTTTTGGAAATGAGTCCGGTATGTCTAAGGGAAGGGGACTTAAGTGCACAACAAAAATTCTCCTCCTCCTCTGTGGAATTCTCAACACCTGTATCCTTAGGAATTGGAAGAACATAAGGTGGAAACCCCTGGAGTAAGGCAGAACAATACCAGCACACTCAGGCTTCACTGAAATCTACAACCCCCCAGCCTCCCACATTTCATAGTACTGTTGGGGAGGACTTACCTCTGCCCTCACAATGGAATCCATTATGGGGACACCACTTACTCCATATGGAACCCTTATAGTCTGGTTGAGGAGCAGAGAAGGAAACAGGATAGGGAGGTACTGTAGCAAGCAAAAAGGCCAGCACCAGTAACTGGGGATCATGAAACAAACAAAAAATAGATTTATTAGAGGCACAATGTGATGGATATAAATCTATTAGTTCTATGTGCCAGTGTGGATCAAGTGAAACTGAAGGTCTTAAATATGTATTGTTATTTTGTAGCTGGTATAAAAATGAGAGAACAGAATGGCTAGGAGAATTTCTGGAAAAAATGTACTTAACCTCTGAAGAAATTGTAAAACATATAAATAACTGTAAATCAGAAGAGATTCTGAACCAGATTAATAACTACAGTATTGGCAGGTGTGTGTAAATATAAGAATGAAAATAATACATACCAAATTAAAAGCATTAATAATTAGCTGCCATAATCAAGGTTATCTTCTTAAGAACAACACATTGTATGAGACATACAGTATAATACATTTTGGCACCTTAGCTAATACAGCAGTTCATTCAGCAATGATTCACTTTGTCTGATATAGCAGTTGTTAGCATATGCATCTCTTAAGTGTACAAAAACACTTATGGTTGACAAAAAGCATTAAATACTACATTAGAAACGTAGTATTACTATTTTAAGAAATCTTTATGGAATGGAAGATTTTTCATTAAAATATTTTAAGAAAAGTATTTTCATTTTTATTGTTAACAGATATGTTGTGTAATAATTGTTTTAAGTCAAATAATAAATAAAATAGAACAAGGTATACTTCAAAAGTAACATGGTAATACAAGGTTGTATTCGACTCTAGCTTCATCATGGCTCTCCCCTGCTTCATAAACAGGTATGAATAAGTATGTTGTGCAAACATTTAATAGGCCCATAAAAGCCTTGATCAGAGAATAGCACTTTGTTTTTGGAAACTGAGCTGCAGAAAACACTGGAGTGAAAACCATTATCCCACATTTTTAAACTAGGTTTTGACTTTATGCTGGCATAGTAAATAAACATACTTGCTTACAGGCTACAGCAAGCAGCAAAACCATTTGTTCTAATTTGAGGCAAGATCAAACAGAAATTAAAAAGTTTATGGTAAAGAAAATCAGTACTGTTACAAGAAAAACGTATTCATGTGTTCACAGATAATAGGCCTCTTGTATCAAAAATTCTGTAGCTCCACTAGCTCTTATTAAAAACATGAATGGTGAATTAATCTTGTAGTTGTTCTTATTGTAAGACAGGATTATAAAGCATGACTGTTAGATTTGCTTCCTTCATGCCCTGCTTTTTCAACATTTCTCAGATTATTCTTTAGAGGGAACATAAGCAAGGTTGTTTACAATGTTTAATTTTTTTTAATATAATTGCGAATTTGGCTTTGTGTGAAGTCTGTTTTATGTTCCTAGTTAGCTATAGGGAAAGAAAAAAACTGTGATTCGTGTTGCGTACATAGTGAAATTTGTGCAAGTGCGACAAATTGCATAGTGCACACCATGCATATGCTACACATAGTGCTTAATGGTCAATTTTGCTGCAATTTAAGAACAGATATTAAAATCATAACACTCCCAGCACCAGTGTATTGTTTTGTGTTTTTGTAAGAGCTTATGTCACTGTGTTCTGCCTTATGGAAGTCTTCAGCTCAAGGTTTGTCTGTTTGCAGATGACACCAAGATCTGCAACAGAGTAGACGATCCAGATGGGGTAGGCAGAATGAGAAGAGATCTGGATAAACTGGCAAAATGGTTGGAAGAGTGGCAACTGGGGTTTAATGCAAAGAAGTGCAAGATCATGCACATAGGGAAGAGAAACCCTGAAGCCACCAATAGGTTGAGAGGGGAGTTGCTGGCAGTCACAGGGGAAGAAAGAGACTTGGGCATTATCATCATCACAGATGACTTGGAATCATTCAAGCAGACCACTAAAACAGTAGGTAAGGCTAGGGGGATGTTGGGGAGTATTAGTAGGGGTATCACAAGTTGTAAGAGGGAGGTAATAATCCCTCTTTACAAGACACTGGTTAGGCCCCATCTGGAGCCCTGTGTGCAGTACTGGAGGCACACCTTTACAAATACATTAACTAAATTGAGGCAGCCCAGAGAAGGACAACCAAAATGGTGCAGGGACTGCATCAGAAAACATATGAGGACAGATTAATGGAACTGAATATATATATATATATAACATGGAGCAAAGGAGGGAGAGCGGTGATATGATTGAAACATTCAAACACCTTAATGGCATTAACAAGGTGAAAGAGTCTAACATGTTTCAATATAAGAAAAATAACAGGACAAGAGGACATAGCAAGAGATTAGAGGGAGGCTGATTAATGGGTAATGTGAGGAAGTTCTTTTTCACAGAAAGGGCGGTGGATGTATGGAATGGCCTACCTCAGGAAGTGGTGGATGTGAATACAGTGCAGCGCTTCAAACAGGCATGGGCTAGGCATAAGGGAGCAATACAGATAAGTATGAATAGATAGGCCATTGACAGAACAAATGACAATGGCACATTCATAAGGCAGAAAAAGAAATGGGCAGACTGGATGGGCCTTGTGGTCTTTATCTGCCGTCAACTTCTATGTTTCTATGTTTTTATGTTTCTATGATGTCTCTGGTTTCTGGAGCTGCTAAGGAATGATAAAAATTAATATTTGATGGGGAAAAGCCTACACTGATATGAGTCACTAAATATGGAAAAATAGTCCTATTTCAAAACAAAAACACAAAATATTTCACTGGAGTAATAAAACAGACATCACGGAGACTTCCCATGCAGCTTCTGGGCATATGACAGCATAACTATTGAGCTCTCAGTCCAGTCCCCTTCTAAACTCTTTAAACTAGCCATACCATTGGTGATTTCAGCAGATTTTACATAAAAGAACTTTATGGCTACCTGCAATTTGCAAGGGGGACCCAATAGATTTGCTGCAATTCACCCTGAAACAGAGAATTCAGACGGGGACGCGACCGACTCTGGGGCCTTCATGCTCTCCCTCCAGGCACACCAAACTAAGCGTTGCAGAAGAAACAGACTGAAAACTACGTAACCAGCCAAAATGGAATCTAAATTAGATAAAATACTTCAGGAATTACAAGAGTTTAAGTCAGACTTTAAATCCTTTAAACAAACTCCAGAATCCTTTTGAGGAGAACTTACAGAATTACAGTCTACTGTATCCTCTCTAGACCAGCGCTCTCTGGAGCAGGTTTCATAGAAACATAGAAACATAGAAGTTGACGGCAGATAAGGACCGCAAGGCCCATCCAGTCTGCCCATCCAGTCTACCCATCCAGTCTACCATCTCTTAGCTGCAGGACACTCTGAACCAAGTTGCTCTTCTCTACCAACTCACAGTCATCAGACAGGAGGATGCTGAAAACCGTAGCCACCGTAAAAACATCCACTTATACGGCATCCCCGAAAATAGTGAAGGATTGATCCTACTCAGCTTTACAGAAACCCCCCTATGGGAGGCCCTCGAGTTGGATTCAGACTTCAATTTTGAAAATGAGAGACTACACAGAGCCTTTGGCCCAAAACCTACTCAAGCCTCAGCACGCCCCCTGCCCTTAATCATCTGATTTCTCAGTTACCAAACAAAATAATTAATTCTGAGGCAGGCCTGGGCAAAATCAAGCATTTTCTTTGGGGATTCATAAATTTTCATTGATAATGACTATGCTCCCTCCATGATGCAGAAAAGACGGGCGTACATTCCCCTTTTCCCCTTTCTCAGACACCAAAACCTTAAATTCAGAACTCCATACCCTAGCATGCTTGTGATCCAGTTTCCCTAGGGACAACAATCTTATGACTCCATGGAAACAGCCTGTATGGATCTCAAAAAATGAGGATTCACCCTACCAGCTTCAATCCATCCATCTCAGAGAGCGTTGGAGGATAAAAGTCTTCTTAAAGTGATTTCCCCCAGGCAACTTCCAGATCAACAGGCTACCATCGACTCTGTCAAGAAAATGTTGGCTCGATTTTCCAGATGAAACGGATGAAATTCGTCAGGTTAAGGTCAATTGGTGCTCAGTGAGTAGCTTGGTGACTGGGGTGGGGCAGAGGGCCTGCTCTGCAGAGCTCATGCCTTACAGGATCTAAGTGAGGGGAGTTATTACAAAACCCCCAGCTTGAGTTTGTTCCTTGCAATTATATAGCTCTGGAGGTGTCTCTTATTTGGGGGGGCACCTGGGGGTCGGGCCTTGGCCCTTGCCTAGATTTAGCTGCAGCAGTGGGAGGCTCGGTGGGGGGACATTGAGCTCAGACTGGGCTGACTTCTTCATTGGGGGACTGGGTAACAAGGGTGGGCTGAGCCCAACATGTCCTTAATGATTATTTACTGAATTCGATCCCAGCAGGGATGAACTGCTGCCCGGCTGTGCTGAGCGGGAGAATATTGACCTAGCTTGTTATTGCCATGGGGGAAAGGACCCCTTCAACTCTCTCCACATTACGTCCCCGCTAGATAGGGGCTGTATGTAAACCCTGGATGTGGTCAGGGCTGGCAGGCTCAGGGCGGCTGTGTTAAGCCACTCGGACCCAGAAACCTACCAGAAATAGGGTTATGTCTCACAAATTAGATGGCTTTACTGCACTAGCCCACTAGATAGGGTGCAGTGGATGGGTCTTCCCGGCCCGGGGTGGCCAGGCAGCAGCAGAGGATTCTGATATTTGAGGGATCCACAGGAGAACTCAGTCAGTCACTTTAAAAAATTAAGGATTGAATATACTATGGTTGAGAAAGCTCATGCCCTGTCTTCCCCACTCCCTGAATAGAGACAGTACCGGTATACTAGGCCCAAGATGGGGCTTCGTCCCCCACTCATTCTTTCACGCTGACCTGTTAAAGGCATAAATGACTGGCTGAGTGGGGATCAGGGCCTGGCCCCTCAGGTGGCTCTTTCCCTACTGGAGTTGTCCTCTTTTGTATTTAGTGGGGTGTGGGCATGCGGGGCTGCCCTTGGTCCCTCTCGACCCTCTGCCAGCTCTCAGCTGCATTTCAGCAATATTTTCCCCTCTAACCTAACAGATTTGGGAATGACCTCTCTGTAAGACCATCCCCCAGACACAGGGTGCTTGGAACTACACCACATCCACACTGCTTACATGGGCCTACCAGGGTTCTTGGAACTAAGACTGGCAAATAACTTTCAGAAGCGACCCTAAAAATACTCGGAAGGGGAAGCCTTCCTTAGGTTTCCTTATCATGAAGATCATCTTCCCTTTTCAAATAACTGTGGTTAAGTTATCTGAGTTCAATGATGGTGGACACGGACTGAGACTATAGGCTGAGCTCGATTTTCAGCTTGATAGACAAAGCCACAGAAAGACATACCCGACAGCATGTTCTTTGAAAATTTAAGGCAAAACATCATTTAGTCTCTCCCTCATTTCAGCCTGGAGACCTCATAGAGGATGGGCCACCAAATTTTTTTTTATATATATCCCCTTTCTCATTTGACTAACCACCATTCATACAAGAAGAGGCGGACCCACCAGTCTCTATTCTCCTCCCCGCACCTTTATCCCTACTGTCGGGGGGGGAAGGCCATAGCTCAATTACTCCACCTCTGAACTCAAACCACAATGGAACTGCATCTTCTTTCCCCTTCCTTCATACTTCCTCCACCACCTTTTCTTTTGTTTTGCATTCCCTGATATTGGTTTACCTTGACTTTGTCCTTCCTCCTCACAGAGTTAGAGACAGAAGTTTCCCCAGGACCCCATGTCACTTCGCTGCTTGGGAGTCCACACATGGATGGTCAGATGACCAGTTCCAAATGTCTGCTCACTCTGAGCATTCATGGTTGGAAGTAAAACCCCCCACAACAGGGGATTGTATATAGTTTTCCCTATCCCTCATATGGTAGTTATATATATTGGTATGCCTAGTTTGCATACAGGTTATTCCCCAGTTTCATTGCACCCAACTTTTTGGTTATTAACCTTGGACCACAGTACGCATGAATATTGCAAAGATTTCGGATATCAGCACCAGTACAGGACAGGAAGTCAAAACTGTTGTTTATTGAGAGGGTGTGATCCGGGGAACCTGGGAGACCAGAAATAGATTAGATAATAGCTAGATATGCAGAATCCTTTTAAAATTATATCTCATAATGTAAACAGACCGGCTGGTCGCATTAAGAGAGATCGTACAATTCGAGCAATTAGAAAACTAAATCCAGATATTCTCCTTTTGCAAGAAACTCATCTCTCCTCTACTGAGCACCAAATGTTGCTCAGATTTGGTTTCTCAAACCTAGTTGAGTCTTCCTATCAGAGGGGCAGGAGAAGGGGATCGGTGATTCTGATCCCAAAATGATCAAAACTCCAGCTCATTGACCAGTACTCGAATGGAGAGGGCAGATTGGTGTTGGCAGTAGTTAAAATGAATTAACAGATTCTAACTGTCTGCAGTGTTTATATTCCATCAGGCTCAGATGCCTCAGCCATACAATGTCTGGTGGATGTCATCCTGACCAGGCAGCAGGGAATCTTAATCATTGGAGGGGATTTAAACTGCCAGCTAAATCCCTCGCTTAATTCATCAGCTATGTGCCCTTCCCCACAATCTTCTGGGCAGAAGCACTTAAGGCATCTACTTCATGATGTGGGGTTAGTGGACGTATGGAGGCAACTTCATCCCTCATATAGAAAATTCACTTGTTACTCCAATGCTTTTAAACACTATTCTAGATTGGACTACTTCTGTTTAGGCAAGGAACATATTGATTTGTTACAGGCAGTGGATATCCTTAATATCTGCCTATCTGATCAATCAATCAATCAATCAATCAATCAAAATCTTTATTTAGTCAGGCGAACATCATTGAGCATAGCTCATTTGCAAGATGGACCTGAGTGGTCATACAAATAATAGTACAAGAGTTTTTACAAGGACATGAAAATAGCATAACATTAGTACAATGAAATAAAAAGAGAATATACAAAATTTACATATATACAAGGCACAGTAAATATAACTTAACCTGTAAAAATGAAGAGGATAATAGATATAGCAGTGATAATGAATGAATAATAGGGCTTTTGTTGGCTTTTATATGAGTGTGGTAGCTGACTGGATAATAGAGGGAACTAACATAATGGATTACAGAAGGGGGGGTGAGGGTTGGATGGGAGACTAGGCCTTGTGGAAGCAGTTGCACAACTCTGGGAATAGGGCGGTGAATAATCTTTTGAAGGATGATAAGGGTAAGAGGGTATTTAGATTCATAGATTTTTGGAGTGAGTTCCAAGTGACTGCTAGGGAATAGCTGATAGCAGCCCTCCCAAACCGGGTGCAGGTATTGGGAACCTTTAGCATGATGAGCTTACTGATCCTTAAGGTATATGGCCTAGATGTGATTCGGGTGAAACAGTCTGTAATATAGGAGGGGAGTTTGCCTGATAAAGCTTTAAAGATCCAGATTGCAGCATTCCTTTTTCTTCTGTGTTGTAGGGATGACCTATTAACTGCCATGTAAAGAGACAATGATGGGTGCTGGAGGGAAGGTCTGTGATAAATCTGATGGTTCTATGATACAGGGTGTCCAGCTTATTTAAGAGGAGAGTGAGCAATGGCCGTAGAAAGTCAGCATAGTCAATGAGGGATAGGAATGATGCCTGGATTAGTCTTTGTTTGGAGTCTCTGGTAAGGTAGTGTTTTATTCTGAAAAATAGGCCAAGCCTTTGTCTCAACTTTTTAGTAGCTCTTCAATATGGACAGAGTAATCAAACTTACTGTCAATCCAGACTCCAAGATATTTGAATTTATCCACAAATTCCAGCTTCTCTCCATATAAGGTGGATAATTGTGGGGTGATGAATGATGGGAAATGGCAGAGCAATTCTTTGTGCAAAAGAACATAGCTTTGTTTTCTTGGCATTTAGAAGTAATTTTTTTTCCAATAGGTTGTGTTGTAGGATGGAGAATTCTGACTGTAGCAGATCACAGGCTTTTGATAATGAGGGATTGCTGACATATAATACAGTATCATCAGCAAACAGATGAATGTTAGAATGAAAGAGGTTGGCATCGATATTATTAACATAAATGGCAAAGAGGATGGGGCCTAGAATAGAGCCTTGCGGTACACCTCTTAGCAGTGGTTTAGAGGTGGATAGGTAATTTTCATTTTTTACCAATTGTGACCTTCCAGAGAGATAGCACCTAAACCAATTGAGTGAGAGTGAATCAAGGCCTAGAGAGCTAAGAGAGGAGATTAATGATTCATGATCCACTGTATCAAATGCTTTACTCAAATCCAGGAACACAGCACAGGTACTATTCTTCTTATCCAAGACAGTCTGCCAATCATTAATTACTTTGGCTAGGGCAGAGATGGTGCTATGCATTGATCTAAATCCAGATTGTGCTGGATTTAGGAGGTTGTTGGTGTCCAGATAGGCCCTTAACTGTGAATTTACTAATTTTCAAGCATCTTGGATAGTACCGGTGGATGGAAATGGGTCTGTAATTGTTAAGGTCCATGGGATCACCTGATTTAAGTAGTGGAACTACTTGAGCTGTTTTCCCAAATGGAGGGTATGGAACCAGTAGCTAGGGAAAGATTGAAGAGGTGAGTGAGGGGGGCAGATAAGGCGTGTAATGCTATTTTAAGAAAATAGGGATCCAGGGAGTCTGCACCTGCACTCTTTGAAGTATCTAAATTAGATAGGAGGTCTTCTACTTCTTTCAAGGATGTTGGTTTGAAGGAAAATGTTGAAGCAGCCTTTTGTCCCACAGTGGATTGAAGGTTTAATGATGATCTCAAGAGATTTGCAGGTGAGGAGTCAAATGCTAGGCCAGCTGTGGTGAAGTGGTCGTTGAAGGTATTTAACATTTCTTGCTTGTCAGTGATTTCTATGTCATTTAATAGTAGTTTGGAGGGTAAGGCAGGGGTAGAGTTCTGGCCTAGAATTCCCCTTTATAGTACCCCAAAGTCTGGATGGATTAGTGTGGGATGCATCCAATTCAGCTCTGTAATAGGCAGCTTTGGCAATTCTTATTTGTTTTGTGCATGAATTTCTTGCTTTTCTGAATTGAAGCCAGTCTCTAGTATCCTTTGTTTTTCTTGCCTTTTTCCAGAGTTTGTCTCTGGCTAACAAAGCTGATTTAAGGTCAGCAGTGAACCAACGACAAGATTTTACTTTAGATCTGATACTGGTGATTGGTGCATGAATATTGAGGGCATCAGTGATAATGTCCTTTACGATCTGGAGAGCTGTTTCAACCGAGGTTGTAAGGAAAAATCTTGCCAATATGTTGTATTGCACAAATCATGGAGATATCCTGAGATGTTGAAATTCTTTTTTGACCTTTTGAGGAGAAATTTTGCAGGGTTGGATGGCTTGAGTGTATATCTAATGCCAGCTATAGGACAATGATCACTTACATCACTGGGTAGCACTCCTGCATGTGAATATAAGTGAGGCTTGCTTACCAACATAATATCCAGGAGTGAGCTGTTGATGGAATTTTTTAGGTTAATCCTGGTTGGATCTTTGATTAATTGAGTGAATCCATAGTGTCACAGAAGGTTACTATGGGTGCAGATGCATTAGATAACCAGTTCAAATTCAAATCACCAAGGATGATGGTATCTTCAGGGCCTAGATTGAGTATTGATCCTAGGTGGGATAGGAGTTTGAGGCCTGCAGAGGGGGGCCTATAGCAGCCAATCAATTTAAATGAAGACAAGTTCGGAAGGGATATTTTAATTGACAAGCATTCAAATTCCTTTGGTTCGGATGTATTGATGAGGCAGGATGCAGAGATGGTATCCTTAATGTAGATGGCCACCCCACCACCCCTGGAAGGGCGATCTGATCTGAAGAGCTGATAATTGGGAAGGTTTATATCACTGTCTTTTGTTGTAGGTCTGAGCCAAGTTTCAGAGATAATCAGGAAGTCAGGTAGGGTATGTGCAACCCATGCCTGTATTAAGGAGAACTTTTTTAGGAGACTGCAGGCATTGAAGTGAAGGAAACTTAGGCCATTTATGGAGGTTAGATCAGAGGGGGATAAAAAACTTTCAGTGGGGCCAGGATTGATTTCAATAGTACCAATACAGATCAGAAGGAAGAAGATTAGTTTGAGGAGGGCACCAAATGAAAGGGATAGGGAGTGGTCAGAGCATTTCCTCCTCTTCTTGGGGAACCACTGTGTAATGGGTGAGGGTCCTGTTATATAGGTATGGAATTTATCACAAAATAATAATCTGATGGACAGGCATAGTGGGTTAATATAATGCCAGAATGGATGTAAGATACTTGAGAAATGCTGTGGGGATAGAGAGCCTTTTTGTGGGATACCCCAGGGGTTGCAGTGCAAAGATGGCTGGATATAAATAAGGAATTGGTGGGTGTCCACTGGGGATGGCAGGGGTGGGCAGGCCATATTCACTACCTTAATCACCATAACAAGGGTATATCATAAGTGTCATATGGGATTGAGGAAGATGAGAGCTCAGGAGCAAAAGGAAGCAAAGTAGCATTGTGGAGGTAAGGTAGGGGTTAAGTAGAGAGGGAATTAGCTATGGGCGTGGATTAGAGAAATGGCGGGAGAAGGTGCATAAAAGAATCAACCGAGAGGGGAGGCGGGCAAAATTTGCGGCTTTGCCGTGCCTTCCCTGCTTCTCCCGGCCTCCTGGATCCTCGAGTCCGGCTGGCGGACCGCCTGCCCACTGGCGGCTCGGAGCCCTCCGGTCTCTGGATCTCGAGGCTGTGCTGGCTGCAAGGTAGGGAAAGGAGAAGGCAGTGAGCAAGGTACTTTATTGCAGGCAATTTGCAAAAGGTGCTAAAGATCTGAATCTGCACAACAAAGACTGGGAGGGTATGGGGGGTTAGGCACCTAAGCTGCCTAGCCCACAGAACACAAAAAGGCTGTAATCACAAGCTAACAAGATATCAATACAACCCTCAAATCGGGCACATTAAAGAGTAAAACAGCTCTTTTTGGGTGAATTTAAGACTAAAATAAAAATAACAGAAATCCCGGCCAGAATAGTGTTGCAAAAGTCCAGCTAAAGTCTATGGGAAAGGCGCAGCAATCGGAAGCAAGGCAGAGTCAGCGGTCGCTTTCTGATTGGTTTGCGGCTTTGCCCGTACCTTCTGCCTGCTTCTCCCGGCCTCCTGGATCCCTCGGTCGGCTAGACGGATGCCACCGGCCCGCTGGCGGCTCGGAGCCCCTCCAGTCTCTGGATCTCGAGGGCTGTGCCGGCTTCTGCCTGCTTCTCCCGGCCTCCTGGATCCCTCGATTCCGGCTAGACAGATGCATGACCCGCTGGCATGCTCAGGCCCCTCCGGTCTCTGGATCTCGAGGGCTGTGCCGGCTTCTGCCTGCTTCTCCCGGCCTCCTGGATCCCTCGGTCGGCTAGACAGACGCCGCCGGCCCGCTGGCGGCTCGGAGCCTCTCCGGTCTCTGGATCTTGAGGGCTGTGCCGGCTGCAAGGTAGGGGACAGAGGAGAAGGCAGATCATGCCCCAATCACTCTGGAACTTAATATCCAGAAGGATAGGATAAAAACTCAATGGCAGTTTAACCCCTCTCTGCTCAAAGATAAAGAATTTAAAGACCTGCTTGAGAAACATACTCCCGAGATTTTGGGAGATAACTCATTCCCCCAGACCTCACCTCAGATCCTCTGGGATATGCTCAAGGTGGTTATAAGGGGCTATATTATATCCTACTCCTCACACAAAAAGAAACAAGCTGATTTAGCTTTATCAGCTCTGAAGGAGAAACTTAGATTTTTCCAGGAGGCAAATATGCAGGGTGATACTGATCTCTTACCTTTAATAACTCAAACACAGTCCAAAATTCAACAATTACTGAAGGCCAAGACTGAGCAGGCCCTGGCCTGGTTGAGGCAGCGCTACTATGAGGGAGGGGCTCAAGCTTCCAAACTTCTAGTTTATTATCTTCGACATCAAATACAGCAATGCGCTATTTCTAAAATCAAAGATCCCGTAACTGGGCAGACTAAATACTTGACATCGCATATATTAAATGCCTTTAGAAAGCACTATTAGAATCTTTATTCTTCCCCTACTGAGTCGGACCTACAAAAAATCACAACCTTCCTCTCACAGTTTCATCTTTCTGCCCTTTCAGACTCACAACAAGCCCAGTTAATAGCCCTGATCTCAGAATTAGAACTTCAGACTACTATTCAGGGCCTTAAAAATGAGAAATCCCCAGGCCCGAATGGCTTTGGGGCAGAATTTTAAAAAGGCACATGGAACTTATTGAGAGTCCCCCTTCTAAAAGCGCTGCAGATGGACCATACTACCTCTTCCTTTCCGGTGTCATGGAGACAAGTGACTATCTCTGTGATCCTTAAACCCCAAAAACCTTCTAATCTTTGTGACTCATATCGTCCTATCTCGGTACTCAATCAAGATTATAAGATCTATATAAGTATCTTAGCTCACAGATTGGATCACATTCTCCCTTCCTTAATACACCCGGATCAGTCAGGATTTATTAAAGGTAGACAAACAACAGATAATATCAAGTGAACTTTATACCTCATAGATCATGTTCAAGTCCTCACAATCTCCCCTCTTGATACTAAGTCTTGATGCTCAAAAGGCCTCCGACATGGTCTCTTGGGAGTTTCTCCAGGCGGTTTTAAGCATATTCAAGTTCCCTGCTCTTTTCACAGATGCTATTAGAGGAATCTACACAGATCCAGAAGCAGTAGTGAAGCGCAATGGGTCTTATTCTGACCACTTTTCTCTACGTAGGGGCACACATTGGGGCTGCCCCCATCCCCATACTTTTTTGCCCTCTTCGTAGAACCATTGGCCCAGATGTTTCGACAGACTCCCCAACCCCATGGCTATAGGATCTCTGGTTTATCATACCACAAAATAACATATTACGCTGATGACCTACTTCTTTACATAACCCAACCAGAAGAATCACTATAAACTTTAACTTCACTTTTGAGAGAGATAGAACTTCTAGTGGGTTACACCACAAATCCTAGTAAAACAAAAGCTTTACTTGTACATTCCCACCTTCCCCAAGAGCTTACTTCAAAATATCTATATCGGTGGAATAAAACATGTATTACATATCTTGGAGTCAAAATTCTATCAGACTTATCAGCCCTTTACACTCCAAATTACTCTCATGTCTTCTCTAAGATAAACTCTGACTTGTTGAGGTGGACCCCCCTTCCTCTCTCTCTGATGGCCAGAATTCAATCTATTCAGATGAACTCTCTTCCAAAAATTCTCTTTCTACTGCAGAATATTCCACTGCCTCTACTGGCAGGCAATGTTCGGAGGTGGGACAGTGGTATTAGCTGATTTTTATGGGCCAACCAACAACCCAGATTGGCAATGAGTAAGCTTCAATGCTCTAAAGACAAAGGCAGATTATCTCTCCCTAAGTTATTCATTTATGGGATGGCCTCCTTACTCACCCAGCTAACCATTTGGCTTATGCCCTGAACACACGCCCCACTGTGGGTGATAGTGGAACAAAATATAACAGACACCCCCCTACATCATTCACTAATATTTCAACCTAACAATATTGTCCCATTATGGCGGGGGTCCAGATTCAACAGGGGCATGCTAAGAGGTTGGTCAAAATGTCTAGCTCACACATCCAACAAGTTCCTGTCCTCCTGGGAGCCAGCCCAACTAGATACTACCTTCCAATCTTGAGCCCATAGAGGCCTTTGTTATACACACCAATCTTTTGATAATGCAGTGTTCAAATCATTTTATCAACTCAAACAGGAATTCTCCTTGAGCGGATCGGACTTTATAGATATTTACAAATTCATAATTTTGTCAGCTCAAAGATAGAGCATGATGTCACTGATCGGCTTGCCCCCCCCGGTCTTCTACTACTGCAGTTGGAGAGGGGAGGCGATCGGAGCCATTTGGTCTCTCATCTCTACAAGGCCCTCCAGGGTGCGCCAACACAAACAATTGACCTGGTGCAATTCAATTGGAAGGCTGAACTTCAGATTGAACCATCTCAGAAAGACTGGCTCAGGATTTGGAGGAGACAGCATAAAACCTCTAGCTCTTATACCTGGAGGGAATATTCTTGGAAGATGGTATCCAGATATTATCGCATACCCCAGATTACTGCTAAGTATCTGACTGGAGGGGATTCCTCCTGTTGGAGGAAGTGTGGGTGTGAGGTGGCTACACATACCCACATTTTATGGTCATGCCCGATACTAAAACAGTATTGGACATCAATTGGTGATAGAATTGTGCAACTCTTCCCAGTGCTTAGTAACCTCTCACCGGCCATGGCTCTTCTTCTTCTCCATTTCCCCCAAGGATTCAGGGACCCCCATCAAGTATATCTTCTCAATATTCTCTTGGGTGTGGCTAAGAAATGTGTTACAAGATTATAGCTTAGACCAGACCCACCTCTCGTCTCGTCCTGGGAGGACACGGTGTACTACATCTACAAATTAGAATATATGATAGCAAGGCTTCAAAACAAAATTCGTGAACTGATGAATCGCTGGAATATATGGTTCCTTCATATTACTTGATTTAGAACAGACCAACCTCCTTAGTAACATGATGAGAGAATTACAGTAGGCGGTACCCTCTCGGTGGGATTTGGTCAGTCCGTAATTCCAGATTACCTACTTAAATGGCCCACACATTTAAGAACTCCACTGCAGTTCTCTTTTCTGTGGTCAGATGGTCTCCCAGGGCTCCCCCTCCCCTTCCTGTTCCCAGGTCTACACTCAGGAACTGCGCAACTGTCCTAAATTGATAATTTTACGATGACACATCTTAAGATAAAAACAATTATATTACTGGGATAAAGGCAGATGACATATATCTTATTTATTATGTTCCTCCATTTTATTTATGTATTGAGAGAAGTTGTTTGATATTGCACTGAAGCATAATCACTCTTTCCCTTTTGTACTGAAATTGTATGGACCATACTGATTGCCATTTATTGTGCATAAGGCAGATTTCTTACCGTCATGTGCTGTGTGTCCAAAAACTTAAAATCTGAAATAAAAAAACTGTTTAAAAAAAATAGACATCACACAGTCCAAATTTACAATGATATTAAAAAATGTAAACAATATTGTTTATGCTCCCATTAAGGAGAATCTTCATAGTATTTGCTTCATACAGTAGGTGTCCTAGCCCTTAATGAAGGTTTATGATACTTTTTTTCACAATATATGTCAATTTAAGGAAAGTAATATACTGTATAGTACCTTATTTTCACTGGTCCTAAATATTCACTATATTAGCGTAATGCAATTCATCAGTGAATATCTAGGACCAGTGAAATTTTCAGGGCTGAACTTAATGACCCGCATCTGCCCGACAGAACCATAGCATCAGTAGCAGTTTCAGACAATGACCCCCCCATCCGATTCCCTTGCTTGCCTCTTGCTTATTCTTCAGTACTTAGTATCTTAATATCTACTTTGTATATAATTAATTGTTTTTATTGCTTTTACTGATTTAAAACACTATTACCTCTGCACGCCACACACTGCATTCACTCAGTTTCCCACTTGGTTCCATTCACTCCCCCAATTTTCCCTTGTAGTTCTCTGTTCAGTTCCATCAAGAAATATCCATCTGCTTTGTTTAAATCCTATATTTATTTGTGGAAAATTATTTTAAGAAAACAAAAAAGCTAAAGTATGAACAACAATCATGCAGCATGCAGCGTTCTTCCGCATTCGTCATCATGCCACATGGTTGTTTGTGGGTGTTCATTCATCTGGTACATCCTCTTCTTGAATGAATGAGCAATGGTCTCCTTCTCTGGATAATATTAAAGATACAACACCGCTGAGCTGTAATGCTGATACGTTGCTTCCTACTTTTGTTTGGCCGCTGGTGTGCTAGACAATTCATGGGCTACAGATGCAGCAACATGAGGCTGTGCTCCAGAAAATGCAGTGCAGATAACGCGCTGTTTTTAGGTGTACAGACAGACACCACATAGTTGAATGAGGCAAGTGGCAGGACAGCATTTATCAGCTGATCATCAGAGCACTAATTAATAAGAACGCAAATTTGGATGATCAGCTGATACCGCAAAATAAAGTCAACGAGAAATCAAGGTACTATACAGTACATACCTTTCCTGAAGGCTTATCAGAACAATCAACAATGCCTCCAAATAAGACCTTCATCCACATCATCCAAACAACAGATCTAGCTGTTTCTTGTGAACTGTACTGTTTGCTTTCAAAGACCCCCATATATATAATTTCTGCTCTCAAATAGTACTGCACTACAGTGTCAGTATTAGCTATTATCCCAAGTTTCTGGTGTGAGAATAGAATAAATGACACTCTAGATTGCCCATAGGGCCACCATTAGTTCCTATCTTCTAGATTGACAGTACATCCAATGTCGAGTGTCACTACTGGATACTGGCTGCACAGTCCATAGGTATTAAAGCAATAAACATGTTAAAGGAGAAGAAACTTACAGTATAAATATTACACAGCCAGTCTGTGGGGGGTTTTGGGATGTAAACCCAGCAGTAACACTCACTGCAGTGATATAGGGTGAAGTGGGCCAGACGAGGTGGATGTGAAGAAGCACTATCAGCTACAGTATTAGTTCTCTATTTAGTCTGCCATAGAACAGTACAACAGTTCAACTATGTACTGTACACATTGGGTGTCAGGTCACAGTGCCCTAACCATGAGATGAGAAAGATCATTGTATCAACAATATTATAAGCACATTGCCTAATGTTCCAACAGTGTGTGCCAGGATATATAAAACTGTATCCACTACATTTTCACACACATCAGTCATTAAATTACATTTATAAAATAAATAAATAAATAAATAAAGCATGCCCTTTCTGGGCATTAGTTTGCACACTATTATATCTCCATGGTTGCATAAGTGTTTGGTCAACATGTTTTTATAAAAGATAGGGAAGGTGAAGAAGACCTTCTCAATGTACCCCAGGAAACTTCAGCTCAGTCAGTGGTCTTCCCTGCCATCTGCCCTGTACCAGGAGTTAGATGGGTAAAATCAATCAATCAATCAATCAAACTTTATTTAACCGGGCTTTACACCTTTGAGTGAGCTCCTTTGCAAGATGGTCCTGGACAACACATACAATCAACAACAGTAACAATGGCAAGGGTATATAGATAAGTAACTGATACATGTAAGAAATTACAGTCATCGTTACGTCTTAAGAATGTTATAGGAGTTACTAGCTATAATCAAAAGGACTAACATGTATTATTACAATATAATCTACTAACAGGTAGAGAGGGAAAGGAAAGAGGGTGGGGTGGTGGTAGAAGGAGGAAAGAACAGGAAGTGCTATGTTGTCATGACAGTCCAAGTGCAGTAGTGAGTCAACAGTAATCGAGCAATTATTTGAGACATGTGCAGGTTTCCTTCAGGGCAGGTGTGAGAAGGGACTGAAAGATGAATATTCTTAGGATGGTAATAATCTTAAGGGCCTTCTGCAGGGAGTTCCAAAAAGATGGAAGAGCAAAGCTAATAGTGGCAGCGCCATGTCATGTTTGGATCTTAGGGACATTGAACATGACAAAAGAGTTTTGTCTCAGACAGTAGAACTCTGTTTCAAGAGAATAGGTTGGAGATGTAAGAAGGAAGTTTATTTGTTATTGCCCTGTGAAATGAAAGAGATGCATTCCTCTTCTTCCTGGTAGTAAGGGAGGACTAGCCTAGCATCTCATAGAGCAAACAGTGGTGGGTGTTTAGAGGAGCATTAAAAATGAATCTCAAGGCACGGTTGTTTAAGGTGTCAAATTTACTTAGGGCTGATTTAAGGCAGTGGTATAGAGGATGTGAGCGTAATCTAATAGAGGTAGGAAGGTCATTTGGACTAGTGACCACTTCACCTCATAGGTGAGAAGATGTCTAATATGGTAAAAGTCACTCAGGTGTTGTCTCAGGTTATTAGCTAGTTCATTCAGGTGTACTATAAAATTAAGCTTACTGTCTAACCAAAAACCCAGATATTTAAAGTTGTCAAAAATTTCAAGTGGTTCACCAAGTAAGGTGTATAACCTATGGTGTTGTGTGGCTGCTGCAGATGAGTGAATTTTGGGGGAGATAACCATAGCTTTCATTTTTATAGCATTAAGGAGTAGCTTTAGCTGCAGTAGGTTTTGTTGCAGGATGTCAAATTCATGTAGTTCCTCAAAAGCAAGCTCATGCGTAGACCACGTGGTGTATATTACTGTGTCATCCGCAAACAGATGCATGTTTGCCATGTGTTTTTGAAAGTCTATGTTATCGATACATGTTGCAAAAAGTATGGGACCCAGAATAGAGTCTTGCGGCACTCCACAAGGTAGAATTTCAAGTAGTGAGAGAGCCCCTTGGGCTTTAATTTGTTGCATTCTGTTAATACAATAATGGCTGAACCATTTCAGGTGGTTTTGTCAAGTCCAAGATGGCTCAAGGTAGACAACAGCAGGTTATGATCAATGGTATCAAAGTCCTTGCTGAGGTATATAAATGGCATAAATATGCTTTTTTTGCATCCAGTGCATTTAGCCAATCACTAGAAACTTTGGTAAGGGCAGATACTGTGTTTTGCTTTGGTCTGAAGCCTGACTGTATGGAGTTTAATAGATCCTTAGATTCCAGGAGTTCTCTTAGTTGATTGTTATCTAGTTTCTCCAACAGTTTTGATAGGGTGGGAATTAGGGAAATCAGCCGATAATTGTTTAAGTCACACTTATTCCCAGACTTAAAAAGGGGAATAATGTGTGCAATTTTCCAGATTGCTGGAAGGTCAACTAATGACAAGGAGAGGTTGAAAAGATGTGTAATGGGGTGGTCAGGTGATAATGACATATTTTCTGAAATAGGGGCTCCAAGAGGTCTGCACCAGTGCTTTACTTAATGTCCAGTGCCAGCAATAGATCCGCAGCCTGCTTAAAGGTTACTGGGCTGAAACTAAAGAAGGAAGACTTCTGGTTCCTAGTGCTGGCGGGACAAGAGGCATCCTCAGTATGGAACTGTGTAGCAAGCCTACTAGCAGGTGAAACATCAAACTCTAGTCCTGCTGTGGAAAAGTGGTTATTAAATTGTTCCAAGATATCCACCTTGTCAGTATATGTGATGTCTCCAACAACTATCTTGGATAGCAGAAGAGAGGATGGTGAGAGGCACTCGACTTCCTTTAGGATATTCCAGAATTTGGTGGAACTGTTTTTGTTTTCTTTGAGGGAAGTTTGGAAGTAATAAGCTTTCTCATCTCTAATAAGTTTAGTGCAAGAACTTCTAGCAATGCAGAAGGCAAGCCAGTCCATATCAGATTTTGTTTTCCTGGCCTTTTTCCACAACATGTCTCTACCCTTTAAGGCTGCTTTTAGGGCTGGCATAAACCAGGGGGTGACGTTTTTCTGGTCTTGATTTTGATAAGGGGGGGGCATGTTTATCACTCACACCTCTGACAAGGCTTTGGAAGATGTTGTAAGCCTTGGAGATTGATGTGGCTAAGTAAATGTCCTGCCATCTAATTTTGCTTAGGTCTGATAAGAAGGCAAACTGGCTGAAGTTTTTTAGGCATCTTTTTATCTTAAAGGTAGAGGTTGAGATAAGCTTGGGTGTACGCTTTAGACAGGCTATATTGTTATGATCACTTAAATCATTATAGAATACCACTGCATGCGATATATTGTGGGGTTTATTGACAGGAACTAAATCTAGAAGTGAACTACGGTTTGGTTTTTTGCTATTAGGGCAAATGATGTCAGGGGTCATTTGCGACAGGCCATGCTTATCCCAAAACTCTTTGAGAGTTTTGGAGCAGTCATCTCTCCAGTTGAGATTAAGATCCCCCATAATAATGCATTAAAAGTTAACTTTCTTGAGCTGTTTGTGGAGGTGAGATAGAATTCCAAGGCCACCAGATGGTGGTCTATAGCAGGCAGTTATTGATATAGCTTCCTCAGAGGATAGGGTCGTCTTCACTGTAATGCTCTTGAATTCCTTTGGAATAGAGGAAGTGTCAGTAACTGTTACTGCAAACTTATCCTTTATAAAAATAGTAACCCCCCCACCCCTGGATGGTCTATCTGACCTGAAAACACTGCAACCAGGGATATTGATACCATGATCAGGAGTGGCACTCCTAAGCCAAATTTCTGAGATCATTAGTATATCTGGAGATAAGTGAAATGTCCAAGCCTGTATCATGTCCATTTTGTTTAACAAGTTGCAGACATTTAAGTGGTGGAGACTAATGCCCTTAAGTTGAGGTAGCTCCAATGGGGCATCTAAAACTATAGGGGGACCAGGGTTTAGCTCAACATTCCCAGAGCACAATAATAGAAGAACAATCAATTTCCTGAGTCCAATTATGAGCCCTTTGATAATGCGTGTTTTATGTCATTTTGTATGTGGAGTTTTTAAGAGTAGTCTGCAGGGGGTAGTAAAGTGCCTAAAGAAGGATAGTGCGTATTGCACTGTTCTTGCTGGTATTGATAATGGTGCCTGGCCGTAGTAGGTTGGCATAGTATGGTGAAAAGGTGTAGCAAGTGGGTACAGGGACCTGGGGGGGAGAATCTATGTGATTCTGATTTACTGCCGATAAGTACTCTGCTTATACATAGAGGACAGTACAGTATGAAAGAAGTTTGATTAATGGTGCAATACACAGTACTGCCCTTCTGTATGCAGAACTTGATTATGTGATGAACAAGACATTATCAATTTTTGTCATATTACAGTTGTTTTGGGGGAGATCCAAGAGATGATGATGTGGTAGCAGGAGGCCACTGTTCTGTCACTTCCAATCCCCACTCAACTGTAGCGCCACCAATTTTTGCATCCCTAAGTAAAGATAGAGATGAATACATGGATAGCGAGGGATAGACATGTACTCCCCACCCTGAGTACAATAAGTACAGTCCATTCTGTTCAACTGTCCAAAATACAGTATGCTAAGCAGTACAGTACCATTTTGTGATTACTAACATCCCCACTTCTTTCATTTCTTTTGGTTCAGCCATTTCAGGAAGAGTTATAAAAAATAATGCTGCTCTTATCTGAGGAAAGAAAGTTGGTAACAGCTGCATCATTATCACCATTTGCACCCTTATGGAAGAAGAAAGCAGAAACAGAGAACCCTGGAAACAAGCCAACACCACCACCCCTGTCCTAGTCACGTACACAGCCAACAGTTGGGCAGGGATTACTGTAGCCTCCTACTGCATCATTATTGTATGGACAGGCCAAGAAGGCCTTTTTTGAACTTTTGTACTTTTTGTTTACATCAGTGGTTTACAGTGGTTTTGCATTTTGGTTTTAATCAGTTCTTTTACGTTTGTATAGTGGGGAGGTTGAGAGAACTCAAGATGGTGTCCGGGTGAGTTCAATGCTGAGGAGTAGCAGAGAGCCCTTTTCAAAAATGCCTGCCATATTTAATAAAAAAAATGTAGGCCATCATTGCCTTACAGAATGTTTTTAATAGTTATAGTTCATCTAACATGGGTAAAATAAAAAGTCCCAGAAGTGTGTTTCTTGTTTTTTATAATGTCTGGATATTGGAGTTAGAGAAGCACCTGAAGTGACTGGCAACACCAACAGTGCTGGCTTAGTGGCCAGAGCAGTTGGAACAGGCAGAGCAGCTAGTCAGACAGGGCCAAATAAATGTCTAGAGTGTGGTGAAGAGGTGATCCTGAAGCAGTGAGGAACAGATGAATTGTGGAGAGAGAGGAGAATACCATGAAGCCCTGAGGACCCTTGTGGTGGAAGGTTCAGGAAAGGAAAACAGGCATTAATGGAACAGCTTAGTGAACAGCCTAGTGAGAAGCTGAGTTGCAGCATTTTGGAGTTGCAATACTATTTAAAGTTAAACTGAATCTTGGTAGGCAGTTATTTAGACAGAAGTAGCTGATACATTTGGTTGAAGGGAGTTAAAAGAACAGCTACACTACTAAACAGCTAAAAGAAGGACTCAGATTTGAAGGCAAATTTATGTTAAATCTGTATACGTATGACTGAGTTAAAATAAGGGTGAGTTGCCACAGATATTTTAGCAGTGCTCCACACAATATAATAGCTAAAACTTGTAACCCAAACACAAACAGAGCACAAACAGTTTAAGTTGTAGGGAGATTTCATTGTTTCTTTTAGCAACATCTTGACCTTTGCACATTTATTTCAAGTGATTAAAAATTGTTCATATCTAATCACCAGTCACGCTTCTGCACATTAGAGGATCACATGTAGAGATGCAGCAAAATTAAATTCCAACAGGGAAGTGAACACGAAGTGGCCACTTCATGCTATCATAACGCTACGCAAAGTGGTCATTGGAATGAGCTCACTTCACTTTGTATTATGACTTTGCATTGTTATTCCACCTTAACGCAAAGTAAGGTGGAATGACAACAATATAGGCAGCCCCCCACACATCATATGGCTTACAGTACTGTAAGTCACTTGCTTTAGCCAGGCAGGAAAGAAGTGAGTCATAGAAGCAGATACTTTCACTTTCTCTTTTTTTTAAAAGCTAATTCTTTAGTTATTTTTGTACTATTTTGTCAGTTCTTTTTGGTGACCAATTTCTTTGTTTTATAAGTTTTGTTTTTTGTGTGTGTGTGTGTGTGTGTGTGTGTGTGTGTGAGAGAGAGACTGTGTGTGTGCCTGCGTTATGTGAGTGTGTGTGAAGTCACTCATTATGTTGGAGAGGGAAGGAGTGTTTTTTTGTGTGATGGACCAGGGACAGTATGTGGCCCATGGCCAGAGAGGAGTGAGCACACATGGGGGTCATAGCCAGGTGTCGTTGGACTGCCCCAGACTCTCTGGTCCTGCTCCCCCTAGAGGCAGCAGCACCATCAGTGCCACCGCCACATCCACTAAGTCTGCCACCACCACCACCAGTAGCAGCTGCAGGAGCTGCAGCAGCACCACCTCCACATCAGCAGGTGGAGCCCCAGGTGTGTAACCATGCTGCCAGCACTGCATCTGCCCCTCCTGTGCCTGGTCCCCCCCCCGGAGCTCCCCAGTTTGGCAGTTTTTCAACTGTGTTGGGGGGGACAACAGCCTTGTGGTGTGTCTGCTTTGTGGTATGCAGGTGCGCTCTGACCCCTAGGGGACACATCTGAGGACTGGGGCCAGCTCACACATGGGTTGAACCACCACAAGGTGGAGTGGCAGGCTGCCACTGAATGGACCAGGCCTCCACCTGCTGGCCCTTCTGTGGCAGTGGCAGAGGGTGCAGCTGTTGTGCATTGCTGAAGCAGGAGGAGGGCCACAGCAGCAGCTGCCCCACCAACACCACTGTCCCCCCACCACAGCCACCAGCACCACCCTCACCAACACCACTACCTGGTGCCCCCCCACCAGTGGACCCACAAGACCTGCAACTCAGGCAGACATTGCACTTTTGTGGGCCATGGTGGAAGAAAATAATGAGAGGGTGGGTGCTGTTCAACAGAAGGTGGATCAGATAGAGCAACACGAGTTACAGATTGTGTTGATGCTCCATCTGCTACTGGAACATCAGGGGATCCCACATTAGCTTTTTCTTCAGCACACCTCCCACCCACCGCTGTAGTGTTTTGTCTTTTGTTTATATTTAATAACAGACAGAGGGAAGGCCACAGTATTAGTTTAAAGGGAAGCAGTCAGCAACAGGAGGTCCCACCCCCTGCAAGGCTTACCCTCCGGTTAAGATTTTTAAGTATGTTGTGGTGTTTTTTGCACCACGATAAACTTTATTTTAATAAAGAAAGTCAGTGACCCAGAAGTATGGCAGATGCTGTGGGGGCTCCATTATGTGTAAAGATGCAATGGCGATGCACCATGCACTTCAATACAAAAGTATTGAAGCGCATTGTGTGTCGTGGTTGCACCTTTACACATAATGGAGCCCGCATAGCATCTGCCATACTTCTGGGTCGCTGACTTTTCTTTACTAAAATAAAGTATATTGCGGCACAAGAAAAATGCTGCAACATACTTAAAAGGCTTATCCAGAGGGTAAGCCTTGCAGGGGGCAGGGGCTCCTGTTGCTGACTGCTTCCCTTTAACTATATACCTACACATGCAGACATACATGCTCCTTATTGCCCTGTTATTACAATCCAGTGCCTCAGTAATGTTTACTTTCTATTGTGGAGTGGTTGTGGAAAAGCAGGGGTGAGCAGTGCTAGTATGATGTGCTAAATTGCATGTGTGCAGTCAGTGTTGTTTCCTGTGTGTGTATGTGACGTCAGACATTGTCCAGCTTCTTGCAAACATATATATTCTGACTTGTTGCAGTATTTATGGTATAAAGAATAGAGATAAGAATATATAATGTGTATTTTATTGTCACCATCATCATCAGAGGACTAAATGATATGATATATTTTCAGAGGTGTCTGGCCAGAGTGCACCTTAGTCACATACTACACACATGACTTTTAGGAGAGCATGTGTTTTTTGTGCTATGATCTCTGCAAAGTCATGTGTGCACTCTGAATGACTGAGGTGTACAGTGACCCAATTCTTCTGAAAAAATATATCATTTACTCTGCTGGTGCTGATGGTACAAATAAAATATACGTCATATATGCTTTCTTATCTTTATTCTTTACATACTGCAACAAGTCACACCATACATATGTTTGCACGAAGCTGGACAATGCCTGCACACACAGGAAAGAACACTGGCAGCACACATGCAGTTTAGCACAGCATACTTGCACTGCTCAGTCCTGCTTTTTGTGAAACACTTCACGAGTCCCGACACAAAGTAAAACATTACTGAGGCTCCTGAAATATTTATTTTTTGAAATAGACATTAAAGCAGCAGTGCAACAGTCTGGTAAAAATTTTGACCTATACTTTTTTATGCTATTTTACATTGCCACTTTACTTACCTCCTGACTTGTATGATACCATTCCTTCCAGTATTTGAGTCTGCTTTAGTCCTTTTTTTATGTTTGAAATAATAAAAGGAGCACTCATTTTAATACGGTGCAGACCAGGTCTTCATCAGTATTTTCCACTGTTTTTCTCCATCAGTTGTTTATATATTACTTGTGTTGTAAAATTAACAATTGTGCAGCAGGCAGTGTTTTCTGATTTTACAGAAAACTAAAACAAACTAATCTTAGGAGCACCAGGACTAGTGTGGTACTGTAATTCAAAGTAGATACAGACACAAAGAGGAATTAGCACCCACACAGCAACAATAGGAACAGCACCAACACTGTTTTTAGTGAAAAACACTTCATTTATATAAATGCAGATGCACAAAATGTACAAAAGGTGACTTATTGAATAAAGACTAATGTTTCACCTGGACCTCTGCGAGGCTTCATCAGAGTAAAATGATGTTTTCAACAGGTGCCCATTAAATACACATCCAAAATTAATATGTGACTCAAACAAGCCAATCATTAATTTAAATAGTTTTAAACATACTTATTAACTATTTCATAACCAGATGACTAAAATATATGTCACCCAATACATTAAATCTGTTTAACTCTTTAGTTACATATTGCACATGTTCAACTAAATAATATCTTGATTACTCCAAAAATTGCCTTATACCATGTTTATAGAACACATATATAGTAAACTACACTTAATTTTATTTACAAATCTTGTTTCTGATTAGTTTAAATTTAAATGTTTACACATAGGTGTAAGGCAAGGACTTGAAATTTCCAGGCACTTCTCTTAATTTTACAGTAGTAGAAGGCATAATTTCTTATGGTGATGGTGAGACATTATACATTCTTTAACATCTGTATTTCTTAAGGAAAACTGAGTGATAAATATTTTCATTTAACCCCTTCTGGGAGCGAGATCCCATAGTAAAGATCCAGAAACACTCTCTTTGCCCAATCTTTTTATTCTGGTCCCCTTCTCTGGGTCCTAAAATGACCAATTCTAAGCCAAGGAAGCTAAATCTATGTTTTTGTGAACTGTGTAATTGTATGTGTTTTACAATGGCATAGTTAGTGTCACCTTTTTCAACTGCCCTCACATGTTCACCTATTCTGACCTTAAACTTTCATACAGTTCATCTCATATAATATGCCCCACAGTCACATAATAATAAATACACCACACCTGTGCTATTGCATGTTATGAAATCATTGATTTCAATGACTTTTCCTGTAATAGGGTTTGTAAATTCTTGCAACTGTGTACATACTTACAGTATGAACAATTGCCACATCTAAATGTGCCTCTGGGTCTGGGTGCTAAAAGCATTTGTTTATTTGTTTCCCTGATTGGTGTCATATTAGATACAACATAATCTCTTATGCTTTTCCATTTGTGAAAGATTATTTTGGGTCATTTTTTTAGTTATTTCTTCTAATCTGGGCTCAAGTCCCAAAATGGGCCAGTTCTTCTCAATGACCTGCCTCACTTCTTTAGCCCTTTTTGAGAAATTGGTCACAAAGGGGCACTCGAGACTCTCTCTTCTTGTTGTTTGTTGTCTATATTGTAGTATTGAACCCCTTTCCAATACATCCACTTTCCTAATATGTATTTATTTATTTATTTAGATTTTGTTTACCAGGTAAACCCACTGAGACCAAAGGTCCCTTTTTCAGGGGCGATCCGGGGTGAATACACCACCAACTTTACATTAGGTACAGTATACAGCTTTGAAAATATATTTACAGTTTGTATATAAGGTACAGCATACAGATACAAAAAAAAAAAAATTAAAAAAATAATATATATACAGTTCATACAGGAGGTTGCATAACTGTAAGGCAGAGACACAGAGCATGTAGCAAGTACCAGCATTCAGAGAAAAATTGCATTGCCCAGGGGAAAAAAACAAAAGTCCAAGGGTCATTCAAAGAGCAGAACATAACACAGTTTGTAAAGAGTATACAGTTGATAGAGGTTAGTTGGTACCAGGGGCGCCAAGGATTCGTAGATAGTCACATAAGGTCATGAGGGGTAGGGAGTTTATCTAGCGGTTACAGCAGCAGTGGCTCAGTTCTAGGAGGTAGACTTTGAGACCGGCCTTGAAAGAGGAGAGGGAGGGTTTGTCAAGCAGTGAAGAGGGGAGCGAGTTCCAGAAACGAGGGGCGGTGAACTGGAAGGAGCGTTTACCTTGATTGGTGCGGATGCCGGGTATATTCAAGAGTCGACTTGAGGTAGACCGCAGGTTGCGGAGGGGGACTTTAGGGGTAAGCAGGTCGCTAAGGTGAGGTGGATGGTGTGTGGAGAGGAGTTTGTAGGAAAGGCAGGCAGGGGAAAAAGATAGTTTAAGCTTGAGTGCCGGCCAGTTAAGGTCCTTAAGAGCTTCGCAGTGGTGCCGCCTAGGGGAAGAGTGGGTTGCAAAGTGAGCAATGCGGTGGTAGAGGGTGGAGAGATTGGTTAGCTCAGTCTCTCTGAGGGACTGTAATAATGGAGAACCGTACAGTAAATAGGGGAGGAGGTTGCAGTTAGCAATGGCTCTACGTGCCTCTCCAGAGAGGGAGTTCCCGAGGCGGTATAGCAAGCCCAGTCTCTGGTGGATGGTTTTAGTTAGGACATCTATGTGGGGTTTGAAGGTTAGCTCCTGGTCAAGGTAATCCCAAGATACTTAAATTGGTCAGTGACCTCAACACGCATTCCTCGAGCTGATGTTATAGTGAGAAGACCACTACGGTCTTTACCCAGTTGCCGGGTCCCAAAGAGGACAGCTTTTGTCTTGTCCTCATTTAGCTTGAGGTGGTTGGCAGTTAACCATGTTTCAAGTTTTGCCAGGCAGGCTTGAAGTTCAGTTCGATAACGGAGGATTGGGGGTCACTGTGATAGATTACCGTATCATCAGCGTAGAGCAGTAGATTGCTGGGTGCACACACCTCAGCTATGTCATTCACAAACAGGGAGAACAGCAGGGGTCCTAGTATGGAGCCCTGGGGTACCCCAGCGATCACTGGTCTGGGGCTTGAGTTGACGCCTTGCCACATCGTACTGTCTGAGTTCTGTTAGTCAGGTAGCTAGTGGCCCAGGAGAGAGAGAGCTGATCCAAGCCAAGCCTTTGAAGCTTTGAGAGGAGTAGCTTATGACTGACCATGTCAAAGGCCTTGGAGAGGTCGATGAATAGCGCCCCCGTAGGGGTGCCCTGGTCCATGGCGTTGAGTATGTCGGTTGTCAATCTGACTAGGGCAGTGTCCGTGCCATGGTCTTTCCGAATTCCATGCTGGACCTTAGAGAGGAGTAGGTGCTGTTCCAGATAGCATTGCAGCTGATCGTAGACTATTCTTTCAAGGATTTTTCCCAGAGGGCAGAGGAGGGAGATGGGTTTATAATTCTCCACCCTATCCCGGGTTCCTTTTTTATGGATTGGAACTATGGTGGCACCTTTCCATTTGCTGGGCACTGACCCTTCCTGAAGGGATTGGTTAATGAGTAGGGCTACAGGGTAGGCAATGGCAGGTGCCGCAACCCTCAGTAGACGAGGTTCTAGCTGATCATTACCAGTAGATGATTCAGGGTTAATTTTGCAGAGTAGTGGTAGCACCGTGCAGTGGTCCACAAGTTTCAGGTCGAATAAAGGACGAGAGAACTCTGTGTTGAGGTGGGTGGGAGGAGGATGTCCTGGCATGGATGGGGAGCAGGCAGGGGATAGGAAAAAGAGGCACTGAAAGCTTCAGCCACCTTTGTGGGGTCATCAGTCAGAGTGTTTCTGGCTAAGACCATGGCACTTTGTTCCTGCACGTGACCCTTCAGGAGGGAGTTTATGTGGCCCCAGAACTTCTTAGGGTCACTTAGGTTGGTCACTTGGAGGTCACGGAGGTATTTAGATTTGGCCAGTTTTGTGGCCTGTTTACACATGTTGTGTAAGCCCTGGTAGTTCTCCCAGTCAGATATTGTGCCAGAAGATTTGTAGAGTCCCCATGCTTTGTCCCTGAGCTGCATGGTGTGTTTTAGCTCTGGGTATAGCCATTTATGGCACTTGCCCTGAACCCTTAGTTTTTCCAGGGGGCATGACAGTTTACTATGCCCAGGAACGTCTCAGAAAAATATTGGAGGGCCGCATCAATAGTGGGAAGGGAGACGATAGGCCCCCATTCCGCCTTGAAGAGGTCAGTGCAGAGGCTTGCTGGTTCAAATCTGCTGTAATTTCTTGCAACAATCAGCCTGGCAGCTGGCCTGGGAGATTTATTAGACCAGATGCAGTAGATAGGGCAGTGGTCGCTCAAGGAGTCTGCCATTATCCCGGCAGACAGTATCCTAGTGGGGTTGGAGGTAAGTGCCCAGTCAAGAAGTGAATGGTTGCCAGTTTTCGCATTGTGCCTGGTTGGCATGTTGATCACCTGGGTAAGGGATGCATCCAGCATGAGTTTTTTTGCTCGGGAGGAGTTAGGGGCTAGCCAGTTGAGATTAAAATCCCCTAGAAGGATTTTCTCCCCCGGGGGAAGTTGAAGGATGGCACTGGTAAGGGATTCAAGGGAGGGGGGTTGCAGATTGAGGTGAGAGATAGGCACATCCAATGTAGAGGGGCTTTGTACCTCTGAGGACAAGTTTGAGAAATAATACCTCAGCCTGAGTATCATCTAACACTTGTAGGTCTATCAGGGTGGCATTTAAGGGGGATTTTAGATAGAATAGGACTCCCCACCTTTTTTGAGGAGTCTGTCCCTTTGTATGGCTTGATATCCCGTCAGTTTGACCTCATGAGGGAGGATGTCAGGCTTTAGCCAAGTCTCAGTCACCGCCAAGATGTCCGGCTCGTAGAGTTGGGTCCAGGCCTCAAGGTCGGCCACCTTGCGCCGCAGGCTCCCAATGTTCATATGAACCAGTCTGAGCCCCCCAGAGTTAGTCCAGGAGGGGGTAGTAGGGTCACTGAGCATGCAGTTTGGGGAGAAAGGGCCAGGGTTGGGTTTTATATCACCCCTGTGCAGTAGTAGAGTGCTGGGCAGAGAGCCTGAAAAACTGGGGGGGGGTTAAGGCAGGAGAGGGCCAGAGGGTGGGCCAACAGCATTGTTGGATGGAGCGTCATCGCCCTTTTGAGGCCAGGCCATTCTAGGGTAATTATTTCAATGAGCGTGGTATCCCAAGGGGGAGAGGGATGCATGGTAGGGGTTATTACAGAGCTGCGGAGTGCAGGGGAACAGGGAGGATGGGAGATAATAACTGATGCAATGCTGTGCTGGCTATAACCTCTCTCCAAAACTCTGTGTACCTGTTCCCCTCTTTTGTTTAGAAACTCATCTCATTCAGTGCAGTTTCTTAGGGTTCTAATCAATTGTCCCTTTGGTATATTACGCTGTGTATGGTATGGGTGATAACTATCAAACCTCAGTAGTGTGTTCCTATCTGTGCCATTCTGAAATAGGGTAGTATAAACTCCACCCTCCCCATCCTTTAGCACATCTGCATTTAAATAAATGAAGCGTTTTTCACTAAAAACAATGCTGGTGTTGTTCCTGTTGTTGCTATGTGGGTGCTAATTCTTTTTTGTCTGATCTCACAGAACAATATTTGCTCGAAAACAGCTGCAGATGGTGATGAAAACCTGGTCAGAACCATATTAAAAGGCATGCTCTTTTTTTTTTCAGACATGAGAAAAAATAGTAAAGCAGACATAAATTGTGAAAAGAAGGGTATCATACAAGTCAGGAGGTAACAAGTGTCTGGCACGCTAAACTAGCATAAAAAAGTAAAGGTCAAAATTTTCACCACATTGTTGCACTGCTGCTTTAATTTATAATTTAATTATGACATTATGTGCTCACAATCACAACATACAAAATGCAACTGTCTTGTGTCCAGACAATTTCCAAGTGCTGACAAAGTGAAATGGGAACGGTATACCACTTGCAAAGACCCCCGGAATTTATTGTGCAGTCACTTATGTCTGTAGTGGTCACACAGAGTCCCCAGAATTTTTCTGCATCCCCAAATTACAACTGTCTTGTGTCCAGAGAATTAACATACTGTAATGATGATGTCATGACCATGATGCACAGTGTCCTGTCAAACCATGTGAAGAAGGGATAACATGACATGAATCCATTCAGTGTTCCATCAGCAGTGATGACTTTGAGGGAGAACTGTTGCTGGTCCAAAGTGTGCTGCAATTCCTGCAAATGTATGCAATGCGATCACCTCAACCAGATGGAATGGTGCCCTTTCTATGTACACTAATAGTAGCCTTGGTGAGTTGATATATATATATATATATATATATATATATATATATATATATATATATATTATGGTAACGCAGTAGTGCTACCATAGATTAAAGTTGAGCCATTTCCATATTAAACCCAAAATGTTGCACCTTAATAACTTTGCAACCGTTTGATGTATTTGCCTGAAATTTGGAATGTATGATCAAGACCCAAAGGCCTTGGGATCTGCCAAGTTTCGTACTGATCGGATATACGGTTGCGGGAAGTTATTAAGCGTGATCTATCTTGTAGCCGTTCGCTTTTCTGGAATTCTATGGTCGCGCGTACAGGTCGTACGGTTTGCGTGACCGGCCTGAAATCTTCAGGGAACATGCAGGCAGGGTCCCCGATGTGCCTTTTGAAGATTTGGTGAAAAAATATTAAACGGTTCAAAAGTTATTCAAAAAACAGTTTCCCATTATAAGTCAATGGGAAAAAGTTAAAAAGTTCGACAGTGTCGCAAATGCATTTTTACTTTCGCAAATGGGCCTGTTACTTTCGCAAATCCGCCATTTTGTTTTCAGTTGGTGATCAGAAAAATGGTTGGCATTTAAATTTGAGACCCTCTAGCAACGTAATTCTTTTTGTATTTAGCTATTCGGGCCCTGAGGATGCTTGCCATGTCTTTATTTTGTGGTAAAACACCCCAGAAATATGTTTTTCAAATTTCTGGAAAAAGTACTTTACCAAATTACTTTCATGCTCACGAAAGTGTCGAACTTTTTTGCGAAAGCTTTCGCAAATTGCGACAGTAATTTTCTAGTCTGTGGGGAAATTACAGCAATTCTTTGGCACTGTACTGCAAAATAACCATTGGGAGTTTTGGGTTGAAATTTGGAGGGAACACAGCTGACATCTCACAGATGTGCCTTTCAGTGTTGTACTGAAAAAATATTACACGGTGGCAAAGTTATGGCACTCCAAAGTTGACAGTTTTTCCCATAGGATAACATTGTGGCGCCCGAAGCATTACAGGAATCCTTTGGCAACCTGCTGCAAAATAACGGTTCAGTATTTTTTCCTGAAATTTGGAAGGAAGACAGCTAACAGTACACAGATGTGCCTTTCAGTAGTTTGGTGAAAAAATATCACATGGCGGCAAAGTTACGGCACTCCAAAATTGACGTTTTTTTTCCCATAGGATAACATTATGGCGTTCACTGCACCTTTCAGGGCCTGTATCTCGGAAACGGTGCGAGATACAGATTTTTCGTCGAAAAATTTCTTAGCCCCCTAATGGGGCTAAGATACAAATTAGCCAGGACAGTTGTAAATAATATGACTTTTAAATTTTTTTTCTACGTCATACGGTTCTTGAGATATAATGTGTTTAGTATTCCAAGATCTCATTTTCTGCGCCGATACTCATTATTTTGCATCCATTATTTGTACTCACTGTCTTTTTCAATGCAGGTTGTGGGGAAAACCAGGCTATGTGCTTACATTACTGTTACTGTTGCCCTTTTCGGTTGCGGATCCGTACTCGTTTCACTTACCATTGACGTCTGCGCCACCATGTGCGTTATCCTTTGCGTTTTCATTTGCGCTTGCGTTTCTGTTATTTTGTGCCATTTCTGTGTACAGTACTGTTTCTCTTACTGTTTCACTTTACTTCACCATGACCATTGCCATTTGTGTTTGCAGGCACCATGTTACTATGTCACAACACATCATGTGGCAGACCGTTCCCGTCTACGCCACCATGTGCGTTACCCTTTCTGTTCTCATTCGTGCTTGTGTTAGCATGTGTGCCACTGTTAGCATTTCTGTTTGCGTTGCTGTCCCTGTTAGTATGCCACAACACATCATGTGGCGGGAGCGCGGGGCCCTTCAATGCATTATGCAGCGGGAGCGCGGGGCCCTTTTACATTCACTATTTCTTGTTATCATTCTTAAAAAGAAGGGAAATTAGAGGAAAAAAACTGTGTTTAATGCATTAGTTAGGGTTGTTCCACAGCAACAAAAGTGAGGAAATTCGCTGTTAGGGTTGAAAACCCCCCTTGGACCCCTCCGCCCATCCCCCAAACCGGCAGTGGGGTGAGCATTGGGATTGTGGGTCCTAACTCTCACCGCATTGTCCTATACTTCTGCTGTTTTACACATGTCATGGGGTGAGAGTTAGGGCTGATGATCCAATGCAGACTCAATGCCACCATATCATCATTGTTTGCGTTTTCTTTTTGTTTCTGTTTCTGTTACTTTTTAGCCATTTGTGTGTACTGTACTGTTTTGCTTTCTGTTTCACTTTGTGTCAATGCCCATTGACATTTCAATTTACAGGGACCACGTTACTTTGTGACAAGGCATCACGTGGCACAGCATTCCTGTGTATGCCACTGTATGCATTAGCCTTTCTGTTCTCATTCATGGTTGTGGGAGCGTGGGGCCCCGCTGCTGCATTACATTTACTATTTCTTGTTATCTTTCTTAAAAAGAAGGGAAATTAGAGGCAAAAAAGACTGTTTAATGCATTAGTTAGGGTTGTTCCACAGCGACAAAAGTGAGGAAATTCGCTGTTAGTGGTGAACACCCACTTGTACCCCGCTGCCCACTCCCCAAAGTGGCACTTTTAGCATTTATGTTTGTGATGCTGTCTGTTTTATTGTGCCATAACACATCATGTGGCGGTAGCGCATGGCCTGTACTGCCCTGCCCACCCCCCCAACCGGCATTGGGGTGTGCATTGGGATTGTGGGTCCAAACTCTCACCCCACTCTCCTATACTTCTGCTGCTTTACACATGTCATGGGGTGAGACTTAGGGCTGACGATCCTGTCTATGCCACCATGTGTGTTACCCTTTGTGTTGCTGTGTTACTGACTGTATGTCATAGGTAGCAAACAGATGGAGGTATAGTTGTAGCAGTATTAGTAAACATTGATTTGTATGCTTAAGTCATAGACACTTATTTTCATTTCAGTATGGTATTTAAAGTAATGAGTCGACACAGGTGGTTATGGTTTTAAAAAAATGTATTGCCAATTTGTAAAATGGAGAAAAGGTCGAATCAAAATTAAAATTTTGTTAACAGAAGCAGTCTCACAATACAATCTTTGTATGTGTGCAATCATTACTTGTGAAATTTGTAAATGTGTAAGAATAATAATAAGTGTATAATGTGGATTGGACTAAGTGTGTGATATTATATGAAACTAATCAGATGTGTGTTTTTAGTTGTGCTTCAGTACTCACTTCTGTTTATATGTGTGGAACTATTTTCTGGCATTTGACTTGTAATTTTAATAGTCAGGCTGAAGCTATTGCTATTGAATGTGAATGTAGTTTGTAAAAAAATGTTACTTTTTAAAAAATGGTTGTATGTTGTAACTATGTGTAGTGCATTACTTGTCTGCTATGTTAATAAGGGAATGTCAGTTGGTTGTGAAGTGTGATTAGACACAAGATAGACAAGTGTTTTGTTGTAATTGTGTGACTGCTAATGTGGATGTTCCTGGGGTGGGCGAAAAACCATATGCTGATTGTCTAAGTAGTACAGTTTACACAATTGTAAGTTTAGTGACATTTGATTCTTACTATTAAATAATATGTCACTGACTAGGTGCAAATGGAAAATTCCCACCCGACCCCTCAATTGAGGCGATCATAAATATTGTCAGGAACAGGTATGCAGTTTGTTGTGATCAGCAACAGTGCCTGATTTACAATTGTCAATATTTTGTACATACGGTACAGTTAGTTATGTGACAAGTACAAAAAAAATAAATGTTTTACATGAACAAAAAAATGTTATCAATTCTTACATTGGCTTCTATGTAAATTCTTAACTTGTAAATACTAAACTGTAATGGAATGCATTTTTTTAACAAATTTATGTTTAGTTACATGTTGTTAGTATACTGCAGAGTAATATGTAAGACATTCACTTGTACTGTAGTGCTACACTGCTATTTTTAGTTCAATTATTAAACAAGTTATTAACAATGTACACTTGAAAACAAATGTTTCTATTATGTACAAGTAATTTTAAACAGTTGTAAGAGTCACTAAATTAGATTCAGTAATTGGTTATTATTAACAGTTGTGTAAGTCAGCTTCTTGCATTATCAATAACGGTAGTTGTTTTTACATATGTACAATACTAGTACTACGTCTGAAAGCGTGATAGTTCTACACTGTTGCATGGTGATCTAATGATGTTCTCTATATGTGAAGAGTCAGTAGAAGTGTTAAAAGACTACTTCTGAGAGAGTGGAATGTTTGTTGAATGTTATAAGGGTAGAATCTTTCACAGACATGTAATCATGGTTTCTCTAGTGACTGTAAATATTGTTGGCGCCGATTGAAGCCACTACAACAATTTTCATGTAGTCACTGATCTACACAAGATGTAACATGTCACAGTCTATGTAATGTCTGTATTTGAATTCCATTTTTTGTTGAAATTGTATTGTTTATTTACAGTTGTAAATTGTACAACATTGTAACGAGTTATGACATTTTTGGGACAAAGTACTCATGTTAAAATGGTACATGTTTTGTCCTATTCTTCTGAAATATGAAGGTTGTCATCATTCTTCAATATTAGAAGATATGCAATTTTCAGGTGATGTGGGAGTGTCTATTTAAAAGTTGTTGTAGAGTCGTCACACTCTAACCATCCAGCTGTGCAGCTTAGTAATGTTTTTAGATGCATAATCTTGTATAGACATGTAATCATGGATTCTCTAGTGACTGTGAATATTGTTGGCGCCGATTGAAGCCACTACAACAATTTTCATGTAGTCACTGATCTACACAAGATGTAACATGTCACAGTCTATGTAATATCTGTATTTGAATTCAATTTTGTTGAAATTGTATTGTTTATTTACAGTTGTAAATTGTACAACATTGTAATGAGTTATGACATTTTTGGGGACAAAGTACTCATGTTAAAATGGTACATGTTTTGTCCTATTCTTCTGAAATATGAAGGTTGTCATAATTCTTCAATATTAGAAGATATGCATTTTTCAGGTGACGTGGAGTCTCTGTTTAAAAGTTGTTGTAGAGTCGTCACACTCTAACCATGCAGCTGTGCATCTTAGTAACGAGGTGTAATGTCCAGAATGCATGGATTGACCATGGTGATAGATAATGCTGTAGTGTCAAACAGTGATTGGTTGAAGACTATTCTACTAGCTGTGTAATCTGTGATAGGAGTATCAACTCTGAGCCATTGGTGTCAAATCTGTGCAACATAAGCAACAGATATTGAGATGAAGTCCTCAGGCATATGGACTGAGTGCATCTGCCTCCGCACCTTCCACAGGCATGACTACATTCAGCATTAGTGAACAGCTGTCGAAATTTGACACCTTTGGCTTTAGGAACAAAGAGAGTTATCCACAGCATGTCTTGTGTGGTTTCACGCTGTGATGCCACATGAAAACATACATATTTTGTAACATATGTTACTGTGAGTACTGCAGATTGAGGTGCCGTCTTCATCAGGTTGTTTATCACAGCCATCATAAACTCAGTACTGTCTTGCTGTATGTCTGCAGCAAATGTACTACATCCAGCATATGTAGATAACACCTGTCGTAGTGGTGTTAGTGAGTGTACATTGTTAGAGTGGTCAGAAGTCATGTTGATAATCTGCTTCAAAGCATTTGATAGGAGATTGTCTTGTGAAGCAGATATTGCTTGCACAAACTGTGGCATGTGTAGAAAAACTTGCATAGCTGAGTTAGCATAGCAGTTTACTCTACTGCTGTTGTCAAACAGTGGTACAGCAGCTACACCAACTGATTTCTGATGAATTGTTGGTTGTGAATGTTTACTTGAGGTTGTGGCCTTTGCTGAACTCTTTTTTTTGAATC
Source organism: Neoceratodus forsteri (assembly GCA_016271365.2). Taxonomy (NCBI): domain Eukaryota; kingdom Metazoa; phylum Chordata; order Ceratodontiformes; family Ceratodontidae; genus Neoceratodus; species Neoceratodus forsteri. The sequence goes on from CM057453.1 coordinate 84,898,918, forward strand.
ACTTTGTGAAGCTTGCTGCTGTTTGTTGCTTCATCTAGCTGTGACTGAATTGTGTGAGACAGACAGATATGTAGGCAGTGGTATTAAAGACATTTGTGGCTGATGTAGAGTCGTAACTGTTGTACTCAAGAATACATCGCTTGTCAGCTCGTATTTTCTGAGGTGCTATACTAATGATGTGCAATCCAGAAAGGCGTACACGTGAAAGTGCAACGTAGCTCATGCCATCTTTGAAAATGTCTGTACCTATGTCTATCATTGCTGAATCCAAACTTAATCCCTGAGATTTGTGAATGGAGACAGCATATGCAACACATAATGGGAACTGTTTCCTGTTTACGTAGATATCCTTAAAAACCTGGAATTTTACGCAGGTTCGATCTATGTGTACAGAGTGTTGCATGTTGTCAAACTGCACTACAAGTGTCTGAATAAATGTCTTCTGTACATTATAGATAAAGTCAGTGATGTTTCCCATGGCACCGTTTACCATGCCTTGTTCGACATCTAGATTACGTCGTAGCATGATACGTGCATTCTTACAAAGTGTGAGAACAGCTTCTAGGCCAGCTGTTCGTGAAACATCTGACTTCAGTTCACTTAGTCGTTCAGTCATCTTTGCTACTAGCTTTCGACTAAGAATAACGCCATCAACTGTATCAATTGCATGGAGAGTGACAATCTCTTGGTTCTCTCTTTGTAGCATTAGATTGTTGAATTCAGTGCATTTCTTTAGTCGTGGCATAAGACACACTATGTGTCTGGCAGTAGAGTATATATCGCTGAAGACATTACATGCTGTTTCTATGCATGTACTATCTACTGTGATTTTTCGATCATTTAACATACAAACATGTTCTGGTGATAGAGAACCTGTGCGAGCTTCATCTAAAAGTGATTTGTAAGCTAGGTCACCACTTTGCTGCATGTTCTCAGACAACTCAACATAGGTAAATAATTCCCATATGTTATAGCCTGCAATGCAACCGAGGATATTCTTAGCTTGCTTGGCAGTCAGAGTTGTGAATACATGCTCTGCATTGACTGGTGCAAGTTGTAAAAGGTCTCCCAACACAAGTATACTTTTGCCACCAAATGGCACTGCATCATCAGTACCTAAGATCTGCTGTAGACGTAGATGAATACAGGCTAGCATGACATTGGAGACCATGCTGATTTCGTCAATGATGAGTAACTGCATCTTTGTGAACATGGGATGGAGCTGAGATGCAACCTCAAATGACAGTTTATGATACTCTCCAGTTCTCCCATGTTCGACTGGCAACATAAAGAGACGGTGTAATGTTACTCCACCAATGTTGTATGCTGCTAGTCCTGTGGGAGCAGTCACAGCAACAGACATTGAAGAGCCTGTCACACTCTGTATTTCTGAAGTGATAGCTTCAATCAGGAAACTCTTTCCTGTGCCAGCTGAACCACTGACAAACATTAGTAGTGGTTTGTGCTGAGTGCAGTCACATTTTTTTGTTTCATGTAGTATACCATGTTGGACAGCTTCAACCACTTTGGAGTGAACTGTATGCTGCAGCTGATTTAGTCTTTCTCTTACGTCAGCTGGGTTGACCATAGAGTGTGTGCCATGTTGCATGGCTGTCTCAATTTCTGAGATTAACAGTTCTGGGGCATTTAACGGCAGAGGGTCACCTAGAACACCTTGTCCTTCTGGATCAAGGTTGTCTTGTGAACTAACTGGAGTGTCTTCCTGAAGTTGCTTCTCTGCCTGCTCGAGCTGTTCTTTCTCAGCTTTTAGTCTTTGTATGTATGTTTGTGAGTAGTCAGTTTGGAAATTCTCATAAGTGAGATTGAACTGTTCTTCGAATGTGTCAGAGTCACCTTTTAATTCAGACTCACTCCTCCAGGGTCTAAATAGGAATAGGAGAGCAAAGTAGTAATGTTCTGTGCTCTCTGATGTGCCTAGATGCAGTTTGCAGTGATCTATAAGCCATGGCTTGTTCCTCTTCACAAGACAGCCATCTAGTCCATTGACCTTGTAAATGTGCCGTGTTGAGTCATGTGCTGCACCTGTCTTGTAGTCATACCACTTAGCCACCTCAAACAGACACATATCATTCATCTCGTTGTGTCTACGTGGGTAGTATGTGTCTATCAGGTTATTCTTCAAGATATGTTTTGAAGAAGGTGTATTGACAGCAAGCTCCTCAATTTCGGCATGAGGAATCAGTACACGCTTCTGTTTCTCTTTGTAGTTTACACTGAGGAAACGTACAGCGTCAGACTTCCCGTACAGATGTGTACCCATTAAGCGGTCACTGGCTTCGTAAGCTCCACATTCTCTGTGTGAAAGAGTCTTCAAACCCAATGACCACAGCTGAGATGTCAGGCTTTTGCTTGAACTGGCAATATCTTCCCAAAGATCTTGCAAGCTAGTCTGTTCATGTTTGGTTATGTACGAAGTTACATAGCGAACCAGGGCTAGTGAGTTGTCAGCCACAAACTGAACATCTATGTTTGCTTGCCACATTAGGAGAAGAGTTGGGTTGTAGTCATTGATATACACCTCTTTTTCATCTCTGGGTAACTCGTATACCCTCTTGGTTGATTTTGCCTTCAAGTGGTGTCGCATTGCTGAGAAAAGGTCATTCATGGCACCATTCTGACAAACTCTTCTAGGAAATCCAAAGCGACATCGCGTGTACCAATTAGATTTGTTCTTTACTGCTCGCCGGCAATATTTTGCACAAATATGTCGCTGGAACTTTTGAACCAACTTCCATAGTGTAGGACTGTCATACTTGTCTGGAATGTGACAAGTGATATATTTTTTGATGAATGATAGCACTTCTGCTGCATCATGTTCACCGATTCGTGGCGCATCCTTGATCCATAATAACATATGGATATGAGGGGCACCTCGTGCTTGATATTCTGTCCTCAAAGTAGTGTTCTACAATACCTAGAGGAGGATTGTCCTTTGATAAGATGAAAGTGAGAATGTCATGGAAGCGCTTGTGAAAGTGTCTTGTGACAGACACAGGATCAAGTGAACACATTTCTCCGATAGTCATTGATGAGATGCCTTTGACATCGGAATTTGCCCACTTCAACAGTTCAATGAGTTCGTCCCAGGCATATTCTGCACAACTAAGTGTGACAAACCATGTGGCTGCACCATACTCTCGTAGCATTGTCATCACTTCCGAGTGTCTGCGATACCAATATTCTTTGGTGCCACGTAGGCTTGAAAGTATGGAAGACAGATTCACTTGCACATTTTCATCTTTCTGTTTCAATTTCTCCAGAAATTGAGCAGCTGTTATTCCATCTAGTGGAGTTGTTAGACGAATGGTATGTGCTATAGATGCAGACAGAATGCTAAGCTCACTCTCCCAGAGCAGATGGAACAGGTACTGTATGTTACGTCTGAATTTGCCATCTTTGCTCAGGACACGGCTGGTGCGGTACTCAGCACCCTGTACCGTACTTCTCTTTCATCTAGGCGTCCACCTGACCCTTTTGGAAATAGGTCTGGGAAACAGCGTGCTTCTAGTGTTGCCTCCCAAATGCTGACAGGCTCACCTTCCACCTGCTTCATTTGATAGAGATCAATGTTGTCTCCTAATGGATCTCTGCCATGTAGTGGGTGGATGTGTACTGTTCATACACATTGTCACTTGTCTGTGTACTGACCTTCTCAATGATTGGCTTACTTTTTCTAATAGATCATGTTGCACAGAGAGGCTGGCCATCTGATCTATGTCAAGGTCTATATAAAAGGATTGTTACTCTTTAAATAAGCCAGAGCAAGCTTTACCTTTTGCACATTGACAACATCTTGCCAGATGACCTTGGCCTTTGTAGGCACACCATTTACTAGAATGACCAAGCTATTTTCTGTTGAGATGCTTGAACATTTTCCTGTAGAGGAAGTGGTAGATACATCACAGAACCCTTTAGAGATCTAACTAGCTCTTTCTGTGGAATCTTCCGTGTCTTTGTGTTCAGACGTAGAATCGTTTGGAATGGTTTCATTGTCTGAATTAGAATACGTTCAAACATATTCAATGTTGAAATCTCAGTTGGTGTAACATCTGTTTCCATGTTGTTTAGCACTGACCTTCCTGGCAAAGTGTTGCACTTCAGTTTTGAAAAACAGTGTTTGCATAGTACAATGGTGTCTTGTGGATGAAAGTCAGATTTCAGAAGCAAGAATGCTGTGAGGCACAACCACATGTCATTGTATGAGTGACCAGGTTTCTAGGTTGACTGTGACAGTTTGTTTGCATAGCACAAACGGTCGCATGACACACATACAGAATCAAACTTCTGATACTTGCAATCTCAAACTTAGCAATTTCTTCCGTACTGTTTCAGAATCGTTTTCTAACACTGAAACAGATTTTCTATTGAAGTGTGACACTGGAAAATTACCTGTTTCTGGTTCAGAAGGAATGTGTTGCACTTTTTCATGAAAGTGATGGCACCCGCATGTCACCTGACTGCAATAAGTCATTTAAAAGTAGTGCTGATGCACAGCTCGCTGTACTCATATACTCTGTAGACAAAGTTTGCATGCCTGTCTGATGCCACGAGCATCCGCATGTTGTGAAAAAACTATCACAAACACCAGTATCGAGACATGCAAGTGAGTGACCCATGAGTCCAGATATGGCCGTGTTCACAATGGTCGATTTCAGTAAATAGTATTATGTCTCTCTTTGCGATCTGTTATTATGAATAGGTTAACAAACTGTTCTACTTTTTGAAATGATGATTGCCTACGGTTGCAGGTAGCATCACATGACCATGTAAGGCAGTGCCGTTTATTCAAGACTATGGTTGGACCACAGTCATCATCAGTATCTAATTGATTGTCATCAGAGATACTGAGGACATTTGTAAGTTTGGCGGACTCATCGATATTGAACGTCTGTTGTTTCGTAAGTCATGATAAGACTCTTCCCAGAAATATGATTCTGAGTGCTGTGTGTGCATCCACTGTCCTGTGAAGACATGGCAGAAGTTGTCAACAGTCAAACAAGGATACTGTTGAAGCCTTTTTTAATGCTATATACAAGTTTCCTGAATTGTTCAAGGACATGAGACATCTACTGCCACAATCTTTGTAGTACAAACAGTGCTCTGTTGACAAATGTTTGTACTTTCAGATATAAATTCATCAGAAAGGTGACTCTTGACTCTGTTTGCGGTGTGCCATAGCACAGCAGTAATAAGTCTTTCGATCTTAGCTTTACTTGCTAGTGATGGAACTACTTTCTTTTCTAAGTTGTAAGTCACAATTTTCATTTCGTTGTTGATTTGAGCGTCTGTTGATGGTTACACTCAAGATAGTTGTGTTTCGTCTTACAGATCGACACAACATTTGTGATGTTATACATTTTTGTTTTTAATGGATTTTTGTTTCTCTGTGCAGTGACTTGATGTAGGGGTCACTGTTGCAGTAATGCTCTGTCGATGTTCATTTTTTTGGGTAACTTTACTTTTTTGTTTGTTGCCCTTATACAACAGTGTAGTACTATTATACCGCTCTCGTTTTGAGATACACCTACGTCTGTATTTAGTTGGCATTTTCAGGTATTATAGTTGACAGTGACAGTAAGCAATCTTACAGAAGTATCAGGCACCTGTATGAGAAAGAAAAAAAAAGTTTTAGAATATGCTTCAGTAAATTTCTTATAGTAATGTGTATTAATAGAATAGCATGTTAAGAATGTTAACAATTTGGTGAAAAGACAAGCAAATGATAGCTGTTATGAATGTGCATTGCACAGCTGCTATGTAATATCAGAAATTTTTTCATTCTCAATATTTTTGTGGACATTTGAATGCTTTTTCTTCACGTGTGTTCTTACGATTATGATGGCTGTTATTTTTTATCTGTGTACGAACATGTGTTTTATGCTGTGTAGTGTTGTGATAGTCAGTTTGATGATTAAGTATATGGTAGACCAAGAAATTCAGAGTGACAGTGTGCATTATTAAATGTATAACAATTAGTATATTTACAATTACGTGGAGGATATGCCACTATTATTGTTTGTGTGACTGTGTGTGTGTGGCACAGTTGGTAGATATGGTTGCATGTTAGCAAAATTTCAATGTTGATGCTGCATTGTAGTAACATAGTGTTTTTTGTGCTGGTGTGTATTGTAATTCGAGCTGTGATTTTTCACAACATGGCAAAGAATGTTTTCTCTACATGTGCTGTGCAATGATGAAGTTCCTTGCAGAAATAACTGTGAAACAGTCTAAAAATACAGTGGATCGTTTCTGAACAGATAAATTCAATATGTTCAAAATGTGTGAAAATTCTAAATATTTCTGATTTACAAGCTTGTGCATTACAGTTCACAGGTACACTAGTAACTTTGTGTTGTGTCATCACTTTCAGTTCAGACTTTACTATTTTGGTTTTGAAAATGGGTCTGAAAATCCTACCCTTCTGATTGGCTATGATACCAATCTCAGTGGGTCGGTATTTCTGAATAGATACCCCAAAAAAAGTTACTATTCAGGTGCTACTTATGTATTTGTAGCCAACCGAGTCTTCAAGCTTTTCACCTGCCATTTTGTACCACTTGGTAAGCAAATGAATGAACAAGACCATGATGTCCCCCCCACACACACACACACACACACACACACACACAGACAGAAAACCCAAAAGAAGCACAGTACTCATACAAAAACTTCAAAACAATGACATCTACCAGCAAATAGCTAAAAAAAATGCCGTGTATCATGGTCTGTCAAAGACTGGGCAATCCATTACATGGTGAAAGCTTGCAGCATGTCTCCATTCACGGCCACTGTAAGTTAGGAAAGTGCTGTGACTGTTGCCTGGCCCTATTCAGAAAATCTAAAAACAAATGCCACAAGTCCCTCTACTGTATTTACTAATCTCGCTTGTGTCCCAAACTACTGGCAGGTACAGAGTACCTTACAAAAAAAAAATCTTCAATGAACGGTTACCCAGTATCTTGATCGCAGATTCAGAGCCCTCCCGTGTCTGGTAGCTTAGTCACAAAGTGCATGCCAAAAGTGCCCTGTCACATAATGGAGTCCCCAATAGTATATAAATCAAAACAGCCAGAGGGATTACTTAATCATAAAAGTTGTTTGAAGCTCATTTTGTATTTTATATATATTTTTTAATACTTTTTCCTCCATTTTTTTTCCTTTACAGTGCACATTTTCTAAGTGCAATAATACCTCCAGGGTGGCTGATATAGAAAATGTACCTTCCAGATCTATAAGCCCTTCCTCCTGTGTTGTCGGGTCTCATTACGCCTCTGGCTGGTTTGGTTTTCCCTACACTACCCACTCTGGAGGTGTTATATTAACTTCAGGACAATGTTCTGAATAGTGTAGATTTTATTTGTCACTTCTTGATGATACTGTGTTTTTGTTTATGTGCTGCGTTTTACATAGATCTATGTGAAATGACTATTCTGTAGAAATTTAACATATAAAGTGTAATGTTATGAGCAGAGATTGCTGCAATGGATATGAGAGCTTGAGTGTAAAAATACAACAAATAAGTGTTTTTGCAAGTATCACTGCACAATTTTGGTATGCATTAAGCATTGTAAATCTTAAATATCTGCACTGCGCTGAGTTTGAGGCAGTTATGCAGCAGATTATGTGTTTAAAATTGATAATTAAGTCATTTTTCCATAAAATGTGAAACTGTGTCAATATAAGACAATTCTTGAAAATACTTTCGTGAGCACGAAGTGTCAAAAATACTTTCGTTGCATTAGAAAGTGTCGCAAAATTACTTTCGTGCATTTCGACACTATGGTCAAAAGTACTGTCGAGTTCGACACTTTCATAAATTTACTTGTGCTGCTATCGAAAGTGTCATGAAATATGCTTCGTGCATTCGAAAGTAAAGTTAATGTAATACTTGGGAGTGGCTGAAACATTCATTATCGAATCATTAAATAGTCTGTTTGGTGACAGATAGCTCTACCAATGAAATTAAAGATTTGTCAGGCCACTTCTGAGAACCAATCAGTGACGGACAACACTGAAGAAGAAGAAAACAAGATCCATTTTGAAAATTGCAGAGAGAGAAGCAGTTCAAACTGTAAGTACAGTCTATGTTCACATGATATTTTCTAGTATTTAAAAAACTTATTAGAACATGTACATATTATTAATCAAAACGTTTTTGGGTGTTTAATCTGATGATGTTAATTGTTATTATGTGGCATGCTATATTCTTAAGAGAAAATAGTTTAAAGTAAGAAAGAAGTTCAGTACTCACTTGTACAGATACAGCTGCAAATGGAGGGAGATAGGAAGGTGCACGTGGAGTTGTATGATGAAACGCAACCAATCAGACTTCTTTCTGATGTTGTAATTGTTTAAAACTGCCTATGAAAAGCATGCATTTTGTTTAGTTCTCAGTGGTTTTAGATTTTTGCAGGAACATAGTCTAGTAATACTGAATGCATGAGTTACATTGGTTCATGAAGCCAGAGCAGGAGGGAATGTTTTTTTTTTATGTGTGTGTTTTGACTGAATGCAGTGAAGCTAGCTTGAAATAAGGAGGGAAAATATCAGTTTGATTTTCAGTGCTGTCTGGTCACTGCAGGGTGAACAGTCCCTTTCTTAGTAGCTTTCTGTGCAGTTCTGGGTAAAAAAACTTAGAATGGCAGAAAATAGGAAAAGGATTTTGTGGATAGTTGGAAGCAGTTACATAAGACGAGCAGCTGAGTTTGCAGTTCATAATGATTTTGGAAGGGACCTGCAGCTCCCGAATTGCTATGTAAAATGGTTTGGTCATGGTGGAATGAGATGAGAGACATCTTATGCAACCATGCACAGACTTTGAAACTCACTCTCCTCCTGACAGGCAACATAAAGAGACGGTGTAATGTAACTCCACCAATGTTGTATGCAGCTAGTCCTGTGGGAGCAGTAACAGCAACAGACATTGATGACCCTGTCAGGATCAGTATTTCAGCAGTGATGGCTTCAATAGGAAACTCTTTCCTGTGCCAGCTGAACCACTAACAAAGATCAGTAGTGGCTTATAGTCATGACAGTCATTTTTTTGTTTCATGTTAGTAGGCCATGTCGGACAGCATCAACTACTTGAGAGTGAACTGTATGCTGCTGCTGATTTAGTCTTTCTCTCAAGTCAGCTGGGTTGACAGTGGAGTGTGTGCCATGTTGCATGGCTGTCTCATTTCTGACATTAACACTTCTGGGGCATTTAAGGGCAGAGGTCACCTAGAACACCTTGTCCTTCTGGATCAAGTTGTCTTGTGAACTAACAGGAGTGTCTTCCTGAAGCTGCTTCTCTGCCTTCTCAAGCTGTTCTTTCTCAGCCTCTAGTCTCTGTATGTATGTCTCTGAGTATTCAGTTTTGAAAGTCTCATAACTGAGATTGAATTCTTCCTCAAATGTATCACAGTCACCTTTTAATTCAGACTCACTCCTCCAGGGTCTAAATAGGAATAGGAGAGCAAAGTAGTAATGTTCTGTGCTCTCTGATGTGCCTAGATGCAATTTACAGTGGTCTGAGCCATGGCTTGTGTCTTTACAAGACAGCCATCTACTCCATTGACCTTGTAAATGTGGCGTGTTGAGTCAGGTGCTCACCTGTCTTGTAGTCATACCACTTAGCCACCTCAAAGAGACACATATCATCCATGTCATTGTGTCTATGGGGTAGTATGTGTCTATCAGGTTATTCTTCAAGATATGTTTTGAAGAAGGTCTATTGACAGCGAGCTCCTCAATTTCGGCATGAGGAATCAGTACACGTTTGCATTTCTCTTTGTAGTTTACACTGAGAAACCGGACAGCATCAGACTTCCCGTACAGATGTGTACCCATTAAACGGTCACTGGCTTCATAAGCTCCACATTCTCTGTGTGAAAGAGTCTTCAAGCCCAATGACCACAGCTGAGATGTCAGGCTTCTGCTTGAACTGGCAATATCTTCCCAAAGATCTTGCAAGCTAGTCTGCTCATGTTTGGTTATGTACAAAGTCACGTACCGAACCAGGGCCAGTGAGTTATCAGCCACAAACTGAACATCTATGTTTGCTTGCCACATTAGGAGAAGAGTTGGGTTGTAGTCATTGATGTACACCTCTTTCTCATCTCTGGGTAACTCATATACCCTCTTGGTTGATTTTGCCTTCAAGTGGTGTCGCATTGCTGAGAAAAGGTCATTCATGGCACCATCCTGACAAACTCATCTAGGAAATCAAAGCGACATCGTGTGTACCAATTAGATTTGTTCTTTACTACTCACAGCAATATTTTGCACAAATATGTCGCTGGAACTTTGTACCAACTTCCATAGTGTAGGACTGTCATACTTGTCTGGAATGTGACAAGTGATATATTTTTGATGAATGATAGCACTTTGCTGCTATCTTCATCCATGCGTGGTGCATCCTTGATCCACAATAACATATGGATATGAGGGCACCCCGTGCTTGATATTCTGTCCTCCAAAAGTAATGTTCCACAATACCAAGAGGTGGATTGTCCTTTGACAAGATGAAAGTCAGAATGTCATGGAACCGCTTGTGAAAATGTCTTGTGACAGACACAGGATCAAGTGAACACATTTCTCCGACAGTCATTGATGAGATGCTGTCAACATCAGAATTTGCCCACTTCAACAGTTCAATGAGCTCGTCCCAGGCATATTCAGCACAACTAAGTGTGACAAACCATGTGGCTGCACCATACTCTCGCAGCATTGTCATCACTTCAGAGTGTCTGCGATACCAATATTCTTTGGTGCCACATAGACTTGAAAGTATGGAAGACAGATTCACTTGCACATTTTCATCTTTCTGCTTTAATTTCTCTAGAAATTGAGCAGCTGTTATTCCATCTAGTGGACTTGTTAGATGAATGGTATGTGCTATAGAGCAGACAGAATGCTAAGTTCACTCTCCCAGAGGAGATGAAACAGGTACTGTATGTTACGTCTGAATTTGCCATCTTTACTGAGCACACGGCTAGTGCGAGTACTCAGCACCCTGTACCGTACTTCTCTTTCATCTAGGCATCCACCTGACCCTTTTGGAAATAGGTCTGGAAACAGCGTGCTTCTAGTGTTGCCTCCCAAATGCTGACAGGCTCACCTTCCACCTGCTTCATTTGATAGAGATCAATGTTGTCTCCTACTGGATCTCTGCCATGTAGTGGGTGAATTGTGTACTGTTCATACACATTGTCACTTGTCTGTCCACTGACCTTCTCAATGATTGGCTTAGTTTTTTCTAATAGATCATGTTGGACAGAGTGACTGGCCATCTGATCTATGTCAAGGTCTGTATAAAAGGGATTGTTACTCTTTAAATAAGTAAGAGCAAGCTTTACCTTTTGCACATTGACAACATCTTGCCAGATGACCTTGGACTTTGTTGGAACACCATTTACAAGAATCACCAAACTATTTTCTGTTGAGATTGCTTGAACATTTTCCTGTAGAGGAAGTGGTAGATACATCATGGAACCCTTTAGAGATCTAACAAGCTCTTTCTGTGGAATGTTCCGTGTCTTTGTGTTCAGACGTAGAATGGTTTGGAATGGTTTCATTGTCTGAATTAGAATGCGTTCAAACATATTCAATGTTGAAATCTCAGTTGGTGTAACATGTGCCTCCATATTATTCAGCAGTGACCTTGGTGGCAAAATGTTAGACTTCAGTTTGGAGAAACAGTGTTTGCATAGCAGAATGGTGTTTTCTAACTGAAAGTCAGATTTCAGCAGCAAAAATGCTGAGAGACAGAACCACATGTCATTGTATGGTGACAAGGTTTCCAGGTTCACTGTGACTGTTTGTTTACTGTAGCACAAACGGTCACATGACACACATACAGAGTCAAACTTCTGAGACTTTGCCAGCTCAAATTTTGCAATTTCTTTGCCATACTGTCTCAGTATGTCAGTTTCTAACACTGAAACAGATGTTTCGCAGAAGTGTTACTGAGAAATTGTTGTGTCTGGTACAGAAGTTACATGTTGCAGTTGTTTGAGAAATGTGATGGCACCCTGCATGTCACCTGACTGCAATAAGTCATTTAAACAAGTGTACTGATGTGTACAACTGCTGTACTTCATATACTCTGTATACAAAGTTTTGCATGCCTGTTTGATGCACTCCAAGCATCCGCATGTTGTGAAAAATACTATCACAAACACCACTATCGAGAGCATGCTAGTGAGTGACCCATGAGTCCAGTATGTGGACGATTTCACAATGGTCAATCTTGTTAAACAGTTTATATCTTTCTTTGTGATCTGTTATCACAAATAGGTTGACAAACTGTTCAACTTTTCAAATGATGATTGCCTACAGTTGCAGGTATCATCACATGACCATGCAGACAGTGCCATTTATTGAAGACTGTGGTTGAATCACAGTCATCATCTGTATCCATTGCATTGTCATCACAGATACTGAGGACATTTACTAGCTTGCCAGTACTCATCAATGGTGAACTTGTGTTCCTTTTCTGGGAATAATAAGATTCTTCCCAGAAATATGCCTCTGAGTGCTGTGTGTGCATCCAGTGACCTGTAAAACATCACAGAAGTTGTGGACAGTCAAAGAAGGATACTGTTGTAGCCTTTTTGATGGCATACACAACTTTCTGATTAGTTCAAGCACATGAGACATCTTACGCCACAACTGCTGAAGTACAAACACTGCTCTGTTAACAAAGTGCATACTTTGAGATGCAACTTCATCAAAGACAGATGACTCTTTGTCTTTTGCGGTATGTCTCATCACAGCAGCATAAGTCTTTCGATCTTAGCTTTACTTGCTAGTGATCGAAATACTTTTGCTTTCTAGTTGTAAATCACCAGTTGTGAGTTACCGCATTGTTTGGAGGTTTGTTGATGGTTGCACTCACAATAGTTGTGTTTCATCTGAGAGATCTACACAACTTTTGTAGAGGTAAACATTTTTACTTTCTGTTGAAAGCATTGCTTTTGCTGTGCAGTGACTTGTTGTAGGGCTCACTGTTGCAATAGAGGTCTGTCTATGTTCATTTGTGGTGTGATTTACTGTTTTGTTTATGCCCTTATACAACAGTGCAGTACTATTATACTGTCTCGTTTCCCTATACATCTAAGTCTGTATTTAGTTGGCATGTTTTTTGATATGATAGTTCAGATGAGCAGTCAGCAATCTTACAGAGTATCAGGCACCTGTATGAAAGACAGAGAAAAAGACAATGTTACTATATGCCTCTGTTACATATCTTCTAAGCATAGTGCATTGAGACATCTGATTAAGTATCACATACAATTAAAAATAAAATGTTTGAATCTTTTTATCACATTACTTATTTACATGGGTACAGTTGTACTTCATTTCGAGTCACATTCTGTTGCATGTCATTATGAAATAGAATCTATATTTATTTTATGATTTCTATGTCTCAGTTCTCCAATAATTAGTACTTTTGAAACATTTATATATCTTATGCTGGGACAGTTGTCATTACCACAATTACCTTAATAGTAATTGGTCTGTAAATTACTGACACATTCATAAGTGAACTTAACACTTAGTTAAGTTACTGCATTTTGAATATTTAAAATGAATTCTCAGGTTGCCATTTAACTACTACCATTTTGCTAATAAAAGCAGTCATTCTTAGCATAGGTTGCTGATTTGTTTTGTATAGTTACCATTACCACTGGTACGAGTGTTGTGTGACATCAATGTTCAGGAACACAGAATGCTGCCGAGCAAAGTACCGCCGCGCAGGCAGAGGTGTGATAGGTCAAATCAAAAATCGGTAATGATATTCTGTACTATATTCTTGATGCTTGAGTGTACATAAGAGCTTCATGACACACATTTGACAGTTGATGTTTTGCAGTATTACATTAGCAGCTTGGTTATTGCATTTATGTCTCAAATGACTTACTTGGATATTATGTGTCAATGAATTTGCATTTAAATAACTGTTTGTGTTGTTTTATTGACAAAGTGACAAACTCTGCATTACTACAAGTAAGTTGCATTGTTGTTGTCAGTGTGACTGCTACACCTTCTTTGGGTGTTTTTACAAGCTACCCATACTATGCATCTGGTTATGACAGAATTGCAATGCAGATTTCTTATTTAGTAACAGAAAATTTGCCTATTTTGCCATAAAGCATCAAATAGTGCAAAAAATAGAAAATTGGGAAAATACTGTCGAATGCATGAAAGTGTCATCAAATAGTAGTGTCATTGCATTCGACAGTATGCATAAAATGTTACTACGTGCATTAAAACAGTATCATTGAAAGTAATGTCAAGTTCGAAAAGTATCGCAAAAAGTTACTTTGTGCATTCAAAAAGTATCGCCAAAAGTACTGTCGTTAGATTCGAAACTGTCGCAAATGACTGTGCATTGAGAAAGTGCCATGGAATTTAACACTTAGAGTGTGAAATGCATTCATTATCAAATCAGATCTGATTGTGTTTGACTGACAGCTATTCTACTAATGTAATGCAAGATTTGTCAGGTCATCTGAGACAACCAATCGGAGATGGACAACACTGAAGAAAGAAAAACAGCAGCCATCTTAGTAAAAACTGAGAGACAGCATTTGCAAAACTGTAAAGTACAGTATATTTTATAAATCATTTTTCCAGTATGATAAAAAGTGTTAGCAACATTAATACTAATAATCAAACATTTTTCAGTGCTGATTTGATTAATGTTACTTGTTATCATCTAACATGCTGTATATTTAGATAAAAGTGTTTAAAGTCAGATAGTATTTTAATACTAACTTGCACAGATACAGCTGCAAATAGGAGATAGGAAGGTGCATGGACCCTAACAGAAGAGGAACCAATCAGACATGTTTCTGCAGTTATAATTGTTTAAACCACCTATGAAAAGGATGCATTTCCCACCTCTCAATGTTTGCACATTTTGGCTGACAGAAGTCTAGTAATAGTCAGTGCATAGCCTACATTGGTTAATGAAGCCAGAACAACCAGCCAATATTTTTTATTTGTGTGTTATGAATCCAGCCCAGTGAAGCTGGCTTGAAATAAGGAGGAAAATATCAGTTTCACTTTCACTACTGACTAGGCACTGCAGGGTGAACACTGACTTTTTGGTAGCTCTCTGTCCAGTTCTGAGTGTTAAAAACCAGAATAGCAGAAAATACAAAAGGACTTTGTGGATAGTTGGAAGCAGTATCGTGAGACGAAGATCTGAGTATGCTGATCATAGTGATTTTAGAGGAACCTGCAGCTCCCAGATTGCTATATTGAAATGGATTAGTAGGGGTGGAATGAGGTGGGAACATCTCATGCCAACCATCGCACAGACTTTGAGAACTCAGCCTCATCCTGACATACTGCTAATACATCTCGAGGCAATGATTTGGGCACCAAACGCTGGGTAGATTTAGTAACAGAGGCAAAATTGGACCTTGCTTCTATTATGGTATGTTGCCTGCCTGTATAATCATATTTTCTGATATTACAGGCGTAGGATCTGGCAAGCAGAACATCATATGTATCTGATTGACTGAGAGCTCAAGAAAAATCAAGTCATAGCAAATATCTGCTTTTCTACGGATGCATGGAATGTATACTATACGTCACCCAGAAATTAAGTATTGTAATGATTGGCTATTCTACCAGGCGATTGTACATCTCTCGCATGCTGTGATTTGCCATTTCCTGGGAGACCTTCAAGATGCAATCCTCAAAGTCCTCTAAAGACTGTCAGAATGTTTGATCAAATATTACAGTGTAAACAAAGGTTCTTCTCAGAACCCTATAAATGTGGTCAAAAAATAGATCAGCTGCATCATCAGTCACACATACAACACATGGGTTGGGAAGATTCAGATTGTGCCATGCTGTGTAACAGGACTAGAGGAGACTGTAATAGCAATGCATCATGTTGTTCTTAGTACAATTTCATGATGTTGTTATATGTTAACATTTGTTTTATTGTTTCAGTCTGTAAGGTTAATGCAACATTTACTGTGGCATTACAGTATTGTACATAGGACACAGTGGTAGGGTGTTAGGAACAAGGAAATGCAGTGGTGGCAGGTTTATGTTTAGCTTTATTTAGTGCTATTTGTGCAAATAGAGCCATATTTGTATGGAACACATAAATAAGTGATTTTTTTATGTTTGCATCTCCAAGAAAAATAGTACTATCGCCTTGAGTTTCAGGTGCAAGCCCTCTTCAAATTCAGTCAGTGTTTGCAGGCATGGCCACGTTCTGCAATACCTGCTTCAGCTGTGTGACAGCAGTTGAAATGAAGTGGCATACAGTTGAAGGAGCTATGGTTTGATGAGCAGTGGTAAGAATATCACCTGTTCATCGCGCTCCCCCTGCACACACACACACCTGCATGCATACTGCGTGCTGGCTCCCCATACTGTATATCTGACAGGGGTGCCCAATCCTCTTGCAGCTGTGCTGCGACCCCCAAAACAGGTTCACATGCCACTGGGTGACCACCTGCCAGCATGGTACACATGCATGGCCTGACAGTGTGATCCCTCTTGGGTCCACTACCCCTCACCCAGAGTACAGAGATTGCTGCAGCTGGAGCCCAACCCAGTGTGGCAACAGATACTGTCACTGATGGGGTGCCCAATGCATATTGGGTCTACATCCCTCAAAACAACCCGTCTTTGTGCCATGATGAAGCTGTTGCAGTCTTGTTTCCTAAGTACTAAATGTAATAGGTAAAAACAATCATTAAGAGTGGTAGATGGCTGATCATAGTAAAGTTTCTTTATGCTTCTATTTCAAGCAAATAAGAACTAATAATGAGGCAGTGGACCTTACGAGAGTGTGTGCACTGCTTGAGGCAGTCAAGCAAGGGGAATGCCGCATTCTAATCTTGAACTGAACAGAAGCTTGGATTCGATGTGGAGCTCATTAATAGCTTCTGCGTAGTGCTAAAAATCCAGGAACAAAATGATCATATTATTACAGTTGAAGTGGAAGTGGAAGCTGTTGTGCCAGCGTTTTATGTCTGAAACAGCGAGGAGATACGGACAATGACAGTGCTGGTACTACTACATTATGAGATATGAGGCTTCTTTGGCAAATGATTCTTGAGGGGAGGCTTACTCACTGTAGGTTACTCAGCAAGTTTAACAATGCATGTGTATTTATTAAGATTTTGATTACAATTATGGCACACGGTATTATACTTAATACTATATGGATCTGCCATGACAAACCGTAGATGATTTGTTGTATCTATTAAGTCTGGTGTTGTTGAGTCACAAGGCGAGGCGAGTGACATACCCACTACCACAAATAGTACATCCATCCATATACCCAGTTCCTATCATGGTATGTTGTAGAAAACAAAATGAAGGTGTTTATTTAGTGTAATGTAGTGATATCAAACTTGGAACAGTGAATACTGTGTATATATTAAATGTTTGCTTTTGCGCATGTGCAACAAACATAATAATCATCCGACTTTTCGGTGTGGCAGCCCTGTTCCAATTCAGGCAGTGTGTTTGAGCACAGCCGCAGTTTTCCAATACCTGCTGGAGCTGTCTGCAACGGGTCCAAAATGCAGTAACATACAGTTGAAAGGGAGCTATGCGTGGTGAGCAGCGATAAGATATCACCTGCTAATGCACGCTCCCCAACACAGACACACACACACACACACACACGCAGCACACATACTAGCGATGCTGCCCTCGCTCGCATGTAGCCCCAGCGGTGTGCTTCAAAAAGCCCTCCATGCTGGGTGCCCACCCCATGTGTGGCAACTCATCGATAGCCAATGGGTGCCTCAATCCCCGGCGGCTCCACTGTCCTACCTCCCCAGAGTACAGGTGCCGTATGAGGAGCCCACTCCAGCATGGCAACAGATCTTCTAACAACGCGAGTACCAATCTCCCATCGACTCCAGCCCCCCAAACAGGCGTCCTTGTACCATGCACAGGGCCCACCACAAGCGTGAAAAGTATCTGCATCATCATTAAAGAAAACAAAAAAACTGCAAATAAAAATTGTCCCTCGGCACTTCCTGCCCCTCACAACCTGCACCCACCCACTGCCCCTACTTACCACACACACCTCACCCCTTACTTACCTCGGACCTCAACAACGATCTTGATTGGACTGAACACGTCTGCCCTCTTCAAAGCAGACCGCAAACTGAGAAATGCCGGTAAGCTGTATAATGGGAAAGATAGGGTTTTTTAACTTTGCTGCATATCTCAGGCAATTTTTGAATTTTGCACCAGATTTTCAACATGGGGTTTCGGGACCCCTTCTCATGAATACTCTCACTGCCATAAGCGTTATTCAGGCCCGAAGGGTGATTTCCGCTGTCACCGCGTGAAATCACCTTTGGGACTGATTAACGAAAGACACTACCAGTGTTCATAAGGTGGGCTCTCAAGCCTATTTTTGAAATTTGATGAAAAATTCTAAAATAACTGTTCTGAATATGTGTAGTGCAGATTCCTCGCGATGCTTGTAAGTTCACGGTACCAAAATTTTCCTCCTGATTTTCAACATTGCCATTTCACCACACACCTTCTTATGAGTATAGCAGCTGTCATTGTCATCACCCAAAGCGTGTTTCCGTATGGCGCACAATGGCGCAGTCATTGTCGCGAAATCAACTCATGGGACAAATTAAGCAAATCACAGTGACACTGTTCGCAGGCAGAGGTCTTAAAATGGCAATGTTGAGAACCCGGTGACAAAATTCTAAAAAATTGCTGCTTTTCTGAGCGGTGTTTGGATTCGGCACTCCTAAGTTCAGTGAACTTTCAATATTTTCACTCCAGATTTTCAAAACAGTCATATTTGACCACACCTCCTTATGAGCAGTACAGCTGTCATTTGTCACATCTGCCCAAAATGTGTTTCCATCCATGTAGTGCACAATGGCACAGTTGGTGTCTTGAAAACAATGTATGGGACAGATTAAGAAAATCACAGCAACATTGTTCATGAGCAGAGGTCTTAAATCTATGTAATTAGGTAAAAAATTCCATAAAATGACTGTGTTACAACTGACTGTGCAGTTTCCATGCACCCTACGTAAGTTCATTGCTTTTGTAATATTTTCAGGCAAGATTTTCACCACTGGAATTTTTTCACACTTCCTTATAAACAGTACAGCTGTCATTTTTTTCACAACATGGCGTGTGTTTTCACACTTTCAGGGCAGAGATGCATGGTCGCTGTGGGAAATCATTGTTTGGGACTGATAAATAAAATCACAGTGACACTGTTCATGATCGGAGGGCCCAAAATGCTTGTGTTGACAATCTGCTGTAAAAATCACCAAGTAATTACATTACATGTGCATTGCTGGTTGTGCACTGCAGCTATAACTACACCAGTTTTTATGATATTTTTACTACAGATTTGCAACATTGCCATTTTTACACCTCCCCATGAACAGTACAGCTGTAATTTTTACATCCTGTTCAGAATGTTTTACCGTGGTGCTAAATGCCCGTGGTCACAATGCATAAACGGCACCGGCTAACAAACTATATTGCCATTGTTCATGAGTTGGGGTCACAAAAAAACATGTTGAAAATTTGGGTGAAAATACCAATGAATGCGTGAGGTATTAGGGTTTCCAACATAATGCCCAACCCTATGAAGATGACAGGCATCAGGGTGTGACTTGGATTCTTGCCTGTAATGCTCATACCATTCCACACCCTGCAGCCAGTGAGAGGCATCGAGGTATGCCTTGGACTCTTTGGGCCCAAAGTTCATCCCATTCTCCTATGCTGCACCCATCTCACTGTATTTTCTGATGGAATGGGGTACGCATAAGGGCCAACAACCACAAGGCACACCATGACACTTTTCAGTGTCTGCAGGGTGGGTTGTGGTGATATGACATGGCCGTTATGCCTGACGACTCAAAGGCATGCCCCAATGCCTGTCACTCTCTGCAGGGTGGTGGTGGGGTTGGCTTGAGTTCAATAGTTCACTGCCATTCCTATTACGCAGCTCTGTAACTTCTACACTACCACTGTCAATGCCAGCAACAAACATTGTCATTGACAAATGCTTGCTTCACAGAATCATTCAATGTCTTTTGACCAATGAGGTCACAGAATTTTAATACGGTATAGAATAAGGTTCATTTGACATGCCTGCTGTAGTTTAGTTCTGAGGTTTTTCTGAGTGACCAATAACAACAGAATCTGGTAATGATAGTGGTGGAGTGATTGTACAACACACGTAGAAAATACATAATATTGTCATTTATTTAAGGTTGACATAGTTATTGTGTTTGATAAATCTAGAGAGTTTCAGCTATGTTGTTCAACTAAATTTGCTATCTGTGTCTCTGCTGTCTATCTGGTACCATGTTATGCAGTCATGCCATTTTGTTATGTTACATTTACAATAGTGGTACAGTTCAAGGAAATGTACTTGTTTTGCAGTACTGTGGCATGGAATAACCACTTTTTTGCATACAGCATTAATAATTATGTTGAATGGCTCATCTGAAATATGATTATACTAATATGTGTACTAATAGGGGTTGTAGATGTCTCAACTTGTTGAAATGTAACACATGGTTGTGTACAAAACTACTGATCTTCACTTAGAGTTCTTCTGTACTGCTCTTCAAACATTATATTTGATATCAACAGCACTTGTTATTGTGGTAACTATTGACCACAATGCTTGTGGTGTCTAATGAGAAGCAATGTACCTATGTAATACATGGTTTATTGTTGCAGCAACTTTTCAAACGTGTGATGTAATTAACATTTAACACTGTATGTCTTCTTTCTGTTTCATGACAGGAATGTAGGCCTCCCGGCTTCCCGAGGTAGTACAGCACAATGAAGCTGTGAAGGGTGGCAGTCGGACACAGAGAGTCATTGTCATTGAGTCCGATGGTAAGATGCTGATAGAAAAAATTGTAGTATGTCATTGAGTGCTATGAAGATATAATGTAATGTGTGAGCTGCAAGTTAACAGGCATATTTTTTATAAATATACTATTTAGTGATTAAGTATTACTTGAACCATGTATGTATTGTTTGTGTTTACGAAGTGGGTTGCAAAACATTGCTTTAAGTGATTGAGTAAGACAAAAGAAACAGCCAGTCTGTCATCTGGCAACAGAGAACAGTTGAGAATAAGTCTGTGTGTCTGCAAGCGTGATTGAGTATCAGATCCTTGGTGAAACAGAATCTTCGTTTTTTAATGCAGCAATGTTTCTCTTAACATATGCCCTTGTTGTTCCATTAGGCCAACAGCCTGTGGATGATACGATACATAAATATAACATTCACTACTGACTCTGTTGCTGCACTGGAGGTGTATGACTGATCACAGTCAGAGATAACATTACATCCACCTGTTGCACTGGTTACTGAAGTTTATATGTGTGGTCTACTCTGAAGCAATACACAAATAACAGTAAACTGCTAAGTGTGTTCTTTAAGTGTAATACAGTGCTTTACAATGAAGTAATACCTGCTGTCATGCTTCGCCCACACTTCTGATGTGTGAGACTCCATAGCTCAGCACCCACCTGCTCGTCTGCTGTGTGTTTACTGACACCAGTGGGACAGATGTATGTCCATAATAACAGAGTGTTAACCTATGGGGATGTAGCACATATTGTTAAACAGAATGGAAAGATGTCAATTGATAAATGCAAATATGTCTAATGTGTACTAACATATGAGTGTGAGACCATTTTTCATGTATGTGACAATGGATGTACGCCCATAAGACTACTTAACATGCCATGTGGCCTAGTGGGGGGGGGGGTGTAGCTGTTGTGCTCCACTAATTTTGGTGGTGGACTTTCATGTTCAACAAATAATCCATTATCAATGGTTGTGTTCATGATGTGTTACCAATCTTCAATTGTAGTGTGTAATTATGTGTTGCTGAGTGCCACATGCCCCTAGATGGTTATTAAGTGATCATTTATATATGTGCTGGGAATGTCTTATTTCTATTATTAAAAAATATGCTCATGGACAGTATGGACAATGTCATATGTATCTTAATAAAGGAATTACATAAGGCTTTGACAATGTTTGCAGTTCAGCAGTAACCTGGAAATGCTCACACCCTTGCTTTTATTAAGCTATAAGACATGACCAAGGGTTATTTTAATGGTGTGTTAATCACCCTTTAGGAGTGTAATGTTGAATAACACATAACCGAGTGCCATATGCTGCTAGAGGGTGAGTAACTGAACAGTAACATGATACCTACGAATGCCTTCCTGCTATTATAATTAAACAGTTTTTTAAACCGTGTTAAATTCTGTTCATCATATGGCTATGTCTACATGTATGTTTATAAAAGATACACATAAGGTTGTTAGAATGTTTGAAGCAAAAAAGAAAGCTGCATTCTCAGACTCTTGTTATTATTGCAATCAATGGGTAGGTATTGGGTGTTGTGCACTGCATAATAGGAATTATACATTTCTGTTACTTTTTTTTTTTTAAACTGTAATTGGACAGACATGGTCAGGGAACCACCAGAAAAAATTGGTTTGTTTTATAAAAGTCTGTTCAGATTGGATGCAGATGTCTGTTGGAAGACCATGGACACAGGCTTTCATTATTTGCATTTAGCCTTCCCTTGGGCTGTGGCCACAGTAATGTGCTGCAGGTGCTTTGATGTATACGGGCTGCTGACTGTCAGTACGGTAGTGGCAAGTAATGTCATATGTTGTTCCTGCCATAGTGACAGTCAATGGGGTGGACATCAGTGAAAAAGTATATGGACATCTACAGCATTGTACACTCATGGTGTAACAAGCACAGTACATCGTACAATCATGGTGTGGTCAGAAATTTTAGTAATGATCTATAACATTCTTTATACTGTTCATGTAAGGTGCTTGCTCACTCTGCAGATGAGAAGAGTTGCTGTCTGCATGTTAGAGTTGCTTAAGAACATAAATCCATCTAAAGACAGAACTGTTATTGCAAAGAGGGATGTGTTCACATGTTTGAGTTACACAATGATGGAGTATTACAAATGTAGCTTATTAAAAAATATTGTTGTAGCTTGATATTTGATGTATATGTGATCATGTTTTTCTCTTGTTTTGTTCCATAGAGCCCGGGGAAGCTGAGCGTGCAGAACCAGTGGAGGTGAAGCAGGAGGCCGGCGCCAGCTCAACACGTAAGTGGAATCACAAAATCTTTTCATGCAAGATGTAGTGTCACAGTATCGTGAAGTCAGAATGTATGTTATTATAATTGTGTCTCAGTTGAGCAGTTGTGTAATGACTTATGTCATTTAGTAGGAGTGTTTAGCATTTTTTCATAACGTCACATAATAAATTGTAAAACTGTATAGTTGTAGATTGTTTATAGATGCAAATGACTACATCACACATATGCTATCACTAGTATGGTGCAAGCTTCATGTTCATTTTCTTGTGTTGTGTGTGATGTGTGTACAGCCATATTACACAGAACCATTAATTCTGCATCCTGCATTCAAGTTAGACTGAAGGTACGTGCAGTCACTAACAGGAGTGAAGAGTGGGCACAGTAAATGTAGCTGTTCAGTGGTTGGGAGATAAATGGTGTACAACAAGATAACAAATCATTGTTTGACTTTGATATCATATTGAGGTATTTCTGTAATAGGACACTGACTGTTTAACTAGAATGCCAGGGAGATAAGTAGCACAATTACTATAGTACTGGAGCCATTGTCTTATTGCTGTACCACATCCTCTTGAACACTTCTACCATGTGTGCGTGCACCAGCACACCGGGCACCACATTACATGGATCCACCACTGTGCTACTGAAGTAAATCTCTTTCTTTTCCCCAGAATTTTCCATCCTCTAGTTGCAGTATTAGCTTGCTCCTCTTCATTTGTTCAAGTCATCCTAACTGCCAATCTCTTATTTATCCCCTTCCTGTACCTGAAGATGTCTGGCATGTCTCTTGAGTACCTTTTGTCTGTCAATGAGTACATATTTAGGTTACTGACTCTACATATAGGTCATCTTCCATAAGATACACATTGTTTTTATCTCCCTGTTGTGGACACTTCCCAGAAGTAAAATGTGTCTCTTTAACTGTGGCATCTGAAGCTGCAAACAGTACTTGAGATGTGTTATCAGACTGTGAGTTAGGCACATGTGTAATATCTTCACTTCTTCTGGAGGCAATCACACTGGTGATCCATACAGCATCCTGTTGTCCTTATCTATTGGCCTTGTAAAAGTGTCAAGGGTGCTCGTCTTAACATAGAAGAACAGCTTCAAGTCCCTGAGAGCAAAAAGGTCTTGTACAATTTCATCCCCCCACCACGGGGGAGCACTTGCTATGCATTTCTGTGTGTGATGTGCAGTACATCGCGCTTCACTGCATTTTAGTTAGAATAGTGTCCCTTCTACATTTATCTGTTGGGCCAGGGCAGTCTGTTGACCCAGCTGGCCCTTCTGCTCATACACTAACGACCACAGTTTTCAGTTATCTGTAAACAGAGTAATATTAATCGTGATAGCTACCCTTATGTCAGACATGTAGGTAGTGAGCAGGATGCACCCAGGTACTGATACCTGTAGAAAGTACTGATTAATCTCCTTGTTAATGAACCTATCCTACCAATTATTAAGCTGTGGACTCGTTGGTGGAGCCAATTCACTATCCAGCTGATGTGTCACTACTCATTGAAGTGTATATTGTTTTTTTTATGTGAGATTGCATGACAATACACATGATTATTGTGTTGCAGATTCCACTGTTTTTTTCGATAGAGTGCTAATTTATTTAAAATCAATACAACTTTCTGATATAGCAGTGACATGCAGTACTGTGTTGTCCATGGTGTAAACTTGCATTTCTTGCGCACTACTTCTGAACACAGCTCCTACTATCTATTCATATGCTGTGTGAAAAATGTGTTATAGTAAGTACTTAGTTAACTCACTGAAGTCTTGAATACTAAATCTGTGAGATGGTTTCAAGTATTAGAAAAAACTGAGACAGATTCAATTGACAATTTGATGAAAACGGAAAAACTGGTAATAGGAATGTGTCACAAAAACTATTGTGAAGTACATTGTATGTTGAAAAAGTGTTAATACTGTTAGTAAGTTGTTTCATTATACAAAAAAATAAGAAACTTTCATTGATTGTATTGCTGGTCATTTAATCATGAGCTAGGACATTTTGGATTTTGGTAACGGTTTCTGTAACAATACGGATGCGCAGGATGTGAACAGAAAATACTAAATTAGAGTTTGTTCATGGTTTTCAGCTGAATCAATGCAATGTCAGTCACAAAAGGTTTTGAAACATTTATGTGTGTAGAGGGGTGAATTACAACTCGAAAGGTGTTTCTTTTCAAACAATCATTAAAGTGATCATGATGATGTACACATAAATTTATCTTGTCATAGTGTTGGTGTGAAGGTAGTCGCATATTCTCTTGCAGACGTGAGTAAACATTATAGCCACAGATGGTAAAGTTTCAATTTCCACACACAATGAGGATGTACTTTTACTGTTTGAGACTGTATTGTTTATTATGCCAAATCATCTAGATACTGAATATTTCTGTCTAGTGAATAAAACACAAGAATAGCATACTAAATTAAAAGTTCCTACAAGTTTTTTTATGTTGTCAACTAATGACATAATATGATTAATAAAGTATTATACCCAAACAGGCAAGATAACAATCTACATTTGTATCAGACTTCTAAATAGTATCAGTAGTGCCAAATTAATGTATAAGTATTACTGCATTAGCTATCAAATATTTAACATTGAAAGACAGAAAGTCCATCAGTGTTTTTGAGTCTCCTGTATTGATTTATTTATTTTGACTCTTTGTAGGATGCCGTCGAGAAAAAGCGTGTCCTGGCCACTGCCGCTGTTACCGCAGGCTTGAGTGCATGGTTGTCGGTCTGAAAAAAGACCATGTTGTGCTCCTTGAAGGACAGCAGAAAATGCTGTCCTTCATGGAAAAACAACAACAGACTGGCAACCTTATTGGCAAACCTGTGGTGACAGCGACTGATCTGATGGCCAGTACTAATTAGCCGCCTCCACCAACCACCTGTTCCTGCCAGCTTCCCTGGGACAAAGTGACCACCCTCCACAACAGTCCGGTATCTCCTCTGGAGGGCACAACAGCTTCCACTTCCATTGCGCCTCCACATCGGATCCAGTTTCTGGCTTGGACTGCCTCAAGCAGCATACACACCTCTCGCACGTTGTGGCTGAAAAAAATGTTGTTATAAATATTTTGTGGACAATAATTCTTTATTTTTTTTATTTAATGAAAAAGAACAACATTTTTG
Organism: Neoceratodus forsteri; assembly: GCA_016271365.2. Classification (NCBI taxonomy): domain Eukaryota; kingdom Metazoa; phylum Chordata; order Ceratodontiformes; family Ceratodontidae; genus Neoceratodus; species Neoceratodus forsteri. The sequence goes on from CM057453.1 coordinate 84,925,228, forward strand.
AAGAAATATATATTTTTTGATGTCTAAAATTTACTGTTTAAAAAATTAATTTTTTTTTGTACATTGAAAAATGTTATATTTTTGTATGTATTTTTATAAAAAAATCTTATTTTTTGTGTCATTTGCTGACAAATATCTTTTATAATTTTATACAAATAGATAAATATTTTATAAATACTATTTTTTGTTTGTGGTGTTATTGTGTTGTGGGGATGTTTATTACCAATATTTGAGACAAAGATTTGCAGAACTGTTATTTCATCATTTACTGAAACATTATAGCACAGTCATGTGGGATTACACTTGTGGGTGTCCATCCAAGTTCCTGAGATACCTGACAGTGGCCCCATGTACTAACGGAGGCATTACTGCAGCAAAATGCAGTTGTTCCATATACCTGGTGCTACATTATGCCTCTATGTGCATGATCGTGAGCATCAGTATGTCCCCCCCCAAAAAAAGTGAAATTTCCCTGGTAGTCCAGTAGACTGATCGCTGCCTGATTGCACTGATCAGTACCTCATCAAATACTCTAAGACCCTAGTGGTGTAGTGTACTCCCACCCCAGCCACCCAGTGAGCCCCACTGACCCACTCCAACCCCTCGTGAGCTGGTGGGTGCCAGCACCCCACTCAGTTGCCACCCCGATGCCTGCCAAATGACAGGTCGGTAGAGTTACATACCCATTTGTTCACAGCATGACCTAATGGGTGTCCAGCTCATACCGTACACTCAGTTCAGATATGTGAATGAATTCATTTACATATCTGTACTGAATAGTACGGTATGAGCTGCACGCCCATTGGCTCATGCTGTTAAGCAATAGTCATGCAGCTCTACTGACCTGTCAGTTGGCGGGCAGCAGGGTGGAAGGTGGGTGCAGTACTGCCATCTGCCAACTGACGCAGGGTAGATCATGGTGTTAGTGTACAGTGTCGGGTGGGGTGTGGTGTTCACTACACCATCAGGGTTTTAGGAGTATTTGATGAGGTACAGATGTCCATGATCAGCCATCGACCGGGCCACTGGACCACAAGAAATATTGTACTTGGGGGGATCTATTAATGATGCATGCGATTGGGCTCACTGTGCTCCACTACACCACCAGGGATATTGCACTGTTGGGGGGATTAATGGTGCCTGTGATCGGGCTCACAGCAGTACACTGGACTATGTGGCATACTGCATATTTTTTTGGGTGTTCACGAATCCCCGTGATTGGGTTGCATGCAGTGTTGTTCCTCATGACTGGTGCCTGTGAGGGCGCCAGGCACAAGTTGTCAGAGAATGGCGCATCTGCATGCTAATGACATGCAAATGAGGCTGTAATGAGATTCAAATGTAGCCTTGTGTGCCTTGCACACTTTATTAACCCATTTGGATGTCTCCTTTTGAATATGGCAGGTGCTGTGCATGACGCAATGCCACTTCCACCAGCGCATCACCATGCTACAGTCTGGCCACTTGCGCTGCAGCAGTACTACTGCGTCATGCACAGTTAGGGTGGCCAGGCTGTGATATTTAAAGCTACTATGCCATAGTGCAGGTCTGTTGAATGGCACCAGGACAAACCCCTGTGCAAGCCACTTCAGGTGCACCCAGGCTTGTGTCACAGCCTGCCACAGTTTGAATATCCGGGCCATAGAGTACTACATTCATCATGTGTCCGAATACTAGTTACATTGACTGCACAAAGAAAATGAGTAAAATGCTGCAACGTAAAAAATTAATACTGCAATAACAGTGGGAAGTGAAAATAAATAGATAAATAAAAACAATATGGTTCAGATGGAAGTAGTCTTAGTGTTACTAACAGAAAATAGTACTACATGAGTTACTGTATTCCTCATCTTGGTACATTTCAGTATGTATGTGCAGTACTCTTACAACAACAAATCATATACTATTGTTAGTAATCATTCTCAAAAAGACAGGATATTTATGGCAAAAAAACTCTGTTTAATTCATCAGTTAGGGTTGTTCCACAGTGACAAAAGTGAGGAAATTTGGTGTTAGGGTTGAAAACCCTAACTCCGAATTCACCCCCCCCACACACACACACACACACACACACACACACACACACACATATGCAAGTATGGGGGAGGATCAAGGCAACACAACCAATGACAGACAACCAGCAGCAGGTGACAGAAATAACAAACAATTGTCTAAATGTACTACAAGACATCCCACCCACCTGACCAGGTACTGCATGCTCAGTGAGATCAACAGCAAAACTGAGAATGCTACCAAGCGTACACATCCCTGATTGCTGCTTCACAACATACCACACTTAGTAGTTGCATGGCCTTACCTACCAATGCCTACACCACACCACATGTGGTGGGCACCTGAGCAATAGAGTTGAGCAAAACCAAAGAGTGGTACAGGTATGATATCTCTGATTATAACAAGGGTCTGAGAAATGCAGCTTTCTGATTGGCTGTAAACATTCTAACAGCCTTATGTTTAGTTTTTATTAACATACATGTAGAGCCTAACCATATGATGAACATGGTTTAATGTTGTTGAAAAAACAGTTTTATTATGATAGCAATAAGCCACTCACAGGTATTATGTTAATGGTCAGTTTATCACTGTCTAGCGATATGTGGCACTCGGCTATGCCTCATTCAACATTAAACCCCTAGAGGGTGATTAACAGACCATTTAACATAACCATTGGTCATGCCTTATTGCTTAATTACCTTCATGTGTAGATACTCTCCCTCTGCTAGGCACTGTAGGAGCTTTGCGACACAGTGTCCTACCCAGTTACACCATACACTGTCTAGTTACTGGAGAATGGCTGAGAATATGAACTCATGAAGATGAACAGTGTAACTTGATAATTACAGTCATTGAAACCTTAGTGTGATTATAACTGACAGAGTCAGTCATAGAGAATAACCCCTGCCATCCTTTTGCACTTATCCCATTGTGAGTTTAATCACTACTGAAAGACACTCTATTTATATCTAACCTATACCTACTTGATTCCTGTTGTAGCACAATTAACATAGTTATCACTTTGATAGCATCAGTGACATAATTGTGGCAAACACAAACACTAGCCATACAGACTGAGTATGAAGCAACTGTTAAAAAAATGAGGGTGTGTCCATAAGTGGGATAGATCACTCATTGCAACAATAGTAAATGTATTACTATTTCAATAAGTTAGTCATCACAGATGCAATGAGATTGTCTTTATCAAGTACAACATACTCAGTAAGTGCGTAGAGGAAAATCTATCCTATAGACATCTCTGATACAGGTACGTCATTGTTGGCTCAATAGTGCTATGATATTTAGAAGTTGCTTGGCCTGATCCATGCAATTACACTGTTTCTTACAAAGAATACTTACTGCATCTTTAGTATTCAAACACACTGAAGGTATATTTATGTACATCAGCACTACACCTTCAACAGTAAGAATGCATCTGATACTGGAAGTACAAATTTCACAGCGTTGAACAGGCAATGTTTTTCCATATGTTTACATCAGCCTCTCTATCTTGAATAAACAGTTGCAGTAAATGTACTACTATGTAAATCACATACTAAATGCAACACTACTTTTATCTTGAGCATGGCTGTGTCTTGTAGTTAATTTATGTAGTTCTCTTAATGTATACTCACTAGTGTTAAAACCTTTGTACAACTGTGATGATGCACCTTATATTGACTAACGGCACAGTACTAGTTGTGGTGTGGTGTGGGGCATCGGGAGGTAAGGCCATGCAACTACTAAGTGTGGTACGTTGTGTGCAGCTTCAATCAGGGATGTGTACGTTTGGTGTACATGGCCTCAGTTTTGCTGTTGATCTCCACTGAGCATGCAGTACCTGGTCAGGTGGGTGGGGATGTCTTGTAGTACATTTAGATAATTGTTTGTTATTTCTGTCACCTGCTGCCGGTTGCCTGTCATTGGTCGTGTTGCCTTGGTCCTCCCCCATACTTGCATGTGTGTGTGTCTGTGTGTCTGTGGTGCTGGGGGGGTGAATTCAGAGTTAGGGTTTTCAACCCTATCACCGAATTTCCTCACTTTTGTCACTGTGGTACAACCCTAACTGATGCATTAAACAGAGTTTTTTTGCCATAAATATAGGCATATAATAGTGATGCGGTCTCGCTACTATACTTAGGGTTGAATAGGCGCTTTAATGTTAAACCCCAATTTTTGTGTGTTAATAACTTTCCAACCGTTCAATGGATTTAAACAAAATTTGGAATTCACAGTCTGGTGTGGTAATTCTCTTGATTTGCCAAATTGCATTTCAGTTGGACTTACAGTTTTTGTGCAGTGAAGCACTGAAAAATGCATTTTCCCTCACATAGATGCATTTTTTGCCCATGGCGCTGTGACCACACCATGTGGTGTTTTGATCTGAAATTTGGAATGTACCATGAATTTTGGGCAAAGAACAATCCAGCATTGGTTTGGCTCAAACTTGTTAATTTGTTCCAAAGTTATTTAATTTTAAAGTTTTGGGTTCTGAGCATGCTCAGTTCACACCAAGATTAATATGTATGTTTTGCAAAAGAGGATTGGGCTCATGGTCAAGGATTTTGTCAGCTCACAAATGAGGATGTAAAAGTCCTGGTCCACCAGAAAAATTCTTTGTCCATGAGTCACCATCTTGTTTTGCTTTTTTCCCCCAAAACAAAATGTCGTAGCTTCCTCCACGGGTGACTTTTGTTTATAATAATTTATGGGGTTTATTCAGGGTGGTGTCGTCTACAAACCCATGCCTTTGGTTTGCTTTGTTTTGTCCAAAAAAACAGCATTTTAAAATCTAAAACTTCTATGACAATGACTTGCTAATGACAAAATCCTAGTCTGTGAGCTGATCCTGTTTCGCGAGGCTGCAAAATCCTTGTCCTTCACTTTGTGACCAGATGACCCTTCTCATGGATGAGGATTAAGGGGTCGGTCAAGGATTTTGCTACCCGCAAAAGAGGATCAGCTTGCAGACTAGGATTTTGTCAGCTTGCAAAAGAAGACTGGGTTTTTGAAGCCTCTTTCATGAGGTGACAAAATCCTATTCCGCGAGCTGTCAAAATCCTAGTCTGCAAGCCGATCCTCTTTCATGAGGTAGCAAAATCCTTGATAGTAACTTTGTGACCAGATGGCTCTTCTCACCCACAAGGATTGACTCACGGTCAAGGATTTTGCTACCTCAAGAAAGAGGATCAGCTGATGGACTAGGATTTTGTCAGCTCATGAAAGGGATTGTTTTTTTGAATCCTCTTTCATGAGTTGACAAAATTACAGTCCATGAGCTGTCAAAATCATAGTCTGCCACCTGATCCTCTTCTGTGAGGTAGCAAAATCCTTGACCTTCACTTATGGACCAGATGGCCAAAATCTGACTGTCAAGAATTCCTTGCAGATGGTGATTTTGACAGCTGGTGAATGGGGATTGACCTCGTGGTCAGGGATTTTGCTACCTCACGAACTAGGAATTTGTAAACTTTTGAAAACTGCATGTATTTTAATGGTTTGGTCTTTTGACTTGCAATTTTCAGGATATTAAGGGGATGCCCTAGAGATGTGAATTATGCTATTTAGGTGTTGGAAATTAAGCGGTTCCATAGATATGCCATCACTTTTCCATGCTTTTATCGCTGTGCTATAAACCCTAACTGATGCATTAAAGGAGTCTTTTGCAATGTATTTCCCTTCTTTTTCAGAAAGTATAATGCAACTGGTAACTGGTATGTGTCTGCCAGAGTATGGGCCCTCTGGGCCCTATTCTCCCACTTACACATAACTACGGAGCCATACAGCAGCCATATAGGGTAAGGAAGCTTTGTAACAGTAATTTGCCAATATCTCAGCAACCATAGCAGCTATGAAACATAGAAACATAGAATTTGATGGCAGATAAGGACCACTTGGCCCACCCAGTCTGCCCATTTCCATACCTACTGGATAAGCTGCAGATCCTAGTTAACCAGCAGCCTACTTCTTCCTACCCTCACCCCCTAGAATTGCCTTATGACTGTCCCATGCATGCTTGAATTCCACCACTGATTTTGACTCCACCATGAGCTCCAACAAATTCAAGTGCTGTTGTAATCATGACAGCGGGACCTCCACATGAGATATAGGTGATGAAATCTCAAATTGTTTACAAGATACGGGTACCAAAATGCTCTGGAAAGGCAACCTTGGAACCCTTGGAACACTAAATTGCCAGTATCTCCTAACTGTAGCATGTAGGAAAAAAATTCCATTTGGTGTAATCTACAATATTTCAGGAACCAGCACAGTGCTCCAACTGTCCCTGTGGTAAAAAGTCTGTAGGGCTGTGAATGCACATTATTTAAAAAAAAAAATTTCATGAGCAATCAAAATCCTGTTTCGCAAGCCAATACTTGTTTTGTGAACTGTCAAAATCCTTTGTAGTAATGTGAAACTGGATTAAGGCCATCTGGTCAGGAACCCTAATCCTGTTTCATGATCTATCAAAATCCTGTTTGCATTGCAGAAAAGGATTTTGACAGTTCATGAAACAGGATTTTGACAACTCACGAAAGAAGACTGGGTTTGCTGACCAGATGGCCTTAATCCTAATTCTGTTTCACATTATTACACATGAGTTTGACAGCTCATGAGATAGGAATCATCTCACAAAACAGGATTTTGGCAGCTCGTGAAAAAGGATTATTTTACTTAATATTTTACTGTCAAAATCCATCACGAAACAGGATTGGAAACAAGTCATGAAACAGAATTTTTTAAATAAAAAATAAGCATTATGAGGCCACCAAAATTAAACTAAATGCACACAATGATAGAGGACGTCCCCTGAGCAAAACACATACTTGCTTGACTCCTGAGGACATCCCTAGGCACAGTTATAAAAGTTTGTTTGTGCTAGAAATGAGAACACAAGATGGTGACTCTTGAAACAGAAATTTTATTTCTGACAAATGAGGAATGAAAGCATCGTCTTTTGTGAGCTGTCAAAATCTCTTTTCGTGAGGCCAAAATCCATTTTCGTACCATGCAGCTTTCCAAAAGACTGAACTGAGCATGCTCAGAACTTGAAATTTCAAAATGTAATACCTTTGGAACAGATTAATATTTTTTCACCAAACCAATGCTGTCTTATTCTTTGGGGCAAGCTCTTTCTACCCTGAGAATTTCAAACCTAATATCCAAACAGTGTGGCCACAGTGTGATGAAAAAACAGTAAAAAAAGGCAAAGTTTTGCAGTTTTTCACTATGCTCAGCAGGAAATCCGCAAACCCAGCTGAAACAAAACTTGGTACATCAAGAGACCTACCCCTTGAGTAGTGGGTTGGGCAGGTGGATGGCAAGATGGTGGACACACTGTTTAGCTAATCAGATGTGCTACTGCTGTGGAGGAGAGAGGAGTGACACATTGGAAGAAATACAGACCTATGGAGTCAAGAATACGGAAGACCGGCTATAGATGAGTACTCTAGCTTCTATTTTGGCTCTATTTAACTCTCTAAAGTTTAAAAAAGTAGCTATTTTCTGCACAGAAGAAAGGTTGGTGGTACAAGGGTGGACCACCTTGGTATCAGGGCAGTAGCGAGAGGTACCTTAGAGACTTCTCTGCACACCATACATATTTCTAACTGTAACACCTAATTCTCTTACTAATAGTATTGTTGCTAATCCAACAATTGCTGGTGAGGAAGTAGTTCTACAGCTTGTGATTATAGGTAATATGGGAAGGGGGATGTCTCACAGAACCTGGCTTGCACGAGTACAAAAAGAAATCCACAACCCATTAGAAAAGGAGCCACAGAGAAAGTGCGGGTGGCCCTCCAAAGAACCCACTAACACAAAAGCTTTGGCAGAGCCTAAACAAGCATCTGAGAACTTGTTTAATTTCTTCAAGTCCCTGAATCCAAATCTAACATTAACAGCAGCAGATACTGTAGATTCTCCAGTGTCTAGACTCATACCTTCTGTATTAGGAATGTCTAGCCCTGCTACGGTAACAGCTGACACGGACTGTGTAGTAAGCATGGGATCTCCTGCAGTTTCCAATTAGCCTGGTGGTTTGAATTACCTCATGGATAAACCTTCCCTGCTATATGACCAGGTTGAAATCACAGCAGAAGAAGGAGAACAGTAAGTGGGGATACAGTTACAAGATGAAGGAGACAAGCAGCAGGGGGCCAACAACCCAGGCACAAAACCAGGAATCTAATTTACTACTGGAAGAGATTTGAGATGGCTTCAGGAGTCTAAACATTTCAATTACAGCACTAACAAGCTTGGTTTCAGAGTTGGCACATTAGATAAGTTCTTTATCTGTCAGGACTTCAGAGTTAGAAGAAAGAGTAAGCACAGTCGAGGATACTATAGACCCACTCCAAAAAAAAAAAAAATTACATTCTAAAGAATTAGAAGGATTACATCTCAAGATTGAAGAGCTAGAAACAAGAAATAGAAGATGCAATTTAAAATTGAATGGAATTCTGGAGGGTTTGGAAGGAGAAAACCCAACTGAATTCTTTAAAAAAGCCCTGACTGAAGCTCTTGGCAGGCCTTACCCAGATAAAAAAGTTGAGTTTGACAGGGTGCACAGAGGGGCAAAAAACCCAAATTATCTGGGATCTCAACCCCGATTTGTCTTTCTTAGGCATCATCACTACCAAGATAAAAAAGCAATTCTAAAAAAGGCCAGGATGGAAAATGGTACTAAAATTGCTGGTGTGAATACTCAAGTATTTCCTGATTTGTTTTATGAAGTCCTGAACAAACGAAAAGCCTTTGTGAATGCTAAAGCCATGTTGGTGAAAAGGAACATCAGGGTCTTAATGATTCCCCCAGTGAAATTGAAAGTATGGTATCAAGTCAGAGTGTATATTTTAATATCACCCACAGAAGCCCAAATGACTATAAAAGAATGGCTGGTGGGAGACAAGCAAGACAAAGGCTAATTTGAAAATGGCTAACTGAGGAAAGGAAAATAAAGAAAATATCTAAATATTATTAAAGAAAAAAATATACATATATATCTTTATATATTATTTACCTCACATTATGAGAAGCCATCTCTTTCCCTTATCTCTCTACTGTGGATAAATACATTCTTATAAAAAGAAGGTGGGGGGGTTGATCTCTAATTCATATAGATAGGTTACTTGGATAAAGTAAAAAAGGGTTGGCAAAATCTTAGTAACTTGACTTTGCTGAACAAGAATAGTTTGAATCTCTAGTTTAATACACTCTCCCTCTGCAGCATGGCAGTGATGTCTCAGAATGACTCAGCAGTTGTACCTCTGGTATCTGACAGTGCACCAGATGTTTTCCAGCTATCCTGCATATGGGGGGAGGAGTGACCAGTATAAGGGACAGAAAAATTGACAGATTAATTTGGGTGGTTCAAGTGGCAGTTATTATTTTGGAGTTTAAGCTAAAAAACATCCTTGAGTTATTATTCATGTATAGCTCTTTCCCTTTTGGTCTAGGTAGGAAGGGGGTGGGGTAGGCTGGGATAAACAACATCGCTACTTAACTTATTTCAGACCCTATATAATCAGGAAGGGAATTGTTACCTTAAGAGATATTGCCCAACTTATAAGGTGGAAAATGTCTAAGTTTTTTGGAAAGCTTATATTTGAAAAAAAAAAAAAAGGATTTAAAAAGTGATAACTGGCCAGGGAATTCTCATTACAGGACCTCAGAAATATTTTTTTTATAACAACACAGTTAATTTTAAAATTGATACAATCAACATAATGACGTGGAACATTCTGGACAAAAATTAAAACAATTATTAATTAATGTAGGAGAAAGAAAGTCGAGATTCTTCTACAAAAAACTCATTTTGAAAACAAAGGCCCAGATATTCAAACTGCACCCAAAAAGTGCGCAATAGCAGGAGCAAGCGCAAGTCTATTGCGCCCATGCTCAAGAGATGTGATATTCAAAAACAGAGCAGGCCAAATTGCGCCTACAGCCAATGACTGAATATCACACCACCTGCACCATAGTGCAATTAGGGAGGGGAAGCTGAGCAGATCTGATGCGCCATAGTGCAACAAGGGATGTTCAGCTGAGCAGTCCAGAGGTGCCATAGTGCAACCAGGGAGCCCCCAGCTGCAGAGCAATGTAGCTGCACAATCAGGGAGGCAGGGGCCCACCACCCATGTCACAGATGGGCACAGGAACACACAGCAGAACAGACATCATCCCCCCACACCCCAAGCACAGCACAACTGGGGAAGGGCTGGAATAACCACTGGCCCATGGAGACAAGCAACCAACCCACAGCCTGGCCATGGTGCCCCATCACACCTACCAACAAGCTGTGACTGGCACACAAGGAGGGCAGACCACCCCGTGCCACACCATCCCCCCCAGTGCACAGCACACCCTGCACTGTGACCCCCAGACACCCCCCCATGAGCAGTGACCACCACTGCAGGAAACCCCATGCATGCCACCACCCCCACTGTGTCAATGCAACCTTGTGCACCACAGAACCATGCAAGCCAGCCCCACCACGCGCACCCATCAGAGGGTTTCAGCACATGGCAATGCAACAATGGCAGACACAGTGCCACCACGCACAGTCTCCCCGAGGTACTGCTGAGAGACCGACCAAGCATTGGCACAAGAGGTACCCCACATGGGACGGGCTTGCCCTTGACACCATCACCAGTGGTACAGCACCCTGCACAGTATTTCAGTGACACACCCTGACCCACCACTGGCCACAACAGCCAGCACAGACACCCACAGTGGTGTGTGGAAACATGCACCACACCGGATGCCACACAGGGTATGGACAGACACCCACCCATACCCAAGGGCACAACAACACAGGGATGCAGTGGTGGGGCAACCAAGCCCCCATTGTGAGCCCATGTAAGCCGTGTATACACAACCCACAGTCCACCATGGCACTGGAGTGCCAGCCACCCTCTGCAGGCACTGTGGACCCATACACCACCAGTAGTCACCCGGAGCACAAGCCACAGACAGTGGGACACATTCACTGCAACACACACAAGCCACTGCATGGAGGTGGGACAATGACCCTGTTGCCCACAGTGTCACCTGAGCCAGGTATGCACCACACCAGTGACAGGGGCAACCCAGCAAAGTGATGGGTACAGTGTCTGTCCATCAGGGAATGCCACCACTGACATGCCAGCAGACCGTGCAGGTCACAGACAGGCATGTGTGTTGGCTGCACAGGCCATGGACGGGCTGATGGGTGCACCACGGACACAGAGCATGCACCATGGACCACTGCACACAGTCATCCAGTGCACAGGGAATAACACACACAACACAGACACTGACTGATATCTACCCCCACACCATAGTCACCTCCACACGGACACACACACATACCCATCACTGCACCACCCCTGATGCCTTGCATACCACTGCAGCTGAGCACCTATAGCCCGCTGCAAATCAGAGACCACCACAGTATTCATATCAAATTCAAATGTATTGTAAATATAAAGTGAACTATGTACAACAATAAAAACTATATAAAAAGCTTGGGGTGGGGCACACAAACAAGGTGGGGGTGGGTAGGGGAAGGGTGGACAAATGGGATGGGATAGGAGGGTGTGAGGGTGGGTCCGGGGGTTAGAGGAAGTCAGGGACCAAAGGACTGTCATCTTGATCGCCGTTCCTGGCTCTGGGACCTCCTGCCTCTGTGCCTTCACAGCACCCCCCTTGTGTCAAGCCTCATCAATATGTCTAGGGACTCACGGGCCAGATGAAGGAGCTCCTGTAAGGTGTCCCGAATGTCCCAGAGATGGCGTATACCTAGGACAAGGGAGCACAGTCAATAGGTGTGAATGCACAACCCCATACAGCCCGCCCACTGTGCATGGCATACGGCCATGGGTCATACTACTGTGATGGTGTGTGACCACCCGCAGTGATCACATCCGCAGGACCCGCCCACCCAGGTGCCTACAGCCATGTGTAACGCTGCACACACCCACTGGCCAAGTCACACACAGCACCACCATGGCCGTTTACTGACATGGCTATGTGGTGCAAAGGCAGTGGCACAGCCATGCACCTGGTGCATGCATGGACCACCAGTGATGCACACCCAGACATGCATTGCCACTGGACAGTGTTGACTGTAACATGTGGCGTGCATGGCAGTGATGTCAATGAATGGTGGCCATGCCCCGCTGCCCACCCTGTCACACAGCATGCAATACTAATCATGGATGTATGGCACTCACCCTCATTGGGCCAGTCAGGTGGGCATTGGTGGCCCTCAGCCCGCCTGGCTGCATTGTCCTCCCCCCTCCGCTGCTCTGCCCGCAATCTGTGGAGTTTGTCCAGGCCTATGGGGAAAAAAAGGAGAGAAGAACATTAGTACATTCCCGAAGCAAAGTCCCCCTGCTCCAAGGTGTGTGCCCTCCCACCCAGCCAGACCGACCCACCCCACACCCTGTGAACACCGCCACGACCAACCCCCTACGGTCCCTCCCCTATGTGCTGGACACACACAACACTGTGACTCATATGGAAGATAAAAGTGTGTTGACGGAACCCCTACCTGGACGTGGCACTGTGCCCCTCCTGACATGTGACCGCAGTCGGGCCAGTAGCTCCGGCTCCCTCCTGTGCAGGTCACTATAGCGGTGCCTGCACTGCTCAGCAGTACGCCCCCTTACTGTGGCCTCTTCCAAGGCAGTGACCACCTCCTGCCACACCTGAGTCCTGGCCCTGTCCAGGGGGGCCTCCCCGAAGAGAGGCCCATGGTGTGGCTCAACAATGGCCACCAGATTGGCCAGCTCAATAGCCATCCACTGTGCTGCCCATCTGTGTGCCATTCTAGCAGCTATAGTAGGCAATATGGTGCTCTGCAGCATGGCTCCCCACATGCAGATGCTGCGCGGTACAGCGCTGCCATTCCCTATTGCGCTGTTACCAAACAGCGCGATAGAGGTGCACCTATGCCTGACGCATGGCGCCAAGTGGGCAAAGGTCGGGCACAGGGTCAAGGGTCTCTGGTGCAAGGCCACGCACAAAGCCATCAGATGACAATGTGTGTAGCGCGATTGGCTGCCTGTGTGCCAGCGCCATAGCGGACTACTGGGCAGTTGGGCCATTGCACCTATGATGGTCCAGTGCCACAGCGCCATGTAGTGACCATCGCTATAGCGCCACTGGCACAATGGTGGCTGTGCCCTGCATTGCCTCCAGCACATCATCAGCATGGCAGATGCCTATGTCAGCAACCTGGGCATGCGCAGTGAGGTGTACTACGCATGCCACAGAACTGAGCCATTGGCTCAGCACGTTTAACACAACTGCGCAAAGTGCAACAGTGTGATATTCAGCCGTCATATGCAAATCATCTAATCAGCCATTCAATGGTGCAGCACTGCAATTTGCATCGACTTAAATTTGCTCCTCACCTCATTTGCATGGATTGTGCTATAAAGGTGCGACAATGTGCTGCAGTGGCCATAGTCGGTAACTGCAGTTTATTGGTGAGCTGCATGCTGTTTGGGAGTGTGGACTGTGGATTCAGGGACATTCATGGGACCGCACAGTCACAGGTAACAACTGCCATTCTTACAGGCTACATAATGACCAAGCAGGTTTTTGGAGAGGAGGAACACGATGGTGGGAGGAGGAGGAGGAGGAGGAGGCCGAATTTTACAATGGCCGAAACTGAGGCCCTGTTTGAGACCTACCTGGATCAGGAGCCACTACTCAGTGGACTGCGGGGCACCCCTCAGGCCCATGCTGCTGCATGGGAGGAGGTGGCACGTGCCATGAACCTGCATGGCAGCCACCAGTGCTCCGTGCAGCAGTGTAAGAAGAAGATGGGCACGGACAGGAGGAGGGTAAAGGAGAAGGTGGCTGCCATCAGGGCAGCACGTGCTGCAACAGGTGGGGGACAGCCGGAGGTGGTACAGCTGACCCCAGCAGAGGACAGGCTTGCTGGAAGCATGCAGTGCAGTGGCATTGAGTGTGTACTGGGTGGTGACTTCCAGGCGGGTGGTGGCCCATCACTGTATTGTAAGTCATGGTCTGTCTATGGTGGGGCAGGTTAGGTCACACTCAGTAACGCGACTTTGCTTTCCCTTACAGATTCCATCTGCATTGGTCAGCGGTGGCGGGCCTGTGAACTGTGGACAGTCGGATAGAGTCGGAGGTGGGACCATCCACCTCCACAGGTATATGTGGATCATTGCAACAGTGGGGCAGCCTGGCTGTCCACACTGATGTCGTTGTGACAGGTGTGGAGGAAGCCCTGCCTGTGCCCCAGCGTGCTGGCATCCACAGATGCCAGCATGCTGTGGCTATGGCCGGGGCAGAGTCCAGCACCAGTGATGATGACACGACCGTCATGGACAGTGACACGTGTGTGCCCCAGGATGGCCACACAGCAGGGCAATTCGCGCCCATGGCTGTGGGTGGTGCCGCCATGGAGGCCTGCGTGTCAGCACAGTCCCAGGCTGTGCCTGTCAGAACCAGTGGGGCAGCACTGGTGTCTGTTCAGGACAGTGGGACTGTTGCGGCCACTGCGGTGGCACCACTGAGCCCTGGGGTGCAGCAGCCAGAGGGGCAACATCAGCAGTAGCCCACTGGGCTTGGGGGTACAGGGTTCAGCGGCAGCATCTGTGCACCGCCTGTGGACATGCCCAGACCTGGTCCTGGTGTGCAGCACCCACCCTCAAGAGGTGCTGAACATCAGGGCCTTGCACACCCTGAGGGACAGGATGCCGAGGAGGCTGATGACCTCTTGGATGAGCACACCTGCCTACTGTGAGCATCGTTCCAGCAGCAGATGTAGCTTGCGACGTCCGTGGATGCACTGCGTGTGGCTCTGGAGTGGGTAGAGGAGCATCGCAGCAGGGACACCGAACAGATCCTGGCACAGATGGACCGTTTGCGGGAGGATGTGACCACTGCCATTGACAGGCATGCATAGGCGTTCATTGCTGTCATGGCCACAACGGGAACACACTCAGGTGCCCTTGCATCGTGGACACCACGCAGTGCACTATCCACCCTGCATTCCCGGTGTCATGCGACTCCCACCCTGTCGATGCCAGGTTCAGCTGTGGGCATCCTGAGCACTCCTGGTGCAGGCATGTTCGGTGTGCTGCAGACCCCTGCATGGGCACAGTTGCGTTCATGCAGTAGAACCCCTGGGGGACCATTGGTGCCACCCCATGAGGCCAGTGGTCAGCCTGCCAGTGCTGGCGGGTCTCACTGGGCCGCACATGCATCCGTGGTGGCCGTGGAACTGTGTTGCGGGACTGACCTTTCTCCAAGTGTGGCTACTCTCTGGTGCTGCCCTGTGTGCATTGTGTGTGTCAGTGGGCAGTGCACAGGTGGGTACCTGGCCCTGCACGCTGACACACAGTCCAGCTGCACACCCTCCTGTCTGCTGTCCGCAGTTGTGTGTGCATGATGATGCCTGCATTGCACTGTACACCAATGTGCAATGGTGCTCAGCATCTGACACATGCACATGGACAGGCAGTGGGCATGGTGGCCTGTGGACATGTGTGTTGCTAGGGTGTGCATTCTGGGTCAGTGTGCCTTCTGCCCTCTGTGCACATTTGTTGCATTGTGTGTGTGTGTGTCCTTCAGCATGGCATGTTAATCCTCACCCATCCCTGGCTGTGTGTGTGCCTCTGTGCCCTGCCACTTCCCTTGATGGCATGCACCCCTGGTGTGTGTCCATGCATGTTTGTTGGTTGTGCCTTGGCCACTGGCGGTTGCGCATGGCCCCATGACTTACCTGGGTTGGCTGAAGTGCTCCTCCGTGATGGTGTCCCCGTGCAGCTGTGCCAGCCGGAGCAGTCGGGGGTCCCATCAGCCAAGGGGGGGCTGCCCATCACCATTGCCACTGATGTCCCCATCGCCCCCATCGCTGTCCCCCTCTTTGACCTGTACGGCTATCCCACATTCGTTGGCCATGTTGTGCAGGATGCAACAGGCCAGGAATATCCCACAGGCCTTTGAGGGGCTGTACTGTAGGGCACTGCCAGAGGTGTCCAGGCAACGGAAACATGCTTTCAGCATCCCGAATACCTGCTTGATGACATTACATGTGGTGGCATGTGTCTCACTGTAGCGTTGCTGCGATGGGGTTGCGGGCCGCCGGTATGGTGTGAGCAGCCAGGAACGGAGTGGGTATCCACTGTCACCTGTGTGTAGAGGGTGGAGGTTAGTTTGGTGGTCAGCATCGCCCTACCCCAGGCCATGTAGGCCACTACCCATGCCACCTCTGGCCATGCCCCCACAGGCCCTATGATTGTCCATGTGATTTACATACTCACCCACTAGGTGTCCAGTGGGGATGTCCCCACTCTCGAATCTGTGGCATAGTGCTGACTGGTGCCAGATGAAAGAATCATGTGCTCCCCCAGGGTGCGTGGCACAGACATTGATGATGCGCCCCCTGGCATCGCACACCGCCTGGCAGTTGATGCTGGCATAGCCCTTGTGATTTATGTATGCAGCCCCCTCAGGGCCAGGTGGTGTGTGTATGGCCACATGGGTGCAGTCTATTGCCCCTAGCATGCCACGCATATATGCTACCCTGTGGAACTCCTGTATGTTTGCTGTGCGCTCTGCTGCTGTGCTGGGGAAATGGATGTACTCCTCAGCATGTGGCAGCAGTGCGCTGAGGAATTGGGTGAGGTGGCATGACGTGGCCAACTGGGTTATGCCTGTGGTGTCCCCAGTTGGTCTCTGGAAGGTACCGGTGGTGAGCAAGCACATGCAGGCTGTTACCTTGGTCCCCACTGACAGGGCATGGCTCTGTCATGTGGGTGCCTGCATCACATCACTGCACAGCTCACAGAGCCGCCTCAGAATTGCCCTGTTCAGTCGGTACCGGCCCACAATCTCAGTATCAGTGTACAGCTCAAAGCTGGTGTGGGCTCAGTACTGCCTGTTGGGGGCATACCGCAGAAGGGCCCTTCCACAGCCACACACCCCCTGCCACCCGCCTTCTCAACCCCCTCATTATGGCCTTCATGTGGAAGGTGGCACTGGCCATGTCCCTGGCTTGTGTTCAACCCCCCTGGCAGCTGTTGCTATATTCCCCCTACTGTCCTGGCTGCTACCTCCCCTGCACTGGGTACACCTGCCTGTGCTGGCCTCTGTGTTGTGTGGCTCCCCACACCTTCCCTGTGCCTGGCTGTTCAGAGTGACCTTTCCCTGGCCTGCCCTGTTTGTGCCTCCTGCCCTGTCTGTCTGCCTCTGACACATGTGGCTTCCCTGTAGCGTTCTTGCACCTCTTCCTTGCTTCTTTTTATTTTGGCTCATTTCCGCTATGGCGCAACTTCCGCTTGCTCCACTATTGTGCATGGCGCAAGTCTTTGAATATCACACTGCGCCATTTATGCATGGTTCCTCCCCCTTCAGTTGTGCATGCCTTCATTATCATTGCGCTGTTGCTCAGCATGATTTCGGGGGAGCAACTGCCTCCTGCTGAATATCGCAGAATGGCGCAATTTCAGACTTGTGCAGGTGCAACCCTATTGCGCATGGCTCAACTCTTTTAAATATCTGGGCCAAAGACTTTATTTATTTCAAGAATCTTTTTAAAGCAGTTGGAGCATTTTCTTATTATAACAACAGAGCTAGAGGAACTGCAATCTTTATTAAAAAAAAAGGCTATAGCATTACATCACAGCATAGTGACCAGGAGGGAAGATTTACAATACTGGGTATTAAAAAAAAAAGAATCTTTGTTTTACTTTGGCATCTGTTTATGCTCCAAATGAACAAGACCCAAATTTCTTTAATCATTTTTTTAAGGAAATATCAGCATATCCTTCACCATATATAGTGGTAGGAGACTTTAATATTTCTCTGGGCCATTTAGACTGGAGCCTGGGTATTAAAGAAAGAAAATATAGGTTGATACCATTAATCAAAAATGACATGCAAGGTCTAGGATTATTAGACCCATTAAGAATATTGGGCCAGATATTCAAAGCTTTGCCCCTGGGCTAAATTAGCACTGCCCAGTGGGAAAACTTAGCCCAGAGCACAAAGCAAGCTACATTCAGAAGGAATAGCCTGGGGCAAACAGCTTCTGAATATTGCATGGAAATGAGGCTGGGCAAACTTGGCTGGGAGTCAGGATAAACTTAGCCCAGGAAAAAGATAGCTCTGAATATAGCAACCAGGAAGTGCAGACCACCGCAGCAACACAGTGCACAGCAATCTGAAGGTAGCTAGACGTGACTTATGTGGCCAATGTGTGCTCCCGCAAATGCGTGGACCCAGTACAGCTGCAGGGAGCAACCTATGGGAAGGTACAGTGTGCAAAACAGTATAATATTCCCCGAACCATTTGCACGGAGCTAACATGTTTGTGCGGGATTAGCGTGGAGCTAAGCTGTTTGCCTGGCGCTAAACATTGCCATATTCAAAAGTGACATGCAAATGAGTCTATTCAGGTAGTCTTTGGGCAAACATCCTGATTAGCATCTCATTATGCCTTGATTTGCATGCAGTTTGACCAATGTTACTGCAGGGTCCCACAGAGCCTCCAGTAGGTCAGCCTGGAAGTACAGGGGCTGGCCAGGTCTGACCACAGCTCCACCTGTATGTCTGTCTGGCAGTGCATGATGATAGCTGCAGGCTACATGTACACAGTACAGCATAGCATAGCATCTTGTACCCCAGGGGACAACACAGCATAGGCACAGGTGGTGGTGGTGCTGCATGCAACTGTAACACCGTAGGCATGCTACAGTGCACAGCAGACACTACAGTAGCAAGGGGGCCAGTAGTGTGAGGGACACGGCACTGCCTGTGGTGTGTAGGGCAGTGATGCTGACTGCACTGTACACAGTGACAGGCCCAATGTGCAGGTGTTTACTGACTGTGGACATTACTGTTACGCTGTTGTGTGATCCAAAGATGCTGCACCTGTGGCATGCGATGCACACAGTGACATATACATGGCCTGCTGTGTGTGCTGTGCCATCTGTACAGTTGTGCTGTATGTGGCTGGGGAGGCATGTAGGATCCGAAAGGCACACAGGCAGTGGGGTATTCCCACTACTGGCCCACGTGCACTGCGTGCTATGTCCTAGTCCGGTGGCCACACCTGGACTGTGGTGAGATCTGGCCATCCATACACCCTCCCCTCAATGGTCACCATGCCCACAGTGCTGCCTGTGCATGCTGGCATGTGTTGGGCACCACAGCTGTATGGTCTGTATGGCCACACTACCATGGTGTTCCCTGTGGGCCCGATCACCCCTTAGAGCATGTGCATGGCTGGGACCTGTGGCAGCTGTTGGCATCCTGGTGATGCTATCAGTCAGCAGCATGTGTCCTCCATGTCTGGCAGTTTCTAAGTGTCATACTCATATGTTAGGGTCACGCAAGCCACGGTAATGCCATGCTAACACTGCACAAAGCAACAATGTCATGGAAAGCTGTTTGCCCAGGGTTAAGACCAGCTTTTCCTGAGTGGTAATTTTACCGCACTATGGATTGCGCTAAGTCACGCTAAACACCTTAACGCGGACCTAGTCACTGAATATCTCGTTGCGCCTGTATTCATGTTCACTTTGACCCTTGCATATAATTGTGGTTTGCCCAGTGCTAAATCGGTTTGCCCACACTATTTGGCCTTTTGAATATAGCAGACCTGTGCTAATCCTGCGCTAAACCTGCACAAACATTTTTTGCCTGGAGCAAAGCTTTGAATAGCTGGCCCATTATATCCAAAAAAGGAATCATACTCCTTTCATTCTATTTTTCATAATTCTCATTCTAGAATAGATTTTTTTTATTTCCAGACAATTAATGAGGGATATCGATAATGTAAAATATGGAACAATAAACATTTCAGATCACACTCCAGTACACCTCTATATTAAACAACAAGGACATGTAGCAACACAAAAACAATGGAGGTTTGACAATAATCTTCTTCATGAAATTTCTTAAATATCTCAACCGAAGTTGATATAGGAGTTATGTGGGATGCCCTAAAAGCTTATCTAAGAGGCATGCATATTTAATTTATTTTATTTCATTTTTTGTTAACCAGGTAGGTGCACTAGACAAGAGATTTTGCCTATTTTTAGGCACGACCCAGGAGGGTTACACATCAGAAACAGCAGATACATAGTGTCCACAACAGAATACAAAACATCTAGTTGGAAGGAAAATACAGTAACACTTGACAACTTTGAATACATGGCACATTCAGGAACAACAAGTAGAATATACATAGCATGAGGATAAACAGTAATCACAGTTACATAAACTTTTATAGAATTTTGAAAACAGTATAATTGACTGAAGAAATACATAGACAGCAAACACTGGGGGTACATAAGTGCTGAGAGGAAATACCACTCTCAAAGTGGAAGATCAGTGGTAGTAGTGCAAGCGAGTGGAAACAAACAAGAGGTAGAGCAGGACCAGATACCTGAGCTCATAAGGTTAGTTCTTAAACTTTTTTGAAAAGCCCAGTGAGTAGCTAATTGTTTAACATAGGGTGGAAGGGTGTTTCACATTCTGGGAGCAGATACGGCAAATGCAACTTCACCCTTCTTAGTGAGACCTCTAGGTGTAACAAAGGAAACATTTACAGTAGATCTCAGTGTACAGAGCAAGTCAGGTTGCTTTAGTAGAGTTACAAGGGACCTTGGAGTATTAGTTTGGGTTAATTTATCAACCAGACAACCAGCTGTGTACAGATGATAGGAGGATGGGGTGAGCCAATTAAGAGAAGATTAGAGCTGACTGTGATGTGTTAGTTTAGGAGCTGCAAGAGTGAAGTGGCAGATACTAGTATAAGTGCTACATTTCTGAATTGCTTACTAGCATTAAGCTAGACTATAGAGTCATAGTTGAGGCAAAGTCGAAAAATTCTCTGAGCAATGGCCAGCCTGGCTGTTGAATTTAGGGAGGATCTTACCTAGTAAGCCAGGCCAACTTTACTGTTCGTTGCCTTGCAAGTGGCTGCAACATGAAGATTAAAGTCTAGTGAGGGGTCAAGAGTCATTCCAAGGTATCTGAAGGATGTGACTGTATCCAGGGTTATGCCAGCAGGTCCATGAAGGGAAAGTCCCACATGACAAGCTTTTAGCCTAGAGAAAGTCCCAAAGAGCATTGACACCATTTTGCTAGTGCTAAGTAGGAGCTTATTTTGTTTTAGCCAAGCTGAGAAGCAGTCAAAGTCAGATTGAAGGGAGGTGCGAATTGCCGAAATGTCATTAGCGGCAGAGTAGATAACCATATCATCTGCATAGAAAGAGACAAAGTCAATTCAGATGGGGGGGAATTATTTATAAAGAGACAGAAAAGGAGGGGACCAAGAATAGAACCTTGGGGAATATAAACTTAGGTAGAGACAAGATTGGATGTGACATTCCATATTTGAACAAGCTGTTGCCTACCCAGAAGGTAACTGCCAAACCAGGTCATGGCGGAATTTGAGAAACCAAGGGAGGGTAGTTTGGAGAGCAGAAGAGAGTGGTCAAACAAGTCAAAGGCCTTTGTGAGGTTGATAAAAATGGCCCCAGTGAGTTTTCCTTTGTCCATGCTAAGCAGCACATCATTAGTAAATTGTAATTGTAGCGTAGTTGTGCTGTGGCCAGACCTAAAGCCATGCTGGGCTGGGGACAATAGATTGTTTTTATGCAGATACTCCATGACCTGAGAAAACACAGCCTTCTCTAGGATTTTATCCAAGACAAATAAGATGGCAATTGGTCAGTAGTTGCTAATCATTCTAGAGTTTCTCTTCTTATGCACTGGCAAAACGTGCAATTTTCCAGATGGATGGCATTGTCCTGGTCATAATAGATAAGCTGAGTATTCTCACAACAGGTGCTGCAATGTCAGCAGCAACAACTTAAAGGAACTGAGGTAATAGCCCATCGGACCCAGGAGAGCCATGTTCAGGAATGACTCTCATAAGCTTTAATACATCAATAGTTGAGACTGGTTTAATACTAAACTGGGTCAATAAAGATTCAGCAGGGTTTATGATTTCCTCAGAGGGTAAAACAGAGTTAACCAGGAAATCCAAGAGATCAGAGGAGTGAACATTAAGTGAAGTAGCAGTCATGCTTTGGTTATTACAGTTAGCATCATTTATAGTCATTTCGGTCAGAGGCGGGGATGGGCCTTTCTCTAAAAAACTTTTAACATGGCTCCAGAAACCACTTGCATCACCACAGGATTTTTGAAGAAGCATACCACAGTATGCTGTTTTTGCTGCTCAGATGTCTTTCTTACATGTTTTTCTCATGGATCGGTACTTAGACCAGTCATTAGGTTGGTTAGACTTTTTGGAAGCAACCCATGCATTATCTCTACTCTTCATAGCTGAGAGGAGATTCTTACTCAACCATCTTGTTTTAGCACCCCTAATTCTCCTCCTTTTGAGAGGCACATACTTGTTTTGGAGGGGGAGGAGATTTGATAGTAAGTAATTGAAAGCTCTATCAACATTAGTTGTCTGGTATAACAGGGACCAATCAATGTATCTTACTTCCGACAGAAGTGCTGCAATATTTAATTTTGAGAAATCCCGGAACTGTATAATCTTAGGAAGTAGTTTAGGACAGCTGGCATTCCAGACAAAGAAAGTGGGTGAGTGGTCACTGACTGAGTCAGGCATGGTACCAACTTCAAGAATTCTACTGACATGATTAGTGACAATCCAGTCCAATGTGGATTGGTGTGAACTGCTGGAAGAAATACAAGTAGGTCCAGTAACCAGCTGGGAGAGGTGAAGCTTTGCAAGACTGTTATTATGTACACCAGAGTTACTACTAGACAAGTCAAGGTTAAAATCATCAGGTAATGACATTTCTTTAATCCCCTTTAGAAAAGACAGGTGGTCGATTATTCCATCCAGGCCAGTTAGTGCCCCCTTTGCAGGATTATAGACATAGACTAGGTTTAATTTATTTTCTCCACCAAGAGTCAGTTCCATATGAAGTACTTTGCAGGAGCTGTGCATTCTGCAAAATAGTACTGAGACCTTGAGGTGATCTCTGGAGAAGAAAGCAACCCCCCCACAAGGAGGGATGAACAAAGCTCACTAGGTTGCATCCTGTTAACTTACGCACAGAATTAGGAATATCTGGTTTAAGCCAAGTTTCAGCGAGTCCAAGGATATCTGGGGAATACAGTTTAACCCATGCTTCAAGTTCAGGGAAATTAAAGGAAATACTTCTAACATTCATATGGGTTATTTTTAGGCCCCTCAATAGAAACTACTGCGGGAAAGTGATAGGATTTGCCGCATCAGTTGGACCCGGATTGGGCTCAACATCACCAGAGAGGGATATGCAAATTTTGTTAATCCAAGAAACAAGGAACAACTGAATAGGACACCTGCACTTATTTAGATCGGTAAGGCTGACATAGCTAATGTAGTACCCAAGTCTGGCAGGGCAGATGATATTAAGGGCCCAATTACCACTACTGTGAGGTCTATCATAGGCCAAGAGATTGGAGTAATGAAAGGAATCATTATACACATTGTGTATTTGGGAGCCATGAGGAATCATATCCACCAGAGCATACAGAGAAAGCAAAAATAGGCACAGTCCAACAGCAGATCTGAAAGCACCCAAGCAGCTCTTTGGTGAATCCATAGTTTCAAGCTCCATCTTGTAGAAATTGTATAGGGTAGTGTAGAAAAACTGCTGTTGTAGTGGAATGTAACTAACAATGAACACCAAATTCACCACTAGTTGTCAGACCCACCCCTAATTGCCCAATAAGCCAATCAGAGAAGAGCAGGGGTGGAGCCTAGGTGCATTTTAGAAAGGCAGGAGGTGGGGGATGGGTGGCTTGGCATAAAAAAATTAAGCAGGCAGGACCTAGCCTTTGAGTCTCCGAGGCTGATGGTCCTGGGCAACTTTAATGCATGGGTCGAAGATGAACTCTCACAATTTGGACAACACTTCCTCCAGTTAATGGACTCACTGGGCCTAACACAGGTGGTCACCACTGCTACACATAAAGGTGGCCATTCTCTTGACTTGATCTTCCTCCTGGGGATTGAGGCCTCTGATGTGGGGGTGGAACCAGTCAGTTGGTCAGATCACTACACTGAGTGATTCAATTTTGGTGCCCCTCCTTGTAGGCCGACCCCTGTGGAGATGGTCAAGTACCACCCTTTGCGGAATATTTCTTCTAATGACCTAGCGGCGGCTCTTGACCTATCACAACTTCCTGTGCATTGCAATGATCCAGAGGTGCTGGTTATGGCTTATAATACTGCCATTACTTCTGCCCTGGATTCTATTGCTGCAGTTCTTGTGCGTCCTCTCTTCCTGCGACCTCGGGCCCCATGGTTTGATGGGTCCTGAGGGAGTTCCGGTGACTTGGACGCAGGTTAGAACATTGTTGGCGGAGGTCTGGTCTGGATGCCGACCACCTTAGCCTGTTACAACATTATCAATTCTATCAGTCAGAAATCTCCCATAAGAAGGCAGAATTCCTGTCTGGGGAAATTTCTTCCACTCAGAACCAACCTGCTCAGCTACTCAGAACTGTGGACAGATTGTGCAACCCAACCTGTCTACAGCTTCGTAGAGCATTTTCACAACTACAGTGTTATGAGATTGCTCGGTTCTTTGCAGATAAGGTGGCTGACATTAGATCAGACATCTGTTTGACATGTTCTATGCTAGTTGCAAGTGGCCAGGATCTGGTCACTACCCCCTCATTTTCCTGGAGTACCTTTGACTGCCCGGAAATTGTGGATGTTATGCGGATTATCCAGAGGCTGCATCCTACCTCCTGTAGTTTAGATCCAGGTCCCACTCCCCTAATTTTAGGTTGTGGAGAGCCCAATCTTCTGGCTCTAGCACAGATAGTCTGGTTTTCCCTTGACTGTGAATATCCCCGTTCCTTAAAAGAGGCAGTGGTGACACCCTTGTTGAAGAAATCATCTTTGGACCCAGACTGTCTTGCTAACTACAGACCTATCTCGAACCTTCCCTTTGCAGGGAAGGTGATCAAGAAAGTGGTAGCAGCCCAGCTGGAGAACCACTTGACCATCCATACATCTATGAATCTCTCCAATCAGGTTTCCGTAAGAGGCATAGTACCGAGACTGCACTGGTTCGGGTGCTCAATGATCTTCTGATGGTGAGAGACCAGAGAAAATGGTCCATTTTGGTTCTATTGGCTCTGTCATCAGCATTTGACACCATCGACCATGGGGTACTATTGGAGCACCTGAGATGTATTTGTGGACTTTCTGGGATTGTGCACAGATGGTTCACATCATACCTCACCGGAAGAACTCAGAGGGTGGTGTCAGGGGTCTTTTCCTCTGATCCCATCTCTCAATTTTGTGGGGTTCCTCAGGGCTCTATATTGTCCCCCATGTTGCTTGTGGTATACATGCTTCCTCTTGGAGACATTGTGAGATGGTATGGGTTGATTTCACTGTTATGCAGATGATACCCAACTATACCTATCTTTTGCACCTGAACAGAAAGGAGATATCTCGGTATTTAATAGCTGCCTAAATGAAATCCAGGACTGGCTGAGGTCCAGTTGGTTGAAGTTGAATTCTGGACAGATGGAGGTGTTGGTATTGGATCTGGATCGCCAGATAGTTGGACCTGTGGCTGGCTCCCCATCTGGGGTGTTTTGTGGGGATATCAAGATACGGGTCTCTGAACGGGTGCAAGATCTGGGTGTGATCTTGGATGTGGGTCTGACTCTTCGATCCCAGGTGTCAGCAGTGGTAAAATCTTCTTTTTATCATCTAAGAAACATCGGCAGAATCAAGCACCTCGTTTCGTCCAGTGACCTGCCAACTCTGATCCATGCCTTTGTGACCTCATGCCTGGACTACTGCAACTCGCTTTACCTTGGGCTTCCAAGGGTTGATATCTGCTGCCTGCAGCTAGTGCAGAATTCCACAGCTTGAGTATTTACAGGTACTCCTAGATCTTCTCATATTACTCCAGTGCTGCAGGAACTGCACTGGCTGCCAGTTCAGTGGCGGATCACCTTCAAAGTCAGATTACTGACTTTTAAAGCCCTGCATGATCTGGGCCCTGACTACCTGAAAGAACTCCTGATTCTTTACCGCCTTGTGAGGTTGCTCCGCTCAGTCGATGAGGGGTTGCTAGAGATTCCTAGGGTTATATTAAAATCAGCTGGGGCTCGGGCATTTATGTTTGTGGCCTCATCCCTTTGGAATTCTCTACCCCATTGGATAAGGGAGTGTACGACTGTGGGGAGTTTTAAACAGGCTCTAAAATCCTTTTTATGGGAACAGGCCTATGGTGGTGCTGATTAATTGTTGCATCTGTTTCTAATAGTCCTTAGTTTTACTGTTTGTGTATCTTGTTCATATCATATTTTATTGGAATGCGCCTTGGTATTTGAAAGGTGCAATATAAATAAAAATATTATTATTATTATTATTGAACAAGGAGCTCCCTGATTAATGCAAAGCTGTGCCTGAAAAAGGTGCCAGGATTTAAAATCCGAAATAACTAGTGCACAGTGTGAATCTCCGGGTCCTGTACCTTATGATAATAGATTTCAGTGGCTTGCAGCGAGGGGCTGGGGAGGGCTATACAGATCAAGCTCTCAGACCCTAGAAAGGAAAGAGAACAACAGTCAAAGCATTAAATAAGGGAAACAGAGTAAGTTAGAAGCAGAGAAAATGCAGGGAAGGGGTTACAGAAAGTAGGAGTGGTGCTGAATGGCGGAGAGAGAGAGAGAGAGAGACAAGCAGAGCTGAAGCTGCTGCACTACAGCACCATTAACAAATCAAAGGAAGAACCCCATATATGTATATAAAGAACAGACAATTCACTTAAAAAGCCACAATACAGGGTCAGTAAAGTAAATATAATTTGCTCAGCAAAAAAAACAAGCAGACAGGAGCTTAAACAAGAAGGTCCCTGATTCATGCAAAGCTGTTCCTGAAAAGGCACCAAGATTTAAAATCAGAGATAACTACTGTGCAGTGTGAATCTCCGAGTCCCGTACATTGTGATGATAGATTTTGGTGGCTTGCAGTGAGGGTCTTGGGTGGGCTATCCAGATCAAGCTCTCAGATCCTTGCGATGATAGATTTTGGTGGCTTGCAGTGAGGGGCTGGGTAGAGCTATCTAGATCAAGCCCTCAGACCCTTGCGATGATAGTTTTCGGTGGCTTGCTGCGAGGTGCTAGGGAGGGCTATCCAGTTCAAGCCCTCAGACCCTAGAAAATAAAAAGAACAAAAGACAAAGCATTAAATAAAGGAAACAGAGTAAGTTAGAAGCAGAGAAAATTCAGGGGTAGGGGTTAGAGAAAGTAGGAGTGGTGCCAAATTGGGGGAGAGACAGTCAAGAAGAACTGAAGCTGCTGCACTACTGCACCAATAACAAATCAAAGGAGGAACCCCATTTATTTATTTATTTAACTTTTGTTTACCTGGTAAGCACACTAGACAGTCCCGTGCCTATTTTCAGGTGTGAACCAGGAGAGTTACAGAGATACAAGCAATAACAGTACAGAGGCTAGCATCAAGTTACACAAAGGTACAGTCAGAATACAAGCAAGAAGGACTAGCCGAAGCAAAGTACAAAGGCTTGGGTCCAACTGTCAGGCAAGATACAGACAGGTATAAGCAATCCCCTACAGTCAGGTATCAGGCAGAGAACAATTTTAGTGCAGTTCAGTATAAGGCAGAACAACCCAGGGAGGGTAGCCAGGAAAAATTAGAGCCAGTGTCAGCAGCAACAGTATTTGTGAATATTACTTATTTGTTATTTATTTTTGGAATAAGTGCATGCCTGCAGCCAGGAATTTTTTTTTTTTTATTTCAGGCACTTCATGGAGGGAGGGACTACAGGGGACAGAGGCAGCTTGAGGCTTGTTTTAGGTAATACCAAAGGGAGGACCTGAAACAACTGTCGGTGCAGGTGGTTCTTACGTGAGGAGGTAGGAGGTTCCAGGTTTTTGAGGCAAGAGCTGCAAATGCTCGATCTCCCACAAGGGAGTGAGTCTTTGGAACCATCAGCACCTGGGATTCAGTGGACCTCAACTGATAGCCAGAGGGAACAGGCTGGAGGAGGTCAGCAAGTGCTGGAGGAGTAGATGATCAGATGATGTTATCCGTAAAGTTGCCCATAACGAATGAGCGATGGTTGCTTGGGGAAAGCCAACTGAGTCTAGAGTAAAGTAGACTCCGATGGGTGAGACGAGGCACTGATAGGGAGAACCAACATATGTTGTTATACAAGGTGTCCCATTTGGAAAGCCAGGCTTTGGGGGTATTCGTGAAGGAGGTAAGCCCGTAATAAAGCGAGGGGAGGAAGACCCCTTTTGCTAGGGCAAGTCTGGCAGCTGGGGTGATGCAACTTTTTGCTCTGTACGCAAGTCCTAGTTTGCAGTTGGTTGCCTTATAGGAGTTAAGTATGTGCAGGGTGAGATCCATTTGTGGGTCAAGAGTCACCCCCAAGTACTTGAACAATTCCACCGCCTTCAAAGGGGTGCTGTCAGGGCCATCGACTCTGAGCATGGCCAGGCATGCTCTCATCTTGGGAAGGGAGCTGAATAACATTGTCTGCATCTTCTGAAGGCTGATGACCAGCTTACTTGACTTGATCCAGGATTGGATGCGACCGAAATCCAAGTTATGTCCATAGTCAATGTCATCAATACTTTGTGAATTGGCAAGGAGCACCATATCATCGGCATATAGAGTAACTTGTGCAAAGGTTGGGATTGAGGGCAACTGGTTTATAAAGAGGGAAAACAGGACGGGACCAAGGACCAACCCCTGAGATAACCCACAGGCTACTGGTGATAGGACGGATATGACATTTTGGAACCTCATGTATTGTTTCCTACCCGAGAGATAGTTAGAGAACCAGGCTAGGACAGGAGGAGAGAGACTAAAAAAACTGGAGAGCAGAGCCCAGGAGGGTGTGATCGACCAAGTCGAAGGCCTTGGACAGGTCTATGAAGACAGCTCCTGTGAGTTTGCCTTGACCAGTCACGGTTCTAATGTTGGAGGTGACCTGTGCTAGAGCAGTGGAGGTGCTATGTCCTTTTCGGAACCCATGCTGCTCAGGGGAGAGAAGGCCATAGGTTTGGAGGAAGAGGGCAATCTGGGAGGCTACTACTTTCTCAAGCAGTTTGTTGACTGCGGACAGAATCACTATGGGTTGATAGTTCTTAAGTAATTTGGGATTGCCATGCTTGAGGACAGAGGTCACAGGGGCCACCTTCCAAATGGGAGGGACAGACCCTGTCATAAGCGAGGAGTTTAGATTATGGGAGATTGGGCAGGCCAAGAAGGGGGCCCCAAGGTTTAGCAGTTTGGGCACAAGGTTATCGTGCCCAGCACTGGAGTAAGGGGACTGTCCTACTAGAAGCTTCTGGGTTTCTTTGAAGGACACAGACTTAAAGTAAAAGGGACGGGGGAAGGATCGGGTGGAGCACCAGGAGCAGGACCCATATCCTTAGAAATTGAAGGCATAGAGATATAATCAGATAGGACCGAGAACAGGTCATTGAATGCGTTAGCTATCGTTTGGGGATTATTGCAACAGACTCCGTTTATTTGCAGGTCAGGGACCTGCTGACAGGCCGGACCATTTACAGTGTGCTTTATAGTGTGCCAGAAACTCCTCAGGTTCTTGGCGGACACTTCGAGGGATGCTTTGCAGAAATCACTCTTTGCCAAGTGGATTGCCCATTTGAATGAATTTCTAAACTCCCTGTAGACCTCGAAGTCTGATCTGTTCCCAGAGGCTTTGTATGTTAGCCAACTTTTGTCCCTGAGCTTCATCAGGGCAAATAGTTCCCCTTGTAACCATTTAGTGACTGTGCCCCTCACTCTTCTTTTAATGAGTGGAGCATGTTTGTCTTGTAGTGAGGGGAATATGGTCAGGAAGCTGTCTAGAGCAATCGAGGAGTCCGGGTCTGCATATACCGGTGACCAGTCTGTCAGGCTGAGGTCGGTATGGAAGTTGTTTAGGTCAAAGTTTGAGTAATCTCTCGTCTGTAAGACTTTTGGTGGAACCCTGGAATTTTGAACCTTCCAGAAGAAGTATATAGGAAAATGGTCCGAGATCGAATTGGGGAGGAGGCCTGAGGTGGTAATTCGGTTAGACCTATTACACAGCATCCTGTCAAGCAGAGAGCCATTTTCCCTGGAGGAGGAGGGTCTGGTAGGTTTGGTGATAAGTTGGCTGAGGACAAGGCCAGATAGAAGGGGTTCATCTATTTTTGCATTCCCACTCAGCCAGTTAAGGTTGAAGTCCCCAAACATTAGGAGTTCACTAGTCCTCACCTTGGGGCTAAGGCAGTCAGGTAGGCAGGAGAGCCTGCGAACACCACCTTTTGGGGGGTTGTATACACAGGCGAGGTGAAGCTTCTTAGTGTTACCTAATAGGAGGACAGCATGTATAAACTCACAGAAAGGGGGGGTGAGGTATGTCAGTCACTTTTAGAAGAGATTTGTAATAGAGCACCAACCCACCACCATGCGTTTTGCCTGTCCTGTCCTGTCTAATTGCAAGGCAGCCAGGGAAAGCACAGACAGAGTTGGGGTGCACAGGTTTAAGCCAGGTTTCAGAGACCCCAAGGATGTCAGGCTTGTAGTAGGTGACCCATGCCGTTAGATCTGAGTGACTGGCAAGGATGCTCCAGATATTGAGGTGGGCAATCTTTAGACCCTTTACCTCTTCCCACTGTGGGGGCAGCATGATGAGTTATGTATATGAGGGGGATGGAAGTAGGTTTCGGGCTGTAACCTGAGCACCAGTCAGCTAGGATAGGAAGCAAGTGTGCTAAGTGAGAATTACCTAGCAAATTTAGCTGTAGTTGATTTGGTCGGATAATGTGCTGGGAGACTACAGGCAGGGATCTGGTTAAGAATGGGGCTAAGTATATTCACTATTGTTTGGCCACCTCTGGGGGTTCAGAGGAGAGTGAAGCAGGCTGAGCACAGTATAATTTAGGTTCAGAGCAGTTTGTTGCCATGAGTCCCCAATCTAGACAGGACAGGACTACAGCGAGCTAAGCTTGTTTTGCAAGAATTGTTT
Source organism: Neoceratodus forsteri (assembly GCA_016271365.2). NCBI lineage: Eukaryota > Metazoa > Chordata > Ceratodontiformes > Ceratodontidae > Neoceratodus > Neoceratodus forsteri. The sequence goes on from CM057453.1 coordinate 84,956,265, forward strand.
TGCAGGCTTTTCCTACTGCCTACTCCGGTGCAATAGAAATTGCAGCCAGAAATGTGAAGGGACAAAATATCCTGCCTATTTAGCCAGCTGATGTGGGTTACAGTGAACAAGAGATGTGAGATGTGCCCACTAGTGGAGGAAACTAAGAATCTGCAAATGGTAAAGTTAGCTGATAGGTTCTGCAGCTCACGTGATCTCAGCCATATAAGTAGATGCTCACCATGGGCGGTGGTGGGGAGCCAGCGTGCAGCGCCAGCGAGGCCTCGACAGGCAGCAGTCCACCGAAGTAGGTAGACACGGCTGAGCTCCATGTGTGCGTACCTGTTCCTTTTTTCCCTGCGGGGAGGTGAGTCTGCAGGGGTCCAGCTTGGGGGGGAGAAGCAACCGAGGCCCTCATGACCACCACAGCTAAGGAAGAAAGAGAAAAAGGCACTATATTTATACGCAGGTAAGCAGAGGAAGGGGCAGTCTGAAATTCCTGTGCAAATTAATTACAAGCACCTGGGCAACAATGGAGACTTTTGCAGCTTAGTAAGGCAGTTAACTACAATTTCCTATGCTGTGCAGTTTAAAATTAAGGCACCAGAAGCCACTGGAAGGTTTTACTGGCTGAAATTCCTGTGCAAATGTAACCCCCCTGCAAATGGGGGTTCCCAAAAGTTTCCAGGAGCTTGCTTGAATGCTCCAAGCCTGGATGGTGTTTGGCATCTAAGCCATTTATCTGTGAGTGCTTTTAGAGCCTCTGGTACTGTCTCTTTAACAGCTGTCTGCTTGCAGACATAATTAGTTTCTATGGGGGGGACTGTGTGTTTCCCTGCTTGAGTCCCACTCGAGCTGCTGCCAAACCGCTCCGTTTTTCTGCCGTCACTAAGTGGGCAGAGTGAGCCCTTTTCAAAGATGTAACTGTTTGCCAGAAATCATTTAGAGTAATAACGAAAATACTGTTTGTCTAACCTACTTTTCTTTGCAGTCAGAACTGTGCTTGCCTAGCCCTCCATTCTGGTTTTGAACTGCTGAACTGGACCAATCAATGTGGGGGGACCTTTGAAATGGAGCTTGCTGCTGGCAAATCAGAACTTGGGATCTCAGTGTGGAGCCAGCCACCTATGTACTGTATGGCCAATGTCACTGGGAATTGTAGTTTGGACTTTGGCGCCTTTTTGCACCAACAGGGGGAGTCTGATTGTGAGTGACAGCCAAACCAGCCAACTGAACTGGGAGGAAATCAAAGGAAATGCCTGGCTCTGTCTACTGGAAAGTTAGATGAGTTGAGACAGTGAAGAGAGAAGGAACTATGAGCTTCTTCACTGTATAGTTTTACACGGGAAGCGCATGTAAGGCCCGAGTTTCGGTCTGCAGCCTGTGCAAGTGCCCGTTTGGACTGAATCCAACCTGTGAGGAGAATCAAGGAGATCCAAAGAGCAGAAACCAGGCTCACCCTGTAGAAGACTGAAGAAATTGCTGAATCACGCTCGGTCTGTCAGGAACTGAAGCAGCTGTGTGTTCTCCCGGGTATCGTGCAGTAATGGCGATTGGGACAGAGAAGCAGCCTGCCTGGTATAGTACTTTCCTTTTACATATAAATGTATGTAGTGCTTGTGGGAATCACATTTTAAATCCCCTGTACAGTGAATTGAGTGCACGAAGCTGGAAGTAAACCCCAACTTAATGCAGACTACATCCATTTGCTCTGCACTGCAGTGTGGTTCAGTCACAAGGACCTTGTCTACATGGTCTACTCCTCCTGGCAACCCAGAGGGAAGTGAAGTGTTCAAATAGTCACTATATGGTGTTATTTCAGTGTTACAGTAGCAGTGTACACTTCCTGCACACTTCATTTCATAATGCAGTCCATCAGTGTTTAATCAGTGCATCTTCAGGTTTCTTTTGGTGTACATGCAGTGCTGATACAGTGTGTGCGAATTATGTTAATTAGCACTGTAATCACACTGCAAAAGTACTGCAATTAGCATTATTTTCAACACTGCAGAACAGTGTTGCATTGCTTTTCAGTGTGTGCGAATTATATTAGTTGCACTGCAATCACACTGCAAAAGAATACTGCGATAGCAGTGTTTTCAACACTGCTCGAAGCAGTGTTGCACTGCTTTTTTCAGTGTGTGCTAATTATAAGTTAATTAGCACTGCATCAACACCTGTAGTGCACCTTGTGCAGTGTGATTTTGGTAGCACTCCTGTCAGCAGTGTTGTAGTTATGTTTCAGTGTATTAGGCTGCATTAAAGATGGCGTGCATAAAATTCAACAAAACAAAACAGTATTCATCTGGATATCTGCAACCTCAGCAGAGGAAGCTTTGTTTAAAGGGTTCCTGAGTGAAAAAGTCATCTGTGAATTCAAAGAAGATGGAGATCTTGGGGCTATGTCTACAGGAGGTACTAAAGTCTGTTACCCCATGTTTGACTCAAAGTCACAAGGAAGAGGGTGGACATTTAGGTAAGGAATGACCAACAATCGTTCTGGTTTGCAGAAAATGGTATGGAGCCTCCTGATATGCAGGTCCTCACCAGTATTTTCAGGTTTATCTTCAAAGGAGAAGAGAGCCTCTTCGGACTGGGAGCACATGCACGGTGTGGAAAATTATTTTCGGTATCAAGGGGCTGTTTGAGTGAAGTGTGTGTATGTATATGTATGTGTGTGTGTGTGTGTGTGTGTGTGTGTGTGTGTGCGTGTCTGTGTGTGTCTATCTCTCTCTATATATATATATATTGAAATATATATCTATCTCTATAATGGGATTATCAATCGCATTGGACAAACACCATTAGGTGACTGTGCATATATCATAGTGCAACCACACACCTGCACTTTTACTCCCCTCCAAAACAATTTTGCCATTTTATAAGAGAGATAACCCACTGTGTGGTGTGTGGAAGCGCAGTGGTATACACAGGGCTTGGGTGGTTGATGCACTCGGCCTGCAGCCTCATGTGCAACAACACACACCAAGGTGTGCGTATATCAGAGCATGACCGCACACCCTATAGTGGGTTATTACACACACACACACACACACACATAGACAGTACTTGTTGCAAAACAAAAACACTACATTAATGCAGGCATTAGAATGCAAAGCACACAAAGCAAGAAAATGAAAAACAGGATTTGAGCCTCATGAGTCTTGGCAAATTGGTTGTGTGGTGTTCCCTGGAGTTCCCAACCTTGATGCCCATCCCATACCCCCCCAGCCCATAGTCTCCTTTCTAAAGCACAAGGTACAGCTCCAACCCAGTGCCTCCCATAGCAACCATTCATACCTATAAAACAAGAACAGCAATGGGCTCACAAAGGATCTGCAGCTCGTTATGAACTATTATATGACAAACAATGTAGGGTAAACAAAAAAACAATACTTATCTGATACATATGGTCAGTGTCCTCCTACTCCCAGTCAATGTCTGTCAGACCTGTAGATATAAAAGGAAAATGGGTCAGTATGAAAAATAAAATACTGATCAGCTGGGTCAGTTGGGAAGGCTCTGGAGATTAAAATAAAAAAGTGGGTTGTGGGAGATACAGACCTGTACCACACACATCAACCTGGCTTTTAGAATGGACTCGGTCACTCAGGGGATGTCATGGTTGGAGGAGGGAGGAGGTGGACTGCTTGCCCGTGCTCCTAGAACTGATCTTTTTTGGGGGTAGGTCGTCATATTGCTCCACACATCAACCAACACAGGGTAGGATAAAGACACCAAGGAACAGGTATTCAAGGCACAATGAATGCTTCCCTGGTGGTGTAGTGGATCCCCCCTCCCTTTTCCCAATCTGCCTGTAGAATACACAGGAACAGGTATGTGATGGCAGAAAGGGACCGCAAGCCCACCTAGTCTGCCCAGTTCGCCTAGATATCCACTATGCCTTTTCTGTAGTCCCCCCATGCCAGTTGCCCTTTGTGCTTATCCCATGCCCTCGTGAACCCTCCCACCATTTCCCTCAGCAGTCCATTCCAGTTGTCCACCACCCCCTCAGTGAAGAAGTACTTCCTAATCCTTCCTCTAAGTCCCCACCCAACCGATTTGGAATTTCCAACAACACTCCATTGCAGTATAGCACACGCAGCAGGCCAACTGTGACCATCTCTAAGCAGATATCATGACACAACCAGTCCCAGAACTCCTGCAGCTGGCAACAGGCAATAGAAGTTCCAATAGCCTGCAGTGCACATTTGAGCCTACACAATCTCTTATCAGATGTTTTCCACTTCTGCTCTTCTCCAGAGGATAAGTCAGTCTGTGACAGAACTTAGCTCAGGAGTTCAGTGGGTCAGTAAACCAAAGCTGAGAGCCTATATAAACTCTTAACATGCACTGTAGGACAATCTCCCACCGCAAAGGACTCCAGGATCTGCTGTAAATGAAGCTGTCAGTGTAGAATCCATAAAACCAGTCATCATAATCCACTACACTACAGCACACAGCAGGCAAACCAAAATGTTTCCACATGCAAAGTGCACATTGGCACCAGACCCACACTTATGTGGGACCCTTGACACAAGCCAGCCAGTGGATATTGTGGTAAGGAGGGACAAAACTTTACATGCAGGTACATCAGGGGAAAAGAGAAGGCAAGGGGAGATATTGAGTGTCTGAAAGGGTGGATGGAGGGAGGGTAAAGATGACCCCAAAAGCAGAAATACTGAACAAATACTTCTGTTCGATTTTTACAAAGGAAGGGGCAGGGAATGGGCCAGCATTAATAAGGATGGTGAGGTCATAGAAAAGGACACAGCTCCCTTTGCAAAAGAACGGATCCTCACGGAACTGGCAGCAATAATGCTATGGGCCAGACAGATGCACCCCTGGACACTGAGGGAGCTAAGGGAGGTGTTAGTAGGGCCTCCGACTACCCTGTTCACCCTATCTTTGTAAACTGGTGACATACCCAGGGATTGGAGAAGGGCTGATGTGGTCCCACTATACAAAAGTGTTAACAAGGAGGATGCAGGAACTACATACTGGTCAGCCCGACCACAACAGTGGGAAAATGGAGAATACTGCTGAAGGAAAGAATAGTGGAGCACCTGGTTGTCAATGGTCTATAGGGGAAGTGGGGGAAGGGAACATTGTTTAACCAGGAGTAGCACACTAATCTGAAGCTTGTTTCCAGATGCAACCTGGAGCACAAAGAAGTTAAGTAACTTGCTCAGAATCACTCAGTATGCACTTAGACGGCTGTTGGATTCAAACTCAGGTCTCCAGATCTGTAGCTCAGAGCCTTTACCCAATGTGCTATACTGCCTCCAGGACCCAAGGCAGTTTTGTTTTATGGGAGACAGGTTGTGCCCGACAAACTTAACTGACTTTTTTGACTGGGTAACAAGGAAGGTGGATGGAGGAGGATGTGGCTGACAGATTTCAACAATGCCTTTGACACTTTGCCACATAGAAGGCTGGTAAATGAGCTGGAAGGCTTAGGGGTGGAACAGAAAATAACAAGGTGGGTGGAGAACTGGTTCAAAGACTGAAACAAGAGGGTGGTGGTAAGGCAAATGGGGTGCATTCCAGGGTGGCAGTGGTGTGCCCCAGGGTTGTGCTGGGACCCATCCTTTTTTAATATCTATAGCAACGACTAGCCCAGTTCCTATCAGGGGAGGAGAGCTGTTCTTTCCAGACCGGGGCTTGTTGCTGGAAGTGGTCTAGGCAGGCATTCTGGGGCTACATCGGCAGTGGGAGAAGATGGGATCACACTGGTGATCGACAAGGAAGCTCTTGCTGGCGGGGACAGGCAATGCATACGGATCCACATCAGCCACAACTTTGCAAGCGGTGACTCAGGAAGGAGCGGCCAATCAGTGAATAGAGCGAACCTTGACTGTGTGACTGGGCCATAAAGAGCAAATAGTCCAGTCACAATCAGAGGAGGGAGGCTGTTCTTTGTTCCACCACCCACCCTGGCTCCAACCTCTATTAAATAGTGTCGATGAGGGCAGAGCCTGGAGGACGAGTCTAGATTGGGCAAACTGGAACACTAGGAAGCTGGATTGTTATTGATTGGGGGAAAAGGGTCATGTACACTGTGCTGCTTGGGCAACACTGACTAGTACCAGGAAGGGGCATAATGAAGCAGACTGTATAAATGACTGTGTATGCCAACTACATCTGAGGGAGTAGGCAAACTGTGTGTGAATCGATTACTGCTAGGGTGTTTGAGCTGGCTAGTGTTGTGATGGGCTAATTTTGCTTCTGAACCGTCTACTGCTAGGGCTAGAAAACTGGCTACTGTCAAGAAAGAGGGAAAATTGCTGTAATCAGAGGGGGCAAACTGCTTGGGTTTTAGTTCAACACTGACTGAATTATTTCTGTTAAGGGCGCATTGCTCACTAAAATGAGGGTAGCTTGGGGAATTACAGCCAAAGCTGAGCACCTTGATTAAAAATTATGGAGTGTACAGGGGCTTGAGTGCAATAATATTAAATTGGGCAAGGAGGTTCAGAGGGTGCCCAGTGTGTTTTCAGTTGGCAGGTCTTAGGAGGAAGTAGAGGGGATCAGAAGGCAGCTGGAAGGTGGGAGGGTGGGGAGGAAAGGTGTGGAAAGGACCTCATGAGAGTACACAAAGCCAATATGGCATAACCCAGGGAACAGGTAGACAAGGATCATATGGTGACTCATGAGTGGTGGGGCTCAAAACAAGCAATGTACGGAAATCATTTCATAGGGAGGTGGCTGACCAGAAGGAGGGGGGACAGGAGAGAGCAGGTCGGGTGCAAGCATCACACTTACTAATCTATTCGCCTTGCTGCATACGGGAGATGAGGTGGAGAGGCTGGACTGAGGGGGGGAGCAGGCAGACAGAGAGGGTTTGGTCAGTAAGCTGGGGGAGATGGGGCAGGAGAGAGCCAGATCCACAGAAGGGAGAGACATTAGCCTAGGTGGGAGGGAGGAGGGAGGAAGGGGAGTGCAGAGTGAAGCCAGGGTGGGAGGAGGGAGGACTAGGGTTGGGCAAGCATCCAGGTTAGGAAGTCAACCAAGGATAAGAAATACTCTAGATAGGCCAGCTTCAGGCGGGAGAAATCAGATGAGGTGGAGAGAGGGGAGAAGACGGGGTAGGGAGAAACACAGCAGATGGGGTGAAGGATGCAGAACTTGGGGAGGCAAGGAGGGAAGCAGTAGAGGGGAGCCTGGGTGGGGATCTGAGGATACCAACCCAGAAAGAGTCCCTGAGATCTGGGTGGGGGGCAATCTGTACTTACCCAGGAGGTTCAGGGGGCAAGGAGCAAGCTGGGAGATACAGGTAGAGAATGAGCATGGTAGGGCAAGCACAGGCTTGGGATCTGAGCTGAGGGGGGACAAGAGAAGTAAGCTGGAGGTTGATGACAGAAGGAAGAGCCTGGTTGGAATCTAACAGGCCAGTAAAGTGGGGGTGGAGAAGGTGATCCTGTTGGGTGACTCCATCGACCTGGGGCATCCAGTGGGAGGGGTGGGAGAGGAAAAAGCAGTCCAGTCAAGGCTAAATGTATCCCAGGCCTAGCAGTACACAAGGCCCAAATTCAGCTATACTCGATAGCATTGAGTCACTGGGTAATCCCCAGACGAAACATCTGGGAACAAATGACTTAGAGGGGAACAGTGAACTAGAAATCCAGGCAAGATTCCGAGAACTGGCCAGGGTTTACCACTCTATAGAAGCCCAATCTCCTTCTTTGAGATTCTGCCAGTACCTAGGGTGTCCAGGGAGACCAAACATAAACTTAGAGGTGTGAACCAGTGGCTCAGGGACTGGCGCAGGGCAGAAGGGTATGGGCTGGTGAGGGACTGGGGGATACATGGGAGGACAAGGGGTTATATGCCAGGGATAGGCTACACCTCAACTTGGAGGGGAGGGAGATCCTGAAACTAAATCTTGCTGGATTCATAGTCGAGGAGGTGGAGTTTAAACTTGTAAAGGGGTTAAGTAAAAGTGGCTCCAGGAGGGCTGCTTGAGGGTCCAGGTCCAGGGCATGAAAAGAAGGCAGGTAACTGCAATCTAAATCCATCCAGAGCTGTGCAAGAAAGGGCATCTAGGGACTGCTCAGGGTCGAGATGACTGGAGAAGGGAGAGGAGTCAGGATGGAGGACAGCCCTGATCAATGCTAGGAGCATGGGCAACAAAATGCCCAAGCTCCAGGAGATGCTGGTTGAGGGATCAGTGGATGCGGCAGCAATTACTGAGACATGGGCCACTCAGAAAAATGACTGGAACCTAAATTTGGTGGGCTACAAAATATTCAGGAAGGATAGAGGAGAGGGAAGAGGAGGGGGTGTAGCGCTGATAGTCAAAAATGACATAGCGGTTAGTGGAGTGGAGGAGGCTGTAGTGGGAGGTGGAGGAGATCTGGGTAACCCTACAAAAGAGGGGAGGTAAAAGATTGAAAATAGGGGTGGTGTACAGAACCCCCAATGATGGAAGAGGCCCTCGAGGACAAACTAGTTGGAGAAACATCAAGGGCACTGTGACTGTGGAAAGGTATGATGGTGATCATGGGTGACCTTAATATGCTGAGGACAGACTGAGGCACTATGTCATCTCTCTGTGGCCAGGAACAGAGACTGATGGATATGTTCCAATATGCCTTCCTTGTCAGCAGGTGGGGGAACCTACTAGGAGGCCAGGATACTGGATTGTGTCCTAGCAGACAGTGACCAGATAAAGAGGGCCTGGAGGTGTGAGCCAGCTGGCAGGTGGTGATCACACTACAGTCTGTTTCTGCTGTATCTGGGGGAGGATAACCATTCTAATACAGTAGTAGTGGACTTCAGGAACGGACTTCGTGAGCATGGGCAGGATTCTACAGGGAGCTTGGACAAGATTAGGCGGACATGGATGCTGGCAGCGTGTGGGAGGCCATTAAGAGGGGGAGTGCAGGAGACTACTAACTCCTGTACAAAGGTGAGGCGTAAGCATGGTAGAGCCAACAAGCTGTGTTGGTGGATCAGGGACATGCAGGAGGCAGTGAGGGATAAAAAGGCTGCCTTTGCATGTTGTAAGTGCTCTAGGGGGGATAGGGAGAGGGGTATGAGTTGATGGCTGGAAGGGTCACCACAGTGGTGAGAGGAGCCAAGGTGAGGAGGGAGCAAAACCTGGCTAGGGATATCCGAAGGGAGGAAGGGATTCTGTAGATACACAAGGGAGAAGAGAAAGGAGGACACGGATCAGCATGATTAGGACTGAGGAGGGATGGACTCAGGAGGCAGGAAATCAGACAGAGGTGCTAAATGAGTACTTTGCCTTGATATTTACGGAGGGAGGCAGGGGATCCTCAGCCCAATGGGAAGGAAGGGAGCCAGCAGAGTCAAGAGGTCAGATGGAGTCAGAGGAGTGAAAGAGTTGGGGTACAAAGGCTGGTCCAAGTCTAGAAGGGATGGGTGGTTAAATGAGAGGGTGGGCTGGGAGGGAGGGAGAAATCATAGTGGAAGAGAAAGGGTGAAGGAGGCCCTTCGGCACTAAAAACTGATAAGGCACTGGGGCCAGATTGGTTGCATCCGAGGTTATGAAGGAATTGGCTGATGAGCTAGCAGCACCACTGTCTAACACCTCTCTGCTGACAGGATGGGTGCTTCAAGACTGGAGGGTGGCTCACGTGGTGCCTATCCACTAATGGGGGTCTAGGAGGAGATGGGGAATTATAGGCTTAATCAGCCTAACGTCTGTGTTGGCCAAAGTAATGGAGGCATTATCAAGGATAGGCTCAGGAGGCAGCTGGAAAGGTTAGGGCAACTGGATGACAAACATTATGGTTTCATCCGGGGAGATCGTTAGATCAACCCCATATATTTTTATGACTAGGACCCTGGACGGCATGGACCGGAGGCGTCCTCTTCCTGGATTTCAGTAAGGCATTTGATTGGTACCCCAAAATGGGCTGCTATTAAAGCTGGGGTGGAGGACAGTTGCTCAGATTGGAGGGGGTGGGGGTGAGAGGACAGTTGCTCAGATGGGTAGAAAATTGGCTAACAGGGCAAATACAGAGGGTAATGGTGGGTAGTCTCCTCCTCCTCCACGAAGGTTACCAGTGGGGTCCCCCAAGGTTCGGTACTGGGGCCACTCCTGTTCAATGCCTATGTCTTCGATATGTGGAGGGCAGTTAAGAGTAGGATGAGTCTCTTTGCGGATTACTTAAAACTGGGAGCATTGGCGGACGGAGACGAAGCGAGAGAGACAGTCCAGAGGGACCTGGATACCCTGGAGGGGTGGTCAAGGAGGTGGGGGACTGAGGTTTAATGCAGGGAAATGTTGGGTGCTGCATCCGAGGGTCAGAAACCCGGGCCATGTATACACCCGGGGGTGTCACACTGCAAGCCACAACGAGTGAGCGGGATCTAGGGGTGGTGATAGATGTCAAAATGAACAACACTAAAAATTGCAGAACTGTGGTCAAAGCAAACCAGATACTGCATAGCCAGGGGGATTACGTCCAGGAAGAGGGAGGTGATCCTCCCTCTGTATAATGCCTTGGCCAGACCACATCTCGAGTACTGCATGCAGTTCTGGAGACCTCACCTCAAGGATGACGCAACACTGCTGGAGTGTGTCCAGAGGAGGGCAACCAGGATGCTTCAGAGCATGGAAGGAAGGCCCTATGAGGAAAGGCTGGAAGAGCTTGGCCTGTACTCGCTGGAGGAGAGGAGAGATGGGGGGACATGATAGGGGTCTTCAAATATGTAAAAGGAATAAACAGGGACGGTGCCAAAGAGATGTTCAGGCTAAAGAAGGTGGGAAACAACCAGGTGACATGAGTGGAAGCTAGAGGAGGGAAATTACAGGGGGGATGCAGGAGACCGTACTTCATTGAGAGGGTGGTGGAGCCCTGGAATGCACTGTCCAGGAGTCTGGTGGAGGAGAGCACAGTGGAGGGCTTGAAGAGGGAGTCGGACAGGTTCAAGGGTAAACTGAGGAAGAGGATGACCCTCTCTGGGGCTGGGTGGGAAAGAAAGAACCCATTAGGAGGCTGGATACCGAGCAGACATAACAGACCTTCCAGCCTATTCTGATGGCTTTTAGTATGTTAGATATAGTGGAGGAACTGCAGGGGAAGGTGTGCCTATTTTAAATGATACGAAGATCTGCAATAGGGTAGACACCCTGGTAGGGGAGGTGGAGGCAGTGAGGGAGGGCCTAAAGATTCTGGAGAGGTAGTCGGAAACTTGGCAGCTGAAATTTAATGCCAAAAAGTGCACAGTAATGCACATGGGTGTAATAACCCGCAAACCATTTACACACGTGGGGGGGGTAAAGAAACTCAGCAGGACAGAGATCTGGGGATTATAATTTCAGATAACCTGAAGGCGGAGAACCAATGCAGCACAGTGGTGGGCAAAGTGAATAGAATGCTGTGTGCATACGAAGGGGTATGAAACAGAAAAAGGGAGGTGCTGATGCCTTTATAAATCCATGGTGAGGCCTCACCTTGCGTATGGGGTTTAGTTCTGGAGGCCTCACCTCACAAGGATATAAGACAGGATTGAAAGGGTTCAGACAAGGGCAACCAAGATGGTGCACGCTATGCATAAGCAGCCCTATGAGGAGAGGTGGAGGGAATCTGATCTGTACCCACTGGAGACTAGTAAGCTTATTTGCAAGGAAAATAAGTGCTAGAACTAGGGATCATAAACTAAGATTAGAAGAAGGAAGGTTTAGGGGCAATGTGAGGGGGCATTACATCACTGAGAAGGTGGTGGAGTTCAGGAACTGACTACCAGAAGAGGTGGTGTGCGCAAAAATGGTGAAAGGATTCAAGGGGGCATGGGACAGACACCAGGAGCTGACCAATGGGCAGAGTGGGGTGTCTCTTGTCAAAGATGATGATTGGGGGTGGGGGTAAGGGGCAGACTTGACTGGCCAAAATGGTCCTGTTCTGTCACCAGATTTCTATGATTCTAAGGCAGTTAAGTAATTAGGACATACCTGTTCCATCAGAGTAGGGGAGTCCAGAGTTGGGGTGTCCTTGGTTTGGGGTATTCTGGTAGGACCTGAAAGGAAGAACAGAGAAGGCTGAAGGGACACAAGGGTGGGAGGTGGTAGAGAGAGAGATTAGAGTGTTAGAATTAAACAAAGATACTTATCTGATTGGTATGTTGGCCAGATCTGTAGAAATAAAGGAAAAATAGATCAGTATGGGGAAGTTATAATATCAAGAGTAGAGAGATACAAAATGGTATATAGCACAGGAGTAAAGGAACAGAAGTTTCAGAGGAGAAAAGGCAAACTAGGCCAAAGTAAGAAACTGGAGATGGAATAAAAATGCAGACAGCTAAGAACAGAGAAATAAAGTAGTATTTGGGACTCGCAACCCCTTAAGCCTAGGTTGACCTGCAGGTAGCCAATAAATTTAGAAGTAGTCCAGATGGGCGGGTGGGAATGCATTTGGGCTAGTAGCCCCTAACATTATTTTATAAAGGGACACTGGTGGTTCAGGAGTCTTGAGTTGTCCCAGGAGGCCAGTGGTTTGAAAGGTATAGCTCTGGTGATATAATGGGTCACTCCCTCATGGACAGTGGTAATTTATTTTTTTTATATTATCTTCCTATGAACCTAATGTGGGGGTGATGTTCTTGAGCCCAGACTGTAGCAGGCAGAAGGCTGTTCAGAAAACTGCTGACCAGAAATGCTGCGGCTGTTGATAGGCAGACAGTTTAGTGCTACTGAACTACAGTGACAGTAATGGCAGGCACTTTCAACTGCCAATCCAGAGGAGCAACTAAAATAGCGAAGGGTCTGCACCAGAAGCCATACAAAGAGACGAGCTGAATTATGTCCCTTGAGGAAAGGGCCGGGAGACAGGACAGAAAATTTCCAAGCACCTCAAGGGAATCAACAAAGTCCAAAGAGTAGCGTCTTTCAGAAAAGAGATGTGTGCAAGAACAAGGGGCCAAATTTGAAGATAGAGGAATGGCTCAGAGGCAACATGAGGAAGTATTTTTTCACAGAGAAGTGGTGAACACATGGAATGGCCTTCCTAAGGAGGTTGTGGGGTCAAAATAGTGGGGACTTCAAGAATACATGGGACAGAGCATGACCAATTCTATTGGTGGTAGGAGGAAGTCAGCTGTTGGATAACTAGGATCTGCAGCTTATCCACTAGGTAGGGAAATGGGCCGACTGAGTGGGCCAAGCAGTCCTTATCTGCCATCAAGGTCTATATGTCTATGATTCAGCTCACAGAGCTCAGGCTGTAATCTGCTCCATGTGTGTGGGAATGAAGATGGGATATTTTTGGGAGTGGGAAGAGACTAGAGCAAATATGTCTCCCTCTACCCATCAGCCACAAAGTGGCATGTGAAGAGCCCCCACGGGAAGAGGGTCTGGAGGGTGGGCAGCCAGCAGTAGGTGGCAGGAACCTTTAGCTAAGCTGCATGGTGGCAGACTGTAGGTGCCCTGAGGGCCTGGTAGAAAGGGACTGGGAGAGCAAATGCACAAGATAGGGGCCACAAAGGAGAATCCACAGTGCAGCTGAAGGGCAATGCCTGAACTTGACTTAAAAGTAGCTGTGGGTGGAAGGCAAACAGGAGAAATCAGTGGGCTTCCTGATGGGACCATGAAAGCAGCAAGCACTGCATACAATAGAGTCGCACAGCAGCTAATGTCAAAGTACCAGGGGCTAACAAAAGGATTTGGGGGAGGAAAAAAGCAACATAAGGTCCAGGACAGCTCACAGTTAAAAACACAGAGCACTAAAGAGAAACAGCCCTGATGGGTTATAAATATTAAGTAAATTTATGCAATAGGAGTGGACATAAATGGAGTGTGATAAATCCATTTTATCCAAGCATGTACGTGTATACATGCAGAATCTTACATTTACACATATATTTATCACGATCGTCCTTGATTAATGTGCATGGTGGACTGTGTCACACATCCCCATCCCTCACCCCCCGTTGTTTGACACTGCTTACAGGTATCCTGCTTTTAGTTTTGTTTCTTCCAGGTTGACCGTCCCACAACCACGCCAAGTGCCATTTAGTCATACTTCTCCCCAATTCTTCCCACTATCATACAGTGATCATTTGTTTCTGTTTAACATTTTTTTTTTGCTTTTCTACCAAACCTTTTTCAACTGGCTGCTCCAAGCTGTCGCACTCCTCTGCTTTCTGTTGCCGTGTCCTCGCCACACCTCTCGATATAAAAAACAGAATCTTTTTTTTCCACACTGCTTCCTCAAAAACTGATAAGCCTTCACTCTTACTCTTCCACTCTGGTTTCCCCACCTCGCTATAACTGCCACCAGAGCTCACCCAGCACATAGAAACTGTCAGATTTTTTTCCTTAAACTGCTTGCTCGCAAACCCCACTGCTGATGAGCCCTCACGCTAGGTCACACCTCTAGGTCACACTTCTGCTGTGGTTTCCAGACCTCGCTACAACTGCAACCATAGGCTCCTGTGAAGTCCTTCTCTGTAAACTCTAAATGGTCTCTTGTGGCCCATATGGCCCTCCTTCTTCTCTTGTTACTGAGATTCCCCTGATTCTATATACCACACATGTTTTAAGCCCCCCACCATTTCACTCTTGACCTCCAACACTATAATGCTGTCAGTCTGTTCCAGGTGTCTACTACCCTTTCAGTAGTAATTCCTCACATCCATCTTACCCCACCATTAGCTTCATCATGTCCCATGGTCCTTTTTCCTATTTGAAGGCCCCCCAGCACCCTGTTCATCCTTGTAAGGTACTTGTGGGTCTCCATCATGTCCCCTCTCTTTCAGGGTTTATATGTTGAGATCCCAGTCTCCTCACAGGGCTTTTGCCACAGCCCATGTACAATTTTAGTTGCCCTTTATACTGCCTACACCCTATGGCCTTTCTATGGTGCAGCCTCCAAACCTGGACACAGGACTCTTAGGCCCTGTCCACACTACCCCTCTGTAACGTTACAGAGCACCCAAACTGTTACTGCAATGGTTTATGTTTACACCTGTAACGTTACAGAAGGAGTTTTCGTAACCGTTGTCGAAACCACATGAGGTGGTTTCAACAACGGATATGAAACCAGTTATGCCTCGGTAACGTTACTGGGCGTAGTGTGGACGCGTGGCACTGGTCCCTTAGTGCAGCATGAGCTGCATTGTGGGATCGGGTGCCACGGTAACGGTCGCCCAGCTTCCGAAGTGTGGAGCGGTGGTGCCGGTCCCGAAATGGACACCATGGCAGTGTCCACGGTTGTAACAGTTTCTATCTGTTATGGGGTCTGAGAGTGCAGTGTGGATGGGGCCTTAGTTGGATCTCACTAATAAGGGATTACTTGCAACACCACCACCTCCCTCCTCCTGCTGAAGATTCCCCTCTCTATGCAGTCCCAGCATCCTTCTAGCCCTACCCACTGCTTTGTCATGCAGCCCAGCAACTTTAAAGAGACTCACCAAGGTAAGGTAACTGAGTCGGACCCCGCACCATATCCATCGTTGCCTTGCTGCCAGAGGACCCCAATGAAGTTAATATGTCCCCAAATTTTTAAGCTGTTAAAAAGTTCTGTCCTTCATAAAAATATACAAACCAGGTCCCAAGAACCTCCCAGTTGCTTGCTGCCACCCAGCTCCACTCCCACACTCTCCAGCAAGATGATGAGATGCCAGTGAGAGTGCAGGGGTGCTCGTCTTTATCTGTAATGGGCGGCAGCTTTTCTATTGATTTTAAATGATTTAGTGACCACCTGGCAATGAAACGTGGGCATCAGTCAAGTAACAAGGCCCTTGTTAGTTGAACAGTGCCCACATTTTATTGCCAGGTAGCCACTATATAGTTTAAAAATCAATAGAAATGCTGCGGCCCATTACATATAATGAGTGTGCCCCACTTACTGGCATCTCGTCATCCTGCTAGTGAGCATGGGGTTGAGCTTGTGCAGCAGAAAAAAACAGGAAGTCCTTGGGACCCAGTTTGTATATTTTTATGAGGACAGAACTTTTAATGGATTATAAATTTAGGGACATAACTTCCTTGGGGACTTCGGTGGCAAGCACCAATGGCATGGTGCAGGGCAGTATCTGGCAAGTCTCTTTAAGATCATAATAACTCCAAGGTCCCCCCCGCTTAGTGATCATCGGTACCAGCCCTATAAAGCAGCTCCTGGTTTCCTATGCCCTAGGTGCACAATTCTGCACTTTGTCATTGAACCCCAACTGCCCCAATCTTGACCACTTTTTGAGTTTCTCCAAGAGGCATGTGCATGCTCTCTGCTCCCTTCTTAATGCCCACCCTACAAATCTTGGTATTGTCTGCAAAAAGGCATTCCCTTCTCTGCCAGTTTTTTTGCAATGTCACTTATGAAGACACTGAAGAGGATCTGCACCAGTACTGAGCTGAGCTGCTTACTGTCTCGTCACTGTAATAAGTGCCATTAACCATCACCCTCTGACACCTTAACTCCCACCCCCAACTACTACTCCGTTTTCCAACCTGCATTTCTGGTAGCCCCCCCCCTTCTGTTTAGCTACCACAACACCATCACTCAGGCATCTTCCAGGACTTGTTCCACCACAGAATGAATCCAATATGTGGAGCAGCTGCCTAGGTAGTCAGGATACATTTGCATGTTCTTTCTTCCCCTAGGACAAAAGCGGCAAGGGTGCACAAACACATGCACAGACATGTGTGGCACAGCACCAGTCAAGGTCCTTCCCACCCATGGGCTGCTCCCACTTGCACTGCCACTTGTGGTCACTCAGTTGGCAGTACTACAGCTGAACTGGCTGTCCTCCTTCCCCAGAAGAGAGCCTCTTGTATAACAGTTGATCCTCCTCCTCTCCCCAGAGAGCCCCTGACGCGAGCTCATTCCTTAACGAAGGTCACCTCTGCTGCAGGTCATAATGCTACTGTTAAGCTGAAGGGCACACATGTTAATCAGTTTCTAATTAATTTTACCACTTTGGATCCCTCCTAGGCTGATCAATCTCTTTAGCCTCGCCCCACCAAAATAGTCAACCACCCTCCTCTCTGCTAGATCACCCTTCCAGGCACCAGACTATCCTCCATGCAGCTGGACAACCCTTCTAGCCCCAGCCTTTCACATAATGAGCACTGGAGCTAGAGCACCACACAGGCTCCGGGCCAGCCGCTTACCCAGCCAGCCACCCTCCCTACATCTGGACCAGCCTCCAACCACATTCTATACAACCTCCATGTAGCTGGAGCACCACCCCAAACCTCCACTCTAACAGACCACATATCTGAAGCTGTCCCTCCAAGCCCATGGACCAGCAGTCCCCCACGTAACCACTCAACCTACAGCTAGGTCCACCAGAAGCCCCATACCAGCCTCACCATCGAACCACCCACCCTGCAGCTAGACCTCACTTCCAACCTTGAACTAGCCCCACCACCACCACCAGCTACCCTCCCTACTGCTGGCTCACTCTTTCATGCCCGGGACTAACCTCCCCCAGCAGACAATCCTCCCTGCAGCTAGAACCCTGGGTTCATTCCCACCCACAGACCAGCCTCCCTCCCCTCTGCAGGTTGAGTAACCTCCCCAGAGCTGGACACCCTTTCCAAAAGCTGGACACACCCATCATCCAGAGCAGAACCTCCATACACCTAGACCCCCCCAATCACCCTTCCTCAACCGTGGACCCCATACTTCTCAACGTAGTATTTAAAAAAAAATATGTGACACTAACATATTGCATTTGCAGTGTCAGTGGCTCAGCAGGTAGCACATTCGCCTCTGAGGCTGGGAGATCAGAAGGCAGTGGGTTCTATTCCCATAGCAGGCACTTATGTTAATATCCCAATACTGATGCTGTAGTGCAGCATGAGGGGGATGGCTGCACTCCTGAGGCACTGTCTTTCAGATGAGACGTTAAACCAAAGGTCCCATCTGCCTGTTCTGGTGGTAGTTCAGGTGGATGTGAAAGATCCCATGGCACTTCTAGAAAAAAACAGGGAAATTTTCTCCAGTGCCCTGGCCATATCCCCCCCCCCAATCACTAAAAATACCACCTACAGCTTAATCTGGTTCAAGGTCAGTTGGCTTTCATCTGTATTCCTCTCCCTCCGGGTCATGCCTGAAAATAGGCAAGAATCTGTCTAGTGCACTTAGCCGGTCAACAAAACCGAAATAAAATGAACATAAAATATAAATTAATGCAGTCTTCAGCAAAAGAAGAAAAAAAATACACTGATCCCCAGATTACAAAATGGATTAACACATGCAACTGTTAAAGACAAATATTAAACTCAAAAAAACAATTCCCCCACAAACACACTCAAATATCTGCAGTAAATAATTCTTCCTTTAGGGTAACTCCAGAATTTCTCAAATTAAAAAAGTTGTAATCTTTTCTCTATGCATCCTGAATTTGCTCAGGTATACAATCTTCCTGCTGTTCATTCTCCTGCCCCCACCACCACCACTACTTTAAAGTAACTAAATCAGCAAAAATTCCACAAATAACAAGTAATCTAGGGACACAATGCATCCTAAACACTTTAAGGGGTGGAGGGGTTGATTGAAAATAAAATGTGCATTTCAAAGTTTAGCCAAGAGTTCAGAGAAGAGAAAATGTTTTCAAGACAAAACATTGAAAGTGAAACTTGCACAGCATTTCATTTGAAAAAAAAAACACCTGAGTGATAATTCCTTTACTGTACTTAACATTTCAGGGAGTTAAAAAGATGTACTTTTTAAACATAAACTCTTACCTTAACATGTAAATCTTAGCTGTAGGAAACCTCAGTTGTTCAAAAATGGAGATCACAGAGCACTCGTGCAGTTTCATCACACTGGACACAGACAGGAAGAAAGCTGGGAAATGTAGGCCTCTGACTAAGTAGACTTATGGGAGATGAAGTTTAGAATAGACTTTTAAAGGGACACTGACAACTTTTTTTGCACCATATTATTTCCAGGTAAAAATCCACATTTTATTATTGCTTACCTTCTGTAAAATTCATTGGTGTTACTGGTTGTTTTATCTGTCTGCTTGCTTAGTAGAACTGAAATGCACGGTAATATACCCAGCCTTGATTGGCTAATTTAAATCTTAAAACTACTCCGCTGACTGTAATCTTCATTATGATTCAGTTATATTAAAAAAAATTGTACTTTTAAGAGCATTGCAGATCTATTTCTAATCCTCATTTAGCAATAACTTACTCTTGTACAACTAGTCTGCTGAAATACTTCTTACAATTTAGTATTCTTAGCGGTTGTATTTTTGAATGATGATTAAAGATTATTAAAAATGACTAAAATTAGTCTTTGAAGGCAAATTAATGAATGCTTTAATACTAAATTTAGTATTTGACTTCAGTGAGGGTTCCCAAGTACAGCCCTTTGGGCCTGCACCTCCCATGACCACTCACATCTTGAACACCCCCTGCCCAGATGACCACCCAGCTGGACAACCATATCAACATCCCAATAGACCTCTCCCAAGTTGTGTACCTTGCCTGCAGCTAGTCCACCCTACAAGCCCCAAACCAGCCTCTCCCCATCAACTATCACCCACCCTGTAGCTGGCTGCTCCAGGTCATCCTTCCTACACTCAGACACAATCCTCCTACAGATGGAACCCTCCAGACCTGCCTCCCCACCTCAGTAGACCACCTTCCTGCAGCTGGACCAACCTCGCAGTCTCACCAAAGCACCCTCCTTAGAGCTGGACCAGCACCCTCTAGATAACAACTCTTTCTGCAGCTGGACCCACCCACACTACCCATCTTGCCAGATACCAGTTGCCCATCCCACCACTGACCACTCTGCTTGTACATAGAAAACCCTACCCTGCTAGGTACCCTTTTACAGTCCCAACGCTTATTAGTCTGACATACTGCATCCCACACACAACAACCCAACAGACCCAGCAGCCCAACACACAGTGGCCTGACCTAGGACAGCGCCTGACACACTGTCAAGCTAGAGGAGGTTGGGATACTGTGCGGCTGTTGAGTGGATTTTCCACAAACACATGAAGCACCCGATCCTGACCTATGCCACCCATCCCAGGACCTGAGACACTACTGAACAGCACGGATGATGTGAAAACACCCACCCCTATGTGGTGCACCCTCCGAGGACACACTGACCTGATCATGGACCCCTTGGTAAGGATGACTGTTTCACTATCCGTGAGACAGGGATGAAACAAATAGCCATGCATGCCCCAGTGTGTTGACCAGCCATCCCAGGCAGCATGGTGGATTGTCCTTGCATCCCTGCATGCATGATTATGTCAGCTGACAGCCAGCCAGCTAGGCATGCATGAAGGAATTGGAATACCATGCCTGTTGGTCGGTGCATGCATGACACTGCAGGCACACAGCAGAGTGGCACAGCGAGAGCATGGATAGCTGCACCAGGAAATGGTCCACAGCAACACCACATGTTGATGCCAGGACACAGAGCAGCATGCCATTGCACCAACTGTTCAATGTGCGCATGTGGCTGTGTCATGCTAGCCCACTATGGGTCTGCAGTAACCACACAGAACAAAGTATGGTGGTGTTGGGGAGGCTGTGCTGCAGGAGCCCACTCTGGCAGGAAGGCTGCCAGGTGTGTTGTGGGGGGTTCCACAAGGGCCCATTGTGGGAATGCTGATACCACACAGTTGCACAGCTGGAAGGATTGGTTGGTGGGCACTCACACAGCTTCAGACCTGTGTGACATGCGACACACAGTGCAGATGTGGCAGTGTGCAGTGGGCTGCTTTGCGATACCCAGCAGTGTTGTGATGAGACATCACCACCAGGTTGGGATGCATGTTAAATGTGGGGGTGAAACTTTATTCAACAGTAGGGGGCCACAGTGGCAACCTGGTGGCTGTGCATGATGTGTACTGTGAGTGTACAACTGTCAGGTGCCAAGTCACCATGGAAACCCTACAGGGTGGTGTTGGGTGCCATGCCACGGAGGAACTTCAGCAGTTTGCCCTTGTCCTTGGATGCTAGTACCATCCTTATCCACTCCTCATAGCTCTTTTTGGGTGGTGTCCATGGCAGTCCACAACAAATGCCTTCCTTGGTGACATAGGTCCATTGCTGTTCCCTGTGGAGTTCTGCTAGCATTGTCATGACCCCTACATGCACCTTAACGAGCAGGGCATGGAGATGGCAGTGCCAGGTCTCGACATTGCTTTGGGTCCATGGCATACTTCACTCATTGAGATCTGCAACCAACCACAGCTGAGTGGGAACATGGGGTCGTATCTCGTGGGCACCTTGGTCACCCTACTGTACAGCCATATCCTGCCCAGTACATGTGTCTGCTCGAAACAATAGAAGAGTGTGGTGGCATTGGGTGGAATGGTTGACTTCAGGAGGCTGAATGCTGCTGGAATGTCCTGTGCCAGGAGATGGGCGAGGGCCACGAGTTCATAGATCTTCAGGCTGAAGTCTCGGTGACTTCTGTATTGTGGTGCAAGGCCAAAGCTCTGGACCTTCTGCCACACAATCTGCCCAAAGTGGAACAGGCATCCCTTGTTTATGGTTTGTGGAAATTCCATCTTACAGGCATTGATCACAGCCTGCTCAAAACATAGAAACATAGAATTTGACGGCAGATAAGGACCACTTGGCCAACCCAGTCTGCCCATTTCTCTGTCTACTGAATAAGCTGCAGATCCTAGTTAACCAGCAGCCTACTTCTTCCTACCCCCACCCCCTAGAATTGCCTTATAACTGTCCCATGCATGCTTGAATTCCACCACTGTTTTTGACTCCACAACCTCCTCCGGAAGACCGTTCCATGCATCCACAACCCTCTCTGTGAAAAAATACTTCCTTAAATTACCTCTGAGCTGTCTCCCTCTATCTTCAAATTGTGCCCCCTTGTTCTTGCACACCTCTTTTTTTGAAAGATGCTACCCTCTTGGACTTTGTTGATTCCCTTGAGGTACTTGAAAGTTTCTATCATGTCCCCCTCTCCCTCCTTTCTCAAGGCTATACATATTAAGCTCCTTAAGTTTCTCTTCATATATATTTCCCGTTGCAGACCCTGCACCATTTAGTGCCCTCCTCTGGACAGCTTCCATCCTGTCTATGTCTTTGCGAAGACTGGGTCTCCAGAACTGCCCGAGTACTCAGATGGGTCTGACCAGCTGTCTGTACAGAGGATAATAACTTCCTGTTTTCTACTGGTGATGCCTCTCCCTATGCATCCCAGTAACCCCCAACCCTCCTTGCTGCCCTCTCACTTTGCTTGCCCACCTTTAGGTCATCTGATATGACTACCCCAGGTCCCTTTCTATTTTTGTTGTTGTTAGTATCTCATCCCCATTCGTACTCTTCCCTGGGTTTTGTTTCCCAGGTGCATTACCTTGCACTTCTTAGCATTGAATCTAAGCTGCCATACATTTGACCATTCCTCTAACCTTGCCAAGTCCCTTTTCATCCTTTCCACCCCACCTTGTGCATCAACTCTGTTGCAGATCTTTGTGTCATCTGCAAAGAGACATACTTTTCCTTCCAGTCCTTCTGCAATGCCGCTTATAAAGACATTGAAGAGGACCGGTCCTAATACTGAACACTGCGGTACCCCACTAGTAACCCCCCTTTCTTCAGAGCGGACTCCATTTATTATTACTCTCTGTGTCCTATTCTCCAGCCAATTTTTTACCCAGGCTGTCATCTTGGGACCCACTCCCAGGCTAGCTAACTTGTATATTAGTCAGTGATGATCGTAGGTGGTTTGAGGGTGCAGGACTATATACTGGCATATTTATTCAGCTCCTCGAACAAGGTGCAGTAACATTGCAGGCTCTTTGTCGTCATCAGTGTATACACCAATGACATAATGAGGTTGTTAGGGCCCATCCCCATGGGTGCATGGATGGTGTACAATGAGTGAACAGGTGTGGCACAGTCTTGAACGTACAATCCATCATCCAGAAGGGTGCCTGTGCTAGGTCCCTAATGTTGTCCTCTGTGGTGAGTAGAAGGACCTGGTGGGTGGTGCTGCTGGTGATCCTGCTGTACCATGGCCATCCAGTCACTGTCTGTAGCTGCTTGGGGATAGTGAGGTCAGCCAGTGTCACTGGTTCTGGTTAGAGGTCCTTGCGGTGGGTCCTGTTCACAATCTGCAGCAGGACCCTCTTGCTTGGCAACTGTTGCCACAGCTCAGTGGTCATTGCAGTTGCTTCACTCTGCAGTAGCTATGCGGGGCTAGCCACGGTGCTGTATGTCTTCTAGTTGATGCCTGCCAACACCTGTGCTGGTAGAGCATCTGTCACCTCCAGAGCATGACTGTGCTCATTCTTTTTCTTTAGGTGGTGCTGGCCATCCTGGAGCAGTTTGATGGCCTGGCCGAGGCAGGACTTGGACTTATGGTACTGGCAGCACCATTACACTGTCTCATGCCGTCCTGGTGGTGCTGAGGGTTGAGGCGCTGGGTGCCATACCTTGTGTCACGCCAGTGACCCGGGTTCAGGATTGAGCCTGGGCCATCGGGAGTCGGCAGAGGAGGACTGGGATTGAACATCCACAGACTGCTTTCCCACTCCTGGGGTGGGCTGGGGAATTTCACTGTGCTGTAGCAGCCCCCTGGGGTTGCTCAGGGGCACTACTAGTGTCAGTGACACTAGATGGGGAGCATGGCAGATGTTGGTATGTTGCTCCTGGATGTCATTGCACGTCCATGCTACTGGGGCCAATCGAAGGAAAATGGCTGGGTATGACCTTTCAGCTTGATGGCTGTGCTCTGAGCCACCTGGAGGACTTTGGTGGAGTCCTGTTGAGGAGGGTCTGGGGCTGTCCTGGCTGGTAGAGGCAGAGGGGAGCTCTCCAGCAAGATGGCATGATGGCCGTCCCTGATCCTCCTGGGTGCAGTTTGAGCTACCCAGCTCGCCAGGTGGGTGGAGCTGATTGCTGGATGCCCCAAGCCAGAGTGTGTGCCGCAGCAAGTGAAAAATATGATATGTTAAAAAAACAGTACACTGTCTCATTGCAGGTCCATTCATGTACCAGAAGGAAGCCATTGACATTTAGCTTGGACTTTCCCTTCCTGGATGGTACCACCTCACAGATTGTCCCTGTTGGGGTTGCAGTTGAGCACCCGGGCCCCTCCATGGCTTCCACACTGTCCTCCATTGTGCCAGAGGACTGTGCAACATGACCGGCTTTGGTTCCAGCTCAGGCATGCAGGTGTGATTGCACTTCGTTTGCACATCACACTCCATGGGCCACATCTGTGGCAGTTGCTACTTGTCTGTGGGTGGTTTGTACCAGTACTGTAGTGCCACTGTCTGCCCACAGTCCCAGTGCTTCAAGGCTGTGCTGTGCACCATGGTCAGATTCAAGTTCTGTGTCCACAGTGTCCTGGGCCCCCATCAGTTAGTGTGCTGCAGTGGGGCTATGCTTCATGGTACACTTCCCTGCTGTCCAGCATGCAGGGATGCAGGGGTCCCTGTGTGTTGTGCACTCTGCCTACAGGTCAGTGTCCACCTACCTAAGCTGGCCTTTGCAGCCCCCAGCATTGGCATCCATAGTTCCCATGCATGCCTTAATGAGTCCATGTCTGTCCATGCCCCATGCATCATTTTCTGATGCCTACCTGTTCTCTATGTTCTCTTCAGCTGTAGTTCCCTGACCTGAGACTTCTCCGGTAAATGATCTATTGTAGCCCTCACTGTGCTTTTTCCTATGGGGCTTGCATTTTCTGCCCCTCTGCCAGTTTGTTTGTCAGAGTTTCAGTTCACCTGCTTTGTTTACTAACCACTCTCCCTGCATCTGAAATGGGCCCTACCCAGCCAACCACTCTCCCTGCAGCTGAACCACCCTTTTGGCCCCTGGAGAAACCTTCCCCAAGGAAAGCACTGTCCATGGACCATTTCACAGTTACAAGGTGGGAGGAAGAGGCCCCCAGCTGAGTAGGAAGCAACTGCTGGTGGGGGACTTAATTAGTGGGATAGACTTGTGAGCAGGGTGGGGTAAAGGAAAGAGAGGTGAAATGAAATACTTGAGAGGTACTTTGGCTTGGAGGGATGAGAGCAGATACAGTGGATCATTAGGCAGCAGGAGATGAGAGGTAGCTAGATGTCATTGTCCACCTGGGGACAAATGACCTAGCAAGGGATGGGGTAGAGGTAGTGCAGGGAAATTTCAGGGATAGGGGGAGGGTCCTCAAGCATGCATGGTGGCTTTTGCCAAAAGGTTGCCTATATACATCTTGGGAGAAGATAGGACTCTCCACACGGCTTTCAACAGTTGGTTAAAGGCATGGTGCAGGGTGGGGCTCAGTACTAGGAGTGGGCCTCTTCAGTGTCTTCGTAAGTGAAATTGCAGAAGAACTGAATGGGAAGGTATGTCTTTTTGCAAATGCCACCAAAACCTGTTATAGGGTTGACATTCAGGAGGGTGTGGAGAAAGGGTTCACCCATACTGGTGTGACAGCCATGTTGCTGATGCCGATTACAGCACAGGCCACATTACAGCACCAGGCAAAATGTATCCTGGGAGTTACACCACCGAAGAGCCCTCCTGGGAAATAGTCTCCATTGGGCCCCTTCCCCTAATTATCCCACAGGTCCAGGTTCTTAATTTACCTGTTCTCCAGTCCTACCCCATCCTACAATCACCCCGCAGCTATACAATAGATTGTTACTATCTCTGATGTTCAGTGGTTCCCATTTATTTATTTACTCATTCATTTGTTTACTGAGTAGGTGCACTGGTCCGAGAACCATTTTCAGGCATGACCTGGGCCATTGAGGATGGCACAGGAATAAAAGCAAGTACAAAGGAGGCTGGGACAAGGCATACAATAGACAGTAGTAAAAATATACAGGATATTTATATGAAGATATATATAAACTTGCAGCACAATGGATAAATAACATTTATGATAATAGCAGGCACAGTAGTAGCCAAGTTGTAATACAAATTAGGCATGATCTGAGATGAGTAAAGGAAAAGTGCATCATGGCAGTGTAGGTATGGACCAAGAAGGAAAAGGAGGGAAGGGAAGTAGAGGCATGATAATAATTTGGGAGGGCAGGAGCAAGTAGTGGAGGACAGAAGGTGAGATCCAAGGAGAGACTGGAAGAGTCCTGGAGAGTCAGTGGTGCTAAGTGGAGTGGGCAGGTTGTTCCAAAGGAAAGGGGCTGCAGATGAGAATGCACATTTACCCATACGGTGGAGACCAGGGGGCACTCAAGCATGGGGCCAGCAGTGAGGCAGAGCTCTAGAACAAACACTTTTGGCCAAAGAAGTTGGGATTGCGGAGAGGTAGCTTGGTTTTGGATGGCCTTATTGACTGTGCTGGCCAGGAGATAGGTCTGTTGGGCTGATGGAGGAAGCCAGCCCAGGGTCTGATAGAGTGAGCAGTGGTATGTTGAGTGAAAGTCCCTGCCCTCTGTATATCCAAAGTCCCCACCATGACCCAGTTAGTTCTTACAGCAAATACTACCCCCTGGTCCCCAGCCTTACTATATATTTGACACCCTTCCACATTTGGCACAGACCATCCTCTCAGCAACTTGATCAGGCACAAAATGGATGATAGTTCACAATCATGCTAACTGTACACAGCTGTTTATACAATAGGCACATGACAGCAAAACTGGCGTTCTGTCCTCAGTTGGTCAGAGGTTAGCAGAGTGTCTGTGCCAATTGCCACTGTGGGGAGAGTGCGTAAACATATGGTGGGGGCCATGAATGGTGCGAGCGATGGGACTGGGTGGGCAGGTAGTTATTGGCAGTTTCCAATGTATGGAATGGACAGCAGCACCACTGAACACCAAGGGAAGTGTGATATTACTGATGGTGGGAGTTCAAAGGAGCAGTGGTAGGAGGCAGAGGTGATACTACCTGGTTTAGGGAGGCAACATCTTTTAGAGCCATTTACCAACTGGGCAGAGACTCACTAATTATGCTATTCAAGATATCATTTTGTGATCCTACCCTGTTTTTGGGGTGCAAAATGTTTGAGAGTCACTTACCCATTTAGCGATCGCAAATGCTCTTTGAATGATCTGGTCTATGTGAACAATAACAGTCCATTACCAGTAAGATAAAGACAAGTGAACAAATACAAATATGGAATTGAGAGCTGTTCTCCATGAGGTTGATAATGTAATTTATCTTAACAATGCGTTAAAGTACAGAGTATGATGAGATTAATACTGGTACCACTGTGCTACCACATGAGTCTAGGGTTGCTGTGAGAGGTACCAAATACTGAAATGTCAAAATAACGCAGTACCATTGTGCTACCAGTGTACCAGTATTTTGTGGGAGCAAACAAAAATCTAAAAATTTCGTGATACCATTGTATACCAGTGTATAGTGTGAGACAGAGAAAATGGTAAAAATGCCATAGGGATACCATTCTGCCAGTGCACTACCAATGCACAGAGGAAAATCTGTATATCACCTACCACTGTGATACCAGAGTACCACTGGGTAGTACTATTGTGGATTTTTCACTGACCACAGTATTGCCATTGCTTTACCACTATAATGCCATTGTGACAAATTCAGTAAGGGTAACCAGATTGCTGAAACAATGCAGTGCTAAAGAAGTGTGATAAAAATTATAAAGTGTTGCCAGTACTACTGCAGTGTGCAGCAAAAATTTGTGAAGGAAATACAGTGCTAAAGAAGTGTGCATGAAAATCTAAGAATTATTTGCAGTGCTCTTACAGTCTGCATCAAAACATAAGAAAGACTGAGCAGTGGTACAACAGTGTAGCAGAAAGTCAGTGCAGTGTATTAACAGTGCAGTGATGAAAAGCAGTGCTTTTTCAGTCTGGACTGAAATAACACTGAAATAAGACTGAAGATGGAAGTGTACACTCCACTTCCCTCTGGGAATCCAGCACAATCTGCCTTCCATCCAGTTCCAGCACTGAGTTTGTGAGTACAAAGCAGGGTAGCTCTCTGCCATCTGTTTATCAGATTGCAAGTGTGTCATCTAATTGTTGCTTTTTTTTTCATTTCTTCACAAACTGAGCCAACCGGCTCCGGATTACAATTTGTGTATTGTGCAAGTGTTTTTTTTACATCACAGGGCTCCAACCAACTGCACCGATCCTGGCTAGCCCCTCCCTATCCTGGGTACCCAGTGAAAGTGACAATTTGGGACTCTGACTATGCGCATAGTACTGTGATTATTAATGTGTTTAACCTAATTAACCTGATTTCCCCCTTCCTTGTCACAGCTCCTTAAATAAATCAGATCTGTTGGTTTCAGCAAAGTTACACTGGCTGAGGTATTTGTTTATGTTAAAGTATTGTACTGTGGTTTTTGCACTGCATCATCTTGTTTTACAGGGGGTTCCCAGAGTCCAGTCGACAGAGCCAGTCCTGGGGGTAAGTGTACATTGTGAAGATATTCCTAATGCATTGTGTGGGCCACTACTGGGAAGAAAGGGGGTTTACAGTGTCCCAGAGGGCTGTGACCAAGTTAGTTTAACTACTGCAAACCCTGACCTCTGGGTAGAGGCACCCACCATTGGACCTAGGCCCCTTAACCTGTTAGTAGTTAAGCAGGCAGGGGTAGTAGCCCTTGGGATAGCACCACCTAGGGGTTACACAAATTAGTTACAAGCACCTGGGGCACAATGGAGACTTTTGCAGCTTAGTAAGACAGTTAACTACAATTTCTTATGCTGTGCAGTTTAGAGTTAAGGCACCAGAAGCCACTGGAAGGTTTTACTTGCTGAAATTCCTGTGCAAATTAGTTACAAGCACCTGGGGCACAGTGGAGACTTTTGCAGCTTATTAAGGCAGTTAACTATGATTTCTTATGCTGTGCAGTTTACAATTAAGGCACCAGAAGCCACTGGAAGGTTTTACTGGCTGAAATTCCTGTGCAAATTAGTTACAAGCACCTGGGGCACAGTGGAGACTTTTGCAGCTTATTAAGGCAGTTAACTATGATTTCTTATGCTGTGCAGTTTACAATTAAGGCACCAGAAGCCACTGGAAGGTTTTACTGGCTGAAATTCCTGTGCAAATTAGTTACAAGCACCTGGGGCACAGTGGAGACTTTTGCAGCTTAGTAAGGCAGTTAACTACAATTTCTTATGCTGTGCAGTTTAAAATTAAGGCACCAGAGGCAGCCAGGAGATTCTACAGTCTGAAGTTAAAATTACACTTAAGGTTCCTGTGCAATCTGAGAGACTTCTAAACAGCTTAGCAGATTTTTAGTATTAAAAAAACTATCTTCACTACTCTGGTGACTTAAAGTATAGCAGGTCTGTTTTGAAAATGGTGCCAAAGAACAGGAGCCTTTGTCCTCCACTGGCAGCAGTCCACCGAAGAAGGTAGGCATGGCTGAGCTCCTTGTGTGTGTACCTGTTCCTTTTTTCCCTGCAGGGAGATGAGTCTGCAGGGGTCCAGCTGGGGGGAGGGTGAAGCAACGAGGGCCTTCACGACCACCACAGCTGTTCCCATTTTCCCTGCAGGGAGATGAGTCTGCAGGGGTCTGACTAGGGGGGAGGGCAAAGCAACCGAGGGCCCTCATGACACCACAGCTAAGGATGTATATAAAGAACAGACAATTTCCTTAAAAAGCCAGAATACAGGGTCAGTAAATTAGATCTATTTTGCTCTACAAAAAAATCAAGCAGGCAGGAGTTTAAACAAGGAGCTCCCTGATTCATACAAAGCCGTGCCTGAAAAAGGCACCAGGATTTAAAATCCAAAATGACTAGTGCACAGTGTGAATCTCTGAGTCCCGTACCTTGCGATGATAGATTTTGGTGGCTTGCAGTGAGGGGCTGGGGAGGGCTATCCTTAACAAGTCATCAGACTCTTGGATGATAGATTTTGGTGGCTTGCAAGGGGCTGGGGAGGGCTATCTGTATCAAGCCCTCAGACCCTTGCAGTGATAGATTTCAGTGGCTTGCAGGAAGGGCCTGGGGAGGGCTATCCAGATGAAGCCCTCAGACTGTTGCAATGATATATTTCAGTGGCTTGCAGTGAGGGGCTGTGGAAGGCTATCCAGATCAAGCCCTCAGACCCTTGTGATGAAAGATTTTGGTGGCTTGCAGCGAGGGGCAGGGAAGGGATATCCAGATCAAGTCCTCAGCCCCTAGAAAGAAAAGAGAACAACAGACAAAGCATTAAATAAGGGAAACAGAGTAAGCTAGAAACAGAGAAAATGTTTGGGAAGGGGTTAGAGAAAGTAGGAGCAGTGCCGAATGGAGGAGAGAGAGACAAGCAGAGCTGAAGCTGCTGCACTACAGCACCATTTACAAATCAAAGGAGGAACCCCATATATGTATATAAAGAACAGACAATTCACTTAAAAAGCCGCAATACAGGGACAGTAAATTAAATCTATTTTGCTTGGCAAAAAATCAAGCAGTTAGGAGCTTAAACAAGGAGCTCCTTGATCCATGCAAAGCTGGGCCAGAAAAAGGCACCAGGATTTAAAATCCAAGATAACTACAGTGCAGTGTGACTCTCGGAGTCCCGTACCTTGCGATGATAGATTTTGTGGCTTATGGTGAAGGGCTGGGGAGGGCTATCCAGATCAAACCCTCAGACAGTTGCGATAATAGATTGAGGTGGCTTGCAGTGAGGGGCTGGGGTGGGCCATCCAGGTCAAGCCCTCAGACCCTTGCGAGTATAGATTTCAGTGGCTTGCGGTGAGGGACTGGGGAGGGCTATCCAGATCAAGCTCTCAGACCATTGCAATGGTAGATTTTGGTTGCTTGCAGTGAGGGGCTGGGGAGGGCTATACAGATCAAGCCCTCAGACCCTAGAAAGGAAAGAGAAGAACAGGCAAAGCATTAAATAAGGGAAACAGAGTAAGTCAGAAGCAGAGAAAATGTGGGGGGAGAGGTTAGAGAAATTAGAAGAGGTACCAAATGGGGGGGAGAGAGGCAGCAGAACTAAAGCTACTGCACAACAGCACCAATAACAAATCAAAGCAGGAACCGATATATGTTTAAAAAGAACAGACAATTCACTTAGAAAGCCACAATACAGGGTCAGTAAATTAAATCTAATTTGCTCAGCAAAAAATCAAACAGACAGGAGCTCAAAAAAGGAGCTCCCTGATTCATGCAAAGCTGTGCCTGAAAAAGGCACCAGGATTTAAAATCCAAGATAACTACTGTGCAGTGTGAATCTCCGAGTCCCGTACCTTGTGATGATAGACTTTGGTGGCTTACAGTGAGGGGTTGGGAAGTGTTATTCAGATCAAGCTCTCAGATGCTTGCGATGATAGATTTCAGTGGCTTACAGCGAGGGTCTTGGGTGGGCTATCCAGATCAAGCCCTCAAACCCTTGCAATGATAGATTTTGGTGGCTTGCAGTGAGGGGCTGGGGAGGGCTATGCAGATCAAGCCCTCAGACCCTTGAGATGATAGATTTCTGAGGCTTGCAGTGAGCTGCTGGGGAGGGCTTTCCAGATCAAGCTTTCAGACCCTAGAAAATAAAGAGAATGAAAGACAAAGCTTTAAATAAAGGAAACAGAGTAAGTTGGAAGCAGAGAAAATGCAGGGGGAGAGGTTAGAGAAAGTAGGAGCAGTGCCGAATGGGGAGGAGAGAGACAGACAAGCAGAATGGAAGCTACTGCACTACAACAATATTAACAAGTCAAAGGAGGAAGCCCATATATGTATATAAAGAACAGTCAATTCTCTTAAAAAGGCAGAATACAGTGTGAGTAAATTAAATCTATTTTGCTCAGTAAAAAATCAAGCATGCAAAGGCTTAAACAAGGAGCCTGATGATTCATGCAAAGCTGTGCCTGAAAAAGACGCCAATATTTAAAATCCGAAATAACTAGTGCACAGTGTAAGTTTCTGAGTTCAGTACCTTGCAATGATAGATTTCGGTGGCTTGCAGAGAGTGGCTGAGGAGAGCTATCCTGATCAAGCCCCCAGACCCTTGCAATGATAGATATCAGTAGCTTGCAGTGAGGGGCTGGGGAGGTATATCCGTATCAAGCCCTCAGACCCTGGCGATGATAGATTTCAGTGGCTTGCAGTGAGAGACTGGGGAGAACTATCCAGATCAAGCACTCAGATGCTTGAGAGAACAGATTTCATTAGCTTGCAGTGAGGGGCTGGGGAGGGCTATCTAGATCAAGCCCTCAGACCCTGGCGATGATAGATTTCAGTGGCTTGCAGTGAGAGACTGGGGAGGACTATCCAGATCAAGCACTCAGACACTTGAGAGGATAGATTTCATTAGCTTGCAGTGAGGGACTGGGGAGGGCTATCCAGATCAAGCCCTCAGACCCTTGCGATGATAGATTTTGGTGGCTTGCAGCGAGGGTCTATGGAGAGCTATCCAGATCAAGCCTTCAGAGCCTTGCGATGATAGATTTCAGTTGCTTGCAGTGATGGGCTGTGGAGGGCTATCCAAATCAAGCCCTCAGACCCTAGAAAGGAAAGAGAACAACAGGGAATGAATTAAATAAGGGAAACAGAGTAAGTTAGAAACAGAGAAATTGCAGTTGGAGAGGTTAGAGAAAGTAGAAGCGGTGCCATATGTGGGGAGAGAGAGAGACAAGCAGAGCTGAAGCTGCTGCACTACTGCACCATTAACAAATCAAATTAGGAATCCCATATATCTATATAAAGAACAGACAATTCACTTAAAAAGCCACAGTACAGGTTCAATAAATTAAATCTGTTTTGCTGAGCAAACAATCAAGCAGATAGGAGCTTAAACAAGGAGCTCCTTGATTCATGCAAAGCTCTGCCTGAAAAAGGCACCAGGATTTAAAATCCGAGATAACTACTACACAGTGTGACTCTCTGAGTCCCATACCTTGCGATGATAGATTTTTGTGGCTTGCAGTGAGGGGCTGGGGAGGGTTGTTTAGATCAAGCCCTCAGACCCTTGTGATGATAGATTTTGGTGGCTTGCAGTGAGGGTCTTTGGTGGGCTATCCAGAACAAGCCCTCAGACCCTTGCAATGATAGATTTTGGTGGTCTGCAGTGAGGGGCTGGGGAGGTCTATCCAGACCAAGCATTCAGACCCTTGAGATGATAGATTTCAGTGGTTTGTAGTGAGGGGCTGGGGAGGGCTATCCAGATCAAGCTCTCAGACCCTTGCAAAGATACATTCCAGTATCTTGCAGTAAGGAGCTGGGGAGGGCTATCCAGATCAAGCCCTCAGACCCTTGCGAGTATACATTTCAGTGGCTTGCGGTGAGGGACTGGGGAGGGCTATCCAGATCAAGCCCTCTGACCCTTGCGATGATAGATTTTGGTGGCTTCCAACGAGGGTCTATGGAGGGCTATCCAGATCAAGCCTTCAGACCCTTGCGATGATAGATTTCGGTGGCTTGCAGTGATGGGCTGCGGAGGGCTATCCAAATCAAGCCCTCAGACTGTAGAAAGGAAAGAGAACAGCAGGGAATGCATTAAATAAAGGAAACAGAGTAAGTTAGAAACAGAGAAATTGCAGTTGGAGGGGTTAGAGAAAGTAGAAGTGGTGCCAAATGGGGGAAAAGAGAGACCAGCAGAGCTGAAGCTGCTGCACTACTGCACCATTCACAAATCAAAGGAGGAACCCCATATATGTATATAAAGAACAAACAATTCACTTAAAAAGCCACAGTACAGGGTCAATAAATTAAATCTATTTTGCTCAGCAAAATATCAAGCAAACAGGAGCTTAAACAAAGAGCTACCCGATTCTTGCAAAGCTGTGCCTAAAAAAGGCACCAGGATTTAAAATCCAAAATAACTAGTGTACAGTGTGAATCTCCAAGTCCCGTACATTGTGATGATAGATTTTTGTGGCTTGCAATGAGGAGCTGAGGAGGGCTATCCAGATCAAGCCCTCAGACCCTTGCGATGATAGATATCAGTAGCTTGCAGTGAGGGGCTGGGAAGGGCTATCCAGTTCAAGCACTCAGATGCTTGCAATGATAGATTTCAGTGGCTTGCTGTGAGGAGCTGCTGAGGGCTATCCAGGTCAAGCCCTCAGACCCTTGTGATGATAGATTTTGGTGGCTTGCAGCGAGGGTCTTTGGTGGGCTATCCAGATCAAGCCCTCAGACCCTTGCAATGATAGATTTTGGTGGTCTGCAATGAGGGGCTGGGGAGGTCTATCCAGATCAAGCATTCAGACCCTTGAGATGATAGATTTCAGTGGCTTGTAGTGAGGGGCTGGGGAGGGCTATCCAGATCAAGCCCTCAGACCCTTGCAAAGATACATTCCAGTATCTTGCAGTAAGGAGCTGGGAAGGGCTATCCAGATCAAGCTCTCAGACCCTTGCAATGATAGATTTTGGCAGCTTGCAGTGAGGGGCTGGGGAGGGCTATCCAGATCAAACACTCAGACCCTTGTGATGATAGATTACAGTGGCCTGCAGCAAGGGGCTGTGGACGGCTATCCAGATCAAGCCCTCTGCCCTAAAAAGGAAAGAGAAAAACAGGCAAAGCATTAAGTATGAGAAACAGAGTAAGTAAGAAGCAGAGAAAATGCAGGGGGATGGGTTAGAGAAAGTAGGAGCGGTGCCAAATGGGGGAAGAGAGAGAGACAAGCAGAGCTGCAGCTGCTGCACTACAGCACCATTAACAACCAAAAGGAGGAACCCCATATATGTAAATAAAGAACAGACAATTCACTTAAAAAGACAGAATACAGAGTCAGTAAATTAAATCTATTTTGCTCAGCAAAAAATTAAGCAGACATGAGCTTAAATAAGGAGCTCCCAGATTCATGCAAAGCTGTGCCTGAAAAGGTACCAGGATTTAAAATCTGAGATAACTACTGCGCAGTGTGAATCTCCGAGTCCCATACCTTGTGATGATAGATTTTTGTGGCTTGCAGTGGGAGGCTGGGCAGAGATATCCAGATCAAGCCCTCAGACCCTAGAAAATAAAGAGAACAAAAGACAAATCATTAAATAAAGGAAACAGAGTAAGTTAGAAGCTGAGAAAATGCAGGGGGAGGGGTTAGAGAAAGTAGAAGCGGTGCTGAATGGGGGGAGAGAGAGAGAGAGAGAGAGAGAGACAAGTAGAATTGAAGCTACTGCACTATAGCAATATTAACAAATCAAAGGAGGAAGCCCATATATGTATGCAAAGAACAGACAATTCTCTTAAAAAGGCAGAATACAGGGTCAATATAATAAATTTATTTTGCCAGCAAAAAATCAAGCAGGCGGCAGCTTAAACAAGGAGCTCGATGATTCATGCAAAGCTGTGCCTGAAAAAGGCTCCAGGATTTAAAATCTGAAATAACTAATGCACAGTGTATATCTCAGAGTTCTGTACCTTACAATGATATATTTCAGTTTCTTGCAGTGAGTGGATGAGGAGGGCTATCCAGATCAAGCCCTGAGATCCTTGCGATGATAGATGTCAGTAGCTTGCAGTGAGGGACTGGGGAGGGCTATCCAGATCAAGCACTCAGATGCTTGTGATGATAGATTTCATTAGCTTGCAGTGAGGGGCTGGGGAGGGCTATCTAGATCAAGCCCTCAGACCCTTCCAATGATAGATTTCAGTGGCATACAGAGAGGGGCTGGGGAGGGCTATCCAGATTAAGCCCTCCAACCCTTGCCATGATAGATTTCAGTGGCTACCAGTGAGGGTCTATGGAGGGCTCTCCAGATCAAGCCTTCAGACCCTTGCGATGATAGATTTCAGTGGCTTGCAGTGATGGGCTGTGGAGGGCTATCCAGATCAAGCACTCAGACACTTGCGATGATAGATTTCAGTAGCTTGCTGTGAGGGGCTGTGGAGAGCTATCCAGATCAAGCATTCAGATGCTTGCGATGATAGATTTCAGTAGCTTGCTGTGAGGGGCTGTGGAGAGCTATCCAGATCAAGCCCTCAGACCCTTGCGATGATAGATTTTGGTGGCTTGCAGTGAGGGACTGGGGTGGGCTTTCCAGATCAAGTCCTCAGGGCCTTGCGATGATAGATTTTGGTGGTCTGCAGTGAGGGGCTGGGTAGGGTATCCAGATCAAGCCCTCAGACCCTTGCAATG
Source organism: Neoceratodus forsteri (assembly GCA_016271365.2). Classification (NCBI taxonomy): domain Eukaryota; kingdom Metazoa; phylum Chordata; order Ceratodontiformes; family Ceratodontidae; genus Neoceratodus; species Neoceratodus forsteri. Next base: position 84,992,111 of record CM057453.1, read on the forward strand.
ATAAATTTCAGTGGCTTGCAGCATGGGCTGGGGAGGGCTATCCAGATCAAGCCCTCAAGCCCTAGAAAGGGTCTTAGAAAGAGAGCTGGCTTAAGTAGAAGTACATCTTATTTCATCCAGCATTGGTCTTCACAGGGTCCTTCTCTTAAGGGATAAAATAAGAAACACACTTGAAAACAGAGCAGGGCCGGGGCTCATGCAAGAGCAAAAGTGAAATATTTTCTGGAGAAAAAAACAGATAGATTATAAGCTTTTCAACATCAAACTGCAAAAACACAGAATATAATAAATACAGTAGAGAACGAGAAGGAACAAGAGGTAATAGATCCCTTAAAGATAAATGATAGTTTCACCTTTTTTTTGCTAAAATGTATAATACAAGAAGGTAATATAAATGAGCAAAAGCTAGAATAATTGTTCTCAAATCTAGACCTTAATAAATTAGCAGAACAAGGCCAGTAATCTCTAGAAAGCCAAATCACTATCCAAGAGATTTTTGAGGTCATTTCTGAACTACCGAATAATAAATCTCCAGGCCCAGATGGTTTTTGTAATGAGTTTTATAAACAATTTAAATAATCTCTGTCCCATGTATTGTTTCAGGTATTTAATAGTATAATGGATGGGAATAATCCACCCCATCTTTTTCACAAGCTCATATTACTCTCATTCTCAAAAGGATAAGCCTCCTCAGAAATGCAGTTCATATAGACCCTTATCTCTTCTAAACAAAATTATTCACAAGAATATTAGCAAAAGACTTGCAACATTTACTAACAAAATCATTCACCCAGATCAGACGGGTTTTATTCCGGGGAGAAAATTAACAGACAATATTCGTCGCACCTTAAACATAGTTGAAATCTCAGATTCTGATAATGCCACATTAGTGACACTGATACCAAGAAGTCTTTTGATAGGGTGGGATTGGAATACCTCTAGTTTGCATTGCAAAAATTTGATTGTGGACAGAGATTCATTAATGTAATCAGACTTATATACAAACCCCCTTCAGCATACATTGAAACAAAAAATCAGATATCATCCTCTGTGCTGTTAAGCAGAGGTACAAGACAGGGATGCCCACTCTCTCTGCCACTGTTTGACTTATATGTTGATCCTTTGGCACAAGCTATCAGACAAGATAATAGAATCCAAGGTATAAATATAAATGGACAGAAACAAATAATTTCACTGTATGCTGATGATATAATCCTTTTTTTGGACAAGACATTATAATCATTTCCTTTTCTGATACAGCTAGTAGAAAAGTTTGCAGAAATATCTGGTTATAAAATGAATACTAATAAAACAGAGGTTCTACCATTTAGCCCAAACTTCCCTATTACACATTTCAAAAACCAGACTAATTTTGACACTACTAACAAAACTTAAATACCCTGGAGTATGGATTACTCTGAAACAAGAAGATTTATACAATATAAATTATAATCTGTTAATTCAAAACATTTCTAATGATCTACATAGATGGACTTTGCTCCCATTGACTCTAATTGGAAGCGTTAATTTTGTGAAAATGAATCTAATCCCTAGACTGTTATTTTTCTTTCAAGCTTTACCCATCTGGATACCAAATAATATCTTTAAAAATTAGAAAAAGAAGTAAGAAACTTTATTTGGTAAAATAAACATTCCAGAATAGGGATTAACAAATTATATGCCCCTATTGATAAGGGAGGCTTGGACCTGCCTAACTTTAGCTGGTATTTTCTGGCAGCACAATTAGGCCAGATCAAACCCTATTTTCTTCTTTTGAGAAACCAAGTTGGTTGCTGACAGAAGAACTTAAGTCTGGATGTAAGGCTTTAACGGGGGCTACTTGTCAGACTTATGAATAATTTTGATCAAAGGTCAATGCTGCAAACAACCAAACGTTCAATAAATATTTGGTAGAAAGTCCATAAAATTATAGGCTGGAAGGAAGCATTATCTCCACTCACCTACTTAAAACTTATACCAAGTTTAAAAAAACAGACTTATTTGTGGCCTAGAGAATAAAGAATTATATCATATTGGTCACTTTTTTCAACAAGGCAAATTTACTGATTTCCATACATTCAAAAGGAAATTTAATCTGGAAGAGGATCACTTTCTTGCTTACCTTCAGGTCAAACATTTAATAAAGGTGAATAGAGGCTCTCCAGAGCAACCATATAGCTCCCCTATCAAACAGATCTTAAGTTCCAGCTTAGAAAAAAAAATAATTGGATACATTCATAGAGCTTATCAGGAAAATAATTTATCACTCCTGGATTAATTGTTTGAGAACTGAAGTGAGTACATAGGCTCTAACTTTTCAAAAGAAACGTGGCAACAACTTGAACCCAAAGTCCTTCAGGTTTCCAAAAACAGTAGACTTAAACAAATACAATACAATACTTTTCATAGGATATATTTAACCCCTAAAAGACTTTAATGAACAAATAATGGATAAATGTCTAAGATGTCAGAATCAAATGGGTTCTCTTCTCCATATGCTTGTAATATGTCCCCTATTGTCCAAATTTGGGGAAGAGATTTTATCTACTGCTTCAAAGATGCTAGGCCTTGATGTGCCTTTAGACCCTGGAATAATTATATTTGGCAGTAGTTATTTCCTGCAGTAAGTGAATTGTGGGGAAGATAAGGAAAAAAAATGAAGATTATTAGATAGAGTACTGATTAACTCAAAAAAATTAATTTTGCAGAATTGCTAAACTTAAAGACCCCCCACTTATCGCAAATTGGTTCAATTTAGTTATAGACTGTGGGATCTTAGAATTTCTATACTCAGGAACTCAATTTGGCTAGAGGACCCTCGATTAACCTATTTAAAAAATAATAAATTAGTAGCCATGTCTCACATGCCCGTTTGCATGTACACGTACTATTCCTTTTGAGGTATTTAATCACATATCAAATATATTAAACCAATATTTATTAGGAGGTCACCATGTCTGTAATTCCTTGGCACCCTTCTTTCTGAATAATGATGACAGGCAACAACTTTCTGAAGTGATGATCTGTCAAAGTTGGAAATATGCTCTGGTCTGATTCAGAAAAAAAGAAAAAAGATATCTTCCCCTCAAGCAGCGCATACCACATTTCGTGCAAATCTGATTGAATGGTTGCAAAGTTATTAAAGTGCAAAATTTGAGGTTTAACATTAAACTACCTACTCAACCCTAACTATAGAGGTGCATATATATAGATGTGAGAGCCATAATATATATATAAAAAAATAATTTTCCAACATATATGTTATAGGTTTACGATAGTGCCATTATAGTTATGGCTGAGCAGGCAGTTTAATATTAAACCCCAATTATTGCACTTTAATAACTTCACAACCGTTCAACAGATTTTCATGAAATTTTGCATGCATGGTCTCATGGGGTAGCCATGTGGATGTGGCAAGTTACATCATTGTCTGATGTGCAGATTCCAGGTTCTGGATAGTTCAAAAATTAAAATTTCAGGGGTTTTCCCATTGGTTTAGAAGGGTTTTCTTGAGTCATTTGTATCACCCAGATGGTTTGGAATTTTACATTTTCAGACCAGAAAAGGGCTGGCCCATAGATGTGTCTTTTGCTGGTTTGGTGAAAAAATATTACTCTGTTCCAAAGGTATATAATAATAATAATAATACTTTATTTATTAAGTACCTTTCAAGCACCAAGGCGCTGTACAAAAACAATAAAATCAAAAGAGTACATATATAAAATCAGAATAAAAACAGAACAGCAGTTTCATAAGAGTACTATCACAAATTTATGATACTACCAATACCCAATTTAAATAAACAGATTTCCTGACATAATTATTAAAATCTAACAACTGAATCCTGTTCCTTGGGCCCCAAGTAGGTAAATACAACTGTTGGTGTTTACCAAAGGGCAGCATTTTTTGAATTACAGTATTTTTTTCCCCATGTCACTAACTGAAAACAAGATGGCAGCAGCATGGCGCTACTTATCTATTTGAGAAAGCAAAAAGTGCTTTTGCGAGAGCAAAATCTGCTTTTGCACAGCACATCTAATTTTTCCCATAGGCTATAATGGTAAATTTAAAAGTTTAATAACTTTTAAACAGATTATTATTTTTTCACTAAACCTTTAAAAGGCACATCTGCAACCCAGACACATACACCCTAACAATTTCAGACCAAACCCCCAAGCCATTTCAGAGAAACAGCATGATGAAGGATTTGCACCTAAATGGTAATTTTCACAGATTTTAACACTCTGTATCTCTGCAATGCACATCCAGCAAGAACAAAACTTGCCACATTGAGAGATCTTTTCTACTTGACAGAGCATGAAAATTTTCATACGTATCAGTCATACGGTTGCAAAGTTATTAAAGTGTAACATTTTAGGTTTAACAAAAAAGTGCCAGTATAATAATTACATATATATATAAATATGTATATATATTGCAAAAAAACTTCATTAATGCATCAATTAGGGTTATTCTACAGTGATAAAAGTGAGGAAATTTTACATTAGGGTTCCCACCCCTTGCACCCCCACCCTGCCCCCACCAGCAGACATCGGGGTGTGCGTTAGAGGTCATTGGTTCTAACTCTCACCCCATCCCATGTGCAAATAAGCTGAGGTGGTGCAGTGCAGGAGAATGGGGTGAGAGTTAGGGCCGATGACCCCAACGCACACCGATTGCATTACCGATTTTTTTACATCCCGGGTAGTGTACTGGTCCCCCTGAATTGAATAAAATAATTATTACTGTTAATATCCCTGGTAGTCTAGTGCCCCCCAATCTGTATTAAATAATATTCATTGTCATTATACATATCCCTGGTAGTCTCACCCCCCATCATAATAAAATAAATCATCATTTCCTATTTCCTGGTAGTCTAGTGGCCCCCTCACCCAGCCATACCAGCCCACCCAGCAGCCCCCCACCCTTCCCAAGCCAGCCACTGGCACAGCCCACCTCTCACCTCCATGGCCAGCCACCTACTGTCTGCATGATGAGTGCTAATGCAAAAAGGCACTCTGAAAATATTTCTGACCACCTCTTTGAAGTATCGATTGTAATGCATGCAGCTGGTGGCTGGCTGTGGAGGTGAGAGGTGGACTGTGCCAGTCGCTGGCTCAGAAGGGTGGGGGGTCATGGATGGTCTGGCACAGCTGGGTAGGGGTTGGGACATCACTAGACTACCAGGAAATACTAAATGGTTATTTATTTTATTTTGATGGGGGGCAGCTAGATGACCAGGCATATGTACAATGACAATGAAAATTATTTTATACAGATCGGGGGGCCACAAGACTACCAGGGACATTAACAGTAATAATTATTTTTTACAGCTTGGGGGGCCACTAGACTATGAGGGATGTAAAAAAGTATGCATTGGGGGGGCACTAGACAACCAGCACATTACATATGATAATATTTTTTATTATGATGGTGGGGCCTCTAGACTACTAGGGATATTTAATACATTATTATTGTTATTCAGATGGGGCAGAATGAAGCCCCCTGAGCAAAACCCAGCCTCATTTACATTTGTAGGGCACCCCTGGGCTGAGAAAAATCATTTTAAAATCTGGCCATCTCATCCCTCGCTCATGATGTACGATCACGATCAAAGAATATCGCGATTAAAGAATTTGCAGGCTCACGAACAAAGATCGTTAGTGAGCCGTGAATCAAGATTTTAAAAGCTAGTAACTCTATTTTTGACTGATTTGGATCAAACCAAATGCATGACTTGATAGACCAGAGCCCCCTGAATAAAAGCCATCCAAGTTTTACTTCAGGAATGACCCCTGAGCCAAGATATTTCTGTTTTTCCAATTGGAAAACTAAAAATAAAATGGTGCACCTCACTATCAAAGAATTTTGAAAATTCTCAGAGACAAAGATTCTTGGACCATGATGCTACAAATTCTTTGATCACCAGACAGGACCAGAGGGCGAGAACACCATTTTTTGTTCACAAAACATACATATAAATTTTCCCATTGACTTATAATGGGAACTTAAAACTGCCATAACTTCTGAATGCCTTAATATTTTTTCACCAAACAAAAAGTGGCATGTTTGGCCACCAAAGCTCTTTCAAACAAGCCATCTCACAGAGTAGCTCACCACACTATGGCTGTGCACAGCCACATCCAAAATCCCAAAAGCTGCCTCCAAAAATGGATAATGTTGCATTTTTCAGTGCTTTCATATACAAATATTGTAAGTCCAACCAAACCGCAAATAAGGAAATCAAAAGAGCTGCTATGCCCCACTGTGTGTACCAAATTTCAGGCAAATCTGTTGAACGGGTCCAAAGTTATTAACACCCAAACATTTGACTTTAGTATGTAAGTGACCGCTGGACCCTAACTATAGTGGCGTGACCGCACCACTATAATATATATATATATATATTTTTCATTTTTTTTATTTATGAGTTCTAGGATTACAATACCTTTGAGCCAAGGCTCTTTTAAAAAGGTTCCACGTCAGAGAACATCATTTCTTGACAGAGGCAAGGAAAGTCTAACAACAGTGGTTACAACATAAGTTACAGCAAATAGCAACAACCAGTGAAGGGGGAGGAGTGGGTGGAGTGGGCACACAGACTGCTAATGGCATTTGTCATACTAGTAGCTAGTAGGTAGCAAGTAAGTGCATGTAGTTGAGGAAGTGAGAAGGTGGGAGAAAAAGATTCCAAAGGGTATGCTATTGGGATAAGGAAGGAGAGCCAGAAACCGAAAGAGTACAGAAAGGGGTAGGGAAGAGAAGGGGAAAGTAGGAGGAGGAGGGCAGGAGGAAAAGATAGGGAATTAATGAAGAAACTTGTAGGAGGGTTGGGGAAGATGTGAAAGGATGACAAATCACAGCGGAGATGGGGAGATCAGTTGTTGCAGTCACAAAGCTAGTGGCAGTGAGATGGTTCCGGAGACTAGCTTTGAACGTACCAAGTGTGTTTGCTGAGGAAATGGCGGGGTCAAGGTCATTCAGCCAAAGTGGTGTTCTCTCTCTCTCTCTCTCTCTCTCTCTCTCTCTCTATATATATATATATGCAACAGAGGTCATGATAAAAACTGTAGAATAAAACCATGTATCTACAATACTATGGTGATAAATTTATTTATCACCATAGTATCCCATTTATCTACACAGTTCTTTTCAGAATTCATTTAGAATGTTCAGCCTCAGAAGCAGTACTAACCATATTCAAATAGGAATAACTTTAAAACAAAAAAAAAGATAGCATGGTACCGTGAGCATGAAAATTGTTCAGCACAAAATGATCTACAAAATGAGTGGTGTTTCATTTATACATACCTTATTTATTTGTTATAATTAGCAAGAAAACAGAAGAAAAAAATTTTTTTTTCACTATTTTGACAAACAATTGTGAATAACTTTAAAACAAAAAAATGATAGCATGGTACTGTGAGTACAAAAAATGTTCAGCTCAAAAATATCTAAAAAATGAGTGCTGTTTTATTTATAGACACCATTTTGTTTTTGTTTTTATAATTAGCCAGAAACAGCATGAAATTCATTTTTCTTTTCCCTTTTTTGACAAATTATTTACACCTACTAAAATAAAAATGTTCACATAACATCTAAACCTGTTTCATAAATGGAATATGAAGTGGTTCAGTGTTTGATGATGCATTTATCTTGTACAGTTTCCAGTGACCTCTCGTAACTCTCACTCATGCTTTCGGCACTCGTGAGATTACTTGAGGTCACTGGAAACTGTACAAGATAAATGCATTATCACACACTGAACCCCTGCATATCCCATATATGGGGAACCATTTGGGTGGGGTGTTAGGGTTGGAATGTCTAACGTCTCATTTCCCTGCTTTTGTGGCTATGGTATTCACCCTAACTGATGCATTAACAATGTTTTTGCAATGAACATATATATATATATATATATATATATATATATGTGTGTGTGTATACATATGTGTGTGTGTATATATATATATATATATATATATATTGTGTATATATATATATATATATATATATATATATATATATATTACACATATACATATATGCCTTTTGAGGTTTGGTGAAAAAATATTGCATGGATACCAGCTTACGATACTATGAAGTTGGCATTTTTTCCTATAGACTAACACGGTGGCATTTGCCACGCCTTTCAGGGCTCGTATCTTGGAAACGGTGTGCGAGATACAGAATTTTCGTCATGACAAGCAAAAACATAGCTAGGTAAATCATGATTCATGTGATTGTTTTTCCCCTACATCATAAGGTTCCTGAGATATAAGCAATTTAGTTTTCCAACAGCTCATTTTCTGCTCTGAGGCCCATTATTATGCATACATTCTTTGTACACACTGTGTTTCTCTACACAGCTGTTGGGCAAAAACAGGGTGTGCGCTTACATTACTGTTACACTTAGCATTACCACTTATGTTTCCATACCTGTTTGCTTTACTCTTCCTGTGTATGCCACCATGTACGTTACCCTTTGCATTCTCATTTGCGCTTGCATTTGCGTTACTGTTACCATTTGCATTTCCACTACTGTTTGTGTTTGTGTTTTGGTTTCCATCATTGTGCACATTGCCATTTGCGTTTCTGGCAGCCCTTTCATTTGAGTTTGCATTTGTCTTTCGTTTTGCATCTTCGTTGCTGTTACTGTTACCCTTTGCATTTGCAATTGCGTTACTGTGCCCATGTGCATTACAGTTTGCATTTCCATATGCACTTGCATTTCCTTTTGCATTTCTGTTTCCTTTGCCTTTATTGTTGCTGTTACCATTTGCATTTACAATTGTGGTACTGTGCCATGCGCATTACAGTTTGCATTTCCATACATGCTTCTGTTCCCATTTCCATTTCTGTTTCCTTTGGCATTATTCTTCATGTTAACTTTACCATTTATGTTTACAATTGCAGTACCATGCCCATGCGCATTACAGTTTGCGTTTACATGCGTGTTTGCAATTGCGTTTCTGTTTCTGTTCCCTTGGGTGTTCTTTTTGCTGTAACACTTAACATTTGCATTTCAAATACCACTGCCATCACTGTGCGTGTTACCAGTTGCATTTTTGTATGCACTTGCATGTCTGTTTGCATCTCTGTTCACTTCGATGTCACTTTGCACTTGCGTTTCTATTAACACTAACTTTACCATTTACATTTGCGTTACCATGTGCGTAACTGTTGGTGCTTGCATTTGCGTTGCTGTTCCTGTTACTATGTGACAAGACATCACGTGGTGGTGGCCCCACGCTCCCGCCATCGTATTACATTCACTATTTATTGTCCTCATTCTCAAAAAGAAGGGAAATTAGAGGCAAAAAACTCTGTTTAATGCATCAGTTAGGGTTGTTCAATATTTTTTCATGAAATCTTCATAAGGCACATCAGAGACTCTGGCTGTACGTTCCCTGAAGTTTTTGGACCGGTCTACCAAACTGTGCGACCTGTAGGTGACAGCAAAGAATTCACAAAAAAGCATAATTGCACTTTTGGTTGTCTATATATATATATATATATATATATATATATAAATATATATATAATATATACACATTATAGCTGCACAGTAGTGCAGCTATAGATAGGGTTGCCCGGCCACTTCTATATTAAACTCCAAATGTTGTACTTGATTAACTTTGTCACCATATGATGGATGTGCCTGTAATTTTGCATGTTCACTGGGGCATCATAGATCTCTGAATATCGCAAGTTGTGTTGTGTTGGATGAGTACTTGCAGAACTGCTGAGCACGACAAAATGCACAAAAAAGTTTTTTTTGTGTGTTTCTTTGCTCTTGGCTATGGCCCACATGATTTGTCTGACTGGTCTAAAATCTTCAGGGATGATGTAGCATGGGTCACTGATGTGCCTTTTGAAGATTTTGTGAAAAAATATGAATCCATTCAAAAGTTACTTAAATTGTAATTTTCCCATCATAGTCAATGTGAAAAAAAATATATGTGTCTCATAAAAGCTGCTGCCAGTACATTTTACAGTTGCAAATAGCCCTTTCACTGTCATGCTGCAGCCATCTTTTTTCAGTTAGTGGTGAAGAAAAATGTCTGTAATTCAAATTCTGCTGCCCCAAGGTAAACACTGATACTGTAGTTGTGTTTATCTAAATGGGGTGTCAGAAACATAATGGTGCCATCGTTTTTTTTCTAGGATGCCTAGAAATACCTATTTTAAAATTGTGTCCCTCGTAGTGTCACAAATTACGACAGTACATTTGTGACACTGCTGCAAATTATGACACTGTCACATCTGTACTGTCGCAATTTGTGACACTACTGCACAAAAAAAAATTACAATTTCTTTGCCACACCACTGCACCTAAACGGTTAGGGCTTTTTGCTGAAATTTGCAGGATGGGAAGCCCTGGTTCCATAGATGTGCCTTTGTGAGGTTTGGTAACAAAAGTAATGTGGTTACAAAGTTACAGTGCTCCGAAGTTGAGAAATGTCCCATAAGATACCATTGCAACACTCATAGTGCCTTTCAGCAGCCTTTGTAGCAGTTGTATCTCAAAAATAATTTGAGATATGGATTTTACATGTGGACAGGAGGTTTGGTAGTCATGATTACAACTGCAGTAGAATGTTTTTCATAGTTGCTATGGTTACTGTGATATTGCCAAATATGTGTTACAAGGGTTCCTTTTGAGTACTATGGGACTGCTGTATGGCTTCGTACTTATATGTAAGTGAGAGCGCAGGGCCCAGAGGGCCCACATTCTCACTAATACATAGCAGTTACCAGTTACACTTACACTTTCTGAAAAAGAAGAGATATTCATTGCAGAAAGCTTTGTTAATACATCAGTTAGGGTTGATAGCACAGTGACAAAAGCATGGAAATGTGATGTTAGGGTTACCCCACCACCAGATCACCCAACCCCCCACCCTCTACACACCAACAGATGTCAGGGTGTGCCATGGGGTCATCAGACCTAACTTTCACCCCATTCTCTTATACTGTAGCATGTCAGCTTGTTTACACATGGAATGCAGTGAGAGTTGTACCTGAAAACCCCATGGCACACCCCAACGTCTGCTGGTGGAGGTTGGGGGTGGGTTGAAGTGGTGGTGGGGTAACCCTAAGATCACATTTCCATGCTTTTGTCACTGTGCTATCAACCCTAACTGATGCATTAAAGAAGTTTTGCAGTGAATATATATATATATATATATATATATATATATATATATATATACACCTGTATATATATATGGGGATATGACATTACGAGAACTGAAGACATTCTATTTATCTTCATGAAAGGCCAATGATATCATGATATCTCATGAGTGGCAAAGCTATGAGTGAGATTTCTTGATGTCATTGGCCTCTCGTGAAGATAGATATGATGGGCCCAATTCTAGAAGGTTTATGCCTAGAATAACTGCAGTTGCACCAAGTAGAATGGTGCACGTAGCAACTTACACCAGCAGCTGTGACATGCACAATTCTACATAGTGCCCTGTGGCATGGCACAGGTCGCTTGAGCCAAACAACAGTTACGCTGCATAAACCCCCTGCGACATGGTGCTGGGGGTTTATGGCAGCAGTTGCACCCTATTCTAGAAGGGCAGTCATAAAGTGCCCACATCAGGATTCTATGAGAACCCCCGGAGGAGCCCCAGCACTGTAAGTTATACCAGCATTTAGCTGGTATAACTTACAGATGCCCCCAGTGGTCATGTAGACCCAGAGGTTGTCCAGCGGACAGTGCACAGCTTCCTTCCCCCCATGCCCAGCACACCCAAGTGGGGCCCCACAGGGCTACCCATAACCCCAGCCCCCAAAACAGCCATTGGCAGAAGCCCCATAGGGCGGCACTGCCATCCCCCCACCCATGCCCTGAACTGCAAGTCGCCCACTGTATATGCAACAGAAAGCCTGCCCTAGTGATCTAGTGGCCTCCAAACTGTGTAAAAATATATTATAACCCCATATCTCTGGCAGTCTAGTGGCCCCCCAACTGTATAGAAATACTCCTGCTCTCTATCCCTGGTAGTCTAGTGCCCCCCCAAACTGTATAAAATTAATCCCAATCCCTATCCCTGGTCTTCTAGTGCCCCTCTCGAACTGCATAAAATTAATCCCGATCCCCATCTCTGGTAGTCTAGTGTTCCCCTGAACTATATAAAATTAATTATGATCCCTATCCCAGGTAGTCTAGTGGTCCCCCCACCTAGCCATGCCAGCCAACCCAGCACCCACCCCATCCTTCCCCAGCTGGTGACTGGCACTGCCCACCTCTCACCACCACTCAGTATCAGGGTGTACTGCAAAGACATGCTCAGATATTAATATCTGAGCATGTCTTCAGAATGCCCTGATACTGGACTCAGTCAGTGGCTGGTCATGGTGGTGAGAGGTGGGCTGTGCCAGCAGCCAGCTGGGGACAGATGGGGTGGGTGCTGGGTGGGCTGGCATAGCTGGGTGGGGGCCACTAGACTACCAGGGATAGGGATCATAATTAATTTTATACAGTTCAGGGGAACACTAGACTACCAGAGATAGGGATCGGGATTAATTATATACAGTTCAGGGGGGCACTAGAAGACCAGGGATAGGGATCAGGATTAATTTTATACAGTTCAGGGAGGCACTAGAGTACCGGGGATAGGGATCAGGATTAGTTTTATACAGTTTGGGGGGGCACTAGACTATCGGGGTATATTCCGCAAATACGGCTGGTGACTCTGGGTTGGGCATGGGTGGAGGGTTGACCATGCTGCCCCACTGTTGCAGCTTGAGACATGCTGGCCAGGTACAACCTCTGTGTGGCATACCTTTCGGCATGTTGCAAATCACAGAACTTTGCTGCGGAGACCCTGCCCCTTCTAGAATAGGGTGCAGGGTCAATGTTGCAGTTGTGGGTGGTGCAGGTTGTGTTCATCAGCAACTTTCACCACCTTTCTAGAATCGGGCCTGTTATCTCAGTAAGGCCATGTCATGTTCTGTTTATACAATATGTGTTTTGGACTTTATGCAGCACAATCCTCCAAAGCATCCCCCCCCCACAAAAAAAATCCTCCAGCAAAATTAGAGATGCCATACTTTATTAAAACAAATTATATAGTTGATCCTGTCAGTTTACAATTTTTTAAGTAGATTTATCTGATTGATCTTGCCATTATTTGTAAATAAATAAAAGGTACCTGTTTGATTCAAAAAATCCTGTATTAGTTTCACTTCCACCTCCCCAAACTGTAGTGCAACTGAGCAGAATCTAGAATAACAGATAACTGGTGCCTTTAAAATAAGTGAGTGTGTTTTAGAAAATCTTAGTTTTTAGCTCAGTGAAACATTCTTTAGTTAAAAGAAGGGACCGACTCTATTGAGAGGAGAGTGAGTGAGTCGTCCACTTCAGAACAGAAGGAAGGGCAAGTGTATGTTGCTATAGAAACATACACTCACGCCTCCTTCTCTTTTATGCAGGTCATAAGAAAGGCTCCCTACCAAATTCATGCAGGACATCTAATGAAAATGAATCTGTTGGCTTGCCAGTATAAAAAATTTAAGTAAAACTGGGAGCTGAGCGGTTGTTTTTTATTTTCTAAGTCTGTTTCCTGACTGCAAAGATAAAGTAATTTTAGTATGGCAATACACTGGATAGAGCTGGTGGTAATAATATTGCAAGAAAACCTTACCACTCTCATTTTGCTGGCCTTATGAAGTAGAAGCACCTGAAGGAAAAGAAACAGCTGCAAGATAAAGACAGTGAGCACGGTTTGGAAACAAAGCGGCAAAACATTTACTTTTACTTTGCCGCTGCCACTTTGTGTTCCAAAATGAACTGCTTGGTGCACCATAAACATTTTTCTTTCTTCCCTGTCCCCTGGCATGTTTGGAGACAGAGAGGGAGCTACATAACAAGATTAAAGGATCTGAATCGCTCCTTTCTCCTTCTCCCGGGTCTCCAGAATAACAAAGAGGAGTGGGAGGCTGGACGAGTGCCTATTGCTATATTTCAGCTGTGGCTCCATGAAAAGGTTTAAAATATGAAGACTTTGTGGGTAAAGTAGCAAGGGGAATAAACAGGAGGAATATCCAAGATTGTTTCACTTTTTTTCTTGCCTTTAGAAGGAAAGATCAGACAGAAGAAACCTAATTTACAATTAAAACAAAGAGTGTAAAATATAACAGAAAAAGGATACAGCAATGTTTAGAGCAGCCTCTGTAGTTTCACTTTCTTTGCAATGATGTATAGGAACATAGAGATATCACCATGACATATAGGAACATGGAGATATCACTATGACGTATAGGAACATGGAGATATCAGTGATATCTGCACTGGCTGACTGGGATACTACTTTTTATCAGTAGATTTATCCCAAAACACATGATATATATATCTATCTATATATATATATAGTATAGACAAAGAACCTCTGTGCGCAAACACTGAGGAAAGGGTTACCCCAAAGGGCATTTGGCTGGGAAGCCAAGTTTCAAGAAAATACAAAATCACACATGCCCCCACAATGCAAAGCATCATGAGCTGCATATGCAAATCACCACAGAATGTTATGCTGGTCCAACTTTAAGCAGAATTGCATGGTGCGAAAGGCCTCTCACACAGTTTGCAAAGGGTGCTAACAGAGGAACATAGACACGTGTTACGTCCCTGCAGGACTCATCAGTATGCCTCGTCTGTTTGACACCCCAGTGGAATGGACCAGCTACCCTTAGGGCAGTGTGCCTTGATATATTGTGGTGAACCCATTAAATAAAAAACGTATATATATATAGTATATATGTATATATATATATATATATATATATATATATATATATATATACATATATATATATATATATATATATATATACACACAGGGGTTGAAAATGACACTCTTAATAAATGTAGTTATTTTGCCTAGTATTGAATATCACTGAGCTGACATACAGAATGTGGAATATCATCACGAATATTCCACAATGTCTCCGTCACCTAAAAGTATTCCACACTGACAATGTCAGAAAACCTAACTGCACATGAAACAAAACAGAACTTCTTTCCTCAATAAGATACGATTAAACAAATAGAAAAGACCTGAAGACATGAACCCAGAAATAACTCATGCTACCTGTAGTCTCAAAAATGTTGCATTCCGTGTTGAAAAACTGATCTCTCAGAGATAGTGTACACAATCAAAAAACACAGAAGAAGTCCTTAAACAACCTGTAAAAGAAACAAAAAAGCAAAATTAAAAAAATGGCCACAAGTGAAATAACAAATAAAGCTGATAAAAAAAATGGACAACAGACAAGAACAACGATGCTGGGTAAATAAATTATCATTAAAAAGGCCACACAGCGAAGTTAACATGTATGAAGAAATTGAACTCGGCTGTAGTCAATTCAAAGCTGATCTAGAGCCACTTGAAGATCCAAACTTAAAGAACGAAAAAATTACAGTGAAAATAAGTGCCGAAAATTAACCACAAGCACAGAAAAAACATGAAATAGACACAGACATTATAAACTCAATCATCAGAAGCACAAAAAATGAAAACACAAGAAAAAAGACAGAAAATGATATGAACCATTTTCACTAGCATTTACTGGAAAAAACACAACATAACTGAATTGTTCCACTACATGCCAGAACAAAAGCTAGATATGTTACTATGCCAATACTTTATGTCTCTACATCGAGCAGATGGAAAGAAATGCAAACCTTTAACTATCAGATCCAAACTACAAAGCATAGCACATTACCTAAATGAAATGGAGTACCCACATCACCTGTCAACCTCAAACTACATCATTAAAACAAGACAAGCTGTTATTTCAAAACAAAAATTGTTAAAAGAACAAGGCAAAGGCAATCGGCCACAAGCAGCTGATGACCTCACAGTTACAATTATTGAAGAACTATTTGACAAAGACATTCTCAGCCCTAGAAATCCACAATCACTCCTCAACACAAATGACTTGTAGTTACAATGCACTTTGGATTAAGGGGAATAACTGAAACCCTTAATCTCCAGTGGGGAGATGTTAAAATAGGGAAGGATGAACATAATACCCTATAAATTGAGTATATATGAGAAAGATAAACTAAAACTCAAACAGGAACTAATCCAAAAGATGTGAGTCAACTAAAACCAAGAGCATACCAAACAAACAATCAGAAAAAAATTCCCAGTGAATAATTATTTGATCTATAAAAGCAAAAGACCTATAAAATGCAACCAGGAATACAGACCATTTTTTTTTGCCATCAACCACATCACAAAATCAGATTATCCAACTTACTGGTATAAAAACCAACCACTTGGTGTTAATTATATCAGCAAACCTGTGAAAACCATGATCACCAGTGCTGGAATACACACCAAAAAATGGCTTACAAACCACTCTATATGTAAACACTTGATACAAAAGTTAACTGACTCCAACGTTCCTGCAAACAAAATAATTCAAATTTCAGAACACAAAAAAATCCAGTCTATCAATACATATTCAAAGCTAAGTGATGAAAAGCACAAAAATATATCTAACATACTCAGTAATACCACAGAACCTGTACCATCTACATCTTCTGAACAATACAAACAAAACGTAGTAACAAGTAACATTTTCTCGAGCACCACAGAAGAACAGAAAGCCACTGCTGATATAAACAAAAGCCACAGACAAGCAGCACCTTTTGTTCACATAACTACAGGTGTACAACAAAGCCACATGAAAACACCCCATTTTCAACCCAAACAGCATGCCACCACAGATGCGGAAAAGATCACCATCGACATCATACAAAGCATTGAACTTATATTTACATATCGTATAACTGTTAGCAGTAAACGTAGTAAAACGTTAATATATGCCTTTTCCCTCTTTACCACAGGACCATAACACGAACATGGAAGGAAGTGCAAAGCACCTCTGATCTCATCAGATAGTGATTCGGAATAAAATGGAACCACCATATCTGAAGAACAAACCAGCTGCAAGAAATGCAACAACTACAAACGAAAAAACTACGTGAAGCAATGTTTAGTTTTGTTTCATTTCTTTTGAGTATCACAACAGTTAAAACAACTGAAGAAAAGAAAAATGTTGTGCAGAAAAGTATGCAAGCTATCCAAGCAATAAATTAAAAAAAATGTAAAGTTATACTGCTGAAGTAAGCAGAATACATGTATAGAATTTATTCCACATTTCCTTTTAGTAAAACACTGTAAAACATGTGTGCAACTCACAAATAAATACTGTGTCATGTGTCACAACAAAGTACTGAATGAAAACGGAACAGTACTATCAGCACACAAAATATCCACAGCATCAACTCTATGGTACATTATCAATCTGTGACTGTCCCTACAAAAATAAAATATATCACATTTGAGTAACATACAGCAGTAAAGACTGTAAAAGTATAAGTGATACCAATCACACACGAACCTCCATGAAATGTTGAAACTCTGCTGCAAATGACAACTCCACCCCAAACCACAACAACCAATAGAACAAAATGAATCACGCACTGAAACAAGCAGAAACCAATCACACCACTCGAGAAACACCATTCAGAAAAGTAAACCAGTGACTAAATCAACACTACAGAAACCAATCAGAGCAAACCTCCCCTACATACTAGTTCATTCATGAAAAACCAAACAACGGCGGCATGTCACAGCAACACTAAATAACACCACAACACTCTACATCTAAAAGAACATTACCACACATACCCTATTGTATAAATCGCACACATGATGTGCGACTTGTGGAATATGACCAATATTAGCACTCATGCAGAGTGCCCTGTGATAATATCACTCGTGGCTTCGCCACCCATGATATTATCACAGTGTACCCTAAATCCCTGTTCATATGAAAAAATTCCCCGTTCACGAGCTGCCATCTTGTTTTAAATTGTTCAAAAAACAAAACGTTGTAACTTGCCCCACAGATGTCTTCTGAGTATATTGAAGTATGTATTTTGTTTAGGATGATGCCCTCTACAATCCCATTGCTTTGGTTTGGTTTACTTTCCTCAAAAAAATGGCCATTTTTTATTCTGAAAATCCTTGTTCATCACTCGCTTCCGATCCTTGTTCATGAGATGTCAAAATCCCTGTTCACGGGCTGATCCTTGTTTATAAGTTGACAAAATCCTTGTTCATGAGGCGATGAGCCTTGGCTATCTGTGAACAAGGATTAACAGGGATTCTGACTCGTCACGAACAAGGATTATAAAAAAAAATCTTTGTTCATGAGGTGTCAAAATCCCTGTTTGTGAGGTGTCAAAATTCCTGTTTATGAGAAATCTTTGTTTGAGAGCTGTCAAAATCCTTCTTAGTGAGATTACTACCAGATGGCCAAAAAAATCCTTGTTCATGAGTGGTCAAAATCCTTGTTCGTGAGTTGTCAAAATCCTTGTCCGTGAGCCGATCCTTGTTCATGAGATAGGGCCATCTGGTCATCCTCTCACAAACAAGGATTGGCTCATGAACAGGGATTTTGACACCTCAGGAACAAGGATTCTGCTCATGAACAGGGATTTTGACACCTCACGAACAGGGATTTTAAAAGGTTGTTGTTTCTTTGCCACTTCACTGCAAAGAAACGGTTAGGATTTTTGGCTTGAAATTTTCTGGGTACAAAGGGGGTATCCCAAAGATGTGACTTATGCTGGTTTGGTGTAAAAATGTGCATTGGTTCCATAGTTATGGCATTCTGAGGTTGAGACATTTCCCATAGGATAACATTGTGGCAAAAGTGGCGCCTTTCAGTGCCTATATCTTGAAACCGCTTCACAATACAGATTTTTCACTAACCACAGCTTAGTACACCTAGGCATACTACACAGGCATGCAGGATAGCAGTCCATGATGACAACTGCAGTGGAATGCTTTCCACAGTTGGTATGGTTACTGAGATATTGCTCCATTTGCAGCAGGAGGCTTACTTTGAATGTGTCTACACCTGTGCTGCGTTTCTACAATTATAAGTCAGTGGCTCTGTGCACTTATGAATGGACTGACCCTGCACTCTACAAAACTGATACCATGGGAGCGCAGGACCCAGAGGTCCCTGCTGTCCCCAAACCATATAAGGGTGGTGAGCATGTGGATTCAGTGTGCACAGAGTGGGGTGGACAGTCCCATGTGTGTCTGATAAGGCTTTGCTGCAGCTTAGCACTGGCGATGGGTAGTATGGGTAGCAGAAGCCCACAGTCAGACTTGAATAGACATATACCATGTAGTTGCCCTACTCTTAGCTCAGCAGATACAAGGGGTGGATCTAGTGTAAAAGGCCCTAGGCCCAGTCAAGCCCAGTTCACCAAGCACTGTGATCACATAGTGTAGGATGAGGTGGAAGGTTGCATTCTAAATTCATCAGAGGATTACATCATGTTAGTGGGCAGCTGGACAATGCTAGGTGGGGCACTAGTGGACATGCTGGGTTGGGAAGGGAGGAGAGTGACATGAGCTGGTGTAAGAAACAATCCACTGTAGTAAGGGGATATGGGAGGTCAAGTTGGGGTGGTGGCCCCTGGGGGGAGGGGGAACTTTGGTGTGGGAGGAGCCCTAGTTTGGGGACGGCGTACTCCAAACAAGCAGACTACAGCTGTGTAGTGTATGTTTATGGTAATTCTGAACCCTTAGTGGCAATCAGGCAGTATACCTCACCTGAACAGGAACAAGAAAATAAAGGTTTCTTAAATGTTTACACCAGTTTTTATGGCTCAAGTCACTGAGAATCATGTCATGGAATGTCAGTGGCCTAAAAACTCATATTAAGAGAAGAGGGTCCTGAAGAAGATTATAAAAGTCAGACCCTGATATAGTCTGTCTACAAGAGACTCATGCCACACAATCAGAAATGCAGAACCTACAGAAAAATAAGAGGGGGAGAGACAGTGGCTGGGTGCCACCTTTAACTCTAAGGTGTGGGGGACTGCAATTTAGGTCAGGCTGCATGTTTAAGTGGCAATATTCAAAACCATTGATGACCCTAATGGCAGGTACTTGCTGATTCAACTCATGTTGGGCATGAGAAGGAAAACTGCAGTGAAATAATTTTATGGCCCAATTGTGACACATCAGATTCCTACACAAAACTTGCTGGAAATGATCAATTTCAAGGAGGAGTGGGTCCTAGAAGTAGACAACAACTGTGCTTTGGATAGGGTATTAGATTGTTTATTAAGAAAATCTCTACAAAATTGTCAAGATTGCCAAGGCACTCCATGCCATGATCACAGACCATAGGATGGTGGACATGTAGCAGCTTAGAAACTGCACTCTACAAAATATACTTTTTATTGCTATGTCCACAGGTCCTATGTCATGATTGATATGGTGTTGGCAAGCCAAGGTATGACGCAGGGCTCAATAGAAGCAACCAATGGGAATATAATAGTTGCAGATCATGCTCCAGTGTATGCAAGGGTGGGAATTAGTGGTGGAGGGCCAACACAGTCTAAGCAGGGGAGATTAGACCCCCACCACCCTTACAGATGAGGAATGCAAAGCCCACATTACTACTATTATCAAGGACTTCCTAGCTCATAATAAGGTGGAAGACATCTCAAACACTGTACAGTGGGAAGTCTTTAAAGCCATTATTAGAGGTGAAGTAATAGCATATGCCTGCCACAAAACCAAACTGCATCAGGGTGATTAGGGGACCTACAGTAGAGAATCAATTCTCCATCAACTCTACAATTTAGATAAAGCTCATATGGTGGCTCAAGAACCCTCAGTTTATGCCAAACTCCAAAGAGAAAAAGTAGCATTTCACACTGTTAATACCAAGCTGTCAGAGGGGCAGATCCTGAATGAAAGAGTAGGTGCATACTATGAAGGTGACCACTCAGGAATGTGGTTAGAATGACAGCTCACAAAGCTAAATCTGGTGTAGCTTTAACTTCTAAAATCAGAATGGAGAGTGGAGAAACCTCTACCAGGTCATCCAACATATAGAGGGAGTTTTGTGGGTATTATAAAATGCTGGACTCCTCTGAATGTGACCCTTCAAAGAGTAGGTTGGATGAGTTCTTTTCCAGGGCCCCAGTTAAGTCTATAACTGATTAACAGAGGGCCATTCTGGATGACCCATTAGAATGAACTGATGTCAGGAAAGCAAACAAGGATCTGGTAGAGGACAAGGCTCCAGGGCCAGATGGTCTACCCATTGACTTTTACAAATTCTTCCAGGGGAAAAGTATGATAGATGGGATACTATCACCTTCCATGCGATGAGCTAATATTATTGTACCCCTCAAAGCAGGGAAGGACGCCTTACTATGCTCCTTCTATCACCTGATATCCTTGTTGACAGCAGATGACAAAATCCTGGTGAAGGCCATGGCCGGTCACCTGGAAACAGTTCTTCTAAATGCTATTAACCCTGACCAAGCAAGATTTGTTAAATGGAGACACGTCAAGGGTAACATCTGGAGAACCCTAAATGTGATTTGGAGATGGCATGAGGGTGGGTGAGCAGGCTGATACAGTGGCCTTAGATGCTGAGAAGGAATTTCCCACATGGAGTAGGGGTAAACAGCACATTGGAGTACTTTGGAGTGGAAGCAACTTATAGAAGTTGGATATGTATTTTCCGTACAGATCCTTTGGCACATGTCACTGTCAACAGTGTGGAATCAGACCCATTCAGCCTGAACTGTAGGATCAGACAGGGCTGCACTCCCCCTCCCCTTCTTTATGTGCTGTCTCAAGAGCCCCTGGTGGCAGACTGCAAGCATAATACTGAAGTAAAGTGAGTAACAGTAGGTGGTAGCATCCACAAGCTGCCTCTCTTTGTGAATGACCTCCTTTTATGTGTTAAAAGGCCAGGAAGAGCCCTACCCCTTTTTGCTTACTTACTTAAGGAGTATATTAGCCTGTCAGGCCACAGGGTTAATTTTGAAAAAGTGAGATGTTGTACCTGAGGAAGGGAGTGAAGCAAGAGGGAGAGTAAGTTTAGGTTTTAAGCAGATGGAGATCCTGAAATATCTGGAAATTAGCATGCCAAAACAGATGTCCAGAATCTATGAAGCCAACCTCTCTCCATGCTCCAAAAAGTGAAGAAGGACCCAAACTGAGTTTTTTTTTATCATATATGTATTATAATTTCTTTTTAAAACATACATACCAAAATGTTTATGTAGGATAATAACCAGTCCAATTCACAAGGAAAGACAGTAATGAGATTCCATTACACGACATAGAAATATAACTAATTAGCAAGCATTTTGCACCATAATTATCTAATCTCAAGCCAAAGTGTGACAGCATAATTAGGCTGAGGGATTAAACTCCCTCTGACACTCATAGAAAGGGTAAATACAATTAAAATGTATGTATTTCCCCAACTACTGTAACCTTCTAGGCGCTCCCTATTAGAGTCCCACTAAAATGTATTAAGTGAGTCAACAGTATGTTCCATGCTTTCTTAGGAGGAGAAGCCTGTACAGATCAGGACTGTCACCCTGCAGGAAACAGTAAAAAATGGGGAGGTGGGCTGGTTGTGCCAAACATGCTACATTATTACTGGGCTACACAAATGGTGTTCCTGGGATGGCAGGATGAGGGTGGCCCCCTGGAAACAACTGGAGGAACACTGTCTGTTAAGTAAGCTGCTTATGACAGCCCTTCATTGGGAGGCAAAAATATCTACAGTTTAAGGAACCCCTTCACCAAAGTAACTTATGATATTTTGCACAAAGATCATGGCTTTCTGGGCTACGGTGTGGAATCTCTCTCCAGCAGCCTCACTTACTGCAGCATTTAAAGGGAGAAAGGAATACACCAGTTTTTGTGCATCAAGGCTTGTTACATTTGGAGAAGACTGAGATCTGAATGACAGGGGATCTACGCAGGGAGGGGGAAATCATGGACTCTTTCCAGGAATTAAAGAAAAGGTTTGGTATTCCTCTGGACACTTTCTTCATTTATTTATGTGTGAGAGGCCTCCTGGGGGATGAAACAGGCAAAGCTTGCATGTTCCAAGGCCTCCTATGTGGTGGAAAGTGGAATTGTCCTCATGTCTTGGTTGAATAAACTATCAACATAGTACAAATTGTAAAGAGGGAATATCACCTTAGGAGATTAGATATTCAGAGAGGCCTGGGACACAGTTCTGGATAACTCTGTCACCCCTCAGATCTAACAAAGAGCCATAAATCATGCTTTTGATTGTACTAGATCCAATAGACTGCACCAGATTCAGTACAATTTATTGTAAAGGACATATCTCCCACCAATAACGATGCACAATCTAAAGGCAGGAATAAGCAAACTGTCTGGCAAGTGTAAGGTCAGCATGGGTGCCTACATATACATGGTATTAGATTGTTTCTGGAAGTAGGGACATAATGTTATGGAGGCTATACTAGAGACCAGATTTTCAAGTTCCTCACTTCAGCTCTTACAGCAGGGGGAGGGCACTTTAAGTAAGTTGGCAAAGGGCTCATTATAGCATCTGTCACTTATTAATGCCAGGAAATCTTTGGCACAGTACTGGGGAAGGGAAGACCCACCATCCTTGGTGCATTAGGGGTAAAAACCTACTAGAATGCCTTAAACTTGAAAGATCCCAATTGCTAGCAAATGGAGAAGAGGTGAAATTCAATGCAATCTAGCACCCTCTGATTAAAGCAATGGAGAGTGGAGGGCTCAGTCTTTGAAAATTAACTTGGTAGCCATTGACACCGTTGTTGAGAACTCATTCATAGATCAGGGCTTCTGAGTATATGGAAGAAGGGGTGATGAACTGAAAGTCACATGGGCCATGCAGTTTTACAGAGTATAAAGCAATGGGTGTATTACATTGTACAGCACAGTGTAAAGCAATATGTATGTTGACCATTATAGGCAAAGTTGTACTACATTCTGGAATTTCTAATATGCATTGTATGGTCTATATATTCTGCATAAACTTGAAAATAAAGTAAAAAAAATAGCACACTAATAGTTAACATGCACTATATCTATATTTACCAAATAGCAGGAAAAAAAATCTAGAAATATCATTGACTGAGAGAAATCACCCGACCGTGCATTAAATCTCTATAAATGCACAGTCAGGAGATGAATCTTTTTTTCCTCCCCCCAAAAAAACTACGTAGAGCCATTTTATAAATGTAATAAGCCCCTCCAGGGTGTGTATCTTGCAATTTTAATTCTCTTCTCTTCTCTAGGAGCTTAAGGACACTCAGCCTTCAGCCTCATGCCTTACCTTCTCTCTCTCTCTCTCTCTCTCTCTCTATATATGTGTATATATGTGAGTGTGTGTGTGTGTGTGTGTGTATATATATATATATATATACATATAGATATAGATATATATCTATATATATACAGTATATATATATATTATTGGCACGCATGCCCCCACAATGCAAAACATCATGGTCGCGCCCCCATACTTAGGGTTCAATAGGGATTAACTCACAGATGTGCCTTTTGCTAGTCTGGCATAAAAAGAATATGTAGTTTTTTAAGTTATTGCAATTAAAAAAATTGAAAAAGTCATTTCTGAGCATGCTCAGTACACACTTCAAGATAGCTGCTTGATATAAAAGAGGAATCCTGCATTGTATGAGAAAATTCCTCTTTCGTATGGCCACCATCTTGTTTATAGTTTACCTGCAATTCAAATTTGGAAACCTCCCAAAATGATATTCAGGGGAGGAACCAACACATGTAGCTTACTTATTTGGACCCCCTTCAGTGTATTCTGCACTTTACCAGATGTAATATGCTGGTAAAATGTGTTTATTTAATCTTTTAAATCCTACTTCGTATTAGAGTAATATGACCGGTCATGAGCCAAAAATAGGATAATTGATTAAATAATCACTTTTTGCCAACAAAGGGTTCCCATTCCCCATGTCAGCACTAAAGGCCCCCCAGTATGTCAGCCTGGGGAGTAATGCAGTCTCAGATGATGCCCCCCTCCCCCCTACCAAAGCCATCTTTTTTAATTGCCGAAACAGGTTGCCCAATCCCAGTGTCAGCATGTATGTACCCCCCACACACACTAATGTGGCACACTGGAAGCCCACCCCAGTGTGCCCAAATAAATATTTTACATAAAAAATACCTGTAAATGCAGAAACCGTCCCCTGATATCTTCAATTTTTAAAGCCTGCAAACAAGAAATCGGTCCTTCATTGTCTCAAGAGTCCCCCCTCCCCATTCCCACCTCCCACTCAGCAACAACCTCCATGCACTCCCCCCTTACCCATACTTACCTCCAGTGGTCAGGAGTGATGATCTTCTCAGGACTGGGACATGTCTGCACTCTTCAAAGCCGAACCGCAAACTGAAGAATCAAAGGTAAGCCACATAATGCTACTCAATGTGGGGGGTTTCAACTTATGTTGATATCACAGCCATTTTGGAAAATTTGTGCACCAAATTGTCAACATGGGAGTTTTGGGAACCCACCTCATGAACAATGTCACTATCATCTCATTACTTGGTCCCAAAAGGTGATTTCACGGTCACTGCATGGAATCACCTTTCTGGACCAATTAATGAAATGACATTACCAGAGTTCATGAGGGGAAGTCCCAAAAAGCTCATGTTGAAAATTTGGTGCAAAAATGGCCATGTCACAAGCATACATTGTGCAGTTTATATGTACACTAATAACGTTTTCAATTTTGAATATTTTCTCTCCAGATTTTCAACATTTTGTCACACCTCCTCATGAAGAGTACTATTTTTCACATCCTTCAAGAAATGTGTTTTCTCACCCATGGCACAGAATGGTGCAGTCGTTGTGCAAAATCAGCTTTCATGGGTGGATTGACAAAATCACAGTGCCAGTGTTCATGATGGGATTTCCCAAACAGCTCATGTTGAAAATTTGATTAAACAATTCTCATAAATGACCACCTATGAGGGTGTATTGTGCAGTATCTATGCGCACTTGTAACTTTGCCAATTTTTCATATTTTCATTCCTGATTGTCAACATTACCCTTTTCCACATCTCCTCATGAACAGTATACAGCTGTCATTTTTCACATCCTTCCCAAAACATGACTTTGCACCTGTGGCGCAAAATGGCACATTTGCTGTGCGAACTCAACTTTGCGACAGATTTACAAAATGACAGTGACATTATTCATGAGGTGGGGTCCCCAAAATGCCATGTTGAAAATTGGGTGAGAAACATCCTGAAAATGACCGAGTTATATGTGTCAATATAATTGTGGCACCTGCGGCACCTTTCAGTGCCTGTATTTCGAAAACGAGTTGAGATACAGATTTTTCGCTCACGGCAGCTTAGCTCACCTTCAGCACCCATGGAGATTTTGAAGTCATGATTGCAACTGCAGTGGAATTTTTCTCATAGTTCCTACAGTTACTGAGATATTACCAAATTAGTGTTACAAGGGTTATTTTTCATGAATATAAGGCTGCTGTATGTCCGTACTGACAGTATGAGTAAGTGGGATTGCAGGGCCCAGAAGGCCTGCGCTCCCACTTATACATATCATTATGCAACAATGGATAGTGTGAGGGGAGCACAGGGCCTGGAGTGCCCCAACCCCCACTCCCACAACCATTTACCACTTACATTACACTTTCTCAAAAAGAAGGGAAATTCATTGCAAAAAACTACATTAACGCATCACTTAGAATTTTTATTAAACTGCAAAACATTGTGAAATTCAACATTAGAGTTACCAACCCTACTATCCCACCACCCCTCACACACTAACAGATTTTGGGTGTGCCTTGCAGTCATTCAGCCACATCTCACCCATTCTCCTATACTGTACCATCTCATCTTGTTTACACATGGAATGGGGTGAGAGTTAGTTCAAATGACTCAAGGCACATCCCAACACCTGTTGGTGTGTGGAGGGTGGGGAGGTGGGTGGATGGTAGGGTTGGTAACCCTAATGTTGAATTTCCCATCTTTTTATGGTTTAATAAAAACCCTAACTGATGTATTAACATTGCTTTTTGCCATGTATGTGTATATATATATATATATATATATATATATATATATGACAAAGAACCTCTGTGCGCAAGCACTGAGGCAATGGTTACCTCAAAGGGCATTTGGCCAGGAAGCCAAGTTTCCAAGGAATACAAAATCACACATGCTCCCACAATGCAAAGTATCATGGGCTGCATATCACCACAGCATATTATGCTGGTTCATCTTTAAGCAGAAATGCATGGTGCCGAAAGGCCTCGCACTCTCTCTCTTATATATATATACACACATATATATATATATATATATATATATATATATACACATATATATGTGTGTGTGTATACAAAAAATGCATTTAATGCATCAGTTAGGGTTAAAGCAACAAAAGTGAGGAAATGAGACATTAGCGTCGAGCCCCTAACCGCCCTCACACCACAAACCCCCATCCTCCACAGACTGACAGATGATGGGGTGTGCCATTGGGTCATGTGGCCCAACTCTCACTCCATTCCATGTGTAAACAGGTTGACATGCTGCAGTAAATAAGAATGGGGAGAGAGTTAGGCCTCATGACCAGAATTCACACCCTGGCATCTCTCAGTCTATGTGTGATCTAAGCCACCAGTAGCAAAGTCTGTATCTCACTTCTTTTCCAAGATATGGGCACCGAAAAGTGCAATGGGTGCCATAATGTTATCCTATAAAGAAAATCTTAACTTCTTGATGGTATGTCTATGGAGCCACTGAAGTATCCAACACCTAAACAGTATAATTCACATCGGTAAGACATCCCCTCAATACCCTGAAAATTGCAAGTAAAAGGACCAAACCATTGATGAGCTATGCAATAGTAAAGTTTTTACACCTTTAAAAATTCCTAGTCCAAAAGGCAGCAAAATCCTGGACCGTCAGATCAATCACCATCTGCGAGGTAGCAAAATCATAGTACGTCAGCTTAATTCTGGTCCACAAGAAGGGCCATCTGGTCACAAAGTGATAGACAAGGATTTTGCAGCCTCACGAAAGAGGATTGGCTGGTGGACTAGGATTTTGGCAGCTCACAGATCATGATTTTGTCACCTCACAAAAGAGGATTCAAAAAACCTATCCTTGTCTGCAAGTTGAAAAAAGCCTAGTCTGCCAGGCGATCCTCTTTCACGTGGTAGCAAAATCCTAGTCTGTCATCTTAATCCTGGTCTGCAAGAAAGGACATCTGATCACAAAGTGACAGACAAGGATTTTGTAGGCTCAAAATGAGGACCATCTCACAGACTAGGATTTTGACAGCTTGTGCACCACAATTAGTCACCTCGTGAACTAGGATTAAAAAAAAAATCCTTGTCAGCGAGCTGACAAAATCCTAGTCCATCAGCCAATCCTCTTTTGCGAGGTAGAAAAGTCCTTGACCATCAGCTTGATCCTGGTCCGTGAGAAGGGACATCTGGCCACCCACTGATGGACAAGGATTTTGTTGGCTCACAATTGAGGATCATCTTGTGAACTAGGATTTTGTCAGCTCGCAGACTTGGATCGTTAGCGAGTCACGGACAAAGAAGTTTTAAATTTTAAAAAGCTATTTTTTGACCAAAATGAGCCAAACCAAAGGCATTGCTTTGTAGAGGGCTTCACGCTGATCAAACTCATGCCTCATTTGGCCAAAAAGTCACCCATGGAGAAAGTTACAACATTTTGTTTGGGGGAAAACTGAAAACAAGAGGGTGGCTCACAGACAAGGAATTTTTTTGATGGACTAGGATTTTTTTTAAATCCTAATCTGTAAATTGACAAAATCCTTGACCATGAGACCAACCCTAGTTTGTCAAAAATACATTTAAATTTTGGAGTGAACTGAGCATGCCCAGAACCAGAAAATTAAATATTTAATAACTTTGGAACAGATTAATATTTTGTTACCAAACTAATGTTGGATTGTTCCTTAACCCAAACTCTTTCTACGTTCCACATTTCAGACCATAAGACCACATGATCTAGTTGTAGTACCATGGGCAAAAAACATGTCAAAAGTGGTGAAAAATTTATTTTTAGCACTTTCCTGTGCAGAAACCATAAGTCTGACCAAAACGCAACTTGGCAAATCAAGAGATCTACCATACCAGGCAGCGCATTCCAAATTATGTGTAAATCTGTTGAAAGGTTAGAAAGTTATTAATGTGCAAAAATTGAGGTTTAACATTAACGTGCCTACTGAACCCTAACTATAGGGGTGTGACTGCACCCCTATTTTATATATATATATATATATATATATATATATATATATATATAATGGTAGCATGGTAGTGCTACCATAGTTAGGGTTGAGGAGCCATTTCTATGTTAAACCCCAAAACTTTGCACCTTAATAACTTTGCAACCGTTAGATGGATTTGCCTGAAATGTGGAATACACAATCAAGAATGATAGGCCTTGGGATCTGCCAAGTTTTGTACCAGTCGGATACAGGGCTGCGGAGCTATTAAGCGTGATCTGCGCACGCGTTTACGCTTTTTCAGGAATTCTACGGTCGCACCTACAGGTCGCACGGTTTGAGCGACTGGCATGAAATCTTCAGGGAACGTGCAGCTGTGGCCCCCAATGTGCCTTTCAAAGATTTCGTGAAAAAATATTAAACTGTTCAAAAGTTATGACTGTCCGAACTTCTGTTTTTTTTTCCCATAGGATAACATTACGGTGTTCGCCGCGCCTTTGAGGGCCTGTATCTTGAAAACGGTGCGAGATACGGAGTTTTTGTCGAAAAATGTTAGCCCCCTTGTGGGGGCTACATATATAACTAGCCAGGAAAGTGATAATACATATGACTTTTACATTTTTTTTCTATGTCGTACGGTTACTGAGATATAAGCAATTTACTATTACAACTACTGATTTTTGTGTTCCGAGAGTCATTATTTTGCATACATTCTTTCTACTCACTGTCTTTCTGTATACAGCTTTTGGGGAAAACCAGCCTGTGTGCTTACATTACTCTTACCATTACCATTTCTGCTTGTGGTTCTGTACACATTTCACTTACCGTTCACGTTTACGCCACCATGTGCGTTACCCTTTGCGTTTTCATTTGTGGTTGCATTTCCATTGTTTTTAACATTTCTGTCTGCAGTACTGTTCCTCTTTCTGTTTCGCTTCGCGTCGTCATGCGCATTATGATTTGCGTTTGCGGGCACAATGTTACAGTGCGACAAGACATCACCCCCGTGCTCCCGCTGCTGCATTACATCCACTATTTCTCATTATCATTCTCAAAAAGAAGACAAATTAGAGGCAAAAAACCATTTAATGCATCAGTTAGGGTTGTTCCACAGCGACAAAAGTGAGGAAATTCAATGTTGGTTGAAACCCTTTGCACCTCTCCAGCCCACCCCAACTGGAATCAGGGTGTGCATTGGGGTCATCGGTCCTAACTGTCACCCCATTCTCCTATTCCTCAGCTTCTTTCCACATGTGATGGGGTGACACTTAGGGCCGATGACCCCAATGCGCACCCCGATTCCAGTTGGGGGGGTGGGCTGAAGGGGTGCAAAGGGGGTTTCAACCCTAACATCGAATATATATATATTATGGTAGCACTACAGTTATGGTTGAGGAGCCATTTCTATGTTAAACCCCAAAACTTTGCACCTTAATAACTTTGCAACCGTTTGACAGATTTGTCTGCAATTTGGATTACACGATCAAGAACCATAGGCCTTGGGATCTGACAAGTTTCGTACCAGTTGGTTATACAGCCTCGGAGTTATTAAGCATGATGTGCGTGCGCGTTCGCACTTTTTCTGGAATTCTACGGTCGCACCTACAGGTCGTACGGTTTTCACGACCAGCGTGAAATCTTCAGGGAATGTGCGGCCAGGTTTCCCGATGTGCCTTTCAAAGATTTCATTAACAAATATTAAACGGTTCAAAAGTTATTCAAAAAACAATTTCCCATTATAAGTCAATGGGAAAAGTTAACAAAAAGTTCGACAGTGTCGCAAATGCACTTTTTACTGTTGCAAATGGCCCTGTTACTGTTGCAAATCTGCCATCTTGTTTTCAGTTAGTGATCAGAAAAATGCTTGGCATTTAAAATTGAGACCCTCTAGCAACCTAATTCTTTTTGTATTCACCTAGTCGGGCCCTGAGGATGATAGTCATGTCTTTATTTTGGGGTAAAACGCCCCATAAATATGTTTTTCAGATTTCTGGAATAAGTACTTTAGCAAAGTAGTGTCGCACTCACGAAAGTGTCTCAAATTTTTGGGAAAGCTTTCACAAATTGCGACACTACTTTGCCACACTATGCCCAAAATAACAGTAATTCTTTGGCACTCCACTGCAAAAGAACGGTTGGGAGTTTTGGGCTGAAATTTGAAGGGAAAGCAGATGACATCTCACAGATGTGCCTTTCAGTGTTGTATTGAAAAAATATTACACAGCGGCAAAGTTACAGCACTTCAAAGTTGACAGTTTTTCCCATAGGATAACATTACGGCACCCAATGCATTACAGGAATCCTTTGGCACCCTGCTGCAAAATAACGGTTCAATCTTTTTTCCTGAAATTTGGAGGGAAAACAGCCAACAGCCCACAGATGTGCTTTTCAGTGGTTTGGTGAAAAAATATTACAGGGAGGCAAAGTTATGGCACTCCAAACTTCTCTTTTTTTCCCATAGGATAACATTACGGTGTTCGCCGCGCCTTTCAGGGCCCGTATCTCGGAAACGGTGCGAGATACAGACTTTTCGTCAGAGAAATGCTTAGCCCCCTAGTGGGGGCTAAGTACAAAATTAGCCAGGACAGTAGTAAATCATACGGCTTTTAAATTTTTTTTCTACGTCGTACGGTTCCTGAGATATAACCTATTTAGTATTCCAAGTTCTCATTTTCTGCTCCGATACTCATTATTATGCATACATTATTTGTACTCACTGTCTTTCTCTATGCAGGTTTTCAGGAAAACCAGCCTGTGCACTTACATTACTGTTACTGTTGCCCTTTCCGCTTATGGTTCCGGTATCTGCTTCACTTCACCGTTGGCGTCCTGGCGCCACCATGTGCTGTATCCTTTCATGCTTTCATTTGTGCTTATGTTTCTGTTATTTTTGCCATTTGTATCTACAGTACTGTTTCTCTTCTGTTTCACTTTGTCCACCATGCCCATTGACATTTCCATTTGCAGGCACCATGTTACTATGTAACAACACATCATGTGGCAGACCATTCCCATCTACGCCACCGTGTGTGTTACCCTTTCTGTTCTTAATCGCACTTGCATTACCATGTGCGGCACTTTTAGCGCTTCTGTTTGCATTGCTGTTCCTGTTACTATGCCACAAGACATCATGTGGTGGGAGCGCGGTGCCCAAAGGGCCTCGCGCTCCCGCCGCTGCATTACGTGGCATGAGCGCGGGGCCCTATGTGCATTATCCTTTGTGTTTTCATTTGTGCTTGCGTTTCTGTTATTTTTTGCCATTTGTGTCTATAGTACCGTTTCTCTTTCTGTTTCACTTGCATCACCATGCCCATTGACATTTCCATTTGCAGGCACCATGTTACTATGTGACAACACATCACATGGCAGACCATACCCGTCTCGCCACCGTGTGCGTTACCCTTTCTGTTCTTATTCGCGCTTGTGTTACCATGTGCGCCAGTGTTAGCGCTTCTGTTTGAGTTGCTGTTCCTGTTACTATGCCACAAGACATCATGTGGTGGCCCCGCACTCCCGCCGCTGCATTACATTCACTGTTTCTCATTATCATTCTCAAAAAGAAGGGAAATTAGAGGCAAAAAGCTCCGTTTAATCCATTAGTTAGGGTTGTTTCACAGCGACAAACATGAGGAAATTCGCTGTTAGGGTTGAAAACCCTAACTCGGAATTCACCCCCCCCAGCACCACATACACACAGACACACACACACGCATGCAAGTATGGGGGAGGACCAAGTCAACACAACCAATGACAGACATCCAGCAGCAGGTGACAGAAATAACAAACAATTGTCTAAATGTACTATGAGACATCCCCATCCACCTGACCAGGTACTGCATGCTCAGTGGAGATCAACAGCAAAACTGAGGCCATGTACAGCAAACGCACACATCCCTGATTGCAGCTGCACACAACGTACCACACTTAGTAGTTGCATGGCCTTACCTAACGATGCCCCACACCACACCACAGCTGGTACTGTGCCATTAGTCAATATAAATGCTAAAGGTGCATGATCACAGTTGTAGAAAGGTTTTATCACTAGTGAGTATACATTAATTAAGAGAAGTACATAAATTAACTGCAAGACACTAGCATGCTCAAGATAAAAGTAGTGATACATTTAGTATGTGATTTTCATAGTAGTACATTTACTGCAACTGTTTACTGAAGATAGAGAGGCTGATGTAAACATATGGAAAAGCATTGCCTGTTCAATGCTGTGAAATTCGTACTGCCAGTATCAGATGCATTCTTACTGATGAAGCTGTACTGCTAATGTACATACATAGACCTTCAGTGTGTTTCAGTAGTAAAGATGCAGTAAGTATTCTTTGTAAGAAACAGTGTAATTGCATGGATCAGGCCAAGCAACTTCTAAATATCATAGAACTACTGAGCCAACAATGACGTGCCTGTATCGGAGATGTCTATAGGACAGATTTTCCTGTAGGCACTTACTCAGTATGTTGTACCTGATAAAGACAATCTCATTGCATCTGTGATGACTAACTTATTCAAATAGTGATACATTTACTATTGTTGCACTGAGTGATCTATGCTACTTATGGACACAGCGTAACTTTTTTAACAGTTGTTTCATACTCAGGCTGTATACGTAGTGTTTGGGTTTGCCACACTTCTGTCACTGATGCTATCAAAGTGATAACTATGTCAATTGTGGTACAACAGCAATCAAGTAGGTATAGTGTAGATATAAACAGAATGTCTTTTAGTATTGATTTAACTCACAATGGGATAAGTGTACTAGGACGAAGGGTTATTCTCTATCACTGACTCTGTCAGTTATAATCACACTAAGGTTTCGATGACTGTAATGATCAAGTTACAGTGTTCATCTTCATGAGTTCATATTCACAGCCATTCTCCAGTAAGTAGACAGAGTATGGTGTAACTGGGTGTGATACTGTGTTGCAAAACTCCTGCAGTGCCTAGCAGAGGGAGATTATCTAGTCATAAAGACAATTAAGCAATAAGACATGACCAACGGTTATGTTAAATGGTCTGTTAATCACCATGTAGGGGTTTAATGTTGAATGAGGCGTAGCCGAGTGCCACATGTCGCTAGACAGTGATAAACTGACCATTAACATAATACCTGGGAGTGGCTTATTGCTATCATAATAAAACTGTTTTTTTAAACAACATTAAAGCATGTTCATCATATGGTTAGGCTCTACATGTATGTTAATAAAAACTAAACATAAGGCTGTTACAATGTTTACAGTCAATTAGAAAGCTGCATTTCTCAAACACTTGTTATAATCAGAGATATTATACCTGTACAGTTCCTTGGGTTTGCTCAACTCTGTTGCTCAGATGGCCCATCACATGTGGTGTCATCTGGTGTGGGGCATCGGTAGATAAGGCCATGCAACTACTAAGTGTGGTACGTTGTGTGCAGCTGCAATCAGGGATGTGTACGTTTGGTGTACATGGCCTCAGTTTTGTTGTTGATCTCCACTGAGCATGCAGTACCTGGTCAGGTGGGTGGGGATGTCTCGTAGTACATTTAGACAATTGTTTGTTATTTCTGTCACCTGCTGCTGGATGTCTGTCATTGGTTGTGTTGATTTGGTCCTCCCCATACTTGCATATGTGTGTGTGTGTGTCTCTGTGTGTGTGGTGCTGGGTGATTGGAGTTAGGGTTTTCAACCCTAACAGCGAATTTCTTCACTTTTGTCACTGTGGAACAACCCTAACTAATGCATTAAATGGAGTTTTTGCTCTAATATGTATATATATATATATATATATATATATATATATATATATATTATGGTAGCACAGGTATTGCTACCATAGTTAGGTTGAGGAGCCATTTCTATGTTAAACCCAAAATTTTGCACCTTAATAACTTTGCAACCGTTTGACGGATTTGGCTGAAATTTGGAATACATGATCAAGAACCATAGGCCTTGGGATCAGCTAAGTTTTGTACCAGTTGGATACACAGCTGTGGAGTTATTAAGCATGATCTGCGTGTGTGTTTACGCTTTTTCTTGAATTCTACGGTCGCGTGTACAGGTCGCACGGTTTGTGTGACCAGCCCAAAATCTTCAGGGAATGTGTGGCCAGGGTCCCCAATGTGCCTTTTGAAGATTTGGTGAAAAAATATTAAATGGTTCAAAAGTTATTCAAAAAACAATTTCCCATTATAAGTCAATGGGAAAAGTTAACAAAAAGTTTGACAGTGTCGCAAATGCATTTTTACTTTCACAAATGGCCCTGTTACTTTTGCAAATCTGCCATTTTGTTTTCAGTTAGTGATCAGAAAAATGCTTGGCATTTAAATTTGGGACCTTCTAGCAACCTAATTCTTTTTGTATTCACCTAGTCGGACCCTGAGGATGCTAGCCATGTCTTTATTTTAGGTTAAAAAACCCCAGAAATATGTTTTTCAGAGTTCTGGAAAAAGCACTTTGACAAAGTACTTTTGTGCTCATGAAAGTGTCACAAATTTTTGTGAAAACTTTCGCAAATTGCAACAGTAGTTTTCTAGTCTGTGGGAAAATGACAGCAATTCTTTGGCACTGCGCTGCAAAAGAATGGTTGGGAGTTTGGGGCTGAAATTTGAAGGGAACGCAGCCAACATCTCACAGATGTGCCTTTCAGTGTTGTGTTGCAAAAATATTACATGGCAGCAAAGTTACAGCACTCCAAAGTTGACAGTTTTTCCCATAGGATAACATTATGGCGCCCAACGCATTACAGGAATCCTTTGGCACCCTGCTGCAAAATAACGGCTTGGTCTTATGGACTGAAATTTGCAGGGGACACAGCCAACATCCCACAGATGTGCCTTTCAGTAGTTTGGTGAAAAAATATTACAGGGAGGCAAAAAGTTATGGCCCTAACTTCTCTTTTTCCCATAGGATAACATTACGGGCGTCATTGCCGCTTTTCTTCAGGGCCCGTGATCTCGGAAACGTGCGAATACATGGACTTTTCAGTCAGAAAAAATACTAGCTTCAAATGGGGTAAGTATAAACTAGCCAAGAAAGTCATAAATCATATGACTTTTAAATTTTTTTCACGTCAGACGGTTCCTGAGATATACGCTTATTTAGTATTCCAACTCCTCATTTTCTGCTCCAAGACCCATTATTATGCATACATTCTTCATACTCACTGTCTTTCTCTATGTAGCTTTTGGGGAAAACCAGCCTGTGCACTTACATTACTGTTACTGTTGCCCTTTCCGCTTGCGGTTCCGTACCTGTTCCACTTACCGTTCACGTCTACGCCACCATGTGCGTTATCCTTTGCGTTTTCATTTCCGCTTGCATGTCTGTTATTTTTTGCCAATTCTGTCTATAGTACTGTTTGTCTTTCTGTTTTGTTTTGCGTCACCATGCCCACTGACATTTCCGTTTGCGGGCACCATGTCACTATGTGACAAGACATCACGTGGCGGACCGTTACCGTCTACGCCACCATGTGCATTACCCCTTTCTGTTCTCATTCGTGCTTGTGTTACCATGTGCACCACTGTTAGCACTTCTGTTTGCATTGCTGTTCCTGTTACTATGTCACAAGACATCATGTGGCGGGACCCAGGGGCCCTTCTGCTCCTGTCAGCTGCATTACATTCACCTATTTCTCGTTATCATTCTCAAAAAGAAGGAAATTAGAGGCAAGACCTTTCATCGTGACGTTGTTCAGTTATGACAGTTGATTGGTGTTAGTTGAACCTTTGATTTAGTTTCACTCTCCGATTGGCGCATTGAGGTCGTTGTGGTCCAACTCTCACCCCATTCTCCTCATACTTCTGCTGCTTTACACATGTGATGGGGTGAGAGCTAGGGCTGATGACCTCAATGCGCACCCTGATGCCGGTTGGGGGTGGGCTGGGGGTCCAAGGAGGGGTTTCAACCCTAACACCGAATTTCCTCACTTTTGTCACTGTGGAACAACCCTAACTGATGCATTAAATGGATTTTTTTGCCTCTAATATATATATACACACACATTTTTATAGGGGTATGGTCACGCCCCTATATTTAGGGCCGTATGGGTACTTTGTTAAACCCCAAAATTTACACTTTAATAAATTGGAAATTGTTCAATGGATTTGCATGAATATTTGCATGTTCAGTCTTGTGGGGCAGATCTCTTGAAGTGTCAAATTTTGTTCTGGTCAGATGTGCAGATTCAGAGATACAGATAGTGAAAAAAGTTAATTTGGGGGGATTTGTTCCCATTAGTTTGAATGGGATTTCTGTCAAATTTGCTAGCACCCAGAGATTTGAATTTTGGCCTGACATTTTCAGGGTAGAAAGGGAGAGGTCTACAGATGAACCTTTTGCTTGTTTGGTGAAAAATATTAATCTGTTCCAAAGGTATTTAATTTTGAAATTTTGAATAATTAGTTCTGAGCATGCTCAGTATGCACTAAATAAATAACTGTACGAAATGAGAAAAATAATTATTTTTTTGTATCGACATCATCCTTTTATGTAAGGGGAAAATCCTTTTTCAATTAGCCACTATCGTGTTTTCCCTTTTCATGCTGCCTGAGCCTCGTATTGTATTGTTTTACTGTATGTCAACTGGGCCAGCACTTAGACTATTTTGAATTGTGGTCTGAAATGTTCATGTTAGAAAGATGCTGTGGCACAGATGTGCCTTTTTTTTCATTTGGCATTCTTGGAGGAGGAGGATGGTCTCTTTGATGATAGGCAACATGGGTTCCCCAAAGGAAGGTCTTGCTAGATGAACCTTGTGACCTTTTACGACTAGGTGACAAGAGTTCTGGATGAAGGCAAAGCGGTTGATGTCCTGTACTTAGACTTCAGCAAGGCCTTTGACTCTGTGCCACATGGGAGGCTGATAGGCAAGCTGAGGAACCTGGAGGGTAAGGTGGTCAGAT
The DNA here is from genome assembly GCA_016271365.2 of Neoceratodus forsteri. Lineage (NCBI taxonomy): Eukaryota > Metazoa > Chordata > Ceratodontiformes > Ceratodontidae > Neoceratodus > Neoceratodus forsteri. Next base: position 85,030,155 of record CM057453.1, read on the forward strand.
GGATTGGGAGCTGGCAAGAAAACTGACAACAGATGGTGGTGGTTAGGGGGAACTATCAATGCCATGGACAGTCATAAGTGGGGTACTGCAGAGCTCAGTGCTGGGTCCAGTGTTATTCAAAATCTACATAGCAGATATGGCAGACGGGATTGGTAGCCAAATAAGCCTGTTTGCTGATGACACCAAACTGGGAGCAGTGGTGGATGAGGAGGAGGAGGTGGTGACTACAGAAAGATCTAGAGGCATTGGAGAGATGGTCATACACCTGGCAGTAGAGTTTCAGTGCTAAGAAGTGCAGGATTATGCACTAGAATCCTAAATACAATTACCAGCTGGGATTGGTGCAGTTATCGGTATCTTTCGAGGAAAAAGATATGGGTGTGATGATCACAGACCACATGAATCACTCTGCAAAATGTAGGAAGCTGGCTGTGAAGATCAATAAGTTGCTGGGGTGCATAGTGAGGGGAATCACCTCAAGGAGTGAGGAGGTGATTCTGCCACTGTGCACGGCACAGGTGAGGCTGCACTTGGAATACTTGTGCAGTTCTGGCACCCCTTCCTTAAAAGGGACAGCAGGCTGCTAGAGGGTGTGCAGAGAAGGGCAACCAGGATGCTAAGTGTGATGAGGGAAATGCTCTATGAGGAGAGACTACAGAAGATAAATATGTACTCCTTGGAGGACAGAAGGGACAGAGGAGACATAATTGAGACCTTGAAATACTTGAAGAGCATAAATAAGGTTTACCAGGAGGGTCTCTTCAAGTATTGAAAGGAAGGGATCACAAGAGGGTATACTCAGAAATTGGAGGGGGTGAGGTTCAGGAAGGAGATGAGGAGGCACTTTCTCACAGAGAGGGTGGTGGCTCCATGGAATGCTTTGCCTGCAGAACTGATAATGCAAACATCAGTAGGAGGATTTAAGAGGGGGTGAGATGGGGTAAAGGGCAAAATCAGAATGGGGATGGAGGGGAAGGGAGGAAGTAACACAGACGATGTATTCAAGTGAAAAGTTGGATGGTTGAGGCAGCATCAGTGTTCAATACTGACAGTTGCACATTCGAGCAGACTTGATAGACCATGAGGCTTCTATCTGCTGGCATCTTTATATATTCATACAGAATGTTCATATCTTTGGTGAAAAAAATATTAATCCCTTCCAAAGTTGTTTGTTTTTTTGTTACAAAAAAAGATTCTCTTTCATAGGGGAGACATCAGCAGCAGAAAACAGGAAGTTGTTATCCCTCTGTACAGACAGTTGGTGAGACCCCATCTGGAGTACTGTGTCCAGTTCTGGAGACCTCATCTCTGCAAGGACATAGACAGGATAGAGGCAGTCCAGAGGAGGGCAACTAAAATGGTGCAGGGTCTGCAAGAGAAGCCGTATGAGCAGAGACTAAAGGAGCTTAATATGTATACCCTTGAGGAAAGAAGGGAGAGGGGGGGACATGATAGAAACTTTTAAGTACCTCAGTGGAATCAACAAAGTCCAAGAGGGTAGCATCTTTCAGAAAAAGACGTGCAAGAACAAGGGGACACAATTTAAAGATGGGGGTGGTTCAGGGGCAATGTGAGGAAGTATTATTTCACAGAGAGGGTAGTGGATGCATGGAACAGCCTTCCTGAGGAAGTTGTGGGGTCTAAAACTGTGGAAGAATTCAAGAATGCATGGGACAGACATAAGGCAATTCTTGTGGTGAGTAGGAAGAAATAGGCTGTTGGTTAACTAGGACCTGTGGCCTATCCTGTAGGTATGTAAATGGGCAGACTAGATGGGCCAAGCGGTCCGTATCTGCCATCAAAGTCTATGTTTCTATGTTTCATATTATGACTGACGAAAAAGATTCTTCTGTGTCAGGATAGATTACATTTTTTTTGTCAGCTGACATCTTTTCCCGGGTGTCTACTAGCACACCCCACCATCTGATCCCAGTCCCTGTTGCTAAACTTTATCCCTGGTGTATAGTGGCACCCCCATCAACCTCCAATTGCTGACCCCATTGCATCCAGGGGTTTTCCTGGTGTGTAGTGGCATCCCCAACCCTCCGATCATGGCCATATCATTAATTTTTAAATCCCTGGTGTCCAGTGGCATCCCCCCACCCTCTTGTTAAAACAGTTTATTTCTTTGGTGTCTAGTGGCACCATCCACCCTCCAATTACTGTCCCCATAATTATTTAAAGATCAAAAGCAGAGGTAATTTATTGCATTAATGGTAGGTGAGATCGATAGGCAGTGTCACCATTGATTTACTTGCAGTTTTTTTTTATTTCAAAATAATTGCGTACCTGAAAATTGATGTTTTACTTAATCCCCTTTCATGCTGAAGCAGACTCACTGACAGCATGATCATGGTGACCTAATTGGTGCTGTCAGTGCTGCAGCTCTTTCTTTGAGAGTCTGCATGCTGAGCTGTTTCCCGTTCTGAAGCAGTAGGAGTAAATCATTTACCTGTTGTTCTTTGCTGTGATTTAAACATTGTGTCTGTCATTGTTACTGTCTTATTCAGGAAAGTGTTAATTTGAATCTGTGTCTGTTAGTTTTGTCCAATTGTTATAATAGAGTCCTGTCAGCTAACCTGAGACACTGCATGGCTTCTCATGTGTGACTGTTTGTGTAGTTGTCAAATCGTGTCTTGCTGATTTTGAAGTTCTGTCTAATCTGATTTTTTAGTGTTTACTGACTAATAAATGTGCATCTTTTATTTTATTAAGTAACAACAACTGATTCAGTGTTCCAGCCAGAGTGTGTGTTAATTTTATTTATTGTCTGTGCTGTTTTCTGAAGCTCATTCATCCCCCCCCCCATATTTTGTTTATTTTTCATAGCGATAGTGTGGGCAAACCTTTACATACTCATCAAGTGGGATTTTTTTTAAATATCAGAAAAAAAGACATTTATCACTGTAGGATTATATCAGAAGGAATGATAGCCTCTTGATTCCACATACTTTTGCACAAGATTAGTACCCAGGCCCAGATATTCAAAAGGATTATGCCATGCGCAACAGGGTTGCACATGCGCAAGTCCAAAACTGCGCCATTTTGCGATATTCAGAAGGAGGCAGTTGCGCCCGCGAAAACATGCTGAGCAACAGCGCAATGAAAATGAAGGCATGCGCAACCGAAGGAAGCGGATCAATGCATAAAGACCGCAATCGTCTTGTTCAAAAGCTTGCGCGATAGCGCACAGCGGCAAATGAATGCACATTCAGCGGAAATGAGCCAAAAATAAAAAGGCTCATGAGCGCAAGAACGCCACCAGGCTGCCAAGTGGGGAGAGAGAGAGAAAGACAGAGACAGACAGACAGACAGCAAAGGGCAGGCAAGGAAAGTGAGTCCCATAGTCTGTAGAGGCCAGCGGGGGGTGCCCGGTGCAGTGGAAGTAGCAGTCAGGACAGTGGGGGTAACACAGCAACACCAGCCAGGGGGGGCAGAAGCCAGGGAGATGGACAGTGCCAGTTTCCACATGAAAGCTGTAATGAGGGGGGTGAGAATGCATGCTGCAGGGGGACGTGGCCGTGGAAGGGCCCGTCGACGGTACGCCCCCAACAGGCGGTACCGTACTCGCATCAGCTTTGAGCTGTACACAGATGTAGAGATTGTGGGCCGGTACCACCTGAACAGGGCAATACTGAGACGGCTCTGTGAGCTGTGCAGTGATGTGATGCAGGCACCCTCATGATGGAGTCATGCTCTGTCGGTGGAGACCAAGGTGACAGCCTGCATGTGCCTGCTCGCCATGGGCACCTTCCAGAGGCTGACAGGGGACACCACAGGCATCACACAGTCGGCCACATCACGCATCCTCACCCATTCCTCAGCGCACTGCTGCCACATGCTGAGGAGTACATCCATTTCCCCAGCACCGCAGCAGAGCGTACAGCAAACATGCAGGAGTTCCACAGGGTAGCACGTATGCCTGGTGTGCTAGGGGCCATAGACTGCACCCATGTGGCCATCCACACGCCACCTGGCCCCGATGGCCCCGATGGCCACGCATATCAGAACAGAAAGGGATTCCCTAGTGTCAACTGCCAGGTGGTGTGTGATGCCACTGGGCGAATAATCAATGTCTGTGCCACACACCCTGGTGGAGCACATGATGCCTTCATATGGTATCAGTCTGCACTGTGCCATCGATTCGAGAGTGGGGACATCCCCACAGGACATCTAGTGGGTGAGTACACATGTATGGAATGCAAACTCTGGGCAGGGGTGGGAATGCCACAGGTGCCATGGTAGTGGCACACAGGGAGATGGCCAATATGGACCTGAACATGACACTGATCTCCACTATCTCCACACAGGTGACTGCGGATACCCACTCCATCCCTGGCTGCTCACACCGTACCGGTGCCCCATGACCCCAGCGCAGCTATGCTATAATGAGGCACATGCCGCAACATGCAACATCACAGAGCGGGTGTTTGGGATGCTCAAGGCACGCTTCCGATGCCTAGACACCTCCGGCGGTGCCCTACAGTACAGCCCCCAAAAGGCCTGTGGGATATTCCTGGCCTGTTGCATCCTGCACAACATGGCCAAAGACCAAGGGATAGCCGTACAGGTCGAACAGGGGGACAGCGATGGGGACGCCAGTGGCGCCGGTGATGATGGTGATGAGCAGCCCCCCCCAGGACGGAGGGACCTCCGACTGATCTGGCAGGCCCAGCTGTGCTGGGACACCATCACAGAGGAGCACTACGCACAACACAGGTAAGTCAAGGGGACATGTGCAACCAACACTGTCCATGCGCAAACCACAGGCACACAGGGGAACATACCAGGGGTGCATGATGGTCAGGGGAGTGGAAGGGTCCAGGCATACAAACACACCATCAGGGAGGGGTGAGCACTCATATGGAGACACACATACCAGGCACAGAGCGTACATGGGCAGATGCACAGCACTGCAGAACCGACATTGCTAACACACAGCACCACCGACCACCCCCACCACCCATACTGTCCAAGTACGTGTGTCAGAACCTGGGCACCCTTGCACCTTGGCGTACAGTGCAATGCAGGCATCATCATGCACACGCACCTGTGGACAGCAGTTGGGAGGGTGTGCAGGTGGTCCATGTGTCAGCGTGGTGAGCAGAGCACCCAGCAGTGCACTGCCCACCATGACACACATTGCACACATGGCAGCACCAGACAGGGCCCGCACTGGGAGACAGCTCAGTCATGTAGCTCTGTCCCACGGCCACCGCGGATGCATGGGCGGCCCCGCCGTGACCCAACAGCATGGGCAGGCTGAGCAGGGTCCACACAGGGTGGCACTGTTGCACCACCAGGGGTCCCACTGCGTGAACGCAACCTTGCCCGCACAGGGGTCTGCAGCATGCCAAACAAACCTGCACCAGGGGTGCTCAGGATGCCCACAGCAGAACCCGGCATCGACAGGCCTGGCGTCGCATGACGCCGAATGGGAGTGGAGAGGCACTGTGTGGTAAAGTGTATAGGGGCACCTGACTGTGTGCCCAATGCGCCCACGACAGAAACCACTGCCTGGGTCAGCCTGTCAATGGGCGGTCACATCTGTCCACATACGGACCAGCTCAGCTCGGTCCCGAGCACACTCCCTGTTGTGCCACTCCACGGACACAGACAGTGCCTCCACAGACCTTGCAACCCACCTCTGCAGCTGTACTGATTCCTGCAGCAGGCGGGTGTGCTCGTCCAATGGGTACTGTGCCCCAACGGCATCCTGACCCCCAGGGTGTGGACGGTCCTGATGCACAACACCCCTTGAGGGTGGGCGCTTCCAGGACCAGGAATGGGCGGATCAAAGGGCGGCGGACATGTGCCACTGCTTGACACTGTACCCCAGACCTGGTGGGTGATCGCTGCTGCTGCCCTCCAACCGCTAGCCCCGGGTCCACTCATTCCACCGCTGTGCTGGCAACAGTGCCAGACACCTGCACAGCCACCAGTGCTGCCCACGGGTGCTGACAGGCACAGCCTGGGACCGCGCCAGCATGCTGGTACACAAGTTGGAACCAGACAGGCCCAGGGCACGTGCTTGGCCTGCTGTGTGTCCGTCATGGGACACACAACCATCACTGCCCATTGCAGGCCTTCTATCATCAATGGTGCAGGTACGCGCTACTGCCATGGTCTGGCAGCTGCTGGCATGCTTGCATGCCGACTGCTGAGACACAGGCTGTGCAGCCCCGCACCCGTGCATCACTTACACCCGAGTTTGCGACCCAGCTGCATGCTGCTGCAGTGCCTGCTGGCTGGTGGTGGAGGTGGATGGACCCTCCTCCATGTCCAGCAGGTCAGCATCACTGTCTGGACCCACCACCACCATCTCCTGAAGACGAACAGGATCTGTAACAGAAAGAGAGTACATGTGGAGTGCATGTGAACAACCGACCCCCCAAACACCACCACCATGTGCACTGCGGCAGTGATGGGCTTCCACCTGTCTGGAATCCTCCGCCTGCACGCCTCAGTGGCGCTTGGCTGCATGGCTGTGACCAGTGTCTCCTCAGTTGGGGTCAGCTGCAACACCACTGAGGGCCCCGCCAGTGCCAGCATACGCCGCCTGAAGGCTACCACCTCTCCTTCAACCTCCTGCAGTCTGTCCCCATCTTTTTCTTGCATTCCTGCACGGAGCGCTGGTGGCTTCCATGCAGGTTAACGGCCTGAGCTACCCCCTCCCATGCAGCCGCACGGGACTGAAGGGTGCCCCTCCGTCCACTCAGCACTGGCTCCTCATCCAGGTAGGCCTGGAAGAGAGCCTCCGTCTCTGCTGCTGTAAAGTTGGGCCTCCTCCTACGCCCACCGTCCTTACCCTCACAATGACTCTGCTCGGTCATGGCGATCTGCATGGGGGGAAGTGGACACCTGTCACTGTGCAGTCTACAGCATTTTCCCATGACCATCGTCCTGAACATCACACAGCATGCAACTCACCTTTCACCTGCAGTAACCGAATCTGGTCAACGCAGCCCAATGTTGCACATTTATAGCACAATACATGCAAATTAGGAGTGGAGCAACTATAATGACATGCAAATTGCGCCACTGCGCCCTTGAATGGCTGATCAGATGATCTGCATGTGTCGGCTGAATATTGCGAGTCTGCGCTTTGCGCAATACGGAAGAGTCGGTTGAGCCAATGGCGCAGATCTGTGCCTGTGTGGTACACTGCATTGCGCATGCCCAGATAGCTTACGCAGGCGTCTGTCACGCTGCTGACGTGATGAGCGTGATTGGCAATTCAGGCCATGGCCACCATTGTGCCAGTGGCGCTACAGCAATGGGCACTATATGGCGCTGTGGCACTACTGCGCAATACTCCACTGTGGCACTGGTACGCAGCTGGTCGGTCGTGCAGGATGCCTATACATCAGATGGCGCCAAGCGTAGCCTTGCATCATTGCCCATGACCTTGTGTATGACCTTTGCCCCCTGGCACTGTTCGCCTGCCATGTGTACGTCCCTATTGCGCTGTCTGGTGACAGCGCTATGTGAAGTGACGGCGCTGTTCGAACAGCACAATTGGAGCCTGTGGTGGTCTATTGCACAACATCTCCACATGGGGTTACGGCGCAGCTGGGTGCCATATTGCCTGCTGTAAAGTTGGTGCCGTGGCTAGGAGGAGGGCGGTGTCCTGGAGCCAGCTGGAAGTGGCCAACCTGGTGGCCCTAGTCGAGCCACACTATGATGGCCTTTATGATGAGGTGCCCCTCACCAGTGCAAGGACTGAGGTGCGGCAGCAAGTGGCCACTGACCTGGTGGGGGTCACTGGACAGTGCTGGTCTGCTGAGCAGTGCTGGCACCGGTACAGTGACCTTCGCCAGAGGGAGCCAGAGCTTTTAACGTGGCTGCATTCATGTGCCAGGCGGGGCGTGGTGCCTAGGCCAGGTGGGTGTGCCATCTATGCACCTGTATTATCTGTAGGGGTGTGTGTGTGTGTGTATTGGTGGTTGTGCATAGGTGATGGCTCGGCCACGGTTGGCTGTGTCAGTGTGTGCAGCTGTGAGATGAATGGGTATGGCTGTGTGGGCAGGCACTGTCACTGGGGCAGGGGGCAGTCTGCTTTTGAGTCACACTGATGTTTGTCTCAACGTATGTCTCCCACAGGCCGGGAAGTGAGGATGCGGGGCAACAGTGATGAGGGCCGTGCCAGGGATCCGGTGCCAGCAGGGGTTGGACCCCACCAGCAGCAGCAGCACCAGCAACAGCGCCAATCAGAGCTGCTTGAGCAGTGTGAGTATCATGACTTCATGGATGCTATTGCATGCTGGGGGGGGCAGTAGCCCTGCACAATACAAACATGCAGGAAAGGGGAGGTCATAATTCCACTATACAAGACACTAGTGAGGCCCCACCTGCAGTACAGTGTACATTTCTGGAGACCATACCACATAAGGACGTAGAGTGGGCAGAGAAGGTTCAGAGGAGAGCAACAAAGATGGTGCATGGCTTGCATCACAACTCCTATGGAGACAGGTTGAAGGAATCTGAACCTGTACTCCCTGGAGGAGAGGAGGAGAGAGGGGATAATAGAGACATACAAGTATCTTACAGGGTGGAACAGGGTGCAGGAAACACTATTTTGAAGTGCAAAAGATGTTCCAGGACTAGAGGGCATGGGATGCAGTTGGAGGAGGAGACGATTCAGAGGAAACATGAGCAAGACTTTCTTCACAGAACGGGTGGTGGACAAGTGGGAACACCCTGCCAGAGGGAGTGGTGGGGCTGACACACTCACGGGATTTCAGACTGCATGGGATAGACATAGCAATTCTTGAGGTCAGGGTAAGAGGCAGAACTTCTAGGTAAACAAAGTAACTTACAGGCTGAAATGGACTGACTGTGTGGGCCATAGGCCCTTATCTGCCGACACTGGCTATGTATCTATGTCTGTAGGCATGACACAGGTGACATGCATCACTGTCCAGTTTCACAGCACGTCTGTGTATGCATCACTGGTGGTCCATGCATGCACTGGGCACATAGCTGGGTAACTGGCATCGCACCACATTGCCACGTCACTTGCCAGCCTTGTTTGTGCTGTGATGGACATGGGCAGTGTGTGTGTGCAGTGGTGCATAGCTGGTGCCGCCTGTTTGTGATGGCCATGTGCATGTTCACTGTGGGTGGGTGCATGCCATCACAGGTGCGGGACATTGGGCTATATGGCTTGCAGGTTGGGTGGTGTTCAGGGTTGTGGTCAGTCACAGCCATTGACTGTGTTCCCATTTTCCTAGGCCCCGAGGTTCTCCATCGGATGGTGAGGGATGTCAGGGCCATCCGACAGCTTGTGGCCCAGAACAGCGACATCCTGCAATCAATACACCGCCATGGCGTGCGGAGGAGGTGGCAGGGAACTGCAAGACACCATCAGGAGGATGGGCGGCCAGCTGGCCCATGACCTCTCTTCCCTTCCCACTTCTCCCATCCCTACCACCCTGCCTTCCCTCTCCAAGTTTGTCATCCCTACCCCTACCTTGTACCCGTCCCCCCCCCTTGTAAATAGTTGTACTTGTTCTTGTTAATGTTTGTTGTGTTGAAATACATTTTTATATTTTTATACGAATAATGTGTTGGTCTCTGATTTGCAGCTGCCTATGGGTGCTCAGTTGCAGGGGTGTACATGCCATCTGGGCTGGTATGGTCCTGGGTATGTGTGTGTGTGTGTGTGCGTGTGTGTGCATGGGGAGGTATCTCCAGCATGGCAGTGACTTTCGGTTGGTCTTGCCGTCTGCTGCCACCCACTGCTGGGTGCACAGGGTGTGTCTGGCTTGTAGGCTTCTGTGCTGCACGGGGTTGACGTGTGCTGGGGGGATGCATGGTTTCCTGCAGTGCCAGTCACTGTACATAGGTGGTGTCTTGGGGTCACAGTGCAGGGTGTGCTGTGCGTACGGGGGGCTGATGTGCACTGTGGTTGTCAACCCCCTGTGTGTGGCACTCTCAGCCTGCCAGTGGTTGTGCTGGGGTGTCATGGCTCTGCTATGCTTTGTTGGCTTGTCCCCAAGGGCAAGTAGATCATCCGTCCCACCCCCAGTGATGCTGTGCTTGGGGTGTGCAGGTGTGGTGTGGGTTCTGCAGTGTGTTCCTGTGCCCATGTGTGGCATGGCTGGCGGTGGGCCCCAGCCTGCCTCCCTGGATGTGCAGTTCCATTGCTCTGGGGGGGGCTCTGCTTGCGCTATGGCACCTCTGGAATGCTCAGCTGGGCTGCCCTGGTTGCGCCATAGAGCAACATTTCGTCTCAGCTTCTCCTTCCTGGTTGCGCTATGGCGCAGTATGTGCTATATTCAGATGTTGGTTGCTTGTGCAATTTGTTCTGCTCCATGTTTGAATATCGCACCTGTTGCACATTTGCGCAACTGGTTTGTGCTTGCTCCTGCTGTTGCGCTCATTTTGAGCGCAGTTTGAATATCTGGGCCACAGAGTTTTCTGTCCCTGATATTAGGGTATCCTGTGCATAATTTACTTGTACTGAGTATTAGTTTGCAGATGCACACACATTTTAAAAAGGTTACATCTATAGTCTGTGTTCATATAGTTTAACAGCCAAGGGTCTACCAACTGGTATTCAATTTTTACGAATGGGTGTAGTATTGTGCTTTACTGCTTGATAAGAAAATATAAAAATATTAAAAAATAAATAAAAAATAACTGATAGACATACATTGTTTGCTGCCTCTTCCCTGGCGTGGGGAGTACACATTATAATATACTGCATTGGATGAACTCATTGTCCAGTTGTTATTTCTGGCCTAGCATACTTTTAGCGTACTTTCTCTGTTACAGACCTGGCCCTTCACTCCTCCTGCCACATTTCCCCATGATCTCTGCTTTCACTGATCTCTCTAATCCTGAGGATTCTGTGGTCATGTTCAGACAACTGTCTCTATTTTTTGCTGCCTTCTTTTACTCCTTGCACCCTGACCCACACTTTCCAATTTGGGTATCCCATGAGGAGGGTGCATGGGGAAGGGTGCCGTCCATAATGGCAATCCACTCCCAGTGAATCCCTCATGGTGAAGGAAGGGTAGGGCGGTCGGATGAGGGGGTCAATGAAAATAGTGACAGGATATCACTATATGTAAGCACACAGGAAGGAAGTGAGCACACTGAATGTAGGCTGGGAGGGGATGGAGGCACTGTAGGGGTGGGGCTGTGGTGGGCTGCCGAGCTGCATCGTGGCATCGGAGGTTGTTCTGCGGATGTGGCGGGTGTGGTACTGGGTTTGGGTCCAGGCACTGGTGTAATTTTATTGTGCCCGGCCAAATCCTTTTATTTTTTAATGTTTTCACCCCGACACTCACACCCTGGGTTGAGAATCCATTAGTAGAGGTGGTGTGGGGGGTGGAAGCCCTGCATAGAGGTGTGTGTGGGGGTGCAGCCCCACAGAAAAACATTAAAAAGTAAGTCCTCAGCACCATTTCTCCAGCAATAGAGGTCAGGAGTGCCAAAAATGTTTTTGGCACTCTTAGACTTCTTGATAACGGCGATCACCTTTAGGCTTTCGACATTATCACATAGAACCTCCAATCTGAGATTACTGTGTTTTCCACATCTGACCCTCTCTATCTCCATCCTGCTCTTTCACACTCACAGGAAAATAAGGAAACAAATACAGTATCTGAAAAATTATGGATGGATGGGAGTACAGGGTTCAGAGGGCCCTGCTCTCCCACAGACAAATAAGGGTACTATTATACTATCTCAAAAAGTAAAGAAATTCTTTGCAAAAAAAACTCTGTTAATGCAACATTTAGGATTCAGGCTAAAGCAACAAAAGTAGAGAAATGTAGCTTTCTGGTTTTTAACCCTAAAACCCCAACCACACCCATAAAGCAAATCAGTGGCAGGGTTTTCCTAGTGGTTGTCAGCCCTAAAGTTCACCCCATTAGGTGTGTATCTTTCTGCAGTGTATAGAATGGGGTGTGCTTTAGGGTTGACAACCCCTAGGAAGATTCCACCCCTGATTTGCTTTAGGGATGGGGTGGGGGTTTTAGGGTTGAAAACCCTAAAGCCACATTTCCCTACTTTTGTCACTTTAGACTGAACCCTAAATGTTGCATTAACAGAGTTTTTTTGCAAATATAACATATATATACATATATATATATATATATATGTATTTTCTTGAGACTTGGCTTCCCAGCCAGGTGCCCTTTGGGGTAACTCCTTGCCTCAGTGTTTGCGCACAGAGGTTCTTTTGTCTTTTAAATAGTTTTTATTTTAATGGGTTCACCACAATATATCCAAGGCACACTGCCTCTAGGGTAGCTGGTCCATTACACTGGGGTGTCAAACAGACGAGGTATACTGATGAGTCCTGGTAGGACGAAACACGTGTCTATGTCTTCTGTTAGCACCCTTTGCAAACTGTGTGAGAGGCCTTTCGGCACCATGCAATTCTGCTTAAAGTTGGACCAGCATAACATTCTGTGGTGATTTGCATATGCAGCCCATGATGCTTTGCATTGTGGGGGCATGTGTGATTTTGTATATATATAGCCATTCAGTAGTGCAGCTATAGTTAGGGTTACATGGCCATGTCTATGTTAAGTCCAACATTTTGCACTTTAATAACTTTTGAACCACTGAACTTATTTGTCTGAAATTGTGCATGCTCCTTCTGCTACCATAGAACTCTGGATCTGGGAAGTTACGTTGAGGTCAGATGTGTGGTTGCAGGGCTGCACAGCACCCAAAAAAGTGCAAAACATCGCTTTTGTGACCTTTTTTGGCAAATTTTTTGCTCATCTTTCCAGCCCAAACAGTTTATCCGTCTGGTCCGACATTTTTAGGAATATGGAGACTGGGTCAGGGAAGTGCCTTTTGAAGGTTTGGTGAAAAAATATGAATCTATTCAAAAGTTAATAATATTTAAAGTTTCCCATTATAGCCTATAGAAAAAAAAATATATGTCAGGCTTGAAAGCACTGTTTACTTTCATGAAAACACTTTTAACTTTCACAAATGGGTTTGGTACTTTCGCAAATCAGTCATTTTGTTTTCAGTTAGTGAGGCACAAAAAACATTGTAATTAAAAAAATACTGCCCCTAAGTAAACATCAACACTTGGGTTTACTTGAACGGGACCCTAGGAACATGACCCTGGCATTAGTGTTTTGGCAGTATACCCAGAAATATGCTTTTAAAGTTTATACACCATCTTAGCTGCAGAACTTTCATGAAAATTCTGTGGACTTTCATGAAAGTTCCACGGGTTCTTGCACGAACGTCCGCAAATACAATGGCAGAACTGCAAGTACCGCAGAACTTCCATGAAAGTTCCTCCATCTAAACCAATGGGACTTTCACAGAATTCTGCAGAAGTTCCACAAAAGTTCCACAGTTCAACACCCCAAAACATCACTTTCTTTGCCACTTCATAGCAAGCCAATGGTTAAGACTTTTAGGTTGAAATTTACAGGGTGGCAAGTCCTTGCCACACGGATGTGCTTTTTGCTTGTTTTGGTAAAATAATTCACACTGGTTCCAGAGTTACAGCAGTCTGAACTTGCAAATGTTCCCATAAGATAACACTGTGGGGCCTGTGGTGCCATTCAGTGCCTATATCTCAAAAAACGGTTGAAGACATGGATTTTTTGCTAAGTGCAGCATGCATGGAGATGTCTAGGTCATAAATACAACTGTGAAACAATTTTTTCTGCAGTTGCTATGGTTACTGAGATATTGCCAAATAAGCATCACAAGTGTTACTTGGAATGCCTCTAGGCCAGACCCTGGAGTCAGTTGAATAATCAATTATGTCTGATTTATAACACATTATGATTTATTTTTTCAACCAGTTTAAAATTTATGACTGCAACTGAATAAAGAAAATGCAACCAATTTTTTCAGCTTCCACCATTGTGAAATTTTATTTATGTACTTGCAAATGGATCCCAATTTGTGTAGATTAATACACAGGTCCAGTCCACCCAGCAATACAAATTACACAACAATATTACAGCAAGTACGCAGATTCTCAGCACAGGCTTCTGAAAATTGTCTCTAAGACAAAACAAGGGCATTTACAGTACATACTGTAACTAGGGAAATCATAACAGAGAACTATTGTCAACCTTGTTACCTTTATACCCAATGTACTTTGTACACTAACATTTTACATTGTTTTTCCTCTCTATCCAGAAAGTTATTTGTACTTTTATGTGTTTTTCCATTCTATCTAGAAAGTTATTATTTGTACTGGACTTTTATGTGTTTTTCCACTCTATCTAGACAGTTATTATTTGCACTTTTATGTGTTTTTCCTCTTGGTCTAGAAAGTTATTATTTGTGCTTTGCTTTTATGGTTTATGTACATGTACCAGTTGTCATCACTTTGTTGCTGTAGTTTAACTCTCTGCTGTATCCCTTCTCCCAGATCCTACCAGGAAGCACGCTTTGACTCAGGTTGCCTAGCCATAATCCCAGTAACCAAATGTTAAATAAAATACAAGACTGCAACACTAATGCTGCCTGGCATCATGCCATTAAAATCCCTACTTTTAGGAACCAGAAATGCAACATATTGGAGAGAGTCAGATGACTGCAAAAAACAGGGGCATCTCCAAATGCCAAGGTGCCATAACATACACAGAGATGAATGCAAGCAATTTAAGAATCAAAAACAACAAATCAAAAGTGAACAATATTAGTCAATTACAAAGTAGAGTTTTCAGATCAGTCAGCCATTTTCCCAGTAGCTCCTGGGCAATTTTACCATAGAGTACATTATTTCCTATGAATGTAATTACTCCGTTTTCCTTTCTGTAATTAAGTGTGGGAGCAGTTTCCCTGTAAACTGGTCCATGGCCCAGTAAAACACAGCAACCTACATGCACCAGATTTTCTGAAAGTCAATACATACAGCAGTGTCAGGATCACAATGCCCCATAGAGCGAATCATCATGAAACCTAGAAAATTCACATAATAAACCTCTGCTGTCACCACACAAAAAAAGTAATCACTGGATGAAAAGCATCTCATGCTGGTCTAGAGTGCCACTGATCAGAAGGGAGGAAGCTGCCAGCCTGCCATGCTACCCAAGAAGAACCAAGCACCAAGTGAGATAGCAAGGCATAGACACAAACATTTCATAAAACTCTCATTCACAAAATATATGGATTATTTACCACAGGCTACGCCAATCCATGGGGAAATGCTGCACCTGTTAATTATACCCCAGCCTGCTAGCTCAGGTGATCAAAAATAGTCAAGTTACATTGAGGACATTAGGACAATGTGTGTGTGTGTGTGGGGGGGGGCTTTTTAACTGTGTGCTGTTCCTCTAAACTGTATGAGGTGTTGAGATGCCTGCAGCAGTCTCTGGACCTGGTGGTTGTGGTAAAAGAGCATCCTGGATTGGAGTGTCTCTCCAGCTGACTAATGGGAAAAAGGAGCAGGTCATGATGAAGCGCTGGGCAAGACAAGTGGGGATCAATGGTGGAAATAGGGGGAATCAATGGTAACTCACATTCATGAGTAAAATCAAAAGCCTGACTACAGGAGTAGAATGGCAAAGGACTGCTGTCTGCAGCTAATGTGCCAAAGGTACTCACTGAAAGGCAAAACATTTACTAAGTAATATGTAGACATGCAACCTACAATGAGGAAATTTACCCCAGACCCCTAGCAGGCACGTTCAGCCCACATGACGGCTGGTGGGTTCCCTCAGTGAATTTCCTCTGTTTCCCAAACTACTGAGTTGGATAAAAGTACATTTTAATGACACCTCCACAAGCCATTTTGTCTAGATTTCATTTCTACAAAATGCAAAAAAAGTCTCTGAATGAACTCAAGCCTTCTCAAGAAATAACTAGATCAGCTGGTACAACTATCTGTTGAAGGCTGCACTCCTACCCTCACAAAATAGCCATTGCATAAGGAGAGTGTAAAAGCAAAAATGAAGATGGATGAAAAACACTGAGGACCAGAGTGTAAAAAGGTTAGCTCTGAAGCACATGTGAATGCTTACTTACAAAAATCTATCATTTCCTAGTTAATAATATACCACATTAAATCATTTTATATATTTAGCGAATCACTCCAATATAACTCAATATAGATGAACAAATAATTACCAGAATAATATACACATATACTGATGCATACTAAGTATACTGAGACACCTATTCACCATAAAAAGTGAACATATTACATTATAAAATGGGAACCTCTCAACTAATTACAAACTGAATATTATTCTAATTTTAAACCTTGCTGTGAAAAGTACAGTTCAGGATAAAAACGCCTGACCTTCAAAGGGGTATACGCATAAATATAAAGAGAATCAATTGATCAATTAATCAATATCAATCAATCACATCAGTAGCTTGACACAGTAGCTCTGACGTATCTATATAAATGGCCCAAAATCAGTTTCTGCTTTCAGGCCATTTGGAGCAAGTGTGTTTAAGCAATAAATCCACTCCGTTTCTTTTTTTCTCAAAACGGCCTTAATTAAGCTACTCCCCTCCCCCTTTATTGCCATGGTATGAAATCAGTGGCTCTGAAGAAAAATACTGTGGCCATACAACTGTGGTATTCCCTGGAATGATTTCCCAGAGCATTTGCACAATTGCCCTGCTGCTGAATAGCTCTAATATGCTCTTGTATTCTCTCGTTCATGCTCCTTGTGGTTCTCCCCACATAAACTTTACCCCCAGTGCACCACCCAACATCAATCACATATTTGATCAGTCTCAGTCAGCCGGTCCTCCATCCAGGCATTTACATTAGAGCACAAAGAAAGCACAAAGCCACAAACCGTAGTTGGAACTTACAGTACCTGAGGCTGTTGATTTTTAGTCCATTGGCTCTGCCTTTCAGTTCCTCCTTCTGCCTGAGCCCTCTCCTCAAGCTGGAGTGGACTACTCAGACCAGCACTAGATGGAAATCGCGGTCACAGTCTTCTTCGATGGGGTCTCGCTTCCCATGGCCCCTCAGTCATCACCCATCCTATGAGTCTTTAACTATTTACCTGGCCCTGCCTTGCCCACCAATGTTGTTGCAGAACATTTTGCAGCTGCAGGCTGTCTGGCCTATATGGCTTGCTGCTTCAGTCCTCCCTCCTAGGTTTGTAATGCTTGCCTTAACTCATTGGGCTTGGACCTGCCTGCTGTGCCAAGTGCTGTCACAACCTGGGAACACATGCACACATGATGAGCTTGTGACCTCCTTGTCATGTCCTGGTCTCATCCTGACTGCCCAGACTGAAGTTCATCCTCCTACTCCTTTCCTGAGTACACAACCAGAGTACAACTCCCACCACCTATGTGATTATCTGTCTCTGCTCTCTTCCATGCACTCACTCATTCTTTAGGACCCAGAACCCACTCTGTCACTCCTGAATGTTCTTCTCTTGATCTTTCCAGCCTGGGCAACTCCCTCCAAACTCTGTTCTCTGGTTCTGACCCCATCACCTCTTTGCTGGTGGTCAAGAGTCCATCAAGTGGACTAAAGCAGACTGCAGACTCCTTGACCCCAATTGTAGAAGCAAACCCAGTCTGGGCCTGGGCACAGACACACACTCCAGTGTGTCTCCCTCCTGCCACTTCATTTTCTGCTCTGTTTCCCAAGTGACTCAGCTTGCACATGCAGAGTGCACAACTCCTGGCTCCTCTCTCACTCTCATTCTCTATTGGAGGCTTGGCACTGAGGAGCCAGAGACACAATGTGGTTGGTGGCTCAGGCTGTCCACAGCTACACACAAATAAAATGTAGAGGAAAAAAAATGCCTGTAGCACTTGGCATCAGATGGGGGGGTGGAAGGGATTTGGCCATGGTAGGGCTCCTACAGAGTTGCCATCTTCAGCAAAATAAGACACCACTCAATTACAGCTGCAACTCAGAGTGATTGCAACTAATTGCAGTTGCCTTGAATTGCAGCCCATTATTCTGATAGCAGCCCTCTCTGGACCTAGCCTGTCCTATATGCCTGTACTTGTGGGTAGGTGGGAGCGCAGGGCCCAGAGCATCCACACTCACACTTATGCATACTATTTATTGTAAACTGGGAGCACTGGTCCTCCCATGCTATGCCTCTACAGTCATGAGTGGATGGGGGCACAGAGCCCAGAGGACACTAACTCCCACCTATGGATAAAATTATCGAAAACTAAAAGTACAGGGAACTGCAGTGCTATGTCTCTATACTTACACATAGGTGGGAGTGCTGGGCCAAGAGGGCCGATGATCCCACCCATGGATACCATCTTACAATACTGGAGCATGAGGCCCTTATGCACTATATCTCTACACTTATGGGTGGGAGTGCAGGGCCGAGAGGGCCCATCCTCCCAAATATACATTCCATTATGCAAAACTGGGAGTGGAGGGTCCTCCTGTGCTATGCCTCTACACTGATGGGTGGGAGCACAGGGCCTGGAGGTCCCTGCCCTCCCACCTATGAATTCCATATGAAAAACATTTCCCTTTCTCAAACAGAAAGAAAATGTATTTCAAAAACCTTTTAAAATTTTCCTGAAATTCTGCATGCGCTGTCTGCTGGCATTCTTACAGTCAGATTTGTGATTGCAGAGCTGCGGAGTGTGAAAAAGTGAGAGAAAACTTCAGTTTCTAGGAATTCTTTGCTTGTCTTCACAGCACAAATGATTTGTCTGTCTGCTGTGAAATGTTCAGGGTATACTGGGACTGAATCAGGGAAGTGTCTTTTGAAGGTTTGGTGAAAAAAACATTAATGCAGTCAAAAGTTATAAATGTTTAAGGTTTCCCATTATAGCCAATGGAAAGCAAACATATTTTTTTCTCGAAAGCTCTTGCAAAAGTACCATTGGTTTATATGTGGGACTTTCTCAAAAGTACACAAATGCCCACAGTCTGGGAAACAAGATCCCATACCTGGAGGCAACAATGACAGAGGCTATACTGGACATAGTAGCCTTTAGAGAGACATGATTAACCAGTAACCATATTTGGGAGAGGTCAGTACCCTACTATGTACTGCTCAGAAGAGACCGCGGTGCAAAAAGGGGATGGGGTGGAGTGGCCCTTTATGTCAATGAAAATATCAAAGCTACAAAAATTCAGAATACACATAAGGAGCCAGAAGAACTGTGGGTCACCCTAGAAACAAAGAATGGGACAACCATATGAACTGGGGTTGTCTACTGGCCTCCAGACCAGGGAGAGGACATAGGCACATTACTGTTAGAAGATATACAAAACATGATAGCTAAAGGGGAGGTTCTGCTAATGGGAGACTTCAACATGCCAGATACAGATTGGTCAATACCAGCAGGAACATCTGCTAGAACTAGACACATAGTGGATTCCCTGCAAGGGGTTGGCCTCAAACAATTGGTGCAGCAACCCATGAGAGACAGGGATATCCTGGATCTAGTACTTACTAATGAGGAAAGCATCATGCATCTCCAGGTAGAAGGTCACCTGGGAGCCAGTGACCACCACATGGTATGGTTCAATTTGGCCACTAGAATGAAATCATCCCATTTGAAGGGAGAAAAATGTGGGACTTCAGAGGAGCTGACTTTGATAAGATGGCCAACAGAGTTAAACTAGCCCTGGCAAGATGAAATACAGGTGAGTGGGTATAGGCAAAATGGGCAAGCATTAAGGTTGCAATACTTGAAGCAACATCCCATTGTGTTAGGGAGAAAAGCAAGAGCAAAAGAAGAAGGAAACCATTCTGGTTCCCAAAAACAGTAGCCGAAAAGATCAGAGCCAAAAGGTTAGCCTTCAGGAAATACAAGGAAATGCAGCGAGACAAAAATAGGGAGGCATACCAACCTTCCCTAAGGGAAGCAGGGGAAGGCAGAAAGGCAGGTAAATGCCCAAACTGAGGAAACACTAGCATGAACTGTAAAAGAAGGGGAAATGACTTTCTATAGATACATTAGTGAAAGGAGAAAGTCCAGAGGGGGTATTGCTAAGATCAAAGGAGAAAAGGGGGAGTGTGTGGAAGAGGACCAAGGAAAAGCATCTATCCTAAATAGATACTTCTGCAGTATTTACTGAGGAGAAGGTAGAGCAGGGCCCACAGCTCAGCACCATGGACAGAGGGAGAGGGAGGTGTACACAAGTCCCTTCACAAAAGAAAGGGTCCTACAAGAGCTCACTGGTGGACGAGGCAATGGAACCTGATGGCATACATCCCAGGGTACTAAAAGAGCTAAGGGTGGAAATAGCAGAGTCATTAGCAGAACTGTTTAGTGAGTCTCTGAGCAGAGGAGAGGTCCCAGAAGATTGCAGAAGGGCTCATGTGACCCCGCTTCACAAGAGTGGCAGCAGAGAGGAGGCGGGGAACTACAGACCAGATCGTCTTACCTCAGTAGTGGGCAAGATTATGGAGGCACTCCTTAAGAAAAGGATAGTGCAATACCTGGAATCCATAGTAGATTAGGATCCAAGACAGCATGGGTTTACAACAGGAAGGTCCTGTCAAACTAATCTCATAGATTTCTTTGTTGACTGGCTTATCAGAATGGTGGATCAAGGGGGTGCAGTTGATGTCACCTACATTGACATCAGCAAAGCTTTCAATACTGTTCCACATAGAAGATTGATTAATAAGCTGGGTAGGCTTCGGGTGGGTCAGAGGTTGGTCAACTGGGAGGCAAACTGGTTGGTGGGCAGAAAACAGAGAGTGGTGGTAAGTGGTATACAGTCAAAAGAGATGTAGGTCACAAGTGGGGTACTTAAGGGATCAGACCTGTGGTCAGTCCTCTTCAATATCTTCATCAGTGACATTGCAGATGGCCTGCAGGGTAAGGTTTGCCTGTTTGCAGATGACTCCAAGATCTGAAACAGAGTAGATGATCCAGATGGGGTGGGCAGAATGAGAAAAGATCTGGAAAAACTGGAAAAATGGTGGAAGAGTGGCAATTGGGGTTTAACGCAAAGAAGTGCAAGATTATGCACATAGGGAAGAGAAACCCTGAAGCTACCTCTAGGTTGGGAGGGGAGTTGCTGGCAATCACAAGGGAAGAAAGAGACTTTGGCATCATCATCACAGATGACCTGAAATCATTCAAGCATACCACTAAAGCAGTAGGTAAGGCTAGAGGGAGGTTGGGTGCTATTAGTAGGGGTATCACAAGTCGTAAGAGGGAACTAATAATTCTTCTTTACAAGTCACTGGTTAGGCCCCATCAGGAGTACTGCATGCAGTACTGAAGGCCACACCTGCACAAGGACATTAACAAAATGGAGGCAGTCCAGAGAAGGGCAACTAAAATGGTACAGGGACTGCATCAGAAAACATATGAAGATGGATTCGCAGAGCTCAATATGTATACCCTAGAGCAAAGGAGGGCAATGGGTGACATGATTGAAACATTCAAACATCTTAAGGGCATTAACAAGGTGAAAGAGTCTAACATGTTTCAATATAAGAAAAATAGCAGGACCAGAGGACACAGCATGAGATTAAAGGGAGGACGATTAAGGGGTAATGTGAGAAAGTTATTTTTCACAGATAGGGCGGTGGATGCATGGAACAGCCTACCTCAGGAAGTGGTGGATATAAATAGAGTGCAGGGCTTCAAACAGGCATGGGATAGTCATAAGGGAGCAATACAGATGAGTATGACTAGATAGGCCATTGACAAAGTAAAGGCCTATGGCACATTCATAAGATAGAAAAGATGGGCAGATTGGATGGGCCTTGCAGTCCTTATCTGCTGTCAACTTCTATGTTTCCATGTAAGTACCACATATAAACCAAACATACTTTCACAAAACTCTGCAATTGTTTTGTGAAAGTTAGCAGAACATCTGTGAAAGTACCCCCATGTGAACCAATGGGACTTCTGCAAATTTACGTGGAAGTTTCACAAAATTACCACAGTACAACACCAAAAACCCAGTTTCTTTGCCACTTCATAGCAAGACAATGGTTAGAAATTTGGGGCTGACATTTACAGGGTGGCAACTCTTTGCTACACAGATGTTCCTTTTGTTGGTTTACTGAGAACATTTACACCAGTTCCAGAGTTACAGCGGTATGAAGTTGCAAATTTTATCATTAGGTGTACTAAGGATGCGTGAAGGTGGTTAGGTCATGAATACAACTGTAAATGAATTCTTTACATAGTTTCTTACAAGGGTTACTTGAAATGCCTCTAGGCATGTGATACAGGTATGTGTCTGTACTGGTGGGTAGGTGGGAACATAGTGCCCAGACGGCCCGTGCTTCCACTTATGCATAGCATTTATGCTAAACTGGGAGCAATGGGTCCTTCTATGGTATGCCTCTACAGTCATGGGTAGGTGGGAGTGTAGGGCCCAAAGTGCCTGTGCTTCCCCCTTATGGATACAATTGTGGAAAACTAAAAGCAGAGGAACCTGCTTCACTATGTCAGCACTGGGCCCTCCTACGTAATGCCTCTACAATCATGGTTGGGTGGGAGTGCAGGGCCTTGAGGCCCCATGCTCCCACCAATGGATACAAATATGGAAAACTAAAAGCACAGGGACCTGCTGTGCTATGTCTCTATACTTATAGGTAGGTGTGAGCGCAGGACCCAGAGGGCCCACACTCTGGGACCTGCGCTCCCACCCATGGATACCATCTTGCAATATTGAGAACACAGCGCCTTCAGGCGCTATGTCTCTACACTTATCAGTGGGTGGGAGCGCAGGGCCTGGAGGGCCCATGCTCCCACCTATGGATACCACACGGTTAACATTTCACTTTTTCAAAAACAAGGAAATTCATTGCAAATTCCATTAATGCATCAGTTAGATTGATCCCATATCAAAGTCTGAGCCTTAGTTACTAATTTGTCCTCCACCCTTCATTTCCCACAGACCAACAGGTGGAGGTCTGTACCTTGGGATCATCGGGTCTAACTCTCATCCCTTTCTGCTATGCTGTTCCATCTCAGCTTCCTTACAAATGGATTGGAGTGAGATTTAGGCCTGAAGACCCCAAGGCACACACCGATGCCTGCTGGTCTTCGGAGGGTGGGGGTAGAGGTTGGAGGGGATAGGGTTGGTAACCCTAACATGGAATTTCCAGACTTTTGTTGGTGTGGAATTAATCCTGATGCATTAATAGAGTTTTTTTGTAATAATAAAAAATATATATATATATATATATATATATACACATATACATATGATATGCAATGGGTTTAATGGAAATAGCAGATATTTCCCCCAGAGTGCAGTTTGACCTTGTGGCCTCATGAGTGGCATAGCCACACGTGAGGTCACAAGGTCAAAGTGCACGAGGGGAACTATCTATGATATTTCCATTAGACCTATTGCATATCTCATTTATGTAATGTAAAATGCTGTATTTGTTTTCATTTTTGTTTTTTTTTTTTATACATTTTATTGTTTTCTCCTGCAGTATTGTATCCGTATTTTTAGTAGGTAGGGAGAGTACTGTGGTTGCTAGGGTCTGTACATGCTCGTTTTGGTAACATGGCATTTCATTGGATGTGGTTTTGTGTGGGTGGCCTGAGCAGGTTTGACAAAAATGGTGGCGGCACTCCCGCTTAGCGAGGGAGTGAGTTTCTGATGTGGCAGTTTCTTTTTTTTTATGTCTCTTTGTGTTGCTGCTGCAGTTCTGTGGTTGATCCTGCCTTTTCCTTCGAGCTTGTTCAGGCTGTAGAGGATGTCCTTGCTGGGTTCAGAGGCAGAGTGAGGTACAGAGTGGAATTTGGGGTTGGGGAGTGAGGGAGGCAATGAGTATGCTGCAGGGTTTCATGTGCGCTGTTGGTGGCTTTGTTGGGAGGCTGTTTTAATTTATGACAGCTGTAAAAAAAATCTTTCAGTGTGAATACTGGTTTTGCACTAAGGAGGTTCTGTGTTAGAGCTGTATCGTGATTGAAGAGTTTTTACAGAGGGTGACTTTTATAAGGGCTGTACGTGTTGCTGAAGAAAGTGAAAGTATTCTGTGTGTTGCTACAGTGAAATGAAACTGACAGTGGGAGCTAGCTTCTAAGTGAGGAGGTGAATTCTGATTGTACTGCTTGTGCTGCCAGCTCCCACCAATCAAAATGTTTTTGAATAGTTGTGGTGAAGTGCAGATAGTGCCTGGTTATTACCTTCAGTGAGAATAAAGTACCTACAGTCAGAATAAACATGATATTCTCACTGTGGGTCTGACCAGCCAAAAATACTGCTGTTATTTGCCACTACAGCATATAAATAAAACTACCTATATATCTATATATAATATATAAAACTACCTATATATATTATATATGTATACTACCTCTATAGTAATGTGTTATCAACTCCTTAATAACACATTACTACCCAGCACACTACAAACAACCTCATTAACACATGTAACAAGCCTAACTCTCACCCCTTTCTCCTATGCTGTTCCATCTCAGCTTCCTTACAAATGGATTGGAGTGAGATTTGGGCCTGATGACCCCAAGGCACACACACCAATGCCTGTTGGTCTGGGTGGGGTGGGGTAGGGTTGGTAACCCTAACATGGAATTTCCAGACTTTTGTTGGTGTGGAATCAATCCTGATGCATTAACAGAGTTTTTTGCAATGAATATATATATGTGTGTATATATATATATATATATATATATATATATATATATATATATGTAATAGATAACCGACTCTGAGGTGTGCGGTCACGCTCTGATATACACACACCTTAGTGTGCATTGTATGCATGAGGCCACAGGCCGAGTGCATCAACCACCCAAGGCATGTGTATATCAGAGTGCAACTGCACACCATAAAGTGGGTTATCTATCTTATAAAATGGCAAAATTGTTTTTAAGGGGGGTAAACGTGCAGGTGTGTGGTCATGCTCTGATATACCCACGGTCATGTAATGTGATCCAACAAATCAGCAGACATAATTTTTCTACCCATTTTATAATACATATATATATATATATCTATATATATATATATAGCTATATATATATATAATACAGTATATAAACAAACTACCTATGTATCTATATGTAACATATAAAACTATATATATATATATATATATATATATATATACTATCACTATATTAATGTGTTACTAACTCCTTAATAACACATTACTACCTGGCACACTACAAACAACCTCAATAACACATGTAACAAGCCTCTTAAAAATCAGCCCATTAACAACAGAAGTAACAAGTCCCTTAACAATACAAGTAACAGCTACCCTACCCCAAACACTATGGTAAAACAGGACACGGGAAAAGTATCCAACCTAATGAATTATATAAAAAGAAGATGGCAAAATCTGACATACTCATGAAATAATACCATCTCGGAGCTGAACAAGCTCATAAAGGCCACTCACCCTGTTTTATCCCTCAATGGTATTGCTTTCTTGTATACTACACTTTTCCATCATTGATTCTCTTTCTCTCTATTATAAGGACACAGTAGCACTGCTATAGTTGTGGTTGAGTAGGCTGTTTAATGTTAAATCCCAATTTTTGCATCTTAATAACTGGAGCCATTAGATGAAATAGCACACAATTTGTCAAGTGTGTTCAAGCTGTCAGAGTCTCAAGATGTGAAAAGTTTTGTGATGTCATCTTGTTCAGTTTTTGAGATACTGAGCACCCCAAAACAGAAAAAAACAGGCTGCTGAGGCCCAGCTCAAGACCTCCCCTCCCCTGGACCCTCATTCACCCCTTCTTCGTCATATAGCTCACCTCTGCATGGAGACTGACGTCCTTTTATCATGAAAAGCTGATGTCTCTATTCTTAGACTTTGTTATAAGTATTGGGAGGGACAAGGTGGGAGGCTGCTCTCCTATAATTTAAAGAAACAACAGATGGAGTGCTTTATTGCAGGTCTTGCAGACTCGATGGGTGTGGTGAGTACTGCCCCCAAGGAAATACATTTTATTATATGCTCCTTTTATGCTTCTGTTTATTCTTCCTCCTCCTCAAGGGATGCCTCTGTTATCAGTCAATTTTTGTTATCCTTGGATCTCCATAAGTTATCTCAAGTTATCTCCTCAGCAGGTTGTACAAGTGGATGTCTCCTTACCATTCAGGAAGTTTCTCAGGTCCTCCTTTCCCTCAATACTGGGAAAGCCCCTGGTGGGGATGGTTATCTGGCATATATCTGGCAGCTGTGGCTGTAGATTTTGAATAAGCCTTTTACTCCCTTGAGTTGTATTATTTGATTTCTGTTTTAGCCCACTTGGAACTGGATGAGCGTTATTGTACGTTGGCTCATTGTTTGTAATCTTGTCCTACTGCTAGAGTTCCAATTAATTTCTTTTGGATTCTTTTCCTTTAGCTCAGGGCACTTGACAAGGTGGCCTACTCTCTCCACTTTTGTTTATGTTGGCGGTTGAACCACTGGTGGTGGCAATTCGCCAACACAGATTATGGGTATTCAGGTAAGCTTTAATAATTATTCCACATTTATTTATGCAGATGATCTCCTTTTTCCATTGGCAGATGTTCATACTTCCCTTCCCTCAATTATTTCCCATCTTACTCAGTTCGATACGCTCTCCAGTTTAAAAGTTGACAATTCTAAGACCGAGGTTCTCCCTTTGTACCTTCTTTGTACCTCTGGTCTTGTGGATCCCCATGATCTTGACTGGGCTGCAGATGGCATTATGTATTTGGGGGTCAAGATTACTTCTTATCTTCATAAAATTTGGGAGATTACTCTGCAGCCTTTGTTGTCTATCTGTCAGACTGAGTGTGACTGGTGGACACTGCTTCAGTTGACTTTAGCTGGTAAAATTGCTGCCATTAAAATGGTTCTAGCCTCCAAAGTTTTTATTTTTTATTTTCTTTCTCACATACCTCTTTTTCTGCCTGCTGGATGGCTAGTCAAACATGATGGTCTCAATGGTTCCTTCATTTGGAAGGGGGAGAAACCTAGGTACAGCTGAGGGAAGCTCTGTGCATACTGGTCTGAGGGTGGCTGGTGCCTCCCTTGGTTTGAAGGTTATCTTTCATCTTTTAGAGCAAAACAGGCTCTGCAGTGGTTCTATCCTTACACAGCTGAAATGCACAGTGGGTCTCAATGGAGACTGCTCAACATTAATTTCACTCTTTACTTCTCCTTCTTTATTCCCTTGCTTCTCGAGGTATCATTGCCCATCCTACCATTGGTCCTGCCATCACTTATTGGCATAAGTTGCATGTTAAATTGTGCTTGGAGCCTGTGACCACCCCACCCAACCTTATATGCTCCTGTGGAGAAACCCTAACATTCAGATTGGGTGTACTGTAGATCTGTTAACTGGCCTATCTGGGAAGCCTGTGGGGTTCATCTCCTCAAGGATTTATCAGCCCCTCAGACACAGACCTTAGATACATTCCTGGCATTGCAATCTACATGGGGTCTCCCTCGGTTGGACTTTTGGAGATATTTCCAACTTCAGTGTGTGTTGCAGTCTACCTTTTGGTCTTTGCGCTCTGTACCTGCCTCCAGTTTTCTCTCTACCTAGTTCTTCTATCAAAAAGGCTTGGCTGGTAATATTTTTCCTGTCTTAGGGATGTGCTTCCTACTTCTTCTTCATTACAGTCTAAATTGGCCTGGGATGGCATACTACATATCATACTGTCTGAACAAGGATGCAAGTCCTGTTGCAGGGTTGGGCATCGGACATTTAAGGAAACCAGAAGCTCACTTATTCAAAATAAAATTTTGTACTCATAGCACAGGAATCCTGAGGTCCTGTATAAGGCATGTATGTTGCCCTCAGACTTCTGCTGGCATTGAGGAGGGCCTGGGGGATCTTCATCACAATCTCTGGACCTGTCCTTGGATCCAGTCTTTGTGGCAGCACATTTCCACTTTTGCCACTCTTGTGCTCTGTAAACCCATTCCTTTATCAGCACCACTGTTTATTCTTGGCCTTACTTCCATAACCTGGCATCTCTTGGCTCTGGAACACAGATGGCTTGCATTAGTTAGTATGCAAGTTAAACAGCTCCTTCTCAGCAGATGGTGTTCTGTCACTGTCCTTTCCCTTCAGGAAGTCCTTGCTACTTTACACAAATTGGCCACATTGGACTGGCTGTCACTTACAGTAGCTACCAGTTCTTTGGATGACTATCAAAGATGTTGGCACCCATACCTCCTGTTTCTTTTTTTTATATAAGAACATTTTATTAAAACCAAGAAAGATAACTGCAGTAATAACATCCAATATAACAGGAAAACAAAGCAGCAAGAAGGAGAAATTTACATCTTCAATCAGCGAGGAAATAACCACATTATACCAAGCAAAATTAATATTAAAAACCTGCATTACTACCCCAACCCCTCCCACTGTCCAAAAGTAAGCTTGAGATTAAAAATCTCATAATAGTAAGACCTTTGGGACATCCACCTCCTACCATAAGGAACAACACCATGAATCACCCTTGTCTCAAGGTGCTCAGGTCAAACTTTTAGTTTTGTATTATCTTGGCTTCAATTGGTTGTGTTTCTCCTATGTAACTCAAGGACTAATCCCTCTTTTTTATCTCCTGCATTTACCTGTAATTTTCTGTAATGCATACAGTATTGTAACCACATGTAACTCCTGCCTATCTCTGTAAATTCTATGTCATACAACTTATATTGTTACTTCAATTTATCATTGTGTTACTCTCACCTGGGTCACACCTGGAAACAAGCCTTGACACAGTGTGCCTTTCACAGTCACCAATTTTAAATAAATGATAAATAAATCACCCCCACAGCATGTTTGAAAAACAACCTGCATCATTCCCAGTGAAGCCAAACCTGGCTCCAATCTAGGCATCCCAACCCATGTGAAAGTCCTTAAGCTGGTTCCTTCCCCCAAAATATAGTCCTATAGAAAGCAGCTGACTTATCCATGGCTTGCTTCCAATGAACTATTGAAGGAACGTCAGCTGATGTCCAATTTAACAACAGCAGTCTCTTTGCCTCTAAAGCTGAGGCAAATAAAAAGCCATTATGTGGTAATAGAGCCTGGTCCAATAAAAGGGGGCCCCCCCCCAGAATCCAAAATATGGGAGATCTAGGAACAGAAAGATGCAGAGTGTCTTCTAAAAATGCCATGATACTTTCCTACCACCCTTGTATCAAAAAACAATCCCATAAGATATCATATATTGTTCCTGGGGCCTGCATACATCACCAACAGGAGTCGCAACTCATAACCCCTAAACTGGCCAAAACCACTGGTGTACGGTGCCACCTCCCCAGCACCTTTTTTTGAATGAACTGAAGTCTAGGGTCGGGAGTGGCCCTATGCTCCTCCTTCCAACATCTTTGCCAGTCTGCGGGCCCTACTATTATGCCAAGCTCATCCCCCCATTTAACTTGCTGAACATCCCAATTAGGTATAAGCCTACTCTGGAGATACTTATATACTAAACTGAGATGTCCTCTTGGTGCCTTGAGCCAGTTTTGTATAAAGGCAACCTCTGCAGCCTGTTTCAAATGTGACTGATTGAAATGAGTAGAGAATAAAGAATGGCATAACTAAAAATATTGCCACCTAAAATGAGAGGGCAAATCATTCTTGCCCTGCAGATCAAAAAATTATACTAACACCCCAGTATCTGGAACAATCAAATCACCAATAGTCCATAATCCCCGGGTTTTCAACCCTGGCCAAGATATCGGACCTCATTCCACTATGAGCTTAGGGTTATTCCATAAGGGTTCATAAGAACCACCAAAATAAGGATCCTGCCCCAATAATTTAAAATACCTGCACCACGCCCACCTTGTAAACAGCATCAGCCACATAGCACATTGGACAGAGCCTTAGGGGAAGACAGAGATGCAGCCAGAGACATAGAACCAGCAAGTAACCTCTCTATTGTCACCCATACCAGGACTGTCGATGAAGATGAAGCAAGCCAGCCTAGTGCATGCTTCACTCCCATACATAAGTAGTAAGCCCAGAACCAAGACAAGTTCCAACCCCCAGCAGTCACAGGAGCATGAAGAACTCTCCTGCTAAATCTAGGGGGCCACTCCTCCCATATGAAGACTGAAAACATCCTATCTATCTTAATCCAAACTGTTTGCAGTACTTTGAAAGGTAATTTATGTACTCTATAAAAAATATGGTATTTGTGCGTGCGAAGGGGCTATATGATCTGAGACGTTTCACAATAATTACCTATAACATACCAAGGATAAAGACGCAGCATGGTTTAGCCACAATTAACTTCTCTGTCCCCTCCATGTGGAATACCATGCAAAGAACTCCAAGGATTACCACTATTCCAGGTCCCTTCACCTTTAAAGCTCTGATTTCAGGTTATCTGAGGGAATTCTGCAATTGCTACAGGTGACCTTATGTTAATTACTCATTGCTTACTGGGTCTGTACAATCTCAATTTCTCCTATTACACTACTAGCACGTTTCCGTTTCTGCAGTTCCTCTTTCCTTTACTCTTCTTCCCTTACTGTGGCTTTGTTAGCTACCCCCTGCTCCATTCCCTACTCCTAAATACTCTTCTTGACCAGGAGGCTCCACTGAACATTTGGTTGGGGGTTGTTGTCAGTGATCTTTCCAGGGAACAGCACTGAGGCCCTTGTAGACTTAATTATCCATGTGTGCTATTGTTCCAGATATGTCCAAAATTTTAGACTGTTGAAGTCAATTGATATTATGGTTGATGCACTTCAGCTATGTTCATTGATTCTTGTGTACTATCCCTTGTTTTAGTGTGTATTTGTCCTTACTGTCCAGGACCACTTTGAAAATGAGCTTGCTCAATGGTGATATGCCTGGTTAAATAAAGTTTTGATTGAGTGATTGATTGATTCTTAATGGCAGCAATCTTGTCTGGAAGAGAAAGACCCAACTGCTTCCACCTACGGAAATCTATATATAACTCTGTCATTACCGTATCTAAATTTTCCAAAACCATATTCTTATATTACTAGTGATAAACATTCTCAAGTATTTCAGCCTGTCAGGGGACCACTTCAAGGACTGGGAACCTAGGGAAGTCCATACAATGTCTTCCCCAAAGAGAGGCATAATCTCAGATTTACCCCAATTAATCCAAAGACCTGGGATTGTACTAAATAACTCAATAATTCTCCCCACCTCAGGAAGAGAGGATTCCACCTTTGTTAGCATTAACAACATGTCATCTGCATATAGGAGGGCAGTAAAAAACTGATCCCCAACAGGAATCCCATGGACCCTTAGATGCTGGCAGATGGCTAAGTTCAAAGGCTCAAGAGCCAGAAGAAACAACATTGGGCTCAGTGGGCATCCTTGCCATGTGCCTCAGAACAGACCAACACTATCAGAAAGTACACCATTAACCAATACATTCACCCTGGGAGCAGAACAAAGACAGCTTACCCAACGACAAAAGCAGTGTCCAAAATCAAACTGAGTGAGTGCTAAATAGACATACTGCCACTCTATTGAATCAAATGCCTTCTCAGCACCTAATCTGACGAGTGCCGCAGAATCCGGTCCACCCACCAACACCTGAATCAAGTTAAAAACTGCCCTCAAATTATCACTGCCCTGCCTTTCCCCTCATGAAACCTGATTAAGAAGGACTAATCAGGGAAGAGAGAACACACTCCAACTGCATAGCCAACACTTTGGTAAACATTTTGCAGTCAACATTTAATAAAGAAACAGGGTGATAGCTGCCACATAATGTGTATCTTTCCCAGGTTTAGTCAGGAAGGTAATAATTGTATCATTCATGGTGTCAAGAAGCATACCGAAATACTCTATTTTAGTCAATACAGATGTTAAATGGTTTGCCAAAACAGACTCAAACTCTTGATAAAAATCAGCGCCAAGGCCATCTGGGTCGGGAGCCCTGCCTTGCAACGTGGTCCTGATGGCCTGCTGAACTTCAGAAATAGTGATATCCACTTCCAATTGGGCCCTGGCTTCCAATGAAAATGAAGGCAAAGAGCACTGGTCAAAAAAGGCTGCAAGCTGGGCTGAGGTAGAGTTAACCGAGGATGTATATAGCTGAGCATAATAGTGTCTAAATTCCACTGCCATCTGCCTCTTATCCAAGATAACATCCCCCTTTGAACCCCTGAGAAAAGGTACCTGGGCTTCCAAGGCCTTCTTTTTAAGGTGGAAAGCTAAGAGCTTGCCAGCCTTATCCCCAGATTCCCAATAAGCCTAATTCATAAAAATAGGGCATGAGTGGCTTTCCGATGCAAAATGTGGTTCAATTGTCCTTTACAACTAATGAGTTCAGTAAGCTCAGTGTCCCTAGAATTGGAATACTGACATACAGCATCCCCTAGCAAACTTATCATAGTGGAGAGTGTTTCAACCTCATGGTGTCTTTATTTATATGGGAGGCATTAGAAAGTATTCTGTCCTGATTAAAGGTCTAAATGCATCCCATACAGTGAAAACTGAAACATCAAGTGTTAAATTAGAACTAAAGTAAAACTCAATCTCCCCTTTAAATCACAACTTAGAATCTGCTAACTCTAATAGAGCAGGATTAAATCTCCAGCGTGGTGTCCTAGCAACAATTTGTCTGGGAGTCCAGATTAATTCCACTGGGACATGGTATGACAGCAATATAGGCTTGTGACAGACTGCCAATATATTGAACATGCTGGAAAAGCTTATTAGAAATAATGTAATCTACTAAAGGATAGAAATCTAGGGGATATGAAAGTAAAATCTTTGGCAAAAGGATGAAGGATAAGCCAGCAGTCGAGCAATTGGAACTCCGAAATTATCCCCTGCAACACTGCCTGGGATCGGCCATGAAAGGAACCCCTTCTTCCAAAGGGTCCCTATCCATAATCGGATCTATCACTAGATTGAATTCTACACCCAAAATTAAAACCCTCGGGGAAGGGGGATATCATTTTATTAGACACTGGGCCAAATCAGAAAAAAAGTCTGGATCATCCTCATTAGGTGCATAAATATTTATCAACAAAACTGGCACTGAATCTAACTTGCCTAAGAGTGAAACCCATCTGCCCTCCTGATCTTCACTCCAACTGTCCACCCTCAGTGGACAACCCTGCTTAACCAAAATAGTGGCCCCCCACTCCTTAGTACTATAGGTACTGGAGAACGCCCTAGTAAAGCCCCCCCCAACTCTAAACAACTCACATCCTTCTTCAAAATGTGGGTTTGTTGTAAAAATATAATGTTAGAGCCAGAAGAGTACAAAAATGAACATACCTATTTCCTCTTCACGGGA
Organism: Neoceratodus forsteri; assembly: GCA_016271365.2. Classification (NCBI taxonomy): domain Eukaryota; kingdom Metazoa; phylum Chordata; order Ceratodontiformes; family Ceratodontidae; genus Neoceratodus; species Neoceratodus forsteri. Next base: position 85,063,264 of record CM057453.1, read on the forward strand.
ATGTTTAAATCTTACACATTCTATGACATGAGGACTATGTAAGCCATATGACAAAAATCAACAATATAGCCAAAATATATAACAACATGGAATACCAACCCATATAATTGCATAATGCTTCCGAGATATGAAGGTGGATGTCTCCTAATAAAAGGTCCCCCCAAAAAGTAGCCCATAATAAGTAGGCATAAGGATTTCCCTCCCTCCCAAACATACAAAAAGACCAGAACAAACCAAAATGCAGGACAAACCTCCTCCCACACACCACCCTGTCCAAAACTCCCAAAAGCCAACTCCAAACATTTGAAAAACATTAAGTAGCATATACCTCCTCCCCCCTACAAAATCAAGCATGGAAAGTCAGAGAGGGTGGGCTAGTGACCCCTTGGATACCAATGCCCTGTGGTTCCCCTGCAAGTGTGCGGGCAGGCTGCACCCCTCCACCCCTCAGAAGAAAACAGGCAAAGATAAATCAGCTTGCTACACTCCTGCTATCAGTAATAGAGGCTCTCACCCCACTAAATGCACCCCACCCGAAAACTGCATGAGCTTCGGTAGGGGCAAGTCTAATGCCCCCACCACATATCTGCATGAAACAAAACACTGGTCCCTCAACTAACCATGACATCCCAAATCAAAGAAATGTCCAGTGAGTTGGCAGTAGAATAGGAGCAACAACATTCTGAAGCAAGCTGAGGTATTGGAAGTAGGAAACAGGAAACACACACAAAGCATAACTTCTGTGAAAAGTCAGACCTGTAAAAAGAAAAACAATGGCTGTTAGACAGGAGAAATCCCCACATACAAATAATTATTGGTCCTCTCTGAAAGAACCACAAAGTCAGGTAGACTGCAGCTGTGTGAGGGCCAACAGAGTTGAATCTCCTGACATAGCAGCCATAATGACATCAAGTGGAGTCCCACGAGATGTCTCTGATGAGATGGAGCTAGCTGAGGTCATGGAAGATTGAGGCTTAGTTGCATCTTGCTGATCCTGTGAAGCCCCAATCAGGTCCTCATCTGGGCAATTGGCTCAATCCATCTGGCCATGATCAGATGGACTAGCAGGCAGTTCAAGAAAAGTCATGGGTGCTTCAGCTACAGAACTGGTGACTGATCTCCCAATGGGTGTTCAAAGCAGTCTTCACTCTAACCTGTTTTTGCAGTTGAATTGGACAGAGCTGTGGTGTGGCCATTAGAAAACAAAACCCTCCTGTTCTTCCTTTGTCATTTCAGTGGTTGCCACCCTCCCAGTGCTCCTCTCCAGATGCCCCTGCAGCAGTTCTCCATTCATTCAAGGAGCTGCATTTAACACCTTGTTTTGGAGGGGGATCGTGAATCATCACAGGCTGGTCTGAAGCAGGAATTATGGGGACTGCCTGCTGCCCAGAATTGCCATCTAATGAATGGAGAAAGTTTTGTACTGCCAGAGGAGAATCAAACTGATGGCACTCCAATCCCATCCACACCAATAAAGTAGCAGGGTACCACAATGCAAACTTCTGACCCCAAGCCGCTAATGGTTTTTGACCGAAGCAAAGGTTTTGTAGTGCTCAGCAACTTCTTTTGAAAAGTCCTGAAACAAATAAACAGTGTGACCATTCCACCAAAGAGGTCCCCACTCTTTTGTCAGCTACAAGTTCTGCTCTTTCACAGAGTAGCACAGAAAATAGATTAATATAAGTCTTGGTGGGGATCCCCTCTGTGGCAGGGGACCCAAGGAGTGGTGAGCAAGCTCAATTTCCAGTGGCCAGTCCCAAGAGAATGTCAGAAGTCAGGGTTAAAAAATCCTGAAGAAAATTCTCCATATTATCTCCTTCAGTCCCCTCCAATAGACCTATTAGATGGATATTGTTACAATGACTATGATTCTCAAGGTCATCAACCGTTAGCAGTAAAGATTGTACTTGTTTCTCCAGAAGAGTGATCTTATCTTCCTGCTGAGCAGAACCCAAGTCAATTTGCATGCAATAAAGTTTGGCATCAGCAATTGTTTGCTCAGCCTCCTCCGCTCTGGTTTCCAAAAGAGACATGGATGCCTCAATAGCCAGGATATATTTGACTAATGTCTGTAACAGTTCCCAGATATCAGTAAGATTTTCTTACTAACCAACACTGCTCCAGCAGCTTGGGTGCCATTGGCATGGGCCACTGCTGACATGATGATGCAGGATTCTGAGAAACACAGAAAGAGCTTGTCTGTCTCCAAAAAGAATCTTCACCAGGTAGGTGCCACAGTAGGGAGGTAGTTCAGCCCAAAAGTGCAGACCAAACCAGCAAACAGGAGTAAATTATCAGGAATGAATGCAGGTGAGCAGCAGAGCTCCACAGTTAAGCGGCCATCTTAATTAGCCCCACACCGGAAGTCCCTCCAGTTTCTTTCATCTTGCATAGGTGTAGCTTATCAGTTTTGGACTGGTCTTCTTTTTCCTTTTGGATTGATTTGTGTTTTCTTCACTATTATGCCGTTGTCCTATGATGCTTATTAGATATTTTTTATTTCCCTTGTACTGCTTCAAATGTTCTTATTGTTACTAGTTGTGTGTTGGAGGTGTTAATATACAATTTTATGAGTAGTCTCCTGTTTTATCTTCTAGTTCCATTTAATAATTACAGATTCTGCTTTATGACTTTGCATTTTGACAGTTTATGTTATTATATAATTTTGTATTAAGAACCTTGCTTCACTTTATCGGTGTTTTTTTTTTGCCCATGGTTGCATTTGTTGTTGTTTGTTATTTGGAAAAATATAAAAAAAAAGTTTAACTGCAAAAATAAAACTGAAAAAAACCTTGTTTGGATTCCCTATATTTTTTTTCCATTACAGTTTTGGGGGTGAAGGTGCCTGTGCCTGTGCCAAGGGTGTGTCTTTCAAAGGTTTTGTTCCTGAGCTATAAGAATTTTTTCGATAACCAACAAATGTGAATGATAAAAAAAAAAGACAGTGAGTGTTTATTTTCATTGATTTACTTATGTGGAAACAAATACCAATCGTGATGGCTGCCATCTTGTTTTATTTAACTCGCAGACATTGAAAATACATACCAATTATATATTCAAAAACAGACAGCTGAACCAAAGTAAACTGGACCTGTTTAGCTAAATTGTTTTCTTGAAAAACAAAACTCCAGAAATATCTTTTCTGGGCACCCAAAATCTAGTTTTCCCAGCTTAGCGAGAGGAACTGTTTGCCCAGACTCTCTTTATGAAAACAGTGGGACTTTCTTAACATTGGTAGCTGCAGATGAAGATGTGCTGCTGGCTGCAGTGCCATCAGTGGGGGCCAGCAATCTCTCTCTCTCTCATCTTCTCTGTGCTCTTTATTTGACAAACCAGACATAGACTTAGAGAAGATCCAATTCCAAATCCAGGTCTAGCAAGCAGGAATTGGTGAGGACAACAAGAGAACTGTTTTAATTAGTTTAGAATATAGAGGAAAGTATTTTTAATCATTTATTTTATTGGAGATTTTAGGACAGTAGGCATTGCCAATTTTACTCACCTGCTTTTTCTAAACAGATTTTTTTTTCTTTAAACAAGTAAAATTACATCTCTCTTTCTATAATCCTCAGGTAGATGAAATATGTACAAATCAAGAACTAAACAAAAATGTTCAATGGTTTAAGGAAGAGGAGGTACCTATATCAATAAGTAGCTTCAAAAAAAAAATCTCCCAGTCCAGACAACATATCTGTAGATTTTTTTTCCATTTGAATATAGAATGGTGGTTGCATAGGTTAATAGATCTATTTAACAAATGTGCTATGTACAGTATGCATTTATCCCTTTCTCCTGGAAGGAAAGCCATATTATCCCTCTACATAAAAACAGAGCTGAATCTGATTCACAAAACTATAGGCCTATTAGCCTATTGGACAACATGGTCAAGATATATGCAAAAGTCTTATTAAATAGGCTATTAGTCCGGATTATTCAGCATAACATAATTTCTTCATTATAAGCAGGTTTTAAAAAGGACAGAGTCACAATTACACAAGTATTTATTCTTTCACATCTTACAGAAAAATGCTTTATTATAAATAAACAAAAATTATTTGTAGCCTATGTTGATTTCTCTTCAGCTTTTGATTCTTTTCTGAGGCACTATTTGTGGGAAAGCTGGAACTGTTGGGTATAGATTCAAATTTACTGTTGTTAATCAAACAATAATAACTGGGTTGCGTTTTTTTCCCCATAGGAAAAGGCATTTGTAATTTGCCATTATAAAGGAGTGTTTATAACGGCAAGCACATGCCACTTCCCTATGCAAAAAATCCATGAGCCACCACTTTCCCTCGCTACAACTCGAGCTGTCTATGTGTCACTGGAAAATGTCTGTCACACACACTCACCTCACAGACAGCAGCCATCGAAGATTTAATACATAAGCAGGCATTCTTCAGTCTGAAATGTTCTGTTATAAAAAAATTGTTACCTAATCAAGCTGCAGTACTGTTCATTTCACATAACCCCTAACCTCTCCTCCGCTCCATTTCTTTCGTTCTTTCCCCTCCCTCTACAGGTCACATGCTACAGCCTAGCAACAGACTTTTTTTTTTGCTGTCAATGCCAAATTGTTAATTGTACTTTTTTTAAAAAATTTAAACTTATTCCTATTCGGAAGTGAAAATTTTACATTTCAGACAGCAGTTCCTTGTTAAAAGTTTCTTCTGAATAAAAATCAGATCACCGACAACGTGGTAAAATGTTATTCTGTCCACTTTACACCCATTTTATATAATAGGTGAGGCAAAAAAATATGACCCAACAATTATATAAAATAAAATATGGGTTGGTATGTGTAAACTCGAAGTTTACACACGCCCTTGGGGTTAGATGTGATTTATAAACCCCTCGAGCTTCACTCTTGGGGTTTATGTAGCATCTAACCCCTCTGGTGTGTATAAACGTCTTTTTACACACACTGACCCATACTTTATTCTCTATATTATACACCAATACATGGATGAAAATAAAATACAGTAAAACAGGTAAATTAACAGATCAAATCAAGACAAACATGGGTGTCCAGCAAGGGTGTGTGTTAACTGGGACCTTCAATTTAGGTTAAAAAAAAAAGTTAGCGTGTTTGTCTGAGTTGGCTGATGAGAATTATCTGAGCAGTTATCTAGGTGTTAATCTCAGGTGGTTGCAGGGGATTGTTATCTGTGCAATTTAACTAAGTGTGGAAAAATCTGTTAAGTGGGGGGAGTGACTTAGCTAAAAGGAAGCCAGGTTAAAAGCCAGGTTTAAACACTGCCCAAGATAGCTTCTGCCAGAGAATTGTCAGAGAACACCAGGACAAGGAGCTGCTGTTGTGACTGGACTTCTCTACTGGGACTATATTGCCCTCCTTCCTTCCCCTCCACCACCCCACCCAAAGCCAATTCTACTTTTATAGGCACAGGATTTGACTGACAACAGGAACTTCCTGTTTGGGAGCAGGAAGTGAGTGATCACAGAGCCACCAAAGACTCACCATCCTAGAAGGACAAGAGTAGCTCTCCATCCCCCCTAGCTGCTTGAGGTCTGCCTCTGAGCAAGTAAGGGGGCGAATGAGAAATATCGTCTCAGAACTGGAAGATCAGGTGCTTAAAGGGCACATAGGCAGTAACTAAGTTGGGAGAAAATAAATATATAAACAGAGGAAAGAGTAAGTATTCCAAACAACAGTGAAGGGGCCAGAAATAAAACATGATGAGAGTGGTACAGTGCCGTGGCTGTGGAGCAGCAGTCTTCCAGGAGACATTCTGGAGGTTGCAGTGTTGTCCCATCTGCAGACACCTCTCTGGGCTGAGGGAGGATGTTGCTCACCTTCAGGCTGAGTTGGCCAGGATTTGTGGGACCTCCTCTCCCATCCAGGGACCACCAGGTCCACTGCCATTGCCTCAGAGGTTGCCATGAAAGAAGAGTGATTGGACCACAGTGGGCTCAGGGAGGGTGAGGGTGGTGGAACAAAGGTGCATCCCTCCAGTTATAAATCTCCACAGTAGAAACCAAGGAGGATGCTGGGAACCTCCACAAAGGAGACCCACAGGAGGGTGGCATGGGATCCCACAGGGGAAAGAAACAATGCCTTACGGGGGACTCCACTGTTAGGAACATAGAACTGGGGAGGAAAGGGAGAGGGAGGTAAGGTGCTTGCCTGGCACCATGGCTTGGAAGGACAGGGAGTGAATTCTCAGGATTGCTGGAGCAGCTGCACAGGGAAGGAAGCTGGATATCATTGTCCACCTAGGGACAAATGACCTGACTAAGAAAGGTATCAGAGCAGTGCAGGAAGAGTTTGTGGAGTTGGGGAGGGGCCTTAGACAAGTAGCACACACGGTAACCTTCTTGGGAGTGCTGCCTATCTATTGCATAGGTGAGGCTAGGGTGCTCCATGCAATGGGATTCAATCAGTGGTTGAAAAACTGGTGTAGCACTTAGGGATTTGGCTTCATTGGGTATTGGGGGTCCACCTGGAGTGATGCAGGCCTATACTAGAGTGATGATCTGCATCTGTCCAGGAGGGGAACCAGGATCCTAGGTGATAGGTTTAGATGCTTCATTGACAGACATTTAAACTAGCCAAGGGGGAGACACTGGAAAGGAGCAGGGAAATCCTAGCCCCCCCAAAAAAAAGTCAGGGTAGTAAGTGAGGTAAACACCAAGTTAGAGATGTTGATAAGGAGAAGTGCAGAGGTAAATGGAGAAAGTGACAAAGGCAATAAGGACAGGGATGAGGAAAAAGGGGTAAGGCCATCAGGAAATGGAAGGTAATGAGTACCAATGCCCATAGTCTGGTCATCAAGCTCCCTGAACTGGTGACCTTGATGGAAGAGGGATGCCTGGATATTGTAGCAGTCACAGAAACATGGTACACAGAGAACCATGACTGGGATGTTAACATAACAGGGTACACAACCTAGAAGAGAGACAGGGAGGGGAGAAGAGGGGGGAGGAGTACCTCTCTATGTAAGGGAAGGGATAGAAGCAACTGAACAAAAGAGTAAACAGGGAGGAGATGTGGCACTGTTGGTCACCTTAGAGACTGGAAATGGCACCACAATCCGCACAGGGGTTGTATACAGACACCTATGTCAGGAGGAGGGAATGGACAAGGATATGATAGAAGACATTCTTAGGATGGCAGAGAAAGGGGAGATACTGTTGATGGGAGACCTGAATATGCCAGATGTTAACTGGAGCACATTTGCTGCAGCCACATCCAAGAGCACCACAGCAATCAGCAGGTCTATTCTCGATGCCCTACAGGTGGCATGCCTCAGACAGCTAGCTTTGGAACCCACTCATGAGGGAGCAATCTTAGACCTCATACTCTCAGATGGGGACAGTGAGAGGATCTCAGATCTAGAAGTGGGTAGCCATTTGGGAATAAGTGACCACCAAACAGTGTGGTTCACGATAAACTCAGCTACAGAGTCAAACCATACAAAAATGAGGGTACTGGACTTCAGGATGGCTGACTTTGGCAAGATGGGACAGTGCCTTAGAAAAGCACTAGCAAAAAGGCTAGAAGGAGGGGTGGCGTAACCAATTATTTACCAATTATTATTATTTTTACCAATTACTTACCAATTATTTTACCAGGTGAGACACACTAAGCTGAAAGCTTGTTTGCAGGTGCAACCTGGGAGCACGAGGAAGTTAAGTGACTTGCTCAGGGTCACATAGTATGTAAGTGGGTGCTGTGGGATTCAAACCCGGGTCTCCAGATTTGCAGCTCAGAGCCTTAAACCACTGCACCATACTGCCTCCAAAAATCCATGAGCCACCACAATGGGGAAACATCAAAACTGCCATCACAGAGGCAACAAGCCTTTGTGTGAAGCAAATAAACAAATCAAAATGAAAGAAAAGGACACTATGGTTCTCAAAAGAGGTGGTGGGGAAGGTCAGGTAGAAAAAGATAGCATTCAGGAAGGAAACACAGAAGGAGCAGGATAGACAGCTGAACCAGTTAAGGCAGAAGGAAGCAGGAAGGGAAGTCAGAATAGCAAAGGCCCAAACTGAAGAACAGATAGCTAACTCGGTTAAGAAGAGGGATAAAATCTTTTATAGGTACATCAGGGAGTGTAGAAAGACAAAGGGAGGGATAGTGAGGCTGAATAGGATGGACGGTGGGTGGGCAGAGAGGGACAGTGACAAAGCAGGATATGGAATGAATATTTTTGCTCAGTATTCACAAAAGAGGAGGAGAAGGAGGCCCCTAATCCAATTAACAGAAACACTCTGGACGGGGGTTCAATCTCAGTCCTTTCATAGAAGAAAGGGTTCTGAAAGAACTCCTAAAACTGAAGGTGGACAAAGCAATGGGGCCAGATGGAATTCACCCCAGAATTCTAAAAGAATTAAGGGGAGAACTAGTGAAACCACTGACTACCCTTTTTAACAAATCATGGAAGTATGGTGTGGTACCTGAGGATTGGAGTAAGGCAGATGTGATTCCCCTTCACAAAAATGGGAGCAGGACAGAGGCAGGAAACTACAGACCTGTCAGTTTGACCTCTGTGGTACAGAAAGTGATGGAATCACTTCTGAAGGAAAGAACTGTTGAGTACCTAGAGGCCAGTGGGGCACAGGACCCAAGGCAGCATGGGTTCACAGTGGGAAGGTCATGTCAGATGAATCTAATTGATTTATTTGACTGGGTGACAAAGGTAGTAGACCAGGGAGGGGCTGTGGACATGGCCTACCTAGACTTTAGCAAGGCATTTGATACAGTCCCACACAAAAGATTAATAGTCAAATTAACCAGCCTGAGAGTGGGTCCCAGGGTGGTAGCCTGGGTAAAACACTGGCTGGACAACAGGACACAGAATGTAATTGTAAATGGAGTCCACTCTGAAGAAAGAGGGGTTACTAGTGGGGTACCACATTATTCAGTACTGGATCCAGTCCTTTTTAATGTCTTTATAAGTGACATTGCAGAGGGACTGGAAGGAAAAGGATGCCTCTTTGTAGACGACACAAATATCTGCAACAGGGTTGATACACAAGGAGGCATGGAAAGAATAAGAAGGGACTTGGCAAGGTTGGAGAAATGGTCAGAAGTATGGCAGCTTGAATTCAATGCAAAGAAGTGCAAAGTAATGCACCTGGGAAACAAAAACCCAGGGGAAGATTACACAATGGGGGGGAGGTAGTGACAACAACAAAAATGGAAAATGACCAGTGGGTAATCATATCAGATGACCTTAAGGTTAGCAAGCAATGTGAGAAGGCAGTAGGGAGGGCTGGGGGGATACTGGGATGTGTAGGGAGAGGCATCACCAGCAGAAAACAGGAAGTTGTTATCCCTCTGTACAGACAGTTGGTGAGATCCCATCTGGAGTACTGCACCCAGTTCTGGAGACCCTATCTCCACAAGGACATAGACAGGATAGAGGCAGTCCAGAGGAAGGCAACTAAAAATGGTGCAGGGTCTCCAAGAGAAGCCATATGAGGAGAGACTAAAGGAGATTAATATGTATACCCTTGAGGAAAAAGCTGGGGTGGGGGGGACATGATAGAAACTTTTAAGTACCTCAGTGGAATCAACAAAGTCCAAGAGTGTAGTATCTTTCAGAAAAAGAGATGTGCAAAAACAAGGGGATGCACTTTGAAGATGGGGGGGTGGTTAAGGGGCAATGTGAGGAAGTATTCTTTCACAGAGTGGGTGGTGGATGCATGGAACAGCCTTCCTGAGGAGGCTGTGGGGTCTAAAACTGTGGGAGAATTCAAGAATGCATTGCACAGACATAAGGCAATTTTTTTTGTGGTGGGTAGGAAGAAATAGACTATTGGTTAACTAGAATCTGCAGTTTATCCTGTAGGTAGGGAAATAGGCAGACTAGGTGGGCCAAGCAGTCCTATCTGCCATTAAAGTCTATGTTTCTATGTTTAATATTTACATTAATTAAATTTTATTGGAATTAGATGGTAACTCTTTCCGCCCACCTAAAACTGAATAACAAAGAATTCCTGTACTTGCCTATGTGGACAACCTAGCAATAATATTACAAAGTAAAATATGTTTACTACAAAGATCATGTGTAAAATTAGAGACCTTATGTGCTAAATAAAATTTAAAACAAAATACAAAAAGAAAACTGAAATTCATGGTGTTTGGCAGCAAAAGAAATATAGGAAACTAGCATTGGTGGGCAATAATTTGGACTTTGTGAATGAATTCCCATACCTGGGGGCAAATTTTGCTAGCAACTGTAAATGGAACAATCATTTGGAATGGTGTAGTGGGAACATGAAAAACAATTTAAAAGCACTACAGAGATTTAATTATAAATATGGTGGGATGTCAGTATCCCCCATGTTAAGAGTCATAAATGCAAAACTAATCAATCAATGATTATATGCTTCTGAAATATGGGGAAATACAGAAGTGTCAAAAATATGCACTATATTAAATAAACAATATAAGCAGTTATAAAAAGTTCCATATAGCACCCCAAATAGTAAGAACACAGGTAGGTCAGGTAAGTTTCACAAACTGAGTCCATATAAGAATAATCAATACATGAATAAAGTTCCAAATGGGCAATAAGGAAACCATTGTAGCTAAATGTTTAAGGGAAAAAGCAATTACTTAAAGGAAAATGCTAATAACTGGCTTAAAGTTGTATAAATCCAATTGGGAAAGTATGATTTTACTTACCTAAAATGTTGGACTGACAATGGTATTACCTCAAACAAAGTTTATACAAAAACTGCAACTAAACACATTCAAAAAAATGCTAAACAAAATGCTCTTAAGCTTGTTTCCTTCCTAAAAGTCTCTAAATGGCTTGTATCCAGTACAACAGAACATAATTTAATATTCCGCTTAGAAGATATAAACAACCCAGAACATAAGGAAGTACTCTTGCAATACAGGTTTGAAGTTTTTCTCAGCAATATCCTTGAAGCATGCAATAATAAAGGATAAAATCTTTAATGTACTATTTTGTTGCCCTAGATATGCTTTGCTAAGAGAAAGACTCCTGGGATCTTTTATGGCAACACTTTTCATTCCGCCAAAATATTTACTAGACCTGCTTTTTAATTCAGAAAATGTAGAAATCTTAACCAGTGTGGCAAACTATTTATTGCAAATCAACAGGATGTGGAAAAATATATAGAAATTTGATTAGCTACTTTATATCAAAAAACAGTATATAGTGATTCTTTTCTTAATTTTAATACTAAAAAGGAAAAGAGTAGTTGAGGTCTGTTTTTGCAGAGTGTCTCTGACTAGTTATATGGCTACTCTTGCATCTTCCGTATGGAATGGAGCTAGAACTCTCCTGTATATGCTCTGGTATTTTATAAGATCTAAGAAGTTGGATGTTTATTATCCTTTTATTAAGCATTTTTTTTCTCTGTAAACCTTGTATTTTTGTAATGTTTGTTCAACACTGACGTGTAACCTTTGAAAATGAGTCATTGACTCAAAGGTATTAATCCCAAACTGAAATAAATAAATAAATAATAAATGACTATTGAGACAGAAAGTGTTATTTTGTATTTGTGATTATTGTATGAATTTTTTTAACTTTTGTATTTTTGCATTTTGAAATGACAATTGTTTTATCGACTAATACACTGAAACTGCTAACTTTAAACAAGGAGAAAGCAAACACTTTGTTTTTTTAAAAATAGCTGTGCATTTAACTTACTTTAAAGAGATAGTGTATTTGGATCCATTTGTGAGGCCTGTACAAGTGGAGTATTGTTTTTGTGCTGTGTATCATTTCTTTATAGTATCTTAATGTATTTTTCTAAAAGGTAATGTTTGTAAAAGCCTTAGTGGCAGTCCATTTGCCCAACACTGTCATGAAAGGGGGAGCATGTGGAAACCTGAACCTGGCTCAAACTTATGTATCAAGAGGAGAGCCTTGACAGGTCTGAAAAGACCTGTCAAAGGCACCTTGCTATACTGTAAGTGGCATGTGTTCATACCTTGCTTATGTACATAATAACATTTTTAAACACTACTGATTTTGTTGCCTCTGAAACTTACACTTTTTTACTGTTTTCTTTTCACAGAATTACCTCAAAGTGATGAAGTTTTAAATCAGATTTGTTACAGAAAGGAAAGGTTAACTGTTTCCTCACAGTCTTACAAACTGCTTCTCTGTTGTGATATGAGCTAGAGCAAGTTTTTTTCTTTTCTTTTCTGGTTAAACACTTATGCAACAAATTTACAGTATACATTACCGTGCAATATAAGATCTATCAGTTATTATATCTGGTTATAAAAATGCCCAAATTCAAGCATAAGTATTTTCTCCCATACCATTGTGATAAATGTGACAGTCTCTCAAACAAACAGTACTGCATACTTCTGTGCATATAATTGAAGTTCTCTTCACTACTGACAATAGCAAAATGTGGATGCAAAGTGATGTGTGTTTGTGTATGAGAGAGCAAATGTGTGTGTGCTCTCTTGTTTGGGTGTATGAATAAATATAGGCTTCTGATTAGTGGTGGGCAAAGTGACCAAAATCTGCTACATGAAGCAATTTTTGAATTAAGTTGGAATCCGAAAAGTAATCCACAACACGAAGTGGAGTACTTTGCCTCATAATGAGGAACGCAAAATCCATTGGAAACAGTGACTTTGCATTACTCCACCTTCCCCCAACCACTTTTACACCAATTTTAATGCAAAGTACATTGAAATCAATGTACTTCACATCACTTCACCTTGTTGGTGAGTTCCAAGGCGAATTTCCAGCGATTCATGAGATTTTAGGTCACATGGGCTCTAGATTGTTCTGTACAGCCTCAGTTCTGTGTAGTGTGTATGTAGTGGTAGCTGAAGACAGTTTGCTCTCAGAGCTCTGAGATTCAAACCCTCTAAAAAACATTCAAAAAGCCTTTTTGAGCCATTTTCTTGTTCAAAATTTAGTACATTGATTGCAGGAAACCCTCCATTTGCCTATATCTTCGAGTGTTTATTGTTTGTGTGTGGATTTTGAATGTTAATTTAGAACATTCAGTCTGTTTAGTGACAGACACTTGAACTGTGCTTTGGGGTTGGGCGTATCTGTGGTGGAGGTAGCTAAACTGGAAGAAAGGCAGTCTTTCTGTTTTGGTTATATTTTTGTTCTATAGCTATGTTAATGTACACACAGTAATATTTTCAGTAATTTTTGAAATTGTTTTGCTGATTGCTGTGGAACAGTGCATAATTTCTGTTTGTTTAAAAGATTTGGTTATATTACTGATGTTTTCAATTTGCTGCACATTACCTGTAGTGTGTGTGTGAGTGTGTGTACAATGCATGCCATCAAATCAGACACATTTTATTGTGCCACACAGTAACTGCAGCACTGTTACAGCAGTGCACTGCCCCTTCCCCCAACCGGTAAAAGGTATTCTTTTCCAGATTTGGATTTGTGACTTGTGAGCACAGGTTAAGGTGTTGTTGTGCCTTTGTGTCTGCATCTCTTGAGTGTGCAGCACAATCTTAATCTGTCTGTGCATTTGCATCTGTTTAGTGCTCAGTCTCCATCTGCAAACCACAGATGTTTTTTTTTTTGGATTCCTATCCAGTGTCCCAGACTGAAAGTTCAGAAATCTAAATAAGTTTAGAATTTTCTTGGTGATCACCAAAAATTCCTGCAAAGAGATGTGCAAGCAAAGCTGTTTCTGGTCATGGCATTGCTGCCAGTGGCAAGACTGGCCATGGGCGTGGTAGTATGTAGAAGTGCATAGCTGATGTTAGTGAAGGGATTTCTCCATCAATGATTTTTACAGTGAAATCTATTGCTTCACTGACAGTTGGAGGAGATGATGTCCCCACTGGTGCTGTTAGTGCAGTTGATGCTGGCATGAGTATTGCTGTCCCAAGTTCCATTTCTGACCAGTTAACCATTTTAGAAAATATAGTTGAGTCTAAAGCTGTGACTGACAGTGTAGATGATGTCATACTCCCCAACATCTCCATGGTAGCTGAACATGATTCTGATCCTAACAATAACTCACAATGTCACATTTCTTTCAACGCTGTTGAGGCCATGCCTTTACCATCCAATGATTCAAAGTGTGGTGTGAAAATATTAGATGATGATAATGATGCTGTGGTTGGAATATGTTCTTGTGTGACCTACACTGTACAAGCCATGTGATGTGTGTCAGCTGCTTGTGAATTCTCACTCTGCCTTAATGTGAAGTAAGGTGGAGTGAGCAACGCAAAGTCATAATTAAAACATGAAGTGGTGAAGTAACGGTTTTAAATGGGCAACTCGCATAGTGGAATGGCAATGCAAAGTGGGCCACTTTGTGTCCACTTCGCAGGTGGAATTTAACTTCGCTGCATCTCTGCTTATGATGTGGCGGAGATAGGAGATCACACAAGAGAAATACATTAACTATAATTTTGAGTATGAGGTGCAACTTCAGAGTCCTAAAACACTGAGCTGAATATGTGTAGTGTTCAACATATGCACTCCTTACAGTGCAGTTGGCAATGGTGCAAGCCTTTATTAATTCATTGAGAACAAAAATGAACTCAGATTTAATTATTTCAAGAAAAACTGCACATATGTGAACAGGAGGCGATGCAATGTTTTCAGTTTATGTTGTCCTGCTGAGCCACGCTGGCAACTTATGATTCACCTTGGAATTTCTATTTTCACAATACAGCAGCCCTGGAGATGAACATATCTGAACTATGAGACATTGCCTAATCACACCCCCCTAAAGCATTTGATAAGCCACAGCTGACAAAATCAACAACACACTCATAAAAGGAGTAAATAAAACTCTGAAATACAGCATTTTATGTGAATAATGAAAGACACTTCAGAGATAACTGAAACATGCATATTTATTTTATTTATATTCATGCTTTTTCCCCACAATGGACTGCCTGTGTGAATTTTTTTTTAATATTTAAACTCTGCCTATGGTGCAGTAAACAGTCTTCATTTTGTGCTACCACTTGTATACTACACATTAAACTGAGCCTGTTGTGGATTTCGGATGGGAGGGGGTATTTGTAAGCTATGAATAATCCTTGAGTGCATGATAGCACTAAAAATCAATACAGAATAACACTCACAAAACTGATTCAGCTACTAGCCTAATAAACTGATTAAAAAAAGATGTACATCATCTGGAACTGATAGTGGGGGTGTTGATAAAGTCATTGAAGCCATAATACTGATCTCTCCCATCCTGTGAGAAACACTTGGTAAAGTTATGCCAGTCATATCTGAAAAGAATAATAGCTGCACCACAGATCAAACCTCTAGTGCTGCAGTTTGCACTTACAGCTTCAAATGTATGACCTTGTGTGGTAGAGAATGCTCTGTCTAAATAATGTGATTCCCATTCTGTCCCCCATCAACCAGGTTGGTTAGGCTCATGCAATTACTCTTGCAGCTCTTGAGCAGCAAAGATTGGGCTCCAGAAAAGTTTGCTGTGGTGTAGACAGGTAGTACCAAGTAAGGAGATGTACATGATACCTTGGTGCAGCTGAGGCTAATCATGGTTCATGTTGCTTGGGGCTCCAGGCTGCATCTTCCACTGAAGATAAGGGTAGCTGCTGTGGTGGATGATCCATGCTGGTCTGTGAGATTGCACCAGGGCTCAAACTGGAAAATGGGATTGGAGAATCCCCTCATGAAGGAGGAACAGAGGTAGTTTGTGGGGTATATTAAAACAGGCAGTATCTTCTGAACTTTAGGCATTAATTTAAAACAAGCATTTGTCAATGCAAAACATTTGCTTGCATGTATGTGCTGTGCAGGTGTTTTCTACTGATGCAGACGTCCTGCACCAAGGGAAGGCTCCATCCAAGGACCCTACACTTCTGTGTGATGACAGATGTGAAGAATTCATGGGGCTGTCTGGTGGGTTGTGGAAGGGCAGGGCCCTGTGGTCTCTGCACTTCCATGTGGTCACAGATACAGATGCACAGGGCAAAGAGTACATCTGTCAGCCAATGTAAAATGCACTCTCCCACCCACAGGTGGAGAGGTGAAGGGCCCTATGCCAAGAGGGCAGTTTTCTTCACTGTATGGTACCCAGACCCAACCAGACAACCTGCAGGGGGGTGGCACATAACAGTGCCATTCTCCCACCCTCACCACATCCAGCTGGTCACTAAGCTCACCCCCAAACTCAGATCACAGGTACGGGATCTCAAAGTATGGTCACAGGGCTGAAGTCTAGCACTACACACAATGGTTGTTAAACAATTATTATTTACTCTTAAATTTTAACCCCAACATTTCAAGATATTCATTTTATGATTTGTCTTAAAAAATGACATGTACCATTTATAGTATATTGGCTGAAATGTCATTTTGCACCATAGGTGCGAAAACATCTCGTCCAGGAGTTAAAAAATGACGTGTCATGTGTGTGAGGTAGTATGGAAAAATGGCTATGCTGAAAGTTTGGAGTCAAAATATTGAAAAATTGCAAAGTTATGAATGACTGTTGAAGTACTGTTATGTTCAGTTATAACCTGGGCATTTTACCATATTTGTACACCAAATTTTCAGTATAGCCTTCTTGTTACCCCACCTCATGAACCTTGTAGGTAAAAATTTTCAAATCCCTGCCAAAACATCATTCTGTGCCACCAAATCATCATTCCATGCCACAGGGTGAAAACACATTTTGAACAGGATTTGAAAAATTATACAGAATCCAAACAAAAGTGATCCAAGAACCACAGCAACAGCAATTTCAACAACCAATGTTGTGATTTATTTCCACCACTGTGAGCCCCTGATGCCTCATTTATAAGCTTTCTAGGAGGCATGAATCTTACAAGGATTAACAATGTAATTTATACATCAATGGCATGACATCACAGTGACGCAATTTGAGTAATACACCAATCAAAAAGGTTTAAACAAAAATAATTAATAAAAAATGCCATATCTTAATTCACTTTGGTTTGCTATTCATAATTACTTCAGTGAGCACAGTGAAATTGCTAAAAAAAGAGGGAGGTGGTAGCCTATGAGTCACTTGGCTATGCAAAAAAACCTTATGGCACTAATTAATACAAATTTTGTTTATGTTACCGGTGTCTCCTAAAGAGGGATATGTTATATAGTAACTAGACTTAAGATAGTTAAATGCCTAAGTTGAATAGCTCTGAAGGCTTACACATAATACAATTCTAGCTTGAAGAAGTATCTATGAAAGAAACTTAAACAGAATAAACAAACCAGAATAGAAATTTAAATGAAGGAAAGATTTCCAGGCCATTGGTTCAGTTTTCAGTGGAAATAATTCCTGGACACATTGCATCAGAAATATCAGGGAGGCAGTTACATTCTACAAAAATAAACTTAAAATGACAATCATTAAATTAACGAAATTGCTTATAGACCAATAAGACTGTAACCTATTTATTTGAGGGGGAAAAACAGAAGCAAGGACATTAAGGGGGCAATAGATTGGTGGAGTAGGAATTAAATGAGGTTGGGGAAGGGTTTAAAGAAAGAAAAGGGGGTGGAAAAAAGAGAAAGGGCATCAAGTCAAGGATGAAGTTTGAAAAAGGATACAAGTGCAACAGGGTGGGGGCTGCAGCAACTCTCATTTTGATTTGATTTCTCTTTTGCCACTCTTGGAATGCATTTTTTGTGATGGGAGGTTGAGCGGTTATGTCCCATGTTCAAACAACTATGTATTTGAACTGTGACTCACATACACAAAATATTGTAAACTTAGCAAAACTAATACAAACAAACATAAAAAAACATAACATTGTTCTGTCAGTTCATTCAGTACATTTTGATTGAACAAGCCAGCTGTTCATTGCTGCGTCTTGTGGCAACATAAGTAACAGAAAAAACAGTAAAACAACAAAGGAGCAAACTGAATGAAAGTTATGTTTTACCTATGTGAATGAGTACAGTGTGACTTTTATTCACAGTTTTTAACACAACTTTTGTGTTCCAGTGTAAGCATTCACTCAAGGAGCTTGAGGACGACTCACACCTGCTGACTAGTGCTATTTTATCAGAATGTTTTTTTCTTTAATGTGCTCCCACAGACACAGAGGAATTGATTAGTACAGCACAGTAATAATGTTTCCTGTTAATAAACATAAACTGCATCCTAAGAAGTCACTGGCTGTGTCAAAACTTGAAGCTGCAGACTACAGCTATTTTATTAGAATGTTTTCTTTCTTTTAATGCATTCAAATGAATTTCTCAGTAAAATTGTCAGGGCAAATTGAAGAGACAAGAGGGATCCAAAATCCATGCAAATATCCATGAAAATCACACCATAGGAGAATTGTTTCTTGCTCTACTGACTACTTTTATATCTCACTGTAAGTGCATACATACATGGTCTGATATTTATAAAGTGAATGCACCTTATTCTCAGGGTTAACAATCTAGTTCTGCTGTTATATGGCAATTAAGTCAATATTTCTCTTTATCTATTCTGTTTTAAATCATAAGAATAACAAAAGTCATTAAAACTAGTATCCTGTCTGAAGGGAATGGTGCTACTATCAGTTGTAGGATGAATGAGTTTATGACCTACAGGAACTTAGGAAGCTTGTCTTACTATTCTGACTGTTTGTTTATGGCAGTGATGTTGCAAAATATGATTGTGCATGCTATTGAGTGCTGTGAAGATAATGCTCACTCTGATGAGTTGTATCACACAGTGTATGTCTTATTTATCTATTTACTTATTTACTTATATTCAAAAATTGTTGATCAGGACTGGAATGCTGAGCTAAAACTCGTTTCATGGTACAACATGAAAAAAGGAGGGTACAAAAGGGGGAGTCTGCTGGATTGTGGTTTTATGGCAGGCTACAACCAACGTGATGCAAGCACCTACTGCATGTAAGAGGTAAAGCTACATAGAAACATAGAATTTGACGGCAGATAAGGACTGCTTGGCCAACCCAGTCTGCCCATTTCCCTACCTACTGGATAAGCTGCAGATCCTAGTTAACCAGCAGCCTACTTCTTCTTACCCCAACCCCCTAGAATTGCCTTATGACTGTCCCATGCATGCTTGAATTCCACCACTGTTTTTGACTCCACAACCTCTCCGGAAGGCGCTCCATGCATCCACAACCTCTCTGTGAAAAAATACTCCTTAAATTACCTCTGAGCTGCCCCTCTATCTTCAAATTGTGCCCTCTTGTTCTTGCACACCTCTTTTTTGAAAGATGCTACCCTCTTGACTTTGTTGATTCCTTGAGGTACTTGAATGTTTCTATCATGTCCCCCTCTCCTCCTTTCCTCGAGGCTATACATATTAAGCTCCCTTAAGTCTCTCTTCATGTCTTCCGGTGCAGACCCTGCACCATTTTAGTTGCACCCTCTAGACAGCTTCCATCCTGTCTATGTCTTTATGGAGATTGGGTCTCCAGAACTGCACACAATACTCCAGATGGGGTCTCACCAGCTGTCTGTACAGAGGATAATAACTTCCTGTTTTCTACTGGTGATGCTCTCCCTATGCATCCCAGTATCCCCCAGCCCTCCTTGCTGCCTCTCACATTGCTTGCCCACCTTTAGGTCATCTGATACTACCCCCAGGTCCCTTTCCATTTTGTTGTTGTTGTTAGTATCTCACCCCCATTGTGTACTCTTCCCTGGGTTTTTGTTTCCCAGGTGCATTACCTTGCACTTCTTAGCATTGAGTCTAAGCTGTCATACATTTGACCATTCCTCTAACCTTGCCAAGTCCCTTCTCATCCTTTCCACCCCACCCTGTGCATCAACTCTGTTGCAGATCTTTGTGTCATCTGCAAAGAGACATACTTTTCCTTCCAGTCCTTCTGCAATGTTGCTTATAAAGACATTGAAGAGGACTGGTCCTAATACTGAACCCTGCAGTACCCCACTAGTAACCCTCCTTTCTTCTGAGTGGACTCCATTTACTATTACTCTCTGTGTCCTATTCTCCAGCCAATTCTTTACCCAGGCTGTCATCTTGGGACCCACTCCCAGGCTGGCTAACTTGTATATTAATCTTTGTGTGGGACTGTGTCAAATGCCTTGCTAAAGTCTAGGTAGGCCATGTCCACAGCCCTCCCTGATCTACTACTTTGGTCACCCAGTCAAAGAAATCTATCAGATTCGTCTGGCATGACCTTCCCGCTATGAATCCATGCTGCCTAGGGTCCTGTGCCCTCTGGCCTCTAGATACTGACAATTCTTTCCTTCAGAAGTGATTCCATCATTTTCCTATCACTGAGGTTAAACTAACAGGTCTGTAGTTTCCTGCTTCTGCCTTTCTCCCACTTTGTGAAGGGAATCACATCTGCCCTCCTCCAGTCCTCGGTACCACCCCATCCTCCCATGATTTGTTAAAGAGGGTAGTCAGTGGTGTCACTAGTTCTACCCTTAGCTCTTTTAGAATTCTGGGATGAATCCCATCAGGCCCCATTGCTTTGTCCACCTTCAGTTTTAAGAGTTCTTTCAGAACCCTTTCTTTTGTAAATGGGCTGGTATCAACTTGTATCCAGAGTGTTTCTACTGTTTGTTTTATGTACCTCCCTCTTCATTTGTAAATACTGAGCAAAATATTTGTTTAGTATCTCTGCCTTTTCACAGTCTCCCTCTGCCCACCCTCCCTCCCTTTTAAGCCTCACCATCCCTCCTTGGTCTTACTTGCTCCTGATGTACCTATAAAAGGTTTTATCTCCCTTCTTAACTGAGTTGGCTATCTTTTCCTTGGTTTGGGCATTTGCTCTCCTGACTGCCTTCCCAGCCTCCTTTTGCTTTAACTGATACAGTTCTCTGTCCTGCTCCTTCTGCGTTTCCTTGTACTTCCTGAATGCTTTCTTTTTCTCTTGAACCTTCACTGCCACTTCCTTTGAGAACCATAGTGGTTTCTTGCATCGTTTTGTTTTGTTAATTTGCTTCACACAAAGGCTTGTTACCTCTGTGATGGCAGTTTTTATTATTCCCCATTGTTCTTCCACCCCTCCTTCCTGCCCATTTGCTAGTGCAATCCTTAGGCACTCACCCATTTTGCAAAGTCAGCCCTCTAAAGTCCAGTACTTTTGTCTTTGTATGGCTTGACTCTATTGCTGTGTTTATTGTGAACCATACTGTTCGATGGTCACTAGTTCCCAGATGGCTACCCACTTCTACATCTGTGATCCTCTCCATCTCCATTTGAAAGAATCAAGTCTAATATTGCTCCCTCTCGAGTGGGCTCCAGTACTAGTTGTCTAAGGCATGCCCCCTGTAGGGCATCTAGAATAACTGCACTCTTCGAAGTGGCAGCTGCAACTGTACTCCAGTTAACATCTGGCATATTCAGATCACCCATCAGCTATATCTCCCCTTTTTCTGCCATTCTAAGTATACTTTCTATCATTTCCTTAGCAGCTAGCAGTAATATTAGTGGTGAAAAAACTCTGTCAACATATGTTGCTTGAATAAATCCTTAGCATTGAAGTTGATGTGATTCTTGGTAATTTGGCTGAAGATCATGTGAACGAACATCACTACTGCTTGTCAGTTCATGTCACTATAGATGAGTACTTCAAAATATCCTTTGGTTATGTAGTACTGCTTGAATTAATCCCTAATTGAGTGAAACAACAACAGAAGGGGGCACTCACTTTATTTTAATTTTCACTTCAGTGGATATTGCCAACTAAACAGTAAAATACCAGCCAACAAGGTGTGGACTGGAACTGTGATGTGCTTTATTTTATTTTGTTAGCTTTGTATATGAATTTTCAGTCCAGTTCTTATTATGCCTGATAACCCATGTTTTCCAAGCTGCAGTCAGTCCTTGCAGAGAAGGTTTCACATTGAGGGAACTCGGCCCGATTCCAAAAGCATTCCATCAGATGCAAGGTGCTTGTGCCAAACAGCAAAGAAGCAAGTCACATCTTGCATCCTCCTTTGTGGCTTTCCCTATTCTGGAACATGGGCTATGCAGGTCAGGGAAGCCGCTGCACCAAATGGGCAGTGCTCCACCCTTGTGACCTGCAGTGGGGTATGCCAGGTCACAAGGAGGCTTGTACCATGGTGGGACACACATTTCTGATAATGAAAGCCCTGTCATGGCCGTCGCAAGGGGTGCCACTTAGACTGGCCAGGAGGTGGTCTAAACGCCTTATGACTGAGTGGGACACTGTTTTCAGGTGGGGTCCATGGGCAGCAGAGGTACAGAGGGGCATAGGGAGGGTTGGTGTGGCAGCCAGGATGTAAGGGAGTGCTTTGGCACGCAGGGAGTGCATATGCCACCATATATATAGGTCATAGGCATATGCACCCTGCAGGCTGCTGAACCAATACCCGACCTCCCTGCTGGCACACCAAACTACTCTATGTCCCCTCCTACCCCTTCACTCCCCTCTGGGCATGTGTATACCCTTCCTTGCTACCACCACCAGTGCTGCCCATCCTATATGTGCTGGCAGGAGGGGTACCAGATCCTTGCAACTTGCCACTGCTGAGCAGCTGGTTGGGGGCTGTATTACACTAGTGGCAGTCCTGGAGAGTTTGGCACAGGGACCATGCTTTTTTTGGAATATGGCACAGGGTTCCTGGCCCACTCAGTACTGATACAGCCCTTGGAGTGGCGTAATTTGCATCACTCCAAGGGCTCCTTTCGGAATCAGGCCCATACTGATTCTAGCTGTTCTGATACTTGGGACCGGTCTGTTATCAATTGGCTAATATTAAACAGTAGAGATATAGAAAAGTTATAATAGGAGGATTTTCCAGTATTTTTAAAGCTGTGTTTGATTAGTTTCACCTTCACAGATTCAGAGGTTCCTATTAGTACAGCACATTATTTACTATTCCCGCTAATTAAATGTTCAGCCTAAGCAGTCAGTGATTAGGGCAGGACTCAAATCTGCTGACCAGCAGTATTTTAAGAATTTTTTTTTCTTTTAATGCCCCCCACCGACAGAGGGGAATTTAATAGAGCAAAATGATAACTTTTCCAGCTAATGAATTTTGCAGCATAAGTAGTCAGTAGCAGGACTCCAACCTGCTGCCTAGTGTTATTTTGTTAGAATAATGTTTTTCTTTTAAAGCAATCAAATTCATTTCTCAGTGAAATTCTCAGGGTGTATATAGCACATTTTTGTGGCAATGCCTTTTATTAACTGAAAAATCTTTGTACAAGCTTTTGAGATCTCTCCGTTACATACAGTAGCTACATAGATGCATAGACAGTGTCGGCAGATAAGGGCCTATGGCCCACCCAGTCTGCCCATTTGAGCTTGTAAGTTCACTTTATGTTTTCCTAGTTGCCCCTTACCCCTGACCTCCAGAATTCCTTTATGTCTATCCCATACATTCTTAAATCCTGTGATTGTTTCAGCCCCCACCACTTCCTCTGGCAGGGTGTTCCACTTGTCCACCACCCGTTCTGTGAAAAGATTCTTCCTCATGTTTCCTCTGAATCGTCCTCCCTCCAACTTCATCCCATGCCCTCTAGTCCCGAACATCTTTTTCACATAAAAATAGTGTACTCCTGCACCCTATTCCTCCCTGTAAGATGCTTGTATGTCTCTATCATATCTCCTCTCTCCCTCCTCTCCTCCAGGGAGTACATATTCAAGTCCTTCAACCTGTCCTCATAGGACTTGTGATGCAATCCATGTACCATCTTTGTTGCCCACCTCTGAACCTTCTCTACCCTGTCTATGTCCTTACGCAGGTAAGGTCTCCAGAACTGTGAATTGTACTCCAGGTAGGGTCTCACTAGTGTTTTGTATAGTGGTATTATGACCTCCATTTTCCTGCTGGTGATGCCCCTGTCTATGCATCCCAGCATCCTATTTGCTTTACCTGATGCCTTTTCACACTGTTTCCCTACCTTGAGATCATCAGAGATGATAACCCCAAGATCCCTTTCCTGCTTTGTGCATGCTATATCCTCATCCCCCAACTGATATATTGTGCCAGGGTTTTTGTGCCCCATATGCATTATCTTGCACTTCTTTGCACTGAATTTCAGCTGCCAAACCCCTGGCCATTCTTCAAGTTTCTGCAGGACCCTTCTCATTCTGTCTACACCCTCTGGTGTGTCTACTCTGTTACAGAGTAACAGTTCACTTCATCAGGCACAGAGAAAACTGCACATTTGCACCAGAGAAAACTGAATGTTTTCTCTGCACCTCATAAAGGTACCTGAGGGGTCTTGAAGGCTTGTGTAAAAATTATTCAGTTAGTTTAATAAAAGATATCACCACAAAAAAAGTGTACTAGATTTCCCTGAGACTAATAAGGCACAAGTGCCCAGTACCACAGGGTATCTGTCTATCTGTCTGTCTATCTGTCTGTCTGTCTGTCTGTCTATCTATCTATCTATCTATCTATCTATCTATCTATCTATCTATCTCTCTCCATCCATCTACCTATCTATATGTCCATCTATCTATCTATCTATCTGTACTGACATTTTTTAAAAGACTCAGAAGCATTATAATTGGCTGTAATTCCACCATATTATTGAATCTGTGCTTCTATACATATTAGCTTTATGAGCAGCACATCCCAGTCCCATTTCCATGCCCTCCCACATGCACAGCTTCTTAGTAACACTGTTGCCTAGGTCACCAGAACTGGCTGGAAGTTAATGCTGCAATGAGAACATTATGATTTTATAATAGCCTTGCAGAGTTGTCCAACTTCTTCCTACAGCAAACAGACAGCCAGCACAGGGAGTTATCAAATAAAGACTAGTAACTTTAGCAAAGTTAAATTTCATGAAAGCATCCTTTTACATATTAATGAACATAATTAAGGTTAGTGTGTTTGCCTCATTTTATTATAGCTGTGGGCGGAGCCTACAGCCATTTTGCATCTGGTCTAAAAATCAGCAGACTGTGGCACACTTCCATTGGAATTTCGGAAGTATCCTTCCAAATCTCCAATGGAGCTTAAAACACTTCTCCACGGTCACTCGCTGCAGAACTCAGTGGAACTATTTTGTACACTAGTTCCACATTTCGGAGCATAACTGTGCATGCATGTCATGTGCATGTGCAGTTCTGTCAGCACTGCCCTCTTGGGAATGGCATTATGCCATTCAATGCAACTGCACATGTGTGAGTGCCACTGTTAGGAGGTCTAAATCTCACTTTCAGGTTCTTGACAATATTGGGAATGCAAGTAATCACAGACAAATTGCATTAGAGCAATAAACAAGTTTATTACTACCAAAAGGATAAATCACAGTTGCCCTAAGCAGTTCTTACCAATACGAACTGGGAGCCAGTGCTAAGCATTCTCTATATCTCAAGGTTTCTCTGTGTCTCTTCGGGTCTCTCCTGAGGTCACCGAGGTATAATGCTTGTGCATTACGTTATATACCTATGATAATTACTATAGTTACTGTAAGATAGAAACATTTCTAGTTACAGAGATGAGCCCTATTGGCTAAATTAGAGGTGGATCCATGGTCCAAGATAACATTATACAATTCTGTAAAGTCATCAGTTTGAGAACAAAAGAGTTCTTATACAGAGTCTTACATAACTCAGTGTAGTAGTACACATCACCAAAAGGTAGCAATGCCATCTTACATATTATTGTATAAGTTCAGTTATGATGTAATATGATTAATGTAATTTAATTAATTAATGTAAAGAGTAACTGGTTTGGACTTAATGGACCTCACTGTAAATGAGCCCTGGCTCAGTGATGATATCCATATTCATTTTTTGTATGAATAAAAATCTTACCTACCTATTTACCTACCTACCTACCATATTATAATTACTCCAAGGACACAGGTGTCTTGGCATCTTACAAGTAAGAAATACACAGAAAAATACAAAGCAGAATATATATATTAGCAAGCAAAGCGTATTACAACAATATGCATTCACATTCTGTCATCTACTCTTGTACGGTATATGCCCTTATCCCTATATGTTAGAATAACATGTGCTTAAGTGCTAGCTGTCTATGGTGTACCTCTGGGGGTATCAACTAGGGTGCATGGACCTCGTGTAACACACACATGCACAGTTGTGTCAGTGGTGCCAATTCCTTAGTAAATTTTAAGTTTGCCACAGCTGTATTGGCTCTGGCTAGCACTTGTTATTGCAGGAGTGCAGTCCCCACCAAATACACCATCCACGATTAATATGGGCAAATGGTTACTGCGGTCATTTAGACAAAACCGTTTGTGCAGCACATAAACTTTCACATTAAAATCCAAGGATATAGTGATTGTTATGCACCATTTATTTCAAGCAAATTTCAGGCACTTCATGGCACGTAATGGTGATCTCTTTACAAGTTTCACAGTTAATTAAGTACTTTTTAATTACTTATTAAGGATGCGATTTCACAGGTACAGTACTTAAATGATTAATTGCTGATTGCTACGTGTTGCGACTTGTTATTTAATTACTTACCCTGTGCTTCTGTACAGACCACACTGAGCACAGCACAGTTTGAACATCCCCAAATGCTGCAAAGGATAGCATCTAAAAGCAAAGCTTTGAGCCTGTCTGAAAAGATAGAGCAGCTGAGTAAGATGTCTGAGTTGCCCAAAATGAGTTAGCAGGAGCTTGCTGTCCAAATAGGCCTCCCTAAACCCATGGTCACTGACCTGCAGAAGCAACAAGACTAGCTTATGGTGGAGTGGCACCAGAACTCTAACTCAGGTCAGAAGAGAAAATGAGAGGGCAAAGATGGAGAGATCAAGGATGCCCTGCTATGGTGGTTCCAAATTGCTCAGGGCAGAGATGCTTTCATTAGTGGATCCATTTTAATGCAAAAAGCAAAGCAGCTAGCAGAGGCAAAAAACTTAACGTTGACTCTGCTAGTGCTGACCGGTGACTATCTAGTGTCTTAAAACATAGAAACATAGACTTTGATGGCAGATAAGGACTGCTTGGCCCTTCTAGTCTGCCCATTTCCCTACCTACAGGATAGGCCACAGGTCCTAGTTAACCAACAGCCTATTGCTTCCTACCCCCCACAAGAATTGCCTTATGTCTGTCCCATGTATTCTTGAATTCTCCCACAGTTTTAGACCCCACAACCTCCTCAGGAAGGCTGTTCCATGCATCCACTACCCTATCTGTGAAATAATACTTCCTCACATTGCCCCTGAACCGCCCCCATCTTTAAATTGTGTCCCCTTGTTCTTGCACATCTCTTTTTCTGAAAGATGCTACCCTCTTGGACTTTGTTGATTCCACTGAGGTACTTAAAAGTTTCTAGCATGTCCCCTCTCCCTTCTTTCCTCAAGGGTATACATATTAAGCTCCTTTAGTCTCTCCTCATACGGCTTCTCTTGCAGACCCTGCACCATTTTAGTTGCCCTCTTCTGGACTGCCTCCATCCTGTCTATGTCCTTGCGGAGATGGGGTCTCCAGAACTGGAAGCAGTAGTCCAGATGGGGTCTCACCAACTGTCTGTACAGAGGAATAACAACTTCCTGTTTTCTGCTGCTGATGCCTCTCCCTATGCATCCCAATATACCTCCAGCCCTCCCTACTGCCTTATCACATTCTTGCTAACCTTAAGGTCATCTGATAAGATTACCCCCAGATCCTTTCCCTTTTTTATTGTTGTTACTACCCCCCCCCCATTGTGTATTCTTCCCCTGGGTTCTTGTTTCCCAGGTGCATTATTTTGCACTTCTTTGCATTGAATCCTAGCTGCCATGAGACTGGGCTGTTTTTTCAATGTGTCGGCTTCGGGTCATTGGCTTTTAAAACAGAGACTGTCCAGGGACAAAAGAGGGCAAAATAATGAATTTCAGTGCTTGCATGTTGTAGTATGGATGGGACAGAGAAATGTGACCTGGTTCTTGTTGGCAAGTCTAAGTCACCTAGATGTTTTTGAGGCATAAATCACTTGCCAGTTGTGTACAGGGCAAACAGAACCTCATGGATGACAGCAGAAGTCTTTACGGATTGGTTGCAAAAGTGGGACCGAAAACTCCCTGGTTGGAAAATTTCCCTTCTGCTGGGCAGTTTCTCTGGGCACCCCAACTTGACTGGCCTGTGAAACATCAATCTGATTTTTCTTACCCTGACACCACCTGTCTCATCCAGCCCCTTGATCAGGGGATCATTTATTGCATGAAACAGTATGATGTGAGGGCGCTGGTCAGACCTGGACACCAGTCCTGATTTAAATGTCCTACATTACGCTACAAAGTTAACTTAGCTTGATGCTGTGCGAATACTGAAGCAGGCTTGGGACTCTGTGTCTCAACTTACCATCCAACGCTGCTTCAGAAAAAGTGAATTCAATGCTGTTGCTGATTTTGAGACCCATTTGCGGTGGATGAAGAAGAGGAACAAGACATTTTACCTGCTCCTAATGGAACGTCTCCAGAAGAGTTTGCGGGAGTCTGTCACCTTAGTGACAATGAAGGGCAACCATGCACAGATGATGACATAGGTGAGGTTGGGAACTCACTACACACAGGCACAGACATCAAGGAGGATGAAGAGGAGCAAGACCAGGAAAACAGCCAGGAAGAAACAATAGTGACACCAGAGGACATGGGATCAGTGATTTTGACTCTCTGAAGAGTGATGGAGCGGCATCCTTCCATTGAACCAGACTGGGATACCCTAACAAAAGCTGAGTAGGTTTGGCATCCCTACTATCTGACACAGAAGGTGCAGACAAAGATTATTGAGTTTTTCCCTAACAAGTAGGACACAACTAAAAGTTTCTGAATATATCAGTAAAGCACTGTAAACACTTGTTTTTTGGGGGGTGATTATGTCATTAATATGATTTTGCAAATGCAGTTTCATTATTAATTATTATTAATTTCACTACAGTATTCATTAGCATTTGCTTTTTTTTGTTGTTTAAATAAAGTATAGCTTTTTATGATCACATCATATTTGCACTCTTGCTATTTTGACCATTAGCCCTTTCACACAAAATTCTGCTTTACTGTCCACTGCATATAACAAGCATTATAACCAAACAGAGAAGTGCCCATTATAAGTAGTGGGGACTGTAACTTTGTAATAAACTGACACTGACTCTGACTCAGATTACAGCTTAGTTGGCTTCTGATTATCGCATTCCACTTTGTTATATTCAATGGTTAAATCAGAACTGTTTAGGTTGGGGAACTCTCATATCTACATTTCTAAGTGCTGGAACTGTCATCTCTAGGTATTGGAACTCTCCTATATTAGTCAGTGGAGAAAGATTATAGAGGTGGTGGAGCAGTCATATGATTTTCTAAGAAGTGGTGGAAATGAGTTCCAGTGGGCTCCTGCCCAGTTTAACTTCTCATTATAATTAAGAAAAAAACATACTTTTTAGATGGGATGGCTCCTAAGAATGTTTCTGTTGTCTCTTGTAGCAGATATTGTGGCACCTATAATAAAGCAATAGGCAATACCCGGGAGGCCACAAGCTGAATATATGGTGATGACACAATCTGTGTAACAAATAAAGTAAGAATACCCTTTTTAAAAAACATTATGGTTTACAAAAAAACTGGAAGCAAAGTGTTTCTTATTTTGATTACAAGGGAATATTTCTGTTATGTTATATTTAGGAATCAAGCCTGATTGTAATCCAGTGAGCTATACTAAGAAAGCTAAAAGGTAAAAACAATAAAGGCAATATTGATATGAACTCAGTTTTTGTGATAAAAGTTGATTAATTATGGACTGTAATTTTTCGGCTTAGTAAAGTGAACTATAGTACACCTAATAGTGCAGTTCTCTGGATGTATGGATACTGGTGCTGATATTTAGAACATAAATTATGGAGACAAATTATGAGAAATATGTATAAAAATAATATGGTGAAGGTTGAATCTTTCTTCTTAATGTGGCATTTGGTTCCTTATTAGGAGATATGAGTTCAATAGAAGCACAATGTCCCTAGCTTTGTTGAATCACAAAGGATAATAAAATAATGATGCTAGGGTACAATGTGCAGAGTATATGAAAGTTAACTTGAATGAATTTTTAGTGTTTTTCAGTGGACTGCATTGATGATTCAAAGACTGCATTTTATGATGGTGGCTTTACACTGGTTTATTAACAAACAGGTGAAAAGGTGATACTTCAGCATAATTGTTTGAAAGTTTTTTTTATTCTTTTAGCAGAAACTTACAACTCTGATAAAATTACATAGTCATGAAACATGAATAAACATGGTAAAAGAAAAAATAAAGTGAATTATACAATGGCAAGAAAATATCCTGGACTCTGATTGGTCTGTCTCGGACTGGCCCCATGATGTTATCCCAATACAACATCATGGGTCCCGTCTCAGCCTCACTGTGAACCTGCAGATGATGATATGGCCATGGAGTGTGCTCCTTTTTTTGCATCTCTTCTTAAGAAACAAAAATATTTTTCCACACTAAAAAACATTCTTTAAATTTATTTTTTTATTTTACATATAACAACGAGCCATTGTATAATAGCATCAATGCCCTCCAGGGTGTGTGTCTTTTGGGATAACATCATGCCTCAGTTATTGGACGCACTCGGTCTACAGCCTCATACCCAACCACCTGAGGCATGATGTTATCCCAGCACGACACACACCCTGTTGGGCATTATTGCTTAATTTTTAAGCATATATCAGTTGAATCTGTTCTGTTTTCACCTTCAGAGTTTTTCACCCTGTAATTAAGAAAATGGTCCATTGCCAATCTGCCCCACACCCCCACCCACCCCACTCAGCATCCAGCACCCTCACACACCCACACACACACACACACCTCACTCACCTAAAACTGACGCATGGCATAAATCTGTATATCCACTCTCTGATCAAAAAGACATCTTGCTACTGGAGCTGAAGACAATGATATGAGAAAACAAGCTAATTCTGTTAAATATGTTTCAATGAGTTTTGAACTTGTATCCATAATTTTGTCATTTTCAATATGTTTATGCCAAAGTTTAAACATAGCCTTGTAAGGACCGTACCTCATGAGCAAGATAGATAACATTATTGAAATTCTTCCCCAAAGGTGATTTACTGGGCACAATTGAAAATTACCTTTTGGGTGAGATTTGAACATTTTCATCTGCTAGGCTCATGAAGTGGGAGTCATGAGAAATCTCTGTTGAAACTGTGGTGGAAAAATATTGTTAAATGACCATGTTATGAGTGAACATTGAAATATTTCAGTATTCATGTACAGCATTGCTAATTTTCCATATTTTTCCACCAAACTTTTAATTTGGCCTTGTTGGACCCCACCTCATGAACGAGGTAGGTAAAATGTTTTAAAGTCGGATTAAAAGGTGGTTTCACAGTTGTTCTGTGAAATCATGTTTCATACGGGATTTGAATATTTTCACAAACCTGGTTCATGAGGTGGGGTCATAAGAAGACTATGTTGAAGATTTGATGTAAAAATATAATAAAATGTCCAAGTTATGAGTGAACATTGAATTGTTTCAACATTCATGCATAACTTTGCAAATTTTCAATAGCTTCACTACAAACTTCCAATTTAGCCATTTTTTACACCACTTCATAAACATGACAGATTTCTTATTTCAAATCCTGGATGAGATGTGTTTTCACGCTTTATTTATTTATTTATTTATTGAAAAGTTTCACCAGGAAAGGCACATTGAACTATAAAACATTTCTTGTCTCATGGAGCATCCTGGGAGAAGGGGAAAATGGGAGTACAGTAATCAAAAACACATTTTCATGCAGTATTATAGAATAGTATATATATATATATATATATATATATATATATATATGAAATGGTGTGGTAAAATCATAAAAATCCCAGTGATACAATTGGCCAAAACACATCACATGACCGTGCATTATTTCCCAACGACCGCACACCTTCCACTCGACCGCACGCCTGAACTACTTTCCACTCCTCAAAACCTCTTCACCAGCAGCAAGACCACTCCACACCTGGTGCAGCTAGACACCCACACTAACACACATGTGCAACTGACACCCACACCCATAAATAAATATACCAGTAGTAGCACCACACTGTAGAAACAGATCTGTTCATCCTACCATTAATGTTTACTGAAAATTTAATTTAAAAATCAAATCCTGCCTGCCATGTTTACAGTGTCACACTGTACAGCCACTTTTATTACTATAACCACTGTGACCACTCTGACTAACAGAAACCTAACTCTATATAAAAACTATAACATACATTCCTTGTATTCTTCTTCATTTATTTAAAAGATGCCTTCCACCACAATACCGCGATCCTGCAGTACTTCACTATTGAATAGGATATGAGTGGTGTTATTTTAGTGAGAAGTTAGAGATGGGTGAATCAGGGTGATCGTTTTTTTTATTTTTGTGCCAGTTTTCCTAATATAGTTCCATAGCGATGCAGCCAGGACAACCGACCGACTGTTTAGAACGAGACAGAAGCAGAGTGCTGCCATAGCAACACCCGCCTCGGCCTGCTCACGCTTCTAAAATTACAGACTCCACTGATCCATCCTCGCTGCTTCCGCATCCATATGGAACTAATATTACAGAAAACCGCACAAAATAATAAAAGGCAGTCACTTTTTCTGATTTTTAAACACACCACGCCTTACTTTGACCTAGTAACAGCTTCTCACTTCTAAATGAGCAACGCCGGTCACGCCACATTTGGGCAATTAAAGTGACACTGCTTTACAGAAATACTTTTTTTCACACCAAAATGACTACATAAAGTTAAAATCATTTACAAATACAGTTTTCACACCAAAAGTGTCACCTCTGCCAACATATCATTTAATTACTAACATCAACAGAAGGACTACTTCCCCCAAAAAATCTATAGCCATTTTATAAGATAGATATACCACTCTGAGGTGTCTTGGCGCTCTGATATCTGAATGCCTTGTGTGGTTGGCGCTCGCCGCCTGCGGCCTCGTGCGCACAATGCACACCAAAGCGTGTATATCAGAGCGCCGATCACAGACACCTCAGAGTGGTATATCTATTATATATATAATATATATATATATATATATATATTTTATGATAGCATGGTAGTGCTACCGAGCACCCCATTTAAGGTTAAATGGTGAAACTTTGCACCTTAATGACTTTGCCACCGTTCAATGGATTTGCCTGAAATTTAGCAGGCAAGGGGCATAACCATAGCTCTTCAGGTATGCCAAATGGTATACCAGTCTGATATATGGCTGTGGAGTTATTATGCAACATTCATGCATGCAATTATGTTTTTTTGCGCATTCTTTGCTCGCACCTACAGGTTGCATGTTTTGCACGACCAGTTCAAAAACTTCAGGGAAAGTGCTGCCAGGGTCCTCAATGTGCCTTTTGAAGATTTCATGAAAAAATATTGAATGGTTCAAAAGTTATTCAAAAAACAATTTCCCCATTATAGTCAATGGGAAAAGTTAACAAAAAGTTCTACAGTGTCTCAAATGAATTTTTTAGTGTCACAAATGACCCCTGTAGTGTTGTGAGTCAGCCATTTATTTTTCAGGTAGTAGTCACAGAAATGCTTAGCATTTAAATTTGGGACCTACTAGGGACACAATTATTTTTGTGTTCACCTAGTCGGACCCTGAGGATGCTAGTCATATCTATTTGGGGGGTTTAAACACCCCAGAAATATGTTTTTGAAATTTTTGGAAAAAGTAGTGTTGCAAAGTAGTGTCGCACTTATGACACTTTTGTGATTTCATTTGTGAAAGTGTTGTGATTTTCGACATTATTTTGCAACACTATGCCCAAAATAACAGGAATTCTTTGCCACCCTGCTGCAAAACAACAGTTTGGTGTTTTGGGCTAAACTTTGGAGGGCAGAAAGCCAACATCCCATAGATGTGCCTTTTGGTGGTTTGGTGACAAACTATTGCATGGATAGAAAGTTACAGTGCTCCAAAATTGACACTTTTTCCCATAGACTAACATTGCAGCTTCTGCCGCGCCTTTTGGGGCCCGTATCTCAGAAACGGTGTGATATACAGACTTTTCATTGGAAAAATGCTTAGCCCCCCAACTGAGGGCTAAGTACAAAACTAGCCAGGAAAGTCATAATTCATACGAAATTTTAATTTTTTTTCTACTTCGTACAGTTCCTGAGATATAAGCAATTTAGTATTCCAACTCCTCATTTTCTGCTCGGAACCCCATTATTATGCATACATTCTTTGTACTCACTGTGTTTCTCTATGCAGCTGTTGGGGAAAACCAGGGTGTGCGCTCCAGTTACTGTTACACGTAGCGTTTCCACTTGCGTTTCCGTACCCGTTTGAGTTAGTGTTCCCATGTACACCACCATGTGCATTATCCTTTGCATTTCTGTTTGTGCTTGCGTTTGTGTTACTCTTACCATTTGTGTCTACAGTACTATTTCTGTTTGTGTTTCACTTTGCGTCACCATGCGAATTACCATTTGCATTTGCGGCTGCCCTTCCATCTGCATTTGCATTTGTCTTTTGTTTTGCATCATCATTTTTGTTACTGTTACCATTTGTGTTTCCAATTGTGTTCCTGTGCCCGTGCGCATTACGGTTTGCATTTCCATATGCGCTTGCATTTGCATTTGTGTTTCCTTTGTCATTATCGTTGCTGTTACCATTACCATTACCGTTTACAATTGTGGTTCCATGACCGTGCACATTATGGTCTGCGTTTCTGTACGTGCTTGCATTTGCCTTTCCGTTTCTGTTTCCTTTGGCATTATTTTAGCTGTTACTGTTACCATTTGCATTTCCATTTGCACTACCATGACAATGTGTGTTATGGTTTACATTTCTGTATGCAGTTGCGTTTGCCTTTCCTTTTCTGTTTCCTTTGGCATTATTTTTGCTGTTACTGTTACCATTTGTGTTTGCAATTGCAGTACAATGACCGCGTTTCCATACGTGCTTGCTTTTGTCTTTCTGTTTCTGTTCCCTTTGGCATTATTGTTGCTGTAACAGTTAACATTTGTGTTTACAATAGCGGTATCGTGACCATGCGTGTTACCAGTTGCATTTCCGTACATGCTTGTGTCTCCATTTGCTTCACTGTTTACTTTGCACTTGCGTTTCTATTAATGTTTGCGTTACCATTTACCATGTGTGTAACCATTAGTGCTTGGGTTTGCATTGCAGTTACCATTACTATGTCACAAGACATCACGTGATGGGAGCATGGGGTCTGAAGGGCCCACGTTCCAACCACCACATTCTATTCACTATTTATAGTCCTCCTTCTCAAAAAGAAGGGAAATCCATGAAAAAAAAACTCTATTTAATGCATCAGTTAGGATTGTTCCAAAGAGACACAAGTGAGGAAATTTGGTGTTAGGGTTGAAAGCCCCCCTTGCACCCCCCAGCCCAACCTCCCCAACCGGCATTGGGGTGTGCGTTGGGGTCATCTGTCTAACTCTCACCCCATTCTCCTACACCTCAGCTTGTTTACACATGTGATGGGGTAAGAGTTAGCCAGTGACCCCAATGCACACCCGATGCCGTGTTGGGGCGGCTGGTGGATGCAAGGGGCTTTCAACCCTAACACTGAATTTCTTCACTTTTGTCACTTTAGAACAACCCTAACTGATGCATTAAATGGATTTTTTGCCATGAATATATATATATATATATATACACTATATATGTGTATATATATATACATTTTGCTGCGACCAGTCGGCTGTTAACTAAAGGAATCTCACACTCATAGCTGACTGCCACAGCCTGTCACACAGTGTTGCCTGGTCAGCCTGCCTTCCGTGACTCGCACACATGCATAGCAACAATTTCATTTTCTTTTACCTTTTGTTTTGGGGATGGGTGAGCACAGTTCAGCGAGATACATTTTTGTTTGTAGATACCCTGAAAAAAACTGAAGTTTTGTCACTGTGGACTCCACGTAGTGTCCTCTCGCTAAGCGAGAATCCGCCGCCATGTTTTTCAAACTGTTTGGGCTGGAAACGCGCCAATCAGAAGGCACGCTTAAAAGACATGATAAGATAGACTTGTTCTTGCACTGTTCATCTTTGGTGATAATACTATCGTTCAGGTCCTGAACGATAGTATTACGGCTCCTGAATGATAGTATTGTCACTTGGGAGCAGTGGTATTATTGGTTCAGAAACCATACTATTACCAGGATTTTTTTGTATGGCTTCTGATGGTATTAATTAGACAATCCATCTATTAAATATATATATATATATATATATATATATATATATATATATATATATACAATCAACAACACATTTCCAAAGGTAATATAAAACAGAATAGCAACAGAGTAAAAAATCTATACATCAGTTAGTAGCATTAGATAGTCATTGGCAAGACCACTGATTTTCAGTTTTTACTGGAAAACCTGGTAAAATTCTGGAATCAGAGCTGCCTGAACACCAGTAAAAACAAAGATTTCATGTAATCTGGCATTTTATATCAGATCAGTAAATCTACAAAAAACTTGAATTTTTCTTATAATTCCTTCCTGTACTATTTTCAGTTTGCTTTGTTTAATGCTACGTATATTAAGCCTTCTTTTATTGTGATTATTTATGAGCATACTAAAAGAATGATAGCAGAATCCTGGTAAAATCTGGAAATTAAAGTAATAATCACCGGTGCAGTTCTGGAATCTGAAGGCTTGAAAATGGAATTTTATTGTTTTAATCTCCATAAATCAGTGGCCTTGATCACTGGGATTTGATGCAAAAGGAGCAAATTAATAGCACTGCAGACTTAATACATACAGTGCAGACAAGGAAGTGCAATAAAGTACATTGGTTTCTCCTCACGTTTAGTGCTAGGTTGGGAAAGGGTATAGGAAAGCCAGAGAGGAAATTAGGAAGAGTGAGGAACCAGAGGGGAAATTAGGAGCAGCTGCAGGATGAAGATGGAAATGACAGAAAGCATTGAAAAGGGTGTCCAATCTGGTTAAGGATGACTTCGGTGTGGCACTGTAGACTACATCACAGTAGTCAAAGATGAGTAGTATTATTTTCTGGACAATCTCCCTCCTTGCCTGTAGATGTAGGCAGCTTCAGTTCCTGTAAAGGGCATCTAATTTGGGGAACAGCTTTTTCAGGATGGAGCCTATGTGTCCAGTGAAGTTTAGGTGCTGGTCTAGTCAGACCCCAAAATACCTAAAGGAGGAGGTGTCCAGAAAAGGTGTGGAAAGAGGGCAATTTAGTCAGCCTAGAGAGTCTCTGCCTAGTGCCAAAGGTCATGGAGACTATTTTCTTGGCATCGAGGAAAAGCTCATGGGAGCTTAGCCAATGCTGAACTTTCTCAAAGTCATACTGAAATTTGGAAGTGACATCAGTTGTTGACTGACCAGAGTAGAAAAGGACAGGATTGTCAGCATACATATGGATGGAGGATGAGGTGTACACTGATGGGAGATCATTAAGGAATACGGAGAACAGTAGGGAGCCATGGATGGTGCCTTGGGGAATGCCAGTATTACTCTGGAGTGGGGGGAGGTGGAATCAGCAATATTGACTGACTGTGTCCAGCCTGTTAGGTAGGAGCTAAACCAGATTGTGGCTGAATCAGACAGCCAGCAGATCACAGATTATCTATGAGGAGGGGATGGGAGACAGAGTCAAAAGCCTTTGCAAGGTCAATAAAAATCACAGATGTGATTAGACCACTGTCCATACCTGAGAGTAAGGAATCAGTGAGCCTAAGTAAGGAAGTGGTAGTGGAGTGATCTTTCCTAAAACTGGTAGGGAGTGACAAAAGCAGAGTCAGAGAGCTAACATGAGAGTTAGGTGTTCCTGAAGCTTAGTGAGAATAGATAAGAGAGAGAGAGAGAGAGAGACTGGCCAATAGTTCCCAGGCATAGAAGGGTCACCGCCCTTGGGTTGTGGGATATTAGTAAGGCAGAAAGTGGTAAACAAATAATAATAATAATGTTATTTATATAGCGCCTTTCACTATATCAAGGCACTGAACAGATCAATAAAAACTTCAACACACAATACAAACTTCAAAACCATAAAGATTATAAAATACATTCTAAAAGCATCATAAATTACAATAACATTTCACACACTAGACAGTGCATTTAACTTTCCAAGAAGGCCATTCTCCAAAGATAGGTTTTCAACTCCTTCTTAAAAATCTCCACGGAGGAGCATTCCCGTATCCCGTAAAATGGCATGAGTGGAAAGGAAGAGAAGATTGGGGTCAAGACCATCAGGTGAGGAACCCTTAGATGGGTTAAGAGTGAGGAGATCATTTAGATTATGATGAGGTAAGAATGGAGAGAAGGAGAAGAGGTCACTAGGGAGGGTGCTTGGGTGTGAGTTATTGTTCACAGATGTGACTGGTTGAGTAGGAGGAAGAGAATCTAGTGGAATAGTAGCACATGAGATAAAGTAAGAGGTGAATTCAATGGCAAATGTGAGGTGGGCAGACATAAGGGTATTACTGACATAGCTGAGTGAAGTTTGGAATTTAGAGAGGGGATAGAAGAAGAAGTTAATAACGTTCCAAAATTTTGATGGGGTACATACTGTATGTTAGTATCAAAGGTGGATCTAAAGTATTCAGACTTAGCAAGCCTTGTAGCCTTGGAGCAGGCATTTCTGAGGGCTCGGTATCTGTCATGGTCAGCATTTGATTTAGAGGCTTTGTGAGCCTTCCAAGCCCATCAATTCCGATGTGATTCACAGGAGGTGGTTTCCACATACTTGAGTGCACTTAAAAGGTGCGTGCTCATTCCAGATGTTAAAAAGTGGCCCTTGAAATAGTCCAGGGCTTCGTTAACTGTGGTAGCACAGGAAATAGGAGACCAGTCAGTGTGGGCTAGGTCATATAGGAGGTGAGTAAGATCTAAGGATTTATATGAGCAGACAAGCAATGTCTTATGTGGGGCTTTTGGGTGGTGGAGTTTGTGGACCAAATATATCATATGATTGTCACTGAGTGCATCCTGGAGGAGGCCTGATTTGATTACTGTTTAGTGCTAAATGACAGTTCTGCCAGTATTCTATAAATGCCATATTATGTTTATAAGGAGGAGGAGTTATAAAACTACTATCTCTAATATGTGGGATCAACATTTTTTAAAAAGTAAGAAATGAAGTGTGTAGTGCCAGCATTTACACAAGCGGGTGGTGCATTGTGATCCAGTGCTGATCAGCTGAGTTCAGAGGCGAGCTCAGTAAGCCAGCTGAATGGCTGAGGCTGGGAGGATGGCACACTAATGCAACACTGCCCCTTAGCCTGGGAAGACAAGGTGCAGGGCTGACTGCACAGGCCCAAGTGCTACATAATGAAGATTAATCTTCTCTTGGCATAAGAGTCTGCAGCTCTGCACCAGTGGCTGCTGGTAGCACATCAATTGAGTGATTCCATTTGAGTGAAAGAATATGAGCAAAAGCAAAATGAGCGACAGGCACATTACAAAGACTCCACAAGTACAGTGAACCCCAGAGCCAATGTGCATCGTGCAGTTAGAATCCTAGTTATGGGGGGGATTCTGGGGGGGGTGAAGCCCCCAGGAGGTGCAAAACATGGAAAAGTGTGCTTGGAAATATTTTAACTGAAATGTACTTCGCTCACCTTTAGCATCACCCAAATTACAGTCACTATAAAATATTTGCTCAGATTGTAATCACTCAAATAGATTCACTCAATTGACATGGAACCGTGGCTGCCAGGGGGCCCTGGGATTCAACTAAGAGATGAACTCTTTGCCCTATGCATGTGTGTCTGTGGCCACATGGAAGCACAGGGCCCAAAGGGGCATGCACTTACACAACCCAACAAATAGCTCAATGAATTCTTGACATCCATTGCTGAACTTCCGTAGGTCTATGAAGTATTTCCTTGGTGAAAAAAACCCACAGGGCCCTGTACACCTGCATTTTCTTGACATGCATGAATGAGGATATGATTCCAGTATCTCAAAAAGAAATGAAGTTCATTGCAAAAATGCTACATTAATGAACAAATTAAGGTTCAACCTAATGCAACAATGGTAGGGGAAAAAAATCCCCACCCTCGCAAGCAGCAAAAGGACAATACCACACAAGCAACCACAGACAGCCATCATCATGTAAGATAAACAACATTCAACTGTTTCCAGGTGACACAAATGCAGTAGCACCAATGAGCTACCTCCATGAATTTGTGTCTGTGGCTGCATAAGCACAAACCCAACATGCAGCCACACCTGTGTGTGTATATGTCATTTAGACTACATGAGTACATGAAGCTGCAGGGCCTGCACTACTGCAGACAGAAGGCCTCATCGGGGCTCGCACATCTGCAGGCAGACATACTCATTCATGCTGTATGAGGTGCCGCACTAGAAAGTTTGGTTTGTTAGTGCATGGTTTTCTATATGCAACTCATAAATTGAAAACCTGCTACCCCTTGAACAATTTCTAGATCTGCTGCTGCTAAAACTATAATACCTACATTGCAACAGTATGTAACTGCAGGCCCCAGAGGTCCTTACCTTCTGGAGTCAGAAGTCAGTGTGTATGTCATATACCTGTGGATCTGCATACAGAAGTACTGTTGCAATTTTGCTATCACAGATTTTGTGTCACCTGTGCTTCTGCAGCCAGAGAATGGTGTCTATGTCTTACACCTGTGGCTGCAAAAGTACAGGCCTGTCAAGTATTTGTATGTCTTACAGTGCCAATGACTACCTAAGGCTACAGAAGCTCTGTCCCCATAGGAGTCTGTGCTTCTGCAGACAAAAGAACTCTTGTAATTTTGGTATCATG
This sequence comes from Neoceratodus forsteri, assembly GCA_016271365.2. Lineage (NCBI taxonomy): Eukaryota > Metazoa > Chordata > Ceratodontiformes > Ceratodontidae > Neoceratodus > Neoceratodus forsteri. The sequence continues at coordinate 85,103,875 of CM057453.1, forward strand.
GATTTGTATTATTGGCTACAGGGGCCTGTGATTCTGCACAGAGAAGCAATGTTGTGACTTGAATATCTTGGATTTCTATCTGTAGTGACAACTGAGTGTGTATGTCTTGTGGCATGCATGCTGTGGGATAAGAATCCATGAAGGTAGCGCATCAGTGCTACTGCACTTGTGTTATCTGAAAACACTTTGTATGTTGTTTGTCTTACCTGATGATGGCTGTCTGTGGTAGCTTGTGTGGTCTTGTCATTTTGCTGCTTGTGGGGGAGTTAGGGTTAGAAATCCTAAGGCCACATTTCCATACTTTTGTGATGTTAAGTTAAACCATAACTGGGGGATTACACAGTTTTTTGCAAAGAAAAAAAAAAATATATATATATATTCACAGCCAAAGTTTAAAAGAGATTCTTTGATATGTCTGACATCATACATTCATCACCCATGGAAATATAGAATTTGTCAGAAGAAAAGGATCACTTGGCCCATGCAGTCTGCTAAAATGGTCCCTGCCTAGTCTGTCTCCACAGACACTAACTGTTCTATGTCAACCTTCCCTCCTCCCAGTTTATTTACTAATATTCCCCTATATTTATTCCATGCATGCTTTAAACCCCATACTGTTGCTGCTTCCACCACTTACACTTACATACTGATCCAGGCATCTACAGCTCTTTCAGTGCAGTAGTACTTTCTCACATCCTTCTTAAACTTCCCCCCTCCAGTTTCATTGCATGGCCACAGGTTCTGGTACTCATTCTCATTTGAAAGTGACTCTCCTCCTGCACCATGTTTAGCCATGTGAGATACTTGGAGATCTCTATCATGTCCCCTCTCTCTCTCCTCTCCTCTCTTTTCCAGGGTGTGCATGTTAAGATCCCTCAGTCTCTCCTCATATGGATTTGGTTGCAACCCATGCACCATTTTAGTTGCCATCCTCTGGACTATGTCTACCCTGTCTATGTCCTTTTTGAGGTGCAGCCTCCAGAACAGGACACAGTACTTCAGGTAGGGTGTCACCAGTAAGCAATATAGTGGCAACACCACCTACCTCCTCCTGCTGGAGATATCTCTTCCTATGCCTCCAACTGGCCTTACCCCCTGCTTTGTCACAATGTTCTACCACTTTGAGGTCAGCAGATACAATAACCCCAAGGTCCCTTTCCTACTTAGTGACTCTCAATACTTCCCTGCATCCTGTAATCTGTTCCTGGGTTCCTATGCCATAGGTGCAATTTTGCACTTTTTGGCATTGAACCTCAACTACCATGCTCTTGACCACTTTTCAAGTTTCTTAAAATCTCTATGCATTTTCTCCACCTCTTACAGGGTATCCACCCTATTGCAGATTTTGGTCTCACCTGCAAAATGGCTTACCTTCCTTCTAGCTCCTCTTTAATGCCACTTAAAATATATTGAAGAGGACCAGTCCCAGTACTGAGCCCTGTGGCACCCTGCTAGTCACTCTTCCATCATTAGAGTGAGTGCTGTTAACCACCACCCTCTATTTCCTATCCATTAACTACTTTCTAACCCAGTTCACCATTCTGGATCCCACACCTAAGCTCATTAATTTCTTTAGCAGTCTTCTGTGGCACAGTGTCGAAAGCCTTGCTAATGTCCAGATAGAACACATCCACTGTACTTCTCAGATCTATTTCCCTGGTCACCCAGTCAAAGAGGTCAATCAGATTCATCTGTCATGACTAACCCCTACCCCAGGTGAATCCATGATGCCTGATATCGTGCAGCCAATTGGAGTTAGGATACGCTACTAATCTTTCCTTTAACTTGGTTTACATTAATTTCTCCACCACCAAGGTGAGACTGAGCAGCTTATAGTTGTTACCCTCCTCCCTGCTGCTGTGCTTATGTTGAGGAACCACGTCTGCTCTCCCCAGTCCTCTGGAACCACTCCTGTTTCCAGAGAGCAGTAAAATAAGGCTGTTAGTTGGATAGCTAGCACCTCCTTGTGTTCCTTTAGTAACCTTGGATGTATGCCATCAGGTATCATAGCCTTGTCCACTTTCAGAGGACTCTTCTCTGAAAATGTACTTGTGTTAACCTGCCTCCAAATTTGTTCCTACTGCTCCCTGGTGCCCCCCCACCACCACTGTTAAGGAATGAGCAGAAATACCAGTTCAAGATGTTTGCTTTCTGCCAGATCCTCTTGACATCCTGTGATGTGGGCACGCCATGAGTGAGGCAGCCTGCAGAATGGCGGCCCACTTGTGGTAAGTACTCACATGGTGAGGGAAAATGTATGGTGACCAGGTGGGAGGGTTCATGAATATCAGTGGGATGTTGCTATACCTACGTACATGCAGGGGGAGCGAGCACATTGAGTGAGGGGTGGGAGGGTTTGTGAGGGGTCGTGCTGGGGACTGCCACTGATCTGGCTCCATGGCATGATGGGGTGGGTGCTGGCCTGGAGTGGTTGCAGTACATGATTCAGGTCTGGGCACAGGTATATTTTGTTGTGCCCAGCCCGAGTAGAGATTTTATTTTTTTTCCACTGTTGCACCCCCCCTGACATGCACCCCCCTTCAGTTTAGAATCATTAGTAGGGTTCTACGGGGGGTGAAGCCCCTGTGGGGGAGTGGGAGGCACAGCCCCCGGCATAAAAGTAAAAAAATACAAGTTTTCTGTGCCTCTTTCACTGTCACTGGAGTTGCATATCGCCGAAACTGAATTTCAGCGATGTACACTCACCATAAGGATGATCGCCGTTCGGCAATTGCCCTTATGACATAGAACCTACACTTCTGCCCAGCCCCCTGCCCCAATCCTTATCCTCACTATCGGTCCCCTTGCTTTCCTCTTCTCACTTGTGTACCTGAAGAAAGTCCTATCACTTTTAGCTACTGCCTTGGTTATCCTTTCTTCTGTCTGCACCTTTTCTTCCCTCACAGCCTTTTCTGCTTCCCTCTGTTTTACTTTGTATACCTCCCTATACTTCCTTTATCCCTCTGTGTTTCCTTATGCCTCCTGAATGCCACCCCTTTGTTTTCCCTTCACCCCTTGGCCCCTTCCATAAAGAACTATAATGGTCTATTTTTCCTTCAGCTTTCACCCACTACCTTCAAGCAAAGTCTGATGGCCTTAATTATGCCATCCCTTATTTTTTCCCACTGTACCTTTACGCCTGCCTGGCAATCCTTCCATGAGACAGTTTCTGAGGCAGTCTCCCATTTCTTTAAAATCCCCAGCCTTATATCCAGAACCCTCTTTCACATGTTGTTTGCCTCTAATCCCATCTTGTTGTTAAACCACACTGTAGGGTGATCACTGGTACCTAGATGACTGCCCACTGTGATGTCTGCAATGCCATCCTTGTTTGTAAGCACCAGGTCCAGTACTGCCCCATTCCTAGTAGATTCAATAACTAACTTTCTGAGAAAAGCCCCATGTAGGGAGTCAAAGATGGCCCTACTGCTTGTAGAAGCTGTACCTGGAAGGCTCCAATCCACATCCAGCAGATAAAAATCAGCAACTACCAGGACCTCCTCTTAACTTGCCATCCTGATGATGGCTTTACTAAATGATCTATCCAACTCCTCTCCCTGTGCTGGAGATCTTCAAACCACCCCTGTATGAATAGAGTCCCCAGCACCTGTCTCCAGGATGGACCACAGCACTTTCATACACTGCATATACTAGGGTTTACACATACACATATTGCATATAGACCACTTAACACTTGAGGAAGAGTCATTCAGTTTAGTTTCTTAAAAAAACATTTCTTTTAAGGTAATACCATTGTAGGCTGGCTTGACATTGCTGAGGGTTGAGGTGCAGGGCAATACAACTCATACCATGCCGGCGACCCGAGTTCCAAAGCAAGCTCAGGTTGCTGGGGGTTGGCCAGGGAGGACAGGATTGAGCATCCAGAGGACTTCTATCTTATCCTGGGGAGGGTGGCTTGTGGTTCCCCAGCATCAGTGACTCCCAGCGGAGACTTGGTGTCCTACAGCCAAAGATCATGTCAGAAAAGGGTGGAGGTGATGGCAGATGTCTGTGGGCTGGGTGTGGGAGTGCGCCCATCTTGCACTGGATGTCATTGCATATCCTTGCCTCTGGGAGGGGTCATGTCACATCACGCTCACAGAACAAAGGAAAATCTGTCTCCCAAGTAGACAATGACATGGCATAACCTTCCCACCCACCACTGGATACCTCCCACCTAGTCCCTGCTATCCTCTGATCTTTACCCTGCCTACAGAAAATTGGATTTCAAGGAGCACCATTAGTAAGTGGTGGTGGCCCAGTCCTCGGGAGGGGGATGCAAGCCAGGTGGTTTGCTGCAGGTAGTTGTGTAGGGTTCTGAGCACTGGGGGAACTCAGGTGGGGGGCTCTCAGGCTGGGAGGAAGTAAATCGGGTGATGTCCAAGGGAGTCTCAGGGAGTGGTGACCGGAGGCAAAACAAAGTAAAAAAAAAAAGTAATACTATTTTTTCTGTCTTAGTAAACCTGATTAAACATGCTAGGCCACAGAGTATACCAATTAGATTGCACTGAAGATCAAACTTGACCCCCACCCTTATTATACTTATCCCAGAACATACATTTTAGCAAAAATATTATAAAATACATTTTTAAATTTGTTAGTTGGCATGGAACATCATTATCTACCATCTTTAATGGAAGGCAGGCAGTTTTTAGCTGATAAAGCTCTAGTCCACAAGTCAAGTTGCTTTGCTTTTCCAGGGACTATAGTCTGTTAACTAGCATTAGGTATCAGTTCAAATTATTTCAGGATTTTAGTGGAGGTTCAAAATTCCATGATGATACTTGGTTGTCTTCTGGTATTTGAAAGCAGTGTCTCAACCTCTGTCTCTCTCTATAGCACTCTCTTGCTCCCCAAGAGAGATTTTAGAGACCTTTGTGAGTCCATGATTCAGTGCAAAAGTGAAGAAATCATGTTTTTTTCTGTGTCCCAGGCAAGATGAAACATGTTATCACAACAGGAAGCAAGTAGAGTGTGTGCTCCTTTGTCTTATCTATCTCTCCAGCAAAAGGCCCGAAATCACACAGGTTCAGCTTTTTGAAGTGCTATGCCTAGTCCACTTTATGCATTATTCATTAGGTCCTTTGATTAAAGTTCAAACCTGTTTAACAGAATTGTACTTATATTTTTATAGCAGTTTCATTGACCTTTGTGGCTTTCAGTCATTAAAATGTTTCAAGATGTCAATGTGTCCCATTACGTTAAGGAGTTTATCTGACCACTGAGACAGAACCCTCCACAGATTGTCCTTTGCCCAACAGATGTGTTTTTGTGAGAATATACTCTTCTTATATTAACTCCTTCCTTTCTCAAACTAGCATGCTTCTCCATGTTTATACTGTTTCTTTTTTCCAAGCCTCAGTATAAATTAGCCAGCCTGAAGAATATGTTCCACTCCCCTTGGCATGTTTGTGCAGGATTTCCTTCATCAAAATACTATGGCTAAGGCATAGTAAGTAATAATAACATCAAATAAATTCAGAATGTTAGCTCTGATTAAACTAATAATAATAATTGTTAAATATTTTGCAGCTTAACCAAAGTTTTCCTATGTCATCCCCCCTTTTGAAGTAAAAGCATATCTCACAACTTGTTTCAGTTCAAAATTTGATTAAAGATACTACCAAGGGTTATACACATTAAAGTGTTATACATTAGAGTACAATAAATGAGGTAATCATTTAACATGCATTTCAATACTTCAACATAGGATATAGCATCAAGCATACATAAAGATTAAACACTAGGAAAGTGTAGTATCTGAAGATATAATGCCATAGAGGGGGCTTATTAGCTCAGTAAACCCACCAATAACCCATAAGCCTAAAGGATGAGTGGGTTTATTGAGCTAATTAACCCCTTGTCCACACCTTCTCTTGGCTAGCACCCACCTCCCCTTGACTTGCCTTGGAATGAGTTCCTCATGGATTGCTCCCCACGATGAGGATGGAGGCAGTAGGACCATTCTTCACCCCAGTGCACATATTCATATGGCTCCAGCACCCAGGTGGTGGTGCAGGGCTGGGTAGGTGTACAGGGCTTCATTCTGCTCTTGGATCCTTCTTCCTGTTTTCCTTCCACACACCCCTGCCATGGCATCATGATAGAACATGCAAGTAGAGGCATGCATGTCCTGTGGATTCACAGCCCCACCCACATAGCTCCTCATTGCCTGCACTACCATCGGGTCTCTACCAGGTGGACATCAAAGGCTGATATGATTGACAGCCCCTTCCCAGGAGAGGAGAGCCATCCCTGAGATGCTCAATCCTCTCTCCCAACCTGCCAATTCCTGGCAACCCATGGTCATTTCCAAACACAGGTTGCTGGCATGGCAGGAGGTAAGGCATTTAATGCCATAGCCCTCCATGACACCAGCCCAGCTCTGCTCAGGCTATTGTTGAGAGCTTACATAGTTTCTTCTTGTACTTCTCAGCACATCCATGGTCCTGCTTTCTTTAGTAACCTTGTAATTGGCTGTACAATCTTAGCATAGTTCTTGATAAACTGGTGGGAATAGTTACAAATCCCTAGGAAACTATGAAACTCCTTCAGATGTTTGGGTGACCCAGTTGTTTGAATAGCTTGTATTCACTGTTTTGAGGGTGTAACCATTTAGGTCCAATCTCATACCCTAGGCAAGTTACCTTATTCTTGAACCATTGTACTTGGATTTCACTTCATTGCCAGGAATTTTCAGCTGGTTCTAACCACACTTGACTTCCTCCAGGTGTTCTTCAAATGTGTTGTTCTTAATGAGTACGTCGTCCACATGTTCAAGATTTCTCCATCTTTTGGTGTCAGGTGTGGTTATGTGAGCGTTCCAAAGAGTTACTCTGTGAGCCTGTGGTAAAAACCTCAGGCATGCACAGCAATGAATGAACCACCCCAGAACACTACTAACAAAAACAAGCAAGATGTGCACTTCAGTGTGCTACCTTATTTTACTCAGACAATAGTGACCAACTGAATTATTCAAGGCATCCATGCAGCTCACATTCAATCAAAAAGCTGCAAGTAATTGAGTTGATGCAAAAAAAATAGATTTACTCATGGTCAAATCGGACAAAATAAAACAGCATTAAGTCAGCCCTGCCTCAGCACTTCAGGTGCAACAACCCTTCCTCAGAAGGCATGGCTAGCAGGGAAAAACTATTCCATTTAAATTCATTAGTGATTATTAGTATGCACCATTTAAATACATCAGCGACTGTTAAAGTGCACCTGTTACATCTTTAAGTAAGTGAAAGAGATATATGTACTCATCCTAGAAAAAGCAGAACGTTATTTTATAAAAAACAAAAGAAAAATAGTACACAATTCCAATGATAGCTGATACCTACATTTCAGCAAATATACAATATATTTTTAATTACTATTAATTAATAGGTTTCTAGCTCAGCTATTGCAGACCTTTAATTCATAACTTCACTGATTTCAACATAAAATGCTGGATGTCACATATACATTTTATTACCATTAATTTGTCTATGTTAGGTACCTGCACATTAATTATACATCAGGGAAGTGTGATGCCTACAAAAAAGGGGAAGAAGATTTGTTTCTCAATGCAGTGTGAATCATGGAACAATTCAGAAAACAAGGACAGAAGACCTAAGAAAGGGTTGGGGGCTGGAAGAGTCACATGGAAGGTCATTGAACCTTAATAGCTAATGCAAATGAGGGTTAGGGTGGATCGAAGCTTCATGCCAACTTTTATAAGTTGATCTAAACCATTATCTCAATGCTTTTTAGCTGCAGCAAACATCTACAAAGAGACAGAAGAGATACAAATGAGAACATTTCTCAAAGTGATATTCAGAATATTGTAAATACATAATTCAGACATATAGAATATCAGGGAGGGCATTTCAATTGCTAAGGGTCAAATATTATCTATGTTTTCTAAATACAGTTCTTCTAGAGTCTCTAGGTCTCTAGGTCTCTTTCCATTTGTTCACTTTCTACTTCAAACTGAGAGCTCTCTTCTGTAAGTCCAGTGGCCTGTTTCAAAAAGATACCCATGTTGTTAGTTTCCTGCAAAGGTCTCGTTTGTTGAAAAAAATATTTTAACTTGATTTTTCTTACAAACTTTTGTATGTCAGCATGTATTGCACATTTGTTAGTCTGTGGTGTTGTAATAAACAAAAGTCCTTTTGTAAGTACTTGTTTCTGTGTTTCAGTTAATGTATGGTCCGAAAGGTTTATTATCTATAACTCATCCCATTCTTGCTTCTTAGATTTCTGTTGGGGTCTTGGTTTTTTACCACCTCTTCTGCCCCTCCTTGTCCCCCTCCCCATTTGCTCATTTGGTTATTATTAGTGAATTTAAACATAAGTAAGGAGGTTAATATCCCTACAGGGGTTGACAAATTTTAAAATTACATGCTAGCCCAGGGACAAGTGGCCTAGCCAAAAATGGTAGTCCCAGTGTTGCGAGTGGTAGTCCATGTTTGGAAGGCTGTAATTTAAGGAAAACTTGTATAGCAACAAAATACATGGTGTAGGGAATTGTATTATGAATAATATGCAGCTGTAACTACTGGAAAACAGGAAAAATTATGTTTTTCCGTTAAATTAATAAAGGTGGACATGGAAGTGTAAGACAAGTGCCAATCCCAGAACAAAGTTCAACAAACTAACATGCGTACTAGTAGGTCAGGATAATAATTTAGAACAATGTATGTATATATGTAGTTACTGTTTTATGATGCTAATAAAATCTATTCTGTAAAGTCACTGTGTGGTGTGTTTATTTTGTGGTGGTATGGGTAGTCAAGAAGAGGAGGGAAAGGGAACCGACAAGACACTATAAAAAATTGTATTTTACGTAGCAGGGCTAGGCTGCTAAACTAAGCAAGACAGGATGCAGTCACAGTGGAAATGGATTGGGATGGGATAAAGAAATAAGCAGTTATGTTGGTTAACAACTGAATTTGTTAACTTTATCTGCAGCTTAGTACACTTTTCAAATCCCAGCCCTCCCTCTTCCCTCCCCTTTCTTAAATATATATCTCCCTAGACTAGCCTTTTATTTATTTATTTTTTGCCAGATGTTGAGCTGTGATAACACAGTACCCCTTAGTTTTTTTATGGCAACAACAAAGCCCAATCCTTCTCCCCTATGAATCTCCCTCTGACTCCCAGTCCTTTTTTTTCTGGGGTGGGGTTGCTTTGTTTAGTCAGTTGTTTGTTGAAGTTGTTGCCTTTTTCTGCAGTTTATTCTACAAATCGCAACCCTATCTCTCTCCCCTTCCCCTCCCCTTTCTTTAATATTTATCTCCTTAGAGCAGCTTGTTATTTTCTTTCATTGCTTTTTATTTGCTCACTTCTGGAATTGCTAGCTTTAAACTGTCTCTCTGTTCTCGTTCTCCTTCTCTCTCTCTCTCTCTCTCTCTCTCACCTCCTTTACTGCTGCTCAATGTCCCTCTTCTCTGTGTCTGTCTGGACAGTCCCAAACTTTGCCCAACTCAACACCAACAAACATTCTTCCTTTTTGAGGTCAGTCCTTTAGTGTTTTTTTTTTTGTTTTATTTTTTTTCGGGGGAAGATTTATTTAAAGTAAAAAAAAAACGTAAAACGGAGTCTGAGTCTGCACAGTGTGCTCTGCAGTAGGCTGACAGGCAGATATTACTGCACCCCGTGCCTCCCGCCCTTTCCTACCCCGGCTCATTACCATCACTCCAGGCACCCTCTGGCTACCTGTCAATATTTCTTTCCATGCCTCCCTAAAATGTTTTTTTTTCTTGTGTACAAAGTTCCCTTCCCTAGTAAAATGGGTAAGAAGTGTTTTTTTTTTTTGTTCTGCAGAGCATACCGAAGCATACGATCAGTTGCACGTCCTCTACCTAGCAGCTACAATGAAGTGAAAGTGCACCTCTGACGACCCCCCTCCGTCACTGCCACAGCCATTAGGTCTCACTTACCCCTTGGCAGTATGACAGACCCGATATTCAGTTTCTGATTGCAGCTCAGTGCTGGCTGGTCCGATGACTATTTGCCAGCAACTCATTCCCCATATTCCCTGTTCGTGCTTTCCCTCGTCTTGGCCGCGCGCTCTTCTGGTGTCTCATCACGCTGATCAGCACCTGTCGATCTGTGTGTAACATGACCACCAGGCCGATCGGGCCTCACAACCCACTAGTGCATGCACCCTGCTGGAAAGTTTAAGCAACTGCAAAAGAAAAATGTTTTTTTTGGTTTTTTAAACCATACTTGTCCGCGGACAAGTAACTCTCATGAAAGTGCTTGTCCCGGAGTTTAAAATGATAGCCCGGGATGTCAGGCTATAGGATGTGTCAAGCCCTGTATCCCTAACACTCATAATGTCATGCTTGACCTTTGAGCAATAGGATTGACCTCCTTGACTGACTATATGTCAAGTTGTGTATTAATATTTTTAACCCTTAGCAATTGAAATGACCTCCCTGATATTCTATATGTCTGTCTAATGTATTTACAACATTTTGGACTTCACTTTGAGACATTTTCTCATTTACATTTTTTCTGTGTCTTTGTGGATATTTGCTGCAGCTAAGAAGCATTGAAATAATGGTATAGATCGACTTATAAAAGTTGTTAGGAAGTTTCAATCCACCTAGCACTCATTTACATTAGCTATTAAGATTCAGTGATCTTCCCCTTCCCTCCTCCCATCTGCCACCCCCCCTTTTTTAGGTCTTCTCCTATCCTTGTTTCCAGAATTGTTCCATGATTCATACTGCACTGAGACACAAATCTTCTTTTCCCTTTTTTTTAGACATTACACTTCCCTGAAGATATAATTAATGTGTAGGCACCGAACATAGATGAATTAATGGTAATAAACTGTATATGTGATATCCTGCATTTCATGTTGTAATCAGTAAAGTTATCAATTAAAGTATTGCAGTAGCTGAGCCAGAAACCTATTAATAGTAATTAAAAAGATAGTGTATATTTGCTGAAATATAGATATTAGCTATCAATGCAATGTTGTACTATTTTTCTTTTGTTTTTAAAAAAAGATTATTCTGCTTTTTCTATGATGAGTGCATATATCTCTTTAACTTATTTAAAGATGTAACAGGTTCACTTTAGCAATCACTGATTTATTTAAGTGGTGCATACTTATAATCACTAATATATTTAAATGGTATAGTTTTTCCCTGCTAGCCACACCTTCTGAGGAAGGGTTGTTGAACCCGAAGTGCCGGGACAGGGCTGACTGAAAACTGTTTTGTTTTGTCCAATTTGACCACAAATAAATCTATTCTTTTTTTGCATCAACTCGATTATTTGCAGCTTTTTGATTGACTGTGAGCTGCGTGGATGCCTAGAATAATTTGGTTGGTCACTAATGTATCAGTAAAATAAGGTAGCACACTGAAGTACACAGCTTGCTTGTTCTTGGCTATGTGCAGAAAGGTTTTGAAATCTGCTGGAGAAATCAAGTACTCAAATGGACACCTGTTCCAGGTGTATTGTCTTTACCAAATGTGAAAGCCCAACTATGATGGTCTTTAGAATCAGCCTTAAAGGTCAAGAATCCATTTGTTACATCTAGGGTAGTAAAATACATTGCACCCTCAATTATTGTTGAACTTTAATCAAGATTTGTCATGGTCCAGTGAGATAATGGTATTTGATTATTCAGTTGTCGATAGTTTTCTTGTTGATTTTAGTACAGGCAATATTGGTGAATTAAGAACAGAACTGACTTCCCTTATAATTCCACGGTCCTTTAAAGTATTTAGTATCTCTTTTATAAATTAGTAAGATATGAGTGGCATTCTACACTGACATACCTACACTGGGACATTGGCTGGTGTCTTAGTAACACGGAGGTCAGTTACCCCACAGTCATAGGTATCTTTTTCCCTTTTATATAGCTGCTAGCCATCTGTTTCCCCTTCTGCCCCAACCCTCTCAGTCTCTCCACCCACCATCTTACTGGTGGAGATCCGCAAGGAGCAGGATCTGAGGTTGTCAGAGGATATCACATACAGCAATGGAAAAACTTTTTTTTTTTTGTGGTTTTCTCCATTTGTCTAGAGCAGTGGCATGCACAGCTAGCATGTACATGTGGAGGTGAGCATCTGCTTCTGAAAACTACTTGCTCCCTCCACCCTCCTGTCATTATATCAGCCTCCCAGATCTCTGCTCTGACGCCTGGTCTCCTCCAGGTGTCAGCCAAGAATGGAGAAATTTTACCTGCCAATCCAGAAGATGAGAGCAGTCCAGTGGCCACTACAATCATCTTCCAGCCCTGCCTCTGCCAACCCCTGGCAAGCCAAGTTTGCTTCCAAACTCGGGTCACCAGCATGATGTGAGATGTGGCATACAGTGCCTCAACTGTCAATGCCACTGGGCCAGCTTCATAGGCATCTTTTGAAAACATTTCCTGGACAGTATGTGTATGTGTTTCTTTGTTGCAGTTTTAGCTCTACTATTCTGAACAGCATATTCAATTTGTTCTTTAAACTCAGGGTAAGGTAAATTTATTTTCTCCTATTTCTACTTGTTCAATTGCATCCAAAACATGTTCAGAGTCAATCACCAATACCATTTTAGGTATTTCCTTTGCTTCAACCATAGTAGACAGTACATGATCATTCATCTTGATATTGCATGCATACAGTTCTTCCCAGTTAAATGACCAGATTACTTTGAGGTTACTTAATTCACTAGGTGAGGACATAATGTTTCCTGTTCTCCCCCCCCCACATGCTTGCTGGTCATTGACCAATAACAGGAATTGCAACTTCCAGATCACAGAAAGATTGAACTATCATAGTTTCTGACTTTGTGTAAGCTCCTATCATGATGACTTTTGGTGTGGGGTTGGACACCAAAAGATATGCAAGTCTGTTGGTTGCATTCAAGCAGGGTGTGGAAGTGATCCTTACACCTTTTTCAATAAACTGCTGGTTTGCCTAAAATAATGCTCACGTGTCAGGCATTTGTTGACCTTTCTGGATACTCATCCAAAGGGAAAACTCTTTCACACTATCATTAATAGTGGCCGTGAATTCATTTACTGCATGGCATGCTGTACATGAGGAATTGACTGCACTGACCTCAAGGCCTGTGGGGTCACCTTTACTGTGTATGGATCTCTGTTTAACCATAACCGCAGAACAATATTGACTAGATCTGCACATACTGTACACCTAGTCATACCAGAATATCCAACTTAGTGCACATGGGGGGCTTTTGGGCTTGTACTACATACTTGCGGTGCTGTATAGACTCTTGCCATATCTGGAGGTTTAAAGAACAGATCCCTATGTTTTTGAGGTTACCTTCATGGTTTGGAATATCCTTCAGCCACTCATTCTAAGACACAAGAGTCAAGTTAGGCTCCTGTCCTTTTAACATCTTGTAGAACAGTTCACTGAGTAGACAGTGTTTGTACTCCAAACATAGCACTTAACTATCAGAAAGCAAGTTCTCTGTTTTGATGGGTATCATCATATAATCATTCTCTTTCTCTGTTTTACCTCTACAGAGAACAGATGGGTGATTTGGTGGCATTGCGGTTCCACAGTCCTCTGTATGGACTATTTTTTCAGAGGGCAATACCTCTGCCTCAGGAGCAGTATGGGACTCTAAGAGTGCAGAGTTGATTTGAGAAGAAAGTCAAACTTCTGGTAAAGTTTTCAGATTTAACCAAGTCCTGTTCTGATGTGCAAACCATGTGGGCCTTTTCTTTCCACCATGCCAAACTGTCTGGATTACCGAATACAGACAAGTCAGATATACCTGAACATACAAAATTCAGTTTGAACATTGAATCATCTTTCTCAATGTAGCATGACTGTGCTTGTTTAAGATCAGTACAACTTTTCCCAAATACAGCAGCGGCCAAAGACTTGGACACATATTTCCAGACATTTGCTTCTGATATTTCTAAAGAGACTGTCTCTGGTGACCATTTAGTGGTACCAAAGGCAGTCAGGCAGGGAATTTATCTACACATATCACAGAAATGTCAAGAACTATCTGACCATGTCTATGGTTGCAACTCTATGATAGACCATTTTATTTGTGACCACAAAACTCTGTGAAAGTAGTCGATTATTGGTCTGAGCAGCAGCCAAAACATCTTGCACCTACTCCTCATCACCAGCAACAGAAACTACAATTCATGAAGTTCTGTGACCACTGTTGGGGGTTTGTTCTTCTATTTTTATATATATTTCTGCATTCATTGTATGTGTTCCCATTAGCTAAATAAACTTCATATTTTTGCTGCTTATGCAGTAGTGGAAGTGAGTTGCTGCAGTTGCTGATGGTGAGTAGGTGTAAGGTTTTGTGGCTGCTGTACATTTAATTTTATCTTCATGCACTACTTTCCCTGGGGTGACCTTTTTTCTTCTTACTAATTATTGGTATGAACCTCTTCAGAAGATCATTTCCAATCAAGACTTCACTTACTGTGTTGGTGTTTGGATCCTTACATGCTCCAAAATAAACATCTTTTACCTCATGGAAGAAGCCCCTGTGGTTCTGATCAGCCCTGCACCTCATTTGGTATTCTGCCTCCTTGGCCTCATTTGTACTGTAGTATTTGTCAATCTTTTTTGTTAGGTGCATGTATACCTTGTTTACTGAGCATGTCACATCCCTAGACGGGTCAGTGAACCAGGATACATATCTGGGGCTAAGTGCACAGTCAAGTGTTACTTGGTCCTCCTCATTTGTAACCTCCAGGGTGTTGAAGCCCTTTTTTGTAAAGCTCATATATACTGTTCAATGGTGCAGTTAGATTTCTCAGGATTATATTTTCTTTCAACCACATTTAAGACAGTTTTCATTTTACTATGCCACTCTCGCTGTTGTGGACCATTCTCTTAGTTCTAGGTCTAGTACAGATTTCCTCCTCAGATCTAGCTTTCTCTCCATCTGAAGATGAATCAATAGAGGACTTAGATTTACTGGTTTGCATACCCTTTCTTTTCCTAAGATGTTCTTACTTGGAACTACTCTTTTTAGAGGATGACAGATGATCAACTAGATCTTGGACATTTTTAATTAGTTTCTCTCCCAGCCCCTGTACCTTTTAACATGTCTTTCTAGTGTGCCCAGCAACCTGTCTGGTAATGTATCACCTTCCAGTACCTGTATGTGTTTCTCTTTCTTATTTCGCTCTTTCTCTGGTTCAAGGGGGAATAGCATCAGGAAGTGTAATTGTTTGGTATATTTGAGGGATTTGTGAAGCCATTGGTCTTGGAGAGGGGCAACCTATTGGATTGCCAAATATATTACCTGGTTCTTCCTGATCAATCACATCTGTTGAGCAGGGATTACTCTTTGGGATGACTGTACTTCCCCACTGGTTGGGTAGGTTATCTCAGCCAATGGCGATGCACATTTCCTTTCATCCACATCATACTTATCCTTCAGTTTGTTATAGGCTTCTTCAGATTCCTACAGATTTATATTCCTTTTCTGAAGACTCTGTTCAAGGTGGGAGCAGGCTCATTTTAGTTCTTCATTTTTTTTTAGGTTTGTCATCTAGGTTCTAGGTGGTCTATCTATGCTTTTTATTTACTAATGGATCCCCTAAACTCTTTTGTGTTTCACTTAATTTGTCAGAAGTTGTAGCTTTTTCTGTGACAACATTCTCACCTCTTCATGAATCTCATTTAATTGGACTGCCATGTTTTTATTTTTTTTGTAACCATATTTTTACCAGTTCTTAAATCTTATTCAGTTCATCTACTACACTAGTTTCCCCTTTGAGGGTATTCTTTACCTGTGACCACAATTTATATATCTTGGCTGAGTTAATGAAGGACAGGGTGGTACTTCCTGTAGCAACACAATGTTTTCTGTACAAGACAGACCATCAAACATGGAAGCATTATGACAGTGTAACTTTTTAAGGCACATACTGTACTGTACACATTTTCATAACACAATACAAATACAATATTTCACTAGCTCACTGGAAGGCACTATTAATACAGATGATTGCCTCTTACCATATGTGATATTCTCAATTAGAGGTGCATTTACCTCCTTTTTAATTCCTAAAGTAAAAGAAAATAACAATAATTTATTTTCACATTAAATCAAGCATTCTAGACCACCTCTGCTATTGAAAACAAAGAGCTCCCTGCTTCTGCTAAGAGACTCATAGTTCAGCATCCCCAGACATCCAGGTTTTATCTCTTTCCCAAAATCCACAAAACAGGTAACCCGGGTCATCCCATAGTGTCTGCCTGCTCCTGCCCCACATCCCACATCTCCACATTTTTGGACCCCTTGTTAAGTCCCTGCCCTCCTATGTTAAAGGCACTAACCATGCTCTCCAGTTATTTAACAGGTTCAGATTCAGTGACTCTCATCAGCTCATCCTCGCCATGGACATCAAATCTCTTTACACAGTGATCCCCCATGAAGATGGTGTGACAGCTTTTCAGCATTTCTTGAATAAGCGGTAAGTCCAGCCACCCACACACACACACACTAACTCATCTGGCAGAACTGGTTCTAACACTCAATACTTTTTCTTTTAATAACAGTTTTTTTCAGCAGGTCAGTGGAGTTGCCATGGGTACCAAGATGGGTCCCAGCTTTGCTAATCTTTTTGTGGGTTGGGTGGAGGAATGTTTTTTTCTCTCATTCACAGGGACTGTGCCTGAACTCTACAAACGCTACATTGATGACTGTGTGGGGGCCACCTTCTTCTCCAGGGAGACCCTCCAAGTCTTCCTTGACAAGTTTACCATGGCCCATCCTTCCCTTCAATACACTGTTGAAGTATCCTCCTCTACACTGCCTTTTCTGGATATCCAGCTATCAGTCCAGAACACTGGTCTGAAGACATCAGTCTATTACAAACCCACTGACTCTCACAGTTTCCTCCTCCACAGCTCCTTCCATCCTAAACATGTCAAGAATGGCCTGCCTTATTCACAGTTTCTTAGACTTTGCAGGTTATGCAGTGAAGAGGATGATTTTGCTGAGCAGACCCAAATAATGCATAGTTTTTTTATCAACAGGGGATACCCTAAAAGCACAGTGGACAGAGCACTCTCCGGTCAGTAACATGCCCCGTAACCTTGACCCCCGCAGAAAGGATACTGTCACACAAGAACAACAGCGAATTCCACTAGTTCTTCCTTTCCATCAGAGCACACCTTCTCTTCACAGGATCATCACTAGTAACTTTCCCGTTCTGCAAACTGACCCTAACATTGGTTCTTCCTTTACAGAACCACCAATTGCCTCCTACCACTGGCCACCTAACCTGTGGAATCTCCTGGTTAAAAGCAGTCTACCTACTCCCATAATATTTCCTCCCTCCCAGGTACCAAACCTTGCAACAGGACTCGCTGCTACACCTCCAAATTTATTTCCAGTGTGACTGAGAGTCGGGGGCCTACAGGTGTTTTTCACATCACCAAGGAGTTCTCATGCACCTCCACTAATGTGGTGTACTGTATTCTTTGCAGGAAGTGTACAGCTATTTACATCGGAGAAACTGGTAGGGTCTTGCTGACCATTTCAGGGAACATTACAGAGCAGTCAGGAATGGTGAAACTGCTAAACTCATTGTATCACACTTTATCTCCAGGGACCACAATGTCAATGACCTTTCTGTTTGTGTCCTTCAGCAGGGCTTCTGGGATCCTGGCCATAGAAAAAACATGGAAGCCAAGCTGATCATCCGCCTTGGCTCCCAGTAGCCCTCTGGGTTAAATGATAGACTTATTTTCCACTAACATCTTTCAGCCATCCCTTTTATTTTCCCTAAAGTCTATTTGTTTTTGTACTCATTTAATTTATTTTTCATTTTCACCAGTAGTCTCCATTTCTGTCTCCTTCCCACACATTTGTCACCTTTCAGCCTTCTTACTAGGCCCTGTTAATTAGTACCCCCGGAACTTCCCCAGCTCTTTCACTCCCATTATGCTTTATCTTTCCCATCATCACCTTTTTGTTTCACAGATTCTCTCTTAATCTTACCATTTATCACTTCTTCTCCCTGAGCCTCCCCTTTCTTCTTTCTCCACATATATATCTCTCTCAATTTACCTCTCCTCTACACTAACTTGTTTTTTTTTTCTCTTTTAGATATTTCCTGAAGAAGACCTAAGGTCGAAACGTAGATTTTTAACTCTATTTTCTATTTTCAGCCTGCATTTAATATAATCATTTTGTTTTGCTTTTAGACCACATGCTGACACAGTGCCTTGTTTTTGTTTTTTACAATTTGTATTCTAGACCATGTAGCTTTAACACTTATGCTTAGCTAAGTTCAAGGTATGCATCAGTCATTTGAGAAATACAATTGTACTATAACATTAAAAATGATAAAAATTTGAAAAATGAGATTCTTGAAAAAAATCTTTGCAAATACAAATTAAGTAAGAATTCATATTTCCTGTATTCATATCAATCTGTGATGAAGCACTGAAATTATGTCACAAGTCTGTAATGGAACCTTTAATCAAAATAGTTTCTTCTTTTGATTGGAAGTAAAACCAAAAAAAAAGAGAAACAGGAGCTCCATCCAAATGTCATAAAATGGTGGTGCTACACAGTTAATATAAAGAACTAGTGACTCCAAAGCATAAGAAGCACCCACCATATGACATAAATATCTTTACAAAAGGATATCAAAATAAATTAATGCCATCGTATATGGTAAATATAATTAAAAAAACATGTTTAATGTATTGTCAGGCAAATATATATATATATATATATATATATATATATATATATATACACATAGATATCCAAATACAAAAATAGCAAGACTTACAAAAACCAGCATACCCTCAATGGGGGAAAGCAGGCTAAGCACAAAGGCGGCAGCTACAACACGCTCTGAGGCATAAACACCTTACATTTCACTCTGACTAGGCAGAGCTTCTTCAGAGGTTTTGATTGGAAGTAAATTGTTTTTAATGTGGCATATATAGAGATCTTCATAGCCAAGGATTAAAAGAGTTCCTAGATATAGATATATAGATATATGATATATTTATTAACGAATCTGAATGCTACCAAAGGTCTAAGACTGTACTAGGGTTTACATTAGAGATGTGCAAAGTCCACAACATTTATGCCGTAAATTAATTTGTGGATTTCACAGAATTCACTGAGCAATATTAGCACAATTAGCGGACCACAAATTACACAAATTTGCCATGAAGCATGAATTTTCACCCACAAATTTAGCGCTTTGCCCACAAATTTCACACTTCACAGCAAAAAAGCACAAATTTCAGCTCAAAATTCACAACATTTATGCAAATTGAATTTCGACCAGCTGCCCTGAAATCTGTGAATTCCGGGAAGCATGAATTGTCCACCCTTTGTGTGAAATTTGCAGGCAATGTTTTACTTCATAATTCTCTAGTCTACATACACATGCACTGTTCATTGAAAACTTGATCCTTCAGAAAGAGTTATTAGGTTCAGTTTGCAATAAAAAAAAAATTTAATGTTAACATCATTGTTTATTTCTTGCAGACCTGATTAAACATGTTAAGGTACAGTGTATACCCATTAGACTTTATTAAAAATAAAACTTAACCCCATCCCAATGATACAGGTTCCCAAAAATATCTTTTACCAAAAATAGTATTAACTAAATATTTAAAATGTTAGCTGGCATTGAATGGTTTGTAACTGCAGTTTTGAATGGAAGATAGGAAGTTTAATTTTTTGTGTGAAACTCTGGCCCAAAAATAAATTATTATTTTTTTTATTATTCATATTTTATTAATGGTTATATTCACAGCATAACAAATAACCATTAGATATGCAATGTTAATGGTTCACCTGGCTGGAGTGTAATTCACTCCTTGGAGATACAATCTAAGAGCACCTATAGATTAGAAATACAAAGAGAAAACAACCCCCAAACAGGAAAGGTGAAAACTAGCAAACAGTAACATTACACAATCATTAAATTCCATGAGATCTGCTGGTCAAAGTTGTACAAATCTCCCCCTCCAAAGCCCATCCATAGTTTAACCAACAGAAAGAGAGAAAAAGAGAAAGAAGGAAGTGAAAGAAGGAGAGAAGAGAAAAGAAGGGGGATGGAACAGTCTAAAAGAAAATAAGAATGGGTAAAAGGTGAGAAGAAAGAAGTAGGAGACATAAAACAAGAGCTGGTCACTATCTGTTCCCATCTAAAAAAAACAACAAAGTATTCCAGTGTCACAAGATCTGTGGAGAAGTATGGGGAGGGAAACACAACCTGACCTGTGGCAGAGAAATACCTAGAGACTCAAAAAAAGAACACCAAACATGAGCAAACTGATCATATTCACCTGCAGCCCCATAGGACACTTTTTAGAAACCCACCACCCTTAACATTAAAGCCATCCACTCTCTACAAGTGGGGATGTCCGTAGAATGTCACCATCATAGTAAAAGGTGCTTGGCCTCTGTTATAGCCATCATGAACCATGCCCTTTGATATGAATTGACCAGGGGCAGAGCCCTCATGTTACTCACCACAAAAAGAGATGCTGTAGCTCAGACTTCAAAGCCCAGGATCCTCACAATAATTCTGATCACCCTCCACCACCAAGAAGCAATCTTCAGACATCCCCACAAGATGTGGAACAAAGTACCCTCTTCTGAATCACAACACCAACACCTAGGATGCAAACATAACCTCATATGATACAGCAACTCAGGGGTTCTACACCACAGCAATAGTGTATTCAACTTCATTAATCTTCCTGTAGAATCCTTAAAAACCTCATGTGCATTAGCCCATATGATGCTCCAGTCCTCCTTCATAAGGGGATGGCCCAACATATGCTTCCAATGATGTTGTGGTTTGCTTGTGTCTGAAGACGCCAATTTCAACAGTGTCTTATAAATAAATACCATCTTAGGGGGAGTCCTGGAACTCTGCTGCCTCCCTCCTTCCCCAAATACTTTATCCCATAAAAAAAATGATGGCAGTTTTATGGAGCTTCAGGTATATGTATAAATCAAATGTTGAAGCTGGAGATATCACCAATGATGTGAGCTAGGGAGCAAAAAATGACTTTGGAGATCTGAAAAGGACCTGAGGTAACCTGACTCCCTCAAAAACAGATCTCCTTAGTCCTGTCTGAGCCCAAGCAGGGTAGCACAGCAGAGCCCCCCCCCCCAATAGTCAGGCAATGGTTACGCCATAGAGGTCACATAGGTCATGTTGTATACCACAGTATTTCTTTGCCAGGGTCCACACATGACAAGCATACTCCTGTAATGGTGACCACACTGAGAAGTCCAGTTTTTGCCACAGGCTACACTCTGGAGACTGCCATGGAGCCAGATCTTTTTCCAAGTCCAGCCACCAAATATTATCCTCCCAATATTCAGAGTGTAGCCAAAACCATATATACTTAAGGACCGTCCCCAAATAGTAACTTTGAAATCATGGGGAACCGAAGCCACCTCTCATGTATGGCATCATTAGATGCCTCATAGATAGCCGACGAAACACACCTTCCAAACAGAAGGAGGAAAGAACAGACTCAAATTGATGCCACCAGCTGTCCACAATTTTGATTGGAAGGTATCTAATAAGATACAAGATTTTCAGTAAAAACATTAACCTAAAAACCTGCACTTTACCCCATAAAGACAAATGGAGGCGCTTCCATCTAGCAAGATCACTCTTGATATTCTCCAGCAAGGGCTGAAAGTTCAAAGTAGGCCAATCCAATGGTCAGAGTGAGATCAGTACCCCCAAATACCTAACAGGACATGTAGCCCATTTTAACCCTTGTATTGGAAAAAGTGGTTTCCACCATTTGGGTCCATATGAAATATTTCTGTTTTAGACAGTTTTGCAGATCAGAAAGTCAGGAGAATTCCGTTAAGACTCCCAACAAATGTGGCAGGGATTTTTCAATATTCCACAAGTGAGCAACACAACATTGGCAAATAATATCACCTTATAAATCTGAGATCTCACCAATATACTCTGCAACCTCTTGTTTAAGAGGTGCTGTCCCTAACCGCCCACATTATCCTACCTCATTCTTTTTCAATAGTTCCCCCTAGATACCCTCTCTTCCCATATTTTTCTACCCCAGGGATTTCCAGTACCTTATTCAGCCTACTGTAAGCTTACTGATACAGTGATATTGGTCTCAGTAGCTCCTTTTTGGTCCTTTTAATTTGAATCCTTGCTGCAAGTTTACGTTACACACACACCTTTGTGTTTCACATAGGGTTTTTACATTCCTGCTCATGCAGTCTTTGTGATACTTTTCAGTTATCTTAAGATTACTCAAGCCTATAAAGTAACCACACAGGGTTTTTTCTGCCCACTGCCACTGGCAATTTTAACAACTTCTGACTGTTTTTAGTAAAAGAGTGTCTACCCCATTTCCTGTTGTGTAATTATGGCTAAACGCAAAGTTGCATTTGCTCTTCTATATGTTATATCTTTTTCCATTACTAGATACCCTTATTGCTAATAGTCTAATCAATCTGCCCTCCGATCCTACACTCCTTTCCATTACTGCTCTCTACTACGAAATAGCCCTACCTTCCAACTACTTTCTTTTTATGACTAAAAAGGATGCTTTCTCCCAAGGGATCTGTGCTCGGACTTCTGTGCACTCTATAAGTAGAATTGTTATTAGACCTAATTACTCTTCAAAGTTAGCAATCGCATTACATTTAATCCTTCTCCTTACTTGCGCTGGAGATGTTGAACTTAATCCAGGACCTGCTGGTCCAACATTCATGCCTGCTTCTTCTTCCAAGCATACCAGATCGAGTACAAAAGGCATCAAAATAGCCCACCTAAATGTATAATGTCTTCACCCCAAAATGGTCGAGATACAACTCATCTGATCAACATAATCCAGACACTCTTAGTATTACTGAGACCTGGTTAAAATCTAGCATGCAACATCATGAAGTGGGCCTACAAGGTTACTCATGCTTTAGAAAAGACTGAATAGGTAAAAATGAGGTGGGGTTTTAATTTATGTAAAAACTAGTTTAACTGCCTCAGTATTTCCTTCACCAGCTGAAAAGATTACCTCAGTAGAATATTTATGTACCTCCCTTACTCTTGGTAATCTGAAAAAAGCAACTATTTGGTTGTATTTATTTCCCTCCAAGAGATGATACCAATATTCTTCCTTCCCTTTTCACATCCTTAGCTGATCTACCTTCACATGATACAGTGATTTGTGTGCATTTTAATAATGACTGGCTCTCCTCATAAAAAAATAAGGCACGCACAATAATCCCTGACATTAATTACACTCAGCATATAATTAAACCCTCATTGTGAGATTCCAAGTCTGGTACCTCAACACTATTAGACTGGATAGTATTCAATTGTCCTCACAGGATTAGATCTGTTGGTGTACTACCAAATTGTATTAGTGACCACTGTCCTATCTATTGCATATGGCTCAACAATTTTGAATTCCCCTCCCATTATTCTGGAATCCAGAAATATGACAAAATTAAACCTAGATGAGTTTCTGACATCAATTTATAATACAAACTGTGGTCCAGTCACTGACCTTCCCACCATTGATCAGGTCCTAGACTATTTCATCATGACCTTTACAGACATCATTAACAAGCACGCACCTCTAACCAAGCATAGGTCCAAAGGCATCAAATCTCCCTGGCTTTCTAACAAAATTAGGTCTCTCATGAAGAGATGGGATACTGCCTGGAAAACATTCAAAGTTAGCTGTCCTCAATTGGAATGATTATTATATCGACAGTTGAGAAACCACTGCAAAACAAAGCTCCAGGGAGCTAAACGAGCATAATATCACTCACTTCAAATGGAAAATCTAAGTAAGCTATGGACTTTTGGAAACAAATTAACTCTATAATCAAAGGTAAATCTACACAGTGCCCTAGTTCCATTATGGAAGGAGCTGTCCTATTTCAAGTCCCACCTTCTATTGCAGAGGGAATAAATCAGTTTTTTACTGACCTGGACAGGTACACTTTGCATCTTCTGCCTACCCATGATTTCTCCATTCCTACACAACATCATGCTAATCTTGAGGTGTACCTCACCTTCCACTTAAAAACAACAACCAAAAATGAAGTTCTCAAGTTATTATTAAAACTAAAGGCAGAGAGCATCTCTGGTCATGATACAATTGAGCCAAAGTACCTCGAATTAGGGGCACCAGCACTTGCTGCACCTATCTGTAGTCTTCTAAACAGGACATCCCTAACAGGAACTGTGCTAAGCAAATGGAAAGTGGCTGTGGTAGTCCCACTCCACAATGGTGGCATACATGGTGTGGAAAACTATAAACCTATCTCAATTCTATGTCCCCTGCCTAAAATCCAAGAAAAAATTGTGTATAACCATCTACAGTCCTATTTACTAACATACTAACATGCTAAAATGCCAGCAGAATAGGCCTAACGGTATTTTGTGTCTGCTCATTTGGTCAGCCCCCACCCTGGGAGCTGACCTTGCTGCCTCCCTCGCCTTCTTTGGCTTCTCCCTTCCCAGTTCTGGATATTCTCACTGCACTGGATTTTGCTTCCAGAACCTTTCCCCTGTACCTGTCCCACCCCCTCTTGAACCCCTCCACCATTTCTGCCTCCACCAGCCCCCTAGGTAGTGCATTCCATGGCTCCACCACCCTCTCAGTGAAGTAGCACCTCCTCCTTTCTCCCCTGAATCTTCCCCCTCCAGCTTCCACCCATGCCCTCTAGTTGACCCCTTCCTCCTTCCTTCGAAGCACCCTGACTGCTCCTCCCATATTTACCACCTTCATGTACCTGAAGACCTCTATCATGTCCCCCTGATCCCTTCTCTCTTCCAATGTGTACATATTTAGCTCTTCGAGCCTCTCCCCATAGGTCCTGTCCCCAAGCCCCAAATAATTTTGGGTGCCCTCCTCTGGACCATCTCCAGGAGTATAATGTCCCTCTTTAAGTGTGGCCTCCAAAACTGCATGCAGTACTCAAAGTGTGGCCTCACCAAGCAGTTATACAGAGGGAGTACCACTTCCCTCCTTCAGGAGGTGATCGCCTTAGCGATGCATCCCAGCATCCTGTTGGTCTT
The DNA here is from genome assembly GCA_016271365.2 of Neoceratodus forsteri. Lineage (NCBI taxonomy): Eukaryota > Metazoa > Chordata > Ceratodontiformes > Ceratodontidae > Neoceratodus > Neoceratodus forsteri. Next base: position 85,128,902 of record CM057453.1, read on the forward strand.
GGCTGCTGCTCTCCTACAAGTCTCCAAGTTGTTCATCTTGACATCCACCACAACCCCCAGGTCCCTCTCAGCCATCGATACTTGAAGCATCCCCCCCCCAGGGTGTACACTTGGCCCGGGTTTCTGGCCTCCAGGTGCAGTGCCTTGCATTTCCCTGCATCGAACCTCAGCTTCCACTTTCTAGACCATCTTTCCAGAGCCTCCAGGTCCCCCTGTAGGGCCACCCTCCCCTCCTCCCCATCCACCACCACCTCCAGTTTTGAGTCATCCGCAAAGAGACTTATCTCACTTCTGATACCTGTCCTTATGTCAGAGACGTAGGCGTTGAAAAGGAGGGGTCCAAGGACTGATCCCTGTGGAACCCCACTAATGACCCTCCTTGGGGATGAGACTATCCCGCCAACTATGACCCTCTGAGTCCAGTCTTGGAACAAATTGTCTATCCATCTGATCATCTGGTTCCCCACCCCCATTTCTCCCAGCTTATCCAACAGGCCCTCATGAGGAACAGATTCAAATGCCTTGCTGAAGTCTAGAAAGAGGATGTCCACTGGTCTACCCAGGTCCAAGGCACTCGTCACCCAGTCATAGAACTCCACAAGGTTTGTCTGACACAATTTCTGTGCGATGAATCCATACTGTCTATTGTCCAGGTACCCTGACTTTTCCAGGTCCCCCCCAGCCTCTTCTTGACAATACCCTCCATCACCTTGCCCACCACTGATGTCAGGCTGACAGGCCTATAGTTCCCTGCCACCTCCCTTGACCCCCCTTGTGGATAGGCACTATATGCGCCACCTTCCAGTCCTGGGGCACCCACGCTGTCATCAGAGAGATGGTGAAAAGCTCCACCAGTGGTTTCGCCAGGACATCTGCAAGTTCCTTCAGCACTCTGGGATGTAATTTATCTGGCGCCGGTGCTTTCTCTGTCTTAAAGGACCTGAGGGCTTCTCTCACTCTCTCTACTGTGATTTTCACCTCCGCTACCCCTTCTCCCTGCTTAGCCTTCCCCCCTCCTTCCAGTGATGCCTCCCCCTCTCCCCAGACCCGCCAATCGGTAAGGGTCCCCCCTCCTCAGTGTCACTGTCTCCTCCCATGTATGATGCAGCACCCCCATTTTCCTTGGTGAAAACTGAGGTGAAGTACTCATTTAGTACCTCAGCCTGCTCCCCCAGGTCTTGTGGCCATCTCTCCACTGTTTTAATCCTGCTAATGTGCCCCTTCACCCTCGGTTTTCCCCCATTGTATCTAAAGAACCCCTTTTTCCCTCTCTTAATTTCCCTGGCCAGGTTCTACTCCTCCCTTGCCTTAGCTGCCCTCACCACCCTAGTGGCCCTTCTAGCCATCAGTTTGTACTCCCCTCTATCCCTTTCACTCCTTGAGCACTTGAATTGCCTATAGGCTGTCTTCTTTCCCCGCACCACCTCCTGGACCACCCTGGTCCATCGGCAGGGTTTTCGTGCCCTACCACATTTTCGTCTTACTCTTGCATAGGTGCTGGTAGCATCCTGCACCCCTCTCCTGATTATTTCCCACCTTCTGTCAGTGTCCATGTCTGGCCCAATCACATTCAAATGCTCCTTAAGGATCCTTCCCATTTCCTTAAAATCCCCCCCCCCGAAGTCAGTTACCTCTGTCTTTGTACAACCTTCTACCCCTCCTAGGTCCAGGCAGAACCAGACCGTGGCATGGTCACTCCCCGCCAATGGGTCCCTTACCTCCAGGCCCTCAATCTGATCACTGTCTGCCAGGACCACATCCAGTACCCATGCCTCCCTCATCAGTTCCCCCACCTGCTGAGTTAGGAATGCATCTTGAAAGACATCCAACAACCTCTGTTCCCTGGCCACCGAGGATGTCATAGTCTCCTATTCTGTTTCTGGCATGTTTAAGTCCCCCAACACCACCACCTTTCCCCTGCCCAATCTGCAGTGTCTCCCAACATCTGCCACCAGACTCTCCTCCAGCTCCTCCGCCAGTGCAGGGGGTCTATACACCACTCCTATTTTTATACTCTTGCCCCCCCTTGTTATCAAGGTGACTCAAAGAACCTCCATGGTTCCCTCCGCCTCCTCTACTCCCCCTATGCCAAAGCAGTTTTTGACTATTATTGCTACCCCTCCTCCCCTTCGCTCACCCCTGTCCTTTCTGAACATAGTGTAACCCTCCAGGTTCAGGTCCCAGTCATGTCCTGCGGTGGCCCAGGTCTCAGTGACCGCTGCCACATCCACCGCTCCCTCAGTTAGCATTGCCTGGAGCTCAGGCATTTTATTGCCCAAGCTCCTGGCATTTAGCAGGACTACCTTCCACCCTTTCCCTATACTTCCATTTCCCCTGCTCGTGTTCCCATGGGGATTCTGTTTTCCCCATGTCTGCACTTTACCAGTCGGCCTTTTCCCGCATTCCTCCAGCTCCCCAAGGGGGTGGAGACTGACTCCTTCCTTTATCAGACCCCCCTCAACAGCCTTTTCTCCCATCCCTCCCCGCTTCACAAGTTTAATCCCCACTTTTCACCAATGAAACCCTCTATTTTCAAGTTAAGGATTCCACTCTCCTCCAAATTGAGATGGAGCCTATGTCTAGCATACAGCTCCTTATCCTCCCAGGTCTCTCCCCAATCCCCCATCAACCCATACCTTCTGGCCTCACACCACTCCCTGAGCCACTGGTTTATCTCCCTAATCTTCCTTTTGTGTTCCCCACTTTCCCTTGGTACCGGCAGGATTTCCAAGAAGGAAATCATGCACCCTATGTCATGACAGACCCTGGCAAGCTCCCTGAACCTAGCCTGCATCTCCAGCTCACTATTTCCCTCAATGTCATTTGTACCCAGGTGGACCAGTGTGTCCGGGGAACCCCCAAAATCCTTTGCCAACTGATATATCTCATGCTTGGCCCTGTGCACTGTTAGTCCAGGGAAGCATTTTGTTCTAACTGGCCAGGCTTCTTCCTCCTTATCCCATTTAATACCCTGATCATAGAATCCCCCAACAGGAGCACTCTGACTGCTCCTTTTCCTCCATTTCCCCCCCTTCCATGTCCCTCATCCTTTCTACCGGCCCCTTCACCAAGCCGGGTCCTTGTTCCTCTCCCTATCTGGGTGCCACATGCCGCCCCCTCACTTACCCTGGCCACCCCCTCCTCTCCAATCCTATGCCTCTCCTCCTCCTGAGTATCCTTCTGTGCCTCACTAACTCCGCCCTCACTGCTCGTGACTGGTCCTTCTTCCCCATCCGCTAAACTAGCCTGGCTCTTCCTTCCTTCCTTCCTGTCTCCGTTCAGTCCCTCCTTGCTTGTTGTGCTCCCCTGGCCTAAACCCTCAGCTCCCTTTACTGTATCCTCCTTGTACTTCTGGTCCTTCTCCTTGCCCTTTCCTCCCAACTTGTTCTTCTCCTTGCACTTTCCTCCTTCTTCCCCCGCCCCTCTTGCTCTGATCCACTGCTCCCCCCATTTTCCTGCATTCCAGGTTCCCCCCATTCCTCCTGCTATCTGGCCCCCGCCTCCTGCCCTCCACTCCCTTTCCATCTCTAACCACCCTTGTCATGGCTACATCACCCCCTCATCCTCAAGCAGAAGAAGAGAATTGAAGCGGTTACTGAGCATAAGGTCTGATCCACCTCTCCACCTTGCTTCCTTCTGTCCAGCCCCAGCCATCTGTCTAATTCCCTGAGAATGTTGTCCCTCTGGCCTCCCTTTGTGAGGGTCCCCAGTTGCCTGCCTGCTTCCTTGGTAGTGTCCTCCTTTTGGGCCCCCTCTGCCAGTGTCCCTATGTGACCCCAGAGTATTCTCCTGCACTCCTTTCCTTATGCCCCCACCCATAATGCTTGGTGCAACACCATGGGAGATCCCCTGCCCTCTTCCTCAACCATACCTCCCCCCTTCCCCAGTTGTCTCCTAATACCTGTAACCTCCTCCCTAAGCTGTGCCAGCTGATAGCACACTGGGCAACCAGCGAACATCCAAGCTCAGTCCAGTATCATGGCTGCCCCATACATTGTGAACCCCACCACCCTCCCAAAGATGCCGGCCCTAATGACGTGTGGTCCCATCCCCCTCCAAGTAGGTTTTCTTGGGTGAGCCACTGTTCCCCACTAGTCCAAGATACACCCCTACTGACTAATCAAGTCACTCACTAATCCTAGATACAGTCCCACAGTAAACCGGTAACCCTGTTACTAGGTGCAGTACAACACAGTAAACTTATAAGGGAAGTGAAGAACTCCCTAAGCTCCTCTCTCCCAGCCTTTAAATCCAACCCCCAGTGGCTAGAACTACATGAGCTGAACCTGCAGCCTTTTCCTCCAATTGAAGGGCAGGTGTTCCCCTATAAATAGGCAGAGATCTGGGGAGGGAGTGGTGGGGGATGGTGGGATTAGGGCATACACCCGACCCTCAAGAGAGTGTATCAGCCCTGTGTCTGCTCCTCCAGGCCCTGCAACCAAATAATCAGCCCCAAGCAAATCCCACCAAATAGGTTTTAAATCAGAAGAAATAGGCCTCCACCAGCGCAGCCTGTTACACAGTGAAACATCCATCAAATGAGCCCACTTACAGCCATCAAACCAGTTTTAAAACTTTCAACAGCCCCCAAAACAATACCCTGCTAGCCCCTTAGAAGTAGTAAGAAAGAAAAGGAATAACCTTCTACCAAGTAAAATCCATAAGAAACCCTGTAAAAACAAGAAGAAGTAGCTACTGTACTGGAACACATATGATCCTATCCCCTTCTAGTTCCTTCTGAGAAGCCAAAGCAAAGCATTTAGAAACACACCATCTAGTCATGTACTGCCAGCATGGCTTTAGAAAGTACCATAGTTTGACTACAGCCCTGATTAAGGTTTATGATAATATACACAAGTCTTACGACTCAGGCCTTGTTATTTGTGCAGTGTTTGTTGACCTGACAAAGGCTTTCAGCCTCATCAACCATTACCTTCTACTTGGCAGACTGCACCTATTGGGCATTGACCCCTTAACGCTAACATGGCTACAGAGTTATCTTATTGGTTGACCACAAAGAGTACAGTGGTCCAGGTCACTGTCCTCCCTCAGGCCCATAATACATGATGTACCTCAGGGATCAATCCTTGGTCCATTGCTGTTTTTGCTCTTCATCAATGAGCTTCCCAAATATTGTGGTCGCCCATCAGTATAACTCTATGTTGATAACGCAATCCTATTTCGTTCATCCAATAACATGGTTTGGCTTAATCAAAATCTTAATTCTAATTTCAGTACACTCAAAACATGGTTCTCAGAAAACAATCTAATCTTAATGCTAAAAAAACAAACAAAGCTATCGTTTTGCACAACCCCTCCTCCAAATTCTCCAAATTAGACTCTCTTCACCCTCTCATTATCCGCTCATTATCTGGAGATACCATAGAAGTAGTCTAAACCTTTAAATACTTAGAGATGCATCTTGATGCATCCTTCTCTCTTGAGTCACACATGATCCTACTAACTAAAATTATTAACCAAAAGCTAGGTCTGTTATATCATCTCTGTCTTCTGTCATCTGTCTCCTCCTGTCAAAAAATAGCATCCACATCCCTTCTCCCCATTCTTTTTTATGGCGCACCAGTACTGTGCTCTGCTTAAACTTCATCCCTCACCCGACTCCATCAACTCTACTTTAGGATCAGGCTATTTGCCTAATGGACAGATCCTAGAAAACACCACTGTGACATCTTGACTTCCCTACAATGGCGGGATTATGACTCAAGATTACAGTACCTAACACTATGTTTTATTTTCAGACTAGTGAACATGTTCGATTTTCCTTGCCTAAGGGGAATTATCTAACATAAAGAAGTTGTCCACCCACTTAGGTCAGCATCATTACATGTTCTTGCTACCCCTAAACTGCACCATCATGTGGGGAGGCAAACCTTTACATACCGTGCCACCATAGCCTGGACTCCTCTACCACCTTTACTACTCTCATGTTCTTCCCTGTCTCTTTTCAAAACTGAGCTTGCCATCTACCTACTTAAACCTCCACCCTATTTATGTTTTCATTAACCCATGACTTTTACTGTACCCCATTCTGCTGAAGTTATCGTATCTTAAACAATTACATTTGAACCTCTGTAAATATGTGTATTTGTAGATAATGAGAATTTTGTATATTTATATATCCCACTGCATATGACTTTGTAATCCAAGTATTTCTGCACACATTATTGTAATCTCTGTATTCAATGTTTTGTATTGCATTGTGATGTATTGTATTTGTCTTCTGGGTTGCCCCTGTGAAAGGGGCAGTATGGTCTCAGTGGGCTTACCCAGTTACCAACATTCCAATAATAAATAAATAAATACCTTCTGTCTCTGGTGACTCCCTGATCTTCTGAGCTAGGGGTTCAATAGCTAAAAGTAAAACAACTGGTGAAAGGGGGCACCCTTGACACTTTCCCCTACCTAGTTGAAATGATGGGGATAGATTGCAATTTGTCCACACAGATGCTCAGGTGGCAGAATAAATAACTCAAATACAGTCAATAAAATAGGGACAAAATCAAAATTTAGCTAAAGTTGCAAAAAGATATGGTCATTCAACAGAATCAAAGGCCTTCTCAGTGTCTAACGCTACCACTGCTGCAGTGCCACTCCCCTGTTTAACATAAGCGAGAAGGCTAATTAACTACTGAATATGGTCAGCCAATCAAATTGCTTTGGTCTTCTGGGATGCATAGTCTGTTAATTAAAGATACAGTGAATTTAAATTTTAGCAGAGATGTCATGGTGAAGTGGCCAATATCCCCAAAATTTCCCTGCATTTGGTGGAATTTCATCAAGGTGAAATTTCACCTTCTGTGGGTTAAATTTCACCATTTTGCTGGTGAAATTTTGCCATTTCCTGGGTGAAATTTCACTGTTCCACAGGTGAAATTTCACATTTCACCCCACGAAATGGACAAAATTCATGGATTACTCTGCATAGCAAAGTTCTGTTACTTTGCCCACCACTACTAGTGTTGTCTCTGTGGCACAATCGGGTATTGCACTGCATTCTTAATCAAAAGGTTGGTGGTTCAAGTCCACCTAACAATAGTTTGAGGGGGGTAGTTCAGGGGCAATGTGAGGAAGTATTTTTTCATAGAGAGGGTAGTGGATGCATGGAACAGTCTTCCTGAGGAGGTTGTGGGGTCTAAAATTGTGGGAGAATTCAAGAATGCATGGGACAGACATAAGGCAATTCTTGTGGGGGGTAGGGAGAAATAGGGTGTTAGTTAACTAGGATCTGCAGCTTATCCTATGGGTAGGGAAATGGGAAGACTAGGTGGGCCAAGCGGTCCTTATCTGCCTTCAAAGTCTATGTTTCTATGTTTACTACTGTTAATGTGCAAAAGGTATCAGTCCAAATTTTTTCAGGATTTTAGTGGAAGTCCAAAATTCCAGGACTACAGTTGTTGGTCTGCTGGTAATTCACAGCAGTGCCTTAAAGTTCTTTTCTGTCACTCCACAGTGCTCTCATGCTGCCCAACAAAGATTTCAGAGACCTGTGTAAGTTTAAGCACATAACTGAAGAGATTTTTTTCTCTTTGTCCAAAGAAGAGACATGTGTCCAGGGCAGGAAGCATAAGACAAATGTGTGATCCTTTACTCTATCTCTCCAGCAAAAAAGCCCCAACAACATGTGGTTTCAGCATTTTCAAGAGCTGGGGTAACCCAAATGAATTATTCATTAGGTCCTTTGATTAGAAGTTCAGGCCTCCTTACCAGAATGTTATCTATATTTTTAGATCAGTATCATTGACCTTTGTGGCTTTTCAGTGTGTCCCTTCAAGTTATGATGTTCATCTGACATTTGAAGTACATCCCTCTGTAGAATGTCATTTGCCCAACTGCTGGTATTTTTTATATTTTTGTGAGCATATTCCTGTTCTTATATTAATTCCTTCCTTCCACACGCAGGCATACTTCTTGTCCTAAACTGTTGCTTTTTCAACTCAATACACATTAGCCAGCCTGAATAAGTTAGTCCATGTTTCTTGCCATGTTTGTGCATAATTTCCTTCATCAGAATACTTTTGTCAAAGGCATGATAAACAATACACATATAAAATAACAAACTCAGAGTCTTAGCTAATAATAATAATGGTCTTGTATCTTAGTCTAATTAATCCTACACAGCAGTGAAGATGAAGATAAAGAAATCACCTAATACTGATAATATGAGACAAAAGCACATTGAGTTTCTGTTAAAACTTGTAGAGATGGTTTTGAAATGTAATATATTTCTCATTTCAAAACAAGTTTAACTTTCAGCAAAAGGGGACCGTAATTGAGGTCACTTTTGGTCACAAGCTGGCAATTTTTTACAAGGGTCTTTGGGAAAATGCAATCATACAGACCAACATGGTGAATCCTTTTTCTGGTAAAACTGATTTGTGTAAATACTTCATCATTGATGTCTTGTTGGTGTGATGAAGATTGGACACATGATCTAAGAAAGTTTGTTAACTGCCTACAGAAAGAAATCCGCACCTTAAGTTCAGTGTTAAATGTCTTGTGGATCAAAGCACTTTTTGGGATCTGGTGATCAAGAGCAATGCCCACAACAGGGTCAACACTGATATTTTCAGATGACCAATAAACCACAATACTGTCTTGTTGGCTAGTAGTTGCAATTCCTGCCAGAACACCAAAAGCATACCAAAGCCCCAGTTCATAAGGATTAGGAGAAGTTGTATCGCCTAGGAAGATAATTTGCATAGGATCACTAAGATGGAAAATTCATTTTAAGGAAAGGGGTTAAAGTGACATGTTAGGTAGGGAGGGAAAATTTCATGCTGATGTTGTTAACAGATGTGAACTCCTTGGGAAGAAAAACAAGGTGGAATCTGAATCATAACTGTCCTATTAACTGTAACAGCTTTCTGCAAGGATGTCACTAAAGTGGAGGCCATCTTTAAAAAGAACTGGTTCATTCTTCCCTGTGACCCAGTTTAATCTGAAAATGTGGTGAGTTTCCATGCATAGTGTACAGAAGTGGTTGTACTCTTAAAAGAGAACTAAAGTCAAAATTTACAAAAACCTTCCCTTTGTTTGCTGTAAGGATTTTTTTTAATTTACATGCTAGATTTATGCCCCCTTTGGATCTCCATGTTTACAGTTTTTATGGATCTTGTTCCTACAATGCCTCCAGTTCCATGTGACAGTGATACATCAAGGACCATTCAATACTCAAGAACAGCTTCTTTTTTGTTTGTTAGTTTTTGTCAAGTTTCCAGTAGTGCAGCTGTGATTTTAAGTAGCTTTCCTTGTACAGGGGTCTCTAATGAAGGCTAAATGTACAGAGGACAAACATCTGAGGAACAATTGAAAGTCCTTTCTGTAAGGAAATAGCTGGAGTCTTCACTAATTATAGCATTGATGATCTGGAGTGATTTGTGTTCCTTTTTATGGTTGTGTGTAGTTTAATAAAATGAGAAACTTGAAAAGAAAACATTCACTCCTGCTGGCTAGACCTAGACACATAACTAGAAAACATAATGGCCCAGATATTCAGACTGTGCCAGGCTGTGGCGCAAGCCTGGGCGCAGCACATCTTGGCTGCACAGGGGCGTTGACAGGGTGATATTCAACGGAGCTGCACCATGGCACAGCATTGCTGAATATCGTGCCCTGGCCACTCGCAGTGTGCATGGTGCAGTGGCACTGTGCCACTGCAAGTGGCCAGAGTGGAGCAGGGGGATGCGCTAGCACAAGTTCCATTGCGCTAGGTGCAACAACTGTGATATTCAAAAGTGCACATGCAAATGGGGCCATAATGCATTCAAGGTGCAAATGGGGCCATTTGCATGTCATTATGGCCCCATTTGCATACAGGTGCGCAGATCCCCGGTGACTTGCGCCTGGTGCCCTGCCAGGCTGCAGCCGTAGGGGACTGACGCCCCCTGCACATTGCAGAAAAGTGCCCGATTGCCCAATTGCAAGCATATGTAGAATATTGTAAATGTCCCATGTCCCTGGTGGTCCAGTGGACAGCTTCATGCCTGATCATGGGCTTAAGTATACAAATCAATCGTCCAATATCCCTGGTGGTCCAGTGGATGGTTTGCAACCCGATCAAGGGCATATGTTGAAATTCATAATCATCCAATATCCCTGGTGGTCCAGTGGACCGCTTCACGCCCGATCATGGGCTTAAGTATAAAGATTAATCGTCCAATATCCCTGGTGGTCCAGTGGACCGCTTCATGCCCAATCACAGGCTTAAGTATAAAGATTAATTGTCCAATATCCCTGGTGATCCAGTGGACTGCTTCATTCCCAATCACGGGCTTAAGTATAAAGATTAATTGTCAAATATCCCTGGTGGTCCGGTGGACCACTCGCAGCCTGATCACGGGCATCAGTAGAGAATAATGCCACCCCAAAACAACCATGGTGGACTAGCGTACCCTCCCCACCCACCTACTGAGCACCACTGCCCGCACACCCGGTCAGTGGCAGGCAGCAGCTCCCCACCTGCTTGCCGCCCCGCTGCCCACCGACTAACACCGTACGGTAGGGCTGTACGCCCAGCGGTCCACAGCATGAGCCAATGGGCATGCAGCCCATACCATACTATACAGTCCAGATATGTGAATGGATCCGTTCACATATCTGGACTGTGTAGTACGCTACAGGCTGCGTGTCCATTGGCTCAAACTGTGGACCAACTGGCATACAGCCCTACCATACGGTGTCAGTTGGTGGGCGGCAGGGCAGCAAGTGTGTGGTGAGCGTCTGCCCACTGCTGACTAGGGGGGTGGTGGGGCTCAGTGGGAGGGTGGGGAGCAGGGTATCACTAGTCTACCAGGGTTGTTTTGGAGTGGCATTATTCTCTACTGACGCCCGCAATCAGGCTGCGAGCGGTCCACTGGACCACCAGGAATATTGGATGATAAATCTTTATACTTAAGCCTGTGATCTGGCATGAAGCAGTCCACTGGACCTCCAGGGATATTGGATAATTAATTTTCATACTTAATCCCGTGATCGGGCATGAGGCAGTCCACTGGACCACCAGGGATATTGGACGATTATGAATTTCAACATATGCCAGCAATCAGGCTGCAAGCAGTCCACTGGATGACCAAGGATATTGGACGATTATTTGTATACGTATGCCCATGATTGGGCATGGGGAGGGCACCACCAGAAGGTACAGCCAGAGCTCGGATGGCCACTCACTGGTGGTAGCTGCCATGTTGCACCCTGCAAAACAGCAGCAAAGCTGTGGGTGGCCAACTGTTGCTCCTTTTTTTTTGGCTCACCTATGTGCAGCGCAAGTAGGGATTGTGCATGCATGAGCTCAGCACATCCCTGCCTGAATATCGGGATGTGAGGAGTATGCATGGGCACACCTCCCCCACCTGTGCCACATACATTACTGATGCACTCTGGCACATCAGGATTTGTGCCAGGCTCAATCCCCATTTGAATATCTCGCCGGGGCACATTAGTGGGTTGCTCATGGTGCAGCAGTGTCGCGCCATGTGCAGCCCTTCTGAATATCCAGGCCAATGTCTGTATTAAATTAGAGTTATTTAGTTGAAGCCAGAAAATCAGGCTCCTAATAAGAAATCACTGAATCAATTATCCTGGATGCACTACTGTCACAAGAGACAGAAGGCATCGTAGGATCAAGAAGAACCATAAAAATGCAAACATGGAGATCCCCAGGGGCCATAAAACTAGCAGGCAAACTCAAACAAAAAAAAATCTTACAGCAAACAAAGGGAAGGACACACTAGGACTAGACGTACAAATCAAAACACAATAAGCAACATATTTTTTGTTGCAAATTTTGACTTTAGTTCCCCTTTAACGACCAATTTGCATGTAGTTTTCAACCGACTATTAAACTTGAGTCATGTAATTGGCTTCCACCCTTCCTAAAGGCTACATTTGATGTGGAATTTGCAAGTGATATACTACATCTTGTAATAAGACTTTTCTAAACTGCAATAATGGTAGAAGTATGGAGACTCATCACTTTATAAACTGAGATTCTACCTACATGGTACTATATATCTAGTGAGCTGTAGTTGCAAGATATACTACATGGTTAAAACAAGATGACATATTCAGACCTGTATTGGAGAGCACATACTAGCAACAGGGCAGGGAAATGAAGAATATACTTTGGCAACACTGTACATACTGTAGTATGCATTCCAGGGATCCAAAGGCTCATCAGATAGTGTTTGTGGGACTTGATAGAGTGATCCCTAACAAAAGATGGTATTCTTTTGACATTAAATTGCTTCAAAGGGAGGGATTTGGGGCCCAATAGTTACAACTATTAGCTTTACTGGCTAAATGGACATTTTGAAGCTGTGCCATTTTTGCATGAGTTGTTTTTTAACTTAGAAAAAAAAAAAAATATACCTGTAATATAGTAAAAAGCCTTAGTAAGGTTTTTTTCCCATTCTGCTTTACTCAATAGCCCCTGTTCCATCTGATTTATGTATTCACCCATCTTTAGGCTTATGTTCATATTTTAAACATTTTTCATGGAATGGCTTGCTTGTACAAGTACGGGCTCATTCATTGACAGCTCAGTGGGCTGCCAGCCTTGGAGGAGACAAGAGGGCTATGCTGGTGGCCTGTTTGGTTCATGGTGGGGGTAGGGGGGATTGGGGACTACCTGTCTTGGTGGGGGGAATCCACTAGACACCAAGGAATGGGGATTTTTTTTTTTACAGGGGATAGGAAGGGGGGTCCACTAGACACCAAGAAATAATGAAGATGGAATCAATGGACTGGCTTTTTCTTCATTAAAGGGATTGAGGATACGTGTGGGCTCAACTAGACACCAGGGAATTATAACTTTTTTTGTGCCACAATCGGTGGGTGGGATGGACCAGTGGACACCAGGGATTTCTTTTTTTTACATTGGGCCCTCAATTGGCAGACAGGGGGGCCACTAGACACTAAGGAATTTATGTTATACATCATGTCACAATTGGTGTGGGGGAGGACCACTAGGCACCAGGGTGTTTTTTTAACATGAGACCTGTGATCAGGGGGTGGGGTAACCACTAGAGACCAGGGATTTTTTTTTTTTCATTGGCCCATGATCAGCGGGTGGGGGGACCACTAGACACCAGGTCATTTTATTCTACATGGGACCAACGATAAGTGGGGGAGGGCTGTATTATGATATGAAATAATATATTAAACTGTGGATGGAATAAATTCTGCTGTTTATATGTATTATTCCACAGTTCAGCAAAAAAATCTATGGAACCAGGTTAAAATCTATGGAAGATTCCGATCTCGCCAATGGCAGAAGTTCAAAAAACTTTGCAAAATTTCTGAAATTTTGGAGAAGTTCCACGAAAGGGAATTCACAACTTCTGCCCACCTCTACAGGGGAGGGAAAGTGAGGGAGAGGTGGAGCTTTTAATCTCCACTCATAATGTTATCAATAAAAAGTGCACAAAGCGAGGAAATAACACAAATGCATAGCATTAAAAGCATAAAAAATTATTATTAATGCAGCAGGAGTGGATATGTGGAGTAGATCACAGTGGCCACAGACATCTGGACTCAGCTGTGGATATATTCCTCAGGTGCTGGAGTTCAGTTATTCCTCAGATCTGTCACACTCTAAAGAAAAGAGTACATCATGTTTAATAATCACATCTTAAACAATACGAACATACTCCTCAAATGTTCCCTAATGCAGATTTTGAAAGGCTTGGTGGTTTTATTCACATAGAAGGCCTCACAGTCACATGTAGATAAATGTAAAAGGCTTGGGGCCCCAATTCCAGAAATGTTACACCTGTCACAAGATGATTTACACTGAACCCGATGGCTCAAATTGCACCTCGTGCCAGGCATAATGAAAGTCTCTGTTCCAAGTCGAGGTTTGCACCATGCCATATGTGGGTTGCACCAAAGGTGGGCTATGCCACCCATTATGCCTGCAACCCACAGTGACATGGTGCAAGGGTGGGTTATGGCAGCAACTGTGCCTTATTCAGGAAGGTCGGCTGCCATAACCCACCTACACCATTCCAAAGGAGGCAATGGCATAGCAGGTTTAAACCAGCTAGGAGGTCATCTAAGGGGCATTCATCCTGGCACAGTGACAGATGCCACCCTGCAGTGCCATGGAAAACACATGTGTGTGTGCCTCCCCTGCATTGTCATGCCCACCCTCCCCAACACTGGGGACCCCCGGGTCCGAATTGTGTTGTGCTCCCCCGATTGCCAGTGCCAACTGGCCAGCCCCTCAATGCCCCCATGTGCATTTGGGTGCATTATGGGGTGGGGGCTCTGGGGGGCTGTAGATTGCATGATGCAACCTGTGGCACCGAGGTCCAGTGTGCCATTACCTTGGCACTAGCAAGCAGCTGCTGCAGGTCATCAGCATAGGTGTTGGGGACCCTGCCTGTCTTAGAATAGGGTGAAGGGTCCCCAGCATAGCACCACATGGTGCAACTCGCACACACCCGCGAGTTGCACCATGCATTTTGGAATCAGGCCTCTGGTGTTATACAATAGATAAATGTTCTCATCTCCAATGTCTTGGAAACATTCACAGTAATAAAAGTACCATATTTCAGGATAGATGGTCAAAACTTACACTATCCACAGACATAGGTACCACATGGTAATGGTGACAAACAGTTACTCAGGAGAGGGTGTATGATGGTGGGGGGGTTGCTTAATCTGGAAAGGCACACTAAATTGGAGCTTGTTTCCATGTGCAAACTAGAGGCACAAGGAAGTTAAGTGACTTGCTCTTAATCACACAGTACATAAGTGAGAGCTAATGGGATTAAAACCCAAGTCTCCAGGTTTGCAGCTTAGTACCCTTAAAGGTCTCTGGGTGTAGGCTATGCACCAACCTGTATTGAAGGCTGGTGTCATGCCTATTCACCATTCTAGGACCTATCTCCTTGGACTCCCTTAGCAACTGATCCATACTTAAAATGTCCTAATTTTCCTTTCAGATTTTTTTACCTTTGAGGACTGTCTGGTGAAAGTGGTAATACAATTCATTCTTACGGGGTCCCTCTGTTTCTCCTTGACTGACAGCAATTAATTTCTTAAGAAATGGGATGGAACTGTACAAAGAGATTTGTATCAGAAAAATATTGATATGAACTCACTCCTACATTCCTTTAGCTGCCACCCTCATCACCTAATTAATAACATTCCCAAGGCCTAATTCCTCTGTGTTAGGAGGAACTTCAGGGGAAATACAATTTCATCCAAAATAGACCAGATTTGTGCTGTAAATGTGTATTACTGTTGTGCAAAAAAAAAATCTCCCACTGGCAGAATTTGCATCAAAGTCAGACTTTCGCTTCTGCAAAAGTGCAGAAATCATTTTGCCAACTTTCACAGAAATTCTAACTTAGAATAACAGAATAAATATGACCGGTGGATTAATTTATTAAACTGCAGAAAAAAATTACAGAGAACTGATAACTGTCAGGAGGTTTGTTCTATGGAATTTCTTTTGGCAGTGTAATATATTGTTGTCCTGGTACCACAGCTGGTAGTGCAGGAAAACAGTATTCAAGCAGCCCTGGGTTCAAATCCCAGCAAGGGCATTTATTTGTTCCCAGGTCATGCATGAAAAATAGCAGTCTCTGCCTAGTGTACCTATCTGGTTTACAAAAACTAAATAACTAAATTAATTTATTAATCAAGCCACAGTTCACGCATTCATTCCACAATTCAATGAGTCACTGAACTGTGAAATGAATCTATGAAACATCAGTGTGTATCCCTGGCCCCATATTTATAATGCTGATTTCCGATCCCTGGTGTCTAGTGACACCCCCACCCTCCGATCGCTGACCCCATACAATTTAAAGTTTTCCTGGTGTCTAGTGGCACCCCCAACCTCTGATCGCTGGTCACTCCATACCAATAATGTTTTCTTGATGTCTAATAGCACACTTCACCCTCTGGTCACCAATTTCCCCATACATTTAATGTTCCCCTGGTGTCTAGTGGCACCCATACCCTCTGATCACTGGCCCCATCTTTCCTGATGCATGGCTCTCATCTGAATCTCAACGAAAGTGACTGACAACTCTGCGCTCACTTCTGTGCCGTTTCTTACTCTTTACATCACGCAGTAGTCGTGGAGACTGTCTGGCACATCTGTACCCCACATCTGTAGACTTGGCCTCTGAGAATGTAGAAGTTTACAGATTTGGAGTAGTTGAACATCATACACAGGCCATCCTAGCAGCAAGAAAATCTTCCCACTAGACTGACTTATGGGGCAAATGAAACAGAAACATAGAAACATAGAATTTGACAGCAGATAAGTGCCACCTGGCCCACTTAATCTGCCCATTTCCCTACCTACTGTATAAACTTCAGATCCTACTTGACCTGCAGCCTACCTTCTCTTTCCCGTCCTAGTGTTGCCTTCTGCCTGCCCCATGCATTCTTAAATTTGCCTACCATTGTTGTCCCCACAACCTCCTTAGGGATGCTGGTCTATGCATCCACCACCCTTTCTGTGAAAAAATACTTCCTCACGTTGCCCCTGAGTCTTTCCCTCCAGCCTCATATTGTGACCCCTTATTCTTGCACATCTTCTTTTTTAAGATGCTGCCTTCTTGAACTCTGTTGATCCCCTTGAGGTATATGAATGTCTCTGTCATATCCCCTCCCCCTTCCCATCAGTGTATACATATTGAGTTCCCTCAATTTCTCTATGTATGGTTTCTGGTGTAGCCCCTGCACCATTTCCATTGCCCTTCTCTGGACTTCCTCCACCCTGTCAATGTCCTTTCGGAGATGAGGTCTCCAGAACTGCATGCAGTACTCCAGATGAGATCTTACCAACTGCCTGTGTAGTGGCAGCACCACCTCCTGTTTTCTACTGGTGATACCTCTCCTTATGCACCCCGGCATCCCCCTGGCTTTCCTCACTGCCTTCTCACATTGTTTGGCTACTTTTAGATCATCTGTCATGACTACCCCCAGTTCCCTTTCCAGTTTGGTTGTTTTTCGTACCCCCTTGTGTATACCTCCCCTGGGTTTTTGTTCTCCAAGTGCAAGATTTTGCACTTCTTGGCACTGAATCCAAGCTTCCACACTCTTGACTACTCCTCCAACTTGACTAAATCTCTCCTCATTTTCTCTACCTCCCCTGGAGTGTCAACCCTATTGCAGATCTCCATGTCATCTGTAAAGAGGCATACCTTTCCTTTGAGTCCCTCTGCAATGCCGCTAATAAAGAAATTAAAGAGGATTGGCCCCAGTACTGAACCCTGTGGCACCCTGCTGGTTACTCCCCTTTCTTCAGATTGAACTCTGTTTACCACTAACCTCTGTGTCCTATTTCTAAGATAATTTCTGACCCAGTTTACCACCTTGTGACCCACTCCCAGACTGCCCAACTTGTTTACTAACCTCTTGAGTGGGACTGTGTTAAATACGTTGCTAACATCTAGGTAGGCCATGACCACCTCCCTTCCCTGATCTACTACCCTTGTCACCCAGTCAAAAAGATCTATCAGATTCATTTGACAAGACCGTCCTGTTGTGAATCCATGTTGTCTTGGGTCCAGTGCCCTGCTAGCTTCAAGATATTCCACAATCCTTTCCTTTAATAGTAATTCCATCATCTTTCCCACCATTGAGGTCAAACTGGCAGGGCTATAGTTTCCTGCTTCTACCTTGCTTCCACGTTTGTGAAGGGGTATAATGTTCACCCTCCTCCAGTCCTCTGGTACTACTCCCTCCCTCAATGATTCATTGAATAGGGCTGTCAGTAGTGTCAGTAGCACCTCTCTGAGTTCTGATACTGCGATCTCAGGTGTTGGCAGTCGTCAAGTCATCCTTTTACCTTCTGAGGAACATTGCTAGGATCAAACACCTTGTTCTGTCTGGTGACCTGCTCACATTGACCCATGCCTTTGTGACCTCACGCCTTGATTACTGCAACTCCCTTTACTTTGGCCTACCGGGGATTGATGTCTGCAGCCTGCAGCTGGTGCAGAATGCTGCAGCTCAGTTGCTGACAGGGACTCCCTGGACATGTCATATCACACCGGTGCTGTGCAAACTGCAATGGCTGCCAATTCAGTGGCGGATCACCTTCAAAGTTGGATTACTGATTTATAAAGCCCTACATGGACTTGGCCCAGACTACCTGAAAGAGCTTCTGTCCCCTTACAGCCCTGAGCAATTGGTCCGCTCAACTGATGAGGGATTGTTAGAGATTCCAAGGGTATCCTTAAACTCTTCAGGGGCCCGTACATTCATGTACATGGTGGCCCCAGCCCTCTGGAATTCTCTACTCTGTCAACTTCAGGAATGCACAACCATGGGGGGGTTTCAAACAGGGGCTAAAGACTTATTTATGGAACTGAGCATGTCCTAACTATTAATGTTGATTACTGGATTTTAACTGAATATTTTATATAAAGCTGTTTTACTTCCCTGTTTTATTAATTTTATGTAATGCTCTTTGATAATTTGAAAGGTGCATAATAAATATAGATTATTATTATTATTATTATTATTTAAGTATTCTGTGATGGATACCATCTAGCCCCGTCACCTTGTCCACCTTCAGTTTCAAGAGTTCCTTTAGGATTCTTTCTTCTGTGAATGGTCTGGTGTCCACCCCTCTTCCTTGTGTGTGTCTGCTGGATAATTCCAGTCCCTCTCCATCTCCTTTTTTCATGAACACTGAGCAAAAGTATTTGTTCAGTATCTCAGTTTTTTCCAGGTCTCCCTCTGCCCACTCCCCCCTCCCCTTTACTTAGCCTCACTATTCCTCCCTTGGCCTTTTTCTTTCCCTTATGTTTCTTTATTAATATTCCAAACATCCCTGACTCTCTTTACCTGCCCTTTGGAGTAAGCATTGATTACCTCTTTGAAATGTGTGAGACTGGCCTGCAGGTTTGTCACTAATGGTCAATCTAGCAACCATTTCTGCATTCTATGAGCTTGTCAGTGGTCTTCCTAATGGCACACTGCCTCTTTTCCGGAGGTTCTCAGGGGAATCCTGCAACTGAGATCCCCAGTGAAAAAGCCAGTAGTTAACTAAGATCTCAGTCTTGCATTCAGAACACTAACTTCTAATTCTTGCAAGCCAGCTATGTCATTTGAGCAGAAATCACTTACATGGTACATAGTATTTACTGGTGGCTATGACAACTTCAAGCCCTCATGATGGATTATCCCGAAACAATGTTTTCCAAAGACTAAATGGTTCTATTTATGCTCCTAAGTCCTGCCTCTTTCCAAATATTGTCTCACTAACTGGATAGTCAATTACTTTCATCATTGCTAATGATCATAATGAAGGTAGCTTAGTCCAAAGGAAAGTAGGAGTTAAAACAAGGGGTTATAATTTAAGATTGAAAGGGGAAAGATTTTAGAGCAATGTAAGATGTTACTTCACTGAGAGGGTAGTGGAATCCTGGAACAAATTACCTGAAGAGGTGGTATGTGCAGAAACATTGGATGAATTCCAGAGGGCTTGGGACAGACACAAGGGTTAGCTAGTGGACAAAGGAAAATATCCATGGGAAGTGAAGACAAGTAGAGATGGGTGGGAAATGGGCAGACTAGATTGACGTGGATGGTCCTTTTCTGCTGACACATTACTATGATACTGTAATACTATGACTGCTGTTTCCCTAGCAGTGGTAGAACCAGGAGGTAATGTCAAAGGTCATGCCATTCAGGCTGAAGGCCTTTGGGTCAATTCAATCATATATCAAGTGTTGGCGTAGTATCCATCTAGTTCAAAACTAACATCCCACTATTTCATTACTCCTGTACACTCTGCTCAAATTATTTGAATGTAATCTACTGTAAATTTATTATTGTGTAACAAATCTCTGTAAACTATCCTCATGTTCCTCTACCACCCCCAAGGTCACACCGGGAGACAAGCAACTTGTTGCTCAATGTGCCTTCCTGGTGAAAAATTTCAATAAATAAATATTAGTCTCTACTGCTGCATAGGTAGGGTTGCTGTCGTGAGCAGATTTGACAGTTTCATAAAATACTACAGCCTAGATGTACAGTCTAAGAAGCAGGCAGGCTATACAGCAGGGCTTGTTCACTTTTCAAGTCTTGTTATTTCTGACCTCTTTGGTACAGCATTTTGTACTTTGTGGTCACTTGAACAGAGAGTGTGGCCTTCAAGGAAGATTGACTCTAGAAATATAGGAAGGGTACTTAGCATATGTCTTGATGTTCTAGAGTGTTTTTTCCAGAGAACCACGCTCACCTTCTCACAATCTCTTAGGTCCTCTTCTACACCTGGGTATGTGTTTATTGATTCTTCATATAGATCTGAGTTGTTAATATCAATTTGGGTTTATTCACTTATTAGGGGATTTGTGGGCTATTGTTTACCTGTTTAGTAAGGAAATGTTCTTGCTGCTCCTTTGCAAAAAAGGTACTGAGGTAGTTTGGGCTGGGACCGTTATTTATGCTGTCAGTGCACATGGCATACAATCTTTGTGGGAAGCATGTGCGGAGAGCTAGAGATCAAGTAGGGCCTGCAGTAACAGTACAGACAGGAAAAAACGGGCAGACTGGGCTGGTCAAGCAGTTCTTATCTGCTGTCAAATTCTATGTTTCTATTTTACTGCATAGTTTAGCCATACCATTTGTTTAGCCAGACTATTTTAATTTGACTTTACTGTGTCATCCTGTATCACTTTTGTTCTCAGTCACTGTTCACTTTGTATTTTGTTTTACTGTTTCCATGATCCTACTTCCTGTAACCCCCAGTCACACCTGGGAATGAGCCTTAGCTCAGTGTGCTTTTTACAATAACTAGTTTCTAAACAAACAACTATAAAGTGGTTCCCATGTATGGCTGCAATACAGGCAGACACATAGCACAGCACAATACATCATATTAATAATATCAGCTTTATTCTTATAAAAATACTACGTAGCAAATATCCCCTCCCAAAAAGATCATGCCTCCTTAGCCTTGTGCTCCACCTATCACCACTGCATGCAGTGTGACATTTATCCATTGGTGTACTGGTTTGACACTGTCGTAATGGGCGCATACATCCAACTGCAGCTTGGGAGTCATATAAAAATAAATCTTTTGCCATTCTTTATAACAAATAATATAATTTAGATAGGCAGTGAAATTCCATGCATCATGTCCAGGAAAATACTGCAGGACACTCTGTCAGTTCTGGGGCAGGTCGAAGCAGTTGTAGCTAACCCTGCTACTAAAGACAGTAATGATTTATTGCCACACACTTCTAGGGGCCCTTAGCAGAGCAATCAGAAGCAGTAAGAATAAATATACAACAACAGCAGTGGTAGGAAAGTATGGCAAGTCTAACAGACTCAGGCACAGAAAGATATAAGACACACGTCTGAGTAATTTCTACAGTAAAAAGAAGTTATTCATTATGAGGACATAGGTGGTACAGAGAGTGAAGAGAAGTGAGGCAATCCACAGAAGTTGAAGTACATCCCTGGAAAGGATAGAAAGGTAAAGAAAAGTGACAGCTGATGAAGAAATGAAAATGGAGGAGGAGTTTTGATGGACAGAAGGGCAACACCTAAGACCCCAAGACCTTCATTAGATACAGTAACTTAGACATGTCTCCTAAAGACAAATAATCTGCCACCAATTCTGACTGCAATTTACAAGCATAAGGACAACAACAATACCCTGCAGTCCTCTCACAAATATCACCAGAGACCAAACATGACCAAAATAACAAAAAACAAGGTCATGTCTTCGTGTGCGCAATTTAAGCCCTGAGTGACTTATGTCAAACAGTGGTGGGGGCTGCACCATGTTCTGAAGCTTTTGACAGACAAGCTTGAAGGTGGAGAAGGGGGGCTAAAACACTAATGGAGTAACATGTGAAATTGCAATTCACACACAAGTTGTAGCAGTTTACCTGTGAGACTCTATTGTAGTAGGCATTTGATTCTAAATGCTCTTTTCTCCTCTGAAGACCCACACTCGATATAGACACCAACAGTAGCTTCATATATATTGCCTCATTGTTGACTAGACAAGAACATACTGAAGAGAAAATCTATAATGTTTTAAACTATGAATCGTAGGCCTTGCAAACAGCAGATTTATTTAGCTTGTTATCATACAGTACACAGGCACACATTACGTTTCCTGTGATGCTGCAGCACAGTAGTAATAAGTTCTCCAAAGCAGAATTTATATGGATCTGATAGAAATAATTTCAACCCAGGACTCAAACAGACAGACAGTATCTCATGGGTAAAATCTTACTTTAATTATCAAACGTCCCTTCACAGCAAAATGGTGTCATGGTAGAACAAGCATTTGTCGGTGCTAGATGTTCACCACTGGTATGGAAGCCCTGGGGTACTAGATACATTGTGGCCCATGTTGTGGGTTATGTATTACCAAAGTTAGAAGTCTGCATTTTCTAAATTTGAAAACAAGCTCATAACTTTATTTTTTCATATTTTTACTCCAAATTGTCAGCATAACCTTTTTATGAACCCATCTTATGAACAAGTGCAGATGAAATTTTCAACTCCTGCCTGAAGGGTAATTTTACGCAAGGACTGCAAAAATCACCTTTTGGGATGCAAAAACACATTTTGGCCAGGATTTGAAAAATGACAATTTTCATCTTCATGTATTGCTGTAAAGTAATGGCTTTGCTGAAAAGTTGTGGTAAAAATATTGAAAATTACCAAAGATACAAGCCTGCATTCATAAAATTTAATGTAAGCTCATATGTTTATTGTTTTTTAATA
The DNA here is from genome assembly GCA_016271365.2 of Neoceratodus forsteri. Taxonomy (NCBI): domain Eukaryota; kingdom Metazoa; phylum Chordata; order Ceratodontiformes; family Ceratodontidae; genus Neoceratodus; species Neoceratodus forsteri. The sequence continues at coordinate 85,151,645 of CM057453.1, forward strand.
TTTTTATGCCAAAGTTTCAGCATAGCCTTCTTATGACCCTGCCTCATAAACAAGGACAGAGCAAATGCTCAACTCCTGCCCAAAAGGTGATTTTGTGCAGGGACCTCAAAATCACCTTTCGGGATGCAAAAACACATTTTGCCCACGATTTGAAAAAATGACAGCTGTCACATTTGTGAGGAGCTTTAAAGAAATGGCTATGTTGAAGATTTGGAGTAAAAGTACTGAAGATTACCATAGTTATGAGCCTGCATTCCCAAAATTCAACATATGCTCATAACTTTGCTGTTTTTTTAATATTTTTATACTAAATATTCTACATAGTCATCGTATGACCCCACCTCATGAACATGGACTGAGACATTTTCAACTCCTGCCCAAAAGGTGATTTCAAGCAGGAACCAGGGAATCATCTTTTTAGACAGAGCTGCCTAATTTAATTGTAATTGTTCAAGAGGTGGGGGTGCCAAAAAATGAATGTTGAAAATATGGGGCAAAAATATGTAAAAACGGCCAAGTTATGCCACTAAGTTCAAAACCCCATTGAAATACATTGAACTGCATACCTTATTTCTTCAGTTCACAGTCCAGCTTTGAAGAGTGAAGATATATCTGCAGTCTACAGAAGATTACATTGTTGGACCCTGGTGGGAAAGTAAGGGCTTGGGGGGTGGGGGATGGGTGCTGAGTCAGATGGTCAGGTGGGGTGACAGTAATGGCTGCAGCAGACATTGATTGATGTTTTTTTTTTTTTACAGGGTTTATTTAACAAAAAAAAACTGTGAGGGAAGGTTTTCATTATTTCAGGTCACGACACTGGGGATTGGGCACCTCCAGTGTTAGGGTTATGTTTTGGGGGGTGGTTGGTGCTGAGGGGGTCAGTGGGTGGGACAGTTTCAGGGGTGGCAGCAGCACAGTGACAGTGACACTGGGGACTGGGCACTCCAAGTGTCAGTGTTATGTTTGTAGAGGGTGAGTGGGGTGGTGGGTGCTGAGAGGGAGGGCCAGGTTGGTGGGACAGTTACAGGAGCATCAGCAACAGAGATTGATGGATGGCTAATGAAATGAGGGGACTGAAATCAGGGTATTTTGATTCAAGCAGTGATACCAGGCACATGCGAATACATATGCATATTCCCGGAAAATGCATATGTATTTATGCATGCCCTGTATTGTGGCTTGAGTTTAATACCCCGGTTTCTGTCATTTAAGCACTCATTTCATGCCAGCTTGTACTTTCCCGAGTTCAGCTTTCTTAATAGTTTTAAAAAATCTGTTTAGCTGAACTCAGGTGTGCTGAGCCATGAAAGAGCCTTCTGGCACTACAGCACCATTTAAAGATGTGACTGCGCATTGGGATTGGTGTTGTAGAGGACAATAGGGGTTTCACTTAGGAGGTGATGACACCGGGGGATTGGACACCCTCAGTGTTAGTTTTATGTTTGTGAGGGTTGGTGGGTTGGTGGGTGCTGAGAGGGTGTTTGCATGGGGGGCAGTTACAGGGGCACCAGCAACAAACATCAATCAAATGTTTTCCTTGTTACAGCCAACATCTGCAATAGCAGGACTATTTCTGGATGTTTCAAATTCCTCAACAGGTTGTTATAACAGGTCACCTTGGTGGGTGGTGTAGAGCAAAGGGAAGAGCTAACCCATGATTGGGTCAGCTTTTTCTTTTCAAGTACAGAATATCTGTCAGGGAGTGACCACCACTCAGTATGGCTCACATTGGATATGGGCAAGGAAGGAGTGGAATCTGGCACAAGAGTGCTGGACTTCAGGAGGGCTGACTTTGGGAGGATGGGGGAAGTGGTAAAAGGGTACCTGGCCAGAATTCAGTCTAGTATGGACACTAACCAGAGGTGGGAGCTCTTAAAGCTGGGGATAGTGGAGGCAACCAAAACTGCTGCAAAGCCCAGAGCAAGAAGCTAGGGCTAAGAAACCGAGCTGGTTGAGCAAGGAGGTCATGGAAAAGTAAGGAGGAAAGAGCTGCCTTTAGGAAGTACAAGAAAACAGGGAGGGGAGGACAGGGAGGAGTACTTACAGAATCAAGAAGGTGACAAGGGCAGTAAGGGAGCCAAAGCATCTACGGAACTCAGGCTGGCACAAAGCATTAAGAAGGGGAGAAGGACTTTACAATATCAGGGAGAAAAGGAGCTGTAAGGACCACATAGTAAGGATTAGGAAGGAGGGGTTGGGTGGAAGCAGGGTGCGATAAGGCAGAAGCACTAAATGAGTACTTATGCTCAGTATTTACTAAAGAGAAGAGGGGGTGACACCCAAGGTGGGAGAAATGGCAGAGGCGGGGGAGGGTGACAGATGAGGAAACTATGGAGGGCAGAGTTCGAGAGGGTTTGAAGGCACTGAGGGTGACAAGGCACCAGGCCCAGATGGCATCCACCCCAGGGTACTGAAGGAGCTGGCAGAGGTCCTTGCAGGACCTTTGGCAGACCTATTTAATGCCTCACTACATTCGGGGTGTGTACCTCAGGACTGGAGGATGGCTCATGTGGTGCCCCTCCACAAGAGTGGCCCCAAGCCTGAACTGGGAAACTACAGACCAGTCAGCCTCACATCCATCGTGGGTAAGCTAATGGAAACTATCCTGAAGGAGAGGCTGGTGGCCCTCCTAGAGGCCAAAGGACTACAGGACAGCAGACAGCATGGCTTCATATGTGGCAGATCCTGCCAAACCAACCTGGTGGAGTTCTATGACTGGGTAACTAGGCAACTGGACAGGGGCCATGCAGTAGATGTCCTGTATCTGGACTTCAGTAAGGCATTCGACTTGGTGCCGCATGGAAGGCTGGGAAGGAAGTTAGTAGGCACAGAGGCGGGTGCAAAGCTGGTGAGCTGGGTAGGAACTGGCTTCAGGGAAGGCAACAGAGGGTGGTGGTGGGTGGGGAACTCTCACCCCCAAGGGCAGTGACGAGTGGTGTTCCACAGGGCTCGGCGTTGGGACCAGTGTTTTTTGGGATATTCATTGCAGACATGTTATGGGACATCAAGAGCAAGATCAGTCTGTTTGCTGATGATACCAATGTAGACACGGTGGTGGATGACCTAGGGGGATGGCAGGGGTTGCAGGATGATCTGGCAAAGCTTGAAACCTGGTCAGACACCTGGCAACTGGGCTTTAATGCCAAAAAGTGCAAGGTGCTGCATTTTGGGATGAAGAACCCAAGGAGGAGTTACAAGCTGGGGGGAGTGCAGCTAGCCCAGACAGAGGAGGAGAAGGATCTGGGTGTGCTCATTACAGGGTCAATGAACAACTCAGCACAATGTAGGAAGGCAGCTGCAAAGGCCAACAAAATGCTGGGTTGTATTGCAAGGGGTATATCCTCGAGGAGGAAGGAGGTGATTCTGCCACTGTATAGGTCATTAGTTAGACCACACCTGGAGTACTGTGTGCAGTACTGGTGCCCGTATCTGAAGAGGGACATTAAGTTACTGGAGGGGGTGCAGCGCAGGGTGACAAAGATGATCAAGGGGCTGGGGGACTTATCATACGAGAGGAGGTTGAAGGAGTTGAACATGTACTCACTGGAGGAGAGGAGGGACAGGGGTGACATGATTGAAACCTTTAAATATATGAAAGCAATAAACAAGATGGGTAGAGAGGTGCTTTTCAAAGTAAGGGAAGGGAGGGCCACCAGGGGCCATGATATGAGACTGGAGGGAGGAAGGTTCAGGAGGGAGATGAGGAGACACTTTTTTACAGAGAGGGTGGTGGCTGGGTGGAATGCGTTACCTGCAGAAGTGGTATGCAGTAGAACAGTGGACTGCTTCAAAAGGGGATGGGACAGGACAAGGGGGAGGGTTAATGAAGGGGAAGGGTGGAAGAGGGCAGCTTGCAGAATAAGGGGTGCTAGCTGATATCTGAAGGACTTGATAGACTTAGGCCTTTATCTGCTGGCAAATTTCGTATGTTCGTATGTTCGTATCTCCATCTAGCAAGCCTAAACTCTGTCATGATCGACCTGACTGATGATTGGTGTGGTGCTGACCAATAGAAACATAAAAACACAGAAACTGTCAACAGATAGGGACCTTATGATTCATCAAGTCTGCCCTTGTTTTACTACCCCCCACTAAGCTGCCTGCTTGCGTATCCTGCAATGCATATCCCATGCCCGCTTGAATTCTCCCACTGTCTTTGACCCCACTACCCCCTCTGGCAGGCTATTCCATGGTTCAACAACACCCTCTGTGAAGAAGAATTCCTATTGTTTCTGATCCTGCCTCTCTTGAGGTGAAGGTCATGCACTCTTGTCCTGCTATAGTCTTTTACCTGAAAGAGGTTCTGCACCTGTTCCTTGTTGTTGCCTTTAAGGTATTTAAATGTCTTTATCATTTCCCCCCCAGTTCCTGCGCTGCTCTAGGGAGTATAGATTGAGTTCACTGAGTCTGGCTTCATACGGTTTCTGGTGCAAGTCCTGCACCATCTTTGTTTCTCTTCTCAGCCCTGTCTCTAGTGGTCAAACAGGAATTCAGCATGTTTGCCGTTCATTTGCATCACCAGGTAAGAAAAAAGGTCTGTCTCCCCATACGGCGTACAGGGGTAATGCCAAACTTCACCCAACAACTAACACACCAAAATCTGGCCAATGGAAAATCATGTACACAAATGCTCACAGCCTGGGAAATAAGATCCCAGACCTGCAGGCAATAATGTCAGAGGCTAAACTGGACATAGTAGCAATTAGTGAGACGTGGTTTACCAGTAACCACACTTGGGAGACTTCAGTACCTGGCTATGTATTGTTCAGAAGAGACCGAAGTGCAAAAAAGGGGGAGGAGTGGCCCTGTATGTTAATGAAAATATCAAAGCTACAGAAATTCAGAATACACATAAGGAGCCAGAAGAACTGTGGGTCACCCTGGAAACAGGAAATGGGACAGCCATAAGAACTGGGGTTGTCTACAGGCCCCCAGACCAGGGGGAGGACATAGACACATTACTGTTAGAAGATATACAAAACATGACAGCTAAAGGGGAGGTTCTGATAATGGGAGACTTCAACATGCCGGATACAGATTGGTCAATACCAGCAGGAACATCTGCCAGAACTAGACTCATAGTGGATTCCTGCAGGGGAGGGCCTCAAACAACTGGTACAGCAACCCACAAGAGACAGGGCTATCCTAGATCTAGTACTGACTAACAAAGAAGGGATCACAGATCTCCAGGTAGAAGGTCACCTGGGAGCCAGTGACCATCACATGGTATGGTTCAATTTGGCTACTGCATCTAAATCATCCCATTCCAAGGCAAAAATATGGGACTTCAGAGGAGCTGACTTTGATAAGATGGCCAACAGAGTTAAGCTAGCCCTGGCAAAAAGAAACACAGGTGAGGGGTACAGGCAAAGTGGGCAAGCATTAAGGATGCAATACTTGAAGCAACATCCCATTGTGTTAGACAGAAAAGGAAGTGCAAAAGAAGAAGGAAACCACTTTGGTTCTCAAATACAGTAGCAGAAAAGGTCAGAGCCAAAAGGCTGGCCTTAAGGAAATATAAGGAACACAGCGGGATGAAGATAGGAGGCATACAAACTGCCCTAAGGGAAGCAGGTAAGGCAGTAAGGCAGGCAAAGTCCCAAACTGAGGAAACACTAGCACGAACAGTAAAATAAGGTGACAAGACTTTCTATAGATACATTAGTGAAAGGAGAAAGTCCAGAGGAGTATTGTAAGCTTAATGGAGAAAAGGGAGCATGTGAGGAGGAGGACCCTGTAAAAGCATCTATCCTAAATAGATACTTTGCTCAGTATTTACTGAAGAGAAGGTAGGGCAGGGCCCACAGCTCAGCATCATGGACACAGGGGGGAGGGAGGTGAGCACTACTCCTTCACAAAAGAAAGGATCCTACAAGAGCTTGCTAAGCTCAGGGTGGATAAGGCAATGGGACCTGATGGCATACATCCCAGGGTACTTAAAGAACTAAAGGAGGAACTAGCAAAGTCATTAGCAGAATTGTTTAGTAAGTCTCTGAGCACAGGAGAGGTCCCAGAAGACTGGAGAAGGGCTCATGTGATCCCGCTCCACAAGAGTGGTAGCAGGGAGGAGGCGGGGAACTACAGACTGGTCAGTCTTACCTCAGTAGTGGGCAAGATTATGGAGGCACTCCTTAAGGAAAGGATAGTGCAACACCTGGAATCCATAGCGGCACAAGATCCAAGACAGCATGGGTTTACAAAGGAAGGTCCTGTCAAACTAATCTCATAGATTTCTTTGACTGGGTAACCAGAGTGGTGGACCAAGGGGAGCAGTTGATGTTGCTTACCTTGACTTCAGCAAAGCTTTTGACACTGTTCCACATAGAAGATTGATAAATAAGCTGGGTAGGCTCAGGGTGGGTCAGAAGTTGGTCAACTGGGTGGCAAACTGGTTGACAGGCAGAAAACAGAGAGTGTTGGTAAATGGTATACAGTCAGAAGAGATGCAAGTCACAAGTGGGGTACCTCAGGGATCAGTCCTGGGGCCAGTCCTCTTCAACATCTTCATTAGTGACCTTGCAGATGGACTAGAGGGTAAGGCTTGTCTGTTTGCGGATGACACCAAGATCTGCAACAGAGTAGATGATCCAGATGGGGTGGGCAGAATGAGAAGAGATCTGGATAAACTAGCAGAATGGTCAGAAGAGTGGCAACTGGGATTTAATGCAAAGAAGTGCAAAATCATGCACATAGGGAAGAGAAACCCTGAAGCCACCTACAGGCTGGGAGGAGAGTTGCTAGCAGTCACAAAGGAAGAAAGAGACTTGGGCATCATCATCACCGATGACCTAAAATCATCCAAGCAGACCTCTAAAGCAGTAGGTAAGGCTAGGGGCATGTTAGGGTGTATTAGTAGGGGTATCACAAGTCGTAAGAGGGAGGTATTAATCCCTCTGTACAAGACACTGGTTAGGCCCCATCTGGAGTACTGCATGCAGTATTGAGGCCACACCTTCACAAGGACATTAACCAAATTGAGGCAGTCCAGAGAAGGGCAACCAAAATGGTGCAGGGATTGCATCAGAAGACATACGAGGACAGATTAACGGAGCTCAATATGTATACCCTTGAGCAAGGAGGAGAGAGGGATATGATCAAGGCATTCAAACACTTTAAGGGCATAAACAAGGTGAAAGAGTCTAACATGTTTAAATATAAGAAAAATAGCAGGACAAGAGGACACAGCATGAGATTAGAGGAGGCCGATTAAGGGGGAATGTGAGGAAATTCTTTTTCACAGAAAGGGTGGTGGATGCATGGAATGGCTTACCACAAGAAGTGGTGGCTATGAATACAGTGCAGGGCTTCAAACAGGCATGGGATAGGCATAAGGGAGCAATACAAATGGCTATGAATAGATAGGCCACTGACAGAGCAAAGGCCGATGGCACATTTATAAGGTAGAAAAAGAAATGGGCAGACTGGATGGGCCTTGCGGTCCTTATCTGCCATCAACTTCTATGTTTCTATGTTTCTCCAGCCTATCTATGTCCCTCCTGAGGTGTGGTCTCCAGAACTGGACTCAATAGTCCTGGTGGGGTTTTATCAGGGACTGATACAGTGGCATGATCACTTCATACCTCCAGCTTGAGATGCCCATTCCTATACATCCGAGGATGCCACTAGCTTTTAATGTTGCTTTCTCACATTGTTTGCTGACCTTGAAGTCATCTGATATGATCACCCCCAAGTCTCTCTCTAGCCTTGTATCCACCAGCTGCTCCCTTCCCATCGAGCACAGTTTCCCTGGATTATGTTTTCCCAGGTGTATGACTTTACGTTTTTTGGCACTGAATTTCAATTGCCAAAATCTTGACCATTCCTCCAGGTTTTAGAGATGAAATTGCATGCTTTGTTGCCCCTCTGGTGTGTCAAACCTGTTGCTGATTTTGGTGTCATCAGTAAAGAGGCACACCTTTCCCTTCAGTCCATCAGCAATGTCACTGATAAATATGTTGAAGAGGATCGGCCCCAGAACCGAGCCCTGTGGAACCCCACTAGTCACCCTTCTCTCCTCTGACAGAGTGCCATTTAGTAATACCCTCTGTGTTCTCCCATTTAACCAGTTACTGATCCAGCCTGTTACCTTAAGCCTGACTCCCATGTTCTCCAGTTTATTGACTAGTTTCATGTGCGGAACCAAGTGAAATGCCTTACTGAAGTCCAGGTAAACCAAATCCACTGCCCCACCTTGATCCATTGTTCTAGTGACCAAGTTAAAGAACTCTACCAGGTTTGTCTGGCAGGACCTCCATGCTGTGAAACCATAGTGCTTTATGTCAAGCTAACAGCTTTCCTCCAAAAAAAGCAATTCTTTTCTTCAGTAGATAATCCCTAAGTTTTGCCACCACTGAAGTTAGAGTAACTGGATAGTAGTTTCATGGCTCTTGCTTGCTTCCGCTCTTGTGGAGTGGCACTACTATTGCCCTCTTCCGGTCCTCCTGACCTCCTCACTCTCCAACGATTTGTTAATGAGCACTGCTACGGAGGCTGCTGGTTCCCTCTCAAGTTCCTTAAGTATTCTTGGCTGTATCCCATATGGCCCCATAGCTTTAGCCACCTTTAACTTGTTGATTTCCTCTTGTACTCTTTCCTCTGTGAAGGGACCCATGTCTGTGCCTCCAAGTGGAATGATAATTTTTCCTATTGTTGGACCACTACCGTCTGCTTCCTGTGTGAATACTGAGCAGAAGTATTCATTGAGTGCCTCTGCCTTCTCTCCGTCATGTTCCATGTGCTGCCCATCCTTTTTCAAGATTCTAACAATGCTTTCCTTAGTCTTCCTTCTTTCTAATATGTACCTGTAGAATGTTTTGTCACCCTTCTTCACTCCCTGAGCTAGCCTCACCTCTGTCTATGCCTTGACATATTATCACTTTCTTTGTCTCTTTTAGCTTTTCTTTATATTCTGTTTTGTCAGCCTTTCCCTGATTCCTTGTACTTTCTGAAGGCTTTGTGGTTTTCCCTCACTATGGTTGCCACCTCTTTGGAAAACTATAGTGGGTTTCTCCTCTTTTTATTCTTACTGACTTGGCGGGCACATTGTGATGTGACCATGATTATTGCATCTTTCAACCTTGTCCAACACTCCTTGATGCTCCCTTCTGTTGTGTTACTAAGGTTGTCCCTCAGGCAGGCCTTCACTTTTGTGAAGTCTGCCTTCCTGAAGTCAAGGACCTTAAGCTTTGAGTGTGTGGAGTTCTCAGTCCTGTTTACCTTGAACCATACTGTTCAATGGTCACTGTTTCACAGGTGGTTCCCCACTTCAATGCCCAGAACACTATCACTATTTGTGAATATGAAGTCTAAGATTGTGTTTCCTCTTGTGGGTGTCTTCACTAGTTGACTTAGGCCTGCTTCTTGTAGTGTTGCTAGGAATTACCTACTTTTTTTCTGATTCTGCTGTACAAGAACTGCAATCAATGTCTGGTAGATTAAAGTCCCCTAACAGCACTATGTCCCCTTTGCCTGACATCTGAAGGATGGTTTCCAGGGTATCCTTGTCCCTGGTTTCCTCCTGGTTTGGAGTTCTATAGACTACTCTTACCCAGATGAGTGTCCAGCTTCTGAAACTTATTGTAATCCTTAGGTTCACAGTGTGCCCCTGAGCCTGCTGGATTTCAGTAGCACTTATGGTATCTTTAACATAAATAGCTACCCTCCTCCGTTTTGCCATTCCTATCTCTCCTGAACAAGTTATACCCTGGGGTAGTCGCCTCCTAGTCATGATTGTTCATTAACCATGTTTCAGTTATGGTGACACAGACTGTGTCCTGCCTCTGCTATTGTGGCAGTAAGGTCTGGCATCTTATTAGCCAGACTGCATGCATTGAGACATAAAGCTGTCCATTCCTGAAGTGCATCCCCATTTGGGATAACTCCTTTTTTGTTCTTGTTTCTCCCTTTACCTTTTTTTTGGCCATTGTCAGTTTCTGACAGGGTTGCATGCTTTCTGCCTTCTGCAACTGTAATCCTGGAGTGTCGTGTAGGATTGGTGCTAGCTGGAAGCGGAGAGATGGCATGCTCTACATGTGCTACTCCTAGAGCTGCTATCTCCTCCCCATATGCTAGTTTTTAAATGCCCTGCATGGACGTTAAATTTTTGGCCCAGCACCTTAACCCCATCTTTAGTCAGGTGGAGGATGTCAAATCTGAAGAACTCCTTTCCCAGAAGTTGTCCCAGTTTCTGACAAAGTTATGCCACTTGGTGTGGCACCAGTCTTTGAGCCACGCATTGAGCTCACCTATCTCCATCATTCTGATTTTCTGCCTGATTTTTCCCTTTTCCCAAACAGGCAGAATCTCTGAGAAGGCAATGCTGGATGAAAGGAAAACCAATTTCTTCCCGAGTTGGGTAATGTGCTCCTCAACCTCCTCTACTAGCTGGCAGCAAGATCATTTATCCCTAGGTGGACTAGGATGTTAGAGCCTGCACCTGCAGTTTGAATTATGCCAACTATTCAGTCAGTGTCCCTCCATGCAGACACTCCTGGGAGACATCTGACCTGCACATCCTCCTGCTTATTTCTACTCAGGTGGTGATCCACACCATGAATCATGGAGCCCCCTATGATTATGAGCTTTTTCCTGTTGTCCTAGGAATTCCATTTATAATGGCATTTCGTTACACTGTTGCGTTCAGCTTTGTGCTGACCCAAGACCTCCTCTCTCCTTTCTGATGGTACAGACACAAGAGGCATGTACCTGTGTTGTATCTGTTATGGAGATTTGCCTGGATGCTGTCTCCTTTTCCCTTCACCAGCTGCCACTCCCCAGGCTCAGTTTTTCTTTGGGGGAGAGGTATGTTGGTTTGCTGTCGGCAATGCAGAAGTGCATTCCCATTAAAATAGTTTTATTTATTTTACTTTATTTTAAACATTTGTTTACTGAGTAAACACAATGAGCCAAAGGCCCTTTTTCATGTGTGACTCGGGACCTTGAGGTCGGTCAGGATGTTACATAACAATTAAACAAAAACACAACACACAACAATCAATAATTAAACTAAATAAAACATACATTTTAAGAATAACATTTACATTCTAATTGATTAAGAATATTTTCCTGTGTGTGGTTATGTAGGAGACTGATCTCATTCGAAGCTTCGCAGAGTTGAGCTTTGATGTGACATATCTCCCAGCATTTGGGACAGTGGCCCTGCCTCTGGGCAATGTATCCATTGAAGAGTGTTCCACAGTGTTGGCAGCCAGTGATATCCATGCGTGTTGCCAGTGGATGAAAAAAGAGAGTGGAAAATAAACAAATAGAATAAACAAAAAAGAGAATGTAAAGTAAACAATTAAGATGCCAATCTCCTGTCCTGGGCTTGAGTGGACAAAAGAGGACGTGTAGAGTAAAGCTAAAGAAATTATTTTTTTTTTCTGAGATGTGCAGTAAGCCCTGCCCCTTCCTTACTTCTGCAGGAAGGATATGAGGGGGTCAGGAACTATATTAGAGGATGAGTATGTGGTGAGCAGAAATGGGGGAAGAGTGACTGGATACTTCTCTTGCAGATACCTGTAGAGAAAAACAATCAACTTTTGGCAGTAGTTCCAACAAACACCACCAACCACAGCACCCTTGTACAAAAGTAAAGGTAACCTGACCCTTTAAATCTTCCTTTGGTTGGAAGGTACTAAGCCTTTGTCAGCCCCACCTTCACCCCAGTTACACTCCTAGTCCCCTGGAAGAGCTGTGGAAGAAAAACAATTAGCTCCTTCGATGTGAGAAAGAGACTTCAAAACCTGTAAGCCCAAAACAGAACCTGTAAGCACAACCTGGAAGCATAGTGCAAATTAGTAACAAAACAGTAACTCTGCTTTGCCTGAAGAGAGCTTAAACTGTAATACCTGTAAGCACAAAACAAAACAGAAACAAAACCTGTAAGTACAACCTGTAAGGACAAAACAAAATGGTAACAAGCCAGTAACTCTGCTTAGCCAAAAGAAACCTTAATATTTTTCCTTCCTCTGTTAATGTTGCTCCTTGCTCTGTCCTTTCAAACAAACCTAGAATACACATAGCTCAGGTGAAGCTAGGTGCTTTTTGTCAGCAAACCTTAGTCTTCCACCTCAACACACCAACTAACCTGATCTTTTAAATCTCTCTTCTGTTGGAAGGTACTAAGCCTTTATCAGTCCACCCCCACCCCCAGTTACACATCTAATTCCTGGAAGAGCTATGGAAAAAACCAATTAGCCTCTTCAATGTGAAAAAGATACTGCAAAACAAGTAAGCTGCTCAAAAACCTGCAAGCACAACCTGTAAGCACAAAACAAAATAGTAACAAAACTGTAACTCTGCTCTGCGTAAAGAGAGATCAAACTGAAAAACATGTAAGCACAAAACAAAACAGCAACAAAACCTGTAAGCACAACAGGTAAGGACAAAACAAAATAGTAACAAAACAGTAACTCAGTTTAGCCAAAAGAAGCCTTAATATTTCTGTTTGCTCTGTTAATGTTGCTCCTTGCTCTGTCCTTTCAAGCAAACCTAGAAGACAAAAAGCTCAGGTGAAGCTTGATGCTTTTTGTCAGCAAACCTAGACCAGCACCTTAAACACTGCTCTACATTGGACAGACAGTGTCACACCCCTCAAAAGGCACTATCATAGCAAGATGTTTGTTCCATACACATGCACATGGTGAACATAAAAAACAGGTTTGTGATGCTAAAGAGAGATTCCCTGGTGCTCTGTACTGGAACAATGGCTCAAGAGGAAATGGCAGCTTTCCTTTTCAGTTCCTTTTTCCAGTAATGAGGGATCTCAAAGTCAGCTGAGCTCTTAAAGACACTCTTCCACTGGAACACAAGGTGTCACATAGCACCACTTCCTAAAGGTGCTACAGCAATCATATGACATGTACCACTCCACCTCCTTCCCTGGTTGGGCACTGGATTAAGGCTCCTAGTGACTATCCCAGTTTTTGAGAGAAAGCTTGCAGACTTACCATTGAACTTACTGAAGTAGCAGCCTTGTAGCTTTAGTGTTCTGGGAGTACCCATCCTGCTGGTGAGGAACCCTGAGCAGTACCAGGAACAGGGGCTTGGAACACAACTGGTATCTAATAGCCCAGATCCCAAATGGGTGACCCACATCATGCAAATGAATGTTGACTCAGACACTGAACATGGAACCCACTAAAAAAGGGTGGGGCCCTTATTCATGCCTACTTCCAGACCAAATGAGCTCAGCACCCCCTGCCAGGCAAAAACATGGCTAGTCCATAACCTCCAATTTTGGAAGAAGGATTACAATTGTCGTAGTCATAGTTACTCAAACCTTTGGGGAACTGGCCCAGCATAGCTCACTTTACGGTATATCTTTTATATTTTACTTATATCTTGTGCTATAGTTTAAATAAATCGCACACTGCCTTTGACTGTGTTTGTGAGTGTGTGCATGCACACACACACTCACTGGTGATTTAAATTGTAATGCTATTTCCCTACTATGTTTGTTGGACTGCAACTTAAGATCTGAGCTGCTTATTTTTTTTTTTGTTTTGCTGTGTAAATTTGTTTTTATGTTGGTGTTTTATTTACAGAAATGTTCTGCATTATGAATTATCAAAACAGGTCTTAGGCAACCAATATGAAACGGCAGGAGATATGCTATGCTGGAATAACATTATGCCTTTGGTGCAATGTGAGGCATGAAATGCAGTTGAGTGCTTCCAACAATCCAAGAAGTGACATAAAGCAGCAGAACACATGCCTAGGAGTAGCTTTTGTTTGATTTAAAATAAATCTTGTAGAATATAAAAAAGTATTTTTATGTAGTTCTGTCTATAGTTGAGTTTCAGACCATGATGCTGTACTGTGATAACGGCACATCTATAACTGCCTCTAGACAAAATGAGATAGCAGGATTTTTTTCTCTTCCCTGTATAATTGCTATAACTAGACATAGCAATAAGAAAGTCAGATTCTCTTTTTTGAAGTGTATATGGCTGTTTGACAACAGATTGAATTCTCCTTCCATTGGTAAGTAGGAAATGGAGCAGATGCAAGATCCTAAAGAAATTATAAAAAGCTATTCAGTCTCTTTAGATATACCTAATGAATAAGAGAAACCAATAAAGGCAGAATATGCAGATGAAGGAATTCCTCTTATAAATCTGGTTTACAGCTCTCTAATGTTCTATAAGTTACCCAGTGTTGCATCCATGATCCACATGCCTTCATTTAAACATATCCTAAGGCTTGAGTAATTGCACTTATACCCTCATAAATCATAACAATGGGAAACATCAGCTGCAAGGAATAATAATATGCTCGCAGTTTTGTAATTACTAATATTTATGGCCCTATTTTTTACATAATAATATTGAAACGATTGGACAAAACTGAGTTGGACTCTCCATCAAAGTACTGAAAGCAACTTTGTCCACCTCTTGAACTGTTCAGGAAAGTGTTGATCATTCTGTGCCCTCTCAGAAAATCCATAGTTTGTTCAATGTCAAAAAAAGATATACTGTGTGCTAGCCTGAAAAATAACCCTGAGCTTTGCTGGATACAAAACAGTTATCTGATTCTTAGCTCCATCAGTTCTGCTTTTATTGCCAGAACACATCTTCTGTGTAGCTCTACTGGCATCAGGCAATGTCAGAATGCTATTTGACAGGAACATTCTTTGCCTTTTTTTGTTTAAGCAGACTTATTACAAAATTGCACTCTGTATTTACAAGGAAGGTCACCACAATAGTATCAATTGTACTTGTTCTCTGCCTAGTATCAGAATCCACCATGTGCTTCTTGTTCTACACTATAAGATACAATATGTCTTGTTCTGTCACTGCAGTTTTTCTTTGTAACAAAACAGCATTTTAAAAGCAAACATATTATCTGAATGTACTCCCAACATGTTAATGATTAAGAGTCCTATTCATCACGGGATATGGCATATGCTTGATTCATACATTTGTAGTCCATGAAGCTCCACCTTGTGATGCCGCTCTGTGCACCTAGTATGCTAGCAGTGTCCTGGAGATGTGGAGCAGTGTCACACACTTAGTGGATCACCTGCTCCACACTGCAGGGAATCAGGGGCTAAGGCAGTCAATTGAATGGACTGCCATATACCCTTGAGGAAAATGTTTGTTATTTTTTATCCCACTGTACAATTACTGGACCCCATCTCTTTTGAGCTTCCAGTTCTCCTTACCCAACTACTCCTAAATACGTTCTGTCCCTCACTCTCCTCTTTCTATTGCCTGCGTGCCCCTGCTGCGCACCAGAATTAAGCAGATTGGCTCTTCTAATAGAGCATGGACAAGAAGGGCCTTTTGCTGTTGGATCCCTCTCCCATGAAGCCCAGGATGGCTCCTGTCCTTCTTCCCCAAGGCCAGATGTCTAAGCTGGTTTGTCCATGAAGGAGGTTTGGCTGCAGCTGCTAGGAGGAAGGAAAACTGCATAGGTGGGGAGATGTCTGGGGTCTGGTGGAGAGGGTCAGTGGGCCAATCAGTGAGGGAAAAGGGCAAGGGAAAAGGGGAGAAAAGGGAGCAGGTAAGGGTGGGTACATAAGAGCTTGCTGCTTGGGAATCCAGCCATTCTGAATTGGATCCCAATCAAACAAGCTACTTGGCATACCACTTGAAAAATGATGAAAGAGGTATACTTCTTTGATTCCCAGGGGACTAAGTGTACAGTACGTGGTTCCTTTAAGGTTGTCAGATGCATGGGCTATGTATATTCTAATAAGCTAAATATTAGTTTGGGCATAGGTTAGCAGGAAATAAAAAATAGCAAATTACAGAATAATCACATAAAAATGATAGTATTCCCAGCTTGGGGGATAAATCCATTTGGTCCAGGGAATGGCTGAGGGGAGGGTACATGTCTGGTCCAGCTTTTGGGCCATAGTTGTATAGACTGTTCAGGGTTTTTTAGGTTTCTGTCTTCTGTAGGTCAGGTAACATTATAGCTTTTCAGTGGTGTACTGTGCAGCAGTGCCCTGGGCTCTGGTCATCTGGCAGCCTGTCTGCTCCTCAGCAGTCAACCACACCTCTTTCCTCCACTTCCTCAGCATGACCTGGTGGGTGATCAGTGCTTGGTCCACAGATTTGAAACTTCTTGTCGGCACCTTCAGCAGCTGTAACCCATCAACACAGTGACTGAATTGTGATGCCACAATTAGGATGCCTCAAGAAGCGCAACAGTGACAGGGGTGATCTTCATTTTAGATCGCCCCTCACTTATGCTGTTCTTTGCGTCCACACAATTGCTGCCTACTCCAGGGTATGCCCACCCTGGAGGAGGTTACATTTAGTGTTTGGTGATGTGGAGGGAGAAGCCCTCTTCAAAAGCTGACTGTTTCCTGGTAGAGTGCTTTGGTGCTATAACTCCTGGGAGATGTAATGCCAGGCACTGTAATACCAGGCAGCATGTTGCCTGTGCCATAGTCAACATTGGCAACATGATTGTCACACCAGCATGGGTGAATCTTCAGCAGCTATTTCCCCCCGGCTCCATACTCAGGCTCTCTATTCATAGTGCCATGGATTCATGCCTCTCTAGAGGGTCTGGTCTTCATTGTGTGGCAATAGCAGTAATGTCCCTCAAGTATCAGTTACCAGCTATGGGGTGACATTTAGGAATGGATCCTGTTACATCAGTTAAATGTGTGGCAGAGCTTTTCATTCCCCAAGCCACTTACTGCTTCAGTCCGGTTGACTGCATTGGTAGTTGGGTTGACTAGAGTTAGCCAGGGGAATGATACAGGTTGCCATCTAGGATTTGAGGACAGTATTGGGATTAAATTACTCTCCCAGAGTAACATTCCAGGTTGCCAGCTGGAGGTCACCATTTGGCTCACAATGGTTTCGTCCTCAGGTGGACCCATTTGCTGTGGAGGAGGAGGGCATTCTTTGTTCTCTGTACATCAATGACATTCTGAGTTGTTGTAGGGACAGGCCCATGAAGTTGACCTCCATAACCTTTTGGCCTATTAGTTGGCTGCACAACTGGAGATTTCCTCAGAGGCTGGCTGGTGAGTGGTGCTGGGAGTTTTATTTATTGTATTCTCTGCAGTTATACTGCTATATCTAACCCTCTGTTTGCAGTTATAATTATTTTAGCTAGGGCACTACAGTTCAGTTTCTACAGGGGCAGATCAGGGTGCATGGGCATCCCTACTACTTTCACCCAGCATTTTATCACAAAAATAGTACACTGGTGCAGAAGCATCAGTATAGTTAGGGATGAGTAGAGTGTTCAATGTTAAACCCAATTTTTGCGCCTTAATACTTTGGTGGAGTTTAACAGAATTGTCCAAAATCTTTCACCTGCAGTCTGGCTGAGAGAGTCTCAAGACATGAAAAGTTTTGTGATTGTGTCTTGTATAATTTCCAAGATCTGGAATGTCGATTTTGGGAAAAGTTAAGATTTTTTTTCCATATTTATAACACATTTTATTTATTCTCACCTACAACCTAAATGGAGCAGCATTTTTTCACAAAACTCTTAGGGTAGAAGCAACCTGTGCTGATGTAGTGCCTTTGGAAGGTTTCTTGATAAAATGTAACAGTTCCAGACTTATAAGGATTTAAACATTTTTATTTTCTGATCATGCTCAGTAGCGTTTTGGATCACCCTCTGATATTATGATATGAACAATAACAAATATCTACCTCTAGGTTTATCATCAGTGATTTGTTGTTTGCGAGAAAAAATATTGATTGTGATGGCCACCATTTTGTTTTTTATACTAAACAATAATTTAAAAAAACAAACAAACAACTGATACTAGGTGAATGGTACCCGCTTAGCAAAATGTTGGTGTTTGTTTAAAAAAAAAAAGAAATATCAGAAATAACTTTTCTTGGCACTGCAAAATCCAGGATACCCATCTTAATGAGAGGAGCCATTTACCCATGTTCTATGTATGAGAACAGCAGGACTTCCTTGAGGTCTGCAGCCACAGATGGAGACATGCTGCTGGTTTGTGTGCCAACAGTGAGACAACAATCTTATCTCTCTTTTTCTCCCCCATCTCCCTCCTATCTATCTATCTATCTATCTATCTATCTGTCTATCTATCTATCTGTCTGTCTACCTACCTAAAAAAAAAAATAAAAGAAAAGCGGGCACTCAGTTCAGTGATTTTTTTTTTTATTTGACCAGGCCAAGAGTCATTTTTTAGCCCTGGTCACGGCCCAGGGAAGCCTCAGCTACCATCTATGGCTGCTGGGGTCTCCCAGTCACCCCCAGCTTACCCCCCAGAGGGCAGATCTGTGGCCACGGTCTACCCATGGTCATGGAACTGTATCTAGTCGGGGGACCCGCAATGATGGCAGCCACTCGAGCTCTTTCCCAGGAGGGCTTCATAGAGACTGTGGCCCTGCCCACCTGATTTTCTGTTTTTTCCCTTATGGAGGTGGGGATGTGCAATGACGCCAGTGTCCACCCCACCTCCCGGATGTTAAGCTTCGGCAGCGTGAGATCTCCCGGCCTCTGCCAGGAGTCCTCAGTGCTCCGAACGCTACCCTCATCCTCCCCCCGGAGAAGGAGAGCAGTCCATAGGACACTCCATCCTTCTCCCCCAGCTGGCCATCCGATGACCAGGGTCTGTTTCCGAACCCGAGTCGCCGGTGTCGCAAGCGGAAATCCCACCACTGTGCCAGCGGGCCGGCCACAGTAAGTTTTAAATGCAATAGTGCAATTAATTGCTGGCAAGATAGACTGGACAAACAATGCCCCTGCGCTTCAACCCAAAAGTGGGCTTTCCTCAGGGGGCATGTCTGAGGTGCTTGGAAAACGTACTACATTTATGCAAAAAAAAATTAAAGTGACATTAACCACAAATCTGAAGTGATGCTATGTAATGTACAGTTCCAAGAAGCAATATTTGATCTAGAGAAATACAAAGACCGTTTAGAGTATTCACTTTAGTAAAAACAATAAATTACTTTTGTACCAATTAAATAAATCTTATAATATGCTTCATAAAACAGCTTCCTTTCCTACAAAGTGCATGTGACACTATTATTACATAAGATACATATAGTCTAAAAAGTGGGGGGTGGAGGATTTTAGAGGGTTTGTACTCAATAAGAAAAGGTTTTTCAAACAATGGTCATTGGTATTTGGAATAACACATCAGTTATTGGTGTCTATATGTGAATGAATATGTAGTGAAACACAAGTCATGCTAACAAGGAAGAATCATAAAATCACTATCTTTAAAATTTGGGGTCAAAATAAAAAAAAATAATATTAAGACTATAAATATTAAATATTAAGAAACATTGGGTGTAGTTTCAGCCTTTACCCAGTGGGTGGTGTTTTGTGATCCCATCCCAGTGAGCTGAGTTTGGGGACAAGATCACTGAACCAGCTGGATGGGCCAAGGCTGGGAGCACCCACTCCACTCCCCAGCCTGGGCAGGGAAGGTAAAGGGTCGCCCGCATGGGCCCAACTACCATATAGAGAAGAAAAATGTTCTCTTGGCATAGGGCCCTGCACCTATGTACCCATGCTGACAGACGGTATTGCAGTTCAGTAAATAGATGGACTCTTTGCCCTGCATGTCTGTCTCTTTAGCTACATAGAAGTGCAGGGCCTAGAAGGCCCTACACACATGTGCAGCCCACTGTAATACCCCACAAATCATTGACATCTGTTACCACACAGAAGTGCAGGGCCCAGAAGGGCCCTGCAGTTCTGAAGGCAGAGGGACTCTTCTCTTGTGTAGGGTCAAGAGGACCATGCATGTCTGCATCTGTTCCCACAGGTCCAAAAGGGACCTGCATGAATGAGGGTCTAATTCCACTGTTTCAAAAAGAATTGGTCTCATTTGCAAAAAACTGTGTCAATGCACTGGTTAGGTTTCAACTTAATGCAACAAAAGCAGGAAAATGTGGCATTAGTTTTTCCAACCATAGCTCCCCACTTCACCAATCAACAAAAGGACAAGATCACACAAGCAATCACACACAGCCATCATCAGGTAAGACAAACAACATACAACTGTTTCCAAATGACACAAATGCAGTAGCACTGTTGTGCTGCCTTCATGGATTTCCATTTGCAGCTGCAGAATCACAGGCCCTACAGGCCTGTTGGGAGTGGAGGTTGGGAACAAAACAAGGCCATGCAGATGACAAGTACGGCACTGCTCACAGTTACTAATGGGAGTACATGGCTTGCCAAGCTTATTGGGAGTGATGGTTGAGGAACAAAGTCACTTTAAGGAGCAGTGTCTCACCTGAAAACAATTACTGGCTGCAACCGTGAATGTTACATTGTTCAATAATGAACAAAATCAGGTAGCTTCAGCTTTGTGGGGTATGGTAAGCAACTTGGCATCACTTTTGTTGGACTGTGGACTTCGGTAAAAGCTCCATATGTTACATTCAGTCAGACTGATGTGTGTGAAGTTTCTGTGATTGGTGACTGAAGGATGATGTTACAACAGCACACAACTTACTGAGTGTTGGGCATAGGACTGTTTGTGTGGGCTGGGGAAGAGTTGTTGCTTTGGAGGGGGTGTTATAATGTATTTCTGGGTTTTGACCTTGTGGCACAACTGACAGGTGATGGCAAGGCATCCATGTTAGAGGTGGGCATGTTAAGGTAGAAGAGAGGCTGATGGGTCTAAGAATGAATGCTGAGACCCATTTGAGGGAATTATTTTCAGTTGTGCTGTTGTCCTGGCATAATGGCTTGGCTGAAAGTACCTAACAGCCAGTCAGTATCCAGCCTTTTTCTTACCCATTTCGTTATCCAGATCACAGGCAAGGAGGCAGCGAGGGGTGGCCCATCCACAAAGAAAAGGACTGATTCAAACTTGATGGAATCAGCCGACCAAGGAGTCTAATGTGGGCACCAGAAGACAGTGATGAAGACCACTTATGTAGCATGTAAAGGAATGCACCATATGAGGCACTTGGTGTTGGGTGGGGTGGACCCCACCACAGTGCCCCTAGGTGGCTTCCCAATGCAAGGACAGCACTCTATCATGGCTGCAGGTCCCACTACTCCCATGCAGGGGGAGCAAAACACAATGCCTCTGGGTTTCAGCATTCCCTTGCTGCAGAAAGCTTGTACAACCATTGGTTACTCAATGAGTGATGGCAGTGCATTGCCAGAGCCCTGATTGATGCTATCCTCACTTGAAGGGACTCCACTTGACCAGCACCTGGACCACCTTGTGATAGTTATGGAGACCTTGACTTCAAATGGGCAGGACAAGAAAATTTGGTTCCCACAGCTGGGGTACATGCTGACTCAGGGGAAAATGGGAAAGCACTGGCTAGGAAGCACACTTATGCCAGCATGGTTTCAACTCTGGTTGCCCACTTCTCTAACAAGGTGTAGCAGCAGAGAGAGAGAGAGAGAGAGAGAAACTAGGGAACTCATAAAGGTCTTACTTTACATGGGAAAAGACATAGAAGGGAGGGCAAGAAAGGCGATAAGTTAGAGGAGGAAAAGCACCTCTGTGTTGATCAGTCATTTTTGAATTGAACCTTGGCACTCATGCTCTTCACCAGTGCAGATTCTGAGTAGGGTGTTAGGCAGTGTAGAGGGCTCTTTCAGTACTGGAACACAGTACTAAAAGCCTGCTTTGGATAGGAGCCCAGCATTGCTGAGGCATAACAGTCTTTTTTCTGTGATTCAAGGTGGAGCCGGACAAGAATTTAGGAGAATTGGATATGCCCCTGTGGGTGAGACCCACATGAAGAAGCCCTGGTGCAGCATAAGGATAGTAATCTACCAGTTAAGCCACTCCACCAGAAGCTAAGTATGGGCAAGGCAAGGATAGACAGAGTAGACTTAGTTACAAGTATAATAAAAGTTCCTGCATGATGCTCACCTGCAAGTACAAGCATGAATGTTTGTGAGGGAAGCAGCGCCCACTGGTGCAGTGTACAGGAAGGGGAAGCCTAACTACAGCAAAATGACCCTGGGGGCTGAGAAATGAAAGGATCCCAATGTCATTAAAAGTTCTTGGATGGACCTCTGGTTGCAGCAATACAGGGACCAGAGAATAAGTACAGTATTAAGGGAAGGTTTTACAGTGGAATCTAGGATAACACATCAGGGTTCTAGGTGGGGGGGAGAGAGGTTAACAATTTAAAGATTGCCAAGGTCATCCCAGTAGAGGTGCAAGCAAAGCTTCAAAAGGAGCAGGCTGCTGGTAGGATAGCCTGTCTTTTCCCACTGTTGACCTATAACCACCCAGGTCTCACCCTTTGGTCTAGTGCCCAAGAAGACTCTTGGACAATTCAGACAAATAAAGTATCTGTCCTACCTGACAGAGGAATTGGTTAATGATCACATCCTGCTGGTGCTCTCATCAGTGCAGTACAAGAGCTTTGATAGTACCAATAACATGTTGTGCATCTGTAGCAGGGGGGCACTCATGGCCAAGGTTGATGTCACATCAGCATTTTCCTACTCCTGGTCCATCCCAATGACCATGAGCTGCTTAGGATGAAGTTTGAGGGGCGATACTATAATGAGTAATGTATGACGATTTGATGTGCCATTGCATGGGCCTAGCTCAAGCAGTTTGGTTCTTTCCTCTATTAGGTCATCCCCAAGAAGGCGGGACTGGACTCAGTGGTACATAACCTGGATAATTTTCTCATTGTGGGCACAAGGATGATTTCACACTGCCTCGAGCTCCTGGGTGCCTTCCAAGTTCTGCGTGATTACCTCAGGGTCACCTATGGATGATAATCACATTTTAGGTCTCAAGACAGAATCAATGCACATGAACTGCAAACTTCCACCAGAAAAATAACCCAGACTCTGCATCTAGATGGCTGCGGCCATGTTGACAAAACAAAAGACACTCTTGCAGGTGTAACATTTGTTAGACTGCTTGAATTACATTTTTCAGGATCTAGCCATGGTTTGGACATTCACCATACACCTGGTTGTGACAATCTGGGGGTATCACCAAAACTCATCACCGTATTAAAGTCAGAGAGAGGCTCAGGGAGGATCTCCATCTCTGGGTGGTGTTCTTTGGCCATGGTGTCTCAGTGTGACTGTGACAACTAGCCTGCAGCTCAGATCTTAAGCTGTTCTCTGATGCATCAGGTGGAAAGGGCTGTGAGGCTTTCCTGATGGGTGCATGGTGTGCAGCAGCCTGGCCAGAGAACTGGGTTAATCAAATTAGAAATGTCACACAATTGGAATTCTTTCCAGTAGTCCAGGCTTTGGTTCTCTGCATGACAGAATGAAGGACAGAAGAGTGGTCTTCTGATCAGACAACACATGCATAAAATAATAATAATAATTTTTATTTGTACAGTGCTTTTCCAATTCCAAAGCGCTTTACAGGTTAAATAATATAAAACAAACTTTAAATCGAAAGTCTCAACATAGATAAAAATCATATTCCAGACACAATTCAGTTTTCTAAAAAGGCCATTTGCCAAAGGTAAGTTTTTAAACCTCTCTTAAATTCCTCCATGGAAGTGCACTCCCTTAACCAATGGTGTACAGAATTCCAAAGGGTAGGCGCAGCATAGGAAAATGCTCTAGAGCCAGATGATTTAAGATTCACCCTAGGAATCTCTAGCAACCCCTCATCAGCCGAGCGGAGCAATTGACCAGAGGAGTAAGAAACCAGAAGTTCTTTCAGATAGGCCGGACACTGACCATGAAGGGCTTTAAAAGTCAGTAAACCAACTTTAAAGGTGATCCGCCACCGTATAGGCAGCCAGTGCAGTTCGTGCAACACCGGAGTAATATGACAGGATCTACTAGAACCTGTCAAAATCTGGGCTGCTGCATTCTTCACCAGCTGAAGGTGGCAAATTTCAATCCCTGAAAGACCAAAGTAGAGGCAGTTGCAGTAGTCTAAGCATGAGGACACAAAGGCGTGGACCAGTGTTGGAAGGTCGTCAGACGGAACCAGGTGCCTAACTATGGCGATATTCCTAAGATGGTAAAAAGGAGGTCTTGATGACAGCCGACACCTGCGACTGCAGTGTCAGTCTGTCATCAAAGATCACCCCCAGGTTATGCACCCATTGAGAGTTTGGGAGAGAAATGCCACCAAGAAAAATTCCTGAAGGCACACCAATCCAAACCCTCTATCTCTCTACCAGGGTCCACAACCAACACCTCTGTCTCTTCTGAGTTCAACGTCAGCCAGCTAGAATCCATCCGCTCCTGGATTTCTTTCAGACAGTTGATAAAGACCAAGAGAACGCCGTCCTGGTCGGGTGCAAAAGACAGGCATAGCTCGGTATCATCTGCATAATAGTGAAACCTCAGCCCATACCTTCTTACAATGTCTCCACAAATAATA
Organism: Neoceratodus forsteri; assembly: GCA_016271365.2. Classification (NCBI taxonomy): domain Eukaryota; kingdom Metazoa; phylum Chordata; order Ceratodontiformes; family Ceratodontidae; genus Neoceratodus; species Neoceratodus forsteri. Next base: position 85,175,913 of record CM057453.1, read on the forward strand.
TGGGTGACAGCACAGATCCCTGAGGCATCCCACACAACAAAGCCATTGGACTCAAGGAAAAAAACCCAGACACAACTCTTTGTGATCTCCCCATGAGGAATGAGGTGAATCATTGAAAGACGGTTCCCAATATTCCACGTAAATGCCTCAGGCATGCTATCAATACCATGTGATCCACAGCGTCAAAAGCAGAAGAGAGATCTAGGAGAACCAAGATGGAACGTCTCTTCTGATCTCTTACATCAGGAGATCATTGAGCGCCCAAACCAGTGCTATCTCAGTACTATGTCTTTTACGGAAACTGAACTGGAGGGGTTCATAGATGTCATGGCTGGTTAAATGGTCCTGCAGCTGTGTTGCCACTACTTTCTCAATCACCTTCCCAACAAAGGGAAGGTTAGAGATAGGTCTGTAGTTAGTGAAACAGTCTGGGTCCACAGTAGCTTTCTTCAACAGTGGTGTCACCACCGCCTCCTTCAGAGAGCTAGGAAACTCATCCGACTCCAAGGAGCACCAGACTATTCTCACAAGGACTGGACTGATGATATCAATACAACCCAAAATTAGGGAGGTCAGTCTAGGATCCAAAGTACAGCATGTAGGGCGCACACTCTAAGTAATCCTCATGACATCCACGAAGTCTAGCCGATTAAAGGAACTCCAAGAAAACTGAGGTATAGTGAACTCGCACTGACCCACCACAAGCCCCCTAGAAGTTTCTGGCTGCAAATCCACCCTGATGTCAGCCACATTATTTGCAAAAAATTGAGCAAGCTCCTTACACTCTAATTGCAAAAAAGCTTTCCGAACTTGCAGACAGGCTGGGTTGCACAGTCTGCCTACAGTTTGAAATAGCTGAGCTATTTGATTCCAAGCAACCGCAATCTCCCTGCACAGGAATTCTGCCTTCTTACGGGTGATTGCAGATTGATAGACTGAATAATGGTCAATCAATCTAAGGTGATCGGCATCATGGCAGATTTACGTCAGCAATGTTCTACCTTCGCCCCTGTCTCCTCATCTCCCTCAATGTCCCATCAAACCAAGGGGACTTGGGGTGAAGGAAGAGGGGGCACACATGGACAGGAGCAATAGAATCCAGAGCCACTGTAACAGCCAAATTTTGTTGACACAAGGGTCTTTGGATCACTACTCGCCAACATGTGGGATGATAGGTCAAGCACTGCCGCTAGGTCTTGGGAGTTTATATCCCATAAAGGACGGTACCTAACCATCTCCACAGGGGTAGGCCTTCTATGAGGGGTGCAAAAACTAAACCCCACGGTGTAATGATCAGATCAAACATCTGGTTCCACCCCCACATTGGAGGCTTCGATCCCTAGCAAGTAGACTAAGTCCAGGGAGTGTCCATGTTTATGTGTAGCAGTGGAAACCACCTGTGTAAGGCCCAAAGAAGTCTTTAACTGGAGGAAGTGCTGACCAAATTGTAAGAGTTCGTCATCGACCCAGGTGTTGAAATTGCCCAGAACCATCAATCTGGATGATTCAAATGCCATGTCGACGATGATGTCCTCCACTTCCTGAAGGAATCACTTCTCATCCCCAGGTGGATGGTAGATGAGGACGATTTGAACACCTACACCTGCTGCCACTGTACACTCAAAAGACTCAGAATCCTCAACTACTATAATCATGAGGCCCAGTTCAGTCTTGAAACAGACCGCACCCCCGCGATCCAATCTTGGGCGGTGTATCACCGAGTACCCAGCCAGAGTAATAGCCTCCAGTATGGGGCATGGATTTTTATCCAACCAGGTCTTGGTGATGCAAGCCAGGTCCATTGAACCAACAAGATCAGCAATAATAGCAGTCTTGTTCCTGATGGACCTGGCATTGCACAACACCGTCCGAGTTGGATGAACCTCTGAGGCTGTCCGGACCATCTCCCTACCAAATTCAGTAATGCCCTTGGGTGTGGGCACCAGATATGGTGGACCACAATCTGGGTTCCATTTCACTCCAGGGAGCCTTCTGGCTCCAACTACCCTAATATGGTGACCCCCCCTCATCTCCCCTCCCCTGTTCGTAACCCCTCACCCCTCTCCCTCTCCTACACAGAATTCTCAGCACTCTGCAGCACTGGTAGGTCTCAAATTGGAGAGGGGGAGAATAAAAAGGGGGCAAAGGGCACGAAGAGAGGAGGAAAAGTAGCGCACCACCATGGGGATTAGAGGCCAACACATGCTGCAACTACACAGCTAAAAGCAATACAAAATCTAATTACAATAACACTAACCACCCCAAAATAAGCTTCACAAAATTTAACAAGACAGTTAAAATACCATTGTCCTATTTTAGATAAAACAAGTCCGAACTTAAGTCTGAAGACAACTAAGATCCCCCCATACATACAGTTCATAACATATCACCAAAAAAAAAAAGTGAAGGTACTCTCACCACCCAAACCAAAAGTAAATATAATAAAAATAAAATATAATTTTCATCCCTTCCAGCTCTTTCACAACTAGGGAGAAGGGGAGTAAATAATTAGGCACTCTCACTATCCATTATTACACTTACAAATAAAATAAATAAATGGACACAATGGCCTCTCACCACCAAGTTGTCCATAAACAAAACATAAAATGAACAAATCAAGGAGGGAAATCAGCAGTCTTCACACCATAGGTCCCAGAGTCAATTATATCCAATAATACACAAGAAGAGAGGTCCATAAAATCCAAACTAGGGAGGTGGGAAACAAAGACAAAGCACTAATCCACACAGAATTGCTGATGGAAAATAAGTCCAAAGGTAACTCCAAAATCAAGAAAAAATCTCAGCTCACCTTAAGCAGAAAACTTGCTAGCAGAATCTCCACCACAATCTGAGGCCCCCTCACTCCCAACTAGGTAAAAATCGGATCCGATCCAGCATTAGGAGATGAGAGCAGGTTAGTCAATTTCAGTGCCAAAGCACTCCTCAATGGTCTTCAATAACCAAAGCCAAGGCGTTAAATCATCCAACAGTTTTAAAAATTCTTCGACATAATTCAAAGCAGTCCAAAACATCGGCTATACCGTGGTGGTCTAGGAGTCCCATAGGCAACTTTATGAGGGCTTTTGTGTTTAAATGTTTACTTCTTAACATTTATTGCATAGCAAAGCATGTCTCAGGAGTTGATAATAGGACTGCTAATGCTCTGTGTCAATTTCAGTAGCAGTCTCACCTTGGACACTAAAGATATCCTTATCTGGTACCAGCAAGCCTGTGGAGGCTGGTGAATATGAACATACGAACATACGAAATTTGACAGCAGATAAAGGCCCAGAGGTCTATCAAGTCTGCTCGAATGTGCAGCTAGCACCCCTTATTCTGCAGCTGCCCCTCACTTCCACCCTTCCCCTTCATTAACCCTCCCCCTTGTCCTGTCCCATCCTCATTTGAAGCAGTCCACTGTTCTACTGCATACCACTTCAGCAGGTAATGCATTCCACCCAGCCACCACCCTCTCTGTAAAAAAGTGTCTCCTCATCTCCCTCCTGAACCATCCTCACTCCAGTCTCATATCATGGCCCCTGGTGGCCCTCCCCTCCCTTACTTTGAACAGCCCCTCTGTACCCATCTTGTTTATTCCTTTCATGTATTTAAAGGTTTCAATCATGTCACCCCTGTCTCTCCTCTCCTCCAGTGAGTACATGTTCAACTCCTTCAACCTCCTCTCGTATGATAAGTCCCCCAACCCCTTGATCATCTTTGTCATTCTGTGCTGCACCCCCTCCAGTAACTTAATGTCCCTCTTCAGATATGGATGCCAGTACTGCACGCAGTACTCCAGGTGTGGTCTAACTAATGACCTATACAGTGGCAGAATCACCTCCTCCCTCCTCGAGGATATACCCCTTGCAATACAACCCAGCATTTTGTTGGCCTTTGCAGCTGCCTTCCTACATTGTGCCGAGTTGTTCATTGACCCTGTAATGAGCACACCCAGATCCTTCTCCTCCTCTGTCTGGGCTAGCTGCACTCCCCCTAGCTGGTAACTCCTCCTTGGGTTCTTCATCGCAAAATGCAGCACCTTGCACTTTTTGGCATTAAAGCCCAGTTGCCAGGTGTCTGACCAGGTTTCAAGCTTTGCCAGATCATCCTGCAACCCCTGCCATCCCCCTAGGTCATCCACCACCGTGCCTACCTTGGTATCATCAGCAAACGTACTGATCTTGCTCTTGATGTCCCATGATATGTCTGCAATGAATATCCCAAACAACACTGGTCCCAACACTGAGCCCTGTGGAACACCGCTCATCACTGCCCTTGGGTGTGAGAGCTCCCCACCCACCACCACCCCCCTCTGTTGCCTTCCCTGCAGCCAGTTTTCTACCCATCTCACCAGCTTGACATATGGCATATAGCAGAATGGGACGTATGAATATTAATTGGCTGCTCTTTGGTTCCCAGCACAAGGTGGCTATCAGCAAGGAGGTGCAGTGATTTTCTGAAGCCTGAACCAGAGAGAGGTGACCACAGACCTGTTCCATTTTGGAGGCTAAAATCTAGGTACATGTCCTGAGAGTCTGGGCAGAGGGCATTTCTCAACAGTCGGTTAGTCAACATTTGACAGCATTGTCCTCCTGGGTGTCAAAGACCAGGGGTCTAGAAGATTAGACCCACACTTTTGCCATTAACAAGATGTGTGTGATGAGTCCAGATCACCATAGCTCAGGAGGCCCCTGTCACCAAAAGTTCTTTTCCAGCCTGTATGAAGACCAGCTATACCATACCACTTTTATAGTGTCCTTCTGTGGAAAACTTTGATTGTCCAAGATTCTGGCACAGAACAAGCAAGATTAGGGGTAAGGCGGTCTCCTGAGTGATGTAGTGATCGTAAAAAACATGCAAATTTCAGTTGTGAGGCATTTAACTACTGTGCATCTGTCCCAAACAGGTAAGTCAGAGAGACAAAAATGCAGAACAACTATCCATCCAATCTTCTGGAAGTGGAACTAGCACCAGGAGATACTCAAGACATCAGTATTTCAGAACAGCCATACAAAGAAATTGTTATTAAATCACTCCACAAAAAAAAAAAAGATCATTCTCAGTCATTGATATGGTCACTAGAGCAAGGGTGCAAACTCTGGTGAGAAAGTCAATAAAACACATCAACTTGGATATTTTCATAAACTGTAATTCCCTTTTCACTAGTTTTATCACATCACATAGAATAAAAACACACACTGTAACATGTCTATGTGACAGCAGAGACATCGCTGAAAACAAATTCTTACAGTGCAGATTTGTTTTTGCTGTTCCCTTAGAAAGACAGTCAAAGTTCACCATCAGCAACAGTTAACCCCTTTTTAAGTAATCTCAGGATAGGTTGTAACAGCCTCTGTTGACCTGGAAAATATGTTTAGTCAACACACAGAAATGTGGTGCAAACAGGAAATCTCTAAGGGTTGAAAAACAGCCTTGCTGATGTTTCAGATTGTCTTTTAGAGCGTACATAGCAGCCACTGTGAATGTGTGATAATAGTCTGTACAGAACACAGTCTTTTGATATTTAGCAGCATTAAAAACAACTGCTGGTTAACAAAATGTCTCTTTTGTCTGGCCCTGCCCTGGTGGCTCAGCTGCTACGCATTGTACTGCCATTAATTTGACCCAAGTTTGGGAGTGATCTTGGATCGCCAAGTTGGTAGGCTGGTTGGGCCAAGGAACTTGCCATGTGGCAATGCACCTCAGCTGGGGAGGGTCGATGATGAGCTTGGGCACCACAGTGACCCCTCCAGCTGGGTCATGGAGGTTGCTTCAGCTACAAGGATAAGAGGCCATAGATTGCACTCACATCATGGAGGAGGAAGGGAACCAACAGTAAGGAAAACAAACATTTACATCTCCATTACAGTCTGGGCCTCAATAATTCCCCTAGGTCCTAGTGCCTGCCAACTCTGCATCCCAGTCTACATAATGGATTGCCATGTGGGGAGGATTGACCTACCCCTGGAGCCCCTGCCATAGACGGTAAGCCATGGGGCTAACTGGTAAGTTACTGGGGTCCAGGGAAACCAGGGTCTGTTGACCTAATGGGGTACATCCCTGGGATCAGGTAATATACCTTGAGGATGTAGGTGGCTGAGAAGAAAAAAAAATACAACAGGAGGCTGCACACTTGATTTAAGGGATATAATTTAGCAGCCTTTAAATGAGAGTGCTAGTTAGGGGAAAACCTCTGTTGACCAGCATGCTACCATACTGAACATGCTAGAACATGCTATCTGTGCACAGCCATTGTGTTCTAGCGTGTTCAGCATGGTAACATGCCAGTTTCTCTCAGCCATTCCATAGTGTGAGTGTTTGGTGTCTTTTTCAGTCTTTAATTCATGAGAACCTCAATGAAGCTCTTTTCAAACAGATTATTTCTCAGGTGTTGAGCCAAGTAAGTATTAGGAACATTACTGAATTTCACAAAAGTCTTTCACTTACTGTACAGTAGTGACAACACTAAAGTCTCCATTGTCTTGAAATATTGCAGTTAGTGAAGCAATCGTACTGCAGCAACTCCATTGTCTTCAATGGCAATTTTATCCAATTACTTTGCAATACTACATCTTAAAATATAGTGCAGTAAATTGTTTAATTTCCACTGTAGGGGGCTGGAAGGTTTCCAGTGGAATAGGGGTTTGAGACTCCCCAGCAATTTCAGAACAGGACAGATGAATCTGGAAGGAGAGGCAGGAAGCTTACTCAGTGACCCAGATGCAAAAGGTTTATTTACCAGTGAAGGAGGATAGCATAAACAACAAAAACAATACAATTGGTAACAACAGTTGGTCAAACCCAGAACAGGGGGTCAACCCCTTTTAATTCAAGTCCTGTGTGCACTTGGCTGAGATGACAAATGGTGGATGAACCAAGCTTGAGCTTTGTGATGAGTCAGCTGATCAGCAAGTGGACATTGACCCTACAAAGTGCTTTTTACAAATGGGCTATAACGGGTGTCCCCAGGAAGAACAGAATAGAAAGAGGAACCCTGCTGGCAGGACAATGAAGAATTTGATGACCCTCTGTGGCCCCAGGCAAGAAGATGAAGACTTCTGATCAGCAGATGGTTCTCTGGATAATCCATAGCACTGACCACGGGCAGGTTCCCTGCACCCAGACCACCCCCCCACAAGAAGACTGCTGAATGTATGATCTTCAGGCAGCCTATATGGAGTGACACGGGTATTCACACACTTGTGGATACCTGGCAAAATAAGAAAAGGGCATGCACGACATTAATTGTGGTCCATCATGCTTGAGCTAGGGTGGCTCCTAATATGACTCTCTACTTGATACCTTACTGGTGGCTCTATGCACTTACCATCATAGGCCTGATACTGGAAAACTGTGATGGAACTTCGAAGCAGGTTGACATCAGTGGAGACATTTCTGCTGAAGATGGCAGATGAGCCAGAGATCCCCCGGGTCAGCATTGGACTCTGAAGGAGCTGGTCCAGACAACAAAGGTGAAGCTGGACATAAGGTGCACTAGGGCACAATTTGATTACACAGTTCAGTAGCAAGCAAACAGTTTAGTTTTTGGCAGACAGTTTAGTTTGTAAAAATGATGCAGTCTCTAGGATGTGCCAGACAGGTTACAGCATGTTTTGGGTCGGGTGGGGCTCAGAACACATCCACGTAAAGCCATGGGCAACCTAGGGCCACTAAAACACTCCCTTCCCTCCCCAGAGGGTGCTGTACATTTAAGGATGTTCTCGCTATGGCTGTCACTTCTGCCACACCCCTTTATTACTAATATTACTATTTCTATGCCTGAGTCTGGGAGACATTCAAGCCTGGTCCCACCTCTCTTTAAAATATTACTTAAGGGCCCTTAGTCCTGCCTTACAATGGGTTCTACTTGGGTCCACCCCTTCAATGAATATTCATACAGGCCTATGCCCCATGTGCAGAATAGCACCAAAGGAGACAAGGGGTCTGTAAGCCCAATCTGGGAGTCCACTATACCTCCCCTCTTCTTTCCTTTTGCCCCCTTCCACTGAGGCTTCAGAATCACTGCTCCCTGTTTTTAATAAACAAAAATAACTTGTGTCTCCAGCCCTTTTTGAAGCCTCTCATTCCCCTTTTTTTTGCACTCATCCCATTGCTTCTTAATTCTCCTTCCTTGGGGCTGGCAGTCCATCCAAAGAGCCCACTGTGCCCCCCCTTTTGGTTACTAGGGTGCTGGCCATCTAGGTTTTTTTCTGAGCACTATGCCCACTGCCCCTTCCTGTACTCTTGGGCTCCAGCCCTTTAATTCTTTCCCTTCCTACTCTCCACTCCACCAGCACCTGTGGTGCAAGCTTACTACCCAATCAGGCCCATGGCCCACTCACTACCATAGCCTGGGCCATCTCAGTCACTGGGGAAGATCGGAGAGTTGACCGGAGAGCTGCACACCAACCCAGCCTTTTTTCTGTACTGCAGCTGCTGGGTGGCAGAACTATCATGTCTGGTGGTGCACTTCCTGCCAGGACCAGTACTGCACTGCACCAATTTGGTCCAGCCACCAGAACTGTCCCTACTGCCACTACTGACCGGGACCCATGCACAGGACCATGTCGGGGAACCGCACTCCACCTGACCCACTGGACTTACTGTTACTGCCTCCTTTTTGGAGGGGAGAGACACTGGAGGAGCCATGGACTGACTTTCAGTATGCCTCTTTCTTGTCCATCTGTCCTGCATCCTCCACCCTCCACACTCAGCCTCCGACTCCTCTGCTCTTGCCACTCCCTGACCCTTTTGTACAGCATGGGAGCCTCAGGTGAGGGGACTGAGCACTACAAGCCCACAGGGAGGGTATTTTGCCTATGACCCCCCTTCTCAGTGATAAATGGCATGAAACAAGACAAAGGGACTGCAGACAAAGGAGGGACAATGGAATGGGGGAGACTGGAAGAGGATAAAATAAACATAAAAAAAATTCAGGGAAAGAGCCCCCATTTTGTTGTACCCCCTAACTTCGGGGCACTTCACAACCACTGTAGTTACTGCTAGCCAGAGTTTCTCAACACTGCAGATGTACCTGTTATATGAGGGTGTAGGGGAGGTATGGCCCTGATTATAATTCTAAGCTGTTTACTAGATTTAAAAATTATTAACAGTCCATTTTGTCAACCCCTGCTAGACAATATGTGGCCATAAGTCTAATATTCATGTGAGAACTGTTTCTAAACAGCAAGTGTGCAGTTCCCATTCTAAAGTGTCCAAAAGAGGCTTTGCTCTAATCAGCACTTTTAATGAAACGCTGCTAAATTCTGTCCTTAAAAAATGAACATGTAGCTCACTTTCTTATTGGTCAAAAGAGACTTAGTCTTAACCAGCCCTTTTCTAAACAAAGTCTAGCCAGAGCTGATAGGGCTGAATGAGAGGAATTTGGGGTTAAAAATATTGAAAATTACCAAAATTACAAGCCTGCATTAGTAAAATGTAACATAAGCTACTAATGTTTTTGTTTTGTAATATTTGTACACCAAATTTTCAACATAGTCTTGTTATGACCCTGCCTCATGAAGAAGGGCAGAGCAAATGTTAAACTCCTGCCCGAAAGGTGATTTCGCACAGGGACTGTGAAATCAACTTTTTGGATGCAAAAACACATTTTGAACAGGAGTTGAAAAATTACGGCTGTCACATTCATGAGGTGCTGTAAAGAAATGGCTTTGTTGTAAATTTGGGGTAAAGTACTGAAAATTATCAAAGTCGCAAGCCTACATTCGCAAAATTCAATGTAGGTTCATAACTTTGTTGTTTTTTAATATTTTGACAACAAATTTTCAACATTGCCCTCTTATGATGCCCTTCATGAACAAGTGCAGAGAAAATTTTCTTCTCCTGACAGAAAGATGATTTCATGCAGGGACTGCAAAATCAACTTTCAGGATGTGAAAAAATATTTTGACAAGGATTTGAAAAATTACAGCTGTCACATTCATGAGCTGCTGTAAAGATATGGCTGTGTTATAAATTTGGGGTCTGCAAAATTACCGTTTGGGATATGAAAAAAATTTTGCCAGGATTTGAAAAATTAGGTCAGTCATATTCATGAGGTGCTGCAATGATATGGCTATGTTATAAATTTGGGGTACAAATATTGAAAATTACCAGAGGTATGAGTAACATTTTCAACTCCTGCCCAAAGGTGATTTCACACAGGGACTGCAAAATCACCTTTTAGGACAGAGTTGCCTAATTTCATTGCAACTGTTCATGAGGTGGGGTCCCAAAAAAGGCATGTTGAACATCTGGCCAAAAATATAAAGAAATGGCCAAGTTATGTCACTAAGTTAAAAACACCATTGAAATACATTGAACCGCATACCTGTTTCTTCAGTTCGTGGTCTGTCTTTGAAGAGTGAAGACGTGTATGCCATTCAGAGAGAAACATAGAAGTTGTTGGCAGATGGGAACCTTATGATCCATCAAGTCTGCCCTTGTTTTCCTACTCCCCCACTTAGCTACCTACTTCAGTATCCCGCCAAGTCTGTCCCATGCCTGCCTGAAATCCCCCCCTCCCGTCTTCACCCCATCACCTCCTCCAGTAGGTTATTCCTTGATTCAACAATGTGTTCCATGAAGAAGAATTTCCTCATATTGCTCCTGAACCTACCTCCCTTGAGGCGAAGGTCATGCCCTCTTTTACTGCTGTAGTCTTTTACCTGAAAGAAGTTCTGCAACTGTTCCTTCTTGTTGTCTTTAAGGTATTTAAATGTCTCTATCATGTCCCCCCCCCCCCCAAATTTCTGCACTGCGTTAGGGAGTATAGATTGAGTTCACTGAGTCTGGCTTCATACAGTTTCTCATGCAAGCCCTGCACCATTTTTGTTGCTCTTGTCTGCACCATCTCCAGCCTATAGACACATTACTGTTAGAAGATATACAAAACATGACAGCTAAAGGGGAGGTTCTGATAATGGGAGACTTCAACATGCCGGATACAGATTGATCAATACCAGCAGGAACATCTGCCAGAACTGGACACATAATGGATTCCCTGCAGGGGGAGGGCCTCAAACAACTGGAACAGCAACCCACAAGAGACAGGGCTATCCTAGATCTAGTACTGACTAACAAGGAAGGGATCACAGATCTCCAGGTAGAAGGTCACCTGGGGGCCAGTGATCATCACATGGTATGGTTCAATTTGGCTACTACATCTAAATCATCCCATTCCAAGGCAAAAATATGGGACTTCAGAGGAGCTGACTTTGATAAGATGACCAACAGAGTTAAGCTAGCACTGGCAAAAAGAAACACAGGTGAGGGGTACAGGCAAAGTGGGCAAGCATTAAGGATGCAATACTTGAGCAACATCCCATTGTGTTAGACAGAAAAGGAAGTGCAAAGAAGAAGGAAACCACTTTGGTTCTCAAATACAGTAGCAGAAAGGTCAGGCAAAAGGCTGGCCTTCAGGAAATATAAGGAACACAGCGGGATGAAGATGGGAGGCATACCAAACTGCCCTAAGGGAAGCAGGGAAGGCAGTAAGGCAGGCAAAGTCCCAAACTGAGGAAACACTAGCACAAACAGTAAAAGAAGGTGACAAGACTTTCTATAGATACATTAGTGAAAGGAGAAAGTCCAGAGGGGGTGTTGCTAAGCTTAATGGAGAAAAGGGAGAATGTGAGGAGGAGGACATTGTAAAGGCATCTATCCTAAATATATACTTTTGCTCAGTATTTACTGAAGAGAAGGTAGGGCAGGGCCCACAGCTCAGCATCATGGACACAGGGGGGAGGGAGGTGAGCACTACTCCCTTCACAAAGAAGGGTCCTACAAGGCTTGCTAAGCTCAGGGTGGATAAGGCAATAGGACCTGATGGCATACATCCCAGGGTACTTAAGGAGCTAAAGGTGGAACTAGCAGAGCCATTAGCAGAACTGTTTAGTGAGTCTCTGAGCACAGGAGAGGTCCCAGAAGACTGGAGAAGGGCTCATGTGATCCCGCTCCACAAGAGTGGTAGCAGGGAGGAGGCAGGAAACTACAGACCAGTCAGTCTTACCTCAGTAGTGTGCAAGATTATGGAGAAAACAGAGAGTGGTGGTAAATGGTATACAGTCAGAAGAGATGCAAGTCACAAGTGGGGTACCTCAGGGATCAGTCCTGGGGCCAGTCCTCTTCAACATCTTCATTAGTGACCTTGCAGATGGACTAGAGGGTAAGGCTTGTCTGTTTGTAGATGACACCAAGATCTGCAACAGAGTAGATGATCCAGATGGAGTGGGCAGAATGAGAAGAGATCTGTATAAACTAGCAAAATGGTCAGAAGAGTGGCAACTGGGATTTAATGCAAAGAAGTGCAAAATCATGCACGTAGGAAAGAGACACCCTGAAGCCACCTATAGGCTGGGAGGGGAGTTGCTAGCAGTCACAAATGAAGAAAGAGACTTGAGCATCATCACTGATGACCTGAAATCATCCAAGCAGACCTCTAAAGCAGTAGCTAAGGCTAGGGTGGTGTTAGGGTGTATTAGTAGGGGTATCACAAGTTGTAAGAGGGAGGTAATAATCCCTCTTTACAAGACACTGGTTAGGCCCCATCTGGAGTACTGCGTGCAGTATTGGAGGCCACACCTTCACAAGGACATTAACCAAATTGAGGCAGTCCAGAGAAGGGCAACCAAAATAGTGCAGGGACTGCATCAGAAGACATATGAGGACAGATTAACAGAGCTCAATATGTATACCCTTGAGCAAAGGAGGGAGAGAGGTGATATGAGCGAGGCATTCAAACACCTTAAGGGCATTAACAAGGTGAAAGAGTCTAACATGTTTAAATACAAGAAAAATAGCAGGACAAGAGGACACAGCATGAGATTAGAGGGGGGCCGATTAAGGGGGAATGTGAGGAAATTCTTTTTCACAGAAAGGGTGGTGGATGCATGGAATGGCTTACCACAAGAAGTGGTGGTTATGAATACAGTGCAGGGCTTCAAACAGGCATGGGATAGGCTTAAGGGAGCAATACAAATGACTATGAATAGATAGGTCAGTGACAGAGCAAAGGCCGATGGCACATTTATAAGGTAGAAAAACAAATGGGAGACTGGATGGGACTTGCGGTCCTTATCTGCTGTCAACTTCTATGTTTCCATGTTTCCATGTATCTATGTCCCTCCTGAGCTGTGGCCTCCAGAACTGGATGCAGTATTCCAGATGGGGTATTACCAGGGATCACTTCAGAGGCATGATCCTACTTTCCAGCCGGCACAGCCCTCAAGCACCCAGAGACCAGAGGGGCTCCGAGCCGCCAGCGGACGGGCGGCGACTGACAGGCCGACCAGGGAACCAGGAGGCCGGGAGAAGCAGGCAGAAAGGTACGGGTAAAGCAGCAAAATATTTGCCGCCCCCTACCTTCTTTTGGTTGTTTCTTTTATAGCTTTTTCCACCAATTCTCTAATCCCGCCCATAACTAAATTCTCCTAACCAATTCATAGGCTCATCGTCCATCACCATAGTTTCTTAACCCTACCTACCCTCCACAATGCTACTTTGCTTCCTTTGCTGCTTTGCCTCTCATCTCCTCGATTCCAAAAACAAACATGATATACCCCATGCCATGGTGACTAAGGCGGTGAATCTGGCCTGTCCACCCTGCTGTCCCCAGTGGACACCACCAATTCCATAAATATATACTGCCATTATTGCACTGTAACCCTTGGGGTATCCCACAAAAAGGCTCTCTATCGGTTCAGCACTCCTCAAGCGCCTACACCCATATTAGCTACGTGAGCCCCCTCGCCTGTCCTTCAGATTGTTACTTATATGACAAAATTCACACCCATATAACAGGACCTTCGCCCACTACACATTGGAACCCAACTAAGAAGAGAAAATCCTCTGATTACTCCCTATCCCTATCACTTGGTGCCCTCATCAAACTAATCTTCTTCCTTCTGATCTGTATTGGTACTATTGAAATCAACCCTGGACCCACAGAAAGTTTTTTCTCCCCATCTGATTTAGCCTCCATAAATGGCCTAAGTTTTCTTCACTTCAATGCCTGCAGCCTCCTAAAAAAGTTCTCCTTAATACAGGCCTGGGTTGCACATACCCTACCTGACTTCCTGGTTATCTCTGAAACTTGGCTCAGATCTACAACAAAGATAGCGAAATAAACCTTCCCAATTACCAGCTCTTCAGGTCAGACCGCCTTTCCAGGGCGGTGGGTAACCATCTATGTCAAAGAAAACATCTCTGCATCCTGCCTCTATAATACATCGAATCAAAGGAATTTGAATGCTTATCAATCAAAATAACCCTTCCTAACCGTCTTCCTTTAAACTGATTGGCTGCTATAGGCCCCCCTCTGCAGGCCTCAAACTCCTATCCCACCTAGGAACCATACTCAATCTAGGCCCTGAAGACAACATCATCCTAGGTGATCTGAATTTAAATTGGTTAACTAATGCATCTGCACCCCTAGTAACCTTCTGTGACACCTATGGATTCACTCAATTAATCAAAGACCCAACAAGGATTAACCTAAAAAATAATATCAACAGTTCACTCCTGGATATCATGATGGTAAATAAGCCTCACTTATATTCTCATGCTGGAGTGCTATCCAGTGACACAAGTGATCATTGTCCCATAGCTGGCATAAGATCTACACTCAAGCCATCCAATCCTGCAAAATTTCTCCAAAGAAGGTCAAAAAAGAATTTCAACATCTCAGGATATCTCCATGATTTGTGCCATACAGCTGGCAAGATTTCTACCTCACAACCTCAAATGAGACAGCTCTTCATATCTTAAGGATATTATCACAAGTGCCCTCAATATACATGCACCACTCACCAGTGTCAGAACCAAAACAAAATCTTGTCGCTGGTTCACTGCTGACCTTAAATCAGCTTTGATAGCCAGAGACAAACTCTGGAAAAAGGCAAGAAAAACAAAGGATCCCAACGACTGGCTTCATTTCAGAAAAGCCAGAAATTCATGCACAAAACAAATAAGATATGCCAAAGCTGCCTTCTATAGAGCTGAATTGGATGCCTCCTATAATAACCCATCCAGGTTCTGGGGTACCATAAAGGAATCCTAGGTCAAAATTCTACCCTGCCTTACCCTCCAAACTGCTCCTAAGTGACATAGAAATCACTGACAAGCAAGAAATCTTAAATGCCTTCAATGACCATTTCACTACAGCTGGCCTAGCTTTTGACTCTTCACCTGCAAATCTATTGAGATCTTCATTAAACCTTGATCTACTGAGGGCCAAAAGGCAGCCTCCACATTCTCCCTCTGAACCAATACCCTTAAAAGAAGAAGACCTCCTATCCAAATTAGACACAACTAAAAGTGCAGGTGCAGACTCCTGGATCCCTACTTTCTAAAGTAGCACTGCACGCTTAGCTGCCCCTCACTCACCTCTTCAATCTTTCCCTAGCCACTGGTTCCATCCCTCTATATGGAAGACAGCTCAAGTAGTTCCACTACTTAAAGCAGGTGATCCCATGGACCTCAACAACTATAGGCCCATTTCCATCTTACGGTACTGTCCAAGATGCTTGAAAAATTAGTAAACTCTCAGTTAAGGGCCTACCTTGACACCAACATTCTCCTAAATCCAGCACAATCTGGGTTTAGATCAATGCACAGCACCATCTCTGCCCTAGCCAAAGTCACTAACGACTGGCAGACTGCCTTGGATAAAAAGAATAACACCTGTGCTGTGTTCCTGGATTTGAGTAAAGCATTTGATACAGTGGATCATGAATCATTAATCTCCTCTCTTAGCTCCGTAGGCCTTGATTCACTCTCTCTCATTTGGTTCAGGTGCTATCTCTCTGGAAGGTTACAATTGGTAAAAAATGAAAGTTACCTATCTACCTCTAAACCACTCCTAAGAGGTGTACCGCAAGGCTCTATCCTGGGCCCCATCCTCTTTGCCATTTATATCAATAACATTGACTCCAACCTCTCTCAATCTAACATTCACCTTTTTGCAGATGATACTGTACTATATGTCAGTAATTCCTCACCATCAAAAGCCTGTGAACTTTTACAGTCAGAATTCTCCATCCTACAGCACAACCTGTTGAAAAAAAACTACTTCTAAATGCCAAAAAAACAAAAGCCATGTTCTTTGCCACCAAGAGTTGCTCTTCCACTATCCCATCATTCACCACCCCACAATTATCCACCATCCTTGGAGAAAATCTGGAATTTGTGGACAAATTCAAATATCTTGGAGTCTGGATTGACAACAAGCTTGACTACTCTGTCCACGTTGAAGAGCTCCTGAAAAAGCTGAGACAAAGACTTGGCTTATTTTACAGAATAAAACACTACCTTACCAGAGACTCCAAACAAAGATTAATCCTGGCATCATTCCTTTCCCTCATTGACTATGCTGACTTCCTCTACGGCCACTGCTCCCTCTCCCTCTTAAATAAACTAGACACCCTGTATCATAGAGCCATTAGATTTATTACAGACCTTCCCTCCAGCACCCATCATTGCTCTCTTTACAATGCAGTCAATTGGACATCCCTACAGCACAGAAGAAAAAAGAATGCTATCTGGATCTTTAAAGCTTTGTCAGACAAACTCCCCTCCTACATCTCAGGCTGTTTCACCCGAATCACATCCAGGCCATACACCCTAAGGATCGATAAGCTCATTATGCTAAAGATTCCCAACACCTGCACCCGGTTTGGGAAGGCTGCTGTCAGCTATTCCCTAGCATTTATCTGGAACTCACTCCAAAATCTTGAATCTGAATACCCTCTTACCCTTATCATCCTTCAAAAATTATACACCACCCTATTCCCAGAACTATGCAACTGCTTCTATAAGGCCTAGTCTCCCCTCCTTCCCCCACCCCTTCCTTCTGTAATCCACTATGTTAGTTTCCATTCTTCTACCTTGTCAGTTATCCCACTTCGTACAAAAAAGCCTACAGAAGCTCTACTATCCGAACATTATCCCTCCTATATTGATTGTCCTCTTCATTTTTACAGGTTTTAAATTATTGTTACTGTGCCTTGTATATCTGTAAATATTTGTATATATCTCTCACCTAAATGATTGTACTTGTGTTATTTTATTTTCATGTCTTTGTACAAAACTTGTATCCTTTCTTTGTATGACCACTCAGGTCCATCTTGTAAATGAGCTACGCTCAATGATGCTCTCCTGAATAAATAAAGATTTTGATTGATTGATGATCTCTTCATGCCTCCTGCTTGTAATGCCCCTTCCAATGCATCACAGGATGCTGCTAGATTTTAGTCTGCCTTCTTGCGTTGTTTGCTGACCTTGAGGTCATCTGATATGATATCCCCCAGGTTTTGCTTTAGCCTTATATCCACCAGCTGCTCCCCTCCCATCGAGTACAGTCTCCCAGGGTTACGTTTTCCCAGGTGCATGACTTTACATTTTTTAGCATTGAATTCAATTGCCAGATCCTTGACCATTCCTCCAGCTTTCGGAGATCAGATTGCATGCTTTGTTGCCCCTCTGGTGTGTGAACCCTGTTACTGACTTTGGCATCATCAGTAAATAGGCACACCCTTCCCTTCAGTCCATCAGCAATGTTTCTGATGAATATGTTGAAGAGGATCGGCCCCAGAACTAAGCCCTGTGGAACCCCACTAATCACCTTACCCTCCGCTGACAGAGTGCCACGTACTAATACCCTCTATGTTCTCCCATTTAACCAGTTCCTGACCCAGCCTGTTACCTTAAGCCTGACTCCCACTTTCTCCAGTCTATTGACTGGTCTTCTGTTCAGAAACAGAGTCAAACACCTTACTGAAGTCCAGGTAAACCACATCCACTATTATGGATTATGGATATGGTGTTGGACCCCCAATGGGTAAGTAAGGTCCTGAGTGGATGCTGAGTGGGAGGGTTGGGTGGGGAAGTGCAACAAGGCAAGGACATTGATGAACTTTTTTTTTACAAGTTACAAAAAAAATGAGGATTCCTGCAATGGGGGATTGGGCACTGTACATTCTGGTGCAGTAGGCTGGTGGTTGCTGAGAGGGAGGATGGGTGGGGGGATGAAACAAATAAAAAAAAGGCACAAATAACCATGCATGTGTGGTAGTGCATGGGGGGGGCAGAGATGTCTGTACTGCTATAGACATGTTATGTGAATGGTCCTACAGTATGTGATGAGATAAAACTATTTAACTGGGAATTACAGCTTTTTTTAAGTATTGGATTTGACTTTCTTTGAATGTTCAATCAAGAATATGCACACTTGCTCTAGTGATCATGTCTATGACTGAGAATGACCATTTAGCCCGGAAGGAGGAGACATCATAGGTGGAGAATAGTCAAGGGGGAAGAGAGGAGAGGAAAGGCTCTGAGTCAAGCTGGGAGGAAAAAGGGTAAAGGAGAAGAGAAGAAAGAGAGTGGTTAAGGATGAGTATATAAGGCCTTGCTCAATTGGAATGTAATCTGTCTGCTTGGGATACCAAGGACAAAGGGAGTTGCAGAGGGAGTATACCTCAGATAAGACAGAGGATGCAGAGGGTAGAGAGACTAGTGGGAAGAGTGTGATGGATGACGCCCTGCTCACATAAGGATCGCTGCAGAGATCATGAGGGAATTTTACCCACTTTTCCCTTGTAAACTGTTTTTTTCTGAAATTTTTTGCACACATTAGGGTTGGATACAGGGGGCTTAGGTTATGTGATGAGGGTAAGCAGGGCCTTGTCAAGGCCATTGTAAGCAGATGGGGAGTCTCAGTCTGCAGCCTATCACGTTGTAGAGTGGGACAGCCAAAGGTGGCTCAGAAAGGGGAGGGGTCATTGCTAGGCATTACTTGTGCCCATTCCATGGAGGAGAAGGGAGGAGAGGTCAAAATTCTTCACCCAGCATGGTGGTGGTGACTCCTTCCTTCCAGTTGAGGCCTCTGGAGCAGCTCATCATGCCTCCCTCCAACCTGTCGGTAGGTAGGAAGGGAGCATAGGGGTCTCTATTACTAGGAGGCTCCATTGAAAGACAGGAATTTCTCATCAAGAGTGAGGGTTTCCAGAGTAAACTCCCTATTGTGCATGAATCATGCTGGGTACTGCTTGAATGCTTAATAAACGTATGTCTGTGGCCATTTAACCTATTCTCCAGTGTGATTGTTGTCTCCAGGCTGAAGGGGGAAGAGGATCTTAACCAGCTAATAGCCTTTTCCTGTCTTATGACAAGGCACCATTTGACTTCTGTGCAAGGACACTACACCCTTTGTAAGTTGCACTTTACATTTTAATTTATGTTTAAAAGTTTTCCTATTATTTTATGCAACATATATTCATTACAGAATTTTGTTTCATTTTGATTAATGCATCAGGCCATGGCATCAGCACCGGGTGCCACCTCTATACCCTGCCACTGCCGATGTGCCCTTGTCACCCAGTTCAGCATCCCCACTGGTCCCTATGCCCTGGTTCCCACCCATGCAGGCTTCTTACCCCCAAATCCTCAGCAGGGCCAGCATTACACTAGCAAGTTGGGGAGAGGGCTTGACAGGACCATCCACCAAATCCATTTGATGTACCACAGGTTTTCTGCAACTCTGTGGTTGAGGCAACTCTCTGCACTTTGCTGCAGGGATTCCCTTTTCTCTAGAATAGGGCACAGGGTTTGCCACAGCTGTGGATCAGCGCACTGTGTGCTGATCGAGCAGCTGTTAGAAAATCAAGCCCAAGATCTTTAGGCAACAAATAAAATTATAGGTGGGTCATGTAGGCTAAATTAAAAGGATAAGATTTAACCCCTTTATAAAAGCCTCCACCAAGGTAGACTCCTGCAGATACCCAGGAATGGTATTATATAGAAATGGAGCAGCCACCCCAAAAGCTCTGTCCCCACCCAGGTAACTTCAGTCAAGACTGATGAATGGTCAATAGGCCCGCCTCAGAGGAGTGAAGGGGAAGACAGATGCATATAAGGTCAGAAGATCTTTCAGGTAGCCTGCACCCAAACAATGAAAGGCCTTTTCTTTCAGCATGCCTATCTTTAAGGTGATGAACCACAACATTGACAGACAGCGCAGTTTATGCAGAATCCTACTCCTTCCATCACTCATGTATGGGGTGGCAGCATATGCCTCATCATGTAAGACTAGTTTTCAGAAGAGGGATGTCACACACAACAATATCTGTAGATATGTGTTCTCGTCACATTGACTAAAACACCACTGCCTCCTCTGCACTGATGGCTTTCTCCGGCAGCCTCCCGTGATTATGCACACTGCTCTATCATATATAATATCATCCAAAATCAAACACCAAAGCCTCTGGCGGAACTATTTCTAAACCAGACGTCCAGCTATGAACTACGCTCAGCTACTAATGCCCATGTTGTCGTCTCTAGACATCACTTCACCAAAGGTGCTAGTGCCTTCTCCTGCCACGCCCCGAAAAAATTGAACTCCCTCCTACTAACTATTCATCTGGAATCATCCCAAGCCCCTTTCAAAACATTGCTGCATGACCCTCTTGCTGTCTCATGCTCTTGCTCCTACCTCAGACCCCCTTAGCTCAGTACATCTACATAATATCCTCTACCCCAACAGCCTTTCTGCGCTCTTCTCCTCAACAAAATAGTTCTGCACTGACCTCCTGTCTCTTAGCTTGTTATAAGTTAATTTTTAATCATTATCCCTTATCTCACCTCAATTCTTCCCATCCTATCCTATCCCACTTCCATATACTGCCTCCCTACCCCAATTACTCCTCTTTCTTTTGCATTCCATCTTCCTCGACTATTAATTGGCACTTTTGCTTGTTTTTAGCTCATTGGCCTGCTACCTAAATGTTGCCTAAAGATTTTTATTTTTTTTCTCTCATATTTTTATTGTTATATAGTTTTGCAGAACCAGTTGTATATATTTGTATTCTATTTGTTTCCACTACTTGCACTGTATTACTATGTTCTATGCATCTACTGTTTATATGATTGTACTGTCATTGTTCAAAATGTTTGTTTCTGTATACTCCGGGGTTGTGCCTGAAAATAGTCGTTGCTATGGCTAGTGCACCTTACCCGATCAACAAAAACTAAATAAATAAATTAATGTTCCAATAATATCTATTTAAACCTAATAGTGGACTTAAAAGAGTGCTGTCTGGGCCCCCTGCTAGCTAGTGCCTTCCCTCTATTCAAGAAGGGGACAAGGGCAGACCCATGTAACTGCTGACATGTGATCCATTACATCATGCTTGCAAAGTGTTTCTGTCACTCATAATCATAAGCTATGTAGTACTTCAGTACATGGATGACAATGGAGAGTTCACTAACACACGTTTTTACAAAAGAAAGATTCTGTCAAACAAACTTGATTGCCTTTAGAGATAACATTGGAGAAATATTGGACCCAGTGGTGGATGTAGTCTCTCTCAACTTCAGCAAGGTCTTTGACACTGTACTGCACAGCATTTAGCACACTATAGAGTAAACAAAGTCTGCAGGAGATGGATACCAAATTGGCTGACAGGTAGGAAGTAGAGAGTGGTAATGTATGGCCAACATTCTGAGTGGATATATGTGCAGAGTGATATAACTTAGGGCTTACTGCTGATTCTGTTGCTCTTTAAATATATTTTAATATAGTTAATAATGACCTGGAGGAGGGGGTTAGCAGTAGGCTGCTGCAGTTTGCTGATGACAATAAACTGGCAAGAAGAGTAGACACAGCAAATGATGGGATGCCCTATAGGGGGACCTGCATGCATTAGAGGTGTGGGTTGAGAAATAGGACTTAGATTTAATGTGGGAAGTGTAAGGTACTACACCTGGGGCAAAGGATCTGTGTTACATATACACTCTGTGTGGTACAACGGCGGACAACACAACCGGATAAAAGGATCAAGGAGTGAATGTGTACAGTAATCTGAAGCCAGATGGGCAGTGTGCTCCATCAGTAAAGAAATATAATGTAATGCTGGGATGTATTAGTAGGGGGTTAGAAGCAGGTGATCCTCCCTAGTACAAGGTCTTGTCTCAACCACTCATGGAAGACTGCATACAGTTCTGATCACCACAGTGCAGAAATTACACTGAAGAGACTGAGAGGGTCAAGCCCAGGACCACCAAGCTGATTAGTGGCTTAGGTGACAAGAACTGTGAGGAGATATTGGACACATACTATTCAGCCTAGAAAAGAGAAGACAGAGAGGACATGACCATGGTTTTCCAAATATGTAGAGAATTAAGGAGGGTAAATTCTACACTGACATCAGAGCTATTAAGCATAGTCTGAACTAGGCTGCAAGCAACCAAATGGGGGGGCAGAATAAGAGGGAACATTAAAAATCATTACTTCACATAGAGGGTAGTTAACAAAGTACACTTATGAATTCCCATGGCTCACTATCCTGACACTCACCTTCCCAGACACTATTGCCTGACAGGTGCAGTGTCTTGATAGTGATTATACCGATTCTGCAATACCCGAAGGGGTAAGGTATCGGATGTGATAGAATGCTACCTTACCCCTTCTGCAATATGGGAAAAAACAGCTGGATGGGGCTGCTGGCCAAGCTGCTCTGGTGGTGTAGAGGGATAAACCACCATTAGCTCGGCCAGCATGTTCTGCGTCATCTGGGTTCAGGTCCGGGTCACATCATTTTACACACTTCACCCCCGTAACTACTTAATATTTTACTCTGTGGTCCACTCTTCCTCGGAGTTAGAGATTTATGTTATGGGGGGGGTGGGGGATGAAGCCCCCCTGCATTGTATACTTGTTTCATTGTGGGATGCCTGAAATTGTAGTGTTGGGCACCCGATCTGTTTCGGGCTGTGGATTTCGGGCCAGTTAACTTGGTATGCTGAGTGTCAGCATACCGATTTTAGGGATAACATAGTATATCTGTTAACATGTGGAACAGCCTACTAAAAGATGTTATGGAAACTAGTACTGTTCAGGCATTCAAAACTGAGTTAATCAACTTGGGTAAGGAGCATGGCATTATGGGTTACACAGCATGGGTAGGGATCACAATCTAGCTGTTAAGTTTGGACGCGTGGCCATACTCATTGGTTGTAGCTGCTGCTGTGGAGGAGGAGGAGTGACAGACAAGCTGACCTCTTAGATCATACTGTAATCCAAAAATTGTTACAATATTTGTTGCTGTAGTCGTGCATTTGCAGATGCACTGAACCATCAAAAGCCTTACACATAAGAGTTTTTTCCACAACAAAGTAAATGCAACATGTGGCAAGACAAGAGTAACTGCACTGTCAAAGAGGGTCATGCTTATGCAAATAAGTAAAAGAAGCCCCTCATCTTTGGCAAAAGACATTTACAAAGCAAATATGCACCTAAATGTACACTATCTTGGTGCCCCTAACTAACACCACATTTCACGAATTCTGCCACCATTCTGTTGAGAATAAACCACTGAACTGTTTCTTTCTTATCCCGCTTAGGGTGATTCCTCATGTAATATAAAGCCATTGGACTTAGTAACCCCAATCCACCTCAAGCACTCCAGAACATGCTTGTGTATTGCCAGCGATATCACTTTAATTCAGCACATACTCTTGGAGGCACAGCACAGAGTTGCCAGTAATACAAATTAACTGTATCTATTAAAAATACTGCACAGTCTCAGAACATAACAATCTTAAATACCTACAGAATATGCAAGATATACAAATAATAAGTACATACATACTGTATAAACTAGAGTACTCAGAATAAAGATGTTTAGAAAAAGATAACTGCTCAGCCTACTGCTGGCCTGTAACCTCCTATTGCCCTAAGTTAATACACAAGCTAAGCTATGACTGCCACTGCTCATCACATTTGTAACACACTGCATTCCACATACAAGTACAGCTGACCTGGCTGCCATTCAGTCTGCCTTTTGTCCTACTACTAACAGGCCTTTGCAAAATGTGGTTTGATCCTTGGAATCTGCCTCTTATTGAAGAAATATTTTATTTTACTTTGATTGTGTTGTGCATGAATATTTACTTGATTATAATGTTGTGTGAAGCTTCTTACCCGAATAGTTTCTCTAAACAGTTTTTTGTAATTATTATTATAGTAAACACAGTTAAGTTTGTATAGGAAAACAAACAAACAAAAAAAAAAAAACAATTTTACAAAAATTGTTCCAGGGATATGATGAGAAAAATTTAAAGAGCTACACATTAATTTTTCTGGCCATATCCTTTTAAAGAGGCAACACATTTGCAGGCTGTGCAGTGCTGTATAGTGCACTCATGTGGCTCCAGCAATATCAGATTTGGAACTCTATAGGACCGAGGGCCAGATTACTTGTATAGTGACAGGAAACACCATGCTAATGGCACACAATAATATGTCAATATAGGCTTAGGGCAGTACATCTTGTTCTCGGCACCTGATGCTTTTTGTGACTAAGTTTGCATCTTTGGTCTGTGTATACCAAACATGGCTAAACTGCAAACTGCTACCTGATGCTATTGCCACTTTGCATTATAAAGCATATGCCCATGATGATATACTTAAAATCTTCTTTGGACAGTATTGATTCAAAAGGCTCATCATCTTACTGTACGTCATGGGAGATTTTAACAGATTACCATTGGGGACCTTTAATTTTTATAATTTGATTTAGGTGGTGGATGAACCAACTATAAAAAAACAAACTACTTCGGCTCTAGATTTGATACTAGCAAATGTACAGGATTTGTATAAAAATCTGAAGTCAAAATCTCAATCAGATTGTCTGACCACCAAGTGGTTGTTTGTTATCCCTTGTGTAGCTATATGTTCCCCTATGCTTTGGAACAAGGAGAAAGAGACATAATACACGTGAACAGAGGAAAAGTGAGTGTTTGTGTCATGGCCCAACTCTCTTCATTAAATGTAGGTAACTTTCAGGGAACAGCAGAACATATGTACAGTACATACGTAGTATGGCATGGTGTATGTCCCTCAATCTCCAGAGGCAGGGGGTGGAGCATCACTGGAGGAATCTCATGGCTGCAGACAACAAGCTAGCTGTTATTACAATTTCTGAGGCATATCAGAGGTAGGACTGTGCAAATATATTTTCCTAAGTATTTGACTGAATATTTTGTATTTGGGTCTCAGGTATTCAGGTATTTGTTATTCAGTATTCAGCCAGGGAATGTGTGTTTTTCAAGCACTGAAACAACATCATTAACCCCTCAAACCTGATGTTCTATATACACCTCAATGACATTTCAACAACCAAAATAGAGCCATCACTAATACAACACAAGCTACTTGTGCTACCTTTGATCCCCCACACCATACACATAGCACTGCAAACATTAATATCATGCACTGCATTGAGCCAACACTCTAGAGTGTTTATATAATATATATAATTATAGGTCACATGGTCACATGGAGACACTTCCAAAAGAAAGGCTTGTGGAAGATCTTAAAACCAGTGGATTACAAGACCCAAGGCAGCACAGATTCACTAGGCAGAGAACATGTCAGAGGAACCTGATTGATTTCTTTGATTTGGTGACCAGGGAAATAGATCAGGGTGAGGCAGTGGAAGTGGCCTACTTAGACTCTAGCAAGGCCTTCAATACCATCCCATATGACAGGCTTAAAAGGAAACTTGCAGTTTGAGTTGGAGGTGGTAAATGGGGAAGTAAATTGGCTAAGGGATTCAAGAAAAAGTGTGGTAACCAGAACATCTCACTAATGTGTGGAGAGTGACCAGCATGGTACCTCAGAGCTCAGCATTAGGACCAGTCCTCTTCCATGTCTTTATAAGTGACACTGCAGAAGAGCTGGAAGGGAAGGTATGCCTTTCTGCAGAGGCACTAAAATCTGCAATATTGTAGAATACTAAGGAGGGGATGATGAGCTTATGTAAAGACGTGAGAAAACTTGAGGCATGGCAAAGGGTGTTGCAGCTGGGTGTCAATGTGAAAAAGTGCAAGACCATGCACCAAGTCACAGAAACCCAGAGGCAGTGTATAAAATGGGGGAGGAGGTATTGATAGTCACTAAAAAGTAGAAAGATATTGGGGTAATCATATCTGATGACCTCAAGGTGGTGAGGCAGTGTGACAAGGCAGTAGGCAGGTCCATTTAGATGCTGGTGTGCATAGAAAGGGGTATCACCAGCAGAAGGAAAGAGGTGGTGTTATCACTGTACTGATCATTGGTGAGACCTCTCCTTGAGTATTGTGTCCAGTTCTGGAGACCACACCTCAAGAAGGGCATAGGCAGGGTAGAGGCTGTCCAGAGGAGGCCAACTAAAATGGTGCAGAGGCTGCATCATAAGCCCTACAAGGACAGACTGAGGGATCTCAATATGTAACATACACCCTTGAACAGAGAAGAGGGGAACTTAACAGAGATCTATAAATACCTCATAAAGTGAATATAGTACAGGGTGGGAGTATTTCCCAGAAGAGAAGGTGCACGGGAACTTGGGGACATGCAATGACGCTGGAAAGAGGAAATTTAGGAGGGATGTGAGGAAGTACTTTCTCACCTAAAGAGTGGTGGATGCCTGGGACAGTTTTCCAGTGGAGGTGGTGGGAGCAAAAACAGTGGTGAGCTTCAAACATGCATCAGATAGGCATAAAGGAATCTTAGTAGGAAAGTGTGTGTGTGTGTGTGGGGGGGGGGGGTAGTAGCCAGAAATGAGGTAGGGTTTGCAGTGACAGTAAAAGCAGGGACATATAGGCAGACTGGGTTGGCCAAGCAGTCCTTTTAACCCCAGGAATCCTTCACTTACAGTATGTTTAATAGCAACAATCATTCCCCAGGAATGAGCAGCCCTGGAGCTTTAGAATTTTATACTAATAATGGAACTTTAGAATGAAATTCAAACTCTGCTGTGTGGTCACACTCACCCCTGCTCTCCAACATCAAATTTATTTCTCTGCTGAAGACAGGACAGAAACATAGAAACAGAGAATTTCATGGCAGATAAGGACCACTTGGCCCACCCAGTCTGCCCATTTTCTTACCTACTGCATAAACTCCAAATTCTAATTAGTCTACAACTCACCTTCTCTTTCCCACTACTAGGGCAGCCTTCTGTCTATCCCATGCATTCTTGAAGTCACATATTGTTTTTGCCCCTACGAACTCTGCAGGGAGGTTGTTTCAAGCATTTATCACCCTTTCCATGAAAAATACTTCCTCACATTGCCCCTGAGTCTCCCCCCCCCCAGCCTTATATTATGACCCCTTGTTCTGGCACATTTCTTTTTCTGAAAGATGCTGCCTGCTTGAACTTTGTTTATCCCCTCGAGGTACTTGAATGTCTCTATCATATTCCCTTCTCCCTCCTTTCCTCCAGGGCATACATACTGAGGTCTTTCAGTCTCTCCTCATATGGTTTCTGGTGCAGTACTTGCACCATTTTTGTTGCCCTTCTCTGGACTGACTCCATTCTGCCTTTGTCCTTTCAGAGATAGAAACATAGAAACATAGAATTTGACGGTAGATAAAGACCGCTTGGCCCACCCAGTCTGCCCATTTCCCTACCTACTGGATAAGCTGCAGATCCTAGTTAACCAGCAGCCTACTTCTTCCTACTCCCACCTCCTAGAATGGCCTTATGACTGTCCCATGCATGCTTGAATTCCATCACTGTTTTTGACTCCACAACCTCCTCCGGAAGGCCGTTCCATACATCCACAACCCTCTCTATGAAAAAATACTTCCTTAAATTACCTCTGAGCTGCCCCTGCTCTATCTTCAAATTGTGCCCCCTTGTTCTTGCACACCTCTTTTTTTGAAAAATGCTACCCTCTTAGACTTTGTTGATTCCCTTGAGGTACTTGAACGTTTCTATCATGTCCCCCCTCTCCCTCCTTTCCTCAATGCTATACATATTAAGCTCCTTTAGTCTCTCTTCATATGTCTTCCGGTGCAGACGCTGCACCATTTTAGTTGCCATCCTCTGGACAGCTTCCATCCTGGCTATGTCTTTGCGGAGACTAGGTCTCCAGAACGGCACGCAGTACTCCAGATGGGGTCTGACCAGTTGTCTTTACAGAGGGATAATAACTTCCTGTTTTCTACTGGTGATGCCTCTCCCTATGCATCCCAGTATCCCCCCAGCCCTCCTTGCTGCCATTTCACATTGCTTGCCCACCTTTAGGTCATCTGATATGACCACCCCCAGGTCCCTTTCCATTTTTGTTGTTGTTAGTATCTCACCCCCCATTGTGTACTATTTCCCTGGGTTTTTGTTTCCCAGGTGCATTACCTTGCACTTCTTAGCATTGAATCTAAGCTGCCATACATTTGACCATTCCTCTAACCTTGCCAAGTCCCTTCTCATTCTTTCCACCCCACCTTGTGCATCAACTCTGTTGCAGATCTTTGTGTCATCTGCCAAGAGACATACTTTCCTTCCAGTCCCTCTGCAATGTCGCTTATAAAGACATTGAAGAGGACCAGTCCTAATACTGAACCCTGCGGTACCTCACTTGTAACACCCCTTTCTTCTGAGTGGACTCCATTTACTATTACTCTCTGTGTTCTATTCTCCAGCCAATTCTTTACCCAGGCTGTCATCATGGGACCCACTCCAAGGCTGGCTAACTTGTATATTAATCTTTTGTGTGGGACTGTGTCAAATGCCTTGCTAAAGTCTAGGTAGACCATGTCCACAGCCCCTCCCTGATTTACTACTTTGGTCACCCAGTCAAAGAAATCTATCAGATTCGTCTGGCATGACCTTCCCGCTGTGGTTTCCAGAACGGAAAACAGTACTCTAGATGTGATCTCACCAACTGTCTGTACAATGGTTTAACCACCTCCTGTTTTCTACAGGTGATACCTCTTCCCAAGCATCCCAGCAACACTCCCACTCTCCTCACAGTCTTCTCACATTGTTTGGCTACCTTCAGGTCATCCATTATGATTACCCCAGGCCCCTTTCTAGTTTATTTGTTTGTTTGTTGTCAGTAACCCCCCCCATTGTGTATTCCTCTCTATCATTTTTGTGCCCCAAGTGCATGATTTTGCACTTTTTTGCACTGAATCTGCTCTGCTACACTCTTGACCACTCCTCCAGCTTGCCTAGGTCTCCTTTCATACTTTCATCCCCCCCACCCAAGTGTCATCTACAAAGAGACATACCTTCCCTTCTAGCCCCTCCACCAAGTCACTTATAAAGACATTAAAGAGGATAGGCCCCAGCACTGAACCCTGTGGCACCCCATTGGTTGGCCCCTCTACTTGGACTGAACTCCATTTACCACCACCCTCTGTGTCTCATTGCTCAGCCAATTCCTGACCCAGTTTACCTCCTTTGGTCCCGACTCAGACTGCCCAATTTGTTTACTAGTCTCCTGTGTGGGATGTGTTAAAAGCCTTGCTAAATTCTAGGTAGACCATGTCTACCACAACTTCCTGATCAACTAGTCACCCAGTCAAAGAAATCAATCAGATTTGTTTGCCAAGACATTGCTGAAGTAAATCCATGTTGCCTCAAGTTGTGTGCCCCCTGGCCTCAAGATACACCACAATCCTTTCCTTTAACATTGATCCCATTATTTTTCCCACAACAGAGGTCAAACTGACTGCCCTATAATTTCCAGCCTCTACCCTGCTCTCTTTCTTGTGGAGGGGTATCACATTTGCCCTCCTCCAGTCCTCTTGTACCACTGGTGTACAGTGATGTGAGCCAGTAGTATTGAGCAGCTCATTTTAAGTAACTCAATAATATCACTTGCACTGAGAGCAATTACAAAAAGATGCTGATGAGTAGGTTGCAGCGAGTGTAGCAGTGAGCTGCACTCACTGTAACACAATATAAGCATTTGTTTGACCAAGCCTTGCCGAGCTGGCCATCTGGTGTAATGACTGGAGTCTATGCCACCTGAGCGAGTGGACCCAGGTTCAGCTCTGGGTGTAGGCCAGATTTTTTCTGTTTTTTTTTCTTTTCATCATGCCTCTAAGTCTGCTCTCCCTTGAGTTGAGAATACATAGATTGGGGGGATGGGAGGGCTTGCTTCCCACAAAGGTGATATAAAATAAAAAAATGCCAGCTTTCTAGTAATGGCTCCCCATCTCCGCCACCATTCCTGCTGCAGACCAAAGTCTGCTGGGGGGTCTGCTCCTGTAGCTCCACCCTGGGGGCAAGCCATGGCTAGCGACCAAGTTCCTTGGGGAGGGGACACCTGCCTAATGGCCCCACCCAGGGTGGTAAGCCTGAGGTTGGGAAGGGTGGTGAACAAGCAGGAAGTCCAGATCCTCTGGTCCCTGGGGGGAGGAGCCGGGGGAGAAAAATGGTAGTTGCCTTTTTTACAGCTGTGGGTGTACCCCAGCAGACGTTTTGCATTCAGAAAAGGGCTGATGTCATTTTTGCTGCCAAACAACATGATAGAATGTTAAAAATAGATTCCTCCACTGAAGCTTCATGACTATGCTGCCTGTGTGTGTATAGGAAGCTGTAGAGCACTATTTTTCTTCTGGCTTGAGGACTTAATTGAGCCCACAGAAAGTTAAACTCATTATCTTCTGGCAGTCATTCTGTGTCAGATTACCAATGGATAGCACAGACATCATAGAAAGCCATTGGAAGTAGAATGGGTTAAACACTTCCTGGAGCTTTCTGCATAACAAATAAGCTTTGCTGTGCCCTCAGTAAGCCATTTGACACCACCATCCTAAGAGCAGTCATTCTGCTACTTTGCAGAACATTCCATAGCAAAGAGTCCCAGTGATGCCTGTTTCCAAATAATACACTAACTTCATTTTCTCAGGCAGGCAGTTCTGGGCTACTGTTTATATTCTGCTGAATGTTCTTAACCTGCAATTTGTGACTATACGTGTTTACAACTGAATGATAGTAACCACATTTGCTTCACTTGCAAATAGGTAGGCATGTGTGTGTCTAAGTGTTGTTTGACTTAGGTTACACATAGAATCTGATCAGTTCATAACATGCTGTATTGTAATTAAATTAACTGATAAATGGAGACTTTGGTTTCTTTTACAAATTCATTTTTCCTTACCATGGATATACTAAAACAAAAAATTATCAACAAAATGTTTAAAAGTAAGGAGTTCAGCAGTAATTTAGTTGATGTGGTGAAAAAAGCTGATCCCTGGAAAATTACCTGGTTTGGGGGGGGCGCTGCCACAAGCAAAATTGGACTTCATGGATGGGGACCATGGAACCAGCATAATATTTTGTGGTGATTTGCATATACAGCCCATTCCATGATGCTTTGCATTATGGGGGTATGTGTGATTTTGTATTTCTTGGAAACTTGGCTTGCACATCAAGATTCTTTGTCTTTTAACTTGTTTTTGGTTTTTATAGGGCTCACCACAACCCAAACCTAATTGATCAACTTAGGGTAGCTGGTTCATTCCACTAGGGTATCATAGAGAGGAGGCACGCTAATGAGTCCTGGTAGGATGAAACATGTGTCTGTGTCTTCTGTTGGTACCCTTTGCAGATTGTGTGAGAGACCTTTTGGCACCATGCATTCCTGTTTAAAGTTGAACCAGCATAATATTTTGTGGTGATTTGCATATACAGCCCATGATGCTTTGTATTACTGAGGGTATGTGTGATTTTGTATTTCTTTGAAACTTGGCTTCTCAGCCAATGCTCTTTGGGGTAAACCTTGCCTCAGTGCTTGCACACTAAGGTTCTTTGTCTTCATGGATGGGAGAGCTCATGGAAGCAGAAGAGGCATTATTGCATTAAAAGCTTGATGGTGTGGATATAGAGGCACCAAATATTTGAGCATGACTTTGGTAGCGGACTAAGTGTGACTTGGGGTTGGGGGATCATCAGGAATTGAGTGAGTCTTGGTATTTTTAGCATAATGGTTTTCTAAAACTTCAGCCTTCAATGGGTTAGACTCTGCATCCATCTGTGCAGTATATCACTAAGCCACATGCAGTGGGGTATGGATAAAAAAACAGATCACCAGACTTGGACCAGAGCTGTAAAATCTAGATTGCACACAAACATTTCTCAACAAAATGTTTAAAAATAAGGAGTTTAGAAGTAATTTAGTTGATGTAAAGGTAAAGAGCTGATCCCTGGAAAACTACCTGGTTTGGGGGGATATGGATGGGGTAGCTCATGGCAGCAGTAGAGGCATGATGGCATTAAAAGCTTAATGGTGTGGATGTAGAATCACCAATATATGAGCATGATTTTGGTAGAGGACTAAGTGTGACTGGGGGGTGGGCAATCATCAGGAATTAAGTGAGTCTTGGTATTTTTAGCATAATGGTTTTCTGAAACTTCAACCTTCAATGGGTTTGACTCTGCATCAATCCATACAGTATGCCACTAAGCCACATGCAGTGGGGCATGGTAAAAACCAGATCACCAGACCTGGACCAGAGCTGTAAAATCTGGACTGATACATAGATACATAGATACATAGACAGTGTCGGCAGATAAGGGCCTATGGCCCACCTAGTCTGCCCATTTGAACTTGTAAGTTCAGTTTGTTTTCCTAGAAGTCTATTTCCCCTTACCCCTGACCTCTAGAATTCCTTTATGTCTATCCCATGCATTCTTAAATCCCGTGATTGTTTCAGCTCCCACCACTTCCTCTGGCAGGGTGTTCCACTTGTCCACCACCAGTTCTATGAAGAAATTCTTTCTCATGTTTCCTCTGAATCGTCCTCCCTCCAACTTCATCCCATGCCCTCTAGTCCTGAAACATCTTTTTCGCTTAAAAATAGTGTTTTCCTGCACCCTGTTCCTCCCTGTAAGATACTTGTATGTCTCTATCATATCCCCTCTCTCCCTCCTCTCCTCCAGGGAGTACATGTTCAGTTCCTTCAACCTGTCTTCATAGGACTTGTGATGCAACCCATGCACAATCTTTGTTGCCTCCTCTGAACCTTCTCTACCCTGTCTATGTCCTTACGTAGGTATGGTCTCCAGAACTGTACACTGTACTCCAGGTGGGGCCTCACTAGTGTCTTGTATAGCGGAATTATGACCTCCCTTTTCCTGCTGGTGATGCCCCTGCCTATACATCCCAGCATCCTATTTGCTTTACCTGATGCCTTGTCACACTGTTTCCTACCTTTGAGGTCATCAGAGATGACAACCCCAAGATCCCTTTCCTGCTTGGTGCATGCTATATCCTCACCCCCAACTGATATATTGTGCCAGGGTTTTGTGCCCCATATGCATTATCTTGCACTTCTTTGTATTGAATTTCAACTGCCAAACCCTTGACCATTCTTCAAGTTTCTGCAGGTCCCTTCTCATTCTGTCTACACCCTCTGGTGTGTCTACTCTGTTACAGAGCTTTGTGTCATCAGTGAACAGTGAAATTCTGCCTTCTAGATCCTGTGCAATGTCACTGATGAAGATGTTGAATAGGACCGGTCCCAGCACTGATCCCTGTGGTACCTCACTGGTCACTCTTCCCTCTGTGGAGTGACAGCCATTTACCACCACCCTCTGTGTCCTGCCACCCAGCCAGTTACCTACCCACCACACTACTGTCCTGCCCACACCCATATTCCCCAGTTTGTGTAATAGTCTTCTATGTGGCACAGTGACTGAGCATAGCTTGTGCAAATATTACTGATCCACTCACTCCAGATGATCGGGTCTGGCTTTTATCTATCTGGTCTGGTCCTGAAGGTTCCATTTTCAACCATGCCAAGTATGGGTTGAAAAACACACTTCCAGGAGTGGACCAGATATGTAAAAGTTGGACTGAACAGTGCAGCCAGATTGACCTGACCAGCAGTATTTGTGCAAGCTGCAAGCAGTATGGCTAGTTTGGATTTTTACAGAACTGTTGTGATTCAGGTCTGTCAGTCCAGTTTTTAATCAATCAATCAATCTTTATTTTCTACTGAAAGGTATGTGAGCAAAAATGCCCATTTACACAAATGTCCAGTTAAGCATAAAAAGAGAACAGATCACCAGGTGAAACAATTACATAGTAAAATCCAATCTAAATGGTTCTAACATAAACAGGTCTAATACAGAGATCTTGAGGGATATACAGAAGAAAGGGAAAGCAAATAAATAACAGTGACAAATTCACAGCATGGAATATTGTTGGAGGTACAATTCAGGAACATAAACAGTTAGGTCATGCGTCAAAAAGAAGTGAAAGTCCTGCGGCACCCAGATCCTGAATGCAGAGGAGCATTCCTGCTACGTGATCTGCCTAGGCCCCAAGCACTGGGTCAAAGACTGTGCACCCTGACAATCCTTCAGCCAGGCCACATGAATTAGGCACCCGAAAAAGTTTGAAGCCCACTTGCTGGAGAAGTGCCTAGCTTTGATGGAAAAGGAGCTGCAGAATCTGTGGGAAAAATCTTCTTCTCCATTGCCAGAACCCCAAAATAAGGCAAGCATTTGTCAATGCCGAATGTTGATTGCGTTGGTCAGTTGAGCTCGCTCACTGCCCCTGTGTCACTTGCTCATTCTGTTTCTCCCGGTGCTGCAGGCTGCTCTTTTGTACTGGGCTCCTCCCTGCATTTGGCACATTTTTCTGCCCACAAAGAAATCTGCAGCTGTCCCGACAAAGTTATGCTGAGGTGGGTCACTCCCCTTCTCTCACTTGCTCATTCTGTCTCTGCTGGTGCTGCAGCCTGCCCTTTTATACTTGGCTGCCACCTCTGTTGGTGGCTTTTTCTGCCCATAAAGAAATCTGCAGCAGTCCTGACACAGGTCTGTTGAGCTAGCTCACTCCCCCTCTCTCGCTAATTCTGTTTCTGCTGGTGTTGCAGGCTGGTCTTTTTTATTGGACTCCTGCCTGTGTTGCTGCCTTTTTCTGCCCACAAAGAAATCTGCAGCTGTCCCAACAGAGCACTGTTGAGATCGCTCACTCCACCTGTCTCACTCACTCATTCTGTTTCTCCTGGCACTGCAGGCTGCCATTTTGTAGTGGTCTCCTGCCTCTATTGGTGCCTTTTCTTCCCACAAAGAAATCTGTAGCAGTCCCAACAGAGCTCCACTGAGCTCAATCACTCCCCCTCTCTCACTCGCTCATTCCGTTTCTGTTGGCGCTGCAGGCTGCCCTTTTGTACTGGGCTCATGCCTGCATTGCCACCTTCTTCTGGCCACAAACAAATCTTCAGCAGTCATGATACAGCTCTGTTGAGCTTGCTCAATCACTCCCCCCTCACTCATTCATTCTGTTTCTCCCACCACTGCAGGCTGCCCTTTTGTACTTTGCCCCTGCGTGCATTACTGCCTTTTTCTGCCCACAAAGAAATCTGCAGCAGTCCCAACAGAGCTCCATTGAGCTCATTCATTCCCCTTCCCTCACTCGCTCTTTCTATGTCTCCCGCTGCTGCAGGCTGCACTTTTGTACTGGGTACCTGCCTGCGTTGCTGGCTTTGTCTGCCCACAAAGACGTGCAGCAGTCCAGAAACAACTCCATTGAGGTAGCTCACTCCCCCCTCTCTCACTCGCTCATTCTGTTTCTGTCTGGGTTGCAGGTTGGCCTTTTGTACTGGGCTTCTGCCTGCATTGGCACCTTTTCCTGCCCACAAAGAAATCATCATCTGTCCAGACAGAGCTCCGTTGAGGTCATTCACTCCCCCGTCTCACTCACTCATTCTGTTTCTCCTGGTGCTGCAGCCTGCTCTTTTGTACTGGCCTCCTGCCTGCCTAGCTGCCCTTTTCTGCCCACAAAGAATTCTGCAGCAGTCATGATAGAGCTCCATTGAGCTTGCTCACTCACTCCCTCCCCGTCTCACTCATTTGTTCTGTTTCTCCCGATGCTGCAGACTGCCCTTTTGTACTTGGCCCCTGCATGCATTGCTTCCTTTTTCTGCCCACAAAGAAATCCACAGCAGTCCCAACAGAGCTCTGTTGAGCTCACTTACTCCCCTTCACACACTTACTCAATCCCCCCTCACTCACTCATTCCATTTCTGCTGGTGCTGCAGGCTGACCTTTTGTACTGGGCTCCTGTCTGCATTGCTGCCTTTTTCTGCCCACAAAGAAATCCACAGCAGTCATGATACACCTCCCTCACTTGCTCATTCTGTGTCTCCCACTGCTGCAGGCTGCCCTTTGATACTGGGTTCCTGCCTGTGTTGGTGGCTTTTTCTGCCCACAAAGACATCTGCAGCAGTCCCAACACAGCTCCATTAAGCTCGCTCACTCCCCCTCCCTCATTCACTCATTCCGTTTCAGCCAGTGCTGCAGGCTGACCTTTTGTACTGGGCTCCTGCCTGCATTGCTGCCTTTTCCTGCCCACAAAGAAATATGCAGCAGTCATGATACACTTCTGCTGAACTCGCTCACTCCCCCTCTCTCACTTACTCATTCTGTTTCTCCTGGCGCTGCAGGCTTCCCGTTTGTACTGGGCTCCTGCTTGTGTTGGCACCTTTTCCTGCCACCAAGAAATCAGCAGCTGTCCCAACAGAGCTCCGTTGAGGTCGCACAGTCCCCCGTCTCACTCGCTCATTCTGTTTCTCCTGGTGCTGCAGGCTGCCCTTTTGTATTGGGCTCCTGCCACTGTCGGTATCTTTTTCTGTCCACAAAGAAATCTGCAGCAGTCCCGACAGAGCTCCATTGGCCTCACTCACTCCCCCGTCTCACTCACTCATTCTGTTTCTGCCGGTGCTGCAGGCTGCCCTTTTGTCTCAGCCCCTGCCTGCATTGCCACCCTTTTCTGCCCACACAGAAATCTGCAGCAGTCACAATACTGCTCCTTTGAGCTCACTCACTCCTCCTCCCTCACTTGCTCATTTTGTTTCTCCCACTGCTGCAGGCTGCCCTTTTGTATTCAGCCCCTGCATGCACTGCTGCCTTTTCCTGCCCACAAAAAAATCCACAGCAGTCCCAACAGGGCTCCGTTGAGCTCACTCACCCCCCCCACTCACTCATTTGTTCTGTTTCTCCAACCACTGCAGGCTGCCTTTTTGTACTGTGCCCCTGCATGCATTGCTGCCTTTTTCTGCCCACAAAGAAATCTGCAGCAGTCCCAACAGAGCTCTGTTGAGCTCATTCACTCCCCCTCCCTCACTCACTCATTCTATTTCTCCCACTGCTGCAGGCTGCACTTTTTTACTGGGTTCCTGCCTGTGTTGCTGGCTTTGTCTGCCCACAAAGACATGTAGCAGTCCAGACACAGCTCCATTGAGGTCGCTCACTCCCCCTCTCTCACTCGCTCATTCTGTTTCTGCCTGGGCTGCAGGCTGGCCTTTTGTACTGGGCTCCTGCCTACATTGCTGCCTTTTCCTTCTCATAAAGAAATCTGCAGCTATCCCAACAGAGCTCCGTTGAGGTCACTCACTTCCCCTGTTTCACTTGCTCATTCTGTTTCTCCTGGTGCTGCAGCCTGCCCTTTTGTACTGGGCTCCTGCCTGCGTAGCTGCCCTTTTCTGCCCACAAAGAAATCTACAGCAGTCATGATAGAGCTCCAATGAGCTTGCTCATACACTCTCCCTCTCTCACTCGTTTGTTCTGTTTCTCCCGATGCTGCAGACTGCCCTTTTGTACTGGGCCCCTTCGTGCATTGCTTCCTTCTTCTGCTCACAAAGAAATCCACAGCAGTCCCAAAAGAGCTCCGTTGAGCTCACTTACTCACCCTTCCTCACTCACTTATTCTGTGTCTCCCACTGCTGCAGGCTGCCCTTTTGTACTGGGTTCCTGCCTTCGTTGGTGGCTTTTTCTGCCCACAAAGACATCTACAGCAGTCCCAACACAGCTCTGTTGAACTCGCTCACTGTCCCTCTCACTCATTCATTCCATTTCTGCCTACGCTGCAGGCTGCCCTTTTGTACTCAGCTCCTGCCTGCGTTGCCACCCTTTTCTGCCCACAAAGAAATCTGCAGTAGCCACAATACAGCTCCTTTGAGCTCACTCACTCCCCCTCTCTCATTCACTGCTGCCTTTTTCTGCCCACAAAGAAATACACAGCAGTCCCAACAGAGCTCTGTTGAGCTCACTCACTCCCCCTGTCTCACTCACTCATTCCATTTCTGCCAGTGCTATAGGCTGACCTTTTATACTGGGCTCCTGTCTGCATTGCTGCCTTTTTCTGCCTACAAAGAAATCCACAGCAGTCATGATACACCTCCGCTGAGCTTGCTCACTCCCCCTCTATCACTCACTCATTCTGTTTCTCCTGGCGCTGAAGGCTGCCCTTTTGTACTGGGCTCCTGCCTGCGTTGACACCTTTTCCTGCCCACAAAGAAATCTGCAGCTGTCCTGACAGTGCTCCATTGAGGTCGCTCACTCCCCCGTCTCACTTGCTCATTCTGGTTCTCCTGGTGCTGCAGGCTGCTATTTTGTACTGGGCTCCTGCCTCTGTCGGTATCTTTTTCTGCCAACAAAGAAATCTGCAGCAGTCCCGACAGAGCTCCATAGGCCTCACTCACTCCCCCGTCTCACTTGCTCATTCTGTTTCTGCCTGCACTGCAGGCTGCCCTTTTGTACTCAGCCCCTTCCTGCGTTGCCACCCTTTTCTGCCCACAAAGAAATCTGCAGCAGCCACAATACAGCTCCTTTGAGCTCGCTCACTCCCCCTCTCTCACTTGCTCATTTTGTTTCTCCCACCGCTGCAGGCTGCCCT
The DNA here is from genome assembly GCA_016271365.2 of Neoceratodus forsteri. Classification (NCBI taxonomy): domain Eukaryota; kingdom Metazoa; phylum Chordata; order Ceratodontiformes; family Ceratodontidae; genus Neoceratodus; species Neoceratodus forsteri. The sequence continues at coordinate 85,214,376 of CM057453.1, forward strand.
TTTGTACTCAGCCCCTGCATGCACTGCTGCCTTTTCCTGCCCACAAAGAAATACACAGCAGTCCCAACAGAGCTCTGTTGAGCTCACTCACTCCCCCCTCCTCACTTGCTCATTCTGTGTCTCCTGGCACTGCAGGCTGCCCTTTTGTACTGGACTCCTGCCTGCGTTGTCACCTTTTCCTGCCCACAAAGAAATCTGCAGCAGTCCCGACAGAGCTCAGTTGAGCTCGGTCACTCCCCCCCAGTTGCTCAATACTAATCAGTCCCAAACACTGATTTCTGACAGCGACTGCGGTTTCCTGCGCTGGAAGTGCGGAAACACATTTTGGCCAGGATGTGAAAAATGACAGCTGTACTCTTCATAAGGAGCTGTGAACAAATGCCAGTGTTGAAAATCTGGCTTGAAAATATTACTAATTTGCAAATTTACAAGGGTGCGTGGAAACTGCAAAACACACGCTCGTAACACAGTTATTTTATGGAGTTTCATTACAAAATTTTCAACATAGGCATTTTAGGACCTCTGCTCATGAACAGTGTCAGTGTGATTTTCTTAATATGTCCCAAGCACTGATTTCCCACAGCAATCACACTATTGTGCGCCAGAAGAGAAAAAACACATTTCAGCCAGGATGTGAAAAATGACAGCTGCACTGTTCATAAGGAGCTGTGGCAAAATGGCAATGCTGAAAATCTGGAGTGAAAATATTGCAAAGTTGCGAAGGTATGAGCATGCGTGGAAACTGCACAATGCACATTCATAACACACTCATTTTATGGACTTTACTCACCAAATTTTCAACATAGGCATTTTAGGACCTCCGCCAATGAACAGTATCACTGTCATTTTCATAATGTGTCCCGAACATGGATTTCCCATTGCAACCACACTATTCTGCTCCAGAACTGCGAAAACACATTTTGGTCAGGATGTGAAAAATGACAGCTGTACTGTTCATAAGGAGGTGCAGAAGAATGGCAATGTTGAAAATCTGGAGTGAAAATATTATTAATTTGTGAAGTTACAAGCGTGTGTGCAAACTAACATACTAAAATGCCAGCAGAATAGGCCTAACGGTCTTTTGCGTCTGCTTGTTTGGTCAGCCGCCACCCTGGGAGCTGACCTTGCTGCCCCCCTTGCCTTCTCTGGCTTCTCCTTTTCCAGTTCCTGATATTCTCAGTGCATTGGATTTTGCTTCTGTACCACACACACTCGCAACACAGTCATTTTATGGAGTATCATCACCAAATTTTCAACATAGGCATTTTAGAACCTCTGCTCGTAAACATTACCACTGTCATTTTCTTAATCTGTCCTGAACATTGATTTCCCACACCGATTGTGCTATTTTGAGCTGGAAGTGTGAAAACACATTTCAGCCAGGATGTGGAAAATGACTGCTGTACTGTTCACAAGGAGGTCTTAAAAAATGTCAATGTTGAAAATCTGGCGTGAAAATATTGCAAATTCGCAAAGTTACCAGCGTGCGTAGCAGCTGTGCAATGCACACTCATAAAACAGTCATTTTTGGGATTTTTCCCACTAAATTTGCAGAATAGGCTTTTTGAGAGACCACCTCATGATCACTGGCACTGTCATTTCATTAATCAGTCCTGAAAGGGGATTCCACACAGTGACTGTGAAATCACCTTTCAGGGCCCAATAACGCCATGGCAGTGGCAGAATTCATGAGGAGGTATCCCAAAAACCCCATGTTGAAAATTGGCTGTCAAAATTCCAAAATATGCCTGAGATATGCATCAAAGTTGAAAAAAACCTATTTATTCTATTATACAGCTTACCGGCATTTCCTCGGTTCGTGGTCAGCTTTAAAGAGTGCAGATGTGTTCCCGGTCCACCGAAGATCATTGCGCCGGACTCAGGAGATAAGTATGGGGTGAGGGTGAGGGGGAGGTGTGGGGAGGCAGGGTGCGCAGTGGGTAGGAGCGGGTTGTGGGAGGGGGGCAGGGAGATTGCCGAGGGACCGTTTCCTTTTTTACAGGTAAAAAAAAAAAAACATTGTGGGACAGTTTTTGATTTTACAGGTGCATGTGGCACAGTGGGGTGGGCTCCCAGCATGCCAACGGAGTCTTTTTTTGGGGGGGCAGCTGCAGCAGATGGGAGATTGTGCATCCCCGTTGACACACAACAAAAGGGGGGGTTTACATTATGCCAACAGGGGCTGGACACCCTGTTGGCAGACAACAAAAGCGGGGGAGTTACACAATGCCAACGGGGAGTGGGCCCCCCGTTGGCAACATAAACCTTGGACCACTGAAGCTGATGGGTATTGGGGCCCCCGTCGGCAAACAAACATGGCGGGGGGGCACATGCTGCCGAGGGGGATTGGGCACCCCCTCAGTGGAGGGGGTTTAATATTGTTTATGAACCCAGTGGCAAGACGCCACCATGTTCACAAACAATATCAATGTTTCAAGGTTCCGCCTTGCAATGATGGGTCGCTCCCTCATTTTAGCGAATGGCTGTAGCTGCAATGACGAGGCAGCCCCTGATTGCAGCGGCTAAATTTTTACTAGGTTGTGGCACGCTGGCTGAACTAGTGTCAGCAGCAGTGTGCCACGACATTGGGGGAAGTGGGTCAAGCCTTTAAAGGCTGTGGAGGCATTGGCCACAACAGTGCCACACCTCCACAACCTGCTTCTGGAGAAAGCTGCTGCAATATGTTTCTTGTGCATGCCCAGAATCAACATAAAGGACATGGAGAGGCACTGAGTCCAGGATAGGTCTCCATCCACTTGGCGGTGACCATCTGGCACCACTGAAACCATAGGAGTCTCCACTTCGGTAAAGATCCCTACTGCCAGGTCTCCTACCATTCCAGCAGATCAGACCACAGCCTCTCTGCCTGCTTTACTCACGGTGCAGTCAGGGCTTTTCTTGGGCAACGGAACCCTAATTGTGCTCCTTAGGCCCATATCTTCTTCAGTGTCTATTGCCAGCAGCCAGGTCAATAAGTCACTCCCCGACCCCACTGAGGACAGCACGGTCACTGCCAGTAAGCTGGAATCCAGCTCCACTGTTTTCTGCATGGCCCAGGCTGATAAGTCAGATGTTAGCTCTTCTGATGTCTGTACGGCCGTAGCTGATAAGTCACTCCCCAGTTCCTCTGGGGACTGCACAGCTGAGGCTCTCCCGTCAGGGTCACAGGATACCACCAACATTGAATTGTGCCAGTTGCCAGACACACAACAATCTTTAGAGGGTTCCTCACTCCCACTGACCCAACCAGACCCTCTGGGCTTGCCTAAAGATCATAAGCCAGGAGGGGGCACTAAGCTGGAGGTTCCCCCTCCTTCACTGGGTCAGTCTCTTCCTGGTTCTCCCACTGGGCCTATTGTTAATCCCTCTGAGGACCTTACATTGGGACCTTCTCAAACCAAGCTCCCTTGGGCAACCAGGTTCCGCTGTCTTGGACTCCGGTTCCCCAGATGATGGTGGGACGTTCCATTGGGTTCTACTCACATCCCGATGCCAAGTGACCCTTTGCCAGGTGACCCTTTGCCAGGTCAGGGTATGCTTAGCACTCTGGTCATTCTTCAAATGCTGGACAGCCTTCCTTCAGGCCCCCAGGAGCTGAATCTTCTGATGCAGGACATTCCTGTGCCTGATCCAGTGCTAGCCCCTTTGAGTATACCTACGGGGCTGATGCCTGGTCCTTCTGGATCTCCTGCTGGGCCTTCACCCCACCTCCTGCCGGGCTTTCAGCTTCACCTCTGACTGGACCTATGGGCAATGTTCCAGGCTATCCACACCCATAATACCCAATGTACCCTTCACCAGGGTATCCAATGCCTGGTCATCAACCCCGTTATGTACTGGGGTACCAGACACTGGGGCTCTGTGTAATCAAGTGTATGCTCCTGGCTTTCCCAACTCCTATCAGGCTCATGGATACCCTCAGTATCAGATGCTGGTCTATTCAATTTACCAGCCTCCTCCACCACCACCACCACCTCCTTCTCCTCTCCAGCCTCAGCCTTTGCCTCCACAGCAACCTCAGGCTGATATCCAGGCAGTGTTTCAGACCCTGATTCAGGAAGCCAGGACTCAATTAGCCTCAGAGCTTAACCATGCAAAACCATTGGTAGTATCTACTCCCACTGCCTTTCCTACCCCTAGATCAGCCTCTCCTGTGGATTTTCACCTTCTGGAGAAGGCTCCTCTAGACACCAGGTCAGGGATAAACCCCAGGACACTCCTCTATAAAGGGTTCAGACCCCCGGCAGGCAATCTTTGGACTCTGATTCATTCTCCAGCTCTGGTGTGCATACACCTATAGAGCTTAAGCCTAAGGAGTCCCTGAAGTGCCCCCTGGAGGACTCTCCTTTGCAGAACTCCTCATAACTATACAAAATGTCTGTGGCTGGATTATTCAGGAACAGGATCCAAAGTGGAAAAGCCTTGCAGAGCATCTAGACATGACTGACACATCTCCTATGCCCATATTGCCCTGGACTGGGCCCCATGAAGACCTGATGTCCACTATCTGGCAGCAGTCTTCCTCCATTCCAGCGGTTTCAAAAAAGGCAGACAGGATGTACCACCCCCCCAGATGGGGTCACACACCTTACTGGCCATCTTAATGCAGACTAGGTTGTTATCACAGCTGCCAACGACCGGTGCTCTAAACCTAAACATTTGAGCATGTCTAAACATCTGGACAATTTTGGTTGCAAGATCCATTCCTTCTCCACTTGTGCCCTCAGATCCCTTAATGGTGTGGCTTATATGGTTTCCTACCAGAAATCTTCCCTGGATTCACTCAAGTCCAAGCTGGAAGCTATCCATGACCAGGAGCTTAAGACAGAGATTGGCAAGACAGTGAGAATGGCTAAAATCTCCTGTTGTCATGCCCTCTTTGCCACTTATGACACAGTAGACTCAGTTGCTCACACCACAGCCACTGCTGTCCGCATTAGGTGACATTCGTGGCTCAGGATTGCTGGCCTGGCACAAAACATCCAGACCTCTATCCTGGATGCCCCTTTCAGGGGATCCATGTTATTCAGAGGTGATGCCAAGGATATTATCACAGAATTGCAGGACTGTGGTAAATCCATCCATGACATCTGCTTCATGTACCAAGGGGGTTACAAAGGCAAACAGCCTTTACCTCGGCAACAGAGATGTCAGACCAAAGAGGACCCTGATAAAATGCCAGGCCAAATGCTAGCATCCAGCATCAGGAATCCCTACTTCCCCTGCCAAGACCAAGAAGCCCCCCAGAGTTGCTGCTGGCTCCCTCCCCTCAGCCTCCTGACTTGTAGGAGACCTGCCTGCCTCCTTCAGATCCTCTAAAGGAACCAGTGGGGAGGAGATTTGCCCTTCACCTTATGAGGTCACAGAACATACTGTAGAGTAGATTATAATCGTGGTCTGTTTATTTTCGCTATTTTCACTATTTGAGGAAATCAGCAAATTTAAATGCACCGCTATTATAATCAAACTAATACTAACTAACTGCCCTGTACTGCTGATAAGATAATTCAATCAGAAGTGAATATGCCTGTGCAGGAGCATTGGTGAAATCTGGCAACCGCTAATTCAATCAATTCTACAGTAACCATGTAATTTTGGGTCCTTCAGTTAATAGCAAGTGGTCACACCATAAAGTTCCTAGACAGGCCTCCAGACAACCACCCAAGCCTCTCCTATTATCCTCCAAGGCACCTGTCTCTGATAGGGGATGAGATCCGGGATCATCTGCAAAAGTCAGCTACAGATTCCGTGGCTGTGGAACAGATAGGAAGAGGGTTCTACTTCTATTTCTTCCTAGTGCCCAAAAAGACAGGCAACCTAAGACCCATCTTGGACTTCAGCATGCTCAACCTGTATGTCGAGTACAAGAGGTTCCCCATGCTCACCATCTAGGAACTTCTACCGCTTCTCCACAAGGACCATTGGCTTTGTGCGCTGGACATGCAGGATGCTAACTTGCAGATCTCTGTCTTCCAAGCTCACTGCCGCTTTCTTCGGTTTGCCTTCCAGGAGGAATATTATCAGTTTAAGGCTCTCTCTTTTGGCCATTTCTCTGCATCTCGGGTCTTTACCAAGTGCCTAGTAGTGGTGGCTGAGGCCCTATGCTGTAGAGGGATCTAATTGTGCTGTATCTGGATGACGGGCTTCTGTCAGCTCCATCACAGAGCAATCTGAGAGAGTCCCTCTCCTCCACCCTGGACCTCATTTCCAGACTTGGAATAATAGTCAACTATCCCAAGTCCCACCTCTCCCCTCCCAGCACCTACAATTCATTTGGGGCAGTGCTGGATATGGTCCAGGGCAGGGCCTTCCTCCCATAGGACTGAGTGGAGATACTCCAGAAACAGGCCAGATTAGTGGCCAACTCATGCTAGACCACAGCCCGATTGATCCTCTGTCTTCTTGGGCTGATAGCAGCTGTGATCCCTACAGTTCCTCTAGCCAGACTTCATATGAGAGTGACCCAATGGACTCTTTGTGTCCAATTGGATCAGTGGCTGGACAACCTGGATCCCAGGGTCTTAGTATCCAGGTACATGAGGAAGGATCTTCTTTGGTGGCAGGAGTTGTCCAATCTCTCCACAGGGGTTCCCCTTTCAACCCCCTACTCCTACCATGACCCTTACAACAGATGCTTCAGGTCAAGGCTTGGGAGCCCACCTAGGAGACCATCAGACCCAGGAAACATGGTCTTAGCTGGAAACATCTCTACATATCAATGTGTTAGAAATGAGGGAAGTGCTATATGCCTTGCAGGCCTTCCAGCCTCTTCTATGTCCGGGGACACTCCTGGTTCAGACTGACAACATGTCTGTGGTCTGGCACCTGAACAAACTGGGAGGCACTCACTAATACTCTCAATGCTGGGTGGTGATGCGTTTGTGGTACTGGGCAGTCCTTGTGCCAGGCATCAGCAAAGTCCTGACAGACAGTCTCAGCCACATCACTGTCAGGGCTCATGAGTGGGAGCTAAATCAAGAGGTAATCAAAAGCTTATTCAACCTTAGGGGTCGGCCAGAGATAGACCTCTTCTCATCCCCATCCAACGCAAAACTACCCAATTTTTGCTAGCTCATTCCCAGGCATGGTGTTTTCTGGTTAGACACTGTCTTTTTGCTGGACAGGGAAGCTCTTGTATATCTTTCCTCCTTTCCTAGTGCTTCAGAGGATTCTTCTGACGCTACAGGTGGAAGGGGCTCACATGATTCTAATAGCCCCTCTTTGGCCTCATCAGATTTGGTTCCTTCTGCTTCAACAGCTATCGATGGAACCCCCAGTAATTCTGCCTCTCCACAATGATCTTCTGACTCAGAAACAGGGAAGACTAGTGCATCCAGGCCTCAAATCCCTCCACCTGCATACACGGCACCTGTGGACATATGTGGAATAACTCCCATTGTTATTTTTTTTTATAAAAATTGTCAACTGTGCAGATGCATTTGTAAAAAATGAATTATAATAGTGAGACCTTTTGAAATGTTATTTGACTTATCATATCCATGCTTGTCTACCCAGTCTCCTACTTGTTTCTATCCTTGTACTAATTCCTGTTGCTTCATATCCAGGGATTGTTGATTTTTATATTGTGTGCCTGGGGTGGAGAAGCAATAAAAGATAAACTATGCAATACCCTCAATAACACACCTACCCCAGTTTACTTTTTATCTAATGCCCATTTTTAGGCCTTGTATAGTAAGATCTTCCTTCAAGAGAATAACTTGTAATAAAATGTGTAAGATTTACATTGACATTTGGGTATATGTACTTTTATATTATACTAATTATGTGTGTATGTACTATATAGCAGTCTCTAAAAAAATCAATTAAACACATCAAATGTCTTCCTAAACACGTCTCAACATTCTGTTTATCTTCCATCTTGTCACAATAATATCTCATAAAACTGGTACCACTCTCTCCTCCAGTGATTTGTTGAACAGTGCTGTCAGTAGTACCACTAGCACTTCTTTGAGTTCTTTAAATATTCTGAGATGTATCCCGTCCAGCCCCATTGCCTTATCCACTTTCAGTTTTGAGAGTTCATTTAATACCCTCTCCTCTGTGAATGGACTGGTATCCATCTCACTTCCATGTATGCTTCTTCTGCCTAATTGTGGACCCTCCCCTTCCCATTCTTTTGTGAACACTGAGCAAAAGTATTTGTTCGGTAATTCTGCTTTTTCTAGGTCCCCCTCCACACCTCCCTCTCCTTTATTTAGTACAGTCAATTCCACTTGTGTGCAATTTGGTTGTGTGCATATTGCGTTTGTGTGCACAAATATGCCAGGTCCCGATTCACTGCCTATACTTCCCTATGTTAAAGCGATTGGTTGTGTGCACACAGTTTTTCAGATGTGTGCACAAATTTCAGGCAGAAATACAGCAGAATACAACAGCAGGCAGTGTTTTCAGCTGCATCTGCAGGTGTTAATTGACCAATTTGTTGCTGAATGGGTAGACAGACTGAGCTGCTCCGCAGTAAGCAGTTGTAAGCAGGTGTTAATCATCTGCCTAATCACCTGCTTAACTGTCAGACCTGAAGTCACCTGAGGTTAATTAAGTGAGCTTGCACAAATTTAAATGGTCAGTAGTCCTTACCTCAGTATCTGTGTCTGTGTATTGCATATGCTGTTTTTTAACCCCTGATAACAGTCCCGAGAACACCAGCATGGACAAGTTCAGCACTTCACCTGATTTCTGTGGTTTTTGATGTTTATGCTGCTCAGAACCGAATGCTTTTCATCACTTCTCTTTAGCAATACTTGGCACTTTACTGCATTTTTCTGTTGTTTTAACTGTACCGCTGCCTTTTATGATGTTTGGAATGTGTATGCTGCTCCATACTGAATGCTTGTCAGCACTTCTCTTTAGCAATACAGTACTGTACAATTAGGAATTAGGAATCAGGAATTACAGTTTACAGTACAGCACAGTTCTTTTATTTACTTTATATTGGATATTTATTAAATATGCTGCAATATTCTTAACATTTTAACATAAGTAAAGCATTTGTACAGTGTACAATAGTGTTTAATAAAGTAACTGTATGATTTTACCTCAACCGCGATTCAGTCCTATCAGTAATATGGCAAATTCAGTTGTGTAGAGCTTGGTTGTAAAAATAAACTGCAGGTCACGAAGTTGTGCACACAAGTGGAATTGACTGTATCACAATCCTTCCCTTGACCTTTTTTCTTTCACTGATATACCTGAAGAAAGTTTTATCTCCTTTTACTGACTGGGCTATTCTTTTCTCTGTTTGTGCCTTTGCGCTCCTAACTGCTTTCCCCGCCTCCCTCTGCTTTGCCTGATACAGTTCCCTCTCTCCCTTCCTTTGTGTTTCTTTGTATTTCCTGAATACTAGTTTTTTCTCTCTAACCTTCCCTGCCACTTTTTTTGAAAACCATAGTGTTGTTCTTCTTTCTTTTTGCTTTGTTTACTTGCTTCACACAAAGGCTAGCTAGCTGCCTCTGCTGTGGCTCCTTTAAGGATCTACCACTGCTCCTCTACCCCCTTACCTCCCCTCTCCTTTGCCAGGTTTTTTTTTTGAGGCATTCCCTCATTTTTTCAAAGTCAGCCCTCTTGAAATCCAGGAACCAGGACCCTTGCCTTTGTGTGGCTTGCTTCTTCTACTGTCTTCATGTTGAACCACACTTAATGGTGATCACTGGTCCCTAGATGGCTGTCAACCACTACATCTGTTATTCCGTCACCACCACTAGCTGTCTGAGGCACATCCCCTGCAGGGCATCCAGGATATCTCTGCTCCTGGCTATAGCTGCAGTATAGGTGTCCCAGTTAACATCTGGCATATGTAGGTCCCCTACCAGCAACACTTCCCCCTTCTCTTTCATTTTGTTAATGTTTTCCACTAATACTCTGTCTATTTCCTCCCCCTGTGCTGGATGTCTGTAGATGATCATAATGCGGATGGTGATGCCATTCCCCATCTCCAAAGAGACCCACAGTGCCTCCTCCACGTCCTGCTTTCCCTTTATCTCAGTTGCTTTAATCCCCTCTCTGATGTAGATAGCTACCACTCCTCCTGTGTACCCTGGTATGGTAACATCCTAGTCATGGTATCCCATGTATCATGATTGCTACTATGTCCAGGTCTTCAACTGCCATTAAGGCCACTAGGTCTGGGCTCTTGTTACCTAGTCTATGGTCATTTGTGCATATGGCTTTTCACGTTTTAATGCCTTCACCCCTACCTGCTCCCCTCCTATCCCGATGCCTTCCACCTATGCCACCCCAGACTTTACCCCCACCTTTATTCCCTTCTGTTGCTTCCTCAGCCCTAACAGTCACCCCAAAGTCATCTCATCACTTCTGGTAGGTTTATGTTTTATTGTTTTACTTTTTATATAGTGTATAAATGTTTCAGTAGTTTTCCTATAGACTGCTTTAGGGTGTTATTTTAGTTATTTGTGTATCTTGTGGTTATTTATTCAGCTCCCCATTGGTTCCCAGGAACTGGAGAAAGCCGTTTCGCTACATAAGGAAGTGCAATATTGTGTTCTAATTTTAAAATAAAAATGTTTTGTGTAACCGCTTTGCGGTTTGAAACTTCCCTTTTCTCAGTTCCTTTTTTTCTAGGCACAGAGACCTTGCACCACCTCGGCCTTGACACTACCACTATGAGTTGGTTCAGCTGTTACCTTACTAACACGATGCATCAAATCAAAGTCCAAGGGGACCTTTCCCCACTTAAAATTCTTCCACAAGGAGTGCCACAAGGATCCATTCTGGGCCCTATTCTCTTTGTAATTTATATCAATAATTTAGACTCCAAGGTTTGTTTGGCAAAGGTGCATCTCTTTGCAGATGACACTGTGCTTTACACAGCTAGTTCCTTCCCCGAGCTTGCATATAAGGAGCTGCAGAATGATTTTGACATCCTGCAGCATAACTTGTTTCATCTTAAACTACTCCTTAATGCTAAGAAAACAAAAGTTATGCTTATCTCTTCCCATATGCACTCTCCACCCACGACTATCATTGCTATATGATCCAAACCTTGCTTGGTGAATCTATTGAAATGGTGGACAGGTTTAAATATCTAGGATTTTGGTAAGATAGCAAACTTAATGTCACAGCTCACTTGAACGAATTGGCTAGAAAACTGAGACAGTGCCTGGACATCTTTTATCGCATCGGACACCTCCTCACTCTCAAAGCAAAGAGGAACTTAGTGCAATCTACATTTCTCCCCGTTAGATTATGCTGACATACTCTACAGCCACTGTCCTAAATTAACTCTATCTAAACTTGACAACCTTTACCATCGAGTTTTGAGATTCATCTCTAATACCCCTCTAGACACCCACCACTCTTTACTCTATGCAATGATAGGCTGGACCTCCCTATCTGTTAGGAGACAGAGAAATGTGTGCCTCTGGATCCACAGGACAATTACTAATAAACAAGGCCACTGTTTTTCGGTTTTTACCGGAAAATCCAGTAAAATTCCAGAATTAGGGCTGCCTGAAAACCGGTATAAATGAAGATTTCATGGAATCTGGAATTTTCTATCAGATCAGTAAATCTATAAAAAAAGACTGTTTTTTCTTTTAATTCCTTCCTGTACTATTTTCAGTTTGCTTTATTTAATGCTCTGTATAGTAAGCCTTCTTTAATTCTGATTATTTATGCACATACTAAAAGAATGATAACAGAATCCCGGTAAAATCCGGAAATTAGAATAACAATCACCGGTGAAATTCCGGAATCTTAAGTCTTGAAAATGGAATTTAATTGTTTTAATCACCGTAAATCAGTGGCCTTGCTAATAAACTTCCCTTGTATATCTCCAATCTCTTTATGTACAGCTCTGGATAATATAACTTTTTATTTATTTATTTATTTATTTATTTATTTCATATTTCAGAAAGACCTTTTGAGAGTAAGCTGTTTTACAAAGGTTCCACATCAGATTGGACAATAAGACAATACACAAATTCAGTGGTTGCAGTGGCCTGATCATTAGGCATCAAGAGCAGTTACATGAGAATTAGACAAATAGGAAACTTTGAGCAAATTTTAATTAGAATACAATGCTATTGCTAATAGATTTCCCCTAGGTGGCACACCCCTGGAAAACTCCAAGTCAAGTGATAGACTATGACAGAGTGATTGCATTGGGTTTGATTCTACCCCAGAGAGTGAGAGGTGAGGTGACAGTGAATCAAGAGGGAGGTGGTGATGGGGAGGAGCAGCTCCAGAGGGCTTTGTCAAGTAGGGGGTGGATGTAAGGGGGGGCTTAGAGATGGGCTGTACCAAGAGCATTAAAGAGGACTGATTGCTTACTTAAGCCCTTGGCTAGGCTAGAATGGAGGCGTGGGTCTCTATATAACCCTGCTAAGTGCTACCTTGGTGGTAGGCCAGTTAAACAGTGGGAGCCTGAGAAGCAGGTGCATTTTGAGCTAGACATTAAGTGCTGTTTGAGGCCAGCTTTGAACTGAGCCAGGCTGTTCTTTGCAAGGAGTTTTATCAGGAGTTCATTCATCCAGAGGGGGGCCTGATAGGAAAAGGCATGCTACCCTAGTAAGGTTTGGCGGAATGGGATGGACAATGACCCATTCTTTCTCCCTCTGGTGATATGTAATGAGAGAGATGCCTCAAGCAGGCCTCCTACATGGGGTAGGGTTTTGCTCAGGAGTGCCTTCTTCCCCAGGAGGCAAGTTTGGTATTTGATCCTGTCTTTTAGTATAAGCCAGTTTGTATGCTCATACAGGGAACAGGTATGAGTGTAATGATCTGTGCCCAGGGTGAGGTGGCATGCCTTATTAAGTGCAATTTGGACCCTTTTGAGCACTGTATTAGTAGCAGCTCTGTAGACCACCAGCCTGTAGTCTATCTTAGAGAGTATGGAGCTGGAGACTGAGATGCGGAGTTCTTCTGGGGTGAGAGATTTCTTATGCCTATGGAGAACCCCGATCTTTGTGTTTACCACCCTGATAAGGGAGTTGATGTGGTGTGTGAAAGTGAGAGAGTCATCAGTGGTGACTCCAAGGTACTTGAACTATTGCACCTGTTCAATCAGCTCACCAGCCATATTGGAGATTACAAGGGAAGCAAGCCTGTGTTTATTATAGGGGCTGGATTGTAGCATGGACTTGGTTTTCTAGTAATTTAGTAGAAGCTTATGCCTTCTGAACCAGTCCTTGAGTTTAGTGAAGGAGATCTGTAGTTCCATTTGTTGGGCACCCTGAGAGGTGTTGCTGCTCTCATGATAAGTTTGGTGTCACAGGCTGTAGGTCGGTCATTTACAAAGAGGCGGAAAGGCAAGGACCCTAGAATTGATCCTTGAGGGACTCCTAGAAATACATCCCTGGAGCTGGAAAATGTCTGCCTGATTCTGATTCACTGGCTCCTATGTGTTAGATAGTCAATGAACCAATTCAGGGCTTTTAGTGCCACACCCAATCTTTGGAGTTGGAATGCTAGTAGAGGGTGGTTGATGATGTTGAAGGCTTTGGTGAGGTCTATGAAGATGGAACCCCCCAATTTGTCTTCATCCAGTGCCTTGTGGGCATAGTCAGTGTAGTCCAGCAGTGCTGTGGTGGTACTGTGTTTTTGCCTGAAACCATGCTGGTTTGGGCAGAGCAGATTGCACTTATTGAGGTATGCTGTGAATTGACTTGCCACAATTTTTTCCAAAGCATTGTATAGTAGGGAGAGGATTGATATTGACCTGTAGTTTGACTCCAGTGACTTATCACCATTTTTATGCACTGGAGTTACCAGGGCTTGCTTTCATGCCTCTGGAAATTGAGCTAAAGCCAAAGATTTGTTAAATAGCATTGTTATGGGCAGGATAAGAACATCCAGGGTGAGGGATAATAACTTCATGTCAAGCCCATCACTCCCCAATCTGGTCTTGCCTAGGACTTTCCTGACCATCGTTAGGGCCTCCTTCACCATCACCTTCTTAAAGTAGAAGATTGGGTGGTTAGTTTTGGGCAAGCTGGTGCATGCTTGGTTCTTCACAGGCAGAAAGTAGTCTGGAGACAGCACTGAGGGCAGGTCTGTAAAGGCCTTATTAAAGGCATCAGCAATGGCTAGTGGATCTGAGGAGGATGAGTTATTAATGTTGAGCAACTTTGGGTGCTGCTTTTGATCTTTACCAAGCAAGTTCTTGATATTGTCCCAAAAACTCTTACCATCTCCCCATGTGTTGTTAAGCTTTGTCTTATGGAAATCAGCTTTTGTGAGCCTGATAAGTTTGGTGCACCGATTTCTAGCTGTTGGCTTGAGGCACTATTCTTTTGTAAAGTTCAAGGTCCCCAAAGTCAGAACTCGACATGGAGCTGCAGCAATCACTTTTACTCTTCCTTCCCTTGCTGTTAAATTGAGATTTTCTGTTTGGGAAGCAGAACGTCTTTTAGCTCTTCAATGTTTGGCAAGACTTAATGACCTAAGAAGAAAAGAGGAACTACCGGCTTTAAAAAATTCTTCTATTTTATTTCAGCTCCTGACAAAGGCAGACTGTCATGAGTTTTCTTTAAAGTGCCTGAGTCCAGATCATGACTTTTTGAACTGTGAACTCTGTAAAAATGTTTTGCCCTGAGACACAAAAGAAAAGGGCTAAAAAAAAAGATCTTCTGCCTCTGCATCACTAAAGGTTTCAGATGAGGGTCCAGCGCCTCAAAGTAGTTGCAGTCCCTGCCAACGGGGGCAGATAAGAAAGATAAAGCTTCTAAAGATGGCACTGAACTCAGGGTATCTGAAAGAGGAAACCCTGAATCCAGTAAAAATAAAAAAACTCAGAACAGACACTGAAAATGGTTCCTGCAAAGAAAACACAAATAGAATAGTGCGTCTCTGTCTCTCCTTCTGAAAAAGGAAAAGAGCCACCAATTGACTCAAAAGAAATTCCCTCAGCAGAGGGTATTGCAAAGGCATGGCAGTTTCTTCAGGCTTTTCAGGCTATGGGAAATTTCATTACTACACCTGCCCCACCCCCCCAAACTCTGGTTCCATTTCAATGCCTAAGGAGGAGGAAGGAGAGCCCACAGAACCAGATGGTTCTCTGAGCTGGAATTTAGCTGTCCTTCTTGGCAACTGAGAAAAATTATCAGGTGGATAGACAGGGTGCTGAGTACTTATACTCCCACCCTCATCATGAGGGAGTGGTCCAGACTGCTGTCTGTGATAAGGCCACAAGTGCCTCTTTTCTCCAAACCTTCTGAGAAAGATTCTAGAAAACTGGATAGCATGTCTAAAAATGTTTACACATCAGCTTCTCTGCTCCTCAGGTTGGTAGCTTACCTGGCTTATACAGCTTAGTACCAGAAAGCACTATGGAACTCCTTGCTGGCCCTGAGTGAAAAAAAAAGCTACTGATGACTTGCCACAAGTTATAGCTGACACAGCTGGATCAACCTTGGATACTACAAACTACCTGTTGCATATAGCAGCGAATGAAAATGAAACTGACTCTAGGGTTATGGCCCATGCAGTGTCCTTAAGAAGGGTTGGACCAGCATAACATTCTGTGGTGATTTGCATATGCAGCCCATGATGCTTTGCATTGTGGGGGCATGTGTGATTTTGTATTTTCTTGAAACTTGGCTTCCCAGCCAAATGCCCTTTGGGGTAACCCTTGCCTCAGTGTTTACGCACAGAGGTTCTTTGTCTTATAACTACTAATCTATCCCAGGACACACTGACAAAAACTATGGATTTCCCTTTTGAAGGACATTTTCTTTTGGGTAACAAGACAGAGGCTTACATCAAAAAGGTGGATGAGTACAGAACCACCTGCAAGAGCAATACTGAAAAAGAAGAGGACTTCACTTACTATAAGCCTTATGGAAGGGCAGAGATAGGTAGGGGAGATTTCCCTCATGCTTATGTTTCTTATGTGAACCCTGCACAAAGAGGACATTTAGGTGCAGGGTGAAAAGGGACACTAGGCATGCAGATGTAACTACAACCATCAAACCAAAGAAGAAAGAAACCCCCTGACACCCCACCCAGATCGCCAATCCATTGCCAGTTGGGGAAGATTGACCATCTACTCCTAGGAATGGTCAAAAATCACCATAGACAAGTGGCCCTGCAATGAGTGAGACAAGGGCTATCCCTGCAGTTCAGAAAATTCCCCAAACTGTAGAACCCAATGTTTTTTAGTGTCTCGCCCAAACAGAAAAAAATTCTGTTGGAGCTGGATGTAGAGAAATTGCCACAGTGGAAAAAGTGTCTGCTGCACAATGGGGAAAAAGGCCTTTTCTCCAGACACTTCCTGATCCACAAGAAAAATTGGGAGTGGCAACCAGTTTTAGACCTGAACATAAACTTACAGAAGGAAAAGTTCCAAATATGATAACACTTGGCTCAGTGATACAATATCTACAAAAGGAAGACTGTCTGGGGTAATTGGATATGGAATACACCTACTTTCATATGCCAGTCAGGCTCAGTCACAGAAAATACCTCAGGTTCAGGCTAGAGAACTGCCAATATCAGTTACAGCTCTTCAATTTGGTCTTATCTCAGCTCCAATAGTTTTTACAATGTGCCTAGCTGTGGTGACAGCACATTTGAGAAGCCAAAGGGTAGTGCTTCGTTCTTTTCTGGATGACTTGATACGCTCAGGAAAAACACAGCAGGAAGTAAAGTTCTCTATACAGCTAACAAAGAACACATTAGAGGACTTGGGTTTCCTCGTAAACCTTCAGAAGTCACAAAGAGAACAAGTCAGGTTATTTGTCAGTACAGAACAGGATACCCAGAAAGGAAAGACATTCCTTCCTCAAGCAAGGGTAGCAAATCTGATTTCAACTGTAAAATCCTTCAGGACAGGATGGGCAAGACTTGCAAGGGATTCTCTACTCTTACTAGGGCACATGGACTCATCCACTGCAGTGGTACCAGGGGACAGGTTCCAAATGAGAAATATTCAGTATTACCTAAGGAATCATTGGTCCCAGAAATGGGACCCTCTGTCCAAACTAATGCCTGTTACAAAAACCTTGCTAAAGGCACTGCAGTGGTGATAGGAAGAAGACAACCTCAGAGAGGGAATTCCTTTCATCAAACAATCTCCTACAGCTATACTGACCATGGATGCCTCCCTCCTTTGGTAGAGCACCCACCTTGAGAACCTTACTGTGAGTGGCACCTAGAGCAAACAGGAGATTCAAGAGCAAATCACTCTCCTGGAACTCAGAGCAGTCTACATGGCAATGCAGGCTTTTTCCTTCAAGGCCCAGGGTCAGTGTGTCCAGATCAGAACAGACAACACCACAACAATATATTACATAAACAAGCAGGTGGGAACAAGGTTTCAAGGTTTTCAAGGTTTCAATGTTTTTATTGTTCAGCAATAAAGCTTTTACAACATACTAAGCACATAAAATTATATACAAAAAAGGAGAAAAAAAATTAAATCTAATATTACATTTAAAATTTTAACACATAAAAATCCATGAACAAATTAATTGTCATAGGCAGAGAGATGTTTTTCTTTGTGTTTCAACACCTGATAAAAAAACAAACTTGAAACCATCTTAGCCTCCTCCAATGTCTGAGGGTGAAGAAGTATGAATAAAATATCATATTTTGCATTCACATATTTAATAAGAAAATCATTTAACAGATTAAACCGTGGGATTTTATATAAAGGGCACTGTACTGTAATATGATAAAGATCTTCTTGAAAACCCTTGTTACATCTGCAAAACTCCAAACCTAAATTGGGTGGAGTCGTCTTATTAAAAAAAGCATATTTAGAACAGATGATTCCCAGTCTTGCCAAAGTAATCATTTTTCTTTCTAACAGGGTCAACCCAAGAGTAAGATATTTCTCTATAAATACATCAATTTTATTTTAAGCTAGCCATCTGGCCTGACATTGAGCTCTGAGGAGCTCCATTTGCTTATCATAGGCAAGCCTAAGTATTTTCTTTTTGACTTACTCCTTAAACACATAAGATATTGATATTGATTTCTCCCAGTCTGTCCAAAGATGAAGCATATTAACACTGCCCAAAATACGCTGAATATTTTTGACCCAAGGAGACCTAAAATTCTGTTTGTGCCAAGATAATTTTTCTCTAAGGCATAGTAGAGGCATAATATTAGTCTGTTGATTAATAGTTTTGATCCAGTAACTCATGAGACGTATATCAATTATTGTAACAATAGGTACTCTACCCAATTCAGCCCTAGCTATAACATTAGAAGTGGCAAGTGGAACCTGCAATAAAGATTTATAGTAGAGAGAAAGTGGGATCTCCAACCATGAAGGGACATTGTTGCTCCAGACCTCTGCGCCGTACAAAAGAATAGGATTAATTTTGGCCTCGCCAGCTATCAATGCCGGCGAGACCAAATAGCCTGCATATTTCCTAGCAAAACGTAAGAAAGCCCTAACAATCAGTTTTGCCCTTATCACTTGTCCTCTCCAATGCTCTATCCAATTTCCATTCGAAGCAAACTTCACCACCAAATATATATAAGAGGATACCACTTCAATAAGTTCATTATTTAAATAAATCCTTGGTTTAATTTGATGTCCCTGTAAGGGTGCAAAAATCAGCAGCTTAGTTTTTTTTCATATTTATTAATAAGTCCATATGTTTACATTTAGAGCAAAATTGATTTATTTTATTTTGTAAACCTTGAGCAGATAAAGCAAAATTAATCAAATCGTCTGCATAGGCCAGACAATGAACTGGGATATTCTTAATTTTGGGGAATCAAGAATATCTATATCTTTATAAGTCAGAAGGGCATCAATATACAAATTAAAAAGAAGGGGGGCCAAAGGACATCCCTGTTTAACTCCTGAAGTTGTACTGAAATAGTCAGAAATGTTGCCCTTATTATCATATCTAATAGCCGATGTTGTGTGAGAATATAACCTAATAATGGGGGCTAATAAATTTAATGGTACGTGTCTATTTAATAATATCTCCCATAACTTGGCTCTATTAACGAGTCAAATGCTGCAGAAAAGTCTACAAACACAGCATACAGCTTCATTTTACAAAATGATCTGTATTTTTCTATCAGATGGGCTAAGATGTAAATATTATCTATTGTAGAACAATCCTTACGAAAACCTGCTTGAAACATCGATAAAGGGGAGTTTGCAGTTATCCAGTCTTGTAATTTATGTAATATTATTTTAGCAAAGATTTTTCCACTAATGTCAATAAGACTGATTAGGCGATAATTAGATGGCAAATGAAGTTATTATTTTTATGGATTGGAACTATTATATTTCTTGTCCAAGATAATGGGATAAATCTCTCTTTTAAACAGATATTGAAAAAATTAGTAAAAAAAACTACCCAATATTTCAAGTGCCCCTTGTAAATTTCTCCCGGTATCAAATCGGGTCCAGGTGCTTTATTATTTGATAAATTCACAATGGCTTCTTCCACCTCTCCAAATGAAAATACTAATGATGTGTATTCCCCCTCAATGATAAAATGTTCTATCACATCATCATCGTTGGTAGAATGTCTATTAAATAGTAGACTATAATAAGATATCCAAGTTTCCTTGGGGATATATATGGGAGGTCTAGAATTCTGATCAGCTGTCCCCTTGGACACCAAAGCCCAAAAAAGCTTAATATCACCCTCCTTAATAACTCGGTACATAACATCCCATTGTTTTTCAGTAAATTCTTTTTTTTTCTGATGGAGAAATTCCTTGCACTCCCTTCGCATTTTATTTAAATTTATAGTCGCCATCTTACTCGGATTTTTTTTTGTCTGCCTGATGGCCCTCATCAAATTTCCTTTCTCTCTCTCTCTCTCTCTCTCTTACAATACCCATCAAACCAGGATGCTAACTGGGGCTTAACACTATTAGCTGAGTAAATCAGTGTCTTAATCTGTTGATACCCTATGTTTAATAGTTCACTGATCCTTTCACCTTTGAAGCAATTATGTACCTGCTAAAATAACTCGACAAAAATAGAAGCGTATAAAAGGTTCCAAACTCCTTGCATCGACTCATTATTCAATCTTAACCTTTTTTTCCCACTAATCTCAATATCCACCAAGGGCTTATTGGGGGGAGGAATGACACTATCAGAAATCCTAAAATCCAGCAAAATTGCTGCATGATCGCTTTCTGTTCTCATAGCCACATATAATCTCCTGCAGAAATAATAACTAAAAGGAGAGCATAATATAAAATCAATTACGCTCTTACCAACTGGGGAGAAAAAAGTGCTATCACCCCGACGATCCCCTTCTAATCTCCCATTAAGAATCAAGAAATTATTCTCTGTGATAAAAGTACTAAAACGTCTCCCTGCTTCATTTACAATCATGTCAGTTGTATTTCTTTTTTCCAAATCTGCCATATATAATAGTTCTTGTAACAATGATAAATTATCGAACTCGGCTATCCTAGCGTTAAAATCCCCAGCTAAAAGGACAGTATCTATCCAGTTTGACTGTATCATTAAATCTATTTCCATTGATAGTTTGGACCAAAAATCATATGTAGAGTAAGTGTGAAAACATGGTGGAATATAAATGTTAACAATCAGAACCATACAAAGGTCCCAGTTAACCACTACCATAAGGACCTCGGGAGTTGGAGAGTAACTTTTGATTACCCTTAATCCTTCCCTAATTTTGATCATTGTAACCAGACCTCCTTTGTTCCTCCCATGTCTTTTCCCTTTAATTGATGGCACAAAACTAGTTTCATATCCATTCAGGAAAGGAGATGTTAAAACCCATGTCTCCTGGAAAATAAACACTTCATGTCACGAAATAAAAGCAACCCACTGCGGATCCACAAACTTATTATGGAGTCCTGCTATATTCCAATTAAGGACATTATAACCAGAGTTACTTTCTGACCCCCCTTCCTGCTCTAATGAGGACTCATTACTTTGTATTTCCAAAAATCTTAGTCAAGGTTGCATGGCTCTAGATTGACCTGATGTCTCCCACTCATTCAATTCCACCATGTAAATACCTATCTCATCCAACACATGTCTATTTTCAAAAAGTAATACTAACAATTGTGCAGAACCAATAATACAGTTAATCTGAGTACCCTCTTTATCATTCCAAACTCTATTCACCTCCACAAATTCTTCTGGAAGTATATAGGTTTTGATAATAGTTGATAAAATCATCCGCAATAATGATGGTAAATTAGTAGCAGTTTCTCCCTCCAATATATCCAGCCCAAAAATAGGGATCATTGAGGTTTCACGGGAAACTCCAAACTCCCAATTCAGTGTTACAAGAGTAGTTTTGAATATATCATATGTTAACTTTTTTCCTATTTTTGCCCTATTATAAACATTTTTCCAAATTGTTGACCAGGTCACTGGTGTTGATAACAGTAACCCCAAAGAGTCTACCAGGCCTTGCTTAACCCAGACCAATTTTGCCATATCCATGTTAGGGAGCATAAAGTAAACTGAATTAGTAGGGTTGGAAGTATCCCTAGTCACCATAATAAGAGCATCTGCGACTGTTGGTAATCCTAATTCTGCTCTCAACATATGGGCTATCAGGCTGGTTAGGGTTGCAGTAGATTCATAATGTTTAAAATACAGCTTATCTAATTTAAAAACTACTTCTTTCCCTGTACAAATTAAATTATATGCTTCCAGGTCATACCCCTTGGGGTTACTATCCTCCTTGGCCAACATGAGATTTGGGCAAAGATCTTTATTAGACTGATCTACCTTAATTAAATTCTCCTTAGAATTTGATTTTTGTTTCTCAATGTAATCACCCACCCCCTTTTCTTGATCTTTTATAAGTGTCCCATCCACAAGTATAGATTTGTTTTTTTTGGTCAGGATTCTTCCTTGTATCTCTCTGTACCTCTTCTATCCTAATGGTACCTGTAACCCCAATTTTATTAGTCTTTTTATCCTTAATGTTTAATTCATCTTTCTGTTTTCCTAAGTTAGGAGTCTGAGTAAGTCCCACAGGCCCAAGCTTTTTCTTCCCACCTTTTTTCTTACTTACTCCACCCCACTTTTTGCCCTTTTTGCCTTTTGAGGGCTCTTGAACATTTAGGGAAGAAAATGACAAATTATGCCTAGATCTGTGAACTTTCTTTTCCCCCAATAATTGTGAAATTTGTTGTTCTAAAGCAGCAAACTTCACAACACAAGAACTAGAAAGAGTTTCCAAGGCTATCTTAATACCATTATATGCCTCCAATAAAACAACATTAGACATTACTGGATGTGCAAGAGCCTTAATGGTATATTTCGATATAGTATCCGGACACTGAACTAAAAAATCTTTAAATGGATGTCCTGGACCTCTTTGTCCATTTTTTGAAAAATCTCTTTAGGCACATTATTAAGGGATGAATACACCATTTCTTTAGAGTCGATATTGCAGACCCCTACCTCACTGGAGATCTCTAATGGACTAAATAACTTTATTCCTGAGGGAAAGCATGAAATACCATCATCTTTATCTATATAATCTCCTTGCCCAGACATGCATTGCTGACTTGCTTCTACCTCTCCCATCCACTCATCTTGTCTAAAAACCTGGGAATGATCGCTATATTTGTTTTTTCCCCAAAAGTGGTACAATCGTAACCTCATATATTGGAAACCATATGTGTGCTGTTCATTTTTGGAACGTCCTGAAAAATATTATTAGGGACTTTAGGAAGGGGTTTTTTTTAAAAGAAATCAGTGATTTTCCCTTGGGACGAAATTTTAACACCAGTCTCTAAGTTATTAATTACTTCCAAGTCCGGAGTTATATTCTTATTGTCAAAAGAAGATAATTGTTTAAATTCCTCAAATTCCCTGTTAGTCCTATCATTACCACTAAACTGGTTCTTCAATGAATTAATCAAAGCCTCTTGATTTGTATTATTTGGACTGTTCTTATCCCAGCTCTTAGCCATCGGAATTTGATTTCTTCCATTAAATTCTGAATTATCTCCAGCTAAATCTGATCTGCATTGCTCATTCATAAACTCCTTAAAGGAGTGAGGTAAGTAGGATACTATGGGACTTTCTACCAAATCCTTAGGGGTCGAAGCCGTGATGACCAATTCCTGCGTAAAAACACAGCAATTGCCTTTTTTATTCTTTTTTGGATTTATCCTTTGCTTCCCTTTAGTTGCCCCTTTAACAGTTTTGTTTACCATCTTACCACTTCGAGTATACATATAAGGAGAAGAGAAAAAAAATCAAATCCTAACTCAAAAAAAGGGACTGAAAAGGAGTCAGGTGACAGCTTATCTAAACAGCTAAATCTTCCACGAGCATCACTCAAATTTGTAGAAAGCCTTCCCACACAAAAACAACCAGACCCACCAGTTAAAACCAAAAAATACAAAACCAGATAAACAATAAAACCTATTTAAAATGAGGTCCCTCTCTTTTATGGGTACATATTCCTGTGCAAAATCTACTCCAAGTGGCGCTTGCACCACTCATGCTCGCGCACACGCTCGCGCTATGCATGAGCGTGATGTTTAAATGCTGCAGCAAACCCTCCCACAGAGGCAAACCTGCTCTATTATTGGCTCACCCCTGAGCTGAAATTATATGCAGGTAAATGGCCTCTTGCACACACCTGGGTAATCCCCTCAGTTCAGCAGAGCAGCAAGATGAAACAAATCAGAGCAGTTTCAGTTACAAAGTCACACATATGCTGCACTCTCAGTCATTTTCAAGCTGCCAAACTGTTCCAAAAACACAGATCTCTTGGATAGCTGCTGCTCAAAGTATATTGCACAAGTGTCCCAGTGAAAATAAAAGGCTGGTGATCTTGCAGGGAAGGATATTTAAATGCTGCAGCAAACCCTCCCACAGAGGCAAACCTGCTCTATTGTTGGCTCACCCCTGAGCTGAAATTACATGCAGGTAAATGGCCTC
The DNA here is from genome assembly GCA_016271365.2 of Neoceratodus forsteri. Taxonomy (NCBI): domain Eukaryota; kingdom Metazoa; phylum Chordata; order Ceratodontiformes; family Ceratodontidae; genus Neoceratodus; species Neoceratodus forsteri. The sequence continues at coordinate 85,238,233 of CM057453.1, forward strand.
TTGCACACACCTGGGTAATCCCCTCAGTTCAGCAGAGCAGCAAGATGAAACAAATCAGAGCAGCTTCAGTTACAAAGTCACACATATGCTGCACTCACAGTCATTTTCAAGCTGCCAAACTGTTCCAAAAACACAGATCTCTTGGATAGCTGCTGCTCAAAGTATATTGCACAAGTGTCCCAGTGGAAATAAAAGGCTCAAGATTATCAAAACTGCACACAGAAGCTGGACAGATCTGGAACCTAGCCTTCTCCTAGGAAGTTCAACTGTGACAGTACACTAGCCAGGGAAAGACAATGTGATAAGATGTCTGGTCCCTGACCTTGTTAGTTGAGCAGTGGCTGCAATTTGTGAAAATTGGTACTCAAAAGTACAAAAAAAACTTTAAAAACTGCCCCATTATAGTCTATGGAGTGCTCCCCCATGCTCGTCCTGTACCGACATCACAAAACGTGTTATCGCGGGGGCGTGTCTCCAACTCAGAAAGTCAGAACGTTTTGGCTGCTGGGCTCTGGGAGGAAAATTACGAGTGTTTTTTTTAAAGAAAATACCAGTAAAAATAAATAAAACTATGTGGCGCACTGACTTTGGGGAAAGTTAAGCTGCCATATGAGTTGGGGGGAGCAATGTCTTATAGTAAGAAACTGCTCTTTAAATCACAAATGGATTCTGAACCAGCAGGTGTTGGCATCAGAGTACAGATGGTGGGGTACAGCAGAAATATATCTGTTTGCTTCGTGGAAGAACAATCAGGTCCCACTGTTTTGTTGCAGACCCCCCCCGGTAGTGGACTCAGTCCTAGAGGATAGTTTAGTCCTCAGCTGGTCAAGGAAGTTTCGGAATGTCTTCCTTCCATTCCCACTCTTACTGAGAATGCTGATAAAACTGAGAAGGGAGTCAGCAAAAATTATTCATATAGCTCTAGACTGGGGCAAGCAGACCTGGTATCTCATGGGGTAACACCTGATATGGGTGAGTATTATTGAGCAGCTCAATTTGAGTGACTCCGTAATACCACCTTCATTGACAGCGAGTGTGTAAAAACACAAAGGAGTGAGATACAGCAAATGTAGCGGTGAGCTGCACTCGCTGTACAATGATATCAGCATTTGTCTGGCCAAGTCCTGCTGAGCTGGCCATTTGGCATAGTGGCTACAGCCACCGACACTGGAGCTGGTAGACCTGGGTTTGGACCTACCTATAGGAAAGATACTTTTGAAATGTTATTTTTTTTGTCTTGCTTCTAAGTCCAGCTTCCCCTGAGTTTAGAATAGATAGATTGGGGAGGGGGAACTCTTGGCCAAAGAAAGGTGGGGCACAGTCCCCCTCATAAAACATTTTATTTTTTCTTGCCATGTGCAAGGGAGTAAGCAACCTTCGATGTCTGCAACGGTCGCTGGACGGTCACTGGAATGTAGCTTGCTCTCTTTGTTCAGGGCAGATATGTGTTCACCCTTACTGTTTGGCAAGATAAGGGACTTCCCTTTATCACATAAAATCCTCCATGGTCCTGTCCCTCCTCAATAGACCACCTAACTGTCAATCTGCCTCTGAGATACAATCTGATGACACTGTCTCTGGGAGGGAGAGGGTGGTGGAACAGAGGTGCATCCCTCCAGTTGTAGGTCTCCACAGTTCATATGCTATTCCGGCAAAGAGTGGTTCTCTATGGAGGCACCTGCAGTGGAGACCAAGGAGGATGCTGGGAACCTCCACAAAGGAGACCCACAGGAGGGTGGCACAAGACCCCAGAGGGGAAGGAAACAACTTCTGGTGGGGGACTCAATCATTAGTGAGGTAGACATGGGGGAAGAAGGGGATAGGGAGGTAAGGTACCTGCCTGGCACCATGGCTTGAAGGGACAGGAAATTAATCCTCAGGATTGTGGGAGCAGCTGCACAAAGGAGGGAGCTGGATGTCATTGTCCACCTAGGGACAAACGACCTGGCTGTAAATGGGATCAGAGTGGTACAAGAGGAGTTTGTGGAGTTAGGAAGGGGCCTTAGGCAAGAAGCATGTACAGTAACCTTCTCAGAGGTGCTGTCTGTCTATGGAAAGGATGATGTTAGGGTATTATGCACCATGGGATTCAATGAATGGTTGAAAAACAGGTGTGCAGCTTAGGGTTTTGGCTTCATTGGGGACTGGGGAGCCACCTGGAGGGATTCAGGCTTATACTGGCGCGATGGTCTGCATCTGTCCGGGGGGGATCCTGAATCCTAGGTGACAGGTTTAAAAGCTTCATTGGCAAGCATTTCAACTAGCCAGAGGGGGAGGCACTGAAAAGGAGCAGGGAAATCCCAGTCTCCCCCCTCAAAACACAGTAATTAGAGAGGTAAACACCAAGGCAGAGAAGCCAGTAGGGAGCAGGACAGGGATAAATGCAGGAAAAAGGTGTTAAGGACAGGGATGGGGCTAAAAGGGGTAAGGCCATGAAAAATAAATGGAAGGTGATGAGCACCAATGCCCGCAGTCTGTGCAATTAGCTCCCTGAGCTCTTCGCCTTGATGGAAGAGGGATGCCTGGATATTGTGGCAGTCACTGAAACATGGTACACAGAGAACCATGAGTGGGAAGTCAACATACTAGGATGCACAGTCTACAGGATGGACAGGGTGGGTAAAAGAGGAGGAGGAGTAGCTGTCTATATAAGGGAAGGGATTAAAGCAATTGAACTAAAAAGTAAACAGGAAGTTGATGAGTTACTATGGGTCACCCTGGAGACAGGAAATGGCACTACAATCTGCATGGGGGTTGTGTATAGCCCCCCCATCTCAGGAGGAGGAAATGGACAAGGAACTGATAGAAGGAATCCTTAAAATGGCAGAAAAAGGGGAGATATTGTTGATGGGTGACCTGAATATGCCAGATGTTAACTGGAGTACCTTTGCTGGAGGCACGTCCAAGAGCAGGGTCATTCTTGATGCCCTAGAGGGGGCATGCCTTTGACAGCTAGTGTTGGAACCCACTCAGGAGAGAGCAATCTTAGACCTGGTACTCTCAAATGGGGAAGGAGAAAGGATTTCAGATTTAGAAGTGGGTAGCCATCTGGGAACATTTGACCACCAAACAGTGTGGTTCACAATAAACACAGCCATATAGTCAAGCCATACAAAAACAAGAGTATTGGACTTTAGGAAGGCTGACTTTGGGAAAATGAGAGTGTCTTAGAAAAGCACTAGCAAATGGGCAAGAAGGAGGAGTGGAGGAACAATGGGGAATAATCAAAACAGCCATCACAGATGCAACAAGCCTTTGTGTGAAGCAAATCAATAAAACAAAACAAAGGAAACAACCTCTATGGTTCTCAAAAGAGGTGGCAGGGACAGATAAGGAGAAAATGATAGCTTTCAGGAAATATAAGGAAACAGAGAAGAAGCTGGACAGATAACTTTATCAGTTAAAGCAGAATGAGGCAGGGAAGGCAGTCAGAATAGCAAAGGCACAAACTGAGGAAAAGATAGCCAACTCTGTTAAGAAGGGGGATAAAACATTTTAAAGGTACATTAGGGAGTGAAGAAAGACCAAGGGAGGGATACAGAGACTTAATAAAGGGAAGGGAATGTGGGCAGAGGGTAAAAGTGAAAAAGCAGGGATACTGAACAAATATTTCTGCTCAGTATTCACAACAGATGAGGAGGGGGAGGTGCCTAAACTAAACAAGGGAGAAACTCTGAATAGGGGGGTCGATACCAGTCCATTCACAGAAGAAAGGGTTTTGAAAGAACTCTTGAAACTGAGGGTGGACAAAGCAATGGGGCCTGATGGGATTCACCCAAGAATACTAAAATAACTAAGGGTAGAACTAGTAACACCACTGACTACTCTCTTTAACAAATCATGGGAGGCTGGAGTGGTACCTGAGGACTGGAAGAGGGCAAATGTGATTCCACTTCACAAAAGTGGGAGCAGAGCAGAGGCAGGAAACTACAGACCAGTTAGTTTGACTTCAGTGGTAGGGAAAATGATGGAATCACTTCTGAAGGAAAGAACTGTTGAGTACCTAGAGGCCAGTGGGGCACAGAACTCAAGGCAGCATGGTTTTACAACAGGTAGGTCATGTAAGATGAACCTAATAGATTTATTTGACTGGCTGACCAAAGTAGTAGACCATGGAGGGGCTGAGGAAATGGCCTACCTAGATTTTAGCAAGGCATTCAACACAGTCTCACACAAAAGATTAATATACAAGTAAGCCAGCCTTGGAGTGGGTCCCAAGGTGGTAGCCTGGTTAAAAAAATGGCTGGACAACAGGATGCAAAGGGTAATAGTAAACTGAGTCCACAGTGAAGAAAGGAGGGTAACTAGTGGGGTACCACAGGGTTCGGTACTGGGACCGGTCCTCTTTAATATCTTTATAAGTGACATTGGAGTGCACCTGGAAGGAAAGGTATGCTTCTTTGCAGATGACATAAAGATCTGCAACAGGGTTGATACACAAGGTGGGGTGGAAAGAATGAAAAGGGACTTGGCAAGGTTGGAGGAATGGTCAAATACGTGGCATCTCAGATTCAATGCAAAGAAGTGCAAGGTAATGCATCTGGGAAACAAAAACCCAGGGAAAGAGTACACAATGGGGGGTGAGTTAATAACAACAGCAAAAATCGAAAGAGAGCTAGGAGTAATTATATCAGATGACCTAAAGGTTTGCAAGCAATGTGAGAAGGCAGTAAGGAGGGCTGAGGGTGGGGGTACTGGGATGCATAGGGAGAGGCATCAACAGTAGAAAACAGAAGTTTTTATCCCTCTCTACAGACGGTTAGTGAGACCCCATCTGGAGTACTGCGTGCAATTCTGGAGACCCCATCTCCTCAAAGACAGACAGAGTGGAGGCTGTTCAGAGGAGGGCAACCAAAATGGTGCAAGGTCTGCACCAGAAGACATATGAGGAGAGACTAAAGCAGCTTAATATGTATAACCTTGAGGAAAGGAGGGAGAGGGGGACATGATAGAAACTTTCAATAATCTCAAGGGAATTAACAAGGTACAAGAGGGTAGTATCTTTCAGAAGAAGAGATGTGCAAGAACAAGAGGACACAATTTGAAGATAGAGGGGGGACGGCTCAGAGGTAATGTTATAAAGTATTTTTTCACAGAGAGAGTTGTAGATGCATTGAACAGCCTTCCTGAGGAGGTTGTAGAGTCAGGAACAGTGGGAGAATTCAAGAATGCATGGGGCAGGCATAAGGCAATTCTAGTGGGGGGCAGGAGGAAGTAAGCTGTTGATTAACTAGAATCTGCAGCTTATCTATCAGGTAGGGAAATGGGCTGACTGGGTGGGCCAAGTGGTCCTTATCTGCTGTCAATTCTGTTTCTATGTTTCTATGATAACATTCACAGATCTGAGAACTGTACACCTAGGAGAATGGTTCTTGAAGAGCTCGAGTTTTCTGGGTTAAATATTTCTGGAGAACTAATGAAGGTGTTGAAAGTTTCTATGAAACCAGCAAACATGGAATACTTATGCTTCAAAATGGAAAAGGTTTTCCTTTTGTTGTACTTCTAGACAGATTAATATTGTCAGGACAGCTTGGTCTATAATCCTGAACTACCTAGTCCACCTCCAGTCACTGGACATAAGGCCCTCAACCTTTAAGGTACATTTGGTACATTTTCAGCTCATGCGTCAGCTGGCAAAGGCAGGTCAGCGGCTTCACAACCCATTTTCAAAACATTTTTCAAAGACTTGAATCACATGTACCCTCCAGTGAGGGACCCTGTCCTTCCAAGGGATTTGAATGTGTGCATTGCCTAGCTGATGGATGCTTCTTTTGAGCCCATGGTCACTGCTTGCACTGAAGCATGTCACCTGGAAAATCATTTTCCTGGTGCAGTGACATGTGCTAGAAGGGTGAGTGAGCCACACACTTTCTGTAGAGATCCTAACTACATAATTTTCCATAGGGGCAAGGTAATCCAATGGGCAAACAGGAAATTCCTTCATAAGGTGATATTGGAATTCCTCCTTAATCAGTCAGTTGCCCTTCCTGTGCTCATTAATGGAAAATCCAGCTCAGGGGAGAAAAAGTTTGACTGCCTGGTGTCAGAAGGGCATTGAGTTACTACTTGGACCAAACAAAGATGTCAGATTCACTAACACTTGATTGTTTGCACTTATGGTGAAAGTGTGGACAGGCAAATTAGCATCCAGGAGAACCATTTCTCACAGGATAGTCTCCTGCATACAGTTCTGTTATGACAAATCTGGTAGATTACTATCCAGAGCTCTTAGGGCATACTCTACAAGAGGCACCTCTGCCTATGTAGCAGCATCAAGGGATATTTCCCCACAAGAAATCTGCAAAGCAGCTACCTGGAAAACACCACACGCCTTCACAAAACATCACTGTCTGGACATACAATCTAGAAGGGATGCCAGCTTTGGCACTACTGTTTTGCAGCAGCTTTTCCTTAAGTAGGTTCTGTAACCAGCCTCCCGAGGTACTGCTATGGAGTTTGCTGTTGTTAAACATAAGTGAGGGATTCCTAGGGTTAGAAGAAATGAGCATGTGTCAATGCCAAATGTTCACTGCTGGTATTGCTGTTGTATCGGGTCTTGCTTGTATACATTTCTACTATATATTTACCCAGAATAGAGCACATGAGATGTAATGTCTCATTTTCAGTGGTGTCCTGCTTTTCCACATTGTAAGATTATAATTAACTGGATAGGGAAGCTAAGAGACAATATCTACTTTTAAGAAGGCTCCCACATTTTATCCCCAAATGTCCAGCAGTCTTTTTATGACCTGTCATTATGATCAAGATGGGGAATTTTAAAATCCCATACAAAAGGTGATTTTGCTGTGTGACTGTGGAAACAAGTTTCAGAGAGAATTTGAAAAATGACACCTGCCATATTCAGGAGATGGGGTAACACAAGGGATATGTTGAACATTAGGGGCCAAAATCTGCAAATAATAAAGTTATGAGTAAATGTTGAAACAATTTGTTTCCTCATAACTTACTTGATTTTTCACATTTTTACCCCAATTTTTTATCATAATGTTTTTATGACTAAGTTTTCTGAGTACGATAGGTGTCATTTATAAAACAATGGCTAAAACATTGTTTTGCCCTACAAGTGTTAAGCTCATTTTGGGTAGGGTTTAAGAATTATAAGCAGCCACATTCGTGAGGTGGTGGGAAAAAATAGCTATGTTGAAAAGTTGGGGTAAAAATATTCAAAATTACCACAGCTACAAGCGTGCATTAAAAATTAAAAACATAGACTCATACTTTTTTTGTTTTCTCATATTTGTACCTCAAAGTTTCATAATAGTCTTTGTATGACCCCACATAGCCTTCTTATGAACCAACCTTATGAACAAGGCAAAGAAAATTTTCAAATCCTTCTCAAAAAGTGATTTTGTGCCACAAGTGCAAAATCACATTTTGGCCAGGATTTAAAAAATGATAGTTGTCACATTCATGAGGTGCTGTGAAGAAATGGCTAAGTTGAAAATTGTGGGTCAATATATTGAAAATGACCAAAGTTACAACTCTGCTTTCATAAATTTCAACATAGGGTCAAAATGTTGTTTTTTTTAATATTTAATCCCCAAATTTTCAACATAGCATTTTTATGACTGCACATCATGAATAAGGATGGAGAACATTTCCAGCTCCTGCTCAAAAGGTGATTTCCCACAGCGACACTTTTTGTGATAGATTTATCAAATTTTACTGCCATTGTTCATCAGGTGGGATCCCAGAAAAGACATGTTGATAATTTGGGGCAAAAACATTCACAAACTGGCCAAGGTTGAAAACTCCATTGAAATACCTTGACTCTCATACCTGATTTCCTTAGTTCTCAGTCCAGCATTGAAGAGTGAATATGGTGTTTGCGGACCAGGGAGTGTTACAGAGTTGGACCCCTGTAGGTAAGTAAGGGATTGTGTGTGTGTGTGTGTGTGGGTTGGTGGGTGCCGAGTGGAAGGATTGGGTGGGGGGATAGTAAAGATAGTGGTAGCAACAGACATCAATAGACAGTTTTCTTTTTTTACAGTGTATATAAAAAAATACTTGGAGGGAAGGTTTTCTATATTTCAGGTGGAGACACTGGGGATTGGGAACCCTTAATGTCAGTGTTGTGTTTGTGGGTGGAGTGTAGGGTGGTGGGTGCTGAGAGGGAGGGTCAAGTGGGGGAACAGGAACAGCGGTGGCAGCAACAGACGTTGACGGATGGTTTTCTTTTTATATAGGGTATAGTAAAAAAAAATATGAGGGATAGTTTTCTTTGTTTCAGGTGGTGACACTGGGGGTTGGGCACCCCCAGTGTTGATATTATGTTTGTGAGGGGGTGAGGTTGTGGGTGCTGAATGGGAGGGTCAGGTGGGGGGAAGTAATGGCGGTGGCAGCAACAGACATTGATGTATGATTTTCTTTTTTACAGGGTATATTAAAAAACTTTGAGGGACATTTTTCTTTATTTCAAGTGGTGACAACTCCAGTGTCGGTGTTATGTTTGCCAGCACCAAGGGTGGGCTTCCTGGTGTTGCAGAAGCAAAACGTGCAGGGTGGAAGGTAACAGCTGGAACAGGAGATTGGGCAGCCCCATGCTGGAATATTAACATGCTTAGTCTGGGCTTAGTGGGGATGTTGCATGGTAGGTGCTGAATGGGAGGGTCAGGTGATGGGTCAGTAATGGAGGCAGCAGCAATAGACATTAATGGATGTTTTTCTTTTTTTTTTTTGCAGGGTGGAATTCAACATATGAGGGACAGTTTTCAGCAGGATGATCATGACAGATCAGCTGTGCTTACTGGTCAGCATTATGTAGATCAAAGGAAAGAGCAGACCAATGATTGGGTCAGCTCTCTCCTTTAAACTACATGAAGTTTCCACCTAGCAAGCCAGAAAAGTGTCATGGTCAGCCTTGCTGATGATTGGTGTGACACTGATTAATCCCCTTCCAGACCACTCTGCACTGGACTGACAGAGTCACACCTCTCCAAACCCATTCTTGTAGAAAAATGTTCGCTGCATGTGTGCGCACCACAAACATAAAAAAACTCACTGTAGTAATGTTGCTTCTTCCAAGGGAACCCTCACTATGTTTAGCAATCCTTAATCCTTTTTTCCCTTTCCAGAACCTGGTAAAAAGTTCAAACAAGAATCAGTTCATTTTCTATTGCTTGATCATTACTTGTTACAGTGCCTTTACAATCATTGTTCATGGTCTGAGTTCAATTCCTTTTTTAAAATTAGATGAAGTTTTTTCCGCCTTGTTTCAAAATTTTTTTTTTTGAAAATTAAAAAAATATATATATTGGTAGCTATTATTATGTTATGTTATGTTATGTTAAACTTTCAATAACACATATTTAATTAAAAAAAATATGTTTATAACCATTTAGCTAGTTCCAGAGTCACAGATCACCCTAGCTCTAGAAAGAAATCAGTCATTGGAGGGCAGCTGTGAGTGTGACTAGACAGCAGAGTTTGAATTTCATTCTGATGTTCCGTAATTAGCATTACATGTTAAAGCACCGGGACTGCCCATTCCCGGGGAATGATTATTGTTGTTGTGTTAGGGATTGCTTGGAAGAAGCAACATTACTATGGTGAGAATTGTTTTTATATCTGCTGACAGAGTCTCAAGGGCTGATTCTTAAAACATCCAGAATGACACAAGGGGCTTGTGTCACAGGGAATGAAGCAAGGAGCAACTTGCTCCAAAAAGTGCACCAGGAGAAATTCTCATATGCAGCCTGCATCAAGCCCAGACTGCATGTGCCAAAGGGGTCTTGCGCCATCCTTGTGGCACAAAATGGGTTTTTGGTATAGTGCAAGGAGCCTTACACCTATGGTACAGCCACAACATCCCCTTTTCTGGTATTCTCAAATGTGTATGGTGATGATTGAAGCAAACACCCGTGAGACCAGCCAAGGCTGGTCTAACAGTCCTTGAGCCAACCTCAGAGCCCTCCCTGAGTGGGAGGGTACATGATAGTGTGCACAGGGCTGAGGAAAGTGCTGTTGCACAGGTATGTTGCAATGTTATATTACTATGCAATATATACAACATGTAATTACATTATTTAATTGCTTAATTTATAGTACGATTATATTACAGTAAGGAGGCATTATGCTCAGGGTATCTGTATCCTGTGCAACCATGACGTAAATACGTATGTCATATTATTTATATATTGTAATGGAGTCATATGTTGTTTATACTTCTATATATAAGTAGTAACAGTATGAAGGTGACACGAGTGCTATGGCTGTTGCAACATCCACCACTAGACTTGCTATTCATGGTCTGCATCATGAGGTAGTACTGTGAATACAGTACTGCATGCAACAGTACACATATGACAGATACTGTAATAGAATTCCACCCTTCCAAGAGTGCTGCAGACTGTCTGCAGCTTTTGGCAAACCTTCCAGATAAGCCATACATTTGGCACATGGCCACAGTTGCCACAAACTGTGAGACTTTGCTGCTGGGACCCTACCCAATAGAGAATTGGGTGCAGGGTCCCTGGTGCACTGGCAATCAGCGCAAGCTGCCAGTAGCATACTGTGCATCACTCTATCACAGCTTTGAGAATCATGACCTCTGTTTCTGTTTCAGAATCACTGAAGCAGTAGGTGCTGTGGCCATGGGCATATGAATAGTGGTTGCGGTGGCTGTAGTGGTGGCAACAGTAGAAAGGATGGCTTGTGCAAGAATGGCACTGGTGGTAGTTGGGGAGCACACTGACTGGTGATGTAGCAGCCATAGTGGTAGCTGTGGGAACACTGGCAGTGGTGGCTGCTGCTGCTCCTACACCAGTCATGTAAATTCTAATACTCTCCTAGTACTGGCATAGAAGAATGTGACAGTGAATGTGGAGATGTTTTATTTATTTATTTATTAGATCATTGGTTTACAGACCTTTGAGTCATAGACTCATTTACAAAGGCACCTCATCAAGAGAGCAATACATCACAGCAAATAAACAGTACAGTGCATAACGCTTAGATTAAACAAGTAAACAGTGTTACAGGCATTCACTGGTGGTACACGCTTGGTAATAGGTAGATCACTGTAGATGGAACAGGTTGTGACTCTAGTAGAAGTAATACTGTTGGTGCTAGTAACAGTACTATTCCCACTGCTTCCAGAACCAGAAGGCTTGCTTGGGGAGAAAATTATTTCAACCCACTGAACCCGAAAGACACCAATCTGTTTTCATCTATGTAGCATCTCACCCCGTTCTCTGGAACTGGATTATGTATCAGTAATATTCAGCAGAGCAAGACAGGATGCAATGCAGTACACTACAGTAAATGACATGTTACACAACCCTGCATGATAGGAGTTCTTACTTGTCTTTGAATAACACTGCTCCCTGCAACATACTGCAGCATTTTGCAGTAATTCAGCAAGTACTGCCTTGCATCCTGTCTGGTGCTGCTGTTTGAATTGAATGTATAATGTTTGGTAATCTTGATGCAACACTGTTTCATGCTTGGCAGATTATTTGTAGATTGTTATGTTAGAAGGGCATCTCAGTCTCATTTATTTTAAATCTACTGATTTATGGTATGCCTCCTCAAGGGTTGTATATTTATGGTATGTTTGTATGTTGCCAGTAGGCTCGTGACAAAGACCAGGTTCTGATCAAAGCACTAGTGCTTTGTTGGCTAACAAATGTATTAGCAACTTTATGCTTGACTCTTTAATGTGTTTTGTTACTGACCCCCCCCCCAGTGCATCCTCTGTGCTACATAGATTATTTTGTGGTTGGTGGTCCAGGGACGGCACCGGTGGTGCTCTTCTGGACATGCTGCACTTTTGTTGGTCTATCGCCTGGTCCCTCACCACTTGGGGCCAGTGTTGCAGATGCTTTGCTGGCATTGGACCATGTATGTTTGTATGGTTGCTAATACATAATGGATCAAGTCATGAGCGGTTACTGTGTAAAACACAAACTACTACTATGTAGTTCCAAACCCCCTGAGGAAGACCATACTATTGGTCGAAGCACTGGGGAGTTAGTTCGAATGTGGACATACCCCATTGAAGGAGCAGTATGCTTTCATGTATTTGAATCTTCTGTTTATATTGGAATAGACATCTTTGCATAAATTTTGTAGTGGTCAGTGAGTTCTATTGCACTAGGAGTGCAGGATTACTTTGGAATTATTACTACTATGTAGTGCCTGTACTTGTGATGCTTTATTTATTGCTTGTGAAGCAACAATACTATGCAAGCCAACCCTCGCAAGTATACTGTACCATAAAAAGCAGCAGCAAATAAAAACAAACACTGCTACCAAGACACAGGCAACTCATGCACAATGAGCTGCGGAGGGGGGGAGTCAACCGACACTCTCCTCAGTTGTACAGGGATCCAAGCCCTGAAACAGATGACTATCAACAATAATTCAATGAGTCAAGCCTGACTGGCTGAGAACTGTAGAAGTCTTATTCAAAAACTGTATGCACACAGCTGTGCACATAAGGGGTCCGGCCTCATGAATACAAAAAAATATGTTATACATGCACAGGCAACTTGGGTGCAATGAGCAGTGTAAGGGAGGAGTCAGTCAACACACTTCTCAGCTATACAGGGATCCAAGCCTGAAATCAGATAACTAACAACACTTCAGTGAGTCAGGCCTGGTCCACTGAGAACAGCAGCAGATGAATTCAGAAAATGCCTGCTCATAACTGTGCACATGCAGGACTCACAAACTCAAATATTATGCACACACAGGCAAGTCATGTGCACAGAGCTACAGGAGGGGAGTTAGCAGACACCCTTCTCAGTCATGCAGGGAACCAAATCTGGAATCAGATGACAGCAAAAAACAAAACACAAAAACAAAATGTGCTTTACCAGAATCTAGGGGTGGATGAATACCTTATTTAGAATATTTGGCTGAATATTCACATTCAGGGCCCCAAATATTCAGAATTCAGTATACATATTCATTATTTGTGTTCCTGTGGGGGCCCTCCACCATCCTCCCCAGCTCAACTGTATAAACATCTACAACCTCCCATCCCCCACCAACCCCTTGTCCACCAGCCCCCACAATTTAATAAAAAAAAATATCCCACGATGGGCAACTGGCACAATATGCCCACTTCCATGGCCAGCCACTGTCTTGTAGTGCTTTTGCTTGTAGTTTCTCCTAGGAAAGAAATAATTCTCCATCCCCCACCCTAGTAGCAGCACCCAACTGCCAGCCTCCACCCCCAACACCCACATTTCCTTTTTAAATACCCTGCAGGCACACAAAGGTGACCGACACAACCTGCCTTCTTCCTTGACTGGCCGCCTTCCTGTGAACGAAAGTGCTCCTTCACTTGCTTACATTGTAAAATAGCAGATCATGTAATCAGCTGTTTCACTACATGAGCAAGCACAGGAATGCTTTCTTTCACAGAAAGGCAGACAACTATACAGAAGGGTAGGTTTTCTTGGTAACCTTCCTGTGCCTGGTTGGGGGTCTCTAATAATGAAATGTGGGTGCTGAGGAGAGGAGATTGGAAGTTGGGTGCTGCAACCAGGGTGGGGGTTGGGGGATTATTTCTTTCATATGAGGCCCTACAAGAAAAAGCATTACAAGAGATGGTGGCCGGCTGTGGAGGCGGACGTGATGTGCCGGTCGCCCATTATGGAATCATTTTTAAACATTAAATTATGGGTGATGGGGGTGGACAGGGGTTATGGATGTTTAAACAGCTTTGCTGGGGAGGAGGTTGGGGGGCTGTTTTTACTTTTTTCTTTAATTTACTATATACAAATGATAGTCCCTGACTAGAAAGAGTTTAGGCCCGTTACAGTGGAGAAGGTGTGTGAGGGAATTTTGGAGATGCAACCCACATTTTGTGGCCTGGACCTGGGTCCCATGTGGATAATTCTAAGTTGCATGAGACGTCTGGGTCTGGTTATCATTCAGTGTTCCTTGTCGGTTGGGGGGGGGGCATTAAAAATGTGTTGTTGTGACCTCTCTTGAAGAAACAAATGTTGTACATGGCAAGTCTTGCAAATAATTGTGCTGTCTCTAACCATCCCTTTTTGTGCTATGTTATTAAGGAAATTGTAGTATTGCAGCTTGAGACTCAACCCATAGCCTTAGACATCTTTGATCCTCTCCAATCAGGTTTTAGGTCAAGGCATAGCACTAAAACTACATTAATCACAGGGCACTCTAGCTAGAGATAGAAGTTAATAGTCATTTCTTGTTCCTCTCAATCTCTCCTCAGTTTTTGATACTGTGAAAAAATAGCTGTTACTTGGCTGAGTAAGGGAGTACAGAGGACTGACTGGCACTGTCATCGGCTAATTTGAGTCCTTTTCCAGTGACAGGATGCAAAGGGTCATGTTGGATAATTACTTTTCATGTCCCATGTACCTGTCCAGTGGGTGCTGTGGGGGTCAGTTTTCTCCCCCATGTTATTCAAAGTATGCAAACTGCTCCTGGGTGGGATCACCAGATGTTACAGTCTGGGTTTTTACTGTTATGCAAATGACACCAGATGTGATGTGTGCCTGGGACACAGGATGTCGTGATAGTACTCAGAATCTGTTTGGCTGAGATTCAGAACTGAATGGTGATGAGCTGACTGAGGCTCATCCCAGATACTGGTGATTGATCTGGGTCTGAGGAGGGGAGTGCAGGTAGCTAAACAGGTTATGGGGCATCTGCTCCAGACCCCAAGGCTGTCAACCTCTTCCAAAGTAAAACATTTGGGTGGTCATTCTGGACAGTTAATCGACCTTTGAATCTCAGGTGTTGGACATTGTCCACAGTGGCTTTTACCACATAAGGAACTTCAGCCAAATTGAAGACTTAATTCCTTCTGATCACCTGAAACACTAGTACATGCTTTTGAAATGTTCAGACTCAGTTATTCCAATGTGTTTTACTTCTGGGTAAATCAGGATCTGTTACATCACCTGTGACTGGTGCGTAATGCAACAGCCCAGTTACTGGCAGGTCTGCCTGGGACCTGTCATGTAACTCAGGTGCTATACGAGCTGCACCAGTTGCTTTTGAGGTGGCATATAACCTTCAAGTTTAGTTTCTATAAAGCCCTGCACCATATGGGCCCTAGCTACCTGATTGAAGTGTTGTCTCCTCTTTCCCCCTGTGCCTTTCCTGTTCCACTAAAGAGGGTCTTCTGATACTTAGGGCAAATCTTTAAAGCTATAGGGTTAGGGCATTTTTGGTGGTTACCCCAGTTTGTGTAACTCATTCCCAAGAGATCAGAGAATGATTCCATATGTGGAGACCTTTAGGAGGGGTCTTAAATATTACTTTCTTTACAGAGGCATTTGCAGATATTTGATTATCTGTTCCAGCTAAGTGATTGATTGATTGACTGATTGATTGATTGATTGATTGATTGATTGACTGCTGTGATCTGCTGCCATTGCTTATGATGTTTTTACTTGTATGATGAGTTTATGTTATATTTAACTGATATTTGGATGTATTGTACAGATTTTAACATACACCAACCTCAGCCTTGGGGCAAGGGTGCTTAAACAACTAAACTTATATTATTATAAAGTGGTATACAAAATATTCTAACCCAACCAAGCATGTTATGGTAAACATTTTGACCTTTACTTTTTTATTCTATTTTAGACTGACTCTTATTTCCTTTTTTGTAAGGTATCTTTTCTTCTCCAAATGGAGTCTGCTTTAGCACTTTTATTTCACATTTGAAGTAATAAAAAAGTGTTCATTTTAATATGCCTATTCCCACATTTTCATCATTATCGTTTACAAGACTCACTGTCCCATTATGTTTAAGAGCAGTGTTTGTTACATGCCAGTACATTTTAGTTACAAGGAAACTGATATCAAACAATGGGTGTTCAAAAGTAGTTGACAGTATCGATGAAAACCTGAGAAAAGTCATATTAAAAGAGTGATCTTTTTATTACTTACAGAATTAAAAATGGGGAAATAAGGTATCTTTCTATACAGGAGATAAAAGGACAATTTATTTTTCACTGTTAACATGCACTGCTGTTTTACACAGAAATACTTCTATAAGGGAAAAAACTGCTTATTACCACGTACTAGTCCTGAATAATGGACACATTTAAACAATTGTTAACAAAATGGCAAATTGCCATAAATGATGGTTATCTTGTAGCTTTCAAGGTTTATAAAAACAAAGAAAACAGACTTATAGTTTTATGCAAAATATTTTACCAGATCAAAGTTCAGCAATTGTTGTCAACTGATCCTCAAAAATGGTGGAGGGGTATTATTATTTTTTTGGCTAAAATAATAGAAAATGAATTCCAGAGAATGTGGAAAATGTGGAAGAATTCTGTAACACAGTGAATGCTGCCTTTTGCTCCATAACTCAGTATTTAAAGCAACTTGAAGTACCAAATTATGGTGTGATTGAAATTCTACAACATTTAAATCAATTAGAGAATAAATCATTCAAAAATTGTTAAAGATTTATTTATTGAAACCTCAGAGAATACCATTGAGCACAGGTGCTCATTTACAAAGGTTCCACACCAAACACATAGTCACAAACGACATTACAGGAACAATAAGCAGTTCCAGAGAAAATATAGTTGAGTCAGGCTCAAAGCACTTAAGACAGATCAATTACATACAGTTTTGAAAATATCCATACAGATCATTGTAAAAAAAGTCACATGATATGTACAGAGAGAAATCAAATAGAACAGTTTTACAGTTACAATTGCAGTAGTCTGCAAGGGTGGACCACTAGGATCTCTGATTAATCTTGAGGAGATTCAGCAGAGTATTAGGCAGTTTGTTTAACCAGTTGGGGCCTTTATGGCAAATGACCCCTTGCCCAGCTGTGTATGAGGCTAGGAGCATCACCCAGAAGCAGGGATGAGCAGAGGGGGTCTGGTGATGGCAGGCTGTCCGTGGGAAGGCCCGTGCTGATGCCACTGCATGCTGCACTGGGGGCCGTAACCTATAAGAAAAAACCCTGCCTTGTGGGTAGGTGAATGTGGGAACAGTGGCCAGGTCCCGTGCCCAATGCTGAGCTCTAACACCATGCACTTCCATTCTCTCTCTCCTCCTCCCTGGTTGCTCATCTAGATTCTAGATAGAGCACTGGAAGGAGATAGCGGTCCTGCTACAGGGGGGCTTAGAGCTGGGGGGCTAGGTGGCTGGGTGAGGTAGGAGCTAGAGTACCTGCCCGGGGAGTGAGGAGGTGGAAGCTTCAAGCAGGCAGCAGAACCAAGCGCTGAGAATCCACACTGGAGAGAGGCCCCTGAGGTAGAAGAAGAAAATATAGTTTAAAAAAAAAAGATCAGGGTTTCTGGAATAAATGACAGCATTGTCTGCATAGAGGAGTATATTGGCTGTCTGACAGGCATCAGGCAGTTTATTTATTGAAGAAGCCAAGTAGGATTGGGCCCAAGATGGAGTCCTGGGGGACACCAGTAGATACTCCCCTAGTGTTGAGTGAAGATTTATAGAAACATATAGAAACATAGATGTTGATGGCAGATAAGGACTGCAAGGCCCATCCAGTCTGCCCATTTATTTTTCTACCTTATAAATGTGCCATCGGCCTTTGCTCTGTCAGTGGCCTATCTATTCATACTCATCTGTATTGCTCCCTTATGCCTATCCCATGCCTGTTTGAAGTCCTGCACTGTATTCATATCCACCACTTCCTGAGGTAGGCTGTTCCATGCATCCACCACCCTTTCTGTGAAAAAGAACTTCCTCACATTACCCCTTAATTGGCCTCCCTCTAATCTCACGCTGTGTCCTCTTGTTCTTCTATTTTTCTTATGTTGAAACATGTTAGACTCTTTCACCTTGTTAATGCCCTTAAGGTGTTTAAATGTTTCGATCATATCACACCTCTCTCTCTCTCTCTCTCTCTCTCTCCTTTGCTCTAGGGTATACATATTGAGCTCTGTTAATCTATCCTCATATGTTTTCTGATGCAGTCCCTGCACCATTTTGGTTGCCCTTCTCTGGGCTGCTGCCTCAATTTTGTTAATGTCCTTGTGAAAGTGTGGCCTCCAGTACTGCATGCAGTACTCCAGATAGGGCCTAACCAGTGTCTTGTGAAGAGGGATTATTTCTTCCCTCTTCCAACTTGTGATACCCCTAGTAATGCACCCTAACATCCCCCTAGCCTTACCTACTGCTTTAGTGGTCTGCTTGGATGATTTCTGGTCATTGGTGATGATGATGCCCAAGTCCCTTTCTTCCCTTGTGACTGCCAGCAACTCCTCTCCCAGTCTATAGGTGACTTCAGGGTTTCTCTTCCCTATGTGGATGACCTTGCACTTCTTTGCATTAAACCCCAGTTGCCACTCTTCCAACTATTTTGCTAGTTTATCCAGATCTCTTCTCATTCTGCCCACCCCATCGGGATCATCTACTCTGTTGCAGATCTTGGTGTCATCTGCAAACAGACAAACCTTACCATCCAGTCCATCTGCAATGTCACTGATGAAGATATTGAAGATGACTGGCCCCAGGACTGATCCCTAAGGTACCCCACTTGTGACTTGCACCTCTTCTGACTGTATACCATTTACCACCACTCTCTGTTTCTGCCCGTCAACCAGTTTGCCACCCAGTTGACCAAATTCTGACCCACCCTGAGCCTACCCAGCTTATTTATCAATCTTCTATGTGGAACAGTATCGAAAGCTTTGCTGAAGTCAAGGTAAGTGACATCAACTACTCCACCTTGGTCCACCACTCTAGTTACCCAGTCAAAGAAATCTATGAGATTAGTTTGACAGGACCTTCCTTTTGTAAACCCATGCTGTCTTGGATCCTGTGCTCCTAAGGATTCCAGGTGCTGCACTATCCTTTTCTTAAGGAGTGCCTCCATAATCTTGCCCACTACTGAGGTAAGACTGACCAGTCTGTAGTTCCATGCCTCCTGCCTGCTACCACTCTTGTGGAGCGGGATCACAGGATCCCTTCTCCAGTCTTCTGGGACCTCTCCTGTGCACAGAGACTCACTAAATAGTTCTGATAATGGCTCTGCTAGTTCCACCCTTAGCTCCTTTAGTACCCTGGGATGTATGCCATCAGGTCCCATTGCCTTGTCTACCCTGAGCTTATCGCGCTCTTGTAGGACCTTTTCTTTTGTGAAGGGACTAGTGCTCACCTCCCCCTCCCCATGTCCATGGTGCTGAGTTGTGGGCCCTGCCTTACCTTCTCTTCAGTAAATACTGAGCAGAAGTATCTATTTAGGATAGATGCTTTTACATGGTCCTCCTCCTCACACCCTCCCTTTTCTCCTTTGATCTTAGCAATACCCCCTCTGGACTTTCTCCTTTCACTAATGTATCTATAGAAAGTTTTGTCACCTTCTTTTACTGTCTGTGCCAGTGTTTCCTTGGTTTGGGCCTTTGCCTGAATTATTGCCTTCCCTGCTTCCCTTAGAGAAGTTTGGTATGCCTCCCTATCTTCATCCCACTGTGTTCCCTTATATTTTCTGAAAGCCAGCCTTTTGGCTCTGACCTTTTCTGATACTGTTTTTGAGAACCAAAGTGGTTTCCTTCTTCTTTTGCACTTCCTTTTCTTTCTAACACAATGGGATGTTGCTTCAAGTATTGCATCCTTAATGCTTGCCCACTTTTCCTGTACCCCCCTCACCTCTATTTGTTTTCACCAGGTCTAGCTTAACACTGTTGGCCATCTTATCAAAGTCAGCTACTCTAAAGTCCCATATTTTTGCCTTGAAATGGGAGGATTTAGTTGTAGTGGCCAAATTGAACCATACCATGTGATGGTCACTTGCCCCCAGGTGATCTTCTACCTGGAGATCTGTGATCCTTTCCCTGTTAGTCAGTATTATATCTAGGATAGCCCTGTCTGTTGTGGGTTGTTGTACCCGGTTGTTTAATGCCTTCCCCATGCAGGGAATCTGCCATATGTCTAGTTCTGGCAGATGTTCCTGCTGGTATTGATCAATATGTATCTGACATGTTTGAAGTCTCCCATTATCAGAACCTCCCCTTTAGCTGTTATGTTTTGTATACCTTCTAACAGTAATGTGTATATGTCCTCCCCCTGGTCTGAGGGCCTGTAGACAACCCCAGTTCTTATGGCTGTCCCATTTCCTGTTTCCAGAGTGACCCACAATTCTTCTGGTTCCTTACGTGTGTTCTGAATTTCTGTAGCTTTGGTATGTATCAGTCTTCACATGCTGGAAGTTGTTGATGAGATAGCTATAAAACCAGGCAACTGTGTTCAGTGACAAAACCAGGCCAAGACATTTGTTAAGTAGGAGTTTATGGTTGACCAGGTTGAAGGCCTTAGTAAGGTTGACATAGACATCTTTGATGAGATTACCACTGTCAAGAGCCTCTTGAACATAGTTGGTGAATTCCAATAGCACTGTGTTGGTGCTGTGTAGCTTCCAGAAACCATACTGCTGTATACACTGCACACCATATTTTTTTAGGAATGTGACAAGTTTGTGAGAAACTATTCTCTCAAGGGCCTTGGACAGAGGAGAGAGAATAGAAATGGGTATGTAATTGGCAAGGCTAGTGCAGTCACTGCTTTTGAAAACTAGTGTAACCAGTGCAGATTTCCACTTCTCGGTGAACTACAAGCAGCACATGGAGAAGTTAAAAATTCTAGAGATACGGTGGGAAAGGCAGTCGGGGACCACTCATTTGCTTGAGCTCAGCATTATGTTAATGCCTGGGTGCTAACAGTTTAGGACATGCTATTGGGGCCTCTGAATATGGTCCCCCAGTGCAAATCAAAAACCCAAATAGCACCAGTGCAGGGGGGACCTCTTCCCCCACCCAGGGGCCAACAAGTCTGACACTGATACCTCAGAAGATGCAAGTGCAGAGGAATAACTGAACTGTGGTGGGCCCTGGAAGGGTGAAGTAATGGGAAAGAGGCACTTTCCTGAAGCGATGCCACTACATAATTCCTACGCCCCTCTGGTGGGGTGGGACTGCTAGGAGGAAGCCCACACAGTAGTGACCATGGAGGATATGGGGGCCCTGCATAATGGAGACCAAAAGGAGGGTGGTAGAGGACCACAGCATATGAGGAAACAACTTCTGGTGGGGGACCTGATTGTGAGGGTATAGTTTTGGAATATGAAAGAGGGGAGAAGCAGGTTAGGTGCCTACACAGCGCCACAGCCTGGAGGGAGGGGAAGTGGATCCTGTGGATCACTAAAGCAGCAGAACAGGAGGGAGAGTTGGCTGTCATAGTCTACTTGGGGACTAATGACCTGGCTGGAGACAAGGCTGGGACAGTGCGTGGGAAGTTTAGGGAGTTGGGGAGTGTTCTTAAACAGGTAGTTCACTCATTGACTTTTGCTAAGGTGCTTCCTGTCAATGACAGGAGAGAGGAGAGGGATCTCCACACCAGGAGCTTCAACTCACAGATGAAGGAATGGTGCAGAGAGGAGGGGCTTGGCTTCACTGGGGACTGGGAACCCACCTGGGAGTATAAAGGCCTACACAGGAGTGATGCCCTGCCTCCATCAGGGGGGATGGGAACTGCAGTCCTCAGAGGATGGTTTAAATGTGACTTCACTGAACATTTAAACTAGCCAAGTGGGGGTAATCTTTGAAAATGGTGACTGAAATCGAGCAACTAGGAGATAAGCAACTCAATTTCAGAGCTTGTTATGTGAGCTACCCAGAAAGGATAACGAGGGGCGAACAACAAGTTGAACAAAAGAACAGGAGGAGGAATAGAAGAGGTGGGAAGGTATGTGGGAGGTAGTGTGGTGAGAGGCTGCCGAGCTGGCCATGTGGTGTGGCAGTGAAGGTGTCTACAGTGGGAAGGGTGCAGAGTTTGGCGCTGTGGAGGAGCACAGTATTTTGTGTTTTGCGTGCGGGAGTAAATTTATTTTTCAAGTTTCTCCATTTCCCCAACATGCACCCCCCAGGAGTTGAGAATCTTTATTAAGGTGGGTGCGGGGGTTCAGCCCCCCTCATGAAAATATTTGTTTTCACCAGTGTTGCCTCGCTGGGAGTGTACATCTCTGTTTTGTTTTTTTGGTGATGTACACTTGCTGTAATGGCAGTTGCTATTTGGCAATCACCGTTATTACATGGAACACCAAGTGAGGTGATGGAAAACTTTAGGGAAGGCAGACTGTGCCCCACAGGCTGAAGTAGAGAGTAAGTAGAACCTGAGGAGAGAAGAATCCCCCAGGGTGCAAATTAATAAAGGAAGTAGGGTGGTAGAGATGGTTCCACTATGCTGTGGTGACAAGAAACTTGTCCTCCGTTGGCACAGCAACAGCACAACACCGCCAACTGGTGTTGTGCCGTTGTGGGGGGAACAAGTGTTTTCTGTGGGGACTTTGCCCCCACCCCCCCCAACACTAAGGATTACTGACTCCAGTCAGAGTTAATTCTGCCAGGGGGACAAACACCCCTGTGGTAACAGTGTCAGAATACATGGAGTCCATCACAACGAACTGCTGAAAATGTCACTGTGATGGTCTTCATGGTATTCTGATTGCTGTACCATTGGTTTACCAGTAGAGACAAAGGATGACTGGAAGGGGAGCATTAAAAAGAGAGGGGGAAGGATGGAGAGCAAGAAGGAAAAAGGGGGCCGCAAGAACAGTAGCAACAAAATATGGAAGGCCATGTGTATGAATGCTAAAGTCAAGGGAATAAGATTCCAGACCTAGAGACCGTCATAGCAGAGGTCAACCTGGATATTGTGGCCATTACCAAGTCATGGTGCACTGAAAACATTGGCTGAGACATTGACATACCAGGCTATACTATGTTCATGTTGGAGTGGGTGGGTGGGAAGGAAAGGAGGGTGTGTATTGCTTTATCTGAGGGAAAACATAAAAGTGATGAAGATGCAAGGAATACATGGGAAGACAGAGGTAATGTGGGTCACCCTGGAGATGGAAAATTAATCCACTATTCGCACTGGCATGATCTACAGACCTTCAGCACTGGGTAATGAATTAAATAAGGTAACTTGTGGAAGCCATTGTCTAAATCGCAGAAATGAGAGAGGTGCTGCTGGTGGGGGAGTTCAACCTTCAAGATGCAGATTGAAGCCTCCCAGCAGCAGCTTCAGTTAGAAGCAGTGGCAATCCAGGAATCTCTGTGGGGTGCATTTCTTAGGCAATAAGTCAGTAAACCCATTCATGATCAGGCAGTACAGGACCTGGAACTTACTAAAAGGGACAGTGTTGCAGATATCAAGGTGGGAGGCTACCTGGGGGCCAGTGATCACCGTACAACATGGTTTCAATATAAGGATTTCTGCAGAATAGAACCACAAAAGGTCAAGGGTCCTGGACATCAGTAGCGCAGATGTTATAAAGATGGGTGAATGCCTCAGTGATGACATGGTGGGGGAGGGTGATGGTCTGGGTGGGGTGGAGGAACAGTGACAGAAGCTAAAAGGGAAAATAGAAAAGGCAACAAATCTCTGTGGCAGACAAATGAGCAGAAACAACAGGAAAAAGAGACTGCTATGATTCACAAAAGAGATGACTGAAAAGGTAATGGCAAGAAGGATAGCATTCAGATGGTACAAGGAGAAGAAGAGGGAGGAGGATATGGAAGTGTTTCAGGGGTAACAGAGGGAAGCAGTAAGGAACACAAAGGTGCAAACTGAGGAGACAATAGCTCAGGAGGTACCGACATTTTTTAGGTATGGAAGTGAAAAGAGGAAAATCAGGGGTAGGATTGTAAGGTTAAAAAGGGAAAGGGGGAAGCTGTGCAGAGGGGGACCAGGGAAAGACAGACATCTTGAACAAATACTTATGTTCATTGTTCACAGAGGAAGGGGAATGGAAGGAGAGGGTCCGCAAAAAAGTAACAGAACCTTTGTAGGGAGGCAGGTGGACACTAGTCCATTTTCAAAACAGAGAGTCCTGAAGGGACTCGCTAATCTGAAGGTGGACAAAGAAATGGGACTAGATGAGGTGTATCCAAGAGTATTTGGGGAGCTCAAATCTGATGGATTTCTTTGACTGGATGACAAAGGAATTAGATCAGAGTGGAACAGTTGATGTGGTCTACCTAGATTTTAGTAAGGGTTTGACACCATTCCACATACTGTAAGAGACTAGTAAGCAGGCTGGATAGCTTAGGAATGGATCCAAAGGTGGTAAACTGGATAAGAGGGAAGCCTCTTTCAGAAAAAAACATGCTTAAGAACAAGAGGACATGCTTTGAAGCTGGAGGAGAGTAGATTCAGGGGAGATGTGAGGTAGTACTTCTTCATAGAAAGAATGGTGGATTCCTGGAAAAGCCTTCCAGTACAGGTGTGGGGCAGAAACAATGGTGGGGTTCAAAAATGCATGGGACAGGCACAAGGGAATCATAGTGGAAAGGAGGGGGGTGCAGGAGAAAAGGTTGTAGATCAAGTATGATCTGTGGTAATAATGTAGGTATGGAAAAATGCGCAGACTGGGTGGGTCAAGTGGTCCTTAACTGCTGTCAGATTCTATGTTTCTGTGTTTCGGGGGGTGAGAGTGCTACTAGACATGGCATCCCATCAATAAAGTGACACAATAAGGGCAACAGAATGAGGGTGCCACAACCAGTTTGTCTGTCACAGTGGCAAACTGTTTGTCGGAGTACCCTGCAGGGAGTGCACCACACGGGTGTTGTGCTCCTTCCCTGATACACCTCCACCATGGAGGTGATTATTGTAATTTTTTAGGGGGTGTGAGGGCAAAGCCAACCTACAAATGGCCACCATTTGCTGTGGTGTATTGGGTGTGACAGTGGTCTGGTGGCACAATTGCCGGGCAGCATTGTGATGTCACCTTAATGACGGTCGACCTTCTACATGTTGCACTAATGTGGGTAAGCTACTAGACACCAGAAACATGTCATTTGAATGTGGGTTGAGTGTACGGGGAAATGAGGGGTGAAACTGTACATCAAGGATGTGCTTACGTAACACAGGATGGGTGTTTAGGGGTGGGAGTGTCATTGAACACCAGGAAGACGTACAACAATGACAGGGCAGGTGTTCATGGGGATGTGCATACCACAGGCCACCAGGGATATGTACACTGATTGTGGGATGGATGTTTGGGAAGCTGGGGCCATTTTACACCACAGATGTGATCCCATGACATAGGATGGGTGTTCAGGGATCTGGGAGTGCCACTAGACTACAGGTATGTCAGACGCACACAGGATGGGTGCTAATGGACTGCCACTCACCTTGCAAATGAGCCCCTAATGGGCATGCAAATGGCCCCTTAGCACATTGCATGTCCAGTGGGCTCATTTGCATGCTGTGGCTGCATATAGCCCACAGAGGTCCTGGTGCTATCTGTTCTATGAGAGCTATTCCCTATAGGCTAGATGCAGCCCAGGTCCATGATGGGTCAATGTTTTACTTAGTGCTGAACTGACAGGACAATTTTCAGTCGGATATCACCAGACTGCTATCAGACTGAATGTAGCAGTCGCTGGGTCAGGAGCAGGCCCAAGCAGTATCCGGTTAGATGAGTGCTACCAGAATAATGGGACACTATATGGCGCTAGTCTGGTAAGCGCTCACATGGTCAGTGAGGGGTGATTTACAGCGCTTGCTGTAAGTGTACCCCTGGTCGCTGTCTGTGGTCCTGCACACAGGACAGGTACTGCAGGGAACAAGAAGTTGGCTGACCTGCTCCTGTGGTGTGGAGGCCTGGGGCATAGAGCAGTTCAACCAGTGGCAATGATGACCACGGTTCTAATCCTGGTCTCTGACATTTTTCTCAATATTGGGACTTAGTTTTTTTTTTATATGGGGCCATGGAAACAGTATTCTACAGCCCCATATATTTTATCTTTCCAAGGGATCTGCTCCCCTTGGAGTGAGAATCCTTAAGATGTGGGGTGCGGGGGCAAAGCCCCCTGAAATTAAAAGTGTTGTTCTTACTGTACGCAACATGCTGATGCTATTATTGTTGGCACTGTTTGGACTCAGTGCCTGCACAAGCACAATGCAAACCTTTGTGTTGTGCTTGTGCCTTCCATTGAATATCTGGCCCATGGAATGCAATGGCCATCATTTGTAATATATAGATTACAGAACTTTATTTTATATAATTTCAGGGACAAGGCAATATATATAGCCACATTTAGACATAATCTGTAATTGGATTAAGTAAAATAATACACAAATCAATGCAAAAAAGTCACATTATGGTGATTAACAATGGAAAAATTATTGATCATTCTCAGTTTTACATGAATGGTGAAGGGTAATGTAGACTTTGATAATTACAAAGTCCTGGTCCAGCCCACTGGCACAGCAGTAATGCTACCATTTGTGTTGCTGATGAATTGGGTTTGGGAGCAAGCCTAAGGCATAGGAGGGTCAGCAGGGTGGAGAAGATTTGAGCATCTGATGGACTGCCCACTTTTTCCAGGAAGGGAGGGTGGAGGGCTCTAGTGATAGTATACCTCCTGGTGGTGCCTGTGGGGTGCTGAGCTGACAGCGCTCAGTTCAGAGATGATGGGATGTGGCAGATATCAGTGTGGCACACAGGGGAGCATGCACATCTCTCCTTGACTTCATTGCACATCCACTCTCATCGCCATGGGGGGGTACTGTGCAGATAAAGAAAACACCCCTTTAGCTGGATGGAAGACATTGCTCCACAATGCCATGGCCACTGTCAGGTCCTTCCCTCCTGGGTCCTGCTACCCTCTGTCCTTCAACTCCATCTGCAGTTCATTGGATAGTTGTATGGGTACACTGAGGAGCAGAAGGTGGCCCCATCCTGGGAGGCACAAATCAGAGGGTTGCCTGCAGGTAAGTAGAGAATTGGTCACAGGACAGGGGCCACAGGTAGGGAGGGTTTCAGGTAGGGTGGGAGAAGTCTGGTTGACGATTGATGGGGGTCCAGGGAATGGTGACCAGAGGGAAAAAGAATTGGAAAATGAATTACAAAGTCCTGGGTATCCCAGTCTCAAATGATCTTACAAGGAACTTGCATGTGGAGTAAATGATGAAAAATGTTAATTCACACATTTGTTTTTCAAATATTTTGAGATGAACGGGGGTTAAACCAAAAGAACTTCTTATGGCACTACCATTGGGACCAGTCTGGAGTATGTTGTACCAGTTTGGCATTTGGATTGTTTAAAATGAATACCACCATTTTGGAATCACTGCAGAACAGAGTATTAATAATTTCTGATTGAGGCAATAATTAAACAAATGTTATGGATGATTTGGGCTTTGAATCTTTGAATATGTATAGAAATGAAATATGTCAACCCTTTTATAATTGTTTAAATGTTTTGAGCTAAAAATTGGAACCATGATTTGACATAGATAGGAAAATAAGACCAAATTAAGAAACTGACAAATGTGGACCAATAAAGTAGGTCAAACAAACAGAGTACAGGTTTTATACCATGATTGGTTAAAAAATCTAACCTTCACACTAATACTATAAAGGACAAAGGCAGTGGTTTCTTATGTGAACTTTACTGTAAGTAATTATTTATAATGAATTGTAATTTATGGTGTTTATGTATTGTCTTCTTTTGCATTTATTTAAACTTGACTGTGTTTGAAATGTATAAACTTTAGTATTTTAAAATTTCCAAGTGCCATGTACTTTTGATCATTCTGTCTACCTTACACACAGCGTATTTGCAAACAGAAACTGTTTTGCAAATTTTTGTTTATAGTGGTGTGGTGGTATGGTTGCACATTTGCACTCATGATTGTCACTCTATGAAGTTTACACTTTGCAACTGTGTATTAGGTTCACAGTATTTATGATGTGTGTAAACTATAATGGGAATAGTGTCACTCAAAATGAATTCCAATATTAGTAAATTGTTGCTTAGATATGTCTTCTGATAAAAAAAATCACCTATTTAATATTTTTCTAAATGGTTGCATAAACACAAGTGAACTGGTGTTATGATAATGACAATAAAGGAACATGATACATATCTTAAAGAGTTACTGACTCCTCAGGAAAACTTTTATATTACAAGCCATCTTTATATTTCATGTGTTATTATTATTTTACTTTCCATTTGTTATTACTAATACAGTTAGTCTGCAAGCAGAGGATCTTTGACCTTTGGGCTTCATTAGCTTCTGCTTGACTACATGTAACATCGTAATCATCTGCATGTGACGTCATAATCACTTCTACAGGAACATACAGTAGTGCTCAGGAGTAAGTTTTATGATGTAACATTAGATATCCTGATACTGTACTGCAATTCTGAACCCCCTAGTCTTAGCAAGTTATAACACTAGGAATTACAATTGATTACAAGAATCAACTTGATAAGATTAACCATTGTTGGCTTGAGTTACTGAAAGTTACAGACTGACATGTCAAATTGCATGACATAACCTATCGATGAGTACTACTGTATGGTGGCATAAACAGAAGAATATAATTTCACATGTATTTATTATTTTTTTCTCTTCTTTTTGTTATTCTTGTTGTGCAGTCACATTTTGAAACATACACTTAATCTACCCTGTTCCCTTCCTAAACAAGACCCCCACCTGGCCACATTTTTCTTATTTTCTGTGTGTGTCTCTCACCTGTCAACAATATCTCTGTGATCTGTATCAAGTACTCTTTTATGTTGTATTAGTCCAAATAAGTGCTGCAAACTGTTTCCCCTTTCTTGAGTTGTATAAGAGATTTATATATTTTCATATTTTATTCATTCCTCTATATTAAGTTTCACTGCACTATGGTTGGTGTTTTTTGATAATTTATGAATAATGCACAACAGGGTGTGTATTGTGCTAGGATAATGTCATGTCTCGGGTGATTGGGCATGAGGCCATAGTCCGAGTGTGTCCAACACCTGAGAAGTGATGTTATCCTAGAATGACACACACTCTAGAGTGCCTTATACCTATTATACAATGGCTTATCTTTAAACAAAATAAAAAATAAAAAAACAATAAAAAAATGTTTAAATAGCTCTTGACTTGATTTTTCTGGGTGGAAGTAGACTTACATAAAAATAAGACCCTTTCTTGAGTTTAGCCTGTAGGTGGAGCTGCATGTGCTTTGCTGTTATGTGTTACCCCCCCCCCATTGCTGCATTGTCATGGTCATGGTTTGCCAGGTAGGGTTTCTGGGTCCTGTTGTGGCTTCCTTTCATTCACATACTGCCCCTCCATACTCCCCCCACACACACACACTGTGTGCTGGTTGCAATTCTCCCAGTACTGGGAAATTATCATAAATGGAATTGCGTGTGAACAGTGTTTGGAGCTCCCACCCATTTTCTGCTGTTGCCATTCCATGCCGCTGTTTTCATTTTATGGACCACCGAAAAGGAATGGAGGTATGGATGTGTTAGGGAGAATGTAAGTTTTCATATCTGCCAATCGCTGCTGATTGAAAGGTATAATGAGAGGGACTGGAGGATACAAGGTTGCCATACTGGTTAACTGGAGGGGTCAGTTTTATTTTATGTTTTTACAAAACTGGCACTTAAACAAACACATACACAGAAACAAAAACAGTGGTGTTTCTTTTTGGGATGGGTTTAATACAAACCACAGCTGCATGCGACTTTCAAGTGAAACAGGCAGCTGAGCACGTGCTGTAGTATTGTGAAGAGCTGCTAATATTACAACTTGTGGTTTGGGTTGTGGGTGTTTGGGATTTTTTAAATATGCCCAGGATTTTGAAAAATGTGATTCAATGTGCCGAAACTATTGTAATCAGATGTTAAGCTGGACAGGAAGTGACTGGATGTGCTTGTGTTTGAAAGTGAAGGTACAGTAGCTGGGCTGGCAGTGTGTACTGGGCAGTGGGCAGTGATTTTGTTTTTTGGTAATTTGATCATGTGTGTGCTGGGACTAGATATGTGATGTTAAGCTGGGATAACATCACGGGTCTAGTCCCAGTCTGACAAATCAGGGACCAGCATTCTTTCTTGCCATTGTATAATTAAGAAATAAACCATGACAGTAAATCCTAACATAACCCACATTCTGGAGTGATTTATTGTGATTATACAATGTGTAAAATAAAGAAGAAACAAAAATTTGAGATTTTAGGTGTTAACGTTTTTTTTTTTTTAATGAAATAGAAGAAATATACTTCCATGGGAAACAAAATAGTCCTGGGCTGCTTGGTAGATCAATGGAAGGCTGACCTGCTCATCTGAAGTACACAGATACTGATAGCAATTTTCAGTTTATTTCTAGTTTTTAGGGGCAAGTTTCTGTTTGTTGTTTCTAGTTTTTTTATTGTCTATTTTTTAAATGAGCAGAGCAGTATCTTTTATTTCAGTTACTTGTCATGCTGCATGCAGATGCTTCCATTGAATGGGTTGCAGCAAGACAGTTGTGCTTTTTTAAATAAACAGGAGCGAGAGAGAGAGAGAGAGAGAGAGAGAGAGAGAAAGAGAGAGAGACAGAGCAGTGTGAAAAACTGTTTTCATGCAGACACTACTGTTCAGTGGGTTGTGTTGAGAAAGTTGCACTTTTCTTTAAACAAATGGAGTGAGAAAGAGAGCAGCATGAAGAGAAGGTGCTGCCCCACTTCAAACAGTCTATGGACTGAACTTTGTTTTTGCTTCAAAGAGCCAGTCACTTTGTTTTTCCTTTTAAAGAAAAAAGTTTTCTGATATATCAGATGACTTTATGGACTGTTGGTGTCTTGGAGTTTGAATTTGCAATCTGTTTAAAAATCCCACTTTAAAATCGCGGATTAGCGAGGAGTAAAATATGAAGGTGTTCGGCGGGGGGATCAGAGAGACTTTACCAGGTATTTTGACATTGGAAAGTTTTTCTGTTTAGTTCTCATTGAAGATGAGCTGATGGGGGAATAATTAATTACAACATGTGTTCTTTTACTAATATGTATTTTGGGGGGTAATCCAGTCCACTTAGTTCTTGCTTTAATGGGGAAATGAAGATGGTGATGTCCGCTTTTGGGGATTGTATTTATTTCTCTTTAAGATATGGCTGACTGGCACCTTTACCCATTGGTATATCACAGGATTTACCATGGGTAAAAGGTGCTAGCCAATCAGATTACAGTTTTACTGAACCCCATTGTATAATCTATTTTATTTTGACCACTTTATTTCAGTTGTGGTTCACACCAGTGCACTTTTATTTTGGTAATTACTGACATATTACTTTACTGGATACTGGACAGGGAGATTTTTGGATGCCCCCCTTTCTACTTTTAATTTCTGATTAGGTCAAGTTTATTTCCTTACTTAAGGTTCACTTGTTAGTTAAGGGATTCACCTCTGGTGATATGCCCCTTTAACTACAGACATTCTTGTCAGTTTGTTTTTGGCTCGTATATGGTGGCATCATCTTCATCCCCTGTCCACTGACAGAGCATCATTATTTTGAGGTGAAGTGCTGGGGTATTGCATAGTCCAGTTCTCACCCTTTTTTGCACCAATACATTTAGGAGCATGTCATTTATTTAAAGTTTCTTACTTATGCATGAGTGCACTACAACAGTGGCCCTTTGGCTCCCAAAGACACTCACCTTTCTCAATGCACAATCTGGAGCTAAACAAATGTGAATAACATTTTATTTGGAAAGATGTGGTGTGTATACAATGTATTTTAAGTACTATTGAAAACCAAGAAAGAAATACTGTAAATGTGCATGCCATGAAATAATGTTCAAAGTCTTCTAAGGGTTAATGGCTCTTTAAAGGTTTTGCCTTTCTGCTGGTACCCAAGTAGTATAAAATAACCCATGTCTATATACATGTAACTTTAATTATGTTGAAAATGCAATGCAGTTCTTAAATATAGTTTTATGCAATCCACATTAAAGCCACTTCTATCAAACTGGAATAAGTATGTGTTTATATCATAACATCTGCTTAGATGATTAAATTACTGATTAGTAAATTAAATCTTTTTCTATTAGAGAAACGTATTTTTAGCATAGTATTCCATTCCCAATTAAAATGAATAACAGCTCAAACCACCATAGTTCAAGTGCTAAATTAGTAAGTTTAATCATCTTTAACAATATTTATATAATATTGTGACCAGTTATTAAAATTTATAAAACAGAGACACATCTTGTAATATTTACACATGTCATATAGCAGTCTGGGGTGAAATGTAACAGGGATGAGCCTAGTGGTGTGTTGTCAAGGAGTGAAGAGTCATAGAACTGTAAAGGCTTCACTTCCAACCAGATTACATCCAGAATGAGGAGTCTCCAGTAATTCAGCTCTGGTAGATCATGTCCTGCATGCTCGAGTGCACTGGTGAAAAGGTTACACCACATTTTAAAATGTGTATGAAACAAAAAAGTTGTTCTCCTGCAGGATTACAGTTTTTACATTTAACGAATATTGTATGCCTCAGGAGCATAGGAGTGGTATGCTGGGTAGCACTGCTACTGTATATCTATAAAAGTGTCAGCATTGCTATTGGAAGAGTCAACCAAATCAATCATGCACATATTATATTATATATATAGGGCTACTGTGCAATATGTAAAAGACAGGTATAGGGCTAAATTTAAAACAACTGATTTCTATCTTTGTGAAATAAAGTGAATGACTCTGAAGGGTAGTTTGAAAGGATAAAATAAACCCTAAGTATTTCAAAAGGGAGAGACATGAAGAAATAGTTGAAACCTAGGGCAGAAGACATGGAAGTGGCATCACAATGGCATGATTCAAGGGTGCTGTGTGCTATGATAACAACAGCAACAAGCTGTGAGGGGATTGCGATTACTTGATAAAAGGCACGTACAGTTTAAAAAAAAAAAAAAACAGTTTTTACTCTGCCAGAAAACAATAACAGTCAAATCTGAAGATGACATCAATAGTGGTGAAAAACAGACTTTATTGCTATGGACATACAGTAGGTACAAACTCCTTAAAGTGGAGGCAAGGTCTCCAGGGGAACTTTGAAAAACAATACTTGGACACAGATCAGTTTATATTTCACATTATTGCTGTATTTTGTCTCAACATTCACTATTATGGAGGTCTTATGCATGAAAACAGGATATATGTTCCTTGAGACTTTGTCAAATCCTGTTGCTTATTCCCCTCCTGATTTCACAATACTCAGCATGTGACATCATAGTTATTCTCATGGCAACAGACTGTTACATTACAACGGAAGATTATGACTTGGACTGGGGAATAAGCTGCTGGGTCATATGAATGCTAAGGAAAATAGATACTATTTTTATGCAGATTTAATCAGTATTAAATAAAGGGTATAAGAAATCTATAGAAGATAAATGGCATACAAGCGGAGTTATGTCTAATACTTTTTCAGTGCTTTACCAGAAACATTAACTGCTTTTTAAGAAAGGCCATTGATCTTTTTTTGACGTCATTGTCTATATTTCAATATTTCTAAATAAAAATCACTCCCTTTGGCCCATGTTGAGCTCAGTTTGCAGATAATATTAAAATTCATTGCAAGAAAACCTAATGTTTAAGCATCAGTTAAGGATGAAACACAAAGCCTCAAAAGAACAAAAATTATTTGTAAGGATAAAAGAAGGTCCACTGATATTTGGTGAATCTGTGATGTGGTGCTTCTCATGATTTTAATAAGGGAAGGGGAAATTGTTTAAACAGGAAAGACACACTAAGCCAAAAGTTGTTTCCCGGTGTGACCTGGAAAGCACAAGGAGGTTAAGTGACTTGCTTAGGGTCACACAGTATGCTAGTGGGGGCTATGGGATTCAATCCCATGTCTTCATGTTTGCAGTTCAGTGTTCTTAACCACTGTGCTATACTGCCTCCTCACTTAATGCAATGTTCTCTGACATTCAAGGGACAGAAATTTAACCACACATCAGTGCTGAGAGAGAGAGTGCCAGTGTTAGGGTAGTGTCAACACTGCATCAAGTGATCACTGAAACCCTGAGGAAATAAACTCACTGAGGATCAGGAGACTTTTTTTTACACTACCGTTGCATTTCTCTGCTTTTGAGGTTTTGTCTTTTAACCTAATTGATGTCTAAATGTAGTTTACTGCAATGAATTGCTTTGATTTTTAAAAAGGAAATATAATAATAGATACTCAATACTTTATAATGCAAATGCTAGTCGATAGCCAGCATTGTCAATACTTTAAAGGAAAACAGTACCTCATGACCCATGCTACTCCCCACCATCACCCAATCATTTGGCAATCAGTCTCTGGCCTAAAAGGGTCACACTTTACCCAACCCTGCTCCACTCTAATCAGCCTTGTCATCCAGTGGTGCCCCTGTCTGACATGGGGTCATAATGTTGCACAACACAATGCCATGGAAATATACCACACAGCCAATACAGTGCAATATATTGTCAGTGGCATTTCTCTATGTTTTGTGGTGGGCTCCACCCCCTGCATGCCCCATTATAGGGCTGCGCCCATGAACCCCCCAACTAAAATAATCAACTCCAGGGGGGGTACACTTAAATCACACAATATGTGAAATAAAGAAAAATTCCATGCATCTGGGACCACGATTTGATAGCTGGTCTGCAGACGCACTGCCTGCATTGCTGCCTGTGGCTCATCCTATCGAGCCATGGCAATTGCTCGGTAGACCCACCTCCCAACAGAGGACGTATCCTCTGTGAGAGAACAGAGACAGGGTGCACAACCGCCCACAGATCATTTAGCGGTTTTACACCCTGTCGCTGTTCCTGCCCACACTGTTGAGCAGTTTTGATGTGCACCATTCTACATACAGCGAACTGACCCAGCAGGCACCTGCCTTACCCTGCCTCAAACATCAGCATCAGTCTGTGGAACACAGTGGTACCCATCTGTACATCACCATTCGCCAAACCATTAGACCCTGATTTCCAGTAGTACATTCCTCTCATTTTGCTCAATACCATCTGTCCTCCGGCATCCAGTGGTGATCACTCCCTCACTTTGCCATAACCAGTAAGTCCCTAGTATTCAGTGATATACCCTTCCTCAACTTTCTGCAAGCATTAGTTCCTAGTATTCAGTGGTACCCAGTTTCCTCACACTGCTCAAAATCATCATTTGTTGGTATCCATTTTTACCCACACCCTCACCTTGCCCCAAACAACCAGTCCCTGGTGTCCAGTTGTACCCTTTCCTTTACCATGTCCAAAACCATCTTTACCTGGTATCCAGTGGTACCCTCTCCATCTCCTACTCCCCCAATGATTGACCAGCAGAAAACACCCTTTTACCTTCTCAGCCAGTCACTGTCTAATTAACATAAATGGGATCACAATCGTGAAACAGGCAACATTTGCTAATTTCATTAGTTTGAACCACAGTAAAAAACTAATAAGCAGACAAATGTCTATTTAATAATCACAATCATATTCATGTTATACAGACAGTGGCCAAACCGGGAGGTGAGAGGAAGCATCTTGCCAGTAACATTTATGGGGTCACAGGAGGATTCTTTGGCAGCACAAGGAGTGGAGTCCCAGTGTTGCCAGGTGATGGGTATCATTTAAAGTGGGGTCAGCAGCATGTCACCTTGGTTGTCTTGCTGTTGTGCAATTTATTTTAAAATGTAAAGTGTCTGGCACTAGGGTGGGCACCCAGTATAAGAAAATATGGTGTTGGAGGCAGTAGTGTGTCACAGGTAAAGGGATCACAGTGGCAACAGTTTCTTTTTGTTATTGTTTTTAATATAAAATGCTCTGACACTGGGAAGGGCATCTTCAAGATCTGGTGTGGGATGGGGAGTAGCAGCAAACCATTGGAGATTAATGACATTTCTTTGACATCTTGGTGGGCTTCTGCTGTTGGATTTTGGTATATATATGTGTGTGTGTATATATGTATATATATATATATATATATATATATATATATATATATACATATATATATACACACTGTATATTAATGGCAAAAAATCCTTTTAATGCATCAGTTAGGGTTGTTCCACAGTGACAAAAAAACAGGAACTTCGATGTTGGGGTCCCCACTTGCACCTCCCACCCTGCCCCCACCAACAGGCATCAGGGTGTGTTTTGGGGTAGTTGTCTTAACTCTCATCACATTCCATGTAAAGAAGCTGAGGTGATGCAGCATAGTGGAGAACGAGTGAGAGTTAGGACCGATGACTTCCAACGCCCACCCCGATGCCTGTTGGTGGGGGGTGGGGGTGGACAAGAGGGATGGGAACCATAACATTGAACTTCCTGGCTTTTGTCGCTGTGGAACGACCTTAACTGATGCATTAAATGGAGTTTTTTTGTCATGAATTTCCCTTCTTTTTGAGAATGTGCACTATAAATAGTGAAGTAATGGTAATGCAAATGCAAGTGCAAATGGTAACACGCATGGTAACACAAATGTAAATGATAATGGAAACGGTAATAGAAATGCAAGCACAAATGTTAATGAAAACAGAAATGGAAATGCAAGCGCATATGGAAACGCAGATCATAATGCGTACTGTCACGGTAACGCAATTGGTAACGCAAACAGTTACAGTATCAGCAACAATGACACCAAAAGAAACACAAACACAAATGGAAATGCAAACAGAAGTGCATTCACAAACAGAAATGGAAATGAACATGGTGACGCAAAAGGAAACATAAAGAAACACAGTAATGGAAATACAAATTTAAACAGTAACGCAAACGCAAGTGCAAACGAAAATGCAAAGGGTAATGCACACGGTGGTGTAGACAGGAAAGCTAATGCAAATGGTTATGGTAATGCAAGTGGAAATGCTAACTGTAAAAGTAAAGAAAATGCACTACCCTTTTTTTCTTGAAAAGCTGCATTGAGAAACACAGTAAATACAAAGAATGTATGCAGAAGAATGGGCCTCAGAGCAAAAAATTAACACTTGGAATACTAAATTGCTTATATCTCAGGAACCGAACGACGTAGAAAAACAAATTAAATTTCATATCATTTATGAATTTCCTGGCTAGTTTTGTACTTAGCCCAATAGCAGAGGGCTAAGTGTTTTTTTCTGACAAAAAGTCCATATCTCGAAGCGTTTCCAAGATATGGGCCCCGAAAGGTACGGCCGACACCGTAATGTTAGCCTCTGGGAAAAATTGTCAACTTCAGAGTACCATAACTTTGCAGCCCTGTAATAGTTTGTCACCAAATCATCAAAAGGCACATCTGTGGGATCTTGGCTTTCTTTCTTCCAAATTTCAGCCCAAAAGACCAAACCATTCTTTTGCAGCAGGATGGCAAAGATTTCCTATTCTTTTTGGCATAGTGTTGCAAAGTAGTGTTGCAAATCATGACAGTTTTGCAAAAAAGATCATGAAAGTGTTGAATTTGTGACACTACTTTGCAACACTACTGTTTAAAAAAATTTTAAAAATGTATTTCTGGGTCATTTAACCCCCAAAGACATGGCTAGCATCCTCAGGGCTCGACTAGGTGAACACAAAAGAAGTGTGTTCCTAGAGGGTCCCAAATTTAAATGCCAAGCATTTCTGTGACCAGTAACTGAAAACAAAATGGCAGATTTGTGAAACTACAGCGGTAATTTGCAACACTAAAAACTGCATTTGCAACACTGTCGAACTTTTTGTTTATGTTTTCCATTGACTATAATGGGAAATTGGTTTTTGAATAACTTTTGAACCGTTTAATCTTTTTTTCACAGAATCTTCGAAAGGCACATGGGGACCACAGCTGCATGTTCCCTGAAATTTTTGGACCAGTTGTGCAAACTGGACTACCTGTAGGCACGAGCAAAAAAATGTACAATAAAGCTTAAATACGACTGTCTATGGCGCTATATAGCTCTGCAACCATATATCCAACCATTATGAAACTTGACAGATCCGTCATACGGTGGCAAAGTTATTAAGCTGCAAAATGTCACACTTTAACATTAAAAGGGGTACTCAACCCTAACTACAGTGGCACTACCATGTCACCATAATATATATAGATCGATAGATAGATAGATAGATAGATAGATAGATAGATAGATAGACAGATACAGATATATATCTATATCTATATATACATATATAGATTCTATGCAAAAACCTTTGTTAGTGCATCAGTTAGGGTTCTTCTACAGTGACAAAAGTGAGGAAATTTGATTTTAGGGTTCCCACTTCTTGCACCCCACAACCACCCCACCACCACCAACAGGCATCGGGGTGTGCATGGGGGTCATCAGCCCTAACTCTCACCCCATCCCATGTGCAAACAAGCTGAGGTGGTGCAGTGTAGGAGAATACAGTGATAGTTAAGTCTGATGACCCCAATGCACACCCGATGCCTGTTGGTGGGGGTGGTGGGTGCAAGGGTGGGAACCCTAAAATCAAATTTCCTCACTTTTGTCACTGTAGAAGAACCTTAACTGATGTATTAAATACATTTTTTGCATAGAATTTCCTTACTTTTTAAGAAAGAATAGAAAAATAGAAAGTTGCACAAGTTGCTGAGAGCATGGGGCCCTTTGGGCCCCACGTTTCCACCAACTTGTAAGTGCAGGGGCACACTACACACCCAATAACTAAAAAGTACATTGACAACAGCAAGACCAGCCACCAAACAAATGTTAATCTAGTAGAACAATAGAAAATGCTGACCACAAAACGTAAACTGTGCCACACAATATCTCCGTAAAAAATATATTGTCCAACGCATAAACACTGCTATTAACACCTACAGGCTATGCTGTCAACACCCTCCAAATTTCAAGTAAAAAGACCAGCCGTGTCTGGGATATAACATGTCAAACATGAAATTTTCATTCGTCAGAGTGGCACAGTTCCACACCTGTTGACATTTATCACACTGAAAACTACATCCATGACACTAAGGCTAGGCACTCTATCAATTTCAAGCCACCAGCACAATCCAAAACACTATACACAACACGTAAAGTGTCTCAAGCAATATCTCCTCTAAAAAATATTCTCTGACACATAATCACCATAATTCACATCTACAGAACATGCTGTGAACACCCTCCAAATTTCTAGTAAAATAACCGAACCATTTCCGAGATATTCAATGTTAGTGATTGGTAAAATTTCCCTAGCTATTCCATTTTTAAAAAATCTGGCCATCTTGTCCCCTCCTTTGCAATCAAAGATGGCGATCAAAGAATCTCACGATCGAAGAATTTGTAGGCTCGTGATCAAAGAATTTGCAGGGTCATGACCAAAGAATAAAAACTATTGTGATTTAAAAAATTCAAAGAATTGCAGTAAACCACCACCGTGGTTCATCAGAATGAAGCCCCCCCAAGTAAAACCCATCCTCATTTGTCTTCCTAAGACAGCCCTGGGCTGAGAAAATAGATTTTTTTATCTGGCCATCTCATCCCTCACTCGTGATGCACGATCACAATCAAAGAATCTCACAATCAAAGAATTTGCAGGCTCGTAATCAAAGATCGTTAGCGAGCTGCGAATTAAGATTTTAAAAGATTATAACTCTGTTTTTGACTGATTTGGATGAAAGCAAAGGCATGGCTTGATAGACCGGCATTCCCTGAGTAAAAACCATCCAAGTTTTACTTCAGAAGTGACCCCTGAGCTGGGATATTTGTGTTTTTCCGATTGGAAATTTTAAAAAAATGGTAGACCTTGTGATCAAAGAAGTTTTAAAATTCTCGAGGACAAGGATTCTTGAACCACGAGGCTGCAAATTCTTTGATCGCCAGGCAGGACAAGATGGCCAGAACCCCATTCTTTGTTCGCAAAACATACATATAAATTTTCCCATTGACTTATTATGGGAACTTAAAAGTGGCATAACTTTTGAATGCCTTAATATTTTTTCACCAAATGAAAAGCGGCATGTTGGGCCACCAAAGATCTTTCAAACAAGCCATCTCACAGAGCAGCACACAACACAACAGCCGTGCAGGACCACATGCAAAATCCCAAAAGCAGCCTCCAAAAATGGATAATTTAGCATTTTTCAGTATTTTTGTATGCAAAGAGAGTAAGTTTGACTGCAACGCAATTTGGCAATTCAAGAGATCTACCATGCCCCACCATATATGCCATATTTTAGGCAAATCAATTTGAATGGGTCCAAAGTTATTAATGAGCAAAATTTTGAGTTTAACATAGAAGTGACAACTGAACCCTAACTATAGTGGTCGACATTACTATAATATATATATATATATATATATATATATATGTATGTATGTATCTCTCTCTCTCTCTCTCTATATATATATATATATATATATATATATATATAGTATATATATTTATATATATATATATATATATATTATGATAGCATGGTAGTGCTACCATAGTTAGGGTTGAGGATCCCTTTTAAGGTTAAAGGGTCAAATCTGCACCTTAATAACTTTGCCACCGTTAAACAGATTTTCCTGAAATTTGATATGCACGATTGGGCATGGTAGAACTTGGGATCTACTAAGCTTCATACTGGTCAGTTATACAGCTGCAGAGTTATTAAGCACCAACGAAATGTGCGTTTATTTTTTTTGTGAATTCTTTACTGTCACCTACAGATCGCACGGTTTGCGTGACCAGTCCAAAAACTTCATGAAACATGCAGCTAGGGACCCCGATGTGCATTTTGAAGAATTCATAAAAAAATATTAAATGGTTCAAATGTTATTCAAAAAAACAAGTTTCCATTATAAGTCAATGGGAAAAGTTAACAAAAAGTGCGAAAGTGTAGTACATGCAGTTTTAGTGTCACAAATCACCTCAGTAGTGTCAAGAGTCAGCAATTTTTTTTCAGTTAGCGATCACAGAAATACTTGGCATTTAAATTTGGGACCCTCTAGGGACACAATTCTTTTTGTGTTCACCTAGTCAGATCCTGAGAATGCTAGCCATGTCTTTATTTTGGGGTTAAACACCCCAGAAATATGTTTTTCAAATTTCTGGAAAAAGTAGTGTCACAAAGTAGTGTCGCACTCACGACACTTTCACAAAATTTGGGAAAGGTGTCGCAAATTGTGACACTACTTTTCCATGGCCAAAATGACAACACTTCTTTGCCACCCTGCTGCAAAAGAACGGTTTGGTCCTTTGAGCTGAAATTTGGAGAGATTGCAGCCAACATCTCACAGATATGCCTTTCACTGCCTTGGTGAAAAAATATTGTATGGCTGCAAAGTTACGGTACACCAAAGTTGGTGCTTTTTCCCATAGACTAACATGGTGGCGTACGCTACACCTTTCAGGGCTCGTATCTCGAAAACAGTGCGAGATACAGATTTTTCATCATGAGTTACATAGCCCTATGTAATACAAAATGGTAGCCAGGAAAATAATGATTTCTGTGAAATTTTAATTTTTTTTCTAAGTCGAGCGGTTGCTGAGATATTACCAATTAAGTACTTCCAATGCTCATTTTAAGCTTCGATCCCCATTACAATGCATACATTCTTTGTACACACTGTGTTTCTGTATGCACCTGTTTGGAAAACACAGGGTATGTGCTTCAGTTACTGTTACAGTTACTGTTTCCACTTGCATTTATATCCCCCTTTGCGTTACCATTCCCATCTACGACACCATGTGTGTTACCTTTTGCGTTCTCATTCGCGCTTGCATTACCATGTGCACCACTGTTAGCACTTCTGTTTGCATTGCTGTTCCTGTTACTGTGTCACAAAACAT
This sequence comes from Neoceratodus forsteri, assembly GCA_016271365.2. Lineage (NCBI taxonomy): Eukaryota > Metazoa > Chordata > Ceratodontiformes > Ceratodontidae > Neoceratodus > Neoceratodus forsteri. The sequence goes on from CM057453.1 coordinate 85,279,737, forward strand.
CACATGGCGGGAGCGCGGGGCCCGTCGGATCCCGCACTCCCGCCACCGCATTACATTCACTATTACTCATCATCATTCTCAAAAAGAAGGGAAATTAGAGGCAAAAAAGCTCAGTTTAATGCATTAGTTAGGGTTGTTCCACAGTGACAAAAGCAAGGAAATTTGGTGTTAGGGTTGAAAGCTCCCACTTGGACCCCTGACCACACCACAACTGGCATCGGGGTGTGCATTGGGGTTTTCAGTCTTAACTCACCTCATTCTCCTATACCTCTGCTTCTTCACACATGTGATGGAGTGAGAGTTAGGGATGACAACCTCAATGTGCACCCCGATGTCAATTGGGGGTGTGGTCGGGGGGTCCAAGGGGGGTTTTCAACCCTAACACTGAATGTCCTCTCTTTTATCATTGTGGAACAACCCTAACTAATGCATTAAATTGAGTTTTATATAGTCATTGCAAAAAACTCTGTTACTGCATCAACACTGCAACCCCACCCCCACCACCACCCTCCACACACCAACAGGCATCGGGTGTGCTTTGGGGTCATCGGGCCTATCTCACACCCTGTTCCATGTGTAAGGAAGCTGAATGGTAAAGTATATGAAAATGGGGTGACAGTTAGGCCTGATGACCCTAAGGCACAACCCAATGCTTGTTGGTGTGTGGAGGGGTTGGGGTGGGGTGGTAGGGTTGGTACCCTAACACTGAATTTCCAAACATTTGTTGCTATAATATCAATCTTAATTGATGCATTAATAGAGTTTTTTTTGCAATAAATGTCTCTCCTTTTTGAGAAAGTGTAATGTTGCACATATGTGGTTGTGGGAGGGCAGGGCCCTCCCATCATGCATGCATTTTGTAATTATCTCTGATTTTCATATGACAACACAGGGAGCTCCAGGCCCTGCATTCCCTTCTATGCAAAAGTATAGAAATATTTTAATAATCTTGCATGTCCCTGTGGGAGTGCCCCAGCACTGCATAATGGAGGGCTCTGTGGTCCCATTATTGCATAATGGTATCCATATGTGGAAGCTCAGGTCTCTCTGTGCCCTGCACTCCCATCTACCCAGAAATATAGAGACACAGCACAGGCCTAGAGACATTCCAAGTACCCCCTGTGCTGCAAATGTGGCAATATCTCAGTAGCCATAGCAAGTTTGGAAAAATTCCACAGCAGTTATAATCATGACCTGGCAACCTGCATGCATGCTTAAGTTGCGCTTAGCGAAAAATCTGTATCTCAAATTTGTTTTCAAGATATAGCTGCTGAAAGGTGGCGCGGCCATCATAATGTTTTCCTATGAGAAATTTAAAAACTTTGGAATGTTATAACTATGGAACCATTGTATATCTTTTCACCAAACCAGTGAAAGGCACATCTGTGGTGAAAGCCCTTGCTGCCTGCAAATTTAAACCCAAAAGACATAACCATTTTTTTTGCTATGAAGTGGCAAAAAAAACAGCAATTTTTTTGAAAGTACTTTTGCAAATTTGTGAACGTTTTACAAACGTACTGTTGGAAAAATAGTGTACTTTTGCAAATTTACAAAAGTTTCACAAATGTACTTTGTGAATTTGAAAAAGTTCTGATGGCAACATTGAGAAAACATATTTCCAGGCATTATTTTCAAAAGCTAATGCCAGAATTCTGTTCCTCGGGCCTCATTTAGGTAAACACAACTCTTGATGTTTACCAAGGGGCAGTATTTTTTGAATTACAGTGTTTTTTAGCTGTAGCTAACTGAAAACTAGATGGTGAATTTGTGACACTACAAAATCCATTTGAGAAAGTAAAAAGTGCTTTTGAGCCATACATATATTTTTCCCATAGGCTATAATGGGAAACTTCAAACTTTAATAACTTTTGAGTGGGTTAATATTTTTTCACCAAATCTTCAAAAGGCACATCAGTGTCCCAGACCCCATATACCATAAACATTGCAGACCAGACCTCCTAACTGTTTGAGTAGTAACTCAGAGCAAACAATTTGCCAAAAAGTGGCATTTTCCACATTTATTGGAACTCTGCAGCTCTTCAACCACACATCTGACTGGAAAGAAACTTACCAAATCCAGAGATCTGTACTACCAAACATTGCATGCACAATGTCAGGCAAATCAGATGAATGGTTGCAAAGTTATTAAAGCAGCAGTACTACAAAAAAAACTGTGCTTTTTTGACAGTATATTTCCTGTGCCCTGCTAATCGTATACCTGGTACTCTTTCTCGCTGGCATTGTACTATCACCAAGTAATTTGCTAATTTATTCTCTGCTTTTGTTTACATTTCTGCCACTAAGCATGTTGCAGTACAACCCCCTCTGCTGCCAACTGCACATGTGAATGGCTTGCAGGGGCATTGGGAATGGTCAGCAGAGGGTCCCTCTGCTGTTGTCAAAAGACATGATGTGACCTGTAGAAAAAGCGCAGCTGAAAATTAGTCAGCCGCCATATTTGTTGTAGCACTACAACACTTCAAATAAATTGCAAATATCTAAAAAACTATAGATGACTGGAAAAAAAAATTACAGGTATGGAAACTGGAACTTTGGCTGCATGTTTACAGCTCAAAAACAGAATTTTGATAGGTCCCTTCCTGATTTTGTAGTACTGCTGCTTTAAAGTGCAACATTTTGGGTTTAACATAGAAGTGTCTGTGCAACCCTAAGTATACCTGCACTACCATGCAGGTATAATGTATATATATTATAGAGGCCTAGTCGTGCCTCTATAGTGAGGTTTTAGTAAGCATTTTAATGTGAAACCCCAAATTTTGCTCCATAATAAATTTGCAACTGTTAAATGAATTTGCATGAAATTTGGCATGTGTTGTCTTGTGGGGTAGATCTTTTGACTTGTCAGGTTTTGTTTCAGTTGGATTTGTGGATTTTGTGCAGCACACAGGGGAAAAAAGTGTGTTTTGTTTGCTTTTTTTTTGCCAATTTTTCCTGAATTTTCCTCATCACCCTGCACCCACACCATTTTGATTATAGCCTGAAATTCTCAGGGTAGAAAGAGCGTACCCTAAGTAATAAGCCAGCATTAGTTTGGTGGATAAATATTCTTATCCAAAGTTTTTCAGTTTTGAACATTTGGATACTTAGCATGCTCAGTTCAGTCTTTTGGATAGATGCACAGCTATGAACAAGGATTTCAGCTCATGAATGGAGATTTTTACAGCTACTGAATAGGGATTAATTAAATCCCCATTCATGAGGAAAAAATCCCCATTCATGAGCTGCTATCTTGTTTTCAGCTTTAGCCCAAAACAAAATGCTGTTACTTGCCCCACAGATGCATTTTGTGAAAACAAATGCATGGGTTTTGTTCAGGGTGATGCCCTCTACAACTCCAGGTGTTTGGTTTCCATCAGTTAATAGGGAATCCCTGTTTGTGAACTGTCAAAATCCCCATTCATGAGCCGATCTCCAATTGCGAGCTAGCAAAATCTCCATTCATGAAATGAAGACCAGATGGCCCTATCTCATGAATAAGGAATCCCTGTTCGTTAGCTGTCAAAATCCCTGTTCGTGAGCTTATCTCTGCTTGTGAGCTAGCAAAATCCTCATTCATGAGATGAAGACCAGATGGCCCTATATCATGAACAGGGATTGGCTCATGAACAGGGATTTTGTCACCTCACGAACAGGGATTTTGACAGCTCAAAAAAAAGGATTTGCAAATCTTTGCCAGTTCACTGTTAAGAAATGGTAAAGACTTTTGGCTTGAAAATTGCAGGGTGCAAAGGGGGTGTCCCACAGATGTGATGTATGCTGGTTTGGTGTACAAATGTGCATTGGTTACATACTTATGACATTCCAAAGTTGAAAAATTTCCCATAGGATAACATTGTGGTGCCCATGACCCCTTTCTGCACCTGCATCTCGAAAAAAATTGAGAAACAGATTTTTCACTACCCACAGCTTAGTTCACCTATAGAAAACAAGTTTGGAAATCATAGATTACACCAGCAGTGGAATTGTTTCCTACTTGCTACAGAGATATTGTCAAATTAGTGTCACAAGGGTTCCAATGGTGCCTTTTCAGCACTTTCCGGTGCCTGTATCTTGTAAATGATGTGAGATATAGATTTTTTTGATGTATCTTACATTTTAGGTTACACTGTTATGATTACAATGTTACTTAAATGATGCTTGCTGAGATATTGGCAAATTAGTGTTTCAAGAGTTCCTTGCCCTATAAGGCAGCTATATGCCTTTGTAATTATGTGTAAGTGGGAGCGCAGAGCTTGGAGGGCCCACGCTCCCACAGACGCATATCATTAGGCACAAATGGGCAGTTTGGGGGGAGCATGGGGCCCCACCAACAGATACTATTTACTGATCATATTACTCTTTTTTAAAAATTAAGGAAATTCATTGCAAAAAAAAAATCATTAATGCATCAGTTAGGGTTAAAGTGACAAAAGAGAGGAAATAAGATGTTAGGGTTGAGCTCCTAACCCCTCCATCACCCATCCCCATCTTAGAACAACAGATGCCAGGAAGTACCATGGGGTCATGAGGCCAAACTCTCACCCCATTCTCCTGTACTGTACTGTAGCATATCAACCTGTTTACACATGGAATAAGGTGAAAGTTGGGCCTCACAATCCCATGGCACACCCTGCCATCTGTCAGCCTGTAAAGGATGGGGGTGGCAGGGGTTAGGGCCTAAATCCTAACATCTATATATATATATATATATATATATATATATATATATATTATTATTCCCAAACTGCTTTATGCATCATTTGGGTTAAAAGCATAAAAGTCAGAAATTAGACATTTAGGGTAACCTCCCTGAACTCCACTCGTTATCTCAAGATTGACAGTTGATGGTGTCATTGTTAGGGGGTTTAAAATGTCACCCCATTCCATCTGTAGTTATATTCACAAGCCACAGTAAAGAAGAATGGGGTGACATTTAGGCCTCACAACCCCAATGACACACTCTGTCAGCTGTCAATCTCAGGATGATGGGTGGGTCCGGAGGAAGGGCAACCCTAAAGGTCTCATTTCCTGACTTTTTATGCTTTAACCCTAAATGATGCATTAACACAGTTTTTCTGCATAGAATTTCCTTACTTTTTGAGAAAGAATAGAAAAGTAGAAAGTAGCACAGGTTGGTGGAAGTGTGGGACTCCACCAACTTGCAAGTTTCTGGCTACCATAACAGTGCAATGACTGAATATAATATGTATTGGCAATAGCACATATGGGTGGGAGTTTGGGGCCCAAAGGGCCCTACGATCCCACCATGTTGAAACAAAACAAAGTTTCATTCATCAGAGTGGCATAATCCCATACTTCTTTACATGTGAGACTCCTAACCACTGAAAATCACCTCCATGACAGTAATGCCAGATACCCCTTCAATGTGAGCCACTACCACAATGGAAAACACCATACAGAAAACATAAAGTGCGCCATGCAATATCTCCACAAAAAAAATTGTCTGACATATAAATACCATAATTCACATCTACAGGACATGCCATCAACACCCTTTGAATTTCACGTAAAAAGACCAAACCATTTCCAAGATATTTAATGTTAAAGATTGATAAAATTCCCGTATCTATTGCATTATAAAATCTAGCCATCTGGTCATCATCTCGTGATCAAAGATTCTCATGATCAAAAAATTTGCAGGCTCATGATCAAAGAATAAAAAATGCTGTAAGTCAAAATTTTCAGACAAATGGAGCAAACTACCACCATGGTTCAATAAAATGAAGCCCCCTGAGCAAAACCCATCCTCATTTGTTTTCCTAGGCCACCCCTGGACTGAGAAATTAATTGTTTTCATTTGGCCATCTGGTCGTCATCTCATGATCAAAGATGGCAATCAAAGATGCTCGCAATCAAAGAATTTTCAGGCTAGAGATCAAAGAATTTGCAGGCTCATGATCAAAGAATAAAAAATGGTGTAATTCTAAATTTTCAGAGAAATAGAGCAAACAACTACCCTGATTTGATAAAATGATGCCCCCTGAGCAAAACCCACCCTCATTTGTGTTCCTAGGCCACCCCTGGGCTGATAAATTTATTTTTTTAATTTGCCCATCTCGTTCCTCCCTCGCTATCAAAGATCGTGGTCAAAGAACCTGGAGATTAAAGAATTTGCAGGCTTGCAATCAAAGATTTTGCTGGCTCACAATCAAAGAATAAAAAATTTTGTAATTCAAAAAATTCAGACAAATGGAGCAAACCACCCCCATGGTTCAATAAAATGAACCCCTTTGAGCTAAACCCACCCTCATTTGTGTTCCTAGACCACCCCTGGGCTCAGAAATTTTATTTTTTAATTCAGCCATCTTGTCTCTCACTCACAGTCAAAGAATCTTGCAAATAAAAGAATTTCAAACTACCTGACTGTCCTCCATGGGGATTGCTTGCTATTGCTCTGACAATGGTGCCTGTTCTATGTGAGTGTTCATTGACCTGAGGTCCTGCCTGGTATACAGGGATGGCCACCGTTACAGCACTTTATAAAATGTGGACAACATGCAGTGATTTGACTGGTCAGTAGCTCTCCAGGCCTGTGTAGTACTTAGTATTTATTTAGTTTTTACTGACTAGGTAAGGGCACTAGACAAATAAATGGCTATTTTTCAGGTAAGACCCAGTTGACCAATAACTGCATGGGTCTGGAAAGTGCATTGCAAGTCTTAGAACTACACTGCTTTGGAATTCTCAGCAACTGTGACAATTGAGGAAAACCAAAAAAAGTTTCAACTAATAACATGAGTGACTTACCTGCCAGCCAATCTGATCTCTTTAATGGGGTCACTTGGTTGTTTGGAATCAGAACTGGTTTACCAATGATGAACTATTTATGTATTCCTAATTTAAATATTTAGTCTTATTTTCTTATTATTTTTGTGCCATTTTATAAACACTACAACACATGTCAGGGCTTGTGGTTATTGGGTAATTACTTACTCCCTCCTCTAATGCTTTGGAGTTGGGCGGGGGGGGGACTGCATTAATTACCCAATAACTACACACCTTGTCAGGTGTTATTGCATATACTGTATATAACAGATAAAGTCCCAAGTGTTGTTCTATTTATATAGTGACCTTTTCTGTAAGCCCTATTTTATGTACTGAAGTAAGAGTCCCTTTGTACTGTGCCCAAATAAACTTTTACTGTAGGTATGGAGCTACAGTAAAAGCCACCAGTGGTTGGTTGGATCTCATAATACTATCCTTGTGACATCACATGGATGGTATTATCCAACATAACATGGATGGTATTGTGAGATGACATTCCCAATATATTATTAGGGTGTTTGGTTGTCATCATTTCCTGAGGGGAAACATTGGCCATACACACATATATTGCACTTACTGTTAACTTCATGAAAGTGGAGAATATTTGATATCATACAAGTAGCACTTTTTGCAGAGTAAATCCTATGACAACCAATGCAAAAAGTGCAGCACTGCACAAAACACAATCCCTAGACCCATTGACGGCTCTGAATCAAAACATTTCTGTCGACACTGTTTTGCCTATTGAGGCTGACTGGTAAAAGTAATGCGGGCTAGCTGATGATCCCTGACTCCCACCTTACAGGAATTGTTTTCAGAAAAGTGATGTTTCTTCCAACCAGGCCACCTTTGCTGGCAGCTTTTTACCCTGACACTGGCACTATTAATTCAGTGACTGTTTCTCTCTTCTCACCTGCCAGCTTACCACATACTTTAAAAACTCAGACGTCCCACTCAGAAAGTCATCAGAGTCAGTGGTGTCCCCTCTCACTAACTCAGTTAAAAAATCCAAAATGAAAATGTTGCACTATCACTCACTTTGCTTCTTTCCTGTGATGCTCTCCCTCACTCCCCGTTCAGTTGTTGGGGGGAGCTATTACACCTAGCATGAAGCGATGTTTCAATAAACTCAGTAGAACTCTTAAAACAACTATAAAAGTAATGTTTATGTTAACACTATGTATTTATTTAACAATCCATTGCATAATTGCAATAATACATGACCAGGTGTGGGTTCTTGTAGGATTACCCACTTCTGGGATAGTGAAAGTCAATTGGCCTGCAGCTTTTGGACACACCGCACTATGTCTGGTTAAATCAACCCCCACCTGTTGCACATTATTGCTTAACTATACTGAGATTGGTAGTAATAAAATATGTTGTGTAAATGTGTATACTGTAAATACTGACATATTCTTCCAGAGCTTTGTGATACACTAAAATAAGAGTCCTGTTTTTTGTGATGTGTCCCGTAGGTATTGGGCACTGTACAAACACACTGGTGTTGCTTAGATCTCATAATACTATCATTATGACATCACATCGTTGGTATTATGAGATGACATCACCAAGATGGTATTATCTGTTTATTATCTGTTTGGATGTCATGTTTCCTAAGGGGACTATTAATCATCTGTATATTACACATACAGTATGTACTGTAGTAAAAGGACATGATTTGATGGTTAGTTTACAGGTATAGTCGACTGTGGTCACTATACTAAGGTGAAATTGGAGCGTATTACATAGTATACTGAGGGTGGTAAACCATACCGTGTAGCAGTCAAGCAGCATTAGCAACTTATGTCGAATAATAAAAATAATGCACTGTTAATTATTTTAAAGGAATAAAACTAATTCGACGAAGAAAGAAACACCAGTGGATTATTACTTGATATATACATATTTTAGATCATATTTAAAAGGCAAACGCAAGTGTGCCATGTTTATATTTCATTGTAACAGACTGTGGGGGTAGGGGCGGGGTATTCCAAAGAAGAAGCAAAAAGGGAACTTTTCATTTATTCTGTAGAATATCTCATACTCATACATGCTGCCAGGAATCAGATTTTCTCTGTAAAAGAAAACATAAAACTTCCTTTTATGCAGATGAGAGGGAGGGATGGAGGGCAGAAGTTTGATCATCACTTTACAAAGCGCATTTGGACCTGAAATAAAAACTTGCTACACTCCTCAGACCTGACACTGCTGGGGGATGACTCCAGGGCTGGGGGCACGCTTGCTCGCTTTATACATTTTGCATTTGCACAAAGTTTGACAGCTTGGAGGTGGGACACAAACTTTCTGCAGGCTGTTTTTTTGCAACACAAAGGAACTTGCCAAAGGATTCATTTTGTTTTTGACTTTTTTTTTTTTGCAAAATATTGTAACATGCTGTACATATTTGTTTGCTAGTGATGGTAGTCCAGCACCATATGGAGGGTAGCAGATCTGTGCTGAGGAGAGGCTGCCAACAGGGGCTATTCAGCAATGTCAAGGTGAGAAGCTCACTATCCCTGGTGGCTCTCAAAATGGTCATTGTGGCTACTTGGGAGCAATTTGGGAAAGTTGGAGCAACTTTTAAAGTGTTTACTTTAAAGTGTGAACACATGAACTTGAATGAGTGTATTGCTACAGAATATTACCTGTAACTAAATAACAAAATAAGTCAAAGACTTTACATAGCTACATGAAACCAGTGGCATGGTTCAATAAAATGAAGCCCCCTGAGTAAAACCCATCCTAAACTGTGTTTGTAGGTGACCCTTGGGCTGAGAAATTACATTTTTTAATCTGGCCATCTGGTCATCATCTTGCAACCAAAGATCCTGGTCAAAAAACCTCGCGATCAAAGAATTTGCAGGCTCGCGATCATGGAACTTGCAGGCTTACGATCAAAGATTAAAAAGTGTTCAAATTCAAATTTTACAGTTAATTACATGAAACCTCTGGCATGGTTTGATAAAACGTAGCCCCCTGAGCAAAACCCATCCTATTTTGTGTCCCTAGGTGACCCCTGCGCTGAGAAATAATTTTTTTTTAATCTGGCCATCTGGTTGTCATCTCACGATGTAGGATTGCAATCAAAGAATCTCCCAATCAAAGAAATTGCAGGCTCACAATCAAAGAATAAAAAATACTGAAACTCGACTTTTAGGCAGAATTAAACGATGCCATGCCTTGATAGAACGAAGCCCCCTGAAAAAACTCATCCTCATTTGTGTTCCTAGGCCACCCCTGAGCTGAGAAATAAAGGGCCATCTCATCCCTCACTCTCAATGCAAGATAACAATCAGAGAATGTCGCGATAAAAAAATGTGCAGGCTAGCGATCAAAGAAATTGCACGCTCGCGATCAAGAATGAAAAATGGTGAAACACGAGTTTTTGGAAGATTTAGATGAAACCACCACCATGCCTCCATAGAACAAAGCCCCCTGATCAAAACCCACCCTCATTTGTGTTCCTCAGCCACCCCTGAGCTGAGAAAATTGTATTTTTACCTCACAATGTAAGATAACGATCAAAGAATCTCACGATCAAAGAATTTGCAGGCTCGTGACCAAAGATCATTAGCAAGCCGCGATCAAAGAATTTGAAACATTATAGCTCTATTTTTTGACCATTTTACATCAAACAAAAGGCATGGCTTAATAGTTTGAAGTCCCCTGAGTAAAACCCATGTACATTTTAATTCAGGAATGACCCCAGCACCAAGATATTTGATTTTTTACGATCAGAATTTAAAAACAAGAATTCTCGGGGACAAAGATTCTTGAACTGCGAGGCTGAAAATTCTTTGACTACCAGTTGGGATGAGATGGCCCAAACCCCATACTTTGTTCGCAAAACAACCATATACATTTTCCCATTGACTTATAATGGGAGCTTAAAAGTGGCATAACTTTTGAATGCCTTAATATTTTTTCACCAAACGAAAATCGTCATGTTCAGCCAGCCAAGCTCTTTCAAATGAACATCTCACAGAGCAGCACACCACACAACATCCATGCAGGGCCATGGACAAATTCCCCAAAACTGCCTCAAGAACTGGATAATTTTGCATTTTTCAGCATTTTCATGCACAAAGACCGTAAGGCCAACCAACCACAATGAAATTTGGCAAATAAAGAGATCTATAATGCCCCACCATGCATACCAAATTTCAGGTAAATCCGTTAAACAGGTCCAAAGTTATTAATGTGCAAAGGTTTGACTTTAACATAGAAGTGCCTTCATTTACCTAAATATAGTGGCGTGACCGTGCCACTATAGTATCTCTCTCTCTCTCTCTCTCTCTCTCTCTATATATATATATATATATATAATATATATATATATATATATATATATATATATATATATATATATTTGGTCACACTTCTATATCAGGTTTCACTAAGCAGTTTAATGCTAAACCTGTGACAACAGCATATAGTGCCTACCTGGCACAGTGGTGGCAGCCTCCTCATCATGCCTGGCTAAATGAGTAGTTGTATGGTGATATAGTGTCCCTCCATACCCAATGGTGACACAGTACTAATTTGCTGTTATGCTGCAGTGATACCAGATACTTTGAATGTCTGGTTCATAGTGTGTCACAGCTCAAGAAAAAAATTAAACAGCTCTGAACTCAACTGGTGCTGTAATGCCCCCCCACCTCACCACACCCACTTCACACTTACTGACAGTGATTACCCAACCCAACCCAACTCAACCCGTCCCGGTCCCAGCCTCTTCCTTGCCCTGAACCACCTCTGTGAATGACACATCCCAACAGAGCACTAATATGGCCAACAGCACAATACAAAATATAGCTGCTGTACATTTTATCCTATCCAGTATACAGCAGGCACAGTATACATTACAAAGCTGGATGCACTATATCAAAATGAGTCATATCTAGTAAAAGAGGTTTTAATGATCTTCTGGACATACAATACTTGCTTTAATTTCAGCTGTTTGACCCTGGTCAAGTGTGTCTTATCTCGGACATCACTGAAGGTCAGACAAGTATTGTGACAAAGAAAATCATGTATTACACAGTGACCTGGTATGTATTACTGCTATTGTTTTCACCCAGAGTTCTTGTTCTTGCATTTTTTACTTGCAGAAATAGCTGCAGTATTATCTGATTTATTGTAAAACAACATAAACCAGCAAGTCCTCCCTTCCTACTCTAAAATATGCATTGCTGCATCTTAACCAATTTAAATACCTGCATAAATAAAAAGAAGAGTCAGACAATGATTGTTAGGTTATGAAAAAATATATTGTATATTGAAAGTATACTTAGAATGGGGAAATGATAGAAAATATACTTAGAATGGCAGAAAAAGGGGAGATATTGCTGATGGATGATCTGAATATGCCAGATGTTAACTGGAGTGCAGTTGCAACTGCCACTTCGAAGAGTGGAATTATTCTAGATGCCCTACAGGGGGCATGCCTTAGACAACTAGTACTGGAGCCCACTCGAGAGGGAGCAATATTAGACTTGATTCTCTCAAATGGAGATGGAGAGAGGATCACAGATGTAGAAGTGGTAGCCATCTGGGAACTAGCCGACCATCGAACAGTATGGTTCACAATAAACACAGCAATAGAGTCAAGCCATACAAAGACAAAAGTGCTGGACTTTAGAGGGCTGACTTTCTAAAATGGGTGACTGCCTAAGGAATGCACTAGCAAATGGGCAGGAAGGAGGGGTGGAAGAACAATGGGGAATAATAAAAACTGCCATCACAGAGGTAACGAGCCTTTGTGTGAAGCAAATAAATAAAACAAAATGATGTAAGAAACCACTATGATTCTCAAAGGAAGTGGCAGTGAAGGTTCAAGAGAAAAAGAAAGCATTCAGGAAGTACAAGGAATCGCAGAAGGAGCAGGACAGATAACTGTATCAGTTAAAGCAAAAGGAGGCTGGGAAGGCAGTCCGAACAGCAAAGTCCCAAACCGAGGAAAAGATAGCCAACTCAGTTAAGAAGGGGGATAAAACCTTTTATAGGTACATCAGGGAGTGAAGGAAGACCAAGGGAGGGACAGTGAGGCTTAATAAAGGAGAGGAGGGTGGGCAGAGGAGACTGTGAAAGGCAGAGATACTAAACAAATATTTTGCTCAGTATTTACAAATGAAGAGGGGAGGTACATAAACAAACAGTAGAAACACTCTGGATACAGAAGTTGATACCAGCCCATTTACAGAAGAAAGGGTTCTGAAAGAACTCTTAAAACTGAAGGTGGACAAAGCAATGGGGCCTGATGGGATTCATCCCAGAATTCTAAAAGAACTAAGGGTAGAACTAGTGACACCACTGACTACCCTTTTAACAAATCATGGGTGGATGGGTGGTACCCGAGGACTGAAGGAGGGCAGATGTGATTCCCCTTCACAAAAGTGGGAGCAAGGCAGAAGCAGGAAACTACAGACCTGTTAGTTTAACCTCAGTGATAGGAAAATGATGGAATCACTTCTGAAGGAAAGAATTGTTGAGTATCTAGAGGCCAGAGGGGCACAGGACCCTAGGCAGCATGGATTCATAGCGGGAAGGTCATGCCAGACGAATCTGATAGATTTCTTTGACTGGGTGACCAAAGTAGTAGATCAGGGAGGGGCTATGGAAATGGCCTACCTAGACTTTAGCAAGGCATTTGACACAGTCCCACACAAAAGATTAATATACAAGTTAGCCAGCCTGGGAGTGGGTCCCAAGATGATAGCCTGGGTAAAGAATTGGCTGGAGAATAGGACACAGAGAGTAATAATAAATGGAGTCCACTCAGAAGAAAGGAGGATTACTAGTGGGGTACCGCAGGGTTCAGTATTAGGACCGGTCCTCTTCAATGTCTTTATAAGTGTCATTGCAGAAGGACTGGAAGGAAAAGTATGTCTCTTTGCAGATGACACAAAGATCTGCAACAGAGTTGATGCACAGGGTGGGGTGGAAAGGATGAGAAGGGACTTGACAAGGTTAGAGGAATGGTCAAATGTATGGCAGCTTAGATTCAATGCTAAGAAGTGCAAGGCAATGCACCTGGGAAACAAAAACCCAGGGGAAGAGTAAACAATGGGGGTGAGATACTAACAACAACAAAATGGAAAGGACCTGGGGATAGTCATATCAGATGACCTAAGGTGGGCAAGCAATGTGAGAGGGCAGCAAGGAGGGTTGGGGATACTGGGATGCATAGGGAGAGGCATCACCAGTAGAAAACAGGAAGTTATTATCCCTCTGTACAGACAGCTGGTGAGACCCCATCTGGAGTACTGTGTGCAGTTCTGGAGACCCAATCTCCGAAGACATAGACAGGATGAAAGCTGTCCAGAGGAGGGCACTAAAATGGTGCAGGGTCTGCACCAGAAGACATATGAAGAGAGATGAAAGGAGCTTAATATGTATAGCCTCGAGAAAGGAGGAGGGGGGGACATGATAGAAAAGTTCAAGTACCTCAAGGAATCAACAAAGTCCAAGAGGTAGCATCTTTCAAAAAGAGGTGTGCAAGAACAAGAGGGCACAATTTGAAGGTAAGAGGGGTTGCGGCTCAGAGGTAATTTAAGGAAGTATTTTTCACAGAGGGGTTGTGGATGTATGGAACCTGCCTTCCGGAGGAGGTTGTGGAGTCAAAATCAGTGGTGGAATTTAAGCATGCATGGGACAGTCATAAGGCAATTCTAGGGGGTGGGGGTAGGAAGAAGTAGGCTGCTGGTTAACTAGGATCTGCAGCTTATCCAGTAGGTAGGGAAATGGGCAGACTGGTTGGGCCTAGTGGTCCTTATCTGCCATCAAATTCTATGTTTCTATGTTTTCAGGTAAACATTCTCAAAGGAATAAATAGACAGTATGACCTAAAAAAAGTTAAAAAAATATACATTTTCTTTCTTTAATTATATTATAAAACATAAATACAGAGATTTAATAATGGAAAAGAAAACAATCTAATTTAAAAAATAACACCCACCCAGTAAAATATTAGAACCCCCCCCAAACAAAAAGGAAACAGGGAATGGGTGGGTGTGCCTTGTTGGACTGATGATGAGGCCTTTGCCCTGCCACTGTGATGAGGGCACCTTGGGTGAGGGGGGGAGTGGAAGTTTCCAGAAGAGGATGGGAATCAAAGGGTTGCTGCTCCTCTGTTCAGTTGTTTCTTCAGGTGGGGCAACTTCTTCAGACTCCTGTCACCGAGGAGATAGGGCCCGGTCCATTGGCTGTAGCTGCTGCAGATCATGCCATAGTATGGCCTGTATGCCTTCTGCAGCCTCCAACTGCCCCTCCGCCAGCCACTGCAGAATGCTGTGGGTGGTCTCCTGGACAGCAACCTGGGTCTCCTCTTGCTCTCAAAGCTCAGTAATAGCTTTAGAGAGACCACAGGTGCTGGCCTGTAGACCACGGACAGCCACCAGTGCTGCATAACCCACATAGTCTTGCCGCTGCAGAAGATTGTAGATGTCGTCTACCTTTTTAAGTAGGACATCCACTTTCCTCTGCAGCGACAGGCCATGCAGTTCTGCAGCATGGTTACCATCCTTCACTACCTGCACTGACTGACAGAGGATCTCCTTTATCTTGTGGGTCTCTTTAAGTTAAGCTGAAATAGAAAAATGACAGGCAAACAGTATTATTATGAATTGAAATATTTTATTTCCCTCAACACCTTATACTCTTCCTGTATCGACATTTTTGAATATTCTAAATTAGAAATATAAAATGTTAAAAAGGGTTGCGAAGAAAATTCATAATATTTCTGGGGGTGCAGTTGATTTCACCTACTTTCACTTCAGCAAAAATGTTGGTACTGTTCCACATAGAAGATTCCTTAATAAGATGGGTGGGGTCGTGGTGGGCCAGAAGTTGGTAAACTGTTTGGTGGACAGAAAACTGAGAGTGGTAGTAAAAGGTATACAGTCAAAAGAGATTCAAGTCACAAGTGAGGTACCTCAGGATCAGTACTGCGGCAGTCTCTTCAATATCTTCACCAGTGACATTGCAGATGTACTGCAGGGTAAGGTTTGCCAGATGGGGTGTGCAGAATTTAATAGACATGGAAAAACTGGAACAATGAGGAGTGGCAACTGGGGTTTAATGCAACAAGTACAAGATTATGCACTGGAAAAGATAAACGCTGAAGCTATCTATATGTTGGGAGGGTAGTTGCTGGCAATTACAAGGGAACAAAGAAAGTATGGCATCAGCATCACAAATGACCTGAAATCATCCATGCAGACCAGTAAAGTAGTACCTAAGGCTGGAGGGATGTTGGTGTGTATTAGTAGGGGTATCATAAGACATAAGAAGGAGGTACTAGTACCTTTTTACAAGTTATACTAGTTAGGCCACATTTGAAATACTGCATGCAGTGCTGGTGGCTGTACCTGCACAAGAACATTTACAAAATGAAGGTAGTCCAGAGAACAGCAACCAAAATGGTGCAGGGACTGCATCAGAAAACATATGAGAACGGACTAATGGAGTTCAATATGTAGAACCTAGAGTAAAGGAGGGACAGACATGATATGATCAAAACATTAAAATATCTTAAAGCCATTAACAAAGTGAAAGAGTCTAACATGGTTCAATATAAAAAAAATAGCAGTACAAGAGGACACAGCATGACATTGGAGGGAGGCCAGTTAAGGGGTAATTTTAGGAAGTTCTTTTTCACAGAAAGGGTGGTGGATGCATGGAATGGCCTACATCAGGAAGTGGTGAATTTGAATACAGTGCAGGGCTTCAGACAGGCATGGGATAGGCATAAAGTGAGAAATACAGATGACTATGAATAGATAGGCCATTAGCAGAGTTAACTCATTACCTCCAGGAAACGCCTGTAGTTGGCAACCAAACCATCCCCTTTGTCTCCCAGAACAACTTCAGTCAGCAGCTAAAGACTTTCCGTTTCCCCTGGACACATCTCAGGTCGTCAGCACTACTTCTCTGTATTATTTGCAAAGGGAATTGATAAGAATTGATTTCATAGCACCGTTAGAAATATAATTTTGCACTGAACAACTTTTATCTGATACTTTGTGTGTATCATGTATACTTTAGGAGTTATTCACATTTGTTTATGGTATGGTGTGTATGCCTAACATTTGTCCTTAAAGCCTCACCTAAACACCTTGAATAAAATGGGAAGAAATACTTGTTCTATTACTTGTTTTATATTAGAAAAATTGCTTTTTAGTACAAAATTACTTTTGTACCTATATCTAATGTATGGACGTTTAATTTTGTGTTGATATGTTACATATTGTCCTACCAAAAATGATTTATATTGCCTTTTTGTATTGTAAAAAAAAAAAACACTTTTTTTGCTATTTTGACTAGTATAAAAAAATAAATTGCTTATAATTAAGTGCACAGCACGACTGGAAAGATAATTTTGTGTTGAACAACTTTGCCGGTCGTACGTTGTGTGTAGCTCTTATGGTTCATGAGGTATTTGCATTTGTTTGTGGCATGCTGATTATGGCTTAATTTTGCTTAGAAAGGCCCAGGATGCAGTGATAAGAGTATACAGAACACAAGTGGTGGAACTCTCAAAGAGCTCCTGTGGCGTGAATGAGTTAAGGGCTATCACGCATTCATAAGGTAGAAAAAATGGGCAGACTGGGTAGGCCTCGGTCCTTATCTGCCATCAATTTCTACATTTCTATGTTTCCATATGCATTCATTCAGTAAGGTGAACTTATATATAACAATTCTATCTGCTTGACATGGTTGAGCAAGCTAGCCACAACCCACTATTCATTCATTAGTATAAACATATACAAAATGTATAGCTTTCAGAAGCCATTAATCTATTGTTTACTGAAACAATGGTTTTCTGTTCACAACAATTTTACAGTTTCATTTACTATATAAACCAATAATTAGTTCTTAGTTTATGATTATGTGCTGATTTGCAAAAAAAACATATACATTTAGGCATATTACTATGTTGCCATGCAAGCTGCATTGTATGAGCACTGGTAATGAGAAAGTGAGAATGGGGTTCTTGCATAGCATAT
The DNA here is from genome assembly GCA_016271365.2 of Neoceratodus forsteri. Taxonomy (NCBI): domain Eukaryota; kingdom Metazoa; phylum Chordata; order Ceratodontiformes; family Ceratodontidae; genus Neoceratodus; species Neoceratodus forsteri. The sequence goes on from CM057453.1 coordinate 85,297,529, forward strand.
TGAAAAACACAAAGCATATTGCATGCATACACTAAATCTACTGGCATGACAGCCCACATGACATATAAAGCAGATTGATACACATGTGAATAGTTGTTTTTATTGAACGGTATGTTTCTTACTGTTCTTCTCTTCATGTTATTCGTTGGACTGTTAATATGTAGTTTTTTGAAACAGAGAAATAACAGTTTATATTAAAACTTAACACATTGATGAAATAGCACTTCACAATTATTTTTTCAATACCGTAGGCTGCTGGTGTTTGGCAATGTCAGCAAGTTGCTTGTGCTATGGAGAGATTATGTGATATTCAAGTCCTACCATTTCAAGAACATGAACATCATAGCAGTTTTACATTAGTACTGTGGTGCATTATTCATATCATGAGATGTGTATATTGTTATTCATTCATGTGAAACCTGATTGATGCTATTAATAAACGAAAATTTGTAATACTCCAGTCTTACATGATTCATCTACAGTAAATGGGAAATACATTAGTAGTTGTGACAAATCTGGCATCTGATACCCCTGTAAATAATGTATTACAAAGAAGTACTATACTATCTCACAGTCTACATGGATGTTATGCCATGGCAGGAAGGGGATTCACATTGAAGCTTTAAACCCACAGTCCCGCAGGGGTCAATCCTTGGTCCTCTACTCTTTAGCATTTCCATTAACTCCACCGCCACAGCATGCTCAGCAAGCACAGTTCTCTATGTTGATGACACAGCAATATCAGTCGGCGGTAAAGACCTCCCCTCCATCACAACAGATGTCCAAAGCAGCTTCCTTAACCTTAAATCGTGGTTTAACTACTGTTAAACGTAAAAAACAAATGAGTATGTTCTTCACCACCTCTTAAAGCAAAAAGAAATACCTGCCACTGCTGATACATAACTAAAAGAGCAAGTTTCTAGACCAAGTCACCAAGTTCAAATATCTTGGCATCATGTCTGAAGATACCCTCACCTTCTCAAGCCACATAGACTCAGTTATCAAGACCTCAAATGCAAAGCTGGGCATGCTTTACTGTCAGACACTCAATGACTCCTGATGTTCTCAAACTAGCCACTTGTAGTTCAATACTGACTACCATAGACTATGGATTGCCTATTTATGGGGCGGGCACAATAACAGCCTTAAACAGGATCAGCACACACCTCAATAAAGCCTGTCGCCTCACTCTGAAGACTGCCATTGACACCCATAACTACATGCCCTACAAAGACACTGAGTGGCTCCCACTCAGCCTTCGAGGGCAATATCAAACCTGTCTGCTTCTAAAAAAGGTGCTGCTGGGTCTGTCATCTTCCACACTGGGAGGCTACATTAGGCTGGCTGTCCCTATGAAATCGACCCGAAGTATGGCCACTGACAGCATGACAGTTCCCTTCAAAATGACAAAACTTGCCCAAAACTCCATCCTGTATCAGGGACTGAAGTGGTACAATGAACTACCCACTGACCTCTCTGAGACACCCAAGATTACTACTTTCAAAACTGGGCTCTGAACCTTCCTTGGCTCAAAAATGACATGTACCTGCCGGTGCTAATGTGGTAATAATTGAGCCGACAGTCTCCCAGTACCTACCCCTTTCCTCAATTATCACTCCACTGAATATCACCTTCCCCGGGACTCTCCTTATCCTATCACCTTGTTACTAACTATGTATCCTCATGGCTGAACACTCCTCCCACCCCTCCTCTGATGATGTCACCTTTTGGCTGACCCCCCAACCCCCCTTCTCTTTCCTTGAATCAAGCTTGTGTAATTAAGCACTAAATTGATGTGTAAAACATCAGACTTGTTTTATTACTGGCTGTGTATATGATTCAATGTTCCTTTTACATTGAACTCTGTATTTTATACTGTTATGTCTGTTTTTAACAATTGACGCGGAACCTTTGAAAATGAGTCCGTGACTCAAAGGTATTAATCCCAAACTGAAATAAATAAATAAATAAATAACCTGTGCAAGCATACCCTTGTGTGAGTATGGTATATTAATCACTCTGGGAAACAAATGGGACAGTGCATCTCACAGTGTACAGTGCCCAAATTTGCCTTTGAGAGGCAGCAACATGCAAATGTGTACATTAGGAAGTAGAACAAAACAGCTCCACAGTGAGAGAGGGTGTGAGAAGCAAAGTAAATCATCAAAAGAGCAAAAAACTGCACTCCTCAGCTCAATATAAATCATGCAGCTTTATTTATCCAAAAAGAATGTCCTGCTGTCATTAGCTGATCCACCACCAACATCCTCGACCAGTTTCCTACTCACAAGTACGTCATCAGGAGGATCCTCCTGATGACTTACTTGTGAGTATGAAACCAGTTGAGGTTGCTGGTGGTGAACCAGCTAATGGTGACTGGGCATTCCTTTTGGGTAAATAAAGCTGCATGATTTATATTCAGCCAAGGAGTGTGGGTTTTTGCTCCTTAAATGTGTACATTAGCATACAAGGTGCAATGGGGTCATTTGCATGTCATTATGGCACCAGTTGCATGCATCAAGTAGGCCTATGTCTGGCAGAATTGGAAGGGCACCCTGCAGTTGCAGAAGTACAACCACTGTCTCAGCATACCTGACACGTCTGTCCTACCTGCCTCCTACCTGCCTGAGTCTCAATTAGTATGCTGCTCATTATGGTGGTGGAGGAGCAATATTTGACCAACCCCCCCCTCTCTGTCAGAGGCTCAATTATTATCCTGCTCACTGCAGCGTAATTGTACAATGCAATGCCCCCAACCCCCCCAAGTCCGACCTGATTACTGAAGGACCAGAGACGCTGAAAAATCCTTTGGGGTCCAGTGGGTCCCTACCCCCCTCCTGACTCAGTCACCTTGATACCACCCCACTACACCCATAGCAGCCGGTCAGGAAGTTCAGTGGGCTGCACAAACACCCACACATTGCCACAGATGCCCACCGACATAGCTGTCTGTGAACAACAGCTATAGTAGTACTATAATAATGTTTGCTGGACCCTGTCAACCAATGGGCTTGCACTGTGTACTATACTGTGTCATTCACAACTTTTCATCTCTGGTACCTATGCAAACAGGTCAAGGTGGGGAGGGAGGGAGTATGTGCATTGTGCAATTCTGCATCAGTGAGCAGTATATTGATGGAGTCTTCTGCAGGGATGGAGGGCACGGGTTTCTCCTTTGCCACTGCAGTGAGTGGCATGTTAAAGGAGACTCAGGCAGGAAGGTGGGGGTCACATATTCATCCTGTACTGCCACAGTGAGTGGCATATAGATGTATACTCAGGAAGTGATGAGAGTAATCTGGACTGGCAGAGTGTGTGGCTGCTGTGCTGCTGTCTGTAGTAGGGCAGCCTGCCTGTGGGTGGCCACCCACTTAAGTCTACTTGAAGTACACTTATCTTTGGGAGGTGCATCTCTGTACTTACTGTAGGGATGAACCTGCAGGTTAGGCTGTGAATGGAACTGTGCTACATATGCAAGGGCATGCCTCCTACTCTGCCCCTACAGATGTGATGCATATCATTTTTGGGTGGTATGCGCACACCTGCGATAAGTTGGCGCATCGGGTATGTGCAACCACATTGGCCCCTGCTGGAATCGCCTCAGTACACAAATTACAAAGAATGACCTACTTCATTATTGCATAAAGACACTACAGGCAGCATATTACGGTGGGGTGATGGCCCTTGTCGAGTGTTAGAAACACCAACCAATGCCTTGTACTTCAATCCACTTGAGGTGGGCCGTTATCTGACTATAAGACACCCCTGTAATGCCGTTTTGCTCAAATAACTATTATGTTAATTTCTAAAAAAGAAATGAGTTCAATTAAATATTTTTTTCTTACCTGCTTGCACAGCCAACAATTTTGCCTGTGGTGAAGATTGATCTGTAACATGTAAATGTAAAAATAGTTATTAACACTACTACAAAATATGATGGGAGGTACTTGTATTCAATTGAGCCAGCTGTCAGAGTACAACAGTGAGAGGTGTGAGTAATGTGCATCATATACAAGACGATCGGGCACTCTATAATTAGTTATTGTTAATGTGTGTACAGACAGTTAATCAACATTCATTGGAATAAATTTCTTCAACTATAGTCAAACTAGGCTGACAGCAGTCTGACATTGTAATGATGTCATTATGTATGCTATTAACCATGACAGGACATGAGTGTATCAAGTCATTGATGGATGCCCTGGTGTGTAGTTAAGAATTTGATCTTAAATGACTTACTTCAACTGAATGGAACATGCATACATGTCATGAGACAACCATGGGCTGTACTATGTGATTATGCTTATAAAATGGGCTTGCTGATTATATAAAAAAAAAGAATATGAAAATATTTTAACAATCGTTATTACAACTGTTGCTGTGCTTGACCATTTATGAATAGTCAAGTGACACTTTTTTAACAATGGCAAGCTGTCATTTTCTATATTGTTAATATCACTTTTATTATTAACAATATTCTACTTGACTGTGTTGGCGATAGCAGGATTTACGAACATACACATGACGAAGCCAGCAGTAGAAGGCAATCTGGTCTATCAAGTCTGCTTATATTGCAGGATTCACAGCTTGAGCTAATGTCCCTGCCCTCCCTCTCCACTCCTCCCATCCTCCCTACCCATGATCCTTACCTTCACCATATGTTTATCCCAGCCTCTCTTAAAGCTGCACACTAGCTGCAATGAAATGACCTCTTCTGGCAATGCATTCCAAGTGTGCAACACCATCTCGATGAAGAAGTGCTTCCTAACCTCCCTCATGACATCCTCCTCTCCAGCTTAAGACTGTGCCCACTAGAGGTGTATTTATTCACGAGTTACAGTTCTAGTGATAAAATACACCAGTACTGGGTCAATCATGACATCATCCACACAGTCAAGTGGTATATCACAATCACACAATATCTCTACCTTTGTTCTTTAAAAAAAAATATTTTCTAAAGATGGCTGTATTGCTGGCTGACACTTTATCTTGTGTTCACATAGTACAATTTACTAGTTCTTTTATTGTGAAAAACAAACAATCACTAGCCATTGAATAACAAGCTTTTTCTATACTTATGTTCCGCAGTTGGAGGCCTAAGTGGCACTGCAGCAGCTGCACCACTCTATGGACCAGGGTGGACCTCCTCCTCCTGTTGATGTTCTGCAAAGGATGAGGCCTTCACCACTGATGGGGATATCTTCTGAGCCACATAGGGATCTTCTGTAGTCTGACTATCTCTGTGGCTTCTTCTGTGCCCCCATCAGTGCCCTCAATGTTTTCCTCCTCTGAAAAATAGTTAGGAACACTTTTTTTTGTTACATTTGAAGTGTTTACATATTAGCTTACTCATTTTAAAATGACCATTGTGTTATCCAACTTTGATTTGCATAGTTATCTAAGTACTATACTTGTACACAAAATAATCTAATTTTTTACATGTTAAGGTGCTGGCATACATCCTCTAATTGTTAATTTCATTCTTAGTTTCAATAGAACAGTTTATTAAAACAACATGTCTGTCTTAGCCCTGCTTACCCCAGCATAAAGTATATGATGGTGAACCACAACCAACAGGGTTTGCACACACTGATAGGCCCATTGGACTTAACCAAACCCCACTAGAGACAAGATATAGTGTGGACAGCGCTGGTGCTAGCCGGGAACGGAGCCTGTGATGCACCCTCCAACATTTGTTGCAGCACTATATCCTTCATTTGTTCTCTGTTACAAGAGGTTAAGCGTGAAATAACACTTATGGATAGAACACGGACAAGTAAGCATGCATTCATACAGGTGTCTGCTCCATCTCCTACCCCTTACTGCTGCGTTGATGCACTGTGCCCCAGCCTCCAAAATGGGGCATGGCAAACACCGACTATTGGTACCTCCCTCCCAGTAGAAGTACAGCAGTCCATAAAACACTCAATCCTTCTCCTACCCTGCCGATCCCATCTGCCCATGCTCAGCCATGAACATGGGTCACCAGCATGGTGCGAGATAAGACATCCAGTACCTCAGACCTCAGCGCCATAAGGTCAGCACATTAAACAACATATTTCATTGCATTATTATAAATTTAAAAACTGCATCTGCCAAATGTAGGTGAAACAGTCAGGTACAATAGTAAGTCTGCCTATAATAATTATGATCATAACAAGCAAAGGTTTACCTATGTCAATGCAACAACATTGTTGTTGCTGTTCGGTATAGAGACATCCCCGATGTTGACAGACAAAATTTCACCTGTCAGACATTGGTCTGTTTTTCTATCAGGGGGCTGCACCCCTTGCGCCCCCACTTCTATAGATTGTTAACTCCAAGTCAGAGTTAACTTGAAGGGGAGGGGGTGAAACTTGGTGAAAGGGTAAAATTTCACTGGTGAGTCACACACAGCGACATTTTTAAAACTTTTCAAAAATGTTGCTGTGGGGGATTTCGCCAATGGGGTTTCACCCTGCCGTTAGTAGACCACAAGCAAACATTTTATTGATCTACTAATTGGTGTTATGCTGCATTGTTGATTACAATATCACAGGGACACCTTAATACATGTAAACCATTATATTTTTCAACCTGTAACTGTGATATTAAAGAAAAAGTTACTCTGACTGACTGGTTGTGCAATGGTGTGCCATCTACATAGTAAAAAAAAGTGACTTGCCCTTCAATATTTTGCCCTCACAGTAATCCAATAGTAAAACAGAAGTACAACACATAGAAACCTGGTAAGTTTGCTTGACTTGTATTTAATGCATTGTATTTACATTATATTATACAGCATGATGTGGGTTATGGTGACATTTTATAATGAGTGTTAAATATACATTATACAAATAAGCAACAACCTGTCATTTTTGATTGTTTTAAAACTGCTTAAGTACATTATCGCTGACTGTGTTTTAAATGCGTGTTGTTAGATATTAATTAATTACCAGATGAGCCGACCACAATGAGACGGTTGACTACAGGAGTCTGAACCCCTTGATCCCCCAGAGCTGGTATGAGGCAAATCCATTTCTGAGTCACAGCAAGGAAGCCTTCAGGTGGAGCTGTGAATAAAAATCTAAAGTACAACTTTGTCACTTTTTCACTGGTGATGTGCATAGCTTAAAATAGGTAAATGTTACACAATTCTTCTGCTTATGTTATTTTTCTACTAATAAAGGATGCTGTATGCTTTCACATAACACATGTATTTTGCCATCAAAAGAGTAGTTTATATGAGATATTAAAGGACCAGGGAAACCCCCGAAATGTGATTGCCTCACTCTTGGTTCTATGCATGGCATTAATACAGTGCCACTAATGGCTAAAAGCAAGTCCGTATCAACCAGGGCAAGACACAGAATTCAAAAGACACCTAATTTCACATTTCTATCACAAACAGGGATGCAGCCTTTACTAATATATGACAAAAAAATCAAGTTGGTCCTATAAATATAGAGGATTGTGTATGAGCAGTCATACACAACAAGGATATTTTTGTATCAAGAGGTTTCCTTGGTAACAGATGATCTCGAGAGCACAGCTCAAGAGGTGCTCTGTTACTGAGGGAGCCTCGAGATACAAGAATATCCTTGTTTGTGTATGACTGCTAATACATAGTCTTTTATAGTGTATGGACAATCACAGCACAGAAAAACACACAAAATCCTGCTAGTGAAGACAACGAAGAATAGAGATTTTAACATTTTCTTTTTCTGTTTTTTATTGACACAGTGTGCTGCAGATGTTTCTGCAAGTTCAAGCTACAAAAACACAACTTCCAGCTTAACTGGATAGAAGAAAGCAACTATGTGGAGCATTCCAGGTTTTTGTGCTGTAGTAGTGACATCATTACTCCAGTAGAACAACATAATGATGTCACTACTGCAGCAGAACAAACATATTCCAGGCATGGAATTCCATGCATAACAGCATTCCACCATACACTATAAAAGTGTATTAAATAAAGTTAATAATATTATGTTATGGGCACTCGTGGGCCCCTTTTACACACATACACAAACTTTTCAAAAATCAAGTACTAATCAAAGTTTACATTACTGGTGAGTCTTTGCTGGCTGTGACAAATACTCTTCCTCTCACTACCACTGTTTTTTTTTTTTTTACTTTCTGATTTTTCTCCTCTGATCCACAACCAGCACACCTTTGGGAATGGCTGTAGTGTCTGGACCTGCTTCATTCACTTTACCTGGAGCCCTGCTCATCCACCCATGTAGCCATGGATCTGCACTCCAGGCAGGGGAGAGGTGGGGCCTGTACACCTCAAAGTTTTGTGTCTGCATCTGTTCAGCTGTGGGACAGGCAGGCAGGAACTTAGAAGTCTGCTATTGGCATTATGTATAACCAGTACCGGGAGACCTATTTTACCTTTATTGCTGCTGTGATATGTCTGCTGACATCAAGGTGTCGCAGATGGTTTCCGCCACTTTCATACATCAACAATGTTACAATATGGTCTATCAAAAACTGCTAACATCTTTTTTGATTTTAACAATACCAAAATACTTAAGACGTCAGTAGAAGTTATCATTTATGTTATTTGTCATGAATACAGAAAAACAGTAAATTTACTTTTCTGGAAATAGTGACATAGCAAAATTTAAATTGTATACTAAAAGTAAGTTTGTATATATACTTACCACCATGGTGAAGGTCACCAGATGTAGGCTTCCCTGCCTTCTCCCACATGCAGAACATCACCTTATACCAACTCTGGTTCCTCTTGTGGACATGTCCATCAGACTTCTATTGATAGAAAGCCTGACAGACACACTTCCACTTCCTCCTACAGTCATCGATGGTCTTGACTATGTTTTCCTCCTGCAGTGTATCCACCACCTTTGAAAAAATAAAATACACGAAAAATTGCAAATCCAACACATATATTATACCTTTTGTAATTACAATGGGATTGGACATATACTGTTATCCTACTCTGACAACACAGGTGTTGCCCCAGTACAGTCATGACCGCAGAAAGTCTTTATGTAGTAATACACACAGCAAACACACAAAGAAAGTTCACATGAGATACTGATTAACAAAACATTTAATTTTATTTTTTTATTCTTCTATTTTAAAAAGATGGCCCATTGCATAATAATAATAATGTACTCTAGGGTTTGTGACATGAGAGATAACATAACTTATGGGGTGACCGGTTGTACTTGACATGCAACATCTTCCCAAATCACCCCTACAGGTGATGTTATCCCAACATCACATGCACCACAGGGTTAATTATAGCTAAATGTACATTGTCCCAGATAATTCCTTTTTGACTCAAAAATATATTCATGCAGTACACTATGGCACAGTTCAGTAGTGTGTGTGATTTGGAGTGGCATCAGCCCACTGTGTTGTGGGAGGAGGTTGCTATGCTATGATATCAATAATGAGTGGGATAGTTAATCAGATGGTTTGTTATGAATGGGTAGTCGGTTCTTAGAACAAACAGGTTTGGAGATTGTGGACAAGGTGGGTGTCCACTGTACTGTGAGAATATGGGGGCTTGCACCGCTGTACATCAAGGATGGCAGTGGGTGTATTGGGACTGTTACCATTGGTTAAACTAGTCCTGCACATCCTGTTGGAGATAGGAATGCAGATGAACACATCATGGCCAAGCATAATGTCCATTTACTACTTGCAGACTAGTACGTTTATAGGTTTGGGGTGTGGAGTATCTAGGGTGAACTGGTACATTCTCTATAGTCAGTATTAACTCCATTCTCAGGATGCACCTGGTGTATTGTCAGCTGCCCCCTTTTTGAGACACCCACCCAAGTTGTTGTGAACATTCTGTTTAGTTACACAATTGGTATGAGATACCCAATAACAGTTAACAACAGAGTACTGTCATGTTGATGGCATGAACATGCTATGAACAAGTTGTTTTAAAGTTTATAATAATGGTACTACATATATAATATGACATTTTTACCTTTGTCCACATGTGTGTCAGTTTCAGGTTGGTGGCCCTCATCATGATGCAGTTGTTGCCACTCTTTTCAACAGCAGTGGCCAAGGCAAAGACCTCATCATCAGTCCATGTTTTTGGCATTTTTCCAGTTGGTTTCCTTTTTGGCCCTGTATATTAGTGGAACACAAAACATTGTTGATTTGTTACTATTGTTAAACTACACACTTCAACTTTACATACACCAAAATCATTCATGATTTATCTACTTGTCCTTTTGATGGGAAATTAAAATCTATTTATTGCACACAACTACTTGGAAATTCTCCAACCATGCCCAAACACCAAGTACTATACACTACAGTTTAAAACACATCACAATTGTATACGTTTGTAGTCTCATTTGATTTTACTATGAGCAATTAATGTACAATCTAAATGTGGAATATTGCATGTTGCCACTGTTACATGCCCCCCCCCAACACACACATAAGGTACTCAGTCGTAAAATCACACGTCTTCACAAATGAACACACTGACATTCATGCTTAGCATAGCCAACAACTACACACAAACTGTTAATCTGGAAACTTGCACAATCCTAATGTAACAAAATGCTACACCATGTACAAACAACAAATGGTTTACATTCAAATGAAATACACATAGCAACTGTACACTTTTCTAGTACAAGGCACAAATCGGTGGGAAAGGGTGCTGCTCAGCAGTGATGGAAGGCAGTTTTGGGACAATATAAAGGCACTCACAGGGAAGGATGACAAAACTCAATCATCACTGCTAAACATTAATGGCACAAATGCCATGGACCCCCACACCATTGCCCAAGAGTTCAACTCCACCTTCACGGATCTTAGCTCTGTTCTACTGGCTGAATACCTCAAGCCTATCAAAGCTGATAATAGATGCCCACTGTACATCAATTTGCACCCTCAATTTTACTTCAAGATAGTCACTTTCAAAGAAGCACTGGGTTATGTTAAAAAGGTCCTGGGGAAAACCAGAATGGGGTCTGACAACATTGACATGAAACTGCTGGTGCTGGCAATCAACTAAGTCATCGCTCCCATCACTATGATTTTCAATAAATCCCTCCAGCTTGTCAAATTCCCTTCTTCTTGGAAACAAGCGCTGGTGACCCCATTGCATAAGGGAGGTGTTAGGTAACTGATCGCAAACTACTGTCCCATCTCTATCATCTCCCCCTCTCTAAAGCACTAGAAAGGATTGTGGCAGACCAATTTACTGACTATATTCACAAATACCAACTGCAATGTCCCCAGCATCACGGCTTTAGGAAACTCCACAACATGGACTCTGCACTGTGGATTTCACTGAATATGTCCATAAGACATTGGATGAGGGAAAACTGGTTGGGTCTGTCTTCGTTGACCTAACAAAGGCATTTGACACAGTCTGCCACCAACTCCTCTTGTCTCAACTGCATGCCCTTGGTGTTTCCCCAAATGCCCCTCTATGGTTCCAGGACTACCTAACCTCTGGTCTCAAAGGGTCAATATAAGTCACTCCATATCTGCATCCAAGGAAGTATTGCTGGGGTGCCTTAAGAGTCCATCCTGGGTCCACTGCTCTTCAGCATCTTCCTGAATGACTAACCTGATTCCTGCACTAGCAAAGTCATTCTATACGCCAATGATGCTGTCCTATTTAGCTGTCATTCGCACATTGAGTACCTACAGGTCAAGCTACAATCATCCTCCTGCAACTGGAGACCTGGTTCTACTCCCAAAGGTTGCTACTAAACTAAGAAAAAAAACAAGACAATGCTCCTCTCTAGCCTCCAACTAAAAAGGAGATGCCCAGAACAATCACAAATCACCTGATTTCCCCACTGGAACAGGTTCACTCATTCAAGTACCTGGGTGCCATTGTGGGTGATACCCTCTCATATTTTCAGCACATTGACATGGTGGTGAAAGCTGTGAACACTAAATTAGGGATCCTGTTTAGGCACAAAAAAAGCCTAACTGCTGAAGCCCCCTGGCTCTCAGTCTCCAGCTCCATCCTCTTCTTGGTCAAATAAGGGCTGTTGGTTTACAGCAATGCCACTGATATGGCCCTCAAAAGGGTTGCCACTGCCCTTAACAAAGCTTGCAGACTATTGCTAAATGCAGACCGCTTCATGCACACTTGTACCCTGTATGGTCTGACCCACATACTACCACTTCAATCCAGAATCAGATACCAAACTTGCCTGTTAGGGAGAAAGGCCATGCTTTCCATAACCCCTACCTGCATTGCAGACCTGGTATGGGAAGCAAGCTCCAAATACAACACACGTGGAACAGTGACAACACAGCTTGATGTCCATTTTGTAGAACTTCCCTAGGACAAAGATCTTTCATATACCGAGCTCCACTATGGCTAAATGAGATCCCTGCTGCAGCTCTTAATACAACAAATGTTCAGTCTTTTAAAAGAGAACTGAAGCAATACCTGCTGAACTCAAATCCCTGTGACTGCCTTACCTGAATCCATATATTCAACCTGGATACCACCTCTTAAACACCTCTGACTCTCTTACCTGAGTCCATATCCTCAACCTGGATACCCCCCTCATCTGTCTGAGCTTTCCTCCTGTTTTACCTACAATGGACCCCAACCTGCCATCCTTTGCCACCCCCCCTCTAGCTCCCTCCATGTTCCTCCCCCTCCATACTCCCCAACACCTCCCCTTTCCACCCACTCTCACCCCTAAATATTCTCCTTCTCTCAATCCTTTCTCTCTCTCTCTCTCTCTCAGTCTCTCTCTCTCTCTCTCTCTCTCTCTAATCCACCTCTCATTTACACATTCACCCCCCTTTCTTTCTCCTACTCTTTCCAATACTCTACCTGGACAGGCCTCCCAGGCACAGCTACGCCATATGTTGCTAATTGGGAATCTCCTCCCACTGTTTAATTTCAGTTGTCTAGGTTACTCATATATATATTATTTATTTTCTGTATTGCATAGCAAGTTCTTGTTATGTCTCTGCTGTTTTACATCCTGATGAAGAACCTTTGTAAAAGAGTGTATACTCAAAGGTTGTTTCTGAATATACAAATAAATAAATAAAACAGCAGCAGGACAGGTGCAGCTGTGCAGGTGCAGATGTGCAGATAGTGTAATCATATCCTTACTTGCCTGAGGGTCCCATCCATCCTTAGATCTGTATATATATGTTGCTGTTTCTATTTGCAAGGCAACAACAACCAAATTGTCAACATAACCTTCTCATTACCCCATGTTATGTACCCGGTACTGAAAATATTCAAATCCCCACCAAAATGTGATTCTGTGCCACCACAACATCATTTCACGCCACAGTCATGAAAAGACATTTTGGCCAAGATTTGAAAAAAGACAGTTGTCACATTCATGAGGTGATGTAAAGAAATGGCTATGTTGAAAAATTTTGGGTTAAAATATTTAAAATTAACAAAGTTACAAGGGAGTGTAGTAAAACGTCAATGTATGTGCAAGACTTTGCCATTTTTACATATTGTGACATCACATTTTTAACATAGCCTTGTTATGACTCCCTCTCATGAACAAGGGTGGTGAAAATGTTTAAATCCCACCTGAAATGTAATTTCAGTAAGTGACCTCGAAATTGCCATCTGGGCCTGATTTGCAGAATTTCACCACCATTGTTAATGAGGTGGGGTGTCAAAATGGCCATGTTCAAAATTTGGTGTAAAACTTGCAAAAATGACAGTGTTGTGCATTAAAGCTGAAAACCCCATTGAAATACATTGAACAACACTCATCTTACTTTCTCATATAGCAATCGGTGTTTCCAGCAGCAAGACTTATCTTCCATCAGAGAGTGGATCTTTACCCTGAAACCTGTTCAGGAGAGTGAAAGTATGTGGGGGGGGTGCAGGGTGATGGGTGCTGAGTAGAAGGTTGAGGTGGAGTGTTGGATTGGTGAAGGACCATTTTCTTTAACAGGTTATAAGAAAAAAAGACATTGAGGGTCTGTTTTCTTTATTTCAGAAAGGATGGCAATTAGTTGGGTGGGGGTGCCACTAGACATCGGGGAAATAAGAAATATGAATGGGGATGGTGATCGAAAGGTGAAAGGGGCTGCCACTAGACATCAGAGGAAAATACAGCAAGTATGGGGAGAGCATCAGAGGATGGAGGGTGCCACCAAACATTAGGGAAAAATTACATACTTATGGAAATGAGGATCAGAGAGTGGGCAGTGCCACTAGAGACCAGGGAAATATTAAACATAATGTGGATGGTGATCAGAGGGATGAGGGGATCCACTAGAAAACAAGGAAATATTTCATAATTACAGTGATGGCAACTGGTGGGTGGAGAGCACCATTAGATACCAGGGAATGATTAAATAATTACAGAGATGATGACAGAGGTTTGATAGCACCACTAGACACCAGGAAACAATTAAATAATTAAGGAGATTGTGATGAGAGGGTGGCAGGTACCAGTAGATACCAGGGAAAGATTACATAAATATGGGAATGGTGATTAGTACAAAAATTTTCATATGATATTTTCATTCATACAAAAATTTTTGTTCTGGAAGCGAGTCAAGAAAAAAGGATTTAAACTGTAAAAGAAAAGCAAAACTTTCCAGGTAATTTCTCCAACAGTTAAGTGCAGGATCCACTTAATGGAGTTCCAGTGAACAAGATAGATGTGTTTGTCTATCACCAGGATGTCATTTTTGTGGGTTTTGACTATTTTGTTTTTAGCAAAAAATGGAAATAAATATGGCGGCAAACAAAAAAGGATTTTACCCTCATGAAGAAAGAATTTCCCCCATATGAAAAAGGATTATTTTTTTCATTTCATACAGTGATTTTTGAAGTGCTTATCGAACATGCTCAGAACCCAAAATTTTAAAATGTAATAACTTTGGAAGGTATTAATATGTTTTCACTAAACCAGCAAGAGGCATTTCAGAGGGCTGTCCCCTTTACACTGAAAATTTCAGACCAAAATTCCAAACCATCTGGGATCTACAGTTGTCAGCAAAAATTATCAAAACAAAAAAAGAAAAAAAACTGAAAATTCACTTTTGGCACTATCCATAACTTGGAATCTTCATATCTGACCAGAACAAAGCTTGGCACCTCTAGAGATCTATCCAACAAGACCACATCTGCAACATTACATGCAACTCTGTTGAACAGTTGCAAAGTTATTAAAGTGTAAACATTGGGGTTTAACTTTAAACACCTTACTCAACCATAAATATAGTACCACTATCATGTCACTATAATATATAGATATAAAGAGATATATTTATTGTAAAAACAAAAAAACTTTGTTGATGCACTAGTTAGAGTTAAAACAAAAGAAAAAGGTAGGGAAATGTGACATTAGGGTTTCTAACACTAACACCCCACCCCCACCCTGCAGGCAGCAAACCAGGCATGGGGCATGCCCTGGGGTTCTCAAGCCTAACTCTCACCCCATTCTATCACTAAAGAAGCTGAGATATGTACAGTGTATGAGAATGGGGTGAACATTAGGCTTGAGAACCCAAGGCACACCACATGCCTGATTTGCTGCCTATGGGGGGGGGGGTTAGGGTTGGAAACCCTAATGACACATTTCCCTACTATTTTAGCTTTAACTCTAACTATTGCATTAATGAAGTTTTTTCTGCAATGAATTTCCTTACTCTTTTGAGATAGTGTAATTGTATCCTTATCCAAAATTATCACCCCCCTTCCTTCAGTGTCCTTCTTAGTGTTAAGAATTTCAAAACCAAGCCCTTTCCTAAATAATATCCCTGTTATATTTCTTCTAGCTGAGGGGTGTGAAGAAGCAGTCACCTGAGCCACACAGCTTTGTTTTAATTTATTATATTCAATATCTGATAAATGCATCTCTTGTAAAAAAAGCTATGTCACTATGGAGTCTGCAAAATTCACTTAACACCATTGCCTGCTTTACTACTGAATTGATACCCTTACTATGACTACTATGAAGTATAGGGCATAAGGGAGTAAAAAAAATCTAGAATTTCCCCCAAATAAGTGGACCATTATACCATCAAATAATTATTATAGTACAGTTTATCAAGTACATTTTGAAGTTATCAGAGTTGGTGATGTCAACCATATGTTGAGGTAATCTATTCCAAGCCATAACTGATCTAATGTTATAAAAATGATCTCTTCTTGAAGTATTGGCCTTAGGAATTTCTAATTTCTTATTGTGAGACCTAAGGTTGCATCTTGTTAAACTATATTTTAACTCACAGCATACATTAGATCTTGAGACTGTAAAAGTCTGAAAAGAAAAAGTAAATCACCCCATTGTCTTCTGGCCTCCAATGTGTGTAATCCTGTTATAGTTAATCTTTCCAGGTATGATTTATATTTTATGCATTGCACAGTTTTTGTGGCTACTCTTTGCACTCTTTCTTTTAACTTAATGTCTTTATTAAATAGAGTTGACCATAACTGAGAGCCATAATCTATTATTGGTCTTATGTAGCTTTTATATATTGGTATGAGAAATTGTGATTTGCACACAAAAGTCCATCTTACTTTAAAAATGAGATTCATGGCTGCCCTAAAGACCACTGTACAATGGTCAGTGAAAGTTTACTTATTATCTATTACAATACCAAGGTCCCTTTTATGAATAGAGTTTTTGATAAGTGTCTGATTAAGAATGTATGAATAATGCGGGTTATTTTTTCCAAAATGTAGCACTGCACATTTACTAGCATTTAGGTACATACCATTATCGGATGCCCAATTTTCTATTGTGCCCAAGTCATTTACTAGGGAAAGATGTTTATTAAATGAGTCATCAACTCCTCCTCATTTAGAGTCATCTGCAAATTTAACTATACTGCTAGAGATGTCACTCCCCAGGTCACTAACATACTGTATATTTTGAACAATATTGGTCCTAGCGCCGAGCCCTGTGGAACGCCACTACTAACATGACCAAGACTTGAAATTGTATTATTAAAAATGAACACATTGTTTCCTTTTATTCAGCCAGTCATAGATATACTTGACCAATACTTTACTGATACTGAGGATCAATAATTTGTTGGCTAATTTTAGATGGTCAACTTTATTGAAGGCTTTAGAAAAACCAAGTAGAATAACATCCATTGGTATTCCATTATCTAAATTTTTACTGATATTATTATAAAAATATAATAGATCTGTAGTACATGAGCTTTCCTTCTTGAAGTTATGTTGTATTTTATCTCCCTGACCAGTTGTTTGCAGAAAAAGTTCAACTCTAGTTTTAATCAGGCGTTCCATGGTTTTAAAACAATGTGAAGTAAGGCTAATCGGTCTATAGTTGTCTGTATTCCCACGACTAACTTTTTGGAAAATTGGGACAACAATTGCTAGTTTGCAGTCCTTAGGCACAATGCCTACCACCAAAGATAAATTAAATATTACTGACAAAGGATATGCCAAGTCTGTGGCCATTCTCTTGAGCATTAAGGGAGCTGTATTATCAGGTCCTGGACTAGATGAACTATGTATTTGGGAGAGGGCATCATAAACTTAATTTGTGGCAAAGGGTGCTTCAATTTGTTGATCTATATTATAGACCAGTAAATCTTGGGTTTTAGTGGGTTTTAACACTAAAGAATTAGATGTTGAGACTACTCATTATGCCCAGCAAAACCTCCCGTATGTTGGTTCTAAACAACTCACCATATAGAAAAAGGAGGGATATGTCTAATGTAGGAAAATGTGCCTTGCCTTCTAAACCAAGAACAATAAAACTGTAACCAATTTCAGAACCATAACTATGTACACTAACAGACAAAAAAAATATCCAGGTAGAACTTGATTTATCTACAACTCTACTCATTCACAGCTCATGCTAATCTATACTTAAAGGTGACTTAAAGGAAAGAAAAAGAAATGGAGCCAGTAAACCTAGGAGCTGATTCCTCTTCACCCCGGTCTTATATCTGTGCCTGGGCTATCCATTAAGATAAAAAAATAGAGTCTGACCCTTCTATTATAGAGGGTAATAAGTCAAACACTCACAAGCTCAAAAGAGACAGGTCTCTCAGTTATATTTATTTTTTTATTTAGTTTTTGTTGACCGGGTAAGTGCACTATAATGTTGAGTATCCCAAGACTCGGTCTGAAACCCCCAACCCATCTTTGTAACTGGATGGAGAGGTTGAAAAAACTAAATTAAATAGCATTTTCCCCTTAAGCCTGATCCACCAAGCGTAGCCCCCCCAGCTCATGGATAACAATACCCACAACCCATTGAGCAAATGAATGTCTCCCAAACTGGGAAACCCTGCCCCCCAGCCAATCCATAAAATACTGGCCTAGGGCACCCATATACTGCAGGCAGCAACTAATTGTGATATAGGTGCAGTAAGGGATGAGAGGCAAGTTGGACGACCCTGCCATCAGTAAGAGTGTGTGCCTTAACACAGAACAGCGGCAAGGAGAGTATTGGCCAAACTACTTTCATGGCAGAGTTGAACCTAAGGCAATCTGGTCGAATGTCCCAGAAAAAAACAGACACCCCAGCCCAGAGTGCTGTTACAATGTAGCTCCTCCCCCTATAAGACAACTTAAGCCTCTACCATTTCAAGATGTGGCACAAGCAGCAATGTTATTTGTATAGCCATTGTGATGACTCAGTATAAGAGGAATGGCTGTTCCAACCCCCCCGAGCACATATCATCATCAGACTACTGGGTCCCTTGACCCATGAATTAAATGAAGTGCTCCAGCTAGTGGCAGAATCCCCGGCCCCAAAGCCAGCCCCCTTGCCTTGGGTCACAGGACAGCATACAAACCAGAAGAGATTCATCCCGACGCATGGAGATCCACCTAGCCAACCCGAGCATTGGGCACATGCCAATCAGCGAATCTTTAAAAAAGTTAAAACTATGCCCCCTCCTTCCAGGACAGATCTTAGCATGTTTTTTTTTCAATTCTTTTTGTTGCCCCCGGCGCCGGAACTCTCTTAGACCTCTTCACTGGCCTGTGCCACTGTACCGCCCACTGTGATCCCCACCATCCTCAAGGTCATTACTTTCTCCCCAAGCCCCCGGAGGGGGACATAAGGCTCAAGGAGATTGAAGGGACAGTAGAAGAGCTCCAGTGTTGGGTGTGTGGTGGCATCGCTCTGGGAGAGCCGTTGCCTATCCAGGCTGGAGGGTTTTTTACATAGTGTTTATGCCCCCAATGTGGGATGTGCAATGCCACCAAGCCTTTGATGTGGGTGCTCCCACCCACGTCTGGAAGGCAGCTGCCCAAGGTCAACCCCTTGCTGCTAGCAAGCCCTCTGTGTGTAGCAGTGCCACCAGTCTCCACCAGGGGGGTTCTGCTGCACGGAGTTACCCATGGATCACTCCCCAAGACAGGAGAGCAATCCAACAGATGCTCGATCCTCTCTCTCCCCTACCGATCCCAGACGGTCCAAGCTCGTTCCTGAATCCAGGTTGCCGGCATGGCAGGCGGTGTGGCACCCAGTGCCTCAGCCCTCAGCACCACAGGGCCGGCCAGATCTTAACATGTTAAAACAAACAGGCAAGCAATAAGAAGTGCACTCACCCATGCAGACAAGAACAGTCTGACAAAAACTTAGGTTCACCAAATGCTTAGTTTATTTCAGCCATAAATAGATTAAAGCATAATCAGAGAAAGAAGGCAGCATCTCCACACCACCCTTCTTATGTTTCACCCCAGCACTTTGGGCTTCTTCAGAGAATGATTACAATTGATACAAGTGACTCTTTTATACCATGTGGTGCAAACAGCTGACACCCTTCACCAATCAAAAACATTTTGAGGTGATACTGAAAAAGCACATACGTAAAGTCCATATATAGAGTCAATCAACCTGTGCATAAGCATTTAAAATACATTCGTAGTGCACAAATTAATTTGATACAACCCCCTACATTAAAAATAGGGAAAGAAAAAATTCAAAACTCCAAATCCTTGTACTGTGGAGGGTGACACCACGGGTGATCTGTAAAAGAAAAAATAAAACATAAATCAACACCAAGAATATGTTAAAATAGAATAGGAGTGGTTTTGCCATAGCAAGATGTCAGAGCATGCCCAGTCATTATAGGAAGAATGTGTAACACATAGTCACTGAGTGGGTTGGGGGGGTTGTTGATTCTTTAAGTGTTTCAATATGTTGGTTCTAATTAATAACTGAAAAGCTATTTCTTTAGAAATGGGGCAATTTCAAACTTGCCATTAAGATCAGGTGGCTTAAGTTCTCCCAGTCTGTATATCCACTGTTTCTCTTTTGTATTAAACATGTTTTCCAAATCGCGCCCTCTCACATTTTTTGGTACAATATCAGTGCCTACAGTAGTCATCATATGCAGATTTGTTGACACTTGACTATTGATATGTGATGCCATAGCATATTCTGCATTACAGTTCCTTATAGCAAAGGCATGTTCATTAAGTCTGTATCTCAATTTTCTCTTTGTTCTTCCAAAATAAAATTTTCCACAGGTACGGTTGAGAAGGTACACCACAGCTTCGATTTCATATTTAATTCGTCCTATGATTTTTTTTTTTAATTTTTACGGTTTTGGCATTGACAAATGTTTCCCTGTTTTCAATAAGATGGCATGTTCTGCAAGTTCCACATAGTTTTGAGCCACATCTTACAGTGCTGATAGCACTTCTTATTTTTGTTTGATTGCTATTCAATCCCAGAACTGGAAAAATTAAAAAAAAAAAATCACAGGACAAATTAACTGTGAAACTGAAGCTGAGGTGTACCTTCACAAACGTGCCTGTGGCAAATTTTATGTTGGAAGAATGAAGAGGAAACTGAGATACAGACTTAATGAGCAGCTTGTGAGTTGAAACTTTGGTACCTCCTGTCACATAGCCATGTCAAGCAGCACTATGATCCAGGAGTATTTTGCAGAGCATACTGTGATTATTATTGATGAAGATTCATTACTCAGTTGGAAACAAAAGAGAAAAATATGGCCAGATCCAGCAAATCTTGCAATAATGTACCTCAGCTGTACATCTTCTAGCTTATATTCAGAATGCATAGTTAGTGCAGCTGGAGGAATAGTCACTGATCAAAGAATACTGCTAAGTCCTGCAAATGTGGAACAGCTTATATTTCTCAAACTGAATGTTAATTTACCACTAATTGTTCCAAGCACTGAATCATACTAATATATTAGAATATTGTAATCAACCATGCTACCTCTGAATTTTGCTATGACAATGTCTGATCTCTCCTGACTGCACTGTTTCCTTTGTCTATGACTAGTCCCTTTGTCTCAGGGACCATGCTTAGCAAGCCTCTTGTATAGACCACATTCCACCAAGTTGCTAATATATTTGTACCTATGTTACTATGTTTTTCCCCAACCCCACTTAGCTAACATTTTGTAAAGGCCTCTGATATCTGTTTACATGTCCACTCTGTACCTGCCTTAATGTATCTTGTTTTGTAACTGACGTGGAGCCTTTGGAAATTAGTCTATGACTCAAAGGTTTGTAATGCTGATATTCTTAATAAATAAATAAAATATACAATTATGACCCTGAACATGAATAACAGCCTGCAAATAGTGACACCAAATATGATGACTAGACTGTGTAAGAAAAGAAAATCCTGTCTGGTGTGGTGCACTGCCAAATTTGGTTAACATTGCAAACAGGCATGTTTGTCATTTTTATGTTTGCTTGCATGCATACACAAGAAACATGATGTGACAGCTTAGGAGAGAAGCAGGTTGTGGAGGCGTGGCACTGTTACAGCCAAGTGAGGCACTGCATTAGGGGGCTAGGCAATGGTGGACCAATGGAGGCACAGTGTGTATGATGACACTAGTCTCCAAAAGTACCCAAGTTGTAATAAGCTACCACCAATCAGAGGCTGCCTCGGCCATTGCAGCATCAGTCATTGTGCTGCAATGAGGGAGCGACCCATCATTGCAGGGTGGAATGTTAGCTAGCGTAATACTGTTTGTGAACATGGTGGGTGGCTTACCGCCATGTTCACAAACAATATTATGCTGCCCCCATGCTGGGGGGTGCCCAATCCCCCTTGGCAGCAAGTGCCCCCCAGATGGTCTTTGTTTGACAAAGAGAGCCCCAATCCCCACTGGTTTCAGTGCGTGAATGTCCACTGCTGTTCTTGTCTGACAACGGGACAGCCCACTCCCCATCGGCATGATGAACCCCCTCGTTTTCTTGTGTGCCGACGAGGATGCCCAGTCCTCATCGCCGTGATTCCCCCCCATTCTTGTTGTGCCGACGGGGGTGCCCAGTCCCAGCTGGCTACAGCTCCCCCTCAAAACAGTCCGTTGGTACACTGGGAACCCACCCCAGTGTGCCAAATGCCCCTGTGAAATAGAAAACTGTCCCACGTTGTCTTTTTTTTTTCCTGTGAAGAAAGAACAGTCCCTCGCGGTCTCCCAGACCCCCCTATCACAACCCATGCCGACCCACTGCGCACCCTGCCTCCACACACCCCCCTCACCCCATACTTACCTCTGGAGTCCAGCTCGATGATCTTCGGTAGACCGGGAACACGTCTGCACTCTTCAAAGCAGACCGCAAACTGAGGAAATGCCGCTAAGCTGCATAATAGGATAGATAGGGTTTTTTCAACTTTGCTGCATATCTCAGGTATTTTTTGGAATTTTTGGCACTAAATTTTCAACATGGGCTTTTTGGGACCCCTCCTCATGAGTTCTGTCTCTGTCATGGTGCAAATCAGGCCCGAAGGGTGATTTCGTGGCCACTGTGCAAAATCACCTTTCCGGATCGATTAACGAAATGATAGTGCCAGTGTTCATGAGGTGGGCTCTCAAAAAGCCTATGTTGCATTGCGCAGTTCCTACGCATGTTTGTAAGTTTGCCAATTTGTACCATTTGCACTCCAGATTTTCAACATTGCCACTCTGTCACACCTACTTATGAGCAGTATAGCTGTCATTTTTCATATCTCGCCCAAAATGTCTTTCCACTCATGTAGCGCAGAATGGCGGAGTCAGTGTGTGAAATCAATGTTTGGGACAGATTGAGAAAATCACAGTGACACTATTCATGAGCAGAGGTCTTACAATGGGCATGTTGAAAGTTTAGTAAAAAAATTCCTAAAAATGACTGTTTTATGAGCGTGTGTTGCGCAGTTCCTACACACACTCGTAAGTTCATGAATTTGTAACATTTGCACTCCAGATTTTCAACATTGTCATTTTATCACACCTACTTATGAGCAGTACAGCTGTCATTTTTCACATCTTGCCCAAAATGTGTTTCTGCGCATGTAGCGGATAATGGCGCATTCAGTGTGTGAAATCAATGTTTGGGACAGATTAAGAAAATCACAGTGACACTGTTCATGAGCAGAGGTCTTATAATGGGCATGTTGAAAATTTGGTGAAAAAATTTCTAAAAATGACTGCTTTACGAGTGTGCGTTGCGCAGCTCCTACACATGCTCGTAAGTGCACAAATTTTTCATATTTGCAGTCCCGATTTTCAACATTGCCATTTTACCACACTTCCTTATGAGCAGTACAGCTATCATTTTTCACATCTCGCCCAATATGTGTTTCCGTGCATGTAGCGCACAATGGTGCAGTCCATGTGCGAAATCAATGTTTGGGACAGATTAAGAAAATCACAGTGACACTGTTCATGAGCAGAGGTCTTAAAATGGCTATGTTGAAAATTTGGAGAAAACATTCCTAAAAATGACTGTTTTACGAACGTGCGTAGTGCAGGTCCTATGTACGCTCGTAAGTGCACAAATTTTTAATATAAGCACTCCAGATTTTCAACAATGCCATATTACCACACCTCCTTATTAGCAGTACAGCTTTAATTTTGCACATCTTGCCCGCAATATGTTTCTGCGCATGTAGTGCACAATGGCACAGTAGGTGTGCGAAATCAACGTTTGGGACACATTACGAAAATCACAGTGACACTGTTCATTAGCAGAGGTCCTAAAATGTCTATGTTTAAAGTTTGGTGAGAAATGTCCATAAAATGACTGTGCTATGAGTGAGTGTTGTGCAGTTTCTATTCACGCTCGTACCTACGCACATTTGCAATATTTTAACTCCAGATTGTCAACACTGTCATTTGTCCACACCTCCTTATGAGCAGTACAGCTGTCATTTTTCACATCCCTGCCCAAATGTGTTTTTGCACTTGTTGCACAGACTAGCACGGTTGTTGTGGGAAATCCATGTTCAGGACACATTAGAAAAATCACACTGACACTGTTCATTAGCAGAGGTCCTAAAATGGGTATGTTGAAAATTTGGTGACAAAAGTCCATAAAATGACAGTGTTAGGAGTGTGCATTGCGCAGTTTCCAAGCACGCTCGTAACCTCGCACATTTGCAATATTTTCACGCCATATTTTCAGCATTGCCATTTTTCAACACTTCCTTATGAACAACAGCTGCTGTCATTTTACACATCCTGGCCAAAATGTGTTTTCACACTTCCGGCACACAATAGCGCAGTCGCTGTGGGAAATCACTGTTTGGGACACATTACAAAAATCACAGTGACACTGTTCATTAGCAGAGGTCCTAAAATGCCTATGTTGAAAATTTGGTGATGAAAGTCCATAAAGTGACTGTGTTACGAGCATGCATTGAGCAGTTTCCAAGCACGCTTATAACTTTGCACATCTGTAATATTTTCACTCCAGATTTTCAAAATTGTCATTTTTCCACACCTCCTTATAAACAGTACAGCTGTCATTTTTCACATCCTGGTTGAAATGTGTTTTTGCAGTTCCGGCGTAGACTACCGTGGTTGCTGTGGTACATTAGTGTTCAGGACACAGTAACAGAATCACAGTGACGCTGTTCGTGAGCACAGGTTGTTAAATGCCTATGGTGAAAATCTGGTGATGAAACTCCTTAAAATGACTGTGTTATGTGCATGCGTTGTGCGGCTTCCATGTATGCTCAGAACTGCAAGCATTGTTACTATTCCCACCACACATTTTCAACATTGCCATCTCTTCATACCTCCCTGTGGATGGTACAGCTGTCATTCTTCACATCCTGCCTGATCTGTGTTTTCATACATGTGGTGCACAATGGCACTGTCACTGTTGGAAGTCACTTTTCATGACACATTGAGAAAATCACACTGCCACTGTTCATGAGAAGAGGCCCCAAATGCTTTCATGAGGTGGGCTCACAAAAAGGCCATGTTCAAAATTTGTACTGTGAATACCAACAAATGCCTGCGGCATTAGGGTTTCTAACCATAATGTCCTACACTGTACAGACAGACAGGCATCAGGGTGTGTCTTTGGATTGCCGACTGTACTGCTCATGCCATCCCATCCCCACCCCCCTGCCACTGACAGGCATCTAAGTGTACCTTGGACTCTCTGTCCCAAGACTTCACATCACTCTCCTATGCTGCACCCATTTCAACGTATGTCCTTTTGGAATGGGCTGACTGTAAAGCCAAACACCCTAAAGCACAGGTCAACACGTGTCGCTGTCTGCAGAATAGGGTGAGGTGACATGACTTGACCGTCATGGGTGACGACCCAAAAACTTACCCCACATCCTGTCCATCTCTACAGCATGGAGGTGCAGTTCATGTCAAGTTCACTACTTCACTGCCATTCCTATTCTGCATTGGTCTAACTCCTGCATTTCTAATGCTAATACCAGCAAGCAAACATTCGGCATTGACAAATGCTTGTTCTAAGTTCTGACTGTTTTGGTACCATTATCTTGCATTCACTTTATTTTTTACAGTTTCTTGTCAAATGTATTCATTGACATACTGTTTCAGTCCTGCTCTATATGACTGAGCTCTGCACAAATTCTGGAAGGCATGTTGCTTATAAGCTTTATATCAGAATTGCTGCTACAGTTTCCATTGTCCCGGATTCCCCCCTTTTCCCTCACAAAAACACAGAGACCATTGTTTGTTATTGTGCTCAGATTGGCAATTAATTTATTTATCTTCATAAATCCATATTCCATTTTCCATTTCTTTATTATCATATTTCCATAATTTCCATTTATTTCCATCCATATATCACTCTCTGATTATCCGTCCCCCAGGCGAAACCCTGGGTGCCTTCTTCTTCTCATTTTCTTTTAGGTAACATTGGAAACCGAGACCGCTCTCTCCTTTGTCTTCTTCTTCCTCCTCTTGTGCTATTCCTTTTTTTCCCCCCTCCTATCCTCCCCCCCTTTTCCCCCTGCCATCCACCTTTGGCAGTCCACGACCATATTATCACCTGCCATCCACCTTTGGCAGTCCGTAACCATATTATCCTCTGCCATCCACCTTTGGCAGTCCACTGTCCTACTGGACGCATCTGTCATCCACCTTGACAGACCCACCATACAGCCCCAAATTGACTGTCTTTCCCTCGTCCTCCATCTAGTAGGGTGGGTGGGAGGAATCAAAATTCCAGCAAAAAGAGGCTGAGGCCCCCTTGTGCTGTCCTTTATGTACCTCCCTTCTCCCCTTCCCTTCCTTCTCCCTTCCCCTTCTGAGCACAACCATTCCCTAAAGGAGGGAAGGGGTGCATCAGGACAACATGGTCTGCCCCTTAAAGGGCAAACTCCATTGTCCCGGATTCCCCCCTTTTCCTTTGCAAAAACACAGAGACCATTGTTTGTTGTTGTGCTCAGATTGGCAATTAATTTATTTATATTCATAATACCATATTCCATTTTCCATTTCTTTATTATCATATTTCCATAATTTCCATTTATTTCCATCCATATATCACTCTCTGATTATCCATCCCCCATGTGAAAACCTGGGTGCCTTCTTCTCCTTTTCTGTTAGGTAACGGTGAAAACCGAGACCGCTCTCTCCTTCGTCTTCTTCCTCCTCTTGTGTTATTCCTTTTTTCTTCCCCCCTCCCATCCTCCCTCCCCTTTTTCCCCACTAGCCAGTCTCCAGCTTGCGCTGGATGACTGGCTTCCTCCAACTTAGGGTATCACTCTCCCTTACCTCAGGGATGAAACTACCCTCCTTTCTCCTCTTTTTTTTTTTATTCACCAGCTTTTGTCTGTTTTCTCCATTCCTCTATGAAACCCATTGTTCCTGTGTTAAACATGTCTATTGATATATCTGACAAATGCACCCCATCTGACCTGTAGAAGTCATCCACCCATTCCTCTACTCCCCGCAGTATCACCTGTCCTCCCATCTGCCTTATCAATGTCCCTACCCATCTATTCATCTTCCTCCTGGCCCTCTCCACCACCCTGTGGCTGTGTTCCCATCGCCATACCCTTCGTGGAATCATATCCGACCAGGCAAGGCATACCCTAGGCCACCACTGTCTTATTGCCATTAGGTCCCTCTTTATCTGTAAATATGTGTGCACCCATGGTCTGCCTGCCAGGTCGTTGCCCCCTAGGTGCATAATGATTAGGTCTGGACTTGGCCGATGTCCTTTGAGTTCTTTCAAAGCGGGCAGAAGCTGTGCCCATCTCATCCCCCATAGGCCGTGCCATACCAACCTACACTGTCTTGCATCTTGGTACAATTGTTTTCCCCCAGCTTTTTTCTCTGCTCTCTTACCAGCCCAGTAAATATAGGAATGGCCGCAGATCTAGACTTCTGTGCTCCTCCCTCTACCTATGGGGTAGAAATAAAATTCATTAATTTACATACACTCTCAGTGCTGTCATTGTATTATCCCTCCCACCTTATTATTATCCTTCCCCCTTTTTTTTCTTATACCAGGGCTCTGATGTACCTTTTGTAACTGGCTGACCACCAGCGCCCTTTCTCCAAAATGCCCTTCACGGGTTCACCCTTCGCTGCCCACTGTGAGGCGGCCCCCAATCCATAGGGAATGGGATGAGTAATTAGCTGGGTCTTCCCCCAGAAAACCCATGCCCTTTTTCAGCACTGCTGTAATTTGACAGCCGGTGACCCTTTTTCCATCACCATGCACAAATAGCTTCCCTGTCCTGGTTAC
Organism: Neoceratodus forsteri; assembly: GCA_016271365.2. NCBI lineage: Eukaryota > Metazoa > Chordata > Ceratodontiformes > Ceratodontidae > Neoceratodus > Neoceratodus forsteri. The sequence goes on from CM057453.1 coordinate 85,325,427, forward strand.
CTGCTCTGCTGCGAAAACCCACAGGGCCTGCACTGGGCATATCGCAATCTCTGACTGCCCTCTCAGCGTTATCATGCACCCTTGCCCTTTTTGGTCAGTCTTTGACCTTCTTAGCTTGATCCATATTTCTCTTGTCCCCCAACTCACATCTTCCCATTCCATACCTCCTTCCTTGTCATCTTTCCCATGGCCTACCACCTCACTCACTCTCATAGCCCCAGTGAACATTATCACATAAATTGTGTGAAATAGCTGGGCTTCCTCCTTTGATTTGCATATTGGGGGGAGCACCTCTTTTAGCTTTATTAGCCACTGCTCCCCTATTGGCCTCCTATTATCCCCTGACCCTCTTTTCAACCTGCCCCAGCCCTGCATCATCCTTCTGATGAGCATTGATTTTGTTGGGTCACTACATCCTTTCAGGCTGCAGATCACACTGATCCCTGCCAGATAAACTCCCATTGTGGCTTGTGCAGTCCCTTTCTGCCATTGTTCCACCATGATCATTCCCGACTGTTCCTCCGAGAGTGGCCCACTTACCTCCATCTGGTGTTCTGCCCTGAATTTTTAAAACCCTCCAGGCCCCGTTGTAGGCCCTCAGAGTCCGAGGCGCCCATGAGCTGCAAAACAGCAGTTCTGCTCCTTCTTGCCAACGTCCCATATGTTTGTTGGTATGGGTGTTTTTTGTTCTTCCGCTGCTGGTGCCAGCTCCTGGAAATGGTCCAGCTGCAGATGGGAAAGGCTGTCAGCCAGGGTATTGTGTACCCCTTCTATGTGTTTTGCTCTGAAAGACATGTTCAGCTGCAAAGCCCTTAAAACTAACTGTTGTACTACCTGTATGACTGTATCCGATTTTGCTCCCCTATTGTTTAGTGCATGAACCACCGCCCTATTGTCACACCAAAATGTCACCTTCTGATCCCTTAATTCCTCCCCCCAAACCGAGGTACATGCCCATATGGGCATGATCTCCAGTAATGTTATATCTCTCACTTTCCCGTCCTTCACCCAACTGACTGGCCATGGTTCTGCAAATCACATGCCCCTTAGGTAACCCCCATGCCTATTCCTCCTGCTGCATCTGAGTAGCGATCAAGGTCTGTGTTGTACAGCCACTCCTCCTGCCAGAACGAACAACCATTATACTCCTCCAGGAATTGTTCCCATATACTAAAATCCTCCCTGACACCTCGTGTCAGATCAATATAGTAATGTGGTCTGATAACCCCTGCTGTAGCTCTGGTGAACCTCCTTGTGGATGCCCTCCCTGGTCCTATGGCCCTGCATGCGAAGTTCAGGTGCCCCAGTACCTGCTGAACCAGTTTTAGTTGTACCCGTCTCCTGCTGGCATGTGCCAGTATTAGTTCCTTCAACCTCTTTTGCTTTTTGTCCATTAGCCCTAAACACTTAGCTCATGACATCTATCTCTATCAGGAATTGCATAACCTTGTTGGGCCCCTCTGTTTTGTCTGGTGCCAATGGGACTCCCAGCTCTTTACACAATTCCTGAAACTTACCCAGCATTCTCTGTGTCTCTCTTTCTCCTTTCCCAATGAGGAGAAAATCATCCAGGTAATGGACGACTGACCTATAATCCATCCTTTCTTCAAATATCCACTGCAAATATGTACTGAATGCCTCAAATGTGGCACATGCTGTGGAACACCCCATTGGCATTGCTTTGTCAAAATAATACTGTCCTTCACTCTTAAAACCCAACAGGTGCCAGTCTTCTGTCCTCACTGGAAGCAGTCTGAAAGCGGACTCGATGTCCGTCTTTGCCATCCACGCATCACCTGTGGCACGGATTATCCGTACTACGTCCTCTAGAGTCACGTATGTCACCCTAGTATGCTCCTCACTGATGAAGTCATTCACCGACTCCCCTTCTGGGTAGGACAGGTGATGGATCACCCTGAATTCCTCTTCTTGTTTCTTAGGTACCAAACCCAAAGGCGATATTCACATGTTTTCCAATGGGGGGTGCTAAATGGGCCCTCTACCCTGCCTGCTACTTTTTCTTTCTCAATCTTCAGTCTTAGCATTTCCTCTTTCCCTTTCACAGACCCCAGGTTGCTCGCCTCCCTTGCTTGCCTGGACCCCCCAGACTGCAATGAAAACCCTGTGCTAAAACCCTCTAAAATCATGTCCCGCACGCTCCTGTCAGGATATCTATCCAGGCAAACTGTCCATGCTGATAGGTTGATGGGGGATCTGGCCATGTCAAATTGTTCCTTGTTGCACCACCTGCCCCCATTCACTGGCCCTTCCCTTCCTTCCTGTCTGACCTTCCTTACTTCACTGGTTCTGGCCTCTCTACCCCATTGCCCTGCCCTCCCTCCCTTGTTCCATGTTTGTCCTTTAAACCCCTGGCCATCTCAGAAAAGCTACTGGCCTGACCCTTGCCCCCCCAGCCCTTGTGTTCCCTGTGTCCATGCTGTCCTGCACTTGCTTGCCAGGTGTACCCCTCCGCATTTTGATCAGACATGTCGAAAACGACACTGAGGAAACGAGCATAAAGCCCTGTTATAAGCCCAGCAGCATCTCTGTGGCATAAAAACCTTTTTGCTCCACCCACCCTCGGGTGTAGACTGATCTGTTACATAATCCGTCCATAAATCTATTTGCTTGGTGTTCCATCTTACATCCCCGAATGTTGCCATTCTCTGTCAAAAACATTCATCTTAGTATATCCATCCCACCCGCCCTTTGCTTTTGCTCTCTGTATTATTAATGAATAGGTAATGAGTGGGATGCCTAGTTCTGGCCTCTTTTCCAGAACAATGGCTGAAAAAATGGCAAGACCTAGAAACCACCCATCTCAAGTCTTTCCTTTTGTGAACTTGTCGTCCTCTTTTTTCCCTAAGAGCATTATGGCCACTGCCATCTCATTCTTACTTATGCTCTCAGTTTCTTCATATCTGGCAGCTGCCTCCTGACTCACCAAAGCAAATATATCCACATATTCTCCTTTCCATATTTTTTCTTTCGTGGCCAGTGGCACATGTTCGCCTAATCTCATCCCAGGTGCACCTACCTCTCTTGTACCTCTTCCCTCTCTTTCCGTTCCCTTTACAGTATCTCCTGCTACTTCCTTTCCTGTCCTAATTTCCGCCAGAATGGATTCCATCTGTCCTAGCCCTCCTGTCCCCAGTGCCACCACGATTTGCCCTATATACTCTTTTATACTATCCCCAACTGTGTTGGATGTGTTACCTGTAACCTCCTCCTGGCCACGCTGCCTGGAGTCCTTGAAAGGTCCCCTTGCTTCTTCTTGTGATTGAAGTGGAGGTGGAGGGTGAGCTACTGGGATCCGCGGGACAGACCCCCTGTTCTGGGCTTCATGTCCGGGTTCCACCGGGGAGGTTCCCTTTGATCTGGGGTGGGTACTGGCATCACCAGGTCCACCGGCCGTGTGGGTACTGGGGTGACAGCCTTGGTGGGCCCCGCCACTGCCGGTGCTACCTTAGCGGGGCTGTGTAGCCCTTTGGCTGGCCTCTTCCCATTGCCACCTTTTTCGGTACCCGCTTTTCTCTTCTCCCCGGGCCTCCTCGGTTCTTCCCCCTCCACCAGTTCCCACATTTTGTTTGCTTTTTCTGCCAGGTCAATAATAGCCTTGTAGGCGTCCTCCTTCGATGGCTTGCTCTTCTTGGGCGCCATGTCTGTCTTATCTGCTCTGTGAAGACAACTATAGAAAAATGAGAACAGGGTTATTCATATGTCTGTATCTCCAGTACGCATTTCTCCTGTCTGTCGCGCCAACCACCATGCCAACCCCAACCGGGGCCACCCATAAAAGGACCCCGCTTTTCACCTGGCAGGACGCCCTTTTCTCGCATGGGTCCCCCCTCCCTGTGACCTCCTCTTTATGTGGAATTAGTGTCCTGTGACACCACCTGCGAGGTCCCTTCTCCCCTGCCATCTAATGGAGACCGCAACCGTCCGCTGCCCCCCCAACAAAACCACCTCTCGCCTGGCAATGCCAGCTCATATTCTCCCCGGTATGTCCTTCCAGGAGCAAAAACTTGGTGGCAGACACCCGATTCTTCTCTCCCACACCACAGCTGATGCGCTTGCACAGATATGCAGGCCCCACCCAGTAACAACCCCATGCTTTCAAAGGGCATAAACCCCCATAGCGCCCTTCCACATGGCGTGCTATGTCGCGCCATTTGCCCAAAAAATGCGGTCTCGCTCCCATCCCCATCGGGGCCTCTATAGGCCTCATATTAGACACCCTGAGGAAAAACAAGTCCCAACCTGTCACCTGTAACCAAACCAAACTGGTAAAGAACCATCCTCTGCATGCCTACTCCAAAACCTTGGGCCTTACGGCCCAACAGGTAGCGACAGTAACCACCCCGCCAGGCATTCCGCTTAACAAGGTCTCACCATGACCACCACAACACCCCCCCATGCCAGCAAGCCATAGTCCCGGTTTGCCCCCAATAAAGTGCGACACCCCGCCATGGGCCCCCGGGTCGCCCCCTCTCTCCCTCTCCTCGAAGTCCCCTCCCAGACTACCCACTTCCCCTGGGATACATGTCAGCCTGCCTACTAAGGCAGCCCTAAACTGGCCAAAGCAGGAGGCCACCTTCAAGCCTGTGAGCACGCGGCGTGTGATGTCCGCCATGTATTCTGAAAACGCTGATCTCCTCGCTTCTCCCAGGGCCCTTCCAGGCCTACTATTTCATAGAGCACTGGCTTCCACGAGCCTGAAAAAGGGCCACCTTGAGTGTGAGCACTGCACAGTGTGTGACGTCACACCGCAAGGCCTCTAATTGCACTCTCGCTCGCTTTTCCCCAAAGGCCTCTTCAGGCCTGCTACTCATAAAGCACTGGCTTCCCACTCAGCCCAGAACAACAAAAAAGGGGAGGGGCCACTTCCGGTCTAGCTTTTCTGCAGCGGCATGTGGCCCCGTCATGCCACGGTGGCCTCGAGACCACGATCCCGCTCGCTTCTTTCCCCCAAAGCCTCTTCCAGGCCTGCTACTTCAGAGAGCACTAGATATATAGGGCTATTCCTCCACTTCTTTTATCTGTTCTTCTGTGATGGAATAGGCCATAGCCCAAACAAAGGGCCACCTTGAGCGTGAGCACTGCGCGGCGTGTGACGTCACGCCATGTGGCCTCTAATCGCACTCTCGCTCGCTTTTCCCCCAAGGCCTCTTCCAGGCCTGCTACTCCATAAAGCACTGGCTTCACTCAGCCCAAAACAACCCAAAAAAAAAAAAGGCAGCCACCCTCAGCGCGAGGACCACGCGGCGTGTGACGTTACGCCACGTGGCCTCAAAACGCAATTTTGCTCACTTTCCCAGGTACTCTTCCAGGCCTGGTACTCCAAAAAGCACCGGTTTCCACTCGCTCCTTCCCCTTTTAAATGACCAGAGCCTGAGCAACTCCAGTGATTACTCCCTCTTGCATCCCTCTTCTGATGCGATCTCTCAGTAACTCTTAACATGCCTGCCCCGCCCTCTTCATAAACACGCTAACCACGTTTTCATGGCTGTACTGTGCTATTTCAAACAAACTGGCTCTTAAAACAATTGCTGTCTTGCCCTGTCCTCTAACAATATTCCATACTCCAAACTAAATGCTGCAATGGTTATTATTTTTAAATAAAACAACTTCGCTTTTGCTTTTTTTTTTTTAAATCCGTTATCGTAACATTACCTTCTTCCCTTTTGTGACAAAACCTAAAAATTTTATTGCCAATCTGATGTGCTGCAGTTGATGTGAAATCAAAATTCCAGCAAAAAGTGGCTGAGGACCCCTTGTGCTGTCCTTTATGTACCTCCCTTCTCCCTTCCCCTTCCTGCTACCTGCCCCATTATCCTGCTCTTGGCCCCTCCCCTTCCTTCTCCCTTCCCCTTCTGAGCACAACCATTCCCTAAAGGAGGGAAGGGGTGCACCAGGACAACATGGTCTGCCCCTTAAAGGGCAAACTCCATTAGCACCACTTTCCCTAATTGTGCTGTCATTCTCCTTAGACACGCACTACTGACAACATTCTCCATCACCTCTGCTGCCTTGCCAGTCACGAGTGCCCCAGTGCTCTTAGTCTTGTTAATCATTAATTTTTGATGTTTTGTACTTCAGCAATGCCTGCCATGGGTATAATTCTTGAAAAAAGCAGCAGGCTCATTCAGTGCAGCTCCACCTGTCCTACCTGTTAACATTGTAAGCAATCACAATAATCCAGGAGTATTTGCACACTATACTATGATTTGTTTTAAGGAAGATCCATTACTGTTTTGGAAGTAAAATAGAAATACATGTCCAGATCTAGCAAATATTTCAATAATGTACTTGAGCTGTCCACATTTTATGCATCTATTCATAACACATAAGTGCAGCTGAAGGAGTAGTCAGTCACTGGCCAAAGAACACTCCTTAGTCCTTCAAATGGGACATGGAATAGCTTACATGTCTCAGAATGAATGATTACAATTTCCAACTGATCATACTAACCTCTGAGTGATGTGATTCTAACCCTGAACATGAATGACAGACTGCAAAAAGTGATACAGAATATTATGACTAGGTTGTGTGCAGAAAGAGAATCATGGGCCCAGTTCTAGAAGGGTTATGCCTGGTGTAACTGCAGTTGCGCCAAGTAGAATGGCTCATGTAGCAACTTACTCTGGCTGTTGCGACATGCGTGATTCTACATAGTGGCCTGCGACATGGCGCAGGACGCTTGAGCCAAACAGCAGTTATGCCACATTTTCCCCCTGTGACATGGCACTAGGGGGTTTACAGCAGTAGTTACACCCCATTCTAGAAGGGCAGCCATAAAGTGCCCACATCAGGATTCTACAAGAACCCTCAGAGGAGATCTAGCAACATAAGTTATACCAGCATTTAGCTGGTATAACTTACGGATGCCCCCAGGGGTTCTGTAGACCTGTCGGCTGTCCAGCAGACAGTGCACAGTTTCCATTCCCCTCATGCCCAGCACACCCCAGTGGGCCCCCACATGGCTACCCATACCCCCAGCCCCCCGAAACAGCCAGACGGCGACTGAGTGCAGTATGAGCGCTACTGCACTCAGTTGGTGGCTGGCCATGGAGGTGAGAGGTAGGCTGTGCCAGTCACCGGCTGGGGACAGGTGGGGGGTTGCTGGGTGGGCTGGCATGGCTGGGTGGGGGGCCACTAGACCACCAGAGAAAAGGGGATTCTTGTTATTGTTTATGTACAGTTTGGGGGCACTAGACTACCAGGGAACAGTGGATTCTCATTATTGTTTATGTGCAGTTTGGGGGGGCACTAGACTACCAGGGAAATGGGGATTCTCGTTATTGTTTATGTCCAGTCTGGGTGGCTACCAGACTACCAGGGAAACGGTGATCTATATTTTAATAAACAGTTCGGAGGGGCTGCTAGACTACCAGGGATATGGAACTGTATATTTAATATTTAACAGTTAGGGGGCCTCTAGACCACCAGGGATGCCTGGGTATCTGCCGCATTTATGGCTGGTGACTAGGGGTCAGGGCATGGGTGGGGGGTTACCCGTACCACTCCGCTGTTGTGGCTTGCAACATGCTCACCAGATATGCCTGCAGTTTGGCGTATCTGGCCACATGTCGCAAGTCACAGGACTTAGCTGTGAAGGCCCTGCCCCTACTAGAATTGGGCGCAGGGTCAATGTCACAGGCGCGGGTGGCACAAGTTTCGTTTGGCAGTGACTTGTGCTGCCCTTCTAGACTTGGGACCCATGTCTGGACTGGCATTATCCCAAATTTTGTTAAGAAAACAATCTCACTGCAGCTGCCCCAATGGTCTTGCAGTAGCACATCATGCAGCTGTGCAAATGACCTAGGTTTGTGAGCAAACCCAGTAATATTGAAACTAAAGTTGCCACTCAGCACTGTGTATTTTGGCCAGGGAGTGCTGGTGGTGGGTTCCATCATCACAGTGATCCCTGTGCCTGGACCATAAAGCTTGTTTCTGCTGCAGTGGGAAGCTGTGTGTACCCAGTCTACAAATGCATCACTCATGCCAGAGAAGTGAGGGAGAAAATGTATGGAAAGAACTCAGTAGCTATCTAGATAGTGGCCAGGGGACCCCCTAGGCCTGAGCAGGATACATCCCTGCAATGACTGACAACCTACTGGGGAGAACAAACACTATGGACAATCAAACATCTCTCTATCAGCAGTTGCAATTTGCAGCTGTCCCTCTGAAATCCATTCATGGCTAGGTAAGGGTACAGATCATTTTTGGAAACAGCAACAGGCTTGCTCAGCACACATTTGCTTCTCCCATCTGACTGTCTCATGTCACATAATGGACCAAAGGCTGATGATTTATAGAGCCATGAAAGGCTTTTTCACTAAGTTCTGAAGTGAGTCGAGCTGGCTAACTAAGCTGAATTAATGTCAGGGATGTGTGTAACAGTGGCACTAAGATGAATTCTTTATAGAGCCATACAAAACTGTTTCTCTAAGTGCTGAGAAGAGCTGAACTGATAACACGAAATTTTTTTAAAGGAAATGACTATGATGATATAATAGGCTTCCAAACCCATTATTCTAATGTGGAGATAGTACATTTAATTAAAAGAAAAACTTATTACAGTGTCCTGTAAGGGAGGGAAGGAATCATAAATCTAGCCAAACAGCTGGCCAGTCAATCCCTTCCACTTTCTGGTCTGGTGCCCCTCCCCCACACTCACACATTTTGTGATGTCTTACCAGGGAGATCATGGGGGTGTGCTTAACTGAAGTCAATGGGTGAGGTTTTCAAAATGATATTATGCATGATAAGCTACCTTTGATAAAAATGAAAGCCACTGCTAAAAAAATAGGGCCCCTATTAGTTGAATGGTGGCTTTCATTTTAATCAAAGGTAGCTTAAACATGCATGATGTAATTTTGGAAACCTTCTCTACAGATTTCAATGTGGCACACACTCATGCACTTCCTGGCAAAACATCACAAAATATCTGAGCTTGGGGGCATGGGTGGCAGACTGGCAACTGGAAGGAATCAACTGGCTGGCAGTTCAGTCAGATTTATGATCCCTTCCCTCCCTTAGCGGACACTATGAAAAGTTGTTTTGTTGCCACAAACAAACTATCATCACATTAGGTTAAGGGGATATGAAGCCCAAAACAGAAATTAAAAATTTCATCAACTTACTTTAATAATGATGGTGATACACACAAACAATAGTACTGAGAGGGGAATAAATCACAGCTGTAACAAGACTCATTAGTCATGTCATGTGTGAATGCTGGACTCAGTAAGTATTTTTTATTTGTTAATTGTTTAGGCCAGGAGGACAGTGAATAAAAGTCAAGGGGGAATTTATTTTTTGGGGCATGTGGGTGACTTTACTTTCTTATCTTATACATCATAAAAAGCAATAAATGATGCCTGCTGCAGTCTGTCTCTTTTATGTATGTATGTACAGTATGTAGATAAATATATATTATAGTGGCGCGGTAGGCTTGAGCAGGCACTTTAATGTTAAATCTCAAATTTTGCACTTTAATAACGTTGCAACCATTCAACAGATTTGCACAAAATTTTGCATGCACTGTCTTGTGGGGTAGGTTTCTTGACATGACAAGTTTCGTTCTGGTTGGATTTACAGATTTTGAGATCCAGATAGTGAAAAAAACTGAAAATGTGCCACTTTTTGCAGTGTTTTTCTCATCACGCTGTGCACAGATGGTGTTGAATGTTGGTCTGATATTTTTATGATAGCAAGAGCATGGGTCACAGAGCAGGTCAGCATTTAGTTGGTGCAAAAATATTCATCTGTTCCAAAGTTATAGCATTTTTAAGGTACATTTATTTTCAATGGGATTTTTTTTCTCAGGATAGCTGCATGGAATGAAAAAAGGATCTCTTTTTTTTTGAGGGGCCAATCCTTGTTTGTCAGGAGCCAATCCTTGTTCACCAGAAAAAAATCCTTTTTCATGTGCCACCATCTTGTTTTTAATATTGCCTCAAAAAACTGTCATAACTCTAGCCAGGGATGTCTGTTGCAGACATCAAGGTATTTTTTTTTTCTCATTTGGAGTTAATGAGCTGTTATGTGTGGTTTGTGGCATTTCTGTGTCCCTAGAATTATTTTTTTTAACTATTTAAATCCTTCTTCATCATTTGCTAACTTTCTTTTTCCCCATTCTTTGTTCGTCATGTCAAAAAAGGAAATCGTCTGGCAAAAAAGGATTTACCATTTTACCGACCAGATATCCCCTTTTGACAACCAGATGGCCCTGCGGTAATTCTTGTTCACCAGCCAATTTCCTTTTCACCATGATGAATAGGGATGACAAAAAAGGAATTCTACTGGCAAAAAAGGATTACCGTCAGGATCAGCTGGTCGGCAAAACGGACATGTGGTCAGCAAATTGGGAAATCCTTTTTCACCCACTGATTTCCTTTTTCACCATGATGAATAGGGGTGGCGAGAAAGGAATGTGAGTAATGAAAAAGGATTCTTCCACAGCCATCTGGTCATGGAGACATCTGTTTGGCGAAATTAATCCTTTTTCACCTGACAGAATCCTTTTCTGCCATGAGAGTAAAGGATTGGTGGAAAAGGATTGCTGTCTACAAAAAAGGATTTTTCTTTTTAGTTTTTTAATGGGTTCCTCTATAAACCCATCCAAAAATCCCTGGTGTTTAGTGGCAGCCCCGCACCTTGTATATTGTTGTATATTTGTTATATCTTCCCATTTGTTTTATTATTTTTTTTATTCTTTTATTGTTTTGTAAGCCTCTACCCATTTTTGTTTCGGTGGGGGGGCTTACTTGACTCCTGGATTTGTCTCTGGTGTCTAGTGTTCACCCTCACCCTCCAATTCTTGTATATTTCATATTGCTGGTTTAGTGGTATCCTCCCATCCTTCCTTTTCTTATTTCCTGTCTGAAAATAAGAAACCAGTCCCTCAATGCCTTAGCATGTACATTTTTAAACCTGTAAAAAATAAGTCCATCTCCGATCATGCCCACACTCCCCACCTGACCAGACACTGTACACTCCCCTCTTCACACCCCCATGTTGTACCCACAGATCGCCACTCACCTATGGAGGTCCCAGGTTCAAGATCCACTCCGGCTGGTACTGGTGATTACAATATGAGAAACTAAGGTAAATGCACTTCAATGCATTTCAATGGGGGGGTCAACATTTATGTTTAACTCAGCCGTTTTTGTCATTTTGACCCTACATTTTCAACTTGGCCTTTTGGAGACCCCATCTCATGAACAATATGACTGTCATAGGCAACTCCCACTGGAAAGGTGATTTCATGGTCAGTTGGTGAATCACCTTTCTGGTTGGATTTGTGTATCAGCAGTACTAGTTGGGTCATAAGAAGGCTATGTTGAAAATGTGTGGTCAAAATATGAAAAAAAGATGGCATTATGAGCATTAATCTTAATTTCATTACACATGCTCATAACCTTGGATATTTTTAATATTTTTATCCCATATTTTCAGCATAGCCTTGATATTACGCCACCTCACATATGTGACAGCTGTCATTTTTCAAATCCTGGCCAAAATGAGTTTTTGCACTTGTGGCACAGAATGGCATTGTAGTTGTACAGAATTATGTTTTGGCAGAGATTTGAAAATTTTCTGTACTGGATACATGTGGTGAGATCATAAGAAGACTATGTTGATGATTTGGGGTCAAAATTATAAAAAATGACATAGTTATGACTATTTGTCACAATCTCACTATGCCTGCTCATAACGTTAAGAATCTTAAATATTTGAAGCCCAAATTATCAACATAGACTTCTTATTACACCACCTCATGTATGTCACAGCTGTCATTTTTCAAACCTTGTCTGAAATGTGTTTTTGCACCTGTGCTGTGGATTGGAGTTGCGCTTGTGCAGAGTTACATTTTGACAGTGATTGAAAACGTTTCTGCACTGGGTACATGAAGTGGGCTAATAATATGACTATGGTGACAATTTCTTAACTGTTGTACTATAGTTATCTTGTACCTTAATTTTGTTCCTGGCCTTGTTTTTTATGCTACAGCTTGCCTGAAATGTAATCATCTGCATGTATCTTTTATTCCTACGTTTGATTAATTTGTGATCTTATATACTGTAACCTGTTATCTCAACTGTCTTGTTTTTAACCCTCCCGGGTTGTGCCTGAAAATAGTCATTGCTATGGCTAGTGCACCCTACCCGGTCATCAAAAACTAAATAAATAAAAAAAAATAACTGGAAGCACAGGTGCCAGAGGTCCCTATGCTTCCACAGCTAGATACATATAGGCATCTATGGAGGGACGGGACAGCAGGGTCCAAAGGAACCTGGGCTCCCACAGTAAAATAAGCATACTATTATACTATCTCAAAAAGTAAGGAAATCAATTGCAAAAAAATGTCATTAATGCATCAGTTAGGTTTAAAGCAACAAAAGTAGGGAAATGTGACATTAGGGTTTCCAACTGTGCACCCCATGCCCCACCCTGCACAGACCTACAGGCGGGTGGGAGGGAGCTGTCTTGGGGCCGTGAACCCTAACACTCACCCCACTCCATTACAAAATTAGGAGACATGGCTACAGCATAGGAGAAAGGGGTGAGCATTAGGGTTTATGATCCCAAGACAGACCCCCTGCCTGTGGGTCTGTGCAGGGTGTGGAATGCAGTGTTAGGGTTGGAACCCTAGCACCACATTTCCCTACTTTTATCCCTTTTATCCTAACTGATGCATTAACAAAATCTTTTGCAATATCTATATATCTGTCTATCTATCTATCTATCTATCTATCTATCTATCTATCTATCTATCTATATATCTATTTTTTTTCTTAAGCCTTATTTTATCATCCCATTATAAGATGCTGATGGTCATGCCAGGAAAATGAATATACTGCACTTGCCTCATCACATAGCTTTGAATCAAAGATAAATATTTTTCAAATGTTCTTAGGTTATGTTAAGCACTTACACAGGTCAAGGAGGGACCCTCACCCTGCCCCTTTTGCTCAGTTAACTCACAGGAGCAGATGATCTACTCTGGAGCCATGTAATATTCTCTTAGATCTTACTAGAGACCTTAGGTCTTATCAGAAAGACACTGACTCTAAAATGCTGCAAAAAATATAAACGTGGGTGGTCCAGTTTTTCAACCACTTTTTCTCTCTTCAGAACTTATTTTTAATGCTGCCTGCTGTGTTATCACTTTTTAAATATAATTTATTATGAAGTAAATAATTATGAGTCATCAGCATGCATCTCCATCAGCAAAGCTCGAGCATGCTGCTTAGTCTTGATTCCCCTTTGCTCCCCCAACTTTCTATTCTCAATCTCTCACTTCGACAGGACAGGCTACAAATGCAGTCCCCCCCCCCCAAATCTTGTTTCCTTTTTTTAATCTTTAAGTTTTAATTTAGTTTTATTTCCTTCTTGTCCCTGTCTGACTCAGCACTACTCAGCTGAGTTCCTAGTGGAGTTTTCTTCTTAGACCTTCTCTCGCTGACATTTTACCATCTGGTGGGCGATATTTGACTCCTTTGGTTTTAACATTTACACCTTCCACAGCTAGTTTAAGTGCTCATTCAAGTAGCATTTACACTTCTCACCATGGACTGTGGTCCCCTTCCTAGAAGAATGCAGGTCACCACCCTTATAGAGGCCCACATCCTCCCAGGTTGGTCCTCAGTCCCCAATGTATTCAAAGCCCTCCTCCGTGTACCATGCCTTCAACCAGTCAATAAAGTTCCTGGGGGGGTCCCTTTCCTGTCCCTGGTCATTTATAGGTAGCACCTTGAGGAAAGCCACCATGAGTGCTATCTGCTTGAGGCCCCTCCCCAGCTCCCTGAAGATTCCCAGTACTGCTCATATCTGTTCCTTTGCCTTGTCATTTGTTCCAAGACCAATAATGACATACAGCTCCTTCTGCCCTAGTGATCCTCAGGGTTCACTTTCTGTTCATCCAAGCCAAAGCACCACTCAGGCACTTCACCTCCCTATTAGAGGTGGATGAAGTGGTCCCACTTTGCCACACAAAGCACTTCCGAGTAGTGGTCTGCAACGCGATGCGAATTACTTCACCTATAAGTTTGAACGAGAAGTGCATTGTTTCCAATGGACTTCACATTACTTCACCTTGTATTACAGCCTTCCCCTTAATTTTAACATGAAGTGCCATTGATTTTAAAGGACTTTGCTTTGCTTCACCAGTTTATTGCAATTTAAGTCGAATTTAGAATTAATTCATGGTAAGGCAGGTCACATTGGCTCTATATTGTCTTGCACAGCCTCAGTTCTGTATAGTGTGTGTAATGGAAAGCAGGAGACAGTTTGCTGTCAGAGCTTTGAGAATCAAGCCATCAAAAAAGCTTTAAAAAATCACTTTTGATTCAATTATTTTGTTCCAAATTTAGTACATTGACTGTAGGAAACCCTCCTGTGCTTAGATCAGAGTGTTGATTATTTTTGTGAGAATTTTGAATGTTAATTTAGACTATTCAGCCTGTGTACAGACAGCCACTGATGATGTGTGCTTTGCAGAGGGGTGTATCTGCGGTGGAGTGAGATTCACATGAGAAAGGCAGTCTTTCTAACTGTTTTGTACAAGTAGTTTGTGTCAGCATGTGTGTGTTTATGTACACACAGTAATACTTGAAGTATTTTTGATAATTATTTTTTGTTTGTTTTGGTGCAGTGCATATCTTCATTCTGTTTAAAAGATTTGTTTACATAGTGTACTGCACTGTTACATTTTCTGCACATTACCTGTAGTGTGAGTGTGTGTGTGTGTGTGCCATCATCAAGTCAGACACATTTTGTTGTGCCACACAGTATTCACTGCACTCTGAATCGGTTATCCATCTGCGATATCTTTTACTGCTTCCTTCTGTCTAGCTCATGGACTGCTACTGCAGCGGACCCCCCCAACCCTCAAAAGGTATAATTTATTTTTTCCAGTTTGGGATTTGTGTGACCACTGGTTAAGGTGTTTTTGTGCCTGTGCGTCTACATCTCTTTATAGTGTGCAATCTGCATCTGTGTGTTTCCATCTGTTTAGTGCCCAATCTGTATCTGTAAGCCACAGTTGCTGTTTTTTGACTCCCCATCCACCCAAATTTCAGAAATCTCAATTTGTTGTGAATGTTCTGTGCAATCCCCAAAAATGCCTGCAAAGAGACATGCACACAAAGATGCTTCTGGCCATGGCACTGCTGCCAGTGGCAAGTGTGTCCATGGGCATGGTGGTATGCAGCAGAAGTGTGCACTTGATGCCAGTAAAGGAATTTCTCTCTGTTTTTCACAGCGCAATCAGTAGCTTCAATCATAGTTGGACATGCTGTTGTCCCTGCTGGTGGTAGTGAAGTTGCTGATGGCATGAGTATTGCCCCAATTTCAACCCATCACAATAAGTTAACTGGATTCCCAAATATTGTGGAGTCTAAAACTTAATACGTATTACCACAGTGAAAGGGGAGGGCATGATAGAAACTATCAAGTACCAAAAGGGAATCAACAACATACAAGAGGGTAGCATCTTTCAGAAAAAGAGATGTGCATGAACAAGGGGGAAAAATTTGATGCTAGCGGAGGAGGGCAGATCAGGGGCAACATCAGGAACTAGTTTTATCTCAGAGAGGGTAGTGGGTGCAAGGACAAATAAAAACTAATGATCATTGCTGTGGTGTGAGAGCAGCAGTTGAAGCATGCCCATTATTTGGAGTTGGTGCACGTCCATGCACTCCAACTACTGCTCCATGTTGTCAATCCTATGGTACACATGGTCCAACTCACTCCACATCAGTCATGTGTGGCAGCTATTTGTGCAGGGTTGCCACCATCACCTGCAGGTTGTGGAGCAGCTGCTTGCTACATGGCCCATCCCCACTTGACACCACATGCAGGTGGAGGCCTTGCTGCCACTTGTTGCCCAGCAGGGCCAGCAGGTGCATTCCTGCCCTGTTTGGCAAGCTTGGCCTGCCAATCTGCATAGTGGTGATTGTATAGTTGGGTGCGCTGACCACCTGTGCCCAGATGACTTCCTTTGGGGCTATGGCACACTAACTCATCACACAGATTGCAACTAACTATACTGGTGTCCATGGGCAGTGTAGTGAAGAACTGCTACACTAATGATCTGTGGGGAGGGCTGGGCATAGGCGGGGAGAGTCCAGATGTTGTTGCTGGCTGCTGCTGGTGCTCACCTGGGTCTGGGGCGGGGAAACCTGTTGCTGCTGCTATGGCTGCGACTGCTGCAGCTCCTCCCTCACTTCCTGCTGAGCCACTGGCACAGGGGCCATGGCAGGTGGTGGTACTGGTGGGGGGGTGCTGGTAGGTGCCACCAGTGGTGTTGCTTCCACTGCCTCCTGCTTCAGGGAGGGGACCACTAGCCCGGAAGGTGCTCCGGTTCAGACATGGGGTTTATATTTTTTGTTATTTCCTCTGTCTCCTCTCAAAGTGTGGTCAAAAACAACTCTTTCTCTCACACAAGGAAAGGCAAAAGTGAAAGTATTTCACTTTCTTTCATGATTAACTTCCTGCCTGAAGCATGTGACCTGCAGACTGTGAGTTATGTGATCTGTGAGCTGTTACAATGTTCACTAACTTTGCCTTTAAAAGAAAAGAAAGTGAAGCAACGTGGAGTCATCATAACGAGAAGTCATTATGATGCGAAGTGGTGAAGTACTGCATTTCAATGGGCACTTGACATAGCTATATATCTAGGAGGAGTGGGCCATTTCACCTCTACTAGGCTAGCAAAGTTAAATTTATCTGCATCTCCACTCCCTATCCTTCCCCTACCTGGTCCCAGTACTATTCCCCTTACTACGGAATCCCCCAAAATCAGCTGCTTCCTCTTGGGCTGGGACCTCTCCCTCCTTCCTTGGGTCTTCCACTCCTGAGGCCATTCTCCTTCCCTTTCACAGGGTTGTCCATTCCACCCATATTGCTAAGGTGCTCTGCAGTGGTAATGGTGGAGGAGCATGCACCTGTCCCACCACACTCCTGGAGCCCGCCATGGCCCAACCAATTAGTCCCTGTCCAAGTACCCTCTGGAAGAGTGTCAGAGGACTAGATGGCCCCGGGGTGGGACTGAAGGTCTATTGAGCCCTTGCCAGTTTGGCCCACAGTCCAGCAACCTGTGCACAAAGCCCAGAGAGGTAAGTGCAGATGGGGCAGCACTTCAGTCTCCAGAAGTTCTTCTGAGTCTGTAGCACCACACCCACTACACTGCCACTGCAGTCACAAAATATCTACCCTTTCTTTGCCCTTGCTTAGTACCAGTACTACTTTGGATTACCCCCTCTTCACACCAGATGTCTGTGGTACTCCTACCCCCTGTGATGCTTCCCCTGAACTTGTTTAACATTCGGCCCTAGATAGAAACATTGAAACACAGAATCTGCGAGCAGATAAGGACCTATTGGTCCACAAAGCCTGACCATTTTTCCCTACCTACAGTATCAACTGCAGATCCTATTTGAGCTCAACCCATTCACCTTCCCCCTTCCTTTTCCCTAAAGTTACCTTATGCCTAGCCCATGTATTCTTGAACCCCACCACTGTTTTCACCCCAACCACCTCTGTTGGAAGTCGGTTCCAGGAACCCACCACTCTTTCTGTGAAGTACTTCTTATCATCTCTCCTGAATCTACCAGTCCAATTTCTTATCATGCCTCCTTGATCTTGGGCACATTTTCTTCTGACAAATAGTTCCTATCTGTCTCTTATTTACCCCATCAGGTATTTAAAGTCTCTGTCATATCCCCCTTCTCTCACTTCACTTCCAGGGTGGACATACTAAGGTTTTAACCTCTCCTCATAGGGCTTCTGATGCAGATCCTGCACCATTTCAGTTGCCCTCCTCTAGATCGCCGCCATTCTGTCTATGTCCTTCCTGAGATGTGGTCTCCAGAACTGGACACAATTCTCCAGGTTGGGTCTTACCAGTGATCTGTACAGAGTCAACACTATCTCCCTCTTTCTGCTGGTGGTACCCCTCCCTGTGCACACCAGCAACCTCCTCACCATTCCAGCTGCCTCATTGCACTACCTGGCCACCTTTAGGTCATAAAATATGATCAACCCCAGGTCTATTTCCTGCTTCATGGTTGTCATTAACACCCCCCCCCCATTTTGTACTCTGCTGCTGGGTTTCTTTGCCCCAAGTGCATTATTCTGCACTTGTCGCATTGAAATCCAGCTACCATATCATTGACTACTCCTCAAGTTTTCTCAGGTCACTACTCATTCTTTCCACCCCCTGGAGTGTCCACCCTATTGCAGTGTTTGATGTCATCTGTTAAGAGACAGATTTTCCTGTCTTGCTCCTCTGCAATGTCACTTATAAAGACATTTAAAATGACTGGTTCCAGCACTGATCCCTGAGGCACCCCCACTAGTCACTCTCCTTTCCTCAGATTGAGCTCTGGTTACCACCACACTCTGCTGCCTATCACTTAACCAAATTCTTACCCAGTTTACCACTTATGGACCCACTACTAAGCTACCCAGCTTGCTTAAGTTGAGTTATAAAACAACTATCTTGAAAATGTGGACTCAAAAAAAATAATGATAATATATACAGTATATATATTATAGTGGCATGGTAGTGCCACTGTAGTTAGGGTTGAGGAGCCATTTTAAGGTTAAAGGGTCAAATTTTGCACCTTAATAACCTTGCCACCATTCAACAGATTTGCCTAAAATGTGGCATGCATGATTGCGCCTGGTAGATCTTGGGATGTGCCAAGTTTCATACCAGTCAGTTATAGCTATTAAATTATTAAGTGCCAAGTATAAATCATTTTGTGGATCTTTGCTCTCACCTACAGGTCATACGGTTTGCACAACTGGTCCAAAAATGTCAGGAAACGTGCAGCCAGGGTGCCTGATGTGCCTTTTGAAGATTTCGTGAAAAAATATTAAATGGTTCAAAAGTTATTCAAAATACAAGTTCCCATTATAAGTCATAGGGAAAAGTTAAAAAGTTCAAAAGTGTCACAAATGCTGTTTTTACTTTGGCAAATGACCCTTATACTGTCGCAAATCCACCATTTTGTTTTCAGTTGGTCATCAGAAAAATGCTTGGCATTTATATTTGGGACCTTCTAGCAACCTAATTCTTTTTGGGTTCACCTAGTCGGACCCTGAGGATGCTAGGCATGTCTTTATTTTGGGGTAAAACACCCCAGAAATATGTTTTTCACATTTCTAGAAAAAGTACTTTTGCAAAGTACTTTTGCATTTGTGACACCGTCGTATGAATTTGTGAAAGCTTTCGCAAAGTTCAACAGTACTTTTCCAGGCTGTGGGAAAATGACAGCAATTCTTTGCCACCCTGCTGCTAAAGAACGGTTTGGTCTTTTGGGCTGAAATTTGGAGGGAACACAGTCAACATCTCACAGATGTGCCTTTCAGTCTTTTGGTGAAAAAAATGTTACAGGGTGGCAAAGTTACGTCACTACAAAGTTGACACTTTTCCCCATAGGATAACATCACGGCGTCCGCCGCATTACAGGAATCCTTTGCCGCCCTACTGCAAAATAACGGTTTGGTCTTTTGGGCCGAAATTTGGAGATAAGAAAGCCAACATCCTACAGGTGTGCCTATTAGTGGTCTGGTGAAAAAATATTACAGAGAGACAAAGTTATGGCACTCCGAACCTCTCTTTTTTTCTCATAGGATAATATTACGGCGTTTGCCGCACCTTTCAGGACCCGTATCTTTGAAACAGTGTGAGATACGGACTTTTTGTTGGAAAAACACTTAGCCCCCTCCCAGGGGCTAAGTACAAAACTAGCTGGTAAAGTCATAAATCATATGACTTTTAAATTTTTTTTCCTACGTCATACGGTTCCTTATATATAAGCAATTTAGTATTCCAACTCCTCATTTTCTGCGCCGAGACCCATTATTATGCATACATTCTTTGTACTGACTGTCTTTCTCTATGCAGCTTTTGGGGAAAATCAGCCTGTGAGCTTATATTACTGTTACTCTTATCGCTTCTGCTTGTGGTTCCATACCCGTTTCACTTACTGTTCCCGTCTACAGCACCGTGTGCATTACCCTTTGCGTTTTCATTTGCGCTTGCGTTTGCATTATTTTAACCATTTGTGTTGACAGTCCTGTTTATCTTTGTGCTTTGCTTTGCGTCACCTTGCACATTACCATTTGCGTTTGCAGGCACGATGTTACTATGTGACAAGACCGCTCCCACCACTGCATTACATTCACTATTTCTCATTATCATTCTCAAAAAGAAGGGAAATTAGAGCCAAAAAGCTCTGTTTAATGCATTAATTAGGGTTGTTCCACAGTGACAAAAGTGAGGAAATTCAGTGTTATGGTTGAAAGCTCCCCTTGGACCCCCCCTGCCCACACCCCCAACAGGCATCGGAGTGCGCATTGGGGTTGTTGGTCCTAACTCTCACCCCATTCTCCTATACCTCTGCTTCTTCAGACATCTGATGGGGTGAGAGTTAGGGCCGGCAACCCCAATGCGCACCTCGATGCCATTTGGGGGTGTGGGCGGGGGGTCCAAGGGGGGCTTTCAACTCTAACACCAAATTTCCTCACTTTTGTCACTGTGGAACAACCCTAACTAATGCATTAAACAACTTTTTTGCCTCTAATGTATATATATATATGTAACCCCCAGGGGGCACTACTCTTAGGGCTACTACCCCTGCCTGCCTCCACTGAGACAGGGTGAGGGGCCCAGATCCGTTGACCGGTGCCTCCGCCCAGAGGTCGGGGTTAATGCAGTCGAGACTGCCTTGGTCACAGCCCTCTGGGTTACTGCAACCCCCTCTTGTCCCACTAGTGGCTTACACTGGTTACAAACAATTCTTTTCACCAGTACACTTACCCCCCGGGCAGTATCTCTCAGCTCACTCTGGAGACCCCCTGTAAAGTAAGGTACAGTTAAATCACAGTCACTATGCAGCAGTTCACCAGGGATGCACAGAACAGCCAGGGTGCAGTTGCAACACAACAATCTGATTTATTAGAGTGATGGATAACAAGGGAAGGGGGAAATCAGGTCAATTGGCTTAGCACTATAATTATCTACCTAGGGCTCTGTGCACAGGCCTGACTCTAAGATTTGCTGTCCCTGGGAACCCAAGCCCTAATGGCTAGTCCAAACGTGGCAGCTGGTTGGGGCCCTTAACACAGATAACCGTCACAATCCTAAGCAGGTCGGCCTGGGAAGAAGGCTTAATTAGGCAGTCAGCAGTATAACAATACAACTGGAAACCACTGTTGGCACACTCTGCAGGGAGCTACCCTGAATCAGTACTCACAACTCCAGCAAATAACGATTCCTTCAACACTGCCAGGGCTGAGCCTAAATTTCACCAGCCTTCTCACACATTTATATGGCAAACAACAGAGGGGTATCATACCAGGCAGCTGCTTTCAGGCCTTCATGAACTTGCAGAAGAACTCGGGCAGCAAACGGCAGCTTCAACATCATGGGTGGACCGAACGCGATTTAGCAATTTTCTCCAGTACTCTCAGGTTGAGCCTGGTAAGTAGCTGGGCTGGCACCAGCCTCCTCCGACCTCACGCCGGTGGATTTAATCTGACTCGCTCAAAAGGGCAAAGATGGCCACCTCAGGCCTTCACTCACTTCCCGTGTGAACACTCACACAGCGCAGGAGCACACAACTCCTTTCCTCTCCTCAGCCACAACGCATCTCCCCTTGGCAGCATTGAGCACTCAGTGGTGTGAAAAAGTGCCATAGCCCATAATGCCTTTCTCAAAGGGCAAGCAGTTTCCCCATTGGTCAGCCGACTCTGTAGGGTCCCGAGGTACTGATTGGTCCAATTCAGCAGTTCTGGACCAAAATGGAGGAGACAATTGAAACAGTCTTTACTGCAAAGGAAGGCAGGTTAGAACAACTACATTATTATTATTATTTCACGTTATTTCCAGCAACAATCACATCCTCAGTAGAGATCTCTCTGCACCACTAGCGATGGCAAAAAAGGAGCTATTTTTCAGCATCCCAGGTGGGACTCGGGCATACAACCACACAGCCACCCCCATTTCAGTTAATTACAACTGCAACAGGCAGCCCTTAAAGAGACAGCTTACAGAGGCTTTTAAAAGTGCTCACTGGCTACCCATTTAAACGGCTTTATGCCGATCACCAACCAGGCATGGAGCATGGAAACGAGCTCCGAGAAAGCTTTCAGGAACCCCCCTTTGCAAGGGGGTTACATATATATATATATATATATATATATATATATCCATCCCAGCCAGTGAATGAAAGCTGCAGGGTTGCCTGCATGGAACCAAGTACCATATAGTGAAGACAACTCTTCTCTTGGCTTAGAGCTCAGCATGACTGCACCCATGAGTGGAAGAGGGCCCTGGCTGAAAGATGGACTTTTTGCCCTGTGCATCTGTTTCTCTAGCCACATGGAAGCACAGGTAATAGAGAGCCCTGCACTTCTGTAGCCCACTAGACAGCCTCATGAATTATTGGCATCCATCATTGCACAGAACTGCAGGGCTCAAAAGGGCCCTGCACCTCCATAGGAAGATGGAGTCTTCTCTTTCTTCCCTTGGGCCTTGTGCATCTGCATGTGTTCATGTAGTTCCTGAAGGGACTTGCATAAATGAGGATATGATTCCAGTATCTCAAAAATAAAAGAAATTCTTTGCAAAAGAAACTGCATTAATGCACTAGTTAGGGTTCCAGTTCATGCCAGAAAAGCATGAAAATGTGGTGTTAGGGTTTCCAAACCCAATCCCCCCCCCCAGCAGCAAAACATTAGGGTTTTGGGTATCCAGAGTCTTTGCAAATCGTTGTTGGGGGTCTTCCTTGGGGTTGTCAGTGCTAATGCCCACCCCATTCCCTGAGCAAAGAAGGTGAAACATGATGTCTTTTCTTCACTTGAATTGGCAACTTGCTGAGACATACTTCTCTACTTTTGAAGACTGTACCAGTATGAAGCATTGGCTTGGAGCTGTACCTTGTGCTTAGGACAGGGAGCTATAGGCTGGGGTGAGGGGGTGAGCGTTAGAGTTGACAACCCCTGAGGAAGACCCCACCACTGATTCACCAAGACTCCGGAGATCCAAATCCCTGATGTTTTTGCCTTTTGCTCATTGTGAGTGGGGGTGGTGAGTTAGGGTTGAAAACATTAATGTAAGATGACCATACTTTTGTGGCATTAACTGGTACCTAACTGGTGCATTAATGCAATAAATGTATGGAAATATAGCATTAGGGTTTCCAACCCTAACTCCACACCCACCTAAAGTGACAAAAGGACAACACCACACAAGCAACCAAACCAGGAAAAAGACAACAGCACACAAGCAACCAAGACAGCCATCATCAGGTAAGACAAGCAACATACAACTGTTTTTACATGACACAAATGCAATAGAATTGATGTGCTGCTTTTGTAGATTTGTACCTGCAGCATGTACATCACAAGACATACACATTCACTTGTTGCTGCAGATTCAAATCCACAATACTCAAATCACAATGCAGTTCTATGTGCAGAAGCACAGGCTCCTGCAGTCACATATAGAAATCTGCAATACTCAAATAACAAGAGTTCTTTTATCTGCAGAAGCACACCCCCCTCTAGGGGCAGCACTTCTGTAGCCTTAGGAGCTCATGCACATTGTAAGACATGCACACACACAATGAGCTGAACTTCTGCAGCCACGGGGTAAGACATACACACTGACCTCTAGCTGCAGAACTGTAGGGGCCACAAAATCGATGATACAGAATTACAACACTTATTCTGTCTGTAGAAGCACAGGCCCCCGAGGGGCTTGCACCTCTTCAGCCACAGGTGTTAGACACACACACTGACTTCTTGCTTCAGAAGAGACAAACTCCTATGGGGCCTGCAGTTATCCTCATGGAAGTACTGTCACAATGTGGGTATAACTGTTTGAACAGCAGATCTAGAAATTTTTTAAGAGGTTAGCAATTTTTCGGTTATGCAGAGGCATATAGAAATGTGTGCTGCAATGGAATATGCTATCTTGTGAGGAATTGCATACAGCATGCATGAGTACAGTGAAGCCAGGCTTACTTGACATCATATTAGTGTTCCTTGCAGTATACTAGATCATTTGTGTGATATATTGCAGCATTATCACATTGCACCTGGCTGGCGTCACTGTACCTCTGGCTACAGAGAGTGGCTGCAGAGGTGCAGGCCCTATGAAGCCTTTTGTCTATGGAAGGGCAGGCCTGTGCATCTGCAGCAACACTTACTTATACATGCAGTATGACTACAATGTTCCTGCTTATGCAGCTGTAGATACAAATCCACAAAGATAGCACAGCAGTGCTACTGCATTTGTGTCATTTAGAAATAGTTGTATGCTGTTTTTCTTACCTGATGACAGCTGTCTGTGATTGCTTGTGTGGTGTTGTCCTTTTGCTGTTTTGGGGGCTGGTGGGTAAGGGTTGAAAACCCTAATGCCGTATTTCTCCTACTTTTGTTGCATTATATTGAACATTAACTGGTGCATTAATGCAGGTTTTTTTGCATGGAATTTCCTTTCTTTTTGAGATGGTGAAACTGTATTCTCATTTACACAGATCCCATTAGGATCTGCATTAACAAATCCATTTGTGTGCTGCAAAACAGGTCATTCTGGGCCCTGCACTACCACGTGGCTACAGATAAAGTTGTGCAGGGCCCTCTGCTAAGTGAAGAGTCCACCTGGCTCTGGGTCCTGCACTTCTATATAACTACAGGCTGTGGAAGCACAGGGCTCTCTAGTCCCTGAACTACATGTGGTACAGATGCAGACACACAGCACCCTCTGTCACCTGCACCAAATGAGGAGTCCCTTTGGCTGTGGAAGCACAGGGCCCAGAAGACCCTGTGCTTCTGTTCAGCTACAGATGCAGGCATGCAGGGCTCTTTTGATTCTGTGCCAAATGTGAAGTCCATCAGGCTGCAGAAGTGCATGACTTTCTGGGCCCAGCGCTTTCATGTGACTACAGCAGAAGATGTGCAGGGCCCTTCAGGCCCTGCACTAAGTGAATAGTTCATCTGGGGATGGAGGGCCCTGTGCTTCTGCACCAAGTCAGGAGACCATCTAGCTATGGAAGTGCAGAACACTCCAGGCCATGCACTTCCATTCAGTACAGATACAGACACGCAGGATAACTTCATAACTTTGTTGTTTTTTTAATATTTTGGCCCTCAATTTTCAACAGTCTTTTTATGACTCCACCTCATGAACCAGTCAAGTGAAATGTTTCAGATCATGCCTGGACATTGATTTAACAAAATGACCATAAAATCGCCTTCTAAACAACTTTGTTGTTTTTTTAATATTTTGGCCCTCAATTTTCAACAGTCTTTTTATGACCCCACCTCATGAACCAGACAAGTGAAATGTTTCAGATCATGCCCAGACATTGATTTAACAAAATGACCATAAAATCACTTTCTAAACAACTTTGTTGTTTTTTTAATATTTTGGCCCTCAATTTTCAACAGTCTTTTTATGACCCCACCTCATGAACCAGTCAAGTGAAATGTTTCAGATCATGCCCGGGCATTGATTTAACAAAATGGCCATAAAATCACCTTGTAAGCCAGATTTGAAAAATTTCCTCCTGAATGATTCATGAGGTATTGTTAAAGAAAAATCATGTTGAAAATTTGGTGTAAAAATATTTTAAACAGTCTTGCTATTAACAATAGTTGTTTTTCTACACAAAGTTCTTTTTTCATGAGCAGATAAACAACCTTGTTAAAAAAAGTTGTTTTTCTATACAAAGACAAAGTTCTTCTTTCATGAGCAGATTTTCTTCTTTTGTATGGTCTCTTGAGAGAAGACGACGAAAGAAGAATCCACCATATGAAAGAAGAAATTCTTCTTTTGTGAGCTTCTTCTGTTACACAAGAAGATCTCAAAACAAGAAATCTCTTGAAAGAAGATCACAAAACAAGAACTCTCACAACAGAAGATCACAAAAGAAGAATCTCACCTCACAAAAGAAGAAATTTTTTTTGTGGCTTTTCTTCATATGGAAGATTACAAAACAAGAATGCTAACAGAGGAAGCTCACAAAACAAGAAATTTCTTCTTTTGTGAGATTCAATTCTTCTTCTTTTGTGAGTCGAGATTCGTCTTTCATGAGACTCACGTAAGAAAAATGTCAGCTCTTGAAAGAAGAATCAGGTGCCCTTGCTAGGTTCTCCACCCAGGATATTAGGCATATCCCAAAACCATGTTCTGGGGCATTTTTTTGAATCACAAACTCCAAAATTGAGCTAAACTGGTCCTGCTTAGCTAGAGTCATGTGTTTTTTTTTCCTGGGCATCATTTTTATAGGTTTAAATTTTTTTTAATAAGCAACATGATGGCTGCCATACGAAATAAGAATTTTTCTCCCAAAAGATTTTCAGCTTACAAAAGTATAATCTTCTTTCATGAGCCAGAAATTCCTCTTTTGCATCAGAAGGTTGTGGCACTACAGCTGGAGAGCCATTTGACCATCCAAGACATCTGTGAACCTCTCCAATCTGGTTTTTGTAAGAGGCATAGTACCGAGACCGCACTGGTTCAGGTGCTCAATGATCTCCTGATGGCAAGAGATCAGAAACGCTGTTCCATCTTGGTACTTGTCGATCTCTCCTCAGCATTTGATACTGTGGACCATGGGGTGCTACTTGAGGGCCTGAGGTTCATCTGTGGCCTGTCTGGTACAGTTCCCAGGTGGTTTAAGTCTTTTCTCACTGGCAGAATGCAGAAGGTGGTATCAAGAATTTTTTTTCTCTGTTCCATTCTCTCTGCCATGTGGGGTCCCTCAGGGCTTGGTCCTGTCCCCCATGTTGTTTGCAGTGTACATGTTGCCCCTCAGAGACATTGTAAGATGAAATGGGCTGAGGTTTCATTGCTATACTGATGATACCCAGCTCTGCCTGTCTTTTGCACCCAACTAGGATAATGCACTTTCAGTATTTAACAACTGCCTCACTAAAATCCAAGACTGGGTGAATTCGAGCTGGCTGAAGTTGAACTCAGGAAACAGTGAGGTGATGGTTGTGGATCTGGGTCACCGGATGGGGGGTTGTGGGCTGGTCAGCCCATTGGGCTTTTCCTGGGGGGCTCCCGGCTCCTTGCTTCTGAATGGGCATGGGACCTGGGGGTGATTCTTGATGATGGGCTGACACTGTGATCTCAGGTGTTGGCAGTCGTCAAGTCCTCCTTTTATCATCTGAGGAGCATCACCAGGGTCAAGCACCTAATTCCATCTGGTGATCTTTCTATGCTGATCCATGTCTTTGTGACCTCACACCTTGATTACTGCAACTCCCTTAATCTAGGGCTGGCTGGGATTGATATCAGCCACTTGCAGTTGGTTCAGAATGCTGCAGCCCAGTTGCTGATGGGAACTTCTCGGGCATGTCACATCACACCGGTGCTGTGAAAACTGCACTGGCTGCCTAGTCAGTGGATCACCTTTAAGGTTGGGCTTCTGACTTATAAAGCCCTACTTGTACAGGGCCCAGACTACCTGAAAGAGCTCCTGTCCCCCTACTGCACCGGTGGCCACTCCGCTTGGCTGACAAGGGGTTGCTAGAGATTCCAATGGTATTTTTAAGTCATCAGGGGCCCATGCATTTTCATATGTGGCTCCAGTCCTGTGGAATTCTCTACCCCAGCAGCTATGGGAGTGCAAGACTGTGGGGGGTTTCAAGTAGGCCCTGAAACCTCATTTATGGTGCCTAGTCTACCCGGACTGATTTTATTATAATTTTAATACGCTTTTACAGTTTTCATTCTGTTTTATTGTTTTACTCATTTTGTATGTTAAAGCACCTTAATCATTTGAAAGGCGCTCTATAAATAAAGATTTATTATTATTATTTATTTATTAGGCATAAAAATGAAAGACCCTACTGAGCATGCTTAGAACTGAAATATCAAATTCTCATAACTTGGGAATGGATTAATCATTTTTCACCAAATCAAAAAAAAAAAAGCAGGTCATCTGACCATCACAAAACTTACAAGTCATGAGACCTTACCCCCCCAGATCACACATGCAAAATTTTATGCAATTCTGTTAAACAGAGGTGAAGCTATTGGGGTGCAAAGGTAGGAGGTTAACATTAAAAATCCTACTCAACTCTAAATATGGGGCAGTAAGTTTTGAGACTTCTGCCATGATTCTCTTATAAGTACTTATTCCAAGAAAGTGGCAAAAGCCATAAATGGGTTTCATTTGAAGAAATGTATCTGGCAGACATCATTCTGACTCACATGTCATAGGGCCTGTATTCCCTATTAGTGGCAATACATTGGACAAGTCAGCACAGTGAAGGGCAATATATTATTTGATAGAAACTTAATTATAACCTTCACACCCCTGACAAAGCAGAAATATGGTCCTAAAACATGTTGATAGCAAAAAGATCTATCAGCTAATTCTATGTTGTTCCTTTGGCACAAATTGTTACATGTTCCGAACGCAAAAAAAAAATGCTTATAAGGTATGCAGACATGACACAGGTATTTATGAGACTTTCCTAGGAAAACCTGGCTTCTGAACTAATTGCATGTTAGCTACAGTATATAACCTATTCTACAGTTCAGTAGCCTCCGCAAACCACAACTAAGCTCAACAAATACTGTTAATGACTAAAAGAATATGAATAAAGGTTGTTGTTTTCCAGGAAAAAGTAAGGTATGGTTGTTTCTCTAGTCTAGATGTAGATGAGGGACTGGAGTCTGTGGTGGAGGATAGAAATGTAGGGGATTGAAGTACTTACTTCCCATTACTGTATGTCATAGTAACACTACTAGTTCATCTGTTACTTTGACAACAAAGGGTTGACTGACAGATGATCCTCAGTGTTTGTTTTTAAAACAAGCAGATCTTTCCAGAACTCCATTGCCAGATCAACCTGAAATCTAATCCTTCCTGAACAGAATTCCATCAGCGAGCTTCCCCTTTTCGGGTTAGTTAGACTTTGGCTTTGGGTCCTATTTCTTTTAAGAATCTGTTTTTAACAGCATATAGTACTCTATTGACCTTTAATATTTTTTTCCTGTGCACCATTCTTTAACTTAGTGAATAATCATAACTTGAATATCATCATTAACTTTTTTTTAAATACTGTACCTTAAATAGTTTTCAAGTTCCTTCTCTGTTTAGTGTTGACTAATAGCACATCTCAGATAATGGCATGTATGTGCTGCATCTCATGGAGTGGTGATTGACACCCTAATGGAATAGTTTGAACCTAATGGCTGGGATCAACTTTTAAAGAAAACAGGTTAATCAATTAAGGACTGAAATTATATATTGCAGTGCAAAGGTTCTGATTGTTTCTTACTGAAGTGCCTCCTGGCCATTTGTGATTTGTCCTGATTTATTTATCTGACTTGATTTATCTCTTAGAAAGGAAACAGAGAGGCAAGTCCTAAAAGTAAGCATAACTAAAACGCTGTGTTTAGGCAGCATTTCAGTTGTTTTCGTCTATACAAACCCATTTGGTTTATAATTAATGTGCTGTGTTAGTTTTTTATACTGTATGTAACTGATGCTACAGCTGTCCCCATGACTCCCCTGAAATCCTGAATATGATGCACTAAGTCTTTAAAAGGTTTATCCTGGGTGCACCACTTCAATAAATAAAATGGTGAATCTAGTCTAAATACTGTAGAATTGATTTATTTCATTGTACAAAAAGTCTTGCTATGCTCGCTGTAGACAGAAATCCGCTAATTAATTGAACAGCTAAGTTAATTGTCTATGTCATACTCATTATACGGAAGTACAGGACAGTGAACTTTAACTACAGCTAACATGTTGCATAGCCTTTGACCGCTAAATTAAACAAACGTGCTACTTTTCAATTCTACAGTATATTGCAAACAACTATGTTAATGCAGTCATTAGGGTTGAAGAATGCAAGTACACAAAGTAAGGACATGAAAATATTTAGGTCTGGAGTCTCAGGAGTCTGGTGAATCTGTTGAATGGTGTTCTTTGGGGTTTTCAACCCTAATGCCCACCCTCCACTTCCCCCAAACCCTAACCTCTCTCCAGATGCACATGCTACATATCTTCACACAGGCCTCATTGGCTAAAAGTGTTTGGAGGTAGATAAGCATGGCTGGCCTCAAGTGGGCAATATAATCAGTCACAACTTTCTTCACATAGGGCTGACCTTGCATAAAGCAAGACATCATGTATAGCAAAGCATGAGAACACGTTCATAACTGTTTTGCTCAGAACTATGCAGGCATGACACAAAGCACAAGCTCATATAAAACTTTGGTTGCTCAGAAGAGTGGGTGGGCATTAGGCTTGAAAACTCCAAGGAACCCCACACTACCAATTTATCAGGATACCTAAGACTCCAAACCCTAATATTTTCATTTTCTTGTTTTGTGTGCTTTGCATTCTTCAACCAAAATGTCTGCATTAACATAGTTTTTTTTTTTCTTTTGCAATTCATTTATCTTACTTTTGTGATAGTGGAATCATATCCCCATTCCACTAAAACTTCTCTCTCCTTCCACTTGTTCCTGCATTCCCTCTTCCTAAACCCTTCCTTACCCTTCCCGAAAGTACCTATAATTACTGACTCAGCATCCCTTCATTTTGGAGTCCTCTGCACTTTTATATTTAGCTTGTTTGCACACTTGTTTTGATTCAGCACACTGCTTACTGGACTTCCTGTTGCAATGTTTGGCACTACTGTTTGTTATTTGCACTACGACTTATGCACTATATGTCATTGTGTTGTAATTATCATTATATAGCTTGGTTTGTGTTCTTCTGTAACTGTGTTTTCCCTTTCCCCAGATTGCACCTGGATGTGAGCCTTGGCTCAGTGTACCTCTCTCAAGACTCATGTGCCTTTCCTAGTCACCAGTTTTTAAATCAACCAATCAATCAATCAATAATGCACACCTTGACAAAATTGAATAAACAGAATAGTTGGCCTATTTCTAGCCCTGAGTCACCAACCACTTCAAAAGCAAAAGTCAACACAGTGTTAATACTTGGGGGTTGCACTGTTACAGTTTACACACCTACTACAGATAATAAGTTGTAGATCTCTTACAGTACCTGTTTCCTGATGAGCAGGGGAGGGGCATCTTGATGGAACATCTAGTCATACCTGTAAGATATGAATAGTGATAGGGTCCCAAAGGATATGCATCTCTTTAGGAACTATAAACATAAAACAATACTTACCTTACCTGATATGCAGGGTTAGTATCCAATCAGACCAGGGTTGATATCTAGTCATAGAATGGTCAGTGTTATGTCAGACCTGTAGAAATGAAAGAGAAATTGGGTTAGTGAGAGGAATAAAATACCAATCAGATGGGTCACATGGGAGGGACTTGCATAGGGAGTTTTTTTTTTTATAAGTGGGTGGGTGGTAGAGAAGATCTTAATACAATTAGGCAGTTGAGAAGGCAGAACAAACACTGCTGTAGTCAATTAGATCTTCTGGTAGCACTACAACCCACCACACCGGTGACACACTGGTCATTGGGGAGCTGGCCAGGTGGGGAGGATTGAGCACCCCAGGGACCACTCTCCTCTCCTGGAAAGACATGACATTCTGCTCATAGGTCACCACCAGGTGAAGGCATGGTGGTGTTGCAGAATGAGCAACGTGCAAGGGTGACTACTGTCAGACATGGACGTGTGCATGCCTCCACACAAACATGAATTAATGTCATCCATAGCATGCAGCAGGGGCGTTGCAGAAAATGGAGAAAAAAATGGTGCTAGGGAAGGTGAAATCATCAGGTGTTACAGGTCCAAACCAACAACAGGGTGCTAGGCTGGGCACAATCCTGACAGCTGAACCATAAGTGGCTACCTCACATAAGCCTTCAAGCAGGAGGCAGCCTGCCAGAACATGGGAGGGTGGGTATGAGTGGACTGTAGGGGTGCCAGGAGAATGTTACCCCCACCACTGGCATTCCTCAACCTGCAGCTCCAGCTTACCACCTACAGGGTTATGTTAGGTGGCCACCTGTGGGGCAGCTGTCAGGACTGTGCCCAGCTGTTTCCATGGTACTGTCAGTCTCTGCCCCCCTCAAAGTGGTGCCATCCCATTGGCAGTATGGCTCAGTATATGGCATCCCTGCTGGGTGCCACATCACAACCTGCCATGGCCACTGCCTCTCTGACACCTCCATGGCACTCTCTATTCCCCTTCTTCCTCCAGCCCCCTCCAATCACCACAGTCTGTGTCTGTGGCACAGGTCCCTTAGACCACCTCCTGCATCCATGGTGGGGCTTCCAGAATTGAAAAAAGGAGATGTTGCAGCCCCACCATTGCATAAGCCCCCTTACAACCTGGCTCACCCCCTTTCTGTTGTCAGACTGGAGCAGTGCCAGTTTAATGCAACGCCTCCACCTTTCAGCACAGACCACATTCAAAAATCAGGATTACCGCATCTTTTGATGCAAGGTTCCACTTGCATCAATTATGTTTGACACAGGCACCTTGAGTCATACTCAGGGCTTTGAAAATTGAGCCCAGAGTCTCTTCATAGCTTTGTTGTTTTGTAGCATTTAATGAGAAATTTTCAACACAGTCTTTTATGATTCCATATTATGATCATGACAGATGTAATTTATGAAATCTTGGCCAAAATATAATTTCACAGCATGACCATGAAAAGATGCCATGGTCAAGATTTGAAAAACAGCACCTGTCATATTCATGCGGTGAAGTAAAATTTCTGGTAAAAATCTTTAAAAATTGCAAAGTTATGAGTAAACATTGACAAGTGTCAATGCTGCTTCATAATGTTGTTGTTTTTTGAGCTTTGGATCCCAGATTTTCAACATAGTGTTTTTATGATCCAACTGCATGATCAAGACAAGTGAAACTGTTTAAATCCCATACAAGAAGTCATTTTGTGGAGCAACTGCGAAAACATGTTTAGAAGAGAATTTGAAAAATTACAGCAACATTGGTGCTAGCCAGGATGCAATGCAGTATTACTACAAAATGCTGCAGTATGCTGCAGGGAACAGTGTAATTCAATGACAAATGAGCCCTTTTGAAATGCAGAATTTAGTGACATTTAATTCACTGCAAAGTATTGCTTGTGGCTGGCTCCACTGTATCTTGTTTATGAGGTGGGTAAAAGCTGATAAGATGAACATTTAAGGGCAAAAATATTAAAAAATGGAAAAGTTATGAGTAAAAGTTCAAAATGCATTAACAACTCATTAATGAGATGTATCTTGTTTTTAAGTCAGTTTATGGTCATCCTTGGTACAGTAGCAGCAGCATGTTCTGCAGGTATCAGATGATTACATGTGAGCTGTACTGAAGTAAGTGAGGTGAGGTGGTGTGGGGTGGTGGCTGCTGAGAAGGGGGTCAGGTGGGGTGGTGGTAGTTTCAGGGAGGACAGAAAACATCTCTTGACCATTTTTCTTTTTATGTGTGACCAAAAGAGGGAACAACGAGAGATGGGTTATTTTATTTCAGGTGCCAACACTGGGGATTAGACACCTCAGTGTCCATGTCTTGTTTTATGGCTTCAGCGGCAGGGACCTTGGTGACACATACAGCAGGGATAGTGTTTGCTGGCACCTGGAATCAGGCCCCATAGTTTTGGAGTGTGGCTGTGCCCCATACCAGCCATGGAACTGAACACCCACTGCCAGTATCCAACAACAGATAGGTTGGGCAGAAGGGGGGATACCTCTGGCAGGGTTGAGCACCTACCACTGGTTTAAATGACAACAAGACAGAAAATTCGACTGGTGTGGGGTGGTGAGGCAATACCTGATGGTGTGGGAGAGGGTATTTGTAAAAACATGTTGGAGATTGGGAATCAGGGGTCCACTACACCATCAGGGTGGGGGGGGGTCTGCTTTATTATGGGTGACATTGGGGACCGGGGGGATATGTGCAGTGCTATTTAATGTACTATACTATATGGCACCAGCACCTTGACCAGGGCTCACATACAGATGTGACAGCCATGATGAAGCACCATAACTTGCAGTAATGATATGTCACAAAATCCTGCATGACAAAAGGGCTTAATTGTCATTGACTTACAGTGGCACCTGCAGTAAATTGCAGTATTGTGTGATATTCTGCAGCATTTCTGCACTTCATCCTGGCTTGACACATATGTACCATACATTTTGACTCATTCTCCCTGACACCCACAATGCTAACCACCTGGCTCCTGGTACATCCCTGGCACCTTTTAGGACCACATTCCACTGGTGCATATCACTTAGACCAGCTCCTGGCTGGTCTAAGTGGTCACCCTTGCTGCATCCATGGTGGGGCTTTGAAAATACCCAAAATGGGAATGTTGCATCCCCGCCATGGTACAAGCCCCCTTACATCCTGATGCGCCTAGTTGTTTGGTATAACCTGTGGCACGAGGGGGCTTTGCTGCAGCTGCATCCGAACTGGGCACGGCGTGGCTTAGAAAATCATGTTTGATGCAAGTTGTGATGCAAATCTTGACTTGCATCAAACACCTTTGATGCAAGTCCTTTGTGTCCCTCTAAGCCCTTTTAAAATTTGTGTGTGTGTGTGGAGGAGGAGGAGGAGGGTGATGGTGGTGGCGGGATTGAGCAAACATCTCAGTCATGTTGTGGAGGGGACATTGGCAGCAGGACTGAACACAGACCACTGGACTTACAAAAAGTGGCACACAAGCATTCACAGATGTGCTAATGCACCCAGCCTTACCCTCTTTTAATGAACATATGGGGCTCAATATTAAAAACTTTGCCTATGGCCAAATTTTGCACTTCCTGGCTGGCAAAATTAGCCCAGAGTCAATTGCACACATTATTCAAAGGAATAGCTCTGGGGCAAACACAGTTGAATATAGAAGGCGAATGAAGGTGGGCAAACATGGCTGAGAGTGCAGTGCAAAGACAGCCCAGCAAAGAAGACAGTTCTGATTATAGTAAAGAGGACAGCTCTGAATATAGCAATGGGACAGTGCAAATAGCAACAGCAGCGCAATACACACAGAGGTGGAGTCAGGCACAGGTGAACGAAATGGCTAATGGGGCCACCAGCAAAAAAGTGGTACAAAAAATGAGAAAACCAGAGCAAAGAGCAGTGTACAACACAAATAACAGTAACAGAAACACCAAAGGCAACGCCAAGAGAAATGTAACCCAAAATGTAGCAACACTGTATGGATGTGAACCATGGGAAAAGAGCAGAGACAGGACAGCAGGGAAGTGTCTGGCACAAATAACCAATTATGCCAGTGTGCCAGTACGACCCCAGCCAGTGCCCACTGTGCATAGGGGGAGGCAACAAAGATCCCTAACACACAGCAGAGAACAGCACACCATATGACACACAGCAGGAGGACACAGGGGATGGACATCAGCCATGACCACATGGACAAAGCAACACACAGACCTAAAGACCAAGGTCCCCTAGCCAAGCAAAGCCAGTGGGATCCACCCAAGGAACAGGGACCAGACCATGTCCATGGACAGTCACAAGTCATATGTTGTCTGGCATGCACACAGGCCATGCAGGATGCACATGGAGAACAGAATGTGTCGGCCAACTGGAAGACAAACCTACCATGTCCACAACAATGTACAGCCAGATGCGCAGCCACAGACACTACAGGGAGAGTTGTGGGGAAACCCACGCCACATGATAGACCAGGAGGGTAGCTACTAGGGAGAATCAGATGGTCATTAGGTGCACAACAGCCCAGCAGTGAAACTGACTATAGGTAATCAAAAAAGACACAGGACACAGGATCATAACTTCCAAAATATATATCGTAACATATATAGCAAAGTAAACTATATACAGTACAACTGAAAAATCATCAAGAAAAACAAGGATGGGGGACAGGGAAGGGGGGAAAATGGAGGAATGGGGGAATTTATTGGCTGGCAGCCAGGTGCTGCTCCTGAACCAGGTGCCCCAGGAGCTCCACAGTCCACCTGGAAAGCCCCACCAACACAACCTGTTGCTCACATCATCATCCGCTGCTGCCTCACAACACACTGCAGCAGGTTGTCCTGGCCCTCTTCCTCCTATGACCATATGGCCCATGCAGAACAGCAGCATTGACCTATGGTGGGGGGGAAGATGCCCATGTAAGAATGATGAGCCAGCACTGCGTAGTAATGTAGAACTCAGGATGTGGCCCCAGAGAAGGACAGCATGTCCCAACTTGTATACCCATGTACTGTACTCAACAATGGAAACAGTGCACATGCCACCAGACATGTGCCAGTATGCTGCATCACATAACCCCATGGTATACACAAGCTCATCCCATGCAGATGTGAAGGCCCATAAGGCCTTTACCACCTCCATCACCACCAATGCAATGTCGCTCCATGCATACCCAATGTAGCTCCTATCACACTTCTGCCACACGGCCCCCCTGAGGTAAACCTGAGTCAGCCCCATAGCAATATCAAATAAACCATAGCAACAGAATGACTGGAACATGCTTCCCAATAGAACAGAATGTAGACCCATGAAGCACTAAGACATCACTAGCAGAAACCCTACAACCACAGTCCACATGGCAACAAACTGCGGCCTGTAGTGCCAATCCACAGGGTTGTGTTGCAGACACTGAGCAAGTGTTCCTACACTCCCCTGGACAGCCACAAACACTGTCCATTATACAACTGTGTTGTGTGGTCATGTAACGGACACAGTACTCTAAGCCATGACACACCACAAACCCATACATCACTAGCAACAGCTCCCCATGGTCAGACAATGGGTCAATGACCACTGTGTGCAGCACAGCCCTGTCATGGTGGTACACCAGAATAGCACAGTGCAATGTGACCAGTGTGCATGGAGATGGCACACACATGCCCACACCACTGTGAGAACACAATGTCCACAGAGACCATATCCAGGCCATAGACATGCCATGCAGTGTATGCATGCTGTGGGCATACACACAAACACAGTGACCACAAAATACGGCCACCCATCATGACACAGTCATGAATACCACACACCACATGCCCACTGTACATTGTATACATGAAAACATGCCCACGGCAGATGTATGAGAGTAGTCCACCACATACCACAGGAGGGACAGCTGCAATCAATGGTACAATACAATTGTGGAATGGTAGAAGATGGTCCATGCACAGTACTGATGGAAAACACAGTGTGATAACAGTGACCCCTGCAAGGCCTGTTGGTGTTAACTGTACATGCCCACAGTGGTCTGTAGGCCACAATGTGCAGTCCAATGCACATGATGCAAGGAGGCAGACATGCCCATGCTAACATGTCACAGCCACATAAGTGAGACAGGACCACTGAATGGCTGAATGCAACCCCTCAGTGCAGATGCAGGACAGCAGGACAGCAGCACCAAAGAGGGTGTGTGCCCAGGTAGGGGAGTGCTATGTGCAGAGTACAAGCACTTCATGGTCCGGGCATGCATGACACACCATGTTGCAACAGTGCAGAACTGTGAGCTGACATGTGCTGTCACAACACAGGCCCACAGGCTGCATGGCCAGTGCAATCACTGGGCAGGTGCACTGTTCCACAGGCTGCAGTAGGTGCGTGCGATGCTGTGCCCAGCAGCATAGCAGCATGGGCACCCCATGGCCACGTGCCTCTGGGACCAGTAACATGACACAGGGCAAACACCATATGGTGGTGACATTGTGCTGTAAAGTGGTACAATACATGCCCCACCCAGCAAGGAATACAACATACATAAACCACAAAGGAGTATACTCATGTGTGTCATCCTGCTGCCCATCACTGCCATCCCTGACCATCTGACTGTGAGCCATGGTTTCCCAACTGCACCTTCACTCCTGCTTTCCTCTGGCAGTGCAGTCTACAGAGTGAAGGGAATTGAACAGTGACAGTACCCTCATGGACATCAATAATCCCCCACAAACTGTGCCAGTTATACTGTGCACAACCTCCAACGGTGTAATGTGTCCCTCCCCAACCAGCATATGGCATATGGGACACATGTGAAATGTTGGTACATTGTACTGTAGTAGTCCATGTACATCACACATGCTAGACCATCTGACATCATCTGGAAAAGCAATGCACAGACAACAGTGGGACAGATGTGTACACATCTGTATGCACCAAGAACATATGCCCTGTGGGTGACAACCAAATGTCAACCCTGACAATATACCCCCAATGCACAACATGGATGGGCCACATCTGTGATCCACCTGTGCCACCCCTAACAGACCATACCACATTGTCACTAGGTACTGGGGGGGCCATTGATGATCCCATAAGTGGTGTATGACTGTATGACCATGGTAGACTGGGGATATGGTGGCACAGCTGTGGCTAGCACACCTCACACAGACAGTGCCACTACAGTGTGTATTACTGTGACTGACATGTGTGTTGGCTGACCACTGGATACAGCAGGGCCCAATGTCACATGACCCATGGAGCTCATGGACACACCGCAGTGATCCCATGGAACATAACCGGCAGCTATCCATCAGTCACAGTCATATGTTCACCCACACCAAGAGGATGTTATTCTCATATGTGGCAGTGGTCAGCAACAGTCTTGGCCCTGTCACAGAGTATGCACCTTATCTACCCACAAGGAGGGTCCATTGCCACCATGCCAAGAACACAGGCAGCAGTGCATCTGCAACCTACACACATGCAGTATAGCACAGTTGGTTAAGTCTCTGAGCTGCAGTTCTGGAGACCTGGGTTTGAATCCCACAGCTGCCTAGGTGCATGCTGTGTGATCCTGAGCAAGTCACTTAACTTCCTTGTTCTCCCAGGTCACATCTGAAAACAAGATTTGGCTTAGTGTGAGACTCTTGGTTAAACAATGTTCCCTTTCCTCCTCCTTCCTACATGTCTGGACAGTGTATGGCAAATAGGCCACCCAAGGCAGACCTTGTCAATGTACAGAGGTGTGGCTGGTCAATTCGGTGTTGTATACACACCATTCAATTGCATAGTCTTTGTAACAAATATGTGCACATGTCCAACATATTCTACACTACCAATGAAGTAGCACACTGATACCTGTCACATGATACCTCTGTGCACATCACGTTTAACCACATACACAGGCACTGTTGTTCCACACACAGACATCACTGTACCCGTAGTGCTCTACTCACAACAATGCATGAGAATGATACTGTATCATGATAGGCATGTGTGCAGTTACTTGTCCTGCAAATATGTACCCACATATGTACTGTGTTCATGTCTACCCACACCCTTTACATGCATAATGCTGAGCTATGACAAACATATCCACTTACCTGGCACAGGCACAATGCCATCACGCATCATGCACCAGAATCTGTCCAGTCTCTGCCTCACTCTCCATTGCAGGTCCACAAAATAATGCCTGTACTGCTGCTCTGTGTGGTGGATGCCTGTGTGGGCAGTGAGGTGGTATGCCACAAATGCCCACACCTCACTCTGAGACCTATCCCTCTTGTGCACCTCTCTAAAGAGCTGGCACTCTCTGGCCAGCATCAGCTGCAACATGTTGGTCAGATCCACCTCCCCTCACCACTGGTCCCTCTGAACCACCACTTTGAGTATTCTCCTGCTATCCAGACTTGGTCAGTCCCTGGGAGAAGCACCACCCTAACACCAATGAGTATGAAATGTTGTCTAGAACACAATTGGAAATGCACATAACTTAGCGTGGGGTTGGCAAAAAAGGCACTACACAAAATACTACAGCACTGCACTAACGCAAAATGGCCTCACTAAGCATGCGTGACCCTTGCATGACATTCCCACTGATTACGTCATCATGCATGCATGTTTAGAGTGGCACAATTACAATTTGTGATGCATAACTCATATAGTGCTGCACCACAGCGTTAACCGTTTGCCTGGCATAAACATGTTTGCTCGGTGCAATTACATGCAATATTCAGAAGTGCTATGCAAATGAGCCTACTTAGGCAGTCAGAGTGCAAACCACCACATTAGCATGTCATTATGGCCTGATTTGCATGCATTACCATGTGTGAATTGCCCAGGCTATGTCAGTGAGAACACAGCACCACCTGCACAGCTCACTGGAACTGCAAGCAGTATTATGATGTCTGTGATTGCAACAGTAGGCCTCACCATGTCCCAGGAGACAAGTTCCACAGGAACAGGTAGGTGTTCTTCAGACAATACACAATTATCATGGTCTGCAACAGTGTGTGTATTCTGCTACAGTGACCTGGGGCTACAGTGGTGGATGGGGAACATATGTGCAGTGTTTTGTGTCAAGTACTGCTGAATGATGCTGTCAAACATACACCAGGCCCAGCTGGCAGGTGTGTATTAACAGTGCGCTGCACTGTCGTAGTGTTCTGTCACATGTATATACTGGAGTCACATAGTATGACTCACAAATGGAAGCCCATGTGCATCTACACGTATGCTGTATGTGCCCTGGGGGGGGGGGCTGTCACAACACACAACACAGACATACTGGTCCCATGGAAGATCTCTGTGACACCATCATGTGGGTGTGTACCCCATGCTGTGCTGTGCTGTGCAATGACCAGGACACTGTGATCACATGGCTAACAACACAGGTCTTTGCATCCAAAAAAATTCCCACACCTGTTGGTGCAGCGTCACAACACAGGGCCTGTTGCAGCCCGCACAATGCAGGCTGCTGCTGGTATGTATGTGGCACAGAAACACTGGCAGGTGTCTTGCTACCCAAGGAAGGACATGCAGGGGCCATTGATGGGCAAGGACACCCAGGGGGGCCCAACCCCTACATCCCAGTGATGCATGCCCACAACCAGCACCATGGTGTGGTCTGTTGGTTGTTCAGACACACACACACACACACACACACACACACACACACACACACACCACCTACAGAACAGCCACTGAGCACTGGATCATTTCTGTCACCCAACAGGTGCCTGTCTGGTTGCTGTGAACACCTCCAAAGCCATATGTTTTCCAGGGAGGAGCTAAAGGCCCTGGCTGATGCCTAGAAGGCCAAGGAGCACAACATGTGATGTTACAAGACAATCAATGTCACAGTTTGTGTGTTGTGGGGAGAGATCACAGCAGAAGTCAGTGTTGCTGGTGGCACAATGGAGGATGTACACAAGTGGTGGAATGACCTACAGCACCATGAGAAGGATGACCCTGCAGCACGCCACCATGCACTGCACCCCACAGACAGGTGGTGAGCTGCGGCCATCAGAGGTT
Source organism: Neoceratodus forsteri (assembly GCA_016271365.2). Classification (NCBI taxonomy): domain Eukaryota; kingdom Metazoa; phylum Chordata; order Ceratodontiformes; family Ceratodontidae; genus Neoceratodus; species Neoceratodus forsteri. The sequence continues at coordinate 85,366,626 of CM057453.1, forward strand.
GCAAGAACTGTTGATCCCATAGTGGAGGTGGTGACATCAACTCTAAGGACTGTGGCTTTGGAAGGTGTCAAAGGCAGCGGGTGTGAGACAGGTGGCATCCCACAGAACATGTGAGTACATGGCTGTGTACCAGCTAGGTGTACATGTGTGTGCATGGGTTTATGTGCAAATCTGCTTGTGTTGTGGCACAATGTAGCCCAGGCCAGTGCACACATGTGTGCATTGGGATGGCTTGTGTGCTGTATGGCACTGTCTGCTTATGTGTTTACTGCACAACCAGCCTAACAGCATGTGCCACACTAATACAATCATGTAGTACTCTGCACACAGATAACCTGTGCCTATGCACATAGTGTGTACTACAGTTGCAGGAGATCTTTCTGCTTGCGGTGTTGCATGCTGACACATGTCTCACTGGGTGTGTTACCAATGCCACCTCTGTGGGTGGTGGTCTTCACGTGTGTGGTGTGTGGGGGACACATTAGTTTTAGGTGTAGGCATGCCTGTAGGTTCCACATTACACCCATAGGTGTGCGTGCAAACCCTGGATGTGTGGGTGTCTAGGCTGTAGTCACCTGTTTTATGCTGGCACTGGGCAACATAGACAGCAATGGTGGGGTATGCATGTGCTGGCACTGGTATAGGGCCACTGTGTGCTGTGCAATGCACTGTGTTCTTCTCTGTCCACAGTGCAGGGAGATGGCACCACTGAGGAAGCTAACCTAGAGAACACTGGGCCATCCACGTCAGATGTCCAGTGGCAGGTGGCTCATGAAGTAGAGGGTGAGTCTTTGGACACTATACTGGATGAACTGTGTGACAGTGATGATGACACCTACATTCCCACTGGGGACTATTTAGCTACCATTGCTACACTGGGGGGTTCTCCCCATCAGAGGTGTCCCTTGACAAACCCAAACAGGCAGGGGTGGACACCAGGGGGGCCATAATGTCCACCACACAGTCACCCACCAGGCACATAGTTCCATCTGTACTGGCAGGGTCCCTGGAGGGTCACGCCTCCTCTACCTCAACTGCCACCACCAGTACCCCTCTACCACTGCCACAGGAGTGACCTCCACTCCTGCCAGCTCCCACACCACGTGGTCCACACCATTGGTGTCTGTGGGCAGCCAGCATTTTGCCCTGCCTACCCTCTTCCATGACATGCATAATCCCACAGGCAGAAAGGCACTACCACCACCATCCACACAGGGTGTGGGGTTCATACACCCAATTTGCCACCCATGCCCACATGCACCTACTGTCTCTAATGATCATGCTCCCCCAGAGACAGGATCACTTGAAGGCCCATTAGCTTCTCTGGTCTGTAGTGGATTCCCAGTCCAGTGCACAAAGGGAAATTCATGGATTCTGGAGGGAAATGTATCAAGAATTGGCCCACCTCTGGGAGACCCTGCATGCCGACCTGTAGCATGCAGAACAGTGTGCAGAGGAGTGTGAAGCATTTTTCTTGGATGCCCACCACCAGGTGTTTGGAGAACTAACTGGGGCAGTGAAGGAACTCACTGCCATGGTGAGGGAGGTTGGGCTGGCCAGGCAGCAACACCACACTGGCACACACCATTGGTGTGTGGGTACTGTCCCCCAGCATGTGTCACAGCATATAAGGGAAGGTCGAAGTCAGCCAGCACTGCTGCAACCGAGTCATCCACGGGCATTTCCCGAACCACTGGGCAGTGCCTGGCCTTAGCATCACCCAGCTCAAAGCATGACTGTGGCCATCCCAGGGTGTCAACATCCCCTCAAACATCACCCTACAGCTCCTCAGTCCACATGACCCCTCCTACATGGTCTCACAGTAGATCATCTGTCTGGACCCATGGCAGGTGCAGGCATTGATGTTATGTGCAGCACCTTACAATCCCCTTTCTCACTTGCACCCTTCCCATTCACCCTGTTGTATGTGCCCACACCCCACCCCTATCCCTGTATCACCACTGTAGCATCCTGTATTTCTGTTTTTGGTTGTATGCATTCTCTCACATTTTCTGTTTGTACATATTTTGACAATATACTATTGCAAAAATTTCTGTTCTCCATGTTGTTTTCATTCACCTGTCCAACTCTGTCAGTGTTCTGATGATGTTCTGCTGATGTTCCTATGACCTCCTGGCCATGCACAGGTCATGCCTATCGAGCTGTTTCACTATCCTGTGAACCCCATGCTCCATGTCAGTCAGCATGTTCCTGAGGTTCTGGCAGGTGTATTCCATAGTTGAGTACCATGTTGTGTAACATACAACAGGCTGGGAATATGCAAAATTCCTTCTGAGGGGTACATTGTAGGATACGACCTGAATGGTCCAGGCATCTGAAGCGCATCTTGAGCATGCCAAAACCACACTCAATGATGTTATGTGTTGTACTGTGTGCCTCATTGTATGTCTCCTCTGCCACATTTGCTGGCAAAAGACTGGGGTAAAGAGCCATGGTTGCAAGGGATAGGCACTGTCTCTTATAGGAAACATTGCCAAATGTTAATGCTTGATCACTGTGTAGCTCACCCTGTCTACTTAGCAGACCCTACTGTGTTGGTTGTCCTGTGTACCTGTACACCCTAACCTCCCCACTCTCCCCTCCATACCTCTTGTGAGTGCTATATTGTGGCACTGTCTCATCTGTGTGGGGGATTGTGGCTGTGCCTGCTCCAGTTACTCACTGACAATAAGTCCTCTGGGTATTTAGCTGCCCTCAAATGCCTGGCACAGCTGTGAATGGTGCCAGATGAAAGCATTGTGGGCACTGCCAGAGTTCTGTGCTCGGACATTGATGATGCACTCAATTGCATCACACACCACCTGGCAGCTGATGGAGTGGTACCCCTTCCTGTCCAGGAAGGTGTCTCCACTTTACCAGGAAATGCCTAGATGGCAACATAGGTGGAATTAATGTCACCAATTACTGCTGGTTGGTGTGCAACCCAATAGAATTGTTGCATTGCTTCTCTGTGCTCTGCTGCTGTGCTGCAGAGTACAATAGATTCACCAAAATGTTGCAGCAGGGCATCTAGGAATTGTGCCAGGAGACACGAGGTGGCAGACTGCAACATGACGATGGTATCCCCAACCAGTGTCTGGAAGGATCCAGTAGCTAAGAAACGCATTGCAGCTGCCACCCTTTCCTCTACTGACATAGCTTGGCTGTGCTGGGTGGTAGACTGCAGCTGTTCATGCAGGAGCTCACAGAGATGCCACAGCAGGAACCTACTGAGTCAATACTGACCAATAAGATGGTCATCTGTGAGTGTCTCAAAGGATGTCAGATGGGTTCATTCTGTTTGCAGCATATCTCCATACAGAGTAGCCCATGGTGGCCTTCTCCCCTCTTATCCTCCTTGATGACTGCAGCCATCAGATGCACCATGATGCTGTTGTTGCATACAGCCATGTTACCAGTTGTCGCTGTGTCCACACCCACTTCCTATTTTACCCAGAGGTAAGACTACCTTTTTATGAGAATTAACTTTCAGTGCGCTGTATGTCACGTTACCACATATTGTGCGAAGTTGTGGTGCTGAATATACTGTTGCACCCATATGCATGTTCCTGCCCCACACTTTGCCCTGCGCACAAGTTTTTTTCGTGCTGGTGCTACACTGTTGTGTTGGTGCTATTTGGTCTTTTGAATGGTGCTACCCTTAAAAAACTGAGCATAATCTCGGTGCAAATAATTTGTGTTCAGAGCAATGTTTTGAATTTTGGACTCCTGTTGCATTAAAAATTAAAGTACAAATACCAGCATGCAGGCACAACTGTGGTAATGTACACTGATACAGGAAAAACCCTCTAATATTATTATGTATATATTTGCAAAATAAAAATATAGTATGTGATTGTCTCACACAGGAAGGCAGGTAGTGAGTGATGAGACCTGACCTCTGACCACAAATGATGTCAATGTGTGAAATTGACTAGTGAAGGGAAAACCTAGTTTCCTGTTCTGTTCTTCATTAAGGCTCTGGCCATCTGCCAGAGGATAAGCCTATTAAACTTTTGTGATTTCCTAGAGGAACAGGCTATTTGATAACAACATCATATTAAACATTGTAAATACCTTTGATCTTCCCTGAGAAACAGGAACCAGACACCATTTCATAGAGAATGATTGAATCAGTGGGATGTCATATGTGGGAAATGTTTTTTTTTTTGCTGATGTTCACAATATTTAAAAATACTTCCTTGTAGACAATGTTGTAAGAATTAATCCTAAAAGGAGGAGCTAGCTGACTCACCAAAAGAAGATGGGGATATAGAGTTGAAAAGTAACATTGTATCTGGAGAATGTGTCATCTTTGGATTCTAACTCTGAAAGCACATTTGTATATAGAAAAGATCTTAAGTACTGTGTTAGGAGTCTTTGTTCTGTAATTTTCCCATTTTCTTTTGTGACTGTGAGCTCATGCTCTTTGTTTTGTACTTCATTTTACAATTTTTAGTAAACAACATTTTCCTTAAGATACTGCCTATGTCTCCTCAGTCATTTTTTGCATGTCATTGCTGAACCGATAATTAAGTCAGACAGCTGTAAGGGCTTGCATGGTGTTGCTAAGCGTGAAAAAGGTAACAATACCTGGGTCTCATGTAGAGTATTAAGGGTTCATTTTGGAGACCTGGCTAGGTACCCCTGTGCAAAGGATTGTACCTCCTCCCCCTGAAGAGGGTACATATCTGAGTCTGTTAATTGGATATGCTAGCATAAGGTTCACCATTTGAATCCCTTCAGAACTCAAGGCTAAAGGTGATTCAGACCCAAAGCAGACAAGAGGGTTACCATGTGTGTTACCTGTTCACACTATTGCACTCTGAGGTTGGCACTGTGGGAGCAGAGGGCCTGACCTTTGGAGTGCACTAATGACAAATTTGGTTGGCAGCAGTGCAATTTAAAAAGTATCGGTAACACAAGCTTTAACAGTTTAGTGTGTCAGCTTAATACTGTACAGTTTACGTGCAAAATAAGGCACTGATTTTTAAAAAGTAAACAGAACTGAGTCAGCCCGGTGGCACTGAGGGTTGATGATAAGGTTGGGTCATAAAGAGACTATGTTGACAGTTTAGAGTCATAACATAAAAAGTAACAACGTTATGAAAACATGTTTCAGTGTTTCAATGCTTACTCATACCTTTGCTAATTTTCAATATTTTGACCCCAGATTTTCAGCTCTTTTTACCCTACCTTATGAACATGACAGTTGTCATTTATTAAATCCTGCCCAAAGTGTCTTTTCACACTCATTCTGCAAAATTACATTTTGTCCAGGATTTCATTATTGACATCTGTTATGTTCATAAGGTGGGGCCATAAAAATAGATTGTTGAAATGTTAGGGTTATAATCCCCGTGAACATCAAAGTTATAAAGAAATACTGCATTGAGAGTCAGCCCTTGGCCCAGCAAGTAGTGTGTTGTGCTGCCATGCTGGTGGCTCCAGTTCAAAAGGAGTTGACATGCATGTCACAGACTGATGGGACTAAGCACTCCATTAGAAGAGGTAGGCAGGCATTAAAAATGTGGAAAACAGCAGCTGACAGGATGAAGTTCCAGCTGCTGCAGGCCCCGCAGCACTGATTGCCACTCTACTGATGCCAGCCACCCAGGCCATCACTAACCATCTAAGAGGCTAATTGGACCTTTGGTACTCCCACTAGTTTCCCTGAGGGAAGTTCAGGTGGATAAGGCCTTACCCTGCCAGGGACTGTCAGCAAATTTGTTGATTCATGGCCCTGTTGGTGGTGTGGGGGTGTGGCAACTTGTGGCTTCATCTTGCCATGGCACAACTTTTATCCTACATTTTCTGTTACACCCCTGCAGCATGCCACACATGATGCTGATGCATGTCTGAGTGGAGGCATGCACAAAATGACTTTAGATGGCAAGCAACCCTTGCAAGCTACTAATGCTGCACAACTACAACACCACCACCTGTTGGGAGTTGATGAGCAGAGCAACATGGCCTCCCCCCCAAGAGAGGAGAGGGGTCCTATGGATGTTGAATCTTCTCCCCCTCTCCAACTCAGACTCCTGAGTGACTTGAGTCCATTCCAGAATCCAGTTCACTGGTGTGGTACTGGTATCCCCCTGTCGCACAACCCACTTATTAGAAAAACAAACAAAAAAATCCTCTGTCCTTCCTGCTGATCCAGTTGATTAGTATTTTGTGTTCCTCATACTAACCCCTTGTCCCTTTACTGTATGTCTATGTATCCAACAGGACAACTACGTTGTGACAGTACACTGACCATGTGTATCAGATAAACTGCTTTGTGTTTATCCAACCTTGTTTGCCCTACTTACAATCGTTCCTGAAGAGCTGTAGATCATTTGTGACCCCATTGCTATTCTTATCTTACAAGTATAACTGGATGTTTCCTGGAAACCCCTCCATTCCAGGCTCACCATGGTCCTGGTTAGTGATTTCTTACTTATTATCTATGCTAGGACGTTAATGCAATTGTGCAACCCCAAGTATTAAGACACTGTTTGCTTCCACTTGTTAGAGGATGCAGGGCTTTAAATATCTTCATCATTCTGTTTATTCCATTTGGTACAGGTTTCTTTGTGACTTGTGTGAATGAGGATACAATTCACTTACACAGAAAGAAGGAAAATTAATTGCAAAAAGCTATGTTGATGCTGACATCAGGGGGTGAAGAATGCAAATCACACAAAGAAAGGAAATGAAAAACATTAGGGTCTGGAGTCTCAGGAACCTCAGTGGTGTGGTGTTCCTTGGGGTTCTCAACACTAATACCCACCACTCACCTTCCCAAACAAGGTTATACATGATATCTTGCTTCATACCAGGCCCGGGGGTCTTGTGTGAAGAAAGTTATGACTGATTCTGATGGCCACATTTGGTGAATCACACTTGTCTAACTATAAATGCCATAAGGCTAAAAAGCATGGTTAAAAGGAATGGGTCCTGAATTCTTTTGAAGATGACAGTAACCTGCAAAACAACAGTTTTTGATAAGGAATTGAGGATTGAGTAACATTTTTTTTGCTACTAATGTAGTTACTAACCTCATTCAACCTGTACTGTTTAACCTCTGACTTCACCAGTAAAGTTGAGTCTTAAAAAAAGACATTGAAAACTACCTCTGCTACCTGATATTCCAACAGCTGAGATTCCTAAGTGACCCCCAGATTTTTTACACTACTCACAGCCACAGGAGTGGTGCCATTTAGATACTACAGAAGAGGTACACCACTCTTTCTAGACAATTCAGAAATGACTTATATCACTAGCAACAAGTCTTTTGTCCAAATCAAGACTCAACACAAGAGTCCGAATCCAGTGTGGCTTACACCATGCAAAGTCAAAAATATCCAGAAGGAGTTTGCTACAATAAAGCCCCAAACTGTAGACAAATCACTGGAGATATGGCTCACTCACTGATCTTTGTCATATTAAGTAAGTATTAAAGTTACTAGTCATGCAGAAGTGATGGGTAATAATTTTTCTTTCAATGTGTCCCATTATAGTACTTATGCTGCATATTTTTTTTAATTATTTATAGTAACTGTTCAGCCCTGAGGAAGAATGTTTAATCCCTAAAACATTGACTTACTGTCATTCCAACAGTCCTGTTCCCAAGTGGTTATTAATAAATAGTATGACAAAAAAAAGATTATTCAGTAAGAGAGTCATATCTACAGTGGTTTAGTCCAAATTAACACTCAGTCAACAGGAAGATATGCAGTCTGAGATTTCTTGTAGGCATCACTCCAGCATATAAACAACCCCTTGCTCATCCAGTCTGAAAGATAGGAACAGTTGAGTATCACCTGCATAGCAGAGAAAAGTCATTCTGTACTATCTTACGATATGCTTCAGAGGCAACATGAATAGTGCAAATCGCATAGGAGACATAGGTGAAGCCTGGGGACTCCACAGTTGATTGCCACCAGGCACAATGAGAAAGATGCTATAACAACCTTTTGCAACCTGCCTGACAGGAACAACTCAATCCATTACAAGGCTGTTATGGTAAGTTCACCATTTTCCACAAATTGACCCATCAAAACTCTATGATCCATGGTACCTGTATCAAATGACTATGAGAGATCAAGGAAGACAACAATCAATCACTCCCCCCTCACCCCTATCTCTGACAAGGAGTCATTAGATACCTTGACAAGTGACATCCTTCTTCTGTGCCCAGGTCTGAACCCCTACTGGAAAGGTTCATAGATGTTAAATTGCTTGAGGTGATCCATAAGCTGGACCACCACTACCTTCTTAGTATTCTTTCACAAAAAAGATCTAAGACAGACCTGTAGTTCAATTACATCACTAATATAATAATATTTCTAGGTTCAGAAATGGTCTCTTTATTGGAGTTTTACCACAGCCTTCTTAAGAAATGCAGGAAAACACCCCTCCTTATGGGACCACTGGACAATACTGGCAAACATTGGACCCAAAGTCTCACAGCAGTCTACCAACAGCCAAGATGACTCTGAATCAGAACCACATAAAGTTGGGCTCAAACCCAAGATCATCCCAAGCACCTTCTCCAAAGAAACTGGCATCAGCGTACCCATGCTCCTCTAAATCTCAACAGCTCTGAGCCCTAACAGTCCACTTAGAAGATCCCAGCATTAATAGAGGCTGCTCTGTCAATGAAGAATTTATCAAACTCCTAAAGCTTATCTTGAGATAAAACCCCTCCAGACTACACTCAAGAAAGATGGATTAGCATGCCTACAATAAAGAACAGCTAAGTTGATCTAACCCTATCTGATCCAATTAGGTGAGAAAGAAACTCTGCCTTTTCAGAGAGATTTTCCATTGAAAATCCTTATAATGGGTTGTCAGAGTCATTCCATTCACCCCTGAACTAGACCTCTTCCAGGAAAGCTGAAACCTCTTCTCTGATGCCTTTTTTTCTGAACTTTTTTCATTCCTGTCACTGACACACAGGACCTCCCTCTGGTGAGACCCCTCTGTGCCAGCTTCTACTACCCTGCCTTAAACCCTCTGACCAGGAAATTGGGGACTGGATATCTCTATTCCCACCCCTCTGGAGACTCAGCCGATCCCCCAGCTTCCATACCCCATGAGGCAGGGCTCCCAACACCTACCTGGAGCTCTTTCTCTGAATCTAGACAACTGAGATCCAGGAGCAGAGAAAGAGTCCAGGAGAGCTGGTTGGATGGGTCCAGTGTCAGATATGTGCACCAATCCACCGTGGTCCACCATCATCCTCCTGTGTTCTTGGGTGTATCCTCATTATGTATCCCTTCCCCAAGGCACAGATGTGCAATGATGGCCAGCACATGGCGGGCACACTTCTGCTCCCACACACAGGCCGTCCACTGACACCTTTCCCACTGCAATGATATACCTCAGTGATTGTGCCCCCAGTCTCCACTTGGGGCCACCAACACTGCAGGTCAATACACCCCTTCCATGCCAGGAGAGGAAAGCCATGCTCCAGACACTCAATCCTCTCCTCCCCATCTGACCCCCAGTGACTTGAGCTCACTACCAAACCCAGGTCATCAGCATGGTGCAAGGTAAGGCAGATGCCTCAGTCCTCAGTGCCACTGGGACGGCTTCCTCTGTGATGCCTTTGTTTGTCTCAGCTCATTATTTTACCATGGTGAGCTGTGACATGAGGTCAATATGTGAACAAGAACCAAAGCAAGAGAGTGCAGCTATACCATGATGGCCATGATATACCCATCAATGGCCACAACTATCACGACAATAGGTCAGAAAACCAATTTCTTATTATGGGCACATAGCTAGGCCTTTAGCCCCATGTCACACAAGTTGTATAGTTATATAAACAATTATAAGACTGGCTCAAATATTATTTTATACCTATTTTATATAAGTTCTAGATAATTGGAAAAACGTTTTTGTCACACCCTGAGGTAATATGTAAAACAGATAGATTTTATTTGCTGCCGTACAATTTTTCTAATCACTAATATTAGCATAGATAATAAAACTTTGCAAACATAATGAAAAGCAATGTAAACATAAAACAACAAAGGTTTTAGAATTTCAGACAAAACAAACATTTCAGAAAATAATCAAAACAATAAAGAAATAAGCAATATTTAACACGATGAATATTATTAGCTGTATACCATGCCTTCAGCATGCTTTTGCACATGCATTAATGTCTTGCAGGAGAACTTGTAAACTCTTTGCATTAGTGTTGTGGAGTATATTTCTGTATAAAATGTGTTTCAATACTTTATGGCATGCAGACATGTTTATATCTTCTTAGAATGAGCATAATCTTAACCACATACCTGAGATATTATGTTTAAAAAGTCAAGTTTACCATGCCCCTTCCCCAGCTAAGCCAAATTAGAATATTATAAAAATTAATTAAAATAATACTCAGACATCTGGTTATTTGTAGAGACTTGGCCATCTGTCTTTTAACTTCAAAGTCTTGGTGAGTTTTTCTCCTCTTGGATGACAAAAAGTTCTTTAGTGGCCGAACCATATTGTAACGTCTGTTCTTTTTCCTGCTCACACACTTGACCCCAGGATCCTAGACTCCCTCATATCAACACAGCAGTACAATCTTGCTTCTCCTGCTTTAGAAATCAATTGGCATAGCAAGTCCTTTGTCTTGGTTTTGGTGGGAACTTCAAACAGCAAGACAAACAACAACAAATGTCCATAGCCCCAGCATCAGATCTTTCTAGCATCTCAGTTAAAAGCAAAGTGCCTCCTCCCTTGGGACCTATCTTTTATTACCACTGGTCCAGAGTGACATCATCATTTTGCTAGGTCATCATAGCACCAGTTCTGATTGTTCTTGCACGGAAGGGGAATGGTTAGCTTTTTTTTTTTCCTTCAGAGTCTCCACCTCTTGATTAGAAAGTACAGTCTCAAGCCCAAAGTTTGTTTTTCTTCTAACTTTTGGATGCGGCAACATACCATCTCCATGCAAACATTTTTGAATTTCACTTATTAAAAGCAGTATTTTGAGACATATTTTAGGTCTGTGAGACAAATATTTCCTGAGATAAGTTTAGAAGGACTATAACTTTAATTCTGAGCAAAGTCTTTAAAAAACAAAGCAGTACTTCTGTTTCTCATGTCCTAGGCTCCAAAACTAAGCAGATCTCTCTAATATTCAAGTTCCAGAAAGTCTTAAAGAGTGTCAGATTCCTTTGCAAAGAGCTATGCCTTTGTTTTGGGCAGTCAACCCTGAAGCCATGCTTGCAACAAATCGTTAAAGAAATCTTTCAGTCAATGTGATGCTTTTCTGCCACCATGTACTCATCCAAAAGCCATATTTTGGGATTGTTCATGACTTTAGCTTCAATTTAAGATCAAACACCCTTACTTAATTCTTATAGTTTTCACATAACATGTTTTCTTAAATAAGGCTTGTAAAGTTACTGCAATCATAACACTTGGTCACATAATAGATCGACAAGCCTTCTATCATCTGATGTAATTTGGTGCTTGCAGCATGCTGTGATTTCTTTTTAGTAACAAAGTTCTATACATATTAAACCAAATGGAGATTCACTTCAGTTGTTTTCCCTTGAAGATAACTGCTGTACCAAGCTGTAACATTGTCATAAATTTCAATAAAAAGTGTCATCTCGGTATGTGGTTATCATAGGAACCTCTCTAGTCCTTGTTTTGATAAGCTTGTTGCAAGCAGATATCCAAAAGTCCAGGTTACATCACAGCCTACAGAGGCCAGTGTTTAGGGTAGTCCTCAGTTCAAACATAGAGTTTTATTTTTATCATAGAAGAATTTTTATTGATTTTCTTAGAGACAGCATAGTACAGACTGCATCCACATATACAGAGCAACAAGTAACACAGCCAGTTATCAATCTTTGTATAGTCACTATCGAGTACATTAGAGAGCTACCTACATCATAGAGCTAAATATACACCCGATCAAAAAAACAAACAGTGCCTCTGAGCGAAGGCAGAAGAGCATAGCCAGCCATAAAGGGGTAAACAGACAGTATCAAAAGCTAACAAGGTGCCAAAGGTTCAAACAGGGGGTTTATTATATGGGGGAGGGAGCTTACAAAGAGACGACTCTAGGTAGGCATCCCATTTCTTGGCGTATCTGTCCAGGCAACCTTGGTGGGCATCGACAGATGGTCAAAGAGAGCTAAGTGTGCCAAGTAGCATGCTAGCTCTTCTGAGGGGGTAGAGTTGGTTTACGTCAGTACATGAGAAGCAGGAGCTTGGCCTCCATAACAGCCAGTATAATCCACTGTCGAACAAGGGCAGGGAGAGCTCCTAGTGATGTCATGTCTCCCAGCAAAAGCTTTGGGTCTACCAAAGAAACCACTGAGCCTTCTACCTGTGAGCAATCAGTAGCCACTGCTGACCAGAAGGGTAGCAGCAAGGGGCAAGTCCAAAGGACATGTAGAAGATTTGCTCCCAGTTGCAGGCACCACCAGCATTTGGAATGATCCAAAAGGCCACAGTTGCACAGAAACACTGGGGTACGATACCAATGTAGGAGAATTTTCAGCTGAATGAACCAACTCTTTGTATCCCTATATTGTCTATGGCCATCCCGTAGGTATTGGGACCAAGTAGCCTTGGGGATATTGCAGTTAAGAGCCTCAGCCCATTTAAGTCAACTCTGAGAGAAGGGATCAGTTTGAGCTTCTCTCCATGTCCTATAATATTAACCAATAAGTCCTCATAGGGTGGGGACCTTGTGGAGATCCCACAGCCATCTCTATTTGCTATCAGCTTTGTAGTGTCTGGCAAGTGTTTTGAGAGCACTGTGCAGCTGGAAATATCTCCAAAAATCCACACTGGGGAGCAAAAATTTAGCTTGCAACTGTTCATAGGTGAGCAAGACATCAGAGTCATCCACACAGATGTCTTGGATCTGACATATACTGTACCTTTCGACTCCCAGGTGGGCCAACTGATGGGTACACCTCCCACTAATATTAGGGTGTTGCACCAAAGGGACACATATCTGAAAGGGGAGGCCGAGGCCTTTCAGGGGGTATGAGACAGAGACATAAGGGTTCTCCAGGCATTCTGAGTCTTAAGCATAGGGGGAGAGAGCACAGGAGCCCTTGGCCCCCGGTTGAAGCAATACTTCGGGGGGACTGCCCTTGAGTAAACCAGTTTCTATCCGTACCCACAGAAGTTCATGATGTGACCCTGGTGTAGACCAACAGGTGGCTGCAGACATCATGCATGCCAGGTGGTAGCCTTTGAGCCAAGGAACTCCCAAACCATCCCTCAACCAATGCACCAGAAGCTTCTGCCTATTCCATCTCAGAGACTTGCCATCCCATATGTAGCTGAACATAAGGCGGTCTAATGAGTTGAATAGCTGAGGTGAGGGGGAATTGGTAGGTTATTAATGAGATACATGACCTTGGGTAGAAGCAACATCCTCACCGCCGCTACTCTGGCGGGGAGGGACAATCGAAGCCTGCGCCATCTGTTCACTTCCGATGAGAGCTGTTCCATTAGGAGTGAGAAATTGTTGGATTCCAGTTCAGACCATCGATTGGTAATAAAGATGCCAAGGTAGGTAAACCCCTTCTCTGCCCAGGCAAACTAAGTACCGCTGAGGCAGTATCTGTGACAGGCGGAGTTCATGGGAGCCAGAATGGTCTTTTTCTGGTTAGCACATAGTCCTGAGAGGGCAGCAACGTGTTTTAGGATAGCCAACACAGCCAGAATTGATCGATGGGGGTGGGAGAGGGTGAGCAGCAAGTTGTCGGCATAGGCCACCACCAGATGGGGGGGTGCCATGGATTTCGATCCCATAAATGGTCGATTAGGCCACAAAGGTCCATACAAGAAGGTCTAGGACTATAAGGAAGATGAGTGGGGAGAGAGGGAGAAACCCGGCTTGGTTCCTCTCTGTAATGGTAAAGGGGAAGAAATAGTGGCATTGGTAAGGATACGTGCCGAAGGAAAGCTGTAGTGGGTATGTACCCACTGGCAGAAAAGTGGGCCAAAACCATATCTCTGTAAGACTCCATATAAATAACTCCTCTCTATGGAGTCAAATGCCTTATTGAAGTCAACTGCCAGGGCCACCATAGAAATATATGCTCGGGATGCTACCCATTTGAGATTGAGCAGCAACCTAGTGTTGTCCACATCTGATTTTTTTTTCACAAAGCCTGCTTGTGTGAGGTGAATGATGGAGGGCAACACATCTAACAACCGAGTGGCTAGGATTTTGGCTAGTACCTTAGTGTCGACCGAAAGCAGAGAAATGGGGTGAAAATTCGTACAGTTTAGGGGGTCATTGTACTTTTTGGGGAGAAGGGTAATGAGATCTTCTCACATGGTGGTTGGGAGAGATTGAGCTTTATAGGCTTCTTGCAGAGCTCAAAGTAAGGGACCCATAATGTCCGGTCTAAGGGCACAGTACAATTCCACTGTCATTCAGTCCAGGCCTGGGGCTTTCCATGGGGCCATGCAGGACAGAGCTTGTCTCACCTCTATGCCTTTGAGTGGGGCATCCAGATGGTGTACTTGGGTGGGTGTCAGCACAGGTGTCACCAAATCTTTGCAGAATTGGGCTAAACCCTGTTGAATCTGGGTGGGGGACAGAGAGGAATGTGACTTATATAAGGAGGTGTAGAAGGATCTCATAATATGATTGATATCCTGTGGGTCATGGACAACTTTCCCGGTGTGACATCTCAGAGGGCATGGATGTGGGAAGAGGCCTGCTGTTTATGCAATCTAAAGGCCAGGAGTCTGCCACTTTTCTCACCCCATCCCAGTAACTATGCTTCACCCTGAGAAGAAGCCATTCTGTCTTTTGATTATAGATGGCATTAATTTGATATTTCAAACCAACAATCTGGCACACAAGGGAGGTGTCTCTCCCCAGAGACCATAATGAGTGGAAAATCTGTTCCAGGCCTGTAAGGTCTGCTTGCAAGGAGGCTAGGGTGGCTCTGTGGGCCCTGTTTTTGGCCACAGAGAAAGCAATGATGTGGCCCTGCAGGATGGCCTTAAAGGCCTCCCAACCTGTGCCTGTGGACACCTCCCGGGTGGGTTAGAGGAGAAATTGTCCTGGGTCACCTGCATGATCACTTGGCAGAAATCAAGGTCTTGGAGCAGTAAAGGATTACATCTCCACCGGGTACTCTGAGACAACTGGCCTAGTGGAGTGTAGGTGGTGAGAACTGGAGTACGGTCAGATATTATAACGGTACCAATTTTGTTCTCAGAAAGGCCCTGGCCTGCAGCTACATTGGCAAACCAGAAATCAATATGGCTATGGGTGGCATGGATGTGGAAGTAAAAGGTATAGTCATGACCTGTTGCGTGTTCCTCCGCCACACGTCCATGAAGCCCCACTCACTCTGAAGTTCTTGTAGGGCTGTCCTAGCTTTTGGGTGTGTTTGAGGAAGGGGGTTTGACTTGTCCAAGAAGGGGTCAGAAACCATATTGAAGTCCCCCCCACCAAGATAAGAGTGTTGGGGCCCTCTGGGGTCAGAGAGGATATGGTTTGACTGACGGCTGGGAAAAAATCAGCATGATCTTCATTAGGGGAATATAAGTTGGCCACAATAAGATGCCCAGAGGGGGATGGCAGCTTGACCACCACCCACCTCCCCTGTGAGTACCATCGAGAGTCATCAACTTTCTACTGTGAGGACTGACTCACCAGGATTGCCACCCCCTCAGATTTATTTGGGGAAGAGCTGGCATGTACTTCTCCTACCCATGATTTCATCAGCCAGGGCACTGCCTGACTCAGAAGATGAGTCCCCTGGAGCAGAGCAATGTCTGTGCGAAGAGATCGGAGGTACTGAAGCACCTTTGTGTGTTTAATAGGGTGATTAAAACCTTTAATATTCCAGGAGACCAGATTTGTGCCAGTAGAATGGGTGCATTATAGGGGAGCCATATTATCACAAAGAAGAAACAAGGTACTTACTCAGACAGCCAAATATAGGTGTACTGTATGGGTACAGGGATTAGGAGTAGAGGGGTCAACTTCCTTGGCAACACCACTTACGAACCTTTGGCACACTGCTGTGGAGAGCACTGTTTGGTAAGAATAAACTGTAGAGACTCACTAATACAGGTAACAGGCTAACTGGAAAATGAACACAGAAAGAGAAATATCAGTGTTTGTAACTACAGTTCAGGAAATACAAAGACTAACGCACTAGCAATACCTAGAAGTTTAACCTCAAAGAGAATGTAAGCAAGTGTCACTACACTAGCGAATTCTGGGCCAAATGCAAAAGAAAGTGATGAAGAAAGCATCACTCTCAACTGCACAGGCCTAAAGAACCCAGAATGGGGGGATGCACAAAGAGCTCAATAATAAACAGCTTCCCTTAGGAGGCGGCTGAACAACGGTCAGGCACCGGGACGTCATCAGGGGGCAATAAGGGAAAGGATGGGAAATGGATACCCCCGGAAGGAGAGGAGGAGTGGAAAAGGTGCAGTGAAGGGAAGAAAAAGGGAATGGGATGTAGCCTTTGTAGCTGAGCATATCAGTGGTGCTACAATGTCATAGCCATAGAGAACAGACAATTGGCCAGTATTGCTGACCTCCTGGGAAGAGTAAATCTCTTATCTGAAGGCAACTGATAGGGGCCATCACAAGTGGCTAGCAGGCCAACCCTAACAACAGAAACTGGCCCCTATTGAAGCTCTGGAGATAACAGGAAAACAGAGCACCCACCCAACAAGTACAACAAACCCCAAAACCCAGCGAGCACATGGCAGAACTGGATCAGGTAGCTCACCCCTGCTGGGTGGAAGATTCCAAGCAGTCACCAGTGCAGCACCCAAAGAGAAAGTTAGACAAGTTATAAATCTGCATATTTGGGAAAATAACAGAGATCTAGTCCATTTATTCAACCATGGGAAACTTTGGTCTGCCTGGTGATGGCCGGGGGGTCCAGGGAGCCTGAAGAAACCGCAGTAGTGAAGGAGAGAGTACCAGGTCTCATGCAGGTCACTGCATCTACTACTTCCACCAGAGAGGCACCAGGATAATTGGCCCAGTCCATGGTAGGATCAGTGTCCATATCTGGTAGGTCCTGATAGTCAGGGTGGACTGGAGAGATTGTTTGAGTGCGGTCCTCTCTAGAGATTTTAGTAGGTGGAGCAGCTATTTGCAGCTCAGGGGGCACAGGGGTACCACTCCTCTCTCTCTCTCTGCCTGTGTCTTGAGTTGAGGCCACGTGGTTGAGATGGTAGAGAGGAAGAAGAGCCAGGCATGGGGAAAGCTATGCCCTTCAGTGGAGGAGGTGGGTAGTCAGTCGGAACAACTGCAGCAGGGGGACTGTTGTACAGTGTTGCATGTCCAGCTAGAAAAGAGTCCTCTGGAAGCTGCTTACTCTGCCTATCATTCCCCCAGTGGAAGCCTTGGCACTTGGTTCCCAAAGCCTTCTGGGAGTTGTAGTGAGGAGCGGGAGGTTAGGTCAGAACCTGGATATCCAATTTTCAATGATCGCAGGGTGATCAGCCACCAGTTCACAACCATGTTTCGATACCAGCAGGTCAGTAAATCCCTGAAATCTAAATTGAAATTTGTGCTGCTAGAGGAATTTCTTGATTGGCCCAAAAGCCCTCCTTCTGGCTGCAGTTTCTTGTGCAAAGTCTCTATAAAAGATCACTACAGAACCCTACCATCTAACCTCCCCTAAGTCTCTGGCTGCCCTCAGGATACATTATTTCCTGGTGTAACGAAGGAAGTAGGCAATGATGGGCCTAGGAGACTGAGTATTCTTGTCTCTTTTCCCAGCCACACAATGGGCCCTTTCGACATCCATGGGGCCTCTCCATCTGTCCCTGAGCAGCACTGGGAGATTTTCATTTAAGAAGCATTCCATGGACTGGCCTTCCACCCCCTCAGGTAGATTGATGATGCACAGGTTATTGCGCCGGGCCCTGTTTTCTTGGTCTTCAAAACTGTTCCATAGGGTGGCCAGTCTTTTCTAATGCAGCTGAAGTCAATGTAATAGCTTAGCCTGTTGTTGCTCCTGGGTGTCTAACCTTTGCTCTGATATGTTCATTTTGTCTTAAAGTTGCCTCATATCTGCTGCAGTAGTGGTGAGGGAGAGGCCAATATCATCAACCCTCACAAACAGTGTTTCCAGCATAGTGGTAATATATTGCAAGGAGTCTCCCACAGAAGCAGGAGCTGCTGGTGGCTGCATGGGTGACTGAGCACCCCGAGGTGCTGTTACTGATGCACTGGGGTTGGATATGAAAGCAAGATAGCCTTGTAAAGTAGGCAGGTGGGAGAATGGAGCACCCTGCAGTGTGGTCAGAGAGCTCTGAGCAATGATCTTCCCAGTGGAGCAGGCAGCAATAGGCCTATGCGGCCTACGGCACCAAAGCAGCTTGTGGATACCCGGCACTGCAAGTATGGCAAATTGCATTGGAATCCACTAACAAACACCGCCGGTCAGTAGAATAAGACTACCCGAGCATGTAGACAGGGCAAGGGTGTCCTGATGTCTGCAGATTACAGTGCCAGAGCGCTGTAGTTGTCCCATAAGTAGAGAGCTAGGGAAGTTAAGCAGCCATTGCTCTGGCAGTCAGGCCACACACCCCCCCCAAACATAGATTTTTAAAACTAAACCACTTTTTTCCTCAGTCCCACTTAGGCAGGACATCTTCCTTTTTCAGAGTTCACGTAAGCAGTTCTTTTTCCTTGCCAGGAGAGCTCATGTAAACAAGAATGATGACCAGATGCCTTAGCATGACCTCCCAATTGCCCTAATTAATAATTAAGCATTTTCTCAAGAATAAAAATAGCAATTATAAAATAATGCAAAATAATACAATTATAATAAAATATGTTTTTATAACTAAGTTTAGTTCCTACACAACCACATCTGCCTCACATGCAGACATCATGCCCGAGATGTCCAGTATCACCCTAAATTTTTCCGACTCCATATTCCATTGACTATAGTATCAGATAATCTCTGTTGGAGACAGAAATTTTCAGTGTGCTCCTGCCAGAAACTGCATCATCCCAAATTTTCAACAACAGAGTAAAGACAAGATCCAGATGTGGCCAAATTCAAGAGTAGCAGAGGAAACTACCCATGAGGCCCAGTCAGCTCATTAATTGGATTTAAGAATCCAGAAGGGGAAGGAAGGAAACATATTCAATTCAGTGCTTTAGAGTAACTGGTAATTGCTATTTTTCTTTTAAACTTAGATTGTGGGCGTTTAGTGACACTATACTTTCTTTGTTGTCTTTACTTATAATTGTTTTGGGCTGTTGAAAACATAGTGGTGGTGTAATTCTGTGCTGTCTTTAATTGCTGCAGATTTTGCCCCCCTCCCTCCCTTCCCCAACTCTTAATTATATGCCCTATTAAATCTGATTGACAGGAGCTAAACACAGGGAATAGTAAGGTATGAAGTAGGAGGGCATAAGGGTGAAGAAGCCCACCCTCAGCACAACAAGTGTTTTGACTCATTTATTTATTTATTGGTTTCTTTTTCCTTTAAAAAAAAATCTGAGGATTAGTGACAGGATTTTTAGTACAGTAAAAAAAAAAGAGAACTAGGAGAGCTTCAGTAGCAGACAAGTAGTGGAATTGCAGTATTATGTGGGGAGTGGTGCAATGCAGTGGCTGTGGGGCAGCCATATTCAGGCAGACCTTCTGGACACTGAGGTGCTGTCCTATCTGCATGCATCTCTCTGGAGTGTGGGATGAGGTAACCAGACTCAGAGAGAAAGTAAACTGGGTCAGGAGTACCATCACCCCTATCCAGGGACCACCCAGTCCAATGCAGCTGCCTCAAAGGATGCCGAGAACGAGGAGCACTTGGATGACAGTGGGCTCAGGGAGGGTTAGAGCAGTCAGGCAGAGGCACATCCCAGATCCTATTCCACTCAAGAACTCATATGCCACACTGGCAAACGAGGACAACCAAATAGAGGTACCCAGAGAAGTGAAAGGGAAAGGATGTGGAGGTTAGCCAAGGAGGTGACCTCAGCGGGAAAGCAGTGGACCCCAGAGGAGGAGGAAGTGAATCCTGGTGGGGACTCCATCATAAGAGGATCCAGCTAGGAACACAGGAGGGGAGGACAGGAGGTGAGGTGCCTACCAGGTGCTACGGCATGGAGGGATGGAAGGAAGATCCTGGGGATCACTGGGAAGGCAAGACGGAGGGTGAGCTGGATGTCATTATCCACCTAGGTACTAATGACCTGGAAATGGGAGCCAAAGGAAGTTCAGGAAGAGTTTAGGAAACTGGAAGGGTCTCAAGCAAGTAGCTACTTCTGTCACTTTCTCAGAAGTACTACCTGTGAGAGGCAAGGAGCATAGGAGTGCATGCACCAGGAACTTTAACTCATGGTTGAAGAACTGGTGCTGTGAGGAAGGGTTTGATTCATTGGTGACTGGGGACCCACCTGGAGGATGGAGGTTTGTTCAAGCCTCATGGCCTGCATCCATCCTGGAGGGGAATCCAAGCACTCAATGATAAGTTTAAATGCTACATTGACAAGCATTTAAACTAGCAAAGGGGGGTGGCAGGCCAGCAAGGAGGGTATCTACTTGCTCACCCCCCACAGCTAGCAGTGGAACCAGTAAACCAGAGGAGTGGCTATCTCTGCAAAGCAGTGTGCAAAAGATGGAGATTAGTGCCCAAGAGGTGGATAAGCAGAAAAGTGGCAAAATTCAGCAGAAGGGCAGACAGCAAGGAAAACCAGGGATAAATGACAACCAAGGAAGGGGCTGGAGTAGAACAGTGAAGCAGTCTAGGGAGGTCAAATCATGGAAAGCCATGTGTGCAAATGCCAGGAGCCTTAGCAACAAGATGGAAGATCTGGAGGCTGTCATGGTACAGTCAGACCTGGACATTGTGGCCATCACTGAAACCTGGTGTATGATAACCATGACTGGGAGATGGCCATACCTGGCTACAAACATATTCAGAAGAGACAGAGCAGGCAGGAAGGAGGAGGAGTGGCACTGATGTGAAAATGACATAAAGGCCACAGGAGATCCAGGAGGAACAAAATGGGGAGAGATACTGTGGTTAAGCTGGAAAGGAAAATGGGGACAGCCATCCGCACAGGTGTGGTCTATAGACCACCAGCCCAGGAGGAAGAAACAGATAGAGTTGATGTTAGCCATCCAAAGGATGGCAGACAAGGGTGAGGTAGTACTGGTTGGAGACTTCAATATTCCAGACGTGGACTGGAGCATCCCAGCAGCAGCATCAACTAGGAGCAGATTTATCCTGGACTCCTTCAGGGTGCCTTCCTCAAGCAACTGGTCATGGAACCAACTCGGCAGAAGGCAATACTGACCTTGTGCTCACAAACAGGGACAGTGTGATGGGGTAACAGTGGGGAGCACCTGTAACAGTGACCACCAGTCATTGTGGTTTGAAATCACAGAAAGAGCAAAACCAAACCACACAAAACACGTATCCTGGATTTTAGGGGGCAGACTTTGGGAAAATGGGAGATACTTAAAAGAGGCATTAAGAGGAATGGGACAGGAATCAGGGTTGAGGAACAGTGGGCAGTATTTAAATGGGGATTACAAGAACAACAGAATTGTGCATTAACAGGTTAGCAAGAGGAAAAGGAAGAGGAGACCATTATGGTTTTCCAAAGAGGTAGCAAAGAAAGTGAAAGCCAAAAGATTACATTCAGGCAATACAAAAAGACACAGGCAGAAGGGGATAGGGAGAAGTACCAGGAGAAGCAAAGGGAGGCAGGGAGGTCAGTAAGGAAGCCAAAGCTCAGACAGAAGAACACATTGCAAAATCAGTGGGTAGAGGGGACAAAACCCTTTACAGGTACATAAGTGAAAAAGAAAGACAAAGGGAGGGATAGTGAGACCCAAGGAGGAGGATGGGAGCCAGGGTGAGGATGACAACAGTAAAGCTGACATATTGAACAAGTATTTCTGCTCAGTCTTTACTGAGGAAGAGGGGGTAATGGGTCTGAAGGGAGTACAAGGGTGAGAATGGTGCAGAAATGGACACAAGTCCCTTACACGAGAAAGGGTCCTGAAGGAACTGGAAGTAATAAGAGTTGATAAAGCAATGGGGCCAGACGGTGCACCCCAGGTCCTTAAAGAACTAAGAGAGGTGGTGGCTGAACCTCTGGCTATCCTGTTTAGCCAATCACTGGAAACAGGGGAGGTACCCAAAGACTGGAGGACAGCAGATGTAGTCCTCTTATACAAAAGTGGGAACAAAGAGGAAGCAGGGAACTACAGACCAGTCAGCCTCACCTCGGTAGTGGGGAAGATCATGGAAGCACTACTGAAGGAGAGATTGGTGGAACATCTGGTTGTCAATGGACTACAGGACCCAAGGCAGCATGGTTTCACCAGGAGGTCATGTCAGACCAACCTCGTTGAATTTTTGACTGGGTGACTAGGAAGTGGATCAGGGAGGGCAGTGGACATGGCCTATCTGGACTTCAGCAAGGCCTTTGACACTGTGCCACATAGAAGACTATTACACAAACTGTGGAATATGGGTGTGGGCAGGACAGTAGTGTGGTGGGTAGGTAACTGGCTAGGTGGCAGGACACAGAGGGTGGTGGTAAATGGCTGTCACTCCACAGAGGGAAGAGTGACCAGTGGGGTACCACAGGGATCAGTGCTGGGACTGGTCCTATTCAACATTTTCATCAGTGACATTGCGCAGGATCTAGAAGGCAGAATTTCAGTGTTCGCTGATGACACAAAGCTCTGTAACAGAGTAGACGCACCAGAGGGTGTAGACAGAATGAGAAGCGACCTGCAGAAACTTGAAGAATGGTCAAGGGTTTGGCAGTTGAAATTCAATGCAAAGAAGTGCAAGATAATGCATATGGGGCACAAAAACCCTGGCACAATATATCAGTTGGGGGTGAGGATAGCATGCACCAAGCAGGAAAGGGATCTTGGGTTGTCATCTTTGACCTCAAGGTAGGGAAACAGTGTGACAGGGTTAGCAGGTAAAGCAAAATAGGATGCTGGGATGTATAGGCAGGGCATCACCAGCAAGAAAAGGGAGGTCATAATTCCGCTATACAAGACACTAGTGAGGCCCCACCTGGAGTATAGTGTACAGTTCTGGAGACCATACCTACGTAAGGACATAAACAGGGTAGAGAAGGTTCAGAGGAGGGCAACAAAGATGGTGCATGGATTGCATCACAAGTCCTATGAAGACAGGTTGAAGGAACTGAACATGTACTCCCTGGAGGAGAGGAGGGAGAGAGAGGATATGATAGAGACATACAAGTATCTACAGGGAGGAACAGGGTGCAGGAAAACACTATTTTAAGCGAAAAAGATGTTTCAGGACTAGAGGCATGGGATGAAGTTGGAGGGAGGGCGATTCAGAGGAACCATGAAAAAATTTCTTCACAGAACGGGTGGTGGACAAGTGGAACACCCTGCCAGAGGAAGTGGTGGGGGCTGAAACAATCACGGATTTAAGAATGATGGGATAGACATAAAGGAATTCTAGAGGTCAGGGGTGAGGGGCAACAGACTTCTAGGAAAACAAACTGAACTTACAAGCTCAAATGGGCAGACTGGGTGGGCCATAGGCCCTTATCTGCCGACACTGTCTATGTATCTATGTATCTATGTGACTGCTGCGACAACTGTAACTTTTCATTGTCAACCCACACACTGAAATCTCCCAGCACAATCAAGTTAGGGGCATCCAATAAAATGTCAATGATTAGATCCTAAGGAACAAAGGGCAGTAAATAATGTTGTACAAAGTTGGAAACATTTGCTTTGCAAATTAATTCACAAATTCTTCACAGTTTGTGAAAATCTGCCTTGTGAAGTGCCAATTTGCAGAATAGGGATAATTTCACAAACTGCAAATTTGGAATTGCTGCTGGCAAAGTGGGAGCCACAGGTGAAGTTCACAATGTACTTTGTGATTGGGGATCACATGGTACTGAAATGAGCTGTATGCCTTGAAGACGCTGTGTTCACTAGTCTTCTGAAAAAAAGTGGGGGAGAAGTCTGTCTGTGCTTGTCTGAGCAACACTGTCTTTCTCAAAATGAAATGCTTTGAATACAAATCACTCACAGCTTGTTTTAGAGTGCCTTGTGCTGAGAGGTCTGTGTTCTTTGCTTTGGTTTTTGCCAATTATTTGGTTTAAAATAGTGTATTTTGTATTATCCATAGTGAAGCACTGTTGTAGGGTAGGGGAGGTTTATTCAGTTAACAAGGCAGCCCAGAAAAAACAAAAGTCTTTTTAAAACATTGGTTTTATAGTGTAAGCATATTTGCCATACAAGCAGTTGAAGTGGATTTGATTCTCGGCCAGTGCAAAAACATGTTTGGGGCAGACTGGAATGGCCAGGCGACAATTATCTGCTATCAGATTCAGATGCGAGTAAGCAAAAGATTTGTCATAATTTTTCTCAGTCTTTCTTTTTCATTATTGTTGATCTGTCTGTAGTTTCTTGTCTCTCATTTTATTTCTGTAGTTTGGTGAATTTATATGAAGTACTTTGTCAGTTTCTTTCTATATTAGGGTTAAGTGTTTTGTTTTTAAAGTAATGGTGTTCTGTCTGTTATACTAACTTGTCAAGTTACTCC
Source organism: Neoceratodus forsteri (assembly GCA_016271365.2). Lineage (NCBI taxonomy): Eukaryota > Metazoa > Chordata > Ceratodontiformes > Ceratodontidae > Neoceratodus > Neoceratodus forsteri. The sequence continues at coordinate 85,391,178 of CM057453.1, forward strand.
TCTCATGTCATATTAATTCCCACTGTGTTAAAAAGAATAAAAAACATTTACTAGCTACTATTAGCTCAAGAAACTTTTTATTTCTTATTTTTTAGATCACACTGCTAATCCTTCAGAGGAGGCGCTGTCTGTTACTGCTACTTAGTTGTACTAAAGGCTTTCTTTAACTTTTTTATCACAATATTATAAATATAAAAATATGTCTGGGAAGAGACACTCTATTAATGGAAGAGATGTTGAGTAGTCCACAAAGAAGAGTGTCAGTTCAGTAGAGTTAAAGGGTGTTGCAACTAAAAACAAGCATTTGTCAATGCCAAATGTTTGCTTGCTGGCATTAGCAATGGAAGTGCAGGAGTTAGACAGATGCAGTATAGGAATGGCATTGAAGTACTGAACTGACACCAACTCCACCCTCACTCTGCAGAGATGGACAGGCATTGGGGTGTGCCTTTGGGTCGTCGACCCATGATGGTCACAACATTTCACCTCACCCTACCCTTCAGACACTGACAAGAGTCGAGGTGTACCTTGTGGTGTTTGGACTTTACATTCACCTCATTCCATAAGGAACTATGCTGAAATGGATGCAGTATAAGAGAATGGGATGAACTCTGAGGGAAAAGGGTCCAAGGTGCACCTTGATGCCTATCACTGGATGCCGGGTGGGGGTCAGGGTAAAATGGCATGAGCATTACTGTCGGCATTCCCAAGTCACTCCACTGATGCCTGTCAGTCCCTTCAGGGTAGGGCATTATGGTTGAAAACCCTAATGCCCTGGGAGTTTCTTGGTATTTTTACTCCAAGTTTTCCCCATGGCTGTTTTGTGACCCCACCACATGAATAGTGACACTATCAATTTGTTACGTGAAAGGTGATTTTGTAGAGTGACTGCGCCATTTGGCGCCACAGGTGCGAAAACACATTTTGAACAGGATGTGAAAAGTGACAGGTGTACTGTTCATGGGGAGGTGTAAAAAATGGCATTGTTGAAAATCTGGAGTGAAAATATACAAAAACTGGTGAAGTCATGAGCGTGCATAGAAAATGCACAACATACACCCGTAATGTAAGTAGTCTGGGGATGTTGTTACAGCAGATTTTCCACATAGGCATTTTGGGACCTCCGCTTATGGACAGTGTCACTGTGATTTTTGTAATCTGTCCTGAACACTAATTTCCCACAGTGATCATGCTATTCTGCACTGGAAGTGCGAAAACACATTTTGGCCAGGGTGTAAAAAATGACAGCTGTACTGTTCATAAGGAGGTGTGGAATGATAGCCAGGTGGCTGCATTGCTGCTGTGGTATTGGAGCAGGTGGGTGCCCAGTCGGCCACCCCCAGCCCTCTATGTGGAACACATGGGCTGGAGGGCTTTGATGGGGGGCTATCCATGCCCCTACATCCCCACCGCAGCTAGCTCCAGCACCTGGGGGGGTGCATACTGGCTAAGTCTGCTCTTGGAATGTATAGTCTGTGCCCCCCCACCCATCATTTGCACTTTCAAGAATAGCAAGGTCACCTGCAGGTTGGGGATCCAGGACATATCAGCCCCATGCCTCCGTGGATAATTGGGTGCAGGGGGCATGGCAACGGAGGGTCTACGCACTCCAGTTATGCATCGCTTAGACTGTCTGCACCTTACAGAATAGGGCCCATTATGCACTAAAGTCTGCTACAAAGAGCTGAGTAGGGGGACTGACACAGCACAGTACCATATAGTAGCATGATATATTAATTTGGGGAGCTGAGAAAAATTATGGGATTATAGAATTTTGGTATATTGTGTGTTTTGCACACAATTTGCACTCTGAGAGTTGAGAAAAATTCTGAGTATTATATTCTGGCACTAACACAGCACAGCATCAGCATGTAGCAGAATGATATATTAATTGTGGAAGGTGAGACAAATTCTGAACATACACAGTTCTGGTATATTGTGCTTTTCACACACATTTTGCTCTAAAGTGTGTTGCAAGAAGTGATGCGGCGGGGGACTGACAGTGCAGCGCCATGTAGCTGCAGAATATATTAATTTTGGGATCTGAGAGAAATTCTTTGGGTAAAAAATTAAGAATATTGTGCTTTATGCACACAACATGAACTAAAGTGCATTACAAGAAAGGCTGCATAGGGGAACTGACAGCACAGCACCATGCAGCAACATTGAATATATATTCAGGGAGTTTAGAAAATTTCTGGGAGTATAGGATTTTAGTATATTGTGCTTTTTGCACTAAAGTGTTTTACAGTATGTGCTGTTGAAGGGAACTAACACAGCAAATCCCCACAGCACCATGTAGCAGCACAATATGTTAATTCTGGGAGTTAATTCTGGACATGCACAACTTCAGTACATTGTGCATTTCACACACATTGGGCTAGATTCATGAAGGAGAAAGGCGCACACAGTAAATGAAGAGACCACTACCATTTTTGCAGCACCACAAGATTCAAGAAGCAACAAAAGCACTGCTAACAGGCATGGTAGTTGTGTTCCTGATTCATGTGCTGCAGTTTTGCAAGTGGCATATTAATCTTCATGAGGTCATTAGCTTATTATCTGGACTGCAGAAGGTATCACAAGGCATTGCTACATAGGATCCTGCAGTATTGCATGTGCCATGTGATTCAGAATAGGCAGACAGCACATGATAGCTGCCTTTAAAAGCACAGTCATCCAATGTGCAGTAGTCAGTCTGTTTCATGGACACTCAGGGCTGTAGTATCCTGTATGATCCCTTGACTTCTTGATTTGGAAACTGGAAGAATACAGGTTTAAACTGAGCTAGTGCCAGATTATCACTGCGTGACCCTGGGCAAGACACTTAACCTCCCAGTGCTCCAGACCACCCAGTTGTGGAAATGGGGAGATGCAGGGGTTGAATTGGACAAGAGACCACAGGAACTCAATTCCACCAGCTCTTAAAATAACTGTATGACAGTTTCACCACCTCTGTGAACTTTATCCATTGGCTACTATAGGAGAGTGCCATCACCTAGAAATGACAATTTCACCAGTTAGAAATCTAGATATGTGTTCCCCACCTCCCCAAACATGGCTGATTCAACCACTGAGTACAGGCATGACCCACTGTAACCAATATGTTATATCTCAGCTGGGCTGTTCTGGGTGAATAATTTCTAAATAAAAACAAATAAAATAAACTTCTGCATCCTTTTCCTTCTCCTCATGGGCTGCTGCTGGTAAGTAAGCAACCTGTGCAATTGCTAGTTTGTGGCACTACTGCATACTGGTGCAGTATTGTTCTACTTAAAAGGGGATTGCAAACCCCCTTATTTAGCACAGTAAGAACAGTGTGCTGTTTGCTTCCTGAATGTTGTGCTACAGTGTTATGGGGGTGTGGCTGGTATGCTGATCATGGCCATGCTATTGAAGGTACATCAATCTGCAGCAGTTTTGAGTGCGGTGGAATCTGAATCCCTCATGAATTTTACATGTACGGTGCCTGTATTGCTTGCTGTATGTTTGTTCTCAGTGGCAGTGCTGTCCTGCTCTGCTATGCTTCAGTTGATGGACCACTTCAGTTAGCATGTTTTACTTCCACAGTTTTTAGTTGGAGTCCTGTTGGGTCCCCGCTCATTGATGTTGTTTCCTTCAGAAGCTGTTTACTGAATCAGGAGGTATGAAAAAGCACGCTACCTGAAGTAGCGTGCATTTACCGTGCGGTATTTCTTTCATGAATCTAACCCAATGTGCATTAAAGTGCATTATAAGAAGAGCTGTGGTAGGGACTGACACAGTGCAGCACATGTTGTAGCATTATATATTAGATAATGTGTAAAGTCAAACTCGCTTCCTCATTGGCTGAAACAGCCTGCTACCCGGGCTGTTATTTCTTAACAACGGCCCGCTGACTAACAAGTTCCCCCTGCACTGCTCATCACCTCGTGATATCCCTGTCCCCTCACACCGATAGCCGATATCTTTTACTATCAACACCCACACACAGCCATGCATGAAACCACTCACTAGTAATATACCGAAAAAAGTGAAATTAGTTTTCTTGTTCTTTTCCCGTACTAAACCGCTCCTCATTCCAGCGCTCACAAGGCCAAAAACCTCGGACCCTTTCACAACTGCTGCTACCCAGCACCACTTCTTGACCACTAACAACAACTGGAACAAAACTCTCGCTCCTCTGTTTGTAAACAAAAACGAAGTACCTTCTTTCTTTCTATCTCCCTAGGTCATCGTCTGCGTTCCGTATCACAAAATGCTGTGTCACAGAAGACACCGGCATTCCCGCTCTGCACCGCAGCGTCTCGCTCCAGACTATTTCACAAATGAAACCGTATGTAGCCACATAATTGAAACAGATAAACGGGGATTAAGCGCCCTCTACTGACACAACATGGACTATTTTACATACCCAGATATTTCTCTGCATTTTTAGTAACAGTTTCCACTTTTTTTTAAATTTAAATCATTATTTTGTAAAAAACTTCTAATGAAATCTCATTATCTAAGTGTAATAATACCCTCCAGGGTGGGCGTTATAGGATATAACGGACCTTCCAGGGGCTATAAGGCCCTCCGCCTGCAGCGTCGGGCCTCATTATGCCCCTGGGTGGTCCGTTATATCCCAGTAATGCCCACCCTGTCGGGTATTATTACTTACTTAATTCTTGGAGTACCGAATTTCATCAGAAATCTTTTTTTTTTGTTGTTGCTGTTGTTAGACTGGAGGATGCCAGCTGACAATAGAATTTAGACATGTAGAAGCAGTAGCAGAAATCAGGATAGAGAGGAGTTACAATGTACAAGTTATTATTTTTATTTTCATTTTTTAAATGTTTATTTTTTGTGGAAATAAGAGGTGAGGACTGAAGGAGACATATAAAACAGCATATAGGAGTGGACTGGAGAGAGGATCGGACTAAGGCCTGGGGATAGAAGGTGCACCACGACCACAGTGTTCCACCAGCTTCTAGAGGATACTTCACTGGTTTTGGAGCAACACCTGCAATGTTTCTTTCATGGCTACAACTTAGCAGGAGAGGTCCCCTATCTTCATGCAGAGCCGCACCACTTCAGCATGGGTGGATGTGGGAGGAAGATATGAGGCTGGCCTCTCAGGTGACCTCCACAGCACCCATGTTCATCTGCAGGTCCCACACCCAGTTCACTGTGTGTCCCCATCCTGGACCTGCGCACCACCTGACCCCATGTCACCTTTTCCTGTTCTGTCCATTATGTGGATCAAAAGGACTACCATGGGTGGTGCCACCTCCATTCTTCTCAGCTATTTTAGTCCTAGCATGCTCATCTCATTCCTGGTGGTGCCTCATCTTAAGATGTGGGTTTCCTGCCCACTTGTGCCCAAATGGCTGCCCCACTTCCTATGTTGAACAACAGTGTAACATAAAAAACATGCCACCACACATGTCGGCAAGGCCAACCCCAAAGAAGTCCCAAACTAATCACTTATGCTGCTGCCATGGGGAGGAGACAGATGATCTTGGGGGTGTCTTCTCCTCACTGTGCTCAGCAGGTGACAGAACCCCATGGAGGGGCACTGGGTTAGGTTTTGTAGGTAAAAGAACACAGTCAATGAGTGGGGGTCCCGATGCCACTACATGCTGCTGCTTGTGCTGCACTGTGGAAGGGGCATTCGGGTGGTGCCTGTTTGAAGTCATTCTAGTGTTAGTGGTGTCATCTTCAGAAGGATGGGATGGTGAAGGTGCCAGTGTTGTCCTCTTCAGAAGGATTGGACAGTGTGAGTAACTTCTCCAGAACTTTGCAACATAACTGAAACATCACATCATCTCTAGCAGTAAACCAGCAGAATCCCACACCTCACACCTACTGTACATCACCCATTAAATGCATTCATTTAAATGATCCTGTCTCCCTCAGTAGGTACCCTGTAAGCCTCAGGCAGGATCTAAAATAGATAGATCCTCATGGTAGCTCACTGTGCAGTGCTTGACAGAAAACAAGTTGGGATTGTTGTCTCTAGGGCAGGCCTAGGAACATCACCAAGTCAAGTTTCAATAAGACATACAAGATCTCCAGAGGAATCTCAAGAATGTAAAACTTTTTAACTGTCAAAGGTCCTACTCTGCATCACTCACATTTGCCCTGGCTAGTTTCAGAATTTTAGCATTTGTGGTTTCTGCTGCTGCCTCAGAGAAACAAACTGGCAGAAAAGCCCCTTCCCCCACTGCACACACTCACAAAAATAGTAATTTTTTCCAACATTTTCCACTCAGAAATGTCTGGATGGATTAACTTCATAGTGTTAGCATTTGTAGAGCATGGCAGTGCTATAGTGTACAGTACAGCATTGTTCTATATAGAGATCCATCCATTTCAAAATGCTGTTGTACCACAGTTCAAAGGTCATGGAATATGATCGTACCCTTCTGTGGTAGAACAACATTCTAGAATGTCTAGAGACAGCACAAGTCAGTTTCATTGTGAAAGAGAAAAAAACAACAATGCACACGTTTCACATAATACTATTCACTATTAAAAATACAGGTTGAGCAACTTTACACATACTGTAACTAGTGTGTTCTGCCATCTCAGAGTTCTGGTTCCCCCGGACCTCTCAAGATTCACTCTTAAGGTCAGAGGGAGTCAGGACCCCTATGTGGCAGAATACACTGGTTCTACATAGTTATCCATCCAGTATTCTATATTGGAGATGGGTGAAATCTATAAATTTTGGGTGCAAAATGTGAAATTCCACCAGTGAAAAGCAGAATTTTGCCCATGAAATGCAGAATTTCACCAGCAAATGGCAGAATTTCCCCACTTGCATGAAAAATTCTGCCGCTCGTGGGTGAAATTCCTCATTTTGCTAGCAAAATTTCGCATTTCGCACCTGTGAAATATTTTGCAGAATGTGCAAATTTTGCAAAATATTTCATTCAGTGAAATTTGTGATTTTGCTGGAATTTCGCCAGGGAAATTAAATTTCACTGCATCTCTATTCTCTATAACACATGCTGCAAACTTCAGTGCAGTCAGTTGATTCTTTTCTAAAACGGAGGAGTTAAAAAAACAGGGTTTAACAATGAACTGTGCAGAAACCTTAACCGTAGTGATGCTATTGTGCAACTGCAATTCAAAATTACAAATGAAAAATGTAACTAACCATGTTAAATAACACACATCTGGTAATTACTTGGTCCCATCAGTTCTTAAATCCACTGTTTTGGGAGCAAGTAATCACCAGCCCAGCTCCTTCCTCATTATATTACAGAAGGCTCCATGTTCAGCTGGAACTTGCTTCGCGGTCAGTGGCATATCATAGACATGCATTGAGTCTGGGAACATAGTTATTACTTTTTGTTCCTTAAAGGCTTTAAAGTTGCACCATAGTGTGTTCCCTGGTCAAGCTCTACCACCATGCAAAATTATGTGAAAATTGGACTTCAGTTACTATATCATTTTCTTCTTCAACAAAGAAGTGTATTTTCAACTGTTTGGCTAGCTCATTCTCAGAAAATTGATTACCTACTGTATGTGACTGTTTTTAGTACTGTATCTAATGTTAGAATAACTATGTCTATACAGAAACTACATTTCCCAGCAAGTTTGGTCCGGTATAGACTGCCACTGTAGCAGAGACTCTAGCAACTTTTTTCTGACTTGGCTGGAGTCACTATCATGACTCTCAGCGTGGGGTATGCCAAGATCTGACTCACAGTAAATTATTTATTTTTCATTTCAGGTTTTGACTTCTGGTGATCTCACAACTGGTGGAGTCAAGGGTGAGGTTTAGATAGGTCAAACCCTGAAACTAAAAAGGAATCACTTATTCTGAGGATGCCCATGGCATATGCCAGGCATTTATACAATTACATTGTAAGGCTACAATGGTTTGGAATGTTGAAACATGTTTCAGAACTGAAGATGTAGATGATGAAGGTTGAGTGAAAATATCCATTGTGGAGCAGGCAGGAGCAAAAATGAATGATTTATTCCTACTTCAATTCTTGATGCCATGAAAATAAATTATCTCATTGAAGCATTGTAATTTTCATAGTTATTGCATACAGTACATTCGAATGGCTACTGCATTAACAAAATGGATTAAACATAAACAGCAAAATAAAGAGATGTAAAATAAGTTCCATTTCCTAAAATCATTTAGTACAGTTTAATTGATCTTACTCAAACTAAGACTGTAAGGTGATGGGCTATAGAAAACGTCAGGAAACACTTCTCCTATTAGATCATGAAAAACATGTTGAAATGGCTACCAAAGAAAGCTGTTAAAAACTGGATTTGAATAATTTTAAAAATAGGCTGCAGAAGTGTTTAGGACTCAAACTATTCATATCCAGGAAAGTTAAGCTGATATGCAGTGTCTCATTTTCAATTGGGTCTTGCTTCTACCAATTTCAACCATTTGGTGGACTACAGGAGTGAAAGGGTCAATGACTTACTGAAGGTCACAAGCAGAGATGCAGCAAATTTAAAATTCACCGGTGAACTGAACGCGAAGTGGTCACTTTGCATTGTCATAATGCTACATGAAGTGACCATTGAAAAGTGCTCACTTCGGCTTGTTATTATAACTCTGCATCGTTATTCCACCTTAACATGAAGTAAGGTGGAATGACAACAATATAGGCACTTTAGGCAACCCCCCCACACATCAAATGGCTTACAGTACTGTAAGTCCCATGCTTTAGCCAGGCAGGAAGGAAGGAAGAGAGTCATACAAACAGATACTTTCACTTTCTCCTTTGCAGAGGTAGATGGAGGAAGCATTTTGTATAGTAAGAAGAGTTTGCTATTAGTTTCTTTCTTGAGCAAATTTCAGAAAACCCAAAAGCTTTTTTAAAAGCTAATTCTTTATTTTTTTTTGTACTGCTTTGTCAGTTCTTTTTGGTGACAATTTTCTTTGTTGTATAAGTTTTGTTTTGTGTGTGTGTGCGTGTGTATGTGTGTGTGACTGTGAGTGTGTGTGAAATCGCTCGTCACGTGCCGCGTCGGAGAGGGAAGGAGTGTTTTGTGCGAAGAACCAGGGACAGTCTGTGTCCCATGGCCAGAGGGGAGTGCACCCATGTGGGGCTTGCAGCTGGGTGTCGTTGGACCACTCCAGACTGTTTGGTCCTGCCTCCCCCTTCTGGAAGCAGCAGTAGCACCACCAGTGCCACCGCCAGATCCACTAAGTCCGCCACCACCACCACCACCAGTAGCAGCTTCAGGAGCTCCAGCAGCACCACCACCACAGCAGAAGGTGGAGCCCCAGGTGTGTGACAGTGCTGCCAGCACTACATCTTCCCCTCCTGTGCCTGGTCCCCCCACAGCTACACAGTTTGCCAGTTTTTCAACTATGTTGTGGGGACAGCAGCATTTTGGTGTGTCTGCTTTGTGGTGTGCAGGAGCACTGTGGCCCCCAGGGGACATATCTGTGGATTGGGGGCCAGTGCACACATATGCTGAACCACCACAAGGTTGCGTGGCAGGCTGCCACTGAACAGGCCAGGCCTCCACCTGTTGGCCCTTCTGTGGCAGTTGCATAGGGTGCTGCTGTTGTGCATTGCCGGGGCAGGCAGAGGGCTACAGCAGCAGCTGCTCCACCACTACCCCCACCACTGCCACCAGCACCACCCTTGCCACCACCACTACCTGGTTTTCCCCCCGCACCAGTGGATCCTGCCACAATGCCTGCAATGCAGGCAGGCATTGCACTTTTGTGGGCTGCAGTGGAGGAAAGTAACGAGAGGGTGGGTGCTGTCCAGCAGCAGGTGGAGCAGATTGAGCAACACCAGCTACAGATAGTGTCGATGCTCCATCTGCTGCTGGAACATCATGGGATCCCCAATTAGCTTTTGTATCTGCACACACACCACCCCAACTGCTGTAGTGTTTTGTGTTTTGTTTATGTTTAATAACAGACTGAGGGAAGGCCACATAGTATTAATTTAAAGGGAAGCAGTCAGCAACAGGAGGTCCCACCCCCTGCATGGCTTACCCTCTGGTTAAGCCTTTTAAGTATGTTGTAGCATTTTTCTCACACCACAACATACTTTATTTTAATAAAGAAAAATCAGTGACTCATAAGTATGGCAGATGCTATGGGGGCTCCATTATGTGTAAAGGTGCAACAGAGACGCACCATGAGCTTCAGTACAAAAGTATTGAAGGGCATGGTGCATCTCTGTTGCACCTTTCCTTTACACATAATAGAGCCCCCATAGCGTCAGCCATCCTTCAGGGTCGCTGACTATTCTTTATTAAAATAAAGTATGTTGCAGCATGAGAAAAATTCCACAACATACTTAAAAGGCTTAACTGGAGCATAAGCCTTGGAGGGGGGCAGGAGCTCCTGTTGCTGACTGCTTCCCTTTAAATATATACATACTATACACATACAGTCATACATGCTCCTTATTGTCCTGTTATTATAATCCAGTGCCTCAGTAATGTTTACTTTCTGTTCTGGAGTGGTTGTGGAAAAGCTGGTGTGAGCAGTGCAAGTATGATGTGCTAAATTGCATGTGTGCAGTCAGTGTTGTCTCCTCTGTGTGTGTGTGTGTGTGTGTGACATCAGACATTATGCAGCTTCTTGCAAACATATATTGCTGACTTGTTGCTGTGTTTATGGTATAAAGAATAGCGAGTATAATAACGTATATGTTATTGTCAACATCATCATCAGTAGACTAAGTGATACTATACTTTTTCAGAGGTGTCTAGACAGAGTGCACCTTAGTCACATATTGCACACATGACTTTTAGGAGAGCATGTGTTTTTTTGTGCTATGATCTCTGCAAAGTCATGTGTGCACTGTGAGTGACTGAGGTGCACAGTGACCTGATACCTCTGAAAAAATATCATATCACTTACTCCGCTGGTGCTAATGGTACAAATAAAATATACCTCATATATTCTTTCTTATCTTTATTCTTGAGATACTGCAACAAGTCACACCATATATATGATTGCACGGAGCTGGACTATGCCTGCAAACACAGCGAAGAACACTGATGGCACACATGCAGTTTAGCACAACATACTTGCACTGCTCAGTCACGATTTTTTGTGAAACACTTCAAATCATGAGTACAGACACAAAGTAAACATTACTGAGGCTCCAGAAATATTTTTTTTAATAGACATTAAAGAGATTCACCAAGTTACAAAGTTATGGTATTGCACCCAATATGTGGGTGCCTAGCCTCAAGGGGAATCTTTCTTGCTCCACATGTCCTCACATAGTGCAATACTTTTCAGGCAAAAACACTCCTAATTTCAATAAACCTTGTTCTGGAGGACTTCCTGTTCTGAAGTGCCACCCAGGTTCCACCCCCATGCTCAGCAACGTTATGACATGATGCCAGGGAGAGTGCAGGGGCATGCTCCATTATAGTGCATGCCCGGCAGCTTTCTAAATGTTTCTTTATATTATAATGGTCAGTTTTTTGTGAAATGTGGTCATGTTTCCACTAACAAGGCTCTTGTTAGTCGAAATGTGACCACATTTCACCACAAACTGACCATTACAACAATAAAGAAACATTCTGAAAGCTGCCGGCCATTCAGTATAATGGAGCGTGCCCCCACGCTCTCCCTAGCATCACAACATAACATTGCTGAGTGTGAGGGCAGAACTTGGCAGCTCTTCAGAATGGGAAGTCCTGAGACCTCGTATATTGAAATTATTAATGTTTTTGGTAGCATATTGCACTATGTGATGACATGTGCAGCAACAAAGATTCTCTGAGATTAGGTTAACATATTAAAAGTAATACCATAACTATGTAACTTGGTGAATCTCTCTTTAAAGCATGTGCAACAATCTATTGACAATTTTGGACCCATACTTTTTGTGTTATTTACATTGCTACTTTACTTAAGCATCCCCTGACTTGTATGGGCTACTTATTCTTTTTCAGTATTTGAGTCTGCATTAGGACATTTTTTCATGTCTGAAATAATAAAAGGAGCACTCCTTTTAATATTGTGCGGACCAGGTCTTTGTCAGTATTTTCCGCTGTTTTTCTCCATCAGTTGTTATATATTACTTCTGTTGTAAAATTAACAGTTATGCAGCAGGCAGTGTTTTATGACTTCACAGAACAATATTTATTCAAAAACAGCTGCAGATAGTCATGAAAACCTTGTCAGAGCCATATTAAAAGGTGTACTGCTTTTTTTTTCAGACATGAGAAAAAGCAGTAAAGAAGATACAAATTGTGAAAAGAAGGGTATCATACAAGTCAGGAGGTAACCAGTGGCTGGCAATGTAAAATAGCATAAAAAAGTACAGGTCAAAATGTTCAGCACATAGTTGCACTGCTGCTTTAACTTATAATTTAGGTATGACATTATGTGCTCATAATCACAACACACAAAATGCATCTGTCTGGTGTCAAGAAAATTGCCAAGTGCTGAGGAAGTGAAATGGGAGTGTTACACCACAAGCAAAGTCCCCCAGAATATATTGCGCAGTGGTCACACAGAGTCCCCAGAATTTGTCTGCATCCCCAAAATGCATCTGTCTTGTGTCCAGAAAAATGCCAAGTGCTGAGGAAGTGAAATGGGAGTGTTACACCACAAGCAAAGTCCCTCAGAATTTATTGCACAGTCACTTATGCGTGCAGTGGTCATACATAGTCCCCAGAATTTTTCTGCAACCCCAAAATGCATCTGTCTTGTGTCCAGAAAGTTTATATAATCTGTGACGATGATGTACTCATGTTGCACAGTCTCTTGCCAAACCATGTGAAGGTGGGATAACATGACATGAATCCATTCAGTGTTGCATCAGAAATAATGACCATGAGAGAACTGTTGCTGGTCCAAAGTGTGCTGCTATTCCCACAAATGCCAGATGGAAGGGTACCCTTTGTGTGTACACTAATAGTAGCCTTGGTGAGTTGAGATATATATATATATATATATATACAGTATATTTGTATTTTCCAGGTGGGGGGTTGACATATATAGACATGTACTCATTGTATTGTTTTGTATCACAGGTCACAGATACTGTTGGTGTGCACATTCCAGTGCTTGATGAGAAATTCTTGCTTTGAAATTGGAAATGGAATACTCTCAAGCCAATGTCTCATTAATGGTTTCTTATTTGGTTACTTCTTCACAGATTTCATCTGCATCCTTCTCGAGTCTGGTTGGTAATGATGGTCATGGTCATCGATTGAAATGACTTCTGTGTGTTGCATGTCTGCCCCAGCCCGGGGGTACTGATGTTGAAAAACTTCCTTGGATAAGGCAACTATGACACAACACAGAATCTGGAAGTTTCTTAAAAAAAAATGAAGGACTTATTACAACTTGATTGCAGCAGTAACACATTATGTTTAAGCTGTGACTGTCCCACGGGTATCTGGATTAACACAGATAGCAAGCTATCCCACTGCAATCAGCAGATCACAACTTAATTTAGTACAAGGCTGTGTAACAAATACACTGTGTCAGTGGCCCTGCATCTCAACTCAAGTTACATTTCAAAACCACATCTTGTCACATAACACAACCTCGGTCCAACTTTTTCAACACTGTCATGGCTGCACAGCTGCAAATTTGGAATACAGTGCATGATATGTTGCAGAAATATTTTTGTGACGTACACATGGCACCTAGTTTATGAATCCTCAGTCATATTTGTTGCACTCTTATGAAAAAAAAAGGAACAGATGAAATAAAATATATATACACTTACCAATATGCATTGGAATTGGATACTCCATAGGTTCCTGTGAACATTACTGCTGCTGTACCATTGATATCGGCTTTTAGCGAAGGAGAGTCATTTGTTGTTAACCTGTAAAAAAACAAAATAAGTTTACCATATGTGTGTGTCCATTGCAGCTCAGAAAAGCAACAGAAAACAAAACACACAGCTAAAGGAAGTTGAATAGGATAAAAAACATTAGTACACATACTCATTTATTGTTTTAATAGTAAGAAGCCTTGCCTGTGGCTGTTGGCTGTTGGATGTGGTCTCCTGTTTGACTCCCTCTGCCTTGGCATGGTTAATATAATGGAAAAACAATGTCAGAATGATACTGGTGGTGGGTGCTGGTGGTCATGGCTGTGTCACATGATGACATTCCCTCTGACATCTTCCTGCATCTGGTGGTGGTGGTAGTGGCTAACAGAGGTCTTATGGTGGTGATCCAGGGGGCACAGAACGTCATTCCCAGTGGTGGCAGTGGCTAACAACAATCTTATGGTAGTGGTCCAGGGGGGGCACAGAAAATCACTCCCTGTCGTGACAGTGGCTAACAATGGTCTTATGGTGGTGATCCAGGGGGCACAGAAAGTCATTCCCTGCTGTGGCAGTAGCTAACAGTGGTCTTATGGTGGTGGTCCAGGGGGGCACAGAAAGTCATTCGCTGTGGTGGCAGTGGCTAACAGCGGTCTTATGGTGGTGGTCCAGTGGGGCACAGAAAGTCATTCCTTCTGGTGGCAGTGGCTAACAGTGGTCTGGTGGTGGTCCAGTGGGGCACAGAAAGTCATTCTTTCTGGTGGCAGTGGCTAACAGCGGTCTTGTGGTGGTCCAGGGTGCACAGAAAGTCATTCCCTGCTGTGGTAGTGGCTAACAACGGTCTTATGGTGGTGGTCCAGTGGGGCACAGAAAGTCATTCCCTCTGGTGGCAGTGGCTAACAGCAGTCTTGTGGTGGTCCAGGGGGGGCACAGAAAGTCATTCCCTCTGGTGGCAGTGGCTAACAGCAGTCTTATGGTTGTGGTCCAGTGGGGCAGAGAAAGTCATTCCCTCTGGTGGCAGTGGCTAACAGCGGTCTTATGGTGGTGGTCCAGGGAGGGCACAGAAAGTCATTCCCTGTGGTGACAGTGGCTAACAGCGATCTCAAGGTGGTGGCCCGGGGGGCACAGAATGTCAATCCCTGTGGTGGCAGTGGCTAACAGTGGTCTTATGGTGGTGGTACAGGGGCCAGGATATATTGTGCTCTCTGTTACAAATGTGACGTGGCATATGGAATTTGAGTGACTCTAAGTGGGACACTCATTTAACCTTATGAAAAAGAAAACACATATTATACAACAAATGTGACAGCCTTTTAACAACTTAAGTTAAAATCTGCCAACATTAACCTCATCATCATCCTAATAAAGAAAGCTGCCCTCACAGTCATCTATGTCTGAAGTCTGACCACTGGGAAATTCTTTCTCCATTGTGTCATCATCTACGTCAGTAGTAGACCATTTCATGCTGCCACTGCTAGTGCCACCAGGAAGGTCCATTTCTACATCACCAACACCATGACTAGGCTGAGGTATGAATACTGAGGTAGCAGTCTGAGCTGGTATGTGCCTCTCATTTATTTTTATGAATCTTAGCAAACTGACATTTGCAGGAGAGAGGTTTGTATGATGATCCCAAACTATTGCACCTGCTGAGCTGAATACCCTCTCGACACTTACACTGGAGGGTGGGCATGTCAGGTACTTCAGTGCCACTGCAGTCACCTCTGACCATTCACTGACCTTTCTGCTCCAGTACAAACATGCATTTGTCAATGCTGAATGTTGATTGCGTTGGTCTGCTGAGCTTGCTCAGTGGCCCTTTGTCACTGGCTCAGTCTGTTTGTCCCGGTGCTGAAGACTACTCTTTTGTACTGGGCTACTGCCTGCGTTGGCACCTTGTTCTGCTGAGGAAGAAATCCTCAGCTGTCCTGACAGAGCTCCATTGAGGTGTCTCACTTGCTCATTCTGTTTCTCCTGGTGCTGCAGGCTGCCCTTTGTGGCTTTTTCTACCCACAAAGAAACCACAGCTGTCCCGACAGAGCTCCATTGAGGTCACTCACTCCCCCGTGTCACTCACTCAGTCTGGTTCTCCTGGCGCTGCAGGCTGCCCTTTTGTACTGGGCTCCTGCCTCTGTTGGCACCTTTTTCTGCCCACAAAGAAATCTGCAGCAGTCCCGACAAAGCTCCATTGAGCTCGCTCACTCCCCTTCTCTCACTTGCTCATTCTGTTCTGCCGGGCGCTGAAGGCTGCCCTTTCTACTGGGCTCCTGCCTTCATTTGCTGCCTTCTTATGCCCCACAAAGAAATTTGCAGCAGTTACAATACAGCTCTGTTGAGCTCACTCACTCACTCATTCTGGTTTTCCTGCCACTGCAGGCTGCTCTTTTGTACTGGGCCCTGCATGCTGCTGCCTTTTCTGCCCACAAACAAATCTTCAGCAGTCCCAACACAGCCCCGTTGAGCTCACTGACTCCCCCTCCCTCAGTCGACTCGTTCTGTGTCTCCTGGTGCTGCAGGCTGCCTTTTTGTACTGGGCTCCTGCCTGCATTGGTGGCTTTTTCTGGCCAGAAAGAAATCCGAAGCAGTCCCGACACAGCTCCACTGAGCTCGCTCACTCCCCTTCTGTCACTCTCGCATTCCATTTCTGCCGGTGCTGCAAGCTGGCCTTTTGTACTGGGCTCCTGCCTGCATTGCTGCATTTTCTGCCCACAAAGAAATCTGCAGCAATCACACTAGAGCTCCATTGAGCATGCTCACTACCTCTCTGTCACTCGCTCGTTCCATTTCTCTTGGCGCCGCAGACTGCGCTTTTGTATGGGGCTCCTGGCTGTGTTGGCACCTTTGTCCACAAAGAAATCTGCAGTTGTCCTGACAGAGCTCCATTGAGGTCACTCAGTCTCCCTCTCTCATCGCTCATTCTGTTTGTCCTGGCGCTGCAAGCTGCCCTTTTGTATGGGGCTCCTGCCTGCATTGGTGCCTTTTTCTGCCCACAAAGAATTCCCGGCAGTCCTGGTAGAGCTCTGTTGAGCTCTCTAAGTCCCCTTGTCTCACTCACTCATACTGTTTCTCCCACCGCTGCAGGCTGGCCTTTTGTACTGGGCCCCTGCCTGTATTGGTGCTTTTTTCTGCCCACAAAGAAATCCGCAGCACTCCTGACAGCGCTTCAGTGAGTTCGCTCACTCCCCCTCCCTCACTCGCTCTCTCATTCTGATTCTCCCAGTGCTGCAGGCTGCCCTTTTGTACTGGGCTTTTGTGTTGGGGCCTTTGTCTGAACACAAACAAATCCACAGCGGTCCCGACAGAGCTCAGTAGAGCTCAGTCACTCCCCCCTCCACTCGGTTAATCTTAATCTGTCCCAAACACTGATTTCCCAGAGTGACCGTGCTATTGTCCGGCAGGAGCGAAAAACATATTTTAGCCAGGATGTGAAAAATGACAGCTGTAGTGTTCATAAGGAGTTGTGAAAAATGCCACTGTTGAAAATGTGGCGTGACGATATTACAAATTTGCGAAGTTACAAGGGTGCATGGAAACAGTTCAACGCACGCTTGTAGCAGTCATGTTATGGAGTTTCATCACCAAATTTTCAACATAGGGATTTTAGGACCTCTGCTCATGAACAGTGCCACTGTCATTTTCTTAATCTGTCCTGAACACTGATTTCCCACAGTGACCACATTATTCTGCGCCAGAACTGTGAAAACACATTTCGATCAGGCTGTGAAAAATGACAGCTGTACTGCTTATAAGGAGGTGTGAAAAAATGGCACTGTTGAAAATCTGGTGTGACAATATTACAAATCTGCGAAGTTACAAGGGTGTATGGAAAGTGTGCAATGCACACTTGTAACACAGTCAATTGATTGGCTGTCATCACCAGATTTTCAACATAGGCATTTTAGGACCTGTGCTCATGAACAGTATCATTGTCATTTTCTTAATCTGTCCCAAACAGTGATTTCCCACAGCAACCGCTCTATTCTGCGCTGGAAGTACGAAAACACATTTCGACCAGGATGGGAAAAATGACAGCTGTACTGTTCATAAGTAGGTCTGGGAAAATGGCAATGCTGAAAATCTGGAGTGAAAATATTATAAATTTGTGAAGTTACAAGCGTGCGTGCCAATTGCGCAATGCACGCTCGTAACACAGTCATTTTATGGAGTATCGTTACCAAATTTTCAACATAGGCATTTTAGGACCTCTACTCATGAACAGTGTCACTGTCATTTTCTTAATCTGTCCAGAACACTGATTTCGCACAGCGACCGTGCTATTCTGCCGGAAGTGCGAAAACACATTTTGGCCAGGCTGTAAACAATGACAGCTATACTGCTCACAAGGAGGTGTGACAAAATGTCAATGTTGAAAATCTGGTGTAAAAATATTGTAAATTTGCGAAGTTAAGAGCGTACGTAGCAACTGCACAACACACGCTTGTAAATCAGTCATTTTTTGGATTTTTTCCACCAAATTTGCAACATAGACTTTTTAAGAGCCCACCTCATGAATACTGCCACTGTCATTTTATTAATCAGCCCCGAAGGGTGATTCCGCACAGTGACCACAAAACCACCTTTTGGGGATGATTAACGCCATGACAGTTCAAGTATTCATGAGGAGGGGTCCCAAAAACCCCATGTTGAAAATTTGGTGGAAAAATTCCCAAAAATGCCCGAGAGATGCACTAAAGTTGAAAAAACCCTATTTATTACATTATACAGCTTACCGGCATTTCCTCAGTTCGCAGTTGGCTTTGAAGAGTGCAGACGTGTTCCCGGTCCACAGAAGATCGTCCACGCGGGCTCTGAAGGTGAGTATGGGGTGAAGGGGTGTGGGAGGCAGGGGCAGGGTGGGTGTGTTGTCAGGGTGGGGGGCAGGTCGAGCACCGAGGACCATTTCCTTCTTTTCAGGAGAAAAAAAAAACAAAAGATATCACAGGACAGTTTTTCCCTTCACAGGGGCATCTGGCATGCTGGTGTGGGCTCTCAGCATGCCAGCAGAGGCTTTCCTTTGGGGGCCAGCAGTAGCCAACGGGAGATTGGGCACCCCCATCGGCAGGAACAAAATGGGGGGGTGTTTCATTATGCCGATGGGGATTGGGCACCCCATCAGCAGAAACAAAATGGGGGGGTCATCATGCCGACGGGGATTGGGCACCCCATTTACAGGAACAAAACGGGGTTAGTTTTATTATGCCGATGGGGATTGGGCAACCCATCGCAGGAACAAACCGAGGGGTCATTATGTCAACAGGGATTGGGCACCCGGCCGGCAGGAACAAAATGGAAAGTTTATTGTTTAGGAACACTGGCGCAAGCCGCCTCCATGTTCACAAACAATATCGGGGGTCTTACATCCTGCCCTGCAATGACGGGTCGCTCCCTCATTGCAGCGGATGACTGACGCTGCAATGACGAGGCGGCCCCTGATTGCAGTGGCTACTTTTTTAGAAAGTTGTGGCACGCTGGGTGAACTAGTGTCAGCAGCAGCATGCCATGGCATTGGGGTATGGGGGACAAGTCTTTGCAGGCTGTGGGTGCATTGGGCACAACAGTGCCACGTCTCCACAACCTGCTTGTGGAGAAACTGGCGCAACATGTTTCTTGCACATGTGCGCAATCAACATAAAAAGGATCATCAATTATTGACAGATGCCTGTTTCCAGACAAATATGACTCAACCATTCTCTGTGCTGCACTACGTCCAGTGGTTGATGCATCATCCTGTTCTCCAGAATAATTTATGTCACAAATCCCTACTTGGGACAAAGCCTCCCAAAGTGGGTTGACGCCAACCACTTTGGATGACAGACCACCTGGAACTGCAGTCCCTTTTCCCCTTACAGGATGTGCTTGATACTCCTCCAGGTTCATCTACAGCCTGATTATGCTGCTGAGGTTTGCTGACCTTGGCACGTGACTTCTGTACCCCATAAACCAAGCGCACCAGTTGCCCACTGACATTTTTTACCTGTTCAGGCCCTCCTTCCAGTACTGAAGCAATTCCACATTTGTATCATGGGTCCAGCATTGTTGCTATTGCAAAGTTGTCACTATGCTGAATGCTCAAGATGGGATGATTCTGGTTGAATACTGTCAGCGAGTGTTTCAGCAACATACTGCTAGCACTGTCTCTGGCAACATCAAGACTATGCTGTACATTCACCAATGTCTGCCTCAGCACCCGCAGCAGTGGAATTGATTGTCTAACAGAGGCAGACTTGCCACTAACTGCTTGTGTGGTATGTTCAAAAGGCCACAAAATTGTTATTACAGAGTCCATGAGGCACCACTGTTTAGTTGTTATAGACATGGAGGCCCCGGAACTGTCACGGCTAGTGTGCATGACAAGATATTCTGAGATGGCTTTGTATTGTTCAGACAATCTCTCTGCCATGTATAAAGTGGAGTTCCACTGGCTGACAACTTCCAGCTCCAAGCGGTGCTGAGGGAGGCTGTTTCAGATCTGCAACTGCCGAAATTGGTCACAGGCCTTTGCAGATCATGAAAAGTGAGAACAGATTCAGCGTGCAACTGGCAGCATTTCCTTTACATCAGGGTACTGCATAAACTGCTGCACCACAAGATTTAAACAGTGGGCCATGCATGGGACATGAACAAAGCCACCATTTGTGATGCATTTCACCACATTTGACCCATTGTCACTTGCTATGAACCCAGCTCTCAGGGACAGGGGATTCAGTCACTTTCTGGTTTCCATCAGTACCAAGTCCAACATGTTTTCACCAGTGTGTGAACAGGTCACGTTACGCATAGCAATCGTTGCATGCTGTCGAATTCCTGGAAGATTGCTACCATGACAGTCCACCTTACTGTACTGATTATTCACACTACCAACAGCACAAACAACACCTGGCACCTGCGCCCAATGTGCAGTTATACACAGATATGAACTCCTCACTGTTTTGCCACTTATCCACATATCCATACCTAAATGGATGAATGGAGAGGAGAAATGTTGAAGGGCAAGTCTTACAGAGTCGGACACAGTACGGTACAACTCGGGGACAGCACAGGTCGAAAAATATGTCCTGGATGGGACTTTCCATTCTGGATAGGCACATGCAGCAAACCACCGGAACCCAGAATTCTCCACAAACGAGAAGGGCAAAAGATCAATTGCCAGCATTTCAGCTACAGCAGCATTAAGTTCACATGACACTGTATGATTGGGTGGGTACTTCAGCTTATGCGCAAAAACACTCTTAACGTGGACTGACTTCAAAGTTTTACATGGGATGTGATGACAAATGGATTTGCTCTGTGAATGGCAGGGGGGTGAAGTGTGGATGTTTGATGAAGACGGTTGCACAGGTGAGGATGACAAACCCTCAAATGCAGTTATTTTGCCAGATTTACCAACCAGGGTTGATGTACCACTTGCACTAGACATACTGCATTCACCACCACCACCACCAAAACTGCTAATCTCACCAGCACTGGAAAACATTTCAAAATTATTATGCTCCTCCACCTCATCATGTCTGTAGCAATCCTCTGCTCTTATTTCATTACCACTGCACACATTTAATTTCCTACTTGATTTAACAGTCATGGAAGGGGATAACATGTTCCTTATGGTTGATGACGAGGGTGAATGCCCCACTGTGGTATTAGCTGCCATCTTGTGCTGGGTCCACAGTGCCATGTGCCTATTCTTAGGATGTGTATGCTGTCCTTTTGTGCCCAGATGGCTCCCCTTTTTACCTCAACTCACACGTGCATGGCAAACCTGGCAGATTGTAGCTGACTCATTATTTCCATCTTGCACAAAAAAATCCCAAACAAGGGATTGTGATGCTCTAGTTTTAACATGTCCCTTATGCTGCTTATTGGACTCTGTTTTTTAAGCCATGAAGTGGGGGGTGTGCTATGTGATTTTTTAGGGCAGGACATACTTGGACTGCAACTAACACCATGACTGCCTATCATTATTACTGGATCATCATCATCACCATCAACTGAAACTGATAAATCACAACTTTTTACAGGGTGGTGGGATTAATGCAAACAGACCCAGACACAGCCACCTTGAATTTCTTTTTCTCCAGTTCTTAACTGGGGTCACTTCCATCATCATCATATTCATCAACATCACCCACATCCACATCTTCTGCTTGGATGCCAGCATGTGGACTGCAACCACAGCAACATCATCATCATCAGATTCATCATCAACACCACCATCACCTGGTATTTTTTTACTACACTGTGAATCACCGCATGGCAAATGCATGACCTGAACTGCGGTGAAAGAAATGTCACATTGTATGCTATCGTTGACATGATGATCAGAATCTTCATGTTCAGTTACTGGGATGTTACTGGGAAGTATGACATCATCTACACTGCCACTCACTCACACTGCTTCACACTCCACTATATTTTTGGACATGGTAAACTGGTCAGAAGTGGAACCTGAGGCAACAATACTCATACCACCACCAGCAACTGCACTAACACCACCAGCTGGGGCAATATCATCTCCTCCAACTATGAGTGAAGCTACTGATTGGGCTATAAAAAACACTGTAGGAGAAATACCTTTCCTCACATCAGCAATGCACTTCTGCATCTGTGTACTACCACGCCAACAGACAATCTTACCACTGGCAGCCGTGCCATGGTGAGAAACAGCTTTGATTGCATGTCCCTTTGTGGGCATTTTGGGGGCTCAACAACAATATTCTAAACAAATTTATATTTTGGAATGAGCACTCTGGGTGGAGGGATGCTGGATGTGATGCCAAAAAAAAAAAACAACTGTGGCTTCAGCAACAGATACAGATGTAAAGTCACAAGTTCAACAACACTTTAACTAACCAATGGTGCTGAAGTCACAAACAATCCAATCTGGAAAATAATTCCTTTTGCTGGTGGGGGGGAGCAATGACTGCAGATTTTCATGGCAGTGCAAGCAGCAAAACAAAGAAAAGATACCACAATGGCAGTACAAAATCACGCAGCTGTAGTGGATAGCAGGTTCACACTGCTGCGCCTGCAATTATATTGTGGCACAATAAAAGGTATATTATTTGATATAATGCACTGCACACACACTCAAACACACACACAATTTGTCTACAAGTAACGCGTAACAAATTGAAAACTTCAGTAATATACCACATATTTTAAACAACCTGAAATTATGAACTGCTGCACAGATCCACACAACAGAGAATCAGCACAAAAATGTTAACAATTACTAACAATATTACTGTGTGTATGTTAACACAGTCAGTTATATAACAAAAATATAACCAAAAAACAAAGAACTCCCTATTTCTCCAACTTAAATCTACCTACACCACAGATACACCCCTCCCCCATAGCACACTTTCACTGTCTCTTACTACACAGACTCAATGTTGTACATTAACATTCAAAATCCACACACAAACAATAAACACTCAATATGAGCACAGAAGAGTTTCCTGCAGTCCATGAACTTAAGTTTAAGCAAAAACAATTACTCAAAAAGGCTTTTTTAACAGCTTTTAGAAAGTTTGAATCACAGAGAGCTCTCAGAGCAGACTGTCTCCTACAGTTTCCTACACACACTACCCCAAACTGAGGTTGTGCAAAACAATATAGAGCACATGTGACCTGAAATCCCAAGAATCACTGCAAAATTCACCTTTGGAGCTTAAAAACAAGGTGAAGAGAGGCGAAGTACATTGTTTTCAATGCACTTCACCTTTAAAATTGGTGGAGTAGTGGTCTGGGAAGGTGGAGTAATGCAAAGTAATTTTTTTCAATGGACTTTGTGTTACCCATCATAACACGAATTACTCCACTTCACATTGCGGAGTACTCCGCGAATTCGCCTTCACTCCGTGAATCACTTCAAGGAGCGAATTGAGCCCACTTCACCCACCACTAGTCACAAGGTAAGTATTTTGACTCTAGTGGGGTTTGAACTGGTGATCTTGGAGGTCCCAAGCCAGTGTTCTAACCACTAGACCACTCTGCCCCCGATGTCACTGGCTATCAAATTTAAACCACAAATGTAAGGTACAGTTTTCAGTCACATTTTGAACTAGGAGGCTTGCAATTACCATTAATGCAAAGGACACACTGGACAGCCACTGGTCTGAGTTCACGTCTCAGGTACTATACTATGTTCGATGTTCCTACAGCTACTGTTCCTTATGTGGACATTGCAACTCATCCTGAGCATATCTGTAGGACTGCAGCTTTTTAAATCTAAATATGTTGCACATACACAATTGTTTCCCAAAGGCTGAAAAATTGCTATGTGCATACTAGACCAAAAGAGTAACTTTTTGCTGTACTACACCTGTTACAGCTGGTTGCAGCTTCTCCATCACAGTTTACATAAAGTCAAAAGCATTGTTAAGACTGCTTGTTACAGTGCCGGCACAAACAGTGGAGGCCTACAGGGTGCAGCACAATACTTTGTCATATTCCTGCAGCATACTACAGTTCACAGTGGGGAAACAATGCAATTCACTAGCAGTTATGTCCTTTTAGCATGCAGGCCAAAAGGCATAATTGCACTGTGCATATGAGTGATTTATTTTACTGTGCTGCATCCTGGCTGATGTCACTGTATAGGGTAGGTTGTCAGTGACTTTAAAAAGGATTGAGTTCATACTGCCCCAGAAGACCAGATGTGCCCTTTAGTTATAACTGCTTTTGCTGATTACTGTAGCTTATACAGACCAGGTTAGCAATACTATCAAAAATAGTATACTCAGGCTGGGAAAGAGGAGACAAAAGACATTTTAACTAACTTTACTACTACTCGTAGCAGCATCCCACCCAGAGTAAACACTAAGCACTAGAATATTGTGCACAAAATAAAGAGAGAAACTTATCGGATGTGATAAACATTTGTTACAAGAGACACAGGGCAGGATTTTCAAACCAGATCCATCTGCCCATAGTTGTAAAGAAGCATTTTATTCACACTGTTGGACCATCTAGCAGATGGCCTAGCGGCTTGGGTTTAAAATGCAGGATTTTCATAAAAAAATGCTTCATGCTTCATTGTATGACCCTTTTTTATGCCAGCTGATGCAAATCATGCAGAATACCACAAAATCATAAGAACATTAGAAAATAGGGCTCTGAGTTTTGATACAATCAGGCAGACACTGATGGAGGCAGAAAAAGAATTGGATCTGCATCCACCCTTGTGAAAATTGCAACCAAGTCTGTTTTTCAAGACTATGTAGCAATGAAAAACAAAGTTACTTTCTCTGGCTGACAAGGCACTTAAACTTAAGCTCATCCCAGTTGTGATGATGTTGAACTAGTGCCAGTACAACCTGTCCCAATACCTGCTGGATTGTATGGCATGTCTTCAACTGGCATATATTTCTTGAGGAACTGTGTGCCATAATGCAGGTCCATCCATCTTTTGGCAAGTGCAGCAGCATAGTACTGACTGGCTACCCTATGCAACTTCATTATCACATATTCTGGCAGAGCATCCCCTTACCCTAACTACCCTGAACATCCTCTTCTGAGTCAACAGCAGTAGGAGAGTATCCGCAAAGCCTGCCAATGAACATGTCTCACTTGTTATCATCTCCTGAAACAGAGTTTGGAGTTAAGATCATTTTACCATGATCCTTTTTTATAGCTCCTGCTTCTTCTGTACTCCTCCAAGTATCAGTAGAATGACCCTGGATAAACAGATCCAGCCTCCTGAGTCTCACCACTGGAGTTTATAATTACCTCCAAGGGTAGAGGATTTCCTTCATCAGGCTCCTCTCATCTCTCCAATGCATCTGAGACCTTCCTCATTCCCTATCCTGAGATATGTTTAGTCCCAATTCTTCAAATTGTCTAGGGTATTGTATCATATTTATGAGGCTGAATAACAATAAAGCCTAACTTCCTACTGTACGTAATGTAACACATTTGGGTCAATTTTAGATCAATTGACTATTCTGCTAAATGTACTTAGACTAATTTTGATGATAAAAAAAAAATCACTTTTAGCCAAATGTGCTATTATACACTAATTTAATGGTTATAGTTTACTATATAGGACTATTCACACTCTTATAGGGACATAGTAGAATCCAATGTGGGAACCATCCCCACAAAACAGAAGTAAACAGAAGCCATCTGCTGGCTAGTGACCACTAACAGTAAAATATTTTGCCAAAGTCTGTTTGTGTCTTCCTTTCTGAGGAAATATAAAATTACACACATCCCCATAATGCAAATCATCATGTGAAGTATTTGAAAATTACCATGAAAAAGTTCAGACTGGTTCCAATTTAAGCAAGAGTATGTGGTGGTAAGTGTAATTTTACATTTCCTTAAAATCTGGCTTTACTGTCAATGCATTTTCCAGGTAACCCTTGCCTCAGTGCTTTTGTGATGAGGTTCTTTGACTCTTACATTACTTTCCTATATTGGGTTCCTTCACGACCCAAAGCAGTAAGACCAAACTACGATTGGTTCATTCCTCTCCTGGACTGTTACAGATGATGCACACTAATGAGTCCAGTGTTGGATGAAACATGTGGCTGTCTTCAGCATTTACAAGGCATGTGATAGCCCAAACCAGTCTAAACTCTTTCATGGTAATTAGTGTATACTTCCAATGATGCTTTGCATTACAGGGATGTGAGTAATTTTACATTTCACTGAAACTTGACTTTACTGCCAATGTTCTATCTTGGTAACCCTTGCCTTATTGCTTTTGTGTTGAAGATCTTTGAGATTTAGATTATTTCCTATTTTGGGCTCCACCATGACCCAAACCAGTAGGACTGAACTATGATTGGCTCATCCTTCTCCTGGACTGTTAGACATATGGCACAATAATGAGGCCAGTCATGGATGAAACATGTTTGTTTTCTGTTTTCAGCAATCTGAACTCTTTCATGGTAAGTTGCATATACTTCCCATCATGCCTTGCACTATGAGGATATGAGTAATTTTACATTTCATTGAAATCTGACTTTACTGCCAGTCCCCTCTCTGGGTACCCCTTGTCTCAATGCTTTTGTCATGAAGATCTTTGAGTTTTAGATTACTTTCTTGTTTTGGTCTCCACCGTGACTCAAACCTGTAAGACCAAACTATGATTATTTCCTCCTCCTCCTCTCAGGCTGTTTCAGATAAAACATACTGATGAGTCCTGTGTAGGACAAAACACATTCCTTTGTCTTCTGTTTTCAGCTTCTGCAAAGTGTGTGAGTGGTCATTATGCACCATACACGCTTGCTTAAAGTGGAACTAGTCTAAACTCTTCCATGGTAATTTGCATATACTTTTCACATTGCTTTGCATTATGGGGATATGTGTAATTTTACATTTACTTGAAACCTGGCTTTACTGCCAATGGCCTTTCTGGATAACCCTTGCCTCAGTGTTTTTGTGCTGAAGTTTTTTTGATTTTTTTATTGTCTTCTTTTCTGAGGCTTGTGTGTACACACCATTACAAACTTCAGCACAGGTCCTGTTTCAGCTAGCAGGAATAAAACTGGCAGAACTATAATAACCTCAATTTTACCATTTGACAGAACAATAAAATATATAGTGGTAGTCAGCGACATCAGTCAGAATATTTAGATACAGTATACTGTATAATGGTATTTCACGGGAAATTCTGATTTATAACAACTGGATTTGTTGTGATATGTCCTGATATATGTAGATGTAAAGTGCAACATGTCACTGGCTACCACTGTAGTTTTTACTTTTTTATCATTTTACATAGCTGATCACTGATGTGTTTTCCGTTATGAATACCTTACTAAATCCCAACTCGATTTTCTGTCTCTTGCAGCAGGCACAATGATGTGTTTGGTTTTAAAGATTAAAACATTTTGAACCTGGTTGGTATCACATCCCCCAAAGTTCTTTTGAGTCTGCCAAGCATCCAGCCAACAAATTGTGAAGCATGTATTTATGTATCTATTTATTTTCAAACCATTATTATAGTATAAAATATGTCCATCTTTTGTAAGTTATTTTTTGACTTGCTCTCCCTATTGATTTTCACTGTTTGTTAGCAGAAATGTACTATGTGCCAAATATAGCATGAACTGTACAGTATACCCTGAGAAGTGCCAACAAGTAAAAAAATCCTTGAAAAATAATGACAAGCCTGTCAGTAGGGCTATCTAAGAAGCTCTGCTATTACCGGTAAGACTAAGCATTATTAACATCATTTTAATAATCATTCAGGCAAAATATTATCACAACTGCTGGATATGACAGGTAGATAAATAGTGCATGGTTTTTGTTACAGAGTTCAGAGTTCATGCAGATTTTTCATTGACTAAAGACCTCATTAAAATATATATGTTTCTGCAGTAGATTTACTGAGACAGATGCAAAACATTGTTACCTACTGGAGACCACTATACCAATCTAAAAGTTGTCATTGCCAAGTGGACTATGAACATCTACAAATCTCTGGTTGCCACTATTTATTAATTTTTTTATTGAGCATATTGGAAAAATACCTTTGAGTCAGAAACTCATTTACAAAGGTTCCACATCAGTATAGGCACAAATTAGAAAGGATAACACAGTGAAATAATATACAAAGAAATACAAAGTGAACAAAACCAGCACAGCAGCCTAAAGTTATACAATAATCAGGTAATTACACAAAATGTTAAAAAGAGAAAGTACAATGGTGTGTAACATAATAGCAGAGCAATAAACAAGAAAACTAGGCAGGGGTGCCCAGGCATTAATGTCAGCAGGTAAAAACACTGAGCTAAACTGGTAGGGCCAGTAGTAGATGAGCAGGATAAGAATCCATTGTCTTGACTGGGGGGAGAAAGGTTGGGGGGAGGGGATTGGGGAAGGGCAGGTCAGGGGCAGCAGAGTTAGTAGCAATCACAGGTGCTAGAGGATAGGAGGTGTTCTTTGAGGAAGGATTTGTAGTGGCCAAGCTTAGGTTCTGCCGCAATGGTAATAGGGAGGCGTTTGGCCAGGGAGGGGCTCTGTAGGTGAAGGACCTTTGGAAAAGTGAGGTGCAAGCCCGAGGGACAAAGAAGTGAGATTTAGATGAGCTGCAGGTGTTTTTATTTTGGATCGAGGAAGGTTGAAGCAGTGTGGAAAGACCTGGGGAGGGGGATAGCCCTAAGGAAATCTTTTTAGTGAGGAGGCAAGTTTGATACTTAAGCCTGTCATCAAAGTTAAACCACCTGGAAAGGCTGTAGAGGGAGTAAGTATGTGTTGAGTGGTCACAGCCCAGCAATAAGTGACAGACTTCATTCTGGGCAACTCGTATTTGGGCTAGGGCAGAAGTATCTGCCGCACCATAGAGCAGTAGTTTCCCATAGTCACTAAGGGAGAGAATAGAGGAGGAGATGGCCAGACGGAGGGCCTCTGGGATCAGGCAAGTGCTTGTGCCAGTGAAGAAGACCAATTCTGGTGTTGACTGCTGAGCTGAGGAGATGGATGTGCTCATGGTAGTTGAGGGAGAAGTCCAAGGTAATGCTGAGGTATTTGAAGGTGTCCACCTGTACTAAGGGCTGAGACTGGAAGTCAAATATATATAGGGAATAGTTTTTGTGTTTCTTTTGATGGTGAACAAACATCATGACCTTAGTTTTCTTATAGTTCAGAACTAGGCAATGTTCTGAAAACCAATCTTCAGTGGCAGAGAAGGCAGTCTGGCGGGATAGTTGAAGCTCAGTGGGGTCAGAGTGTGTGAAGAAGAGGACTGCAACGTCCACATAAAGGAGTACCCCTAGGACAAGCTCTGGGGAGGGTATTTAAGAACAGGCTAAAGAGAAGGGGCCTGAGAATTGAGCCCTGGGGGACACCTGACCTGACAGGCAGACTGGAGGAGAGAGCGTTACCAATCTTAACCTCTTGAGATCTGTTGGTAAGGTAGTGTGCGAACCAGCTGGTGGCACCATTGGAAAGACCAGAGCTGGGGAGGACAGACAAAAGGAGGGAGTGGCTCATGGTGTAGAAGGCTTTCGACAAGGAGACAAAGACCACACCAGTTATGTGTCCTTTATCTAGGGCTGAGTGCAGAACCAATGAGAATTCCAGTCGGGTAGATTTGGTGCTGTGAGATTTGTGGAAGCCATGCTGTTCTTGACATAAGAGGTTGTATTTGGTGAGGTGGTCAGTGAGTTGGTCTGATATTTTTCTCTCCAAGGCCATGGGGGGGGTGGAGATGGGTTGGTAGTTCCCAGCCTCAGTGCGGTCACCACCTTTGTGGATAGGGTGATGATGGCAGCTTTCCATTTTGCCAGGAATTGACTGAGGCAGAGGTAGTGGTTTAAAAGGGTGGTTAGCAGGATAAGGAGTTCATTGAGGGTCAGGCAAAGGAGTTTTAGGTCCAGAGTGTCGCTGCTGAACCTGGAGCTCCCAATTGCTTTTAGAAGGTAGGGTTTGGCTTCAGAAGAGGTAATAGCTTTGAAGTGAAACAGAGGGGTGGAGGAGGAGGATTTAGTGAGGGCTGGGTTAGGGGATCAAAGATGTTGGGTGGGAGCACACCGTTGAGGTCCAAGAAGGAAGTGTTAAGGGTGTCAGTGATGTGCAAGGGGTCAATAGCCATCATGCTGTTAGAGCTGATTTGTGAGAGGAGATGACACTGATTTCCCTTGAAGTTCCTTATGATTGTTCCTGAAACTTCTACCGGAGACCCAATTTGAGGTGAAGGATGCCCTGTAGTGATCCGCCTTGGCTTTTGGCATTTCCCAGGTACAACTGTTCCTTGCAACATGGTAGCGCTGTCTGTCAGCTGGTTTGCCCATGTCAATAGCTAATTGCCAAAGAGAGCCTGGTGGTGCATAAGATCAAGGATAGATTGGGTGAGCCGGGGGAAGAGTGGCCCTTGATAATGTATTTAGAATGTGGGGCATAGAGGTCGCAGGTGTGGTTAAAGGAGTGGATAAAGTAGTCGAGTGCCCGGTCAATGTCAGGAGCATTCATGAGGGTGACCAATCCCAGAGGGAGAAATGGTGTTTTAGAAGTTTAAGGCTTCAGGGTTTTAGGTGGCCAAGGTAGGTGAATTTAGAGGTGTTTTTTTTTTTACTCTGCAAGACCAGGTGCAGGGTACAGGAGAGTGGTCACTCAGGGCATTGGGAAGTATGGTGATGCTGGGGAGTTTGGAAGGGCGATTGGTGAAACCCAGGTCCAGGAGGGAGGCAGTCCTCATTTTGGGGTTATGATGAGTAGGTGTGGTGGCAACTTGTGTGAGGTTAAGCACGGCAATGGCATCTTTGAAGGGGGCAGAAAAGCTGACTTGCCAGTTGATACTGAAGTCACCAAGGCTTCAGCATTCGATTTTAGAGGGGAGGTGGGAGAGGTAGTTCAGGGTATGGTGGAAAGCAGTTCTTTGGTTACATGGGAAATGGGAGGCAGTATAGCGGAGTGGTTTAAGACTCTGAGCTGCAAATCTGGTGACATCTAGCAGACCAGAACTGGGTTTGAATCCCACAGCTTCCACTTGCATACTGTGTGACCCTGAGCAAGTCACTTAACTTCCCTGTGCTCCCAGGATGCTTCTGTAAAACAGCTTTCAGCTTAGTGTGCTACTCCTGGTTAAACAACTAAAAAAAAAATGTATACAGAGGTAACAAGGAGGGGGGCAATGCCATTGTTGACTGCAATTTTCAGGGTGAGAGCTTGGGCACCATGATCCGGCTGGACAGGTGGAAGCGGTAGTGCTTGAACAGCGTCACAGAGGTAGAGGGTACAGCCGCCACCACATTTACCAATCCTATCTGCACAGAACAGGGTGTACCCTGGGTTAGAGACAGCAGAGTGCAGGGTTGCCTTGGAGAGCCATGTTTCTACTAGGGAGAGTATGTCCAGTTGCCTCTGGATCCTTTTGGTCACCTGCCTCTGCACTGTCTGCAGCTCAGTGATGTCCCTTTTTAGGTGAGAGTTCCTGAACTGTATCCAGTACTGCAGGTGCAGTCTCACCATGGTCTGGTAAGGCACAGGATCAAATCCCTAGCTACTATATTCTGTAGCTACAAAGTGTCAATTAGTTATCCCTTATAAAAATGCCATCAATTGAGATTTTGCCACTAAAATCATTGGCTGACTATATCTTGCAAGCTATACACATAGAAAGTCTGTTTCTTTTAATAGTATTGGTTCATACAGAGCAGCAAGAGTAGCAAATTCTGGTAGTAGCCAGTCACATTTATGCATATCATAGAACCATAGAAAACTGTTCTCAGAAAATCTTGCAGTCTATCTAGTATACCCCATGAGGCTGTATAGGCCCCCTAACTGGTCATGACCAACATTCCCTGCCCTGCCTGATCCTTTCACCAACCCTTAGTACCTATCCCAACTCCTCTTATAGCTCTCCACCAATTTTGCAGTAACCAGTGTTTCAGGTAGATTTTTCTACCCTTCCACCTCCCTATACCTGTAAAGTAGCATTTTCTCATGTCCCCCATCAGTTTCATACTATCATCCTTGTTTTGCATTGCCCCTGGTTGTTAGCAGCCCTCTGGAGTCCATTTTGTTAATACCCTGCATGTATTTGAATGTTTCAATCATGTCCCTCCTCCCCCTTCTGGCCTTCAGTGAATACATTGTGAGGCTTTTCATTCATTGCTTGTACGTTCTGCTCAGTTTTCCCTGGATCCTTTTGGTCACCTGCCTCCGCACTGTCTGCAGCTCAGTGATGTCCATTTTTAGGTGAGAGTTCCTGAACTGTACCCAGTACTGCAGGTGCAGTCTCATCATTGTCTGGTAAGGCACAGGGTCAAATCCCACAAACAAAAAAAGAACGACTCACAAAGCCACAAGCAAAATGCTGACTGCAACAATAAAGTTGGTGAAAACACAGACTAATACAAAATGCTGTGCACACCACACAACCTAAGGGAAAACATTTACTCTTTTTCTTCACGCCCACACCCCCCATAATTAATATAATCAAATCCAAGGGGGTGTGGTCCTCAGGGATAAGAAAAAACATGGAAGGGGGAAAACTTTGTTTTTAAACAAAAAAAGTTTATAATATTGGTAGACGGGGACCCATACCTGGTCCCCAAGTCTCCATCGCTCCAGGTGCTAGTGCCTTAGCCACTTCACCATGGGATCAGCTCAACCAGACACCATACCTGAAGCTTCTTTATCCCTTCCTCCATGCTGCAGACAGAGACAGGGGTAGTGATAATTCACTAATGCTGTTATACCTCTGTTGCTGTCAATAGTTTCAGCATTAGAACAGAGCGGTTTATTCTGCACAATTTCTGCAGTGACCAATTGACCTGGTACCATCCGGTAAAAGGGTAATACGACCTCCTTCTTTCTGCAGCTGAACCATATACTAATGCATTACTAACATACTAAAATGCCAGCAGAATAGGCCTAATGGTCTTTCGTGTCTGCTTGTTTGGTCAGCCCCCATCCTGGGTGCTGACCTTGCTGCCCCCCTCGCCTTCTCTGGCTTCTCCCTTCCCAGTTCCGGATATTCTTGCTGCATTGGATTTTGCTTCCAGAACCCTTCCCCTGTACCTGTCCCACCTCTCTTGAACCCCTCCACTGTCTCTGCCTCCACCAGCCCCCTAGGCAGCGCATTCCATGGCTCCACCACCCTCTCAGTGAAGTAGCACCTCCTCCTTTCTCCCCTGAATCTTCCCCCCTCCAGCTTCCACCCATGCCCTCTAGTGGCCCCCTCCTCCTTCCTTCCTTCGAAGCACCCTGACTGTTCCTCCCCTATTTACCCTCTTCATGTACCTGAAGACCTCTATCATGTCCCCCAGTCCCTTCTCTCTTCCAATGTGTACATATTTAGCTCTTCGAGCCTCTCCTCATAGGTCCTGTCCCCCAAGCCCCAAATCATTTTGGTTGCCCTCCTCTGGACCCTCTCCAGGAGGTTAATGTCCCTCTTTAAGTGTGGCCTCCAAAACTGCACGTAGTACTCAAGGTGCGGCCTCACCAAGCAGTTATACAGAGGGAGTATCACTTCCTCCTTCTGGAGGTGATCCCCCTAGTGATGCATCCCAGCATCCTGTTGGCCTTGG
This sequence comes from Neoceratodus forsteri, assembly GCA_016271365.2. NCBI lineage: Eukaryota > Metazoa > Chordata > Ceratodontiformes > Ceratodontidae > Neoceratodus > Neoceratodus forsteri. The sequence continues at coordinate 85,424,887 of CM057453.1, forward strand.
CTGCTGCCCTCCTACAAGTCTCAGAGTTGTTCATCTTGACATCCACCACCACCCCCAGGTCCCTCTCAGCCATCGAGACTTGTAGCATTCCCCCCCCAGGGTGTACACTTGGCCCGGGTTTCTGGCCCCCAGGTGGAGTACCTTGCATTTCCCTGCATTGAACCTCAGCTTCCACTTTCATTACATTTCCTAATGCTTTATTACTTTCTGCTGATGATTTGAGTCTGTTAGTTATCAGCACCCACAGGTTCTTTTCCTTCTCTGTTCAAGTACCCATCATTTCCCAACCTTCATTCTGTCACATGATTCTCATTTCTCATGTATAGTACATGACCTTGCATTGTTTGGCATTGAAGCCTAGTTGCCAGACTTTTGATCAGTTCTTGAGTTTCTCTAGGTCCTCCCTTCATTCACAAATACCTTTTTTGTGTTAATTCTGTCCCAGAGCTTGGTGTCATCTGCAGATAGGCATTGTTCCCTCTGATGCCTTCCCCCATGTTGCTAACAAAAATGTTAAAGAGAGCCAGTCCTTGCACAGACTCCTGAAATAACCTGCTGGTGACCTCCCTCATTTCCAATAACATCCTGTTCATAAGCACCCCTTGAGTCCTCCCCAGGTAAGTTTTCACCCACCTTTTTAGTTTATTCATTCCCAGGTTCCCCAGTTTTTATTTTTTTTTTTAATCTCCTTTGTGGGACTGAGTCAAAAACCTGGCCAAAATCAAGGCACTAATATTTAAATACAGTGTGAACCATCATAATGAGTGGAAAGAAATGGGACCCAATAGTTAAAATCTATGTGTATAATTTGTGTTTACTCAGGCAACACATATTCAATCTGGCTTGCGCATAGTGGGTTATCATGCACAGAAAGAATGCTTAGGCCTCCAGAAGACAAAATAAGTGGGAGACCAGTGAAAAAACAATAGGGACTAAAAGGAAAAGGGGAGTTGGGGAAAAACATTTGACAAGGATGCCCTTTGATTTTATGGGGCAATTTTCAAATGTTATTGTAGGGAACACAGGAATAGAATCATACTAGCCCACTAGGATACCTGGAAATGTTCAGGTTAGCAGCCTCCTCTGTTGTATTCCTGGTCACCGATTAAACTCCAAAGATCTTGCATTTATCATTTTTTTCTAGTTAAATGGGACATTTGTGGCATTGCAAGTAAATGTAAAATGCAAACACAGAGCGGCTCTACCATGCAGGTTTGACATTCTTTATGTTGACCGGCATTTCGACAACAGGAATCATGTCAACTGCAAGTTGTGAGCTACATGATTCCTGTGTGTCTCCTGGTCCTGTACTTTTTTATAGGGGAGCTTTGCTCCCCAAACCCCCCATGCGGGGGCTCTGCCTCCCGCCACCCATCTTTTAGATTCTCAACTCCAGTCAGAGTTGTTTCGGGGTAGGGGTACAGGCTGGGAGACAGCATGCCCGTGTCTCGGGGCACACCAACACAACGACCTGTCGGCAAAGTGTCAATTTTGTTGACAGGTGTGTATTTCACTGTGTTGGTGTCGCCATAAGGTGGGCATACCAACACAGAGCTAATGTGTCACATTTCAGTAAGAGTGTCAACTGCAAGAGATACATTTCTTAAAGAGCTAGCATACTGCCTAAAACTAGTATTAGTTTTTATAAGCAGTCAGCCATTACCTTTTATATCTGTTCCCTTTGTTTAATTAGAAGGCTGTTTACCTGATCTTAATAGGTGTGATGTGTGGAATAACACTCTGCCTGGCAGCTGACATATCTAGCTCTATTCCCCCCACTACATCATCAGCATTGTGACCTCACTGACTGTGATAATACTGCTACTTTGGACTCACTGACTACTAGGTCAGTCACCTGTGATGTCACTGTCAGTGAGATCACTATGCTGATAATGCAGTGGTGGAGGACAGACATACAGGAGATATGTCAGCTGCCAGGCTAAGTGCTATTCCATGCATCCAGCATAAAATGATCACAAAAATACATTCTAATGAGCAAAATGAAAAAGAAAACTACTTCAGAAATAAAAAGTTTCAACTGACTGCTTCTTAAAATTTGCATTATTGTCTTGTCTGCCTGTTTTGACTCCACTAGCTCTTTAAATGAACATTACCTTTGAGGCAGTGCTTTACTGTTGCACGTATTCTTTCTTATATTTAAGTCCCTTTTCCTGTATATTTACTACTCTAACTCCTGGCCACCATGGATCACCACTCTAGTTAAGTTTTGATAAAGGAAACTGAGAGGATCTTAACTGGATTTGAACTCGCAGTCTGTAGTTTATCTGGCTGTAGACCTTTTCACTTCACCACCAAGCTGATACAGTAGTAAACCTCAGCTCTTTAGCTGTAGAGGTTAAATCCCTGCCTGTGAGGCAACCCTATTCTTAAATGTCTGCCTCAGAGGCAGACCTGCCTCATCAGCATTGCTGCCTGGTAGGCAACATTTGTTTAAGACATGTGTCTCTTTTGTGTCGCCCAGGGCCCACACATATTGATTTTCCTGCTAGTTTCCTGTATCTTCTTTCCAGCTGGGCTCCAGCACCCTGGTCCCACCCTGTGCAGGAACCCAGATGTAATCCCCCTACAAATGGGGTTCCCGAAAAGTCTTCCTTGAGCTTGCCTAAATGCTCATTGCCAGGCTGATGTGCTGCGTTTTAGCAGTTTAAATGTATTGTCAGAGTGCCTGTATAGCATCTGTGTACAGTCTCTTTAAGAGCTGCCTGGATTTCAGTCATAATTAATCTGAGAGGGCGCTCTGTTAGAAGATGTACTTGTTTGCTGATCATTTATTAGAGAAGTAATAATATTGCAGTTTGTTCTAACCTGCCTTCTTTGCAGCATGGACAGTTCTGTTTGTTTCCATCATCTTGGTCCTGGATTGCAGAATGGGCCAATCAGTACATTTGGGACTCTAAAATGGAGCCTGCCTACAGGGGCTTGTTGGGGCCAAAACTTGTAGGAATTGTAGTTTGGGGCTTTTGGGACCTAAAATAACCTGAAGGGGGGGCCCTTGTTGCGACTGACAGACAGATCAGCCAACCAAACCTTTTGGATCTTGGGGAAAGTCCCACACTGCTTGCAGTTTCAGTTAGATCTGAGTTGGGAAGTGAAGAAGTAACAGCCCAAGATAGTTCGAGCAGCAATCCATAGTAGATTCATGTGGGAGAACTGTGGAAAGGCCTGAATTTGGCCCGCATGCCTGCCTGCTGTCCCTGAGAGGGAACTTGTGCTTTTTTCGGACTAGATCCGAATTTGGAGAGCGAAGTAAGCCACTGAATTGTGACCAGGTTTTAACCTGAAGAAGACCGAGGATTTGCTGAATGCGATTGGCCTGTCAGGAATTCCAGCTGCCTTTAAACTCCCGGATTGTGCAGAGACTCTGTACTTGCGACTGGAGAGACATTTGCCTGGTACAGTGGAATTTTCTTACATGTGAATGTGCTGTGTGCTTATAGTGGATTGTGATTTGGTTCCCCACTGTGTGTCTGAACTGTGTTTTGCTTTCTGGAGGCTGTATCCAGCTCCACGGACTGAATCCGTATCCATTTCCATTTGCCTGGGCCCTGCTACACTGGCTCAACCAGAATACCTGCTACACAGAGAAAGTCATCGACAAGAGACTGGCCTGGGGATCAGCCCCCTGCTCAACGCCTTGAACAGGGATGACGCCTCGGTGATTTGTGTGGGCACTGCTTCTCTGGGCACTCCAGCTCAACAGCCTGCAGTCTCGCTCAGTTTCATCTTGTGTCCAGTACTGAGTATTGTGAGTAAACATCAGGGTAGTTCCCTGCAACAACAGTCTAATCTAAAACTGTGTCATCTGATTGCCTTGTTGCCTTTTCTTTCACGAACTGAGCCCTCCAGCACCGGATTACAAATAGTGTGTGTTGTGCATATTGCTTTCTTCCATCACAGCTCCCCAACCAGCTGCAACGTTCCTGGCTAGCCCACCATTTTCCTACCTGGTAACCAGAGTGTGTGACTGTGTAGGGACTCTGAACTGCATGAATAACTGTCTGATTAATATAGCTTTTAAGCAAATTAACCTGATTATGCCCCTCCCTTGCTCAAGCCCCCTGAATAAATCAGATTTAACTTTGTTTGCATTTAACCTGACTGTGGTTCCAGTTTGTGCCAAAAGTATTGTACTGTTGTTACTGTTGCCATGTGCTGTGCTGAACCTTGTTTTACAGGGGGTCCCCAGGGTCAAGCTAGACGAACCAGCCCTGGTGGTAAGTGCAAACAGTGTGGGTAATTGCCTGGTGAATAAGGGTCATTATGAAAGTAATTATTGTATATTGTTCAGGCCACTAGAAGGCAAAGGGGGGGGGGGGTTACAGTGTCCGGGAGGACTGTGCCCAGGTTATCTTAACCACTAACATCCCTGACCTCCGGGTAGAGGCACCCGTTTCATTACCCAGGCCCCTTAACCTGCTACCAGCCAAGCAGACAGGGGTAGTAGCCCTTGGGATAGTGCCACCTAGGGGTTACACAGCCATTAGTATTACTAGCCCCAAAGTTAAGCAGGTCCAGTGATACTGAAAATGCCATTAGAAACAGTCAGTTAGATGTAATGGGCTGTCCTAGCTACTCGTTGAATTAGGTAACCTGTACTCCACTGATGCCAGGGCATTTGCAGGAGAACAGTAGACTGACTTACATGTGCTTGATTGCGCAATTTGTTTTAGAAATTACTGTGTGTACAACTTTGCTGCGATTGCATCTGAAATAAAGAATTTTCTCTTGAAGGTCAAACCTTTCTTACCTGCATCTTTGTATTCAGTTGTATGTGTGCTCTATATTTTCTTATCGGGTGCCAGTCTTCTGTCTGTTTGTGTATCTTTGTACTTTGGCACAGTTATCCTTGGATGCTGTTTTACCCAAATCCTCCTGTAGGCTTTTGGAGCACCTTTTAGTTCTTTATGGATTGTATGAAGGCTAGATGCCTTCGTTTTAGGATCACACAAGGCCCAACACAAGCATGCATTTCCCTCAGTGCATACTAACTCCTTGCAAGATATCACAGGCAGAACTGTGATAACACTATCTTGCCAGGCAGCTCTGTACAATACAGTAGGGTTGTGATTATTTTGGACCCACCCCTCGTATTCTTTCAGTTATTAGCAAAAAGTGCTTCCTCAAAAAATTAAGGACCCCTAACCTTTCTGTTAATTATTAGTCTGTATGCTGTCTAATACATTATGTACTTTGATACCACGTTTAAATATTCTGATACTATCTACCATGCACACATTCAACAGATACTGATTAATTACAATATGGCTCACGCATACACCAAGGTTAATGCAAAAAAGATTTAATATCCATGACCCTGACTTCAGTGCCCGCCCACATCTATTAGAATCTAATCTAGTTTTGCATTGCTGCACCGCCAGGAAGCAAATTCATACAAGAGCATCTGATTCATTAGAGCATAAGCGAGAGTGGAATGGCTTGCTGTTATAAATCAACTAGTCACAGTGCAAACATTAGAAGGTACAAGTACAGTACTGACTACACATAATTAAAGAATGCTTCTCTTTGGCAGAATTGTGTGAAGGTAACTCAATCCATTTATCCCCTCCATGAACTGCACTATCATGTGAGTGTTTGTAAAGTGAGCATCAAGAAGCCAAGCACAAATGCACCTTTGACAGCTTGTTGTTGATACAGGGGAGCTGATGTCATGTAAACACAGCTCCATTAGCTTCCTAGTATGAATTACTCTTATAATTAATTCTTTCTGGCTCAAACAACCTTAGTGATTGAGTATTTCTTGGGTCTCTTTATTTATGAATTAGTGGCAACCTGGTTCACAACAGCCTGCCATAACAGAGCTAGTGACTTTACAGAAGTTCATTGATTCTTAGCCATGAATGAACTAAATGAATTATTTTTCCCTCATCTAAGTCCAGTGATTTTACACTGTATGTCTACTTCAAGTAATTTAAAGCCCCCCAAAATAGCATTCTCTCAATCACAAAAATCATATTTCTATCAGTTTATTTACTTAGTTTATCATTGAACAGTACCTTTTTCATGTCCCTCATGCTCAAGGTTGTCTTGGCACAATTTACCTGCTATTGGCTAATGCCCACATACATTTGCACACACACACACACACTCACCCCACCGTGCATATTCCACACCACACCACATATATTACACACACACTCACCCCACCATGCATATTCCACACCACACCACATATATTACACACACACACTCACCCCACCATGCATATTCCACACCACACCACATATATTACACACACACACTCACCCCACCATGCATATTCTACACCACACCACATATATTACACACACACACACACACACACACACACATCATGCATATTCCACACCACACCACATATATTACACACACACACTCACCCCACCATGCATATTCCACACCACACCACATATATTACACACACACACACCACACCATGCATATTCCACACCACACCACATATATTACACACACACACACACACACACACCACACCATGCATATTCCACACCACACCACATATAGTACACACACATACACACACACACACACACACACACACACACACACACACACACACACTTTATAAAAACACTGTTTTACCAGTCAAACAGCTGTGTGACTCCTAAGTCTTCTAACTAAATGATTTACATGGCACTGACACAAATTAGATGGCAGTTGACATAATATTAACTTTTTTTTAATAAAAAACAAAAGCCCAGAAAAACACTTTAGAAAAAAATGGTTCTAACTTTTTTTGTTGTTCCTATGGATTTGGATGTTTTGTTGTTGTTGGTATTGTTTTTCCGGAGTCCGCTCCTGCCATTGGACTCTCCCCTGCCAGCACCACCAGGTATTAGGCTCCCTCCCTCTCAGCCCCCGTGACTTACCTCTCATGGTGGGGGGTGTGGGAGTGACTCAACTGACCAATCAGGATCTATTTCAGTGGAGGTGCCCCCCACTGGTGCGGCAAGGGGACAATCTTCATCCTCAGGTGGACTTTGTTTTGTTTGCTAGTTTTCAGCCCTATGGAGAGGTGGACATGCAATGATGCCAGTGGAGGAGTGCACATGCATCCACACATGCTCCTCCTGGTGTTTGCCCCATCTCCATCCCTCTGCTTGCAGTGGCGGCGCACTGCCCCCCAGCCTCTGCTAGGGGCCAGAAGTACGCCAAACACTGACGTCCCCCTCACCCTGAAGAGGCAGAGCAGTCCCTCAGATTCTTGATCCTTCTCCTCCTCTGCTGATCCCCAGTGGCCCAATTCCTTTTCTGAACTCGGGTTGCTGGCGTGGTACGAGGTGTGGTGTCCAGCGCCTCAACCCTCTGCGCCACTGGGTCAGCCCATGGATTTGGATTTTTAAGAATTTCAAACTGAGTGTTGTTATATAAGTACTTTAGTACTTACAAAGGTAGACATCAGCCAGACTCACAGATATTGGGCCCTATGCACATGGAAACCAGAAACGCAGGCATAGTTACATGTGAATGCCTCGCAGTAGAGGTCCTGTGGATCCCCGGTGGCATTCATTAATGGCACAGGAGACAACTATGTGCAGGATCCCCTGGCTGCACAGATAGCTATGCACCAGGGGCAGCCGGGAGGTGTGCCCACACTACGCGACATGCAATAAGCCAAGTAGTGCAGCACACCAACGTATGTAGGAGGGTGACCATTATGCCAGGGTGAACCCTGCCATAAGTCCCCTCTGCACTCTGCCCCCTTACACACACTAGATGAGGGAACATCCCCATAACAGGCAGGCATCCCCAATAGAGCAGTTAAGCCCTGTTCCCATACCCCAGAGGATGACCCTCCCACAAACACGGTGCTGCCCCATTCTCCCAATGCAACACCCCCACACCCTAGGGCAGCATGCCCATGCTACCCACAGTCTGACACTGTACAGACAAGGCTACTGAAGGGGCACAACACCCCCCTTCCTGGCTTCACCCATTGCTGGTCCATACGACTCCCATGTGGGCACCTGCCCCGGGTGGTACAGTCCCCCCCCCACACACACACACCCACAGTCACAGAAGTACCCTGTGTCCCCGTTCCACACACCGCTGGCCAGTGATACCCACCATTCACATCTGAGGCACCGACACCCCTCTCCAACAAGGTCCATTGGTGCCGCATCATGGGACAGCCAGCGGCACTGCCCACCACACACCTCCATGGCAGTCGGCCATCCCTCATCTGCAGGGGTGCACAGTCAGTGCATGCCCAGCTATGTAAGGAATACACTGTAGGACCTAGGATGGGCATCCGACTGGATGCCCACCCTGGTCCATGGCTCCACCCCACCCACCCTGTATGACCTTTCATACCAAGGGGTGGGGCCACAGACAAGTGGCCAGCAGTCATGCAAGTCACTAGGTGCACACCTGTATGCAGATGCAGAGCAATGCAGGCGGGATACACTCCTCCAGTAAGTACTTCCCATTAGCCTCCATTAGCAGCACCATTTAAACATACATTATTTTTAATACGCATCACGGGTGCTATGCACTAATGGGTGGGTAATACACACCGGAGGCGTGTTACCCACCTGCAGAGCTCCGCACCTATGGACAGGTGTGCACTGGTGGCATTCATGTCCACCAGCCACCTGTCGGCAGCCCTGCCCCCCCCGGAGTGCAGGACTCTGCAGTGTGTCCAGAGGCGAGGTTGTGGGTCCAGCTGGGCATCCAGTCAGATGCCCGGACTTTGCCTGTACTGGATCCCTTGCACATCAGGCCGCACATTAGCAGTGTGCCCCACAGATGTCTGATGGTGGCAGCTGTGGGGGCGAGAGGTGGGTATACCACCAGCTTGTCTGTGACAGAGCACTGAAGTGAAGCACCTGGAGGTGGGGGGGACTGTACCCCTCCATTTGCCCCAAGGGGGTTGGTGTCAGGTGGGACAGCGATGTAGTTGGGGGGCACCATACATGGGCCGATAACCCTGTGACCCTGGGACACTGAGAGGTGTGATGCTTAATAGGGGCTGCACAACTGTGTGCTGGGCTAGTTGGTGCCTGGCAGAAAGGGGTGGCAAGGCTTCCGTGGTCCCAGGTGTTGGTGGCCATTCCACTGATGGCTGTGGGGGGCATGTGTCAGGCTTATGGCAGGGTTCTCCCTGGCATAGCCTGTGCACCCATCCACACCATTGCGGCCAGCACTACACACCTTGGTGCAGGGAGCATAGTGCTGGCACACCACTCACACACCCCTGGCATGTTGCTCTTTGAGCGGCCGGGGGATCGGGTGTGTATGTGTTGTGTGCCCCCCTTAAAGCATCCCGCATTGGGGGTACTTAGGGTGTGGAGTAGTTGTGCCCCCAGATATGCGCACGTAGCCACTCTGCCCCATTAGTGCATAAACTGACTGCTAAGTTGTAAAACACTTTTCCTAATCTACTAGATCTGATACACTTAAATTGTTACAGCAATATTAAGAATAAATTATACTGTACTTGAAATACATTTTTAAAAGTTAATGCTGCCAACAGCATAAAACTCAAAATGCTATTAGTTATTACATGAAACACAAACATAAAAGTTAATACTGCCATCAGTAGAAGACACAACATGCTATTTGTTATTAAATGAAACACAGACTCTGTTTATAATTGTTTTAATATGATTGAAAATTTAGGAACGTATGTAACTTCCCTAATTTCCCTACTGTATGGTTTTATTGATTGCCTTTACAAAACTATGTTTTTCCTTTCTAGGGTCTCTTTGATGAAGCTGCCTTTTTTGTTCCTACTACTCATGTTTCTAATTACGGATCTGTTTTGCAATCCAGTGACATCAGTTGAGTCAAGGCAATGCAGTTAATTTCTTACTGGCAGTTTCCACTCAACTGGTGTCACTGGGTTCCAGAAATGAACATTAATTAAAAAAATAATATCCAGCTGGGGGAGTGGGGAACTAGTATAAACAAAGAACCCTTGAAAAGGAAAATATAAGATAAAGTGGACAAAGGAAAAAGTAGAGTAGGGAGATCAGGTAGGTCAGATTGTACACAAGCTCAGTTATGATGTCGCATTAAAATAGTGAAAACCTGGCTTTGTGTTTTCTTTTAAAGTAGCCAGTAGTTACTTTTTAGGTTCGATGTGTTTTGATTTGTCATTTTACCAGTCAGAAGATTTTGGGCCAGATACTTGAACATGGTCAGTTGTGTCACACAGCATGTAGCACAGCATGCTAATTAGCATGCTGCCCTAATTGAGATACTACATATTTTTAAACATATTGCACATATGTTCATTTTGCAACGCATGCATGAGTATAGGAGTGTAGCACAATACTGTTGTGCAAAATGACAGAGTACAGTGCAGAACTCCCCTGCTGGCTACAAACATTCTCGCAGCAAAGAAGGGTAGCATGTCCCAAATGGATTAGTGCTTTTTTCCTCCGGCATGCCATGTTCAAATACCAAGAGAATAATGACTGTATAAGGCATGCTAGGCCCTAGCAGGCTATTTGTATCTCATTATGTGGCAATTAACATGTTTGTGCAATGTCTCTATGCCTTTGTGTGTAACAAGGCATTGCACAAAGAGGTGTCTAGTGCCCCTCAGCTGACCCTACAAGAAGTAGTAGTGATGAAACCTGGCAGTTTTGTGGACCTTCCCCGATCAGACCACCTAATAAATAGTATTCATGAAACCTGGTAGTCTAGTGAGACCCTTACCCACGCCCAGTCATTGTAATAACCCCTGAACCAGAAACATTTTCCCAATACCTAACACCCCTGAACTAACAACAACCCCAACCAGTAATATCCCCAACTCCAGTTGCCACCTCTCTGGTAGAGATGCAGTGAAATTCTAATCTGCCGGCAAAGTGGATGCGAAGTGACCACTTCGCTTTAGCAGAGCATAACGCGAAGTGGACACTGCAAAGTGCTCACTTCTTGTTGTTATTATTATTACTACTTCGCATTGCCATTATGCATTAACGTGAAGTGGGAAGAGAATAGGCAGCCCCGCACACATCACATGACTTACAGTACTGTAAGTCACATGCTTTAGCCAGGCAGGAAGGAAGTGAGTCGGAGAAGCAGTTTCACTTTCTCCTTTGCATTCATAGAGGGAGAAAGCTTTGTGAGAGGAGACTAGGAGTGAAAGTGCTTGTTTGCCGCTTGAGTTTCAGTACTGAAAAAAACCAACAGCTTTTTTAAAAGCTGTATCTTTATTTAGTTTTTGTATTGTATTTGTGTTTTTTTTTGTTAGTGAATTTTTTTATAAGTGTTGTTTTGTTTTGTGTGCATGTGTGACTGTGTGTGTCAGTGAGTGTCAGTGTGTGTGTCTGTGTGTGTCAGCCTAGGGACCTGTTGTGTCAGGATGGACCCAGGAGAAGGAGAGCTGCTGGCCCGTGGGTGCAGTTGGAGGGGAGTGCGGACATGTGGGGGGACGGGGCAGTCGTGTCATGCTGGACCGCTCCTGACTCCTGGGTGTAGCTTCCCCCCATGTTGAAGCAACAGGAGCAGCAGCAGCACCAGTGCCACCTGTGGCTGCTGTGTGACCACCTTCTCTGCCAGTACTACCACCACCGCCGGTAGCAGCTATAGGGGCTCCAGCAGCACCCCCTCCACCACCTCCACAGCCACAGGAGGTGGCCCTGGAAAATGTAGGTGGTGGGACTCATGTGAGGACTGTGTGTGGTCCTCCTCCCCCCCCCACAGATCCCCAGTGTGGGAGTTTTTTAACTCTGTGGGGGGGAGACAGTACAGTGGTGGTGTGCCATCTGTGTGGTGTGCTGGTGCACCGTGGCCCCTGTGGGACACATTTGGGGACCGGTGACCAGCACACCCACATGCTCAGCCACCATAGGGCAGAGTGGCAGGCTGCCATGGAAGGGGCCAGGCATCCACCTGCTAGCTCTTTCATGGCAGTGGCCAAGGGTGCTGCTGGTGTGGGAGTTGTGCCTCACAGTCACAGCAGCAGCAGGAGGAGGAGGGCCTATACAGCAGCTGCTCCACCACCACCACTGCCACCACAGCCACTAGCACCACCCTCTCCACCACCACCCCCACTACGTGGATTTCCTACTGCAGTGGACCCCACCACAGTCCCTGCAACACAGCATGAAGTCTCTCTGGTGTGGGCAGCTCTGGAAGAAAACAATCAGAGGGTTGGTGCTTTGCAGCAGCAGGTCAACACAATAGAACAACAGCAGCAGCAAATAGTTACAATGCTGCACCTGCTGCTGGACCACCATGGCATCCCATGGTCACAGTAACTTACGGGGTTGTTTTCTAGCCACCCACCCCCCCCACTACTGTGTTATACTGTTTTTGTGTGCTTTTTCTTTGTTATTGTTTAATCATGCACATTTTCCCTTCCAGGGGAATCTTTCTTACACCACATGGTGCAATACATTTCTGTGAAAACCACCCATAACTTCATTACAGTGTGTCATGTGACGGAGGAATTCCCATTCTGAAAATCTGCCCACATTCTGCCTCCCTTTTCAGCAATGTTAGGATGTGATGCCAGGGAGAGGACATGTGCGTGCTCCTTACAGTGACTATCCGATTGTCCGGCAGTTTTCTGAATGTTTCTTTATGTTATAATGGTCAGTTTGTGGTCAAACGTGTGGGCACATTTACAGCAAGAAGAGCCTTGTTAGTGGAAACATTCCCACATTTCACCACAAAGTGACCCTTATAACATAAGGAAATATTGAGATAGCTGCCGGACATTCACTATAGTGGAGCATGCACCTGCGCTTCCCCTGGCATCACGTCCTAATGTTGCTGAGAAAGGGGGGCAGAATGTGGGCGTCTTTTCTGAAAAGTAATTCCTTCATCACATGACACACTGTAATGAAATTATGGGCAGTTATCACAAAAATATATTGCACTCTGTGGAGCAAGAAATATTCCAGTGGGAGTAAGGTCCCCCCATATTAGGTTACGTGCATCACTATAACTATGTAATGTGGTGAATCTCTGTAAAGCCGCAGCGCAACAATCTGTTGAGAACTCTGAGCTATATTTTTTTAATGCTATGTTACAACTTCCTTTACTTACATCCTGACTGGAATGATATGAGAATTTCCAGAAGTTGAGTCTGCTGTACTACCTTTTTTCATGTGTGAAATAATGAAAGGAGCATTCCTTTTAAATTGGTACTGACCAGGTCTTTGTCATTGTTTTCCTCTGCTTTTCTCCATAAATTGTGAAAAGAAACGTATCATTCAAGTCACAACTCGGAAGTAACTAGTGGTGGCTGTGGCAATGTAAAGTAGCATAAAAAAGTACAGTTCAAAATTGTCAGGACATTCTTGCAATGCTGCTTTAATTGTAATGTCATTATGACATTATGGGCTCACAACGATCACAGAACACACAAAAGTGGCACAGAGTCCCCAGATTTTTTCTGCAGGCCCAAAATGTATCCTTCTTGTGTGCAGAAAATTGACAAGTGGTAACACAGTGAAATGAGAGTGTTTCAGCACATACAAAGTCCCCAGAATCAATTGCGCACTCAGTCATGCGTGCGGTGGTGGCACAAAGTCCTCAGATTTTTTCTGCAGGCCCAAAATGCATCCTCCTTTTGTGCAGAAAATTGACAAGTGGTAACACAGTGAAATGAGACTGTTTCAGCAATCAGCGCATACAGAGTCCTCCAGTATGAAATGATAACAGTGAAAGTCCTGTTGCTGCTCCAATGTGTTCTGCGAGGTGATTCAAGCAAATGCAATGTTGTTATCTCAACTGGATTGAAGGGTGCCCTTTGGCTGTACACTAATAGTGTACATATAGTGTATTTTGTAGGTGAGGAGGGGGGTTGACATGGCCATGTACTCATGGTATTGTTCTATATCATCACAGGTCACACAGAAACTGTTGGTGTGTACATTCCAGAGCTCAATGAGATTTTTTTGAACTGAAATTGGAAACGAATAACTCTTAAGCACATGAAGGTAAGTATTTTTTTTTGGGGGGTGGGGCGAATCATATTTGCATGTTTGTCTGTAATGGTTTCTTATTTTGTTACTTCACAGATTTCATCTGCATCCTTCTGGAGTCCGGTTGTTAATGATGGTCATGGTAATCGAATTAAATGACTTCTGCGTGTTGCATGTGTGCCCAGCACGGGGAAGGGGGGTGCCTGATGTTGAAGAACTTTTTGGATAAGGTCACTTTGTCAGAACAACAAAGCATCTGGAAGTTTCCTAAAAAAAGAAATGAATGACTTCTTACAACTTAATTGTTATTTGTCCCTCCCTGGTTCTCAATCTCAAGTTAAGTTACATTTCAAACCCACATCTTGTCAACTAACACAACCTGTGTGCAATATTTGCTGCAGTCTTTCCAAAACAATGAATCGAATGAAATAAAATCTTCATACTTACCGTAATGGATTTCACATGGATATTCCATAGGCTCCTCTCTGTATGGTACAGCTGCAGTACCATTCCCATTGACTTTTATATGGGAGACTTTTTGTTAACCTGTGAAAGAAACAAAATAAGTGTACCATATGTGTTTTACCATTGTGGCTCTGAAAAGCTACAGAAAACAAAACATACAACTAAAGGAAGTGAAGCAGCATAACAAACATGAGTACACATACTCACTTTATGGTTTAAATATTAAGAAGCTTTGTGTCTGTGGCTGATGGATGTGGTGGTCCGGACACAATCAGGCTCAGTTGTGGCAGTGGCTAACATCAGTCCCGGTGGTGGTGGTCCGGGGGGCAGACAGACTCAGGCTCAGTGGTGGCAGTGGCTAACAGTCCCTGTGATGGTGGTCTGGGGGTGGACAGACTCAGGTTCAGTGGTGGCAGTGGCTAACAGCAGTCCCAGTGGTGGTGGTGGTGGTGGTGGTGGTCGGGGGGGGTGCACACCGCCTTTTAAAAACTTCAGTTAAAACCTGCCAACATTAGCCACATCATCATCCTCATAAAGAAAGCTGCCCTCACAGTCATCGATGTCTGAAGTCTGACCACTGGGAAATTCTTTCTCCATTGTTTCATCATCTATGTCAGTGCCATTTCAGGCAGCCACTGCAACTGTCACCAGGATGGTCCATTTCCACATCAACAAGACCACTGATATTTTTTACCTGTTCGGGCCCTTCCTCCAGTACTGATACAATTCCACATTTGTATCATGGGTCCAACACTGTTGCTATTGCAATGTTGTCACTACATTGAATGCTCACAATGTGATGATTCTGGTTGAATACTGTCAGCATGTGTTGTAGCAACATACTGTTACCACCGTCTCCAGAAAAATCAAAGCTATGCTGTACATTTATCAGTGTCTGCCTCAGCACCCACAGCAGTGGAATTGATTGGCTAGTGGAGGCAGACTCGCCACTCACTGCCTGTGTGGCATGTTCAAAAGGCAGCAAAATTGTTATTACAGAGTCCATGAGGCGCCACTGTTCAGTCGTCATAGACATGGAGGCCCCTGAACTGTCACGGCTAGTGTGCATGACAATATATTCTGAGATGGCTTTGTATTGTTCATACACCCTCTCTGCCATATATAAAGTGGAGTTCCACCTGGTGACAACTTCCAGCTTCAAGCGGTGCTGAGGCAGGCTGCTTTATATCTGCAACTGCTGCAGTTGGTCATGGGCCTTTCCAGATCTTGAAAGGTGAGAGCAGATACATTGTGCAACCGTCAGCATTTCCTTTATATCAGGGTGCTGCAGAAACTCCTGAACCACAAGATTTAAACAGTGTGCCATGCATGGAACATGAAAAAAAAACACCATTCGTGATGCATTTCACCACATTTGACCCATTGTCACTTGCTATGAACCCAGCTCTCAGGGACAGAGGGTTTAGCCATCTGTCAGTTTCAGTCAGTACCATGTCCAACATGTTCTCACTAGTGTGTGAACAGGTCACATTGCGCATAGCAATCGTTGCATGCTGTTGAATTCCTGGAAGATTGCTACAATACAATCCACCTTACTGCACTGATTATTCACACTACCAACATCACAAACAACCCCTGAAACCTGTGCCCAGTGTGCAGTTATACACAAATATGAACTCCCCACTGTTTTGCCACTTGTCCACATATCCATACTTAAGTTGATGAATGGAGAGAAGGAATGTTGAAGGGCATGTCTTACTGAGTCGGACACAGTGCGGAACAACTCGGGGACAGCATGGGTAGAAAAGTATGTCCTGGATGGGACTTTCCATTTTGGACACGCACGTGCAGCACACCACTGGAACCCAGAATTCTCCACAAAGGAGAAGGGCAAAAGATGAATTGTCAGCATTTCTGCTACAGCAGCATTAAGTTCACATGACACTGTATGATTCGGAGGGTACTTCAGCTTATGCGCAAAAACACTCTGTAACGTGGGCTGACTTAAATGTTTTTACACGGGATGTCTTGATCACAAATGGTTGTGCTCTGTAATGAATGGCATTGGCAGGAGGTGGAGTGTGGACATTTGATGAAGACAGTTGCACAGGTGATGATGACAAACCCAGAAATGCTGTTATTTTGCTTGATTTGCCAACTGGGGTTGATGTACCACTAGCACTAGACATACTGCATTCACCACCACCACCACCACCACCACCACCACCACAAAAACTGCTACTCTCACCAGCACTGGACAACATTTCAAAGTCATTATGGTCCTCCACCTCATCATGCCTGTAGCAATCCTCTACTCTTATTACCTCAGCACTACACACGTTTAATTTACTACTTAACAGTCATGGAAGGGGATAACATGCTCGCTATGGTTGCAGGTGATGAGAGTGAATGCCCCTCTGTGGTATTAGCTGCCAGCTTGTGCCGTGTCCACAGTGCCAAGTGCCTGTTCTTAAGATGTGTATGCTGTCCTCCTGTGCCCAGATGGCTCCCCTTTTTACCTCGACTCACACACACATGGCAAACCTGGCAGATTGCAACTGACTCATCATTTGCATCTTGAACAAAAAAATCCCAAACAAGGGATTGTGATGCTCTGCTTTTAACACGTCCATGATGTGGCTTAATTAAGTCCATTATTTTAAGCACTGAAGTGGAGAGGGCACATGATTTTTTGGGCACTGCACTCCTGGACTGCAACTGACCACCACCACTACCTACCATATTGATTACTGGATCATCATCATCAACTAAAACCAGTAGATTACAAGTTTTTACAGGGGGATAGATTCCTGCAAACAGACTCAGACACAGCCACTTTGAATTTATTTTTCACCGGTTCCCAGCTGGGGTCAATTACATCATCATCATATTCATCAACGTCACACACATCCACATCTTCTGCTTGTATGCTAGCATGTGGACTGCATGTTGCAACAACAGCAACATCATCATCATCATCACATTCATCATCAGCATCTACACCACCATCACCTGATATTTTTTCACCACACTGTGAACCACTGCATGGAAAATGCATGACGTTAAGTGCCACAGTGAAGGGAATGTCACATTGTATGCTATCATTGACATGATTATCAGAATCCTCAGGTTCAGTTACTGGGATGTTACTGGGAAGTATGACATCATCTACACTGCCACTCACTTGCACTGCTTCATGCTCAATATTTTTGGATACAGTACACTGGTCAGAATTAGAACTTGATGCAACAATACTAATACTATCACCACCACTAACACCAGTAACACTAACACCACCGGTTGGGAAAGCATCATCTCCTCCTACTATGAGTGAAGCTACAGATTGGGCTGTAAAAAACATTGCAGGAGAAATACCTTTCCTCACATCACCAATGCACTTCTGCGTCTGCGTACTACTACCACACCCCCAGACTATCTTACTGTCAACATTGCCATGATGAGAATCAGCTTTGCAGGCATTTTGGTGGATCAACCACAATATTATAACCAAATTCAGATTTTGATACATTCACTCTCTGTCTGATTGGAGGGATGCTGGATGTGAAGCCAAAAAAACAACTGTAGCTTCAGCAACAGATAAGAGACTAGTCTGAGACTGTCATACAATGAAAACAACTTCAGTAACCAGTGGTGCTGATGAGATCACAAAAACAATTCAATCTGGTAAAAAATTACTTTTGAACGTGGGGGTGTGGGGGGAGCACTGAATGCAGACAGTGCAGATTTTTACGGCACTACAAGCAGCAAAACAAAGAACAGATACCACAATTGCAGTACAAAAATCAGTCAGCTGCAGTGGATAGTAGGTTCACACTGCTGCGCCTGCAATTACACTCGTCTGTGGCACAGTAAAAGGTGTATTATTTGATGCACACAACACCGCACACACACTCACATACAGAACATTTTGTGTACAATGCTGACTGAGTAATGTCAAGCAAATGCAAAAGTTCAGTACTATGCCACATTACGTATTGTAAATTTGTAATGTAAACAACCTGAAATTATGAACTGCTGCACCACATCCACACAACAAACAGCAAGAAAATGTCAACTATTACTGACAATATTACTGTGTACATTAGCACAGTCAGTTATATAACAAAAATCTAACCATAAAACAAAGAAATCACTATTTCTCCAACTTAAATCTACCTACACCACAGATAAGCCCCTCACCCAAAGCACACTTTCACTATCTTTCACCACACACACTCAGTGTTGTAAATTAACATTCAAAATCCACACAAAACCAAAAATGCTCGATGGTATGTGCACAGGAGGGTTTCCTACAGTCAATGAACTAAAGTTGGAGCACCCCAAAAAATACAAAAATGCTTTTTTAAGAGCTCTTACAAGATTTCTATCACAGACAGCTATCAGAGCACACTGTCTCCTACTCCTTCCTACACATACTACCCTGAACTGAGGCTGTGCAGATCAATATAGAGTCCATGTGACCAAAATCCCATGATTCACTGCAAAATTCACCTTTGGAGCTCAAAAACAAGGCGAAGTGAGGTGAAGTGCACTGTCTGCAATGCACTTCATCTTAAATTTGGCAGATTAGTGATCAGGGGAGGCGGAGTAACACAAAGTCATTGTTTCCAATGCACTTTGTGTTCCTCATCATAGCATGAAGTACTCCACTTCGCAGTGCAGAGCTCTCCACGAATCCGCTTTTGTTCCATGAATCACTTTGCGGAGCGGATTGACCCCACTTCACCCACCACTGCTCTCTGGTGGCTAGCATTTTCCTGCAGCTTGCCACTATGGCTCAATGTCATCTACCCACAGGTCTAGTACTGATAGAAATGTAACATGGAAGAACAGTCAATCAGATCTTGCTGGACAGCTCTTCAAACACCATCATCACCAACTATTACCACAGTAAGACAGTAAGACCTTACAGCGTTAAGTAAGTGTTTATTGTTCAAAAATAATTATATTCACTAATCATTTTATCACTACATTGCATGTCTTCTGTTGATCATTACACAACTAGATAAACAAAAGAACTTGACATTCATTTCAGTATATGAGCCGATGATTTGTTAAAAACATGTTTTGCAATATCTTCTGGAGACAAAGTGACCCACTTGTATTTCTCAAGAAGTATGTTATTTCTTTGTCCTGCTAGTAACAGATCAATAACACTTGTTTCAAGTCAACAACACCCTGTAGTTACAGCTACACTCAGGACTGGTTAGTTATTTGTTTTTTGTTAACTCTAGTCTATCAAAAATACTTTGGAATATTCTGAATCTAAATTTAGAGAGGAACTTTCTGCTGACAGGATCTACCAAAGTTGTAAGATATGCCTCCATTATGTTATTAGTTTTCAGTTGAGCAAACCACAGGTTATATTTATTACTACTCAGTTTAGACATGTTCTGTTTTTTTTTTCCTACAGTATATCTGTCAGTCTCTTGGCTCATTTTTACCTTTTATTTGAGAAATAAGATGACGATTGAATCATAGTTGGCCATAACCCATTATGAAAAGGGAATTTTTTATTATACATGTCCAGTCACTCCCAAATCCCTTATCCAGATACTGTATTGTCTCCCAAGGAAAACATTTTTAAATAGAATTGTCAGGCATAAATTAGATATTTTTTCTATTTTTTCCAGTGTGATAACATTCTCTCTTTGGCTATCATGTCAAGATACGATTGTCCCAAATCTGCTCTGAAGAGTTGCCTTGGTACTGTGTAAGGTGAACACAGAATGTTATACTATGAGTCTTACTAAGACAGATGATGCAGCAGGGGATCTAAGTCCATACAAAGGTGTCAGAGGTAAGATCAGCAAAGTTTAGAGTGTTATAGTGTAATAACACTTCCTCCTAATTATTTTCCTTTGTGAACTGCACAAGCAAAGTATATTTTGCCTTTTGTGATATTCTCTGTACTTTAGTCCTCTAATCATTTTTTTTTCTGTACACTCTACAGCTTATTTTATCTCCCTCATTCAATGCACCCCAAACTGTGAGTAATAGTCAGTGTGTGGTCTAACATATGATGTATAAATAGGTAACATGTGCCCCTGAAAAATATATAAGCTACTTTTACATAGAAACATAGACTTTGACGGCAGATAAGGACCACTTGGCCCACTCATTCTGTCCATTTCCTTACCTATTGGATAAGCCGCAGATCCTAGTTAACCAACAGTCTGCTTCCTCCTACCACCCCAAGAATTGCTTTATGTCTGTCCCATGCATTCTTGAATCCCCACACTGTTTTTGACCCCATGACCTCCTTAGAAAGGCTGCTCCATGCGTCCACCATCCTCTCTCATAACAAAGTACTTCCTCACATTGCCCCTGGGCCATCCCCCCTCTAGCTTCAAATTGTGCCCCCTTGTTCTTGCACATTTCTTTTTCTGAAACATGCTAATGTCTTGGACTTTGTTGACTCCCCTGAGGTGCTTGAAAGTTTCTATCATGTCCCCCTGCTCTCCCTCCTTTCCCCTCTCTCTCTCCTTTCCAAGAGGGTATACATATTAAGCTCCTTTAGTCTCTCTTCATGTGACTTCTGGTGCAGACCCTGAACCATTTTAGTTGCCCTCCTCTGGACTGCATCCATCATGTCTATATCCTTGCGGAGATCAGATCTCCAGAACTGCACACAGTACTCCAGATGGGGTCTCACCAACTGTCTGCACACAGGTATAACAACTTCCTATTTTCTACTGGTGATGCTTCTCCCTTTTGCATCCCAGTATCTTCCAGCCCTCTTTACTGCCTTCTCACATTGCTTGCCTACCTTTAGGTTGTCTGATATGACTACCCTCAGGTCCCTTTCCATTTATGTTGTTGTTAGTACCCCCCCCCCATTGTGTACTCTTCCCCTGGGTTTTTGTTTCTGAGGTGCATTACTTTGCACATCTTTGCACTGAATCTAGGTTGCCATACTTATGACCATTCCTCCAACCTTGCCAAGTCCCTTCTTATCCTTTCGAACCCCCCTTGTGTATCGGCCCTGTTACAGATCTTTGTGTTGTCTTCAAAGAGGCCTACTTTTCCTTCCAGTCCCTCCGCAATGTCACCTACAAAGACATAAAAGAGGACCGGTGCCAGTACTGAACCCTGTAGTACCCTACTAGTAACTCCCCTTTCTTCAGAATGGACTCCATTTACTATTACCCCCTGAGTCCTGTTGTCCAGCCAATTTTTACCCAGGCTGACTAACTTGTTTATTAATCTTTTGTGTGAGTTTGTGTCAAATGCCTGGGATAAGTCTAGGTTGGCTATGTCCACAGCCCATCTCTGGACTACTACTTTGGTCACTCAGTCAAAGAAATCTATTAGATTCATCTGACATGACCTTCCCACTGTAAATCCATGCTGCCTTGGGTCCTATGCCCCACTGGCCTCTAGGTACTCAACAATTTTTTTTTCTTTCAGAAGTGATTCCATCATTTTCCCTACCACTGAGATCAAACTAACAGATCTGTATTTTCCTTTCTCTGCCTTGCTCTCACTATTATGAAGGGGAATCACATCCGCCCTCCTCCAGTCCTAAGGGAACCACACCATCCTCCCATGATTTGTTAAAAAGGGAAGTCACTGGTGTCATTAGTTATCCTCTTAGCTCTTTTAGAATTCTTGGGTGAATCCCATCAGGCCCCATTGCTTTGTTCACCTTCAGTTTTAAGAGTTTTTTCATAACCCCTTCTTCTGTGAATGGACTGGTATTGACCCCCATATCCAGAGTGTTTCTATTGTTTGGTTTAGGTACCTCCCCCCTTCTTCTTTTGTGAATACCGAGTAGAAGTATTCATTTAGTATCCCTGCTTTTTCACTGTCACCCTCTGCCCACCCCCTCCCCTTTACTAAGCCTCACTGTCCCTCCCTTGGTCTTTCTTAGCTCCCTAATGTATCTATAAAAGGTATTATCCGCCTTCTTAACTGAGTTGGCTATCTTTTCTTCGGTTTTGGGCCTTTGCTATTCTGACTGCCTTCCCCACTTCCTTCTGCTTTAATTGGTACAGTTCTCTGTCCTGCTCCTTTTGGTTTTCCTTATACTTCCTCAATGCTATATTTTTCTCCCTAACATTCCCCGCCACCTCTTATGAAAACCATAGTGGTTTTCTTCCTTCATTTTATTTTGTTTATTTGCTTCACACAAAGGCTTGTTGTGTCTGTGATGGCAGGTTTGATTTTTTCCCCATTGTTTCTCCACCTCTTATTCTTGCCCATTTGTTAGTGCTTTTCTGAGGCACTCTCCCATTTTGCCAAAGTCAGCCCTCCTAAAGTCCAATACCTTCACTTTTTGTATGGCTTGAGCCTATGGTTGTGTTTATCATAGAGGTGTGTGAAATTAAAACATTTCACCCAGCAAACTATTTTGCATAATCTTCACATTTTGCAAAATATTTCACATGTGTGAAATGTGAAATCCCCACAGCAAAATGCAGAATTTCACCCACAAAATGCTAATTTTGCAAACCACAGGCAAAATTCTGCATTTGAGACGAGCCAGAGGGATGATAATATTTTTAAAAAAGTGTTTTCGCCCCTCCTAAACACCAGCCAAGACCCTACATCCCTGTTGTCTAGTGGTCCCACCCCCTGGCCGATTGCAGGAATAGTGGAGATGGAGCCTTGTCAAGAGGAAGATTCTAATCTCCTTTGTGGTCTAACCAATAAATGTTCATTTGCTGAATATCATTTTTGCTTGTATAGCATTTGTGTGATTATGCCTTTTACACATAGTTAAGGTGCCCAGTTCACATTAATGCTAGTTGTGGGAGGGATTGAAGGGGGAGGAGGGTGACTGTTTTAAAATGTATACTACTGAAATATGTTTTGCATTCAAGTTCTTATTTCAGTCCTCAGGGACACAGGAGAAAGTCTCCTATTGAACGATGGCCAGGCTGCTCTGTATACTATCAACTCCCCCTCCCCCAACACACTGGTCCTGATACATACACTTGCAAACCTCCTATATTGAGAGGGCTAGGGATAAATGTACGGACATGATAAAAAAATTGATATTCCTATAGCACCAATTCATCATGCTGACCTTCTACCTATAAAGGAACTCCCAAAGGTACTTAGCAGTCCTAGGCTCATCATGATTGGAGTCCCAAGGCAAGAAGTTTCATGTATCTATGGTCAGGCAGGCGGGTCTTTGGAAAGGACTCTCTACACATCAATCATAAATAGGGTCAGAATCACAACTCCTGTATACCTCCCCTCTCCTTGTAGTAAATGTGGAAAGGTCTAATCACTCATAATAGTTGATGTTGGGAAAGAGGCACCAGTGGAAAGGGGCAGGACCAGAGGAATGTACACAGCATATGCCAGGGCAATTTTTGTATATAGAAGCAGTGCATGGATACACCCTACCACACCAGCAATTACTGCAGCAGCCCCCAGGTAGTGCTATGAAATGCACTCTCTAGCACAATAGTCTCTCGCCAATTGCTCCCTGATCCCCCCCAACTATCAGGTGTAAAATGTAGAGCACCAAGATGGAGGGACCACATAGGGCAAAATGTAGACCTGCAGAAATACCCTCAATGCTCTTTAGTAGTTGATGCAATGTATACATAGAGACAGAAGAGTTTGCAGGTGGTGGACTGCCTGGTTGGAGGATCACTGACTGTCATGAGAAGATGGAACATATCAGATCACTGATTCATACCTTCATTGTAGTAGTTGTTCTCAGTGGTGAAGCTGGCTGCTTGCTGGCAGCATGTCCACTTACACTGTTGAAACAATTAAAAGTTAAAATTTTTCTTCAGTGTTTATAGTTACATGCCCATGTGGGTTAAGAGCTCAGTGGGGCTCAGATGAGGTTTCTGTAATCACTTTACTGTTTACCTGAGTGTATTGATTGCATAGGTATTAATAGTTAGAAGGCTGTTACTGATCCAACCTTCTCTGCAGAGCTCTTATAACCTAAGAGTTCTCCTCTCCAGGAAACATGCACCTCCCACATAGAGACCAGACAAGCCTAGGAGATGTAGCATACCCTTGAGGCAACAGCTAAGCCTCCCTAACTTAGCTCTTCTGCTCCAAGGGGCAATTGTCCTGCAGTTTAGGCCCCCCAAGCGTATGCATGGGTGTGATACTCCACTAGGACACTATCTGGTGGCTAATATTAGCAAGAGAAGTGCCCCCTACTATTTTTAGTTGCAATATGGATGGGAGATAGGGCTGAATTTCAGCAGGGAGTGGAATTCTTCATATTATGTGCTGGTAATTGGCCAGGGGTTGGGACTACTAGACACCAGAGATGTGGGGTCTTGGCTGGTGGATGGAGGGGAACACTTTTTTCTTTTTATATTCTGCATTTTGTACCAACAAAATTCTAGTGAAATGTACAAATTTCACAAATATTTTGCAGGGTCGAAATTTCCAATTTTACTGGAATTGTGCCAGCAAAATAAAATGTTGCTGCATCTCTAGTTTATCATGAACCAAACTGTTGTTCACTTGTTCCCAGATGGCTACCCACTTCTAAATCTCTCCATCCCCATTTGAGAGTACCAGGTTAAAGACTGCTCCTTCCCGAGTAGGTTAAAACAATAGTTGTCTGAGGCATGCCACCTGTAGGGCATTGATAATGACCCTACTCTTGGATGTGGCTGCAGCAAAAGTGCACCAGTTAACATTTGGCATATTCAGGTCCCCCATCAACAACATCTCCCCTTTTTCTGCCATTCTAAGGATGCCTTCTATCATTTTCTTGTCTATTTCCTCAGCCTGAGATGGGGTTCTGTATAGAACTACCATGTGGATTGTGGTGCCATTTCCTGTCTCCAGGGTGATCCACAGTGCCTCCTCTCCTCCCTGTTTACCCAATAGTTCTGTTGCTTTAATCCTTTCCCTTACGTAGAGAGCTCTTCCTCCACCCCTTTTACCCTCCCTGTCCCTACTTTAGATTGTGTACATGGGTATGTTGACATCTCAGTCATGGTCCACTGTGTACCATATTTTTGTGACTGCCACGATATTCAGGCATCCCTCTTCCACCAAGATCACTAGTTCAGGGAGCTTTTTCCCAGACTTTGGACATTGGTACACATTGCCCTCTATTTTTTGATGGCCTGACCCCTTTTAGCCTGATCCCTCTCCTTACTGCCTTTGCATTTTTCTCCATTTACCCCTGTCCTGCTCCCTACCAACTTCTCTACCTATATGTTTACCTTGCTAATTACCCTGTTTTGTTGGGGGGGGGGCCTGGGATGTCCCTGCTTCTTTTCAGTGCCTAACCCCTAGGCTAATTTAAATGCTTGCCAATAAAGCATTTAAACCTATCACCTAGAATTCTGGTTCCACTACCAGAAAGATGCAGACATGCAGACCATCAATTCAGTATAGGCCTGTATCCCTCCAGGTGGACCCATTCCCCAATAAAGACAAAACCCTGAGCTCTCCACCAGTTTTTCAACCATTCATTGAATCCTATGGTGCTGAGTAACCTAGCCTCACCCATGCCATAGGTAGCAACTCTAAGATGCTTACCGAGTGTGCTACTTGATTAAGGCCCTTCCCAAACTCCACAAACTCCTCCTGCAATGCTCTGATCTCATTCCCAGCCATGTTATTTGTCCCTAGGTGGACAATGATGTCCAGCTCCCTCTCCTGTGCAGCTGCTCCTGTGATCCACAGGATTCACTTCCTGTCCCTCCAAGCCATGCTGCTAGGCAGGCACCTTACCTCCCTCTCCCCTCCCTCCCCAAGTTCTACCCACCCTAATGACTGAGTCCCCCACCAGGAGTAGTTTCCATCCCCTGTGGGGTCCCATGCCACCCTCCTCTGGTTCTCCTTTATGAATGTTCCCAGCATCCTCCTTTGTCTCCACTGCAGGTGCCTCCATAGAGGAACCATGCTTCACCAGAATGGTGTATGAATTGTGGAGAGGTACAACTAGAGCGATACACCTCTGTTCCACTACACTCACCCTCCCTGTGCCACTGTTGTCCAACTGCTTCTCTTTCTTGGCAACCTCTGAGGCAGCAGTGGTGGCCCTGATAGTTCCTGGGTGGGGGAGGAGATTTCCTGAATCCTCGTCTGGTCAGCCTGGAGACAGGCAACTTCCTCCCTCAGATGAAAGAGGTGCCTGTAAATAGGGTAGCATCACAGCCTCCACAATGTCTCCTGAAAGACTGCCACCCTACAGTCAGTGCATTGCACCACATGCCACATGGATTTCTCCCTTCCTGTTTAAAAATGTTTTGTTTTTTCTTTTTTGTTAGTGTGTGTGAGCATCATTTTACCTCATATGCAGTGTGCTGGGCTGTTAAGGATATGACAGGTGTATGTCCTTTGCCCTCTTGAGGAAGTGAGGGAAAAACACCTGGTATAAAGGAAATAACACTCTCAGGGTGGATGGGCTAAGGGGCAAGGTGGGTGGGACCAAGCCTGTGCCTTCCAGAAACAATCAGCTATAGCTCTGACCTGCCACCCTAGTGAGTGCCTTCCTTTCTTTCAACAAGACAACTGGCACTACAATTTAACAGAAAATACACCCTGCAAAAAAAAATCTCTAGCAAAGTAAAATAAAGCAGTAGAGCATTCCTGACCTAGTTTCCCCCACAGCACTTGTTTTAATTTAAAGTCCAAGTTTCTAGGTACCCCAGTCACTGCCTACAAGTTTCAAAGTGTCCCAACCAAAGCACAACCCATCTCAGGTAAGCCCCAAGTAAAACTGGACTGAGGGCAGTATAGCACAGTGGTTTAAGGCTCTGAGCTGCAAATCTGGTGACATCTAACAGACTAGACCTGGGTTTGAATCCCACAGCTTCCACTTGCATACTGTGTGACCCTGAGCAAGTCACTTAACTTCCCTGTGCTCCCAGGTCGCACCTGTAAAAAAGCTTTCAGCTTAGTGTGCTACTCCTGGTTAAATGACTAAAAAAAAACAAAAAAACAGTCCAAGTCCAAATCAAATAGCAGTAAACTTTACTTGACATAAATCAAACACTCTGCTGTACTGGCCTTTCAGGTAGCAGTGAATCACAGAAGCAGCAGTCTGTGCACCCAACTATAGTAATCACCTAGCAATGTTATCCAGATACAGCAAACACTATAGTTAGTTTGAAGAAGTACCTGAAATACTCATTTATCAGTCTTAGTGAGTCAAACACTGCATTCAAATGTAGAAAATGACCCTAAGCCTCTAGCAGCTCCACTCCCAATTACACGCTTGATTTACAGGACTTTCTGAAACTACTGACACAAAGATTAAGCTCCTGATCTAGTTTCCCCACACCACTTGTTTTAATTTAAAGTACAAATTTCAAACTACCCCAGTCACTGCCTACCAAGTTTCAAAGTGCCCCAACCACAGTACAACCCAGCTCATATCATTCAGAAGTAAAACAAGCCAGCCCAATTCCAAATCAAATAGCAGTAAACTTTACTTGCCAGAAGTCAAAATACATTGCTATACTAATTCAAAAACCAAATCAACCCCAAGTAAAACAAACCAGTCCAGGTCAAAATCAAACAGCAGCGAACTTCACTACCAGAAAGCAAATACACTAGTAGACTCATTCAAAAATCGAATCCGTTCCAAGTAAAACAAACCAGCCCAAGTCCAGATCTGTTAGCTGTAAACTTTATTGTCAGAAATCAAATACAGTACACTGCTATACTAATTCAAAAATCCAGTCAGCCCAAGAAAACAAACCACTCAAGTCCAAATCAAATACAATAGAAGCCGATTAAAGGGGGCACTTCTATGGACTGCCAACCATCCCTTTAAGTTGCAGTCCCAATTAAGAGAAGCAGCATTTCCTCTGTTGATTTGTGCCTCGGTACCTACCCCTGCCCCCGTGCTCACAGTCATACACACATTCACTCAGTAACTGACACAGACACTATACATTCTCAGTGATTAGAGCTATATGCTGAGAATGTGTTTGTTTGTTGAAGATGAGTGAATTAAAATGGCAAAGTTTATTTCAAATGGCCATACTGTACTCAGTAAAAAAAAATTGAAAAAGACTCATCTCCTCCTGAGCAATCAAGGGTGGTCAGTGGCTCCAAAGAAATCAGTTATTTTTGTCTGTTTAGCATTGGCTGCCATCTGAGAGTGAATAACACTCTCAAGTTCAAAAAGATGCTCCCACTACTCCATCTTGTTATGGAGGAAGCACCAATAATGCATGGTGCCTGTGTGTAACAGTCATTCTGCATTGATCATATTCACTGGCGCAGGGTCCTCATCATAATTTGTTGCCAATTGGAGATGCCAAACTCTTTTGCTAGTTTGGCAAGGGAGGCATTTGGCAGTTGCAGGCTCACTAAAACTTGTATCTTGCCAGACAATGTGAGGGATATTCATTTGGATGCAATTATCACTCAAACAAACACTGGGGCAACACCAGCTGTTGGCAGCTAATTGTTTTTATTGACTACTTCAAGAGGTGTTAATTAGTTCTAAGAGAATTAGTACTGGCAGTTGGCAGTCAAAACATCCCCTTAAAATGGGTACTGCTTCCCAATTAAGAGACTGCAATGCTCATTGGTTAACATGGGGACAAAACTGATGACCTGAGAAACACCCTCGTTAACAGAATGTCCACTTTAAGTGTGTCCCCTTTAACTGAAGTCTACTGTAATAGTAAACTTTATTTGACAGAAATCAAATATATTGCTATACTAATTCACAAAATCAAAGCAGCCCCAAGTAAACAAACCAGCTCAAGTCCAAATCAAATAGCAATAAACTTTACAGTGCCAGAAATCAAATACACTGCTATACCGACTTCTCAGAGAGCAGTGAATCACACAAGGAGCAGTCTAATACAATTACAGTGATCACACAGCAATGTTATCCAAATACAGCAAACTCTGCAATTAGTTTTTAAAAGTACCCAAAATACACATTTATCAGCTTAAAGTCATGTTTACACGGCAGCTGCATTTCATTTTCTTTGCCACGCCTCTTTTCCTGCACTTTGTGCTGCACCAACATTTTTAATTTATACTGCTGGCTCTTAACATCGGTGCAAGTCACACTGTGGAGGGGGGGGGGCTGGACATTCCGTGTGAAGGTTTGGGTGGTGGGGAGACAGCTTAGTACCAGATCGAGTGCAGAAGAGAGTTTACAGTACAGCCTAATGTGCTCAATCTGCTACATGTACCCATTCCTGAGTTGAGCCAAAAAGGGATCCGGAGCACTCTTAATGCACTCCGATAAGTGATGACACCATCATTTTTGCACCGCATCAACTGGTGCACATGAGTTGATGCGCTATAAACACGATGGTGTAAATGAGGCTTAAATGAGTCAAACACAGTATACAAATGCAGCAAACAGATCTAAGCCTCTAGCAGTTTCACCTACCAATTACACACCTGATTTATAGGGCTTCCCAAAACTACACACCCTGAGATTAATTTTCTAAGCTAGTTTCCCCCACAGCACTTCCATTAATTTAAAGTCCAGTTTCATGGTACCCCAGTCACTGCCTACCAAGCTGATGTGCCCCAACCACAGCACAATCCAGCTCAGGTTAGACCCAAGTAAAACAAACCAGCCCAAGTCTGAATCCAAGTCAAATAGCAGTAAATATTACTTTGCCAGAAATCAAATACACTGCTATTCTGGCTTTTCAAATGGCAGTGAATCACAGAAGCAGCAGTCTGGGCACCCAACTACAGTGAACACCCAGGAATGTTATCCAAATACAGCAAACACTACAATTAGGTTGAAGAAGTGCCTCAAATACCCATTTATCAGTCTAAGTGAGTCAAACACGGCATACAAATGCAGCAAATGACACAAAGTCTCTAGTAGCTCCACCCCCAATTATACACCTGATTTATAGGACTTACTGAAACTACTCACACAAAGATTAAGTTCCTGTCTGTCCTAGTTTCCCCCACACCACTTGTTTTAATTGAAAGTCCAAGTTTCAAAGTATCTCAGTCAATGCCTACCAAGTTTCAAAGTGCCCCAACCACAGCACAACCTAGCTTACATCAACCTGAAGTAAAACAAATGAGCCCAATTCCAAATTAAATAGTAGTAAACTTTACTTGCCAGAAATTAAATACACTGCTATACTAATTTAAAAATCAAATCAGCCCAAAGTAAAACAAACCAGCCTAAGTTCAAATCAAATAGTAGTAAACTTCAGTACCAGAAAGCAAATACACTGGTAGACTCATTCAAAAATCAAATCCACAACAAGAAAAAGAAACCAGCACAAGCCCAGATCAAATACAGTAGAAGCCATTTAAAGAAACACCTCTGTGGACTGCCAATCATCCCCTTTAAGCAGCCATCTCAATTAACAGAAGCAGCATTTCTGAAGTTGATTTTTGCCTAGGTACCTCCCCCACCCACCCCCGTGCACAGTCATACACTCACTTTCAGTCAGTAACTGACACAGACATTACACATTTTCAGTGATTACAGCTGTTTGCTGAGAATATGTTTGTTTGTTGAAGATGAGTGAATTAAAATGGCAAAGTTTTATTTCAAACGGCCATACTGTATGCAGTAAAAAAATGTTTTAAAAAGACTTGTCTTCATTCCATTTCTTCTAACACCTCCTGCGCAATCATGGGTGGTCAGTGGTTCCAGAGAAATCAATTATTTTCATCTGTTTAGCACTGGCTGCCATCTGAGAATGAATAACACTCTCAGGTTCAAAAAAAGGTGCTCCCAGTACTCTGTCTTGTTATGGAGGAGGAACCAGTCACCCAGGGCACCAGTGTGTAACAGTGCCTCTGCACTGGTCACATTCACTGGTGCAGGGTCCTCATCATCATCTGTTGCCCCTTGGAGATGCCAAACTCTTTTGCTACTTTGGAAAGGGAGGCATTTGGCAGTTGCAGACTCTCTAAAACTTTCATCTTGCCAGACGATGGGAGATCAATGCATTTGTACTCCATTCTCTCTCAAAAAAACACTGGGGCAACACCAGCTGTTGGCCACTAATTGTCTTTATTGACTACGTCAAGAGGTGTTAATTGGTGCTAAGTGGATTAGAACTGGCTGTTGACAGTCAAAGCATCCCCTTAGAATGGCTGCTGCATCTCAATTAAGAGGTTGCAATGCTCATTGGTTAACATGGAAACAAAATTGTTGACTTGAAAAACATCCCCATTAACTGAACTTCCACTTTAACCACGTCCCCATTAACTGACGTCCACTGTAGTAGTAAACTTTACTTGACAGAAATAAAATACACTGCTATACTAATTCAAAAATTTAATCAGCACCAAATGAACAAACCAGCTCAAGTCCAAATCAAATAGCAATGAACTTTATTTTGCCAGAAATCAAATACACTGCTATTCTGGCTTCTCAGACAGCAGTAAATCACAGAAGCAGCAGCCTGGGCACCCAGCTACAGTAATCAACCAGCAATGTTATCCAAATACAGCAAACAGTGCAGTTAGTTTGAAGAAGTACCTCAAATACCTATTTATTAGCCTAAGTGAGTCAAACACGGCATACAAATGCAGCAAACGACCCTAAGCCTCTAGCAGCTCCACCCCCCAATTACACACCTGATTTACAGGACTTCTTGAAACTACTCACACAAAGATTATGTTACTGACCTAGTTTCCCACACACCACTTGTTTTAATTGAAAGCCCTAGTTTCAAAGTACCCCAGTCACTGCTTATCAAGTTTCAAAGTGCCCCAACCACAGCACAACCCAGTTCAGATCAGCCAGAAGTAAATCAAATGAGCCCCAGTCCAAATCAAATAGCAGTACATTTTACTTGCCAGCAATCATATACACTACTATACTCGTTCCAAAATCAAATCAACCCCAAGAAAAACAAACCACCCAAGTGCAAATCAAATACTGTAGCAGTAAACTTCACTACCAGAAAGCAAATTAACTGTATACTAATTCAAAAATCAAATCCGCTCCAATTAAAACAAAATCAACCCAAGTTCAAATCAAATACAGTAGAAGCTGATTAAAGGGGACACTTCCATGGACTGCCAAGTGTCTCCTTTAAGCAGCCATTCCAATTAACAGAAGCAGCATTTCTGCAGTTGATTTTTGCCTTGGTCCCCCCCCCACCCCGCTCACAGTCATAGACACACTTTCACTCAGTAACTGACAGACACTACACATTCTTGGTGGTTACAGCTATTTGCTGAGAATATGTTTGTTGAAGATCAGTGAATTAAAATGGCAAAGTTTCTTTCAACTGGCCATACTGTACTCAGTAAAATAAATTTTTAAAAGGACTTATCTTCATTCCATTCTTTCTTCCTCCTCCTGCGCAATCACGGGTGGTCAGTGGCTCCAAAGAAATTGGTTATTTTTATCTGTTTAGCATCTTTTTCCCCTTGGAAATATCAAACTCTTTTGCTAATTTGGCAAGGGAGGCATTTGGGCAGTTGCAGGCTCTCTAAAATTTTTATTTTGCCAGACAATGGGAGGCTGATTCATTTCAATGCCATTCTCAAACTCTGGGGCAACACCAGCTGTTGGCCGCTAATAATTTTTATTGACTACTTCAAGAGGTGTTAATTGGTGCTAAGAGGATTAGAACTGGCAGTTGGCAGTCAAAACATCCCCTTAAATTGGCTACTGCATCCCAATGAAGAGGCTACAATGCGCATTGGTTAAAATGGTGACAAAATTGGTGACCTGAATAATGTCCCCATTAACCAAACGTCCACTTTAACCATGTCCCCTCTAAATGACCTCTACTGTAGTAGTAAACTTTACTTTGCCAGAAATCAAATACACTGCTATTCTGGCTTCTCAGACAGCAGTAAATCACAGAAGCAGCAGTCGGGCACCCAACTACAGTGATCAACTAGCAATGTTATCCAAATACAGAAAACACTACAATTTTGTTAAAGAAGTACCTCAAATACCCATTTATCAGCCTAAGAGAGTCAAACATGGCATACAAATGCAGCAAATGACCCAAAGCCTCTAGTAGCTCCACCCCCCAATTACACACCTGATTTACAGGATTTTCTGAAACTTCTCACACAAAGATTAAGTTCCTGACCTAGTTTCCCCCACCACCACTTGTTTTAATTTAAAGTCCAAGTTTCAAACTACCCCAGTCACTGCCTACCAAGTTTCAAAGTGCCCCAACCACAGCACAACCCAGCTCAGATCAGCCCAAAGCAAAACAAACCAGCCCAATTCCAAATCAAATACTGTAGCAGTAAACTTTACTGGACAGAAATCAAATAAACTGCTATTCTATTCAAATATCAGATCAGCACCAAGTAAACAAACCAGCTCAAATCCAAATCAAATAGCAATGAACTTTAATTTGCTGGAAATTAAATACACTGCTATTCTGGCTTCTCAGACAGCAGTGAATCATAGAGGCAGCAGTCTATGCACCCCCCCCCACACACAGTGATCACACAGCAATTTTATCCAAATACAAAAAAATTAGTTTGTAGAAGTACCCCAAATACACATTGATCAGCTTAAAATCATGTTTGTACAGTTGCAGAGTTTTATTTTCTTTGCCGCTCCTTTTCTGCTGCACTGTGTGCTTCAGCAATGTTTTTAGTATATACTGCTGACTCTTACAGTGGTGCAGGTCACACTATGGGGTGGCAGACATTCCTTGGGGCAGATTTCAGTGGTAGGGAGGCAGCTTAGTAGCACATCGAGAGCAGAAGAGAGTTTACAGAGCAGCTTGTTGCATTCAATCCGGTGCATGTACCCATTCCTGAATCAGAGTCAAAAAGGGATCCGGAGGACTCTTAATGTGCTCTGATAAGTATCCACAACATCATTTTTGCAGCACATCAATGGGTGCACATGGGTTGATGCGCTACAAACAAGATGGTGTAAATGAGGCGTAAGTGAGTCAAACACAGCATACAAATGCAGCGAACGGATAAAAGCATCTAGCAGCTCCACCCAACAATTACACACCTGATTTACAGGGCTTCCTGAAACTACTCACCCCAAGATTAATTTCCTAACCTAGTTTCCCCCAAAGCACTTCCTTTAATTTAAAGTCCAGTTTCAAAGTACCCCAGTCACTGCCTACCAAGTGTGGCTGTGCCCCAACCACAGCACAACCCAGCTCAGATCAGACCCAAGTAAAACAAACCAGCCCAAGTCCAAATCCAGATCAAACAGCAGTAAACTTTACTTGCCAGAAATCAAATACAATGCTATACTAATTCAAAAATCCAATCAGCCCCAAGTAAAACAAATCACCCAAGTCCACATCAAAAAGAATTCAACTTTACTTGACAGAAATCAAATACGCTGCTGTATTAATTCAAAAACCAAATCAGCCCCAAGTAAACAAACCACCCAAGTCCAAATCAACTAGAAGCCAACTTTACCTGACAGAAATCAAATACACTGCAATACCGGCTTCTCAGATGGCAGTGAATCACAGAAGCAGCAGTCTGTACACCCAACTACAGTGATCAGCCAGCAATGTTATCCAAATACAGCAAACACTGCAATTAGTCTGTAGAAGTACCTCAAATACACATCTATCAGCCTCAGTGAATCAAACATGGCATACAAATGAAGCAAATGGCCCTAAGCCTCTAGTAGCCACCCCCCCCATTACACATCTGATTTACAGGGATTCCTGAAACTACTCACCCCAAGTATAAGGTACTGAACCAGTTTCCCTCACAGTACTTGTTTTAATTTAAAGTCCAAGTTTCAAGGTACCCCAATCACTGCTTATGAAGTGTCAAAGTGCCCCATCCAAAACACAACCCAGCTCAGATCAACCCCATGAAAAACAAACCAGCCCAAGTTCAAGTCAAATAGCAGTAAACTTTACTTACTAGAAATCCAATGCACTGCTATAATAATTCAAAAATCAAATCTATCTCACGTAAAAGAAACCAGTCCAAGAGCAAATCAAATAGCATTAAACTTTACTTACCAGAAATCAAATACACAGCTATACTAATTCAAAAATTAAATCAGTCCCAAGTAAAACAAACCAGCCTAAGTTTAAATCAAATAGCAGTAAACTTTACTTGACAGAAATCAAATGCACTGCCATACTAATTCAAAAATCCAGTCAGCCCCAAGTAAACAAACCAGCTGAAATCCAAGTCAAATAGCAGTACACTTTACTTGACAGAAATCAAATACAATGCTATACTAATTCAAAAATCAAATTATCCCCAAGTAAACAAACCAGTCCAAGTATAAATTAAACAGCAGTAAACTTTTCTTGCCAGAAATCAAATGCAGGGCAATACTGGCATCTCAGATGGCAGTGAATTACAGAAGCAGCAGTCTGTGCACCCAACTACAGTGATCACCCAGCAATTTATTTATTTATTTTTTTAATTATTGAATACTAGAGTAACAAACACCATTTACAAAGATTCCACATCTTACAATGATGGGTACAATAACACTACAGAAGGTACAGAATCATAGGGTTACACAACATTATAGTTTAAGTGCAACATGTTACAAAAATCAGTCAAGGTAAGCAGGACAGTAATGTGTAGGTAGTATGTGTTGTATAGTAGTCTAAGAGTGACATTGTCAGTATAAGTGCTATGGTTGCGCAATGTAGAGCTGTGGAGAAAGGGACATAGGAAAAAGTGGAAATGTAGAAAGCCTCAGATACTGAAGGAGAGGAGAGAGAGGAGAGGGAAGGGCAAAGTGGAACAGTTGACATAGTGAGAGGGAGTGGTGATGGGGAGGGTATGTGGAGGGTAGGGGGGAAGGGGAGGGCAAAGACATGGAGAAGCAGGAAAACCAAGAGGGGGAGGAAATGCGTAGAACAAAGGTAGAAGGGGGAGGAGAAGGAGGGGAACAGGGTCAGATGGACAGAAGGAGGATTAGGTGGATGGGAAAAGAGAGAAAGTTGGGGGGACAGATGCAGGTGGCCAATTAGGTGGTACAGTCACAGCTACTTTGTGTAGTGAGGTGTTGACACAGTTTGACTTTAAGTAGTTCAAGCTTTGGCTCAGCAGCATTGTCAGGTGGAAGGCCTTAAGCCATGAGGGTGATCTAAAACCAAATGCCCATTGTCCTTGAGACATCCTGCAGAAATGGATAAGGTATGTTTTTTTGGAGGTACTAGGTGTACAGCAGGGCTTAGGTGTTGGAATAATAAAAGACTCAGTGACAGAGGGAGTGAGGCCAAGGCACATCTCTTTTGCAAGAAGATATGTCTGGTAGGAGACCCATTCCTTAAAGTGAAGCCAGCTGGTTTGTTCGTAGAGTTCACAAGTATGGGTATGCCTGTCTGCACTGGATACAAATCTGCATGTCTTATTCAGTGCAAGAGATAATCTTTTGAGGGTGGTGTCAGAGGCAGCACCATATATAACTAACCCATAGTCTATTATTTATAAGATGGTGCTGGTCAATGCAGATCGCAAAGCCTTGGGGTCATACAGTGATGATACTGATAGAGGATCCGGAGCCTAGAGTTAACAACCCTGGCAATATGGTTGACATGCAGATTGTACGATAGAGTAGTATCGAGATTTATGCCAAGGTACTGAAATTCCTGGACCTGTTCGAGTGGCTGGTTATGGTTATGGTTATTATGAATAGTTAACCTTGTGGATTTATGCTTAATTGGCCCTATTCACAAAAGCAAGCCCACTATGCAGGTGCGCATCTTAAATGAAGGCGTGCAGCTGCACACTGTGTACAGTATCAGGAATACACTGCATTCACGAAGATGCCTGCAGTGCCCCCAAAAGGTGGGGCAGTTCAAGAAGAGCCAAGTATCAATGCATGGGGGTGGGCCCAAGGAAGCACAGGGCCCAGCAAATGCCCCATGACCCCATCATATATGGCAATGTGGAACCGCAAGATGCGTGTGTTACTCACCCTGTGGAAGATGTATGTCTGCCAAGGAGACAGTGAACAACCATGGCCCAGAGCAGCGGGTGGCCCCTGTGGCCCTCTGGCCCCCAACCAGTGCAGGTGGAGACACAGCAGTCAGCGGTGGTGGTAGGTGGCAATGATCTGCAAACTTGACAGGTACCCTGGCCACAATCCTTGTCACAGACATCCCCCAGCACTATGATGTGCTGTACAGGAGACAGTCTCTGAGCACCCCTGCAGATACAAAGGCCCACATATGGCTGGACCTGCAGGCAGCGATCAGTGTCACTGGAGGAGAGGCCCACACA
The DNA here is from genome assembly GCA_016271365.2 of Neoceratodus forsteri. Lineage (NCBI taxonomy): Eukaryota > Metazoa > Chordata > Ceratodontiformes > Ceratodontidae > Neoceratodus > Neoceratodus forsteri. The sequence continues at coordinate 85,462,338 of CM057453.1, forward strand.
CTTGCAGCAATCAAGCACAAGTGGTGGGACCTCCAGTCCCAGGTAAAGAGAAAACTCAGTCAGGCACAACAGTCAAAGGTGCCACAGGTGGAGGCCCACCACTGCCAGACCCACCCCCTCATGCTCATAGAATGTCTAGTGTCTGACACCATCAGTGACATCCTAACAGATGGTGTGCCAGATGGGCCAAACAGTATGCAAGGTGAGCATGACACACAAGAGCACACACATATCATCAGACCACCACTCTAGTAACACAACAGGCACTGACCACATGCCCCCATTCAACCCACAGTGCATGAAGAGGACAGTGGCAGAGAGGGACCCTCTGGCATCAGCTTTGGCCAGATGCAGATGTTAGCCAGTGATGGTGGGTATTGTGACACATTTGATGCGACATGTGCCAAGGCTGATGTACAGGTGAGCTAACCACTGTCCCCACATACCACCTACAGGGCATGAACAAGACCCAGGTGGAAGACACACAGTGGCCAGCACAGCCCACAAAATACCACAATGGAGATACACCTCAGACCCATGAACAGCAGCCCTAGGAGGCCAGAGGCAGTGGGGGCACAGCCACAATGACACTGACCATTGATGGAGGAGAGACACCCGAGGCCCTGGAGAAGGATGGGCAACAGACACCTGCATCTAACACCAACAGCAATGCCAAGCCAGGATGGCAGGAGGACACCAGCGTGGCCACCACAGAGACAGGCACACCAAAATACCCACCTAGTCACAGGACCACAATATGGGTGCATCAGAGGGTCCACCGCCCACAAGGTTCCCATGATGGGCTACACCAGGTTCCCTGTCAGCAAACTGTTACCCTGACCTCTGGAGGCTGGAGCGGGAGCACCTGCAGGTGATCAAGGAGTGTATGGAGGCCATGAGGTGACTCGCAGAGGTAGTGGCGGGGGCGGTGCAGGTGCAGAGGTGACTGGCAGACAGTGTAGCCACTGGCATCAGGGCACAGGTTACCCTCACAGAGGCAGTTGCCACAGGTGCATGAGCACAACAGTGTCTGGTGGAGGAGGTGGCCACAGGTGTCCGCACTCAGGAGCGGACAGCAGATGCCCTTGCAGTCATCGCCACCCATCTGTCTGCCACACAGCCATGGCCGCCTGCAGCTGCTGAGGGTGGGTCAATGGAACAGGGCACAGTGATGGCCGCCACGTTCAGGGTGACATGTACTGGGCAGGACCTGGCTGGCCAGAGCCCTGACACCAGACTGAGCACCAGTGCTACCATGCCAGGGCACACCACCGCCGGATGCCATTCTCGCTGTGGCCAGCATCCCCCAGTCCGCAACACAGTCAGTGGTCCCAACCTGACATGGATCAGCGTCCGGCAGGGGGTGCAGAGGTGTTGGCCACAGCCAGTAGCCAGCCACCCATGACTGAATGGTGTCACAGTATCCCTGGATGTGACTGGATACAGTCCCCCCACACCCCACCAATTGCGGTGCAGCACACCCACTAGACCAGACCACAACGCAGATAGCATGTACACCATGCAATGAACACCACAGGTGTCACATCTCACCCTGCAACCACATGGGGGGGCAGCATAGCACACAAAGCTGTGGCCACCAGGTGGTCCACAGGATGCAACAACCACAGGCAATGCTGGACCTCCTTGTGTGGGCATGATGCACACCAGTGACATACTAAGTGTGCTGGTGCCCCATGGTGTGCATGCAATGCACATGCTGGCTCAGATGGGCAGTGTCATCATCTCCCGCTTGTGCCATACCTTACAGCCCAAAGGTGCCATGGGCTATGTGATGGTGCATAGCCCATGCTGCAATACAGTCTGCCTCATGTAGGCCATGGGCCCCCCCCACTTGCACCCTCCCCAGATGGTGCTGGTCCATGAGGTTGCGACTGACGTCCCTCGGTGTGATATGGTGGCTGCACATCAGGGCGATCCAGAGCCCTGTGGTATATACAGAAGTTCTGCAGCATGGCACAGACAATGTATAATCTGCATGCCATGCCTGGCAATATCATCATCATGCCACTGGTGTGGTCCAGGCAGCAGGACAGCACCTTCAGCAGCCCTATGGTATGGTCAATGATGCCGCGGATCCTCATGTGTTACACATTGTATGCCTCCTTTGTGTGGTGCCATGGTGGCAGGTATGGTGTCATGAGATTGGTCCTCAGTGGGTATCCACTGTCACTTGTGGGAGGGGTAAGATACAGAGATGTTAGACATGTGGCTGCACAGAGGCAGCAGCATAATCAGTTTTCTGTGGTATCTGCTTACCCAACAGCCAGCTGTAACTCTCTGGTTGCAGGTCCAAATGACATCTCAGCTCACTGTTCTCAAAGATGAAAGAGTCATGGCATTACCCTGGGTACTTTGCCAGTACATTCATCAGGATGCTTATGGCATCACAGACAACCTGACAGTTGATGCTGTGGAACCCCTCACAGTTCTGGTACACGTCCTGGTTCATGGCCAATGTGGAAGACAGGCATGTGTGTGCAGTCTAGTGTGCCCACCATGTTCGGCATGCTGTACCCATCCAGGAATGCCCCTTGATGGACCTGATGTCAACCGCCATTGTGGGGAACCTGATGTGCCTTGCCCGGTGCTGCACCAGAGCATCTGTCACCTGGTGCAGTGCCCTTTAAGATGGAGGACTGGCTCACACCCATCACAACACCTGTGACCCTCTGGAAGCTGCAGGTAGCATAGCACTACATAACACAGAGCACGTCCATCTCCACGGACATGGCCATGGAGCCCCGGGTGCGTGGGCAGATTGCATCCTCCACAAGGCCACATATGTGCTTAAGTGTGTTGTGGTCAACATGGAACATCTGCAGTAACTCAGTAGTCTTCAGCATCTGTGCCTCCAGCTGTGGCCTGAACACGCATGACCACTGCCCATGGCTGGCTCCGTGCTGTGTTGTGGTGTCCTCAATGAGGACCATGTGTATCAATGCTCCTGGGCACATGTCACAGCCACCTTATGCAATGGCCAGTGAACACACACAGTGGTGGTGCACATCCACTCTGTGTGTGGTGCATAGAAACATAGAAACATAGAAAACATAGAAGTTGATGGCAGATAAGGACCGCAAGGCCCATCCAGTCTGCCCATTTCTTTTTCTACCTTATAAATGTGCCACCGGCCTTTGCTCTGTCAGAGACCTATCTATTCATAGTCATTTGTATTGCTCCCTTATGCCTATCCCATGCCTGTTTGAAGCCCTGCACTGTATTCATAGCCACCACTTCTTGTGGTAAGCCATTCCATGCATCTACCACCCTTTCTGTGAAAAAGAATTCCTCACATTCCCCTTAATCGGCCTCCTCTAATCTCATGCTGTGTCCTCTTGTCCTGCTATTTTTCTTATATTTAAACATGTTAGACTCTTTCACCTTGTTTATGCCCTTAAGGTGTTTAAATGTCTCAATCATATCACCTCTCCTCCTTTGCTCAAGGGTATACATATTGAGCTCTGTTAATCTGTCCTCATATGTCTTCTGATGCAGTCCTTGCACCATTTTGGTTGCCCTTCTCTGGACTGCCTCAATTTGGTTAATGTCCTAGTGAAGGTGTGCTCCAATACTGCACGCAGTACTCAGATGGGGCTAACCAATGTCTTGTACAGAGGGATTATTACCTCCCTCTTACGACTTGTGATACCCCTACTAATAACCTAACACCCCCTAGCCTTACCTACTGCTTTAGAGGTCTGCTTGGATGATTTTAGGTCATCAGTGATGATGATGCCCAAGTCTCTTTCTTCCTTGTGACTGCTAGCAACTCCCTCCCAGGCTATAAGTGGCTTCAGGGTTTCTCTCTCCTATGTGCATGATTTTGCACTTCTTTGAATTAAATCCCAGTTGCCACTCTTCTGACCATTCTGCTAGTTTATCCAGATCTCTTCTCATTCTGCCCACCCCATCTGGATCATCTACTCTGTTGCAGATCTTGGTGTCATCTGCAAACAGACAAGCCTTACCCTCTAGTCCATCTGTGAGGTCACTAATGAAGATGTTGAATAGGACTGGCCCCAGGACTGATCCCTGAGGTACCCCACTTGTGACTTGCATCTCTTCTGACTGTATACCATTTACCACCACTCTCTGTTTTCTGACCATCAACCAGTTTGCCACCCAGTTGACCAACTTCTGACCCACCCCTAGCCTACCTAGCTTATTTATCAATCTTCTATGTGGAACAGTGTCAAAAGCTTTGCTGAAGTCAAGGTAGGCGACATCAACTGCTCCCCCTTGGTCCACCACTCTGGTTACCCAGTCAAAGAAATCTATGAGATTAGTTTGACAGGACCTTCCCTTTGTAAACCCATGCTGTCTTGGATCCTGTGCCCCTATGGATTCCAGGTGTTGCACTATCCTTTCCTTAAGGAGTGCCTCCATAATCTTGCCCACTACTGAGGTAAGACTGACCGGTGTAGTTCCCGCCTCCTCCTGCTACCACTCTTGTGGAGTGGGATCACATGAGCCCTTCTCCAGTCTTCTGGGACCTCTCCTGTGCTCAGAGACTCACTAAACAATTCTGCTAATGGCTCTGCTGGTTCCTCCTTTAGCTCCTTAAGTACCCTGGGATGTATGCCATCAGGTCCCATTGCCTTATCCACCCTGAGCTTAGCAAGCTCTTGTAGGACCCTTTCTTTGTGAAGGGAGTAGTGCCTCACCTCCCTCCCCTGTGTCCATGATGTTGAGCTGTGGCCCTGCCCTACCTTCTCTTCAGTAAATACTGAGCAAAAGTATCTATTTAGGATAGATGCCTTTACAGGTCCTCCTCCTCACATGCTCCCTTTTCTCCATTAAGCTTAGCAATACCCCCTGGACTTTCTCCTTCACTAATGTATCTATAGAAAGTCTTGTCACCTTCTTTTACTGTTCGTGCTAGTGTTTCCTCAGTTTGGGACTCTTTGCCTGCCTTACTGCCTTACCTGCTTCCCTTAGGGCAGTTTGGTATGCCTCCCTATCTTCATCCCGCTGTGTTCCCTTATATTTTCTGAAGGCCAGCCTTTGGCTCTGACCTTTTCTGCTACTGTATTTGAGAACCAAAGTGGTTTCCTTCTTCTTTTGCACTTCCTTTCTGTCTAACACAATGGGATGTTGCTTCAAGTATTGTATCCTTAATGCTTGCCCACTTTGCCTGTACCTCCTCACCTGTGTTTCTTTTTGCCAGGGCTAGCTTAACTCTGTTGGCCATCTTATCAAAGTCAGCTCCTCTGAAGTCCCATATTTTTGCCTTGGAATGGGATGATTTAGATGTAGTAGCCAAATTGAACCATACCATGTGATGGTCACTGGCCCCCAGGTGACCTTCTACCTGGAGATCTGTGATCCCTTCTTTGTTAGTCAGTACTAGATCTAGGATAGCCCTGTCTCTTGTGGGTTGCTGTACCAGTTGTTTGAGGCCCTCCCCCTGCAGGGAATCCACTATGAGTCTAGTTCTGGCAGATGTTCCTGCTGGTATTGACCAATCTGTATCTGGCATGTTGAAGTCTCCCATTATCAGAACCTCCCCTTTAGCTGTCATGTTTTGTATATCTTCTAAAAGTAATGTGTCTATGTCCTCCCTCTGGTCTAGGGGCCTGTAGACAACCCCAGTTCTTATGGCTGTCCCATTTCCTGTTTCCAGGGTGACCCACAGTTCTTCTGGCTCCTTATGTGTATTCTGAATTTCTGTAGCTTTGATATTTTCATTAACATACAGGGCCACTCCTCCCCCCCTTTTTGCACCTCGGTCTCTTCTGAACAATACATAGCAAGGTACTGAAGTCTCCCAAGTGTGGTTACTGGTAAACCACGTCTCACTAATTGCTACTATGTCCAGTTTAGCCTCTGACATTATTGCCTGCAGGTCTGGGATCTTATTTCCCAGGCTGTGAGCATTTGTGTACATGATTTTCCATTGGCCAGATTTTGGTGTGTTAGTTGTTGGGTGAAGTTTGGTACCCTGTGCATCGTATGGGAGACAAACCTTTTTCTTACCTGGTGATGCAAATGAACGGCAAACACGCTTGAATTCTTGTTTGACCACTAGCTGAGGGGAGGTGTTCTTCCCATTCGACGATGGGGTGCTGCACCCCTCTCCCCATTTGCTAGTTTAAATATTCTGCAAAGACGCCAAACTTCTGCCCCAATGCACTGACTCCTCTTTAGTCAGATGCAGTCCATCAAATTTAAAGAACTTTCGCTCCCAGAACTGTTGCCAGTTCCCTACAAATCTGTGTCCTTTTTCCTGGCACCAGTCCTTGAGCCACGTGTTTAGCTCCCCATCTCCCTTCTCTGACCTTCCGTCCATCTGCTCCCTTCTCCCAGACTGGCAGGATCTCAGAGAAGGAGATGCCGGATGAAATAGATGATAGTTTGTCACCCAGCCTAGTCAGGTGTTCCTTGGTCTCCACAACTGACCGGCTGGCGAGATCATTAGTCCCTATGTGTACTAGGACATCAATGTTTTCTCCTGCTTTGTGAAAATTTTAGCAATGCGGTCAGTGTCTCTCCATGCTGATGTACCTGGGAGACATTTGACCATCACCCCTGGCTGGAGATGGGTATCAACTCCCTGAATCATGGAGTCTCCTATGATCAGAAGTTTTTTGGATTTCCTTTGTGCTTGTTTAGTTTTGGTTTCTGATTTGGGTGAGTATTGTTGTGCTAGCTCCTGTGCCGCAGTGTCCTGCTCTGCAGTGTCTTCTGCCTCTTTATTTGATTTCAGAGATAGAGGCAGATACCTGTTTGTAGTGTTTATATGGTTTTTGGAGGTAATGTGTTGGAGAGCAGAGAGTGACGGGGCACCTGATTTGCTCCTCCTAACCACCTGCCAACCTACTGGACCAACTACCCTCTGCGGTCGAGGTTTTTCTGTTGGATGCTGGGGAAATGGCGGCTGGTTCTTATAATGTATTTCCTCTTCAATATGAAATTTGAGGCGTGCAATCTCTGCCCATGCTGCCCCGGAGCTGAGACCTAAGATCTCCAAAGGTCCAGCATGTAGGACAGTGTCCTAAATCCTGTAAGACTGTCCTTCTGAAAATTGTTCCACAGTACCTGCAGTTAATGAAATCCATTCCAAATAAGTTGCTGGGTTTGTAACCTAGTCAGAGTAATTAGAAGGAAAAAAAATGCAAGTAATGGTTTAATTGTGCTTTGTTTAACTTGTTATAACAAGTTAAATTACTAGTGCCCTGTAAATGAGATCACCTTGTGGAGGCCCCACTGATCCGCCCCTTCCTGCTCTGCCACAGGAAATGTCACAACTGTGGTACCCTATAAAAGGAGTGTAGCGTGGGGTGGTTGGGGATGGGGGTGGGTGGCTGGGCCCTTCCCCTGCCTAAAAAGAAGAACCACGGACGAAAGAACAAGGAGGTAAGAGCAGAAACAATCAGTCAACAACAAATGCAGTAACCCTGAAAGCTTATCCTAATGTTAGATAAAACTGTAAAACCTGTAAAGCACCACCTGTAATAATTTCAGAGAAGATATACCCTGTAAGAAACACTTTGCTCCAGAGAAAAATAAAGCAGTAACAGAAGATATACCTTGCAAAAGACAATTTGAATCAGAAGATTACAGCAGTAATCTGTTAGCACACACCTGTAGGCACACCTTGTAATAATGCAGAAGAAGGTATACCAGCAACAACAATTTGAATCAGAGAAAAATAAAGCAATGAAATGTTAGCAACAAACAGTAGCAATCCCTGTGAGTAAAAAATAAAAACACCACCACACAGTAAATCTGCTTAGCCAAACTAAGTCTTAATCCTTCTCCTTGCTCTGGTAAGTTTCTCTACTCTGCCTTTCAAGCAGTCTTAGAAGGAAAGAGCTCAGGTGAAGCTAGGTGCCTTGGCCAGCAAACCAAGTCTTCACCTCCATATATCAACTAACCTGACTTTTAACCCTTCTTTCTGTTGGAAATTACTGACAGTTTGCCAGCTCCACCCCACATACACACCTAATCCTTTGGAAGAGCTGTGAAGGAAAAGCAATAAGCTCCTTCAATGTGAGAAGGAGACTGAAACACCTCTGAGACAACAAACCTTTTCAACAAACAAGAATAAAATAAAACACAGTGTCAAACAGTAATTTTGCTTAGCCCAATGATAAAAAGTCACAAAATGTAAGCTCCACCTGTAATACAGTAATTTCAGAGAAGATATACCCTGTAAGAAACACTTTGCTCCAGAGAAAATAAAGCAGTAACAGAAGATATACCTTGCAAAAGACAATTTGAATCAGAAGATTACAGCAGTAATCTGTTAGCACACACCTGTAGGCACACCTTGTAATAATGCAGAAGAAGGTATACCAGCAACAACAATTTGAATCAGAGAAAAAATAAAGCAATGAAATGTTAGCAACAAACAGTAGCAATCCCTGTGAGTAAAAAATAAAAACACCACCACACAGTAAATCTGCTTAGCCAAACTAAGTCTTAATCCTTCTCCCTTGCTCTGGTAAGTTTCTCTACTCTGCCTTTCAAGCAGTCTTAGAAGGAAAGAGCTCAGGTGAAGCTAGGTGCCTTGGCCAGCAAACCAAGTCTTCTACCTGGCATGCCTGGTGCTGTGGCACACATGGCCCTATGGGTGTGCCATGTGCACATATTGTGGGCTTGTTGGCCTTTGGGGATGCCATATGCAGTCCTGCAATGATGGTGTTGGCAGCAGGTGCATTGGGTGCTGCTGGTGGCAGGCTGGCCTACCGTAGCATCTGTACCATGCAGCAAGCAACACATACCAAGATGGTATACCCACAGGGGCCATCTGGAAGGTGATGGAATGGAAGCAGGTAGGGGCTACTGCTGATCTGCACAGGTGTGTGTGTATGTGTGTGTGTGTGTCTGTGGAGAGGGGTTTGTGTGTCCCAGCGCATGATGGTAAGCTGTTACCCTGAGCTCTGTTGCAGGTGACTTAGCAGTGGAAGGCCAGTCTTGTCCTGGAGCTGATGGACCTTGGGCATGGAGGCATGGGTCTGGTGTATGAGACATGGTGGCAACTGCCACATGATATACCAAGGCAGTTCAACCTCAGAGAATTCACAAGGGATTTCCTCTATCAGGATGGTGCTGGCGACCTGTGGGCCATCCATGCCTCATCTCGGGTAGCTGGGCCTGCGGGCAGTGGTGTATGTGTGTCTCTGTCTGTCCTGTGTTCTATGGCAGTACCAGAGTCACAGATTATGGTCCCCTCTGTGTGCTCTTATCATTTCAGTGGTACCGAGGACCTGTTTGGTGGATAGTCCTGGAGGAGCGGCTCTTCTCAGACACCATGCCTCCACAGGAGCCATCCACCCCCTCTTCCAGCCCAATTCTCAGCAACACCTGAGAGAACTCTGACTAATGTGGCCAAGACTTGCCTATTTTGGTCTCTTCCCCTATACCCCTGTTGATTTGCATTGGTCATACTGTGCCAGCCTGGCAGTTGATTTTGATTTGTGTTTATGGGTACCAACAGTAAAGCATTTTTCCAGAGCCACTGTATGTGTGTGTGTGTACCTTCTTTGCCCTGGCATGGTGTGCATGGGCGGGTGTGTGTTAGTTGTCATACTGTATGTCAGGGACTTGGGATAAGTGTGCCATGGCCACAGGCTGTTCATTGTTTACCTGTCGAGTCATGTGTGTGTGCGACATACGGGACATGCTGCACCGGGCCTGGCAGTTCTGTGGCACACATATGGCACCTGGGGATGGGGTGTGAAAACCTTGGTACTGTGGTGGCAGCAGTCACCAGTAGCACATGGCAGGCATGTGTTGTACTGCTGCTGGTGTGCTGTGCATTGCACCATGCGTTGGTGGCATGCCTTGCCATTGTGGATATTGTCGTGCCCTTTCTGGACCGCATTGATTGCCCCTGCAGTGGTGCTCCCCATGTATGATGTTTTCTGCTGCCTCCAGGACTCCTAGTCTGCATGCAGGGTTGCTATGCATCCTGCCATTGTAACCAGAGTTGTACATGCATGTATGCAGCTCTTTGCATACAGACTATGCGACCCTACTCCTATGTGCCCACGTATCTCCAGGGGTGCACCTGTTCGCACTGCGGCTGTAAACGCCACCCTATGCTCAGTTCATGGATGTCGTATTTCGGCTTTCTGCACATCTTTCAAGGGTATTTTGCTACTCTCCAGCAGTACACACTGTGTATACGCCCATGTAGCATTAGTGAATAGAGCCCATTGTGGGGGCTTGAGAAGAGGATGGCCTTGGTTTTTTTGTAGTTCAAGAGTAATTTTTGTTTACCAAGCCAGGTTTCAACTGACTTAAAGCTGGTTTGAAGGTCCTTAGGGACTGAATCAGGGTGGCTGAGGAAGAGGACAGTGTCATCTGCATAAATGACCATATTGCTGTTGCACACTTTTGGGAGGTTATTGATAAATTGACTAAAGAGTAGTGGTCCAAGGATGGACCCTTGTGAAACACCAGAGCGCATGTAAAGGCTATTGGTGAAGGTATCACAGATTTTCACTTGCTGGGTATAACCTTCATGGTAGCTTTTAAACCAGCTTGCAACCTCATTCAAGAGGCAAAGGGTAATGAGAGATTGAAGCAGGAAGGAGTGACTGATAGTTTTGAATTCCTTAGTTAGGTCAATGTAATTTGCCCCAACTAACAGGCCACTGTCCAATGCATTGTGTATATGATCAGTGAATTCGAGAAGGGTGGTGGTTGTGCTATGTGATTTTCCAAAGCTGTGTTGTTGCTGCCATTGAATGTTATATTTGGATAGGTAGTCCATCAACTGGTCCAAGACAATATATTCAAGGGCTTTAGAGAGAGGAGGAAGATGGGTATGGGGTGATAATTGTTGCGTAGTGACCTGTCACCACTTTTGTGGACAAGTCTGACTATGGCTGCTTGCCATTGGCTGGGGAATTGCCTGAAAGAGAGAGATAAGTTTAGGAGTGTGGTGAGAGGCACTAAGACGATATCAAGAGAGAGGTAGATAAGCTTGAGATCAAGAGAGTCACTGCTGAAGCTAAATTTACCAAGGACCCTTTGGAGGTATCTCCTGGATTCAGCCAGAGTAACTCTCCTAAAGTAGGATGTAGGGAGACTAGAAGGAGGGGCCATTATAACAGCAGTGTCTGTGGGGTCAGGCTCATCACAGAAATCAGAGGGGAGAACACCACTAAGATCAGTAAACATGTCATTGAAAGCATTCACTATTTCCTTGTGGTCCTGTGTGATATTGCCATTAATGTCCAGCACTGAAGTAGATGATTTATTGGGCTTACCCGTACGGTCCATAATCTTTTCCCAAAAAGTTTGGCTATTTTCCCAGGTATTTCTGAGATCTTCCTTATAATATTTTATCATGGCCTGACGAGTTTCCTGTGTGCACAAGTTTCTGGCAGCCCTGTAAAGCTGTCAGTCAACCTGTTGCTCTGAATATTTTGCTCAGTGCCAGAGATTATCCCTATCCTTCATCAGTTTTATTTTTATTTTAATTTAATTTTTTTTTTATTTTAGTCTTTGGTAAATATGTAAGGCCCACTAGGCACAAGTGCCTGTTTTCAGGGGTGACCTGGGAGCACTGGGCAGTTAAGTGACTTGCTCACAGTCACACAGTATGCAAGTGGAAGTTGTAAGAATCAAACTCAGGTCTGGTCTGCTGGATGTATCAAGTGCATTCACACCTCGTTCATCTAACATCTAGGCTATACTGCCAACCCTAATTTTAGTAAGGCAGTGGTGATACAGGAGTTAGCTGAGCCTTTAGCCTTTATTTACATAGTGGGGCAAACAGAGCACATGCTTTAGTGAACTGGGTGACAAAGTAGTTCAATGTTTGGTCCAGGTTATTGGATAAGTTTAGGGGGGACCAGTTACACCGTGCAAGATAGGCTCTGAATTGTTCAAGTTTGCCTTTTTAAGGACATGTAGGTAAGTAGTTTTAGCTTGTGTTTTTGGGTGTACTGTTTCACCAGTGACAGATTACTGGGGAGTAGTCACTCAGTGAGTACAGAAGAATTAGTGTGCTGGTAATTCTTTTCAGGTGGGTGGTGAGGATCAGGTCTAGAAGGGAGCTGTTGCCTGTTCTGGGATTGATTCTCATAAGGTAGTAACCATCTGGCTGATGTCATGGGTTGCAATGGCATCTTTAAATGGGTCAGCTTCAGGGAAAAGCCAATTTATGTTGAAATCACCCATGACCACTGTCTCAGGATAATGTGTGAGGTTTTCCAGGTAGTCAAGGATAATTTGAAAGCCTGATGCCTGCTCCCTTGGGGGGGGAGGGGGGATGTAAACAGAGATATAAGTGATTTCCCTTGTCAACCAAGGAATATTTTTACAGCAAGGGCCTGAGATTTGTTTATAGGGGTCACATGGGGGAGGTTAGGCTTTTAGTGTCTTTTACATAAATTGTACATCCCCACCCCTTTTACCAAGTCAGTCAAGCCTAAACAGGGCATAGCCAGGTAGGGAGATAGCAGTGTTGGGTATCTTGGGGGGATAGCCAAGTTTCATTTAGGGATAGCCTGTCCGGCTTATGCTGTACTGCCCAGACTTGTAGATCATCAAACTTGGGTAGCAGGCTTTGGATGTTGAGGGATGCGAGCTTTAAGAAATTATTTTCACATTTCTGATATTTTGGAGACAGTGGAGGGCCTGGATTGGGGTGGTCATTACCGGAGAGAAGGAGGAGAAGCAGCGCTATCCTATATAGGTGTTGTTGAATCAACTTAAGCATGATTGAGTGCCTTCACCTGGTGGATATTACTGGTTTGGGACTGATATAGGTGGCCGAGAGATGTAGGGGGAAGGGGTACACAAATAAAAAGAGGTAGTGCGTAGGGCTGCTTGAAAGTGGGGTAGGCTCAGTGGAGCTGATGTGAAAGTTTCTTATAGGGTCTGTGCCTTGCAGTGTGATTACTTGGTAAGTAGATGGTTGACAGGTTAAGGTGTGGGGGAGAAAGTAACCCATAGGTAGTAGAAGGAGAAGATAAAGGGAGAGATGGGCCATAAGGTTGGATGAGAGCAACGAAGCAGAAGACGTTGAGGTGAGGCAGAAGTATTAATTATGTCATGGCGGTGGAGGTGACAGGGAAGATGTAAAGATTTGTAAGTCTATTCAATGGGGATAACAAGAACTACCAATAATGTAACTGCCCTGGTGCACAGTGGTTAGGGATACCATCTCTGGAGAAGCGGGTCAGAGGTTTGAGACCCAGGTGGGGACAGAGAAAAACCTATCCTATTAGGTGGAGTTGCAGGGAGCACAGGGCAGGAACGGGAATGAAAGTTGTGGACAAAGGGTGAAATGCTAAGCTTACAGTGGAAGTACGAGATGTGCTCATTAGTGATTCCTAGTGGTCACAGACAGTAGGAAACATTAGGGGAAGTAGACTGATTGTTTCTGGCAAATGGGAACGTTGTGTAACCTATCATGTGACATAGAGACCCCATAAATTATGGGAGATGGGGAAGTCATGTGACCTATCATGTGACATAGAAACCCCATAAATTGAGGGATGAAAAATGGTGGGGCAGTCGCCACACTTGAGTGGTGACAGGCTAACTCAGTATCTCAGAGTGCAGCAGTAAGGAGGCAGTATCTGGTACTTTGCATAGGCAGCTAGCTGGCAGGCTCTTTCTGCATGTTCCTGTGCTCCAAGTGTGGGAGCTCTAAGAAGGAGAGCCTGTTAAGAGAGCAGAAAGATATTGCATTAAGTAAGATGGAGGGTACCTGTAAAACAAGGGACTGTCAGAGAGGGAAGCTATGAAGAGTAAGGGACAATGAAGTTGGGCTGTGGAGGCTGATCTACGCACGTGCAGCCAGTGAGCAGAAAGAAATGGTGAGTAGTGCAGAGTGGCTCCAAATACAGAGCAATCTCCAAACTAAGACAACAACAGCTTAGATGCATGCAGAGCAAATGCAGAACAAAATCCAAATTAAAGCAACAACGGCTTAAATCGCCAGGTATGCCATAAACATTGGAAAACTGTTGTACAAAATCAGTCTTTCTCTCCTGATGGAAATATCTTAAAGCAATTACAATTTTCAGGGCAGAGAGTGGACAAATGGTTTAAACACAGTCTCTCAGGGTGCTGCAGTAAGGAGGCAGTATCTGGTACCTTGCGTGGGCAGCTGGCTGTGTGTGTTCTTGTGCTCCAAGTGTGGGAACTCTAAGAGGGAGAGCCTTGCGTGGGTGGCTGGCTGGCAGGCTCTTTCTGTGTGTTCCTGTGCTCCAAGTGTAGGAGCTCTAGGAGGGAGAGCCTTGTATGGGTGGCTGGCTGGCAGTCTCTTTCTGCATGTTCCTGTGCCCCAAGCAATGTTATCCAAATACAGTAAATATTACAATTAGTTTGTAGAAGTACCTCAAATGCCCATTTATCAACCTTAGTCAGTCAAACACAGCATACAAATGAAGCAAACAACCCTATGCCTCTAGCAGCTCCACCCCTTAATTACACACCTTATTTTCAGGACTTCCTGAAACTACTCACCCTAAGATTAAGTTTCTGACCTAATTTCCCCCACAGCACTTGTTTTTATTTAAAGTCCAAGTTTCAAGGTACCCAAGTCACTGCTTACCAAGTTTCAAAGTGCCTCAACCAGAGCACAATTCAGATCAGATCAGCCCTAACTAAAACAAACCAGCCCAAGTTCAAATCAAATAGCAGTAAACCTTACTTGCTAAAAATCAAATACACTGCTATACTAATTCAAAAATCAAATCACTCCAAAGTAAAACAAACCAGCCCAAGTTCAAATCAAATAGCAGTAAACTTTACTTGCCAGAAATACAGTACTCTAATTCAAAAATAAAATCAGCCTCAAGTAAAACAAACCAGCCAACATTCAAATTAAATAGCAGTAAACACTGCTATTCAACCGTATATACTCACATATTAGCCAATCCATGTATAAGCTGACTCCCCATAATGCATGACACCGTTTGTAAAAAAAGACACCGACCTGCCTATAAGTCGATGGCAAATTTACTAGAAATTTCGTTACAAAATAAACCCGGATAACATAGAAATATGGGGCACACATATCAAAATCACAGCACTAGTCTTGGATGCAGTGAGCGCCGCAGTACATGTTGGAAGAGTCAGAGAGATTGTCTTTTACTATAGAGGAGCAGCAGTGGTAAGGTGTCCTGGAATGGAATGGAATTCTGTGTCTGCATAACAAAGGGAACTCAGCCTATCTGCTGCAAGCCTTTCATTTATACTAGCGGGATAGAGAACCATGCTGTTGGCTGGAAATTCAGTTTTCGGTACCCCTCCCACTTAGTTCATGTGGTCCACGGCAGAAGAAGCAGGAAGGCAGAGACAATGAAGCTAGGGGACCATTGTTGGATGGTGCAGAGCAGTAGCAGCATGCCTCAATGCAGAGCGCAAAGGACTGTCGGCGAAGAGAAGGGAACAAACTCAGCATAAATGCTGCATTGTAAGAGCTTAGTTTTCTGTTGTAGCTCATTTTGGCAATGATTTCTCAGCAGAATGGGGAGTTTCACTTTATGGGGCTCACCAGTCATTGGGAACAGACATGGGTAAACTGGTGATTTATTGCTCGTACTTAATGACTCGCATATAAGCTGAGAACCATGATGCAGAACTCAGAATTTGGTGCAAAAAATCTCAGCTTATATGCGAATATATATAGTAATTCAAAAATCAAATCAACCCTAAGTAAAACAAACCAGCCCAAGTTCAAATCAAATAGCAGAAAACTTTACTTGCCAGAAATCAAATAGATTTCTATACTAATTCAAAAATCAAATCAGCCCCAAGTAAAACAAACCAGCCCACATCCAAATCAAACAGCAGTAAACTTTACTTGCCAGAAATCAAATACACTGCAATACTGGCTTCCCAGATGGCAATAAATCACAGAAGCAGCAGTCTGTGCACCCAACTACAGAGATCACTCAGCAATGTTATTCAAATACAACAAACACTACAACATTCCCAGTTTTTTTGGGAGCCCAAATAACCCCATATTTGCCCTATATCTAGTATTAAACCTTAAAAGTACCTAATGAGTTTGAACGAGTTTCATAAGAATTTGCTTTTTTTTATTTAGTAGCAGAAAGCTGTAAAGTGAGCACTCATTGGATGGATGGTGCTGTTAATAAGAAACATTAATTAGAAAACAAAAAAATGAGCACTAACATAATTAGCATTTAAGACAGTCATATGCTGACACAAACTTTTTTGTCAGCATATGACTGCTTAAAATGGTAAGGATGTCAGTGCTTGTTTTTTTGTTTCCTATTTTTTGTTTTGTCCATTTTCAATTTGATGTATATGTCAGGCTTACTTTCTTGAATAAAAGCCACAAATTTTGATTTTATATTTATAGTATTTGCATTAATTACCATTTCCAAATATGTGTCCAATGTTCTTTGACAACAGAAAGCAGTGATAGTTAACAGGATCATATTGTCTGCAAAGTTTAAAATGGGGCAGTGCTATGACAGAATGGCAGGGTAGAAATACTTAATGTGTTGGAGTTTTGCAAAATGCCGTTACCATATAAAGTATGTGCAGAACTTGAACTGATCTTGATGGGGCTTAAAAATAAATTGGCATGACAAGAAATTAGTGGGTATCCATGATAGCATAACTGACTTGGCTACCTCAGATTATTGCCTCACCACAAGCATCAACAACTAATCTGGTTCACATACAACCATTGACTGAATTTTTTTTCTCAGCTAGCAAATGTTGTGCATTTTGAAGTGATATACTGTACAATAGTGTTACTGACCATAGACAAACATTTTGTAATTGGAGTCCTAAGAGGCAAAGGTTTCCCTCGTTTTGTGTTCTCAATGCACTTTAAAAGTTCCTGTATTCCCTAATGCACTGGTTGCACAAGATTGGTTATTCCATGACAGAATTATTAACTTAGAGGCTTTGTCTCCTTTTGCTCTGCTTTTTTTGACCTCTGCAATGAGTTTGCCCCACTATGTAAGCTTTGTTTAAGGTGTGAGAAACAGGAGTAGGTTACATCTGACCTCTTGCAGAACTGAAAGGAAAGTGACAAATGCTGGAGGGCTTATCAGAAAAGCAGGCATAACTCTACTCTTTTATTATGCAAAATGCATAGGATTAGGTGCAAGACACTTAGTAGAAAGGTCAAACAGCAGTATTTATAGATGAGTAATATCAGTTAAATGGGAAAAAATGACTTTATTAAATTGGATCTTAATTTTATGCCTGACAAGAAACAGAAGTCTGGGGTTCACACTGATATTACAGACACAGGCACTTTAACCAAGCTTGGGGAAACTGCCATTTGATTTAATCATTTTTCTTTTGTAATTCTGAGAAATATTTGTCAGAATACTGATTTACAGTGTCAGCTCTGCCTACCTTGTCTTGGCCAGATACTAAGTTTAAATACCACAAATTCCATTTCAACATTATCACTGCTTCTGGTATATAATGGAAATTAATACTAAGCCCTTGGTTGTGGAGGGCCAAATTGATTTTTGATTTAAGGTGGCAGCTAACATTTTAGCATGTTTTTATGCAAAATTTGTCATTATTCCCATTGAATTGGTTCTTATTCAATTACTTGGAAACAGGCAATGGCCGTCACTATTTTCAAGATTGGTGATCCTTCCAAGTTTACTAATTATCATCCTATTATACTACAGGCACCTCTGATGGGGGTGTTATAGTAGAATGCATAGTCATTGATCAGCTTTTTGATTATCTTGGAACATATGATATCTTTACCCCAGCTCAGCATGGTTTTCTGCCTGGGTGCAGTACCATGACAGTGTTTATACATTTCACACAGACAGTTCTCAAGGCAATTGACTCCAGATTTTGTGTTGAGGCTGTTTTTATGGACCTCACAAAGGCTTTCAATTTAGTTAATCAAACACTTTTTCCATCATCTTTATCCTTAATTGATCTTTCCATAGAGAGAACTTATTAGTTTAATATGGTAATTACTTGTCTGACAGATTCCTGCATACCAAGATTGAGAATGCTTATTCTACTCTTGTTTCTTTGGGCACGTGAGTCTCACAATGTTCCATTTTAGGTCCCTTCTTCGTAGTTTATTTTTAAATTATTTACCTTTAGTTTGCAAACATGTTGATATACTTGTATATGCTTATGAAGCAGTAACTATTTAGTAGTTCCAGCATTTCCTTTATAGACAAAAACCTTCATCAGTGATTTGGTGACATCCAAATCTGTTTGTTCATTCCTTTTCTTCAATTCATACTCTAAAATCTCTCCTATGTGCTTTCATTACTCACTCCTGCAGTTGCTCCTGACAATGGGTCTTGGACTTTTGTCCATTGCCCTCCTTCCTACACTTTCACTAGTTAAGCCCCCTCTCTGCTAGCTTTCAGCCACCAACCCCAACCCTCTTAATATTGCTTTGTTGCTTACTGCATATTGGGCCCTATGCACGAACAAAATAGTTGCCTACCCACCACACAACTGAGATGCGTAGACAACCGTACATGTGAATGTCATGTGGCATGAGTCCTGCAAACCCCTGGCAACGTTCACCGAGGGTGCACAAGACATCTACATGCCTGCCATTCTAACCCCTCAGGGAGCACCATGCTGTGGGTGTGTTGGGGCGTGCCTGCACTACACAGCATTCTTTAAGCCACATAATGCCAGGCACGGGGGGGGGTGCCGGGTACGCTATCTGGGATCAGGCATAACCTGGTATGTGCCACCATTTTCTATGGCCCCTTAGCACAGTGGATCAACACAACTGACCTCTGGGCTGCCTCAGCCCACTAGGTTGCAGGGGAGAGGTGGGGCAGCATCCCGAGTGAGTGCCTGGTGGAAGTCCATCTGGTGGTACTTTATGCAGCTGGCTCTGATGCTTTGTGCCCACTGCTTGGGCACAAGGGATCCACTGAGGGACCCAATATGAGCATCTGATTGGATGCCCACCTGGGTCAGTGGCTCCACCCCGACCACCCGTGCAACACTGCATGCTGAGGAGGCGTGGCCATAGACAGCACCCTGTGGATGCTAGTGGTAGTGCATACTGCTTACCCTGTGCCTGTCCAGGACTGCGTAGGTAAGTGGGTGGGGTACATGCTTCAGGCATGTATTATCCGCCCCTTTCTGCATAGGGCCAGTGTTCTTATTGTTTCTCTTCTGCAGACTGTATTGCATAACTTTTGCTCTGAACCAATATCTGTAAATGATCATTTTGTTATACTTACATCCACAATTGCTTTTTCTGAACATTGTACTATGTTTTTGCATTGTTCTCTTATTTTCCATCTCTCTAGGACACATCTGATGCCAGCTCTGCATGTATTTCATGGTGAAACTTTTGAAATCAATCAATCAACCAATCAGTAAATAAATAAATAAACAAATAAATAAATATATACATATATAATTTGTTACAGCATGCAATGATAGAGAACATACAGTATATACATACATACATAGTCTGCCCACACTACCTAACTATTCTGCCCTGCCCTTGTGGAAATCCTTCCTCTTCTTACTGTCCACCCTTTTTCTAAATAAACCCCTGTGTGTCTCATCCATGTTTGAAGCTGCTGATTCACTTGGCCTGTATCATTTCTTTCATAGCTTATTCCACTTATGCACCAACCTTTCCATGAAGAAATACTTTTGTATGATCATTTTGAACCTACCCCTGCCAACTTTCATGAATTCTCTATTATCCCTGTGTTTCAGGTCAAGGAGAATAGTTCTTTGGCATTTACTATATTTATCCCATGCATATACTGTATTTGCATGTTTCAGTCATTTCACCCCTTTCCCTCCTTGTCTCCAGTGTGTACATGTCTAAGTCCTGCAGCTTCTCCTCATACTGTATGTCTTATCCTTAAGGCCATATACCATTGTAGCTGCCCTGTGCTGTACTGTCTCCACCTTATTGCAATTTTCACGTAGCTGTGAGCTCCAGTACCTTATGCAGTATTTCAGGAACAGCTGCACCAGTGACAAGTACAGGAGGATCATGTTGTACCTTTTCCTGTTAATCCCCATACCTATGCATCTAAGCATTCTGTCTGCTTGGCCCACTGCCCTGTTGCAGTGTGTTGATGTTTTTAGGCTCTCTGATATCATCATCTCTAAGTCCTTTTCATCCAGAGTGCTATCCAGCACTACCCCTCCATTTTTGTATTACGTCCTTCAATTCCTTTTCCCAATGGGCATTACTTGACATTTTTTTTTTGCAGTAAAGCTTAGCTGACAAATCTTGAATATGCTCTCCAACCTGCCTGGGTCCTACCTTAATTTCCTTTTCCCTTCTTCTGTGTCTACCCTTGCACAATTTTTGTATCATTCCTTCATGTTATTCCCAAATTTTTCCCCTTATTTTGCACAAGTCACCTTTTTAAAAGGCATATACTGACATTCCTTTTGCCTCTTTGTCAATCACCACCTTGACGTCCAATGCTAATGTCCTGTGATCACTAGAAGTGACTAGTCCCCTCTAACTGTTGGTGAGTACAATATCCAGCAGAGCCTCTTCCCTTTTTGGACCTTGAACTAATTGCTCTAAAAATGCCTCCTAACAGGCATCAAGCAGAATCTGATTCCTAGTAATAGCCACAATTGAAACTTTCTAGTCCATGCACGGCATATTGAAATCTCTCATACACTATATCTTAAAAGGTTAGAGAACATTGGCAACTACGGCTGTGAAATGTTATAATTCCCTTCCATTTTTTCTCTAAGTCTTCTTCCATTCTCAATTCTATGCATCTTTTAAAATGTTATTCATTTCTTGTAATATATCTAACTGCTTTTGATAATACACTTTTGTACTCTGCATTGTATGCATGCATTTTTTGTAATGCTTAGTGGTTCTCCTTGAAAATGTGATTTATAGCTCCAGGGCCTACCAGGTTATCAAAAAAATTTAATCAAATCAAATTCAAAAAGAGCAACACTAGAGTGTAGCCCTCTTTCTAACCATGTTTGTAGTGAAGGAGTTCTCTCTTCAAATTTTGCTTGATCACTGACCACACAGAGGAGAATAAACTGATATATTTAATATTTTGCTCTCCATTCCTAGTTCTCTCAAAATTACCTACAATATTTTACAAGACTGAGAGTCAAATGCTGCTATAAGGTCAATATATGACTCACAGGGCACGATTTTAAAAAGGAAAACTTTGTTGCAAGGTGCCTGCACCAATGACCTTTGACCCATGTGGCACCTTGCATCAGAGTTTGCAACAATCCTGATTTTCAAATACAGGCTGCATTGAAATTGGCATTCCTTGTGGCCATGTTGCCCTGTACCACTTTTGTGGCAGAAGTGCCCTTGCACCATGTTGCCAGGGGACTTGCACCAAGGCAGGGCTGAACAATCCCCTTTTTTCTGAATTTTTGAAGCCCCACCATGGATGCAACATGAGGCAGCCAGGAGGTGGTCATGCACTACTGCTAGAGAGGGCAGCAATTGGGGGACCTGTAAGTAGGTGACCCGGGGCAGAAGGAGCATGGGGGTACCCTACGGGGCATCAGGGACAGGGCAGCAATGTCAGGGGTCAGCGGGGTTGCCATGTGCAATGACAAAGAGCCAATTGGCCCAGGTAGAGGGGGGTTGTCAGGGATGGACTGTGACCCAGGTCCAGGTGGGTACAGCCCTGGTGCCTGCCTCATAGGTGCCAGAGTCCCCAACTCTGTAGTCTAGTAACAGCCTGCCACTGTATGGGGGACTGGGTACCAGGGGACTGTTGCACTGCTCCGGAAGTGTTCCTCTCTACCACAGGCACCCCTCAACCTGCAAGAACTGCTTCCTGCCTACAGTGTTGGTGACTGGGGCACCTCTGGAGCAGGTGCAAGGGCTCTGCCCACCTCTGGTGGGTCATGGTTCACACCTTCCTACTTCCTCTACTTGGGCCAATCAATTCTCTGCCATTGTGCATGGTACCCCCACCAGTTGCCACCTCAGCACCCTGATATTATTGACATGTCCCCAAGACTGCCAGGGCACCCTCTGCTCCTTTTACATTTGGTCCCCTATTTGCTGGCATATTCACCCACCCCACCTTCATGGCCCCTCATGGGTTGCATCAGGTGGAAGGGCTGACAGATCCCTGCATCAAACCCCACAGCTGTGCCAAATGTTTGTTGCAACCCTGCAACTGCAGCAACTCCTAGGTCTTTGGTACTAAGACTCCCTGTTTCATAAAATCAGTGGTGCAGGGTTCCTGATGCACCCACCATTTGCTGCAGCTGTAGATTGATGCAAATTGCATCAATCTAAGGGTACTTTGAAAATCTGGCCCATAAAGTTTCTGTTTGTTTTTTTTTTAGATAGGCATTCCACAGTATGAGAGGGTGTAAAGCAATTGCTAGCATTGTTTTTTTTAATCCAGCTTGAAATTATAATACAATGTTTTCTCTTTGAATCAAACATCCAATTTAGTCATTAAAATTTCCATATATTCTTTTGTGACAAAGTCAGTATGGCTGATTGGCTGGTAAACAGCTGGATCCTGACTGCTCCCATTTAAAAAAAGTGGGGAATAAGTTTCCCTATTCAGTAAAACAAGTTTTCAGATGAAATTAGATTGAAAAAGTTAATTACAGTAGAAGTCTAAAATGATGTATAAATTTTATATATATCAATTGTGATACAGTCCTAGCCTGGAGCTTTGTTTGATTTAAAGGAGAAAACTTCATTTCCACTTCAGTTGGAGTCATCAGTAAGTGGCAGATATAAATAAAGGTACCCCATTTCCTCCACTTAGTGACGTTGACTCGAACATTGCCAAACAATATTTTTTCACTCTTCCTCTGTAATATGTGCTTCTGTACATTGACTACATTTACCATATAATTGTGCTATTAATTGACAAAACAGCTTATAATTATTTTGATCTACTTCTCCATGAAGCTGTTTCCATAGTTTTCCAGATGCATTTTTGTTTAGGTACTCAATAATTTGTTATTAATTTGTTCTGCTCTATTGAGGCTGTTTAAGTTGGCTCTTGTTTGATGCTTTATAACTCTCCTAACCTGTCAGTACAGCATTTTATTCTGTATACAATCGTTATACAGCTAAGTTTGTATCTTTATATTTTGTATATACTGTAACAGTGGTTTAATATTACTAAAATATTCTTAATATTACTTTAAATATCTAATACAGTTTAACTTTCATTAAATTTAAATGCTATTTTTGTATTGCTATATTCTCTACTTTGCTGAATCCATATAAGGCATTTTTAGTCGAGATTTATGTTTCAGTTTTATTGACATGTGTGCAACACTGTCTCCTTGTTGAACTTTCTAATATAACCTCTCAGTTATTGAGAAATGATCACTTGCAGGTTAACTTTGATCTTAATTTTCAGCTGCAGTTTTATCTTTTCTGTTACATTCACCAACATAAAGACAATTGTTAGTGCTATGTTCAGGCCATATGTCAGACCATCTTTATAGTCTTTAAGTAATCTTGTCACTTAAAACTGTGACTTTTCCCATATTTGCCTAAATGAAGATTTGTTGACCATTGTCATTAATGTTTTTGTCTTGGGCCATTACAGTAAGACTGAATCCAATGTGAAAACCATCCCCCAAAAGATAATGGCCACTTTTTCAGAAATGGCCATTAGTGCCATTGAGACAGGAGTGCAGCACTGTGGTTAGCTCATGGCTGGTGAAGGGTGATATTCAGATAGTCAGTGCACTCCAACTGGAGGGTGTTAATTGTCTGAATATGGCCACACCAATGTAGCTCATTGTGACTATGTGCTGCACTGACACATCCCACAGCTTAATAAGGCCCACAGGGGAGGCGACTGACGATAACAAATCCCAGATGGAATAGTGCCAGGGCTCCTGTGGGCCATAGTCAGCCCTTACATGCTTATGAGCCTACTGGGCATGCAAGGTGCTAAGGGACCATTACCATGCTCATTATGGGCTCCTAAGCATGCTGTACAACCCTGGAGCACCAGTTCTGCAACCTTAAAAATTCCCTGGCGTCTAGTGGTCCTCCCATGCCCCAATTGACCATTCTGTAGAGTCAGGCTGCATCCAAAGTGCCTAGTGGTCCCCTCGCCATCTGAACACATGTTATAATTTCTGATGTCATCTCCCTAGTAGTCTAGTGGAGCTCTCACTCCCCCAATCACTCTTCTTATTTCCATTGATATCTCCCTTGTTGTCTAGTGCACCCCACCACTGAATGTCCATTCTGATGTCCATTGTTATCCTCCTTGTACTCAGCTGGACCCACCAAACCTCAAACAGTTATCATATATCCACAGATCCACACAATCCAGGCCCAGCACCCTGCATCCCCCTCATCCTGGTAACTGGTTAGTACCAAAACCAGCAGCAATTGGCACAGCCCTCTGCTCACATCTTAGATCTGCCACCATCTGACTGTCATTAAAGTACTCATAATTGTAAGTGCTCACTAACAGTCAGATGGCAGCTCTCTGAGGAGGTTAGTGGGGGACTCTGCTTGCTGCTGTCAATTTTGGTATTAACTGGGTTCTGATGATAGAGGGGTTTGGGGATGGTGAATCCAGAGTAGACAGGTCAGGTTGGGGGGTGACAACTGTTAGGGGGCCCACTAGACTACAAGGTAGATGGCAGTGGACATTAGAATGAATGATTGGGGATGAGGCATCCACTAGACTATGATGAGATGGCAGAAGACAAAAGAATGGGTGATAAGGGGGGTGGGATGTCCACTAGACATCCAGGGAGATGACAGTGGATGTACAAAAGGTTGCTGGGGCTGAGGGTTCCACTAGCCTATCAGGCAGATGACAATGTACATGAACTGGTGATCAGGGAGCAGGGGTCCACTAGACTCCAGGGAGAAGTGTAATAAACAAGGAATGGGTGATAAGGGTGCAGCCATTGCTCCAATGTAAGGGCAGGGTTTTGGCTATGTCAAACAATGCTTCAAAGGTGGCTGTTTAACACTGCCAAAATCCTTGAACATACTGCTACACCCTTTACGCAAGAGGGGTCCATTATTTGCATAGGTGCTGCAGTATATTTTGCACAGTCAAGCTGTGGAGTTTGTGCAGTGCACTGGAGACCTCTGAATATAGCACCTGCCCAGACCTATAGTGATATTTACAGTTAGCGTGGCACTAACCAAGTTAGTGCTGTGCTAACCATTTGAATATGGGGGAAATATCAGGTTATATAAGATGCATTTTCCTACCTGATCCTGTAGTTAAAGTGTCTGGCAAATAATGTTAACATTTTCATATCATTCAAATACAGACTTTTATGTTACAATATTTAATTGAAACAAAAACAAACTGCTAAAGTATTTGAGTGATCCTGGTAGTATACTGTACAGCAGAAACATCTATAAAAATTATTCTTTCTCCTGGTATTTCTCCAATTTACTGAGCCTTGCTACCATCCTCAACATCCCTCTCTCCACCACCATGAGCTGAACCTTTAGTGAATTCATTCTGGTGAGCAGCACTTCACCAAATTGCCACACTATGACACTACTGGCAGGGAGTGCAACTATCACTCAGGATGGGACATCCCCTTCTCCCTATACCTCTGTTGTCCCTTCCTCCATTTACTGTTTTTTCCATGGTCCTCGTAACTAATTTTTCTTTTTAGCGTACATCACCATCACTCACTGATGTGGGCACTGTTGCTGTTGTTGACTGCCTCTACTGGCATTCTTATTGTGTGATAAATGATATTCAGCTTCATCAGTGTCACCTGCACCTGCTGCAACTTTGTCTGCTGCCTGATTCTTCTCTGACAAAACATCCTATGGTAGAGATAGTGATGTCTGTGAATACTGAAAGTGATATGTGATAAATCAATATGTGTTACTGTCACATGCATTACCATAGGATTAACATAATCTCCTTGTATGGGAAGCCATCTGTTCCCATTAAGATGCATTAGCTGGAGGCGGATCATCAGTGCTGTAGTAGTGGTACTGCTTGCAACAGCAGTGATCTGGGTCCAGGAGTGAGTCTAGGGCATCATGAGCTGGCTAGAGGGAAACAATTGATCATCCCAGAGAATGTGCTCCTCTTCTGATGAGGAATGGCTGACAGGTCCACTGCTAAACTACCAACTGGGTTACCACAGATGGCAGTGCAGGAGGAGCTCCATCCAAGGAGGGAGGATACCAGTTGGTGTCAATCAGAGCACGCTAGCATGCATTCAGGCACTTTTGCATGCTTGTCAGCTGGCAATCTGTGGGGCAAGGGGAAGCAGAGTTGTGGAAAGTTATCCTGGTTAATGGTATGATAATGGACCCTTTTCAGACCCCACAATAGTGACCCAGGCACTACCCATCTGAACCCTGCGAAGGCAGGTTGAGTCAACTCCCCACCATCCTGCCACAGAGTTAGCCATGGAAGAAGGGCCTAGGAAGTCCTGGAGAAGCCAGGTGATGGGGCTGGGGGTATTCACGAGAATGCATTGCCAGGGCAAGGGAGAATAAAGAGAAGAAAAAGCATTGGCTGAATGATTACCCAAGGCTGTTGTTGATGTGTTTTAATCACTATTAGCGGAGCACCAGCTTGGCTTTCAGTCAGAAAAATATATTTTCACTGATGTGAAGTCACAAGTTCACTACAACATGCATGTCTCCTCTACCTCCCACATCACCTGCTGCTTCATCCACTCCCTCAAGCTAGTCACAAGTCATTTTTTTATCCCCCAGAACTTCCATAAATAGCCCCATCAGACCTGGCTACAACCCATCTCCAACACTAACCTGGACCACAGGGAGATCCCTCCCCTGCCCATTGGGAACCCTCCCATGGTAGAACCTTGAGGTGTGGTATTTCTACCCTCTGAGCAACTATTAACATGGTGACAGTTGGATTCATGTTGCTTGGTGGGCAGGAAATGTGGAGTTCAAACATGTAGGCTTCATAATGCTGGGTTGAGTATTCACCTATGTTCTTCCACCCCTGAGACAGTAAGTTGTTAACTTGTCATGCACTTGCTCAACAGGTATGTATGCAGCAAAGCCACATTGTATCTTTTCCTTACTATTGTCCCTGACTGGCTCCCCCCACCTGGACACCTCTTGGTGGTGCTCATTCACCAGAGAATGGTTGTCCTCCTTCTAAAGTAAGCATTCTGTGGGTTACCCATCTATAATCTCCTTGCTGGTCCCCCAGTGCCTTGGATGGATTCACAAATCTAGGTAATCACATCATGAATGGCAACCCTGCTCTTGTGCCAATGGCCTGGCCCTTTCCAGATCTATTTTTAAAAATAATTATAGCAAACACCCGTATCCAAGCTGCACAAAAGCCCTCCCCCAATGCCCCAGTACCTGTTTTACAATAATTCTCTAATCTTCAGACCTGCTCCTTTCAGGCTACAATCCCTTGAATCTTCAAGCTAACATGTTGCAGCAATCAGGTCACATGCCAGAAACTGCCACTACTTGTATGAGGGACAAAGAGACATCGTTCTAATTCTCATATGACTAGCACTGCTTTACTTTCCAAATATTCAACATGTGACCTGCCAGCTTATTTCATGGCATGTTTTTGCAATAGCAGACCTGAAGATTAAAGACAGATTCTTGAAAGGGAATTTCACAGTAACAAAGTGCACACAGGGAACACCAGACAATACTTGGTCTTTAGTCTGGTCTTTTACATGTCTTCAATAAAATGATTTAGAACACAACAAGAAGTGGCCGGAGTCCAAATATACTTGGTTGGTGAGTGCCCAAATCTTTTCTGTGACTTTTAAAAGGGAATGTTGATGTATTATATAGAAATTGCAGAGCAGGAAACCCCCATTGCATGCCAAGAATGTCCACCATAGATCCCTTAAAGATAGTATACCTTATGGGCAACCAGTCCATTTAAGAAGAAATTGTTCAAATGTAGCAATTTTTGAAAAAGAAACTGAGGATCTCCTAGAGATATTCAGGGCCTGAGGCAACCAGGAAGGGTTGCTCTATGAAGCACTTACCTAAGCATGTATCATATGTAGGAATTTACTTGTTACTTCATGAGAAGAGTTGATGAAGAAAGAAAAGCTTGCCTTCATAACTCACTATAACCCAGGAGCACATCAGCATCCATGCAAGGAAAGATTGCCCCCAACCAGCTAGTCGAATACTTGCAGCAGCACCACCTCACCTGTCCCAAGCAAAACAGTTTTCAAAAAGGATGCTGTACAGATACTGCCCTAACTGTATTCATTGATGCCATTTACCAAGCTATGGACAAGGGTCAGGTCACTGGTGCAGTGTTCATAGAGCTGACTAAGGCCTTCAACCCCGTCCACCACAATGTACTCGTTTCCAGGTTACAGGCCCTCAGCCTCAGTCTCCCTGCCCTTGTTTGGTTCAAGGACTACTTTTATTTTTTTATATATTTATTTTTTATTTAGTGACTATTTGGATGACATAACTGTTGAGCTACAGAGCTCATTTACAAAGGGTCCATGTCAAAAATCAAGGTGCAGAGACACTTTAGAATTACACAACTACAGCAGTTCCTCAGTGAATCAAAACAAAGTTGTACAGACACTTGTGGGTAGTACATAAGATAAAGAGGTGCAGGTACAATGGAGGAGATGAGAGGAGCTTGTGACCGAGAGAGTGTTCCTCAGTCTGACCTTGGCACTGGTAGTGTGTGGATGCTGTGCTCTTGCAGTGGGGAGGAGAAAAATGGCTTACTGATGATACTGTACATTCATTTAATTTTGTACTACAAGGAGTATGACAAATTCTACCTGTGTTCCTCTGGCACTGGTATCCTGAAACTAGACTGGAAAAAAATGATCAAAAGCTTTTTGCAAAATTTGGAATGATGACCCCCACAAAACAAGATCCCAAGAAAACAAATGGCAAAAAGGTAAACACAAAAACTGGGAAAATGTGTGGCTTATCTGAAAAAAAAAAACTTGAGAATTTCCTGTTAAAAAATTAACAAACTATGCAGAACTCTGCCATGAGTTTTGAAAATGTCTCCTGAGCAAGTTATTTCTGAAGAGTTTATGCTAAGGCAGGGTTCGAATCCATTGCTAAAGGGGGAACATTTAAAAAAAAACATCAAAACAAAGTAATATGGGAGAAGGGTTACCCCAAGATCTTGTCAATAATGAAGGAACACTGATTCCTTCAACAATGGAAAAGACTGACCCCAAAAAATGTTCAAAAACATGCCAATATGAAGCTCTCTCAATTAAAACACCAAGAGAATGTAATGAAAGATTTCATTGGCGACAAGGAGCTCACCACAGGCCAGCTTACTTTAATCACTTTAGACATTAGTTCTCCCTCTTCTAACTCCAAAACAACTGCCACAAACACTAATAGGGCAGAACAAATGGAAGATTCCCAAGCTGAAGAGCTAATTCTCAGATTACCACCGTGTGCACCAAAAAATAATTCTGACCCTAAAACCCCCTGCCAAACTATGGATCCTATTCAGGTGGATGGAACAGAAATTACATCCATGGCTGAAGAAGAATTAATGTCAAATGTAAGGCAGGCTTTTAAAGCCTCATTAACTGGAAGCAAGAATGCGATTATTTTAAATGAAACACACATGGTCAGTTCAACTAAAATGCTCATGGCAAGCTCTGAGGAAAGCAGTGGTAGACTATACTACAAAACAGAAATCCTCCTTGCTGTACCCTTACTGGAAAATACAGCCAAAATTGCTTTATTTAAAACAACCATTGAATCAAATGATCAAGAGGATAATAACAGTGCAAGTTAAATGAACTCAGAGTGCAATTCCCATTACTGAATGACCCTTTTTGTCAGTTATTAGTAAAATGGTGAGCCGCAGTAATTTACAGAGAAAGAGGACTTCAACCTTTGAAAACAGAGCTCCGTAGGATGATGACAGACCAAGTGACACAAAGCTGAGTAAATCTATTTTAATGGAGATGCACAACAATCAAGAGGAAAAAGTGAATAATTTGGAGCAGGAGAACTTTTTTGGGCAACATCCCAGTTCTATAACAATGGGGGAATTTGTTGCAAGTACCTCAAGGGTGAATGTGGAGACAGATTCTGACTTATCAAAACTAGAAACATCAGAAAGGGGGGACAACACTAGTGACTCAGTGCCAGAAGATATGCCCTCATGGACACAATTCTTGATAGGGAAAATGCAGAAAATGGATGCCACATTAACTAAACTGATAACACAGGAGCAAAGGGTGAACAATAGGCAACAAACAATTGATTTGTTGGTACTGAAAATCGGATATTAAAACAAGAGACAGATTCAATCCAAAAAAAAGTAGGTGCCTTAAAGGAGCAACAAATTCCCCTACTTCAACAAATCAAATCTGTGAGCAATCTACAGAAGGACTTTCAAGAGAAACTTCAAGACTTTGAACTTTGTACCCATAGAATAGCATCTGGATTATTGGGGTACAAGAATCTTGGGACTGAAATAACACCTTGCAGGACACCTTCAAAACAATTGCAGCAGCATAGAGACAGACCTTGCAGAAATTCAAATGGAAGTGGACAGAATCCATTGGTCATTACTGCAAAAAAATAGATGATGACACTCCACTCACGACAATAATAGTGAAATTTATGAGGTTTCAGGATAAAGATCTGTTAATGAATCAAGTATACAAAAAAGAGACTAAATATAATAGGAGCTTCAATGTCTGTATATCACGACATGCCTACAGAAACTATTAGATTGAAGGATGTCTAATTGGCTGCATTCAGAACTGTGGGAAAAAAGATTTAAGTGATCTTTTCTTTTTCCAGCAAAAGTTCATGTGGTTTTGGATGGACATGTGTTTTCTACAACAGAAGAAGCTGTGATGAGTCTGTCAGAGAAGATCCTGGATGCATTAAATTAATATAATTCAAAATGAACTAGCAAATATATAAGTTGATGAGACATAACACATTTTTTGTTTTGTCAAAGGATATATTTATAAGAATATGGGTGCATTTGGATTGCTTTCAATATGACAAAAACAGTGTTTTTTTCTTGTCAAAGGATATATTTATAAGAATAAGGGTGCATTCAGATTACTTATTAGATATTGAAAAAGGTATGTTTTTTGTTTCCCCTTCGTCTAAGGATATATTCAAAAGAATAATATTTCACTGTGTCTGATGAGATCAGTCTGAGATGCACAACATTGGTTTAGCAACCTATTGTTGCTAAGGGGAAATATATTGTTTTTCTCCTTTTTTTATGGGGTATATTGGGAGGGGGAAGGGGGATTTTTGGTGTTAATATAGGAGAGTATTATCAAAGAGGGGGACGCATATTTCATTTCATATTTAAAAAGAGTAGAGAAGGCTTCTTCAAAATATTTGGTTTTATGTATTTATGATGATGGCTAGTAAAGAAATTAAATGTGCCACTTTAAATGTTGATGGTTTGAAAACCCAAATTAAATGTTCAGGGATCTTGACTTATTTAAACAAAGTAAAAGCTGACATTATAGCACTATAGAAAACCCACTTATCAGTATTATAACAGAATAAACTTAAGAGAAATTGAATTAATCAGTCCTTTTCATCTCCTGGAACAAATAAAAGTGCTGGAGCTTCCTTGTCATTTAGAAAATATTTAAATATTAAAGTGGGAGAGAAATGGATAGACAAAAAAGGAGGATACTACTAGCTAATGTAATAATTGAGAATATACCCATCACAGTAGGTTCAATTTATGCTCCATATCAAGATTATCATTTATTTCTAGCATAAATTATATAGGGATTAATCTCACTAAAAGCACAAAATATAATATTAATGGGGGACTTCAATGTCCTTATGCATCCCAATCTAGACAAAACATCTCCAGCTATTTCTTATAATAAAAAATATCTCTAGTCTTCTTAACCACTTTATTCAGAATCATGACCTGACTGATAAATGGAGATTCAACCATCCTGTAGAGAAAGAATATACTTATTTTGATTAGAAACACAATGTTTTCCTAAATAGACGTTGTTTTTTGTCTAAAACCCTAATTCCAAATTATTTAAGAATTTCCATCAGATATATATTAATTTCAGATCACGTAATGGTGGAAATCATGGTTAAGTCTTGGATTAATTCACAGAGAACACATAGACAGTGGTCATTTGTCAATATTTTATTTCAAGAGTACAACTTGAAAGAAAAAAAATAGTCCAGGCTCTTAAAGAATTATTTTTTTTGCAATTATTCAGGTCAGTGACCAGTATCCAAACCATGGGACCCCCTAAAGACCATGCTTAGAGGCATCTGTATTTCATACCAAGCTTGGAGATCTGAAATATATAAACAAAAATAGATCCAACTTCATGAATGACTAAAATAATTAGATAGTTTAGTTACAAAACATCCAAAAAAGCACCAACTTCATTATTATTGTGCATGAAACCGGAGAAAACCCAGTATTCAGCCAAGTGGCAAAGTGGCAAGTGGCAAAGTATGAAGTGATTTGGTCACCATTAGATAAAGCCCTGGTGTAGGGCCTCTGATCATTTGTAGGGGAAAACCAGGGTTCCAAATGCTCACTGGTGTTTTGTCCACATCTGAGGTGTTCTATGTACTTTTTTTTTTTACTTCCATAAATCCAAAGACATAAGGACTTTAAATTAAGCAGTTAAGTCAGAGTTCATTAGTGGGGGGAAAAATGCAAACACACACTGGTGTACAGGAACTTCTCTTTATTTAATTTCAATAACACATAATTTCTATCTGAGAATTTTCTTTAAAACTTTATAAATTTTGACCTTTGATGTCATCAAATACTGGCAAGCACTTACACAAATGTAGTGTATAACATATATTTTTATTTGGTATGTCACAACTGCAGTGGTGAAAACAATTACTGTACCTTTCTGAACTTTCTGTTAAATGAAGTTTACAAAAAAATGGACGTTGGTCAGAAATTCAGTTCAACAGCTAATCTATCAAGAAACAGAAAAAAATATTTAAAAAGTAAAATGTACAAGGTGGATAAAACAGGGAAACAGAAAATTTGCTTGAAAAACAACAAAATATTATAATGAACTTTAAAAATTTACATGGGAATACAACTACAGATTTAGAAGAAATGAAAAGGATGATGGTATATGATTACTTAAAGAACATTTATCAGTCATCGATCAATTTTGACATTACAACATTAGAAAACATTTCATCCAAAATATAGCTACCCAAAATTAAATTGAATGAACCTGAGTTTACTTTAGCTGAGCTTAAAACTACTATCCAAATACTCCCAAAAAATAAAAGTCCAGGGTTGTACAGTCTTAGGTCCAAATTTTTCCAAGCATTTAGTGAGGAATTAGGCCCACAGTTACTACACATGGTTCAAGACGTCCAAGATGCAAGATCCCCCTTTCCAGATTTCATGAGCAACACAATGGTTATACTAATACATAAAAATGGAAGATGTAAAGACCTACCTGAAGGGTATAGACCCATAGCAAACCTCAACTTTGATTACAAAATTATTAGTAAATTAATTGCAAATAGGATAAGTAAGAAGAGCATAAATATCATACATCCAAGCCAATATGGGGTTATTCCCGGCAGAAAAATTTGTAGTGCACTCAGAAGAACACAGTTTTTGTTTCGTATATGTTCAAGATCTCCCAGATATTTATTTTGCATTTGTGTTGGATGCAAGCAAGGCATTTGATTTAATTAACAGAACCTACATGTTCCATATACTGTACTAGAGAAAAGGGTTTTTCCTGATGAATATATTCTTTTAACTAGACAACTATATAGAGATCCACATTCACAGTTTAGTGTTAATGGAACTTTGACTGATAAACTTCAAATATTAAATGGAGTCAGACAGGGTTGCCTCCTCTCTCCATTTCTATTTCTATTAAGAATTGAATCACTTCTCAAAACATCTAGAATAAATTCACTGATTAGAGTGATACCTTTGGACAATGAGGACATTAAACTACAGTAAGGGTCCTTGTTGATGATACTCTGTTATTGTTTAAAGATTTGTCATCTTCTGTCCCAGCAATCTTAAGAGAAATTGAAACTTTTGCCACATTTTCTGGCTATCAAAATAACCAAGATAAATTGATTTTTTTCTAAATATTACAAGGCACTAAATATCCTGGATTTATAGATTGTCCCTATTTTTCTAAGAGGAGCAGTTTATGTATTTGGGATTAATCTTGACTAATAATAATGAAAGTAATAAAATGATTAATTATGCAAAAGTGAAAGAGAAACTCTGTAATAGCCTGCAGTCATGGTAAAATCTTGTAATCTCTTTGTGGGGAAGAAAAGAAGTGATAAAAATTATGTTATTACCTCATTTGATCTATGTTTTGCAAGCTGTTATAGGATCACCTAATGTGAAATGGTTTTCGGGTATTAAACAAATCTTTAGAAAATTCTTATGGAGTGGAGGCAAACCCAGAATAGCATGGGAATACTTCATTACTGCTAGGAATCAGGGAATGTTTGGATGCCCAGATCCACATTTATACAATATGAGTAACATTATGGTAGCTTTGTGGGAATGGGCCTTTTTTCCATCCCAAGATCACATTATTTTACAAAAAATAATAAATGAATATAAACAGCAAACAGAGTTATCAGACTTGCTATTTAGAATGAGTTACAAAAAAATTTCAATATTAAACTCATGGGCTTTCCAATTTGCAAATGCTAAAACTAGACTGGGGTGGATAAATATCCCATGGGTTTTTAGTAAAATGTACCTACAGTGAAATGAACTTAATGTAGCAAATACAGACATTAGATTTATAAACAAATTTCAAGTAAAATGTTGGATCAATCTTATTGAGGAGGGTGTTGTTTGAGCTATGTGTCCTTTACAGAAAGTTTTAAAAAAATCTTGTTTTATTAAATGTTGCATTAAGTCTCACATTTAACAGTATAAAAAAGTGTTATGATAATAATGAAGTTAACTTCCAAAATAAAATTAAATCATATGAAGAGATGATTGGAAACAACACAAATAAATTATTAGCTAAAATTTACTTAAATATAAACAATATAAAGGATACACACCTCAATGTTACTGAGGGTGGAAAGAGATGGGAAATCAAATTAACTGCTAATGAATGGCAAAACATTCATATCAATGCTAATAAATGCATTTGTTCTGCAAAGAATAGAGCCATCCATTAAAAAATGAATAATAGGGCATACATTATACATAAGGTAATTCATAAAATAGATCCAAATTATAATATTACATGTTGGCACAAATGTGACAAAGTGGCAGACCTATATCACTGTTTAAGGGGTTGCCCTAAAATACACAATTGGTGGATACAAAGAACCCATTTGTTATCAAACTTCTTAGATGTAACATTTCCATGGTACCCATTAATATTATTTTTTCATTGTTTAAAGAAACTAAAATTATCTATAAATCAAAATAAAATTATTTTTTTAACAACAATGGCAACTAAAAGGATTGTATTAGAGCACTGGAATAACCAGACCCTCCCTGATTCATTTATATATAAATGGTGGATTACTTTAAAAGAATCCGTTTCTTTCAAAAAACTGTGGCTCAACTGCAAAAATGAAAATGATTTTTTAGACACATCATGGAAGGAACTGAGACTCCTATTACCACCACTTATCCAACGTTGATGTATATGGGGGAAGGGGGAGGAGAATGTGTTATATATTGAATAACAATGGAATTGTGTTCTGTAAACAGTGTTTTAGTGACTCAAGATATGCTCATTTGTTATATATCAATAAAAATATACTGAAAAAAGGTGCAGTTACAATAGGACATAAAGGTACTTGAATCACAGAAAACAGGCTGTCAAAACTGATAGCCCCCAATCTGGATTAAACACCATCTCAAGTGGAGTCCCTCAAGGCTCTATTCTAGGGCCACTCCAGTTTTCAGTTTTCATAAATGACCTCCCAACTATCTATAAGACACACTCATTTATGCCGAAGATTACAGATGTAGTGAAATTTAAATTTGAACATGAAGTGCATGCGAAGTCATTCACTTCACGTCAGTTTACACTTCACATAATTTTCAAGCTTGAGACCCAACTTTGCCTTGATTTCATGCACTCACTCCACCTTACTCTGGTGCACAAGGCAAAGTGGCCAGGAAACCACCAGTTTGGTCACTTGTGTGCCTCTCTGCAGGTCACATAACCACTTTCCTCTACAGGAAATGATTGTTTCCACTTGTTGAGTTAGTCTGAGTCAGGTTGTGGTGTGTGGAGGACTGCTAATACAGATAATTCTTTGAATAGTTCTCATAGTTTCATACTTTTTAGTACCAATCTATATTTTACTTTTCATACTATTTATTGCTTTGTGTTCTACCTCTGTTTTTTAAAAAACTTGTGTACTTTACTCTCTCTGTCTCTCTCTTTCTGTTTTTGTAAATGGAGTCCACTCTGAAGAAAGGGGGGTTACTAGTGGGGTGCCGCAGGGTTCAGTATTAGGACCGGTCCTCTTCAATGTCTTTGTAAGTGACATTGCAGAGGGACTGGAAGGAAAAGGATGTCTCTGCAGATGACACAAAGATCTGCAACAGAGTTGATGCACAAGGTGGGGTGGAAAGGATGAGAAGTGACTTGGCAAGGTTACAGGAATGGTCAAATGTATGGCAGTTTAGATTTAATGCTAAGAAGTGCAAGGTAATGCACCTGGGAAACAAAGACCCTGGGGAAGAGTATACAATGGGGGGTGAGATACTAACAACAACAAAAATAGAAAGGGACCTGGAGGTAGTCATATCATAGAAACATAGAAACATAGAATTTGACGGCAGATAAGGACCACTTGGCCCACCCAGTCTGCCCATTTCCCTACCTACTGGATAAGCTGCAGATCCTAGTTAACCAGCAGCCTACTTCTTCCAACCCCCACCCCCCAGAATTGCCTTATGACTATCCCATGCATGCTTGAATTCCCCCACTGATTTTGACTCCACAACCTCCTCCGGAAGGCCATTCCATGCATCCACAACCTCTCTGTGAAAAATACTTCCTTAAATTACCTCTGAGCCGCCCCCATCTTCAAATTGTGCCCTCTTGTTCTTGCACACTTTTTTTGAAAGATGCTACCTCTTGGACTTTGTTGATTCCTTGAGGTACTTGAAAGTTTCTATCATGTCCCCTTCTCCTCCTTTCCTCGAGGCTATACATATTAAGCTCCTTAAGTCTCTCTTCATATGACTTCCGTGCAGACCCTGCACCATTTTAGTTGCCCTCCTCTGGACAGCTTCCATCCTGTCTATGTCTTTGCAGAGTTGGGTCTCCAGAACTGCACACAGTACTCCAGATGGGGTCTCACCAGCTGTCTGTACAGAGGGATAATAACTTCCTGTTTTCTACTGGTGATGCCTCTCCCTATGCATCCCAGTATCCCCCCAGCCCTCCTTGCTGCCCTCTCACATTGCTTGCCCATCTTTAGGTCATCTGATATGACTA
Organism: Neoceratodus forsteri; assembly: GCA_016271365.2. Classification (NCBI taxonomy): domain Eukaryota; kingdom Metazoa; phylum Chordata; order Ceratodontiformes; family Ceratodontidae; genus Neoceratodus; species Neoceratodus forsteri. Next base: position 85,499,691 of record CM057453.1, read on the forward strand.
CCCCCAGGTCCCTTTCCATTCTTGTTGTTGTTAGTATCTCACCCCCCATTGTGTACTCTTCCCCTGGGTTTTGTTTCCCAGGTGCATTACCTTGCACTTCTTAGCATTGAATCTAAGCTGCCATACATTTGACCATTCCTCTAACCTTGCCAAGTCCCTCCTCATCCTTTCCACCCCACCCTGTGCATCAACTCTGTTGCAGATCTTAGTGTCATCTGCAAAGAGACATACTTTTTCTTCCAGTCCTTCTGCAATGTCGCTTATAAAGACATTGAAGAGGACCGGTCCTAATACTGAACCCTGCTGTACCCCACTAGTAACCCTCCTTTCTTCTGAGTGGACTCCATTTACTATAACTCTCTGTGTCCTATTCTCCAGCCAGTTCTTTACCCAGGCTGTCATCTTGGGACCCACTCCCAGGCTGGCTAACTTGTATATTAATCTTTTGTGTGGGACTGTATCAAATGCCTTGCTAAAGTCTAGGTAGGCCATGTCCACAGCCCCTCCCTGATCTACTACTTTGGTCACCCAGTCAAAGAAATCTATCAGATTTGTCTGGCATGACCTTCCCGCTGTGAATCCATGCTGCCTAGGGTCCTGTGCCCCTCTGGCCTCTAGATACTTGACAATTCTTTCCTTTAGAAGTGATTCCATCATTTTCCCTATCACTGAGGTTAAACTAACAGGTCTGTAGTTTCCTGCTTCTGCCTTGCTCCCACTTTTGTGAAGGGGAATCACATCTGCCCTCCTCCAGTCCTCGGGTACCACCCCATCCTCCCATGATTTGTTAAAAGGGTAGTCAGTGGTGTCACTAGTTCTACCCTTAGTTCTTTTAGAATTCTGGGATGAATCCCATCAGACCCCATTGCTTTGTCCACCTTCAGTTTTAAGAGCTCTTTCAGAACCCTTTCTTCTGTAAATGGGCTGGTATCAACTTCTGTATCCAGAGTGTTACTACTGTTTGTTTTATGTATCTCCCCCTCTTCCTTCGTAAATACTGAGCAAAAATATTTGTTTAGTATCTCTGCCTTTTCACAGTCTCCTCTGCCCACCCTCCCTCCCCTTTATTAAGCCTCACTATCCCTCCCTTGGTCTTCCTTTGCTCCCTGATGTACCTATAAAAGGTTTTATCCCCCTTCTTAACTGAGTTGGCTATCTTTTCCTTGGTTTGGGCCTTTGCTGTTCTGACTGCCTTCCCAGCCTCCTTTTGCTTTAACTGATACAGTTCTCTGTCCTGCTCCTTCTGCGATTCCTTGTACTTCCTGAATGCTTTCTTTTTCTCTTGAACCTTCACTGCCACTTCCTTTGAGAACCATAGTGGTTTCTTACATCGTCTTGTTTTGTTTATTTGCTTCACACAAAGGCTTGTTACCTCTGTGATGGCAGTTTTTATTATTCCCCATTGTTCTTCCACCCCTCCTTCCTGCCCATTTGCTAGTGCATTCCTTAGGCACTCACCCACTATGGCAAAGTCAGCCCTCCTAAAGTCCAGTACTTTTGTCTTTGTATGGCTTGACTCTATTACTGTGTTTATTGTGAACCATACTGTTCGATGGTCGCTAGCTCCCAGATGGCTACCCACTTCTACATCTGTGATCCTCTCTCCATCTCCATTTGAGAGTACCAAGTCTAATATTGCTCCCTCTTGAGTGGGCTCCAGTACTAGTTGTCTAAGGCATGCCCCTGTACGGCATCTAGAATAACTGCACTCTTCGAAGTGGCAGCTGCAACTGCACTCCAGTTAACATCTGGCATATTCAGATCACCCATCAGCAGTATCTCCCCTTTTTCTGCCATTCTAAGTATACTTTCTATCATTTCCTTGTCCATTTCCTCCCCTGAGAAGGGTCTGTATACAACCCCAGTGCGGATTGTGGTGCCATTGCCTGTCTCCAAATTTACCCACAGTGCTTCTTCTTCTCCCTGTTTACCCTTTTGTTCTGTTGCTTTTATTCCTTCCTTTATGTAAAGAACTACTCCTCCTCCTGTTTTACCCTCCCTTTCCCTCCTGTAGATAGTGTATCCTGGTATGTTTACATCCCAGTCATGGTTTTGTGTATACCATGTTTCTGTGACTGCCACGATATCCAGATGTTCCTCCTCCATCAAGGCCACTAATTCAGGAAGCTTGTTACCTAGACTACGGGCATTGGTACTCAATGCTCTCCATTTTTGATGGCTTTATCTTCTGTTGCAGCATCCCCCACTGACCATTCTACCTTGGTCTTTTCTCATTTAATACCCTGTTTTGTAGGAGAGGCTGGGATTTTTCTGCTGCTTGTCAGTGCCTCCACCTTTGACTAGTTTAAAAGCTTGCCAATGAAGCATTTAAACCAATTGCTCAAAGACTTGTTCCCTTCCTGGACAGATGCAGACCATCCTGCCAGTATAGGCTGTTGTCCCTCCAGGTGGAACCCCAGTCCCCAATGAAGCCAAATCCTGTGCTCCGCACAATTTTTCCAACCATTCATTAAACTGCATGGTGCCATTACCCTTGCCTCACCCATGCCTTTGACAGGCAGCACCTCTGAGAAGGATACTGTGTAAGTACTTGTCTTAGTCCCTCCCCAACTCTGCAATGTCCTCCTGCACTGCTCTAACCTCATGATGAGCCAAGTCATTTGTCCCTAGGTGGACAATTACATCCAGCTCAGAATCCCTTGCAGCTGTTGTCGTGATCCTGAGGATGCGCTTCCTGTCCCTCCAAGCCATGGCACCAGGCAGGCACCCTACTTCAGTTTTCCCAGCTCCTCCCAGTTCTATCCCCCTAATAATTGAGTCCCCCACCAGGAGCTGCTTCCTTTCCTTGTGGTGTCCTCTGCCTCCTTCCAGTGGGCCTCCCTTGCAGCAGCTGTCCTCATCCTCCTTAGTCTCCTCTGTGGGTGCATCCATAGGGGAGCTATGCTCCCCCAGAATGGTGTATGGATTGTGGAGTTGAACAACTGACAGGGTGTGCCTCCGTTCCACCATCCTCACCCTTCCTGAGCCCACTGTGGTCCAACTGCTGTGTTTTATTCACAATCTCTGAGGTAGTGGTGGTGGCTGTGGTGCTCCCTGGATGGGGGAGGTTACCTTCCTACTGTCCAGTGTGGCCTGGGGAAGGTCCCCGTACTACTGTCCAGTGTGGCCTGAAGACGGGCAACTTCCTCCCTCAGGCAGAGAGTTGTCTACAAATAGGGCAGCATCTCAGCCTCCAGAAAGACTCCCGGAAGACTGCTGCCCCACAGCCATTACATTGTACTACTCCCACATTTTTTTTTTGTGTGTGATTGGTTTGTAATATAGAAATATATATTTATAATATACAATGTGTATGCTTATATTATCAGTGCAGTGTGCTAGAGAGGATATGACAGTGACATGCACCTTGCACTCTTTGAGGAAATGATGTCAGAACCCCAGGTATAAAGGAACTATTTCCAGGGGGGTGGGGTGAGGGGTGGGAAGGGTTGGCCTAAACTTTGCCTCGCAAAACAATCAGCTAAAAGCTCTGACCCACTGCTGCAATGAGTGCCTTCCTGCCAGCAAGATGCCCTACACAACAATTTGATAGAGAAATACCCTGCTAATCAAACAGAGAAAAATCCACACATCCAAGTCAGACACAGGTAAACCTTCCCAGCCCCAAAACAGGCCTGGTGACTTCAGATGACTTAAAGGTGGGCAAGCAATGTGAGAGGGCAGTAAGGAGGGCTGGGGGATACTGGGATGCATAGGGAGAGGCATCACCAGAAGAAAACAGTAAGTTGTTATCCCTCTGTACAGACAGCTGGTGAGACCCCATCTGGAGTACTGTGTGCAGTTTTGGAGACCCAATCTCTGCAAGGACATAGACAAGATGGAAGCTGTCCAGAAGAGGGCAATTACAATGGTGCAGGTCTGCACCGGAAGACATATGAAGACAGCCTAAAGGAGCTTAATATGTATAGCCTCGAGGAAAGGAGGGAGGGGGGACATGATAGAAATGTTCAAGTACCTCAAGGGAATCAACAAAGTCCAAGAGGGAAGCATCTTTCAAAAAAAGAGGTGTGCAAGAACAAGGGGGCACAATTTGAAGATGGGGGGCAGCTCAGAGGTAATGTAAGGAAGTATTTTTTCACAGAGAGGGTTGTGGATGCATGGAACAGCCTTCCAGAGGAGGTTGTGGAGTCAAAAAACAGTGATTGAATTCAAGCATGCATGGGACATCCATTAGGCAATTCTAGGGGGTGGGGGTAGAAAGAAGTAGGCTGCTGGTTAACTAGGATCTGCAGCTTATCCATTAGGTAGGGAAATGGGCAGACTGGGTAGGCCAAGTGGTCCTTATCTGCCATCAAATTCTATGTTTCTATGTATTGTTTCTTTCTTTGTCAGTCAGATCCTCTCTTCTCTGGCTGTTATGGATTGTCCAGCTGGATGTTATGGCCCAAGGACACATCGTGGTTCACACATGGTAATCCTGAATAGGGCAGTTTTTGGGGTACAGGTCCACCAGCAACAAAGGAGGTGAAGGTACAGCAGGAAGATGTACAGGAGCAATTGCAGCTGGTGGAGCAGCAACAGCAGGAGCAGTAGCAAGCAGGAGCCCCCCCATGGTCCCATGCCCAGAGCATAATCCATCTGCTCCACCAAAACAAGTTGCAGAAGAGACATCACCAGTTTTGCTTAAGCAATGCCAGCCTCAGAGCCCTGGGAAGAGACCTCCCTATGCCACCAGGTGGTCCGCAGGGAGTGGAGTGGCAGACATATTAGCAGTGGGGGGCAGTGGACACACCTAGCCCAGCACAATCATGCAAAATGACAAGAGATGAAAACAGCAGCATTAAGCAGAAAACAGAAACTGCAATCTGAAGTTGCCCCCCTCCTGCTGTACAAGTACCTCCACCAGTTCTTGCTTCAGTGGCACCACTGACAGTAGCAGAAGCATCAGTACCACTTGCAGCAGGCAATGAGCAGCAGGAGTCACTACGTTGGGAAACTGTACAGCTGTGACACATGGTGATGGAGCTCCAGCAGACTGTTGCTCAGGTCCGTGACAATCAGGACCATGAGATTGCAATTTTAACAGCAATCCGGGACCATCATTGTGGAGGTGATGGTGATAGAGGTGCCACTGAGTAAATATGGTGCACAGTTCAAACTTTATTCTCTATTCTGTATCTGTGCCCCTTTATCTTCTTTCCTTTCATCTTGTCTTTCTTGTCTTTCTTTAACACCTATTGCCTCCCCCCAAAAACACACACAAAAAAAGTATATAACAATGATGATACAAAAAAATCTATGCTATCCTTCCTAGAGCTTTCCTCCCCTTATCTGTTTCTCCTGCTTTATGCTCATTTTCCTACTATATTTTCTTCTATCCACAAATGTCAAGTATTGGTCCCATTATAGAAAGGCTTACATGCCGCTCATACTGCTGCTGTGCTGATGCACTTGTGGTGTGCAAGGAAGAAGAGAATTTCAGAATAATAGAAAATGAACATATTTTGTGTGAGCATTGAAACATAAGTCTATTCATGTTGATGTCTGCTCCTGCTAGCCACTAATGCCAAATAGTGGCCCCATTACATAAATGCTTACACGCTGTGAAATAAAGCTGCTGCTGCTGTACTAGTGTACAAGTAAGAAGAGAATTCCAGAAGATTCCAAGTGAGAAAATGCCTGCTGTTTAAATGCCATGAAAAGTCATGACTCCAGTTCAGAGGAAGAATAATCACAAGAGAAACTGTTCATAAAAGTCACAAGTATTTCACCATACACTGATTCAAGCATGCACCTACAGTCTCAAATCTCCATACGTGTTCAAAGTGAGAAAATGACATGGTGACACCTGTTGCTGTTGTCCTGATGTTTACTGCTGCTGCTGATGTACAGTGTGTCAACTCGCTACTAGCTAGCTACTTGCTAAATGATCAAGCCATGAAAGGTAAGTATTTTTTTTTGTGGGGCTGGGGAGGGGGTCATCATTTCAACAAAAGTTTCATTAATGTTTTTGTCTTCTTTCCAGGTTTTCTGTTCACAACTGGGGTCACTAGCATCATCGTCACAATCATCATCTGGATCCAGAAATTCAGTTTGGATGCTGTCCTGTAGTGAACATGTTCCTTCCAACCATGGCTGCAGTATGATCATCCACAATTTTTTCATCAACATATAAATCTTTGGACAGCATGTCAGGCATAACCTCAACATCGCTGGAAAAATTAGATTAATTTGTGAGTCATTGTCAGACTCATGATCAGTATCATGTTCAACTACTGTGGGGATGGGGTGTGTGTGTGACATCAACTACACTCTGAATCATGTCTTCAGACTCCACAGCATTTTGGCAAAATGATAAGTCTGCACTGATTGAACTTGGAGCAATACTCATGCCATATCTAACTTCAATAATACCACCACCAATACCAGCAGGGACAACCGCATCTCCAAACATCGTTGAAGTGACTGACTACACTGTGAAAAACATGGAGACATCACTTTACTGGCATCAACCATGCACTTTTGCTGCATACTACCATGCCCATGGCCACTCTTACCACTGGCACCAGTGCCGTGGCCAGAAGCATCTTTGCATACACATCTCTTTGCAGGCATTTTTGGGGATTGCACAGAAAATTCACAACAAATTGAGATTTCTGAAATTTGGGGTGGATGGGAAGCCATAAAACAACAGCTGTGGCTTACAGATGCAGATTGGGCACTAGACAGATGTAAACACACAGACGCAGATTGCACACTATAAAGAGATGTAGCCGCACAGGCACAAAAACACCTTAACCAGTGGTCACACAAATCCAAAACTGGAAAAATAAATTAGACCTTTTTGCAGGGTGGGGGGGGGGCATTGCACTGCAGTAACAGTCTACTACCAAGATACCACAAAGCAGTACAAAATAACACAGATGGGTCACAGGTTCACTGTGCTGCAATTACTGCGTGGCACAATAAAATGTGTCTGACATGATGACACGTGTCGCACTCACATACTCACACACACACTACAGGTAATGCCCAGCAAATTGAAAACTTCAGTAATATAATCAAATCTTTTAAACAAACTGAAATTATGCACAGCTGCACCACAACAGTCAGCAAAAGAAATGCCAAAAATTACTGAAAATATCACTGGGTGTACATGAACACAGTTATACAATAAAAATGTAACCAAAACAGTTATAAAGACTGCCTTTCTCACAGTTAATCTACCTCCACCACAGATACGCTCCCCTTAAGCACACTTCTACAGTGTCTGTCAGTACACGGACTGAATGTTCTAAATTAACTTTCAAAATCCACACAAAAACAATAAACACTAGATGATATGAGCACAGAAGCATTTTCTACAGTCAATGTACTCAATTTTGAGCAAACAAAATGGCTCAAAAAGCCTTTTTGAATGTTTTTAAGAAGGTTTGAATCTCAGAGCTCTGACAGCAAACTGTCTTCATCTACCACTACACACACACACACTACACAGAACTGAGGCTGTGCAGAACAATCTAGAGCCCATGTGACCTGCAATCCCATGAATCACTGCAAAATTCACCTTAGAGCTCACAAACAAGACGAAGTAATGTGAAGTACATTGAAATCAATGTACTTTGCATTAAAATTGATGTAGAAGTGGTTGGGGAAAGGCGGAGTAATGTGAAGTCAGTGCTTTCAATGGACTTCGCGATCATAATTAGAAGGTGAAGCACTCCACTTCACTTTGTGGATTGCTACACAGATTCTGCCTTAATATGCAAATTGCTCAATGTAGTGGATTTTGGACAATTCGCCTGCCTCTACCGAAGACGCCGTCCTCTACACTCACAGCGACAACATTGCCTCAATTAACCTATTACTTATCAACTGCTTTGCAAAGCTCCAAGCCTGGTTTGCACAAGTGAAAATGGTACTAAACCTTCCAAAAACTCAACCTATGCTATTCAGGACCTGGCAAAATCATAACAAACTATCTCCAATACTCAGCATCAATGCTGGAAATGGCTCAAGCCTGGGAAAAGACCCTCTCATTCAAGTACCTAGGGATTCACCTTGACCCTTCCCTCTCTCTTTCGAAACTCATCTTCAGCAAACTACCATTCTTCTTTACCAGGAGTTGGATTCGCTCTATGGAGTGAAAATTCCTGACACCAGACAATAGCCTTGGAATTGCTCAAGCTAACCTTCTCCCCTCACTCGACTATGGTTTACTCATTGTTGACACAGCCAGTAAAACTGCACTACAAAACAAGCATCTTATACCACAATATTGCCAAATTTGCTTCCGGCAGCAGCCACAATGCCAACCACTGTACTGTGCTAAATAATTTAAACTGGCTACCCCTGAGTCTCAAAGCCAATTTAGCCTTTGCCTCCCCTTATCAACAAAACCTTGTGCACAGGCATCCCTCCTTACCCTGCTAGGCAGATTTCTCTTATCAGTCTCTTCACTTCCAGCTTAGCCTCCAACAACAACATTGTTGTCCCACTGTTTCATACCAATATGGATCAATGCTCCTTTTGTTATCGAGCTGCCTCCATATGGACTCAATAGCCCTATCATGAAAACCTCCACTTCCCCTACCATCACAAAGCTGCTGAAATACTATTACCTCTTATCTATTGTATGCCAATGCTTTTACTAGCCTTCCTCTCCTCATCCATGCTAGCTCTTTCATCATTCTGTTTGTATTTTTTAACCTTCCTGCAAGTTAATGTACACAGTCCCCACTGTAAACGACAGTACAGCCTGTTCACCTTTGTAAAACTGATGCAATATAAATGAATATTGTATATAATGTTTTATCTGAACTATTACCTGCGCCTACGCACCCGGGTCATACCTGAAAAAGGTATACATGCCAGTGCACCACCCAGCTAACAAAGTTAAATAAATAAATAAATAATATCAACAGGAATTTGGCACTGGTAACTTTTTATTTATTTATTAATTCATTTATTTATTTAGTTTATTTCAAATTTGGTAATCACAAAAGGCACACAGAGCTGAGGCTCAGTTCCAGGCGTAACCTGGATTAAAAGGAAAAACAAGAACATACAAAGGAATTACATAATGACAGTAATCAAGTGCAGTATACAGGCAAAACAAAGTTACACAAGGTGATATAAACCTTAATGCAGTTGTTTCATACCATTTAGAGACAAGGAGGCTTAGGAGGTTGAGGGACAGCACCAGTGAGCAACAGGACTGAGTCTGAGATAACACTTAAGGACAGGGACCGAGAGGGTTAGACAAATGGTAGAAAATAGTTGGTTCCAAAGGAAGGGGAGGCAGTAGGAGAAGGCAGACTGACAGACTGTTGAGTGGGGATGGGGAAGGGAGAAGGAGTGGGATTCCCTGGAGCACAGTGGGTAGGCGGTAGAGATGGCAGAGGTTAGGAGATAGGAGAGGTATGACAGAATGTTCTCAAACCAAGTACTTAGTGATGAAAGCTAAGCAGTGGGCCTGCTGATGATGGGATAAGGGTGTGATAGACAGAGAGGAGTAAAGAGAGCAGTGATGAGTGTGAAAAGTAGAGCTGATGGTGAAGCAATAAAAAGCATTTAAGAGGGCATCCAGTCTGGCAGGGGATAAGGCAGGAGTGGTGCCATAGACTGTCTCCACATAGTCAAATACAGGAAGAATTATTTTTGTTGCCAACTCATGGTGAACAGGGAGGAAAAGGCAGTCTTTGTTTCAATACAATGATCCCAGTGTAAGGCAAAGTTTGGAGTGGATGGCATCAATATGGTCCGAGAAGTTATCCAACCAAACCCCTAGTTGAAGGCGGGGACCACATCAAGGTGGGTGCCATCTGGGATGGTGAACACTGGAGCCATTGAAAGCCTTGCTATTTTTGTCTGTTGCTGATGGTCATCGAGACTTTTTTTAGTATTTACCCTAAGTTGGTTAGAATGGTACCAGATCGGCATGATATTAAAGTCTTCCTGGAGAGGAGCCTCCACATCTGAGGTTGATGCAGATAGACATGTCATCCACGTACTGTACATGTGGATGTGAGAGTTTGTGCATACATAGGGAAGGTCACTAATGAAGAGAAAGAAGAGGATTAAGCCAAGAATGGAACCTTGGGGGACCCTGGTAAGGATAGGGAGAGGGGAAGATTGGACATTCCCCACCTGTACAGACTGCTGCCTATTCATGAGGTATGAACTGAACCATTTTACAACTGAAGCCACCAAGCCAGCTTAATTTGAAGGCATGAGTGGGACACAGAATCAAAGACCTTGGCCAAATCAATGAATATGGCAGCAGTGTTGTGACTCTGATCCATCCCAGAGAGCATGGAGTCAGTGACCCATAATAAGGAGGAGTTTGTGGCATGACACTTCCTAAAGCTGGCTTGGACAGGGGAGAGAATATTGGTAGAGGTAAGGAACTCAGTGAGTCTGTAGTGGGTGATGGAATCCTGGAGTTTAGCTAGAGAGGGAAGGAGAGATATAGGCTGGTAGTTACTAGGGGAGGAGGGGTCTCCACTGTTATAAAGTGGCAGAACTTTGGCAGCTTTTCAGGCCAATGGAGACATACAAGAGGAGAAGTAGAGGTTCAGGAGGTGCAAGAGGGAAAGGACAATGACTGGGCTGGAGATACGGAGGAGCTTGGGATCTACACCATCAGGGTTGGTTTTGGCAGGGTTTGGAGACTTTAGTGCACTGTGGACTTCCTGAGGGGAGATGGTGAGAAGTGTTAGCCACCAGGTGAGAAGGGTTGGGGAGGATCAATAGGGGCAGGAGAAGGGTGGTCAGGAAGAGTACAGATTGTGAAAAATTTATTGAAGATAGCCATGACAGAGGATGAATGCGAGACCGATGAGCCATCCACTTTGAGGTTGGTGGTGGTGGGGTCTATGAGAGAGTAGATGACTTTCCAGTATTTTGAAGGTGAGTTGTAATTAGTATGAAGGTGGTCTTTGAAATATTTGGCCTTAGTCATGTGGACAGCCTTAGTGCATGAGTTCCTTAGTGATCTGTACACTTGGTCAACTGACAATGGCTGGGAGGATTTAAAGTGAGCCCAGGCACGATCCCATGATTTACACAAGGCTATAAGGTTGACTGTAATCCAGGGGTGATGAAAGCATTTGACACTGGCTATTTTGAGGGTGACATGAGAGTTCCAGACACATGAGAGAGTGCTTGTGAATTGGCCTAGGTCTGTACTGATGTAATGGGCTGAAAAAACAGGGAACCAGTTGGAGTCAGTGAGGTCTTGTAGCAGGATGTTTGTATCAAGTACCCTGAGAGATCAGTACCAGATGTGTATGGGGATGACTGGGGGACCTGTACCTTCCTGACACAATAGATCAGCATCCTGAAGGATGCCTGCAGCAATGATATAGTGATAGTGAGAAGAAAGTACCCAGTCCAGAAGGGAATGGTTAAGGGAGTGTGGGTTGATTTGGGTGGATTCAGTTAATAACTGGTTAAAGTTCAGTGATTCAATTTTGTGTAGGGTAGGCTTGGAGATATGGGAAAGCTAATTTAAATTGAAATCCAATAAGGAGGATGAGCTCGCCGGAGGTGGCATGGGTGGCAATCAATGCGAAGCAGGTGACCAGGCAAGCTGGAGAAAGCCTACGGGAAGTGTATAATGCTCCGCCAAAAATTGGGAGAGTGGATGGGAGGGTTAGCTTAGCAATAAAGAGTTCATGTGAAGAGAGGAGAGTTTCATAGAGAGAGAGATGGAGCAGGAAAGGGATTGTTGAACATACAGTACTACTACCCAACTGCATTTGCCTCTGTCTTGGTGGAAGAGATGGAAATCGGGAAGAGCGAGGCAGAAGTTAGGGACGTTGGAGGACAGGCAGGTTTTGGTAATGCACAGAATGATGGGGGAATGCAGGGTGATCCAGACTAAGTGCATTCAGTTTGGGGAAGATGCTCCTGAAATTCAGATGGAAGAGGCAGAAGCATTTTGGAAAAGCAGATAGGAGGAGGGGGAAGGTAGGTTGGGGTTGGGTTCAACGTCAATGGAGAGAACCTTGAGGAGCCATACAGTTACTCTGAGCAATGGACCCAGCATAGGAGACAAGAGTATGAATAGCTACTTTGGTCCCACTTCTGGAACCAACCATAACAGGATACCTAACAGGCCCAGGGTTTATTTGCCTGAAAAAGGTATAATATTTGTTCTCATGGTGTACATGGAGGATATTTTCAAACACCCACATGGGTTTGCCACAGCACACATACAACAATATATTACATGTAGATCTGCTTTTGCCATTTATGTGTTATGTAAATTTCTATATGTGGGATGTACTATGCTTCCTTTGAAGGTGTGTATACAGAAACACATGTGAGTCATTTGTAATTAGGCACAGGAGCAATATTCTGGTGTGGGTAAATTTATGAGCTTAGAAACAGAGGGTTAGATTTTCAAAGCCCTCCAAACTCCTGTAGCTGAGAAAAAAAACAAGTGCCAATGGGTCTCCACTCGTGGATCTGCAGTTTTCCCCACAGCTATGATATTCTCATAAGTGGAGCCAGTTTGTGACTGGCTCCACTATTTATGGCAGCTTGTGGCAGTTTTTTGGCACAGCTGTGAGGTACAACTACGTCTGGTGGGACCATGCATAATATCCCCTGCAGTTGCAATGGCTGAAAATACAAATCTTCACAGGTGCAGAGATTTTGACCTGCGGCTGGGGCTGTGGGTCAGTACTTAGTCCTGACCCCTTTGAAAATGCATGCCAATGAGTCTAGTATCAAGGGGCAGTGACTGTACTCACCTTCTCTTGCAGAGAAAACCTTACTGGATTTTCACATTACAGGCTTAGAGGTACAACAGGATTAAATGATGAATTAGACTTCACACCCTTCTTTTAGCCATTACATGGTTGTATAACTGTGATAAACTAAGTAGAATCTGTCATTTTGTTTTAATTGCATTTATGTTTTAATGTATTTTAGGTTTGATACCAACAATTTGTTTTCTGTGCTAGATAACACACAGATGTGAACATTTAAGCCTCGGATGAACCGATTATCATTTACAAAAACCAAGGAAGATTTGGCACTTTGGGAGGGGGACTAAAATGTTCGCAATGTGATTAAAATCATCAAATGAATAAAAATTAAGTTGAAAACAAAGCCATTACTAATAATGTGTATTAATACAAAAATTCAAAAACAGTTGAAACATATGTTTTAATAAAATGATTTAAAACTGTCATGTAAATTTATGTATCAATGCAAAATACTCCCTATTTTTGACTAGGCTGATATTATTTATATTTCTGCTCCCAAGTCCACCTTAACAAGACTGCCCCCCCCCACATTACTTCTGTTGATTTGACATTAACAGTCTGCCACACACTCATCACTGTTCTTTGTAACCCCCTATGCTTCCCCTCCCCTAATGCCAGATGCCTTGCCCACTGTGCCTCCTTTATCTCCAAATTCTGGCTTGGCTGCCTCCTCTCTTACCTTATCTGTCTCCTCCACCCACTATTTCTTATTACCTTCACAACTCTTGCTGTCACTGTCTTGCTTGCCCTCACCCCCCCCCCAATGAAATAATCTGCTGGGTAAGCTGAATTCTCATTCTACTTCAATAAATTATTGGGCTCCCTCCTTCCTTCCATTTGTTCTGATCCTTCCCGTCATGCACTGAAATCTCTCCACTACTGACTTCTGCAATTGGCCCTGACACTGAGTCCTGGACTTTGTCAGATGTCCTCAACCCTTCGATGTTATTAGTATTGCCCGCCTTCCCCAGTTTTCTTCCCTTACCCTGTCCCTACTTAGTATTGCATTTTTGTACAGTACATATTGTTCATAATGTTCTTCATCTGCATGTTTATTGTATTGCAAATTTCTTGCTCCAAAGCATTGCCTGTGAATTGTTCATTTTAGTTGTAATAATTTGCATTTTGTTGAATATTCAGAACATTATATTTTGTAATTGCATTGTACTCTCCCCTTCCTCCTCCCCTCAGAACACATCTGGTAACAAGCTACCCCCAGCTCAATATGACTCCTGGCCAAAACTTTGAAAAAAATAAATAGTATAAACACTGTCTATCAATACAAAAATAAAATAGTATTGACACTATATATGTTACATTCCTGCCAGGGGCTTAGTACATAGCACACTCACCTCTGGGGCTAGAAGATCAGAAGATTGTGGGATCGAGACCCACACTAGCAACTTGGGGTAATACCCATAACTGACAGTGCAGTGCAGTGCAGTATGAGAGGGGTGTTGCACTGTTTAGGTGCTGTCCTTTGGATGAGTGGTTAAACTGACGCTCCCTTCTGCCCATCTCTTATCACTGTCCTGGTGGAAGTGAAAGATCCCATGGCATGATAATTCCAGAGCTAATAGTTTCAATAGATAATGGATTCAATTTTCAAATGGGCCATTAGATCAATGCAAGCTGCTACAAAAGGCAGCTTGCTTTGAAGCCCAGTGCACCAGAGACACTGCACCAGATTTTGGTACAAGAGTGGTCCCGACACCAATGTCCTCAAGAATGCTGCAAGTGCTCCCATGCACCATACAGGCAGTGCAAGTGAGGGAAATGACAGAGGCTACCATCAGCCCCAGCATGAGGAAAGCCATCCTCAGGGGCTCTAGCTCAGAGGGATTGGGTTCACACAGTACTGTGCAGCTCTGGGTATTGCAGTGTACCACCATATCCCCAGGAGCATGGGCATATACCAGTTTGCATGGGTAGGTGTAGTGTCGGTGAGAGGTACAGTAGGCTGCCAACATCAAGAATAACAGCAGTACTTGTTCCATTACATATAACTCTATCCATATTGACTACAAGGCTACTGTCAATACCATATGAAGAACCATATCCAATGTCTGTGACAACAGATGTTGCATGTTCCTCCAACTGGGACAGTCGAAACGGAGGTCTGCAGTGCTTACAGTTCCAAACACAGGTCACCAGTAGGATGCTTACTAAAGCTGAAGCAGGTGCCACAGTAGTGCTTACCCCATGCCATATGCATGTCACTCACACAATGGCCGCTATGCATGATTGTGATGGAGGAATGAGCCAGATTGTGCTGTCTCATAGTGTGTTGAGGGCAGCTGGGCCCAGCACCCACAACCCATACTGCTGTTGGCACCCAGCAGGGGCACGGGCAGGGGTGTGGCACAGCAGTATCATGCCAGACCCACCACCACTCACAGACAGTACCTGCAGGGTCTATGTACCCACGAATGGTGGGAGGGAACCCTGACAGTGAGTGGTCAGTGTCAGGATTGGCACCATGCTTCACTGCATGTACCCCCATATGCCACTGCAGGACATCCTGTGCTGTAGGGTCTCTCCAGTTGTCCAACTGTTCCAAGTGGTGGTGGTGTTTAGGGACAGTTAGACCATCTCTGGCTGGTCTAGACCCCAGAATGACCTGCAATCTTTTAAACATCTGAAACTTCCAACTAAGGGGATGCAGCATCTCCAGTGTGGTGCACAGCCCCATCTGCCATGGCACCACTGTGCATCCACCATAAGGAGAGCTCAAGCTGCACAGGTGCAGGTAGCCCCCCCATTGGACACTGGCCCCATTCAAAACCAAAGAATGACACAAGGTGTGTCGCAGTGAGCCCCTTGCATCATACCTTTTTAATGTAAACATCTTGTGTCATTACCAGCGCTTTGAAAATCATGCCAAAAGTTCATTAAAATGTAATAAAGTTGGAACTGTTAGGGCTAGAGACAAGGGGCCAGATTTTCAAAGCGTGGTGCAGGGCTTGTGTCAAGACTTGTGCCATGATACTTATGTTCTGGCTGTGAACTGAACCCCTTTGCCACAGCTGCACATGATTTTACAATCTCTGGCGCAGTTGAAACTAGTTTCCATGTTTTACAGCAGCTTGCACCAAATATCTGGTGCAAGCTCTGTAAAAAAGACCCCCAGGATTGCAACAAGCTAGCCCACAAAAAGTTGAACTAACTTGCGGCACTTGGCACACAGGACAGAAAATCCCGATCACCAGCCAGTAGAATGTTTCAAGCCCAGTGAGCCATTTCTTCAGCACACCTGCAGCTTGTGGCATTCTCACCCATTCGAAAATCAATTCCAGTGTTTTTAAATAGAAGATTGGAGTTAGCTAAGTAGATGAACCAATAGGATAATTCTACAATGACCATATATTGTTAAAGAAAAACATAAAAATATTTCATATCAATATAAAAAAAATTCATAAAATGGTTCACTAATTTTTTTAAAGTCCTATCATTTTTAACAACAGATTGCATCAACATGTATAGACGTGTAGAGGCACAAGAGAGCTATATCATTATGATACATGTTGATCAGACTTCAAGCTTTCATTTAAAACAACTTAAGTTTTTATGGTTAACAGCTGAAATGTTACAACTTTCAAAATATTTAATTTCAAGAATTAAAAATATCATAAAAAAAATTGTGGGAAGTGGTCAGAAGACTATAGTGGTTGTTCTGTCTAAGAATAAACACTTTATTTTCTAGTTTTTCTAAGCATTACCATGGATCCATAGTTCATGGCTTATAAATCTTTAGAATTAAATTAGATACTTTTCTGATAACAGAGATTCTTTGCTTCAGTATATGTTTCATCTTGTTGCTTGGTGGTCATCGTCCTCCTTTCTTTCCACATCGCCATCTTGGTTTTAATTATTATATAGGCACATGCATATTCATTTTGTTTTAATGTAAATCATGGATCAGTTGTCTGCAGTTTATAGATTTACATATACTTCCCACAATGCTTTGCATCATTTGGGTATGTAAAATTTTGTATTTCTTTGAAACCTGCCTTCATAGCCAATTTCTTTCAGGGTGCTTTGCATCATTTGGGTATGTGAAATTTAATATTTCTTTGAAACCTGATGTCATAGCCAATTTCCTTTCAGGGTAACCTTTGCCTCAGTGCTTTTCTTCAAGGTTCTTTGTCTTTTAGATTATTTTTCTATTTTCGGTTCACCATAATTCAAACTCATTATACCATCATAGGTGTGTTCCCTCCTTCTCCTGGGCTAAGATGGAAATAAGGTGCACTGATGAGTCTGTTTATTCTGTCTTCAGCCTTTGCAGATTGAGTAAGTGGCCATATGGCATCATACACTCATGCTTAAATCAGAACCAGTCCAATTTTTTCAGGGTGATTTCCATATACTTCCCATAGTGCCTTGCATTATTTAGGTTTGTGTGATTTTGTAATTCTTTGAAACCTGGCTTTATTGTCAATGCCCTTTCCGAATAACCCATGCCTCATTCCATTTTGTGCTGAGGATCTGTGGGTATGTGCAATTATGGATTACTACTGTATATTATCATGTATCTGCATAGCATATCCCTCCACTATAAACAGTGACCATCTACATTACTCTCTGGTTTTTACCTGTCTGATAACTGGCTAGCCACCTTTTGTACTGTATATATTGCAGACTCCATATTGTGCTTCGTTCTCTCTGAGTTTTCCATGTAGCACAGTGACAAAGGCCTTGCTGAATTTCAGATTGACTACAATGAAAAGCTGACCTCTATCTACCCCCCCCCCCCCACTTATCTCCCCTCTACAGGGCTTAAAGTGGGCCAGGTCTTGGGGGTCCCAGACCCAGTAGAAACATTTGGAGGGATTTGAGGGAGGTCTCACATGGTCTCAAATCAGGGCCCTTACTCCATGTTTGTTTCCTCTTACCATGACTTCAAACATAGCAGTATGACCCTTAGTTCTTTTGACCCTCAATTTCCTACAGTATCTTCATGTTTTGTGCCTGCACATTGACTTATGATTGAAAAATTGGATAATAATGAAAATGCAAATTCCACAATACTGTATGAAGGAAAAAAGAACTTCCGCAGTAGTAGTTCATGCATATTTTTATAGTTATGACCCTTAGAGACCCGGCAGTTTTTTCTGCACACTTTATGCACTGTCTCTCCATTTCCCAAGATACCTATTCAAAGAAGGCAATCAGGTTTGTTTGGTATAATCTGCATTTTGTGAAACCATACTGTGTGCTAAAGAACAGCCCATTTTCTTCCATGTTCTGAACCACAACATCATTTGTATTTAACTCAAGCAGTTTACTAAGCACCAAATTAAGGCTACCAGGCCTGTTGTTTCCTGGATCTGACCTTGTCCCTCATTTTGAATAGAGGGATAACATTGGCTGTTTTGGAGTCCTCTTGTCTCCCATTTTGAATAGAGGCATGATACTGGCTGTTTTGGAGTCCTCTGGCAATATCCCTGTCATGAAAGATATCAGTAAGGGACACAGACAGAACCTCTTTTAACACTGCTATTACCTTTGTATAACATCCAGACCCTGGAATTTTCCCAAATTCACCCCCCCCCCCCACAACTTTGTATTTCTACCCAGAATTGTCCATGTCCTCTGTCTTCCTTTCTAATTATTGATACAAAGTTATTCATTACCTCTGCTTTGCCCCCTGACTTGCTTAATTCTTCCTTCTTCTCTGCAATCCTCAGTGGTCCCACCTTGCTCCTAACTCTCATTTTGCTCTATATGTATTGAAAAAAGGTTTTATCACACCCATTCATCACTTATGCAGTTTTTTTTTTCCCAGACCAGAACTGACATGGGCAATCTTGGCCCTGCTTTGCGTGCAACTCTTATGTCATATACTCTACTTTTATCATGTTGTCACCAGCATCATTGCACTTGTCAGATGCTCTCATTTCATTTTGCCCTGACTTTTTTTGAACAGCCATGGTTATCACCACCTGGTCCTGATGCCCTTGTTGCACATTGGGAAACATCTAGTCAGTGCTTCCACTGCATTTTGTTTCAGTCCCTCCCACTTGGCATTAGCACTCCCACTTTGTGGTATATTTATCAAATTAATAATACTATCTCTTTCAGAGTTTCAACATTAGATCTCTTGAAGTTAAGCTCCTTGGCCTTATTTTAGGTAAAGTAGTTTGCCCAATCAGCTCAAAGTCACTTCTGTTATGGCCACCATTACCCACTGGCTCTCCTACCTTTACTGTTTTGACCATGGAATCCCCACTGCTCAGTTGCATATCAAGACAGAATTGCATTCCCTCTTTTCTTATGCCTGACATGTTGAAGAAGAAAAAGATGATGACTTGACAATAAATTAATTCCTGATATTGCATGTATACTATTCTCCACCTGATCAATATATATATATATATATATATATATATATATATATATACTATGCAAACAACTTTGTTAATGCATCAGTTAGGGTTCTTCTACAGTGAAAAAAGTGAGGAAATTCAATTTAAGGGTTCCCACCTTGCACCCCACTCCATCCCATCCCCACCAACAGGCATTGGGTGTATTGGGGTCATCGCCCCTGAGCTGAGATATTTGTGTTTTTCAGATCGGAAATTAAAAAACAAGATGGCGGACCTCACGATCAAAGAATTTTGAAAATTCTAGGGGGCAAAGATTCTTGAACCACGAGGCTGTAAATTCTTTGATCGCCAGGTGGGACAAGATGGCTAGAACCCCATTCTTTGTTCGCAAAACATACATATAAATTTTCCCATTGACTTATAATGGGAACTTAAAAGTGGCATAACTTTTGAATGCTTTAATATTTGTTCACCAAATGAAAAGCGGCATGTTTGGCCACCAAAGCACTTTCAAACAAGCCATCTTGCAGAGTAGCACACCAGACAACGGCTGTGCAGGGCCACATCCAAAATCCCCAAAGCTGCCGCCAAAAATGGATAATTTTGCATTTTTCAACATTTTCGTACATGAAGATCATAAGTCTGACTGAAACAAAATTTGGCAAATCAAGAGATCTATCATGCCCCACTGTGCATTCCAAATTTCAGGCAAATCTGTTTAACAGGTCCAAAGTTATTAACATGCAAACTTTTGACTTTAGTATGTAAGTGACCGCTGAACCTAACTATAGTGGCGCTGACTGCCTACTATAATATATATATATATATATATATATATATATAGATAACCCACTCTAAGATGTGTGGTCATGCTCTGACTCTGATATATGCACACCTTGGTGTGCATTGTCACTGCGACCTCGTGCGTCAACCACCTAAGGCGTGCGTATATCAGAGTGAGACCACTCACTCTGGAGTGAGTTATCTATCTTATAAAATGGCAAAATTGTTTTGGAGGGGGTTGAAACTGCAGGTGTGTGATCGCGCTCTGATATAAGCACAGTCATATGATGTGTTTTAACCAACCAGCAGAGATAATTTTTCCTGCTTTTATATATATATATATATATATATATATTTATGTGTATTTATTTGAAAATTGGTAACTGGGAAAGGCAAACTGATCCAAGGCTCATTTCCAGGTGTGACTGGGGGGGCAAGAGAAACAGTGTAGCACAACACAGTTACAATTCTTTGTACAAAGTAAAGTGCAGTCACAGTTCAATATGGAATACTAAACACTAAGCAGTAACATATCTTGGTGCCAAATAAAGTGCAGTCACAGTGCATCATGGAACACCTACACAAGTGCAAATAAAACTGCAGCAAGGCACAGCATGCAAAAAACAAATATTGTGTTATAAGAGAGACCTGCTTGGTGGTATGAACCTCCCCTTGCAGGGGGACAGAAGTGAAGCGGTAGAGAGTAAATGGAACCAGGAAGCAGGTTAAGGGAGATTCAGGTGGAGGCCCAACAAATGGATGGTCAGGGGCTCCAAGCTGTGGAGGTGTCAGGTGGCTAGATAACATGTGTAGGTGGGGGAGTTTCAAATGATGCCAGAGGGAGCCAGGGAGGTTGAGAGGTAGATGGAGGAGGATAGCAGATTCCATAGTGTGGAAAGTCAATAGAAGAAGCCAGATTGCACAGCATAGGAGTGGTGGTGAGGAGTGGTGAAAGTTTCATGACCCATGGAGTGGAGGGAGCATGAGAAAGGGGGAACTGGACAAAGGATGAGGAGTAATATGGGGGAAGGGATCCAAACCAGTATTTGGAAATGAAGGATGTGGTACAGTGAGACTTGCAACATGAGGGTAGGAGGAGGATGGATAGGGAGGAGTAGAGGGAGCAGTTAAGAAGTAGGTTGACATTCCGTATGAGAACAATAGGCTAAATTGTTGTTGCCCTATTAATTCAATTTGACAATTCTAAGTCCTGTTCTACTATGCTATCTGGCAGTCTGTAACATAGAGTAGTACTGGGAAGAAAACATAACCTGCTCCTAGGAAAGCTGATGCTGCACCACAAATACAGATATGGTGGAGGAAAGGGCTCTGCACCCAGCTGACCATCCATAACAACTGGCAAAAAGCAAACTAGACTCCAAATAGCACGGAAATGAGATTTTTTAAGGTGCATACAGAGCTGAAAAGTGCCAAATGTTAATAAAACAGGAACACAGATTAGTACATCACTCAGCAAAATGCCTGATATGTTTTGCGTCACAAGTGCCTCTACATACAGAAACCCCAGAAAGTATTTTTACTTTCGGTGGATCCAAATTCTAGCCACATGGTTTCTGTAGGGCTCCCAATCTACCTCCTTCCCTCCTTTGCACTTGTTCCATTTCCTTTCTAGACATAAAAATAAATCTCTCCTCCCTTCTGACCCTCATGATCATAACAGATTATACTATGTCCTTCCTTCCTGGCATGCTAGCAAGTTCTCTCTTTCCTTCAGAACCTCATGAGTCCCACTACACCACAGCTTGCCTCAAGCTAATTTTGTCCCTGTATAGAACTGTGATGTGACTGATACATGAAATACATTGTGCAATGATGGTGCCCCAACCTCATGAATGACCTAAACAAACTGGAGTCAGTGTAGAAGAGGATGACCAAGAGGATACATGGCTATCAGTGTAGAGCATATAAACAGACGCTGGAGAGATACAACATGTGCTCTGTGGAGGCCAGGAAGGAGAAAGGGCATGATAACAATGTTTAAATACATGCAATGAATAAAACAAAGTGGCCACTTGCAAGCTGTTCACAGAGAGTGGCAAAAGTAATACCAGGATGAAGTGGAGAAAATTTGTATAGGGGTAGGTTTAAAACAGATATTAAAAGTGTAATGGAGACTGTTAGGATGCAATGCAGCATAATAGATTTTTTTATTATTATTATTGGTGCTGGCATCCCCTAACCCCACGAACGGGCTTGCCAGGCTCCCAGGAACCTTCCTCTTCATACTCGAGAATCCCCCCCCCCTGAGAGGGGCCAGTGGTAGTGGAACTAACATGGCCAGAGGAGCCGGCCCAGTGGCACTGAGGACTGAGGCGCTGGACACCACACCTCGCGCCAGGCCAGCGACCCGGGTTCGGGAATGAGCCCTGGCCACTGGGGGTTGGTAGGGGGTGGAAGAGATTGAGCATCCACAGGACTGCTCTCTCTGCCTGGGGAGGGCTGGCGTGAAACGATCACTCCTGGAGAGACCTCTGGTGGCTCTTGGGGATGCCCAGCATGGTGACGTGAGTGCATGGGGGCGGAGTTTGCGTATGTGAGCTCCACAGGGGAAAACAAGAAAAAAGGAAAATGCCCAGCCTTGGTAGGCGACGATGGGGTCCGGGAGCTACCCCCCCATGCCCAGCAGTCGTGTATGCTGGCTGACCTCAGATCTCTAATGGTCCATCAATGTCCTCATGCAGGGTGGCAAAGGTGAGGTGTTTATGCCTGGAACTTGTGGAAGAGTCCCTGACCAAGTGTCAGGACTGAGTCTCAGATGTGGCGGGATGGAGGTAAGCTGTGTGCCCCCATCAGAGAGAGTCCAGGGCTGAAAGAGGCAGATAAAGAAAGTTAAAAAAAAGTGGCCAGATGGGAGGCATCAGAGCCAGCTCATCAGTGGGGGCTGGCATTTTTCTTGTTATAGTTCCCTCAGGTGCGGGGACGTGTAATGATGGCCTGCGTCCACCCTACCCCCCCGTGCATACTGGAGCCGACCACTTGTGGTACTCCTGGCCTCTGCTGGGGGTCCATAGTGCACTGGACACTCTACCTCACCTCCCCCTGGAGTAGGAGAGCATCCCAGTGGATGTTGCATCCTACTCCCCCCAGCCGGCCATCCGACTCTCAGATCCATTCCCAAACCTGGGTCATCGACATCACAGACGGTAGCCATGCCTCTGTGCCAGCGGGCCAGTGTAATAGATTCTTGCATGACAAAAGGGGTTAACTGTGATTGAAACTCCATTGTTTCTTGCAATAACTATACAATTCTGCTGTATTCTGCACTGCAGCCTGGCAGGTTCCACAGTACTTCTTCACTGAGCGTTTAGTGGTAAAGTGGATTAGGCTGCCTAGAGATGTGGTGAGTAGAGAAATATTAGAGGGATTTATGAAGGGATGGGACAGACATAAAGAGCTGTTTAGTGGAGCTTGGGATAACAGAGCTGTGAGGAGAATGGTTATGGACCCCTGCCGTGCATATACAAGAGCACATCATAGGGCAGACTAGATAGACTGTGAGGCTTCTTCTGCCAGCAGCTTTCTATGTTTCTATGAAGTTTACCAACCAGTTCATCCATGTTGTTTTTTGTGCTCCACACATTCACCATCATGTAAAGAAGATCTGTGTTTCTCAGCCTGTCACTTACATCTGACCTTTTTCCTCTGTGCCTGAATGGGCATGGATGTTTTACCCCTACATACACCTTTACTAGTTTTAAGCTTTTCCCACCACTCTATCATTTGTGCTAGTACCCTGCCCCAGCTTGGCTCAGGTAAAGATTTGGGCTGGGAGAACTCAGTGAAGTTTTGACCCTTATTAAATAGGAACTCGATCACAGTGGGGTTCTGATTAGTCCTAATTAGTTATGGTCGGTTCTGATTATTTATAAATATTTGAATAAATGTGATAAAATGAATAAAAAGGAGCGAAATTCTGTAATATTTAACACAGAGGCACAAAGAGAATAATTTAATTAATTATTTGTACACAAAATAAAGTACAACTGCTAAAGCAAAGCAGTCATTAGCTCCTTTATGGCCTTTGCTTGGGCTAGTGAATGCCTGGAGAGAGAGAGAGAGAGAGAGAGATATGCAAGTACATACTACCTAACAATACCAAGCAGCTAAGCTATATATTTTGTATTGATGCTGAGTTTATTCTTTTGCTAGCTGTTCCATAGGAGACATTCCAAAGTACTCAGCACTCCAAGACAATAGTAGCCATGAAAAACAGCACAATTGCAAATTAATGAAAATAAATATTTTATTCAGGCTTGTAAGAAGCACAAGTGCTCGTCCTCATCGCCTCTGGAACCACCTTCATCAGGGGGTGTTACTACATGAAAAGTAATGTTCCACGTTATACTACCCCACTTGATGAAGAACAGGTGTACATAATAAAATATAAACACATCACATTAATCTAAATTAATTTCAAACAGTTCTTCCAACAACTTGTATTTCCAGTGGAGACCAGGCCATAAAATGTCCAATGATCAAATGAGCAGCAGTAAAAGCCCACTCACCCTACCCATAAGATGCAGCTGCATTGCATGCCCTAGTGTACTATAGTATGGTACACCACCTTGTCCAACAGGTGGTATTGTGTTCTACTACTTTTTCTACTCAGCAACATCTTTTAAACAAGAAACAAAGGATATCTTATTGACCACCACCCAGGCAGTGACAACTGTCAAATACAGTCAATAGTAAAATAAACAGTGTGCCACTGCTGTGTGCACCTGATGATACACACAACACAGCCTTACTAATACAACCTTCCTAATTCCAAGCAAAAATTGCTGCCAATGCCAAGTACTACAACAAAATATAATTTTGGGCAGGGGACTCACACACATATTTTTGGGGATTGCACACATCTTCAGTCTTATTGGATGGTGGTTGCAGCTGCGACGGGCCAGATTTTGGGAACGGTTGTTCTCTCTCACTTTCAAGTCTGGATTTTGGGGTTACCCCCATTGGGGATACGGGGCAAAGGGGCCAAGTATTTATTCAACATTCTGGTTGCAGTTGCTCTTAAAGTGATTGCACAGCTGTGGCTGACTCAGACTGCTCCATCAGAGGATTTATGGCTTAGAAATTGTCATAGAATTTTAGTCATGGAGCAGGTGACTGCCTTTTTATGCTTACAAGGTGAGCAGTTTCAAGGTCGTTGGCTTCCTTTTTTCCATTTTCTGTCAGATGAGGAGGGTAGGAATGTTCTTGAGCTCCTGGCTCACTTCCGTTAGGCTTATCATTCCTCAGCCTATGGTTTCTTGTTTATTGAGCATATGTGGGATTGCTCTATGTTTTACATTATACACCTGGGACACTTCTTTTTGCTGTTTTCAGGGACAATTTGTACTTTTATTTTTAATTTTGGTTGATCTGTTTGCTTTACTTATTTCTCAAGTATTATATCTTTAGTATTGATGTTCATTTGCATATTGTATAGCTGCTTCTATTGTATGGTTTAAATTATTTTGGGCCTTGTATGTTGACTGTTTTTGCTTCTTGTTTAAACTGAAAATAAAAATGTTGATAATAAAAAAATAATATAATCTTGGTCCAGTCAGTCAATGTAACCAAGATGTAATATTATATCATACTACAAACAGTGAAATAATGAATGAATGAATGAATGGTAACATTTTTCTCTGTAAAATAATTGCAGCCAAATATGATTATGAAGGGATGTGAAAAATGTATTATCCAAAGAAGTGCATTCAGGCTTCATCTAAGCCATCTGTTGTAAGAAAACAGTAACTATAGCATTAGCAGCATACTTCAGTACAGTCAAGTGGTAAAATAATATTGTATGCATCTGCTGACTAGTACTTGTAAAAATAATACTTTATACATTTGGTGACAAGTAGTAGTAGTAGGCAGCAGTGCCTTACCATCCAGATACTGACAACAACAAAAATGGAAAGGAACCTGGGGGTTATTATATCAGATGACATAAAGGTGGGCAAGCAATGTGAGAAGGCAGTAAGGAAGGCTAGGGGGATACTGGGATGCATAGGGAGAGGCATCAACAGTAGAAAACAGGAAGTTGTTATCCCTCTGTACAGACAGTTGGTGAGTCCCCATCTGGAGTACTGTGTGCAGTTCTGGAGACCCCATCTCTGCAAAGACATAGTCAGAGTGGAAGCTGTCCAGAGGAGGGCAACCAAAATGGTGCAGGGTCTGCATCAGAAGACATATGAAGAGAGACTAAAGGAGCTTAATATGTATACCCTTGAGGAAAGAATGGAGAAGGGGGACATGATAGAAACTTTCAAATACCTCAAGGGAATCAGTAATGTCCAGAAAAAGAGATGTGCAAGAACAAGGGGCACAATTTGAAGATAGAGAGGGGACGTCTGAGAGGTGATGTGAGGAAGTATTTTTTCACAGATAGGGTTGTGGATGCATGGAATAGCCTTCCTGAGGAGGTCATGGAGTCAAGAACAGTGGGGGAATTCAAGAATGCATAGGATAGACATAAGGTGTATTTGTGGGGGGTAGGAGGAAGTAGGCTGTTAGTTAACTAGGATCTGTAGCTTATCCATCAGATAGGAAAATGGACAGACTAGGTGGGCCAAGTGGTCCTTATCTGCCATCAAATTCTATGTTTCTATGTTTATATTAATAGTACTGTACTATCAAGTAAGTTTGGGACATGAAAGCAGTTGCTATATTATATGGACTCTGGACTTACTGTTGTTGTTGTTTATTATTATTATTATCATTATTTTATTTATCTGTGTTCACAGTGTTCATTCAAGTAATTATTCCCTGGCCTGTCCAGGCCTGATTTGTTTCCACTATGTCATGCATGCTGCATGTATTAATAAGTAGACCTTTTTTCACAAAATATTTTTACCACAGGCACAATGGGAGAAGCTGTTTTTGTGGAAACTGCCTGCTCAGAGTCAATATGTTTCATTCAGGTATCATATTGGAAATTTAAGTGAGGAATGTTGATTTTCAGAAATATCAAATGCCCAGCATTTTCTGGTGATAAACAAAATCTTATATCAGTAATAACATTACCAGCTGAACTAAATTCTAATTCAAAATGAATAGAAAGGCAATTTATGTACTTCATGGCAATTTGTACTAAAGCAGGACACATATTTCATTTGGATTTTCAGTATTTCAAAGGATCTGCTTTCCAATCAATATTGGGCTCTGCTGGGTGCATTTTAACAATGGTCTGTGCTAAGGCTGTGTTAGAAGACGTCATAATGACATCATGCAAGTGGCTGCAGAGACCTGGACGGCCCGGTGGTGTTGAGGGATGGGGTATTTGCCTTATCTCATGCCACGACGGCGACCCATGTTTGGGAGCAAACATGGGATGCCACGGGTCAGTCAGGGAAGGAGACGATCGAGCATCCGGAGGACTGCTCTCCTGTCCTGGGGAGGCCGGGTTATGGACTTCATGGATCTAGCAGCTCCTAATGGAGACTGGGAGCACTGCAGCCAAGGAAGCACGTAGCATGGGGGAGATGTTGCAGAACATCCTGTTGGTGGGTGCAGGGGCATGCCCGTCATATGCTGGGAGCCATTGCAGGGCCACTCCTCAGGGGGACCAATCATGAAAAATGTAAAAACCTGGGAAGGTGAAGGCAGGACCCACAGACAGCACCCATGCCAATTGTTGGATCCATCCAGCCAACCTCCAGCTCTTGCCCTCACTCCGGCTGCCCACTAGATTATAGAGCGCCAGAGGAGTTAGCGGTCCCACCTCAGGAGACTCATAGCCAGGGAGAGGATTGGTCAGGTTGTGGTGAGGTACGAGAACACCCTGGGATGGAGGTCCAGTTGGAGGATCTCAGGCAGAGTGAGAGAAAGCCAGTCCCAGTATCCATACTGGAGCGAGGTCCTATGAGGCCAGTGTGAAGGTGCATAAACAAAGTTGAAAAAAATGTGACTTCAGAGACATGAAGCTGAACTATGCAGTCATGTAACACTACTATTTTGTGATGGTGATGAGAAAGAAGAAAGAACAGATCCTAGCACAGTGGGTAAAGAAGAGGAAGAAGAAGAAATAACGAACACCAGATGAAGTGTCTCCTGATGCTCTGCTGTTTTATGAAGATTGTTCTGAGTGTGTTGTGAAGAAGATTGTTATTAATCTGATTCTGTACCATGCTTCATGGAGTTTATTAGTTATTTATTGTCCATTTATCTAAAAAGAAGAGCCATCATTATTCAGCAGTTGCTTTGATTTATATTGTGGATTCAGGATTGTTGTTTTAACGTAGTGCTCAGATGAAACATTTTACGTAGTTTTTCTTCTTCATCAACTTTTTTGATCATACGTCTGGTCAGATCTATTTGAATCCTGGTGGGCAACCTGTTTGTGTCAGCAAGGAGGCAGCACATGGGATGGGACTGTCTGCATTCTATAAATCATCCCTAATCAAATTCAAGTGGTATTTTAAAATTTTATTAAGGGTATTACTTGGCTCACAGTTTATGTGTTTGCACTCACCTCTCTAATAATTTCATTGGAAGGCTGAAGTAGTAAAATTACAAACTCCATCATGGTCCACTGTGGTGGAGTGATATAAATGTCTGCATCATCAATGTTATCTTCCAAGCTATACTGTCTGGCAGCTTTCTTTTGTTTCAGCAGCATTTGGAACATAAGAAAGGTCACATTCCATCTAGCAGAAATGTTTTGGATCAGTCTGTGCTAAGGTAATTTGTGCTCCTCCTGCATTTTTTCAAACAAGTGATGGGTTTTGCTTGAGTGATTGAAAGGAGTGCAGATTCTTTTTGCAGTGCTAACAAGATCCTCATCAAGAAAACTGTGAACTGTTAAATCCAAGCAGTGTGCAAAGCAGTGGATGTGAACAAAGTATCCCTTCTCCAAGGCCTTCCTTATGTTTGACCCATTATCTGCAACTATAAAGCAACTGACTATCTCTGGGATGTGAGTCATTTAATCAATAAACCATGACAAGGTGCATGTTATGTTGGGATTTACCCATGCCTGGTGTGATTCGGTCATGAAGCCATAGTCTGAGTGACCAAACCACACCAGAAGTGGGTAAATGCCAGCATAATCCATACCCTGTCATGGTTTATTGCAATTATATTGTATGATGTGTAAAATAAAGAAAAAAGAAGAATATTAGGTGTCAACTTTTAAAAATAATTTTTATGACTAAAATAGAAGAGATGCTTCCACAGAAAAAATAGTCCTGGGTTGCTAGGTTGAACATGGAAGCCTGCTTTTGCCATCCCCCCACCCAACCTGAAGTGGACACAGAATCATAGGGATAGATGGCAAGCTTCCATTAGCAGGTTGTGCTTTTTTTGTTGTTGTTTTTTTATTTGTGTTTTTTTTTTTAGATCAGCAGTATTTGTTATTGCCACCTGTCATGTAGACATTCCCATTCAGTGGCATGTGAAATGGAGACTGAGCTGCGCTGTTTTAACAGAAACGGGAGCATGAGCAGCTTTTTTTTTTATAGAATTGAAAGAGGAAGTGTGACAACAGCGTTTTTTTTAAGTCAATAGTTAATGAAAAGGCTCCTTGTTATGACCAGAGGGAGACACAGTTTGCCCAAGCCCTTGGTAGTGTGAGTCAGATTCCTGGTATGGCCCCAAAATACTGCTGCCAGAATTGTTCAGTCTCTTTCAATCACAAATTCATTCAGTAAAAAGGAAAAAAAAAGAAGTGGCAAAATGCAATGTGATAGCTTCCTTCAGGGACGCTATCTGGCTCACGTCACCGTCAAACACAGGGCAAATGCCACGCTTCACTTTTTCTCAGCAACTGTGGGTTGGGAAATGGTAATAGTGAGCGATGTTTTTTTTTTTGTTTGCTTGACAGAGCTGCATTTTTAATGCAAATGGGAGTGACAGATAGAGAGGCAAAGGCATCATGACAATAGTGTGTTTTTTTATGAATGTATTTGTGGTTCACTTTCTGTCAGTTGCTGGGAAACGGAAACAGTTAGAGGCTTATGTGGTTCTGGTTCCATTTGGGGTTTTGCAGTCAGATGGATGTCCCAATTTCTGTTGGGTGATAATCTTGTGGCATTTTTTTTTTTTAACGTTAACGTTTTTGTATTTGGATTCTCCAGCTGCCAGCTGATGGTGTTGTGACATGGAGAATAGAAAACGCAGCCCATAGCAGGAAACATGTGAAGAGAGGCAAGCCATGTGTACTCTGTGGTTTGTCATGGAGGAATGTTTAAAAAAAAACAGTATTTTTATTTGGTACAGTGGGTTGGGTGACTGTTGGGGTCCGAGGAGGTGAATAATTTTGTCCGCTTCAATTTACAGATTTTGTGTCCATTTAGGAACTGCATTTTGAAATTCGCACTTTAGCGTCAGGTTAGAGATGGCTTATTGGGCTGTCAAGATGGTGGTTTTAACCTTTGATGTTGTGGGAGCAGAGTGATTTTGAAATGGGAGATTACAGATGTGGCTGACTGGCATCTTTTCCTGTGGATTATGTCAGGATTTACCAAGGGTAAAAGGTGCCAGTCAGCCAATCGAAATACATGATTCAAGCTGGCCCGCCAGTGCAGAGGTTGGATTTCTGCTTGCGATGCCAGTGACCCAGGTTCAGGAATGGACCTGGGTGTCAGGGGGCTGGCTGAGGGGAGATGGCTTGAACATCCCATGATGGCTCACCATCTCCAAGGGGGAGGGCGTGTGTGCATCCCGGTGTCTGCTGACCTCTGGTGGAGGCTAGAGGCATGGCAGTACATTGGGTTCCATCAAGTAGGTAGCACGTCAGATGTCAACTCTGGGTTACATTGGGTTACTCGAGGTTATGACATGTGGGATGGTAGTTGGCGGCAGGGGGGAACCCATCGTATAATGCTGTATTGGTTGGTTGTTTGAGCTCCTCTTTGATATTGTAGGAGTTGTGTTCAGATGGAAAATAAAACATTCTTAGAACACCAAACTGCGTGTCGCCACCCCCACCAGAATTATCAGAAAAACATGCCCGGTGTGCAGTGACAGGCATGAAGGGTTCAGTTTGAAAGCTTGTCCAGAAAATCCATTGTGAAATCCACCACCCTCCCAGCAGCACTGGTCAAAACTCATCTGAGTTTTTTACATGCAACAACGTAGAGATCTGTAATCCCTGTTGAGAATAAATATTTTCTCAGTGGTATATTACACTGAGGTACAAGGCACTCTAGTAGTTACCAGAATCCTCCATGTTCTATCATATTATATGGAAGCATGTCAATGGCTATTATCTCTAAAATTTTCAGCTATTGTAACAGCAGCTGGGTAGGTCAAAGGATATTTGGCTTAACATTCATATGTTTTGTAGATTGTAAGCTGTTTGCTTAAAGGAGCGGGCTTTTGAACACATTGCTGCTATCAGTATCGGTAATACCTGGAGTCTTTCAAATGGAAGGAAGTGCTGGAGGTGTTTTAGTTTTACTGCTGGGGCTGCCACTGCTATCATCTATCAGAGATACTCCTGAGTGTAGTAAACAAGTATCATCATTGCCACTTTCTCTTCTAGTCTCAAAAATTGATTTCTCGTTAATGTCATGATGTGTGTTTATGTCTAGGTGCCTTGTCAGTGCTGAAGTTCCTAATGCTCCTTTCTTTTTAATCCTAATTGCTCATTTTCAAATAGAGGATGTTGCCACCAACTCATTAAAGGCACAAACCAAAAACTATGACTACAGAAAAGATGTTATGTTATGTTATTTATTTATTTTTTAATTTTTGTCAGGTTGGCACTGCAGTTCAGTCTCCTTTTCAGGAGTTTTGCTTTTACTGGATTTTTGTTGAACCTGTTCCTATTGTGTTTTATTACCTTAAATTAATCCATCCTTCTCCTACACTATATAAACATCTGCTTCCACTTCTTCCTCATTTGCCATTTCCGTCCCTTTGTCCTATGCTGGTATACATTATATTGTGCCTGATTTCTCTCCTTATCTTCATTGGGCTCAGCCTCAGAGGAATCTGAGGTGGTTTATGGGGAGGGCTGACATTAGCTTTGTATGCAATTGTTCCATGTGTGGGTGTGCCTCTGTAGGTGGTACCCAGCAACTCTTTAGTTTAAACTAAAGAACCTTTTTTTCCTGGGGGAGGAGACTGATCCTGCACATGCCCCTTTATTAGATTCAAGCATTCACTTAGAAGATGATGCTTTAGAGTTATCAGAATCACTTTTTGGGGTTTGATTGTGTTTGCCCTGTGCAGGAAGATGATTGCTTAGCATGGTCCTTGATACTCCATTTTTGTTGCCTGAAACAGCAGTGTCTACCTGAGACTCACAACTAGTCAGACTCTGAATTCAGACTCTTAGTATTCTATGTTTTCTAAAAAAAAATCCATCCCCTCTCCCTAGTGCCTTGGCTCCCAGTCCCATCCCTACAGAGACGAATTTGTACATAGTACAGCCAGACACACAGAAATAATGACAACTATCACTTCCTTCGGCAGAAGACAAAGAAGAGTGACTCCTAGTGTTACTGTTCAGTGACCGTATTCAGCAGCTCAACAATGTAATAAGTAGCATAATATTCTGTGGTGATTTGCATATGCAGCCCATGATGCTTTGCATTGTGTGGGCATGTGTGATTTTGTATTTCCTTGAAACTTGGCTTCCCAGCCAAATGCCCTTTGGGGTAACCATTGCCTCAGTGTTTGCACACAGAGGTTCCTTGTCTTCTCAACTATGTAATGCTACTAATGGCCTTAGTATTTAAATTGGTGATGCAGGTGTTTTATTTATGATTTTGTATGGGGCACACTGATTCAGTGGTGATGATGAAAATAAGCAGAACAGGGATTTGGGAGTGGGATGATGATGACTGAAGATGACACTGCATTATACTTAAGCAGGTAGGCACTAATGTTGTACACTGTTGGAGAAGTCCACTCTCAACTCAATAAATTAACAAATCTTAAAACAACAGGTTTGTTATTTCTTTCTCATTTGCTTTAAAAACAGTTTTTGAAATAGTCTGTCAGCAGTCAGAAGCCACTTTTGTGTTGGGGTCTTAGGGATGGATTATTTTATTTCTTTGTAACCCCCATCACAATCTTCTATCTCTCTCTCTCACTCTCTCTCTCTCCCTCCCTCCCTCTCTCTCTCTCTCTCTCTCTCTCCCAACTCCATCATCTAGAAAACCTGGTTGGGTACACTGTGTTCAGGAAGGACAGGGCTATGGGCAGGGGAGGTGGAGTAGCAATCATTAGGAATGACATCGATATATGCAGGGTGGAGGGGGTGGAGGGAAATGTAGAGGTATTATGGGTTACATTGCAAGCACCTGAGGGTAAGAGGGTGAATTTGGGGGTGGTTTATTGGCCACCCATGCAAGAGGAAGATCTAGAGGAAGGCCTGGTGGCAAATCTCAGGGACCATTGTGATCAGTGGGAGGGTATAACGGTGGTGCTGGGTGATCTTAACATGCCAGGGGCTGATTGGGGAACTATGGCATCCTCATTGACCAGGAAGCAGTGCCTTCTGGACATCTTCCAGGATGAATTCCTTTACCAACTGGTGACTAACCTGATGAGGTATGGTTATATCCTGGATGTGGTTCTGTCAGATTGTGATCTGGTTAGTAATCTAGTGATAGGGGACTCACTGGCAGGCAGTGATCTTGCCACAGTCTGGTTTTCCCTAGTCCTGGGGGGAGGAGTAAATCACACTAAAACAGTGGTAGTTAACTTTAGGGATGTGGACTTCAAGGGTATGGAGGGGCTCCTCAAGGGACACTTGATGGGGATCATACCAGACATGGACACAGACAGCAGGTGGGAAATTATTAAAAGAGGACTCTTGGAAGCTACCATGGCTTGCTCAAGGGTCCAATGAATGTTTGATAGAGACAGAAAGCCATGCTGGTGGACCAGGGAGGTCCAGGAAGTGGTGAGGGAGAAGAGGGTTGCTTATAGATGATACTAGTGATCATGTGGGATTATGGACAGGGGGGAGTATGATATGTTATCCAAAAAGGTAAGCCAGGTGGTGAGATCGGCCAAGGTGAGGACAGAACAGAGGTTGGCACTGGGGATCAGAAGAAGTGAGAAGGAGTTCTTTAGGTATTTATTTATTTATTTGCTTTCGGTAACTGGGTAGGTGAACTAGGCATAGCAATGCCTATTTTCAGGCACGACCCGGGAGGGTACAAGTAGGGATAAATAATTAACAAACAGTTTGAAACAGTACAACAATTGGTAATACAAAGGATACAGATATAATATAATTTCCAGTGAGGTAAAAATACAGTTTGGGACAAGTTCAAAAGAATTTCAAGTTTGAGTTCAGCAATAATTCAAGATACAAAATATGAGACCACTTGTATATCAGGGAAAGAAGGAAAGTGAAGGGGCAGCTTAGCAGACCAAGGTCAGGGAGTGGGTGGGCTGAGGATGCCAGGGAGCAGGTGCAGGTACTTAACGATTACTTTTCCTCGGTCTTCACTAGAGACAATGGAGTGGCAGCACCTTATGGGGGGAGAAGGGTTAGATTTGAAGAAAGGGGGAGGTCACGGATGTTCAAATTCCTGTTGGTAGGGTGAGGCAATCCCTAAAGTCCCTGAAAATGCCCTTCATCCCAGGGTGCTAAAGGAAATGGCAGATGTCCTTGCTGTACCTCTGGCAGACCTTTTTCAATTTCTCCCTTCAGATGGGGTGGGTGCCTCAGTATTGGAGGATGGCTCACATCGTGCCAATCTACAAAGGCGGCTCATGTGAGGAATCAGGTAACTGCAGGCCTATCAGCCTGATGTCAGTGGTAAGCAAAATGATGGAGGCCATATTGAATGAGAGGCTGGAGATATTTCTGGGGGCACGGGACCACTTGTATGATTGCCAACATGGCTTTGTTCAGGGCAGATTGTGTCAGACTAACCTTGTGGAGTTCTATGATTGGGTGACAAAGACACTGGACCAGGGCAGGCCGGTGGTTGACCTCTTTCTAGACTTCAGCAAGGCATTTGATTTGGTGCCACATCCTGTGCTGGTGGACAAGCTGGAGGAAATGGAGGTGGGGGAACGGATGGTTAGGTGGATAGAAAACTGCCTAACTGGGCAGTTTCAGAAAGTGGTCAGTGGCAAGGTTTCATCTCCTAGGAGGGTCATTAGCGGGGTACCACAAGGGTCAGTGCTGTGTCCACTCCTGTTTAACGCTTAAATCTCAGACATCAGAAGTGGTATCAGGAGTGAAATGAACCTCTTTGCCAATGGCTTGAAGCTGGGAGCAGTGGTAGATGAGGAGGAGGATAGAAGAGTCCTACAGGGGCTCTGGAGACTCTGGAGAGGTGGTCTCGCACCTGGAAACTAAGGTTTAGTGCTAAGAAATGCAGGGTTCTCTACTTGGGGCTTAGGAACACAGCTCTTGAGTACTTTCTGGGAGAGGAGAAACTGCAGGTTTCGGGAGGAAAAAAGGACCTTCGGGTGGCTGTGGATGCAAAATAAATAACTCTGAGCAGTGTAGGAGCAGTGTAGAAGGGCTGCAGCCAAAGCAAATAAAATGGTGGGATGCATTGCCAGTGGGATAACCTCGAGAAGGAAGGAGGTGCTTCTCCCTCTGTATAAATGCCTGGTTAGACTGCACCTTGAATACTGTGTGCAATTTTGGCAGCAATACTTGATAAAGGACATTGCACTGCTTGAGAGGGTCCAGAGGATGGCGCACAGGATGATAAAGGATCTAGGGGAAAGGTCCTTTGAGGAGAGACTTGAGGAACTCAACTTGTACTCCCTGGAGGAGAGGAGGGACAGAGGGGGTATGATCAAGGTCTTTAAATAACTAAAAGGTGTTAATAGGGTAAGCCTGGATAAGGTGTTCTAGCTAAGGGAGGTGGGGGCCACCAGGGAGCACTCCGTGAGGCTGGTTGGCGGGAGGCACAAGGCAGAGACTAGGATATGCTACTTCAGAGAGAGGATGGTGGAACCTTGGAATGCACTGCCTGCAGAACTGGCAGTGGTAAATACTGTGGAGGGTTTCAAGAGGGTCTGGGACAGGTATAGGAGGAAGATAAAACTGAGTAATGCCAGACCTGGAGGTGCACCCCAACTGGCAATGGGGATTTATGGAGGAGGGCAGGAACGGTGCCCCGACCAGGTGCTGATTCTCGAGCAGACTCGATAGACCATTAGACCTACTCTGCTGGCATCTTCGTATGTTAGTATCTTTCAGCAGCCAGAAGACACTGGGTAGAG
This sequence comes from Neoceratodus forsteri, assembly GCA_016271365.2. Lineage (NCBI taxonomy): Eukaryota > Metazoa > Chordata > Ceratodontiformes > Ceratodontidae > Neoceratodus > Neoceratodus forsteri. The sequence goes on from CM057453.1 coordinate 85,535,710, forward strand.
TTTTTTAATGGCAACTTTTGTTTTGTTAAAAATATTTTTACTTGTAAAATGGCAAATGTTCTTGTTCTTATGATGAGGGATATTTGTTTTCTTGTAAAATGGTAAGTGTTCTTGTTCATATGATAAGGAGTATTTATTTTCTTGTAAAATGGTTGGTTTTCTTGTTCTCATGATAAGGAGCAATTTTCCCTTGTAAACAGGTACATTTGCTTGTTCTTAAGAGAAGGGTATTTTTTGTTCTCTAGTGAAATTTTAAATTGTCTTATTCTTTTAAGGGTTTTTTGTTTTCTTGTAAAATAAAACATTTTTGTTATTGTAAAATCGTACATTTTTTGTTCTTATGATTAGGGTTTTTGTTTTCTTGTAAAATGGTAAATGTTCTTGTTCTTAGGATAAGGGGTAGCTTTCCATTGTGATTGGTTGACCATCCATGGCACTCCAGACATTACATCATGGGTTCAGTTCAAATCGTGGAGTGCCATGGATGTCAACCAACACAATCACCTTTACCAGGTGAGTAAACACCCATTTTGATTGGTTCACCATCCATGGCACTCCAGACATTACATCATGGGTTTTAGCCCACCTGTAGCTTCCCATTTTGTTAAACAGCACATGTTCTTGTTCTTATGATAATTGTTAGTTATTTTCTTGTAAAATGGTAAATTTTCTTTTTCTCATGATAAGATGTGTTGTTTTTCCTTCTAAAATGGTAGAATTTCTTGTTTTTATGATAAGGGGTCATTTTGTTTCTTCAAATATAGTAATGTTTCTTGTTCTTATGATAAGTGGTAATTTTTCTTGTAAAATGGCACATTTTTTTGTTCTGATGTTAAGGGGTATTTTGCAACACAAGTGGTAACTTTTGTTTGCTGGCTTTTTGGCCCTTTTGGCCCTCAAACCCAGTATGATCTTCTCTCTGCCTTTCTCTCTCCAACTTCTTCATCAGCCACTACAAGAAGTCCCTTGTTTAAATTACAACTAAGCAGAGTTTCTTGTTTTCTCTCTCTCTTCCCTACTTCTTTCAATATGCAGCTGTTGTTTCCTTTTATTATTATTTTTTAGTAGGTTTACCATTTCTTTAGTAGCTATCACCCTTCCTGCTCCTTCTCCATCCTCTGTTCATTTCTTCATCACTCTTCTCTCGATTTAGTCATGCCGCTGCTCTCACTCTCCTGTCTGAGTCTGTTGCATCATTCAGTAGTATTTGTACTGCTAAGCAGTGTCACATGACCATTCTGCTTGCCTGCTACTGCTATTGGATGTGGCCATGGCTACTGCCAGCATGCTGCCAGCGGTCCATTTCATTAGCCAGTCCCCTTGCCATATTAGCTAGTCCCTCTCCTCTCCCTCACCACCCACTGATGTTAGTTCATGGTACCATGTCCCTTCCCTTCTCCCATCCCAACCACAATGTCCTCACTCTCCCAGTCCTCTTGCTCCACCCACACTACTTGTCCTCTTCATGGCTTCTCCATCTCTTCCTTCCACCCATGTGCCACCAAGCACCATTTCCCTTCTCCTCCCCACCTTGCCCTGACTCACTCTGTCTCCTATTCTGCCCATTGCATCTCTCCCCTGCTTACTGCATCTCTCCTCAGCTCACTGCATCATTTCTCTGTTTGTCCCCCCTCACACACTGCTACTCCCCATCTTACCTACAGACTCAGAACCAAACTTCATAGACTAAGTCCATATTTATCAGAGTCCAAGGGAAATTGCTGATCTGGGGGGGGGGTGATTTATAAAAGAACAGTCTGCCAAGCCCTAGTAAAGGTCATTCACAGAATACAGGCTTCTCCTGTCCCAGAATACCTGTCAGTATGCAGGGAATCTTGATCCTTGCTCCCTGTACTAAATCTATAGCCGCACATTTATTGCCTAATCTCTTGCTGCCTATCTGACCCTGCATGAAGCACTGGTAGTTTCTCAGAGAATAACCATATTTTCTAAACTGCCTACATGTATAGGATGCTATAATTAGGAGAAAAGTATGTCTCATGGTACATAAGGTAATGTTTATGTTGGTGACATCTGGCTATGTTCCTAACTTGTGGCCAAGGATCTGTTAGTCTAAATAAATTAAAATAAAGTTATGGTTTTGGAAAACAATTGTGACTTTAGCACCAGACAGTCAAAGTACAGAAGTGTTTTTTTTTTTTTTAATCATGCCAAATTGTATGTAGGCTCTAAAAATCTTGCACTCCAAAACAAAAGGGCCATTGACATTCAAAGCCATAGTGCCCCATTGCTCTTTTACTGACGATCCGGACCACAGTGCAATCTGAAATAACTGGATTTCTTGTCTTAGAGCAGTGGGTTGTGACAAAATCAGACTGTGGAGAATCTATCCCCATGTAATGTTCTAACTGACTTAAAATAGTTCTTCCAGCATTATCAATACACCTGTGTAAGTTTAATAAAATAGAGCCTTGACTTCAGTTCCATCCGTACTCATGTTATCGCTGCTGGGATCTAATGTTTGGACTTTTTTTGAATTGCTATTTTTTCCACTGTTTGGATTAAATAACATAAGACAAACCAGGTACCAAACTCTATACCAAAAAAAACTCACATTCCAGCCATAGCCTTGCAATATTTCAGTGCTATAATACATGCAACTGGATCTGTTTCTCTGGACTTTGTTTAAAGGAATGCCAAAACCAAAATCTTGCTATCCACAATAAAATGTAACTTCTAGTGTCTTGCTTGGTACTGGTGATGTAGTTAGATATAATACTAAAGTTCACGATCCATGGCTGAAACAGTGTCAGTAATAACCGTGAATTTTGCATTCTTCTGTGAAAACAAAATATGGTAGCTGACCATTAATTTAAAAGAAAAAAATCACTTTTTTATATTATTGATCCCCATGTCTCTCTTGATTGACAGTTCAGTCATATCTATAATATATGACTTCAGGCCTATGTACTATCTCTGATTTCATTGCCTCTTGCAATATAAGACTTTAATTTAGTTAAGAGATCTGTGTGATTTTGGCTGGCAGATGGTTGGCTTTCTTTTGTCAAATCCAAGGTTTTAGACTTTGAATCCAATTTTCCTTGTTGTATTCTCAAGTGAGAAACTGACTCAAAGACTCATGAATTGCACACACCCTACAGAGAAAAAAATAATACAGGCAAAATGTTGCTCTGCGTTTAGGAAGAGAACTGTTTTGTCCAGCATGTACTTGTAGTAATGTTTGTGTAGTTTGTCAGGGATTGCTTTTCACTTCAAAAACCTAGTAAAAGTTATTAGGATTATGCTACAACAAATGTGATGCTAGAGTTTTTCACAAGTGCAACTTGAAATTCTAGGTTTTTAGATAACTGGCTAATGAGTTTCCTTAGTTCTACAAGAACAGTTCAAAACTCTGGTTGCAGAAAAAAAGTGTATGCTTTTAAGGACCAGTTCACAAAGCCTACATGCTACATACTGCTGTATATATGAGGCATGGTGGCTTTGGCAAGTGCCCTTTCCTTGTATCAGTGTTTTTGTCAGATCACTGCACTTATACTAAAGGGACGTTGTCCCTTCCACACCCTTTTCCCTGTCCGGCTGTGGAGCTATGCATGTGAACCAATGAAAAGGATGGCTGGGGGCGAGCCAGGAACTGGGCATTGCTATGTGCTATGCACAAAGTCAGATCTGTAGTGCAGAGTACCATTAAAGGGACAGGGTCCCTGCTGTAACCCATATGTGCCCAACCCACTGTCCAGATGTATAGGCAACTATGATACCTTCCAACCTACCATTCTATCTCCTGCCCTCTGATCATACCATGAGGGCTGGGGCATAGTGAGGCATGTGATCATACTAGTAGGTCCCCATATGGAATATGTTGGCCTGGGGAGGACAGGCAATATCCCACAAAACCCCACACCACATGTAGCAAGGGTTCAAGTCAGCAGGTGGGCAGGTCACCTGATTGGATGGCCACCAGTGATCAGTAGGCTACCCACACCATGATCCCTGGCACCACAAACTACTATGAGGGTGAGGGGTGGCACTAGGGATGTATGATCCTGCATAGCATAGCACTTGTGTGCTGCACTGCAGGTGCAGTACTCTATGTCTTGGGTTTTGGCTGCCATTGTGAATCAAACCCATAGAGCACACTATAGCAGCTTTCACACAAATCTAACCCAGCAATTGCAGCTCATTCAGGATGTTGCTGGAGATGTTTTTTTTTTTTTCTGCTGTACTTCAAAATCATGTTGTCCAGTCCTGCACCTTTGGCACTGACTGACAATATGGCAATAAGTCAATTGCATGTCCTTGTTTCAGTTTTAAGGCCTTAGAAAGCATCTGCTAAAGGAACTGTCAATGGCAAAGCAAAAACCTATCACACTTCCATGCTGGTGACTTGAGTTTGGAGTGAGTCTAGGACCTACGATCATTTGCAGCCAAGTGAGGGAGTTTACTGCTGAGAGTAGCATAAGACAGTCCAGAGAGAGAGGAACACTGCTCACATGTTGCAGCAGCCCCCTGGTTGTGGGCCAGGGAGCTTGCTTCTCCTCATGGGGTGGTGGCAACCCAGTGGACACTGCATCTGTGGAAAGCTGACAGAGGCTACACCAGCTGCATGGGAGAAGGGAAGATGTACAGTACAAGTCACATTAAACTGTTTCTCCAATGAGTTGTTTTAGCATTTCTGACTGAGCTGCGTAAGTGTTGCTGCATCCAAGACAAAGCCCTGTACAAACTGTTTCATAAGAGTTAAAACTCAGTTTTGCATTGCATTGTGACTGGACTGCTGATGCATTCCAAATGAGTTGTAAAAACATTTTAGAAACATTGCTCTTGAGCTGGTTAAGCATTGAAAAACAATGCAACATGAGTTGCCAGGACATTGAGAACTGTAAAAAAACAATGCTAAACCAACTTATTGGTGGAACAGTTTAATGTGTCTTGTACTGTATATGTGGGTTTCATACCCAAGAGATTTGGGGATTGTTGCTGGTGATCCTATAGCCCCTGAACTATAAGCCATCTGCCTGTGACCAGATCCTGTCACATTTTGGGGTGGGGGCAGCTCTCTCCATGCTAGCTTTTGGAAGACAGAAATCTTGCTTGTAGAGCAGAAAGCAACTAACTAAAAAAGCTAACGTTTTTATTACTAATTTAAAACTTCTGTCTCAGCAGGAGTCAGTGCCTGTTGAGATTAAGCAAACAGATACTTTATTAGAAGTAGACGGGTCTCATTTAGGGTTAAAAAAATAAAGGAAAGAAAGTCAGTGTGTGTTTCTGTGTTGGAAAGGGCACTGTATCAACTTACTTTGCTAAATCAGTAGGAGGGTAGAGAGGTTAATTGGGGGTGTGGCTTAAGCAGTAGAAAAGCAGGTGACTCCAATTACAACTTCCTGCTGCTAGCTTTTGGAAGACAGAAATCTTGCTTTTAGAGCAGAAAGCAGCTAACTAAAAAAACTACCATTTTTCTTACTAATTGTCCTCCATCCCACCCCTCCACCCTCCCACCCTAAGCCAGTTCTACTTTTGTAGCCATTGGATTTGACTGACAACAGGAATGTCCTGTTTGGAAGTAGGAAGGGAAGGATCATAGAGAAACATTAGTTTTGTCAACCTTAAAGGAAAAAAGTAGCTCTTCATTCCCGCTAGCTGATGGTGGTCTGACTCTGAGCAAGGAAGAAGGAGGCTACTGAAGAATACAGGAAGTTGCTGTCCCAGAACAGGAACGGTGATAGTTGTAAGGAGAGGAGAGAGTAAGCATACAGAGAAACAGGAGAGGAGATACAAAATAGGACATGATGGGAGTGGTGCAGTGCAATGGCTGTGGGGCGGCAGTGTTCCAGGAGACATTCTGGAGGCTACAATGCTGCCCTACTTGCAGGCACCTCTCTGGTCTGGGGGAGGAGGTTGCCCATCTCCAGGCTGACCTGGCTAGGATTCTTGAAACCTCCTCCCCCACCCAGGGACCACCAGAGCCATTGCCACTACCTTGGAGGTTGCCAAGAAAGAGGAGCAGCTGGATCAAGGTGGGCTCAGGGAGGGAGAGGGTGGTTGAACAGAGGTGCATTCCTCCAACCGTACCTTTCCACAATTCATACGCTGTTCTGGTGGATAATGGTTCCTCTATGGAGGCACCTGCAGTGCAGACCAAGGAGGATGCTGGGAACCTCCACAAAGGAGACCCAGAGGAGTGTGGCATGGGACCCCATAGGGGAAGGAAACAACTCCTGGTGGGGGACTCAATCATTGGAGGGGTAGAAGTGGGGGAGGAAGGAGAGAGGGAGGTACAGTGCCTGCCTGGTGCCATGGCTTGGAGGGACAGGAAGTGAATCCTCAGGATCATGGGAGCAGCTGCATGAGGGAGGGAGCTGGATGTCATTGTCCACCTAGGGACAAATGGCTTGGCTAGGAATGGGATCAGAGCTGTGCAAGAGGAGTTTGTAGAGTTGGGGAGGGGCCTTAGACAAGTAGTGCATACGGTAACCTTCTTGGAGGTGCTGCCTGTCTTTGGCAAGGGTGATGCTAGGGTACTCCTCACCATGGAATTCAATGAATGGTTGAAAAACTGGTGTGAATCTCAAGGTTTTGGCTTCATTGGGGACTGGGGAGCCACCTGGAGGGATGCAGGCCTTTACTGGTGTGATGGTCTGTATCTGTCCAGGGGGGAATCCAGGATCCTAGGTGATAGGTTTAAATGCTTCATTGGCAAGCAGTTAAGCTAGCCACAGGAGAATGCACAGAAAAAGAGCAGGGAAATCCCAGCCACCCTCCACAAAACATGGTAATTAGTGAGGTAAACAATAAGGAAGAGAAGTCATTAGGGAGCAGGACAGAGATAAATGCAAAAAAAGGCAAAGGCAGTAAGGACAGGGATGGGGCAGAAAGGGGCAAGGCCATCAAAAATTGGAGGGTGATGAGTACCGATGCCTGTAGTCTGCGTAACAAGCTCCCTGAACTAGTGGCCTTGATGGAAGAGGGATGCCTTGATATTGTGGCAGTCACAGAAACATGGTACACAGAGAGCCATGACTGGGATGTCAGCATACCAGGATACACAATCAACAGGAGGGAAAGGAAGGGTAAAAGAGGAGGAGTAGCTCTATATGAAAGGGAAGGAATCAAAGCAACAGAACTAAAGAGTAAACTGGGAGCAGATGAGGCATTCTGGGTTACCCTGGAGACAGGAAATGGCACCATAATCCATATGGGGGTTAGTATACAGATGCCCATCTCAGGGGGAGGGAATAGATGAGGAAATGATAGAAGGCATCCTTAGAATGGCAGAAAAAGGGGAGATATTTTGTTAATGAGAGACCTGAATATGCCAGATGTTAACTGGAGCACCTTTGCTGCAGGCACATCCAAGAGCAGGGTCATTCTTACTGTCCTAAAAGGGGCATGCCTCAGACAGCTAGTATTGGAACCCACTCGAGAGGGAGCAATCTTTGACCTGGTACTCTAAAATGGTGATGGAGAAAGAATCTCAAATTTAGAAGTGGGTAGCCATCTGGGAACAAGCGACCACCAAACAGTATGGGTCATGATAAACACAACCATAGAGTCAAGCCTTACAAAAACAAGAGCATTGGACTTTAGGAGGGCTGACTTTGGGAAAATGAGAGAGTGCCTCAGAAAAGCACTAGCAAACAGGCAAGAAGGAGGGGTGGAGGAACAATTGAGAGTAATCAAAACAGACATCGCAACAGCAACAAACCTTTGTGTGAAGAAAATCAACAAAACACAACACAGGAAAAAATGCTATGGTTCTCAAAAGAGGTGGCAGGAAAGGTTAAGGAGAAAAGGATAGCATTCAGGAAATATAAGGAAACACAGAAGGAGCAGGATAGAGAACTTTATCAGTTAAAGCAGAAAGAGGCAGGGAAGGCAGTCAGAATAGCAAAGGCCCAAACTGAGGAAAGGATAGCCAACTCTGCTAAGAAGGGGGGATAAGACCTTTTATACAGTAGCAGCCACAGACACTGCCAGCTATTTCCTGAAATTTCTCTGATATTTCCAGAAATATCTAGTGCTTTCTGCATTTCCACAGTAGAGGCAGCAGAGAGAAACTCTTCAGAAAGTTTGTGAAATATCTGGAAATAGGTGGCAATGTCAGTGGCTACTATTGTAGGTACATTAGAGAGTGAAGAAAGATCAAAGGAGGGATACTGAAGCTTAATAAAGGGGAGGAAATGTGGGCAGAGGGTGACAGTGAAAAAGCAGGGATACTGAATGAATATTTCTGCTCAGTATTCACAAAGAAAGAGGAGGGGGGAGGTACCTAAACCAAACAAGAGAAAAACTTTGGAGATGGGGATCGATACCAGTCCATTTTCAGAAGAAAGGGTTCTGAAATAGCTAGTAAAATTGAAGGCGGACAAAGCAATTGGGCCTGATGGGATTCACCCAAGAATTCTAAAAGATATAAGGGTAGAACTAGTGACACCGGTGACTACTCTCTTTAACAAATCATAGGAGGATGGGGTGGTACCTGAGGACTGGAAGAGGGCGGATGTGATTCCTCTTCACAAAAGTGGAAGCAGGGCAGAGGCAGGAAACTACAGACAAGTTAGTTTGGCCTCAGTGGTAGGGAAAATGATGGAACCACTTCTGAAGGAAAGAATTGTTGTGTACCTATAGGCCAGTGGGGCACAGGGCCAAAGGCAGCATGGATTCACAGCGGGAAGGTCGTGTCAGATGAATCTAATATATTTCTTTGACTGGGTGACCAAAGTAGTAGACCAGGGAGGGTCTGTGGACATGGCCTACCTAGATTTTATCAAGGCATTTGATACAGTCCCACACAAAAGAAATTAATAAACAAGTTAGCGAGCCTTGGAGTGGGTCCCAAGGTGGTAGCCTGGATAAAAAATTGGCTGGACAACAGGACGCAAAGGGTGGTAGAAAACGGAGTCCATAGTGAAGAAAGGAGGGTTACTAGTGGGGTTCCGCAGGGTTCAGTACTGGGACTGGTCCTTTTTACTGTCTTTATAAGTGACATTGCAGATGAACTGGAAGGAAAAGTATGTCTCTTTGCAGACGACACAAAGATCTGCAACAGGGTTGATACACAAGATGGAGTGGAAAGGATGAGAAGGGACTTCGCAAGTTTGGAGGAATGGTCAAATGTATGGCAGCTTAGATTCAATGCAAAGAAGTGCAAGGAAATGCATCTGGGAAACAAAAACCCAGGGGAAGAGTACACAATGGTAGGTCAGATACTGACAATAATAAAAATGGAAAGGGACCTGGGGGTAATTATATCAGATGACCTAAAGGTGGGCAAGCAACGTGAGAAGGCAATAAGGAAGGCTGGGGGGATACTGGGATGCATAGGGAGAGGCATCAACAGTAGAAAACATGAAGTTGTTATCCCTCTGTACAGACAGTTGGTAAGACTCCATCTGGAGTACTGTGTACAGTTCTGGAGACCCCATCTCTGCAAAGACATAGACAGAGTGGAGACTGTCCAGAGAAGGGTAACCAAAATGGTGTGGGTTCTGCACTAGAAGACATATGAAGAGAGACTAAAGGAGCTTACTATGTTTACCCTTGAGGAAAGAAGGGAGAGGGGGGACATGACAGAACATTTCAAGTGCCTCAAGGGAATCAACAAAGTCCAAGAGCATAGTATCTCTCAGAAACAGAGATGTGCAACAACTAAGAGGCACAATTTAAAGATAGAGGGGAGATGGCTCAGAGGTAATGTGAGAAAGTTTTTTTTCATGGAGAGGGTTGTGGATGCATGGAACAGCCTTCCTGAGGAGGTTGTGGAGTCAAGAACAGTGGAGAATTCAAGAATGCATGGGACAGACATAAGCAGTCCTAGTGGTGGGTAGGAGGAAGTAGGCTGTTGGTTAACTAGGATCTGCAGCTTGTCCGTTAGGTAGGAAAATGGGCAGACTAGATGGGCCAAGCTGTCCATATCTGCCATCAAATTCTATGTTTCTATGTTGCAGCAGCCCCTGGTTGTGGACCAGGGAGCTTGCTCCTCCTCATGGGGTGGTGGCAGCCCAGTGGACACTGCATCTGTGGAAGGCTGACCGAGGCTACACCAGCTGCATGGGAGAAGGGACGATGTATATGTGGGTTTCATACCCAAGAGATCTGGGGACTGTTGCTGGTGCTTCTATAGCCCCTGTACCATAAGCCATCTGCCTGAGATCAGATCCTGTCATCATTGGGAAGGGGCAGCTCTCTCCATGGGCTTCTGCTATAGAAGGCAAGCTGTAGATGACAGCAGATGACTTAGATGAGTGGCAGGAGTTGGATGGCATTCCAAACCTGATCAGGGTACATCCCTGTACAGGATATATCCCTGCATCATCACAGGCTAGTGCAAAAACAGCTACAGTATATTATATAAGTGCAGCAGTGGCTGTGTATTACTAAGCAGGCACTTTAATGTTAATTATTTTGCACCTTTATAGCTCAGCCATTTTTCAATAAATTTGTGTAATACTTTGTCATGCATGGAGCCAGATCCAAGATTACTAAAGCCTGAACAATTTTTGCAATCAGTCCAGTGGGTGCAAGCTCCAAAAAAGTTAAAAATACAAAAATCCACCCAAATTTAGACCTTTTTTCTAATAGCTCAAAAGCAGTTGGGATTTGAAATCTGAAATGTCTGGTTTTATTACCTTTGGTCCAAGGATTATTTTTTGCTTATTATTTTTTTTTTTCCTAATTTTCATAATTTTTTGAGATAGTAGTACAAATGTGTTCTGTTTTCATGTGCATGCAATAGTAACAAGCATTTGTCAATGCCAGATGTTCATCAGTGGTATAGGAGCCCTGTGGTACTAAATGCTTTGTGTGATTGCGGTGTGAATGGTGGTAAAGGACATGCTGGCAGAGGGATAACACCAAGTGCTTTCAACCACTTGTGATGTGAGATATAAAATTCCCATAGAATCACATTATAAATTGTAAGTAAGCAATAACACACCACTGGGAGGGCAGTAATGCTCAAGTACCGCACAGCCCAGGTAGGTTGTGAGGCACAAGGTGCAGCTGAGCACCTCAACCACCTGGGTAGAGTGTATGTCATCACTCAGATGCTGAAGGCACCTATGTTGTGATGAAACCACATGCTAAGGACTTGGGAGAGTCAGCAGGTGGCTGCTCTGAGGAGCACCAGTTCCTTGGTTTCTTCACCTGGGAAACAGAGGTAACATTCAGACTTACATCTGGCACATGGCTGAATGACACAAAATGAAACCAAAAAAAAAAGGAAATGGCAGCAGAGTGAGATGTAGCTGTGGGTAGTATGGAGAAGGCAGTTTTTATATGCACTGACTAAATGATAGGAAGAAAGAGAAGTGTCGTTGGGTGGGTGCATGAGAAATGCAAAGTGCCTTAGATCACTTTGTCTGATAATGTAAAGTGGGAATACAAGAATCTGTGACTCGCACTGTCATGGCGAGGCAGCATTGACAGAGCAGGGGAAAACAGAAATGGAAACATTAGTCATACAACAGGTTTTCACCCCCCCCCCCATTTGGGAAGGTGGAAGGTGGGTGCTATTTGAAAAGCAAATTGCAGTTTGGTTAATTGGAGGAGTGAGATTCTCAGACTGTTTCTGACTCCCATGCATTGCAGACTAGGAACAGGGTCTGTAGGGTATACATACACAAGCAAGTGCCATAGCTACATTACACTTATGAAATAGGAATTGCCAAAATGATGCAGGGTTATTATGCCTTTCAGCAGGGGCAACAGGGAAATATCAGTCAGACTGAGACAGCCTGTAAACAGGGTTGGGACATGGTCATGCAACTCTAGGAAAATGACAAATAGTGTGAGGGGGCACAGTCCAATAATAAGACAGGCTTGGATAGATTAGATGGGGCTTGGAGGTGGAGGGGCAGCCAGTGCATCTGAAACTGCTTGTCAGTTCTGTCTGGTGGCAGCTGGAACCTCTACAGGGGCACAGATGTCAGAAACAATCTGAGGATTCCTCTCTGCCAATTAACCAAACTGCAATTTGTTATTCAAACAGATCCCACTTCCTGCCTTCTGAAGGAGGGGAGTGTGGTTCACAACTGTTGTACACGTAATCTTTCCATTTCTGATTTCCCCTGCTCTGTCAATGCTGCCTTGCTGTGACATTGTGAGCCACAGATTCTTGAATTCCCACTTTAAATTATCAGGCAAAGTAATATAGGGCACGCTGTATGTCTCACACAGCCACCCACTGACACTCCCTTTTCTTCCTTGCATTTAGTCAGTGCACATGAAAACTGCCTTCTCCATACTACCCAGAGGTACATCTCACTCTACTTGGTTTTTTTTGCTTTCCTTTTGTGTCACTCAGCTGTGTGCCATTTAAGTTGGAAATTTGCCTCAGTTTCCTGGTGACGGGCCAACCCTGAGCAATTTCAAAACCATTGTTGCAATGTCTGCTATTTAGAGGTGCTCACAATAATTCAGGAACAGTGTCAGATAGTGGTAAGAATGGTCCAGAAGTGCCCAGAGGAGATCCATTGATTGGTTGGAAACCAGACAAGGCCTACCCTGAGCAATTTTTTGATCATTATTGCAACTTCTGCTAATTAGAGGTGCGCACCAATAATTCACAAACAGTGTTAGACTGTGACAAGAGTGGTCCAAAAGAGTCCTATAGATGTCCCATGACTGGTTAGAAAACTAGACTGGGCAACCCCTGAGCAATTTTGTGACCATTGTTGCAACTTTTGATAAGTAGAGGTGCTCACCAATAATTCATGAACAGTGGCACACTGTAGCAAGAGTGATCTTAAAGTGTCCAGTGGAGGTCCCATGACTGCGTAGAAACCAGACTGTGCTCACCCTGAGCAGTTTTGTGACCATTATTGCAACTTCTGCTAATTAGAGGTGCTCACCAGTAATTCACAGTGTCAGACCATGGCAAGAGTGGGTTGAAAGTGTCCAGTAGATGTCCCATGACTGGTTAGAATCCAGAAAGGGACTACCTTGAACAGTTTTGTAGCCATTGTTGCAACTTCTGCTAATGAGACTTGCTCACCAATAATTCAGGAACAGTGTCAGACTGTGGCTAGAGTGGTCTGAAAATGTCCAGTGGATATCACAAGACTGGACAGAAACCAGACCGGCCTGTTCTAAGCAATTTCATAACCATTCTTGCAACTTCTGCTAATTAGAGGTGCTCACCAATAACTCATCAACAGTGTCAGACCGTGGCAAGAGTGGTCCAAATGTGTCCTGTGGAGGTCACATGACTAGTTAGAAGCCAGATTGGATCTACCCTGAGCAATTTTGGAACCATTGTTGCAACTTCTGCTAATTAGAAGTGCTCACCAATAATTCACGAACACTGTTACACTGTGGCAAGAGTGGTACAAAAGTGTCCAGCAGAGGTCCCATGACTGGTTAGACGGGCCTAGCCTGAGCAATTTCACAACCATTGTTGCAACTTCTGCTTATTAGAGGTGCTCAGCAGTAATTCGTGAACAGTGTCAGACTGTGGCAAGACTGGTCTGAAAGTGTTCAGTGGAGGTTCCATGACTGGTTAGAAACCAGATCGGGCCTACTCTGAGCAGTTTTGTGACCATTCTTGCAACTTCTGCTAATTAGAGGTGTTCACCAATAATTCACAAACAGTTTCAGACCATGGCAAGAGTGAGTTGGAAGTGTCCAGTAGATGTCCCATGACTGGTTAGAAACCAGAATGGGCCTACATTGAGCAATCTTGCAACCATTGTTGCAACTTCTCCTAATGAGAGGTGCTCACCAATAATTCAGGAACAGGGTCAGACTGTGGCAAGAGTGGCTCAAAAGTGTCCAGTGGAGGTTGTATGACTGGTTAGAAACCAGACTGGGCTTACTCAGAGCAATTTCATGGCCATTCTTGCAACTTCTGCTAATTAGAGGTGCTCACCAATAATTCACAGTGTCACACCATGGCATGAGTGATCCAAATGTGTGCAGTAAATGTCCCATGACTGGTAAAAAACTAGACCAGGCCTACCCTGAGCAATTTCACAACCATTCTTGCAACTTCTGCTAATTAGAGATGCTCACCAATAATTTACAAACAGTATCAGACCATGGCAAGAGTGGTACAAAAGTGTCCAGTGGAGGTCCCATGACTGAGTAAGACACCAGACCTGTCCTACCCTGAGCAATTTTGTGACCATTGTTGCAAGTTCTGGTAATTAGAGGTACTCACCAATAATTCATGAATAGTGTCACACCATGGCAAGAGTGGTCTGAATGTATCCAGTGAAGGTCCCTTGACTGGCTAGAAGCCAGACCAAACCTACCCTGAGCAATTTTGTGATCATTGTTGCAACTACTGGTAATTAGAGGTGCTCTCCACTCATGATGTCACTGATGTCATCAGGTCAATCAGCAGTCAGACAAAAAATAACCACAATATTCCCAGTAGGGGTAGCATATTCCATTTATGCCCATACCTCCAAGAAAGTGAAAAAAAATGTAACTTCCTGTCATTTTTTGCTGGTTATAAAAAATCCAAAGGTATCTATAAATGAAACACCACTCATTTAGTAGATATTTCTGTGCTGAAGAATGTTTGTGCTCAAAGTACCATGCTATAATTTTTCATTTTAAAGCAATTTGCATTTGTATGTTGCAACAAGTGAAACAAATAAATTGTATGCTGTCTTTTGCTAATTATAAAAAAACTAAAAGGTATAAATAAAGGAAACACCACTCATTCCGTAGATAGTTTTGTGCTGAAGAAATGTCATGCTCACAGTAGCATGCTGTCATTTTTTTGATTTAAAGTTCTTTGCATTTGTTGAAAAAGTGAAACAATTGAATTTTCTGCTCTCTTTTTTTGCTAATTATAAAAAAAACTAAAAGGTATCTGCAAATGAAACACAACTCATTTTGTAGGTATTTTGGTGCTGAACAATTTTCTTGCTCACAGTACCATGCTGTCATTTATCATTTTAAAGTTATTGGCATTTGAATATGTTTAAGTACAGCTAGCATAATGGGCATAGAGAAGGAGAGGGAGAGAGAAAGAGAGAGAGCGAGAGAGAGACAGAGGCACACACACAGGCAGTTTTTTTTTCTCTATTACAGCACATCTGAGCCCCTGCATGCTTGAAATTCCAGGCTTATTACACAGACAGCTGTGTTGCTACATCAAACAAAAAAATTGTCACAGGATTGGGCTGGCTATTTCTTTTGAAGTTCATGCAGTCTTTGCTCCACACAGCCCAAATGCTGTCATTATGAACATGAATGATGATTGGCGAGGTACTGATTTGCCCCTAAAACACTGCTTTGCATTGGACAGACAGTGTTACACCTCTCAAACTCCAACTAGCATAGCAAGATGTTCGATGACAAACATAACAATGAATTTTCAAAGGTAGGTACATTTTCACAAAAGCATTTTTTATGCTTTTGTGAGAAAAAAATAGTTTCATGAGATAAAAGACTAGGTTTTGTGAGAGTTAGCAGTCACAAAACCATACAAAAAAAAATCTTTGTATGCTAAAAACAGAAAATTGAGGAGGAGGGATGGACTGTCATTTAAATGGTGACCGTATTGATGTTAAAGGAAGATTCACTTGTATATGTTGTTGCTTGATATGGGGCCGAATATTCAGCAATATGCAAAGAGTAGCACAAATGTGCTGAGCTTTGCAATTCCACAGGGGTCTCAGGATGCTACATTCAGTCGGGCACTACCTAACTGAATATAGGGCTGTATCAGGGCAGCACTAAGTTAGGGAGCACCACCCCAACAAAGATCCTAAAATTGGTGTCAAGAATTGATAGTGCTGCAGCACTATTGGCAATAACCAAAGGTACCTATGCAAATGGGCCATTTGGGCATGAGAGGCACTTAGGGGCCATTTAGATGCCCATTATGGGCCCATTTGCATGGGTGGCAGAGGCAGCTAGCATTGCACCATCCCTCCACCATCCATGACAGCTGTAGCTATCCCTGGTGCTAGTGGTTCCCCCATCTCCCTCTCATACCAGCCCTGTAATGAGAAATAAAATCCCTGGTGCTAGTGGCTTCCTTCTTCCCTCCCTCCCTCCCATTCCAGCCCTGTAATGAGAAATACTATCATTGGTACTAGAGATGCCTCCCTCCCCCACCTTCTGATCCCCAGCCCTGAAGTAGCATACATAATCCATGGTGGTAGTGAGGCCCTCCCAATTGACAGCCTAGAATTAGACCAAAAAACCCTCCCTGGCATCCAGTGGTCCTCCCCACAACACTGGGCATCCTCCCACTGACCGTATCCTTATCAGTGGTGCCACTGATGCATATGGTGACTAGCACAGCCCTCCTCACACCTTCTAGGCCAGCTGGCATATGCCAGGCAGAGTGCACATCTCTTATTTATAGGACAGGTTGATGTGCCATGTCCTATAAATAAGAGGCGCTTTCCCTGCCTTGACATATGGGGGCTGGCTGAGGAGGTATGGGGAGGGTTGTGCCAGTCACTGTATATGCCTGTTGCCCACCAATAAAGATATAGTGAGTGTGAGGTGGTGCCTGGTCCTGGAGGAAGGGAATCACTGGGCACCAGAGAGGGTTTTTTGTTTTAATTCTAGTCTGGCAATCAGTGGTGGTAGGGGGACTCACTATCACCAGGGATTATGCATTCCATTTTAGGGCTGGAGGTTGGAGGGTGGTGGGGGGGGACCACAAGCACCAGGTATTTTATTAATTATTACAGGCCTGGCATCTGAGGGAGGGGGCACCACTAGCACCAGGGATTTTATTAATCATTGCGGGGATGGGATCAGAGTGAGGGAGGAGACCACTGGCACTGGGTAAATTTATTTTACTGTCAGATTTGGGGATTGGGAGAAGACCAAGTGACCACAGGGGCCAACTGGCTGGTTGGCTGCATTACCTTTTTGCAGCTGCTAGGGTTGCACAGAATAAGAGATGGTTTTCATTGGTGGTATTTGCATTGCAGAAAATTACCACACAAACCCTCTTGTGCCATGCAAATCTGCTGAATATTGTCTTGCTCCAATATTCCTGTCCCCACCTCACTGTTTCCATACCCCCCCCATTTTGTTTGCATGGGTACTACCCCTGCTTGCCGGTACAACAGAGCCCTTTGAATTTTGGGCCCCGGTGCAAAGCCAGTTTTTGCAGGCAAACACTAGTTAGCACCTTTGCAGACTTCTGAATATTGGGTCCATAGTCTTTTGTGCTGAAAATATTATTTTTTTTAAATCACAAATGATGAAACCATTAATATTTTCATGGTTTTGTTAGTTAGATTTCATTACTCACCCACATTGTATCCTCTTTTAAATTTTAAGAAATCATAGATGATGAAACCATAAATATTTTTATAGTTTTGTGAGTTAAGTTTTATTACTTGCCCACACTGTTTCATAAAGCATGGCTTAAGCCTGATGTCAAACTGCTTTAAGAAGGATAGGCTGGGAAGAAAAACTGGAGGGGTCTTTTTATACACTCATGCTGACTTGGATGCCATCGAGCTGATTATGCCTGACTCTAGAACCCTCCCAGTAGAATCTCTATTGCTTTCCCTGACTCTTGGTGACGTTAAGAAACTTATCATTGGATGTGCCTACATACCCCCTAGCAAGGCTCCTTCTGCCTTTCCCCTCTTCCTTGCCTCCCTTGCTAACCTCCCTCACCAGGACTAGAGATGCAGTGAATTTAAATTCCGCTGTCGAAGTGGAAGCGAAGTGACCAACGCAAAGTGCTGACTTCACGTTATCATTACCACTTCGCGTTGCCAATAATGCCTTAAGGCAAAGTAAGACGAAGTGCCATGTAAATAGGCAGCCCCCCACACATCACATGGCTTACAGTACTGTAAGTAACATGGTGTAGCCAGATAGGAAGGAAGTGAGTCAGAGAAGCAGTTTCACTTTCTCCTTTGCATTTGTAGAGTGAGAAATTTCTGTGGAGAGAGAAGGAGAGATCTGACGCTTTAGTTCTTTACTGTAGCCACAACAGCTTTTTTAAAAGCTATATCTTTGTTTCATTTTAGTGTTGTGCTTGTGACTTTTTTTGTTAGTGAATTTTTTTCAGAAGTTTTGTTTTTCGCGAGTGTGACTGTGTGTGTTTGTGTGTGTGTGCGTGTGTGTGTGTGTGTTTGTGTGTGTCAGACTGTCAGGACTCCTCGGAGTTGAGATGGAGCCTTTGGAAGGCCTGTGGATGCGATCGTCTGAGGAGGGGAGTGCGGACACGGGGTGGTTGTGTCAGGCTGGACCACTCCCGACTCCTGGGGTTCCCTCCCATGCTGAAGCACCAGCACCAGTGCCACCAGTGGCTGCTGTCAATGCACCTTGTGCACCACTACCACTTCTACCACTGCTGGTTGATGTAGGGGCTCCAGCATCACCCCCTCCACCACCTCCACAGCCACAGGAGGTGGTCTTGGAAAATCCTGGTGGTTCAAGGAATGTGTCTGGTCCTCCCTGCAGCTCCCCAGTGTTGGAGTTTTTTGTATGTGTTGGGGGGGACAGCACAGTGGTGGTTTGCCACCTCTGTGGTGTGACATTGTGCCATGGCTCCAAGGGAACACATTTGGGGACCAGGGGCCAGTGCACCCACATGATGAATTACCACAAGATGGAGTGGTAGACTGCCATGGAAGGGGCCAGATGTCCACCTGCTGGCCTTTCTGTGGCAGTGGCAGAGGGTGCTGCTGATGAGCAACATGTGCCTCACCGCCGCAGCCAAAGGAGGGCCAGTGGAGCAGCTGCACCACCTCCCCTACCACCACAGCCACCAGCACCACCCTCTCCACCACCACTCCCTGGATTTCCTCCTGCAGTGGACCCTGCCACAGTCCCTGTAACACAGTCAGACCTCACCTTGGTGTGGGCAGCCCTGGAGGAGAACAGTGCGAGGGTGGGTGCTTTGCAGCAGCAAGTTGGCACCATCCAAGCACAGCAGCACCAAATAATAACAATGCTGCACTTGCTACTGGACCACCATGGCATCCCACAGCCACAATAAGATATTGTTTTCTGCCCCCATCCCACTGTTGTGTTGTACTCATTTTGTGTGCTTTTTCTTTGTTGTTATTTAGTAATCCACATTTTCCCTTCCAGGGCAATCTTTCTTTCTCCACATAATCAATACATTTCTGTGTAAAACCACCCCTAATTTCATTACAGTGTGTCACATGATGGAGGAATTCCCATTCTGAAAAGCCACCCACATTCTACACCTTTCTCAGCAACATTAAGATGTGATGCCAGGGAGTGTGCGGGTGCATGCTCCATTACAGTGAATGTCCGATTGTCCTGCAGCTTTCCGAATTTTTCTTTATGTTATAATGGTCAGTTTGTTTTGAAATGTGTGGGCACGTTTCCTGTAAGAAAAGCCTTGTTAGTGGAAATGTTCCCACATGTCACCACAAAGTGAACCTTATAACATAATGAAATATTGGGATAGCTGCCGGACATTCACTGTAATGGAGCATGCACCTGCACTCCCTCTGGCGTCACGTCCTAACGTTGCTGAGAAAGGGGGGCAGAATGTGGGCAGCTTTTCTGAACGTGAATTCCTCCATCATGTGACACACTGTAATGAAATTATGGGTGATTTTCCAAGATATATATTGCACTCTGTGGGGCAAGAAATATTCCAGTGGAAGTAAGGCCCCCACATATTAGGTTATGTGTATTACCATTACTATGTAACGTGGTGAATCTCTGTAAAGCAGCAGCGCAACAATCTGTTGAGAACTCTGACCTATATTTTTAATACTATGTTACAAGTTCCTCTACTTACATCCTGACTGACTGGAATGATATGAGAATGTGCTAACTCGAGTGAGTCTGCTGTACTACCTTTTTTCATGTGTGAAATAATGAAAGTAGCATTCCTTTTAAATTGGTTCAACTTCTGAACAGGTGTTTGTTTTGGTTTTCCTCTGCTTTTCTCCATTGCATCAGTTAGTTGTTATATATCACTTCTGTTGTAAATTAACAATTATGCAGCAGTCAGTGTTTTATGACTGCACAGAACAATATTTATTGAAAAGCAGCTGCAAAAAAATACAAACCTGGTGAGAACAATACTGAAAGGTATCCTCTTTTTTTTCATACATGAAAAAAAGTCATCAAGTAAGGAATGCAGACATAAATTGTGAAAAGAAGCATGTCATTCAAGTCACGGCTTGGAGGTAACTAGTGGTGGCTGTAGCAGTGTAAAGTAGCATAAAAAAATACAGTTCAAAACTGTGAGGACATTCTTGCACTGCTGCTTTAATTGTGAAAATGTCAGCATGACATCATGAGCTCACAGCAACAATCACAGAACACACAAAAGTGGCATGGAGTCCCCAGATTTTTTCAGCAGGCCCAAAATGCATCCTGCTTGTCTGCAGAAAAGTGACAAGTGGTTAGACAGTGAAATGGGAGTGTTTTAACACATACAAAGTCCCCCAGAATTATTGGCGCACCCAGTCATGTGCACAGAAGTGGCACAGAGTCCCCAGATTTTTTCTGCCGGCCCAAAATGTATCCTGCTTGACTGCTGAAAATTGACAAGTGGTTAGACAGTGAAATGGGAGTGTTTCAACATTTACAAAGTCCCCCAGAATTAATGGCGCACTCAGTCATGTGCACAGAAGTGGCACAGAGTCCCCAGATTTTTTCAGCAGGCCCAAAATGCATCCGGCTTGTCTGCAGAAAATTGACAAGTGGTTACACAGTGAAATGGGAGTGTTTCAACACATACACCAATATAAAATGATGACTGTGAGTATTGTTTTGCTGGTCCAATGTGTTCTGACAGATGATTCGAGCAAATGCAATGTGATCATCTCAACTGGATTGAAGGGTGTCCTTTGGCTGTACACCAATAGTAGCCTTGGTGAGTATCTCTCTCTCTCTCTCTAAATATATATATATATATATATATTATGGTAGCATGGTAGTGCTACCATAGTTAGGGTTGAGTAGCCCTTTTAATGTTAAAGGGTCAAACTCTGCACCTTAATAACTTTTCCACTATTCAACGGATGTGCCTGAAATTTGGCAGGCATGGGGCATAACCATAGATCTTCGGATCTGCCAACTGTTGTATCAGTCAGATATATGGCTGCGGAGTTATTAAGCAACATCCATGTGCACATTTACTTTTTTTTCTGCATTCTTTGCTCGCGCCTACAGGTCGCATGGTTTGTGCGACTGGTCCAAAAACTTCAGGGAATGTGCAGCCAGGGTGCCCAATGTACCTTTTGAAGATTTCGTGAAAAAATATTGAACGGTTCAAAAGTTATTCAAAAACCAATTTCCCATTATAAGTCAATGGAAAAAGTTAAGAGCTGCGAAAGTGTCGCAAATGCACTTTTTAGTGTTGCAAACGGCCCTAGCAGTGTCGCAAATCCACCATTTGGTTTTCAGTTGGTAGTCACATAAATGCTTGGCATTTAAATTTGGGACCCTCTAGGGACACAATTATTTTTGTATTCACCTAGTTGGACCCTGAGGATGCTAGCCATGTCTTTATTGTGGGGTTTAATACCCTAGAAATATGTTTTCCAAATTTCTGGAAGAAGTAGTGTAGCAACGTAGTGTCGCATTTGCAACACTTTCGCAAATTTTTGCAAAAGCTTTTGCAAATCATGGCACTACTTTTCCAGACTATGGCCAAAATGAAAAGGAGTTCTTTGCCACTCTGCTGCAAAAGAACCGTTTGGTCTTTTGGGCTGAAATTTGGAGTGTAGGCAGCCAACATCCCACAGATGTGCCTTTTGGTAGTTTGGTGAAAAAATATCATATGGCTCTAAAGTTACAGTACTCCAAAGTTGGCATTTTTCCCCATAGACTAACATGGTGGCGTACGCCGTGCATTTCGGGGCTCGGATCTCGAAAACGATGCGAGATACAGATTTTTTGTTGCGAGTTGCATAGCCCAATCGGCTATGTAATAACAAAAACCTAGCCAGGAAAATCATGATTTTTTTTTGAAATTTACATTTTTTTTCTACATCGTGAGGTTGCTGAGATATTAGCAATTAAGTACTTCCAATGCTCGTTTTTAAGCTTTGATGCCCATTACAATGCATACATTCTTTGTACACACTGTGTTTCTCTATGCACTTATTTGGGAAAAACAGGGCATGCGCTTCCGTTACTGTTACACTTACTGTTTCCACTTGCGTTTATGTCCCGGTTTGTGTTACCGTTCCCGTGTACGCCTCTGTGTTCGTTACCCTTTGCGTTGTCATTTGATCTTGCATTTTTGTTACTGTTACCATTTGTGTTTCCACCACTGTTTCTGTTTGTGTTTTTGTTTGCGTCACTGTGCGCATTGCCATTTGCATTTCTGGCAGCCCTTTAGTTTGCGTTTCCGTTTCTCTTTCATTTTGCGTCTTGCTTGCTGTTACTGTTACCATTTGCATTTGCAATTGTATTCCTGTGCCCATGAGCATTACGGTTTGCGTTTCCATATGAGCTTGTGTTTCCTTTTGGGTTTCTGTTTCCTTTGCTGTTATTGTTGCTGTTACCGTTACCATTTGCGTTTACAATTGCGGTACTGTGCCCGTGCACATTTTGGTTTGCGTTTCCATATGCACTTCTGTTCCTGTTTCCATTTCTGTTTCCTTGGCCGTTATTCTACATGTTAACTTTACCATTTGCATCTACAATTGTGGTACTGTGCTTGTGCGCGTTACAGTTTGCGTTTACATGTGCGCTTGTGTTTGTGTTTCTGTTTGTTGCCTTCGCATTCTTTTTGCTGTGACACTTAACATTTCCATTTAAAATACTGCTGCCATCACTGTTCGCATTACCAGTTGCATTTTCGTATGTGCTTCAATGTCTGTTTGCGTCACTGTTCGCTACGGCGTCACTTTGTGCTTCCATTTCTATTAACATTTCCTTTACCATTTACGTTTGCCTTACCATGTGCGCTACTGTTGGCACTTCTGTTTGCATTGCTGTTCCTGTTACTATGTCACAACACATCATGTGGTGGGAGCACGGGGCCCGAAGAGCCCAGCGCTCCAGCCGCCGCATTACATTCACTATTTCATGTCATCATTCTCTAAAAGAAGGGAAATTAGAGGCAAAAAACTCCATTTAATGCATCAGTTAGGGTTGTTCCACAGCGACAAAAGCTAGGAAATTTGGTGTTAGGGTTGAAAGCCCCCCTTGGACCCCTCCAGCCCACCCAACCGGCATCGGGGTGCACGTTGGAGTCGTCGGTCCTATCTCTCACTCCATTCTTCTATTCCTCAGCTTCTTTACACATGTGATGGGGTGAGAGTTGGGGCCGATGACCCCCAATGTGCACCCGATGCGGTGATGGCTGGTGGTCAGGAGAACTTCAAACCCTAATTCACTTTCTAACTTTGCTGTGGAACAACCTAACTGATGCATTAAACTGAGTTTTTGTCTCATATTTATATATATATATGTGTATATATATATATATATATATTATATATATACATATATATATAGATACTGTATATTTTGTGAATTTTCTAGGTGGGGGGTTTGATAATCATGGACATGTACTCATGGTATTGTTCTCCATCACAGGTCACACAGAAACTATTGGTGTGCACATTCAAGTGCTCAATGAGAAATGTTTTCGCTGAAATTGGAAATGGATAACTCTCAAGCACATGAAGGTAAGTATTTTTTTTTTCTGGAGAGGGGAATCATATTTGCAAGTTTGCATCTAATGGTTTCTTATTTTGATACTTCTTCACAGATTTCATCAGCATCCTTCTAGAGTCCAGTTGTTATGATGGTCATGGTCATGTAATGAAATGGCTTCTGCATGTTGATATGTGTGCCCAAGCTTGGGGAAGGGAGTGCCTGATTTTGAAGAACTTTTTGGGATAAGGCCACTTTGACAGAACACCAAAGCATCTTGAAGTTTCCTAAAAAAAGAAATGAATGACTTCTTACAACTTAATTGTTATGTGTCCCTCCTTGGTTCTCACAACCTGTGTGCAATATTTCCTGCAGTCTTCACAACACAATGAAATGGATGAAATAAAATGTTCATACTTACCAGAATGGATTTCACATGGATATTACATTGCTACCTCTTTGTGCGGCACAGCTCCAGTACCATTCCCATCCCAATGTCTTTTATCAATGGAGCCTTTTTTGGTTACCCTGTAAAAGAAACAAAATAAGTGCACCGTATGTGTTTTACCATTGTGGCTCTGAAAAGCTACAGAAAAGAAAAACATAAAACTAAAGGAAGTGAAGCAGCATAACAAACATGACAGAGTACACATACTCACTTTATGGTTTAAATATTAAGAAGCTTTGTGTCTGTGGCTGATGGATGTGGTGGCCTGGACAGACTCAGGCTCAGTGGTGGCAGTGGCTAACATCATTCCCAGTGGTGGTGGTCCAGGGGGCATACAGACTCGGGCTCAGTGGTGGCAGTGGCTAACATCATTCCCAGTGGTGGTGGTCAAGGGGGCATACAGACTTGGGCTCAGTGGTGGCAGTGGTTAACATCAGTCCCAGTGGTGGTGGTGGTCCATGGGGGCATACAGACTTGTGGTGGCAGACTTGGATATCATCAGTCCTGGTGGTGGTGATCCAGGGGGCATACAGATTTGGGCTCAGTGGTGGCAGTGGCTAACATCAGTCCTGGTGGTGGTGGTGGTCCATGGGGGGCATACAGACTCATGGTGGCAGACTTGGATAACATCAGTCCTGGTGGAGGTGGTCCAGGGGGCATACAGACTCAGGCTCAGTGGTGGCTGTGGCTAACATCAGTCCCGTGGTGGTGGTCCATGGGGGGGCATACAGACTCATGGTGGCAGACTTGGATAACATCAGTCCTGGTGGTGGTGGTCCAGGGGGCATACAGACTCGTGGTGGCAGACCTGGATAACATCAGTCCTGGAGGTGGTGGTGGTGGTTCAGGTGGGGGGGGATTTGCACACTGCCTTTTAAATACTGCACTTAAAACCTGCCAACATTAACCACATTATCATCCTCATAAAGAAAACTGCCCTCACAGTCATCGATGTCTGAAGTCTGACCACTGGGAAATTCTTTCTCCATTGTGTCATCATCTATGTCAGTGGTGGGCCATTTCAGGCAGCCATTGCCAGTGCCACCATGATGCTCCATTTCCACATCAGCAAGACCACCATGACTAGGCTGGGGTATGAATACCAAGGTTGCAGTCTGTGCTTGTATGTGCCTCTCATTCATTTTAATGAATGTTAGTAAACTAACATTTGCAGGAGACAGGTTTGTCCGATGATCCCTGAGTATTGCACCTGCTGAGCTGAATACCCTCTCAACACTTACACTGGAGGGTGGGCATGTGAGGTACTTCAGTGCCACTACAGTCAGCTCTGGCCATTCACTGACTTTTCCACTCCAGTACAAAAGAGGATCATCACTTATTGTCAGATGCCTGTTTTCAGTCAAATATGACTCAACCATTCTCTGTGCCACACTAAGTCCAATTGTTGATGCATCAGCCTGTTCTCCAGAATCATTTATTTCACAAATACTCACTTGGGACAAAGTCTCCCAAAGCAGGTTGACGCCACCCACTTTGGATGACAGACTACCTGGAACTACAGTCCCCTTACCCTTGCATGATAAGCTTGATGGTCCTCCAGCTACACCTTCAGCTGGGTTATGCTGCTGAGGTTTGCTTACCTTGGCATGTGACTTCTGTGCCCCATGAACCAAGCACACCAGTTGACCACTGATATTTTTTACCTGTTCAGGCCCTCCCTCCAGTACTGATGCAATTCCACGTTTGTATCGTGGGTTCAGCATTGTTGCCATGGCAAAGTTGTCACTACGCTAAATGCTCCCAATGTGATGATTCTGATCGAATACTGTCAGTATGTGTTGCAGCAACGTACTGCTACCACCATCTCCGGCAACATCAAGGCTATGCTGTACATTCACCAATGTCTGCCTCAGCACCCACAGCAGTGGAATTGATTGGCTAATGGAGGCAGACCCACCACTCACTGCCTGTGTGGCATGTTCAAAAGGCCACAAAATTGTTATTACAGAGTCCATGAGGCGCCACTGTTCAGTCATCATAGACATGGAGGCCCCTGAACTGTTACTGCTAGTGTGCATAACAAGATATTCTGAGATGGCTTTGTATTGTTCATACAACCACTCTTCCACGTGTAACGTGGAGTTCCATCAGGTGACAACTTCCAGCTTCGAGCGGTGCTGAGGAAGGCTGTTTTGTATCTGCAACTGCCGCAGTTGGTCATGAGCCTTTCCAGATCTTGAAAAGTGAGAGCAGATACGTCGTGAAATGGTCAGCATTTGCTTTATGTCAGGGTGCTGCAGAAACTTCTGAACCACAAGATTTAAACAGTGGGCCATGCATGGAACACGAAAAAAAACACCATTTGTGATGCATTTCACCACATTTGACCCATTGTCACTTGTTATGAACCCGGCTCTCAGGGACAGAGGGTTTAGCCATCTGTCAATTTCAGTCAGTACCATGTCCAACATGTTCTCACCAGTGTGTGAACAGGTCACACTGCGCATAGCAATTGTTGCATGCTGGCGAATTCCAGGAAGATTGCTACCATGACAATCCACCTTACTGCACTGATTATTCACACTACCAACATCACAAACAAACCCCGGCACCTGTGCCCAGTGTGCAGTTATACACAGGTATGAACTCCCCTCTGTTTTGCCACTTGTCCATATATCCATACTTAAATGGATGAATGGAGAGGAGTAATGTTGAAGAGCATGTCTTACTGAGTCAGAGACAGTGTGGAACAACTTGGGAACAGCACGGGTAGAAAAGTATGTCCTGGATGGGACCTTCCATTTTGGACAGGCACGTGCAGCAAACCACCAGAACCCAGAATTCTCCACAAAGGAGAAGGCCAAAAGATCAATTGCCAGCATTTCCACTATAGCAGCATTAAGTTCACGTGACACTGTATGATTGGGGGGTACTTCAGCTTATGTGCAAAAACACTCTGTAACGTGGGCTGGCTTAAACATTTTGGACGGCGTGTGCTGTTGCTCACAAATGGTTGTGCTCTGTGATGAATGGCATTGGCAAGGGGTGGAGTGTGGACATTTGATAAAGACGGTTGCACAGGTGATGATGACAAACCCAGAAATGATGTTATTTTGCCAGATTTGTCAACTGGGGTTGATGTACCACTTGCACTAGACATACTGCATTCACCACCACCACCACAAAAACTGCTACTCTCACCAGCACTGGACAACATTTCAAAGTCATTATGGTCTTCCACCTCATCATACCTGTAGTAATCCTCTGCTGTTATTACCACACTACTGCACACGTTAAATTTCCTACTGGGCTTAACAGTCGTGGAAGGGGATAACATGCTGACTATGGTTGCCGGTGACACAGGTAAACACCCCACTGTGGTATTAGCTGCCAGCTTGTGCTGGGTCCACAGAGCCAAGTGCCTATTCTTAAGATGCGTATGCTGTCCTCCTGTCCCAAGATGGCTCCCCTTTTTACCTTGACTCACACGCACATGGCAAACCTGGCAGATTGCAACTGAATCATCATTTGCATCTTGAACAAAAAAATCCCAAACAAGGGAGTGTGATGCTCTGCTTTTAACATGTCCATGATGATGTGGCTTATTTAAGTCTGTTATTTTAAGCACTGAAGTGGGGGGGGGGCACGTGATGATTCAGGCACTGCACACCTGGACTGCAAATGAACACCACAATTACCTATCATACTGATTACTGGGTTGTCATCATCATCATCATCATCATCATCAACTAAAACCAGTATATTACAAGTTTTTACAGGGGGGCTTCTGCAAACAGACTCAGACACAGCCACTTTTAATTTATTTTTCTCCGGTTCCCAACTGGGATCAATTACATCATCATCATATTCATCAACATCACTCTCACACACATCCACATCTTCTGCTTGAATGCTAACATGTGGACTGCATGTTGCAACAACAGCAACATCATCAGCAGCAGCCTCATCACATTCATCATCAGCATCTACACCACCATCACCCGATATTTTTTCACCACACTGAGAATCACTGCATAGAAAATGCGTGACGTTAAGTGCCACGGTGGACGGAATATCACATTTGCTATCATTGACATGATCATCAGGATTCTCAGGTTCAGTTAATGGGATGTTACCAGGAAGTATGACATCAGTTACACTGTCATCACCACTTGCACTGCTTCACACTCAATATGTTTGGATACAGTATACTGGTTGGAAATAGAACTTGACGCAACAATACTAATACAACCTCCACCACCACTAACACCAGTAACACTAACACCACCGGCTGGGAAAACATCATCTCCTCTAACTATGAGTGAAGCTACTGATTGGTCTGTAAAAAATGTTGCAGGAGAAATAACTTTTCTCACATCAGCAATGCACTTCTCCTTCCGCATACTACTACCACGCCCACAGACCCTCTTACTGCCAACATTGCCATGGCCAGAAACAGCTTTGGTTGCACATCTCTTTGCAGGCATTTTGGGGGGGATCAACCACAAATATTATTACCAAATTGAGATTTTGATGCGTTCACTTTCTGACTGGATGGACGCTGGCTGAATGTGAAGCAAAATAAAGAACTGTGGCTTCAGCAACAGATAAGAGACTACTGTGACACTGTCTCTGAATTAAAACAACTTCAGTAACCAGTGATGCTGATGGGGTCACAAATCACAAACTCACAAAAATAACCCAGTCTGGTAAAAAAACCTTTTGAACATGGGGGTGGGAGGGAGCACTGAATACAGACAGTGCTGATTTTTAAGGGCACTACAATACAAAGAGCAAAACTAACAACAGAGAACACGATCGCAGTACAAAATCAGGCAGCTGAAGTGGATAGCAGGTTCACACTGCTGCACTTAGTTGCACTTACACTAGTCTGTGTCACAAATTTTAAAAGGTGTATTATATTTGATGCACGCAACACTGCACACACAACACAGAACAGTTTGTGTACAATGCTCAACGAGGAATGCGACGCAAATGCAAAAGTTCAGTGTACTGCCACGTAATGTAAATTTCTAATTTAAACAACCTGACCTTATGAAATGCTGCACCACATACACGCAACAAACAGCAAGAAAATTTCTACTATTACTGACAATTGTACTATGTGTACATTAACACAGTCAGTTATACAACAAAATTATAACCAAAACACAAAGAAATCACTAGTTCTCCAACTTAACTATACCTACACACTGATACACCCTTCCCCCACACAGCACACTTTCACTGTCTTTCACCACACACACTCAATGTTGTAAATTAACATTCAAAATCCACACACAAACAAAAACACTCGATGATGTGAGCACAGGAGGTTTCCTTCAATCAATGAACTACAGTTGGAGCCCCCCACAAAAAAAGCAAAAATGCTTTTTCAACAGCTTTTACAAGATTCCTACAGACAGCTATCAGAGTACACTGTCTCCTACTCCTTCATACTCATACTACCCCAAACTGAGGCTGTGCAGATCAATATAGAGCCCTTGTGACCTGAACTCCCATGAATCACTGCAAAATCTGCCTTCAGAGCCCAAAAACAAGGTGAAGTGAGGCGAAGTGAACTGCCACCAATGTACTTTGCCTTAAAAATTGAAAGAGTAGTGACCAGTGGAGGCGGAATAACGCAAAGTCGCTGTTTCTAATGCACTTCACGTCCCTCATTATAACGTGAAGTACTCCGCTTCACATTGCGGAGCACTCCGCGAATCCACCTTTGCTCTGCAAAATGCTTCGCGGAGCAGATTGAGTCCACTTTGCCCACCACTAACCAGGACCTAGTCCTCAGTGGAGACTTTAACTATAACTGGCTTACCTCAGTGGCTGACAAAGCGTGCTCATCATTAGCTGACTCCAACCTAACTCAACTCATCCTTGAGCCAACATGGATTAATATCAAGTCTGGAAATCATACTCTGATGGATTGGATTGTTACCAACTGCCTGCTTAAGATCAGAGTGGTGGGTGTGTTATCTGATTGTATAAGTGACCATTCCTCCACATACTGTGTTTAGAGAAAGAACTGTTCCAACCCCCCCTCCTAAGATCTCCCTCATCCGGGATATGTCCAGGTTTGATCATAATAGCTTTATTTTCTCTATTCACAACATGGACTGGAGCCCCACCAATACTCTTCCTGATATCAATCTATCCCTGGATTTCTTTATCTCCACTTTCTCCAAAATTGTTGATAGCCACGATCCCTTAAAAAAAATGTAGATCCAAGGGTGTAAAGGTACCTTGGATCAATAAAGACCTAAGCCTGCTTATGTCCTCCTGTGACAGAGCCTGGCACACTTACAAAAATAGTGGGCTGTCCTCAGATTGGCATTACTACAGACAACTCAGGAATAAATGCAAAAACTCTCTCCTTACAGCTAAACATTATCACTTTAAAGCTCTAAAAACTGAACACCTCTGCAACCCCAAAATGTTCTGGAGGCAGGTTAACTCTTTACTCATAGGGAGGGCTGCTGAACTATCCAATTCCATCATGGTCCAAGGCAGTTCTCTTGCTGAACCCTCATCACTTCCTGCTGGATTTAACACCTTTTTCATTGACCTTAAATACACGTCACTCTTCCACAATACTCCTGCTCCCCCTTCTGCCATTTGTGATTATGGGGCTTGGCCATCATTCCATTTGAAGTTGGCCACCCTTAAAGAGGTCCAGAGACTCCTTGCTGCCTTGAAAATGGAGAGTTCCACAGGACATGACACCCTTGAGCCTAAATTTCTTAAACTGGGTGCACTAGCCCTTGCATGTCCTGTTTGTGACTTATTTAATCGGTCTTTCGTCTCCTGCACTGTGCCTGACTTATGGAAGGTTGCCATAGTTGTAACAGTGCATAAGAAGGGGCCCAATTCTGTTGCTTAAAATTTTAGGCCTATCTGTATTCCATGCCATTTAGCTGTGATTCAGGAGCATATAATGTACAACCGCCTCCAAGACTATCTTGAACTCCATAACCTGCTTTCTCCCTTTCAACATGGCTTCAGAAAGAACCATAGCACCCTCATTCCATTAATAAAGGTTACATCTGGCATCTATGAGGCCATGGACCAAAACTCTGCCACTGGAGCCATTTTTGTCGACCTCACAAAAGCATTTGATCTGGTGAACCATGATCTACTGCTTCAGCAGCTTGGGGTCCTTGGTCTTGATACTGGTGCCCTCCAGTGGTCCAAAGCTACCTCTTCCGTTGTTACCAAAGAGTCAAATGGGCCAACTCTCTTTTGGATCTTCATCCTATAATGCATGGAGTACTGCAAGGCTCTATCCTGGGTCCTTTGCTGTTCTCCCTATTTATCAATGATCTACCAAAAACTGTATTGGGGCCTCAGTACACCTCTATGCAGATGATGCAATTATCTACCATTCCTCCTCTAACTTTAACAGGATTGACAGTGACCTGGTGTCTGACTTTTCTGACATTGAACAATGGTTTAGAAGTATGCAACTAGTCCTTAGCATGAAAAAAACCAAAAAGTATGCTCTTCTCATACCTACAGTCCACTTCTCGCACCCTGCCCCCCTTTAGTATTACTTCCCTCAATGGGGATACCCTTGAATCTGTCAGTACCTTCAAGTATCTGGGCATCACCCTCAATAATTCTCTGTCCTGTGATTCATTCACACCACAAGAGTTCTTTGAGAATTCCACCACTTGTGCCCTGTATACTCTTAGCACTGCATCCTGGGCCTTTCTAAGCAAAATCAAGCCATAATCAGCATGCCACAAACAAATGTGAATACCTCTTGAACCGTAAGTGCTACACACAAAGTAAGAGTGGCAAAGTTGTTCAGCACAACATTACCTTTCCAATGGTGCTATGCAATCAATTGTAATCAATTTGTTTTTTTATTTTATACTAGCTGAAATACCAAACAACTGTGTTTTGTTCAGATTTTTTCAAGGTGCTTAGGTGAGGCTTGAGAGACAAATGCCAGCCATGCACACCATACCTTAAACAAATGCAAATAAGTCCTAAAGTATACATTATAGACACAAAGTATCAGCAGCAAAATTGTTCGGCACAAAATTATCTAACAGTGCTATGCAATCAAGTCTAAGCAATTCAGTTTGTTTTATATTTAGATAAAAACTCCTTCCTCAGATGTTTCCAGGCCTGAGTGAAAGTAAGCTGAGTACATCTACAGGCGTTATTGGCCTGAGTGGCTATGCTTTCAGCCACCACCTACAGGCCTATCTAGACCTGAAAGAGTTAATGCCCATGTCTCCATCCTAATAAAAACTCTCAGTCATAAAATAGGTCTCCTATATCAGAGCCGCTCCTTCCTTACATCTGCCTCTTGTATGAAGGTAGCCTCCTTATCTCTTTTTCCACTCCTTACTTATGGTGTTCTGCTATTGCTCTCTACCAGTGCTACCAACTTGTCTCTCCTGTCTCAGGCCTACCACAGGGTGGGAAGGTTTGCCCTGTCTGTACCTGCTCACAGCCATCACTGCAATGTACTCTCCTCATTGGGATGGCATACCTATGAGTCTAAACTAAGATTCTCCACTCTAAGCTTCCTGCAAAAGCTTGTCCATAGACACACCCCCATGCCTTAGAGAAGCAATCCACCTCAGTCAAGTTGCTCATGCACTCAGGTCGGCCTCTCTCCCCCTCCTCTTTAAGCTTAACTTATGTCTAGCAGTTACTCACAAGTCCTATTTCTTTGCAGCAGCATCTGATTGGAACTCTCTGCTCCATTCTGCCCTGTCCTGTTCTACCCTGCATCAATTCCAAGCATAACTACTTACCTATCTCTCTGCCTCTATGACCTGCTCCTGCTTCTGTTAATTCCTCTTGTCTACTCCTCATTCCTCTGTTGCTCTCCAGCTCCCCTATCCTTCTCTTCCCCTCTCCTCTGCCTGTCCTCTTCCACTGCCTTTTCACAACCACCCCTACCACTCTCCCCCTCTCTCTCATGCCACTTTTCTCTTGAGTATTTTACACTCTCCTGGCTTGCTATCTTACCATCTATCTGCTAATGTAAATATTGTATCTAGAGATCTGCTGTAAATATTGTATCTTACCTGTATTTTACTGTATGTCAACCTTGTTGTGCTGAATATGCTCCTACCATTGCTATCTTGTTACCTGTGGTGTATATACATTATTACACACCTAGCTTGTCTTGTAATCCTATGGCTGAATGCTCTGGGTCAACCCTGGAAAAGGGACTGTACTGTAATTGTCTCAGTGGACTTACCCACTTACCAAAACTCAGTAAATAAAATAAATAAATAATTTGTTTTAGCATTTGTGACAGGTGGAAATGTCAAAAATTTATTAAACCGTAACATTTGGAAAAACTGGTGGATTTCATTACTGTAAACTGTGTGTTTTACAGCTTAAGTTGTGTGGCTGATTTTTTTTGTTTATTTTGTTGAGAAATGACTCTTATTTTAAGTAACAATGAAAATTTGTTGAGACAGAAGTGAAGAAACCAACCACAGAGTTATAACTTCATGAGGTGGGTTTTGTGATGTATGGAAATGATTTTATGAGGTTTTTTTTTTCTTTTTTGCTTTGTGACTATTTATGAAATAAATTGTGTGAAATATTTTGATTTCACAGCTGTAACTTTTGTGTTTGACAGTTAAAGTTATGTGGGGAATTCTTTTTGATGCATTTTGTCAAAAAATGCCCTTTACATTAATTAAAAATTGAAATTTGCTCAGGCACAATTGACAAACCTGAAAACAGGTTTACAATTTCAGGAGCTGTGTTTTGTATTCTTTCGGTGTCCGATTATTTCAGATGGTGGCAAACGTTTAGGGGAAATAGGCAGACTCTTTGTTCGATTCCAAGAAAACACTTAAATTTGGATTAGAATTTGTATATTTTTGGAAAGTGTGGAGTGCTGACCTCCTTTTTGCTTTTTGTGGAATGTGCTGTGGAACTGTTGATTCAATTTGCTTTACCTGGACTTAATGGTGCTGACCAGTCGAACTAGTTGAACCGTGAACCAGAGTTCACACCTGAATCTGTTAACTAGGGCACAGTGTGAGTCACAGTCTGATTTTGGAAGTAGACTCAGCTCACCACATGACCCAGTGGGAAATCTCAGTTATGTGCTCATCACTGGGCTGTTAGGTAACTCAAGCAGGGCCATTATTCATTTCTAGTTAGATTAGCAAGAAAATTCTTTTGAACAAAAAATATCTTCAAATGTTCAACATACAGTAGTCTTGCAACAGCAGGGCTTCTGAATGGATATATTTAGAAGGGAAAAAAATAGAGTATAAAAATGAAAAGGCAGGCTGAGCAGCAGAAGTGTTGCAGGCCTTCAGCAGGTCTCTAGGACCAAGGACTTGCACAAGAGGGGAGAAAGAGACAGGACTTTTGGGTAGGAGGAGGAGTCTGCTTGGTGCTGAGCAGTAGGCAGGTGGGGCATGAGGTGACAGTCTGCCAGCACCCACTTGTTGCCTAATAAATGTAATCTCAGCAGTGCAGCACACATGTTTTTTTATTGCAGAACTAGCATTGTAGCAGAGCATGACAAATACAAACAGATTTAGTCTGAAGCCCCTTGCAGAAGCCTGATTTGATTTTAGGGGGGAGTTACTCTTAGCTAGTCATTTTTACTGGGCAGCAAGTGTGTGCCAGCTGGTAGCAGGACAGTGGCTGGTAGATGACATCTTGGCAGCATCCCACAAAAAAAATTATTCTTCATCATTCACTATTATTTTTATGGCAGTTTCAAACTCTATGCAGTACATTTGCCCAAGTCATGGGCTTGCTTGCAGCAGTAACTTCTTCCTCCTCCAGAGTCCTGAAGCAGCCTTTTGCAGGATGATCTGTGCAGTGGGCAGGGCAGAAAGTGTGTACTAGCTGGCAGTGTGCCACTGCTCAGACCCTGGTATTTTATATCTTGGTGGCATCCCATTTTTGGCAGTTTTCATATTGAAAGTCTTAGTCTTCACATTCTCCCAAGTTGCTACAGTTTCTTAAGTTTCTCCTGAGTCCTGAAGTCACGTGTGTGTGTGTGTGTGTGTGTGTGTGTGTGCGTTGTCCTTAGCTCTGCTGTTGCAGTGTGATCTAGGCAGTGGAGAGTAAGGGTGTGCCATCTGGTAGCGTACCAGTGCCAGTCCCTGTTAGTTGGCACACTGATGGCATCCCATAAAAAAGTAAAAAAAAATTAAAATAAATTCTTCACATTCCCTCCAGTTGCTAAAGGGCCTTCCTCCTCCACCTCCTCCTGAGTACTGAAGCAGCCTGTATGTTTGTCGTCCTGAGTTGTGCTGTTATAGTGTGATCTGGGCAGTAAGCAGCAAGTGAGTGTCAGCTCATAGTGAGTCAGTGCCTGGCCTCTGGTAATCCTCAGTGGCATCCCATTGATAAAATTAAAATAAATAAGGAAATAAATAAATAAAATTAAAAACAAAAAAAATCAAAAAAATAAAATAGTCTTACTCTTCATCATTTGTCACCAATGTGGCTGAGTCCTGTAGCAAGCATTAGGAAATGGAGTAACAGAGAGGTCAAGGAAATGGTGGCATGGGATCATCCAGTCACATCAAAGATAAAAGCATAGTGGACTTGGTCATTGACCCTCTACCTCAGTGGAAACAAGAGTAGAGGAAGATGACAGTAGTGGTTGCACAGTCCATAAGATATCATACATTGTAGGAGCTACTGACAGTGTCATTGGAAAGAACTGTAACATGAACAATCATTGTAGGAAAAAGGAATACAAAAGGAGTGTGTCTGGTATTGACACAGGTGGAGGAGGAGGAGGAGCAAAGTGCATTGACGGGGCTTGGGGACCAAGGTACAGATTGTGATTATATATCCAATAAAAGTGATAGCAGCAGCAGCACTTCTTGGGAGGAGGAAGAAAAGAAGGCAGAATAGGTTGGAGTTCAACTTGGGGTAGGTGCATATAGGAGATTGATAAAGACTAAAAGTGGTGGTAAAACAAAACAAAAGTAAGGCCACAAAAAAGCAAGGTGAAATACAACAACAAACATGTGAAATGATGACAAATAAAGAAGACACAGGCAAACTCGATGGCCCAGGACACATGGTAGAGAATGAAGAACCATTCTCAGACCCTGCAGCAGAGCTGGCAGAGGAAGAGAAGAACAGTGATGATGTAGAAGCAGCCCACAGTGGCCTGCCCATTATGCAACAGCTGAGACTGGCAGGAGGAAAGACCAAACTGGTGATGTTAGTGGGGTGGGATTTCTTTCGAATGGACAAAGAATCACAGGCACATGTAGCGTGTCTTTTATTAAAGACAGGCTGAGTTGGGTTAAGGAGGGAACAATGCTGAGAACATCTACCATGAAAAGGCATTTGCTAAAGTCCAAAAGATCTCAGTATGAGAAGGCACGACAATGCAAGGCATTAACAGCAGCAGCACTGCCAGGCAGTGAAGCCGATAATGATGGTAATGATGATGGCCAGGGGTGGAGAACATTATGAGACAAGATAGAGAAGAGGAAGAAAGTCTTTCAATTTCAAATGGTATCTAATGCACAATTCTATCAGTTTCTTAGCCCATTGAGTCCCATACCTCCAAGGTGCTGCAAATTCCCAGCCACCTTCACCCACAGGGGTGGCAGAAATAGGAGCCAACTTTCACATCCAGGATAAAAAGCACTCAGCTCTCACTGGTAGTGCCCCTGGAAAAGGGCTAGAAATATAAAGCCAACAGGCCAGAGGCAAAAAGTTAAAAAGCAATTGCAGAAATGCTAGCCACCAACTTGCTGTCATTCTCCTTTTTCAGCAACTACACTGGTTTTCTATCACTAATGTAAGCTGCAGTGCCAAGGTATTAAGTGCCCACCTGTACCGACCTTTTCGCAATGGCTCTTCCTTATTTGTATCAGAGTGTCCACAAGACTGTGTCACATGCCCTGACAGCTCACTTGCTCCAGACATTCACATCACTACAAATTTGTGGACCAGTGGTCAATCTACTGTCAGTGATTGCCCATTAGGTCAGTTTCCCCTCTTCGTTCCCTTCCTCTTCCTCCTGCTCTGGGCTAAGTGCCAGCAGAAGCAGTTGCAATAGCTGCAAGTCACTACAGCACCCCCCAGCCTCAGCAAGAAGGCAGCTTTATGTATTGCTGACTTTGACAATGAACATTGTGCAGCAAATTGTTACACTACCTTCAACAGAAGTTTGATGAGTGGCTGACACCATACTCATTAACACCAGGTTTTATAACATCAGATAATGCAAACAACATTGTAAAGGCAGTTGACTATGGGGATTATACACATGTTCTATGTTTTGCTCACTGTATAAATCTGGTAGTACCAGGATTCCAAGATGAGAACGGCACCATTGTGCAGATATGCGTAGGTCTGGCCAGAAAGTTATTGGTCATTTTAGCCATTCTGTAAAGGAACAGAAGCTGCTGTGAAATATTCAACAGTGGAACCACCTTTCCCTCCACCACCTGATACAGTATATGGCATTAAGATGGGATGCAACTTATTATATGATGGAATGGCTGCTAGAACAACAGAAGGATTTTTTTTTAACTTTATTTATCTTCCCAGGACTCCTGCGGAACTCTCTCCAGCTACCCCACAGGAACCAGCTCTACCTCTTTGTCTGAAACCCATCTGGGCCAGGCCACTTCTGCTCAGCAATTCCCCCATCTTTGAGCTAGGATGCCGGTGTGGTGCAAGGTGTTATGTCCAGCGCCTCAACCCTCAGTGCCACCGGGCCTTGAGAAGGATGTTGTTGAGCATGGTATTAGCAAGGGAGACATAAACATCCACCCAACTCAGTAGTACCTGATGGAGACTATCTGTACTGTGGTGAAGCCCTTTGAGGAGGCCATAAAGGTGGTAAGTGATGATGCAGCTAGTCTAAGCCAGGTACCCACCCCATT
Source organism: Neoceratodus forsteri (assembly GCA_016271365.2). Taxonomy (NCBI): domain Eukaryota; kingdom Metazoa; phylum Chordata; order Ceratodontiformes; family Ceratodontidae; genus Neoceratodus; species Neoceratodus forsteri. Next base: position 85,573,525 of record CM057453.1, read on the forward strand.
CCCCTCAATAACCTGTGACTTCTTCAAATGAAAACTCAAAATGAGGAAAAGGAGGATACCACTGTTTTCAATCCAATAGAATGGATAAGATCGCATTTCTGGAATGACACATGCTTTTCAGAAATTCACAGATGACCACTACATTGAGGCCACTGTGTTGGACTCTTGGTTCAAAGGCACATTTGAGACATTCTTTAATGCACACGAATGCGGTAAAGATCAGCAGTTGTATAAAGCCAGACTTTTCCATCTGGTATCCATACATATGGCACAGGAACCCAGAGCAGAACAACACTCATCATCATCCCTTTTTGCAATCACACTGACAGGCCAGGAGCAATAGAAGGAAGAAGAAGAAGGATCCAAATGTGTTTCCACTGCTACTACTAAATGTTATATGAGTCACTTACTTTTGTCTCCAAGTCAACTTGCTTTTACTGCTGCAACACACACCAGAAAGACAGTCATTGGTGACAAACCACTCTGAGAACAACCGTCTGACTATGGCTTAGTGAAAAAGTGTGGCAAGTCACTTTCTAACAGAGTGGTGCCTGAGATGCCAGCTAACAAAATGGTGCAGGATTATCTGGATGAGAATGTGCCAGTAGCAGAAGGAGATGAGCCTGTATTGTATGGGTACCAAAAAAATACTATTTGGCCCTCTTTGACACAAGAAGCTGCTGAACACAACAGCTGCCCGCCTGTAAGTACATAGTCAGAGAGGATTGTCAGTGCTGCAGACAAAATTGTCACTAACAGAAGAACATGCCTTTTGACCCAAAATGTAGGGATGCTCACTTTTTAAAAAAAGTAACCTGTCCCTTTTTACAAAGTGTTTTTTGGCATGGTTTATGCTAGCAATAAGACACTCTGAGGTGTGGGTTATCTCCTAATAAGAGCACACCCAGGTGGGTTATGAGACATGAGGCACTTGTGCTGAGTGCCTTATGCACTTGGGTATGCTCTTATCAGGAGATAACCCACACCTCAGAGTGTCTTATTGCACTTATAAAATGGGTACACTAGGCAATTATTGTAAGAAAAATAAAGATAAAAGGTGTTTAAAATATATGTATGAAATATGGTTTTAATAGGTGAGATAGTGAAAAATAATCCCCTTTTATAAGTGTTTTAGCCCCCCCCCCACCAACAGCAGAGCTAGGCTATTTTATTTTGTAGTAGTTTTTCCTTAAATTTATACTGTATTTTGTGCTTTTAAGAAGACTGACAGCATCATCTCTCTTGTCGCTGTATGAATGCTGCTCGGTTTGTTAGGAAGCCAGCTTGTCCCACATGTGTATTTACTGAAAGACTATGTTTCTTGCTGTCCTCCCACACCACCATATAGAAAACATTTCTTTAATGTGTTTAGTTATATTTAGTTTTTTTTTACATCTGTCTTGACACTGCCAGATAAAGCCTTTCCCTGCTTTAATATTAAATAGCAGGCTTGAGTGGGATCGAGCGTGTCACTGAATGACCGCCATAGCCGTAGACACTTCCTGGTTCTGTGGGCAGGTCACTGTTTTAAAAGTGTAACTACTGGAAAATAAAAAAAGGTGGTTGTTTTTTGTTGGCATTAATGAAATAACTTCTTGTAGCTTGTAAGAGTGGAAGATGTGGGAGGCACAAATGGTATATTGGGCTCGAGAGTGTTAGCGAGGATAGCCGTTTTCTTTGTAGCACGCGGGATGCTCGGTGGATCATGGCAGGCTGTTGGGATGGTGGAGACTTGAAGCCACAGGTTGTTTTTTTTAGATCGTGGAGCAGAGGCTACAGTTTGTATTCTTAATTTTTTACTGTGATTCAATGTAGTTTGAGCTTGGTTATGTGGGGGGGGGTGCATAATAGAGATTGGTTTCATTCAGAGAGGCTGCAGTTTCCCAGTTGTGTTTTTGTTTAGGGTTGGCACAGCTCGCTAATTTTCTGCTGTAGTGGGGCTCAGGAGTGGAGGGTAGTGCCGGTTGGCTACAATATTTTCTGATAAGTATACGGCTCAGAAGATGTTGTAGCCAATCAGGTTACAGGAGTTCCTGAGACAATTTTATAAGGATGATGAATCTTCTACACTTTCAGCAAGGCTAAACAGTTAAGGATGATGAGGTGGATGGGGAGGGTTTCTGTGTCCATTTTTTTTTTTTTTAGAACCAGTAGCCTACACACATGCAGTGTGATGCAGCATTGTTGTTGCTCATTCTTCTTTAGATAAATGTTTGGTGAGGATCACGTGATGCAGCCAGCATGGTAGTACCTCTACTTGACCGCTCCAACCCGTCTCTCCCAATATATTTCAAATAAATACCTTTACAGCTTGAATGGAGCACTGTGGTTCTGCTGGAACATAGAACTAACTTCCTAGCTCACCTGGGTATAATTTTGGCAGCAATAGTGTCTGTATGGAGACTGAAATGCATCTCGCACTTCCCCACCACACGCCGTCAAGCACGCCAGAGAAAGTAAACAATAAAGTCAAGGCCCAGCCACACTCTTCTTCAATGCAAGCCACAGGGTGCCAACAGCAAACTCCCCTAACTCTTGAACTTCTAAGAGAGGAATTTAGACCTTTCAAGGAGGAATTACATTCCTTGGCCATAGATTTTAAGAACTTGTCGGGGATGTTAGAAGAGCTAAACAGACATACCAGTGATAACAAAGCCAGGATAATCTCAGTTGAAAAGAAACTCACAATGGTGGATCCAGCAATGGCAGCTGCAAGAACCAGAATTGCTAAGTTAGAGGCAAAAGTCGAAGACCTAGAAGGCAAGCGCCATCGGAATAATTTGATATTAATTGGGCTCCCTGAGAAGGAGGAAGGAGAGAACTCAGTTTTATTTACACAAAAATTTCTTTCCAAGCTGGCCAGCCCTTCTCCTTTTGGATCCAGGTACACGATTGAGCGAGCTCTTAGGGATCTGCAGCCCATGTCACTTCCAGGTGCTTCCCCTCATACATTTATTTTCTAATTTCTAAACTACCAAGAGAGACAACATGTATTGAGCAAAATGAAAGATTTAAAAGAAGTGCTCTGGGAAGGGAATACACTCCATGTGGCCCAAGACCTGCCCTTGTCAGTCAGACAGAAAAGAGCCTCTTACCATGTAGTGGTCACTAAATTGATAGCGGCCACCATCAGATTCTGGATGGGCTATCCAGCCCGATTTCAAGTTTTAATAGCAAGAACCTGGCAATCTCTTGAGGACCGGAAAACAGCAGAAGAATCCCTGAAATAATCCTTCCCTGACTTGTTCAAGGATCGCTGAGATCCTCCTTGGGACAACAAAGTGAAGAACTAGGAATTCCTAAGGTTTTTTCCTTTGATCATCTACAATGCAAATGGACATCCAAATCTGATGGTTAAACAGTGTTCAGTCCAGCAGTATAATGATGTTGGGAGCATTATTCCCCCTCCCTTCCTTTTTTTAACTGGTATCTTGATGTTTGGAGTTCTGGTCTTTGGGGGCAACACATTAGACCAGCTGCAGGGCTATTCTGGAACTTAAGATGCTGCCAGGCACCCATCGGCAACTTTTATTTTTCTAAGTTCATCAAACATACGGTTGGTATCATCTATTTTGCTCTGGGAGGGGCTTTGAGCAGTTTTTTTAGCCTGATTCCCCTGGGGTTCTTTCTATATTGAAAGGTATGGAGAAATACCAATTTTATACTTTTTTATTCTGTTAAGGTAGTTTTAAGCTGTGCGGTTTTATGTTGCACAGCTCGTTATGCAAGCGTATGGGACTCTTAAACTGTTAGTTCTGAGCTTATTTTCTTTTCCTTAGTACATTAAGGGTCTCCTATGTTGATCTGTCAAGTTGCAGGTCATATGTGTCTAAGAAGACCTGAGTTGGAGCCCATCATTTACCTTATAGTGTTATTTCTTACGAAATCTGATGGATCTGGGGGGGGGCAAGGGATGAGGCTTCCACGTGATGGTTGATCATGTACTACAAGGTGTTGTGGGGGGGAAGGGAGGGGTTACACTTTTGGAGTGAATGTTAAGGGACATAGGGAATTTATTGAGTATTTTTGGAATAATTGTCTGGGGAAATGTGATGGAAGGGGGATGGAGGAAGGGGGGCCCAGCCTGCTAAGGGTAAGCAATTTCTGCTGATATGTTATAATGGCATTGTTTCTGATGCATTTTGAATATAAATGGAAGTGCTGTTGAATGTTATTAAGTTTTTAACCTGGAATGTCTGTGGTGTGAGGAATAAGCACAAAAGATATAAGATATTTAAACATGTGAAACTATTACAAGGCCAGGTCATATTTCTTCAAGAGCCTCATTTGTTAGAGGCTATGGGGTACCTCCTCCAGAGACAATTTGTAGGGCAAGTTTTTCATGCTGGGAACAGCACTCGATGTGGGGGGATGGCCATCTTAGTAGCTCAGGGGATACCATTTTTTAGTGAACAAACCCTTGCAGACCTTGAAGGGCATTATATTTTTGTGAAAGGCTTGTTAGACAGGTGAACCTTAATTTTGGGCAGCATTTACAGGCCTAACGTAGACACACCGAAGTTTTTCATGGATATGCTTACAGTTTTGGCCCCTTATACATCTATACCAATAATACTAAGGGGGGACTGGAATCTCCCTTTTACACCTGACTTAGATAAGTCAAATGCAAAATGGAAAGGTCTCTCACTGGCTCAAAGAGCCCTCAGAGAACTGATTGACCATTTGGGTCTTTGTGATCCATGGCGCCTCCTTCATCCCCGCTTCAGAGAATTTACCTTTAGGTCTGCAGTACATGGTACCAGTTCAAGGATAGACTACTTCCTACTGAGTCACTCATTGTTGAGAGGCCTCAATGATTCTATTATTGACCCTAGAGTGATATCCAACCACTCTGTGGTGACCTGCTCTGAGGTACTTCAAGGGGACTCTCCCAAAGAATCATTGTGGAAACTCAACAGCCAATTGCTTAAAGATGAGAATTTACTAAACCAAATTACTCTGGAAATAAAAGAGTATACTAATATGAACCTTAACTGCACACGGAGACCAGATTTGGAATGGGTTGCCTTAAAATTCATGCTTCGTGAGTCATTAATTAAACTTGCCTCCTAGCGCAAAAAACAAAGAGCCCGGAAAGCTCTGCCCTTATTATCTAAGATTCAGACTTTAGAAGCCTCATTATCCCCTAATATGGCAGAGGCACAGCACTCTGTATTAATTGGTCTGCTGGATGAATATTCCTGCCTACTACAGGAGTCAGCAGAATACGCCATACTCAAGACAAGCACCAATTATATTGATCATGGGGAGAAGGTTGGACATCTCTTTGCCTTAAGGCTTAAAAAAACTGAGCAATCCAGGCTGATTTGATCTATCAGATCCCAGGGTAGTGAAACCTGCATCTGACTCCTAAAGACATAATGGAGGAGTTTGCAGAGTTTTATGAAAAGTTATACAGCCCTATGTCCAACCCTCCGACAAGCGAAGCAGTACAGAATTATTTCGATACCAATCCTCTCCCCTCCCTTACACAGGAGCAACAAGACTTTCTGATTACTCCTATTTTGGACTCTGAGATACAAGCCACCATTTCCTCCTTAGTTTCGGATAAATTCCGTGGGCCTGATGGTTTCTCCCCCAATTTTTATAAAGCCCTTCCCCCCACTTGATTTCTTGGTTAAAACAATTATTTGACTGGATCCTGGACTCCCAATCTCTGGATCGTACATTACTTGAGGCCTTAATTATTGTAATACCCAAACCTGGTAAAGATCCAGAAAATGTCAGCAGTTAAAGACCCATCTCCTTATTAAACTACAATATTAAAATACTGGCTAAAGTTCTTGCCACTAGGCTGAAACAGGTCTTGCCCCACATAATTCATAAAGACCAGATTGGATTCATGGAAGGCAGACATTCGGCTGACCACTTTCATAAACTCGGTCACATTTTCTCAGCATCCAGGGATTCTGCAACTCCAGCTGGCTTACTTTCCCTGGATGTGGTGAAAGCATTTGACAGAGTTAACTGGGAATTTTTATTTTTAACTACAAAGAGATTTGGCTTCCCACAGACATTTATCCAGTGGCTCTCTTCCCTTTATCAACAACCTGCAACAGGGTTTTTTCTAAACTATTCACTTTATTCTCTGGCACAAGACAAGGGAGTCCTTTGTCACCCTTACTGTTTAATATTTACCTAAAGCCCCTTCTGACCAGAATAAGAGAACACAAGGACATCCAGGGAATACAAATAAATAATAAGGAATTCAAGTTGTCGACCTATGCTGACGACATCCTCCTTCATCTCCTATACCCTGAGCAGACATTTCCCTTAGTTTTCTTTCTGTTATCAGAATATGAAGCAGTCTCCAACTATAAGGTCAACCTAGATAAAACCATAGTTTTTCCACTTAATCACAAGCTTATCAAAGGAACAATGGACCCCCTGGGACTGCAGTGGAGCTCCCAAAATATTAAATGCCTAGGGCTATTTCTGACTAGATCGGAGATGACAATAAAAAATCTTAATTTAGAACCTCTCCTCCTTAGCATTCAACTAGATTTGCAAAGATGGCAATCCCTTCCAATCTCACTTTGGGGGAGAATAAGTATTATTAAAATGAATGTTTTCTAGACAGAAACAAGATAAAGACCAAAGCATGCTTTTTTTCTGTAGTTCTGAGAATTCAGATGAGTAGCTGTCACAAAATTTTTGAGATCAGAACTTGGCACCCTGATGTGCATGCAAAATGTCATACAATTTTGTCAAACAGAGCAAGGGTAATAAAACTCATATTTAGGGGCTTAAAATTAAAGTGCTAATTCAACTCAAATTTGTAGGCACTACTGCACCTGTTTCATATACATCAGTACCAGTCAGCATGCATGCAGTAATATTGCAGTATATCACAATATTTGTCATGCATTAGTTTGACATCTTTTACTGCACATTACTGCACTGCATCCTAGTTGGCTCCACCATAGATAGATAGCTGGACAGATAGATGAGAGAGAGAGAGAGAGAGAGAGAGAGAGAGAGAGAGAGATAGAATGACATGCATACATACATACATACCATACATACATACATACATACATTCATACTGTATTATACTGGCACAGTAGTTCCAGTATAGTTAGAGTGAAAGGTGACTTCTATGTTAAACCTGAATTTTTGAATGTTAATAACTTTAGAACACATAGGGCCCAATTCTCAAATGCTGCACCAAGACGCAAGGTGTGTGCACCAAACAGCAGGATGCAAGCAGCAAGCTGCGCCAAGACGCAAGCAAGACAGGATTCACAAATGCACCATGCATGAAGGCAAAGACCCGCTGCATCAAGTATCCCATGCACCAGCACAGCACCAGAAGGCAGCTAGTGCCATGATGCATGGTGCGTTGCGACAGGGGTAAGACATGTAGGATGCAGGACTGCAATTCACAAAGAAGCACCTAACAGCAGATATCAAACACCTGCTATGCCACACAGAGCTGATCCAAGGGGATTTAAAAAAGGAAGGAAAGGGGCAGGGCAGTGATACAGGACTGAGACACAGGACTGCAGCAGGACAGAGACTGATGACTGCCAGGAGGATGTTAGCACCACAGGCCCTACTGGGCATACAGCTGGCCAGGTAATGCCATAGGTGACATGCCCACCAGGCTGCACAACAGGGTGGTGCTGCACAGCAGGTGCACAGACAGCAGCAGCCCAGACACCAGAGACATGTCAAGCATGTGTACCAGCCATGCACTGCCCACAAGGACCTGAGCAAGGAGCAGTGCATCACACGATATTGACTTGGCAAGGCAGCCATAGCAGAGCTATGCCAGGAACTTGACACCGACCTCAGAAGCAGGACCTGGAGAGGCCATGCCATACCAACAGAGGTGAAGGTATGTGCAGCCCTACGGGTACTGGCTGCTGGCAGATTCCAGACACTGAGGGGTGACACCGTGGGCATCTCACAGCCCTCAGTATCACGGTGCCTGAGGGCAGTCATCAATGCCCTCATACACAGGCCACACCAATACATCCACCTACCCACAGATGCCCAGGAGCAACTGACAGTCAAGCAGGGATTATACAGTATGGCAGAATTCCCATGTGTTCTTGGTGCAGTAGACTGCACACACATTGCCATAAGGGCACCACTGGATGAACCAGAGACCTATGTCAACTGGAAGGGCTACCATTCCATGAATGTACAGGTCATCTGTGACAGCAGGAGCAGGATCCTCGACATTGTGGCATAGTATCCAGGGTCCACATATAACGCGCACACCCACAAGAACTGTGGAGTGTGTGAGGCCTTCCAGAGTGGGACACTCACAGATGGCTGGCTGATTGGTAAGGCACACATGGACACATGCAGAATGGGTAGACATGGGACAAATGTGGGCACAACACTAACCAACACCTCTCTCCCCACAGGTGACAGCGAATACCCACAACAGCCCTGGCTGATGACACCGGTGAGGCATCCACAGAGTGTGGCAGAGCAACGGTACAATGATGCCCACACAACAACATGCAGTGTGATAGAGTGCACATTTGGCATCTTCAAGATGAGGTTCCAGTGTCTTGACAGATCAGGGGGTGCACTGCAGTATACACCGGCCATAGCATGCAAACTGTTCATAGCATGCTGTGTGCTGCACAACACAGCACTGGAACATGGCACACCACTGGCAGAGGATGAGGACGCACCCAGTGAGGATGGTGACACTGCAGGGGAGGAGGAGGAGAAGGAGGCTGCAGGGCCAGCCCATGACTGGTGACTGCAAGGCCAGGCACAACACACAATAGCAGGACAACAGATGAGAACACAGCTAATTGAGGCACACTTTGGATGAGCACACAATAGTATGCACAGTGCGCACAGCTACAGGTACGTGAACACCGCCATGCTGCATGCAGGCCCTGAATCACAACCCTGGGACCATGGGAAGATCACACGCATACAGTAGTGGGACACACAATAGGCACACTGGGCAGCGGTGCCATGCTAATGCAGGGAACGACAGTGCAGTACCAGGAACCCAGGGACCACCATGGAGAGCACACACAGCAGGTGGACCGGAACAGCTGCAGTGAGACGGAGGTGTCACCACCTGGGCCACCACACAGGCAGTGGCAGCACAGGTGACACAGATGTGCCCATTGCCTGTGTGCCATCCCAGATGGGGCAACACACTGTGATGCTGACAGTGGCAAGGGCTTCCAGGTGTCCAATGCTAGCAGGGGCAACATGTGCATGAGCAGCATGATGTCGGGATGGGGACTGTGTTGCGCAGTCACACAGCGGTCACGGCGCTAGGCAGCAGGACTGCACATGCTGGAGCCGGTGCCACATACAAGTGGCTCTCAGAAAACCATTGCTGGTGCCAACATGTAATGGCAGTGCACAGTGAGCACCAGAGGTAGGCAGAATGGAGACATGGGGGACTGTGTGGGTGGGAGGCCACACACACCATGAAGCAGTGCAACAGGGGATGCACAAGGGTGGGTGCAGTGCACCACAGGCAGTAGGACATGGATGTGTCATGGCACACCCATAGGACATGTCATGTGGACTGGCACAGTGCCAGCGGAGGCATGCCTCCCACACAGACGAGGTACCCTGCAGAAGTGCAGTGTGCGGTGACAGGGGTATGGCAGGCACAGCTCCACACTGTGCATTGTGCAGCGGCAGCGGGTAGCCATAAGTCGCACTGTACATTAGCCACAGCTATGCTACCTACATGCCAAGTTATCCCATATGCAATGCATATTGCGTTGCATGCTGCATGCTGACACAAGCTGTGTAGCGTGTGCGACACAGCATGTGACTCACGGGGAAAAGCAGGGAACACATGGAACTCAGCCATCAGCATGTGTAGGGTCTTGGTAGTGCATGCTAGACTGCACAGGATGGTGTAGCACAGGCATAGCCCCAACCACACTGCAGAGGGAGGCAAGGGAAATCAGCAGTCACAAGGGCAAGCTGCAGGTGGCAGTGCCAGTTGGTATGGCACACTGGAGCAGGGCACTGAACTTCACAGATGATGAGACTGTGGTTCTCATTAGCCTGGCTGAGCAGTGGAGAAGGGTGCTGTTCCCACTGGGGGCACAGCAGTCCAGTCCAGCAGACAGGGAGAGGGTGTGATCCACCATAGCAGCAGGTTCCAGGTGGTATCTAGAATAAGGAGGACCATGCGGCAGGCCAGGCACCATTGGAATGATCTGGCCTGAAGGGAGGGGTGGTTCTTTGGACACCTGAGGAGGATGGCATGATAGGCTGGTGTCCAGATGCATAGTGGACACCCACGCCAGTTAGGTTTGTGGTGCCAGTAACATGTCCAACACACAGAACATAACAGGGACCTCAACTGCACAGAGGGGTACTGATGTTGCCACACACCTTTATGTCCCCACAGGTGAGGTCAGTGACACGGAAGTCCAGGGCAGACCCAGGGATGCCGGACTGGGAGGGCATGGCAGAGGACCCCACAGAGAGCAGCATCAGCAAGGTAGGTGTGCAGCAGTCATGTCATGTATGCAGCTGTGCGGGTTACTGTGTGGGGACCTGCAGGCAGGGGGGTACACACACACACACACACCAGTGGGCCAGCACAGGTTGCTGTGGCTGGCTATATCTGGTGGGGTACAGGCACCATGGACACATGTGTGGGTGTGTGCCACACACATAGTCGGTGCATGGCACAACCCATGTAACACGTGCCAAGGCATAGTGGTGGCCTGCTGAGCCTGCATCAGTGGTGCTGGCAACATGCATGGAGGTAGTGCATGGGCCTGTGGTGTACTCACTGGCAGTCACTTTGTGTTCCAGGTGCTCATGGAGGTTTGAGGAGTGAGCAGCATGGACAGGATGCACTGTGGCATTCTCTGGAGCGGGCGATATGATGCCTGAAGTGGTGCGATGCACGGGCATACAGAACCATGGCCCGGATGATGGCCCAGGGTGGGCAACAGGTAGCACCGCAGCAGGGTGCAGAGGAGGCAACAGTGGAGGAAGATGTGGAGGAGGTGGAGGAGGGTATCCCAGATGTCCAACAGGAGCATTGTCGGAGTGCTGGGCCATGCGACAGTGCTGTAGGACAGCATGCAGCAGGGGACACGGCCGTCATGGTGACAGGCATGGACGCCCATGGCACAGCTGGCTGGGAGGCCGTTGAACCAATAGGGGATGAGGCCACCTCTATTCATGGCGGTGGTGATGCTACCCCTGACCAAGGTCCAGGGCAGCCCAGGAGTGACAGTGACATGTTGCCAGACAGGGACATGAGGGGTGCAGGTGACATGCAGCCCCAGCCGCACAAGCTCCGTGACTTTGCCCAGGGAATCGGCCAATGCATCAGGACCATGGCAAGGCTGCTGACCGACCTACAGGTTGTGGTTCAGGACCTGCTGGACCACCTGGACCATATTGGTGGACAATGAGTAGTGGACATGGATGTGCATCAAGGTCCTGGCCCACCCATGCTATAGCAGACACGCCCAGGATGGGGCACTCTGGGTAGTATGGACACAGGATACTGGGACATCAGGGATAATGGAGCTGTGCATGCACTGCATTTAAGTGCAGCACTGTTGTATGCCTATTGCTGATTGTGGGGCAGTGCCCATTGCACTGTGTACCTCTTGGTTCATCTTGACTGTTGCTGTTTTGTGATGTTTATGTGTCCCCAATACAATGTTGCTCAATGTCCAAGCTGTGTCTGTGTGTCTCTCTGTACTGTGTATGCTATTTACCTGTCTTTGTCATACACTGGTCAGGGACAGCCATTGTGTGGGTAGCAGCCCACAGGGCCTCTACAGGGCACCTAGTGGTGACAGGGACCACTGTCCAGCAACATGTGGACAGCACTGCAGTGTGCCACAGGGTGTGTTGCTGCTACACACAGGGCACAGTGTTGGGACACTGTACCCTTGTGAGCCTCTTCCACCCAGTGTAGGGGTCCTCTTAGTTCCACCGTGGCATGCCACGGTGGGTAAGCCAAACCACCAGTTGACAATGTGGGGCCCCGTGGTTTAGGCCTGCATGTGTCGTGCATGTGTCTGTACCTGCTGTGTGGGGCCGGGTGGTGTGGCATGGTCTGTGGCATACCACAGGGCCCACCCAGTGGACTGCTCTGCACAGTGCTGTATGGCTGCCATGGTGGAATGCCACATGATGGGTACTGTGTGTGCGGGTTGGTGGTGCATGGATTGTGGTGCCCCTGTGTGGTGGGGAGGAGACTGTCCTTCAGCAGCCATGCACCTGGGTGTGGGGGCATGCATGGCAACATGGACAGATATGGCGCTGTGTGTGCCAAGGGCTACGCTTGTGCTCATGCCCCATGCCATGGTGTGTGCACCCACTGCTCACCACATGGGGGGGATGTCTGGTTGGCAGTGGCAGGGGTGAACGTGTGTGTGAGTACTGTGTAAGTGGGCTGTGGCATGCCATGGTGTATGCACCCGGGTGCATGCAACAGGTCCCAGGGCCAGCATTAGGGACCATGCAGATTTCTGGTATGTGCCTGCAGGGGTGGCGGTGTACTGCACTCTAGTGTGCAGGGGGGGTGTGCCACTGTCAGGGGATGAGGGCTTGTGTGCGGGTCCCATGTTTCAGTGCCATGTGAGGAGTGCCAAGGTTGGGCACTGAACAGGGGACATGGGTTACAGGTGCATGCAGCAAGGTTATGCATGGCAGAGAAGACTGCACATCCATGTGTGGTGTGTGTTGTGCTGTGGTCTCAGGCCATGGTTGGTTGGGCGCACTGGAACATTGCATTATGGTGGGCGGCACCATGAAGCAACCCCCCCGATGCCCATGTCTGGCATGCTGCGTGCACCCTACCGGTGGGTGTATGCTGGCCTCCCCCTCCAGCCTACAGTGTCCAGTGGATCACTCTGTGCAGTGTATGGTGGCTGTACTGCCATGTTGCTGCTCTGTGTAGCTTCCAGCTGTGGGGCATTCCTTGGCTGCACCCCCACCACTGGTGGCACTGTGTTCACCCTGTGCCTCTGTGACCAGTGCTGTGTCAACAGGGGTCTCTGTTGCATTGCAGCGATCCCTGTCAGCCTGCTGCTGTTGTCCCCCCTACCTCCAGTCCTGCTGCTGGCAGCTGCCATCTGTGCTACGGGTGTCGCTGCTGGTGTGCCTTGCCTGGCCATCCGCCCTTCACAGGCCATACCACCTGCCTTGGGGTGGGCCCTCTTGCGGCCTTGGGAATGGGCTGGAATGTGTTGTCCCAGCCCCCGTGCTGCACTGGGTGGCAGCATGGCCATGCTGTTGACATTCACTGTACCATTCTGTGTCTGTTCAGGCTGCTTCACGTCACCGACACGTGGGTGGGTGTCCATCCCCCTGTGTCTGTCATGGTCCAGTACCCCTATGCGAAGGGTGCACACCCTCTGCTGTGTTACTGGGTGTTTTGCCATGGTTGGCATCCATGTCCTGTATGGCTGTGTCCCCCTGCTGTGTGTGCCCCACTGCACCATGGCCATTCTCTACACCAGCATCACTGCGTGGCTCCATCCCAACCCTGCTGTCTGTTTGGCCCACTTGTCTGTCATCAGGGATATCTGCTTCTGGTTGCTGTTCCCCTGTGGCTGTGTGTGTGCCTGCTATGTTGCCCACAGCCCTGACCTTGGGCATGGCAGTGCTTGACATGTGTTTTGTCGGCACTGTGTCTGGATGTTGTTCCATAGGCATCCCCGGCTGCCCTATGCCCTGTGTGCCCTCATGGCCCTGTCCCACATCCTGTCTGCTGGCTGTGTTCCCCATACCCTGGTGGTTGTCTACTGCCCCTCTGTTGTGCTGCCACAGATTGCAGTCCAGGCATGCCTGTGGGACTGGTGCCACACCGGCTGCCTGCTGTTGCATATATCTTGCAGTCTCCGGCAATGCAGTTGCTGTTGCTGTTGTTGTCTCTGTCTGGGTGTTATGCTGCTCCATGCTATGTTCCATGGCATATTCTGCCATTCTATGGCATCCATTTGGCATGTGATGCACAACCATATGTCCTGGAGTAACGTGTTGTTTATGTTGTTTGTCATGCCCCTTCCTGGATCCCATGTATGATGGCTGCATGGATATCAACCACTGTCAGCTGCAGCTGTCCCATGTGTGTGCCCATGGCAGTGGTGTGTTCCCAGATGCTGTCTTGTATCTCTGCCAGCTCCCGCTGTGCTGCCTCTTGGGTGAGCACGACATCCTGGCAGTAAAGTGACAGGTCAACCCCAAGGTCATCCTCCAGTGGCAGTGGGGTTGCACCATGTTCACCTGTCCCACCTGCACCTCCATGGTCCGGTGTGGCACTGCTGTATGTCTGGCTGCCACAGCCTAAAGTGGTGGGTGCATTGCCCACCTGTCCCACCATAGGGCCATCACCACTGTTCCCATGCTGCTGTGTGTCCACCATGGTCTTGCACTGGTCAGATGTACTGGATGTGGATGTGCTCCACCCAGTGGTGCTGCTGCTGCTGGATGGTGTGGTATTGCTGTCATTGTCACTTCCCTGTTGAGCCTCTGACTCACTATCTTTCACCCTTCTCTGGGCCTGGCTCACTGTGCTGTCACCGGTGGTTGCCTGCTGCTGTTTCTCCTCATTGTTGCTGTGTCTGCTGTGCTCTGATGCTTCACTGTCACTGTGAGTCAAGGCATGGCATTGTGGTGGTGTTAAATGGCTGGCTGTGGCCTGTTGTCTGGTTGCTGTGGTCCTGACACCTGCTGGGTATACAGACAGATGTGCACAGTGCTTTACCTCACTTGCCCACATGTCAGTATGTGTCCAGTGCCATGGTGCATGTCCAGCCTGTGGCAACCAGTGGAGGGGTCACCGCCTGCATCTCCTGCATTTGCATGGGGCCCAGGCTACTCTGTGTTCCTCTTCACCTGCCCCCAGATCCCTGTCCAACGTGGGTCCCTGGTGCCCCTGTGGTGTGTCAGCCTCCACTGGTGGTGCCATATTGGCTGTCTGCACAGTGATGCCACCCACTCCATTCATGCCCGGTGCTTACCTTGTGCATGTTGTTGCCGATACAGGTCTAGCTCTGTGTCGCCCTGTATGCTGCACGTGCTGATGTGTGCCAGTACATGATCCTCATGTCTGCTGAGGGGCCATGGTTGTGTGGGTCCACCTCCCATTGCCATTGTGCAGCACCTGTTGTGGGCTGCCTTCTTCTTGGCATGGTTCCTGAAGTCACAGTGCCACTTCTGCAGCTCCCTCACACTGTGCTTGCTGGGTGCCACTGCATTCACTAGTCTGGCTACCTCAACCCATGCCTCCTGCCGCTTTGCCCGAAGCTTCTGGTCCCCTTCCCAGGATAGTAACAAGTCCACCTGTTGGGTGTCACACACTGGTCAGGGCCTTGTACCATTGCCCCACATGCTCATGTCCTTCTGCCACACATCACACCTATCTGGGCCTCTATTGCATCCAGGAGGATGTCTGTCTCCTGGTCTGTGAAATTCTTTTTCCTGGAGTGCCCAGTCTTCTTCCTGCAGTGTGTCCCTGGGGTTGGCTGCCCCCCTCTCCTTGCTGCATCCTCTGTGGTTCAGCCATTCCTCCACCCCTTGTGTTTAGGCACTGCCTGCACCTTGCATGTTGCCTACGCTATTTATCTGATGCACCATGCGTTCATACGCCATGTGCACTGCGTCTGGCACATGATGTGTTCCTTACAGAATAGGGTACATTGCTGATGGCGCAGGGGACTTTTGTGCATGCTCCGTCTGATGCACCTTGCACCTCTCTAAGGGCATTTTTGAGAATCGGGCCCATAATGTCTATTGCAAGCTCATTTGACATGATAAATTTCATGGGAATCTTTTGTGGTTTCTGAGATATAGAGTGTTGAACAAACAGAAAATTCAGTAATTTTTGACATTTCTTTGTCCACTTGGATATCTGAAATGGCTTTTGGTTGTAGTCTGAATTTTAAGGGTAGAAAGCCTTTACCTCACAGATGTGCCTTTTGAAGGTTTGGTGAAAAAATATCAGTCCATTCAAAAGTTATTTCCCATTATAGCCTATGGGGAAAAAATATATGATCTGAAAATGAAAACAGGAATCAGCCCCAGAAAGCAGTTTCTTTGCCACTGCACAGCAAGAAAACTGTTAGGACTTTGTGTCTGAAATTTGCAGGGTGGTAAGACTTTGCTCCACAGATGTGCCCGCTGCTAGCATGATGAAGAAATGGGCACCAGTTCCTTAGTTACAGCACTCCAAGTCAGCAAATTTTCCAACAGGATAACATTGTGGCAGTCGTGGCACCTTTTGGCAGCTATATCTCAAAAATAGTCCAAGATACAAATGTTATGTTAAGCTCAGCTTAGTACACCTTCAGGTGCACCAAGCATACCTAGAGATAGCCAGGCCATGAATATAACTGCAAAGGAATGTTTACCAAAGTTCCTACAATTCCTGAGATATTGCAGCTTTTGCAGCACAAGGGTTACCTGGAATGGCTCTAGGCATGCACTTTGTCTCTATACTTATGGGTACATTTGGATCCCATTATGCAATAATGGGAGCACAGGGCCATACATCATGTAGTAGTGGGAGTGCAGGGCCTGGAGAGCTCTGCGCTTCCACATGGATATGTGATATCATTAAAATATCAGTACACTCATGCATAGATGGGAGTGCAGGGCTCTCTGGGCCTTGTGCTCCCACAGGAAAATCAGAAACAATTACAAAATGTATGCATGATGGTCCCACAATCACATACAAGTAACATTAAACTTTCTCAAAAATAAGGGAAATTCATTGCAAAAAGTTTTGTTAATGCATCAGATAGGGTTGTCATTACAGCAACAAAGGTTTGAAAATTCAATGTTAGGGTTACCAACCTTCCCCCCACTCTCCACACACCAACAGGCATCAGGGTGTGCCTTGGGGTCATCAGACCTAACTCTCACCCCATTGTCCCATATTGTACCACTCAGCTTCCTTTATAATGAATTTCCCTTCTTTTTGAGAAAGTGAAATATTAGTCATAAGGTATTCATAGGTGGGAGCATGGTCCCTGTGGGCTCTGCACTCCAACCCACCCATGAGTGTAGAGCAGTGGTGCACAATGCTCTCATGCCACCTCCCAATGCTGTCATGCCTATCTGTTAATTGATTGCTCTCAGTCCAGCTTTGAGCCTGTCTGTACCATAAGCTGTACCACTCAATTGTCGGAGCATGTGGCTCCTGTATGTTACCTTGACAATGTTCATGTCTCTCTGTTACTTTGTAACTCTCCTGGGTTGCACCTGAAAATAGGCACTTGGATGTCTAGCGTGCTTACCTGGTTAACAAAAGCAAATAATAATATTAAAAAAACTTGAGTCAAGATTGATGGTCAAGGGCCACTGGCTGAGGGCCACTGTAAAATGGCCAAAGGTAACAAATGTCTGGTAAGGCATTATTAAATGTACACTTAAAACAACTTAAAACATCTGTCTGTCTATCTATCTATCTATCTATCTATCTATCTATCTATCTATCTATCTATCTATCTATGTCTGTCTGTCTGTCTGTCTGTCTGTCTGTCTATCTATCTATCTATCTATCTATCTATCTATCTATCTATCTATCTATCCACGTGTTACTAAAACTAAAAAAAAAATAACAAAAAGGCTGCAAAGGGAAGCTGCTAGGTCCTTGGTGCCACTTACAGCTGTTGGGGGCTATTTGTGGTCCCCAGCTGCATGTTGTGCATCACTGGTGTAGAGGCATTGCACAGGATAACCATGTGCCCCCAGTTTTGCATAATGGGATGCATATTTGGGAGTGTGGGCCTTCTGAGCCCTGCAATCCAGCCCAGCTATAAGTGTAGAGACACAGTGCTTGAGGGTGCTGTGCTCACAGTATTGCAAGATGATATCTATGGGAGGGAGTGGGGACCCTCTGGGGCCTGTGCTCCCACCCACCTATAAGTATAGAGACACAGTGCAGGAGTGCCCTGTGCTTCCAGTTCTGTAAAATCGTATCCATAGGTGGGAGTGCAGGACTTTTGCAGAAGCACCATAGGTTTGCAAGGTACAACTTTTGTGAAAGTACTGCAGTACTTTCACAAAAGTAGTGAGAAATCTTGCGAATCCACCCCAAGCAAAGCAATGGTACTTTTGTAAAAGCATTATGCACTTACGTGAAAGTAATGCAGAATGTTGTGAAGGTTCCCCGTGCAAACCAATGGTACTTTCACTAAAATATGTGGTACTTTAGTGACAGTAATGCAAAATTTTGTGGAAGCCCCCATGTTACCCAATAGCAGTTTCACAAAAGTTCAGCAGTACTTTTGCAAAATCTTTTGTTGTGCACTTTATTTTTTTCCATAGGCTATAATAGGAAACAAAAAGGTTTAAAAACTTTTGAAAGGATTAATATTTTTTCAGCAAACATTCAAAAGGCATTTTCCTGACCCAGTCCCATATACCCTGAAAATTTCATATGAGACAAACAAACTGTTCGGGCTGTGGAGGCAAGCAAAGAATTACACTAAATTGAGGATTTATTTTCACATTGTTTCACACTCCGCAACTTCACAACTGCAAATACAACCAGAATGGATCTTTCCAGATCCAGAGAACTATGCAATCACAACAAGCATGCAAAATTTCAGGGAAATCAGATGAATGCTTGGAAAGGTATTAAAGTGCATAATTTTGAACTTATTAAAGTACCTACTCAATGTAACTGTAGTGGCCCTACTGGACCCTAACACTCACCCCATTCCATGTGTAAAGAAGCTGAGATGGTACAATATAGGAGAATGGGGTGAGAGTTATTCCTTATTGCTCCAAGGCACACCCCAATGCCTGTTGCTCTGTGGAAGGTGGGGATGGGTGGAGGGCAGGGTTGGTAACCCTAACATCGGATTTCCAGACTTTTGTTGGTGTGGAATCAACCCTAACTGATGCATTAACAGAGCTTTTTTGCAATGTTCCTTCTTTCTGAGAAAGTGAAATGTTACTCATATGGTATCCATAGCTGGGTATGGGGGCCCTATGGGCCCTGCACTCACACACCCATCAGTGTAGAGGCATAGCTCAAGAGGGCACTATGCTCCCAGTTTTGCTTAATGGGATGCATATTTGGGAGTGTGGATACTCTGAGCTCTGTGTTCCCATCCACCTATAACTGTAGAGACATAGCACCTGAGGGCTCTATGCTCCCACTATTGCAAGATGGTATAGAGAGGTAGGAGTAAGGGCACTTTATTCCATGCACTCCCACCTACCTATAATTATAGAGACATAGAACAGGAGGACCTTGTGCTTTTAGTTTTGCTTAATCATATCCATAGGGCCTTCTGGGCCTTGTGCTCCCACCAACCCATGAGTGTACAGGCATAGCGTAGTAGGGCCCAGTACTCTCAGTTTAGCATAGATAGTATGCATTGGTGGGAGTGCAGGCCCTCTAGGCCCACGCTTCCACCTATCCATAAGTACAGGCACATTGCACAGGCCTAGAGGTATTGCTAGCAACCCTTGTAACACTTATTTTGCAGTATCAGTAACCATAGAAACAGTGTAAAAAAATATTTTGCATTTGTATTCATGAACTAGCCACATCATGTGTTTAGTATGTCTAAAGGTGTAGTAAACTGTGCTTAGCAAAAAATCTGTATCTCAAAAAGTTTTTGAGATATAGGTGCCAAAAGGTGCCGAAACCACTAAAGTGTCATCCTATGGGAACATTTACAATTTCCAATTACTGTAACTCTGGAACCAGTGTAAATGATTTTACTAAACCAGCAAAATGCACATCTGTGAGCATGAGCTTGCCACCCTTCAAATTTCAGCCTCAAAGTCCTAACCCTTAGCTTGCTATGAAGTGACAAAGAAAGTGGTGTTTTGGGGTTTTGAACTGTGGAACATTCACGGCACCACTGCAGAATTTCGTGAAAGTCTCACTGGTTTACATGAGGGAACTTTTGTGGAACTATTACGAAAGTTCTGCCATTGTAGATGCGGCACTTTCATGCAAGCATCCGTGGATCTTTCGCGAATGTCTGTGCAAGTAGTACATAAAGTTCTGTGGCTAAGATAGCATAACAACTTTAAAACCATATTTCTGGGCATTCTGGCAAAACACTAATGCCAGGGTCATGTTCCTAGGGCCCTGTTTAGGTAAATACAAGTGTTGCTATTTACCTAGGGGAAGTATTTTTTGAATTACAACATGTTTTGTGCCTCGCTAATTGAAAACAAGATTACAGAAGCATGAAAGTAAGAAGCCCAAGCATGACACTAAAAAGTGCTTTCACAAAAGTTAAAAGTACTTTTGAGGGGAACATATATTTTTTTCCATGGGCTTTAATGGGAAACTTGAAAGTTTAATAACTTTTGAACAGATTAATTTTTTTCACCAAATATTCAAAAGGAACTTCCCTATCCCAATCCCTGTATACCCTTACACTTTCAGACAAGATGGACAATCCATTCGGGTTGCAGAGCTGAACAAAGAATTTGCCAAAAATGGCCAAATAAATGTTGTTTTGCACTTTTTTGGCACTCCACAGCTCCACAACAGAACATCTTACCAGAATGAAACTTGCCAGATCCTCTGATCTGTGGTAGCAAAAAGGCGCATGCAAACTTTCAGACAAATGGGTCAAACAGTTGTAAAGTTATTAAAGTGCAAACATTTGGGATTAACATAGAAGTGGCTGAGCAATGCTAACTATAGCTGCACTACCATGCATTATATATTATACTGGCACAGTAGTGTGCCAGTATAATATAGGGTTTCATAGCCACTTCTATGTTAAACCCCAAATTTAGCATTTTAATAACTTTGCCACCGTATGACAGATTTGCATGAAATTTTGCATGTGCAGTCTGGTACCATAGATCTCTGAATCTGGCAAGTTGCATTACAGTCTGATAAGCAGTTGTGAAAATGAAAAAAATGGGTTTTTGTACATTTCTTTGCTCGTGGCTATAGTTCACACAATTTGTCTGTTTGGTCTGAAATCTTCAGGGAAGATGCAGTCAGGGTCACATTCACTACTTATCATCCTTCCAAAGATTTGGTGAAAAAGTATTAAACTGCTCAAATATTATTCAAAAAACAAATATCCCATTATACTCAATGGGAAAAAAATACATGTGTTTTTTTTTTTACCAGGAGAGACACACTAGGCTGAAAGCTTGTTTACAGGTGCAACCTGGGAGCACAAGGAAGTTAAGTGTCTTGCTCAGGGTCACACAGTATGCAAGTGGGGGCTGGGGGATTCAAACCCAGGTCTCTAGCTTTACTACTCAGAGTCTTAAACCACTGTGCTGTACTGCCTCCTAGTCTCTTAAAAGCTGCCACCACTGCCTTTTAATGTCACAAATGGCCCTTTTACTATCATGCAGCTGCCATCTTGTTCTCAGTGAGAGAGAAAAATGCCTGGAGTTAAAATTTGGGACCCCTAGGTAAACAATGGCTGTTGAGTTTACCTAGTCGGGTCCTGAGGATGACAGCCCTATCTTTTTTGGCCCTCCCCCCAAGAAATGCCTTTTTAAAAATTGGAGCCCAAGTACTGTCACAAATTGAGACAGAAACGGCCATGACACCTTTTGCAAATCACGAAAGTGTTGTGCTATTTTTGTGAAACTGTCGCAATTTGTGACAGTACTTTGTCCTAAAACAATAAATGTTTGCCATACCCCTGCAGCAAAATGGTTGGGGCTTTTGGGCTGAACTTTGTAGGGTGCCAAGCTCTGGTCCCACAGATGTGCCTTTTGGTGGTTTGGTCCCAAAACATTCAATGGGCCCATAGTTGCAGTGCTCCAAAGTTGAAAAATTTCCCTTAGTCTAACAT
Source organism: Neoceratodus forsteri (assembly GCA_016271365.2). Taxonomy (NCBI): domain Eukaryota; kingdom Metazoa; phylum Chordata; order Ceratodontiformes; family Ceratodontidae; genus Neoceratodus; species Neoceratodus forsteri. The sequence continues at coordinate 85,595,286 of CM057453.1, forward strand.
TGCAGCACCAGCAGTGACTTTCTGCTTCTGTATCTTGAAAATGGTGCAAGATATAGATTTTTTGCTACCTGCAACTTAGTCCACCTCAGGGTCATGCGTTCCCTTCACATTGTTCAGTTTTTGCATAATGGTATGTGTATGTGGGAGTGTGGGCCCTCTGGGCCCTGCGCTCCCACTTACACATAAGTACAGAGCCACACAGCAGCCCCATAGTACTCAAAAGGAACCCTCGTAACATGTATTTGGCAATATCTCAGTAACTGTGGCAACTGTGAACAAAATTCTACTGCAATTGTAATCATGACTTCCAAATCTCCACGCGTGCTTAGTTTAAACTATGGGTAGTGAAAAATCCATATCTCGAATAGTTTTTGAAATACAGGCTCTGAAAGGCACCATGGACACCGCAAAGTTATCCTATGGGAAATTTCTCAACTTCAGAGCACTGTAACTTTGTAACCTCTTCACATTTATTTACCAAACCACCATAAGACACATCTGTGGGACCAGGGATTGCCACCCTTCAAATTTCAGCCAAAAAGCCTTAACCATTTTGGTGCAGTGGTGTGGCAAAGAAATTGTATTTTTTGGTGCAGTAGTGTCACAAATTGTGACAGTACAGATGCAACAGTGTTGTGATTTGAGACAGTGTTGCAAATGTACTGTCATGATTTGTGACACTATGGGGGACCCGGTTTTAAAAAATATATTTCTATGAGTCATAGAAAAAAACATATGGCACCATTGTGTTCCTCGGGCCCCATTTAGGCAAACACAACTGTCAGTGTTTACCTAGAGGCAGTAGAATTTGAATTACAGACATTTTTCTTCACCACTAACTGAAACAAGATGGCTGCAGCATGACAGTAAAAGTGCCATTTGCAACAGTAAAATGTACTGGCGGCAGCTTCCGTGAGACACATATATTGTTTCCCCATTGACTATAATGGGAAAATAGTTCTTTGAATAACTTTTGAATGGTTTAATATTTTTTCACCAAGTCTTCAAAAGGCACATCAGTGACCCAGACTACATCTTCTCAGAAGATTTCAGACAAATGGACAAATTGTGCGGTCTGTAGCCACGAGCAAAGAAATGCATAACCCCCCTTTTTTTGCATTTTTGGGTACTCTGCAGCTCCACAGCTGCTAATCTGACCATAACACAACTTGCCAGATCCAGAGGTCAATGATACTAGACCATGTATGCAAAATTTCAGACAAATCCGCCATACAGTGGCAAAGTTATTAAAGAGAAAAATTTGGGGTTTAACATAGAAGTGGCCGGCATCCGTAACTATACTGACACTACTGTGCCAGTATAATACAAACATACATACATACTTACATATATTTATGCAATAGGCATGGAGATAAACAGAGTGTCATAAATCCGTTTATCTGAGTAACTGTGTACATACATTTCATTTATGTATACAGTGCTTATGTCATCAGCCATTTAGTCACACAGTGCTTATGTCATTAGCCAGTTATCTATATGGTGTTTATGTCATTTAGAATGTTTCTGCCTCAGTAGCAGTATTAGCCATATTCAAATGCTAATAACTTTAAAATGGAAAAAATGATAGCATGGTACTGTGAACATGAAAGTTGTTCAGCAAGGAAATATCTACAAAATGAGTGGTGTTTCATTTATTAATACCTTTTAGATTGTTTGATAATTAGCAAAAAAAAGCTGAAAATTCTTTTTTTTTTATTTTGTTCGCAAACAAATGTAAATAACTTTAAAATGAAAAATGATAGCATGGTACTGTGAGCACAGAGCTTATTCAGCACAGAAATATCTACAAAATGAGTGGTGTTTCATTTATAGATACTTTTAATTTTTTTCTGAATTAATGAAAAACAGCAGAAAATTCCATTTTTGTGTACCTTTTCTTCAAACAAATGCAAAAAACTTAAAAACTAAAAATTATAATATGGTACTTTGAGTGCAAAAGTTGTTCAGCATAAAAATATCTACAAAATGAGAGGTGTTTCATTTCTAGATTCTTTTTAGATACTCTATAATCAGCAAAAAGAAGCAGAAAATTCAATTTTTATTCACTTTTTTGTCTACACAAATTTCCCCTACAAAAGCAAAAACAAAAGAATTACATAAATGGAATATGCAATGGAAAACTCATGTAATAAATGATTTATCTGCACTTGAGCAGTTTGACCTCAGATACCTCACTCATGGCTTATGCCACTCATGAGGTTACCTGAGGTCAAACTGCTCTTGTGCAGATAAACCATTTATTACACTTCCTTCCATTGCATATCCCATATATACATATCTATATATCTATATCTATATCTATATCTATATCTATATCTATATCTATATCTATACATATATATGTGTGTGTGTTATATATATATATATATATATATATATATATATATATGTATTACAGGCAAAACTCCATTTTAATGCATCGAGTTAGGGTTGTTCCACTTGACAAAAGCAAGGAAATTCGGTGTTGGGGTTGAAAGCCCCTTGGACCCCCAGCCCACCCCCAACCTACATTGGTGTGCACATTGGGGTCATAGGCCTAACTCTCACCCCATCACATGTGTAAAGAAGCAGAGGTATAGGTGAATGGGGTGAGAGTTAGGACCGATGACCCCAACTAGCACCCTGATGCAGGTTGGAGGGTTGGGCAGGTGGGGTCCAAGGGGGGGGTTTCAACCCTAACACTGAATTTCCTCACTTTTGCCACAGTGGAACAACTCTAACTGATGCATTAAATGGAGTTTTCTTGCATCTAATTTCCCTTCTTTTTGAGAATGAGGACGATAAGTAGTGAATGGAATGCAGTGGTGGGAGCATGGGGCCCAACCATGTGATGTCTTGTTTCATAGTAACAGGAACTGCAAAGCAAATGCAAGCAGCAATGGTTATGCACATGGTAAAGCAAACGTAAATGGTAAAGCAAACGTTAATAGAAATGCAAGTGTAAAGTGACGCTGAAGCGAACAGTGATGCAAATGGACATGCAAGCGTGTACAAAAAGACAACTGGTAATGTGCACAGTGATGGCACCAGTATTTTAACAAAAATGTTAAGTGTTACAGCAACAAGAATGCCAAAGGTAACAGAAATGAAAATGTGAACAGAAGTGCTCACGTAAATGCAAGCCATAACACACACAGGCATGGTACCACAATTGTAAATGCAAATGGTAAAGTTAACATGAACAATAACTCCAAAGGAAATAGAAACATAAACACGAACGCAAACGCGTATGTAAACGCAAACCGTAATGCATGTGTTTACGTTATCACAATCGTAAATGCAAATGGTAACAGTAACAGCAACAATAATGCCAAAGGAAACAGAAAAGCAAACGGAAAGCACATATGGAAATGCAAATCGTATTGCACAGAGGCACAGTAACGCAATAGGAAATGCAAATGGTAACAGTTACAGCAACGAAGACACAAAACAAAAGTCAAACACAAACAAAAGGGCGGCTGTAAATGCAAATGGCAGTGCAGACTGTGATGCAAACTGAAATGTAAACACAAACAGTAGTGGAACTGCAAGTGGTAACAGTAACGAAAATGCAAGCACAAACACAAATGAGAATGCAAAGGCAACGCACACGGTGGCGTAGATGGGAACAGTTACACAATTGGGTACGTAAACACAAGTGGAAACAGTAAGTGTAACTTTAACAGACACGCATACCCTGTTTTTCCCCCAACAGCTGCATAGAGAAACACAGTGTGTACAAAAAATGTATGCATAATAATGGTCCTCAGAGCAAAAAAGGAGGTGTTGGAATACTAAATTGGTTATATCTCAGTAACTGTATGACATAGAAAAAAAAATTCACATGATTCATGATTTTCCTGGGTATGTTTTTGCTGAATGCATAGCCACAGGCTATGCATCGTCATGATAAAATTCCGTATCTAGTACTGTTTCTGATATACGAGCCCCCAAAGGCGCAGCGGACGCCACCATGTTAGTCTATGGGAAAAAATGCCAAATTTGGAGTACTGTAACTTGGCAGCCATGCAATATGTTGTCACCAAACCACTAAAAACCACATCTGTGAGATGTTGGCTGCCTTCCTTCCAAATTTCATCTCAAAAGACCAAACTGTTCTTTTGCAGCAGGGTGGCAAAGAACTCCTGTCATTTTGGTCATAGTCTGGAAAAGTAGTGTCGCAATTTGCAACCCTTTTCACAAAAATTTGTGAAAGTGTCACAGGTGCAACACTACTTTGTGACACTACAGTTTGCAGAAATTTGAAAAACATATTTATAGGGTGTTTAACCCCAAAATAAAGACATGGCTAACATCCTCAGGGTCCAATTAGGTGAACACAGAAAGAATTGTGTCCCTAGATGGTCCCAATTTTAAATGGCAAGCATTTTTCTGATCACTAACTGAAAACAAAATGGTGGATTGGCAACACTACTAGGGCCATTTGCAACACTTAAAAGTGCATTTGCGAAAGTGCTGAACTTTTTGTTAACTTTTCCCATTGACTTATAATGGGAATTTGTTTTTTGAATAACTTTTGAACCGTTCAATATTTTTTCACAAAATCTTCAAAAGGCACATCAGGGCCCCCGGCCACACTTTCCCTGAAGTTTTTGGACCAGCCACACAAACCATGCGATCTGTAGGTGAGAGCAAAGAATTCACAAAAAAAACATGATTGCACTTTTGGTTGTCGCTTAATAACTCCACAGCCGTATATCCGACCAGAACAAAAGCTAGTAGATCGCAAGGTCTACCATGCCTAATTGTGTATACCAAATTTCAGGCAAATCCGTTGAACGGTGGCAAAGTTATTAAGGTGCAAAATTTCACTCTTTAATCTTAAAAGTGCTACTCAACCATAATTATGGTAGCACTACCATGCTACCATAATATATATATACTATATATATATACACATATATATATAAAACTATAAACAAATCCAGCACTCACCACCATGCATAATAAAGGATGCTGCTCTCTGAAAATATTATTAATGCCCAAATGTATTAAAGTGCCGCAGTGCCACAATGCCTTGACGCATTTCAGATACAACAAATCCTTTATCAAAAGGCTAATGATCTCACAAATGGGTCATCTTATATACCCATCAACAGAGTGACATAATAACAGCACATCAATTTAAATAGTATAAAATCACAGCATACAAATTCTATTATTTTAATAAACTCCTTATACATTGCAAAACAAAATAAACATTCAAACTTTAAATCCATAACAATAAGAAATATTTCTTAAAACAGTATATTTCATTTCATCACTTCGCTCCTGTAGTGATCTTGAAAGGGAAAATACTATACAAAGATGAAAGCTGCAAAGAAAAAACTCATAAATTTAGAAAGTAATTTACATCTGTGCATTTGATAATAGGCAAAAATAGCTTCATTTTCTTATTTAACCAGATTTTACAGTTCTTTTAAAAGATTTGATAATTTAATACAAGACTGCTACTATGGGTATTTTTCCAGAGCAAATTCACATATATTCACTACTAGCTCCAACAAATATAGTACATTTAAATCTTATATACATACAAATACTTATTCTACATCTGATTGCTTTCTTTTATTTCAAATAAGGCATTACATCAAATATACCATTCTGACCAGGATACTTGCACGCTTGTAATGTATAAATCCAATACCCTTCTCTTTTTTTAATTAAATTATCAAAGTTTCCACCTCTTGGGTTAGTACATACTTTGTCGATTGCCCCGTAGGTGAAACAATGTGTTAAAGGAGCCACGGAATGATGTATGTGAAAAGCAGTTGCATATTTCAAATATGCATTTATAATTTCTCTACAATGTTCTGCAACTCTGTCTTTAAATTTTCTTTTCGTTTTGCCAATACAAAAGACACCACAAGTGCATATTGCTGCATAGACAACTCCTACACTTTCACATGTAATAAATTGATGGATATCCTATTCTCTATTATTAAGGGGATTCACAAAATGTTTACCCACTTACACATGTTTACAATGTGAGCATTATTTACATGTAAAACATCCTGTAGTTCTATTAGTTAACCATGTAGTTCCCATCAAATTGGGTTTCTGAAAACTATGCACCAAAGTGTCTTTTAATGTGCTTGCTCTTCTAAAAGTTATCTATGGTACATTACTGGATATCTGTGTGAAACCTGGCTATCCTTTAAGTATATGCCATTTGTCTTTAAAAATCTTCTCAACATGCGAGGCATGGGCTGAAAAAGAAGTAACAATTGTAAATCTTTCTACTTCTTCACTCTCCACATGATTGTTATTTTTCTGCAGCAAATCTTCTCTTTTCAATTGCCAGCATTACTAAAAACACTTTCTACATCTTCACAGTTATAACCCCTCTCCAAAAATCTGTGTTTCATATCTGCAGCTGCCTCCTGAAAACCATTCTCAGTGCTACAGTTTCTATAAATTCTTAAAAATTGGCCTTTAGGTATATTTCTTTTTTCCCCATTTAAAGTTTATTGATAATTTTAAATATAAATGACAGCTATACATGTACAAAAATCTTTATACATTAGCAGTGTACAACAGTCTGAATCTGTCCACCCCTTCCTCTCCTCCCACATCTAAATACCCACCCCTCTAATACAGTATTGTTCTAAACCCATTTCCTACAACCATACAGCACAGACATCTCAATAGTGCCAGAATATACTAGGTACAATGACCCTCACAGTGATAAACTTTAGATAGAGAATAAGGTATACAAGGGGTCCCATATCTTCTTGAATCTTCCTAATTTATTATTTAAACTTGCTATAGCCTTTTCCATTCTAAAGTTCACAAGAAGCTCAGTTAACCATTCTCCATAGGTAATTTCAATTTGGTCTATCCAATGTATTAATATTACTATCTTAAGTGACAAGGATATCATAGCTATATGGTATTTCCTGTCAGGAAACCTAATAATTTAAAAATCACCTAAGATGCATATTTCGGGTTTGAAGAGACCATGTAGTCCCAAAATGGGGTCAGTTTTATTTTGGATGGTGGTCCAAAGAGGAATTATTTTGGGACAAGTCCAGAAAATATGATATAAAGTGCCCTCATGCTTGGAGCATCTCACCCATAGGGAAGAGGATGGCAATTCAAACTTTAACATTTTTTTCTGGGAAGAAGTATAAATTATATAAAATATGCATCTGCATCAGCCTTAGTCTATCTTGGGTTACAAATTTATGACAGTGAAACCAGAGGTCAGTCCAATTTATGTTATGACCAGGAAAATAAGAGGACCAATACTGAGTCAAATCAAAACAATCTGGATATAACTGATCGAACAAAGTACCATAAATTTTGGAGACGGAGTTCAGCTGGCCCACCAAATGAGACAATTCTTTTGATAGGGAGGGGCATATGTTTGAGTCAGTCTTTTGTTCAAAAACTGTTATTAATAGGTGCCTCACTTGAATGATTCAAAAAAAATATTTATTCGGGATCTTAAACTTTTGTATAATACTTTGGCCTGATAGTCAAGTCTCATCATCTCCTATAAAATTATACAATTGAATACCCTTTAGTTGCAGTAACCAGATTGAGGGGATACTTTTGTCAACAATCTTAAAATTAGGATTTCCAAATAGAGGTTGATTTAGGTCTCCTTTATTGTTATATTTGAGAAAGCGACAAAGTTGAGAGTGGACCCTAATTGACAATGCTATGGGAGTATTTTTTAATCTGCAGGGAAGGAGGTTATCCTTGATATGGAGGAGGGCTTCCAGGTCTAGTCCACAGGCACGAATCTGAGTCAGCTCTATTTTGAGCCAAGACAGAGTGTATCATGTAATTTCGGGTAAGAGCCATCTCAGATATTTATTAATATGACTAGCCCAGAAGTAGAGCCCTAGATAAGGCAGGTGCAAGCATCCTCTCAGCTTTGGTGCCCCTAATTTATGGAATGTAATCCTAGGAATTTTGTTAGACCAGATACATTTTACGAATAGATTATGTACCTTCTTGAACCATGATAAAGGAAGCCAGGTGTTAAGCAATGAAAGGGGATAAAAAAGCTGTGGGAATACATTCATTTTAAACAAGTTGACTCTCCCCAAATGGAAAGTGGGATGGATGCCCTCCTGTTGAGATCCTGGGTTATCACATGAAGCAGAGAGTCTAAGTTCAATTTAAGGGTTTGTCCCAAAAGTCTGGATAATTCAATACCCAAATACCTTGGGGAGTCCTGTTTCCAAGCGAGCCCTAACTTAAAAATGTCCGCTTTGAAAAGTTTATGATTAAGGGGGAAGACAATTGTTTTGTTTACATTTAATTTATAATTGGAGACTAGGCTAAAGGATTTTATAATATTTAACATTGGGGGAATAGAAGACACAGGATTAGCTACTTGAAAAAGAAGGTCATCTGCATAAGCAGAGACTTTAACTTCACAAGGGTCTATTGGGATTCCTTGCACTTCTGGGCAAGCTTGCAATTTATGGATTAATGGCTCTAAATATATGTTGAAAAGTAAAGGGGAAAGGGGGCAACCTTGTCTAGTTCCTAAGTAAAGGGTAAACGGTTCTGAAGTGATCCCATTTCCTGATACTCATGCAATAGGGGATTGATAAAGGGATCTAATCCAAATCTGGAAAGTTTTAGGAAAATTGAAGGCCTTTAAAGTCTGAAATAAATACTTCCCAGTTTACCCTGTCAAATGCCTTCTCGGCGTCCAGGGAGATTAAGGCCGCGGGGTAAGGAACATCTCTGGACACCGAAAAAATATGAGCCAGGGTACGAAGGTGATCTGAAGAAGATCTGCCCCTCATGAAGCCCACCTGTTCAAGACCAATAATAGAAGGGAGGATTAAATTAAGACAGCATGCTATTAATTTAGACAGTATTTTGACATCCTGATTAAGGAGAGAGATCAACTGGTAGTTGATGACCAAGTCAGGTGCATTACATGGTTTAAGAATAAGTACAATTACTGCTTCAAAGAGAGATGTGTCTATCTGCACTCCTGAAAGTATGTACTGGTATAGGGGAAGCAACAAAGGGATAATGGAGGTCTTAAATTGTTGATAAACATAAGCAGAGTAGCCATCTATCCCAGGGGCTTTATTTAAAGGTAATGCCCTTATTATGTCAGATATCTCTCTATCTGTAATAGGTAAGAATAAGGCATTCTGCTGATCTTCAGTAGACTAGGTAAGTTGGCCTCTCTTAAATAATTGTCCAGCTGGATCCGGGTGGGAGGATCTGCTTTAGGTATATTTCTAACAGTGTGTCTCGGGTGACAACTAGATAGCTGTAGAATTGTGTTTTTTGCATTCTCTTTCCTGTACATATCTGTACTCCTATTACCTTTCAAATCTTTGTTGATTTTGATATCTAAAAAATTAACCGATGTCTTACTAGCTGTAAAAGAAAATTTTAAATGTGAATTAGTCATGTGCAAATAATCAATAAATTCATTCAGTTCAGTAAGCTCTCCTTCCAAATCATTATGACGTTGCCAATAAAATGACGCCATAATTCAATTTTATAATAGAAAGAATTAACATCAGAGTCTGTAACATACTACTGTTTCCATAAGCCCACATACAGATTAACAACACTTGGTGCAAACGTAGACCCCATTGCTACCCCATTCATTTGGAGATGTTTTGTCTAAAAAAAACAAAATGCATTAAACTTCAAAACAAATTCAGAAAGCTTCAATAAAATTTCAGTACTTGGTTTCACATCACTATCCCTTAAATTTAAGAAATGTGCGATCGAATCCAGGGCTCCTTCTTGTGGTACATTTGTATATAAAGATTCAATGCCAAGTGTCACCAAATAATGTTCTTTATTTCCTTCTAAGTCATTTAAAACTCTCAAAATATCTGTCCTGTACTGTACGTATGACCTTAGGTCACTCACAAAGGGCCTCAAGTAATAATCCACATACTGACTTAACAGTTACGTCAATGAACCCATCCCACTAATTATAGGTCATCCTGGTGGGTTGTTCATAGATTTGTGAACCTTGGGTAAAGTATGTAATGTTGCTTTCACAGGAAACTGTACTGTCAAAAATTCCCTCGTATTCACATCAATGGAACCATTTAACACTGACTCTTGTAAAAATTCATCTATTCTCCACTTAAATTCAACTGTGGGGTCCTTGTTCAATTCTTTATAGAAAGGATATCCTTCAGCTGTTCTTTAATACACACAATATAGTCACCAGTGTTCTGTATAACTACTGCATGACCTTTATCAGCAGGTTTAATTGCAATACTTGAATCATTTTGCAATGTTTTTAATGCTGCTTTTTCAAGTTTTGTCAAATTATTAAATCTTAACATAGGCAAGTCATTAAACAGTTTCTCTAATTCTTTTTCACATAATTCTTTAAATGTAGAAATAGCTGCCGTTGTTGGTGGATAAACCTCCGATTTACCTTTAAAAACTCGAGCATCATGATCTTCTCTTGTAGAAACTGCAGTAATCAGAACAGAGTCCAAGCTTGCATCTTTTCTATTCCCTTCCCTTCTCTGTCTATTAATCTGTTGTCTTTTATTGAAAGATTTAAGGCTCAGGTTACAACAGGCAACTTGTAAATCAATAAATGCTTGAAATCTATTAATTGGTACCATCGGTGCAAAGGACAAACCTTTATTCAATAATGAGATATCTGTTTAGTTCAGTATTTTAGATGATAAATTAATCACTTTATTCAATTGTGTGTTATCAATTGTCTGTTGGTTCTGTGTCTCTGGTTCAATTACAGCTAATAAATCTGATTGTGTTAGTGTTCTCTTTGATTCTGATGTATAGGACCCTCATTGTAATAATAATAATTTCATCAATTTCCTTGCCCTTTCTTTCTTCCCCCATACTTGTCTTCCTCTGCCTCTTCCTCTCTGTACATGTTCCATCTGAACCTTTGGAAAATATTGCTCTGTTGACTTCTGCGTGGTCCTTGTTGTAAATAATTGGATGGAGGGGCTGGTGGAGTCGATAACGGGGGCTCTGTTGTTAATTGATCCTTGTCTAAAATATACTCATCAGATTCTGAACCACTTGCATCTGTAGATAAATAGAATGATACTCTACGTTCTGGTCTAAAAGTATGCCTTTCCTCTGATCTTTCTTTTTCCAATTATATACTCAGTCATTGGCATAATCATTTTGATCTCTTACAAATTTAACTTGTTTTGCTCTTTTTAATTTAGTATCTAACTTGGCCAATGTTTCCTTTAATTTATTATTATGAAAGTCAAATTCAGCATGATTTGTAAAGACCAAAACCTCTTTCTCTTTTATTTTTATATCTTCCATAAGTTGTTCTGTCACCTCTTTGCCATATTCTATAATTAATCGCATCAATTTATTTGAAGCTTCAGTCAGTATTGCACGCCATTTAATCATGAAGCTTTCAACATCTAACCCGAAAGAAGGATCTTCTAGTAACCTCAATCCTCTCGGTATTCTGGATATATGTAAATAAGCTTCTAAACTGGTATTATTCCAGTAAATCTTCTTAGCTTTGACAACTTCTCTAGATTTTTGAAAGCTTCAAACAGAGACAGCTTCTTTATTACTAGGATGTCCATTAAGAAGGGATTAGCTTGTCCAGCCGTTGTTAATAAATCATTTACATATGAAAGACAATTCTCCATATTCAACTCTGTCATAAAATTTTAATCCAGAGTTGCTTCAAGGGAAATTTTTATTCAAAAAAGGTATTTATAATAAAAAAAAGCTTTATAGCTCGTACTCGCAACCATGTATCTTGACAAAAGCGTAATTTAAAAAAGCATATAAATATAAACTTGAAACAAGAAAAATAATGTCGCTGTGGCACTTCTGTGCTAACAGTATATATATATATATCAGAAATCGAGCAAAATAGCATCACATAACTGTAGCACCGAATTTCAGGAGGCAGCTACAGATATGAAATACTGATTTTTGGAGAGGAGTTATAACTGTGAAGACATAGAAAGTGCTTTTAGTAATGCTAGCCAATTTAACAAAGAAGATTTACTGCAGAAAAATAATAATCATGTGTAGAAAGATTTACAATTGTTACTTCTTTTTCAGCCCATGCCTCGCATGTTGAGAAGATTTTTAAAGACAAATGGCATATACTTAAAGGAGATCCAGGTTTCACACAGATATCCAGTAATGTACCACAGATAACTTTTAGAAGAGCAAGCACATTAAAAGACACTTTGTTGCATAGTTTTCAGAAACCCAATTTGATGGAAACTACATGGTTAACTAATAGAACTACAGGTTGTTTTACATATAAAAAATGCTCATATTGTTAACATGTGTCAGAAGGTAAAAATATTGTGAATCCCTACAATAATAGAGAATAAGATATTCATCAATTTATTACATGTGAAAGTGTAGGAGTTGTCTATGCAGCAATATGCACTTGTGGTGTCTTTTATATTGGCAAAAGGAAAAGAAAATTTAAAGACAGAGTTGCAGAACACTGTAGAGCAATTATAAATGCAGATTTAAAATATGTAGCTGCTTTTCATATACATAATTCCATGTCTCCTTTAATTCATTGTTTCATCTACAGGGCAATCGACAAAGTATGTACTACCCCAAGAGGTGGAAACTTTGATAATTTAATTAAAAAAAGAGAAGGGTATTGGATTTATACATTACAAGCACGCAGGTATCCTGGTCTGAATGGTACATTTGATGTAATGCCTTATTTGAAATAAAAGAAAGCTATCAGATGTAAAGCAATCAGATGTAGAATAAGTATTTGTATGTATATAAGATTTAAATGTATTATATCTGTTGGAGCTAGTCGTGAATATATGTGAATTTGCTCCAGAAAAATACCCATAGTTGCAGTCTTGTATTAAATCATCAAATCTTTTAAAACGACTGTAAAATCTGGTTAAATAAGAAAACAAAGGTATTTTTTGCCTATTATGAAATGCACAGATATAAATTACATTCTAAATGTATGCGTTTTGTCTTTGCAGCTTTCATCTTTGTATCATATTTTCCCTATCAAGATCACTACAGGAGTAAAGTGATGAAATGAAATATATTGTTATAGGAAATATTTCTTGTTGTTGTGGATTTAAAGTTTGAATGTTTATTTTGTATTGCGATGTATTTTATATAAGGAGTTTATTAAAAAAATAGAATTTGTATGCTGTGATTTTATACTATTTAAATTGATGCACTGTTATTACATCAATCTGCTGATGGCTATATAAGACAACCAGTTTGTGAGATCATTGGCCTTTTCATAAAGGATTTGTTGTATCTGAAACATGTCAAGGCATTGTGGCACTGTGGCACTTTAATAAATTTGGGCATTAATCATATTTTCAGAGAGCAGCATCCTTTATTATGCATGGTGGTGAGTGCTGGATTTGTTTATAGTTTTATACTTATTTTTATCCTGAGCACCCTGACCTAGTGTGTTTACTCCATTTTTGACATATGTATATATATATATATATATATATATATATATATATATATATATATATATAATCTGAATTCTCTTCAAGTGTGATGGGGCAGGGCCATAACACATGAGCGGCAGAGCCACAGAGTCCTGTCCAGTCACAATTGATGATATAATGCCTATTTTGATTTACATGTCTGAATATTTGATATATACAACAGTAGTTTACAAGTCAGAGCTTTTAAATCTGCAGTTTGTCTGAAGAGTTTGCTACTTTTCTTTGATTTTAACAGCTGGCTTCAGTACTGTACTAGGCATGGTGATGTCATCAGCTTTTTGAAAGCTGCTCTCTGATTGGTTCAGTATTCTACTCTGATGACAGTAACTTAAAAATACCCACTGTGACAACAGTAACAGAAATATTTTTTGATATGTTGCTATTACTGATGTCACTACCATAGCAATATTTTTGTCTTGTCATTTTAACCCCCACTCCTACTGTATATAATCCTGATGTATTACTAGAACCTTGTAAAAATAATTTCTGCACACTTATCCATTTATATTTCAGTATTTAATTTCCCCTTGAGCTTCCTAACTATGAGGATTAACATGAGAACAAAGACACAGTCTATTCCACAGTCTATGGGACTTCATCTGCTCTGGCTGCTTGCCTGTACGCAATAATCATTTGCCTGTAATATCACAATCTGTTAGTGTGGAAATTATTATAATGCCACAAACAGGATAGAACACAGAATAAAAGAAGCATAGAAATGATGAAAGAAATGTGCTGTAATTAAATATTATATACATTATAATAATATGATGTTCAGTGTGGACAAGCGTCCAGAGCATGTGAATTCTAATGGACAGTGATCCTGCCTTTCAGCTTATTTTGCATAGTTTTTAAAGGAAAAGGAAAGCTAAATTCATAGAATATGCAAACTTTAAATGGCACTGTTTCTAAAGGTTATGCTTTCTCAAACTTGCCCCTGTTCTATCAGGAGTCTTCAAATGTAAGCTGAAGACCAAATATTGCTTGCAATTGGTACCATAACATATGTTGGGTCAATATAAGCAAGTATTGGCATGATTTTAGGCACTTATTTGTATTATAGATTATAAAGTCTAAATCTAAAAGCTGAACAGGAACTGTGTAAATTGTAATTACGTGTGAACTCACTACTAGATTAGGGATAGGACTACTACTATACATTAAAGAGTAAGCTATTAAACAGGTGATAGGGCATGTAAAGCAAGGATCTGTGAGCCATTAACAAGAGTTTTATGTGATAATGGTGAGTATGTTACAGCGCTGATCAAATAGAGTGATGGAATAAGAGCCCGACCTCAAAAGGGTGAACCGCACAGGACTGACCATTGCAAATAGTGATGGTTGTTTATTTTATCTCATATTGCAAAGAAAACAAGTATTTTTGTTGTGGGGAGCAAGCCTCCCCCCCCACACCACCCAACACCTGGGGCAAGCCCTCTGCACCATCTGAAATTAAGATTACAAACTGCAGGAGGAGTGGACATAGACAAAAATAGAAACCTTCCAGGAAGCAAAGTAGCTTCCTGCACCATGATCCAAACCTGGCACCATGCCACTACACAAAATGGCTAGCTCAGCAGGGCATGGCCAAACCGATATACTTATACCCTTTCTGGAGAGTGTAGCAAGCTTCAGTGCTACACTCACTATTACCATTTGTTGCTCTTTTCCATGACTTGTTCTAAATCCAAGTGGTATTACTGAGTCACTCATATTGAGTTGCTGAATAATACTCACTCAAATTACATGATACCATTGACAAGCAGTGTCTGATGACATGATGCATGAGAGGCATTCAGTATGGATTAAGCAACTCAAGCAAGTTGTACAAGAAGAAGAAGTAGGGCTGGGCAAAAGCTATGAATTCTGTGTTAACTGAACTTTCATGAAATTTCTCAACTTTCATGGAATTTTCCAAACTTTTGCCTTTGGCAAATTAGAAATCATCCAAAAGAGTCTGAAAAATGTTCACCCTGTTCTGCTGAATTTTTTGCTGAAGTGCAGAATAATACACATCATCTGCTGAATGACAGTTTTGAGAAATTCCTCAGAACTGCCATTCCATAGTTTATGTGTATTATTCCACACTGCAGACAAAATAAATTCATACACGTTCTCTGAAACTCTCCCTAACCTAGTTTTATTTCTAATTAATTGCAGTTTTTTTATTTAAATAATAAATCAGCAGCTTCAAAATATGCTTTTAACCTTAACAAAAAAAAAATTGTACCAAACTGACCCACATTAAAACAGTAATTGGGCACATGACTGGTGAATATACATTAAACTGAACATTTGTGCACAGAGAAAATGTTCTTATATCACCCCATCCTCCCTCCTCAAACTCTAAAGTGTCTCCCTCAGCCTTTCCTTGAAAAAAAAAAAAAAAAATGGTAAACTAGGTGCTGCTATGTTGCAGATGTAGAAACTCAGTTTAAAAATTTGGGGGGACAGAGGAAGTCATGTGAGTTAGAAATTGGTTAAGCAACATAACACAGAGAGTGGTGGTAAATGGGGTTAACTCACAGGAGGGATAGATAACAAGTGGCGTACCCCAGGGATCAGTGCTGGGACTAGTGCTCTTCAATGCCTTCATAAGTGATATTGCAGAGGATCTAGAAGGGAGGGTTAGCTTGTTTGCTGATGATACAATTCTATGTAACAGGGTAGATATGCAGGAAGGTATAGATAAAATGAGGAGAGATCTGAAGATGCTAGCAAACTGGTCCAAGGAATGGCAGTTGGGTTTCAATACAAAAAAGTGAGAGGGAATCCTAGGGTTGAGTATGAACAAGACAGGGTAACACTGGAGGCCACCACAGAGGAAAGGGATCTAGGGGTAGTCATAGAAGAGAACATCAAAGTGGCTAAACAGTGTGACAAAGCAATCAGAAAGGCTAATAGAATACTATGGTGCCTAGAGAGAGATATAACAAGTAGAAGGAAGGAAATGGTGGTACCATTCTACAACTCCCTAGTAAGACCTCATCTGGAGTACTGTGTTCAGATCTGGAGACTCCATCTCCAAAAAGACATAGACAGGATGGAGATGTTACAGAGCAGGGCAACAAAAAATGGTGTCCAGGATGTGGCATAAGTCGTATGAAGAAAGACTCAGAGCTCTCAATATATACTCCCTGGAGGAAAGGAGAGAGAAAAGGGGGACATGATAGAGACCTTCAAGTATCTGAAGGGGATCAACAGGGTACCAGAGGGGAGTATCTTTCACATAAAGGGAAATAACAGAACAAGGGGGCCCAACATGAGACTAAAACGGGGAAGACATAGGGGAACTTGAGGAAATTCTACTTCACTGAAAGGGTGGTGGAAAGATGGAAAAGTCTCCCCCCCAGGAAGTGGCGGGGGCTGCCACAGTTCAGGGATTCAAGAATGAGTGGGATAGGCACATGGGAATTATTTATTTAGTTTTTGTTGACTGGGTAAGTGCACTAGACAAATCCTGCCTATTTTCAGGCACAACCCAGGGGAGAAGGTTACAGATGAATGCCAACTGACCTTAAACCAGATTAAGCTGTTGGTGGTATTTTTCAGTGAATGAGGGAAATTTGGCCAGGACACCGGGGAAATTCCCCTACTCTTTTCGATAAGTGCCATGGGATCTTTTAACATCCACCTGAACTACCACCAATCCAGGCAGATGGGACCTCGGTTTAATGTCTCATCTGAAAGACGGCACCTCAGAAGTGCAGCACCCCTCTCATGCTGCACTACAGTGTCAGTGCTGGGATATTAACCCAAGTGCCAGATGTGGGAACTGAACCCACAGTCCTCTGATCTCCCGGCGTCAGAGGTGAGTGTGCTACCTACTGAGCCACTGACACTGACAAGCTATCAAGCTATTATCAAGCTAGAGCAAAAGGGAAGAATTTGTCTTAACATCTTGGTATCTTAAGCTTTAGAAAGAGTGAAAGGGCAGACTGAATGGGCCACAAGGCCCTTTTCTGCTGACAACATCTATGTATCTATGTATATATGTGACCACCTGTACTATTTTCAAATTTGTTTTAACCTACTGTTAAAAAAAGGAAAGATTTAATTGTTTGGCTGCTAGGATTAGATTGTGTTAATTCATTTTATTTCTGAACTTTTTCAGTTTCAGCACCATTGAACTAAACTCCTCCACAGGAGCTCCATACGCAGATACAGTGGTAGAAGCACAAAACTGCTAACTCCACTACTCCCACTAGGTAATTTGGACTAGCCACTGTTTATATTTCATGGACTTGGTAAATGTGCTTCAGTACTATTCTCAGTCTTTAGAATAAGACATTGGATTAAATGGGTTATATACAGTATCATATAGAACATAATTATCCTAAGCATTTGCTTTGAATTTAATATTAGGTGCTTTAATAATTATAGCCCATCATTTTTACTTCATTAATATTTATCCAACTGTTTTTTTCATTCATGAATTAATCTGTGTCATGAATTTGGAAATGCTTTATTATGAGTGCATTTGCTTACAGTCCATTAGTTACAGTATAGTAACATTGGCTACTATATGCAAATTGGCATTATCACTGATCCACCGAACATCTATTCCTTATTATGTAACAGCCCTTGCTAGTGGTCTGTTTCACTAGACTTAATAGAGTGTCTTGGAGTTTGAACAATATAATAACAGTAGCTCCCTGAGCATCTACATTTCTAATTAAAATTGACAATATCTTTACTTAAACAATTTGATTTATTCATTCAGGTTAATATCCAACAAGTTGCCTCAGTATCATATAGGTACACTGATTTGGTATTTTTTTACATATTTTTTTTTTTTTTATAATTTACCTTCAATGGATCTAATGCAACCAGAGCAGTGTTATGCTTGTGCAACTGTGATAACTTTTTGGCCTTTTGCACTCTCTATTCCACAGAGAATTACCACCCTGTAGATGTACCAAAGGCTAGGAACCCTCAAAGAGGGTTCCACCCATAGAGGTGTGAGAAAGATTCCCTTGGCTAAAGGTACCTTAGGAAGGAGCCCAAAAAATAGCATTGAGCAGCAAATGTTGACTATGAGGTTGAGAGCAGATTGACAACAATGAGACAGCTTGAAGAATATGAATGAAATGTGCAGGCTGTCAGTACTGCACTGATAAAATAACAAAAGGGGGACTCCTAAGGAGAGAAGAAATGGCAAGTACTGTAGAGCCACCATCCAGCTGTCTCCAACAGAGCAAACCTACCTATGGAAACTAGGGAATGTTCTGTTAAGAACTAACTACATTTCATAACGTGTGTCATAGAGGAGAGGGAAAAAAACTTTTAAAGGGAGGAAACCTCTGAGGATCGAAGTCCTAGGTTGCCTTTCCTCCAGGCTAGGGATGGTTTATTTAGTGATGGCTTTGCTGCTACAATTTAAAAACCCAATTCAAGGGATGAAATATTCAAATTTGAAGGAAAGCTCTCATGATCCCTCTAACAGAATGCTGTGAAGGGTTGTGAGAGGCCTCTATGATAACTGGTGCTCTGAAGTGAAAGCTGACCCCTAAGGCTGGAGGAGGAGATCAATGATCGCTGAGGCACTCAGTTGATGTACCGACTAAAACAGACCAGGTGAGCCAGAGGCAGTCATAGGGACAATAGCTTTTGAAGGTGACACATCGCCATAGGCAAAGAGACAATCTTGGGTTTAAGGGCCCCACTCCCTCAGCAGCTGAAGTCTTAAATTCTAGATCAAGAGGTGCTACCAATGAGTTAGATGACTGAAGCTCCACCCCAAGTGAAGACATTCCTACTATGGGCCAGATGAAAAGGACCCCACCCCAAATTTCACATGCTCAAGATGTGGACATCATGGGTGCAGAGCGAGACCATTGGCTACAGGGCAAGCTCTGAGGCAAAAAAGGTAATGAACATGGTTGGTGTACCCCCAATTTATGAGTGAGTGCATGAATTAACTTCAATATACTAGACAGAAGGCCAAGTGAAGCCAGCTGCTGTAGATTAGGTAGCAAAACAAAACCAAAAACAAAACACAATCAAACCATTACTTGCATTTTTTTCCTTTTTTTCCTTCTAATTACTCTGACTAGGTTATAAACCCAGCAACTTATCTGGAATGGATATCATTAACTGCAGGTACTGTGGAACAATTTTCAGAAGGACAGCCTTACAGGATTTAGGACACTGTCCTACATGCTGGGCCTTTGGAGATCTTAGAGCTCAGCCCGGGCAGCATGGGCAGAGATTGCACGCCCAAATTTCATATTCAAGAGGAAATACATTATAAGAACCACCCGCCATTTCCCAGCATCCAACAGAAAAACCTCGACTGCAGAGGGTAGTTGGTCCAGGAGGTTGGCAGGTGGTTAGGAGGGCAAATTGGGTGCCCCATCACTCTCTGCTCTCCAACATGTTACCACCAAAACCATATGAATACTACAACAGGTATCTGCCTCTGTCTCTGAAATCAAACAAAGAGGCAGAAGACACTGCAGAGCAGGACACTGCAGCACAGGAGCTAGCACAACAAAACTCACCCAAATCAGGAACCAAAACAAAAAGCAAAAAGGAAATCAAAAATCTTCTGATCATAGGAGACTCCATGATTCGGGAGTTGATACCATCTCCAGCTAGGGTAATGGTCAGATGTCTCCCAGGTACATCAGCATGGAGAGACACTGACCGCATTGCAAAATTGTTCACAAAGCAGGAGAAAACATTGATGCCCTAGTACACATAGGAACTACTGATCTCGCCAGCCGGTCAGTTGTGGAGACCAAGGAACACCTGACCAGGCTGGGTGAAAACTATCATCCATTTCATCCGGCATCTCCTTCTCTGAGATCCTGCCAATCTGGGAGAGGGGAGCAGATGGATGGAAGGTCAGAGAAGGGGAGATAGGGGAGCTAAACATGTGGCTCAAGGGCTGGTGCCAGGAAAAAGGACACAGATTTGTAGGGAACTGGCAACAGTTTCTGGGAGCAAAAGTTCTTTAAATTTGATGGACTGCATCTGACTAAGGAGGGAGTCAGTGCATTGGGGCAGAAGTTTGACGTCTTTGCAGAATATTTAAACTAGCAAATGGGGAGAGGGGTGCAGCACCCCATACGTCAAATGGGAAGAATACCCTTCCCCCCTCAGCTAGTGGTCAAACAGGGATTCAGCATGTTTGCAGTTCATTTGCATCACCAGGTAAGAAAAGGTTGTCTCCCACACGACGCCATGGATAATGCCAAACCTCACCCAACAACTAACACACTGAAATCTGGCCAATGGAAAATCATGTACACAAATGCTCACAGCCTGGGAAATAAGATCCCAGACCTGCAGGCAATATTGTCAGAGGCTAAACTGGACATAGTAGCAATTAGTGAGACATGGTTTACCAGTAACCACACTTGGGAGACTTCAGTACCTGGCTATGTATTGTTCAGAAGAGACCAAGGTGCAAAAAGGGTGGGAGGAGTGGCCCTGTATGTCAATGAAAATGTCAAATCTACAGAAATTCAGAATACACATAGGGAGCCAGAAGAACTGTGGTTCACCCTGGAAACAGGAAATGGGACAGCCATAAGAACTGGGGTTGTCTACAGGCCCCCAGACCAGGGGGAGGACATAGACACATTACTGTTAGAAGATATACAAAACATAACAGCTAAAGGGGAGGTTCTGATAATGGGAGACTTCAACATGCCAGATACAGATTGGTCAATACCAGCAGGAACATCTGCCAGAACTAGACACATAGTGGATTCCCTGCAGGGGGAGGGCCTCAAACAACTGGTACAGCAACTCACAAGAGACAGGGCTATCCTAGATCTAGTACTGACTAACAGGGAAGGGATCACAGATCTCCAGGTAGAAGGTCACCTGGGGGCCAGTGACCATCACATGCTATGGTTCAATTTGGCTACTACATCTAAATCATCCCATTCCAAGGCGAAAATATGGGACTTCAGAGGAGCTGACTTTGATAAGATGGCCAACAGAGTTAAGCTAGCCCTGGCAAAAAGAAACACAGGTGAGGGGGTACAGGCAAAGTGGGCAAGCATTTAGGATGCAATATTTGAAGTAACATCCCATTGTGTTAGACAGAAAAGGAAGTGCAAAAGAAGAAGGAAACCACTTTGTTTCTCAAATACAGTAGCAGAAAAGGTCAGAGCCAAGAGGCTGGCCTTCAGGAAATATAAGGGAACACAGTGGGATGAAGATAGGGAGGCATACCAAGCTGCCCTAAGAGAAGCAGGGAAGGCAGTAAGGCAGGCAAAGTCCCAAACTGAGGAAACACTAGCACGAACAGTAAAAGAAGATGACAAGACTTTCTATAGATACATTAGTGAAAGGAGAAAGTCCAGAGGGGGTATTGCTAAGCTTAATGGAGAAAAGGGAGCATGTGAGGAGGAGGACCCTGTAAAGGCATCTATCCTAAATATATACTTTTGCTCAGTATTTACTGAAGAGAAGGTAGGGCAGGGCCCACAGCTCAGCATCATGGACACAGGGGGGAGGGAGGTGAGCACTACTCCCTTCACAAAAGAAAGGGTCCTACAAGAGCTTGCTAAGCTCAGGGTGGATAAGGCAATGGGACCTGATGGCATACATCCCAGGGTACTTAAGGAGTTAAAGGTGGAACTAGCAGAGCTATTAGCAAAACTGTTTAGTGAGTCTCTGAGCACAGGAGAGGTCTCAGAAGACTGGAGAAGGGCTCATGTGATCCCGCTCCACAAGAGTGGTAGCAGGGAGGAGGCAGGGAACTACAGACCAGTCAGTCTTACCTCAGTAGTGGGCAAGATTATGGAGGCACTCCTTAAGGAAAGGATAGTGCAACACCTGGAATCATAGGGGCACAGGATCCAAGACAGCATGGGTTTACAAAGGAAGGTCCTGCAACCAATCTCATAGATTTTTGACTGGGTAACCAGAGTGCTGGACCAAGGGGAGCAGTTGATGTTGCCTACCTTGACTTCAGCAAAGCTTTGACACTGTTCCACATAGAAGATTGATAAATAAGCTGGGTAGGCTCTGGGTGGGTCAGAAGTTGGTCAACTGGGTGGCAAACTGGTTGACGGGCAGAAACAGAGAGTGGTGGTAAATGGTATACAGTCAGAAGAGTTGCAAATCACAAGTGGGTACCTCAGGATCAGTCCTTGGGCCAGTCCTCTTCAACATCTTCATTAGTGACCTTGCAGATGGACTAGAGGGTAAGGCTTGTCTGTTTGCAGATGACACCAAGATCTGCAACAGAGTAGATGATCCAGATGGGGTGGGCAGAATGAGAAGAGATCTGATAAACTAGCAAAATGGTCAGAAGAGTGGCAACTGGGATTTATGCAAAGATGTGCAAGATCATGCACATAGGGAAGAGAAATCCTGAAGCCACCTATAGGCTGGGAGGGGAGTTGCTAGCAGTCATAAAGGAAGAAAGATACTTGGGCATCATCATCACTGATGACCTGAAATCATCCAAGCAGACCTCTAAAGCAGTAGGTAAGGCTAGGGGGTGTTAGGGTGTATTAGTAGGGGTATCACAAGTCTTAAGAGGGAGGTAATAATTCCTCTTTACAAGACACTGGTTAGGCCCCATCTGGAGTACTGCATGCAGTATTGTACATTAACCAAATTGAGGCAGTCCAGAGAAGGGCAACCAAAATGGCGCAGGGACTGCATCAGAAGACATATGAGGACAGATTAACAGAGCTCAATATGTATACCCTTGAGCAAAGGAGGGAGAGAGGTGATATGATCGAGGCATTCAAACACCTTAAGGGCATTAACAAGGTGAAAGAGTCTAACATGTTTAAATATAAGAAAAATAGCAGAACAAGAGGACACAGCATGAGATTAGAGGGGGTGATTAAGGGGGAATGTGAGGAAATTATTTTTCACAGAAAGGGTGGTGGATGCATGGAATGGCTTACCTCAAGAAGTGGTGGCTATGAATACAGTGCAGGGCTTCCAACAGGCATGGGATAGGCATAAGGGAGCAATACAAATGAGTATGAATAGATAGGCCACTGACAGAGCAAAGTCCGATGGCACATTTATAAGGTAGAAAAAGAAATAGGCAGACTGGATGGGCCTTGCGGTCCTTATCTGCTGTCAACTTCTATGTTTCTATGTTAGCAGGTTGTTGATGAGAAGGCTGGGCAAAGCCAGCATAATTAATGATAAGGAGGCCAGTCAAAGCCAGCAGCCTGAGTAAGGTAGGAGGCTGTAGTGTGAGCCAGTGTCTGAAGGTTGATATTGGTAACAGCCAGCAGAAAGCAAGTCAAGTCCACTACAGAAGCAAAATTAATGGTGACATGAAAGGTAGGTATTTAGGTAGTGAGAGGCTGAGGCACCAGTAACTGAATCAGTGAGGTTTAGCACAATGAATCAATGCGGTTTAGCAGTTGATTGCTATGTTTTCAGCATGAATAGTGAATTGATATGAGTGTCACAAATACTATAGATGCCATTATGTTGGAGTTAGGTTGTTCCAGTAAAGAGCATTTGCAGCACAATAATCAAATGCAATAAAATATTGAAAGCCATGAAGTCTGTGAGGATATTGTATTCATGTTTGACTAACTGAAAAGCCATGTAGGAAAGGAACAGGATAATTCATAAAATTACTTAAAGCATGCCCCTGCTACCCAGAGCCATGATGCCCCACTGTGGCACCACAGTCCCCTGCCATAGGAATAACAGGGAACCATGAGCAGAGTACCATGAGACCAGGCAGCAAATGGAATAGCCGAAAGTTTTCTGTATAGAAATGCTGCAGTTGGCTGAGTAGAGCTAGCACTGAGTAAATTAAAAGTAGAGCTGTTGAACACACATAGCACAATGGGGAGTGACAGCTAACTGAGCAGGACGAAGACTGAACCAGGTGCAATTAATTAAGAAGAAGAAGAATCAGCATTTATGTAGTGCTTTTCATATACAGTGTATCCCACAGCACTTTTCAAGCAATGCTAGACTTGTAGTGAAGTGACTGAATGTGTAGTGGTGACCATATCACATATCAACACCCACACACAGCCTGGACAATTACATGAACCAGTTTTATGGGAAGGGGAATTTTGGTCAGAACACTGGGAATGTCCCCTACTCTTTTTGAAGAGTACCCTGGGTTCTTTTACTTCCACCTGAACACCCACCAGGACAACAGGATGGGTAGAAGGGACCTTGGTTTACCTTCTCATCTGATGGATGGAACACCCCAGAAATACAGCACCCCCCTAATACTACACTGGGATGCCAGTGTTTTAGGTGCAAGTCCAATCCTGGTGTGGGACGAGAACCCATGGCCTTCTGGTCCAGAGGTGGATGTGCTACCAAATGAGCCACACACACACCTGTGATGGAAAGCATAGGAGACAGCAGACAGGAAAACAGCATTGTGAGCTGAAGCTTACAATAATAATGCAGTTGACTGAGGGCTTGCAAAATCTGGTGAGTAAATGGGAGCCTGAGAGCATAGGCACAGGGCAGTGTAAGGTAAGGAAACAACAATATGTAACCTGAAGTACAAATAAGCAATTTATGCACAGGATGCTAGAAAACTAGAACAGCCCAAAAGAAACGAAGGCAAACACAAGTATAGGAGCAGGAAGGAAACAAGCACACAAGGAAGCATGAAGCAGTTGGAGGCAAAGCAATACTAACCCAACGCAAGAGGAAATGCAACAAACAGAAGTCCAGCACAAAACAAGCAGAGCCAAAAGCACAAGCAATGATAGAGGGGAAGGAGGCAAAGTCCCAGCAGGCCACAAGGGAGAAGACAGACTGACAGAGTCTCTGGCCAGCAAAGAAAAAGTGCTTCAGAAGGAGGCTGGAGGAACCACTTATATAGCTTGGGAAGGGAGTGTAGCGGGTTGCTCACCCCATTGAACTACAGGCATAGCTTTTCTATTATTTTGGTTTACTTTCCATATTAAATTTCTGCTACTGTACACATTTTGCACTATCACAGAGCCACTGTACATCTTTTTATGTTGTGCCAGCTCTTGCTAGTTGTTCTGTTTATTGTACTAGACAAAAAGTCATATGAGCCACTGCCTTACTTTTCATGGACTTAGCAAGTGCACTTGAGTATTGCTCCCTCTTGAATTTTGCTGTTTTTATAGGTTTGACTCTAGAAATATATATATGCAGAAACACTGTGATTTTTTATTTTGTACCCTGGACATTAGAACTTGACTTTGTACCTAAAAAGTACATTCAAGAGTGTATTCTGCACTAGAACATTTGAAAATATTGTGTATTTTGTACTTTTGTTTGGCTATGCATAAATCGGGGCTTGTTAACTTCAAGCCCCAAATCATATATATCTATAGTATGTGCTCAGTGATTGACAGCACCTGTCAATCACTGAACACGTAATGTATACAGTAAGTGATCATTCAGAGCTCAGTCTTTGACTGGCTGTGGTGGTGAGTGCTGGGCTTTGCTAGTCACCAGCTTAGTTATGGCTTGGGGGAGCGGGGTGGTAGGGCATTGTGGGTTGGGCAGTGGGGGGTCCACTAGACCACCAGGAATTTTGGAAGTTCTCTTAATGGTGGATCGGGGATGGGGCACTCCTCTAGACCACCAGGGAATATAAATATCATGTTATACATATTAAATATTATAATGGGAGAGTGGGGCTTTGTGGAGGGACTGCTAGACTACCAGGGATATTAATTGTCATAATTGGAGATCGGAGCTTGAGGTGGCACTAGACTAGCAGGGATATTATTAATTATTATGAAGGAAGAGTGGGGCTGGGGGGCTGCTACACTTCCAGGGATATTAGTAATTATTGTTATGGGAGATCAGAGCTTGGGAGGCTACTAGACTACCAGGAACTGTTCGGGGACTTTGCCACATGGCAGCACATGGCTTGCGGCAACCTGTCTAGGTGCACCATCTGGCTGGCGCACCGCTATGGTTGCCACAAGTCATATGGTGCACCTAGCCATGTCCAGTTTCCCATTAGCAGATTATAAAGATCTGCCACTAGAGGGACCTTAGTTCTTTTTTGCAGCATGACTGAAGCAAGAGGATCTTTCACACTGTCAACTATAGGCCCCCCTCAATCGCTCTCCACTGCCCATATTCCTTTGGCGATATGGTGCTAATTATTACTATTATAATATTATCCCTTCCCAGCATGTCCAATGTATTAATTCAGAATGCCACTCCAGAATTCTGTCCAGCCCTAGAACTCTCCTCATATTCTTCCATTGCCCTCATGCAGTGCACCTCCTTACTTCTAGTACACTGTTCTCCTTTTTCCTCACCCCATCCCTCTTCTTTCCCTTTTTACTTCTCCTCTCCTCTCTTATGACTATCAGAGCACTTTCATTAATCTCAATTACTTATTATATTAGTATCCCCTCCCCAAACTCAAAATCCCTATCTTCATCCCCAAAATGTGGGAGATCACAAAGAAAGAAAGCACTCATATCTCCCAAGTGCTCTTTAAAAAGGCTGCTTCTCCTGCTCCTCCTCTGCTCAGGCAATGTGGAGCTAAATCCTGGTCCTTCATTACCTCTTGCATCACCCTCTGATTTTACAACTGCTCCCGGACGCAAAATGATGCTGGTCAACATCCTAAGCTTGACTAAGAAATATGACCAGCTACAAGCTTGAGCCACTCACAATGAGCCAGATCTTGTCATCATTACAGAGTCATGGCTCAAAAAGGGCAACGCTGACCAGAAAATCTTGCTACCAGGCTACAAACTGTTTAGGGCTGATAGGGTCTCTGGGGGGGGGGAGTGACTGTCTACTCTAAAAACATGTACGCTATTAGTGACATCTGCTGTAAATCCAAACCAAAGGAATATGAAATTGTATCCCTGAAGCTCCACCTTCATACTCCATGGAAAGTATCACTATTATTAGTGGTTATTGGCCTCCTGCTGGTGGCACTGACATCCTCAATATCCTAAAATTCCAAGCTTCCGCTACCAATAACGAAATCATAATCCTTGGGGATCTTAACATGGACTGGCTTACCTCTTAATTGCATGGCCTGAAATGTCTCTGTGATGAGCTTGGCCTCTCACAGGTTGTTAATGAACCCATTATTATCAATACTGCAAATAACGCCAATAGTTCTCTACTCGATGTCATATTAACCAATCGCCTTTACAAAATTCTGCATTCTGCTGTTTTCCACAATGACATGAGTGATCATGGGGTTGTAATATGTACAAGATCACAACTCAAGGGTCATCACCAACCCAAGCTAATAACTAAATGGTCCTACCGCAAGTTCAATGCAGCAAATTATCTGTCAGATTTAGGTAATTTAAACTGGCAAGATCTCTATTCTTGCTAAAACGGATGATGAGGCTGTCACTATCCTGAATAACAATCTTATCACCCTGGCTAACAAGCACGCCCCTTTCATCAAATCTAGAGTGCATAAATCCTCTCATCCCTGGTTCACACCTGACCGCAAGGCTGAGCTCACAAACTGCAACAAACTTTGGGTTCAGGCTAGGCGTACTAAGTGTCTAACTGATTGGCAGGCCTTCAGAGCTGCAAGGAATGCCTGTGTTAAACACATTCATGCTGCCAAATCGAACTTCGATATCACTACCTTAGAACAAGCAAATAGGAATTCTTGTAAAATCTGGAGGACCCTCAAATCTGTTGAAGGACGTCAGTCTGCTCCCTCCATTCCAGCCAAGATATATGCCAATGGCAAGGTCATCAAAAGGAATAGTCAAATCCTTGAAGAACTCAATTCACATTTTGCTACCATTGGCTTAGCCTTTGATTCTTCTCTGTATGCAGGCCTTGCAATCTGTCCCTCAGCCAGGACTATCCCTGAAGTCCCAACCTCGCCTCCTCCCTTCCTGCTGCATCTGGTCACCTACAAAGAAATTGAAGATTTGCTTCTCAACTTAGACACTAAGAAAAGTGCTGGTGATGATGGACTAGAAACATTCTTTTTAAAATTAGGTTACTTACATCTAACAGCCCCCATACTTCATATATTCAATCTTTCTATTGTCAATGCCACAGTTCTGTCTTGCTGGAAATCCGCACATATCCTTCCTTTATTCAAATCAGGCAACCCAACTGATTTAAATAATTATACGCCCATCTCCATCTTGCCCATTCTCTCCAAAACCTTTGAAAAATGTATTTACTCCCAACTAAAACGACATATCGAAACATTCTCCCTTGTCAACCCAGCTCAATATGGTTTCTGGTCTAATCATAGTACTATCACAGCCCTCGCAAAAGTTACTAATGACTGGGTTTTAGCTCTGGACTCCAAAAAGATCACTGGTGCAGTCTTCCTAGACCTCAGTAAGGCGTTTGACACCGTAGACCACAACTTAGTTGTCAGTAGCCTTATTAACCTACAGTAGGTGCCACCCCCTCCACTCCTCAGTTGTTTACCAGTTATTTAACAGGGAGGCTTCAGAAAGTCAAGGCTGATGGTCTATTTTCAGCCTCCCTCCTGATCATTAGGGGAGTCCCACAAGGCACCATTTTAGGCCCTATCCTATTTTCCCTTTACATTAATTGTCTTGACCGTAATATAACTAATTCCAAATTGCATTTCTTTGCTGCTAACACAGTCCTGTACACTTCTAGCTCAACTCTGTCTGAAGTAAGAGATATACTACAAGCTGATTGCACAGCTTGACCAGAACCTTATTAACACAAAGTTCCTTCTTAATGCCAAAAAAGCTAAGGCCATGATTTTTACTCTCAACACCGCCACCACCACTTCTCTAAACCTGCCTAATGACCTTATTGTCACCTCTGTAGGTGAATCTCTTGAGGTTGTCTACAAATTCAAATATCTAGGTATATGACTAGATATTAAGCTCACCTTTAATGACCATATTGATAACGTGACCATCCAGAATAGGTTTCTTCTTCAGAAACAGGTCCCTATTCCCTATTGAGATTACAACTAGGTTTGTTCAGGCAACATTGCTGCCTCTACTCAATTATGGTGGCACAGTCTACAGTTCTACTTCAGCCTTAAACCTGAACAAATTTGACGTCCTCTACCATTGTGCACTGTGGT
Organism: Neoceratodus forsteri; assembly: GCA_016271365.2. Taxonomy (NCBI): domain Eukaryota; kingdom Metazoa; phylum Chordata; order Ceratodontiformes; family Ceratodontidae; genus Neoceratodus; species Neoceratodus forsteri. The sequence goes on from CM057453.1 coordinate 85,624,746, forward strand.
TCATTACTAATTCCCCTTTTCAAACCCACCATTGTGATCTGTATGCAGCTGTCAACTGCACGTCGCTTACTACCAGATGCTTGATTCACTCTGGCACTTGAACTCTCAAAATCCTCCCGAACAAACTACCGAGCAATATAACATTCCTTGTTCACATCTACCACAGTTCATATTACCTTAGGAAGTCTGACTTTATCCTTCTAGACGTGCCTAGGACTCGTACCTCCTTTGGTAAATGTGCCATCTCATACACACTTCCAACTATCTGGAACCAGCTCCAGTCTATACTGAAACTCTCTAGCATTGTTTCTGTCAATCTCTTTAAAATCTTTGCTGCCACCAAATTAAAAAATACCTGCAGCTGTTTCCAGTCCTTATTTTATCATTGACTTTTAAATCAACTCAGTTCCCCTCCCTAATTCTTCTACTTCTCTAATTCTACTCACCTCTCCTTTTCCTTCCCCACACTCCCTTTACTCTTTATTTCAGCCATCCTTACTTTCAATATTCCTCCACACTTTTCCTAATTTTCTGTCACCCTCACCCTCATAAGATCCTTCCTCTCTTTTCCCTCTCCACTCCCATCTATCTTATACTCTCCCTTCACCTTATGCACCCTATTGCTCTTGTTCCAACTATTTTGGCTGTAGTTTCTCTACTTTTAATGATTTCTCCAGGTTATGTTTATAAATATTACCTTTGTATGTCTTATTTTGAGCACTATGTGCCACATGCACCATATACTTTTATGTACCAAGATTTTATATATGTAATTTCCTTTATCTGTATACGTTCCTCGGGACCTCCTTGTGAATGAGCTTGCTCAATGGAGTTTTCCTGCAATAAACTTGAACTTGAATTTGAAGCCATGGGACTTTGCCGCCAGGACTGCCCAATAATGAATGGGTGTAGGGTCTGTGGCATACCAGTGATTGCTACAAGCCACCTTTGGCATGCCTTGTGCCGAGTTTTGAGAATCGGGCCCATGGTCTCCAGAACTGCACACAATACTCTAGGTAGGGTCTTAGCAGCAATCTATACAAGGGTAACACCACTTCCTCTTTTCTGCAGATGATGCCCTTCTCTGTGCACTCCAGTATCTCACTAGCCCTACTGATTGCTTTGTCTCACTGCCTGGTCACCTTTTGGTCATTTGATATGATTACCCCAGGTCCCTTTCCTACTTAGTAGTTGTCAATAACACTCCACGCATTTTGTACTCTACTGCTGGGTTTCTGTGTCCCAAGTGCATTATTTTGCAATTTTTTGCATTGCAACTCAGCTTCCATACCCTTGACCACTCCTCCAGTTTTCCTAAATCTCCAGGCATCCTTTCCAAATACCCTGGAGTGTCCACCCTGTTGCAGATCTTTGTCTCATCCACAAGATACAGCTCTTCCATTCCAGATCCTCTACAATATCACTTATAGAGACAGTAAAGGGGACCACTCCCTGCACTGAACCATGAGGTACCCTACTGGTTACTCTCCCTTCCTTGGAGTGAACTCTGTTTACCACTACACTCTGTCACCTATCCCCTAACCAGTTTCTTATCCAGTTTACTACCTTGTTACCCACCCTAAGCTACCCAGCTTGCTTACTAGTCTCCTATGTGGAACTATATTGTAAGCCTTACTGAAATCTCAGTAGACTACATCCACCACTCCTCTGTGATCTAATTCCTTGGCCACCCAGTACAACTCTCACTTGAAACAAAGACATACAGTATAAGAATCACATCCCACAAAACTGACTGGAATTCTAGAACTTAGATGAACTCACAGAAACATGGTGAGGGAAGAACCAGACTGGGGATCCAAGAAGGAGAAATGTTGGTTGGTTATTACAAAAGGATCTATCCTGTAAGAAAAGGAGTAGGTGAATCTCTTTTGAAGAGAGCTTGTCGATGAGAAACAGGAAGAAAATCAGTGCAACAAGCAGGTCCTCAAAGTACGTCTGACCAAGCTCAGAGAAAACAAAATCTGGTCAGATCCACCACAGCTGCATAATGAAGTTAGTGAAGTTATGTGGAATTGTTAAGGAGGTATGGAGAAACAACACAAAGATTTGTAAGCAGTAAGATTTGTTTTAGTTTCTGTTCTAAGGAAGGCATACACATTATTAGGAAAATATATGGAGGTGTACATTTTAATGGAAGGAATAGAAAGCTTACAAAAGAACCCCAGATCAAATGCCACTGATGTATGTGTTATCCCGGATGATATTGGCCAGACAGCCACATTTTAAAGAAAACACAATTGCACATATTCCAACAATGCAAAGCATCAAGGGAAACATATGCAAATCCCCATGATGGTACAGAAGGTGGCAGAACATGAAAAAGTAATGGCTGGCATATGTTCAACCTTGGGATTATTTACACAGTTTTTTTTTGTTTTTGTTTTTTGTTGTTTTAAGAGAAACAAGGTTTTTGTCCATGAAGTGATGTAAGTTATATTTAAGCAATGTGTTGATGTCAGGGAAGTCAGGTGTAATGATGATGAACTGTTAGAGAAAATGTGATATTAACTTTCAGAGGGGGTTGCTTTTGATAAAGGCAAGGTATTTATGCTTGTGATAATGGCAATATTAGGAAAGTATGAGGTCAACACAGAAGTGGAGTACAAATATGCACAGTTTCATAAGTATGTGCTCAGAGTGCAAGCAAATGTGATATGCAGGTTTGTTTTAGAAATAGGTAAAATAACGATACATTCAATTAATAGAAAGATAGATAATTACATAGACATATAGATAGAGAGAGAGAGACAGACAGACAGACAGACAGGCAGAATAGGAATGGCAGTGAAGTATTGAAGTGATGCCAACCCCACCCCCACCCAGCAGACATGGACAGGCATTGGGGTATGCTTTTGGGTCATTGCCCATAACGCTCATGCCATTTCACCTCACCCTACCCTGAAGACAGACAAGAGTTGAGGTGTGCCTTAGGGTTTTCAAACTTTACACTCACCCCATTCCATAAGGAAATATGCTGAAATGGGTGCACTATAAGAGAAAGGAGCGAACTTTGGGGTTGAAGAGTCAAAGGCACACCTCAATACCTGTCACTGGCTGCAGGGTGGGGATGGGGGTGGAGTGGCATGAGCATTACTGTTGACAATCCGAAGTCACACCCCTGATGCCTGTCAGTCCCTATAGTGCAGGGTGTTATGGTCAGAAACCCTAATGCCCTTGGTGTTTCTTGGAATTTTCACTCCAAGTTTTCAGCATGGGATTTTTGTGACCCCACCACATGAACAGTGACACTATCAGTTTGTTAGCTGAAAGGAGATTTTGCACAGTGACTGTGCCATTTGGCACCACAGGTGCAAAAACACATTTTGAACAGGATGTAAAAAATGACAGCTGTACATTTCTTGCTTCAGTGACTGCTCAGCACATCTGTTGCATGACCTGCTTATTGACGTTTTATATCTGCTATGCAATGTACTGCTGCTATGGCTGTATGGCTGAGAGGGACCTGGGTGTGGTGGTGGATATCAAGATAAACAACTTGGAGACTTGTAGGAGGGCAGCGGCCAAGGCCAACATGATGCTAGGATGCATTGCTAGGGGGAATCACTCCAGAAGGAAGGAAGGAAGTGATACTCCATCTGTATAACTGCTTGGTGAGGCCGCACCTTGAGTACTGCATGCAGTTTTGGAGGCCACACTTAAAGAGGGACATTGAACTCCTGGAGAGGGTCCAGAGGAAGACAACCAAAATGATCTGGGGCTTGGGGGAAAGGACCTATGGGGAGTGACTCGAAGAGCTAAATATGTACACATTGGAAGAGAGAAGGGATGGGGGGACATGATAGAGGTCTTCAAGTTACATGAAGGGGTAAATAGGGGAGGTGCAGTCATGATGCTCTGAAGGAAGGTGGTAACTAGAGGGCATGGGTGGAAGCTGGAGGGGGAAACTCAGGGGAGAAAGAAGGAGGTGCTACTTCACTGAGTGGGTGGTAGAACCATGGAATGTGTTGCCTGGGGGACTGGTGGAGGCAGAGGCTGTGGAGGGGTTCAAGAGGGGGTGGGACAGGTACAGGGAAAGGGTTGTGGAAGCAAAGTCCAATAAAGCGGGAATACTCTGGACTGGGAAGGGAGAAGCCCTAGAGGGTGGGGGGGCAGCAAGGTCAACTCCCAGGGTGGGGACTGATCAAACGAGCAGACATGAAAGCTTACTAGGCCTATTCTGCAGGCATTTTTGTATGTTAGTATGTTGGTATGCTTACTACACCAACATCATGAACCATAAAACAGATGACTTCCATAACTAGGGAGGCAGTACATCACAGTGGTTTAAGGCTCTTAACTTCAAATCTGGAGATCTGGGTTTGAATCCCACAGCCCCCACTTGAATACTGGGTGACCCTGAGCAAGTCACTTAACTTCCATGTGCTCTCAGGTTGCTCCTGTAAACAAGCTTTCAGCTTTGTGTGCCTCTCCTGGTTAAACAATTGAAAGAAAAAAAACACAATATATTATTTGTTCTTGCTTTATCTTGCTACTACAAGCTTTGACTAATACATCCATCCTTATTTATAGCATATGTGCCTGTGACCTAAGCAAAACTACACTTAAAATCTCACACATAAAAAATAAAATATCAGAATAGCATTTATTTTAGTAGTACCTTCTTCCTTTTCATGTGCCCATGACACTATATATATATAATTATATCTTTTAACTTCAAAGCACTAAATCTATTCAAATGCAAAAAGCACAAGACTTCATTCTCTTCACAAAATAGTATTAAACTTCAGATCCCAGAATGATCAAGAAACAATTTAGACTTCACTTTTGCATGCCACTGTCATGCCCACATCTCATGCAAACAACAATCAATTACAAAAACCTTTTCATTTCCATGCTATGCACTCTTATTTCAGAGAGACATAAATCTTACAGAACTGCTAAATAACTAATTTATCAAGACTGGATTTCTGAATTAGAACCTGTTGTTTACAATACCTATGTAAATAATAGTTTACTGGCTACAAACAATGCTGCAGGCATGACATTAACAAAATTTCTGTTTTAATGGGAAGCATCCATATAATGAACTGCTTGATCCTTTTTTCTATTGTATTTTTATGCCCAACTTGCCCATACCATAAGAGACAAATATCGATATGCTTAGAGTTAAAAAAAAAAATCATGTTGTCTATGTGTGTGCTTGTTTGGGGGGATACCTAGATGCAGTTTCTTGCACTCTTTAATTACTTCCCTAGGCAGCTCTGATAGTCAGATGTTCCAACATGATAGATCCACCTCATGCCCCTACCACATGGATAAAAAAAAGGTGGGGTGGATCTTTAGGTTCTTATGTGTGTGTGTGTTTGGGGGAGATATGCCTAGATGCAGTTTCAGACACTCCTTAATTACTTCCCCAGACAGCTCTGATAGTCAGCTGTTCCAACATGATAGATCCACCTCATGCCCATCCCACAAAAATGAAAGCATAGTGCACGCCATAGACCTTAGGGACATCACATTGTTTAATGTCAGCTCTGATCTGTTCAGTCTTATTTTTTTCCTGGCTCAGTTTATAATATCAGTGAAAAGAAAAAAAAAAAAAAAAAACACCCATCCCTTTGCTTCTACAAGTAGTTGTGAGTAGCAGCTGGTGTATTTTAACATGTGCAAGGCAACTCCACCCATAACTTCCCTAACACAGACAAATGTCATCAGTGCTCACTGATGTATTAATATCCTGTTTCTAGTGTCCTTGATAAAATAAAATAAAAAATACAGTTGAGATTTTTTTTAATGTCAGCTCTGATCAGAATAGCTTTTAAAATCACCAATTGTTTTCTTGTTCAATGTCTTCTTCTCTCCTTTTACTGATAGTACAAAATGAGCCATAGCTATTTCTTCCAACAATACATGAAAGAAAACCCTACGATATATATGACTGTTTTGCAAAATGTATCCCTTACAGTTTTTTTCTTATTTGCAAGACAGCATGTATTTATCCTAACAAATATGTCCTACTACCACATTCAAAACATTATCCCCTACCTACTTGCCACATATAAACTCAATTATATTAAAAAACATTCTAGGCACTTAACCATTATTCATTCCCCAGTCCCATTTACAACACTGCTACACTTATATATAAGGGCCCAGTTATTCAAAAGGGTTGTGCATAGCACAACAGTGTTGCACCATGCGCAACCCACTGATGTGCCCCGGCATGATATTCAAAAGGGGAAAGTGCGCTGCACAAATCCCAGTGCGCATCAGTAATGTATGCAGGTGCAGGTGGGGGGGTGCCCCTGCATACTCTACACAGCCCAATATTCAGCCCGGGATGTGCAGAGCCATGCATGCACAACCCCTACCTGTGCCAGCACAAAGTTATGCCAAAAAAAAAGGAGCAAGGGCTGGCCACCCACAGGTGAGCTGCTGTATTGCAGGGCACAACACAGAAGCTGTCACCCGTGGGTGGCCACCTGAGCTCTGGCTGCACCTTCATGGTGGCAGCCCTCCATGCCCGACTGTGGGCATCAGTAAAAAAAATGATTAATCCAAAAGCCCTGGTGGTCCAGTGGACCACTGTCTGCCCGATCATGGGCTAAGTGAAAAAAGAATAATCATCAATCCCTGGTGGTCCAGTGGACCGCTGCCCGATCACGGGCTTCAGTAAATGACAGAAAATCCTAAATCCCTAGTGGTCCAGTGGACCTGTCTGCCCGATCGCGGGCTGAAGTAAAACTAGAATAATACTGTTATCCCTGGTGGTCCAGTGGACCTGTCCCCCTGATTGTGGGCTGAATTAAAAAAATAAGAACAACATTATCCCTGGTGGTCCAGTGGACCTGTCCCACCGATCGCAGGCTGAATTAAAAAATAAGAACAATATTTCCCTGGTGATCAATGGACCCCTCCCCACCCTCGATCCCCACTCGCCAGCCCCCAGTCAGCGGTGGTGGCAGCTCCACCCGCCTGCCGCCCAGTTGCCTGCTGATCGACACTGTACGCCTATTGGTCCACAGTGAGCCAATGGCATCAGCCCATACTATACTATGATGATGCCAGATATGTGAATGGATCCATTCACATATCTGGAATGTGTAGGTGGTATGGGCTGCACACCCATTGGCTTACGCTCGGACCAATGGGCGACAGCCCCATCGACAGTGTCAGTTGTAGGGCGGTTGGGTGGCAGGGTGGTACTGCCACCCGCGCTGACCTGGGGGGAAGCGGGTAGTGGGGACAGTGGGTGGTGGGAGGGGTCCACTGGACCACCAGGGATAATATTGTTCTTATTTTTTTAATTCAGCCCCCGATTGGGGGGACAGGTCCACTGGACCACCAGGGATAATGTTGTTTTTATTTTTTTAATTCAGCCCACGATCAGGGGGACAGGTCCACTGGACCACCAGGGATAATGTTGTTCTTATTTTTTTAATTTAGCCCGCGATCAGGGGGACAGGTCCACTGGACCACTAGGGATAATAGTACTATTCTAGTTTTACTTCAGCCCACGATCGGGCAGACAGATCCACTGGACCACCAGGGATTTAGGATTTTCTGTCATTTACTGAAGCCCGCGATCAGGCAGCAGTCCACTGGACCACCAGGGATTGATGATTATTCTTTTTACACTTAGCTTGCCATCGGGTGGGCAGTAGTCCACTGGACCACCAAGGATTGATGATTATTCTTTTTTTACTTAGCCCCCGATCCGGCAGGCAGCGGTCCACTGGACCACAAGGGACTGATGATTATTCTTTTTTTACTGCAGCCCGTGATTGGGCTGTGGGGCACATTGCTGTGCTGCACGGGGCATCGGTCCCCGATGGCTGCTGCCTGGCAGGGTGCCAAGCATATGTTGTCAGGGATAGGCGCACCTGCATGCAAATGGGTCCATAATGATATGCAAATGGCCCCATGTGCACCTTGCATACATTATGGCCCCATTTGCATGTCAACTTTTGAATATCGCGGTTGCTGCACCTTGCACAATGGAACTTGCACTAGTGCATCCCCATGCTCCACTCTGGCCACTGGCGCTGGCACAGTGCCACTGCACCATGCGCACTGCGGGTGACCAGGGTGCGATATTCAATGCTGCTGAGCCATGGTGCAGCTCCATTGAATATCACCCAGTCCATGCCCCTGCACAGCCAAGTTGAGCTGCACCCAGGCTTGTGCCATAGCCTGGCGCAGTTTGAATATCTGGGCCTATGCATACTTCTCAAACTTAAAAGAAAAAATACACTTTATCAACAAAATTCTATGTTTACCAAGTACTGTGACCATGAATAAAATAATTTGAACCCCCCAAAAAATGTGCCTTCTCATGAAACTGCATGTTTAACTGTAAATACAATTAAAATATGTATTCCTAAATGTATTACTAACACCAATGCTTTCAAAGTTTTGAAACTACTAAAAGACAATATATATATATATATATATATATATATATATATTGAATATGGTAAACAAATATTATTAATCTCAAAAGCTGAACTTTATGTTTTTAGTATATAAATGTTTAAGAAAAACCTGTGGCTTTTTCAACTTGAATCAGAACACTGCATGTCTATTGTTTTCCTTGGTAACAGTAGTTTCAGGCACTCCTTAATTACTCTTTCCTTCTGAGGTCCCAAGTGGCTCTGATAAGCCTTTGTTTCAAGGGTTTTTAAGTCAATTTGAAGGCATTTAGTAACTTCGGTTCTCCTAGTCCTTAATAAAATGCAGGGGCTCCACAACTTGATCACTCCACAGGCTTGTTCTGTTACTTGGTCCAGGTTCCAAACTAGTGTGTCTTGTTCCAGCATGATAGATCCACCACATGCCCCTCCCACATGAGTCAAAGAAAAGGTGGGAGTGGATCCTTAGAAGCTTATATGTATGTGTGTGTGTGTGTTTGGGGGGGATATGCCTAGATGCAGTTTCAGGCACTCCTTAATTACTTCCCCAGGCAGCTCTGATAGTCAATTGTTCCAACATGACAGATCCACCTCATGCCCCTTCCACATGAATAAAAAAAGTGGGGTGGATCTTTAGGAGCTTCTCCGGTGGAAGTGGGAGTGATCTTACTCCCCCCCAAAAAATAATGCTGCCTCCCACTACTCAGGTTCCAGTTCATGTACCACCCATTTAAGAAAGAAAATAGTACTCTGCAACCATTGACTAAAATGAAAGCATATTTATTTAAGGGCTGAAAACAGTTCTTGGAGGAGGGTAAGGAGGAGGAGGAGACTAGTTACACCTTCAGTCAGTTCCATGGGCAGAAAACATGTCATCACTCCTTTTGTACATGCAAAACATCTGCAGGCTCCACCTACTGCAGCCATAAAAAGCAGGAGGGAAAAAAATAGTCACCCAGAATGGAGCTACAGGAATGCAAATAGCTTAGCACAGCTAAATGGATTCAGTGGTGACAACTGCTTTGTAAAAGTTAAATTCTACAAGTGGTATTCTAGTAGCATTACCTTTTATGCATCATGAACTTTTAGCAAATGTTGCCAAGTAGTAATTTCTGAAATTTCCACAGTAAACTTTAATCTATTAAACCACATTTATCCAGCATTATTAGGTTCCAGGGCCTATTTACACTGGGCATGCATACCAGATTTTGGGTGTATACTTGCATTAGCAGTGGAGCTACAAATAGCCAAATATTTTGAAAATGCTCACTCATTTTTTTTATCTCCCTCTTTCCTACCAAATCCCTACTCCTTGGTTGTGTTGGGCTCAGTCTGTTTTCAGAGTCCAGGAGGAACTTCTGTGGGCTTATTTTATCATTTTTAATTGACACCTATTCAGTTTAAAATGCAACATTGCTACTTAGTTGTTGTGGGTCACCTCTGACCTCAGACACAAGTGTCCATAACAATGGTGCAGATCCATTAGAGGAGACCTTTTCTTTCTCCTCAGGGGTGCTATTTTACCTTTTTAAAGGCAGGACACAACCCTTTTGTTGGGTTTTTAATACACAAAAATGATACTTTTGTAGCAGGCATCCTCAGACCTCAAATTTCCAGTCCCAGCCTTTGAAATTCAGTGCCTTTGCAAGCAGAGGTGAATGCAATGCAGAGGCAATGCACAGGCAGAGGCAAGTGCATCTGCCTAGGTCCACCGAGGGAAGAAATGGAGGTGGCCATCCCCCTTTCTTCTAGCATTTCACCTGCATAGTAAGCTTGCTCCATTTGATTTGTTTGAAAGCTTTTTAATTTAAACATGGAATTTGTGAACCCCTCCTCTGTAAGGAGGGCTCAGAGATTAGATGCTGCAGTTGCTGCATGTATGTGTTGACATCTACTATTATTTATGGCAAAACTTTGTGCTCCAGAAATATGCTTAGCAGGTGGAGTTACTAAAAGCTCCGGACCACATGAAAGAAAAGTTACATAACATTAATGAAAGAAGCAACATTAGCAAAATTGATGCTGAAGACTAGCTTGTACACAAACCTAACACTGAATATGAGAATAGAACTAGGGAGAGCAGTGAGGACTCACACTGCCCTAGTTCTTGAGAACACCCCCCCCAAAAGAGGCAAGGGAGACTCCAGGCATCATCATCATGTGGAAGACTGGTGCTTTATTACCAGAAACAAATACAAAAAGGGTAGGAGAGCTTTGATGCAGGAAGAACTGACTATTTCTAACAGATTCACTCCCTTGTTAATGATCATGAATCATTGCCTTCCTCTGTAGCTACTGCCTCAGTTAGTACACATAATTTGCAAATTATGATCCCACAAATGGGAATAGCTGCAGTCAGGCTATGCAAAAGCTGGTTGTTGGTGATTCCATCATTCGTTACTCTGACATGCATTTCTGTAAATAGATAGGTACCATACTTCTGTTGCTTGTCTCATGGGTTCCAGAATGTCTGATATTGACTCAAGAATTGTCAAACTAGTTGCTAAGGATAATTCATCTATTATTATACATGTGGGTACTAATGATGTGACCAGGTTTCATGAGAAGGTTTTATGCTAGAACTTGTCCTTAAGGAAAAGGTTAAAGGGTGTACAGTTGCTGTGTCCTGTATAGTACCCATACCACATGCCCTCATTGAAAAAAACTCACACTATATCTAGGATTATGCCAGGCTTTCAAACTGGTGTAAAAAGCAGGGGTTGTTGTTTATTGACAACTGGGACAGATTTTGGGTCAACACATCTCTCCATTCTAAAGATGGACTTCACCTGAATAAAAAGGGTGCATAAGCATTAGGTGACAGTTTCAAAGTCCTTCTTGATAGTATGGGTTTAAACTAACAGATTTGGGGTAGTCTGTCATAATCCTTTTACCATTAAACATAATCCAAATAAAATGTTAAATCTCAGCACTGTTCAGCGTTATCTTTTAAATACCAGAAGCCTTAACAGCAAATCTGATGAACTTCTGGCACTGATATCTGAAGACAAGCTAGGTATAATAGCAGTCATTGAGACATTGTGGTCTACTAGTGATGAATGGGGTAAAAAAACATCTGTGGATAAGATATCTTTTGCAATAACTGGACAACAGAAAAGTGTGGAGGGATTACCTTATATGTTAACTCAATTTTCAATCTAAAAGATATTACTTACAGCAAGATTAATAAAATGCCTTGGCACAGAGAGTTTCTGCAATAAAATTTTCTCAAGCTCCCTTGATTATCTTATCATAGGGATCTGTTATCCTCCTCCTGATTCTCCATGTTGTTACATCACACATTTTTATTTATTTTTTGAAGGTATCAGATTTGGAAACCTTTGAGCTAAAAGCTCATTTACAAAGGATCCTCATCAAACAAGGGGTGGGGGAACAAACAAGCTACAAGGATTGGAGGGAAAACAGTAGCAGTTGAAAGGCATTGTCAATTACATAGTAGTTAGATTACATATTAACTATTGCATAGATCAATTAATGAGATGAAGACAGACATTGTTACAACAATCAGAGTACATAGTACATATTCCATATTTAATATTGCAATTAGTATGATAAAGATAGACAGTAATATAGATAAGGCCAGTGCCTATGTGCAGAAAACATGGAGGAGATAATACCAGGCCAGTATAGGTGATTGAAGTGCAACATCACACTATGTGCAAGCTACGGGAACTCCCAGGTTATAGCTGCAAAGCCTTGTCAGTTCCTAGTGGGGACAGAGAAGGATCATTCATTGGAGTCAGTACTGCCATTAGGGAAAGTATGTAGCAGACTAAGTGGGTAAGGGAGAAAAACAGCAGTAGATAATAGCAGCGGGGTTATGGGAGATAGGCAGGTGTCGAGGTAGGTTGAGGGGTATGAGGGATCATGGGGTAAGTGGGTGGGGTAAGGGTATAGTTAGGTAGAGATGAGGGGAGTGTGGAGAGTTGTGGGAGCTTAGAGGGACCTGAATGGGTAGGGCAGGTGTGCCTAGAGAGTCAGGGTACAAGTGTAGACGGGTGGTAGGTAGAGGGAGAGGGGGAGAGGAGGGGTAGTGGGAGTCTAAAAGAGCCTGAATAGGAGGGGGAGAGGGAAGTAGTGGGAGATTGTAGGACCTGTTAGGAGGGGGAGAGTGAGGAGTAGTGGGAGCTTGTAGGGACCAATTATTCAGGACAGATGCACCCAGGAGTACAAGGTACATTAGGTGGCTAGATTTGACAGGAATGTTGATGACAGTAGAGGGAGCTTGTAGGACCTGTGAGTCAGGGTGAACTTGCTCAGGGGTGCCAGTTGCATGTGGTGCTAGGTTCGGCAGGAGTGAGGGTGACAGCAGCACTGTTGAGAGGCAGGGATGAACTTCCAAATTTCAGATTTGCACTGCCTGAGGCTGGTGAGGCTTGTGGCATCATGGGGGAGCTTGTCTAGTCAGGTGGGGACCCTTACAGTGAAGGCTTATCTCCCCAGGTCAGTTTTTCTGAAAGGCAACACTAGGGTATGTTTTGTTACACTTCTTGTGGTATGCTTATCTGGGACAGGACAGAATAGGGCTTGGAGGGAAGGAGGAGCAAGTCCTAGGAGGGCCTTTTTCCCTAGAAGGCAGGAGTGGAGCTTGATTCGGTCCATCAGAGGAAGCCATTTTGTTCCACTGTATAGGTCACACATATGTGAAAGACCATCTGTGCCTAAGACAAAGTGGCAAGCTTTGTTGAGGTTAGTATGGACGCTGTGCAGGCTGGTATCAGAGGATGCTCCATACACCACATTACCATAGTCCAGAACAGGTAGGACAGTACCTCTTACTGCCTTACATATCATTACCAAAACTGAGTCTGCCTGTGAGGCAGGTGAGGTACTTTTTATGGGTGACTTAAATCTAGGAGATATAAACTTGGAAATGCATACTGCTGGCTCTGCTTCTGAAAATCAGTTTATGGCTGTATGTGAGCAGCTTTTAGTGAATCAATATGTGTCCGAACACATAAGAGGTGCCAATATTTTGGATATTGTACTGGGTACTTCTGCGCTAATTATTAAAAACTGTAACATCAGTCTCCTCTTGGTTTAAGTGACCATAATTCTATCTGGTTTAACATGATCCTTACATATGTGAGGCTCAGCAACAAATCACATGTTTTACTGTATAAATATGTTGATGTAGATTAAATAAATAGAGTTCTGTCAAACATAGACTGGGACTTGCTACTGTATGACTGTGATACCGAGACTGTGAGAAATAAAATCAAGAATATCTTATTAAATCTTAGTAATAGATTGATTCCAAAATTTTGGAAGTCAAATAATAGCAATAAATCAAGGCCAAAGTGGCTTAGCAAGGAAATCAGTACACTTATTAGTAAAAAAAATGAATAAAAAAGTATTTAAAGCCTTCAGGGTATTGCAGACCACAGTTCTGTGGGAAGAATACAGGACAATATAAAAGCAGTGTAAATATGAAATCAGGAAAGCTAAAAGCAATATGGAGTTTAATTTGACAAGAAATGCTACTAAACAAAACAGCAAACCATTCTTTGGTTATATAAAGTACCTGAAAATCCCAGATAGAAAGTAGGACCACTACTTTGCAACAATGCCACCATAAATAGAGCTGAATTTGATCTATTCAGTAAACATTAATGCGAAGTTTATGCAAAATAAATGTCAGCTGAAACAATTATATCAGTTCTTGTAATCAAAAGGTTATCTCAGAGGAAATCTCAAAAAGAGAAAAAATATCAAATCAGATTGCTCCCCAGGTCCAGATATGATAAAGGCAAGCATGATCAAAATTATATCTAGTCACCTGCAATACTCCCTCAATCTACTATTTGAAAAAAAAAAAAGAATAAAAAGTGGCCATATTCCAAGGGATTGGAGAATAATGGCCAGTGTGGTTCCACTATTCAAAAAGGGGGACAGACACAGTGTTGGCAGACCCATTAGCCTGACATCTATTGCATGAAAATTTCTGGAAGGCATTATAAAAGATAAAATTCTGTCCTCTCTAGGTAGTATTGACTCTGAATAGCGTTGTTTCTCAAGAAGTAGATCTTGCACTACAAACCTCTTGCATTTCTATGCAACAATTAGCCACAAACTGAATAATAAAACACCTTGTGACATAGTCTTTCTTGATTTCAGCAAGGTTTTTTGACATTGTGCCCTACTGAGCTGTAGCAGAAAAGCTAAAACTAGCAGAAATAGATTGTACGTTGGTTAGGTGGCTATCTAGCTGGCTAAATGATAGCACTCAGAGAGCAGTGGTTAATGGACTTATATCACAAGAAGGTACTTTGTCTAGTTGTGTGCCACAGGAATCTGTGCTTGGTCTACTTATTTTCCTTATTTTTATATCTGACATTACAAACAACCTAAGCAGCTGGTCAACAAAGTACACTAATAACACTAAAAAGGGTGGCAATCGTGCCTCAGTTGAGAAAGTTGTCAGAATTCAGGAAGATCTTGATCGTATAATGCTCTTGGCTACTATCTTAGAGATGTGCTTTAAGCTTGAAAAGTGCAAAGTTATGCACCTGTGAAATAACAACGAGCATCAATATTTTTTATGTGGAAAACAGTTTGCAGAAACAACATTTTAAAATGGCCTTGGGTGGTTTTATCTCAAATGATTTAGACTGCACTAGGCAGGTAAATGAAGTAATCTGTGAGGCTAACAAAATTTAGTGGACAGTACATAGAAATATAAGATCCAAAGATCCTGAGGTTCTGGCTCCATTGTACAGATCTCATGTATGTCACCATCTTGATTACTGCTCTCAGTTTTGGTGCCCATTTAAGAAAAATTATGTTAGCTATACTGAAAATGTACAAAGAAGAATGACATAATGCATGCAGAAGTTTAGAGATTTAAACTAACGTGATTGATTAGGTAAACTGAATCGTATGTCTATTGAGATGAGATGGCTAAGGAATGATTTACTCTTTACATGGGATATCATTAAAAATCCTTATTTGTTTAATGAAATGGGGTTTGAACTTAAACAGTATACTGCTGGTACTAAAGGATGCCTATTTCAGCTACAGTTTGTTGTCAAAAATGTAAAAGCATTAGAAGAAAATTGTATTTCTCACAAAGGGTGGTAAATCCTTGGAATTCCCTTCACATCAAAATAATGGTCAGCAAAAGTAAGCTTATTTTTAAAAACCATTATACAACTGGATTGTGGGAAATAACGATGTACATTAATATGGGTTGTGAGATAGGACCTCTATATTGGCATCTTCATTCCGCTCCTGTTTTCACCTCAGTATGAACCTCACTTTGGTTGCTCCCAGCGCCATCAGCCACAGAACACAGACTCATCCCATCTGCTGCTTCTTAACACCATGGGTGAGTGAGTGCCTAGGGAGGAAGTGCAGAGCCTGTAGAATTGCCAGCATCATCCTCTTGACAGCAGTGTGTTTTTTTCTGTTTTTCTCCCTATCTCAGACTGGAACATATGCTGTGATGTGAAAAATTGCTGTTAAGCCATATTTCACCTCTGTGTCTGCTCCTAGTCAACCAGGTACACGACTGTTGTTTTGCCACTTTGCTAGGTGGCAACCAAACAGTTGAATGTGCTATCCTTCCTTACCTGATGCAGGAGAGCAGTCAATAGACATTTAATCATCCTTCCCCTGGCTGTCCTCTGAGAAACCCTGGTCTATTCCAAAACCTTGGTCACCAGTGTGGCAGAAGGCAAGGTGTTCGGTGACTCAGCCCTCCTCACTACTGGGCCAGGGCAATTTTTGCACAATTTAACAAATAATTAAATTGAGAAATTATGAATTCCTGTAAGTTATAATTTATTTAACCAACTACCTCCCAATTAAGCAATTTCTAAGACTCTTCCAAGAAAGTATGCATATTAATTTTCAATTATCTAGCTCAAAGGGTGGCTAAGTTCAAAGCAGAGAAATGCTTTCAGAAATGTTCATAAAAATAGGAAAGTGCCAGATTTGAGCCCCTATAAGTTTCAGACCCCTCAACCATGAACTATAACATTCCTTTAGGACCCACTATAAACAAAAAGCATGCCAAACTACATGTCTCTGGCTGTAAGAATAACTAAGTAAAGACAAATTAAAGAATTTAAAAACATGTCATGCAATTTCACAACTTTTGTGGAATTTTCAGAATTCCATGAATATTCTGCTCAAGCAGAATTTGATAATTTTCCCCAGCCCTAATTACAGCTTTTCAATGCAATAATATAAACCTGAATTATACTGAAATATAATATTCATCTGTCAAATACATAAACACATGCATGAAATAATACAGTCTGGTTTCTAGGTACTGCACATATGACACTAGAACATTACCTAGTATTCTGAGAGAAAGTTGTGGGAGTTGAGACGAGTAGGACAAAGGTTGAAATGGTGCTGGTGGAAATCGTGCCTTGATGCTGACAGACTTAAACTGATGGTCCATTACAGGGACTATCAATTGGCAATATCTTGTAAGAAGGCAGAGTTCCTGCCTGGGAAAATCATCACAGCTTGGAATCAGTCAGCTCAGCTCTTTTGAACTCTGGACAGACTGTGCAACCCAGCCTGTCTGTAAGTTGGAAGAGTGTTGTCACAAGAAAAGTGTGAGGAGTTTGCTCACTACTTTGCTGATAAGATTGCCAACATCTGGTCTGAGATTCGATCAGCCCACTCTATGGTTGGTAGCGGTGGCTGGTGTGAGGTTGCTACTCCTCAGCGTAGTTGGATGCACTTTGACCGGCTAGAGATTGTGGATGTCATGCAGATTATTCAGAGCTTGCTGCTGACCTGCTGTAGTTTGTACCCAGGCCCAACATGCCTCTTAATGGGGTACGTTGATATCATCAGCCTGGTCCTAGCCAGGTAGTCTGGAGTTCGTTAGACTCGGGTGTGTTTCCAGACTCCCTGAAGGAGGTAGTGGTGATGCCCCCCTTTAAGAAAACCTCTCTCGACCTGGACTGCCCAACTAACTGCAGACCTGTCTTTAACCTCCCCTTTGTGGGAAGGTTATTGAGAAGATGGTTGTGCTGCAACTGGAGAATCATCTTCCCATCCATGATATCTATGATCCTCTCCAGTCCAGATTTTGGAAGAGGCATACCACCAAGATTGCCCTTGTTTGGGTCCTCAATGACCTCCTGGCTGTAAGCAATTAGAAGAGTTATTCCATCTTGGTTCTTCTTGATCTCTTTGCAGCTTTTGACACTGTGGACCATGGGGTGTTGCTTGAGCATCTACTGGTCACCTGTGGCCTGTCTGGGACAGTCCTCAGGTGATTCCATTTTTTCTTCACTGCAGATCCCAGAGGGTGGTGTCTGGGATTTATTCCTCCGATTCATTCTCTCTGCTATGTGTGGTAATGCAGGACTCTGTGCTGTCCCCCATGTTATTCAATGTGGACATGCTGCCACTGGGGGACATTGTACGGAGGTATAGGCTGGGATTTCACTGCTATGCAGATGATACCCAGCTATACCTGTCCTTTGTGACTGATCAGGATTGTGCAGTCTTAGTGTTCAACAGCTGCCTCGCTGAGATACAGGACTGGATGAATGCCAGCTGGCTGAAGTTGAATCCTGACAAGACTGAGGTGTTGGTGGTGGATCCAGGCCATCCTTCCGGGCTTTGGCTCAGTGGAGGTCAGCTGCTGACCTCTGAATGGGTGCAGAATCTGGGGGTAATGTTTGATAACAAGCTTACACTTCGGTCTCAGGTGTCAGACATTGTCAAGTCTTTCTTTTACCATCTTAGGAATATTGCCGGGATGAAGCACCTTGTTCCATCTGGGGACCTTCCAACATTGATCCATGCCTTTGTGACCTTCCACCTTGATTACTGCAACTCCCTGTAGCTAGGGCTTCTGGGGGTTGATATCTGTTGCTTGCAGCTGGTGCAGAATGCAGCGGCCAGGTTGTTGTCTGGGCTATCTTGGTCCAGTCATATCACACCTGTGCTGCATGAGCTGCACTGGCTGCCAATTCAGTGGCAGATCACCTTCAAAGTTGGTGTGCTGACCTAGAATGCTCTATATGGACAGGGTCCAGGTTACCTACAACAGCTTTTGCATCCTCACTGCCCCCTCTGACTGCTCTGCTTTGCTGATGAGGGATTGCTAGAGTCTCCCAGGGTTTAATTGAAGTTATCTGGGTCATGGTCATTTATGTTTGCGGCCCCTACCCTGTGGAATTCTCTACCTCATCAGATGCAAGAGTGCCTGACAGTGGAGAGCTTCAAGACCGCACTAAAAATGCACTTGTTTGGGCTGGTCTTCTGTGATAATACCCAAGGAATCATATTATATTGTTGTAATGGATGTTTTTATCTGTGTATTTATATATTTGTTGTTAGGGCGCTATGATCTTTGGAATAATGCCTTTTTATAAATAAAGCTGATTGGATCGGATTGGATCTGAGGTTGTAGATGTACAAACGCCAGCTGCAGTGAACAATGGCAGGCCTGAACTAAATGATCTGTTGCTTCCTGGGGGCAAGATTCATGAATCTCTTGCCCCAGGTTGCTATATTGCTGGAGAGAGTGAACAGTGGTTTTCATCTGCAGTGGCAGCCAGCGGCACAATGCAGAAAACCATGTTACATTGTAGCGTAATGCATCACAGTAAATGTCATTCATTTCAACTGGATTTTTGTGATATTTCATTATCTTTTTACTGACAACCACTGTGCACTTGCAGGAACAGCATAAGAAAGTGTTGGCCAGTGGTTGTCCAATCAAAATGCATTTTTTTGGGGGGGCTGTACGCAAGTAGCAAAAGATATTACGTTGCCTGGTATAGAAGGGGATAGGAGCTCTGCTGCAAGGAAGGGT
Organism: Neoceratodus forsteri; assembly: GCA_016271365.2. Lineage (NCBI taxonomy): Eukaryota > Metazoa > Chordata > Ceratodontiformes > Ceratodontidae > Neoceratodus > Neoceratodus forsteri. Next base: position 85,643,952 of record CM057453.1, read on the forward strand.
ATGCAGAAACTTTTAAATTAACAGTGACTTCATTTCATAGTAAATATGATAGATCTAGTTATGGGTCAATGGGGTTGTCAGGTTTATTTCATAGGGGTGGGTAGGTGTCCAGGACTTACTGACAAAATTAAGTCATATTCAAAAAATTCAGGGCTAGGATGGAAGAAAAAACAGAAGCAGAAAATCTGAGCTTTAGGAGGGCAGATATTGGTAAACTGAGGTTACTAGTTACAGATAAGGTGCATGAGATATATACAGAGAAGGGGTGAAGGAAATGTAACACTCCTTCAAGAGGATAAGAAAGCATTCAATGGGTTACTGTGTACCTGTAAGAAATAAGGGGATAAAAACAAAGACATGCTGTCTTGATGGTTGGAACTACAACAGAAACGATGAGAGAAAGAAAGTAAGTTAAGACAAAGAAGTGGAGCTGCACCATGGACAATGATTTCAGTTAACAAAAATAACAGAAGCCAACAGCTGGAAAGCACTTAGAACCCTAACTGTATGTACTAAATGTAGATTTTTTTATACAATAATTGTTTTTGCATACTGTATTGTGATTTATTTGTAACACCCCTACCTCCCTGATGTTGTGCAACGGTAGTTTAAATACTGTGACTTTACTTTTTGGCTGTTGTGTGAATGGCCCCAGGTCCGGTGTTGTCTATTTGTTCTCACGTTCTCTCACTTGGATAACTCCTTCCTGTAGTCTTGGCTTAAGGGTGATATAAGACAAGAAAAATCTGTAACCATAGTCACAAAGTCCCTTGCAACACATTAGGGCACACACATGAGATCTGATGGTTCAAGCAGAGCAGCACATTTATTAAACAGAGAATTGGATCACCATCCCAAGCATATGTCACACTGTCTCAGCTCTCTACAGTATTTTTCAAACACATTTCTCTGCACATTAACAGGAGGCTGCAATCACATAAGAATAACAATTCTGGAACACACTTGAGCAAATGCAGTTCTGGTCATTCCTTTACTATGTCCAAATTAATTCCTATATACTGTACCTCTTTCCAAACCCTGGAGGGTACCCGCAACTATATTTTTCACCCACGTGGTCAATCCAGTGATAGTGATGTTCTTCATCCTTACCAACAGAGGAACTTTCTTAGGAGCCACTCCTCCATGTTAGTACTTGACAAAAAGAAGGCCATGTTATCTTTCTTAGACCTTTGCCAGCAGACTTGTAACTCAGATTTGTACACATCTCTTAATTTGATGAGCTGTTGTCTCTCACCCTCATGTCAAGGCATTGTCATGACTAGCTACATTTTGGATATAGTCCATTCTGATAGTCAGTCCCTCAGAACTATGGGCCACTACACAATTCCCTTGTTGTCCTTTCTCTCTTTAGACCAGTCTCAACTCCTACTGTACCAGGGTTTTCTCTTTCAGAGCAGCCTCCTCCTGGGAACCTCCTCCACTTCTTCAGATAATGAGTGTGGCATCTCCTTTCTGCAAATGATAGCAGAAGCCTCGGCTAGGAGAATGGCATTACGTTTGAGACAAGGGCACCAAATGAACTAAATAAGTCAGCAACTCTAACTGGAATTTTCTGGAATGCTCTGCTTCTCAGCTTCTTTTCTGGGTCCCCATTACACTCTCTGCCTGTGCTATAATAATGCTGAACAATCCCAAAGCAAGGAAAATGGCTTTAAAAATGGAGGTCTGCCTTTTCCCTCACCCAAACATTTGATGATGACAGCAAGCATTTGCCAGGAGCATAGATCTGGCACATATTTTGCACATTTTCTTCCTTCGTGCCTAACTACAGCTACCCCAACCAGTTCAGTACATGGACAGAAGGTCCAGAAAACACTTTTGAATGGCTGCCACTGTTTTCAGGGACAGGCAAACCATAACATATATAATACTAAACACTGCACAAAACATGTACACTTTATTCAATTCTGCCTTCAGATGGAGCTATAAAAGACACATTGCTGTTCCCAAAGCATAGATAACTAAAGTCTTGTTTGTCAGAGCCCAAGATGTTCTGTTACATTGGCAACTCAATGACATACTGTAAGTAACCTTACTGATTGCCCCTGTCACGTAATTTAACTGTAACCTAGAACTTCTTAGCGGGGTTGTAATGATGAGATTGGCAGAGTCACTATATCCACTTGCTGCTACACTAACGGAATCATGAAGGGAGGTATCAGAGAACACTGTAGTGCAAGCCTTAAATTGATGCCCATACCATTTCCTGATTCTTTTCAGTGTGTAAAGTGCATTACAGTTCTCACTCCCCTCCACTTCATGTCCCCTAGTATATGGTTCCTGCTGAAATAAACACCACAATAACCATCGAATGCTGTAACAGCCACACAATATATTTATTTCACAGGCTAGCAGTGTTTCAGGTCAGACCTAAATTGCAGAGTCACTTAGTCTTTAGTGAACGGTGTCCTGGGGAAGAACACATTACAGTTTAATGATTAACAACAGCAAAAGTCCCAAACCAGTTCAGTTTATTTACACATGCTTGTGACTCATTTACTGCAAACACAGTTTATCCACACCCAGGAAAAGTTCTGATTTAATCATGCATTGTACAAAGTACCGGAGAATGTTTAACAGTAATCCCTCACACTGCCATGAGTAGAATCTTGTCAAGTTTTCAGGGTAATAAAGATCCTGGTAGACCAAAACAGAGAACATAATGGTGCAGTGGACATGTCCTATCTGGACTTCAGAAAGGCCTTCAACAACTGGATGAATGGTCTGGAGCACGGCAGCTGGGATTCAATGCAAAAAAGTGCAGGATCATGCACACAGGGCACAAGAACCCTGGGCAACATATGAACTAGGAGGGGAAGAACTAACAGTCATGAAGCAGGAAAGAGACCAGGGAATTATTATTGCACATGACCTAAAAGAGGCCAGGCAGTGTGTAAAAACAGTGAGAAAGGCTATGTGAATGCTTGGATGCACAGACAGTGGTATAACCAGTAGAAAGAGAGATGTCATTTTACCCCTGTGTGGGACACTGGTGAAACCTCACGTTGAACACTACCTCCAGTTCTGAAGGCCCCATCTGAGAAAGGACATAGACAGGGTGGATGCGGTGCAGAGGAGGGCAACTAAAATGATGCAGGGTGAGCATTTGAAGACCTATGAGGAAAAGACTAAAGGAATTAAATATGTATTCCATTTTGGTAAGGAGCGAGGGGGGGGGCATGTTAGAGATATTCAAATACCTCACTGGTATAGAAGAGTGCAGGAAGGGAGCATTTTTCAAAGAAAGAGATGCTCAAAGACAAGGGGGCACAGTATGAAATTGGAGGGGGGATGGCTCTGGGGTAATGTGAGAAAGTATTTTTTTATGGAGAGGCTGGTGGATGCTTGAAATGGTCTCCCAGAGGAGGTGGTGGGGGCTAAAACAGTCATGAGATTTAAGAATGAGTGGGACACACAAGGCTATCCTTGAAGCAAGAGAGGGGTACTCTAGAGTTCAGTTTGGATGTCGGGCCTCAATAGGCAGGGACTGATAAGGCAGAAAGGGTGGACCAAGAGGACCTGATCTGCCAACAATTTATATGTATCTATGTATCTTTGTAACTTCATCTCCACAATAGTTATTTGAAATAATTCATTTTATTTCTGTTACATTACCATTTTGATATCAGTGTTTTGCAAAATACATTTTGTAACTTTTTTTTTTGCATGTCTTTTTCTCTTTGGGAATCCCCAATATATTCAGCAGTGGCTAATATTGCTAGTAATGTTTCTTCTTTAAGAAAATACTGTAGCATAGGTAGCATATTCTCTATGTGCAGACTGGATGGACCCTTGATCTTTATGTGCAGGTAACACCTATGTTCACTTTTCTTACACTCATATTCTCTGTGAGGTATCTTCCCTCATTTATTTGTATAAGGGCTCCTGCTGGCAAACTGTTCTTTGATGTCTGACATCACATTTGCCTCCTGGAACTCTTTAGCAGCCAAGTGTGTTGGCACACACCTGACTGGTAGGTATGATAATGCTTGTAATGTATGAAGAATCCTAGTGAGCTCCTTTCAATGGAATTCCTTCTAGGAAATGGTGGCCATGGTCTTATTGGCCTGTGCCTAAATATTATCCCACTTTCACTTTCTTAAATCATAATATGCCTTCTACTCCCATCTGGCCATAATCTCTGAGTGGAGATTACTGTTGAAACTCCATATACATTTGTATAATCACAACATCTCTATACCTTCCACTGCACCCCATGTGAAAGTTGTGAAATACATCCTTCTCTGATTTTAAAATGGATTTACTGGATTTTGTGGTTAAATAATGCCTTATTTATGACAAAAGAAACAATGCAGATGCCTGCCCAGTAGGTGATATTTAGCCTACACTGACAAGAAATATTTAACCATGCACCCTTCAAAAGTTTGTCCCGGCCACTGTGACCCTTTCTTCTTCCATCAAGCAAAGGTGGGATCTACCTGATGTGGGGTAAAGTCACTTGAGATAGGAGCGAATTGGAGTGAGGCTACAAAGGTCATTATTGAGGCCTAACTTAGCTAACAGCTTATGCCTAATCAATAACATTAGCATGGCCCAAGGGTTGTATATGGATTGAATAGCTGGCTGGTGTAACTTAATACAAGGTGTTCCCTCATTCCCACCTCCACTGGAGAACTCTGCTCCAGTACCATCCAAATTGGATCTGTCCTATCCATAAATGAAGTACCAGTTGTTGATACTTTCAGGCATTATTCATTCATTTATTCGTTCATTCATTCATTAATTCTTTTTTATTTCAAATGAGACCCTATGGACAATAAATGCCCATTTTGATAGGCAACCATAGTCATGGTACAAATAGCAGAGAGTATAAAATATGAGACTACAGTACATATACAGACAATAAAATGTATAGTATAGTACAGGCATAGTACAAGAATCACATTTTCATACATAAAGTAGAACACCATTAGTACTCATTACTAATGTCTGTAACACCAATAACATTTCTTAAAGTTGTAACACAAGATTTCTAATTAGCTAATGTTTTTATGGATAGAGGTAAGGAATTCCAAAAAGTGCCAACTCTATAATAGAAAGCTGTTTGCCTAACCTTCTTTAAACACTTTAGTTTTAAACATAAACAATCTATTGGGTTTTAACATTTGACAATGCTGGTTTTTCTACCAATAATTTCATTTCATTTCATTTCATGTTTATTTTATACAGAAAAGGCATGTGGGTACAATGCCCATTTTCACAGGCATCCAATCATAAATAATACAAAAATACAAAATTTATACACTTACATACAGACCAAACACATCAAACACTGGACAGGAATCAGTCATAACAATTACAAACAATTTTTTCTAACAAATAATTCTTAAGCATTCTCTTAAATACTATCAACTTAGTACAACCAATGAGGGTGTCTGGAAGATCACTGTACAGTTTGCAGCATAATTGATAGAATTTTGTGAAAAAGTACAGTGGAAAAAAGGAACCTGAAAAAGTTTTCTGCCTTAGGTTCCTGTTTGAGCAGTGGAAGTTTTTTTTTTTTTTTTTAGAATAAAGATACAACACTATCAGGCATTAATCCTAACTGAACCTTATGAATAATTACAAGTGCATCATATGAAAAGGATTCAGCAAGCGATAAACATCAAAAGATTTTGTACAGTACACAGTGATGGTTTTGTCTGGGCAAACCCAAAGCAAGTCGTATAATGATATTATAAGTTGCCTTAATATTAATGGTAAAAAGCCTTCATATCAGGGTAAGTCAGTCCCCCCATTGTATTTTCAATTTTATAAAAGAAAATGTCTGAGGAATCCATTGAAAATGAGACGTTATTGAACTGGCTATCTTACTGCATTAAAAAAAAAACTTGTTTGTTTTATTTGTTTGAACTGGAGAGTCCATTGGCCAAAGACATATTTACACAGTTGACCAATAACTTAGTTTACAACCACCACTACTATTGTTGCTGATATTACTGCTACTAATCCAGCAATGGTGATGCCTGCTTGATCACTTACCTAAAGGTGGATTTTATTAGGACCTGCTCCTTTATGCTGGTAATTCATAAGCAGAAGTTCATGTTATCATCCTAAAACCTGGGATGGCAGACTGGCAATCCACATTTGTACAATGCGTCACTTTGGTGAGTCTTTGTCACTTATGCTCTTGGCAACTCATTCCAAAGCCTTGCTAGACTTAAGATACATTCCTCTCTGAATGTCCACCCCTAACAGCCACAGGCAACTCCTTGATGACCTTGCTTTCCTTACTATGGATCCCAATGCAAGTCCCACAAAGGACTTCCCTTTAGAGTGGCCTACAGGCACTAATTGTGGTATCACCTATCTAGAACCGAAGGCAGGATCCTCTGCATTCAGAATCTGATTGTAACCCATCAGGTGGATTCCAGAGGTAACAGACTCCTTTGGTTGGTCACCCATGGACTTTTGTTGGTCCCTTCATCAAGGAAAAAAATCAGTTGGTGACCTGGTGTTTGCAGTATCTACCCCAAGACTTTACTTCTGTCCCTGGATCCAACTGTACTTCCCCTCTGTGGAAATGTTTAAATCTAGATGAAAAACCTGGGTTTTTCAAAAGGCTTTTTCTAAGGACATAGTTTTAATCACCGAGAGTTTAGATATTTTAGTAATATTAGTTACTTAGTTGTTAGTGTGTAGCCCTTAAAAATGATAACCATATTGCATGTATTTACATTTCTTTGTGTACTAATATGTTAAAACTCATTATTACCTGGGAGGCCATTTTGTGTCAGGTAAACAATGGATATTCCAGACTTCATTTGAAGCTATTGGAAGTAATGAGCACTCTGAGTCCTTAAGACCTCACCATTGTGATCATAACTCACTTTCAAACCTCAAATCCACTGTACTGAACATTTCAGTTATACCTATTGGCATCCAATCACCGTCTTTACAGATTACTTCATCCTTGCCTTCATTGATCTGAAATAATTCAGTTACCCTCTCCTACCAGATACCCAAAGCCTCACTCTGCCTGAATCTTTGATTGTCTTCCTATAGATGCCTATATAGTGAAACATTGTGGATTTACTGATCTCAAAGCCATTAGACTCTACTTGAATGTTAGAGCTTTTACCATCTCATTGTGCAGCTTTTGTTCAATTCCTACTGTACATTTTTTCCCAGACAAGTACTGAGAAGAAGCACTGTCAAGAACCTTGCAATTATCTGAGACATTTGCCAATCTGCAAAAGAATCTTAGCATCATATCTTGCTTTCACCTTCTCAAAGTCTGATAGGTTACCTCAAGGATTTAATATTTGATCATACATCTAGTAATTTGGAGTCTGGCAGCCCATTTAAACAAGATCGTTCTCCTCATGTTCCTATTGAGTCAGTACCTTCGTTAAATACCAACTAAAATCACAAATAAATCTTGGACCTTTTTCAGCCCTTTTGCATCAGCCAGACATACTTCATATTTAGGATCTGGACTTCCTTTGAACTAGATCTGTCTTTTAAACCTCAAGAATAGACTCTCCTGAACTCACCATTCAACAGACTCAGAGGATGGAACTTCATCACGATGAACATTACACTGTACTTTAAAACTGGATCAAATTCTAAGCATCTAGGATCATCTCCTCTTAGTCTACCCAGAGGATGGGCAGGTCAGTGGCCATTGGTCTTCAGAGGTTTCCTCCACCTGGGGGGTTTTCCTCTCCTGCATGCTACTGGTCATTCTCTCTGTGAGTTAGAGGAGTAATCTTTTTCGGCCTTCTGTTCCTACTTGCTACCTGGCTTATCTACCAAGGGTGGGAATAGAGAAGTTCAACTCTTACATGTATACACAAGCACTACTCTAGTTACCCAAACATTGAATGGAAAGGCTAAAGCCTGAGGTTCAATATGGGGGAATAACTCCTCCCACATCCCCAATAAAGGCTAGCCTCCCATAGCAGTTCCCAGCTTGGCAGGTTGTGAAAGAACACACCATCCTCCCTTGCATCTTCCTCCTCCTCCTCCTCCTCCTCTGGCACTCTACTCACCTTTGATGCCGGGCCTTCTATTCCCTACTCAGCACCTGGCTTACCTACCAGGGGTGGGAATAGAGAAAGGCCAAAGTTCTAACCTTATATGTATACACAGGCACTACTCTATTCACCCAAACTTTGAACCAATGCTATTTTCACCATGTGTTTTTTGTGGCACATTTTTGCTTGCGCTGTTTTGACTGAATACCTTCCCAGCTAGCTCTGGCATTAACTCCATGGCACTGAATTTACAAAAAAAATAATAAGTAAGAAAAGATATGTTCTATGGAGTGTTCAGGAGCAAAATTATTATAGATGAAGATTAAAATGGTACTGATCCTCTGAGTAATGCAAGCCTAAAATTTAATTTGCATTAACAGGCTCATGGAATCTGACCCAAGAAATGAACATTACATAATAATAAGTAGTTTTACGGTACATTAACTTGAATATTTGGACAAGTATTCATATTTGAAGGGAGTATTTGTGTGTTTATTAGTGCTGAAATCTAAAAAAGATGCGTTAGAAAGCCTTCCTCCATCCCCAGTCATCAAGACAAATCCCATAGCCACCTCAACAACCTCAGTGGCCTTCTGCTCTCCATCACCCTCTCCAATAACCAGAAATGCTGTTGTTATTAATTATAACTGGATCTGACTGTGCCAGCTCCTGATAGGGACTGTTCTGAAGAGTTGTGGAAGGATTTTCAAAAGTAGTAGTAGTAGTAGTAGGTTTTATTTATTAAAGAGCAAGGGTCCAATTCCAAGAGGTCATTCACTGGCATAAGCTGAGATATGCCAAACCCTTGGTGTATCTCACAACTTATGCCAAGCGGTACACCAGCTCCGACTACAAGAGGCACCTTCTACCATGGTGGCTGCGGGCTGTGACAACTGTGTGTTATGCCACCCACTATGCTGCAGTCCACAATGCCATGGCACAAGTGAGGGTTATGGCAGCAACTGTGCCCTGTTCCAGGAGGGCGGCTGCTGTAACCTGCTAGAGCGACTACGAGAGTCGCACTGGTGGTGCTAAGTTAGTGCAGTCTGGAGCTGCTCTAAGGGTATCCAATGGTGCTATCCATTGGTTACCCACCCCTTGGCACCACAACAACAGTGTTGGTGTGCCCCTGTGCCCCCACAGGTGTACCTCTGCCCCCCACCCCCGATGTCGGGAACCCCTGGGGGTCCGTTCACCGGTGTGCCTCCCTGGACTCCTGTGCCACCAGTCCTGCTCCCCATGCCCCCTGATGTGTGCCATGGTGTTCCACGTTGGGGGGCTGATGGTAGCTGGTGGCTACTTGTGACATGCAGACCATCTATGCCATGCCTGTGGCACATGCCTGTGGCATATGCCTCCACATGGAGAAATCCATATGTCAGAAGAGCCGGGACACTGCCGCTCTTGGAATGCTGCGTAGGGTCCCTACCATAGTGGTGAATGTCACAACACGTATATGCCAGCAAGTCACGACATTTGACTTAGAATTGAGCCCCAAGTGCTTAGTAAGGATGTACATCTTAAAGAATGATGGCTTGGGACCTTCAGATGCAATCATTTTATTTGCTTTTATTTGTTATTTTAATTACATTTTCATCATTTTATTTATATTTTATAAACTACTGGTAAAAAAAGAATCCAATGGAATTTTTGTATTATGATGTCAGGAAAGTCTTGCTAGCAAGACTGGCATTGTATTTCTATGGGAAACTGCAAACCTGTTTTCAGGTTTTTATAGAGAAATAACACGTTCTACAATTAAAATGTTATATATTTAATAGCAATATCTGATTTTTGAAAATCTGTGATATTTTGCTATAATTAAGCAGGTGACAGTTTCTTCACAAGCTGATTTTACTTGGGAAGAAGTAAAGAGAAGCCTATTGCTGTTTTAAAAATTGTGAAATCATACAGATGGACCACAATAGTGCAAACATATAAAGGCAAAGTTTGTTGCTGATCGAAGAATCTATTTCTTTTGGAAAAGATAGAACAATATATTTCATTTCTCATTGAAATATATTGGGCTCATAAATAGCTGGCAGTTTCTGACATCACAAGACCAGAATTCTATTGAATTCTTTTCACCAGCACTGTGAAAAGCAAAGGCTAAAACGGTCTTGTTTTGCTGCACAAACAATATTTTATCATAAAAGTAGAAAGTTATTACTAACATTTCAAAGAATAATAAATAAAATAGTCAGTTTTCTACTTATTAGAAGTAAACACCTTCTCTTTAAGCCCCTTTCCCTGAGGCTCAGGGCACTGTACAAATCAGGCAAGCAAGACAATTACAATAATAACAAGCATTTATCAATGCTGAAAGTCTGTTATTGGTACTGCTGTTGTACATACCTCCCATATTTTTCTGTGTATATTCCTATGCCTTTCATTTTAAGGCATCACTCTCAACACAAATGTCTCATGTTCTTCCAGCACTGGCTCACTTATTTAGAAAAACAAGCATTTGTCAATGCTGAATATTTGTTTGCTGGTATTGGCATTGATAATGCAGGAGTTAGAGAGATGCATAATAGGAATGGCAGTGAAGTACTGAAGTAATGCCAACCCCCACCCCCACCCTGCTGAGACTGACAGGCATTGGGGGTGTGCCTTTGGGTCATCAGCCATAACACTCAAGCCATTTCACCTCACTCAACCCTGCAGACACTGACAGGTGTTGCAGTGTGCCTTGAGGTATTTGACCCTTTCTCTCACCCCATTCCATAAGGAAATAAGCTGAGATGGGCGCAGTATAGGAGAATGGTGTGAACGTTAGGGCTGAAGACCTCATGGCACACCTAGATGCCTATCAGTGACTGCAGGGTGGGAGTGGGGGTGGAATGGGGTGAGCAATGCAGCTGATGACCCCAAGTCACACCCCAATGCCTGTCAGTCTCTACAAGGTGACATTAGAGTTGGAAACCCTAGCACCCTGTACGTTTGTTCGTATTTTTGCTCCAGATTTTCAACATGGGCTTTTTGGGACCCCACCTCATGAACAGTGGCAGTATCATTTCATTACTCAATCCAAAAAGGTGATTTCACACAGAATGCATGCCATTCAGTGCCACAGGTTTGAAAACACATTTCAAGCAGGATGTGAAAAATGACAGCTATACTGTGCATGAGGAAGTATGAAGAAATGGTAATGTTGAAAATCTGGAATGAAAATATGAAAAAGTGGCAAAGTTACGAGTGTGCATAGGAACTGTGCAACACACGCATGTAACATGGTCATATTTGGAATGCTTTCACCAAATTTTCAACATGGCCTTTTTGGGACCTCCCCTCATGAACAGTGGCACTGGGATTTCATTAATCTGTCCCAAAAGTTGATTTTACACAGCAACCATGCCATCCTCTGCCACAGGTGCATAAACACATTTTGGGAAGGATGCAAAAAATGACGGCTGTACTGTTCATAAGGGTGTGTGAAAAAATGTCAATGTTGGAAATTTGGAGTGAAAATATTCAAAAGTGATGATGTTACATGCGTGTGTAGAAACTGCACAACAGACACTCATAATGCAGTCATTTTTTTGAGTTTTTTTCACCAAATTGGCAACAAGGACTTTTTGGGACCCCACCTCATGAGCAGTGGCACTGTCTTTCCTTAATTGGTCTTGAAAGGTGACTTTGTGCAGTTACCAAGAAATCACCTTTCAGGGATCAAGAAATGAAATGACAGTGACAGTGTTCATAAGGTGGGGTCCCAAGAACCCCATGTTGAAAATTTGGGATCAAATCTCCAAAAATTGGCTGAGATATCAACCTACATTGAAACCCCCTGATTGACTGCCATTAATTGGCCTCCTGTCATTTCTTCTGTTCTGGGGTTGGTCTTTGAAGAGTGCAGACATGTTCCCAGTCCACAGAAGATCACTACTCCCAACCTCCGGAGGTAAGTATGGGTGAGGGGGGCTGCGGGGAGGTGGGGTGTGCAGAGGCAGGGTGCTGGTTGGGGAGGAGGGCTGACTGGAACAATGAGGGATCATTTTCTATTTTTTTTTCAGGTTTAAAAAAAGACCTTTTGGGACTGTTTTCTTTTTTATAGGTGAAATATTATTAAAATGGATTTTGGCACACTGGGGTGGGCTCCCAGTGTGCCAGGGTACTCTGGGAGGAATCAATGCCATCCTGGGGACTGGGCACCCTGAGATCAGCTGAGAATAAATGGGCATGGGGAGCAGCACATCTGACACCGGGAGTGGGCATCCCAGTGTCAGAAACATCAGAGGTAGTTTTTTGGCACACTGGGGTGGGCTCCCAGTGTGCCACATTAATGGGGGAGGGGGGGTACATGCTGACATTGGGATTTGGCACCCCGATGTTGGCAGATGGGGGGATCCACTAGTGTGATTGTGCTTAAAGTGAAAGTGCCTTCAGGCACTGAAAACACTCAGCCCATTTGGAGCTTAGGCTGTAGCCTACTCCACATGGGTGAGAGAAGAGGAGCAAAAGGAGTCAGTGGGAAGTGGAGGTGGCAGGGGAGGAAAGCTCCTCCTCCCACAATTGCCACTCCAGCAGCACTATTGTAAATTTATTTATGCCCTACAGGGCTTAAGGTGTCAGCCAGGGGTGCAATGGGCTGGAGAGGGAAGGGACTGGTGGGGTGGTGAGGGGGGATGGAGACATCAGCCAGGCTGATCAGGATGCAAACAGCTGTTTGTTGTGGGGTGACCTGCAGATGAAAGTAAAATGCCACCTCATGATCGGTGTGGCTTTTTCTTTTCAAGTGCAGACCACTTCAGGCAAAACAGTGTCATGATCAGCCTGGCTGATGATTGGTGTGATACTGTCGAGCCCCTTGCAGTGCACTCTGCATTGGACAGACAGTGTCACACCCCTCAAAAGTCACTCATCACAAGACATTCGACATGCATGTACAAACTTAAAAAGGATCCATCGAAGATGTGTCCAACACATTTTCAAAAGGAAAATGTGTCCAAATCTGTTAGGCCAGCAATTACATGGTCTAACTCCATTTGAATTTTGCATCAAGAAAAAAGATGCAAATGAGACAAAAAAAATGTAAATCACATTTGCAGCAACTTTTTTTATTGCACAACATGACTTGGTGATGCAAACAGATGCATCTTTTGAAAACTGCTTGCTCAGACACAGTAAGTAAATAAGTTTATTGTTCAACACATAGTTCATTACAAATACAAAGATGAAAATTCACAAAAGGACTGAATATTGATTAAAAAATTCAGTTAAAATCCATAGACAGTTTAAATAAGACATCTCACATATACAGTATATCTCAATACATCTTTACAAAGTTCATACTGATTATACAAATAAATCTATCTAAATAAACATTCAGACATTGTTGTATAATAATATGTTTTACCTCCAAAATCCCTATTATATTATGGCTTTATATTCTGGATTAAAGAAAAAACCTGAACCACATTTTTCTCCTCTTTTTGTCATAGACCAAGTACATCTATATTATGATCCTTATGTTACTCTCCACTTAAGGCTATTGTTTTCTTCTTAATTTGTGCCACATTTACAAAATAGTTAGCCAATGCTGTAATAGTTACTGGATCTTCCGTGTACAACAGAATTTTTGTTAGAGGCACTATCCCAATACCTAAATTATCCATAGAATCAGCATGAAAAATTGTTGTAATACAGTTTTTCCTTTGTTTGCTATAGTGAGTGCAAAATCAAAGTATATGCAATAAATTCTCTGGACCTCCTATGCTACAATCACAATCTGTTGTTAGACTTTGTGTTTTGTTAAATCTTGCCAACAAAACATTACTAGTGCAGGTTTCAAATTTGTATCTAACAAAAGTATTTCTTAAACTCTTCTTGATAAGCAATTCCATATAATACTGTAACTGGAAGTTACTTTTACAATTTTCAGCAAACCATGGCGAATAGCTAGATTTTGTGATGTCTTTCATATCATTTTCATCCCAGAAATTACTTACTTTTTTTGCTATATACTTTTTGCATTGCAAGCTTAGTATTATATTTTCTCCATATACTTTTTAAGAAATTGAAGATGGTACTTATCTTGTAATAAATACACAATATGAAGCCAGCCAGCTCTCTGACACAGTAAGACAGAGTCTATCACAGGCACAAACCCATGTTTTGCCTGTTTCCGACACAGTAAGGCAGAAATAGGCAAAACATGGGTTTGTGGCTGTGTTAGACTCTTTTGAAAATGACCTCACCTGGTGTACTGTCTAAAATTAACAACAACTTTTAAGAGTAGTTAACAATTGTTTCAATGGGTCTACACAATTTGGTATGATATTATGCTTATACTTGTGTGACTTGGATACACTGTGGCTGTTTGCCACTCTATCCATGGGATATACCACCCTATAGAGGTATGACAGCAAGGAACCCTAGAGGAGGGTTCCACCCATAGAGATGCCACAGGAATGATTCCCTTGGCTAAAGGTAGCTTAGGAAGGAGCACGAAAAGAATACCCAAAAGGGTGTCGAGCAGCAGAAATGAGGCAAGGAATTCAAAATGGTATCGAGGGTAGGAACAGAGGTTGATAGATGTAGATGTTTAGGATGAGTAGAGGAACGGGAGACAATGGAGGAATTGTTAACGGTTCAGAGGGTGGCATGAGGCACAAAGACAAGACTTCCTAAGGAGAGAGGGAACATCCATGAGGACACCATCCAACTCCATCCAACAGCAGAACCTAATTATGGAACTTAGGGAGTATTATTAACTTATCTACATTTTATGACCATTGGCATGGAGGAGAGGAAAAAAAAACCTTTGAGGAGGAAACCTCTGGAGAACCATGGCCTTGGTCACCTTCCATCCAGGCATCAGGAGAATTTGATTAGTGATGGTTCAGCTACACAATTTAGTATGCCAATCCAGAGGTGGAATTGAGTTGAGGGAAACACTCTCACTCTAGCTCTGTAACGAGAATGCTGCAAAGGGTTGCAAGCAAACTCTGCAACATGGAATACTCTGGGCATGGTATGAGCCTCCAAGGCAGAAGGAGAAGAGTAACGACCACAAAGGCACTCAGCTGGCCTACTGACCTAAGAACAAACCGGGTGAACCAGAGACAATTGTATGGAAAATAGATTAAAAGGTGCCTCTGAACCCACTTGGGCATTTAAAGGGGCCCTGCCAGTGAAAGCCCAACCCCTCACTGATGAAGTCTTAAATTCTACATCTAGAGTTGCCGTCAGTGTGGTTGACTACTGAAGGTCCACCCGGGCTGAGGACATTCCCACTATGGGTCAGATGAGAAGGACCCCACCCTAAGTTTCGCATGCTCAAGATGTGCACTTCGTAAGTGCAGAGTGAGACCTTCGGCTTCCGGCTAGCCCTGGGCCAGGAGTAATGGATGAGGATGGCATGTCTTTGAAGAGGAGAGAAAGGAAGTCCAGATGTAGCATGCAACTCACATGAGAGTCATGCTTGGATATTCTGATAGGATGATGACCTTCATAAAGGTTGAACGAAGCAATGGGGACCCAGAAGAGATCCAGACAAAGTAGATAGCAAGTAATAACCAAAGGACTGCATGCCATCAGGTCCAGCCAACAGTGGGCTGGAGAAGCATTGAAGTCAGTATGTGAAGAGGTGAGATTCGAGAACAAACGCATTTGATATGGTGATTGTGTGAAAGCCAGGAAGACTGGAATGGAGCGGCAGTGGGAGGTGGGGCAAGCCAGCGCTGATTAATATATGGGAAGAATAATGCTGCTCTCGTTGCTCAGAGCCACAATGCACGCTATGACAATGTAGTTCCCTGCTGTGGGAAAAACATGGAAGCCACAAACTAAGCATCAGAATGCCATACAGCAGAATGAAGTGTGAGATAAATTAAACTGAGGTAATGCCAGCTGCTGTAGCTGGCTGAGGAGGAGTGAAGGTAAATAATGCTGAGGGGCCTATATGTAGGACTAAGGTAAGAAACATGCAAATAGTAAAGTGAAATTATAGGGCAGGAAAATCACAAAGAAGGCATTGACAGCTAGCTGGTCAGAGACTTCGGCCGAAGAGCAAGCGAGGCAGGTAGGGAAACCCAAAGAGAGGATCCAGCATGTCCAAGGTAAGCCGAATTGTAGACAGGTCCTGAAGAACCAAGGCAGAAATGGCTCAGCAAATGGTGCCAAGTCAGCTGACCCACCCCGGAGTGATAGAAGTGCGAGTGGCTGAAGCTGCACTGACAGACGGGTGGGACCCAGCACTGAGCAGATGCAGCAGAAGGAAAACATGCCACAGAAACGAAGGTGTGACAAGCTGCAGGTCGGGAAGGGAGAACAAGGGTAAGGAGGATGTGAACTGTAGAATGGAAGAGGGTGGGAGAAGATGAGGCAAGGTATGGACCACAGAAGCAGCAGACAGGAGGAGGGGATGCACAGCAGACAAAGTTTCCCAAATGAGGGTAAGCAGATGCAGTGGCAGATGGGGGAAAAGCAATGGTTTTGATGGAGAAAGAGCTGGAGGCAGAGGGAAACAGGGGGGAGGAATGAACAGAAATGGGAGACATGACCCAGCAGCCACGGTGGCAGCAGGGACAACAGAAAAGGAGTGGGAGGAGCAGAAGAAGCAGAGAGGTGGTAGGGGTGAGGAGAGGAAATGAGCAAATGGCTGCAAGCGAGTGGCAACAAGCAAGGGAGTGGATAGAGAAGTGTGGGGGCAGATGGAGGTAATACAAAGAAACAAGAATGGCAATGAGAACAAACGAAAAAAAGGAGCAGGGCGAATGTGCAGCTGATGGAGCCTCTGGCTGCAACGAAGAAAATGTTCACGGAGTGACCAGGAGGTGCAGCCTTTTAAGGCCTGATCGGGGCGTGGTTATTTGCTCTGCCCCATTGAACCATAGGCATAGCCTTACAATTCTTGTCTCTAAAGTATGTTTTGCTTTTCCATTTTGATAATAAGCTGTTCTAGCTGACAACACTTAGTGTGATGCGTGGAAAGGATGCTACCTAGAGGCTGACATAGTTCTGTTACTCCGCATAATAAATAATCAGACATATGACTTCACTGTCTGGGATATCACAAATGACCAAGACAGGCCAGTCACCCGCTGCAAGATTGTTCACTTGAGATATCACAATGAATGAGGTCACAATGCTGCTGAGGTATTATGTGAAACTGAACTACACATGGCCGCTGCCAGGTAAAGCACCGCTCTTCACATTACAACTAATATCAGGTAGTAAACCTTCTAATTAGTAAATAAAAAAACTACTTTAGAAACAGAAAGTAACAACCCCCTGCTTTTAAAAATGTATAATATTTTTTGCCTGCTATTTTTGGCACTACTAAGTCTTTAAGCCATCCTTAGACCAACTATTCCAGTGCCCATCTGGGCCATATCAGTTGAGAAGCCGGCCCCACACACACAAACCAGTTCATGACTGGGGGGGAGGGCAGTAATGGTCAATATATCCACGCAAACACATTGCTCCTCTCTCCCTATACTGCAGCCCCAATCCCTTACAGGTATGTGTAATGCTGTCTTGGTGACTGACAGCTCAGAGCACCTTGGAGAAAGAGGGGGAGGAGTGTTCTGCATATAATTGAGTAATACCATGCAGAATGGTGATCTCTGAATTTCAGATGCTATCTCACTATTTTTGTTTCATGGACAGAGCCAAGTCACAAAAGAATCTTTTTTTCGTTATGTATACATAGCAAAATTCTTTTGTGAATAGTGTCCTTCTCCCTTGTGTCAGTCCATGGGATGTCATAAAGCTGCAGAAAATACAACTATCTACCCTCTTGTTCAGTATTTGTGCTGTAGGACAGTGTAAAGTCCCTATGGTCCTTAACTCTTTTTTCTATCTTATGAGCACAGTACATAATTCAGAATGTTCTAGAATATTATGTCTTTTAAACAAGACATAAATAGCATTAAAACCAGGCATGCTTATTTTTCACTTATGCCTGGAACATCTGCACACTTTCTATTGAAGACAGATGTTGTTATTGATACTGCATATCATACAATGCTCAAAAATGATCTTGCTACTACCAAGCCTGCAGTTTTAAGACAATGATGCTGGCTTTCCCCTGGGTGGAAAATGAATGACTTTGACTGCAGTGATAACCCAAGGCAGTCTTAAAATACTAATTCTTTTTTATGTTCTAAACAAGTAACGTAATGAACCTTGGCCACAGGAATGACAGCTGCTCTACTCTTCATAATTTTGGTGATTTTTTTTTTAAAAATTAAATGTAATATGAAACTTGATTTAGAAGAGCACCTTGGAGAGATAAATATTAATACGGTATATTGGAAATTATAAAACAAATATAAGACAGTGCTACTTGAAAGAGCTTCTGAGATCACAGGGAAACCTAGGGTAAAAAAAAAAAACATTATTTGCTTTCATGCATATTTCATTTTTTAACACATTCTCTATCTTTCTGATGCCCATTTTCATACTAAACATGCACATTGTTGTAAACTTTATTTATTGGCAAGCAAAATTTATAAGACACAGGTTGCAGATGTCAAAGTACATTTAAAGCAGTGAGAAGGCATGGAGGAGAAGGTGTAGACCCCTGAAGGCAGTGCTAAATAAGCACTATAACAGACATGAAACTATCACAAGGCTAGTTCACATACAAGTGTACTCCAGGGACATGTGAAGAGTTATAAGTGGCTATTGTGTTCCCAACACATAGGAGAGGGTCTCAGTCTGTAGATATACTATATATGCTAGTTCATTTGTTCCTGGACTTTCTGGTTCAGTGGAGTATCCACCCCCAGCAGAAATTAAAAGTTTGAAACTAGTCAGCACCTAGTGCTGCTTCTAAGGGACTCCAAACCTTTTCATATTTCTGAAGTTGTTGCATAACTATCGTTTTTTTTTTCAGATATCATACAGTCTAACAGGGTATTAACCCAGTCAGCTGTAATGGGGGTTCCCTCCCTCTGCCAATGCTGGGCTACTAATATTTTAACCACTACTATCCCCTGTCTGCAGAATGGATGCAGAATTGATGGCAGTATACAGTCCCCCCGGTCCTCCTGGTGCTAGGTCCAGAAGTATGCCCTCTACAGAGGGTATAAAACAAGTTCCTATAGATTTAGATAAGAGTGATGGTACCTCCCCCCAGAAGGCCTGGATTTGTGAGTACAACCAGATGATATGGGCATACATTCCTTCTTCTACTTTCCATTTGAGGTATTTATTGGGTAGAGGGGTCTGAATTGTGGCTAGATTTGGGCTGTAGTAGGCCCTGTGTAGGAAATTGAAGTTTACCGGTCAAAGCCTATTATTTATGGAGAATGCCTCTATTTTCCCTAGGACATGATTCCAGTCCCCTTCAGTCGAAGGGGTTACTCCCAGGTCCCTCTCCCACTTAGCTTGCACCCCTTGTAGAGGATCCTGCAGGCTGCCCAGAAGAAAGGCATACATTTATTGCATGGACCTGGCTTGCTACCTCTGATCCAGGAGCATCTCTTCTCTTGGTGAGTGGGTTGGTCCAACCAAGTGCTGGAGTAGGAGTTTCTCCAGGCATGACCACACCTGCAGGTATATAAAGAAGTCCTTTGGGGTCAGTGTAAATCTACAAAAAGAGATTTTGATAGGTGATCATGACACCACCATCAAACAGGTCCTCACTTTTAATTATTACTTTTGTACACCAAGTCTGGAGGGACCTAAAAATCTGTTTTGGGGGTGGTCTCTATTTCTCTATATGGCAGCCAGCAGGATGTCTGCCTCTTGGGGAAAGCCTTTGGGCTGTTGCACCAGACTGTGCACCATTAGACAGACTCTGGTAGATACTCTAGTGAAGGGATTGCATATGAGTTTAATTAGGCTGGCCACCAGAGCTGGGTCTAAGAAATATATGAGGAGAACCTAGATGTTTCCCCTTTCCAAAAGCTATCCATGCTGGCCTGTTGGTTCTAGCAGGAAAAGCATCCTTCATAAATGACTTTTTGCACTGTTAAGTAATAGAACCACATTCTGGATAAACCAAATCCCCCTTTTTGCTTGGTAGCCAAAGTGTTGTAAGCAGGTTTGGAGAACTCATCTTGAAGACGGCAGTGCCTGGTTTAAAAAGTCAATTAAGAAAAACAAAATGGAAACTCGCACGTGGACCCTAAATTGAGTGGAGCAGGAGGGAGGAAGGATTACTGGCAGCATCCTGGATGTTTGTAAATGTTTTACTGAACTATAATCATGTGTGCACAAGTTAATAAAATCAAGCACTGTATTGAATTTGACACCAGATATGCTCTCCTCCTTTATTTCATTAGCAAAGTGGTGGCATAGATTGCAGCTAAGTACTCCAGTGCAAGTTTACACTGAAAAATCCAGGGTCTGAGCAGGTGCCGGTTTCTATTTTGTTTTCCTTGTTAGCCAAAGTTTTGCTTGTCTAACTTTCACTCTCCTGCCTTGCCACAGGAGATCTGTGAGGTAGCCTCTAATAGATGTGAATAATGTTAAGCAGAAATGCAGGTAGGACCTAGAATAAGAAAAGGCATTAGAGAAGAATGCATATTTTCACTGTATTGACCCTTCCAATGAGGGAGAGGAATACATTTTTCCATATTTGGCATGGGGGAATAAAGTTGCAGTCAAAACCATGCACCACAAGTATGCTGCATGCAAATATGCATGCGGCAAAATGTCTGAACAACATGCTGACTGCAACTAAAATGGTGCACACTGCAGGATTGTCATTGTTTTTGTGGGGGGCTCCACCCCACGCACCCCTGACATGAGGGGCTTCACCCCCCACACCCCCAGACTTATAATAATCAACTCCAGGGGGTCATGGATATAGGGGCAAGGTGAAAAGTCAGTGTGGGCAAAAGTTATTTTTTTTAAATAAAACTACCACTACAGCTGGACCTGTGGAGAACTGAACTGGAGCCCCCGGTCCCTGATGCTGCCAGAGGTGGGTACTCCAGGCACTCTACCACAGAAATGGCCTAGCCAGACACCACCCTGGCAGCATCCTTCACATGCTGTATTAGCAGGGTACAGCAACAGGGGTAGCGTTTCTTGCAGTACGCTAAAAGAACCCCTATCACTGTAGAACCCTATGAGCTTCCTACAGTGTGGTTTTCCATGCATGGTTTTGTACACAATATATTCACCTGGTACCTCCACATTTCACAGTCTGTTTTGATTTTCAGTAGGATTGGGTGAAAATTAAGCTGGCCTAAAATTAATAGTCTTTTCAGTAGGTGCATCCCAGATATCTCAAGCTCTAGACTGCTTCCAAATTGGTCACTGCCACCTGTGTGGGTCCCACCATCCATTTGGAAGCCACTCATATTTAGCTCAAATGATTTTATATCCAGAAAGAGGGCCATATATTTTGGAGACAGCTGTCAATGCTGGCACTGCTAGTTGAGGGTTATCCATAAAAAGGAGGATGTCACCGGCAGATAAAGAAATTTTATGGTCCATGCTCTTAAAACACAGACCTTGAACATCTGGGTTATAGAAACATAGAAACTGCTACAGATAAGGAGAGCTTGAACCATTCAGTCTGCCTATTTTCTTTGTGATTGCTTTTATTTATCTTTTATAGCAATTGCTAAGGGCTCTATTGTGAGCATGTATAGGAGTTGGAAGGGGACAACCCTACCTAGTTCCCCTGGTGAGGGAACAAAGATCTAAGTGAGGGCAGTTTGTCAACTCTGGGGCCCTTTGGGGTTATAAAATGCAGCTACACAAGAACAGATTCTAGGGCCAAAGCCAAATTCCTCCAGAGTGGCAAACATGAAGGGCCACTGGACCTGGTCAAATGACTTTTCGTCATAAAGTGACAAGAGACCAGGCTGAGGAGGCCCCCCAAGACCACTGCCACATAATTTTTAATTTGTGCCCCATCAATACAAATTTTTAGAAATAAGTTTCTAAGTAACTTGTCACTCGTGTCTGTATGCAAATGTTATTGACTGTAGAGTGATATTTATCCTACTTGTTTGAATGATTGTTGCTCTTTTTACATATTTTACACTTTTCTGCATGTTCATTGTAAGTGATCTGTGACATTATATGTAATTGTTGATTAGCTGGGTTTTTATGAAATACCTGGGTCATCTCTGTAAACAGACCTTTGATCTAGTGTACTTAGGTGGTAAACAAATAAACTGAATTGAACCAAAATAAAAATTGAATATTGTTTGGCCTGTCTATGGTTCGGGTGGATAAGATCTGGCAGGTCCCCCTCCAGGCATCCAGCCAGCACCTTGGCTGGAATGTGACAGTCTATGTTAAGAAGAGAGATTGGCCTCTATGAGCTGTACTGGGCAGGGGTGTGTGTGGGGGGTCCTTACTAGTTTTAGGGAACATTACTGTGGCCAGAGTTTGAGAGAAAGTATATCTTTATCTAGGGACTGTATAATCATATCAATAAGAGGGTATTGGAGGCCCTTCCAAACTCTTTATTAAATTCAATAGGAAGCCCATCAGGGACCGGAGCTTTCTCAGCTGTCGATATGCACATAGCTATGTGGATTTCTTCCTTACTCAATGGCCAGCCAAGATCCCCTCTGACTGACTTCTCCAGGGACAATGGGGTCAGAATGTCCAATAAATCATGGGAGATGGCCCTCTCTACCATTTCTGAAGTGTACAAGGTTGAGTACAATGGCTTGAAGGCTGCTACAATATCTTTTTGCTTCAGAGAAAGATTACAATCTGTTGTAGTGATATTGAAGATTGTCCAGTTGGCCTCTTGTTTTCTGAATTGCCATGAGAGCCATTGCCCTGCTTTGGTGCCTTCAACTAACCCTTACTGTGCCACTAGTGTATATACACATCCTAAAAACCTATACGTTGTAAATCTTGTGGCAGCCTAACAGTTAAGCCTCTGCTCAAGTTAGGAGAATGTTCCTTTTGAAGCAGGCACAAATTTACTGGTTTAGCTGATTCTTTAACCATCCCTCATCTTAGACAAGACATTGTGAGTTTCTATCATTTCCTTTTCTAAGGTCACCACCTGCACCTCCAGCTCCTTCTCTCTTTTGACTTCTAGTTATTTTTTGGCAGAGGCTCCTAAAATAGCCACCCATCTGGCACAAGCCTTCCTAGTTTCCCACCAAGAGGTGGCTAAGGTATCATCTCTTCTATTTAATGCAAAAAATTATTCTAGGGACACCAACATTTTATTATTAAATTCTGTGACAAGGAGGAGCCATGGGTCCAACCTCAATTGCTGGGGGAGGGGGGTATCTCCATCTCCCAGCTCCATCAGTAAAGGTGCATTGCCCACTGATGTATAGGGCCAGAGGAGGTGGTATTTACCCTGTGTAGTAGCTCAGTGGCCAGGAGCACTGTATATATGTGGGCGCATAGTTGGTATGTATGAGAGTATAAGGAACATTCTCTCACTGAGAGGTGGAGGTACCTTTACACATCAATAAGGCCTACTGTAGCTCTGTGGCCATCTGGCAGAAGGCTGCTGATCATTTGGGAGGCTAGTATCTTGTGGGAGCTGAATGATCCAAAACTGGATCCCAAGGAGTGTTAAAATTCCCTCCTCTTATAGTTTTACTGGGAATGGAGGCCAGTGTGAGTGCTAAACAAAGGAGGAAATCCAGGTGGTCAATGCTAAGCCCATGCAGGACTGCTAAAGTGAGATGTTCTGGAGTTTTATGGTGCTGAGTAATGGGTGTTTGCTTGGCATACTGGCGACCTGGGTTCACACCCCCAGCCCAGACATCAGGAGCAAAGACCAGCAGGGAGGGAGTTTGCAGCATCAATAAATCAATAAAATTTTATTTGTAAGTGCAGTTCCAACAGACCAAAGCACTTTAGATCCTAAGAAGTTAAAATGCATACGCACATCAATAATTAAAAACTGAGTAGAAATATAATTCTAATAAATCACATAAACAGTAGTGTCACTAGGCGTAATTCCTGTCTGAAAATATCTGGCTTAACAAGTATGTTTTCAGCTCATTTTTAAAGCTGTAGGTAGTCCAGCAATCTCTAATCTGATGGGGTAAAGCATTCCACAGGGTCGGGGCAGTAAAAGTAAAAGTGAGAGCCCCCAATGTCTTTAACCAGACTCTGGGAACCTCTAGCAATCCCTCAATGGTCGAGCAGGTGGAGGGGGCAGTAGGGGCACAGAAAATCTTGGCCAGGTCCCTGTCCATGTAGGGCTTTGTAGATCAGCAACCCAACCTTAAAGGTGATCCACCAGTGCACCAGCAGCCAGAATGGACTGCGAAGCACAGGAGTGACATGGCAAGATCTTGCTAAACCAGTCAACAACCTGACTACTGCATTCTGCACTTTCTGCAATTGGTGGATATCAACCCCCAGTAGCCCTAAGTATAGGGCATTGCAGTAATCAAGGCATGAAGTTACAAAGGCATGAACCAAAGTTGGCATATCGCCAGGCAGAACCAGGTGTTTAATCTGAGCAATGTTCCTCACATGGTTAAATGAGGTCTTTATGACTGTTGACACCTGAGATTTTAAAGTCAGGCTGCTGTCAAACACAGTGCCCAGATTTTACACCTGGTTAGAGGTCAGCAGCTGATCATCTCTGAGCCAAAGTTTAGAGGGTTGACCAGCTTGTAACTCCATGCGTTGGTGACCTCGCTCTACTACCAACACCTTGGTCTTGTCAGGGTTCAGCCTCAACCAATTGGCACTCATACAACCCCAAATCTCGCAGAGGCAATTGTTAAAGACCGAGACCATGCCCCTCTGTTCAGGCTCAAAGGACATGTAGAGCTGAGTATCATCTGCATAGCAGTGAAAACTCATCCCATACCACCTTATGATGTCCCCCAATGGCAGCATATACACTGCAAACAACATGGGGAATAAGATGGAGCCCTGCAGAACCCCACATGGCAGGGGAAGAGGTGCAGAGGAATAAATCCCCAACACTACTCTCTGTGTCCTGCCAGTGAGGAATGATCTAAACCACCTGAGAACTGTACCAGATAGTCCACAGATGATCCACAGGTGGTCCAACAACAACCCATGGTCCACAGTGTCAAGCACCACTAACAGATCGAAGAGAACTAGGATGGAACAGCTCCGGTGGACTCAGTACCATGCCTCTTCCTGAAACCGGATTGGAGAGGATCATAGACTTCATGTGCTGTTAAATGGTCATTCAGTTGTGCTGTCATCACCTTCTCAATAAGTCTGCCCACAAAAGGCATGTTAGAGACAGGTCCACAGTTTGCCAGGCAGTCCGGATCTAGAGAAGATTTCTTAAGGACTGGTACTACTACCGCCTCCTTCAGGGGGTCAGGAAACACCCTTGTCTCCAGTAAACATTGGACTATCTTAGCAATGACAGGGCCTATGACTTTAATACATCCTACTAATATGTATGTTGGGCCTGTGTCCAGACTACAATATGTTGGGTGCAGTCCGTGGATGACCTACACTGTGTCTACAATCGCCAACTGACTGAAGTCAGACCAGACTGGTTGAGTGCTAGCAACCTTTTGCTCATCACATGTAAGACCCATTTGAGGACGTTGATCAGATCTCCAACCTGATGGTGGCAATCTTATCTGCAAAGAATCAAGCAAACTCATCACATGTAACATGTGAAAAGGCTCCCCATGGCTGAAGACAGGCTGGATTGCACAACCTGTTGACAGTGCAGAAGAGCTGATCTGGTTGATTCTTTGCTGCAGTAATCTCCTTGGACAGGAACTCTGCCTTCTTACAGGAGATTGCTGATTGATAGTCTTTATAATGGACTATCAATCTAAGTTTGTCATTCTCCAGGCCAGATTTCCACCAAAGTTGCTCCAACCTTCGACCCCCTCACTGCATCTCCTTCAAAGTCCCATCAAACCATGGGGACTTCTGCCAAAGAGAGAGGGGGGTGAACGTGGACAGGAACCAAAGAATTGAGGACTCCTGCCACTGCCCTGTTATAGGCAAGTACCCGTTCCCATGGCTCCTCACATGCACTCATCAAACCTGATAGAGCTAGTACCTCCATAAGACCATCTGGGGTCAAACTCCTTAAAGGATGATACCGGACCATCTCCATAGGGGCAGGTCTATTGGGGGGGTGTCTCGAACTTAAACATTATAGTATGATGATCCAAACAACTGACTGGTCCTCCACCAAATCCAAGACCTCAATACCTAGTAGGAAGACCAGGTCCAGGGAATGACTGTTAACATGAGTTGCAGTGGTAACTACCTGTGGAAGTCCCAATGAACTCATTAATTGGAGGAAGTCTTGTCCTAATTGCGAGAGTTCATCATCAACCCAGGCACTTAAATCTCCCAGAATCAACCATATGGAGAGTTCCATTACTAGGTCGATGATAAAGTCCTCGACTTCCTGCAGAAAATCCTTCTCATTACCGGTGGACGGTAGATGAGAAGGATCCTGCAACCTACACCTGTAACCATGATACATTCGAAAGATCTGGTCTCTCCCACCATGACGGATACGAGGCCCAGTTCCAATTTAAAACAAATGGCAACTCCCCCACCCCTATGATCCTTTCTTGGGTGGTGTATCACCAAGTACCTGGCCAGAATTGCTGATGCCAATACTGTACCAGCATTCTCATCTTGCCAGGTCTTGGTGATGCAAGCCAGATACGTTGTACAAACAAGATCAGCGACAATTGCTGTCTTGTTCTTTATAAATCTGACATTGCACAACACCACCCAAGAAGGATAGGTAGATGATGTAGACCCAGTGACTTGACCATTTAATGTGAAACCCTTGGGTATGGGAACCAGGCAGGGAGGTTACCTCTCCTAGACCCATTTTGCCCCAGGGCATCTTCTTGTCCCCGCTACTCCATCTCCCCACTTCGATCCACTACCCCACCAGGCCCAGGTGACCCCCAATTTTCTCCTCTCCTCTTCTGACAATATCAAGTGCATGGCACTACCTGTACACTTCAGCTGGCAAAGGAGGTTCCATGTGGCAAAGGAGGTTCACAGAGAGGGTTGTGGATGCATGGAATGGCCTTCCAGAGGAGGTTGTGGAGTCAAAAACAGTGGTGGAATTCAAGCATGCATGGGATAGTCATAAGGCAATTCTGGGGGTTGGGGGTAGGAAGAAATAGGCTGCTGGTTAACTAGGATCTGCAGCTTATCCAGTAGGTATGGAAATGGGTAGACTGGATGGGCCAAGCAGTCCTTATCTGCCATCAAATTCTATGTTTCTATGTTTCTATGTCTATGTGATAATGGCAATCGTGGAAAGGCGATTGCTGTTAGGTTGAGTGTACATCTCCGAAAATCAATTTCAGCACTATACACTGCCGGCACACAGCATAAGGGTGTTGAAGACTTAGATATTTTTATTTATGTGGGGAGCTGTGCCCCACACCCCCCTACTAGAGAATTCTTAACTTCAGGGGCGTGCATGTCGGGGGGGGGTGCAAAACAAAAATAAAATCCTGGACTGGTGCAAAAAAAAAAGAACACACCCAGAATCAAGCCCAGCACCCTCCCAACCCTATCCTGCCACCAACTCACCACGCCACACAGCCAGCTTGGTAGCCCACCACTACATTACACCAAACAAACCCTCCCTCCCCTTCTGCCCACCACATGGTGTGGTCCTTCCCCCCCAGTGTGTGTACATATAGTGACATCCTGTCGTTATATTCAGTGACCCCCACCATCTGGTCGCCCTCCCTGCCCAGTAGCCCTGTGCACAGGTGCCATGACAGAGTCATCCTTTTTGAAAGTGCTCAATCACAGTAGCCATTATCACAGACTACCAGCAAAGGGGGACAGTCAAAGGTGTGGAGGCCCCTGAGGTTGTTGGGAGAGTTGTGTCTAACCACCGATATCTTCTGCCAACACATCACAGTAAGCTACTGAACTAACACCAAGTAGACAATAGACAACCACTCATCCACAAACATACCACACTCATACACACACACTCCCTCACCAAATTTAAACAATACACAATTCACAATAAAATAAAACATATAATCCCCACTCTTAAACTAATAATATAACAAAACCCTACAACCCCTCCTTCTACTATAGTGAACAATATCCCTTCCAACTTTACCCAACAAACATACACATTGCAAATAAGTAATTAAAATGTCTTTTGTGGGTTTATAAATAGTGTTCAACTGTCCAGGATGAATCAGATTCAGTTACTGAACAGAGGGTTCACACAAATCCCAAAGTAGTTTTAAATGAAAAAGCTATAGGAGCTCTCACTTCCTATTGCTATAAGTTCCAGTTAATCACCATACAGGATGCTCTCACTATCCCAGCATAGCATTCTTCAGATTTAAAAAGAAAATAATTATTTTAAGTACTCTCACTGCTTAATGATTGTCCAGCAAAGAAAGCTGACTGGACCAACCCGCCCATAGCTCGCAGCAGTCCCTTCTTTCTATCACTGTTCCATGGCTCCTAATTCTCATACACAGTAATTCACAGTAGAGGCCAAGGTTTCTCTTTTTTGTATATAGATATTTTGTTAATAGACCAACAACATACAAGAAAAAAGAACAGGGTATAGCAAAATTAACAGCAAGGACTATACATTCCATGGCAATAACCAGTCATTATCCACAGGTTACAAGAATAGGCAATAAAACCATAACATGCAAGGACATCCACTGCAATAATTCATCCCGTGTACAGGACAATCCCCCAAATCCCTGATACTTTTACTCATAGAGGTGACCCACTTGTCCCACTCCTTAGCAAAACATGACAGGCCATTTCTCCTCCAATACATCACTTTATAAAAGGAGGCCACCTTAGAGAGAGTTTGTTTCCATCTAGTAATAGTGGGAACTTCTGAAGATCTCCAGCATAATAACAGGAGCCTTTTAGTTTCAAGTGCAGCTGCAAAAAGAAATTCTTTATGAACTAAAACTTGTGGGTCTAAGGTTGAGGGGTCACCCAAAATTCAAACAAGGGGGGAGGTAGGAACTGGGAGGTGCAGAATGTGCTCCAGACATCAGATAATACCCTCTCACCAGTCCTGTATCAATGGAAAAATCCAAAGGATATGAAAAATTGTCCCAGAAGTCTGAGAGCAGCGTCAACACAGGTCAGAGTCCGGTACATGCATCCAGAGACCAAAGTTTCTGTTGATAGCCACAGCAAATGTCCTATCCTGGAAAGAGTCTCACTAGAACCAGTTAGGTTACTATGTCAGCCACCCTTCGGCAGCCAACTCACACCCAAGCCAAGTGGCAGCCAGGTCCTGCCATCCCCAGGCTTCTCCATTCAATCCTTTGACTCCCCTCAGGCCAGTTCTTTCTTTTCCTTTTTTGAAGGGGTCACCTGAGTCTAGGCACGGTATTCAGGTCTCAACCGTGCTGCCAGTCACCCTCCAGCAACTGACTCACAGTCCCAATCACATTGCCGATAGCCACCATCCAGCCACTGGCCTGCAAACTCCACTGGAACTGCACCCCGACCCTGAACAACCTCACCCCTGGTCCGAGATCCACTAAGCTCCTGTCCGGTCTGAATTTCCAAAAACCGACAGCCATTTGGGTTCTCCTCCACTAAATAAGTGCCAGACACAGTTCAAAGTTTTATTGACAAAAAGGGGGTTGTGGAACACAATCCAATGCCTCCTTACAAGAACAGAGGCTGCAGTTTGAAAAAGATGGGCAGAGTGACGCGGAAAATGAGTAGGTAATCGAGCTTACAGTTCTGATGCACATAAAATAAGATTGCCGGGTATGCAAACAATTATCACACAGTTATCAGTGATCCATTAATTCAACATGTGATTCAAGCTTATAATTAACATTCAGTGATCCAGTTAACCGACAGTTTACTAACGGTCCAATTTCCAGCAATCCACTACAAAGAACTCACTAGTATTAGTAACTAACTAACCCTCGCTTGATATTAAAACCATAAATTCTAACAAAATGAAAATAAAACCAATTTAAAACAATTAAAACTCAGTAGCTTTCTTACTAACAGTCAGCCCAGCATGTCCGCCATCGTTCTTTTTCCTCCATCGGACACTTCCCTCCAGGTAGGGTGGTCAGATCCTGGACCACTGTTTGGCAGCTTCTGGTGGTGGCTAGTGGCTGGCATACTTGGTGGCATGTGACCTTGATGTACCACTGAATGCTCCTGGCCCAGGATGCTGTCATGGCTGGACCATTTCATGGGAGGTGGGGGGGGGCTGAGGAAAAAATATGAAATCTAGCCACTCGGTCGACTGGATGACAGTGACTGGTCCTGGCTCACCACAAAGCCTGGAAGTGTCCGTGCTGACCCATGACACATCAAGGATATGGTCAGAATGTCCTTGGGTGATTCTGCACTCCCTGTTCTCCTCCCCAGGGAAGGGGCCCTCCTGAAAAAGGGATATGTTGGGTTGCGACAATAATTGGGCTGCAGATGGGGAAGGAACATAGCCACGGGGTGGGGGCCTAAGCAGCCCAAAGGAGTGGCTGGCTGAAGGCTTGGGAGGAGCAAAAAAAATAAATAAGTGAGATGCTCACCTGCCACATCCACCTCCATCACTAAGTATCTGCCTGGGGGTTATCTTCCTGCCAAATTAAAATGTGCCTTTAGTCCAGAGAAGAGCCAAGTGATCATTCCCCTGGTCATAGAGGTTAAGGATTTGGAAAAAAGGGTTCCCCAGGACTTGGCCAGTTTAACAGCCTCCTCTTTTGACATATGGGTCTCTTGTACAATTACAACACCCCCTTTTATTGTTTTTGCATATGTCCAGACATTAGTCCTTTTGTTCATGGTCTTCAGTCTATTGATGTTCTATGTTACCACCTACAATATCTCAATGATGTTACAAACTTATTAGGTACATCAACCTCTGGGCCCTCCCCCATCCTCCCACTTACTCTGCAAATGTAGCTCTACCTGCCAAGTTTTCACCAATATTTAACCCTCAACAGTACCATCTCAATAACAAGTAACCCCCCTCCCAGCTCAACACTCCACAGAACCACTGATCTCTGAGTAACCCTCCCTTCCCACTGTGTCAATCCTCAACTCCAGCTCCCTGGCCAATGGCTCTGGAACATGGGGAGGCAACTAGTAAAACAAACTTCCCCTGCCCCCACCCACCATTTTCATATTCTGAGTGGAGTGCCTCCCTCATTTTCTCCTCATGAAAGGAGTCGATGCTCAAACAATCCACTCAGATCTATCTACTTTTATTGGGAAACACATCAGAGATTTATTATCCTGTAGGAAAGTGCAGATTGCTAAAACTCTGTGACAATCAATATGTTATACATTCACACATCTCTTTGTTCCCAAACACTATTCTGTTACTTCCAATTGCAGTCATTGTTGCCATTCTGTCTCTCTTGCACCCGGGGGGGGGGGGGGCAGCCTACACCGTGAACCATAAATTCTCCCAGCAATTTTTTTTTCCAGGGGTCAGGTGTTCCATCTGCATCCCATTTGGGAAGCTGCATGGGCCAAAACAATTGTACCCCATATGTGACCATTATCTTATGCCAACCTCAGATTGCCCAAAATTGCTCAGTTGGTGAATGCTTAGGCCTATGTTTAAGGAGTAGCAGTTTAAGGACCCCCCACCCAGCAACTACTGTGTCATATTTTCCCTGCAGTTCTAATACAAACAACAAGCCTTGAAGCATAGTCCCCTCTCCCATACCTGTAAACCGGAAACTTAAAACCGCAGACTTGGGAAGTGGCTGCATAGTAATAATTTGGGATTCCTAAGAAGTGCTGGTCATGAGCTGCTATGGGTCAAATGTCAGTTTCTTCTGAGGGAAATGTTGCTTTCTAGTTACATTAATAGGCCTCCCCAAGGTGCTCGTAACTTCTGTAATTTATGTTGATTGTAGGGATGCCTCAATTCAAATTATTATAGGATTCCATGCTCCATTCATCAATGTTTCATCTTTTTATTTAGCCCAAATGTTTTACTCACAAATCTGAGTTTTTTCAAGGGTTCTTCATCACTATTAAGACACAAAATGTGCATGTATAATATTTCATTTAAGGTATATATCATAAGTTGAGTAAGTAAGTTATAATTATTACCAGTTGTTTAAAGTAGTCAAAAAATAAATCATGGATCTCTTTAGAAATAAAAATGATTTGATACCTAAATATAACAACATGACTGGGCCTCAAAGACAAGCTTTAATTGACTTAAGTAGGGAGGAGAAATAGTCATAAAACCTGTCGACAAGGGTGGAGGTATAGTGGTATTAAGCAGAGAGCAATATTATGATATGTGCATGGACCTATTGAGAGTATGTGAGAATTATGAACCAGTGAAAGAGAACCCCACTCCATTTATCAGAATAAAACTAAAAGAAATGGTAGATGAATATGTGAACTTGGGGTGGTTGTACCATTGGGAGGGTGATATACAGTAATATATCAAAGGCACCCTAGATGACAGACTTTTTGCTATATCCAAAAATCCATAATAACTCACAAAAAAGCATCAGAAAGGCTGATAGTCTCTGGTAATGAGTCTATTTCTGAACCAGTATCTAGATACATAAATTATCATCTGCAGCCACAAATTGAAAACTTGTCTACTTATGTTAAGGACTCTTCAGATATGATAAAGAAACTGCAGGACTTATTAGAACAGGGTTTATCAGATAGGTTTCTACTAGTAACAATGGATGTAGCTGATTTGTATACTTTTATTCCACACCAGGAAGGTGTGGATAGTATGGTTAGTGTGTTAAACCTTAAGAAGGCTCACAGAAAATGGTACAATATATACTTACCAGAAAATATTTTGAATTTAATGGTCAGTTTTATCAGCAGATACGCAGAACTGCTATAGGTAGCTTCATGGCACCTGTGAATGCAAACGCATTTATGTACAACTTTGAAAAACAATATGTGTTAAACTCAGATATAAATCCATGTTATGATAAATGTATAATGTGGCTGAGATATATTGATAGCTAGATTTTCGGTTGGGAACCATGGATGAGCTATATAGTTTTCATTAATATCTGAATAATTGTGATCAGAACATAAAATTGGTCATGCAGTACAGTGAGCAGGAAACTTCAGCTATGCCACAACAGTTACTGCTGGGGCCCCCTGCAACCAGGTGTGATTCTGTGCAGCCGTTGTTCAGTGTGCAATCATACTAATAAGAAGCAGGAGAATGTTCACCCTCATGATGGCAAAAGATTTGAGATTAGATAATATATCACATGTAACACCTAGGGAGTCATTTATGTATTACAGTGCCCATGTGATAACCTATATGTCAGGCAAACCACTCGTAGCCTGAAGGTAAGAATACAGGAACATTAAAGTGATATTAGGACAAATTGTGAGGCATCACGAGTAGCACAACAGTTCACCCAAGCTGGACACAATGGGGCATCCCTAAGATTCTGGGGACTTGAGGTAGTCCTCCAATCAGCAAGGGAAGGGGACTGCAGTAAAAAAATTAGATTGTGAGAAAATGAAATGGATTTTTTAATGGACATGTTAGATGCCAATGTAGGGATGAATGTTGAAATGAACTGGCCACCCTATTGGCAAAATCATATAATATTAAGTAAGTAAGTTTAAATAAAAATTACACTAGGAGGGGTAACTTCCACAAATTGTCACAGTTGGTGAAATATTGAAACATGTGATCACACTTTATACCATAACAACCTGTGACCATCAGTAACCCCACAAACTCCCTCCCAATTTACCACTCTTCCTTTCCTATCCACGATATGGCAATTCATATAATCCCAAGTGAGCAGTAATACTGTAGAACAGACCAGTGAAGGTTGTGGCACTAGTGCTATTCCTAAAAATGGAGTGTTAAAAGATTGGGAATAAAGTGTAAAATGTGCATTCTGTCCCTACATGCAGTGAAACCATCACCCTGCAAGCATAATATGGGCCTTTATGTACGACATCTCAACCCCTGTAACAACTGAGGTGTTTTGTTGGTTGCATAGCTACCAAGACTGCCAAATGGCAGTAAAACTGTGAGGACTTCACAAGTGAAGACACACCACTAGACATAGGCAAAGCAAAGCAAGGCGATTTTTATTTAAAAGGACACCCAATCCCAGAAACTCTGGGTGCCACACAAATGAAGTAGACAGATAAACACAGCCAAACGCTCAGAATTAATATCAATAAACATTCAATTTCATAAATTATAAAATACAATTAATTTGCCTAGAGAGATTTAAAACATGGTGGCCAGGAACTGAGATCAGACCTTAGTATACTGATCTCACTTTAAAAAACTAGGTCAGGGAAAGCCTGGGCAAACAGGAGGGTTTTGAGGTGGGCCTTGAATACCTCCAAAGATGGGGCCTCCATAACCCCGAGGGGTAGCTAATTCCAAAGGATGGGGCCATACATACGAGTCTGAGAGGATGTGGGAAGAAGACGGTGTTCAGTCACCATTTCTGATAGATTATGAGATGCCACACTATCAGTGCTTCAAATAGCCAGCAACTTTAAGGTGAATAAAACATAACTTATCAGATGGAGAGTCAAAATGTCAAGGCTCTAAAAGTGCCAGTAACAAAAATTAATACTTTAAAACAAAAATACTAATAATGTTTTGCAGGAAAAACTAAATTGACATGATTACTAAAAGTGCTGCAGGAATATCAAAACAACAATTTGCTAAACCATATGATACATAGTATGTTGAACGTCAGTTACGGAGTGGAAAAGCTATGTTGCTGCTTTAGTAAAGTTACTGTATATGGAGAGTTGGGTGATGGTGGCACCGTTGTGGTGAAGAGAATTTGCTTGTTATGAAAGAATAGCATTTGTGGATCATAAATGCCAAATATTTGCATTTAGGTCATTTCATGATGATTGGAAAAGAGTTAAATCATCAGATACTGGAAATAAATATTAATGAAGTAAAATATTTGGGAAATATATGCCATACATGATGGGCAATAATTCTAACTTATTTACACAACTTTTGATATATACCTTGAATGAAATATTATGCATGTGTATTTTATGCCTTAATAGTGATGATGAACCATTGAAACAAGCTTAGATTTGTGAGCAAAACATTGGGGCTAAATAAAAAGATGAAATATTGATGAATGGAGCATAGAAACCTATAATTATTTGAATTGAGGCATCATCACAATCAACATCAGTTTTAGCAGGAGCTGCTATCAGCCCTGAACCATTGCAAAAGATCAAACTGTAAAGCTTGCAAAAAAACAGAACCATTAAGTAAAGTCCACATAAAAATAACTAGAGTTCCAACTTGTAAAGTTCATGTGGGATAAAGCACTGTGGGGGGCCTTGCCAGTGGTCAAAGGTATATGTCCTTGAATGAGTTAGTGTGTACAAATATGAGATCTACCTGTCTTATTGCCTGTGCCGTTTGTCAAGGAATTACTACCATATAAGCACAGGAGCAGGCCCCACCACTTGGAGCAACTCATAGAAAGTTAGTAGGCAGTCATCAATATAGTATGGTGATCCATGTCCTCAAGACATACACTGGCTTGCCCCAGTGCCTTGGGGCAGTTCGCCTCATGAAGATCCTAGAAGAAGTCTTCGTGTTTAAGTGAAAGGACTAGTTCTTCAGGGCCCTGAGCACCCTTCTGCCACTGCTAGTTCAGTGCCCATATAGGCAGTAGTGGTGGGAGAAGTGGCCTCAATTCACTCCACGAAGTGATTCACAGAGTGAAGGTGGATTCGCAAAGTACTCCGTAACTTGAAGCAGAGTACTTCACGTCATAATGGGCAACATGAAGTCCATTGAAAGCAATGACTTCACATTACTCCGCCTTCCCCAAAGCACTACTCTACAATATTTAAGGTGAAGTACTGTACATTGAAAATAATGTACTTCACCTCACTTCGCCTTGTTTTAAGCTACACAGGTGAATTTTGCAGTGATTTATGGGATTTCAGGTCACATGGGCTCTAGATTGTTCTGCACAGCCTCAGTTCAGGGTAGTGTGTGTAGAAAGCTGTAGGAGACAGTCTGCTCAAGAGCTCTCTGTGATTCAAACCTTCTAAGAACTGTTAAAAAAGCCTTTTTGAGTATTTTTTTTATCAAACTTTAGTTCCTCGATTGTAGGAAACCCTCCTGTGCTCATATCATAGAGCATTTATTGTTTTTGTGTGGATTTTAAATGTTAATGTATAACATTTAGCATTAACACAGTCCACTACCCCCAGCTATCCTTCCCAACAAATGTCCGAAATCCCCCATTCTACTTCAAGGCAATCTCAAGGACTGAGGACTTAAAACTATTACGGACTGTCTCTGACAACACTAGCTCTGGATCAGATACACTTGAGCCTCAGATCCTGAAACTAGCAGCACCATACATAGCCTCCTCTCTGACTAGAATTTTCAC
Source organism: Neoceratodus forsteri (assembly GCA_016271365.2). NCBI lineage: Eukaryota > Metazoa > Chordata > Ceratodontiformes > Ceratodontidae > Neoceratodus > Neoceratodus forsteri. The sequence continues at coordinate 85,680,226 of CM057453.1, forward strand.
CTTGTCTCTCTCTAATAGCCAAGTCCCTGACTTCTGGAAGATTGTTCATGAAACGCCTGTCTTTAAAAAAGATGATCCCAGGGAGATTACTAACTATAGGCCTATAGCCATCCTATCGGTCCTAAGTAAAATTCTGGAAAAGCTTGCTGCAAATCAAACATTGACTACCTCACAAAGTAAAGCCTTCTCTGTGACACCCAACATTGCTTCCGTAAAGGTCACAGTACATCTACACCGCTTCTCAAATTCACAACCGATGTGCTTACCAGTATGGACATTGGCCATTTGACAGGGGCAGTTTTTATAGACCTTACAAAGGCCTTTGATCTTGTTGATCACCACCTGCTCATCTCCACTTTTAACAATCTGAGCTTTCACCTCCAGTTGTCACTTGGTATGGAAGCTATTTATCAAATAGAGCTCAAATTGTGAAATTCAACTCCTCTTTATCTGATGGTGCTACCATCAATATTGGAGTTCCTCAGGGCTCTATTCTGGGACCTCTTCTTTTCTCATTTTTTATCAATAACATAGATGAGGTTTTTTTTCATGCTCATCTCTTCTCTATGCAGATGATCTTTTACTCTATTCAAGCTCTGATAAGGTCACCAGCATAAATACATCCCTTTCTTCAGATTTCACAAATGTCCAAAATTGGCTTTCTGCACATAAGCTTGTACTTAATGCTAAGAAAACCCAAGCAATGTTACTTGGATGTCCCTAAACCTAGGACATGTCAAACTCCCCTATTGGTGCAAGACTGCAGTGGCACACAAATAGAATGCATTACATCTTTTAAGTACCTGGGAATTCTTCTGGACCAATCCCTGGACTTCAGCCTGCATATACAATCTGCCTACAAGGCAATGAATGCTAAACTGGGGGTTGATTACAAGACCAGTTTCATGCTGACTCCTCTGCTAAACTTTCTATTGCCAGAGGCATATTACTCCCTGCCCTCACCTACGACGTGCGGACCTTTGCTGCCACACACAAAACCATCCTTCATAAATGGGATGTCACTTATAATAATATCTGTTGATACGCCTCCTTGTCACCACAACTTAAGCCCCACTACCAACTGTACAGGGACCTGGATTGATTATCCCCCTCAGCATGCCGTCGATACTCTCTTGGCTCCCTGATTGACACTATACTCAGAAATCAGACCCCTTCAGCATCCACAACATTGTTGGTACCTCAAACCTCCTCCTATAGACTTCGATCAGTAGATAAATCCCTGCTGAATGCACCTAGATGTAAAACATCAAAAGACTCTGTTGCCTTCAATCACTCTGCTTCTAAGCTTTGGAACTCTCTCCCCCAAAGCACTTTGAATATCTGGAGCCCATGACAGCTTCTAAAAGGAGCTGCGCCTACATCTATGACTTGCTGATCTCTGCACTTGTTTTAATCCTCCTTAATCCACTCACCCGCCAGATGCTATCTGGACTAACTTTAACCTCCCCTACTTCATAGCACTTCTTACCCTTACTATCTCCTTGAGAGCTAATCTACCCCAACCCCCACACACCTGAGTCTTGCTTCAGAGGCCGTGATGATGCATCCTGCCCAGTAAGGAATTTGCCCTTGCCTTGTTTCGCTGCCTATTTGAATCTTCATTGTTGTGACTAATTTGAACAATATTTCTTTGCTGCTATGTTGTGGTATCTCCTCCTAGACTGTGTAGGTTTTTTATGCCTAAAAATTCTATGTGAATTGCATTGATTGTTTTTGTTCTGGCTGAATGTATTCATTACTAATGAATGTTTTGACATATGCTATTGTAATTTCATTGTACTCATGCTATGTACCTGTCTTTGATTGTTGTACTTTCCCTGGTAGTGTCTGAAAATAGTCATTTCATGGCTAGTGCACCTACCCAGTTAACAAAAACTAACTAAATAAATATTTAGTCTGTGTACTGAGAGACAGTGGAAGTGTGCTTTAGGGAAGGGGCATAGCTGTGGTGTAGGTAGATTTAAGTTAGAGAAATAGGGAGTTATTTGTTTTTTTGGTTATATTTTTCTTGTATAACTGACTGTGTTAATGTACACACAGTAATATTTTCAGTAATTGATTACATTTTTTTTGCTGATTGTGTGTTGCTGACCTGGTGCAGAAGTTCGTCATTTCAGGTTGTTTAAAATATGTGGTATATTACTGAAGTTTTCAATTTGCTACGCATTACTTGTAGATAGACAAATTGTGTGTGTGTGTGTGTTTGTGCAGTGCGTGACATCAAATAATACACCTTTTATTGTGCCACAGTGTAATTGCAGGTGCAGCAGTGTGAACCTGCTATCCACTGCACCTGTGTGATTTTGTACTGCCATTGTGGTATCTTTTCTTAGTTTTGCACTGCCGTAATCTGCAGTTGGTGCTCCCCCCTCACTGGCAAAAGGTATTATTTTCCAGATTGGATTGTTTGTGACTTGAGCACCACTGGTTACTAACTTACTAGTTAAGTTATTGTTGAACTTGTTGTGACTTTGCGTCTGTATCTCTTGTTGAAGCCACAGCTGTTTTTTTGGCTTCCCGTCCCGCGTACCCCCAGGCCCCAGCCCCCACCTGGTGTGAACATTCCAAAGCCTAAATTTGTTTTGAATATTCTTGCTGGTCCCCCAAAATGCCTGCAAAGAGACATGCAAGCAAAGCTGTTTCTTGCCATGGCACTGCTGCCAGTGGTAAGACAGTCTGTGGGGGTGGGAGTATGCAGAAGTGCATTGCTGATGTGAGGAAAGGTATTTCTTCTTCAATGTTTTTTACAGCACAATCGGTAGCTTCACTCATAGTTGGAGGAAATTATGGTGTCCCAGCTGGTGGTGTTAGTGCAGTTGCTGGTGGTGGTATGAGTATTGCGGCCTCAACTTCCAGTTCTGACCAGTTAACTGTGTCCAAAAATATAGTGGAGTGTGAAGCAGTGCCAGTGAGTGAAAGTGTAGATGATGTCATACTCCCCAGTAACATCCCAGTAACTGAACATGTGTATTCTGATCATCATGTCAATGATAGCACACAATGTCTCATTTCTTCCATCATGGTTCAGGTCACACATTTGCCATGCAGTGATTCACAGTGTGGTGAAAAATATTGGGTGATGGTGGTGTTGATGATGATGAATCTGATGATGATGATGTTGCTGTGGTTGCAACATGCAGTCCACATGTCAACATCCAAGCAGAAGATGTGGATGTGGGTGATGTTGATGAATATAATGTTGATGATGTAAGTGACCCCAGTTGGGAACTGGAGAAAAAGAAATTTAAGGTGGCTATGTCTGGGTCTGTTTGCATTGACCCCCTCCCCGTAAAAAGTTGTGATTTACCAGTTTCAGTTGATGGTGATGATGATGATGATGATGATGGTGATGACCCAGTAATAATGATAGGCAGTCGTGGTGGTCAGTTGCAGTCCAAGTATGTCCTGCCTGAAAAATCATGTAGCACACACCCCACTTCATGGCTTAAAAAAAACATAGTCCAATAAGCAGAAAAACAGCATCAGAGGGAACATAGTAAAACTAGAGCATCACAATCCCTTGATTGGGATTTTTTTGTGCAAGATGCAAATGATGAGCCAGTTGCAATCTGCCAGGTTTGCCATGCACATGTAAGGCGAGGTAAAAAAGGAGTCATTTGGTCACAGGGGGACAGCATACATATCTTAAGAGCAGGCACATGGCACTGTGGACCCAGCACAAGATGGCAGCTAATACCACAGTGGGGTGTTCACCCTCGTCATCAACTATAACAAGCAAGTTATCCCCCTTCCATGACTGTAGCATCAAGTAGAAAATTAAATGTGCGCAGTAGTGATGAAATAACAGCAGAGGATTACTACAGGCATGATGAAGGGGAAAGCATAATGATTTTGAAATCTTGTCTAGTGGTGGAGAGAGTAGCAGTTTTGGTGGTGGTAGTGGGCAATGCAGTATGTCTAGTGCAAGTGGTACATCAACCCCTGTTGGTAAATCTGGGAAAATAACTGCATTTCTTGGTTTGTCATCACCTGTGCAACCATCTTCATCACACGTCCACACTCCACCCTCTGCCATTCACAGAGCAGCACCATTTTTCATCACACCCTGTGTAAAATTGTACCAGGTCATAATGTCACATGACATAATATCGTATGGCATTATGGCAAACCCGGACTTGTGCGCACCCTGAGTTGGACTCTCCCGGAGTTGAGAATCTTTAGTGGGGAGGTCCAGGGGTGCAGCGCCCCATAATGGGGGGTGTGGGGGCAGAGCCCCCTACTGAACAAAGATATATGCCTCATGGCATAAATCATGCAGCACGATTGTGCCATGCGGCATTATGTCATTCAACATAATGACCCTGTGCTGTGTAAAACATTTAAGTCAGCCCATGTTACAGAATGTTTTTGTGCATAAGCTCCCTCAGCACCGCTTGAAGCTGGAAGTTGTCACCTGGTGGAACTCCACTTTATACATGGCAGAGAGGTTGTATCAACAATACAAAGCCATTTCAGAATAGCTCATCATGCACACTAGCCATGACAGTTCTGGGGGCCTCCATGTCTATGACGACTGAACAGTGGCACCTCATGGACTCCATAACAATTTTGAGGCTTTTTGAACATGCCACACAGGCAATAAGCAGTGAGTCTGCCTCCAGCAGAAAATCAATTCCACTGCTGAGGGTGCTGAGGCAGACATTGGTGAATGTACAGCATAGCCTTGATGTTGCCAGAGACAGTGCTTGCAGTATGTTGCTGAAACACATGTTGACAGTATTCAACCAGATTCATCACATCTTGAGCATTCAGCGTAATGACAACTTTGCAATAGCAACAATGCTAGACCTGTGAAACAAACATTTGCCTCAGTACTGAAGGGCAGGCCTGAACAAGTAAAAAATCTCAGTGGACAACTGGTGCGCTTGGTTCATGGGGCACAGAAGTCACGTGCCAAGGTCAACAAACCTCAGCAGCATAATCAGGCTGAAGGTGAACCTGGAGGAGTAGTATCAAGCATATCCTGTAAGGGCAAGGGCACTGCAGTTCCAGGTGGTCTGTCTTCAACACCTGCTGGCATTAACCTACTTTAGGAGGCTTTGTCACACATGGGGATTTGTGACATAAATGATTCCAGAGAACAGGATGATGCATCAACCAATGGACTTAGTGCAGCACAGTGAATGGTTGAGTCATATTTGTCTGAAAACAGGTATCTGTCAATCACTAATGATCCCCTTTTATACTGGAGTGGAAAGGTCAGTGAATGGCCAGAGCTGACCGCTGTGGCACTGAAGTACCTGACATGCCCACCCTCCAGTGTGAGTGTCAAGAGGGTATTCAGCTCAGCAGGTGCAATAGTTCTGGATCATCATACATACCTGTCTCCTGCAAATGTCAGTTTGCTGACATTCATAAAAATGAAAGAGAGGCACATACCAGCTCAGACTGCAACCTCAGTATTCGTACCCCGGCATATTCATGGTTTTGCTAATGTTGTAGAAAGGGACCATCCTGGTGGCACAGGCAGCACGAATCGGCCTACCACTGATGTAGATGATGACACAATGGAGAAAGAATTTCCCAGTCATCAGAATTCAGACATAGATGACTGTGAGGGCAGCTTTCTTTATGAGGATGATGATGATGAGGTTAATGTTGACAGGTTTTAACCTAAGTGGTTAAAAGACTGTCACATATGTTGTATGATACATGTTTTCTTTTTCATAAAGTTAAATCAGTGTCCCACTCAGAGTGACTAAAATTCCACATGTCATGTCACATTTGTAATTACACAGAGCACAATATATCCTGGCCCCTGAACTACCACCACCATAAGACCACTGTTAGCCTCTGCCACCATAGGGAATGTCACAGTGTGCCCCTGGACTACCACTACCATAAGACCGCTGTAAGCCACTGCCACCATAGGGAATGTCACCTGGACTACCGCCACTATAAGACAGCTGTTAGCCACTGCCACCACCACCAAATGCAGGAAGATGTGAGAGGGAATTTCATCATGTGCCTCAGCTATGACCACCACCAGCCACCACCACCATTGTGACAATGTTTTCAATTACATGTCTTGACCAAGCCAAGGTAGAGGGAGTTGAACAGGAGACCACATCCATCAGCCACAGGCACAAGGCTTCTTACTATGAATACTATAAAGTGAGTATGTGTAATAATGATTTTCATGCTATTCAACTTCCTTTGGCTGTGTGTTTTGTTTTCTGTAGCTTTTCCTAACTGCAATGGTCAAACACATATGGTGAACTTATTTTATTTTTTACAGGTTAACAACAAAGGACTGTCCTTTGCTGAAGATCTATATCAATGGTACAGCAGCAGTACTGTCTGCAGGGACCTATGAGATATCCATTTCCAATCCATACTGGTAAATATATCAATTTTATTTCATCTTTTCCTTTTTTTTTCATAAGAGCGCAAAAAATCTGACTGATGATTCATAAACTAGGTGTCACGTATGTCATAAAAAATATTTCTGCAACATATCATGCACTGTATTCCAAATTTGCAGCTGCAGCCATGACAGTGTTGAAAACGTTTGATCCAACTTATGTTACTTGACAAGATGTGGTTTTAAAATACAACATGAGATGAGTCACAGAGATACTGACACCATGTATTTGTTACAGCCTGGTGCTAAATTAAATTGTGATCTGATGATTGCAGTGGGACAGCTTGCTACTGTACCTGTGTTAATCCAGATACCCATGGTAGAACAGCCAGGGCTTAAACATAATGTCTTACTGCTGTAATCAAGTTGCAAGAAGTCCTTCATTTCTTTTTTTAGGAAACTTCCAGATGCTTTGTGGTGTCATAGTTGCCTTATCCAAAGAACTTCTTCAACATCATGCCCCCCCCACCCCCCGGGCTGGGGCAGAAATGCAACAAGCAGAAGTCATTTGAATCAATGATGACTATGACAATCATTGCCAGACTGGAGAAGGATGCAGATAAAATCTGTGAAAAAGTAACCAAATAATAAACCATTAATGAGACCTACTTGCAAATATGCTCCCCCCCAAAAAAAATATATACTTACCTTCATTGGCTTGAGAGTATTTCATTTCCAGTTCCAACGCCAAACTTTCTCATCAAGCATGGGAATGTGCACACCAACAGTATATGGCCTGCTGTGATACAAAACAATACAATGAGTACATGTGTGTGTATATATATATATATATATATATATATATACAATGGCCCAGATATTCAAACTGCGCCAGTCTGAGGCAGAAGCCCTCGCTGCTCAAAATAGTTGCGCAGGGGTGTGGCGAGGTGATATTCAAGGAGTTGCGCTGTTGAGCAACTCGCTTGAATCATCAGCTCCCAACGCTAGCCATGGCGCGAGTGGAACTTTCTTCTACCGCAAGTTGCCAGAGTTGAGCATTAAACTGCGGTGGCGCAAGTACCATTCAGCCATCGCCAAATTTCCGATATTCAAAGGTGACATGCAAATGGGGCCATAATTTATGCAAAAGAAGCGCAGGGGGCCATTTGCATCTATTTATATTCATTGCATGCCATTTGCATGTAGGTGCGATCGAGGACTTGCTCCTGGCCACCTGCCAGGCAGCAGCTGTCGGGACTGCGCCTAATGCAGCCCGATCACAGGCATCACAGTTACATGACACCCCCACACATCTCCACAGCCCGATCGTGGGCAGAACACGTCTGTCTCCCCCACACATCTCCCACAGCCCGATCGCGAGGCAGAACGTACATGTCCCCCCCATCTCCCACAGCCCGATCACGGGCAGAACACGTCATGTCCCCCACATCTCCACAGCCCGATCGTGGGCGAGAACCTGTAGAACCCCAGTGCCCGATCGCGGGCAGAATGTAACCCTCCCCAACCCGAATAACTCCCTGGTGGTCCAGTGGACCGTAAAGCCGATCGCGGGCAGAATGTCACAACACAACCCCCAAACATCTCCCTGGTGTCTAGTGTCCCCCCCACCCACCCACGAAGCCCCTCCACCCGCGCCCCAGCCGGTGAGCGACAGCATCCACCGCAGGAGCCAATGTTATTAAGATTAAAGTTTTTCCTCCTCTTATTTACCCTTTATCCATGCTTAACATTTACCTCACCAAAAAATGGTTTAAGTCTATTCACTCCTTTTCTTCAACCTTTCTAGTGTGCTGGGAAACCTTCTAGGCAATCACATCTGAAATTGTGTAGATTGAGAGCAGCAGGCAGTCTCCAGTTGCCAGACATATACCTTTATTATTTAGGAATTCACAGTGCCAAATAATTCCATTGGGGTATTCCTACTGGGGTCAGGGATGACTAAGAGAGTTGGAAACATATTGAGGCTGCACTCTTTCAGAAATATAGTATTCAACCTGCTTCTCTGTTGTACTCTACAAAATCACAGCTACTGAAAATTGTTAAGAGTACCTCAGTGGATGGGACCTTGCAGCCCACCAGCAACTCTGTAGGGATTTTAATTTGCAGCACGTAAAGGATATTAATCAACCTCTTTTTGGTAATCCTAATATACGCATTTTAGCCAAGCCACTACCGAATACATTTTGTAGGAGTATGGTAGGTTCTTCTATTGGGGATTTACGCAGGGATGGGAAAGTTCTGTCGATATTACAAGTTATGATTACATTTTTACTGGGTGTTAAAAAATATTGTAAAATTGTCCCACTTAGAACCTGTGTCACCCGATTCTTGGGCCCCTTCTCAGTTGACTCCCTTGCGGGAACCTCTTTTCAGGAATTTATGGTGTCTGTAGGTAGAGACAAATCTATTTCTAGATTGTATACAGAGCTAGGTGAAGTCCTGGAGTCAGTGTTCACTACTTTCTTACTACTGGAAGTCATTTTTAAAAATTGACCAGCCTGAATCATTTTGGCATAAAATGTGCTTGAATATTTACCATTTCATTAAACAAGATAGGTTCCACTTACTACAATTTAATTTGTTACATGATCTTTATTTTTCTTCTGTCTGACTCTACAGAATGGGTAAGCTGTCATCACCAGTTTGTGTTGTCTGTGGCAATACGGGGGAAGGGTCTCTATATCATAAGTTATGGTTATGTCCTTGAATTAAAAGTTCTTGGCAACTTATTGGAGAAAAAAATGTGGATATATTAAACCATTTACATTTTCTTACAGCTGAGGTATGTTTATTAGGCTATTGTTCTGTTATCCCCTCCACTACCCTCAAGCATTATATGGCATTGGTGGCTTCAGTTACCAAATTTCCCATTTTACGACATTGGAAGCGTACCTGGGAGCCTTCCTTTGTGGAATGGTATCACAAATTCCTAACAGTTCTGGCAGCAGAAAGGGTGGTGGCCATGTATAATGATATGTGGGCTAGATTTCAAAATATTTTGTCACCATTTTATGCTAACTTGGTGACGCCACCTAAGTTATAGGGTTATTGATTTATAAGCATTTTCCTTCCCAACTTTACCAACTTTGCTGGTTCACAGTAGTTTCAAGGGGCTGTTGTCTTTTTTCTTTTTAGTATCTACTGTAATTTAATTCTTTATTCAGATGCTGTGTGGGGAAGGTGGTTTCTGGGGTTGGGGGGGTTGGATCTCATTTCATTTTCTCATTTAATTTTTATTTTGTACTGGAAAGGAATGTGGTCAAAAATGCCCATTTTCACAAGTGTCCAGTTTTAGGGTTTTTACAGTGGTAGATATATACACTTTATACAGTCACATGGTTCCAAAAATACGAAGACAAAAATGTATACATGAATTTCAGTTACATACACCATTGCTTATGTACAGCAGCTACAGTATTAACAACAGGCCTAAACAAAATTTACAAATACATGGGAGAAGGCAGGAAATACTCTGAAAGAGCTTAGAAAGGAAAAAGAGGCATGGAAGCAGTGAGGTGGATGAGAGAGGAGTTAAGAGAAAAAAGAGGGACAGATTCTAACAGAAAATTGAACAAGTGACCTAGGGATTTCTCTGGTTAGTGATAAGAAAATTAAAATATGCTACTTATGGCAGTTGCAAGCTGGTCTATTGAGTAGGTGCTCCTTTAGTTTGACCTTAAAAGTGCCAAGGGAGGGCTGTACAAAGCTGGGGGAGAGTGTTAAAAATCTTGGTACCTCTGTAGGTAAGTGATCTCTGCCTCAAGAGGGTGTTGCAGTGAGGGACCACCCAAAAAGGGTATGAGGCAGTGCCCTAGTAAAACAGGTGGTGCGCTTCTTGAACAGAGAGGAGACACTGGGGAAGGAGATTGTTGAGGATTTTGTAGATGAACATGGAAGCCTTCCGTGTGAACCCATCCTCTAGGGAGAACTAAGGTACTTTCTTATAGAGCGCACAGCTGTGGGTACAATGGGAAAGTCCAGTTGCAAATCTGATAATGTAATTGCATGCCATTTTGAGCTTATTGAACATGACAGAATTGCTCTGAGGGGAGTAAATGATGGAACTGCAGTCAAGGAGCAGTAGCAGTAAGCTGGTAGCCAGCCTGCTTCTTGATTCTGGGGTGTGAAATTGCCTGATCCTGTTATGGAGCTCAAGCCTCTGGTGGATTTTATTAATTAATTGGGTTATGTGTTGACAAAAAGAGAGGTACTCATCAAAAATAAGGCCAAGGTATTCAAATTCACTAGCCCATTCAATGACCATGCCATCGTTATCTAGGAGGTTGAAATAGAAATTAGAAGGTTTACGTGTGCCGAAGAAAACAATACATTTCATTTTTTTGTTGTTTAGGACTATATCCTGAGTGGAGAACCCGGAGTGAAGACTGTGAAAATATGTTTGAAGCTTGGAGAGAAGGGTGGCGGTGTTTGCGTCCTTACAGTATAAGATAGCATCATCCACATATAGGATAATGTTGGTATGGGAAGAGATGGAAGATATGTTCATACAAAGGTTCAGACAAAGGAGCATGGAAGCCAAGGAGGCCATATGGCCCATAGCAGCTCCCTTCCATTTCCCTTAATAGGTAATTTTACCCTCCTCCATAATACATTTGTCTTGCGGGGTTTTGAATTGTTGCTTTGTTTTAGAACAGATGAGCGGAAAAGGAAGCTTATTCCATGGGGCCACCATCTCTGTGTGAAGAAGGCCCTCCTTCTATTTGTGTTATATTTAATATGTCTTAGCTGCAGTAGGTGCCCCCTAGTGCCTTTCCTATTGTTTTTGAATTGGAGATTTAGTTCTTCTAATAAATAGTCATCTCCCATAATATCATAGCAGAGTAGTAAATCCTCCTGACCCTTCTATTCCCCAGTGACATGAGCCTCAACTGTTCTAGATGTCTTTCATAGGACATATCTTTAATGTTATGAACCAATTTTGTGGCCTGTCTTTGAATTCTCTCTATGTCTGTTACCATTCCTTTAGATATGGGACCCCACACATGGGCCCCATAGTCCAAGTTAGGCCTAACATAGGCCCTGTACAAGGGCATGACCACCTCCTCAGTACGGCTCTTAAAGTTTCTCTTAATGTTTCATAGGACTTACTTAGCTTTAATGATTTGCTTATTAACATGAGAGTTATATGTTAGTTTATGGTCAACAATAATTCCCAGATCTTTCTCTTCTACAGATTTGCGTATCAGTTTTCCATTTATATAATAATTATGTCTGCAATTGGCTCCCCAAATGAATCACACAGCATTTATCTACATTAAATGACATCCCCCTACTTACTGCCCAATCCCACATAGCATCCGGATCCTCTTGCAGGCCTTGGGCCCCTTCCAGGTCTGTAACTATTCTAGCTAATTAGGTGTCATCAGCATATTTGCTGATCCAACTGCCACTATCCCTGCACATAGAGGACAAAAAGATCCTGAAAAGCACCGGGGCCAGAACAGACCGCTGGGGAACCCCACTAGTGACATCCACCCTGTCTGAATAATATCCATTAACACATATTCTCTGGGTTTTCCCACTCAACCAGGCCTCAGTCCAGTGGACTACTCTGTCATCTATGTCTGCATCAATGAGAAAACGGAGATCCTCGTGGTGGGGAACCTTATCAAAGGCCTTTACCAAGTCCAAGTATATGCAATCCACATCTTGCTTATTATCCAGTGCTTCAGAGATCTTCTCATAAAAACAAAACAGATTAGTCACACACGACCTCCCCACCTTAAAACCATGCTGCTTCTTATCCATCTGACCAGTCTCCATGAGGTGGGCATCTATGATATCCTTTTAAGATGGACTCTATGGGCTGGATATTCAAACTGTGCTATTTTGTATGCAAGCCCTTGCGATGCACACAAAACAGTTGCACAGGGTGTGGCCGGGCTATATTCAAAGGAGTTTGGCGCTATTGAGCAACTCCTTTGAATATCACCCCCCCAGCTACAGCCACTGTGCATGGCACAGTGGAACTTGCACCACCGCAAGTGGTCAGAGTGGAGCATTCAAGTTGCGGTGGCACAAGTACCATCGCACCATGCGCAAATTTCCCATATTCAAAAGGTGACATGCAAATGGGGCCATAATTCATGCAAGGTGCAGGGGGGCCATTTGCATATATTTATGGTCCCATTTGCATGCCATTAGCATGCAGGTGCGCTGATCCCCGAGGACTTGCACCTGACGCCCTGCCAGGCAGCAGCCATCGGGGACCGACGCCCCCTGCAGCCCGATCGTGGGCAAAAGTGTAAAAAAACCCACCCCCAACTGGCCCGATCACGGGTAACAAAGTGTCAACCCCCAAGGACATATCCTGGAGGTCCAGTGGACCATAAAGACTGATCACGGGCAAATGTGTTAGTATACTTTTCTACCAGCCTGAGATCGTTGGTTGCAAATGTCTTCATCCCTACCTTACAGAATATATTCTGGTGGTCCAGTGGACTGTTAAGTTTGATTGGGTTGCAAATGTTTAAATTTTCTCGCTTAAGATTATATTCTGGTGATCTAGTGTTCTTTTCACTTTTACTTACTTCCACGAGTTTCAATATTGCTGCAGTTAGCGGTGGCAGTAGCTTCATCTGCTCACGTTTACAGCCTACCGACTGGATTGTTTATTAGGGCTGTATGCCTATTGGCTCTTGCTCTGCACCAATGGGCGGCAGCCTTACCGCGTAGTCAGTCGGCGGGTGGCGGGTGGCAGGCGGTGGATGCTGCCGCCAGCTGCCGGGGGAGCGGTGGTGGGCTTGTGGATGGGGTGGGGTGGGGACACTAGATCACCAGGAAATGTTCTTGGGGGTGGGGTTTAAACATTTTGCTGCCTGCGATCGGCTTAGCGTCCACTGGACCACCAGGGATATGTTCTTGGGGGTGGAGTTGGAACATTTTGCAGCCCGCGACGAGCTTAGCGGTCCACTGGACCACCAGGGATATGGTCTTGGGGGTTGGACACTTTGGTGCCGTGATCAGGCTGGTGGGGGTGGGTTTTATTTTTCACTTTTGCCGGCATCGGGACAGTCAGGGGTGGGGGTTCCTATATGCCCACGATTGGGCTGCAGGGGCACAGGGAGTAGTTAGGCCACCCACAGGTGGCAGCTGCTGTGTTGCACCTTGCAATGCGGCAGCTCACCTGTGGGTGGCCCTCGACTTACTCCTTTTTTTGGCTCAAAGTTGTGCAGGCGCAGGTTGGGGGTTGCGCCTGCACAACTCTGCACAGCCCACTGAATATCGGGCTGTGCAGTTTATGCATGGTTCCTCCCCCTCCAGTTCAGCATGCATTCATTTGCATTGCGCTGTTGCTCAGCTTGACTTGGGGGGGCGCAACTGCCTCCTGCTGAATATGGCAGAATGGCACAATTTTGGACTTGCGCAGGCGCAACCCTATTGTGCATGGCACAACCCTTTTGAATATCCAGCCCCATAAGTTTACCTGAGACCGATGTCAGACTTGTGGGAAAATAATTGACACAATTTCCCCTATCTCCCTTCTTATGTATAGGCACCACACGCACCTCCTGCCAATCATCAGTCACAGCTCCGCTTATAAGTGACTCATTAAACAATATGGCCAGAGGTAGCTCTATATTAGGGGCGAGTAGCCTTAACATCTTGTTTGAAATATTATCAGGTCCTGCAGAATTCGCATTTTTTAGGGACTTGACGTTTTTCAATATTTTGTCAGTAGTAATGTTTATGGGCTCCTTGGAGTTTGGCTTCATATGGATTATGCTATGTTTTTTGCTGGAAAATACTGTACCAAAATAGTCATTAAATATGTTTGCAGCTTCAACAGGGTCCATGACTATCTCACTCCCCTTTTTTATAAAGCACAAATAGTGATTTTATTTCCTCAGGGAGTTTACATAACTATAAAATTGCTGCATATTATCTTTGCTAGCTGAAGATGCCAGGTTGATTTCCATTCTTTTCTTACTCTTTCTTATCAGTTTCTTACATTTGTTCTGTTCCATTTTATATTCCCTCCATATTAGGGGGTTCCTATTATTGTTTTTATATAGGTTGAACAGATATTGCCTCTTCTTTAAGAGTTTTTGTATGTCTTTGCATAACAATATATTTATGAACAGAGAAAAAAGGAGGGGCCCAAGTATAGATCCTTGAGGAACTCTGTACCTAATAAGGCATTCAGATTAATGATGTCCCTCAATGACTGTTTTGTGGAACCTAGCATTGAGATAGTTAATAAATCAGTTAACAATGTATGTGGAGAAATTCAGAAGGGCAAGTGTATATAGGAGTAGGTTGTGGTCAGCCAAGTCAAAAGCCTTGGTAAGGTCCATGAAAACGCACCCTTGTAAAGCCATCATCCACGGCCTTGTAAATGTCCTGTGTGAATCTAACAAGAGCAGTTTCTGTGTTGTGTTTAACCCTAAAACTGTGTTGAGCCTCGGTGAGGGTGTTATATTTGATTAGGTGCTCAGTGATTGGAGTTTGCTGAGTTCTTATTTTGCTGCCTGTTTATTTTGTAGCTCACTGTTTCTGTTGTTATTGTATCTTTCTGAGATTCTAATCAAATTTATTGAATTGCAACAAAAAAAAGCAACTGTTTGCAGTATCCCCCTCCCCCTTTCCAGGGGAAAGTCAAAAGACTGTCAGCAATGTTGTGTTCTTCTAACAAGAGCGCACTGGTACACATGTATGTGCAAGAGACTGCTGCTGAATTACTTGTTAATTGCTTATATGTCCTCTTGTTTTCAAGTTGGTTGCTTAAAATAAGACCTACTGAATAGTATAGCAAGGGGTTCTTGTTATCTGCTTGTCCTGTGAAATTCACAGTATTGTGGGATGTATCTGAGGCCCAAATACTGGGATTAAGAGTTGCTCTTGGGCTGGTATAAAGTAAATCAGGTTGCCTCCCACACACATTTCACTTCCAAGTTTAGGTTTGGGTAATTAAATCTGGGTCCTTCCACTCACAGTGGTCTAGAAACCATGCCAGGTGAGTACCCATAGCCCTACACACGTGGTACAGTGCACACTAGTGTGGCAGTGACAGTGATCATGGCATCCCCTCTACCTCTTCAGCAGACCTGCCCCTGTCATTGCTGGAGGAGGAGGAGGAGGGTGACATGATTGTGGTGACTAATGTCCATACCAATGATCTGCTGGATCCCCCTAACCAGGACAATACCTGGCCAATGCATGATAATGAGTCACTCAGTGTTGCATCACACTGAGTGGCACAGTCACAATGCCATCCACTAACCATACCTTCCCCCACAGATGTCTCCAATGCATATGCAGTGAGCAGTCAGCAAGAGGAAAAGGATAACAGCATCATGAGAGGGGGCAAGACATCCAAATTACAGGGCTCCCATTCACCAACTCCTATGCAGAGATCCCACACCTGTGCTAAGGCATCTGGCTTGGCTTCTAGTTAGGTGGTGCCCCACCTTCAAGATTGTTTAAACATACAAAGCCCTGCATGGGTTGTATCCTGGTTACTTCAAATACCTTCTAGCTTGGTATACTCCCAGCTGGTTGCTCTATTCTGCTGAGGAAATATTATTGGCTATCTGAGGTTTTGACTAAAACTGTGGTTACAGGGCATTCTGGGTGGTGGCCCCATCTATCTAGAACTCCATAACACGCCATCTGTGGAGTTCTCCCTAGGTGAAGGCATTTAAGAAATGATTAAAGTGTTATTTTTTTATGCTAGCCTTCGGTACTGATGAATGTTAGAAGAACTTGAACCAGAGATGTTTTTAGACTGTTCTTATGTATTTATTTATGTTATGTGTTCTGCTGTGTGATTTATTGTTAATGTTTTTATGTAGCACCCGGAGCCATAGGAATAGGACACTATAAATATTGTCTTGCCTTGCCATTAGGACGAGCATCACATCCACAGCTTTGTAAGTAATACTAAGATGACCATGAATGTGAAATCAGTTGTAGATGAAATTAATTAATAAAAAATAGCAGAGTGTTTTTCTCCTTTCCCCCCTCACAGTTTTATGCAATTGTCTTTACATCTATATAGTTAATGTAGATTGCCTTGAAATGCTGGCATCATTACTGCATTAATTTCACTATCTATAAATATTTTTATTTGTTGAATGAATACATTGTTATGTATGTTAGTCTTGCACAATCTACACACAGCACTTTTGTATTGTATGTACTTTATATGCCCTAATGATTCGTGGAGTTTTGTAGCCACATTTACTGATGTGTATACCTTTAAATTACTATGCTATTTACTTGTAAGATACTGACCAGTGTGTGTGGCATTACACTTTAAAAAAGTGCCCATATATTGGTGTGAAATGGTGGTGGATGGGGGTCTGTATGCTTGCTGTTGTATTTATCAATAATTCTGACAACAGTTAAAGGCAACTGCACAATTACCATGGTGTGGGGTGTTTCTTATTCAATGGCATACACAAGTGCCAGGCTCAATCGTTGGACTATGTCATAACAGTTAATTCTTTTTTTTAAATTAGACCTTAAAATAAGACTTATCTTCATTAAATATCTTAAAAAGTACAATCTTGAAATAAGACTTAATATTTTGGAAAAAGGTGTCATAGCTTAAAATATTCTTATTCTGTTATTCCAATGCTCCTTGCCACACTTCCTCCTGCTCTGCGTTGATCCTCACTTTCCACTGTATGTCTTTTTGCTTCTATGTGCTGAATTGCCAACCAGTGCAGGAGGTTAGCTTTATCATCAGGCAGACTGAAGTACCAGCTGAACTCACTGCAAAATATGCTTTCTGCATGTCTTCTTCCTTAAAGAGTCTCAGATGGATTGACAAGTTAACACCTGGTCTGTTCTTTTCATCCCCATCTTACATTTAGCAGTCAGCTGTGCCTCTCTCTCTGCAGTTTTCCCAAGGTTTCCACAATCCTAGGATGTTTCATCAGATTCTGATTTTGACCTTAGCACATATTCTTTGTAGTGATGAACATGAGGTGCCACAGCTTCTTTGTCCTGTGCCAGCATTGGTGCATGCATTAACATTGCACTTCTAACACTATCTGTGAGCTGGGGTAACAACTTAAGCACCTTGGATCTCAGCTTTATTGACATTGTTTTGTCCGCATCACCAAGGAAGAATGGCATCAGCTCATGTAAACAGTTCATTTATCTAGAGGGTTGCAGGCATCAGGTATATTCCCACATAACTGCATTACAGTTTCAAACAGCTAGGACCTACCAGCTAGAAAGGACCCCAGAAAAACACCAGGCTTTGCAACCTTGCAGCAATGGGGACCAACATCCTTAGGCATCCTGTGTGGCTCAGTACAGCCTTCCATGTTAGCTGCACCTGGAACAGACTAACTTCCAAGGCTCAAGGGAGCCCTTCTATAACCAACCAAGGGATGACCTGATCACTAGCCAATTGCCATAACCCACTAATTAGACACCCAAAGTACTTATGAACATACAGTATGAACAAAGAAACCAGCAGAATAAGGCCATTTGGTCTGTCTAGTCTGCTCAAATTGCAGGGTCCACAACTTAAGCTACTGACTCTGCCCCACTCAGCAATCCTCCCAACCTTTCCATTTGCCCCTCCCATGACCCTTACTCTACCCTTATGTCCAACCCAGCCTCTCTTGAAGCTGCCCACTGTCTTCAATGAGACCACCTCTTCTGGAAGTGCATTCCAACTGGCCACCACCCTCTCCATGAAGAAATGCTCTCTAACCATCCTCCTAAACCTCTCCAATCCAGCTTAAGATGGTGCCATCTTGGGATTTAGTTGTCACTTAGTTTATAGAGACCCCCCTATTCCACCCTATTTATTCCCTTCAAGTACTTAAAGGTTTCAATATTGTCCCCTCTGTCCCTCCTCTCCTCCAAGGAATACATTGTCAGGACCCCCAACCTTTCCTCGTATGCTTTACCCTGCTGATCCGCAGTCATCTTTGTTGCCCCTATTTGGACTGTCTCCAGCAGGCTAATGTCCTTTTAAGGTGTGGGCACCAGTACTGTACTTCATACTTACCCCAAAATGGCTCTTTAATGCCAGCCAGACACTACAAAGCCTTTAAATGGATGTCCAGTAACAAAACGCTACAAAATGCCTCATTTGAAAGTATTTACAGAAAAAATAAAAAGCAGCAGAGAGCCTTACATGGCTTTTCCACCACCACATGGCTGCAGGAAGAGCTGGTAGCATGGTTACCTAGGGAACAAGAAAGTATGGTACCTGGACCACTAAGGTTGCAGCTATGCTGCTCCTGCTCTCTCCCCCTGCATTTCTTTAGGAATTTTTGGGTTCCTATAGGAGGCCATTCACTGTATGGAAGACATTTATTTTTCCTTACCCCTGCCCCCATTCTTTATTTTAAACTGAGATACTCGTGGCTCTGGCCTGCTGATGCAGTTGGTGACCTTGATCTCTCCCATGGCTCTCCCTAGGCCTACAGCAATCAGCCCTACCAGCCCTGCTGGTGCCACAGCCACTGGTGCTGCAAAATAAGGGAAACACTACTGGGCAAAGCCCAGCAAGCTTAGGCAGCTTCTTATCTTTTTTGACTGCTGGCACTGCCTTCTCTAATGGCAATCTCACTCAAGAGCACTTTCAGCTAGGCATGGAGCACCCACTGATGTGGGCAGGTGGCCTGCCTGTATCTGCATCTCCCTTCTCTCGCTCCTTCCCTTGGACAGTGCCATGAAAGTGGCCACTGATCTCGGTGAGGGGAAGAGCACGTCCTGCAGCTTTTAGTCTTTGATGTACTTTACAGATAAGACAACGTTTAAATAGCAAGGAAAAATATGAGATGGACTGTTAGTGTCAGTAAAATAACATAATTTTCATTTCTACTTCTTATATGTAATACTACATTAGAGGGAAGCTCATGCTGTGGTTAGAAAACTGAAAATGCAGGGTTAGTAATCACTACTATTCACTGTTTTAAAACAGATTTCTTTTTAACAAATATACAGCATCTCCACACTAAAAAATGAAATGAATTATGGTTTACTAATGGTTTATGTAACAGATGCTTTGTGTTACTTGGTAGCCAAATGTGGTATAAAGCAAAGATGTAATACTTTAATGGGGATATTTAAGTTAGTTTACAGTTCTATATAGGAGATTCACACATATGATTAAGTAAGTTAATACAAATTATAAAACTGATAATATATCCACAGGACTACCACAGCCCAAGAAGAAGTGGTTGTGATAGCCATGAAAGTACAACTTTTTTGTATTCTAATTCAGTTTGGACTGGAGGGTAAAGTTTTTTCAGTTTGCAGATGACACCAAGATCTGCAACAGAGTAGATGATCCAGATGGGGTGGGTAGAATGAGAAGAGATCTGTATAAACTGGCAAAATGGTTGAAACAGTGGCAACAGGGGTTTAACGCAAAGAAGTGCAAGATCATGCACATAGGGAAGAGAAACCCTGAAGCCACCTATAGGCTGGGTGGGGAGTTGCTGGCAGTCACAAAGGAAGAAAGAGACTTGGGCATCATCATCACCGATGACCTGAAATCATCCAAGCAGACCACTAAAGCAATAGATAAGGCTAGGGGGATGTTAGGGTGTATTAGTAGGGGGTATCACAAATCAGAAGAGGGAGGAAATTATCCTTCTTTACAAGACACTGGTTAGGCCCCATCTGGAGAATTGTGTGCAGTACTGGAGGCCACACCTTCTCTAGGACATTAACCAAATTGAGGCAGTCCAGAGAAGGGCAACCAAAATGGTACAAGGACTGCATCAGAAAACATATGAGGACAGATTAACAGAGCTCAATATGTATACCCTAGAGCAAAGGTGGGAGAGAGATGATATGATCAAAACATTCAAACACCTTTAGGGCGTTAACAAGGTGAAAGAGTCTAACATGTTTCAATATTAGAAAAATAGCAGGACAAGAGGACACAGCATGAGATTAGAGGGAGACCAATTGAGGGGTAATGTGAGGAAGTTCTTTTTCGCAGAAAGGGTGGTAGATGCATGGAATGGCCTACATCAGGAAATGGTGGATATGAATACAGTGCAGGGCTTCAAACAGGCATGGATAACCATAAGGAGCAATAAAGATGAGTATGAATAGATAGGCCATTGACAAAGCTAAGATGATGGCACATTTATAAGGTAGAAAAGAAACGGCAGACTGGATTGGCCTTGCGGTCCTTATCTGCCATCAACTTCTATGTTTCTATGTTTTTACTCTGGCCTAGGTCAATCCTCCCCCCTGCAGGATAATGCTCACTTTTTCTAGGCTGCTTTACTGACAAATTACTTCAGACTGACTCACCAGCTACACTTACCACTGACCTACAGTAACCTACCTCAACATACTGTCTGAGATTTGCAGAGTCACATCTTCTCCAAAAGTGTGTACAGTATGTGCTACAGGTTTACACCACCTTGCTTTTGCTTTCTATGCCCTAAAATGTTGGAACTTCTTACCTTCTCATGCATGCAGCTCTCCTAATCACCTGCAGTTTTGTAGAACCCTAAAGGACTCCCTTCTCCTCTTTGGTCCTTGCTCCTGTCCCTGACTGACTATTTTGGCTGTTGGACCTAGTTATCTGTAATAATTTAATAACTGGGTCCCTGGGACACACCTGGAAAGGAGCCTCAACTCAGTGTGCCTTTTCCACTTACCAGTTTCCAAAAACTCAATCAAGCAATCAATCCATCAGTTACTAAATGAATACTATTGTTGCAATCTGTGGGACAAAACATGTTCTACACTGTACATTTACTTATTATAATGATCAACCTTCTTCCAGGGTTGGCTGATGTTACTATTGTGATTATGTTTACTGGTCACTGCCTTGTACTGTATTACTTTTTGTATTGTATTGACTTTGCTTCCCTGATTTGTATCTGTCACATTTACCATTGGATGCCCTAACTTGTTCTCTCTGCTATTATTAGGTATGTACAGTATGTATGTATTTGTCTGCCTGCCTGCTTGTCTTCCTGCCTGTCTGTGTATCTATCCATCTATCTGTCTGTCTGCCCACCTGTCTGTCTGCCTGCATACCTCTCTCTCTGTCTCTCTCTCTCTCACACACACATTGACACAAAAGGGAAAATGATCTATCTCTTTAGGAATAAACCAGGACAGAACTCAGTGGAGAGAGAATACTGAATATTCTTGCTGTATCTGTCACACTGACAAATAATGAAATTATAAGGAATACACTTTGACTTTCTTTCATTTGTCCAGTAGAAAAAAGAAACACAACAACCTAACTTGGCAAGATAAAAGGGATCCTAATGAGTTCAAACTGCAAAGCACTAGTGGAGATTTTCATTCCACTGAAATGATAACTTTTTAACACAGAAAAAATGAAGTCTCAACTGACTTGATTTATGCAGACTTTGCTATAGTCTCATTAAGATATAGAAGATTGGGCACTACATGTTGCCTTTTTCTGCCAACAATTAATGGATATTAGACCAGAATCTGGAAGCAGGGAGATAAAGGAGTACAGATCAGTGAATATATGTATGTAATGCATATTACATATTTATACTGGGTGAGTTTTCAGTACCCATGTGTGATATGACACAGAATGTTTGAATTACCAAGAGCAACACCGTGCCATTATAAAATTAGCATAGTGGAATTTAGCGACAGAAGCTGCCATGCAGTGACTCCTAACAAGTTTTAATTTTAATAAAGTGCTCTAGCTTTGCAAATTCTTTTTCTTTGTTTTTGCTCTGTGGTGCTGCTGGGAAAAATTACTCTTGTGTGCTTTGAAGTGTGACTGCTACTGTTCATACTTTTCTTGTCTCTGTTTACTAGAGAAAGTGACTTATAGTACTTTCAGGCTCACATCAGTGTGCTTTATTTATTAACTAGGAACTGTTAAAAAGTTAGTAGTTATAATAACAGTGGGAAATGAACCAGGTTGGGATTTAATGTTACAGATACAGACTGAGTTTTTGGATCATGGCAAGAGTGCTACTGTTTATGGGAAAGTTACTCTGGGAGGAGTGGAAAAACTGGAGGGTGGATAATTATGAATGACTTTAGCTCCATTGAACCAGCACTTGTATAGCTGGAACCTGGCCATGGCATTCTGTGAGGAAGCTAAGAGTAGTACCACAGCTAACCGCAAATGATGGGTGATTCTCTGTTTATTAGTGACAGGGAATGATATGATGATGATGAGATAATGGTTGATAAAAAGGAACTGGTAGAAACAGGGAAAATCCTTTCTTTAGTTATTAATGAAAACATGCTTTGGGCATACAACTAATATATTAATATGGTAAATCATTTAGTTGTCTTGTAGGAGATTTAGTGATAGGTTATGTCAGCAGCATAGTAACAGCATTCTGTGGTATTACTTGCATTTCGATTTGTTTGCGACTGACCAACTGCCAAAAACAGTGGCAGAAGTGTGACTTACAAATGATTACTTAACTAGGCTCAGTGGTCCTGCCATATTATTGGGGGCACAATTTGTGTTAATTGTGAGCTATCTTCCCTTGTCTTCCATTGCCTATCCTCCCTTGTCTCCCATTGCCTACCCCCCCTTAGCACTTACCCCTCCCTCCCCTTGTTTGTCTGCCACGGTTACCAACACCTTGTATTTTTTGGTGTTCTTTGAAATTATTTTACTATGTATTATGTTTGTGGTACCCAATTTATTAAAATGGACTGCTGTTATATCTTGCTTCATCACTTTTGACATCATTGTGTAAACTGGCCTTCCATGTTCTATGTACAATGTTTTTGTTTTTGCTTCTGTGCCACTGTCTTGGCTTGGGTCTTGCCTGAAAACGGTTTCTGGGATCAGCATACTTACCTGGTCATCAAAGTCATAAATAAATAAAAAAAAACAACTATGTAGTAAAGTTGGCATGATGTTGTAAAATGTGACTACCTAAGAACACTAGACTAGGCACAGAACAGAAATCTGTGACTGAGACTGAATGCAGCATCTAACCAAGGTATATGTCTGACTTTGGCTATAGCCAGTGCCCTTTTGTATCCTTGAAAGAAAAAAAATTATAACCTCATTTGCATTATTTAGCCCAAGGTGAATAAGTAGGTCAGTTTAAGATGGTGTTGAATCAAATTAATCAATGTAATGTTTCTACTTGAAAATGTATTCATAATTTATATGTAATTCTGCACATATGACTAAAGATTCAGAGAATATAATATTTTTCACATTTATGAAACTTTTATCAAGCAATCACTATACTCTGCACACTGCAGGATTGACTATTTTACCATATAACAGTTAGTTTTTTTATATGACCCTGAGGTTTGGATTAAAACCTTAGGAACTCTTACACCTAGGTTTTAGGCCCAGTTTCAGAAGCATTTAAACCAGTTAGCATAGCCAAGTACATGACAGCATGATTGCTGGGGTAAGCATTTTAGGGCATCCACTGTCAGTCATACAAGAGTTCACAAAAGCAGTAAAGTTAATGAATTTTGCCAGTTTTATGGCCTGCTTTAGTATCCCTATACTTTAAAATGTCAGATGTGATCAGTTCCATTCAGACTAAAAGTGAATGGTGAATTTTCATAAGCATTTGCAATTTACAGCTACTGTGTTATATATCTAGTTGGTGTTTGGGAATGCCAGCATTGTCAGGGATTAGTCAGATCACCCTTATCTAATATAACTGGGCTGGCAGTATAGCCTAGAGGTTAGTGTAATGAGCTATGAATGAACTTGGTACACTCAGCAGACCTGGGTTTGTTTCCAACAACCTTTACTTGCATACTGTGTGTCACTTAACCTCCCAGTGCTCCCAGAGCACCCTGAAAACAGGCAAGTGTGCCTAGTGGCCTTATCCAGTTACCAAAGACTAAAGTAAAATAAATAAAATGATTGTTCTCTGTGTGAAGTGTGGATTCTCTGAGTGAGTGAGGAGGACAGGGATAAACACCTGGCCACACTGAAAAAAAACATTTACTGGCAGGGGCATTCCTCCGAAGAAATTAACAGAGCGGTGGAACATGCTATGCAGATGCCAAGAAAACAACTGCTACAATATAGCAAAAGACTGTTACTACTAGAATACCCTTGGTTGTCACATACAACCCTGATCTGGTGCCCCTACATAAATTATTAAATATTTCCAACCAATATTCAATGAGGATGACACCTTGAAATGTATCTTCCAAGAACTACCTCTACTGTTTTACAACCACCTAACTTGTCTAACCTGATTGTCAGGACTCAGGAGCAAACTGATATCTGACCATAACAACAGAACACAAGGTGGCACAAGACCCTGTAAGCATTCTAGATGTAAGACATGTGAACATATTTCTACTTCAAATGTTATCAACACCCCCCAAAACAAACAATTTAACACACAGGGGAATTATACATGTGCATCTCGGAACATTGTTTATTACATTCAGTGCAAGAACTGTCCACAAACAGGTTATGTGGGGGAGACTGGACAACCTCTTGAAACACAAAGGAACTCTCTCAGACATGGAGAAGACTGAAAAACCAATGGGACAACATTTCTCTCAGTCCAATCACTCCATTTCTGACTCTTTGTCCTGGTTTCAGAGGGCATTTCAGAAATACACAACAGAGACGAGCATTTGAGATCAAACTTATTTTCCTTCTGCTTGAGGTGCAGGATGTCATGAATGGAGACACATGTTTCATGTCCCATTACATTATTTAAAGTACTCCTTCTCTCTCTTGTTTCTGACACAACACATGGATAGATATTTGTTTTACATGTTCCTAAAATGCTTGTATAGAAAGTGGATCTCTTTAACCCATAGAACTGTATATTATAGGTTTGTTTTTAAGTAGTGGGTGGTGATGACATGGGTTTTAGACTCACATATGCAGAACTACTAATGTAAGTACTCAGGACACACACACACACACACACATACACATGCACACACACACAGTCTTCAGTTTCTCTTTGGTAAGACATTAAACATCAGATAATTTATGGACCTCCTTTTACATAACATTTCTTCTGTGACATTTGATCTATACAGAACTAAAGTTTTAAAGGATATTTTATCATCTCTGGTTATGTTCTTAACTAATTACCTCATTAATATGTCACATTCATGTGTAAAACAAAGGAGGCAGTATTGCGCAAGGGTTTAAGACTCTGAGCTGCAAACCTGGAGACCTGGGTTTGAATCCCACAGAGCCAATTGCACACTGTGTGACCCTAAGCAAGTCACTTAACATCCTTGTACACCCAGGTTGCACCTGTAAACAAGTTTGCAGCATAGTGTGTCTCTCCTGGTAAAAAAAAAAATATTTAAGCTCTGGGTATTTTATAGTGAGCTTTTAAGAAACCTGACATTTTCTTTCTGAAAAGGACCTTGTAGGTATGAAAGTTTAAAGTTTTTCTGTACAACTCTGTTGGTCCAGTAAAAGGTCTCAGATCACCTATTATGTGCCTCTTGTTGTACAAGGACCAATACAGCAACAAACAATTTTTTTTGACATCATGGAAGATATCACAATTCACTGTCTCATAGGGCAGCTTCATAACATCAGGAAGAAAGAAGCTCAGCTGGATAGTGACATCTACTTCTTAACCCAGTGCAAAAAAATGAAATATTGTCCCTGAGGGCCTTACCATCCACAATCCATTAAGAATCACTTATAATTCAGATTATGCTGAACAGCTCTGCAGGAGGACCTCTGAGAAACTGAGAAATCACCTCATTCACAGGACATACTCTAAGAAAGTTCTTTTTAAAAAGAGGTTGAGAGGATTCTGCTACACTGGAGGGAAGGACTGTTAGGCTGAAACCAGAACTCCTGAAAGAGATCCACATGAACTACCTGACAACTTTAAAGAGAGCCATATTCAGTAAGAACAAGAAGCTGAGTACCCTCCAACAAGTCACACATCACAACAACAGCTAAGAAAACAATAATAACACAGAGCAACAAAGCAATGCTGCTGAACATCTCGCTGTCATTAATTTGTCCAGCCACACACCAACAATGGGGGCGTTAACTGCACTTTCTAAGGGACTCACATTCTGCCCAACAAAACAGCTCGACAGAATACAGTTTTGTGGAGAACCAGAATAATACTTCCATAGACTGAGACTTAAAGAATTTTTTCAAAATAAAGAAGATATCCCAGACATCAACAGTTCACTGGAAAAGAAAAATAATGCATTTGATTTTATCCCCCAACTGGGTGCAATACTAAACTGGACACTTACATTCAGTGTTTTTGCCAGAGAGTCAATTGCCAGATTTTTAACAAGCAAAAAGACATCTGCTTTAACCTCTCTCCATTAGAATGGAGAGCAAAACAATCACTGAAATCTAACCACAACATTTTTATAAAAAAAGCTGATAAAGGTTCTCCAGTGGTGATCTTAAACTGGGATGATTACGTCAATGGGACTAAAAGACAGTTAATAGATCATACCTACTATTGGTAACTAGCTAGTGACCCAACTGTGCAATACACCAGGGAACTATGAGACATAATCAGATAATTTCCTAAGCATGTCCAAGACAAAATAATTAATCTCATCCCTGATGAACCTATGTCAGGGATAGAAACATAGAAGATGATAGCAGAAGGAGACCACCAGGTCCATCTAGTTTGCCCATTATCTTTTAGCCTAGCTTTCTAACTGTCCTTATGTTTCAGGCTCCCTTGTATCTGTCCCAAGCATTCTTGAAACCTACCACTGTGCTTGCCCCACCACCTCTGCAGGCAGGCTGTTCCATGCATCCACCACTCTTTCTGTGAAGAAAAACTTCCTGGTGTTGGTGGTGAACTGCCCTCCATGCAGCCTTAGATCATGTCCTCTGGTTCTGCTTCCCTTCTTAAACTGCTAGAGATCATCTATCTGCATCTGATTTATGCCTTTTATGTACTTGAATGTTTCAATCATGTCAGCCCCTCTCTCTTCTCTGTTCCAGGGAATACGTGTTCAGTTCTTTCAGTCTATCCATGTAGGACATCTTGTGCAGTTCCTGAATCATTTTTGTTGCCCTTCTCTGCACTTTTTGAATAGTGCCTCCATTAACTTCATTCGACATGCTCCCCAAGATCCATAAACCTGGGAATCCAGGGACACCTATAATATCTGGGAATGATATCCTGACAGAGGGTATCTGTGGCTTCATAGAAACCATTTTAAAACCACTTGTCATGGAAAGGGGCAGTTTTATTCAGGACACTATCCACTTCTTGCATAAACTGTCTGTCTTTAGGGACATACCACCTAATACCATATTAGCCACAATGGATAACCTCCCCTGTACATCAATATTCCACATACTGATGGCATTTCAGCCTGTCTTAATTACCTACAAGAGATAGGACAGCACTATGACATGCACCCAAAATTCATTGCAAAACTTATTGAATTTATTCTAACCCACAACACCTTCAGTTTTAATGATACACATTCTGTTCAAATGATGGGAACAGCAATGAGCACCAGGATGGCACCACAGTATGGCAAATGTTTAATGGCAAATTTGGAGGAGGATTTCCTAAAACAATGTACACACAAACCACTTGCTTATTTCCATTATATTGATGATTTATTTATAATTTGGACAGAGGTTACCTGCACACTCAATTAATTTCATCAGGAAATTAACTACTTCCACCATCCATTAAACTTTCCCTGGGGTGCTCTGACACCAGTGTCAATTTCCTGGACACCACAGTTACCATCAAAGATGGATCCTTACAGACCTGCATTTACAGGAAACTGACAGACAGACAAAGGTGCTTACTGTACATAGAAATGGCAATCACTATAGGCACACCAAAAATCTGTAATGTACAGTCAGCACTTAATACCACTGTATCTACTGTATATGAGAGAGTAGGATAGGGATAAGCACCTGACCACACTAAAAAAACTTTTATTGGGCAGGGTAATCCTCTAGAGAAATTGACAAAGCAGTGGAATGTGCTATGCACATACCAAATGAACAACTACTACAATGTAAAGAAAAGACTACCACCACAGAATACCCTTGGTTGTCACATACAACCCTGATCTGGTGCCCATACATAAAATTATTAATGATCTTCAGCCAATATTCAGTGAGGATGACACCTTGAAATGTATCTTCCAAGAACTACCTCTACTGTCTTTCAAACAACCACCTAACTTATCTAACCTGATTGCCAGGAACAAACTTATACTGACAAAACAACAGAACACTAGGTGTCACGAGACCCTGTAGTCATTCTAGACATGTGGCATATTTCCACTTCATATTTTATCAACACCCCCCCAAAACAAACAATTCAACTTACAGGGGAATTATACATGTGCATCTTGGAAAGTTGTTTATTACATTCAGTGCAAGAAATATCCACACACAGGTTATGTGGGGGAGACTGGACAATCTCTTTGAACACTAATGAACTCACATAGACATGACATTAAAATGAAGAAGACTGAAAAAACAGTAGTACAACATTTCTTTCAGTCCGATCACTCCATCTCTGACTTCTATGTCCTGGTTCTCAGAAGGCATTTCAGAAATACACAACAGAGATGAGCATTTAAGATAAAACTTATTTTCCTTATGAATATGATGCAGGATGGCATGAATGTAGACACATGTTTCATGTCCCATTAAAGTATTTAAAGTACTCCTGCTCTCTCTTGTTTCAGGTACAACACATGGACAGATATTTGTATTACATGTTTCTAAAATGCCAATATATGTAAAATGGTTATCTTTAACCTATATAACTGTACATTACAGATTTGTTTTAACTAGTGGGTAGTGATGGGTTTATGTGATAAGGGTGATTCAGAAAAGAGCCTACCACAATAGTGACTACAATATCACTGAAAGGAAAATGGTGATATCAATTACACTGACTGCCACAAACACCAATCAATGCTTACTCTGTCCTCAGGGAGGGGGGGCAAGATAGATTACACCACCCAAACTAATTATAAACAACTCTGAGGGGAGATGGACACAGGGGAAAGGGGAACACTCAGGAGGGGGCTACTCAGGGGGGTAACCTGTGGGCAGGAGGGAAATGCTAAACGGGACTTAGAAAAAAAATGAACTACTCACTTAAACCCGAACCCAGGTCCACCGACTTCCAGGGCCATGACCTAACCCACTACACCAGACAGTCGGCTGGGAACTGCCTGGCCAAACACAGTCCTATAACATTACACAGCAAGTGTACCTCACTGCTACACTCACTATATACTAATCTTTGCTATTTTTCAACAGTCGGTATTCCTACCAGCAGTCAAACTGAGTTGCTCAAATTGAGTCGCTCAACTTGACTCGCCCATGTTACGTGATACCAGTGGGGTTTACATGGGCTTTAGACTCACATATACAGAATTGCTACTGTAAGTACTTAGGACACATACACATGCATGCGCGCGCACACACACACACACACACACACACACACACACACACACACACACACTCACAAAGTCTTCAGTTTCTCTTTGGTAAGACATTAAACATCTACTTAACATTTCTTCTGTGACATTTAACCTACACAGAACTAGAGTTTTAAAGGATGTTTTCTCATCTCTGGTTGTGTCCGTATCTAATTACTTCATTAACCTGTCACATTCATGTGTAAAATGATAAAGCTCGGGTAATTTAAAGTGAGCTCTTAAGAAACCTGCCATTTTGTTTTTGAAGAAGGACCTTGTAAGTTCAAAAGCTTAACGCTTTTCTGTAAATCTCTGTTAGTCCATAAAAGGTATCGAAACACCTATTTTGTGCATCTTGTTGTACAAGGACCAATATGCCAGCTAACAATTTTTACATGGTTGTTGTATGGAAAGAGGAGAATGATGGGGCTGTACAAACTGTTCTAAAAAGACTTGATCCCACCTAAACTGGGCAAATAAATCTAACAAAAGCCTTAACATTGTGATGAGCTTCGGACTCCTCACATGTGGAAATGCATGAGCAGTTAAAAGTAAAGTCCAGAAGGGCAAAGAAGCAGAGAGGATAAGGACAAAGTCATAATCACAACTGAAGAGAAAAATGGGCACCGTAAAAACAAAAGGGATGAGCCTAAAACATAAACAAATATCCTAGAAAATTACCAGTCTTGCAAGGATTGTTGTATGCAAACTTTGTCTTTAGCCTCTCCCCAAAACCTGACCTCCAGGTAGGCAGGTATGGTTCCACCTATGGAGTGGGAGTGTGCCCTGGCACCACCTTCAGGGAAGAACCTTTTGGGCTACTGACAGGATGGTGGCATCCATCTGGGGGAGGAGAGTGAGGTGTAAAAAAGAACTATAAAAAAGGGCTCCCCTCCCTTTATTCTTCTGGCCTAAGATTTCACTTCACCCAGAGACTGCAGATTCCAAAGGCTCCAGAAGCTCCCAACACAGAAGGGACAAGAGTTCCAAGGTTATTTCAATAAATTGGTTAGTGCTCCTTGCATTCTCATCCTCTGTAATGTGTTAGCTCTAACCTTACCTGGCTGGGGCACTGGCCTGGGCAACAATTGTTGCAGGTGTAGCTTAGGGATTGATATATTTGTACAGGGAGGGGAACCAGGCCTGATTTCCAGAAACTGTCTAACTGGTTGGATACAATGTGGGTCATTTTTAGATTTGTCAAGCATTTGTAGATGTGCACCTTACTCAAGCTAGTACATGATACCAGAAGACCAAGTGTGTTCTTTTTTTATTTTAAAACAACACTTCCATGTGGCAAAATCTTTCCTGCTTTCCCTTCCTTCTCCCACATAGTAGTTTACCTGGTGGCTGGAGGGCTCCTTTGGCAGGCTGACCACCTGGTTGGGAAGCATCCATGCTTCTGCTTCTGGGACTGCCATGGCAAACTGGGCACCACAAGGTTCAGGTGGAGGCCAGTGGATGTGGTATTACTTCTCCTCCTGCATGGTGCTACATTCTCTTGATGGGAAACTGACCACCCCAGCACCAAAACTGGTTCAATGGCACACATGATTGAGTGCCCTGGCATTATCCACTGGATACAGTAGTGTTTTTTTTCACTGGGTCAGTATGGCTGCCACCACATGGTATGGTGAGAGATCAGTGTGTTGGTGGAGCTTAGATCCCCGGGAAGCAGCACTGGTGTTCCCCAGTAATTTCCCACTTAAGCAGTCACAGTCTATTCATAATGTAAAAAAAAAATTAATATGTAAATATATACAGTATAAATTTCTGTTTAGGCAGGAGTTTTAAAAGGGAGTTCAGGAGATGGAAAACATGTATTGTGACTCAGTAGACTCAGTAGACCGCCATTCAGAATGGGAGAGCAAGGCGAGCAAATGGGCCATGGCCCCCCACTTCAGCCTGATGTCCAGAGTGAATAAGCTGCAAGAAAGCTTTTGTGAATAATACTTAGTTTCTCTGGATTGCAAAGCCTACAACTAGAATAATGACATGATGATTATTAGATGTTTTTGTTAAATGATTAGCCACTGCTGTGCAGTTTGAATCATAAATTGTAGTGAGAATGGAATAATGTGACCTACTGGTAATTGAACACAGGCCCCCAGAATACCATCCCAGTGCTATGCAATTTGTGATCTAAAGTGCTCAGCAGTGGCTATACTGCACCAAAAAACATCTAATTGTCAAGTCAATTGTTCCTAGTTGCAGGATTTACAATACCAGAGAAAGATGTGCTTCTGGGAAGAGTCAGATCCAACCATGTGAGCCTATAACTCAGTGGTTAGAGCACTAAGACAGTAGTCTGAGGGCTTGGGTTCAATTCCCAGTAAGTCATATATTCTTTTCTCACTACAGCTTGTGATCTAAATTGCTTATCAGTGGCTAATACTGCACTAAAAAATGCCTAATTCATGTCACTTGTTACAAGTTGCAGGATTTGCAATACCAGAGAAAGAAGTGTGTCTGGAAAGAGTCAGATCCAACCATGGGCACATTATTTCGTTCTCACTACAGCTTTCAGATCTAAATTGCTTCACAATGGCTAATAATGCATTGAAAACATCTAATTGTCGTGAATAATACTTGCCAAATTAAAAAGCATTCTCAGGAGAGCAACACTGGCTGCAGTTTATTATTTTCCCAGTCAGACAATATCCTGCTGGGGATAGACTTAGTCTGCAGAATCTGGAGTTATACTGGTATGCCAGTTTGTCCCCCCTTTAGATACTCTGAGCAGGGTTTTGAAAAGCCCTAGATCACCGCAAGCTACCATGTACTGACATTATGGAGCATGGGACTTGTGATGATCTAACGGGGATTTCCTATCCCATGGGGAAATTGCTGCAAGTTAGACCAACTTTTTCAGGTCTAACTTGCAGCAATCCTGGGGGCTGTTTTCACAGAGCTTGCACCAAATATTTGGTGCAATCAACCATACAGTAAATCATGGAAACTGTTGCAACTGTGCCCAAGATTGTAAAATTGGGTGCAGTTGTCATGAAGGGTGTGGCACACTGTCAGAACCTAGTGCCATGATGCAGGGCTGGATGCAATCCCTGTGCCAGGCTTTGAATATCCTGCCTCTGCCTTATTGATATGATACCCATCATAATCTAGTGCTGCAGCTCTGTGAGTTGAAGTCAGTTGGCCAGCTGGGTGGTCTTCCCCAGTTTATTTTGTTGTATTTCACTGCGATTGGGTGATGAGCCAGATAGCACCCAGGGGCAAGTGAGAGATGGCCATGTATTGGCCCCATAGTTAGGGCCTTTGTGGTCTGTTTAATTCATTACTGTAAGTTTCCAAGTAAGCCAGCAAGCTCTAATTAAATACTGTCTAGGCACCCTTGTTTTCTTGTTTTACCTAGTGGGCACCCAGGTAACTCTAATTTTTGGGTACCTGTTTTGGAGCATGGCAGGGCACCTATTTAATTGATTTCTTGTCACAGAATTAAAATCCTGTTTGATTCTGCTTTGGGAACAATTTATGCTACCTACTTATTATGGTGTTATGTATACTTCATGATCTACTCTGGTTTACATTTTATTTCTGCCCTCTGGCATATCCCACATCAGCCTATGCTGTTTTGTCAGTAAGGAGTGTGGGAGGTGATGGAGCACTGAGAGATGGCACAAGAGGAGCTCACATCAGGCCACGTGGCCTGGTGTTTACAGAGCCACCAGCAGTCTGGCCTCCTTCAGAGGTGTTTACAATGTGGCCATGTGGTGTGCCATCATTCCTCTCCACACAGCCTAGGTTAGTATAAGGAGAGGTGCAGGCACAGAAACCATATATTAATAAAAACACAAAAGGAACAGTAAATGACAATGGAAGCAAATTCTAAGTGTTGCTGCCTCAGATTGGATCCTTTGAAGTGATGTGCAGGTGGGTCAAACTAGTTGGTCAAAATGTGTAGCTCCCCATGGTTGTTGGTTAGGCATGAGAACAGGCAGGCTAGGTAGGTAGAAACTGAGGAAGACAATAAGAATTCAAAGAAATAAACAGATGAACACAATGGGAGAGAGTCAGAAGGCTTTGGGTAGAATTCTACCGAGCTACCATGCTTTCAGTGCTGACAATTTCCTTAGCTTGATTAAGGATCCTGAGGACTCTAGCTGTACCAACCAGTGTCCTGAATAAATTACACAAAGCAAGGTGGACTCTGCCTTTCTAGAATATCCTGCTTCATCCCAGAACATGCAACTGCCTTGGTGCATGCTCAGGAAGCCATTTTGACTTTCTAGAATATGGATAGATGTGTCCTTCAATTTGCTGCCAGTAAGGTGTATGAGCTTAAAAGGTGGGCCCTAGTGGTTTGCAACTTAAGAACTATAATTGTAAGTCATATATCAACATTTTAATAAGCAGTCTATAATGTTTATATATACAAAGGTTGGCACTGCACACAATGTTTCTTAATAATTACTTTTGATTTAATTTTGATCTCAAATTCGACATAATTGTTTTATGTCTCCCTCTTAAAATCATGACAGGTGACATTTATAGAGTACTGGCCAAAACATAATTTCACACCACAAGTGCAAAAACATGTTTTGACTAAATTTTAAAATAAGACTTGTCAAATTCATGAGGTGCTGTGAAGAAATGGCTATGCTGAAAGTTTGGGGTCAAAATATTGAAAATTACCGATGTTATGAGTGAGCATGGACATTTTTTAACTTACATTGATAACTTTGTCATTTTTATGTTTGCTTGCATGCATGTGCAAGAAACATAGTGCCATCATCTGAGTTTTTGTAGGTGTGGTACCCGTCTTCCAATGCAGTCAGTGTGTTTGCAGGCATGGCCACAGTTCACCAATGAATGCTGCAGCTGTCTATGACAGGAGTTAAAAGTGCAGTGCCGTATAGTTGAAAGGCAGATCTCCGCATCAGTGAGCAGCGAGAAGCTACTGCCTGCACATGCATTCCCCCTTCCCCACACACACACACGCACGCATGCATATTGTGTGGCAATGCGCTTCCCCCACACACTGTATGGCCGACGGGGGTGCCTATTCCCCCGTCGGCTCCAATGTTCCCCCCAACAGATAACTGGGTGCTACACTGGGAGCCCACTCCAGCATGGCAACAGTCCGTGATGGCCCGACGGGGTGCCCAATCATCCATCAGCTCCACTGCTTCCACCCCAAACAGCCTT
Organism: Neoceratodus forsteri; assembly: GCA_016271365.2. Lineage (NCBI taxonomy): Eukaryota > Metazoa > Chordata > Ceratodontiformes > Ceratodontidae > Neoceratodus > Neoceratodus forsteri. The sequence goes on from CM057453.1 coordinate 85,715,111, forward strand.
CCAGCTGCCACACTGGGAGCCCACCCCAGTGTGGCACAAGTCCCACGTCGTCCAAGAAAAAAAAAGAAACCTGAAAGAGAAAACCTTCCCTTGCTGGCTGTCCTGAATCCCGCTCCCCCCACCTGCACCCACCCTTTGTGCACCCTGCCTCCCCACACCTCCCCTTATCCCATACTTACCTCCAGAGTCTGGCGCGATGATCTTCGGTGGACCGGGAACATGTCTGCATTCTTCAAAGCTGACCACGAACTGAGGAAATGTTGGTAAGCTGTATAATGTAATAAACATGGTTTTTTTAAATGTTGATGCATATCTCAGGCATTTTGGGGAATTTTTTCACCAAATGTTCAACATGGGGTTTTTGGGACCCCACCTCATGAATTCTGTCACTGTCATTTTGTTAATCGGCCCCGAAAGGTGATTTCGCAGTCACAGCGTGGAACCACCTTTTGGGACTGATTTACGATATGACAGCATCACAGTTCATGAGGTAGGCCCCCCAAATTCCTATGTTGAAAATTTGGTGAATAAATTCCCCAAAATGACTGTTTTATGAGCATGCATTGCGCTGTTCCTATGCATGCTCCTAAGTTCGTGAATTTTCACTTTTTTCACTCTAGATTTTCAACATTGCCATTTTACTACACCTCCTTATGAGCAGTACAGCTGTCATTTTTCACATCTCACCCAAAATGTGTTTCCGCACATGTAGTGCACAATGGCGCAGTCGGTGTGTGAAATCAATGTTTGGGACAGATTAAGAAAATCACAGTGACACTGTTCATGAGCAGAGGTGTTAAAATGGCTATGTTAAAAATTTGGTGAAAAAATTCCAAAGTGACTGTTTTACAAGCATGTGTTGTGCTGTTCCTACGCACACTCGTAAGTTTGTGAATTTTCACTATTTTCACTCCAGATTTTCAACATTGCCATTTTACCACATCTCCTTATGAGCAGTACAGCTGTCATTTTTCACATCTCACCCAAAATGTGTTTCCACTCAATGTAGTGCACAATGGCTCAGTCGGTGTGTGAAATCAATGTTCGGGACAGATTAAGAAAATCACAGTGACACTGTTCATGAGCAGAGGTGTTACAATGGCTATGTTAAAAATTTGGTGAAGAAAGTCCATAAAATTACTGTTTTACGAGCGACCATTGCGCAGTTTCCACGCACCCTTGTAAGTTCATGGATTTCTAATATTTTCTGTCCAGATCAGCACCACTCCCATTTTTCCACACTTCCTTATGAACAGTGCAGCTGTCATTTTTCACACCATGGCCGAAATGTATTTTCGCACTTCCAGTGCAGAAATGCATGGTCACTGTGGGAAATCACTGTTTGGGACAGATTAAGAAAATCACAGTGACACTGTTCATGAACAGAGGTTCCAAAATGCCTGTGTTGATAATCTGCTGTAAAAAAAAAAAAAACTAATTGCATTATGGTTGTGTGTTGCGCAGTTTTTACACATGCTCATGACTTCACCAGTTTTTTAACATTTTCACTGCAGATTTTCAACTTTGCCATTTTTTCCACCTCCCCATGAACAGTACAGCTATCATTTTTCACATCCTGTTCGAAATGTGTTTTTGCACCTGTGGTGCCAAATGGTGTAGTCACTGTGCAAACTCAGCTCTCGGCTAATGAACTGATATTGCCACTGTTCATAAGGTGAGGGTCACAAAAAACCCATGTTGAAAATTTGGAGTGAAAATGCCAATGAACGCTTGAGACATTAGGGTTTCTGACCATAATGCCCCACCCTGTAGAGATTGACAGGCATCAGGGGTATGACTTTGGTTTCTTGCCTATAATACTCATACCATTCCACACCCTACAGCCAGTGAGAGGCATCGAGGTGTGCCTTGGAATCTTCAGCCCCAAAGTTCACCCCATTCTCCTATACAGCACCCATCTCACCATATTTCCTGATGGAATGGGGTGAGCATAAGGGCCAAAGACCACAAGGCACACCGTGACATTTGTCGGTGTCTGTAGGGCACGGTGTGGTGAAATGGAGTGGCCATTATGCCTGATAACCCAAAGGCACACCCCAAATGCCAATGGGTGTTGGCCATAGTGCTCATGCCATTTCACCTCTCCTTATCCTGCAGACACCGACAAGCGGCGTGGTGTGCATTAGGGTCTTTCAGGCTTACGCCACCCTAGGGGTGAAATGGCATGATACTATGGCCAACACCCAAAGGACACCCCAATGCCTGGCAGTCTCTGCAGGGTGGTGGTGGGGTTGACTTCAGTTCAATACTTCACTGCCATTCCTATTATGCAGCTCTCTAACTCCTATACTACCAATGCCAATGCCAGCAAGCAAACATTTGTCATTGACAAATGCTTGTTTTTAATATTTTGACCCATATTTGGAGAACAAAATCTTTTTACAATCTCATGTCATAAACCCAGTAGATGGACATTTTCAAATCCCATCCAAAAGGTGATTTAATAGACTGAATGCAAAATCACCTTTCAGCCCAGATTTGAAAATATGCACTTGCCTTGTTCATGAGGTGGGGTCCCATTCCAAAAAGGCCATATTGGCATTTGGTGGAAAAATATTCCAAATTAGCAAAGTTATGAGTGAATGTTAAAACATATCAATGTTCACTTATAACTTGGTCATTTTACCATATTTTTTCACCAAATTTTCAACATAGTCTTCTTATGGTCCCACCTCATTATCCGGGAAGGTGAAGCTTCTCAACCCCTGCCTTATAACTATGGAACTAACTAAGAATTTTTGCACAAAACCTCTGAAAAGCAGTACCTTGGAACAGACTCCATGATCCATGAAAGTTTTTGAAAAATTCTATGCCATAGGCTAGAGCAAAAAAAGCTTGTAAGAAAAGCCTAAAAATATAATTTTTTTCTATAAATGCAACACATCTGGATCTCAGAAACTGGTTAAGTGACCGTTAGATACATGTCAAATTTGGGTAATTTTGCTGAACACTGCCAGAGTTATTATAGGCAAAATTAGGGTTTAACATTGAACACTGTATTAAACCCTAACTGAAGTGGGGCTACCGTGCTAGTATACTATATCTATCTATAAGCGCCACTATAGTTAGGTTGAGCAGACTTTTCTGTTAAACCCCAAATTATAAACTTTAATAACTTCAACTGTTCAATGGATTTGCACAAACTTTTTGTGCATGGTCTCCTGGGGTAGATTACTTGATGTATATAATCTGAGCTGAACATAGTGAAAACATTTAAAAACCCAGTTTTTGCATTTTTATGTCATCATTCTGCTCCCAGATGATTTGGAATATTGGTCTGAAATTTTCAGGGTAAAATGGGCTTGTCCTAGAGGCGTGCCTTTCACTGGGTTTGGTGAAAAATATTAATACATTCCAAAGTTATTACATTTTAAAATGTCAGTTTCTGAACATGCTCAGTATAGTCTTTTTGATAGCTTTCTGAAATGAAAAAATAATTGGGTCTGAATTAAAAAGGATACATTTTCATTCAGGCTAATCCTTTTTTGTGAGGAAAAAATCTTTTTTCGTTTGCTGCCATCTTGTTTTCCATTCTTTTTGAGAAAAAAATTCAGAAGCCACAACATTGACATGCTATACATAAAGTAAGACCCATGTCTTGCTCATCAGGACTCTATTAGGTGGATTCTGCAGTTATCTGTTGGAAAAATTACTCCAGAATTTTTTTATCATTTTAAATAATTTCTCGTCATTTGCCAATGCGTTTTTCATGGCTCATTTTTCACTCAAATTAAAAAGGATCCCTTGTCATGAAAAAGGATTTTGGACTTAGTGTTTTTTCTGAGTCTCTTTTCATAACAACTGATACTTTTTCATTTAAAAGTTTAATTTAAATGAAAAAGGATGTATTGTCTCAGGAAAGGATTTGGGACTTAGGTTTTCAATTATTTCTGTTTTGTTTGAGGAGTCCGTTTTCATTTGATACAGCGAAGGATTCCTTCAAATGAAAAAAAAAAAACATTTCCAATCTGTTCCCTTAATTTTATTGTCTTTCCCTGGTGTCTAGTGGGACCCTCCACCCTGCCATTGCTGTCTCCCTAATTGTTAGAATTTTCCCTGAGGCCAGATGTTCAGAGATGCACCAATGGCCAGCGCAAGTCCAGTGCAGTGCAAATCTGATGCACCATGGTGCAACGAGTGCCATATACAGAGGTTGCGCATGCTGATATGCGCCAGCACAACATGGTTGAATATAGCACACATGTGCCACGGCACAACCAGATGTGCACCATGGCACAACCAGATGTGTGCCATGGTGCAACCAGACTTGCACCATGGCACACAAAGAAAAGTCCCAGGCACAGGTGGGAGCACAGCAGCAGAGTAACAGAGGGGTGCACAGCAGAGAAATAGATCCGGGGACAGTGTCAGGGATGCACAGTGGCAGGTTACAGGTGGCCACCACCAGCAGGGCATGCACAGGCACTCAGACCCCCCACCCTGGAACACAGCAGTGGCACAGAAAGCAGACAACAGGTGTCACCAATAGCCAACGGAGGGCCACCAATGGAGTCCCCAGCCATGCTGTGCCCCCACCCACCCAGACCCCAGCAATCCACACCCAGGACCATACTGCCAACACACACAAGCCACAGATCCCAGACAGCCACCCATGGCAACCCCAAGGCATAGCCACAGGCCAAGGGGCAGGACATCACCACTGTGGACACACCAGCACACAGCAGTGCACTGCAGAAACACTACATGCACACTGACACATGCACACCACACAGGCACACACCATGCCACTGCAGCATGGATCCCCACACCAGCCACAAAGCAGACACTGACACAGGCAGGTAAGTCAAAATATCTGTATTGAACAAAACTATATACAAGTGCAAGGGGTGGGAAAGGGTAGAGAAGTGAGTGAAGGGGACAGAGAACAGGGACTGTACAGTGGGAAGGGGGATGGATGGGGAGGGACAGCAGGGAAAGGCTGGTGATGAACTAAGGGCGGTCATACCCCACCACCTGGCACCTCTGTCACCGCCGGTCCTCCAGGATGAGCTGGCGCACACTGATGGACTGCCTCCATAGTCATGGATATAATTAAGATTATCTGCTGCAGCAGCCTGCAGTACAGGGGCAGCCTTGACCTCCACCAGATACCTATGACAAAGGACAGGACAGGTGATCAGTGCAAGGTCCCAAGGTACCATGCCCACCCACTGTGTGCAATGGGTGGTGGGAACACACACCCCTGGAGTGGCACCCCAGCCACCCACAAGGGGTGGGCCAATGCCTGCCAGCAACCCAGCATGCCATGACAGTGCACAGAGGTGGACATCTGGACACTCGACTGTGCAGTGACAGTCAGACAGAACAGGGCACCATCAATGCCACTGCAACACCAGTGGCAGCTGGGCACACATCCACCCCAACAGCTGGTACATGTGTGCAATGGCTGCCCCACAGTGGCATGCACCACACACAGTGTGTAACACACAGCTGCCATGGCACATGGCACAGGTGGCTATGGCTGCACCCACTCTCACACTGACCACTCTGTAATGTGCACAGGAACAATATAGTGCCTACCTGCCCACTCCGGCCCCACAGGCACCTGTGCCACTGCTGCACCACCACTGCTGGGTCCTGCTGTATCTTGCTTGGCTGGCCCAGGTGCTCTGCTGCTTGTGCCTGGTGCCAGTCTATAGGTCCTGGAATGGAACAAAGACAGGTACACATCAGAGTATGCCCACAGCATGTGCCCACCACCCCACCCCTGTACACAGCGTGTGTCCCTGCCCAACATGGCCCACAAGGCTGTAATGCAATGCAAGCTGCAGCTGGCAATGCCACACCACAAAGTGCATGATGACAGTGTACCCCACTTCAGGGCATGCCAGGCAGCCAAGCCAGCACTGCAGTATAGCACTGAGGCACACATGGCATGGGAAGACTTACCGGCCGTGGCATGGCCCTCTGTGGACACATTCTTGCAGCTGTCTCAGGCACTCTGGTCCCACCACATGAGTTCCCCATATTGGCAGTGGCATTACACCACGGTTCTGGCCATCCTGGTGTTCCACACTATGCTGGCAGCGATGCCCTGCCAGACCTCCATCCAAGGCTCTTGCAGGTTCACCTGCCCAAACAGCCCTGGTGCACGTGGCTGCACACAGGCCACCAGATTCACTAATTCTATATCAGACCAGTTACAGGACCTGTGAACTCCCCCTCTGCACCATTAGTCTGGCAGAAATATATGGAGACAAAATGGTGGCCAGAGGCGCACATGTGCACAACATGCATGGGATGCATGCCTCATGGAGGCATGCACTGTGTCTTCCAATTGCACATTGCTGGAGAGGTGCAACATGTGCATGGCCTAACAGGCACATGGTGGTGGTGTCCCAAGGCATCAGGAGGTCACATTAGGGGTCAGGGGTCACCGTCGCAATGCGCGCTTGTGCGCAATAGCAGCCATGGTGCACACTGTGCCACAGTCCCATTCAGCAGTGGGCACACAGTGCACTGCAGGCCTGTGCACTGTGCATGCCCGGACATTGCACCACTACATACTCCAGAGCACTTCCATTGTGCATGGAGCAAGTATGTGATATTCAGCCACCACATGCAAATGAGCTCATCAGCCAATGTGCGGTGCACTGGAGCAATTAGCATGTCATTACCATTGCACCAATGCTCATTTGCATATGTTGCGCTATAAAAGCAACACGGAACAGCACAGGCCATGAACTGGTATTGCAACCATCTGAGGTAAGTTGTGCATGCTGCTGTGCACAGCTGGCATAGCAGGGTGGATGAAGTAGGCTGCTGCTGACACTGACACACATGTCCATGTCCAGAGGTAGCACTATGTCAGAGTATGAAGAGAATGAGTTGCGTGGACCTGCTCACAAGCACAGGTCCAACTTTACCAAGGCAGAGGCAAATTCCCTGTTTGAGGACTACCTCAACAAGGAGCCACTGCTGAGTGGTGCCACCGGCACACCACAGGCCAGGGCTGTGGCCCGGTAGGAGGTGGAAGCGAGTGTCAATCAGCAGGGTAGCCACCAGCAGTCTGTGCAAGGGTGCAGGAAGAAGGTGGGCACTGATAAGCACCACATCATGAAAAAGATGGTGGCCATTTGAGCAGCCCAGACAGCCACCAGAGGGGGGCCTGCTGATGTTCCACAGCTCACAGCGCAGGAGGAGCTGATGGCAGCTAACATGCACTGCAGCACTGTTGAGGGTCTGCCAGGTGGATGTTTTCAGACAGGTGGAAGCCCATCACTGCATGGTATGTATGATAGGCACACACAGCAAGCAGTGGCTGGGGGAGGGTGATGGGGGATTGTGGGGCTATGGGCCATGCATCATTGACACATCTGCTTTCTACTTCAACACCAGCATGCCTGCATGTGGTAGATGGGGCACCAGCGGCAGCTGTGGAGGCAGTCCCAGCCCCGGGATGACCAGCCATTCACCTTCACAGGCATCCAGGGGCCTGATCGGCTGCAGCATACTATCGCTGTCCAGCCGGATGTCCTGGGCATGGGGTCAGACAAGGCCCTGGTTGTGTTTCAGCAGGATGCCAGCCATGGTGTCATCTGCATGGAGACACAGATCAGGGCGGGGTTCAACACCAATGACGACCTGACCATGATCCTGGACAGCATGGGTGGTGTTGTGGGAGATATGCCCATACCATGCACCAACACAGGCAGCGCACCCAGTGGTCTATTGTCAGTGGGACAGCTGTCTGAAGCTGCACACCACCACTGCAGGTGCTGCTGTGTGCGTCACCATGGCAGTGCCATGTGGTGGTGGTGGTGCGACCGTGCAGGTGCTGCGCAGCGTACAGGGGCCAGAGGGGCAGCAGCAGGCAGCAGGTGACATAGGGCAGTTGGATGCAGGGTTCACTGCAGGGGCACCTGATAGGAACCTACCCCATGGGACCCCACTATGCAGCATCCACCTGAGTGGGGTACAGTGCAGCGCAGTCATACACCAGTGGAAGGTCAGCACCCCACCCAGGTTTGCCTGGGCACCGACCCATTGGCAGAGCACACCTATTTGCTGCTGGCCTCCATGGAGCAACAGGTGCTGCTGGTAGCTGGGGTGCATGCACTGCATGTGGAGGTGCACCAGGTGGCCAAGCAGCATGAGACAGACATTGTGCAGCTCCTGGAGGCTATTCAATGCATGTGGGAGGACACGATTGCATCCCAAGATCACATTGCCAATGCGATCATGGATGGCCTTGCACTGCTGGCTGCTGCAGGGCATGGCCAGCCACCTCAAACACCACATAGTGCACTGTCCACCCCACGAGCCTGGTGTTGAGTGACACCCTCCCTGTCAACGCTGGGCTCTGCTGTTGGCATCCCATGGGGTGGGCCTGTTTGGGTGCCTACACACCCCTGCATGGACCCAGTCATGGTCCCATAGTTCAACCCCTGGTGGGCTGTTACATATTCCCCCTGTGGCTGATGTGCAGCCTGTGGCTGCCGATCGGCCCCAGCATGGCAGCCCCCATGGCCGTGGTGGCCATGCTTCCTCACAGTGGGCCTGATGTGCATGCCACCCTGGCTGCAGTTTCCTGCCACTGCCCTGTGCATGCATGGGTGGTGTGTGTGTGCATACCACAGGGGTGGCACCTGTGTGTCGCACAGCATGCTGTCTGTGTACATGCCTGCCCAAGCAGATCTGCACCAGTTGTGCCTGCGCACTGGTACGCTGCATCTGATCCCCGCCACATGCCAGTGCCTGGGCACGTGTGTGTGTATGCGTGTGTTGCTGTTCCCTGCTGTGTGCAGTTGTGTGTGCCTGTGTGGCACTGTCACCCCCACCACTGCACCACACCTCTGTGTGTGCATGCCCATTCCCATGCATGCCCCTGTCTGTGTGCTGTACCTATGGGTGTGGCTCCACCTACCTGTGTGCACCATAGTGCTCCTATGCGATGGTGTTCCTGTGCTGGCATGCCATCCTCTGCAGTCAGGATCCTCCTCTTGGAGGGGGTGTCCACCATCCTCTGGCCCATTGCCCTTGTCATCCCCACTACTATCCCCCTCATCAGCCTCAACAGCTATCCCACAGTCAATGACCATGTTGTGCAGTATGCAGCAGGCCAGGAATAGGCCACAGGCTTTTGAGGGGCTGTACTGTAGGGCACCGCGAGACCTGTCTAGGCAATGGAGCCATGCCTTCAGCATCCCAAATACATGCTTAATGATGTTCTGCATGCTGGCATGTGCCTCATTGTACCATTCCTCTGCTTGGGATGATGGGCGCCGGTATGGGGTGAGCAGCCAGGCCTGAGTGGATAGCCACTGCCGCCTGTGTGGATAATGACATGGTTAGCCCTGTGTCCTCTGTTGCCATGCCCCTTGCCTATCCTTGGCACCCTTGCCAGTACACCCACCCTGCTTTCCCTCATCCCATGCCCTGCTCTACCCCTTGCCCATCCCATACTCACCCACTAGGTGGCCCATGGGGATGTCCCCATGCTCAAACCTGTGGCACAGTGCAGTGCTGTGCCAGATAAATGCATCATGTGCATCCTTAGGTGTGTGGCACAAACATTTGTGATGCACCCTTGGCATCGCACACCACATGGCAGTTCACACTAGGTACCCTTTCCTGTTCATGTATAGGCCACAACCTCAGGGCCAGGTGGCATGTAAATGCCCACATGGGTGCAATCAATGGCCCCAAGATGCCAGGCATGCATGCTACCCTGTGGAAGTCCTGCATGGTTGTTGTACGCCTGCCTATGTGCTGGGGAAATGGATGTATTCTGAAGCATGTGGCAACAGGGCATTGAGGAACTGTGTGAGGAGGCAGGATGTGACCAACTGGGTTATGCCTGTTGTGTCCCCTGTTGGTCTCTGGAAGGTGACCGTGGTGAGTAGGGAATTGACAGCTGTCACTTTTGTCTCCACAGAAATTGCATGGCTCTGCCTTGTGAATGCCTGCTTCTCCTCACTACACAGCTCACAGAGTTGCCTCAGAATGGCCCTGTTCAGTTGACACTGGCCCACATTCCAGACGGTGTAAGTCTCTGGAAGGTGGTGTTGAACGGTACTGCTCATTCTAGGCGCACTCAACGATGGCTCTTCCATCGGCCATGTTGCTGTTCCTCCTGCCTCCTCACACCCTCATTATGGCCTCCATTAGAAGGGTGCACTGGCCAAAGCCCTTGATGTCCTGTCTCCCCCTGGGCAGTTGGCTGCTACAGGCTGTATGCAACCCTGGTACACTGTGTGTCGCTTTGCCTGCCTCTCTCGCTCACTGTCTCAGCCCCTGACTCACTCTCCACTGCCACCTCTGTCCCACACCCCTGTGGCTGCCTGTACCTGTCACTCTGTCCCTCACAGGCTCTGTTACCCTTGCTCTGTCTGTTTCTGTCCCTCTACCTTCTCTTTCCACTGTCTCTCACTCTCCCTTGCCCCTGGCGCAAGTGCTGTCTGTGTGCTTGTGCCCTGTATTTATATAGGCTCAAGTCTGCTTGGTGCATCCAGGTGTTGCTCTGCACTTGCGCCATGGTTCCGTGGTTGAATATTTATTTATTTATTTGTGCAAATTGGATTTACAACCTTTGAGCCAGAGGCTCATTTACAAAGGTACCACATCACAAAGAGGACAGACAGAGTAATAAATTTACAGAATATCACACTGCTCTGCATATTCAGGGGCACGCCCTGCTCTTGCACATGCATTCACTATAGTTGTGCATTGGTGCAATGGGACTTGCACAGCGATTGGCTCCTGCTGAATATCACCCTGGCACATTTCCACACTTGCACCGGGCAACTCAGTTGCGCCCATGAACTTCTTTGAATGTCCTGCCCTGTGTATAGTGGCAACACCACCCTCTGACTGCTGTGCCTGGTTTTTGTATTTATGTTGTTCATAATTTTTTTGATTATTCTTATTGTTCCTAGTGTCCAGTTGTATCCTTCCCATTACTATCCTCATAATATTTCTCTTTTCCCCTTGTATCCAGTGGCACCCCCACATTCTGATTGCCCTCCCCATATTTATTTTGTTTTCCTTTTTGGTCAAATTGCATCCTCACCCCCCGAATGCTGTACTGGAAGGTTTGCATTTTTCCCTGGTGTCTAGTAGCACACCTATTCCTCTGATGGCTTTCCTGGTACAAATTAAAGTTTCCCTGGTGCTAGTGGCACCCCCTCCCATCCCCATGCCATTGTCAGAATGTCCCTCATCTTTTTTTTCCTGTGAAAAAGAAAACAGTCCCTCAGTGCTCAGAAACCTCCTCACACTTGACCTCCCTCTGAGCACCCACCAACCCACACTGCCCATACTCCCCACACAACCTCACTTACCTGAACAGGTATAACAGTGAAGATTTACTCTTCCATTGAAGACACATCTTGCTACTGGAACCAGCAACTTCAGTATGAAAACTAAAGTAAATGCAGTTCGACTTATTTCAATGGGATTTTCAACTTTCTTCAGTGGTACCTCACTTCTATTACTATCACTATATTTTTTTCCCTGGTGTCAAGTGGCACCCCAACCTCCAATTGCCCTCCCATATTTATTTTGTTTTCCTGCTGTCCAGTGGCACCCCATCCCCGATTGTCATCCTGAAGGTTTACATTTTTCCTTGGTGTTCAGCAGCTTCCCCACTCCTCCGATGGCTGTCCTGATATGAATTTTTGTTTCCTGGTGTCCAGTGGAATCCTCTCCCATCCTCTGCTGTTGTCAGAATGTCCTTGTTGTCTTTATTTTCCTGTGAAAAAGAAACGCCCTCAGCACTCCAAAACCCATCCCTCCTGACCTCCTACAGAGTACCCACCACCACGCAACCTTCCATATCACCCACACAACTCACCACCTGAGCAGGTACAATTTTTATTTATTTAAAAGTTGGTAATCAGAAAAGGCACACTGAGCCGGAGCTTGATTCCAGGTGCAACCTGGGGGAAGGGACAAAATACAGGTGAAACAGCATATATAATGCATTGGAGAACAAAATTAGAAGCAACAAATAACATAATAGGCAAGAAGACATCTGTAAAAGCCGCCAGAAAACAAGGCAACAAAGCAAATACTGTGCACATAAACACTGGAGTAAATAACAGAGGAAGTAAATATACAATATTCAATATATGGTATCAGTAAGAAGATAAATTTGGTGCATCACAGTGCAGGCAGAGTAAATACTGTGTCCATAGATTATTTTTTTAAAGCTGAGGAGACACTGAGCAAAGCAAGGAAAATTTCTGAACAGTTTGGTGATCGGTTCAACTAAAGGATGGGACAGGCCAGGGATCAATGAAGAAATTGGGAAGGGAAGGTAATGTACATATGAAAGGAAGTGAGGTTAGATCAGGATGGGAGAAGGCAGTGTCTGGGAAGGGGGAAAAGACATGAACAAATGATGTCAGGGACAGATTGGAGCTGGGATTTTAGGCACAGAGACAGATTGGGGGAGTGGCGATTGTCCCACTGGAGTTGATTCCAGAGGTGAGGGAAATGGTAAGAGAGTGCAGCCTTACCTGAGCATGTGCAAGGATGAGGGATGGAGAATGTGTGTGCATCCCTGGTTCGGAAAGAGTAGGAGGAGGAGGAGGAGCTTACTGGAGACAGGCAGGAGCGGAGGTATGGGGGGAGGGTCCCAAACCAAAATTTGGAGATAAAAATGATGCTATGCATATGGCACCTGGCAGGATGGGGCATTAGAGAGAGGGAGGAGTAGAGGGTGCAGTGGTGAGTGTGAGGGAGGAGGTTGCGAAATGACAGAAAGAGTTTAACAGAATGTCGAGCCTAGCGAGGGAGGTAGCAGGTGTGGAGATGTAGACAATATCTGCATAGTCAATAACCATTAAAATACTGTAGTTTTGATGATGAGGTCTCAACGGGTGGGCAGAGGGAGACACTCCTTGTGGCGGTAGAGGACTTTGAGCTTTGGATGAAGTTTGGAGCAGATGGAGTCAATGTGGGCAGAGAAGTCAAGATTGCTGTCAAGCCACACCCCGAGATATCTGAAAGTTTTGACTGAATCAAGAAGAGAGCCATCCAGGGTGGCAAAAGCAGGGGGGGGGGGGGTCTGGGATTTGAATAGTCTCTTTCTTGAACTGAAGAACATTGAGACTGTTTTTTAGAGTTTAGTTTGAGTTGATTTTGCCTGAACCATAGCTGCGTTGTATCAAAATTGCGCTGCTGAGATGTAGCTACAGTACATCTGTGGCAGTTGAACTGGAGATGTATAACACAGTGTTGTCTGCATGCATATGGATTTTGGAGTAAGAGCAGATGGAGGGGAGGTCATTTATAAATAGTAAGAAGAGTATAGAGCAAGTATGGATCCTTAGGGGGACACTGGTTTGAATGGGGGGGGTGCAACTGCCTATTTGAATGGATTGTAGTTTACTATGGAGATAGGATCTGAACCAACCTGCGACAGATGGAGCCAGACCAGCAGAGAGATTTTTTGTATGAGAAGGTGGTGAGAGAATGAATCAAAGGCCTTTGCCAGGTCCACAAAGATGGCAGCCATGGCAAGGCCTTTGTCCATGGCAGATTGGATGTAGTCAGTGACTCAAAGCAGGGAGGAGACTGTGGAGTGCTGCTTCATGAAGGTCAGCTAGAAAGAGGAGAGAGACAATTTGTATCTGAGAGATGTTTAAGGAGCCTGGAATAGATGAGAGACTCCTGGAGTTTGGTGGGAGTGGGAAGGAGAAAGCTAGGTCTGTAGTTACCAGATGTGGTGGGGTCCCCCCCATTATGGAGGTGGAACACTTTGATCACTTTCAAGGTCTAGGGGTGGAGCTGGTAGTAAGGGAGAGGTTTAGAAGATGAGTGAGAGGGTGGCTATTGCAGGTGCGGATATATGGAGAATATTAGGATGTAGACCATCTGGGCTGGGTTTTTTAGGGTTGATTGATAGTGCCTTTTAGAACTTTTGGGAGGTAATGGGAGGAGAGAGAGATATCTGATGTCAGAGTGGGAGGGAGGAGGACCTATTGGGGTGGGAGAGTAATGATCAGGGAGGGTGCAGATCATAAAGAAGGTGTTGAAGGTATCTGTGATAGAAACTGGGTCTGTGATTTTCAGCCCTGGACAAGGGGGGGTATGAGATGCTGGAGGGTCAAGGAAGGAGTGGAGAACTTTCCAGAAGTTAGGCAGGGAATTGGATCTAGCCTGCAGCTGGGATTTGAAGAAATTTGATTTGGAGAATATTAGGATGTAGACCATCTGGGCTGGGTTTTTTAGGGTTGATTGATATTAGTGCCTTGTAGCCTTGGAACAATCATTTCTTTTTGGTTTTATAGAGGTGTTTATCTCCTGTTCTGCCTCCAGCTGCCACCTTCTAACTGACCCCCCCCAGCCCCATCACCCCGGTCTCACCAGGACTTATCCAGAGTCCCTCAGTTACTGGGTGTGACTGCAAGGGTGGGTCATTATCCTGCAGCTGGGGGTGTTTTTCCACCATTTTTCTTCCTTTCCCATTGCTTGGGTGCACACACAGGATGTGTGTACATGGAGGTGTATGCATGCCTGCTGAATTTCATGCACCTCCTTCCATGATGCCCACAGTCCCACACTTCATCCAGGCCTCCACCTGGGGCAAGTCATTCAGCAGGTGTTTTATTCCCCACCCCAGGAGAGGAGAGGAGAGCTGTCCTCCAGATGTTTGATCCACTCCCTCCCTTGCCAACTCCCAGCGGCCCATGCTCATTCCCTAACATAGGTCACCAGCATGGTGAGAGGTGTGGCATCCAGCGCATCAACCCTCAGCACCACCAGGCTGGTTGGTACAGGCATTTCTAAGGTATTTGTAAAGTAGAAGATGTGCAGGAAGGAGGGAAGCCTTGAATGTAGTCCAGTGTTTGTCCTGGGTTCTTCAGAGGGTGAGGAGGTCAGGGTGGCATATCAGTAGGAGAGAGAGCAGGAGAGAGCTTGTCTGGTATAGATAACCACACCACCACCACGCTTACCATGGTCTTGGTGGTAAAAGATGAAACTGGGGATAGTGAGGAATGAGTCTGGAATCCTAGAAGAGAACCAAGATTCAGTCATGCATAGAACATCAGGGGAGTGCAGGGTGACCTAGACTTTTAGGGTGTCCAATCTGGGTAAATGAGCGAGTATTTTGATGAAAATGTGAAGCCCTTTGGCTGGGCTGTGGGAGCTGGAGCAGGAGGGGTTTGGTTTAATCCAACATCTCCTGAGAGGAGTAAGAGGAGCAGGTAGAGGGAGAGTTGGAGGAGTACTTACTCTCTGGTAGGACGAGAGCTGGGGGATGAGGAGAGGCAGACACAGAGAGGAGGGCCTCAAGGTTTAAAGAGGTGGAGGAAAGTAGGCTAGAGTGAGGTGGTGGGGCAGAAAGAAGGGGTGGGCAGCTGGGATTGGCACTAATATAGAGGGTGGGTTAGGAGAGTGGGGGATAGGGGCTAGGGGAGGCAGGAGAACATGACAGGTTGAGGGGCTGTAAATGGGGTAGCAGGAGAGGGAATGGAGGGCATGCAGAGAAGGTCTGAGAAGGGGTTTGCAAGTTGGGAGGAGAGTGGTAGAGAGGAGGGAGGGAAGGAAGGAGGATCTGCAAGACTAAACAGAGAGAAAATAATGAAAGTGTAGGCATGGTAGAGTTTGTGGTGAGGAGGTAGGAGAGAGAGAAACAGGACTTTGAAAGTATTAAGATCTGCTGCTGGAGGGAGTTAAACACTGCAGTGCTACAAACAAGACCTTATGCTGCTAGAGGCTGCAGACCTAAAAGGAGTAGGAAATTGGGATGTACCTTGAATGAGAAGTGAGGGAGAATTAGGGGACCAGTGGTCACTAGTGGTAGATAGTGTAAGGCTGCAAATGGAAAGTGGGCAGACAGAAAAGCAACCCTCGACACATGATCTATGTCACATGACCTGGGGCTTCAAATTGCAAGACAGTCAAGGGTGGGAAAGTGGGGGTGGGTGATGCAGTTGCCGTGATAGCGACAACAGGACAACACTGCTTCAGGAGTGCTTTGTTCCACTTGTTGCATGTAGCCCAATGAGATCTGCCAGTGTCTGGGGCTTGGGTCATCTGGGCAGAGCACAATGGTAGGCTGGAAAACAAAAGGTAAGGGTAAGGATCTGAATTGCAGGAGGCAGGATAGTAACAGGAGTGGGGGAAGGAGGGAGGAAAAGAAAGAGTGAGAAACAGTAAACAAGGAAGATGCTGGAAATTTCTGCCATGTCAGTTTGACCTCAGTTGTGGGGAAATGATGGAGTCACTACTAAAAGAGAGGATAGGTGTATCTAACAGACACTGGAAAATGGACCCAAAGCAACATGGCTTCACAGCAGGATGCTCTTGTCAAACCAACTTGATCGACTTCTTCAACTGGATCACCAGAACATTGGATCATGGAGGGGCAGTGGATGTTGTATACCTAGATTTCAGCAAGGTTTTGACACTGTCCTCACAGAAGGCTAACCAGCAAGTTAGAACATACAGGAGTTGGCCAGAAGATGGTTAGCTGGATCAGTAACTGGATGAACGATAGGACCCAGAGAGTGCTAATCAATAGACCATTGTCAAGGTAGGGTAGGGTGACCAGTGGCGTCTGCAGGGACTGATTCTGGGACCAATCCTATTTAACATATTTATAGCAGCTATAGGGAACGGACTAACAGGGAAGATTTGCCTGTTCACAGATGATAGAAAACTCTGCAATAGAGTGGACACAAGGGAAGGAGCAAACAACATGGAAGCTGATCTTAGAAGGCTAGAGGATTGGCCCTGGGACTGGAAGTTACAATGTAATGCCAAAATGCATAAGGTAATGCACTTGGGAAAGAGGAAGCCTGGAAAAAAGTGCACACTGGAAGGACATCAACTTGAGGAGACACAAACGGAATGAAATCTCAGCATAATCATCACTGATGAATTAATGGTAGCAGAAAAACAATGTGAGAAAGCAGCAAAGAAAGCTGGTGGCATCCTCAGATGAATAAGTAGAGGCATTTCTAGTAGAAAGAAGGAGGTTATCATGTCCCTCTACAGGTCCTTAGTGAGGCCACATTTGGAGTACTGCATTCAGTTCTGGAGACCTCACCTCAAGGACATTGACCATTTGGAAACGGTGCAGAGAAGAGCTACTGAGATGGCGCATGGAATGCATCACAGGCCATATGAAGCAAGACTCGGGGAGATGAACCTATACTCCCTTGAGCAGAGAAACAGAGGGGACATGATTGAAACATTTAAGAATATGAGGGGATTTAATGCAGCTCAGACAGGAAATCTATTTCAACAGAACATGGCAGCATGCACGAGAGGGCATGACATAAGACTGGTAGGAGGAAGGTTCAAAAGCAGCCCGGGAAGTACTTCTTCACACAGAGAGAGTGACAGACCCATGGAGCTGCCTTCCCCAGGAGGTGGTAGCATCAAAGACAATCAGGAAGTTCAAACCTCATGGGACAGACATAAAGGACAAGTTAGGATGAAAGCTGCATGGGGGGTAGTTTCTAGGGCAGACTAAATGGATCACACAGTCCCCATCTGCCAACACTGTTCTTATGTTCTATCTTCTGAAGAGGCAGAAAAACATTACTGAAATCTTGGCCATTTTCTGGGCATCCTGGGCCAGCACTTGCACTAGACAGATAGACAGTAAAACAGGAAGAGCTCTCTATGTATATTTTACCAGACAAAAACTACTGAAAATACAAATTCAGCCCTAAAATATGTCAGACCAACTGATGGTGTGACTTGTGTTTAGCAGGCTGCAAATGGCAAGTCAGAGCAGTAGTAAATTGCAACAGGGTACAGTATAATACAAAACGCTGAAAATTCAAAGTAAAAAGGTGCCAAAATAACACTGCTTCAGGAGTGCTTTGTTCTACCTGCTGCATGTAGCCCGGGGAGATCTGCTGGCTTCTGGAGCTTGGGGTGTCTGGACTAAGCACACGGGTGGGCTGCTGCCGCAGCGGGGAGATCTGCTGGTTTCTGGGGCTTGGGGCATCTGGGTTGAGCACACTGGTGGGCTGCTGTGTAGCCTGGGTGAGATCTGCGGTCGGTCTGGGGCTTGGGGCATTTTCAGTGGTGGGCTGCTGTGTGTAGCCTGGGAAGATCTGCCAGCATCTGGGGCTTGGGGTGTCTGGGCTGAGCACACCGGTGGGCTGCTCTGTGTAGCCTGGAGAGATCTGTCGGTGTCTGAGGCTTGGGGAATTTGGGTTGAGCACACTGGTGGGCTGCTGCATGTAGCTTGGGGAGATCTGCCGGCATCTGGGGCTTGGGGCATCTTCACAATGGTGAAGATCCACTCTCCCATTGAAGACACGTCTTGCTGCTGGAACCAACAACTTCAGTATGAGAAATTAATATAAATGCGGTCCATGTATTTCAACGGGGTTTTCAACTTTCATGCATAACTTTGCCATTTTTCAATATTTTGAGCTCAAATTTTCAACATAGCCTTTCTGGAACCCAACTCATAACCAATGTTAGTGGAATTTTGGAAATCAAGTGTGAAAGGCAACATCATGGTTCCTTGGTGAAATCACCTTTTGGACATGATTTCAAAATTTTCACCATCCTTGTTCAAGAGACGGGGTCATAAGAAGGCTATGTTGACAATTTGGGAAAAATATTTAAAATGGCAGTTATAGACATATGCTGACATTTTTCAACTCTCATTTCTAACTTTCAGAATCTGAAATATTTTCAGTCAAAATTTTTAAGATAACCATCTTTTCACACCATTTCATGAATGTGACAGCTGTCATTTTTGAAACTCTGGCCAAAGTGTGTTTTTGCACCTGTGGTGTGCAATGGCATTGCAATGGCATGGAATCCAGTTTTGCAATCGTTTCAAAATTTCATTAACGGTTTCATGTGTTAGTAGTAGGAAGGCTTTGGTGACAATTTCCATTCCTGTTTTATTAAAATCCAAGTGCAGGGCCATCTGGGCCCTAAGCTGCCCACTGAATACATTTATATATATATATCTATTATGCATCTATGGTTGGAACAGGCAAATAAGGATACAATTAGACTAGTGCAAAAATTATGGATGGATGGGAGTACAGAGCCTGGAGGGCCCCACGCTCCCTAAGGTCAATAAGGATACCATTATACTATCTCAAAAGTAAGGAAATTAATTCAAAAGTGTCTTGTTAATGCACTAGTTAGTTAAGTACAAACAGTAGGAAATGGCATTAGGATTTAAAACCCAACACCCCACACCTACCCTGCAGGCAGCAAATCAGGCATGGGTGTGTCTTGGGGGTTGTTAAGCCTAACCCTCAGCCCATTCCCATTTCCTGTACACATCAGAGCTTATTTAGTGGTGGAATGGGGTGAACGTTAGCTTGACAACCCCAAGGCACACCCCATGCCTGATTTGCTGTCTGCAGGGTGGGGAAGGGCTGTTAGGGTTGGAAACCCTAATACCACATTTCCCTACTTTTGTTGCTTTAACCCTAACTAGTGCATTAATGCAGTTTCTTGAAATGAATATATATATACAGTATATATATAGTCCTTCCAAAACTTTGTTAATGATTAGTTAAGTTGACAGCACAGAGACTAAGTATGGAATGTGATGTTAGGTTACTCCCCATTTCCCTTCCTCCACATTTTCACCACTCGGGATGTCAGGTGTGCCATGGGTCATCAGGCTGAACTCTCACCCATTCCATGTATAAGCAAGCTGACATGCTACTGTATAGAGAATGGGGTGAGAGTTAGGTCTGACAACCCTATGGCACACCCTGACATCAGTTGGTGTGAGGGTGGGGTGGTAGTGGGGGGGGTAACCCTAACCCTAACATCACCTTTCCATACTTTTGTCACTGTGCTATCAACCCTAACTGATGCATTAACAATGTTTTTTGCAATTAATTTCCCTTCTTTTTGAAAAAGTGTAATGTAACTGGTAACTGGCATGTGTTTGTGGGAGCACGGACCCTCAGGGCTTTGCACTCCTTCATGTTGCCCATATTTTTTGTAATGGTACACATCTGTGGGAGTGCTGGCCTCTGGTCACTGTGTTCCACCTACACATAAGCAGAGCACATAGCAGCCCCATAGTACTGAAAAGGAACCTCAGTAATACTTATTTGACAATATCTCAGTAACTGTAGCAACTATGGAAAAATTCCACTCCAGTTGTAAACATGACTTCAAAACCTCCACACATGCTTAGTCCACTAGCTGGGGGTAGCGAAAATCCATATCTCGAATTGTTTATGAGATATGGGCACCACAATGTTATCCTATGGGAAAGTTCTCAACTGCAGAATTCTGTAACTATGGGCCCATTGAATGTTTTGGTGCCAAACCACCAAAAGGCTCATCTGTGGGACCAGGGATTGCCACCTGCACATTTCAGCCCAAAAGCACAATCCACCTTAGCACAATGCAGTGACAAAAACAATACATGGGACAATGTTTTCGAGCATTGTTTTCACAAAAACAAAAATGTTTTTTTGATACACCTATACCTTATAAAGAAATCTTTTCATGCACAAAAAAATAATTCGTAAAAGTTTTCACAGTGCACATACCAGTATACATTTTCCCATAGGCTAAAATGGGACATGAAAAACTTGCATAACTTTTGAACAGATTAAGATTTTTTTTAACAAATATTCAAAAGGCACTAGTTTAACCCAGGCCACATATAGACATGCAAATCTGAATCCACTCAGATGCATTCTTTATTCCCTTAAGCCTGACCAAAAAATATGCAAAAGTTGAGGATTTTTACTTTTTTGACACTCTACAGTTCCGCAATCATACATCCAACTGAAATGAAACTTTCCAGATCCAGAGATCTATGGTTAGACACCGTGCTTGCAAAAAATTAGGCAAATTGGACAAACAATTGCAAAGTTTCTAAAGTGCAAACTTTGTGGGTTAACATTTATGTGGCCCGTCAACCCTAACTATACTGGCCCTCCATTAATGCACCAGTTAGGGTTCCTATTACAAAAGTAGCAAATTCAGTGTTAGGGTTCTCAACCCCTACCCCATCCCCCACCCTCACACACCAGCAGGCATCGGGGTGCCTTGGGTTTGTCGGGCCTAACTCTCACCTTTCCATTTTATAAGGAAGCTGAGATGGTACAGTAAAAGAGAATGAGGTAAGAGGCCCGATGTCCTCAAGGTACGCCCCCAATGCCTGTTGGTGTGTGGAGAGTGTTGAGGGTGAGGTGAGGGTAGGTTGTGAACCCTAACACTGACTCTTCCATACTTTTGTTGCTGTAATAGAAACCTTAATAGATGCATTAATGGAGATTTTGCAATGAATTTCTTACTTTTGAGATTGTATAATAACTTGTTCTTGTTTACTGTGGGAGTGAAGGGAACTTCAGACCCTAAGCTCCGATCTCTCCGTAGATGTGCATATGTATGTAGGCGATGGAGCGCAGGGCCCTCCTGACCGTAAGGCTCATGTGTCAAACAACAGTGACCAAACTGTCAGCATAGCCATCTTATTACCCCACCTCATGTCCCCCAGCATGGAGAAATTGTGAAATGCAAGGCAAAACATAATTATGCACAACTGCAATGCCATTCTGCGCCACAGGTGTGAAAACACATTTCAGGCAGGACGTGAAAAATGACAGCTGTACTGTTCATGAGGTGGAGTGAAAAAATGATTATGCTGAAAATTTGGCAGCAAAATATTGAAAAGTACCAACATTTTGTGTGTGCATAGAATAAATTCAATGGACACATGTAACTCTGGCATTTTAGAATTTTTTCATCAAATGCTCAACATGGCCTTTTGGACCCCACCTCATGAACACTGGCACTATCATTTTCGTTAATCAGTCCCGAAGGTGATTTTGTGCAGTGAACATGCCATTCTGTGCCACAGGTGTGAAAACATGTTTCAGGAGGATGTGAAAATGGCAGCTGTACTGTTCTTGAGGTGTTGTGAAAAATGGCTATGTTAGAAAATTTGGTGACAAAATATTGAAAATTATCAAGAGTTACACCGTCATTAAGAAAATTTAAAATGATCATGTGTAACCTGGCCATTTTGGGGTATTTTTGTACCAATTTTCAACATGGACTTTTTGGGACTCACCTCATGAACTGGCACTGTTATTTTGCAACTCAGTCCAAAGGTGATTTCATGCAGTGACCTCAAAATCACCTTACAGGTCTGAATAACAAAACAACAGTGACATTGTTCATCAGGCAGGGTCCCAAGAAGCCCATGTTGAAAAGTTGATGCAAAAATACCTAAAAATGGCTGAGATAGCAACATAAGTTCAAAACACCTTTGAAACCATTATATGTCACTTCCCTTGATTCTTCAGTTCATGGTTCAGCTTTGAAGAGTTCAGATGTGTCCCGGTCCACAGAAGATGACTTGAAGACAATCTCCAGTGGTTAGTATAGGGCAAGGTGTGTGGGTGGTAGGTTGCTCAGTGGGGGTTGGTGCAGTGGGGTGGGAGATGATAAGGACCATTTTCTTTTTTACAGGATTTAAAAAATGAAAGACACTGGAGGAAAGTTTTATTTTTTTTGACAGGTTAAATGATTATTTCAGGACACTGGACGTGGGCTTCCCAGTGTACCACAGTGCTGGGAGGGTGGGAGTGGACTTCAGAATGTTGACAGAGGGATTGGGCACCATGATGTTGGCAACTTTAAATGAAACAACGGACTTGGGTGGGCATCTGACACCGGGGTGGACATCCTGATTTCAGATAAAAAAGAGAATAAGGGGGGCTTCAGAATGCTGACACAGGGATTGGCACCCTGATCTCAGCAGCCATATTTTTAACAAAGGGCTTTTTGGAGGATGAGGGCATCTGACACTTGAGGTATGCATCATGGTCTCGGAGTTAAACTATTTTGGGACACTGGGGGTGTGCTCCCCAGTATCCCACACTACTTGGGGAAAGGCTAAATTCCGACATGGGGATTTGGCACTTCAATGTGGGCAGAAACAGTTTTTTGCATTAAAACGTGCCTTGGCCTCCTTGGAGACACTAAAAGGAGAAAATCTCCTTTATTAGGTAAACACCAACAGATGCTTACCTAAAAAGGCCAATGGATCTTATTCTGATGTTACTTTGGCCAGAAAAGTTTTCTTCTTAAGTTGTGCTGCAAATTTGCAGCAGTTTTCATCCCCAACAGTGCCCTTAACTACACCGAAAAATGCCACAATTTGCAGCAGTTTACTTAAAAAGTAGTACCACAAATTTGTGACACTTATAGCAGAATGAAAAACATATTTTCAAACATTATTTTTAAATATAACCAGGATCATGTTCTTCTGGCCCCAATTAGGTAAACACTGCTGTTGGTGTTTACAATGGGGCAGTATATTTTGAAATACTGAGATTTTACCTGTCACTAATTGAAAACAAGATGGTCACAGTACGACACTGCTGAACCCATTTGCAGCAGAAAAAAAGTGCTTTCGTGAAAGCAAAACATGCTTTTGAGGCGTACATATATATTTCTTCCATAGGCTATAATGGGAAACTTTAAAGTTTTATAACTTTTGAATGGATTAATGTTTTTCACCAACCTTCAAAAGACACATCTGCAGCTCAGACCCCATATACCCTAACAATTTCAGACCAGACCTCAAAGCCATTTCAAGATGTGGCTGCAAAAAATTGCACCTCAGTGATAAATTTCACAATTTTGCACTCCACAGCTCCGCAACTGCACCACTGATCAGAAAGAAACTTGTCAGATCCAGAGATCTAAGGTACCAGACAGCACGTGAAAAATTTCTGGCACATCGTTCTTATGGCTGCAAAGTTATTAAAATGTAATAATTAGAATTTAACATAGAAGTGGCTGGGGAATCCTAACTATACTGGTACAACCATGCCAGTGTAATATCTATCTATCTATCTATCTATCTATCTATCTATCTATCTATCTATATATCTATCTATCTATCTATCTATCTATCTGTCTGTCTGTCTGTCTATCAGTCTATCTGTCTGTCTGTCTGTCTGTCAAGTCTGTCTATCTATGTAGTAGATAATCCAATCTAAGGTGTGGTCATGTTTAATATATGCATGCCTTGGTGTGCATTCGACCACCCAAGGCATGCATATATCAGAGTGTGACCGGACACCCTAGAGTAGGTTATCTATTTTATAAATGGGCCACAAATATTTGAGGGGAAGGGGAGAAAAAGTTGTTGCTGTCTGCACAAATAAATATTAAATTTGCAGTAGCTGATCTGGTTGAGCCTGCAATTATTTTGATGGTTTACATTTATTGCTAATATTTATCTTGTTGATCCTGCCTTGGTTTTTATAACAAAAAGTAGAAGGTTGATCATGCAGTTTTTAACCATGTCTTCTCCTTCAATACACTTCCACTTTCATAAGTGTATGCTAGCGTGACTGAGCAGGGTTAACACTCGTAAAACAACATGGTAGCAGAAGATTAAAATAAGTCATCTTATGTTAAAATACATTTGTAAATAGATTTTATGTGTATGCGTGTTTAGATTCTAGTGCAAGAAGCTGCGAGTGTATAAAGCAGACAGCGATCCTCCCCGTGTCCCCTTCAACACATTTTCATTTAGCTGTAGAATAACATGACCGAGCAGGGTTAATATTAGTAGACAATGTGTAGCGAAATTAAAATAAGTCCTCTTATGTTAAAACAAGTATGTAAATAGTTTTTATGTGACTATATAGATTTCAGTGCAGGAAGCTGCAACACTTTCACTTTTTATAGCTGTAGAATAGCATGATCGAGCGGGTTCATACTAGTAGACAATGGCAGCCAAAGATTAAAATAAGTCCTTTCATATTAAAACAAGTATGTAAAATAGTATTTTATGTGCACCATATATAGATGTCAGTGTAGGAGGCCACTGAATGTATGAAGCAGACACCAAGTGAGTTGATGGCTTCAGAAGAGAGACGCAAGCCGGAGTGGCTGTCCCGTTGCCATAGGATTTCATATAATGATCATGAAATGCCAGGCTGCATCTGTCTGCATAGGGCAAAACAAGTAAGACTATCACAGAGACATCAGTAATACCAGCAATCCTGTATGCAGATGGTTCTCTGGATGTGCAGAGAGTAAAGAAACAAGAACTGCAGCCAGAGTACAGATACTGGGATGCCTGTAAACAGACTGGCACTGAACACCAAAATGACAAGAATCACCATTCATTGTGGCCAAGTCGGTTCACAGTGATGTACTCCAAATTATTGGGGACTGCTGTTACCACTGCCTGCACTGCTCATCACATTGATGTCACTGCTGTGGCAGGTCATCCCTAGGGGTCCAGTACACCAAGACCGGTATTACAGTGTCCGAATAATCATTGTCTCTGAAGCACAAATGAATACTCTCCTCCTCAGATGCGGACTACTCACTAGCTGTTATTGCCCATTTAACTGGGGACAGCTGTGACACAGAAAGGTACTGCAGCCGCTCATTATACAGCCACAACCCCCACTGTGGTGATGTAGCACAGGTAATAAGTGGCAAAGGTCACCTAATACCATATTGAGTAAACAAGCAGACACTTCTGGTTTGGGAAGGCAAAAATATTTATTTTTTTGTGAAAGATCAGGCTTTGCTGCACATTAAACACATTACGCTTTGCTTCAGTATGCTGAGAGCTTGAAAATGATGCAGTCACATAGGGAAACTTGGAATGTCACTTTAATGAAAAAATGTATTGTAAAATGGGGCAGTCATCACAGTCATTTCTTTTATTTTTAAGCAACCAGTTAAAATAAATATTACAACAAAAGCAAAAATATTTAAAAGAAAAATAATGCTTTCTGTTGCCTTTGATGGTTCGGAGATGGTTGCCTTATAATGTATTTGATGGGTTATGGACTATAAGAAACAGCTGTGTCCCATAGTGCAAAAAACACAAAGTAAATTATAAGGCAGTAAAGGTTGCACTATACGACACAGCTGTCATTTGTTAAAAGACAGCTGTGTCATATAGTGCAACCAGCTCCAAACTACCAAATGCATTATATGGCAGAAAGTTTGATACCTCAGTTCATGGCTGGGCTTTGAAGAGTGCAGACCTGTCCTGGTCCAAAGAAGATGACAGCATATGACCTCTCGAGGTAAGTATTGGATAAGGGGGTGTGGGGGGGGGCACTCAGTGGGAGGGTCAGAATGGGGGGAAGGGGAATGGCGACAATGATGAGGGGCAATTTTCTTTATTTCAGGTTTAAATAAAAATAAAACAAAAGATGTGGGGGACAGTTTTCTTTTTTGCAAGTATGCATATCAAATGTATCTGTTTCAGGACATTAGGGGTGGGCTCCCCAGTATCCCACTCTGCTGGGGGGGTGAATTAAACAATAAGTTGGAGCGGCCGGCCCGCTGGTACAGTGGAAAGATTTACCACTGCAACGCTGGCGACCCGGGTTCGGAATGAACTTGGGCATCGGGGGTCAGCCGGAAGAAGGCTGAGCATCTGCTGACTGTTCACCTTCTCTCGGGAGAGGTGGGGTAAGGACCAGTGCCTACTGACCTCTTTTGAGGCTGGGGGTATAGCAGTGAGCCAAGTCCCACTGTCGAATGAGCATGACAGACGCTGGCATTGCCTTGTGTCCTGCACGTCATGCTCCTGTGGGAGAGAAAATGCAAATATGGTGCACTGGCCAGTCGGGTGACAGCCTTCCAGATCCTCACCGCCAGAGTGCCCGGACCTCCATCAGCCACCTCAGCAGCACCTAGGATCATTGGCATGGCTGGTAAGGCTTATTCCCTACATAGGCAGGGGATCCACCCAATGAAGGGATACATCAGGGTCCCTGGGTGGCTGTGATGTTGGGTAGTGGGGTCGGGGGTAGCCGGGGTGAGAAGGTCCCTGTGAGGCCTGAAAGAGGGACTGGCCAGGTGCAGCGTGGGAGCATTTAAAAAAAGTTGGGGCAGTTTGTAAAATTAATAAATGATTGAATAATTAATTGATTAATTAATTAAATAAATGAATGAACACACTGCCACCAGTGATAAGAACCCCCTGTGTTAAATGCAACTGAAGGAACAGCACAGTCAGGATGGCAGGGCTACAATGACAGTAGCCCCATCCCTGACCTGAGAGTGGCAACAGCAGCAGGGCTTGCACTATATGACACAGCTGTCATTTATTGATGACAGCTGTGTCATATAGTGCAAACTGCTGCTTTTGCAAAAAATCAGTTATGAATAGAAGGTTCATTTTTGAACTGCACATGCTCAGAAACTGAACAATTTTATTAAATATTTTAAATACTATTTAACTGAGGAACCTAAAAATCACAAAACCACATACCTTGGACCAACCTCTATCAAATCTGAAAGTTTCAGGTTGCAAGGGCTCCTATTTTTTAAGTTGTTGGCTGGCAAAAAAAGTCTTAACATTTGCAAAAAATGAGACTTTTGCATTTTGTTGCACCTCTGCAACTTTGCCTCCCCAGAACTGATATACATGAAATTTACAGGATCAAGAGATCCTGGCACAGAGGCTGTGCTTTCCAAATTTTATGTAAATTGGGTGAACAGGGGCAAAGTTATTAAGGTGCAAAAATGTGAGTTTAACATAGAAGTGCTTACGCAACCCTAATATACAGGGGCGACTGTGCCTGTAAAATACATCTATTTATCTATATATATATATATATATATATATATTCATTGCAAATAACTTTGTTAATGCATCAGTTAGGGTTCATATTAAAGCTAGAAAAGTATGGAAATGTGGTGTTAGGGCTCCCAACCCTAACACACCCCAACCAACCAGCTGTACCACCGCGACTCACCCCACCCCTCCACACACTAACAGGCATCTGAGTGTGTTTTAGGTTGTCAACTGCAGCTTTTACATGTGTTTGCACACATATTGTTGTGCAATACTTTTTCAAGTACAGTAATGGCATACCTGATATTTTATTTATACAGGTTGTCTCTCACTAACACCTGTCTAATGTCCACTAGAAGTGGCATTTTTGCAATCAACTTTACTTAATAGTGAGAACAGCACATTGCTATGGAGGCCTATTATAGAAGATTTGTAATAAACAGTTACTGTTAATATAGTGTGTGTATATATATATATATATATATATATATATGACAATGCAGTCTGGCGTGCCCAATTGCACCCTTAATTTGCCTACTAATAGCAAGAATTGAGCCCATCTCATGCCCCTAATGCCCTTCCACAGAACCCTGGTATGCTCCGTGTTGTAACGTATTTCTGCTCCTCTGGAAGTGGTGACCACAAACCTTTCTGCCCAATAGAAGAAGAAGAAGAAGAATCAGCATTTATATAGCGCTTTTCATACACAGTATCCCAAAGTGCTTTACAAGCAATGCTAGACTGGCAGTGAAGTGACTGAATGTGTGGTGGCAGCCATATCGCACATCATCACCCCCACACCAGCCTGGATAATTGCATGAACAGTTTATGGGATGGGAATGGGCCAGGACTACGGGAATGCTTCCTGGTCTTTGCGAAGAGTGCCCTGGGTTCTTTTACTTCCACCTGGACAACACCAGGATGGGCAGAAGGGACCTCAGTTTAATGTCTTATCCAAAGGACAGCACACCCCAGCAGTACAGCACCACTCAATACTGCACTCAGATGCCAGCGATTTTTAGGTGCCAGTCCAATCCCGGTGTGGGACAAGAACCCATGACCTTCTGGTCCAGAGGCGGATGTGCTACCAGCTAAGCCACGCTGACACCTGTCAGATGAAAGAGTGCTCCACTATCCAAATTTTCCTCTTGGAACCTGCCACGGAAACAAGATAAACAGTGTGAGTCTCGTTATATACACCTGACATATCTTTTGTAGCAATTGGACTTCCAGTGCCCAACTTTCTTCACCTCATCAACTGCAGCCCCTTTTTCTGATGCCTCTGTGGCTGCCCCAATTCAAAAGGAGTGCAGGGCAAATTCACCTGGATCCTCCCCAGAAAAGCCAGGGTCCTCTTGAGCACTGCTCCCACCTGGAAACCGGTGACTGGAGAGTCATCCCCATGCTGGAAAAAGGCCTCCCCATCCCTCCCCGTTTGCTCACATAGAATTCCAGTGCCCCCACTGCACAACTGGTGGCCTGCGGTTGTCTAATGACACCTTGATCCCCTTCCCCTTTTGATCAGTTTTGGACCTAGCCAGATTGATGACCACCTTGTCCTGTCCCCACCATATGTCCCTGTGCTGCAATGCTTGTGTCGAGGCTGTTTTTCTTGGGGCCACCACTTCTCCAGCTCGGAAGGTCCCCATTGCCATAACCACAAAAATGGCCAGGAACAGGGCCTCATCCTGTGCCAAGGCACACACCGGTTGTGTATCCCCCAGCACCCTTTCCAGTAGCTGCTCTTTTATGGGTCACCTCCCATCCTGCCTGAGAACCTGCCCCCTCTGCCACCCTACCACCATCCTCTTGACTGCCCTGCGAGCTACTATGTCTGGCCAGCGACTTTGTCCTGGCACACCCAACTGATGCCAGCCAGTTGTACCACCCCTGTGGCATGGGCCAGCCCTTCCTCCCACTTCTCCACAATAAACCTCCTTACCTGCTCTTCCCAGGCCGGTTCATCCCTGCCCCACCTGTTTCTCCTTCTGAATTCTTGAAATCTCTCCCACTCTGCCTCGTAGGCCCTCAGTGTGTTGGCTGACCAGTAACCCCGGTGCAATGCCCTGGCTATGTCCCGCCATCCTCCCACAACTGGTCCATGATCCTGGTCCTGCGCTTCGCAGCCTGTGGCCTCAGCTCCCAAAACCTTCCAAGCTGTAAATGGGAAAGACTGTCAGCCACCTCGTTCTTCAGCCCCATGATATGCTGTACTTTAAAAGACAAATTCAGTTGCAACCCCAATAACACATGCATCTGAGTAGCCTGCCCACCATCTCTGTCTACCCCCACCTATTAATAACTTCCACCAGCTCTTTGTTTTTTGCATCAAACAGGATACACTTTCCCCTCATACAACCGCCCCACACCTCCATGGCTACCCATATTGGAACTATTTCCAAAATCATGATGTCCTTCAACAGCCCCAACTCCCTCCACTGCACTGGTCATGCTTCCGACATCCATTCTCCCTGAAAGTATGCCCCCATCCTCAGGGCACCCGAGGCATCCTTGAACAATTCCAAGTCTGTATTCCACTCCCACTCTTCCTGCCAGAGCATTACCCCATTATAGGTATCAAGGAACTCTTCCCAGAACTGGAAGTCCTCCTGCACCCCTCTTGACACATCTAGCCAGTGGTGTGGCAGTTTTGCCTTCCCCGTGGCCCTACCCAGACTCCTTGAGAACATCCTACCCAGGCTAATTGCCTTGCAGGTGAAATTAAGATGCCTCTGCAGTTGCTGTATCTGTACCAGTGGCACCTCCTCCTCCTGTCACCTGGGCCAGCAGCCCCTTAAGGTGTGCCACCTTTCCCTGGGCAGCTTGAAGACCCCCTTCTGTGTCCACCTCTATGCCCAGGAATTCTAATTTCCAGACAGGGTCCTCCATTTTGCCCTGTGCCAGTGCCATTCCGATCCGCTGGCACATCTTCTTCAAATCCCATAACATCCTCCGTGCCTCCTCCCTTGACTCCCTGATGAGGAGGAAATCATCCAGGTAATGCACTAAGCTCTGGTGCCCATACCTGACCTCGAACGTCCACTGCACCCAGGTGCTGAAGGATTTGAAGGTGGAACAAGGCACTGAACAGCCCATTGGCATTGTCTTGTCAAAATATATGCTCCCCTGAAATTAGAATCCTAGAAGGTCCCAATCTTCGGGCCTAACGGGCAGAAGGCGAAATTCCGTTCTGATATAAGTCTTCACTAGCCATGCCCCTTGATTGCCCTGATGAGCCCTATGGCCTGCTCTAATGAGGCATATGACACTGCCCTAAGGTGGTCCAGTATGCCCTCATTCACTGACAAACCATCTGGGTAGGATAAGTGGTTTATCAGGTGAAATTTCCTTCCACCTTCTTGGGTACTATGCCCAAAGGGGACACCCAAAACTGTACTCATGGGGGATCCCCAAGTGGCCCCTCCACCCACACTGCCCTGATCTCCTTGTCAATTTTTGCCCCTACTGTCCCATCTTCCCCCTCACAGACCCCAAATTCTTCACCAAAATCTTTTCCCGGCACCCTTGAAAACCCAGTGGGAAACCTGCCCAGAAACCTTCCCTGAGCAGCTCTGTGGCTCCCCTGTTCAGGTAGTCCATGGTCCACTCCTCTACCACTGAGAGGGAAATTGGCATATGTGCAGGCATGTACCACCACCACCCTCCACTTGGTACTTCACTAACACCAGATGCTGGGGGCATACTGTTGGCCCCTGTGGCTGCCCCCTCGCCCCCTGCCTTGCCCCCCGAGCACCCTGAAAGGACTGTTCATAAAATTGCCCCATTTAATCCCCTCTTTCCCACTTGTCAACAGTTGGAGGCCAGGTGAGACCCCCCACATTTTGAGCAGGTGTGCCTGAACTTACATCCATTCCAAGTGCAGGTTGCCTGTTAAAACCCCAGCAGATCTTTGCCCCTGGGGCTGGAGGGTTTTTCCTCATGTGATCCACCCCACTCCCACTCCCCTCTCCAGAGGGGGTCCTCACCCATAGCTCTAAGTGGGTACAATCCCAACTTAGATCGCCTTTTGCCACCATTCACTTCCGGAAAGCCTCATCGCATTTGAGCCACCTGTATCTTGCCTTCACCTTGTACGCATCTCTTATGATGGACATGTACATCAGTAAGGGGATGGCCAGCTCAGGTTGCTTCTCCAGGACCAAAATGCTGTAGATGATGAAGCCCCTTGCCAATTCTCAATGATCTTCCCCTTGTACTTTGCCTCCTCGGCTTTGTGCCCTACTACCGCTAGCACCGCTGTCATTTCCGACTTCCCCACTGACTCCTTCTGCTCGTACTTCCTGGCTGCATCCTCATCCATGAGTCTGAAGATGTCAACGTACTCCCCTTCCAAATGTTTTCTTTGATCGAAGCTGGGACATAGTCCTCCACTGAGCAGCCCAGGAGGCCTTCATATAGCTTCTTGCCCGTCAGCTTGGCCTTCCCACCCGTTCCTGCCCCAGCCCCTTCACCTTTTAAGGCCTGCATAGCCTTCTCCATTCTTTCAATCCCTGCATCCCCCATGCCACTCAACAGCCTCTCTAAATACTCCTGCAAACTGTTTGCATCCATGAGATCTACATCATCCTTACCACCATCCAGGGTCTCTTCGTCCAGCTCTGGTGCGGGCTTCGGCACAGGGATGGGTGTGGGGTGTGTCACCTCCTGTCTGGGTCTCTTGCCCCCTCGACCTCTGTCCGGCCATTTCTCTCTCTTCTTATGCTTCTTCTGCACCTTCTCCTCCACCTCTCTTTGCTTCACTGCTACCACCAGCTCTGTCATCTGCCCCATCAACTTGGCTGCCTCCTGCATCATCCTTTAGCTGGACATTGGGGTTCACTTTGGTGCCATTTCCTATTTGTCACTGCATTAAACAGGTGAGAAATAAACGGTCACATTTTTGTGTCCACATACTCCCCCCCATCCCTAATGCGGCCGGGACTGCCTTATGCCTGGTCCCACTTGCTGAAATTATCCGGTTCCATGGAAGGCCCCATGCCCCTTCGCCACCCTGTTACCACCCCCCATAGCAGTGCTGGCACAACATTCTTTCATTGTCTCCCACTGGGGAAGGGGCACCCCTTCTGCATTTTTGCCCCAACCTCCAATATCTGCGCCCACTCAAGCCATTAGTTATAGATCCTTGCCCACTTCCTATCCTGTTGTCCTCTGGCCTATTGCTGTGGTCTTGCCCCCTGATCCCTCAGCCCATATCTCTATGAAGAGGTCCCCCAACTTGCCTCCTCCAGTCAGGTACTCTCGCCCGATGCCCAGGCACTTGAGGATCTGGGCCTGTTGTGTGCTGCTTTCTGCCCCCCCACTGGGCCTCCAGCTTTACGCACCTTCCCAAAAATATAGGCCACCAACCCAACCCCCCCGATAGCTGGGGGGCCCACATCTACTGTGCCAAAGCCCTGGGTTATCCCACCAGCTCCTGCCATGGCAAAATGCCCCAATTTAGCCTTATGCATCTATGATCACCTTGCCTCCTCTGTGGCCCCTTCATTTTTTCTTTTTTGCAACCCAAATGCCTAGGTCCAACTGACATTGCAGTACCATCTGCATTTGTTAGCGTCCATTCTGGCCTTCTCTGGTGAAGATCCAGCCCCAGATTGGGAGCATCCTCCCTTGAGCTTACTTCTGTCCATGTCTCCTTTTTTTTTGCACCACATGCCCTCTTTTGTGTAGACCATATACCCTCCGTGTCTCCTATTGTACCTGTACCATGTAGCAGCAGCAGCCATCGCCCTTCTGGGCTGCCCTGGCCATGTGGCAGAAAGTGCCAGATAATTGTACACCAGGCCTGTAGGGGTCTCCCCCACCATGCAGTTCTCTGCTGGTAACCTCAATTTCACTGCAGAAACATGGCCACCGGTGATATGCCTGACTCCACTATAACTGGTGACTACAAATGCTTGCTCCAAGGCCCTGAGGTGTGCCGCAAGCTGGATCCTCCCAGAGCAGCCTTCCAACTATAAACCCTTTTCTTGCTAGGAACCAGCACACCACCCTGTTGCCCCAGGCCATGTGGCCCACAGGCCCAGCTGTTTCACTCGTGCCACTCTGACCCTTCCTCAAGACACCACAACTCCTTGTATACTTCTTTTGTTTTTTTAAGAGAAAACAGACTCCAAACACTGCCAATGTGCACACCAAGCCAGCTCATCTTCCATTCCTTGTGCTGGGTCTGACTTTGCTTACTGTAACCAGCCATCCCCCCCCCGTGGCTCTCTGTCCTTACCCCCAGCCCCCATGGCTCTCCACCAGCCTTACAGACAGCCGTGTCTCTGCCAGTGGCCTGCATGCTGCCCAGCTCTTCTGGTCTCACAGCACTAACAATTCCTGTCCTTTATTCTCCTATATGCTTTTGTTTTTGAAGTGAAAATGACCACAAATTTTGATCAAGCCAGAAAATGACTCGCTAGCACTTTTGCCTTCTCCTGTGGTCTGCTTGCAGCCCACACTTTCTAACCTGTCCAAACTGGACAAAAATGAAATGGAGTAGGCCCTAGACCCACGCTGTTTCATGTGCTTGGCCCCTTGGCCATTCATCCCACCTGAACTAAATGTTGGTCATCCATCCACTCCAGCTGTTGTCATATGCTTGCTCCAGGGTACAAACACCTGACCAACAATCAAAAGTCCCCCATTCCAGGCCCAATGCACATTTTCGGGAACACAACAACAACCAAATAACCAAACATATTCCTTCCATGCTCCTCAATATGAACGCCAGGAGGGTAGCACAAAAATCCACAGAGTTCTTCAAGCACAAACTACCTCTCCTAAGCATAATATGATTATTTACTGTGCACAGCATTGAAGAACCAGCTCCTGCACAGTCTATTCTCCTCACTAGAACTAGGAAGATAAGCACAAAACCCCACTGAGCACTGCATTTCCAAACATTTTCATGATTCATTGCTTATTCGCAGTGTACAGCATTAAGAAACAACATCTTTAGCTTATTTTCCTCCTAGATGCACCCTTTAAAAAACACCATTATATAAACCAAACAAACCACAATTTCTAGTCCAACCACATGGCCTAGTAGGCCCAGAAGCTCATGTGCCTTGCCAACAATGTGCTGAGTTCTCAGTCTGAAAAAATCCCAGTAAAAGAGGCTGTGCTACCTGTGTTCTGGTCTGATATATCCTGTAGGACCCCTGCTCTGGCTCCTTGAGGCTCTGCCCCCCAGCCAATCCCTGGGTCTCTGGCATCGCCTGTCATATTACACCTTCCCTGGTTGGGTGATGTCACTAGCTCCACCCTCTTTTTCCTGATCCTTCTCTCCCCCTTCCATCCCCCCACCCCTCCCCTTTTTTGTTCATGCCTGGTAGGAGTCATCAGACAACCTGGCCTGCCTTTTAGTGGCAAGCCCCATTATCACACATTTGAGCTCTGATTCTCATTGATGTGTTGAGCTGCAGTCTTAGGGTCAGAGGTAATCAGAACCGCTGTGTGTCTCTGCACACTGGTATTGTAGATGGTTGAACATGCAGTGTTCTATGCCACAATAATAGTCTTATGCACATAGCTTTCTGAGAGATTCGGAACTGTTTGCATGAGGCGCATGTTGGTCATACGTTGGGACAACAGTGTGCCACTCCTCTTCCTCAGCCTTACTGTCCTCTCCTTCATTTCTTGTTAATGGGAAGGCAGTGATTGCCTCTGAGGTTGTTATTGATTAATTATGAAATGGGTAGAAAGAATGCTAAATTCTGATTGGCTGAGAGTTGCTTTCAGTTGGGCCATTATCCCAGCACAATGGCCTAGCTGAAAGCATTATGTTTAAAAATGCATTACATTTACTACAAATGACCCATTACATAATCGCAATAAGGCACTCCAGGGGGTGTGTTATGGTGGGCTAACGGTCCTCCTTGGGTGGTGGAAGCCTTTGGCTACACCTATGCGTTTCAACCCACCCCAAGGTGGGCCATTATCTCCACCATAACATCCAGACCCTGTCATGCCTTATTGCTTAATTATGAAATGAGTAGAAAGAATGCTGGCTCCTGATCATCCAAAAGCAGCTTTCAGTGGGGATGGTATTCCAGCACAATGGGCTAGATGAATGTAATATGTTTAAAGGATGCATACAATCTACTAAAAATGACCCATTTCATAATTGCAATAAGACACTCCAGGGGGTGTGTTATGGTAGGCTAACGGCCCTTTTCTGGTAGTGTAAGCACTCGGCTATGCCTCATGGTTAAACCCACCAGAGGTGGGCTGGTATTCCACTATAGCATGCTCTGTCATGCCTTATTGCTTAATTGAAACATAATACTGTTTACTGAAAATGTGAAATTTACTTACGATGAAGTACTCTCTCTCAAACTCGCTTCCTGCCTGGAGCCACAGCTGGAATGCTTGGTCATACCAGGCCCAGTCCTCTCTTGCACCTTCCCCAACTCCTTCATCTTATAAAACTTTTGCCAGATCAGCTTCAACTTCCCCTGCACTTCCTCCACCTCTTGTTCTCCTGCCCTTTCATGCCTGAGGTACTTGCCACCCCCTTCCAGGTCTCTCTAGAGGCATTTTCATGGCTCACATAACTATTTTTGGTCAGCAATTTTGTTGACGGCCTCCAGCAGCAGAGGCAGCTGTTCACAGGTCCAGTATTTGCTCATTTCTGTAAGAGAAGCAGACAGAAGGAAAATGATATAAATATACTAAAATATATTTATATCTAGGTGAGTAAGAGACATACATCTGTAATATCATGTGGCATAATAGAATGATATCTGTTTAATTATATAATGGTATGTGAAAATCCTGTAACCTCATTGGTCAAAACATGTTATATGACTGTGGGTAAATCCTGCTTAAGCCACAGCTGAGAAATGGCATTTATTAAAAACATTATTTAACACAGTTTACATTTATTTCACCCATGGATCCATTGTATCATCGTAATAAGGCACTCTAGGTGTGAGTTGTTGAAGATTTACTCACTCTTGTGTGGTTAAGTCACTCAGCTGCACCTCAGGCAGAGAATTACTGTCCTATCAGCTTAACTTCCATAATATGTAAGATATTGGAATGAATTATTAAGGATGAATTTTCTTCTAGTATATTAGTTTTGGATACCACACAGCATGGTTTTAAAAGGAAGATCTGTTGTCACTAATCTGGTCAGTTTTATGACTATGTCAGTGACAATCTTGATAAACATATACCATGTGATGTTATTTTGTTAGAACTTTAAGAAGACGTTCGATTCTGTTCCTCACTGGGCACTTATACAAAAATTAAAATCCTTAAAAATGAACCCTATATTTATTAAATGGATTCATAATTGGCTTAAAAATAGACGACAGTGTGTGTCAATAGATGGTTATAGATCTTCTTGGTTTCCTGTTTTAAGTGGTGTTCCTCAAGGTTCAGTACTTGCACCATTAATATTTCAATGTTTTGTCTATGATCTAGCTGGCTGCATTGAAAGTCACATTATAAAGTATGCTGATGATTGTAAAATTGTTAATACTGCAAAGCATTTCAATGACTGTGCAGTTATTCAAAGAGATTTGGACGTATTGGGAAACTGGTCATTAAAATGGAACTTGAGATTCAATACATCCAAATGTACAGTTTTGCATTTTGGCAAAAAGAACTTTAAATATTTGTATTATATATATAATGAATTAATTATATATAAGAAATGTGAAAAAGATATAGGAGTTATGGTAGATTCAAGCTTATCTTTTGACACACAAATTTCAAATAGTATAAATAAAGCAAATAGAATATGGTGGTCAATAAAAAGAAATATTACCTCTAGAAACCCTGAATTCCTATTTCCTCTTTATCATTTGTATGTATGTTCACATCTTGATTCTGCATCTCAACTTTGGTCCCCATATTTGCATAAAGACATTAACAGAATCGAAAGAGTACAAAGGAGAATTACAAAATCCTTCTTTTCTAATAAAAGTATTACTTATGCAGAAAGACTAAGTAAACTAAATTTAATGTCGCTGGAACAAAGGTGATTGGCAGGTGATTTGTTATTTATCAGGGACATTACTAATTATGATAATTTATTAATTGATTGTGATATAGAATTTAAACAGTTACAAGTAAATACTAGAGGTCATCCCATTCAATTTAAAAAACAAATATGTAAATAAAAAAAGGGGTTGTTACTTCTCACAAAGAGTGGTGAAACCCTGGAATGACTTACCATTGGATATAGTTATTAGCACATGTAAAAATGCATTCAAAAATAGGCTTGATAGATACTTGCTTTCTAACCCAAGTATCACAGGCTATAAGTAATTTTAGGGCTTGTTGCTGGGTCTATGGGCCTGTTGCACTATATATCCTAGTATGACTCCTAGTATGACTCATGACACACCACACAAGGCATGGTAAATCCCCAATAACCCACACCCTGTTGTGCCTTATTGCTTAAGTAAACCCTGAGCTAACATCACAAAAACAGCAAAAAAAAAAAAAAAGTGACAGTGGTTGAATTTAGGTATTGTTAAGTTGTAAAAGTTATATGCACTGTGCAATTGTATGTCATTTCATTGGCATTGTAACTTGATATTTTCTCCCTGCTTCCCCCCCATACACACACATCACTTCCTGTAGTTTGTATTTAAAAACTTCTTATTATTGATAGAAGTATGTGCCCCCTGTGTTGTTAATAATATGTGTAGTGAGTGCATTGTGTGCATTACTGTGTTTTAATTGAATGTTTGTGTTCGCTGTATGCATTTGTTCCTCTATTTTTTGACCAGAACTGGTTGGCTCTTGAAAGAACCTTTTTTTCTTTGAACATTTTGCCAAGACACACTGTTCTTCAGATCACGGACAGGATGCCATGTCGGAGATCTCACAAAAAGAGGCAATTGACAGCGTTTGAGAAGTGCACACCATCTCTTAGATACAGTCAATCTTTAAAATACTTGATTTCAGAGTGATAAATTGTGTGCATGCCCAGGTCACGTAAAATGCAGAGATGTGTATATTTATATTTTTCCTTGCCCTGTCAAGTAGATATGTATGTTGATCTGAACACCAGACCATGGCTCTGTAATGTCTGAATAGATAATCTTACAGGAGGGTAACATCTCTGACAGTGAAGCTATGTCCAAATTAGCTTCAGCAACTAAATATATCCACCTTTGTTGCTTAAATCATTCCTCTGAGATGG
Organism: Neoceratodus forsteri; assembly: GCA_016271365.2. Taxonomy (NCBI): domain Eukaryota; kingdom Metazoa; phylum Chordata; order Ceratodontiformes; family Ceratodontidae; genus Neoceratodus; species Neoceratodus forsteri. Next base: position 85,753,813 of record CM057453.1, read on the forward strand.
ATCAGCAGTACATCTGGCACAGAGTGGTTGCTCAGCAGATGTTTCTTGGTTGGCATCAGCTGCTCCCATCTCATGCCTCCTGCCAAACCAGTAAACCATGCAATTGGAAAGGTTTAAGTCACTAACAAGGTGACTTCTGAGCATATTCACCATCTCGATTTTTAAACTGCTGCCTACCATCCACACTGTGGTTCTGGAGTTTTCTGCCATACTAACAGTTTCTTACAATCAGAGTGACAGATAGCTCAAAAGGCAATCTGTCTGTTGGTGTCTAATGAGATCTAATATGCAGGGTGGACAATTTTCCTTATGATAGCTCAGTCTTCCACAGGAACATAGCAACAATGGGTTCTAAAAATATTTATTGGCTGATAGTACTTGGTGTATACCAATAAAAGTATTACACTTCACAGATTCCAGAAAATAGTTTTTGATTGGGTGTGCCACAGAAAAAACACAGAATGTTTTGGTGGGAATTAATTTTCTGATTGGATGATTTGAAAGAACACAGTACAAGACTCATTCTGATTTACTGTTAGCTTGCAAGATATACACGTGCTTGCTGTCATCTCCCTCCCTTTTGAGCTGACATTTGTGGTGGTGAGCATTGCTTCAAGCTCTGTCTTAAACTGATAGCATTTGCTATCAAATAAATTATTCTACATGGTTAGACTTATACTAAGCTATGTAGGTAGAAACTAACTTTTAAACAACAATATTTTAAGCAGGAAACAATATCTAAAAGCTAAGTTTTAAAACTGATTTTGATGCGATGTACTTACTGTTAATGCACTGGATCTTTTCAGTCTTTTCAAAATGGAGCTATTTCCTTCTACTTCATGACTTTTGTTCTACTATGATTGGCTGAGCTAAAGAATTTCCTGTGATACATAAAAAATATTTTAAAATATTAAAAGGGCATAAATTAGTGGTGTGATGTGATTTACTATTGTGGACTGCAAGTCTTGTTTCTCTGTTATGTGATTGGTTAGATGTGGTATATGGGTATTTTTTCAGGAAAAAAACATGGCCGCTCTTAGTGGACATAGTTAATAATTTAATCAAATTATCACTTATTTCTCCATGAGTATGTTGATTCTGTGTGCTTTTCACAATATCATCAAGATATATAACTATTATTGATGGCCTGTACCTCATTTTGATTTTGGTAGCATTTTTAGTAGCAGATTTTACCCACTTTCTGGTTGCAAAGCATCATGGGAAGCAAAGGTAAAGGTTCAAATAAGCTTGATAACAAAATCATGGCTAGGCAACATTTTTGGTTTTGCACACAAATACTAATGTAATGTATATGGTGAGCTCGGGCATCTTATTTATGGTGAGGTAAAAAAAATTACACTACAAAAACAACATTGCTTTCAATGGGGTGCATCCACGCATCTCAAAAACATTTGTGATAACTTCTTTCATCCTCGACAACATAGTGTATTTCAATGGGGCTCATTCACATACCTTGAAAACTTTTGTGGTTAGTTTTTTTTTACCTCAACAACATTATTCATTTTAATGTAGGACATTCATGTATCTCGAAAACTTGTGTGGTAACATTTTGTTATCACAAAACACAGTTACTGTTAATGGGGTGCATTGTGATGTTGCAGTTACTTTTCAAACCTTGATAACATCATAGATTCTAATGGTGCAAGCACACATAGCTGGAAAACTTTCGAATAACTTTTTCTGTCCTCAAAAACTTAATGTTTTCAATGTGACTCATTCACTAAACTCGAAAACTTTTCTGTTAGTTTTTTAACCTTGACAACATCATTGACTTTAATGGGCACATTCACATACCATGAAAACTTTTGAGGCAACATTTTCTTTTCAAGCAAACAACATTCATTTGAATACATTTTCATTGGCCTTTTATTGAAACAAGCAGTTTTAGCAATTTTAAAGTTATAAATTTATAAGTGGAAGCTTTACTTTTTTGATCTATTTTAATAAATGTAGACATTAAAAGTACCATTTATTACTGTGTTGAACTTTATAGAAATTGGATGTGATACTGATACTTTATTCTACTGCTCTCTGTTCTGAATGTTTCTTAGAAATGAATAGTTTTAGGAAATTTACTATTGTTTTGTTTCTTTTATAGGTGTGTAATCCTGTATCATTATATTATCTGAAACTTGTGTTTTTACCAGCTAGAATGCCTACAAGACATATACAACAGAATAAACATAAGAGGGATAAGTATTGTAGTAATGTTAAGTTGATGAAGAGTAATGTAAGCAGAAAAAATGTCACAAGGTAAGCTGAGGACATTGTAAAGTCTATAGGCAAGAAGAGGTTGCCTGTTACTTGTGAGACACCTGGCTCAGTTAGTTGTTCAGGAACAACTGCAAAGTGCTCAGCTCCTTATCATGATGTTGGTAGTGTGGAGCACAGGAGAGCTGGTTGGGTTGCAAGCATTCCCAATGCATCCCATAAACAGAAACACACTTCTGTAATTAGTGGCCATCTTAGCAAGTTGAAATTTTTCTGGAAATTAGCATCAAAGGCTAAAGTTGATCAGATTATTTCAGCCATAATGAGATGTCAAGGCAAATGACTCAAGAGCCAACTTGCCGTGATTAAACTACGTCTTATGGTTCATAGATTTGTGAGCATGGCACTTGCTGTCCTATCATGTTTGTGGACACAAATGAAGAGGGAGATTGAACAGTTCAGTACTACAGTGAACTCTGTTCATAGTAAGCTGCAAAATGTTGGCACGCTGAACAGAGAGGCAAATTTTGTGAAGTCTTTCAAGGCATATGGCTACATAAACTGCACTTAGAGGCCTTTTTTTGGCAGGTATCTTATCATGCAGTTTCTAAGGATCCTGTCATTTCTGTTGATGAGGGTGGTAAGGCTTGTAATGTGTTAAGTGTGACACACTGTGATGAAGTAAGTGTGGCAGATGGTGACACCCACTCTGTCACTGAGACGCTGAGGAAAAGCTGTGCATCATGGAGATGTGATGAGATATGTAATCTGAGGCAATCATCCTTTGATGCTGTCATACAGTTTGTGAATAATTTTGTTGCCACAAAGAAGAAACAGAGATACAACTTACTATACAAGACTTATCTCTGTGAAATTTGCAAGCATAAAGGATTGCTGGGGCATTACTTGGCTTGCTTAGATACTGGTGTATGCAACAATGTATTTCATCATATGTGCATGCTTGCTGTACACGATCCTGTGATGCTCAGCTTTGTGTGTAAAATATATGAGGTGAGAAAAGCTGTCAGTATGCAAACAGCTTGATGAGTCTTTGAAAGCAGGAGATATGGAAGCTGCAAAAATTGTGATACAGGATGTGCAAAGTAATAGTAAACATTATGATGCACCATGTGATGACACTTCTGCCACTGTATCATGTACTGTCACTCTTTGGGAATCTGATGTACTAAAGACATTTGGGAAACCCATTGCCAAGTCTGAACTGGCAAAGAGAAAGAAGTTTGGATCTGCGTGTGTCTCATGTCACAGACTACTTTACAGGCTCCAGGCTGTTACTGTTGATCTGGAAAAGATTAATTTAATGACATGTGGGCACGACTGTTGGCCTGCCTACTAGTAAAGCATACCTTTGACCTGGACCCAGTGGTTACCATGTGTTACTACTGTTTGATAAAGGTGACTCATGACACTCTGCCACCAAGGTCTGTATTGAACAACATGGAGGCAGATGTGACACCTACTGAGATTGCTGCATTGAATATGTTTGAATGGATCCTCATACAAACAATGAAACTGTTCCAGACTATTCTGTGCTTGAATACAAAAATATGAAAGTGCCCCAGAAAGAGCTTGTGAAGTCTCTGAAAGGGGCTGTCATGTATTTACCACTGCCTCTGAAAGAGAATGTGGAGACAATCTCAAGGGAAAACAGTGTTTTTATACTAGTAAACGGTGTTCCAACAAAGTCTAAGGTCATTTGGCAAGATATTGTCATTGTGCAGAAAGTGAAAAGTGCTGTACGCTATCTGAAGAGCAATAATCCTTTCTATACTGACATTGACATAGATGAACTCTCAGATATGAGTGCTCAGTTTGGAGTGGTGGGTACTAGGAAGCCAATGATTGAGAAGGTCGATGTTGCAACTCATGAAGATGTGTATGAGCAGTACACAATTCACCATCTACATGGCAGAGAGCCAGTTGGTGAGAACATTGACCTGTGCCAGATAAAACAGGTTGAAGGTAGTCCTGTTAGCATATAGGAGGAAAAATTGGGAGCATGCTGCTTCCCAGATATTTTCCATCAAGGTGCAGGAGGCTGTCTGGATGCACGTGAGGTGCATGTTCAAGGTGCTGAGTATCGTACATGGAGAGTCTTAAACAAGAATGACAAATTCCATAGGAACATACAACATTTGTTTCACCTGCTGTGGGAGAGTGAGCTTAGTATCCTCTCTGCATCCACTGCAAATACACTGCAGTTGACTACTCCACTAGATGGAATCACAGCAGTTGAGTTTCTCCAAAAACTGAGTGAAAAGTATGAAACACTGCAGGTGAATTTGATGTCTATACTTTCGTGTTTGCATCTCACAAAAAAAATACTGGTATCATAGACACTCGAAAGCCACGACTATGCTGCACAAGTATGGTGCAACTACTTGGTTCTTTATTCTGAACTGTACAGAGTACAGCTGGGATGAGTTAGTTGAACTGTTGAGGTGGGCCACTGCTGATGTCTGTGGTATTTCATCAATGACACTTGGTGAGATGGGCTCACATGATCCAGTTTCTGTGTCCCATTTTTTTCACCATTGTTTCCATGAGATATTGACATTCATATTGTCAAAGGACAATCATCCTCTTGGATTAGTTGAGCACTATTTTCCTAGATGTGTCTGCCAGCAAAGATGTATGAATGACTTGTTCTCAGCCATGCTCCACCATCTCAAGGTAAAGTCTACTAAAAGGGTCTACAGTTATCCAGACAGAAGATTGAGGAGTTCATCAATGACTACAACCCTACACTTCTGATGTGGCAGGCAAACATTGATGTGCAGTTTGTGGCAGATAACTCTCTGTCTCTAGTTTGGTAAATTACATTGTACATCACGAACCATGAGCAGACCAGTTTGCTTGAGCCTTAGAAAGATATTGTAACTTCCAGCTGATCATTGAGCTCACAGTTCTGGTCACTGGGATTAAAGACACTGTCTCACAGGAGTGCATAGCATATGAGGCCAGTGATCATTTGATTGGGGCACACTTGTATGGCAAGTCTGATGCTGTACAATTTCTAAGTGTTAACTACAAAGAGAAACAAAGGCATGTTTTGAAGTCTCATGATAAGATTGAAGAACTGGCTGTGCACCACCTGACATCAAAGAACATTTTGAAGAACAACCTGATTGATATATTACTACCCCCACCAGTTTAGTATGATGAATGACATGTGCCTGTACCATGTTACAAAGTGGTATGACTACAAGACTGATGTAGCACCTGATGAAACATGAGAGATTTACAAGGTCAGAGGCTTTGATGGGTGCCTTGCTAAAAGGATCAAACCCTGGCTGATTGACCACTGTAAATTCAGTCTCTTTACAACTGACAGTAAGGAACATTACTATTTTGCTCTAATGTTCCTCTTTAAGCCATGGAGGAATGAGGCCACACTTAAAGGAGACTATGAAACATATGAAGAACAGTTCTACCTTCCATATGAGAACTTCAAGACTGAACAGTCTGAAACATACATTCGTAGACTGGAATTAGAGAAGGAACAGATGGCTCAAGCCAAGAAACAGCCTGAGGAATATACCCAGGGAATTCTCAGGAAAATGCAGATCCTGAGGGAGAGGGCATTCTTGGCGCTTCCATCCCAGTGAATGATCCTGTGGTTCTGATGAGGAAGTTGAGAGTGCCATGGAACATTCTTTTCTTCTCGTGTGACAATGGATCCTGTGTACTGATAAACCTGTTGAATAGGCAGCAGTTTGCTGCTTATGATGCTGTTACTGAAGCAGTGAGGCATGGCATCCATCATGAGAAGAAACAATGTAGATGCAGAAACTATGAATCATTGCTAATGTTTGTTAGTGGTTCCGCTGGCACAGGCAAGAGTTTTGTTATCTAATCTATTATAGCGGAGATAAGGAAACATACAGGAGAAGTGAGATTTGTAGCTGTAACTGTTCCTATAGGCTTGGCTGCATACAATATTGACAGTGTTACTCTACACTGATTGTTTATGCTACCTGTAGAACATAGGAAAACAGGAGCATACCTAAAACTTTCCCATGAGGTGGCATCTGAGCTGACCAATGTCTGTCGAGATGAAACTTGATCATTGATGGATAAGCATGGTCTCAAATGTCATGCTTGCATGTATCCATCTACATCTCTAGAAGATACTTGGAACTGACCATGGTGAGCCATTCAGGGGAAGAGTGTTGTTGTGTTTGTGGACCTTCTGCAACTTGCACCTGTGAACGGAGAGCATGTCTTTACAGCACTGATGGTAAAGCAAGCTAACAGTACAATAGGATTCATTGGAGGACTCAGTCTTTGGGAATTGTTCCTTTACATTGAGCTGCATGAAAACTTGCAGCAAAATCATGATCTTGCCTACAAGGTACTGTTGGATCAGGCACGCATTGGCTGTTTGTCACAACACAATGTTTATCTGTTGAACACATGCCATATCAATAATGAGTGCACTTCTCTTGCAGCAGCGAGATGTCTTCAGCAATGTGTACTCAGACTCTACTTGGATTGTGTATCTCATGTCTCAACTCAAGCAGTCTGCTGAATTTAACAGTATTATGTTGCAGAGCGGGTCAGGAAATCATTACTCTGCATGCAGTTGACAACATTGATAGTGTGGTCTTAAGTCAGAATCTGGTATCAAAGCTGACTGAACAACTGTCTGAGCTAAAGCCTGATATGTCTCACACAGCTGGATTAGAATCAGTTCTAACTGTGTGCATGAATGCACACATCATATTACACAACCTTGATGTAGAACATGGTATGGTGAATGGTGCAATGGGACACATAATTGACTTCCAGTACAATGTACAGAACACAATCAGAGGCACTAGTTGTCAAGTTTGACAACATTGAACAGTCATTATCTATTTCCAGGATGACTGTTAAGTTCCAGATTGTGAAAGACATATATGTGAGTAGGAAATAGTTTCCTGTGTGTGGTGCATATGCTGTATCCATACACAAGTCACAAGGCTTAAGTTTGGACTCAGCAATGGTCAACATAGGCACTGGCATCTTTAAAGATGGCATGAGCTATGTTGCGTTTCATGTGTATGGACTCTGTCTAGCTTGCATATCATCTGTATAGCATCACATAAAATCCATGCTGACAGACGATGCATAGTTGAGTACAACAAGCTACGTACTCTGTACCAGCTGACATTGCCTCTTATACCACTACCCATGCATGTAGCAGACTGCAATGCTACAGTCACAGTTTCTGGCATGAAAAATAGGTTCCTAACAGGTAGAGCAGCATTGAATTCAGACAGCACAAAGAAGGAATCCACAACACAAAAACAGACAAGCTCTCCTCCATGAAAGAAGGCACTTGGTATGACTGTCGTCCCAACGTTTGACAACAGCACTGGAGCAAACTGTTATGCAAACTCAGCAATGCAAGCATTTCTCCATATGCCTCACTTTGTTGCCACTATCAAATATTTGTATGACACAGCACTGCCTCAGTCATTAAAGAAGGTTGTGGGTGATAGTGACAAGTATGACAATAGCATACAGACTGACACCCTTATGACTTGTGTTGGGTGGAAATCATGGCCATCAAACATTTGCCAATAACATCCAGCAAGATATGATTGAGTTTATGATGGCTATCATTAACAGCTTGGAATCAGATCACATTTCAATGGAACAGTACTTTACTTGTCACCTATATGACAAAGTACACTTGCCTGTCTTGTTGACATTCACACACAAGTAACAAAAAACTTGCTGTGGATTTCATTGTATGTTCCACAGGCACATTCTGTGAAGCTCAGGCAACTGCTCAGGAATGCAAAGTGTGGCTGGAGGTGTACCTGGTGTGGAGGAGAGTGTCTTCAGTCCATATGACTTAGGACCTCTTCTCAGTATCGTCTTCTAGTCTTGCAGAGATTTGATGCAAATGGACTATGAGTTGACACACCAATCACTGATTTTGTATCTGAAAGAGCAGAATTCATGGGAGCATGCTTTGACACTGAGGCTGTGATATTCCACCATGTAGCATCTGTGCATTCAGGACATTATGTGTCATGACTGAGGTACAGCAATGGCTGGATGGAATGCAATGACTACATGAGCACTTTTAAACAGAGATTACCTTAGAACATAAAATATGCTTCTGTCCTGAATCTGAAACATTACAATGATTTTCACCAGGCAGAAGAGTAGTGGATGGAAATGTGGCTTCACTCTGTTTAACACACTCTAGTAGTCATAACAGTGTGCTGTACAACCTTTCCTGTACATGTGCAGTTTTCATATCAGTTTATGAATAGTACAGAAACAGATTAGGCACATGCAGATGCTTATGATGGCAACAGTTAATGGAGGTGTTGCTGTGATTGTTGCTAAATACAATCTAAATGGGTCTGAATTGTGTGGCTGTGTGCATAGTCACATGACATGCAACACTTGCTTGGCTGTGGAGCAATCTTATAAACTGTATATTGACCTTTCATGCACATGCAGTTCTGTTGTACTAATGTGCTCATTTCTTCATTAGCTGCACAATGACAAAGAATGTGCTCTGACTGCTGTCACACCATTGTATGTCAATGCACTGTACATTAAATAGATTGAGAAACATATAGGTTTGTTGGTTAGCAATGTTTCTTGTTCATTGTGTACACTATGTACATGCTTCACATCTGTCTGGTGATGCACGAGGGCAGATTGTGCTAGAATGCTGCCACTGCAGCTTACATGTGTTTGCACATATTGTTGTGCAATACTTTCTCAAGTCAGTAATGGCATACCTGATATTTTATTTATACAGGTTGTCTCTCACTAACACCTGCTTAGTGTCCACTTGAAGTGGCATTTTCGCTGTCAACTTTACTTAGTGAGAACAGCACATTGCTCTGGAGGCCTATTGTAGAGATTTGTAATAAAACAGTTTACTGTTAATATAGTGTGTGTGAAAGATTACAACATTTGCTAAAACTATGTACACCTTCTGTAAGCTCTTCACTGTTTTGTGTCAAAACTGTAATAAACATTATTTAATTGTGACAGTTATATAGTACTTGCATAACTGCATTCTTTTTGTGTTGCACGTAGCTTAAACATTAGAGCTTGTTAAATTTCATAACTGCAGTGACTGAATGGCATGTTTTCTGATGTTTTATGGAAGGATGAATATGTAGCATATTTAGTAATCATCTACCATTTTAGAAATCTTTTCAATTGTTACTGTTTATCATTCATAATTTCTTATGAATAATTCTTAGAAACATTGTAAATAATCATATTGTTGCTAGTAAGTATTTAACTGAATAATTATATATTTGTTTTGTCATTGCATTAATTTACTTGAAAGGTTTGTTATATATAATGAGGTATTAATTATTTGTTACTTATGAAAGAGCATTGTAAATTACACATTCTGCTCAATCTCAGTTCAAGATATGTTCCTGATTTTTTCGTATCTCCTTTATAAAGGGGACAGGTGAGGAATTTTTTCAGATGCACTTAATGTTAAAATATTACAAAATGTATTATAGCAGCAATCTTAGGATGTGCTGCTTTGGTGTCCGTAGTTTGTTAATTGTTTACCACATTTGGTTTTGCCCACCAGGAACATTGACTTACTCTAGTCTCATATCATTTCTTTAAACTTTTATATACTTCTGTGATAAACTACACAGTGATGTTATGAAACTGATTGAGTAGTAATTTGGCCTTCTTTAAAACAGAACTGGTGTTTCATTATTATTATTTAAAAAAAACATAGTCTGTGTCTGTTGTGCTTCTTGTTTACTTTATATGATTCATACTGTATATTGTTCAGGTTTGGAAAGAAGTATAAATGAATACAATGAAATGGTACTACACATACATGTGTGTAGGAGGTATAGCTTTATATGTAAAACAAAGGTTTGCATACTAGTTACCAGTAATGTATGCTGCATTGCTAGGGTGTGATACAATGCTGGGTGCACATGCTCCCACTGTAAAAAGTTATGCTTTAAAAGCTGTGAACAAGTTTACTTCATTACAACGTATCCAAAAGGAATGAAATTCTTTGCTAAAAACTCTGTTAATGCAACATTTGAGGTTGCTTAACAGCAAAGCAGGAAAATTCACTGTTAGGGTTTTGAACCAACTCTGAATCCCCTACACATATACACACACACAACACACATACTAGCAGGATGGTACATGACAACACAACCAATCAGAAACAGACACCATAAGGTAACAGAAAGAAACACACAACGTTGCAAACATACCACAGGAGGCATTCATCATCATGTTTCAGCAACTGTATCACTTGCTGCCATCCCAGTGTCTTTGGAGGGTACACCCAATATGCTGTGCAAACATGTGGTGAGGTGTTAAGAAGGCTATGTAGAACATTTTAAATGTGAAAGCTATTTAATATGGGATGGTTATTATTATTTCATACTATTTTGCTGCACCTGCTCATAACTTAATGAATTAAAGTATGGGCCACACTCTACTGTATTTTTACAAATAGATACATATACCTATCTGTAGAGGTATAGGGCGCAGGCTCTAAAGCAGCCCACAGATTGACTGTGAGATATAGCTGTGTTCTTCGTGTGAGCAAGTATATAAGCACAGGATATGAAGTATCATGTGGTTCTGCTATTAGGTATGTACACTCTTCTACTATCTGCATGTAGGTATGTGACTGAATGGTGAATAACCCACACTCCAAACCTTATCTATGCAGACTGTTGTGTATCTAGATGGAGAATGGTGTTCCAACATAATATATCGACACTGTTCTGTTATGTCAGTGTGGGGCTGGAGTGCTCTGTCTTTTGGACCTTGCAGTCTCATCTGTACATTCACATCATATGTCAGAATCCATAGAACACACTATTCATATGTCACTGGGGACCCTGCCCTACCAGTCTTACATTGAGATAGTGCAGTACTACCCATATGTCACATTGTCCATATGTCACAGTGAAAACACAGGGTCCTTTGACTTTGCACTACCATGCCTCTATTGAATAGTGCAACACAATCCACGTGTCACACTATTCATATGTTGCACTGTTCTCATTTGACATATAGGTAGTGTGACTTATGTCGATGAGGTATGGGAATGCGAGACAGAAAGCACCCTGTGCTGTCATTGTGACATGTAGATTGTGTTGTACTTATATCTTGATGGAGGGATGGGAGTGCAGTATCTGAACAACCATGAGGTCACACTGTAACATATGGACAGAATAACACATATACAGTGTTGTACTATGCTGATGCAGGGATGGGAGGCAGGTACATAGGACCCTGCAGTCCCACTTTGACATATGTACAGTGTTGTTCTATCTCAATGGGGGATGAAAGGAACAGTGTCCAACTCACCATGCAGTCCTACCATGACTTATGGGACTCCTGTACTATCTGCATAGAGGTATATAGTTCAAACAGTGGCCATCTTACATGGTTGCACAGCATGTGGTGTACCTCAAGACACTTGTATGGCAGCAGAAGTGATACAGTAGCTGAAACATGATAATGGATGCCCCTAGTGGTATGTTTACAAACTTGTATGTTCTTTCTGTTACCTTATGGTGTCTGTTTCTGATTGGTTGTGTTGCCTTGTACTGTCCCCTGCTTGTATATGTGTTGTGTGTTATGTGTATGCGTGTGTGGGGGGAAATTTGGAGTTATGGTTGAAAACCCTAATGTTGAATTTCCTCACTTTTGTCCCTGTAGAAGCAACCCTAACTGTTGCATTAATGGAGTTTTTTGAAAGAACATATATATATATATATATATATATATATATATATATATATATATATGTATATATATATATATATATATATATATTATGTATACGGTAGTGCTACCATCGTTAGGTTGAGTAGCACTTTTAAGGTTGAAGGTCCAAACTTTGCACCTTAATAACTTTCCACCATTCAATGGATTTGCCTGAAATTTGGTATGTATGATTGGGCATGGTAGGTCTTGGGATCTGCCAAGTTTAAGTGACAACCAATTGTGCAATTATGCTTTTTTGTGATTTCTTTGCTCTCACCTACAGGTCACACAGTTTGTGCGACCAGTCTGACAGCTTCAGGGAACGTGTGGCCAGGATCCCCGATGTGCCTTTTGAAGATTTTGTGAAAAAATATTGAACGGTTCAAAAGTTATTCAAAAAAACAAGTTCCCATTATAAGTCAATGGGAAAAGTTAACAAAAAGTTTGAAAGTGTCGCAAATGCACTTTTTAGTGTTGCAAATAGTCCTAGTAGTGTTACAAATCTGCCATTTTGTTTTCAGTTGGTGATCAGAAAAATGCTTGCCATTTAAATTTGGGACCTTCTAGGGACACAATTCCTTTTGTGTTCACCTAGTCGGACCTAGAGGATGCTAGCCATGTCTTTATTTTGGGGTTAAACACACCAGAAATATGTTTTTCAAATTTCTAGAAACAGTAATGTCACAAAGTAGTGTCACACGCATGACACTTTCACAAATTTTTGAGAAAAGGGTCTCAAATTGCGACACTACTTTTCAGACTATGGCCAAAATGACAGGAATTCTTTGCCACCCTGCTGCAAACAAATGGTTTGGTCTTTTGGGCTGAAATTTGGAGGGAAGCCAGCCAACATCTCACAGATGTGCCTTTTGGTGGTTTGGTGAAAAAAATGTTGCATGGCAGCCAAGTTATGGTACTCCGGAGTTGACATTTTTTCCCATAGACTAACATGGTGGCGTCCGCCGTGCCTTTTGGGGCTTGTGTCTCGGAAACGGTGCTAGATACGGAATTTTCATTGCAACAATGCATAGCCTATGGCTAAACATTCAGCAAAATGCAGGCAGAAAAATCATGAATCATGGGAATTTTTTTTCTAAGTCATATGGTTACTGAGATATAAGCAATTTAGTGTTCCAACAGCTAATTTTCTGCTCTGAGGCCCATTATTATGCATACATTCTTTGTACACACTGTGTTTCTCTATGCAGCTGTTGGGCAAAAACAGAGTGTGTGCTCATGTTACTGTTACACTTAATGTTACCACTTGTGTTTCCATACACCTGATTGTGTTACTGTTCCTGTGTACGCCACTGTGTGCGTTACACTTTGCATTCTCATTTGCATATGTGCTTGTGTTTGCGTTATGTATCTGTTTATTGCAGCAATGTGACTGTGCGTGTTATGGTTTGCATTTCGGTACACACAAGTTTGTACAATTAGGAGTTGGATGAGAACTGCTATGCAATCCAACCCCACCTACACACACAGAACAGGTACTTTAAACTTAGTGAGAGAACCACACGGATAAATAAAGCTCATGGATATCGATGGTGCACTTCCCTGCTTGTTGGTGCACTTCCTGCTTGTTACTATATACAATTTGGCACAGTTAGGAGTTGCACAGTCTTACCCAGGCAGTGCTCTCCCACATAGAACAGGTTCTGCATCCTGAGTGAAGAGCCACAGGAAAACAAAGGCCATGGACATCGACTGTACACCTCCTGATTGTGGTACACTTCAGTTAGCACAGTTGTGACTTGTATGGCCTCAGTTATGCAATGGTGCCCCACACCTCCACACCAGGTACTGTATCTTGAGTGGAAATACACAGCAAATTGAGGATGTGGATATCAATGCTATACCCCCAACCAGGGTGATATTGCATCCTGAGTGGAGAACAATAGAAAAGAAAGGCCATGGACATGGAAGGTATGCCTCTGTGATTGCAGGTACACTCCAGTTAGCACTGTGGTGACTTGCACAGCCTCAACCACACAATGCTCTGCCCACACTGCAGAAGAGGTACTGTATCCTGAGTGGAGAGACAGTAAAAGCTGAGGTTGTGAATCAATGGTGTACCTATCTGATTGCAAGTATGCTCCAGTTAACACAGTTAGAAGTTGCATGCCTAGCTAGGCAATGCCTCCCCGAGACCAGGTACTGCATAATGGGTGTAGAGCCACAGCACAAATAAGATCATGGACATCAGTGGTGCTTCTCCCTGATTACAGTCACACTTCAGTTAGCACAGTTATGAACTGCATGGCCTCAGCTAAGCTTATGACCCCCCCATGAACATGTGCTGCATCCTGACTGAGGCCATGGCACTTTTAAGGTTAAACTTTGTGGTTGTGTTTGTAGGACTACACAAGCTATGGCAGTTAGCAGTTCATGTTGTTAGCCATGTGATGTCTGTGTGCACTACTGGCAATACAGATTAGGTTCTGTATTATGAGTACTGACCTGCAGTAGTAAGCTTTCCAATTTATTAGAACTACTGTTTTTTACAAGTTGTACAAGAACAACAATGAATGGTGGACCTGCCTGATTGCAGCTGTACACAACTTTGCACAGTTGGGAGTTGCACAGTGTCTGCAGGAATTCCTCCCGCCCCCCCAACCAGAGGTGGTATTGCATCCTGAGTGGAGAACCACAGAAAAACAAAGGCCATGGACATGTACGGTACACCTCTGTGATTGTAGGCACAATCCAGTTTGCAGAGTTGTGACTTGCACTTCCTCATCCATGCAATGCTCCATCTCACACTGCAGAAAAGTACTGTATCTTGAGTGTAGAGACACAGCAAAACTGAGGCTGTGGAAACAATGGTGCACCTTCCTCACCTTCCTAATTGCAAGTTCACTCAAGGTTAGCACCGTTAGGAGTTGCATGGCCTCAGCCTAGAGCAATGCCCCCAACCAGGTACTGCATAGTGAGTGTAGAGCCACAGCAAAAATAAACCGCATGAACATCATGGTGCTCCTCCTTAATTGCAGCTGTAGACAAGTTTGCACAATTGGACTTGCACAGTCTCAGCTAGGAATCCTCCCAACCAAAGCAGGTACTGCATCCAGAGTGGAGAACCACAGGAAAACAAAGGCCATGGACATGACGGTACACCTCTGTAATTGCAGGTACACTCCAGTTTGTACAGTTGTGACTTGCATGGCCTCAGCCATGTAATGCTCCCCCCACACTGCAGAAGAGGTAGTGTATCCTAAGTGGAGAGACCGAGCAAAACTGAGGCTGTGGACATCAACAGTGCACCGACCTAATTGCAAGTACACTCTAGCTGGGACAGTTAGGAGTTGCACGCCTCAGCTAGGCAATGCCCCCTACCATGCCAGAGACTAGATACTGCATTGTGAGGTAGAGCCACAACAAAAATAAGATAATGGACATCAATGGTGCACCTTCCTGTTTGTGGTGGTATAGAAATTGTACAATTAGAAGTTGCACAGTGTCAGCTAGGAATTGCCCCTGCCTCCAACCAGAGCAGGTAGTGCATCTTGAGTAGATATCAGTATAACAAAGGCCATGGACATTAATGGTACACTTGCTGATTGCAGGTATACTCCAGTTAGTACACCTTGTGACTTGCATGCTTGAGCCACACAATGCACCACCCACACTCAGATGAGGTACTGTATCTTGAGTGGAGGGATACAGCAAACTGAGGTGGTGGATATAAATGGTACACCTCCCTGATAACAGGTACACTTCAGTTAGCACAGTTATGAGCTACATGGCCTTAGCCAGGCTATGCCCCCATGAACAGGTGCTGCATCCTGAGTAGAACTACTGTTTTTTAAAGTTGTGCAATAAAAGCAATGTATTGTTATGAAAATTTTTATTTGTAGAAATATATATATATATACTGTATATATAAAGACATAGAAATAATAAGTTAACTTTTTCAGCAAAATAAAAACTTAGTAAATATTCAGAAAGATTTTTTTTGAAAATATATTTTCTTTATAAAAATTAATGGTTTGTGAAAATAAATGTAATAAAAACTGGGGTCATTAATCAAATACAGAAGGAGGTGTGTTGACTGGCTCAGCCAGCCCAGGCCGGAAGTTGAAAAAATGGTGGCGCATCGAGTGGAAGCTGTTGTGCCAGCTTGAGAGGAGATACTGGATCTTGCTGGGAGGCCGTCCATCAGTGGCGAGGGAGACTGCTTATGGTGACAGGTGAAGCAGTGTTGCCGTCCACACTGGCACCTGCTGCTGTGCTCACAGGCTCGAGCACAAGATTGACTGTCACTTGCTGTGCTACTAACTGATCTAGAATGATCTAGTGCTCTCTCCTTAGTTCTTTCATCTCATGGGTAAGACAGTCAATCTTGTGCTCGAGTCTCCAAACACAATGGCAGTGCACAGTGTGCTGTTTTTTTATGTGGTTGATCTGCAAAGAGAAAAAAAAAAACTATTACTATGTGAGAATGTCAAAAATAGTTTCGCTTTTTTTATCATCTGTGTTTCACTAAGAGGAGAGCCATGATGGCCATAATTATGACAGTACACCCATGAGGTTGTGCTAGAATAACCTCATGGTTGCAGGCCAAGACTGACCAATCAGGGTACAGGATGTTTTCTTGTCATTGTATAATGCTGGATTCACTATGTCTGGTGTGTTTCTTTCACAAGCCACACCTTAACTATATTGAGTAAATCATTTATGTGGCATCATTTAAAAAGTACTGATACAGTACTGACACACCTACTGCATCATAACAGCTACAATAACATATGTACTGTACCATAAGAACTCCATCCCAGTAATAGATTTCTATACATCACAACATTTTATCATACACTATAATAGAATATCTCAGCTACAGTGCAGTAGGAACAGGAGGGGTGCTGATGACACCCATTCCCTGGCTGATGACCCAGCAATACACACACACACACACACACACACACACACAGAGTATGTGCTGATTCTTGGCTGTAGAGTGAGAGGGAAACTTGTTACACAGCAATGAATGGTGAATCTTTGCGGTTGTAGGTAAATATTTATTTTGGAACTTTTGTGTTGCATAGGGTTATGCTGTGAATGCTGCATGCCCGTCTGCCGCTCTCTAGATCACAGACAGAGAGACGGAGGGAACTATGTCTTGAGTGGATATGCAGAGAAAAAAAATGTTTCAGTAATTTATGCCATATATTTCTGTTTGTGGTAGAAGACTGCTTATGTAGTTAGGAGTTGAGTTGCATCACCTAGGTAAGTAACACACCCCTACACATACACACCAGAGATAAGTTACTGTGTTGTTAGTGCACACCGTCACTAAAATAGAGGATATCGTTACTGACCTAGCAGTTTGATGATGGAATAAGAGACAAGTTATAACAGTGAATTGGTATATGATATAAGCTAAGGAATGGCCATCTCTGCACAAGTAGACAATGCCCCACCTTGTACTAACCTGTCTTGACTGTTGACATAGTTTATCTGCTAAAGAAGGGCAATACCTATTTATTGTACAGTTTTTAGTGGTTGTTGGTACACAACTTAGAGATTGTCTACTTGTGTGCTGTTAGTCATGGAATGCTGCCCATCCTAGAGTCACAGATACATACAGACGTAAGTCTATATTCACAAAAGTGGGAGCAAGGCAGAAGCAGGAAACTACAGACCTGTTAGTTTAACCTCAGTGATAGGGAAAATGATGGAATCACTTCTGAAGGAAAGAATTGTCGAGTATCTAGAGGCCAGAGGGGCACAGGACCCTAGGCAGCATGGATTCACAGCGGAAGGTCATGCCAGACGAATCTGATAGATTTCTTTGACTGGGTGACCAAAGTAGTAGATCAGGGAGGGCTGTGGACATGGCCTACCTAGACTTTAGCAAGGCATTTGACACAGTCCCACACAAAGATTAATATACAAGTTAGCCAGCCTGGGAGTGGGTCCCAAGATGACAGCCTGGGTAAAGAATTGCTGAAGAATAGGACACAGAGAGTAATAGTAAATGGAGTCCACCAGAAGAAAGGAGGGTTACTAGTGGGGTACCCGCAGGGGTTCAGTATTAGGACCGGTCCTCTTCAATGTTTTATAGCGTTGCATTGCAGAAGGACTGGAAGGAAAAGTATGTCTCTTTGCAGATGACACTAAGATCTGCAACAGAGTTGATGCACAGGGTAGGGTGGAAAGGATGAGAAGGGACTTGGCAAGGTTAGAGGAATGGTCAAATGTATGGCAGCTTAGATTCAATGCTAAGAAGTGCAAGGTAATGCACCTGGGAAACAAAAACCCAGGGGAAGAGTACACCATGGGGGGTGAGATACTAACAACAACAAAAATGGAAAGGGACCTGGGGGTAGTCATATCAGATGACCTAAAGATGGGCAAGCAATGTGAGAGGGCAGCAAGGAGGGTTGGGGGATACTGGGATGCATAGGGAGAGGCATCACCAGTAGAAAACAGGAAGTTATTATCCCTCTGTACAGACAGCTGGTGAGACCCCATCTGAGTACTGCATGCAGTTCTGGAGACCCAATTCTGCAAAGACATAGACAGGATGGAAGCTGTCCAGAGGAGGGCAACTAAAATGGTTCAGGGTCTGCAACTGAAGACATATGAAGAGAGACTTAAGGAGCTTAATATATATAGCCTCGAGGAAAGGAGGAGAGGGAGGACATGATAGAAACTTTCAAGTACCTTAAGGAATCAACAAAGTCCAAGAGGGTAGCATCTTTCAAAAAAAGAGGTGTGAAAGAACAAGAGGGCACAATTTGAAGATGGGGGGTGGCTCAGAGGTAATTTAAGGAAGTATTTTTTCACAGAGAGGGTTGTGGATGCATGGAACGGCCTTCCGGAGGAGGTTGTGGAGTCAAAATCAGTGGTGGAATTCAAGCATGCATGGGATAGTCATAAGGCAATTCTGGGGGGTGGGGGTAGGAAGAAGTAGGCTGCTTGTTAACTAGCATCTGCAGCTTATCCAGTAGGTAGGGAAATGGTCAGACTGGGTGGGCCAAGCGGTCCTTATCTGCCGTCAAATTCTATGTTTCTATGTTTCTATATATTCACTGGATAGTCACAGTAAATAAAAGATATAGATATTAATGGTATACATGATTGTTTATAGGGGAAGACATGTTATGGCATTTAGGGATTGTATGTGATCATCTACATTATGTCCCCCCACCCCCCTCATTGTGTGTGTAGTGGATATACTGAGTTATGACTGAAGAGTCACAGATAAACAAATCCTATGTATACTGATATTACAACTGTATTGTTTCTGTGCTGTAATAGTTTGGATAGTTGTGAATTTCATGTTACCAGGAAGGTAAGGCCTCCTCATGCAGCATTTGAGCAGGTTCTGCATGTTAAGGATGTATTCACTCAAAAAGAAAGGACATGACATGAATATCTCAGATGTATGATTGTAATAATGTACTGGCTGATACAGTTATTGCTTGTATGGTGTTGCCTAGCGAATTTATCCTGCCCTCCAACTAGAGGTAGTACAGATACTGCGTTATGAGTGGGAAGTCACTGTGCAAGCTAGTAAACCGATATCTGTGGTCTTACTGTATGGTTGTAGGTAGACATAACTTGCAGAATAACAAGTTATTCGTTAACAGCTAGGTAACTGTACACATGTCTAGAGCAGGAACTACTTGGTCAGTGCAGACTTGTAGGACAAATAGGCTATGTGTATAAACAGTAAAGCTGCATGATAACAATAATATGGTGGCGGAACAGTTAATTGTTGTATGTAATGATGCACTGAATTGTCCCAGGCTAAAAACAGGTGGTGGATCATTGGTGGAGAGTTTTATAACACAAAAGGCAATGTCATAGGTGTCACACCTATGTTATTGCAGTAATATAGTACGTGGTACAGTTAGTAGTTGTATGTTGTCAACTATGCAGTGACAGCTGGTGGTATCCAAGATATGAGTAGCTGATGTACTTTGGACCTGTAATTGTTGTATTAACAAATACTATTACATGAGATCAACTGATAGTCTTCCCAGTACTGCATGACCTTTGTGTCAGTTTTTTTGTTGCTAGACTTACGTTCAGGACTAGCAGCACACTCCTGCTTCACCTGTGGCTCTAGTGTTTCTGAAGTCTTCCTGACCACTGTAAGACAGAGAAATAGCTTGTTACATACATGAAGGTATTTAACCTTTCTTACTGATTTTTGGTTTTATGTTCAATCTGCATTTATAGTTCTCATGTCTGCAAATGTATGCATCTGTGTCTGCTTTTATGTGACTGGTTGTGTTGTCATTTTTCAAACCATTAAAATTAGGAGTTTTCTTATACTTAAAGTAGTAGGTAGCATGAGTGTGTGACAAAAGGTGATGCTGTAGGACCGCGGTGGCAGCTTATGCTTGCATGTTGTTATCTAGTGTATGTTGCCCCCCCTCGCTCTGTGAAAAAATAAAGCAACTATTCACAGTATTCTGAGTGTTGACAAATACTTTAAACAAAAGGAATGAGTCTATACGGTTCAGCTGTATCATTGTATTAGATAGTAATTGAAGCAGTTAGTAGTTGTTTATTATCAGCTAAATAATAAGAGTGCTTATCTGCAAGTGAGGGGAGATAGTACATCCTGAGTGGAGAGTTACTCTTAAAGAAAGCAGAGATACAGTGATACTGTATGTGTGCTGTTAGAGTATGAGAAACATTTAAACTGTTAAGAAGTAGATGGTATCACACATGAAAGTCTCACTGCCGCAGGTGCAACCCTCCCACTGCACACTGTGTCAATGTATTCTGTAAGTTAAACAATGGTTATGGACATCTGACTGACAGGTTGACGATTGAATGCCGGACAACTTGGAACATTTACTGTATGTGTAGCATGACATGACGCAGGCAGTGTTACACGTCCCCTCATAAAGTTGTGCATAGTAACTTTACAGTGATAGTGAAAGAAAGTCTATGGAGATGAATGGTGTGACTCTGTGGGGGAGGGCTAGTGTTCCATGGGTTTTGCCCAGTTACATGTATGGCAACTGTACAGTTGCTGGGTACACATGTTCATTTCAGTTGATGAATGAAAGTATTATCTCAACAGGAAAGTTAGTGTCTTTAGCTGTAATGTGATAATAATTGGGTACTGTTGCTGTGCCCCCCCCCCATCCTCCATGCAGGCACACACAGACTGGTGTTATATACTAATTTGACAGTTACATATTCATACTAATGATTTTCTATGTAATGGTTAGGAAATCACTATGGCACTAGCTGTGCTACATACTTATGAGTTGACTGTTGTTCAAGTAGAACTCTGGTTTGTGAGAAAATACTAGCTTGTTCTCTATGTAATTCTTTCTGAGTCATTACTACTGTGTTAGGTATTACTTCTTAGTTAAGATCTGATCTGTCTTGAGTGTAGAAACACAGGGGGAACTAGTACTGGCAACAATTACAGAACAGCTTGCTAATTATTGAGGTCTATATGCCTAGGAAATTAGTACTTCTATGTGCTCAGCACAAGTATTTTCTCTGATGATACACAAACAATTTCTGGTTTGCACTTTGCAGCCTGAAAAAAATAGCACAGTACATACCAATGTTATAGCAGCTCAGTGGGTTCACAGCATCAAAGTGTGATCGATGTACACCAGTTACAGTAACTATAGTTAATTATTTCTTGTGCAATGTTCTTACCTTCTGACTCAACAAGAATGACACTGTCCATGTCAGAATGTTCGGCCTCCACAGCCTCTTCGACAGCTGGCACTACCTCGCTTTGTGGTGGGGAGCACTTTGGCGATCTATGAAATGAGAGATTTTAAAGATTGCATTGAGTGTGGTATTTGTGTGTTAACATGTTGATAAGTTATTTTTTTCATTCAACTTTTATTAACGTTTTCAATACAGAGAACATATCCACAAGACATTTAACATAATAAAACTATGACTACTATATAAAATTATAATGATTCATTCTCTCTCTAGCCACCCTCCTCCCCCCATCCTCATACACACCCC
The DNA here is from genome assembly GCA_016271365.2 of Neoceratodus forsteri. Classification (NCBI taxonomy): domain Eukaryota; kingdom Metazoa; phylum Chordata; order Ceratodontiformes; family Ceratodontidae; genus Neoceratodus; species Neoceratodus forsteri. Next base: position 85,775,776 of record CM057453.1, read on the forward strand.
TAATCCTAGCACAGCATCATAATAACCAGGTTACACCATGCACTATAATGAATGTATGTTTCAAATTTGTAAAGAGTACAGGGTTTGTAGGGAGACCCACATCCTGTTAAACTTCTTAAGTTTATTTGAAAGGCTTGTGATGGTTCTCTCCATTCTGAGATTAGCGAGAAGCTCCTGGAGCCACTCGAGATAAGTCAAGTTGTCAGAACCTTTCCAATGTCTAAGGGCCACTTTTTTAATGGACATGGAAATGAATGCCATGTAATATTTCCTACACAATACAGAAATGCAAGAAAAATCCCCCAAAAGACATACTTCAGGTGTGAACAAATCTGAAAGCCCTAGAAGTGGGTCAGCCCTTTGTTTAATAGTAGTCCAAAGTTAAGCAACTTTGCAGCACTTCCAGAAGATATGAAGAAGGTCCCCAGGCTGCAACTTACATCTTGTACACAGTGGAGAGGACACAACACCCAGCTTAACCAATTTCTGAGGGGTATAATAAATATTATATAACATTTTAAATTGCATTAATCTAAGTCTATCCTGTAATAATAATTTGTGGCAATTGTACCAGAGATGGGACCAGTCTAATTCCTTGTCTGGAAAAAGAGAAGACCAATAAGTGACGGGGCAAAATTGTCAGGATATGCCCATGCAAATAGAATACTGTATATCTTCGACACCGCATGAGGCGATCCATCCAGCTCTGCAAGAGTGACCTGAAAACAAATGTGGGCACCTGGGGGTGGAATAACCCCAATTACTTTTAACAAAAGATGCCGAAAATGAAAAACTTTGAAAATGTTTATACCAGGTATCATAAACTTGTGCATAATTTCCACTGAAGAGCACCATTGTCTATCAACCGTAATTAAATCTTTCAGCTGACAATTTCCTATTGGAGGAAGCCAATTGAGTGATAGAGGTTTATTGTCTAATTGCAGATTAGGATTACCATTTATAGGCTGAGATAAATCCTTAATATTGTCGTATTTGAGAAACGTGCACAACTGAGCATGGGCCTTGATCGATACTGTAATGGGAGAGTTACGCAGTGATACAGGAAGGGATCCTATTTTGGTGTATAACAATGCACTAGGAAGTAATCCGTGCTTTTTAATAATGGCTAACTCCACCCTAAGCCAAGTCGGGGTATATGAGGAATGAACTAGTAGCTGCTCCGCTGTCAGCCATCTAAGATATTTATTGGCCTGGCTGGCCCAATTGTACAGCCCCATATGTGGAAGTCTTAACCCTCCTTTTCCTTTGGGAGCAGCCAATTTGCAGAACACCATTCTTGATTTTTTATACCCCCATATGAAATTGGAAATCATACTATGGATTTTTTAAACCAAGACAACAGAAGGCCAATATTCAACATATTGAGGGGATAAAAAAGACGGGGAAAAACATTCATTTAATTAAGTTAATCCTACCCCTTAAACAGAGAGGAAGAAGCGTCCATCTGTGAAGATCTTGGTCTATTTTATGGGTCTAAATTTAACCGTTTAAGCCATGCTACATTCCGTGTCAGCATAATTCCAAGATATTTAATGGAATCAGACTGCCAGGCAAGCCCAAAAGTGGTAATTTCTTGTTTGTAAACCCTATGATTAAAAGGAAAAACCAAAGTTTTCCCAATATTAAGTTTATAATTTGAAACCTTACTAAATCCCTCTATTATAGTGAGAATAAGGGGAACGGATGTAGCTTGATTCGTTATTTGCAAAAGGAGGTCGTCTGCATATGCTGCCACCTTAACTACATGTCCATTTAAAGAAATACCTGGGATGTCCTTGGCTCTCATTAACCCCTGAATAAGGGGCTCTAGGTATATATATTAAAAAGCAGTGGGGACAAGGGACACCCTTGCCTAGTTCCCACATGCAGTTTAATCGGGTTGGAGATCATTCCATTGCAAGAAATTCTAGCAGAGGGTAATAGATATAATGAGCAAACCCAGCTCCGAAATTTCTTAGGAAAGCCAAATGCCTCCATTGTTGCAAATAAGTAATTCCAATAAACCCTGTCAAAGGCCTTCTCGGCGTCCAGGGAGACCAAAGCCATTGGGATAGCGGCATCTCTGGAGGCCGAGAAGACATGAGCCAGAATTCATAAGTGATCGACTGATGATCTTCCCTTCATAAAACCTACCTGCTCCTCCCCTATTATGGAAGGAAGAACCGGATTCAGACAATCAGATAATAATTTGGCTAAAATTTTAATATCATGATTAATTAAAGAGATAGGTCTATAACTTGAGACCAGGTCATGTGACTTATCTGGCTTGGGCAATAAAACAATCAGGGCTTCAAAAAGGGAGGGATCAGACCCTTGACCAGAAAGAAGGGATTGAAAAAGTGGCAACAAAATGGGAGTTAGTTGCTTGGAAAATGCTTTATAGAGGTTAGAAGAAAACCTGTCAGGACCAGGGGTTTTATCGGACGGCAAAGATTTAATAACCTTATCTATTTCATCTTCAGAAATAGGAGATATTAATGCAGCTTGTTGAGAATTAGTAAGGGAGGATAGATGTAAATCCCTCAAATATTCTTGCAAATCCTCCTCTGAAGGGGGATTTACCATGGGACCATATAAATCCCGGAAATAACTAGCAAATACATCAACTATCTCTGAAGGTGAAGTTTTAAGGGAGTCCCCCTCTAAAGAACGAACGGCTGTGATAAATCTAGCTGACTCTTGTTGTTTAACACGCATTGCCAACATCTGCCCAGCCTTCTCCCCTTGGTCTGTATAAACTGCATTCATTCTTAAAATAGCGAACTCAGCTTGCTCCCTTAACAAGTCAAGGTAAGCGTCTGTTACTTTAACTAAATCCTGCTTAAAAGTCTCCGAGGAGTCAGGGGAACGACAGGATTCCATATTCCTAATTTGGGACAGAAGACGGGAAACTTTATTTTCCCGATCCTTTTTCCTTTTCAAAGTTAGACCAATTAAAATCCCCCTCAAGAAAGCTTTAAAAGCGCACCATTCCATATCGGGTCATCATGTAGAATTATTATTTAAAACCATCAACTGTTGTATTTGGAATGCTATATATTCAACCTTATCGGGTTCCTTGAGAATTTGATTATTCAGCTTCCATCTACTCCCCTTTTTGGGTAAAGAAAACAGAGATATTCGACATGTTACCACTGAATGGTCTGATGGTGGGCCTGAAACAATACTATAATCTAAAACCCCAGACAGGAGTATTTGAGAAATAAAAATGTAGTCGATCCGCGAAGAAGCACCATGTACTTGTGAGACAAATGTGTATTCCCTAACTTTGGGATGAAGAACACGCCAAACATCACAAAGCTCTGCAGAGTCTAAGAGGTCCCTGAATGATCTTTGAGCAGGGGAAAGGCCTTGGCGAGAATGACCCGGCCTATCTACAGATGGATCGAACGGCAAATTAAAATCACCCCCTATAATCATACGGCTATCCAAAAAAGGAGCGAGAACTTCCAGTATTTTCACAAAAAAACCTGGAGCATCAGTACTGGGACCATAGACACTACCCAAAACAATATCCAAAGTGTGCAACCTACCCTTCACAAATAAAAACCTCCCGGAGGGATCGGAAATACTTTGGATAGGTCTAAAAGGGATCAATCTATGTAGAAGGATCATGACCCCTCTGCTTTGGGTAGTGTCTTTTGCAGCAAAAATCTGTCCTACCTGTTGTCTTCTCAACTTATCGGCTTCATCATTGAGCAAATGCGTTTCCTGTAAGAACATAATTTCTGCTTTTAGATGACTTAGATATTTCAAAATCTTATATTGCTTAGTCTTATGCCTTGCCCTTTTAACATTCCAAGTGGTAAACTGAATATTACTAGCCATTGTCTGTTAAAACCCTAGGTAACTTCATAGTGTCCCTCCTGTACTTATATATAGTATTCCTGCCACACGTTATGAGGTATATATGGCTTACCCACCCACCCCCACCTCTATCCATACCCGCCTAAACTCAATAACAAACCCCAGAAAATCAACCCAATAACCCTCGATAAACCCCTACCCCTCCCACTCCCACCCTTAATCTCTTGATACATGATAAATAGCTCACCTAGACATCTCCTTACTGCCCCACCCCTGCCTCTACAACTAATTTAGCTATTCTAATATAACATCTATATCTATCCTAATCAACTGGTACAAAGCTACAGTTAAACAATAATTGTCCAACTACACAATATCTAGAGGCACAGACATTAGAAAATGATGAACCCTCCGAACCATACAGCTTGAGAGAAAAACACAGACCCCCACCCTGGAAAACAGGTTTCATCTTGCCCTGTGTAGATCAGCAGAGAGAAGGAGGGGGTCCTGAAGGCAACTGACCAGTAACCACTTCTAATATTTTAATTTCCCATTTGTTTAGAAACTAAACACATAAGGCTTATATTAACAGCCCACCCAAATCATAATTTCGTTATGCACATATCTGTACAAAAAGTAAAAGTTTCAAACATGTAACCCCCTTTAAATAAAGAAAAAAGGAAAGAGATTTGTAACTGTCAAAAGTCCTTTCCCTGCAGGAGACCTATGTAAATGCTAGCTATGTAACATTATACAAACTACAGTCTCTGGTGCCATCTAACGGCAAAAAGTCCATGCTGTAAGTTCAGGTTGCATATTGGATAACAATGCTTCCTTTGGAGAGAGAGCTGCTTGATCCCTCGTTTCTAATTCCCTCTCCCAAATTGGGCTTAGCTTAAAGCACCAAATGACCGAAAAACCATGAAGCACTTCACTTGAACTGCTTTCACAGCTGCCCCACTTGTTGAGACAGGTCTCGAGGCCTCAGGAGGTGTGAAGCAGTGTTGGTAGATCTGTCCTGTTTTTCTTTTAATTTAGGAACCTAGCTAGTGCAGACTCAGCTAAAATCATGAGTCTCAAGGCAAACCTTACAGCTGGCCCCCTAACACTTACAGAAAAAACTCATACAGCATCTGAGGAGAACAAGCTAAGCCCCCATCAGTCGCCAGCCTATTTAGAGTAATTCAGTTGAGAATTGAACTCTGTTACTGAAGTTCTCATCCAGACACATCCAACCCCTGCCTCAGGGAGTGCGGAACAAATCTGGGAATGCTAACTTGAGACCAGCAGCCGCGGACTCCGCATTCTCATATGTTATCCAGGAGCCAGCCACCAACACTTGAAATCTGGCAGGATAACTCATTTTGAACTTGATCGCTGACGCTATTAACTTTGCGGCTATTGGGTGATAGGTAGCCCATTTCTGGCATACTGAAAAAGGTAAATCTTGCACTACCCTCAGCCTAGTTCCTTCCCACATGAGTTCCTTTGTTTCTCGTACTTTGGATAGAAAATGCTGTTTCTCTTGAAAGTTCAAAAATGAAAGATGAGGCCCTGGAAGCAGCTCCTTGTGGTGGCATTGGTCGCAGCGCTCTATGGGCTCTTTCGATAGTGTATTCAGAGCCAAAAGGGGTAGGACAAGCTACTTTCTCTATGAATTTTTTGGCGAACTTGATCAGATCTGTGCCTTCTTCCCATTTGGGTAAGCCTATTATTACAGCATTATTGCGGCGACTACGACCGTCGAGGTCCTCCACTTTATTTTCCATCCTGGCTAATTGTTGCCTCACGGTCACCAGTTCGGGGTCAAGTTTCAAAATCTTATTTTGCTTAGTCTTATGCCTTGCCCTTTTAACATTCCAAGTGGTAAACTGAATATTACTAGCCATTGTCCGCTAAAACCCTTGCGCTCCAAGGAATGTATGAGAGCTTCATTATCCGATGTTCTCTATGAGAGAGATTCCAAAGCATTAGAAATACTTTTGATTTCTCCCGTGATGTCCTGAATTTCTGCTTTAAAAGGGTGAAACTCCTTGAGAAATCTAGCGAGGGTGAGAGGCTCCGACTCCATATTCCTGACGCCAACAGTCTGCATCTGAAGTACAGTAGAGGCCTTAGGCTTCTTCGGGGCTTTCTCAGGAGTTGCCAGAGGGGTATGCTTGGGAGGATTTTTCTTCATTTCTATTTCCATCCAGTCTCTGTCAAGTGAGCACCGATTACAGAAAAAACTTCTACAACTTGCAGAGTAGCTCACAACTTCTCAAACGTAGTTTAATCAGTATAAAAATGGACAGGGGGGCAGGAGCTCATGAAGGAGAGTACTACCCAGTGGACTGCATCACGTGACTCTGATAAGTTATTTCTTGGAACAATTATACTCTACTCTGCCACTTCAGATACACCTAGATGTATAATGGTTAAGTATACAAAACAATTTTAAGTGGATAAAAATGTCACAGTGAGGTGATACCAGTAAGATAGCATCTATGGTACTCAATGACAGCAATGCTGTGTACTGTGACATTACTTATAGATCAGTAGTACGTGACTGTAATCGTTAATAGATTTCTCATTAAAACAATGTATGGCATTGCCTTATTGCTATTACTACTAATAATGTTAATAGATAATTTTGAACTTTGGTAACTGTATGGATAAGCTGTCCATGGATCTTAATAGAAGATTAACATTTGAGTGCTACAATGTTAGGAGCCAATCTGAAAACTCAATTTTTTTAGATTCTTTTAAATTATTATTATAAGAGTCTCAAAATGCTTACATTTGAGTCATTGACAGTGTTGTAAGAGCCTTATGTCATTCTTCTTATTACTGTACTTTTACAGGCTACTCAGAAGAGGTTGGGGTTATGTAAATGCTCAAGTTAATCACTACTTGGAGGCAATATGCCACCCAACTCTGTCATCTGACATTATACCTCCAGGTGGTAATTAAATAGTACATTTCAAAACCACCAGAGTTCGTCATTGCTTACTTAACACAGCAGTAACGATATTTGTTTTTTCTACAAAACAAAACATGTTTCGTGACAGACAGTTTCTGTACTCACAGTCTGTTAGGTGGTCCCCCGCTTGTAGCTTTTCTGCCATCTCCCACATCTCGTAAGCGAGTTAGTACCAGGTTACATCACTGTCCAGTATCTCCTCTCTCTGTTTCAATGTATAGAAGTGCTGGCACAACAGCTTCCACTTCCTTTTGCACATCTGTGGATTTCTGTTGAAGACCTTGAAAACGGTCCGCCTATATTCATGGATGTGCCTCTACATTTTCTCCAGCTTCATGTTTGTACTCTGCATAATAATTTGTGCATTTCTCCTGGCCTTGGCTGACTGTGCCAGGCCAAACACCTCCTTCTGAGACCACAGATGCATATTTTTTTCCTGAGTTTTTTTTGTGGAAAGCTGCAATAAATAGAGAATAAGAAGTATGTTAGAAGACAGTATTGTGAGATAAACATTTTGTTCAGCTGTATACATCTCATAGTAAAGATGATCACACACTTAAATATTTGTGATTGTATACTTAGAGTAACATGGTGCCCACAATTAACAGAAGTAATGGACTGCGTGCACACAATAACTGGTGTTGCATTGTGGCAGTGCAGTGAGAGTTGCACAGCTCCCTGTGCAGTGTTACCACTAGCACTGATAAAGGGCATGGTGCATCCTCCAAGAATGTATACTAAGGCGGTGCTACTGGCATCAACAGTACTGATATCTCCCCACCACAGGCCCTCATAAACTCCCACTCTTGGGGGGGCAGTACTAGTAGAGATGCCCACCTGGGTGCCTATGCAATGTTGCTCGTCATGTCTGTAGTAGCAATGGTGGTGCCTTTCCCCCAGTGCTTGTATGATGTTGATACTGGTGGCGTTGAATGACATGCTAAAGCACTCCCACATCTCAAGCCATTATTAATGCATGCTCCTGCAGCAGGTTTGTACACAGCATCTGCTCACCCCATGTACCCCCAAAACAACAATTGTATATGCACCACAGCAGGTTACCACTGTTGGTGGATGACTAAAAGGAGATGCATGCTGCAATGCCTGCCTGGTGCTAGACTTGTGTGACAATGAGAGGCATTGCACAGAGCCACTGTGCAATAGGTGTCATTCTCAGAGTGTGATGTCAGTGGGCAGAGATTGTGGTATGTGACTGTGTTGAGTCACCCACCAAGAAGAGCACACTTTTGTGATGCAGGAAGAGGGGTGGGTGGGGGTACATCACTGTGGCTGTCTGCACAGCTACTGTAGGATGTATGATTTACAAGTATTGTGGCTGGGAGGGGGGTCACCATGCCATTCACTGCTGCTATTAGTAGTATTGTACAGGTGGTGGGGGACATCAGAGGTACTATAGCTGCCAGGTACAGCATTGTATGGCAACTTTGGGGGGGCATCACTAATACTATTGCTGCCATGAGCATAATCATATGGGCAATCAGGGGGAAGGGAATAGTTAATGCTGGACAGAATGTTTATAGTTTGAGTAATCATTACATAATATGAAATAAAAAAAGACTAATGTTTGAAATTAAAAGTTTCAGTCTGTCTTAGATGTATAGTGAAACAATACAGTGCTTTTTAAATAGACCAGTCTATTAGCTATGTCTGTATGTATGATGGAACTCAGAACATTTGCATGAATCTGAGTCCATGTAACAGTGTAATAGGGACATAGTATGGTTTTGTTTGTGTGTGTAATAAGTGCAGCTTTTCTATTTTTTGACCAAGTTAATGGTCTCTTAAAAGATTCTTTTGTTTACAATTCATCTGCTGTAACAGCCTGATATTTTTAGAGGACTGTGAGTATCCCATCTCGAAGGTCACCCAGGAAAAGGAAATTGCCAGCATGTGAGAAGTGCACACCATCTCGTAGGTAGAGCCAATCATTACAATATTTAATTTGAGGATGACGTATGGTGTGCATCCCAGCCATGCAAAGGTGTCCAGATATTTGAATGTTTACCTTTCTGTGAGCTCTGTCAAGCAGGTACATGTGCTTCTCTGCTTGCCAAACTGTATGCTCTGTAATATCAGAAAAAAATTATCTTACAGGCAGGCAACTTATGCATGATATAAACAAGATCCAGTTTTGCTTCTGAGACTAAATCTATCCATCTTTTGGTGCCCAAATCATTGACTCCAAGATGGATCAGCAGTATGGCTGGCCAAGCTTGAGTAGTCAAAAGTCTGTGCATTGTTGGCATGAGATGCTCCCACCTCATGCCACCTCTACCAAACCACTTTACAGAGCAATTTGGAAGCTGCAGGTCTCTCCCAAAATCACTCCTCTGAGCATACTCTGAAGCACACCTTACTATGCTGCTGCCCACTATGCACACATTCCATCTGCTGTTTTCTGCCATTCTTAGCTTTTAAACTGAGAAGTGGACAGAGAGCTACCAAAAATAAAAAATCAGTGTTTCTCCTGCAGTGGCTAGCCACAAGTGAATGTGAAACAATGATTTCCCTCTCTCCTTCAACACTGGTTTTGTGGGCTGATACTAAACACACTGATTTGGCATGTTATTGGTTAATGATTTTCCATGGTTGACCAATACAGTGCATGCACTGACCATTACTACACTGAATGGCTGTTCTTACTATTAAACACAAATGCAGAAATATTTATTAGTGGGAAAATGCACCATTGCCATTGGCTACTTCAAACGATTACAGTTTAACAGAGGCATGTAATTGGTTGTGTCTCTTGTTATGATACATGTGCTGCTTGTTTCTGCCTCCATTTAAGCTCTATCTGTGCTAGTGAGTAGTGTTTGACAGTTTGACTTTAAACTGTAATCATTTTTTTTACAGTATGGTAGGTGATTTATATTAGAATACTCAAATACAGCATTAAAAAAACATTTTGTTTAATACTATTTTTGTACTGCTAATGGTTTTTATGATGCTAGAAAAATTGATTTGAAAATGTGATGTGCTTACAGAGTGAGAAGCAGGCTGTCTCTTGTTTTCTCAAAGATGGCTGCTATGTCCTTCTTCTTCACTGTTCAGTGGTTGTGACTGGCTGTTCGATATGGCCTGATATATGTAGTGATACATTGGTTGCAGTGTCTGTCAGTCAAATAGCCACCAGTCTGTGATTGACTGACTGTGAAAGGGGGGTGTAAAATAATTGTGATTTGCGAAAGTGTCGTGCGTGTGATACTATTATTCGACACTTTCGTGCATGCGACACTATTTAAGACACTATATTTGAAAGTGTCGCACGCTCGACACTAGTTTTTTGCCAAAGTGTCGCACACATGACACGATATTTTTCGAAAGTGTTGCACGTTTGACACTACTTTTCTTATTTTTGAAAAAAACAATTTTTATTAGGTAGAATAGCACTGTGGATGCTTAACATTGTGACACTGTTTGATTTTTGACATTTTTTGATAATTATTGTCATATTATTATTGACGTTACATTTGTCACCATTTAAAAAAGACTGTATTGCTTTACTGAGCTTCACTTACTACAGTAATTATCTCCACAATGTTTAGCAGGCAGTAGTATTTTTTGTTCTTATATGAGATACAGATGGTGCATGATAGTATGTAATGTTAGAAGCACATTAAAGACGTGAATTCTAACTTTTATTTTTTCTGTACTTCCTATACAGGTGTCTGATTGTTCTGTAAGATTGGTGTACTGAACTGTGAATAGAGAAACATGGAAGATGCCATCTAAACAGAGACAGAAGTCTATGCAGAGATGAAACAGGTATCACAGTAGTTCACTGTTGTATAAGGGTGATGTGAAAGTCAGTGATGCTTGTTCAAGACATAAAATGATTCAGCATCTGAGTAAAGGAGTGAATTCAGAGGTTTATCACTCTGTAGGAAAGGACGTGCTTGCTCAACAGCAAGGAAACAATGTGTAGCTAAGCAACAGTTGTGCAGATCTGTGAGCAGAAAAGCTACTGTTGCAAATACACACATAAATACACTTACTAAGCAGCATCAAAAATTTATAGCTGCTGATGCTTATCTGAGGAGGCAGAAGTATTTTCCATCTCTAGCCTCTTAAGCGAAGATCGAAAGACTTATTGCTGCTGTGATGAGACATGAGCGCAAAAAAATAGTCATCTCAGTTTGATGAAATTGCTTCTTGAAGTACAAACATTTGTTAATAGAGCAGTTTTTGCTCTTCAACGTTTGTGGCATAAGATGTCTGATGTACTTGAGTAGTTTGGGAAAACTGTGTATGATGTAAAGATGAGGCTACAATGGTATCCTATCTTGAGTCTGCACAATTTCTGTGATGTTTTCACAGGACAGTGGCTGCACACACAGCACAGAGAGGCATATTTCTGGGAGGAGTCATATTACTCTCAGGAAAAGGACAGCAGGTTGTGCATTGATGAGTCTGGCAAAGTGTGTAATGTGCTCAGTGTGTGTGAGGATACTACAATGAAGTCAGATGATGAATCTGAGGCAACTATTGAGCCTCTTAAATGTCACTGTCTCTCATGGACATGCAATGACCCTTGCAGCCGAAGGCAATCATCGTTTGACAAAGTTGAGCACTTTATCAACCTGTTTGCCATTACTGACCATAAAGACAGACATAAACTGTTTGAGATCATAGACCTCTGTGAGATCCGTCCACACACTGGACTTAAGGGTCACTCCCTTGCATGCCTAGATAGTGGTGTTTGTGACAGTGTCTTTCACCACATGCACATGCTGGGAGTACATCAATCAGGGATGAGGAACTTTGTGTACAGAGTCTATGAAGTTCATCGAGTTGTTGCTCAGTATACTCGGCTGAATGAGTTACTGTTGTCTGGTGACATCACGGTGCCATAACATTTTTGAAACAGCTGCGACGTGTCAGCAGTGTGACTGATACTGTAATTACTCAGCCATCAATTGGAGATGGGAATTGTGTCTCTGTCCTTGAAAGTGATATTCTCAAATAGTTTGGGAAATCAATTGCCAAATTTGAGTTGGCAAAGAGAGAGAAGTTTGATTCTGTATATGTGTCATGTGATCACCTTTGTTATGAGAAACAAACGGTTACAGTGAACCTGGAAACCTTGTCACCATACAATGATATGTGGTTTTGACTGTCAGCATTTCTGCTGTTAAAGTGTGACTTTCAGTTAGACCCAATCTTCGTGATGTGCAAGCACTGTTTTTCCAAAGAGAAGTGTAACATTCTGCCGCCAAGGTCAGTCTTGAACAACATGGAGGCACATGTGACACCAACTGAGACTGCCACGTTGAATTTGTTTGAAAGAATTATTATTCAGACAATGAAACCATTTCAGACTATTCTATGTATGAACACAAAGACACTGAATATTCCACAAAAAAAACTCATTAGATCTCTTAAGGGTTCCCTCATGTATCTTCCACTTCCTCTGCAGGAAAATGTAGAGGCTATCTCCATTGAAAACACTTTGGTGATCCTTGTAAATGGTGTGCCAACAAAGTCTAAGGTGATTTGCCAGGATGTTATTAATGTAGAGAAGGTGAAGCTTGCCCTTACTCATTTAAAGAACAACAATCTTTTTTATGCAGACCTTAATACTGATCGCATGACTAGTGTGTCTGTTGATCATGATGAGTTGGAAAGCACAATGTCAATGATTGAGAAGGTCAATGTAGAGACAAATGACAATGTGTATGATCAATACACAATTCAACCACTACATGGCAGAGATCTGGTAGGGGATAATATTGATCTCTATCAAATGAAACAGGTGGAAGTTAAGCCTGTCAGCATTTTGGAGGCAACACTGGAAGCACGCTGTTTCCCAGACTTATTTATAACAGGGTCAGGCAGTCACTTGGATGAAAGAGAAGTCATGTGCAGGGTGCTGAGTACCGCACAAGCCATGTGCTTAGTAAGGATGGCAAATTCAGATGCAACATACAGTACCTGTTTCATCTCCTGTGGGAGAGTGAACTTAGCATATTGTCTGCGTCTATTGAGCATAATATTTGTCTGACAACTCCACTTGATGGAATAACAGCTGTACAGTTCCTGGAGAAACTGAAGCAGAAAGATGAAAATGTGCAAGTGAATTTGTCTTCCATTCTGTCAAGTCTACATGGCACCAAAGAATATTGGTATCACAGACACTCTGAGGTGATGACAATGTTGTGAGAGCATGGTGCAGCCACATGGTTTGTCACACCGAGTTGTGCTGAGTATGCCTGGGATGAGGTAATAGAACTGCTGAAGTGGGCAAATTCTGATGTAGAGGGAATTTCATCAATGATTGTCAGAGAAATGTGCTCACTTGACCCTGTCTCTGTCACAAGGCATTTCCACAAGAGGGTCCATGATATTCTGACTTTCATTTTGTCAAAGGACAATCTGCCTCTTGGTATTGTGCAGTATTACTTCTGGAGGAGGGAGTATCAAGCACGTGGCACTCCTCATATTCACATGTTACTGTGGATCAAGGGTGCCCCATGCATAGGTGAACATGAAGCAGCACAAGTGCTAGCATTTATCGAGAAATACATCACTTGCCACATTCCGGACAGGTACAACAGTCCTACACTGTGGAAGTTGGTGAAAAAGTTCCAATGCTATATTTGTGTGAAATACTGCTGCCGGGTAGTAAAGAACAAATCTGATTGGTACACAAGATGTCGTTTCAGATTTCCTAGACATGTCTGTCAGGATGGTTGCATGAATGATCTGTTTTCAGCAATGCGACACCACTTGAAGGCAAAATCAACCAAGAGGGTATATGAGTTTACACAGAGATGAGAAAGAGGTGTACATCAGTGACTACAACCCTACTTTTCTCCTAATGTGGCAAGCAAACATAGATGTTCAGTTTGTGGCTGACAACTCGTTGGCTGTGGTGTGGTATGTCACTTTGTACATAACTAAACATGAGCAGACTAGCTTGCAAGATCTTTGGGAAGATATTGCTAGTTCAAGCAAGAGCCTGACATCTCAGTTGTGGTCACTGGGCTTGAAGATCCTCTCACACGGAGAATGTGGTGCTTATGAGACTGGTGATCACTTGATTGGTACACATCTGTACAGCAAGCCTGATGCTGTCTGCTTTCTCAATGTGAACTACAAAGAGAAGTGAAAACATGTACTTATTCCTCATGCTGAGATTGAGGAACTGGCTGTCAATAGACCCTCTTCAAGACATATCTTGAAGAACAACCTCATTGACACATACTACCCCTGTAGTCACAAAGATATGAATGATATGTGTCTATTTCAGGTGGCTAAGTGGTATGACTACAAGATGGATGTCTCACCTGATTGTACACGTGACATTTACAAGGTCAGAGGAGTGGATGGCTGTCTTGTTAAGAGACATAAGCTTTGGCTCATTGACCACTGTAAGTTTCATCTAGGCACATCTGAGAGCAGAGAACATTACTACTTTGCTCTGCTATTCCAATTTAGATCCTGGAGGAATGAGGCTGAATTGAAACATGACTGTAATACATTTGAGGAAGAGTTTAATTGTAGTTACAAGACATTCAAAAGTCAATACTCAGAGATCTACATACAGAGACTAGATACTGAGAAGGAACAGCTTGAGAAGGCACAGAAGCTACTTGAGGAGGACACTCCTGTAAGCTTACAGGACAATCTTGATCCAGAAGGACAAGGTATCCTTGGGGGAACCTCTGCCTCTGAATGCCCCAGAAGTACTCATGTCGGAAGTGGAGGGTGCCATGGAACATGGTACACACTGTGGTGCAGACCCAGCTGACTTGAGAGAGAGACTCAAAGAGCAGCAATGTGTGGTTCACTCTGAGGTAACTGACACTGTCTGGCATGGGATACTTCATGAAGAGAAGAAATGTGACTGCCTTGACTACAAACCACTGCTGTTGTTTGTTAGTCAGTCAGCTGGTACAGGGACGAGTTTCCTTATTGAGGCCATTACAGCTGAAATATGGAGCCTGACAGGGTCATCGATGTCTGTTGCTGTTAGTGCTCGCACTGGACTGGCAGCATACAACATTGGTGGGGTTATATTACACTGTCTGTTCATGTTGCCAGTGGAGCATGGCAAAGCAGGAGATTATCAGAAACCGTCATTTGAGGTTGCATCTCAGCTTCGTTCAATGTTTACTAAGATGAAGTTACTCATCATTGATGAGATTAGTATGGTGTCCAGTTTGATGTTTGCCTGTATACATCTACATCTACAGGAGATCTTGGGGACTGACTATGGAGATGCATTTGGTGGAAAAAGCATTGTTGTAATTGGAGACCTTTTACAGCTTGCACCTGTGAATGCAGAACATGCCTTTGCAGCTCTGATTGTGAAGCAGGCCAAGAATACACTAAGCTGCATTGGAGGTTATAACCTGTGGGAGTTATTTACCTATGTCGAGCTGTATCAGAACATGTGACAAAGTGCTGACATGACTTACAAGGCACTGTTGGATCAAGCTCATATAGGTTCTCTGTCACCAGAACATGTTGCAATGTTAAATGGGTGAAGAATCAGAATGGACACTACATCCATAGAAACCACATGTGATGCTTTCAGTGATGTGTGTTCCACAGGCACATGCATTGTGTGTTTTATGCCACAACTAAAGAAATGCACTGAGTTCAAAAGTGTCATGTTGCAGAGAGAAAATCAAGAAGTTTTCACACTGCATGCTGTTGACACAGTCGATGGTGTCATTTTTAAGTCGGAAGCTGGTAGCTAAGATGACTGAATGACTATCTGAATTGAAGTCAGAGGTTTCATGCACAGCTAGTCTAGAAGCTGTTCTTACAGTTTGTAAGAATGCACATGTCATGCTACACCAGTCTTGATGTGGAGTGTGGTATGGTAAATGGTGCCATGGGTAACATCATAGACTTTGTTTACAATGTTCAAAATACATTTATCGAGACACTTGTCCACTTTGACAAGATGGAACGCCCTGTCCAGATTGATCGTACCTGTGTTAAGTTCCAGGTATTGAAGCATGTTTATGTGAACAGGAAACAGTTCCCAATATGTGTTGCATATGCTGTCTCCATTCACAAGTCTCAAGGCTTGAGTCTGTATTTAGCAATAATGGACATAGGGACAGACATTTTCAAAGATGGCATGAGCTATGTCGCACTTTCACGCATAGTCTTTCTGGGTTGCACATCATAACACTCGCACCTCAGAAGATACGCGACTGACAAGCTTTGGCAGATCCCAAGGCCTATAGTTCTTGATCATAAATTGAATTTCATGTCAAATCCATCAATGGTTGCAGTTATTAAGGTGCAAAGTTTTGGATTAACATAGAATGGTTTCTCAACCCTATCTATGGTAGCTCTACTGCATACCATAATATATAAATATATATATTATAGTGTCGCGGGTCGTGGCTACCATAGTTAGGGTTCAGATGTCACTTCTATGTTAGAGTCAAAATTCTGTGCTAATACCTTTTGGATCTGTTTAATGGATTGCCGGAATTTGGTATACATGGTGGGGCATAGTAGGTCTCTTGATTTGCTAAATTTTGTTTTGGTCAGACATCCGGTGTTTGCAAGACAAAAACACTGAAAAATGCAAAATTATCCATTTTTTGAGGCAACTTTGGGGATTTTGAATGTGGCCCTGCGCAGCCATCATGTGATGTGCTGCTTTGCAAGATGACTTGTTTAAAGAGTTTTGGTGGCCGAATATGCTGCTTTTCATTTTGTGAAAAAATATTAAGGCATTCAAAAGTTATGCCAGTTTTAAGTTCCCATTATAAGTCAATGGGGAAATTTATATGTATGTTTTGTGAACAAAGAATGGGGTTCTGGCCATCTGGTCCCACCTGGTGACCAAATAATTTGCAGCCTCGTGGTTCAAGAATCTTTGTCCCCGTGAATTTTTACAATATTTTGTTCGTGAGGTAAGCCATCTTGTTTTTAGTTTTCCGATCGAAAAAACACAAATATCTTGGCTCAGGGGTCAATCCTGAAGTAAAACTTGAATAGGCTTTACTCAGGGGTCTCCAATCTATCGAGCCATGTCTTTGGTTTCATCAAAATCAGTCAAAAAATAGAGCTATAAGCTTTTAAAATCTTTGATCGCGGCTCGCTAAAGATCTTTGATCACAAGCCTGCTTATTCTTTGATCGCGAGATTCTTTGATCACGATCTTGCATCGTGACCTAAATACACAAATATCTTGGCTCAGGGGTGGGCTAGTGACACAAATGAGGGTGGGTTTTGATCAGTGGGATTTGTTCTTTCGAGGCATACTGTTGGTTCCGTTCAAATTGCTGACAAATTCACGCTTCAGCATTTTAAAGCCTTTGGTCATGAGCATGCAATTTCTTTGATCATGAGCTCTGCAAATTCTTTGATTGCAAGATTTCTTTGATCGCAATCATGCATCGTGAGCTTAGGGACAAGATGGCTGGATTTAAAATTCTAATTTCACAGCCCAGGGTGTCCTAGGAAGACAAATGAGGATGGGTTTTGCTCAGGGGGTTTCATGCTGATGAACCATGGTGGTGGTTTACTGCAATTCTTGGATTTTTTATTACAGCACTTTTGATTCTCTTTTGTGAGCCTACAAATTCTTTGATCGCAAGCCTGCAAATTCTTTGATCACGAGATTCTTTGATCGCGATCTTGCATCATGAGCGAGGGACAAGATGGCCAGATTAAAAAATCAATTTTCTCAGCCCAGGGGTGCCCTAGGAAGTCAAATGAGGGTGGGTTTTGTTCAGGGGGCTTTGTTCTGTTGAACCATGGTGGTGGTTTACTGCAGTTCCATCAATTTTCCAATTTATAGAATTTTTTATTCTTTTTTTGTGAGCCTACAAATTCTTTGATCACTTAGCCTGCAAATTTTTTGATCATGAGATTCTTTGATAGTGATCTTTGATCACAAAATAGGGACAAGATGGCCAGATTTTTATAATGGAATAGATAGGGACATTTTACTAATCTATAAAGAGTTAGTGTACCTAGCTCATTAAATATGTAGGGCTGACTGGAGTTCTGAAATAAGCACTGTGTAATGTCTATTGCATGCTTTTAAGTAACCTTGCTATATTTCTCCTCAAATTTAGCTTTGATTTTAACAACAATGGCTGCTGCTTAAAACAGCAAGAATCAAATGTGTTTACTAACACTGAACATTCCAAGCTAAGGGTTCTGGCAGCTGGATTTCTTTACCATGCTGTGTTGAAATGGGGAAGGGTTTACACAGAAAAGACATGTGAAAGTGCTGCTGAGCTTCATTTTAGAATTAACTGAAATTAGTTTTTTTATTTCTGCTAACTGGATTGCCTCACTAATTTCTGGTTGTTGGGCTACCGCTAAGTTTCTAGTATAGATGCACTTTATTTTTATGGTGGCTTGTTTTTCCTTTACATTTTATTTTATTTTGTCTTTCTGTAGAATTCATGTTTTTCCTGAAGGAGCTGTACTGTCTGTGATACATGCTTGGGTTTCATTTTGAATAAAATAAACTGTTCTGTTGTGTATGCTGACACTGCAGTCCCTGAGCTACACATTTTGATGTGACATTTATTCCGTCAATGGTGGGCTCACAATAGAGATTGCCAAAGCAGTTTGTAGATGTGCATACATGTTTTTCTATCTCCTATGACAGCATGTTTTGGGAGTAGCAATTGGCAAGGCTCAAGTTCATGCGGAAGGTGATCGTGAACTGTGTCAGTGGCGGGCTCGCATTTACGGTATGGGAATGTAAGTGAATCTACCACTGTTGCACCTGTTGCCTGCCGCTTTTTGTAGGAACACTAAATGGAAATGGTATGTAAATGACAGATGTACATGGATTTTAAATTATGGACTGCTTTGGGGTTGCTGGGGTTACAGAGACAAGTGTACATTTACTTTACTTCTACTAACCTGGCTCAGAATACAGAAATGGATGGCGCCCACAATAAGTATAAAAATGGTGACATGAAAGTTTTACAAAGTTCTAATGAGAATGCCACAAATGTGGGTCTTTGAGCCACTCGGCTCTAGTGTGAGGGGTATTTTTATTGGTTTGTTATTTATAGTGCAACATTTTCCCATGTTGCACTATAAATAACCAATCAGATTACTGTATGATTGCCAGTTATTTTATAATTTTGCATGTTTTGAAAAGTCCATTTAATAATGAGCATCTTCAGTAGCGTAAATGAGGTTGTGGACAACTGCTCAATGTATGCTTTGTCACGATCGATGATCATCTGCACAGCTCTTGCAGTTCATTTTACAAAAGGAGAAGTCTATGTTTAGATTTGGAGTGAAACACTGAATATGATCATGTGCTGTAGCATCATGGAATCTGCATGCAAAGATGGGTCTAGTGGGCATGTCAATTAAGTAATTTATCTCTTCAGGGTGTGGGTACACTGGAGATTTACACGGCTGGTGTGATTCAGTCATGAGGCGCGCTGAGTGACCAACCACACCAGTCTGTAAGTCCTGCAGTGTACACTCCCGGAGGATAATTTATATTAATGTGGTAAATCCAATGTACCAAATCCTGCATCCTGATGCTGGCCACAATGACCACCGCGGATAAATCCTCCGTACCCACTGGAAGAAGTGACAGCCAACCTCATGTGGTGCTAATCCGATCATTTACACTTCAAACGAAACTGCACGATTTGTCCTGTTGCTGTAGCTAAAACACAGCTATATTTTTATAATATGACATCCTCTTTCAAGTGGACCTCAGTGAGTTAGAAATAGTTAAAAACATTAAAGAAACATCTGCCATTGTATAATATAAGTTTGTCTTCCAGGGTGGGTACACTGAGGATTTAACACCACTGGTGTGTCGCAGCCTTGACCGAATCACACCAGCCGTGGTAAATCCTCCAGTGTACCCACACCTGGAGGGATAAACTGTTATTATACAATGGCAAATGTTGTTGCGTTAATGTTTTTTAACTATTTTCTAACTCACTGAGGTCCCTACACTTCGAAAGAGGATGTCATTCTGTTAAAAATTTACGGCAGTGTTTTAGCGAAGGGACAAATCGCGGCAGTTTCATTTGAAGTGAAAGCGACTGGATTAGCACAATATAAGGTTGGCTGGCACTTCTTCCAGTGGGTACACTGGGGGATTTATCATGGTGGTAATTGTGCCAGCCAACCAATCAGGATGCAGGATTTGGGACATTGGATTTACCACATTGTATAATATTCAATATCCCAGTTTCTAAATCATTCAAAAAATAGACTTAAAACTACTAATTTTGTAAATCTAACTACACAGAATTGTACAGATGATCAAGTATTTTGTTGATCCGTGATGAATACAAACTGAGTTATAAAAACAGAATTTGTCAGTTTGCATGTTTTGGAGCTGATTGAGCCACGCTGTCCGCTGGCAGGAAGGGAGATTCACTCAATGTGCACATCCATTTGAACTAATAAACAATCAGTGCAATGGCAGTTCTTGTCATTATCATCCCACAGTTAACAAATACCATTACTTATGCTGGCTCACTTATGTGGGCAATTTGTGATTAGTGAGGATGTTGGCTGTTTTCTGAGCTTTGCTTTAGTATGGGGACCGAGCGGACTGCATTCCTGAGGCACGACCACTTTCTGAAGTTTGAAACTGACTCTAGCTGCCATGTATGGTACACACGAATTGACGCCTATCTCAACTTTGTCTTTCTTTTCAGTTTTTTTTTTTTTTTTTTAGTGACATGCAGTGTTCACTCTGAACACCACGGTGGTTGAAGGTTTGACTTACAGCCTTAGGGGATTGTAGAATACAGAATCATCAGATATACCATGGAACAACATACTGCAGGGAGTTGCAGCCTGTACATGTTATTTTGTTTAATTTTTCGGCAAATGTAATTATTTTCTCTTTGTTTGCTTCTGAAGGCTGGGACTGATATGCTTGGCCAGACTGTATAGTTGGGAGTGCTGTGATTTGGCTGCCGATGTCGGGGTGAGGTTTTGGGTATTCATAGGCATGCTCAAAATACCTGCATTGTCTTCTAACTCTTTTTATTTTAAAAATGTTTAAGTACCCACAGTTGTTTTTAATCACTTTACTGGACTATGTTGTGGGTTTCTTTGCTGCAGTGTTTGAATGGTGACAGCCATGTTTTTTTCTTTTAGTTTGTCTCCGAGCACTTACTAGCACTTGTTTCTCTCACAGGTAAAATCTAGGGGCACAAGTAATCAGGCTACAGATGGTAGGGTAATGTGGGTTAATGTAATCCTATTAGATTTGTGCCAGCCAATCAGATTCAGTATACCAAGTTCACCTTATAATAACATTTGTTTGGTGGCTGGCCATGCTGTTGTCAATGTACTTTTAGTCATTAGGTGTGTGATGGGAGCTTGAGGCTTTCTACTTTTAGTCTTTCTTAAAAGTATGGAAATTCTATGCAGAAAACTTTGTTAATGCATCAATTATGGTTATTCTACATTGATAAAAGCGAGGAAATTCAATATTAGGGTTGACACCCCTTGCACCCCACCCCCACCAACAGGCATTGGGGTGTGCATTGGGGTCATCGGCCCTAACTCTTGCCCAATTCTCCTACACTGCACCACCTCAGCTTGTTTGCCCATGGGATGGGGTGAGAGTTAGGGCCAATGACCCCAACGCACACCCCGATGCCTCTTGATGGGGGCGGAGTGGGGGTGGGATGCAGTGGATGTCAACCCTAATATTGAATTTCCTCATTTTTGTCAATGTAGAATAACCCTAACTGATGCATTAACAATGTTTTTTTGTATAGAATATATATATATATATATATATATATATATATATATATATATATATATTTTATTGAAAAACATTTCATTAATGCACCATTAAGGTTAAACCATTACAGGTAGGGGAATGCAACCTTAAGGTTCCCAAGCATAAGACTCCACTCCCACTGTGCATGCAGGAACAGACATGAGGGGAACTTAGGCTTTCAAACTCCAACACCCCACCCCCAACCTTGGCTTCTAATTGTAACACCCCATCCCCACCCTGCATGCAGGAACAGGTGTGATGGGTGTACCTTGGTGTTTTGAACCCTAATGTTCACAGGAAGCAGTACACATGGAGATTTTTTTTCAAAGTTCTTTGATTCTCCTGCTCGATGATGCATTTTTCATGATCGGACAAAGGTGTGACGAATACGAAGGCTGTCATTCTTTTACAGTCAGTTTACTAGCAGAAATTCATTTGACCTTGAGAGTAATTAACTAGCGGTCAACTGACAGACTCTGTTTCAGAACAGATGCTCAAAAAGCCAGACATGAGGGACAGTTCTATGTTGTTTTGCTGCAGTGGCTACATAGATACTGCAGCATAACAATTACAATGACGTACCTGAAACACTATAACAACTTTAAGAAAGTGATAGATTTTCAGCAGTAACAATGTTCCATCATACACTATAAAGTTTTTGCAATTAATTTCCTTTATTTTGAGAAAGTATAATTGTAGCCTTATTTGATTATGGAGAGAGAGCACAGGACCCTCTGGGCCCTGTGCTCCTATCCATGCTAATCATAATTGTCCCTCATTTCCATGTGTGAGTGCAGGGACCTCCAGGCCCTGTGCTCCCATCAGTCCATAGTGAGAAGTGTGGGCACTGGACCCTCCAGGCCCTGTGCTCCTATCCATGCCTATTGTTTGTTGTTTAACATTTTATTAGTATTATTTGGACAGTATGTGACACATAGAGGCATAAGTATTGCATTCTACATATCTGAATCATATCACAACATTTGGCACTGCCAGCATGTATAATTGCCACATATTCGCCTTCATGGGTTACAGACTATAAAAGCCATATATCTTAGCATAGTGATTATGTTACAGTCCTTGACTCCATGAATTAGTAAGCCTGTAGGTTCACTCCTCCCAAAAGAAGGGACCAAAAGGAAAGGGAAAAGGCATATGTGGCAAGAAGAAAGAGATAGAACAAGCTAGGCGATTGCAGTCCAATTTCTCTACCTCAAGCATGTCCATCTGCACTGCATGTTACAATATCAACTATGTACAAAAGGCAATCTAAACTGAATCATACAAAAAAGCATATTAAGAAAAGGGATGAGGGGATTTCTGATACGCAACCCAGACCTATTGTGAGGGGGGGATCTAAGAATCAACATTAGGTAAAGTATTGTGGCAATACTCAAATCTTAAATATGGCTGCCAACATTTATCGTACCGGGTTAAGGAGCCTTGGGCAAAACTGGAGATCTTCTCAAAAATGGCTTGTTGAGCAAGGGCCAAGAGGAACTCCTGCACAGTCAGAATCTCCGGGGTTCTCCACCTCCTCAATATAAGTCTCTTAGCCAGTGCCCTAGCCGCTGTGATCCATTGTGCCGCTGGGCTGTGTTGGGGCACAGTTGAGCTACTGCAGCCCAAAAGGAGCAGAAGAGGGTATGGCCCGGTATTGGGGAAAATCTGTTGACAGATGCCCTGGACTTCTGTCCAAAAGGGCTGAAGATTTGGGCAGTCCCAGAGTATATGGGACAGGTGGGCACTGGGATTACCACATCTCCAGCATATGTCTGCTGGTATGAGTCCCATCCTGACTAATTTAGCCAGGTCTCTATACATCTATGGAGGGTCTTATTCATAATAAGTCGTGTACGCCCACCCCGGCAGGCTAGATGGTTTTGGACGCATCTTTGTTCCCATTGTTGCTCCGAGATGGAAATCTGTAATTCCTTCTCCCACTGCAATCTGGCTTTTTGGGAGGGGTCTGTGGTAGAGTCTCAGAGCTCCCTATATATGTGACTAGCTCTATTCTTGGTTAGCCTACCCCATGAAATAATGGGTGAGGGTTTTTTACTATTATATTGCAGGAGGGAAAATTTGGAAGGTGAGATATGGCATCTCTTATCTGTAGGTATCTCCAGAAGTGAGATGTAGGGAGACAATATCGTGCCTACAGGGAATCAAAGGAGTCTATAGTCGATGTACCAGGAATTAGGAGGTCCTGTATTGAGGAGATACCTAGTCCCATCCAGATTTTCTAATTCAGGGGGATTTCCCTATTTTCAGGGCAGGGTTATTCCATATAGGCATATGAACCCAAGGAGCCGATCATGGTCCAGCAGAGCCATTGCTTGCCTCCAATACTTTATCGATAGTGATATAACGGGGGGAAGGTGCATGGGTAAATTTTTCTTACCATAAAGGGTGACCGCTGGGGAGGGAGAGTGAGTTAGGGAGGCTTCTAGATGGAGCCAGTTAGGAGAGGCCTGTCCAATTTAAAAAAAAACATCTAAGGGTCTGGGACAGAATAAAAGCCATATGACACCGCTGCAACCAGAGGAGTCCCCGACCACTCCTTTTCCAGTATTGTTGAAGCTTAAGTTTACTGTGTTGAGGGTGGTTGCCCTCCCACAGAAAGTTACCCATCAGAGCCTCCAACTTCTGGAACCATTTTTGAGGTATGGACATGGGTAAATGAGCCAATTGGTATAGCATCTTGGGAGCAGCCATCATCTTGATCGAGTCAATTTTACCAGCAAATGAGAGCTTCAATGTTTTCCATCTTTTGAATTCAAGCCTCAGGGTATCGATCAAGGGGTTGAAATTAGCGGCAAGCATTTTAAATGGATCTGGATGTAAGATAATGTCAAGGTATTTTATACCTTGGGGGGGACCATTTAAGGCCCATGGCAATAAATTCTTCTCCAGAGGCTGACGAGTTCAGTGGAAGGATTTCAGTTTTGGTCTGATTTAGCTTTAGTCCAGATATCTTTGCAAAATCAGTCAGAATGTCAAAGGCTGTCTGGATCCCTAATGAAGTATGTTCAGTAGTAATAAGGAGATCGTCTGCGTATAAAAAAGTTTTATAATTGGCATTACCCACTTGAATTCCAGGGATAAGATTGGAGGATCTGAGTGCAATGGCCAGGGGTTCTATAGCTAGAATGAAAAGGAGGGGGGAAGTGGGCATCCCTGTCTCGTGCCCTTCTGTAATTGGAGGGCCGTGGGACAGGGAGCCATTGGTCAGACCGAGGCTAACGGAGCAGTATATAAGAGTCTAATCCAGGCAATGTACCTGGCCAAATCCCATATTGAGAGAGTATGAAATAGGAAGGGCCATTCGACCGAGTCAAAGGCCTTTTTGAAATCAATAGCCATAGCTACCGAGGGTTGATGAGAGTTTGACAGAATGAAATAGGGACCCTAGGGTTCTGTGATGATCTGACCCCAGACGGCCCTTAACAAAGCCCGCTTGTGATGGGTTAATCTGGCCTTGTAGAAGGGGTTCAAGCCAGCCAGCAAGAACCTTGGCCAATATCTTGGCATCTGCATTACTAAGAGAGATGGGACAATAACTACCTGGGAGCACTGAAACCTTTCCTTTTTTTGGAAACATTGTAATGATGGCTTCTCTCATGGAGGGAGGCAAATGTCCCATAAGTAGGGAATGTTGGAATACCCAAACCAAGTAAGGGCCAAATCAACTCCCTCAGAAGTCAATAGAGGTCTACAGGCAGTCCGTCTTTCCCTGGGATTTACGGATTCATCGATTTAATCTCCTGGTCACTTCATCCACAGTGTTTGAACTTCCAGCAGTTTGGCCTCACAGCCTGAAATTCTGGGATAGGTAATGAGGTTAGAAAGCTTGGACCCTAACTGCATCAGGGGAGTTGGAGAAGCATACAAATTTTCATAGAATTGAGACATGATTCGGTTTATCCCAGAGTTAGTACGATGAAGCCCCTTTCGTATCCTCTAGTACATGTATCACCTTGAGGTTTGTTGTCGCTTAAGATGGTAGGCCAAAAGCTTACTGGCTTTTTCTCCCTTCCCAATAAGCATGATGAATACATTGGAGATTTAGCTCAGCCTGTCGAGATAGATGGGCATTAGTGCTATTCGTGTGCTGGCTAGTTGTGCTAGTAAGGTTGAAGGCAGGGATTGGTTTTAAGAGCTTTGTATTGGGATTCCAAATTGTATAGTTGCTTCTCCAATGCCCTCTGGTCCACTTCCAGTTGGTGCCTTCTGGTAGCTGCAAAGGCAATTATCCTGCTCCTAATAGTAACTTTAAAGGCCTCCCACAAAGTCGAATCAGATACCTCCCCATTATCATTATCCATCCAATATTCTGATGCTGCCGACCAATCCAGTCTAGAAAGGTTGCGACTCTAACAATAGAGGTCTTATCATCATGTAGGGGACCGTGCACAGTCCTGTCCTGTTTTAATGACTAATTCCAGAGGGCGTGATCGGAACAAAATTGGATGCATCAGTGCGCTAACCACCTTACCATAAGACCCAGAAGATATTAGCCAGAGATCTATTCTGCTGGAAGTTCCATGTAATGAGGAAAAACATGTATAATCATACATTCCTGGGTGTAATGCCTCCAAACATCCAATAACCCAAGTTCGACATTAGTTTGCCTACTGCTTTCCTAGCCTGTCTGTGGGGTTCAGGGGATTTATTGCTTATATCAATTGAGTGATCTAATGTTAGATTAAAATCCCCTCTTAGAAGTATTGGGGCTCCGTTTTTGTTAAAATCCAGCAGGGTCTGATTAATTGTATGAAAAAATTGAGGACAGTCCTGGTTGGGAGCATATAAATTAGCCAGGACCAGGGGACCTTCAGGTGTTTCAGCTTCTACTATGATCCATCTCACATCATGATCTCTTATATAATCCTTCACTTTCCATCCCAGATTTTTGTGAAAAAGTATGGAGACCCCCCTCTTATGGGAGAGTGCCATGCTGTGGAGTTCTTTACTCACCCAACCCTGTTTAAGCTTCATGGCTTCTTCGGAGGACAGTTTCATCTCCTGCAAGAAGATGACCATAGGGCTGAGTTTTTTAATGCAGTAAAACTTTCTTTCGCTTAATAGGAGAGTGTAACTCTCACATTCCATAAAATCAGCTTAATCTCCATTTGGACCAATCATAAAACAATAAAGTAGCAGGAATGCATAATCAGAAACAATATATACACGGTCTGAGTTTGGCACCATTACTTTCCTTACCCCCTTCTAATATTGAGGAGTATATCCACACCCCATGAGTAAGATTCATATAAAGAGTTAACCCTATAACATATTACAAACATTTTAACCTGAAACAAAAATAATTAATATTTACATCACCCAGTGACAGGAGGGTATTCAGGCCTTTGTTGTTAACTATATCCATTTTTCGCCACCCTGATCACTACCCCACAGACCCACACATGACCAGCTTCCACTGTATTTGTCAGCTAAAAATAGGCCCAGACATCAGTAGAGGTCGTTGGGAGGTACGTGGCCCCATATACTCATATCAAATAAAGACTAGTAGTTCTCCTTATAACCCCTATATAAAAGGAAGGAGAAATGAAAACATTCATGCAACAATGGCCTGTATCGTCATCCCAGAGTCAGATGGGCCGGGGTATTAGAAGCCCTTCAAATTCCCTCTACATTCCCCAGCAGTGTTGTCAAGAATGAGTATAATCAGATCCTAAGTGAACCAGAAGGAGAAAGTGAAAAAGAAAAACTATAAATGAAAAAAGCCTCCCCCTGTACCATCAGTCAGCATATTTAGAAGGCTGGCAAATATAGTGCTGGTGTATACTGAGACAGCAGAAGATACATATAGTAGAGAGGAACACCAGAAAAAAAAGGGATAATGACCCGAGTACATGACAATAGGTGACACAAAGGCCTAACACAGCTTTCCTGGGGGGGGGGGTCTTCTTAACCACTAGGCCCCTGAGAAAAAAAAAATAATAATAGCTTCCCAATCAGAGGAGAGGGCTTCTTTATCCACAACCACATGTGGTGCTGCAAAAAAGGGGGATTATCATCCACAGTCAGCCTGCAGATTCAACTGCTGGAGTAGAGATATCCATATCGTCGCAGGAGTTCACAATGTCTGGCACAACTGTCAAAGTCGAATAATCTGCCGATGGGGTGCCCACTGGTTCCTCGGCCCAAAGAAGATGTTTAATTGCAGAGGAGTTTGAATCTTCTGAATGGGAGTGTCTAGGAGGAAGAGGCACATTGCGAGGTATGTCCTCAGAGGGAGATCCATTAGCACCTTGAACTGGTTGTTACTCATCTCTGGGATCAGCAGGTCTTGAAAGCCATTGAGTTCAGGACTACAGCTACGGCTTCTACTTCTAGAGTGAAGCCTTGGAGTTTTGTCTACGTGCCCCCTCTCAAACCTAGCCCTTCTCCTGTTTTTTTTCTTACTGCCTGGAGATTTTGAGAAAGAAGCCCGGGTAGGAGTCTCAGAAAATTTAGCTGGCTTAGGGGGAGAAACTGATAACATTCCCGCTGTCCTGTTTTTTGCATTGTCTATCGAGGTGGAGTGTACAGGCAATGTTCCATAGCTGCAATTGTCTCGTAACTTGCCCCAGTTTAATTTGGGAGATTGGGATGAGATAAAATCCTCCGCAGAAGCCGGGTTGTCAAGGACTCTTGGCATCCCATTCACCACAATTCGCAAAGACGCAGGGTACCTGAGAGCATACTCGAGTCCAAGCTCCGCACATGCCCTACGTGCCACTGTAAAGGCCCTTCACCTATTCGAAACTTCTTGTGAATAGTCAGCAAAAATTTGGATCTTGTTGCCCTTCCAGAGTAATTCTTTCTTTTGCCAAGCCAAGTGAGTGATCAGTTCGCGGTCCTGGAACCAGAGAAATCGGGCTAGGATGGTGCTGGGGCGTCCACCCAGGGAAGGGCGAGGAGCAAGAGTTCTATGCACTCTATCTATCTCCCAAAGGGTTTCACATCACCCATCCAGCAAGGGGGGAAGCTCTTTTTGCAGGAATCGTATAACATCATTGTCCTCACAGCCTCCGGACAACCCACAAACCTGAGGTTATTCCAGCCGGCCACGATTTTTGAGTCTTCAACACAGGTCCATAGTAGTTGTATAAGCCGTTCTTGGTCATATAATTTAGCCCCAGCCTTGCACCAACCATCCTCAGCCTCTGCCAGTTTATGCTCAGATATGCAGGCACGCCGATACATCAACGATATCCTCCGTATTTTTCTTTGTAGCCACATCTAATTTGTCCATACGATGTAATAATTTGGTGAACATCTGTCATATTTCAGCTAGATTGCCCTCTGGAGTTGTCTGCGTAGGAGCCAGCTCCCTTTTGATGAGCTGACAGGCCACAAACAAAGTGGGACACTCGATATAGGTTGCAATCCAACAGGAATCCAATTTTCAATCGAAAAATAGGCATCAGGATGACCACCATCAGTTTGTTAGTTTAGCTTTGTGCCATTGAGCAGGAGTTGAGTTCTTAGAAGCAGGATTTTGAGGGATTTTTTTATGGAGCTAGATGTTTAGACATCCATTCAGCTCAGCAGCTGGCCATGCCCCCCATCCATGCCTATTGTAATTGTCCCTCATATGCATGTGGGAGTGCAGGGCCCTCTGGGCCGTATGCTCCCATCAATGCTTAGTGTGTTGTGGTACCACTGTGCCCTGCAAAGCAGTACTGCGGCCATGTTGATAATGCATGCATAGTATAGGTCACATGTGCCTCATTTGTTACAATTCACCAACAGTTTAAAACAGGACCTGGTAACATGAAAAACAACTTAGTACATCCAAAGGAGTACTAAACTACCCATAGCACTGAAACTGTATCTTGAAGCATTTTCAAGATATAGCATCTGAAAAGTCCCCAGCCATCACAATATTACCCTAAGGGAAATTCCAAAACAGCAACTTCAAAGTGTTATAACTCTGCCATGCAGTAACTTTTTCCACCAAACCAGCTAAAGGTACATCTGAGGGGGCAAGTCCTTTGTACCCTGAAAATTTCAGCCCAAAAACCTAAATCATTTTTTAGTTATGAAGTGACTAAGAAACAGACATATCTGGAAAAGTAGTGTTGCAAACTACTGCAGTACCCTAGTTCTTTTGGCAAACAATGTCGCAATTAAGCAGTTCAAGCTAAGTTAGCAACATCAACAGAACTACCCCACGAGATTATGCATGCAAAATTTCATGCACATCCATTGAAGGGTTGCAAAGTTATTAAGCTGCAAAGTATGCAAAACTGGAAGACTGTGAAAATGGAAAAAAAACATGTAAATGTAAGGATGTTTATGACACGCTGGGCCCAATTCAAAAAAGGAGTCCTTGGAGTGACACAATTTGCACTGCTCCATGGGCTACGGCAATACTGTATGTGTCAGGAACCCTGCATTGTATTCCAAAAAAAGAAGGGATCCTGCACCAAACTGCCCAGGATTGCTGCAAGTGCAATACAGCACCCAACCAGTGGCACAGCTGTGGCACATGCACAAGAAATTGACACCCCTTCTGCCAGTGCAACACAGGACTGGCAGCACTGGTGGTGATGGAGAGGGGGTATACACATGCCCATCGGGGTGAGGGTGGGTGGGGACATAGGGTGGGTTGGTGTCCAGCAGGGTGGTCAGGTTATTCAGCACCCAGGAGGGTGCAAATGCCCATGTTATATGTATACTGAGGCATACACAATCCCTGGGTGCCATAGCAATCACATACATCCCAGCTGCCATACCAACCCTCTCTATGCCCCTCTGTGCCCCCTCTGTCCATGGACCCCACTTGTAGCCCACCAAAAATGTTGTTACAGTCAGTCCCAAGGGGCTCAGACCACATTCTGGCAGGTGTAAGATGAGCCCCTTGCGACAGCCATGGTGGGGTTTTCAGGATTTGAAATGTGATCCCTGTCATGGCACAAGCCCTTTGTGACCTAGCATGCCCAGATGCAGGTCACAAGGGAAATGCACGTCGTTAGCACAGCAGCTTTCCTGTCCAGCACAGCCCATGTTCTGGAATAGGGAATGCTGCAAGGAGGACACAAGGTGTGACTTGCATCTTTTGCTGCCTATGCAAGCACCTTGCATCCGTCAGGAACTGCTTCTGGAATTGGGCCCAAAATCTCAGAAACTGCATAAGAAATTCAAATGAAATTAGCAACATCAACAGAATTACCCCCACAAAATTAGGCTTGCAAACTTTCATGCATATTTGTTGAGTTAAAGTTATAAAAGTGCAAAGTATGCAAAACTGGATAACTGCTAAAATGGGAAAACATGTAAATTTAAGATATTTGAAACAATATCTTCAAAACCAGAAAAGCGATTCAAATGAAATGAAAGATATTAACAGAACAACTCCATGAAATTATGCATGCAAAATCTTATGCACACATGTTGTACGGCTCCAGAGTTATTAAAGTACAAATTATGCAAACCTGGAAGACCGTTAATAAAATGAAAAAAAAAATGTCAGTTTAATGATGTTTGAGACACAATATCTCACAAATCACAAAAGAGGCTCAAATTAAAATGATCACATTAACAGATATACTCCCTGAAAATATGCAAGCAACATTTCATACACATCTGTTGAAGGGTTCTAAAGTTATCAAGTTGCAAATATGCAAAACTGGAACACTCTCAACAAAAATGGGAATAAAACATGTAAGTTTAAGGATGTTTGAGACAGAGGGCTGGATATTCAAAAGGGTTGTGATATGCGCAATAGGGTTGTGCCAGCGCAAGTCCAAAAATGCGCCATTCAGCGATATTCAGTGGGAGGCAGTTGCGCCACTGAAAACATGCTGAGCAACAGCACAATGCAAAATGAAGGCATGCGCAACCAAGGGGGTGGATCCATGCATAAAGAGCGACGCGATATTCAAAGGCTTGCACAATGCACAACAGTGGATCAGCCGAAGTTGCGCTTGATGGCAGAAATGAGCCAAAATAAAAGGCTCAAGGAAGAGGCTAAGAACTCGACAGGGAATGCTCATGAAGCAGCAACAGAGGAGCAGACCAGCAGCAACCAGTGCAGGCCAGGGAGTAGGCAGGACAGAATAGTGGCAGCTGAATGTGGTGGTGCCACAGAGTTCGGAGGCCAGTAGGTGTACCTGGTGCAGTGGAGGTAGCAGTCAGGACAGTGGGGGGAACAGAACAACAACAGCTGGAGGGAACACAAGCCAGGGAGATGGACAGTGCCACCTTCCACATGGAAGCTGTAGTGAGGGGGGTGAGAAGGCATGCTGCAGGGGGACGTGGCCGTGGAGGGCCCGTCGGCGGTACGCCCCCAACAGGCAGTACCGAGCCCGCATCAGCTTTGAGCTGTATTCGATGTCGAGATTGTGGGCCGGTACCACCTGAACAGGGCAATACTGAGGTGGCTCTGTGAGCTGTGCAGTGATGTGATGCAGGCACCCTCACGACGGAGTCATGCTCTGCCAGTGGAGACAAAGGTAACAGCCTGCATGTGCTTGCTCACCACGGGTACCTTCCAGAGGCCAACAGGGGACACCACAGGCATAACACAGTTGGCCATGTCACGCATCCTTACCCAATTCCTCAGCGCACTGCTACCACATGCTGCAGAGTACATCCATTTCCCCAGCACCGCGGCAGAGCATACAGCAAACATACAGGAGTTCCACAGGGTAGCACATATACCTGGTGTGCTAGGGGTGATAGACTGCACCCATGAGGCTATTCGCACACCACCTGGCCCTGATGGGGCCGCATATCACAACCGGAAGGGGTTCTCCAGTGTCAACTGCCAGGTGGTGCGTGATGCCAGTGGGCGCATCATCAATGTCTGTGCCACGCACCCTGGTGGAGCACATGATTCATTCATATGGTACCAGTCTGCACTGTGCCATCGATTCGAGAGTGGGGACATCCCCACAGGACACCTAGTGGGTGAGTATGCATGTAGGAGTGGCAAAGTTGGGGGACAGGTGGGCAAGCCACAGATGCCATGGGAGTGGCACACAGGGCTAGGGACAATATGGTCCTGAACATGACACTGACCTCCACTATCTCCACACAGGTGACAGTGGATACCCACTCTGTCCCTGGCTGCTCACACCCTACCGGCGCCCCACGACCCCATCGCAGCAACGCTTCAATGAGGCACATGCCGCCACACGCAACATCACCGAGTGGGTGTTTGGGATGCTGAAGGCACGCTTCCGATGCCTAGACACCTCCGGCGGTGCCCTACAGTACAGACCCTCAAAGGCCTGTGGGATATTCCTGGCCTGTTGTATCCTGCACAACATGGCCAAAGACTGTGGAATAGCCATACAGGTCGAGGAGGGGGACAGCGATGGGGACGCTGGTGACGCCGGTGATGAAGGGGATGAGCAGCCCCCCCCTTGGACGGCGTGATCCCCGACTGATCCGGCTGGCCCAGCTGCACCGGGACACCATCACAGAGGAGCACTTCACACAACACAGGTAAGTCATGGGGCCATGTACAACCAACACTGTTAAGGGTGCAACCCACATACACACAGGGTAACACACCAGGGGTGCATGATGGCGAGGGGAGCGGAAGGGTACAGGTGCACAAACACACAACCAGGGAGGGGTGAATAGTTACATGCTATGTGGACAAACACACACACACACACCAGGCACAAAGTGCACAGCGGCAGGTGCACAGCAGAGCAGGAACAGACATGTCAAACACACAGATCCACAGGCCACACCCACCACCTGTACTGTCCATGTACATGTGTCAGATGCTGGGCACCCTTGCACCTTGGTGTACAGTACAATGCAGGCATCATCATGCACACGCACCTAAGGACAGCAGTCGGGTGGGTGTGCAGGTGGTCCGTGTGTCGGCATGTTGGGCAGGGCATCCACCGGTGCACTGCCCACCATGACACACATTGCACACAGGGCAGCACCAGACAGGGCCCGCACTGGGAGACAGGTCAGTCATGTGGCACTGTGCCACAGCCACCTCGGATGCATGGGCAGCCCCGCCGAGACCCAGCAGCACTGGCAGGCTGAGCATGGGCCACATGGGGTGGCACCGATGGACCACCAGGGGTCCCACTGCGCGAGCGCAACCTTGTCCACACAGGGGTCTGCAGCATGCTGAACATACCTGCACCAGGTGTGCTCAGGATGCCCACAGCAGAACCCGGCATCGACAGGCTGGGTGTCACACGACACCAGGAATGGGGAGTGGATAGCGTACTGCATGGGGTGCGCGGTACGGGGCACCTGACTGTGTGCCTAATGCGGCCACGACAGCGACCAATGCCTGGATCTGCCTGTCAATGGCGGCGGTCACATCCATCCGCATTTGGACTATCTGCAA
This sequence comes from Neoceratodus forsteri, assembly GCA_016271365.2. Classification (NCBI taxonomy): domain Eukaryota; kingdom Metazoa; phylum Chordata; order Ceratodontiformes; family Ceratodontidae; genus Neoceratodus; species Neoceratodus forsteri. Next base: position 85,809,655 of record CM057453.1, read on the forward strand.
GGATCATCGCATTGTCCTGCTGTGCCACACAGCCACACACAGTGCCTCCATGGACATTGCAACCTGCATCTGCTGCTGTACTGATGCCCGCAGCAGGCGGGTGTGCTTGTCAAACGGGTTGTCTGCCACATCGGCAACCTGTCCCACAGGGTATGGAAGGGCCTGATGCTCAACACCCCTTGAAGGTGGGTGCTGTTCACCAGGACCAGGTATGGGCAAGTCAACAGGCAGTGTGCATATGCCACCGCTGAACCCTGTACCCCCAGACCCGGTGGATGACTGCTGCTGCTGCCCCTCTGCCTGCTGTGCCCAAGGGACCAGTCATTCCACTGCTGAGTCCGCAACAGAGCCAGAGACCTGCTCAGCCACCAGTGCTGACAGGCACAGCCTGGGACTGTGCTGACGTGCTGGCACACACGTTGGAACCAGCCAGGTCCATGGGCGCGAGCTGTCCTGCTGTGTGTCCATTATGTGACGCACACGTGTCACTACCCATAGCGGTCATTGCATCATCTATGGTGCAGATTCATGCCACAGCCACAGCCACAGCCACAGCGTGCTGGCATGCTTGCATGCCAGACTGCTGAGACACAGGAAGGACACCCCCCACACCTGACTCACCGACATTGGAGATGGCAGCCAGGCGTGCACACTGGTGCAATGCACGCCGGCTACCAGCAGAGGTGGATGGACCCTCTTCCAACTCTGGCTGGATGTCCACAGTGCATGGGCCCGCCACCACTGTCCCCTGCAGATGCACAGGATCTGTAACAGAAAGTGAGAACATGTTAGTGCATGGGATCCACCTTCCCCGACCATGTCATACCGTGCAGTGATGGGCTACACCTGTCTGGAAGCCACCTCCTGAACACCTCGATGGCACTGCACTGCATGGATGCAGCAAGACGGTCCTCCACCGGGGTCAGCTGCACCACCTCTGGCTGGCCCCCGCCTGTGGCAGAGCGTGCCGCCCTGAGGGCTGCCACCTTCTCCTTCACCCTTCTCCTGTCGGTCCCCATCTTCTTCTTACATTCATGCACAGAGCGCTGGTGGCTTCCGTGCAGGTTTACGACGCGAGCTACCCCCTCCCATGCAGCAGCACAGGCCTTAGGAGTGCCCCGCCATCCACTGAGTAGTGGCTCTTCATCCAGGTAGGCCTCGAAGAGTGCCTCTGTTTCAGCCTTTGTGAAGTTGGGCCTCCTCTTCTGCCCACCATCATCCTCCTCATCCAGTCCTTGCTCGGCCATGTCACGGTCTGTATGGGTGGAAGTGGACACCTGTGACTGTGCAGTATACAGCATTATCCCATGACCATAGTCCATAACACCACACAGCATGCAACCCACCTATCACCTGCAGTAACCGAATATGCCACTGCAGATCACTGTCACACATTTATAGCGCAATGCATGCAAATTAGGAGTGGAGCAACTTTAATGAGATGCAAATCGTGCCACTGCGCCATTGAATGGCTGATCAGCTGATTTGCATATGACGGCTGAATATCGCGCTGTTGCGCTTTGCGCAATATGGTTGAGCCGGCTGAGTCTATGGCCAGTTCTGTGACCGCGTAGTACACTGCACTGGGCATGCCCAGGTAGCTTACGCAGGTGTCTGCCGTGCTGATGATGTGCTGCGCGATCAGCAATTCAGGACCACGGCCACCATTGTGCTAATGGCTACGAATGGTCACCACATGGTGCAGCGACGCAACTGAATAGTCCACTGTAGCACTGCGTGGTGACGTTGGCTGGGCGTAAGTATCGATGGCTGTGTGACCTTGTGCAAGACCCGCTGACCAATGCCGACCCGCTGCCCCGGCAATATAAAATACCTATCCGCCGCGCTTTCAGTAACCTTGCACAGCGTGATGGAATCGACGCAACAAAGGACAACAATGGGACCGACGGAGTTGTATTGCGAACATTTCCACTTGGGTTGCTGCTGGGACACCATGTTGCCTACTATCAACTTGTAGACATGGCATGCAGGAGAGCTCCCAGTGAGTGGCTTGAGGTGGCCAACCTAGTGGCTGTAGTGGAGCCTCACTATGGGCCACTGTTTGGGGAGGAACCCCCAGACATGGCCTGCTCCCATGTGTGGCAGCAGGTGGCCACCCAGCTAGAGCAGGTCACTGGGCAGCGCAGAACACCAGAGCAGTGCAGGCACCAATACAGTGACCTGCGCAGGAGGGAGAGGGCACTGCTGGCGTGCCTCAGGTCCCGTTCCAGGAGGGGCATTGTGCCTAGGCCAGGTGGGTGAGCCGTGTATGCACTTGTATTGTCCGCAGGGGTAACACTGTGTATTGTGGCCAGATCATGGGGGAGGGTTGGTCCATGGTTGGCTGTGACAGTGTTTGCAGGTGTGTGATGTATGGGTCTGGCTGTGTGGGCAGGCACACTCATTGGGGCAGGGGGGATGTCTGCTTTGGGATCTCACTAATGTGTTTCTCAACGTTTTTTCCCACAGGCGTGGAGGAGCGGAGGAGGGCCCGTGATGAGGCACAGAGGGGTGCTGCAGAGTTGGCCGGCAGAGGTGGCAGCAGTGTGGGCCCACAGCAGCAGCAGCCGCCACAGCAGCAGCAGCGGCCTGATGAGGGTGAGTGTCATTACATCATGGATGCTATTGCGTGCTATGGGGGGAAGGGCATGGCCACCATCCATGGACAACACTGCCATGCACGTGACGTGTGACAGTCAGCACTGTCCAGTGGCACTGCATGTCTGTGAGTGCATCACTGGTGGTCCATGCATGCACTGGGCACATGGCTGTGGCACTACCTTCCCACCACGTAGCCATGTCACTGTACTGCCTTGGTTGTGCTGTGCTGGGCATGGGTGGGGTGTGTGTGCAGTGGCACACATGGCTGTTGCTGCCTGGTTGGGCTTGGCCTGTGCACGGTCACTGTGAGTGGGTGCAGTCCATCACAGGGGTGGGGCACTTGGCTGTATGCCATGCATATTGGGTGGGTTACAGGGTTGTGAACAGTCATAGCCATTGATTCTGTTCCCTTGCCCAAGGTGTCCAGGTCCTGCACAGAATTGAGCAGGCCATCCACCGCCTGCTGGAGCTGTCCACTGAGTCCCTGCACATCCTGAGGGAGATGAACCAGAGAGGTGTCTGACACCAGAGGAGGCCACGGGGACAGGTGCAGCCTGCTGATATGCAGCCTGACCCCACACCTACCCTTCCCTCACATCCTGCCTTCCTCACCAAGTTCTTCACCCTGCCCACACCCACCCCTACCTTGCACCCGTACCCTCACCCCTGAATTGTATATATTTGTAAATAGTTATGGTTGTTCCTGTTGTTGTTGTTGTGTTATTGATTGGAAATACATATATATATTTTGTTATGAATACCGTGATGGTCTCTGATTTGCAGCTGGCTATAGGTGCTCAGTTGCAGAAGTGTGCCTGGCATCTGGTGTGGTGTTGTCCTGGGATTGTGTGTGTGTGTGTGTCATGGGGGTGTCCTGGTGTGGTGGTGGCTTTCAGCTGGCTGGCAGTGTGCTGCCACACACCGCTGTGAGCTCCTGGAGGGTCTGGCTTGTATGGTTCTGTGGTACACATGGTTGCATTGTGCCAGGGGGCATGGTGATTCCATGAGTGCCGGTCCACAGTCCACTGCTTATGGGTGGTGTCTTGGGGTTCCAGTGCAGGGTGTGCTGTGCACAGAGGGGGCTGTTGTATACTTGGGTTGTCCAGCCCTTTGTGTGGCAGTCTTTGCTTGCCAGTGGGTGTGCTGGGTGCCAGGCCCAGCTGTGCTTGTTGGCTTGTCCCCATGGGCCAATGGATATTCCGTCCCTCCACCAGTGATGCTGTGCTTGGTGTGGGGTGTGTTGTAGTTCTGCAGTGTATTCCTGTGCCCCTCTGTGGCATGGGTGGTGGGCCCCTAGCGACCTCCCTGGTTGTCCAGTTCCATTTCTCTCTGCTGCTGGGGGTCCCTGCTTGTGCTATGGTGCCTCTAGACTGCTCAGCTGGGCTGGTCTTGTTGCTCTATGGCGCAACATATGTGCTCAACACCCCTTCCTGATTGCGCTATGGTGCACGTTCCTGCGATATTCAGACATTGGCTGGTTGCGCATTTGACTTGCTCCACGCTTGAATATCGCGCCTGCTGCGCATGTGCACAGAATTGACTTGTGCTTGAGCTCCTGCTACTGGCGCATATTTTGGGCGCAGTTTGAATATCTGGCCCAGAGTATTTCAGACACAACACTTTCACACAAAATATATCATATCAAGATAACTAACTGCAGAGCTTATGCATGCCAAATTTCATGAAAATCTGTTGAAGAATTGCAAAGTTATTAATGTGCAAAATATGGAAAACTGAATGACATGCATTTTTTTCCCCATAGGAAATAACAGGAAATTAAAAATGTAATAATTTTTGAATGGATTGACATTTTTCACCAAAAAGCACATCTGTGAGGCAAAGGCTTTCTACCCTGAAAATTTCAGCACAGAAGCTAAAGCTGTTTCTGAGATACCGGTGGACAAAAAAAGTGCCAAAAAGGCCAAAACCTTCTTTATTTTCAACAGTCTGTATCATGGAAATGGATAAAGCTATTGAAACAAAATTTGTCATATACATACACCTACTCAACACGATTATGAGCTTTGTAACCTGTCTAAATCAATCCTCCCTTGCCATATACTCAAAAGCCTACCTCCCTCGATTGCTCTGTCACCTGATTTGTCTGATTGCACTTTAATGAACTATCTATAAGACTGACTGCACTTACAATGTAATGCTTACAAACCTCTCATATGGACACTCTATTCCAATCATGTTTGCTGCTAATTGCCTTAACGTTGTAATATGTATATTATTCTGACCTTTTTACTGCATATCCAACATTGTTTATTCTCTTCTGACTTTGTGTATAATTATGACATAATCCTTCTTTGTTTTATCCTTCATCAGTTCTACTGTGTAGTACTAAACCATAAGACGTATCTAATTGTTAATGGGTACTGGTCCTCTTGCTCTCCCTCCCCACCCCTCTCTCCTCTCCTCCTCAGTCCTACCTGGTCTCAGTTCCAAAACCCTTTTTCACCTTTCCCCAACTCGTATCTAGCCGCCCTTTACCGTATACATCTCTATGCCCAGCCGAGTTCCAGTTCCATAGCCCCAGGTCTTTTAGCGCCTCTTTTCCGCTAAAGCCAGAATTCAGCTGCACTTACGCGATGAGTCCCTGAGCCCAGCCAAGTTTTAGTTCCACAGCCCGGGTCTTCTTAGTGCTTTTTACTGCTAAAGCCATAATCACGCCGCTCCTTGCCGTATGTGCCTTCAGCCCAGCCACCTCTCCTGATCCAGCTCCATTGCTATTGGATCCCTTTGTGCCTTCTCATTAAATGCTGCACCTTGAAATTGTGTCCCTCAGCTCCTCCTTGCCCCTTACCCTCTGGGTCATCCTCTTGCTTCTACAACACTCTTCCCCCCTACCTGATGTTATCTAGCCATACTTTGCTGCATGCATCTCTGTGCCCAGCCGAGTTCCAGCTCCATAGCCCCAGGTCCTTTAGCGCCTTTTCCGCAAAAAGTCGTCAACTAGCGTGATTCACCGCGATGAGTCCCTGAGCCCAGCCGGTCTTAGTTCCACAGCCCCGGGTCTTCCTATGCCTTTTCCCACTAAAGCCATATTCCGCCGCCCTTGCACGTACGTGCTTCAGCCTAGCTACCTTCCTGATCCGGCCCGTTGCTGTTGGATCCCTTTGTGCCTTCCCACTAAATGCTGCACCTTGAAACTGTGTCCCTCAACTTCCTTGCCCCAACCCTCTGGTTTCATCCTCTTGCTTTCTGCAACACTCTTCCCTCCTACTTGCCGTTCATCCCCTCCCCCCTGCTCTGCCGTCCCTTGCCCAGCACCTCAAGGCCTTTAGCTGCTATCTTCTGTCCTTTCGTTCATTACCCTCCACCTCTCATCAGTTTCACACTCTCCCTCGTTGTCCTAAAATCCCCCTTACCTTCCCTTTCCTCTGTCTCTCCCCGTAAATGTGGTCTCCCGCCAGTACCCTCTGCCTATTTGAAACCGTATGCCTGCCTTTGAAAATCGTATGTCTATACTTGTACCACTGTACCTTTGCCTGTATTATGTTAACTAAACTGACCTATTTTGTACTGTAATTGTGTCTCCCGGGTCGTGCCTGAAAATAGTCACCTGTTGGCTAGTGTACCTACCCGGTTAACAAAAACTAAATAAATAAAATAAATAGTTTGTCACCCAGTCTGGTCAGGTGTTCCTTGGTCTCTACATCTGACCAGCTGGTGAGATCGATAGTACCCATGTGTACCAGGACATCAATGTTTTCTCCTGCTTCCTGAACAATTTTAGCAATGTGGTCAGTGTGTTTTAATGCTTATGTGCCTGGGAGACATCTGACCATTACCCCTGGCTGGAGATAGGTATCAACTCCCAAATCATGAAGTCTCCTATGATCAAGTTTTAGGGATTTCCTTTTTGCTTTTTTATTGTTTTTGGTTCCTGTTTGGGTTGTTCCATAATGACAAAAGTCAGGAATTCGGTGTTAGGGTTGCCTCCCTTGCACCACATGCCCAACCCGTCCCACCTATAGGCATTGGGTGTGCATTGGGGTCATCCTCCTTACTCTCACCCCAGTCCATGTGTGAACAAGTTGAGGAAGTGCATATAGGAAAATGGGGTAAATGTTAGGACCGATGACCCCAATGCACACCCCAGTGTATGTTGGTGGGGATGGGGTGGGTGTGGGGTGCAAGGGGTGGCAACCCTAACACCAAATGTCCTCACTTTTGTTGCTGTGGAACAACCCTACTGATGCATTAGAGTTTTTTGACATGAATTTCCCTTCTTTTTGAGAATGTGCACTATAAATAGTGAATGGAATGTGGTGATGGGAGCGGGGGGCCCTACCATGTGATTTTTTTGTCACTACGCTGCACAAAAACTGTATGACCAACTGAAATGAAAATTGTTAAATGAAGACATGTACCATGGCACACCGTGTGTCCAGAAATGTGTGTAAATCCATTTAATGGTAGCACAGCGCCATGAACATAGAAACAGAAACATAGAATGTGATGGCAGATAAGGACCACTTGGCCCACCTAGTCTGCCCATTTTCCTACCTAAGAGATAAGCTGCAGATCCTAATTAACCAACAGCTTACTTCCTCCTACCCCCCACTAGGACTGCCTTATGTCTGTCCCATGCATTCTTGAATTCCCCCATTGTTCTTGACTCCACGACCTCCTCAGAGAGGCTGTTCCATGCAGCCACAACCCTCTCTGTGAAAAAATACTTCCTCACATTACCTCTGAGCTGTCCCCTCTCTATCTTCAAATTGTGCCCCCTTGTTCTTGCACATCTCTTTTTCTGAAAGATGCCACCCTCTTGGACTTTGTTGATTCCCTTGAGGTACTTGAAAGTTTCTATCATGTCCCCTCTCTCCCTCCTTTCCTCATGAACAAACAACATAACACGCACAATTCAGCAACTGTAAGTGACAGCAACTTGGAAATTAGCACAGTAAAAGATGAATTATAAAATCTTTGTACATTCCAAATGCCAGGCAAATCGTACACACAGTTCAGAAGTTATTGAAGCATAATGAACCAAATTTTCATTCATTGGAGTGGCATAATTCCATACCTGTTAATGCTTTACACACGAAACCACTGTAATGCACCTCTGTGCCACTAGGGATACCTATGCTATAAATTTAAAGGCAGTAGCACCATGCAGAATGCTATGCACAAAATGTCAACTGTGGCATGCAGTACAGTATCCCTGCAGTCATTACTTTTCAAATGTGTAAACAACATAATTCACATGTCCAGGACATCCACTCAACACCCTCCAAATTTCATGTGAAAAGAACAAACCCTCCCAGAGATATTCAATTTTTATGTTTCTGTACCTTTAAGAAGTCTTCCACCACAAAATGGCAGAAATCGCTGCAAATGTACTAAAATGGCAGACATGGTGGCTAAAAAATCAGTAACTGTGAAGCGGCCAACCTCAAATGACCATAACTTTGAAATGGAACAACATTTTTCACCAAACAAAAGCTGGCATGTTCCTTGAACAAATGTCTTTCTAACTGCCAAGCTTCAGACCAATCAACCACACACTTATTGTGCTATGCATCACAGGAATGGTGGAGAAAATAGCAAAACATAATGTTTTGCACCGCACTACACAAATGCAAAAACACAAATGGTAATGTTGATGCAAACAGTGATGGAAATAGTGAGGTAAAATAAAATAGTAATGCTAACGGTAATGCAAATGCAAGCGCAAATGGTAACACACACAGTAACACAAAACATAAATGATAATGCAAATGGTAAGAGAAATGCAAGTGCAAATGCTAATGAAAACAGAAACGTTAACGAAAACAGTAACACAAATGCTAGCACCAACAGAAACACAAACAGTAATGAAATGCAACCGTAACACAAACGCAAACAGAAATGCAAATGGTAATGGCAACACAGAAGGAACAGTAATGCAACTGACAATGGAAATGCTACCGAAAATGCAAACGCTAATGCCAACAGAAATGTAAAAGCAAACGGTGATGAACACGCAAACAATAATGGTAATGCAATTGGAAATGCAAATGGTTACGGTAACACCAACAATGATGCCAAAGAAAACATAAATGCAAATGGAAATGGAAATGCGTATGCAAACACAAATGGTAATGTACATGGTGATGCAAAAGGAAATGCAAACAAAAACAGTAATGGAAATGCAAATGGTAACAGCAAAGCAAATGCAAGTGCAAATGACAATGCAAAGGATAATGCACATGGTGACGTTCGCTAACGCAAACAGTTACGGAAACACAAGCGGAAACCTCTAACTGTAACAGTAATACAAACGTACATACTTTTTTCCCAAAAAGGTGCATTCAGAAGCACAGTGAATACAAAGAATGTATGCACAAGAATGCCCCTCGGAGCAGAAAATGAACACTTGGAATACTAAATTGCTAATATCTCAGGAACCTTACAATGTAGGAAAAAATATTAATTCTCATATTATTTATGACTTTCCTGGCTAGTTTTGCACTTAGCACTGTAGTGGGGTGCTAAGAATTCTTAAAATAAAAAGTCTGTATCTCAAGCTGCTGAGATATGGGCTCCGAAAGGTGTGTGGATGCCATAATGTTAGTCTATAGGAAAAATAGTCAAATTCGAGTGCTGTAGCTTTGTAGCCCTGTAATATTTTGTCACCAACCACTAAAAGGCATATCTGAGGATCTTGGCTTTCTTCCTCCAAATTTCAGCCAAAAAGACCAAACCGTTCTTTGCAGCAGGATGGCAAAGATTCTCTATTGTTTTGGGCATAGTGTCTACAAAGTACTTTCGCAAATCACGACACTTTTGCAAATAAAATCACAAAGTGTCACTTATGCAACACTACTTTATGACACTACTTTTAAAAAATTTTAAAATATATTTCTGGGGTGTTTACCCCCCAAAAAAAAAAAGACATGGTTAGCATCCTCAGGGCTCGACTAGGTGAACACAACTAGAACTGTGTCCCTAAATGGTCCCAAATTTAAATGCCAAGCATTTCTGTGACCACCAGCTGAAAACAAGATGGCTGATTTGCTGACACTGCAAGGGTCATTTGTAAAAGTAAAAATGTTGCATTTCGACATTTTCACATAGTTTGTTAAACTTTCCATTGACTATAATGGAAACCTGTTTTTTGAATAACTTTTGAACTGTTTAATATTTTTTCATGAAATCTCTGAAAGGCACATGAAGGTTTCAGACCAGTCGAGCAAACCATGCAACCTGTAGGCATGAGCAAAAAATGTGCAAAAATGCATAATTTGTCCATTTTTCAACGCTCTGTAACTTCACAACTGTATATCTGACCATTACGGAACTTGGCAGATCCAGAATCTATGGTACTGGACCGTGCATTCCAAATTTCAGGCAAATCCATCATACAGTGGCAAATTTATTAAGCTGCCAAATTTCAGACTTAACCTTAAATGGGGTACTAACCTAATTTATAGTGGCACTACCGTGTTTCTATAATATTGATATATATATATATATATATATATATATATATATATATATATATGTATATATATATATATATGTATATATATATATATATATAGGATATAGTGTCCTATTGAAAATATCTCTGATATTTTCTCTGAGTGCAGTTTGACCTTTGACATCAAGGTGGTGAAGCCACGAATGATGCCATAGGTCAAACTGCTCGAAAAATATCTGAAATATTTTCGATGGGGACATTGTATGTTCCATTTATGCAATGGGCCAAGTTTTTTTTATCAGTGTAATTTTCATTTTTTTAAAAATAGGTATGTCTTTCTTTATTTCTTTTTGATTCTGCATGACTGAGCATTGTGTTCTGTAAAACTGAACTTTTGCATCAGGACGCTGTGCCATTGTGCTGCTGGGGAGAGTGGTAAGAGTGAAAATGAGAGAGTTGGTTACTTTTTTGTGTGCTGGGTTTGAAGGAAGTTAATGTTTTATGTGAGGCTAAAAGTTTTTTTAAATATTTGAAGTGAAAGAATGTGGGTGGGGAGGCAATGAGAATAATTCAGTGTTTTTGTCTGGCATTTTGGACCTTTAGAAGAAATGGTAATTAACATTGTGTGAAGCTGAAAGTTTATTTTTTTAAATAAGTTACAGTGAAAGAACAGGGAGAAAATGAAGCTGTTCTGTGTGCTGCTGGAGAGAAATGAAACTGCCAGTGGGAGCTGGAATGCAAGTGAGCAGGTGCATTCTGATTGTGCTGCTCATGCTGCCAGCTCCCACCAATCAAAACCTTTGTGAGCAGTTGTGCTGAAGTGCAGATAGTGTCTGGCTATTACGTACAGTGAGGATAAATGACCTACAGTGAGGATAAATGTGATATTCTCACTGTAGGTCTGACCAGCCCAAAATACTGCTGTTATTTGCCACTTTTTATCCTCACCCCCATTGCATAAATATATATATATATATATATATATATATATATATATATATATATATATATATTCATTGCAAAAACTATGCACATGCAGACATTAGGGTTGAAGAATGCAAGAGCACAAAGTAGGGAAATGAAAAACAGTGTTTTGGGTCTGTGGGGTCATGGCAAATAAGTGGTGGGGTGTTTCATGGGTTGTCAACCCTAATGCCCACACTCCACCCATCCTGTAGTCTGCTGTGCAGAAGCACAAGGCACAGTTCAAAGCCAGTGCCTCATGGTGATATACTCTTTGGTTGTGAGAAAATATTTCTTGCCACATGTTGCCAACAAAATCAGTCATAGTTTTCTTCACACAGGCCTCTATGAGCCCTGTGTGAAGAAAAGAGATCATGCCTGACCTTGTTTGCTAAGCGGGAGGTTGGACATTAATGTTGACAACCCCAAGAAACACCACACCACAGATTCGCCAAAAGTCCAGAGACCCAAAACTCTAATTTTTGCCAGGATTTGAAAAATGACACCTCTCACATTCATGAGATGTTGTAAAAAAATGGCTATGTTAAATATTTGAGGTCAAAATACTGAAAATTACTAATATTATGAGTGAGCATTGAAAAATTTCAATGTACCTTCATAACTTTGTTGTTTTTTGATATTTTGACACCAACATATTCAATATAGTCTCCCTATGACCCTACCTCATAAATCTCATAAACATTTTCAAATCATGGCAAAACATCATTTTGCATCACAAGTACAGTATGAAAATATATTTTTGACAAGATTTGAAAAATGAAACTTGCCACTTTCATGAGGTGGTGTGAAAAAGTGGATATGTTGAAGATTTGGGGTCACAATATTGAAAATTACCAGTTATGAGTGAACATAGAAACATTTCAATGTACCTTCATAATTACTGTATGTTGTTTTGAGTATATTTTTACAACAATTTTCAACATAGCTTTTATAACTTAATCTCATGAACCTGGTAAGTGAAAATGTTTTAATCCCACCTGAAAGGTAATTTTGCTGAGCAACTGCAAAATCATTGTTTGGGCCGCATTCAAAACATTTCACCCACCTTGGTTATGAGGTGGAGTTCCAAACAAGCCCTGTTGAAAATCTGGGGAAAATATTAAAAAATGACCAAGTTATAAGTAAAGGTTCAAAATGCATTGAAATACATTAACTACACCTACCTGATTTCCTCAGTTCCCAGTTCAGTGTTAAAGGGTGTAGACGTGCCTCCAGTCCAAAGAGAATTATGGCATTGGATTACATCTAGGTGAGTGAGGGGTGTAGAAGAGTGGGGGTGTTGGGTGCTAAGTGGTGGGTTAAGATTGGTGGGGGAGGTGATGGCAGTCAAACAGACAACAGTGGAGGGTTTCCTTTATTTTTAGTTTAAAAAAACTACGAGAGACAGATTTCTTTATTTTAGATTTAAACACAGGACAAAAGGGACTTTGTATGGGGCACCATGGTTGGGTACCCCAGTGTTGCATACTTTCAATGTCTATGGGGTAGTGACTTATGAGGACCAGCAGTAGGGATTAGGTACCCTTGTGTTGGCATGTTAAGCAAGTGGGCGGGTGGGCAGCACAGTTAGGAATCACAGATGCTGCTAATTGTAGCCAAAAGACCTTAAAATCACAAACCATGTAGAACCTATTCAGCAGGGTGGACTATTCACAGATTCATAGCCCACCCCACTGAATGAACACTGCTGAAAGAGCTACAGACACTGTATGCAGTGCCATGATATCCCCAGCCCTCTCACACACACACACACACACACACACATATTCTTGCAATATGACCACATTAGGAAATGTGGCTGTTAACATTCAGTTATCCTCTGAATGCATATTATGTTTGTTTGTGTGCACAGCATGAAGCAAATATCTCGTTATGAGAATGGCATTTCTGAGGTGTGTCACTGTCAGATCCAATGCAGCTCAGGCTGCAATGGGCTCAGCAGTGACAACCCAATGTTCAGTAAGGCTGACTGTCATGCACGTTTCCATTTTGGGTGTAACTTTATGTTGATGAAAGGAGCTAACCACTCCATTCAGAAAGGAGCAGACCCCTTTTGTTTGCATAAACCAGCCCCACAGTCTTACTGTCACCTATATGGCTCCCAAATAAGTGTCTTCCCTTGGCTGCATTCTCAACGCAGACTACCACAACATTTGACATACCCCCCATACACACACACACACACACACACGCACTCACACACACACACATTCAATCTATTAACATTGGCTGCACTGGTACCAGATTCCCTAAGTGGCTTGCTCCATGACCCACTTGGTGCCACTTCAACTGTTTCACCTTCATATACTGGTAGCATCAGTTATAATACTTCCTCCAGGGTAGTACTTTAGCTGTCCCCCCTGAAGCCCTGTCACTTTGTCAAAGAAAGTCATTCACCTCTCCCCCTCCCAACAACAAACACTGCTCTATTCTACTTTCCACCCTCTTGGCTCTCCCCAACAACAAAAACAACAAACACCGATCCAGCAGCTCCATTCTGTTTCTTCTCCCCTCCTAGCTGTCCCCCAATAACAAACATCACTCTAGTAGCTCTGCCCCACTTCTTTCCCACTCCTGGCTCTCTTCCCCCAGTAAAAATAAATGCCACTCTGGTGGCTCTGCTCTGCTACTTTCCCTCATCTGTCTCCCCCAACAACAAATGCCACTTGTGCTCCACTCTGCTTATCCTCCCTTCAGCCTCCTACAAACACTGGTCCGGTGGCTCAGTTCTTCTTTCCCCATCTCAGCTTTCCACCTCAACAAATGCTGATCCTGCAGCTCTTTTCTGCTCCCACAAGAATGCTCTGTTTCTTCCCATCCCAACAAAAGTTGCACCATGCTGCTAGACAGGTGGGTACCCTCCCAAGGCTAGCAAAGTTTAGAAATTTGCACCAGTGTGTTGGAGCAGATAAACAATGCAGGAACATTGATCTTTAACTACAAATGCTACACATTTCATAGCAATTCCTAGTATGGAGATTTATTTTTATTTATTTCAAATGCTATTGCACAACAACAGCTTTACTAGCAGTAGAAACATAGCTTCCCTTACCCCTTTTGGTACTCTAAAAAATTAGCCACTAGCAGGTGCTTGTCATGTAATTCATATAAGGCAGATGAAGCAACACCGCACAGACTGCATTGAAATGAAGGTGCAGTAACCAAAAGTCTTAACAAGCTTTAGATAGTCATTACATCTGTGGTGAATGTGTAAAGCTCTGGAGAGTAAGCTCCGCTGAGTGCCATCTCCAAGGTGGCAGTGGCGACGCAACTGCACATGTACGGCATTCGCACATGCACAGTTGCGATGAATGGAATTTTGCATTTTCAAGATGGCAGCACCAGCAGAACTGTGCATGCATGGAAAGTGCACACTCACCGCTCTTATCCTGGAATGTGGAAGTAACAGCCAAAATAGTGTGGCTGTTACACCGTAGCAACAGACAGTGGTGGAGTGTTCTAAGCTCTGTTGGGCTTTAGGAAGGATACTTCCAAAAGTCCAATGGAAGCATGCCACAGTTGGCTGTTTTCAGGAGCATGAAGCAAAACACTGTAAAAAGAAAGTTTTCTGAACAGTTTGAGTTATGATAACATTATTCACAATTTAGGAGCATTGAATGATACAGATCTGAACCTTCTTAGACTGTCAAATCTGAAGAGCACAACACACTGAATTGAATCAAGCACCTAAGTTTTTAAAGCACTTATACGGGTAAGAGAATATATAATTTTGTTACTTCCAGCAAAGCTATTGTTGTGCAAATAGCATCATAATTAATGAAAAATAAAGTGATGCTGACAAAGATCCCTGTAGGGTATTGCACTATGAAATATAAAGTTCCATTTCACTGTTTAAATTCCATGACCATGATTTTGCAAGATGACCCGGTGCATAGTCATCAAGGGCTGGCACATGTGATTTGTGGGATTTTTCTTTTTCTAAATATAGTTTTACTGAAGTTTGGAAATATATAAAAACAAGGTCAAACAATGAATCAATAACAACTTAAACATAGTGGGACCAATCTGAAAACTGGTTGCGCCTTGAAGTAGTGCAGCAGGAGAGTGATCAATTGGAGACTTGCGTCAAGTGATGTATGAAGTCTAATTTTGGAAGGATTGGAGCTGTAACTCCCTGGTGCAAGTCCCTTGTGCTGAATGCAGGACTTAGGCTAGCTCCCCCCCCCAGTCTACATTTGCACCATGGGAGAGCCATTTTATAGGGCTTGTGCTAAACCTTTGGTGCAAGCCGCCATAAAATAAGAAAAACATCGCAACTGCGCCAGCTGTACTAAAATCAGACTACGTTGCATCCGAGGGCTTTAGTGCAGATGCGTCAAACTTTGCTGTGGATGCAGGGCTTGATGCAAGCCCTGAGTCCGCTTTCTAAAATTGGGCCCATAATGTTATGCATACCTAGGTAAAATGTAACTATATGTGTTACAGAGCGAGAGATAACTTTGATCGGCTACTATAAGTCTATTACTCCATTATGTGAGTATGATTTTAAAACTTTCCTCAGTCAGTCATAAAACTTGTTATGTACTTCAGAACAAACGATTAAAAAGAAAATAATTAGAAGTTACTGTAAAGGTTTGAGTTTGCTGCTGAAGGGGGACCATATCAGATCAAATAAATTAATCTTATTTAACATCGGGTACTGTAACATTTCTCCACCAATCATCAATTAATGATGGAGAATTATTCTTCCAGTTTGTCAAAATAAGTCTTTTGAGGCAAAGTGCTTCTGTTTAAATCCATGTTTTCTGATACTTAATAGCAAACAGTGCTTTTGAAACACTCCTTAAGATCCATAGCTCAGGATCAATCCCTAAATATTTTCCAGAAGTCTTGAACATGTTGACAGATCCATAACATGTGACCCAGGGATGCCCGTAGTAGGTTACATTTCCAGCAGGGACCATCCTGTAACAGGCCCACTGAGTCATGTTTGGCTGGTGCACAGTAGTAATATTTTAAGATGTTGAAATGAATAGACTCCTATGAACCTCTTTACTATGACAAAAGGCATCGTCCCACAGAACGTTTCATGTGTCACTTGTCATAGAAATATTTAGATCTTTCTCACACTTTTCTTTAGATTGCAACATAAGAATATCTCATGTGTATGACATCAATTTATGTATGAAACTGACACGTGTTATGTTTGATGACTTAAAGGTGATAAGAAATGATTTACTAATGTTTTTAACTGTTAAATGAATCAGAAATAACAATCAATGGCATGTGTGCATGGTTTATTGTTAGTGTTAACAGTTCATGTTTATATTTTCTTTATATTGTTGAAACCCCCATCAGCTTCACAGATTTTTTTTGGATATTGGGAGTGAGTGTGTGTCATGTTTTGAAATGCTGACATCACTGACTCCTGATCAGATGAAGATAATATGCACGCTGGACTCCTAAAACTGTTTCAGACAGCAGATACTGTACAGTACACAAATGCTGACGATGACTCCTGGCAATTGTCAAAATGCCTGACTCAAAAATAATACTATTCAGTGACTGGTGACTGCCCCCATCATCCGTCACCTTACAAATTCCTGAGAAGTCATTATCACAAACTGTATTTTAGTGAAACCTTACTTTCCTCAGGAGAAAGTTTGCCCTGCTGGTTTGTTGTGCTCACCACCATGCTGTGCAGTATCTCTGGCTGAAGAGCAAAAATCTTGAGCACCTGCATGTCCATGGCTTATTGATGCACCAGACAAACTGGTGGTGAATGGTCTTCCTCCCCATTTGAATGTCTCTGGGGGTGGGGTAGTGTGAAACTATGCTGCTTTTCTGTCCACTGAGAAAAGCCAGCATGCTGTTGTGTTTCCTGGCCCCAAATTTCAGAATTTGAGGGGGGCTGCAATGGACTCATTGAACAACTTGCACACTGCAGGTGAAATGTTTGCACTGAGGCACCTGCTGACTTTTTCTGTGCTCTGATTGTTCAAGTGGATATTAAAGATCCCATTGCACTTCTCGAAAAAGAAGAGTAGGAAAATTGCCCCATGTCCTCACCAAATTTCCCATTCACTAAAAGAAAATACCACCAACAGCTTAATCTTGTTCAATTTCAGTTGGTTTCCATCTGTGCCCCCCATATGGGGCTGAAAGCTGGCAGAATTGCCAAGTCCTCCTTTCTCTGTCAACAAAAACTGAAAACTAAAAATAAGTAAAGTCTGAGGGCCTGCGCTGCATGCCTTAGCCCATCCAGCTGGTCACTGAGCTGAGCTGAGCTCACACCAGAAGTACTATGCCCAGTTCTGGAGTTCTCACCCAGCAAAGAGAAGGACAGGATACAAAAATGCAATAAAGGGTGACCAGGATGATTCAATACCAGCAGGGCAGATCTGATGAGGACTGGCTCAAGACAGGTACTTGCTGGATTCCAGACGATAGAGAGGTGCTATGATAGAGACCTTTAAGTTCCTTATAGGTATAAACAAGGTGAATTGTGAGGAACAGTAACAGCTGAGTAACAGTTCAAGTACATGGAGGCATGGGTGAAAAAAAAATGGGAGGGAAGTTCAAGAAGGATATGAGAACATTTTTTTTTTAACAGAAATGGTGGTGGAACCATGGAACAGTCTGCTAGCCAAGGTAGTGGTCACAAAAACCATAAATGGTTACAAGCATGGCTGGAAGAGAGTGAAGCGTACAGTTGTTGTTCAGGGTGGTATTAGTAGGGTGGGGAATCAGTGGGTGTACAGTGATGCTAGTACCTTGAATGGACAATAGATCTTTGGGTCTGATGGAGAACTATGGGCAGACTGTATAGATCACTGGTCTTTTTTCTGCCACCATCATCTACACTCCTACCCAAACACAGCTCACCTGCACATAAGGCAACACAATACCTGTTGAACCAGTGGCTATTGCTGCTTCATAACTTTTTCTTAACATTTTCACCCATAATTGTAAATATAGGGGTTTTTTTTAGGACTCTTCCTTGATCATGATAGAGTCATTTATACAAACTAAAAAATTACTAGTCAAGCCATCATTTGCACCACAAGTGCAAAACATGTTTTGTGCAGGATTTGAAAAAAACACTTGTAACATTCATGTCCTCTCAGGCCACACACACACACACACACACACACACACACACACACACACACACGCATGCATGCAGACAAACACACACATGCACGTCTAATGGTGTGGCCACACCATTACAGTCAACCCACCAAGTATAGGTTACACACATGGCCAGCTCTGTATGCACGCCACACACACACACACACACACACACACACACTGTAACAGGTGTGGCCACACCATTACAGTCAACCCATCAAACTATAGTTATAAGTCAAGGGTCTCTACCCAAGTACTAGGGAGCCAGAGGTGGAAATTTTAAGGGATGATGCTCATGGGACCTGTAAAATAAAATAGAGAAAAAGGGTCACAAATGATTCACAGTTCTTAGGAAGCAAGGGAGGTAAAACTGACTTTCTTCAAATATGGCGAGGATGGCATGAACATAGACATTAGTTTCATGCCCCACTACAGTATTTAAAGTGTTCCTGTTTTCTTTTACCCTAATTTCAGGTACAACACATGGACAGTTTTTGTTTTACATTGTTCTAATATGCTTAAATATGAAATGGTTCTATTTATTCTGTATAATTGTGGATTCATAGGTTTGATTCTAACTGGTGGATGGTGATTTCTAGGCTTGTGTTTCATATATGCAGAACTGCTATTTAGTAGTAAAAAATTTAGTTTCATACAGGCAGATATGAGTATATTGACACCATTTTGGCAATAGAGCCCTATTCACAAAGTGGTCCGGTTTCAGGTTACAGTTTAAATGTTCACAAACAATATTGAATAATGAACAATAGTGGCAGACTGAACATTTTTAAACAGTGTAAGTTTAAATATTCACAAATAATATTGACAAATGAACACATAGTTACAGACAGAAACATGTTTACAGTGGCAAAATTGAAAATATGTCAAATAAATCATGTGTAGGCTCGTTTTCTGCTAGTGCAGCATGTCTGCAATTTCATTAAGTGCTCAGCACACAGATAGACAGGTTCTCATTGTGCTTCCTGGGTTCATAAGGTTGATTTTAACTAAGGGGGTGGGTAATCTCTTGACTTAAGTTTACACATGCAAAACTGCTGTTCCAAATGTTTAGAACACACACACACAGTCTCCAAATATCCACAGATATGTGTTATACACATTTTAATAAATATGTTTCAGTGCGTGCATGCACACACATTTTATTTAGTTGTTTAACCAGGAGAAGCACACTAAGCTGAAAGCTTTTTACAGGAGCAACGTGGGAGCACAGGGAAGTTAAGTGACTTGCTTAGGGTCACACAGTATGCAAGTGGAAGCTGTGGATTCAAACCCAGGTGTGGTCTGTTAGATGTCACCAGATATGTAACTCAGAGCCTTAAACCACTGCGCTTATACTGCTCCAACTTAGTGTCAGTGAGTCTTGTAACATCAGATGATTTACAACATAACATTCCACTCTGACATTTGACTTAGTGCTATAGTCTCAGGGATGCCTGCTTATCTTTGGTTGTATTTATTAATTAATTGCTAATCTGTCACACTCTCTTTTTTTTTCCTCTGGGTTTTAAAGGTGAGCTTTCTAAAAGATCTGCCATTTTTGGGGGGAAGAAAGACTGTTTGCATTCAAAACGTATGTTTTTTTCTGTAATCTCAGTTGGTTCAACAAAAGGTATCAAATTACCTAATTTGTGCATCTTGTTGTACAAGGACCAATATGGCAGCAAACATTTTTTTTTTGAGTTCTTAGAGAGTAAATAGAGTAGAAAGGATAAGTTAGGCATAGAATGACATTTATCTGATGGGGAAGGAAGGAGTCAGTGTTCTGTCAGAACTGTAAAATAAAGAACATTTGGTTAATACAGAGAAAATACAGTAGCAAGAGCAGAAACAGTGAGCAAAGAGATACACGAGGTATATAACAGCATGGAAGTAAGGAAAAGGGTTAACCACAACAAATAATAATAATTAAAGGTTACAATTGGGTCAAAGTAGGAAAATAGACATACAGAGAAAGGAAATAAAACAATAACAATGGAAAGAGTACAGAAAGTGTTTTTTTGGGGATGGGCTCAGCTAAAACCCCTTAGTGGTCTGGATTTCCAAGTGGCCAGTATTTTATAATTTTATTTTGTTGACCAGGTAAGTGCACTAGACAAATCCTGCCTATTTTCAGGCACAACTCGGGGGAGGGGGATACAGATGAATGCCAACTGACCTTGAACCAGATTAAGCTGTTGGTGGTATTTTTTTTTTTTAGTGAATGAGGGAAATTTGGCCAGGACACCAGGGAAATTCCCCTACACTTTTCGATAAGTGCCATGGGACCTTTAACATCCACCTGAACTACCACCAATCCAGGCAGATGGGACCTCAGTTTAACATCTCATCCGAAAGATAGCACCTCAGAAGTGCAGCACCCCTCTCATGCTGCACTACAGTGTCAGTACTGGGATATTAACCCAAGTGCCAGATGGGAACTGAATCCACATACCTCTGATCTCCCAGGCTCAGAGGTGAGTGTGCTACCTACTGAGCCACTGACACTGAATGGTAGTCCAGGTGGACTAGTGTAGCCTCTTTTGGTCTAATGGCCCTGCTTTAATGAAAAGGGAGAGGGAAATTGTTTAACCAGGAAAGGCATGCTAAACCAAATTTTGTTTCAGGTGTGACCTAGGAGCACAAGGAAATTAAGAGGCTTGCTCACTGAAGTCTGAATACTACTGTTAGTCTTTATTTTGTTTTCATCACTAGTATTGAAATAGTATTTTTTTTATTTTAGCATAGTATTCACTTGTCGTAAAGCATTCTTCCCATGTGCTGAAATATTTTAAATTAGCTAAATATTTAAAGACTAACTTAGTACTAAGTCAGTATTGATTTAGTATTCAGCTAGTTTTTAATCAATGCAGGCAGTACATTCTGAAGATCAAATGATGACTTCTGAATTGTACAACTGAATACAAATGAAGACCAGTGAATACTAGTTCAATACTTGCAATACTAATAAAGTAGTATTAAATGCAGTAGTCATATAGAATCATTTGCACTGTACCTACATGTTGCATTTACACAGTGTGTAGGCAGTTGCCCAGCCATAGGCAGTGCTGAGTGCAACCCTGTGGGGAAGGATGCCTGGGCAGGGCTTGACTGCATGCCATGCACAATGGTACATACTGCTCTAATGGGGTACAGGCTACACCCACAGGTACCCTATTATAGCCACTATGTGCCCCTTCAACCAGTAGATGGTGTCTGGGGCATTCAGATTCCCTTATTCTTCAACTGCCAACCTTTCTAATGTGTAGTGAGGGCTAAAGCCTACTGGATGGAATCTGCCCTAGTGCACAGGACCCTTACTGTACCATGGTATACCAGTATCCAATATGCCCTGAGCCACATGGTGCAGGAGATCCAGTCTGCTGGCAGTGCAGGAATCCAATTGGATGCCCACTGGTGTCTTTCACTCCACCTGCATCCCACTCCATGTCTCCACCACACTCTTATGCACATGTGTGTGGGGGGGGGGGGGCAACAGGCAGGTGATATACCAATTTATTGCCCATAAAAAGATGTTTGTCCAGCATCTTCAGCCACCATAATGAAAGCCTTGACAAATAAAAATGAACTTACCTTTGTTAACATTCAACCGATTTGAAGATTACACTTAATGGAGGGTCCAGATGTTTCACTGTGTCAAACCACCTAAAATGGAAAAGTTAAATATTTTTACCAAATGAAACTGTGAAGTTGCATTTCTTTTCTTGCCCACTTATAGGCCTCACAATGCATGTGATATTCCAAACTGTAAATCCAGTTGTACACCCTGTACTTAAGAGAGCATTTAACATTTAAATTTTCATGTCTGCACTTATATCTTACCTTAAAAGGGAACTGTCAACATTCTACAATTAAAAAACATGGGAACTATAGGTTCCAATTAGCTAAAACACAGTAGCTGAATTTTTTTTTTTATACTCTCTTTTATATCCCTCTTGGGCGGCCCACTGTCTTACTAACCTCCCAGCTCTGAACTCCCCACTTGCAGTGCACCTCCTGTCTTACCCCATGGCTTACCCCTGTCGCGGGAAATCCCTCAACCCCCCAATATGGATCCAGTTCTGGAGATGTCTGCCATTTGTGGGAGCAGTGCCTGTGGGGGTCAGCAGTCATCCAGCCACCCAGGACTTTTCTCCTTCTGCTTTTTCTCCCCTCTACCTTCTGGATGTGGAGCAATAGACATTGGCAATGGCCGAGCTGTGCACACTTCTGCCCAAAGCATGCCAGCCAATTGCTCCACCCCATCTGTCAGTTACGGGAGCCAGGTGCTCTGACACTCAGCCACCACTAGATGTCAGAGGTGCACCAACTTCCGTGTCCCTCCCTACCTCCCCAGGAGAGGAGAGGAGAGCTGTCCTCCAGATGCTCTATCCTCTGCCACCCCAGCCGACCCCTGGCGGCCCGCTCACACCACGAACATAGGTAGCCGGCATGGCAGGAGGTAAGGCATGATGCCTCAGTCCTCCATGCCACTGGGACGGCTGCTGTATCTTTTTTTTTAAATGCCTAAGGCTGATGAAATCTGTAAGTCTGTTTGGTTGATCCTGTGACACCCAACCACCAGCCATTATTTTCCCAGAGTCCCCCGCGGCCAGCCCTCTGATGATACAACTGATGGGCTAAGCCATAGGGGACTCTTGTTTGTCAGTATAGTTGCCAAAAAATATCAACATATAAAAAGCACATGTTTATGGGAACTTTTGATGATGTCATCACAGGAGATGGCAAGTTAGGAGATGTGCTCAACTCAAGTCCTGGTATTCAACCTCCCTTTTTTGATTAATACTTCACTTGTGGGCATGCCTTTACTTGGGAGTTCATTTGCTTGAATGGGCAGGATGAA
Organism: Neoceratodus forsteri; assembly: GCA_016271365.2. Taxonomy (NCBI): domain Eukaryota; kingdom Metazoa; phylum Chordata; order Ceratodontiformes; family Ceratodontidae; genus Neoceratodus; species Neoceratodus forsteri. Next base: position 85,832,610 of record CM057453.1, read on the forward strand.
AAAATCAAAGACTGGTGACTTTTCAGGTGTTCCTTACCCAGCTTCTGCCTCAACCAGGTGGGTGAGATGGCATCTCCCCTTCAGAAGCTCCCTCATCAGTGGCACCTACTGCACCCATGAATGCACCTTAGAGTACAGCTCTTTTGGGAGAACTGTGGGCTTTTCTGGCTGAAAGTCAGGCAATGCATGATGAACTGAAAACTACTAGCTGTACTCTGGACACTAAAATGAAGGAAATAGAGAAATAACTTTCCGACAATGATTCCCATGTAGACAGACTGGAGCAGGTGTTGATAAAAGTTATGCAGGGCAATCAGTGACTGGCAGAGAAGTGTGATGATCTGGAGAACAGATCATGCTGGAACAATATTCATATTTTTTGTCTCCCAAAGTGTGAGGAGGGGACAGGAAACCCCATTACTTTCTTGCAGGGCTTTTTTCTACAATCTTGGATGTGGGGGATTTATGCCCTTTTCCTATTGAGCGGGTGCACTGGGCCCTCACCCCTTGACCCACTGGCCCATCACAGTGCCCACGCTCCACTGTGCTCCACCTGTATAACTACGTGGTAAAGCAAGCCTTGTTAATGAAAGCATGGTGCAAGGTGCAGATTCTTTATAAAGGGCACCGGTTGCATCTGGACAATGATTATTTTCTGGAGTTGGCTCTTAAATGTTGGGCTTATATTCCGATCCTTCGAGCACTGAAGCAGCAGAAGATTCGGTTTTCCTCCTGTTACCCGGCCCGACTCCATGTTCAATTTCAAGAATGAATAAGAACTTTTGATGATCCTGACTCTGCACTACCATACAGTCTTAAAAAGAATGTGTGAAATTTGACTAAAAAGTAGTTAATTTTTAACACGCCAGTTAGTCCGGTTAGGGACAATACAGTGTGTTAAATAAATTCAGCACAGTGGTGTGTATACTGGTGACAACACAAAAGTGTAGCTTTTACCACACACTGGTGTGTTGACTTTTTAAACACATTCATGTGTTAAATGCCAACACATGAGTGCATTAAAATTTGAAGTGTAGTAATCCCACATAAATTGAATGAAAAAACTCAACTGCTAATTAGAAATGTTCACAAATCACCATGAATCATTAACTCCAGTGTCTACAGGCCTCATAATATAACCCACAAAGCCAATGAACAGTAAACTTACACACACAAGCAACATTCGCATGTTAGAGGTCATCAACATGCTGTATTTATATCATAACTTAGTGTTTGGGAGCTAGATATCCCTAGGAGGGTCTTACTTTTTAATGTCATCAGAAGTTCATAGTAGAGTAGAGAAGAACTACAAAAGAGAAGAACCCCAGAGCAAATTCCCTGGGGTAAATGCTACCATGGAAGGGTATTGGCCATGCAGCCAAATATGAAAGAAAACACAATTGCACACACTCCAATTAAGCAAAGCATCATGGGCAGTATATGCAAATTGCCATGAAGGCATTTACACTAGCTCAGCTCTAAAAAAGTATATATTTTACAATGTGTAGAAAAATTGTTTAACCTGTAAAATAAAATAAAAATCACAATACTGCTTGCAAAAACATTTTAATTACTGTAATACAGCACTATAACATTTATGGGTATAGCTGATCAACAAAATGAAGTGCTATTTTTTTGCACTATAAGTGTGTACATCACTGTTTCATATCACACATTTGTGAGTTAATATTACATACACTGGCCCAGATATTCAAACTGTGCCAGGCTGTGGTCTAAGCTTAGGCGCAGCTCAACTTGGCTGCGCGGGAGGGTGTGGACGGGTGATATTCCATGGAGCTGCGCCATGGCTCGCATCATTGAATATCACACCCCGCCACCTGCAGTGTGCATGGCGCAGTGGCACTGTGCTAGTGCAAGTGGCCAGAGTGGAGCATGGGGATGCGCTAGCGCAAGTTTCATTGCGCTATGCACAGCAACCGCAATATTCAAAACTTGACATGCAAATGGAGCCATAATATATGCAAGGCACAAATGGGGCCATTTGCATGTCATTATGACCCCATTTGCATGCAGGTGCACCAATCCCCAATGACATGCCCCTGGCGCCCTGCCAGGCAGCAGCCATCGGGGACCGACGCCCCCCGCAGCTGGCAATGTGCTCCACAGCCCAATCATGGGTTGAAGTAAAATATAGTACCCTCCAATATCCCTGGTGATCCAGTAGACCGCTATGTGCCTGATCGCAGGTATTAGTATTAAATAATAATATCCCCAAACTCCCTGGTGGTCCAGTGGACTGCTGTGTACCTGATCGCAGGCATTTGTAATAAATAATAATATCCCCAAACTCCCTGGTGGTCTAGTGGACCGCTGTGTGCCTGATTGCGGGCATTTGTAATAAATAATAATATCCCCAAACTCCCTGGTGTTCCAGTGGACCGCTGTGTGCCCGATCACGGGCATTTGTAATAAAAAATAAAAATATGTCCAATATCTCTGGTGGTCTAGTGGTACACCCCCCTCCCCACCGGCCCACTGAGCCCCATGGCCCCGCTCCCCCCAGGTCAGCCGGCGGGTGGCAGCACCCCACCCACCTGCCACCCACTGACTGACACCATCGGTAGGGCTGTACGCCCATTGGTCCAAAGCGTGAGCAAATGGGCGTGCAGCCAATACCGTACTACACATTCCAGATATGTGTCTGTAATCTAGTAAAGTTTTCTGGATTTCCACATGAATATTGGATGTCTGTTGCCACCCTGAACCCACTTGTTCTTAATGGTTGGTAGTGAATTGGGGTTCTGTTTTCTTTGGTTCTTGGATGGCACTCCTCAGCAGCTTATTTTAAGTCCCTCACCCTCTACTTGGTTCAGGCTTTTGGGATGAGGGCACTCCTCTGACCCTGTTTCCTTTTTTTTTCTTTTCTTGCTCCTTTATGCTCTTTAGAATAACATTTTTTGTTCACTCCAGGTGATTAGGATGGAGATTGGGTGATGTGACTTGGAAGCCTCAAGTTCAGAGGGCAATGTGACACAGGTGGTGGCAAGTTAGTACTGTTGCCATCACACACTCACTGTGTGCATCCAAGTTTGGGGGTCCATTTCCTCTGAGGGGAACTTTGGTTGTTCCTGTGGTTTTTTTTCTTCCATCTTCAACCTACTTTTGTACCTAGTGGGTCCTGGCCCCTATGTGGCCTTTTGGGTTTGAGTTTTTTCATAGTATGGTTCTTGTTTGCTGCTGGGGATGGAGAGGGTTTGTGGGTTTCTCTTGATCAGTCTTAGGGCCTGCAGGCATTTTAATGGTGGTGAAATGATTGCTTGGGCTGGGGACTGTTTAGATACGGTTAGTTGTTTTGCCTTGGTGATTCCAAATGGGTTTGCTACATGTATGTTCTTTGAATGTAAAGGGTAGACATAGTGCAGTGAAGCAAGCCAGTATCTTACAGGAACTTAGTCGTCACCAATGTGATGTGAGCCTCCTGCAGGAAACTAGATTGTCAGATTTGGAGCACAGTAAACTTTGTCATTCATGGGTTGGAATGGTCTATGCTGCAGCTCACCCTTCGGCCAAAAAAGCTGGGATGGCCACATTGCTTCATAGCGGGTTCCCATTATATCTGATGAAATTGCATGTGGAGCCAGGTGGGCAGTATGTGGCTGCTGTTTTTTTTTTCAGGGTTGGCCAGTACATTTTGTATCGGTTTATGCACTGACTCCTACTTGAATGATTTTAGACTATTTTTGCCTTCTTGCGCAACTGTCCAATTGCCAGTTGGTATGTGCTGGTGATTGGAATTGTGTGGAGCACACTTGTTTAGACAGAACCCAGGTTTCCGGAAGGGAAGATGTCTCTTCACATATTTTGAGGACATTAGTTTTAGAGGGGGATGGGCAGATACCTGGCATTTAAAGTACCTGGGTTCCAGGAATTACACTTTTTATTCTCCCACTTCTAATTCTTATGCCCACTTAGATCAGTTTTATATGCTGAAGAAGTGGGTGTCTATGTTCAAGGTGATTCATATTCATGCAATTTCAATCTCAGATCATGCTTTACTACTTGGACAGTTGAAGTGGGATTCTCTAGCGCAGGAGAGTCAATGGTGTCTGAATGCTGGCCTGCTCGATAATGAGACTTGTGTTTCCTCAATTAAGGAGGCAATCCAGTTTTATCTAGCTGAAAATTTAGAGAAATGTACCCTCCTGAAGTATATCTGGGATGGTCTTAAGGCTGTTGTGTGAGGACGTATGATCTTATATGCGTTCTTTAAGAATAAGGAATACTGGACACACCACTGCCAATTGGAAACCAGTTATCCAGCTGGAGACCACCTACAGACAGACGTGAGACCCTTGCTCTTGCAACAATTACAGAGGGTCAGGGATGACCATAATAACCTAGCTTTATGAAAGGTTGAAAAGCTCTCTGGTTTATGAATAAGAAATATTATGAATGGGGAACAAGGCAGGCAGTCTACTTGCCATGAAGTTACAGAAACAGGAGGCAGGTGGTATGTCCCTCAAATTATCTCAGATTCTCCCATATATGACTCACATGGATCCTCAACAAACTGTAAAAGATTTTAAAGAGTATTATGTCCATCTGTATGCATGGATAGGGACCAGACCATGATTCCTGGGTAGAGAGTTTATTTTACAGGATTCATATTCCCACATTGACTCAGGCTCAGTGGGACAGTTTAGAGGCTCCATTTATGGAAGTCAAAATAGTGACTGTGATAAAGTCTTTGAAATCATGGAAAGCTCCAGGCATCGAGGGCTTTGTTCCTGAGTTGTATAACATTTTGCAACTGAGTTGACCCCTCTATTCACAAAGATTTGTAATTTAGTTCATGAACCCAGAGCTTTACCAGATGCTTTGGATGAGTCTGTTATTACAATTCTATAATTCTATTGAAGCCTGGGAAGGATCCCAACAGATGTGCAGATTTTCGTTGTTGAATTATGATTTGAACATTTTTACTAAAGCCGTGAAGCTACGACTCTAACATCAGGACCAAGCTGATTTTATTCCTGAGGAGACACCTCCAGGACAATATCAGGAAGTTATTGAATGCTTTTTTGCATCTCAGACATGGTCTCAGGATACCCTTGAAGGGGTTGTGTTGATCGATGCAGAGAAGACATTTGATCACCTAGACTGGTGGTTCTTATTTGCTCCATTGTCTAAATTCCAGTTTGGCCAAAAATGTTGTAGCTGGCTTCAGAATCTTAATGTGAAACCACAAGCCCATGTACAAGTTAATGGCCAGGTTTTGGATAGAATGGGGTGCCCAACAGGCTGCTCTTTTCCCCCTCCTTGTTTACCCTGAGCCTGGAACATTTTATGGCTAAGAAACAGCAATCTGAGTTGCATCAGGGTATATATTTTGTGGTGGAAGATTTGAAGGTCTCCTTGTATGCTGATGATACTTTATTTTATATGTCAGATGGTTTTACTATGGTGCTGCAACATCCATGTGCCGTCATCTAACAGCAACAACCGCAATGCGAGTATTGGCATTGCACTGTTGAGGATGCATCTGTGATGTACGGGGCTGCGACACCAGAACCCCTCATGTCAGGCCCACCCTCAAACCCCCAGGTCCCTAAATATCCAGCTCTGAGTTGGAGTTGGACGGAGGGACAACACGGGAGCTACCCTGCCGGTGTCTGCCTTGAACCAGCACAGTGACTTGCCTCAAACAGGTGAAATCTGTTGCTGTGCTGGTGTCTGCACTGGGGGAGTTGATCTTGTGTCAGCACACCATGTCAGACCCCTCCTATACTCTCCCAGTAGCTTGGACTTGTTCTCTTGTTATGGTGAAACTTCTGGGTTCAAAATTAATTAATCAAAAGCAGAAATTATGTTTTAAGGCCATCATCAGATTCCTTTTCACTCATTAGTTGTAGTTTTACATGGGTTTCCATAGGTTATAAAAATCTGGTATCTGGATTCCTTAGGACATTAATAAACTTTTTTCTACAAACTATACTAAGCTTTTGGTGGATGTTCAGGAGAATTGTCTTCAATGGAAGGAATCTCCTCTATCACTTGGAGGTAGAGTGGAAATGATTCGCATGAATATTCTCCCTCATTTTCTTCTTTCATTTTCCACTTTACACCTCCAAGTTATAGCTTCTTTCTGGCTTTCATTACATCACACATTGTCTAAGTTTATTTGGAAAAGGAGGAAACCCCAGCTCAGCTGATCCCTTCTTCAGGACCCAAAAGCTAAGAGTGGCTTGGGTGTCCCAGATTTCCAGGCTTATTATTGGGCAGCCCAACTTCAATATTTTGTTACCCATCTGTCTGTTAAAGAGTCTCCCCAGTTGGGTGACATTGGAGTATGTCGCCTTGTTCCTTTATAGATGACAGCTCTCCTTTTTTATGGACAGAGTTAATATGCGTAACCTTGGGGTTACTAATCCCTGGATAGCGCTCCTGGTGAAGGTCTGGGAGGAGGGCTGTACTACTTTCTGGCTTTATAATGGCATGAGTTGGTTAACCCCAATCTATTCTTGTTTGGATTTTACTCCCCCTTCACTTGGATCCTGGCTTTCAGCAGTGTGATCACCAGGATCTCTGTTAATTGGGTCAGTTTTTTAACAGGGAGGTTTTTAAAACTTTCTCTCAGCTTAAAGCAGAATTTGGTTTGTCTACCCATGACTTTTTTCACTATTTGCAAATGTGTCATTATTTAACTGAGCCACCATGGCTGGAGGTTTTACAGGTGGATGACAACCCTTTGAGATAATATTTTCGTCCTGGACTACCAAACCCATAGTACTGGACTTCTATCTGTGATTTACAAACAGCTCAGGGCAGTGGAGTCAGACCATTTAATTCAGGTTAAACACAAAAGTGAGCATGAGACTTGGACTTCTCTTTCAGGCGCAGACTGGGTTAAGGTTTGTCAGAGCATTCATTCCACAATGGCCTATCCTTCTTGGATGGAATTCTATTGGTGCGGTGTTGTGTGCAATTTTCATACTCCTACAATTTTTAAACATTATGGGTGCAACAGGTCAAATGTGTGTTGGAGGGGATGTGGACTCATACTCATATTTTCAGGGATTACCTGTACTTTCAGCCTTACTGGAGGGTCATAGCAGATGTGGTGGGCCGGATTTTAGGGACTGTTATTCCATCCCATTTTCAAGCTTGGATTTTGGGGTTACCCCCCTCAGGGGTTCATTGCAATAGGGCCAAGTATATGTTCTACATTCTGGTGGTGGCTGCACTTAAAGAGATCTTGCAGTTGTGGCTGACTCCGACTGTTCCATTGGAGGATCTATGGCTCAGAAATTGTCATAACATTTTAGTCATGGAGCAGGTAATGGCCTTCCTATGGTTACAAGGAGAGCAGTTTAGGAGTTGCTGACTTCTTTTTTTCCATTTTGTAGTGAAGAAGGGTAATAATGTTTTGGAGATCCTGGCTTGCTTCAGTTAGGTTTGTAATTTCTTCAGCCCATGGCTTTTGATTTTGGATTATTTGTGGGATTGTTTCATGTTGTGTTTTATCCCTGGAGCTGTTTTTTTTTCTGCTGTTTTAGGAGATACATTGTATTACTGCCTTTAATATTGATTGAACTTTTATTTGTTTTGTTTTGCATTTTGTCTGTACCATATTGTTAGTGCAGATGTCCATTTGCATATGGTTTATGTGGTGTTGGTGCACAATTTTATCCTTCTTATTCAGGACCTTGTATGATTGGTCATTGTGTTGGAAGTTGTTTAAAAAGTTAATGAAGTTTGATTTTTTAAAAAAAAGCACATGTTTATGGTTCTAGTGCTGGTACCGATTGACCAAGCTTTCCTGATAGGAGTCTTCCATGACTTAGTCTGTCAATCGCATCACTGGCTGGTGGTGGGAGTGTGTGTGTCACAGGATCAGCCAGATAAACTTACATATTTTAGCAGCCTCAGGCATTTTAAAGAATTGCAGCTAATGCATTTTAGCTAATTTGGGACCTATACGTCCCATGTTTTTTAACTGTGGAATGCTGACAGTTCCCCTTTAAAGTTGGCAATTAAAGGGCTGCTCAACTCACTAACATTAAAATAGATGAGCTCTACTCACTACAGTTACTGGTCAATAAGCATGTTATCGCTAGATATATATGAAAGTGGTTTGCTGAAAGCAAACTTCACAACCTAGAAAATGGCCAATGTGTGTCTTAGTTTCTAACATAAAAGTAAGGATTAAAAGTATTGGCACAAAAGTTATGAGCCGGGCATTAAAGGTAAGCAGTACATGTAATCACTGACCAAAATAAATAAATAAATAAAATTGGCTAAATTAACTCCTTGGGCAGGCACCTCCTTATTAAGAGTTGCTACAACCCTAAATCATCATGTCAATCAGCACAACCCCCTGTGAAGTGCAGAATGTGCATAAATAATAAAAATAGCACACTGGAATGGGGAGACAAAGCTTGGATTTGGGCTGTTAAAAAAACAACTGGAGAACTGCCTTTGTGGCTCATCTTAGTACAGTGCATGCCATTTATAGCACCCACGGTTAACACGGGCAGTTGTTTTTTCCAGGCAGATTCCGTTTTCCACTTGCCAAACCCATAGGGGTTAGTGTTAAATACAGTGAATATAATGGTCTATGCTCGCCTTCCATTTCAGGCAGATTAGCTGATACTGTAGTTAGTAACTCATTTAGTCTTTTCACACTTCCTGCTAATCTGCCCAAAAATAGAAAGGTGGGCATAACACTAAGTACCTGCTAATCGGCTGCTGCATATTGAAAGGGTAGCTGGAGGGAGCCTGACACTGAAGCTAACTGATCGCACTGGAGCCCTTGAAAAGGTAATTGGCCACCGCACATTGAAAGGGTTGCTGGAGGGAGCTAGACTAACTGAAGCTAACTGATCGCACTGGATCCCTTGAAAAGGTAATTGGCCGCTGCATATTGAAAGGGTAGCTGGATGGAGCTAAACTAACTGAAGCAGTGAAGCTAACTGATCACACTGGAGCCCTAGAAAAGGTAGCTGGAGGGTAGCTAACTGTGGGTTTACTGTATTGTTGCAAGCAGAGGAAGCATGATCACACTGTACACATTGAAAAGGTGCTGTACTGTAGCTGGAGGGACCTAAGATAATTGAGGCTGACGCGCAATTGCACCAGAGCCATCGGAATAGCAAACAGGCATGCCCCAATTGGCTTTAATGCATTTTTTTAGCTTGAACTTTCAGGATCATATCAGAGGTTTTGTTTTTACAACTAAAACATATGTCTTCTTTAAGCACAATACAGTCCATGCAATTTATAGTGCTTTTTGGTTACCACCCTATAATGGGCAAAATCTGATTACACAGATGTGCCCATTATAATGTCTTAGGCTGTAACTACACACAGTTAAAAAGCCCCCAATGGTTCTATATGATGATCACAATTCCAGAATGGCAAGTCCAGAATCATGAAGCAATGTCGATGATGACGGAAATGCTGACTGTTTTTTTTAGGGGGCTTTGCCCCCTACATCTCCCTTACTTAAATAACTAACTCTGAGGTCATAGCACCTCAGGAAGGGGGCTAAAAGTTATGTTGCCATTCCAGGGTCACCGTAATTCATTTACCGACATGTGGAGTCACCATTCCAGAGTAGCAACATTACGTGCAACCCCCCCCCCCAACATCATTGGGACAAGTTTAAAACAATGTAATATTTAGACAAAATTAAGCTTCCTGTATACTTCATATTTCTTTCTGAAATGTTCACCATTATTCTTTAATTATAAGGGCATTTACAGGAAATCAGTATATCTAGTAATCATTTCTGCTCTTGCTGCTTGTCTACACCCAACATCACAATTCTGTTTATGACATAATGATCTGTTGTGGTGGAGGTAATTATGATGTCATAAACAGGGGAACTGTGATGGAAATGGTGGACAAGCAGCCATAGCAGATAATGTCTATGTTTTTTTTTCCATAATATGTTTATCTCCTGTCTCCCTGGCTGCTCCCTTCTGACTGATCACTCCCCCCCCAGCCCTGTCACCCAGCTTCTCCAGGGCTTACTTTACACTGACATCCTCTGCCACAGAACTGTGGTGGTGCCCGGTCACTGGTGCAGGGCCTGCAAAGGGTCAGGCTTCATCCTGCCACCTGAGGTGTTTTCCTCCTGATCTTCACCCTGGGGCCCATGGATGTGCAATGGGCATGATGTGCAAGCTCTGCTTCAGCAGAGATTCCCCAGCATCCTGAATGTGGGTTCCCTTCCCTACATCATGGCATCACATGTGCTGCCCTCAGCCACTGCTGAGTAGCAGACAAGCAGCACGACACACTACCCCCCGAGGAAAGAGATATGTCCTAGGGACACACAATCCTTCCTCTCCCCACTGGCCCCCAAGCTACCTGAGTCTTTCCCAACCCTGTGTCACCAGTGTGGCAGGAGCATGGTATTTTTTAAATAATTATTTACCCCAACTCTGACATGTGCCCTCTTCATCCAGTACCCCCAGCTCTGTCATCCCATATCACAGGATTTTTCTTGTCCCCCAGGTACCCCATAGTGGACAGAATCTGTGATCAGTTGGAACAGCCTGGTCAGTAGGTGAGGGGCCTGTGGAGTACTAGCATCATCCTGCTGCCCTGATGGTTATTCTCCACTATTTTACTCACTCCTGTTGAGTCAGTGGCATCAACATGCACATGCATGCATGCAACAGGTGTGCACATGTGCAAGATGGCACTCCCCCACCCTAACATGGAGGCCACTATGATGTCTCCTGCACTACTGATGGGGCACTCATACCTAGGCACAGGTAGTCGCCCTCTCCTCTGACCAGCCCTGCACCACCCAGGCTCATTCCCAAATCCAGGTCACCAGCATCACGAATAGTAACACTACCACTGCACCGATGGGTCAGCTTATCCAAACCAGCTTCTTACTGTATAAGTCCAACCTGCTTCTTTATGGTTCCTGCTTATAACTCAGAAAACAAACAGTATGCCCAGCAGTGCATCAATCTGCACACTAGATTCTGGAGTGAAGATTGAAGGCTGGTCTTGGTGACTGGCTGCAAGAGATGCTGCTGATTGCAGACATCCAGCAGGAAATGGTCTGGTGTACATTCTGTAGCCACAGTGACCCTCAGCAATTGGCCATTGAGTTTGCTACTCCAATAAGATGATAGCAGTATGTGTGAGAGAGGATGCCAAATGCAATGCATCCCAGCATGGGAGGATCTGGTGTATATCCTGCAACCACAATAACCCCCAGCAGTGGGCCATGGAGCTTGCCACTCCATTTATAGGATAGTAGCATGTGCAAGAAATGCAGCCAATTCAATGTGTCCCAGCAGGGTAGGCAATGATGGTGTATTATGAAGCTGTTGTGACCCACTTCAGAGGGCCAGGAGCTTGGACCTCCATGAGAAGGATAGCAGGAAGTGCAAGAGCTGGCCCAAGGGGTCACAAACCATAGCTCAGTTAGTAGAATGGCTCTGATGGAGAAACAGGGAAAACTGGAGGCCCCTGTTGCCTTCATGACAACCACTGGCACCCCAATTTCCCTACATGGATCTCCGTTGACTGTGATGAGGGATGACAGTATTGGTGGTTGCCATGGGTAGGTGGGATGGGGTGGTGGGGGCCCAGCATGGGGCAAATGAAGAACAGATAAAAAAACATGTGTGTGATCTGAGGAACTTTGGGGCAGGTGGCAGGTACAATAGAAGGCAGTCAATGATAAGTGCCTAATTTGTTAAGGTCTGGGGGGGGTTGAGTTACTGGTGGGGAGGACTGCAGGTTTTCTGCCTCTTGATTATTTAAAAGAAATGATAACCCCTGCGTTTCACATTCCCAGTTCACTACGTTACCCCCACCATACATTGAATGCTTTTACACATTATAGATATCTATCTTTCTATCTCTATGGATAGCCAAACTGAGATACAATATTTCATTTCCAGTGGAGTCCTGCTTCTACACATTTCCACAGCTAGGTGGACCGCAGCACTTGTATGTTTAAAAAAACTGCCCACTATTACAATTACAGCGTGATTATTTGGCTCTAGCTCGGCAGTTGGGCCTAAGACCTCCTGGTTCCCATGCCAGTGCTCAGATCACTAGAGTGCAAGCTTGGGGATCAGTAGCTCAGTTTTAAGTGATGCACATTGGGAAGAGGAACCCAAGAGGGCAATATGAAATGGGTAGAGTGATGCTGGAAAGCACCACAGAGGAAGAGGAGCTAGGGGTCATGGCACAGGACAGCCTAAAAACAGCACACTGTACTGGAGCAGTGGGCAAAGCAAACAGAACACTGAGGTGATTCTCCCATTGTACTGGTCACTGGTGCTGAAGTGTACACCTGAGGAGAGACTGTGTCAAAGTGGAATAAGTATGGCGCAGGGCAACCAAGCTAGTCTATGGACTTGGGGGCAAGACATACCAGAAGAGGCTACAGGACTTGATGATGGACACCCTTGAGAAAAGGAAGGAAAGGGGTGATGTGATCGAGAGATATACATACTTGCATGGGACAAATAGGATGGATGCCAAGGAACTTCTCTCCTTGAGTTCAACTACAGGGACAATAGGAATTCAAACTCATGGAGGGGGGTCAAAATGGACATCAGTAAGCACTTTTTCACATAAAGAGTGGTGGATAGTGAACTAGTTACTGGAGGAAGCGGTATGGGCCAGATGACAAGATGGGCAGCTTCAAGCAGGTATGGGACAGGCATATAGGGTTAGTTAGAAAAAGGGGGGCAAAACAAAGGGGAGGGATGGCCACTAGGGCCAGTGCAGAGTAGCTAGGTAGGGTGGGCAGACAGCATGGGCTGACAGGCCATTTTTTGCCATCACTGTCTATGTACCTACTGTTCAAAACTTGCTAAAGCCAAATACTCATTGCTTGACCAGTGCTCCAATCCACCCAGCTACAGGAATAGGTGGAAACAGGAACCCTCTGGAAGAAATTAGATATTCCTGTTAAGCAGGGTTAGCCTATGTAAAAATTGCAAAATAAAAAGAAAATGTAAATGCTTTTACAAAGGGGAAAGTTTGTTACCTTGCTGATCCAAGTTGGGCAGCTAATCCTCGAAGCTGATCCTGAGGAATGGCTGAAAATAAAAATAAATTAAAGGACACAAAGAACCAAGGGGAATCTAAACTATTTATTTATTTATTAACTGAAACGTTTCACCAGGAAGGCACACTGAACAAGTTGCTCATCTCCAGGTGTGACCTGGGGGAGGGGGACAGAGAGGACAGACAGTGTTACAATCAGGGTACATGAGACAGCAGTTACATACAGTGAGAAAAACAGTAGGCAATTAGCAAAATGGCAATATAGTGCAAGTGAAGTGAACCATGTAAGTATCTATATCAGAGAGAAATAGCTGAAAGAAATGAACAAGTTAGATATAGACAGTGTAGAGAACTTTGGCAATGGTAAGTGCTATCGCTTTAGTTTAGCCAATACCTCAAGTGCAAGGTGTAGAGGGGTAGCTGGAGCAGGAAGGTAGTAAGTGCCGTTTGATAAGGGTGAGGGGGCAGGGAGGAGAGAATAACCCTTGGACCCCTCCAGGATGTTGAGAACCTGCAAGGGGTCAGGGACTGCTGGAGGCAGAGGGTGTTACTAAGGGGTGAGTAGGAGGTAAAGGGGGGAAGGAAGTAAGTGCAATGGGGGAAGTATGGGGGTCAGGGCAAGGGGGGGCCTTCCAGGATTCTGAGAACCCTACAAAGGGGAGGGGGTCCCTCTAGGATGCTGGGAATCCTGTGAGGTGGCTGGAGGAGAAGGGACAAAAGGGGAGGTAGGGGTAGTTGGCAGAATTGTTACAAGATACCTACAGACAATGGTGGGAAGGGGAGGAAGTAGTGAAGGGGTAGAAGGGGAAGGGAGAAGGAGGAGAGCCAAGCCCAGAAGAAGATCCCTTCAGGATGCTGGGAACCCTGCAAAGTGGCATGGGAGGTTATAAGAGATTATAGAGGAGGAAAGGTAGGCAAGAGGTAGATTCTAATTTGGGTGCATCAAACCTGTGCGAGAACATAGGTGGGGGTCATGGCAACAGCAGATGGATGATAGGTAATTTTGAAGGCTGAGCTGATAGAGTAGATGAGAGGAGTAGGACGGACTTGGGGAGGAAGGAAGTTCCAGATTTTGGGAGGCGGTATGAGAAGCCAGTTTGTCCAATAAGGGTGGAGTGCTGAGGGGTCAATAAAGAATGAGTGTCAGTGGATCTAAGAGAATGAAAGGGAGTGGGAGGGGTGATGAAAGAGGAGGAGAAGTATGAAGAGAGTTCATCCAATCAGTGTTTGGAGGTGAATTTTGTGCAGTGGGATAGGCATCTATTTGTTAGTGAGGGGAATGACAGAGCGTGGTATAAATCTCAATGATGAGTGTGAGCTGGGGCATCCAGGGCAAAGCAGCAAAAAGAGTGGAATAGGGTGTTCAATCTGGCCAGGGAGGATTTGGGAGCAGCACCATAGACTACGTCGCAGTAGTCAAAAACGGGAAGGATCATCTTCTGGACAAGTTCGCACCTGGCCACTGGAGGGATGCTACTGCAGTTCCTGTAGAGGGCACCAAGCTTGTGTTGCAGTTTTTTCAGGATGGTGTCGATATGTCCAGAGAAGCTGAGGTGTTGATCAAGCTAAACCCCACGATATCTGAAGGAGGACGTGTCTCAAAAATAGTCCCATCCAGGGTGTGGAAGAAGGGAGATTGAGGAGCCTAGACAGTCTCTGTCTAGTGCCAAAGGTCATGGAGACTGTCTTCTTGGAGTTAAGGAAGAGGTGATGGTTAGCAAACCAGAGCTGAATTTTGTTGAAATCATGCTCTAAGCTGGTTGTAACCTCAGCAGGACTTGAGCCAGATGTATACAGGATGGTATCACTGGCATACATATGGATGGAGGTGGAGGGTGAGCAGACTGAAGGTAGGTCATTTAGGAAGATAGAGAATAACAGGGGACCAAGTATCAAGCTCTGAGAGACTCGTGTGATCGGGGGGGTGACACCAAAGATTATAACTGATTGAGTTCTACCAGTGAGGTAGGCCCTGAACTAGTTAGTGGCAGAAGAAGATAGGCCTGCTGATGAGAGAGAGTACAGGAGGAGAGAGTGGGAAACCATGTCAAAAGCTTTGGCAAGATGAACAAAAATGGCTGCGGTGATAAGGCCATTGTCCATCCCAGTAAGGATGGAGCCAGTGAACCTGAGCAAGGAGGTGGTGGTGGAGGGTTTTCCTGTAACTAGATTGGAAAAGGGTGAAGATGGGGAGTCAGTGAGATAGAGGCAAGTTGATTAAGAACCAGGTGTTCTTGGAGATTACAAGGGTAGAGAGGATGGAGATAGGGTAGTAGTTGCTAGGGAAGAGGGGTCCCTGCCTTTAGGCAGAGGATGACTGCATGCTTTCAA
Organism: Neoceratodus forsteri; assembly: GCA_016271365.2. Lineage (NCBI taxonomy): Eukaryota > Metazoa > Chordata > Ceratodontiformes > Ceratodontidae > Neoceratodus > Neoceratodus forsteri. The sequence goes on from CM057453.1 coordinate 85,847,955, forward strand.
GATGAAGGGACTGTGCTTCTAGTGAAGGAGAGGTTTAAGATGAGGGAGAGGGTAGGCAATGGCAGGAGGAGAGAGAGAAAGAAGACTTGGGATCCAGGTCATCTGGGAGGAACCTTCTGAAGGGTTGATAGTAAGCAGGGCATTTACAGCATCATCAGTGGTGATGGTAGAGAAGGAGAAGGACGGGAGCGAGGATGAGGGAGGGGTAAGTGGGTTGGAGGTAGCAGCTAGGGGAGAAAAGGACAGAAGTGACTTTAGTAGCTCAGCGGCACATGTGGTGTAGTAGGAGTTAGATTCCACTGCCACCATGTTCAGATCGGCCACTAGAATGTTGTTTATCTTTAGGACCGTGGAGGATGGTGGGATATCGGAGTGAAAGGAGCATGGACTACCTTCCAGAATTTAGAAGGAGTATTTATGTTTGAGAAGAAGGACGATTTAAATATTTGGACTTAGCTAATCTCATAGCCTTAGTGCAGGTGTTTTGCAGCTGGTGGTATGCTGCGAGGTCGCTTGGGGTCAGGGTTGATTTTTGGTGCTTCCAGGCATGATCTCAAGCCCTGTGGCAGGTGAGAAGTTCAGGGGTAATCCAGGGAAGGTGATTTCCCCTGACTCTGGAGGCTTTTTGCAGGGTGAAAGTATCCAAAGTATTTAGAAATATGCCTTTGAAATAAGTGAGGGCCTGATCCACTGAAGACGTGGATGTCAGGGGTGACCAGTCAGAGAGGGCAAGGCTTCACAGTAGAGATTCTAGGTTTAGTGAGTTGAAGGAACGTAGTTGCAGGGTTTTATGTGGGGATTTAGGCCTGTGGACTTTTCTGGCTATGAAAATTGGGTTGTGGTCACTGAGGGCTCTCGAAGGATACCAAATTTGATTATTCTCTGTGGGTGGGATGTGATTGCCCAGTCAATCAGGGAGTGGTTTGAGTCTTGTGGTTTGGGCAGGTGGGTTCTGAGATCAGCTGGGTAAGGTTTAGGGCTCCAATTTTGTTGCGTGTTTTGGCAGATTTGGGGGACAGCCAGTTTAAATTGAAGTCTCCCAGGATGTATAGTTCACTGGAGGGGAGAGGGCAGAGATTGAGGTGATCAATTCAAGTGCAATGCTTGGTTGAATGTTAGGCTGGCAGTAGATACCAGCTATGAAAATAAGAATGGTGAAGGGAAGGGTCACTTAGATGGTTAATGCATTGTGGGTCATTGGATTGGAGGTAGAGTGTACTGTAGAATATTGTAGAGTGGTGAGTATATACATGGCCATGCCATCACCCCTACCAGCCCAGTCTTGCCTTAGGATGGAGTAGCCAGGGATTGAGACCCCATGGTCTGGGATCATAGCCTTTAGCCATGTTTCTGCAACAGCTAGTATGCCAGGTTTTAGATTGATCACCAGGATTTGAAGAAGGTCGATGTTTAGGTGTAAACTACAGATGTTTAGGTATAGGACCTTAAGTCCTTTAGGAATGGCGGAGGAAGCAAAAGGAGAGGGACAGTTGTGGGTGGGGACCTTGGGAGTAAGGGGCAATGGGACCTAGGTTAGGGGTTACATTTCCTGAAGATAGTAAGAGCAGGGCAATGATGAGGAAGTGAATCTTTGGGCATTTAGGGTGCCTATGAATGGATGAGAGTGATTCATTGGGCATGGGTGGGCAGGGAGGGAGCCCCCTCTAGCTGCTGGAGGTCTGCCTCTGAGCAAGTAAGGGATCTACTGAGAAATATAGGATATTCTCATCTCAGAACAGAACAATCAGGAGCTTAAAGGGCACACAGGCAGAAAGTAAGGAGAGAGAGAAAAAAAACAAAAAAAAAAACAAAGGAAAGAGTAAGGATTGCAAATAGTTACGGGGCCAGAAATAAGACATGATGGGAGTGGTGCAGTGCAGTGCAGTGGCTGTGGAGCAGCAGTCTTCCAGGAGACATTCTGGAGGATGCGGTGTTGTCCCATCTGCAGGCACCTCTGGGCTGAGGGAGGAGGTTGCTCATCTCCAGGCTGAGTTGACCAGGATTGAGGGACCTCCTCTTCCATCCAGGGACCACCAGTGCCACTGCCATTGCCTCAGAGGTTGCCAAAAAGAGGCGGTTGGACCACAGTGGGCTCAGGGAGGGTGAGGGTGGTGGAACAGAGGTGCATCCTCCAGTTGTACCTCTCCACACCCTATGCCATTCTGGCAAAGTGTGGTTCCTCTATGGAGGCACCTGCAGTGGAGACCAAGGAGGATGCTGGGAACCTCCACAAAGGAGACCCACAGGAGGGTGGAGGGGACCCCACAGGGAAGGAAACAACTCCTGGTGGGGACTCCATTGTTAGGAAAGGTAGCAACTGAACAAAAGAGTAAAAGGAGGGAGAGGAGGCACTGTGGGTCACCCTGGAGACTGAAAGGGCACCACAATCCGCAAGGGTTGTGTACAGACCCCATGTCAGGAGGAAGGAAAGCACAAGGATATGATAGAAGGCATTCTTAGGATGGCAGAGAAAGGGGAGAAACTGTTGATGGGAGACCTGAATATGCCAGATGTTAACTGGAGCACATTTGCTGCAACCACATCCAAGAGCAGGGCCATTCTTGATGCCCTACAGGTGGCAGGCCTCAGACAGCTAGTTTGGAACCCACTTGTGAGGGAGCAATCTTAGACCTCATACTCTCAAATGGGGCAGTGAGAGGATCTCAGATCTAGAAGTGGATTGCCATCTGGGAACAAGTGACCATCAAACAGTATGGTTCACGTTAAACTCAGCTACAGAGTCAAGCCATGCAAAAGTGAAGCTACTGGACTTCAGGAGGGCTGACTTTGGCAAGATGGGAGCGTGCCTCAGAAAAGCACTAGCAAACAGGCTAGAAGGAGGTGTGGAGCAACAATGAGGAATCATCAAAACTGCCATCACAGAGGCAACAAGCCTTTGTGTGAAGCAAATAAACAAATCAAAATGAAAGAAAAAGCCACTATGGTTCTCAAAAGAGGTGGCTGTGAAATTCAGGAAGAAAAAGATAGCATTCCGGAAATATAAGGAAACACAGAAGGAGCAGGACAGAGAGCTGTACCAGTTAAGGCAGGAGGAAGCAGGGAGGGAAGTCAGAATAGCAAAGGTCCAAACTGAGGAAAAGATAGTCAACTTGGTTATGAAGGGGGATAAAACCTTTTATAGGTACATCAGCGAGCGTAGAAAGACAAAGGCAGGGATAGTGAGGCTGAATAGAATGAATGGTGGGTAGGCAGAGGGGGACAGTGAAAAAGCAGGATACTGAATTAATATTTCTGCTCAGTATTCACAAAGGAGAGTGCCTAATCCAATTAACAGAAGCACTCTTGATGGGGGGTCGATCCCAGTCCTTTCACAGAAGAAAGGGTTTGCAAGAACTCCTAAAACTGAAGGTGGACAAAGCAATGGGGCCTGATGGAATTCACCCCAGAATTCCAAAAGAATTATGGGGGGAACTAGCGAAACCACTGGCTACTATTTTTAATAAATCATGGGAGGATGGTGTGGTAGCCAAGGACTGGAGGAAGGCGGATGTGATTCCCTGTTACAAAAGTGGGACCAAGACAGAGGCAGGAAACTACAGACCTGTCAGTTTGACCTCTGTGGTAGAGAAAGTGATGGAGTCACTTCTGAAGGAAAGAATAGTTGAGTACCTAGAGGCCAGTGGGGCACATGACCCAAGGCAGCATGGGTTCATAGTGGGAAGGTCATGTCAGACGAATCTAATAGATTTCTTTGACTGGGTGACCAAAGTAGTAGACCAGGGAGGGGCTGTGGACATGGCCTACCTAGACTGTAGCAAGGCATTTGACACAAGTCCACAAAAAGATTAATAGTCAAATAAACCAGCCTGGAGTGGGTCACAGGGTGGTAGCCTGGGTAAAATATTGCCTGGACAACAGGACACAGAAGGTAATTGTAAATGAGTCCAGTCTGAAGAAGAGGGGTTACTAGTGGGGTACCACGTGAGGGTTCAGTATTGGGTCCAGTCCTCTTTAATGTCTTTGTAAGTGACATTGCAGAGGGACTGGAAGGAAAAGTATGCCTCTTTGCAGATGACACAAAGATCTGCAACAGGGTTGATACACAAGGAGGCATGGAAAGGATGAGAAGGGACTTGGCAAGGTTGGACGAATGGTCAGAAGTATGGCAGCTAGGATTCAATGCAAAGATGTGCAAAATAATGCACCTGGGAAACAAGAACCCAGGGGAAGAATACACAATGGGGGGTTAGTAATAACAACAAAAAAGGAAAGGGACCTGGGGGTAATCATATCAGATGACCTTAAGGTTAGCAAATAACGTGAGAAGGCAGTAGGGAGGGCTGGGGGTATACTGGGATGCATAGGGAGGCATCAGCAGCAGAAAACAGGAAGTTGTTATCCCTCTGTACAGACAGTTCGGTGAGACCCCATCTGGAGTACTGAGTCCAGTTCTGAGACCCCATCTCCGAAGGACATAGACAGGATAGAGGCAGTCAGAGGAGGGCAACTAAAATGGTGCAGGGTCTGCAAGAGAAGCTGTGAGGAGAGACTAAAGGAGCTTAATATGTATACCCTTGAGGAAAGAAGGGAGAGGGGACATGATAGAAACTTTTAAGTACCTCAGTGGAATCAACAAAGTCCAAGAGGGTAGCATCTTTCAGAAAAAGAGACGTGCAAGAACAAGGGGACACAATTTAAAGATGGGGGAGCGGTTCAGGGGCAATGTGAGGAAGTATTATTTCACAGAGAGGGTAGTAGATGCATGGAACAGCCTTCCTGAGGAGGTTGTGTGGTTTAAAACTGTGGGAGAATTCAAGAATGCATGGGACAGACATAAGGCAATTCTTGTGGGGGGTAGGAAGAAATAGGCTGTTGGTTAACTAGGATCTGCAGCCTATCCTGTGAAGTAGGAAATGGGCAGACTAGATGGGCCAAGAGTCCTTATCTGCTGTCAAAGTCTATGTTCCTATGTCTAAGAGAACATGAGATTAAGAAAAGCAATATTAGCAGTCTCAGGAAGAGGGAGGCCTGGGGAGGATAGGAAAATATGACCAGTGAACAAGGGGAAGGGAGTAAGAGTGATGTTGAGGATGAAAATAGAAGTCTGAAGATATGGGGTTTGGACAGATGTCAGGCTTATAGATTCAGGGGGTAGTGTGCAAGGGGAGGGGATAGGGAGAGGGTGAGGAACAGAAAAATGGGGAAGGAGGAGAGGGAGAGATACATTTCAAGAGGTGGAGGAGGGGGGCTTAGGCCAAGCCTGGAGAGTTGGAGAGTGGAGAGATAAAGTAAGTGGAATTATAGATTGGAAGGAGAGCGAGGAGAGAGGAAAAGGCAGCAGTTTGTCCGTGTACTCTAGAGAGAGCTACAATGATAGAATTTGATATTTGGCCCTCTGGTGGACAAAGAATATAACTTGCAGAAGGAAAGTAGGTGCTTGGTAATTTACATAGGGGCAGGTCACCTGACCACCCACGGCTAGAAATATAATAAGTCAGATAGGGCGGGAGTGTGGGGAACCATCGCAAAGTGCCAGTGGGGAAGATAGCAGTTGTTGGAAGCTCAGGTGGCAGCTTGAGAGTGGCCGCCACCCACAAGAGGTCATGGAGGAGCTGAGAATTGCTGGAGGGCTAGGCAGTGTGAAGTGCCCTGTTCAGGACCTCCTCTGGAGAGAGAGCAGAGTAGGAAAAATTAGGAGGGATTTAAATCATAGGGTTGGGTGTGGATGGAGCAGCATCAAGAGCACAGCAGGGGCTGGGGGCAGGCAAGTCAAGGAGAAAATTAGGAGGACAATGGGGTGCTGATCAGCGGTGTTTACAGGGCTCTTTAGCTAAAGAGGTGAGAAGGAGTATTAAGGGGGGTGATGGGGGCTGGGGAGGCATCAGAGGCAGTGGTAAGCAGGAAGATTAGACTCGGGAGAAGAAGCAGAGATAGAAATGCAGGGCAGATTGCTTTCTTAATACAACTCTAAGGCACTCTAACAATATTCCAAAAAAGGCTGTAATCACTTGGTTGGAAAAGCACTGAATGGCGGAACCTCTCTGCACATTATATAGGCAAACGCAAACAGAAGCCTTACACAGTTAGCAGTATTGACTGGGCAGTAAATCGTTACACTTACGACTATACAGTTCTAATTCATATTAGTTAGATTCAGATGCAATGAAATGGCTTTAAAATTAGGACTAGGCTAAAAAATTTCAAAAGAAAATCAGTGCCATAGATGGCAGACAAGTTCAAAGTATTAGTGTCCAATGGTACAGCAGCAGCCAGAGCACCAGCCAATCAGACAGTCTGAGGAAAAGAGCACTGGAATTCCATTGGTCCAGGGAGGCTCCCGTACCTGGCTTGGTTTTGTTGTGGTTGTTGGAAGCTCAGGCAGCGGCTTGATAGTGGCCGTCCACCCCACCAGGGGTCCTTGGAGGAGCTGGGACTTGCTGGAAGGCTTGGAGGCATGAAGCCCTCCATTCAGGGCCTCTTCTGGAGAGAGAGAGCAGAGAGCAGAGAAAATTAGAAGGGATTTAAATCATTTGGTGGGGTGTGGATGGAGCCGAGTCTGACAGCACAGATGGGGCTGGGGCTGGCAAATCAGGGAGAAAATTAGGACAATGGGGGTGCCGATCAGTGGCGTTTACAGGGCTCTTCAGCCAAAGAGGTGAGAAGGAGTATTAGCGGTGGGGGTTGAGACAGGGGCTGGGCAGGCACAAAAGGCGGCGGCAAGCAGGAAGATTAAAGTTGGGAGAAGAAGCAGAGATAGAAATACAGGGCAGATTGTTTCTTAATACAACTCTGAGGCACTCTAACAGTATTCCAAAAGGACTGTAATCCTTGCTTGGAAAAGCACCGAATGGTGGCACCTCTCTACCCAGCTATGTAGGCAAACAGAAGCCTTACACAATTAACAATATTGACTAGGCAGTAAATTGCTACACTTGTGACTATACAGTTCTAATCCATATTAGTTAGATTCAAATGTAATGAAATGGCTTTAAAATTAGGACTAGGCTGTAAAATTTCAAAAAGAAATCAGCGCCATAGATGGCAGACAAGTTCAAAAGTAGTAGTGTCCAGTGGTGGCAGCAGCCAGAGCACCAGCCAATCAGGCAATCTGAGAAAAGAGCACCAGAATCCGTTGGTCGGGGAGGCACAATGCTTGGCTTGGTTTCATTGCGGTTGTGGAAGCTCAGGCGGTGGCTTGAGAGTGGCCACCCACCACACAAGAGGTCCCTGGAGGAGCTGGAAATCGCTGGAGGGCTAGGTGGTGTGAAGCACCCCCCTTCAGGGCCTCCTCTGGCTTAGTTTCATTGTGGTTGTTGGAAGCTCAAGCGGTGGCTTGAGAGTGGCTGCCCACCCCACAAGAGGTCCTTGGAGGAGCTGGGAATCACTGGAGGGCTATGTGGCGTGAAGCACCCCTGTTCAAGGCCTTCTCTGGCTTGGTTTTGTTGCAGTTGTTGGAAGCTCAGGCAGCAGCTTGAGAGTGGCTGCCTGCCTGCAAGAGGTGCTTGGAGGAGCTGGGAATCACTGGAGGGCTAGGTGGGGAGGGCTAGGTGGTGTGAAGTGCCCTCGTTAAACTACATGTAAATCAGATTAAAAAATACGTATACTGTGCTTATCTGATAGGTATGGTTTGATGTCCTCCAACACCTGTAAAGTAAAAGAAATATTAAATAAAGCTTTCATGGGAAACCAGTTTAAAAAGGACAGTAGATGGACTGGTGGTGCATAGGGGACCACATTGCACTACCATGTGGGAGACCTGCTAGTTCAAGTGAAGACTCTGGGGAGATGAAAATAAGAGGAAAATAAAGTTGCAAAGCAAAACTGTTTTTGTTTTGTTTGTTTGTTGGTTTATTTATTTATTTATTTTGGTGGTTATCCATAACTGTGTGGTCTTAGGCAGTTTGAAGACTGCAAGTATTTAATCTTGGAAAGGAACATTGAAAATGAAAAAATGTATTGTCTAGTAAAATGTAACTTCTGAAACATCTTAGTTATGAAAACACTTGCTGAAGTGGGTGATACTGTAACACTCCGGATCCCCTTTATTGACAACTTTTGTTTTCGCTAAAACATACTGTTTATTGACATCAACGATAGCATTGTGACATTGACGTTCCCATGCTCCTGACGATCCTGCTCCGCTATCAGCTACCGCAACAACCACAAATGTAACTGATTAGTCAGAAACTAATAAAAGTATGGAAAAAATATATTGATATCCACTTTGAATTTACTGGTTGGTATAGCTGTTTTTTTGTCAGTTTACCTGAGTTGGGGGCTGTGCCCCCCACACCCCCTTTTTGAAACACAGGAGGATGAAGCTACTTAACTCACATAAACGGATTAAAAAAACGATAGAATGATACAGAATGATAATTTTTATTACTTTTTTAGTTACTGGTTATTTAGTTTAGTTTGCAGTCTTAGCAGTAGGTGGTAGTGAAGTGGTCCATTAGCTAGAAGACACACAGGAGTGTAGGAGTGCCAATGTCACAGCATGGACGTTGATGTCAACATACTGTAGCTTTCCATTTCCTTTTTTTTTTCAATTACTCTTTAAGTGCCCTTCATCACTGGCACCTCACTACCTTCAGGCACTACAGGCAGCTCCCAAGCACCCCCGGCTGTGGTCACTCGCCTCCATGGAGTGTTGCCTATGGGCCCCAGGCAGGGCCAGGGTGGGGTTGCAGCACCCCAAAATTCCACATTTTGTCAGACAAGTGCTGTGAACTAGAGGGCAATTGAGGCTTGGGAGCATCCACAGGCTGTCATCACGGAGGCACCGGGACAATTTCCCTTCCTGTTTCTCCCCCAGGGATGTCACATAAATGGACATCGATGCAGGCCCAGCAAGCACCGATACATGTGTCCACCTGCCAACATTAGCGATGTTCGTGCCCAACTATCCACCTACAGACCACTGCCACCCATGGTCACCCAGCCAGCAGGCTTGTGGTGGAGGATGGGACCCTTCCCCCAGAGGTGAACATTCTCTGGGATGCTCAAACTTCCTTCCCTGACCGGCCCCGACAACCCAAATGTTTTTCCATGTCCTTTAATGTTAATAGAAGAGTAGTGTAAAGGGAGTCCAGAGTGCTACAGTATCACTGTGAAGTACAGAGTTGCTCTTTAAAAAGAGCAGGACACAAGTTATGAACCAACAGGACACAAGTTAGGTACCAATTAATAATAATAAAATCAGACTCCAAACCAACAATGTATATTGCAGGCTGAATGCACAGTATGTAGCAGAACACACACATAGTGAAGCAAGCAAGCAGAAATGATTAACAAAACAGTACAACTAGTAACAACATTTTTTCTATTGTACTTTCAGCTATCAGAAATTGTACATAAGCTGGATTTAGAATACACTCCAAAATTCAAACTGAGCACATCACCTTTTATATAAATTGCCACATGTATTCAGAATCATTTAAAGGCATGCTTTTCAGAAATGGGAAAATAAACTAAGCAAATGGAGGCAGAAATTCTCCACAGGTATAAAAAGAGAGATATTTTCATGATCAATGAAACAATAATAAAAGTACATTGATGCCAGCCTTTTATACTGAGACACTTTTTCATGGAAAGGGTGGTGTCTGAGTGGAATGCATTGCCTGAGGAGGTGGTATCCTGTAAGACAGTGAGAAGTTTTAAAAGGGGGTGGGACAGGGTGAGGGGGAGGGGCACTGAGGGGGGGCAGCTGCAATATAAGGGCTTGCTAGCAGAAAATTCGAGTTCACTAGATCACTAGTTCTCAGACTTTGTCACAGTGAGCCTCCCCAAATCCATGGAAAAGATTTTGAGCCTCCCCCAAAAATTGAAATAATCTTGGGCATCACCAAAAAAAATAACATACTGTACTTTGCACAGTACACCATGAATAAATTGAAACCCCTTTTGAGTACTTGGCTCAAATTCAGTTCTTTGTCTTACACTGACGTGGAACCTTTGAAAAAGAGCTCCTGTGCTCAAAGGTGTTATCTGAATAACAAATAAATAAAATAAACAAATATTATTATTCAGCTTATTGTAACCCCCCCCCCCCATAGGCCAACCTATGTACTCTGCTATTTTCATTCTTTTTTTTTTTTTACTTTATTTCACTCCTGTCACGGCCCTGTGGTGTTCTCTCAGGCATCCTGTCCTTGTCCTGCCCAACTGAGGATCTTTGAACAGTTCCTCAACTCTTCCCCTCTCTCCGCAGCCAGCACCCCTGGTTTAACCCATACAATTTGGGTTGCCCTCCTCTTTAGGCGCACTTAGTAAGGCAGTCTCCAGCTGTGGATGAGGGGCCATGGGAGAAACTGAAAGGCCAGTCGAGAGAACCCGTAGGGCATGGAGGACAGGTACTGTCACCTGATCCACGGCTCTGGTTTTCCTGGTTCTGTGTGTTCCCCCCTTGCATTGGCACCCCTGATACAATGGCATAGCAACCTTGCCTACATTAGCCAAGCAGACTATGTATGTCCACGCTCCTGATCTCCACCTGGAGTCGCTGGTGCACCGGGCTTCCTTACCCTCCCCTAGGGAGAGCTTCCCTGACGCTCAATCCTGACTCGCCTGCTGACTCCCAGCACCTGAGTTCCTCCTGAACTGGGTTGTGGCATAAGCGCGGTGTGGTGTCCAGTGCCACAACCTCAGTGGCACAGGGCTGGCTGCTATTTTCTTTCTTGAACCATTGTTACCCTTTTGCAGTACCTTCATGGGTCAGACTACTTTCTGTTTCCTTTCTATATGAAATAACCTTCCTACATACTTTTGCCTGTCCATATCCTTCCCTGCTCCTAAGCAACTTCTCAGGAATTACTTTGCTTCCTTCCTGCTATTGCTCATAGCACTTCTATGCTCAACACTTGTATTTGGGCTGTTCTGCCATCAGGCTACAAATCTATCAATTACCACCACTCATTATTAGTTTATTGTTCATATTTGTTTGCACTATTGTTCATTGTGTATTTCTTGATTGTTTTGCAGCTACCTTTTAAAATATATTCACTCCCTACCTTTCCCTGGGTACACCTGAAATGAGCCTTGGCTCAGTCATCTTCCCTTGTCACCTATTAGTAAATAAATACATAAAATTCACCATTATCCCCTTTCAGTTTGCATCATCTCGTCACACAAAATATATAAAACTCAAAATTTAAATACAGTACTCTTTCAGACTTGCTTGAGCCTCTCCTTGAATATTCATATGTATACTGTTTAATGTAATGCATTTATACATGCAAATGCTTTAATTAAATCAAATACAAAAGCACAGATCAGGCTCCCCCACACACACACACACATTCAAACACTCCAGCAGTTAGGAAATTAACACACTGTAAAAAACGTTAAGCATTCAAGATGGTAAACTCTAGATAACAGATTCTGTTTGAAAAGAGTGTTTTTTTAAATACCTGCAACTTGTGAATCCCAGCTAATCCATGTAGAAACTCTCCTAGCCCTCAGACTTCTAAACACAGAGGAAGTTCATCATCTTGAAAAATGCCCCCAAAGGGTTTGGGGAGTTCAAATATGTATTTTGGGAAATGCCACAAAGGATTTTGGGAGTTGTAGTTTTTCTTATGAGTAGATATTTAAAATAACAGAACCATATTAATGGGTCAGTTTTAAAAAATTCCAAAACATTACAGTAAATAAATGGGAGTGGGGGGCACAAAGGATTACTATAGGAGGGCCCTCTCAGAAAGCCCACTTTTTTAAATATTTATTTTCACAGGATAGTCAAACTGAGGCATTTTCAGTTTCTCATGGGGAAGCAGGAAGAGACAGCTGACTGTAGTCTTCCATTATGATTCAGTGAATATTCAAAAATTGTACCTTGAAGAGCATTGTAGATCTATTTCTTATCTTTGTTTAGTCATAATCTACTCTTAAACAAATAGTTTATTGAATACTTCTTAGAATTTAGTATTCTTAAAAGTTGTATTATTCTGTTGATGAATAAAGATGATTAAAAGTGACTATAATTAGTCTTTAAAGACAAATTAATGACAGCATTAACATAGAAACATAGAATTTGATGGCAGATAAGGACCACTTGGCCCACCCAGTCTGCCCATTTCCTACCTAATGGATAAGCTGCAGATCCTAGTTAACCAGCAGCCTACTTCTTTCTACCCCACCCTAGAATTGCCTTATGGCTGTGCCATGCATGCTTGAATTCAATCATTGTTTTTGACTCACAACCTCCTCCGAAAGCTGTTCCATGCATCCACAACCCTCTCTGTGAAAAAATGCTTCCCTTACATTACCTCTGAGCCGCCCCCCATCTTGTTCTTACACCTCTATTTTTGAAAGATGCTACCCTCTTGGACTTTGTTGATTCCCTTGAGGTACTTGAACATTTCTATCATGTACCCCCTCTCCCACCTTTCCTCGAGGCTATACATATTAAGCTCCTTTAGTCTCTTTTCATATGTCTTCTGGTGCAGACCCTGAACCATTTTAGTTGTCCTTCTCTGGATAGCTTCAATCTTGTCTATGTCCTTGCGGAGATTGGGTCTCTAGAACTGCACACAGTACTCCAGATGGGGTCTCACCAGCTGTCTGTACAGAGAGATAACAACTTTCTGTTTTCTACTGGCGATGCCTCTCCCTATTCATCCCAGTATTCCCCCCAGCCCTCCTTACTGCCCTCTCACATTGCTTGCCCACCTTTAAGTCATCTGATATGATTAGCCCCAGGTCCCTTTTCATTTTTGTTGTTGTTAGTATCTCACCCCCCATTGTGTACTCTTACCCTGGGTTTTTGTTTCCCAGGTGCATTACATTGCACTTCTTAGTATTAAATCTAAGCTGCCATACATTTGACCATTTCTCTAACCTTGCCAAGTCCCTTTTCATCCTTTCCACTCCACCTTGTGCATCAACTCTGTTGCAGATCTTTGTGTCATCTGCAAAGAGACATACTTTACTTCAGTTCCTCTGCAATGTCACTTACAAAGACATTGAAGAGGACCAGTCTAATACTGAACCCTGCAGCACCCACTAGTAACCCCCCTTTCTTCAGAGTGCACTCCATTTACTATTATCCTCTGTGTCCTATTCTCCAGCCAATTCTTTACCCAGGCTATCATCTTGAGACCCACTCCCAGGCTGGCTAACTTGCATATTAATCTTTTGTGTGAGACTGAGTCAAATGCCTTGCTAAAGTCTAGGTAGGCCATGTCCACAGCCCCTCCCTGATCTACTACTTTGGTCACCCAGTCAAAGAAATCTATTAGATTCATCTGGCATGACCTTCCTGCTGTGAATCCATGCTGCCTTGGGTCATGTGCCCTCTGGCCTCTGGGTACTCAACAATTCTTTCTTTCAGAGTGATTCCATCATTTTCCCTATCACTGAGGTTAAACTAACTGGTCTGTAGTTTCCGCTTCTGCCCTGCTCCCACTTTTGTGAAGGGAATCACATCGCCCTCCTCAGTCCTCAGGTACCACTCCATCCCATGATTTGTTAAAGAGGGTAGTCAGTGGTGTCACTAGTTCTACCCTTAGTTCTTTTAGAATTCTGGGATGAATCCCATCAGGCCCCATTGCTTTGTCCACCTTCAGTTTTAAGAGTTCTTTCAGAACCCTTTCTTCTGTAAATGGGCTGGTATCAACTTCTGTATCCAGAGTGTTTCTATTGTTTGTTTTAGGTACCTCTCCCTCTTTATTTGTAAATACTGAGCAAAAATATTTGTTTAGTATCTCTGCCTTTTCACAGTCACCCTCTGCCCGCCCCATCCCCTTTATTAAGCTTCACTATCCCTCCCTTAGTCTTTCTTCGCTCCCTGATGTACCTAAAAATGTTTTATCCCCCTTCTTAACTGAGTTGGCTATCTTTTCCTCAGTTTGGGCCTTTGCTGTTCTGACTGCCTTCCCAGCTTCCTTTTGCTTTAACTGATACAATTCTCTGTCCTGCTCCTTCTGTGATTCCTTGTACTTTCTGAATGCTTTCTTTTTCTCTTGAACCTTCACTGCCACCTCCTTTGAGAACCATAGTGGTTTCTTACATCGTTTTGTTTTGTTTATTAATTAAGTCGAGTGCTTCCACCACCCTAGGTGTGATGTTATTCAGGGACAACGCGCACCCTGGAGTGCCTTATAGTGATTACAATATGGCTATAAAAAATGCAACATGACTTTAATGATTAAGCAATAAACAGACACAAAAAAACCTGAAGGTTTAACTTTATTGCAATTAAATTTGGCCAGGACATTGAGATAAAGTAGTCCCTTAGAGAACTTGCCTGCATCACATCACATTGTTTGCATTTCTTTTTTTTTTTGTTGCATTAAAAAACATATAACAGAAGCAAAAATTCTGAAGGCTTAACTATATTGCAAATAAATTTAGCCAGAATATATAGAGATACTGTAGTTCCTTGTCATGTCTTGGACTGCCTTTTTTTATATACATTAAAAAGAAGCAAAAGAAAACCTGAATGTTTAACTGCATTGTAACAAAATATAAACACATTCAACCACATTTACTGAACACCCTTGCAGAGCTACCTCCATCATTTGTTTATTTATTAAATTTTACTGTTAGGTGTAACAAATATGATTTTAGTTGCTTTACAGTATTTATGCTTGCGATGGGTTGGAGGAAAATAATACCAACCTCCTGGACACAAGCAGGTTGACTGTCTGTTTCCTTTTGGTACAGATTAATATTTTTTCACCAAACCAGCCAAAGACACATATGTGGCCCATGCCCTTTTTATCCAGAAGATTTAGACCAAAATTCCAAACCCTCTTTGCACTAGACAAAGACAAAAAGGAAAAAAACACTGCAAGAAATAGCAATTTTTTTTAACATTTCATTATCCAGATCTCGAAATCCACACATCCAACTGTACCTGAACTTTGCAGGTCAAGAGATCAACCCCTCGAGATAGTGCATATGAATTTTCAGGCAAATCCATTTAACATTTGCAAAGATATTAAAGTGCAAAGTATCCAAGACAGTGGTCTAAGATACTTGTCTTGGGTTTAATTCAAGGGATGGAATGTTTACTATATACGAATACTAGAATTCAAATCTCTGCTGAGTTCTACTGGCAGAATGTTCACCCTACTATCACACAATGGAAGGCCTTAGATGGAACCAGGGTTTTTGAACTGTAGCAGGTTAAACAACACAGATTTCCCCAGTAAGCAGGTGAGGATAAGAGGGGAATTTTTCATGGTCAACAAAGAAACACCATAAATTGAAATTGTATGTGCTGTAGCACTTCATTTTTTAAGTTAGGTATGTGTGTGAGTAACAAGAGTATTATCAGAACAAATCACATTTAATTATTGTGTTTTTAAATGTAAGACAGTTTTATTTTTAGGGCCTAGTTGAAAGTTTTTAATGAGTAAAGGTGACAGCCACATTTGTGATGGCAGTTAGATATGCTTTTGGTACAATTAATTTCATATATGAAGAGACTACTGGTCCTTCTTCCAGTGCTGTCATGTTGGGATACATAGATACATAGACAGTGTCAGCAGATAAGGCCTATGGCCGCTGATCTGCCATTTGAGCTTGTAAGTTCAGTTTATGTTTTCCTAGAAGTCTGTTGCCCTTACCCCTGACCTCCAGAATTCCTTTATGTCTATCCCATGCATTCTTAAATCCGTGATTGTTTCAGCCCCACCACTTCCTCTGGCAGGGTGTTCCATTTGTCCACCACCGTTCTGTGAAGAAATTCTTACTCATGTTTCCTCTGAATCATCCTCCTCCAACTTCATCCCATGCCCTCTAGTCCTGGAACATCTTTTTGCTTAAAATAGTGTATTCCTGCACCCTGTTCCTCCTGTAAGATACTTGTATGTCTCTATCATATCCCCTCTCCCTCCTCTCCTCCAGGAGTACATATTCAGTTCCTTCAACCTGTCTTCATAGGACTTGTGATGCAATCCATGCACCATCTTTGTTGCCCTCCTCTGAACCTTCTCTACCCTGGCTGTGTCCTTACATAGGTATGGTCTCCAGAACTGTACACTGTACTCCAGGTGGGGCCTCACTAGTGTCTTGTATAGCGGAATTATGGGATAACAGCACTGAGTGGGAAGGTTTTTTTTTCAGGCCAATGTATGGAAAAGGATATGGGGTTGTAGGCCCATGCATGGGGATGTACATCAAAAGGGGCTCCTATGAACCCCAACAAGACCTGTGTCAGTGGATAGCAGGGTGTGGAGGTATTTCAGCTGCAGGGAGAGTGGTTGGCAGGGGGTGGCCAGCTGGTCAGTGGGTAGAAAGCGTGGGCTGTGTGGGTCCAGCTGCAGGGAGGGTGGTCATCTGGGTAGTATGCAGCTTTGAGTGTTGTGGAGTGTTCAAGAGAGGGTATTCAGCATTAGGGTGTATCTGTTAATATCACATTTTGACCTTATCTATCCACTGCCCACTGTAGGATTTCTTTTTTACTATGTGGTGAGAGGGGTATAAGGCCATCCCTTGGAAAGGAGGTACCCCCTGACAGTTCACTTCCCTGACAGTACCCCTTCCCTCCACAGCTCTGAACACTACTTCCCTCCCTCCATGACCCAACATTAAGCCCCCACACCACCTCCTTCCTCCATGTACCCCTCCACAGATCCGCAAATTCTTTCTTCTCCTATAGTCCCCTGCCACCACTACTCTCCTTCCCTCGGGAAGGGAGGGAGGGAGGTGTTGAAGGGCCATATAGGGAGGACCACAAGGAGGACTCCAGGTCTGATTTGCCAAGAATCAGTACAGTCAAACCATAAAGTTTTTTTTTTTCTTTTTGCTGCTTGCACGGTGGAGATGAAGTGTTAGGGTTGGAATCCCTAACACCACATTTCCTACTTGTGTTGGTTTAACCCTAACTGCTGCATAAACAAAGTTTTTGCAATGATAATAAATATGTGTGTATATATATATATATATATATATATATATATATATATATAGGATATACTTTCTCTCTATAGTGCAAAGTTTACCAGCAGTTTGTGAAGTTTTTGTCAGGCAAAGTTGCACTTTTTTAGGAGAAGTTATACAAATTCATTGGCAAAGTTGCAACTTCACCATAACTTTACCTGAAAAATGTTCATCTTTTCAGGAAAACTCAATATGAAGTAGCAAAGTGGCAAAGTGGCCAGTTCGCAAAGTATTTTGCAAAGATGTGTTTTGCAACCTCATCAGAATCTCATTGGCAAAGTAAAACTTCACAACATCTCTACGTAAAACTCTACAATAATTCTAAATGTTCATATTTAGAATTATACATATAGTAGACACGTCATCACTCTTAATGCACATAGTAGACGTGTCATCACTATATATTCCAGCTGCTTTAGCACTAATATCTTTTCTCCATTAAAAGACCTTGGGAAGTTAACACCACTCACAATACTCTTTCTGGCACCTTCATTTCTAAATCCCCACTTATAAGCACCACAACTACTTAAATGAAAAGTAAAAAAAGGCATTTTTATTTTTTAACACTACCTTTGCAGTTCTTTTCATAATTAAATTCTCCTTTTCCTTTTTCTTGGTAAATCTGTTACGAATCCTTGTTGATCCCCCCCCCACCACTGAAATTACTTACATAGTCTACACACTGCACTCTCTTGTCCTCATACCAAATGTCTTCTCCTTAGTCTCAAGAAATTTCAGATATAGAGTTTCTATTTTAACACCTTACCAGTGTTCTGTTCACTTCCTCTCTGCCTCTTATAGACACACCTTCTTGTCTTACACCATTAAAAACAAGGTTTGACCAGAGCCAATAGGGCAGCAGGAGAGGAATCTGGGGTTTAAAATATTGAAAATCATTATTTTTTAAAATATTTTTACACCAAATTTACGCGATGACTGAGCTGCTCTCAAAGTATTGCTTCTCCCGGCCCCTTCCAGGCATCACCAGAGTGAATCGCTCTGATGATACCTGGCAGGAGTCAGGAGAAATGATAGTTGCAGAAAGGCTCAGCCACCACTTTTTTATGCTCACTATGTGTGGGTGCACTATGCACTTTAGTTAAATAAAGGACTTTGAATAATATTTTTGTGGTCCTGGTGGTTTCTGCTTATGTGGGTGCTCCTCATCCATTTGCTTGTCCCTGTGGAACAGCAGACTGAGATGGGACATGTGCTCAGTCTTCCCATTTTCAAGGGTATTGACAGGATTGAACATATGGATATGTTCTTCAGCAGGAAACAGGGACATGCCCTGAAGGTCACAGATGGCAAGTTTAGGAGTAGCATTAGGAAGCATATTTTGTCCCAGAAGGTGGTGGCCTTCTAAAATGATCCCACTAAATATGATACTGCATCTCAGCCAGGCTATCTGGCTGTGTCAGTGTATTGTAACAATGCTATAATACCATCAAGAGGTTCTGAAGATATGTGAACATTGAAAGCAAAGCTTGAGAGATTCCAACATTTTTCCAGAGCCTCTGTGATAGGTTGCAGGTGAGTTTTACCTTTTAAAATAAAAATAACAGCCTTAACATTTGCTATAATGATTTTACTGACAGGCATAATGAAGTCAGTTGTGTACATGTACTGATTTGAGGATTCAGGAAAATGTACAGGAGTTTTGTCCCAGTTTTACATTGAAAATACAGTGAAAAGGAGGTTGCTTTACAGGGAAATGCTTTGTTCAAACTGGGAGCACTGCAGCTGACACCACTATGATTATTTGTAAGTCCCTTACGATGCCTCTTGCAACCCCAAAACATTAGCTGCCTAGTATGTATTGACCATTCCTACAAGTATAAAACTATGAGAGTTCCAATGCCCTAATTACATAGGTCCTGGAAAAGTTAATATAATCAACTCTTAAGAGAAATACTATAAATCATTGCTACACACACACACACACACACACACACACACACACACACACATTGGAAGAGATGACCAAGCATGTAATTTGAGACGCTGGAGTTAGATCTGTCTTGCAGTAGCTCTAAAAATGCTGTTCACCAAGCTGGATTCAAAAGAAAACAGTGTTTCTTGTTCCCACTGAAGCACTACAAGGCTGCTGAAAGAACTAGAATAAATCTATTTGACTGAGCACTGGACAGATGTTCAGTTTTCAGCACTGCAAGGGTTAAATTGAAGGGCTGCAAAGAGTGGAAGGATCATTAGAAAACTCCAAAGGAAGTGTTTCATGGTCTGAATCTGGTTGCTCATTGTTAGAGCTGATGCAAGAGGGCTGCAGGCTTTGCCTACCTGCAGCCCTAATAATGCAGTTTACCTCCTGTCATCCTTATGTCCTCTGCATTTCAGCTGCTGACATCTCCACAAAATCTGCTTCCCAGCTAAACATCTAGGGCCCATTTTTAAAAGAGGCTGATGTGGCCCATGGACAAAGTTTCTGTGTACAACTCCATGGTGCGGGAACAAATATCCGCACCTGTGAAGATGCTATTTTTATCATTTTATGAGCATGAGCAACAGTTTCCTTTTTTTCCTGCAGCTGTGGGAAAAATGCTATGCCTGGAAATACTAGGAGTAGCATTTTTCCACAGTTGCTCATAAAATATGTGCAAACTGCCATAAATTGTGTATAAAGTTGCAAAAAGGCAAGCTCTTTGAAAATGTAACGCAGGCAGTAAAAAGTAGATTGCACAAGGAGACACATCCTTTCACAACTTTTTTTTCTGTACATACTTAAGTATTTCACCTTTATAATACCAGGTGTAGCATTTTTCTTCAGCTGAACATAAAATATGCACAAGCTGCCATAAATTGTGGAAAAGGTTCTCAATAAAGACAGTCTGTCTGTGTTGCAGACGGCTTAGGTGTAATAGACTGTGTACAGCAGAGAAAAATGTGTCTGGATTGTTCAATTCAACTGCAATAATAACCTTTCAGCTGCAATAATAAACAGGAATGCTTTCCTTCCATTTTGAACAGTCTTCTGGTAGCACACACAGTGGTCTACCAGGACAAGCCTATTGGAATGTACCCAAGGTTCCTCCACCTGTACTCTAAATGCCTACCTTGTACTATCAACCACCAATGTTCAGAAGTAAAATCAAAGAGAACTTCAGCATGGGATAACAAGACAGCAGCAAACTGCACCCATGGAGATCAAGCAACCCAGCCAGATCCTAAAAAAGACCTTGACTGAAGCAGTACACCCTTAGCTGAAGTATCAGACAATCCCAGGATATCCAAAAAGACCTAGAGATCAACCTAAAACCAAATTGGATAATCTCTGTATTCAGAGGTGGCTTGATAGGGACCCCAAAACTGAACTGAAAGCTTCACTTGTCCAACTGGATAACTGGATCCACTGAGATATTTATCTGGAAGATTCGATCTAGTGAATGGTCTCCCTTGTGCATTGCTGCAGAAAACTCTTTCTTGAGCTTCAAATCACAAGTGAGTTAGAAGAGTTTTTAGCAAAATAGTCTAACTGGCCATCCACCCTCATATAATTGTCAGTGACTCTAAAACCTGGACAAAGAACTACTTAGCAAACTAATGCAGGAAATGTGCTTCGCTGTAAGGAGAGTGTGATAGCAGAAAAATCCTCCAGTGCAAGCAAGCAGTGCCCTCTTGGGCCACACACAGAATTGTTCCATATTTCCCAGAAGGGGAAACCCACAGAACTAAGCTTAGATCTCAGAATAAGGCCACGCTGCCACCCCTACACTTTTGCCATGGTTGACTGATCATACATAATCCTTGAGAAAATAATTCAGTTACCATGGCACCAGCCAAGTCATCCAACCAGTTCTCTGTGATGTACAATACATCAGTGATAAATCAGAGATCACCTGTGTTATGATTCCCATTTTATAGTTTATCCCCTTTCACTGGTGAGGACCTCCTGCACGTAGTCATCCTTCCTTTCTCTGGTGCTTACCATAGGCCTAAGAGAAACCACGGTGTACCTCCTATGGCCATGGCAGGCTTTAGCATAAGGTTGTACAGTTGTTCCCATCAGGTCTGTCTATTCTGTGGGATCCCAAATAGCCAATCATATCTACAGGACATTAGGAGCATGGGTTGCCTGGGATCGGCAGGGTGGAGAAGGATTGGCGTTCACCAGACTGCTCTCCTTCTCCGGGGAGGGGTTCCTCTAGAATCAGCACTTGTTCGCCCCTGACAGAGGCCGGGGACAAGGCGATGCTCTGCAAGCATGGGGAGGAGCTGGGGCTGATGCCTGGAGGGCATGTGCAGATGCTTACACTCCCCTCTGCCTGGTGTGTTTCACGCCCTCAGCTCCTGGGAGTAAAAGAAAGTGGAGTGGTATCCCGGATCGAGTGGCTTGATGGCGTCCAATGACACCGGCTCTGAATGGGGCACCTGAGTTCTGGATCCGATTGAGGTGGGTGAGTTGGGCCTCCCACCACCCAGCTGTGAGGTCTAAACCACAGGAGAGAGCAGGAGTGACCCTGAGTGGAGCACGGATGTGGAGCGGCAGCCAGAATCACCGGAGGGTTGCCAGGAAAAATGGGTGCAGATCAGGTATGCCAGGAGGAGGGAAAAATTAATAGCTAAAAAAAGAATGCATTTTCTGTCCTCCACGACCTGTGTCTGCCCACAGGCCATTAGCAGGGTTGCACTTCTCTTGCAGCCTACCATTACTCCCTCCCTTCTAGTGCTACGTTCTCCTCTCCCACACTGAATACTATTGTTATTCCTATTATTGAATGATGGAGCAACCTTACCCTGTTTACCTAAATGTTATATACCTTGGAATGCTCAATTGTTGATGTATCTGTTACTGTTTACCTTATATTTTTTCTGTTAGCTTGATCTACGCTGGATTCCTTGTTGTGTTCCCTGTACGATCCATGCTGTTCTCTCACTGTATTTTACGCTGCTTGTGCTAGTTTTTGGCCTGTGCCATGCCTAAAAAAGGTCTTTGAATCAGTGCACCAACCCTGTTACCAAATGAATACATAAATAAAACCTAGAAAGGAAAAATGGTAAATAGACTGTTTAGCTAAGCAGGCTAGACTAGGCACAAAAACAGGGCAAGAAAGGGCTAGCAAGGCAGATAGAGTGCAGCAGTAAACATTATTCAAAGAACGAAATAAAAAGAATACTAAAATGAGTAGGCAGATGAAATCAGTCTGGTAAACTAGAAGCATCTTACTTCGGGATGAGGAAGGGAGATGTGCAGTCTGGTTGAAAGCTGTAATGGAAGGAGAAAGAGATAGCATGAGTCTTGTGGTGGAGGGCAGTTGTTAACAGTCATGAAGAGGTAGAAAAAGGCTTGCTAGGTCGGTGATGGCTGTGTATTGACCTGCAATCCAGAGTGCTATAGTCATGCAGAGGCAAACTTGTAGAGTCTTGGAGGCAGGAAGTGGGTGCTTGCAAACACTGGTCCTGGGATGTGTCCTGCAGGTCAGAGTCTAACTGGTGTAACTCACAAGTTCAAGTGCTACAGCCAGCAGAGCTGTCCAGATGGGACATAGATTAAGGACTTAAAGGCAAGCAGATGAGTTGACAATGAGGTTGGAGACCAAATGGTAAGTAGAGGATGCACAAAATAGTCACCACAGGGGTACATTTAAATTAATAGCCAACATTCCCAGCCATTTCTTCTATGCAAAGGCACTAGGCAGAGGTGTTCCTTTTATCGCTACTTTTGACCTTTACCTGGAACCTCTATCCCAGGTAATTTAGTATGCACCTAATATCAAATGTATACAGATAAGAGGCAGACAACAAAAACATGCCTAATATGCAGATGGCCTTTTAATCTACATGACCTCCTGGACATTTTCTACCCCTATTGTAGAATTTGTTCAGCAAACTGGAGCCTGTGCAGAATACAGCTTGAATAAAACCAAAACAGAAGTTTTACAAATAAATTACAAACCTACTCCAGAAATTGTTCAGCACTTTGGTTTTCAGTGAGATATCAGGGACAGCTATTGGACTCAAGCTAATCAGACAACATACAGTATATGTTAAATTGAACATGACATAGGTATGTAAAAGGTTTGGAACAATATATAGGTTTTAGGATCTATTAATTGATTCAACAAGGAAAGTCATAGCTCAGAGTTGCCTCATGCCTATCCTGGATAATGGGAATATTGTCTGGGGTAATACCTCAGTCACCGTTCTGACAAAACATTAAATATTATACAAGTCCATATACAGGTTTGCTCTCAGAGTCAAAAACTGAAACATCATTGTCCTTTGTATGTGAATCTTAACTGGCTGACTATTAAGGAGAAGGATACAGCTAGTGTTTTCCTCACAGACTTTTCTGTTAGATAGCTGGGGCCATTATGGATGGTGTTGTTGACACCAAGAATGTAAATAATGTAAATATAAATTTAAGAACAAATGACATAATTATTATTATTTATACTCCAGTACAGGACCAGTATTTGTCAAAGATCAATTGCATATTGTTTGCCTAAAGTTGAAATACACTTCCTTTGTATTTTTTTTGTCATGCCCTAGTAACTCAGCCTCTTCTCCCTGGACCTCGTCCCACATCCCGCGGGACTTACTTCTGGTGATGATCCTCCAGGTCATGCCCCCCAAGGCAGATGCTCCTCTGTTGAACTACTAGATCAATTTCCTGGCAGACACCCATAGCCGGTGTGCCTCCCAGGCTTGCTCCCCTGTGCCATGCTGTGGGGTTGGGCCAGTCCCAACGGAACACTATACTAGGTCACCACTGAGTGCCATGGGAATGTGGAACCAGCAGTGTGGGGTGTCATTGATGGGGCCAGCATTTTTTTCTGCTGCTTAATCCCCATGGGAGGTGTGGCATGCAATGACGTAATTGCACAAAGTGACAAATGTCCGGCATACCTCTCTACTACTCAGGCTCTGGCAGCTGCTCCCCCAGCCTCCACCAGAGGTCAGTCATGCTCCAGAAGCTAGCTCCCCTTCCCCCGGAGTAGAAGAGTAGTCCATTGGATGCTCAGTCCTCCTCCGCTGGCCAGCCCTCTGACTCCTTGGGTCTGTTCCCTATCCCAGGGCATCGGCATCATAAGTGGAAGCCCTACCGTTGCGCTGGTGGACACTTCTTTATGAAATAAGACACATCCAGGCTTCAGGATTATTCAAGACTTGTTTGAAACAATGTTTATGTAGTACTACTGGTTGCAAATGCTTTACATAATCTGCTTTGCAGAGCCATCTTTTGTATATAATTGGCTATAAGGGGGATCCCTGTGATGAGGCAGCAAGTATTTACCAGTGAAATGGTTTGGTAAGGGCTAGCAGCCCTAAAAATAGATAAGGTCCCAGGACTAGACTGAATATAGCCTCAAAGAACGGTAAGGCCCCTGGGACGGATGAGATGCAGCTGAGGGTGCTCAAGGAGTTACAGTAAACTAACTGAACCTCTGGTAGGGCTATTCAGTTGCTCAATTTAGACAGAGGTAGTTTCAAAAGACTGGAGGGTAGTAGATATAGTCCCACTCCATGTGGGAGGACAAGAAACAATTGGGTAACTACAGACCTGTCAGTCTTAACTGTATTGTTGGTAATCTGATGGAGACACTAGTAAAAGAGGACCTCGTGGACTACCTGGAGGCCAATGGACTCCAGGACAGTAAACAGCATGGGTTCGTGTCAAGGATGTCTTGTCAGACCAACCTGATAGTGTTCTTTGACTGGGTAATAAGGGTAGTGAATAAAGGCCATGCTAAAGATTTACTCTACTTTGATTCAGCGAGGCTTTCAACTCGGTGCCTCACAAAAGGTCACTAAAGCAGCTAGAGGATCTGCATGCATGAAGGACACAGATGGGTGAGAAACTGTTTGGAAGGGAGTGAGCAGAGGGCTGTGGTTAATGGAGTCAAATCAGAAGAGATGGAGGTCCCCAGTGAGGTGCTGCAAGGATTGGTCCTGGCTCCAGACCTTTTGATATGTTCATGTCATACAGTGCAGGGCTTCAAACAGGCATGAGATAGGCATAAGGGAGCAATACAAATGACTGAATAGATAGGTCACTGACAGAGCAAAGGCTGATGGCACATTTATAAGGTAGAAAAAGAAATGGGCAGACTGGATGGGCCTTGCGGTCCTTATCTGCCGTCAACTTCTATGTTTCTATGTTTCTATGTTATGTTTCATCAGCAACATGATAGAAGGAATCCAAGGCAAGATGTGTCTCTTTAGATGACAATAAGCTCTGTGGTGGGAATGCAGTGAGGGGTGGTTAGAGATGCAGAGAGACTTGCAAAGGCGAGAGAGGTGGTCAAAGTTTTGGCAATTGAAATTCAGTGCCAAAAAGTGTAAGGTGGTACACACAGGGAACGAGAATCCCAGGACAGAGTACTGGATGGGGGTAAAACTGGGCACAACTTCTGATGTGAAAGACCCACGGGTTATCACTAGTGACTCCCTAAAACAAGCAAGCAAATGTAACAAGGCATACGTATGTCAAACAGGATGTTGGGATGCATAGAAATGGGTACTGACAGCAGAAGGAAGGAGATATTACTACCTCTCTATATCACTGGTAAGGTCCCACCAGTAGTACTCTGCCCAATTCTGGAGCCCTCATCTAAGGAAAGATAAGGACAGGCTGGAGACAGTACAACGTAGGGTGACTAAATGAGTCAAGTCCAGCAGGGAGATCTTATGAGAAAACAGTCAAATCACTGAACACTCAAGAAGCAATAATTAAGTCAGGAACCAGCTTTGCTGTATATTAGGCTTTAATGTAGTACGTACAGCAAATAGATGGTAGCAATTCCCAGCAAAGTTGAAAAATCGCAACACTTTGCAAAGTGCACACATATTCCTGACTGTGAACAACCCACAATACAAGATGTTGTGTGCCCTGGGCCGACTGTAGCAGAGTCTTCGTCAGGGGTGCCTATGATTATTGGCGCAAGGCACTTGAATATGTACTCACTGGAGACCAGACAACAGAGTATGGATATGATAGGGACCTTTAAGTTCCTGAAAGGAATGAACAAGGTAAACTGCAAGGAACTATTCAGCATAAGTGGTAGATCAGAACATGGGGGCATGAGTGGAAACTGGCAGAGGGAATGTTCAGGAGGGAAGTGACAACGTTTCATTTACAGAAAAGGTGATGGAGCCATGGGACAATCTGCCAGCTGATGTGGCGAGCGCCCAAACTATCAATGGTTTCAAACACAGTGGGGACAGAGTGAAGGGCTTAGTGGTTGCTAAGAGTGGTAACAATAGAGTAAGGAGTATGGGGAAGGATACTGTGGGTTAGAATCCTGTATGGACAATAGGTCCTGGGTATGTTAGGGTTTTATTGGCAGATTGGATTGGATAGATCATTAATATTTTTTTGCTGTTATTTTCAAAGATAAAAGTCCCTCTACCCTCCTTGACAAACTTCAGCTTGACTTCAGCAAGCTTCACTCTTGGTTCTCCGCACATGAACTAGTCCTCATTGCCAAAAAAAAAAAGTCAATGGTATTTTCAGGTATCAGAAAAGCCGTTGACTTTGACCTCACCTTTCACCTTCAGAGATAATTATGTCAACCTGACTGAGAAAGTCACTGAGTTAAATACCTTGGTATCTACTGTACCTAGATTGTCACTTAACTTATGAATATCGTATCAGTCAGCTTATTAAAAAAGTTCACCAAATACTAGACACGCTTTACCGTGTTAAACAGTTTGTGATACCTCAAATGAGGGCCCTTTCAGCAAACAGTTTCCTGCTGCCATTAATTAATTATGGATCGTTGATTTACTCCTTCTGTCCCTCACAGAAAATTTTCCGTAGGCTAAGGGCAACTTACCACAACATTATTCTGTTTGTCACAAGTCTCTCTAGAAGGACCCATCACTGCGATCTCTAAAAGGCAGCAAATTGGCTTTTGTTAGAGGATAGATTTTCTATAAAATTCTGACTTTCTTCCACAAGATTATCTGAGGCTGTTTGCCTAATAGTATTGTTTTCATTTTTCAGTGGCCTGTAAATGCAAGGACTACCAGACTTACATCAAGTTACTCTTTCTTAATTCCATTTTGCCACACTACCCAAGGACAACATTCCCTTTGCTGTAGGGTGTCAAACTCTTTATTAGCCTGCCACGGTATCCAGTGATAAGGGCACTCGCTATTGAGTGCAGACCAAAAGGGTGACTCAATACTGACGCCTTATCAGGGGCTACTGCATGCTCTGGGCGACTGCAGGTATAGCCACATCCTGTCGCTATAGATACACATGCAGGAGGTGAGTGTGGCGGAAGGAAGGAGGGTTTGTGTAGTGTGTTGCAGTGATGGACTGCTGAGCTGCCCCATGGTGTGGGGGCACAGCCCACATAAACATTAAAAAATGTAAGTCCTTGGCACCCTTTTTGCCATGGCAGGGGTGTACATCAGTGAAATAGATTTTCGCTGATGTACATTCACTGTAATGGCGATCACCTTGTGTGATCACCGTTATCACACAGAACTGCCTGCCACTACCTCTGGTTCAAAGTTCATCACTGACATTATTTAAAAACAATTAAAGGCATTACATTTTTGACAGATATGTATGCAAATGCTCCTGCCCCCTTGTTCGTACCACTGTTATTTGTTATCCATGAGCATGCTATTTATTCATATGTTTTGTTTGTCACTGGATGCTTCTGAAAATGGCCAATTTTGCTCACATACCTTTCAAGTATAGAAAATAAATGAAATTAAATTGAAGAATGTAATATTAAAGTCAGTTGTGGTTTTGATTCCTCAGATTTCTATGTGATAACGAGGATCCGCCAAATGGCGATCGCCATTAGGGGGAATCTACATTGCCGAAAATAAAAACGGTGATGTACATTCAAATCGAGGAAACTCCCCTCTACTATTTATGCAGAGGGCTTTGCCACCCACACCCCCTTACTGAAAATTACAAACTCCGGTTTGGGGTGCACGTTGGCAGGGGGAGAGCTGGGAAGAAGGAAAAAAAACAAAACACTAGCACAGTAAAGCACAAAATATTGTGCTCCTCCCCATCCCTAAACCCTGCACTCTCCCTACCAGAGCCAGCCACCCTAACCACCATGCCACACAGCCAGCTCAGTGGCTACCCATGTTGCCACCCATCACATACCTTCCGGATACCTTCCGTCCTCTATCGGCATCCTGCCACTCTTCCCTTCACCCTGCCCCTTCCTGGTCAGTACCCTTTCAGGGTTGCTGACCTTACAGGCATTGAGATTGAGTTGTTCTAGTCTGAGTCATTGAATCTCAGTCACCCTTTTAATGGAATACCATTCCTCAGCTGGTACTTTTACTGTTCTGGGGTGCATCTTATATGGGCTTGGTGTTTTTCCACATACTAAACCCTTAAGTCTGGTAATGCATAATAATAAATAGTATACTTTGCTCTCCTAGCCCATGATCCCCCCCTGCAAAATGTCCCCTTCTCTTATCCCTTCCACCTTTGCTTAAAACAGTGGCAAAGTTCTGGTTCAGTTCTTAAGCTGTTTGATTTAGGTCACCTGCCCCCCCTCCCACAACATTCTGTTGCATTTGACTAAATCCTCTATCCTTCATATTCTGACTCTTTACATACTGTACAGTACTCAAGTTTCTTTCTACTGACCCATTAGCCTCCCTTGATATCTTCTTGCACCTATACTGAAGTGGTCTGTACTGTATGTTGCTATCATCTCATATTCCTCTTTCCTCACTTTATACAGTATGCTGCCCATTTCTTGTTTCCTGAAATGTCTTCTTTGTCATCAACAAATTCCTCATCTACCTGTTTTGGTCCTTTTTCTCTTATTGTCTACTGGAATAAACTTATTTTGGGCATGCAATACATTCTTAACACCTTTTCCATGCTTTGTGTGTATTACAATTCCTAATCTCTGCTTCCCTCTCCACCTCCCTTGTAATCTTTCATCCTGCCACATCTAGCACTTGATATTGTCTTGAATATGGCAATAACTGGTTGTAACAGTGTCAGTTTAAAGAGAAATAACACCCCATTTGTTGGGTATTAATCATTTCAATATGGGACCTCATAAGCTTTAATAGGCAGTGCAACTCCCATGCCTCTTGGTGGCATCGCCATAAGCTCCAAATTAGTGTTGCTAGGATAGTATCTAAAAAATGCATGATACCATTGATATTACTGGAAATTGTGAATTTTGTATAAGATCAGTTACATCACTATCTGACATTATGGTATTCTACCTTGGATTCTGAATCAGATATTAAATTTCAAAGGTCCCCAGTGTTTGAGATATCTAGAATTTCAATTGTGCATGAAACAGGTGCAAACCCTCCTTCACCGGCCCTCAGTTGATTCCATGTAAGATCTGGGGGGGGGTGAGGATAGCAAGGGTGACTCCCAGTTATGTGGATGTTACAACCTGCAAGGAGCTTTCTTATAAACAGTTATGGCACTAGATGCCACCAACACTCCTTGAAAATCACTGAGACATAAACTAGTACAAAGTTAATGAAGTGATCACTGAACATCAAAGTGGTGAATCATTGGTGGTCTTTACTAGGCCGAAAAGGTAGGTGTTCATTTCAATATACACATACTATAATTGGTTTTACATTAAGACCAGGGACTCAGCATTCCATCATCGGATACCTCATTCATTATGGTACTTTATGAGGTCCACAATGTGTGTCCGCTTCAGGGTGTTGGCTGCCTAGCAGTGCTGACTCTTATGCCTGATCTTAAACATTAACTTGATAGAATGTTTTTTTTTCTGTTACCTCTAAGCACTGTCAAATTGTGTGTGGCTCTGGCATGAACCTGGGTAGCATTTACCTTTTGACTGGTGCTGAAATGCTACAAGAAAGGCCCCTTAATGTCAAGAATCATCACTGGTTTTGTAGAACCACCAAACTGCCACCCATATCATAGAACCTGACTAGATTCCTGACTTGCTAACCTAGACTCATAAGTGAACACGGACTGATTCCCCCCTCCCAACTAAACTCTTTTTAACATATGTGTCCTATATCCTTCCTCTTCCACTGCACAAAGAACAGTTGAGCCAAAGCACCCAGTGGTCTGATGGGCACGGCTAGTAACAAAGTAGCCTCTACTGGTAGGGACGAGGTTGTTACATAGGAAATGCCTGCTTGAATTTTCAGTCCATTCTGGCTGGCACATGTCTCAGTTTCTGTTATCTTGCATACCATGCAGGCAAATGTAATAACTGTCTGGCATGGACAAAATGGTGTTGTTCTCCAACAGGATCAAAACCTTTCATTAGATATCCAGAATCCCATATCAGTATCCAGTATCTGACATTATTGGATAGGAAACTGGCTAGCCATTGTAATATGGGCCTCTTTTATATGATTAGCACTAGGATCAGACATGAACTATCAGAGAAACTGTAAGTATGAGGTTTCATTTTACTCTGTAATTTAACCCATGTATCAAAAATGGTCAGTCAGAAAAAATGCTCTAATGATACCAAGACTGTAGATCACAGGATTTGTCAAAATATGTATTGATTGCTGCCATTAACTAGTAAAGTAGTAGCCAATGACAAGATGTGCTATATATCGAGATGCATTGGGAAATCCCTCACCTAACTGGAGTCATTTGTTAGTAATTCTATAGTCACCTACAGGTACATAGGCTGGGTACACCCTCCAAATGTGCCACTGAAAATTACAGCAACTTCACGTTAACTACCAAGCAAGCAACTGATAACAGCAGAGTACATTGGGAGCGTGTTTCAAAATTGCTAATTAAGTGCCTTACAGTTACTTTTGAGATACCTCTAATGGAATGCCTTTCCAGTTGACACACTCCTGCATTATTCCAGAAAAGCACCTTTAAAGTATGTTCCAAAAATGCTAATTAAGTACCTTGGAATTACTTTCAGTGTGCTTCAGTGGAGTACCATCATGGGTACTCCAGTGTTACTCTGATCAAGCATTATTACAGTGTGTTCCAAAAATGCTAATGAAGTATCTTGGAATTATTGTATACACTTTAAACTGGGTACATTTTGATGGACTCCTATGGTACTCTGCAAATGCACATAAAATGCTAATTAAGTACCTTCTTTGGAACATGTGCTTACAACTTCAGTTTTTCAGTCTAAAATATTCTCATAGTTGGGCACACTTGTAAATTTAAACTTCTGGAAGAGCCTGTGTACCACAAAGGGGTAAGCTGTTTACTCCTGTGCCCCTCCTCTTGTAGCCTCCATGCTCTCCCAGTGGACTACACTAGGCATACATGGTACTTAGGTCTTCACAGCACATGTTCTTGCCCTCATGCCAGTTTCTCCCCCCACCCCTGACCTGACCTGACTACTCTCACAGATCCGCAGGCAGAGAAGGACTAGGAAAGGGGATGGGGTGTACACTGTTTTTATTTAATGAGGGTGAGGGAGTCCTGGAAGCCACCACACAGGGGCATGCAAGTACCTTTTTTCAAATTTTCACTGGTGAGTACTTTTGTACCACAGATACTCAACTATTCATTACTCACTATTCATATTCAGTTCAAGCTGATACACCCCAGTCAACAGCATGATTGTAAATAGTGTTTCACCACATAATGACTGAGAATACTCTAGGTGAGATGCCACACTTAAATTTCAGAGGGGTCCATCTTCGTATAATTGTATAACTAGGAGCAGAAGTGCAATGGAGATCAAAATCACTTTCTCGGGTGACACAGTGAGTTAGAGGCTGTAGTGGGGCTTGAATGTGTATATCCTGCTTTATAGTTCTGAGTCATAGTATTATGATGGAAGGAGGGTCCAATTAAACACTATACTACACTGCCCCCATTTTGTAGAACATTTACTTACTGATGGTGGGGCTTTCTACAGAAGCCTCTGGCTACATTTATTTCTGCTCACTGAATGTCAGGAGTCTTCATCTTCATCAAACATTAAACAATTTCCCATAATACCCTGTGACTTAAATCCTGTATGTGTTAAGAAAACAAATGTAAATGTTATGTAGTGCAGGCAGTTTCAAAATTAAATTGAAGCTCATATCAGATCACATTTTTCTATCATGTTGTTAATAATTGTAACTCTGTACCAAAATGTATATGTGATGGTCAAGCAACAAAATGTTTTAAAACTAATTTTATTGTAGACATTTTTTTAATTAGTCTTATTTCTCCCCTGTGCCCTAGTAGCCCCCATCATGCCAGCCACCCAAGCCCCATCATCCCAACATCCCCCAGGACTTACTATCCCTCAAAGGCAGCATGGCCTGAGTCATCAGGTGCGGAGCGTAGGGGCAGCTGGAGTCATTCTGCAGCTGGCGCACAATTTTCTTTGTTCTCCCTCTAAAGTGTAACATGCATTGAAGCCAATGGCAGTGCAATGTATGCACTCATGTAATGCACACTTGGGATCTGCCCTTCCTCTTCACAACTTTGGCGATCTCGGCCTGCTGATCTCCAGCCACTGCTAGGGTCTGTCAAGTGCCGAACTCCGCATCACCACCCACCCTGAGATGAGTAGTCCAGCACAGCAGACACTCAATCCTCCTCCCTCTTGCTGACCCTCCAACTCCCAAACTCACCCTTGAACTTGGATCATCAGTGCCGTAAGTAGTAGTATTACCGCTGCAGTGGTGGGCTGGCTAACATTTAAGACCTGTGAAATATAATTGAACTGCATATTCACATGTGTAGATGTAGGTCCTGTCATCTATTTTTTGTGACATTTTCTACCCAGGTACATGTTTTGTAATTTGGTAGTTATTGCCCAAAGCCCTTCCATTTATTAAATAAAGAGTCTCTGTAGCTGCCCATGTAATCAGGAGCACCTGAAGAAAAGGTTTTATTTGTAAACAAAACCTGTATCATTTAATTCTGGCTTCTCCAAAAAAAAATAGCCTTTGCTTCTTGTGTGTCTGCCTAAAACTGTCAATTACAGTATTTTGTGGAGGAACAGCTAGAAGAGGGCTGATCCAAAAATAACTGCTTTTAACTATAGTCTTTCTGTTATTCTCTTAACATTTCATATGACTAGATGTGAATACAAATGCTAAAAATTTGGCTACCAGATTTTGACTAACTAGCCAACACCAGAATGCAAACTAATTTGGCCCACCCTGGCTAGAATGGACCCTCAAGTTACCAGAATGGATGCCCTAACCACAGGCATGATTGACCCATCATAATGGCCCCTGACCCACTGGAATGGATGCACTTACCAACCAGAAAAGGGTTATAACCCACCAGAATTCCCAGCAGATGGACACGTTTTCCAGTCCTGTGACCAGTCACATCTCCCCAGCCAACCAGCCTCTCTCACCTGGACCAACTTTCTAGGGCCTGGATTTGCCTCTCCATCCCAGCATCCCAGCAGCAGATCAGCCTTCCTGCCATCCCAAAAGCCAGTCTTTCACCCCCCTATCTGAACTTTCTCCCAGCACCTGGACCACACTTCCAGAACCTGTACTGACCTCATCATCTTAGCCAACCACTCTCCCTGCCACTAGACCACTGATCCAGCCCCCCAGATCACTCTTCGTTTCACAGCTGACCACCCTCCCTCCAACTGGGTGGCCATTTCTGTCCACAAACTAGCCTCTCACCCCCAGCTGACCTACATCCAAACACCTGGACCACATGATCAGCCCTGAGATGTGTGTGAAACAGCCTCACTATCTATTTTCTTAGTGTCCACCCACCAGGACCAGCCCTGGGTCCCACATACTAGCCTTCTATAACAATGTCTCACCTGTCTGCAGTGTCAACCCAGACCAGCCCTGTAACCACCAGACTTTTCTCTCCCACCTATTTGCCCCATTTTCTTCCACTCTGACCAGTCCTGGGACACCTAACTAGCATCCCTGCCTCATCTCCCTCTCTGCTTACCTGACCAGCAACTGGAACCCAGACCAGCCATTCCCACCTACATTCACCTCCTCCCCCAACATAACCAGCCCTTGGACTGGTGGGCTGGTTTATCTCACCTATGGTATGTCCCCTTGGTATCCCCACATGGACAGCCCTGAGATTACTGGAATGGCCTCCCATGTCTACATTTCTATTGTCTTCCCACTATGACCACCCTGGCAGCACTAGATCTGCCTTCACCACCTATGATCTCCATGTCTCTCTATCCGGATCAGCATTGTGATCCAAGGACTAGCTTTCTCTAGCAACATCTCCCCTTTTTGCCCACCTAGACTATCCCTGGGAACCCATACTGGCTGTCAAAACCTATGTCACCATGTTCCTTCATCCAGATAATCCCTTGGACCAACAGACTAGCCTTAAACATCTACGACTCCCCTGCCTGCCCACTAAGCCCTGCCCTGGGACCCCTGAACCAGTTTTTCCCACCTATGCCCCCATGTCCCTCCACCTGCACTAGCCCTGAGACCACTGTACTGGCCTCTCCCATTTAAGTCCCTCCTGTCCCCACAGACCAGCTTTGGAATCCCATACTGGTATTTTCCACCTACTGTGTGTCCTTCATTCTACCTACCAGAGCCAGTCCTGCAAGCCTTAGATGAGTATCTGACACCTGCCTCCACACTCATCACTCATGCTGTGCATCCCTTGAACTCCCAGGCAGGTGTCTGAAACTCACCTCTATGCTCTGCTTCTAGCAGGACCAGACAAGGGGCCCATGGATGGGTATTCAACACACACCTCTTTCCTTATTTTCTACTCAGACCAGCCATAGGACTCATATACAAGGGTCCCACACTCACCTCCACCCTCTTCTCCCACCAGGAGCACCCCCCAAGACAATGGAACTTGGGTCTGAAAGCTACTTGCACCCACTCTTCCCACTCATACCATCCTTAGGACCCACAGACAGTGCTCAGATACCCACATGTACCTTCATCTCCCACTCAGACTACCCTTACCACACCCTCATCTCCCAGTCATACCATTCCTAGAATCCCAGAAACAGGCTTCAATAGCCACGATACTCTGCCTCCCACAAACCAACAATAGGAACCCCCAGAGTCTATGTACCCATCTGAATCACCAAAGGGACCCATCAGACCAGGCTCCCCCAGCTATGGACCCCCACTTCCCCCACCTGGACTTCCCTGGGGACCTACACACTAGACTCCCCCACCTACATTGTAACGGGCATGAGTGCACCATTACAGTCAACCCACCCAAAACAGACTAAGTAGAGGGGCTTACCTGAGTGCTAGGGAACCAGAGGTAGGAGTTTCAGAAGGGATGCTGTCCACTGCACCTGTCCAAAAAAAATAGAAAGGGGGGGGTCACAAAGAATCTGTAGTGCTTATGGAGTTCAATAGGGTTGAATACAGGTTAGCCATAGAAGTATACTTATCTGATGGGGAAGGAGTCTGAGTCCTGTCAGACTTGCAAAACAAAAGAGAATAGGTTAGCTGGGGGAAAAAAACACTAGTGGAGCCCCTCACCATATTCTGAATACTACTTTTCTTCTTCATTTAGTATTGAATTACTATTTTTTTTAGTTATTTTAGCATAGTATCTCACTAGTAGTAAAGCAGTCTGCCCATGCATTGAAATATTTAAATTAGGTAAATATTTGAAGACTAACTTAGTAATAATAGTCAGGATTCATTTAGTATTCAGCTATTCTTTATGCAAATGCAGGCAGTACATTCTGAAGATCAAATGATGACTTCTGAATTGTACAACTGAATACCAATGAAGACCAGTGAATATTAGCTCAATATTTTCAATAGTAATAAAGTAGTATTAAATGTAGTATTCATATAGGACCCTATACACTATACCTATGTGCTGGATTTACACAGTACACAGGCAGTGCTGGGTACCGGCCCATGGGGTGGGGAGGGATACCTGGGGTGGGGCTTGACTACATGCCATGCACGATGGTGCATAGTGCCTCTTGAGGGGGTACAGGCTACACCTGCAGGTAACTTCATAGCTACTCACGCGGCACCCTCCAACTAGTGGATGGCACTTATGGGGCTTTCAGATGCCTCTTATTCTTCTGCTGCTGGCCCTCCTAATGTGTAGTGAGGGCTAAAGCCTACTGGATGGCACCTGCCCATAGTTCACAGGACCCCTAATGTACCATAGTACACGGTGTCCACTATGCCTGATCCACATTGTGCAGGGATCCAGTCTGCTGGCAGGGCTGGAAGCCAACTGGATGCCCACTGGTGTCTTTCACTCCTCCTGCATCCCACACCCTCTCTCTACACTCTCACGCACATGTGAGAGAGGGCAACAGGCAGGCTGATATACCATTTTATGGCACATAAAAAGATGATTGTGCAGCATCTTTAACCACCAAAATAAAAGCTTTTATAAATAAAAGAACTTACATTTGTTAACATTTAACTGATTTGAAGATTACACCAAATGGTGGATTCAGATGTTTCACTGTGTAGAACCACCTAAAATGAAAAAATATTATTGAAACTAGCAGGCACATAGCTTTATGACAAAATAAGTGATGAATAAGCTAAACGTTAAAATGCAGTTTTATTGGAAAAAAACTGCAATAAATTTACACTTTTCAAAACCCAGCTAAATCAATGCCTTCAGTAGTTCTTGGCCTGTCAGATATTACCAAATGAAACTGTGAACTTGAAGTTACATTTCTTTTCATACCGACTTCTAGGCCTCACAATACATGTGATATCCCAAAAAGTAATCCAGTGACATACCCTGTACTTAAGAGTGCATTTAATATTAAATGTTTCACATCTGTCTTACATCTTACCTTAAAAGAGAAATGTCAGCATTCCACAGTTAAACACCGGACCTATATTCCCAATTAGTTGAAACACAGTAGCTAAATATAGGATAAAGTATGGGGAGAAGTGTGGTACGAGAATTTAACACACACCCGAGTTGTTGGATGGCACATAAACCCCGAGGCCGAAGTTCTACACACTTCTCCCCATATTTTATTTTATATAATTGAAGGGATCCATTTTCTCGAAAAAAGTCACAGTTTACGGTTTTCTTGCTCTTCAACGTAACTGTTTCGCCTGCTGCTTGGAATCGGCTTAAGATTTTTTTTTAAACTTATAGCTGATGTGGGCTGCTGGAGGCTATCTGGGATGGAGGTAAGTGTTTTTTTCAGTGGCAGTTGAAGTGAGAGGGATAGTTTGGACAGTGTATATCTTTAGTTTCCTCGGTAGCTTTTGTTGTGGGCGGTCTTGATGAATGCCGTAACACCTACTCAGGTGTTACGGCATTTAACTCACGGTTTTTGCAATACAAGAAAACGGAGACCATTAATTATAATCTTTTTTTTTAATACCGTAGGCTGCTGAAATCTATAAATTTATCTGGTTGATCCTGTGATCCCCTCACCAACCATTACTGACCCAGAGTCCCAGCCCTCTGTTGACTTGACTAATGGGCTAAGCCATGGGGGATTCCTATCTGAGAGTATAGCTGCTGTAAAATATTAACACATAAGAAGCAAATGTTTAAGCTTCTAATGTTGGTACCAAATGACCAAGCTTTACTGATAGAAGTCCCATGGCTTAACCTGTCAGGCTCCATCACAGGAGGTGGTGCTAGTGTTGCAGGATAAGCTGAGAAACATACAGATTTTAGCAGCCTCGGGTATTTAAAAAAATTACAGCTAATGCATTTTAGCTAATTAGGACCTATGTGTCCCATGTTTTTAATTGTGGAATGCTGACAGTTCCCATTTAAAGCTGGCAATTAAATGGCTGCTCAACTCACTAACATTAAAATAGATGCTCCCCACCCACTACAGGTACTTGTCAGTAAGCACGTTATTGCTGGATATATCTGAAAGTAGCTTGTTCAAAGCAAACTTCACAGCCAAGAAAAATGGCCAATGTGGGCCTTAGTTTCTAACATAGAAAGTGAGGACAGATATAGACTAGTGTTATATGCCCACAATCGCTGACAAGGTATCTGTAAATATATGCAACCACCCTGTGGGTGGCTGTTATCCCCACCCTCACCTCTAATCACCATCAAGTATACAGCTCCTCTGGCCTACCCTGCCCCACCTCAGCTCCCATATCCCTGCTCAGGACAACCCAAGCTCCCCTGCCTTCATCCTGGACTGGCCTAGCCCATTCTGGCTCTCTTAGTTCTCATGGTCCTTCATCTGGACCACACCAGCTCTCCCTGTCCAAGGCTTACCCAACTCCTCCCAGCTCACATGGCTCTGCCCCTGGTTCATAGAAACATAGAAGTTGTCGGCAGATAAAGACCTTTTGGCCCATCCAGTCTGGCCAGTTTCCCTGCCTGATGTCCCACCTCCAACCTTGATCTGTCCCTGGTTGTCCCTACCCTTTGTGTTACTTTCAAGGTCCCCTTGTATCTGTCCCATGCATGCTTGAATCCCTCAACCTTTCTGACTGCCTACTCTGCTGGTGGGCTGTTCCAGGCTTCCACCACTCTCTCTGTGAAGAAGTATTTTCTCACTACCCTCTGAGTTCCCCCTTCAGTTTTATAGCGGTCCCCCTTGTCCTTGTGTCATCCTTTGTGGAGAAAATGCTGCCTTCCGGTGCTTATTTATGCCTGCTATGTACTTGAATGTTTCTGTCTTATCCTCCCTTTCCCCCTTTTTCTTCCAACAAGTACATACTGTATTTAGTGCTCTCAGTCTCTCCTCATAGGGCTTTTGATGCAGCCCCTGCACCTGGTTGCCCTCCTCTGTACTGCCTCCACTCTATCTATATCATTCCACAGTTGGGTCCTCCAGAGCTGGACACAGTACTCAAGGTATAATCTTACTAGTGTCCTGTACAGGAGTAATTACCTCCTTTTTCCTACTGGTGACACCCTCCCTATGCACCCCAGCATTCTCCTAACCTTTCTTACTGCCTTCTCACTCTGCCTGGTTACCTTCAGTCAATCAATCAATCAATCAGTCAATCAATCAATCAAATCTTTATTTATCCATGCGAACATCATTGAGCACAGCTCATTTGCGAGATGGACCTGGTTATTGCCAGATCAAAATACATTATATAAAAATTTACAGTCAACAGAGACAAATCACATCAACATGTGCAATAAATAAATATAAAGTATCTGTACAATGCAACAACAGAAATATACAGAAGCAGACATACAACAGCTCAGAGGCAACTATAGTATATATAAGTGGTACTTAGATAGCTTCAGGAAATATTGACAAGGGTGCAGGGTAAGCAACTGATCGAGAATGGTGAGGAAATGTAACATGTATGACATCTAGTCCTAGCCAAGGAGGCACAGCTAAGCTGAGGGTTGTAAATTCCCAGAAGACCAAGGCTGAGAACAGAGAGGAGGAGATGCATGGCGGGGCATGGTAGGTCATCAGAAATAATTACTCCCATGTCCCTTTCCTGTTCGGTGGTTTCCAGTACTTCCCCTGACAATTGGTACATAGTCCCCTGGTTTCTCTGCCCCAAGTGCATTTTTTTGTACTTTTAGCATTGAAATCCACCTGCCAAACCCCTGACCATTCTTTTAGCTCATGTACGGACTTAAAGTTCCCGGACTAACCATACGTGGTCATTAGGTAGCACGTCATAACGTCGACTGGTAGAAAAGTAGGCTGCTGGTTAACTAGGATCTGCAGCTTATCCGTTAGGTAGGGAATGGGCAGACTGGATGGGCCAGCGGTCTTATCTGCCGTCAAATTCTATGTTTCTATGGGCAAAATATCACCTGAGAATAAGTCGAACAGACAAAAGATTGCAAGACTGAATGTCACCCTCACAAAAGATCACTAGACTAAACAGTGTGGATAGTAATGCTGGGAGCACTCGAGTTTCTGTTAAAAGCAGGGAGTTTCTGATAAAAGCAGGGATCGGGTGAATTGGGAAATGTTGGGAGTGCTTGCAGTACAATACTTTATTTCTTGCTAGAGTTTCTGTTAAAAGCAGGGATAGAGCAAAAATGCTTGTTCCTTCACTTTATTCTTCAAAATGTTTACTTATGCTACATTGATTTCTATGACAGCAGCAATGTCATGTAGATATTGTTTTGGCTGTCTGTTTGAAATCCTGCAAATGGAGTGGAAGAGTTTATTTACTCTGCAGTATTTATTATTTTTGCGTGGAGGTTTCTGGCCCAGCTACAACTTCCTCCTTTGAATGGCAACTGCATGTTGTTCTTGCCTCAGTTTACGGGCAAGTTTAGCGCGGGTTGGGTGGCTGATGCTCACTGTTCTGGCAAATGCACAATACCATGTCTCTATGGCATTGTTGCTGCGAGGGAGGTCCTGCAGTACTCTGTCATACTGATTCCAAAACATAGAAACATAGAAACATAGAATTTGATGGCAGATAAGGACTGCTTGGCCCACCCAGTCTTCCCATTTACCTACCTAATGGATAAGCTGCAGATCCTAGTTAACCAGCAGCCTACTTCTTCCTACCCCAACCCCCTAGAATTGCCTTATGACTGTCCCATGCATGCTTGAATTCCACCACTGTTTTTGACTCCACAACTTCCTCCGGAAGGCCGTTCCATGCATCCAAAATCCTCTCTGTGAAAAAATACTTCCTTAAATTACCTCTGAGCCACCCCCCATCTTCAAATTGTGCCCCCTTGTTCCTGCACACCTCTTTTTTTGAAAGATGCTACCCTCTTGGACTTTGTTGATTCCCTTGAGGTACTTGAAAGTTTCTATCATGTCCTCCCTCTCCCTCCTTTCCTCGAGGCTATGCTATTAAGCTGCTTAAGTCTCTTCATATGTCTTCCGTTGCAGACCCTGCTCCATTTTAGTTGCCCTCCTCTGGACAGCTTCCATCCTGTCTATGTCTTTGTGAGTTGGGTCTCCAGAAGTGCACACAGTACTCCAGATGGGGTCTCACCAGCTGTCTGTACAGAGGGATAATAACTTCCTGTTTTCTACTGGTGATGCCTCTCTCTATGCATCCCAGTATCCCCCCAGCCTTTCTTGCTGCCCTCTCACATTGTTTGCCCACCTTTAGCTCATCTGATATGACTACCCCCAGGTCCCTTTCCATTTTTGTTGTTGTTAGTATCACCCCCCATTGTGTACTCTTCCCCTGTGTTTTTGTTTTCCAGGTGCATTACCTTGCACTTCTTAGCATTGAATCTAAGCTGCCATACATTTGACCATTCCTCTAACCTTGCCAAGTCCCTTCTCATCCTTTCCACCCCACCTTGTGTATCAACCCTGTTGCAGATCTTTGTGTCATCTGCAAAGAGACATATTTTCCTTCCAGTCCCTCTGCAATGGCAAACATAAAGACATTAGAGAGGACTGGTCTAACTACTGAACCCTCGGTACCCACTAGTAACCCCTTCTTCAGAGTGGACTCCATTTACTATTACTCTCTGTGTCCTATTCTCCAGCCAATTTTTTACCCAGGCTGTCATCTTGGGACCCACTCCCAGGCTGGCTAACTAGTATATTAATCTTTTGTGTGGGACTGTGTCAAATGCCTTGCTAAAGTCTAGGAAGGCCATGTCCACAGCCCCTCCCTGATCTAGTACTTTGATCACCCAGTCAAAGAAATCTATCAGATTCGTCTGGCATGACCTTCCCACTGTGAATCCATGCTGCCTTGGGTCATGTGCCCCTCTGGCCTCTAGATACTCAACAATTCTGTCCTTCAGAAGTGATTCCATCATTTTCCTATCACTGAGGTTAAACTAACAGGTCTGTAGTTTCCTGCTTCTGCCTTGTTCCCACTTTTGTGAAGGGGAATCACATCTGCCCTCCTCCAGTCCTCGGGTACCACCCCATCCTCCCATGATTTGTTAAAGACGGTAGTCAGTGGTGTCACTAGTTCTACCCTTAGTTCTTTTAGAATTCTGGGGTGAATCCCATCAGGCCCCATTGCTTTGTCCACCTTCAGTTTTAGAGTTCTTTCAGAACCCTTTCTTCTGTAAATGGGCTGGTATCAACTTCTGTATCCAGAGTGTTTCTACTGTTTGTTTTAGGTACCGCCCCTCTTCATTTGTAAATACTGAGCAAAATATTTGTTTAGTATCTCTGCCTTTCACAGTCACCCTCTGCCCACCTCTCTCCCCTTTATTAAGCCTCACTATCCTCCCTTGGTCTTCCTTCACTCCTGATGTACCTATAAAAGGTTTTATCCCCCTTCTTGACCGAGTTGGCTATCTTTTCCTCAGTTTGGTCCTTTGCTGTTCTGACTGCCTTCCCAGCTTCCTTTTGCTTTGACTGATACAGTTCTCTGTCCTGCTCCTTCTGTGATTCCTTGTACTTCCTGAATGCTTTCTTTTTCTCTTGAACCTTCACTGCCACTTCCTTTGAGAACCATAGTGATTTCTTACATCATTTTGTTTTGTTTATTTGTTTCACACAAAGGCTTGTTACCTCTGTGATGGCAGTTTTTATTATTCCCCATTGTTCTTCCACACCTCCTTCCTGCCCATTTGCTAGTGCATTCCTTAGGCATGCACCCATTTTAACAAAGTCAGCCCTCTAAAGTCCAGTACTTTTGCCTTTGTATGGCTTGACTCTATTGCTGTGTTTATTGTGAACCATACTGTTCGATGGTCACTAGTTCCCAGATGGCTACCACTTCACATCTGTGATCTCTCTCCATCTCCATTTGAGAGAACCAGGTCTAAGATTGCTCCCTCTCAAGTGGGTTCCAGTACTAGTTGTCTAAGGCATGCCTTGTAGGGCATCTAGAATAACCCTCTTTGAACTGGCTGCTGCAACTGCACTCCAGTTAACATCTGGCATATTCAGATCACCCATCAGCAATATCTCCCCTTTTCTGCCATTCTAAGTATACTTTCTATCATTTCCTTGTCCATTTCCTCCCCTGGGAAGGTTCTGTCTCCTAACCCTGTGCGGATTGTGGTGCCATTGCTGTCTCCAATTTACCCACAGTGCTTCTTCTCCTCCCTGTTTACCCTTTTGTTCTGTTGCTTTGATTCCTTCCCTTATGTAAAGCTACTCCTCCTCCTCCTCTTTTACCCTCCCTGTCCCTCCCGTAGATAGTGTATCCTGGTATGTTTACATCCCAGTCATGGTTTTATTGTGTACCATGTTTCTGTGACTGCCACAATATCCAGATGTTCCTCCTCCATCAAGACCACTAATTCAGGAGCTTGTTACTCAGACTATGGGATGGTACTCATTGCTCTCCATTTTTGATAGCTTTACCTTCTGTTGCAGCATCCCCACT
Source organism: Neoceratodus forsteri (assembly GCA_016271365.2). Classification (NCBI taxonomy): domain Eukaryota; kingdom Metazoa; phylum Chordata; order Ceratodontiformes; family Ceratodontidae; genus Neoceratodus; species Neoceratodus forsteri. The sequence goes on from CM057453.1 coordinate 85,890,867, forward strand.
GACATTTCTACCTGGGTCTTTTCTCATTTAGTACCCTGTTTTGTAGGGAGAGGCTGATTTTCCTGCTGCTTATCAGTGCCTCCCCTTGACTAGTTTAAAAGCTTGCCAATGAAGCATTTAAACTGATTGCTCAAAGACTTGTTCCCTTCCTGGACAGATGCAGACCATCCTGCCAGTATAGGCTGGTGTCCCTCCAGGTGGAACCCCAGTCCCCAATGAAGCCAAACCCCTGTGCTGCACACAATTTTTTCAACCATTCATTAAACTGCATGGTGCAAAGTACCCTCGCCTCACCCATGCCATTGACAGGCAGCACCTCTGAGAAGGATACTGTGTGCTACTTGTCTTAGGCCCCTCCCCAACTCTACAAAGTCCTCCTGCACTGCTCTAATCTCATGATAAGCCAAGTCATTTGTCCCTAGGTGGACAATGACGTCCAGCTCAAACTGCCGTGCAGCTGTTCTCATGATCCTGAGGATGCGCTTCCTGTCCCTCCAAGCCATGGCACCAGGCAGGCACCTTACTTCAGTTTTCCCTGCTCCCCCCAAGTTCTATCCCTTTAATAATTGAGTCCCCCACCAGGAGCTGCTTCCTTTCCCTGTGGTGTCCTCTGCCTCCTTCCTGTGGGCCTCCCTTGTGACAGTTGTCCTCAGCCCCCCTTAGTCTCCTCTGCGGGTACATCCATAGGGGAGCTATGCTCCCCCAGAATAGTGTATGGATTGTGGAGTGGAACAACTGACTGGGTGTGCCTCTGTTCCACCATCCTCACCCTCCCTGAGCCACTGTAAAACAATAGAAACATAGAAACATAGAATTTGATGGCAGATAAGGACCGCTTGGCCCACCTAGTCTGCCCATTTTCTACATAACAGATAAGCTGCAAATCTAGTTAACCAACAACGCTTCCTCCTACCCCCCAGGACTGCTTTATGCCTGTCCCATGCATTCTTGAAGTCCCCCACTGTTCTTGACTCCACAACCTCCTCAGGAGGCTGTTCCATGCATCCACAACCCTCTCAGTGAAAAATACTCCTCACATTACCTCTGAGCTGTCCCCTCTATCTTCAAATTGTGCCCCTTGTTCTTGCACATCTCTTTTCTGGAAGATGCTACCCTCTTGGACTTTGTTAATTCCTTGAGGTACTTGAAAGTTTCTATCATGTCCCTCTCTCCCTCCTTTCCTCTAGGGTATACATATTAAGCTCCTTTAGTCTTTCTTCATATGTCTCCTGGTGCAGACCCTGCACCATTTTGTTGCCTCCTCTGGACAGCTTCCTCTGCCTATGTCTTTGCGGAGATGGGTCTCCAGAACTGCACACAGTACTCAGATGGGGTCTCACCAACTGTCTGTACAGAGGATAACAACTTCCTGTTTTCTTCTTGGATGCCTCTTCCTATGATCCCAGTATCCCCTCTGCCTTCCTTACTGCCTTCTCATTGCTTGCCCACCTTTAGGTCATCTGATATAATTACCCCGGTCCCTTTCTATTTTTACTGTTGTCAGTATCTCACCCGCATTGTGTACACTTCCCTTGGGTTTTTGTTTCCCATGTGCATTACCTTGCACTTCTTTGCATTGAATCTGAGCTGCCATACATTTGACCATTCCTCCAACCTTGCCAAGTCCCTTCTCATCCTTTCCACTCCATCTTGTGTATCAACCCTGTTGCAGATCTTTGTGTCATCTGCGAAGAGACATACTTTTCCTTCCAGTTCCTCTGCAATGTCACTTATAAAGACATTAAAAAAGGACCGGTCCCAGTACTGAACCCTGCGGTACCCCACTAGTAACCCTCCTTTCTTCACTGTGTATTCCATTTACTACTACCCTTTGCGTCCTGTTGTCTAGCCAATTTTTTATCCAGGCTACCACCTTGGGACCCACTCCAAGGCTGGCTATCTTGTGAATTAATCTTTTGTGTGGGACTGTATCAAATGACTTGCTAAAATCTAGGTAGGCCATGTCCACAGCCCCTCCCTGGTCTACTACTTTGGTCACCCAGTCAAATAAATCTATTAGATTTGTCTTACACAACCTTCCCATCATGAATCCATGCTGCCTTGGGTCCTGTGCCCCACTGGCCTCTAGGTACTCAACAATTTTTTTCCTTCAGAAATGATTCCATCATTTTCCCTACCACTGAGGTCAACCTAACTGGTCTATAGTTTCCTGCCTCTGTCCTGCTCCCACTTTTGTGAAGAAGAATCACATCTGCCCTCCTCCAGTCCTCGGGTACCACCCCATCCTGCCATGATTTGTTAAAGAGAATAGTCAGCGGTGTCACTAGTTCTACCCTTAGTTCTTTTAGAATTCTTGGGTGAATCCCATCAGGCTCCATTGCTTTGTCCACCTTCAATTTTATCAGTTCTTTCAGAACCCTTTCTTCTGTAAATGGACTGGTATCGACCCCGTCTTGAGAGTTTTCTCTTGTTTGGTTTAGGTAACTCCCTCCTCTTCCTTTGTGAATACTGAGCAGAAATATTCGTTCAGTATCCCAGCTTTTCACTGTCACCCTCTACCCACATTCCCTCCCCTTTATTAAGCTTCAGTATCCCTCCTTTGGTCTTTCTTCGCTCCCTAATGTACCTATAAAAGGTCTTATTTCCCTTCTTAACAGAATAGAGCTATCCTTCCCTCGGTTTGGGCCTTTGCTATTCTGACTGCCTTCCCAGCCTCTTTCTGCTATAACTGATAAAGTTCTCTGTCCTGCTCCTTCTGTGTTTCCTTATATTTCCTGAATGCTGTCCTTTTCTCCTTAACCTTCCCTGCCTCCTCTTTTGAGAACCATAGCAGTTTTTTCCTTCGTTGTGTTTTATTGATTTGCTTTACACAAAGGCTTGTTGCCTCTGTGATGGCTGTTTTGATCACTCCCCATTGTTCCTCCACCCCTCCTTCTTGCCTGTTTGCTAGTGCTTTTCTGAGGCACTCTCTCATTTTCCCAAAGTCGGCCCTCCTAAAGTCCAGTACTCTTGCTTTTGTATGGCTTGATTGTATGGCTGTGTTTATCGTGAACCACACTGTTTGGTGGTCGCTTGTTCCCAGATTGCTACCCACTTCTAAATCTGAGATTCTTTCTCCATCCCCATTTGAGAGTACCAGGTCTAAGACTGCTCCCTCCTGAGTGGGTTCCAATACTAGCTGTCTGAGGCATGCCCCCTGTAGGGCATCAAGAATGACCCTGCTCTTGGATGTGCCTGCAGCAAAGGTGCTCCAGTTAACATCTGGCATATTCAGGTCCCCCATCAACAATATCTCCCCTTTTTCTGCCATTCTAAGAAAGCCTTCTATCATTTCCTTGTCCATTCCCTCCCCCTGAGATGGGGGTCTGTATACAACCCCATACGGTTGTGGTGCCATTTCCTGTCTCCAGGGTGACCCAAAGTGCCTCATCTGCTCCCTGTTTACTCTTTAGTTCTGTTGCTTTGATCTCTTCCTTTACATGAGAGCAACCCTCCTCCTCTTTTACCCTCCCTGTAGATTGTGTATCCTGGTATGTTGACATCCCAGTCATGGTTCTCTGTGTACCATGTTTCTGTGACTGCCACAATATCCAGGCAACCCTCTTCCATCAAGGCCACTAGTTCAGGGAGCTTGTTACACAGACTATGGGCATTGGTACTCATCACCCTCCACTTTTTGATAGCCTACCCCTTTTAGCCCCATTTCTGTCCTTACTGCCTTTGCCTTTTTTGCATTTAAATCTGTTCTGCTCCCTAATAACTTCTGTACCTTGGTGTTTACCTCACTAATCACCATGTTTTGTGGGGAGGCTCGGATTTCCCTGCCCTTTTCAGTGCCTCCCCTTAGCTAGTTTAAATGCGTCCAGTGAAGCATTTAAACCTCTCACCTAGATTCTGGTTCCCCCTGGACAGATGCAGCCCATCGCACCAGTATAGGTCTGCATCCTCCAGGTGGCTCCCAGTCCCAATGAAGCCAAACCCTGGGCTCCACACCAGTTTTCAACCACTCATTGAATTCACTGGTGAGAGATGCCTAACATCTCCCTTTCCATAGACAGGCAGCACCTCCGAGAAGGTTACCGTATGTGCTACTTGTCTAAGGCCCCTCCCAACTCTATAAACTCCTCTTGCACTGCTCTGATCCCATTCCTAGCCAGGTCATTTGTCCCTAGGTGGACAATGACATCCAACTCCCTCCCTTGTGCAGCTCCTTCCATGATCCTGAGGATTCGCTTCCTGTCCTCAAGCCGTGGCACAGGAGGCACTTACCTCCCTCTCCCTTCCTCCCAATTTCTACCCCCTAATGACTGGGTTCCCCACCAGGGTTGTTTCCTTCCCCTGTGGGGTCCCATGCCACCCTCCTGTGGGTCTCCTTTGTGAAGGTTCCCAGCATCCTCCTTGGTCTCCACTGCAGGTGCCTCCATAGAGGAACCACTATCCACCCGAAGAGCGAATGAATTGTGGAGAGGTACAGCTGGAGGGATGCAACTCTGTTCCACCACCCTCTCCCTCCTTGAGCCCACCCTGGTCCAGCCTCTCCTCTTTCTTGGCAACCTCTGAGGTAGTGGCATTGGCCCTGGTGGTCCCTGGGTGGGGGAGGAGGTTTCTGAATCCTAGCCAAGTCAGCCTGGAGACGGGCAACCTCCTGTCTCAGACCAGAGAGGTGCCTACAAATAGGGCAGCATCGCAGCCTCCAGAATGTCTCCCTGAACACTGCCGCCCCACAGCCATTGCACTGCACCACTCCTATCATGTCTTATTTTGTGTCCTCTCTACTGTTTCTCTGGATGCTTACTCTTTCCTCTCCTTAAAACTCTGACCCGTCCTGTTCTGGGACAGCAACTTCCTATTTTCTTCAGTAGCCTCCTTCTTCCTTGCTCAATATCAGACCACCAGCAGCTAGGGGGGGAGAGTGAGCAACTTTTTTTATTTTAGGATTGACAAAACCAGTGTTTCTCTATGATCCTTTCCTTCCTACTGCCAAACAGGAAGTTCCTGTTGACAGTCAAATCCAGTGGCTATAAAAGTAGAACTGGCTTTGGGTGGGTGGATGGAGGGGTGGGATGGAGGGCAATTAGTAAGAAAAAAGGCTAGCAACAGGAAGTCCAACTGCTGTGGTCCAACTGCTGTGCTTTCTTCGCAGCCTCTGAGGTAGTGGTGGTGGCTCTGGTGCTCCCTGGATGGGGGAGGTTCCCTTCTTACTGTCCAGTGTGGCCTGGGGAAGGTTCCCTTACTACTGTCAGTGTGGCCTGAAGACAGGCAACTTCCTCCCTCAGGGCAGAGAGTTGTCTGCAAATAGAGCAGCATCTCAGCCTCCAGAAAAACTCCCGGAAGACTGCTGCCCCACAGCCATTACATTGCACTACTCCCCACATGTTTATCTACTCTTTTTTTTCTTGTGTGTGTGTGATTGGTTTGTTATGTAGAAATATATATATTATACAATGTGTATGCTTATATTGTCAGTGCAGTGTGCTAGAGAGGATATGACAGTGATATGCCCTTGCACTCTTGAGAATGTCAGAACCCCAGGTATAAAGGAACTATTTCCAGGGGTGAGTGGGGTGAGGGGTAGGCAGGGGTTGGGCCTAAACTGTGCCCTCACAAAACAATCAGCTAAAAGCTCTGACCCACCACTGCGATGAGTGCCTTCCTGTCAGCAAGATGCCCTACACAACAATTTGACAGAGAAAATACCCTGCTAATCAAACAGAGAAAAATCCAGACATCCAAGTCAGACACAGGTCAACCTCCCCAGCCCCAAAACAGCCTGGTGGTTTGTGCTCTGAAAGCAGCCAGCCCCAACATAAGTCAGCTGTGCTTTAAACTCTTCCTGCACTGAAAATCTTAAGAATTGTAACAAAAGTAAAGCTAGATCCACCTCGCTCTGTTGCTTGAAAGACTGTCTTTTCCTGATAATTCTAAGTTCCTTATTTCACCTTTAAGTTAGACGTAGCCTCCACCTGCAGAATATCTGCTACAAACCAAAGACAATTGAATGGTTCACCTCCCTCTGTTGTGAGCACAACTTGCTTTCTTGCAAATCCTATGTTCAGTAGTGCAGCTTCCAGCCAGAGGTAGCTTCACCTGAAGAATATTAGCTGTTCTAAAAGGTATTGCAAAACATGGTTGCCTACAATTTTTCCTGTTTCTTGACAATCTGCCTATGTAACAGTCCTCAAAATAGTCTAGCAGGCACTCTAGATCAGCAAACTGTTCATCTTCCTAAAAGATTTCAAAATATTCTTCCACCCTCTGTGGTTTAACAAATGCCAGTCCCAGTATTCATCGCACTCTGTGTGCAAAGTCCTACCTACAGCATAAAACGCAGAAGTGAAAAGTGAAAAGTAAGTGATTGTAAAGTTAATTGTCACAAAACTTTAATGGGAATTTAGTTGTTGAGACAGGGTTTCATTAGACTGAGGCCAGTTGATGCTAAAGCAGCAGAGAAAGCTTGAGCATTGGCAACCTTATGACTGCGGGGTCGGTTGTGGATGAAACTGCAGAAATGTCACCAGTAAAGCTTGTGCATCAGCAGCCTTATGACTGCAACCTCATAATATGATGCCCACAATGGTTTCTCGAATTACCACAACATATTGTCCGTGGCAAAATATATTGCAGAAAATGTCCGTATGCCTTCTAGCTTCTGCAAATCTTTCCTCACTTTTTCACCCCTCTGGTGTGTCCACCCTGTTGCAGATTTTGTTTCATCTGTGAGCAGACAGATTTTTCCCTTATAGCCCCTCTGCAATGTCGCTGATAAAGACATTGAAGAGAACTAGATCAATACTGACCCCATGAGGCACCCACTAGTTACTCTACTTTCTCCTGGGTGGATCTTCATTCAGCCCAACCTCTGACTCCTGTTACCCAACCAACCAATTCGGACAAGATCCATCTTGGGACAATTGCTCATCAATGTTTTCATCAGGGATATCACAAAGAGATGAGTGGAAAGGTGTGTCTGTTTGCAGATGATACAAAAGTTCTGCAATAGAGTAGACACATACACAGGTGGTGGAGCAAATAAGAAGTGACCTACTCAAGCTAGAAAAGTGGTCAAGTAAGTGGCAGTTAAAATTCAATGTAAAAAATTGCAAAGTTATGCATCTGGGCAGGAGCAATCCAGGGACAGACTACTGTCTGAAGAGGGCTAACATTCACACAACAGGAGCAGGATCTTGGGTTTCTCATTTCAGATTAATTTGAAAGTAGGCAGTTGATGCAAAGAAGGCAGCATAAAAGACCAGCAGAATGTTATGATGCATAGGAAGAGCATCACAAGCAGAAGGAGGAGGTGATCCTGCTGACTTTGCTAAGTGCATGGGCGGCTCTTGCAGACCAGAAGTCCAAGTCCCATGGTGAAACTAAATTTACAAGGATACTACAGTTGAACTCTTGGAATAATTTTGGACATCTGCACATAATCACTAATTCCCTGAGTAAGGCTCTTATATATCAGGTGCAAATGCTAAGGCTGGAAAGTTTCTTTAAAGTAACATAAACATATTAATAGAAAAAAGAACCTCTATGCATTAACACACTGAGGCAAAGGTTACCAAAGGGCATTTGGCTGGAAGCCAAGTTTCAGAAAATCTGAAATCACACATGCCCACACAATGCAAAGCATCATTGGGCTGCATATAAAAATCACCGCAGAATGTTATGCTGGTTCAACTTTAAGCAAATTGCATGGTGCCGAAAGGCCTCTCATACAGTTTGCAAAGGGTGCTAACAGATGACATTAATAGCTCATTTTAAAATTGCCCTATACATAAAATAAATGGTGTGGGGTGCAGAGGATCAATATAGAAGTGCCCTCTCAGAGAACCCACTTTTTAAACATTTGTTTACCAGGATAGTCAAACTAAAAGCGTTTTCAGTTTCTCATAGGAGAACTGAAAAGGGCAACTGACTGTAATCTTCAGTTATGATGCAGTCAGTATTTAAAAAATTGCACTTTGAAGAGCATTGCAGATCTAGTTCTAATATTCGTTTAGTAATAATTTACTCTTAAACAAATAGTTTTTTGAATACTTCTTGGAATTTAGTATTCTTAGAGGTTGTATTATACTGTTCATGACTATAGATGATTAAAAATTACTATAATTAGTATTTAAAGATAAATTAATGACAGCTTTAATACTAAATTTAGTATTTGACTTTAGTGAGAAGCAAATAGGAAAGGAAGTGTGGTTTGGAAGGAGAGCTCAGCCAAATCCCTGTGCTCCTATGTAGCCAATATTGTATTTTGGAGCCAGGAGGGCTGGTGGAGACTCTTGTGAGGATAGCAGGCCTATGGGTAAATGAAAGAAAGGCATTGATGGTCTTGTGGGCTAGGAATGCCATGGTGGGCCACTAAGTGAAATGGTAGCCCCAGTGATCTAGTTGGCTAGTACCCTGTGGCTGTGCGCAATTCCCTTTTAAATAAAACTAGTACCCTTCCCTGGGGGTCTTATGGGGGATCCCTGAGCCATAGTGTTGTGTTGGGCATTATGTGGAATAGTGGCAGATGGAGGACAAGCTGGGGCTGCATCTGTAGCCAGATGCGTAGTGTGATCATACTAATGTGAAAGTGCCTGCAGGAACCTGTAACTCCCAGCCCATACAGACCACAGGCCACAGCCTACACTACAAGGGTGGGTGAGAGAGGGAAAGAAAAAGGAGCAAGTGAGAGGTGGAGAAGGCAATAACGGAGTCCTTCCCACCTTCCTGAACCGCCACCCATTGGCAGAGTTTGTTATGCCATAAGGGGCTGAAGAAACAGCAAGGAGAAGGCCATGGAATGGATGCACCTGCGACTGATTACAGCACTCCCAGCCAGTAGTGATGGGTGGCAGGAGCTTGCTTCCACGGCAATGTTGAAGCCAGGAAGGGAGTGGAGAGGTGGCAGGAGCCACCAGGAAGTAAAGCCACTCTCAAGGTAATAACAAAGCCAATGGCTGTTGTATGCCAGTGGTCTATTTGGTGTTGCAGCAGTCCCAGTGCTCGGTGGGTCCAGTAGTTGATCAGTAGTGGTGTGGGCTCTGTTTTGCCTCATTTATTGTTTTATAAAGAAAAAAAAAAGTAATTCTTGATCCCACGGCTGCGGCTGTGCCCACAAGTGGGGTAGAATTTTTTAAGAGAGATCATGTAGGGAGTAACATCAGGCATAGCAAGGCTCCAAATGAGAGGCCTCCACCCACCTGCCTACAGACAGCAAGGCAGCCAGCACACTTCCCAGTCTCGTCCTCCTCCTTCTATCTTCTCCCCGGGCTGTGGCAGTGAGTCAGCAGCAGTGCCATTTGGCTGGTGCTGTCCACCAAAAATGTACTATTTGTTTAAATAAAAAAAAATGTTTTCTCATGTCGAGGGTGCAATCAAGAACAGCTGCAGCCATCTGATGGGTCAGGGTAAGGCCCTGGAGCAAGGGACCACATGAGGGTGATATCATTTAAATTGATTAAAATCAGACTCAAGCAAGGGAGCCTAGGGCAGAGACCAGCTCCAACAAATTTACTAATTGTTGTTTAAATCTCTTCAGCCAGGAGCATGGGGTAGGGGTGGGCTGTGTTTAAATTAAGTGGCTCCCAAAGGTGGAGCCTTAGGGGCAGGCATGCCCTGAATTGTATAAAATAGTATTAAAATAAGGTAACTCTAGCCAACCACACAGACAAGGGCAGGTCAAAGCCCCAGGTTCAAGATAAGTTAGCCAGGTGGGCTACTGAACAAGGGCTAGTAAGCACTAAGCTTGATTTTTTTTCTAAATAAAAAATAGGTGAGTCAGTCAGGGCAAGGCAAGCCCCCCGTTAATGTTATAGCCAATATAGCCAATTGGGCTAGTAAATAAGAGCTGGCTAGCTGAAAACTTTTTTTTATTATTTAGAAATATCATTAGGTTGGCCGTTTATGGGAAGCAAGCCCCATGTCCTAAAGGGAGAATGCCCCAGGTTGATAAGGGTGGACAGCAGCCAAGTGGCCACCAGTAGCCAAGATAAGCCTAGTGCTTTCAGATTGTAAAATTCTGTTGATTTAAAGTGCACTAGGGTGTCACCTCCAGCCAGGACCAAGGGGAAGGGAGTGGACCAGTCAGTTAGCCACTCCAGCAGCATAGTTGCCATAGTCCTAGCCAAGGGCTAGTAACCTGAGTAACTGATCATAACCCCCTAGTCCAGGGAGGGACAGTTATTGTGGGATCCCTAGCATGTAGGATAGCCAGTTTACCCTCATCTAATAGGGTAATCCTCCTGTTCAGCTTTTTTAACCCAAGTAAATACCTGTGGAAGGGAGGGAGGATGTACCTCAGGGTCCCTACATTGCTAGGTACATACTGTAAACAGTACACACTCATTGACAGCTCAGTCAGTGGGCAACCGTGGTGAAGAGGGAGGCTATGCCAGTCACTGGCTCGGGTTGGAATGGAGGGAGTGGGGAGGTGGGGCAGTACCTGCTGGGGTAATGGGGTCTGCTAAACACCAGTGAATGGCTTTACTGTATTATACAGATTATTGGGGATAGGACAGGGGTCAGCTAGACACCAAAGAATGGTTTTATTGTATTATACAGGGGATTGGGGACAGGAAGGGGGTCCCTTTGATACCAGAAAATGGTTTTACTGCATTATGCAGGGGATCGGGTTGGGGGATACACTTGATGTCTGGATGCCAGGGAATGGTGTTATATTATTATACAGAGGATCCAAATGGGGAGGCGGGACCACTGAACACCAGGGACTAAGACATAACTCTTCGGGCATGGGTCTGGGGAGGGACTACTAGACACCAAGGAAAGATTTATGTTTAACAATGAGCTGGCAATCAGTGGGGTGGGGGCCACTAGCACCAGGAGAAGTTTATTTTTAGCATTGGGCAGGCAATTGGCAAGGGGTGGACCACTAGCACCAGCATTAGTTCTCTGGGACGTGGCAATTGGGGGGTGGCACCACACAATCCAGCCTCACTCCTCATGCAAATGAGCCCATAATGGGCATGCAAATGGCTCTTTAGTGTCTTGCATTCCCAATGGGCTCATTTGTAAGGGTCCATTTGAATATCAGAAATTTAGCATGGGCGCAAGCCATTGTGGCACCCTATTTTGGAAGCCATATCTGCCCAGTGCTAAGTGTCTTACTGTTAGGCCGACATGGCCCTATATTCAGCTGAATAACTCCGGTGTGCTATTCCAATGAATATAGCATTGTTGGGCACCTGGGCAAGCACAAGGCAAAGAGTAACATTTTGCACTGCACTTTATGCCTCTTTGAATATTGGGACCTGTGTCTGCAAGGATTTTTGGTATATTAATTTACCACAAGAATGCAAAGATAAATGTTAATGTACTAAATTCCATTTTAAAATGTATTACTACTATGTATAGAAACAGTATATGCTATTGAGAAAATGCTTTCAATACAGGATTACTGAATCTGAAATGCATCAAGCATGCACTTGATCATGCTGTGGTTTACTATTTTATCTTATATAAAGTTTTTAAATGCTATAAGCCATGAAGTCTTTTCTGAGGAAAATGATGATGTTAATGCCAGCCTTCTAAGTTTGTTTACCAGATTGCCTGACTAGCGCACCATCATGCTTATGCGCATTTCCAATGTTACAGAGACTTATGCATCTCTTATGGTTCACATTGAAATGAGGGAAAGTGAATTAAGTTTTAGTTGAAAGCTTATTTATTTTATTCTTGTATATACTGTACTCTTCTATTGGTGCACAGGACACCATAAAACTTATTTTTAATAATAAACCACAGAAATTTAAAAAATTCACTACTGTTCATGTATCTTTTTTAACAGTGAATGAGAAAACAGAGTAACAGAAAAACTAAACAGCCATAAAAATGCAAGATGAAGGTTCAGAATAATTAACTGCTTCATAAGATGGGTAATTTGAAGGGTATTTGAAGGTATATTGACAGCAGAAAATGAAGGATAAAGATAAAAAAATGGAAAATGAATGGCTGAATGGCATAAATACTGAGAAATGAAGGGACTTTGAGAATGAAACTGAAAATGTACACTTCTTTTTATGACTGTGGGCAGAGCCAACAGGAGTATTACATGTACAAAAGGAGTGATGTCATGTTTTCTGTCCGTGGAATTGACTGAAGGAGTAAATAGACTCTTTCACCTTACCCTCCACCAAGAAATGTTTTCCGCCCTCAAATAAATACGCTTTCATGTTAGTCAATGGTTGCAGGGTACTATTTTCTTTCTTAAATGGGTGGTACAAGAATTGGAACCTGAGTAGTGGGAGGCAGCATTGTTTTTTGGGGGGAAGTAAGATTCACCCCACCTCCACTCAAGAAGCTCCAAAAGGTGCATCCCACCTTTATTTTTATTCATGTGGGAGGGGCATGAGGTGAATCTATCATGCTGAAAGAAGAATCACATGTTTGGGATCTGGACCAAGGAACAGAACAAGTCTGCGGAGTACCTGCATTTTGTTAAGGACTAGGAGAACAGAAGATACTTAAAATGTCTTCAAACTGACTTAAAAACCCTTGGAACAAATGATTATCAGAGTCACCTGGTGTCTCAAAGGAAAGACTAAAGTGTCTAAAACTAAGGAAAATAGACAGCTTTCAGGTATTTCTTAAACATTTATATACTAAAAACAAAGTTCTGCTTTTGGGATTAACAATATTTGTTTACCATATTCTGTCTGTCTAGCTATCTATCTATCTATCTATCTATCTATCTATCTATCTATCTACATAGTTTGTCTTTTAGTAGTCTCAAAACCTTGAAAGCATTGGTGTTAGTAGCATTTAGAAATACATTTTTAATTGTCTTTAAGATAAATCATGCAGGTTCATGTTAGGGCACATTTTGGGGGAGGAGGTTCAAATTATTTTAATCATGGGCACAGTACTTGGTAAACACAGTCTGTGATGAAGTGCATTTTCTTTTAAGTTTGAGAAGTGGAGTTGACTTGCACAAATGGATAGTACAGACATCATAGAAAGCTATTAGAAGTAGAATGAGTTAAACACTTCCTGGAACTTTCTGCATAATAAGTTCCCCATGGCATCTCACAGCATTTGACATCAACATCCTAAGAGCAGTCAGTGTGCTACTTTGCAGGACATTGCATAGCAAGAGACCCAGCCTTGCTTTTTTCTAAATAATATACCAACTTCATTCTCAGGCAGCCAGTTCTGGGCTACTGTTCATACTCTACTACTTCTTAAAGGAAAACTACATGTTAAAATCAGGAATATATGTATTACTACCAGTTTTGAGTTCTCACTTCAACCCAGTGTTTTGTTTCTGCCTAGGCTGTGAAAGGAGTTTTTTTCTAATTTTCTCTGTTTTTTTATGACGTCTGGGGGCTGCCATTCAGGTTTGTTTTATTGCATATTCTCCAAGTTAGTCTTCACAGAGTACCCTTTGGTTTGATGTCTAATAGCCCCTACAGCAGGCCAGTGTCTTGTTACAGTGTCTTGCTTAGCTACAGCAGAGAAAGAACACTGCGGCCATGATTCACAGTGCTATACAATATACTATAGAAAGTTATACATTTAAACACATACACACACGCGCACACACACACACACACACACACACACACACACACCCCAAGCAGAACACAGCTGGATAAGGCACCAGTATTTTGGAAACTTGTCATACTTATCCAGAGTCTAGCAATGTGAATCCTGGCTGTGACTATAGGTGTTTACAACTGAATGATAATAACCACATTTGTTTCACTTGCAAATAGATAGGCATTTGTGTGACTAATTTCTGTTTGACTTACTGTAGGTTACACGTAGAATCTGAAAAATTCATAACATGCTGTATTGTGATTCAATGAACTGATAAATGGGGATTTTGGTTTCTTTTACAAATTCATTTTTCTAGACCATGGATATACTAAAACAAAAATTTCTCTATAGAATGTTTTTAAATAAAGAGTTTAACTCACAACAGCAGAAGAAGCATGTTGGCATTAAAATATTAGTGGCGTGGATGTAGAGGCACCAGTATTTAAGCATGACTTTCATAGATGATTAATTGTGATTGGGGGATGAGAGAGGGAGTGAGTCTTGATGTATTTACCATAATGGTTTTCTGAAACATCAGTCTTCAATGGGTTAGACTCTGCAGCCATCTGTACAGTATATCACTAAGCCACATGCAGTGTGGTATGGGTAAAACCCAGATCACCAGACCAGGACCAGTGCTATAAAATCTGCACTGGACACAGCTTGTACAAATATTGCTGATCAAGTGGATCAAAGAAATACATGCAAATAAATAAATACTCAGCTTCACCTTGTGCTTCAACTCACACCAGGAGTGAAGTTATTACATGATAACACACACCCAGTCATGGCTTAGTGCTTAAATATGCCCTTTCTCAATGTGCTGTACTTTGAATCAGTTAGTGTATGCAACAGCCTTCATGTGAACACTCTGGGCTTCTCTTTGACTCTTGATGTCTATTTGCTTTCACTATTGTATATTGTTTGATCTGCTTTGGTCTTCTTGATGTGGTGCCTGTGTACCTAAACTATGTAATCTGTTTATATACTGCTACCCATGTATCTCCAGTGAACGATTTTTATAACTGTCTGCTCTCTGAGCCATTGTTTTTTTTTACTTGTTAAGTGTGCTGTCTTTGTATTAGTTTCAATGAGGTGCATTTGTAAATGAGTATCTGACTCAAAGGTTTGTAAATCTGATATTTTTTAAATAAATAAATAAATGTTTATGTTTAAGCCCATGAAATGCCCGTATCTAGTTAATGCATTCACAGTCGTAGTGGCTGTGCCAGAGCTTATTCTGTATGGGATGACAACAACACAAGGGGCGGTAACTGAAGAGAGTAATGATGACTGAAGTCTGGGGTGATGGGGCTGAGTGGCCACCTGAAGCAGATAGAGGACTGGCAGAGAGAAAAAATCCAGACTGAAAATAAGAGGAAATGGATGTAAGAGCACTGTTTTGATGTAAACATACTTATTATTAAAGAATATAATACAGAAACATTAATTTTATGGACAAATAAAGTCTAATTTAATTCTGATTCTGCAGTCATCATTTCTCTCTTCAGTTTATTTTTTTTTAATAAAAGGAAATGAGGGGGCCAGGGTAACTGGGAGGGCTTTATTCAATTACGGCTGGTGATTGGCCTGAGGGGGCACTAGACATCAGGGAGAATAATTTGAGCTGGTGAGCAGCCAGGGAAGGGACCACTAGACACCAGGGGTGTGGGTTTCATTTTTTTTTTCAGAAAAGGACATGAGGGCAGGGTATCTCGGGGGGGGGCTTTATTCAATTATGCCAAGTGATCAGCTGGCAGGTGACCACTAGACACCAGGGAGAATAATTTGGGCCAGTGAGTGGCCAGAGGGGGCCGAGGGACCTCTAGGCACCAGGGAGATTTTTACTTCATAGTTAGAATGGGATATCAGGGTGGGTAAAAGATGGGACATTTAGCTTTTCTGTGATTTCAACACAGATTAATGATACGCTTAATTTAAAACATTGAATCCTGAGTCAAGTAACTCTTTATGTTTAGAAAATGAGGATTCTGTATGAGAGAACATGGAGAGCAGAAAGCTAAAAAATAAAGGTAATTGCAAGGGGCTACATAATGAAATTGAAAAAGGTGGCACTTTGATAAGAAACTTATGGAGATGGTAGTTTATAATCAATTCACATCTGGAATGTGGAGATTTTTAACAACAAAAATCAACTTCTGAATATAGGAACTCTTAAAATGGATAAATTTTAGTAAAGACCCAAACTAATTACAATATTTTAAGAGAGAATAACCAGAATGAATGATGTGAGATATATATTCAAAACTTCTTCAGTGGGTACTAGCATATCCCTGTGCCTCTACCTACCTGAGCCATGAGCATAGGTGCACAGGCAGCAGGGGATCGGGTGGGGTGAGGGCATGCATCTAGGATTGTGGATGCATGTAAGTCACCCCAAGTGCATAGTGGGACCTCTGTGTGCCACCACTACTAGCATCCATCCATAGGTGTACAAGGTCATTGATGATTGTGTTCTTAGTCTGTTTCACTTCTTAATGTTTAGTACAGAAATTGTACAATAGGACTATTAGTACTGTATATGAAAATACATTTTTATATACAAACACAAACACTTTGAGTATAACAAATACCATTAATGCATTTAGTCCTCCATCCTGCTGTCCCGGCTCTTTACTGAATATCCAGAAACCGATTCCATAAAAGAAGGTTTTCGTCACCCCTCTAGTAATTTTTCCCCTTTCAAGTAAAGTGGGGGGCCCTTTCAAATGAAAGGGTAGTCATTTTAAACTAAAATGCAGTTTGACAGTGTTTTAAACACAAATTTAAATGTTGTTTCATCCAAAATTGCCTTTTGTAATTAAAAAAAAATGTTTTATCACGATAGCACTACAGCGTGCCAATGATTACAATCAATGTAACTGAATAGATCACCAGTATTTTGGCATTACACACACCAATATGCCACTGTGTCAGTCAAATCACAGTTTCCTGCTTTACCTTTCTATGTGCATTAAAGAAACTGTATATACTTGATTCACATGCAAAATTCATTTTGCAGGCAACTGTTCCATGACAATCATTCTTCGGCAGTTGCAAAGCATGTCATTTAAGAAAGCAGAAGAAGAAACTCAAGGGTAAAATTGTAGAGAGACTTCCAAATAACAGAACACAAGGAAAAAAATATGCTTCAGGCCTGGCCCTTCATTAAAGATCCTGACCCTTAATTTCAGAGGCAATCTAAGATGAAGGACCCTTGCAGTCTCAAAATCCAGTTTTCATTTCTTTATTTTTTTTTGCTTACAGTACTACACTTGTCAAGCTCTCAACAAATCAACCTTATTCTCCTTTCCTCATTTCATGTTGTATCAAGTCTTGTACTTTGTTGAATTATATGCAGCTTACCCTGCTTAGCAGAATTCATGTGATTTAACCCACAGATAGCTGAACCATTAACCACTGGCTCATAATGATAACATCATCACACATCCACTAAACCTTGCCTTGTGAAGTAGTTTTTAGTAGAGAATATTATCACTTCTCATACAATGGTTCCTTCTGTGGTTTGAAATATGTTATCCAAATGCCAAGAGTAAGAAGTGCTTTCACAGTTCAATTTATTACTATTGTCCCAACAAACTGAGGTATGCTACCTGGTCTGTTAAATCTATTTTTCTCACTACAGCCATATACTGTACATTAAAGGACTAAGTTAGTTACAATGAAATCATTTCACACTGTCATATCCATCTCTACCATTTTTAGCTTTTTCACCAAAGCAATCTGTTCTGTGTACAGGGCTCAAGGAGCCAATTTATATCTTAAATCATACATGTATAGTACATCTGCCTATTTTCCATATCTTTATAGAAACCCTAATTCAAAAGTTAAAACATAATATTATACCAGTCTGCCCAGAAATAACCCAACAGGAGACTTCTGACACTAACACACACTATTTTCAGTAGTCAAATAAATCTTTACTTTGTCAAGTTACAGTATGCTTACTCAAGGCCTGGTATTAGGTCTTCACTAGGGCTGTGCAAAATTTGAATTCCACTGGCGGAATTTTGGCAAACATGGGAATTTCACTTCTGTGAAATTCCACAAGTAATTTCATCTAGGTTCATGGAATTTTGCCATTGAACAGTGGATTGTTTATATATGGCATATTTAAATTGTAGAATATATTTCCACGGAACTGATCCAAACTGCGGAACTGTGTTACCTGGGAATGTGTCTCACTTTCCACAAATTATTTTGCAGCAACATTCCACAGTTCTATGTAGTAATTAAAATCTACAGTTACATTTTCCTGCCATTTACGTCTGACTCTGGCATCTTATGAATTCGCCCTTGTCTGTCCCATTGTGTGTAATAATTCCGCCATTTGCAAACAATAATGGCAGTGTAAACTGTGAATTTTCTGTGAACAGCAAATTACAAATTTGTGGTTTAATATACATGTAACTCGCCATTTGTAACCATGACTGTGATTGAGAGATTGAATATTTGTTGTTTGCAGGAGGTTAAACAGTCAGTAGTGTTCTGTCATTTTGCTGGATAACTTTTCAGCAGTATTTTATGGGTGGAAAAATGTCATCTATAGGAAGAGGGTTGGCAGAGGATCAGGAAGAACATGCTGGTCAGCAGTAGTGATGCAGCGAATTTAAATTTCTCCCTCGGAGTGTTGGCGAAGTGGGTAAATTTGCATTGTGGACACTAGGAAATTTTCCTGCAGAAGCCGGAATTTCACTTAGTCAAAATTTCACCTTCCGCGGTGAAATTTTGCCTTCCCTCCACAGGTGAAATTTCACTCTAGACTACGGTATAAGTTAAATAAGTAGATCCCTGGTCGCTAGCGGTCCCTCCCCCCACCTGTTCCACATCACAGAAAAATCCCTGGTGGCTAGTGGTCCCTCCCCCCACAAGCCCCATATTATAATTGTCATTAAATTATCTATGGTGGCTAGTGGTCCCTCCCCTCCACCCGGTAATAACCCACCCTGCCACCCACCATGGAAATGTACAGTAACCCCCACCCTCATCCCTCCATATTTCCTCCTACCTTTAGTCCTTATCCTGTAAAAAAACAATCTCAGGTGGTCTAGTGGGGTAAGGGTTTTTGTAAATGTTGAATCCCCTCCTGAGTCCTGAAGTCCGATCCCAACCCATACATCCCTGGTGATCTAGTGCCCCCACCCAGCCTCCCCAGCAGCCAGATGTCCCCACCACAGCCCGTTCCCACCCATCCTCAATCCTGGCGGTGGCGGTCAGCAGACTGGCACAGCCCTCCATGTTCCTCCATGACTGGCCAGCCTGCTGGGCTGTCAATGAAGTTCATTCATTGACGGCACGATCGCCAGGCCAGCCACTTGGAAGGACGAAGGAAGAACTGTGCTGGTACCTGCCAACCTGCCGGGATTGAGATGAAGAAAGGCAATGGCGGAACATCTGATAACGGAGAACTGAAGTGAAACACCAAATCTGAGTCTATGGTGAGATCGGGGTTTCAGGCCGCATGGGAAAGGGTTTAACATTGACAAAGCCTGGAACTCCTGAAAATTTTTACAAGACTAGAGACTAAAGATAAGGAGACTCGGATCATGAGTGGGGGGTACTGTACATTCCACAGTGGGTGGTGAGGTGGATTATTACGGGTGGAAGGAAGGACTAGCCACCATGAATAATTAGTGACAATTACATGTGGGGAAGAGACGCTAACCACCAGAGATTTTATAAGATAAGGAATAAAGGTCAGAGGAGATATGGAGGGATGCGGGTGGAGGGGTTACTGTACATTTCCGTCGTGGGGTGGGTTATTACCGGGTGTAGGGAAGGGACATAGCCAACATGGATAATTTAATGACAATTACTTGTGGGACAGGTGGGGAAGGGACCGCTAGCCACCAGGGATTTTTCTGTGATGTGGGGCAGGTTGGGGGAGAGACTGCTAGCCACGAGGGATCTACTAATTTAACTTATACCATAGTTAAAGTGAAATTTTGCCCATGGATGGCAGGTGAAATGTCACAGTGGAAGGTGAAATTTTGTCTCAGAAGGTAAAATTTCACCATTCCGCCTGGTGAAATTCTGCCACTCCGCCAGGTGAAATTTCACATTTTGCTATGTGAAATAGGCAGAATTTCACAGATTTCTCCGCGAAGCAAATTCTGCCCACTTTACCCACCTCTAGTCAGCACCCACTGCAGGAGCAGCTGGAGCAAGTGTAACAGCAGGTTGAGCACCAGCAGGAGGAGCACCAGCAGGCTGAACAGCAGTAGCCCAATGCTGTAGAGCAAGAGGAGCAGCATGCCAGCAGCTCCCACTGCAAGCTTGCCCCTCCTTCTGCAGCAAGGATGTCACCCTCCTGGCTAAAGAGGTCACCAAACATGCAAAATCATTGTTTGGCCCTGAAATACTCCCATTTAAGCAAATAGAGGAACTGTGGTGGCAGATAAAGTCAGTCATGGATGGGCAGCAGGAAAGCATCCCTTGTAGTGTCAAGCAGTTAAAACTAAATGGGATGACCTCCAGCGCCAGGTGCCGGAAGTGGTTGAGATACTTGGTGGGGCATGGACCATATGTGAGGGAGTACCCAAGCAAGGAGAGAGGGCGGAGGGTCACAGCACCATTGAGTATTCTAATTTCATTAATTACGATTCACAATCCTGAGCCATATAAATGTTACAAACAGAGGATATACAATGGCCTGTGTTCAACCATGACATTTACCTGTATTTTCATGAGTGAGTGGGCGGGACTCATGAGTGACTAATGAAAGTCTTGCCACCTCACGAATGGGAATTATAAAAATGGTCTCAGAAATGCTGCAGTCTGATTGACTGTTAGAATTCCAACAGACATACATTAATCCCTGTTACACTGTCATGTGCAGCCCAATCACATTGGCCCATGGAGTCTTCCTGTCAGCATTCCATCTCATTGCACTGCTGAATGATTGGAATGATGTATTCTAATTTTGAACCAACATTTTCAAACTGTTTGTGGAAGAACTATTTTATTAAAAATCTCTCTCTAAATGATGGAAACATTAAAGAAATTATACTTTTAACACTTTTATTTTGGAATAATTTTGTATAATAGCAATAAAGCACTCCCAGGAGTTAGATTAGCAGTCAATTAATCTAACCCCTGGTCATGCGTTATTGCTTATGTAACCCCTCACCCCTGCCTTTTTAGCAAAATGAGAGGTGGCATGCTGTTGAAGCTGACAGCAGTACCTGGTGGGGACTGGGTTCGGGGAGGATGAGGTTACTCAGCACAGGGGACCTAGGTTTGGCTACTCTGCACAGGGGCACCCAATTAAATCCAAACACAGGAAGCAATAACTGTAATGTCCAGAACCAGGAATGGGATTCTTCAGTGTGGTTTTTATTCACATCCAAGCTGAACAAACAAAGCATAGACGGACCCCCACGGGGCTACATTCCTGGTAATGCAGATTAGAGACTACAGAACACTTTATCATTATTTCCAGCCCTCAGGCTCTAAACCCACCAGGCACACAGCCCAGACTTGCATGCAGCTTTAGGACACAGGTTGTTCGACGTACATAATTACTTGCTTCCCCACTGGCCCGGCTCCCCAATCGCCACTTGATCCACGGTCCATTTGAGGATTGAACCAATTATCCTGCTGTGGCTCCCCAAACCACACTAGAGTCTTTGACTCCTAGAGAGAATTTTCCTTACAATTCCATGTCTGGGTACTTCCCTCATCACTGGCCAAGTGCCTGAGGTAAAGTAGAAATCCACAGAAGAAATCCGTAGAGGTGGACCTGGTCACTAAAGATGGGGGGCTACCCACCTCCAGCTCCCACAGCCCATACCTGGCCATTTCTCTGGAAACTGAACAATTCCTTTACTGAAAACTTTCAAATGTAGATTATGGGCAGACGTCTGTCACATCTCCTCTGCATATCATTTGCATCCCAACAAGCTCTGGACTTGAACCTACTTTTACTTTGCTTAGCCCATTACTCTAGGCTTCCCAATATTTAGTAGTTCAATCCCCACATTGTCACACAAGTCACAGGGTGAAAAACATAGGCCCTTTTAGCAAGAGCAGACACTTACCCTCACGTTGCAGGTGCCCCACAGGTGACTCACAAATCTTCTTGTTCTCCCAAATAAACTCTGGAATAAACAGGCAGCTTTTTCCTTCAGAAGCAGAACTAGGGGGTTGCCCAGGAATCTGCAGGAACATTTCTGCCCCCTGAAGGGAGGGGCACTGAGACAGCAAAAGCGGTCTCCACCACTTCAATTATCTTCTGTGTCTCTTTAAGGTGGAGACACACACCCTATTAAACCAAAAGTAGCCCTCTGTCAGGGCTGAGGCTCCTAGAGCCTTCACTGAGCTGCTTTCTCAGCAAGCTCCCAACTTCACCCCACACTGAACTGACTCACACTGACTGACTTCAAAACCTCCCAATGTTCTAACTAACTCCCTTGCTGCAGATTCCAATGTGGCTCATGCAGCTGTGATAGTTCTATTGGTGATGTCATCCCTCAGTCTCAGCTGAGACTGAGAACAAGTGAGACAGTGTGAAACCCCATTTAACTGGAGTTTCTAGCTGCCTTCCCTGCCTATCCCACTAGGTCTTACTGGATTCTAGTAACGGGTAACAAGGGGTTACACTAATTAGTGCCATATTTGATTCCTGGCCATTGTATGTTTTTCTATGTATGGCAGACTTGTCTGCGTTCTGTGTGACAAGTGAGTGCATTTTCACTGTGGGCTAGGCAGAATGGGCTGTCAGTAAAGCTGATTTTGATCGTTGATGTATGCAAGTGAAAAATAAACGGTGTTATTTATTTACCAATTTTGTGAATAACACTGTTTATCTTTCACTTGTGTCATAATCTTTTGAAAATAATGAATACATTTAAGTAGTGTAATCTCTATATACATCCCTACATAGGAGGCACTATAATGCTGTGGTTTAGGGCAGTGTACAGCAAACCTGGTGACCTGGGTTTGAATCCCACTGCCCCCACTTGCATAGTGTGTAACTTTGAGCAAGTCACTTAACTGTCTTGTTTTCCTAGGTCACACTTGGAAAAAAACTTTGGCTTAGTGTGTCTTTCCTCTTGAAGAAATAATTTCTCCCAACCCCCCTTCCCACTTAATACATTGCATGCAAAATATTGTCTGAAACTCTCGTCATGCCTTCATCTGTGATATGACCTGAAATTGAATATGTTCAACTAAATAAAATTAAGTAACATACAAGTGGGTGTGTGGTACTGCTGAATTACTGCATGTCCCTGGCAAGTTGTGATGAAGGAACCACAGTCAAGTGCCTGCAACCACCTGTGAAGTGAGATAATTTAAGGCATTACTGCACACCCTGTACTGTGTCACTGTGCTTAAAACAAAAGAAACAAAATGCTAAAAATTGAGCTGTGTGCCAGTCGATACTTGAAATTAATGCACAATAATGAGACCAGTTTTGACCAAACAGATTGCTTGTTTGATGCAAGTAATTGTATAATATTTTTTCGGACACTGTCACACTGCAATTGTATGTGGGTGTGCGGGTAAGTGAATGCATGATGGCATGTGGCTACAACCTCTCTTTTAATGGTTATGTGTTGTTACCGGTGAGTTATGTAAGCAATAAGGCACGATGGGGCATTGGTGCTACCAGGTTTACCCCATGGACATGAGTATAGTCAGGTACATGGTGAGGCCACCATCTGCATTAAGAAGTCCTTCCTGACCTCCCTTCTAAATCTTCCTCCACTCCAGCTTAAAATTTAGGTCACTCACATTATGTGTCCATTGATTGCTGGATGGACATGTACTGGTTGTCCCCTCCCATAATATGTTTCCAAAAAAGTGCCTAACCTCTCTTTATGAGGTTATGTATGTGCTGATCCTCAGATATGTTTTTCACATTGTCCCTTGTCCTGCATTGGATTATTATTTTACTTGACATGATGATTATTCTGGATTTTTATGAGTGTTTTTAAACTCTTAATGTTATTAATGATCAACAAGTTTGGAAAGAACACAAGTGAATACTGCCCTGAGTGAGGATGTACTGTACAAGAGTCAAGCAGCAGTACAACTGTAGAGGGCAGAGTGTTGACTGTGTCTGGTAAGTACATAGTTATAAGCAAACATAGAAATATAGAAACATAGACCATGAATGCGAGAAAAGATCAGAGGTCCTCCCAGTCTGGTCATATTCCTATAATCTGTGGAAACTATTGTTACTCCAGGGTACTAAGTAACCCTCCCATCCTATCCCCATTCTCTTTCCTTGTCTTGTCACCCTAGGTGACCAGTACTCTCATTACATACCATGTCTGTCTGAATCCCCTGACTGTGTTTTGACCAACCACAGGTGCCAGCAGACTATCCAATGTTCCTCCACTTTTTTTGTAAAGAAATTCTTAGTTATGTCTCTCCTGAAACTCCTGCCTGTTAATTTCCATTCATTAGCACTTTAGCTCCAGTTGGTATTCAGGGTAAATAATTCAACACAGTTTACCTTGTTAATTCTTTTAAGGAATTTGATGGTGTCTATCATATTTCCCCCTCTCCCATCTGGTTTCCAGTGAATACATATTTATTGGCTTGAGAATGCACAGTCCCATAATGAAGCAAGAAGCCACCTGCACAGTACCTTCAGAATATAGAACTGCAACACTTGTGTATTGCAGTTACTGCACTTTTTGAGAATGAATGTTTTCTGAGTTTAAACTGAAAGTGCAAATTTAAATTAAAACATTAGCAGTACAAGAGGCAAATTAATTTTGTCAGACAAGCTGTTTACAATAGTTGCTATGCATATTGAATGATGGATGACTTTGTTTTATGAGACCAAGGTCCAAAGTAGCAAAGATAGTTATGATTCAGTACATCAAATTACGGCAACTGTAACAAGACAAATATGGCCCAAAATGAAAATCAGGTGACAAGAACACATGATACACATTATCTGACACCTATATTTCTGTAACTGAACTTTATTTTCATTAATGTTTCTGCAATGTGGTTTATCGACATTCGAAAGCACCATTGTGCTGTGCACATTGAGTTTCGGCGCGCCATGATCTGTTCTTGGCACTGCAATATCAAAGACTGCATTTTTGTTGCTTTTCTTTATACACTTTTTATAATCAATTCACTTGTGTTTCCAAATTGCTTGGATTATCATGATAACCACTGGGAAATAATTAAAAGTAAGATTTGCATTGGTAGGCACCTATTCTTTTTTCCATTTCGTAACTGTGTCCTGACTTTGGGGAGGTTATTACTAGTGCATCAAAAGGATATATGAAATGGGCAATGACATCCCTGCATCCTGACTGGCTGATATTGGGTTCTTCTATACATGACAGAAAGACATCACAGCTCCCTCACAACCAGGGTAACTCACAAAATTCATAACCTACTTACTCTTTCATTTCCATCACAAACCAGGCTGAAACCTTTACTCATATATAAATAACAAAAATTATGCCCTAAAAAATCAAAGTCCATAAAATTAAAGTACATAAATAATTAAGTAGTATCACACTCCATGGACATTGGTGGTAATAGGTTTCAACCATGGTCAGGGGACATAAGGCAATTGGCTTTGTCTCATGCCTTAATATTCCCCTGACCATGTTGTCAACCTAGTACCACCAATGCAGTCTCATGCCTTATTGACCGATTGATGCCTAGGTAATAAGAACAGATTAAAATACTGGATGTTGTAAACCAATAATATAAAAAACAAATACTTACCTCATTGCTTCATACGCACGTTCCCTAAGCATTGCTCACATTATGTCATTGTGGCCACATCAGCAGGGCACATCACATTGTGCTATAGCTGCAAAGAGGGAGATGGAAGAGGAAAAATAACATTATTTAGTAATGTCAGGAATAAGATTTCTCTTTGATATCACAACATTAAAAGTAATTGTCTAAGTAACATTATATGTAAAGGATAATGTATGGTCTTTGGTTAATAACCACGCTGTAAACACTTCACGAGGTTACCATAACATCATTGTAAACCTTGAGAGCATTGCTCGAGAGGTTTTCTGATGTCACGGCAATCTCAAGTAGTGTTCTCCGTGCTGTTATTAACCAAAGACCATACATAATATTTATAGTGTATGATCTACCAAGATTGTTTAATCATGGATTTGATTACTTTTCTGAATAATTCTTACCTTAAGCAGTCGTAAATCATGCAGGAAGATTCCTCAGCAATGTTTACTGTGTGTTCTTCTCAACACTATTTAGCAGTACAGCCTGGCACAAATCAATTAATTTAATATCAACATTTTAAACATTTTTTTCAAAGGGGAACATTAAATGTTGTGAGCATTCTCTTTTGTTATATCGTTGATATGACATACTCAAGAAGGGTTAACAACAGAGTGATGTCATAATGATGGCATAACATAGAGGATAATGTATGGTCCTCTATCGTTAACCGGTCAGTTAACAGTCGAGAGGTTGCCAGGGTGACCATGTAAACCTCGAGGCGAAGCTTCGAGGATTTACATCGCCATAACAACCTCGAACGATTAAAATCGACGATTTGCCGATAGAGGACCATCACAGTATTTTCTCAGTGTGGTCCCACTATCAAAAAAGGGCTACGTTTTTAAAAAGTCACCGCCGCGGCCCTTCAGTCCTTCCCCGTCGGTTTCCCTTCAGTCGGTTTCCGTGTCGAAAAAAAAGCGCGCACATGCGCAGACCACTCGCTGTTGTTAACCTATCGATGTGACGTAGGATCGATAGGTTAACAACATATCTACGTCACATCGATAGGTTAACAACCTTAGGAAATGATGATTTCCTAAGGTTAACAGCGTTCTAACATACATTATAGGGTTATAATCTGCTTGATTTCAGTTAGTAATAAGAGCCCACATACATTATATAACATTAAAGCTCACATCTCACAATTTGAACAGCAGAACCAGCAATATGTCAAGTACAGTATCTACAGATAATGTTATCATTTACTGGACCTGAAACAAAAAAATGGTAATGTTCAAAATTAGTTACAATTTGACTTTCCTGACAGATGGATATGTATAATGTTTGACTCCCTCATGGATATGATCATCAGTCATGAATCACCATCATCGTCATTAGTAGTAATACTATGACTCATCTTCACAAGATGAAAAGACTCACTTCCAGTGATGGACTTGTTTGTTGCACCATGTCCCATATCAATTAACTGATATCATAGTTTGTGCTACTGCTTTCTCCAGTATATGTGCTTCTTTTAATTGACTGTCAGTGTTGACACCTTTGCTTTACTCACTAAGAACTGTCAACTAGGGCATATGACTTAAACTGACAAATTAAAAAACATAATAATTAACTGCCATCTTGGATACTTTGCACTGTAATATATTCACAACTGTTCAAAGGATTTGCTTTAGTTTTCACATGCACAGTCTCATGGGGTAGATCTCTTTACATGCCAAGTTATAGCCCAGTCGGATGTGAAGATTCAGAGATCCAGATAGTGGAAAAATTTAAATATCACAATTCTTTGCTGTTTCTTTTTATTGGAATTGTGTAGTGACCAAATGCTATGGAATTCTGATCTGAATTTTTCATGCTTGACCCACATATGTGCCTTTTGGCTTGTTTGTTGAAAACATTAATCCATTCCAGTAGGAAACAGACAGTCAGCCTGCTTGTGTCCAGGAGTTTGTATAATTTTCCTCAAATATATCAGCAGCATAAAGTACTGTAAAGCAACTAAAATTGTATTTTTTACAATAACAGTAAAATGTAATAAAGAAACAAATGATGTCGGGTCACTCTGCAAGGGGTACACTAAGTGTGGTTAAATGTATTTAAATTTTGTTACCATGCAGTTAGACATTCCTGTTTGCTTCTTTTTAATGCATTTAAAAAAATAAAAAAGTAAGTACAAGACATAAAATAGAACTACAATATCTCTATATGTTATGACTAATTTTAATTTCAATATGATTATACATTCAGATTTTTTCCTTCTCTTACATTTTTGTTTTTATCTTTTGGTTGGTTTCACCAAGAAAAGGAAATGCAAACAATGTGAAGTGACACAGACTATTTCTGCAAGGCCTGCTTTCTCTTAAAGTCACGGCCACACTGAATTACAATAAAGTTCAACCTTTAGATTTTTTCATCTGTTTATTGCTTAATCAATCATAACAGTAATGTTGAATATTTTATAGCCATATTATATTCACAATAAGGCACTCGTAGGTGTTCTTCTTTGGGTTATAACAGCACACCTAGGGTGCAGCAAGGACTCTGTCTTGGTCCTCATGCTTCAACCCACCCTAGGTTTGCTGCCATCACACTGCAATGCTTGCAATGTCATGCCTCATTTAAGCAATAAAGCATGACATGGTGTGTGTCATGGTGTGATAACAGCACACCAAGACTGTGTCAAAGCACGAGGCTGAAGGAAGAGTGCTTACACAACCCTAGGTGTGCCGTTATTAGTTATCACACCATGAAGCACTCCCTGGAGTGCATTATTGATATTTTAATATGGCTATAAAAAATTCAACAGTACTTTCATGACTTATCAATAAACAGATGCAAAATAATCTGAAAGTTTAACTTTACTGCAATTCAGTTTGTCCATGACATTGAGAGAAAGTAAGCCCTTGCAGAAATATTCTTCATCATCTCACATTGTTTGCTTTTCTTTTGACAATAAAACAAATGTATCAGTAAAAATATAACCTGAAGGCTTAACTGTATTGCAATTAGATTTAGCCATAACATATAGAGTAACTACAGTCCTGTTTCTTGCTTTGGACTTCCTTTTTTTGTTTGTTTTTAAAACACTAATATGAAGCAAACAACAGGAATGTCTAACTGCATGGTAACAACATTTGAAAAACACCTTTAAGTACATTTACTGTACTCCCTTGCAGTGTGACCCTGGATCATTTGTCGATTTATTACATGTTACTGTTATGTATAACAAGTATGATTTTAGTTGCTTTACAGTACTTATGCTAATCATGAGTTTGAAGAAAATAACAAGCTCCTGGACACAAGCAGGTTTACTGTCTGTTCCTGTTGTAGCAGATTAATATTTTTTTCAATAAACAAATCAAAGGTAGGACAGCAGCAACACTGGTTTCCGAGTTCCACAGCCAAGCATATTGCTGAATGTTTTGTAACCATATTATAATGATTAATTAAATTTGGATGGACAACACTGGAATTGTTGACTGTGTGAGTCCATGTGCTACAATGGCATGGAGCAGAGTGGAAAATCATTCATGATGGAGGTTGTTATTCATTTTGATTCCTATATGTGAAAATTGTCACTTTGTGTACCTATCAGGATGCACAGTTGTGTGAAGCTATTCAAGAATTAACACAAGTTATATAGCCTGTTACATTCTGTAAGTAAAAATGAAAGAAGTGGATCAGGACATGTGCATTGTAATGCACCGCATTGCTCACGCCCTCAGTCATGGGTTGCATTTTTTTCCCTGTTGATTACAACAGGTTTCAGCATTTGTTTTCACTTTGTACTAACTTCGCCAAACCATACATCATGACCAGTTAGCCAACCATCATTGTTCAAATATGGATCCCCTAAAATAATCCCTCCATTATGAACGACTTTACACTGTGCTTTGCACAATCCTAGTCTGTTGACGCATGCAGCTGACTTGTCAGATTTGGTAAATAATATGAATGTTGTTGTATCACTGTGCAAACATATTATCAGTTATGCATTGTACATCAATGCACCTAGCTTCAGGTAGCATTGTTACATGAGTTTTAAAAGTAGCCCAGAAACTGTCTGTATAATACATATAACAGGAAAGACAGATTACTACTGAAATATTAAGGGACTGCTTAGTCATGGTATTTTAGTTATACTGTTTTATAACATAGCAATACCACAATTGTATTGGATTACTAGTAGTAGCATTTTGAAAGATAACCATGATAGGTCACCACTAGTAGTACTTTTATTGCATACACGAAACAAATCTTAGAAATAAAAAAAAATAAATCACAAAATCCATTGTTGGTAGTCACGCATGTAGTAGCAGCAGTAGTGTTGTCCAAGCACTACACTCATGTAAACATGTGCCCCTCTGATGTATCCTCACCATCACAACCATACCCTGACCCTGACTCACATCCTCTTCCTCATCAATACTTTCTTCATCATCCTCCGTATCCCAATGCCACACAGACTGCTGAGGTGGAAAAAATGTTGTTAATTTTTATGTATGTCAACCTCTCAGCGTTGGCATCAGGCGGGCATGTGTAATGGTCTGACACAATGGTGCGGCAGCACTAAACACACTTTCATATGCTACACTGGAAAAGGGCATGTTAAAAATTCCATTGTAACAGAAGCCAGTGCAGGCCACATTGCCACCTTGTGTTGCCAGTATGAAAACAAAGGGACGTCTTCTAGAGACACTTGTTCACAATCATCCATGCATGCAGTCACCATATTAGCAGAGGACATCTACAGTTTGCTGCTGTATTCCTGTTGTTGATGGGTGGGAAACACCCACCTATTGTAGAATAGACCACAATGGATTGGTGGTGGTTGTTGAACATAAAGATGAGGACCTTGAGGGCATGCATGGTGTTGCGCTTGCACATAAATGTGACTTACAAAATGTATCATTTTTTGGTCACATCTGAATTAAGCATCTTGTTGTGCACTTTTCACACAGATTGAGTATACAACGATCCACATCAGTACTTACACAGTCAGAAGTGCTGCAATCCCATGCTTATAGCGCGGCTCCAGTAAAGTGCCCATCATGTGCAAATCACCGTGACACATGTAAGGCACGTTCATCGCCATCTAATTGGTCAGTTATGTAGTTCATCAGGTTGACACCAACCTCATCTGCAGTAGAAGCAAACTGATTACACACGTTCAACAATGCCTGCTTTAATACACACGGAGCATTGGAATCACTTGACTAAGGCAAGCATTTTCTGTACTGACAGCCTGAGTGGCATGTTCAAATGAACACAGTATCTGAATTACACTGTCCATTACATGCCACTGAGATGGAATAAGGGACATGGCCTTTTGAGTCACTGGTTCACGGAGCTGCATCACATAATCATTGATGGGCTTATATTGTTCGAATAGACACTCCAGCATATATAGTTTTGAGTTTCACCTGGTGGGAACATCGAGTTTTAAATGGTGCTGTGGAATGCCATATGAGTGCTGCAGAACATTGAGATCAATTAAGCCTTTGAGAATCTGCTGGAAGTGGCCACAAATGATGGACACCATGCTATCAACTGTATCATGTTTTAGGAAGTCACACAAAATTAAATTCAAAATGTTTTCAAAGCAAGGTATGTGGGTAAAGCCACCATTATAGATTGCTTTCACAACATTCACACCACTGTCACTGGCAATGAACTATGATCCCAAACCAAGTAGTAACTTAATCTAGTAGCATGCTGATAACACACTTCCAGTACCACCATATGCTGTTCTTAAATGACAGTCGCTGGCCGTACATGGTGATGTTGAATACACACCGAGGATGTGTGCTCAATGTGAAATAACATTGGTAACAGGGTGATTGCAGTGGTACTTGGAATGCTTGGACAGTGCCTCTTTAATTTTGAGTTGGCTCATAGTGACAACCTGATTGGCAAGTGTTACTTTGGTTTGGTTAACAGACGTGACAGGGGTTGGAGACAAGTTACTCCAACAATAACATTCAAAAATGCTGAGGAACATAAGGCAGAGGATGTTGACTGACTAAACATTTCAGATTGCTTGAGTGGAGGTAAGCTGTGGGGAAAAACAGTGTCATCATGTTCTAAGTACCTGCCTAGGTGCACCGACTGGCTTGGTACATTTGAGGCTTGATGTTACGCTGCTGCCAGCGGATGGTGTGCTTCATTTGCAGATGGAATGCAAACCTGTTCTCCTAGTTGTGAACCCATTTGCCCCTACTAACTTTAGACTTACATATCTGGCAAATCGCTGTACTTTCATTGTTCTTCTCTAATGCAAAAAAATCCCATGAATGATTTACCCATTCAACATTTTTTTTTGATGAGGGAGCACACACTGAATCGGGTCACACTGGATCCTGCTGCTGCTGCTGCTGTGCCTGCTACTGCGCCCCCTGCTGATGCAGCTTTGGCTGAACAGTACCTTCAATACTATGTAGTGTTGCTGGGTGGTCAGTCACTTCTGTTACAATGGGCGCTTGTAAACTTTTAACATTAAGGAAACTGATAGTAAAAGCCTTAACTGGAAAATGGGGAGGCTGGTAGTCAGGGTCTGTAACAGGGTCATCATCCCCACAAGCAAGCTCCTTTACACGAATACTTTCACTTTCACTTTCATTGAGTGGAATGTCTTATACGTCCTTGTCCTCACAAACCAACAACCCTTCCACGTCATTACCAGTAACACACAATTCATTAACAACATCATCAGGATCAACATTGGTTTTAGCAACTAACTTCTCTGCAGGCGCTTCATCCTGAGTATTATTATAAGTACTAGTACTCAAACACTAAAAATCAGTATCAAATCCCATAAAATCTTGGCACTGTGACTCCTCCTGAGAATCCAGCATTAATGCTGCCACATCAAGAGCAGGTTTATGTCATCCCACCCTGTCACATAACTGTACTGTTGCTGCTGCATCATTATTCCTTTTTTTATTTTTCACACTGCTGCTGATATTACCTACGGATCCAAAAAAGGAACTTATGCCAATGCCAGCCTTACATATATAACCAGAAGTCTGACCCTGCATTAACAATGTTGCACCGGAAGTGCTGCCAGTGCTCCCAGAACCAAAAGCCACTACTGTACATTGCTGTTCACAGGATCTACACTGCTGCTGCTGGAACCACATGCACCAGAGTCACTATAACCAAGCACACCAGGATGAGTACTAGAATATGTCACAAGTACAACTTTACTGCAACATCCACCACATCCACTAACAACCTTCTTACCTATATTTTAAGCTACAGAAAGAGAAAAATTACAATTTCAGTAAATTTCACTATATCACTACCAGATTAAAATATTATTGTTGAAGATACAACAATATTATAACAGTTTAAAAATATGTCTAAGAAAATAACAAAACTGGTGCTTTTAAACAATAATTTCTAGCCAGAATTCTCAAATACTGAGGAGTATTAACTATTACAGTTAATTTCTATATCTGACTAATATTTAGATATTTAGGAGGATTCTGCTACAACTCAGTACTTTCCCAATACTTCTAAGTAAGAAATATCCACACTGATGTGTTTTTTTACCAGATCAAAATATTGTTGTTGAAGATACAACAATATTACAACAGTTTAACAATATTTCTAAGAAGAAATTCCAAAACTGGTGTTTTTAAGCAATAATTTCTAGTCAGAATTTTCAAATTCTGTAGTTTATTAACTATTACAGTTAATTCCTGTATCTGCTGCTCTCAGCCTTTGCTGATTGTATTGTGATGCCTTCTGGCACCATGCAATTCTGCTTAAGTTGAGCCAATCAAAATTAATTAATGTGCATTTACATATGCTTCTCATGATGCTTTGCATTATTGGGGTATGCACAATTTGTGTTTTTGAATTCCTATATCTGACTAATATTAAGATATTTAGGAGGACTCCACTCACGACACATTATTTTCCCACTATTTCTAAGTAAGAAATATCCACACTGATGTTTTAAAACAAAAACTTTTTGTATCTCTAGATAGAATGCAGAAACTGCAGACAGATTAGAGCAGTAGAACTTGTCACTTCACCAACTCTCAAGAACTGCACAGAAACATAGGAGGAGCAGGCACTAGACACAGAGAGGGAGGGGTTGCTATAGAAACTAACATTCAACACTTATACTCCACCTAATAGAACAGAAATCAGGTGACTGTATTGATCACAGAATATTTAGGGTGTATACAGCAGAAAAAATATTAGAACAGCAGAATATTCTGACAAACTGCAGAATAATTCCACCACAATTTTTAAACTACATTTTGGAATTAGATTATTATTCCATATGAAATGTTACCTTACACTAGCTTGACAATACCATTTAATTAACAGACAGGAACTGTAGAAACAAAAGGGATTTCATACTGCATATTCAATTCCCAACTCAGTTAATTGAATCACATGACTACACAGCTTGCAGAATATATTTCAGGGAATTAAACTATGAACTGTGGTTCCCTTGATATTACAAGTATTTTCCATAATTCAGTACATATGTTCCATGGTACAATTATTTATTCTGTAAATCGGGGTGGGGGGTCCGAGAAAAGGGCAAATTTTGAAAAAGGCAAATCTAGGGTAGAATTCTGTGAAATTTGTTGAATTCCATGAAAATTTTGTGGAATCAGAAACTGCGATTTTCACATAGCCCTGGTCTCCACATGGTCAGCCACACAAGGTGAATCAAAGTTAATACATACAGATAACTGTATGAGTTTCACCACAGTCAATTTTATAAATTATACTCATTCCTAATATATAAAATGAGGCCACACTTCTGATAGCACCTTTTTAGTACAGGGATATGTGAGCAATAAGCTATGACAGGATTTGTAATTATGTAAGGAATAAGGTAATACAAAGGGGGATTATGATATGCTTATGTGCCAAGTAGTGGGTTGGAGTCCCAAGTCCAAAGGGTGAGTAACGTGAACCACCATGAGTTACATTGAGATATCACTATCCCCCCAGTGGAATTCCCTTATTCCACTTATAAAATGTTTAGTAATGTTAGCCTTTTAGCAGTGCAGTGGGGTTGTAATTTGTTTCCATATTTTTAAATGGTTAGCTTTAGGGTATTAATATAGAATAGATATGTGGCAGGGATTTGGTTGCAGCTGGTAAGCTGCACTACTTGGGTGCAGTTGCACTGCAAAAGTGCCAGTTATGGGTTATAGCTGGTCCTGTTGCTTGATATGGCATTCTGATATTTAGCTTTCTGTATTTTCCATGTGCATTTGAGGCTAAATTGGAAGCCTGGGGTTTGCTTGCTGTACTACTCTTGTCATCTGAGACAGACCTGGAAGTAGTGGTGGGTGAAGTGGCCCCAATTGGCTCTGCAGTGATCCACCGTGGGTGAAGGTGAATTAATAGTGCTCCACTTGTGAGAAACGGAAATCACGTCAGCGTTGCAAATGGGTAACGTGAAATCCATTGAAAACAATGACTTTGCATTACTTCGCCTTCCCAAACCACTACTCCACCAATTCTTAAGGCGAAGTACATTGAGAACAATGTACTTTGCCTGACTTCGCCTTGCTGTTAAGCTCCAAAGGCGAATTTTGCAGTGTTTCATGGGATTTCAGGTTACATGGGCTCTAGATTGTTCTGCACAGCCTCAGTTTGGGTAGTGTGTGTAGGAAGCTGTAGGAGACAATCTGTTCTGAGAGCTCTCTGCAATTCAAACCTTCAAAAAGCTGTAAAAAGCCTTTTTGAGTAATTATTTTTGCTGAAACTTTAGTTCATCGATTAGAGGAAACCCTTCTGTGCTCATATCATCGAGTTTATTGTTTGTATGGATTTTGAATGTTAATGTACAACATTTGGTCTGTGTACTGAGAGACAGTGGGAGTGTGCTTTGGGGTAGAGGTGTATCTGTGGTGTAGGTAGATTAACTTGGAGAAAAAGGCAGTGCTTTCTGTTTTGGTGACATTTGTCTTGTTTAACTGTGTTAATGTACACACACAGTAATATTTTCAATATTTCTTGCCTTTTTTTGCTGATTGTTGTGGTGCAGCAGTGCATAATCAGAGCAGTGTCAGTGGCTTGGTAGGTAGCACACTCGCCTCTGAGGCCGGGACATCGGAGGGCTGTGGGTTCAGTTCCCACATCTGGCACTTGGGATAATATCCCAGTACTGACACTGTAGTGCAGCATGAGAGGGGTGCTGCACTTCTGAGGTGCCGTCTTTCAGATGAAATGTTAAACCGAGATCCCATCTGCCTGAATTGGTGGTAGTTCAGGTGGATGTTAAAGATCTCATGGCACTTATCGAAAAGAGTAGGGGAATCTCCCCGGTGTCCTGGCCAAATTTCCCTCATTCACTAAAAATACCACCAACAGCTTAATCTGGTTCAAAGTCAGTTGGCATTCATCTATATCCCCCTCCCCGGGTCGTGCTTGAAAATAGGCAGGATTTGTCTAATGCACTTACCCGGTCAACAAAAACTAAATAAAATAATTTTAGTTTGTTTAAAATATGTGGTTGTATTACTGAAGTTTTCAATTTGCTATGCATTACTTAGTGTGTGTGTGAGTATGTGTGTGCACATGTCATCAAATCAGACACCTTTAGTATTGTGCCACATAATTTCAACAATGTGAAGCTGCTATCCACTGCAGTTGTGTGATTTTGTACTTCTTTGTGGTATCTTTACTGGTACTGGTACTAGTACTAGTGACTATTACTGCAGCAGTACAGTACACTGCCCCATAGCCCGCTGAACGGTAAAGGTATTCTTTTCAGATTTGAATTTCTGATGGTGAGCACTGGTTAGGTGTTGTGCCTTTGTGTCTGCATCTCTTCAGTGCACAACCAATCTTAATCTGTCTGAGCATTTGCATCTCTTTAGGGCCCAATCTCCATCTGTAACTTAAGTCACAGTTGTTTCTTTGGCTTCTCTTCAGAGTACTGGACAGGTGTGGTGCTTAATTCTGCATGAACATTGTACTCATGAATATGCGTTTTTAAGTCAGGACCATCATCACGAGTCACTCGTGATACAAATCATGTTCTTCATCAACACATTCACAAATGCAGTCACAAATCACGATTCACTATCATTCACGTTACGAATCACATTAATTTTTTTCTATTTACTTGGATGAATTGTAAGCCTGTTTTGCAGTATCTCTCCAGTCTTCACCACCCCACCATTGTACTCATTGATACGTGTTTTGAAGTCTGTGAGTTTTAAGCTACAGCTAATCAGGGAAGTACAGCTGTAGGTGGTAAGCATTCACGTTTCCTCACCATCACGGTCACAAATGCAGTCATAAATCATGATTCACGATCATTCACGTTACAAATCACATTAATTTTTTTTCAAGTTACTTGGATGTATTTTAAGCCTGTTTTGTAGTATCTGTCCAGGCTTCACCACCCCACCATTGTACTCATTGATATGTGTTTTTAAGTCTGGGAGTTTTAAGCTACAGCTCATCAGGGCCCGGGGAAGTACAGCCATAGGCATTCACATTTCTTCATCATCATGGTCACAAATGCAGTCACGAATCACAATTTACGATCACATCATGAATCACAATATAAATTTTTTTTTAATAGTTACTTGGATGTATTGTAATCCTGCTGGTCACAGTACTAAACAGGGATGGGATCCACACCTGGGCCCGGGGGAACAGGCAAATCCTGCTCCAGAGGACCTGGTGATGGACTTGGTGGTGGTGGTGGTGGTTCAACTGCCTCAGAGTCAGGACAGGAGGTGGTGTTGGTCTTGCTTCAGGGTGGGGCACTCCACAAGTTTTTGGCGGTACAACAGGAATGGGTGCCCATGCCCTCCACACATGCAGTCGATGCTTACCACCACCACCACGCTCTCTCAAAGCTGCCCGTTCAGACATTCCCTCTCCTTGGTCCATCTCTCCCACTGAGCTCCCTCAGTCTGAGCAATCACTACTCACACTGTCACACAACACACACACACACACACACACAGTCACACAGACACAGACAAACAAGTAACTACTTATAAAGGTAAGAAAAATAAAATTTACAGAAAGAACAAATTAAGTAAAATGAGTACAGAAAAGACAAAAAAATGTAGCTTTTAAAAAAGCAGTTGGGTCTAAATCAAAGTTTAAATCTCCTCCTCGCTCTGATCTAAAAGTATCAGCAGTCACAAAATACACTACTCTCTCTCTGTCTGCACAGGAGAAAGTAAAAGTGTCTGCTTGTATGACTCACTTTCTTTCTGCCTAGCTAAAAACCATGTGACTTACAGTACTGTAAGCCATGTGATGTGTGGGGGGGCTGCCAAATCTGAAACACCAAGTGGATCACTTAGAATCCTAATGAGGAACGCAAAGTCCATTCAAAAACAATGACTTTGCCTTACTTTGCATTGCCATTCCGCCTTAATCGCGAATTGAGTAATGACAAGCTGAAGTGAGCACTTTAGTATTGCCCTCCGCGCCGCGAATAGCAACCCCACTAAACTATGTGACAGCGGTCAAGTTAAACATCTCTCTACCTGGAAGCTTAGAAAGTTGATTAATATGTCTGACCTCCTCAGGAAACTAATGCAGTTGATTAAGTTCAAACAGGGAGTTTGATGTCTGCTACATTTGCATCCTACATACAATGCAACAATTTTATTAACTTTTAGAGCAATGTTTATAGACATTGTGTGGATGGTTTAGTAAAGTACATTATGTATACATGTTTCTGTTGTTGAGTAGAATAGTAGTTTTGTAACATATATATTTTATTAGGCATTTAAAATGCTTTTATTGTTTGAGCAGCACTGAGGTTTTCAGTTTGAATTTTTGTGTAGGAAATATGTTTTCTCAAAGTTGGTGGGTAGATTTCCCTTACAGTTTGCGATTCTTGAGCCAATATTGTAGTGGGAAGGGCATTTTTTTAACTTGCATGATTACATTTTGATGTTGCTGGGTTGTTTGATTTGCCTTGTTAATTTCTTTAACATGAGAATATGTAATTGGCATACTGACATTTTTTTACCCCAGCTCATTGTATTCTGAATTAATGCACCCATACCATGTCTTCTGAGCAGGAGTATAGTCTAAGTTAATGCAGAACTATGTGGGTAGGGGAGGGGGTAGCAGTCATTAGAAATGGCATAGATATATGCAGGGTGGAGGAGGCCAAGGGGCAAGTTGAGGCAATATGGGTAACCTTGCAGGCACCTGGGGGTAAGAGGGTGAAGCTGGGTGTGGTATATAGGCCGCCTTTCAGTCAGATTATCTGGAGGAAGGCTTGTTGTAAAATCTCAGGGGGCAGTGTGATCAGGGGGAGGGAAGAATGGTGGTGCTGAGGGACCCAAATTTGCTGGGGGCTAATTGGGGAACAATGTCATCCTCGTCAATCAAAGGGCAGCTATTGCTGGACATCTTCCAGTATGCATTCCTTTCCCAACTGGTGGTGGATCCAACAAGGGATGGTCGTATCCTGGATGTGGTCCTAGCAGATTGCAACTTGGTTAAGATCCTTGAGGTCAGGGACTTTCTGGCAGAGTGTGATCATGCATTGGTCTGGTTTTCCCTGAACCTGGGGGGAGAGGATACCCATACTAAAACAGTAGTAATAGACTTCAGGGGTGCAGATTTCAAGGGTATGGAGGGGATCCTCAGGAAACATTTACAGGGGATCAGTCTGAGCATGGCCACAGATAGTAGATGGGAAGACATTAAAAGGAGGCTTTTGGAAGCTACTAGGGCCTGCACCAAAGTCAGGCACAAGGCTGCGGGAACCCAGAAACCATGCTGGTGGACCAGGGAGGTACAGGAAGCAGTAAGGGGAAGAGGGGCTTACAGGCGATACAACCAAACGTGTGGGGTTAAGGACAAGGAGGATTATGATAACATATTCAAAGGGTAATCAGGAGGTGAGACTGGCCTAGGCTAAGGCAGAGCAGAAGTTGGATCAGGGTATCAGGGAATAAAAGGTTCTTTAGGTACATCAGGAAAGGAGGAAAGTGAAGGGACAGATTAGCAGGTTGTGGACAGGGAGAGGGTGGGCCAAGGAGGCCGGGAGCAGTCTGAAGTACTGAATGATTACTTTTACTCAGTGTACACTAGAGACAATGATGGGACAGCGCCCTATGGGAGGAGTCAGAGTCGGGAAGGGAGCATCTCAATGGGGAAGGGGTTAGTTTTGAAGAGGAGGGGAGGTGATGGATGGTGAAATTCCAGCTGGCAGGGTATAGGAAGCCTTCAAGTCCCTTAAGATGGATAAGGCACTGGGTCCAGATGGCCTGCATCCCAGGGTGCTAAAGGAAATGGCAGATGTACTGCTGCTCTCCTGGTGGACCTCTTCAGCTCCTCCCTTTGAACAGGTGTGTGCCTTAGGCAGTGTTGGGTAAGTTACTTTTCTATTACTTTTCTATTATGTTTGAAACTTGTTTCCAGGAAGCTCTATGCAGTCACTAGCAAGGATGGAGGTACTAGAAAAGTAATACACCTTACAATTATAGTTACTTATTTCTTTTTATATAAAAACAACACAAAAATAATAAATAACTATAACAGATTACATTTTTTTAAAGTAATAGGTTAGTTACTAGTTACTTTCAAATAAATGTAATCAATTAAAGTTATGTATTTCTTTTGTATAAAAAGACATAAGTAATTGTAACTGCAAGGTGTATTACTTTTTCCAGTACTTCTCCATCCTTGCTAGTGACTGCACAGAGTATTCTGAAACAAGTTTCCAAAAGTAATAAAAAGTAATAGAAAAAGTAACTTACCCAGGACTGGCCCTCAGAATGGAGGGTGGCTCATGTCATGCCCATTCACAAGGGAGGGCCACAGGAGGGCCAGGCAATTACAGGCCTGTCAACCTGACATCCATGGTGGGAAAGATGATGGAAGCCATATTGAGGAGAAGCTGTATGAGTTTCTGAGGGCAGGGGGCCACCTGGATGATCACCGGCATGGCTTTGTGCAGGGCAGGTCATGTCGGACCAACCTTGTGGAGTTCCATGATTGGGTGATCAGGGCTCTGGACTTGGGCAAGCCAGTGGATATCCTCTTTCTAGACTTCAGTAAGGCATTTGACTCAGTGCCAAATGCTGGGCTGAGGACAAGTTGGAGGAATGGAGGTGAGGAAGAAGATGGTTAGGTGTATAGGAAGCTGGCTAACTGGCAGCGGCAGAGGGTGATGATTGGGAGGTGGTCTCATCTCCTCGGAGGGTCAACAGTGGAGTTCTGCAAGGGTTGGTGCTGGGCCCACTCCTGTTTAATGCTTACATATCTGACATCAGAAGAGCTATCAGGAATGAGATGAGCCTCTTTGCCAATGACTCCAAGCTGGGGTGGTGGTGGATGGGAGATGGGTAGAAATGTCCTTCAAGAGAACCTGGATACCCTGAAGGAGTGTGTGTCACAATTGAGGCTGAAGTTTAATGCTAAGAAGTGTAGGCTTCTCCACTTTGGGCTTAGAAACTCCTCTCAAGAATACTTACTGGAGGGGGAGAAATTGCAGGTTACGGATGGGGAGAAGGACCTGGGGACTGTGGTGGATGCCAAAATGAATAACTCTGAACAATGCAGGAGGGCAGCAGACAAAGCAAATAAAATGCAAGAGGGATAGCTTCCAGGAATTGGGAGGTGATTCTCCCTCTGTATAACTGCATGGTTAGACCACACCTTGAATACTGTGTGCAGTTTTGGAGACCGCATTTGGTAAAGAATATTGCATTCCTTGAAAAGATCCAGAGGAGGGTGACCAGGATGATACAGAGGCTGGGGGAAAGGACCTATGAGAAAAGACTCAGGGAGCTTAACTTCTATTCCCTGGAGGAGAGGAGGAATAAAGGGGACATGATTGAGGTCTTTAAATTCCTTAAGGTTTTAAATAGGGCATGCGCTGATAGGATTCCACAGCTACAGAAGGCAGGGGTCACCAGGGGACATCATCTGAGGCAGATAGGAGGGAGGCTCAGGGCTGAGACTAGGAGATGTTACTTCACTGAGAGGATGGTGGAGCCATGCAATGCACTGCCAAGGGCATTGGTGGAATTGAAAATGGTTGAAGGCTTCAAAAGGGGCTGGAACAGGTAAAGGGGGATGATTAAACTGAATAAGGATAGAAATGGTGATGCACACCCAATGGGGGAGGAGGTGAGGAATGGAAGAGCATGGAACGATGCATCTACCAGGTGCTTATCTCGAGGAGACTTGCTAGACCTTTGGGCCTACTCTGCTGGCATCTTAGTATGCTAGAATGTTAATAACTATGTGATGCAGTCCAGACCAATGAGGAGTCAGAATTGGCTAGGCCCCATTTTATAAGAGGTTTAGAGACACTTTGAAGAACATAAATTAGGCAATATTTTATTTGATCCAGAACAAGGATCTTGCTATTGAATTTGTTTCAGACTTATTCCTAGAAGCTTGCAACTTGCATGCCCCATGAGTCAGACTACTATCTGCAAGAAAGCACCTTCCTTGAGTAAATGACAAACTTCTTAAATGTACAATACTCAAGAAAAATGTCTGGGAAAAAAAGCAAAATAGAAACTTAATAGTAGGAATACCTTAATATTTTTAAAAATATAAAAAAAAATGCAACATTGAGCTGAAAACAGTAATGAAGGGTTATTATAACTAAAATAAAACCAAACTTAGATATAACTGCTACATCCTCAAACCATGTTGCACTATCCCTAAAATGTGGGTCAACCCTTTTGGAGGACCCTGGGGACATTACTAGTGTGTTGAACAATTATTTCATTAACTTACCAGATGTGGGTATCCCTACAGGCCATGTGAGGTGAATGATTGTTTAGGAAAACAGCCCACGTAATGCACCTACTTTCGTTTTTAAATCTCTGACTTGGAAGAAAGTCTACACATCTTTGAAATCCCCTAAATTAAAGACCCCAAGATTGGGTAATTTGGACAAATGGGGCCCAATTCTAGAAAGGAAAATACGCCAGACGCAAGTAACGCAGATGCGGAACTTACCCAACAGCAACTGCGACATGCGAGTTATGGGCTATTCTAGAACCCATGTGAATAAGCCAAGCGCAACTGCGTAAGTCGTGACAAGCAAGATATCAAAAAATGAGACAGAGGCAATTCAAAATAATAGAGTACATATCGAGGAACACTGTGAGCAGGTATGGCAAGGACAGCAACCAAATGTAGAGCTCTGGTAGGTGCCCTTCAATGAGGACCATAGTAACGAGTGTGACACTTGTTTAGATGGCCACTGGAATCTTTAATGCAGCTGCAAGCTGAGGAGAGCAACAAGTGATCTCAGAGGAATTTCAGAAACAGGCATGGGAGGGTGTAGTATGAACATGGGCAGGAAGGAAGCCCATGATCTCAGAGCACATGTAGCAAATGCTTTGTCACCCATTTGGGTGCAGGTATTGGGAACCTGGAATATCGCTGAACCCTGCGACCTTACAGAATAAGATGAGTGTGCAGGTGTGAGGGAGCTCCAGAACAGAAAGAGTGGCTGTTCTGACAACCTTGACAGTGAAACATCAGAGGACAAAGCTCCGATGATGGCCTGGTGGACGCCTAGTAAGCTAATTGTGAAGGTCACAGTGGTTGGTGAGACGATGGCTGCAAGGGCAAAGTGGCATATATTATTGTAAGCCTCATCCCATTTAGAGAGAGAGAGTCTTAGCTGCATGAGCAAATGTGATGAGACCATAGCAAAGTGTGGGGAGAAACACCCCTCTCACCGGGACAATACAAGCAGTGCAGGTAAGACTATTTTTTGCTCTGTAAGCCAGGCCCAACTTGCTATTAACAGCTTTGCATACATGATGAATAAGCTGGGAGAGGTTAAGCTGAGGGATAAGAGCCGGCCTACTGGTGAGGGGGCAGGTTGCCTACCTGCAGCACCAATGACCCGGGTTTGGGAATGGATCCTGGATGTTGGAGGGCCGGCTGGGGTAGAAAGATCAAGCATCCTGCAACTGCTCTTCTTCTCCGGGGGAGGTGGGTAGAGTGTCTGGTGCACTACAGACAGACAGCAGTGGCTCGGTGTACTGAAAACACCGGCTCCAGCACATCAGGGTCAGGGCAGACGCTGGCTGTCATTACACGTTCCCCCCTTATAGGGGAAAAACTCAGTTGCCAGCTGTGTCTATGAAGCCAGCCCCTCTGCCTTAATCAGATTCCATGGCTGGCTCCCTGACCTAATACATTTGCTGCACCTAGGGCCTGTGCCTCAACCCTGCCCTGGTGGGTAAGCCAGAGGGTATCGGGGAACCTGCAGCTAAGTAGGAGGCATTGGTTAGAGGGGTCCATGATAGGGCTGATAAATGGCGGCAAGGTAAGCAACAACAACAACAAAAAAGCTGAGGGTTAAGGATAACTCCCAAGTATTTGACAGAGTCAGCAGCCATCACAGGGGATCCATCAGTGCTGGTAATACTCAGGGGCATAGGGGAAACTTTTAACTTTGCCAGGAATCCAAAGAGCATGGCCTGTGTTTTACTAAGATTGAGGACAAGTCTATTCACTTTTAGCCAGGACTGCATGTTGCTAATGTCAAAGTTAAAGGGCGGTTAACGTCACTAATGTCACAGGAGTGGGTAAGGATGACCAGGTCGTCTGCATAGGTGGCACTTCAATGGGACGGCAAAGTGGGGGTTTGTTAAAAATAGGAAGAAAAGAATGGGCTCTAGGATAGACCCTGAGAAACACCAAATTTAACTGGGATGAAC
The DNA here is from genome assembly GCA_016271365.2 of Neoceratodus forsteri. Taxonomy (NCBI): domain Eukaryota; kingdom Metazoa; phylum Chordata; order Ceratodontiformes; family Ceratodontidae; genus Neoceratodus; species Neoceratodus forsteri. The sequence continues at coordinate 85,934,768 of CM057453.1, forward strand.
TCTGAGAAAGCCTTGTTGAATTTTTGTGAACTGCTGTCTTCTTGGAGGCAGCTGGAAAACTACCCAAGGATGGAGGCCGACAAGCCCAGGGACCGGAGTTGCAAGCACAGACGCATGATCAACCAGGTTAAAGTCCTTGGAAAAATCAATGAAAATGGCTCCAGTGAGTTTGGCTTGATCCATAGCAACCCTGACCTCGGAGGTAACCTTAGCAAGGACAGTGGAGGTTCTGTAGCCCTTATGGAAGCCATGTTGGGTTGGTGTTAGCAACTAGTATAAGTGGATATATTCGAAAGTTGGAAAGCAAAAATGTTTTCAAGGAGTTTGCTGACAGCTGATAAGATGGCTATGGGTCAGTAGTTTTCAAGGTTTTGGGGTCACCTTGTTTGAGAACCGGACCACCCTTGGCACCTTCCAGAGGTCACGGATATCCTCAGAGGAGAGCGATGAATTAAAGATATGGGAGATGGGTAAGCAATGAAAGGGGCACCAAGACAGAGTAGTTTGGGCTCCAAGTTATCGTGCCCAACACTGGAATGAGGGAAGAAACCAGAGATTAGTCTCTGCATCTCCCTCCTGTACACAACCTTGAAATAAAAGGAAGAGCGAGATACAGATTCTGACTGGGAGCTGTGTGGCACACCTTCTTTATCAAGATCTGGGTCAGAAAATCGGCAGATGTGTGCAGACAGGTCAGAGGAGTGAGAGTTAAAGGCACTACCAGTTGTGAGGGGATTGTTACAATTTGTGCCACCTATAATCATGTTTCTTACATCACCTTTGAGGAACCACAAACTATGTTTTGATATTTCACCAGAAATCTCTAGAGCTCTGGCTATGTAGATAACAAGGCAGATTTGCAGAAATTACTCTTTGCAGACCTAATACCTTTTTTGCACATTTCTGAGGTGTCTGTATTCTTGATACATAGATACTGTATGTCACACGAGGCCTTGAAACTAACCCAACATTTAGCCCTAGATTTCATAAGGGCAAGTAGGCTACCATGGAGCCATTTTGTAACAGTACTCCTTACTCTCCTTTTAATAAAAGGGTCATGTTTGTCTTGCAGGGCAGACAAAATGGCTAGAAAGTTGTTTAGGGCAGTTGAACTGTCAGGAGAATCAAGTACTGAGGACCAATCTGTATGTCCCAGGTCAACATGGAATAATTCCAAGTTAAAGATGGAGAAATCCCTCATAAACATGATTTTGTATTAAATCCTTAGAGGGGACACCTTCCAGACACAGAAGATAGAGGTGTGATCTGAGATCAAGTCTGGGAATGTACCAGAGTAGACCACCATCTCCAGTCTGTTAGACCACCCAATGAAGAGTACTTTTCCCCTGTTGTTGAAAGCCTGGTAGGCTCATGGATAAGTAGAGAGGAACAGCCCAGCCAGCAGGGGCTCATATTGTCTAGAGTTGCCCCCTAAACAGCTGAGGTTAAGGTCACCTAGTATCAGCATCGTTCTCCATGGACTATAGGAGTTATGGAGTCAAGGAGCTATGTTAACCCTTGCACACCACCCTTGGGAGGATTACATATGCAAACTAAATTCAGCTTTTTTGTATTACCTAGCAAAAAAATTACATGAAGGAACTCACATGAGGGAGAGGAGGGTAGCTGGTGGGGTATAGCGGATAAGTTTAGGTGATTTCTGTAACAGCTCAACGCTTCTCTTTGGCCACCACCCATCTTACATGCATCGCCCCCTTCCTGAAGCAACTGCCAAACTCTGTGCAGGTACAGACCATTTCTCCTCCTGGCTTAAACTTCAAAAAACAGTGCTTTTAAGCCGGAGTGTCATGATTGGACTGCACCTGAAGCTGTTGCTCCCAACTGGTTGGTGCTGTGTGCTCAACCAATCGGATTACTGGCCTTGGATCCCGGCTCTGGTAGCCCTCTTTCCTAGGTCTGCTGATCATTGTTTGCCCTATGCCTGGCCTCACTGTTCCTGCGGAGAGTGAGCACTATCTGGGGGGAGTTTTTGACCATCCCATCCATCCCCAACCCCTGGCCTTAATTAAATACAGTTAAGCCACACACCCCACATTACCCTGACTTCTTATTGGCTCTACTGCTTACTCTGCTCCCTAAGGCTTACTGTACCCTGCCTTTCATTGATCCAGGATTCATCTGAAGTTCACTCTCTGTTCTCTCTTACCAGTGCTGGCATAATGTCACTACTGGTGTTCCATTTGCTGCTTTCCTCCTTGGTTGTTTATTGCTTCTTTGTAATATCAATCCTACGCAGGACCCCACTGTTGACAAAAGAGTTCATACTGCTGCCCCCACCACCCTTTCCCCACATCTTTTCTATACCCTCTCCAGTACTATTTATCAAACATGCACAGTATCTTCTGCAATGACATCCCAACCTTATCAGGAACCTCCTAACTTACCTTTGCTATCAGGGCCCTCCTTCTTGCATCCCCTTGGCTGGTCACCTTATTGTCTCCAACCAGCATTCCTCCACCTTTTCTACAACTAGAAGAGGAAGGATCTGGCTTCTCAGACTACTTCTCAACACCCTAAAAATTACTCATCCTTCTGCTAATATGCTCTGATAATGTTGAACTGAACCGGGACCCATCCAGCCTGTCACATCTCCCTCTGATATATCAAATTTAAAAGGTATTAGCTTTTTAAGAATCAATGCAAGTAGTCTGCTCAAGAATTTTGATTCTATCCAAGGTACAATAAATCCTCAGCTCCACTCATGCATGCCAACTTGTAAATGTAGGAATGAAAAAAAGAAAACAGTGGCACCGCAGGTATTATAAAAGTAAGAATATTTTAATCAGTGCATATAATATGCGGCAAGCTCCCAACAGTACAGACTACAACCTCAACTGGTTTAGCACAAGCGTGCATCATCAGGAGATGGCCGTATGTTTGGTGTGAAACTGAATTGAGTTATAGTCTATACTGCGAACTCATCCATAATACATGCACTGATTCAAATACTACTTTTGATAATACTTACTATTTTCTTTTCATGACTTCCAAGCCCGGACTCTGCTACACCAAGCCTGACAATCTGGTCATGTCAGAATCCTGCTTCAAAATGTGCAACACAAGATCATGTAATTAATCTCCTTCTTATAATGTTTTTAGAGCAGATAGACATTCTGTGGGGTAGTGATTTATGACCATGTCAAATTCAATGTCACCCTTTTGAATCCACCCCATCCCAAACAATTTGAATGTCTCTCTCTAAAGATCCAGCTGTCTCCATCTGAATCATTATTTGTAATTGGATGCTGTTGACCTCCTTCAAGGGAACTCGAGGTGATAAATCACCTACATAGCCTTTTGAGCAAATTTTCCTCTGAAGTGATCATTAAGGGAGATTTAAATCTCAACTGGCTCCCCCCACTCTCTGCCCCTTTAAAAGAATTCTGTGATAAGCATAGCCTCTCCCAGCTTATCTCAGAATCAACTCGCCCTAATGATAAAACCCTGATGATGGCTCATTCTTAAACCTCATTCTAGTAACTAAACTTCACAACTTTTCCCACTCTGCTGTGTTCTTCAAAGATCTAAGTGATCACTGCATCATAGCATGTATGCGTACTACTCCGAAAATACCTTCCACCTCTACATATATATATACAAAACAATTCAAAAGAAGTTCAATAGCGACAACTTTCTAGAGGACCTTTATTACACATAAGGAGCAAGATTTTATCTACTTAAAAATTATGTCGGCAGCATATGACATATTCGGAAGCTCGTACTTAAAGTAATAAATGAACATGCCCTTTGATGAAAACCAGAACTAAGAACAGGTCCTGCCCCTGGTTTAATGGCAAACTTAAATCTGCTTTCCACCAGAGGGACTTTCTTTAGAAGTGCGCCCAAAAGTCCAAGCTACCCTTAGACTGGGCTTCCTACAGGATAGTCAGGAACCACTGTACTAACTTAGAGCTGAGAACGTTCATTTCTATAAGTCAAAATGAGACACTTCCCCAAATCCTGCTCTACTCTGGCATACCCTCAGAGCTATTGAAGGGTATCATCCTCCCTCTTCACTCCCTGCTAATATCATTACTGACGATGTGACTACTTCTGACATGTCCCAAATTTTGAATCTCCTCGGCAATCTTTTTGTAACAGTTGGTCTGGCCTTCGACAGCTCTCCAGCCAGCCAGCAATATACATTTGCAATGCAGTCATCCTGACATGTTTAATCAGACTTTTCTGGATCTAGCTGATCAAAATAAGTTTAGCTTTTCCTCAGTGTCCTACAAAGAAGTAGAGGACCTCCTGATTAACATCGATGCTAAAATAAAAGCTCTGGGGCAGACCTCTTGATACCTTTTTCTGAAACTGGGTTATCAGATGCTTACTACCCCTATTACTCATTAGTTTGACTTGTGTCTCTAGAAGGCACCCTCATGGACCTCTGAAAAGTTGCCTATATCATCCCTCTCTTCAAATCGGGTGCCCCATCTGACCTCAATAATTATAGACCTATTTCTATTCTATCTTCCCTTTCTGAATTCCTAGAAAAAATTGTCAATACCCAATTGCAGAATTATCTTGAAGCTCACAATAAACTTAACCCTATGCAATCTGGCTTTCAACTGAATCATAGTATTGTTACCGCATGAGCCAATGTCACCAATGAATGGCACTTGGCACTAGATGCCAAATAAACACATGGGGGCTGTATTTCTGGACCTAAGCAATGCCTTCCTTACTGTCAACCACAATCAGCTCTTAACTGAATTGTGCAAGACTGGACTTGATAATGCAGCCTTGGCTTGGTTTCAGTGCTACCTAATTGGACAGCAACAGCAAGTTAAAGCACAAGGTGACCTCTTCCCCACCCAAATTATTGTTGAGGGGAGTTCCTAAGGGACTATTCTGGGCTTGCTTCTCTTTGCTATATATATATATATATATATATATTGAGGTTGTTAATATATATATATATATATATTAACAACCTCAATACTGGTATAAAGCATGCTTCTGTACATTTATTTGCAGATGATACCATTATCTATGTTTCAAAGCCCCCCCCCCCGAGCATACCTGTGCTACGCTGCAACATGAATTCAACATCTTATGGCATAATCTTCAGAATCTGAAGCTGCTACTTAATGCTTAAAAAACAAAATTCATGTTTCTTTCACCGCTAGCTCAGCCAGTCTCCTTCCCTTTAATGGGATCTCCAACACTGATTACCATGCATATGGAGTAATCACTGGAACTGGTAGTTAGATTTATATACTTGGACATCTGGATAGATAGCAAACCCTCCTTCTCATTACAGATTGAGGAGTTATCAAGAAAGCTTAAGCAGAGATTGGGCCTCTTTTTCCAAGTAAAGCATCTGCTTACACTAGATGCCGAACTCAGGTTAATGCAATCAATATTCCTACCACTTATAGAATATCTACAGTCATGTCCCTAGCATTGTATTGGCCAAACTGGACACCCTCTATCACAGGGTCCTAAGGTTCATTATCAGCGCCCCCTTCAACACTTATCACTGTTCCCTTTATGCCATGATGGGTTGGTATTCTCTTAAAACCAGACAACTGAAAAATGTGGCTATTTGGACCTACAGAGCACTAACTAAAAAACTTCCTGAGTGCATCTGCAAGCTATTGTCCATAAATGGCGGGAACTACTCTTTAAAAAAATACTCCTTCATCTCATTAGAATCTCCTAGAAATAGAACTCGTCATGGCTCTCATTTGATTAGCCATGCCCTTCCTACCCTATGGAACAATCTACAGTTATTCCTTAAACGTAATTCCTTCATCAGTCTTGCAAAATTCAAAGCCCTCTTTGAGAAGTCCCAGCATGATGACTATACCTGCTACACATAATCTCTTCGAATGGTCCTTGTTGTGTGTATGTTTTTGTTCCTTCCCCTCACCAGAATTGTCCTTCAGCAAACTTCTGCCTCAGCTTTACACAATTTCTCCTTTTTTCCTCTTCTCTCATAGCTTACTATTATGTACCTGCTCATCTATTCTCTATTCTCGCCTGGCTACCCTGACCATTGTTTAATCTAGTACTCCCTATGTTTGGCTCTGTCAAATTTTATTGCCAAATCCATTACTATAATGTTATACATTTCCTAACACTTCCCCCTCAGTATGTTTCTATGGCATGTCCTCCTGCTGTGCCATGATCTTCCACGTATTGTAAATATTGTTGTTTTGAACTGCATTGTGGTCCTGCTGTATTATGGTATGTCTACCCGCTGCACCAAGACTATGTATATACTGTAAAATTGTTATATTGTATTATGTTGTGAAACCAGGCCCACCTTGTGAATGAGTTCTCCTCAATGGTGCTACACCTGGCTAAATAAAGATTGTTTGATTGACTTATTGATAGATCAGTATCCCTCCTCCTGTTTTTTTCCCAGCCAGGTCAAGCCTGATAAGGGTGAAACCAGGAAGGGCACACGCAGAGTCATGAGTAGTGGGCTTCAATCATGTTTCAGTAACACCTAGGATGTCCACGTTATAGTGACCTGCCCAAGCAATAAGTTCCACTAGGTTTGGCATGAGGCTATGAATATTTAGGTGGGCCACTTTCATACCTTTGGTGGGAAGCCAGCTAGGGGGAGTGGAGAAGTTAGAGGAGACATGCGGAGATGGGGGGGCAGGGTTAAGCTCAATGTCTCCTGCCAGGACGAGAAGTAAAATGGAAGCAATATGCATCATGATAGGCATGATAGGGAGTGACGACTCCTGGAGGGTCTAGTTTTACACAGGAATTGTTTGACCAATTTTGTGGTAAACAGGGCAGTGAGTAATAACAGAAACAGGGAGGTAATAATGCAAGTCAGGGGGATGCAAACAGTAGAGGGGAGCACTGGTGCAGTATGTATACAAATTAAGGAAGGCATGATCAGGGCACATTTAGGCAGCTGTTAAAAAGTCAAAAAAGTCCAGGGGATTGGCTAATTTTGGACCTTCAGGACTCAGGCTAGTAGAGACAACAGAAATGGGGCAAGGTAATAATAAAACAACCTAGATGAGCCTCATTTCGAACTACTCATACCCAGTTTCAGAATTTGAAATATTAACAAGGCACTGCTGCTTGCAATTGTATGCTTGACTACTACATAACAAGTCACTGCTACTTGAAATGGTGTGCTTGACTACTAGAAAACATTACTAACACCTGCCAGTTCAAAACAGCACCAAATTCCATCCTGTTTTTTCCCTTCCTGATAGTGAATAGATTTCAGGTCTAACAAGTTCCCTCTGTCAGATTTTTAAGTGGTTCACTACACTACAGGGTTACTATGAGGGTGAAATCTTCACTACTCGATAGGTCAAGTATATAAGCACTTTAGACTGCAACAATAACAGAGAAAAAATTAGCAAGTTATTGACTATAGTTGGCTCTACTCAGGTACCTATGGAAAGCCTTGCTTTTCCATTTATAACAGCCAACCACAGACTTTTCAGGGGCATTTAAGAGGTGATGGTGGAGGGGGCAGGTGGGAGGGCTTTGTATTAATAAAAAAGAATGATGTCCTGCAGCAGGCTGGGTGAGGAGGGGTCCCAGCAAGGACCAGTCCAGACCTCCTCACCCCCGATGTCCTTCGTGGACTGAAGCTGGCACTGTTGCTTTTGGCCCAATTTAAACTGCTCCCAGCAGTTTAAAATTTGAGCCTTTTCTTCTGGTCTGGCTCCTGCAAGACAGGAGCACAATAGAGAATTTTGTTGATATGACCTAATCTTGTCAATTGTGACCCCCTTAGGTGGATTCTGCAGTTACAGTTTGGAAAAATCAGCCATAAATGTGTTTTTAACACATATTGAAATCTTTTTTTGTGACCCAAATTTCTCTTTTCATAGGGCCATATGAAAAAATATTTCCTTCATACGAAAAGAGAACTTGGACTTTTTTTTTCACATTCTTTTCTCATATGAAGAAATCTTTCTATGAATGAATGACACACCTTCATGGAAAAAGATCCATTCATATGAAAAATGAATTTTGACTTTGTTTTTTCGCATTTTATTCTCATAAGAAACAATCTTTTTTGTATGAATGACAATACCTCAAAAAAAAGAATCCACATGAAAAGATAATTTTCTTCTCCACATTTCAACTTTAACAAGCCATAACTCAATAAATATAAGCAATATTATTTGGGATAATCTATATATCAAAATAAAGGTCTTAATGAATACTACAATGCTAATACATAATACCCCTCAAAGAATGTAGGGGCTATATAAAAAAAAAAAACATAAACCATTACATTTTTCATAGGATAACATTGCAACTTTAACAATGGGCAGACTAGGTGGGCCAAGCGGTCCTTATCTGCGTCAAATTCTATGTTTCTATGTTTCTAAGCCATAAGTCTTTGTAGTTAATGGAAATGTATATATCAATAGAAAGTTCTTAATGAGTACTACAACACTAAGCCCCTAAGAAATAAAAACTGAAAATGGTCCAGCTTTATAAAAAAACATACAAGGAAGCACATTAATAGCTTTTCTGGACCCTGCACTTTCATACCCACATAGACATGTGCATTAATGGAGGCACAGCAGTGCAGGGCCCAGAGGAACCTGTGCTTCAGTAATCATATGGATCTATTCACGTAGGTCTGGAAAGGACCAGCATGAATAACAATGTGATTCTACTATCTCAAGAAGTAAGGAAATTCACTGTAAAAAACATTGTTAATGCATGAGTTATAGTCCAGATTAAACCAACAAAAGTACGGACACATGTTAGACTTTCTAACCCTAATACCCCACCCCAACCTGCAAGCAACAATAGAAAAAAACTTATGATTTTGGCTAGCCTGAGTATTGGCAAATCAGGCCTTAGGTCTTCCTTGGGGTTATCAACCCTAATGCTCACCCCATTCTCATATAGTCTGCACATTTGAGCTGATTTGCTGATGGAATGGAGGGAGCATTGGAGTTAATAACCAATACTTGGACTCTCCTAGGGTGAAAAAACTAATTGAAAAGTTTCAAAGGGGTTAATGGGAGAGACAATAGAAAGTTGTATCAGCAATTGTGTTATGGAATCCACAATTTTCACCATTCTCTGCAAAACTGGCATTTTCCACTTTTTCTTGCAGTTTATCAAGTTGTTTCCTCAATGTCTGGAAAGTATATTAATATTTAAAATAAAGGATTTTCTAATAGGGTTGGACAATATCGGAGACTTATTCTGGAGAACTCTTAAATATTCTTGTTCCACAAACCAGGAATTCTTCTGCAATTAACAGGCATGGCATCCCTTGCTTCACTATCAGTTCCTTTATGTTTCTTGTGCATGTGCCAGAAACATCTTTCGTAGAATTATATTTCAGTGGTGTGTCAGGGATGGGTCCAATTCAGAGACGGTTACAGTGGGCTCGTCCCTGACAGACCAATGCACACAGAACCAGACTGTGACACTAGTCACAGTTTCATAGCTGGAAGCTATTCTTCTAGTTGAAAGAAATGAAGGCCCATTGAGAGTGCTTCATTTCTTTCATTTGCATAACGCTGGTGGCCAACCTTCCCCCTCAGCTACCACACTCAGTATGTCTCTATTGCACATTATAGGCCACTGAAGCATGTGTTCCCTCTAGTGCCAGAAAGAACACATCTCAATGGACAAATTTCTATGCCATTTTGAGAGAGAGGGTCCCACCCACCCACTGTGTCCTCGCCCCGTCTTCTGTTGACCATGAGCAGGATGGGTGCATAATGGCCACTGGCAACCTCACTGGCTCCCCATTATTTACCCCCAATTGTCCCCATGGTCTCAGGTCATTGCTATCCCATGGCCAGATTGCCCCCCAACTGTCCCCAAGGTCCTCCTGTTGCTCAGCATATAGTAGCAGACAAAAGAATGCCTTCTTTCAGTTCTGTGGTAGGCTGTTTGTTCACAGTGGGACAACAGCAGCAAGAAAGACTGAGAAATGAGATGACACTGTCTTCACTAATAACCGACAATAGTTTCTTCCTTGGATTCCCTGACACAAGTGACATGAGCACAGAGCATGGCCTCAGTTGCAGCAGCAGAATATGCAATGAATAAAGGTGAGAACAGTGAACCAGAGCAGAATTCCATTTGTAGGATTAAATCTCATGACACATCTTGTAGGCAGTGTGGAAAGGCTGCAGCAACACACACCCTTGTACTCAACAAACAGAAAAACACCAAATAGAACTGGTTTGGCCAATCCTAGTTTCTTAGTTTTCTACAACCACTGCACAAACCATCCATTCCCCAGAAAGGTTGTCTATTTTCACTTTTTGTTTTGGTATGCTGAATGTTGTTAGACAACTTGTTAAGATGAAAAATGATGAAAGACCAAACACCTGCATTAAACTGTAAAATCAAAACAATTTCCAATTTTCACAATTTCCTTCCATGCAGGCCTGGATTCCATTATATCATTTTCATCAAACAACTCGCTTTTTGTAATTTTTAAATTGAGATGTACAGCCCAATTAATTCACTCTATAATGTTAAGCTTTGTTCAGGAAGACATTGAGTATAAAAACTGTAAGGCTGGCAAAGAATGTCTTAAAATGTGTCTATAAGTGCTGTGTCTGAATTCATCTACATTGACAGTATATCCAAGTAAAATAACATGATTGGATGGAAGGTTGCTATTTAAATATGTAGAAAGATGGATATTCAATGCACACTGTTTTAAACTACTATATAGGTCAGCATATGAGCTATTCTGAAAGACGCTTCATTTTCCCTGATATGTTTTGCTGGAATGTCTGCACTATTCTGTGGAGCTGTTATTACTGTAGGAAGTTTGACAGGTTTATATTGTAGTACCAGAGGTGTCAGAAGCGGGTGATATGCAGCTATTACTGGTTGTATTTTTGCACTTGTACACAGAGTGAAAGAGAGAGATAGAATGTACAGTACTGTTTGTGTGTGTACATGTGATGCTGTCGGTAATGATACTATTTCACAAATGGGTTTCAGCTGTAATGCTCACATTGCTTGGATGAAATAATGTTATTCCTTCTTCCCTCGCTCCATGGGTAGGAATTATTTTGAAGACACAGAGATGTACTTTTTCTCTTTATGTTTTTTTTTTATTGCAGTATTTCTAAAGAGAACTTTTTTCTTGATGGTGTGAAAAGTGATTTCCCTGCTTACACATGTTTTACATTTAAAAACAATCACTGCTGCTGCCTCAGTAGAAAAGAATAACATACTATATAGCCTATCAGGACTGACATGAGAATAAAAGCTGCCCCCCCCCCCCCGCTGGAAGTTGGAAAAGGAGATGAAATCTGGTGGTTGTTACATCAGGAACATTTTAGTGTATCACCTGAAAGCTGTGTGAACAGTGGGTTTGCTTTCTAAACAATACCAACAGAAACATAAGCAAGGACATACACTATTTAATAAGTCCTTTCACCAGTCAGTTGGTCAATGTACTGTATATGCAGTATGTCATTACCTATTACTTTTCCGAACAAAATCATTTAGAGCACATAGCAATACACAGTAATAAACTAGGGTATATTGTTACAATTCCCTATAGCCCTACCTCCCAGCTGTTACTATCAACAAAAATTGCTTTTGATAAAGTTACATTCTCAGCCCACTCTACAGCTGACAGTTATTTCTTCAGACCCATATACAGTACTGTACATTCATTTTCCCTAAGCACCAGCCCTGGTCCCTTCCCATTCATTACAACAAAAAAGAAAATCTCTGATGTGACAGCCCAGCGTCCCTCAGTTGTACCAAACCACACTAACTCCTGTGCACTCTATTTATGTTCACTGACAATGTAATCACTGGGACAGGCACAAGAGCTCCTTTCATGAACCTGGGGAGGTCTGAAAGATCTCTTGGTGTAGCCTGGTGTGTATGGCTTGCTGTGTGCATTACGTCACAACACAGAGAGAGCCGTGATCATTCTCATTGCCGAGCAGTACCCTCCAGGTTGGCTCTTGGTGGGGATCTGGACAGACTGTGGAAAGTGGCATTACTTTGTAAATCCACTGCACAAACCATCCACATTCCTCAGAAAGGTTTCTTTTTCACTTGTTTTGTTTTTGTATGCATAATGTTGTTAAACAAATTGTTAAGATGAAATATGATGACAGACCAAACACCTGCTTTTTTTATAGCAGTCAAAGTATGAGCGGACTACACTTTTCAAACTGGCAAAAACATGATGAATTTAGCATTTCAGAAAAGAAAAAAAATTCCTGCAAATTACTGTTTGTCAATAGATTTTTTTAATTCAATACCAAGTTGTCTGAAGTGTAACAGGTGTGTTTTACACAGATGGTTTTGAAATGTTAGACACACATACACTTAGCAGTGAGTGCTCTGTAAAATAAATTTCGAATGCTGAAACATTTTAAAATTAGAAGAAAAAAAAGAATGAACAATCTTAACATATATAGGATAGTGGATGGGCAACTATGCACAACCAGTGTGCTGTGCCACAGAGGGGTTCTGACTCACAGTGACGTCAAGAGTGAAGCTAGGAGGTCCATGGAATCAGATCCCCAAGGTGGCAGAACACACTGGCTGTGCAGAGTTGCCCATCTGCTATTCTATATAGTGTATGGGCATCCATGCCTATTTCAGACATTGCACTTTGTTTCAGTGAACTGGTGGTTGGGGGGACACTTGAGGGTTGGTGGTAGGCTCAAATCACTAACACAGTGTGCTGCAGTTGTTTCTGCAAGTTCAAGTTTAAAAAACAACTTCCAGCTTAATTGGATAGGGAAATTATGTGGCAGCATTCCAAGTTGTTCTGCTGCAGTAGTGACATCACCACTGCAGCAGAAAAACATAATGATGTCACTACTGCAGCAGAACAAGCATATTCTAGGCATAGAATTCCATGCATAACAGCATTTCACTCATACACTCTGCATGCAATTCCATGCCTGGTATATGCTTGTTCTGCTGCACTAGTGACATCACTATGTTCTGCTGCAGTAGTGATGTCACTACTATAGCAGAACAACTTGGGACGCTGCCACATAGTTGCTTTCCTCTAGCCAGTTAAGCTGGAAGTTATTTTTGTTTAAACTTGAACTTGAAAAACATCTTCAGCACACTATGTCAGTTAAAAAAAAAGAAAATGTTACAATTTCTATTCTCTGTTGTCTTCACTAGCTGGTTTTGTGTGACTTTCTATGCTGTGACTGCCCATACACTATAAAAGACTGTGTATGAGCAAACATACACAAACAAGGATATTCTTGTATCAAGAGGTTCCCTTGGTAACAGAGCACCTCTCAAGCTATGCTCTCGAGGTAATCTGTAACCAAGGAACCTTGTCAATGCAAGAATATCCTTGTTCTGCATGACTGCTCATAACAATCCTCTATGTGTAGAGTTTCTATTTCTGTGCAATTCTTAGTGATGTCCTACTAAGGGCTTCAGATAATTGGCACCATGTCCTTTTTGCATAAAACTTCCTATATAAAGTACTTCATGGTCTGAGGAATGTGGTGTTTATTGTTAATTACGGTTGAGAGAAATTATTGTTATTGTATACAGTGTCACCTTTTTTCCAGTAAAAGATGTTAAAGCAACATATTGGTTAAAGTCTGTCTTTCCAAACACTGTCATCAATTGCCATTTTTCATACCTCCTCTCAATCCCGTTCAGGGATATGGTGTCCATTTTAGTGGAAAATCTACCTGCTACTTAAAATGTAAACATTTTTTATGTTTTCTTGTGTGTGCACAAGAAACATCTTCCTTTAGAATGACATTTGAAAGGTGTCTCATGGACTAGCCCAATGCAATGCAATCTACATTGGGCTTATCCCTGACAGATCAATGACCATGCAAGCAGAGGGTACCGGGTGATAACTGTGCACACTAATCTGAGCAGAGCAGGGGTGTGTTATGGGTAGTACTTAGGGAAGTAGAGCGACAGGAGAATATCAGCGATACAATACTATCTCTATCCCCTGTTGCTCACCAGGAACGAGTAAATGTATTTAGCCACTGCTGGTCGGATGCTCAGTCGAGCCGCTCCCATGATGGAGTGGCTAGAGCACCTGCAGTGCGTGGGTTGGGGAAATAACAGTTTGATTCTCTAGTAGGAACTCTCTTAGAGTTAATTTTTTATTTCTTGCCCCAGTGTACACACACCTGTGAAGCCCCCCCACAAAACAAAAAAATAGCTGTCAATCATTGCAGCACACTGTTTCCTTCTGCGCGGTGGTCATATGCGTGGTATTGTCTATGACATCATAACCCCGTGCCCAAGCAGAATGTGTTGGTGTTCAGAGTTTCACAGCTGGAAACAACATGTATTTGAAAAAAAATGAAACTCTCCAATGAGAGAGAGAGAGAAAGTGTGTGTTTCCTTACTTTCATTTGCATAAAGCCATCTAGCTCAGCTGGTTCCATCCCTTTGCATACTTACAGTTTGACTACTATCCTTTACAGAGCAGTATGCCTCCATCCCTCACCAACCTGCTTGGAACTGTCATTTGCTGCAGTATGATCATGTATACCTCCTCCTTCCTGCTACTGGGCGCCCCAGGTCTGGTGATCAGTGCTGTGCTTTCGACAACTACAGCCATGCCCTACATGAACACAGAGTCTGGAAACCGCTCATCCACAGGCAGTTCCTGTACCTACAGCCCCAGCTTTTTAAGTGTCTCCACTTCCAGAGTGCTGCACCCTGAGGCTCATCCACAAGCGGTTTCTGTACCTACAGCACAAGCTTTTAAGTGTCTCCACTTCCAATGAGTGCTGCACTCCTGAGGCTCAGTCACAGTTTCTGTACCTACAGCACAAGCTTTTAAGTGTTTCCACTTTCGATGACTGCTGTCTTCCCTACAACTACAGCCACACCCTCCATGAGCATGCAGTCTGGGAACTGCTTGTTCGCTGGCACTTCCTGCACTGACAGCCCCAGTATTTTGGGTGTCTACATAAACATGAGCCTAGTGTTACTGGTAACTGGTGCAGAAGTGGAGATCTCCTCTTGTTACACAGTAGCACAAGCTACAAGTATACGCAGTGATATTACTTCCTGGGTTACTGGAGTGACTGCTGCCCTCTGGCCACCTGTGAAATTTACCTGGCTGACTTTCAGATACTTATCCATCCCAGGGCAGTGTGGAGAATTATCGGTTGATAGTGTGGGTATACACACCCGGGCTGGCAGAAAAGTTGCCCGGTGTCACACCACTGCCATAGCATCTTGGGGGACCCACTTCTTGTTTTTATTTGGAGTCTTGTTGGAGGTGAGAAGTCACTGTCTATTGTGCTTGGACCTGAGTCAGGATGCCGCTTTCAAAGACTGAACATGACTCCCCTGACCTGGGGTGGGGGAACTGCACATGGAGGCTCTCCTGAGAAGGGCAACCCATGCAGATGCCAAGAAATAAAATAATACTAGATCATAGCACAGCTCTCTGCATGATGCCATTGCTTTTCATAAACAAATGCGGAGCACCCAGATCAATTTTACATTGATTGTTTCATTTTTCTGTAATCTAAACAGCTTTGCGTGTTCCTGTATATGAATTTTCTACATAGACGGCCTCTAGTTCCTATTAAATACATTTTTTTCAGTTTTCTTAATAACTCTGGGAGGTTCCCTGCACATGTCTGAAATACAGCTATTTTTATGCCAGCTTTTGGGAGAAATAGTTTGGGAGAACTCCATCCCTGAAGTCTCTGTTCTATCTTAATCAAAGGTATGCCTTTAGATGGTGTCAAACATGGCTGAATTATAGCCAGATTGATAGCATTGTTGTAGTTGTACTGTACATTGACTATCTTGCATGGCAAAACAAACGCTGATAGTCACACTTGTCCAGGTGAAGTCAAAGTCTTGTACTTCTGACATGCAATTAAAACTGGTTATACCTCTTGGTCAGTGTGTGTGTGAGTGTGTGTGTGTGTGTGTGTGTGTGTAAGTGAGTGAGTGATATATACACATAATGAGGTACTGCTGAAAATGATCAGACACCCATCTCTTCAAACTGCTTATCACAGCTAGCATGAAATAAAAATTCAGTTTATCAACTTGCTGAAACTGAATGTGGTGTGAGTAGAATCAGAGAGAAGTGGTGAAACATGGCATTCAGCTGTGATTTGGCTGTTTGGTATGAACATACGAACATATGAAATTGCCAGCAGATAAAGGCCTTATGGTCTATCAAGTCTGTGCAATTGTGCAGCTAGCAGCCCTTATACTGTAGCTGCCCCTCCCTGTTCCAGTGACCCTCCAACTTACCCTGTCCCATCCTCTTTTGAAGCAGCCCACTGTTCTACAAGATACCTCTTCCTCTGGAAATGCATTCCACCCAGATACCATCTTCTCTGTAAAAAAGTGTCTCCTCATTTCTCTCTTGAACCTTCCCCTTTCCAATCTCAGATCATACCTTCAAGTGTCCCTTCTTCTCCCTAATTTGAAAAGTCCCTCTGGGCCCTTACTATTTATTCCTTTCATGTACTTGAAGGTTTCAATCATGTACCACCATCCCTCCTCTCCTCCAGACAGTACATGTTCAACTCCCTCAGTCTGCTCTCGTGAGGTAAGTCCCATAGCTTCTGGATCATTTTGTTGCCCTGCACTGTACTGCCTCCAGTAACCTAATGTCCTTCTTCAGAGTACGGTTGCTAGAACTGCATGCAATACTCCAGCTGTTGTCTAACAAGTGACCTATAGAGTGGCAGGATCACCTACCCCTCCAGGAGAATATGCCTCTGGCAATATAACCTAGCAATCCTTTTGGCCTTTGCAGATGCCTTTCTACACTGTCTGAGTTGTTTATTGCTCCCGTTATGATCACCCCCACAACCTTCTCCTCTTCCCCCATCTAGGCAAGTTGAATTTCCCCTAGCTGGTAGCTCCTCCTTGGGTTTTTTGCACTGAAATGTAGCACCTTGTATTTCTTGGCATTGAAGCCCAGCTGCCAAGTGTCTGACCAGGCCTCCAATTTTGCCAGATTATCTTGCAACCCCTGCCACCCTCCTAAGTCTTCCTCTATTGCTCCTATCTTGGTGTTTTCTGCAAACAGACTGATATTGCTCTTGATGCCTATTGAGATGACTGCTATGAAGATCTCAAACAACACCGGCCCCAGTACAGAGCCCTGTGGCATCCCGCTTGTCACCTCCCTAGGAGATGAGAGCTTCCCTCCCAGCACCACCATCTGCTGTTTCCCTTGTAGCCAGTTTACTAACTATCCCACCATCTTTGCCCCTGCCCCTGTGCCTTCCAGCTTATTTCCTAGTCTTCCATGTGGCACCGAATCAAATGCACCTTTTCCTGTGGGGTCATGATTTCTGGTTTATATTAGTTTTTATGTTTGCTTGCATGCATGTACAAGAAACAAAGTGCCATCATCTGAGTTTTTGTAGGAGTGGCACCCTGTCTTTCAATTCAGTCACTGTGTTTGCAGTCGCGGCCACAGTTCACCAATGAATGCTGCAGCTGTTTATGACAGCAGTTGAAAATGCAGTGCCGTACAGTTGAAAGGGAGAGCTCCACTTCAATGAGCAGTGATAAGACAGTATTAATTAACATATTTCTGGCAATCCTGCTTGTCTGTTGGCTCAATTAACCCCCCAAAAGAAACTGACTTCCAGTTGCCACACTGGGAGCCCACCCCAGCATGGCACACATCTGTATGGCCGACAGGGGTGCCCAATCCCCATCGGCTCCACTGCCCCCAAAAATCTTACAGCTGCAATGCTGGGAGCCCACCCCAGTGTGGCACAAGTCCTGCATCATCCTCCTAAAAAGAAAACAAACACCCGAAAAGAAAAAAACGGTCCCTTGTTGATTGTCTTGCCCCCCAACCCGCGCCCACCCTCTGTGCATCCACCTCCCCACACCCCACCTCACCCCATACTTACCTCCGGAGGCTGGCGAGATGATCTTTGGTGGACCGTGAACACGTATGCACTCATCAAAGCTGACCACAAACTGAAGAAATGCTGGTAAGCTCTATAATGGAATAAATAGGGTTTTTTTTTTCAACTTTGATGCATATCTCAGGCATTTTTTGGAATTTTGGCACCACATTTTCAACATGGGGTTTCTGAGACCACTCCTCGTGAATTTTGGCACTGTCATGGCATTAATCAGCCCTGAAAGGTGATTTCACAGTCACTGCACAGAACCACCTTTTGAGACTGATTTACGTGACAACAGCGTCACAGTTTATGAGGTAGGCCCCCAAAAACCCTATGTTGAAAATTTGGTAAAAATATTCCCAAAAATGACTGATTAATGAGTGTGGGTTGCGCAGTTTCTATGCAAGCTCGTATGTTCGATAATTTTTTATATTTTCACTCCAGATTTTCAACATTGCCATTTTACCACACCTCTTTATAAGCAGTACTGCTGTCATTTTTCACATCTTGCCTAAAATGTGTTTCCGTGCATGTAGTGCACAATGGCACAGTCGGTGTGCGAAATCAATGTTCATGACAGATTAAGAAAATCATAGTGACACTGTTCACGAACAGCAGTCTTAAAATAGCTATGTTAAAAATTTGGTGAAAAAAGTCCATAAAATGACTGTGTTAAGAGCGAGCATTACACAGTTTCCACGCACCCCCATAAGTTCATGAATTTGTAATATTTTCAGTCCAGATTTTCACCACTGGCATTTTTCCACACTTCCTTATGAACAGTACAGCTGTCATTTTTCACACCATGGCTGAAATGTGTTTTCACACTTCTAACGCAGAAATGCATGGTTGTTGTGGGAAATAACTGTTCGGGACAGATTAGGAAAATCACAGTGACACTGTTCATGAGCGGAGGTCCCAAAATGCCTGTATTGATAATCTGTTGTAAAAAAATCTCCAAATTAATAACATTACGGGTGTGTGTTGCACAGTTTCTATGCATGCTCGTGACTTCACCAGTTTTTTTTATATTTTCACTGCAGATTTTCAATATTGCCATTTTTTACACCTCCCCATGAACAGTACAGCTGTCATTTTTCACATCCTGTTTGAAATGTGTTTTCGCACCTGTGGTGCCAAATGGCTAAGTCGCTGTGCAAAAGCAGCTTTTGGCTAACAAACTGATATTGCCACTGTTCATGAGGTGGGGGTCACAAAAAAAGCATGTTGAAAATTTGGAGTGAAAATACCAATGAATGCCTGGGATGTTAGGGTCTGACCATAACACCCCATCCTGTAGAGAATGACAGGTATCAGGGGTGTGACTTGGGATTTTCGCCTGTAATGCTCATACCATTCCTACCCCACCCACACCCTGCAGCCAGTGAGAGGCATCAAGGTGTGCCTTGGACTCTTTGGCCCCAAAGTTCACCCCATTCTCCTATACAGCACCCATCTCACTGTATTTCCTGATGGAATGGGGTGAACATAAGGGTCAAAGACCCCAAGGTACACCGTGACACTTGTTGGTGTCTGCAGGGTAGGGTGTGGTGAAATGGCATTGCCATTATGCCTGACGACCCAAAGGCACATCCCAATGCCTGTCACTCTCTGCAGGGTGGTGATGAGGTTGGCTTCAGTTCAATACTTCACTGCCATTCCTATTATGCAGCTCTGTAATGCCTGCACTACCAATGCCAATGTCAGCAAGCAAACATTCGGCATTGACAAATGCTTTGTTTGTTTTATTATGCTTCTTAACTTGGGTAGCCAGAGAGCTGTTGTGTTGTGTAGGAGACAGTATCTTTGACTTGGGGCAGTTTGGCTTGACATTTGCTTACAACTCGGTAGGACTGCCAACTCTGATCCCTCTATCAATTTATTTCCTTGCTGAACTCCCCCATCCCCCCACCCCCATAAAGCATCTCTTTCTAAAAGCTCCACAGGGGAAACATTCCTTTCAAACAACATGAAGTCTTGCATATTCTGACTATTGCAGTTAGCCACAGACTTTAAACTGCCCCGGAGAACAAAGGGTTAACTTTCTATGCAGAGCATAGAATGCTGAGCTCGAGCTCAGTTGAGGTCTCTGTCTGGAGCCCTTTGAAATCCAACCGTCAGATTCTTTACTCTGCCTCACTGAACAGTCGCTCTGGAGATTTCTCCTTCAGCTCGGTTCAAAAGTCAGTTAAAGTCTCGATTAAGTTGTTGGTTTTTTACCAAATTTATTTCTGCATAGTTGGTTCAGTCTCTGTCTGTGGTACCATGAGTACTAGATAGGTTTTGTTCTGTTTTTCTATGTTGAAATTGTAAAGTTTTAGATTGTTTTGGCTGAACCTATCATTTGTATTGAATCCTTGTGTTTTACTTTAGTGTGGTTACCGGTTCTTATCGGTTCTAAAAAAAGCATGTTTTGAACGTTTTTTTCCAACACCCGTGACATGGTTAGGAACTGATAAGGGAGTCTTGTCTGGTGGTTGCCATAAAAAGGGTTAAGTTTGGTTAGGTTGGCCATGTCTGAGAAACCCAAGAAAAAACCAAGCCCACTAGGTTTCAACACTGCAGTGAGTGTGGGGAGGTCTTTGTTAAGGCTGACCCCCACACCACCTGTGTTTATTGTCTGGGGTTTGAACACCTCAGTTCAGACTGCCAAATCTGTAAAAATTTTCCTAAATCTACCCTTGATAAAAGACTAGGTAGACTGAGGGAAAAGAAGGCCGAGAAGTCCGCTGACCCGGATGGCCAGCCCAGTTCGGTTCTGACCAACCCAGAAGGAGTGCCCTCTGACCAGGGAGATACTTCTTTGGGCAAAAGGAGAGCTGATCCTGAAGGGTCAGTTCCTACAAAAAGGAAACACAAAGAAAAATCTACCAATTCGGATCCAGAGGTTCATGTTCCGACCACCGAGGAAATAGCCAGAACAATTCAAATTGTGGAATCGCCTCGCCCGGTTCCTACTGATCTGGCACCTTTTCATAGGGGTTTGGTTCGGTCGGTTCCCCCAGTTCAAGATTATACCCCTGAAGATTTTTATGAACTGGAGTTTGTGGAGGAGGGGGAGTGTGAAGATGATGGTGATAATGATGAAAGTCTGGATGTGCCTGTGGAACCGGACATCTCCCCAGACAGATGCTGTATCCCCTCCTAGGCTTTCTGAGTCCCCTTCCCATTTTTTGTTTTACAGAAAAGCGGCTGAAATCCTTAAGCTTCCTATGGAGGAAGCACTGGAGGATCAGGAGGAGCCTGATTATGTGGAAATGATGGACATCCCAGCCTCCAGGAGACTGTCTAGTCCCCTTCACAAATCCTTTGGGAAACAGACACAAAAAATCCTGAAATTTCCCAATTCTGTACCTCCTGTTGACAGAAGGATGGACAAGAGGTACACACTATCAGGCTCAGATATGGAGTTTTTATACCAACAATGCAGCCATGTTGGGGTAGTGCAGGCTGCTGCCTGTGACAAGGCAAACATTCCCTTGGCTTCACACCCCCCCAGATAAAGACTCCAGGAAGACTGATGCCATGGCAAAGAAACAGTACATGGCATCTTCCTTGGGACTCAGGCAGGTGAATTATATGGCCTATACAGCCAGGTACCAGAAGTCCAGATGGGACACTGTACTGGCACTGGCTAAACAGGCCTTCCCACCCCCAACTGCAGATGGGATTGAGGCATCAAAAGTTCAGTTTCATGCTGCTGTGGATTCCAGTGATGTGCCATCAAGAGACATGGCTACATCTGTGGCTCTTTGGAGAATGGCTTGGCTCAGATGTACTAGCCTTTCACAGGATACCCAGGATGAGGCCATGGATTTTCCTGTAGTGGGTAATTCTGTGTTTGGGGAGCAGACAGAGAATTACATAAAGAAAATGGATAAGTATAGGACCACTTACAGGAGTGCTCAGGACAAAGAGAGGCAGGCAACTCCTCAAAGACAGCAGGCTAGGAGCAGAGGCAGGCCTCTTCTTCCTTTTCACAGAGGGGTTCTTCAGAGGGAGAGGCAGAAGGGGGATGATCAGGGCTGCATCCACTACTCAGCCTAAGGCTCCTGCCAAGCAGACACACTGGCGGGCCTGCCCGGGTCGACTCTCCTATTCCAATAGTGGGTAGGCTGACTTACTTCGTCCAGGACTGGATGTCTATTACATCAGACAAGTGGGTCCTGGAAGTAGTAGGCCAGGGACTGGTTCTCAGCTTCAAAAAATTTCCGAAGATGAGAGCCAGATCTTTTCCACCTGCAGGTCTCTCAGAAACCCTTGCCCTAGAGGCAGAGAGAGTACCTACCCTACACTGAGACAAAGGTCTGTACTCCAGGTACTTCCTTACCCAAAAAAAGACAGGGGAGTGGCGACCCATCCTAGACCTAAGATACCTAAACAAACATCATTTAAAACCAAAGTTCAAGATGGTAACTCTGGGAATAATTCTTCCCTCTCTAAGGCCAGGGGACTGGCTAGCCTCCCTGGACCTCAAAGATGCCTATTTTCACATTCCCATCAGGTGCTCCCACAGAAAGTACCTCATTTTCGAGTTGCCCTCAGGCCACTATCAGTTCAGAGCAATGCCCTTTGGCCTAACTTCAGCCCCAAGGGTTTTCACAAAGTGCCTGGCTGTAGTAGTTGCCTTTCCAAGTAGGCAAAAGATTTCCATTTTTCCATATCTGGACGACTGGCTTATAGTGGGCCAGTCCCCAGACCAAGTCAAGTCAGACCTGCAAGCGACCCAGCAAGTGCTTACTTCTCTAGGATTTCTTTTCAACCTTCCCAAGTCAGTTCTCAAGCCAGTGCAGCTCCTTACCTTTATAGGGGCAGAGCTGGATACTGTCAAAGCAAGAGCCTTTCTTCCCCTGGAAAGGGCAAGAGTTCTTATAGAACTGGCTTCTTCCTTCAGCCTTCAGGTGTCTTGACCAGCAAGACATTTCCTACAGCTCTTGGGCCACATGGCAGCCTCTACAACAGTGCTCCAAGGGGCAAGGTTCCAGATGAGGGACATTCAGTTCCATCTGAGGGCCTTTTGGTCCCAAAAGAAGGACTCCCTTACCAAATTGATCCCAATGACCCGGACCCTGATCCAAGCCCTTCAGTGGTGGCAGGATCAGGACAATCTAAGGCAAGGGGTCCCATTTGCCACTCAGTCTCATTCAGTGGTCCTTACCATGGATGCTTCCCTCCTGGGCTGGGCAGCCCATCTGGTGGCCCTCACTGCCCAGGGACTGTGGTCCCCTCAGGAATCTCTTCTCCACATCCATCTCCTGGAACTCAGAGCACTTTTTCTGGCCTGCAAGCTTTCTCTCAGTCAGTGCAGAACAAGGTGGTTCAATTCAGAACAGACAACACCACCACCATGTGGTACATCAACAAGCAGGGAGGCACGCAGTCTATAGTCTTGTGCACAGAAGCCATAAAGTTGTGGTCCATGGCTTATTCCCTGCAAACCTCTCTGATAGCAGTCCATCTTCCGGGGAAGGACAATGTGCTAGCAGGTGCACTGAGCAGGATTTCACAGGGCCATCACGAATGGTCCCTGGACCCTATGGTCATGAAGGTGATTTTTTTCAAGGTGGGGCACTCCAGAAACAGATCTCTTTGCAGCCCCAGACAATCATCAACTTCCTCTCTTTTGTTGCAGACCCCCAGTCTTGGGCACAGTCCCTCTGGATGCTCTGATTATGAACTGGGAAGGAGAATTTCTGTATGCTTTCCCTCCTTTTCCTCTAATTTTCAAAGTTTTAGTCAAGATAAAGTCACAACCTTGCAAAGTGATTCCGATTGCTCCAGATTGGGCCTGGCAGCCTTGGTACCCCCTGTTACTGTCCATAACAGTCCATCTTCCCCTGTCTCTTCCCAGGAATTACAACCTGGTAACCTCCTCTCAGGGGAGGATTTGGTACCCCAATCTTCAGTCTCTCAATCTCAAGGCATGGCTCTTGAAGAGTTAGAGTATGCAGATTTGCATCTGTTTCAGGGGTTCTGGACATCCTCAAAGCCTCTCAAAAGCGCACCACTAGAAAGACCTATAACTCCAAATGGAAGAGATTCAGCATTTGGTATTCTAAGCAGCATATTTCCCCAGACACTGCTGAATTGCCTACAGTTCTGGATTATATGGTCCATCTTAATGGTCTAGGCCTCAGACCAGCTACTCTCAAAGTACACTTGTCAGCTGTCTCCGCTTTTCTGTCAGTGGGGAAGTCTTCCTCACTATCATCTCATACTGTGTTCTGTAAATTTTTCAAAGGATTGCTTCATACCAATTCTCCATTCAGAGACCTTGCCCCTGCCTTGGATTTAAATGTTTGTATTGCTCAATTGATGCAACCTCCCTTTGAGCCTATGTCCTCAGTAGAGCTTAAGTACTTGACTTAGAAAACTTGTATTTTTAGTAGCCATTACCTCTGCCAGACATATCAGTGAACTGCAAGCCCTGTCAGTGGAACCTGATTGTATCTCCTTTCATAGGGATAAAGTGGTCCTTAGAACCAATAGAAGGTTCTTGCCCAATGTGGTTTCAGATTTTCACCTGAACCAGTCTATGTCTCTTCCTGTTTTCTTCACTGATCTTTCCTCTTCAGGAGAGAAGAGGCTACACAGTTAAGATGTTAAAAGGGCCATTAGCTGCTATATAGAGTGTACCAGGGGTCACAGGTTTGATTCCTTCCAGCTGTTTCTCACTTATGGGAAAGTGGGGAAGGGCAGACCTGCCACCGAGAGAACTACTGCCAGGTGGATTGTATCCTGTACACAATTCTTCTATGAGAAACTAGGAAAATTTCTACCCTCACCAGAGGTACAGCTGCTTCCCTGGCTGCTGCCAGGGATATTCCTCTCTTAGAAATTTTCAAGCAGCTGCCTGGAAAACAGTAAATACTTTTACCAAGCATTACTCTCTGGATATCCAGGCTAGGAGTGATGCTCGGTTCAGCACAGCAGTACTTCAGAGCCTATTCCCAAAGTAGGTTCTGTTCCTCCTCCATGGAGGTACTGCTTGGTAGTCTGCAATAGTCAGAATACAGCAAGACTTCATGTTGTTTGAAGAAAAAATTACTCACTTTAGTAATTATGTTTCCTGTAATTGAGTCTTGCTGTATTCTGACCTATCTCCCTGCTTCCCCTCTCAGAACCTATTTTTGGGAAGTGGGTGGGCAGGTGCAGTGTTGCATCTCAGGGGTGCTCCTTTTACACCCTCTTCTTTTTGTTTGGGTGTTTGTCTTATATTTATTCTTATTTGGATTGGTTTTGGGTTTTTGGTTTCCTGACTTGAGTCTTCCTTTGGGGATCCAAAACTTTTTGTTGCCAGTTGGCTAGTAAAAATTTTACAATATCCACATTAGAATAGTTAGTGAGTTTTTGCTCATAAGAATTTGACAGTTGGATTTTAAAGGACTCCAGACAGAGACCTCAACTGAGCTCGAGTTCAACATTCTATGCTCTGCATAGAAAGTTAACCCTTTATTCTCCAGGGCAGTTTAAAGGCTGGGGCTAACTGCAATAGTCAGAATACAGCAAGACTCCATTAGAAGAAACATAATTACTAAGGTGAGTAATGTTCTTCTTCCCAGTCTTGCCCCAGAGGGAGGTGAAGATAGAGTAATAATGTCCTAGCCTGCCTTGGGCCAGGAATTTTTAGTTTATGTGATACTTGTCAGTTGAGAAAAAAACAAATGTCATAGTTTGCTGTATAGTACTAAGGTCTCAGTATTTGTGCAGAATTTCGTAGTCCGTTTCTCTTGACTGCTGGCTTCCAGTGCAGTGTTACCCCATTTCCTGCCCTGTGGATTAAGATTTGTTTGTTTAAACAAACAGAAGGTTAATTCAAGTTCCCAAGTCACCATCTGTTATCTACAAAGAAAAAAAAAACAAGTAGCTAAGCAACCTGATCTTTTAATCTATAATTCTAGCAATATAAAGACAGATGGGTGGAGGCTGCTGCTATCAGTCCAAGTGGTATAGCTGCTGTACTTGGACCTTTGGTAATTGTTTAGGATTTTCTTAAATATTTTCCCATTTTAACTAAGATTGTAAAGATAGTTTGTGGCCGATTACCCACATATTTAACTCTTCCCTCACCTCTGGAATCGTACCTGACGTATGGAAGGTGGCCAAGGTTGTCCCAGTATTTAAGCACGGTGACCCCAAGGAGATGAACAACTACCGGCCCATTGCCATACTCCCTGCTACTAGCAAGCTACTTGAAAAGGCTATAGCTGGACAAATCTCCCATTACCTGCAGGAGAATGCAGTTCTCTCCCCTGCACAGCACGGGTTCAGGAAGGGGCATAGTACAGCCACTGCTATCGCCGTGGTCACCTCCGAGGTCAGAGCCACCACAGACATTGGCAAATTGACTGAAGCCATCTTTGTCAACCTCTCTAAGGCCTTTGATTGGGTCGACCACAATCTCCTTCACTCTGCTCTACTTGGGCAAGGCTTCTCCCCCTGAGCCCTTGACTGGTTCACCAACTACCTTGGGGGGAGACAACAATACACCTATTTTAACTGTGCCCTTTCGGACCTTTCCCCAGTCAGATGTAGAGTATCCCAAGGGTCCGTTCTTGGTGCCATTCTGTTCTCCCTCTATATAAATGAACTCCCCTCCGTTACTATCTTTGGGTCTACAACACTCTATGCGGATGACCTGGTGCTATTATCTAGCTCCCAGGACATCGCTACCATCAACTCCCAACTCATCTCTGACTTTGGTCATATCCTTAACTGGCTCGTGGGACACAAGCTCACCATTAATCTAAACAAAACCCATGCCATGTTATTCCGGTTGGTGGCTAAAACCGCATCTTGTCCCTCCCCCCTTGTCATTAATGGGGGGAATGGCTCCCTCCTGCCTGTCCTGAAATCAGCTAGGTACCTAGGGGTGACCCTAGATCCTCAGCTTGATCTCACTGAGCATCTCTGAAACATTTGCAAAGCCTCGAACAGTAAGCTCGGCTTAGCATACAGAGCCAAGGACTGCCTCACCCTGGCTGCTTGACTTGCCATAGCCAGGGGGATCCTCCTACCTATGCTCTGCTATGGGCTAGCTGCCTTCGCGCTGGTCCCGAATGCCTACCTAGCAAAATGGGATATGGCTTATAACAACATATGTCATTTTGCCCTCTCCACTCCTCACCTTACGCATCTATGCCCATCTGGAGTGGCTTTCCCCCTGAAAAACACTGAGCCTTTGTCCTCGGGAACATGGTTGATAAAGTAACCCCCTTGTTACCTGGGATTACTAGAATCCCAGTAAGACCTAGTGGTAAGCAGGGAAGGCAGCTTGTGAAACTCCAGTTAAATGGGTTTCACACTGTCTCACTCTCTTCTCAGTCTCAGCAGAGACTGAGGGATGACATCACCAATAGAACTATTGCAGCTGCATGAGCCACATTGGAATCTGCAGCAGAAGGAGTTAGATAGAACTTTGGGGGATTTTAAGTCAGTGTCTTCAGTCAGTCTTCAGTGAGTGGAGTGAGAAGTTGGGAGCTTGCTGGTAAAGCAGCTCAGTGAAGGCTCTAGGAGCCTCAGCCCTGACAGAGGGCTACTTTTAGTTTAAAAGGGTGTGTGTCTCCACCTTAAAGAGAGACACAAATGATTATTGAAGTGGTGGAGACCACTGATTTTGGGTCTCATTGCCCCCTCCCTCAAGGGGGGGTGCAGGAAAAGGTTTCTCTGCAGATTCCTGGGGCAACCCCCTAGTTCTGCTTGTGGAGGAAAAGCTGTCTATGTGTTCCAGTATTTATTTGGGAGAAAAAGAAGATTTGTGAGTCACCTGTGGGGCACCTGCAACGTGAGGGTGAGTGTCTGCTCTGGCTAAAAAGACCTATGTTTTTCACCCTGGGACTTGTGTGACAATGTGGGGATTGAACTACTAAATATTGGGAAGCCTAGAGTAATGGGCTAAGCAAAGTAAAAGTAGGTTCAAGTCCAGAGTTTGTTGGGATGCAAATAATATGCAGAGGAGATGTGACAGACATCTACCCTTAATCTACATTTGAAAGTTCAGTAAAGGAATTGTTCAGTTTCCAGAGAAATGGCCGGGTATGGGCTGTGGGAGCTGGAGGTGGGTGGCACCTCATCTTTAGTGACCATGTCCACCTCTACAGATTTCTTCTGTGGATTTCTACTTTGCCTCAGGCACTTGGCCAGTGATGAGGTAAGTACCTAGACATGGGATTGTAAGGAAATTCTCTCTAGGAGTTGAAGACTCTAGTGTGGTTTGGGGAGCCACAACAGGATAATTGGTTCATTCCTCCAATGCACCGTGAATGGGATAATTGATTCATTCTTCCAATGGACCGCAGATCAAGTGGCCGGGGGGGTAGCTGGGCCAGTGGGGAAAACCCAAGTGTGTACAAGTTGGGCTGTGTACCCAAAGCTGCGTGCAAGTCCGGGCTGTGTGCCTGGTGGGTTTAGAGCCTGAGGGCAGGAAATAGTGCTAAAGTGTTCTGTAGTCTCTAATCTGCATTACCAGGAAATGTAGCCCTGTGGGGGTCCATCTATGCTTTGTTTGTTCAGCTTGGATGTGACTAAAAGCCACACTGAAGAATCCCATTCCTGGTTCTGGACATTACAGTTATTGCTTCCATTGTTCAGATTTACTTGGGTGCCCCTGTGCAGAGTAGCCAAACCTAGGTCCCCCTGTGCTGAGTAACCTCATTCTCAGTCCCCACCAGGTACTGCTGTGAGCTTCAACTGCATGCCACCTGTCGTTTTGCTAAAAAGGCAGGCGTGAGGGGTTACAATAACATAGTCTGAACTGCTTGCCCCCCTTGCTCTTGCCCTTCCCTTCAAACATTGCACCCCGGCCTATCAGCAAGGTCCAGCTCGACTTTGGTTTGCAAGGTCCCTAGGACCTGCTCCCTCACTGGGGATTGGGTCTTCTCTGCCTACACTCTGAGACTCTGGAACTCCCTTCCTGCCCCAGTCCAAGCCACCCCTTCCCACTCCGGCTTCAAAACATCCCTCTGGAAATTCCTCAAAGCTGCCTCCACTTGCCTTTGTGCCAACTAGTTGCTGGCACTAGCAGCTGCCCAACACCTCTCCCACAAACAGGACTTGGCCTCAGCCACTCTCCACTATAGCACTTCTCACACTCGCGGCTGCCCGACACCTCACCCACAAGCTGTTTTCGGCCTCCGCCTCTCCCCTCTATAGCACTTCCCACTCTCCTCTGTCAGGCGTCCCCTACCCATCTAGCTCCCTTCCATGTGGCACCTTGAAGTCCCCATGCTATTTTTGCCTTGCCCCCTGGGCCTGCTACTGGATTGGGCAGTTCTCTCCGTGCACTTCGAGCCTGACTCCACCGTGGTGGTCCCCCAGGTTGTGTTCCTCTCCCTCACCTCACTCACTAGTTCCATACTGTCCTACTGCATTGTTCACTTTACCCCTTGCCTATTCCCTGACATACACCTGAATTGTTCGCTGATTCATGCTCCCCCCCTTAGTTTACCTGTACCTGTAGTTCTTCTACCTCCATGTTACCTTGTAGGTTTAAAGTATTTGAGTTTTAGTTGTACTCATGTTTGCTAGCTCTGACTCTCTACTATGTCCATATATTGTACTCTGAAACCACCTATGTTTGGGTGAGTTTGTTACTCTACCTATGCACTATGTTCATTGTACTGAATTCTCTCTGGCCCACCTGTATTGCAGGCTTGTATGCTACCTTGAATATGTTCCATGTTTTTTCTGTATTGTATCCTACCAGGTCGCACCTGAAAATAGGCACTTGTTGTCTAGTGTGCTTACCTGGCTAACAAAAACAAATAAATAAATAATGCAACTCCCTTTTCTTGGACTATATACTACTCTCTGTGTTACTTATTTTTCAATGAATTATGTTATATATGTAAAGCATAGCATTTTTTTCCCTCTGATGTTTGAGACATATCCCCAGATATTCAAAACTATGTGCTGGGTGCAAATTGTTTGCACCTGAATTGCCCAGGGTTTGCATGGATCTGCTAAATTCAAAAGGCCAAATAACGCAGGAAAACTGCATTAGCACCAGGCAAAGGTATAATGTATGCAAGGGGCAAAAAGAGTGGTGTGTACATGAATACAGGTGCAATGCTTTATATTCAGTGCATTAGCGTGGCATAAAGTGTTTTTGTGCAACTTAGCGCGACACTTTGCATGGTACAAATTAGCATCCAGAAAAAAGTAGTCTTAACTCTGGGCAAACATTTGCATGACTTTGCGTGACTTGGTGTGACATAGAACCATGGTTAATGGAACTCTGTAATTCAAAAGTGTGAATTATGGAGTTTGTGAGGGTCTGCCAGTGGTGGTTTATTGACCCTAACCAGTAAATATTAAACATAGAAAGAAAGCAGACATGGAAGAAACATGCTGCACACAGATGGCACCTCCTATGTTGCCATCAGCTGCCACTGGTCCCAACCATGCTAGGCATTAATTGGTGACCTGGTGCCCAGTGGGCACCATGGCAGTGTGTCCATACAACACACACCTGCAGACCACCCTTCAGTGGCTACCAACAGAATTCAGCACACACATGCAGCACTGGGGGTGTGGAGGGTGTTGAGGGGAGGGTTTACAGGTGGCCAGTCTGCACTACATACTGGGTGCTGACACAAGCTGGGTCAATCTATGCAGTGCAAATGGTCCAGTTAAGCAATAAACCATGACAGGGTGTAGGTGATACTGAGTATACCCATGCCTGGCGTGGTTCGGTCAAGAGGCTGCAGGCCAAGTGACCAAACCATCCAGGCATGGGTAAATCCCAGCATCACCCACACCCTGGAGTGGTTTATTGTGAATATACAATGTGTCCCTTAATTGTTTGTTGAAAAAATGAAGAGAAAAATAATTATTTTTTATAGCTTTGTATTTAATTTGTTCGGACGCTACAAAAAATAGTCCAGTGTATTTGGGTTAAAAAAATAAGCGTAGCATGGTCGAGCCATGACCCTATTAGAAAGCCTCTGTCATCAAAATGGTAGAATAATGTCCACCCCCTCTTCCCACAAGTTAGGGTCTTTGTTCTTTTAATACTGTGAATGGATTAATGTAAAATTGTGAAAAGGGTGCAGTCCTTTTCTTCCCCTATCACTGCATCCACAATTTGCTTTGATGGAGGAAAAAGCAGAGAAGAGTCACTAACATACAGTAATGATTAGCTACCCACCAAAAGTCATGCAGTCTGAACTGAAAGTTTTGTTTAATTTGTGATGGGGTTGTGGGTGTCCGGAAGCCAGACAGATACAGTCTCAGATGCAGTTTACATTTCTTTTATGTGAGACACTGTGTCTTATGCTTTCGTTGGTGTGACAGGCTGCTGTTTTAGGTTGTGCTGCATGCCGTGAACAGCCTGTGTGCTCCAGCTGTAGAAGCTGTTTGACATGGTTCTACAATGAAATGGGAGATTATGAAAGGCAAGGGAATGTTCTGTTGGCATTTTTTTCTTTTGTATTTTTGTATGTATTTTGTTTCGTTCTAGTGATGACCCAGAACTCTGGGAGAGTGGGGAGACAGGTGGAGAAAGCGGGCTGCGGGAATGCTGCCAAAAAAAGAGACTGGAACAGAGAGAGAGAGAGAGTAGGAGTGGACTGGAGACAGAGAAGGTGGGCAGAAACATAGAGGGAGTGGTTATGTGAAAGTTAAAAAACGTTTAGCTTACAATGGGTTGTTCAGGGCTTCTTGTAAGTGACTGTGCATTTGCAGCTCATTTTCTTTTTTATTTAAGGTGTGTTCAGTTTGTCAATGTCAGGTGGTAGCTAAATAAATGTTAAAAAGGCAGAACGACCACATGGGTAGTGTAGCACCTCGACTTCTCAACCGTGATTTGTACAACTAATAGACATCGATATTCATTTTATGACACTTTAATTGGTTCAGAATTACTGTCCATTTTAAAAGATTTGTTTATTTGAACAGGACCATAGGAGTTACAGACCAAGTGTTACCGTGATTTTACCGGGGGGTTAGTGGTAAAAAGAACGTGGCAGCTTGGAGTTCTTTTTTAAGGGGTCAGAATGATTTGTCTTTAGATGCGGCTGGCTGGCACCTATTCTATTGGTAATGCTAGATTTTACAACTGTGGTAAGGTGCCAGCCTGCTGTTTTCATTGGTTGTTTTGAGAGGTCCATGGTATAATGTAAGGAATACCCCAACACCAGTGTGCCTCTCTGATGGTATGTGCCACCCCAGCCACATATCACACATCTGTACAGACACCACAGCACACACAACCAGCCATGTATATGTCACTGTGAGTAACCCATGCCAGTGGTGCAGAGTCTGTGGATTGCACAACAGCATAACAGTAATGTCCACTGTCAGTACACACCTGCAGAATGGGCCTGTCACTGTGTGAAGTGCAGCAGTCATTGATGCCCTACACACCATAGGCATTGCTGTGTCCCTCACACTACTGGCCCACTTGTTACTGTAGTGTCTGCTGTGCACTGTAGCAGGAACTACAGTTTGACAATTGCATGCAGCACCACCACCTGTGCATGAGCTATGTATTTCCTTGGGCACAATATGCTATGTGGTTATGTACAAATGTAGCCTGCAGCTACCACCATGCACTTCCAGACTTACCTACAGGTGGAGCTGTGGGCAGACCCAGCCAGCCCTGTACTTCCAGACTGACCAAGCAGGTGGAGCTGTGGGACCCTGCAGTATCACTGGGCAAACTGCATATGCAAATCAGGACATAATGAGATGCTAATCTGGATGTTTGCCCACAGACTGCCTAAGTGGGCTCGTTTGCATGTCACTTTAGAATATAGAACATTTTTTGCCCTGGGCAAACGTGATAGCACTGCGCGAATGGCTTAGATCCATGTAAAACCTGCAAAAAACCTGAATAAATGTGTCTGCGCCATGCAGGCATTTCAGAAACATGGTACATTTCTTCAGAATTTCACATGCAGTGGTGCTTGCAGCTTTAACGCATCCACTCCTTTGTTAGTACACACATTGGCCACATAGTTCACGTCTACCTTCCTTCACATCAATGTGCACTGGGCTGCTGTTGTGGTTTGCACTTCCTGGTTGCTATATTCTGAGTTGTCTTATTTCCCAGGCTGTTTTTGCACTGCACCCCCCAGCCCAGTTTGCCTGGCTTCCTTAGCATGCTATACTCAACAGGTTTAGCACTGGTGCTATCCCATTTGAATGTAACAGGCTCTTGGTTCTGGGCTAATTTAGCATGCCAAGCAGTGCTAATTTAGCCACAGAGCAAAGTTTTGAATATCTGGCCCATTGTGTTGAAATCAGCAGAACAGTATGCGGTACTACATATATATGATAATAATAATAATAATAATAATAACATTTATTTAATTAAGTGCATTTCAAATGATTGTTTGCTTTGGGTTTCTATACCCTTTGCATATGGTAAATGGGTTAGTATGTATACATACCACTTTTAAATGTGCACAGCAAATGTTAATTACTTACCTTTCGTGCATATATTCCTGTAACAGGATTATTTTTTAACCAGTTATGGCTTTTGGGCTTTACTGAAAAATACAGCATTGGGAACAGTTAGTGAAATGCACAGCACATTTTTTTAACTGGACCTGAAAACTCTTTTTTATTACTACTTTTTATTGATTTTCTTTTGGCACTGGGATACTCTAAATTATGTGGCACATCTTGGGCCCAATTCTCAGGTGAAGTCGGTGGCCATGCAAATTCGGGATGCAAAGGCTTTAATTTAGTTGTGCATGTGGGGATAGTCTCCTCATCAACTTAGTTGCAATGTTAATCAGTATGGCAGATATTGGTAGATGCAAATGAGGTTTACACCTGCTAACATGCTGTCATGCAATATCCGCATAGCTCTGGCTTTGGCATAATACCAGCCAAATGGTGAAATGCAGTGGGCAGAACATTTGGGCACACTGCTGCTGTGATAGTGTCCACACCAGCAGCCACATTAACGCTCCCTTTAGTAATACTTCTGTGCTGAAGAACTGTTTCTTATTGTCCTTATCACTTTCTTTATTAATGAAATCATCACACCAGATCCCTTTCCTCCTTGGTCACCTTGACGGTCTACTCAGTCCTTCTCATGTGCATGACCACATACTGAAGCCCAATTACCATATCCAGGACAACCTCTCAAGCCTTTCTGGGTCCTCCCTCATTTCACAGATCTCTTCTTCTCAACCAACCCTGCTACATAATTTAGTGTACTCAGCAAAAAAGGTATATTTATCCCCTTTGATGCTGGCTCCAATTTCATTAATTAAGATGTCACAAAAATAGGGACCCCCAATACTGCCCTGCCTCACACCTGATAATTCCCTTTTAATCACTGCCCTCTGTGTCCTGCTTCCCAGCCAGTCATCCACCCTCATTGTCCGTGTGCCCCCTGTTCCAAGGTCACCAATGCTTTGTTTTCTACTCGTATTTCATATTCAGTATTTTCTTATTATAATTCCTAAAAAAAATCATTTTTTAAAAACAATATATGTTATGAGTGCAATAAAAAACTTCTGAAATGTGCAATTGTGCTCATTAATCTAAAAGTACTCAGTGAAAGCACCTCGACAAAATTACACTCAAGGCATGTAATTATTGACCCATAACTACATGCCCTGGCATGTCTTACTATCAGACATAACAATCTGTTTATGAACAGGTCTTCATTGTCCTCTGCCCCATATTTGAGTCCCAGGTTCACCTGACTGCTATTTACTGATTTGGTTTTAATACGCCCCTGCCACATATACCGTGCTTGTTTGTTTTTGATTACATATAGTAAGTCACAACAGTACTTTTTAAACAGTAGCCATTGTTGTTGCCAAGTTTATAGTTTATTGTTTTATGTATGTGACTTTCACAGAAAATCTTTAATAAATTCAAAGTAAAACCAAAAAAAGACTCTCAAAGTTTCTGAGAATTTTGAATGCAAACATGGTTTTGGCCAAAACAGTGCAGTGTGAGGTGGTGAGGAGTTCTCGTATCGTTTCTTTGTGACACCTCTTTTGATCTGATTCATTGCCTGGTTTTGTTTCAAAATACTGTGCCTGAGCATATGCACAATTGTGCATTTAAATCTGGGTTGAAGCAATATATCAAAAATGATTTTGTTGCCACAGATAATGACAGAATTCTTTAGGTGGAAGTAAAAGTGATAATTATCCGATTAATTTAAGCAAAATACTATTTACAAAGGTTTTTTTTGAGTGTCAGACAGTTATGTTTTTACTTTATCTGCTATTCATATTTTCATTCTAAATGGTTTCCGATTTAAACATCTGGGACTTGACTTTAAATGGACTTGGCATGGATCAGGGACTTAGTCCCAATCAACAACTCACTGGTGCAGGGAGAAATCCCTGCCGATCAAAAATGCAATTTTCATAATTTTTAATGTTATTATGAGGAATGCAGCAGCACATAATAACACAATAAATAGTTATTATAATATAGCTATTTAAAAAACACAGTATAATACAATATCAAACTATATTAACATAGTACAGTTGTAATCTTGAGAGATCATCGGATTTCCACATCTGACAGCCCAATGATACATCATGAATCAATCATGAGTATATGCTAGAAACTGAACGTCCCCTACTATTGTAAAATATCAGTCTCCTTTGTAGTCATCGCTGGGGTCCAGATAAAATTATATAAATATTTCTCCATATGCATAGAATCTTGGAATAAGTATTTCGATAATGTGTAAGTGTGTGGAAGTTTATCTTTCCTTATAAAATACCATCAGCAGCAATATTGGTTTGCCACGTTACACCTAGAACTATTCATTTGAAACCATGTCTGACATACCAGATAGTCAACCTGAACTCCTACTTGATGAGATAGTTGTGAAGTTGCTACAACAGGATAAACCAAGAGACCAGGAGAGGGAACATCCTGCAACCCCAAAAAAAGAAAAAGAAAACAAGAGCACTCACAATAAACACACCACCATTTTTTCACAGTAGCTGGCTAAAGGTGGAAACAGAGAAAGATGAAATCAACACCCCAAAAATATCCATTTGGGCTACTAACATTAGGCCCTGTGCACTATGCCAATGTGCCGTGTACACCAGGTGCATAGGCATAGATACGTGGGCATGCCACGCAGCAGGGGTCTCGCAGATCCCCAGCAGTATTCACCAAAGGGGAACTGGTAAGGTGCATGCCAGATTCCTGGGCCACACAGGCAGCTACACACCAGTGCAGTCTGGGGGAGGGACAGGGCATGCCCACACTATGTACTATTCACAAAGGCGCATAGTGCTGCTTACATGGGGGTGTAGGGGGAACTGGATACAGCAGAGTAGACCCTGCTGTGACTGCTCTATGTTCACAAAGAATCCCTGCCCAGTCCAGGCAGCCAGTTGCAACCCCCCCACAACAGATCTCCTGGCCGGTCCTGGCACATGGTATAGACCCCCCTAACAACAGAACCCCACCCCGTCCCCTATGCCAGCCCTCCAACATACAACAGTGCCCTGTCCCCATAAGTGAGAACCCCACACTCACACTTCTGAGCCTGTTCCCATTCATGTCTGTTACAACACCCCACCACTCACAGATCCGTGCCCTGCCCCATTCATGACTATTACAACATACCCACACATTTGTACCCCATTTCCATTCATGTAAATGACCCCCCCATACACACTTCTGAGCCCCGTCCCCTATGTGTGCAAGGCCCCCCAACAAGAGCCCCAATGTGGCAGACCTACCCAGTGCATCACATTCCAACCACCCACCAACCCCAATCCTTGGCTCCCAGTCTCTTATCATTGGTGGTCAGTGGCCTCCTGTGTTTCAGCAACACCAGCCTCCATCCCGTGCCTGCAAGTTGGTGCGCAAGCTATGGATGGACAGTGGAACATCCCTTACTTTGCGTCACTGGCCACCAACCATCCAACGGATGCTGGGAGAATACTACCTATTTATAGCAGCATGCTCCCATCATCAGTTGGATGGCCGGTGGCCAAGGAGGGATGTTCCACTGGCTGTCCATTGCTGCAGCATTGACTTGCAGGTATGGGGGATAGTGGTGGTGTTGTCAGTGCTGTGGGGGGGCTACTGATCACCAATGAGAGGGCGTGGAGCCATGACTGGGGGTCAGAAGGTAGTCGGAATCTGATGTACAGGGCAGGTCCACCACATTGGGGCTGTGGTTGTGGGGGGTTTGCATACATAGGGGGATGGGACTCAGATGTTTGTGGGGGTGTCATTTATATGAACCACGATGGAGCACAGATGTGTGAGTGGGGGAGTATTGTATCTGGCATGAATGGGGACGGGGCTCAGAAGTGTGTGGGCGTGGTGTCATTTACATGACTGGGGATGGGGCACAGATCTGTGTGTGTGTGTGTGTGTGTGTGTGTGTGTGAGGGAGCTCACTTATGGGGACATTTGTGTTGGGGTGGCCTGGCATATAGGATGGAGCAGGGGTTCACATGTGGTGGGGTGAGGCATGGTGCCAGTAGGGCAGATATTGAGTGGGGGAACCATATGGCAAAAGAGACCAGCTGTGCTTAGACTGGGTGCCTGCAGATGCTATGCATGCACCCAAACTCATGCTCTCCCATGCAGGGGATCCACTCGGAGACCAAGGACAGGCATCCCATTTGTTGCCCCCCTGGGTCTGCAACTCCACCCCGTCCACCCTCTGTGCATCTGTGCACAGGGTAGGTGGGGCCACAGACAGGTGGATGGTGATAGTGCATACCAGCAGAGGCACATCTGTCTGCGGGTGGGGAGCTACGCTGGTGGGGTATGCACCTCCGGTGCATACTTTCTGTCCATTCATGCATAGGCACCATTGTGTCTACCCAGGCTGCCTCAGGAGAAATAGAGCTGGATTTAAAAACAATGGGCCCTATGCACTAACTGGTGGGAATTATGCTAGAACTGCGCCTAACCCTCCCATGCAGCACCACACCCCCGCACAGGCATGCAACAGCTGGCCTTCACATCTGTCAGTTGCCTGTCTGTGCCACCACCCCCTCAGCATGCAGCCACAGGGTGGAGGAGTATGGCAGTGGGGGAAGGCTGGTGAGTGGGACACTGGTGGGCATCCAATAGGATGCCTGGCCTGGTTCCCATAGTGGATCCCTGTCCACACATGGGCAGGGGGTCCTGGGACAGCATGCACCATGCAATGAAGTCATAATGTACATTTGCCAGAATGGCCACCGCCAGTCCACCCAGGCAGCCTTCTGTGCAGAGCAAGCAATGTGTGGGGGGATCCCAGTGCTGCCGCACCCAGCCAATGACTTGTGGGGGGGTGCATAACTAGATACACCAGGG
Source organism: Neoceratodus forsteri (assembly GCA_016271365.2). Lineage (NCBI taxonomy): Eukaryota > Metazoa > Chordata > Ceratodontiformes > Ceratodontidae > Neoceratodus > Neoceratodus forsteri. The sequence continues at coordinate 85,972,876 of CM057453.1, forward strand.
TCCCCTTTCAGGTACTTTGCCAGTGCCAGCCTGGCACACAAGTGCCATCAAGTGTGCACATGGCTCTGGTACCCCCCTGGCATGCCCCTGGTCCAGCCCTGGCATGATGTGGCACAGCTGGACAGGGGATTCAGCATGCAATGAGCTACCATGCTGGTGGTGAATGCCACTGGACTTGTACAGCTCACTGCTGCGTTGCATTCAGGCATAGGAATACCTACATGCTGTCCATATGCAGGGCGTAGGCATTCATGCATAGGCCACAGTGTCCTCAGCTGAACTGTTCTTGATATTGTGCTGATTCTATGCCAAGATAAGACAAAATGATGGCTTCAAATAGAGTTTGTCTAGCCTACTGGCACTACAAGCGGGAATTAGCAGACATTTAAAAAGTCCCACTCTAGCGTACTGTATTAATATATTAAATCACCCTGAAGTACAGCCGTCAAACAACATACTGATGGTGATATGTAAGTGATACCGATCTGAGAACAAAGTCACTGCGATTAACCATTCACAAATCAGTGCCCCAAAGCTGTGCAAATTAAAGCACTCAATGGTGCTGTTGATTCAGACTCCTGACAGCCTACAGTACAAAGTGTGGATTGATTTACAGTTGTGCATGGTGTGCCATAGTAAGGGGGGTCTAAGGCAGCTGAAACTTTAACACTTTTCAATAAACACCAATCAGCAAATATATTATTCTAACATTCAATGAGTTTTCTGAAAAATCATGGGGACAATGAGCCCAGTAAGTAGCAATACAGAGGCTACATTTATGATTTACTTAACAACCCATTTTGTCCCATGACTTTGATTAAAAACTATCTGAGCAAGCTTCCTTCTGACCCCCTAGCTTTTGATCTGCTGCGCCACTTCAAATAAAGTTTTTTTAATCAGGGCTGACCTGCTTGCTCCGGTAGCATGGGCTGTGATTTAAACACAGTTTAAGCTGTATTCTACTGAATACTAACCAGCCTTGATTTGTTTGAGTCCACTTGGAAAGATATGAAGGTCAAGGGATCGGCAGCAGCTGGATGAGGGAACCAAAGGTCACATAAGGACAAGAACCAAACAGGGCTGAGCAGGAATTCCTGAGACAGCTTAAAAGTTTGGCTGTTTTGACTCTCAGCATGCTTTCCAATCAGGGCTGAACTGCCTGTGCTGGCAGCAAGGGGCTGTCATTTCAAAACAATGTAAGCTATATTTCACTGAATACTAACCTGCTTTGATTTGTTTGGGTTCACAGGGAAATATCTGCAGGCCAGGGGTTGGCAGTATCAGGAAGAGGGAGTCGAGGGTCACATGAGGGCAAGGACCAACCAGGGCAGAGAAGAATGTCCCAAGACAGATTGAAAGCTCTACGGTTTTGTCTCTCAACATGCTTTTCAAATTAGGCTAAACTGTCTGTGCTGGCAGCAAGGGACTGTGATTTAAAAACAGTTTAAGCTGTTCTTCACTGAATACTAACCTGTCTTGATTTGTTTAGCCCACAGGGCAGGATCTGAAGGTCCGGGGTAAGTAGGGTTATTACATTTCAATAATCCTAAAGCGTGACATTTTGTATTAAAACATGATTTTTTTTACAGGACAATGTGTATCCTTGACCAAGTCAGCAGACTTGTTTTCTCTAAATAACCAGAATTAAGACAAAGTGCTGTGGTTTTTTTCAGTTGTTTCTATTGTTTCTAACCATTTTAAGGTATTTTAATTAAGGTATTATAGTTTTCTGCAACATTGAGAGGAAAGTTAGAAAATATTTTTTTCTACTATAAGGTCAGGGCATGTAGTATTTTTCATCTTGTTTTGCAGGGCACAGCTGCCCAAAGCAGGACTGTCCTGTAAAGATTAGAACAGGTGGTAACTCTAAGTCACAGTAGGAACAGGGAAACAAGGGTCATATGAGGACAAGGACCAACTGGGGCAGAACAGGAAGTCCTGGCTTGAGGATGAAAGGAGTCCGTCCCAGAGTGTCCTATCAGCATAATGCCCCAGAGCATAACTGGAACAGAGCAGGACTGGAACAGCTTAAGTGATTGGCATCTTAGTTATCCAGAGGCATCCCTAGGTGACAACAAGCGTGTAGGGAACTCTGGCAGATGAGCAAGGTATGGTGCAGTACATGTTTACTTGTTGCTGCCCATGTATAATGTAATGGAAGTGGGTAAAGGGGTAACAGAAGAGAGGGAAAAGTCCTTACAAACAGTAAGCACCTGTTGTGTTGGAAAAGAGGATAGACCCTATCTAAGGTAAGGTTACAAAGGGGTTCAGTAAAGCTAAAGTGGAAAAGTAGAAATAGCTATCTAGGGCAAGGTTTCAAGTGGTAAAGGAAAGCAAAAAGGGGAAAAGTAGAAACACTCCATTTAGGGTAAGGTTACAAAGGTGTAAAGAAAGGCAAAAGGGGAAAACTAGAAACATCTGTTCCCAAAAGGAGTCCAGGTTGCCTGTACTTCTGTTTGAACAGTTTGCAGGTTATGTCTTGGGTAAAAATGCAGCAAAGTTTTACTTTGCCTGCAAAATTTCCAAGAAGTCAGCAATGTGCCTCTGCAGATCAGTTCGTGAAATTGTCCCAATAAGTGACAATTCACCATTTGTAACTTCACCAGTGTTTTAAATACTGTATAGCAAATCCCCCAAATCTCTGGTATCTAGTGCCTACCCCACCCCACCCCCCACCGATTGCTGGCCCCAATGTAAAAAAAAATATATAGTAAATCTCTGGTGCATAGTGGTCCACCTCCCCGCAGATCGTCAACCCCAATGTAAAAAAATATCATTAAATCTCTGGTATCTAGTGCCCCCCCTTACTTACATGCTCATTCATTTATTTATTTATTAAATTTTGTTAACCAGGTAGGCCCGCTGGGCTCCGAAGATCCCTTTTTCAGGGGCGACCTGGGGAATTGGTACATAAGGATTGAACATACAGACAGGTATCACAGAGTCATACAGAGTTATTTCAGGTCAGTCGGTGGCCAGCCATGGTGGAGAGTGGAGGGTTGTGCTGGTCACCTGCTCAAGGTTCAGATTGGGAGGGAGCGGGGTGGTGGGGCACTACTTGACTGGGTGGGTATTGAGGGGTCCACTAGACACCATGGATTTCATTGATTATAAATATTTTTTTACACTGGTGCTGGCGATCAGCTGGGGGGATGGGGGAACCACTGGACACCAGAGATTTAATGTTATTTTGTTGTTAGGGTTCAGTTATATTAGGGTATGGGAACCAACTTTGAAGGTTTTGGGACTATACAGAGGTATGATGACTGGCGTGTTGCTGGGGAGTGGCAACCGCAGTCCTCATGGATGGTCTAATTGTTAGTTCGATGAACACTTTAACTTGCTGAGGGGGGGTGGCAGAAAAAAAAAGGGAGGCATTAACTGCCCCCAATAGACTGAAACAGAGAGAAGGGTGATCCATGGGGAGAAGAATCCCCCAGGCAGCATAATAAGGAACAAAGTAGTTCAATAGAAAACAAAGTGGATGGGAACAAGAGTTACAAAAAGAGAGGGAAACAAAGCTGGGCAAAAGGGGAAAAAAGGAGTGGAGTAACAGGCAGAATGGTAAAAGGTATAGAAGGTCATTTGTGCAAAGGCAAGAAGGCTTGGAATTAAAATTCCAAACTGAGAAGCCATCATTGCAGAATCATATCTGGCTATTGTGACAATTACTTAGTCATGGTGCACAGGAAACCATGATTGGGAGATGGCCATACCAGACTATACTCAGTTTAGAAAAGATGGGGGAAAGGAAGGGATGAGGGGTGATATATGTAAGGGAGGGTACCAAAGCCATGGAGACAGAGAGACTGCACTGGTGAATAGAGGGGGTTGGAGATACTGTGAGTTACCCTGGAGAAAGGAACTAGAGCCACAGTTCACACTGGCTTGACCTGCAAACCTCCAACACAGGAGGAGAAACTGGATAAGGCACTGGTGGAAGACATTAGCACAATGGCAGATAAAAGGGAAGGTGCTGCTGGTGGGGGATTTCAGTCTGCCAGAAATAGAGTGGAACCTTGCATGGGGCATTACTCAGGCAACTAGTCAGGCAGCCCACTCATGATGGGACAGTACTGTAGCTGGTGCTCACAAACAGGTACAGTGTTACAGATATCAAGGTGGGAGGCCACCTGGGGACTAGAGATCCCTATACTGTGTGGGTCAACATAAGGACAGCAGCAGAAGCAAACCACACAAGAACAAGGGTCCTGGATTTCAGGAGACCAAATTTTTAAAAAAATGGGTGAATGCTTCAGAGATAATATAGTGAGGGGGGAGTGACCTGGGCCAAGGGGGGAGGCACTGAAGCCAAGAGGGGAAGAACTGAAGAGGAGAAGGGAAATCCTAGCCCCCCCCAAAAAATCAGGTAATTAGTGAGGTAAACACCAAAATAGAGCAGTCGATAGGGAGAAGGGCAGTGGTAAATGGAGAAAAAGACAAAGGCAGTAGGGACAGAGATGGGGCAAAAAGAAATAAAGCCATAAAAAATGGAGGGTAATGAGTACCAATGCTTGTAGTCTAGGTAAAAAGCTCCCTGAAATGGTGGTCTTGATGGAAGAGGGATGCCTGGATATTGTCACAGTCACAGAAACATGGTACACAGAGAAGCATGACTGGGATGTCAACATACCATGGTACACAATCTACAGGAGGGACAGGGAGGGAAGAAGAGGAGGAGGAGTAGCTCTTTATGTAAGGGACGGGATCAAAGCAACAGAACTAAAGGATAAACAGGGAGGAGGGAAGGCACTGTGGGTCACCCTGGAGACTGGAAATGGCTCCGCAATCCGCACAGGGGCTGTATACAGACCCCCATCCCAGGGAGAGAAAATGGACAAAGAAATGATAGAATGCATCCTTGGGAAGGCAGAGAAAGGGGAGATATTGCTGATGTGGGACCTGAATATGGCAGATGTTGACTGGAGCACCTTTGCTTCAGCCACATCCAAGAGCAGGACCATTCTCGATGCCCTACAGGGGGCATGCCTCAGACATCTAGTTTTGGAACCCACTCGGGAGAGAGCAATCTCAGACCTGGTACTCTCAAATGGGGATGGAGAGAGGATCTCTCATCTTGAAATGGGTAGCCATCTGGGAACAAGTGACCACCAAACAGTGTGGTTGACAATAAACTTAGCTGTAGAGTCAAGCCACACAAAAGTGAAGGTACTGGACTTCAGGAGGGCTGATTTTATCAAAATGGGAGAGTGCCTCGGAAAAGCACTAACAAACAGGCAAGAAGGTGGGGTGGAGCAACAATGGGGAAACATCAAAACCGCCATCACAGAGGCAACAAGTCTTTGTGTGAAGGAAATAAACAAATCAAAATGAAAGAAAAAAACACTATGGTTCTCAAAAGAAGTGACAGGGAAGGTAAGGGAAAAAAAGATAGCATTCGGGAAGTATAAGGAAACACAGAAAGAGCAGGACAGAGAACTGTACCAGTTAAAGCAGAAGGAAGCGGGTAAGGCTGTCGGAATAGCAAAGGCCCAAACTGAGGAAAAGATAGCCAACTCGATTAAGAAGGGGGATAAAACCTTTTATAGGGAGCAAAGAAAGACCAAGGCAGGGATACTGAGGCTGAACAAAGAGGAAGGTGGTTGGGAAGAGCGACAGTGAAAAAGCAGGGATAGTGAACGAATACTTCTGCTCAATATTCACAATGGAAAAGCAGGGGGAAATACCTAATCCGGTCAATAGAAGCACTCTGGATAGGGGGGTTGATATTAGTCCTTTCACAGAAGAAAGGGTTCTGAAAGAACTCCTAAAATTGAAGGCAGATAAAGCAATGGGGCCTGATGGGATTCACCTCAGGATTTTAAAAGAACTAAGGGAAGAACTAGTAACACCACTGACTACGCTTTTTAATAAGTCATGGGAGGATGGAATGGTACCTGAGGACTGGAGGAGGGCGGATGTGATTCCACTTCACAAAAGTGGGAGCAAGACAGAGGCAGGAAACTACAGACCTGTCAGTTTGACCTCAGTGGTAGGGAAAATGATGGAATCACTGCTGAAGGAAAGAATTGCTGAGTACCTAGAGGCCAGTGGGGCACAGGACCCAAGGCAGCATAGATTCACAGTGGGAAGGTCATGTCAGACAAATCTAATTGATTTCTTTGACTGGGTGACCAAAGCAGTAGACCGGGGGGGCTGTGTACATGGCCTACCTAGACTTTAGCAAGGCATCTGACACAGTCCTGCACAAAGATTAAAAAACAAATTAGCCAGTCTGGGAGTGGGTCCTAGGGTGGTAGCCTGGATAAAACACTGGTTGGACAACAGGACACATTGGGTAATAGTAAATGGAGTCCACAGTGAAGAAAGGAGGGTTACTAGTGGGGTACCACAGGGTTCAGTACTGGGGCCGGTCCTTTTTAATGTCTTTATAAGTGACATTGCAGAGGGACTGGAAGGGAAAGTATGCCTCTTTGCAGATGTCACAAAGATGTGCAACAGGGTTGATACACAAGGTGGGGTGGAAAGGATGAAAAGGGACTTGGCAAGGTTGCACCTGTGAAACAAAAACCCAGAAGAAGAGTACACAATGGGGGTGAGATACTGATAACAACAAAAATGGAAAGGGACCTGGGGGTAGATGACCTAAAGGTGGGTCAACAATGTGAGAAGGCAGTAAGGAGGGCTGGAAGGATACTGGGATGCATAGGGAGAGGCATCACCAGTAGAAAACAGGAAATGGCTGGCTCTCTGTACAGACAGTTGGTAAGACCACATCTGGAGTACTGTGTGCAGTTCTGGAGACCCCATCTCCACAAAGACATAGGGTGGAGGCTGTCCAGAGGAGGGCAGCCAAAATGATGCAGGATCTGCATCAGAAGGCATATGAAGAAAGACTAAAGGAACTAATGATGTATAGCCTCAAGGAAAGGAGGGAGAGGGGGGACATGATAGAAACTTTCAAATACCTCAAGGGAATCAACAAAGTCCAAGAGGGTAGCATCTTTCAGAAAAAGAGATGTGCAAAAACAAGGATAGATGGGGATGGCTCAGAGGTAATGTGAGGAAGTATTTCTTCACAGAAAGGGTTGTGGATACATGGACAGTCTTCCTGAGAAGGTCGTAGGGTCAAAAACAGTGGGGAAATTCAAGAATGCGTGGGACAGACATAAGGCAATTCTAGTTGGGGGTAGGAGGAAGTAGGCTGTTGGTTAGCTAGGATCTGCAGCTCATCTGTTAGGTAGGGAAATGGGCAGACTAGGTGGACCAAGTGGTCCTTATCTGCCTTCAAATTCTATGTTTCTATGTTTCTATGGGCTGGGAGGAGAAATATTGGGTCAAGTTAAAGGATGGCATAGATAGGTAACAAAAATTTGCACAAATAAAAACAGTGAAAACAAGAGACCACTGTGATTCTTAAGGGAAATGGCTGAAAAGGTAAAGGCAAAAAGGGTAGGATTCTGGATGTACAAAGAGATATAGAGGGATGAGGATAGGAAGTTGTACCAGGAGAAGCAGATGGAAGCAGGGAAAGTGGTCAGGAGTGCAACAGCACAAACTAAGGAAAGAATAGACCAAGTTGTATCTAAAGGGGACAATACCTTTTTTAGGCACATAAGTAAAAATAAGGAAGACTGGGGAGGGATTGTGAGGTTAAGATGTGCAGGAGAGGACTATGAAAGGAAGGATAAGGAAAAAGCAGATATCTTGAACAAACGCTTCTGTGCAATCTTCACAGTGCAAGGGGAAAGGGATGAACCACATAAAAGCAGCAGAAGCACTAGTGGAAGGGAAGAAGACACAAGTCCATATACAGAGGAGAATCTTAAAAGGACTCGCAAATATGAAAGTGGGTAAAACTATGGGGCCAGAAGGGGTACCCCCAAGGGTGCTGAAGGAGCTCAGGGAGGTACTGAGGTATCTAATTCTCTGGTCAAGTAGGGCAGACAGCATGCATACGCTAAAGGTGATGCACAATGTGCTGACATTTTGGCTGCATGCCTCCCTCAGAGCTCTGAGGGAGGCATGTAGCTGAAAAATCAGCACAGTGTGTCACCTTCATTGTACGCACACTGTTTGCAGGCCACCTAGTCATTGTCATGGAACACCAGATGGTGTTGGCATGAATCTGATTTTGTTTTCTGTTTGAAAGTACTTTGCTTCCTTTGCACTTTGCACTTTACCTACATGTATTCTGTTGTACAAACACTGAAATCTGCACATTAACTGTTAATATGCACCATTAAGGTAAGCCTGTGCTTTTTAGGGCTGTATGGGCAGAGCTCTGCAGTCCTTTTGCTAGGACTAGGATAAAAAGCAATTTGTGAACAAACAACCTCATGAGGTGACAAAGGTTGCCTCTGCCTCTGTGCACCATGGACCAGTCCGCGCTTGCACTACTTTTTTGTATCCTGGTCAGATCCCCTTCCCCCACTACTGCAAATGCACAGTCATGGGCAGGGCAAGAGGACCAAAGGAGAGTACCCCTCATCCCCCTCCTACTCTCTTTTAGAATGAACACAAAGGCTAGAATTGCTGTAGCATGTGACATGAGACAGTTGTACTGCCATGCCCCCCCCCCAGCCACAAGACACACAGACAAAACAATAGTGTCTGTGGTGCTAGCTTTGATGTCTGATCTCTCCAGTAGTCTCTGGGTTGTGAAGTGTCAAGACTCAAGCAAGTGCGGCTCTGTGGAATAGTCATTAGCGATTAACAGAATAACTTTGTTTGCTTTCAGATTCAAATAATTTTCAATCCTGTAATCAGGCAGGCTAGCTTGTCACATCCTAGTCCCATTATTAAATTAAGTTGTACTACAGCAAGTGCCCCACCACAACCTGCAAGCATGGGATTGTCCTCTTTGAATGTGCTGTGCCCCGCCAACCCTGCCTTGCTGCCAACAGAAAACAAAAGAGATGCCAGAATACCATGCCTTGCCTTGTTGTCTCCGGAGGTGTCAAGTGCTTGCAATTTAGTTATTTATTTTATTTATTTATTGCTAGGATTAAATACCTTTGAACCAACGGTTCTTTTACAAAGGTTCCATGTCAGATACAAATATAGGAATTTTACATAACAAATTTGAAATTAGACATTACAAGATAGGAAGGTAGACAATTAACTAGATGACAAAGGGTGCATAAATACTCAGTTACATAATATACAGAATAGCAAGCTAGCTGGTGTACAAAGTACAATGTACATTACAGTAGGGATTCAATCTATAGGACAATCACCTGAGCAGCAGAATAAGGGGATGTGAGATTGGGGGCTGGTGTAATCAGTTAATTATGACTTTGTCTGTAAGGGCTCTGAGAGATAGGACAAGCGAAGAGGGGAAAGAAAAGGAGAGGATAAGGGAAACAAAGAAGATGGAGAAAAAAGTGGGTCAAGCAGGCAGAAGGTGTCTTTGTCAAGTCAGAGTAAGTTGGGGGATGGGTGGAGAAAAGGGAGGGGGTGAGTGGTAGGTGGAGGGAAGGGGGGATAGTTAACCAGGAGAGACTAGAAGCAGGCCAAATTCCTAGAGCTGCTGGGTGTAAGTGTTGGGGGAGGCAGTCACAATTGCTTTGCTGGGTGAGTTGCTGCTGCAGATTAAGTTTAAAAAGGCCCAGGGAGGGGATGTTGTGGGTCTCTGGGGGGAGGTTATTTAGCCAGAAAGGGGTTCTACGCAAAAATATTGCTGACCCTGGACAGTCCAGCAGTAAGGGACCTGGGAGTTCATTGAAGATGCTCAGCGTGTGTTGTAGGGATTAGGGGCTGGTAGTAGCAGGGGCAGGACACTTGGTGGAGCTTTGCCTAGGCCAATTTTTTTGCCAATAGACAAGTTTGGTAGGTAATCCTACCTCTGAGATCCAATCATTGAGTTTGTGTAAAGGTCACAGGTGTGGGTGTAACTGTGAGCACCTGTAACCAGCCGGCACGCCTTGTTGAGAACAACGGTGATTCTTTTCAGGGTTGTATCTGATGCTGCCCCATAGAATATCAGACCATAATTGACTATGGAAATGACTGAGAAGGATACAGCTAGCTTGACAGCCTTGGAGGGTGAGGAAGTGCCAGTGCCTATAAAGGGCACCAATGTGAGAATTTATTGCTCTAGATATTAGGTTGATGTGGCCAGAGTAAGACAGAGTGCTGTCTAGTGTTATACCAAGATATTTGAAGTTCTTGACTTGCTCAAGGGGGAGGTTTTGTTTGCAATTAATAGAGTTGTTAACATAACGACTGTCACTTACTCTCCATTCCAGGACTCTGGATATATATTTACCTATTGCCTGTGCTCTGTTCTGCTGGGTGCCTGCTAGCAGGAGGTGAGGTCAGAGGTCAGAGGTGCCAGTGGGGTGGGCCTAGAATAAAAGTTGGCTACCTCCCAGATATGGTGAGTGAAGGTTTCCTAATATCCCCCCACCCAAGTTCGAATCCAGTTCCTATGCCATTGGCTTGCTTCCCTGGACCCCGCTCATTTGGCTCAGCCTGCCCTGAACAAGTTAAAGAATAAAATAAACAATAAATAAAATAAAATGCCAAGCACTTTGCTGAACTTCCCTGGACCTCACTGGCTGGGCTCAACCTGCACTGACAACAAACAGTCGAGTCTGTCTACTGTCTACTGTTATTTTGTAAATTTCAAGAAATTAGTGCTCACCACCAACCCTGCTGACTCAGCGAGGAAGGGGGCTTAACTTTCCTGGAGAAGATCTCAGTGTCAAATACTGCCCCTTGTCCTTGTTGGCGCAAGGTCTCCGCTGATGATAAGATCTAATTAGATGCCCTAGCTGGTAATCATGGATCATGCATCCCAGGTGCTACTAAACTTAACTAGAGAATCTGATTGTAGTTCTTGCTTATTGCAATGGAAAGCAGTGGAGAGGGGAAGCAAGTTTGCAACACTTGGCGAACGGTTGTTTTCTTTCTTCCTTCTTCTTTTCATAGGTCTCATAGGTCTCATAGATAATTCAGAGCTTAGAAGACTAATGTTCATATTGCTCACAGGCTTTAATTATAACCCATTATGGAATTTTGACCCAAGTGTGTATCCAGACGATTTTTAAATATGTCTATGCTCTCACTAGTAACCACCTCTAATGGCAAGTTATTCCATATTTTTGAAATTCTGACTGAGGACCAGAAACTTCTTTTTTTTGTTCTGCAGCATTCAACCACTAATTGTAGTGAATGTGCTCTTGTGTCATAAACTACTTTCCTGAGTACCAGGCCCAATAGTCCCCATAGTTGATCATCTTGCAGGGCTCTGTAGACCATACACAAGTCCCCTCTCATTCTGCGGCACTCCAGAGTGTAAAGTCCAAGTTTCCTTAATCTATTCTCATAATCCATGCCATTTACTTCCTCCATCCTTCTAGTAGCCCTCCTCTGAATTTTCTCCAGGGCATTTATAGAACCCTTATCACCTGGAGCCCAAAGCTGGGCGCAGTATTCTAAATGGGGCCTCACTAATGAAGAGTACAGTAGCAACAGAACCTCACTGCTTTTGCTTTTTGTCTTTTTGTATGTTTATTTATGCAATGACGTATACCTGCAGCCTTCCTAATTACCTGTTGGCAATGTAGTTTAGAACTCGTATCATTTTTCACCCTTACACCCAAATCCCGTTCGTCCTCAACAGCCTTCAATATTCTACCACACAACATATAATTTGCTTGTCGATTGTTCTTCCCAAAATGCATCACTGTGCATTTTTCTACATTAAAAGTAAGCTTCTTTGTGTTTGCCCAAGTTTCTAATTCCCCCAAGGCAAACTGCAGGGTATTAATGGCTTTGGGGTTATTTACTGTATAACCTATGCGGGTATCATTCACAAATTTTGTTAACCAGACTCCAGTTGTAGTATTAAGAGATGAAATGTAGATGTTAAAGAGACAGGGACCCGGCATCGATCCCTGAGGGACCCCACTAGTCACATGCTCCCAGCCAGAGTAAGAACCCTTTATACAGACCAGTTGAGTTCTGCCAGTCAGCAATGACTCCACCCATCATGTAACATTACCCCCTACGCTCATATTTATAATGTCATCAATAAGTTCTCCATGGGGGACTTTATCAAAAGCCTTGGAGAAATCAAGAAGGATAACGTCCACTGCCTCTCCTCTATCCAGGGCCCTACTTACTCCACCATAAAACCCTAACAAGTTAGTCAGGCATCATCTTGCTTTTACAAACCCATGCTGGGCAGTATCAGTCTGTATCACTTCCCTGATATGATCTTTAACAATACCCTCGAGGATTTTTACCAGACCAGACATCAGGCTGATAGGTCTATAATTGATCACATCCTGTTTTGATCCCTTCTTAAAAATAGGAACCACTGTAGCTTGTCTCCATACTTCTATAACCTGTCCAACCTCTAAAGATTTGGGCAGCAACTGGGCCAGATAGGGGAACAGCTAATTCTTTAAGAATATGCGAGTGAAGACCATCAGGGCCTGTGGATTTATTTGGGTCTAACCCTTGTAGCAACCTTTGTAAGAGGTTGCTTCCACAATAAACTGTCCAGCCTTTATTTGATTGCTATGATTTTTATTAGCAACTGTTCTAGTGTTAAAAACCGAAGAGAAATGTTGATTACAAACTGTTGCCATTTGTGATTTGTCAGTTATTAGATTTCCTATTTGATCTTTTAATGGACCAATAGTAGGAGTACCTCCCTTTTTTATTAATATATTCATAAAAGGATTTATAGTTCATCTTTAACCCTACTTGCCAACCTCAATTTGTAATCTTTTTTTGCATTTCTAATACTAAATTTAGTCGTCCTCAACTGGTTTTTACACTTCTCCCAGCAATTCCGGGTGCCACTCCATTTAGCCCTCTTGAATGCTCTATTCTTAATATTTTATATGTTTTTTAACAGGTGCATTCATCCATGGCATTTTTTGTTTTACTTTAGAAGGAATATATTTCTTTATAGCTACAGAAAGTTTGGCATCGAAGGTCTGTCACATATCAGAAAGGGATTTATTATTAAAGTCCTGGTGCCAGTCCCAAATTGTCATATCATTAAGAAGACCCATACAATTAGCTTTTTTTGTAATTGTATATAACCGTACTACCAATATCATGTCCTAAATTACCCTTATAAGTAAATCTGACCATGGAATGATCACTTGACCCAAGGGGAGATGACCATACACTCTGTAATCACACTGCCCAGGTTATTTAAAACCAAATCCATGATATTTTCACCCCTTGTGTTATGTTTAACTCTTTGCTCCATATTAGACAATAAGAAAGTCTCCAAATAGGCACTTTCTGCAGAGGTTACAGATTGTAGAGTATTCCAGTTTATCCCCGGTAGGTTAAAAATCCCCCATAAGTATGGCACTACTGGTGAATGATAATCTTTTTACAAATTCTAATAATTGAGAATTTTCTCTATGTGAAACTGAAGGGGACCTATAAATTACTCCCAAATTAATACAAGTTGAAGATTTTGGGAATATTTTAACCCATAAATCTTCAATAATGGGCCACTGGGTTATTTCAATATTTTCAGTATTAATATTATTTGAAATATAGAGCGCTGCACCACCTCCTCTAATATTATTCCTGTCTTTATGGAACAGTGTATACCCTGGAATATTTTTATCCCAGCGGTCATTGTCCCTCCACCAGGTCTCTGTAATTGCACATATGTGAATATTTTGTTGATAAAGGATATACATAAGTTCATCAAATTTGTTGTTAAGGCTCCTAGCATTAATGAGTAGACAATTCCATTCTGTAGGGCTTATAGGAGTAATGTTGTTATTTTTTTTTATCTAAGGGAATATAAGGTTCCCCCCTACATACTAATTTAAATTGTGGTCTAGTCATTGCCTAAGTCTAGCAGCAAAAATCTGTTTGCCTTGTTTATTTCAATGCAGGCCATCTCTGGCAAATAAACCCTGGTTCAGAAACCCATCCCAGTTTTCCAAAAAAATGAACCCCTCTCTAAGGCACCATCGCTTGAGCCATCCATGTAATGTCCTTATATCATTTTGGAGGGGTTTGCTCTAGGAACAGGTAGAAGCCCTGATATAATTAAGTCACCCCTTGTTTTTTAATCTGGCCCTCTAATGATTCAAAATCCCTTTGGATATCTATTATAGGTCTTCTGCCCAAGTCATTGACTCCCACATGAATGAGGGTAAGTGGAGTTTGTGTATGCTCCTGTAACCCTAGAAAAAGGCAGAGCACTAACTGTGGTATATAGATTTCTATTCCTATATAATATATGATCTGTCTATCATAGCGTGGAATCTCCTATGACCAGGACATCTCTAGGAATATCCAATTGTCTTTTCTTACTCATGCTTGGTGCAACCTGGATTTGAGGGGGGTATATTAGGTACTGTTTGCTTGGGTAGATCTGTCTCACTAGAGATTTCATTACTGGGTTCATTTAATGAGGTGCTGAACCTGCTGGCAGTTAAGGTATTAGTACTTCCTCCTATATTTCTTCTCCTTTTTTTCCAGCAGATTTCTTAACCAGACACCAATCATCTTCTTCCTGTTTGTTTCCATTTAATAATTCAAAGGGGTGGTCAGCTTATGTGTACTTTGACTAAACTATCAGCTACAGAATCTATGAACTCTTCTAAGTTACTGATTTCTGCTTGAACCTGTACTCGTTGTAACTGAACAATTTCAGCTCTCAAATTTTCAATCAATTGTCAATTGTCACATGCAGAGTCAGGGCCGATTTCACCTTCAGTAAACATATCACAATGTTTACAGCATTTTAACTTGGTACCCATGTTCATGGCCATTTTGTAGCTTGAATGTAATTTCGGGGCCCAATGCCCAGTGGCCCAACTGACACAGCCAACACGTGTGTCTCTGTGCACGGCAACGCACTTCCTGCTCACCACAGGGCTGAGTTATGAGCCTGTGTTTGACCTGGATGTGCCTCCAGGGGTCACTGAATGCTTGAGATGTAAAACTTGCCAAATTTAAGCACAAAATTAATTTGGAGCCCAATTCTGACCTCATCAGTTTTTCACTTTAAAGGGGCAGATCACCTTGCTTTTAAAGGTCTGTAGTTCTTGAGCAAGCTGATGTGCTGGTAGCATGGAATGCCAAGATTATCCTGTTAAGAAAAAGCACTCCTATTATTAATTAGCCTGAGAAATTTACCTGCTGGCATGGATATTTACTGAGCATTGGATGATGGGATTTCTGAGCACTTAATTTGGGGTCTTGGGACCCTGAGAGATGTACATGGAGGGATCTCAGGATGGTTTGCTGCAGGAAGACCAAAACTGTAGTGTCCACTTGTGTTTTCCTGAGTGGGATGACTAATATTGTCTGCCTGTTCTATGCGTGCTGGATTACCAACTGTATCGCCAATGTTTATGTCAAAGTGCAGGAACTGATCCATTCTGACTGCACTCACCTAAGTCCGGTTATGTTAGTATAACAGGCAGCTTCCTTTAATAACACTTACTGTACTAACAAAACATCTGCACTACATTTGCTTATAGGAGTGGAGATATTCAAGTAATCAAGATGGATTTTTGTAGGATGGTGCTTACTGCCCATTGTAATCTGCAGCAATGTAGTATATTCTAGTTAGTCAAGTCAAAGTTTATTAGCAGGAACGAAACTCCATCAAGCAAGCTCATTTACAAGGAGGTCCTGAGAGACAAGTAATGTGCAATGCACGTACAATAAGCCAAGGCCAAACATATAACAGTAATACACAGGGCAATATACATTAACATACAGCATTTTAAGGGAAAATATGTACATGGAGCAGGATAATTTACAAGGTTAAAACACTGCGGTACACAGTCAGGCATAAACAATCAGGTAGATGGCACGGTTAGCAGTAGGCAGTAATTAAAACTTACAATGATAAACATAGCGATGAGAAAACCTGGAAATGATGGTATGGGATTATAGGAGTGAAGAGAAGGAGGAGTTAGCCTTGAGTAATGAGGAGGAGGTGGAGAGGAAGGTAGGCCAGGTAGGGATAATAGTGGAGAGAGAGGTGGAGCCTGTATTGTCAAGAAGGTTGAGGGGGGAGAACACCCCTGA
The DNA here is from genome assembly GCA_016271365.2 of Neoceratodus forsteri. Classification (NCBI taxonomy): domain Eukaryota; kingdom Metazoa; phylum Chordata; order Ceratodontiformes; family Ceratodontidae; genus Neoceratodus; species Neoceratodus forsteri. Next base: position 85,988,878 of record CM057453.1, read on the forward strand.
ATGGTGGAGAGGAGGTGGAGTGGGTAGGTAGGTTAGGTAGGGTAGTTGTGGTAAGAGTGGATAGGGAAGAACAGTGTGGAAGGCAAGTAGGGTAGTGGTCAGGTAAGTAAAGTTCGAGGCATGGGGGTGTAGTTCTGGTAAGATATGGGGATGGGGAGAAGGGAAGGGTAGGTGAGTCAAGGTAAGTATATGGGGAGGGGACCTTAAGTAAGTAACCTATGACGATGATGAGAGATGGTGATGGCAAACTGACAGTGTAGAGCATAATGGTCAGTAGCATTGACAGGAGTCACGTAACTTGCTAACAAGTAGTTTTTTGAAACTGCCCAAGGGGAGTAGCTGATGCAGATTGAGGATAGACTGGGCTTAGTTCCCAGCCACTGGTAGGGCGTGGCTTATGGCCAAGCCCCCAATGTGGGTGTGGAAGCTAGGGACCTCCAGTGTAATGTAAGTGGTACTATGGAGTGTGTGTAAGGAGGTAGTTCTCCAGAAGAGTTTGTTTACATATGGGGGAGCTTTAGCAAGAGGGATTTTTATAGCCAGGTGAGGGAGTGAGAGAACCATCTAGTAGCTAATGAAATCCAGCCCAGTGAGACATAAAGGTCACAGAGGCGAGTGCAACGATGAGTATTTGAAATGAAATGCATTGCTCTGTGGTATCGTGTATCCAATTGGAGAAAGAGGGAGCTTGAACAATGGCCACAAAGGATGTCCGCATAGTCAAGAGGCAGCATGGAGGTTGTCTGGACCAGTCAAAGTCTGGCAGCAATGGTAAACAGAGATTTATTCCTATAGAAAAATCCAAGTCTCTGCCTTAATTTCTTAGCAAGGGAGGGGATATGCACAGAGGATGTTAGATGTTGGTCTAGATCGCAGCCTACATACTTGAAACTGCTAACTACCTCGAGGCTGTCTTCAAGAAGGGCCTTTATAGGGGGCAGTGATAATGGAACCCTTTGAATGGCAGTTTGAAGGTTGGAGTGGAACTATATGACCTTGATTTTTTTGCATTTAAAATAAGTATAGACTGAGCAAGGCCGAGATGGAGATGATCAAATTCTGACTGGAGCTCCAAGTGGGCTTTGGCTGCCAAAGGTTTGGATGTGTATATTACCGTGTCATCTGCGAAAAGGTGCAGCTTTGCTTTGTTTATGTTGTTACCAATGGTGTTGATGAATAGCATAAATAGGAGGGGACCGAGGATCAAGCCTTGTAGTACACCTCTCAAGAGAGGAAGGAGTGGGGAGAGGAAACCACCTGCTTTCACTTGTTGCATTCTGTTTGTTAAGTAGCTGTTGATCCATTCTAGTGCGGGTCCAGAGATGCCATGCCATTGTAGCATGTCTAGGAGTATAGCATGATTGACAGTATCGAATTCTTTGCTAAGGTCCAAGCAAACTGCTCCTGGGATTTGTTTTTTATCCATGGCCATGAGCCAGTTATTAGTAAGTGAGGCTAGGGCTGATATGGTGCTGTGGGCTGGTCTGAAACCAAACTGGTAGGGAGTTATGAAGTTGTTTTTGTCAAGATAGTCTCTTATTTGGACATTTACCAACTTCTCAAGTAGCTTAGCTAGCAAAGGAAGGAGGGATATAGGGCAGTAGTCATTTAGATACATGGGATCCCCTGACTTAAATAGATGAAGTACCTGGGCAGTTTTCCATAGGTCAGGCACAGTGCTAGAGCAGATAGCCATATTAAGCAAGTGCAGAATGGGGGCTGTTAGGAAGTGGATGCCAGCTTTGATGAAGTAAGGGCCTATGCCGTCAGCACCAGCACCTAGCCTAATGGAATTTGATGAATTTGTTGATTTCCTACACAGTTCAAATTCTAACTTGCACTTCACATGTGATGCTAGCACACATAGTGTTAATTTCCTAGATCTTTGCATTATGAAGAGGATAGATGGCACAATAGCAACAAATACTTATAGAAAACCCTGTGAAAGAATTACACTTTTGCTATCTAGTAGCTGCCATCCGAGACATGTAGTAAAGAATATCCCAGTGGGAGAGTTCCTCAGGCTTAGGAGGAACTGCACATATGTAGAAACGTTCGACTCTGCAGCTATGGACCTACAAAACAGGTTCATAGAACATGGTTACTCTGCTGCTCATGTGAGGGCTATCCATCAAGAGGTCAGGAACATTTCCAGAAAATAAATAATGTTACCAAGGAGAGTAAACACACAAGTAAATCAACAATTGAATTTTGTCACAACATATTCAGTACATGCCCCACAAGTAGCAGACATCATTAAAAATAATTGGAACATTCTCAAAGGAGATAGTAATTTGAGGGAATATCATGACAGTAGCCCAAGACTTTCTTTTAGACAAGCAGAGACCCTAGGAGACATGCTACTTCATAGCATACAGGTTAACCCTGTAAAACGAACATGGTTACAAACTTGTGCAGGTTGCTATAAATGACAAAGATGTGTATCTTGCCTAGTATACAAACAAGTAAGGACTTTACCATGGCTACAGCTAAGAAGACATATTCTATTAGACAGCTAATAACTTGTGATACATGTGGGATTATCTTGCAACCTGCACTTGTAAAGCATCTTGCATTGGGAAGACAAAGCCCTGTGATCTATCCTGATCCTTCGCAGCACTCCTTTCTCTTGGTTGTGTTCTGGACAAGTACAGGTTGTTTGTTGGGTATATAATGTACCATACCTTTAAGTTGTATATAGCATTATATCTGCTGCATCTCAATTTGTACCTATTGTACTGCTCTTAGTTTCTACATGTGTTATTCTGTTGTGTATATACTGTACAAGATATGCCTTACCTGACCTGTAATCTGTCTTAATCTGTATCATGTTGTCCTAAGTATTTAAATCTGTAATTCCTGTACTCTCCCAGGTCATACCTGAAAATAGGCAATTGTCTTGTCTAGTGCACTTACTCGGTCAACAAAAGCTAAATAAATAAGGAGGAGTTTTAAACAGAGAGTGGGAGAACATATAAGTGATCAAAAATCATGACCCTAGTTATGCTACTGCACAACATGTCATGCTAAGTAAAAATAGCTCTGGCCATACATTTAAATTTCAGGGGATAGAAAAATTACTTAGAAACCCGAGAGGAGGAGATCACAACAGCCTCATTTTTACCAGGGAAGGCTTGGTTTTTGCCTTAGGAGCCTATAAAAGTTCTGGCCTGAATGAAGGTTTCAGTATCAAACCATATCTAAAAAATAGAAAAAGAATTTAAGTAATAGATTGTTAGCCACTTTGGTATACAAATATATTGTAGTAGACTATATAAATCAAATAGTACTTTGGAATTTAATGAGCTTAGAAAGCAGATTTTTGTATTATTGTATTGTGTATTTATGTGATTTTCATGTAGGTGTCTTTTACAGTTAGGTAGATACTGGTGTGTATATGTACAGTATACATCATTTTAACTGATTTTAATGTCATGGCATCAAGTGAGTGTGGGAAATTAACAATGATGCATATATTTAAGTACCTGGTGGAAGCCACTGGTTGTTCTAAATGCACCTTGATGATGTTGCAAGGACACATGTATAAATTCCATGCTTTACCTCTGTGTCAGTTAGATCCATTGATAAAGGGAAATGATTATTCAAAAACACGTCTGGAGATTTTTATTTGCACACAGCACTTTGGAGAAATAAAGAAGCACTTTCGTTATATTGGTCTGAGCATCTGCTAATTTGAGGTGGTGAGTGCTGTATTCTCTTTTGATTTTACCTTTGTTAATATCTAGTTGAAATAAGAGGTCTTCTACTTCTTTGAATTGGAAGGGAGTGAAGGAGACGATGCTGCTTGTCAGTGAAGGTGAATGTCTGTGTACATTGGATGCTAAAGCGACTGCTTTTGAAGTATCAAAAGCAAGGCCGGCAGTGGAGAAGTGATAGTTAAAACTGCGTAGTATGCAAAGTTTATCAGAAATGGTCTGACCATTAAGGGAGATCTTACCAGGTAGTGTGGAAGCAGGTTTATTGCCTTCTGCTGCTTTAATGATACTCCAGAATTTGCTTACGTTTCCCTTTGCAGCGTCAAAAGCAGTGAGGAAGTAGGAAGCTTTTGCTGCCTGATCTGTTTTGTGCACTTATTTCGTCAGGCTCTGAAGGCTGTCCAGTCAGCTGGGAGTTTGGTCCTTCTGGCTGCAGCCCTGAGATGATCCCTTGCATTTAATGTGGCCTTTAGGACAGCAGTGAACCATGGGCAAGAGTGATTCCGTGTTCTACACTTTAACATAGGGGCATGTTTATTGATGATAGCGACTAATGTGTTGCTGAAGACGGTGGTCGCATCGTTGATGTTTGTGGATAGATAAAAGTTGGTCCAGTCTATGTCTTTGAGGTCCACTAAGTAATGAGATAGATTGAACTTGCAGAAGCCCCTTTTCCAAATGAATCTATTTACCGACTTGAGTGGTTGCTGCCCTCTGACACAGGCCACAACACAGTGGTCACTGACATCATTGTGGAACACTGCTAAGTGTGTGAACTTATGGGGTCGGTTTGTAAGAATGAGGTCAATCAGTGACCCATTTAAGGGTGTTATAGGGTTTGGACGAGTGTACTCTGATACCAGTTGAGTGACGCCAGCCTCGTAGCAGAAGTCCTTTAGTTGTGACCATTTGTTGCAGGCTTTGTGCCAGTTCAGATTAAAATCACCTAGGGTGATTATCTCATTCTGTCTTGAGTCAGATATGGTGCACAGATGATTTAGGAGTCCCAGGCTCCCATAGGATGGGCAGTAACAACCTATAATCATTAAAGTTTCTATGGAGGATAAGGATAAGTTTAATAGAACAAATTCAAATTCCTTTGGTATAGTGGTTGGGGTGATGTCTGAGAGAGTAAATGTGTCTTTGACATAGATGGCTACACCTCCTCCCCTGGTTGGTCTATCACTACGATAGATGATATAGGAGGGGAGGGATACTGCACTGTCAGGGGTGTTTTTTTTTAGCTATGTTTCTATTAAGACAATAATATCTGGGTGTGCGTAGGAGATTCAGGTCTGGATAAGATCAACCTTTTTCAGTAGACTGCACACATTAATATGCAGACACTTCAAGCCCTTGGCGTCAGCAAAGGCAGCTGGTGAGTTTAGAGTTTGTGGTAGCCCAGGGTTTAATTCAACATTCTCTGTGCAGATTAGCAGCAGGAAGATTACATCAATGATCCATCTACAGAGCACTTTAACTTTGGAGGATTTATGGTGCCTTCATATGGCATAGGTAGGTGGCTCATGCTTATTTATTTATTTATTTATTTATTTATTTATTTATTGTATAATCAAATTTACAACCTTTGAGCCAGTAACTCATTTACAAAGGTACCTCATCACAGAGAGGACACGCATGGTTACCATAATTTACAGAGTACAGCCAAGACAGAATAACAGATTATTACATGTTTACAGAATACAGACATACAGAATCAATATAGTTTTACATAGGTTGCATGAAAAGAGAAACATAGTATTACATACAATTGCTTGGGAGCATGACAATTCACTCCCGCGATTTCATACCGCGTCATTTCACTCCCGACTATACACTCCTGCAACAATTCATCCCTATGACACTATCCAGCCTATGACAATTCGCTCCCGCTGCAGCATTTTAATAACAATTGAATAACAAACAGCACTTACCAGGTCACTTACATAGTAATTGCAGCTGGCATCCTGGGTACCCAATCTTAAAGGCCAGCAACTGGATACCTTGCCCTATACTAACAAACACCTCCCAACCACTCCCAAAGTTTACACCAGGCATCATTGACCGAGCCTTGATGCTAGCAAGTACCTCAAAGGATGTCATTTACTAACAGTCTTCTGTTCTCTGTACCACAGAGCATCCTGTGCATCCTGTGACTCATGTAAAATGGTTTACATTTTGCTGACCAAAGGAATGATGGCTGCCTAACCTTCTCAACTCTCCCTAGCCTGGCTGATATCCGTGCTCCGGTGCCATCATCGTTGGATGTCGAGACCCCCTAGCCATCTGTTAATGCTCGGGTAGCTCCCTCATACCGACCGGTGACTACATTCTGAGGACTCCAATGCAATTTGCCGACTCAGCAGCACCGGGTTTCTACAAGTCGTTCTGTTGTTCTTGCAATTTCCTCAGCCCGTTTCTGGCAACAGGTATTCAGTGGGGGAGTCAAGCTTGTTTGTTGATACTGGGCTGAATTCCTGATGCTGGATGTAAGCTTTTTTGGGGGGGGGGTTGCAGGGGGTTCTGGCACTGGGGGCGGTAACTATACTAGGGAGCGAATTGCCACAACATGAGTTGTCGTAGGACTGAATTGCTTCTATAAAACATCTGAATGTGGTGACCTGGTAAGCACAGTTTGTTATTCAATTGTTATTAAAATGCTGCAGCGGGAGCGGATTGTCGTAGGCTGGATAGTGTCATAGGGATGAATTGTCGCAGGAGTGTATAGTCAGGAGTGAATAGTCGTGGTATGAAATTGTGGGAGCGAATTGTCACATACCCCAATTGCTTAAACACATGTGTAGTTAAGTAAACATTTCAAGTAGTACCAGCAGGTACTGGCAGAGGAGAGAGTGCCCGGGGGGGACTGGGGAGTGGGGTGGGGTGTTCAGCCCAGTGGGCCATGTCAATAGTGCCAGAAGAACAGCAGAGTATCTTTTAGTGACAGGTGCAGCAGTGGGTGTTGAACAGCAGGTCTCATAAGGCAGCTTTGAAGGGGGCAATTTTGGCGGTGTTGGAAATGGCTGTGGGGAGTGAGTTGAACCAGGTAGGGGCTATGTAGCTGAATGACCTCCATATGTACTGGTATAGTGAAGGAATGACGGACACAGAGTGTAGAATAACTCTGATGCCCAGAATGATCTGGGATGGGGGACTGTAAGCAGAACTGCCAATAGGGAAGAATAGGGGTTCCATAATGATGGTAGGTAAAGATGGGGAAGTGTGGTGGGAACAAGATGGTAGAAACTGGATGGTTCATATACACAGAGTTGATTCTCATTTATGAGAAATAGGGGGTGGTGAGTGTTAGCTTCAGTGCCCATACCTGTAGGGTGAGTTATGGTAAGTAGGAAGAGTAAGATGAGCACAGTGATAACTGTAGTCATTGTGTCTGAAGGGAGGGGCTAATAGTGGAGTTTATTCTAATGAAGAGGTAAAGAAATCCTGGTAGTGTGGATCTAGGTGTTACCCCTTTAATAGCTTTGCTGCAGCTCTTATTTGCTTCATCTTTAAGAGGGAAGGTGAAGTGTAACCAAGTAGGAGGTGGGTGGGTCTCTCAGCTTTGGTAGTGTATTTCATAAACGAAGGAAGTGAGGGAGGAGGTGTGGGCCAACAAATCGCTAAGAAACCAGTTCAGGGTGGGCAAATGCTGAAAACAGTGCAGCAAAAGACACAAGTCAGGCTGAGATTTAAGTCAAGCTGTACAGCACTGAGGACTGAGCAGCTGACAAGAAAAATAAGCAAGTAGCAGAGCTGCACTATGCAGCGCACAGAACTATGCAACTGAATGAACTGTGAAGAAAAGTAAGATCAGTGTTTCTTTGCAGTCTTATGCCCTAGTCCATTGATTTCAGCACTGGCTACAGCATCTGGCAGGAAACCAATGGCAGAGCTCCGGGGCCATCTGGAACCATTCGGGTCCCACAGTGATGGGTGCCAGGTATTCAATTAGAAAGGAGGAAAGCTCCAAAATCCCCTTTCCCTTGTCCTAGGTCAGGGACCAGCCTTTACCTTGTGAGCCAAGGAGGAGCATGGGCAGCAGGCACCTTCTCACCCTGTCCTGGGTAGGTGGGTTGCATCTGGAGGGGACCTCGTCTGTGGTACCAGCCCGGTGGGCTCTGATCAGCCTTGCAAGCCAAAGCACAGATGGCATAGTTGTAATACAGTAGGATATGTTCAGTGCAACAATTATGAATTTCGCTTCCATAGTGTGGGAAAGGGAATGATTGTTTAGAGACCCATATCCAGATCCATCCTGGCATTAAGCAGTAGTGTGTGAAATGCAGAAATAATTATTTTTCCTGCTTTGTTATATACTATTGCTTTGAAGCACTATAAGCGAAATCATGTTTCTCAACTGATGGATTAAATCTGAGAGACTGCAAATTAATATTAGCTAGCAGTAACTCCTGAAGCATGTAGTTAAGAAGCCTGCCTGTGAGACATCCTCAAGAAATTAAATCTTTTTTTTAATTTTATTTATTTATTTCAAAGTCAATAATTGGGAAAAGCACCAATGAGCCGAGACTCATTTCCAGGTACGACCTGGGGAAAGACAACATGGGAAAATAGTACATTTACATATAACATAAAAACACATCAGTAACAAGAAACAAGGGTTATTGTTACAAGACCCCTAACAGTAGGTAACATCAAGGTACAGAAGTACAACAGTAAAGCAAAAAAAAAAACAGTTTATCCACAGATAGCACCACAGTCTGGTTGCAGGACAGGCCTTGGCACCAAATAATAAATAATGAGTAAGGGCAAAATGATATACAGAGAGCAAGGCACACATTACAACAGTGGGGTTCCTATTGGACAAGGGGAAATAGCTGTCAGGGGTTTGCAACTGTAGGTGATTGCTTAACTAATGTTTAGGAGGCAGGGGTACAAAGGGAGCACTGTCGGTGAGGCAGAGGTCTGAGTAGCCCTTTGAGTGAGAAGGGGGTGGCGTATAGTCTGAGGTTGGAGGGGAGTTTATTCCAGAAAGAAGGGAAATGAAAGGAGAAAGCAGATTGTCAGATGCAGAGAGGGGGCATGGGATGGCAAAAGTACATGGATCCTGGTGACGAAGGGAGTAGGTAGACAGAGCAGCTTGGGAGAACACAGCAGAGAGGTAGGGAGGGAGGGTTTCAAACCAGAATTTTGCAACAAAGGAGGCACAGCGCACCATTCTCCTGTGGGACAGGGGCACAAGGGCAATGGTGGAATACAGGAGATAGTGGTGGATAAGGGGGGGGAGGTAGTGGCGAAGCAGCAGAAAGCATTCAGGAGGGTGTCTAGTCTGCTAAGTGAAGATTGAGAGGCAGCACCATAAACCACAATGGCATAATCAAAGATGGGAAGGATTATTTTGGTAACCAACTCACGGCAGATGGGGAGGGGGAGGCTGGCCTTATGTTGATAAAGGACAGCAAGTCTGGGGTACAATTTACTGCTTATGGTGTTGACATGGTTAGAGAAGTCCAGATGGCGATCCAACCAAACTCCTAGATATTTGAAAGCAGTAACATTCTTTAGTGGACAGCCATCCAGGGTTGTGAAGACTGGAGAGGACTGGAGGGTGGACAGTTTTTGTCTGCAGCCAAATGCCATGGCTACTGTTTTTTTGGCATTAAGCTTGAGTTTGTTTTTCTGGAACCATTACTGAACTGTATTGAAGTCTTCCTGGAAGGATGACTGTACACTGATGGCAGAGGGCCAGGAGATGAAAATAAAGGTAACATTAGCGTACAAGTTTATATTTGAGGATTTGCAGACTGAGGGGAAGTTGTTTATTAATGGGGAGAAAAGGATAGGACCAAGGATTGAGCCTTGGGGGACAACAGAGAGAATAGGGGAAGGGGAGGAGAGAGTATCACTTATTTGAACTGATTGCTGCCTATCATGAAGGTAAGAACAGGACCAATTTACAGCGGATTCAGCAAGGCAAATCGTACCAAAGTTTTGAAGCAGTAGGGGTTGGGAGACAGAATGGAAAGCCTTGACAAGGTCAACAAAGATGGCAGCAGTAATGTGGCTTTGATCCATAGCTGCAAACATCAAATCTGTAACTCACAATCAATCAATCAATCAATCAAATCTTTATCTAACCAGGTGAACATCGTTGAGTGAAGCTCATTTTCAAGATGGACCTGGGCAATAAACAATACATTCTAGACGCAGATTACAGCAATACCAGCCAATACAAACTGAGTCATAGATAAAGCAAATAACAATATGGTAATAATAAAAAACAAGCAGGGATAAGGCATCATATACAAAAAGTATTAGCATTTCTGTAAATATAGACAATAGTTACATAGTAATCCTGAGGTGGACCAAGGGTTAGAATGATTAGAACCATGAATTAGATGTTGGACAGTTGAATGTGCAGGAGGGAGGGGAAGGGGAGAAGTATGAGAAGGGAGAACTCCAAGGAGTGAAGAGTCCCCGTGTGACGTGACAGGAAATTGGGGCCTCAGTATGTTACTTAGTAGATAGTGTGCCATCACGATGGTAGAAGGAATAAGGGTAATTTAATAGCAGGTGTGCCCAACTTGTGAGCTACAGTCTCATTACCAGGTTATGACTAGATAGAATGAATTAGGTGTATTAAGAAGAGGCAGAGATGGGAAGAGGAGAGGACAGGAGAAAGGGCAGAAGGGGAAGACTTAATCCCAGAGCAGAAGGTGGGGATCAAGAGGAAACAGTTATCTAGAAGAAACTATGGGGAGACAAGGTATGAGAAGGGACAGAATGTTAAAGGGACAGCAAACTGAAGATATAATTACAGGGACATAAGGCTAGGATCAAGGAGGACACATTTAAATAAGCTGGTGGTAGAATTTAAGAGAGGAGGTGGTTGAATGTTGTTTTCTAAAGCCAGACTGTACTGGAGATAGTGTGTTGGTAGTGGCCAGGAATTCAGATAGCCTAAAGTGAATGAGGGATTCCTGAAGTTTGGTGAGCTAGGGGAGGAGGGAGATAGATCTATAGTTTCTGGGTGCAGAAGGGTCACCTTCCTTGTGGAGGGGTAAGACTTTGGCAGATTTCCAGGCTTTGGGACAGTGGAGGTGGAGAGAGGTTTAGAATGTGAGTGAACAGGGCAGTTATAGATGGGGCAAAGATGTGGAGAAGCCTTGGGTGGAGACTGTCAGGACTGGACTTGGTTGGGTTAAGGGTAAGGAGGGTAGTGTAGACTTTGAGGGGGAAAAGGTGGGAAGTGGAAGTTTGAGAACTGCCTAGGATCACCCAAAAGGACCAAGGGGGGGTCAGGGGATAAGGGAAATTGATTTTCAGGGAGAGCACATGGGGCAAAGAATTTATTGAAGTACTCAGCAACTGATGAAGGTTTAGAGACTGTGGCGCCATCAACTTTGAGAACAGGGAGGCTTGATTTGTAGGCAGGTCAAACAGTGAGTGGAGTACTTTCCAAAAGGAAGCTGGTGTTTGTTTATTTTGTTGCAGGCGTTGCTTAAAGTAAAGTGCCTTGGAAAGGTGGATGGCCTTAGTGCAATTGTTCCTAAGGGTTTTGTAAACTTCGAGGTTATTTGAGATAGCGACTTATTGTAGTGGTACCAGCTTTGTCACTGGCTTTGCATTTTGCTAGTAGGCCAGCAGTTATTCAGGCGTGATAAAGTCTCACTCTGGATTTTTTTAGTGGGGCATGGTGTTCCAGACGTGAAGGAATAAGCTGGAGAAAAGAGAAAGGGCAGAGTCGACATCATTGGCTGTAAAGATGGGTTGCCATTCTGCCTCAGTGAGATCATGTTGGAAGGTAGTGGCATCAAGATTGTGGAGGGGATGGGACCATATATATTTGGGGGCAGCATGTGGAGAGTGACTCTTGGGTATGCAGAAAGTGATGCAATGGTCACTGAGGGCATCAGGTAAGATCCCAGCTGCAGTGATACAGTTGGGGGGTGAAAGGACAACACCCACTTGAACAGTGAGTGATTTTGGGAACAGGGGGTTTTTACGAGTTGGTTTTTGGATCAAATTTATAAAGTTTAGGGCTTTGATTTTAAGAAGTGGGGGCTTAGAGGAGGAGAGCCAGTCCAGGTGGAAATCCCCTAGAAGCAGCAACTCTTCATTTACCATGTGGTACGATATAGAAGTGAAGATGAAGACTAGGGTGTCAGTTGTTTTAGGTGGAGCATAAAGAGCAACTATATAGAATGGGGCTGAAGAAGGGAGGGAGGGAAATTTGCACTAGGATAACTTTATGTGAAGTGTGGGATTCTTTGAAAGAAATAGAGCAGGGGAGAGATTGTCTAATGTAAAGGGCAACACTGCCACCTCGCTTGCTTCAGTCTTGTCAGAATAAGTTGAAATCCAGGATAGAGAGGGCAGAGTTAGGGATTCTGGCTGCTAGCCAGATTTCTGTAACATAAAGAATGTTGGGTGGTTATTGGGTGATCCAAACTTTAACATCATCCATTTTGGGGAGAAGACTGGGAGCGTTTTAATGAAAGGTGCGAAAGCCCTTGGGCAATGAAGCAAAAATCAAAGTGGTGCCTGATTGGGATTGTACAGAGTTAGAGGTGGTAGAGATGGAACCTGGGTTAGGATGGACATCTCCAAGAAGAAGTAGGAGGAGTGAAAAAAGGGGTAGATAAGAGAGATACCTGTAACTCTGGAGGATTGAGGTGGAGGAAAGAGTTGGAGGTGAAGCGCAGCGAAACAGGGCCTCGACATTTAGTAGGCTTGACAGGATCATCCCAAGGTGTATGTGTGTGGAAGGAACAGGGAGGGTTTAGACAGAGATATTTGGCAGGCCAGGGTGAGTGGAAGGACAGGAGAGAAGGAGAGGACTAGATAAGGTGGGGAGGATGGGAGGAGAAGTAATGTTTGGGAGGAGGAGGAGAGGGGACTGCAGGGGGGAGGTGGGCCAGGGAGGGAAGGATTCGAGGGGGAGCAAGGGAACAAGGGAGTGCAGCAAAAAGAGGATAGAAAGGAAGGAAATATGGTGGGAAACATAGTGGAGGACAGAGGGGGTAGGAAGGAGAGTGGTAGAGAGACTAAGCTGTAACACAGCCAATAAGATATTAGAACAGTACCAGAAAACAGAAAGAAGTGGACCAAGACAGACAGCTCTTTTTTTCACAAGCCTGATATCTAAGCAGACTCCTAAATATTCACTTGTGGATGTAGAAGAGTGACTGAAATTTATAGGGTAGTCAAAGCATTAGTGTTTACATCATGGAGCCTCTAGTGGTCAGGTAGTATAAAGTGCAAATGGGAAAACGGGCAAAACAGAAAAGTCTGGGGGAAGAAAGAAAGGGAACAGTTTAAGCAGGGAGCGAAAAATACACCAGACAAAGGAAAAAGGGCTGTTAAGCAAATCTGGGGAAGGGATCACATCAGGGGGATGGTGTGGGCTGAGAGCTGGACTAAAAAAGCAGCAGGAAGGGGGGAGAAAGAGAAAAAAAGGGAAAATTGTAAAGAACAAATAACTCAATTAAAACAGTAGTGCAGAGGCAGTATAGTATAGTGGTTTAAGGCTCTGAGCTGCAAACCTGGAGACATGGGTTTGAATCCCACAGCCCCCACTTGCATACTGTGTGACCCTGAGCAAGTCACTTAACTTCCTTGTGCTCTCAGGTCACACCTGTAAACAAGCTTTCAGCTTACTGTGTCTCTCCTGGTAAAATAAATAAATTAAAAAAAGCAAAAAAAAAAAAAAAAACAGTAGTGCAATTTATAAGAATAATTCCAGCAAGCAGCCAGTAAAACCAATAACATCAAGTACAGTGAAAATCATCTCATGAAGCGAATGAGAAATTCAGGGGCAGCTCAGAGTGCAAGGAAAGGATTTGTGCTCTGTAAATTAAAAAGGTGTCAGATTTGAAAAAATCCTCACACTGGAACCTGTACCTTCGGGGCTTCAGGGTTGGGCAGCTGGGCAGGTGGTGGCAGGCACTGGGAGCCACCAGATGAGACTTGAAGCCTGGTCAGGGACTGTAGACAAGCCTTCGGGGCTTCAGGGATAGGCAGCTGAGCAGGTGGGCGGCAAGCACTGGGAGCCACAAGACAAGACTTGGAGCCCATTAGAGGGCTGTAGACAAGCCTTTGGGGCTTCAGGGATGGGCAGCTGGAATGTCAGGTGGCAGGCATTGGGAGCCACCAGAGCCACCAGACAAGACTTGGAGCTCAGTAGGAGGCTGTAGACAATCCTTTGGAGCTTCAGGGATGGGCAGCTGGGCAGGTGGGCGGCAGGCACTGGGAGCCACCTGATGATACTTGGAGCCCAGTAGGGAGCTGTAGACAAGTTATTGGGGCTTCAGGGACGGGCAGCTGGGCAGGCAACAGGCATTGGGTGCTACCAGACAAGACTTGGACCCTGATAGGGGGCTGTAGACAAATCTTTGGTCGCAGTTAATCAATTAAGACTTATCAGTGATGAAAAGCAGTTAAGGGAATCGAGGGATAAGCAAAGGTATCCATCCACAAAATCCATGGTACCTTTTATCCACTGGGGATCGCAAATAATTTAATCCCATAGACTGAAACAAATCCATGGTCAGGCAGCCCTTATAATGCAATTTAAGACTATGGATTTTAAAATTCTCACAGAGGTATGTGTGTGTGTGTGACAGGAATGTATGCATTGCATATACTACCTGGCGTGCAGTCCTGTGTTACATTGTCTGAAGTACACTAGTCATTTCAACCTCACTAGGCACTGCACCTCTCGGGATGTGAGTTTGCTCGGTTTGCAGAAACATCTGGCTTTCAGCCTTTCTTACTGGTGATGGGTTGCCACCAGTGTATCCTTCTGCAACTCATCTAATTATGGCTGGGTGCACTCTGCACCTTTGCTTTTTGGGTTTCTAGCTCCACTTCAGAGGATTGTTTGAAGTCTGGGGATAAGAAGAACCATCAACCCCAGACACCTGGGCACTGGCTTCTGTTAAAGGCTTTAAAATCTAGTTGTACTGATCTGCAAAGGTAAATCCTACATACCCACTATTTCATTACTTTTACAAGATCACCTTACCTGTAACAATATATAAAGTGATGAAATGAGGGCTGGTTTGGATTATATGAAACAGAAATCCTATATTACCTAATGCAATATAAGCACACGTATTGCTAATGATGATCTGCAGACTGGGATTTATATGTAAATCTTCCAAGGCCCCATTTTTTTTATTTATGTGATTTGATGTTTTTCAGTCAAAACATTTGTTTGATGATACTTTTCAGTTTTCACTGTGCACACCCACAGTTCCTAGCTGTTTGAAAATGTCCACCATATGTACAATATCATAGTTTATTCTCATGGTATCATTCTGAACCTGGAGTGTCAAATCAGGGAGCCAGCTATATATTCTACAAAAAGTTGCCAGAATGAGTCTGTGGAATGTGTCTGCAGAACTGTCTAGATCTCTCTCACATTTAAAACATGGTGCCTACCATCTCAAACAATGTCCGGAGAGTTCTAATGTGTCTGTTTTTTTTTTTACTGGAATAGAAATATTTTGCGGGAAAGTGCTATGGTCTGTACTTTTTTAATAAGAAACAAATATGCTATCTTAATTAGTGTTTTTTGATAAGTTGCATTTGAGGAATTTATTTCAGCATTTTAGAGGTCTGCAGTGAATATTCGTGATCATTATACCATGTGATCGGCTTATTTCCTAACTGCAAGTGAAAGAAGTGCTTTATCTCTTTTTACTGAACTGCAAAAGTTAATTGTTGACATTAACAACATAGCAAATACAGAGAGATTGTTAGTGGTAGTTTATTTCAGAGACAGAGTACCTATAGTAAAATGTATGCCTCCCCAGCTTCCATTTTTACTGGCACTATCTAGGTGAATGGTTGACACATTTACTGGGCAGGTGATTGATTGATTGGATTGATTTCAAACATTTCACCAGGAAAGATTTGCAAAACTTAAGTGAAATAAAAATAAGTAAAAGTTTATAAACTTTTTTTTCAACTAACTTGTTTTGACTGTCTGTCTATCTATCTATCTATCTATCTATCTATCTATCTATCTATCTATCTATCTATCTATCTGACCATCAATTTCTCTATATATCTCAGGGTGTAGTTTGCTAGGTTGCTTGCCAAATTGTGAGGCATTTAGTTGTGATATGATGTTTACTGAGGTGGGGTGTTCCTAGAAAATTTACTTCCTGTTGATTGAGAAAATGGTGTTTGTTTGAATTAGTCAATCAGGAGAGGTTAGTTTTCAGCAGAATGCATATTTCTCTGATTTTCTTTCATCACTCGCAATTTTTATTAGTTCTGATCAAGTGCTGTTAAATATAACTAGAGGTGCTGATGGGGTGGCCCTAGAATAAAAATTGTCTACCTCCCAGCCATGATGAGTGAGGGTTTCCTAATCCCTCCCGTCCCCTGCTCAAGTTCCTGTCCCACTCCTGTGCCATTGGCTTGCTTCCCTGTACCACAGTCGCTTGGCTCAGCCTGCACTGAAAAAGTTAAAGAATAAAATAAATGTAGCATTTTGGTGTTGGTCTGCCACTAAGGACCCTTGCCTTCTCTTCAGACCTGCCAGGTCCATCTTTTGCTGCTGTAGTGGACCCCTTGCTGGATTGCACAAAATGAGATGGACCCATAAAATAATGAACAAATAATGTTTATTCTTGTACTGCAGAGACATCAGCAGGTAACTTCATCTCACCATAAGGGTCAGACACAGACTGACAGACTGACAAAATATTGAAAGGGGGTTTCATACCCCTTCTAGGGCAGTAATTAGCATAACAGTTATTAGCATAGTTTTCCTAAGTTACTACATCATTCTGCGCTCTTAAAAGGGCAGCAGCTAGCATTAGCCCTATGCCTAAGGTGTACTCCACATCACCACCAGGACCGTGAGTGTGAGCACCACTCAAACAACTATAGGATTGGAACATTACAGTAAGAAATAGTGTAAAAAAAATAAACTTTTGGCATGATATGAAACATTTTACCAATGCTGGCTACATGGTGCCAGAGGATGGGGGATCGCCTGGCATGCTGGTGACCCAGGTTCATGCCCAAGCCTGGAGTGTCAGGAATGGAAGCCTTCAGGAAGGGCTCTTGAGTGTCCCTTGGATGCTTTTCTCCCAGGGGAAGGGCCACGGAGGCATCACCCTTCAGCAGCTCCTCATGGCCAGATTCATCCTTGCGCTTTGTGGCATGGGTAACCGCACACCCCATGCGCAAGAAACAAGGACACTGCAGAATGCATCCTAAAGGGTTGGGGAAAACAGAACAAGGAAAATAGCCACCCATGCCGGCTGGATGATGACAGCCTGTCTTCCCTGGCTGCAAAGCCAGGAAGCCCCTAAGTTGACCCACACTGCACATCCAAGATGCATCTGGGTGCCAAAGGGCACCTGCCAGATGCCTTCCCACAGGTAGGGGGCCCCACAATGAAGGTATATGTTGGGACAGTCAGGGGTGGGGCAGATGGATGGCAGAACAAAGGAGTGGCAGAAGGTGATGACTAGGCCACCTGAAGGAGTGGGCAGCCAAGTTGGAAGGGGGCACAAAAAAGAACATGCAAAAAAAAGAACATGCAAAAAAAAAAACATTTTACCAACATTAAGAAAATGCTTTTATCAATATTACTTTACTGTGGGGGGAGGGGAACAAAAGAATCTGGACTACAAAGGTGACCAGTCAGAGTCATTCCAGGGAGAGAGAAAACAACAGAGCAACTTGAAGCTTGGTCAGGGTAACAAGTGCTGCAGTGCAGTAAAGGGAGAAAAGAAGGAAGGGAAGGTTAGCAGCTGGAAGGTACCCAAAATGCAGGATAAACAGTACATTAACAGTTGCAGAAAACTAATATTTATAATGACACAGAAATACCAGCATAAGTGTGCTTAGTACCAGCACTGAGGCCGGTTACCAAATGTTCAAGACCTCCATCGCCTTTTCTAGTCAGTGGGAATGGAGGCATGTGTGGCTTGAACTAGTTCCTGACAGGACAGTGTGAGGTCGTTAAAAGTGACCCAGGAGTTCCATGCATTGTCAAAGTCACACCACTTCACTTGATATGTCCATCATCCATTTGTGTACTACTTTCTAAAAATCTTCTTGATCTGGTACATCGGTGAGTGTATGAGAGAGTCCCGAGAAGAAGAAAAAGACTGAGAAGTTCCAGGAAGTTCATCTGGCTGATCAGGCATAACAGGATCCTGTTGGAGAGTGTCAGGACAATGAGGATCTGGAGAAACTGGTTGCAAGATAGTAAAAGGAATTTCAGCTTCAGAGAGTATGGCAGGCTCAAGTGCAGCATCATTACTGGGTGGACTGGAACCAACTGGAAGGTTGTTACTCCGGTACCCATGTTTCAACCGATTGATGTGGACCTTGCTGTGTACCAGCTTCCCATCAGATTTGCATAGTAGACGAACGTGAACTAGAGGAAGCTTTTCTATGACGTAGAAGAGATCAGTCCAAGGGTGATGCTAATTCTTGGTGGTGCCCAGAATTAGAACAGGTCGGTACAAGTAGACGATGCTTCCAACAGAAAAAGAAGGTTCATGTGACTTGGCTACTGACATTTTCTGCATGGCAGATTTTCTCTAGCCCAGTATGATGATTGCAACACATTTGGCAAGTTCAAGCTGTTTCAGCAAAGGAATACGTAGGACGTAGCTGATTTTGGAACCTCTAGCAGTGAGAGATCCCTGTCCAGTGGAGTTTTTGGGTGATGTCCATGGACTTAAAAAAATGGTGTGCACTCTGTACTGTAGTCACAAGGGCTGGTATTGTAGGCAAATTGAACAAAGGGAACAAAGCAGTTTCAAGTGTCATGAGTTTCATCCAGGTACTTGGAGAGTGTGATGAGAATGGTAGACATCATTCTTTCACTTTGTCCATTGCATTGTGGATGATAACTGGTTGTGCGAGTCTATTTTATGTAGACAAGACTGCATGTTTCTCAAACTATAGTTGAAAGGTAGTTAGTGTTTCTGTCTGAATGCAGGTACGAAGGGGTATGGTGGCAACAAATGACAGTGTTGAGGAAGGCATTAGCTACTGTGGCAGCTTTAATGTCTTTTAAGGGGATTAGTTCCAAGTCACATCTTCAGCACTCGTAACTGCTCCTGTCTCTGAACATAGCCTCCACCTCCTTTTCTTTTGACAATGCCCCCCGGGCAGCTCTCCACCCAACCATCCCCTCCACCACTTCCCTGTACACCATGCCTAGGTTTAACCTGGCCAGTGCCAGCTGTTTCAATGTTTATCTACCAGAATGCTCACTTGATACCGACTTGTTTTAACCTGTTATCGATTACATGTACCCTGTACCTGTACCCAATTGTATCTGTCTGTACCCAACTGTATCTGTCTGACCACAATGTGACGTGGCACCTCTGGTGAATGCCTATTGATTTTTGGCAAATCTTTGCTATGTAACGGAAACACAATGTATGTCTTTGTGTGACGAAGTACCTTTGTAAATGAGCCTCTGGCTCAAAGGTTGTAAACTGATTCTTAAATAAATAAATTAAATAAATAAAGTACTTTGTTAGGTAGTCCACAAAAACAAGGATGTATTTGTTGTCAGAGTCAGAGCATGCAGGTAAAGGTCCAAGAATGTATGTGCTGACTCTTTGAAATGGTTCAGTGGCTACCTGCATTGGAGTGATGTGTGTCTTTGTTGGTTTAGCAGGAAGCTTTCTTTGAGAGCAGGGCTGGCTAGGTTTGACAAATTGGACAATGTCCTTGTTCATGTACAGTCAGAAGTGAAGCTTGTTCTGTGGAGTCACATATAACCTCCAGAAAGTGGAGAGGCATGAGAGGAGAGAAGAACTTGATTGACTAGATTGGTTGGCACAACTTACTGTACGTGAGTTCTGTCTGTGCAATGGCCCTTGCCTTTCTTTGTTCAAATGTGAAAAAGCACACCATCATTGAGGAAGTATTGAGAAGCAAAGAAAAGTACATCCTGGCAGTGTTTCTTCTGTTGTGGTAAGCTTCCAGACTCTAAGTACATGATTATGTCTGTGAATTGAGGATCAGGCTGTTGGTTAACTAGATTCTGCAGCCTATTCATTAGATAGGGAAATGGGCAGACTAAGTGGGCCAAGTGGTTCTTATCTGCCATTATAAAATGGGCTAAACAAATCAAGCATCCTCACTGGCTGAAAGTCATTTTCAGCAGTGTCTTTACCAGCATGTATAATTGTGCCAACCAAGCTGCAACACATAAAAGAATCTATCCTTGCCACCCCTCTCTTCCTTCCAACTGCAGCTTCTCAGTGCTCAACTATGATCTGATTCCTGGGCGAACAGAACCACACCAGCAGCAGCCAGAAACAGTGCCACAAATGCAGAAACCACGCTACCAGTCAAAGTTCACAATATATTTCCTCCAGAAGCACTAACATATAAAATTTAATACTCACATCTTCTCTTCATCTTGATCTGCACCTCTTGTTTCCACTGCTCAAAACTCTGCACAATACATGCTGCTTATGCTGCCATCAACTCGTTTTCCCCCAGTAACTCCTCTCCCTTCTATGAAACCTACAGCAACCCATAACTCCCCATCTAAACCAACACATCACTGTACATACAACAGAACAAATAAAAGAAAAGCAGTTTATCTTCCTCGCTCTCACACTTCCAGAACCATGAAGCATGAAACCACAACATACAGCAGCCATTGATGAACACTCTCACTGCCAGCTACCTCTTCAAAATCATCACTTTAACAGCACAAAGCTGTAAAAAAAAAAGTAAAACAACTAAAAAAAAAATCTTTTCTATCTCTTGGAGAGCACAACAGTAAACATCCAGCTAGTTTCCTCATCCACTATATAACATGTTAATTTCTGGACAAACTCGCTCAAGTTTGCCTTCAGTGGAGTGGGGGGGGGGCAGGCGACAAATTATTTCACCAGAAAAAAAATGATTTTCACAATATGTTTTATAAAAGCGGTTCCTGTTCCGTGCACATACATTACAAACACCAATGTCTTGTACTAAATTTTAATTAAACAGCCCCTTACCAAAACAGTGACAGGAACTACTTTTTCTTTTTTTGTACTGCAAGATCATATTTTTTACTCTTTTTATCTATTTTTTGTATCCATTTTTTAATTTCTTTATCAAAAAAATCCCGTTTTATAAGCGCAATAACACACTCTGCGGTGTGAGTTATGTGCTGATAAGAGCACACACAGGGGCACAAGGCAGTCTGCGCAAGTGCCTTGTGCCTTAGTACATCCCTGGGCGTGCTTTTATCAGCATGTAACCCACAACTCATCATGTGTTATTGCTTGGTCAGATTCTATGTTTCTATGTTTCTATGATCAGTTCTTTGTTGCGTTTTGACCATTGCCAGGAAGATATCAGAAGTAGAGGAGTTGAGTAGCTCTTTGGCTGCTTGCAGTAAGTGAGGGTTTGTGTTTCTTTCTGTAGAAGTAGTTGGTAGCAGCAAAGCAATTTGAGGTGCTGTAGGAGTGTCCACAAGAAGCACATCTGTGGCATGGAAAGAAAGAGCCTTTAAGCAGGATTCTTTGGCTGCTGAGGATAATGCGGAGGGATACCATCTCTGGCTTACAGCATCGGCATTGGAGAGAAGTCGACCTGGTCTATACTGAATTCCAAAGTTGTAGCATTGCAGCATGGCAAGCCATTGGGTGAACTTGCCTATTGGCTCCTTCATTTCAAATAACCATCTGAGGCAACAGTGATCAACGATAGCTGTAAAGGAGGAGTAATGCAGGTAATAGTCAAATTTCTTTATGGAAAATACCATGGCTAGACATTCCTTTTCAGTGATGGGCAGAGGGAGAATGTGAAAAGGCAGAGATACTAAACAAATATTTTTGCTCAGTATTTACAAAGGAAGAGGGGGAGGTACATAAAACAAACAGTAGTAACACTCTGGATTCAGAAGTTGTTACCAGCCCATTTACAGAAGAAAGGGTTCTGAAAGAACTCTTAAAACTGAAGGTGGACAAAGCAATGGGGCCTGATGGGATTCATCCCAGAATTCTAAAAGAACTAAGGGTAGAACTAGTGACACCACTGACTACCCTCTTTAACAAATCATGGGAGGATGGGGTGGTACCTGAGGACTGGAGGAGGGCAGATGTGATTCCCCTTCAAAAAAGTGGGAGCAAGGCAGAAGCAGGAAACTACAGACCTGTTAGTTTAACCTCAGTGATAGGGAAAATGATGGAATCACTTCTAAAGGAAAGAATTGTCGAGTATCTAGAGGCCAGAGGGGCACAGGACCCTAGGCAGCATGGATTCACAGCGGGAAGGTCATGCCAGATGAATCTGATAGATTTCTTTGACTGGGTGACCAAAGTAGTAGATTAGGGAGGGCTGTGGACATGGCCTACCTAGACTTTAGCAAGGCATTTGACACAGTCCCACACAAAGATTAATATATAAGTTAGCCAGCCTGGGAGTGGGTCCCAAGATGACAGCCTGGGTAAAGAATTGGCTGGAGAATAGGACACAGAGGTAATAGTAAATGGAGTCCACTCAGAAGAAAGGAGGGTTACTAGCGGGGTACCGAGGGTTCAGTAGTAGGACCAGTCCTCTTCAATGTCTTTATAAGCGACATTGCAGAAGGACTGGAAGGAAAATATGTCTCTTTGCAGATGACACTAAGATCTGCAACAGAGTTGATGCACAGGGTGGGTGGAAAGGATGAGAAGGGACTTGCAAGGTTAGAGGAATGGTCAAATGTATGGCAGCTTAGATTCATGCTAAGAAGTGCAAGGTAATGCACCTGGGAAACAAAACCCATGGGGAAGAGTACACAATGGGGGTGAGATACTAACAACAACAAAAATGGAAAGGACCTGGGGTAGTCATATCAGATGACCTAAGGTGGGCAAGCAATGTGAAGGCAGCAAGGAGGCTGGGGGATACTGGGATGCATAGGAGAGGCATCACCAGTAGAAAACAGGAAGTTATTATCCCTCTGTACAGACAGCTGGTGGACCCCATCTAGTACTGTGTGCAGTTCTGGAGACCCAATCTCCCGCAAGACATAGACAGGATGGAAGCTGTCCAGAGGAGGGCAACTAAATGGTGCAGGGTCTGCACCGGAGGACATATGAAAAGAGACTTAAGGAGCTTAATATGTATAGCCTCGAGGAAAGGAGGGAGGAGGGGACATGATAGAAACTTTCAAGTACCTCAAGGGAATCAACAAAGTCCAAGAGGTAGCATCTTTCAAAAAAGAGGTGCAAGAACAAGAGGGCACAATTTGAAGATAGAGGGGGCGGCTCAGAGGTAATTTACAAAGTATTTTTCACAGAGAGGGTTGTGGATGCATGGAATGGCCTTCCGGAGGAGGTTGTGGAGTCAAAATCAGTGGTGGAATTCAAGCATGCATGGGATAGTCATAAGGCAATTCTGGGGGGGGTAGAAAGAAGTAGGCTGCTGGTTAACTAGGATCTGCAGCTTATCCAGTAGGTAGGGAAATGGGCAGACTGGGTGGGCCAAGCGGTCCTTATCTGCCGTCAAATTCTATGTTTCTATGTTTCTATGTTTCTATGCCATAATTCTGCTCAGCTGAGGAAAGAGAGCACCTGGCATTGGAAACAACTCATTCTGTACCATCTTGTATTTGACATAGCACAGCGCCCACTGCAAATGAACTGGTATCTGAGTAGAGTATGAAGGATTGGTCAAACCTTAGGTAGGGCAATATTAGAGAAGAGATTAGTATTTCTTTCAAGGTTTCAAAGGTCTATTCACACTTGAAAGTCCATGTATAGTCACATTCCTTTTTGACGAGGGTGTACAGTGGAGCTATAATCTTGGCATAGTTGCAAATGAACTTTCTGTGATATCCATACAAGCCTAGGAAAGCTCTAAGGTCTTTGAGATTGTAAAGTTTTGGGTAGTCTTTGACTGTTGAGAGCTTGTCTGGGTGTGGAGAGATGCCTTGAGAACTAACAACATGTCCCAGGTAATGAATCTGATGCTGTGAAAAACAACACTTCTCTGGGTGAAGCTTGAGATTGGCTTATCTGAGGCATTCTAACACTTCTTTGAGATATTGGAGGTGCTCAAGCAAGGTTCTGTTGAAGACAATAACATAGTTTAGGTTGACTAGGCAAGACGTTCAAGACAACCCACATACAATAGTATGGCTTCCATAACATGCTGAAATGTGGCAGGACTGTTCTGAAGTCCCATAGACAGTTGTTTGAATTAAAAAAGTCCCAAGTGTCAGTACTGGTTCCATATCATTATAGTTAAAAAATAATCGTGAACATCAAAATAGCAAAGTTATAATAGCGAACGCAATATCAGCAACTGGCAATTATAGCACAGTGCATAACAGCTAATCTGTTGCTCAAATTTGGAATTAGAAGTTGTTTGCATCTCCAACCAATAGGTGTTGTGCATTGTGGCACATGCAGAGGGCTCTACCCACCGCACCCCTCACGGGTTGCTGCACCCCCTACCCCCTAACTTTTAGATTACAACACCATGCCACTCATTGATGGTGGGGGTATCGGCAACATCCATTCACTCATATTTGTTACCCGCTCATAAGTGACAGTCGCTCTTATGTGCCAGTCACTATTTAGTGTTTGTCGCTATAATGTGCTTCACTATTATTGAGTCACTCTTATTGTTTTGCTTTTGTGTACTTGCTGTTATGATGTGATACTGGCAGGGCCAAGCTATATATGGATGAAAAGATAGATCAATGGAGACTTGGTATAACCCACTTTGAAGGTCTAGAGTGATTTTGTAAGCTGGGATGGCTGCAGCAAGAATCTCTAAGGCATCTTTGGTTGTAGGTATGGGATAAGCATCCTGCACCATATTGGCACTGAGTATTCTGTAGTCAACCACAAAGCAATGCCCTTTGTCCTTCTTTACCACCAGCATGCACGGTGCACCCCAGGGACTTGTAGACTCTTCAACAATGTCTTGTTCTAGCATGTCTTTGATTAGGTCCTCTGGGACTTGTTTCTGTTTCTTTCCCACATTCTAAGCTCGCTGATGGATTCTTTTCTGGTTGGGTTGAAACTCAATGGTGTGTTGCAGGATATCCCAGCATCTGAACTTGTTATCTGGACCCACAAAGACATCAGGTTATTCTCCAGGAGTTTCAAAAGTTGTTGCTTTTCTGTTGGAGATACTGGATGTTTTGAAGAGGACAGTCACTTACTGAGGGGTAACAATGGTGAAGCTGGAAGGGTCATGATAGTACTGACAAGACAAGAGCTGATGGAACCAGACTGAGGTTCATGCATGAGATGAGCTAGTACCCTGTAGACAAGCAGACAAACGTTTCAATATTGTCACTGTTTGAGATGACTACTGGCTCATCCGTCAAGTTGCAGCATTTTTGGAAGACAGTGCTGCAATGGACTGTAGACAAGGTGTTTCCTGGGAGAAGATCTGATGAATGCAGAGTGGGGATCCCATGACAACGCAACAGCACCTTGTGGAAGTGGTTCACCTCGAATCTTGGCGATCAAAACCATCTCTTTCTGAGGAGGCACAGTGACTGAGTCTGAAGCTGCAAGTTGCCTCTGAGGGTCTAGTAACAAATCGTTTGATGCAAAATCCAGGATGGCTTTGTGAGCTTTGAGGAAGTCCAGGCCAAGAATCATTGCTGGTTGTAGATCAGGCACGAGATAGAACTTGACAGTTGCTTGCTATGAGCCAAACTGTAGCTTGAAATGGACCATGCCTGTAATAGGTACTGTAGCAATGCTTGTTGTGATAATGTACTTTTTGTCAGCTGGAGAGACATTGGATAAATGATGAATAACTTGGTTGTTCAGAATACTGGTATTTATAACTGATATTTCTGCTCCAGTGTCAACTAAGGCATGCATGGACCAATCTCCAATGGGTACAGGGACATAGTTTGCTAGGAGTGGTAATGTGATGACAGATACCTTTGCCCCTGGAATTGAGGGGGTGCCAGAGTGGGCAACTGGAGGATGTGGTATGCTCGAATTGTGAGAGTGAGAGGGGGAGGTCAGTTGAACTGTTCTCTTTATCCTGGGAGTAGCTGTGATCATCCTGCTGATTGTGCTGCAGTGGGTGTCCTTGGGTCCCTTGATTTGTGTTGTGATACTTTGGATTTTAGCAGACAGTAGCAGTGTGTCCTCTGAATCCACACCACCGGCAGGTCACAGGCTCACGTGAAGGTGGAGGTGGAAATGGTGGCTGTTACAAAGGTCGAAGAGCATTGACATAGGTAGCAGAAGCAGCAGTTGAGCTGAGGTGCAGACTATTGACAGTTGTGTTAGGCATGTCTATCATTGATTGCTGCTGTTTGACTCATGTTGCGAGTGTGGCTAACTGTGATGACTGAGGAGCTTGTACACTAGTAGCCTAGGACATTAACATGGCTCTTGTGCAAATCAAGCAGCTTGAATTGTATCCATCCAGATTGTTGGTTTCTGCTGGATGACATAAGGCCAGAGCTGAGGAAGCAGTCCCTGGACAAGGGTTGTGATTAGCTCTTTCTCTGTTTTCTTCGGATGTTTGCAGCATGACTCAGTGTCCAGTATGAATGCTTCTAGAGATTCAGAGGGTTGCATGGTTCATTCCAACAGCTGTTGTTCCAATAACCAGGGTGGATGTGCTTCGACAAAATGGTCTTTGAAAGTTGCATACAGGGTGGTAGTATCTCCTTGACTTGTTCTAGAAGTTCGCTGAACCAAGAAATGGCAGTCCTTCTCAGAAGCAAGTGCAAGGCATTGGAAATATGCAGTGGATCAGTCCAACCATTGAAGGCAATCCAGCCTTGAAATTGCTCAAGCCAGTCAACAGCATCTTCGTGCAGGAAGGCTGAGAAGGGTACAGGCTGTAGGCTGGTATGGACCATGGACTGTGGCGAAATAGTTTTGATGTAGCCAAGATCATCTTGAATGGCTTGCATAGTTGGTGCTCCTTGAGCTGAGATTAAAGACTGGATGTCATGCAGGATGGTTTTGATTTTGTAGCCCCACACCCTTGAGGTGGGTGAAGGTAGAGCTCTGGATGCTCTGGCACCCATATCTGCATTGTCGTCAGACATTGTGGTTGGAGACAAGCTTCGTTTCACTGAGTGAAGATCCTAAGGATGAAAAGGAGTTGCCATTATCCAGAATATGGGGTGTCATGGAGTAGATGAAGTGCCAAGCAGGAAATATTTTTGTAGACAAAAGTACAATTATTTGTAAGCAAAGTTCATCAAATGATATCTTAATACATGGTTCCAACTCAATCTGTGTTGTCTGTTATTTAAATAAAGTTTTCTTTGCAAACATCAGCTATTTGTTGCAGTGTCTATTCATTTCAATGGGTTTGCCACTGATTTCTATGGTGTGAGGTCATTTTAAACATCTGGTGCCCTCACAACATGGCCAGTGAACCTTGACATAGAGTTCCTGTATTCTGACTTTACCAAGATGGCTGCCAGCAGGAGGTGTTACGGGTCACTTCCTGTCTTGTTATTTTGTTGAACACAAGATGGATGCTTCTTGCCACAGGGCTGCTTCACAATGTGTAAAATGGAGATTGATGCACTGATTCCCTTCTTCCACAACCCAAACACAGAAAAATGGTGGGCTTTCCATTTTGTGGGGTGAGTTGCAGTCTGGCTGGGGGGATTACCATATTTATTTGATCACTTTCTGTTTTGTTTATAGAGCTTTCTTTGTTATTATTTTTTCTGCAGTCTCTCAGGCTTTGTACTGTACTTTTTATTGTTCTGCCCCCAGGTTTTGTTTTCTGTCTTTCTCTCTCTCTCTCTCTCTCTCTCTCTCTCGATTTATTTTGTTGCACTCCTCTTTCTATTGATTGTGCCCTGCTTGCACTTTCTTGTTTTACTTTTTCATTCTGTGCACCTTTTTCTTTTGTCTTCCCATGCTTTCCTTCTGTTGATTTTATTTACTGTCCCCTCCTCCATATGTTTTCATGTATTGCTGCGCTCTGCTTGGAGTTACTGGGGCACTTTTTTATATATTTTATTTTTCTGTTCCTTGTATTTATTTATCTGGTGTTGCATGGCTTTGTGTTGCATGATCTAGCAGCAGCTTAGGGTGCTGTATGGAGAGTCAGGGAATGGCTCGCTCTGTTACAGTCCTGCTGTCCTGTTTTTTTTTTTTTTTATTTGTTTTATGGCCTTTTGTAGCATGGCTGAGCATTGCAGGGAATGGTTCTGTATGTTTGGAGCAGCCAGGCAGACAAGTTACGGTACGGCCCAGAACTGTTTGGAAAGGGAGCCAAGCTGAACTGAGGAGGCACGGAGAAGTTGGAGATTGAAGCCACAGATCAGTTCAAGTGATCTGAGCAGGAGGCAGTCTGTCGAGGAGAAGCAGCAAGTTGGGTCCAAGTGGGGAACAGAGGCTCCGTTTTGATGCAGGACAATATGTGGGAGGAGCAGGGTAGCAGTCCTTTGCAGCTTTAAGTAGGGCAGCCATTAAGTTGGAGAGTCACAGTTGTGAGGGCAGGATGCTTGTGGAGGTGCTGAGCTATGTGGAGGATCGAGTGGCTGCACTGGAAGACAGTTTGGCAGCAGGGAGACCTTGTAGAGCAGCCGCGTTGGAACAGGCAGGAAGACCAAGCAAGAGACTGAACAAGGCACTCGGTACTGTTTGTTTTATTAAATTTATTTTTTGAGTTTTCTGTGATCCTCACTGGGAAAGACACTGAGTCTGATGCTGCTGAACTCTGACACGAGGTGGGATCTTTGGGGGGGGGGCTGTTCACAGCTCCATGGAGCAGAGGGTTGGCACTTTTAATTTTTTACAGTTCTGTCATTAAGCTGCTGGCTAGCAGTGCTGAACAGTGGCACTGTTGACTTTCTTGTTATAGCAGGTGGGCTGCAGGCTGCTGTACAAAACAGGATACAATTCATATTTTCCACTCTGCAGCCAGGGTTGTGGTACAAGTAACATTCAAAGTGTTCAGGCATACTGGGAGAGATGACTTGGGGTACCAAGCGATGCATACAAGCGAGATGGGGCTGGGAAGATGAAGGGCCACATTCTCCAACATCTGTGGCATTTTGGTGTTGGTCTGCCACTAAGAACCCTTACCTTCTCTTCAGACATGCCAGGCCCATCTCTTGCTGCTGTGGTGGACCCCTTGCTGGACCGTATGAAATGAGACGGATGTGTGAAATAATGAACAAATACTGTTTATTCATGTACTACAGAGACATCAGCAGGGAACTTCATCTCACCATGAGGTTCAGACAGGCAGACAGAATAGCTAAAGGAGGTTTCTTGCCCCTGCTAAGGCAGTACTTAGCATAACAGTAATTAGCATAATTACCCTAAATTGCTATATCGTCCTGAGCTCTTAAAGGGATGGCAGCTAGCATTAGCCCCATGCCTAATGTGTACTCCACATAAATAATAAATAAAATAAAATGCAAAGCACTGAGCTGAGTCTCCCTGGACCCCACTCACTTGGCTCAGCCTACCCTGACAACACACAGTCCAGTCTGTCCACTGTCTACGGTTATTTTGTAAATTGCAGGAAACTGGTGCTTAATTGTCTGAACTAAAATTGAAAGCAAGACAACCCAGATGAGTGTAGTTTTAGTAATCAAAGATATTATTAATGTGCTTTCAAATTACTTCGATAAGAACTATATTGGATGGCTCATATTCTCTTTAATATGGCCTCCAAAGACCCTCAAAGTTTTTCAGGATTATAACCATCTTCAAATTTAAAATTAAAGTACACAAATACAATTAAAACAATCATGAACATGTTTAAAGACAAATATCATCAGATTGTCTCTGAATGGTTTCTCATATGCTTTAATAAAGTTAATGTGCATTTATTTACGATTTTACTTTTCCTTATTGTTGATGTATAAAGTTTGTCAAGTGGCAACACCCTTGTACTTTTATATTCATATTTGTATTGGTTTCTAACTACAGAGGAATCCCCTCCCCATTGTGTAACTATATCTTAACTACTGTACTTGAAGTAATAAAAAAATGAAGACTTCTAATGCAAAGGTTCCTGAGCAGTATACTGTGTGCATAATTTTGAAAAAGGTTACTTATATTTGATTTTTACTGTGCATTTGCAATAA
The DNA here is from genome assembly GCA_016271365.2 of Neoceratodus forsteri. Taxonomy (NCBI): domain Eukaryota; kingdom Metazoa; phylum Chordata; order Ceratodontiformes; family Ceratodontidae; genus Neoceratodus; species Neoceratodus forsteri. The sequence continues at coordinate 86,018,599 of CM057453.1, forward strand.
GCAGCTAGTTTTTTTTTAATCTATAAGGTACCATGCAAAGCCAGAGCTTTCCTAATTTTCTACATAAATGTCAGTTACTGTCTGCTATGCGACATACTGTAGAGAGGTGACATGATTATAGTATGCAAAATGTCAAGCACCCATTGCACCTAGATAACTCATTACAGCGCAAAGTAAAAATAAATGCACTCTCATCAGCGGCAGTGCAACGCAACCATTTTAGGCTGAATAGTTTTGTTATCCAAATCACAGCCTCAAATATCTTTAATACACTGGCTGAAACAATATGACAAACTCAGAGTATAAAAACAATGAAAGCAAACTTTAAGCACATTCACATACATAATATGTATATATGTGTATATGTGTGTGTGTGTATAACTCTATAATCTATGTACTGTCTGATGCTGTGTAGTAGTTAGTAATAGTTTCTGCTCACTGCTCAGCTCAGTGGTTGGAATTTAATTTTATTTATTATTTATTTTATTCTTTATGAGCGGCAGCAGTCCTTCACTAGTCAGGGACAGGTTGGATCTTGACCCGGTTGCCTGGGTAGCCACTACCAGTGCTCCTGAAACCTGAAGCTGAATCCTAGGTAGATCTGATGGGTGAGGCAAGATTCTGCACAGTAACAATACAGGATCCAAATCGGAATCCGCCAGCTGGTCCTCAAGGGCTGGAAATTGTGGACGCTGTTCCCACCCTGTCGGTAGTTTCCACACTGATGTGGTTATTATTAGGACTGCAAAAAAAAAAAGCAAACAAGGAAGTGTAGGTTATGGGAATCAAACCCGGGTCTGCTGGATGTGCCAAGTTCATTCACAGCTGATCATTACCAACCCGTCTTCTCTATACTGCCAGCCCCATGCTTGCCCTGCTTGCTTGCCCAATTCCCATTTCCCAGGGCAGGTCCATTTCTCATTTCCTGTGTTTTCCCTTTACTTCCTAGATACAGCTGTTTAAAAATGTTTATGTATGCAACCTCCAACTCAGACGGTGGGTAAGGAGCTCTTTGTGGGGTTTTGGGAGGGGGGCGTTAGAGAGCAGGCACCAAAACTGCTCTTTAAGGATATAAGATTACTGAAACTTAAGTTACAAACTATTCAGTTTCTGTCTTTCAGATGCAGTATTACCAAATGTTAAATAAAGTAAAAGAAAAGTTAGCATTTTTTACACTGTCATTTAATTTATGGTAGATACAAAAAAATTATATTGGTACAAACACTGTTTGCTATTTTTTGTTCTGACCCAACAAAAAAATGTAAAAAGTATTGATAATGTTCTTAAAAAGCAGTTTCAATTCAAATAATATCACCACATATACAGTAAGCCAGTAACATAGTACTGGCTCATAAAAAATGGTACTGATGGAATTGATTCTTAACAGTCTGCCCCAGGCTTTCATTTAAAATAACATACTACTGTGAGTTTTAGCCCCCACTGTTGCAAAGTTAAACTTTTCAAAAGATAATTTATTTAAAACGGAATAACTTTGGGACTATATGGACTACAGTCATTGTTTTTTAATGACAAAGTGTAGTCAGTCAACAAGTGTCACGCAATACATGATCATGCTACAGATTCAAAATAGGGACATATAAAAACACCCTAGATCATTATCAGTAAGACTTATTTGCCACAAGTGGCACCTCCGTCCTGACTTTTTTTTACTACCACACATGCTCGGTAATTTCTTTATACATTTTTTAAAAACATTCCTCCTCCCACCCAACCATCCCTCTCTGTGTCCACTACCCTCCCCAGAAACATAATTGTGACACTGGGGGTGCCCAATCCCCCCGTGTCAATTGGCATCTCTATCATGTTTTTGTTTTTTTATTTAAACTGTAACAAGAAAACCATCCATCAATGTCTTTTCCACTGTTACAGTCCCCCCACCTGATTCTCCCACTCAGTGCCAAGCACCCCGCACCACCCTAAGCTCTTACTTACCCAACAGGGTCCAACACTGTAATCCTCTCTGGACCACAGACACATCTTCACTCTTCAAAGCTGGACAGCAAACTGAGGAAACAGGTATGCCATTCAATGAGTTCCCATAAGGGTTTGACCTTAGAGGCATAACTTGTTTTATCAGCAGTGTCAGCTGTGTTCCAACAATCATGATTTGGCATCACTGTACCTGTGACTAAGATGCACTACAGCAGCATGCAACTGCCAGTGCTCCCTGACCTCACTCAGTGCTGGGAACATCAGAGGGAATTCCTGGCCACATATTTTCATAACTTAACATGTAGTGTGGCACCATATGTTTTAAATTAATTTGTTGAGAAAAAATGAACAGCAGGGACCAACACTGGGGTTAGAAAATGTTAGTAAGTAAAGCATTATATAACATGAACAGCTGATTTAGAAAGAATGGGACATGGTTTTTGAGAGAAAATGAACTATATGGTTCAGATGGCAGCACTTTTTACACACAGATGAGATAATGCATGCCAAGGGAAGATAATCGATCTAATATTCTTTTTGGTCTTCTCCCATCTCTAAACCATGGTATGATTTTGGTGAGATGGATGGAATGTCCTCACCCTCAACACACACGTTCTGTTTCTGATATGATATACATCACTTTTTCCAAAAGAAATGGCATTATTTAAATAACAGTGCATGACAGGATGTGTACTTAGGAGGGAATAATCACACAACTGAAGTACAAATGCCAGTGAAGTGCAATTACAGTAGTAACCACAGACATTGCCAGCTATTTCCAGATATTTCGTGAAATTTCTTAAGAGTTTCTCTCTGCTGCCCCTACTGTGGAAATGGAGAAAGCATTAGATATTTCTGGAACTATCACATACATTTTGAGACATAGCTGGCAGTGTCTGTGGCTGCCACCGTAGTACCACTTTTATATCAGTTGCCAAGGAGTGCCCTATTTTGCTTAAAAATGGCTTTTCTTTTGAAAATAAAATACATTTTTGGAAAGTTTTGGCATCTATTGTTCAATATAAAATACTGTAGCGTCCACTCATTATAAAGAAAATAAGTCTATCTGCAATTGCACCATTCCAGCAAACACACTCCACCACATACTTTGAGCCTAGTATAATGTTTCTCAAAGGCTACTAAAGATTTATATGATATTTCCACTCACAGGCACCAGCTCCATGTCTGAAGCCCTTCTTTTCTGGTAATCAAAGGTTTTCTCCCTGGCAGTACTAGGTGTGATGTGTGTAGAACAGCACCACACCTGGAAGCTGATACTGTATATCTTGTGTTAAATCTCTACCTGGCAGTACTAGGTGTGAGGTGTGTAGAACAGCACCGTATCTGGGAGCCGATACTGTATATCTTGTGTTATTTCTCTTCCTGCCTCATCAGCACTGTGACCTTATCAACTGCTATACTCAGAAGGTTATTTTTTTTTGAATAGTAAATAAATCATATAAACATAAGTAAAATCTCAATTTCAAATTCATTGATCAAGCACATTGTAAATACAATGTGATTACTATAATGTATTAGATTAAAAAACATACAAAAGATAAAATAAGCTCCACATTAAGAAAAAAAAAACATTTTATGACAAAAGAGAAATGTTTTGTGTGCAGATATGCAGTTTACATTTCTAGGACATCTAGATTAAAAGAAAGGGAAGCACCAAGTAATTTAATTTTAATCTCATTTTAATTTGTGTTTTTAAATTATCTAAACATAATTTTTTTTTTAGTTTTCTATACAACACCCAGGAAATCTGCCTTTCTAACCACATCCTTCAAATTTATTGGGCAGAGTAAAATGAAGAGATGGTCATAACTTGCATCTGTGTTAAAGATGCAATAAAGATTTACTATGCCCATGAAGTTAACTCAAAGTGTTCTACTTCAGATTCGAGTAGCACTACACTAATTTCCCATTTAAAGGTCAAAATTCACCATTAATGGACTTTGTGTTGTGCACTTCGAGTAAACTTCTAGTTACAGTTTGAGAAGGCGAAGCTGGTAAGAAACAGCCCACATATCACATGTCTGACTGTCTGCAGGTCACAGGATGCAGCCAGGAAGGCAGTTAATTAGGCCGGAAGTCAGTGAATTTGTTTCACTTTCTCTTGGAAAAGGAGCTGAACAGTCAGTGTGTGTGTGTTTACTGTGTTTTTTTTTTTGGCTCTAGTAGCTAACTAACTCTATCTATGTAGGGATTGTTGTGCTTTAAAGTTTTTGGATTCTTTTGTTTAAGTTTACAGCCACTTTGAGTTGATTTGAAACTTTACTTTAGTTTAAACAAGTAGTTTTTTAGTCACTTAGTTTTAGTTACTGTAGTTTGAGAACCAGTATTTTTCCTAGTAGTTTTTTGTTTTAGATTTGATTGATGTTTAATTTTTGTTAATATGGAGAGAGGTGGCAAAAAGTGGTGGGCAACGGAGGCCCCGAATATATGGTGGCCTGGGGCGACCATTTTGCCTCAACCAAGTACTGTCTCTATCTTGAGCGGTCCCTCACAGTCACGGCCCAATGTTGCAAGTGGCCCTGTGGTGCACAAAGCAGCAGCTGCTTTTTCTTTGGTGATGAGTGTTGCAGTCAGGGTGGAAAAGTTTGTCCTGGATGGGATCTTCTATTTAGAACATGTGCATGCCACAAAGTACCAGAATCCTGCATTCTCCACGAAGGAGATGGCAAAAGATCAAGTGCCAGCAGTTCCTTTATGGCAGCATTGAGTTCTCATGCAACCGCATTATTTTGGGGTATTTACTGTTCTGCACAAAAAGGCTGTGCAACATGGACTGCATTGTTTGGTGTTTTGCATGTGGTGTGCCAAATGGCTCTCCTCTGCAAACTGACATGGATGGGGTACCTTTGACATATGATGGTGGGTGCACAGCTGGCAAGACAATAAATGCTGTTATTTTCCCCATTTTAAGCACAGAGTTTGATGTAGTAGAATTACTACATGGACCACCACTGCTACTCTGACTACTACTTGAAAATTCAAAATCAACCTTCTTCTCATGCCTGTAGTAATCCTCCAGTGTTCTTTCACCACTTTTACTGACATGGCTACTTACACTGAAGGTAGGGGATACCATACTCACTAAGGTGGAGGAGAGTGAATGCCCCCACTATGGCATTAGGTCCCCTCTGATGCTGAGTCCACAGTACCATGTGCCTGCTCTTGTAATGAGTATGCAGATCCCCAGGCCCAGATGGCTACCCTTTCTACCAAGCTTCACACGCACTTGGCAAAACTGGCAGATTGCCACTGTTTCATCGCTACAAAAAAAAAAAAAGCTGATTAGGGATTTTGATGCCCTACTCTTCACATGTTACTGCTGGTGCTGTATATGGAACTGCAGTTTTACTGGTTATGAAATAGGGGCTGTACTGCATGTTTTCCGGTGTTGTGCACACTTGGACTTTGACTGAACATCACAATCTATAACAATTACTTCAGGGTCATCAACAGACACAGCTACATCAGAACTTTGAGGAGGGGATGATTGACTAACAGACTGTTTACAAACAGCCACCTTCACTTTCTTTTTGTCCAGTTCCCAAATGGGTTCACTAGCATCATCATAATTATCATCCACAAATTCACTTTGGAAGCTGTCCTGTGGAGATATTCCAACCACAGCCTCAATATTATCATCCATACTTTCTTCGTCAACATCTGAATGTTTGGATGGCCTAACCTCAAGAACAGTGGAAACATGAAACTGCTGTGAGTCATCATCATGATCTGAATCATGTTCAACTACTGTGGGGAGTGGGACTTCAACTACACTCAAGTCTGCAGACTCAGCAACATTTTTCACAACTGATAACTTTGCACGGGTTGAACTTGTACCAATACTCATGCTGTTATCAACCATGCCATCACTAACTTTACTACCAGCAGGGACAACAGCATCTCCAACCAGCATTGAAGTGACTGATTTTACTATGAAAAACAGAGTCGGAGAAACCCCTTTACTTGCAGCAACTACTGTCTTTCCCTTCTGCTGCGTACTGCCATGGCCATGGCCACTCTTTACGCTGCTAGACTTACTAGCCTCTGATGAACCTGCCTCATCATCACAACAACTTCCACTGCTAATAGTCTTCTTGGCAGCAGTACCACAGCCAGAAACAACTTTGCATGACCATCTCTTCACTGGAATTTTCTAAGATTACGCAGAAAATTAACAGAAACTTTATATTTCTGCAGTTATTGGTGGATGGAAAGCAAAAAACTAAAGCTATTCAGCCACACAGGCACAACACAAGACCTTAACCAGTCTTCAAAAATCCAAAACCTTGTTTTGCCAGGGGGGAGGTGGTGGAGTACAGCAGTAGCTACACAGAAGCAGGGAAAAATATTGCAGACAGGCTGAAAAATTTAGAGTACTGCTATTGCGGTGCCACAATAAAATGCATATGAATTGACAGCACGCACACAGATTAAAGGTCAAGCACAGAAATGTTAACTGTTCAGTAAACTACAACAAAGACAGTCTTTTAAAATGACTAAAAAATGCACAGCAAACCGAAAAAAAATAATTCAAGTTGTGCTGTGTGTACCTGAACACACAAATACTAAAACACTAGCCAACAGTAGTTGGAAAGACTGCCTTTCTCACTGTGGTCTGTGAATCTTCCTTCTATACCACAGATCCACCCTTCCCTGAAGCACACTTCTACAGTGTCTGTCAGTACAGAGACTGAATGTGCTAAACTAACATTCAATATTCACACAAAATCAATAAATGCTCAATGATATAAACACACAAGGATTTACTACAATCAACGTACTAAATATTGACAAAAATGTTTGTCACAGAAATGCTTTTTTAAAGATTTTTCAATAGTTTGATTCTCAGAGCTCTAAAAGCAAACCATCTCCAGCTTTCCACTACACACACTACCCCTAACTGAGGCTGTGCAAGGCAATATAGAGCCCATGTGATCTTACATCCCATGAATCATGCCAAAATGTGCCTTAAAGAGCCACTAATAGGTGAAGTAATGCAAAGTCTATAGAGAACAATGGGAACTTTGTGTTACCTTGTGTTGCAGATAAGGTTGCCAGCATCAGGTCCAGCATCAGTCCAACCTTTCCTACGGGGGATTGTGGTGGACAACTGGTGGTATCTTATCCTCGGCCTGTCTGGTTAGATTTTCACCGCCCGGAATTCGTAGACATTGTGAAGATCATCCAAACAATGCGACCAACTAGTTGTAGTTTGGATCCGGGTCCTACACCACTGTTAGTAGGTTGTGTAGAAGTTATCTACCCAATCCTTGCTGACATTATCTGGAAATCCTTGGAGAGGGTTTTTTTTCCTGACCCCTTAAAGAGCAGCAGTAGTTCACCACTCCTAAAAAATCCTCCTTGGACCCAGACTGTCTAGCTAACTACCGGCCTATCTCTAACCTGCCATTTGTTGGTAAGGTTATTGAAAAGACAGTTGCATTGCAATTGGATGATCATCTTACTTCTCATAATGTCTATGATACTCTCCAGTCTGGCTTCAGGAAAAGGCATAGTACTGAGACTGCCCTTGTTCGGGTATTGGGCGACCTCCTAATGGCCAGGAGATCGAAGGCTTATACCATTCTGGTCCTTCTTGATCTTTCTGCTGCATTTGACACTGTAGACCATGGGGTGCTATTGGAGTGACTGCAGGTTTTTTGTGGGCTGTCTGGTACAGTCCACAAGTGGTTTTGTTCTTACCTCACTGGCAGGTCTCAGAGAGTTGTCACCGGAATTTATTCCTCTGACGCCTTCTCCCTGCTGTGTGGGGTACCACAGGGCTCCATTTTAGCTCCCATGTTGTTTGCAGTGCATATGCTGCCATTGGGTGAAATCATCAGGAGATACAGTTTGAGTTTTCACTGCTATGCAGATGATACTCAGCTGTACCTGTACTTTCTCCCTGATCAGAGTGATGCACTCTATGTACTTAATAACTGCCTGGATGAGATCAGAATTTGGATGAGTTCGAGCTGGTTGAGACTTAATCCGGATAAGACTGAGGTACTGGTTGTGGATCCAGGTCGTCCTTGGTGGGGTTTGGGTGTTGGACAGCCATCGGGTGTATTACTTGGTGGCGTACTGCTCTCTGCCTCTCGACAGGTGCGAAATCTGGGAGTTATTCTTGATGATGGTCTGACCCTGAAATCCCAGGTGTCAGCTGTTGTCAAATCCTCTTTTTACCATCTGAGGAATATCGCCCGGGTGAAACATCTGATTCCCTGGGAGGACCTTCCAACTTTGGTCCACGCCTTTGTTACTACCCGTCTGGACTACTGCAATTCCCTCTACCTAGGGCTACCAGGGGTCGATATCTGCTGCCTTCAGCTGGTGCAGAATGCTGCAGCCAGGCTTTTGACTGGGACTCTTAGAACCAGTCACATTATGCCTGTGCTTCGCGAACTGCATTGGCTGCCTGTTCGGTGGTGGATCACCTTTAAGGTTGGTTTACTAACCTATAAAGCCCTACACGACCAGGGACCCGGTTACCTGAAAGATCTTCTGGTTCCCTATTGCCCCCTCTGTCCTCTCCGCTCTGCCAGTGAGGGATTGCTAGAGATTCCCAGGGTTCGTTTGAAGTTATCGGGATCTCGTGCTTTTGCCTTTTCGGCTCCAACCCTGTGGAATTCTCTACCTCGCTGGTTAAGAGAATGCCCAACCGTTGACAGTTTTAAAATTGCTTTAAAGACATATCTTTTTACCTTGGCTTATTCTTTATAGTTATGGTTGTTAAATGTTTGGATTTTGATGTTTTATTTATTTTTGTACAGCGCCTTGATTTCGAAAGGCGCTTTATAAATAAACATGACTTGACTTGACTTGACTTTGAGATGCAAAGATATTCACTTTGCTTTATGGAATATTTTGCAAAATTCAGGTTATATGTGAAATACTAGTTTATGGATTTCGCTCACCTCTAATCTGCGTATATAGTTAGCTTATCAGCTAAATATTGTGTCCTGGGCTTATTATAGAGTAGGCAAATTTTGACAACATGATTAATTGTGTCCTGCCATCCATTCCCACATGGGCACATGTTTCCATTAAGATTCCTAAATCCTATAGCTCTTTTGTTAAAATATGTGTATTTAGATGTAATAATTTCAAATCTAGCCCATGTTATAAGTTTCCTATGCTCGGGTTGAAGCTGCAGTGTTAGATATTCTTCAGTTGTGTGATTGATTTTATTGTCTTTGTACCATTGTGCATATTTTAAATTCCTGATTTTATTCATATCCATATCTTCTGCTAGTATAAACAATTTCTTTTTAATTAGAGAACTGAACAATGTGGAAATAACTATGTCTCTATCATAGTCTTCCATAAATGTAGCATATTAATTTTTGATAATATATTTAATAAAGTATTTAACCATTTGGAATTCAAGCCTACTTTAGACTAACAAATTTTTTCTAACAGACATAATTTGGGGATATAATTATACTCAGGGGGTGGGATATTCAGAAAGATTGCGCATGGCACAACACAGTTGTGTCATGCACAACCCGCTGATGCACTCCAGCATGATATTCGAAAGGGGAATGTGCATGACACAAATCCTGATGTGCCGGGGTGCATCAGTAATGTACGTGGCACAAGTAAGGGGGGGGCGTGCCCATGCATACCCCTGCACATCCCGATATTCAGCCCAGGCTGTGCGGAGCCCATGCAGACACAACCCCTACATGTGCCACATACAGTTGATCCAAAAAATAAAGGAGCAACAGCTGGCCACCCACAGGTTAGCTGCTATATTGCAGGGCACAACATGGCTGCAGCCAGCTGTGGGTGGCCACCTGAGCTCTGGTGGCACCCTCCATCGGGTAGTGCCCCCATGCCCGATCGTGGCCATATGTATATATATAAAAAGTCCTATATCCCTGGTGGTCCAGTGGACCGCTCGTAACCCAATCGTGGACAGAAGTTTAATGAAATATTAACCAACATCCCTGGTGGTCCAGTGGTACCCCCTCACCACCCTCCCACTGAGCCCCATCATGCTGCTCCCCCGATCAGTGGCGAGCAGCAGCTCCCCACCCACAAGCCACCCTGCTGCCCACTGACTGACTGCATACAGTACAGCTGTAAGCCCATTGGTTCACAGCATGGGCCAATGGGCATGCAGACTGTACTGTGCTACACAGTCCAGATATGTGAATGAATCCTGCAAGTGGTCCACTAGACCACCAGGGATATAGGACCTTCTAACTTTATACATATGCCTGCGATTGGGCTGCCAGCACTGTACCACCAGGGATATTGGACAGTTCTTTTCATACATATGCCCATGATCAGGCAGTGGGGCACTTTGCCACTTGTGCAGGGGGTGTCGGTCCCCAACGGCTGCAGCCTGGCAGGGTGCCAGGTGCAAGTCACTGGGGATGAGTGCACTTGCATGCAAATGGGGCCATAATGACATGCAAATGGCTCCATTTGCGCCTTGCATGCATTATGGCCCCATTTGCATGTGCACCTTTAAATATCATGGTTGATGTGCCTAGTGCAATGGCACTTGTGCTAGCGCATCCCCTGTCCCTCTCTGGCCACTTGTGCTGGTGCAGTGCCACTGCGCCATGCACAGTGTGGGTGGCCACAGAGCAATATTCAATGCTGCTGAGCTATGGTGCAGCACCATTGAATATCACCCTGTCAGTGCCCTGGTACATCCCAGTTGTGCTGCACCCAGGCTTGTGCCACTGCCTGATGCAGTCTGAATATCCCATCCATTATTTATTAGCTTTAGCCCAGTATGTTGTTACTCTAAGATTTTTTTATAGTATTAGTACTTTGGTTTCCCAGCTCCTCTCTAGCTGTAACATATAAGGTTGACATTGGGAATTTTAATAAAGCTTTATAATAAAACAAGCGTGGATGACAAAAAGAAAAAAGGCAAAATCTCTGCCTTGGAAGGCTGACAGGGTATAGTATTTTTGGTAGTATGTAAAGGGATGGTTAAATAGAAAGTTCTTTTTTATGGGCATTTTTATATCCTACTGTACCCACTGTATATTGCCTTTTGAGATTATGGGACTAAATTGCAGGGTGTAACGTGGGTATTCAGACCCAAATGTCCAGATTGTGGTAAAATCCTATGTATATTCTGTGTTACACAGAATTTACTAATACTTGCTTGATTTAGTCATCTCCAAGTTGAATGTCTTGTATGCTTATTAAATCCATGCATTCTTAAGTGCTTCAGTACAGTCTTGGGAAAGTTCTTTTTTAACTTTAATTATTATTGTCTTACAACTATTTCTTTTTTTTTATTATTTGTGTGTAATGACAAAAATGTTAATTAGTAAAATTTAAACTGAATCTGAACCAACTGTGACATCACAGCTGACCAAGAATAGCAACTTATTGTCTGTCCAGATTGATCACTTGTGAGGTACTGTGAGGTCTCAGATCTAATGAAGCATGAAGAGAAACAACCCTAGATATGCCAGTTTCATCCAGGTACATTTCTGTTCTATAAGTAACACCAATATAGTCAGGTCGAAAATTGCCAGAGTAATACAATATAAACATGCTTCAGCTATAAAACAGACCAGTACTAGCTGTTTATGTGTAAATAATGAATAGTATTTCAGAGGAAACACTATCTCTCTAAATGAAATTGGAAATATTAAATGTAAGTTCTTTGTATTATTTTCATTGCCATTGTACATTTGCTACAGAATTTGTAAGACAGAAATAACAAATGCCCTTGACAAGGTATCTACTAATAAAGCCCTGGATACTGATGGAATTCATGCAGATGTACACAACATTCAAGTATTGGTGGATCCCTGTTTTGCATACATTTTATAATCACTGTATACAGGAAGCATGTTTCCCCAATTCATGGAAGGGGAGCATTATATGCCCCATCTTTAAAAAGGGAAATATAAATGATCCAGCCATGTACAGGCCAATAAGCCTTCTTGATGCTTCAAAAAATATTTTTTGTTGAATTATCTTAGATTGATTACAACAGTGGGCAGATAATAATAATCTGATATCTGAAACTCAAAATGGATTTAGAGAGACTTGTTCAACTTTACAACATTGTTTTGTTTTAAATCATCTCACATGATAATATGTGACAATTAACAAATCAAAATGAGTTTGCTGTTTAATTGATCTAAGGACAGCTTTTGATTCTATAAGCAGAAAGCTAATGTGGGATAAGTTGGAAAATTGCAGCATTCCTCATGATTTACTAGATATATTAATAAGACTTCAAGACAACACATGACTAAAAGTTAAGTATGATCAGGAAGGGAACCTTACAACAAAAATTAAAACAAACCTAGGAGTTCATTAGGGCTGTTTGATGCCTCCATTTTTGTATAACATTTATATAAATTAAATTTTTGAGTCCATGGATAACCCCGAGTTCCATGCACCTAAAACAGGTCAGCAGGCAGTAACCCTTTTAGCTTATGCAGATGATGTTGATTTGATTTTGACCTTATTGTTGGATCGCCAAAGAAAGGTAACTAATTTCATGAACTTATGCAAAAAAGATAAACTGGTCGTAAATATGTGAAAAATGAATATGGTAGTGTTTGGGAACAGGTATAGTAACCAATATACTGTATACATCGATAAAAGTTATGTAACCACTGTAGCATTTTATGACTACTTGAGGTGAAGATTTGCAGGCAATCTACAATGGACTTTACATGTCAAAATTATGCCACAAAAATTAAAATAATCTTTTATGTCATTTAAAAAAATTCCACAGGAGACTGGGATAATCTTCTATACTAGGTTTAATTACAGTAATTAACGTTAAGATAAGGGCCAGAATATTATTTGCAATGGAAATTTGGACACTATCTAATATAAAACCTTTAGAAGTAGAAATAAAAAAATATATATAGGTACCTTCTAAAAGTTCAGCAATCAGTGCCAGCAGAAATTTTAAGAAGATAGTTGGGTCAGTTTTCATTAAGTACCTTGGCCACAGAAAACAGAATCACTTTTACTTTCCAGTTATTTCTTCTTCATGAAAACCGACTCCCCTGGAGGTGTCTTGAAGAACAAATAAAGTATCACATATGGGTTTCACATCTAATATCATTAAAACCATACACAATCATATTCTTCCCCTGGCGCTGGGAAATTTATAATATGAAATATATAAACTTCCTTTTCCTCTAATTAAACAGATGTAAAATCTAAATTAGGGGATGATGCTGTTCAACAAGATCAAGTAAGAATAAGTGATTTACATAATTTCAAATGGTATAAAATAATAAAAACAGATCACAAATTGGAGCCTTACGTAATTATTCTTAGAAATCCTGAACAAAGAAGAATGATAATAAGATATTGACTAGAGCTTTATAAAGCAAGATACATTTTTTAAGATAAAAAAAGATCAGGAATAAGTGACTCAAACTGTAGTCGTCACATAAAAGTAGTAGATGATCTTAAACATATATTATTCCATTGCCCACAATTTGAAATAAAAAGAAGAAAATTGTTGGTCCTGATATTAGCTACCCTTGGTCGCCACTCAGATTAACTTGTTAGGTATTTGTTCAACAATGAAGATCTGAATGTGTTGGTTAGGTTGTATAAATGTTTAACATCATTAAATCTCTAAAAATGTTTGTGGAGCTTAGAACTCTAAATGAATATTGCTAGCCGAGTTGAGTAAAAATGTTTTTATTAAGTATTGGAAGTAGTTACTGATGTTTTATATGCAATCTATAAAATGTGTTGAATTTTTATGATATGTATTTACAGTCCCAGCCAAAGACATAGCCAGATATTTCCTGAAATTTCTGTGACATTTCTAGAGAAATCTATTGCTTTCTCCATTCACACAGTAGGGGCAGCAGAAACTCTTTAGAAATGTTGTGAAATATCTGGAAATACCTGCCCATGCCTGTGGCTACTACTGTATGTGAATTTTGTAATGACTTATGTCAAACAAATACATTTTTCTACCTACCTGCTTACAGAGGGCCTGATTTTCAAACATGTTGTGACTACCACAATGGACTTGCAGCTGAGAGTTTGTCACATGTGGTGAATTATGACAAACTGTGCAGCAAGCTTGATTTTCAAAAATGCATGCCAAAACCCCCTGCCACAAGTCCCTTGCAGTGCCAGAGCAGTTACTCCAGATACCCCCTGGTGTAATGTTATGCCTGTGGGGGGAGGGGCAGTTTATGGGGCTTGCACCACAGCTTTGGAGTAAGCTGCCTTAAACTGAAGGTACTGTCACAACTTGTGTCCCGGGTTCTAAAATCAGGCACAAGTTGTGACAAACTCTTGGATGCAGGTGTGGCAAACTTTGCCAGGATGCAGGGCTGGGCCACAAGCCCTGCAACCACATTTAGAAATTGGGCCCTAATTGTTTAAAAAATGTGTAGTTCTCAGAGTCACAGCATACTAGAGTAAATTACATGATGTCATTTTAATCCAATCACAATATTCATCCTAAAAAAAGAAAGAATTTGCAAGTGCTGAATATTTGCTTGAATACTGCTGCTCTGGGTCCTGCTTGTACACATTTTCTATATAGTTACCCAAGACAGTCTAAATGAGACGTAATATGTCATTTGCAATCACTGGGGTCCTAATTTTACACATTTTTATTCTGAATTTATCCAGGATAATAGAGGTGAGATGTGATATCTCATTTTTAGTGTGATCCTGCTTTTATAATGTATTCCTCCAAGATAGGTCATCATAGATACAACATCTTCTTTTCAGTGGGGTTCTGCCATAGGCTCCATTTTTACACAGTTTTACAATATTTATACCCATGATAACCTAGCTGAGATGTAATAGCTCATTTTTAATTGGGACTGCTTTGACACATATTTGTACTGTATTTACTCTTGATTGCACAGATCATATGCAGAAGGTGTGCAAAGTTAGCTAACTTTGTTTCACAGATTAATTCATGAATGCACCGCTGTTTGCGAACATAATCTGCCCTGCAAAGTTATCATTCACAGTATAAGGCTAACGATGTGAATGGCAAATTTGGCAACTTTTGCCAGAAAAACTGGACAAAGTTGGGTGAAGTCTGGCCCACATTGAAGTCTGCGATGCACTATGGGATTGGAGGTCACATGGTACTGTAATAAGCTGTATGCCATGTGTTCAGTGTAGTCGTATGAAGAGAGAGTTGGAGAGAAGTCTGCCCCTTCTTTTCTGAGCAAAATATCTTTTAAACGACTCAGAAAGTGAAGTATTTTGTACCAGATTGCTCACAAAAATATCTAGAGGGCCTTGTGCAGCTACATTACCCTGTTTTTCTGTAGTTTTGCAGAATTTTTAGTTAAATGTAGTGGTTTTGTTTTCTCTGGAGAAACAGTGCTGTGTGAGTGAGGGGAGGCTTTTCAGCTAGCAAGCAAGGTAGCCCTGTGAGGACTAATCTGATTTGTTTTGCTCAGTCTTTCTTCTTAATAACTTTTGCCTGTGCTCTGTGATATGTCATTTTATTTCTACAGTACAGGTTTGTGTGGTTAAATGAATTGTCAGTTTGTTTCCATGTTGATTTTAGTCATTTTATTTTGTTCTTGAAATGATGGCATTACTTGCAGTGACTTCTTTTGAATTACCCCATCATGCGTATTTTGTTAATCCCCATCATGTTAAAAAAAAATATGAAAACAACAACAAAAAATGTTGGTGGTTTTACTGTAACTAGTTAGCTCAGTAAACTGCTCTCTTCATATTCAAACCCCCCTACTAATCCCTCTGATGAGGTGTTTTCTGCTGCTGCTGGTATTTAGTTTTACTGCATGTTTATTGTTTTCCCTTGCAATATTAAAACAAAATATATAACATGACAGGAAAGGAATGTTTGAGTAAAGGGAGAGGTGCTGGTGAGGTGGCAAAGAAGTGCATAGGTCTCTGGGGTAAACAGTTGTTGCACCTAAAATAAAAAAAAAAACAACTTTCAGCTGCTTCAGCCATGGGCATGGGCCAGAAGTAGTAGCAAAGGAGTAGTCAGTGGAAGTGGTGGTATTAGTGTTGCCAAGTTATTCTATGCCACATCTGTGGCATTCATGTTTTTGGGTTCTGGAGGAGGTGGCAGCAAGTAAATCAGTTCTACAGGAAGCAATATCTTTGGCTCAGGAACAATGGTTGAGGAGACAGTTGCTGGTGCCACTGTGACTGCTGGTGATGGTTCAGATTACTGAGTCTTCTCTGAACTCTGTCCTCAGAAAAGGGACTACTGTCCATTTCCTTCCCCTCAAAGCCCTTTGTGCATTTCTGTGTTCCCTTTCCTTCACCTTGTACTCTAAACACTGGGAAAAAGTATTTGTTTAAGATGTCGGCCATTTCTTGGTCCCCCTCCATTCAGTCTCCCTCCATTTGTCTTCCTTTTCTCACTAATATACCCCCAAAATATCTTGTCCCCTTTTGATACTACCTGAGCTGTTCTTTCCTCACGTTGTGCCTTTGCACTCCTTATTGCATTATCTGCTTTATTTTCCCTGATATGCTTTCCTATCCTCCTCCATATGGGTCTCCTTATGCCATCTGAAATTTACTCTTTCAGTCTTTACCATTTATGACACCTTTTTCTAGAACCATAGTGATCTTATTTTCATTTTGGTTTTGCTTACTTACTTGATACTGAGGTTTGTTGCCTTCACTATGCCCTGTTTTACTTTGACTCACTTTTCCTCCCCACCCCCCAGTCATCTCCCCCTGCCAGGTCATTCCTGAGGCATTCAATAATTTTTGTACCCTCAGCTCTTCTGAAGGCCAGGATTGATTAGAAACTGCCCTGTTTCTTATGTTAAATTACAGTGTATGATGATCACTGATCCCCAGATGGCTTCCAATCTTGATATCTGCAATACTGTCCATGTTAGTAAGAACCAGGTCTAGTATTCCCAATCATGATCTGGTTCACTGACTACTTGCCTGAAGAATGCCCCTTGCAGGGAGTCCAGGATATCTCAGCTCCTAGCTTATGCTGTAGCTGAAAGGATACACACTACATATAGCAGATTGAAGTCCTCCACCAACAATATTAATCCCTTTCAGCCATTTTGCCAATTGCGTCTTACATTTCTTTATCTGAGTCCTCCTTTGTGTCAGAGGCCTGAATATCACTCCTGTCCAAACCGTGGCTCTGTTTCTCTACTACAGAGTGTCCCACATCACCTTGACCCCCCTGAATTCCCTGTACCTTCACCAGTTTTATGTTTTCCTTCACATAAAGCACTACACACCCTCCTTTCTTTCCTACCTTGTCTCTTCTGAACATTGTGTAGCTGGGTATGACCATCCCAGACATAGTTGTCAGTACACTGTGATTCAGTATTGGCCACAATATCCAGGTCTGCCTCCACCGTGACTGCCTCTAGGTCTGGAATCTCATTTCCAAGATTCTAGCAGTATCATACATCACCTTCCATATTTCGTTAGCTCTTTTCTTGTTACTGTCTCCTTTTTTCAATTGTTTTGCCCTTTCTCACATTTCTTCTTCGACTGTTCCCTTCTTCCCTACTTTCTCCTTTGCTAACCTACTACTTCCCTGAATAACTTGTATTCAGGTGGGACTCTCTGTCCTAGAGATCTCCCTACTCTCTATCTTAGCCTGTGATGGACCACTTTCTATGTCTCCTATTTCTTCTGTCACCCCCCTCGACTGCTTTAAATGTCCATTGAAGTAACATTTAAATCATCCACTGAGAACTACTGTTCTCTCCTGGATGGAATCAGACCATCACCTTGGTATAAACTCTTATCCTTCCAGGTTGATTCACAATCCACAGTGTAGCCATACCCCTCCTTTCTGCACCATTTCTTCTACCATTACTTGAAAGCCTTGGTGTGGTGCTCCCTCCGCTTCCCCATAAAGTACAATATACTCTTGCTGCTCTCATGGGAAACACAGGATCACCCCATAAATGATCTGAATTTACCAAAAACAACATTTATACATAGACCTGACTATGGTACTTCAATGTTATGTTTAAGCCTATGACACACATTTATCAAGTCAATGCATTAGCAGTCCTAGTGACTCTGACCAGACCTTGTCTTTATATGCAAGCATGTGTGGAGTTTACATATTAGTGTTTGGTTTAGTGCCACAGACTATCTGTTCAGGGCTATTGCTCCAAAAGCCCTAGTTGACCAGGGAACTAGATCAGGGTGGAGAAGTGGATAAGGCCTTCTTAGAATTAATAAGACTTTCAACACTGTACCACATTGGAGACTCATGAGGAAGCTGGGCAGCTTAGGGGTGGGTCCTAATGAGGTAAACCTGGTAAGAAATTGGTTAATGGAGAGACATCAGAGGGTGAGGCAAATGGAATTCACTACGGGAAAGGTGGTTGAGCAGTGGGATACTTCAGGGCTCAGTACCTGAAACTGGTCCTCTTTAACATCTTTTTAAGTGACACTGCAGATGAGCAGGAAGGGCTTTTTGCAGATGATGCCAAAATTTGCAATATGTTAGACACTTCAGAGGGGGTTAGAGAGAATGTACAGAGACCAGAGAAAAATTGATGTGTGGACAAGGACATAGCAGCTGTGTTTCAATGCAATAAAGTTAGTGGCTCATCAAGTTGCACACTCACCTCTGAGGCTGGAAGATCAGAAGGCTGTGGGTTCTATCCCCACACCTGGCACTTGGGTTAAATTTCAATACAGACACTGTAGTGCAGCATGAGGGGGGTGCTGCACTCCTGAGGTGCTGCCTTTTGGATGAGACATTAAACCGAGGTCCTGTCTGCCTGTTCTGGTGGTTGTTCAGGTGGACATTAAAGATCCCATGGCACTTCTCAAAAAGAGCAGTGGAATTTTGTATTCAAAACTCAAAAGAACATTCAAACAACATTGTATTACTTCATACAAAATCATAATAAATGAAAAGAAAAAAACATACATGATCAGTACAACATACCATAAACCCCCAACTGAAATGAAAAACATATCCCTTCCCCCTCCCTACCAAAAGAGTAGGGGAATTTTTTGTTAGAACTGCAAAATCAAATCAATAAAAAACAGTGTTGCTGCACACAAAAGAAAAGTACACATCATAATAAAATCAAATATGCATTACAGTCATATGTGTACAATATAGTGGTCCTCTTCCCCTTCCCTGCTATGGAAATAGGGGAATGTAGAATACAATATCAAAAGTAAATATAAGTCACTAGGGTGATATCACACACTGAAATATAAATGAAAACCCTTTTCCTTCATACATCCTAAATTCAAAATAAAGAAAGACACCCCCCCCGGAACAGTGGCAATCTCCCTGCGTTCTGAAAACCAGTAAAGAAAGGGGAGCAGGAAGGAAAATGTGGGTATCATAGATTCTATTTCAGCCTCTGTTAATGCATGGCAACACAGAGTCTTCTTACACATGGCAGCTGTCCATCTTAAAGAATCCAGCAGATACTCCTCCACCGGTGTTGAAAAACCTGCTCTGTCATGAATGCTGGCATTGATTGGAAAAAAAAAACGAGATCATTGAAACAAAAGGAAAGAAAAGCAAACTTCCTATCCTCCTCGAGGGGATGACACATGTCTTGACATCCTGTGGGGTGATCCAAACAGTTCCCCAACATGCTCACTGGTCAGAGATTCCATTGGACATTCCCCCAGAAGTCCTGAAATACCTGAGCAGAAAAAGATTTTGTTCAGAAGTCTTAATTGTCAAAATAGAAGACTCTATCATGTGAAACAATTGTAATACAGTAAATTCAATTTGCTGAAGAGAGAAACGTCATCTAACATTCCAAAATGTGATATTTAAAACATGCCAACAAGATCCATATAGTTTGTGCATTATATGCCGCCCGAGTGGAAGGGAGTATACCCAGACATAATATCTCAAAGGTCATATCCTTAAAGGGAGAGGTACTCCAATTTTGACCTACTAATGACCAGAATGACCGAATAAAAGGACTTGTAAAATATAAATGTCCTATTGTTTCTATTTCAGTTATACACATGGAGTCTAGGACAAAATCTTTCTTCCAGTCCTTTGTGTTTTAGATTGCCTTTTACATTTAATTTACCCAAAGCAGATAACCACGACAGCTTACATTTGTGGGGTTAAACGGGGACAAGTCAACATGTTCCCTATTTGTGCTCTCTCTGAAATGGTTCTTGTAATAAAGGGGGAGGGTTCCAAAAAGAATTTATCCAAAATTATTTGGTAGAGCTGTTTCCTAGTAATAGAGAGAAAATGATCTTTTGTTAATGAACAGAGTTTAATTTTTCCATAACAGGAAAGAAAATGACCCGTAAGGGTCTGTAGGGATCTTTGTTTGGGCATTATGCCATGTAATGGCCAAGACTGGCCAGATCTTGTGCAGGATTGTGTGTCTGCCAAAAGAAGACATAAATCGTCCGTATAAGCGATGGTCCTAACTTCTGGATCTAAACTGGAAAAGGACAGACCTGTAATATTCATATCCCAATTCAATTTATGAATTAATGGATCCAAGGAAAATGTATACAATAATGGACTAAGAGGGCAACCCTGATGCAGGCCCTTTTGTACTTTAATAGGTTTACCTGCCCAGCCATTATGATACCTTTAACCAACTAATGAAATTAAATCGAATGCCATATTTTTCCAAGCATTTCCAAAGATGTCCATGGAGAACCCTATCAAAGGCCTTCCTTTGGTCATGTACAAGAAGAAACCCAGTAAGTTCACCTGTTTGGCCTCTATTCCAAATTTCTCTAAGTAAAATTTAATTATTAAAGATGGATCTACCTGGAATACTACACGTTTGAGAAGGGTGTGTCAGGTTACCAGCCACCAAGGCCAATCTATTTGCCAACAATTTTGAAAAAATCTTAACATCAACATTCAATAGTGAAATCAGTCTCCAGTTAGACAGC
Source organism: Neoceratodus forsteri (assembly GCA_016271365.2). NCBI lineage: Eukaryota > Metazoa > Chordata > Ceratodontiformes > Ceratodontidae > Neoceratodus > Neoceratodus forsteri. The sequence goes on from CM057453.1 coordinate 86,039,416, forward strand.
TGGGACCTGATACCAGGCTTATATAGCAATAGAACAAGGCCTTCCCACATGCTAGGTGGTAACTGTTCATCCTTTAACATTCTATTAAATAGTATCACTAGTTCTGGCAGTAGTATGTCTGCAATGTGTTTATATAACTCATATGGTATGATTTGAGACTGTAAGGCTTAAAAGCACATGATCAGAAGAGGGTACCGGGACAGTAAGGGTTTGGATAATATCCAGATTTTGAGAAATGAACCAATGGTCAATTCTGGTGGCAAGAACCTCTCTAAAATACATTTTTTGGGGGAATACACCCAGGTTTAACAAAAGCATCAATCAGGCTACTATTGGTCAAAAGAGTATTAAGACAAGAAACATCGCAAAAAACCTTGGCGGTCTGAGACCCCCTACCTGTCTTATACCTACTGCAATTAAAGTCGCCACCCAAACGAATATAACTTGAGGTAAAATGATAAGGTTGGATCACCTGAAACAAGTCAATCCGTGCTTTCTTTTGTTGTGGGGCATACACATTTATGCATTGAAAAGCAGCATCATGCAATAAAATATTCAACAAAATAGCTTTGCCCGGAACTATGTCTACCTGGTGGATCACATTAATATCAGGGTTATTTAAACAGATTCCCACCCCACTGCATTCATCTTTCTCCATTGACCAAAAAGAATCACCATGTAACCATGCAGAGCTAGCAGAAGACACATCCTCCATGGAATGTAACCTAGTGTCCTGTAAGAAAATCATATCACAAGGGGCAGTGTCCAGTTGTACATAAGTTACTTCCCTTGTCCATTCAGATTTTATGCTGTTGGTATTTAAAGAGGTCACAGCAATGATATATAATGAAGTAGGCCCATAAACTTCTCATCAGCATTTTTTCTTGACCCATGCTCTTGTACCCACCCTCCAAGCCTGAGGTTTAGGGTCCTGTTCTTCCATGGGGAGTTCACCCTCCAAACCCCCATCAATCTAAGAGGAGTGAAAGGAGGCTGAATCTGACTCTGAGCCCAGGTCACCTTCCTCCATAGGAAGACCATCAAATTTGTTCTGTGTAGAGACAGAATCAGCCGTGGGCAGTATGACTTTCCCACCCTTTTTTCTAGTACTCCTGCATCTCCCAAACCACATGAAAGAGGTCAGAGGCCAGGAGGGGGGGCATATCCTTAGCAGGGCCTCCAGGCAATGACACAGGTACTGGGCCAGAGATTTCAGGTTCGAAAGACATCTGTTCGGTATGTAGAACCACCGTTGGGGTAGTGGTGGTTGGGGCTACAACCAAAGCTGCTTGGCAAGTAAAAGGTTCTTGAGGGAGGGAAGTCCGAAGGCTAGACAGATGTCTGATGGCCTGTTTTAAAGCAGAGTTAATGTATGGCATAGTCATTGATTGAAGTGTTATGAGGTGCCCATGGGCAGTCTATGAATGAGTGGCCATCTTCACACAAACTGCACTTCAAGGGGCCTCTGCAATGAAACATGGAATGTCCAGATTCTCCACACTGGGCACATTTGATAACATCACATGTGCGGCTTAAATGTCTGGGAGACCCACACTTGTAACAGCGACGGGGCTGGCCTGGGTAAAAAATAAACCCTTTGTCATGTCTGTTGTAAAAACAATTCGGAAGATGTTGTAAACTAGAGTTGTCCTGATGGAGGTTAATTTTCACCCTCCACCCCCCTGTCCAAAAACCTTCATCATCCAGAATGGGATCAGGGTTACCCAGGATTTTACATCTCTTTTCGAGCCAGTACAGAATATCCATTATATTGACCCCTTCATTGCAAAAAAGGACAGTTATAACCTTAAAAGTTTGTTTGGTAAGGGGTATAGCCTGAAACTTTTCCCATGAGGGGTTGGTCTTCATGGTGGCATATTTTAACCAGAATCGATCTAAGATGTCTGGAGACTGAAAACTGATATCAAATGATTGCTCCCCTGATAAATGGATGAGGGCATATACCTTTGTTGGAGAAAATCCCATTTGTTGCTTAATCAGAACTTTCCCCACATAAAATCTACTAGGGGTATCATCTAAAGGTCCCAAAAATCGAAGGTGTACTGCATAATGCCTTTTTGCCAGCTCTGTAGGTTTCTTCAGGAGACTAGCATAAATGGGGGCTTCCAATTGCTCCTGTGCTTTTACTGTAATGTCCTCAGGTTGAGGATGGCCCCCTCCCCACCGCTACCTGCCAAGAAGGCAGACCAGTACTGGCATCAACAACAATATCAGAGGAAGCAGTATCTGCAGGTGAAAAATAAATAGTACCTGTGGTAGCAGAAAAGTCTGCTACAATGGGTTCCACTGGTGTATGTTCCACCTTGGCCTGAGTGGCTTGTATAGCAAGAGCAGGAACTGAGGGTAATTTTACAGGAAACCCCAGGGCTTTGGCTGAAACAGTAGGAGAACCAGGAAGTGGCAACTCTGGATCTGGAATCCACATACCGGATGCTAGCTGGGTCCAACCTGCACCTTCTAGGGCTGCATCCACTGACCAAGAGGAAGAGTGCAAAGAATCAGCAGGAGGTAAGGTTGTGCATGCTGCCACTGGTGCGAGCCCACAAGAAGAGCTAGCTGAAAAAATGAAAAGCTTATTACTCGGATCTGGCATCTGTAAAGGAGATGGATTTAGTAATCGCTTTCTTTTAGCCTTCTCCTCTTCAGCTCTATGCTGTGCTGCAGAGTATTCCTTCTCTGCTGTACGTAGCTGGTCGGCTAACAGCAATAAATTCTCCTCTGCCAGTAAATCTTGATTTGATTCAGTAAATCCCATTAGGAGCTGCTGAAGTGTCATGAAAATTGCGTCTGTTCGTGAACTATCAAGAATCATATCCGTTTCCAGGGGGAGAGGCTCACTGCTTGAGAATGAATGCTGGCCACCATCCTGGTACATTCCAGCCATCACAGGAGCCTTCTCCATTGATGTAACAGAACTTCCTCCTCCAGCGTCGTCCATCTCAGACTGCAAGACCATGACGGACAGAGACACAGCATCCTCTTTCCACAGAGTAGGGGGATTTCCTCAGTGTCCTGGCCAAATTTTTCCCATTCACTGAAAATACCACCAACAGGTTAATCTGGTTCAATTTCAGTTGGTTACCATCTGTAAACCCCCCCCCCAGTCGCCCCTGAAAAAGGGACTTCTAGTTTCAGTGGGCCTATCGGGTCAACAAAAATTTAATAAACAATAAATGAATAAGTGCAAAACCATGCATCTAGGGTACAGAAATCCAGTGATGGCTAACAAAATGGGAGAATTGGTCTTGACAGTCATCAGATAGGAAAGGGACCTTAAAATAATGATACCTGATGATTTCAATGTGGTGAGACACTACACATGGCAGTAAGAAAGGCCAGTGGGATGCTGCGGCGCATATGGAGGGGTATCACCAGCAGACGGAGGGAGGGAGGGAGGTGGTGTTGCCACTGTGTAAATCATTGGTGAGGTCCCACCTGGAGTACTTTGTCCAATTTTGGAGACCACATCTCAGGAAGGACATTGACAGGGTGGAGCCTGTCTGGAGGAGGGCAACTAAATTGGAGTACTGTGTCCAGTTCTGAAGACCACATCTCAAGGAGGACATAGAGAGGGTGGAGGCTATCCAGAGAAGGGCAACTAAAATGATGCAGGGGCTGCTTCATAAGTAGAGATGGGTGAAGTTGGGAAGCTTCGTTCCGTGAATTAATCTGCAAATTTAGCTCAATTCACTGATTAATTCGTAGACACTAAGTGCAAAGTTCCACCCATGAAGTGCAGAATTTCTCCCTTGAATGGCACAATTTCACTGCGAATGGCAGAATTTTGTCATTCGTGGGTGAAAGTCAACCATTCACAGGTTACATTCCTTTGTTTGTGAGTAAAATTCTGCACTTCATGGTGAAATTTTGCAAAAAAAAATGGCCAAGTCACATAGGCAAATTTTTAAGCCTAATAGTAAAAATTCACAGATTGCTCTGGAGAGGCAAATTTGTTGACTTTGCTGGAACATCACCGGTGAATTTAACTTTGCAACACCCTTAAGGATAAGTCCTACAAAGATAGAATGAGGCACCTCAATATGTACATCCTGGAAGAGAGGAAGGAGAGGGGGAAATGACAGAAACCTAAAAATACCTCTCGGGGTTGAATAAGGTACAGAAGGAGAGTATTTTTCTGAGGAAAAGGGCATGAGAACAAGGGGACATGCAATGATGCTGGAAGGGGAAAAATTTAGGAGAGATGTATGGAAGTACTTCTTCACTGAAAGAGTGGTGGAAGCCTGGAACAGTCTTCTAGCAGAGGTGGTGGGAGCAAAAACAGTCGGGAGCTTCAAGCATGCATGGGCCAGGCACAAGGGAATCTTAGTTGGGAAGCAGGGAAGGGGGAACCAGTGATCAGACATGGTCTGCGGTGACAGGATAGGCAGGGACAAATGTGCAGACTGGGTGGGCCAAGCTGTCCTTATCTGCTGTCAAATTCTATGTTCCCATGGTTGTAAACTGTGAATCTGTAAAAATATGGTACTCCACCAGTGACTGGGTAATTACCAAATTAACACTTGTTGGTGCACAAAAATGGTGAGTTTGGTCCTTCAGAAAATAATAACTCAGAATATCTGCTTGGCACTTTAAGAGAGCATTATGCAATATAACTCCTTAAATATATTTAAATTTATTCAGATTTGGAGCTGATTTGGGGTATGAAAGGACAGCCCTTCTTTTATATGTCACTCCTGATGAAATTATGCTTTAATCATGAAGCACTGAATGATTTGTTCCACTGTTCCTGCACTTTTTGCAACTCAATGCAGCACTAATTTTGTTATTTGAAGGAAGTGCAATTTGAGTCTTTCATGTGAGGGTCTTTTATGGCCCATGTGGGTTTCAATTGTTGTAAGCCATATTTTGTACTTCCTTTTAATAAAGTGAAGCACTCAATCATTATCCAGCACTGTACGTGACACATTTCTTCGGAGGTGAGTTTGATACTCCAGGGAGCCCTCTGACATAAGCTTTCTGGCTACCCTAATGCCCTGTTTGTTCTGTGAAGCTGAGCTATCAAAGTGCTATATGAAGCATGATATTTGTGATATGGCTGTGCAGCTGCTGCCAGAAGTGGGTTTGGATGCTAACCAAATCATGGCCAGCTCTGGCCATCACTCTGAGAGCAGCTTGTGGAGCTGCTGTACATGGTTGCCTCCAAAGGAGACACGCATTGCTGGAGACCAACATTTGCCACAAGCCATGATGCCAGAAATAAACATCTTGCCCTGAAGAAATGTACCTCTTCTGATCTCCAGTCAGATCCCTCAATCACTGTGGAACAGCTTTTGTGCAGCATGGCACTGGTTGCACAAGGTCTGCTTCCTGATGCAAGCACAGTGCTTAACACTATAAGCAGCTATGTCTCTATCCAGCAGGTAAGCAAGATGACAAGCACAAATACAGTAATCCGTTTGTGCTCCTCAACTGCTTCATGAAAGGGTGGAGTTTATCATCTTCAGCAAGTGATTACATTTTTTACCGAGTGTATTCACAAATGAACGTTAAAACAAGTTTAAAACAATTCTGTTTTTGCTCCCCGGCCACATTAACTTTGATGGTGCCCATTGGCTGGAAACTTCATGTACCCCCAAGCATGGCTTCAGTTCAGGGGATGGCAACAATGCATATTTGTTGCCATCCCCTTCCCCACCATCTTTTTGTTGTTTCCATGAATCCTGAACTTTTCACTGCACCACTTTGGCCACAGCTTTTGTCCTTTGAGTGCAGTTTTGTTTTGCTTATGGATTATGTTTGTTGCTGCAGCTCCATCTCAGAGGACCAGTGCCACCTGTTTTTCTATGTTACAGGCTTTGGATATTTGGTGTCTCGACTGCTAAATCAAATGCCATTACTGTGGTGTCTGCCTACCTACTAACTGCCTAACTGAAGCCCAACTGGTCTCTGTTGCACAGAACATAGTTTGGTTTTATTGCTGTGGAGTTTTAGTTAGGGGTGGGTGAAAGTTCCGAATTCCACTTTTGTGGAAATTTCCAAACTTTTGTGGAAATTTCAGAGCTTTTGCCATTGGCAAAACTGGGATTTTCCATGGATTTTCACTGGGTTCTGCAGACTTTTTGGTGAACTGTGGAATTTATTCTATCCACAGTTTAATGAACTGTCAGTGAATGAGCGCATGCTTGTACAACCAAGTGGTCATTCACTGACATTTTCAGTGGGCCACTGGTAGTGGAGGAAAGAGGAGGGCTTCACTAGTGGCCTGCTCGGGAGGTGTGGGGGGTAACGAGGAGGTAGCAGATGAACTGTCAGGGTGGGGGATTATACTAGACACCAGGGAATTGGGCTTACTTTTTTTATAAGGGATTGGGGATGGGAGATCCACTAGACTCCAGGGAATACTGGGAATGGAGGGGGATGAGTCGGTGGACTGCTGACTATATTTTTTGTGGATTAAGGGAATCCAGGATAGGGAGGAGTGTCTGTTTGACACCAGGGAAATAAAACATTTTTTGGGGCCATGATTGGTGGGTCTGGAGGCTACTAGACACCTGGGAGGGATTGGAGTTTTTTTTTCTTCTTTATCCAAGGGCCGCAATCCCTGGGTGGGAGGGGGGATGGGAACTATTAGACACAGGGAAGCAGTTTTTTTTTTTTTACCTGGGACCCATGATCAGTGGGTGGGGGGCACTAGGCACCAGGAGGGTCTGAGGGAGGGATCAGAGTTTATTTATTTATTTACTGGGATCCCTGATCAGCAGGGGTGGATTATTGAATTAAACTGCAGTTAAAAAGAGCCTCGGAACTGACCACTGGCAGTGATCCATTCTGTGGATTTTTTTCTACAATTTACTAAATTAACCCACAATCTGTATATTTATTCTGCTATTTTAAGGAGGAATTTCTATGAAAGTTGTGAAAATGATTTCTGAAATTTCGTGGAAATCTGCTGGCGGAATTTTGTTTTGCACACTCCTAGTTTTAGTGGTTTCTTTACTGATTTGTTAATCATCCAGATGTCTCTTCAGTGTTTCACTAATCACTTTCTCTCCCTTATGTGCAATGGTTGTTTGAGAAACCATTGGTCTGATTTGTATACAGAATGCTTTATTTCTGCCTTTTTTTTGCAGCCCACCAAGGCACTGACTCTGGCTCAATGCCAGAAATTGTTGATGAAACATAACAGGAACAAACCTGGAGCACAGGAAGCAACTTTGAAAGGATGGTAGCATCTACTAGATGGAGAAGAGTATGGAATTTTCTCCAAGGATTTCTAAGTCAGCATCAGCCCTGAGTTTCATGAATCAGTAAAAGATCAATTTCTTCAGACAAAATAAGCTGAAAATAAGTGAAACTAACTTATTACAATTGTGTCTGACTGTAGAAATACATGGAAAAGCAATGGATTCCCCAGTCAGGTCTGCACAATGACAAAGGATCATTTGGTGGCTTTTGCAAGTTTAGTTGGTACAAACAGAAGCAGGAAGAGGCACTTGGACTTTGTTCATTAGCTGAGCCAGATTCAAGATGTTTACACAAGGAGTTAGTAACTTAGTGGGTCAACTCTTCAAATCCTTCAATATTTTCAATTGCTTGAGGGAAAGCTCAGCAAAAAATCAAACCTCTTCACTTTGTTCAGTGCTCCCAAAAAGCAGAAGCACTGCAGTTGGTCATTGGTGCCAAGAGTTATGTTTCTTAGTCCCAAGAGTGCTGATGTGCTGCAGCCCATCAGAACTGGATCAATGCCAAGTCACCATCCAAAAGAAAGAAAAGCTGCCTGAAATATGACCTTCTTATATACTAAGCACACCCAGCTCAGCATTCCCTGGCCACTCTAAGCAATTTAGCACCAGTGGGATTTTGAAATCCAAATCCACCACTGATTGGGGAGGTTCAGCACCACATCAATGAATGACCGAAAAGGATCAGGAGGCAAGAACATTTACTGCAAGGAGTGGGGAGGACAAGTGACAACTCAGTATAAGCATTTTTTCAGCAGAGATGGAGAGGAAGGCAGTGGGAGTCAGGATGGGCTTTGTTGTTTTTTTACTGGAGCGGACTCTGACTTATCATGCTAGTTAAACCTGCAGTTTGTGTGTGTATGTGTGTGCAGTGTGCCACAAGGCCAGGCTCATTGCACTCAGTGGACTCAGGCCACATCAGCAGAGATAATAAACAAGAAGTGAAAATCATGTATCTTAGTGCCTTATTCGCAGGTGCCCCAAACAACCGGCGCCCCTAGCTGCAGTCTATTTAGCCTATGCATAAAATCTGCCCTGCCCCCACACAGTTTAACTGACTAGTTTACCTTAAGTTAAGATAGATATTAAAAAAAGTTAAGTAAATTACTTTTTAATGGTTCAATGGATTTGAGCAACTTAGTGTAGTCTTATGGTTGTGCATTTTGTTGACAAGCCTTTGTGGTCATTTACCTGTTTATTCCATGGGGAATACAACCCTGTATGAGTACTGAAGGCAAGGAAGCCTGGAGGAGGGTTCCACCCCTAGAGGTGCCATGAAAAGGATTCCCTTGGCTAAAGGTACCTTAGGCAGGAAACCCAAGGAGAGAGGCAAGCCACTAGAGGAGGAGGGGAGAATGGTGGGGCAAGGAAAAAAATGCTTCTGAAGAAAGCTGAAGGGCCTGCCTTAAATAGCTCAGGCGTGGGGTGTTGCTGGTTGCTTCAGCACACTGAATCACAGGCAGAGCCTTTCAATTCAATGGACATACCCAACTTAGTGTAGTGTTATGCTTGAGCAACTTGTTGCTACACCTTTGTGGCCATTCACCTCTATATTACATGGGGAATCCTACCCTGTACCAAAGGCAATGAACCCTGGAACAGGTTTCCACCCCTAGAGGTGCAGGAGGAAGGAGTCCCTTAGAAACATGGCAACATAAAAGTTGTCTGCAAATAAAGACCTCTTGGCCCACCTAGTCTCTTTAAATTCCCTACCTATAGTGTTACTGGAGAGCCTACTTGGACTCCAGCTTACACCACCCACCTCTTGCTTCTAAGATTTCTTTGTGTCTGTCCCATGCATTCCTAAATCCTGTGCTCCCACCACTTCCTCTGGGAGACTATTCCAAGTGTCCACCTCCCTCTTCATGAAGAAGTACTTCTTCACGTTTACTCGCAGAACTCTCCAGCTTCATATTGTGGCCACTTGTCCTTGAGCATCTTTTCCTTTGGAAAATTCTCCCTTCCTGTACCTTGTTTATTCCTCTGAGGTACTTGAATGTCTCTATTATAGGCCCCATTCCCTCCTGTTTTCTAGACAGTGCATGTTTAAATTCTTAAGCCTTTCTTCATAAGACTTTTGATGCAGGCCCTGCACCATTTTGGTTACCCTCCTTTGCATCACTTCCACCCTATCTATGTCCATTCAGAGATGCAACAATCAGAACTGTACACAGTACTCAATGTAGGATCTCACCAGTGGTCTATACAAGGAGTATTATTACCTATTTCATTTTGCTGGTGATACCCTTCCCTGTGCATCCGAGCATTCTGATAGCCTTTCCCACTGCCTTGTCACACTGTGTAGCTACTTTCAGGGCAACAGAAATTATAATCACCAGGTTTCTTTCCTCTTTTGTGACTGCTAATATTCCACTCCCGAGTCAGTACATTGACCTTGGGTTTTGTGCCCTAAGTGCATGATTTTGCACTTTTTTGCATTGCATCTTTCCTATATAGCCATGACTAAAGGTACCGTAGGAAGGAACCCCAAAAAGGGTGTTAAGCAGAAAACATTGCTCACTAAAGCCAGGGAGCATGATTGACAATAACTGGAGGGATGTCAGCCACCAAAGATTAGCATAGACAGATGTGGACTGAGCTGATGGGGAAGAAAGCTGAGCAGAAGGACATAACTTCCTAAGAAGACAGGGAATGGAAAAAGGAGAGTCAATATGCCACGCAAAAGGAGAGCCACCATCTGACTCCATCCAACAGTGGAACCTAAGGACCTAAGAATCTATTGTTATATAGGCTAAGTAGTATTATGACCTTTGGCACACAGGAGAGGAAAAAAAACATATGAGGAGGAATCTTACAAGGCCTAGGTCACTTTCCCTCCAGGCTTGGGATATATTTAGTGATGGCTCAGCTATTACAATTTATAGACCCAATTCAGGGGAGGTGGAAAATATTCCAATTCCAATTCGTCCCACAGCAACCAGCTGGCGCGGGGCTTAAACTCCACCAGCGGCGGTTGGCAGCACCCTAGCGAACTTGGGAACCCTGGGGCAGGAGGAACAGCAAGGAGCAGTCGGAAAGGCTGAGCCAATCGGTGTGACAGCCTCCACCAGGCACAGCAGCCGATTGGCTCTCCTGCCCCATTGACTTACACTGGCTCAGTTTGCATTGCTGAAATCGGTGTGGGACTTGAAAATTTGTTTTTCTTTTTGTCTTTTACTCTTCCCCTGGTGTTTTACTGCAAGTTTCCCAGAAGAGCTGCTTCCACTCTGGTGAGACATCTATAGAGGGCAACTGCTGTTGATTCTGTTGAATTCTGCTGGACTCTGTTAGTAGCAGTGGGCCAGATGCTGAGGCGCCACTCTCCTTCTAGTTTTATATGTGTAAATCATCAAAAAAGTGCTGTTATCCACTATTGTATTAAGGGAAACTACCGTTTTACTGCTCTTTAAAGTAATTGCAGCTCCTTGTCTGAATATGTAAGGTGGGCCAGACGCTGAGGCACCACAGGACCCCCCCCCACAGTCCTTTGTAGTGCAGATTTGGTTAGTGACGCTCAGAAAAAGGCTTGCTACTGCCTTTATTAATTGCTGCACCCTCCTCTGTCTCTCTCCAGCCTGCTTCCTTCAGCCCACAGCAACCAGCTGAGCACCGGGGCTTCGCTCCGCCAGCGGGCGGTCGGCGTGCACCTAGCCGAACTTGGGAACCACAAGGCCGGGAGGAACAGCGAGGGAGCAGTCGGGAAAGGCGCAAAATTTTTGCCCACCCACCCTTCCCCCTTCTTGTGTGTTAATTTATAGGCATCTTCCCACCGAAATCTCTTCCCCACCCACAGCACTTTTCTCTAAACCAACAGAGAGTCATACCAGCTTGCTGATCCAACCAGTCAGCAACTTCGCTACTCCCTATTGCCAACTATCAATATCCCCCTCAGAATGGGAGCTTGCTACTGATACTCCTGTCACTATCAGCCATAGGGTTCCACAATGAAGATGACCCTATTATACAATCTAAAGTGGTCAACCCGACTAGTTTCTCTGGAACATCCCCTGTGGCTGACACCCAAACCCTCACATATGCCTTGCCATTGCTGCATCAACTACAGTGGTACAATCACCATAAAGTTACACATATCACCACATATATGTCTCAGCTAAGGCCCCACTGCTGGGTATATAGATCCCCACTAAGCCTAGTCATCAATCTGCTAATTGGTATCCCAATACACTACCTTAAATCCACAGGGAGCACCCAAAACAAAGAGTGGCAACGGAATAAAAAAAGGAGGACCAAAGACAGCCCCCTCTCCCTATCACTGGCAGCCCTTATGAAATTACTGATCTTCCTATTGCTCTGTATTGGTAATGTGAAATCAACCCTGGACCTCTTGAAAGTATCACCTCTCCATCAGACCTAACCTCAACTAAAGGCCTCAGGTTCCTGCATATTAATGTATGCAGTCTGTTGAAAAAAATTACATTGCTACAAGCCTGGGTTGCCCATACCTTGCCAGACTTTCTTGTGATAACTGAGACATGGCTCAAGACCACCACAATGGACAGGGGAGTTAACCTACCTAACTACCAGCTATTCAGAACTGATCGCCAAACAAGGGGAGGTGGAGTAGCCATATATGTAAAAGCTGGTTTAGTTGTATCCTGTACTGCTGCAACATCTATGCCCAAGGAATTTGAGTGTCTATCTCTAAAGGTCTCTCTCTCCCCAATACAGCAGCTTTCCATTTAATTGGATGCTACAGACCCCCCCTCTGCTGAACACAAGCTCTTATCCCACCTGGGAAACCTGGTCAAGTTCTGTACTGAAGAAGTCATTATCATAGGGGACCTGGATTTCAACTGGCTCACCCAGGCAGCTACACCTCTGGTATCATTCTGTGACACCTATGGGCTCACACAGTTAATTAATGAACCAACAAGATTAAATGCAAGGAATAGTAGTAACAGTACTCTACTTGACATCATGCTAGTGAGTAAACCACATCTATTCACACATGCTGGAGTGCTCCCATGCGACATAAGTGATCACTGCCCCATCGAGGGGTAAGATCCAACAGCATTAAAACAGATCCTGCAAAATTCCTCATGAGGAGATCCAAGAAAAACACCAATATGGAAGGATATCTGCATGATCTAGCCTACTCTCCACACTGGCAAAAGTTCTATCTTGCACATTCTGTAGAAAAAGCTCAGCAGGTGCTAAATAGCATTATAATAAATGCCCTTAACACCCATGCCCCAATCTCTAGTATCCGAATAAAAAACAAATCCTGTCACTGGTTTTCAGCTGACCTCAAAGCTGCACTGCTGGAGAGAGATAAACTTTGGAAAGTAGCAAGAAAAACTAAAAATATCATGGACTGGATGATCTTTAGGAAAGCCAGGAATAAATACACCAGGAAAGTTAGGGATGCAAAGGCTGCCTACTACCTGGCTGAGCTCGACTCCTCCTACCATAATACTGCTAGATTTTGGGGCACCATCAAGGGTATGATGGGCCAGGATGTTAACAACCCTTCCAACCCAATTACAGTAAATTATGGCCCCATTACTGGTACAATGGAAATCCTGGATGCATTCAACAACCACTTCACAACAGCTGGCCTTGCCTTTGACTCCTCACCAGCTAACCTATTAAGGGATCAATTAAGCTCCCACTATACTGGTGATCAAAGAGTTGACTCCTCCTTTAGCTTCAAACCTATACTGTTGAAACATGTTGAGGATCTATTATGGCATCTGGATACCAAAAAAAGTGCAGGAGCAGATCTTCTGGACCCATTCTTTCTAAAGATTGCATGTCATGTGCTTGTAGTCCCCCTAACTCACCTCTTTAACGTTTCCCTAAACCCTGGCTCTATTCCCACACTGTGGAAGACAGCCCAAGTGGTCCCCCTTCTAAAATCAGGGGACCCTATAGATCTTAATAACTACAGGCCCATTTCCATCCTACCTGTGTTATCCAAGATGCTGGAGAAATTAGTGAGTGTTCAGTTAAGGGAATATCTGGACAATGCTAATCTATTAAATCCAGCTCAATCTGGATTCAGGGCCAAACATAGCACTATCACTGCATTACCCAAGGTCACCAATGATTGGCAAACCGAATTGGATAAAAGAACAATGTCTGTGCAGTATTCCTGGACCTGAGCAAAGCATTCGACACTGTGGACCATGAACTGCTACTCTCATCCCTACACTCCATTGGTCTAGATCCATCCTCCCTTAAGTGGTTCAGATGCTACTCTCCGTAGATCACAGCAGGTAAAAGCTGAAGGTGACCTATCCCAATTAAGACCACTGTCAAGAGGAGTCCCCAAGGCTCTATTCTGGGTCCTATCCTTTTTTCCATTTATATAAATAAAATTGATTCAACTCTTACCAAGTCCTCAGTACATCTCTTTGCTGATGACACTGTACTGTATGTTAGCAACCCTTCACCTAAAGTTGCTCATGAAATCCTACAAGCAGAATTCTCCTGTTACAACATCAGCTTCTCGAGAAAAAGCTTCTAAAATGCAAAGAAAACCAAAGCAATGATGTTCACAACCCAAAACTCCACCAACACATCCTCTTCAATCAATATTCCCCAGCTATACACTATACTTGGAGAAAATCTGGAGTATGTTGAAAATTTCAAATACCTAGGTGTGTGGATTGACAACAGACTTGACTTTACTCAGCATCTAGAACAACTGCTGAAAAAGCTTCGCCTAAGGCTTGGCCTTCTCTACAGATTAAAACCCTTCCTTAATAGAGATTCAAAGATGAGATTAGTCCAGGCCATCTTTCTATCATTCATTGACTATACAGACTTCCTCTATAGTCACTGCCCCACTCCCTACCTTCAAAAGTTGGATACCTTATATCATAGAGCAATAAGGTTCATTACAGACCTGCCATATAATACTCACCATTGTTCTTTCTATGACACAACTGGATGGATTTCCCTTCATGTGAGGAGGAGCAGAAATGCAGCTCTATGGATCTACAGAGCTTTATCAAAAAAACTCCCAAGCTATATCCTGGACTGCTTCAACCTGACCACTCCTAGCTCCTATGCCCTAAGAAGCAACAATATCATCCTGCTCAAATTGCCCAAAGTCAACACCAAAATAGGGAGGGCAGCAATCAGCTATTCTCTAGCCATAGCATGGAACACCCTACAAAAATCCCTTATACTGTCCATTATCATTCCATTTACATCCTTCAAGCAGCACTGTACAGCCTTCTTCACAAAGAAATGCAGCTGCTATCACTAGAGATAGAATAGTCATCCCACAAAACCATATTCCAATCACATATGGCATATTCCTTCCAGTCAGACACCGCCAGTATATGGCACCCAATATTCCTTCAGCATCCTTTGTACTCATTTTGTGAGTGACTGTCATGATCCTCATTGAGATATATATGTACTGTACATATTGTAGATGTTAGTTTAACTTTCTCTTAGCCAAGCTTTAACATGTGAATTCTCTGTATATTATTGTGTTATAAATAACATTTTCCTTTCTTCTGTATGTATAACTGTCTCATAAGTATGTGATGTAATTGCTGTGCATCAACTCGAACCTTGACCTTATCAGGTCCATCTTGTAAATGAGCCTTGCTCAATGATGATCGCCTGAATAAATAAAGATTTGATTGATTGATTGATTGTAGTAAGGCTGTAATGCTGTCCCTCTAACAGGAATCCTGTGAAGGGCTGCAAGCATACTCTGCAGCAATGGGGTACTCCCACATGGGAGGATTGTCCCCAGAGGTGGGAGGAAGAGACCAATAACTGCTGAATGTGCTCAGCTGGCCTATATGAGCCTAGGAACAGACCTGCTTAACCTGAGGCAGTTATAGGAAGAATAGTTTAGAAGGTGCCACTAAACCTGCTCAGCAAGCTAAAGGAACCCTCTTGGGCTAAGAGACCCACCCTTTGCAGCTAAATTCTTAAATTCTACATCAAGAGGTGCCACTGATATGTCTGCATGGCTAACACTCCACCCGGAATGAGGACATTCCCACTATGGGCCAGATAAGAAGGACCCCAGCATGAGTTTCACATGTTCAAGATGTGGACTTCATGGGTGCAGAGCTAGACCATCAATAGTAAGGCTGCCCTGAGTCATAGTAATTTATGGGAATGGTTGGCATGCATCCAGTAAGAAAAACATTTTGAAAGGTTACAGGTAACAAGTCAGGTATAGCATGCATAGGACCCACACATAGGCTGCACAGCATATTTGAAGATACACACTTAGGTCACAACATATTTGAAGACCCACACTTAAGCCACACAGCATATAAAGACCCACACTTAGGTCACACTTCTTCTTTTCTTTCCAGGAATGCAGCATAGTAAGGGAGGGATGCAAGCCAACCATTACCATGAGGGAAGCCAAATTATTATGGAGAAATAGATTTTGTCATTACTGTTAAAAGCTGTAAGCTCCAAATTATTGCGAAATAAAGATTTCCTAGTACTACAACAAAGAACAACCCCAAAAGGAATGTAGAAATGTACTTTGAAACTTCCACGCAGGTCAGCAGGCAACAGCAAACAATTGAATGAAACTGGACAAACCGGAATGATGACACCTGCATGTAGGTATGCATATCACACGCAGAGTAAATGAAGAATTCATACATGATTTAAACTGCTAAGGAAGCAGGGGTAAGTGCCAGTAGAGCAACAATAAAACTCACAGGAGAGCCACACTACACTGCAAGAAAAGCAAGCAGGGGAATTAAAAAGCTGAGAGTGAGCTGTACAGTAAGTGCTGTTTGGAGCCAGGCACAGAGAGGAGCCAGGTGGAAACAATTAGGGATAGGTGCACACAGGGAGACTGATACAGGCAGGGAAACAGCATGTGAAACTGAAAAGCACATAGATAACAAATGCAGGTAAACTGAGGGATTGCTAAAGTATGATAAAAGTAAATGGGGAATGCTAACTGTAAGGAACAGCAGTATGTAAGCTTGGAAAGCACACACAAACAATTGGCACACAGGAGGCTAGAAAACTGGAAAAGCCCAAATAGAAGTTAAATGAAAGGCAACACAATCAGGAGAGCAGGAGGGAACAGACACAAACAACAGATAGAAGCATGTACTGCAGCTGGAGGAGAAGCAAAATACTGACCTAGAAGAGGAGAACAAAAAAAAAGCAGAATCTAGCACTAACAGAAGTCCAGCACAAACCAAGCAGGATCCAAAGCACAAAGGGAATAAACACTGAAGAAAGGGAGGGAGGTGGAGAGCCTCTGGCTGCAGCAAAGAAAAAATGTTTCTGAAGGACGCTGGAAGGCCTGCCTTAAATTGATCAAGCAGGGGTTGTGGCTGTTTGCTTCATCCCACTAAACCATTGGCAAAGCCTTTCAATTACTCAACAAAATTTATGAAGATTCTCATTTCAAATTTCTCTACACATTTTATGAGCACAAAAAGACACTCTGAGATGTGGGTTATAGCCTGATAAGAGCACTTCCCATGTGCTAAAGACACTCTTCTCAAGTACCTCATGCATCATTATGGACATGTGGTGTGCTGTTATCAGACCATAACCCACACCTTGTTGTATCTTTTTGCTCACATAGTCCATGGTCATCCTGGTCCTAAATCTGTCTGGACTTTCTAGCAGCTACATCACATAGTTAACTCCCTACATGCAGAAATGATCTGCCATCACAAACATAGCTGACACCCTTAGTCACTAAAAACCTTCAACTAAGCTCTAAAATAAAACAAATTACTCAGATGTTGTTTCCATGATCATCACATTCTCTATACACACTAAAATATTAGAGACATGAAGTACTGTTCATAGTTTCTATTACTAGTGTTCCTTTGCTCACTATGAAATCTTCTCCTATCTTAAATTGATGGCAAACAGGAAGGCAGTGTGCACAGTGTAAGGGGGACCAAGTGCAAGCTGGAGCCATCGAGCTCCTACAGGTACATACAGGTGAACAGGCTCAGAATTCTAGCAGTAGCTCACAATCCACACAGGCAGTAAATCTCAGGTCAGAAAAAGTTAACGCATAAACGTTTTATTGCGAACACTCCAGTGGATTGCTAATAGGGAAGCTCCTGATCTCACAGCACTAGCCCCAGTGCTTCAACCATAGTCTTCATTGGGGTTGACTTAGTGCCATGGATCCTCACATTTTATATTATGTACAGTATCAGCTGTATGCAAAAACTGATTGTATGCACAATTAAAATGTCAGCAGGCAATGTGTATGTGGTGGGAGTTGAACAGAGGGAGCAGTGAACAGTGTTATTGACAGATAATCATTGTGACCCACTCACTTAAGGAGTTGAGTTTACCAATACATGAAACATGCTAAATAAATCACATTAAGAAAGCACTTTAAACAAAGATCAACGAAAAAAGCAACAAATTATTCTTGATTACAACTCATACAGTATTTTAGTTAGTCATGGCAGGTATCATTTGAAAATTAAGGTGGTAAAGCAAAGAAAGTGGCAATTAAGCATACCACCCATAGATTCATCAGCAAGAGTTATCAAAATTATCAGAATTTATCAAAGAATCCAACATTATCAAAGCAGCTTTTAATGCTATTAAAAGTGATACTACTTGTTGTTTTCCATTATTGAGAGAATATTCAGATTAGTGTCTCTAGAAGGCTGACGGGAAGGATGGGAAATCTCTGACTCATGCAATATCCTCTTATGACAGTTTTTAGTACAGGTACTCAGGGGATCTAGCAGAATCTAGGTATGTCCCTCCTTAAGTCATTTTGAAAAAAGAAAAAAAAAGATTATTGTTAGAACAAAAAGGTTAATCACCGAGAATGCATAAAGTTAATCTTATCAACCTGCACAAAATTTAAAATTCAGGCAATATAGCCAATATTAAGCAACATAGAGTATATCACAAAAATTGTTTAAGGTCCCATTCTAAGTTGAGAACTTTCAGTTGTAGTGTACCCAAGGTGAGAATCCAGCTTTCTTTCTGGAGTAGATGTATCCCCAGTCAACCTGCCCAACATTTCCAGACCCATCCATTTCATTTCTGTGTATTCTCCATTATGGTTTTCAACAAAGTGTTTGCCAGCAAGAGAGTTGGCAAGTCGAGACCTAATGCCATGAATATATTCTTGTATATGTTGATGAACCAGTCTTATGGTGTGACCAATGTAGATCACTGTTGTTATGCCTGGGTTATATACCACCAACTGACCCACATGTAACCGTAACCTTATATTGCTACAAGTATTAGTGCCTTACACAGTTGTGTAATATTTTAACTTGTTTTATTACTTATGTTAGTGTTGTTTATTATATCTGCTATACTTCTAGCTGTCTGAAATATATTTACCTACATGTTATGCTTCTGCCATATATATTCTGCTATACTCATAATCACTCATAGCCTGTAGTTTTACACTATTGTGACACATAGTGTGGTTTTCTGATTATGTTGCATGTATTTCCAGACAGTCTGGAAATAACAATAGATAACATGCATTCTAGCTGAGCTATCATTTTCTAAGATATATGCCAACCATGCACTCTTGCTTCCTGGGGTGCACCCTGACATTACACTCTGTATATTATATCCAATTGTATTTGTCTGCCTTATCCTAATGTTGCATTCTTATTAGCAGAGTAAGTATGTAACTGCCAGCTAGCCTCTCCCCAGTCTCTGAGATCTTAGTGTTCTTTCTGTACATTTGTTCATTCTGTGTTTAGATTTATTTAGTACATGTAACCCCGGGGCTGATTGGTGGAAATCATCCTTTTTGTAACTCCTTGTTACATGCTTTGGTGTGAGTATGTAATAAATATTTTCTTTATTACTTGTTTTCCTTGTGTTTTCCTTACTCAGCACATGCATACAAGAACCTGAATTATAAGCTGGATTTATAATTAACATTATTGGCTATCCGTGGCTGATGCTGTGACTAGTGAGGAATTCATAATAGTCAAGTTGCTGTGTGTGTTGTTTAATTCTTCTCAGTCTGTGTTTTTCCTACAGAGTGAGAAACAAAATAAATCAAAATATAACATGCAGCTGTTTGTGGTAACTTTTTCTGTCTTTTAAAGTTATCCACAGATGTCTTCCATTTGCCATTGTTCATCTACTGTGATTCTAAACACAGCAGCTGACCAGCAAATGGTTAAAGGTTTCCCCAGCTTGACAGACATGTCTATGGTAATTAGCAAGGAGCTGAGTAAAGATATCTCAGTTTATCTCAAATCACATGGTGGCTGGGAGTGCTATAATGAATTAACTAAAGATGAGTTAATCAAAAATGTTTTGGATCCAATCATGTTGATATGTGAGCAGTATATTACACTGAGACAGTCAACTAACAAGTGGTACGCTAAGGGCCTGCTTCTAACAAAGTTGTTAGCATAGTTAGAGGCTTCATTACAGATGTTGATTTCTGTGAAGTCTAGTTTTACTGACTATAAGAGATTAGTTGGTGAGAACACTACAGAACACTCTAAAAATGTAAACATACTTCATTCTGAGCTGCAGGCATTACGTCAGCAGTGTGACTGCCAGTTAGCTACCTCAGATGAACACTCTGACATGAAAGTGCATGAGCTAGTGAACTTTGTGATAAACTTCAGATAGATAAACAGCAAGTTTTACAAATGAATGATATACTGTCTAATACTAATGAGTCTTTGATTCAGGAGAATGATGACTTAATGACTGATTGCAAACAGGGGAGTCATGATTTCAAACAATTGAAGCTAGATCACATAGAGTTGTTTGCTGCCTACAGGGTGTTACAGAATGATATGTTTAGAGGTTTGTTTGCTACAAATGCAAAGGTTAATCATGACAAATGTTTTGCCAAGATGGCAAAGTTATGCCAACATGTGTTCCTTTTACAAGATCACTTTAAAGCTATGAAGGGCTTTAATTATGTCCCTATTGATGTTTATTCCTCTGGGGAAGAAAACTCTGATGCAGAGAGTTCTGTAGCTCAATCAGTACAGGCTACAGCTGTCCCTGTTCATGTTTTGTCACAAAATGGTGGATGTTCTCATTCACAAAATGGAGGTGGAGTTCAACATCTTGTGCAGTAGTGCCATTCACAAAATGGCGCTGACCTACAACAAAATGGCCACCCTCGAGAGGTCCTCCTCCAAGATAGCCATGCCCCTACCCTCCTACAAAATGGCTGCACACCCGCAGCTTACGAGCTACAACAAAATGGCTGCACCCATTCAGCCTGTGCCCTACAACAAAATGGTCGATGGCAGCAAGCCAAAGATAACTTAAAGCTACCCTACCCCCCTGCAATTGCTGTTTTGAATTCAAAGGACAGAGTTGAAATTAATGCTATGATTGATGAGGCTATAGGGAGACTAGATACTACTGATGAGCAGTGGAACAGATTGCATAAGGAGGTTAATAAAATGATTAAGGAAGCTAGTTCACAGGAATGTGTACTGAAGTCTGTTGCACAGACTGCTGCAGAAATTGCACACAAAACCTCCAGAGTGGTAGCTCTAGGAGTTGACCAGAAACCACCTACAGGCAACCCCATACAGGTTGCCCATCAGCAAAACAAATTGCTGACAGCATTGGGCATATGCTGCCTAATGATAATTTGAGCTGTCATCTGGCAAATGTGAGCTCACACTGTGAAATGCTTAGCCTTCCAGAGGAATGTAAGGTTAAAGTCTTAAGGTTGACAATCGAACCTGGGCTCTGGTCCAAACTTAAGCCAGCTGTATGGAATGGTGTTAACATGGATTTTGATGATATTTGTACTAATTTGTTGTCTATTGCCAACCCAGGAGTTGTGGGTGTGTGTTTTGCCTTGAATGTGAGACAACAGGCTAGAGAATCTCCTGCCTCATACCATTCCTGCTTGTGAATGGCTTATCACTCAGGCAAGCTCCTTGCAAAGGAGAAGCATAGCACTGAACAGACTGAATACAAGGATTTGTATATCAGAAACATGACACCAGCCCTACATGAGAAGGTTGAGTGTGCACTGTTCCCAGAACAGGACACATTTGATAAAATTCAAATGGTAACTGACAGACTGTATCAGATTTATATCCAGTCTCTCAATTCTAAAGACAAAAACAAGGTTGCTGCAATTCAGCAGCCTACCAGAGGTGTTACCACTTAAGCAGTAGAAGGGGAGAGGCATGATCCAGATCAGCCCCCACTACCCTATCCAAGGAAGGGGGGAGATACAGAAATGAGCATAAAAAAAAGTATAACTAGAATAACTATCAGGGTATGGAGTATAGTAATGCTAATCAATATAGGACTACTAAAGGCAGTGGGAATTACAAAAGTGGACCACCATTTAAACAGATTGCTGAGGAAAATAAAAGGTTGAGAGAGATGTTAGATCATGTCAGATCTGCTAAAACCCCTGGTAGTGACCGCATCGTGGCAGCAATTGTTCCAGCATTCCAACCCATGATGGGGGGGATACAGGATCTGAAACAGTTCAGATCTTGCAGCCTCTTTTACTGCTTCAACACCACTCCCACCCACCACATGAACAGCACCAGCTCCACCTACCATGCATCCCTCTCCACTGCCACCTGCCACTGTAGCATCACCCATGACAGGAATGGCCACTACTAGCCAAAGTCAGTTATTTCCAGCTTATGAAGCCAGAAATGGTAAGAAAGTGAAAGCAATGGTTACACTACTCACAGGGGGGAGCCCTAATATGTCACAATGACAATTAGAGGCCACAGTCCACATTGTTTCCCCTTTGGTTGTGGATACAAGTAGAAGGCCTTGTGTAGAGGCCATGGTATGGGGCTACTGACAGATAATGCTGCTTGATACAGGAGCAGCTATGTCAGTACTACATGATGAGGACACTGCTTCCTCACACTGGTCCACTGAAAGGCTGACCAGTGCTCAAGGTGTGTATGGTACCATATTGTAGGCATACAGGTCCATCCCCATTCCAGTGATAGTGGGTATCCTAAACACCCAATTCACTTTTGACCTCATGGTATTATGTCATCATCCCAGTATTTTAGGGATTGATTTCCTTGCACAGCATGGCTGTGTTGTGGATTTAGCCAACAGGCTAATGATTCATATTCCAGGCCAGTACCATACTATCATGATATGTGATTCACATGTCCTGGCTGTCATTACACACAATGACACTGAGTATGACATAATAGATGTCCACAAGGATCATGACTCATATAGTGAGCTGAAGCATATACTTGCAAAACACCAAGATGTGTTTGCAACAAACAAACATGACTGTGGCAGGATGAAAACATCCATTGAAGTAACAAGCCCAGACCCTGTTAGACAAAAACAATACCCTTTTCCTGCAGAAGCCCTGCCATTATTGAGAGAGACTATCCAGTCTCTGCTCCAACAGGGAGTGATTAGACCACGTGTTTCAACCGCAAACTCCCCCATTTGGCCTGTAAAGAAACCAACTAGGGCTTGGAGACTCACAATTGATTATCGAAAACTTAATCAAGTAACCCCAAGCTGTGCCCCAACAGTGGCATCAGTACCAGATGTGTTAAGATGTTAACACCTGACCACAAATGGTTCAGTGCATTGGACATTTCCAATGGATTTTGGTCTTTACCATTGGCTAAGGAAAGCAATATAAATTTGCCTTCACTTTTGAAGGGCATCAGAACACATGGATATGCCTCCCTCAAGAGTTTCATAATAGCCCCTCCCTCTTTCATATACACATGAAAGATGTATTACGGGGATTTTCAGCCCCTGAATGCCTTCTTCAGTATGTGGATGATTTGCTCTTGTCCACAGCTACCAAAACAGAACATTTGGTTCTACTTGGTGAGCTACTGACCCTCTTACAGAGGGCAGGCCTGAAATGCAACCCTTATAAAGTGCAGTTTTGCCAGAAAGAAGTCACCATTTTGGGTCTCTGTATGACTGAAAAAGGCAGAAGCCCAGACCTGAATAAGATTCAAGGACCACAAGACTTGCTCCTACCGACTAGTGTTGCAATGCTCAGATGTTTCCTAGGCATGGTTGACTACTCTAGGGATTTTATTTGTGATTTTGCATAGCAGGTAGTGCCTCTGTATGAATTACTGAAAAAGAATGTCCCCTGGACATGGGGTCCAACACAGGCAGAAGCTGTAACCAGCCTAAAACAGTCGCTGGCCTCAGCTCCTGCTTTAGTTAATCCAAATCCATCTTTGCCTTATCATTTGGAAACAGCAGCTACAAATGTAGCCATTTTCAGCAGTTCTAGCACAGAAATCTAATGGACACATTAGGGCTATTTCCTATGCATCACAAATGCTTTCTCCAGTGGAGGAAAGTATAACCTCTGTGAAAGGAATCTCCTTGCTACTTTCTGGGCTGTGAAACTCTTTTCATACATCATTGGTTATGTTCTGATTGTTCTGCATACCGATCACATGCCCACTAATTTTCTATTGTCAGATAGAGTCAAAGATGGCTCTGTCTCTGACACCAGACTTACACATTGGTCTCTTCTTTTACAGGATTGTCACATTACAGTACACTCTACAAAATTACCATCCCTGTTGGCCCATTGCCTGTTATATACAGGTGACGCACATGAGTGTTCCCTCCAACCACCTGACCTGCCTGATCCAGGACCCTTTCTTCCTGCAATGCCTGAAGTACCAAATGACACCAACTTTAGTCATGTTTTCATTGATGGCTCAATCTCATACAACAATGGGGATCAGATAGCGGGATTTGGAGCACTTATTGTGCACTCTGCCAGTAACACAGTCCGTATTGCCCGGCACTGTGCTGTCATTTCCTCACAGTATGCTGAATTGGCAGCTGTGGCCTGTGCTCTGGAGTTGCTAAAACAAGGCACTACAGACACAATCATTTTCACAGTCTCTGACTGGATCTGTTCCTTCCTGTCTGAATTCTTACCATTTTGGGAGAAAAACAAACTTTGCATTCTCTGATGGTACACCTGTGAAATACAGAGAGTTGTTAGTGTGCACCACAACACTAGCATTACAGTTAAGCATAAACTGTACATCCATAAAGTTCATGCCCACTCTAAGAGTGAGCCATACAACTATTTCAATGACCAGGCTCACTCTCTTGTGAAAGCTGTTGCTCTAGGAGGGGACAAATGAGAACTGAAAACCCCCTCTACTACAGGTACTGTATGCGTTGCTGCTGTAAAACAACAAACAGCACCTTTTGTGCCCCTAGATCTAGCACCCACACAAAAACAGTACCCTCATATGAGGGCAGTATTCAAATTCATTGACTAAGGAACTGAGGAACACCTTCCACCACACAGTCTTAACAAGTGAGTAAGGGATCACCTTCACCTCTCCAGTGATAATCTACTCATATGGTATAATAACCCCTGCAATTCTGAGAAATTATGGTTAATTCCTGATCAACTGAGGACAGATTTTATCCATCAAGTGCATGACACTCCTACTGGAGGGCACCAAGGAGTGGACAAAACTTTAGACAGACTATCTACTTTTGGATGGTGGCAACACATGAAACATGATATGGAACACTACACAAATAATTGTTTGATCTGCACACAGAATAATCCAACTCTGGCCAAGAAAAATGTTAAATTATTACCCCAGAGGCACTCGAACCACTGGAATTCCATCCAAATCGATTACATTGTGCCACTCCCAATAACCAAAAGCAGCAAGTTTGCATTGGTGATCACTGATATGTTCTCTAAATGGGTAGATGCATTCCCAACAAAAAATAACACTGCAAAAATAACTGCCAGGGTTTTGGTTGAACAACTTTTTACCAGATGGGGTCTCCCCTTGAAGGTAGACTCTGATCAAGGTTTGAGTTTTACAGGTGAACTGATGCAAGAAACTCTGAAACCCCTAGGAGTCAGTCAGAAGTTTCACATCCCTTACCCCCCACAATCATCAGGGCATGTGGAAAGGGCAAACAGGTGGATCAAGCTTATGCTATCCAAATTTTCAAAGGATAACCCCAAGAAGTGGGATTCCTTATTGCCTTTGCTCCTTATGGCAATAAGGGCTACACCCTCGACAAGTACGAAATGTACCCCATTTGAGGTCATAACCGGAACATTGATGAGATTACCAGAACATCTACTTCTGGATTTGTGTGCTCCTACTAATGATAGAGTATTAGTAGATAAATATGTCCAAAAACTGAAACAAGATATCCAACTGATACACTTGTTTGCTGTGAAATGATTGGGCAAGGCCCGAACAACAGTCAAAGATACAATTTGACAAGACAGTCCATGATGTGGACTGACAGGTCAGAGATCAAGTGATGTTTCTTATTTGCTGCTCCTACTCATGCTTTTGAAAACAAATGGGAAGGTCCCTATCCTATTGTCAATAAGCTCAGTCCTTCAGTCTACCAAGTTAGACTGCCACATAATAAGAAATTCACTGACAAATGGCTACATGCCAATCAGATGAAGTTATATAAAGGAGATTAAACTACTTTTCCTAACCCACAGGGTGGAATAGTACTGAACTAAGCATGTTTTTCTTTTCTTTTTTTTACTGCGTACCTGACTGAGATGGTGACCCAACACCTACTCCTTTATGTAGTCTTGTTCATGGCCTCATATTGTATGGTCTATCATGAATATCCCCATGACCCTGATTCTGGGGTGTCCAACATCAACATTGGAACCAATGAGGTGATGCCTCATGGAACCCAAATTGTTGTCACAAGTCCAAAGATCATCGTTCAGGAGGTGAAGAAGCACTACTGAATGTTATGGTTACCACCTCAGATCCAATCAGCCTTGATATTGTATGGCATACAGATCACAGTGGAAAAAAGTACAAGTAGCCTGCCTGGTTAATAGCACTGTTGAAGGATTGTCCAATACCAAATTGGCACCCAACATTACTCTTTTCATCTGTCATGCAAACCCCTCGCATTTTGGCCTGTATAATATTACAGCTTGGCTCGATCCAAGTTCATGCAATAATTTTAAAAATTATGGTGATCGAAAATCCTGTATCTTACATTTTCTGGCACATTATAGCATTCCATTAGAAGTTATACCTCAAATTTAATCTGTTAGGGATCAAGATTGGTTTATCAAGGCAGTAGATTGTCCCAAACACCGGGTCCGCTCAGTGGCTTAATTGCTAGTCCCTGTTAGGTTTGGCTTCACTGGGGACTGGTGTTCCACCTGGAGGGACACCAGCCTATACTGGCAGGATGGTCTGCATCTGTCCAGGAAGGGAACAAGTCTTTTGAGAAATCGGTTTAAATGCTTCATTGGCAAACTTTTAAACTAGTCAAAGGGGGAGGCACTGATAAGCAGCAGGAAAATACCAGCCTCTCCCTACAAAACAGGGTACTAAATGAGAAAAAGACCGAGGTAGAAAGGTCAGTGGGAGATGCTGCAACAGAAGGTAAAGCCATCAAGAAATGGAGAGCAATGAGTACCAGTGCCCATAGTCTGAGTAACAAGCTTCCTGAATTAGTGGCCTTGATGGAGGAGGAACATCTGGATATCATGGCAGTCACAGAAACATGGTACACACGAAACCATGACTGGGATGTAAACATACCAGGATACACTATCTACAGGAGGGACAGGGAGGGTAAAAGAGGACGAGGAGTAGCTCTTTACATAAGGGAAGGAATCAAAGTAACAGAACAAAAGGGAAAACAGGGAGGAGAGGAAGCACTGTGGGTAAATTTGGAGACCAGCAATGGCACCACAATCCGCACAGGGGTTGTATACAGACCCACTTCTCAGGGGGAGGAAATGGACAAGGAAATGATAGAGAGTATACTTAGAATGGCAGAAAAAGGGGAGATATTGCTGATGGGTGATCCGAATATGACAGATGTTAACTGGAGTGCAGTTGCAGCAGCCACTTCAAAGAGTGGGGCTATTCTAGATGCCCTACAGGGGCATGCCTTAGACAACTAGTATTGGAGCCCACTGAGGAAGCAATCTAGACCTGGTTCTCTCAAATGGAGATGAAAAGAGGATCACAGATGTAGAAGTGGTAGCCATCTGGGAACTAGCGACCATCGAACAGTATGGTTCACAATAAACACATCAATGGAGTCAAGCCATACAAAGGCAAAAGTACTGGACTTTAGGAAGGCTGACTTTGCCAAAATGGATGAGTGCCTAAGGAATGCACTAGCAAATGGGCAGGAAGGAGGGGTGGAAGAACAATCGGGAATAATAAAAACTGCCATCACAGAGGTAACAAGCCTTTGTGTGAAGCAAATAAACAAAACGAAACGATGTAAGAAACCACTATGGTTCTCAAATGAAGTAGCAGTGAAGGTTCAAGAGAAAAAGAAAGCATTCAGGAAGTACAAGGAATCACAGTAGGAGCAGGACAGAAAACTGTATCAGTTAAAGCAAAAGGAAGCTGTGAAGGCAGTCAGAACAGCAAAGGCCCAAACCGAGGAAAAGATAGCCAACTCAGTTAAGAAGGGGGATAAAACCTTTTATAGATACATCAGGGAGCGAAGGAAGACCAAGGGAGGGATAGTGAGGCTTAATAAAGGGGAGGGAGAGTGGCCAGAGGGTGACTGTGAAAAGGCAGAGATACTAAACAAATATTTTTGCTCAGTATTTACAAAGGAAGAGGGGGAGGTACCTAAAACAAACAGTAGAGCCACTCTGGATGCAGAAGTTGATACCAGCCCATTTACAGAAGAAAGGGTTCTGAAAGAACTCTTAAAACTGAAGGTGGACAAAGCAATGGGGCCTAATGGGATTCATCCCAGAATTCTAAAAGAACTAAGGGTAGAACTAGTGGCACCACTGACTACCCTCTTCAACAAATCATGGGAGGATGGGGTGGTACCAGAAGACTGGTGGAGGGCAGATGTGATTCCCATTCACAAAAGTGGGAGCAAGGCAGAAGCAGGAAATTACAGACCTGTTAGTTTAACCTCAGTGGTAGGAAAAATGATGGAATCACTTCTGAAGGAACGAATTGTCGAGTATCTAGAGGCTAGAGGGGCACAGGACCCAACGCAACATGGATTCACAGTGGGAAGGTCATACCAGACAAATCTGATAGATTTCTTTGACTGGGTGACCAAAGTAGTAGGTCAGGGAGGGCTGTGGACATGGCTACACCTAGACTTTAGCAAGGCATTTGACACAGTCCCACAAAAGATTAATATCAAGTTAGCCCACTGGAGTGGTCCCAAGATGACAACCTGGGTAAAGAATTGGCTGGAGAATAGGACACAGAAAGTAATAGTAAATGGAATCCACTCTGAAGAAAGGGGGTTACTAGTGGGTACCGTGAGGGTTCAGTATTAGGACCGGTCCTCTTCAATGTCTTTATAAGTGATACATGCAGAGGACTGGAAGAAAAGTATGTCTCTTTGCAGATGACACAAAGATCTGCAACAGAGCTGATGCACAAGGTGGGCTGGAAAGGATGAGAAGGGACTTGGCAAGGTTAGAGGAATGGTCAAATGTATGGCAGCTTAGATTCAATGCTAAGAAGTGCAAAGTAATGCACCTGGGAAACAAAACCCTGGGGAAGAGTACACGATGGGGGTGAGATACTAACAACAACAAAATGGAAAAGGACCTGGGGTAGTCATATCAGATGACCTAAAGGTGGGCAAACAATGTGAGAGGGCAGCAAGGAGGGCTGGGGGGATACTGGGATGCAAAGGGAGAGGCATCACCAGTAGAAAACAGGAAGTTATTATCCCTCTGTACAGACAGCTGGTCAGACCCAATCTGGAGTACTGTGTGCAGTTCTGGAGACCCAGTCTCCGCAAAGACATAGACAGGATGGAAGCTGTCCAGAGGAGGGCAACTAAAATGGTGCAGGGTCTGCACTGGAAGACATATGAAGAGAGACTTAAGGAGCTTAATATGTATAGCCTCGAGGAAGGGAGGGAGAGGGGGGACATGATAGAAACTTTCAAGTACCTCAAGGGAATCAACAAAGTCCAAGAGGGTAGCATCTTTCAAAAAAAGAGGTGTGCAAGAACAAGAGGGCACAATTTGAAGATGGGGCTGCCAGAGGAAATTTAAGGAAGTATTTTTTCACAGAGAGGTTGTGGATGCATGGAACGGCCTTCGGAGGAGGTTGTGGAGTCAAAAACAGTGGTGGAATTCAAGCATGCATGGGACAGTCATAAGGCAATTCTAGGGGGTGGGGGTAGGAAGAAGTAGGCTGCTGATTAACTAGGATCTGCAGCTTATCCATTAGGTAGGGAAATGGGCAGACTGGGTGGGCCAAGCGGTCCTTATCTGCCATCAAATTCTATGTTTCTATGTTTCTATGTTTCTTAGCTGGTGCTTTGATTAATAATGTGCAGTTCACACACTTTCCTGTTCTTTTGAACCTCTCATTGTGGGACATGAAATTGTTTGGTTTATGTTCGAAAACAAATGCTTCAAGTTTGTTTTCACATTTTGCTTACTGATCTTATTGCTTCATATCAAACATTCATTAGTGACCCCTTAACTGGGATCCCTAGCATTGAATTTAGGGGAGTCCTAAGACCCCACCCTAAATCTTCTGTGAAAAAAAGATAAACTGAAATGTTATAAACATTTTGATATGACATCGGCTGGTGCAGCTACCAGCACTGTCACAGGCCTCTTTGGTTCTGGTATGTCTATTTGGAATAGGACTGATATAGCCAGTTTGAAATCCCAAATGTCTAAAACTGATGATAGTTTTAAATATAACGTTCTTCCACCACTATTACATGGTGTAGATGGTCTAAGCCAGAAAGAACATTTCATAGTTTATAATATGAAATAAATATTTGAATGGTTTGAGGACAAGAGATTAAAAATTAATCAGCTGATTTCTGCTCACAACAAGGAAGCAGAGAAGCATTCTATTGGAAGGGAAATTTTATGCGCTATGCATGGTTCCCATATCAAAACTACGATTGAGGGATTGTTACTTGATCTGGAATCTGGACATATTCCAGATCTCATCCATGATAAACATCTTGGATGTTGGTATTGCCCACAATATACCTCTACATCATGTGTGGCAATATGTTTAACACAAACTTTATCTATGCAGTTATCAACAACAAGAAATCTGGGATATATAACCCCACACCCGAACATTTCTCCATGCCTTGCATCCCACTCATGCTTGATCCAGGATGCGCTTTATGTGACATTTACCATCTCCTTACTGCAATCTGATTCTTCATCAGTGATTTTCAACCGTCTGGCAACTGTCCATTCTATTGGTCATCTTGATGGTAACATTTATCATGAACATTTGGATCTTCCTCCATTATTGGTGTTCCACCCTATACTCAGTATTTGGGCTGCTCCCCACACTGGTTGCTGTGCCTGGAAAGGGTATCACCTTCTCTGCAGATGTGATGTCTTTGATGTCATCTGCCCTCTTTATGGTTATTCACCAATGAACTTAGATTGGTCGCATGCCTCTGATTTGGATCTTCTGAACAATGGAAATTTGAACATCTCTTTATGGAACTTTGGTATTGATACTGATGCTTTCCCTCCTGTTGATTCTTCTTTTGACACTGGAAGAACTTGTGGATTTATCCCTGTAACTAATTTTGGCGCATGAATTGTGGACAGAAACATTGACCTTGTTTGCCCTGTTCGCCTTCGCAAATGGATTGTGACATCTGCTAAAGTGACTTATTTGTCCAACAGAGAATTTTGTGTCGTATCCTACCTAAAAGCATTCCACTATGGTGATAAACATTATGACATTCTTCAACCGAACTTTGTCTCAAACCTCATCTCCGAACTATTATTGGTCACACAGTGATCACACCTGTCCATTCTATGGAAATGGACATCATTCAGTCTGACCCAGACTACTTGAATGCTTTGTATCAATATGTGCCTATCTTTAATGTTCATATAGGACCTTTGACTCTGTCTCTTCAATCCCTTCTCAATCGTACTGATACTCAATTGATTTACATTAGTAATGATATTGCAAAAGCTACTGAATCTTCGAATGATTTAATTGCTGATGATATTGGGTTTTTTTAGACAATCCCATAGTTGAATTTACATTTAAAATGTTTGTTATCATTCAAGCCTATTAGACCATCTTTGAAATACTAACTCTTTGCTGTCTTTGTTGGACCCTCTGACAACACAGGAGGCAACTAGATTTCATTTACAACTCCCATACCTTGGACTTGTAAATGAAATAAGACATACCATTACTACACCTAACCTTCTTCTTTTTGTTATGTTGCCCTTTGAGCAAGGCAACAAGGAGGGGACTGTTATGCCTGGGTTATATACCACCAACTGACCCACATGTAACCGTAACCTTATATTGCTACACGTATTAGTGACTTACACAGTCTTGTAATGTTTTACCTTGTTTTATTACTTATGTTAATGTTGTTTATTATATTTGCTATACTTATAGCTGTCTGAAATACATTTACCTATATGTTATGGTTCTGCCATATATATATATATATATATATATATAGATATGTAGATATATAGATATATATATATATATATATATATACTGCTATATTTATGATCACTCATATCCTGTAGCTTTCCACTATTGTGACACATAGTGTGCTTTTCTGACTATATTGCATAGACCACAGTCTAACGACACATTCCTTTAAAAATATATCTAGAAATTTACACAAGTTATCAAAGATGGAGTCCACAGCTGACACTATTGGGTGTCCTGGAGGGTATTTTAGACTCTTGTGAATCTTTGGCAATGCAGAAATGTTGGCATTGTGGGAATCTCTGTATAAAGAAAATCAAATTAATCTCATGATATCTGACAGGTAGCCCATCTCCATTCAAGGAGATCAAACAGCTTTTTTTAAGATTTCATCAGGGTCACCTGGTATTAAACTATAATGTTGTTCATTACTGAGAAGGTCTTGCACAGTTTTTATAATCACTGTCATTCATCACAGCTATGTTTCTTTCTTTGCCTACTGGTTTTCTCACTATTTCTTTAAGCTTTTATAGTTCTTGTAGTGCAAGGCAATGCATTCATCCCTTGTGATATTCTGGCAGACACAAGGAGGAGCATTTTGAAGTGATCTATTGGGTTCATAAGCAGAATAGCTCATTAATGAGAATAGTTGCAGTCAAGGTAAATGGACAAGATTAGACTTAGGTTTACACACCCTGGATGGGTATTGGAGATCAACTGTTCTGTATTACTATCTACATAATCAGGTTATTTGCTTGGTTTGTTAGGCAGAAGAAGGCTGTGGGCCCATCAAGGTTGCCCCTCACTCATAGTGGGTACACCAATTATATTCTCATTGACAAAATATAATTGTCTAGCCCTTGTTTGAAACTTAAAAATGACTCACAATGCACCAGGTCATACGGTAATTTATTCCACAATCGGGCAACTCGAATGGTAAAATAGTTAAGTCTTTTGTTGGTATTAGCTTTAGCGAGAAATAATTGTCTATTATTTGACCTTAGTGAGTCTCATATTAAATGTGAGACCACATTGAGCCATAAGTAATAGAGTTTGTAAAATCTTTTATAGTAAAAGGAGATTGCCTCTACGTCTCCTTGCCTCCAGGCTAAAAAGCCCATGTTTACTTAAATGGTCTTCATAAGACAAGTTTGTCAGACCTTTGATCATTTTAGTCATTCTTCTCTGGATTTTCTCCAACAAGTCAATGACTATGATGGGGGTTCCAAAGGGCAATCTGAAATCAACAAGTGGAATTATGTATGCCCTGTACAATGGAAGGATACTGTAAACATTTCCAGTAATGAATGAGCATTTAATGGGTCTTATTATTCTAGTTGAAATTTTGGATATGTTCATACAGTGGTCTTCAGAATAGAATTTATCATTTATTGTTATTCCAATGTCTCTTTCTTTGGTCACTGATTTAAGTTGTACCTTATTTAAAAAAAAATGAATATTGAGGGTTATGTTTACTGAAGTGCAATATAGTACACTTGTTTGGATTAAGACATTTGATTTGTAGTAGCCCATTCCTCAACTGTTTTAAGGTCACTAGACAGAGACAAGTGCTTATCCAAGGTAACAACTGCCCCACCAAGTTTGGTGTCATCTGCAAACTTGGAAATACAGTTTTTGACATTTAGATGCATGTCGCTCATAAATAATCTGAAGATAATTGGGCCCAATACTAATCCCTGGGAGATCCCACTGGAGACGGACACTCAGAGAAAAGATGACCATTAATTTTAAGACACTGAGTATGGGTTAGGAGCCATTGTTCTACCCATCTAACTATAGCTGTATTTATTCCCATTTTTATTCATTTTGAGATAAGTGAATAATGGGGAACAGTATCAAATGCCTTACTGAGGTCTAAAAGGATAACATCAAAAGGGGGTGCCTTTATCCAGACTAGCGTTAACATAGCTATAAAAGGAAATGAGATTGGTAGTACAGGATAGGCCTTGCTGGAAACCCCGCTGAAAAAGATTGACCAGATCCAGAGTGTTAATTTCTTCTTCAAATACATATTTTATTAGTCATTCAATACTTTTACAACAATGATTTGTAATACTAATTGGCCTATAATTAGCTACACTATCTTTGCTACCCTTTTTATGAATAGGCACCACTGTTGCTTTCCTCTAGTCAGTGGAACCATACTGATAATTAGGGAGTTGTTAAATATTAAGGACAATGGGTGAGCAAGAAGACTGTATCAGCCAAATCCCTTAGAAATCTAGGATGAGTCTCATCCAGACCTGCTGCAGTTTTCACTTGTACATTTTTTAAGACAGTCGTTACCTCATCCTCAGAAAAATGACAGGCTAGCTGCTGTATCTCATTAACAATTGATTCTAACAGTCAAATTGACCTAATCGTGCTCTGTCCAAATGAATGAATTATCTCTGGGGCCCTCCAGTGAGGCGTCCAAATTTGAAATAAGTTCAGTAAAATCAGTAAATCCAGGTGAGGTTGCATTTGCAGCTGTTGCTTGTGGGCCAAAAGAATCAGCACATGTCATGTTACCAGTAAAGAATACAATTGTTAACAGTTGATTGCCTCTATTTGCAAAAAAAAGTCCCCACAATCACATTTTTCTAAAATGTTTGTTGAGGTCAACTTGTATTTCAGATTTGTTCACTGCTGTCTGTGGAATGAAACTGAGTCCCTCAGAAAGTAAGAAGAGTTGAGAGGTAGTCAGAGTAACACTAGATAAGTTAGTTACTTCTTTTCTTTGGTTTTGCTCTTGAAATTTTGTTTTTTTCCAATCCCTCAGTCTCCTTATAGTTTTCTTCTTTGGTTTATGTTTTGCTTTCATTTGTCATTGTTGGACTCTAGGGGTTTTTGAACTAAAGAAAACCTTTCATGCTGAACTCCAACAAGCTGCACCTTGTCATGTCGTATTGCTTACATAATGCATGGTCATCCTGGTCCAAAACCTCACTGGACCTGTTAGCAGCCACATCACATAGTTAACCCTCCTACACCCAAAACTGACTTGTCATCACAAACATGGTTGACACCTTTACTCACTAACAACCTTCAATGAAGTACTCAGATTTTGTTTCCACAATCATCACACGTTCCATACACACAAAATATACTAAAGAAATAAAATACTGTTTATAGTTTTCATTACTAGTGTTCCTTTTCTCACATGAAACCCTCTGCTATCTTTACCTGCATCCCAGAGAAATCTCTGATGGTTACCCAGCCACAGATAAAACTGAAGCTGTGGCTCCACATGAGGCCTTTATTGCGTGTGTACAGTATTCTGCTAGAGGAATACTCTTTCAGTGGCATTTTACAGCATTTGAATTACCGGGTTCCATGATAAAAATTCCATTTGTTGAATTTCATAACCTTAGGTCCTAGAACAGCTGAGTTATAAGATGTCAGATATTAGGATTTTATCACAAACAGTAAGATGGGTTTTCTTCAGGTCTGCTGCTTCACATAGGACTTGCAGTGGTATGTGTGAAGCAACCCATACATTCAGTGATGTGCCAATGGACCTGCTGAGTCATGTAAGGGCAGACGTTCCTATATAGAGCAAGTTACAGTCTATCCCATGCTGAAAGAGTCTGAAGCCTTATATAGAGCCAACAGGGCCCAATGCAAAGTAATATACAGGTCCATGGCCCTGCACAATAGCAAGGAGGTGAGAGGTTGAAACTGATCCATAGATTTCTCTGGGGTGAAGGTAAAGATAGGAGAGGGTTTCATGTGAGAAAAGGAACACTAGTAATGAAAACTATAAACAGTATTTCATTTCTTTAGTATATTTAGTGTGTATGGAACGTGTGATGATTGTGGAAACAAAATCTGAGTACTTCATTGAGGTTGTTAGATCAAATGGTTCACCAGCTACCTAACCAACAAGATACAGCAAGTCAAAGCTATAGGTGCTCTGTCCCTACAAAAATCCCTCTTACGAGGTTTCCCTTAAGGCTCCATGCTGGGTCCAATCCTCTTTGCAATCTATATCAACAACCTGGACTCGCACCTGCGCACAGCTAATGTGCACTTATTTTCAGATGACACTGTACTCTACACCACTAACTCATCCTTGGACTTGGCCCACGTGAACCTTCATCAAGACTTCACCACTCTCCAATATAACCTAATCAAACATAAGCTTCTCCTCAATGCCAAAAAGACTAAAACCATGATTCTCTCACCAAAGTCTGCCTCTGGATCTACACGCATCCCCCAGATTCTAACACTTCTAGATGAACTCCTAGAGATAGTTGATACTTATAAATACCTAGGGTTCTGGCTGGATAATAAGCTCAACTTCCTGTGCCACCTACATGGAATTTTGAAGAAACCGAGGCAGCGATTACACCTTTTTTATAACCTTAAACATCTGCTTACCTTAGAAGCCAGGACGAGGCTAGTGCAATCCACATTTCTACCTGTACTGGACTATGCTGACTTCCTCTACAGTCATTGCCCTACAATGATGCTCAACAAACTTGACACCCTTTACCACTGGGCCTTAAGATTTATCCTTAACCTACCTTGTTGCACTCACCACTGTTTATTATACCAGGAGCTGGGATGGCCCTCACTCTCAACCAGGAGGAAAAGAAACACTCTCCTTTGGATGTTTAGAGCACTATCCAGTAATCTCCCTACATACATCTCGAGCTTCTTTGAACGTGCCAAGGGATCTTATGGATTAAGATGCTTCTCCATGATTTGTTTGCAGAACCCTAGAGTGAAAACAACCTTTGGCTTGGCAGCAATCAATTTTTCTCTGCCAACACTTTGGAATACTATGCAAAAATCTTTAAAGCTTTCCATGCTCCCTAGCAATTTCACATTCAAAACACTCATATGGGACCTGTTGAAGGATACATGCAATTGCTTTAGATGACTCTTTACCTCATCCACTGGTCCCTCCCACAAACCTTACACTCCGTCTGCCACCCCATCTCTCCTAGCAAGGTATCCCCAGCACTTACTGGTTCTTTTCATCCCCTAAACTCAGCCTAATCTTATTCCCTTCCTAGCACACTCTTGCTCCCCTTCTCCTCCCTTATCCGCTCTTTCCCCCCTCTCCCTGCTTTTAGTACAATGATACTAGCCTCAAATTAGTGGTAACAACTAGGATGGTAATCTTACACTCATGTAAATCATGGTAAGAATATGTTGTATGTAACTATGTTAGACCTTATGTATATGCCTCCCTTGGTCTGCACCTGCTCACTCTTGCCACACTGATGGCTACCATATCTGTGCTATGTTATGTTTTTGTTTTCACTTTCACTTACTGAATTTCTGTATTGTATCATATTAATTTCCAGGACCACCTTGAAAATGAGCTTGCTCAATGGTGTTATATCCCTGGTTAAATAAAGTTGATTGACTTGATTGATTGGTACTCCAATGCACTGTCTCTGGACTTACAGAAAGCAAATTTTAAAGCCTAGAAGATTGAATGGTAATCTAGACTTCACACCATTTCCTTGATGCTTTACAGATTAAGACTTTAATGCCCACAACCATTATAGTGAAACATAGCTGACATTTTCTTTAACATTGTTCTATCTCTGTTTGTTCAGGATCTCTAGGAAGTATTTTTTCTTCTTTATCCATCTGCTTCACTGAAAAAAATTGGTATCTTCAAGTAGATCCCCAGAAAGGTAATCAGTAGTGTCAGAAAAAACATAGGTGTATTACATGATGACCCTGGCAGTTAACTTTCACCTCTAACTACTACAAAATTGTAACTATTTGCTAATAGCATAATATTTGTCTGGCTGCATGGCATTCCTTCACAGGTTCAGTTAAAAATAGAGTTTTCTGACCTCGAGTTCCAACATGGCAGCAGGCTGATCCTGGAAACCCAGTAGAGCAGTGTGACAATCCACAGCCATCCAGTGTCAGATAAAAAATCTTACTATTTAAAACAGCTCTTATCTGTATACAGCATGCCTGGGAATCAACACAGATGGCAGTGACAGGGAGGGGGGTTCGCTAGGCCATAAGGGAAGCATACATTTTACTGCAAGGGGAGATCATGGGATAGAGAGGGGGGGACTACAGCCTGGTGAAATTGGGCAATTGCGCCGCATGCAGATGAGCCCATAACTGGCATGCAAATGGCCCTTAGCACCTTGCATGCCCAATGGGTTCATCTGCATGCCTGGGCTGAGTATTGCCCATAGAGGTCGCGATGCTAACCAGTAAAGCTGAGTTACACCAGGAGACTGCAGCATCACTCTAAGTACCTCACAGTAATTGGCATGAGGTCTGCCAACCACATATGATGGCACTCTATTTGTGCTGGCAGTGGCTGACAAACAATGGGAAAAAGTAAAGGCAGAGCAGGGATGATGAACCATGCCATCACAAATTGTTAAACACTCCGTGTTTGATGGAAACAATACACAACTGAATAAAATAACATTTAAAGTACCAGAATCTGCCAAAGAAGCCAGAATTATAATCAGTGAGAGGGGCTGTTTAAGACTATCACTAGTAAATGGCTTAACCCTCTGCCACCCACTCTATGGCCTATAATTAATAAACTGAAAGATGACGGGTGTATGGGACTGCTTACTGCTGCTCTTAACCTACAGGAACATATTTTTAAGAACAGATGGACAACTATGGATGAAATTCTGGAAACTATGGACACTCAGCCAATGAATGGACTTTTATGACCAATATAACCACCTATCTTAGCATGAACGGATGGTCATGTCTACTTGTACTTTTATTTTCCTAACTACATGTATGTATTTTCAGCACAGATGTTTCTTGTTTATGTTTATACAGCTTTTATATGTATGGCTACAATCTAATAAAAAGAAAATTAAAAATAGTTTTCTGTACCATATTATATAAATAGCTGTTTTTTCCATTTTACGGGCCAGGGATGTTTGATAAAAATGCTAAACATGCACCAATTTAATTTTCATAAAGGTTTTTTAGGTGGTGTTTTATAGCAGAAATGACCATGTGCTTCATAAATGTATCCCAGCTTTAGAAAAGATCTTCTATTTTATGCGGTACTTCTTGAGAGCACTCTGTTGTCTGTATTTAAGGGAATGCTTGTTATAAGGCACTATTTGGTAAAATTTTGTGACGTCACTGTTCGTTGCATATTTAAAGTGGGCCAGTGCTCCATACCACCAACTTACTATGCTCTCTATAAGCGAAGCACCACGGCATTTTTAGGCCTTTTTCTGTTTTTCTATTGTATGCTGGTGTTCAATATAAGCACATTTAATGAATTTATTAATTAAATTATCCAATGCACCTGAGAGCTTGTGTGTGTGTGTGTTTCCTTCTCTACATAGCAGTGCTGCGGTTGAGTGAGGTAAATTGTATAAAAGTCAATGTCAAAGTCAACAACTATCCCTACGCATTTATCAAATGTATTTCATACACATCGGGGCCAGATTTTCAAAGGCAGGAAATTACCAAAATCTCAGGGTGCATCATATATATGGCACACAGGGCTCGTAGCAATCTAGTGAGATTTTCAATCCCTTATGTCAAACCAATGCTCGCCAGACTGACTTTCTGTGTTCTAGCTTGCATCACTCCTGGGGACCACCTAAAACACATCTTGCAGAAGTGATTTGTTGTAGACTGCCATAAAGGAGTTCAACTTTCAAACTATGCCTTGAGATTATAACAGCGAGTGCAGTTGTGGCACTCTGCAATGCCACAGCTGCAGCATGCCAAAGGTTTGACACAGGTATGACACAAGCCCTGCATCACCCTTTGAAAATCCAGCCCAATATGCCTCCTGTCTAAAATTCTATACTTCGCTGTGATGCTTTCATTTCAGTCAAGTTTACCTGTGGGAAAAAAGGCTGCAAACAGACATACATTATAACAAGTGAACTCAGAGTGACTTATGACTTGAGCAACTCAAGAGACATTGCACACAGCTATATATTTACAATTATCTAAAAAACAGTAACTAACATTTAAAAGGTGATACAGCATTTTTACTACATAGTGTTTCACTGCTCAGTGCAAACAAATGTCTATCTGGCTTGCATCACCGAGAACTGGCTGGATGAAAATGCAGGCCCTGTATTGACCTTGGCAACTCCAGCTGGGTTCTCAGTGATACACCGTCCAAGGCTGGATCGTAGGGGTGGGTGTGTGGCCATTATGTTTAAAATTGAGCTTGGCCTTGTGGATGTGCCATTGGGAGATACCAGATCCTTTGAATATATTTGTAGGATTCTCCTCATCTACTGTCCACCAGGAGACAGTGGAGAATTCCTACTGGAGATAGCAGACTTCATCATCGACATGGTTTTGAGGTCCCCCAGATGGATAGTTCTGGGGGACTTCAATGCCTGGGTCAACAATGAACTCTTGCATTTTGGTCAAAATCTCCTCCAGCTGATGACAACACTGGGCCTTACACAGGTAGTTACCTCCTCAACCCATATGGGGGTCATTTGTTGGATCTGATATTTCTTTTGGGTATGGAGATTGCTGATTTGGGGGTGGAAACAGTCAGCTGGTCTGACCATTACACCATAAGGTTCAGCCTCAGGGTCCCCCCCCAATAGGTCTGCCCCTAAAGAGGTGGTTCAGTACTGCCCTTTAAGAGATGTTAGTGCTAGTGATCTATCGGTAGTGCTGGACCTATTGGGTTTGTCGGGTGAATGCATGAGTCCAGACGATCTTGTAATAACCTATAATAAGGCTGTGGGAGATGCTCTGGACAAGATTGCTCCTGTTCGTGTTTGGCCTCTCACCCTTCGCCCAAGGAGTCCTTGGTTTGATGGCTCCTTGAAGGAGTTGAGGCGAGTTGGCCAAAGGATGGAGAGAGTCTGGTGGAAGTCCGGCCTTGATGCTGACAGGCTTAGGTTGATGGCACATTATGATGGCTATCAATCAGAAATCACCCATAAGAAGGCAGAATTCCTGTCCAGGGAGATTTCTGCTGCACAGAATCGACCCGGCTCAGCTCTTCCGGACTGTTGACAGATTGTGCAATCCAATCTGTCTCCAGCCCAGAGGAGTTTTTTTCTCAGCTTAGATGTTAGGAGTTCACTCAATTCTTTGCAGATAAGGTTGCTAGCATCAGGTCTGGCATCGGTTCGACTTCTTCTATGAGGGATTGCAGTGGTCAACAGGAAGTGGCATGCACTCGGTCTGTCTGGTCAGATTTCTGCCAGCTGGAGTTGGCTGACATTGTGAAGATCGTCCAGACATTGCATCCAGCCAGTTGTAGTTTGGATCTGGGCCCTACACCTCTCCTAGTTGGATGTGTAGATGTTATCTGTCTGATCCTTGCTGACATTGTCTGGAAATCCTTGGAGAGGGGATGTCTTTGCTGACACCCTCAAGGAGGCAGTTGTTCGATCACTTCTTACAAAACCTTCTTTGAATCCAGACTGTCTAGCTAACTACCGGCCTATCTCTAACCTGCCATTTGTTGGTAAGGTTATTGAAAAGGTGGTTGCTATACAGTTGGACAATCATCTTGCAACTCACAATGTCTACAATACTGTCCAGTCTGGTTTCAGGAAAAAGCATAGCATGGAGACTGCTCTTGTTTGGGTATTGAATGACCTCCTAATGGCTAGAGATCAAAAGGTGTATACCATTCTGGTCCTTCTTGATCTCTCTGCAGCATTTGACACTGTGGACCACGGTGTGCTACTGGAGCGCATGTGGATTTTTAGTGGGCTGTCTGGTACAGTCCTTAAATGGTTTCTTTCATACCTCACGGGCAGGTTTCAGAGAGTTGCCACTGGAATTTATTCTTCAGGTGCTCACTCCCTGCCTTGTGGGGTGCCACAGGGCTCCATTTTGGCCCCCATGTTGTTTACAGTGTACATCCTGCCATTGGGAGATATCATCAGGTGATACAGTCTGAGTTTTCACTGCTATGCAGATGATACTCAGCTGTATATGTCTTTTCTGCCTGAACAAAATTATGCACTCTCCATGCTAAATAATTGCCTTGCTGAGGTCAGTTCTTGGATGAGTTCCAGTTGGCTGAGACTGGATCCAGATAAGACTGACGTGTTGGTAGTGGACCCAGGTCATCCGGGAGTGGGTGTGGGGTTTGGACAACCATCAGGTTTATTACTTGGCAGTCTGTCACTCACTACCTCAGATCAGATGCGTAACCTGGGTGTTATATTTGATGATGATCTGACTCTAAAATCTCAGGTGTCAGCAGT
The DNA here is from genome assembly GCA_016271365.2 of Neoceratodus forsteri. Classification (NCBI taxonomy): domain Eukaryota; kingdom Metazoa; phylum Chordata; order Ceratodontiformes; family Ceratodontidae; genus Neoceratodus; species Neoceratodus forsteri. The sequence goes on from CM057453.1 coordinate 86,081,206, forward strand.
CATCAAATCCTCTTTTTATCATCTGAGAAATATCGCCCAGGTGAAACACCTGGTCCCTCCAGATGATCTTCCAACACTGGTCCATGCCTTTGTCACTTCCTGTCTTGATTACTGTAATTCACTCTACCTAGGGCTACCAGGGGTTGATATCCGCTACTTGCAGCTGGTGCAGAACGCGGCAGCCAGGCTACTGACTGGGACTTCTGGAACCAATCATATTACACCTGTGCTCCGCGAACTGTACTGACTGCCAGTTCAGTGGTGTATCACCTTTAAGATTGGCTTGCTAACCTTTAAAGCCCTACATGATCAGGGACCCTGTTACCTGCAAGATCTTCTGGTACCTTACCACCCCCTCCGTCCTCTCTGATTTACTGACAAGGGATTGCTGGAGATTCCCAGGGTACTTTTAAAGACATCTGGTTGTCATGCCTTCTCTTTTTCAGCTTCAACCCTGTGGAACTCTCTACCTCGTCAGCTGAGAAAATGCTCAGCTGTTGGTAGATTTAAAATTCAATTAAAGACATATTTATTTGATGTAACCTTCCCTCATTATGGATGATATGATATTCTGTTTTAAATACTTATTTGATCTTATTTATATTTGAAGTATCAGTTTTTATGTCCAGCGCCTTGGCTTGGAAAGGCGCTATAAATCTGATGATGATGAAGCTGATGTTGATGATAACAAGTCAACATAAGCCCACATATAATTGTGTACAAAAACTGTAAAAGAACAGAGTATAGCTAGCACTTTCACTTCACTTGAGGTTGTTTTTTTTTTGTTTGTTTGCTAAATAACTTTCTACAGTTCTTATCAAATGATACTGGGCTGGATTTTCAAAGAAGGATGCAAGTTGCACCATGGCATAATTTGTTTCCAATACACCTGTGGCCAAGCCATTTCACCATATTATGGTACATGCATGAAATGCGCTGATCCAAAGAGGAAAGACACAAGTAGCAGGTTGTGTCATTAAAGAGGGTGCAATCTGAATGCATGATGCAAATTGGAGGCACACAGCAATGTCACAGGGCAGAGGTGCAGAGATCATAGCAGCGCACAGGGCAATGGAGGCAAACATAAACATAACAAGAATGTCACACAACAGAAGACAGACATCTTCCTGGCAGGGGTGGTAAAACAGCACTCCACAACCAGAGAAGGGCAGTGTGGGAGGTGGTGAGGAAGGTGAATGCTGTGGCCCACTCCAAATGCAACATTAGAGAACTTCAAAAGCACTACAATGATAAGAAGAGATGGTGCAAATAAAAACTCACACAGATCAAGAGAAGTGCCATGGCTACTAACAGCATCCGAAAAAAAAAAATTCTGCCAGTGGAATTTTGGCATAAGTTGGACTTTCGCTTCCATGAAAGTTCAGAAATCATTTTACTAACTTTCGTGGAATTTATGCCTAAAACTGCAGAATAAATGTAAGAACTCTGTGGGTTAATTTATTAAACTGTGGGAAAAAATTCCGTAGAACTGATCACTGTCATTGTTCAGTTCTGAATCTTTCCCACAGTTTAATTCATTAACCCTCCCCCCACCAATCGCTGGCCCCATGACCCGGTTTTTTGTGCCCCCCCTGCAGATTGCCATCCACATATAAAGAAAATATTGGTGTCCAGTCCCATCACCCACCCACCGATCTCCACTCCATATAAAAAATAATAATATCCACATTCCCTGGTGTCTAGTGGCCCCACTTCCACCCTCTGATTGCCCCTCCACATAAAAAATAAAATGTATCCTTTCCTCATTCCCTGATGTCTAGTGGAACACCCACCTTGGCAGGTAGTCTACCCCAACCCCACTCCCTCCCATTCCAACCCTGAGTGGGTGACCAGCACAGCCCTCCTCTCTCCTCCATGGCTGGCTGCCCACTGAGCTGAATGAATGAGTGCACATGCTCATTCTTGCAGCTGCTGGTCATCTTTCTGCATAGTTTTGAGGGAGTAGAGATGGGGAGTGGGCTGTTCTGGTCACCCATGGGAGTGGCAGGATGGGGGGATGGCATTGTGGATCCACGGGTCCAGGGTCCACAATGCCATTTCCCCCATCCTGCCCACCCCATGGGCAACCAGAACAGCCCCTTCCCCTTCTCAGTCCCCTGAACGCCATCATAGTACTGCCTCCACCCTGTTCATGTCCTACCACATCTATGACATTGGTTGTGCACATCACAAATCTGGGTGTGTGGAAACCTCTGTGTTCAGCCCTGTGTGACACCAATCCAGTGGGGCTAGACTCAGACCTCAGTGTGTACCCCGATATGGACTGGTGAGCAATACAAAGAGCTATCCATGGGTAAAGTCCTGACATGACACATGTGTTGATGGTGCACACAGAGTAATATAGGCAATGGCCACGTGGCACACCCGATGTTGCCAAGGCACACAACACACCTTAGTGGCGTACAATAGCAGCTGCATGACAGTCAGGTAGATAACTGCTCACACAGGCACCACTGTGTCCTGGCACACCATGCTACATGACAACAAAACACTGATACAAGTAGTAGGAATGACGAGGTAATCACACATACAAAGTGAATTACAAAAAGTCTTTATTCAAGGTACTGTGTTTACAACAAGGGGACAATGGGAAACAGGGTAAATGCCAATGTACACACAACATGCAATAAACACTACTAACATCCAAACAGTAGAAGAACACTAGAACCATAAAATGAAAAATATTGCATGTGTAAAAGGTACACAATATAAAACCAAACATCAAAACAGTGCAACATGGTGCCGACTGGTACCTACATAAGACGGGTGTTGGAGAGATGCTGCCAGCACTCTACACGTTGTGCAGGTTGTGCATGGCACCCAGCATCACCAGCAGTGCACCATGTAGACCGGCAACATGGTGCATGAATTCACCAATATGTAACTCTAGAATGCATAAGCCCTCCTCATGGTTTGCATTTGGGCCAGCAACCTGTTGTCTCTCCTCCTCCCTGTTGCTGCACCCCCAAGGTGGCAGGGTGCTCATCAGGAGCCTCCACATCAACCTCCTGTTCAGCAACACCTATAGGACTGTTTGGGCCAGCAAACCTGTTGTCCCTCTTCTTCTCCCTGTTGCTGCTACTCCAAGGCAGTAGGGTGCTCATCAGGGGCCTAAACATTACCCTCCTGTACAGCAACACCTACAAACTGTTTGTTCCACCATCCTGAGTCCCTGAACTGGCCATGTCCCCCCATGACACATCGGTGCCATCATGATCCCTACTGCTTCCATTGTCCATATGAGGCCCAACCACCTCTGTCCTTGTGGCCATCACTACAGGTCCTGGTCCCTCTGCCTGCCCAGTGGTGTCCCCATCCGAATACTCCTCCCCTGAGTATGGTAGCTGTCTGGCTTGCCTCCAAATCCATGTCGTGCTGTCTGCATAGGCCATGGCCTCTGCCATCTTCAGATGCCCCATCACTTGGAGCATGGTCCAGACCCTTGGGGTGTCAGGTAATGTTTCCCTGCAATCCTGTCTATAGTTACCTGGAAGGAATGAGGGCACAAATGTAGAACCAATGATGTTGCCATGCCACATTCATCCAACAGTGTGTGCTGACCATGTGTACTGCTGTGTCATCTGCTGCACAGGCAAACAATCTAGGAATGTGTAGAGGTGTGTGTTAGTGGCACCCACACTGCTGTTGGGCTAGCTGTGTGTATGCCCCCATCAGGATGGATGGACTCATCTTTAAGATGGTTACACACTGTGATACAGTTGGCATAAACAGATACATGATTACACAGATGGTGATGGCAGATAAGGCCCGTATGTTCCAACAAGGCTGCCCCCTATCCGACCTAATGCTTTAACGCAGACCCTTGTTGATATGCAGCCTACCCTCTCATCCCTATTGCTACACTACTCTTATGTCTATCCCATGCAGTCCTAACTTTCCCTCCTGTTGTTGGACCCTCACATCCGCAGGGAGGCTGTCCCAAGCATCCACTACTATGTCACTGTAAATGTCATTCCACATGGTGCCCCTGGGTCTACCCCCCAATTGCATAGCATGCCCCCTTGTTCCAGTACACCCTCCTATCAGACAGATGTTACCCTCCAGTATCTTTTTTTATTACCCAGTTGTACATGACTGTCTCCGTCATAACCCTTCCCTTCCCTCCCCTCTCCTCCTGGGCATACATGTTGAGGTCCTCTTGTCTTACCTCATATGACTATTATTGCAGTCCTTGCACCAGTTTTGTTGTCCTTCTTGGGACTGCCTCCATTTTGTGTATGTTCTTCTGTAGCTGCCACCCCCAGAATTGGACACACTACTTCAGACAGGGTCTCAACAGTGATCTGTTCAGAGGCATAACCACCTCCTGTTGTCTGATGATGATACCACTTCCTGCGTACCCTAGCAGCCCACTTGCTCTCCCCACAGCTGTCTCTCAATGTTTGTTTACCTCTTGGTCAGCGGATATGATCACCTCATATCTCTTTCTTGATTGGTGGCCATTGGTACCACCACCCCATCCTGTATACCTCCACTGGGTTACTGCCGCCCAAGTGCTTATTTATCACCTCTGTGTATGTACTCTTATCTGCCACATGACCACTTCTCATGCACGTTTAAGTCCTGTCTAATGTTTTCCATCCCCCATGGAGTGTTAACCATGTTGCAGAATTTATTGTCATTTGCAGTGTGGCATACCTTCCAGTCAAGCCTCTGCGCTGTCACTTATGTAGACATTTGAGAGTATTGGCCCCAGCACTGGTCCCTTCAGTGCCCCACTGGTGCCACCATCTCCCAGGATTGAATGCCATGTATCACCACCCTCTGTGTCCTGTCACTCAACCAGTTTCTGACCCAGTTTACCACCTTGGGGCACACTCCCATGCCCTACAAACTATATATCAACATCTCACGTGGGACGTCATAGAAGGCCTTGCTGAAATCTCAATAGTCCACATTCACCGCCAATCACCTATTGGCCTCCTTGGTCACCCAGTCATAGACAGCTATCAGAGGTGCATGCCCTGACTGTCTCTTTTTGTGTCCATGTGGCCTTGGATCGTGTACTCTAATAGATTCATGAAATATCACATTCCATGCACTGCATGTGTGCACATATGCAGGTGGGGTTGTGGCATGGCATGAGCGTTGCATCACTGAGCCAGAAGGCTGGTGGATGCATTGTCCTGCCCTGATGAGGTTCCTGGATTTGTCATAATCACCATCTCAGTACCCTTGACATGCTCTGTATATGCCACTATGGTACCCAGGACTGGGACCTATGTACCACAGTGAATACAATCCAGTCATGTGGGCATGTCCCAGGGGGTAGTACAGTGCAGTGTGGAGCCACTAATGTGAAGCACACCCTATGGTGCTGCTGAACACATGCAGCCTAGCAACATGGATAGAGCAGTCTGGCATCTGGAGTCCCTACTGATACGTAACAGGGTCAGGGTGTGTGTGTACATTGGCAGTGAACATTGCTGGGCTCATGCGTCGGTGACAGCATTGCGTATACAAACCTGACTGCTACTGGTGGGCCTAGGGGGCGGATATGGGGAATACACTGTTATTGTGCCAAACATGTGGACAGGCAGTATTGTAGTTGCCATGACGTGGCATATACACCACCTTTGTGCACACACAACGCTACAGACCACTACCACATGCAGTTTCATTCCCACCTGCCAATGTGCAGTGGTTCTGGACTGTACATGTGTCCTGCCTCCATGTCATGGATGGGCAACACTGTCCTGCATGGTCAGTGTCACACAAAACTTGCAACAGATGTGTGTGTCATGTGTCATAGGCCCATGCCAGATTGCACTATGATGACACCAGCAGCCTACAGCGACCATTGTTATCTATCCTGTGTGTATGGCACTTGTGCATTACAAAGCACTTCACCTTGTGGTCCTACATGTACAGTACATGGCACCCTCCCAACCTCTCTATGTGTTGCAAGGGACAAAAGTGATATACTGTTGACTACTCACTTCAGGGAACACAGAATCCCCAGTTGTGCCACAGCATCATTTCCACAGTGCCATCCATTGACTGACATCATGCCTGTGTGCTAGAACCTGACTTGGGGCTTTGAGGTGTGGAACATCACACCTCATGTTCCACAGGTCATGCCCAGTAGACACACACACCACCAGAGGTGTGGGTATCAGATGCCACAGTTGTGTTTACTCACTCATCGATGTGGCCATGGGCCCCTGCTACACTCCTCCACACAGTGTGGCAGCAACCATGTACTGCAGCTGCCAGGCTGTCATAAACATTTTGGACTGTATGATTTACCTTGTCCAGGATGTGTTGCTGCCCTTGTAGTGGGATGGTCCATTGACCTCCTGGCCTCCCCTTCCGCATGGGTGATGGGTTCACCACTGTCACAGTCACCTGTGGGTACACAAATATGGCACATGAGATGTGGTACATTGATGTGTGATTTGTTGTCAGCTATGTGTCATGCATACATGTTTCTCTAGTGTGAGACCTACCTTCCCATGGTGCTCTGCTGGTTCTCGTTGTCAAATAAGCAGCCACAGCCATCCCTGTCAGCTTGCAAAGAAGGGCTGGGTCACTCCTGGCCATATCCTGCCACTTTTGCTTGAGCTGTCTGAGTGTCCTCCTGACCCCAGACACTTTTTGCAGTTTATCGCCAATCCTGGCTGAAATCTTATCCCTCTCTGCCTGTGTATGCCTTTTGCTGCCAGGTGGCAGAAAATATATTGACCTTTGCTGGACATAGCTGATTAGTTGTGCTGTTTCAGCGGCACTAAAATTTGGGGCCCTTCCATTTAGAGTTGCCATTGTTCTGTCTGTTGACAGGCTTGACAGGATGGGGTAATGCAATGGTGTACACCACGCTTGTCTAGAGTGTCCAGGCCTCACCATTACCCACATTGGCAGCTGGCATGCAGTGTTGCATGTTTTTCTGTGTATGTATGCATGCTGCATGTTGACACTGGCTTCTATTGCATCTTTTTTTAATGCATGTGGCACTTTGTGGAATTTTTTAACACGTTAACACAGTTTGCTTGATATTTTTAATGCATGTTCAGGACCACATTGGTTTTTCTGCTGTATTGCACAGAGGGGGATACATGGGGAATGGCCTGACATTGGTGGGGGATGGATCATGCACTGCCAGGACGGTGCACAGCTGCACTGAGAGGGTGGTGCACAGGTGGAACTGGTTTCCATGGGGGGGGTGCTGGAGGCAGGAACAGTGACCGGGTTATAGGGGGTGACAGGTTGACAGTGCTGCCAGGGACAGAGGGTGAAATGATAGATGGGGCATGGTGTAGGGTGGTGGGTTAGTGTAGTATAGCTTTGGGGGGTGAGGAGAGGCCAGTGGCAGTGCCATGTAACTGCTGCCCAGCACAGGTGACATGCCCTTCTGGTCATGAATCTTCACCAACAGCAACATCCTGTCATGAACTACATGCACACTTACCATACTCACCTCAGTAGGTAATGTCCATGTGTGCATATGAGGTGTACTGCTCTGCACTGTGTATCCCCTGATGTTCTTGTGACTTCTACAGATGTCTCCATTGTCCACCCATGGCACCATACCAGCCATTGCCACAGATCTGGTCACAGTGCAACCATGTCTGGGGCACTACACCGGGCTAATGTCCATGTGTGCTGGCATGGAGAGTTCATGCATACACACATCTGGATATCCTCTGGTTTCAGTGGTTCTTTCTGGTTGTTAGGTACATCTGCTAGTGCCACCTAAGGGACAATGATGTCCCTCAGGAGAAGTTGCTTCTTATCAGGTCTGCTCACACCTGCTGGGCTGTGGCCACAATGCCGGCTGCTCTGTGTTGGTGGCCCAAGTCTGCTTGAACAGTGTGCTCCTCTGCATCCATGACACCACTATCTGTAGCCTCTGGTGGCAGTGGCACCCTGTCTCTGATAGCAGTATTGTGCGGGATGCAGAACACCACATATATATTGCAGGCCATCTCTGGGGAGCATTGCGGGGTACGACCAGATCAGTCCAGGCATCAGAATTGGGACTTTAGGAGCCGAAAGGTTCTCTGTCACAGTCCTTGTTGTAGTCAGTGCCTCATTATACTTTTCTTCAGCCACATTATGCATATGCCACACTGGGGTATCAACCACAGCAGTTGTGGATAGCTGCTGGTACCTGTGGGGTATTGGGGACAGTGGGTCAGTTTGCCATGGCATGCTGGCATGTGCCACCCCAGTAACCACCACAATAATGTTGCTAGCATGGTGCAATGCTGCATGTCACACTCTACACACCTTCCCCAACTATGGTCAGTACTAAATACACCGCACAGTCCACCTTGGTAACACATGTGGTCCTCCTTCATTTGGCCTACTGTGACAAATTCCAATGGGGACACCTGCCATACCCATTCATTGCCGGTCCTTCATCATGTGCAACTCATATTGTGCAGTTCACATCATTTGCCTCTCCACTGGGGACACTGTTTGCTGTGCTGGTCCCCCATTCATGCCCATGCTTGTCTGTTTTGCACCCATGTGGCCATGTGCTCTTCTCTCAGCCCACCTATCATGCAGTCTTGGGGTACAGTATCACCCACCTATCAGCCAGCCTCCTTCAATTTCTCCACTTTGGAATGCCTGATACAGGCCACTGTGCCTGAATATGTATGAATCATGGCAGGATCCAGGGTACTAGGCCATCATATCTAGTATACGACAGTGGTTATTACGCACCACCTGGATGTTCAGTGAGTAGTAGCCCTTGAGGTTGACATAGGCATACCCCTCTTCAGGTGGTACTTTGATAGCCCTCATGTGTACAATCAATTGCACCCAGTATGTTGGGAAACTCTGCCAGTGTGTAAAAGGGCGACTTGTCAGCCTGCTGCTGCTGCTGTGCCCCCCATGGGAAGCAGATGTACCTGTCACAGTGCTGCAGCAGGGTGTCCACGAACTGTCTCGGATACTGGAATACAGTGGACTGAAATATACCCACTATATCTCCACTTAGTGTTTGGAATGTCACAGTCCTGCGCTTACCTTTACATTTGCAGGTATTGCATGCCCCCTCTTGGTTGAATTATGCAGATTCTCATCCAACTACTGGCACAACATCTTAATTGCAGCCTTGTTCAGGTGGTACCATGATGTGCACTGCTCCTCCATGTGATCCTCATAAGATGTTCTCAAATGCATTACTTGGAGGGGCATATCACCTGACAGGCTGCTGCTGCTATGGTGGGCCATTCCTCTGCATCGTACCATCCCGATGCCTCTTACACCTCCACCACTGCCACCCTTCTGCTTCCAACATAATGCCCAGTAGGGCTGTTGGTGCTGGAATGATTGTCATGTTCCAGTTTCACACTCCTGGCTTGCACTGTGCTAGCTCTGGGGTGTCTGCCTAGCACTGTGCTGCTCCTCCGTTTATATGGATTAGTGTGCTTAGACCACTTTCCTCTTGGTTTAAGTTGTGGGGACTTAGATGGACACAAGTTCACTGTAGGAACCTTCCTGAATCCAAGAATATTGCAGCTTTTTCATGCTGTATCTTGCAGTGTGCCATGCCACATTTTTTTGATGCATCTCTGGACACAACCAACTTTCTCTCAGCTTCACTGCACATTGGTGCAGGGTGCATTTCTGAATCCCATTGGATGCACCTTTTGGTGCTTCTCGACACTGGTGTCATAATTTTGGAATGCAAGTCACATATGTCTGTGCTGGGGCTTTGAAAATCTGGCCCACTTAGTTTTCAAGGCATCATGAGCATTCAGTCTTTCTGCTGAATAATCACTAGACTCTGTCTAGTGCCAATCAACCACTTGCCCTCTTCAAACCCACTTTAAACTGGGTAAAGCTGTTTGCTAACCATGCTACTGACTTTATCCTTCATTTGTACTCCCCAAAACTGGAAGCCTGACTAAACAGAGCAACAGACAAAACACTAGAACTGCATGCTCAGATGACCAAACCAAGTAAAAAATCTCAGTAAAATACTTCTTACTAGCATAGGTGGCATAACTGTTGTAAATAAACAATAGCTTTGCAAAAAAAAAAAAAGAAAAGCAACAACCTCTCAGCAATCTCATAGCAACAAAATCACACCCCCACTGCTAATTTAAGTGGTTATCCCACATTAGATTATCACCTGACCATACCCCTATGTATGCCATACTGAGAAATTGCACTCCATAGAGGACTGTCATATCCAACAATCTGAACACAGGCACAAGTCAGGGCACATCCTTGGAGTAAGAACAAATGCAATTACATGGGTGGAAAAACACAAAATCAGAGCAAGAAGAAACAGCATTGCACAAACAATGTCTCTGTGAAATAAATACATTTTAGTTCATGTACATACACAAGGAGGTGCAAATCTGTTCACAATCCCAAGCCCCTGATACTGCAATTAGAGGTGTGCAAAAAAAAATTATGCCAGTGGAATTTCCATGAAAGTATCGGAAATTATTTTTACAACATTCGCGGAAATTCTGCCTTAAAATTGTGGAATACATGTACAAACTGCAGTTTAATGTATTAAACTATGGTAAAATAAATCCACAGAACTGATCACTGTCAGTGGTCAGTTCTGAGACTTTTCTTCTCACAGTTTAATACATTACCCACCCCACCCCCGCCGATCACCATCTGCTGTAGACTAAAATTCCCTGATGTCAAGTGGTCCACCCCCAAAGATTACTGGCCAGATGTAAAACTGAACACCCCCCCTGCTAATCATGGGGCTGATATAAAATACAGTTCCCTCCCTGGTGTCTAGTGGTCCCCCACACTCACCAGCCGTGGCCTGATGTATAACATAAATTCCCTGATGTCTAGTGGCCCTTCTGCCTGCCAGTTGAGGTCACAATGTAAGAATTCCTTGGTGTCTAGTTGCCCCCCACCCACTGATCATGGGTCCCATGTACAAATAAAACCTTCCTGTTGTCTAGTGGTCCCCCGACCTGCCGATCAGGGCACACAAAAAAGTCAACTCCATCCACATTATTCCATGGTGTTTAGTGGACCCCCCTCCCTCTAACCCCCTTTTTATGAAAAGTAATCCCTATTCCCTGGTGTCTAGCAGACCCTGACCCCACCCCAACAGTGGACCCCACCACACTATCCCCACCCTGAGCCCCAAGAGGGGCTAATATCACAGTCCTCTTTTTTCCATACAAGAAGCCCACTGAGCTGTCAATGAATGAACACTTGCTTGTACAAAGACACTAATTCATTGACAGCACGGTGGGCGTCAGCTCATGGAGGAGAGAGGAGGGCTATGGCAGTGGCCCACTCAGGGATGGGGTGGGGTGGGAGCAGTGTGGTGGGGGACTACCTGTTGGGTTGGGGGGTCCACTAGACACGAGGGAATGGGGATTACTTTTTTTACGGGGATCAGGGTAAGTAGGGAGATCCACTAGACACCAGGAAATTCTAACTTTTTTTTGTGTCATGATCAGTGGGTGTGGAAGACAACTAGACACCAGAATTTTTTTTTCCAATGGGACCAACTATCGGTGGATGGGGGAGCCACTAGATACCAGGGATTTCTTTTTTTTTACATTGGGCCATCAGTCGGTAGGTGGGGTGAGGACCACTAGACAACAGGGAGTTTTTTTTTAAATGGGACCCACGATCGGTGGGTGGGGGGACCACTAGAAACTAGGAAAGTTTTTTTAACATGGGACTCGCAATCAGGAGGGACCACTAGACAACAGGGATTATTTTTTACATTGACTCACAATCAGTGGGTGAGGGGGGGCTGGGACCACTAGACACCAAGGTGTTTTATTAGACGGGGGTCCAGCGATTGGCGGGGGAGCTGTATAATAATATGAAATAATACATTAAACCTCAGATGGAATAAATTCCACAGTTTATATGTATTATTCCACAGTTCAGTGAAAAAGCCAATGGAATCAGGCAAAAATCCACAGAAGATCCCGATCTTGCCAATGATGGAAGTTCAAAAAATTTCACAACATTTCTGAAATTTTGCAGATATTCTGTGAAAGCAGAATTCCAAACTTTCACCCACTTCTAGCTGCTGTCTACACAGGATCTTCGTCAGGATGGTGGAGTGCCATCACTTCAAAATGAAGGTGCATGCATACGCACTTGAGAAACAGGTAACAACTTACCCTGCTCAATGGAAATATTTTTCATTCTCCCTCAATGAATGGTATCCAAGCTGAACCTGACAGGAATAACTTTTAGGAGAAAAGTCAGGTATTAATATAAGTATTACAGATAAGATGAAACTTATTTTTGTACACTGATACCCTGTTCAGCAAAGTAGTCCTGTTACAAGCTTACATTATCCAATGCAACCTTTCTAGTGCTCAGGCATTCCTTACAAATAGGTAATCCTCCATCCATCCTAATAGCTGATGCACAATCATAAATTTAGGACTGATAGAGGTCAATCCTCCAGCCTAGATAACATTGTCCAGTTTACTTCATACATCCCTAGAGGGTGGTCACAATCACTGATCGCTCCCAAACCTCAGGTATTTTTACCACTTGCTTGTCTCTATATCAGATTTCTTTCTATTTTCCTTTAGCATGTTGATGCTTCAGTGCGGGACTAAAACTCTCTGTGCTTTCAGTTAACCCAATATTTACTATATTGTTTTGTTGCATGGAATTCAGTGACAAGGCCCTCTCTTACTCATATCTTGCTCCTTAAAGGAGCCAAGCCCACATCTACATCTGGGACGTGACCTTTATCCCCACCTAGAAGCTGTATCAAGAACTAAAATATCTTTTCTGGTGAGGACCCTCATGCCACATCCCCACCTAGGAGCTGCCTGAAGAGCTGAACCCTCCTGCAGTGTTCAATTCCAAGTCAGGCAGTGGCCACAATGATCCACAGACTCCACATGACTGGACTCTCCAGCAGCATCCTGCCCCATTTCAGAAGTGGCCAGAACTACACAAAGGTGGCTACCATATAATGGGTGCAACATTTTAAGAGAGAGAAAAAGCTTAAAAATGCTTTTTTGAAGAATGGGATGCAAGCAAAATATGGGCATCTTAAATAACAGGAACATAAATTGGATTGAGCACACATACTGCAGTCAACACTGCCACCGAAACAAAAAGAAAATATAGACTGGGGTTTGCATTCCACCCCACTAGCAAAGTGCTGGCAGTATAGCCTAGTGGTCAGAGTAATGAGCTGTGTGTGAGCTTGGTACATTCAGCAGATCTGGGTTCGAGTCCCACAACCTCCACTTGCAAAAGGTGACTCTGAACAAGTCACTTTTATTCTGTGTGACCAAGGGAGATTAGGTTGCCTTCCCTGGTAAGTACCCCCTCCCCAAGATTGCTGATGGTGACACCAGGGAGAAATCAGCAAATGGGACCTTAAGTCAATTTGTCAACTACCTGTCTTGGCTGCTTCATGTGCAGGGATATGCATCCATTTGGGTACAGGAGCTCCCATTTGTCTCACTGACCCTTTCTCCATTTTCCGTTGACCATAAATTACTTGTCCCCTTGCTTCCCATGTGAAATACAGTCGGCATCAAGCACCATGTTTAAGGCACCCTATCAGCACTACTGGCTGCATTCTCATGCTTCCTGTGAGATTTAGATGCCAGCAAATCACGGCCACCATGCTGAGGAGCAAATTGGAGTGCACACAGACACAGCTTGATCTTAGTTCTCAAGAGAGAGCAGTTGGCTTTCCTCCTTAGCCATGGGCACAGATCCAGTAGTCCCTTGCTGTTCACTTGTCCTAATATTTATTTATTAGATCATCAGTTCACAGACCTTTGAGTCATAGATTCATTTACAAAGGTACCTCATCAAGAGAGCAATATATCACAGCAAACAAAACAGTACAGTACATAACGCTTGGATTAAAACAGCAACCAGTGTTATAGGCATTGACTGATGGTACACACTTGGTAATAGGTAGATCACAGTAGTCATAATATAGGTACACAAGTACCACGTCAGGTAGCAACCAGAGATATTTTATTACATTAGTCAGCAGATGTTGCATGAGACCCCAGGTATATACAGCAAATGTAGACAGGGCAGACCCATACTAGGGGTGAAAGTAAGGGTCAGGTGGGGGATTATGAGCAGTTGCAGCAATGAGTGCTTGTCAGATGGCTTCTGAGGGAGACCTTGAAAGGACCAAGCTTAGTGTAGTCTGCTAAATTGGCTGGGAGGGAATTGAACCAGCAGGGAGCCCAATAGCAAAAGGATCTCTGGGCCATAGAGGTCCTTACCCGGGGGAAAATAAGGGATGTTTTGACAGTGCTGCGGGTGGAGACTGAGGGGGAGGCACGTTGCAGGGAGGTGGTGAGCCCAGGTGGGGGAGAGCCCTAGCAAGGTCTTTTTTACAAGAAGGCAGGTTTGGAAGCAGAGTCTTTCTTCAAGGATGAGCTAGTTGGTGGTGGTGTACAGAAGGCACATATGGGTGCACCTAGGGGCTCCCAGCATTAGCCTGCAGGCCTTGTTTACAGAGAGCTGGATTCTTGCAAGTGCAGTGTTGTCAGCTGTAGCATAGATGGGCAGCCCACAGTCGATTAGCAACAGGACAGAGGAGGTGATTGCCAATCTAAGGGCCTTTTGTGGTAGGCAGTCCCTATGGTGGTACAACAATCCAATCCTGACATTGGTGGCAGCAGAAAGGGCATTGATATGGGAATGGAAGGAGAGTGCCAAATCAAAGATAATGCCCAGATACTTGTAGGAGGAAACCCGCTCAATGGGGTTTAGTGTGCTAGGCAGTTTCACAAGAGGGGCACCACTGGCTTTGCTTTGGCGATGTGAGAAGAGCTTAGCTTTGGTCTTTTTTAGGTTCAGGACTAGCCTTCGTGATGTGAACCAATGCTGAGCTCTATCAAAAGCTTGTTTGAGGGTGGCCTGTAGTGTGTTGGGGTTAGGGTCAGCCGTGAAGAGCACAGCGGCATCCATGTAGAGGAAGATCTTACTTGGGCAAGCCAAGGTGAGGGAGTTGAGGTAGAGATTGAAGAGGAGAGGGCCTAAAATGAAGCTCTGCTGAACCCCCGAGTAGACAGGTTGTGTGTCTGATAGGGTGCTATTGATTTTTACACACTGAGTTCTGGCAGAGAGGTGGCTGGTGAACATGCAAGGGGGCTGTGGGAGAAACCAAGGCATCTGAGGAAGTCAAGCAGGAGAGGATGGCAAACTGTGTCAAAGGCCTTGGAGAGGTCAATGAACATGGCACCGGCAGGACTTCCAGCATCAAGATCAGAGTGCAGGAAGTTGGAGAATTCAAGTAGTGTGGTTGTGGTGCTGTGACCTGCATGAAAGCCATGCAGTTCAGGGCACATAATATTGTGCATGGCCAGGTATTCAGCAAGCTGGTTGGCAACTACTTTTTCAAGGGCCTTAGAGAGTCGGTGAAGGATGGAGATAGGTCGATAGTTACCCGAGGTCGCTTGATCACTGTTCTTTAGGATGGGAGTGATGATGGCAGTTTTCCATGTGCTGGGGAACTGCCCCAGGCACAGAAAGCAGTTGAGCAGCTCGGTAAGTGGGACCAGGATAGCATCCAATGTCAGACAAAATAACCTAGTGTCCAGTAGGTCAGTGCCAGGGTTGTTACTACTAATGACTTGTTGCAGAAGGGGTCTAGCCTCCAATGGGGAGATGGAACATAGGTAGAAAGGATGTCTCTGGAGAGTGGACAGGGGTGCTACTGGGATGGGGTCAAAGAAGTTACAGGGCAGGACTGAACTCAGGTCTGAGAAAGTGTGGTTTAGGCAGTCTGCAATGCCAAGGGGTTCAGAGCAGACAGTTCCATTAAAGGAGGGTTGAGGGGGAGTGGGAAGTGGGATTTCCCATTCAGCTCCTTTACATTATCCTAAAAGTTTCTAGCCGATCCCCAAGAGGAGACAAGAGTGAATTGGTAGTACTGGGCTTTGGCCTGTCAAATGGCCCAAATACACTTATTGCACTCAGTGTTGTATGCTTGCCTTTCAGCTGGCTTGCCAGATTCCATGGCAATGTGCCATAGGTTGTCTCTCATTTTAAGTTTGTGAAGGAGAGAGGGGGTAACCCAGGGCATGTTTTGCTTTTTGGTGTGATTTCTAATGAAGGGGGCATAACAGTCACAGGCAATGTTAAAAGTGCAAGTGAAAAAATCCAATGCCTCATCTATGGATGGTGCAAGCCTGATTGGGGACCAGTTTAAGGTGACACTGGCGCCTGGGAGTAGGCGACATCACAGGGTGGTTTGTGGTGCAGGTTTACTGTTGGCAGTGGACCAAGAGAATAAGACCGGGGAGTGGTCACTAAGTGAGTTGGGAAGTACACTGATATCAAGCCACCTCTGAAGGCGGTTGGTAACGGTGACATCCAGGAGGGTGCTGGAGCCAGTAGAGAGGTTGAATCTAGTTGGGGTGGGGACAAGCTGGGACATGTCAAAGGTGGCAAAGATATCTCTGGTTTGGGATGCCGTGACAGAGAGCCAGTTGATATTCAGATCACCAACAATTATCTGGGCCATTTTGGGCAGTAGGCCAGAGAGGTAGTCAGCAAGCACCTGAATGACTAGGTCTTGCTTTCTGGGGGGAATATAGGCAATGGTGAGAAAGAGTGGGCCCTTACCAGGGTTGGGGGAGATTTTTAGTGGGTGGGCTTGTGCCCTGTTCTCAAGCTTGGGTGGTGGAAGTGCATGTCCAAGGAGGGAGTCACACATATAGACAGCACAACCACCTCCACGCTTACCCTCCCAATCTTCCCTGAAAAAGGTATAACCAGGGAGGAAGACGAAGGAGTCAGGGGTTGATTTGGATAACCAGGTTTCAATGAGTGTGACAATGTCCAGTTGGTGCTGAGTAACCCAGCATTGGAATGCAGCAGCCTTCTTAAGGATGCTGCAAATATTCATAGAAGCTATCTGGAGTCCTTGAGCCTGGGCAGGCTTGTTCATAAAGTTTGTCACGGGGCCAGGGTTTGGATGAATGCTACCTGATAGAAGCAACAGGAGGGTGATTAGACGCACCAAAATGTGGTAGTGATTGTGGCATCTCCCCTTGTGACTGGACAAGGTGCCGGGTGCTGGGGTGCAAGAGGTGGGTAGAGTATGAAGGGTGGGAAAGGCATTGAGGAGAAGAGACCAAGGTATGAGTGGGAAGTAAGAGACTGCAGGGGTGGAAGTGTGGGGGGGTACTGAGGGGGGAGGTGATCGAGCATTGGGAGGGTCTGGTAGAGGTGTTGCAGATAAGGGGGGGATAATAAACAAAAGAGCATATCAATTTATGTACCAAGGGCTTTGTTCCCTGCCCTATACATTTTGGGTGGCTAATGCTCCCCAAAAATGTAAACTTCTCACCACATGGGCAGTCTCACAAGAAAGGCCTCCATCTTATCTGACGCCTCATTTCCTGGCATTCACATGGGAATGGTAGCCATATTGCTGCAGGGACAACAACTTTTCATTAGACACATGCTCAGTCTCATGGGAGAGTCAACTATCTTAGGTTTTGTACTCCTGATCCCATTGGAACAGCCCCAGGTTAGTACAGTTCCCATTTATAGATTATATATAAATACCTATACATGAGCAGCCATCTTGAGAAGGTCCTTGCAGGGGTGTCCTCCAGGCAACCATGTTGATTGCCCCTATTTAATTCTGTGGCACAGAATAGCAGTGGTAGTCACCCCTATGGCACTGGTATTGCATAGGGGAGGCTATAGGCACAGTCAGCTCAGTCCAGGAGAATGAATTACATTACATTACTGTGACAGGCAGTATAGCCTAGAGGTTTGAGTATGAGCCGTGCACTACCTGGACAGAGACCCCAGCTCTGAATTTGATTACCACAACTTTGCTTGCAGGTTATCAAAATGCTATATATAAATAAATAAATACATACCAGGTGACTCTGAATGACTTGTTTAGCTCCCAGAGCTCCTGGGTGACCTTGAACGCAAAGGCACTCAGACCAGAAGGCCCTACCCAGTAACAGAGTGAAGATTCTCATACAAGACCCCCAGCAAGATGGTGGCTGCATTGCGACAGTGGCCATCTTGGGAAGGTCAGTAACACCCATCTCCTTCACAGAGGTTGTATCCAGGGGATGGCTATCTCTGGTACACATAATATGGGGACTAGCATTTGGCAGTGTCCAAACTGGGAGAGGTCTTTCAACCCATCGTTAAAGGGGAAATATCCTTGAGGCTCTCAAACCTGCCACGTATGCCCATTGGCCCACCACAAAATGTATTACTGTTAGCACCAGACTGCCTGGTTATGGATCAAGCACCTAGACAAGGCACAGCACATGTAGAATATCTGGTACATTTGGTGCCTCACAAGGAACTAGCACAATCCAGACACTGTATGGAAGCAGACCTGCAACTCCAGAAGGAGAAGCTGAGCAAATGCCTGGCAGTTCCATGGTCTTTCATTTGCCAAGGGTCAGGCTCCAACTTCATTTGTCCAACCTTCCCCCATGAATGGCTGGGCAACAGTCATATCCCTGCTTTGTCCATCTGCCTGGATCTTGTCACCAGATGGCTGGAAAAGCATCAGGTTCCACACACGGTGGACCTCCTGACATACAGGTGTTATATATGTGGATCAAGGCTGTCAGATCAGCGATGCAGAGGTCTTAATTCATGGCTACCAGTGGAGACCTTGCATCTGTGGCTTGGAACTAGGACTTTGGTAGATAGTCCACATACCATCAGTCAGACCTGACTTTCAGACTGCCAGGTTGGACCTCTGGTACCTAGACAAAGTACAGTATGTGCAGAAGATTTGGTCCATTCAGCACCTTAAACGGACAAACTCCCACATTACAGCTGCTCACTTTCCACCCCCAACACCCCACCACCTGGCACATGAACAACTAATAGAGAAGATAGGTACATCTGTTCAAGTATGAGCATTCACAGGGGATATCCATCCTGCTCCTACAGCTCTACAGCCAGCTGTAGTGACATGGGCTAGGAGACCCACAGAACCAGCTAATTTCACTTCTGGTCATGTACATCGTTAGGCTGCAGACCCAATAGGGGTACACAGAGGCATCCCACAGCATGGCATATGCCATAGGTATCACATCCCCCCCACACTCATAGGGTAGCCACGAGCCTAAGGGGACCAGAACGTCAAACAGACTGGGCTGCCAGACCTACAGTACAGTTTTTTTTACAGGTAATTGGAGTTCTTGACAAGGAAATTCTTTGCAAACACTGGCATTGGTTATATGAGAAACCAGAGCAATTCAGCTTCCATAGGAAATAACGAACTTTACATGAAAATGCAGGGATACCTCCCTGGAGTTACAAGAAAAATGCCAATTTAATTGGAGAACTGAGCATGGGAGTATCACTCCTGTATAGCCTCTATCTTCAGATACGCTCAATAGCTGCCATTGTTTGAACTCTAACATTCATAAAAGACAGGGACTTGGTCTTTAATCTGGCTGAAGTACAGCAGAATTCTGTCTGACTACAAAAGGCCATGAGGTTAGTAAGCATGACCTGGAATGAATGCTCAGATACTCATCTTACTAGAAGACCCAGAACCTGCAGAGCACAGTGCGCCGCCTACCAGCAGGAACCCTTGCTCAGCACTTGGAGCTATAGGACAGTATTCGGGGGACTGCCATTCCCTACACACTACCTTAGCCAATTTACAAATTTGGAAGCTGTCCCATTGATGTTTTCTGAGTATAGCCATGGGAAAAGGGGCAAGACTTGTCATATGCATGGGCTGGGCAACTGTAGCATTGTATTAGGGCACCTGTGGGATACTCCTATGCAATCTGACACCACAACCACAAGTAGAAAATCATTGAGATGCTGTCAGTGGCTATCTCACTGGAGTGATCAAGAGGCTGGAGACAACATCTAATTGTGGGTGCTCATTCTTACAAATACAGGCCCATTGGTATATTCTGTTGCAAGTATAATATCAAGGTGGTGGTGTCACACGTATTATCATGGGACCTCAGACAATCGGGGATCCTCAGTCTGTTCTAGGGCCAACAATGGCCACTAGTTCCATGGCCAGCCTGCATCAAAGCCAGGAGACAATGCCCTACTCAGCAATACATACACACCTCTACAGTCAGATCACCCAACTGGACAAAGAAATTACCTCAAGCAACACAGGGGGTCACCAATGTTACACCTCACCAAGCATGCGCATACTACCATCTACTCCAGTACTCAGAATTAAGCACTGGGGACACTCTGTCAACCCTGCTAGAGATCCCATGGAAAAGCACAGTGGTGGCCCTCATCCCACTCCACTTCCATGGGGATAACACTAGTCACTCGTGGTTGACCATACACAGATACACTCTGCGGGTCCATCCACCAGAAGCCATGGCCCATGACTTCCTGGAGTCTCTACTGCCACATCTCCCAGCAGCATCACTGGTACTTCACTTGAGCCCAAAATTCTTAACTTGATGGTGTAAATGCAGCAAATAGACTGAATGCTGAATGGTGAAGCTCACTGAGGAGGAGTAGCTTTCTGGAGGGGTGGATCATCTTTTATGATTGACAGACACTCAATTCGTAAGATTTTCACAGACACCGACAGTGTTTTCTGTGAGTGGGGTACATCAAAGGCATGTTACCCTAGGTGGCAGGATGTCCCAGTATCTGGATTTCCTCAATGATGTCACAGACAGAGGGATATCCTAATCATCTGAGAGCCTAAGCTTTCTTATTTCCACATGGCCATGCTCCCTTCCAGGGCTGAGCCATTGGTTTCCCACCTAGATTGATCCAACTACTGAGGGCAATACAGGTTATGCTTCCCAATTTCAGAGACACTTGTTCATTCCTGTCACTTCATCTATGTAGGCTCTCCTGCAGGATGTTTTTTTCCTAAACAGCTTGTGGCTCATCCAGCAAGTTCACGAGTTTGAAGCACTGTTGTGCTGGAGTATGTTCCTCACATTCCATACTAATGGGTTTCCTCAGGACAGTCCCATCCTTTGGTCCAAAGAGAAAATTGCCATTTCATGGAAAACATTAATTTTCTCCTGCCCATTTAGCTGTAAAAACAAGATCACCCAGATGCAGACCATCATTCTCTTGAAAAGGCATCTCAGCCTGAGCAATATTTGATCACGTCCAAAGGTTACATACATCAGAAAGGCTGCTTGTTTCCAGAAGGAAAGTTGGACAGCTTGCTTCAGCAGCAATTGTAGCCACAGTGCTACAGGCAACTATTACAGCAGCTTGCGAGGTCACATGCCTACATACCTATCAGAAATTACAGCACATTCCACTGGGGCAATGTCAGCCTCTCGTGCAGAGCAAGGGGGACTGTCTGCCCAGGATATTGGTACAGTGGCTATGTGGTCCTCAGTTCATACCCATATTGAACACTGTAGATTGGATGTTGTCTCAGTCGACAGAGCTACGTTAGGAAGAGCAGTGCTTCAGGCAGGGTCAGGTTCCTTATGATATTCAGTTTGTCTTTCCACCCAGGTTTTTCCCTGGTACTGCTATGAAAGTCCCATTTGTGAAGAATGTCTGAGCACTAGAAAGGTTGCAGGAGATAATGGTGTTTACTCACCTTATAAAGGTGATTATACCTGCAACCTTTGTAGTGCTCAGAGTCCCTCCCAATTATGGATAAACTAGGAACCCTGCAGCCAGAATCATTTGGGTGTTCTGTTCCAGATTCTCTTCCTGAAGAGTCTTTCCAAGCTAGATTTCCCTGAGACAGGGTTATGCTTTACATTTGGGTTGTCTATGATTGACAGTGTCATATAGCTGGTCACTATGAGATGAAACATATCTTCACACTATTAACTTTTCATATTACTTTAGCATGAAGCTTTCCATATACAGTAGCTAATCACTTGTTAAGACATATATATCTACACAAGGACATATTTTCATATGGCTCATATCTGTTGTATGGCAAATTATGCTTTCTTTTAGTAAATAACCTTTGCAATGAAATATCTGCTAGCTGGTCATTTTTGTTATGTCTGTGTTCCTGCGTGCATTTGTTATGTTTATTTTGTTTTTATGCTAGGGAAGTATCTCACTGGACAATGTTATCTGGGCTGGAGGCTTGGCCTCTGGCAGTCCAAAATTTATGATCCTGCATCAGCCAAATAGAGGGATGGAGGATAACCCATCTGTGAGGAATATCTGAGCACTATAAAGATTGCAGGTATAATCACCTTTACCAGTTGAGCAAATACCAGTTACAGATAGCTAAAATAGTTGTACATAAAATTTGAAACAAATCCATGTTTGCGTAATTATCAAAAATTCTTATAAATAATTATACAATTACAGAAGCTGACATACAAACATTATGTTTGCCCTAATTTCCTTGACATAAAACCCAGTCATCAGCCATTGTTTTGCATACAATTTAAGCTATGAAAACAGTGGGACCTATTGACTAGAAGACAAATATACATGCAGGCATTAAACACAGATACTAATTTTAGTGCAGCTAAAGAACAGGCACATTGGCAGCAATGCCCAAATACAAAGGCACTTCAAGCTTAGTCAGAGGGTCCTATGAGGAAGTGATGAAGCTCTTGTTAGAGAAAAGTGGCAGGTTGTTAAGACGCTATTGCTCTCCGCTTCATGACTATCTTTGTGAAGCAGCCCACATGCATTTTTTGCCTCTGCTAACTCACTGTGCTAGCATTTCAAAGCACTAAATCCATTACTAGTTGTGGGCCACTGTGCTTCTTCAGATTTTCCTGAAAAGGAATATTCTCAAAGTAGCATAACATGTCAGCAGGAAACTAGTTGCTTGAACTGAGAGACACAAAACAATATTACCTTCTTACCATTTCACAATTGAAGCTCTTTTTTTTATCCCAATGTATTTTTTCACAACTCTACAATACCATCATTAGATCCTGAAACTGAAATATTGCACTTATAAAGTATGTAGGTCAAGGAATAATTGGATGAAGCAGTCGAAATACTGTTATTACTGAAGGTGTTAGGTAAAGAGATATTGGAGCATAACATTTGGTTGACTCTAACGGGTTGTTGTGGGTTATTTTTCATTTCTCAATTACAGTGCTGTATGTAGCACTAAACCTTGTTGACATATTATCTACTTAATATATTTTTCTGTATAGTAATAGTCTCAATTTGTCTCTCTGATTATTTGTTCTTTATACTGTGTTGTGGGACTAATTATAAACATTTAATTCCAAGCTTATCACTGTCTCATTTTGGTTATGTTCTGCTGTTAATACATGCAGTGCCAAACCAGGTTTTTCTTTTTTATACACTATTTTAGTATTGGGCTTATTTACTATTATGCTGAGGAATTTTATCATCTTCCCAATGTGCTTAAAATTACGTTCATAGCTAAAATAATATATATTCCAGAAATAGGGGAGTTTGGCCCTGGCTATTTGAGATTTGGAATCTGTTAATAGAAGCAGACAAATGCAGGTTGTT
The DNA here is from genome assembly GCA_016271365.2 of Neoceratodus forsteri. Classification (NCBI taxonomy): domain Eukaryota; kingdom Metazoa; phylum Chordata; order Ceratodontiformes; family Ceratodontidae; genus Neoceratodus; species Neoceratodus forsteri. Next base: position 86,104,600 of record CM057453.1, read on the forward strand.
TGCTTTGCTCAGCTATCATAGGTATCATATGTGTATCAAGCATGTCAGTGACTCAGTCTGTTGCATGCTTGCCTCTGAAACTGCAAGGTAAGATGCTCCAGGGATCTAGACCCACATCCTCAAGGAATTTGAACAAATACCAGATGCTGGCATTCTTCTGCACTATGGTGTGCTGAACTCTTGAGGTGTCATCCTTCAGAAGAGATGCAAAACCTAGGTCCATTCTGCCTGTCTTTGGTGGCTGCCATTTATTGTAAGAGATGGATGAATATGGGCTGTCCTCTATTGTAAGAGTAGGGTGGATATACAGATAGATAGATAGATGAAAAGATAGATATCCCTTATTTTCACTGTCGATTTCATCTTGCAGTATTCACACATTAAGCTACACCACAAAACTTACCTGAGAGCGAAAACTGAGTTATTTGTATTGCTAGCACAATCAGTATACTGCCAGTAAAGAGATGTTAAAAACAAAGATGGGACCCCTATGGCCAGTATGATGTGGGTCTGCTTCAAAATGGTGTGCTGCTAGAACTCCTTCTTCCCCCTTCAAACAGTGCAAACGTTTATATCTATTTTGTGTGTTTACTTTTGGTCTCTGCTGTTGTTTTGTGGCAACCTGGAACTTGTGGTGCAATGCTGACAGGAGGAAGTGTGCAACTGTGTTGACTGAGTTACTGATACACATAACATTGTGAGGACTGGGAGATAAAGTGTGCAGGCAGGCAACATGGAGATTGGTGATAGCAATGTTAGTGATCACTGATATTAAGAGTTTTTGTTTAAAGGTTCCTAATATTGGGGTCTATTCAAGAACATGCAAATTGCTTATACAGTATGCTGTATATCTGAGGTGCATAGGCAACCCTAAATTAGAATACCATGCTGTGGGATTCCAGCAGACACCTGGAGAAATTCACTGCCAGTGGATGAGGCCAGTGCCCACTCAGTCCCCCAACTGCCTGCACAACTATGTGCATGGGCAGTCCAGGAGCATACCAGGGGCATGCCCACACTCCATGCCAAGTACAATAATGCAGATTGCTGCATTGGGGGGCATGAATTACATGAGGGTGGATTCTGCCATAACTGCCATGCGCCCCCCCCCAATGGAAACCCGCCAGCAGCAGGATATTGGGAGCCATCTCCACAGTGCTGTCCCAGCCCACTAGGCAGAATGGGAGGGTTGGGGGTAGCCAGTTGGGCACACGCCCATGAAGGTGGAAAAGTTGGGTCTCACAGTTTCCAAGCATCACCTGCACAGTTGCAACAGGGCCTCCACTGAGGGACACAGGACAGGCATCCCATTGGATGCCTGCCTGTGCCCTGTGATCTGCCCTCATGCAGCTGCACTCCAACCCCATGCAACTGTGTGCCAGAGGGTAGGGCCACAGACAGGTGTCTGCAGGTGCTCACAGTTGTGAATACTGAACAAACTGCACCTGTCCAGGGCAGCACAGCTACACTGGTGTTATATGCACATATTGCACATACAACCCACAAGTTTGATGAATAGGCCTCATTGTGAGATCAAGAACGGATGATAGGGAAAGACTGGGCAGGTACTGAGTAGGACTGTGTGAAGTTAAACTTCTGCTGGTGGAATTTTGGCAAAAGTTGGAATTTTGCTTTTGCAAAATTTAGTAATGCACTTTGGCAACTTTCACAGAAATTCTGACTTATAATGGTGGTGCAAATGTATGAATTGCAGATTATTGTATTAAACTGTGGGAAAAATCCATAGAATTGATCACAGTCAGTGGTCAGTTCTGTAGAATTTCTTTCTGCAATTTAATACATTTATCCACAATTCATACATTCGTTCCTCAGTTCAGTGAGTTACTGCACTGCAGAATGAATGTATGAATTGGGGATTAATTCATTTTATAGCAATGCAGAAAAAAATCTAAGCAATCTGATTGGCCAATGATATAAACTCTACCCTGTATTAATCTTTAATTGAAATGCAAGTAGAGCCTTATCAATAAAAAAATAATTCATCAACCAGCCCTGTGGAGCATAGTCCATCATGGAATGCTGGAATTCTGTGATTCAAGTTTGCAGCAGCAGCATTCCATGGCAGTTTTTTGCAGCTGCCATGCCTTTTTCCAGTGGCCGCTCATTCCTTAGTGCTGTGTGCTTGATGCTTGCAAAAAGAGAACACGTCACTGATTTGTCACCGAAAAAGTGCTCGACTATAAAAAAGTGAGAACTCCTGACATCTCTTGGATAGTAGTACTGCTCATTAGAATGAGCACCACCCAAATTAGAATGAGTGCCCTTGTCATGGTAACTGGGAACGATAGCAATAAGGAGTCAGGAAACAGGAATGTTTTCTGAGATTGATCCATTTACTACTCACTTCAATGCGTGGGAATAGTGTGGTGCTTATGTGAACTTTGTACTTGGTTTGAGTTTGTGTGAACTTTGAAATTATTTATTAATTTAAATTCTGTGGAAACAACCTTCGAGCAAGGTGCTCTTTTACAAAGGGTCCTCGTCATGAGAAAAAACAGACATGATGTACAACAGAAAATACAGATCACAACTAAACAAGTCAGCACAATCAATTTAAACAGAAAAGAAAGCTTTGTAAACATCATTAATTGAGTGATAGGGGAGTGTACACATTTATTTCATTGATGTTTTGTGGGGGTAAGATAAGCTATGGTACACGGAGTAGCAAAAGAGAAGCAAGAGGACAGGGGCTGCCCAACCTGGGCATTGTCAGCTTATGATTGGCCAGGGTAGAGTAAAGGATTGAAATTAAAGGTGGACCTGAGAAGGCAGGTTCAGGGATACAACTAGATGTGGGTGGAGAGAAAGGGGAGACAATTGGAAGGGGTGGGTAAACTACTGCAGGCCAGTAAGGGGGATTCACATGCCAGGGCCAGTGAGGGAGGTGGCTGGTTGGAACTAGAGGTAAGTTGTTGGGTGAAAGGGGAGTTAGCTGAGAAAGGTAAAGTGCTTTGCATGGGCCAGGTAAGATAGGGATGAGGAACCAAAATGGAGTGGGCCCAGAAAAAGTCTTAGTTGGGCAGGGTGTGGGCTAGAAGTCTGAGGGCAGTAGGGTGCTAGAAAGAAAGTGCAAATACCAAAGGAGGGTAATTGTAGGGAGCACAGGAGAAGCAAGCAGAGTTTCCATTTGAAATCATGGAAAAATATTAAGTCTCAATGTGAAAAAAACTGAGAGTCAAGTTCTTTTCCAGTGGTTGCAAGTATTGGATTTGACTAGGTATTGTTTCAGTTCCATCTTCCGTCAGTTCTGAATTTATGACTTGGTTTGGCCTTTCTCATTCCCACCCTCAGTAAAGAAGCCTTGTAGCTTAGCAGGAATGTAGGCTTTACACTAAGGGTGAGAAGAGTGCTGGAGAAAGTGGAGGTGTGGAGGATGGTGGGTTTTGAAAAACGATCTAAGCATAGAATTGAGGAGTAGGTAGGTTTAAATAGAGCTGGTGGGCAGAGCTATTTCCTCACATTGAACCACAGGCAAAGCCCTCCAATTATAATGCTTCTAGATGGTGCAGCAGCATATTAGTTTCTGATAGATCACTGAAAACATCCCTTTTCCACAGGCTCCTAATTGCTGTCACTCCAGGTGCACTCTCTACTACAATGACAATGACTCGTGCTAATTCGTGTGGCACCTGTTGTTATGATAGCACAAGCTATGAGGTGACAGGAGTTCTCCCATTTTTTAAAGTCAATGTGCATATTCTGAAAAAAAAAAGCAGGGTTTATCCTTTTAACAGTTCAATGTCAACTCTGAAACTTTGCATGACTCGATGAGCTGTTCCTGTCTATAACAGGTGCGGCAGCCATCAGATACAGTTAATAGTGTTGATTGCACCAAAGTGTCTGACAGCACTAAGGAGGACTTGTTCAAGTCCTTCAAGTTATTGATTCTGCTTCCACATAAGCTACCACACCTAAACCATTCCCCAGGACACATGCGGGGGGGGGGTGCATTTTACCATCTCTCACTTAATCCCTGTGCAGGACACTGCCTGCTGTGATCACTCTTTCCTCTTGCTGCGATTGTTCCTTCTCCCCTGCTGCAGCAGTCCAAAAAGTTAGAAATAACAGGGAAAGCAGGGAAACTATATGGCAGAAATGACAACTTGCTTCTGTGCAGAGTGATTCCATGTAAGATACCACACATAAACCATTCCCCAGGACACATGCGGAGGGGCATTTTACCATCTCTCGTTTAATCCCTGTGCAGGACACTGCCTGCTGTGATCACTCTTTCCTCTTGCTGGGATTGTTCCTTCTCCCCTGCAGCAGCAGCTCAAAAAGTTAGAAATAACAGGGAAAGCAGGAAAACTACATGGCAGAAATGACAACTTGCTTCAGTGCAGAGTGATTCCACGTAAGATACCACACACAAACCATTCCCCAGGATACGTGGGGGATCATTTTACAGTCCCTCTCTGAATCCCTTTACAGGACACTGCCTCCTGTGATCAATCTCTCTTCTTGCTGTGATTGTTCTCACTCCCCTGCTGAAGCCAAAAAAGTTAGAAATAATAGTGAGAGCAGGGAAACTATATGAGAGAAGGGACAGTTTGCTTCTGGGCAGAGTGATTCCACATAAGCTACTGCACAAAAAACATTCCCCAGCAGGGCCAGATTAAAAGGGAGACAAATGGTGCAAATAATCTGGACCCATGACATGAAAGGCCCCACCACAAAACCACCTTCAAACAGAAGCATGAAATGGCAGAAAAAAAGAAATTAATAGACAAGTCAGAATGACACAGAGCACCATCTTCTTGCCCCACCCTGAGAGCAGAACAGTTTCAATAAAGGGAGATTTTTCAGCAAATTTATGACTAGCAGAGGCTTAATACCTCTCAGGATGGCTTTGTTAGAGTAATTATTTGTTGCCCCATCAGGAAAGAGTAACCCTTTGGTATTTATTCTACTCACTTACTTTCTGTTGGCTGACTTCCGCACTCCCGTTTGTCTGCCAACTCTTTCCAATTCAGCACGTCCTATTTAGCACAGGACTCAGCCTTCTTGGAGCACTCACAAGTCAAACCCTCCTTGACCATTAGCTGTTGACTGTGCTTTACAGTGCCATGTGAGTGTTTCCACTCTGAACACTGGCATGACTGCTACCTTTCGTTACAATTACTGAAAGTACCTACAGCCTGACTGTCTCATTGAATGTATTTCTGTATACTTTTTGGTACAGCCTGCAGCAATGCCTTAACTTGATTGATACCAATACAGCCTTTGGTCCCTTCGCAGACAGGGAATGGCTAGGACAGTTGTGATGCCTATCACCTAGTTTAAGCTGTGGCTGCAAACATCATGATTTGAATTCATTGGGTGGTGGGGGGTATCCTGTACTTAAACTCATTCAGAGCACAGGTTTATTGCTGCTCTGTAAATCTCCCTTATCCCCATCACAGGAGGATACTCATCTAAGCTGTAGCCAGCTCGAAAGCACAAATTATCTTTCCCACAGCACACTTCCTCTGTATCAGTTTTCTCCACACTTTAGTCAGTGGTAGCCTTGTTTGCCTGCTTGATCCCTTCACCACTTTGCTACACATTTTCTATTATCTCTTAAACTCAGGAGAAGGACAGCTCCCTTCCACATGCCTACTTCTGGTATTCAGACTGACAACAAACCAGCCAAGACACATGGTGGGGGGGTCATTTTATGGTATCTCGCTGAATCTCTGTACAGGATACTGCCTGCTGTGATAACTCTCTCCTCTTACTGTGATCATACCTTATCCCCTGCCAAAGCCAAAAAAGTTAGAAATAAAAGTGAGAACAAGGAAACTGTATGGCACAAGGGACAGTCTGCATCTTTGCAGAGTGATTTCACATAAACCATTCACCAAGATACACTGGGGGGGAGGGTTCATTTTACAGTCTATAACTGAATCCCTGTACAAGAGACTGCCTGCTGCATTCACGGTCTTCTGTTGTTTTGATTGTTCCCCTCTCCCCAGCTGCAGACAAAAAAGTTTGAAGTAACAGTGACAGAAGGGTAACTATGTGGCAGAAGGGACAGTTTGCTTCTGTGCACAGTGATTACAAGTTCTTCTTATTTTATCTGTTTGAGAGATGATCTGTTATCAGCTCCAGAGAACATATGATAATGGAGGCTCAAAATTCAACAAACAAAATCTTAACTAGGATAAGATTTGAAGAACCTGAAACCATAGAATGCTCAGTGAACACACAGTGGAAGGATTATTGAATAAAAAATCGTGTATAGTAGAGATCAATAAAATAAAAAAAAATTATGTATTTTTTCACATTGCTATAAAAGCAGAAAGGACAAACAAGAATGTCAAATGAAAACCAGCACTCTAGGCTTTGGTGGAATTATATACATCTTAAATTTTGTTTTTGTGAAAATATGTGCAAGTAGCAAATTAATTTATAAATTTAGGTTCTGATACCAACAAACAAACAGTCCAGTGTTTCGAGGTGCTATACCTCTTCATAAGGAGTGTGGCCAAACAAACTACCCCTTGTGCTTTTATATTTAAAAACAGGTGTTTCTCAAGCAAATTCATTCATTTCATTAATTAAAATCACCATAGAAACATTCATTTAAGAATCTATTCTTTTATCACTGCCTTTTGTATTCATTATTTCATGGCTGTCAGCTCCAAATAAATCTGATACACTTTTACCTTGGCTTTAAATAATGGGGTACTCTCCATTTTAACAAATCAGATTTGCTAACAGTAATAAATATTTTCATGCAGAGCTTAAAGTGTCCAGTGCTTTAAATTTCAAAAGTGCAGCTCTAATGTAAACATATTATAGTGAATAGAAATGTGTATGTGTGTGTGGGGGGGGGAGGGGACGATATCATTTTTAAACAAATATTTTTATATTCATAAACATCTAAAACTCATGACATTTACTATTTTCAATAAATAAACACTTGTAACTTGAAAATCAGTCAAATACATTTTTTGTTCCCAAATCTAATCAAGTTTAATTATTTTATTGATTTATTTGTGTCTTTGATAACTGGGTGGGTGCACCGATCCAAATAGACCATTTTCAGGCACGACCTAGTCAATAGCTTGGCACAATGAGTAAAGCAAATACAGGCAACATGACAATATTTTACAGGCATCAACAATTTGGTAAAAGAAGCTCAGTACATAATGGCTATACATGAAATGGATTGCAGTAGGGTACACAGTGCATAGTATATAATGGTCATACATAAAATGGATTGTAGTAGGGTACACAGTGCATAGTATATAATGGCCATAAATAAACTGGATTGCAGTAGGGTACACAATGCATAGTATATAATGGCCATACATAAAATGGATTGCAGTAGGGTACACAGTGCATATTACATAATGGTCATATATAAAATGGATTGTAGTAGGGTACACAGCACATAGTATATAATGGTCAGACATAAAATGGATTGTAGTAGGGTGCACAGTGCATAGTATATAATGGTCATACATGAAATGGACTGCAGTAAGGTATACAGTGTAGTAGACAGGTCAATGCACAATTATGATTCACAAAACATCAGGAGGGATAGTTAAGCAATCAATGTAAAATTAATGCTATTGCATAAGCAGGAAGGGGGAGAGCACAGAGCCAACTGGGTTGATGATGCCTCCAGAAGTGGTAGGAGGCCACATCTGGGAAGAAGGATATAGAGGTAGGGCATGGCACACATTAGTCAGGTTGGCAAGAGTATTTGGCTGTATACTGTTAACTAATTTTGCTAATTAACTATATATTGTATAACTGTATACTGCTGAAGATTATCTACTGAGGGCTGAAAACATCTCATTACTTATAATATTAAGGTTCACTTTAAGATTTTAAAACAGCAGAGACTGACAATCCATGACATCATTAAAGCCTGTTGGTTTAAATGTTTTTAATCGGAATATCCACATGGACTTCCTCTGATCCAATATGAGAGCTCTAGCCCCACCCCGTAGTTTGACTGGAACATGACCATTTTCTGTATAATGCAATTTATGGTCTTTGACTATTATCTATTCCCCAAATGTTTACCAATTGGGTGAGAAGGGTCTTGCCTATGTATTGCCCTGAAGTGCTCCTGTACTTGCTCCATCAGACACCTTGTTGTCACCTACGTATGCTCAACTGCAGGAGCACCACAGGGCATATACAACATACCGGGTATTGCAAGTTGTAAAATGGTTTATAAAAAACTAATTTATTCCTACCATGGCCAGATTTTTAAAGCTTTTCCCCTGCACAGCATGCTTACAGGTGACACAGCATTTGCATGGAAAAATCCTTTCAGTTTCCTATTTTGCCAATTCCCTCAGGAGTCATGTTTCTTTTATTCTCTATGTACTAACATATCTTTGAGCATCTTGTCTCTTCAAAATGTAATCAAAGGTCCCTTTTCTTGTATTTCTTTTAGATCTCTATCAGTCCCTAACAAATGCCAGTGTGTCTGAATTATAGAGCTCAGATCCATAGAGATGGGGCTGTAAGTTGACACAGAGGTTATTTGTTCAACTCCCTCCACCAACTCCTTGTATTGTAACAAGTCTCCCCTATCTAGCCTGTTAAAGGGACACTGTCGACCCCCTTTAAGCCTGAAAGTGTCCCTAGTTTAAAAATCACATTTTATGATTGTTCACATTATGGACCAACTGTTGATGCAATTAGTAGCTTGATTCAGATCCCTTTTCTCTTTCAAAAGGTGAAAAAAAAGACTGCCCACCATACTGGTGTTATCACAACAAAACATGCTTGTTTACATTTCCTGACCAGCTCCCACTGCATATTTCCTAGACTCAGGAACACCCCCAACACAATCTAGCCACTCATTATGCAGTGGGAGTAGAAGAGACAATTGTATCATGAGTGGCTGCACTGTTTGAGGGTGTTTCTAATGTTCAGGAAGTTTTCACTAAGAGCAGTTCAATGATTTGAAGCAAAACAAAGCTGGGCACAGCTATACATTGCCATGCATTTCACTTCCAATAAGCAAGAAGGCAGCCAAAACAACCAGCAACATCAATGAATTTTAGATACAGTAAGCAATCATAAAATGTTGTTTTTTACCTAAAAATAATTTAAAAAAGAGATTCCAGCCATATTGGTCCTTGCAAAACAGGAAAAGATGGAAGGTTTTATACCTTTTATTGGACTGACAAGTGTCTTGTACAAAGATAAAATTATACACAAGCTTTTGGAGTCACACAGGTCCCTTCTTCAGGTGAATAGCAAAACTGAGCAATATAAGCAGTATTTATATCCACTATGGGGCAATTAGAAATCAGGAAGTGAAGTAGGAAGGTGATAAAGGGGACCAGAGATGAAAATCTAAGATGCAAAATAAAAACATGAGAAGAAATGGGGAAGGGGCTAAGTAGAAACAGATCAGTAGGAGATGAAATGAAGCTAAAGGGAAAATAAAAGCATGCAGACAGGATCTGAGATCAAAGGCTGGCTGTAAGGTTAGAATAGACAGAAAATGCCTAAGAGATGCAAGGAAATCAAGAAATTAGGAGAAACAAAAGAACAAAGGCCTAGATAAACAGAGTGTGAGGTAGTATAAACAGAGGTGAGAAAACAAAAGGGAGTGGGTGGGACTGAGCTAAAGAGTTAGTAGGAGAGGCAGGGAGGATGTGAGTTACAGGTAAAAAAAGCAGATCAGGCAGAACTCAGAGAAAAAGAAATAATAATAAGAGAAATACAGAACCAAAGTGTGATAAATAATGACATGATTTAGTACACAATAAAAAAGAATTACAGTTTATTATAGTGTGTCATGAAACCGATGTCCAGATTCAGTCCAGAAATGTTAGATTTAGATTGTTTAATATAGATCAATTCCCATGTCCCACCTAAAAATAATATGATGCAAAAAAGGTTGACAGTGTACCTTTAACTTTCTGGAGGGCTTGTTATAAATTTTGTCCATGTACCCTCTATTATGTAGTCTATAAAAAAAGTTAATTTGTAGCCAAATTGAAGTATTTGCTATTTGTGACATTTTGTTTTAAGAAATCAATTGATTGTAGGGAAGATTTTCAATAATGTGCTTTGGATGAGCACTATGGGCATGCAATGTGCTATTTCCTGCCATCCTTTTATGATACCCCTTAGTACTCACTATTTGTTCTGGAATGCCCATTAAAGTAATAGCCAAAAAAATCTATTTTGTCTCTATTTGGATTGGATGAGGTGTAAAGTAGAGACCCAATTCTTTGTTATTTACATAATCTGAACAGTCATATAGCTGTTGTTCTGAACCCTCCCAAACTATCAAGGCTTTATCAAAAAAATGCATATATTTTTTAATGCAGGTCCTGTAAGGATTACATAGGGAGTTGTAGAGAGTCACCCTCCCACCTACCTATAAATAGATTGGCATAGGAGGGGGCAACTGAGGAGCCCATAGCTGTGCCTCTGTTTTGGAGATAAAAACTGCCATTGAACATACAATAATTGCTTTTCAATATCAAATCCAATGCAAGGCATGTGAAAGTAAATGAATATTTTAGTGAGGACTGTTGTTGCATTTATTTTACTGATTCAATACAATTTTCATGCTCTATAACCATATATAGAGATGTAAAATCAATTGTCAGCCATGTGTATGATTTCTTCCAAATAACATTTAGAAAGTTTTGAGGTACTGATGTTGTATCCTTTAGGTGAGAGCAAAATCTTGCCACCTCTTGTTGAAGGTAACCATTTATATAAGGTGCCAGGGGCTCCATAAGGGAGCCATTGCCAGATATACTAGGTCATCTTGGAGTTTTTTTTCCTCTTTATGTAATTTAGGAATGTGATAAAATACCTGGCACCACTGGGAATTCACAATTTAGATTTTGAAATTCGGGTTCAAAAATCACCACTCCTCTTTGGCTAAAGTCAGAAATGACTCAAATTTTACTTTAAAAAAAGAAGTAGGATTGTGTTGTAATAGTTTATACATATCAGAATCAGTCAATTGTCTAATTGCCTCATTTTAATACTATTCTTTTTCCATTATTACTATGTTCCCTCCTTTATCTTATGATTTTATAATAATATCAGACATTTTCTTAATTTCTTTCAAAGCAGTATGTTCTGCTGCTGCCAAATTTTCTCAGTGGTCCGTTCTTTTGATTGCTTGACTACTATTTCTATATCCCTTAACACATCTTGAAATACTTTAATGGAGTCACTGCCGGGTTGGGTGGAATGAATGCAGGTTCTTTCTTTAGTGCAGGTTTATTTGCTGTTCTATACACATTATTTAGTACCACCTCTCCATTTTCCCCCACTCCTGTCTTATCTTCTGTATTAATGTTAGCCATTTGTGAAAGCTCTACAAAATCAGTTTCTGTGATCTCATCTAATAAGAGGTTAAACTGATTGAAGTCATCAGTTTCATTCATAGGGTCCCACTCATTGTTGCCATCAATTTCAGTACTATTTACACCCTTTGAAAAATGTTTTTTTTTTTTTTCAGATTGAATTTATGAACCAGTTTAAACAGATCACAATATACCTCAAACTCATTTGAGGAGTGTACAGGAACAAACGACAGAACATAACTTAACACTTTCAATAGGGGTTCAGTTAAAGTTCTACTAGAAAGATTAACTATAGTTAGTTTTTGATCATCCTCAGTTTCACCTTGTGTGTATACTTCTTGAATTTGAGCCAATGTGATTTTCTTCAAATGAACCTTGGCTTGAAAAATGCGCACTAAGTGCTGAGGCTGGTGATGTAGCAAAGTCAGTACAATTGCTTTCCTTATCACAGTTCTTGGCTCTACCTCTACCTTTCAATCTTCATCTCCCTCTAGATTGTGATTTTGTAAAATTCTCCCATTTATGTATTTTATTGTTTGAATAGTCTCTTTCATCCCATAATAATTTTTTTCCATTCAATCAATTCTGATTCCCATTTTTTTAGATTCTCTGTTCATTTTTTTATCTAGTTCTTTTATCAGTAAAGTGTTTTTACATTTGAATAACTGATCATGCAAGTTTACAATTTCACTTCATATCTCAGTTCTATGAAATTAATCTTCCTCTATCAGTATATCTGTACATTCAATTGAGCAAATTTTCATATTAGCTTCCCACTTATCTTTGAAATGCATATTTTCCAGACCACAGGTAGGGAGGTTAGTCACCCTGAGGCCCCTGGGAATCCATTTTTTTCCAAATATTTCTTCAGTGACCATATGTTGTAATGTAATGTGATTTATTTGATTACCATTGTTTCTAATTTGTTAAAGATAGATTTAATGTTACCTTCATCTATTTCATCCTGTATCTCTGAGGACATACCAGTGTCAAAATCAACTGTTGTTCTTCTTCTAGCCAAAATCATGCTGTTCAATTAAAATGCCATTTCCTTTGTATTGTTTTTGTAGGAAGAATTCTCTATTTTCTAGGCATATTCAACTTGTATTAGTGAACCTTATCTTCACCATTGCCCTTAATCCCAGTTTCCCAGCCATTTTTACATTTCATAACTTGCAACACCTGGTATGTTGTATATGCCCTGTGGTGCTCCTGCAGTCAAACTAAGTAGGCCAGACAATGAGGTGTCTGAAGAAGTGGGTCCAGGAGCACTTCATGACAATACATAGGCAAGACCTCTGTCATCCAAATGAAAAACATTTGGGGGAATTGACAACAGTCAAAGACCATAAGTTGCATTATATGGGAATTTATCATGTTCCAGTCAGACCATGGGGGGGATAGGTCTCTGATATTGGATCAGAGGGAGTCCATATGGATATTCTGATTAAAACCATTTAAACTGTCTGGCCTGGTGGCCCTGAGGGTTGAGGCACTGGATGCCACACCTTGTGATGTGCCAGCAACTGGAGTTCAGGAACAAGCTCAGGCTGCCAGGGGTCAGACAAGGGGGAGTGTGCAGAGCTTGGTTGAGCAGCCACAAGGCAGCTCTCTCCTCCAGGGAGGGAAGCGAGGGTTCCCTGGCTCTTGGCTGCTGCCCAGTGGAGACTAGACAGTAGCTCCAGGCCACAGGGAACCCTGGCAGTAGGTTGGGTGGTTGCAAGTGGCCGCCACTGGAGCCATGGAGCACATGTGTGCCTCCATGCCCATGTGCGACCACATTCCTGAGTCCTGGGATAATGGGGAGAAAACCAAGAAATACCATGTCTCCCCTGTTGCCGTGTAGGTGCAGGAGGCAATGGGGGAGCAAAAAGCTAAACGAAAAAAAAGAAACAACAACATTGACACCAATGGTTTTATGATGTTATGGGTTGGCACCTTTTCTGTTTTAAAATCTTACAGAGAACCTTAATGTTGATAGTAGTGAGATATTTTCAGTCCTCAGTAGATCATCCTCAACAGTATACAGTTAATTAAACTTGATTAGATTGAGGAACAAAATATTTATTCCACTGATTTTCAAGTTACCAGTGTTTATTTATTGAAAATAGTAAATGAAATGAGTTTTAGACATTTATGAATATAAGGATTTATCAACTGTTGTTTAGAAATCCCCCATTTCTATTCATTGTAATATGTTTACATTAGAATTGCACTTTTGAAATTTAAAGCACTGGACACTTTAAGCTCTGTATGGAAATATTCATGCCTGTCAACAAATTTGATTTGTTAAAATGGAGAGTTCTCAATTATTTAAAGTCAAGGTAAAAACAGATCAGATTTATTTGGAGCAGACAGCTATGAAATAATGCATACAAAGGGCAGTGTTAATAGAATAGACTATTCAATGAATGTTTCTATGGTGATTGTATTTAATGAAATTAATGAATTTGCATGAGAAACACCTATTTTTTAAATATAAAAGCACAAGGGGTAATTTGTTTGGCCACACCTCTGGTGAAGCGGTATAGCATATTGAAGCACTGGGCTGTTTGTTGGTATGTGAACCTTAATTTATAAATGAATTTGTTACTTGCACATACAGTACGAGTCATATTAAACTGTTCCACCAACGAGCTGCTTTAGGATTTCTGACTGAGTTGCATAAGTGTTGCTGGATTTAGTACAAAGCCTTGCACAAACTGTTTTTTAAGAGTAATAGCTCAGTTTTGCATTGCATTGCGTTTGGACTTAAGTTGCTTTCCAACTGAGTAGCAAAACATTTTAAAAACATTGCTCTTGAGCTGGTTAAGTGTTAAAAACAATGTAGTATGAGTTGCTAGTGCATTGACAACTGTAAAAAGCCATGCTTAAACAATTCATTGGTGAAACAGTTCAATGTGACTTGTACTGTGTTGGCACAAGAATAAAAGTTAAGAAATATATAATTCCACCTAAGATTGGCATGCTGGTTTTCATTTGACATTGTTTATCCTTTTTTCCAACACCCAATCTGAACTGTGAGCATAGCCTTCTTTTGCACCAAGTTATACCCAGGGGTTGCATTAATCATCAGTTAATAACACTCTATGGGTATGTGGCACTTTGCTTTACCTCATACCTCATCACAACCCTAGGGTGTGATTAACTGACATTTAATGCAACCCCTGGTCATACTTTATTGCTTAAATACTGCAGAAAGAAATTCTACAAAACTGATCACTTGAACTGCTGAATAATTACATGTATTGTGGAATAATCCATTAAACCATGGAATAAAATTCATTAGAACTGTCGTTCCACAGTTCGTGTGTATTGTCTGCAGTTCTGCCAAAAAAAAATCTTTGGATCAGGATGAAAATCTGCCAAACACATTTGGAAGATTCCAGTCTTGCCAATGGTGGAAGTTCAGAACATTTCCCAAAAGTTCTGTGAAAGCAGAATTCACAACTTTTGCCCATCTCTAGTACTGAGTCAGTGAGTAAGTGAGTGAGCAAGAAAGAAAGAGAGAACATGTAAGTGAGTGGATTATAGCTTGGCTGAAATGTGAACCCACACATTCCATTCATAAAGTGTGACACATTTAGAGACATTTGTTGGGAATGGTGCAATTTTATTTTCAGATAGCTTGGTTTCTGCAATTGTCAGTAGAGAAATAAGAGTGCAATTTAAAAAAAAAGCAGCTGATTTGGTGGTGTTGTCAGTGGGAGTCTATCTTTCATGTAGAGTAAGTGAGTGTGTAAGTAGATGGGCAGGCAAGGATATAGGAGCTCAGGTAGGATTTTGGTGCACTGGCACTGTATTCACCCTATTGAAGAATCAAGTAAAACATTAAAAGGAGCCATGCTGGAATGGTGCACATATTGTTTGTCTGACTGTAAAACAGCTACAGCTGTTACCATTAATTATTAGGTGATCAAGGTGTGAAAATAAGATGATGACATTATTTCACTAGACAGCAAAGTGTAAAAATAAGAATGCATTAAAATAAGGGATTTTACACTAGATAGATAATCTTTATTGTTGTTCATCAAAAGGTTTTTCAACATTAAACAAAATAAGAATAGTTATCTCAACAGTCAAATTTACATCTTAGATTCACATTTCAGAGGAAATTTCACATAACAAATATTTTCAGCAATGCAAACACACATTTAATTATCATACTGTAATTCACTCCAGCTTTCTCCTCTATCTTATTTTGGGTGGGTTTTAGGATTGTCTGCTTTAATTACCACTGCATTACATGCACATCAGGGAATATTTAAAAAATTCCCCTAACCATTATTAAATTGTATACAGGCTAATTGTCGTCAATATGATATTTCTTTTTAATAGAAGCATAATCCATATCCTAATTTCTGAAAGCTGTAGAATATTTTAAGCAACATGTCATCAGGGTAGTGCTTGTTAAATGTACAAAAAGTGACAAATGGTGTCATTATTGTAGAATTTTCTGAAGTATTGAATATGTGGCATTACTGCAAATTAAGGGTGACAGATGTGGGCCATTGGCAAATTTAGTTTGGCTATGAGTTGAAGCCCAGGAATTTATTCAAATCACTTTGGGTACCAATGCAGTTACTGACATGGGGTGAATCAGACCACAGATATGGGTCTAATGATAACCCTAAGGTCAGCAATGAACATTTATTAACCTAGCTTTCTTTTTGCAAGTGGTGTTTGCACATCACTGCCATGGATAGCTGTTTTTGTGGTGTTGTGACTGAGTCAGCAACCAGCTAAGACTGCCACAGCCCAGTACTTAGCCACAATAGTTAGTTATCACTAATCTTAAAGCTTATTATAGGTGTGCAGTACTTGATAAGTTTTATGTTACACACGATTGTTTTGTTTGCTGCTTGCTGAAAAATGGTTTTACAGATTTATGTGTAACTTTCAAGATTTATTGTACATGGCAGAGTATACAGTTTCTGAAAGATATTAAAGTGTGAAAAAAATATATATAATTGTTCCATTGATTTCAAAGGTGTTTTTTTCTGAATTTTTGCTCTTATCTAGGTAAAAAAAATCTTTCAATTGTGAACTTTTGTATGGCTGTGTAGATTGGTGGAGAAGGATTTTTTTTTGGGGAGGTGATGCTTGAAAGTTTTCAATTTTTTCAGATACCAGTATTTACATTTGAAAAAGTGGGTTTTTCACATAACAAGTCTGCTCTGTCAGTTTGGCTCAGAGTTAGCGTATTACACACAGAGAACAGCTTTGGTGCTGTTGAAAATCTATCTGTCTGTCTGTCTGTCTGTCTGTCTGTCTGTCTATCTATCTATCTATCTATCTATCTATCTATCTAGCTATCTATCTATCTATCTGTCTATCTGTGTGTGTGAAACAGAGAGAGAGAGAGAGAAAAGATACCGGGAGGAGATCAAGCAACTAGACAGTGATTAGAGATGTAGCGAATTTAAATTTCAGTGGCAAAGTGCCTGCAAAGTGGGCATTTTGCCTTTTCACTCCATTACACGGAGCGGCCAATCCAAAAGGCTCACTTCGCCTTGTGATTATTACTTTACATTGTCATTCCGCTTTAATGCAAAGTAAGATGAAGTGACAATAATATTGGCAGCCCTTCGCACACACAGTCACCAGAATTAATGTGCATCCCCAAAATACTCATGCCTTGTGTCCAGAAACCTCCCCAGTGTTGACAGTGATGAAGTGAAATGAGAGCAGAGGAAATGCAAAGTCTTCCAGAATTAATGGCACACGCAGACATCTTATATGCAGTAGTCACACAGAGTCTCCAGAATTAATATGCATCCTCAAAATGCTACTGTCTTGTTTCCATAAAATTCCCCAGTACTGATGAAGTGAAATGAGAGCATAATAAGAAATGCAAAGTCTGTCAGAATTAATGGTGCACTCAGTCATGTGCGCAGTGGTCACATGCAGTCACCAGAAGTAATGTGCATCCCCAAAATGCTATTGTCTTGTGTCCAGAAAATTCCCCAGTGCTGATGAGGTGAAATGAAAGGGTAACAAAAAATGCAAAATATCCCAGAATTAACGGTGTACTGCAAATGCAGAGACAGATTAAGATTGCACTACGCACTCAAGAGATGTAGACACAAAGGCACAGACAGATTAAGATTGCACTACGCACTCAAGAGATGCAGACAAAAAAGCACAACAACACCTAACCAGTGCTCACAAGTTACAAATCTAAATCTGGAAAAGAATACCTTTTGCCATTTGGGGAGTGGGGTACTGCATGGCAGTAACAGTCCACTACCAGTAAAGATACCACAAAGCAGTATAAAAAATTCATGCAGGTGCAGTGGATAGCAGGTTCACACTGCTGTAATTACTCTGTGGCATGATGAAAGGTGCCTGATTTAATGGCACGCATTGCACACACTCACACATATTACAAGTAATGTGTAGCAAATTGAAAACCTTTAGTAATATAACCAAATGTTTTAAACACACTGAAATTATACACTGCTGCACCACAACAATCAGCAAAAAAATGTCAAGAATTACTGAAAATATTTTTGTGTGTACATTAACACAGTTATACAAGAAAAATATAAAACAGAAAGACTGCCTTTTTCTCCCAGTTAATCTACTACACCACAGATATGCCCCCCCCAAAGCACACTTCACAGTACACTGACTGACTGTTCTAAATTAACATTCAAAATCCACATACAGACAATAAACCCTCGATGATATGAGCACAGGAGGGTTTCCTACAATTGATGTCTAAATTGTGAGCAAAACAAATAGCTCAAAAAGGCATTTTAACAACTTTTAGAAGATGTGAATTGCAGAGCTCTGAGAGGAAACTGTCTCCATCTTCTACTACACATATACTACACAGAACTGAGGCTGTGCAGAACAATCTAGAGTCCATGTGACCTGCAATCCCATGAAGCACTGCAAAATTTGCCTTTGGAGCTCAAAAACAAGGTGAAGTGAGGCGAAGTACATTTATTTCAATGTACTTCACTTTAAAATAGGTGGAGAAGTGGTTTGGGAAGGCGGAATAATGCAAAGTCATTGTTCTCAATGGACTTCACATTCCCCATTATAACACAAAGTATTCCGCTTCACGTTGAGTAATACTTCACAGATTCCACATTACTCCATGAATCACTTCGCTGAGCGAATTTCGGCAACTTCGCCCACCACTAGTGGTGATGGCTAGTATGTGTACTGGGCAGAGTGAATGACAAATGTTTTAGCTGAAGGAAGGATCCTGTATCCCTTTTCATTTCTAGTAACATATACTGCAGCAGAAGTTATATTTAAAAATGTGACACTGCACTCCCCTTCGCTACTTCTTTGCACAGAGGACATAAATAAGTAGTTGCCTTTAGTTTGTAATGTGTGTGATTTAGACAATCCCTGAACAAATACGTGCCAGCTCACCTGTCTGACTTGATTCATATGAGGAGGAAATCAGGGGCCAGATTCACAAAACTTTGCCCAGGTGCAAACCCTGTTTGTGCCATGCAAACTGGGTTTAACATAGAAACATAGAAGTTGACGGCAGATAAGGACCGCAAGGCCCATCCAGTCTGCCCATTTCTTTTTCTACCTTATAAATGTGCCATCGGCCATTGCTCTGTCAGTGGTCTATCTATTAATACTCATTTGTATTGCTCCCTTATGCCTATCCCATGCCTGTTTGAAGCCCTGCACTGTATTCATAGCCCCCACTTCTTGAGGTAAGCCATTCCATGCATCCACCACCCTTTCTGTGAAAAATAATTTCCTCACATTCCCCCCTAATCAGCCCCCCTCTAATCTCATGCTGTGTCCTCTTGTCCTGCTATTTTTCTTATATTTAAACATGTTAGACTCTTTCACCTTGTTAATGCCCTTAAGGTGTTTGAATGCCTCGATCATATCACCTCTCTCCCTCCTTTGCTCAAGGGTATACATATTGAGCTCTGTTAATCTGTCCTCATATGTCTTCTGATGCAGTCCCTGCACCATTTTGGTTGCTCTTCTCTGGACTGCCTCAATTTAGTTAATGTCCTTGTGAAGGTGTGGCCTCCAATACTGCACCCAGTACTCCAGATGGGGCCTAACCAGTGTCTTGTAAAGAGGGATTATTACCTCCCTCTTATGACTTGTGATACCCCTACTAATACACCCTGACCCCCCCAAGCCTTATCTACTGCTTTAGAGGTCTGCTTGGATGATTTCAGGTCATCAGTGATGATGATGCCCAAGTCTCTTTCTTCCTTTGTGACTGCTAGCAACTCCCCTCCCAGCCTATAGATGGCTTCAGGGTTTCTCTTCCCTATGTGCATGATCTTGCACTTCTTTGCATTAAATTCCAGTTGCCAGTCTTCTGACCATTTTGCTAGTTTATCCAGATCTCTTCTCATTCTGCCCACCCCATCTGGATCATCTACTCTGTTGCAGATTTTGGTGTCATCTGCAAACAGACAAGCCTTACCCTCTAGTCCATCTGCAAGGTCACTAATGAAGATGTTGAAGAGGACTGGCCCCAGGACTGATCCCTGAGGTACCCCACTTGTGACTTGCATCTCTTCTGACTGTATACCATTTACCACCACTCTCTGTTTTCTGCCCGTCAACCAGTTTGACACCCAGTTGACCAACTTCTGACCCACCCCGAGCCTACCCAGCTTATTTATCAATCTTCTATGTGGAACAGTGTCAAAAGCTTTGCTGAAGTCAAGGTAGGCGACATCAACTGCTCCCCTTGGTCCACCACTCTGGTTACCGAGTCAAAGAAATCTATGAGATTAGTTTGACAGGACCTTCCTTTTGTAAACCCATGCTGTCTTGGATCCTGTGTCCCTATGGATTCCAGGTGTTGCACTATCCTTTCCTTAAGGAGTGCCTCCACAATCTGCCACTACTGAGGTAAGACTGACTGGTCTGTGGTTCCCTGCCTCCTCCCTGCTACCACTCTTGTGGAGCAGGATCACATAAACCCTTCTCCAGTCTTCTGGGACCTCTCCTGTGCTCAGAGACTCACTAAACAGTTCTGCTAATGGCTCTGCTAGTTCCACCTTTAGCTCCTTAAGTACCCTGGGATGTATGCCATCAGGTCCTATAGACTTATCCACCCTGAGCTTAGCAAGCTCTTGTAGGACCCTTTCTTTTTTGAAGGGAGTAGTGCTCACCTCCCTCCCCCCTGTGTCCATGATGCTGAGTGGTGGGCCCTGCCCTACCTTCTCTTCAGTAAATAGTGAGCAAAAGTATCTATTTAGGATAGATGCCTTTACAGGGTCCTCCTCTCACATGCTCCCTTATCTCCATTAAGCTAGCAATACCCTCTGGACTTTCTCCTTTCACTAATGTATCTATAGAAAGTCTTGTCACCTTCTTTTACTGTTCGTGCTAGTGTTTCCTCAGTTTGGGACTTTGCCTGCCTTACTGCCTTCCCTGCTTCCCTTAAGGCAGTTTGGTATGCCTCCCTATCTTCATCCCGCTGTGTTCCCTTATATTTCCTGAAGGTCAGCCTTTTGGCTCTGACCTTTTCTGCTACTATATTTGAGAACCAAAGTGGTTTCCTTCTTCTTTTGCACTTCCTTTTCTGTCTAACACAATGGGATGTTGCTTCAAGTATTGCATCCTTAATGCTTGCCCACTTTGCCTGTACCCCCTCACCTGTGTTTCTTTTTGCCAGGGCTAGCTTAACTCTGTTGACCATCTTATCAAAGTCAGCTCCTCTGAAGTCCCATATTTTTGCCTTGGAATGGGATGATTTAGATGTAGTAGCCAAATTGAACCATACCATGTGATGGTCACTGGCCCCCAGGTTACCTTCTACCTGGAGATCTGTGATCCCTTCCCTCTTAATCAGTACTAGATCTAGGATAGCCCTGTCTCTTGTGGGTTGCTGTACCAGTTGTTTGAGGCTCTCCCCCTGCAGGGAACCCATTATGTGTCTAGTTCTGGCAGATGTTCCTGCTGGTAATGACCAATCTGTATCTGGCATGT
The DNA here is from genome assembly GCA_016271365.2 of Neoceratodus forsteri. Taxonomy (NCBI): domain Eukaryota; kingdom Metazoa; phylum Chordata; order Ceratodontiformes; family Ceratodontidae; genus Neoceratodus; species Neoceratodus forsteri. Next base: position 86,125,863 of record CM057453.1, read on the forward strand.
TGAAGTCTCCCATTATCAGAACCTCCCTTTAGCTGTCATGTTTTGTATATCTTCTAACAGTAATGTGTCTATGTCCCCCTGGTCTGAGGGCCTGTAGAACAACCCAGATCTTATGGCTGTCATTTCCTGTTTCCAGAATTGTCCCACAGTTCTTCTGGCTCCTTATGTGTATTCTGAATTTCTGTAGATTTGATATTTTCATTGACATACAGGGCCACTCCTCCCCCCCTTTTTGCACCTCGGTCTCTTCTGAACAATGCATAGCCAGGTAGTGAAGTCTCCCAAGTGTGGTTACTGGTAAATCACGTCTCACTAATTGCTACTATGTCCAGTTTAGCCTCTGACATTATTGCCTGCTGGTCTGGGATCTTATTTCCCAGGCTATGAGCATTTGTGTACATGATTTTCCATTGGCCAGATTTTGGTATGTTAGTTGTTTGGTGGGATTTGGCATTACCAGTGTGCGTCATGTAGAAACAAACCTTTTTCTTAACTGGTGATGCAAATGAACTGCAAACATGCTGAATCCCTGTTTGACCACTAGCTGAGGGGAGGGTGTTCTTCCCATTCGATGTATGGGTGCCACCTCTCTCCCCATTTGCTAGTTTAAATATTCTGCAAATACATCAAACTTCTGCCCCAATGCACTGACTCCTCCTTAGTCTGATGCAGTCCATCAAATTTAAAGAACTTTCTCTCCCAGAACTGTTGCCAGTTCCCTACAAATCTGTGTCCTTTTTCCTGGCACCAGCCCTTGAGCCAAATGTTTAGCTCCCCTATCTCCCCTTCTCTGACCTTCCGTCCATCTGCTCCCCTCTCCCAGACTGGCAGGATCTCAGAGAAGGAGATGCCAGATAAAATGGATGATAGTTTGTCACCCAGTCTGGTCAGGTGTTCCTTGGTCTCCACAACTGACCGGCTGACAAGATCATTAGTCCCTATGTGTACTAGGACATCAATGTTTTCTCCTGCTTTGTGAACAATTTTAGCAATGCGGTCAGTGTCTCTCCATGCTGATGTACCTGGGAGACATCTGACCATTACCCCTGGCTGGAGATGGGTATCAACTCCCCGAATCATGGAGTCTCCTATGATCAGAAGTCTTCTGGATTTCCTTTTTCCTTTTTTTGTTTTGGTTCCTGATTTGGGTGGGTTTTGTTGTGCTAGCTCCTGTGCTGCAGTGTCCTGCTCTGCAGTGTCTTCTGCCTCTTTGTTTGATTTCAGAGATAGAGGCAGATACCTGTTTGTAGTGTTTATATGGTTTTTGGTGGTAACATGTTGGAGAGCAGAGAGTGATGGGGCACCCGATTTGCCCCTCCTAACCACCTGCCAACCTCCTGGACCAACTACCCTCTGTGGTCGAGGTTTTTCTGTTGGATGCTGGGGAGATGGAGGGTGGGTCTTATAATGTATTTCCTCTTGAATATGAAATTTGAGGCGTGCAATCTCTGCCCATGCTGCCCAGAGCTAAGCCCTAAGATCTCAAAAGGCCCAACATGTAGGACAGTGTCCTAAATCCTGTAAGACTGTCCTTCTGAAAATTGTTCCACAGTACCTGCAGTTAATGATATCCATTCCAGATAAGTTGCACCATAGTGATATTCCCAAAGCTCAGTTTGCACTCACAGACTGGGTTTGTGCCAGGGCAAAGTTGTGAGGGGGGCTGCAATGCAAATGAGGTGGAGGGGACCTGCATAGCCTTGCAATCCCATTCACAAAGATTTTTCTCCATGCAAGGGCCTTTTGTGAAGACCCCTGCATGGAGAAGATACCTTCTTCTGAGACCTGGTGGTATTCCATGCAATCCTAGTGGATAGCAGAGATACTGCGGCTCCCCATCCCCCTCCATATCCTCTGATCACCATCCAGTACATGAATTTAATATTCCCTGGTAGTCCAGTGGTGCCCTCCTGCCTATCTTCCAATGGTTGTCCCGTATATGAAAATAATATTCCCTGATTGTCTAGTGGTGCCTTCCCTATCCCCCAATTACTGTCCTGAACATGAAATTAATATTCCCTGGTAGTCTAGTGTCCCCCCCTTCCCCAAACTCCAATCACTGGTCCCCATTGGAAAATATAGAAATTCCTGGTAGTCCAGTGGTCCCACCCCTCTCTCTGTGCTCCAATCTCTATCCTGTAGTAGAAAAATATCATCCCTGATAGTCTAGTCATCCCTCCCCATCCCCAAACCTCATCCCATGAAATATGCAAAAATGTAACTGGTAGACTAGTGGACCCCCGCTCCCTCACCCATCAGACAGTGTCATCCCACCCCACTCCCCCCAACCCCAGCCACAGCCAGTGACCAGCACAGCCCTCCTCTCTTCACCACAGCTGGCCACCGACTGAGCTGTCAATGAGTGTGTATTGCATAAAGTATGGCTGGTTCCACGTCAATTGCGTGCAAAACATTTCAGCGCGAGCATTTACAATGCATTCCAATTACATCACGTGCATTTAGAACCCAATTTAGTTAGCTCCTTTAGTTAAAATTGTGTCATCCCATGCACCCATCAATCACATCAGAAAAGCTAAAATGGATCCTGGGCTCCCCTGCTATTGCTCTGCCTCTTCCAAAGCCTGCACCCAATCTCAATCATCGATCATCGAGAATGGGAGGTGCTACAAAACCCACTGAAATTCAAACTCAGCAACAGAAGATTAAAGACTCAGTCTTGCTGCTTGATTACACAGGATCACCCACAGGCGATTACCTCAAATGCTAGAATGGACCCCTCAGTGCCTCTGCTGTTGCCATTTCTCTACAAAACAATTGAAATTCAAAATCGAAGGATTACCTGAAGTGTGTGGTGCAGTGCTGCAAAGTCTAAAAGCAATTGAGCGGGATGCTGAGCTATAGAAAAGCTAGAAAAGACCCCTGATCACCCGTGCTATTCCTGTACCTCTTCCAAATTCCAAGAAAAAGAGAGAGACCACGAGACAGTCAGTATGCACAGGACAATGAAAGAACAGTTACCACACTGTTCGGTTGTGAATGGTCCCAACTTACAAGCTATGATTGCCACACACAGTGAGAGCCAGAATGTCCCTCCATCCCTCTCTCTCTGGTGGTGTGTAAAAAAGTATTGTATTGTATCGCAGCAATTCCAGCTTTTTCAAGTCCTTTATTTTTTCATGCGCTGGTTCGGTTTCACAATGAAATGGTTAGAGCGCTGTGCTGTCATTCGCGGTAAATGATGCGCCGAGTTGTTTTTGCTGAAATGTTTGTGCCAAATTGATGTGCTACCAGTATGGCTTACTGACAGTGACTGACAGCTCAGCTGTATATTACAGAGAACTGTTTCTGAGAACGGTTTCTGATGTCTGAAATCACATCTGATATTGGTTGATATTGTTTCAAATATCATATTTACTTGAACAGAATACCACACTTCCCTTCACTGCTTCTTTCCACAGAGGACCTAAAGAAAAACAGCTGCCTTGAGTTTGTACACCATCTGCAAAGAGGCATACCTTCCCTTCTAGCCCCTCTGCAAATGTCACTTATGAATACATTAAAGCGGACAGATCCCAACATTGAACCCTCTGGCACCCTGCTGGTAACCCCCTCTCTTCAGATTGAACTCCATTTACCACCACCCTCTGTGTCATATTGCTCAGTCAATTGCTGACCCAGTTTACCACTTTGGGACCCACTCCCAGAATGCCCAACTTGTTTACTAACCTCTTGTGCAGGATGGTGTCAAATGCCTTGCTAAAGTCTAGGTAGGCCATATCTACTGCCCTTCCCTGATCAACTACCCTGGTCACCCAGGCAAATAAGTCTATCAGATTTATGTGGCAAGAGCTGCCTGCTATGAATCCATGATGGTTCGGGTCTTGTGTCCCGCTGGCCTCAAGAATTTCCACAACCCTTTCCTTTAATGATAATTCTATTATTTTCCCCACCACTGAAGTTAAACTGACCAGCCTGTAATTTCCAGCTTCCACCTTGCTCTGACTTTTGTGGAGAGGTATCATATCTGCCTCCTTCAGTCCTTTGGTGCTACTCCCTCCTTGAGTGATTTGTTGAACATGGCTGTCAGTGCTGTCAGTAGCACCTCTCTGAGTTCTTTTAATATTCTGGGATGTAACCTGTCCAGCCCCATTGCCTTGTCCACTTTCAGTTTTGAGAGTTCCTTAAGGAAACACAGAAACATAGACTTTGATGGAAGATAAGGACCGCTTGGCCCACCTAGTTTACCCATTTCTCTACCTATTGGATAAGCTGCAGATCTTAGTTAACCAACAGCCTACTTCTTCCCACCCCCACCATAAATGCCTTATGTCTGTCCCATGCATTCTTGAACTCCCTCAATGTGTTTGACCCCATGACCTCCTCAGGAAAGTCATTCCATGAGCCCACCACTCTCTGTGTGAAAAAGTATGTCCTCACATTGCTCATGAACCATCCCCCCCATCTTCAAATTGTGTCCTCTTGTTCTTGCACATCTCTTTCTGAAAGATGCTAGCCTCTTGGACTTTGTTGATTCCTTTGATGTACTTGAAAGTTTCTATCATGCCCCCCATTTTCCTCAAGGGTATACATATTAAGCTCCTTTAGTCTCTCTTTGTATGGCTACTGTTGCAGACCCTGCACCATTTTAGTTGCCCTCCTCTGGCCTGCCTCCATCCTGCCTATGTCCTTGCAGATATGTGGTCTCCAGAACTGAACACAGTACTTCAGATGTGGTCTCACCAACTGTCTGTACAGAGGGATAACAACTTCCTGTTTTCTACTTGTGATGCCTCTCCCCATACATCCCAGTATCCCCCAGCCATTCTTACTTCCTTTTCACATTGCTTGCTTACCTTTAGGTCATCTGATATGACTACCCCAGATCCCTTTCCATTTTTGTTGTTGTTAATACCTCCCCACATTATGTACTCTTTCCTCTGGGTTTTTGTTTCCCAGGTGCATTACTTTGCACTTCTTTGCATTGAATTTAAGCTGCCATACTTTTGACCATTCCCCCAACCTTGCCAAGTCCCTTCTCATCCTTTCCATCCCCCTTGTGTATTAACCCTGTTGCAGATCTTTGTGTTGTCTGCAAAGAGGAATACTTTTCCTTCCAGTCCCTCTGCAATGTCACTTATAAAGACATTAAAAAGGACCAGACCCAGTACTAAACCCTGCGGCACCCTGATAGTAACCCCCTTTTCTTCAGAGTGGACTCCGTTTATTGTTACCCTCTGTGTCCTGTTGTCCAGCCAATTTTAACCCAGGCTACCACCCTGTGACTCACTCCCAGGCTGGCTAACTTGTATATTTATCTTTTGTGTGGGACTGCGTCAAATGCCTCGCTAAATTCTTGGTATGCCATGTCCACAGTCCCTCCCTGGTCTACTACTTTGGTCACCCAGTAAAAGAAATCTATTAGATTTGTCTGACATGATCTTCCAACAGTGAATCCATCCTGTGTTGGCCCTGTGCCATGCAGGTACTCAACAATTCTTTCTTTCAGATGTGATTCCTTAATTTTCCCTACCACTGAGGTCAAGCTAACAGGTCTGTAATTTCCTGCCTGTGCTTTGCTCCCAGTTTGGTGAAGGGGAGTTACATCCACCGTCCTCCAGTCCTTAGGTACCACACTATCCTCCCATGATTTGTTAAAAAGAATAGTCAGTGGTGTCATTAGTTCTCCCCTTAGTAATTTTAGAATTCTGGGGTGAATCCCATCAGACCCCATTGCTTTCTCCACTTTCAGTTTTATGAACCCTTTCTTCTGTGAAAGGACTGCGATTGACCTCCCATCCAGAGTGCTTCTATTGATTGGATTAGGTACCTCCCCCTCCTCCTCTTCTTTTGTGAATACTGAGCAGAAGTATTCATTCAGTATCGTTGCCTTTTCACTGTCCCTCTCTGGCCACCCACCCTCCATTTTATTACGCCTCACTATCCCTCCCTTGGTCTTTCTTCACTCCCTAATGTATCTATAAAATGTTTTATCCTCCTTCTTACCCAAGTTGGCTATCTTTTCCTCAGTTTGGGCATTTGCTATTCTGATTGCCTTCCCCGCTTCCTTCTGCTTTAACTGGTACAGCTTTCTGTCTTGCTCTGTCTGTGCTTCCTTATACTTCCTGAATGCTATGTTTTTCTCCCTAACTTTCCCCGCCACCTCTTTTGAGAACCATAGTGTTTTTTTCCTTTCATTTTGATTTGTTTATTTGCTTCACACATACCTCTCAACCTTTTGTCCCCCAAATGTGGAACATTGCCTCTCAAAATGTGGAACAAATGAGCAAAATGTGGAACACTTAATCAAATCTTTACCTAAGAAGCTCATAACACTGTTAAAATGTTTGCATTTGTGTTCAGAAAGTCTGTTATTAATTGAATAATATATTTTTTGCATCATTTACTGGAGATTTTTCCTTTAAAATGTTAACACTGAATGTGGGACAAGTCCTCACAATGTGGAACAAGGAGATTTTGTGAAGTAAAATGAGGAACGTTCCTCGTAATGTGGTACAGTTGAGAGGTATGGCTTCACACAAAGGCTTGTTGCCTCTGTGATGGCAGTTTTGATGTTTTCCCATTCTTCTTCCACCCCTCCTTCTTGCCTGTTTGCTAGGACTCTCTCTCTTCCATGAATGGCCTGGTGTATGTCCCTCTTCCTTGCATGTTTCTACCACCCAATTATGGTCCCTCCCCTTCCTTTTCTTTTGTGAATAAACTAGTAGGATAGATAGAGCCCAAAGAACTGGAAGTTTTGATAGGAATAAGCAAGGATATTTGTTGGTATAAATGTTTTCTTTTAACAGACATTGCCCCAGTGGATTAGGGAACTGTGCACAAAATAGTACAGCACAGGCAATATATCTAGCACCCTCTGTCACTGATGCTCCCACAGCAGTGTTATAGTAATGAAACCTGAAATTCATCCAGAAGTGACTTCCTGTTTTGTGCTATCCCCTAGAGAAGGTAAAACATATAAAATACTTAAATGCAGACTATTGCCTGCCACAAGCCTCCCAAGCAACATAAAGACTAGTGCAGAGTGAGTAAATATATAAAATAATAAAACCACTACCCACATCTGAGGTTGTATATCCCAGGAGCCAGGGAACAGCTGTTTTTACAGTAGCTACACGATCGCTCCCTGTCATTCAGACAGAGGCTGACTGTGGTGTTGAGTAGAGGGCTATGCCAGTCACTGCCCCTAATGCTTTCTCTAAGGTACTATAGCTGCACTGGTGAGTGAGGGGAGTGAGGATGGTGTCAAGTGGACGGTCCTGAGCAGATGGGGGGAGGAGGGGGATTGCTGGATATTCAGGGTGGACAGCAATTGAGACTGGGGAATCCACTAGCCACCAATAGGTCTACTGTCACAGATTATGAAAGAGAGAACCAGATCATCCTTGAGTTTATGGAAAGGAGTATTAATTTGCTGTATATATTTTATGAACCATATTGAATGTGCTTTACCATGTCTTTCTTCTTCTATAGTATTAATAGATTTCATCTTAATGTTATCAGTCTTGGTTAAATACTTGTTCTGTAGGTTGTTTTTTCCACATGTTGTGGAATGCTTGGATGGCAAAGTAAAAAACTATTGAGATATTATTCTTTGACAGAAAGTGGCGGGAATAATTGGGACATTGGTAGATATTTGATGGCAAAACCTCACAATTGAAGTTCATTACACTTTGCAAAGTGTGCACTGGAGAGTAGGTCACATTACTACATTCCTATCAAAGGTGATGGTCACCAAACACTCACTCACCCATACATCCAAGGAGATCAATCTATCTAATTCCAAGATGTACAGTTACATAGGGTTCCCTGATACTGCTTTAGAATATCCTCCTTTGATTGCATAACATCAGCAAACATTGCTTTAGGAATGCCAAAAGGAAGTGCCATATCACTGACACTCATTTTCGGCAGTGTGTCTATTTTGTGCAAAATCTCTACTTTGCAGTCAAGAGTCACACTATGCCTCTTACTTGCAATAGTCATAGCTGTAACTGTCAGTGTACAAAAAGTTAACTGCTAATTGTCAAATTCAGTTTTTTAAAACTGAGTGCCAGCATTCCGACTGACTGTGTGATATCATTTTTGCCACTTAAGTCAGTTTCTGGCATGTGTAGTGCATGTGCATAGAGTAACTAGTGGTGTGAAAAATTAAAAAATGTCACCGTGCAAAATATTTGAGATAATCCCAGCAATGCTCGAAATATTTAGTGGGTGCAAAATGCAAACTCCCCCCTTGTGAAATGTGTAATTTGGCCTGCAAAATGCTAATTTCACCGGCAAAATGTGAAATTCCACCACCCACAGGCAAAATTCTGCATTTGAGAGAGCCAGGGGGGATGACAATATTTAAAGAGGGACTCTGGCCAGAAATACTACTTAAAAGACAAAGAACCTCTGTGCACAAACACTGAGGCAATGGTTACCTGAAAGGGCATTTGGCTGGGAAGCCAAGTTTCAAGAAAATACAAAATCACACATGCCCACACAATGCAAAGCATCATGGGCTGCATATGCAAGTCACCACAGAATGTTATGCTGGTTCAACTTTAAGCAGAATTGCATGGTGCCAAAAGGCCTCTCACACAGTTTGCAAAGGGTGCTAACAGATGACATAGACACGTGTTTTGTCCTACCAGGACTCATCAGTATGCCTAGTCTGTTTGACACCCAAGTGGAATGAACCAGGTACCCTAAGACAGTCTGTCTGGGTTATATTGTGGTGAACCCATTAAAATAAAAAACTTAAAAGAAATATTACATTTCATAATTAGAATAAGCATATCCCGAGTAAACCTCATGCCAAAAATTAGGTTTCTGTGTTACTTCATTGTAAAGTTATGAGCTATTTTGTAACCCTGATTTCTCTACCTGTACAAAAAAAAAAACAGTTTCAGGGAAGAGCTGCTAATGATGTCATCTCCTGAACTCACAGTCTAGTCTTCTGTGTCAGCAATCTTATAGGACCTGTTTCTATAAAGTTTAAAGATCATTGTGCAGTAGCTTTCACAAGTAAAACAGGCAGTCCCATTCTAAAAAAACATTGCTATAAACTCTATGTATTCCAGATTTTGTAACAAAGTTGACAAATTTGTATTTTTGTAATACTTTTTTGGTGTAGTCCATTTCTCCAGAGTTGAAGGATGCTGAGTGAGTCAGCATGTCTCCAGGCTGCTGATAAAATATGGGGTGTTACTCTACAGTGCCTGTTAGGAAGTTGTAACGTTACAAGTGTTGTGATGTTGGTAACTTCATTGTTGTTTGTCAGTGTATGTTTTACAATAAGTTTTAATAGGGGCTTTATATGTGTTGATTCCTACTAGGGGCGAAAATGTTAGTCCTGGTAAAGCAATCATTTCAATGTAGAGTACAACACAGATGAGCCTGAATGTAGATCAAGTAACAGCCTGCCAGGGAGAAAACAGAAAATGAGATCTGCTGAACTGAATATCCCATTCATTCATACTTTGATGATGAAAAAGATTGTGATTGATTGATTGATTGATTGATTGATTGAACACTGAGCTGGCTACTGCATAGACATGTGTAGTAAGGATTCAAAACAGCATTACCTCTCCCATCCCTATTTACAGGGTGATGGAATAATTATTTTAAAGTGCAAATCTTGAGAAATTACCTCCATTGAATAATGTGTGAATGATCACAGCCTTTCACCACAAAAGAGGTATCATGCCTGCAAATCTCACAGCAGTGTGCTGTGACTCAGCATCAAGCAACCCTGGAGAAAAGTACTGCAACACAATGCTCCAAAAACAAGCAAAAAATACAAATGTGTCAACTTTGCTATGCAATCTGAAACACACTTTGTTTTTAAAGCAATGTTTATTGAGTGATGATTTCTGTTTTACTGTTGAAAGCATTGCACAATGATCTTTAAATTTTGGAGAAAAAGGTCCTAGAAGCTTGCTGACATAGGACTAGACTGTGAGTTCAGGAGATGACATCCCCAGCAGCTCTTCACTGAACCTGGCTTTTTTGAACAGGCAGTGATTTTTGGCAAGTGAAATGATTTGTAACTTTTAAACAGTGTAACTTAGAGATCTCATTTTTGGCATGAAGCTGATTGGGGCTATGTTGATCCACATCCATATCCACGATATTCTAAATTTATTGATGCCGTAAATTTGACCAAAGTCCCTCTTAAAAGAAGTGTTTTTCCCCCCTCCCATCCACGTCAACATGAAAATCTTTATCCCCTCAAGACTCCACATCCATGGTGTCTAGTGGTCCCACCCCCCGGCCAATTGATGCCACACACAATGAAGAATCCCCCTCCCCACTAAGATTCATCCCTGTCCCCATCCATAATTTCAAATTTAAATGAATGTCTCACTTCCCTAATGTCTAGTGGCTCCACCCCCTACCTGATCAGCAGCAAAATGAAGAATGACCCCCCCGAGATTCACACCCATCCCCTCTCCCCATTGTTCATAACTGCCACCCACCAGGGCCAATGTCAGCCATGTTAATGTAATAAAAAAAACTTTCTCTGGTGTCTAGTGGACCACCCACCCTGTCTGGTTAATCCCACCACACCCTGCACCCCCCATCTAGGACTCCCACAATCCACTGGCACAGCCCTCCACTCACCTCCTCAGCCAACAGCCTGACTGAGCTCATTTACAAATGAGCCTGATTGAGCCCTTTCAATGATTGAAAGGGCTCACTAACTCAGGCTCATTTGTAAAAGAGCTGAGTAAGGTTGCTGGCCATGCAGGTGAGTTGAGGGCTGTGCCGGTGGCCCACAGTGGTCTTAGATTGGGGGGTGCAGGGTGGAGTGGGATTAACTGGACAGGGTGGGAGGTCCACTAGACACCAGGGAATTTTTTTTTTTAGTACATTAACTTGACTAAAGTTGGCCTCAGTGAGCAGCAGTTATGGACAACTGGGGGGATGGGTGTGAATCTGTGGGGGTCATTCTTTATTGTGCCAGCAATTGGCCAGGGAGTGGACCACTAGACACCAAGGATTCAGGAAATGTATTTTTATTTAAAATTCTGGATGGGGGATGGGGCTGAATCTCAGCGGGGGTGGGTAGGAGGGATTCTTTCATATTGTGGGCTGGCACTAGGTCAGGGGGCGGGGTCACTAGGCACCAGGGATATGGGGTCTTGGGAGCACAAAGGTTTTTATGTTGGGTGGACAAGGGGAGGATACACTTTAAAAAAACATTTTCATACATGAAATTCCACATTTCACACTGGTGAAATTCCAGGGAAATGCATAAATTTCGCTAAATATTTCACGGGGAGAAATTCCCATTCTCACTGGAATTTCACCAACAAAATAAAATGTTGCTGCATCTCTAAGGGTAGCACATGACTCCAGTTATTTGCTGTTCATTCTGATACTAAAAAGGAAAAACTACACAAGGATAATAAACATTGGATCAACAAAAGGTAAAAGTCTGGCACAAAGTAAGGCTCCAGCAGTTCGCTGTTTCTAGCAGTCAAGGTACTGTATGTAATAACAAGTATTTTTAACATTATAGATATAGCGGCTGGAATTTGGCAGACAACTTCCATCTGGAGCAACTGACTGTCCACAATATCTGTCCAACATAGCTGGTGGATACTTTATTTTTGATGGAACCAAAGAATGATGGTTTTCACTCTACTGTAATAGACCTTATATTTGTCTAAAGCCTTTATGGGTCGGAGTTTTGTGGAATGAAAGGGAATTCTCTTTGGTTGTCACTTTTTTAGGAAGGCATTTGCCTTACCTTCATTTAATTTATTGATTACCCACCTTTGCATGTATCTACAAATTCAATATCACTTGTTTCAGACTTTGGCTCACTCTTTCAACGTACTGGCTCCATCAAAGATAGCTTACACTCTATAGCCCCTAGATGCTGGTACTGGCAGGATTTCACATGTACGTGGAGTTTTTGTACAAGGAAATATGTATCAGGGTGACTTATTGCATACAAAGTTGAATACAGTATCAAATATTGGTATAATATGTTAGAAAATGATTGTGTTGAAATAATGGAATTACATTGCTGGGTATATTTGGTTACACTCACAGAACTTCTCATCTACATTCCTTGTCAGTACATTAGTCACTGTATATCTTGCCATGGATTATAACTATTGGCTGTTTATTAATTTCACTGCAATATTTTCTGTTCCCTACTGTTTCATTTTGCCTTGGTTGCTAATACCTGCTTTGTATACTGTTGTGCTTAAACTGACTGCATGATACCATTGCACATATTTGTCTCTTGTACCCACCCCCAGTTCATAGCTAGAAATGAGCCTTGGCTCAGTGTCCTTTCACACATACCAGGTTTTTAATAAATAAGTAGACTTGGTCTCTAGAATACTGTATCTTAGGCCAGCAAACCAGTATGTGATTTTAAATCAAACTTATTACACTCCAGGTAAATTAAGAACATTTATTTGTTAGTGTGATGAGACTTACTCCAGATAATCTTTGCTAGGGCAAAAGTATGGTCTACAGGTTAGAACACCAACTGTGGAACCAGCAGATCACAGTTTCAACTTCTGCTAGAGTGACATATTCACTGAATGACATTGGGCAAGACACTTAATCTCCTAGTGTTCCAGTTCCCCTAGCTGCAGACATGGGTAGAAAAAGGAACTTAATGAGATGTTGCATCTCAGCTGGATCCCTGGGTAAATTAACTGGTAAACAATAAACTATGTGCCTAGAGAAGAGGCAAAAAAAAGTTGCATTCAACTGAAAAAGGAATAATTTGGAGCAGAAGGGAAATGTGCATAAATCTGAACTTTGCATATGTCTGAATAATAGACAATTAAAATAACTGTTGACAGCAATTATACTGTAATTATGGTTTAGTAGGCTTGATAATGTTAAAACTCAGTTTTTGTATGCTTATTTTTCAGTTGCCTCTTGACATAAGTAGGTGGAAATTGGTATGATCACCCTTTGGTGCCGTATGTCTGAACCATGAAAAATTTATTAAAAATACAAGCAGCATTAATTAAGTTAGAGGGGTATCATAACAAAAACAAGCAGTATTTTAATTCATGTTTTTTTGCTAACTAATAACTACAAATTGTAGTGATTTGAAACCTGAAACATTCAGGTTTATGAGATCCTGTCACAAAATACTGCTTTTTGTGTTTTGCTAGAAAAAGTTATTTAAAATTAAAAAAATCTAATAAACAAAAATTAATTTACCAGCTGAGCACAAGCAGAACAGTTTTCATGACTTTCAGTCAAGAGATTTCCACATGCCAGTAGCAGCTAAAGTCATAAGTCACAAGTGGTTTACCCATACCACCTCGTTTTCTTTTTTCAAATTAAAAAAAAAAAACTTTATTAAACATGATTAGAATGAAGCAACCAGAATCACAGGAAGAGACACATAACACAGGATATACAATTCAGTAACCAGCAAAATGGGTATTGAACTAGTTAGCCACAGGTTTATAACAAACACTTGCAACTAATCTCTGACCAGTAAGCATTACAATCAGGTGACAAAAAGTAACATTCCCACCCCAAACCCAAAAGAACAAGAAGACCCCACCCCCTTCCTCCCTCCCCTCTCCTCTTCTCTGGAAGCTGAGCTAATCCCAGGAATAGCAAGAACAGGAATAGGTGAAACAGAGCAGAAAGGGGGGCACTGTGTTCCTGAAAAAGAAAAAAAAGAAAAAAAAGTATATAAGGCTAGTATGCAGGTCAAGGCACAACTGATCCCAGCCTTTTCCAGGATAATGAGATGCCAGAGCTCTGAGTAACCAACCATCACCCAGAACCAAGGGTCAACAAAGTATAAAGGAGGTCCCATACCTGAGTGTATTTCTTCTTGGAGTCTGACATAGTTGCAATTATACATTCAGCCTAGAGGCCGAAAAGCATTTCCCCATACCACTCCACATAAGTAGAGATGATCTGGTAACACCAATGTCAAAGAATAATTTTCTTGTCACAGGCTGATATTAAAGCAATATGTGGTTTATGGTTACTTAATAGGACCCCAGAAAATTCCCCCAAACTACAGATCTAAGGTGTGAATGCCTGGTCAAGCCTCAACAGAGGGTTTGAGCGCCACCTAGCCTCCCAAAAAGGCTAAACCTTTTTCAGTTCCAGAAAATATGAAGTAGTGAACACCGTTCCCTCTGACACCTAGTACATAGGTCCAAGGCCAACTTACCCATTCTGTAAAGTTTAATCAGGGTGTGGAACATATTGTGCAAAATTTGAAATTGCATGAGATGATATCTGTCCCACTTAATGTATCTACAGTATATATAGCCTCCAGATGCAGGACCAGTTATGAGGGCCACCCTGAGAGGGAACAGCCTGATCCCAGGAGTAGAAAAAACTAGGTTCCCTCTAAGTAAGTAGCTCTCACAGCTTAGCATGATAAAAGGCTATAGTATGGAAAGTAGGGGTGGCTGATATCAAGGGGAGCAGTTTGACCCTGTACACACTAGACCAGACACCCACCCCAAAATGGTGGAACAACATGTGCCCAAGCTGGAGGTACATGTAGCACATGTACAAGGGCCAACCAAAGTTCTGTTGAGTCTCGGCAAAGGTGATGAGCTTGCCATCATGCACCAGATGACTGACAGACATGAATTCCAAAGAGGGCCATGCCATCCAGGTCAGCACTTTCCCAGCAATTTTCAAGTTAGGGTTTCCCAGAATTGGTTGAGTGATGTCTGGGCAGGGGTTCAAGTTAAACAGAAGACATAATTGTTTGTGGGCATGAAGAGAATGACATATAGAAGTGTCCTTTAGGGACCTAGGAATCTTTTTTTGTGAGAAAATATAACAGGGCACAAGGGTTCAAGCCTAATTGGGAACACAACAAGCATTCAATGTCCAGCCAATGGGGGACATAAATAGAAGCCTGCTTCCTGAGGGCAGGGCAAAACCAGGAAGAATATTGGGAATAGTGTATGGCCAAATAATAAAGGTAAATGTTAGGGACTTTTAAACCACCAGCCTCCCTTGATCTCATAAGCTTAACTAGAGTCCTCTGAGGAGGTTTTCCCTGCCAGAGAAATTTAGAGAAAATTCTATTAACTTGGAGAAATCACTCCTTGGGCAAAGCCAGGTTAAGCATCATGAGGGGATACAGAAGCCACAGGAGAACATTTATTTTAAGGATACTCAGACAGCCCCACAAAGACAAAGGCAGTAAAGACCAGCAATCTATGTCAACCCAAATTTGGGTAACAACATGGTCCAGATTATATTGTTTCAGTTGAAGTGGATCCGTACTGAGATATGTTCCCAAATATTTGAGTTTGCCTTTAACCCAAAGAAGGCTGAGGAGTTCCACACTAGCATGGGTAGTAGCAACATTCAAAGGCATAACCTCTGTTTTGGAACAAGTTAGCTTATAGTTGGAGATGACACTGAATTGGGTCATAATATCCAAAACAGCTGGTAATGAAATGGAGGGAGATGTAACATAGAGAAGAATGTCATCTGCATAGACTGACAATGTGCAGTGCGAGGGGCCCATGGGAATACTATGAACCTGAGGGGACAAGTAAATCTTTTTAATAAGTGGCTTAAGGTATAGGTTAAATAAAAATGGGGAAAGGGAACCCCCTTGATGCATTCCTTGTTGCAAGGAGAAAGAGTCAGGTAAAACACTGTTACAAAGAATACTTGCCAAGGGACTAGTGTAAAGCACTTTGAGCCAGCTAATAAATTCAGAGGGAAAGTCATGTCTAGGGAGCAGGTGGAACAAGTAGTCCTAAGAGACTGTCTTTGTGTCCAGAGAGGCTAGAACTGTTGGCATGGGAGAGTCCCTGCTGCAGAGATAAAATGCAGGAGTTTCCGAAGATGATCAACAGACAATCTCCCTGATACAAATCCCCCCTGCTCACTACTAAGGAGACAGTCCCAGACAGAATTTAGCCTAGTGGCCAGAATTTTAGCCAAGATTTTTAAATCAACATTGATTTAGGATATGGGTCTGTAATTAGTGACTATTGAGTGATCCCGGCCTGGCTTGGGCAGGACCACTATAATAGCAGCTGTAAATGAGAGGTCTGAAAGACAGTGTGAAAAAATTTACTGGAACATGTCAAGAATGTGCGGTACTAGCAGCTCTTTGAATTTTTTACAAAAATAGGAAGAGAAATCATCCAGACCTGGGGATTTGTCTGGGACTAAAGAGTCTATCACCCTACACACCTCTGGTAAAGTCGAGGGAGCTTTTAGCAGCTCTGCCTGTGCCTCTCTCAGTGATGGCAAATCCAGATCTTGAAGGAAGGTATCAAAGCTGGAAAGATCAAAAGGATCCTTGGGAGCCATGTAGAGAGAGCAGTAAAATGCTTGAAATTGTGAGAGTATATCTTGGGGGGAGGTAACAAGGTGACCGGACATTGACCAGAGAGATGGAACAATCCTGTCCACCAGTTGAGTTTGCAGTTGCAAGGTGAGGAGCTTTCCAGCCTTCTATACTTGGTCAAAATACTTAGCCCTAGTCCATAAGAGAAGATGCTCTGCTCTTTCTCCAAGTAGGGCATTATACTGGGCCTAAAGGGCTTCAAGGTGTTCCCATTCTGGCTGCTGGGAGGAATCTAAGAGCTCTCACTCGGTTACCCAAACCTGTGATAGGAGAGAGGAAGTGTCCTGGGATATTTCTCTCTTCTGTCTGGTATCCAAGCGTATAATTTTGCCCTGAAGGGCACATTTAAATAAGCTCCAGATACATAGATACATACATAGATACATAGACAGTGTCGGCAGATAAGGGCCTATGGCCCACCCAGTCTGCCCATTTGAGCTTGTAAGCTCAGTTTGTTTTCCTAGAAGTCTGTTGCACCTTACCCCTGACCTCCAGAATTCCTTTATGTCTATCCCATGCATTCTTAAATCCGTGATTGTTTCAGCCCCCACCACTTCCTCTGTCAGGATGTTCCACTTGTCCACCACCCGTTCTGTGAAGAAATTCTTTCTCATGTTTCCTCTGAATCGTCCTCCCTCCAACTTCATCCCATGCCCTCTAGTCCTGGAACATCTTTTTCGCTTAAAAATAGTGTTTTTTGCACCCTGTTCCTCCTAAGATACTTGTATGTCTCTATCATATCCCCTCTCTCCCTCCTCTCCTCCAGGGAGTACATGTTCAGTTCCTTCAACCTGTCTTCATAGGACTTGTGATGCAATGCATGCACCATCTTTGTTGCCCTCCTCTGAACCTTCTCTACCCTGTCTATGTCCTTACGTAGGTATGATCTCCAGAACTGTACACTGTACTCCAGGTGGGGCCTCACTAGTGTCTTGTATACCAGAGGATGTTGAGTTTTGACATCATGGGTAAGTTGAGAGTAAAAAACTCGGAGATGAAGTATAGAAACATAGAAACACAGAAGTTGATGGCAGATAAGGACAGCAAGGCCCATCCAGTCTGCCCATTTCTTTTTCAACCTTATGAATGTGCCATTGGCCTTTACTCTGTCAATGGCCTATCTATTCATACTCATCTGTATTGCTCCCTTATGCCTATCCCATGCCTGTTTGAAGCCCTGCACTGTATTCATATCCACCACTTCCTGAGGTAGGCCTTTCCATGTGTCCACCACCCTTTCTGTGAAAAAGAACTTCCTCACATTACCCTTTAATCGGCCTCCCACTAATCTCATGCTGTGTCCTCTTGTACTGCTATTTTTCTTATAGTGAAACATGTTAGACTCTTTCACCTTGTTAGTGCCCATAAGGTGCTTGAATGTTTCAATCATATCACCTCTATCCCTCCTTTGCTCTAGGGTATACGTATTGAGCTCAGTTAATCTGTCTTTCATATGTTTTCTGATGCAGTCCCTGCACCATTTTGGTTGCCCTTCTCTGGACTGCCTTAATTTGGTTAATGTCCTTTTGAAGGTGTGGCCTCTAGTACTGAACGTAGTACTCCAGATGGGGCCTAACCAGTGTCTTGTAAAGAGGGATTATTACCTACTTCTTCTGATGTGTGATACCCCTACTAATACACCCCAACATCCCTCTAACCTTACCTACTGCTTTAGAGGTCTGCTTGGATGATTTCAGGTCATCAGTGATGATGACGCCCAAGTCTCTTTCTTCCCTTGTGACTGCTAGCAACTCCCCTCCCAGCCTATAGGTGGCTACAGGGTTTCTCTTCCCTATGTGCATGATCTTGCACTTCTTTGCATTAAACCCCAGTTGTCACTCTTCTGACCATTTTGCTAGTTTATCGAGATCTCTTCTCATTCTGCCCACCCCATCTGGATCATCTACTCTGTTGCAGATTTTGGTGTCATCTGCAAACAGACAAACCTTACACTCCAGTCCATCTGCAATGTCACTGATGAAGATATTGAAGAGAACTGGCCCCAGGACTGATCCCTGAGGTACCCCACTTGTGACTTGCATCCCTTCTGACTGTATACCATTTATCACCACTTGCTGTTTTCTGCCCGTCAACTAGTTTGCCACCCATTTGACCAACATCTGACCCATCCTGAGCCTACCCTGCTTATTAATCAATCTTCTATGTGGAACAGTATTGAAAGCTTTGCTGAAGTCAAGGTAGGCAACATCAACTGCTCCCCCTTGGTTCACCACTCTGGTTACCCAGTTAAAGAAATCTATGAGATTAGTTCGACAGGACCTTTCTTTTGTAAACCCATGCTGTCTTGGATCATGTGCTCCTATGGATTCCAGGTGTTGCACTATCCTTTCCTTAAGGAGTGTCTCCATAATCTTGCCCACTACTGAGGTAAGACTGACTGGTCTGTAGTTCTCTGCCTCTTCCCTGCTACCACTCTTGTGGAGCGGGATCACATGAACCCTTCTCCAGTCTTCTGGGACCTCTCCTGTGCTTAGAGACTTACTAAATAGTTCAGATAATGGCTCTGCTAGTTCCACCCTTAGCTCCTTTAGTACCCTGGGATGTATGCCATCAGGTCCCGTTGCCTTGTCCACCCTAAACTTATTGAGCTGTTGTAGGACCCTTTCCTTTGCGAAGGGACTAGTGCACACCTCCTTCCCCTCTGTGTCCATGGTGCTGAGCTGTGGGCCCTGCCCTACCTTCTCTTCAGTAAATACTGAGCAGAAGTATCTATTTAGGATAGATGCTTTTACATGGTCCTCCTCCTCACATACCCTCTTATCCCCTTTGATCTTAGCAATACCCCCTCTGGACTTTCTCCTTTCACTAATGTATCTATAGACCGTCTCGTCACCTTCTTTTACTGTTCATGCTAGTGTTTCCTCTGTTTGGGCCTTTGCCTGCCTCACTGCCTGCCCTGCTTCCCATAGGGAAATTTGGTATACCTCCCTATCTTCATCTTGCTGTGTTCCCTTATATTTCCTGAAGGCCAGCCTTTTGGCTTTGACCTTTTCTGATAATGTGTTTAAGAACCATAGTGGTTTCCTTCTTCTTTTGCACTTCCTTTTCTCACTAACACAATGAGATGTTGCTTCAAGCATTGCATCTTTAGTGCTTGCCCACTTTGCCTGTACCCCCTCACCCGTATTTCTTTTTACCAGGGTTAGCTTAACTCTGTTGGCCATCTTATCAAAGTCAGCTACTTTGAAGTCCCATATTGTTGCCTTGGAATGGGATGATTTTGTTCTAGTGGCCAAATTGAATCATACCATGTGATGGTCACTGGCCCCCAGGTGGCCTGCTACCTGGAAATCAGTGATCCTTTCCCTCTTAGTCAGTACTAGATCTAGGATAGCCCTGTCTCTTGTGAGTTGTTGTATCAGTTGTTTGAGGCCCTCCTCCTGCCGGGAATCCACCATGTGTTTAATTCTGGCAGATGTTCCTGCTGGCATTGACCAATCTCTATCTGGCATGTTGAAGTCTCCCATTATCAGACCCTCCCCTTTAGCTGTCATGTTTTGTATATCTTCTAACAGTAATGTGTCTATATCCTCCCCCTGGTCTGGAGGCCTGTACACAACCCCAGTTCGTATGGCTGTCCCATCTCCTGTTTTCAGGGTGACACACAGTTCTTCTGGCTCCTTATATGTATTCTGAATTTCTGTAGCTTTGATATTTTCATTGACATAAAGGGCAACTCCACCCCCCCTTTTTGCACCTCGGTCTTTTCTGAACAGTACATAGCCAGGTACTGAAGTCTCCCAAGTGTGGTTACTGGTAAACCATGTCTCGCTAATGGCTATTATGTCCGGTTTAACCTCTGTCATTATTGCCTGCAGGTCTGGGATCTTGTTTCCCAGACTGCGAGCATTAGTGTACATGATTTTCCTTTGGCCAGATTTCAGTGTGTTAGTTGTTGGGTGAGGTCCGGCATTTCCCCTGTGCATTATAAGGGGAGCTGGACCTTTTTCTTTACCTGGTGTTGCAAATGAACTACAAACGTGCTGAACTCCTGTTTGACCACTAGCTGAGGGGAAGGGGTGTTCTTCCAATTCGATGTTTCGGGTGCTGTACCCCTCTTCCCATTTGCTAGTTTAAATATTCTGTAAAGACATCAAACTTCTGCCCTAATGCACTGACTCCCTCCTTAGTCAGATACAGTCCATCAAATTTAAAGAACTTTTGCTCCCAAAACTGTTGCCAGTTTCCTACAAATCTGTGTCCTTTTTCCTGGCACCAGCCCTTGAGCCACATGTTGAGCTCCCCTGTCTCAGCTTCTCTGACCTTCTGTCCATCCGCCCCTCTCTCCCAGACTGGCAGGATCTCAGAGAAGGAAATGCAGGATGAAATTGATGATAGTTTGTTACCCAGCCTGGTTAGGTGTTCCTTGGTTTCCACAACAGACTGGCTGGTAAGATTGTTAGTCCCTATGTGTACCAGGATATCAATGTTTAATCCCACGTCCTGAACAATTTTAGAAATGTGACCAGTGTCTCTCTCTCCATGCTGATGCACCTGGGACACATCTGACCATTACCCCTGACTGGAGATATGTATCAACTCCCTGAATCATGGAGTCTCCTATGATCAGAAGATTTTGGATTTCCTTTATGCTTTTTTTGTTTTGGTTCCTGTTTTGGGTGCATTTTGTTGTGCTAGCTCCTGTGCTGTAGTGTCCTGCTCTGCAGTGTCCTCTGCCCCTTTGTTTGATTTCAGAGATAGAGGCAGATACCTGTTTGTAGTTTTTATATGGTTTTTGGTGGGGATATGTTGGAGACCACCAAGTGATGGGGCACCCGATTTGCCCTTCCTAACCACCTGCCAACCTCCTGGACCAACTACCCTCTGCAGTCAAGGTGCTTCTGTTGACTGTTGGGGAAATGGCAGGTGGTTTTTATAATATATTTCCTCTTGAATATGCAATTTGATATGTACAATCTCTGCCCATGCTGCCTGGAGCTGAGCCCTTAGATCTCCAGTGGCCAGCACGTACGACAGTGTCCAAAATCCTGTAAAACTGCCCTTCTGAAAAGTGTTCCACAGTGCCTGCAGTTAATGATAGCCATTCCAGGTAAGTTGCTGGGTTTATAACCTGGTCAGAGTAATTAGAAAGAAGAAAATGAAAGCAAAAGTTTGATTTTGTGTTTTGCTTGTTTATTTTTGTATAACTTGTTATAACCAGTTAAATTACTAGTGCCCCTATAAATGAGGTCACTGTGTGGATACTCCTCTGATCTGCCCCTTCCTGCTTTGCTGCAGGAAATGTCACAACTGTGCTACCCTAAAAAAGGAGTTTAGTGTGGGGTGGTTGGGGATGGGGGTGGGTGGCTAGGCTCTTCCCCTGCTGAAAAAGAAGAACCACAGACGAAGGAAACAAGGAGGTAAGGGCAGAAACAATCAGCCAGCAACAAATGCAGTAGCCCTGAAAGCTTATCCTAATGACAGAGAAAATTGTGAAACCTGTAAAGCTCCACCTGTAATAATTTCACAGAAGATATACCCTGTAAGAAATACTTTGCTACAGAGAAAAATAAAGCAGTAATAGAAGCTATACCTTGCAAAAGACAATTTGAATCAGAAGATTACAGCAGTAATCTGTAAGCACACACCTGTAGGCACACCCTGTAAAACTGCAGCAGAATGTATACCCTGCAACAACAATTTGAATCAGAGAAAAATAAAGCAATACAATGTTAGCAACAAACAGTAACAGTCCCTGTGAGTACAAAATAAAAATAACACACAGTAAATCTGCCTAGCCAAAAGAAGCCTTAATCCTTATTGTTGCTCTGGTAAGGCCTTTGCTCTGTCCTCTCAAGCAACTTAGAAGAAAAGAGCTCAGCTGAGGCTAGATGCCTTCAACCACCTCTGGGTGCCTTAGTAACTGATTGTTGAAGTGCCAGGTTTTATCTCGTACCAGGGAGGGAACAAGTTTAACCTGTAATATAGCTCGATGATGGTCGGACACTACCTTGGCACAATAGCCACCTTGTTTTCATATGCAAGATGGTTTCCTGGTTGCACAAAAAGACCATTTATGATTCACAACTACAGATTCATCTGGCATGTGAATTGGAAATGCCTGCCATATCTGGAACTGGAAAAACAGTATTTTCTTTGACACCGGAAGCCCATTGTTGAAATAAATGCACCCACTATGAGCTCATCCCTGGTGGCAATGTTCATTTTTTCCCAACTAAAATGCAGTCATCTGGAGGAATTCTGCAGTAGCGAGCTGCTGCCCTCACCCTGTCTCTCACTGTGACACCAGGATCAAACTGTAGTGTTGAGTCAAGAGTTAAAAAATGTGCCCACCAGCAGCCAATCCTGGTGACAAACTGGTGCTCAATCATCAATTCTGGTACTGGAGACCCATACTAGGGTCAGAAAAGACCACTGAAATAAAAAAAAAAAACATATTGTTGTCATCAGGAGCCCATCTAACAGTGGCACGCTTGTGCTTCAACCCCCACCCCTTGGCATGATGCAAATCCCATTTCAGGTGCCTCTGCAG
Organism: Neoceratodus forsteri; assembly: GCA_016271365.2. Classification (NCBI taxonomy): domain Eukaryota; kingdom Metazoa; phylum Chordata; order Ceratodontiformes; family Ceratodontidae; genus Neoceratodus; species Neoceratodus forsteri. The sequence continues at coordinate 86,148,689 of CM057453.1, forward strand.
AGCCCTCCAGACCCCCAGATGGTGGCTGGTAAAACTCTCATCTTACCTCTGAAGCCAGCTATGGTATGAAAAATGTAATCACTAACTCATAATTCAAGATATACGTCTATATTTCTTACACTTTCAGTTTGTGACTGCATTTTCCATAAAGTGACTTGATGCAGAGATTTATTTATTTATTTAAAAGAGTTTTACCAGGAAAGATATACTGCGCTATAAGGCATGTTTCCAGATGTGTCCTGGGGAAGGGGGATAAATACATAATAACAAGTAGAAAGTGCAGTAATATGATAATGTAATAAGACACAGTAATGTACAGTAAACACACAGTAAAGTAATATCATAATTAATAACAATTCAAATTGATTACATCAGGAGTGTGAGGTACCAGGCACTCCCAGGCTGTAGTGTCAGGAACTAGACAGGGTAGGAAGAGGTCAATTAAACAGGAGGGGGCCACAAGGAGGAGACAGGATGAGGTAGGGAAAGGAGAAGGGGGATGAAGAGATGACAGGAAGGTTTCAGTGGCTGCCACATGGGGGGGAAGGGTGCTGCCACTGGATACCAGATAGGCTTGGCATAGGGACTGAGTAAGGAAGGTGTGCCATTTGATATTGGTAATGATTGGATTGGGGAAGAGTGTGTGATGTGGTGCAAATAGATGCAAGATATGCTTGACTTTGGGCAGGTGATGGTGGGAGTGGAAAGTATTAGATGTCAGAGAATAATTGGATTGGGGCTAGATGTTGAGGGGATGCCACTGGATGTCAGGGACAACTTGTAACAACACAAGCTGAGGGAGGGAGGGACTGAGAGAGTAATGTAGGTAGAGAAGAGTCACGGGATGCCAGGTACTGTTTGGTGCAGAGGCTGTGTGAAGGATTGCTGCCACTGGATGCCATGGACTGTTTGGATTGGGACTGAGTGACAGTGAGGTCATGATTAGTCACCAAGGTCTGCTTGTCACAGGACCTGGGTGAGGCAGTTGGGTTTATTGTATTTCAGGTGCTGCGTACATTTAATGTCAATGCAAAGTACTGTGCATCTGTTTTTTAATAGCATTTTAAAAAGGAAGAAAATTCTTTACCAAAAAGAAAATTACATTAAGGCATCAGTTAGAGTTGAAGTGCGAAGCCTCAAAAGTAGATAAATTAATTGATAAGGTAAGAATGTCAGTTGACTCTTTGTGAATGTGTTGAACAATTGTTGGATGCATCATTTGTGTTGCACTAACTTTGGCACCCCACTCTCAAAGCATTGCTTTGTAGGCAAATTACATACTTTTAAAGACATTGACCAAATTAGAGTAAGATCAATCAATCAAATCTTTATTTATCCAGGTGATCACCATTGAGCAAGCTCATTTACAAGGTGGACCTGCTGTTGGCAGGGAAAATTGTACAGTTACATTTAAATATACATAATACAAAAGGAACAACATGTTTACAATACTGATAGGAGCAGAGTATTTACATTCCAAGTCACATGTACAAGAAAGATATACGTAACACAACCCAAACGTAATATATATATATACAGTTCCCACAGGAGCAGGATGTTTATGGATGTCATATACAAACCATAGAAGAAAAAAGAAAGATTATTTATATTCCTGTCCAGCAGAAACACATGTTACAGGCCTGGATGGAAATTCCTACGCTATGGAGGTGAGCATAACAGTGTGTAAGCCTTAGGTAAATGCGGCAGAAGGGGGGTGGTGAATAAGAGAGATGCAGAGGGTGCTAAGGGCAAGTGGGGCAGAGGAGGAGGGAGTAGTAGTGGCAAGGGCTGATTTGGATAAGCAGCTGGGACTAGTGTTGAAGAAGAGAGGAACAATAGTCAAGCTGCTAGGAGTGATAGAAGCAATTACAGATTTCAACAAACGTTTTGTCATAGAGGGTCTAAAAGAAGGCAGGACTGACAGGTGAGCTAAGTCTCAATGATTTTTGTATCCTATTCCAGTCAGTAGGCAGGGCATAACTTATGATGGCCTTTCCAAAGCAAAGCGAGTGTTGGTCCTTGGGACATTCAAAGAAATCTGCAATTGACTTCTAAAGGCATAGTTCCTAATAGGACTAAGGGGGAGACAGTCAACAACGTATTGTAGGAGTTTGTTGGTAAGGGCTCAGAGCGTCCATATGGCTGCATTTCTATAACACCTGTATTGAAGGAAGGGCCACCCTATGGCTGTGTATAAAGAGCAGTGATGTGTGGAGTACGGGAGGACAGTTATAAATCTCAGTGCTCTATGATATAATACATCCAGTTTTGCAAGATATGAGGCAGGGCAATGGCCATAAATGAAGTCGGCGTAGTCAATTAATGAAAGGAATGTAGATTGGACAAACTGTCTTTTTGCATCCGTGGTCAAAAGGAGTTTAATTCTGAAAAAAAGACCAAGTCTCTGCCTCAGTTTTTTCAGCAGTTCTTCTGTGTGTTCCACAAAAGAGAGTTTGTTTACTAGCCAAATACCAAGGTATTTGAATTTAGTCACAAATTCAAGATTTTCCCCTAATAAGGTAGAGAATGATGGTGATGGACTAGCAACAGCAGAGTAAGCCCCTGGGCCTGATAGTGAGAAAAGAATTGCCTTGTTTTTTTTTTTGCATTTAGTAGTAACTTTTTGCTAAGGAGTTGGTACTGCAGAGTATTAAAGTCAGCTTGAAACTCGGCACAGGCAGCTTCAGGAGATTCCCCGCTTAAGTAGATCACCGTGTCATCAGCAAACAAGTGAATACTGGCATCTTTGATGCCTACGTCCAAGCTGTTGATATAAATGGCAAACAGTAATGGACCCAGTATGGAGCCCTGGGGGACATCTCTTTTTATCGGTTTAAGTGGAGAAATCTCTCCATCAGCCTTAATTTGTTGCTGTCTATCAGAAAGGTAGTCTTGGAACCATCCCAGTGCGGTTGAGCCAATGCCTGTAGTTTTTAAGGTGGAGAGGAGCAGACAGTGGTCGACAGTGTGAAAGCCTTACTGAGGTCCAGAAACACAGCACAAATGAATTTTTTGTTGTCTAGGTCCTGTTGCTAATCATTAGTAACTTTTGCCAGTGCGTAATTGTACTATGTAGCTCTAAAAGCCAGACTGCATTAGGTTGAGTAGTCTAGCATTGTCTAAGAAAGATCTCAGCTGCATATCCACAATTTTTTCCAGAAGTTTTGAAAGTATGGGAAGAAGAGAGATTGGTCTATAGTTATTTAGGTCACAGGGCTCCCCTGTTTTAAACAGGGGAATGACGTGAGCAGTTTTCCATGCCTTGGGGATGGAGCCTTGTGCTAGGGACAGATTGAATACGTGTGTTATAGGTGTAGCAAGTGTATGCTATGCTATTTTCAAGAAATATGGGTCAAAGTAGTTGGACCCAGCATTTTTTTTAGTATCTAGTTGTAGAAACATAGACTTTGATGGCAGATAAGGACCGTTTGGTCCATCTAGTCTGCCCATTTCCCTACCTACAGGATAGGCCACAGATCCTAGTTAACCAACAGTATATTTCTTCCTACTCCCCACAAGAATTGCCTTATGTCTGTCCCATGCATTCTTGAATTCTCCCACAGTTTTAGACCCCACAACCTCCTCAGGAAGGCTGTTCCATGCACCCACTACCCTCTCTGTGAAATAATACTTCCTCACATTGCCCCTGAACTGCCCCCTCTATCTTTAAATTGTGTCCCCTTGTTCTTGCACGTCTTTTTTTCTGAAAGATGCTACCCTCTTGGACTTTGTTGATTCCACTGAGGTACTTAAAAGTTTCTATCATGTCCCCCTCTCCCTTCTTTCCTCAAGGGTATACATATTAAGCTCCTTTAGTCTCTCCTCATACGGCTTCTCTTGCATACCCTGCACCATTTTAGTTGCCCTCCTCTGGACTGCCTCTATCCTGTCTATGTCCTTGGAGATGGGGTCTTCAGAACTGGACACAGTACTCCAGATGGGGTCTCACCAACTGTCTGTACAGAGGGATAACAACTTCCTGTTTTTGCTGCTGATGCCTCTCCCTATGCATCCCAGTATACCCCCAGCCCTTCCTACTGCCTTCTCACATTGCTTGCTAACCTTAAGGTCATCTGATATGATTACCCCCAGGTCCCTTTCCTATTTTGTTGTTGTTACTACCTCCCCCCCCATTGTGTATTCTTCCCCTGGGTTCTTGTTTCCCAGGTGCATTATTTTGCACTTCTTTGCATTGAATCCTAACTTCCATACTTCTGACCATTCCTCCAACCTTGCCAGTCCTTCTCATCCTTTCCACACCTCTTTTGTGTATCAACCCTGTTGCAGATCTTTGTGTCATCTGCAAAGAGCATACTTTTCCTTCCAGTCCCTCTGCAATGTCACTTATGAAGACATTAAAAAGGACTGGACCCAATACTAAACCCTGCGGTACCCCACTAGTAACCCCTCTTTCTTCAGAGTGGACTCCATTTACAGTTACCTTCTGTGTCCTGTTGAAGATCTTCAACTTCTTTTATGGTGGTAGGTGAAAAGGAGAAGTCAATGTTATTACTACTTGGTTCTGAAGGCTGGGTGTTGGTCTGAGGAAGAAGGCTACTTACAGGTGTGTTATCAAACACCAGGCCAGCAGTGACAAAATGATTGTTGAAAGCCTGCAGTATCTCTAATTTATCGTTAATGATAATATTATCAGTGGTAATTTTGGAAGGAAGCGCACTTCCTGGAGAGTGGCCAGATAGCTCTTTTATGGTGGACCAGAACTTGGTAGGGCAGTTTGACACAAAGAGTAGCTCAGTTTGATAAAATTTGGCTTTGGCCAGTCTGACCAACTTAGTACAGACGTTTCTAGATGCCCTGAAGAGACTCCAGTCTGCGTCGGCACAAGATTTACGAGCCTTTTTCCAGAGGTAATCTCTTTTGAGTAAGGCAGCCTTCAGATCCGGTGAGAACCAATGAAGTTTCTGGCTTTTAATCATGCTTTAACCAAGGGAGCATGGCTGTTTAAGGTGCTGGATATGATTTCATGAAAAACGTCATAGGCATCACTCACTGACTTAGCCAGGTAGAAACTCTGCCATAGCAAAGAGTTTTTCAGATCATTGAATTATGCAATAGGATTGAAGTTCCGTCTGGATCTTTTAGTGGAAAACTTTGATGTAGATAGAGGTTTGGTAACAGTTCTCATGCCTCCAATAAAGCAGTGGTCACTAACTTCCACTAAGAGCATACCAGCATGGGAAAAGGAATGAGGTCTGTTAACAAGGAGAACATCCAAGAGGGTGCTTCTCATTGGATTTTTTTTGTTGATGCAAGTAGGCTCAGTAATAAGTTGAGTGATCCCATAACAGTCGCAGAATTCTTTCAGGGGTAACGAGACCTTAGTCAGTCAATCATAGTTAAGGTCACCTAGTATAATTGTTTTCATTGGTGTAGTATCCAGGTGGGATGACAGGTGTGTCAGAAGTTGTGGTCCTGCTGCTGGAGGTCTATAGCAGCCTATGATGTGGAATGCCACTGATGGGCAAAGCTCGACTTTAAGAGACAGGCATTCAAATCCACAGGCAAAGGAAGTAGCATCTAATATAGATACTGAGAATTTGTTTTTAACATAAATGGCTACTCCTCCACCCCTGGTCTGCCTGTCAGTTCTGAAGAGGAAGTAGTTAGGGATGTTTACCTCTGTTTGGGGTGGATGCCTGGAGCCATGTTTCCAAAAGCACGAGTACGTCTGGTGCAGTATGAATAATCCAAGCCTGGACTGAATCGAGCATCTTTAAAAGAATACACATGTTAGTATGCAAGAAGCTAATTCCTTTCAAAGTTGTGAGTTCAGAAGGAGTTAAGAACACTTTCATAGGGCCAGGGTTAAGTTTGACATCACCTGAGCATAGGAGTAGAAGGAGTACAATTTTCCTCAGGGCAGCAAGAAGAAGTTTAAAGGCACAAGTCTTTCTACGTCTGGTATAGGTTTGAGTACATGGGTCCAAAGACTGAATCATCTTATTGTGCTGACCTATGGATACATATCCTAGGATCCATGCAGAATAGCACCAATCTATACCTAGTTTGAATGGATAGGGTATAGGACCACATAGAGGATATTGGTTAGCAGTTCCACTTCAAGGAGATTCCACAAACTGTGAGGGGATCAAAGGCGTACAGTGGCAGCATAATTTATTCATAGTGTTGGTATATGAGGAGACTAGCATGGTAGAGCATGCACCTTTGTTGGAATCAATTCTGTCAGGTTGCTTAACCACATAGGGTATTATACAAAGGTTGGTGAATAAGCGTAGCCAAACAAGGCCTGTCATGGTTTCCCTTTATGTAAGTAAGGAGCGTACTGCAGTAGCTTCTGCTATCTAAGTTATATAGGTCCCAGAGGTAGTTGTTCTGTATGCGACTGTTTGGGGAAGTTTAAAAACTGAGTAATGCAAGATAAATGTATACCACCTCAGCTAGAGAAAGGAGAGACTAGCTCGAATTAATAGTGGGGCAACAAAAAGGCTAGCAGTCTGAGCAAAAACAGCTCAATTAGCAACTGAAAAGCCTGCGATTTCCATGGCGCCTTGAAGTCTGGAGAGAGCTACAAAGTCACGAAGGAGCTGTAACACTTGGTTGCTGGGAACATTTTTAGACAAATAAACGCAGTTTTTTGGCAAATCAGTCACAGTTCAGTAATTTGTAGTACAATTTTCAAGTAAAACAGTGCCTTAGCAAGACAGGATATGCTAGACAGCAAGACAGGATATGCTAGTCAGCAATAAGCAAACCTAAAGTACCAAAATGGTATGCCTCAGCAAGACAGAATGAGATAAAGCTGCTAGAAGGCTTAGTTGCAAAAAAGGGATGGGAGGAATTGCAGTTGTTGACAGTAAGTAACCAATAAATTGAAACATCAGATAGGAGTGGGTGGGGAATGTGTGCATTTAAAGGAGGCCTGGGAGGGGTGGGGGTGGAATGAAAACTCAAGTGGAAGTTTGGAGAGCTAGCACTGAATCAGTGCACATACAGTTGGAGAGAAACTGCAGCGGGGGGGATCGTAAGTTACTTTACACAGGCAGAGCAGAACAGGCTAAATTAAAATATATAAATTAGAAGCCGAGTACAGGGATGCAGGCTTACATTAGGCCACACTTCTCTGGTGCTCCTGTCTCAGGTGAGTGACACCAGCCAATCAGAAAGCTCTACTCAGGTATGGAGCCAATAGCGCTACCCTGAGAAAGTGCTGAAATTGACAACAGCAAATTGCAAGTGATGATCTGGTTCAGCATTCACACAGCCCAGAGAAATCGTAGCATTTTTTTCAAGCATCGTACCTTATCTATCTCTTTGGGGGGTAGGTGGATCAACAATGTTGAGCAAGTGTTCAAACCTAAGGGAACACCATACAACACATTCACTAAGAGTCAGGGGACTGTAATAGCTTAGTACTATATTTCCCTACTTTTTAGGCTTTATGCTTCGACTCTAAATGAATAGGTGATTATTAAACATAATTATGTGCAACGAAGATAGACATACAGATAGATAGGTAGATAGACAGATAGGTATCCATGGCAATGATGTACATCAATGTATCAGTTAGGGTTTTTGAAATATGAAAATAAAGGAAACTTGAAGTTAGGGATTTTTTTTAAACTTAACTCCCCCCCCACCCCATGAACCACCCCCATATTTTCCATGGCATTGGATGCCATAGCAGAACACTGTTCCCAATTGCAAATGACCCTGCTCAGACCAAATTAAAATCTTTAGTTTTTGAAAAAGTAGTCATAATTTGCTTCATGCTTTAAGTGCAGTGTGCATTGCACTCTGTACAAAGCAGAAGCTTAGTTCTAACTTCCTTCACACAGACGCCTTCTGTCCCTATGCAAAGCAGGAAATGTGCGGGACCCTTTGGGCTAAATGAGAATCAAGATCTGACTACTACAGAAAGTTGCTTTTGGCAAGCCCTTTACTTTCAACCAGCCTAGTGGAAAAAATGGCATTCAGCAGTAATGCTGACAAGAATCATGATCTTCCCCCCAACCCCTCACACAAACAGACATATTCAGTCCTTTCTTTTCCATGTTCTTTTCAATGTTTTGGACTAATTTCAATTTATTGCAGCTTCTGGCTAAATTTTATTTATTTCTGTGTCCTAAGACATTTCACCCCAGTGTCAAACTCTTGTATCAGTAGTGCTGATGGTAATCGGTTGCTATACTCTTTTATTAGCTGTTTTGTTGTTTGTTTGGTTTTTTGTTTTGTTTTGTTAACTCAGTTGGCAATTTATTTCTTTGTTAGATTGAGCATTTTCAAATTTTTATTGGAAAAAAATTTTTTTCCCCAGAATCAAATCAACGCTGTTCTTGGTAGTGCAAGTGTGGGCATCTGGTAGAGATGTGACTCTTAAGGCTGTACTTTTATTGACTTTGACTAACTGATTTAAATTGACAGTGTGTTATGTTAAATACTATGATTCTTTTATTACATCTTCTGGTGTTCTTGCCATCAGCAGTGTGTGAATGTGGAGGAGGGTGGTTAGTATCAAATTGAGTGGCAGACATCTGTTACAACTGACAGAAAATATTTTATTCAGTGCTATTCTACTACCAGGAATTGGGATTTCAACTCCCTCTCCCACACACTCACTCATACACAGAAGTGATGGGGAAGAACACCAGGACACCACAAATGAAATCATAGTGTAGTATACAGTGCAATTTATTAAACTATGATTATATTGAGTATTCCAGGTCACTAATAAGATGCACATCCCTAAGAAACAAAGACAGAAGCTTTTTTCATTAAGCAGCTTGAAGTGACACAATGGATTAGCAGTGAGTGTGAGTTATTGTATGGGGCATTAAGAGCATTTTTTACCCCAGTATTCATGAAATAATTCATACATTTGTGTTTTATTCAAACTTTTCTTGTGTTTTTACTCTAGACCTTATTCAGTACTGCCCTTCAGGACTAGAGTACAACAACAAGAGTAAAATAAAGGTAAATAAAGTAAAAGTAACACTTCAAAAGTGCTTCATGAATAGCAGGAAATGTTTAGTGTTTCATGAATACCAAAGTTTCATAAATATACTGAAGGCCAACATTTCTAACTGCAGCTTTCCATTTACGCTACCTGAATAAGCACACTGTTACAACCTGGGGAGACATAATTTCTGTGGAAGTAACAATAAAGGCTAGAAAATTATGTCCTCAATGTTAATATATTAAAATTGTTCAGAAAAATGAATGGCAGTTTACTAGATATGTTTGCCACTAGTACGAGATTTCAGAAAATGCTTGAAAAAAATTAAGATGCTTCATTCTTCATTTGATTTGAAATATTGTTCTACCTCTTTCTCTCATATCTTTTTATGAAAATTCTTTAATGTTCTTTAAATCTCTTCTGTGTTTCATTCTTCTATTCAAGGTCTCAACTCCAGCAGGTTGATGTGAATTTCATATGGCAATGCTGATAATTTCACTTTTAGACTGCTGTTTGGTCATCTCCTTTTTGTAGTCCAGCAGAATGGTGAGAATAATGTATTCCGTTGATGATTTTTTAAAACTTGCAATCACATTTTCACGATTATAGGTAGAATTGTCAGAATGGAGAATGATGGCAATGGTTTCTGGCAGATGTAAGATAATTCCTGCTTGTGATATTGAAATGAGTTATTTGAAGTCATGACTCCAAGATCAAAGTGGAAATATTACTAAAAACTGCATTTTCTTCTAGACATTGTAATAAAATGGAAAGCTGTTTGGTGATAGGCAATATACTATATTTATTGTCTACTGAAATCTTAGCACCACTTGTCAGTGTCACAATTAGGTTTTAACAGTTTATGTATTTAAGTCTGTATACTGCATGTTAAATGTTGTAGTCTTTTGTGTTTGTATAATTGTTTTTATTTGGCTGGTCATTGTGAAAATGAACTTTAGCTAATCAACTTACCAGAGTAAAAATAAGTAAAATGAAGATACTGATTTAAATGGTTTCTTAATGGTTTGTTTCAGAAGCTTTGTTTCATACAATGGATTTTTTCCAGAGTATGTATGTCCTTTGGTAATGGAGTTCCTACCATAGGTTTACCAGCAGTTATAGTAAGTTACACCACATCTGCCAGGCACCAGCATAACGTGCAAACTTCTTTAACATCCAGTGACACAACACTATACATTGTTCCTATGCAAACCCACCCAATCAAATGGACAAATAATCTTCTCTGCACTGCTGCCCTATCACCTCTCACACACATTATGCCTTAACACTCAATCCACAAATGTGGTAGGGATACACTCATAATTAGTACATCCTTGCTACATCTCTGTGCAACTCAGGATCATGTGGGGATGGTGCAGTCCTCAGCCCCTTCCCCCCCAGTCAATGCATGCATGGATCCCTATGTAAGAGCTGTTGGTGGCACAGGTGGTGCCGCAGCCAGGATCACCGGACATTGAGTCTGATAAATGAGCTGGCTATTCAGTGGATCCCCTGATCTGCACAGTGGGGGGGGGGAGGGTCAGTGTGTATGGCAGCCAATGCTGGTCCTCCATGGGATACCATAACCCCTTTGGGCTGAATGGAAAAATACCCCCCAGTGCCGGTGACACCCCCAGAGGAATACCATGCTCCTGAGGCTGGGAGAGAATTGTGCAATAGCTGTTCAGGCCCAGGTTAGAGATGGCCAGGTAGAGAGGGGCATGTAGGCACTATGGCAGTCCTAGGGTGACATAGCATATTCCCTCTCCACCTTCCACATGAGCTGCCTTAACAAAACTGTGGATGGGGTGAATGTCTTCTCCTCAGTCCTTAGCATGCCCTGACCCCATACACAGCTGTCAGCATGGTAAGGAATTGGGTATGGAGAGCATAGGTAGCCAGGCTGTGGATGCCTCAGATTGCCCCAAATTGCACGTTAGCAGCTTTGTACTGCCCTTTACAGGTGCAGAACAGCTGTGCTCCATTTGCAGATCAAGTCCTTAAGTGTCAGCATCAGTAAGAGATCTAATTTTCCACAAAACAAATCATAAATTGAACATTTATCAGCTCAACCCAAATCACCAATCCATACTCATTCTGTCATAACACTCAACTTCATTAATTTCTCCTGCCAAGCTCCCACCCATCCACCACATACACAAACCTCCCATATTAGCACACCGTAACTACCATCCTCTCATGTTATTCTGTTAAAAATGTATGCAAAATAACCATCATTAAACACAGTAGTAGCTAGAGATATGTCCTAGTATATGTGGCTATAGCTAGATACTCCACTGGAAATCCCTGTTCATTTAAGAGTGATTTCCTGTAAATTATATAGGAACATCTTAATATTCAGTGGGAAAGATCTGTGTCTGCCCTCTAGATAGACCTCAAACACACACTCACAGTCTTGCAGATCAATAACAAAATAACTGCCAGCATCACTTTACTGACACATTTACATCCAAACCCACACCAACAAGCTCCCCCCAGCCCTTACTGACCACTTTCAGAATTTCCACTCTTAAAAGTACCATAATAATTGGCTCTCAAGAACTACATATCTACAAATTACAATATATTAAATTTAAAGGAATCAGCCATGCAATGCATTGAACAAATATATTATTTCTGCTGATTAAAAATAAATTTGTTCTTTTTATTGCTGCCTTCTATTTACCCATCATACTTTTATCCTCTGGAAATCTAAAGAAAGATTTCTCTATATTCATCTGTTATGGAAGCACATGTTCCCCTAATGCACAGTGGTAAACCATGTCTGGATGTACAGTCAATACTGAATCAGGGTAATTAAAACTGAACTAAGAATAATTAAACAAAATACAACATTTTAAGTACTGAAATACCTCAGACACAGAAGCCAGGTAACAAAAGACATCTCATAATGAAAAATGCACATAGTGTTGTCAAATAAATTTAGGTTTTTATAGGACCTTCATGGATACAGCTGTCTGGGTCAGCCAGGCACTAAAGATCAGTTTCAATTAAATTAGGGAAAGCAAAAATAAAAATTTATGTAAAGTTCAGGCAACTTTAAAAGACAAACCAGGTAGCCCGCAAATAATTATTCTAACTCGGCTATCAGCCCTTCATTGAATTCCATACTGTCGGGCATCTGAGTGACACAACCTGCCCAGTCAATCACAGAAAGATACACTAATGATCAAGACAGGGATTATTAAATAAAGAGTAAACAACATGAAGCTGGATTAATAGACTGGGAGGCAGATGATGAAAGCATTCTAAAATTAGGTATCAATATTGGTCACAAAGTCATTGCATTAATACCAAAATCAAGATACACAACTGTGACATTGACCAGCAGTCTATTTTCACATTGCTGAGATAAATGTAGCTCAAAACTGTCTTGTGTGCATGATGAAGTACTTACATATTTAATAGATCATGTGTCACCCAAACATACAGTATATATTTTTTTAAAACATGCCAAGAAATTTCCACTTTGAGGTATACACAGTATCAACGGGGATCAATGTGAGCATGACTATCATAGCAGGCATGATTTGATTCCCCTTTAATTCACCTTATCAAACTCTACCCATGTAGGCCAGCCCAACCGGCACAGTGTCACAGTGGTAGCAATATCGCTCATGATGCCAATGACCCAGGTTTGGGAATGAGCATGGATCATCTGAAGGCTGGGAGGGGGAGGAATATTAAGCATCACACAGGATGCTATCTTCCTCCAGGAAGGGAGAGAAATCATTGCCATCATGCAACTTCCACCTGGGTGACCACAGGTGGTGGTGCAGATGGCAGTGCTGTCTGGAGATTCAGGACAGCTGATTGGCTGGAAGGATAGACACACCTTGTATACATCCATCAGCTAGTGTTCCTTGGGGGTGGAAGAAGGGAAATATCTAATAAATGCAATCATGCCCCTAGATGGCTCTGGGCAGCCTGAAGACCCTGCATCCCACTGCACCTCGCTGACCTAGGTTCACAGCTGAGAGCACCAAAAGAATCTCATCCAAGTGAACTGATCCAGCATGAGGACCTCCACTGTAAGTAAAAAATACTAGGGGGCTACCATCTTGGTGCAGGTAAGTCCTTGGAGATTGCAAGGATTATGGGGTTGGGGCAGCCTAGAGAACAAAGAAGGACTGCAGCTGGCTGGGAAGAGATGAAACAGAAAGTGAAACATAAACATGTATACCCATGTAAAGACTACCATTTTATAAGTATGAAAAATGCAAGTGTGCTCAGTGTCATACACTATGGCATATGCACAGCCTAGGATTGTGTGCAGGACCTTGGTTTCATTTTGCACATGCAAAAATTCCTTGGCTATGCATGCACTACAGTGTATAATACAGCACATTTTTGATTAGTATGTGCTGTTCATATTCAGTACAGAGCATAGTAGTAAGGTAGCACCACTATACTAAGGGCTGAGTAGATATTTTAGTGGTAAAGTATAATTCTCAGCTCCATATTACTATGCTGCCTATTTAACTAACGATACACAACTTGACAAATTTGGTAAAATGTGGTCATATAGTTTCACAGTTAGTGGAGCAAACTGAAAAAAAATTATTTAGTTTTAATATCATTTTTTGGTGCACAACTATAAAATAGTAACATCTGAAACATAACACTTTCAGGTTTATCAGATCTAAACATAAAGGTGATGCTTTTGAAGATTAAAAAGAAAGTTAAAACCAAAGGGCAGGAGTTTCAAAAAGACCTGCCCAAGATGTTCCAGACATTGTTTTCAAATCAGGGATGCATCCAAGCCTGCTAGACAATGGCGGGGGAGTTGTCAAAAGGGTTGGATGCAGATGGAAATCCATCCTCTGCCTGTGTCTGCATCCATCCACTTGCATCTAGGCAGTTATGCTGCTATTTTCTCAAGTTACTTCTATTTACAAAAAAGTCACAATTTGTGGGAGAAAACACACACAGCTGTATCCAAATTGGACACAATTCACAACTGCATCCATTTTTAACTCAATTGTGTCCATTTTTGGATGCTAAGTCATCTGTCAAATGGTCTAGCATGTTTGGATGCATTTCTACTTTGAACATATGGATTGATGCATCTTGGCAGATCCTTTTGGAAATCCTGTCCCATTAATTAGATAGCCTAACAGCATCCAAAGTTTGTGTCCAAAATGGATGTAGTTACTTTCAAAATGGTTGCATTTTTGGATTCGAACAGTGACATTTTGTCATGAATGGATGCAACGTCTGAACATGGCAGCAGGGCTGCTTGCATGCAAGTGAGAGAACATAGATGTACGTGCAGCTTTCATTTACATCTGCATCCAACCCTTTTGAAAATGCCCCTAATAATTAAAACTTTAAATTTTAGAACTAGCTAGTAATGCATACCTGGAAGAACTTTCATTTCATTTTTAATAAGGTGCTGTCATTGAGGACTTGTTTTAATTTACCTGCCAATGTAACTAATAAGTCCACAAATTTATGATTTTTAATTGCAAGGTATTGTAAATATTGTTTTTCTTGAGTATTGTATTTTTATGTTCTTTGTGTCTTTTTTGTAGTATGTTTATGTATTTGCATAAGTGTCATTTTATCTGAGTGTTATGGTAACTCTAGATAAACACAGAACTGTCTTTCGAACTGGACTGTAAAAAGTCCAAATGACATGTACAGTATTTCCTGTATAAAAATAAAGTTTTACCTACCTACCTACCATAACCACATTGTAGGAGCCATCACTGCAGCATGCATAATCCATTAAAATAGCTTTATTATTTCCCATGATTATTAGGTGAACCCATTAATTTCCACCATTGCTTCTTGTATCATCCTTGCTAATGGTTTGTGTGTGTTCCCATTAAATTGACATTAGTTATTAAAGTATTGTTTTTGTTTATGGCATTACATGTCTAACATATACCATTGATAACTAATAAGAAATATCAATTAAATATGAAATGGATTTTATTTCCCCATTAAATCTTGTAAAAGCCCTTTTTAATTGTGGAATTTATACCCATAAAATAATTTTAATGTGTTCTTCCTTACAATATAGTGCCACTACATTAATGGCCATTAAACAAACACGGTATGACCTTAAATTGTCTTACTAATACCGTTTCTACAAATTAATGGACTTTTCTTAGCACCAATAGCATTTGTATGCCAATTGTTTATACATTAATGGCCATTAAGTTTTTCAAATTAGTGACACCTGTAGAAATTAATGAGCTTAATATGCTTTAAAACACCATGAGCTAATTTATTCATAAATTAATTTAAACAATTGAAGTACACCAATCCTTTAATCTTTCATAATTTGACTATTATTTTCTTTTCTTTATTGTACACTAAGAAATATATATCACCATCCCTAGTATTGCAATCATGTATGTAAACCTAGTGATACAATATGCATCATTCTTTTTCTTTCAGTTTATTTACCATTTTTTGAAAGGTACTTTAAAGATCTACAGACACTCTTTTGCAAGTTATGCTAAGGAGTAAACTGCCCATGTAACTAGATTTGTCACTGTTTGCATTTTTTTCTATATACATGTTTATCCTACCCAGCCACGCATCTTTCCAGGATATACCATTTCTGGGTTATATCCTATTTACGTAGTTGCAACCACTAACCATCATGTAGATGACAGCTGTGTTGTACTCCACATTTTTACCTCCTTCCTCACTGCAATTAAACACTATTAATGGTGCATAAATTAATGTCTGTATTCCCATTAAATGATTAATTACCATCTCAATCAGACCCATTAAAATTAATGGAGTGTTAATGTTTTTTAACATGTTAGTGTGTTTTTTCACCTACTATTTATGTACCGATTAACGAGAATTTAATGGCTTACTGTAATAGAAATTCAAAGGATATTTAATGCTGCGTAGGCACAGTAGTATATTTGAATCTACAATAGAGTTATGAATTTTTCCCATAATCATATAAAATACACATGCAGTAATCTTGTTTCATGTCATTAAGAGACTAACAGATGTTCAATCTGGCTATGTTTAAAAAACATGAAAGACAAACTCTCCCTTCCTTCCTGCTATGTTTCTAATCTTTTCCTACTCATTCCCACCCATCCAGGACCCTGTGATAAAAAACAAGCAGCCATCCTTCCTTTCTATTGTATCTCTATTCTTATTTACTCCCTCCTGCCCAGCCTCAACCAGTTCCACCATGTCGCGGTGATACAGAATTTGCCGACCATCATTACTGTGGTGGCACATCACAGCCAATTGGTGTTGTGCTGTCACTGGAGAAAAGTGTGCCCCCCACTCCCCCTGCACTTAAGCTTACCAACTCCGAGTCAAAGTTGGTTTGGGGAAGGGGCAAACACCCCAAAGGCAGCATCGCTGAGAATCTAGCCGACCATCATAGTGAACTGCCGAAAATGTTGCTGTGGTGGTGTTCACTGTATTCCCATCACTGTTGCAATGTGCTACCACCTGAACCCCACAGTAAAATAATGAACTCTTCTTCTCCTCCTTCCTACTGTGCTCCCATCACCCCACACACTCCTACTTGGTCTGGACCCCATTTATTTTTAAAAATAACCTTTCCTCCTCTCTGATATGTTCCCATCCCACTTCATCCGGCTCCCTTCTTCCCAGCCCAGATCCCCTTATAGTCAATACAGACAGCCTTTCCTGCTATGTCCCAATCATTCCCTGCAACTACCTACCACCCAGCTTAGACCCCCATATTTGCACATGTTAATCTTTTCCATTTTCCCTTGTGTTCCCATCCCTCCCCCTCCCACCTGGTCTGTATGATGTATCCACGATAATTGATAAATAAAGGTAAACCTTCTGTCTGTGTCTGCAATCAGCATCCCATCCTGTTGCCTCCCACTGGGTATGGACTGATTTTTCTTAAATGGTAGGCATTTTCTCAGTCCTTGCATAACCCATAATATTTGTTATTTCTTTCAGGGATGAATTGGTTCATCGTTGGTGCTTTAACACCAAAAAACACCATATTTTAAAACATTAATCTGGAATTCCTTAGAAACATAGAAACTGAAAACTTGATATTGCCAGTAGATAAAGACCAAGGGTTGGATTTTCAGCACTATGGACACAGCACTTGTGCTTGTATTTTGGATGAATGCTGTGTCCATGCAAATGCATTCAGATGTCTGCATCATATTCACAGACATCTAGACACATTTGCATTATCTTACATAGTTTAAGGCAATTTTGGCTGCAACTGTGGGACTTCTGTCTGTTTTTCAGATGAAAGTGTAGTATTCTGCCCGGGAAGTTAGACCAACTTTTCTTTGTCTATCTTCTGGGTGGATTTTGTCACCCCTGTTTGAAAAATTGACATGAGTGTATGAAGAGCTACACACAAGAGTGCATCTAGTCT
Source organism: Neoceratodus forsteri (assembly GCA_016271365.2). NCBI lineage: Eukaryota > Metazoa > Chordata > Ceratodontiformes > Ceratodontidae > Neoceratodus > Neoceratodus forsteri. The sequence goes on from CM057453.1 coordinate 86,166,007, forward strand.
GTCCATAAATAATTGCTTATATCCTAACCTAGTGTCTTGAAAGTGTTTTCTATCCCCAAACCTTTGCTCTCTACCCAAACCCCTGCCTCTGTAAGACCTCTTGCAGGAATTATCAGTCCTTTAAACCAGTTCCAGACATTCCTGATCTCATTTATAGACCCTGCCCCCACCAGTTATGTCAGTAATCTGTCCCATGGCTCCATCACCCTCTCAGTGAAGTAGAACATCCTCTCATCCTGCATGATATTGCCACAGGCTAGCCTCCATTTATACTCATTTGTGTCCTCTCATGACTGCACTGCTGTTCTTATTGTATAGGGATTCATATGCTATTAATTCCCTTCAGGCAATTACATATCTCTGCTATGTCACTCCTCTCCCTTCTGGCCTCCAGTGAGTACATGCCAAGATCCTCTAGCCATTCATCATAGGTGTGCCCTGTCAGCCATGGATCATCTTGGTGACCCCTTGATTTACAAACTCTAGCCTATCTCTGTCTTTTGTCAGTTGCAGACTCCAGAACTGCACACAGTACTGCAGGTGACCTGCTAAGGGGTAATATCACCATCTTCCTCCTCTTATTAGATCCACCTCCCATGCATTCCAGCATCCTTCTTACCTTGCCATATGCTGGATTGCACTGGCTGTATTGTTTGAGACAGTCACTAATAATAAATCCAGGCTCCTTTCTTCATCTACTGTGGCCAGCCTACCCCCCCCATCTAGTTCTATGTACATGAGTTCCTCTTCCCTATGTGCATCAATTTGCACTATTTGGAATTTAATCTCAACTGCCATATTTTGCACCCTCTCGCCACTTTCTCTAGAGCCCTCTTTAACTCAGTCACTTCCTCTTTAGTATCTATCCTGCCACATAGTCTTGTGTCATCCATGATGAAACACATTCTTTATTTCTATGGGTACTCTTTGAGTGCTCTGCAGGCTGGGAGGAGTCCAATGCTGACTTATTGGTGTTGACTTCAATAATTTGCATACTCCTGTGTCCCCACCCTAGCTACATGCTTAGCAAGTTAGTCCAACAAGGTGTAATCTACTCTGTGAACTACTTATTCTTTTTTTCTTTATCTTGTTCCCTATTATGTGTAGGTTTGGTTGTCTTATAAGTCATTCCTTTTGTAAAGTTTTGCAAATTAGAACTGTATTAGAAAAACAAATATTCATCAAGTGGTAAAAATAAAGCAGGTAATAGAGCAAAAACTGTACACGCCTGTCTCATTTGGATGTCAGCAAACTAGAGCCCCCCCCCCATGCACACACACAACAGAATGTCCTTGAATTTGAAACCAAAAGAATACTTCAGGATAAACCACAAAACATCACCAGCATTTCAAATATCATCAGGACTTGAAATTTAGGGCTGATCCAATGAGCCATGCTGGGAATTTTTATTATAGATCAATCCCTGCTTCTTAAAGCTTGCCAGCACATACTGTATCAGCAATATCCAGCATGCCATTCACCTAGTAGTTTATCAAAATGTTGGATCAAGTCATACCTTTACAGATTAGTTCAGTAATTACTCCATCAGACTTGTTTGCATCAGTCCCTTAAGTATTGGAAGCTCATTTCCTATCCTTTATACTGTAAGTATAGAGCAATCCTCTGCACGTAGAGCATTTCAATGTCTTAAAGATTTGCACAGGACATCTTGCAGGTACATATTTGAGCTCTTAAGCTCTTTTGATATGCCAAGAAACAATCTGTAATATGGTTTAGACTGTAATTCATAGCAATCCATAAATCTAAAACTGGAAAATAATGTGTTTATTCTTACACAGAGCAACCACTAGTATCTTCTGTCAATTTTCAAAAATAATCTTTTATGATATTTTGTCATGCTTGAAATTATATTTTGAAAGTTGTAACATTTGAATGGTTAATCATACAAAACAATTTTTTATAATGAAAGCCTGGAGTCTGATCAACATGTAGAGATTCCAACAGTGCAGTTCTACTGCTTTGCTACATGTCTATGTAAGTCAATATAACATAGTGTTAAACATGACAAGACTTCAAAAATTTGGTGAACCATTTAAGATTTTTTTATGAATACTAAACATTTTGTATGTTGTATATCGATATATGGACACTGTAGTAATATCATCTTAATGTACCTACTTACTTGATGCCAAGCTTTCATTACAAAAAATAACTAAATAAACAAATTAAAAAAACTAAGTATCTAGTCCTACTAGTTCCAAAGTTATCACATTTTAAATAAATTACCTTTTGAAATGTCTAACTTTGGAACTGTTGGGCTAGAAATGTATTTTTTAATGAAAGCTTTTAGAGACCATTCATTAAGAATTAACTTGGACAATACTGTTTCTATGTGTCAAATGGACAATACTGTTTTTATGTGTAAATATTATTGTATATCGATAATATCTGAGCCTGCTTTTTCAGTATGGAAGGGAAGGGGAAATTGTTTAACCAGGAAAGGAACACTAAGCTAGAGCTTGTTTCCAGGTGCAACCTGGGAGCACAAGGAAATTAAGTGACTTTCTCAGGGTCTACACAGTATGCAAGTGGGAGCTGACGGGATTCAAACCCAGGTCTCCAGGTTTGCAGCTCAGTGCCCTTAACCATTATGCTATAATGCCTCCTATGTTATGTATATAATCCCATGTATGAACCCACTGTGTTAGCCATACATATTATTTAGTTGTGATACTGCCAAAAAACGGCAAGTACATTGTGTCAATCCTTTTTTCATTGTAATGATAGTCTGTAGTGGTACTATTTTTTGTATCAATTCATAAAATCACATGACAGTTTTAAACAAGGTTCAGCCAGAGCCGATAGGGCTGCAGCTGAGGTTGATGAGGAGGAGGAGTTGAGAGTTGCTAGAACACATTGGGCTAAGTTCCACTCTATGACCAAGTCAAGCATTTGATCACACAAACAACAAAGGGTTTTTCAGTGCTGTGTCACTAGGTTGCACCATGGCTAAACAACTTGAACAGTAAGACCATCAAAACCATGCTCCAGGCAAAGTGAAAAGGCCATAATGCAAACAGCTGCAGTTAAAACAAACTCTGGCTAGAGCCAATAAGACTGCAGCTGAGGAATTTGTAGTAAAAATCTTGAATTTTTTTTTTAATTTTCTCAAACCAATTTTTTAACATAGCCTTATTTATGACCCTGCCTCATGAAGAAGGGCAGGAAACATGTTCAACTCTTAGCCTAGAGGTGATTTCACACAGGGACTGTGACATCAACTTTTGAGACACAAAAACACTTTTTCAGAAGGAGTTGAAAGATGACAGCTGCCACATTCATGAGGTGCTGTAAAGAAATGGCTATGTTGAAAATTTGGGGTAAAAATACTGAATATTACCAAAGTTACAGGGATGCATTTTCAAAATTCAGCTTAGCTTCAAAACATTTTTTTTAAAATATGTCTACACTAAATTTAAAACATAGCCTTCTTATGACCCCACCTCATGAATAAGATCAGAGAAAATGTTTAACTCTTACCTTAAAGGTGATTTCATGCAGGGGCTGCAAAGTCACCTTTTGGGATGTAAACAAATTATTTTGGCCAGGATTTGAAAAATGACAGCTGTCACATTCATGAGGTGCTGTAAAGATATGGCTATGTTGTAAATTTGAGATAAAGATACTGAACATTACCAAACTCACGAGCCTGCATTTGCAGAATTCAATGTAGACTCATAACTTTTTTTTTAATATTTTTGCACACAGTTTTCAACATAGCCTTCTTGTGAACCCACCTCATGAACAAGGTCAGAGTAAATTTTCAGCTCCTGCCTAAAAGGTGATTTCATGCAGTGACCATGACATCACCTTTCAGGACAAATTTGCCTAATGTCAGTGCAATAGTTCATGAGGCAGGGTCCCAAAAAAGGCATGTTGAAAATTTTGCCCAAAAATTTGCAAAAATGCCTGCATTTTGCCAATAAGTTAAAAACCAAATTGAAATACTTTGAACCGCATACCTGTTTCTTCAGTTCATGGTCCAGCTTTGAAGAGTGATGACAAGTCTGCAGTCTAGAGAGGATTATGACATTGGATCCCCAATGGATAAGTAAGGGTTTGGGGGCAGGTGGTGGATACTGATTGCTGAGTGGGTGGGTTGGGTTGGGGGTCAAGAACAGCCACAAAATACATTGATGGATGGTTTTCTTCTTACAGGTAAAAAAAAAAAAAACATGACTGAGGATTCTTGATCACAACACTGGGGGACTGGGCACCCCCAGTGTCACTGTTATGTTTCTGGGGGGGTGTGTGGTGGAGAATGCTGATATGGAGGGTCAGGTAGAAGGAGGAGAAAATATATATAAAAAAGGTCATGGCAGAACACGATTATGGCACTGGGGGATTAGGCACCCCGGTGTCAATTTTTTTTTTTATCATATAAGATTTTATTGAGTTTTGTCATTTTCAGTACAGCCAGGGTGAAAGCAACAATGTGTCAAACACACACATATAGCCAACCATTGGTACAGAGACTGTCTAGTACTATATAGTAGAATACCACATCAAATGCTAATCAAAAATAAATCTAGGATATGTTGCACATCTAATATTTAGTCATTATTCACACTCTAGTTGTAGCAGTAGATATCAGACAAAAGGCAATGTGTAGACTCTGAATAGGTCCAAAAAAAGTACTGTTGTAGAGCAGCTTATTATTATTATTATTATTGTTGTTCATCTTCGCTCTCCTTACATATCTTATAGTAGATAGAGCATGCTCTTAAAGCACAGATAAGAGACAAGGTTGAAAGACAAAGACAGGTAGGATGTAGGAATACTTCTCAGAAGGTGAGGTATGGTGAGGACTCCATTTCCAACAGAAGGAACAGAATTAGACGGGGGGGAGGTGGTGGACATTGCTGCATTGGGGGTTGTTTGGAGAGGGGGGTGGGACTGCACAAATATGCAAGTGCAGGTATGCATCCCATTTTTTGTGGTGCCTAGAGAGGCAACCTTTCCCTGCTGCAGTAAGCCTCTCAACAACAGCTAGCCTAGCCATGGCTGTCCACCAAGCAGGGACTGAGGGGACGGTGGGTTGTATCCATTTCATCAGGATAGCCCTTTTAGCCTCCATTACTGCAGCAACAGTCCATGCTTTTAGTAGGACAGGTAGTGGGTCCAGAATGGAATCCTCTCCTAACGGAAGGGAGTCCTGAGAGTGGGAAAGCCTTTTGCCAACAATCTTTGAGCGGTCATTCAGTACCTGAGACCAGAAACCTTGAAGGGCTGGGCATGTCTAGAGTATGTGAAGTAGATGGGCTGGTGAGGACTGGCACCTCCAGCATCTGTCATGGCTTAATATTTTAAGTTTACAGAGCATTGCAGGCATCCTATACCATCTAAGAAGAATTTTCAGCTGTATCAACTGGCTCTTAGCATCCTTGTAAGCTGTATGCTCCACCTTTAAACAGTCAGACCACTGCTGCGGTGGAAAGGGGCACTGGAGTTCCATCTCCCATGCTGCCCAGCATGCGGAGGTGGTATCCAGCTGAGAGTCTCTGAGTACTTTGTAAATAATTCCCACAAGTCCTTGGCCTTTTCTTGGCTTGTGGAGTGTGGCCAAACAACTTCATCCACCCTCATCAGTGTATCTGCCAGAAGGGGGGAGAGGGCACTTTTTATCTGAAGGTACCTCCAGAAATCATGTGCTTTCAGGTCAAAGCAACCCTGCAATTGCTCAAAGGACATCAGTGTTTTGCTGTCTGGAAGGAGGAGGTCTCCCATGCTGAGAATTCCTTTGGTGGCCCAGTGGGGCCAGTACAAGGGTTTACAATCCACCATTATTAGCTTGTTTTCCAGAAAGGGGCATAGAAGATCAGGGGGAGGTAGTCCATACTTGGGACACCGGTGAGGCCATTGCTAGGTGCCATGTTTTACAAGTCTCCTCATAATTGGGGTAATCTGGTTTCCAGGGGGGTTTCTTACTGGTTAGCAGGGAGAAAAGATAATTAATTATCTGGTATAAGGGCAGCTTCTAGAAGTACCCACTGTAAGGGGAGCAAGATGGGGAACAAACCAAGCAGGGGTTTGGGCCATATGAAAGGCTAGATGGTAGTCCACGAACCTGGGGAGTCCAAGCCCACCTTTAGACCAGTGGGCCCACAAATTTGTGCATCCTTAGCGGGCTGCCTTCCCTTGCCGTAGAAAAGAAGAGATGAGCTTGTTTAAAGAGGAGAATGGCTTAGGAGACAAGGGGATTGGGAGGTTATTTAGGAGGTATGAGATTGTTGATTGTATAAACATATGCACTGCCTCTATTTTGCCCTTCAGAGACAACTGCAATTTTTGCCACCACTGAACCTCAGCTGTGAGGGCTATAAGGAGAGGGGAGAAATTGGCCTTTTCAAGGTCACTCCACGCTGAGGAGATAAAATTTCCAAGATAAGGGAAACCCTGAGGGGCCCAGGTGATGTCAGTGCCTGCCAGGCAATTCCTGCCACACTTGGTGTTCAGCGGGGAGAGAATTATTTTCTTTTGATTAATTAGCAGACCGGAGAGAGAGAGGTAAACTCTTGTAACACTGGCAGAACTATAGGTAGGGAAAGCTCTGGGTTAGACATTGTAAGTATCATATTGTCAGCATATGCATTGACTAGGAAAGATTGTTTTTTGACAGGTATCCCAGTAATACCCAGAGTGCTGAGTAGTTTCCTAACCAGGGGTTCAAGGGTTATGATGAAAAGAAGAGGGGAACGGGGCACCCTTGCCTGGTGCCCCTTTGTAGCAGAAAAGGAGAGGAAATATCCCAGTTAGTGACAATTCTGGCTATTTGCAAGTGGTATAGTGTGGAGACCCAAGAGGGGCAGTTAGAACCAAATCCATAAAAGTTGAAGACATCATAGAGGTAGTTCCACTCTAATGAGTCAAACGCCTTGGCAAAGTCAATTGCCAAAGCTGCCATATAAGTCGAGGAGTGGAGCGCTAGCCATTTCAGATTGAGGACAAGGCTCAAATTGTCCACTCCGACTTGCCCTTTGAAAAACCAGATTGTGAGTGATGTATTAGAGTGGGGAGAACCTGGGTTAATCTGCTTGCCAGCACTTTGGCTAGCAGTTTGGTGTCTACTGAAAGCAATGAGATGGGCCCAAAATAGGTACAATCCAGTGCATCTGAAGACTGCTTGGGAATTAAAGTTAATAAAGCATCCCACATAGTGGGAGGGAGTGTAGCCATGCCTTGGGCCTTGTGCAAAGCTTTCAAGAGGGGGGTGGTGATCTCAGTCTTGAGAAGTTGGTAGAGTTCTACCATCATTCTGTCTAGTCCTTCCCTTTCACCATTTGGGAAAGAGCAGACTGGAGTTCCTCAGGAGTGACTGGGGTATCTAGGGTATTACAGTCTTTTTTGTGAGAGTTTGGGAAGAGAAATTCCTTTACATAACTCCGACATGCATGAAGAAAGCTCAATAGCTGAAATCTCAGACTGAGTTGGGTAAAGAGTCTGGTAAAATAGCAACATCATCTCATTAATATCCTTGGGCACCGAGACCATGTTACCCTCTTTGTTCTTAAGTACAATTATTCTGGATGAAGCTTGCTGCTTGCGGAGGTGATAGGCTAGCAGCTTGCCTCTCTTATCTCCACCCGCCCACGGTTTGTGTTTGGAAAGTAGAAGTTGCCTTTCTGATTTTTTATTTAACAGTGTATTTATTTGGTATTTCAGGCCTATAATGGTGGGTAGAAGGGGGGGATTTGAGCGGATGCTCTGTCAAGGCTTTAAATTGCCTCTCCCAGGGTTGTGAGTTCAGCTTGCAAGCAATGTAGAGTCTCCACCTGGGCCTTGTTCTTGACTGCTGTGAAGGAAATGATTTTCCCACTGATGACAGCTTTGAAGGCTTCCCATACCATGGAGGCCAAAACCTCACTGGAGGTGTTGAGAGAGCAGTAGGCATAAGCATCTTCTTTTATAAAGGTTTGTAAATTTTTATCCTGTAGCAGTAATGGGTTGCACCTCCATCTTGTGGCGGGAGCCCCCTGGCCAGGAGAAGAGAACAGAATCGACATGGGGTCATGGTCAGAGATTATAATAGTGCCAATTGAGCATCCAAAATCCCAGGTGTGGCTACATAATTGGCCAGCCAGAAATCTAGTCTGCTATGAGTGTGATGTACCGCCCCAAGTAAAAAGAGTAGTTGCACCCTTGTGGATTGTTCCTTCTTCAGGGGTCACATAGACCCCATTCCACCATAAGTTCAGTGAGGCCCACTAAATCCTTGGGGTGGGGTTGCTGGGTGGGGAGGGGACTTATCAAGAAAAATATCAAGGACCAGGTTATGGTCGCCTCCAAGCAAGATCAGGATGTATGAAAGGCCATTTGTGAGGTCAGTAAATGCCTGGCTTAAGTCAAGATAAACTTCTCCTGAGTCTATGTTATGGCCGTATACACTGGCAAGCAATACCCTACCTCCTGGATAGGAGAGTCTGACTACCACCCACCTTAACTGAGAATCGGTAAGTTTGTCTTCTACTTCCCATGGTGAGGCTTTAGAATAGCAACACCCCTAGACTTAGTAGTGGCTCAGCTAGCAACAATTGAACCTTCCCATAGTTGTTTAAGCCATTGTACAGTTCTGTTGGTTAGGTGCAATTTTTGGAAAAGGGCTATGTCCGTACACAGAGAATTCAGAAATTGTAGCACTTTTGTGCACTCAGTCAGGTGCTTAAGCCCTTTGACATTCCAGAAGACACACTTCCAACCCTGAGTTGTAGGGGAACTACTAGCCATTGTTATCCTCTAGCCAACAAACCAGAGAAAAAGAAGTACTCACCTGACAGAAGAGAGAAAACCTGATAGCAGACAGATAGATGAAGTCACCTGGTTATTGGCTCAGACAGGAGGGCCCCAAACCTGGTATGTGAGGAGGAGGAGTGAGTGTGTGAAGAAGACTATGAAAGGAGCTGAAACAGTTGTCACCAAATGGAAGGAGCCTGGCCAGATAGGGAGGAAGAGATTATATACTATGTTATTATAGAGTAACAGTAAAAACAATGCACACAATAGAACAATTACAACAACAGTGAACACACAAGACAGTATATTAAAGTTAATAATGCTGACGTGAACGTGTGAAAGGAGTTTCATATGCTCCACACCACACTGCTTCGAGCACCAAAAAAGAGATGCAAGGTCACACCTAACATAAGTGATCTGTCACAGCCTGGCCTCATGGAACCACTTAAAACTAGGTCTGGAGGATCCAGGTATTTCTAATGGTGACCTGCCAATAGAATGCAAGTAATGCTGTTAACAACTGGAAGGAGGGAGTGTATGGGGGCAGTAGGGTGGGGTGGATGCATCCCTTTGCTTAGTAAAACCTTGGGGGGAGACCTCTGTCAGCCACATAATAAAGACTTAATGGCAGGCCCAAAAAGCCAGAAGGGGGGGAGTGTACTAATTGCTCTGCTTGGTTACCAAATATCTCTGGCATCGATGGACATCTAGTTAAGCATCCCCAGCCCAATCCTCAGGTACAAAAACATGAAGGAGATATGATGAAACTAGGGGGTACCCGGATTGGGGGGGGAGGTACAACCCCCTATTTAGATACAATAGACATCTCTAGCTGGCATGCAGGCATTGCTAAAAGGCTGATGGGGGGGCGCAACAGTGGAGATAGTCATCTCGGCATACCATTCAAGATCAGCAGGAAATACACCAGCCAGGGTGGAAAAAAACAGAATTCCCGAGCACTAAATTTATAAAAAACAGGAAGAGAAGAAAGTCTTAGCCAGGCTTCAAGTGTCCTGCAAATCTTCTATCTGTCCCAGATTTCTCCTGATGTTTCAACCGGCTTTTTTCAGTTCTGGCAGGTTGTGGGGGGTGGCCAGGGCTTCTGTGAAAGATTTGGTCCCCGGTTTGAATAGGCTGGCTGCTAGAGTGATTTCTTCCTCATTCTTCTCCACTGTAATGGTCCAATCCAGCGGGCCAATGTCATCCACAGGCTCACCAGGCTACGGGTTTGGGGAGTCATAAGCTTCAACTCTTGTTGGCAATGCTGCTTCTGCCCGTGGAAGCTTGGGAGGGGGGGAGGCTGAAAGCTTGCCAGCAGATAGATGACCTGGGCTTCTGGAGCACTGGCGTTGCTGGTTGGAATTAGAATATATAAGCCAGTCTTGCTTTCCTGTCATTTCCAGCTCCACAGAAGAGCAGCAGGTAGAAGATAGTGGACTGTCGGCATGATGGTGCCCTAATTCCCTGGGTTGCTGATAGGCTTGTGAGGAGGACATGGGGGTGTTTTTGTGACAGGACCAGTGCAACTGTGATTGTCTTCCCCCAGAAAACATCTCTCTATCTTATCTGTTCCTCTCCCCATATGATCTCCTGGGATCCATAGGCATCTGGGAGATGCAGTCAGGAATATGAGACCTGGCCAATAATTGTTGATCCATGTTTCAACTTCTCTGGGCAATTCCACAAGGAAAGTTTTCCCATCCTTTGATAAATGTAATACGATAAGCTTTTTAAAACAGTATTGGAAAGAGTTAGCCATCAGAATTTTCTTTAGCGAGCCATATGCTCTCCTTCTGATAGCTACCTCCTGGGAAAAATCTCAATAGAAGGAAATATTAGCGCTCCTCCATGTATTCTCTCCCATGTCCCTGGTAGCCCGGAGCAGCTTCTCTTTCACCGAATATCTCAGAAAGTATGTCATTATAGTTCTTGGGGTGTTGGAGCTGTCCAGTCTGCCAGACACCCAGGGAGCTCTTTCCATCCCAATCAGGTCTCTCCATCCATCTATCCCCTAGCAGTTGTGGCAACCAATCATTAAGAAAGCATTCCATGCTTGGGCCTTCAGCCCCTTCCGGGACCCCCAGGATTCTGATATTGTTCCTCCTGCTTCTGTTATCCTGGCCTTCAGCCCTGTACCAGAGTCTAGAGAGTTTAGCTTCATGATCCCAAAGATATTGCAGTACTGTGATGTGCTGCCTCTCAAGTTCCTCAGTTGTCTACTCCAAAACATTTTGTTTATTCTCCAACCTATGCACATCGGCCATATTCCCCACCAAGGATGCCCCAATGTTGTACACTCTCATCAAAAGGGCTTCTAACATCTTTGTGATGTTTGAGAGAGCATCCCCTAGTTGGGCCTGGTCGTGGGGTGACTAAGCAGCTTGTACACAAGGCCCTTGCACATTGTCCCCCGAGGCATCCATCACTCCCTCTGGCACAGCAATCATATCAGGAATGCGATGAGACAACAGCTTGTAGCCCTCTTTCATATGCCCATGGCTGACCGTAGATCGCAACCCATCAGGCTTTAGTCAGGCACTAAAGTACTGGTGGAAAAAAACACAGGCAAACTCGCACCCCTGTGCTCAGGCCTGCACGACCTGTCCTGACTGTATGGCCCCGAGATATGAGCACTGTGAACTTACTGATCGAGCATGGCTCTCCCCACAAAAAACATCAGGCTGATGGCGGAAGACGTAGAGAGGGGTTTTCCAGTTCTACAAAGATGAATCAGTCAGGCATTGCGGTAGATTGTGCAGGATTAGGTGCCAGGCTGGGGCAGAGCAAAAGTCCTATGCTGCCATTTCTGTCTGGTCCAAGCCACACCCCTCCACCCCGGTGTAATTGTTATGTTTCTTGGGATGTGTGGGGTGGTGGGTGCTGAGAGGAAGGACTGGGTGGGCAAATATATATATATATATATATAGATATATATATATATATCTATATATATATATATATATATATTATTAGAAAAAGGAGGTCATGGCAGAACATGGCATTGCCTGCCATGTCCAAGATGGCCACTGGCATCTGCACAATACAGTTTGGCGGTCATCTTGGACACAGCGGACTATGCCAAGTTCTGCCATGACCTCTGCAAAATAGTGCTGTGCCAGTGCTAATGGACAGTAGCTTTTAAAGAGTGCCTTTACCAGTCCGTTTGACTTTTATGCTTAAATTACCCCTTCTTGCATTTATTCTGGAAATGTATTTCATTACTGTCCTCTGCATATAGTTTTTGCATTCTGAGCTGCTTAAAACTGCAGGGTGTACCAGAGCTTCTGCAGCAAGCCTGGTGTTGCTGTGGACTCAGGGCTGTACTGCTGACATCACTATTGGGCAGCGGAGTGACTCACACTGTGCAGTGCAGGGCAGTCACAGCAGTTTTGCAAGGGAATACTATCAGTACTCAATGTAAATACTGTGTTCTCCCTTCCTCAAGACACCCTGTTAGCAATGTATTATGCCAAAATCTAAATGCTTTGTCAGTATGATTTTCTGTACAATTGACTTGTGTGTGGGTCACTCCTTTGCCATAAAGTAATGTGAGCAGTACAGCTCTAGGTCCAAAGAAACACCAGGCTTGCTACAGAAGCGCTGGTACACTCGGTAGATTTTAGCAGCTCAGAATGCAAAAACTAAGTGCAGAGAACAGTAATGAAATGCAATTCCAGAATCAATGCAAGAAGGGGTAATTTATGCATGAAAGTCAAAAGGACTGGGGAAGGTGCTCTTTAAATCTCAATCTCTCTCTTTGTCTTAACAAAATATTGTTGTATTTTATACAGTGTATTTTCCTAGCAGTTGAAACTCTGCCTCCTGTTCTTGTAAGTTTAATTTCCTGTCTTTCACAAAAATGGGGCAATTTATGCATGAAAGTCAAAAGGACTGGGAAAGGTGCTGACAGCAGCTTGATCTCTCAATCCCCATTTTGTTACAGAAGCAGAAATAAGCCAATTTTACAAAAAACATACTGACAAGGCATTTGAATTTGGCATAATGCATTGCTAACAGGGTGTCTTGGAGAAAGGGGAGCACAGCATGTACATTGAGTACTAGTAGTTTTTCATTGCAAAACTTGTGACTATACTGTACTGCACAGTGTGAGTCACTTCTCTGCCCTACAGTGACGGCATTGTGAGCCAGCAGCATAGTAGCTGAACAACAAAGGCAAGTGCAATATGGCTAAAGCAGGGCTCAAAAATAAATCCAAATTATTGAAGGCAGTGTAAACCTTGGCAAAAAATAAGAAATGCACACACTCTTTCAGATCTAGTACTGCATATAATGACTACAAGATGTAACTTTTTAGACCATCATGAAAAGTGCTCTTTAATGCCTTACCATCAATGATAACATGTTAGCAACTCTCCATACACATACAGAATAGCCCTAAAAAAGCATCTTTTCTCTAGTAACAGATACAAATGTGTCACTGACTAGTCCTTTAACATTGTTGCTGCATATTTTTGTTTAACTGATAATTATATCTTGTGTAATTTTGTTAATATATGCTTTTGTTATTTGTTCTGATCACCAGTGTAAACGGGTCTTTGGCCCATTGACTTTTACAGATTTAAAAAAAGAAAACAATTTGAGAAATGCAGGTAAGTCCTTATGTAATACTGTAAACAGCCTGCCTGAGAAACCCAATCCATCTTCATGAAATGGATTCCATGCTCTAATCTCCCTAAATTGTCCCAGGTGGGTATCTAGCATACTGGCAGGTTCAGATCTATATACTCTAATGAAGCAGCATGGTGGCTCCTACCCCTCACCTGTACCCCCCATGCTATGTCTGTATAATACTGTACACAACCTTTCTGAAAAATGTAATCTGTCCCCATAAATTGCATTCCACACAGGAATCTCCCTGGTTTACACCAGACTGGTAACTGGCATGATGGCAGATTCAGATCTGTATAGTGTGATGGACTGATGTGGGTAGCCCATTCCCCTTTCGGCACCACCCCTTTTATGTCTGAATAATACTGTACACATCTTGCCTGAGAAACAGAATCCAGCCCCATAAACTGCATTCCACACAATAATCTCCCTGTGTTACACCAGATTGGTATCTCTAATGCTGGTGTTATAATGGACCAGAGTGGGAGGACCCTCCTACACTTGGCACCCTCCTGTCTATGTCTGCATAATACTGTATACAGACTTTCTGAGAAACCAAATACATCACCATGAATTGCTTTCCACGCAGGAATCTCACTGGATTACACCAGATTGGTATCTCTAATGCTGGTAGTATAATGTACAGCATGGTTGGACCCACCCTCACTTGGCACCCTCCCTTCTATGTCTGCATAATACTGCATACAGCCTGTCTGAGAAACTGAATACATCATCATGAGTTGCATTCCACACAGGAATCTCCTTGGGTTACACCAGATTGGCATCTCTAATGCTGATAGTATAACAGATGGTGCGGGTGGACCCAACCCACTTGGCACCCTCACTTCTATGTCTGTATAATACTGTATACTGCCTGTCTGAGAAACCGAATACATCACCATGAATTTCATTCCACACAGGAATTTCGCTGGGCTACACCAGACTAGTAACTGGCATGCTGGTAGACTTAGATTTATATACTGTAATTGGCCTGCATGAGTGACCCCTCCCTTGCTCTGCATCCCCCTTCTATGCCTATATAATACAGCACATAGCCTGCCTGAGAAACTAAATACATCCCCATTACTTGCATTTCACCCAGGAATCTCCCTAGGTTGTCCCAGGTTGGTATCTGGAATGCTGATAGGTTCAGATATGTATACTGTGACGGACCGGAGAGTGGGCAGATCCTCCCTCACTTGGTACCCTCCTTCTATCCTGAATAATACTGTGCACAGTATTTGTAAGAAACTGATTACATCCCCACAAACTGCATTTCACATAGGGATCTCCCCCTGGTTGTCCCAGTTTGGTATCTGGAATGCTGTTAGGTTCTGATTGATTTAGTGAAATGGACCAACATGGGCAGCCCCATCCCCCACTTGATACCCCCCCCTTCTATGCTTGTATAATACTGTACACAGCCTACCTGAAAAACTAAATATGCCACCATGAATTGAATTCCACACATGTATCTCCCTGGGTTAAATCAGATTGGTAACTGGCATGCTGCCAGGTTCAGATCTGTACAGTGTAATGAACCAGTGTAGGTGGGCTCTCACCCTTTTGGCACTCCCCTTTGTATGCTTGTATAATATCATAGACAGATGGTCTGAGATACTGTATACATCCCTATAAATTACATTCTCCCTGGGTTGTCAAGGTTGGTAACTGGAATGCTGGCATGTTCAGATCTATATAATATAGTGGGAACACACAGGAAGGTGCACCCATCGCTTTAGCAACCACTCTACCACATCTGAATAATGTTGTACATAGCTTGTCTGAGAAAACAAATACTGTACATCTCCATGAATTACATAGGTATTCCACATAGGTATCTCTCTGGGTTACCTAAGATTGGTAACTGGCATGCTGGCAATTTGGGATCTGTATAGTGTTATTGGGCCATGCCAGCCTTCGCCCATGGGGCACCACCCCTACTAATTCTGAATAATACCATACAAAGTCTAAGAAACTGAATCCATCTCCATGAATTGTACTCCACACAGGAATCTCCCTGGGTTGTATGACTGCCCACCATGCTGGTGTTACTACACAAAAACATGTTTGTTTACAGTCCTTGATCAACTCCCACCATATCTTTCATGGACTTGGAAACACCCTCAACTCAATCTAGTCACTCATGATGCAGTGAGAAGAGAGGAAACTGTTACATAATGAGTGATTGCACTGTCTGGGTGGGGGTGTTACTAATATTCAGGAAGAATGCAATAAAAGTAGATCAAGGATTTGAAACAAAATGAGGTTGGGTATAATTAAACTATTAGCATGCATTTCAGTTCTACTAAGAAAGGAAGTTGATAAAACAACCAGCAACTTCAGTGAGTTTTAGAGATGGTAAGGAATCATAAAATGTGGGTTTTCAACTAGAATATTATAGTGTCAAAATGGTTGATAGTGCCTTTTAACTTTAGCTATCAGTTGCTAGAGATATCCCTGAATAAGTGTCACGCATGCAGACACTGCACTGATTGTTGCATTCTGGGTGGTTCCAGCATGATTCTGTTTGCATTCTGGTTCTGGGTACAGAACCACCAGGCTTGCTGCATTTTGGATGGTTCTGGAGTTACAGTTTCAGAACTATTCCAGTTCTAGATGCATGGTTCTTGGTAATTTCCACTTTTAGAAAAATGTTGGTTTGGGAACCATTCCAAATTTCACCCAATCCTGTGCCTCAAGTGTTATGACATTTTTTTTGAGTTATCAGTTAATGTCACCTTTATTTTGTGCTCTAAAATCCTGCCTCTGCATTTCTCAATGGTCACCATTGACTGGGTAGGCCCACTGAGACTAGAAGTCCCTTTTACAGGGTCAACCCGGGGGGGGGATACAGATGGTAACCAACTGAAACTGAGCCAGATTAAGCTGTTAATGTTATTTTTAGGTACAAAGAGCAAAACAAAGTGACTAACAGTAACAGTCTCTAGCATGCATCACAAAGAAAATCGAACCCATAGTTTGGTTCAAGTTAAAATTTTCTTTAATAGCATAAAACATACATTCTGCTCACCCCACCAGTAAAAACACCACCTACATTTCACCCATCTGACCATGGGCATTGTCAAGGCGTGGTCTAAGTGGTTAACAATTATACTTTTAAACTCCTATCTTAAAGTGACAGTTTGCTTATTCATTTAAACTATTGTTCATATATAAAAAATGTCCACTATAGAAACTAATAACTTATCAAATGCATTTGTTACCACTAAGAACATACAGTATATAGCTACTAAATAAGTACATACAAATATACACAAGACAAAAATCTAGTTATACATAGTCATGATAACCCAGACGTCAAATTTACTTGCAAAAGGTCAATCACATACTACATTATTTAGCACTAATTTCTAAATGCTGCTGTAAATAGTAAGATAAATAAGGTATTTATACATATAACCTATCTATACATATATTTTCTAGCCAGGAGGTCAACTAATGTGGCAGTATGAATTAAGGGCTACTGATGGACCAGGACTTAATGAAATGTTTCAGCTTTCACCATCTTTGATATAAATGTTTTTTGTGAACTTCATGCTTCCTTTTTGTAAACACTCAGGCCAGATATTCAAAAGGGTTGCGCCATGCACAACAGGGTTGCTCCAGAGCAAGTCCGAAAATGCACCATTCTGCGATATTCAGTGGGAGGCAGATGTGCCCCCCAAATTATGCTGAGCAAGAGCGCAATGATAATGAATGCATGCACAACTGAAGTGGGAGGAACCATGCATAAATGGCGCAGTGCGATATTCAACAACATGCGCCATGGGCAATAGGGGAGCAAGCGGAAGTTGAGCGATAGCGGAAATGAGCCAAAATAAAAAGTAACAAGGGAGAGGCGCAAGAACGCTACAGGGAAGGAACATGTGGCTGAACTCTAGCCAGACAAACAGGGCAGGAGGAACACACAGGGCAGTACAGGGAAAGGGCACCCTGAACCCACAGGCACAGGGAAGGTGTGGGGAGCCACAGCCACAGCCAGTGCAGAAGAGGGAAGTGCCACACAGCACTGAAGCCATTACCGCCTGAACCGGGCAATTCTGAGGTGGCTCTGTGAGCTGTGCAGTGATGTGATGTGGGCACCCACACGACAGAGCCATGCTCTGTCAGTGGAGACTAAAGTGACAGCTTGCATGTGCTTGCTCGCCACGGGTACCTTCCAGAGACCAACAGGGAACACCACAGGCATAACCCAGTCGGTCCATCAAGCCACCTCACCCAATTCCTCAGCGCACTGCTGCCACATGCTGCCGAGTACATCCATTTCCCCAGCACACTGGCGGAGCGCACATCAAACATACAGGAGTTCCACAGGGTGGCACGTATGCCTGGCATGCTAGGGGCAATAGACTGCACACATGTGGCCATCTGCACACCACCTGGCCCTGAGGGGGCCGCATATATCAATCGGAAGGGCTATGCAAGCATCAACTGCCAGGTGGTGTGCGTTGCCAGGGGGTGCATAATCAATGTCTATGCCACGCACCCTGGGGGAGCACATGATGCCTTCATCTGGCACCAGTCAGCACTGTGCCACAGATTTGAGAGTGGGGACATCCCCTCTGGCCACTTAGTGGGTGAGTATGCAAACCACATGGACAAACATAGAGCTTGGGAGAGGCATGGTCAGAGGTTACATGAGTAGTGGCCTACATGGCCCAAGGCAGGGCGACGCTGATCACCAAACTAAGCGCCACCCTCTACACACAGGTGACAGTGGATACCCACTCCTTCCCTGGCTGCTCACACCATACCGGCAACCTGCGACCCCATCACAGCAATGCTACAATGAGGCACATGCCACCACATGCAATGTCATCGAGTGGGTGTTCGGGATGCTGAAGGCACGTTTCTGTTGCCTGGACACCTCCGGCGGTGCCCTACAGTACAGCCACTCAAAGGCCTGCAGGCTATTCCTGGCCTGTTGCATCGTGCACAACATGGCCAATGACTGTGGGCTAGCTGTACAGGTCGAAGAGGGGGACAGCGATGGGGGCGATGAGGACGCCAGTGACGATGGTGATGGGAAGCCCCTCCTTGGGTGACAGGACCCCGACTGCTCCGGCTGGCACAGCTGCACCGGGACACCATCACAGAGGAGCACTTCAGCCAACCCAGGTAAGTCATGGGGCCATGTGCAACTACCAGTGGCAAAGGCACAACCCACAAACACGCATGGACACACACAAGGGGTGCATGCTGTCAAGGGAAGTAGCCGAGCATGGAACCGCACACACTGCCAGGGATGGGCGAGGTCTAACATGGCACGTGGTCATACACACATACACACACACACACCTCACAAGACATGCACGGGGTAGGAGGCATGCCGACCCAGACCGACACCCCTAGCCACACACATGTCCACAGACCACGATGCCCAATGCCTGTCATTGTGCGTATGTCAGATGTTGGGAACTATTGCACACTGGTGTAAAGTGCAATACAGGCATCATCATGCACATGCAACAGCAGACAGCAGCTGGGAGGGTGTGCAGATGAACGTGTGTGTGCATGCAGGGTCGGGTACCCCACCTGTGCATTGCCCACTGAATGACACAATGCACACAGGGCAGCATCAGACAGTAGCTGTGCTGAGACACAGGTCAGTCACAAGCCACAGTGCCACGGCCACCACAGATGCATGGGCGCGGCCCTGCCGAGACCCGCCAGCAGTGACAGGCTGACCACTGGCCTCATGGGGTGGCACTGACGGTCCTCCAGGAGTTCCACTGTGTGAACGTGACCGTGCTCGTGCAGGGGTCTGCAGCACACTGAACATGCCTGCGCCAGGTGTGCTCAGGATGCCCACAGCTGAACCCGGTGTCGACAAGGATGGTGTCGCACGATGCCGGGAATGGGGGGTGGACATTGCACTGCATGGTGTCTGTGATGCATGGGCAAATAACTGTGTGCCCATTGTGGCCATGACAGCTGTGAATTCCTGTGTCTGCCTGTCAATGGCAGCGGTTACATCCCCCCGCAACTGGTCCATGCCTTCCAGGAGCAAAGCGGTGTCTCTGCTGCGCCGCTCCTCTGCCTGGCGCAGAGCCGCACTCAGTGCATCCACTGCAGTCACAAGCCGCATCTGCTGATTGGCTGATGCTTGCAGTATGCGGGTGTGCTCATCTAAGAGGTCATCTGCCTGATCGTCATGCTGTCCCTCAGGGTGTTCATGGCCCTGATGCTCATCACCCCTTGAGGACGCGGCCCCCTGACACTGTACCCGCATGGCCATTGGCTGACTGCTTATGCTGCCCCTCTGGCTGCCACTCTCCAGGGCTCAATGGTGCCACCATGGTGGCCACAACAGTCCCACTGTCCTGGACACACACCAGTGCTGCCCCACTGGTGCAGACAGGCACAGGCTAGGACTGTGATGACATGCAGGCCTCCACGGTGGCACCACCCACAGCCATGGCTGTGATGTAACCTGCTGTGTGGCCATCCTGTGGCACACATGTGTCACTGCCCATGATATTAGCTCCATCATCATCGATGATGGATCCAGCACCAGCCCGAGTCTCAGTATGCTGGCATCCATGGACGCTGGCATGCTGGGACATGGGCAGGGCCTCCTCCGCTCCTGCTCCACCAACATCAGTCCGGACATCCAGGCGGGTCCACTGTCACCCTGACCCCCTTATTCCTGTGGAGGTGGATGGGCCCTCCTCCATCTCCATGTTACTGGCCTCAGTGGAGAATCCCACCACTGCTGACCCATGCAGATGCTCAGGAGCTGTAAGGGGAAAAAAAGTAGCATTACTGCATGTGACCCACCCTGTCCCCCCCAATAGACAGACCATGACCTACCATGCAGTGATGGGCTACCACCCATCTGGAATCCACCACCCAGAACACTCTCAATGGTGCAACGCTGCATGCTGCCAGCAACCCACTCTTCCTGTGGGGTCAGGCATTGCACAGACCGGGCTGCCCTGATGGCAGTCACCTTCTCTTTAATCCTCCACCTGTCCATGCCCATCTTCTTTTTGCATTCCTGCACGGAGCGCTGGTGACTGCCATGCCGGTTGACAGCACACGCCACCTCCTCCCATGCAGCAGCACGAGCCTGTGGTGTTCTCTGGCATCCGCTGAGAAGTGGCTCCTGGTCGACGTAGGCCTCAAACAGGGCATCTGTCTCGGCCTTTGCAAAGTTTGGCCTCTTCTTCCTCCCACGACTCTGTTCCTCTTCCTCCACCACACGATCGGTCATGATTCATCCTGTGAGAATGACAGGTGTTACCTGTGACTGTGCAGTCCCATGCATGTCTCAAACACCACAGTCCACACTCCCAAACAGCATGCAACTCACTGCAATAGACTGCAGTAACTGATTACGGCCAGTGTAGCCCAATGTCTCATTTTTATAGCGCAACCCATGCAAATGAGGTGAGGCGCATCTCTAAGTGGATGCAAATACAGTGACTGCGCCATTGAATGGCTGATTAGATGATTTGCATATGCCGGCTGAATATCATGCTGTTGAACTTTGCACAATTGTGTTGAACGTGCTGAGCCAAGGGCACAGTTCTGTGACATGCGCAGTACAAACCTAACTGCACATGCCCAGGTTGATGATGCAGGCACCTGACACACTGCTGATGTGCTGTGCAAGGGAAGCAATGCAGGGCATAGCCACCATTGTGCCAGTGGGGCTACAGCACTGTTCACCTATATGGTGCTGTGGCACTGGGGCGTCGTAGGTGCACTGGGGCAATAGCGCTGTAGGCTGCTACAGGAGGTGGCACACAGGCACCCAATTGTGCTACATACATTGGGTTCCAATCGTGCTGTGGCTGTCTGTGCACCAGAGACCCTTGACCCTGTGCCCGACCTTTGCCCCATAGGCGCCATGCATCAGGCATGGGTGAACCACTAGCGTGCTGTTCGGTGACAGTGCGATAGGGAATGGCAGCACTGTACTGTGCAGCATCTGCATGTGGCAGGACCGCGCTGCAGAGCACCATTTTGATTGAACCAGAAAGCAGAGATGGTGTGGAGGCGTACTGTGGTTTGGAACCAGGTAGAGCTCGCCAAACTGTTGGCAATATTTGAGCCCCATGCTGGGGCTTTGTTTGGAGAGGGACCCCGGGACAGGGCCAGGAGTGCGGTCTGGCAGGAGGTGGCCAATGCCTTGGAGGAGGCCACCGGTATGGGGTGGATGGCAGAGCAGTGCCGCCACCGTTATGGGGACCTGAGGCGCAGGGACCCGGACCTGCATGCCTGCCTGTCGGCACATGCCAGGAGGGGCATGGTGCCACGGCCAGGTAGGTGCAACATCCATACACTTTTATCATCCATACGGGTATCACGGTTGCATGTGTCTGGCACATGGGGGGGTTGTCCGGTGTTGGCTGGGCTGGTGGTATCGGGGTGTGGGGTGGATGGGTATGGCTATATGGGATTGCACACACATGGGGGCAGGGGGACTTTGCTACCGGATTGCACTGATGTTCCTCTCTCCATGTTTGTACCTTAGGGCCAGAAGAACAGTGGTAGAACAGGGACAGAAGGTGCTACATGGAGGAGCAGTGGGACAGGATGGGTGATGGTGGTCCACGGCATGTGGACCAGCCTGATGATGGTGAGTGCCTTACATCCATGATTACTATTGCATGCTGTATAACTGGGTGGGCAGTGGGGCATGGCCACCATCCATTGACACCACTGCCATGCACGCAACTTGTTACAGCCAGCACTGTCCAGTGGCACTGCATGTCTGGGAGTGCGTCAATGGTGGTCCATGCATGCACCGGGCACATGGCTGTGGCACTTGCTTCACACTGCATAGCCAAGTCACTGTACGGCCATGGTGGTGCTGTGCAGGACATGGGCGGTGGGTGTGTGCAGTGGTCCACATGGCTGTGGCTGCCTGGGTGGGCAGGTCTTGTGGACACGGTCACTGTGGGTGGTCGCACACCATCACGGGGCGTGGCACATGGCTGTATGCCACGCATAATGGGTGGACTGCAGGTGGATGGACAGTCACACCTATTGACTCTGCTCCCTCATCCTAGGTGGCCGGCGACTCCTGCAAATACAGCAGGGCATTCATGAGCTGCTCCAGGTGGCGAGGGAGACATTGCAGCTCCTTCAGTGAATACACCTCCATGGTGTCAGGAGGAGACGGAGGAGCACACATCGGCGCCAGGAAGAGGAGGACCGGGGCAGCCATTGATGTCCCCATGCCCCGACTACCACCTTCCCCCCTTTGATCCGGCCTCACACCCCTTCTTCCCTCTCCCATATGTTCACCCCTGCCCCTTTCCCGCCCCCACCTGTTATGTGGCCCTTCCCCCCCTTGTAAATAATTGTACATAGTTTTTCTTTACATCTTTTAAATATATGCATTTTGTTATGACAACTGTAGTGGTCTCTGATTTGCAGCAGGTTACAGGTGCTCAGCTGCAGTGGTTTGCATGGTGTCGGGGTGGTGGATGCATGGGCATGTGTGCGTGTGTGTGTGTGTGTGTGTGTGCAGAGGTGAACCGCCTATGGTGTGGGCAGGGGGGATCAGTCACTGTCTGTGGTTTGTGTGTTGTACTCTGTGCACTGGATTCTTGTGTGCAGTGGTCCACGGGGCCTGCACTGTGTGCATGGCACCCCTGTCAGACCGTCCATGGCCTGTGCATCTGACACCCTTGCATGTCTGTGATATGCATGGTCTGCTGGCATGTCAGTGGTGGCAGTCCATGCTGGATAACAACTGTACCCAGCACAATGCCAGGTTGTCTTCCATCACCAATATGGTGCACGTCTGACTCCGGTGGCACTGTGGCCTCCGCTGTTGTTGTCCCCCATCCATGCTGTTGCTTGTGTCTGTTGCAGGGGATGTGCTCCAGTGTCCGTCACTTGTGCTCCGGCAGCATGCTGGTGGCATGCAGCTTCATGGTGCCTGCACAGGGTGGCTGGCACACCTGTGCAATGTAGGGGTGCTGGCCATGTGTGTACACATCAGCTGTGGACACACGCTAGTGGCTTGGTTGACCCACTACTGTGTCCCTGTGTTGGTGTACCCTTGGGTATGGTTGGGTGTTTGTCCATGCACTGTGTTGCATCCTGTGTGGTGCATGCCTCCATGCTACACTGTGCATGTCTGTGCTGGCTGTTGTGGCCAGTGCTGGGATGGGATGTGTCCTTGGATGGGTGTGCAGGGTGCCGTACCACTGGAGGTGGGGTCTGGGGCATGACCTGTCGCATGTGGGGTACCTCGTGTGCTGACGCATGGTCGGTCTCTCAGCTGTACCTCAGGGGGGGACGTGCAGGGTGGCACTGTGTATGCATCTGTTGCATCGCTGTCTGCTGCCACCCTCTGCAGGGTGCTCATGATGGGGCTGCCTTGCATGGCTCCATGGTGCACAGGGTTGCATTGTCACAGTGGGGGTGGTGGCATGCATGGGGTGTCCTGCACTGTTGGGCGCTACTCCTGGGCAGGGTGTATGGGGATCATGGTGCAGGGTGTGCTCTACATTGGTGGGATGATGTGGTATGGGGTGGTCAGCCCTCCTTGTGTACTGGTCACAGCTTGCCAGTGGGTGTGCTGGGGCACCATGGCCCAGCTGTGGGTTGGTTGCTGCTATCCATGGGCCAGTGGTTATTCCAGCTCTCCCCCGGTTGTGCAGTGCATGGGGAGTGGGGGCCGATGTATGTTCTGCTGTGTGTTCCTCTGCCCATCTGTGGCATGGGTGGTGGGCCCCTGCATCCCTGGTTGTGCTGTTGCATTGCTGCCCTGCTGCAGCGGGCATCCCTGGTTACGCTATGGCCCATCTGGACTGCTCAGCTGAACATCCCTTGTTGCGCTATGGAGCATCAGATATGCTCAGCTTCACATCCCTAATTGCGCTATGGCGCAGGTGGTGCGATATTCAGTCATCGGCTGAAGGCGCATCTTGGCCTGCGCAGTTTTTGAATATCGCGCTTCTTGTGCATGGGCACAGTGGACTTGCGCTTGCTCCTGCTGTTGCACACTTTTTGGGTGCAGTTTGAATATCTGGGCCGTAGTGTATTTTTATATATATATGTTATGTACGGCTATGCATTTTTACATGTTATTTATAGTTATACTAAGGTTTATACTAAGGTGTAAGGAGCTGAGGAGGTTGTTAACCCAAGTTTGCTCCTATCCATTCACCCATAATATGTCAATCCTTCACCATCCAAGATATATTTATCCAGTCTACTTTTGAACTGGGCCTTATTACTGCTAATTATGACCTCTAATGGTAATTGGTTCCATGGATTCACCACACTCTGCGTGCAAAATGCTTTCCTTTTGTCAGCATTAAATTTCTTTGTTCTTAGGTGGAGTGGGTGTCCCCTAGTGTTCATTTTGTAATTCTTGAATTCCAAGTGTAGTTTGTTTAGCAGATAGTCATTTTGCATAATATTATAACATAGCAGTAGGTCTCCCTTTAGTCTTCTAGTTTCAAGAGTCATAAGATTTAATTTTTTGTGGTGATCAGTATACAATACATTTCTTTGATTATATATCAATTTAGTCGTGGGTCTCTGAACTTTTTAAATTTTCCTGATAGCACCCTTAGTAATGGGGCCCCATACTGGGATTCCATAATAGACTAATGGCCAAACATAGGATCTGTATAGTGGCATTATGACCTCCTTGCTTCTACTTCAAAAATTATGTTTTATAGCCCATAAGACTTTTTTAGCTTTTGCAATTTGGTTGTTGCAATGTGAGTCATAGTTTAGGTTTTCATTTATTGTTATTTTAGGTCTTTCTCCTCAGTTGAGTCCCTCAGTGGAAGGCCATTTAAGGAATATGTACATTTTTGGTGTGCTTCCCCTAATGAATAACATAGCACTTATCTACATTGAAACTCATGCCTCTATGATTGGCCCATTTTGGATGTTGTACAAGTCCAATTGTAAACTGGATATATTTTCATTATTTATTGCAACCCCAGCTAGCTTTGTATCATCTGCATATTTACTTAGACAATTTATTGACTCCTGCCCCATGCTAGATATACAGTAAACACTTGAAGCAGCACCTGTCCAAGGACCGCACCCAGCAGCACCCCACTTGTCACTGACATGGGAGATGAAAGGTGATCATTTATACACACTCTCTGTGTTCTATCCCTCAACCAGCTCATGATCCAGTTAACAGTTCTATAATCTATTTGTTTGTCTATCAGACTTTGAATAATCTTGCAATGAGGGACCTTACCAAATGCTTTAGCGAAAACCAAATATATACAATTAACAGGTATTCCCTCATCCAGAGCATTGATACTTTTTCATAGAAGCACTAGTTTGTTACACACAATCTACCTGTTAGAAACCCATGTTAAGGTCTGGTGGCACTGAGGGTTGAGGTGCTAAATGCCACACCTTGCACCACGCTGGTGACCCGGGTTTGGGAACAAGCTTAGGCCACCAGGGTTAAGCAGGGGAGGAGAGGATCAAGCATCTGAGGACAGCTCTCCACTCCCAGGGATGGGTAGGTATGTCATCCTGCTCCTTGACTGCCTTCTGGTGGATGGCTGGGGCAGTGCCAGAATCAGGAAGCTGAGAAGCGTATCATTGCAATGCATGCATGCCTCCACATGCACGTGTGTATGGCTGCAAGGGGAGGGCCAGGGAAAAACATGAAAAATTACAGCTGCGGGCTCTGTGAGGTCCCCCTCCAGCACACAGGCACCACTGTCCTGGGATCACCCATAATTGCCCTTCCAGACATGTGTATCGGGGGGGTGGTTCTCTCTTCTTCCACCCGACCATGGGGGGGTAATCCATGGGGGAATAAGGGCTCAGGGTTACTGGGGGGTGCTGACTGGGAGCCTGGAGGAGTGGTGGATGCCTTCCAGCAGAGTTGAGGAAGATAAACAGAATAATAAAAAGAAAAAGGAAGAAACCCATGTTGATCCTGATCCTTTTGATTTTCTTTCTAGTAGAGAGTAGTGGTGGGTGAAGTGGCCTCAACTAGCTCTGCGAAGTGATTCATTGAGTGAAGGTGAATTCTCGCAGTACTCCGCAACGTAAAGCGGAGTACTTCATGTTATAATGGGTAATGCAAAGTCCATTGAAAACAATGACTTTGCATTATTCCGCCTTGCCAAACCACTACTCCACCAATTTTAAGGTGAAGTACATTGAAAACAATGCACTTAGCTTCACTTCACCTTGTTTTTAAGCTCCAAAGGTGAATTTTACAGTGATTCATGGGATTTCAGGTCGCATGGGCTCTAAACTGTTCTGCACAGTCTCAGTTTGGGGTAGTATGTGTAGGAAGCTGTAGGAGACAGTCTGCTCTGAGAGCTCTCTGTGATTCAAATCTTCTAAAAGCTGTTAAAAAAGCCTTTCTGAGTAACTTTATTTGCTCAAACTTTAATTCATCGATTATAGGAAATCCTCCTGTGCTCATATCATCAAGCGTTTATTGTTTGTGTGTGGAGTTTGAATGTTAGTGTACAACATTCAGTCTGTGTACTGAGAGACAGAGGAAGCGTGCTTTGGGGGAGGGGCATATATGTGGTGTAGGTAGATTTAAGTTGGAGAAATAGGGAGTTCTTTGTTTTTTGGTTATATTTTTCTTGTATAACTGACGGTGTTAATGTACACACAGTAATATTTTCAGGAATTGTTGGCATTTTTGGGCTGATTGTGTGTGTGGACCTGGTGCAGCAGTGCATAATTTCAGGTTGTTTAAAATATGTGGTATGTTACTGAAGTTTTCAATGTGCTACGCTTTACTTGTAGACAAAATGTGTGTGTATGTGAGTGTGTGTGCAGTGCATGACATCAAATAATACACCTTTTATTGTGCCACAGTGTAATTATAGGCACAGCAGTGTGAACCTGCTATCCACTGCACCTGCGTGATTTTGCACTGCCACTGTGGTATCTTTTCTTGGTTTTGCACTGCCGTAATCTGCAGTCATTGCCCCCCCCACCGGTGAAAGCTATTCTTTTCCAGATTGGATTGTTTGTGACTTGAGCACCACTGGTTACTAACTTACTAGTTAAGATATTGTTGAACTTGTTGTGACTTTACATCTGTATCTCTTGTTGAAACCACAGTTTTTTTTTTGGCTTCACATCCTGCGTCCCCCCAGGCTCCCACCCCCACCCCGAATGAACGTTCCAAAATCTAAATTTGTTTAGAATATTCTTGTTGATCCCCCAAAATGCCTGCAAAGAGACATTCAAGCCGAGCTATTTATTGCCATGGCACTGCTGCCAGTGGTAAGATTGTAAGGCGTGGTAAAACGCAGAAGTGCATTGCTGATGTGAGGAAAGGTTTTTCTCCTTCGATGTTTTTTTACAGCGCAATCGGTAGCTTCACTCATACTTGGAGAAGATAATGTTATCCCAGCTGGTGGTGTTAGTGTAGTTGCTGGCGGTGGTATGAGTACTTCTGCCCACGTTCCACTTCTGACCAGTTTACCATATCCAGAAATGTAGTGGAGTGTGAAACAGTGCCAGTGAGTGACAGTGTAGATGATGTCATACTCCCCAGTAACATCCCAGTAACTGAGCATGAGAATTCTGATCATCATGTCAATGATAGCACACAATGTCACATTTCTTCCACCACAGTTTAGGTCATGCATTTGCGACGCAGTGTTTCACAGCGTGGTGAAAAAATATCTGGTGATGGCGATGTTGATGATGATGAATCCGATAATGATGATGTTGGTGTGGTTGCAACATGCAGTCCACCTGCCAGCATCCAAGCAGAATAACGTGATGTGGGTGATGCTGATAAATCTGTTGATGATGTAGGTGACCCCAGTTGGGAACCGGTGAAAAATAAATACAATGTGGCTGTGTCTGGCTCTATTTGCATTAACCGTCCCCCCCATAAAAAGTTGTGATTTACCAGTTTCAGTTGATGGTGATGATGATGATGATGATGATGATGATGACCCAGTAATAATGATAGGCAGTCGTGGTGGTCAGTTGCAGTCCAAGTGTGTCCTGCCTGAAAAATCATGTAGCACACACCCCACTTCATGGCTTAAAAAAACAGAGTCTAATAAGCAGCATCAGGTACATGTTAAAACTAGAGCACCACAATCCCTTGTTTGGGATTTTTTTGTGCAAGATGCAAATGATGAGTCAGTTGCAATTTGCCAGGTTTGCCATGTGCTTGTGAGGGGAGGTAAAAAGGGGAGCCATCTGGGCACAGAGGGACAGCATACACATCTTAAGAACAGGCACATGACACTGTGGACCCAGCACAATATGGTAGCTAATAATATCACAGTGGAACGTTCACCCTTATCATCAACCATAATGAGCATGTTATCCTGTGGGAACAAAGAGGAAACAGGGAACTACAGACCAGTCAGCCTCACCTCAGTAGTGGGGAAGATCATGGAAGCACTACTGAAGGAGAGATTGGTGGAACATCTGGTTGTCAATGGACTACAGGACCTAAGGCAGCATGGTTTCACCAGGGGGAGGTCATGTCAGACCAACCTCTTTGAATTTTTTGACTGGGTTACTAGGGAGGTGGATCAGGGGAAGGCAGTGGACATGGCCTATCTGGACTTGAGCAAGGCCTTTGACACTGTGCCATATAGAAGACTATTACACAAACTGGGGAATATGGGTGTGGGCAGGACAGTAGTGTGGTGGGTAGGTAACTGGCTGGGTGGCAGGACACAGATGGTGGTGGTAAATGGCTGTCACTCCACAGAGGGAAGATTGACCAGTGGGGTACCACAGGGATCAGTGCTGGGACCGGTCCTATTCAACATCTTCATCAGTGACATTGCGCAGGACCTAGAAGGCAGAATTTCACTGTTGGCTGATGACACAAAGATCTGTAACAGAGTAGACACACCAGAGGGTGTAGACAGAATGAGAAGTGACCTGCAGAAACTTGAAGAATGGTCAGGGGTTTGGCAGTTGAAATTCAATGCAAAGAAGTGCAAGATAATGCATATGGGGCACAAAAACCCTGGCACAATATATCAGTTGGGGGTGAGGATATAGCATGTACCAAGCAGGAAAGGGATCTTGGGGTTGTCATCTCTGATTACCTCAAGAAGGAAACAGTGTGACAAGGCAGCAGGTAAAGCAAATAGGATGCTGGGATGTATAGGCAGGGGCATCACCAGCAGGAAAAGGGAGGTCATAATTCCGCTATACAAGACACTAGTGAGGCCCCACCTGGAGTACAGTGTACAGTTCTGGAGACCATACCTACGTAAGGACATAGACAGGGTAGAGAAGGTTCAGATGGGGGCAACAAATATGGTGCATGGATTGCATCACAAGTCCTATGAAGACAGCTTGAAGGAACTGAACATTGCTCCCTGGAGGAGAGAGGAGAGAGGGATATGATAGAGACATACAAGTATCTTACAGGGAGGAACAAGGTGCAAAAACACTATTTTTAGCGAAAAGATGTTCCAGGACAAGAGGGCATGGGATGAAGTTGGAGGGAGGACGATTCAGAGGAAACATGAGAAAGAATTTCTTCACAGAACGGGTGGTGGACAAGTGGAACACCCTGCCAGAGGAAGTGGTGGGGCTGAAACAATCAAGGGATTTAAGAATGCATGGGATAGACATAAAGGAATTCTGGAGGTCAGGGGTACGGGGCAACAGACTTCTAGGAAAACAAACTGAACTTACAAGCTCAAATGGGCAGACTGGGTGGGCCATAGGCCCTTATCTGCCGACACGGTCTATGTATCTATGTATCTATGTATCTATGTATCTATGTATCTATGTATCCCCTTCCATGACTGTAAAATCAAGTAGGAAATTAAATGGGTACAGTAGTGATGAAATAAGGGCAGAGGATTACTACAGGCATGATGAGGTGGAGGAGCATAATGATTTTGAAATGTTGTCCAGTGGTGGTGAGAGTAGCAGTTTTAGTGGTGGTGGTGATAAATGCAGTATGTCTAGTGTAAGTGGTACATCAACCCTGTTTGGTAAATCTGGGAAAATAACTGCATTTGTGGGTTTGTCAGCAGTCTTCATGACACGTCCACTCTCCACCCACTGCCATTCGCAAAGCAGAACCATTTGTCATCACACCGCGTGTAAAATGTTTAAGTCAGCCCATATTACAGTGTTTTTGCACATAAGCTGAAGAACCCACCCAATCATACAGTGTCACATGAACTTAATGCTGCTGTAGCTGAAATGCTAGCAATTGATCTTTTGCCCTTCTCCTTTGTGGAGACTTCTGGGTTCCAGCGGTTTGCTGCACGTGCCTGTCCAAAATTGAAAGTTCCATCCAGGACATACTTTTTGACCCATGCTGTCCCTGAGTTGTACCGTACTGTGTCTGACTCTGTAAGACATGCCCTTCAACATTTCTCCTCTCTATTCATCCACTTAAGTACGGATATGTGGACAAGCTGCAAAACAGCATGGAGTTCATATTTGAGTATAACTGCACATTGGGTACAGGTGCCGGGTGTTGTTTGTGCTGTTGGTAGTGTGAATAATCAGTGTAGTAAGGTGGAATGACATGGTAGTAATCTTACAGGAATTTGACAGCATGCAATGATTGCTATGTGCAATGTGACCTGTTCACACACTGGTGAAAACTTGTTGGACTTGGTACTGACTGAAATTGGCAAGTGGCTGAACCCCCTGTCCCTATGAGCTGTGTTCATAGCAAGTGACAATGGGTTAAATGTGGTGAAATGCATCACGAATATTGGCTTTATTAGGGTTCCATGCATGGCCCACTGTTTAAATCTTGTGGTGTAAGAGTTTCTGCAGCACCCTGATATAAAGGAAATGCTGACAGTTGCACGCTGTATCTGTTCTCCCTTTTCATGTTATGAAAAGGCCTGTGACTAGCTTCGGCAGTTGCAAATCCGAAACAGCCTCCCAGAGCACTGCTTGAAGCTGGAAGTTGTCATCCAGTGGAACTCCACTTTATACATGGCAGAGAGGTTGTATGAAAAATACAAAGCCATCTCAAAATACCTTGTCATGAACATTAGCCATGACAGTTCTGGGGCCTCCGTGTCTATGACGAGTGAACAGTGGTGCCTCATGGACTCTGTAATAACAATTTTGAGGCCTTTTGAACATGCCACACAGGCAGTGAGTGGCAAGTCTGCCTCCATTAGCCAATCAATTCCACTGCTGCAGGTGCTGAGGCAGACATTAGTGAATGTACAGCATAGCCTTGATGTTGCCGGAGACATTGCTAGCAGTGTGTTGCTGAAACACATGCTGACAGTATTTAACCAGAATCATCACATCTTGAGCATTCAGCGAAGTGAAAACTTTGCAATAGCAACAATGCTGGACCCACAATACAAATGTGGAATTGCCTCAGTACTGGAGGGTGGGCCTGAAGAGGTAAAAAATGTCAGTGGGCAACTGATGCACTTGGTTTATGGGGCGCAGAAGTCATGTGCCAAGGTCAGCAAACCTGAGCAGTATAATCAGGCTGAAGGTGAACCTGGAGGAGTAGTATCAAGCATATACGGAAAAGGGTGGTAAATGTAATGATTATCGCCATGATTAAATATGGGGACATATTTTATTCCTGTGGGAGAAAACAAGACCTAAAAAAATTAGAAGTCTGTTATAATAATCTTGCCAGATTTATTTTGGGGGCTCCTAGATAAACTCACAAATGCCAATTATACGATCAGCTGGGATGGCCCACTTTATTTGAGCATAATCATGAACACTTATTGGCATTCATGTACAAAGGATTGATGGGCAAATATCCAGGATATGTTAAAAATAAATTGTTATTTAGAAATAAATTGGTTTCATTAAGACGTTGTCAAGTGCCAAGCTTGGAATTGCCAAATTGTAATCTGGAAATTGGATGACAATCTATATATTACAGAGGAGTATTGTTATGGAACACTATCCCTGTGATATTACTGTCATCTAATGTAAAAAACTATGGGCACTCATAAAATGCTGGTGTAGGAATAGCTTATGCCAAAAAAGATACTGCTGTGTAGATACATAAATGGTACAAGCTTGATAATGTATAGAAAATTAGATAGTAATTAAGATTTTGGTAATCTTATAGTAATTTAGTGAGAATGATTTAAGTTGCATTTGTATTTGATGTTTTAGTGTTCATGGTTTCTTATCTAGTCACAATTTACTTTTAGGTTTAAGAATTTGTAGTTGACTCACTGTAATGTAATGTATTTATGTAATCTATTGTAATGATTTTGTATGGGACCTAGTTGAAAATGAGCTCTGTTCAATCAAGTTTATCCTTTATTCATACAAAATTTGTTGAATAAAAATATTTTACTACTACTACATATCCTGTAAGGGGAAGGGGACTGCAGTTCCAGGTGGTCTGTCATCAAAAGCAGTTGGCGTTAAACCACTTTGGGAGGTTTTGTCACAAGTGGGGATTTGTGACATAAATGATTCCAGAGAACAGGATGATGTGTCAACCAATGGACTTAGTGCAGCACAGTTGAGTCATATTTGTCTGAAAACAGGCATCTGTCATTCACTGATGATTCCCTTTTATACTGGAGTGGAAAGTTCAGTGAATGGCCAGAGCTGACTGCTGTGGCACTGAAGTTCCTGACATACCCACCCTCCAGTGTGAGTGTCAAGAGGGTATTCAGCTCAGTAGGTGCGATTGTTCAGGATCGTCGTACAAACCTCTCTCCTGTAAATTTCAGTTTGCTGATGTTCATAAAAATGAATGAGAGGCACATACCAGCTCAGACTGCAACCTCTGTATTTGTACCCCAACACAGTCATGGTTCTCTTGATGTTGTAGAAAGGGGCCATCCTGGTGGCTCTGGCTGCATGAAACAGCCTAACACTGACGTAGATGATGACACAATGGAGAAAGAATTTCTCAGTGGTCAGAATTCAGACATAGATGACTGTGAGAGCAGTTTCTTTATGAGGATGATGATGATGAGGTTAATGTTGGCAGGTTTTAACTTAAGTGGGTAAAAGGCTGTCACATTTGTTGCATGATACATATTTTCTCTTTCAGAAAGTTAAATCAGTGTCCCACTAAGAGTGATTCAAATTCCATATGTCACATCAGATTTGTAACACAGAGCACAATATATCCTGGCCCCTGTGCCACCACCATAAGACTGCTGTTAGCCAGTGCCACTATAGGGAATGTCACCATGGGCCCCCATGGACCACCACCATGAAACCTCTGACAGCCACTGCCACCAGAGGGAATGACTTTGTGTGCCCCCCTGGACCAGCACCATAAGACTGCTGTTAGCCACTGCCACCACCATAGGGAATGTCACTGTGTGCCCCCTGGACCACCACCATGAAACCTCTGTTAGCCACTGCCACCAGGGGGAATGAGTTTGTGTGCCCCACTGGACCACCACCATAAGACTGCTGTTAGCCACTGCCACCACCATAGGGGATATAGCCATATGCCCCCTGGACCACCACCATGAAACTGCTGTTGGCCACTGTTACCAAGGTGAATGACTTTGTGTGTCCCCCTGGACCACCACCATAAGACTGCTGTTAGCCACTGCCATCAGCATAGGGAATGTCACCGTATGCCGACCTGGACCACCACCATAAGAGTGCTGTTAGCCACTGCCACCACCATAGGGGAATGTCACCATGTTCCCCCCTAGACCACCACCATAAGACCACTGTTAGCCACTGCCACTACCACTAGATGCAGGAAGATGTGAGAGGAAATGTCATCTTGTGCCTCATCTATGACCACCACCAGCCACCACCGTCATTGTGACAATGTTTTCCATTACATGTCTTGACCATGCCAAGACAGAGGGAGTCAAACAGGAGACCACATCCATTAGCCACAGGCAAAAGGCTTCTTACTATAAATACTATAAAGTGAGCATGTGTACTAATTGTTTTCATGCTATTCAACTTTCTTTAGCTGTGTGTTTTGTTTTCTGTAGTTTTTCAGAGCTGCAAGGGGTCAAACACATACGGTCAACTTATTTTGTATTTTTACAGTTTAACAACAAAGGACTGTCCTTCACTGAAGGTCTGTATCAATGGTACAGCAGCTGTAGTGTCAACAGGAACCTATAGGATATCCATTTCCAAGCCATACTGGTAAGTATATCAATTTTTGTTTCATCTGTTCCTTTTTTTTCATAACAGTGCAAAAAAATCCAACTGATGATTCATAAACAAGGTGACATGTACGTCACAAAAAATATTTCTGCAATATATCATGCACTGTATTCCAAATTTGCAGCTGCAGCCATGACAGTGTTGAAAAAGTTTGACCCAGGTCATTTTATTTGACAAGATGTGGTTTTAAAATGTAACTTGAGTTGAGACGAAGGGACACTGGCACAGTCTATTTGTTACAGCATGGTATTTAAATTGTGATCTGATGATTGCAGTGGGACAGCTTGCTATCTGTGTTAATCTAGATACCTGTGGTGGAACTACCACAGCTTAAACATAATGTCTTACTGCTGCAATCAAGTTGTAATAAGTCCTTCACTTCTTTTTTTAGGAAACTTCCAGATGCTTTGTGGTGTCATAGTTGCCTTATCCAAAGAACTTCTTCAACATCATGCCCCCACTCCCCGGGCTGGGGCAGACATGCCACAAGCAGAAGTCATTTGAATCGATGATGGCCATAACCATCATTACTGGACTGGAGAAGGATGCAGATAAAATCTGAGAAGAAGTAACCAAGTAATAAACCATTAATGAGAGCTACTTGCAAATATGCTCCCACCTCTAAAAAAAAATACTTACCTTCATTGGCTTGAGAGTATTCCATTTCCAATTCCAACACCAAAATGTCTCATCAAGCACGGTCATGTGCACACCAACAGTATGCGACCTGTGATACAAAACAATACAATGAGTGCATGTGTGTGTGTGTGTGTATATATATATATATATATATATATATGTCAACCTCCCACCTAGAAAATACATATACATATACATACATATATATATATATATATATATACATATATACACATACACACACACACATATATATATATATATATATATTATAGTGGATAGGGTTGAGTACCCCATTTAAGGTTAAAGTGCGAAATTTGGCAGGTTAATAACTTTGCCACTGTATGATGGATTTTCCTGACATTTGGCAGACATGGAATGGTACCATAGATCTCTGGATCTGCGAAGTTTCATAACAGTTGGATATACGGTTGCGGAGCCACTTAGCACCGTAGAATGTGTTAATTACGCTTTTTTTGTGCATTCTTTGCTCACACCTACAGGTCGCACAGTTTGTGCAACCGGTCCGAAACCTTCAGAGAACATGCAGCTGCGTTCCCTTATGTGTCTTTTGAAGATTTTGTGAAAAAGTATTAAACAGTTAAAAAGTTATTCAAAAAACAAGTTTCCCATTATAGTCAATGGGAAAAGTTAACAAACTATTCGATAGTGTCACAAATGCAATTTTTAATGTTGCAAAAGACCCTTGTAGTGTCGCAAATTTGCCATTTTGTTTTCAGTTACTGGTCACAGAAATGCTTGCCATTTAAATTTGGGACCCTCTAGGGACACAATTCTTATTGTGTTCATCTAGTCTAGCCCTGAGGATGCTAGCCATGTCTTTTTTAGGGGGGTTAAACACCCCGGAAATATGTTTTTAACATTTTTGTAAACTGTAGTGTCACAAAGTAGTGTCGCACTTGCAACACTTTCATGATTTATTTTGCAAAAGTGTCACAATCACGACACTACTTTGCGACACTATGCCCAAAATAACAGGAATTCTTTGCCACCCCACTGCAAAACAATGGTTTGGTCTTTTGGGCTGCAATTTGTAGAGAAGAAAGACAACAGCCCTCAGATGTGACTTGTCGTGGTTTGGTGACAAAATATTAGAGGGCAGCAAAGATATGGCATTCTAAAGTTGACTATTTTCCCATAGGCTAACATTATGGCTTCCGTGTCTTTCAGGGGCCCGTAGATTCTAAAAATCAGCCTGAGATACATAATTTTCATCAGAAATTCTTAGCCCCCTACTAGGGGGCTAAGTGCAAAACTAGCCAGGAAAGTAATAAATAAAATGACCTCTGATGAAGCCCTGATGGCAGGGTGAAACGTAAGCTTGTCCTAGTAACAAGTGCTTTGCACTGTCACTTGTTGCCTGTTTTTGTGAGAAAATTGAATAACTTGTTTTTATAAACAACAATAACAGTTTATGGCTGTCTGTTTGAGTGGAGAATGCTGTTCTCAGCAAGTCTTCTAGATGGTAAAAGTTTTTGAACCTGCACCCCACCCCAGTGCTTTATTCTTCTCTCATTTGAAAATGAAATTTAAATTTTTTTTCTATGTCATACGGTTCATGAGATATAAGCAATTTACTATTTCAAGTGCTCACTGTCTGCTCCGAGGGCCATTATTATGCATACATTCTTTGTATTCACTGTGTTTCTGAATGCACTTTTTTTTGGACAAAAAGTGGGAGCATTTGTGTTACTGTTACAGTTATTGTTTCCACTTGCATTTCCATGACCATTTGCATTAGCGTCTCCATTTACGTCGCCATGCGCGTTACCCTTTGCATTTGTGTGTGCGCTTTCGTTTGTGTTACTGTTACTTTTGTGTTTCCATTACTGTTTTTTTTTTGCATTTCTGTTTACTTTTGCATCACTGTGTGCATTGCCATTTGGGTTTGCATACTTGCTTCCATTTGCATTTTCTGTTTCCTTTGGTGTCATAGTTGCTGTTACTGTAAGCATTTGCGATTCCAATTGCATTACCTTGACTGTTCCTGTAATGATTTGCGCTTGCTTACACACTTGCATTTCCACTTACATTTCTGTTACTGTTCCCTTTGGCATCCTCCTTGCTGTTACCGTAACCGTTTCTCTTTCCAATTGCGTTACCGCTTCCAAAGGGCCCCGCACTCACACAACCACATTCCATTAACTATTTGTACTACATATTCTCAAAAAGAAGGGACATTTATGGCAAAAACTCCATTTAATGCATCAGTTAGAGTTGTGCTATGTGAAAAAAGTGAGGAAATTTGATGTTAGGGTTCCAACCCCATGCAACCCACCCCCATCAACAGGCATCAGGGTGTGTGTTGGGGTTGTCGGTCCTAACTCTTGCCCCATTCTCCTATGCTGCACCACCTCAGTTTTTTTACACATGGGATGAAGTGGGAGTTAGGACTGATGACCACAATGCACACCCCATCACATTTCCTTGCTTTTGTCACTGTGGAACAACCCTAACTGATGCATTAAATGGAGTTTTTTTCATGAATATATATATGTATATATATATATATATATATATATATATATATATATATATATATATATCAACTCACTAAGGCTACTATTAGTGTACACAGAAAGGGCACCCTTCCATCCGGTTGACGTGATCGCATCACAGCACTCTTTGAACAAGTAACAGTTCTCTCACTGTCATCATTTGTGATGAAACACTGAATGGTCATTCATGTCATGTTATCCCTCCTTCACACAGTTTGGCAAGACACTGTACATCATGACATCATCATCACAGTGAGGTCAATACACACAGCAGCATGACATGTAAGTGCAACAGCAACACTTGTGAATTTTCTGGACACAAGACATTTGCATTTTGGGGATGCAGAAAAATTCTGGGGACTCTGTGTGAGTACTGTGCACATCACTGAGTGTGCCATTAATTCTGGGTGACTTTACAATTCTTGTTACTCTACAATTTCACTTTGTCAGCACTGGGGAATTTTATGGACACAAGACAGTTGCATTTTGGGGACGCAGAAAAATTCTGGGGACTCTGTGTGAGTACTGTGCACATCACTGAATGTGCCATTAATTCTGGGAAACTGCAATTCTTGTTATTCTACAATTTCACTTTGTCAGCACTGGGGAATTTTCTGGACACAAGACAGTTGGATTTTGGGATTGGGAATTCTGGTGAGTCTGGTAAATATTTCTGATGCCTCAGTAATGTTTACTTTCTGTCGTGCTATCGTGAAGTGTTTGTCAAAAAGCAGGACTGAGAAGTGCAATTATACTGTGCTAAACTACATGTGTGTGGTCCATCTTCTTTCCTGTGTGTATAGACACTGTCCAGCTTCTTGCAAACATATATATATGCTGACTCGTTGCAGTGTTTATGGTATAAAGAATAAAGGTAAGAATATATATTGTATATTTTATTTGTACCATTAACAGCAGCAGACAAAGTGATATGATATGTTTTCAGAGGTTTTGGGCCAGTGTACACCTCAATCACTCACACAATGCACACATGACTGTGTGGAGATAGTAGCACAACAAATCATGATTTTAAACTAACCATACTCGACGGACATAAAATATTGCTGAGGCACCCAAAATATGTTATGGTGTACATACATTTTCAAGTCATAATATATAACAGGTCCTTCAGTCCACTGCCACCACACTGTGCTACCACTGGTCCTGTGTCATGTTATGGTGTACATCAACTTGCTGCAAAACTGCCACTGCCAGTCTAAACTAGAAAGACATATTCCAGAACAAATAATGAAAAGAAGGAATGTGGTAGTACAGTGTGGTAGCAGTGAACTGGACCTTATATATTTTCTGACTTTATAATGTCTGTACACTGTGAAATATTTCGGGTACATCAGCAATACTTCATGTCTGTTGGATACAGTTTGTTGAAAAGCATGATTTTTTGTTGCTATGATCTCCTAACAAATACAATATATGTTATATATTCTTATCTTTATTCTTTATATCATAAACACAGCAACAAGTCATACAGCAATCAGCATATATATGTTTGCAAAAAGCTGGACAGTGTGTGCAGTACATACACACACAGGAAAGAAGACTAACTGCACACATTCAGTTTAGCACAGTATACTTGTACTGCTCAGTCCTGCTTTTCCACAAACACTCTGTGACAGAAAGTAAACATTAATGAGGCACCAAAAACAGCACACACACACACACTTAACAGAAAGAAGGGGGCAGAATACAAAGTGTCATGCATACAGAAGACAACAAAAAAGAGGCATAATTACATACAGGGGACAGGGATGGTGGATGAATACATTTTATAACACAGCAGAGAAGGTGTGGGGGGCACATGGTATGAGGGAAAACAACTAATGTGGGATCTTCTGGTGGTCCAGCAGCAGTTCCAGCATGGACATAATCTGTAACTCATGTCTCTCTAAGCAATCCAACCACTGCTGGAGAGCACTGACCCTCTCATTGTTCTCGACAGCACTCCAAAGAACTTCCAGGTCAGCCTGCATTACAGGCAGTTCTTTGGGGTCCACTTGTTCTACAGGCTCAGCTTCTGCTGGTAGTGGTGAGGGTGTGCTGGTGGAGCAGCAGGTGCTGCTCTGGCCCTTCTCTTCTTAGGGTCACCACCATGCACAGCTGCACCCTCTGCCACAGAAGGGCCAGCAGGTGCAGGACTGGCCTGTTCTGTGGCAGCCTGCCACTCCAACTGGTGGTGGATCAGCATATAGGTGTGCAAGCCCCCAGTCCCAAGGTTAGTCCCCTGGGGGCCATGGCACACCTGCACATGACATAAGTGGCATCTGACCATGCTGCTGTCCTCCCAACACAGTCAAAAAATTCCCAGGCAATGGAGGTGCAGGGAGTACCAGGCATAGGCAGGGGAGTGCCAGATGCACTGGCAGCCAGCTGGTCAAGGTGCTCAATGGGAATGGGATCCACACCTGGGCCTGGGGGCACAGGCACATCCTGCTCCAGAGGATCTGGTGCTGAAGCTGGTGCTGGATGTGGTGTAGTGGTGGTTCAACTGCCTCAGGAGGAGGTGCTGGTCCTGCTTCAGGGGGGCACTCAAACTTTTGGATTGGTCCAACAGGAACTGGCAGCCATGCCCCCCATGCATGTGCATGGTGCAACACCTACCACACTCTTCCAGAACTGCCCCCACCCCAGACATTCACTCACCCTGGTCCATCTTTCCTACTGCACTCCCTCAGTCCAAGCAATGACTACTTGACTCAACAGAAAACACTCACACTGTCACACACACACACAGTCACACAGACACAGACAACTACTTATAAAGGTAAGAAAAAATAAATTTACAGAAAGAACAAATTAAGTAAAAATGAGTAAAGAAAAGGCAAAAAATGTAGCTTTTAAAAATTGGGTCTAATTCAAAGTTTAAATCTCCTCCTTGCTCTGATCTCCAAGTTTCACAGGCTGTCTCACAACACACTCCTCTCTCTCCATCTGCACAGGAGAAAGTGAAATTATCTCCTTGACAAAGCACTTCCTTCCTGCCTGGCTAAAGAGCATGTGACTTACAGTACTGTAAGCCATGTGATGTGTGGTGGGGCTGACAAATCTGGAACGTGAAGTGGATCACTTAGAATCAAAATGAGGAATGCAAAGTCTATTTAAAACAATGGCTTTGCCTTACTTCGCGTTAGCATTCCACCTTACACAAAGTGGTAATGACATGGTGAAGTTAGCATTTTGCATTTCCCACTCTGCATAGTGGAGTGGCGACAAGAAGTGCCCACTTCACAGGCACTTCGCCAACGGAATTTAAATTTGCTGCATCTCTAGATGAGAGATTATTACTGTATATCTTTGATTATTGACTCCATTATTTTCTCAAAAACAGATGTCAAGCTAATGGGCCTATCGTTAATGTAATCTTCTCTACTACCTTTCTTGTGTATTGGTGCCACATTTGCAGTCA
The DNA here is from genome assembly GCA_016271365.2 of Neoceratodus forsteri. Classification (NCBI taxonomy): domain Eukaryota; kingdom Metazoa; phylum Chordata; order Ceratodontiformes; family Ceratodontidae; genus Neoceratodus; species Neoceratodus forsteri. The sequence continues at coordinate 86,207,041 of CM057453.1, forward strand.
ACCAGTCTGACAGGACATCTTTATCTGTTACTGTTTTAGTGAACAGTATTTTTAATGGGGTGATGATTTGGGGTGATAGGAGTTTTAGCATCACATTGGAGATATTATCAGATCCTGCTGAGTGCGAGTTTTTTAATTTTCTTATTTTTACTATAATCCCTTCTGTGGTAATTATATCAGCTTCTGTATTAACTTGGATTTTCCCTGAGTAGAATATCTTATTTGTGAAAATGGATCCAAAATATGAATTAAATGTATTCACCATTGCTGTAAGAACTGCAATCTGTTTGTTGCCTTCCACAATAGAGCATAGGCTCAAGATGGATTTGCGTAGTAAATTTATATAGCCATAAAATTCTTGCATATTTTCCTTATTAGCAGAGCTAGCAATTTGTATTTTCATTTTCTGCTTATTTCTCTTTATCATCCATTTACATTTCTTTTGGGCAGTTAAAAACTGTGTCCAAGTGTCTTTTGATTTAGTTTTTTTTATATTAAACTTAAAGGCAACATTTGTTTTTCATTAGTTTTTACAGCTTTTTAGTTAACCATTTAGGTTTGATACCCTATTATGGATGATAATTATAATGTAGAAGTGATTTTCTTAAACTTGAAATTTAGCAATGTTAGTTGACCTCCTGGCTAGAGTTTAACTCTGCCTCATTACTTGATCTGCTCTTTGTTCTGTGTGTTGATGAGGAATGCTCCTCCATCATTAGTGTAGCATTACCCTGAAATGGGTAAAATGTGTCCAGACTCACACCCCCTCTTTTTGATCACTTATCTGAACTCTACAAATCCAATACCTAAACCTTCAATGACTCAGAGAGTTAAAAGCTATTCCAATTAATTGCAAACCAATAGTTCAGAGGTGCTAGGAATAGAAGCTGGGTGATTGTAAGATTATCAGTCCTAGTCCTACACTAGGGGCCAGATATTCAAAAGAGTTGAGCCATGTGCAATAGGGTTGCACCTGCGCAAGTCCAAAAATGTGCCATTCTGCGATATTCAGCAGGAGGCAGTTGCGCCCCCCAAATCACGCTGAGCAACAGTGCAATGATAATGTATATATGCACAGCTGAAGGGGGAGGAACCATGCATAAATGGTGCAGTGCAATATTCAACAACATGCACCATGCACAATAAGGGAGCCAGCAGAAGTTGCGCCATAGCAGAAATGAGCCAAAATAAAAGGGAGCAAGGGAGAGGAGCAAGAACGCTACAGGGAAGGCACATGAGGCTGAACTCTAGCAAGACAAACTGGGCAGCAGGGACACACAGGGCAGGCCAGGGAAAGGGCACCTGGAACCCACAGGCTCAGGGGCAGGTGTGGGGAGCCACAGTGCAGAAGGGGAAAGTACTTGCCACACAGCAGTGAGGCCAGCACAGTCAGGTGTTGCTGGTGCAGGGGAAATAGCAGACAGGACAGTGAGGGGAATACAGAAACAGCTGCCAGGGGGGGTGAACACAAGCCAGAGACATGGCCAGTGCCACCATCCAGATGGAGGCAGTAATGAGGGGGGTGAGGAGGTGGGCAGCAGGGGGGCATGGCCATGGAAGGGCCTATTGCGGTATGCCCCCAACAGGCAGTACTGAGCCTGCACCAGCTTCGAGCTGTATAGTGATACGGAGATCGTGGGCCGGTACTGCCTGAATCGGGCAATTCTGAGGTGGCTCTGTGAGCTGTGCAGTGATGTGATGCAGGCACCCACACAACAGAGCCATGCTCTGTCAGTGGAGATGAAAGTGAGAGCTTGCATGTGCTTGCTCGCCACGGGTACCTTCCAGAGACCAACTGGGGACACCACAGGCATAACCCAGTCTGCCACATCACGCCACCTCACCCAGTTCCTCAGCGCACTGCTGCCACATGCTGCAGAGTACATCCATTTCCCCAGCACACCAGCAGTAGCACGTATGCCTGGTGTGCTAGGGGCACTAGACTGCACCCATGCTGCCATCCACACACCACCTGGCCCTGAGGAGGCTGCATATATAAATCGCAAGGACTATGCCAGCATCAACTGCCAGGTGGTGTGCGATGCCAGGGGGTGCATAATCAATGTCTGTGCCACGCACCCTGGGGGAGCACATGATGCCTTCATCTGGCACCAGTCGGCACTGTGCCACAGATTCGAGAGTGGGGATATCCCCACTGGGCACCTAGTGGGTGAGTATGCAAACCACACGGACAATCATAGGGACTGGGGGGGCATGGTCAGAGGTGACATGAGTAGAGGCCTACATGGCCCAGGAGAGGGCGATGCTGATCACCAAACTAACCTCCACCCTCTACACACAGGTGACAGTGGATACCCACTCTGTCCCTGGCTGCTCACACCCTACCAGCTGCCTGAGACCCCATCATAGCAATGCTACAATGAGGCACACGCCACCACATGTAATGTCATCGAGCGGGTTTGGGATGCTGAAGACATGTTTCCATTGCCTGGACACCTCTGGTGGTGCCCTACAGTACAGCTCCTCAAAGGCCTGTGGGCTATTCCTGGCCTGTTGCATCCTGCACAACATGGCCAACAAATGTGGGATAGCCGTACAGGTCAAAGAGGGGGACAGTGATGGGGACGATGAGGACGCAGGTGACAATGGTGATGGGCAGCCCCCCCTTGGGCGACAGTACCCTCGACTGCTCCAGCTGGCACAGCTGCACCGAGACACCATCATGGAGGAGCACTTCAGCCAACCCAGGTAAGTCATGGGGCCATGTGCAACCAACAGTGGCTAAGGCACAACCCACAAACATGCATGGACACACACCAAGGGTGCATGCCATCAAGGGAACTGGCCGGGCATGGAACCACACACACAACCAGGGATGGGTGAGGTCTAACATGCCACATGGACACACACACACACACACACAAAACACACCAGACATGCACAAAGGTTAGGAGGCATGCCAACCCAGAATGCCACCCCTAGCCACACACATGTCCACAGGCCACCACGCCCACTGTCTGTCATTGTGCATGTGTCAGATGCTGAGCACCATTGCACATTGGTGTACAGCACAATGCAGGCATCATCATGCACATGCAACTGCAGACAGCAGCCGGAAGGGCGTGCAGATGGACTGTGTGTCTGCGTGCAGGGCCTGGTACCCACCCGCACATTGCCTGCTGAATGACACAATGCACACAGGGCAGCACCAGACAGTAGCCGCATTAGGAGACAGGGCAGTCACATGCCACAGTGCCCTGGCTGCCACGGATGCTTGGGCGGCCCCGCTGAGACCCGCCAGCACTGACAGGCTGACCACTGGCCTCATGGGGTGGCACCGATGGTCCCCAAGGGGTTCCATTGCATGAACGCAACCATGCTCGCACAGGGGTTTGCAGCACACCAAACATGCCTGTGCCAGGCGTTCTCGGGATACCCACAGCTGAACCCGGTGTCGACAAGGATGGTGTCGCATGATGCCGGGAATGGGGGTATGACAGTGCACTACGTGGTGTCTGTGATGCATGGGCAACTAACTGTGTGCCTATTGTGGCCATGACAGCAGTGAATGCCTGTGTCTGCCTGTCAATGGCAGTGGTCACATCCTCCAGCAACCGGTCCATCCCTGCCAGTATCAGAGTGGTGTCTCTGCTGCGACACTCCTCTGTCCACTCCAGAGCCACAAGCAGTGCATCCACCAATGTAGTAAGCCGCATCTGCTGGTTGACTGATGCTTGCAGTATGCGGGTGTGCTCATCCAAGAGGTCATCTGCCTCCTCGGTATCCTGTCCCTCATGGTGTGTGCAATCCTGATGCTCAGCACCCCTTGAGGGTGGGCGCTGCACACCAGGACCAGGTCTGGGCATGTCCACAGGCAGTGCACTGATGCCACCCCCTGACACTGTACCCCCAAGCCCATTGGCTGACTGCTAATGCTGCCCCTCTGGCTGCTGCTCCCCAGGGCTCACTGTTGCCACCACAGTGACCACAACTGTTCCACTGTCCTGTACACACACCAGTGCTGCCCCACTGGTGCTGACAGGCACAGGCTAGAACTGTGATGACATGCAGGCCTCCGCAGTGGCGCCACCCAGAGCCATGGCCGCAATGTTACCTGCTGTGTGGCCATCCCATGACACACACATGTCACTGCCCATGGTGTTAGCGATATCATCATCGGTGATGGACCCGGCACCAGCCAGAGTCACAGCATGCTGGCATCCGTGGACACTGGCAAGCTGGGACACGGGCAGGTCCTCCTCCGCACCTGTTCCAACAGCATCAGTGTGGACAGCCAGGTGGGCCCACTGTCGCACTGAGCTGTGTATATCTGTGGAGGTGGATGGGCCCTCCTCCATCTCCATCTGACTGGCCTCAGTGGAGAGGCCCACCACTTCTGACCCATGCAGATGCTCAGGATCTGTAAGGGAAAACAAAGTCGCGTTACTGCATGTGACCTACCCTGCCCCCCCAATAGACAGACCATGACCTACCATGCAGTGACGGGCTACCACCCATCTGGAAGCCACCACCCGGAACACCCTCAATGGCCCAATGCTGCATGCTGCTAGCAACCCTCTCCTCCTGTGGGGTCAGGCGTAGCACCTCCGGCTGTCCCCCACCTGTTGCAGCTCATGCTGCCCTGATGGCAGCCACCTTCTCCTTTATCCTCCTCCTGTCTGTGCCCATCTTCTTCTTGCACTCCTGCATGGAGCGCTGGTGGCTGCCATGCAGGTTCACTGCACACACCACGTCCTCCCCATGCAGCAGCATGGGCCTGTGGTGTTCACTGCCATCCACTGAGGAGTGGCTTCTGATCCAGGTAGGCCTCAAACAGGGAATCAGTCTCAGCCTTGGTGAAATTAGGCCTCCTCCTCCTCCTCCCACCACTCTGTTCCTCCTCAGCCATGACTTGCTCGGTCATGATTTAGCCTGTGAGAATGAAAGTTGTTACCTGTGACTGTGCAGTTCCATGCATGTCCCAAAATCCACAGTCCACACTTCCAAACAACATGCAACTCACCAGTAGACTGCAGTAACCTACTATGGCCAGTGCAGCCCAATGTTGCACTTTTATAGCGCAACCCATGCAAATGAGGCAAGGCGCAACTTTAAGTGGATGCAAATTGCAGTGCTGCGCCTTTGAATGGCTAATTAGCTGATTTGCGTATGATGGCTGAATATCGCACTGTTGCACTTTGTGCAATTGTGTTGAACGAGCCAAGGGTGCAGTTCTGTGACATGCGCAGTACACACCTAACTGCACATGCCTGGGTTGCTGATGCAGGCACCTGCCACACTGCTGACGTGCTGTGCATGGGAGACAATGCAGGGCACAGCCACCATTGTGCCAGTGGCACTACAGTGATATTCACCTATATGGCGCTGTGGCACTGGGGCATCATAGGCCGCTACTGGAGGTAGCACACAGGCACCAATTCGCACTACATGCATTGGGTTCAAATCACGCTGTGTCTGCCCATGCGCCAGAGACCCTTGACCCTGTGCTCGACCTTTTCCCCCTAGGCACCATGCATCAGGAATGGGTGCACCACTATCATGCTGTTCGGTGACAGCGCGATAGGGAATGGCAGCGTTGTACCGCGCAGCATCTGCACGTGGTGGAACTGCACTGCAGAGTGCCATTTTGAACCTACTGAGCAACAAAGATGGCACGGAGGAGAGTTGCCCAGTGGAGTCAGATCGAAATGGCAAACCTGGTTGCCATTGTTGAACCACTTTATCGCCCACTGTTTGGGGAGGCACCCCGGACAGGTCCAGGAGCCAGGTGTGGCAGGAGGTAGCCGAAGCCCTGGAGGAGGCCACAGGAATGGGGCGGATGGCAGAGCAGTGCCACCACAGGTATGGGGACCTGAGGCGGAGGGACCCAGACCTGCTTGCCTGCCTGCAGGCACATGCCAGGAGGGGCACGGTGCTATGGCCAGGTAGGTGTAATGTCCACACACTTTTATCTTCCATATGGGTGTCACAGTTGCATGTGTCTGGAACATGGGGGAGGGGCTGTCTGGTGTTGGCTGTGGTGGTGTTATCAGGGTGTGGGGTGGGTGGGTCTGGCTGGGTGGGATTGCACACACATGGGGGCAGGGGGACTTTGCTACAGGATTGTACTGAAGTTCCTCTCTCCATGTTTGCACCTCAGGGCCAGAAGAGAGACAGCTGGCCCGGAAGCAGAGGCACCAGCAGGAAGACAGGGCCATTAGCAGGGGCGAAGGTCCACAGCACCAGAGGGACTGGCCTGATGATGGTGAGTGCCATACCTCCATGATTACTATTGCATGTTGTGTAACAGGGCAGGCAGTGGAGCATGGCCACCATCCATTGACACCACTGCCATGCACGCAACTTGTTACAGTCAGCACTGTCCAGTGGCACTGCATGTCTGGGAGTGCGTCAATGGTGGTCCATGCATGCACCGGGTACATGGCTGTGCCACTGCCTTCACGCCACATAGCCATCTCACTAAACAGCCATGGTGGTGCTGTGCAGGACTTGGCCGGTGGGTGTGTGCAGTGGTCTGCATGGCTGTATGTACCTGGGTGGGCAGGTCTTGTGGACGTGATCACTGTGGGTGGTCACACACCATCACAGAGGCATGTCTCATGGCCATATGCCATGCACAGTGGGTGGGCTGTATGGGGATGTGTATTCACACCTATTGACTGTGCTCCCTTTTCCTAGGTGTCCACCAGCTGCAGGCAATCTGGGAGGCACTGCAGGAGATACTAACTGTGGCGAGGGCATGATTGGACATCCTGCAAAGGATTGAATGGCTGGGGGTCCAGCGGAGACATGGGAGGTGGAGCAGCCGGAGCGGGGAGCGGGGCTTCCACTGAACATCTATATGCCCCTGATTTCTCCTACCCCCCTGGACCCACCCTCACACCCCTCCTTTTCTGTCCCTTTTATTCACCCTGCCCTTTACCCACACCCACCTTGTTTGTGGCCCCCCCACACATTTGTACATAGTTGTAAATAGTTCAGTTTGATATTTTTGATTACAAATCTTTTGATATGAATACTGTGGTGGTCTCTGATTTGCAGGGGGCTATAGGTGCTCAGCTGCAGTGGTGTGCATGGTGTCAGGGGTGGTGCAGTCATGGGTATGTGTGTGTGTCCATGGGGAAGTGACTATGGTGTGGGAGTAGCTATCAGTCAGTGTTTGTGGTGTGTGTGTTGTTCCCTGTGCACTGGATGACTGTGTGCAGTGGTCCATGGTGCATGCTCTGTGTCCATTGTGTACCTGTCAGCCCGTTCATGGCCTGTGCAGCTGACACCCTTGCATGTCTGTGACCTGCATGGTCTGCTGGCATGTCAGTGGTGGCTGTACATGCAGAGCAGCCACTGTACCTGTCACAATGCTGGGTTGCCTCCTGTCACTGGTGTGGTGCATGTCTGCCTCGGGTGACACTGTGGCCTCTGTGGTTGTTGTCCCACCTCCATGCTGTGGCTTGTGTGTGTTGCAGGGGATGTGCACCACTGTCTGTGACTTGTGCTCCGGGCAAATGATGGTGGCGTACAGGTCCACTGTGCCCGCGCAGGGTGGCTGGCACTCTTGTGCCATGGAGGATTGCTGGCCGTGTGTACATGGTTTAAATGGGCCCATGCTGGAGGCTTGGTTGCCCCGCTACTGCATCCCTGTGTTGTTGTGCCCTTGGGTATGGGTGGGTGTTTGTCCTTGCACTGCGTTGCATCGGTGTGGTGCATGCTTCTACACACCACTGTGGGTGTCTGCACTGGCTGTTGTGGCCAGTGCTGGGTCGGGGTGTGTCCTTGGGAGGGTGTGCAAGGTGCTTTACCACTGGTAGTGGGGTCTGGGGCATGCCCTGTCACATGTGAGACCTTGTGTGCTGATGCATGGTTGGTCTCTTAGCTGTTCCTCAGGGGGGCTGTGTGTGGTGGCACTGTGTATGCCATCGTTGCATCGCTGTGTGCTGCCACCCACTGATGGATGCTCGTGGTGGGGCTGCCTTGCATGGTTCTGTGGTGCACAGGGTTGCATTGTCACAGTGGGGGTGGTGGCATGCATGGGGTATCCCACAGTGGTGGATACTGCTCCTGGGCAGGGTGTCTGGGGGTCACGGTGCAGGTTGTGCTCTGCATTGGGGGGATGGTGTGGCATGGGGTGGTCGGCCCTCCTTGTGTGCCAGTCATAGCTTCCCATGGGGTGTGATGGGGCACCATGGCCCAGCTGTGGGTTGGTTGCTTGTCTCCATGGGCCAGTGGTTATTCCAGCCCTCCCCCAGTTGTGCAGTGCATGGGGTGTGGGGGGATGATGTCTGTTCTGCTGTGTGTTCCTCTGCCCATCTGTGGCATGAGTGGTGGGCCCCTGCATCCCTGGTTGTGCAGTTGCATTGCTGCCCTGCTGCTGGGGGGGCATCCCTGGTTGCGCTATGGCATCTCTGAACTGCTCAGCTGAACATCCCTTGTTGAGCTATGGTGCATCAGATATGCTCAGCTTCCCCTCCCTAGTTGCGCTATGGTGCAGTTGGTGCGATATTCAGTCGTCGTCTGTAGGCGCATCTTGGCTGGCTCAGTTTTTGAATATTGCGCCTCTTGCACATGGGTGCAATGGACTTGCACTTGCTCCTGCTATTGTGCACTTTTTGGGCACAGTTTGAATATCTGGGCCTAGGAATTTTGTGTAATTCCCATAACTGACACTGTATTGAAGCACTAGGGTGAGCTGCACAGTTCAGGTGCTACTCTTCAGATGAGATGTCAAACTAAAGTCCCTTCTGATCATGGCAGATGTCCATCTGTGTGGAAGTTAAATATCTCACTGCACTTATTATATACTATATAGTGCAGAACTCTACATTAAGAAATTGAGTACTGAATATGATTGAATGTATATAGATTTTAGGCATATTTATACTCCTGTAGCATAAGGATTTTAAAGCATGTGTCAGATTTAAAGTGTACAAAATAGGGGAATCAACAATTAAGGGAAAATATCCCTGGATATCTGGAGAATCTGTTGTGTGCTGTTTCTCAGGGATTCAGTGATAATGCAACACATTTGATAATAGTTGGTTCAGTAGTTTAAAAGTTCTAGAAGGGCGACAACACATGCACATATAGAAATTATGTCCTTTTTTTGCTCATTAATACCACAAAAATGGCTCAGAGTTGAAACCTCAGACCTTGATAGCTGGTTTTACTGAAAAAGTATAGATATAAAACTATTTTAAAATAAAGTGTATTTTTGCTTATGTGAAGAATATATTTTTTCTAAGTGTTGTTTAAAAGTGTAACTTTTGCTAAATTAATGTACATCAGTATTTTAGGGTGGTCTCAATTTCATGCCTGGAAAGTACAATTTTCACATCACAGCAAGGGCTTCCATGACTCTGTTTCATTATAGGTTGCCCTGAACCCATTCTCACTACCAACACTGTCCTCTGAGTTTCTGTAGCTTTCAGGAGCCTTTCACCACCTCAGTGAAATCCCTCCTGCCTGATCATTAATCAAACTACAGGCAATGGGTACCCAACCTCACCACTGATACCAGATTACTGTCAGATCTGTTATGAAACCACTGGCACTGGATGCCAAACCCACTGCCATTACCCCTCCCACTTATCATATCTTTCATTAAACCACCAGTGTCAGGTGCCCAGCTCCATGACTGGCAGCCATTCCCACTTGCCCAAATATTCTTGAAACCATGAGCAACAGGTGCCCAACCCCACCACCAGTAGCCATTCCTATCTGCCTGGTCCTTCATGAAATCATCAGAGGTTGGTGCCCAAGCTTTCTGCTGGTACCCTCTTCTTCCTTACCCAATCATTAATAAAACCAGTGGCAGTTGGTGACCAGTCCTGCCACTTCTAATACCCTCCCACCCAATCTTTCTTGAAACCACCAGCAGTGAGTGAACATACTGGCTGACAATGCCCCCTCCTGTCCATCTAATCTTTTATTAACCTTGCAGCAGGTGCCAAAACCCACTAATGGTATCCCAAGATTTAAGGTCCATAACCCTTTCCTCACCCACTGGAAAAGTTGCCTTGACCATCAACTGCCCCACCCATTCCATAGATTGGAATAAACACTGTTGCACATACTCTAGCACCCACACCACCATCCCCCCACTGGTGCCCATGTCCCATCTCACACCACATTTTCCTCAATGTCCCATGTCACAATTCATCAATGTCCCTCAATGTGCTCCTCTTCCTGAAGGTACTAAAAAAACCAAAAACAAAAAGCCCTAAGTTTCAAAAGGTAGTTTCATTTCATAGATTTTAAGGGGAAAGCAGATAGTCCAAAACCGAACTGAGGAACAATTAAGCAAAATTTAAATTGGGTGTTCATGAAGTAGAGCTCCAACACTCACATGTGGTAAAAAAAAAGTGTTAGGTCATCAAAAAACAACCCCCCCAAGAAAAAAACTAAAGGTGGCATTTTCAAAAGTCATAAATTTATCAAAATTCCTAGTTATGTTGGATGAGATTTTCAAAGTCATAAAATGTTCACAACTCTTAGGTCAGGTGGACTTTTCAATAGTCATAAACTTCACTCGTTTTCTAACATGGAGTTTCAAAGACATAACATGGATGCAGTTCCTACAGTAGTTACATTAGTATAACCGACTGCCGTCTTATGTCTAGACTCTGTTCTAACTTGTTGAAGATGTTTTCAAAAGTTGAACTTATCTGCAACACAGTTAACTGCTTTATTGCACTTCACGTCTAGTTATGGGTAAAAAACGTGCTAGACATTCATTAGCTGTAAATGATAGAACAGGTAACACTGCATCTGAAAATCTTGTCCAGACACATTCATACAGTAACTGAACTTTGCTGACTGGCCATAACCAAAGCAGAGTTTTGAAAAATGGATTTCATTATGTCCTAGCTTTGAAAACTGGACATATGGCAATTTGTTTTTTGTCCTTATGAGCATAGAAAGTTAGGCCTAGCACTTTTTGCATCCAGATACAGAAAGGACGTAGAGAAATTGGAAGTAGTAGATTTTGGTGCTCTAGCCCCATCCTTGCACTACATGTAGAATAGCTACAAAATATGACTGATGTATCTGGGAAGAGAAGTGAGCAAAATCTTAACCTAATACCTTTGGATTTATATGGTGTGGCAAAAGCAGAATTGCGATCGGTGGCAGGGTAAGCATATATCTCAGAAAATCTATTTTGGCGATGTACACCCCAGGCGCACAAGAAAATGGCACAGGAGACTTAGATTTTTAAATGCTGATGTGGGGGTCTGTGTACCCTGCACCTCCTTCCTAAAGGATTCTTAACTCCAGGGGGTGCAAAATCTGGATAAAAAAAGAATTTCAGGCCAGAAGCACAAAAATGTAGGTGCACCCAGACCTGAACTCAGAACACTAGCAGCTTTAGGCTACCACCCACCCACCCACCACACTACAGGGCTAGCTTATCAGCCCCACACAACCACGCCAGGCCACCCCTTACTCCCTTCCATCATGCTTGCTCCCCCCATGCGCATATACATATAGCGATGTCCTGTCATTATATGCACCCACCTCCCCAATCCGGTCACCCTTTCTCAGCAGTAGCCCCATTGACATGCACCTGGATTGGGTCACCATTATTGCTAGTGCTCAATTGCTAACAACCATGTCACAGGCTACCATACCTTCAGGTAAAATACCACCAGGTTGATATCCATATATTACAGGGGTGCAGTCACACTTCTATAATTAGAGATGGTACAGCACTTCAATGTTAAATCTCAATTTTTGTACCATAATAACTTTGGTATTTTTTGACCAAATAGTCCACAATTTGGTACACATGGACATTTTGCCAGTGTTGCAAGATTTGGAAACTTCTGTGACAGCACCTTGTATGTTTTTTGAGATATAAAGTGGTGAAAAACAGAAGAAAAAAAATATCCCCCATAAGTTAACATGGGATTATTTTGCCATCATTTACAGCCCACACAAAATGAAAAACATTTTCTGTAATTTTTATGGATGGATGGGTGTGTGTCAAGGGTGTGCCCTTGGATGGTTTGCTGTAAAAATGTATTATCATTTTTAAATTATAATGATTTTTGTGATAGCAGCAACACAGGCAGGTAAGTGAAAACAGTTCAAACTGTAAATTTACTATTCGAGCTGTAAATTTACTTGTCATGATCAGAGAAAATACTGATCATGCTGTCAGCCATCTTGTTTTTCTAACAATTTACAAAATAGTGTTGTACACAACTACCGCATGCTAAGGACAGTACAACACATGTATTTACTGTAGGTATCAGTAATATGTTTAGTGTCATGTTTGTCTAAAAGGTAATATATCTCCATGGCAAATATGTGTTTTTTCACTGGAATTCATGTTCCCCATCACTCATTAAGTAATTACTGTTCGATTTGTTATTTACTGTTCGAAAGTTAAATAACCATTTACACTTATAATAGTTTGAACTTTACTATTGACTATGACAACTCAATTCAAGGTGAAAGCAGGGAATTGTGGGGAAGGGGGCAAGATGGCCACTATGTTGTTCTGCTCCCTACCACTCTCTGCTAGTCTGGACATTTTGTATGGTTTTCTCTGTTGAGTTTGTTTGCCTGTTGTTTTGAAGTGTTAAAAGAAAAGAACACTTGTGTTATACCAGTGAACTTTCCTGGCTGTTTGTTAATACGGAGCAGCCATTCACGCCAGTGTTACACTAAATACTGTTGTGCCTCATAACTTGAACCTGGTGGTTACACCTTTTTTTTTCCTTCAGGACAACTTTTGTGCTGAAACAGTGCCTTTGGCTAGGCTTGTTGTAAGCTGAGGATGCAATGCTGATTGACTGAGGCAGCTCCCTGTTTTCCTTACCAGAAGATAAGAGACAGAAGAATTTCTCTGAAGAGGATGCGAACTCTGCAATTGCACCGTATGTGCTGAAATGCCAGATATCTATTTTAAAAAGTGGAGCATTTTTCTCCTTTTTACCTCTCAGATGATCACAATGAACACAACCCAGAAGGCTGATGACTAGGAATGGAAAAATCTTCATGAAGAAGGATGAATTAAGACTGCAGAGAATGGAAGACAAGAGGCCAATTTGAGCAAATACACATGAAAGACCCTTGGTGGAAACACTACTTGGACCCTATGGAGTGGGATTCAACAGTGCCCCTGTCAGAGAAAAGAGGAATCAAGTTGGATTTCAGCAACAGTCAAGACCTCTTTTCACCCAATTTCTTAAAAATGCAGGTGCAGGCACTGAGAATCACAGTTGCAAGGTATTTTCATATCCAAGAGGTACTATTTTTCTATTCATACTGATGGTGTTACTCATGGTTTTATATATGAGGCTTCTGAAACCCACTCAGCCTACTGAATGGGTCAGTACAACAGATTCAAGGCCTTTTCAATATAATTCTTTCATGAGCATAGATTTTATTTAATATTTTAAAATTAAAAGCCAGCTGAAATAATAGGAGTCTTCAGCCAGAGAGCGCTGGTAGAGTTATTGTAACTTTGAGGGGAAACAGCTGGAGTTGGTGATCTGAAAAACTCAGAGTCGGAGCAGACTTTACACCCGATATGTTACTATTTGGGCTTTTCTTATTGCAATATCAGGCTCTGTTGCATGGAACCCTGCTAAGGAGAAGGTAATCATGGGACTCCTGGCAGAACTGGAGCTGAATTATTATTTAAAATGTGCCCCTGAGGAGGACCAATATGGGACTTGGAAATGGCTTCCTTCTGGTTTTGGTGGGGAGTCTAGAAATCTAGTACTCTTGTATGTATTGAACCATTTTCTAATGTTAAAAATGGGACTGCTTTCCATTTATAAACCCTTTGATTAATATATGCAATTTGACTGTGAAAGTGTGCATTGCAAGATGGTACTAAGATATTATTTAATCTTTTGTTTTTTCATCCTTTCTGTTTTATGTTTGTCTTATGTACAGCTCTAATGCATCCTTTTTTGTCCCTGGTGTAGTCCCCCCCCCCCAGTCCATTTCTGCAAAAAAGAAAACCGTCCCTTGATGTTTTCTTTTTCGTGTGTGTGTGCTCCTGCAAAAAAAAGGTCCTTTGCCAATCTGCCCCCCACCCTTACCTCCCACACAGCATCCAACACCCCACACCCTCCAGTATACTCCCACACACACCTTCACTCACCTGGTTAGGTCACATGTTCGAGATCCACTTTCCCGGTTGAAGACAAGTCTTGATAATGGAACTGACGATTGCAATATGAGAAACTAAGGTACATGCAGTTTGATATATTTCAATTGGGGGGCAACTTTAATGAATAACTCAGCCATTTTGTTACCCAAAATTTTCAACATGGCTTTTTGGGGACTTCATCTCATGACCAGTATAATTGTCATTATGCAATTCCTGCCCGAAAGGTGATTTTGCAGTCAGTTGGAGAATTCACTTTTTGGGTGGGATTTGTTAGTTTTTCCTGAACTTTTTAATGAGTTGGGGTCATAAGAAGGCTATGTTGAAAATTTTAAGTCAAAATATGTAAAAATGTCAGAGTTATGTCAATTCATTGCAATTTTGCTATGCACACTCATAACTTCAAAAATATTAAATATTTTCACCCCAAATTTTCAGCATAGACTTCTTATTATCCCACCTCATGTATGTCACAGTTGTCATTTTTCAAATTCTGTAAAAAATGTATTGTTGCACCTGTGGTGTGGAATGGCATTGCAGTTGAGTGGAATTACGTTTTGGTGGGGATTAAAACATTTTCAGTAACAGGTATATGAGTTGGGGTAATAAGATGTTATGCTGACAATTTTGTCACTGTTGTCTTATAAATGAAAGTGCAGGGCCCTTCCACAGCTACATACATACATATATGTGTTTATGGAGGGATGGGAGCAAAGGACCTGTGCTCCCTCAGGCAAATAAGGATATGACTACTCTACCTCAAAAACCACACATGGGTGGGAGCGCAGGACTTTCCAGGGCCTGCAATCCCACAGGAAAATAAGGCTATGTTTATACTATCTCAAAAAAGTAAGGACATTTCTTGCAAAAAAACGATGTTAATACATCAGTTAGGATTGGTATTAAAGCAACAAAAGCTGAGAAATTCAATGTTAGGGTTTCCAACCTTAACTCCCCACCCCCACCCCCCAAGCAGCAAAAGGACAAGGCCACACAAGCAACCACAGACAGCCATTGTCAGGCAAGACAAAAAACATAAAACGGTTGTTACTGCAGATAAAAATCCATGATAATGGTGGATGCCTGGAGCATCCTCCCAGCATAGGTTGTGGGGGGCAGAAACAATAATGGAATTCAAGAATACATGGGATAGGCATAAAGGAACCTTAGTGATAAGGAAAGGGGGCAGAAATCATGAAGGGACTGCAATGTTACAGTAGGTAGGAACATGGCAGACTAGGTGGGCAAGCAGTCCATTCAGCCTTTCCATAGTCTCATGTAGCCATGGACACCATAAAACATACACACAATTGATGGCCTGCACTTCTGCAATTGCAGGTTTAAGACATACACACTGACCTCTGGATGCAGAAGTGAAAATACCACAAAATTCATGATACAAAAAGTGCAACAGTACTTCTGTCTACAGAAGCAATGTCCCCTGAGCGTCCTTTGTCTCTTCAAAGGTTCTGTATATGCAAGGGGCCTTCTTTTCTAGAGCCAAAAATTGTTGTATGACTTACACCTCTGGCTGAAGAGACACAGGATACTCTGTTACAGAATGGCTGGCCCCATAGGAGCATAGAGAAAAGAAGTCTTGTAATTTGGATATAATGGGTTTGTATCTGGCTAGAGGAGCCTGCGCTTCTGTGTACAGAAGCAGTGTGGTGATTTCAGTATAGAAACACAGAAACATAGAATTTGACAGCAGATAAGGATCGCTTTGTCCTCCTAGTCTGCCATTTTCCTACCTACTGTAACACCGTTCACCCTTCTTGGTCTCCAACTCCCCCTTCTTTCCTTCCCACTAAGGTTCCCTTATGCCTAACCCATGCATTCTTGAATCCTGTTACCATTTTGGTAACCACCACCTATGCTGAGAGGCTGTTCCAGGCATCCATCAGTATCATGGAGTCATATCTGCAGCGACAAGTGAGTGTGTATATTTTGCAGTTTCCATGCTGCAGATACAAATCCACAAAGGTGGCATAACAGTACAACTGCATTTTGTCATCTGGAAACAGTTGTATATTGTTTGTCTTACTAAATGATAGCTGTCTGTGGTTGCTTGTGCGGTTTTGTCATTTGCCATTTTACTACTTGGGGGTAGGGGTGGGGACTTAGGTTGGAAAGCCTAATGTTGATTTCCAGCTTTTGATGCTTTAATACCAAACCTAACTAATGCATTAATGTAGTGTTTTGCTATATATATATATATATATATATATATATAATATATATATATATATACAGTATATACATATACACATATTCTTTGCAAAACATTTGCTAATGCCCAAGTTAGGGAAATGCAATGCCACAAAATTAGGGAAATGTAGCATCAGGGTTTTCAACCATAACTCCCCACCCTCACCCCTGAAGCAGCAAGGGGAAACACATTAGGGATTTGGGGTCTACCAAGTCTTGGTGAATCAGTGGTGGGGTCTTCCTTGGGGTTTTGAACCCTAATGCCCACAGTGTTCCCTGTGCAATTAATGTTGCACATGATCACCTTTCTTCACACATGGCCCTCAGGGTCCTGCATGAAGATATCTACAAAAAACTGTGCTGGCAACATGTGCAAGACATACTACTCTACCTTTCAAGGGTGTATCACTATGTGGCAGTGGCTTGGACCTGTACCTTGTGCTTCAGACTGGAGGCTATGGACTGGGTGGAGTAGTGAGCTTTGGAGTTAGCAACCCCAAGGAAGACCACAACACTAATTCACCAAGACCCTGGAGATACAAAACCATAATGTTTTTGCCTTTTGCTGCTTGGTGATGGGGGTGGTTAGGGTTGGAAAGTAATGCTACATTTTTCTACTTTTATAGCATTGTCACCCTAACATGTGCATGGAAAAGGTTTTTTGCAAATCATTTTTGTTCTTTTTGAGATAGTAGAATCATATCATCATTCACACATATCCCTTTAGGACCTGCATGCACAGATGCAGATAGGCAGGGCCATCTGGTCAGTGTGCCAAGGGAACACTCCTTCTGCCTATGGAAGGGCAGGGCCCTGCTGGCCCTGTCCCTATGTGTAGTATTAGATGTCTAAATTTACAGAACTTATGAATGTGCATAGAAAAATGTCAATGGACGTTCATAACTGTGTTGTTTTTTTAATATTTTGACTCCAGATTTTCAACATAGCCTGTTACCTCATTAACCTAGTATGTGAAAATTGTCAAATCTCAGCCAAACTAATTTTTTTTTTTTTTATTTCGTTGTTTAACCAGGTATAGCACACTAAGCTGAAAGGTTTTTTACAGGAGTGACCTGGAAGCACAAGGAGGTTAAGTGACTTGCTCAGGGTCACACAGTATGCAAGTGGAAGCTGTGGGATTCAAACCCAGGTCTGGTCTGCTGGATGTCCCCAGATTTGCAGCTTAGAGCCTTAGACTACTGTGCTATACTGCAGTACAAGTATGAAAACACATTTCAGTAAGGTTTTGAAAAACAACAGTTGTTATGTTCATGAAGTGATGTGAAAAAAATGGCATTTTTGAACATCTGAGATGAATATATTAAATTTACCAAAGTTATGAGTGAGTGTTGCAAAATGTATCAGAACTTTGTTGTTTAGTAATATTTGTATTCTAAATTTTCCACATCATCTTCTTATGACTCCATCCCATTAACAAAGGTGGAAAAACAATTCAAAACCTGCCCAAAAGATGATTTTGCATATCAGCAATATAATTACATGGCACAGGTGCAAAAACACATTTTGGCCAGGATTTGAAAAGTGGCAGTTGTCATTTTCATGAGGTGATGTGAAAAAATGGGTTTGTTGAAAAATGTGGTGTCAAAATATTTAAAATTACCAAAGTTATAAGCATGTATTGCAACCTTTCAGTGCACGCTCATAACTTTGCCATTTTTAAATATTTTGATGACAAATTTTCAACATAGCCTTCTCATGACCCCACCTCATGAACAAAGGCAGTGGAAATTTTCAAATGCTGCCTGAAGAATGGGTCTAATGGAATCCAGTGCTTGCATTCATTGTAATTTGGATGAGGGTAACCCATATCACATTTAATGGCAGTGCCCTTGGATTCAGCCTTCTGGATGGCTAATAGCTTATAGGATGCCTTCACTCCAGACATTTATATAGTGGACCCCTATCTTGAAGATGTCCTGGGACCATGGAAGGGTTATATTGCTTTGATTGCCACAATTGCAAAATTTCTTATATTACGTCACTGGAAGCAAGCTTTAGAACTGACTTTATAAGAATGGTATAGAGACAGTCTCCTGGTGTTGCAAACAGAACAGGCAATAGCAAACTTGAACAGGAAACATATGGCCTTCCAGAAGTGGGGGGCACCTCTATATACAGTACTTTGCTTTCTGTCATGTAATGTTGATAATATCTTGTCCTTCAGAGGGATTTTTCTCTTATTCATTTCTCCCATGTTGCAATCCTGTTTGTGTAATGATGGTATGATGGTTCTCCTATGGAGGAGGGGGAGTTTGGGGGTGGTTTGTATTGTTTGTTGTTTTTTGGTTGTATGTTGTTGATTAATTATAATTGTGTTGTTGTTTATTGGGTCTTGTTAGAAAACTGTAATAAAGCATATTAAATTAAAAAAAATCTCCTGAAAGGTGATTTTGCCAAGTGACTACAAAATTGCCTTTCAGGCCTGATTTGCATAATTCCCCTACCATTGGTTATGAGGTGGGGGTACCAAAGAGGCCATGTTGAAAATTGGGGGTCACAATGTGCAAAAATGACAATGGTATGCATCAAAGTTCAAAACCCCATTGAAATGCATTGAACTGCACATACCTTAGTTTCTCATATTGCAGTTAACAGTTCCACCACCAAAATGTGTCTTTGATCAGAGAGTGAATTTATGCTGTAGGATATGCTCAGGTCAGTGAAAGTGTGTGGGGCATGTGGGGGGGTGGTGAGGCAGTGGGTGCTGAGTGGGAGGTAAGAGTGGGGTGGTCAGATTGGAGAAGGACCATTTTGTTCTTCACAGGTGTAAAACAAAGCACAGAGAGGCAGTTTTCATTATTTCAGCTGATCTTCCAGTACTTAGGATTGGGTACCCAATGTTAGGCTACACATTTCAGAAAGGAGGCATGGGTGACCTGGAGGGGAGGGAGCTCCACAGAAGTGGTACATGGGGTAGGCATCCCAGTCCACTTCTCGTACAGAAAAACATTGGGAAGGGCAGGCAACCTGCAGGGGATAAGGGGATAATGTGGTGGTACCGACGACAGACAACCCGGTCCACTTAATTAAAAATGTATTGAGATAGATAGAAAGACAGACAGAGAAAGAAAAAAGAGATAGAGACAGACAGAACAGGGGATCAGTGGCTAACTGCTTATACTGCAGCCACAGCATGTCTCCATCTGCAGCTGCAGATGTCAAGAAAGTCCCTCTGTTCTCATACAGAGAATGTGGGTGAATGGCTCCTATCACTAAGATGGGAAACCTGGATTTTGGTGTGCCCAGAAAAGGTGTTTCTGGCAACTTAAAAAAAAGCAGACTCTAGCTAAACAGGTTCTGTTTTTCTAACTTCAGGTGTTGTTTTTAGAAATAGATACATTTCTGCAATGCTAACATCTCGGGATCATAAACGGACCCGGAGCCATAGGACTGGCCTGGGTGAGATGGACTGAGCATTCTTAGGACTGTTCTCCTTCTCTGGGGGGGTGAACTTTCAATGCATGTTTGATCCCTGCCAGAGGCAGGGGCTCAGCAGCTGTTGAAGCCTAGATGCAGTGCGGAGGGGTGCCGATGCCAGCAGTTAGGTGCCTTACATCATTGCATGCCATGCCCCCATGGGGTCTTCCAAAAACATCCTCACAGCTGCCATTAATAATGTCCCTCTTCTCCAGCCCTGATCACCACCATGGCACTCTATGGGCAACCAAGCACCAGTGTCTGTTTGGGAGGGTCTGGCTCCATGCCCTGCACTGGGAGGTAAGCCAGGAAGACAATGCTGAAAGTTGCTCCCTGTAGGCACGCTTCTACCAGCATTGTGAGAGTCCACATCTGTTGGATGGCTCCACCCTGGGGGGTAAGCCAGGGGGTATTACTGAGAGGTAAGTTCCAGGGGCAAGGTGGGGGTCTGGGAAGAAGAGGGGACTGAGCCTTCAGTGGAGCCACGATGAGAAAGCACACTAAATAAAAATAAAAAGGAGATAAATGTTATGTATTTCCAATGTCTGTGAGTTTAAAGAGAGGAACAAATGGCAGCAGACACGATTGGTATTTTTTTTGATCATGAGAGAGAAATCAAGGAAAAAAAGCACTTGAAAAAATGTTTTTTTTTACAGGTCGAACTTGAATGTTAACTCAAAAGTTATAAACTCTAAAACAGTGTAATAGTTTTCCACCAAACCTTCACAAGGCACAGCATTGGCACAGGACCCTTCAAACCTGAAAAAAAACGTCCACACCATCTAGGCTGTAAGTGAGAGCAAAGCATATGCATGTTAATTATAGTTTTTTTGTTCTTTGTTTTTGGTGCTCTGTATCTCAAAAAATGTACAAGATGCTGTCACAAAACTGTTCATATATTGAGACTGTGACAGTCTGACTATGCATCTCAAATTTATTATTATTTCATCAAATGATGCAAAAGTTATTAAGGTGCAAAAACTGGGGTTTAATATTGAACAGTGAACTCAACCCTAACTATTGGGGTAGTACCTTGTCCCTATAATATAGATATATATACAAACATCTGTAATAAGTTCCCCATACATCCCAACCAATTTCCACGCCATCTTCCAATAACTATACCCTCACCCCTTTACTAAGAAGAAAAGTCCTAGTCACCTGAAGAATGTATTACTGTTTATATAGGTCAACATTTTCCTTAATCCCCAGTAGCCTGCACCAACAATGCAGAGTCCCAGCATTATAGATCAGCTATATATACATTGCCTTAAAGAAGAACTGCACTGGATATGTTTGTCATTTTTCCCAAGTAGACTTTTTTTCATATATTTGATCAATTTCTGATACTGTTTCATCTTTACCCAGCCTTTTAGTGGGTAAGTGTCATTTTAGAACTGTATGATGTAGTTTATGTCCCCTTTGGGCTACAGAGTCCTAGAATAGAACATGAATGCCTTGTGAAAACAATGTTAGTTCTGTAACTAGGACATACAGCACATCATACTGTTCTAAAATGGTACTGCCCACCAAAGTATAAAGCAGAAACACCCAGTGAATCTTCTAAAATGCCATTACAGATGGAACTAAAACAGAATGTGAACCAGTATTACAATACAGCTTCTGCAGAAAACACAGGTTTACAGATTCAAGGCAGTTCTCCTTTAAGGCTAAAGGAAAGTCAAGTAGCACTTGTTCCAGGTACAGATAATTAAACACTGTTTTCCAACAAGGGCATAAATGAGTTTCTCAATTCTAGAACTTGTTGGAGATGGAGACTGAGGCCTGCTGTAGTTAGTTCCCTAACAGGTTTTTTTCCTAACACTTGTAACTTTTTTATTTTTTAACTATTTTTCACCAAATGTGAGGGATGGGGAACTTAGTACACCATCTCAGGAATATCCAATTGTCATGTTTCATGGCTATTTAATTGATGTACTGCTTTACTAAGTACTGCAGGACCCTGCACAAATCAAGTTACAGGTCTAGGGACATGCCAATGGGATTCCAAATTCACATACAGAGTAGGGAGCAAAGCAAGCTACAGGTCTGACACAGTGAGTGTCATTATGCAGCTGCTCCAAGACTCACCCACAGGACCACTCACAAAGCAAGTTACAGGTTTGGTGCAGTAAGTGTCATTATGCAGCTACTTCATGAGTAACCCACATGTCTACCTGTAATGTAAGCTACAGATCTGGCACATTGAGCCTCAGTATGCAGCTGCTTCATGAGTGTCCTGTAGAGTTACTCAGGAAGCAAGCTACAGATCTAATGCAGTGCATGTTGCTATATGGAGGGTTTCCTCACTGATTTCTCAGGTGACCTTATTTGCGTTACAGAGACCTGGTTGTGTGATAAACTGTCCTTGTGCTGGAGGGCTTGATTTTGGCTGGATACTCAGTGGTGCAATGCTCACTGCAGGATTACAGGGGATG
Organism: Neoceratodus forsteri; assembly: GCA_016271365.2. Lineage (NCBI taxonomy): Eukaryota > Metazoa > Chordata > Ceratodontiformes > Ceratodontidae > Neoceratodus > Neoceratodus forsteri. The sequence continues at coordinate 86,229,226 of CM057453.1, forward strand.
GGGATGCCATATGTGATAGATCTGCTCTAGGGCTCACAACATACCCCATTTAAACTTCCAGGACCTTTGAGTCTATGTCAGTTAGGTATGGGTCAGGAGTTGAGTGCAAAATCATTCTCACATACTGGCCTCTGGGGAAACTGGCTGTTTTTTTGCAGGACCTGGCAGATTTGATGTTTGACCAGGTGCTGAATGTCCCCAGCTTTTTGCTGCTATGGGACTTCAGTGCCTTGGTCAACAGGTAAACCTTACTCCTCAGTCAGTAGCTCCTTCAATTGATGGCTTCTTTGGGCTTAACACAGGCCATTGCCTCTGACATGCATCAGAATGGTCAACCCTGTGCCTGGTCCTATCATTGGTTCTTGACACTGGTGCACTTAACGCTGATCCAGACATTTGGTCTGATCATTATGCCATATCATTCCACTGTGAAATCTACTGTATAAATACCCCTCCTGTGGAGGTGATCCAGTACCATGCTAAACATAATTTAGAGCCTTGCAAAATCCAGGAGGTATAGAACACTTTGAGCATGATAATGGAAGTGTTCTGCAGGTGGACAAAGCCATGGAACACTGTGATGCTTTTCTCTCAGCTGCCTTGGAATCCCTAGCACCTTCCATGCCCATCCCTTGCTATCTTGCTACAGCTCACTATGGTAATGTGATGAATTGAACCAGCTGAAGACAAAGGAATGGAAGTTGAAGGATTCTTGGTGGAAGTCCAATTCCATGGTGGACAATTTGAGCCTGATAGCACATAACGGTGTGTATCAACAAGCAATCTCCTTGGAAAAGACATAGTTCCTGTTAAGGATGATTGCTGCTGGAAGGGATTGACCATCTCAGCTCTTTTTCACTGTGGACAGGTTGCTTAATCCCCTCTGTCTATGATTCATTCGAGCCTTTTCAGCTAAAATGAACTCTGGTCAGTGCCACTATGGCTGCTAATACATTAACTTGATAAGGTTGTTTCATGGCCTTAAACATAAAGATGAATTGCTATAGTCATCTCTGTGTGTAAATATAATGTTTGCTAAAGGTAGATCATTTATCTGGTTGATCCTGTGTTTCCCATGTGTTTAAAATGTGAGTAGTGAGGGCATGTTACACAATATTTGGAAGGAGCGGGACCTCCGCACCAATGGCCTTTGAGTAATGGTAGAAGAAATGGTGCAAGAAGGAGAGATATGTCTACACTGGTGACCATGGGCCAACCTGGAAGGATAAGTTTTGTAACAAAAATCCTTTTTCAAAAGACATGTCATTTGAAAAAGGATTTTTGGTCCAAAACGTGTCAAGGAGGGTGGTGTGTTGTGTCCTGCATCAGTACCTCAATAAAGATTGCATTTCAATGGAGATGTTGTGAGCAGCATTCTTTTCTACATGGTGGTGGTGAGTGTGGGATTCTGTGCTGAACTTATATTACAACTCAGCTGGGTTATCCTGTGTAAATATATTGCAAAACTGTAAAGGCAGGGCCCTACAGCAGAACCCTACTGAAAAGCAGATGCATGTAAGCTGATATCTCCTGGAAAATTACATTGTATAAGCATCCAGATCACCCATCTTGTAACTGTCTGGTATATTCTTGGCGGACAAGTGGTCTCTCCAATAAGGGCATCTGACTCCTCTCGACTCGCCCTCTCAAGCACCTTGCCAGCCCAGGTCACAAAATGCAAACTCAGCAATAGTGATAACTGGCACAACCCTCTGCTCATCACCTCAACTGGTTTCTATCTGACAGTCTCTGAACAACTGCAAGTATTATACAAACACCTGTTTATCTTGTACTCATGATCACTCACTGATAATCAGATGGTAGCAGGCCAGTGTGGTGAGCAGAAGGCTGTGAAGGTCACAGTCACTATTTCTGTACCTTGGCTTTGATGACTTGAGAGGGAAGTGGGGTTGTGGGGAAGAGGGTCCTGAGCAGGTGGGTTTACAGAGGATCAGATGTCCTTATGGGTGGGGGGAGGCCACTAGACTACCAGGAATATTCAAGAGAGCTACAGGACACTTGATTGATGGTGCAGGGAACTGAATAAGGGTGTGTAGACAGTTCTTATTTAAGTCAGACCCTTCCCAATCCAGCTATCACTCCAGAATTCAGAAAAATAAGGACTCAGCTGTAGGAGTCAGGTTTCATATCCTTATTTATTTATTTTACCTTTATTTTACAATCGTTTTGGCAAGTAAAGACACATTGAGCTGAAACTCATTTCCAAGTCATCTTGGGAGCACCATGAAGTTAAGTGAATTGCTTAAAAAACTGTAGCCAGGAATTCCTTCACATAACATCCCTCCTAGGTTTTAAATTTCAAACACACACACACACACACACACACACACACACACACACACACACACACACACAGCGCCACTGTATTTTTTTTTCTATACAAGGCACAGCTCTTTCAGGACTTCAATATACCCAGTCCTACTACAGCAACAGTGAAAACTGGCACAGCCCTCTGCTCATCACCTCAATTGGTTTCCATCTGTCGGGCTCTGATGAATCACAGGTATAATACAAACACCTACTTCTACTGTACTGATGATCACTCACTGACAAATAGATGGTGGCAGGCCAAGGTGGTGAGCACAGGCTTGTGCAGATCACGATCACTATTTCTGTACTTTTGGTTAGGTGACTTGATCATGAACAGGGGGGCTGTGGGGAGGAGGGTCCTGAGTAGGATGGTTGACAGAGGATCAGATGTCCTTATTGGTGGGGGAAGACCAGTAAACTACCAGAAATATTCAAGACACGGTCAATTGAGGGTGCAGGAAACTAAGTAAAGTTGTAAAGACAGTTCTTATTTAAATCAGCCCCCATGCAGCCCTTACTCCAGAACTCAGATAAATAAGGACTCAGCTACAGGAGTCAGGTTTCAAGTCCTTATTTATTTATTTTACCTTTATTTTAAAATTTTTGGGGGGCAGGAAAGACACATTGAGCTGAAACTCATTTCCAGGTCATTCTGGGAGCACTATGAAGTGAAATGACTTTCTCAGTTTATGGTCACACAGCATACTAATGGTGGCTGTGGGATTCAAACGCATGTCTCCAGGTTTCTCCAGGAGTTCTTTAATGAGAGCATAAAAAATTGTAGCCATGAATTCCTTTACACAACATCCATCCTAGGTTTTAAATTTCACACACACAAACACTCACACACATATCACCACCACAGTGTTTTTTTTTCTATACAAGGCACAACCCTTGCAGGGATTTATTATACCCAGTCCCTACAAGGCCAGGACTTTGATGGTCATCCATACCTAAAAATGCTGAATTAGTTATAACCTGGGGATATTTTTTGTCAAAGCTTTTATTTTCAGTAAATACTTTGTTTCTGAGTTGTAGTGTGTGTTATTCATCATTCTATGACTTAACCAGTCAAGTCAATCCATGCATATCAAAGAGAGAAGATATCCATCAGAGTCGGGCAATAAAGTTTGTGAAGCAATTCAGCAGAAGGCTATAAAACACTGTTTATTTATACCTCTATTTCAAAGACTGTTAAACTGCTGATTTAACAGTGCTGCTTGAAAAACTACATAGCAAGAAAACATACAGCTTTGCCAACATGGCATTGTTTTAATAAAAAATATGTAAAAAGAGGGTTTAGGTGTCCTTTAAGACTAAAATAAGCTGTCTGTGCTGTTTAAAGTGAGCATATCCACTGATTGTAATTTGATCTGGCATGAGAATGCTACATGTGGAAAGGAACTCCCCTCTCCCCTCCCCCAGCGCAGTGATTTCAGGTAGTGGAAGGATCATGGGGTTCAACTCCGACATTCTGCTTCGAAAGGAGTCTGAAGTCCCTTTTTTCCAAAGTAACTCCAAAATGCCTGCAGGGCTCTGCCCATGCAGACATCAAAACTGAGTAGTTCAGTAGATTCTTTCTGGACTAGGAATCCTTTATTTAGGCTGGTATTTCATAAAGTTATCTGCTATTGACTGGTTGTAGCTAACTGAGATGTGGTACTGCTGATCTGCTAGCCTGTGATGTGTTTCATCCAGTTGTTAAAGAGGAGGTGCTCCAGGTTATCTTGAGTCTGCACTTCACTTGCTATATATTGGACCGTAGGTCCACCTGGCTGCTTCTTGGCTACCTGGAATTCCTCATCCAATCTATAGTGAGATTGTCAGGCATTCCCTGATAGAGGATGTCTTTCCCACTGCCTTGAAAAGGGTGGTTCTTAAGCACTTCCTGAAATAAAAATCTTTGAACCAAGGCAGTCTAGTGAATAACAAACCTGTATCAAACCTACACATTTTGGGAAAGTTAACTGAGAAGGTAGTGGCAGTTCAGCTGGAGGCTTGCTTGGAACAGTTTGACATCTGTGAACCTCTCCAGTCTAGTTTAAGGCCCTATCACAGCATGAAGACTGCTGTCATTAGGGTATCACAACTTACAAATGGTGAGGGGTTGAGGGCTGGGTTCCATTTTAGTTCTTCTGGATCACTCACCAGTATTTGACACTTTTGTCCATGAGGTGCTACTGGACTACCTCAGGAACTATTTGGTATTCTCTTACAGTCTTGTGCTGGTTTGATTCCTTTATTACTGAGAAAATATAGCAGGTTGCTCTAAGTAATTTCATCTCAAGAGTGGTAATGCACACCTGTGGTGTTCCTCAAGGCTTGATCCTTGTCCCTATGCTGTTTGCATGTACATGCATGTACATGTTGCCCTTGAGGGAGATCATCAGAGGGTGTGGTATTGAATTTTTATGCATTGCTGATGACACCCAGCTCTACCTGTCCTGAACTCCTGATGGGAAAAATGCTGCCTCTGTGTTGGAGCAGTACAAACTTATGTACTAGAATTGTAGAAATACAAAAGCTGCACACTATCATTCTGAATTTCTCTCTGCCTCCAAAAGTCCTACAACATTTTGGAAAACCGTCAAGGACTTGTCTGGTCACACGTCCCGTGGCTCACTACCTGATGAAATCTCCTTAAACAATAAAACCATTAGTGACAGACTGGATGTTCTGGATGCCTTCAATAATCACTTTGCAACTACAGGCTTAGACTTCGACAATTCCCCTGCGAATTTGATACGCTATCAGGTGAACAATCAAGGTGCAGATCCTAGCGTCACCGATTCAGTCTTCTCCTTGCGTCCTACTTCTCTGAAAGAAGTTGAAGACCTATTGCTAAAACTGGATGTAAGAAAAAGTGCTGGTGCGGATACCCTCAAACCATATTTTTTGAAGGTGGCCATCCATGCATTAGCCGTGCCCATAACCCATTTATCTAACCTATCATTAACTCAAGGATCCATTCCTTCAATATGGAAAACAGCACACACCATACCCCTGTTCACGTCTCGAAATCCCTGTGATCTAAATAATTACAGACCAATTTCAATTCTCCCGGTCTTGTCAAAATTACTGGAAAAAGTCATAAGTAACCATCTGAGGCAGTATCTAGAAGCTAATAATCTGCTTATTCCAGTCCAATCAGGGTTTAGAGCTAAACATAGCACCATCACAGCACTTGCCAAAGTGACTAATGACTGGCAAAGAGAGCTAAACAACAGGAATTACACCTGCGCCATATTCTTGGACCTAAGCAAGGCCTTCAACACTCTCGACCATTCTCTGCTACTCTCTTCCCTGACCTCACTAGGTGCTGACCCATTATCTTTACAGTGGTTCAACAACTACCTCGCTGATCGTTTCCAGCAGGTGAAAGCAGAAGGAGATCGCTCAACTCTCAAACGTCTCCTAAGAGGTGTTCCCCAGGGTTCTATCTTAGGACCGATCTTATTTGCAATATACATCAACAATATTGATAAAAGCATAACTAAGGCCAACATTCATCTGTTTGCAGATGACACAGTTCTTTACGTAAGCCGCCCGTCATTAAAATCTGCATGTAATGACCTTCAGTCTGAGTTCAACCTGCTGCAACACCAACTCCTAAACAAAAAAACATTATTTAACGCCAAGAAAACAAAAGCAATGCTCTTTTCTCCCTCTGCCCAAATGGTAAATTCAGCCCTATCAGATCCTGTGCTGCAGATTACTACAATTCTTGGTGAGAAGTTGGAATTTATCCCTAAATTCAAATACCTGGGAGTATGGCTGGACCACAGGCTCTGCTTTATAGAGCACATTGAAGAACTACTCAAAACATTATGACAGAGACTTGGCCTGTTCTTTAGGATAGCCCACTTCTTAACTAGAGATGCCAAACTACAGCTGGTACAATCGACCTTTCTATCCTTGATAGATTATGCTGACATCCTCTACAGTCACTGTCCCACTTCCTACCTCACCAAACCTGACACATTATATCATAGAGCTTTAAGGTTCATCACAGACCTGCCTTATTGGACTCACCACTGCTCCCTATATTAATCAGTGGGGAGGAGCTCTCTTCAATTCAGGTGTGATAAAAATGCAGCCTTATGGACCCTGAGAGCCATCTCCAAAAAGCTGCCCCAATATATTACAGACTGTCTTCCTATAAAACCAATAGGCAATTACACCCTGAGAAGTTGCAAATCTCTCCTACTGATGGTTCCCAAAGTTAACTCTTGCTTTGGCAGGGCTGCTATAAGCTTTACACTGTCTTCCTTGTGGAATAAATTGAAAAAAAAAATGGAAACTGAGGTCACCCATCGGCATCTCATCTTTCAAGCTCTTATATTCATATCTCAGCAATTATCAGTGCAATTGTTTCCCATGATCATGAATTGTCATCATGCTAACCTGTACCATTTAACCATGAACGATTTACTTCTAGTGCTTGTCTCCTCCTTGGCCCTGGTCTGTCATCATGCTTTCATGTAACACCTTGATGCCTCTGACCTCCCTTTGATACTGGTCTGTCTTCCCACTTTCTCCAGCCTTCTTTTCACAACTCTATACTGCACTCATCCACAATCTACACAATCACACTATAAAAGTCTTAACTCCCCTTTGCATCTCCCCATAGGCCCCCACCGCCGCATCAGTTCTACTGACCTATCTTTGGGACTTCACTTCTCACAATGTTTATCTTTTGCTTACATATTACATACCCCTCCTGGTACCCAATCTGCCATTAGTTGGTGGTTCTCCAAGCCATTTTCATGGCTAGTACTAGTGACTGCCCCCGGTAAATGAACTAACTGGTACTTCTATATAGAGAACATGGTTTATATACAGTTGCATGGTTCAATGGTGGACCTGCCATCTTGTATTTGAATCCTCCTCCTCTGTTATGGCTTGCCTTGTCTTCCTTTTATCATTTGACACCCCTATTACTGCACCATTGTGTTTGTGTTTATATACTTATTTACAAGTATTTATATGTTTTTATGATGGATGTTACCCGACCCTGTTTTAACCAGGTCCATCTTGTAAAAGAGCTCTGCTCAATGATATTCTCCTGGATAAATAAAGATTTTGATTGGTTGATTGATTGACATTGGTGATTTCAGTGATTAGATGATCTACAATTTACTGTGCCTTAACCTTTGCAAGACAGAGGTTATGATTTTTGAACCAGTTCGTCATGGGTTGTCAATTAGGGACAGTGTGCATGTTTACCTTCATTTTGAGTTCAGCCACTCAGAACTGTGGATGTAGTAAGGTATCTGGGGTTTATTCTGGACAGCAAGCTGACACTAGAACATTAAGTGACTGGAGTTGTCCAAAATAGCTTTTACCATCTCTATAACCCTGCCGGGATCTAACTACATCTGGTGCCTGACAATCTGGTGACAATTGTCCATGCCTTTGTTACCTTTGTCCAGAATGGACTACTGTAATGCTCCATACTTAGATTTAACTGGAAGCATGATGCATCACCTACAGTTGGTCCAGAAAGCAGTGGATTGGCTGGTGGTGGGAACTTCTTGGAGTGGCCACATCATCCCATTCATATGCACCCTGCTGTGGCTGACTATTCAGTGATTCATCACCTTCAAGATTTATTAGCTGACATTTATTTTAAAGCCCTACTCAGTTTGGATCCTGATTATTTCTAAGATCCCCTGATTCCTTACTCCCCTACCTGTCCTCTCTGCTCCACTGATATGGAATTACAGGTGGTCCCCCAATTCTTCCCTTAAGCAAGTCAGAGGACAGGGCATTCAGAGTTGCTGCACCACTCCTGTAAAATGCTTTTTCAGTAAGCATCAGATCTGCCTGCACTGTAAAGGCTTTCAAGACCACACTTAAAACCTATGTTTTTAGTCTGGCCTTCCCAGTTCAATCTAATCTCTAATTTTAAGTCAGTTTCAGTGCTTAAGTGTATGTTTTGTTGCTTTCATTTTTCTTGATTTAGATTGTACTATGGTCATTGCCCTGGGATAAGCACCATATAAATAAAGATGCCTTGCCTTGCCAACACAGCTACTTTGGTAGTGGCCCACAGGGCCACTCATGAAGTTGGCTACAGGTCTAATGCATACATGTGATATCTCCCTCTTCACAGAAGACTCCAATTTTTTTGACTAAACTCCCTCCCTCCCAGAAAACAAAATCTCCTGCTTAAGTAAAATTCTGTCCAAAATATCCATTCATGTTTTTTTGGCAGATAAAGACACATAAAAAGTAAATTAGTGATGAACAATGCAAGTGATAACATTGTACAACTAGTTGTTGATTCCTTTTAGTGCTAATTCTTGACAAAATGAAATATATTAAATGTTTTTAAATGTTCTTATTTTTTGACACCATTTAAGGTCAAGCTCATGACGTTATAGCATCTCCCTACTAGCAGGCCAATCTCCCTACTAATTTGACCCAAATATCTCTCTTAAGCAAGTTGGACATATTACATGTATACTAATGCAGTAAACATCATTATGCAACTGCTTCTTGAGTGGCCTGCTGGGCACTCATGAAACAAGCTACAGGTGTGGTGCTGTGATCAAAACTTTGAAGACACTTTAAGATATCTTTTTCAATAAGTAAGAAAAGTTATTGATGCATTTATTAGAGCTAAAATGCAAGGCAAAGAAAATAATATAGGTAAATGAAAAAATGGGTGCCTTGGCAAACTGGAAGTTTGGTTTTCTTTGGGTTTTCATTTATTTTATTTAATAACTGTTGATGGGATAAGCCTCACAAGCATAATATGCCCAGTTTCAATGGAGGACAGACGTACATTTATAAAAAACAAATAAGAGTACCAAATAATAAAATTGTAATTACTGGTGATCCCCTTTAATACACAGACTAGATATGTGCTTCAAATGATGTAATAACCAGGAGAACTAGTTATTATGGTGTTTTGTGTCACTCATTTATAGTATGCCACCTCACTGGCTGTTAGACAGTGTGTGGGTAGGCCTAACATCTCAACTAACATGGTGGTCCTATTTTTCCATCACGGAGGACCTGCACTGATCGTTTGTCTCACACTCCAATTGTAGGTAATTTATTAATATTTTTCAATATTTATCTTGTTGATCCTGCCTTGACAAGATATAAAATCTATCTAGTTGATCCTGTTGTCTGTACACTTTGGGTGAGGCTTTAGGAGACAGTTGGGGAGACAGCGAATTTGATCGTGAATACACTGTGGCTAAGTACTATACTCTTGTCATCATCACTGCGGTTCCACAGTGTAACTAAAACAAAAGGAAAAGAAAGACTGTCCCTACTAAAGAGGGATTCCTAGGGATGAGCTGCAGGATGTTATAGATAAGTTGAAAATGACTATTGAGGGTATTAAATCCCCTATGAAATCTATTTCAGATTTTTCTGCAGGTCCATCTAGGGAAAAGGGTATATTAAAGGCTACCAGGTGTGTGACTGACTCTCAAATTAATATATTGGTCAAAAATAAAGACCTTGTTCAGACATTAATGACAAAGGTGGCTCTTCTTGACATGATGGGAATGAATTTGGTTTTGGCCGATGAAGTGTTCTTTGTAGAAGAAATGCAAATTTCAGAGATTTGACGTCCACAGAGATCCAATAAAATTTGTGAGATATTTGGTATGAATAAATATACTGTGCCTCTGAGTAATAGATTTAGAATAGTCCCAGAACAAAATAATTGACTTCATTTAGAAAATGTGGGTACCAAGGATGGTTTGGATGATATTTTGGATCACTCTAGTAGTGGGGTGTCTGTTAATTCTAAGTGTAAGCCTTATCAAATAAACTCGAATACATTGAGAATTCTCTCATGGAATATTTCTGGTGTTGCTGCGAAATTACCTGACAGTGAATGTATGGACTTCTTACAAGGCATGACATTATTAATATACAAGAATCATGGCATACATCGGGCTCACTGGATAATATACAAATCAATGGTTATCATTGATTTAAATCTCCCACAATTCGCAATACTAGGATGGGTAGCTCAGCTGGTGGTCTTATAACATATAGTAAGATATATGATTGCTTCGAGGTTGTAAAGACTACCATGAGTCAAAATTATTTGTTAATAATATTGAAAAACTGTAAAGAGAAGGTGTTGCCGGTAAATGTTTATAACCCACCTAAGAAGTCTTCTATATATGACTCTAATGTTATTTCAAAACTTATTGCAGATATAGAAGAGCTTGTTGGCACCTATAATAATCTTGAAGTCATAATAACTGGCAATTTTCTTTTTGCTCCCTCCCAACTCCAGCCAGCCTCTCCTTCAGGCTACCTATGCCATCCATACCACACTGCCTCAGATCAGCCACCTCTTCGCCCCATATTGCAGCCCCCCAGCTAACCCCTGGATGTAACCTTTCGCCAGGTGTGTCCCTCTCCTCCTAGGGGGAAGGCATCTGTGGGGCAGCCACTGTGATCCTTGCCCCAGGTGCTGCTGGGATGGTGTGTGCACTGTCCTCGTACTCATTATAATGGGAACTGGGGACTGTCATCCAGTCTGCTACAGGGCTCTTTTCTTGTTTTGCTCCCTGGGGGCATGGTGTGGCACTAAAATAAGGCTGATGCTGATGTTCACCATGCCCCCTTGGTGAATGGGACCCCACACATTGCCATTCCCCCAGCCTCCACTAGGGGTCAGCAATCGCCGGGTCGCAACCCCACCCTCCCCCCAAGAGAAGGCGAACCATCAACCGACGCTCAAGCCTTCTTTCCCTGGCCTGCGCTCCAGCACCTGAGTCCAATCCTGAACCCAGTTCACTGTCATTACAATTAGAAATCCAATCACTGCACTGACAGGCTGGCTAACTGGAGATTTTAATATAAGATTTGGTGGTAAAAAATTAGGAAGTGAATCTACCTCACGGCTCTTACAAGACATATATGAAATTGATGATAGAAAATCAACAGACAAAAAGTCCTCTGATGATGAGGGACATTTTGACCGTTTACCTAACTCATTGAATCTCTTCAAGGATACCTAAACACATCGGGCAGAATTCACAAAAGAGATGCACCCAGCACATCTGAGGTACACCGGGGAAACTCCAACATGCACCCAAAGGTGATTCTGGTAGGGGGCCAATGTGCCGGCACAACCATGATGCACCAGTGCATCACAGATGTGCTGCATATTGCCAGTAATGCTATGCGGCACATCTGGAGGGGCTGTGAAGGGGGCGTGCCCATGCATACCGGGCACAGCCCCATTCGCAGCCCTATTCTATGGTGCATCCCTGGGACAAGTCTGGGGATGCACCACAGAAAGATAAGTCTAGTAATTCTAGATGTATGTGGGTGGCCACCCAGAGGCAGGCTGCCGTACTACAGGCAGCAGCACGGCAGCCTGCCCACACTAGCAGTCCAGTGTGCCCCCAACCCCACACCTCCATAGACTGCTGCACCCGGTGGTGGTACATGTTGTGCAGAACCCCCTCCCAAGCTCCAGTTACAGCCGACCTCCACAGCGGTGGTAAATGTAAAGTACAACCCCCTCCCAGTCCCAAGCACCCATTGCAGCTGCCCTCTGAGGTGGTGGTAAATGTAAAGTACAACCCCACCCAGCCCCAAGCCCCATTGCAGCCATCCTCCACGGCGGTAACAAATATAATGAACAATCCCCTCAGCTCCACCCCATTGAAGCGCACCTTGGCAGTCATCCATTACGGAGTGAACCCCCTGTACCCCCAACCCACACCCTACCCCAGCAGGGTCCCACTGTCAGTGGGCAGATCAGCCCACATTCACACCACCACAGCCGCCACTGACAGAGCTGTCTGACAATAACTGCTATCCTACAAAACAAAGCCCAGCTGGGAGGGGGGGTTGGTCTTTTACATTTACCACCACTACAGAGGGTGGCTGCAATGGGGGCTTGGGAGGGTTCGCACAACGTGTACCACCACCGAGTGCAGCAGTCTACAGAAGGGTGGGGTGGGGGTTGCATCTCTTATACCACCGCCAGGAGTGGCATATACCAGGGCTTGGGGCAGGGAGGAGGTGTACTTGTGCAACATCTACTGTTGACACATTCATGGAGCATCCCTGCTGGCTGTATGCAAATGGGGCCATAATGTGATGTTAATGGCCCCATTCGCCATCATGCCTAATGGCCTCATTTGCATGCCCTGGCTGTGAATCACATTTTTGGGCAGAGGGTATCCTGAGATGCACTGTCCTGAAGGGTTCACAGCCTGCAATGGAGGATGTGTCGGTGCAGCCTGGGTTGCCGCGGTGCATCCTGGGTGGGGCACACCTGTGCTATTCACAGAGGGGATGTGTCGGGGTCATCTCCCTGCTCCTCCTCTGTGAATCACCCATTTTGCACTCAGTGCATCTCCCCTGTGCCGGGGCAGCCGAGATTCACTGAGGGCATCTTCTTAATGAATCCTGTCCATCTTGTTTTGTCTTTAATGTTTGTTTATTTTAATTACATCATTCAATGCAGAATATGCATTTTCTATTGGTTTTACCTACTTTTAGTTGGATTCCGTGTGTGTTTTCATTGAAAATATCCCCTGCTAAATGTTGCTGTTCAGTGCTTGAAGTTCAGTCCCTAGCACTGTTGCTCTGCCCCATGCACTGTGTGATGGCATCATTCTAGCAAGACGAAGCAATAGGAGAACCCTGGCTGCAATGTGACTGCCCTGTTTATAGTGCGTACAGCAAATCATCAATAGTGCTTATTTTATGTAACTTCTAAATGTCAGACCACAAAGAGTTTGAAGACTTGGATGATATTGATTTAAATGTCCTCAGTAATGGTCAACCTTATCAGTCTGAGCCTCTAAAGGTTGTCAGAGAAGAGTTGAAAGGTGCAGCAGCTATGGGTTCTGACTCGGAGAGCGAAGTAAGTAGCGTGGAGTCAGTGGAGAATGATCGGACACAGTGTCTTGACTGGTGAGGTTCTTGCTTATTTCCTTCTGTTCGTAGTACATATATCTACTGGAGTGACATTGATCTTTATATTATTGTGCTCACAGTTATAGCAATATGCAGTTCCAGTTTGTCAGCAGTTCAGCATCACATTGTGCAGTGAGTACTGATGCTAAACAGTCCTGATGTGTAAGGCATGTACACTTTGGTGTACGGTCCCATGCCACATGTATAGTGGGGTTAAACGTGTTTCTCATTTTGCACTGTCCTTATTGCCAAACACAAACAGCTTTTTGATTGCTACACATTTTTATTGGTGGGGGGGGCAGTTGGAGTAGGGGTGGTGGCTTTTCATCCAAGATAGTTGTATCAGATAAGAATAATGTTCATATCTAATTGTAGCCCCATTTTCTGACTGTTTTAGGAATGTAGCCTGCGTGTACCCTCTCAGTTCTGCTCCTCCTTCATTGCTAACTGAATATGGAGTTTCTTTCATCACCATCATTTTTTAAGGGATTGCAGTGCTGTTCACACATACAATGTAGCATCTATGCCTGCTTCAGTCACCACACTGTGTTGCCTCAAAACAGATCTTTCTAGGTGTGCTGATGAGGGTTGGAGAGATTGTATGACATGCAATGCATGTCACACCATTACAGTGAATACTTACATCAAAACATGTACCATACTTTTGCATCCATTCCCACTCACGTACGTCATAATAGCATGTTGTGAGTTATGTTTTCAGGGATTGAAATCCATGGCCATTTGTACTGCGATGCAGATATTGAATATCATGTCATTGGCAGACTGTTGCCACCCTGATCCTCTGCTATACTTTGTGTCCCTGTTGACTACATTGTAGTGCATGGAACATGTTGTCTGCTTCTGATATGTTCTTTGCTTGTAGTCATTGCATGCAGAAAAGTTTGTCCATGTCATAAGCTGTATAACCATTGCACTGTGTTACCTTTACAATTCACTGCAGATATGGAGTGATTAGGACCAACCTCTCTTCTTGTACTTCAGGGGTGTATTGTAGTGTATTGTCCAATTGTTCTACTGTACTCTTTCTCACCATATAAAGTGCTGGTGTGTATCACATGTATGTTTAAATCATCTAACAGACTGTTTCCAGTCATGTGCCAGTGTGGTGTTAGGGTGTTACAAGCATCTTAATATACAAACATATGACCATACAAAATTGCCAGCAGATACAGGTGATTCGATCAGTCTAGTCTGCTCGAGTGTGCAGCACTTCAGTCCAGTAGACTGCAGCTGCCCCCATCCCTCATATGCCCTCCCCCATCTCCCACCCCCTCCTGATTTGTACCCTCCCCTTGAATCTGTCTCACCTCCTTTTGAACCCAACACTCTGCAATGATACAACTTCTTCTGGCAGAGCATTCCACCCTGACACCACCCTTTCTGTGAAATAGTGCCTCCTCAGTTCCCTCTTGAACCTGCCATCTCCCAGCTTCATAGAGTGTCCTCTTGTTTCCCTACCGCCTTTCAGATTGAACATACACCTGGTGTCTATTTTGTTCAAATCCTTCAGGTACTTGAAGGACTCAATCATATCCCTTCTCTCCCTTCTTTCCTCCAGGGTATACATATTGTGCTCTCTCGATCTCCTCTCATATGGTCTGTCCCCCAACCTCAGGATCATTTGTGTTGCCCTGCGCTGTACCCCCTCCAGTAGTTTGATGTCCCTCTTTAAGTAGAGGCACCAGAATTGCATGCAGTACTTTAGGTGTGGTCTCACCAGGGATCTGTACAGGGGCAAGATGACCTCCCCACTCCTAGAAGTAATCCCACTTGCTATGCACCGTAGCATTCTGTTTGCCTTCACTGCTGCCTTCCTGCACTGAGCAGAGTGGTTCATCTCCACAGTTACCAGCACTCCCAGATCCTTCTCCTTCTTGGATTTTGTTAACAGGACACCCTCCAGCCAGTAATTGTGTCCTGGGTTCTTGCCTCCTAAATGCATCACTTTGCACTTCTTGGCATTGAAACCAAGCTTCCAATTGTGAAACCATTCCTTCAGTTTTAGCAAATCCTCCTGAAGTACTTTTCCCCCCCATCTACCTCAGCACAAATCTTTGTGTCATCTGCAAAGAGTCTGATCTTGCTCTTAATCCCCACTGCGATGTTGGCTATGAAAATGTTAAATAGAACCAGTCCCAGCACTGAGCCCTGTGGTACACCACTTGTTACTGCCCTGGGTACAGATGCCCCCCCATACTACATTCTGCTGTCTACCCTGCAGCCAATTCTTGACCCTTCAGACCAGTTTCCTTCCTGCTCCCAGATTCTTCAACTTGCAGGTCAGCCTACTGTGTGGCACTGAGTCAAAGGCATAGCTGAAATCTAGGTAGAGAACATCCACCGCATGTCCCCTGTCCAGTACCCTCATAACCCAGACATAAAAATCAACCAAGTTTGTCTGGCATGATCTGCCTCAGACAAACCTGTGCTGCCTGCTGTCCTGGATATTGTTATCCTCAATAAATTTCACCAGTCTTTCCCTGAGGATTGTCTACATCAGTTTTCTCACAATTGCAGTAAGACTTATCAGTATGTAATTCCCCGGATCATTATTGGGCCCACTCTTATGGAGAGGTACCGTATTATATTTATATATTTCAATTAAGAAATGCTGTCTGACATGTCCCCATATTGTTTGCACCTTCCTGGATGTCTGTGTCTGCATTTTTTTTGGTGCTTCCTGTTCCTCAAGTGGTTTAGAGAAAAGTTTCTGTCTGTGAGCCATATTTTATTCCTGTCAGCCTTGGTGGCAGTAATAGAAAAATATTTTCTTTTGGGCCATCATGTGTCATCTTTTCAATACCTGGGATTACTGTATCTGCTGTACATATCTTCCTCTCTCCCAAGTTGAGCATAGTAATCCATTGTACTGTAAGTCCTCTCCTTTTCTTGCTGTCACCTGATGATCCATGTCCGGTCATGAACTCGGTGCTCCAGCATGGATTGAGGTGTGCTGTCCCACAACTATACCACCTGTGCCACCTTGCCATCCCAATTGTGCTTTTGCATATTTGTAGATATGCAGTTGTTATTTATTTTTCTACACTGCAAAGCTATACCCACTTAATGTTGTAATGTCTTTTATTTCATTATAGGTGTACATGCAATCATTACTAACTGATGCCAATGTCCCTTGAGTGTTTATGCTGCAGAGAGGTCAATGCAGTGTTGAATGAAGTTCAGCCTGATCAACTGCCATGTATCACTCAAGTACAGTGCTTCAGGGACAATTGTTTGAATTGGAATGTTGTTCATGTACCTTTCAATGAATACCTTTTCTATGAGGGACTATTTGATGATGATACCCCTCAACATGAGTAAGTGTGCTTAATGTTCCATATCAGTGTACATGAAACAGGCATTTGTCAATGCTTAATTTTCCCTTGCATGGTTTATGTGGCAGGTGTGTATTGTGTTTCTTGGAATTCTGGTGTGATGAAATGTCTGCTTGAACTATGTTTGAGAAGCTGGCATATTTTGGACAGCACTTGAATACAGAAGTTTGGATAATAAAAAGGTCAGGTTGAGAATATATGTGATGCAGTGCCAACCTTGTGGTGATGAGGGTTGATGCACTGGATACCACACCTTGTGCCACTCTGCTGACCTATGTTTAGGAGTGACTGGAAGCTGCTTGGTAGGAGATGGATTGAGGGTCACAGGGGCACCTGTCATTCTCGTAGTTATGGCGACCACTTGTTGGTGCATGTCTTGCCCTAATGGTGGTTGAGGCTGGCATAGCAATGCAGCAGACATTGGATCAGAAGGCGGCACATGCATGATAAGGGTGCACACTTTGGACATGCATGGCTAGCATTTACAGTGTCATTGCACAATCCATCCCTGAAGGGCGAAACCAGGATGATAAAGCTCGAGGATGATAATGAGGGACCTTACAGGTCCTGTCCCCAAATAGTCACCATTCTACCACATGTACTTAAGCCAGTCTTGGTGGGGTTGCACCCCTGCTTTCCATCCTCGGGGGGGGGGTAAGCCCTGGGAGTAGCTTGTCATCATTGGCTGGTGGACGTCAAGGGATGGTGCTGGTGCTTCCTCCAGATAAAGAGTGCCATGTAGCAGGACTACAAATAATTCTTAAAACAAAATGTGAGGTGCAAATATGAAAGATTTCCGCTGTGAATAGCATGCACACTGAAACTGCAACAATTGTGCATAACTGTTCTTTTTTCATATTGGGATCCCAAATGTTGCTAGTGGTCCTCTTATTACCACACCTCATGAGCCTTGTATGTTAAAATGCATGGCCAAATGGCATTCCACGCCACAGGTGAAAAAAACATGATGTTGTGTCATAAAAATGCTATATTGTAAATTTTGAGTGAAAATATTTAATATGACCAAAGTTACACTCTGCATTGAAAATATCCCCACATCCCTCCAAGACCCATGCTGTGCACTCACTCCCTAGAAGTTGAGTGGCATTACACTCCCAACCATGAAGCAGGATGGTATACAGTAGCTAACCGCAGACTCATGCTGTTGTTTACTGTACCATTATAGTTTGGGTACAGGAGGGTTGGTTGGTGCCATCCACCAGGGTGCAGGTGGCTGATGGCCTGCTGTGCACAGAACAGCAGCCTGTCTGTGAGTGTGTACCAGTTCATCATCAGTTTCGATGCCTCAGTTTCACTCCCACATTTCAGAGGTGTACATGATGATGCAATAAAATCTGAGGAAGAAAATAGAGATATTACGGATAATCACAGCACAGCTTCAGGAGATGTCTCGCATACATTATGTCTACGATTATGCACATATGTAGATGCACGATGCATCCAGATAATTTGAATATACCTAGGCAGAGCATTGCTTCTGATGTGCCATCACATATCAGATGTGCACTTGCGTCTTTGTTGAAAATGACCCCGTATATGTATTTTGTACCTCTGTGTTGTACCTTTCTATTATGTCATAGTTAGGTGTCAGGTACACTGGCTGCACCTACATTACTAACATACTAAAATACTAAAAATGCCAGCAGGGGTGACCTAGTGTTCTTTCGTGTCTGCTTAATAGTCAGCACCCATACTGGGTAGCGAATTTGCTGTCCCTGACCTTGTGTTTCTCTGTCCCCAGTCCAAGATGTTCCCTTTGTATTGGACTTCATCAGCTTCACCCTCCCCTATACCTGTCCCATCTCCTCTTAAACCCCTCCACAGTCTCTGCCTCCACAAGTCCCATGGGCAGTGCATTCAATGGTTCTACCACCCTCTCAGTGAAGCAACACTTCCTCCTCTCCCCCCCTCTAGCTTCCACCCATGTCCTCCAGTTGTCCCCCCTTTCCTTTGGAGCACCCTGACTGAGCTTCCCTTATTAATCCCCTTTATGTACTTGAAGACCTCTATTATGTTCCCCTTGTCCCTCCTTTCCTCCAGGGTGTACATGTTGAGCTCTTCAAGCCTCTCCCCATAGGTCCTTTCCTCCAGGCCCAAGATCATTTTTGTTGCCCTCCTTTGGACCCTCTCCAGGAGTGCAATGTCCTTTTTTAAGTGCGGCCTCCAAAACTGCACACAATACGCGAGGTGTGGCCTAACCAAGCAGTTATATAGAGGAAGGACCACTTCCGCCCTTCTGGAGGTAATCCCCCTAGTGATGCATCCCAGCATCTTATTGTTTTTTGCTGCTGCCCTCCTACAGGTTTCTGAGTTGTTCATTCTGACATCTACCACCACCCACAGGTCCCGCTCACCCTTTGAGACTTGAAGTGTGTCTCCCCCCAGGGTATACTCTTGGCCTGGATTTCTGGCCCCCAGGTGCAGAACCCTTCATTTTCCTGCACTGAACTTCATTCTCCACTTTCCCTGCCACCTTTCCAAAGCCACCAGGTCCTCCTGCAGGGCCACTCTCCCCTCCTACTCATCCACCACCACACCCAGCTTTGAGTCATCCACAAAGAGACTCATTTCACTCCTGATACCCTTCCTTATGTCTGAGACACAGGCTGTAAACAGGAGTGGTCCTAGTAGCAACCCCGGGGAACCCCACTAATGACTCTCCTTGGAGATGAGACTAGCTCCCCAACCACCACCCTCTGAGTACTCCTCAAGAGCCAATTACCCATCCATCTGATCATCTGCATCCCACCCCCATTTCCCACATTGCTCTTGAAAGTTTATGTAAATTGACACCATGATCATCACATAAATGAATAAATAAATATGTTCTGAGACTTCGACTGTGTTCAATGTGTTTTGAAACTTAACATATGTCTCATAATTAACTTGTCTGTTCCACTTCTTATCTGCAGGAGTTTCTGGTATGTGGCTTACAGATGATTTGTCTGGTGGATCTGGCAAAAACTCAGACAGCGGAACAGGAAGGTGCTACCAGCCTGTGTCATGACGGCAATCGTGATGGTTTCCCATTGGAAGAATACACTGGATTTCTACCTCCAAATGAAGTCTAATGACCAATTCTACACATGAGAGCCACTGTGTGCCTGACTTCAGGAATGTATTAAATATAGAATAAAGTAGAGGGTGGTGTGTGTAATGAGAAGGTTATACATACCTGAGGAGTTAGATGCCTCATAAACTCCGAGAGTGAAGCTCGAGGGTTTTTTGTGTAACCCCTAGATGGCGCTATCCCAGGGGCTACTACCCCTGCCTGATTTGCCACTAACAGGTTGAGGGGCCTGGATCCAATGACGGGTGCCTCCACCCAGAGGTCAGGGTTTGCAATAGTTAAACTACCTTGGTCACAGCCCTCTGGGACACTGCAGCCTTTTTCTTCCCACTAGTGGCCCACAATATATCAGAATTACCTTCACAGTATACACTTACCCCCAGGTCTGGTTCGGCACTGGGACCTCCTGTGAAATGAGATACAGTGCAACAATCACAGTACAGTACTTTAACATAAACAAATACCTCAGGCAGTATAACTTTGCTGAAACAAGCAGCTCTGATTTATTTAGGGGATATAACAAGGATAGGGAAATCAGGTTAATTAGCTTATCACTCTAATAATCTACCTATGGCTCTGTGCACAGGCCTATCCCTATCAGTTACTGTCCCTGGGTACCCAAGCCCTAGTGGCTAGTCAAACCGTGGCAGCTGGTAGGGCCCTTTCACACAGAGAAAAGGAGAATCAAACAGTCAGCAGTACAGTAATTCCATTTGGATTTAATGTGGCAATTCAACAGGGAGGCGACCCTGAATTAGTACTCGACCTCCAAATAAGATAGGGTCCTTCAATGTCAGCAGGGCTCACTTGAGGGTACACAAACCTCTTCACACATTTATATAAAAGAAAGCACTATACCAGGCAGGCTGCATCTGTATCGATCGCAATTACTGCACAATACCGGGAGAACACACAGCAGATTCAGTTCCTGACAGACCGAGTGTAATTCAACAATTTCTCCAGTCTTCTACAGGGTGAGCCTGGTTTCTACTCTTCAGAGATCCTTTGATTCTTTTCACAGACGGATTCAGTCCTAACAAGCTGTTACACAAGCTGCAGACGGAACTCTGGGCCTTACACGTTTTTGACTAAAACTGCACACTGAAAAAGCACAGGGCTCCTTCCTTCTTCACTGCCAAAGCTCAACTGACACTCCAACTGAAAAAACCGGGCACTTCCTTTGAGTTCCTCCCAGTTCTCGACTGGATTGGCTGTCACTCACAATAGACTGCTGCTGTTGGTCCAAAAAGGCACTGAAGTCTAAACTACATCTCCCAGAGTCACTGCCCATACAATCCTCTTGTGGCTGGCTCAGATTATGAGTCCAAGTTCTGATTCGTCCAGGCACCATTTTAGAGCTAGCTTACCCACACTGATTGGTCCAGTTCAGCAGTTCAAAACTAGAATGGGGAACTAGCAGACACAGTTCTGACTGCAAAAGCAGGTTAGACAAACTGTAATTTCATTATTACTCTAAATAATTTCTGGCAAACAGTTACATCTTTCAGATAGGTTCCTTTGCACTCCTAGTGACTGCAAAATGAAGTGAATTGGCAGCAGCTCGAGTGGTACTCAGAGAAGCACACAGTCCCCCCATACAAACTATCTATGTCTGCAAGCAGACAGCTCTTAAAGAGACAGTACCAGAGGCTCTAAAAACACTCACTGATAAATGGCTTAAATGCCAAACACCATTCAGGCTTGGAGCATTCAAGCAAGCTCCTGGAAGTCTTTTGGGAACCCCCATTTGCAGGGGGGTTACACCCTTCCTGGCCTGGGAAAGCTTGACGTCCGCGTCAAGCAAGTATACTATAAGTTTCAACTGCAACCATATACATTTGCATTAGGCTCGCACATGTAATCATC
The DNA here is from genome assembly GCA_016271365.2 of Neoceratodus forsteri. Classification (NCBI taxonomy): domain Eukaryota; kingdom Metazoa; phylum Chordata; order Ceratodontiformes; family Ceratodontidae; genus Neoceratodus; species Neoceratodus forsteri. Next base: position 86,250,790 of record CM057453.1, read on the forward strand.
AGTCAATATATCATTTTACCAAGAACACATTTCTGAAACATTGCAGTACGTCACTCTTTACACAGTATTACATACACATTGTACCATAACTCAAGTTATTACCTCTTGTACATGAAACCTGAAGAGGGGCCCTTCCTATCAGTTACCTTGGGGCTGGACAGGGCAAGGCACCATACTGAAGGCAACACAAGTAACTTGGAGTTAGCACTGGCCAGCTCAGTTTGGGCAATGAGCCAGGGGACACATACACTCCTTTATGGACAACATTGAGAGGCAAATCCACAGGCCTCCCAAGGGAATCATAACTGAGGTGCACCACAGGCTTTACAGCTCGACCAGTCTTTCTAGGGGAACTGTTACAGTCTCTGCACTCTGAGCCTCATTTTCAGCATTGTCCACACTTGTCAGGAGTCTCCATGGGGTAGAGAGGCTAGAACTTGGGGCACTTTCAGCTCCAGGAGTTACAGTTTCTGGAGTCCACAACATTTGGCTCGCATGGAGAGCTTTCGGACACTGGCAGTGGACTGTCAGGGCACTCAAAATACTCTTCTTGTTCGGTGTATCACCAGTCTGCCCCAATCTATCATTTTCCTCCCTGAAAGCTCAAACAGTTCAACCATGCACAATGATTCCATTTCATCTGATCTGATGCTTTGCACTTCACTTTCTGGGAGCATTGGCTCCAGGGATGAAGCTGGGGGCTTAAACAGTCCAGAAGGCCCAGCTTTGTCTCCAGTATTGACTAGGGATTGCCCGAAACAATTGACTCAGTTCGTAAGAAGGATAGTATTCAAAGTCACTCTCACTTTCTTCCGATATGGACTGACAGTCATGCTCAACTGGGACTTGTGGAGGGAACACTTTAACTTTGCTTCTGTAGGTGCAGACTTTCTTGATCTTTTCTTAGCAGCAGCTCTAGTCACTGGTCCAGAGGGGCATCTTCTAGGGGCTCAGACTCAATTAAGATTTGTCCAATGGGCATAAATGATTTCTATGCATTGTTTTACATCTTTTGAATTATTCTCAGGCCTTACTTTGTACACTGGCAGATCATCTAGTTTGCCCACTACAATGTGAGGGAGATGGTGCCATCTGTCAGCAATCTTGTGCTTGCCATGCAATCCCAGATTTCTTAGCAATACCCGATCTCCCTCCCGGAGTTCCTGTTCTTTCACCTTTTATCATACTCTTTCTTTGTTGGCCAGATTTCTTTTGGCAGCCATGGTTTGAGCCAGTTGGTACGCATGAGTTAGCTGGGCCTTTAACTTTGCACATACTGTAAATAGTTGTCAGCTTGAACCCCATCAGGAGAGACCCCAAACACACATCTACTGGTAGTCGAGCTTCTCTTCCAAACATCAGGCGGTAGGGGGAGAATCCAGTGGCATCACTTTTGGTGCAGTTATAAGCATGTACCAGGGTGCTAATTTGTTGGCTCCATCTAGGCTTGTCCTTTGGGTGCAGGGTGCCTAGCATATCTAGCAAAGTGCGGTTGAAATGTTCAGGCTGTGGGTCCCCTGGGGGTGGTAAGGAGTGGTTCTGGACTTTCGACTCCCACAGAGAAAGCATCTCTTTGATCAGACGACTCTCAAAGTCTCTCCCTTGATCAGAATGGATTCTTTGTGGAGCCCCATAGTGAACAAAAGTTTTCTACAAGTACTTTGGCCACAGTGGATGCTTTCTGGTCTTTGGTGGGAAAGCTTGGGCATATCTCGTGAAATGGTCAGTGACCACCAGCACATTACTGATATTTCTTTGATCTGACTCCAAACTCAGAAAATCAATACAGACCAGCTCCATGGGTGCACTGGTGGTGATGTTAACAAGGGGGCAGCCCTCTGGGCAAGCTTTCCTCTGTAAACAGCGACTACAAGTTCGAATGTGTTGCTCCACATCAGCCCCATCTTAGGCCAATAGAATCTGGATCTCACCAAGTCAAGTGTTCTTGTCTATACCAAGGTGCCCCATGTGGTTGTGCAAGGACCTCAGTACTGAGTCTCGAAGGCAGTGGGCAGCACTAGTTGTTGTTTGTCTACTTGTCCCCTCTGTCTACTGTTTCTCTGTATAACAGTTTATTGATCAGTTTCAACTTAGGACCTTCTTTGTATAACAGTGCAGTTCTCAAATCAGTGGAGCGTAATTTGGACACATCTTTTCCTGCATAGAGGGCTTCAAAGCTGCTTTGATCATGGGATCGGTGAGATTGAGCCGCCGAATACTGTCATTGTCCAGCTGAGGCAGTGCACCAATGTCTATTGCAGAAAAGTGGCAATAAGCAGCAGGTATGCAATTCTCAGAGCTCCCAAGCAATCCACCATGCAGTCCACTGCGTCCGTGGACATTTGTTCCTCCCTGTCAAACTTCCGGCAGAGTGCCGAATGTCAGGTTCTGCCAATCGGACCCAATCATTCTGGGAACAGGCCTCCGGAGAGAGCATCAGCATCTATGTGGTTCAGACCTGCTCGGTATTGAGAGCATAGTCATATGTAGATAATGCAGAAAGCCACCTATGGCCAGTGGCATCCAACTTAGCTGAGGTCTGCACATAGGTCAAAGGATTATTGTCAGTTTTTACTAGTATTTTAGCCCCATACAAGTACTCATGGAATTGGTCAACAATAGCCCACTTCAAAGCTAGGAACTCTAACTTATGTACAGGATAGTTCTTTTCGGATGGGGTCAGGCTTCTACTGGCAAAGGCCACTGGTCTCAGGCCATTCTCGTGCTCTTGGTACAACACAGCCCCAACCCTTGCAAGCTAGCATCAGTGTGCAGGGCGTAAGGTTTTCTTGGATCGGCATAGGCCAGCACTGGAGCATGGGTAAGTTGATATATGATCTCATGAAAAGCAGTCTCATAAGGAGTCCAGCGGGCCCAAATACTTCACTCGGATGAAAATACACTCTTTCAGTCTTGAGGGAGCTGACTTTTGGTATTTTTGTGGGTTGGGGATACCCTTGAGTAAGGTTAAGTAAAGGGGATCACTCTTGAATAGTCCTTGATAAAGCGCCGATAATAACCACAGAATCCAGGAATCTTTGCAGTTCTTTTAGATTTTTGGGCTGTGGCCAGGTGGTCAAGGCCTCAACTTTACTTGGGTGGTCTCTATTCCTCGGTGGATACTATGTGTCCCACATACTTTACTGATGTTTGAAAAATTGACACTTATCAATGGACAGTTTAAGGCCAAAGTCCTCCAGTCGGTCCAATACCTTAAATAATCTGCTCTCATGTTCCTCCAGTGAGCTGCCAAACACAATAACATCATCTAGGTATACCAGGCACTCTAGTAAGTTCATGTCCCCACTGCACGCTCCATCAATCGTTGAAAAGTGGCTGGGGCACCTGAAATCCCTTGAGGCATCCTCATGAATTCATAAAGCCAAAGCGGACAGATAAAGGCTGTCTTTTCACGGTCCTCTGGGGCCATCCGGGATCTGATAGTACCCACTGCGGAGATCCAGCACAGAGAACCACTTGCTCCCGTTTAGGCAGTCAAAGCATCCTGAATCGGGGCATTGTGTACTGATCAGGGATAGTCCGCCCGGTTTAAGGTGCGATAATCCACACATCCTTACTGTTCCATTCTTTTCCTCACTACCACAATGGGGAAGCATAAGGGCTTCTGGATTCTTGTATTACACCAGCAGCTAACATCTCTTGCAGATGCCGTCTCACATCATCTATGTCAGCAGGTGCCAGGCGTCGAGACCTCTCACGAAATGGTCTTCCGTCATGCAGCCGGATATTGTGCTCAGCTCCTTGCCGCATCCTACATCCCATTCCTTTAAAGAAAACACCTGGTCTCTCTGGGCAAGCTTCTCACTGATCTTCACTTTCCATTCAGCTGGCAGCGGGAGTCGCGAAATCAAACAAGTCAGGCGTTACTCTGTCATTTCTTCCTTGAACTCTTGCTGCTGGGTAGCACTGCAGTGTCTGCACAATGCACATTAGCCAGGATGCAACCTCTGTTTACTCGAATGTCTCTTTCAGACACATTATGAACTTGGACCATTACCCTTCTGGCATAAGCATGGGCTCTAGCGGGCAAAATACTAGGCTTGACCAGCAGTCCCTCTGGCAATTTTCCATCGCCTGGTGCATCCAACATTAATATTTTATTCTTAACATCCTTTCTGATACGGACCTCTCCCTGTAAGGTACACTGGGCATTTGGCGCCAGGATCAGAGACTCAGGATCCTTCTTCCATACAATTCCGACCGGTTCCTCTGGTTCTGTTTTTTCAGCATCTCTCTGTGCCTCATAGGCCTTCTTAATTAAAGCCGGAACTCTTAAAGCTCTACTAGTCTTTGACCCCTGTTTTCATAACACAACTGTGCCAGCCTTCCGAACATATGAGCATTTGTTCCAATCAACAAAGGGACACCATCATACAGTCCAGTGGGGGACACACTAAGGCTGGGTCTCTACTTGTTCGGCCACTCCAGCCACGGAGGTGGGGAAGACAGCCAAAGTCGGATATACCGGAATAGGGTAGGCCTTCTCACTTAACCCCATACATGCAGTCCTTCTAATGGTTGTAAGGTACGTCTGACAAATGCTTCTGATACCAATCTTGGAACATAATTGTCCTTGGGAGCCACTGTCTAATATAGCTCTTTTGAGACACTCCGTTCACCTTTACAGTGGTCTCCATGGAGGGACCCACTATTCTGGACCAGTCTGGAGAGGCGGTAGTGGGGCCTGGGCAACTGACCTTGCCACAAAGGACGTGAATTAGCATTTTTGGTGCCCTCACTGGGATCATGTCGTGCACCTCTTAACCACTGATTTCTTCTCCAAGCTCTCCTTGTAGCCTATATGCAACTTTGTCAGTGTCTTTGGGGACTGGCATTCCCTTTTCATGTGCCCATCTTTCCCACAATTATAGCAAAACATACTTTCTGGGTTTGAGCTGGCCGAGCGCCACACTGGGAGCCAGGGCGGGGTATTACTAACTGGAAACCTTGGTGCCATCTCTGTCTGCGGCGTGATAAGCATTTGGAGACATCTCGTCAGTTTCTCCACTTCCATGGTCAAGGAATCGAGGTTGGAGCTGTTATCAGCAGGAGATACATGGGTGGGTACCCCCACCCCCATAGCAGATGCAGTCGGATATAGGTCAGGGCCCGTACTTGCAGGCGTGGCCTTCATAAAGGGACTGTTTTTGAATTCCCGGATCTCTCTCAACAGTTCGCCCCATTGTGACATATCTTTTTCCTTGTCAGAGCACTCATTGACTGCCAACCTCTGCCCCTGAACTTCACTTGATGGGTCACCCTCAGTCACTGAATTAGTAGCAGCAGCTATTGGTGCAGGTCCCTCCCGAGGTCGTCTTTTCTCAACTCCTCAATTTCTCTCATTAACTCATCATAGGAGGGTGGGGATTCCAGTCGATCTGCCAGGTGTAACTGAAGCAACAGCAGTTCTGAGAGGGGCAGACTTAAGGATCCTGTCCAGCCTGGTTCGGTCCAGTTCAATCGCTGGCAAACTACCTTTTCTGAGGCATTCTTGCAACAATTTTTCCAGCCGAGATACATACACAGACAACAACTCCCTTGGTACTGTTGTGCATCTCTTACTCTCCACCATAGGTCCTCATCAGAATCTGGGCTCCATACACATTCTCCAAGGCCTCAAGATAGGCCTGTGCAGTCGCTTCAGGGTTACTGGCCCGTTTAGCACGGATGGTAGCCAGGGCAGGACCTCGGAGGCTCTCACTAACCCTCTTTCGCTTTTCGCCTTCCGAGCATTGCCATTCTAGCACTTGGGGGGCAACATAGTCTATCCAGGTCTCCCAGTCATCCTCCCCTTGGGGGGTGGGGAGGGTGCCAGAGAAGATCCTCAACCTTCGGTAAGAGTCGTGACTAATGGCAGGTGCAGAAATAGGAGTCTGCATTGGTTCAGCCACCATTACGGGCACTGGAGCAGAAGAGGGTGTTGGGGGAGGAACACCCCCAGGTGGCAAGAATAGTTTCTTCAAGTCCTCCACAGTTTTCCCCTCTCCCAGCAACCATTCAGCAAATTTCTCCTCAAAGTTTCAGACAGTGGTGGGGCTGATTCCCCAGGTCTTTACTGTCCTTAGTTATCACTCTCCAAGCAGTGAGGGCTCCCTCTGGGGTAATGGTCTGTGGCACTTTGGAGCTATCTATGGGATCCTTAAACTCTACTAGGGCCAGGAAAGTGTGGGTGAGCAGATTAGCATGCCGACCCACCACCACAGGGTTTGTAAACCTTCCACCTTGGAAAGTACTCCTGCACAGTGTCCGTATTGATACCCAGGGGATGTCCAGGATAAGCATAGCATTTTGGGGTCGATCTCCTCCCAGTACACCACTCCACCAGCCGTTGCACAGCCACTTCTGTCGGGTACCCATTTTTTCTTAACAGTGGTTCGTAAATATGGCCACTAGAGGACACACAATCCCAGCGGTGAGCCTCCAAGATGTAACCCCTAGATGGCGCTATCCCAGGGGCTACTACCCCTGCCTGATTTGCCACTAACAGGTTGAGGGGCCTGGATCCAATGACGGGTGCCTCCACCCAGAGGTCAGGGTTTGCAATAGTTAAACTACCTTGGTCACAGCCCTCTGGGACACTGCAACCCCCCTTTCTTCCCACTAGTGGCCCACACAATATATCAGAATTACCTTCACAGTATACACTTACCCCCAGGTCTGGTTCCGGCACTGGGACCTCCTGTGAAATGAGATACAGTGCAACAATCACAGTACAGTACTTTAACATAGACAAATACCTCAGGCAGTATAACTTTGCTGAAACAAGCAGCTCTGATTTATTTAGGGGATATAACAAGGATAGGGAAATCAGGTTAATTGCTTATCACTCTAATAATCTACCTATGGCTCTGTGCACAGGCCTATCCCTATCAGTTACTGTCCTGGGTACCCAAGCCCTAGTGGCTAGTCCAAACCGTGGCAGCTGGTAGGGGCCCTTTCACACAGAGAAAGGAGAATCAAACAGTCAGCAGTACAGTAATTCCATTTGGATTTAATGTGGCAATTCAACAGGGGCGACCCTGAATTAGTACTCACGACCTCCAAATAAGATAGGGTCCTTCAATGTCAGCAGGGCTCACTTGAGGTACACAAACCTCTTCACACATTTATATAAAGAAAGCACTATACCAGGCAGGCTGCATCTGTATCCCGATGTAATTACTGCACAATACCGGGAGAACACACAGCAGATTCAGTTCCTGACAGACCGAGTGTAATTCAACAATTTCTCCAGTCTTCTACAGGGTGAGCCTGGTTTCTACTCTTCAGAGATCCTTTGATTCTTTTTCACAGGGCGGATTCAGTCCTAACAAGCTGTTACACAAGCTGCAGACCGAACTCTGGGCCTTACACACGTTTTTTGACTAAAACTGCACACTGAAAAAGCACAGGGCTCCTTCCTTCTTCACTGCCAAAGCTCAACTGACACTCCAACTGAAAAAACCGGGCACTTCCTTTGAGTTCCTCCCAGTTCTCGACTGGATTGGCTGTCACTCACAATAGACTGCTGCTGTTGGTCCAAAAAGGCACTGAAGTCTAAACTACATCTCCCAGAGTCACTGCCCATACAATCCTCTTGTGGCTGGCTCAGATTATGAGTCCAAGTTCTGATTCGTCCAAGGCACCATTTTAGAGCTAGCTTACCCCACACTGATTGGTCCAGTTCAGCAGTTCAAAACTAGAATGGGAAACTAGCAGACACAGTTCTGACTGCAAAGAAAGCAGGTTAGACAAACTGTAATTTCATTATTACTCTAAATAATTTCTGGCAAACAGTTACATCTTTCAGATAGGTTCCCTTTGCACTCCTAGTGACTGCAAAAATGAAGTGAATTGGCAGCAGCTCGAGTGGTACTCAGAGAAGCACACAGTCCCCCCCATACAAACTATCTATGTCTGCAAGCAGACAGCTCTTAAAGAGACAGTACCAGAGGCTCTAAAAACACTCACTGATAAATGGCTTAAATGCCAAACACCATTCAGGCTTGGAGCATTCAAGCAAGCTCCTGGAAGTCTTTTGGGAACCCCCATTTGCAGGGGGGTTACATTTGCAAAGCATCTAACCACAACGGTGAGTGTTAACTTTCACTTTCCACACACTCCACCCTGTATTTTATTTTATAAAATTGCTAGGTCTTCCTTTTTTGTCCACAGTATTTATGTAAAATAAAATAAGGCTTTCCTTAATGATAGCAAATCTGTTCTTCATAAATATTTCAATTGACTTCTGAAAATTATTTTTCTTACTTTTTAATAACTGTATAGTAAATGAACAATGAAACTTCATATACAGACAAGCAAATTTATTTGTCTATGAAAAACATTATACCACTAAAAAGATGCTATGACACTGTTGTCAAAATAACTAAAAAATTTAATTGCAACAATAGTCCATAATGTTTACAGTTAAAAGATGTGTAACATAACTTTGGCCAGTATTCATAAACCACTGTGTTATAGATTTTGTGTTTTTCTCACTTGAGTCCAGTTTGAATTTTATTCTTAAATAGTTGTCCATCAATCAAAGGGCTACATATGTTACAAGGTAGTTTGACATATACGAGAAAATTCTGAGCAACGTTGATACTTTTGTGAAGAAATACATATATATGTTTGTATAGGTATCACTCGATATGCAATGCTGTATTCCTTTCTGGGGTTTTCCCCTTGCTACTAATTTGTGTTCATTTGCACAGTGGGTATTGAATGAAAATGTCACTGCTGGATAACTTACTTTTGCTGCCCAGTATATGATAGTATGCCAAAGTGCACCCAGGCATAACATATGTGAGTGTCAATTCAATTGGTTGTACTCAAAGGGTAAGCACAGCATTCACTCCTGTGAATCGCAACAGTTACGCTCATGAGCCACCTGGCTTGTGGAACTCTATTCAGTTACTGCATCAAATACCATTTAGTCAGGCTCACATTACAATATCAGCTGTATTCCCTCTCATCTCCACAGTCAGAAACACTGAACCGTATCAGTGGTTGAGGGCAGTCACATCACCCCACCCTCAAACATACAGTCATCCCCATACCCATGCCAGGATGTCGGCACGCAGCACATCTTTGCCCCTTTCAGTTACTTTCTTGTGAATCACTCTTCCCATACACCAAACGTGATGTCCCCGTCACGTACATGCCAATTTGTAGTCAGCAAACCCACATGTACTGGTTGCATTCATACTCCAGCAGTACATAGCACACACGGAGTGGTTGTGCAAGTTTAATAGCATGACACAACAGAGTGTGACATGGTATGCCATGCCCATTGCACCATTTGTGCTTTGATGTGCATCAATGTCCCCTTTCTTAACGCCCACCATGGTGTGCACCAGTGTCTTCAATGGTGACCAGTGTGTCACACATCACTGTGTGAGAGGCATCTCACATAGCACATGACAGCCATGTTGCTGGCTCAGTACAACAAGGAACCCCCTCAAAATTCACCTCACCTTCCTCATCCTTATTGAATCCATCACCCACCACCATACTACAGTGTCCGTGGCTGTGACAAGTAAGCTGTACCACAAGACAGACTATGGGTATGCCATACATAATACAATGTGATAAAAATAAATGCCTTGTGATTGGCTGACTGTCAGGATTTACCAGGTGTAAATCCTGCCATCTCCCAACGGGTAGAAGTGGAAACCAAGAACTGGTCCCAAAGTTTAAAGCCACCGGGCATTATATTTTTTTGTCATGATAAAGGTAACGCAAGAAACTGAAGATAAATAAATGAAAACTTCTGTTTCTTACATTGTCTAATCACAATATACCATGACAGGGTGTTGGTGATGGCAGAATTTACCCATGTGTGGTGTGCTTTGCTCACTCTGCCAAATCCTGTCATCACCCACATCCTCACATGGCATACTGTTCATGATCTGCTGGTAACATCAAATGTGTCATGAATGACAGCATGGAACAAGCGTCCTGGATGCAAGTGTGAAGTGCATTAATGACCTGTATAAACATGGCACTGAAGCGGGTTATTGCAATTTGTAATGGAAATAATTTATTTTGCTCCAAAAATTAATGCTACTTGCTTTGAATGGTTTAAATTTGATTTTCTTTTCACTACATCTGTCCTCTAAGGAAAGAGCAAAGGTAGAGGGGGGACGGCTCAGGGGTAATGTGAGGAAGTATTTTTTCACTGAGAGGGTTGTGGATGCATGGAACAGCCTCCCTGAGGAGGTCGTGGAGTCAAGAACAGTGGAGGACTTCAAGAATGCATGGGACAGGCATAAGGCAGTCCTAGTGGGGGGTAAGAGGAAGTAAGTTGTTGGTTAACTAGGATCTGCAGCTTATCTGTTAGGTAGGAAAATGGGCAGTCTAGGTGGGCCAAGCAGTCCTTATCTGCCATCAGATTCTATGTTTCTATGTTTCTATGTTTCTTTCATTAGTTAAAAGTTGTCTGATAGGGATGTCATGTTTGTTTATTGTAAAATAAACCTATTTCATGCTAAGCGCAACTGTTTAATCATAGCAGCTGTTTAATCATAGTGATCACTTTCTGAAATTAACATGATCCAACCTCTGTTATTTGACAATTTATAAACTGTGCCTAAAAAGCCTGCACATAGAGGACTTCAAGAATGCATGGGACAGGCATAAGGCAGTCCTAGTGGGGGGTAAGAGGAAGTAAGTTGTTGGTTAACTAGGATCTGCAGCTTATCTGTTAGGTAGGAAAATGGGCAGTCTAGGTGGGCCAAGCAGTCCTTATCTGCCATCAGATTCTATGTTTCTATGTTTCTATATTTCTTTCATTAGTTAAAAGTTGTCTGATAGGGATGTCATGTTTGTTTATTGTAAAATAAACCTATTTCATGCTAAGCGCAACTGTTTAATCATAGCAGCTGTTTAATCATAGTGATCACTTTCTGAAATTAACATGATCCAACCTCTGTTATTTGACAATTTATAAACTGTGCCTAAAAAGCCTGCACATAGACAACTTGTAAACAATGAAAGCAAACATTACACAGTTAGTGACATGACGTCTTTAATGAAGTACTTGTCCTGACAGATAAACATATTAAAAGAACAATCAAATTACAAGAATTAGAAACAGTTGCTATTCTTGTTGTGCCATCAAAAATGTTGCATTTGTTACCTGTACTGTAACAACACATTGCATGCCCATGATTATACAGGTCATTAATGCACTTCATAGTTTGTTGTATGTCCATCAAGATGTAAGCAATACAACATGACAGGGTGTGCATGGAACATAAGTAATGCATGGCCAGGGGCGTAAAAGCCACTGGCGTGTGGTAAAATATGTTACATGCACATCCTGGAGTGTCTTATTGCACTTATAAAATGGTCTAGTTTTAAAAAAACATTTTACCATTAGAAAAATAATTATGTGTTGAAAATAACATTTTCTTATGTTGCACTAAGATAAAATAGCCCTTCCACCTACCAGATTTCATGCATGGGTAGCTAGCATTCTGATTGGCTGATATAGTCTATCCATTTTATAATGGCCATCATACCTCACAAAGCAACTGTGCTCTGCATTAATAAAGCTGTATATCTCAAGATGGTGTGTGTGAGGTACAGTCCACTTCTGGTGTTGTTTCCTCACTGGGCTGTGTCTCTCGAGGAACCCACAACAGGTGAGTGTAATTCCTGCCATGGCACACACTATCTCATGAAATATGTTCATTTTAAAATGTAAGAAATAATGAGATATATACTTTTATTATTTTTCTTTGTGAACTTCTTGCGATCAAGGTTACCATGACACAGCAATATGCCGGCCAGTGGATTTTAAGTACTGTGCAATGACTGGATGTCCCTTCTATCATGTTGTGAGTGAACAATTTACACATTGCAAATTGTACCAGCAAGCAAATCATGAAGCATTATATTCATGTCCATTTTATAATATCAGGCATACCCATAGTGTGTCATGCTTTATGCCTTCTTCACTACATCTCAGCAGTACGTCAACATGCTCTGACTTAGGTATTGTGAAAATGCTGCAACTATGTACAGCTAGATTATATTCTGTATTTGTAACAAGACACAAGTGGACATTTGATACTTTGATCTGAGTACCATACAAATCAACTTATGGTTTCAACATTATAAAGTAATATGTTTCTTGTACCACGGTTGGTAAGAATATGTGAAATATACAATGAACTTACTGTAAAAGTCCTGAGAATCAGCCCTGTGCCGTTACCAAATGAGCTAGTTATTCATAGCTTTTAAATAGCAATACAATAATTTTTGAATGCAACTAATTGTGTTGTGTGCTTTATTGAACAGTAACAGTTGTACACATTTTTAAACTTGGTGATTTGTATCACATGGCTAACATATTAAACAGACTGCCACCATATACCATAAGCAAATATGAATTGCTAAAATCAGCCCTTATCACTGCTCAGGATATGATATCTCCTACAACCATTTTGCAAGAGCTTTTTAGCTCTGGAAACAGCCAATCTCACAACCTCTTCCACTGGGCTTTTGGAAGTATCCTTCCGAAAGTCCAATGGAGCTGAAAACCCTCCACCATGATTAGCATACGGAATAACAGCTGCACTATTTCGGCTGTTACTTCTGCATTCAGATGCGTGCACTGCGCATGCACATCAGTCACGCACATGTGCAGTGCTACCATGCTGTTTATGGCACTATGCCATTCACTGTTTTGTGCCCCCCTCCTGAAGTCATGCCCATCTCATGTCACACACTGGCAGCCCACCCCAGTGTACAGAATTTTTTTTTTCTATAAATTAGAAAACTGTCCCTCATCAGTTTCATTTTATTCTGGTGCCCCTTGCCCAAGTTATACCCGACATGGGGTGCCCAATACTTATCTCAGCATTCATGTGGCACACTGTGAGCCCACCCCTGTGTGCCAAAATGTTTTGTTTCCTTGTTTTGCTGTAAATTAAAAAATGGTCCCTCACTGTCAGTTTTGTTACCCTTGCGAAACTGAAAATGGTTTCCTTGTCATTGCTGTGGTCCCCTTCCCCTTCCCTACCCACCTCCCCACACCCCCACCCTTACCCCATACTTACCTCTGGAGGTTGGCATTGTCATCTTCTCTGGATTGGTACACGTCTGCACTCTTCGAAGCCCAACAGTGAACTGAAGAATTATAGGTAAGCATGCTATATAGCCATTCAATTGGGTTTTCAACTTATGCTTATATCACAGCCATTTATTTTAGAATTTTGGCCCCAAATTTTCATCTTGGGGTTCTTGGGACCCCACCTCATGAAAATTGTCACTGTCATTTTGTTACTCAGTCTGGAGAGGTGATTTTGTGGTCACTGCACAGAATCACCTTTCGAGATGGATTCATGAAATGACAGTGCCACTATTCATGAGGTGGGTCCAAAAAAGCCCATGTTGCAAATTTGGTGACAAAATTCCAAAAAATGACTGCATTATGAGTGTGCATTGTGCAGTTTCTAAACACGCTCCTAACGTTGCTAATTTTGTATATTTTCACTCCACATTTTTAACATTGCCATTTTTGCACACCTCCTTCACAGCAGTACAGCTGTCATTTTCCACAACCTGCCCAAAATGTGTTTTCGCACCTGTGGTGCAGAATAGAGTGTTTGCTCTGCACAATCACTTTTTGAGAAAATTAAACAAAATGACACTGGCACTGTTGATGAGGAGGGATCCAAAAAAGGCCATGTTGAATATTTGGTGAAAAAATTCCAAAAAATGACTGCATTAAGAGCATGTGCTGCACAATTTCTATGCACGCTCCTAAAGTTGCAAATTTTTTATATTTTCACTTCATATTTTTAACATAGCCATTTTTGTACACCTCCTTCATAACTGTACAGCTGTCATTTTTCACAACCTGCCTGAACCATGTTTTCGCACCTGTGGTGTAGAATAGCGTGTTTGGTCTGCGCAATCATCTTTCCAGACAATTGAACAAAATAACACTGGCACTGTTCATGTGGAGGGGTCCAGAAAAGGCCATGTTGAAAATTTGGTGCAGCACCTCCAACATATGGTCAAGTTACACCTGGGTGTTGAATAATTTCTATGCACATGTGTAACTTTCATCAGTTGGTAGCACTTCACAGTCCTATCGGCTCTGGCCAGACTTGTTTACAATGGTTGTTTAACTTTTAGCAAGTGTTCATAGTCAAAACTTGCAACACAGTTACTACAGACAGATAAGATCCAACATTCCATCATTCTGGAGCCATTGACAGATGTCCAACAGCTTGTCCAAAGTGGGACCTGTATTTGCTGATGATTTCAGTCTTGTCTGGATGTTCATAATGTGACCACACATGTGCAGGTATAACCGTGTGACCCTGAAGCACTCTTGCTCTGTTGTGAGATGGACACTGAACCCTCAGCAGCACAATCTCATGCAGAATTTCTGCTATGTAACCTGTGAGAAATACATGAAAAAATTATCAAATGCAGTATATATGATGCTGTCTGACAAGATGTACTTCAGTGAAGCATCAACAAGTAAGAGGTCTCTAACTCTGTGGTGTGTGCTGATAATGAATAATATCACACATACAATACTACGTTACATATTGACCAATAACTTGTACAAATGAAACCACATGCTATAACTTTACTCTTATTATTTTACATGTAGAATATATGGTAATGGATTGTCAGCAATAGAAAACCAGTGTGTTGTTCAACCCAGGAGGGGTTTAAACTTTTGAGAGGGGGAGTGGACTACCTGGCAGGCCATGTCAGGAAGGCCCTGGCCTTCACCCACAGGCGGGGTGGAAGGTTACAAGGCAGGAACACCAGATAATTCACAATATGGGCCTTGTAGACAGGCAACAGGGAGGTCGCAGGACTGTGAGGGGTAAGAGGGCACATTGGTGGGTGGTCCTGATTAATGCCATGAGCATGGGAAACAAGATGCCAGAGCTCCAGGCACTGTTAGTGGTGGCTAGCCTTAGGGATCACTGTGGTAGGGGAGAGGGCAAAACTGTTGTGCTAGGAGACCTGACTATGCTGGGAGCAGACTGGGGAACTATGGGGTCCTCATTGGGCAGGGAGCAGCACCTGCTGGACATCTTCCAGGATACATTCCTTGCCCAGCTGGTGACCTATCCGATGAGGGAGGGGTGTGTCCCGGATGTAGTCCGGACCAACAGAGAGCTCATCAGGGAACTAGTTATTTGGGATCCACTGGCAGGGAGTGACCACGCCACAGTTTGGTTCTCCCTTGACCTAGGAGGAAGGGTACATAGAGAATACTGGATGGGCAACTATGCAGAACCAGTGTATTGTGCCACAGATGGGTTCTGATTCCCTCTGACCTGGAAAGCAAAGCTCGAGAGGTCCACGGGAATCAGAACCCCGAGGTGGCAAAACACACTAGTTGTGCATAGAGTTGCTCATCCTGTATTTTTTATAGTGTATAGTACTGTGTGAAATATGTGCTTTCTGAGTTATTTTGCTTTCAAAATGACATAGGTGGTGGGCAAAGTGAAGGAGGTAATTTTGAAGGAGAGGCTGGGGGTGGTTCTGAAGGCACGGGGTCATCTAGATGATCGCCAGCATGGCTTTGTTTGGGGCAGATGATGTCAGACCAGCCTGATGTAGGTCTATGAAAAGGTGACTACTGCACTGGATCAGGGCAGGCTGGTGGATGTCCTCTTTCTGGACATCAGCAGGGCATTTGACTTGGTGCCAGATTCTGGGCTAATGAGGAAGCTGGAGGATATGTGGGTTGGGGGGTCTTATGGTCAGGTGGATAGGAAAATGGCTAGTGTGGCATGAAGAGAAGGTGAGGGTGGAGGTGTCTCATCCTCTAGGAAGGTCATTATTGGAGTCCCTCAGGGGTCAGTACTGGTCCCACTCATACTTAACGCATGTATCACAGACATCAGAAGTGGTATTAGGAGTGGGATGAGCCTCTTTGCCAATGGCTCAAAGCTGTGGGCAGTGGTGGAAGGGGAGGAGGGGAAGCCAGCTCTCCAGGAGGACCGAGAGGCTCTGGAGAGGTGGTCAAGAACATGGAAAATAAAGTTCAATGCTGGGAAATGGAGGGTTCTACACCTGGGGCCAAAAAAACAGCTCATAAATACAGCCTGGTGGAGGCAGGCACTGCAGATTTCCAGAGGGGAGAAGGACCTTGGGGTGGTGCTGGATGCAAAAATGAATAACTCAGAGTAGTGTAGAAGTGCTGCAGCCCAAGAACATAACATGCTGGAGTGCATCACCAGGGGGATACCCTCAAGCATTAAAGAGTTGCTTCTTCTGCTGTTCAATTGCCTGGTTAGACCACAGCTTGTATACTGCATGCAGTTTTGGTGTCCATACTTAATGAAGGACATTGCTCTTCTGGAGAGAGTCCAGAGGAGGGCAACCAGGATGATACTGGGACTCAACTTGTACTCACAGGAGGAGAGAACTAACAGAGGGGATATGATAAAGGCCTTCAAATATCTGAAAGGAATAAACAGGTAAGCCTTGAGGGAGGTGCATCAGCTAAGGTAGATGGGGGCCACCAGAGGTCACTCAATGAAGCTGAAAGGGGGGAGGCTGAGGGGTGAAACAAGGAGATGTTACTTCACTGAGAGGGTGGCAGAGCCCTGGAATGGAGAGAATTGTTTGTTGTGGTCAAGGAGGGCAACATAAGATTTTTTTTCACCTGGAGACAAGAAAGAGACAAGACAAGAGTCTTGAATGACTCCATGAGCCAAAACATGAGGTTGGCACCGATCACTGCAAGCTGTTTCATACATGGTAGGTGAATGTTAAAAACACTACAGTGCTGTGGCATGTCAAGCTGTAGGGTGGTTCTGGCCATTGTGGGTTAGTGGTATGCAATGTTTAATGACATTATGCTGTAGATGTTATCACTATTTCAACTTAAAAAACAAACAAACAAACTTCAAGCTCATTTGAATAGTAGCAACAGCCTTACATTACTTTGTGCTACAATGTCATCCATAGCCTGATCATGGTGGCACATTAACTGTTTTCGTCAGCATTGTGTCCTCTAGCTGTGCTGAAAGACTGGGATGCTGCATTGTCTGTTGGAAACATCAATCGTACAGTGTTTGTTGAAGACATGTTTCATAAAAAATATCAAGATTAATAGTCAGTTAATCAGCATCAGGTGGGACATGTCAGAATGGAACAACATCATTGCAATCATTCATCAGCAATAGATGATGTAATAATGCGACAAAGGATTCAGGGGCCATAATTAGCAGGTTGTACATGACAGCGTAACAGCAATACAATTAATCATTGCAAAACCAATCAGATTGCAGTACTTATGATACCCATTTGATAATTGTATTTAGATGCGCAGAAAATAAATTTGAAAACATTTAAATAGTACGTACGGTAAGTGGTCTCAGTTTTTACTGGCTTTACCAATGCCTCTGTCCATTTCTTAGCCTTTGGAAATGACATTTTGTACTTCTGTCTTCCATCTGCAGTCACTGCCTGTGCAAGGTTGACATTTTCATTAAATTAAAGTGCAAGGCGGCCAATATGTGTCTGTTAAGAAACACAATACTTTGTAGCTGTGATGAAAACATTCACAGAAGGTATAAGTAAAGATAATGTGTTCAGTAGTAACATTGCCACTTGAATGTGTTTGCATACCTGGCATACATAGCACCATAAAAGAAATGAGAAAACTTAGCTGCAAAATGACAAATTAGGCTGTGGAACACTTCAAGGGCATATGTCTGGTATGTGAGTGAGATCTGATGGATATCTCTTACTAGGTAACTGCTTGATACTATTTCATTCATGAGTTTTAACTGTCACCTTCCTACAAATAAAGCAGCAGTGTACTACGATGTTCTGGCTGGTAAAGTAATTAAACAAGGTTCATATGCAACATCAAAAAAATGGTTGCCTACCTTGTTGTAGCCATTCCTTTTCCTGTACTAATGGGCCATGAAGGCATGCAGGGAACTTGTCACCATGCCCCACATGCACATCACATATGTGATTACGTAGGCTTAGCCAATGTTGACTAGTCACTTCAGCATCACCTGAGCCATTGCCAGCGACCCAGAATAAATGATTTGTTATTGACTTAATCCAAAGTTGAATGCAGTCGCAATCTTTCTTTCTAGGTACAGCCTCCATTTATTTACCTACACCTGTTGAGAAAACATGTAACTCGGTATATGTCTTAGCAGTTTCATTTTTCTGTGTCAAAGTGAGTTTCATACTACCGTAAATTGTATAACTTGTTATGCGTTAAGTAGATTTTGTATATGTCAGGCAATACTTAGTCCACTTATACTGTTGCTAATATATATAAATAGTGGATGGTAATGTGGTAAAACACCGAGGTGGTCTTGATCACTGTGACCTTGACTTCACATGTAATGTGATTACGACGATACCACAACACAGTGGTTTGCATATCCAAGGCTCCTGGAATTCTACGATTCTGATGTTCAATAATTTTCTACAGAATTTGCTTCATGCTGCAGAATGTATATAGTGGCACAGAATTCACTGTTACTGATGAATGTATTTAAATATACTGTTTTTCAGTAGTGTCAGGCTTTCTTTCCCATCCCGTTTATCATGAAGCCCCTCATTTATGCTCAGCATATGATGTCATTAATAACATCACATCATATTTAAATAATGTCAGGACTGCGTTTTGACAGAGTAATGAATAAATCATGCTGCAGAAACCAGAAAATTCTGCTGCGGAATGCAAGGAGCAGTGCCGCATAAATCAGAAAATTCTGATGCAGATCACTAGGGGTCCTGTGTAAAACTGCCAATCTGCTATTATATATATATATATATATATATATATATATACACATACACAGTGAATGGGCATTACTTACTTTTGGTGAAATTATGAATAAGGGGGAGGAAACCTTGAGTGTTTTTGGTAGTTGGAAGTTAGTGTGACAGTCTGCTTCAGATGTTTGCATAATTTCAAGTTTATACAACAACAAATGCCAACTTGTGTACTGCAAATTAAATATTTGACTGCTGTCAAAATTGTGCTGCTGCAGTAACATCAGGATGTAGTAACGACATCAGTACTGCAAAAGTTGAACATATTGCTGTCAATACTGCAACGAACAGACATATTAAAGACATGGAATTCAATGATTCCCTGAATTCCACAATAGTAGTAGTGACATCATTATGTTGTTTTGCTACAGTAGTGATGTCACTACTGCAGCAGAACAACTTGGAACACTGCATCTCACTTGATTTTCCCTATCCAAATAAGCTGGAAGTTGTTGTTTTTTAAACTTGAACTTGCAGAAACATCTGCAGCACACTGTGTCATTAATGTGAGCCTACCACCAACCCACAAGTTACCCCCAACCACCAGTTCACTGAAACAAAGTGCAATGTCTGAAATAGGCATGGATGCCCATAAATTATACAGACTAGTGGATGGGCAGCTCTATGAACAATCAGTGTATTGTGTCACCTTGAGGATCTGATTCCCATGGACCTCTCAAGCTTCGCTCTCAAGGTCACAGTGAATCAGAACCCCTCAGTGGCACAACACACTGGTTGTGAATAGTTGCCCATCCACTATCCTATATATTGAAGCAATCAACAAAAGGGTATATAAGTAATATACATAGGGAGAGCTTCACAAAAACACTTGCATAATGCAGGTGGTGGAACTGAATGGAGCTGGGCCTGAGGCATAAGAGTACAGTGACTGTGACCAGAAAGACGTTATCAGATGGTCATTATTAAATCATGTATGTCTCAGAGGGGCTGCACCACTGTGTCAAGGTGTTCATCATCAGTAGGATTTGGTTAAGCCCAATATTTCTGAACCTTAAGTAAAAAGTTTGGAAAATACGATGTATATTCAGTACTGTAACTATCATAAGGAAATGATCATAACAAAGAGATCATGACACAGGTATCTAACCGCACAATTTGTGTGGAAGAGTATATTATGAATTAATTGTGGACGTCTTTCAAGTAGCTTCTGCTGTTGACTATCCAAATTTTGAAAGTAATGCATCATTTTGAATACAGAAACATGGACTCAGTTACTAACCTCTTGACATATACCATATGTCGAAGTAGTGTTCTATGTTGGGTTTTTCCTTCTTCACATATGACCAAACTTGGACAGGACAGTCCGTTATTAACTTGTCTCCCCTCACCCCTTCTCCAGTAGGAAAGTTAGGCCACACTTCAATCCTTCAAGCTCCATTGCGGATAAGTTGTTAACTTCAGAACACTGCGGAGAAATGTAGAATTTTGAAACAATAACAAACATGTTGTGTGTGGGTCAGATAATGTAATGGATTGAAGTCTGAGAATGAAACAAGTTAAAACACAACAAACAACATTATGAAATGGGGGGTGGTATGATCAAAAAAGGGTATACTATAGAAACCGATGATAAAGAATAGCATCGTAGAAGATAAGCCGTTCCGTTGGTAAGGCGGTAGTGCTACCGCTCATGACGCTGGTGACCCATTTTCGGGAACAAGCCCGGGTAGCTGGAGGGTTGACCAGGGGGAGGAGGTTTGAGAACCCATGGGGCTGCTTGCCTTCTCCAGTCGGGAGGAGGGAAGAGGCTTGGTGATGGACTGACCTCTGCTGAAAGCCAGTGGAACAGCAAAATGCAGCAGCCATAACAAGAGAGGGAGGAGTATGATGGACGTCGGCGCTTGTGCCTTGCCATCCAGGCGTGAGTCACGCTCCATGGAAAAATGAGAAAATGGCCCACTGTGTGAAGGGGAGAAGGAGCACTGGCACTGATCCCAGTGCTCTGCCTCTGCAGTAGCCTGATGATATATACAAGATTCGGGGTGTCTGGACCCCACCTCATCCCCTCCTGAGGGGAACAACCACAGCAGGATGGGGGCAAACCAGAGGTAAGAAGGAGGGACAAGATGCCATGGCACTCCTGAGGAAGCAGAGCACAGGGCACCAGGAAAGAGGGAAAAACAGAAATATCAAAAAAAAAATAGTATTACAAAAGTTATTTTCCAGATTACGAAAGGGAGGGATATGAGAGGACACCAACTAAGATTACAACTTTATATAGGATGCAACACTTTTGAAAATATTAGGTGACACCAACAGTTTGCAAAATTTACGTAAGTGAAGAAAATGTACCTGCACAAGATGCATCGTGACTACTGTTTTTGCGTCAAGATCAATCAGTGAGTACAGGCCATACTTAGCTGAATGGCCACGTGAGTCGCATCTGGCATCACCTCCCACTATAACAGTTTTCTTTTGTAACTCTAGTATTAGCTGCTTCTGATGTCTTTCCCATACCTTGTTAATGGCTGGGAGAACATAAGACCTTTGAATGTTATGGTATGTCTGCAGCGATAGAACCATACCTCTCAACCTCTTACCTCATAAATCAGGGACAAGGCTTAATAAAATCAGGGACAGAGAGCCAAAATCAGGGATACGCCTTAAAAATTGGTACTACTCACTCAGAAAGCTGTTAGGAATAAGGGAATTAGTGCAAGAAACATTTTCTGATGAAGAACTAGTCTGTAACTTTAATGTTTAACATTATTTTATGCTTATAATCTCCAGTGTTCAGTCACAAAAACAGAAATTTTAGGAGTGACAAAGAGGAAAATTTTGAGGCAAAATCAGGGACGTCCCTGAAAATCAGGGACAGTTGAGAGGTATGGATAGAACTTGCATTTTCATAAATTTCAAAAGGCGCACCACTTTAGCTGGAGGAATTCCGCTGCAGAAAACAGCACTGTGTGTAATAACATTCCCACAATGCATGGCACCATGAGTCATCTGACTGTCTCATGTTATGTCGTGTCCACATTTACAAGTTGACTGCACTTGGATCATTGTACCCACTGCTCTGATGATATTAGCATCAGTATGATGTCCACATTTTGGGCATGAGTGAAAAAGCTGAGCCAGACTTTGTTGGGATATCAAGTAATAAATCTCATTATAAGGGTATACCTCTGCAATACTTAAAGGTGAGACTTTACTGCTACAATCATTTTTGGTTGATGTACAACCAGAGCGTTCAACATCAGGAGTCCAGTCAGGATCAGATTCATGGTCTTCATCTTCTGCATCAGACACAGAACTACTTAAAGAGTCTTCATCACCTATGGATTCTACATTACTATTGGGAGGTTCAGTTGAAACTAAGTCTGACTGTTCAATCTCCATAGTACATTAAATGCCAGTAGATGCAGTCATTTTGCACACCGAATCTGTTTGCGTTTCCATATCAGTTGTTGCATGTGGTTCCTCTGGGTCACAATTGAACTCAAAAGATGGGTCTCACATGCTGTTACTTTAAACGCTCGTGTCACTTGCATGCAAGAAAACTTCATTGGAAGTTGCTGAGAAGTTACTTGCAGTTGTGGAATTTAAATCAAAATCTGTACTTGGTTCAAAATAAAAGCATGGAACATCATCTTCTGTGACAGCTATTGCAGTACTGCAGTCAGGACTTTTTGGGGTTGAAACTACTTCAACATATTGGGCTTCCATAGGTTGTGATGTATAACTGTCAACATGTCCTTAAACCGTTTCTGTACTATTTTCGCCACTACGCTCTGTCATTGCCATTGTTTTCACATTTTCTGTGCAGTAGATCGAATCCAACATCTGTATCCCCAAAAAAGGAGAAAACAGTAAGGATAATCATAAATGTTGATTTGTATGTCATAAAGCAACAATGAAGAAATGAAATCATGTACCTTAAACATTCATAAAACAGTAAACAAAGTTATGCAAAGAAAAAATGCAATAACACAGGATTCGAAACATTGGAAATGCGTATGTTGTTTTTGTCTGTTAACTTCATGATGATGTAAGTAGGGAAACACATACAAGGTGCAAATATTGAACACATAATGAGGACATGTAGGACTACCATAACTTTGTAATCTATCGCAAAGGATCTGTAAATGCAGGACTTATCTAAATTCTACTCAAGGCAAGCTACAGAAAGAAGTGGTCCGATGCAAATTAAAACGGTGACTATGATCTGGTATCTGAACTATCTATACTGTGGGGACTCTGTACTACCATTTATTAGGGGTTAAACCTGCTAGGTATTCTTACATTATTCCATAACTATTGGCAGGGCAGCATAGCTGGGGGATCAACCATGAGGTGGATTATTTGGCAGAGTCATGGTGTGTAGTGGGTGTGGGGAGGCCATGATTCTAAATTGGGCTTGTAGGATGGGAGGATGTATGGTGTGTAAACAGCTTGCATAGCTGAGGGAGGAATTGGGATGGCTGAGGAGGGAAATGCATGGGGGGTGGAGAATGGGGAAAAGTGGCGGAGAAGCAGGGAGAGTACCAGCTTTGAAGGAGCGAGAGAAATTGGAAGTTTCCACCAGAGGTTTAAGTGCACATAAGGAGGAGACAGGGGATTGGAAATATGAGGATGGGAGGAGCCCAAGTGTGTGCAACACAGCACAGGGAGAGGATAGCAGCAAATCCTGGAGATTTTGCCCCAGCACCCAATACTTACAATCAGTCTTTGCACCCCTAGCACCTTACCTGTCATATTCCCTCGACAAGGCCCCCTGGCTGCACTGTCTCCCACCCTCGCCCACCTCCCCGTATCTCGGCTCCTGCCCCACCCCAACCACCTCCCGTGCTCCCCTTACCCCCTGCACCTCCTCCCCTCGATCTCCTACCATCACTTCCCCACCACCCACCCCTTTCCTTATCTTGCTCATAGCTCAAGTCTTTGTACTGGTTATTATGTGTCTGTAAGTCAATGACTATATGTTTGTAACTAGAAAATGATGACTGTTGCACACACTGACATGGAACCTTTGTAAAAGAGCCTCGGCTCAAAGGTATTGTAATCCTAGATTGAAATAAATAAATAAATAAAAGGACAAGGAGTCTTAAGACAGGAGGTAATGAGGCAAATAGGGCTCAGCAGGTGTGGAAGGTAATTGGTTTAGGAAAAAGGAGGCAGAAGCCTGATACTGTGGGCCTAAATTCAGATGGGGGCACAACAAACATGGAAAAGATAAGCATGGGGGTGGTGCAGGAAAACAGACATGCATCCCTTGTCATACTGGCAGAGGAGGAAAGTGGCTGTGTGGAGCCATTGCAGGAAGGAGCAGGAGCAAGGAAATTGGGATAGACTCCCTCTGATGAGGGATCAGGGGTAAAGAAGTTGGGAGACAAGGGGGAAGATCTCTTGGGAGCAGAGAAATTGCCCAAAAAAGGGACAGACTATTTGGGTTCAGATCTGGGGGAGGCACAAGACAAAGGAGGGGAAGAGGTGATGGGGGGTAGAACTCAGTGGGAAAAGATCAGGGGGCAGGGGATGGCCCTTGTTCCTGGAGGAGATACTGGGTTGGTCCTGAGCATAACCATAAAAAGGAAACAGGCTGAGGTGGAGAGGTCAGTGAGGAGGAAGACCTGGGGGCAGGGAGGGGTCCTTACTCCCAGGGGACAAACTGTCATGGTCCACTTTGCTGCAGTAGGAATAAATGAGACAAAAGAGGGCAGCCCAAGGAGATAGGGGTTGGAGTGGGAGGGACAGACACATTTTTGGCATAAGGGAGACAGGAGGGGACAAGAATTGTAATGTAGGTGGAGGAAGGATGGTGGAGGGGGGGGAACCTGGGACAGTGAGCAGGACAAGGGATAAGGAGGCAATGAGAGTGCTGCCCTTGTGGGACTCCATATATAGGGGAATCAGGTGAAGAGGGGGAGGAGGGACTTCCTGTGGTGTTAAGTCCAGGAGTATAACTGGCTTGACGGTGCATCAGGCAAAACATCACATCTGTTCTCTAGCACTTGAGTGTGGTGGGACCCTTGACATATTAGTACAGCTTGGTACTAACGATATAGATGGGAACAGTGAGCTGGAGATACAAGCTAGGTTTGGGGACCTGCCCATGGTCTGTCAGGACGTGGGGTGCTCGGTCTCTTTCTCTGAAATTCTACTGGTGCCTAGGGCCAGTGTAGAACATAAGCAAAAAATAAAGAATGTAAATACACGGCTCTGTAAATGGTGCTAGTCAAGGTGGTATGGGTGGGTGGGTGAATGGGAGCAACCTGAGAGGACAAGGATTTGTTCACAAAGGACAGGCTTTACCTTAGCATTGAGGAAAAAGAGGTCCTGCAGCTGAGATTGGCAGAGTTCATATGTTCCTGGTGGGGTTCATACTTGTGAAGTGGGGAAGGGAAAAGCTCCCCAGTGGGCCAGGCCAAGAAGGCACTGGCCTTCTCCCACAGGTGGGAAGGAGGGGGAACAGGGCAGGAACATCAGATAGTGCATGTGGTGGTTCATGTAGGCAGAAGGCAAGGTGGACTCAGGACATAGGAGAGGTGATAAGGGGAAGATTTGAGAGTGGTCCTGATAAATGCAGAAGCATGGGTAATAACATAGCTTCAGGTGCTGTTGGTGGGGGGGGGTGGATGTGGCAGCAGTCATAGAGACTTGGGCCATGTCCAGACATGACTGGGACATAAACATACTTGTTTACACCACACGCAGAAGGGATAGGGTGGAGGGAAGGGGAGGGGGCTGCTTTTATCATTAGGAATAGCATAGGGTTAAGAAAGGTGGAGGAAGCAGGCGACCAGGTAGAGGCTCTTTGTGTCACCTTGCAGGCTCCAGTGGGCGGACAGGAGGAGGAACAGGAGGAATGCCTGGTGGCTAACCTTAAGGACCACTGTGATGTAGGAAAGGACATCATTGTGGTGCTGGGAGACCTGAGTATGCCAGAAGCATACTGAGGAACCATGGCATCCTCACCAAGCAGGGAGCAGCATCTGTTGGACATCTTCCAGGATGCATTCCTGACCAGAGCTGGTAACTGAGCCGATGAGTGAGGGACACAACCTGGATGTGGTCCTGTCAGACGGGGAGCTCATCAGGGATCTAGTTGTTGGGGACCCACTTTCAGGAAGTGAACATGCCACAATTTGGTTCTCCCTAGAACTAGGGAGCAGGGGTAGAACACACAAGAACAACAGTGGTTGATTTTACAGGGGCAGACTTTGTGTGGAAGGAGCAGATCCTTAGGGGCTATCGAGATGGGATCAAGCCAAGCATGGGCATGGAGGCCCAATGGGAAATTATAAAGAAGGAGATCCTGAAGGCTACCAAGGCATGCGTGACGGAAAGACACAACGGGGGCAAAAATAGGAGGCTGAGTTGGTGGATGACAGAGGTCCAGGATGTGGTGGGGGAAAAAAGGTTGCTTATAGTGGATATAAATGCTCTTGAGGGGCTATATCCAAGGAGGAATAGGCTAAGACAGCCAGGAGGGTCACCAGAGTGGCGAGATCAGGTAAGGTGGGGTGGAGCTCAGATTGGCACATGGGATTAGAAGGGGGGAAGGGTTCTTATCAGGTATATCAGGGAAAGAACAAAAGGAAAGGGGTGGATAAGTAGACTCAGGATAGGGAGTGAGTGGGTGGCAGAGACAGGAGAGAAGATGGACGTACTAAATAACTTTTTTCCTCTGTGTTTACCATGGAGGAGGATGGGAGTGTGGCATGGGTAGCAGAGGAGACAGGGGATATGGTGGATGAAGAGGGAGAAACAGATGATGAAATACTACCAGAGGCAGGGTGTGGGAAGGCCACAAGGCCCTATGAGAGGACAAGGCAATGGGCCCAGATGGGATCCATTCCAGGCTGCTTAAGGAGCTGGCGGATACCCTGGCCACCCCCCAACAGACCTTTTTAACTTCTCCTTGCAGTCCAAGTGGATACTATCCAAAAGGGTGGCCCACGAGAGGAGCAGGGTAACTATAGGCCAGTTAACCTGACGTCAGTAGTGGGCAAAATAATGGAGGTCATCCTGAAGGAGGGGATGGAGGTGGTTCTGAGGGCACAGGGTCACCTAGACAATTGCCAGCATGGCTTTGTTAAGGGAAATCATGCCAGACCAATCTGGTGGGGTTTTCTAAAGGGGTGACAAGGGCACTGGATCAGGGCAGGCCAGTGGATGTCCTCTTTCTGGACTTTAGCAGGGCATTTGACTCCATGCCACATCATGGGCTACTAGAGAAGCTGGAGAGTATGGGGTTGGGGGGGAGATGGGCAGGTGGATAGGAAACTGGTTGGCAGGGCGTGTATAAAGGGTGAGGGTAGGGGGGTGAGGTCTCATCCTCCAGGCTCATCACAAGCAGGGTCCCACAGGGGCTGGTGCTGAGCCCACTCCTATTTAATGTCTATGTCACTGACATCAGAAGTGGTATCAGAAGCAGGATGAGCCTCTTTACAGATGACTCAAAGCTGTGGGCAGTGATGGATGGGGAGTAGGGAAAGCTGGATCTCCAGGAGGACCTGAAGACTCTAGGGAGATGGTTGTGAGTCTGGAAACTAAAGTTTAACACTGCAAAATGCAGGGTTATGCACCTGGGGCCAAAATCCCAAATCATTTGTACACTTTGGGGGGGGATGCTGCAGGTTTTGAGGGGGAAGGAAGACCTCGGGGTGGTGGTGGATGCCAAAATGAACAACTCAGAGCAGTGCAGAAGGGTGGTGGCACAAGCCAATAAAATGCTGGGGAGCATAGCAAGGGGGATAACTTCAAGGACTAGTGAGGTGCTCCTTCTGCTGTACAATTGCGTGGTTAGACCTCACCTTGAATACTGCATGCAGTTTTGGTGTCCCTACTTTAAAACAAGCATTTGTCAATGCCGAATGTTGATTGCGTTGGTCTGCTGAGCTTGCTCAGTGGACCTCTGTCACTGGCTCATCTGTTTGTCCTGGTGCTGTAGGCTGCTTTTTTGTACAGGGCTGCTGCCTGCATTGGCATCTTGTTCTGCCAAGGAAGAAACCCACAGCTGTCCCAACAGAGCTCCATTGAGGTGGCTCACTCCCCCCCTCACTCGCTCATTCTGTTTCTCCTGGCACTGCAGGCTGCCCTTTTGTACTGGGCTCCTGCCTGTGTTGGTGGCTTTTTCTGCCCACAAAGAAATCCACAGCTGTCCCGACAGAGCTCCGTTGAGGTCGCTCATTCCCCCTGTCTCACTCACTCCTTCTGGTTCTCCCAGCACTGCAGGCTGCCCTTTTGTACTGGGCTCCTGCCTCTGTTGGTGCCTTTTTCTGCCCACAAAGAAATTTGCAGCACTCCCGACAAAGCTCCGTTGAGCTCGCTCACTCCCATTCTCTCACTCACTCATTCTGTTTCTGCCAGCGCTGCAGGCTGCCCTTGTCTACTAGGCTCCTGCCTGCGTTGCTGCCTTCTTATGCCCACAAAGAAACTTGCAGCAGTTACAATACAGGTCCACTGAGCTTGATCACTCGCTCATTCTGGTTTTCCTGCCAGTGCAGGGTGTCCTTTTGTACTGTGCCCCTGTGTGCATTGCTGCTTTTTTTCTGCCCACAAACAAATCTGCAGCAGTTCCAACAGAGCTCCATTGAGCTCACTGACTCCCCCTCCCTCACTCACTCATTCTGTGTCTCCTGGCACTGCAGGCTGCCTTTTTGTACTGGGCTCCTGCCTGCATTGGCGGC
Source organism: Neoceratodus forsteri (assembly GCA_016271365.2). Lineage (NCBI taxonomy): Eukaryota > Metazoa > Chordata > Ceratodontiformes > Ceratodontidae > Neoceratodus > Neoceratodus forsteri. The sequence continues at coordinate 86,279,250 of CM057453.1, forward strand.
TTTTTCTGACCAGAAAGAAATCTGAAGGAGTCATGACACAGCTCCATTGAGCTCGCTCACTCCCCCTCTATCACTCATGCATTCCATTTCTGCCGGCATTGCAAACTGGCCTTTTGTACTGGGCTCCTGCCTGCGTTGCTGCATTTTCTGCCCACAAAGAAATCCACAGCAGTCACAATAGAGCTCCGTTGAGCTCGATCACTACCGCTCTGTCACTCGCTCATTCTGTTTCTCTTGGCGCTGCAGACTGCACTTTTGTATGGGGCTCCTGGCTGCGTTGGCACCTTTGTCTGCCCACAAAGAAATCCACAGCTGTTCCGACAGAGCTCCATTGAGGTCGCTCAGTCTCCCTCTCTCATGCGCTCATTCTGTTTGTCCTGGCGCTGCAAGCTGCCCATTTGTACGAGGCTCCTGCCTGCATTGGCGCCTTTTTCTGCCCACAAAGAAATCTGCAGCAGTCCTGATAGAGTTCTGTTGATCTCACTAATTCCCCCTGTCTCACTCACTCATACTGTTTCTCCCACCACTGCAGGCTGGCCTTTTGTACTGGGCCCCTGCCTGCACTGATGCCTTTTTCCTGCCCACAAAGAAATCCGCCACAGTCCTGACAGCACTTCGGTGAGTTTGCTCACTCCCCCTCAGTTGCTCTTTCGTTGTGTTTCTCCCAGTGCTGCAGGCTGCCCTTTTGTACTGGGCTCTTGTGCTGGGGCCTTTGTCTGCCCACAAACAAATCCGCAGCAGTCCCAACAGAGCTCAGTTGAGCTCGGTCACTCGCCCCTCTCACTCAGTAGATCTTAATCTGTCCCAAACACTGATTTCCCAGAGTGACCGTGCTATTCTCTGGCAGGAGTGCAAAAACATATTTTAGCTGGGCTGTAAAAAATGACAGCTGTAGTGTTCATAAGGAGGTGTGAAAAAATGCCACTGTTGAAAATGTGGCGTGACAATATAACAAATTTGCAAAGTTACGAGCGTGCGTGCCAACTGCACAATGCACACTCATAACTCAGTCATTTTATGGAGTATCATTACCAAATTTTCAACTTAGGCATTTTAGGACATCTACTCATGAACAGTGTCACTGTCATTTTCTTAATCTGTTCTGAACACTGATTTCCCACAGTGACCATGCTATTCTGCGCCATAAGTGCAAAAACACATTTTGGCCAGGATGTGAACAATGACAGCTGCACTGCTCACACGGAGGTGTGACAAAATGCCAATGTTGAAAATCTGGCATGAAAATATTGCAAATTCATGAAGTTATGAGTGTGCGTAGCAACTGCGCAATGCACGCTCGTAAAACAGTAGTTTTTTGATTTTTCCCACCAAATTTGCAACATAGGCTTTTTGAGAGCCCACCTCATGAACACTCACACTATCATTTCATTAATCGGCCCTGAAGGGTGATTCCATGCAGTGACTGCGAAGCCACCTTTTGGGGCTGATTAGTGCCATGACAGTTCAAGAATTCATGAGGAGGGGTCCCAAAAACCCCATGTTGAAAATTTGGTGAAAAATTCCTAAAAATGCCTGAGATATGCACTAAAGTTGAAAAAACCCTATTCATTACATTACACAGCTTACCGGCATTTCCTCAGTTCGTGGTCGGCTTTGAAGAGTGCAGACGTGTTCCTGATCCACAGAAGATCATCGCGCTGAGCTCCAGAGGTAAGTATGGGGTGAGGGGGCTGTGGGGAGGCTGGGTGTGCAGTGGGTGGTGCTGGTTGTGGGAGGGAGGGAGACTACGAGGGACCGTTTCCTTTTTCAGGTACAAAAAACAAGAAAATGTCACAGGACCATTTCAACTTTACAGGGCATGTGGCATGCTGGGGTGGGCTCCCAGCATGCCACCACCAGAAATCTAGGGGGACAGCTGTGGCCGATGGGCGTTGGGCACCCCGTCGGCAAACAACAAAATGGGCATATGTGCGTGGGGTGGGCTCCCACTGTGCCACTGAAGTCTTGTTTTTTTTGGGAGGGTAGCTTTATCCGATGGGGGATTTGGCACCCCTGTCAGCAAACAACAATGAGGGGGAATTCCTTTCTGCCAACAGGGATTTGGCACCCCCATTGGCAAACAACAAAAAGGGGGGAACTCCTTTCTGCCGACAGGGATTGGGCACCCCGTCCTCAGACAGTTAAGGAGGGGTTATATTATGCTGAGGGGGAGTGAGCTCCCCCGTTGGCAAATAAACATGGTGGTGGGGGTAAATATTGTTTGTGAATACGGGGCAAGCTGCCGCCATGTTCACAAACAATATCAGGGGTCTTACATCCCACCCTGCAATGACGGGTCACTCCCTCATTGCAACGGATGGCTGACGCTGCAATGACGAGGCAGCCCCTGATTGCAGCAGCTGATTTTTTAGAAAGTTGTGGCACACTGGCTGAACTAGTGTCAGCAGCAGCATGCCATGGCATTGGGGGAAGCAGGACAAGCCTTTGCAGGCTGTGGGGGCATTGGCACAAAAGTGCCACGCATCCACAACCTGCTTGTGGAGAAAGCTGATGCAACATGTTTCTTGGGCATGCGCGCAATCAACATAAAAAGGGCATTGCGTTGCTGGACAGGGTGCAGAGGAAAGTGACATGGATGGTACTGGGACTAGGGGAAAAGGCCTTATGCGAAGCGACTGGGGGAGCAAAATCTGTACTCATTGGAGGAGAAAAGAGACAGGGGGATATGACAAAGCTCTTCAAGTATCTCAAGGGAATAAATAGGGTATGCCTTCAGGGGGTCTTTCATCAGAAAGAGCTCAGGGTCACCAGGATACACCAAATGAGGCTGGATGGGGGGATACTGTGGGGTGGAAACATGGAGGTGCTACTTCACTGAGATAGTGGTGGAACCCTGGAATGTGTTGCCCAGGGAACTGGTGGCTGCTACTACTGTGGAGTAGTTCAAGAATGGCTGGGATAGGTGTAGGGGAGGATACATCCAGAAGCCCTGCTGTGAAATAGGGATCCTTGTTTTGAGGGAGTTGGCTACAATCAGTGCCCTGCATAGGCACTAACCATCCAGCAGACTCAATAGACCACAGGGCCTATTCTGCTGGCTTCGTATTATGTTAGTATGATATACATGAAGAGTAAACTCACACCCTACCTTACTGCCATTACCCATACTGAATTCCATGGATGCCTTGACTGACCTTACTGTCATATTGAGTTTGGTTTCCTTACAGTAGTATGCCCTGTCCAAATTGTTGTGCTATTTAATAATGGTGGCACTTTTCATGGTTACCCTGTCCATGACTCCCTAACTTGCCAAGCTGCCTTTCTTGGCCTGATCCATTCTACTGTTGTCCTTGCTGCAGTATTTGGTTGCCTCTAATAGCACTACCTTTATATGCTACCACACATTGTTCAGCTCAATATTACAAGGCATTGTTGACAGGAACTTTTGTACCACATCACTCATCCACTGGAAGTAAGCCTTTATACAATTACCTTTATTTCAGACTCCACCCATTTCCCTCTCTATATTGAAGTTCAAAAAACACAGTTACCACTGATTGCTTACAGATAATGGGTACCCACCCACATTTCCCTCACACGGTACTCATTAGACAGCACTAGGGCAAAGGTGTTCCTTTACTTTAATTATTATCCTGAAAGGCATCCAAATGTATATGATGTCATACATGTTTGGTGGCAGGGGAACTCCTCACTAATACAAGCTAATTGAAGTCCACCACTGTCACCACCCACCACTTCATGCAGATCCAGTGGTTCTACATGTCTAGCTCCCTATGTAATTCTTATGTTTGAGAGGTTTGTATATAGACCACTCCAAATCTTACTGCCTTATTAATGGTATTTTGTGTCCACAATGGTAGTGACTCCACTTCGGCCTCCTGATCATTCCCTCTCATTCACTTCTGTCACTACTGCACATAGAATGTACCCCCCCAACACTACCACCTATCTTACCTGATTATCATGAATCCTTGGACTGCTCGGTACCTGTAATGGTTTTAGGTGGCCTATGTTACAGTAATGTCCACCCTGACCACCACACCCTCTGCTGTAACAGCCTGTAATTAATGTTTGTTATTTCAAACACTTCTAAAATATAAGGAGACCACCATCCATCCATCCATTTATCTTCTATCTACCACTGTCTTGCACTACCTTTCTGAGACCCCACAATAGTTTAAGCACATATGCCAAATGCACTGTTATGGGGGGAGGAGGAGGGAGGGTAAGCCCATATTATTTGCATTTCAGAGGCATCTGCAAACCTGTAATATTTTGGTTACCACTATCACTGAGCTTGAAAGAGGACATTAATAGGTCATACACAGGCCCAGCACAGGAGACTAACATGTCATAGGGTTTGAAAAAAATATACTTAGTAAGATCGAATACATGTACTCAATAAAGTATGTAATCACTGCAATGTATAGCAGAAAGAAGGCACATGATATAACCATGCTAGCAGATGTATGCTATAAACATTTATCCACTTGGACACAAATTTACCAATGCAAATGTATTGCCAGAATGAGTGGTGTGAGACATTCAATTTGAATGCAAAAAGGCAACTGAAAATATGGCAATGTTTTTATTCAAAGAGGCAAGTGAATGCATTGCATGGTATGACACATGAGATGTAAGAGGGAGTAGTGGCATGGGGACATGCATGTGAGAAACTAATAAGTAAAGCAAAGAGGGGATCAGATACACTAATGAAGTATGGGGATTAATGACAGACAGAATGGCAGTAGTATACCTTATAATACAACAATGTGTGTGTTTCCCTCTTCATTTGTTTGTTTCTCGGATTGTATAACAGACAAAACTCTGAATATCATCCCTACCCCAACCGAAAATAAACCCATCAAACAAAAGGCCAGGCACATCCAGAACTAAACATGTGTAATGTAATAAACAATTCCTGACATAGTCAAACAGCACAATGCCAAATCACAGCAAATAAAACATGTCATATAATACAATATATGTTGACTAACCTCTGATCTCTGGTGCTTCAAATAAGCATTTCTTGTCAACTTCATTGTGTCCAAATATTTTTCATGAAAAGGGTCAAATATCAAAGGAGTTGCATCTGCCACGAACTTGGGTTTTGCATTCAGCCACCCCATTTCTGCCAGCCTAACAGGATCATGGTCATAACTTGTCTGACTGAAATGAGCTGAGCAAACATGGCTGTACTGCGTTGGTTTAAAATTTTTCCTATGACACAAATTAGTCTACACACATCGATACTTAGTGTCTTGAGGGAACTGAAAAAAATGTATACGACATCCTCTGCTGCTTTTATTTTTACAACCAAAGACAGTACATTATGGCATTTCCCTCTCCTTTTTTTTTGTAATACCTTCTCTTGTAAAATAAAGTTTACAATAATATACAGCAGAACAATAAAAATACTTGCAATGAAAAGTCACAGTTTCACTTGGAAAAGCAAATGAATAATGTGGAGACATCAACCAGCACACCTATCGACTCTATATTACCACCACAATGAAGTTTCCCCTCCTAAACTATCAAGTGTCAGTATATGATTGGCTGTCATGTATGACAGTAAAAAATAAACAATGAAGGACAACAACAGAAGTAAAGAAAACAGACATTTTATTGAAATAACAGAGCATAAGAACATTTACAGCCATATAAAAAATACATATTTTATTGCCCCCCCAAAAAACATTTACATAGACTTGACACATAATGATGTCAGTCACAGCTGATGAGCAGCATGATGAAGTGTCCTGTGAACGGTTGTAGCAGAAATCATATTACCACAGGAACTCACACAATCATAATATGGAAATAAATTGCATTACTCTTTAATTGAACAAATTACAGTATATATACACAAGAGAGGTTTACAGCTCACACTGAGTACTGCAGCACAACAGCAATGCAAATCTGATGATGAATTGATGACTTGCGGGAGATTTACAGCTATATGTCAGTAGAAAAAAACATTTACACTGTGTTACATTGCATCAGCTTTATATGGCTATTGGAAATACCTACCAAGTGAATTTTGGTGATTTAAGTTTGAGAGATTATAATAAATAACATTTACTGCAATGTCTGGGGAAAATGTGTGTCAGTAGGTTATACAGGTCACATCAGAAACTGATCATGGTTCAAGCAACGAAGAGACACAATATGGTAGCAACTTTCTGTCATGATGTGTGAAATGAAATGAAAATGTACATAATTGACTTTCATTTCACATACCATCACTGGACTTCAAGGCTGTGCGACAAAGATTTGGGATATTCCACTAGTGCAATTACTGTCTCTCACAGAGAAAGTCTCACTAGAATGACATCACTATCCTGCAGTACTTCTGGCTGATGTTGGTTACAGATAGGTGTGTGTGCATGTGAATTGTGGAAATAACAACATTAAACCAGAGTGAATATGAGAGAAATAAAACATACTTGCACTTACAAATGTTGCACCAAAATTGGATAATGACCATATCAGAAAAGCTGCCAACACTTCATGTAAGTAAAACAGCAAAAAAAGACACAGAAAATGTGTTTAGGTAGCCTTTAATTCTTAATGGTAGATTCCTCCCTGATCTTGAGGGTGCTCCCACTTGTATCACATATAATGATCAATCCATCATTGACTATATATTAGTTTCCCCATTTTATTATAGTAAGTACCTGGATTTACACATAAATAACAGGTTGGAAAGTGATCACTTCCCACCCGTTATGTTCAGAAAAAGGAAAGGTACAATAACCAGAACCCAACATGAACAGATAGAAATGTTTAATAATAGAAAACTTATAAAATGGAACCAGATACCCAAACTACCTTATATCAAATTATATTTTTTTTTATTTGTAACATGGACAATTTTTTTAGTGCAGATCTAGAACCATCTGCTAGTTACATGGAAATGTTAAATCAATTTGACCATATTCTATCTCAGTTTAGTAAAACAAGACCTTTAATTAAATACAAATGTGACACATGGTTTCATAAAAATTGTCGGGCACAAAAAATAAATTAACTAAGTGGGTGAGATATGTTAACAAATTTCCCTCAAGAAATAATGAGAGGATGTTAAACTATCAAAGAAAACAATACAGAAAGCATGCAGTAATTGAAAATCTATATATCAACAAAAATTGTGGGATCAAATGTTACAGGCTACTGAGACAAACAGTGACAAAACATTTGGCAACTTGTAGCTAAAGGCACCAAGAATTATAGAAATCAGTATGATGCAAATATAATTCCCTCTCAATGGATAGAATATTACTCTAATATTTATTTTAAACCAAGCACAAATCATTATATTTCTTCTCTAATTAATGCAGAAGGAATTTGGTTTATAGTTAAGGAAGTATGAATGGCTATTAACAGCAGTAAATCAAATAAATCACCTGGACTGGACCAGATCCCAATAGATTTCTATAAAATCGATATTGATTAGATGGCCTTTTTCCTTGTGGATCTTTTTAACAAACTTATAATGTATGATTACACACCAGACCCATGGAAAGGAAGCCATATCATCACTATTTACAAAAAAGAGGATAAAAATGATCCTGCTAATTATAGCCTTATATCGATAATTCAGCAAAAATATATTTACAAGTTCTTCTGTACCAATTGCAGGATTGGGTTATTAACAACAACAAAATATGCCCCCTGCATGTGGGGTTTCAAAAGTATAATGGAACAGTACAACCAATTTTTTTTTTTATTTGCTCATACAATTGAAAAGTATTGTGGCATAAAGAAGCAACCATTGTTTTTGACTTTTATCGATTTCTCAGCATAGTCTGATTCACTATCAAGAGAAATCCTTTGGGAAACCTTAGAAAATATGGGACTAGATAAAAATCTTTTGAATTTGATTATGAGAATATATATGGATACCTGGATTAAGGTTAAATATAACACAGGAGGTGAATTTACAGAAAAAAATTAGTACAAATTCTGGTGTCAGACAAGTGTGTGTCCTTGCCCCCACTCTCTTCAATTTATATATTAGTGAGATATTGGTAGAATTAAATGATTTGTCTCACCATATGCCTAAAATACTTAATCAAACAGTTCCAGTACTAGCATATGCGGATGATTTGGTCCTTATCTCTACTTTTAGGCTTGGATTACAGAGAAGTCTTGTCAAGCTTGAGAAGCTCTGTAGACTGAAACGTTTGATCCCTAATATCCTAAAAATAAAGGTTGCGATACTTGGAACTAAGAGAAAATATCTTAACCCGTATCTTAATTTGCAGTCTTTATAATTGGTACAACAATATACATATTTAAACGTCATAATATCATTTTCATTGTAATGGAACAAACATGTTGATTGTGTAGCTGCTAAGATGAAACAAACCTCTGTTGCTATTTACTGATTTAATAGGCTGTATGGGGGAAAAACCATTGAACCCATGATTAAAGCTACAAATGCCAAACTGTTTACACAGGGGCTATATGCTGCAGAAACCTGTGGTCTCACTCAAATCCAGAAATTGGAGACTATAATAAATCTGACCTATAAAAGGACTTTAGGCCTTCCAAAATCAGCTCCTAATGTATTAGTAAAGGCAAATCTGGGACAAATTGCATTTCAAGCTAAAGTAAATACACAGATTATCAGTTTCTGGATTAGAACTACAGCAGCTCCAACAGGGTCCCTGTTATTGGACTGTATTATATTAAAGTTAATGATTCATAATGTTAGGAAATTAGGCTGGTTATCTACAGTATTTAATTTACTGAATAAATATGGCCTTTCACAGCTTAAATATTGGTCAGAACAATCAATAACAATCCATGAAAATTACAAAAATAAAGTTTCAGTGTTAATCAAAAATAAGTCTCAAGAATCTGACCTACAAAATATAAAAAAGCTTAAAGTATCATCATGGCTGTCAAAAAATATTCAGGAAAATTCTCTTAAAGAATATTTGAAAATTGTTGATGATCCAAAACTTAGGCAGGTGCTAACGCTGTACGTTTTGAACTTTTTTATAGTAATGTATTAGAGGCCTGATTTAATAAGGCACATAATATGTGTGATCATTGTCCATGTACTTTAAAAGAGACAGAGAATCTGCATCATGTTGTAATATGATTTCCATTTTATGAAAATCTGAGGAAGAAATATCTGGCTAAATATATTGCATCATATATTATTGCTTCTGTTTTCATGCTAGATTTACTTTTTAACTCTGAAACATACACATTTTATTAGACTTGGCCATATTTCTTTTTGCAGTAAAGAACAGTAGAGGTAGATCACAATTACAAATATAACAGTCTGAATCTGTTGGGAACTCATAGGATTCTATGCTCTGGATACATTGAGGACTGTAAAAATAGAAGTAATGGCCAGATTCCTCTTTATAATAAAGAACTGTGGGGTAGATCACAAATACAAGTATAATTGTCTGAATTTATAGGGGATTGATAGGATTCTATCCTCCGAATACATTGAGGACTATAAAAATACAATTTATTAGACTACAGATTTTCAGAATATATTTTTGAAAAATATTTTTTACAACTTAGGAGTGCAATCTGCTTTCATCAGAAAGGTAAAGTACTTCCTATTACTTTTTTTATGAAAAACTAGATGGCTTTTCTTTTACCTGTCTGAGGTTTGTCTGATGTATGCCTTCTTATTAAGACTTAGCTGATTATCTTTGAGTATAAATAGTAACTTTGATAAATGTTAAACTTACTATCAGTGGCTTAGTAACAAAGCGCAACCGAAGATAAAGCTTGTTGTTAGACAATTCATAAGACATATGCTAAAATGAAAATTTATTTTACATGGTACAGAAATATTATACTTGATAATTACATTAATTTAAAACTGGTAAAAAACATAAACTGTTTTATAGCGATTAAGATATTTCTATAATTGACTGCTAAATATTTTTACAAGTATATGTGTGGATTATGCAAACTGTATTTATGATATTAGAAATAATTCCCTCTTTTAATTTTTTGTATGATGTTTTGATGTGTGTAATGACATATAATGTTGAACAATAAACTAAATTACTGGAGAGGGAGAGCCAGTGTCTGTGTGTGTGTGTGTGTGTGTGTGTGTGTGAGCATGTCTCTCTCGCAGCAGGGATCCAGTAACTTTGGCATCACTTAAGTGTTGAAGGAAATAAACTCCTTGCACCAGTAATTATAAAAAATAATGGCTATGCAACAGTGTTATGTTTCTTTTTTTACACACCCTGGGTGTGTGATGACCTCATAAACCTCCTATCTTTGCTCTCAAGGTTTATGGGTCCTCACACACTTCGGGTGTGTAAAAAAAAGCCATAACACACAGTTGCATAGCCGTTTTCCTCTATATTAATAACATTTACATGAACACTTTTTAGTTAGTTTTTCAAAGCTGATTTAAAATAGTAGCAGATTCAGTGACATGGAATAAAGTTAATCATGAATTCCATTCTTTTAATGCATAGTGAATGAAAAAGCACTGTATTTGATTTGTCTAAGTTGGGGGGGGTTCTAAACATAGTTTATGTAGCAGACCTACAGTATTAATAAAATAAACTTGCTGAATGAATAATGAGTTCTTAAATGAGAAGAAAACAGCCTTTAAATAATCTACAGAAGGAAACAAGGTTATGATAATTGCATTTACTTTTAAAGTAAAACCACCCTACTTTTGAATAAAGTAGACAATGCTGTATTAACCAAGAACAAGAAATAACAAATCCACATACAGTGCAGTATTATATTCTGTTCTTACACTGTTATGGGAAGTTTCACTGACAGAAACATAGACTGGCAGTCTATAATCAGTTACTGATAGTAGTAAGGAGTGAGCCAGAGTTTTTTGTAATTAGTAGGTAAACACCCTCTGAATCTATATAATTGTTAAGATGAATTTATACAGTTCTATGTAATGTATCAATTGGATATTTGTAGATCAAGAGATTGTCCAGGTAAAAACATACAGTACAAGTCACATTAAACTGTTCCTCCATTGAGTTGCTATAGCATTTCTGGCTGAGCTACATAAGTGTTGTTGGATCCAGCACAATGCCTTGCACAAACTGTTTCTTAAGAGTTAAAATGCAGCTTTCATTGCACTGTGACTGGACTGCAGATTCATTCCAACTGAGTTTCAAAAACATTTTGCAAAAATTGCTCTACAGCTGGTTAAGCATTCAAAAATAATGCATTATAAGTTACCAATGCATTACCAACTCAAAAAACAAATTCTAAACCCACTAATTGATGGAACACTTTAATGTGACTTGTACTGTACATATATAAAATATTCAATCACTTCAGTGCCACAACCAATTGTACCTTTGATAGAAGTTGAATAAAATAAGGCAATAGTCTTTGCTCTTGCTCCAAAAACATAATTTTTGATAGTCACATTTAATAATGAACCATTTCCAATGAACCAGTCTTGTACCACATCAAAGTATCTTTACAGTGTAGAAAGCAGCAAATTAAATTCAGAACAAGTCACATACAAAACAACATCATCTGCATAAAGAATAACCCTAGAACCAAGAACAACAGAAGCTACAGCATTTAAAAAAAATAACTAATGCAGGGCCCAAAATAGAGCCCTGCTTTACACAAATATTAACCATTGACAAAGATGACATAATCCCATTTAACAAAACATTCTGATATCTATTGTTCAAATAACTTTTAAACCAAAAATTAGTACCTTCAGAGAATCCTATTCCCCTGAGTTTAGTCAGCAGGAGACCATGATTAATCATGTCAAAGGCCATTGACTGGTCAAAAATATGGCACCTGCCATCTCCTCATTGTCCAAGAGCCCCTGGAGGGATCTAGTCAACTCAACGAAAGTTGAAAGTGTGTTGTGTTAATCATAAATGCTTGCTGGCAAGAAGTTTGATCAATCATGTGATGCAGAGTTTGCATTACTCTGTTATTGGCACTGCCTTGTCACACAAAGTGCATGACACAGCATTGCTTATTTTAAGAGAACGTATATTAGGGTAACAATAATCCTGCATCAGATAATTGTTAAAAAAATTGAGGAGCACCACACCACCAATTTGTCAAGGCCAAGGCCCAGAGACACTGAACCCCAAATTATCATATCCCAAATTTGAACACCTTGTTTTTTTAACACTTGTAGAGGAAAGCATTAAGCTTTTTTCAATATGTATTCATTTCGAACAATTGTGTTAACCATTTAGGATTCAACTTTAGGCAGCAAAAGTAGGGACATGTGGTGTTAGGGTTTCCAACCCTAACTCCTCAACCCCCAAAGAGCAAAAGAACAAGACCACACATGCAACTACAGATGGCCATCATCTAGTAAGTCAAACAACATGTAACTATTTCCAGATGATACAAAATATATTCATCAACATGGTCCAGTACTTCTACTGCCACAGACACAGATGCACACATCACATAGACACCAACGTCTGGCTCCAGATAGAAATATATAATACTGGTATAATGACATTTACCTTCTGCAGCAATTGATGCACTTACACACGTCAACACACACATTCACCTGTAGCTGCAGACACAAATCGAGACTCATATCACAACACTATTTCTGCATGTAGGACCAGTGCTACTGCACCAAGACATAGTCCTTGTTTCCTAATCTACATGAGTATTTTCATGTGCAGAAGTGCAGGGCCCTATGTGACCTGCATTTTTGCAGCCAGGTATACAAATCTATAATACCCAATTAATAGAGTACTTCAGTCTTCAAAAAGCACAAGTTCCTTTGTAGCCTGCAATTCTCTAGTGCATATATATTTGTGTTTCTTTAAGTTGAAACTTAACTAATGACTTAACCCAGTTTTTGCAATGAATATATAGGCTGATAAAAGCAGTTTGAGGGAAATCCTATCTATCTATCTATCTATCTATCTATCTATCTATCTATCTAGCTCTCTATCTATCTTTCTATCTATTATATATATTCTTTGCAAAAACAATAAAAAAAAACTCAGTAATGTACCAGTTAGGATTAAAAACAACAAAAGTAAGGGAATGTGGTGTTTGAGTTTACAATCCTAACTCCCTCCCCTCCCATAAGAGAAGCCAATGGGACAAGACAACACAAGCAACCACAAACAGCCATCATCAGGTAAGACAAACAACATACAACTCTTTCAGATGACACAACAGACATCCATCATCATGGTCCAGTGCTTCTGTAGCCATGGATACACATGTACAATTCAACACATACACACCAACTTAAGGCTGCAGTTATTTTATCCAATATGTGGCAATGTCTCTGCATTGTATTTACATGCAGTAATTTTTTTAATGCTTAAAACTTTTAATTTGAATGTGATCTTGATTGTATTATATGTATTAGGATTCTAACTGAATGGCAATGGACAAATGTTTGTTTTATTTTAATTTTTGCATGCATTGATGATTATATACTAATATCATTAATATGACAGGGAAGGACACAATAGTAGTGCAGCATGGAATATTGGTATTTATATTTCTGCAAAGGCATCAGTATTTCATGTAGATGTTCTTTTGTGTTGGGTAAAAACTGTATACATAATATATTTATGACTATATAGTAATCTGAATTGTGACAAATCATACGAAATGATAGTGTGTTTAGAAACACCTATGAGTAAATTTACTACATTTGGGATCCAATTTTCTTGTAAATATCTGAATCTGTTTTTTTCTTTCTTTTTTTACATGAGAGCATACTGCTTTGGAGAGATCTGGCTAAATAGATTGAATGAAATGCTATTAGAGGGATTGCAAAGGTAACTGTCATGGCTGTAACATGATTTGCATCATGATTTCATGCAAATATACTAAATTGTATTTTATATTTTTAACACTTTTTACATTAAATCATGAGCACATGATAGTGGCAATACAATGGAAATGCCACAATAAATATATATTTCCTTGTTATGAAGTACACAATATAAACATTACTGTTCTGGGATCATAGTTCCATGCAGATGTCAGATTTTTTTTTTATTGCTTTCACCATGGAATGATGACTGTAAGCTAATGTGAATAATAGAAAATGAAAGAAAATGATAGTAGTGCATTTTCAAATGCAGCTTATTAACATAGGTATACTGGGATTAGATTTTCATGCAGAAGTAGAAAAGTTGTCTAGGTAGAAAATTGAAACTTAATCATGATTGCATGACAATGCCAGTAGTACCAAATCATAACCAATCTTCAGACTGTGCTTCAAATGTGTATTACTGTTACTAATATCACTGTCTTAGGATCACAATCACATAGAAATGTTAATTATTATTTTATTTTTTTTAATTATTTGCATGCAGTCACCACAGCACCATGATTATGTATTTCGTTTGCATTGCATTTTGCTGCTGTGAGATGGCAGCTAAAAAAGCAATTTAAGACCGATTGAAGTTGTGTTCTGCTTGAAATTCTTCCTCCTGCAGGGGTAAGTGCCTTCCTTTCCTAATCTAGTGGTTTAAGAAAAATTATTAGCCAAAAATTGCCAATTGAATTAGTGTCAATTTTTGCAGTATTCCTGCAGAAGGTGGAAAAACAGGTACTAAAAAATAAAAAATAATCAAGTAAATCAGCAAAGTAAGTCATCTGATACATGTAAAACATGGATGACTGTTTTGTATATATGGTATAAAGAATACATAACTATTTATAAGTATGTACAGGGTGTACATGGAAAACTCCTCACTTGACTCCTTAATTAAGGCAATCATGTGAAAAAGCAGGAACAGTGCATGGCCAGCAACTAGATAAAACATTGATATGTTAATCAATTTTTCATTCTAAGATATTTCTTTACAATTTGTAACATTTTTTGCATAACAGAGTTAAATGCAACAGATGGTATTAAACCACTGTCACCTTTTTGTTTGTGTACATAAATGTGTGCACTCAAATTAAAGAATAACTATGTACACTCTCATACACCAATACAAACTTTATTACATTTCATCATAAGTTGTTTACTTTACAGTAATGCAACATATATACAGATAAGCAGGTCTTCAGCATTAATTACATATTTACATCTGAGTCATGCTTTGATAGGAGATGACAAACCATACATGTATGGCACAGTTTCTGTGCTGTTACATTGCAAACTTATGTACTGATGTGTCTGGACCGTTGTCCATATTTTGAGGAGAGGAGAAAAAGATCTGAATGTGACAGATTTAGTCATAAAAACTGATTATGCACACAGTCTGGCACCGTAATAACAGCCCACTCAAACCAGGGGCATAGCTACAAGGGTACACGGGGTGCAGTCACACCCAGGCCCATGGGGTTTGAGGGGCCCAAATCATAATTTTGATATTTATTCAAAACCAGGGGGCCCTATAACATACCCTTGCACCCAGGCCCTCTGGGAATTTGCTACGCTACTGACTCAAACTGAAACTATATTGGTACAATAATCACAAATATCCAGCCATGACATGTAGAAACAAAATTTTACAAAAATAAGTATTTGTGATTCATTGGGTGATGAAATCTGAACAAATATTAGATCACCAAAGTGCATGTGATTTCCACCTCTTTTAGACTACAAAATTGAGAGGCATATTAATAGTAACTATTCTTCTACAGCTCCACACAAACCGGTGTATACTGTATATGCATATACTGCATGTTTCTACCATGGTTTGTGAGGTAGGGTCATGAAAGCCACATGTTGAAAATGTGGCTTTAAACATCTTTAAAAATTGTAGTGTTATGAGCAAAACCTGTCATTCTTTTAATATAAAAAAATTATCTTCTTTTATGAGCCTATATTTATCTTTCATGAGCCAGCAGTCTTGCTTTGTGAGGCTCATTAAAATGGAAACTCAGGTGATGAAAGAAGGCAGAGCTTAGTTTTCCATACTTCTCTAATGAGCAAAGGTTCCTGTGTTGCGACTCTCACAAAAGAAGATTTTAGCCACATGAAACAAGAATCTCAGCTCATGAAAGAAGATAGTGGGACTTCATTTTTTTTCATGGTTCACTTGTGAGGCAAGCTCCTTGTTTCTTAACTCATGAAATATCTCAAGAAAAGGAATCTCAGCTCATGAAACAAGATGGTGGGATTTAGTTGTTTTTATTTTTTGTTATTGTTTTGTGAATTGAGCTCCTTCTTTCATGAATCATGAAATAACTCACAAAACAAGGAGTTCAGCTTAAAAAATAAGGTGGCGGGACTTTGTTTTTTTTTTTTTTCTTATTTCATGAGCAGGGTTGTTGTTTCCTGAGTCATGAAAAATCTTAGAGCACAAGAAGGTCATCTCAAGAAACAAGATGGTGGACTTAGTTTTTTTTTAATCTTTTTTCATAAGCTGACAGTCTTCTTTCATGACTCACAAATGAAGTCACAAAACAAGGAGGCTGGCTCATGAAATAAGAATGTAAAAGAAAACCTAAGTCCCACCATCTTGTTTTGTGAACCAGCCTTCTTGTGTCACAAGTTGTTTTGTAATTCATTAAACAACAGTCTAGTTCATGAAACATGAATTAAAAAAAAACAACTAAGTTCCACCATCTTGTTTCCTAAGCCAGCCTCCTTGTTTCATGAGTTATTTCATGACGTATGAAAAAAGGAGCTTGCCTCACGAAACAGTAACAAATAAAAACTGTGTCCCACCATCTTCTTTCATGAGCTGAGATTCCTTTTTCAAAAGGCTGAAATCTTTTGTGAGTCTCACAAAGCAAGACATTTTTCTCATGAAACAAGCCTTGCTAAGAATTTCTGGTATGTCCCAAAACCATATTTTGGGATCCTTTTTTGAGAACCATTGTCCATAATTGATCTAAATGGTTCATGTTTAGCTAGATTCATGTCTTTTGTTTTTTGCAAGGCATCACTTTTCTGGGTTTTCAATTTTCTTAATGGAAACAAGATGCCCACCATACAATAAAAGATTATTTTTCTCATGAAAGAAGAATATTGGCTCACGAAAGGAGAATCTTTTATTGTGAATTGGAAATTATTCTTCTGTATCAAATATGTAAATAAAACACCTTACTGAACCTGCTCAGAACCAATATTTGAAATCCTTATAACTTGGGAACCAATTAATATTTGCTCAGCAAATCAAGGAAAGACACCATTCTAGGTCAAACCCTTTCTACCCTGAAAATATGAGAACAAAATGTCAAATTGGCTTGGCTGTATGTGAGAGTGAAAAAAACAGAAAAAAAAAATATTTTTGATTTTTTGCACTATTCAGATCTCAGAATCTGGGTATATGACCAGCACAAAACTTGTTAAATCAAGAGACCTTACCCACCCCAGGCAGCACATGCAAAATTCTGTGTAATTCTGTTGAACGGGGCAAAGCTATTAAGGTGCAAAGTTAAGGGTTTAACATTAAATACCTACTCAACCCTAACTATGGGGCAGTACAGCACCCCTATAATACATATTGATATTAATTGCAAAAAACTGTGTTAATGCACCAGTTAAGTTTTAGCTTAACACCACAGAATTAGGGAAATGTGGCATTAGGGTTTCAACCCTAACTCCCTCCACCCACCAAGCAGCAAAATGACAAGACCACACATGCAACAACAGACAGCCTTCACCTGGTAAGACAGACAACATACAACTTTTTCTGACTGAGACAAATGCAGAAGCACTGATGTGCTACTGCTGTGGGATGGTATCTGCTTCTTATGCAGCCACACATGTGTGTGTATGTCATACAGTGTGAATGAGTATGTGTGTCTTGAGAAATTGTGCATCTCCAGACAGATGGCCTCATGAGACCTGCTCCTATGCAGCCAGATGTACTCATGCATTCTGTGCAAGGTACCATGCTAACTAGCATGATCCACCAATGCATAATTTTCTATATGCAGCTGCATAACTGAAAAACTGCTACTCCATTGAAAAATTTATAGATCAGCTACTGAAACCATGATATCCACATTTCAAGGGCCTGCTCTATTGGAGTCCCGAAGTCATTTGTCTTACACCTGTGATTGAAGAGTTCAGCAGACAGAACTACTGTTGCAATTTTTTTATCGTGAATTTTGTGGCACCTGCACATCTGCAGCCAGAGGCTGGCATGTATGTCTTACACCTGTGGCTGCAGAAGTGCAGACCCATCAAGTGTTCATATATCTTACAATGTGCATTAGTACCTGAGGCTACAGAAGTGCTGGCCCTGCTGGCGCTTGTGCTTCTGCTGACAAAATAATTCTTATAATTTGAGTATTAAGGATTTATATCTCTGGCTGCAGGGTCCTATAGAAGCAGTGTTGTGATTTGAGTATTGTGGATTTCTATCTATAGCAACAAGTGAGTGTGTATGTCATACAGTGTGCATGCTGCTGGTACAAATCGATGAAGGTAGCATTTCAGTGCTACTGCATTTGTGTAATCTGGAAACAGTTGTGTGATATTTGTCTTACATGATGATGGCAGTTAGTCATTGCTTATGTGGTCTTGTCCTTTTGCTGCCTGATGGTTGGGGTTGGGGAGGTAGGGTTGGAAAACCTAAAGCCAGATTTCCCTACTTTTATGGTGCTAACTTGAACACTAACTAGTGCATTGACAAAGTACTTTTCATTGAATTTCCTTTCTGAGAAACGTTATAAATTTAAACTACAACAGTACTTCTACCTGCAGAAATAAGGACCATCAATTCTGCAACTACAGATACACATTCACAGTGCAAGGAATATAGCTGCTTCTGTAGCTGCAGATAGAAACATTAAGTATTCTTCATAATGACACTCCCAAACCACAGTCACCAATCTTTCATTATTTACAGTTCTCAGGTCACCTACAACAGTTTGTATTATTTATCTGAACATTTGTTTTCTCATAAGTTAGTTAGCAATCTTAATCAGTCTGTTATGTAGAGATTGTTATAATTATCCATACCACATAATATCAAATTAAATTTTAAACAAGCATTTGTCAATTCTGAATGTTTGCTTGCTTATATTTGCTGTTTAGTTGTTAGGCATAGATATCATTGAGGCAACAATTAAGAAATTAATTAAAGCAAGAGTTATTATAGTGCAGTTGTCATGATTTGAAAAGGAAAAGGATCTCTGCATCCTCAAAATGGCACTTAACACATGGCTCGACCCCATACTTCTCCAAGGAGAAACCAAGGCTCTGTGGAGAAGTGAAGAGATCGAGGTAAAGTGGGGTCTGACCAGTTGTGGAGGGTGTGGTGTGCAGGGGGCATAAATCCTTTAGAAAAATAATATCTGAATATAATTATAAATACAGTACAAAATTAAAAATAAACATTTTTTTCTTATCTGTATGTTGGTCTGTGTTTCTGACTCCATTCTATGTGTTCCTCTGATGGCTATAAATAATCCACTTGTATTCTTTCTTGTGCGTAGAGTATAGTATCTTGGATTAATATCATCCCAGAGCTCCCTTCCTGCTCCAATAATTATGCATATCCCCAGTCCCTACTACAGTGGGTTAAGTTATTTACAAACTGTGGGGTTGGTTGGGAAATAATGCATAGGTAATTAATGCTTGGTCAAGTGATGTGGTAAGATGAATTAAATTTCACAGATCGCTCACTTTCTTAAATCCCACTTTACAAAATAAATACATATTTTTAGACAGGTGTTTATACAGGTATTTATCCTTCTTCACTGACTTGCCTCCATCTTGTCTGCCCCCACCCTTAGTCCAGCACCCACCATTTCCAGATATTTAACCAATTCTTCCCAGCTTGTCCTCCACATGGAAGGGCCTTTGGAGTTTCCCTTCCTTCTCTGCAGATTTGATGGAAGATGGTGTTGTTATCAATGGTGAGGGATGCAGATCTTCATCCTGCTGGTAGGGTCCCCCCCATTTTTATCCTAGGTCAATTACCTCGGCAGCATGCTAACATTTGTGGAGGGGGTGTGTCCCTTGGATAAAAACATCACTTCCATTCTAGGAAAGGAAGATCCAAGGCCCGCCAGCCAGAGCTGCTGCGGCAATATAGGATGCTGCTTCCTTTTTCCTAGCCAGAACACACAGACAGTGGCATTGTGCTTTCCCCAGGCTGGCCACTGGCACCTGAGGACTGTACCCTTTATGATGTCAAAAAGAGTTGGAAAGCATTTCCTTGTGAACTTGTAAACTTTTTGGCGTAATGAGATTAATCAATGCTATTTATTTCTTTAAAAACGTTGGCACCATCATAGCTCTACTCTGAAACCCACTTTTTTGAGTTCAACTCTGCCTATAGGTAATCTTAAACTGTTCTCTGAAATCTACTTTATTGAGTTCAGCTATGGCCCCCAGGTAATCTTAAACAGTACTCTGAAATCTGGAATTTCAGCTGTGCCCTGAGTCAGCCAATAACCTTAAAAAACATTAGTGGAGTGTTTCCACAGTTCATGCTTCACAACACTGCTACATTGGTGAGAAAAAAAACTCTATTTTGGTGTTGTTGCTGCACAGATCTAGAAGGTAAAGTTCTGTGTTGCTACCTGAATCAGCATGTAATGACACTGGGGCCAAATCCAGGATGGGCTACACAGTGTAAGGCAAGATACGCTAAACGCTATGGTGTGTCCCGTGACTTACACCACGCATTATGTCTGGTGGTATTCCAGGTGGTGACTTGCACTATGGGAGATGTAGGCTGTGACATCCACGGGTTATGCCATCCACTACACTGCAGCCTGCAATACCTGGTGCAAGTGCGGGTTATGACAGTAACTTCGCCCAATTCTGGAAGGGCGGCTGTTGTAACCTGTAATTGCCATTCTGGAAGGGTCACTGGTGGAGCTAAACTCCAACAGCCTGGAGCTGCTTTAAGTAGCAGCCTACGGTGCTATCCTACAGCTGTCCACCCCATGGCACCACAACACCAGCTCAGCTGTGATCATCTTTCCCCCCCAGGCATACCCCAGCCCCCAGCCCCCAAATGTCAGGGACCCCATGGGTCCATGTCAGGTGATCTCCCAGACATATGTGCCTTCTGTCCTGCCCTCCCCATGCCCCCTGGTATGTGCTGAGGTGGCCTGGTCCGGGGGGCTTTGGGGGGCCAACTGTCACCAGCCATCAGTTGTGACATGCAGGTTGAATACACCAGGCATGTGGCAGTAGCCTACACTTGGCATATCCCACATGTCACAAGTACCAGGACCCTGCCGCTCCTGGAATGCAGTGTATGGTCCCTGGGGTAGGGCTGAATGGCATAATCCATAACTGCATGTAAGTTACATCATTCATCCTGGATTTGACCCCATTGTCCCCGATCACCTGGCTAAAGGTATTCTTTTGTCTGCAGAACTCCAGAATGAGAGAAGCACCTCCAGCCTTCTCTGCTTGCTACATTAGCAGTTCCAATTGGCAGGTTTAAGATAGGCTCATTCTTGATTGGCATGTTCAGGAAAAGGCTACTGTCAATCAAAACTAGAACCCAAAAAGTTGGCACAGCATTAGAATGTGTGTGTGTGTGTGGGGGGGAGAGTACTTTTCACAAGGTGGTGTTACTCCAGAAAAAAATTTCTTTTGACATTGTTTTTTAATTTTATTCATGGTGTAAATGTGCTGACCCAGCTGCAGGATCTTTCTTTACCTGTGTGAGACCTTTTCTTCTTCTTCTTCATTCTGAGTGCTGATGAACAGAGATATGGAGCCCCTCTCCACCACCGTTTAGTCAAACAATATACTTTAGAATTCAATATACAGTAAGTCAATGATCCTAAAATTTGAAACATTCTCACACACACATACTTTCATTAATGAAACACCTTAGCTGGCTTTTAGTTTCAATGTTTAGAGTCACAGTGTTTATGATACATTGTGATAAGCCTCTGCAGCACATCAATGTAGCCAGCCTTAGAGAGAGCTATTTACATAAGCACTCACAAATGCATACTCGATTGGGTCACTCATACAAACACTGGCTCTAAGTTTAGCACCCACACATCTGCCAACAACACCCACATACCCAGCACTACAACATAAGAAACCCTACCCCCAAAAAAGGCACTTGTAGGTACACACACATACACACACACACACACACACACTTCTCCCAAACACAACAGCCCACAGATCCCAATTTTACATTTTTACTCAGCACTGTAAAGCATCCAGTCGACCACACATATGCAACAAAAACAGAGAAAGGGGTAGAAAATTAAACTCTCCTGATGCCCCATTCCTAGCCCCAACAGTTGGGACTGCTGAACCCTGCTGATCCATAGCTCCTGCACTACAGTCATGGCTACCACCCCCCTGCCCCTCCCCCCAGAGCCAGGGCTACTGTACACAAAGTTGGGTGGGGGGAGATGACACTGAAAATGGAGCTACATATGCATTATTTTCTGTTTCTTGCCATCTTAGCCTTGATTGCAAGCATTAATAATATCAGAGTGAGAAATCACTATATTACACAACACTGTAAAATTCCAATTATGTTACTGTCTGCCATAGTATACCATAGTATACCCTATGGTACTGTTATCTATACTAGTGGTTCTTAGCTGTAGTATTAATGTTCTGTGTACATTTTTTATGCTAGTTGTGAATGTTTGTATGATGTAATTGTGCTGTATTGTGACATGTTCCTGTAACTATATTAGTTGGTCTCGTTAGTGCAATTGTCATACCTATATGGTTTCCTGTGTCAACTATTGCACTGTCATTGTACTGCACTTACTGGTTCGCCACTGAAAAAGGGACTGTCTTGTCTCAGTGGGCCTACCCATTTACCAAAATTCAGTAAATACTGTAAATAAAATCAGATCTCAGCCAATCTTAATATACCTACTCATTGCAAGCATGGCACAGGGTATCCCCAATCTGGTCTCAGGAGCCAATGTGATTTGTATATGTAATGTATATTTGTCATTATTAATTGCAAGTGGGCATGCAGAATCAGGTAAAGAAAAGTGGATTTAGTAAAACAGAGTTAACCAGTCTTTTCACAAAAACAAGATAGATAGATAGATAGATAGATAGATAGACAGACAGACAGACAGACAGGTAGATAGATAGATAGATAGATAGATAGATAGATAGATAGATAGATAGATAGATAGATAGATAGATAGATAGATAGATAGAGACCAGAGGGAGGGAGGGAGAAAAAGACAGGTTGATATTGCTAGTTCATTGCTGGCACTGCTGCCGGCACCATGACTCCAGCTGAGGCTTCACATTTCAAGAAAGTCCCACTGTTCTCATACTGAGAACACAGGTGAATGGCTCCTCTCACTATTATTGTAGGTGTTGTTCCATTTAGTTAGGTTGCACACACTTGCCTGAAAGAAAGGGGTGAGTCCATAGGAGAGGTTAGGGAGCAGGACTCCCTTGGCAATTGTGACCCTTGCTGTGGGATTCAGGGTAGAGTTAACCCTATAGGGGAGTCCAAGCTTGATTTTTCCAGACTTACAGGTGTAAGAGATGTACTGTGAGAAATCCAAGGCTGGATCAATGGTACAGGTAATGCCTAAGTATTTGAAGGAGTCATCCACAAAGACATAGGAGCTATCTAAGCAAAGTATGTCTAGACCAGTGGAGCAAGCCTGTAGTTCATGAGTGGATCCAAAGAGCATGGTTTGAGTTTTGTTAGAGTTCAGGATGAGACAATTTTGGATGAGCCAGTTCTGAACTCTATCAGAGTTAGCATTGAACCTAGGATTGATCTCTCTCAGGCACTTGGAACTTGAGTAGTGCACCATATCTTATGCATTAAGTGGGGTGTTACAGTGAGAAGGGGTATTGGGGATATAATTAATGAAGATGGAAAATAGTAATGACCACATGATGGAACCTTGGGGAATTCTGACATTAACAGTATTTAGGGTAGGGTTCTCTTTGCTAAACTTAAATTTTTGCCGGTTGCTAAGGGAACTTGAGAACCAACTAATGGCAGTGGGGGAAACTCCGAGGGTTGATACTTTCTGTTTTAGCAAAGTGTGGCTAACCATGTCAAATACTTCTGTAAGGTTGATGAAAATGGCCCTGGTTAGCATTCCCTTGTCTATCTCAGTTTTCTTATAATTAGTGAATTGGGCAAGGGTGGTGGAAGTACTGTGAGCCTGCCTGAATCCATGTAGAGTACGGGATAGCAGGTTATGTTTATGGAGGTGGTCTATGGCCCGAGAGGCAAAGAGTTTTTCAAGCAGTTTGCTAAGGAATTGTCAGACTTTCCTGTTAATGTAGGTTGTCCAGAACCCCAATGATCTTTGTTACCCTACATTGAATTACCTCTATTTGTTTGATATCCTTTTTAAGTAATAGGGCAAGAATAAAGAAGCAATGACTTACAGTTGATCTTATTAAGTTCATGTTGTGTTGCTACTCCTTTTCTGCCTATCTACACTTCTGCTTGTACTGTTGAAAACTGGATTTTTGACCTAGTGCAGTCCGAGAGAGGATCCTTACATTGCTGCCTTGTGTTGGGCTTTGAATTGGATGGTCCCGTTGTGCTGGATGTGGGTCCGGACTGTTGGTGGTGGTTGACCTGTCCCTGTGGGGTAACTGGTGAATAGGGTTCGGGGCCGCTCTGTGAACTGAGCCGTGGTTCTGTCGAGTAATCGACGGGGTGGGTTGTCGGCTTGCTTAGGTTCTCTGTAAGGCTGGCTGGTGGGCTAGCATTGGTGGAGAACTGAGGAAGTGGCTGCAGATCTTTTCTGGCTACAGTGCTTTTTTTGGGATTTTTGGGGACCCAATAATTCTTCGTTCTTCCTGGCATATAGTGTGAGTGAGGATTCCCCATTTCAAGACCTTCTGCCTGCACCTGGTCAGACTTTTTATTTCTCACTATTTACTGTTAACAGTTTGGCAGTGAGAGTGCCTATGTTTTATTATCAGTTCCCCAGGAAGTGAGAGGTCTAGGGGCAGAAATCATATATGATTTTTAACTATTTTTAGTTGACAGACAGTGGGAGGGTCTGTGCCTTTTCTTCAGCTTCCTAAGGCTGTGAGAGGGCTCTGAGGAGCTGAAGATATTTATTATATATGCTTGACTTTCTCTGAAGTATAAGTATGATACTTTATAACTGAGCTGCTCAAATGACGCCCTATAGTGCTTCAGGGAACCCCTGGATGCATGTATTTATTTTAAAGAAAAATAGTTTTGAAGCTGCCTGTACCTAGGAAGTGCTGGACTATTGGGACTTATAAATGATTAATGTTCTATTTTTTCCCCTTTATATAAGTGTTAAGTGTTTGATCTTATCTATTTTGTTTTTTCTTTTTCTTAAATGTGTAATGGTACTTGGATGTTTTGACCCCCCCCTCCCCCCGTGAGAGAGAGTGGAGGAGTGTATTATTATTTTTTGGCTACGTGAGATTGATAGGGCTGTTTTGTTTATTATTTTGTTTTATTTATTTATTTTATTTTATTATTTTTATTCTTCTTTAGTTTACTTTGTTTATTTATAATGTGTTGGGGAAGTTTAGTGACGGTTGGGCATTATTCCCCCACCAGGCTCAGGGAATGATATCCCTTTGAATGTCCCCCATTGCCATCTGACACCTATTTTAGGTGTCATGCTTTGGGCATTCTTAGGAAGCATAAGAAAAGGTGGAGGGCTGGGCCTGTTGGGGCACAGGAAGGGGAAGGGCAGATTGGGGTTGTGGGGTCCAGGAGATGCCCTGGGGTGAAATGGGGTCAGGATAGAGGTCATTCTTGTCTTGTCCCCATTCCCAAGGGTTCTGATCTTAATGGGCAGGTGCCGAGGTCTTCCCCGACAGCTCATCCCACCTTGGTGGTGTTATGCAATGCCAGATCTATTAAAAACAAGACAGCTATTATAGCTGATCTTGTTGGGTCAACTGATCTGGCTTGCATCACTGAGACCTGGCTGGATGAAAATCCAGGCCCTATACTAGCCTCGGCAACTCCAGCAGGGTTCTCAGTGATACACTGTCCAAGGTTGGATCGTAGGGGTGGGGGAGTGGCCATTATGTTTAAGACTGAGCTGGGCCTTGTGGATGTGCCATTGGGAAGTACCAGATCCTTTGAATATATCCTGGGAGAGGGTGTAGGCTGCCGGATTCTCCTTGTCTACCGTCCACCAGGAGACGGTGGAGAATTCTTGCAGGAGATAGCAGACTTCATCGTTGACATGGTGTTGAGGTCCCCCAGATTGATAGTTCTGGGAGACTTCAATGCTTGGGTCAATGATGAACTTTCGCCCTTTGGTCAAAATCTCCTCCAGCTGATGATGACGCTGGGTCTAACACAGGTGGTTACCTCCTCGACCCATGTAGGGGGTCATTCACTGGACCTGATCTTTCTTTTGGGCATGGAGATTGCTGACTTGGGGGTGGAACCAGTCAGTTGGTCTGACCATCACACCGTAAATTTCAGTTTCAGGGCTCCCCCTAATAAGTCTGCCCCTACGAAGATGGTTCAGTACCACCCTTTAAGGGGCATTAACCCCAGTGACCTAAGGGCGGTGCTGGATCTATCGGGCTTGTTGGATGAATGCATGAGTCCAGACGATCTCGTACTAGCCTATAATAAGGCTGTTGGAGATGCTCTGGAAAAGATTGCTCCTGTTCGTGTTTGGCCTCTCACCCTTCGCCCAAGGTGTCCTTGGTTTGATGGCTCCTTGAAGGAGTTGAGGTAAGTTGGCTGAAGGATGGAGAGAGTCTGGTGGAAGTCCAGCCTTGATGCTGACAGGCTTAGGTTGATGGCACATTATGATGACTATCAATCAGAAATCACCCGTAAGAAGGCAGAATTCCTGTCCGGGGAGATTTATGCTACACAGAACTGACTGGCTCAGCTTTTCAGGACCGTTGACAGACTGTGCAATCCAGTCTGTCTCCAACCCAGAGAAGCTTTTTCTCAGCTTAGATGCGAGGAGTTCGCCCGTTTTTTTTGCAGATAAGGTTGCCAGCATCAGGTCTGGCATTGGTCTGACCTACCCTATGAGGGATTGCAGTAATCGACAGGAGGTGGCATGTAATCGGTCTGTCTGGTCAGATTTTCACCGGCTGGAGTTCACTGACATTGTGAAGATCATCCAACATTGCGACCAACCAGCTGTAGTTTGGATCCGGGTCCTACACCTTTTTTAATGGGATGTGTAGAAGTTATCTACCCGGTCCTTGCTGTCATTGCCTGGAAGTCTTTGGAGAGGGTTTTCTTTCCTGACCCCCTCAAGGAGGCCGTTGTTCGACCAATCCTTAAAAAATCCTCCTTGGATCCAGATTGTCTAGCTAACTACCGGCCTATCTCTAACCTGCCATTTGTTGATAAGGTTATTGAAAAGGTGGTTGCATTGCAATTGGATGATTGTCTTACAACTCACAATGTCTATGACACTCTCCAGTCTGGTTTTAGGAAGAAGCATAGCATGGAGACTGCCCTTGTCTGGGTATTGAATGACATCCTAATGGCTAGAGATCTAAAGGCATATACCATTCTGGTCCTTCTTGATCTCTCTGTTGCATTTGACACTGTGGACCATGGTGTGCTATTGGAGCACCTGTGCTTCTTTTGTCGGCTGTCTGGTACAGCCCTCAAATGGTTCCATTCTTACCTCATGGACAGGTTTCAGAGAGTTGCCACTGGAATTTATTCCTCTGGCACTCACTCCCTGCCTTGTGGGGTACCACAGGGTTCCATTGTAGCCCCCATGTTGTTTGCAGTGTATATGCTGCCATTGGGAGATATCATCAGGCGATACAGTCTGGGATTCCACTGCTATGCAGATGATACTCAGCTATACCTGTCCTTTTTGCCCAGACAAGATGATGTACTCTCCGTGCTAAATAATTGCCTTGCTGAGATCAGACTTTGGATGAGTTCCAGTTGGCTGAGACTGAATCTGGATAAGACTGAGGTATTGGTAGTGGATCCAGGTCATCCGGGGGGTGGGCTTGGTAGCTGGAAAACCATCAGGTTTATTACTTGGTGGTGTGCCGCTCTCTACCTCTGGTCAGGTCCGTAACATGGGTGTTATTTTTTATGATGGTTCGACCCTAAAAGCTCAGGTGTCAGCTGTCGTCAAATCCTCTTTTAACCATCTGTGGAATATCACCTGGATGAAACACCTGGTCCCTCCGGGTGATCTTCTAACATTGGTCCATGCCTTTGTCACTTCCCATCTTGATTACTGCAATTCCCTCTACCTAGGGCTACCTCGGGTTGATATCCACTACCTGCAGCTGGTGCAGAATGTGGCCGCCAGGCTTTTGACTGGGACTTCTAGAACCAGTCAAATTACACTTGTGCTCCGCAAACTGCACTGGCTGCCTGTTTGGTGGTGGATCACCTTTAAGGTTGATTTACTAACCTTTAAAGCCCTACATGACCAGGGATCCAGTTACCTGAAAGATCTCCTGATACCCTACTGCCCCCTCCATCCTCTCCTTTCCATCAATGAGGGATTACTGGAGATTCCCAGGGTTCGATTAAAGACATCTGGATCTCGTGCTTTTTGTTTTTCAGTGCCAACCCTGTGAAATTCTTTACCTCGTTGGTTGAGAGAATGCCCAACTGTCGATAGATTTAAAATAGAGTTATAGACATATTTATTTGGCTTAGCCTTTCCTAGCTGCGGATGATAGTTTTAATGTCTGTTCTTAAATTGTATTTTTATGTATGGTTTTAATGTACAGTGCCTTGGTTTTGAAAGGCACTATAAAAATAAATATGATTTGATTTGATTTGATTTATGTTCAGGCGTAAAATGACGTTTTAGTTCCTAGATAAAATATTTTTCAGTGCAGCCAATAGAGATGCAGCAAAATTCTATTTCACCAGCAAAATTCCGGTGAAATTGGGAATCTCGCCCCAAGAAATATCTCATGAAATTTACGCATTTTGAGAGAATTTTGCAGTGTGAAATGTGGAATTTCATGCATAATATTAAAAAAAGTGTTTTCTCTGCCTCCTGAAGATCCCACATCCCTGGTGTCTAGTGGTCCCCCCAGCCCACAATAGGAAGAATTCCCCCCCCCACACACACAACAAAGATTCAGACCGTCCCCCAGCCACATAATTATAAAATAAAATACCAGCATTTCACTGGTGCCAAGTGGCTCCACTCCCCAGGCGATCACTGGCCAAATGAAGAATGACCCCCACCCCAAGAGTCACACTTGTCTCCCTCCCATTGTGTATAAGTGCTGAGATATCTTCACGTAATAAAAACAAAACCTTGCTTTGGTATCAATAGACCCTCACTGTCTAGTAGTGTTCCCACTTCCCCCACACACACACACACATCTAGTTCACTGAAAAGGGCTCACTCGGGCTCATTTCATAAAAGAGCTCAATCAGGCTGCTGGCTGTGGAGGTGAGTGGAGGGCTGTGCTGGTGACCCATGAGGGTACTAGATGGGGGTGTGTGGGGTGGGATGGGGTTACTACTACTGGATAGAGTGGGGGGTGGGGGTCCACTATACACCAGGGAAAGTTTTTTTTAATTACATGAAGATGTCTCTGCACTTCCAGACAGTGGAGGGGGGATGGGTGTGAATCTCAAGTGGGGGTAATTCTTCATTTGGCTGGTGATCGGCCAGGGGAGTGGGGCCACTAAGCACCAGGGGAATTACTGTGTTTTTATTTCAAATTACACGGATGGGGGATGGGGCTGAATCTCAGTGGGGGGATTCTTGCTATTGTGAGCCAGCAATCAGCCATAGAGGGGTGGGACCACTAGATACCAGGGATGTGGGGTCTTCAGGCGGGAGGAAAAACACTTTTTTTATAGCAAGCTGTTCCCCCTGGCTCTCAAATGCAGAATTTCACCCATGGGTGGCAAAATTTAAATTTCACGGATGAAATTCCGCATTTTGCCAGTGGGGATTTTTTATTTTGCACCCACAAAATATTTTATGTAATGTGGGGAGTACATGAAATATTTTGCTGGGTGAAATTTTTTAATCTCACACAACACTTAACAGCCAATAGTTCTCTTTGTATCTGTGCTTATTACTTTTCAATGTTTTGTACTGGTAATGTCATCAGATACTATGATACCTAAGTCTCTTTCATTCATGGAGTGTATAAGTTCAGTACCTTTAATATAGTAATCATATTTAACTTTATTTCTTCCCAGCTGTGAGATTCTACATTTGTCCGTGTTTAAATCCATACCCCATGTACATGGCCATTTGACTATTTTATTTTTATGTCTGCTTGGAGTATCTTTGATTCCTCCAGTCACCCTACAGTGTGGGAAACCTTTGAGTTATTCAAAAAATGTTGGAACCACACCTTTATATCATGTGCCATATCAGAAGTGAAAATATTAAAGAGGAGGGGGTCAAGGATTGAGCCTTGGTGCACTCTGCTAGTGACCAGGTATTCTGATGCTAGAAAACCTTTAACCCTAACCCTCAGTGATCTAGGAGTTTACCACTCCCTGACCAAGTCATTACAGGGTTTACTTTTACCTTTTTAACTCAAGATGATCTTACCTTTGTTTGACTATGCAGGTGTAGTCTACAGTGCTTCCCCATAGTCTAGACTTGCTACGCAGACCACCTTTTTCATTTCTTCAGCCACTTCACCTTTAGTGCACCATCTTCCATTTGTTATGGATCTCTCTTCTCTCTCTCTCTCTCTCTCTCAGTAAATCTCTCTCTCTCTCTTTCTCCCCTCCCTAGAGGTCATACATCTCTTGCACTGTTCCTCCTTACTGGCCAAATACTGGTTTGTTACTATTCCCACTTTCCTATCTTCTCTCCATAACCCTGCTATCTTGCCTTCTTACTCCCTTGAATCATCTAATGCTCATTCCTTTCATATCCCTTAATGTTTCTCTGTTGCAGTCCAGTCTATTTTATGTATCTGCCTTCCTACACTGTAGAACACCATCAATCACCCCATCAGTCTTTGATCCTCCATGCATTCTCTTAAATCACTCCTGCTGGCACACTCCTCAAAATGTTCACTCAGAGCTAACCATCTTCTTCTAATCTCTGCATTTTAACAACCAATGCCTTTTACACCCCTTCACTATTTACCCAATTTACCCCTTACCACATGGAATAGCTTAAGCCTCAGTGTACTCTGTAATTTAAATGTTATATCTTGTGATTTTATTACAAATACCATACCGTACATTGACTGCGCACTCTCCTAGTTCTCTTTGTTGCTACTCCATAACACATGTACTTTGCACACTTTTAATTTTTTTTATTTTTCAATAATTTATTACTTTTACCTTGCTTTTATTGTTCATGTGCATGCATACACTGTTGTCACTACATTTCTTATTGCTGTTTCACTCCCTGCTGTGTCCTGTCCCACAGGCTGAACTCAGAAATAAGCTTTGGCTGAGTGTACCTATCTACATCGCCATATGTCAAGTAAATAAATAAAACAATAAAATAATATTTCAGTGACATCCTTTGGGGAGATATATATTTTTTTCTAAACTGGTAAGACAAACCCATGCTTGGAGTGCTGAACGAGGGTGGTCAGTTGGCTGTAATGGTAGCAGAAAGGAATCTAGGGTATTATCATAATCAGCAGTCTCTCTACCTTAGTCAAATATGATCGGTTAGATGGAGGAATATTTCCTGTCTGCCCACATTTTCTATGTATAACAAGGCAACTAAAATGCTGAGATGTATAGGGAGGGTATTCTTTAGCAGCAGGAAGGAAAGGATATTGCTTCTATACAGGTCCCTTTTCAGACTCCACCTGAAATACTGTGCTCAGTTCTGGATCCTGCATCTGAGAAAGGACAAAGACATGCTAGAAATAGTTCAGCACAGGGTTACCAGAATGATCCATGGCCAGCAAGGCAGATCATACAAGGAAAGGCTGTTTGACTTCAATAGGAAGATGCTGGAGACCAACAGGAAGAAGGAGATATTATCATGATTTACAAACTCCTGAGAGAAAAAAAAAAACAAAGTTAACAGTGTGAACCTCTTGACTAGGAATGGAAACACAGTGATGAGATGGAACTGATGGAGACTAGTTGGGGGGTGTTTAAGAGGTATGCTAGAAAGCTCTTTTTCATTGAAAGAGTAATGGAACAATGGAGATGTTGGAGGTGGGATCTATAAATAGGTTCAAGTCACGTGGGCAGATATAGAGGTCTTGCACTACCAAAAGGGTGGTATGGAGTGATGAATTAGATAGTTTTATGCTGTTTTAGATAGTGGAGGGAGTCAGCTGGAGGAACTGATGGCCATTTCTCAGAGTAAAATCCCCACTGATAGTAGGTCATTGAGGTATTGTTAGGCAAACTGGGTAGACTATAAGGACCTGGGGTTTTATTCAGCCCTCATTTTTTTGTTTCTGTGTTTCTGTTATACTGGGAGTGTGGTGCCATTATATCAGGGTTGAGTAGGTAGTTTATTTATTTATTTTGTTGTTACTCAAGTAAGCACACTAGGCAATCAATGACTATTTTCAGGTATGACCTGGGAGATTACATAAGATTCCACACAAGGTTATACATACAGTAGAACTACAATGTCATACAATAGGCACTGAAGGGAGAAAACATGAAAAATTGCATTGCTTTATTGAAAGGGAATACACACACAGTGAGGCAAATAGTCAAGTTCATCAGTAGGGTAAATGGTACATACTGTAAAATATGTGAAGAGTTGTACAGAGTAGAATAACATGATACTTTATAGTATGATGAACAAAGAAAGGAAGAAATACATGAATCAAAAATCATGTCATAGGGAGGTAAAATATACTAACACTATTCACAAGGGGTGTGTGGAAAAAATTCTGCTGGTTAAATTTTGGCAAAAGTTGGATTTTCGCTTCCGTGAAAGTTCCGAAATCATTTCACCAGCTTTTGTGGAAATTCTGCCCAAAACCTGTGGAATAAATGTAAGAAATGTGGGTTAGTGTAGTAAACTGCAGGGAAAAAAAGCAGCAGATGTAATGCAAACTGTAGATAATAACATGATATATGGAGAAATATTAAGCGATAGACTTTATTTCTGCATGCCATGTAGAAAGTCCGCAGTTCATAATTAAATGCTGCAATACTAGGTGGAAATCCACAGTTATTTGGCAAATGTTCAGAATTCTGCCATGGGTGAAAGAGTGGGAAATTCTGCAAAACTGTTGAAGTTTTGCAGAACTTCTGCGATGGCAGAAATCCACACTTTTGCTCACCCCTACTATTCACCCAAGTTAATCTACACAAAGGATATATAAGTACCATGATAATAGATCAACGCTGATTGCACATATACATATATGAGTTCCATAAAGAGATTGGGCAGGTAAAGCAACAAAAGTGACAAGGAAGCTAAGAAGCTAGTTACAGTACCTAAGATGAAAAGTAGCCACAGAGGGGCAGAGGCAAAATTCAAGTGGGATGGAGTTCCATTGTTTAGGGGCTGCAAAGGCATTGGACAATCTGCCAGTGGATGTTCTAATCTTATGGATGGCCAGCAAGACACTGTCACCTGACCTCAAAGGGTAGATATTGTTCACAGGTCTAAGAGATGTACAGTATTAAGGGATTAAAGCAGTCCACTATGCATAATGTTAAATCCCATAGGGACGATTTGGGTAGCCAACCTAGCCTGTCATAAAGAGAAAACTGATGAGAGAGAGTTGGTGAGATGCCAATGCAAAATGACAAATGCTGTTGTATGTAACATCCCACTCAGGCAGAGTGGATTTACAGGCAGTCAAGAAAATAGGGGCACCATATAGGAACCAAGTGATGAGCATCCCATGGGTGATGTCATGGTGAGCTTATGAAGTAAAGTAAGGCCCTCTTCAAAGGAGATGCCCAGCATGGAGTTAACTGACTTGCAGACTCCCATGACATGAGATGATAAGTCTAGTGAGGGGGTAAAATGTGATTCCAGGGTATGTGAAGGAGATCAAAGGGACTAAGATACCACTGTGGTAAGCTTTGGATAGAGTGAGGAGGCATGTTTTTGATCTGGAAGAAGTACCAAACAGCATAAACTGCATTTTAGTCATGCTCAGAATCAGTCTGTTTGAAGACAACTAAATGTGCACAGACAGCAAGGTCAAATGTTAAGTATTGGTTTATTTGATCAGTACTTTTGGAGCTGGTATAAAATGGCAGAGTAGTGGGATAGGCTTTGGTTTATGGAGTTTATGTGTAGAGCAAACAGAAGTAGACTGAGGATAGAGTCTTGGGGAACACTCACCAGAGTTGTGGCAGTACCAGGAAGGGAGGGAAGTCCCATACCTGATTCTCTCTGAACTGTTTGCCAGATAGTTACAAAAGAAGGGGACAGCAGTTTGCAACATTACCAGGTTAGCGAATTTTCTACCAAGTAGGGAGTGATCAACAAGAACAAAAGCCTCTGACAGGTCAATAAAAACAGCACCAGAGAGGCTGCCAGCATCTACCACAGTGGTAACACCACTTGTTAGGGTGAGGAGAGCAGTGGTGGTACTATGACCTTATTGAAAGCAATGTTGTGCAGGGGAGAAGAGGTCACAGGTCATGTAATTTGTTAGTTGTGAGGCCACCACCTTTTCAAGTATTTTGTTCTGAGCAGGGAGTATGGCAATGAGTCTATAGTTATTTAGTAGTGTGGGATCTCCTTCTTTGATACAGGAGAACATTAGAGGTTTTCCATACTGTAGGTCAGGCACTACACCAGTTATAAGGGATAGGTTGATTAATTTGATGACGGGGATGACTAACTCATTGGCAGCTATCTTAAGGAACTTGTGCTCTATACAATCAGAACCTGCCATTTAGAAACAGGGATCTGCAAAAGAAGTCTACGAGTTTCAGCAGAGCTGACACATTTAAAGCAAGCATTTGTCAATGCTGAATGTTGGTTGCTTGTTAAACAGTTTGATGGTTTTCTAGAGAGAGGAGCCAAGAATCAAGAGTCATTTTTGGAACTCTGGAGTGGGGGGGGGTCAAATGATACAGGTAACCTGGTAGCAGCAGAGATCCAGAGCTCTCGTCCTTCACCCTTCATCACTGCCTTTTAAAACCTGATTTGGGATAGTATTGTCATAAAATCTCTAGAGCATAAGTGATAGCCTACCATCAGCACTCGATCTACTTTAAAACTGCATCGCAATAGTAATTTTTTCTTCCATGATGGATGCTTATATGGGGCAGGCCCAGCTAAAAAACATGCCGCCTCCCTCTCCTGAAAAAAATGACTAAAAAACCCAAGGCCCAAGGGGGCGACTAACAAAAGTGGCTCCACAACAGCATACCCTATCCCCCACACGGAGGATCGGTTTCTTCAGGAATTGCTCCCATTTCGAGAGACCCTAACTGAAATATCCTCTGAGCTGAAATCTATAAAAGGAGACCTGGCTGATCTTATTCAGAGGGTCAGAGATGCAGAGGCCCAATCATCATCTTTAGAAAAGTGGTGAGACAAATTAGACCCAGAAATAGTGTAGCTTTTGGCAGCTATTCCAAAAACTACAGCTGAAAACAAAGGACCTCGAAGGCAGAAGCAGAAGAAACAACATTTTAATTATGGGCCTACCAGAGCTGGAAGAAGACTGCAACATTATAATCTTTATTCAGAAGCTCCTTCAGAAAATAGTGGGCCCTTCCCCTCTCAACACCAGTTACCAGATTAAAAGGGCCCATCAGTCACTTAG
The DNA here is from genome assembly GCA_016271365.2 of Neoceratodus forsteri. NCBI lineage: Eukaryota > Metazoa > Chordata > Ceratodontiformes > Ceratodontidae > Neoceratodus > Neoceratodus forsteri. The sequence goes on from CM057453.1 coordinate 86,314,726, forward strand.
ACCAAGACTGCAGCAAGGATCACCTACCAGAACAATTAATTTGAAGTTCTTGAATTTTGTAGAAAAGCAGCATGTGTTATCAAAATTGAGACAGTTGCAGGCGATAATGTGGGAGGGTACTAAACTTAGAATCTCCCAGGACCTCCTCTATGAAACCCGGCAAAAATGCTCAGCATTTCATCCTATAGACAGCAAGCTAATTGCAGCTGCAATTCCTTTCAAGATGTTGCAGACGGCTAAGTTGTAGGCTTCCATTTCGGGCACCTGGATATCTTATTACTAACCCTCTCAAGCAGCAGCCGATTTAGTGAGCAAGCTACCAGACTTATTTAAAGAAGGATGATCATTTCCTAATCCTGTGACTGGTTCTTATTGTTGGAGGTTATATCCTCCCAACTCTAGTGTAAATTGAAAATTTTTTGATGGTTACCTGTTTTGAGGATTGGCTTTTTCAGGTTAGATGGGCCTTTGAGCTGGAGGAGAGGGACAGGTTTTCCTGGTAATTTCTGTGCATAAGCACTGGGACCAGTGGCGTACTGATTGTCTTCAAGGTGCCGGATGGAACCAACTATCTAGGTGGTGTTTTCAGGGACAGATTTCAGGTTGGAATGACTCCTGGTCCTGGAGTCACTACCTTCCCCTTGACACTTCCTCACTCTCAACCTGCCAAAACTTCATGGACTTTTGCCTCATACAAATTCTGTTTGAGATTTAACTGTTCAGTGATATTTTTTGAACTTCTTTGCATGTTTGTTTGGATGTTACAGTTTGTCTCTATTGGGCTGTTGTTCACCATGAGGATCAGGAGAAAGTTAGACAGATTTAAATAATTTTCTAGTATAAGTTGCTTGAGGCCCTGGCTACATGAAGATTTTTCCCCCTTGATCAGTCTTCAGGTAAACAATGGGTGCCTATGTTCCTTAGCCTTCATAATGGGATAGGGGTAGATATTTAAGAGCATTTGCCCAAAGTTGGTCAGGTACTGTTGACACTGGGCAAATAGCAAGATCCTGGGCCTACTTTAACCAGGCAAGTACCCCCCTGGAGTGTGGTACTAAGAGCAACTTTCCAAGGGACAACGGACTGGGTGCAAGATTGCTCCCTCTCCGACAAGAAAGCATTTGTTTAGTTTGCACAACCTGTATGGCCACAAGCCAGTCTTTAAAGGGTACACAAGAGGTAGTTGCCCTAGTATAGGTAGTGGTGGGGAGGGGAGGATCCGGTTCATGCAGGCTCAGGTAGAGCTCCACAGTGCACCAGCTAATGGGGGTGGGTTGTTCTTAACACTTCCCTGAGCATGACCTGCCATATCTGGGCTCTTCGAGTATGTCTCACAGGGCAAGTTCAGGGTCTCCATACTCATGCTGTACTTCTGAGATTCATCTTGGTGGAAGTGTATCTGAGAGCTGAATGGGATCGGGCTCTCCATTTCCTGTATATTACTTCAAGTCTGGGGACTCAGAGTACAGGGGATCCCATTGTACATAGTTGCTGGGGTACAGGGGGGGGTGAGGGGACAAGGTTTTTTTTCATAGGTAAAATTAACTTCTTACTATGGTGGGTCTCAAGGGATGGGAGATTAGTTTTCTTGGGGAAGGGAGGGAAGTTAGCTGGAGGGATGGGTTTCACTTCAAACTACAACTTTGATTGTGGGATTAGTCCGTAGAGGGGGAAGCTCTCAATGATTCTATTCATGGTTTGATACTGTGGGACAATTCTGGTCTGATTGTTTGGAGCCATTCTTCTTAGTGTATCAGGATATTAAGTCTTGCTTGATCCTCCTAAGTTATTAGGGTTTATGGGGCTGGGAGGTGGGAGGGCTGGAGTGTACCTTATGGGTTACTGTTGTTCACCTGTCAGTCTAGGTTGTTTCTTCATATTGACTGGAACAAATAATGAATAACACAATCAAAACTGAAACATGGAATGTTAGGGGAGTTAGGGATCCTGTGAAAAACATCAGGTTTTGAAGCATTGGGCCCTGCTCAATGCTGGAATCATTTATTTGCAGGAAATACACTTACTGGTAAAAGAGGCCATCTGGCTCCGCCGGCAGTGAGTGTCCCAAATTTTTGCATCAGGGGTTTCCTCTTCGAGTTGAGGGGTGGCCATTCTAGTAAGAGGTAATGTGCCCTTCCAGGCTGAATCGACTACTGTTGACCTACATGGTAGAGTCATCTTGGTTAAAGGTTCTCTGATGAGTACAGAAGGGGTCTTAGGTTCCCTATATGGTCCGGTGGGAGGAGATGCATCGTTCCTCATGGACCTAGCCAACAGGCTCACACATTTTCTACCTATTCACCTAATCCTGGGGGGTGATCGGAACATTCCACCTTTACAAGATTTGGATAGGTCCTACCTACCTTTAAAGCCCCCTTCTCCATCCCGAAGAGCCCTGAGTGATTTCACAGACATGCTTGGACTCTGTGATCCATGGCATTGGCGTATTCTTAGCCCTTCTCACCATCTCTTTTCCTTTTATTCAGCTATTCACCTGTCATGGTCTTGATTGGACTATATTCTCATCAGTCTTTCCCACCTAACTGGCCTATGTCAGGCAGGGCTTGAACCAATTGTCCTATCAGACCATTAGGTGGCCTGGTCAGTTCTATCTCCAGACCCTGATTTGCAGAGAGACACAGCATGGAAGTTGAACACTCAGTTATTAAAAGATAAATCCACTGTCTCTAAGGTTCAATCCCATATTCAATCCATCACTGACCTTAATAGGGGTTCTGTACAAAAGAAGGATCTTGAATGGTGTGCACTTAAATACTATATCCAAGACAAATTCATTAAACTTGCCTCTAGGAGGAAAAGGCAGTGGGAGGTGGAGGTCTTATCTCTACTAACCCAAATTAGGGTAGCAGAGCTTTCTCTCTCATCGTCCACTTCATCTGGCACCCTCAAAGCTTTGCTATCCCTAAGAGATAAATAGGTGGACTTGTTGAGAGAGAAGACAGAATATGGCATTTTAAAAACAAACTCTAAATATATGGATCAGGAAGAAATTGTGGGTAGACTCCTAGCTCTTCATCTGCACAAACTGGAAAGCTCCAGGTTAATTTCATCCATTAAAGCCCCAGATGCTTCTATCAAAACTGCACCCTGGGATATTGCTTTGGTTTTTGAAAACTTTTACCACACTCTCTATGGTAAGCACCCTTCCCCACCGTCTTCTCAGGAAATAGAAGCTTACCTAGATTCTCTCGATCTATCCTGCCTTCTTGCCCACCATCAGGCCTCCCTGTCATCTCCCATTTCTATCTTAGAAGTAGAGGATGCAATTAATGACTTACCCCTTGATAAGGCACCTGGACCTGACTGTTTCCCCTCTAATTTCTATAAAACCTTTTCAAAAGAATTAGCCTCTCTCTTGCTCAGGTTATATAGATACATGCTTAATGCCAACTAGCTTGATTCCTCTTTACTGGAAGCCACAATAATCCTTCTCCTCAAACCCGACAAACCTCACACACATCCAGCCAGCTATCGCCCAATCTCTCTCCCGAATTGCAATATCAAGATACTAACCAAGATACTCACTTTGCATATCAGGAAGGTCTTGACCCACTTATTGAACCCAGAACAAATCGGTTTTGTTCCAGGTCGGTCTTCTGCAGACCATCTTAGGAAACTTAAACATATTTTCCAGGCTGCTCAATCCTCTCAGACTCCCATGGTGCTAATCTCAATAGATGCCGAGAAGGCTTTTGGTAGAGTGGATTGGGAATTTCTCTGGTTGACTCTATGAAAAATGGGCTTCCCCACTCTTTTCCTTCCATGGGTCTAAACTATCTATTCCTCTCCTTCTGCAAGGATATATTGTAATAGTGTCTTCTCTCCCCACTTCTGTTTCTTTACTGGCACCAGACAGGGCTGTCCTCGCTCACCCTTCCTCTTCAACCTTTATTTGGAACCTCTCCTTCGTTACATTAAACTGTGCCCCCAGATACAGGGTATCTTGGTGCTTAATCACTCCTTAACTCTTTCAGCATATGCAGATTACATCCTCCTCCACTTAGAACACCCTGCCACTTCCCTTGAGCATTCCCTTATGGTACTAGATCAATTTAGTCATCTTTCCAATTCTAAACTAAATCTCTCTAAATGTCTCTAAAGCCAAACTTTTTCCTTTAAACCACTTCACCCATCAGGTGGATTTTACAGAATTCAGTATGAAATGGTTCACACAATCAATCAGGTATTTAGGTATACATTTAACCACTGACCCCTCAAGCACCAAGAAATTAAACCTAGTTCACCTGGTGCTTACTATCCAACAGGATCTTCAGAGGTGGGAGTCCCTTCCGTTATCTTTATGGGGACAAATTAATATCTTAAAGATGAATGTTCTCCCCAGACTCTTCTATCCCTTAAATATGTTGAACATATGGCTTCTTCTCTCTTTCTTCCAACAGATACACTCTCTTACAATATCTCTAGCTTTATTTGGCTAAATAAGCATCCCAGACACTCTTTCCTTAAACTAAGCCTCTTCAAAGATACTGGTGGTCTTTGTCTTCATTTAACCAACACATTGACCCCAGTGGCCCTTTATTGAAATCAGAAATAACAACACATACTAACATTTCATGCTTGTAAGTGATATTAATGCATTCCATTGAATGGATGACAGGAGGTACTTGGTGTTACTGTGATAGGTAAATCCAACAAAGAGTACTGCAAACTCACGAAAGGAAGAGTGTACATGACGGGGGGGGGGGGTCACCCCAAACTTACATGCCAAAAAGACAGACCTCTGTTCACTCCTGTGGAGATCAGTTGGTGTGTATTTTTCCTAGAGTACCAATGGTTTATGCCAAATAAAAACCCTTGCAGTGATCCATTCTTGAATGGAGTTTTGCTAGCCACAGAAATCACACTGGCTACATTAGCCACATTAGCTAATGACTAATAGCAAGGATAGGCAGAAAAGCAGGTTTTAATGCAAAACAAGGTTTACTGCAAGGTGAAGGAGACCCCCCCCCCCCGAAGAACGGTTGTTGGAACCTGACGCACTGGTGTGAATGTGGTTAGTGTCTGCCTGTTTCTCTGATTTTGTTTTTACTTCACCTTGCGGTAAATCTTTTTTTGCATTAAAACCTGATCATCTGCCTATCCTTGCTATTATCCACTGGCTAGTGTGGCTAGTGTGACCATTGTGATTTCTGTGGCCAGCACAAATCCATTCAAGAACTGATCACCGCAAGGATTTCATTTGGCATAAACTGTTGGTAGGAACAAAACACACCAAATGATTTCTGCAGGAGTGCACTGAGGTCAGTCTTTTTATTACTGGGATAGGGACAGGTTGCCAGTTCAGACAAATGAGTGGCTGACACTAAGAATAAACAGACTAAGTGAAAAATAAATCAGTGGTACCTTCCTAAAGTATAAATTCTGTAAACATAATACAAAAAAGAATGAGAGCATGGTTATGATCTGTCTAGTGATTTTCAATGTGTGTAGCAATTTTTCAAAACAAACTCTAATGAAAAGTGGGGACTGGAAGAAACTCCTAAATAGTGTGTTACAACACATGTCCTATTTTCTTGTCTCTAATAGATGTGCTTGTTACTTTCATTAAATAATTCTGTTCCAAGCATGTCAGGTTTTACCAGTAAAAAAACTGTCATTACATAAAATGAAGTGAAATAAAAATGAACTGACATCAACAAAGAAACCTTCAAAAGCATTTCCTCGCTAAGGAGCAATGTTTTCAATTGACACTGCAGCTGTGAATGACAACCTTGGACACACAAAGTGCATGTTAAATTGCATCTTTATTTTTTATTTTTCATCTTAAAGTGGAACACTCAATCAGGGCTGTCACAGCACATGTCCAGAATTTGCATTTAGTCTCTTTAGTTTTTTTCCTTGCTTCTCTGATAAATGCAGATATGCCTTCTGGATATGGCTAGCAAGTCAATCAAGTTAATTCTTTCTTAAGGATAAGGGATACTGTCTAATCAGGAAAAGAAAGATATTTTGTAGGCTGTTCTGAGGAAAAAATGGCTGGTAATTTCAGTTTTATTAAACATTTTCAGGATTATTTGCAACAAAAAGATTATATTGGAGCATGTCTGTCTGAATAAAGGCTGTATCATTCTTGTTTTCCTACCACACAGTTTTGTTAGGCAATTAAGAATTGCGAAAAATCTTTGAAACTGCTCATCATAATTATTCCATGGTAAGGCCTACACAGCTCACAAGATACATTGTTAATGTTGCTATTTGAGGACTGCTATAACTAGATGGTTTTGGTTCTCATACAGAACTGTCATCTCTCTCAAATGCTTGTATCAGACTTCACTAGCAAAAAGTGGACCCTGATCACAGGTTCAAAACTCACAGTTGGCAATAAACATACAATATTCCTAATAAAGTTTAATTTGATAGAAGTCTGTATTCCTATGTGCATTTGCATAAAAAATTGACCATTGACCCAGCCTATTGGTACTATTTCTTACTTTGCTGTACTAATACTGTAAGTGGAATACCTGCATTTGACTGTCAAGCCTGACTTCACATCTTCACCAGGAGAGTTGTAGGAGTACTGTGGATGCAGCAATGTTGGACTCTAGAAGGAATGATGCCAGGCATTAACAGCAGCAGCAACCTCTATGAGCAAAGATCCAGAACTGTTAACATATAGAAATGATATCTTCTAGTGCCTTATTTCCCACTAGCCCTTTAAGGTGCTGGTCCCCATATAAGAAACTTTCAAAAGAAGCTGTCACCTCTAGAAAATGTCTGAAAAAAATCTTATTTAGACACTGCTTTACTTATACAGGTTGGTCTCTGGTGCATCATGTAGAGACCATATTTCCTCTTTGTTGTGGCAGCTGTACTGGTTTACAATTTGGTGAGAGCACTACCATTAAGTTCACTTTGTTAACATACAAAGGCATACACTGTTCAAGAAATGCCTGTCTTAAAGACCTCTTGGCCTGGTATGCTCCTGGTAACTCTCTCTACTCTACTGCAGAGTTGTTTTTGTCCATTCTGAGCATCCTCCAGTAGATGTGACTGTTGCAGTCACTTATCTCCCCTCTACAAGTCTTCACTCCCCCCAGGCACTAACTGTCCAACCTGCATGATATCTCATATCGCTCTCATCTCCTCTCTCCTTTTTTCTCCTCACACCCTCTCCTAACCCTACCTCCCATCTCCACCCATCTCTGCCTCCCTTTGTTATAACTCTCACATCCCTCACTGCTCTGCCTCACTCAATTTATCCCTAGCCTACTCTCTATCACTTCCCTCTACATACATTTTTCTCTAATTGCCTCCCCTATTATTGTTCCTAGTTAACTTGATATCTCCCCCATCTACCTAATTCTTTGCTTCCCTGGGTATTCTCTTACCTCCTCTCACCCCCCACACACACTCCCATCACTAGCTCCCCTCACATTCCCTAGCTCCACCCTGGGACTAAGACAGGTTACTCCTGTTCTGCTCTCTACATATCCTATTTTGCCACACTCCTATTTTATCTCTTATCTACCTCTCCCCTACCTCTCCCTCTCCTTGGTTAGCACCACCTATACCATCTCATGTTACCTTACCACTGCCTTGTAACTTGACAACTCAGTCCAAGGTACCCTTCCAGGTCTTTTTGTATTTAACCTCCTGCTGCCCCACCACCTTTCTCCCTTTTTCTCAGTCTCCTTGTAGTCCTCCATACTATCCCAATTTCCACACCCTCATTTTTACCTCCTGTCTATGACACTGTCGTCCACCTCTAGTATCCCCAAATTCCTAAATAAATGCACTTATTCTTTAGGTCCTAGGTTGCCTAACCATTTTTTTTGTAAACCTGCACTTCTGACAAATAATTGCCAATACTATGTTATGCCTTTTGTCCAATTATGTATTGTAATTGTCAATTACCATTTGTTCAATTTTATCAGTATTCTAAGTACTCTACAATGTTATCATGTACTGTTTTTGCACTTGGTATCCTACTTGTCAATCTATGTTATATACTGTCCTGCAAACTTGCTGTTTTTCCTGTAGCTGTTTCCTATATCAACTAATTGTACCAATTGTCTTGATGAGGAACCTCTGTAAAAGATCCTCTGGCTCAAAGGTACATATGATTATAAATAAATAAAGGGGGCATGGATTGGCTCTGATCTCAATGGCTGCCTAGATTGGGAGCTCTCTCAATCCTCAGGATTCTTTCCATGAATAGTGCTGTCCTGCTAACTACATTGCACTGCTGTAGCAGAGAATTATATACCAGGACCCATCGTGATCATTATTGTATACTCAGATTATTTTTTAAGTCAACAGTTTCAGCAGTACAGCTCTCGAGATGGTGCTATGCAATCACAGGATCATCTACACAGCAGATGAACAAAATGTTTACAGCCCTCCTTAAACAAATGGCCAAAGTCACTCTTGCCTCAAGCAAAACCACCAGAGTCATCCAGCAACTAGATGCTAAGATAAGCCTTACAGAAAAAAAAGCAGATCTTAATGCCGAGGTAATTGATAGGCTTTCTGCCACAATCAGGGAGCAAGGGAAAATGATCAACTATATGCAAAGTAAACTAGATGACATGGAGAATCGTAGCTGTAGGAACAATCTATGGTTCATCAGCTTTCTTGAGGGGGCCGAATGAGGATACCCACTGGACGGTCTGTATGATACCCTGCCAGAACTGCTGCATCAGGAGGTCCCCCCAGGTTAACTATAGAGCATTCTCACAGAACGCTGAATCTTATGCCCAAACCTGGGGAAAGTCCCAGACCAATTATGGTATGCATCTTGAATTTTGCGGACAAAGAGTGGATTTCTGTGAGAGCACTAGAGCTGGGCCCTCTCTCCTGGAGAGGCCACTGAATCCTAAAATTTCAGGACTACTCCCATGAATTAGAAGCTAAAAGGAAGGAATATACTGCGGCAAATAGTCTGATGCACTCTCTGGGCATAAAGTTCTCTCTTCAATATCCTGCAGTTATGCAACTGGAGATTATTGGCACAAGCATGTCCTTTTCTACACCAGAATGCCTTACTCAATATTTAAAAGCCAATAAGGTGCCTCAGAGCTGTCCAGGACAAAAAATGCAAGACCAGGCAGCAACAGTCACCAATTTCAGTACTAAACCTGCATTAAGTGAAATCGCTGGGAGTGTCATGGATTCTGGACCAGTTAGCTTTAAATTCCAGGGATAGCAGACCATTCTCCCAGCCAGATCATGTAAGCAGCAGCAGTTGGGGAGACACCAGAAATGGCATCACCCACAGGAAAGGGCTGGGGGTTCACCAACAGTAACACCAGAAGTATCAGAAGACTCTCTCTCCTGATTTTGTACACCAAACTGTTTTACCCCATTAACACCTGTGGACATTGCCAAATCTACTGATCAGCACAGCCATTCAGAAGGAGAGATGTCACATGACACTCCCCGGCCTGAACCTGATACTCTCAATCAACATATAACTCAAACCTCTGACACTATTCTTAATATAAATCACAAAACTCTACCTTTGGCAGCTAAGATACTGGACACTACTGCCACAGATTGGATACAACAATCGCTATCAGATGCTGTTTTGCTCCAGCCTGCAGAGCAATTGGACCCACCTTAGATAAGTGTCTATATCTCTGTACATTATGTTCTATGTATTATGTTACTGCTAGCTTTAAAATTTATCTTGTACAGCCACAAAGGACATGATTTTCTGGGTTCACTCCTTAAGTGCTAGCATTCAGTTTAAATTGCAAGTGCTCCAATACCCTTTCTGATTTTTATGCTGGGGGTCGTGCAGGGGTATTCTATCCCAATGAAACACAGGTATAGTACTACTTTAATGGGTAATGCCCCCATATAACTTGAACCCTTATAGCTAAACTTCTGAAATCGACATGCTGAACCCTTTTTTGTGGTTTCTATTTCCCTGGTTCTGTACTTTTCTTTTGATATTACCCCCTCCTGTGTAAGGTTTAATATGTTAGCTGGGCCTTCAGTTTAGACCTACCTCTGCTACATGCTTAGCACTAGAGGTCGAGGATGAATATTCCTGACCCACTACAGTCCATCCCTGGGGAGAAGTGTCTCTCACTACAGGACTGGCCATAACACTCTGGACTATGTTGCACTCGACCCCCTTGACTGGCTTGGTGGGTAGACTTGTGAGGTTAATGCCACCTCAGCTTAAATGTCCTGCCACAGCCACTGTGCAAGGTTATGCACTCACTGCATATGGTTCAGTTATTCTGATGTTTATTATGTTATTGTTGTCAGCCTTACTCACTGTAGTGGTACAAATTGATATACTAGAAAATTTGCAGTTATATAGTTTTACGGTTTCAACTGACACCACTCTGATCCCATGATACAGCGAGGTACAAGACCTGGTGCTAACCCCCATCCCTGACGTAATTCTCCACCCCGGGTTACAGATCACATCCGTTTGGCTATTACACTCCTCTGTAATCCTGACTATGGGTGAAACTTCTATGATAACCTGAAACATCAGGGGTCTTAATTCTCTGTCTAAAAGAAAACAAGTCCTAACTCATTTAAAGAAGTTAAAAACTCAGATTGCCTTCATTCAAGAAACCAAGTTAAATAAACAAGATCATAAATACTTAGTGAAAGATTGGGTGGGGCTGAAAATTCACACTAGTGCCCCAACAAAAAAGAGAGCAGTAGCTATACCTATTCACAAATCTCTGCCCTGGACAGTTCTACATAGCAAAGCAGATCCACAAGGCAGGTGGGTGATAGCCACGCTGGACACGCCACATGGCCAAATTTTGTCTCTAAATATTTATGCTCCCAATGAAGACAATCTCTCTCTCTCTTTCTTTGTGGACCTCAATGCTAAACTGGGGTCAATGTCAAAACGAGACATGCCAATACAGGTGGGAGGAGATTTTAATCTAACCTTTGTTCCTACACTGGACAGGAGTGACCAGGGGAAAGAATTTCACACATATGGTGTACAAGCTGCAAAAGATCTTCATTCTGTACATCGGTTAGTGGATATCTGGAGACTGGTCCATCCCTCTCTACGAGACTACACCTTCCACTCGGGGGTACATGGCTGCTTCAGTAGGCTAGACTTCTGGCTTATATCCCAATGCCTTACACCCTGTACCTTAGAAGTTAGCATTCTCCCCATAATCATATCAGATCATGCCCCTGTTCAACTAATCCTGCAATGGTGTCCTACCACTCCTAGATCGTCATCTTGGAGAATAGACCCTCTTCTTACGCAGGATCCAAAATTCATAGAGTGGGCAAAAGCTGAAACAGAACTTTTTATCCAAGAAAATCCCACCTCTGAGACCTCATCCCCTAATACATAGGAGGCCTTTAAAACTACTATGCGTGGGGAAATTATTGGGTATGCCACAAACAGGAGACGCTGTAGGGAAGCTGAACTTACTAGTTTAGAAAGTGAACTACTGGCTGCAAAACAGGAGTTCAAGACTCTGCCCCAACCCTCCCCGTACTCCATATGTGGTAGAAGAGTTCTACAATTACTCACAAAAATTAACTAATTAACATCCAGAAAAGCTGACCTTGCTCTTCTCAGAATATGGCACAAATACTGGGAGGGAGGGGACAAAACTGGAAGAGTTTTATCCTACCAAATAAGCAAACAACAATCCCGCAGATACATAGCTGGGCTAAAACACCCAAATACTGGAACCATTCATAATAACCCCAAAAAGTGAATGAAATTATGGCCTCATTCTATTCCCATCTGTATTCATCTTCCAGATTGATTAATATCACTGAAACCCAGGCTTTTCTCCACTCCATTAGACTACCCAAATTATCCCTTCTCCAGAAAGACATCTTAGAAGCCCCCCTTTCTCATCAAGAAGTCTCTAATGCTTTGATGGCTCTTAAAACTGAGAAGGCACCAGGAGGAGATGACTTTTTGGTGGATTTCCTTCGGACACTGTCACCTCTGATCTCTCCCTTATTATGTCAAATATTTACAGAAACACAAGCCCAAGGCATTTTGCCACAATCTCACTGAGAAGCCACTATTACTGTCCTCCCCAAAAAAGGGAAAAATCCCAAAGAGGTGGCTAGCTATAGTCCCATCTCACTGATTAATGCTGACAGTAAGGTATATGCTAGGATGCTAACTAACAGGCTAAACATGATCCTCATGCACCTCATACACCCCTCTCAGGTGGATTTTGTGAAGGGTAGATAGTACAGACCATCTTTGAACCCTTCTCAATCTCATACATCTAGCAAAAGATGTGCCAACACCCATGGCGGCTTTGGTGATTGATTTTGAGAAGGCTTTCAATTCAGTTAAATAGGATTATCTGTATGAGGTACTTTATCACTTTGGATTCGGGCCCGGGTTCATCACTGCTATAACAACCCTATACTCATCCCCCAACCCCCGGCGAAGGTACTTACCAATTCTAATATATCAGAATAATTTCAACTGTATAGAGGAACCAGACAGGGCTGCCCACTCTCCCCGCTAATTTTTCTTCTAGCGGTAGAACCCATGGCTGCAGCAATCCGCCAACATCTTCTTATCAGAGGCATAGGGTTGGGGTCAGTCTCAACCCACAACCTTAATGTATGCTGATGATTTACTGGTGATATTGGGAGATGCTAAAAAATCTATCCCCCCCCATCCTTTTAAACCAATTTTCAGATGTTTCCAGGCTCAAAGTTAATCAAGCCAAAACAGAGATTCTCCCTCTTAACTCTAACTGTCTCCACCATAGCATGTCAAGTTTTGGCTTTTAAAATGGTCACAGCACTACATTACCTATCTCTGCATTAAGATGGGAGCCAGTCTTGGAAAATGGTGGGATAACAACCTAGGATCCCTAATATCAAAAAGCAAAATAGAATTAGATTGAATATCCCACCTTAATCTCATGCTTGCCAGAAAAATTGCGGCCTTTAAGATGACTATTGCTCCCAGGTTCTTTCGCATAGTATCTCATATTCCCCTACTTCTTCCCAAGTCCTGGCTTCTTAAAATGGACAAAATGATGGGCTCCTTTTTATGGGGCAAAGACAAACCTCGCTTTGGGAAGAACTTACTTCGAGCCCACTGGAAACAAGAGGGCTGGGGCCTCCTCTGGATGGATGGCTATAAAATTGCTTTCCAATGTTCCCAAACTATAAAATGGTTTCAACCCCACTCTAAAGACTCCCCTCAGTGGCTTTTGATTGAACAAACAGTTAGTGGTTCTTCTACAGCAGCTACCATGTTATGGTCCAGGTCATTACAGGACCTTCTATCACACCCCTCTATTGGCCCATCAATTAATTATTGGAGAACACTTCATAAATAACTTAAGATTACTGACCTCCCTCTGTTATACACCCCACTGTGGAACAACCCGACTATCCCCATAGATGCTCTTCCCTTAAATTGGATCTAATGGTATGGCAGAGGTATTGTATTCTTAAAATATGTATTAATTGAAAACTCTTTAGTGGTGGAAAATGTTCAGCAACTGAAGCACAAATGGTAGTTACCCACCTCTGACTTCTGGAAATTTCTTCAGCTCAGAGATGCTCTAAAGCCAATATTACAAAAAGGAGATCCTTTAACTGACCTAATGTTCCCAATATACACATGGCTTAATCCCCAAAAGGGTCTGGTCAGTAAACTGTATGCCCCATTAAGGGATTCTCTGCCCTCCCCCAATATCTCCTCCAAGTCCAAATGGGAGAAGGTTTTGAAAATATCAATTACAGAGCGACAACGGAAACAATGCTGGCAGGTAGGCCACACTACTTATGCTGATGCCCGTAGCAGACTCATCCACAACAAAATAGTACACTCATGGTACAGAACCCCCACCATGCTTAAGAAGATGAAACTACTCTCCCATGACAAATGTTGAAGATGTCTCCAATCTGGAGGAGACCTTAACCATATACTTTGGCTATGCCCTCTGATTTTAGAAATCTGGAAATTCACTCTTCAAACAGCAAACAATGCTTTGCATTGTAACATTCCCCACAGTGCTCCAATTATGCTATTAGGCATGAAATCCAAAGTCCCTAACTTAAACTCCCTCGAGTTTAGATGGTTAATGTTACTCAGTATGCAAATGAAATGAATCCTCCTTAAAAATTGGAGAAGCCCCACTATACCCAACGTGACCAAAATACTATCTATGCTTACAGGCGTATGTGAAATGGATAGGCGCTCCTTTTTGATGAAAGCACAATTACTATATTTTCATCTTTGCTGGGGCCAGTATATGGCATATCTGGCTGACTGAGCAGGTATCATTTGAACTGTCTCCCTTGTTTCTAATTGATCTGTTGTACACCAATGTTTCTGCTTAAGCCTGTATTTACATATAAACGTAATACCAATGCCAAGATATACTGTCTGTTCTACGCATAGGCTGACACAGTTGTATATAGTTAGTAGTTTTATAGTTTAATTTTAGTTGTCACTAGAGATAGGCCTTTATTATTCCTTTACTACCGTATGCTAAATCTAATATGGTCTGTTATATTTTACGTCACAGCTATAGACAAGGCCAATTCTGAGAGATGAATAACATTTTAGCACCTTCCCACTTGTAAATATTATGACCTCCTAGTTACTTTGTGCTTCCATTTCCTTATATTTCTTCATGCACTCCCTAGAATCTGCCATTGGAAGGTAAATCTACCGAATTCTATGAAGCCTTGTCTGATCAGCAGTGGTACCTCCTTATGGCCTGATAGTCTTCATTACAGCTTAGGTAAGTGCCTGTCCTAAGATTCGTTATAATTACTTTGATCGTTATATGTGTGTACATTCCTACATAACTAGTAAGCCTAGGTATTATATGGCTACCACTAATAAGTGGGTACAATCTGTTTGCTGTATTCAATGTCTATTTTCTGATCTCTTTTTTTTGTTGTCTCTGTTATATGCTGAAACAATAAAACATTTAACTGAACAAATAAATAAACAGAAAAATACAATCACGCAATAGTGTCTTCTCAGTGGCAGCCCCTGCAATATGGAACTTGCCTTCATATTTAAAGCATCCCCCCTTGGTGAAGACATTCAAGAGGGACTTGAAAAGCAAAAGCATATGACTTTGAATTCTAAGTTGCTGTTCTAATTCTACCTTGAGATAAATGTAGCATTCAGGGGATTTAGTTTGTTATTGTTTTTTTATATGAAACACCTTGAGAATCTTTGAGTAGGATGCTTAAAAATTTAAATTGCCTTTCCTTGCTTATACAATATGTCATATTGTACAGGCTTAGAAGCAACAGTATGTAAGGGGGGAGTTATTGTTTCTGTTAAAAATGTTTGTTTTTTTGACAGCTTATACCTCAGCAAACTTATAGCACTAGTACGGTGAAATGTGCCATGCACAGCTTCAATTCTAGGGATTAATTGTTTTGTCAAGTTTGGCAGAGTCATTTCATTGATTCAAAAGTTTTAATAATTAGATTTCCTGAAAGATCCATGATTTGTATAATTTATTATGCTCATAGCTATTGAAAAACAAGGCAGAGTTCAATTATAAAACATACAAGTTCATTAGAGTTTGACCCAAGGAAATATCTTTGGGGAGGGGTTCCAAACAAAATGTAATTTTGTTTTGAAGCTATTTAGGTTTCGGAGTTCCCATATACGTGAACTATTTTTGACCCCTTGATCAAATAGCTGACAACCACAGCACTTTTTTTGAATAAAGCTAGGCATGAACAAAAACTTTCAAAGTTAAAAATGTAAAACATACCGAACTTTTAACACTGACAATGCGTGCTTTGTCAAAAGATTTTCTAACAAAATGTACAACCCATAGTTTACAAAACAATTAATTAGTATTTTTGTTAGAGAAAAAATATTCATGATTGCTTCAAAAACACACCAAGCAGACTGTAGTGGACTCAGCGCGTAAAAAACAAGCAGCACTTGCACTTACAGAAAAAACACATAAATAAAAATGGTCCAAAGCACAGAAAAACAATAGAAAAATAAAACTTGGTCATATGAACAAAGGAACCCTCTTAAGGAGGGTTTAACCCTCTAGAGGTGCTGCAGGGAAATGATCCCTTTTGACTTAAGGTACCTTAGGGAAGTATGACAAATTTTTCAGAGGAGATTGATGAAAACCACAGAGGAGACAGGAAGGATAGTGGAGCAAAATAAAAATGAGTGTCCAGGGGATTCTGCATCAAACTCTTTAAAAAGTGCTTGAGTTGAGACTGAGCAATAGACTGCCATACTGAACAAGAAGCATGGCACTTTGAGTTGCTGGTTCATTGTGCGACTAAGCATACTGTATGTAAGAATGGTTGTCCAATGTACAGTAGGTTGAAAGCTTAAAGGATGGATTTGATTGCTTATGAAATACCAGTTTTGTTCTGCCATTGATACTTACTGTTACCATGATGAGGACTACCACTCTTTCAAGGTACCACTGATTTTATTCATGTGAGTAAAGGTGCCCTCTTCAGGTGAGTCCATCCCCTTATGATCCTGCAGGAACATGTTCTTTATTGACTATTGCTGCTTTAAGGAAATATGCTGAATTTTCCTTAAGAAGAGCAAAGAATACTAATTGTGAGGTTGCAGCCAAAGTGATGGCCATTTATTTCCTGGAATTTCTGTGATATATCTACAGAATTTCCACTCCTGCCTGCAGTACCACTGTGGGCCCAGCAGAGAGAATCTCTTTAAAAATATTGCAAAGTGTCTGGAAATATCTATCGATATGAATAGCTGGAACTGTAGATGAGACACCATCCAAGACAAAATCAGGTTTCATTTGATAAGGGTGGCTCAATAAGAGCCCCAACAGAAACAGTGAATCCAACATCATCAAAATTCAAAATGGCAATCGGAATTACAGTGAAGTTTGCAAACAGCAACGGTTGCTTACTTTCAGTGGCAATATAAAGTATATGTTTATGCCGGGGACTAAGTCCTCCCCCCTGCAACCCCTAGATATAATATAATCAACTCTGGGGGGTGTGAACACAAGGGAAAAGGAAAAACTTTGGAGGGGGCTACTCGGGGGGGGGAGGATAACCTGTAAGTGGGAGGGTATAAAGACAGGAAATTGGGGGAAAAGCACTTAATCAAAAAATATATATTACCCCCCCCCAAAGAAATTTCACCACAGCCAGACCCAAACCCAGGTCCACCAGCTCCAGGGGTGGTGATGGAAGACACTACACCAAACAGCAAGCTTGGAACTGCTTTGCTGAACATAGTCCTATAGCCTGCTGCAGCTGGTGTAGCTCACTGCTACACTTGCTATATAGTAATCTTCGCTATAGTTTCACACTTGCTATTCGTACCGGTGGTCAAACTGAGTCATTCAAATTGAGTTGCTCAATTTGACTCACCCACATTACATGCTACCCAAAATCATAGTGGAATTTTTTGACTTTTGGCATGGAAAGAGAAAACCGCCATTGCAGTAAATCTCTTGAGAGTCACGGTCTTGGTTAGACATCTCTTTGGGGTTAATATCTATAATACTGTACACGTGTACCATTAAACTGCAATTGAGCATACCCATTACATTTCATTTACAGTAAGCCATTAAATTCCCATTAATCAGTACATAAAGTATGGGTAAACAAAATGATTAGCACCCTATTCATTTTAATGGGCTTGATTTGGATGAGAGGACCATTAAGATTTAATGGACATTAAACAATTAATGGGTATATAGACATTAATTTATGCACCATTAATACTGTTTCATTCCCATTAAAGTAATTTCATACTGCCATTAAGCCATTCATTAAAAACCTATGAAATTATCCAGCATCTTCCATTGGATTATGAGAATTGGTTAATGGCCATTAAACAACCCTAAGTTTTAATGGGTGTAAACCCATTAACATTTCTCATCAATTTCTCATTAATCGGTACAGTACATAAATAAATCATCCATAGGTGGTAACAGCTCTCTCCTGAACTGGTTCCTGACCAACAGGCCTGAGTGGATTAGCTTCTCAGGTACCCTCCTGGACTCCATCTCAGACCATGCCCTGGTGTACAGCATATGGAAGATCTCCACCCCCAAGATCCCTCCCAAAATCATCCAGGTCAGGGACTTCTCCAGTTTTGACCCGGGGACTTTCCAGGAGTATCTCATATTCCTTGACTGGTCTTCAGTGATGGATGCCCAGAATGCTTCCTCAGCAGTCTGTCACTTCAATAGTATCTTTCGGATGTTACAGGATAAGCATATTCCCCTCGTCAGATGGAGGCTAAGGGGGCTGTCACAAAATGGTTGCATGGGAGCCTCCTTGCTCTCATGAGGGCTAGAGATAAATGTTGGGCCAGTTTCAAGGTCTCAATGGCCCAGACCATATTCCAACATTACAGGAGGCTTAGGAATGAGTGCAAAAGGGCTATCAGGGTTGCCAAAAGTGACTTCTGTAAAGCTGCCTTCCAGATCTCAGCTAAGGACCTTAGGAACTTCTGGAGGAATACTAAAAACATAGTGAGTGGCTCCTCCTCCTCCTCCTGTGAGGCTCTGCACATGCTCATTGATGGTGCTAGCTGTAATAATCCGCTAACCATGGCAAATGCATTCAATGCTCACTTCTCGGACCTGTCTGTGTTCACCTCACTATTCACCTCCACTGGTCATGATAGTCCTATCCAAGTACCTCTGCCTCAAATGGCACCTTCCTCCCATCCTCCATTCTATTTCAAGGCTGTGATGGTAAAAGAAATGCAGAGCTTGCTAAATGGCCTCTCACCTTTTTCTAGTGCTGGCCTAGATGGCATGGAACCAAAGCTTCTCTGCTTTGCCGCTGCCTACATTGCCTCCCCTGTGGCCCATATCATCAACCTATCCTTAGCCTCTGGGGTTATCCCAGACCTGTGGAAGGTGGCACAGGTTGTCCCTGTGCTCAAACAGGCCAACCCCAGGATCCTTGACAACTATCATCTGATTGTCATTCTGCCTGCCATCAGCAAGCTCTTTGAGAAAGTTGTGTCGGGACAACTGTTGGATTATATCCAGGCTCATGACCTTCTGTCTCCCTCGCAGCATGACTTTCAAAAAGGGCACAGCACCACCTCTGTGCTGGTCTCTGTCACTTCTGGGATAAGGGCAGCTATAGACCAGGGCAGATTCTCTGGGGCCATCTTTATTGATCTCTCTAAAGCCTTTGACCTTGTTGACCATGCCTTGCTATGATCTCAACTTGGGTCTTTGGGCTTATTCCCTCTGGCCCTGAGTTGGTTCTCCAACTACCTTCATGGAAGGCATCAACTGACCAAATATAGTAAGATGCTCTCGGACACCACCCCCATGTCCTCAGGGGTCCCTCAGGGGTCAGTCCTTGGGCCCCTGCTTTTTTCCATCTTCATCAATGACCTTCCCTCCTCAGCGGCCTACTGCAGGGCTGTTCTGTATGCTGAAGACCTTGTAATCCTCACTTATTCAAAGGATATTGGGGTCATTAACCACCAACTGAGTGAGGGTTTCAGGAGTGCCCATTCCTGGATATCATCCCATAAGCTGGTCCTAAATCTTAAAAAGACCCAGGCCATGCTGTCCAGTTCCCTGGCCTAGTTAAAGGCCTCCTCTGTTCCTATGTGCATCACGGGTATTGGTGGCACTCCTGTTCTCACCACCGATTCCGTCAAATACCTTGGGGTGACACTTGACCCGCAGCTCGATCTTGGTCGGCATATCCAAAATGCATGTAGAGCTGTTAACTTGAAATTGGGTCTGGCTTACAGGGCAAAGAATAACCTTACTCCAGCTGCTCACCTAGCACTGTCTAGAGGGGTGCTTCTACCATCTCTCTGTTATGGACTCCTTTTGCTTGCCAATACCTCCAAGATCCACCTCTCTGGATGGACCATTGCCTATAATAATATCTGCCATTTTGCTCTTGGAGTCCATCGTCTCACTCACCACTGTGATCTGTACAGTAAGCTCAACTGGCTCTCCCCACCCAATTATTTGAATTTTGTTGTGGGCAGTTTCACGGGTAAGATACTGGATACTGGCACCCCACCTGGACTGGCAGAGCTTCTTGTGCCAGCAGCCCCCTCTACCTACCTCCTAAGGTCACTGGGCCCTGCTATCCTTAAGTTCCCTCCTACTTATACCAAAATGGGGGACAGGGACTTTGCGTCATGTGCACCTAGACTGTGGAACTCCTTTCCTGTCCAGGTCCAGACCTCCCCCAAGTCGGGCCTATGCACCTCCCTGTGGAACCACTTGAAGCTCTCATCAGTATGTGACTGTCTTAACCCTCCCTGATTAGCCTGGTCCTCTGCACAGTATACTTTTATTTATTTTATTTATTTATTTTTTGTTGACCGGGTAAGTGCACTAGACAAATCCTGCCTATTTTCAGGCACGACCCAGGGAAGGGGGATACAGATGAATGGCAACTGACCTCGAACCAGATTAAGCTGTTGGTGGTATTTTTAGTGAATGAGGGAAATTTGGCCAGGACACCGGGGAAATTCCCTTACTCTTTTCGATAAGTGCCATGGGATCTTTAACATCCACCTGAACTACCACCAATCCAGGCAGATGGGACCTCGGTTTAACGTCTCATCCGAAAGACGGCACCTCAGAAATGCAGCACCCCTCTCATGCTGCATTACAGTGTCAGTACTGGGATATTAACCCAAGTGCCAGATGTGGGAACTGAACCCACAGCCCTCTGATCTCCCGGCCTCAGAGGCGAGTGTGCTACCTACTGAGCCACTGACACTGACAATGACTTGAGTGTATTCATTCCCTGTATCTTGCAAATGTGTAAATTTTGTATATATCTGTATATATATTGCTGGTGACGTTGTGTCAGGATGCTGTAACTTAGCATATTGACTATGATTACTGTCGTGACCTGAGATATCTTACTATGTATGTTATGCTTCTTTTGACATCTGTGTATCTGCCCTATTTGCTTCAAATTGTACTCTGTATGTTCTTTGATTTCCTGTACTCTCCTGGGTCATACCTGAAAATAGGCATGTGTTTGTCTAGTGTACTTACCTGGTTAGCAAAAGCTAAATAAATAAATAAATAAAATTGGTGCCATTAAAATTAGGATTTTCATTTTAATAGTGCCACTTATTTTAATGGTTTAGACTACACACATTTTAATGGTTTATGAAACCCATTAAGTCTTGTGTTATGATGCCATTTTTTTTTTTTGTTGTAAAACCACAATAGGGCCTAGTCATGATCAGGCACAGACTCTGCACTTCTGGTGCAAAATCTTTCCCTGGCCCTCCACACTTTTACACTGCATGTCATGCACTAATCCTGGCTGCCTGTCTATGATTCAGCAGGCACATAGGAGCACTTTGGGGATGGGGTGGCTGGGTGGGGGCATTTCATGCTGCTGTGTCTAATCCAGTTGGATGTCCATATTGCCAGTGGACTGGATTTCCTGTTTTAATGCAACGCAGGGGCATAGCAGACTGAGTGCATGCTGGTAATAGGAAGGGTCCAGGCACTGCTGACGAGTGTTGTCTGCAAGCCTCTAGCCCCCACCATATGTCAGAAGGGCTGGTGATTGTGGTAAATGTGTGTCCACCATTTCCGTCAGGCTGCCCACCACCAGTTAGAGGGGTGCATAGGGGCTACAGCAACATCTCTCAGTGGTAGCCTGTGCCCTTCTCTGCCAGAACTGTGTATTGTTGTGCATGGTGTAGAGTTCAGCAATGCCACAGGGCACACCCCCTGGCCAGCTGTACAAACAGTGTCATTACCTGCATAGGTGAACAGTGGTGCTGTGAAAGTGCTTAAGACTAGGAAGAAATGTAAAGCCCCAAAACTGGGATAAGTAAAATATAGCTAAACTTGTTAAGTTATTTTTTTTGTTATTTAAGCAAATTGAATAAATACCTTCGGGCACTAATGTTCATTTACAAAGTTTCCACATCAGATTCAGAGTGGTACAAATGTTCAGGGTACAATGCACTTCAGTTACAGATAAGTAAAACAGTTCAGGGTAAACAAAGAAGGTAAGTTACAGTAGACAAGAAGCAAAAGAGAAGCAACCAATGTAGGCATTGTTAGAGCACTCAGGACATGTAAGGCATATTATACAATGGTGAGTGAAAATCTTATAACCTCATTGGTCAAAACATGTCACATGACTGTGGGTAAATCCAGCATAACCCATGGCTGAGGAATGGCATTTATAAAAAAACATAATAAAACACATTTAAAATTTATTTTACACATAGGTCCATTGTATAATCGCAGTAAGGCACTCCAGAGTGTGAGTTATTGGGAGATTTACCCACTTCTTGTATGGTCAAGTCACTTGGCTGTGCCTCGTGTCACACCACGCAAGGTGTGGGTAAATCCCTAATAACCCACACCCTGTTGTGCCTTATTGCCTAAATAACCAACTTTGTAAAATAGATTATCCATGTTGTCTAAGAATAGTAGAAGTGGAGTGAATTGTTAGGCAGGATGGGGGACATGTAATTGCTAGGGGAAGCTACATGGGCCAGGTGAGAGTGCACTAAGTAGATGCCTTTTGAATGTTCCAATTTTTGAGATCCCTTGAGGTGGCATCCTGGTAAAATCCAATCTAGAGTGTCACCAAAAAAGCATCAGAGAAGATGACTATATCTGCAGATATTTTGAACAGCACAATCTGTTCTGCGGCACTGGTAACCACATCATCACACAGGAATACAGATGGGGCCACTGTGGTGGAATGTGGGAGAAATGCAACAGGTGTAGGAGAGTGGTGACCCAGAGGGTGCTCTGGAAATTCAGCCACTACATTAACTGCAGGAGGTTCTAGGCCATGGGGGAATAACTGTAGGCAGCAAGGGATGATATATGCAACTTGATGGCTACAGGCACTAGGCCTTCTAGGATGTTGCTGCCATAAGCATAACAAATGCCTAATAAGACCATAGCTGCTGGCTAGTCTGTGGTGGGGGGGTGCAGAAGTAGTATGGTACACCTGCAGTATGTGGGATTCATACCACATTTCTGGTGGTTGTTCAGGTATACATTTCAGAACCCATGGGACACCACACAAGTATGGGTCAGGGAGTTTTCCTGGGGGGGATGCTGTGGAGGCAGTGTGCTTGTTTTAGCAGGGACTGCAAGAACTCATCCTTGGGCACATACACTCTCCACCCATAATCACAAGTAACACTTGGCATGGTTTGGAAGGCTACAGTCCATGTCCTCATTGTCAGTGATCATGAAAAAGAAGGGAAGGGGAAATGGTACAACATGGACAACAATGTGGAGGGCACAAAAAATGTTTGTAGGTTGCTTTAGCCAAAACGGCCTATTTCAGCACCTAACCTTCTGTCATGGTGCCTTTTGTAAATGGTAACTTCTTCCTGGGAATAACTGCCTTCTGCCTTGGTAGTACCATCTATCACAAATGCACTCAGCATGCCAGACCCTCTGCTCCCACAGTGCCAACCTCAAAGTGCAATAGTGTGAACAGGTAACAGACAGGGTAACCCTCCTGTCTGCTTTTGGGTCTGAATCACATTTAGTCTCAAGTTCTGGGGAGATTCAAACTGTGAACCTTATGCTAGCATTCCCAAGTTACAGGCTCAGATACGTATCCTCTTCAGAGATTGTGGTACAATATTTTGCCAGGGGCAACAAGCCAGGTTTCCAAAATGAACCCTTAAAATTCTGTAAGACACCTTAGGTATATTCTTACCTTTTCCCAGTTTAGAAACACAATCAAGCCCTTGAACAGTTGTCAGATTTAAAAATACAGGCACTCCACATGCAAAAATGATGGAGTAGACCCAGGCAGAATCTTAAAGAATATGTTTACTAAAAATGGATAAAAACAGTAAGATAAACTGCAGGACAAATAACAAAGAGCATCACAATTACATAAAAGAAAAACAAGGAAAACTACAGAACAAATGCCTACCAAAATACATTTAGATATTTTCTATCTGATGTATTACCCTGGACGTGCAGTTAAATTACAGAACTGTGTCTCTCCAGAGTCCCAAAATGATATGACATTCATTTCAGATACAAGTATCAGTTTAAACTGTGTCTCCACACCCCTTCTGTGAGTCATCTAGCTCCTCCTTTAGAATGAAAAAAATACAAGCATGATGTCCAATCAGGAGGCATATTATATAATGTGACATCAGCAAAACTCATTTCCCAAATTATGAGTCTTTCATCAACCAGTTCCTTTGAGGTTTACAACCCTGCAGTCCATCACCCAGGTGCGATATAGCCAACAGGAATCAGCTAAATAATGTCCTGTCCTGTGATAAAATGTATATTTAGTTTCCCGACTTCAAAAACATGAGGTCATAAAAAGGCCATAAAATGCAATTTCTCAAGGAAGTTAATCACATTACAGATATCTCCTGGTCAGTGTAATATATCCTGTAGCTTCACTGAAACCTGGGGGAGGGAGGCACCCATGGAAGCACAGGCTGTCTCATGTGAGACAATCACATACTATATTTTTATATTACAAATATCATACAAACATCATAACCAGCTGGCCAAGCATCACAATCCTCCCCACCTAGACTGAATTTTGGGTCTCTATCCCCTGCATGGGATGAGCGAGCTAAGTCTGTTCACTCCTCATATAGATGTGACAAGCCATCTGCGTTCTGATTGATCTCTCCAGCCCTATGTAAGATTGTCATGTCATACCCTTGTAAGGCAAAACTCCATCTTAATAGTCTACAATTCGTTTTTCCCACTTGGGTCAGCCAAACCGGGGGTAGTGGTCAGTGTGTACCTCAAAATGCTGCCCATAGAAGTATGGTTCTAACTTCTTTAGGGCCCACACTATGGCAAGACACTCTTTTTCCACAGTAGAGTAAGCATGCTCCCTGGGAAGTAACTTTTTACTCAGGTACACTACAGGGTGATCTTTTCCTTGGTTGGATGTCTGACTTAGTACTGCCCTGATACCCATGTCTGAGGCATCAGTCTGGACTATAAAGGGTCAGCTATAGTCAGGACTTGTCAATACAGGAGCACTGCACAGTGCCCCCTTCAGTCTGGTAAAGGCTTTTTCACAGGCTGGTTCCCAGGTAATTTTCTTAGACATCTTTCTCTTTACCAGGTCAGATAAGGGAGCAGCCAGGGCACTGTAATTGGGTACAAATTTTCTATAGTACCCTGCTATCTCTAGAAAACTCCTGACCTGCTTCTGCATTTCTGGTCTGGACCATGCCTTGATCACCTCTATTTTTACTTGGTTAGGATGGAGCTGTCCCCGGCCTACAACATGCCTGAGGTATGCCACTTTATCCATGGCCACCTGGCACTTCTCAGCTTTGACAGTGAGCCCGGACCTCTGTAACCTGCCCAGCACTTCCCTAAGGTGGAGGTGGGACAGGTGTTCCTCCCAGCTGGTACTAAAGATGGCAGTGTCATCCAGGTACACCATGGCATACTCCTCAGCACCATAAAACATCTGGTTCACCAACCTCTGGAAAGTGGCTGGGGCGTTCTTCATTCTGAAAGGCATTACTTTAAATTCAAATAAGCCTATCAGAGTGATGAAGGCCGACCTCTCCCTAGCTCTCTCAGTTAACCCTACCTGCCAATACCACTTTGTCAGGTCAATAGTCATAAGGTATGTCACCCTCCCAACTTGTCCAGGAGTCTGTCCATCTGAGGCATCAGGCAGACATCTGACTTCGTGACTACATTCAGTCAACCATAGTCCACACAGAAATGAGTAGAGCCATCTGGCTTGGCACAAGGACTATGGGTGAGGCCCTGGGGCTGTGGGATCTCTGGAGTACCCCTAAATCCAGCATTTCCTCCACCTCCCTCCTAATGTCCTTTTGGACAGCCTCTGCCACCAAATATGCTGTCCACCGTATGGGTGTCTGTGTCCTTGTCTCCACATCATGAGTAGCTAAGGGGGTTAGTCCAGGTTTGGGGATAAACAGTGGTTCAAAGTCTGCTAAAACCTCCCTTACTTCCTGGATCTTGTCTGGGGCCAGTTGGGGAGATAATTTAACTGCCTCCACAGAGAACTCCTGCTTGCTTTCTTCCAACAAGTCCAGAAGGGGGTCTCCTTCATCCGTCTCTTCCCCAGTACTACATACTGCATACACACCGTGTCAGTCCTATTAGCATATGGCTTCATCATGTTGACATGGTACATTCTTTCTGTATGTCTTCTGTCAGGTAACTCTATGATATAGTTCACATCATTTACCTTTCTAACTACTTTGTACGGTCCCACCCACTCAGCCTGCAGCTTGCCTTTCCACACCAGAATAAGGACCATAACTTCCTGACCCACTATGTACGAGTGAGCTCTGGCTCTGTGGTCATACCACACTTTTTGCTTCTGTTGGCTGCCAGATTGCTCTGACCTGTTAGCTGCCAGCTTGCTCTGGGATGTCCCCATAAGCTCCTTCAGCCTTTCCTGAAACCTAAGGACATAATCAACTATGGAAGTGCCCTGGGTGGTGTGCTTGCCTTCCCAGTCCTCCCAGATCAAGTGTAGGGGCCCAGGTACCCAGCGTCCATATAAGAGCTTGAAGGGGAAAAATACTGTCAACTCTTGGGGCACCTCGCTGTATGCAAACAACAAGTGTGGAAGGTATTTCTCCCAGTCCCTTCCATGCTATTCAGAAAACGCTTGGAGCACTGACTTCAGGGTACCATTAAATCTTTCCAAAAGCCCATTGGCTTGCAGGTGATAAGATGTTGTGCACCTCTGCACAACCCCACACTTCTCCCACAAAAATTTCATCAGGTCCGACAAGAAGGAACCCCCTTGATTGGTGATAATCTCCTGCAGAAAACCAACACAAGAGAAAATCCCAAGTAAGGCATCTACAACTTTGTCTGTCCTCAATGAGGATAGGGCAACTGCCTCTGGATACCGGGTGGCATAATCCACCACAGTCAGGATGAACCTCTTCTCAGAGGAGCTGGGGGTATTTAAAGGCCCCACAATATCCATTGCCACCCTCTGGAATGGCTCGTCCAATATGGGCAATGGAATTAGGACAGCTTGGGCTTTCTAACCCACCTTTCCTATTTCTTAGCACTGGTGATAAGATATGCAATACTCCTTCACCTGCTGGGTGAAGTTGAGCCATAAGAAATTCTAGGCCAACCAATGCATAGCGTGCGCAGTTCCAAGATGAGTAGACAAGGGGATATCATGAGCAGTCTTGAGCAACTGCTCATGGTACACCTGGGGAATGACAAGCTGCCTGCCTATCACCCCTCCCTCTGTCTTTACATCCTGAGTATACATCAGTCCATTTTCCCAATAAACCTTATGTTTACTGTCACCTTCCTGTGCTCTGTCAGAGTCTGCCCAAGTCCTCAGCTTTCCTAGACTAGGATCACTTTTATGAGCAGCTGCAAACTCCTTACTCATTCCCAAGGCATATGACAGGTCTCCTTCAGTCTCTAAACTAGGGTCCCTAGCACTAGCATCAGGGCACTTAGGATCACTGTCATCCCTAACTCTATGACAATGGGTCACTCCTTCTTCGGAGTAACCATCCATAGCTCTGTGGTTAACTGCTACTGGGGAAATCCCTACCCCTTTTCATTAGTCTCCATATCAGGAGACATAGGCTGGGGGACCAGCCTCCCAGTGGTTTCCAAAGTGGCTTCTATGGGGTCCAGGGAACTATAATTTCCCCTGGCTGCTTGGCTATGGGTAACTGCACACACCATCCCCTGTTTGAGATTGTTGCCAAGGATGACATCAACTGCTAAAGTTTTGGCTACAGCCAATTGTTCCACAGTTCCCCTGGTTTCACCCCAGTCTAGGAGAACACTAGCAAGTGGCAATGTGGTCTCCTCACCAGCAAATCCTTGTACAGTTACAAATTTATTGGGTATAAGCTGACCAGGCTTTACCAGATCACCTTTTGCCAGTGTCAGGGATGCGTCTGTGTCCCTTAACCCTTGTGTCTCTACGTTATTCACCGTGACTGGGTGCATGTGTTCCCTCATGTTCACAGGCATGCTTCCTGGGACACACAATCAACCCACTTTTTTTCTAGCCTCATTTTGTGTATTGCTCATCCTTTTGGGACACTGTCTGGCAATATGCCCAGTTTCTTTGCAAACCCAACATTCATTTCTTTTCTCAGAGAAATCTTTTCTTTGAAATCCGGGGCTAACTGGTTTTGGTGGAGGCAATGAGGGTTTTAGCTGCCCTGAAGGTGGGGTTTTAGCTGCCCTGAAGGTGAGCTTTTCCCTTTCTGCACTGCCACACCAACTCCATTCCTTCTCAGAGCAGGTCTGCTCTAGGCATAGCGGTCCGAGAATTCAGCAGCCTCTTGCACCATTTTGGGATCTCGTTCCTTCAGCCAGATTTTCAGCTCTGCTGGGCATGCCCAAGAAAACTGCTCTAACAATATAGCATTTTCAATTTTATCTACAGAGTTTGCTTCAATTCCTTCCCACCAATGTTTTAAAAACTGACATTGCTTTGTGGCTAGCTCCTCGTAGCTCATGTCAGGGCTTCACCTGAGCTTACAGAATTTAGCTCTGTATGCTTCTGCAGTTAAATCAAACTGTTTTAAAAGTGCAGCTTTAAGTTTGCTGTAAACATTACTGTCCTCATTGTCCATTTGACCCAATGCATCCCAAGCTTTTCTGGTAAGTAGCAGGGATAGCTGAAAGCTCCGGGACCCTCTAGAAATCTGCTCCTGAATACAAACATTTTCAAAGAATTTAAAAAGGCATCCACATCCTCCCCCTCTTTAAATTCTGCTATCAGTTTGGAATTTCATTTGTAACCCAGTCCTGTAGTTCCAGTTAAACCCAAGCCACTTACTTCCTCTGGTGCTGGTGACTGGAGCTGTAACTTCTCCAGTTCATGTTGCCTCTGGCATTAACGTTCTTCACGGTCAATCTCTTGCTGTGCATGATCAGCTTCTCGCTGTTCTCACTCCCTGTTCTCCTCTGCGGCTCACTGTTCTCACTCTCTCTTCTCCTCTGTGGATAGCTGTTCTTGCTCCCTCTTCTCCTCTGCAGCTCACTGCTCTTACTTCTCTTCTCTCTTGAACTCCAGCTCAGTTCTGCATAACTCAATCTGCAACCTGATTGCTTCTGGCTCCAGAATGCTGGTGACCTTCCCCTGCACGTGTGGCCCTTGGCTTGCACTGGCTTTGCTGTCCTCCTCACTGGATCTGGACACTGCACTGGGTGCTGGTCCCTTCACACCCAAGGTTTGGTCCTTTACAGTCACAGTCTGTGACTTAACACTCTGGGCATCAGCATCCATCAGAGCATCCATGAGATTCTGCTTGGTGGCTCTCCCCTCATGCCGGACTCCTCTCTCCTTGCACAACTGCTTCAGGTAGTCTGCAGTGTGCTCACTGTAGTTGTAAGCCATCTTCTTCCCTAACTATGGCTACTCTAACTTGCACTTTGAAAAAAAATAAAATCGGTAGGAACTTGACTGTAAGCAAAATTATATATTTCTGTTTCCTTTTTAAAATAAATCACTGCCTTATTTTGCAAGTGAGCTGTACAGTATTAAGTTGACACACTGAACAGTTAAAGCTTGTGTTACAAATTTTGTTTACACCGCTGCCAACCAAATCTGTCACAAATGCACTCAGCAGGTCAAGCCCTCTGCTCACACAGTGCCAACCTCAGAGCACAATAGTGTGAACAGGTAACAGACAGGGTAACCCTACTGTCTGCTTTTGGGTGTGAATCACATTTAGTCTCAAGTTCTGGGGAGATTCAAACTGTGAACCTTAAGCTAGTGTACCCAAGGTACAGATTCAGATACATACCCTCTTTGGAGAATGCAGTACAATCTTTTGCCAGGGACACCAAGCTAGGTTTCCAAAATGAACCCTTAAAACTCTATAAGAGACCTTAGGTATATTATTACCTTTTCCCATTTTAGTAACACCATCAAGCCCTTGAACAGTTGTCAGACTTAAAAAATACAGGCACTCCACATGCAAAAATTATGGAGGAGACCCAGGCAGAATCTTAAAGAATATGTTTACTAAAAATGGATAAAAATAGTAAGATTAACTACAGAACACATATCAAAGAGCATCACAATCATATGAAAGAAAAACAAGGAAAACTACAGAACACCTAGCAAAATACATTTAGATCTTTTCTATCTAATGTATTACCTCTGTAAGTACAGTTAAATTAGAGAACTGTGTCTCTCTAGAGTCCCAAAATGATATGACATTCATTTCAGATACAAGTATCAGTTTAAACTGTGTCTCCACACCCCTTCTGTGAGTCATCTAGCTCCTCCTTTTAGAATGAAAAAAAAATACAAGCATGATGTCCAATCAGGAGGCATATTAAATAATGTGACATCAGCAAAAAACTCATTTCCCAAATTATGAGTCTTTCATCAACCAGTTCCTTTGAGGTTTACAACCCTGCAGTCCATCACCCAGGTGCGATATAGCCAACAGGAATCAGCTAAATAATGTCCTGTCCTATGATAAAATGTATATTTAGTTTCCCGACTTCAAAAGCATGAGGTCATAAAAAGGTAATAAAATGAAATTTCTCAAGGAAGTTAATCACATTACTGAGATCTCCTGGTCAGTGTAATATATCCTGTAGCTTCACTGAAACCTGGGGAGGGGCACACATGGAAGCACAGGCTGTCTTATGTGAGACATCACATACTGTATTTTTATATTATAAATATCATACAACAATCATAACCACCTGGCCAAGCATCACAGTGTGCATCACTGTACATACCCTCCTGATCCCTAGTGTGGCTTCCCTTATAAAATGACCCTTTTACCTGGTGTATATAATCATGCTCCTTATCTAGGTACAGTTAGAGTAAAAAAAAAAAAAAAAGGAAAGTGCCAGGAAGATCAACAACAGCAGTCAAAGTGTCAGTGTAGGGGTTGAGAGGTTAACTCTTACTTATTTACTGACATCTTGTATAAGCAGTAATTAAAGAGGAAGATCAATGTTGCAAAGCTACAGTTCACTACTATAGGTGTCCCAGTTGCACTTAGTGGCCCAGATATTCAAACTGCTGCAGGCTGTGGTGCAAGCCTAGGTGCAGCTCAACTTTGTTGCACAGGGGTGTGGCCAGGTGATATTCAATGGACCTGTGCTATGGTGCAGCAGCTTTGAATATCAAACCCTGGCCACCCCCACTGTGCCAGTGGCACTGCATCAGTGCAAGTGGCCAGAGTGGAGCATGGAGATGTGCTAGTGCAAGTGCCATTGCGCCATGCACAGCACCTGCGATATTCAAAAGGGGACATGCAAATGGGGCCATAATTTATGCAAGGTGCACATGGGGCCATTTGCATGTCATTATGGCTCCATTTGCATTCCATTTGCATGCAGGTGCGCCGATCCCCGATGACTTGTGCCTGGCACCCTGCCAGGCAGCAGCCATCGGGGACTGATGCCCCTGCAGCCCGATCATGGGCATTCATCTAAATGAAACCCCCCTCCAATATCACTGGTGGTCCAGTGGACTGCACTCTGCCCAATCACGGGCATTACTAAAATAACCCCCCACTCCAATATCCCTGGTGGTTCAGTGGACCACTATGTGCCCGATTGCAGGCATCTGTAAATCATAAAACAGTCCTATTACCCTGGTGGTCTAGTGTACCCCCTCCCCATCTGCCCACTGAGCCCCACCGCCCCGCTCCTCCTGGTCAGCCAGTGGGTGGCAGCACCCCACCCACCTGCCACCCTGCCACCCACCAACTGACAGCTCAGTAGGGCTCCATGTCCATTGGTTCAGAGCGTGAGCCAATGGGCATGCAGCCAATACTGTACTACACATTCCAGATATGTGAATGATTCATTCACATATCTGAATGTAGTACGGTATGGGCTGCATGGCCATTGACTCATGCTGTGAACCATCACGGCAGCCCCACGAGCTGTCAGTCGTATGAAGCGCGGAGTGGCAGGCGGGTGGTGCTGCCGCCCGCTGGCTGACCCGGGTGAGCCGGGCAATGGGGCCAGTGGGTGGGTGGGGAAGGATACACTAGACCACCAGGTAATAGGACTGTTTTATGATTTACAGATGCCCGTGATCAGGCACATAGCGGTCCACTGGACCACCAGGGATATTGGAGGGGAGGTTATTTTACCAATGCTCGTGATTGGGCAGAGTGCAGTCCACTGGACCACCAGGGATATTGGAGGGGGGTGTTATTTTACCGATGCCTGCAATAGGGCGCATAGCAGTCCACTGGACCACCAGGGATATTGGGGAAGGGGGTTATTTTACCGATGCCTGCGATCAGGCAGAGTGCAGTCCACTGGACCACCAGAGATATTGGAGGGGTGTTTTTTTTACCGATGCCTGCAATCTGGCACATAGCAGTCCACTGGACCACCAGGGATATTGGAGGGGCGGTTTAGTTACATGGATGCCCACGATGGGGCATGGGGGCACCACCAGGTGTGGCTGGAACTCGGGTGGCCACCCACAGGTGGCAGCTGCCATGTTGCACCCTGCAATGTGGCAGCTCACCTCTGAGTAGTCATCATTTGTTCCTTTTTTGGGGGGCTTAACTTTGTGCAGGCACAGGTAGGGGTTGCGCATGCATGACTCTAAACATCCCGGGCTGAATATCGGGCTGTGCAGGTTATGCGAGGCCGTCCCCACCAGCCTTAAATATTACTGATGCACTCTGGCGCATACGTTATTTGTGCGTGCACTTTTCCCTTTGAATATCGTGTGGGTTCAATGATTTAGTATTGTGACACAACACTGTTATGCTATGCAGCAGCCCTTTGAATATCGGGGCCAGTATGTATAAATAAAAAGTTAACTTATTATTTACTTGCTTTACATTCATCTAGTCAATCCTGCTATCCCTCTCATGACATTACAGGAGGTTTGCTGCATAAGAGGTGAACTGTACCAGCAACCATCAGATATAGCACACATGAGAGAACTGAAAATCCCAAATTTGATCTCCCTTTGACTAGCAGGCCTTGTGTAATGTCAGGGTAAGAGAAAATCAGGTGCAACCAGAATAATTTAGTTAAGGAAAACTAACCAGAAAGAGAAAATGTATTTATGAACACAGGAACAAACCAGTGACAGTCCCCCACATGGGCATTTGGAATATGACCATTACCTTTCAAAGGCATCACTTACATGGTTATAGATGAGCCAAAGAAAGGCATCTTGAGAGATGTGGATGAGGTATCTATGAAACAAGAATCAAGGGAGTGGTCACAAAGGATCCATTGTTTCTAGAGAATAATATGACAGACAGCACAGGTAAAATGGGAAAATCATACTTATCTGATAGGATGTAGGGAATGCCATAAGCTTATAAAAGAAAGGGGAAAACACTTTAATATAAGTAAAAGATGTTAAAACATGAGCAGAGTGCAAAGAAAAAAGTAGAGGATAAGGCAATAAGAAAAACAGTACATGGGAAAGTTTCAAAATTAATGTGGAAGTAAGGCAGCCCAGTGGCATAAAGGGCTGAGGTGCTGGGTGCCTCTTATCCTGCCACACTAACAACCAGGATACAGAAACAGAAAGTCAGGATACAGAAACAGACATGGGTTGCTTGAAGGCTGGCTGGGGGGGATTGAGGGGGTTCTGAGCATCCTGTGAGGTGGCTGACACCTGGGGAGTTCTAAGTGGCAGTGCAGTGGGGCACCAGGGAAGGCTTTCCACCTGCTTGATGCTGGGGGAGGGTCTCTGTGGGGACGAAGCTTACACAGTGCATCATTGCATGTGTCATGGGCCTGGGAAGAAGAAGACAGAGGACCCCCCCACAACCAGTAGGATGAAATGCCCAGTCCTCCCCCAGACCTCACACTAGTGATAGGGCTCAATGCTCCTCTGGTAGAGGATGGCTGGCAATTGATATGTTCCAAAGAAACAGGGTGATGGAGCTGAGGGGACTGGTCCATAATAATGCCAGTCAGGAAGAAAGGAAATAAAATACCAATTAAAAAAAAGAGTGGAAGCAAGAGTGAAAAGATAAAAGGAATGTAATCAGTTAAGAAAGACATGCAAATTAAAGGTTAGACTAGGAACAGACAGAGAATGAGAAAAGTGCAGTTGTTTGCAGGAGCAAAGGTATATTTAAAAAATACCCACTCGGCAACCTGAACAACTTGTTTAAAGTTGCAGTGCCTCTGTGGACAAATCAAAATCACTCTTATGTCTACTGGGTTCACAGTTGGCCTCTACCTTTCACAACACACAGTTATATTGCATGTTATTTTTATGTACAGTATACAGCTATGCTAAGGGGTGACTTCTTGATGGCCCCCAATTGACTGCTTCTCTCTCTCTTATGGTACAGTACTTTATATGGGGTGGAGGAACAATGGGGAATAATCAAAACAGCCATCACAGAGGCAACAAGCCTTTGTGTGAAGCAAATCAATAAAACAAAACAAAGGAATAAACCACTATGGTTCTCAAAAGAGGTGGCAGGGAAGGTTAAGGAGAAAAAGATAGCATTCAGGAAATATAAGGAAACACAGAAGAAGCAGGACAGAGAACTTTATCAGTTAAAGCAGAAGGAGGCAGGAAAGGCAGTCAGAATACCAAAGGCTTAAACCCAGGAAAAGATAGCCAATTCTGTTACGAAGAGGGATGAAACCTTTTATAGGTATATTAGGGAGTGAAGAAAGACAAAGGAAGGGATACAGAGACGTAATAAAGGGGAGGAAATCTGGGCAGAGGGTGATAGTGAAAAAGAAGGGCTACTGAACAAATATTTCTAAGTATTCACAATGGAAGAGGAGGGAGGTACCTAAACCAAACAAGAGAAACACTCTGGATAAGGGGGGGTCGATACCAGTCCATTCACAGAAGAAAGGTTTTGAAAGAACTCTTGAAACTGAGGGTGGACAAAGCAATGGGGAATGATGGGATTCACCCCAGAATTCTAAAAGAACTGAGGGTAGAACTAGTGACTCCACTGACTACTGTCTTTAACAAATCATGGGAGGATGGGATGGTACCTGAGTACTAGAGGAGGAGGGTAGATGTGATTCCATTTCACAAAAGTGAGAGGAGGGCAAAAGCAGGAAACTATAGACAGGTTAGTTTGATCTAAGTGGTTGGGAAAATGATGGTATCACTTCTGAAGGAAATAATTGTTAAGTACCTAGAGGCCAGTGGGGCACAGGACCCAAGGCAGCATGGATTCACAATGGGAAGGCCATGTCAGATGAATCTAATAGATTTTTTTGATTGGGTGACCAAAGTAGTAGACCAGGGAGGGGCTGTGGATATGGCCTACCTAGATTTTAGCAGGCATTTGACACAGCCCCACACAAAAGAATTAATATACAAGTTTGGCAGCATTGGAGTGGGTCCTAAGGTAGTTGCCTGGATAAATAATTGGCTGGACAACAGGACACAGTGGGTAATAGTAAACGGAGTCCACAGTGAAGAAAGGAGGGTAACTAGTGGGGTACCGCAGGGTTCAGTACTGGGACCAGTCCTCTTTATCATCTTTATAAGTGACATTGGAGAGCACCTGGAAGGAAAAATATGTCTCTTTGCAGATGACACAAAGATCTGCAACAGGGTTGACACACAAGGTAGTGTGGAAAGGATGAAAAGGGACTTGGCAAGGTTAAAGGAATGGCCAGATGTATGGCAGCTCAGATTCAAAGCAAAGAAGTGCAAGGCAATGCACCTGGGAAACAAAAACCCAGGGGAAGAATACACAATGGGGGGTGAGATACTAACAACAACAAAAATCGAAAGGGACCTGGGAGTAATTATATTAGATGACTTAAAGTTGGGCAAGCAATGTGAGAAGGCAGTAAGAAGGGCTGGGGGGTTACTGGGATGCATAGGGAGAGGCATCAACAGTAGAAAACAGGAAGCTGTTATCCCTCTGTACAGACAGTTGGTGAGACCCCATCAGGAGTACTGCATGCAGTTCTGGAGACCCCATCTCTGCAAAGACATAGACATAGACAGAGTGGAAGCTGTTCAGAGGAGGGTAACCAAAATGGTGCAGGGTCTACACTAGAAGACATATGAAGAGAGACTAAAGCAGCTTAATATGTATACCCTTGAGGAAGGGGGGGGCGACATGATAGGAACTTTCAAGTACCTCAAGGGAATTCACAAAGTGCAAGAGGGTAGCATATTTCAGAAAAAGAGATGTGCAAGAACAAGGGGCCACAATTTGAAGACGGGGGGATGGCTCAGAGGTATTGTTAGAAAGTATTTTTTTATGGAGAGGGATTTGGATGCATGGAACAGCCTTCCTGAGGAGGTTGTGGAGTCAGGAACAGTGGGATAATTCAAGAATGCATCGGACAGACATCAATTCTAGTGGGGATAGGAGGAAGTAAGCTGTTGGTTAACTAGAATCTGCAGCTTATCCATCAGGTAGGGAAATGGGCAGAGTAGGTGGACCAAGTGGTCCTTATCTGCCATCAAATTCTATGTTTCTACGTTTCTATGTATACATCCACTGTCTCTGTTGATAGGTTGTTTCACTGGTACCTACTACAACAGAAAAACTCAAAAGTTTTAGGAAAGCTTTGGGCTGGCAGTATAGTCTGGAGGGTAGAGTAATGAGCTGTGAATGAACTTGGTACATAATTCAGACTTTATAAGTACACTGAGTCAAAAAATAAATCACAGTATAGATACTTGGGTACCTACTAGTACAAAATATAGCAATAACCAAAGAGTCCCCCTATGGTGGAGAAATAATATTAAGAAAAACATAAGGAAAAAGAAGAAATTATATGGTAAATACAAGAAACAGCCTACTGAGAGCAACTGGCTAAAATATAAAAGGATGTCTAATAAAACCAAGAATTCAATTAAAAAAGGCAAAACAAAATCTAGAAACCCAGTTAGCAACATCAACTAAAGATAACAAGAACAAATTTTATGATTATGTTGGCTCACTGAGAGGTAGCAAAAACAGCAGAGGACCAATACAAACAGATGAAAGAATAATAAACAATGAGGCTGGCATGGCTATGCAGTTAAATAAATATTTCCTCAGTGTATATAAAGAACAAGAAAATATTTGCATGAACAAAAAAACTAATATTGAAGAATTTCCTTATTTTTTACAATGCTAGACATAGTAATGACAAAACTATAAAAGAAAACAGTTCACCAGGTCATGATGGCATTACACCAAAATTTATCAAACAACTGCCTGACCAACTCAGTGGTCCTCTTACATTATTATTTAACTCATCACTAAAAGAGGACAAAACGCTGCCTGAATGGAAGGAGGCAATAATTACCCCCATACACAAGGGAGGAACAAGCAGAATGTTAGGAATTTCAGGCCAATAAGTCTAACATCTGTCCTAGGGAAAATACTTAAGAGACTTGTACAACAGTGTATAATAACTCATACAGTATACAAGAGAATGGTTACAATGACATCACTCAACATGGTTTCTCTCCGGGAAGGTCATGCCTGACAAAATTACTTCAATTCTTTCAGCCAGTTAGTGCAGCATTAGACAAAGGTCTCCCTGTTGATACAGTCTTTCTGGATTTCTCTAAGGCTTTTGATACTGTGTCCCACAGAATACTGGTAGAACAACTAATAAAGACTCAATTTCCACCCCAATATAGTTAAGTGGGTAATATCATGGCTTAAAACAGAAGACAGAGAGTAGCTATAAGGGGTCACTTGTCACCTTGGGGTAAAGTTATGAGAGGTGTTCCACAAGGCTCTGTCTTGGGTCCTACTCTTTTTAACATGTTGGTGTCCATATTGCAGTCATCAAATGATGCCTGACTTTGCAAACACCCTGACAACTGCAAAACTGGAGGAAATGTGAGCAACGAACAAGCTATACAGAAACTTCAAGATAATCTAAGTTTACTTGATAACTGGGCAGTGAAAAAGACAAAGCAATTTAATGAAACAAATGCAAAGTAATGCATTTAGGGCATACTAACCCAGGTGTCACATATAAGCTCAATAACATATACCTACAAGTAACTACAGAGGAAAGGGACTTAGGAGTAAATATTTCAAATAAGCTATCCTTTGATAAACATACCGACACTGTTAAAAAATGTCAGGGCAGTCAGCCCAGTGGCACTGAGGACTGAGGCACTGGACTCCTTACCTAATGCTACGCCTGTGACCCAGGTTCAGGAATGACCTCGGGTCATCAGGGAGCCAGCATGGGGGGAACAGAGTGGGATTAAGATGCTGCAAGGCAGCTCTCCCCTCCCAAGGTGGTTGCCCACACCGCCCGTAGCTCTGCTCCCACCAGGTGGAGTTCTGGTGGGAAGTGTAGGTGGGTGGGGGGGCGGCAGTGATAACAAGGGATGGGGCAGAAGTGGCCGAGCCTGCACCCAGCATGTGCGTGTGCCTCCATGCACACATCTATACATGTTTGCCAGGGTCCCAGGTCCGGGAAGAAAAAGGGGGTAAATACCTAAAAATATCTATAGAAAAAAAATGTCAGGGCATCCTTGGATGTATCCTTAGAAATATTAAAAGCAGAAAATCAGAAGTCATTATTCCCCTACATACCAGCTTGGTTAGACCATATCTTGAGTATCATTCACCCCTTTGCACCCCTATTACAATAGGTGGAAAAAAAACTAATAGAACGAGTACAGAGATGAGTAACAAAAATAATTAAGAACATGTAAAATTTAGAGTATCGTCAAAGACTTAGAAGGCTAGGACTCTATTCCATGGACTACAGGAGACTAAGGGGGATCTCTGCCTAATATACAAAGCATTTCAGGATGAGTCAGTCATGGAAACAATAGGGCTAGTAAGACACAGGTAGCAGCAAGACCATATCATACCAATTAAAACTCATGGGAGAAACTAATAAAACATTCAAAAGAAGCCAGTGGTATTCACAGATAATTCTTACTATCTGGAATACATTGCCTAAAAACATTGTACAAAGTGAAAATATGAATATATTCAAGACAAATCTAGATGTATACATGGACAATGATAAATTCTGCTTCCACCACTAAAATTAGTGGTGGCAAGTTCACTAAAGGCCAATGGCCTCCAGAACTTGAATTTACCCCTATGAACCTATGAAAAGCAAATACGTGGATGGATCAAAGGTGATCCATCATTAAGGAAGGAATATTGGTCACCACAGATGAATGCATTAGTCACGGGGGGAAGAACACAAGGAACAAAGTGCTCAGTTGGTTCAGTTCTGGGGTTGCCCAGGCAGTGAGGGAAAAGCGGTTGGTCTATAGAAAATTCAGGAAGACCAAGAGAGAGGTGGATAGGGAAAATTACCTAAGGTTGGCTAGTGAGGCAAGTAAGAAAGTCAGGTGAGCAAAGGAACAGAAGGAGCTGATGATAACTGATGGTATCAAGAAGGGGGAGAAGTTTTTTTTTTTTCATTATATACTGTAAGTGAGAAAAGAGACAAGAAGGAAGGGATTGTTTGGCTTAAGAAAGGAGAGGAGTGGGTGGAGGTTAATGGGGAAAAGCAGAGATTCTAAATGAATACTTTTGTTCCATCTCCACCAGGGAGAAGAACGGAGCATTGTCTTCAGGAGGGAAAAGAGGAATGGGGGGAGGGGAACACAGCTGTAGTGATAGAGAAGGATAGAGTGAGGGAGGGGCTGCTGACATTGAAGGAGGATGAATCAACAGGCCCAGATGGAGTGCATCCAATGGTATTAAAGGAACTGGCTAAGAAGTTGGCAGGACCACTGGCAGACCTATTTAATAGTTCACTAGAGACAGGTATAGTGCCGCAGGACTGAAGAACAGCTTAGGTAGTGCCGCTCCACAAAAGCAGTCCCAAGGATGATCCAGGGAATTACATAACAGTCAGTCTGACCACATTGTGGGCAAGCTGATGGAGACCATACTAAAGGAAA
Source organism: Neoceratodus forsteri (assembly GCA_016271365.2). Classification (NCBI taxonomy): domain Eukaryota; kingdom Metazoa; phylum Chordata; order Ceratodontiformes; family Ceratodontidae; genus Neoceratodus; species Neoceratodus forsteri. The sequence goes on from CM057453.1 coordinate 86,354,491, forward strand.
GGCTGGTGGAATATCTAGAGAAGCATGGTCTCCAGGATGCAAGACAGCATGGATTCATGGAGGGGAGATTGTCTCAAACAAATCCCTGATTGACTTTTTTGACTGTGTCACTAAGACAGTAGACAGGGGCCAAGCGGTAGACATCCTCTATCTTGATTTCAGCAAGGCCTTTGACTCTGTGACCCATGGATGGTTGATCAGGAAGTTGGTGGATCTTGGGGGTTGTGGAAAAAATGGCCAGATAGGTGGAAAACTGTCTGAAGGACAGAACCCAGAGGGTGGTTGGGGGGGGAGTTATCTGGCACAAGACAGGTAACCAGTGGGGTCCCACAGGGCTTGGTGCTGGGGCTGGTGTTGTTCAATGTCTTCATCAATGACATTGGAGATGGCATTAAGGGCAAAATGTGCCAATTCATGGGTGACATCAAGCAAGCTCTGTGGAAGAGTGGACACAGCTGAAGGGATACAGGACCTACAGGAAGATCTGGAAAAGCTAGAAAGGTGGTCCAGGATCTGGCAGCTTGGCTTCAATGCCAAGAAATGTAAAGCTATGTATATTGGAGCCAAGAATCTTAGGAAAGTGTACTACCTGGGTGGAGTCCTAGTCTCTGCATCAAAGGAGGAGAAGGACCTGGGAGTGATGATCTCTAGTGACCTGAAGCACTCCACTCAGTGCAAGAAAGCAGCAACAAAGGCAAACAAGATGCTGGGATGCATATCTAGGGGGATCAGTAGTAGGAGAGAGGAGGTTATACTGCCCTTGTACAAGTCACTGGTAAGGCCACATCTAGAGTATGGAATTCATTGCTGGTGCCCACACCTCAAAAAGGACATTAACCTTCTGAAAAAGATCCAGAGGAAGGCTACAAAGATGATACCTGGTCAGCAGGGTTAGGAATATGAGGAGAGGTTGAGGTCACTGAACATGTACTCCTTGAAACATAGGAGAGAGTAGGGGACATTGGGACCTTCAAGTACTTGAAAGGGATAAATAAGGTTGATAAGGAGAGCCTCTTTAAGCTGAGTGTCAACCATAACACGAGGGGGCACAGTCTTAAGCTGGAGAGTGGGAGGTTTTGGATGAAGGTTAGGAAGCACTTCATTATGGAGAGGGTGGTGGACACTTGGAATGCGCTGCCAGAAAAGGTAATCTCATTGAAGACATGGGCAGCTTTGAGAGAGGCTGGGAGAGTTATAGGGGGAGGGTAAGGGTCATGGGTAGGGAGGATGGGAGGAGTGGGAAGAGGGGTCAGGGACAGTAACTCAAGCGGTGGACCCTGCAACATGAGCATACTTGATAGACCAAAAGGTCTTCTTCTGCTGGCTTCTTCATATGTTCATATGAACCTATCCAGCAGACCTGGCTTTGGTCCACTACCTCCACTTGCATACTGTGTGACTTTGAGTATATCACTTAACTACTCTAGTGCTCTCTGATCACCCCTGAAAATAGGAACTTGTACCGAGTGGACCTTACCTGATTACCAAAGGAAAACAATCCTCCTAATGTTACAGTTAAACTTATGACCCCTTAGCTTCAGGGCATGTCCCTGTGTCCTGCTGCAGGACACCAAATCAAGCATCTAAGTTCAAGACGGTGACCTGTTCCACGTTCTCTGGGAGTGCAGTAAAGCTGGGCCACTCTGGGACATGGTTAAGAATAAACTACATCTGCTGTTGGGGCTTGAAGGCACATTCATATCAGAAATATATATGCAGGGCAATCAGAGAAAATTGCTCTTAAGTACTCAGAAAAAACACACGGTGTTAATCTCTATCATATCTAAGAAACTTATTCTGAGACATGGGATGGACTCTGAGGTACCATCCTACAAAGAATGGTACAATGACATACTGGTAGCTTTAAGAATTGAGAGAATTGTTGCTATTGTCAACACATGTATCACACCTACAAAAAGAGATGGGGAAAGTTACATGCTTTAATTTGTATAGCAGATTGAGATGAGCAGGTAAATGGAAAAGAAGGGTGAAAGTCATTGAGATTAAATCAGCTTTGTCTGATGATAATTTTCTCTGCTTAGGAAGCAAGTCTGTATTTTTATATCATATATTGCAGTATAATGGGGGTTGGGTAAGTGTCCACACACCTACATTCCACTACTGGGTAAGTGTCCACATACCTATATTTGTACCACAGCAACCTGAGAGCTCAAGTTGCTGCCATGCAAATGTACCATGTAAACTGGCCTTATCACTCCTCTGGCCCTGTCCCAAATTTCAGATCAGGGTTGGGGAGCACAAAGTCAGACTGTTCTACCCTGTAACTGCAGCAGGAGCAGCCCATGTAACTCCATTCTCCTGACCTTCATGAACATTGCAGATGAGTGGGGAAACAAAGCAGCCAGTTTTATTCCATGTCCTAAGCTCCATCTTAGAAATAAGATTACACACTAAGGGGTGGGAGGTTACACCTGGGTCTGTTGTTGCCTAGTTGAGCATCCCCATGGATGGTCTGCAGGGAGGGGCTGAGGTGAAGGATGGTCCAGGTATGCAAGGGCAGCTGTCTGGGGGGAACTGGTTCAGTGATAGACATCTGGTTCACTGGGGGGGAGGGATCCAGCTACAGTGTAGCTGGTTGGCTGGGGTAAGAGGTTAGTCCACTGGATGGTGAGTGGTTCAGCTCCAGGAAGAGTGCTCCATTTATTGGGGGGGGACTGAACTGTGTAGTGGCAGCACTACTCCAGAACATGTGCCCTTGTAAAAAAAGACTGTACTCCATGTGCTTCAGAGCTTTCCCCATAGTAACAAAGATCACTGCCCTGACTGCCAGCTGTTGTGCCCTGCCTGTATCCAGGTAGCCAATAGAGGTTGGAATCACCATCTATGGGCAGAAAGAGTGAACAGGCTGCAGGGAAGGTGGTGGTCTGGGGAGTGGATGGCGATTCTGGCATGTAGCACTAAAGGATTGTCTTGTGGCATGGAATATGGTTGACTGGAGAGTCATACCTAGGTTTTTCAGTGAACAGCTATGCATCCCCCCCCAGCTGCAGGGAGATTTTTGGGGAGTGGGTCTGGTACTTTAGAATGCTGGGTGGTCCAGCTCCAGGAAAGCTGCTCAGCTTGTAGGACTCTGGTACAGGGATGGAAGACCGGACTGCAGGGTGGCTCACAAAAGTAAAGAAAGACTTGGTGTCATGGCAATGCATCATCATGGAACATGTTAAGTGGAACTTTGAGCTTCACAAGGACAAGGTGGCATTTTACTTTGGCTGCATTTTGACTGTAAAATCTGACTTCAATGACTCATACTTTACATCAGGTCCTTGTTATCCGCTGCCAGGGGAAAAAAGCCACCCCAAAGGGAGCTCAAGCAGAAATAAACATAATTTGAGGAGGGGCAGAAAAAATGGCACTGTTGTTCAAACAGCAAACAGAAAAATCAGTTTAAAGGACATTGACAGAATATTATTTTTGCTTTATATACAGTACAAGGTAAATCAAAATGTAGCCATATATAGTGCAACATGCAGAAAACAGCACTTCATTTGCCCCAGAAGCATTTTATAGAGAGTGATAAAGGGCTTGAGTCTGTTTTCTGCATATTACAATATTTCTTAAATGTGCTGTTTTAACTAGTGAAGTGACACCTTTGCTTGAACATATGGTGCTGTTTTTTCCTACCGGCCCCCATCCACTGACAATACCTACTGATGAATTAGGGAACCAATAAAAATGAAATTACTGTAGCAATGAATTAGTGTCATTGCAAAAATATTGAATAAGGTCTCCAAATCACTCACATGCCTCTTGCAGACATATGCAACAATTTTCCCATTTGTGTAAAAAGGCTAATAGGTGGGTATCAGTGGCAGAGGGGGTTGTGTTAGAAGTTGTCATTTAAAATAATAAATGGTACCTGAACTGTTTGCAGCAATTTAACCATTCAATGCTTGTGTCCCTGGTTCAGGGGACAATATGGAAGGACCAGTGTAGAAGGTGATGATGTTGTTGCTTGCCACATATTGTGTGCCTGTATCCCCTGATGTCCTTGTAGTGATATCTTAATGGCACTCAGGAGAAAACACAAAAGTTTTCCTGAGGCTCCAAAGAACCCAGTACACCCAGGTTGAGTGTTGCTTGGACCTTCTGACTTGTGTCTAGAGGTATATCCCTCCACCCTGTTTCCGGAGGGGATTAGTGAGCAGCAGCTGACCCTGAGGATTCTGTTTGCCTCTTAGTATCATTGCAGGACTTTGCTTACTTCACATCATCATAATGTGTTTTTTTTTAGGTGGGGCTTTAGTGGATGGTTGGTGGATGGGGATTAGGAAATGTTAACAAATCTTTATAATTTAAATATTTAAATAACCCTTTCTAAATTTGTATGTGCAGTATTTTAATGGTTAAAATTAACTTATAAATAAATACAGCTAATGGTGTATTAAATCCTCTTTCTACAAGTGTCACTAATTTGAAAATATAATGGCACATACTTGTTTCTCAATGGCCATTAATGTATAAACAACTGACATACCAAATATATTAATGGTAAGGATAGACCATTAATTAATACAGTTGGTATTAGAAAATTTAATGATAGACAATGGTTGTTTAGAAACCATTAATGCATTGGCAAGAAGTGGAAATAATTTTCCTGGCAGGGAATGCTCATTAAAATAATTTAATGAGTATTAATTCCACCAATAAGGGACTGTTGCAAGAGTTATTGGGTTCAAAACCCCCTAAATATTTAAAGGATACCATTCATGATTACTTTATGGCATCAGCTAAGCAGTTAATGACATAAACAAAAAAAAAGACTTCAATTATTAATGGAAATTTAATGGGAAGATGCACAAGTCAGTAATATGGGTGATACAAGACTTAATGGTGGAAATTAATGGGTTTCCATAGTAATAATGAAAATTTAATGGAAATTATTTTTCTATGGAATTCACAGGCATTAGTGATAGTAGTAAACTCTCAACATTATAGTGATATATGTTCAGGGTGGATTTACAAATTATTCTGACATATTCCAGAAGACTGTCAGAATTGTGGCACGCTGCAAATGGCCATTTTGAAATTTGACAGTTAAAATTCCACTCAGAATAACTACTGGAAAATGGCTATTAGGCGAGCAGGTTCATTAGGTAGAGCACCGCTGGAAGGGGGAAAATAAATAGATTTTTAGTGTGATAAGTCTGCTCAAATGATATGATTTTGCTACTGTATTTCAATAAAATTTAAATTAGTCAGTGTAATTTCACACACCAAGGCACTCACTAAAGCTGTATTCAGTCAGGATGCCGAAGTTTCCTTTCATGCAGCTGCAATAAATGTTCTAAAATGCAGTGTGCATTCCCTGAAACTCTGGAATGAAAACTACATTTTGCAACTTTAATCCAGGAACGACAGTTCTGATCAGGAAAGCAAATGGCAACATTTAGGACACTTGACCTAAGAGTAAGGAAACAAAAATCATTAAACTCTTGACTGAATCATTCCCCTAATCTTTGATCCCATCCAATTAAGAATGATAGGAAGCACAGCCAGAGTTGTACTGGGTCAGGGTTCAAATTCCTGTGTTGGGCAATTTCATACAGTACATTCATTTTTTTTAGCTAATGGAGTATATGCATGAGTAGGATGTGGACAATGAGAGACATCAGAAGAGGAGCCTGCCTTGGGAGCCTGTCATCAGAGTGTAAACAGGAGGACTGTTATTAGCCCAGATGGGCTGTTGTCAGATAGCAGAAATGGGGGACCATTGCTGGATTTGGAAGAATGAGGGACTTCTCTGGTGCCTATGAACTGATCAAAGACAGAAACCTTTCCCTACCCACCTTGCCACCATCAGGGTCCCCCATTTGCATTTTTTTTTTGGTTCCTTTCTCTTCCTGCGGTAGATAGGTCTGGTGTCCTGAGTTCATCCTTTTGCTTTCATGATCAGAAAACCAGCAGTGGTCACAGCTGCTCCTGGAATAAAGTTGCAAAATGTAGCGTTCATTCCAGAGTTTAACGGAATGAACACTGTATTTTACAACATTTATTTTGTGAAAGTAAACTTCAGTCATTCTTGCAGTCTGGGTGCCCTATTAATGCTCAGATGTACCGCACAACAGCTTTTTTTAATTTTTTTTATTGATACCTTAAAGCTACCGAGCCATATCTTGAGCCAAGCGAACAGTGGCAGTGTGTAATAATGGTGTCTGTAAGTGTAACGATAAATTTACTGTGTAAATCTGCCCCTGACATAATGTTCATTGTGGGAGTTTCATATGCTGCAGTAACATTCTGAAGGCTACTGATCTTAATGTTTTATCATTCAGTGATTGGTCTCCAATGCAGTTCCCAGTTCCGGCCCACCGGCTCACCACTTCAGTCACAAAACAATTTTACATAGCATTTTGCCTTTCTTCCCACTGCCATCACATGTCTCAAAGTTTGTTTTTTTTAACAAGCTCTCACAATATTTCTCAGTGTAGACTCATGCTAGGATGCAGACAGGCTAGTTTGCTTAGAGAATCAGAAAATGGAGATCAATTGCCTTGAAGTTGACTAGTTTGATTAACACAGTGTTACCATGGCAATTGGGAAGTGGCATGATTAGATTTCATTTTTTTTTTATTAGCAAGCACTCAACCGTCTCTCTCTCTCTCTCTCTCTCTCAGTGCTGCTGGAATGCAAGCTGGTTTGATTCATGGATCGCACTGGTGATCTGACAACAGCTTACTGAGCTGCAGCACACTAGCATGTGATAAATAACGGCAAAAAAGCATACATAGAAACAGGACACTTAGTGCAACTCATAGTTTTATTCTTAAAGTCTGATACCTAATGAAATCTCTCTGTAAATGTGCTGTCCACTTACTTGGTGACACTGTAACCTTACTTATTATTTGATAGTATTCACAAGTGTGGAGCAAAGCATCATCAGATGTGCTAACATATGAGAGTTACTGAGCACAGTGAGCCTGGGTCTATGTCATTTCGTTCCCGTCAATACACGCCATGACAATTCACTCCTGACAACTTGCTTCCCAGACAATTAGCTCCTGCACTACATGCTCTGTGTCTTTTCACTCCCGCTCCATGTCGTTTTGCTCCCACAAGCATGGTTGCAGAAAAAAGCTTTTATGACCCTCTACAACATATATTTATTTAAGTTGTATTCAGCAGTGGTGTAATGCAGGCATTGATAATATTGTCTGTGTTTGTAATGGCTACTGTCAGTGCTTCATTGTGCAGTGCATTCAGAAAATTTCTTGCTGCTGTCAATTGCTGCTGTCTATCATTGTCAATCAGCAGCATTTAAAAAAATGGTTACTGAAGCACATACTCACTGATACTAGTTTGAAATGGAAGGGAGGTTCATCTTGTCAGAGCGGAACAAGCAAAAGGTTGTTGATTCACAGAACTTTACATACACACACCATAAGTGTAGTTATAATGGCAAATCGATTTGGCAATGTGAACTTGCAGTAAAAAAAAGATAAGTGATGGAACGCCAGGGTGCATACAATAAGCTATGACAACCCTGCCATAATTGTTACCTTCAGCCAGCACTTCCATGTTCCTGACCCAGCTGCAGTTGAGAGAGCAGAGGCAATAAACATTGCCAAAGGAAGAGTTGCAACAACACAGGACACCACGGTGCAAGTACTACTTCACTCCAAGCAAAATGTTTCATTGGCAGCACAGGGATGCTTGGTAGATAAAAACATCAAACACACTATTCAGCATGTCAGAGTACATGATGCACCACCTAACTATGCAATCTGACAGAACTACCATTGCCTTACTACTACACAACATTTAAAAATAGTTAAGGCACTGAAGTTAATTTCTTGCTTCTCGATAGTGGCCTTGGGTCTGACCACATAGTTGTTTTTGGGACAAAGACAAATTTACAGTATCTAGAGCACTGTAATAACTGGTTTGCTGATGGCACATTAAGCATTGTCCCCCCCCCCACCTTTTTATCAAATGTTCATAATGCTGGGAGAGAGCTTTGGAAATTTGCAACCTGCAATATATGCGCTCTTACCTGGCAAGAGGAGGAAGCATTATAAAAAAAGTATTAACTTCTGTAAAGGAATTAAATCCACATCTCGATCCTGCAGTTATAATGATGGACTTTGAAAAGGCCACCATTCAGGCTTTCAAAAATGTTTTCCCCCAAGCACGTCAGGTGGGGTGTTTTTTCCACTTTGCTCAGTGTGTATATCATAAGCTACAAACAGAGGGACTGGGTAATAAGTACTCACAGGACAGCAAGTTCAGCCTGAAATATAGATATGTCCCAGCACTTGCCTTTTATCCACCCAACCAGGAAGTCTCACAGTTCAAGGAGATTACTGATGAATCTCCTCCTGAGCTTGAACCGATAATTGATTATTTTGAGGACACCTGGATCGGGCGGAGGAACAGATGTGGCACTGGCTGAAGGCAACCTCAGTATGCTATCCCTCTATGGAACCATAGTGACACTGTGGCTGACAAATGAGCAAAAAATGAATAACGCAGTAGAAGCATTCCACAGATGAATGCAATCCATTCTGTGTATGAATCACCCTTCCATATGAAAAATTTATAGAGGGACTTAAAGAAATACAAAAAAAGAGGGAAGCTGAAATTGAGCAGCTAATTGCAGGTAATTCGAGAACTGAGCCCAAAAGACAGTACAAGAACAGTACCACTGGGTTGGAATTGGTACTGCAAAAAAGCGAAGAATGCTCGACAGAGGAGTTCCTCAGAGGAGTCATGCACTGCTTCCAGAGTTAGCAAAAACTGTGTGTTTTTAAAGTTTTAAAGTTGTCTAAATAAATGAAGCTTAAGTTTTTAATTGGAACTCAAAGCAAAACACTGAAACAATGAGCAACAAACCATGAAGGACTTGTCACCATGGTTACTGGAACCGAGACCAAACAAGGAAATGGAACAGGTAAATGAAATTCTTTTAATGTAAATACAGCTTTGTGACAAATTCTGCAATGCTTTTCAGGGTGCCGCTTTTGACAAACTATGCAATGCTTGATGTTATATTGTCCAAGTGCTGTGCAGTCGGGAGCGAATACAGGTGCATGCTGGTGTGACAAGGAGAAGGGACTGGTTAAATGGTACAGCTACAACTGCAATGTTTCTTCTGTTTCTTCTGGTATTGTGCAATGATTCTGCAAGGTTTTTCTATGTTATGCATGATAAGCATTGGGAGTGAAAAGATGTGGAGCGAATGGTAGTAGGGAGTGAAAATGACAGGAGTGTATTGCCGGGAGTGGATTTGCTGGGTATGACTTGTTGGAAGTGGATTGTTATGCTCCCAGTGAGCCTAACCTAATCTCCTTCCCCTAGTCAGCAGCATTGGCTAGCATCATAGCATTTCACTTTCTAATGCTTGATGATTCACTAAGCATATACTGTAAACTCATGAGCCAAGAATGGGTCCCCATACAGGGGGAGCACAGGGTGAAGCCCTCACTACTTAATGGGGGTGTCATTGTTATGGTACCTCTTTCTTTAACATGAGGGAGGGGGAGGGATGCAAAAGATGAGTATTATTTTGCTATTTGAAAGTTCTCATTCTGTTTTTGCAGTTGTTGGGATTTGGTGATGTTACTGGGGGAGGAGACACAGAATGGCAAGGCAGTTATTTAGTCCTCCATTACTCACTGTTTCAGTAAAGTGGTTCTGAGTGCTCTTCTGCTGTCAATATCTATAAGAACATTTGTTTCAATGCCATACAAAGCCACTATAGCATCTTACTCTGAGACATGTGAGCTCCTGCCATTTTGTGGATGGCTCGAGTCCCAAGGTACCCTCGTTTCCCTGGACTCATGGTTCTGGAGTGACTGGATATGCTTGCCCTCACAGTGCTCTTCACTCTAGGCTCTGCTATTCATCTTGTGGCATGGCATTGGCATCATGGGCTAAATTGGTTACTTCAGTCTTTGCTCTGACTAATAACAGCCCTTGACACTGTTACCATATCTTGCTTTCAGCCACATCCCCCTCACCTCTCAGATCCTCTGTTTCTATGAAAGTTGTACAGATCATTATAATGCCTGTCTCCCTCTCAAATGTGTGTGGTAATATTACAGAGCCATGCCCTGATTACTGTGATATGGGGTTAAACATTAAGTGCTTATTTTACCGCTTGACCACCTACATGGAAAATGTTCCCCAAAAAGTTGCCATAATAACTTTACTGGTGTGTAGCCTGTGATGATGCTCATCATGTTTACTACTAGCATTCTCTAAGTTGTATTAATAACATATTACATTACTCTTCACCCAGCTCACCATTTGCAGGCATCGGGTAATGGTCTTGTAACCCCCATCTATGCTTGTGCATTAGCAAGTGGCTACAAACACCCTGTTAACCTCATAATGAGCCAACCCTCACCATGGTGAACACATTGAGAGCATTTCTTTTTGTTTTATTTATTTATTTATTAGAATTTTGGATAAATACCTTTGATCTAATGGCTCTTTTACAAAGGTTCCACATCAGTATACAAAAAATTGAAGTACAGTTTGTGTGAGATTAGCAGGCAAGTAGTTTGACTACAAAATTCAGTACAGGGTATACATGGTCTAAAAGCTACAGGTAATATAAATGACAGTTAGAACAACATAATAAAGCACACATTTAAGAATGATAAGTCACAACAAACAATATTTACATGAATTAAAGCTGGCAGAAGGGCACTGTCAAAGGGAAAGGTAAAGTGGAAAAACTGAGTTGCTGCCAGTTGTGCCAGGTAGTGTAGGACAGTGGAAGAGAGGATTGGTGTAGAGGGGTAACTTGGAGGGAGGTAGAAGGAGAGGTTGGTGGGAGGCAAGGATCGGGGAACAAGTGCAACAGTGGGTGAGGTGAGCAGATTAGAAAAGGGAGAGGGGAAGGGAGTTGAAGGAGGGTAAAAGAGGAATGTGGTGGACCAGAACTAGCAAGAGAGACAGGTGTAGATATGGGGAGGGGAAGGGTGGTGCCAGGCATTGGTGGTGATAGCAGAGAGGTACAAAGAACAGAAGTGACTGCCAGGGAGGTTAGGAGAAACAGTCACAGGTGGCTCTGGACACAGGCATTTGATGTAGCTTGTGTCTGAACAAGCAGAGGGTGTCTAAGTTGGTGAGTTCTCTGCAAAGGGAGTTAAACATCTTAGGAGCTCTTCCTACAAAAGACCACTGGCCTTGGGCGGTATGAAAGTGGGGAACAGATAGAGAATAGTTGTCAGAGCTTCTTGTGTAATGGGGGTAGTTGGCTGGGCTTAAGAGAGACTGAACCCCATGGGGCATGAGTCCCATCAATTACTTTTTTGCTAGTAGGCAGGTTTAGAAAGTAATCCTTCCCTGAAGTTATAGCCAGTTTGACTGTTCATAGAGGTCACAGGTATGTGTGTGGTGGGCTGCACCAGTAAAGAGTCTGCAGGCCCTATTCAACACTGTAATGATTTGTCATAGTGTTGTAGCCATGGCTGCTCCATAGATAACAAACCCATAATCAATGATGAAGACAACAGAGGTGTGTATTGCTAGCTTAAGGGCATCAGGTGTCAGGCAGTGTCTATGTTTATAGAGAAGGCCTACAAGGATATTTAGAGATTTTGCAACTGAATCGATATGGCTATTTCTGTACCCATTTAACCCATTTCTTTTCATTTCCCTTTTATAATAAGGATACAGTTTGTAGTCACTCACTGCGATTCACCTTTTTAGAGTTCACAGATCCTTTACTGTCAGCGAGTGGACTCTGGAGGTTTTTTGTTCACTGCTGCTCTTGGGTCAGATTCTTCAACTTTTTTGACAATGGATGATCATACCCAACTCAGTGACACCTCATCTTCAGGTGATGTAAGGAAGGCATCTTCAATGTCCATGGTCTCTGCCTTTGAGTTAAGTTCTCCCAGTTGTTAGACATCCTTTCCACCCTCCAGTTCTCCTGGCTTTTTGAGGGGAGCTTCTTCTGCATCCCTGGACGGAGTGTCTGAGTCTGGTGAAGATGGGCTTGATCCCTGACCTCTGCTGCACCTCCCTTGCATGGAATATGCCCTGTGACTGGTGCCTAACTCTACCTTTGTAATTTTGCCTTGTTATTACTTTTAGCATTTTCCAGGAGTCACTAAGGGATTTGGGGGGGGGGGGGCTGGCTGGACACTCAAGGTGTGCCCTGCAGCACTGTTGTAGTGAGAGGAGATTAGTTCTCTGTTACCTTTGGTGAGCAAGGCTCTGTGTTCTCTTCCAGTGCCATGTCAACTGTTCTGCCCATGCTGGTCCCCATGAAGCTTCAATCTGTTGTACATGAAGTGTTGGGCATCATGTGGGGTGTGAATTAAATAATGATTGTCATTTACCAGCTTTTATTTAGCCTATCAGCACAGTATATGTGTTTTCCATGTTTACCCTTTGAAAAGCTGCTGATCCACTTCACACACACTGTATATCTTATTATCGAAGAAGGTGTTGTGTTTGTTGTTTAAATTCATTACCATTGAGCCACTTTTAATCCTATTATTTGTCACATACTGTATGCTGCAGCTCCAGTAAGATGGTGTCCAATCACTAGTGTGATCTGTGAATCAAAGTAGCTTGCATCCCAGAGGATATTTAAACCAAGAGAGAGAGAAAGAGAAGAGAGAGAGAGAGAGAGAGAGAGAGAGAGAGAAACAGTTCAGTGCTTGCTAATAAAAAAAAGAATGAAATCTAATCCTGTGTCCAATCACCGTTGTAACACTCTGCTAATCAAACTAGTCAGCTCAAAGCTGACTGATCTCCTTTGCAGATTCTACAAGCAAATTAGCCTGTCTGCATCCTATCATGAATCTAAACTGAGAGATAGGGTGAGGGTTTGTTAAATAAAACAGACTTTATGATTGGTGATGGCAGTGCGAAAAAAGGTGAAATGCTACAGTATGTAAAATTGTATTGTGACTGAACTGACAAGCTGGAGGTTGGGAACTGCAGTGGGGACTGATCTCCAAATGATAAAACACTCCCTTCAATTCTGTAACATTCAGCATGTGGGAGTGTGTGTGTGTGTGTGTGTGTGTGTGTGTGTGTGTGTGTGTGTGTGTGCAGGTGGTGGTTGTGGTGGTGGAGGTGTGCGGACCAGGAAAGGGAGGGAGACAATACATCATGTAGTCTACTGCCTGACTTAGTTTACATTTGTCTAAATGCTGGAGGTTGTGGCTTTTTAATTTTTTGTTGTTGTTTTTTAACATCCAGCTGCTGCCGCCTACAGTTATTCTCTAGTCTCTTGGGGGCAATTTTTTTTTCCTAAAAGATGGAGCTCATATTGACTAGAGATAGGCACTGCAGTATAGCTCAGGAACATCCAGTGCTGTCTATCTCCATTGTATAATACTGATGACCATTACAGTTTTGTTAGACTACTAGGTTGCTTAACAGTTTGGCAGCACCGGAATACTGAGTGTTTGGCATGAGCACAGCAATTGGTTTTGCACACTCAGAGGCTGAAAGCACTCAACCTATGATCTTGTGCCAAACTACACCTCTTGGTGTGCAGATATCTCAGTACTACCAACACCCAGCCATATCTTATTGCTTATGTGTCCTGTGTTAGGCCCATGGGTATTGATAGTTGATTACTAGTTTATTTTAATGATGAGTGAACCAAATTTTAATATGACTGCTTAACGATAGCTGACATTATTTTGAACACACCAAATTTGGAGGAAACTACAACCATTATTTTCATTAAAATATGTTGTTAGCAGAATGTTCAGAAATGTATTCAAATTGTCTGCTCTTCTTGAGTAATTATATTACTTCACTAGTTGAGATTTGGTAATTTTGTTTTTATCTTTGTAGCTACTGAACAGCCAGAAAAGTGGCATCCAAATGACATAGGCTTGATTTATGATAAGACAAATGTAAAGATAAAGACAGTGAATGAGAAATATTGACAGTTGCAAAATATATGGATACCACCAAGCACTTACTCCTATCCAGTGACAAGATTATACAACAAGAATCATTCTTCCTGTGCAAATTGGCTGGTACAGTTTCCCTGGGAAGCATACTATGTAACATTTGATGGAGCATTCTGCAAGTCCTATGTTTTCTTTGGAAGCACAACATTAGCTGAGAATGAGGTTAAACTTGAAAGGCTATACACATCACTTCTTGATAATTGGAATGTTGCTTTAAAGAAGCTTCAAGAACATCAGTCAAATTCACAGATTCACAAAAATTCAGAAGTAGAAATTAAGCTATTCATTCAACTGATGAAGAACAAATCTGCCCGTCAATGTTCAGCTGAATACTGCATATCAATAGCGTATTGAAACTAACCTTGAAAAATTAAAATCAATCCTATAAACAGCAATATTTTCTGGAAACCAGAATATTGCACTCCATGGCCATCAAGATGACTCAACATGCACATTAGCAGACAGCCAACAGGCAAACCCTAGAAACTTCATAAAATTGCTTGAGTTTCATTGTGATGCTGGTGATGACGTACTGAAACAGCACTTTCAACTTTGCCCACAAAATGCCACCTACAAATCAAAAACAACACATAATGAGCTGATCACTTATGTAGGCTGGTGGATTACAAAACAGATAATTGGTGAAGTTAAACAATATTCTCATTTTTTCTCTGTACTTGTTGATAAGGCAAAAGACTGCAGTAACCAAGAACAGATGCCACTTATAATAAGATTTGTAGATGGTGAAAATCAAATCAGAGAAAAAATCCTCAGTTTTATTCACTGTGAACATGGAACATCTGGTATAGAAATTGTAAGGCTGATTAAAACTATTCAAGGATTGGGTTTAGATATGCAAAAGTGCAGAGGCCAGTGCTGTGATGGTGTTGGAAATATGCCTAGAAAATACAGAGGTGCGTCATCAGTTATAAAGGCACTTTACCCACAGACAATGTACATACAGTACATTACGCATCTCACCAACTAAACCTGTGTGTTGTAAAATCAAGTACAAGTCAGCTCATAAAGAATATGATGGGAACCTTTCAAGAACTGTCCTTATTTTTCACATGGGCTCCAAAAAGGCAATGCTTACTAACAGGAAAAATAAAGGAACAGTGTCCTCAAAGCAAGCACTTCAAGCTATTAGATGTGTGAAAGACCCAATGGATGCAATGACTGGATGTGATGGAGGTATTTAGCAAAATCTATATGCCAGTTTTTGAAGTACTGTCTGTTATAAAATACAGTGAAGCTGGAACATGGAACACTGAATCTTCAAACAAAGCCAGTGGACTGCTTCATGCAATTTCTGAATTTCAGTTCATTGTGTCATTCATTATTGCAAGAGAATGCTTGGCCTTCACTAGGGACTAACTGTAAAGTTACAGTCCATATCACAAGATGCTCAGAAGGCATATCAGAACATTTCAACCATCGAAGAAACTCTGGGGCAAGCTCGACTAAACATAGAAAAAAGGCATACAAATTGCTTAAAGGAAGCAATCTCCATGGCAAATAAAACTGGAGTAGCAGATACATGACCTAGAATATGTGGTAGACAACAGATCAGGAACAACACTGACACTGATAATAATGAGGACTACTATCATATTGTACATTCAATACCCTTCATAAATCATCTGCTGCAGGAGATCGACAATCAATTTTTTGTTGGTCAGGAGAAGGTGGTTTGTGGTTTCTCTGTTGTTTCATCTGTGATATTGAAGACCCTTGATAGTTGGAGGAAGTCATTTCTGTAATTGTGCACTCAATATGAGGATGATCTTTCCAGTCCAATGAAAGTTTCATTAGAAATGGATATGTGAGAAACATATTGGAAAAACCAACAAGCAAAGTATGACCCCATACCAGAAAATATCTCACAACTGCTAACTGTGCTTGACAATGTAATGTTTCCTATCATAACAACTGCTGTTATAATCATGGCAGTAATACCAGTGACAACATGTGAATATGAACGTTCAGTTTCCGCACTAAGACAACTTAAAACATATATGTGGAGTAGTATGACACAGGATATACTGAATGGACTTGCCATGATGACAACACATTATAGTATGGACATTGAATCTCATGTAGATGAAATCATTGATGAATTTGCTTGAAGAAACTCAAGGAAGATGCAGTTAATTGATGTGTTAGAAAATTGAATTTATTTATTTATTTATCAAGTCTAGGATTACAAATACCTTTGAGCCTTTGCTCTTTTACAAAGGTTCCACGTCAGAGAAATACAAATTATGGGGAACATCAAGACAGACATTACAACAATGTGGACATTGCAAACATAGTACAGATTAATACAATTCAAGTGTAGCATTGTAACAAGGCAGCCAGTGTCATTTGTCAGAGAAAACAGACAGCAGATAAGAAGTGCCAGAGTCATAGGGAGAGGGAAGGGGGGGGGGAGAAGCAATGTAGGAAGTGTGGGGACAGGGTGAAAAGTGCAGCACTGGGTATACCAAGATGTGAGGGTAGAATCCAGTGAGGAGGGGAGGGCAAGACCACTAGAGCAGGAAGGGAAGTGGAGAAACAAAGTTAAGTTGGGCAGTCACAGGAGCTGTTGGTAGTGAGATAGTCCTGGAGCCTAGTTTTAAACATACCAATTGTTGGGGCAGAGGAGATGGTTGGACTGAGGCCATTGACTGTAGTGATCAAAACCATGTCCAGTAATTAGAAGCCTTGACCTGCTTGTATATTAAAGTAGACCACAGAATATGTTTAGATGTTACTGCATAGGAAAATTCAGTGAGATACATAACTAATAGCATAGTGTTATAAGTAGGTCAAGTTGAAAGTTGCAGTAGGTTATTGTGAAATGTGTATTTAAATACTCCTTCACTGAATAACTTCCAGGTTTTAATGTTGCACAACATTCACAACACTCATGGTTACAACCATTTCTACAAGCATGAGGACAGTGGAAGCAATATGGGGGGGGGCAAGAATACAGAAAATAGAACATATCACTTTTGTACATACAAAACAGTGTCAGGAGATGTCCAATGGCTGCCAGAGAGATTATAGCATCTTGCAGAATGCTAACAACTGTCACAACAGTCTTTGGTGGGAACATGATATCCTACTCCAGGCAAATAAGCCAGTAGTTGCAGGTGCCCATTTGGTTTGAGACTTGGTTTCCAGTCAATTGCTGGGGCCAAGGCATCTTGCAAATGGCATAGTACAATATAAAAAAAAAACAATACTACAAAGTGGAAAAGGCTAGTAATAACTATTGCCAGCCTAAAAAAATAATGGTGTTGTTTCTTATTGAGTTTAGAAAATATAATTTTATCCAAACAAGTACTATATGTTTTTCATTGTATTGGAACAGTATTTCCCATATTAAATCTGTTTTTATAACATACAAAATCAATAATATCAAAGTTATTAGTGTTCCTGAAATTAAAGTTAATTAGTTATGTTTTCTATTATGATCTATACATTTATATAGAGCGTGCACTAACATTCTCAGTGTGCAGTGGGCAAAACAATTTAAAATATGTACAGTGGAGCAAGCCAGGGTACTGCAGAACATTGTAGTAATTGACATGTCACACAATACTTCATGTCAAAGGGGCATACCTGTCATTAAATTACACAGTTCTCTGTAGCATTATGCAGTAATTTGGCAAAGTACTGCATTGCATCTTGTCTGGCACCTCTGACTATTATATTCATACCACCTACATGTAGTTACAGTTCATCTGTGAGGATTTTCATTTACCAATAACTCTTTCAAAAAGGTTTACACAATACAAAATAGATTTCTGATGGTTTATTGTGTGTCTATTTTTTCTTGAAATATCAAGTGAATCTCATATATTTTATTTTAAACAGGGTGATTTTCTTAGCAGAGTGCACTGGAACAAATGGTCTTTCTGATTATCAGAATGATGATCTCAGGTACTCTGAGTATAGTCATAGAAAAAATATTTCCAGCCGGGGACCTCACCTTGGGGGGCATATCCTCCTGAACCCCTCTTTTGTTGCTTTTAAGGAATACTGTCAACATTATAGCCTGATTCTGCCTCTGATATTGTCCCCTTCTGTCTCATGGGTGAAACTATGACCCTCACAATGTGCTAGAGGGCACAGTTCTGCAACTAAAGGATTGCCTAATCAGATATGAGCTCTGCCAATGGAGTTGCCACATGGACTTGGACTAATCTGATTGTTTGGGTATGCAAATGAACACCAAAGAGGGGAAAGAATACCATAAATAAGATGCTGCAGGTTACATGACTGTCTAGTACTTGTCCTCGAAGGTGCAGAGCCCCAATTTAAATGTTAATACAAGACATGCCCCTGAGGAACATCAAATCCTTGGTGTTGAGCCCTTAAGGTACAATGATCCATAATATAGGTGGGCATTAATGCCATTGTTTATAATTGGGCATTGACACCCTTAAAAAGGAAAGCTTGACTGCAAATGGTGAAGCCCTGTGTCTGATTATAAAACAATGTGTTTGTATATATCCCTAGAGGAGAGAAGCTGAACAGCCATCTCAGCAGACTGGTAGTAATACGGATTAGGAGCAAAACAGAATCAGTGATGAGACTCTGACAGGTTGATGACAGGAAGCACTAGAAACAAAGGGAGTGGCCCTAATGAATGCCAGAAGAGAAAGAACAGACAACTGTGGCTGACAATGACAAGTAAGGTTGAAGATGTAGCAATAAGTTAGCCAACAAATACAGTCCATGATTTAGATCATACTCTGTTGATCATCATTTCATTTCATATTTATTAGTAGCCTGGATTTTGGATTTCAATTAAATTTAATAGTAACCCAGCTGAAGTAGTGTGGACCTGAACAAGAAGAGAAAATAACCTGTGGGGTGCCCAGCATCAGGTTCCATCATGTCTAAAGATATTCCAATACTACTGCCATTATATACTAGTAACAACTAGTTCTTATGCTTGGCATCACTTGCTGTCATTGTTTTTAAATGCTATGAATACACATCATCCTCTGCAGGGTTATTAAAAGTCAGCAGATGACTTTGTACTCAAAAGATTCTGGCTATGCGTTTGCCTTCACATGCACTTTAGCATGTAGGTTCTAGTGGTCAGCTGGTATATTGGAAGAAATCATGCAATTTTGAAGTGATGGCCTTTTCTTAATGTTTTTTTCACTCAAAATACTGATTGACAAGACTAGACAGAAAGGAACCTGATGCTGGGCACCACAGTAGCTGAACCCAAATAACCAACTAAACTTATGTTTCCAGAACTAGTGCAGCTAATGAGGTATGCAAAACAGACTAAACATCTCCATGTAGAGTAACTCCTCAGGTCTGGTGTGCCAGAATGGGCCATGAAAAAATCCACAACATAAAAAGCAAAGCCTATTAGTACAAATTTAGATTAATATATGCAAGGAAAGACACTCAAGAATGTGAGCAGGGACAGATATCTTACCATCTAGTTAATATTTATACAAGGCCAGCTTTGTGGTAGCTGGCATGACTGAATGGATTTAGAGTTTCCAGAATTATACACTGCAGTTACAAAATGAGAGAAACCAAGGCAGGAAAGAAAGTCAAACTGATGAAGTTATGGAGATCCTAAGCTGTTTATATATGGAGCTATAAAGTAATGACAGTGGCAAGAGGTAATGCAGATCAAAACAGGACAATCAGAGGTGCAGAATAAATGTTCGGAGAATGCCTTGAAATTTAAGCCACAGAAGCTGATGAAATGCAGTTGCACTGAAATCCAGCACAGCTGCTGCAAGGAAAGTTATCATCTGAACAATGCTGAAAAATGCAATTTTAAAAGGGCTCAAAGTGTGTGTGTGGGGGAGGAGGGGGAGAAGGCACATTAGCATTCGACTGCCCCACCAAACACAGGCAGAGCCCTTAAATGTTCTTCTCACACCTGTTATTATTGATCAGATTTAAATGAAAACAGGGTATTTTCTGCTGGTAGTTCAACTCCTATCACTGACTAGTCATCATAGTTTTCTACTTGTGATATCACATTCTGTTGATGTCAAAATCAGGGGATTATAAATTCAGGTGATGAATAATCACCTGGCACAGACCAGTTCCGAGATATAAAGGTCCTGATTTCATAGAAATATCCTCAATAATAAGGAATGGGGATAGAGACATAAAAACACAAATGTGAACTATAAGACAGTTTGCATCTAAACACTCTACCAGGTTCCGCGCTGTAAAACCTCCTTGGGGCAAAGAACTTTCAGATACTGTGCCCCCAACTGTCTAAACTCACTGCCCATACCAGTCCTCCTGGCTCCTACCCTAGGACTGTTCAAATCTCTTCTCTGCAGCAATATCTTGTGTGACTCCACCTGTGACTGTACCTGACCTACCCACGACCTGTAACTGCCATGAAAATGGACCCATTTGGTCCTGCTTCTAGAGTGCCTGTCCCTGGTTTTGGTCTTACCCAAGCCTCAGACTAGCTGTCACCCACTGGACTGCACTGCTTGCACATTCCAGTCATAAATATTTCTCTACAACTACTGCACTGTATGATTGCCCCTCTAGTTACTGTATTTATTGTATTTTACCACTATACTGCATTGTCTTTGACTGTTGAAATTATCCTGTACCACATACACCTGTTGTACTTTACCATGTATCATTTGCAAGGTGTGACATTTCCCACACTGCTATTTATACTGAGATGTCTATACACTGTATGCTCTGTATTGTTTTCTATGATGTGGAGACTTTGTAAAGGAGTCTCTGACTCAAAGGTATTAATTCCGATTGTATTCAATAAAAACAAATAAATAAATAAACATAATGTTTTTCTAAGTTCTTCCTGATGCATCAACTTGTCTTTAAATGAACTGGTGCCCCATAAGCTTTGTGATCTACTAGCGCCATATATCCCAAACTGCTATCTTTATTGTACAGAGTCAAGCATCCTTGATGTCTCTGGATATTGGTTGAACATTTCAGGGAACTGAGCCTTTGAAATGATGGCTCTGGCTTTCTGGAACTCACTCACGATGCAGTTTTGTGTGGTACATACTTTGGAACTTTTCAAAGTGGCTTGAAAGACTTGCCTTTTTAATTTAGGTGATAATGATTTTTAAAGATTGTGTTAATTTATTGGGATGAATCACTCAGGCAGTGGCAGGTCCTAGTTACAGTACACTGCTGGGTACACTTAAGGTCCCCCAATTCTATTCCACTCTTACCAGAGAAGGCATCCGTAGGCAGAAACATTACTGAGGGCCATCTTAGAAGTACCCCAAACACTATCTTAACTCCCAGGACAGACAGTGGCAAAGAGGAGCAGTACTATATGGAAGAAAGCTTGTTGCTGTGGAAGTGGCATATTAGGTTAAAACTGAGGTACCACTGGAAGGTCCCACCAAATACAATCCCCATCTTTCCAATTCAGGCTGCTACAGGAGGTAGCAATAATCTATAAGGGGGGCATTAGGACCCAGCCTATGAGGGCAAGCAGTGACTCCACACCGTTGCTAGTGCAGTCATTGACAGAGGGATCAGTACTGCACTAGCAATGGTTCAGTGCAGTCATTGACAGAGGGAGCAGTACTGTATGATGGGAAGTGGGCCATTAGGATTTCATCTGACAGGGTAGACAGCAGAAGGTTCCAAACAAGGAGACTGCCTTGAATGACATTCACCTTGCACTGTTCTGAGTCTGCTACAGTTTAAAAATGCACACCCAGTATATCCAGTGAGTACTGAGGAGTGGTGCTATGTAGGACAGTGCAAACCTCCAAAACGTCAAACCTATGAATATTAAACTTTGAAGAAGGCTAAGTTTTCAATAGCCAAAGTACAGTATGATCTAAGTAACTTTGGTTCAGCTTTAGAAAACCATTGGCTTTGGAGTAAAACTGGACTAGGAGAGGGTTTGGTTTATGCCAGTCCACCTCAACTACAAACAACAGCTGAATAACACAGCAGTCCATAATGAGGGCAACTGGATAAGCCAAGGATAGACAATGAGCTGAGACAGAATTGTTGGACACAGATTAATTGGCCACTTTTTGTATATGGCTTCTGTAGGCCAAAAACAGGTGGAAGATGATAACTGGTTTCAGTAATTATGCTTGTTAATCACTCACAAATCTTCCACATAAGGGTTCAATTTAGGTCAAGTGTAGGCAACATTCTGAAATATAAGTGTTGGATAAAGAGTAGGTAGTCAGTTGTGCCCAACAATATAGATTTTTGTGTAAGATGGATGCTAACAAGAGTGCAGAAGCCTATGAAAGCCATTGATAAAAAATATATAATTACAAATTGTTCACAATACAAAGCTGGAATAGTTTTATTTATTTCAAGGTTTTATCAGGAAAGACATACTGAGCTATAAAACAACTCATTTCTAGATATAGCTTGGGGGGAATTGTGGAAGGGGAGTAAACAGCATAAGATGAACTGTAAAAATCCAGTATGTAAGGTGCAGCAGTAATAAAACAAGTACAGTAAAAATGGATATAATAAATTAAAATATATAACAGTGCTCAGTCACAGTTATGATATATTGTGCACACTGATTAACAAGTGCTGAATGGTGCAGGGAGCAGTGCAGGTGATGGTAGCATGACACCACCCAAAATAAAGGGTGTGGGTAAGTAGGTAGGACAAGAGGTATCCTCAGGAACACAGATATCAAAATAGATATTAAGGCGCAGCTAGCCAGTGGTGGGTGGGAAGAAATTGCTCACAGCTGGGGGTGTGGGAGATGCAGGGAGGTTAACAAACACAGGAGTGAGGAAAAAAGGAGGATGACAACAAGATGAGAAGAGGAAAATGCAGGGTCTAGGTCAGGATCAGTTACACAAGGTGGGTGGGAAAGTCCTGAAAAAGGGCTTTGAGGGAGAAGAAGGACAAGACTGACTAGACAGACATGGAGTGTGAGGACAAGAGCTTTGGAAAATAATACAAGAAGACAGATTGGACTTTAGAAGTTTTCCTGGTAGACAGTGAGAGGGGGACAGTGTTCTGAAGAGGGTAGGTGAAAGGGGGAGATGATGAAAGGGGACTAGAGAGGTGGGGTGAGTGAGCATGTGGTGGAAAGAGACAAACTAGCATTTTGAGGTGAAGGTGGCACAGTGACTGAGGCATCTGGCTACGAGGGAAGGGAGGGAGAAGAAGAGAAAGCAATGGTGTGTATGGGGGGCAGTCCAAAATAAGCAGAAGAAAGAGTGGTAGAAGGGGTCCAGTCTGGCAAGGGAGGTCATAGGAACAGTGTTGTAGACAATGTTTCCATAGTCAAAGATGGGAAGAATTGACTTCTTTAAGGCTTTTGATTCCGTTTCTATTCAAATTCTTGTTCATGAATTGATAAAACTCCAGTTACACCCAAATATAATAAGGTAGATTAACTCCTGGCTAATTAATAGAACTCAGTGTGTATCAATAAGGGGTTATAAATCACACTGGGGAGAAGTGACAAGTGGAGTACCACTGGGCTCTGTATTAGGCCCAATTTTATTTAACATCCTTCTATCCACTATGCAAATTCCGTCAGGCTCTTGGTTATGCAAATATGCAAATGATTGTAAAATGGGTGGTATAGTCTATAACATGGAAACTGCAAAAATATTTCAAAATAGTTTAGACTAGCTAGTAAATTGGGCACATGAACACAAACTACAGTTTAATGAGAAAAAGTGTAAAGTTATGCACTCTGGACTCCATAACCTAAATTATCAATATAAAGTTAATAACACTATTTTGGAAGTTAGTACTAATGAAAAAGATCTTGGAATTTGGGTTACCAATAACCTAAAGTTTGATTATCATACAGATATATCTTTCTGGAAATGCAATAAAATCATATGCTGTATCCTGAGATCCATAAGCAGCAGAGATTCTGCAGTTATTCTTCCCCTATATTCAACAATTATCCATCTGCATATGGAATATTGTTCATCCTTTTGTGCCCCCTACTCTGTTCAGGGCAGAAATAGACTAGAAAGAGTTCAGAAAAAGGCCATTAGATGCATAACAGCCCTCAGAGCTCTACAATATCATGATAGATTAAGACACTTACAGCTATATTCTATGGAATATAGAAGAATGAGAGGTGACTTATGCCTGATACTTAGAGCTTTCAACAATCCTGAATTATTTGAACTAACAGGTTTAAATAAGAATATAATGCATTATAAAGACACACGGTCACATCACCTCTGACTGCTTGGAGAAAATAACGAAACTGAAAAGAAGTCAGTGGTTTACACAAAGAGTTGTTAAAACTTGAAATACGTTGCCCAGACATGTAATTGAAAGTGAAAACATATTATCTTTTAAAGGAAGTCTTGATGCCTTTATGGGTGATAGAAAGTTTTTTGTTCCACCATTAGAAAATAGAATGGTGGCAAGTTCTTTCATGGACCATGGTCTTTCTGAACTTGTTTCCAAACTATGAAACTGTGATTATGTTCATGACCAGCTACCTGCATGTGGGAAGATGTATGCTTGCTTGCTTTCTTTCTATACAGCACACACAGTTTGGGGTGGAGCTTGTGATGGATGGCATCAATGTGCTGTGAGAAGTCAAGGTGCCAGTCCAGCCAGACCCCAAGGTACTTAAAAGAGGGGACATCAGCTAGCAAAGTACCATCAAAGGTACGGAATGAGGGAAGGGGACAGAGTCTGACAAGCATCTGTTAGAAGCCAAATGTCATGAAGACCATTTTAGTGGTGTTGAGGGACAGGACATTTGCACAGAACCAGTGCTAAACACTATGAAAGTCCTGTTGAAGATGGGCAATAAGATCATCAGCAGCAGCAGAGATAAGCAGCAAAGAGCACAGTGTTATATGTGTAAATATGGATTGATGCAGAGTAATTGGCATGGGGTGGTCATTTAGGAAAACAAAGAAGAGTAAGGGGCCCAGGATAGATCCTTGGGGGAAGCAGAGCTGATAGGGAGTGGAGGGGAGATAGAGTCTCCAATATGGACAGCTTGTGACTGGCCCTAAAGGAAGGAGTGGAACCAGCTGTGTGAGGAGTCAGAGAGCCCTTCTGTCTTGAACCTGAGCAGGAGAGGGGGCTGAGACCCTATGTTGAAGGCTTTGGCCAGGTCAACAAAGATGGCAGAGGAACTAAGCCCTGGTCCATACTGGACAAGATGGAGTCACTAAGCTGGAGGAGGGAGGTGGAAATCAGACTGGAAAAGAGTGAAAAAAGGAAAAATCATTGAGGAAGAGGGTGAGTTGTGAGAGGACAAGATGTTCCTGGAGATTGACTAGTGTAGGGAGAAGGTATAAGGTACACACATTTCCAAGGCAGGTGAGATCACCACCTTTTGGAAGGGGAATTACAGTAAACTGCTTCCAGGCATTGGACACAGAGGCAGAAGAGAAGGAGAGGTAAAGTAGAAGTGAGATCAGGTATGCTATGGCTGGTGCAGAGTGGTACAGGAGTTTAGTATCAAGGCCATTAGGACTTGAACCTTTGTGGGGGTTCAGACCAAGGAAGGCCTTGAGATTGGTGGAGGGAGTGATGGGAGAGAAGAAGAATGAGAGGAATAGGTGAGAGGAAGGGTGGATGGGAGGAGGTGGAGAGGAATGAGGAGTGTAGAGCAAAGGAGCAGGTTGTGAAAAAGGAGTTGAAAGCAGCAGCAGTGACTGCTGGGTAAGTAATGTGGGAGTTACCAACCTTGAGGACAGGCAGGGAGGACTGAGTAGGGGAGTGAAAATGGAGTAAATGACTTTCCAGAACTTGGGAGTGGTGATTATGGCTGTTCTGAAGTGTGGATGAGCAGTAATCGGCTGGTGGCATTGGTGCATGCATTGTAAAGGGTCTGATTGTTTATCTGGGAGGTGGGGGACCTGTGGTCTTATAAGATCTCCAGGCTTGGTCACAACCTCCAAGGCAGGCTGACATCTCAGCAGTCATCAAGGGAAGGTAAGTGCCTTGGACACTAGTTTTCATTAGGGGAGTGTGGTAGTCCCATACAGCTAGAAATTTATAGTGGACCTAGAGGAGGGCAAAGTTATCATTATTGTCTGATTGGATGTGTGACCAGTTGGTGGTCATTGGGTCTGAATGCAAAGAGGTAAAGTCCATTGACCTGAAGGACTGCAGAAAGATAATTCTGGGAGGGATTTAGGAGCAATGGATTTTGTGCACACAGTAGATCATATGATGGTCACTGAGTGCTTACAGAAAGATGTCTGCATTCACAGTCTCTTGGGGTTGGGAGGAGAGTACCCAGTCCTGCAGAGTGGGGTCCAGTGATTTATGATTAAGATGAGTGGGGTTTCAAATGATTTGGGATAAATGGAGGGATGTTACATTCTGACTCATTTTTTTTTCACTGAGGAGGAGAGCCAATTAGTGTTAAAATCTCCATGTATCAGCAGCTCACCAGAGGAGAAGTGGGAACAGATGGAGGAGAGGTGATAAATGACAGAAGGCTGGGGTAGGCCATGGCAGCATTACACTCCTGCAATGAAGAGAGGGACTGTCTAGGGAAGGGAGAATTTGAGGAGCAGCAGGTCATATGCAACAGGGGCTGAGACTGATAGCACAGGCACAGGCACAAACTGAATGTCAGAAGAGAGGTAGACTACAACACCTCCAAGTATCTTGGAGCAATCCTGCACAGTTATGGAGTAAAACCATAAAACCAAAAATAGCTGCTCAAACCTTTAAATTACTACATACTGGAATTAACATTTCTTATAAGGGGTGCTGCTAGATGGTGATAAATAAACAAGGCAAAAATACTAGGGCACACCCTCCCCCCCCCACATAGCATAACATTCAAACTTTCAAATGCCAAAAATGGCTATATTTACTTTCAAGCTCCATGTGAGGAGAGGGTCCTCTTAGTTTCAGACTGGAATTCCAATTTGAGTAAGCTAAATCACCAACATCAAGGTGGGGCCCTTCGATTTAGTCCCTAACTTTCCGGTGCCTCAATGGCTACTAGCTAACTGCTTTTATACTGTGCTCCCAGCAGGGATTTTGCACAGGTGGTTTAACTTTCAAGTGCCTAAATGGCTACCAATTGACTCACTTTATACTGTGCTCCCAGAAGGGATATAACACAGGCATTTTAAAGGGAGCATGCTATAGGGAGCACCATAAACTCCCAAATTCAAGTAAAACCATAAAACCAAAGATAGCTGCTCAAACCTTAAATTACTACACACTGGAATTCACATTTTTTATAAGGGTGCTGCTATATGAGAAAATAACAAACAAAGTAATACTTGGTTTTCACAGCATAGAGCTATTGTTTAGTCCTTCAAATGCCCAAAACAGCTATGATGTACTTTCAAGCTCCATGTGAGAGAGGGTCCTCTTAGTTTCAGACTGAATTCCAATTTGAGTAAGCTAAATCACCTATGTCAAGTGTGATCCTTCGATTTAGTCCTTAACTTTCCTCATATGGAGCTTGAAAGTAAATATAGCCATTTTTGCATTTGAAAGTTTAAATGTTATAGCTATGTGGGGTGCGCTAGTATTTTTGTTGTTGATAGTTATGGAGTAACCAGGTATGGACACTGTAGAGTCTTGGACCTTTGGGGAGAGGCAGAACTCAAAGATGATGAGAACATCCATCCAGATGTCAAGCACAAGAGGTTGTAACTTATTTAGCTTAGGAAGGAGGGTACAGATGTTAAAGTGGGTCACCCCCAGCTTTTAGGGAGATGTAATTGTGAGGCAGGAGCAGAACCAAGATTAAACTCAATGTCCCCTGACATCAAAAGCAGCAAAAGAACAAAGAACTTCAGGGAGCCACAGAGCTGCTTTGAAGGATTGGGTGGGTGGCAATGGGGAAGCAGGAGGGAGGGAGGGGAAGTAGGTGCCAGAAAACTTCTAAGTGGAGCTAAGGGATGGGTAAAAGGGAGCAACCAGGACACCAGGGGGAGTAAGGAAGAGATGGAAAGGAAGACAATGGGCATGTATGGAAGGGAAAGGGGTGAAGGGAGTAGGAGAGGAGAATGACGGGGTAGTTGAAGGAGGAAGGGAGGAGGGAGCAATAAGGAGTTGGAGATTGCAAGAATGAGAAGCAATATGGTGGATGCATTACAGCCTAAATTAACAGAATTTGGGGTGTGGAAGGCTACTTCTAGATAGGATATGATCCTAAATGAGCAAATTAGGAGGGATGCAAGCAACACCCTGATAGGATGTCAGCTTGTGTAATAATTAAGGATGCAGGCTACACTCAGCTAGGATGTGGATTATTAACAATTTAGAAGGATGCAGGCTATACTCAGATAGGGTGGAACCATAATTAACAATTTAGGGGGGGTGCAGACTACACCCAAATAGGGTGGGAGACTATTAACAACTTAGGGGGAGGATGCAGGCTATACACAGATAGTGTGGGAGCCTATACAACAATGTAGGAGGGATCTGACAAAGCTAAATAAGTGGGACTGGTCACTAGGCATAACCAATTATCAATGCAATGTCAGAGACCACACTCAGAGACATGAGTGGATTCATGGCATACTTGTAGTCAATGTTCAATTTAAGGAGTTGGTCTCAAGCACTCAGCTCCACTGCAAAAATGGAAGTCAACATTCTTCCTTTGATATAACTTTATTAAATAAATATCTTCAAGTAAAAATTACACCCCACCCATGCACCCACAGAACAGCACTCCAACTTTTCAAGCAGCCCTAGCTCTTTATCAATGAGTGCCCCATACCCAGTGTGCATTTAATAAACAGCCCCAGAGGGGGGTCACATGATTAAAATCATATGATACATACAAATTGATATACATTAAAAATATTTTTAAAACAACATAGTACAAAACATAAGGGGCACTCTATATTACTTTATACACACAAATACTTAGTATGATAAATGAAGAAAATATGAAAAGTATAAAGAAAAAGACAGGAACAAATGTAGATGGGGTGGGGGGAGGGAAAAGAAAAAGTAAGGAAAAATAGGGAGGCAGCAATAAAATGTATGCTGTGATGTCCAATGGGCACATTTTGCTAATGTGAATATGTTAAATATTGAAATTATTAGTTTTTAATTCCTTTACAATCAACCAGTGTCCCATATGTTTTATACCATGTTGTTTTTAAAATATTTTTAATGTGTGTCAATTTGTATGTATCATGTGATTTGCATTATGTCGTATACCATTGAAATACTGAAATTCTGACATCGAAACCCTTTACAGCGACAACTTCAAGGCTGTCACTGTAATGGACCTGATGGTGAAATTTCGCAGATTTCACCCCCTTCGAACAAACTCCCACTCAGAGTTTGTTATATTAAATTAGGAGGTTGCGATGGGCAAAGCTTCCTGCATGCGGGGGGGGCGGCCCCCACAAAAAGAACAGTCAATGACTGACAGGTGAGATTTTGCTTGTTGACATTGTTGGTGTCGCTATGTTGCATTTCAACAACTTGGTTGTTGATGCGTCTTGGTGAAACCACATCATGTGACCCCCTTGGGGGTTGTTTATTACCTGCACACTGGGTATGGGGCACTCCTTGATAAAGAGCCAGGGCAGCTTGAAACTTCAGAGTGCTTTTCTGTGGCTGTATGTGTGGGGTATAGTTTTTACTTGAAGATATTTATTTAACAATGTTATATTCAAGGAAGAATGTTGACTTATGTGTTTACAGTGGAGGTGACTGAATGAGACCAACTCCTTAAATTGAACACAACCAATTCACAGCAGTATACGGTGGGTAGCAGCCTATCTATAAGAAGTAAAACTAAACATGTTATAGACCAGACTATTAGCAGTAATATATGGCATATAACTGAACTGATCACTTGCAGAATACTTAGCACATACCAGAACTTTCTATTAGCAGAGTACATTGCAGATCTCAGTACTTAAGCTTTGCAGAAGTAGCAGTATATGTATAATTACCGCAGTATCAGTAAGAACAACAGAAATAGGCCCTAGTTTATAGTGACAGAGGTAGCTGCACTATCTGTCTAAAAGCTGAAGCACCTCATTTAAAGGTATACGTGTACAAAAATACTGAACAGCATAGTGAGGTGGAAATCTAGCAGAGTCCTCTGGTGTACTGGCATCTCCTTTTGGTGACTCGCCTGTGGGACTCCAACTTCTGCTGTGCCACTCATGCTGGGACCATTAGAGATGGCAAGCTGAAAAGTCTAAAGTCCTGCCCTACAGCAAGCAATTAGGCTACTGATTGTCTCAGTGTGTTGGAGCAGCTCCTGCTGCTCCAAGAGATTCAGACAAGATGGTGAGCTGGAAAATGAGCCCAGGGGGATGGTGACTGAAGTTCTGGAGCCAAGAAGGGAAGATTGACCTTATTAGATGGCCAGCTGGCATCCAATGGCTGGGTGAAAGACACAGAGTTGTGAACAGCTTTTCCAGGAAATTCAGAGTCCTGCCCTACAATGAGCAATCAGGCCACTGATTGGCTTTGTATGTTGGAGCAGCTCTTGCTGCTCCAAGAGATTCAAGCAACCTGGCGAGCTTGAAGAGGAACCTGGGGGATGCTGGCTCATGTCCTGGGAGCAAGATGGTGGGCTGGACCTAGTTAGGTGGTTGGTAAGTGTCCAATGGCAGAATAAGAGCCACAGAGTTGCAAGTGTCTTTTACAGGAGGTTCAGAGTCCCGCCCTACAAAAAGCAATCAGACTACTGATTGACTCAGTGTGTTGAAGCAGCTTCTGCTACTCCGAGAGAGTCAGCAAGCTGGTGAGCTGGAAAAGGAGCTCAGGGGGATGGTGGCCCACTTCTGGGACCAAGATGGTGGGCTGGACCTTGCTAGGTGTTCAGTTTGCATCCGAGGGCATAGTGAAAGCCACAGAGCTGTGAGTGGCTCTTCTGGCAGATTCAGTGTCCCACCCTACAACGAGCAATCAGGACACTGATAGACTTCTTGTGTTAGAGCAGCTCCTGCTGCTCTTAGAGATTCAGATAAGCTGCTAAGCTGGAAAAGGAGCACAGAGGATGATGGCTTGCATCTGTGGCCAAGAAGATGGGCTGGACCTTGCTAGGTGGTCAGTCAGCATCTGAGGGCAGAGTGCCCTCACCAACTTTTGATGTAAAAGATAAGCCAACATGGAGCATGTTCTCTTCAGTCAAAATAATTATCTCTAGGATGTCAACATTATATACATTGCAAAAAGTGACTTGTGATGAAAAATAGGGTTTATCTGAGATCATGTTGGAATACGGGTGAGGCACTAATGACAGAAAGACATGATAAGGGAAAAGGTAGCACTGGCAGCATGAAGATGATGGACTAGTGGTAATAGTAACTAATGGACACAGAAGCTCCCACCATCCACCTCATCACCCACCAGTACTCCAGCTGGTATTCTATTGTAGGAGATTAACACCCTGAAATCATGGATTGGACTAGGTCTTGTTAAAACTGGACAGGTTTACTACCACACAGTGAGTATCTAAACACCTTTTGTGGAAAGGCATAGTATAGTGGTGCTCAGTGTCAGGTTCCTTCTAGTCTAGTCATGTTGTGACATCATTGTCACAATGTCGGGAGTGATGACTAGACATACAGCAATGATTGGAAACATATAGCAATAAAGCATTTAGCAGTGATCTTTCTGCCCATTCTTACCAGTTTTTGTCCGACGATGCAGATTAACATTACCAGACAGGAAGGCACCTAACACTGAGCACCACTATTCATTGTTGCTTATACCGCCTGCAGCATTAAAGATTCTCCCTGAGAAGGCCACTCCCATAGCCCAGTGGCACTACATCATATTGCTATTCAGGTGACCTGGGATAAAGAGTGAATTCAAGTAATCATGTCTGGAGGCAGACGAGGTGGAGGTAGCTGCCACGAGGCAGGATGTCTCAGCAGGGGAAGGTTGATGGTGCACTTCAACATAGCAGCAAACCCTGTAGCTGGGCTAGGGAGTGTGCTCCTGCTGCAGTGGACATGCTGCATCCACAGAACACTGACAGGGGCTGTGTTTATGTTGGGGAGGTGGAAGGGACCACCGGAAACAGCAGGAGAAAAATCCACAGCCATCTGAATTATGGTCTTGGTTACTGGCTCCCCTTGGTCCTAATGCCTGAGGGCACTGTGTTCTAGTCCACATGGTGGCCTTCCCCCCAGAGATTCTGCCATGGAAAGCAGAAACATGGGGGTACCTAGTGAGATCCAGGGTGCTGGGGAGACCAGACCCAAACTGGGTACATCCTTAGGAACAGGGTATCTTCCTAGAACAACAGATGTGGTTGGGCAGAAAAATCTTTATGAAAAAAGGTTTTTCAAAGAATATACTTTCTTGGTGGCAACAAAGTACTCAGTAGCTACCTCTGTCAAAAAGGGACAACTGGTCTTTTTATATTAGAGGTTCATCACCACCTTCTGCCAGTATCATGTTCTCATCCAGATTCTCTTTCACCATTTTGTTATGCTGATATCATATAAACACAGAAACATAGACTTTGATGGCAGATAAGGACCGCTTGGCTCACCTAGTCTGCCCATTTCACTACCTGCTGGTTAAGCCACAGATCCTAGTTAACCAACAGCCTATTTCTTCCTGCCCACCACAAGAATTGCCTTATGTCTGTCCCATGCATTCTTGAATTCACCCACAGTTTTAGACCCCACAACCTCCTCAGGAAGGTTGTTCCATGCATCTACTACCCTCTCTGTGAAATAATACTTCCTCGCATTGCCCCTGAACTGCCCTCCTTCTATCTTTAAATTATATCTGTGAAGAAACTATGGGCAGACATGACTTGATTTTTTTATCAAGCTATAATCCATTGCTCTTTCCACAGTAGTTTGTCACCTCTGGTTGGCACACAGAGCAGCAGCATAGGGATGCTCACTTCACCAGACAGGTAGCAGGATTTGAAAGTGACCCTGCAGACCACTCAGGAAGCAACTGCATAGTGATGCTGACTGTGCCAGACACATGACTTGCTTTACCTGGGTCACTCACAAAGCAGCTGTATAGTGACATGCACTGTGCCAGACCTGTAGCTTGGTTAGTGAGTGGCCCTGCAGGCCACTCATACAGCTGTTGCATAATGATATTCGCCACTCCAGACCTGTAGCTTATTTCATAGGGGCCACTCATGAAGCAACTGAATAGTGATGTGCTCTGTGCCAGACCTCTAGCTTGCTTTGAAAGTATCTCTTCAGGCCTCTTCCAAAGAGGCTGCATAGTGATGTACACTACAACTGACCTAGAAAAATAGCTGCATAGTGATACTCACTGTGCCGTGCATATAACTTGCTCACGAGTGGCCCTGCAGGCCTATATGATGCAAATGGATGTGTAGTGTACTTCAGCTGCATTTTCACAGACATGGCTCTATTAAGCCATTTAAATTGTGCTCATTTTCTAACACTGTGCATGCCACTGAACACCACATAGGCATACAGTTATCACTGTAATATTACACTTTGACTTTCATCCCCAGCAGATATTGGTTTCTTGGGTGAATGGGGAGCCTCAGGTTCCACTGCACAAACTGCCTCAACTACCCTGTCAAATGCCACATACTGAACAGCCATGCAGTGCAGATCAATGTGGTCATTCACTGAATTGCCCTCATGGTATGACAGGTGGTTGATCATGTGGTACTTGGCCAGAACCTCTGGGCAAAAGGCCATTAGGGGAGACCCACAGACCAGGAACAAGCAGACAGGAAAAAAGACAGCAGATCCTCCCCAAGCTCAGCTCTTCAAGGAGTTTGCCCCAGACCACGTGCAGCATACCACTGGCTGACTTCAGTCTTCCTACATTATAGCCCTATCAGTGGCACTCATAAGGGATACTAAAGCTAACCCTGAAACCCTGTGCCAGCAGTGTGACCACCTCATAGTCCAGAAACTGCTCAAGCCAGGCTCTAAGCTGATCCACTCTTATCAGAGTGGGCAGGCTTGTTTTGATTGGGCTTGCCAGGTTTGCACTGGCTGAAAGGGTGTCTCTGACCACCTGCAAAACATTCATTTTAGTCTTGTTGCAAGTTCCACTGTTGAACCCAAGGCACACTTCAGTCTAGGATCCACTCAGCTTGGTTCTGTGGAACTGGGACACTCTAACCAGTAACCTGCTATCTGTATGAATGGCCCCCCCCATGCATTACCTCCACTAGTAGGGGCATGTTCAGGACACCCCAGTCTTTGGATGGGTCATACTGCATGTGACAAGAAAATTCCTCATCGTATTCCAGCCAGCTGGCACCCCCTTTTCTGACTTTGGGCACACATCTTCCTGCTCAACACTTTTCTCAGGACCCTTTTGATAAACTGTTCTGGCAAACTAGTTGCCAAACATCCTGTTGTCCTTAACCCATTTCTTGTCTGAGCCTTCCCTTTATTGTCCTTGTTATCTTCTAGCTCCTTGGGCTGGTTTAACAATGAGAACATAAACAGCATACAAACATACAACGCAACCATGCAGGTGGAGGCAAACAGAACTCCCAACGAGGTTTCACCATAGGGCTTTTTCAAGGGATACTGGTCAATGGGAGTGTCATGGTTTAAATACAGCAGTGAACCAATTAAAAATCAGTCCACATGTAAAGGTACAGAGAAAATCCCTGTCAAGTTGAAATCTAAAGTGCCATACAATAAAGTGCTTAGTGTGATATACTACATATCCTAGATGGATAGGCTCAAATACTTGTAACATAAAACAAGGTGTGACAGTATATACATGGCAGTATAACTATGAAGAATCACTCAGAATCAATTATATTTATGATTTATTGATTAGGATGGTTGCCAAGATGGTCACATGCTATGTGGTTGTGGAGTAACTACAGCAACAGGAGCAGTCAGAATCTTTTATTGTTTAGAAGAGGTAAACCACTGTTGCCTCATTTGTTAATTTTATTACTTACAGCTCTTTCTGGACTTTCTTGTTCGCCCTTGGTACCTGGTGTTTGCTCTGCCTCTGTTGTTTGTCCCTCTGCAGCCCAACTGAGAAGAGTCCAAGTGGTGGAAGAGCCACGGCGACTGCAGAGGTCAAGCCACCCTGCGAAGGGTCAGAGAAGTGGAGGACACCTTAGTGCTTGGATCCTACCTGACAGTGGAGAATAGCTTACTCAGTGGAGAAGCTCTATGAAGTCTGCAGTACCAGACTGAAGTACTGCTGATCTGCAATTGAGCAGTGAGTGAACTGAGTGATCCGATCACTCCATCATTAACATTTGGATGTGTTATCATTCTGATGTGAACCAGGAACTGAATGCTCTAAGAAACACAAGAAGTATAAGAATTGAGAAAATTGGACTGATCTGGCCCTGGGTTTGGAGTACACTTGAAGCGCTACTGGAATCTGAAACTTTTGTGACCTGAAGGCCGATTGACTTTGCAGCAGTTGCTATTTGTGGTATTTTATCTGTGGACTCTAGCCCTTAGAACTGGACACTGTTAAAATCTGGTGGACTTAAACTTGTTTATTAAGAGTGCTACCATTCTGTTCACTTTGACTGACTTTATCAACAATGGTCAAAGGAAAATAAAATAGATCAGTACTGCAATAGAGTCACAGTTGGTTAATTTGATTTGTTTTAGTTCTGTTCGTTGTTGAATTCGACCTTAAAATTTATTGTAATATCATTATTATTACATATCATAGATTAATGTGCCTGCTATCACTTGTAGCAAGAATAAGGGCTATAACGATAACAGCATATTGGGTAAGGGGAGTAGGAGTGGAAGTGGGGAAGGGTGTAAAGCTAAAACTAAAGGACCTTTCTCACTAAAAATGCTTGCTATGAAAGTATTAAGTAAAATTCAAAACAAAACTTACAATGGGTAAATTAAGAACTAAAAATACCAAGAAAATTACTATTAAGAACATAAATCAGTATTTCTTGGGAAAAGAGACTCAGTTACAGTATGTATCAACACCTAATGGAGATATCCGTAAGTTTTTTAGTACACCTGGCCCACAGTCAAACCCTGGTCTTATTAAGCATGCTGATTACAATGAAAATACACCTGCAGAGGAAAGCGTTATGTCTTTGTTGAACACAATAGTAGCAGATATGTATGTACCAAACATATTCGCCTCAATAAATCAAGACCCTGATATAGGATAGTTCTCTGATGCAAAGATTGACTTCTCAGAGAGCTTTCAGAATCTGTCTGTATTGGATTCGGAGGTTAGAAGTATGAGAGAATCACTGCAATTAGAAATCAAAGACAAAGAATGTAATGAAAGCAAAGTAGACAGAATACATAACTATACTGCTTTTACTTTGATAGCAGATTCTAAGACATCTACAGCCAACAGGAGTCTTAATAGAGACAATGGATTGGAACAAAGTTGGGACTGTGGGGGGGGGGTTAACTCTCAAGGAAAAACCAGTAATGTCAGATTTCAAGAAGAGTCTATGAAGCCTCCCAGCAGATTAAGTAGCACTAGTTCCTGGACAACGAGCCCCAAGACTATGAATATGCTTGACATCAAGGGCATATCCAGATATATGTTAACTGTCCTCAGAGATCCTTTTCTTTTTTTTTTTTTTCAATTGTTTAACCAGGTGAGACACACTAAGCTAAAAGCTTGTTTACAGGTGCAACCTGGGAGCACAGGGAAGTTAAGTGACTTGCTCAGGGTCACACAGTATGCAAGTGGGGGACTGTGGGATTCAAACCCAGGTCTCCAGATTTGCAGCTCAGAGCCTTAAACCACTGCTCTATACTGCCTCCTTTTCATTCGAATGTGTTTTTATTTGAGCGGTTACTTGATATTGAGCAGGATATCTAATTCATTAAAGGGGTCTGCTTAGAAAACAGAATCAAATGAGAATCAATAGAGCAGAACTCTCTCTCCAATAAATGTAGAGCTCATACTTCTGGAGATAATTTAAATCTTTCACCAAGTACCACTAGCTTATTGCTCCCAGACCCCACAAAAGTTAAGGACTTAACTTCTGATAAGGGGGTCACTGATTTGAAGACCTCCTTGAAGTCCATGGTGGATGAAGGTGGAACATCTACAGAATATACCCTACCAAATCAAAGTGTCCAGAGTTTTCAATCTGAATGTATCATGCTTCCTGTCAAAAATTTAAGCGACAGCAGCATATGTAGCAAAATGGTTGCCAAACATCCACTCTTATGGCAAAAAGGAGAACTAAAGGAAACAGATACTGGGACACAGGAAAATAGTTCTAGATACTCTAGAGCTAGGAGCTCTAGGGTGGGCAGTAAATCAAAGGTCACATTAAATAGACTGGACCCTATGGGCGCAACCCCAGTACATGGCAAACACTCAAACAAAAAGAAGTTAACCAATGAAGTTCCTGCAGGGGAAAATGAAACTAATATTGAAAATAGCCAGTCTCAGTTTAGGTCTAATCCCAAACAGCAATGATCAAAGGAGAAAAGACAAAGAAAGGGAAGAGGAAGGGCTCTGGAACAAAGCCAAAAAAGACCTTAAAGAAACCTAAACCCGGTAAAAGGTGTAATCAAGAGAGAGAAATTACAGGACCTATGGAACCAAATATTCAGAGTTGAAATCATATGGATTTCAATATTAGGAATGATCCCAATGCAGCAAAGGCCAAGGGGAGGAGCTCCACCGAGCTGAGCTGCAGTGGAATTACACTGGATAATACCTTAGCAACCAGTCAGAATGATCATTTCAAACTATTCTTAGCAAAAACATTGGGTACGGTTTTTATTTTACCCCTGTTTAGGGTGACATGTCTCGCAAATGAAACACAAGAAAAATTATCAGAATCTATAACTGGCTTACTATCCTCCTTATTGGATGGCTGCAGACAAGTGACAAACTCTATTAGCATCATTAGGCCGATAATTGGATCTGAACTGGATTTGCTGGTAACAGATCACTTTTACTTTTTGAATGCTGTAACCCAGAGGGCTAAAAGTTTAGCAAGTATGGGCATTGTGGTTGGAGAGATTACCCTGCTAAAGGAACTTTTCCCTGAATGCCATACAAATAAGAACAAGTCAGACTGAAACTGTAGTTTCTATCTTTGGGTTGAAGCAACTACCCAATGAGAACATACAGTATTTAATTTAAGGGGCAAGTTGATAGATTTCCTTAATGCATGTCTAGGTTCACAAGTCAGCAGCCTCCATATAAGTAAAGTGTTTAGACAGGAGTTTGATGGGTAGATATTGTTCTTTGTAAAACAAGATAGTGTGGTAAGAGAAATGCTGAGGTAACAAAGTATCTTGGATGAACTTGGAATCCATTTTTACATAGAGAATGGAGAGAGGATGGCAGCCTGTAATCATAGTGGTACACAAATGAAGCCGCTAAGGTGGGAACGTTTGGTTGAAACATCTAATAGGTATGAGATCCTTGCCTTTTCTGATCAATGACAATGGTGCTCTTCAGAAGTGAGGCCTCAGGGACCCAACACTAGAATAGAGGTTATAAAAAGCACCCAAACCTTGGACTTAGAAGGAACATCCCCCCACAATAAGGACTCAATTAAAATGTTATTATATAATTCTTCTGGACTTGGGGGAAAAAATTGGAGACTCAGAAACAAGTAATTATCTGAAACAATTTTACTTCATTGGTATACAGGACACCTGGGCATTGGGTAACCTGTTTTTATGTGGTTATACTTCATATTGTAAGAATGCACTGAAAACAAAGTCGTACAGAAGAGGGGTTGGGGGTTAAGCTATATTCATTAAACTTAACAGCATCACAATGGAAGAAATCAGTACTTCTAGTAGTAGTATACTTGCAGTTAAAATAACTGAGAAAAATAAAAAGATATGGTACATTATTGTTTATTCTCATCTAGCTTGTAGCAATTATGGGGATGCTAATTATCTTAACACTCTAGGAGAAATGATTGACATCATGCAAAGTGACATCCCAGATGGGCATAGCCATAATGGGTGATTTTAATGCAAAGCTTGAAAATTTACAGGGTTGCTCAGATGATATCTCAGACACCCTTACTTCCCTTACTCAAACAAAGCTGAAACTCACAAGAAATGTTGGAGACAAAACTGTTAAATAAGCATTTGTCAATGCCGAATCTTTGCTTGCTGGCATTAGCAGTGGAAGTGCAGGAGTTAGACAGATGCAGTATAGGAATGGCATTGAAGTATTGAACTGACACAAACTCCACCCCCACTCTGCAGAGATGGAGAGGCATTGGGGTGTGCCTTTGGGTCATCGCCCATGATGGTCATGACATTTCACCTCACTCTACCCTGCAGACACTGACAAGTGTCGAGGTGTGCCTTGGGGAGTTTGGGCTTTACAGTCACCTCATTCCATAAGGAAATACACTGAAATGGGCACAGTGTAGGAGAATAAGGTGAACTCTGGGGGCAAAGGGTCCAAGGCGCACCTCAATGCCTGTCACTGGCTGCAGGGTGGGGGTGGAGGTGGAATGGCATGAGCATTATTGTCGACAATCCCAAGTCACACCCCTGACACCTGTCAGTCCCTACAGGGTAGGGCATTGTGGTCAAAAACCCTAATGCCCTGGGTGTTTCTTAGTATTTTTACTCCAAGTTTTCCACATAGACTTTTTGTGACCCCACCACATGAACAGTGACACTACCAGTTCAATAGGTGAAAGGTAATTTTTCACAGTGACTGCACCATTTGGCGCCACAGGTGCAAAAACAAATTTTGAACAGGATGTGAAAAGTGACAGGTGTACTGTTCATGAAGAGGTGTAAAAAATGGCATTATTGAAAATCTGGAGTGAAAATATACAAAAACTGGTGAAGTCACGAGCATGCATAGAAACTGCTCAGTGTACACCCTTAATGTAATTAGTTTGGGGTTTTTTTACAGCAGATTTTCAACACAAGCATTTTGGGACCTCCGCTCTTGAACAGTGTCACTGTGATTTTCGTAATCTGTCCCAAATACTAATTTCCCACAACGATCGGGCTATTCTGCACCAGAAGTGCGAAAACACATTTAGGACAGGTGTGAAAATGGCAGCTGTACTGTTCATAAGGAGATGTGGAAAAATGCTAGTGTTGAAAATCTAGATTGAAAATATTACAAATTTGTGAACTTACAAGGGTGCGTGGAAAGTGCGCAATGCACGCTCGTAACAGTCATTTTATGAACATTTGTCACCAAATTTTCAACATAGCCATTTTAAGACCTCTTCTC
Source organism: Neoceratodus forsteri (assembly GCA_016271365.2). NCBI lineage: Eukaryota > Metazoa > Chordata > Ceratodontiformes > Ceratodontidae > Neoceratodus > Neoceratodus forsteri. The sequence goes on from CM057453.1 coordinate 86,394,468, forward strand.
ATGAACAGTTTCACTGTGATTTTCTTACTCTGTCCTGAACATTGATTTCACATACCGACTGCGCCATTGTGCGCTACATGCACGAAAATGCATTTTAGGCGAGATATGAAAAATGATGGCTGTACTGCTCATAAGGAGGTGTGGTAAAATGGCAATGTTGAAAATCTGGAGTGAAAATGTTAAAAATTTGCAAAGTTATGAGCATGCGTAGGAACTGTGCAATGCATGCTCGTAAAACAGTCATTTTTGGGAATTTTTTCACCAAATTTTCAACATAGGGTTTTGGGTGCCTACCTCGTGAACTGTGACACTTTTGTTTTGTTACTCAGTCCCGAAAGGTGGTTCCATGAAGTGGCTGCAAAATCACCTTTTGGGACTGAATAACAAAATGACAGTGGCTAAGTTCATGAGGCGGGGTCCCAGGAAGCCCATGTTGAAAATTTGGTGAAAACTTTCCTACAAATGGTGAAGATATGCACCAAAGTTGAAAAAAAAAAACATTTATGCCATTATACAGCTTACCAGCATTTCTTCAGTTTGGTTGGCTTTGAAGAGTGCAGAGGTGTTCCCGGTCCACTGAAGATCATCACTCTGGGCTCTGGAGATAAGTATGGGGTCGGGGGGGGTGTGTGGGGGTGTGTGTGCACAGAGGGTGGGCATTGGTTGAGGGAGGGGGCAAGACAGTCGGCAAGGGACTATTTTTCTGACAGGTTTTTCTTTTTCTTTTTCAGGAAGACGACATGGGACATTTGCCATGCTGGCGTGGGCTCCCAGCGTGGCAGCTGGAAGGTTTTTCCGGGGGGGCAGTGGAGCCGATTGGGGACTGGACACCCCTGTTGGCCATACAGACTTTTGCCATGCTAGAGTGGGCTTCCAGCATGGCACCTAGAAGTTTGTTTTTGGGGGGAGGGTACAGTGGAGCTGACAGGGGATTGGGCACCCCCATCGGCCATACGGAATTTTGTCATGCTATGGTGTACTCCTAGCATGGCACCTAGAAGTCTTTTGGGGGGGCAGAGGAGCTGATGGAGGATTGGGCACCCCCCATCGGCCATAAGGTGTGCAGGGTGGAGCACATGAGCATGCTGGGGTGGGCTCCCAGCATGCTACTTGAATATTTGTTGGGGGGAGTAGAAAAAAATGGAGCTGTCTATGGCAGCTGTTCAGATGCAGTGCTGAGTGTAGGCACTTTGCATACTGCCGATGGCAGTATGTAAATTGCCTGCAGACGGCAGTATACAAATTGCCTACAAGTTACCACCATTGATTGTAGCTGCCTTTGGCTTTCAACTGTACGCTACTGCAGGACTTCTTATTTGGCGAGACAACAAATGGCAGCTGATTAATTTCTCTCTGCAGACTCCCAGGGGTAAAATCTACAAGATTCCATAATGAGGGGTCCTCAAAACCTCCCCCTTATACCTGACTGAACATTTTACCTTCTTTATTATATTCCATGGCTGATCGATCTTGAACAATTCGGGGATTCTACATTTTACTACCAGCTTCAGTGAGGAGAGAATGGAGCCGCCTCAGGTCACACTCGATGAGCTACAGGCCTTGTCGGTGCTCCTCTTGGAGTTTCAAACCTATCGCACCGAGTATAGGGCTGACCAACAAGTTTCAAAAAATACCTTGTCGGCTTTGGAGCAGAGGGCAGCAAAACTGGAAAGTAAAGCGGGGGAACAGGACCAGAAAATCCACAAACTGCACCAAGTCTCTGTCAAATTACTCACAGACAACATGGATCTGCGAGAAAAACTTGAGGACCTGGAAAACTGCTCAAGGCGGTCTAACATCAGAATCTTTGAGGTGCCTGAGGGAATGGAAGAGGAGCTCTTACAGCATATGTTGAACACCTCTTTGATGAGGTTTTAGCTCTACAGCATCTCCATCCCTATGTCATAGAGCGTGTACATCGGGCCCTTACCCCCCCAAAGACCCCCAAGCAAGACTGCGCTCCATCGTCTTGTGCATTCAGTTTTATTAAAAAGGAAGAGATCATCAAAAAAGCATGGAGCCTTCAGAAAATTTTGCTGGATGGTGTCCATAGAATTACTTTCGACCATGACTTCTCCCCAGCCATGGTGCAGCAACGGAGAGAGATGTATACAACCAAAAAGGAACTGCAGGCACATAACCTAAAAGCTACAATAATTTTCCTGGCTAAATTAAAAATATGGCTTGGGAACTCTATAAAAGTTTTTGATACATCGGATGAGGTGAAGCTCTATCTACAACAAAATAATCTACTCCCTGCGCAAGAGGTCATGGAATCAAAGGCTATGAGGGAAAAATGCACTCATCAGTCACAGAGTAAATTTTCTCTGTCTCTTGCCCACAAACGCAGTAAACAAGTGGAGGCTCTGAGAAACATAAGGGCGATACTCCAGGAATATGCATAACACCTTGACAGCCCACCTAAGCCAGCAGCTCAGGTCTCTTAGGATTGTGGAGACATTATATTTAAGGTGTAGAGCATTATAGTAAACCGGCATCTTCCAGGCCTGTCAGCAGCACTTATGGATTTCTCCAACTTTTACGATGACCAGTTTCGAGAAAGGATTATTCTCTTTCTTGCTGTCTGCTGAGTGTCCTGAAGGAGGCTGAGAGATGGGTGACATCGGCTTTTTACCCACGCGGCCTGGGCGGACTGCCTACCCTTCCTTCTAGGCCTACATTACCCAGGCTTCTCAGCGCTGACTGCCAGGGCAATCCATGATGCCTTTGAATTGAGTTTCTGATCTCCTGACACATGACATGCTATGTTGGTTACAATCTGCACTATTTTTCTGTTTGAGCATGCTGGAGGATGAACCACGTACCTGGGTGAATGACTCTCCATGCATCTCTTTTGTGTGACTATATTATGGACTTGGTGTTATCCCTTGTGCTCATGGAAAGGTCCTACTCCTCAGATTGCCTATATCTGTATCATTTATACCTTATTATGTATATTTGATCCCCACTGAAGTGGACATACCCAATACCAATCAGGGGACTGTATTTTTTTTTTATAAACCTCCCCATGTTTAATTTTTTTTTTCTCTCTCTTCCTCTTCCCTATTTTCCAACTCCCTTTTTAAATCCAACAAAGTTGATCAGCCTCGGTGGATACAATACTACTTATTAATCAGATTAGTCTTTATCCCAGATGGGGAAATCCATTGCATATTAGACTCTTATCCTCTTAGAGGGTGTTTTTATGGGGGGAGGTTGACATGTTGACATAACGAGGGAGGACTGGAGATGGTAGTGTGCTGTCATGTAAGGCAGAGCGGGGATTATGTACCTCCCTTTTTTTCCCCTCCCCCCTTGATACTACCCTCATACCCAGCCCCTATTACAGTATTGGTATTTACCCTTATTTCATATATATATATGTAGGACCCCTTCCAAGAGGTAAATAATTACCCTGGGATGCGGGCTTTCTTTTTTTACCCCACCCTAATACTCTGGGAACATGTGATGCCACTTGGTGACTTGATTCGTTTTCCACCCTTTACTGGAGCTCTCAAACGAGAGTTCAGGGACTGCCAAGTTAGCCGGAGAAGGGAGCCTCCCTGGACCTGGACTCTTAAACGGAGCACTGCAATAAACTGTTCCCTATGTGGAAGTCGTTCTTGTTGGGTTTTACTCTTCCTAGTACTTAGTTTAACTGTTAGTTTAATGTTGGGCTGTTGTCAATTATGTCAGTTTCTTTGTGTAGAATGTAATTACGCAGCCTTATGGTTACAATTGAAATGCAGCCTGGTGGGGGTTGGGGAGGGACCCGGGGATATGGCTCCATTAGGAGTAATTGGAGAGGGAAAGGGAAGGGGTACGACATTGTGGTCCTGGAACATGAATGGATTTGCCACCCCCATTAAGAGACAGAGGTTATTCAGGGATATAGGGAGGGCTAACCCCATGTTTTTATTTCTCCAAGAGATGCACCTTAGCCAGGTTGAACATGCTAAGTTAGGGGTCATAAGAGGTTACCAATTGGTTGGAGCATCCTCGTATACCAGGGGTAGAAGACGTGGGATGGTGATCCTAGTACATTCCAGAATCACATGGTCGACTTTGAAGGTGGTCCAGGACCCAAAGGGATGTTTTGTTCTTGTGGTGGGAACAGTTGCAGGATGAACCTGTACCCTGATATGCTTTGTAATTACCACCGGGGACCCAGGCAGTGGAGTTGAAATGATTTTTTTAAGGTACTGGAACAGAACACCCAGGGCTCCCTTATTATTGCCGGGGGCCTGAAACTGATGGTTAACCCTTCTCTAGATACAGAATACCTGAATAGAAACCGATACACCCCCCCTTAGGAAACTCTGGAAAACAGATTTGTAAAAGAGACTTGTATGATACATTTAGAACCTTATATCCCAGTGCTAGGGAATATACGAGGTACCCTCAAAATACCCAGTCTGCTGCCTGGCTAGACTATACTTATGTCTCTAGGGACCTTATAGGATCTGTGTCTGCAGTAACAACCACCCAACCTTGCTTTCAGACCATTGGCCACTACAGGCTGGTGTAGATTTGGGTATCAGTTCAGAATGTTCGCCATGGAGACTAAATTTTATGCACCTTGCAGCCCCTGAGGCTTGCGACTTTATTCGGCAACAAATTCAAGATAACCTTGACCATAATGGCCAGGGACATACCCCAGCAATAATATGGGATACCATTAAAACTACATTGAGAGGTGCATTAATCGAATGGGGGACCAGGATAAAGAAGGATAGGGAGCGTACAGAGAAGGAACTGGCACAAGGATTGGACCATCTTCAGAAGCTCCCTTAGCACATGCAACCAATCTTCCACCAGCGGCTTCTCCATGTCAAAAGCCAGCTTCAGGTGACACAGGATCAGAAACTCCTAGCCCAACTCTATTATCTCCGTAGTTTAAATCATCAGGGGGGCCCCGCCTCTATGAGGTGCATAGCTAGAAAAGTCCGAGGGCAGAGAATTCTCACCAGAATCCCCAAATTATGGTCTGTTACCCATGGTAATTTGGTGAGCCTCCCCTCCCAGATACGTGTGGTTTTTCAGGAATACTACTCACGGTTGTATCGGGCCTCTAACGTCGCTAATCAAGAGGCGAGGCTGACCTTTCTCCGTCGCTTAGGCCTCTCGACTTTAACTAGGGATTGCCAAGCAAGATTACTCTCTCCAGTTACTAAAGAGGAGTTATCCCAAGCTATTAAGAGAGGAAAAACCAGAAAAGCACCTGGTTTTGATGGTTACCCCATAGAGTTTTACAAAGTTTTTCGGGAGGAACTTACACCCTACCTATTACAAGTTTTGGTGTCGGTTCTGGAAGGGGGGGATCCACCGCCCTCTTGGAAGTCATCACTGCTAAACCCTATTCTCAAACCTGGAAAGGACCACACCAAACCAGACTCATACTGCCCAATTACATTGGCAAATTTGGACTATAAGTTGTTTATGGCAATACTGACACACAGACTAGATGAAATAATGCCCCTTATTATACACCCTGACCAGGTAGGCTTTATTAAGCAGCGTCAGGTGTCGGATGCTATTCACCAGACATTACTGGCACAACAACTGGCTGCCTATTCTCTGGAGTTCACCCTATTTCTTGGCTTGGATGCCTGCCAGGTGTTTGATGTGGTAGAGTGGGTTTTTCTGTGGGATGTCATGGATACTATGGGGTTTCCACATCAATTCATACATCAACTTTGGTAGATATATGAATCTTCAATGACATACTGTAAAGTGATGGGATGGATATCACAGGCTATTCAAATCTGCCAATGGACAAAGCAAGGGTGCCCTCTTTCACCTTATCTTTTTGCCATCTATATTGAACCATTAGCACAAGCTATTCAGATACATCAGGGTGTTAAGGGAGTTACTATCCATGGCACACCACAGAAGATATCTTTATATGCAGATGATATACTGCTTACCTTGTCTGACCCATATACCTCACTCCCTGTAGTTTGGGCCCTCCTTTCCAGGTATGGGGAACTCTCAGTGTATACCCTGAACTCTAATAAAACAGAAACACTCCTGTGCAATTACCCCCCCCAAGGGACTTAAAATCCAGATATCCATTTAAATGGTAACAACTTAAATTAAAATATTTGGGTATACATCTCACCAGATTTTCTACACACTTGGACATGGATAATTTTGAGCATCTTACCCTCCAGTTAGAAAATTTGATTGGCAACTGGAAGCTGAAGGCAGTCCCTATGCAGGAAAGAGTTCTATTGGTTCATCAACAATTACTATCCTGGGTGCTCTACCCAATCCAAACCTTAGCTGTACTCCACCTAGCTGTTATATCTGGACATGGAATAGACTTACCAGAAGACTCATCTGGCTGGACAGTCCCCCCAGGGTATCATTAAAACAGTTGCAAGCCCCAAAAAACAGAAGGAGTCTTAATCTTCCCAATTTTGAGACTTATGTTAAGGCCGTGATGCTTTGTATAGCTCTCCTCTGGTTTACAGCCCAGACCCATACTATTTGGCTTGGGATCGAACTCACAGTCTTAGGGGACGTCATAGATCTAGTCTTAATGGCTGGTATGCCTCCACCTCAGTATCTTCCTGAACCTACCCGAATAATCAAGAAAGCATGGCGTAGGCTTCTCCCTAGCCTGATACCCCTTCGGTACATCTTTCGATTTTGTACTCTCAGGAGTTTGGGTCTCTCGGGGGATAGACAATGGATAAAGGCTCTTAAGTTGTGGGAGAGTTTAGGGCTCAAATGCGTTTTTCAGTTCTATAGGGAAGAATCACTAGGGGATTCTCTTCCCTCCAAGGACTTTATGGTGACCCTGGGAATACATATTGAGACTATGTTCTTATAAGCTGAATCATCGTTAGAATGACTCACCCCCAATACTCTTATATAGAAGAGATCCCGAAGGTAGTTCTCTGGTTGTGAGAGAAACTGTCTGCTCAGAAGTCTAACCTCACAATGAGTGAGCTGTACTGATTTCTCCATGATTTAGAGTATTTAGATAACCCCCCATGGCTAATTAAATGGGAGAAAGAATATGGTTTCCTGCTCCCACTGCATTATCCTGACGGTATGTAAATCCCCTTGGTGGCATTTATTTGCTTGGAAAGTTATAGCTCATTACTTCCTGACCCCGGAGAAGACTGTCTGGCGACACCTTCAACCAACTCTTTGCTGGAGAGGATGTGGAAGTCTGAGTCATAATTTAGTGCACATACTTACCGTATGCCCAAAATCAGCAGATTTTTGGGATGGGGTAATACAGGACATTGGTAAAATCTGCTGTGAAGAGGAGTGGCTACAACCACATTTCTTTGCTACCCTTTGCTCAGTGACCCAACTGACCCCCCCAAGTCTGAACTCCAGAAGTTATTAATATTTTTTTCCGCCTACAATGAAAACTATTACTAGAAAATGGGGTCAGGCCAAGGTCACTACGATACAAGAATGGTGAAAAATGGTTCAGGAATTCTCAGATGATGAGAGAAATTCAGCAAAGTATAACAGAGGTCAAAAAAGGTGGGATAATGGATGGAGAAGGTGGTTGATACTCCAGGATCTGTTGGATTCTGATTAAGCTCCTCTATGTTTCCAGAATCATGGGATGTCCAGGCAACAGCTCAGGGATATTAAACTGGGATAGTTTTTTTTCTCTGTATCATTTTTGCCGAGTCTGTATGTGGTTCTGTCCCCCCCAATACCCCCCCCCACACATGCCCTCCGGATGGCTGTGTTCCCTCCTTCTCTCATTCCCCGCACCTAGCTGACTGCTTAATAAAACCTTTAAACAAGGCATAGGTGCCACATAGGATATCCAGGGTGTCATTTCAGCTGTGTAAAATAGGATAATTGTTTTATTTATAGACAGATAGGTAACTTATCTTCTCCTAGTTAACCTTATTGCTTACTTCTTTTTGGAGGCTCTCATTTGTTATTACAATGTAGGGTTTGATAGGTCTACACTTGATGGCTGGGGGTTAGCAATGGATATCATAGGGCCACTTCTCTAGGATGTGTGAATGCAGGGAGGGATACTGGATAAGTGGGAAAGATTTGTAATATCAGATACCAACCCTAGAGTAGAAGAGAAGACATAAGATACTGTTATCTAGATATGTGTGATGTGTATTGATCAATATTGGGAAGATGTATTGGATTATGTATTGCTCAATATTCTTTACTGGCATACATTCTGTTTATTTGTAACACTCTAATGCTGTACATTGTGTATGCTGAAATATCTTCCTGAATAATAAAAAAAAAATGTACGCCACTGCATCTGAACTGCTGTCATAGACAGCTCGGGCATTTATTGGTGCAGTGAGGCTGCGCCTGCAAGAAGGATCAGGGCATTGGAAGTGGGTAGCATACTTATGAAAATTTGCATGGTGGCACTATGTTTCTTTCACATGCATGCAAGCAAACATAAAAAGGTACAGAATCACACAAAACACTGACCAAAAAGAATCTTCTTCTGAACGGCAGAACTCCTCTTGATCTAACTGGTGAATATTCTTTTCTGGGTGAGAATGGAACCTCCACTATTGATTATATCTGGGTTAATTTGCATCTGATTAACAACTGCCTCTCTTTACGGTTGGCATCCAGACCTGAAAGCGAACATATGGCTTTAGAATTAAAGATCATCTTGAAGAAATTTAATTTAGATGATGACAGAATGGTTTTTCTTATAGAACTAAAAAGAAGGGACATAGAATGGAAAGCTATAGAGGGCCATAATGTTGAGGTACTTCTGGAGAATAAGGGGATATTATCAAGCCTACTGGATCTGGCAGAGCAACATTTTAGCCCTCTAATGATCTCAGAATTTACTCCATTATAAACACAATAGCTTACTTAATATCCAAAGATACCTTGATTAAGGTTAGAGAAAGTTTTTCTTGGGATAATACTGACTGTAAAAATGCAAGAAGACAACTAAACCAAAAGATTAGAATATTGAAACAAAAACCAGACAAAAATAACAATAAACTAATGAATAAGTCAAGAAAGAAATACAGGGAGGTTCTATTTAAAACAAGCAAAGGTACATCAGACAATTCTGGACAGACCTACAGAGGAAAGTCTTAACAAAGGACAATAAAACTTTTTGGAACACTGTAAATTATGGTACAAAGAACTAAAACCACATAGAAACCTTTATTAAGCCAGATGACTGGGTCAAACATTTCAAACAATTATTTTACAAGGAAGACCCAGATTATTTATCCAGAATGGCTAAAACTCAGATTACAGGAAGAATGTATGTTCCTGAATCTGAGATTACACTCTCAGAATTAGATTCTGCTCTCAGTTCATTTAGAAGACAAAAAGCCCCAGTTCCTGATGGAGTCCTACTTGATGTAATAATTAGAACCAAACACTACTAGATTCCCTTTCTGTATCAATAGAATAGAATAATAGATAGGTAAGAGTGTATTACAAGGGAGTAATACCATCAAGAGGTTCTGGGTACAAGGGAACCTTGAGATTGAAGTTCAAGAGGTTCTCTTGTTCCCAGAGCCTCAAGATGGTATTACTCCCAAGTAATACACTCTCACCTATTTGTTATTTTTTGTAATATAGGGATCCAGTTTTAAAATTGTGCAGCTCTTTGTGGTGTGTTATGAGGAAGATGGGCCATCACTGCTCTGACGAGTTACTCACTCAGTGTCAAAGAATGCCCCCTCCTCCCCTACCCCACTCTGCTTCACCCAGCAGTCTGGTGATTTAGTTTGGTGGAGAGCCCTACCTGCTAATTGTTTTCATGTTAAGTGAAGGCAGGAGCAACCAGATAAGTCATCCAATGAAATGTAAAAAATACCACGGAAAGAGCGAAGATGAGATATACTCTTGATAAGCGACAGAAGACCTCCATGTTTTTGAAAATGTTCAGCCCGCCGACCGATTGAAAGCAGCCAATCATGAGTCACAGTCTGATAAATTGTTCAAGCTGAGTGGTGAAGTAGCTGGCTCGTACTGAGCTTGAGGTGACAGGGTGTGCTTGCACTTTTATGCAGGACTGATAATACTATAGTTTATCGAAATGATAGTATTATTGGGAGTGAAGTGTAGTATTATTGGGAGTGAGGTGTTCTATTATGGGAACTGCTGTGTATTACTAGGAATTTTTGGAACCGTTTCCAGTACTATTATTTTCATGATCCATATATTACAAACTATTTAATTATATTTGGAGTACAGGAGATATACCTAAAAGTTGGAAGTTGAATATTATTGTGCCAATTTTTTAAAAGGACACTAGGAGGGACCCTGGCTGTTATAGGCCTATAAGCCTTTTGGATACCATTGGGAAATTATTTACAAGAATTTTAAATAATAGATTAATGTATTGGGTGGAGACCAATAACGTAATAGATGAAGCTCAAACTGGGTTCCGAAATGAACATTCAACCATCTATCAGTGTTTCACATTGGCCCATATAATTCACAACTACAAAGTGGTTAAAAATCAAAAACTTTTCTGTACCATCACAGATTTCAAAGCAGTTTTTGATAAGGTTAACAGAATTCTTCCTTGGGAAAGATTACATGAGCTGGGGATAGAACCTTCACTACTGGAAAAGATCAGAATCATTCATCAAGACATCACACTTATAGTCACACTGGAGATTTGTGTGTCTGGTTTAAAAACAACATTGGTGTGAAGCAAGGGTGAACATTGGCTCCACTGCTGTTTAATATTTATTTCACTACGGTTTTGCAAAAAATTTATAATCCTGATTTTCATTTACCTAAAATCGGTTCAAAAGTTTTATCATATTTAACATATGCTGATGATGTTGCCCTGCTATCTGTCAGTCATGTGGGTATGACCAGGAGCCTGGAAAATTTTCATTTAAAATGTCAGAGAGCTGACTTACAGGTAAATTATGACAACACAAAAGTTATTGCATTTGGGGGTAACAAGAAAATATATAGATAATATATGAATAACCATAAGCTTGAGGTTGCTAAGAAATTTTGTTATGTAGTTAGGGATGTACAAAAATTAATTTCAACCGGCGGAATTTTGGAGAAAGTGCAAATTTCATTTCTTCGAAAGTTCAGAAATAATTTTCGGAACTTTCATGGAAATTCTGCCTTAAAACTGCAGAAATAATATAAAAAACTGTGGGATAATTTATTCAACTGCAGAAAAAAAATCTGCAGAAAGGATCACTGCTAGTGGTCATTTCTAAGGCTTGTTTTAACTGCAGTTTAACTCATTAATCCACCCCCTCCACTGATCGGGGGTCCCAGTAAATACCTCCAATTCCTTCCTTGGACAGTCATGATTTCTAGTGCCCCCCCCCACTGATCATGGCTCCCAAAACATTTTATTTCCCTGATGTCTAGCAGACCCCCTCCCTATCCTGGATTACTTATCCCACAAATAAACAGCTGGCCATCAACCAACTCATCCCCCTCTATTCTCAGTATTCCCTGGTGTCTAGTGGACCTCCCCATCCCAGATCCCTTGTAAAAAAAAAAAAATTAAATTCCCTGGTGCCTATTAGACCCCCACAAACACCACCCTGACAGTTCATCTGCCACCACCTAACTCCCTTCCCCACCCTGCCTCTGAGCAGGCCACCAGCACAGCACTGCTCTCTCCTCCACTACCAGTGGCCCACTGAATTGTCAGTGAATAACCACATGGTTGTACAAGCATGCGCTCATTCACTGACAGTTAAACTGTGGAAAGAATAAATTCCACAGTTTTAAAGCATTTTTCCACAGTTCACAAAAAAAGTCTGCAGAGCTTGGTGAAAATCCATGGAAAATCCTACTTTTGCCAATGGCAAAAGTTCCGCAATTTCTGTGACATTTCAGAAATTTCACGTAAGTTCCGTGAAAGCGGAATTCACAACTTTCGCCCACCCCTATATGTAGGGCTTACGGTTAATCAAAATGGAACCTGGGGAGCCCATTTGAGAGCTGCCAAATTAAAGCAGACAGCTTTCTTCCAGTATTATCATCTTTCTCCTACAAGTACAGTGGAAAATCGATAAAGGGGAATTTAATGGCAGCACATGCAAAGATGAAAAGTCAATTGTTGTATGGAGCTGAAGTTGGGGAATGCATTTTAGAGTGAGCTTAGACTCCTGTTTAAAAAAAAAAGTATTAGAAAATATTGGGGCCACCAAATAGTGCCCTTTTGGCTCTGGTCAGGGCCAAATTAGGTCAATTATCTGTCGAGTGTTATTGCATTCAAAGGTTAGTACATTACTGGAGTAAGGCTTTTAGGATGCTTCTGGGCAGGCTTCCACGTCTATGTCTGGATGAAGCCATTAATTATAAACACTCTAATATAATTTTTCCTTGTTTGAGAGTGGTGAAGGATTTAATCAAGCCCTATGGTCTCCTACACATTATCCCAGACAGTCTTAGATACCCTTTTGCTTGTATTAAAGAAGCTGTAAACAATAGAATTAGACATATTTTTATTCAAAAGGATCTAGAGGCCTGTAGGCTTTCTAAGGCATGGTCTTGGCTAGCCAAAAATAAGAGAATCCATAAACTTGAGAAATATCTGTCTCCTCTGGAAGACCCAGGATATAGAACTTTGTTGGCAAGATTCAGATTTGAATCCTTTTTAACTAATCGAAGAAGTGGACAATTTGAAGAGTAGAAGGGTTTGGATTTTCTATGTAAATGCAGACTTGGACAAGACAATCTCTGACATCTGGTTTTACTTTGTCCATTATATGAAAAGTACTGGTGTTTTTTATTAGAAAGTATCCTGAAACAACAGCATTATCAGCCTCAACAACTATTGACTTACTTGTTAATATCATAAGATTTAAAAGTGTTGGTCCCTTTGGTCTCCCTTCTTAAAATAATTGAACAAAGAGGTCTGCAGTTAAATTCTTAAATTAGTAGACTAGCAATATTGGGTAATTGGATCTTGCTAGTAGTGCACCATAATGCAGCACTCATGGAGTACCCTCTTCTTCTCTCATTTTTACTAACGCAATGGCCTCAAAGATAACCTTAGGTTCACGTCTAGTAGCTTGGCAGAAGACCCCAGGAGGAAGGACTGCTGTGTGACTGGACTTCTCTACTGGGACTATATTGCCCTCCTGCCCTCCTCTCCACCCTCTCAGCCAAAGCTAGTTCTACTTTTATAGGCACAGGACTTGACTGACAACAGGAACTTCCTGTTTGGGAGCTGGAAGTGAGTGATCACAGAGCCACCAAAGACCCACCATCCTAGAAGGGTAAGAGTAGCTCTAAGGCTGCCCCAGCTGCTGGAGGTCTGCCTCTGAGTAAGTAAGGGGTCTACTGAGAAATATAGGATATTCTTGCCTCAGAACAGGACAATCAGGACATAAAGGGCACACAGGCAAAAAGCAAGTAGAGAAAGAAGAGAAAAAACAAAACAGAGGAAAGAGTAAGGATTCCAAACAGTTAAGGGGCCAGAAATAAGACATGATGGGAGTGGTGCAGTGCAGTTGCTGTGGAGCAGCAGTCTTCTGGGAGACATTCTGGAGGATTCGGTGTTGTCCCATCTGCAGGCACCTCTTTGGGCTGAGGGAGGAGGTTGCTTATCTCCAGACTGAGTTGGCCAGGATTTGTGGGACCTCCTCTTCCATCCATGGACCACCAGTGCCACTGCCGTTGCCTCAGAGGTTGCCAAGAAAGAGGAGCAGTTGGACCACAGTAGGCTCAGGGAGGGTGAGGGTGGTGGAACAGAGGCACATTCCTCCAGTTGTACATCTCCACAATTCCTATGCCATTCTGGCAAAGTGTGGTTCCTCTATGGAGACACCCTCAGTGGAGACCAAGGAGGATGCTGGGAACCTCCACAAAGGAGACCCATGGGAGGGTGGCATGGGACCCCACAGGGGAAGGAAACAACTCCTGGTGGGGGACTCCATTGTTAGGAAGGTAGAACTGGGGGAGGAAGGGGAGAGGGAGGTAAGGTGCCTGCCTGGCGCCATGGCTTGGAGGGACAGGGAGTGAATCCTCAGGATTGCAGAAGCAGCTGCACAAGGGAGGGAGCTGGAAGTCATTGTCCACCTAGGGACAAATGACCTGGCTAAGAAAGGGATTAGAGAAGTGCAGGAAGAGTTTGTGGAATTGGAGAGGGGCCTTAGACAAGTAGCACGCACGGTAACCTTCTCAGAGGTGCTGCCCATCTATGGCGTAGAAGAGGCTAGGGTGTTCCGCAACATGAGATTCAATCAGTGGTTGAAAAACTAGTGCGGAGCTCAGAGATTGGGCTTCATTGGGGACTGGGGGTCCACCTGGAGTGATGCAAGCCTATACTGGCATGATGGGCTACATCTGTCCAGGAGGGGAACCAGGATCCTAGGTGATAGGTTTAAATGCTTCATTAGCAAGCATTTAAACTAGCCAAGGGGGGAGGCACTGGAAAGGAGCAGGGAAATTCTAGCACCCCCAAACAATCACAGTAGTAAGTGCGGTAAACACCAACATAGAGGTGGCGATAGGGAGAAGGGCAGGGGTAAATGGGGAAAGTTACAAAGGCAAGAAGGATAGGGATGGGCCAAAAAGGAGTAAGGCCATCAGGAAATGGAGGGTAATGAGTACCAATGCCCGTAGTCTGGGCAACAAGCTCCCTGAGCTGTTGGCCTTGATGGAAGAGGGATGCCTGGATATCGTAGCAGTCACAGAAACATGGTACATAGAGAACCATGACTGGGATATTAACATACCAGGGTACATAACCTACAGGAGAGACAGGCAGGGGAGAAGAGGGGGAGGAGTAGCTCTCTATGTAAAGGAAGGGGTAAAAGCAACTGAACAAAAGAGTAAACAGGGAGAAGAGGAGGCACAGTGGGTCACCTTGGAGACTGGAAAGGGCACCACAATCCACACAGAAGTTGTGTACAGACCCCCCCAAGTCAGGGGGAGGGAATGGATAAGGATATGATAGAAGGCATTCTTAGGATGGCAGAGAAAGGAGATATACTGTTGATGGGAGACCTGAATATGCCAGATGTTAACTGGAGCACATTTGCTGCAGCCACATCCAAGAGCAGGGCCATTCTCGATGCCCTACAGATGGCAGGCCTCAGACAGCTAGTTTTGGCACCCACTCATGAGAGAGCAATCTTAGACCTCATACTCTCAAATGGGGGCAGTGAGAGGAACTCAGATCTAGAAGTGAGTTGCCATCTGTGAACAAGTGACCATCAAACAGTGTGGTTCACGTTAAACTCAGCTACAGAGTCAAGCCATACAAAAGTGAGGGTACTGGACTTCAGAGGGCTGACTTTGGCAAGATGGGAGAGTGCCTCAGAAAAGCACTAGCAAACAGGCTAGAAGGAGGGGTGGAGCAACAATGGGGAATCATCAAAACTGCCATCACAGAGGCAACAAGCCTTTGTGATGAAGCAAATAAACAAATCAAAATGAAAGAAAAAGCCACTTTGGTTCTCAAAAGATGTGGCTGGGAAAGTCAGGGGGAAAAAGATAGCATTCCGGAAGTATAAGGAAACACAGAAGGAGCAGGACAGAGAGCTGTACCAGATAATGCAGAAGGAAGCAGGGAGGGAAGTCAGAATAGCAAAGGCCCAAACTGAGGAAAAGGTAGCCAACTAGGTTAAGAAGGGTGATAAAACCTTTTATAGGTACATCAGCGAGCGTAGAAAGACAAAGGGAGGGATAATGAGGCTGAATAGAATGAACGGTGGGTGGGCAGAGGGGGACAGTGAAAAAGCAGGGATACTGAACGAATATTTCTGCTCAGTATTCACAAAAGAGAAGGAGGACGTGCCTAATCCAATTAACAGAAGCACTCTTGATAGGGGTGTCGATCCCAGTCCTTTCACAGAAGAAAGAGTTCTGCAAGAACTCCTAAAACTGAAGGTGGACAAAGTAATGGGGCCTGATGGAATTCATCCCAGAATTCTAAAAGAATTAAGGGGGGAACTAGTGAAACTACTGGCTACTCTTTTTAATAAATCATGGGAGGATGGTGTGGTACCCAAGGACTGGAGGAAGTCGGATGTGAGTCCCCTTCACAAAAGTGGGACAAAGACAGAGGCAGGAAACTACAGACCTGTCAGTTTGACCTCTGTGGTAGGGAAAGTGATGGAGTCACTTGAAGGAAAGAATTGTTGAGTACCTAGAGGCCAGTGGGGCACAGGACCCAAGGCAGCATGAGTTCACAGTGGGAAGGTCATGTCAGACGAATCTAATAGATTTCTTTGACTGGGTGACCAAAGTAGTAGACCAGGGAGGGGCTGTGGACATGGCCTACCTAGACTTTAGCAATGCATTTGACACAGTCCCACACAAAAGATTAATAGTCCAATTAACTAGCCTGGGAGTGGGTCCCAGGGTGGTAGCCTGGGTAAAACATTGGCTGGACAACAGGACACAGAAGGTAATTGTAAATGGAGTTCACTCTTAAGAAAGAGGGGTTACTAGTGGGGTACCACAGGGTT
Organism: Neoceratodus forsteri; assembly: GCA_016271365.2. NCBI lineage: Eukaryota > Metazoa > Chordata > Ceratodontiformes > Ceratodontidae > Neoceratodus > Neoceratodus forsteri. The sequence continues at coordinate 86,410,880 of CM057453.1, forward strand.
CAGTGCTGGGTCCAGTCCTTTTTAATGTCTTTATAAGTGACATTGCAGAGGGACTGGAAGGAAAAGTATGCCTCTTTGCAGATGACACAAAGATCTGCAACAGGGTTCATACACAAGGAGACGTGGAAAGGATGAGAAGGGACTTGGCAAGGTTTTACGGAATGGTCAGAAGTATGGCAGCTAGGATTCAATACAAAGAAGTGCAAAATAATGCACCTGGGAAACAAGAACCCAGGGGATGAAAACACAACGGGGGGGAGGTAGTAACAACAACAAAAAAGGAAAGGGACCTGGGGGTAATCATATCAGATGACCTTAAGGTTAGCAAGCAATGTGAGAAGGCAGTAGGGAGGGCTGGGGGTATACTGGGATGCATAGGGAGAGGCCTCACCAGCAGAAATCAGGAAGTTTTTATCCCCCTGTACAGACAGTTGGTGAGACCACATCTGGAGTACTGCGTACAGTTCTGAAGACCCCATCTCCACAAGGACATAGACAAGATAGAGGGAGTCCAGAGGAGGGCAACTAAAATGGTGCAGGGTCTGCAAGAGAAGCTGTATGAGGAGAGACTTAAGGAGCTTAATATGTACACCCTTGAGGAAAGAAGGGAGAGGGGGGACATGATAGAAACTTTTAAGTACCTCAGTGGAATCAACAAAGTCCAAGAGGGTAGCATCTTTCAGAAAAAGAGACTTGCAAGAATAAGGGAACACAATTTAAAGATGGGGGCAGTCTAGGGCAATGTGAGGAAGTATTTTTTCACAGAGAGGGTAGTGGATGCTGAACAGCCATCCTGAGGAGGTTGTGGGGTCTAACACTGTGGGAGAATTCAAGAATGCATGGGACAGACATAAGGCAATTCTTGTGTGGGGTAGGAAGAAATAGGCTGTTGGTTAACTAGGATCTGCGGCCTACCCTGTAGGTAGGGAAATGGGCAGACTAGATGGGCCAAGCAGTCCTTATCTGCCATCAAAGTCTATGTTTCTATGTTTCTAGGTCATCCTTATGTGGCTTTTCATCAATATGAGATGTCAAGTCTATATAGACATGGATAGAATATTTGCTGATCATGCAATATTGATATCCCCTATAGGGCTAGTTTTCTGATATGGCTTTTATAACGACTCTATATGTACTATTTATATATTTGTACTAAGTACATAATTGTTATTATGTCATTTTAGATATGAATATGTCATAATTTATTTATTCTTGATTGTTATATTTTTTGTAATGATTGTATGGTCTTATGACCGATCAATAACATTTTACTACTATATTTATGGCATAAATGCTCACTTAATCTGATTCAGTTCTAACAGAGGCTATCTTATAGAGGCCGTATTCAAAAAGTATATAAATGTTATGACCCTTGGGTACAGTAAGTAAAACTGAGCTTGGACCGCCACCCACAATGGCTGGCTCGTTATACTCAGGAACTTATATGAAACACCTTAGGGAACCTAAAAAGAAAAAAAGGGGAGAACGAAGAATTTGAGTGAAAGCAGGAAACATACATATACTTTACTTTAAAGACACTAAAAACAGGACAATCATAAATGCTGGATCATAAAGGTGTGGGTCCTTCCAGTGGGGGGTAATAAATGACAGATGCCCCAAGATACAAGTACTAAGGCTTCCTTCTTTTTCTTAAGAAGAGTTTTATATCATTTCTGTCATTCAGTCCCAGAGGGTGATATCCACCTAACTGGAATATCCACATAGACTCCCTTTCTAGCAGAAGTTCAACCATATCCCCACCATGTTTGTTCAATGTGACACGATCAATGCCACTGAACTTAAACTCATGTGTTTCTACCGGTGATGCTGTTTTCATATGAGCTGCCAGAGCACTGGTGAGATCCCCATTTAGAATTGCCCTTGCATGTTCATCCACTCTCAGTTTTAACACCCTTGTGGTTTTACTCACATAAAAGCTCCCACAACTGCACCATGCTAAATTTACCACATATGTGGTATCACATGAAATAAAGTGATGGATTTCAAACACTTTAGTAGCATTCTGACTGATGAATGTACTGTAGATGTTCTTTCCATAAGGGGGCAGTATTTACAACGCAAAAACAACATTGAATTCCACTAGTGCTTTCTTTCCATCAGAGCATACCTTCTCTTCACAGGATCATCACCAGTAACTTTCCCATTTTGCAAACTGACCCCAACATTGGTGCTTCCTTTACAGACCCACCTATTGCCTCCTACTGCTGGCCGCCCAACCTGCAGAATCTCCTGGTTAAAAGCAGCCTACCTACTCCTAACAGTTCCTGCCTACCAGGTACCAAACCTTGCAACAGGACTCGCTGCTACACCTGCAAATTTGTTTCCAGTGTGACTGAAATTCGGGGGCCTACAGGTGTTTTTCACATCACCAAGGAGTTCTCATGCACCTCCACCAATGTGGTATATTGTATTCTTTGCAGGAAGTGTACAGCTATTTATAGTGGAGAAACTGGTAGACACATTGCTGACCATTTCAGGGAACATTACAGAGCAGTCAGGAATGGTGACACTGCTAAACCCATTGTATCCCACTTTATCTCCAGGGACCACAGTGTCAATGATCTTTCTGTTTGTGCCCTTCAGCAGGGCTTCTGGGATTCTGACCGTAGAAAAACATGGAATCCAAGCTGATCATCCGCCTTGGCTCCATGCAACCCTCTGGTTTAAATGATAGATTAATTTTCCACTAACATCTTTCAGTCACCCCTTATTTTCCCTAAAGTCTGTTTGTATCTGTACACATTTAATTTCTTTTTCATTTTCACCATAAGTCTCCATCTCTGTCTCCTTCCCCCTATTTGTTACCTTTCAGCCTTCTTACTAGGCCCTGTTAATTATCCGCCCCCCCCGGACTTCTCTAGATCTTTCACTCCTATTATGCTTTACCTTTCCCATCATCACCATTTTATTTCACAGATGCTCTCTTAATTTTGCCATTAATCACTTCTTATCACATTCTTATCCCTGAGCCTCCCCTTTTTTCTTTCCCCATATATATATATATATATATATCTTATGTTACCTCCCCTTTACACTAACTTTTTTTTTTTCTTTAGATATTTCCTGAAGAAGACCTAAGGTCGAAATGGAGATTTTTAACTCTATTTTCTATTTTCAATGTGCATTTAATATAACCATTTTGTTTTGCTTTTAGACCACATGCTGAAGCAGTGCTTTGATTTTGTTTTTGTTTTTACATTGTAGTATTTACAACGCCCACATTTGTGATTACCTAAGGGCAGTTGGGGCAATGAGGTTTTGGGTGTGACAGGGGGTGGTTGATTGTTATGTATTAGTAAATCAGCTAGGTTAGGGGCCCTTTTGTAACTAAATCTAGGTGGTGGTGGTCTTATGCCCTCTCCTTGAAAAATCAGATCTGACTCGATAATATCCCAATGTCTTATAATGATATGTCTAATTCCAGCAGATTTCTTATTGTACATACTGACAAAATTTATGCACTTCTCTACAACTTGATTCCTCTCCCTCTGGGCCAGAAGGTCACTTCTCACCATCTAGTCTACTGCCTCCTCTGTCTTGCTGAGACTTTGCAGCTTATAGCCTATGTGCTGGAATCTCTCCCTTAGCTCTCCTTTGTTCCTTTAGTAATCCTCCACACCACCTTCTACAAGAAACTGAACAGCAACTCCACACTGGAGCATAAAAGAGAAGTAGACAATATCCTAACTAAAGCCTTCTTTGATACTATGATCTCCCAAAATGTTTTTGAATATCTAACTGTAGAAAAACCCATTCAATCATGTTTCTACATCTTACTGAAACTGCATAAGGCCTGGTAACCCCCAGTGGACCTATTGTTTCCAGGATCTGTTGTTTCAGATTGTTTCCACATCTGGTTTGGATTCCATGTGGTTGGAGGCCCTCTTTGCCCTGATACTGGATGAGCACTAAGTTTGGGGGGTTATTGGGGGGAGGTCCTCCCTGAACATTCTCATCATCACATACTTGAATTCCTCATCAGATAATACACTATCCCATTTGCTTGCCTTACCTTTATTCATAGGCATCTTGGCTACCTTACTCAGAGGTTCTGCCATTTCCTTTGCTGGCTGCTCCTGTTACCCATTTGCTGGGCTTTATTTAGGTGTTGGGTCCCCATTAGATATCCATCAAACCAGGCTTGATCTTTCTCCATATACATGGTCCTCACCTGGGTTTCCAGTGATGTGGTTGCTGCTGCCTTGCCTGATGGTGCCTTCTTCTGTTTGCTGGGCATTCTGATATTGCAACAGCTGCAATAACAACAAGTTGCTGCCCCTCAAAGAGAAAAAATGTTAAAACCATTGTCATGACCACTACTCGTATGCCAGGTTGTCTAATTAATCCCAGGTTCCTGGGGGTAGGGCCTTGTTGTGGTAGCCTGGCTTTCCATTTATGCTACTCCCAGGCCCTTGTGCACTTCATGTGCTATGAACTTGCCATTTTTTTAAACAAGTATGCAGGTAAAGTCAGTCTATGCTACGTATATCCTGCTAGGAAATCTGCATACCTAATATATGGCTCAGGGTACATAGCGGTAGACTTACCCTGTTTTTTCTCTCTTTTTTCTTTTTGATAACCCCAGAATGAAATGGGGCCAGGTCATATTCAGCATAACTTGTTGCCTTGAACTGCCTCACTTTCAGTGCTGTTTCATTACTAAGCTGAATACTGTGGTAAATTTAGCTAGCTAATCATGCTGTACATGAGGACACATTTGAGCAAAATCACATCATTGCTAATCAGTAAAAAATGTGTTCCAGAAACTGCAGCTGAAAACTTCTGTGCCTATAACCAACCTTATGTCATAAGCCATAGTTGAAAATTCCAGCTGCAAGGAAAGAGCAAGAGGGAGACATAGGCCAGAGTCCTTTTTAACCCCTCACTCTCCTTCCCCAGCCAGATGCCTCAACCTGTGGGCAGCCCCAGTGGTTCTTCCACCGGGAGTGGCTTCAGGGCATCCATTTGTCTTCATAAGCAGAACCCTTCCTGCCTGGTCAAAGGGTAGGGGCTCAAGACAATGGGCCATCTTCTGCAAAGCATTGCAAACTGTTTATTCCCTGCTTTTGTGATGGCTAAGACTCATGCAAAAGTGGATCTGTGAGTTACAAAAGCAGGGTTTGTTTTCATGAGATGCAACAGACTAGTTTTATTATTTTTAAAACTATTGTTTTTTTTAAAACACAATTTGCAGAATCAGCCTTACACCTGATACGATCAACATTTTTCAAACTTAACATTTAACACATTTTCTTGTTTTTGATACACAAAGTTTTTTTTTTGTTGTCCCCACTTTCATAGCTGTTAACACTCACAAAACCATGAATCTTATTTCATAAAACTGGCTTTTGTGTCAAGAAAGGGATTTATATCTGTTTGACAAAAATCCAGTTATGAAAAACTTGAGCATGCACAAAATATAATTTTTTGTTAATGATTTAAAAGCAAAAATGTTCTTAGTAAAGTTAGTGGAAACAGAAAATGAAGGCACAGGAGCAAATCATACTCCCAAAGATGCTCATGTTCATAAATACTCAGAAAATCAAACAAAATAACATTTCACACACCTGATACATTATCCTTATGTATTGCCTTTTAATGAGGCTTCATCAGGGGGCTAATAAAGGTTCAATGGACTTATGCAGCATGGTGTAGTGTTATGCTTGTGCAACTTGTTGATAAACCTTTTTGGCCATTAATGCTCTCTGTTCCATGGGGAAATGCCACCCTGCAGGCATACTGAAGGTGTGAAGCCCTCGAGGAGGGTGCCACCTCTAGAGCTGCTGCAGGACGGATTCCCTTAGGCTAAAGGTACCTTATGAAGGAGCCCAGAGGAGAAAAATGAGCCACTGGAGGAGGACGAGAGGATGGTGGAGCAAAGAAAAAGTGCTTCTGAGTGACGCTGGAAAGATTGACTTATATTGCTCAGGCAAGGGGCTTGGCTGGTTATTCCAGCCCATTAAACTACAGGAATAGGCTTTCAAATTCAATATGCTTACACAACTTTGTGTAGTGTTATGCTTGGCAATTTTTTGATAAACCTTATTGGACATTCGCACTCTCTGTTCTATGGGAAAATACCAGTCTGTTGGGGTACCAAAGGCAAGGAACTTTCAAGAAAGGTTCCATCCCTAGTGGTGCCATGGGACGGATTCCTTTAGGCTAAATGTATGTTAGGAAGGAGCCCCAAAAAGAGTGTTGATCAGCAAGTGTTGACTACTAAGGCCAAGGAGCACAGACTGACAGCAACCAGTGAAGAGTGGAAATGGACACAGACTGAGAAGTTATAGGTATTGAAACTGAGCAGAGGGGCATGACTTCCTAAGGAGTGTGAGAATGGCTAAAGGAGAGACAACATCCAACTCCATCCAACAGCAGAAACCTACCTAGATAATCCAAAGAATATACTATGATATGAAGTAACTAGCTATTATGACCTTCAGCATGGAGGAGAGAAAAAAAAACATATGTGGAAGAAACCTTTGTGGATTCAAGGCCTAGGTATCCTTCCCCTTAGGCATGAGATACATTTAGTGACAGCTCTGCTACTGCAATTTAGAGACCCAAGTGATGAGAAATTCAGTTTGGAGGAGGGCTTTCATTCTATCCCTCTAATGGGAATGCTGCGAGGGGTTGAGCAAAATCTGCAGCAAAGGGATACTCCTCCTTGGGAGGCCCTCCCCCAATGTAGGAGGAGGATAGCAATAACCAGGTCCATTGGAAAATTGCGTAAAAGGTTACCCAAAATTGTGGAGCATTTTGCAAAAATTGTGGGGGTTCCAATATAGACCCTGAGTGCTCCACAATAAATCTTTTCATGTTTTCCATAATCCATTCACCATTCTGGGGGACCATAGTTCCTCTATGGATGCACCCACAGAGGAGACTAAGGAGGTTGCAGACAACTGTCAAAAGGGAGGCCCACAGGAAGGAGGCAGAGGACACCACAGGGAAAGGAAGCAGCTCCTGGTGGGGGACTCAATTATTGGGGGATAGAACTGGGGGGAGCAGGGAAAAGTGAAGTAAGGTGCCTACCTGGTGCCATGGCTTGGAGGGACAGGGAGCGCATCCTCAGGATCACGAGAACAGCTGCATGGGAGTCTGAGCTGGATGTAATTGTCCACCTAGGGACAAATGACTTGGCTCATCATGAGATTAGAGCAGTGCAGGAGGACTTTGTAGAGTTGGGGAGGGGCCTAAGACAAGTAGCACACACAGTATCCTTCTCAGAGGTGCTGCCTGTCTATGGCATGGGTGAGGCGAGGGTACTTTGCACCATGCGATTTAATGAATGGTTGAAGAAATGGTGTGGAGCACAGGGATTTGGCTTCATTGGGGACTAGGGTTCCACCTGGAGGGACACCAGCCTATACTGGCAGGATGGTCTGCATCTGTCCAGGAAGGGAACAAGTCTTTTGGGCAATCGGTTTAAATGTTTCATTGGCAAGCTTTTAAACTAGTCAAGGGGGGAGGCACTGATAAGCAGCAGGAAATTCTCAGTCTTCCCCTACAAAAAAGGGTACTAAATGAGAAAAAAGACCAAGGTAGAAAGGACAGTGGGGGATGCTGCTACAAAAGGTAAAGCCATCAAAAAATGGAGAACAATGAGTACCAATGCCCATAGTCTGGGTAACAAGCTTCCTGAATTAGTGGTCTTGATGGAGGAGGAACATTTGGATATTGTGGCAATCACAGAAACATGGTACACACAGAACCATGACTGGGAGATAAACATACCAGGATACACTATCTACAGGAGGGACAAGGAGGGTAAAAGAGGAGGAGGAGTAGCTCTCTACATAAGGGAAGGAATCAAAGCAACAGAACAAAAGGGTAAACAGGGAGGAGAAGAAGCACTGTGGGTCAACTTGGAGACAGGCAATGGCACCACAATCCGCACAGGGGTTGTAGACAGACCCCCCTCTCAGGGGGAGCAAATGGACAAGGAAATGATAGAAAGTATACTTAGAATGGCAGAAAAAGTGGAGATATTGCTGATGGGTGATCTGAATATGCCAGATGTTAACTGGAGTGCATTTGCAGCAGACACTTCTAAGAGTGGGGTTATTCTAGATGCCCTACATGGGGGCATGCCTTAGACAACTAGTATTGGAACCCACTTGAGAGGGAGCAATCTTAGACCTGGTTCTCTCAAATGGAGATGGAGAGAGGATCACAGATGTAGAAGTAGGTAGCCATCTGGGAACTAGTGACCATCGAACAGTATGATTCACAATAAACACTGTTGTAGAGTCAAGCCATACAAAGGCAAAAGTACTGGACTTTAGGAGGGCTGACTTTGCCAAAATGGGTGAATGTCTAAGGAATGCACTAGCAAATGGGCAGGAAAGAGGGGTGGAAGAACAATGGGGAATAATAAAAACTGCCATCACAGAGGTAACAAGCCTTTGTGTGAAGCAAATAAACAAAACAAAACGATGTAAGAAACCACTATGGTTCTCAAAGGAGGGGGCAGTGAAGGTTCAAAAGAAAAAGAAAGCATTTAGGAAGTACAAGGAATCACAGAAGGAGCAGGATAGATAATTGTATCAGTTAAAGCAAAAGAAAGCTGGGAAGGCAGTCAGAACAGCAAAGGCCCAAACTGAGGAAAAGATAGCCATTTCAGTTAAGAAGGGGGATAAAACATTTTATGGGTACATCAGGGAGTGTAGGAAGACCAAGAGAGGGATAGTGAGGCTTAATAAAGGGAAGGGGGGTGGGCAGAGGGTGACGGTGAAAAGGCAGAGATACTAAACAAATATTTTTCCTCAGTATTTACAAATGAAGAGGGGGAGGTACCTAAACCAAACAATAGAAACACTCTGGATACAGAAGTTGATACCAGCCCATTTACAGAAGAAAGGGTTCTGAAAGAACTCCTAAAACTGAAGGTGGACAAAGCAATGGGGTCTGATGGGATTCATCCCAGAATTCAAAAGAACTAAGGGTAGAACTAGTGACACCACTGACTACCCTCTTTAACAAATCATGGGAGGATGGGGTGGTACCTGAGGACTGGAGGAGGGCAGATGTGATTCCACTTCACAAAAGTGGGAGCAGGGCAAGCGGAAACTACAGACCTGTTAGTTTAACCTCAGTGATAGGGAAAATTATGGAATCACTTCTGAAGGAAAGAATTGTCGAGTACCTAGAGGCCAGAGGGGCACAGGACCCAAGGCAGCATGGATTCACAGCAGGAAGGTCATGCCAGACAAATCTAATAGATTTCTTTGACTGGGTGACCAAAGTAGTAGATTAGGGAGGGGTTGTGGACATGGCCTACCTAGACTTTAGCAAGGCATTTGACACAGTCACACACAAAGGATTAATATACAAGTTAGCCAGCCTGGGAATGGGTCCCTAGGTGATAACCTGGGTGAAGAATTGGCTGGAGAATAGGACACAGAGGGTAATAGTAAATGGAATCCACTCTGAAGAAAGGGGGGTTACTAGTGGGGTACCGCAGGGTTCAGTATTAGGACTGGTCCTCTTCAATGTCTTTATAAGCGACATTGCAGAGGGACTGGAAGGAAAATATGTATTTTTGCAAATGACACAAAGATCTGCAACAGAGTTGATGCACAAGGTGGGGTGCAAAGGATGACAAGGGACTTGGGAAGGTTAGAGGAATGGTCAAATGTATGGCAGCTTAGATTCAATGCTAAGAAGTGCAAGGTAATGCACCTGAGAAACAAAAACCAAGGGGAAGAGTACACAACGGGGGGTGAGATACTAACAACAACAAAAATGGAAAGGGACCTGGGGGTAGTCATATCAGATGACCTAAAGGTGGGCAAGCAATATGAGAGGGCAGTAAGGAGGGCTGGGGGGATACTGGGATGCATAAGGAGAGGCATCACCAGTAGAAAACAGGAAATTGTTATCCCTCTGTACAGACAGCTGGTGAGACCCCATCTAGAGTACTGTGTGCAGCTCTGCAGACCCAGTCTCCACAAAGACATAGACAGGATGGAAGCTGTCCAGAGGAGGGCAACTAAAATGGTGCAGAGTCTGCACCGGAAGACATATGAAGAGAGATGAAAGGAGCTTAATATGTATAGCCTCGAGGAAAGCAGGGAGAGGGGGGACATGATAGAAACTTCAAGTACCTCAAGGGAATCAACAAAGTCAAAGAGGGTAGCATCTTTCAAAAAAAGAGGTGTGCAAGAACAAGGGGGCACAATTTGAAGATAGAGGGGGCGCTTCGGAGGTAATGTAAGGAAGTATTTTTTCACAGAGAGGGTTGTGGATGCATGGAACAGCCTTCCAGAGGAGGTTGTGGAGTCAAAAACAGTGGTGGAATTCAAGTATGCATGGGACAGTCATAAGGCAATTCTAGGGAGTGGAGGTAGGAAAATGTAGGCTGCTGGTTAACTAGGATCTGCAGCTTATCCATTAGGTAGGGAAATGGGCAGACTGGGTGGGCCAAGTGGTCCTTATCTGCCATCAAATTCTATGTTTCTATGTTTCTGCAGCATATATTAGTCAGTATAATTTGCTAAATGAATACACTGACACCTGAATATGTTTAAAACATAAAGAAAAGTTTATGTTTCTAAAAAGAATACTAAACTGATAAGCTATTGTAAGCGTTGCCTATCTTCCAAAATTTAAATGTATCTGCCTCATATAGTGCTAAATAGATTCTATAAAGTGAGCCTCAGCAAATCAATATTAAATAAAGCCAGAAAAAAAAATATTTTTTGTTTCTGGCTGTAGAATAATGTAGCCTAATCAACAACTGTTTACAGTGCTCTGCCAGCTATTCGCCCACTGTGGTACAAGAAAAAAATAAGCAGACAGAGTGGTGAATAATTGAGTTTTAGTAAAATGTTGTTATAGTGTTTAATGGTCATAATTTGTACTGTAGGAACTGTACACTATTTTTGAAATCTCATATTTAAACTTTAAATTTGGGGGTTATTGGGACTGGCAATATAATCTAGAGGTTAGAGTAACAAACTGTGAATGAGTTGATGACATCTAGCAGAACTGAGTTTGATTCCCACAACCTCCACCCGCATACTGTAGGATTCTGAGCAAGTCACTTAACCTCCTCAGTGCTCCTGGGCTGTACCTGAAAACAGGCACTTATGCCTAGTGAGTCTTACGCAGTTACCAAAAAATGTTAAAAAATACCAATATATTTTTACTGCATCATACAATAGTCAGGGTACCCTGTAATGTACCTTTGTTTTACTCTGGCTGCAGTGATTTTGTTTAAAGATAAATGTTCAGATACATTTTGTGATTTATAAGCTTGTTTTTAGACTTTATACAGGTTTTTATTGTAGTCTTTGCATGTGAGCATTTAGATGGTAGATTGCTAAGAGCTGTTAGCATCTTGCTTATTCAAGTTTAAAATTGGCCCATCCAAAAATCCTCAGCTGTTTGAATCAAAACTAGTCTGAATGAAAGTATGCTCACAAAGAAAAACTTGCCCTGCCACTTATAAAAAGGCTTCATATTTAGCACCCTATTCAAGTGAATAAGATAATTTACAGCTTTTCTCCCATCTTTTGTTTCAGTCTGTGTGGCAACAAAATATTTTCTGATAGACTGCTTCAACACAAAACAAATGTTAAGTGTTTAAGTGTACTTATGCTTGGCCAGTGGATTTTGAAACCAAACAAGACGAGGATTCAAAAGAAATCAGTGTCACGTGAAACCCTTGACCTACCTTGCACTGCATTGTTTTGGCCAACCCTAAGTCTGCATGCAAAATTGTCAATATATTTGAGAGTATTTTATTTAAAATGTTAATACTTTTTTTACACAGTTCAGTATAAGAACTCAAAAACTGAAAGAAATTGTGGAACATGTCAGTTTTTGTGGAGAATGGTAAAAATTGTGGATTCCACAAAAAATAGCGGGCACAATTTTCCAGTGGCCCTGGCAATAACCACTGGAAGGTACTCACCCAGCCTTCATGAAGGAGGCCTAGAAAGGGAGACGAATGATTGAATTGGCAGGGAAGGGAGGTCATGTAGACCAGGTGAACCTTAGGCAGTTGGAAGAACAGCTTATGAAGGTGCAACTGAACCCAGTCACCACAGCTTAAGGAGCCTCATTGGGTTAAGGTACTCACCCTTCAGCAGCTGAGATCTTAAATTATACATCAAGAGTTGCTGCCAATACATCTGCACAGCTAAAGCTCTGCCCAAAGTGAGGACATTCCCATTAGGGGCAGGATGAGAAGGACTCCGCCTTGAAGTTTGTATGCTCAAGATGAGGATTTTGTGGGTGCAGAGTAAGACCGTCAGCAGCAGGACAAGTCCTGAGCCATAGCAATTCATGGTTGCAGTTGGCATACATCTGTTTTTGGAAGCAGGAGTAATGGTTAGTGTATATGAGACCACAATGTAGGGCAGCAGATGACAAGTCAGGTATTGCATATATAGGACTTACACATAGGTCAGCAGTAGACCAACAGGTAACATTTAATGAGACCTCCATGTAGGTTTGAGAGACTAGACAATACAGTAGATGAGAGCTTCACATAAGTTGAGCTTGAATGTTGGTATCTTCACGTAGGTATGTCATAAGCATTTATTTATTTATTTATTTCAAAAGTTTCACCAGGAAAGGTATACTGTGCTGAGTAGCAACTCATTTTCAGATGTGTCGTGTATGGCTGAATGAGGAATGCATGCCAACCAGTTTCATAAGGGATGTTAGTGGTAGTCATCAATGCATTGCAAAGCATGTAGGCTGAGGCAGGATAATTTAAACTGCTAAGGAGCAGGAGTAACTGGCAGTAGAGCAACAATGAAACTGCTAGAGAAGCAAGTACATGGGAATTGAAAAGTTGGGAGTTGTAGCTGCTGTGTGGAGCCAGGTACTGAGTGAAGTCAGATGTAAACAATTAACAGAGGATGTGCACAGACAGGCTGCTACAGGCAGGGAAAACAGCATGTGGAACTGAATAGCACACAGATAAAAACTGCATTTAAACTGAGGGATTGCTAAAAGTATGATAAAAGTAACTGGGAGCCTGAATTACACAATTCACCTGAATGGCACAATTCAAGCAGAGGGAAGCAGCAGATGCTACAAAACCTAGAAAGCTGCCCCCTCCAAAAAAAAAGTAAAACAGAAGAAACACAAGCACAGTAGAACAGGAGAGCAGACACAGATGACAGAGAGAATCCAAAGGAGGAGCCAGAGGAAAAGCAAAGTACTGACCTAGACTAGCAGAAGAAACACAAACCAGCAGAAAGTCAAGCACAAATCAAAAAGAAAATCCAAAAGCATGAGAGAAGGGAGACAAATACACTGGGGGGGGGTGGAAGAGTCCTGGCACAGCCTCCAACTGCAAAGAAAAAATGCTTCTGAGTGAATCTGGAAGAACTGACTCATATGACTCGGGCAGGTGGTGTGTCTGGTTGCTCCTGCCCATTGAACTGCAGGCATAGCCTTTCAAAGTACCTATAAAAAAATAATTGGGTCAAACTCTAAAACTTTTTCATGTGCAACTTGCAGCCGTTTCTGGCCTACCTGTGAGCAAAAAAGGGCTTTAAAAACATTACTTGGATGTTCAAAGAGATGGACGATACAGTCACAATATGTATCAATATTGGGATGCAAATAGCAGTTGCGTCTGTGTCAAGAAGTGGTGCAAGTATCAAAAGACTGTTGTGTCACTATCTGTTGCATTTGCTCTTCTGTCACTATTGTGTATCACTTGCATAAGAAAAATGACTTACACCACATTTGCATCAGAAAAAAGACTTCCACCAAAAAGTGGTGTAAATCATATGGCAGGTGTAAAAGTACATAACAATGTAGCAGCCCACCAACAAATCAAAGGGATTACAGTGATAGGAGATATGAGAGAGGCACATAAATAGTTACATCATGAGTTAATATGAATAAACAAATCACACACAGATGAAACCCACAAAAAAACAGCTCCACACATAACACACACACACACACACACACACACACACACACACACACACACATTGTTGTTGTACACAACATACTAGTGTGCATGTGAAAGGGCCAGTGCTAGACATGCCTGAACTATGTCATGTGGTGTTCTTTTGTGCCATTTCCCTAGTGTTTGCTTCCAAAAGAGCAGTATATCAAGTATGGTGTTCATGAACTCAGCATTCCTCCTCCTCCTTTAGCTCCACCCTCCACCTGCAAATTTCCTATACAATTTCCTCATTTGACACCATGGGAGCTTGGAGCAGGCCAGTGTTCTACTCCATCCACTCCATTTGCACAGGTGGTGGACTTTGGTTCCTCTTGTGTGTCCTACATTGTTTGTCAGCTACATAATGTGTGAGGTGAGGGTGTACATGTGGCATACTACAGATGTCTGTTGGGTGTGTGTGTGTGGATTATTGTCATGTGGTACTGGTTGAACCATCTAGAAAATATGTGTCCTGGTTAGTGTGTGTGTTCTGACATTGTCCCAGGCCTCACACATGTCAGTCCCACAGAATGGTGGGCATATATTCAGGGTGATATCATGGACCCAATTCACAAAGGTCAGTGCAAGCCTCTCCAATCACCAATGTGGCAGGGATCCTGTGGCCAATTCACTAGTGTCCCAGCAGCAAAGTCCCACAGCTTGTGGCAACTGTGGCCCTGCAGCAACTAAGGCCCTGTGTCAAACAGAGGGCCTATCTGGAAGGTGTGCTGCAAGCCACAGGGTGGCTGTCTGGCAATAGACCTATAGAAAGCAGTCCCTGGTGGCTAGCAGCCCCCCCAGCCCTGATCCCTTTCTTAATAGAAAATATCACATCCCTGGTGGTCTAGCAGCCCCCCAGCCATGATCCCCATCTTAACAGAAAATATCACTTTCCTGGTGGTGTAGCACCCCCTCCCATCCCTGATACACTTGTAATAAAAAAATCATGCCCCTGGTGGCTATTGGCTCCCCCAGCCCAGATTACCTTCTTATTACTGTAAACACATTCCGTCGTGATCTAGTGGACCCCCTTCCCTATCCCTGATCTGCCCATATAATTTAAATATATCCTTCTCTGGTAGCCTAGTGGACCATCACCACTGCAGGCAGTGCCTCATCACCCTGCTTTCCCATGTCATCCGTGAGCTGGTGGCTGATACAACTCTTCACTCTCCACCATGGTCATCCTCTGACTGAGCTGTCAAGAAGCTCAGACTGTACACAGTGCATGGTCCTTGACAGTTCAGTTGGCTGCTGACTGTGGTGGAGATCAGAGGGCTGTGTAGGCTGCTGGCTCGGGGATGGGATGGGGAGCAGAGTTGGGGGGTACTGCCTGCTGGGGGGTGGAGGTCCACTAGACTACCACAGAATATATTTAAATTATATGGGCAGATCAGA
Organism: Neoceratodus forsteri; assembly: GCA_016271365.2. Classification (NCBI taxonomy): domain Eukaryota; kingdom Metazoa; phylum Chordata; order Ceratodontiformes; family Ceratodontidae; genus Neoceratodus; species Neoceratodus forsteri. The sequence goes on from CM057453.1 coordinate 86,426,223, forward strand.
AATAGGGAGGAGGGGGTCCACCAGACCACCAGGGATGTGATTCGAGTAATAAGAAGGGAATCATGGATGGGGGGCCACTAGCCACCAGGGACATGATTTTTTTTATTATAAGGGGGTCTGGGCTGGGTGAGACTGCTATCCATCAGGGACATGATTTTTTTTTTTTAATAAATGGGATCAGGCTGGGAAGGGGGGACCATGGCAAATGGAGCAAGTTTTCTAACCGTCCCAAAGGACACAATTTTAAGTTTCCCTAGACCAGCACTGGCTAGACTAAGGGTTCTTAGAATGTTGCCCTCCTGGAGGGTTTAGTGAATCCCAATTTAGGAGATATGGCATCTTGCATCTGCTGCAAGCCCGATAGAGCCATACCAAAGCACATTTTGTGGCATAAGGTTGGTGCAAGTCCTCTTTGGTGCATGCAGCCTGCATTTGACACAGGCTGCTTTTGTGAATTGCTCCCGGTACATCTTTTGGTTCAAGCCACACCTTGCTCCATTCCTTGTTGCACAAACCCCTTGTGCCATTCAGGGGAGCTTTGTGAATCTGGCCTCATGACTTGTGTGATGTCACACGTATCCAGGGTATGAGCTGATATCCATTTGAATTCTCTGTGCCTGCAACCAGTTTTTCCTCCTCATTCTAATACGGTTGTTATGTGCATAGCCCTGTATGCATGTGTATGTGTGCTTGTCTAGCATCACCCTCCTCATTATCAACAACATATGTGTATGGTATGGTACCTGTGTGTTATCCTTATCCAGTACATCATTATACAGCTGATGGTGCTGTACATCTGTATCACTAATATGAGCCATGCATCAACATACCTGGGAGGTTGTCACCACAGGTTGAGCATACTGTATGTGAGACAGTACCAACACAGGGCCACACAGGACTACACATATATGACCTATGTGATACATTCACATACATCTTGTGTGTATATCCTACATCTTCATCAAAGACATGCGGTATGGATCATAATCAACTTTATACCTGTTCCTGGTCTATGTGCATATGGTACTCTCACCTACATAAAAATTACAAACAGAACCATAATTGTGTCAGGGACTTTAACTATATTTTTGTGTTAGTGACAGTCATATATCACACTCCAGCATGCCAGCAGCACTGTCCCCTGACTCCAGCAACATTGTTAGGTCCATTACATCATCCACAACAGTCAACGACTCACCCATGCTGCCCATGACATTGGTCATTCTGTCAGTCATTACAGCCTGCATGTAGAGCAGTATGCAAACACACACCATGACACGTTGCCTTTAGTTATACACTCCCTCTCAGATCTTGTAATAGTAATGCACTTACCAATGCGTGTTGACACGTGTGGTCTCCTGGTGGCATGTGTTTTCTCTCTTTCACTCACTGTTCATTGTTCTCCTCCCTCAAACACTCCTAGGGCATTTTATATAAAATGCATGACTCATGAATTTGCATCATTTATTTAGCAACAATTGTGATACAATCATGACATAAGTTTTTACTTGTGCCATGTCATTTCATTCATGCTGCAAGCATAAAAATATGTTGCAAGTAGTTTGTACATGCTTGTGATGTAATTTTGCACATTTTGTCACAGCTGCCTCATTTTTGTGCCCCTGTGAAAATCCCACCCATATTGATATGTATTTAAAATCATATAAAACATTCAAAATACCCAAATGACCATTATAAAATGTACATAATCCAGACATAATGGCACTAACTACGGGCATGCTAAATTTTAGATTATTTCATCTCGGGATGGCTACATAAATAAGGTTCAGAAATCATGGTTTAACATAGAAATCCACCATAACCCTAACTACAGCTGTGCTACTGCACAATTATAATATATACTGTATATAATGTGCTACAGGTGACATTATTACATCTATTCACATTTAAGAACAAAGTGTAAAAAGTAAGAAAATGCAAAAATGAGCCAAGAGTCTCAGTGATCTTGACGAATGTGTGACATGGTGTTCTTCAGCGTTTCAATGATTATGTGGCACAGTGTTCGGATTATCCCATTGTCAGCATCCTCTATGAAAGCACTGCTGTGTCTCTGTTTTACTTTGTTGGACAAGACAGTAGCACTTTTAGGGTAATATCAGATTTGTGTTGCATGATGTTCAAACCACAAGTAATACCACACTGCAGATTTGACAAGGTTTCATAAACTTTGAACCCCACGTTTCAGTCCCCTACTTTTCATGCTTTGTGCTTGAGTCATAGTATATGCACTGTGAAGTTCTTTTTTATAATTTACTTCCTTACTATTTGAGACAGATTAGTAAGACTGGCACTTTTGACTTTCCTTGCTCATACTCCCCCATGATGAAAATTGCATGCCGAAGCTTACTGTTCCTAACCTGTGGCTTTCTTTGTAAGTGGCTTGAAGTCCACACAAAAAGCAGCTGTTTAGTGATGCACAGTGCACAAAATCTTTAACATGCTTCATGACTGGCCCTGTGGCTTATTCACAAAGGATCTGCATCATCACACATGTACTGCCACATACCTGTATTGGATTTCTGGAGTGACCCTGTGGACCAGTCATGAATCAGCTAGATCATCACACACAAGGCACAAGACCTATAGTAATATTAGCAACTGGGCCTGCAGGATATTCACTAAGCAGCTTCTTCATCACACCTTTATCTTGTTTTGGACATGGTGACCAAACCTACACTGTCAGATTTGCCAAACATGGAGCTAATACCACCACTCAGAGTTCACCCTGGAAGCACAAGAAAATTTGGCATGGGGTCATGATGTTGCAAGACATTATGCCACAGCAATATACTGTACTTGCAATACAGTGCAATATATTGCCAGTAGCATAAATCTTTGTTTTCCCTGTTATGGGGGGCTGTGCCCCAAACTCCCCCAACTAAAATAACTCAGGAAGAGGGGTTAACACTTAAATTCACACAAAGTGCGAAAGATAAAAAAAAAATTCTGTTTGTCTGGGACCAGGAATCGAAACCCAGTCCACAGACACACTGCCTCCCTTGCTGCCTGTAGCTTATTCTATTGAGCCATGGCAGCTGCTTGCTGGTCCCTCATCCCAGCAGAATTCTTATCCTTTACCTGGGAAGAGTGAGAGAGTGTACTACCGCACATACATCCTTTTGCGGTTTTGCATCATCTCACTCTTCCCTATCGAAATGTTCCTGTTACATGGTTATGTCATGTGCTGTAAAGTGTACAACATATTGACCTAGTAGGAGAAAATTCACATATAGATGGGAACTCCAGCGCTCATGCCTACTACTGTTTACAACAGAACGTCACAGCACTTGCAGCTGCATAATAATATGGGTACTCCCCCTCATGTGCATAGATAAAAGGTTAATCAATCACAAATCAGTAAAGTGCAGATGTGCAGGTAGTTGAAACAAAGCTGAAAATAAAACCTGGTTGAGTGTAGCCTACACACTACTGATCCAAGCATGTGGTCACCCCAGTGCTTGTCCTACAATGGCACTTTGTCAGATGTCTCTGCAAAATGGCCAACTATGTTTTTTTTTCAGATTGTCACAAAGGTAGAAGTTGACCTCTTTATAACATTGAACAATCACATTCATTGATAATTTCAAAACTATTGTTTTATTTTTTAAAAGACAGGCAACAGTTCAAGAATTAACTTTACACCCAACACTCTGTTGGCCACTGAAATTCCAGTTTACATTTCCTAGCATTTGTTTTTCATTTTAACTGTGCACAGGTATCTGTCATTCTACCTACTTTCATGAACATTGACACATATAAAAATGGGTTTGGAAGTCATGAAAACAAGTAGTCAAGTAAAAAACAAGTTCTGTTTACATACAACAGAAACATTTCATTAAGAATTGAAAAAACAATTGCTTAAAAAACACTTGCAAAAATCATACTTATATTCCACTTTGTTGACAGCACAAGTTGCAGACAACAGCATTACAACTTTCTTGGTTCTAATATGTGTGTTTTCCATTCATTTACCTACTTTTGTCATCAATTAGAGTGATGAAAATGGAAGTGTTAACCAACAAAAAAGGATTTTGCCTCATGAAGATAGAAAATTCCTCCTTTGTTAAAACCATCTTATGAAAATGTGAAAAAAGTAAAAGGCTTATGTATAAAAATGGAATTTATTGTCTTTATAATTTAAAGACTACAACGTTTTAGCTAAAACCACCTATCAACGAATCTTTCCTAGGCAAACTTTAACTAATCTAGTTTAATGTTATATCTAAACTCATAGCCCTTTTATTGTGATCAGTGAGCAAAAGACATCTTAAAATTATGTTTTTTTTCATGTTTTCAGCCTTCTAGAACTTTTAAACTATTGACTCTGTCATTACCAAATTTCCAGTATGCAGAGATCTTAAGCTGAGAACATATGTGGCAAATTGCAAAAGATTCTGTCTAGGGATAGTCCCGATATTATGGTGCAAGATAGGGGGTTAGAATAGAATAACATATTTAACTCTAACCCTTTAGTTGTACCCCTCTGAATAAAATAAATAGCAAAATAATTACATGGCAACACCAATGATGTGTTGCATGATCATCCAAATCTCAAAGACCACCTCATCACATTTTTTGACAAGGTTCCAGGTACTTCTATTTTTTTTTTTCCGATTCAGATACAATACAATGCCAGCCATTTTAGATCAAACTAATCTTCATAAAGCAGGCATATTTCATCCTCATTACTGGAAAAAAGTAAAGGGGGGACCCAGCTTATTATTACCCAATTAACCCTTAGCGTATTTTATAGGAGACCTACATAAATATTGTCTCGGAAGGGGGCCCGAGTCTTTTCAGATTTGTCTGTCTGCCCTTCCTTAATATAGTAAATTTGTTAAAGGCTCATTATATCAATCATATAATTAACCCATGTTTGTATTACAGGTGGCGAGTTATCCTTCCATTTTACTAGTATGCATTTTTTTTGCTATTATAATTGAAATTGTAACAAAAATCCTCTGTTCGAGATTTAAATGTGTAGCAGGTATTATCAAAAGTATTTACTGAGGAGTGTTTTGAATGTTAGTTTTAGAAGTTTTTTATATGAGTTGTATTATTTTAAATTTGACCAGTATGGACATGCATGCAGCATATGTTTTAAAGTGGCATATGTTTTGGTACATCTAGGGCATTTTTCTGAGATTTCAGTGTTAAAATGGTGTAACCGAGAGGGAGTATAATATGTTCTATAGGTTGTATTGATTTGAATTTGTTGGAGTTTACTCACTTTAACATATTGGTCCAGATATTCAAAAGGATTGCTCATGGCGCAACACTGTTGCACCATGCACAACACATTGATGCACCCCGGTGCGATATTGAAAAGGGAAAAGTGCGCCTGCACAAATCCCGATTCGCCGGGGTGCAGCAGTAATATATGCAGGCACAGGTGGGGGTGTGTGCCCATGCATAAACTGCACAGCCCGATATTCAGCCCGGGCCATGCAGAGTTATGCAGGTGCAACCCCTACCTGCGCCTGCACAATGTTACACCAAAAAAAAAAGGAACAAGTCGAGGGCCACCCACAGGTGAGCTGCCACATTGCAGGGCACAACACAGCAGCTGCCACCTGTGGGTGGCCCTTCACTTGTTCCGGCCGCACCTGGTGGCGCCCCCATGCCCCAATCAGGGGCTGAAGTGTCCCTCCAGTAGCCCAATCATGGGCATAATGTTTATCTTCCCCCCAACCCCCGAGTAGCCCAATCGCGGGCATAATGTGAAGCTTCCCCACCCCCAGAGTAGCCCGATCGCAGGCATAATGTGAAGTTTCCCAGTAGCCCAATCGCTGGCGGCATCCTCACCCCCCACATCAAGAATCCCTGGTGAGCTAGGTGGCACCCCACCCTCCCACCCATGGACCCCACCACCCCACTCCCCATCAGCCGGCGGCAGCAGCACCCTCCCACCTGCCACCCCGCCACCCACTGACTGACAGCTTGGTAGGCTGCACACACATTGGTTCAGAGCATGAGCCAATGGGCATGCAGCCCATACTGTACAAGGCAGTCCAGATATGTGGGGGTCAAAAAGGGGGGGTGGATTGGGAGGATAGAGAAGGGGGTGATACAGAAATTTGCATCCAATGTAATGTACTCACATCTTTCTTTTTGTCTCCTGTATTATGTATTGCATTGAGGTTGACTGTAAATAATAACGAATAAAATATATTTAATTTTAAAAAAAAGCCTTTTTGGGTCATTTGTTTTGCTGACACTTTAGTTTATCAATTATAGGAAACCCTTCTGTGCTCATAACATTGAGCATTTATTGTTTGTGTGTGGATTTTGAATGCTAATGTGCAATATTCAGTCTGTGTACTGAGAGACAATGGAAGTGTGCTTTGGGGGAAGGGCATATCTGTGGCGTAGGTAGATTAACTTGGAGAAAAAGACAGTGCTTTCTGTTTTGGTGATATTTTTCTTGTATAACTGTGTTAATGTACACACAATAATATTTTCAATAATTCTTGCCATTTTTTGCTGACTGTTGTGGTGCAGCAATGCATAATTTTAGTTTGTTTAAAATATGTGGTTATATTATTGAAGTTTTCAATCTGCTACACATTACTTAGTGTGTGAGTGCGTATGAGTGTGACGCGTGTCATCAAATCAGACACCTTTTATTGTGTCACATAATTTTAGCAATGTGAACCTGCTATCCATTGCAGCTGTGTAATTGTTTTACTTCTTTATGGTATCTTTACTGGTACTAGTACTAGTGACTGTTACTGCAGCAGTGCAGTACACTGCTCCCCCAACCGACCCCAACCAGCAAAGGAATTATTTTCCATATTAGCATTTCTGATGGTGAGCACTGGTTAGGTGTTGTGCCTTTGCATCTGCATCTCTTCAGTGTGCAGCGCAATCTTAATCTGTCTGTGCATTTGCATCTCTTTAGGGCCCAACCTCCATCTCTAACTTAAGTCACAGTTGTTTCTTTGGCTTTCCTTTAGAGTACTGGACAGGTGTGGTGCATAATTCTGCATGAACATTGTACTCATTAATATGCGTTTTTAAGTCAGGACCATCATCATGAGTCACTTGTGGTACAAATCATGTTCTTCATCATCACAGTCACAAATGCAGTCACAAATCATGATTCACGATCATGTCATGAATCACAACATTTATCTTTTTTTAATAGTTACTTGGATGTATTGTAAGTCTGTTTTGTAGTATCTCTCTATCCTTCACCACCCCACCATTGTACTCATTAATGAGTTTTTTTAAGTCAGGGAGTTTTGTGCCACACCTCATCGGGGCCCAGGGAAGTACATCCATAGGCATTCATGTTTCTTCACCATCACAATCACAAATGCAGTCACAAGCCATGATTTACAATTACATCACAAATCACAACATTAATTTTTTTACTAGTTACTTGGATGTATTGTATGCCTGTTTTGTAGTATCTCTCCAGGCTTCACTATCCCACCATTGTACTCATTAATAAGTGTTTTTAAGTCAGGGATCTGGACAGTGTCTGCAGTACATACACAGACTAGAAAGAAGACTGACTGCACACATGCAGTTTAGCATGGTATACTTGCACTGCTCACAGTACAAAGTGTCACGCATATTGAAGACAACAAAAAAGGGCATAATTACATACAAGGGTCGGGAATGGTGGAGGAATACATTTTATAACACAGCAAGGAATGTGTGGGGGGGCACATGGTGTGAGAAAAAAAAAACTAATGTGGGATCCCATGGTGATCCAGCAGCAGTTCCAGCATGGACATAATTTGCAACTGATGTCTCTCTATGAGATCCTGGTTGAGCAGCAGATGCTGCTGTGGTCCTCCTCTTCTTAGGGATGCCACCATGCACAGCTGCACCCTCTTCCACAGAACAGCCAGTAGGTGCAGGCATGGTCCTTTCTGTGGCAGCCTGCCACTCCAACTGGTGGTGATTGAACATATGGGTGTGCTGGCCCCCAGTCCCCAGGTGAGTACCCTGGGAGCCCTGGTGCATCTCCACCTCACATAGGTGGCACTTGACCACACTGCTGTCCCCCAATACAGTCAAAAAACTGCCAAACAATGGAAGTGCGGAGAGGACCAGGCACAGGCAGGGGAGGCCAGATGTACTGGCAGCTGACTGGTCACAGTGCTGAACAAGGATGGGATCCACACCTGAGCCCAAGGGAACAGGCATATCCTGCTCCAGAGGACCTGGTGCTGGACTTGGTGGTGGTGGTTAAACTGCCTCAGAGTCAAGACAGGAGGCGGTGCTGGCCCTGCTTCTTGGGGGGGGGACAAATAACTAACTACTTATAAAGGTAAGAAAAATAAAATTTACAGAAAGAACAAAGTAAGTAAAAAAGAGTACAGAAAAGACAAAAAAATGTAGCTTTTAAAAAAGCTGTTTGGTCTAAATCAAAGTTTAAATATCCTCCTCGCTCTGATCTCAAAGTATCAGCAGTCACAAAACACACTCCTCTCTCTCCGTCTGCACAGGAGAAAGTAAAAGTGTCTGCTTGTAAGACTCACTTTCTTTCTGCCTAGCTAAAGAGCATGTGACTTACAGTACTGTAAGCCATGTGATGTGTGGGGGGGTTGCCAAATCTGAAACACCAAATGGATCACATAGAATCATAATGATGAACGTGAAGTCCATTAAAAACAATGACTTCATCTTACTTCACATTGCCATTCTGCCTTAATGCAAAGTGGTAATGACAAGGCGGAGTGAGCACTTTGCATTGCCAACTCCATGTAGCAGAGTGGCAACGTGAAGTGCCCACTTCGCGTTCACTTCACCAGCGGAATTTTAATTTGCTGCATCTCTAATTGAAACAAATGTGTTTTTGGTAAGTTAAAGTCTTGTTCAAGCTTTAAACAGGATCTCAACTTGTCATTAACAATAATATTATTTAGATCTTTAATGCCCCTTAAATTCCATATTTGAAAGGCTTGATCATTTACTAAAGGTACAAAGTTATAATTTAATAAAAATAGGCAAATAAGATTATATTATTTCGGTTTCTTTAAGAGTCTTATGTGCTTTTTCCCATGCAGTGATCATGGAAATAGTTGTACAACTCAGTGATATTTTTTCCCCTTTTTATGATATGCAGAATATAATAGATGGAGCATGTTTGAATAGGGGTGAGTACTGAGTTCAAATTGTAATGAGTTTGTTATTTCTTTTCCCTCATGTATCCATTCCCAGATAGGAATTACTTGTGCTGCTAGGTAATATTTATAAATATCTGGTAGAACCAACCCTCCACTATCCTTTCCTCATAACAGATTTGAATATGATATTCTATGGGATTTATTGTTCCAAATAAATTTTGTAATTAGTATTTTTTTTAATTAATAAAGTATTTTTTTTTGCACCATTGTCCACCATAATTGTAATCTTATGAAGTGTACTGCATTGCATTAATGCCCAGGACCACCTTGAAAATGAGCTTGCTCAATGGTGTTTATGCCTGGTTAAATAAAGTGATTGATTGATTGATTGATATCTGAGGGGGAGTTAGTGGTAGGAATTGAGATAAAAATAGAAGTTTGGGTAGTATCTTCATTTTTATGATATTAATCCGGCCAATCAGTGTTAAAGGTAGACCTTTCCAGTGGTCTAATTCTTTGGTTATTTCCAAAATAAGAGGTTCATAATTTGATATTATTATCTGCTTAAGGTCAAAAGTGATCCTAATACCCAAATATTGAATTTCAGTATTAATTTGGCTGCTAAGTCTGTCCACAGTATTTAAATTGTAGTTGTTAAGTTTCATAATTGTTTTGTCCCAATTTATTTTATATCCTGATAATGCTCCGAACTGTTTAGTAATCTCAGTAAGCTCTAATATAGATGAATCTGGTGATGATCAATATACAAGAATAGCATCCGAGTATAGGCTACGTTTATGGATTGTATTATTTATAGATATTCCTTGTATTCTTGGGTTAAGCATAATTCTATCCACTAGTGTTTCAATCATTAATGTAAACAGTAATGAGGAAAGTGGACATCCTTGCCTGGTACCACGATGTAAATAGAAAGGTTTTGAGATACTTTTATTTGTTTTTACCACAGCTGTCAGTGTACTGTAAAGAAATTAAAGCCATCCACTGAGTTGTTCACCCATCCCCATCTCCTCCACCAGATACAACAAAAATTTCCACTCAACTCGATCAAATGCTTTTTCTGCATCTAAGGCTAGAAGAATAGCATCTTCTGTTTTAGACAGAGATATAATATTCAGCGTATATCTTATATTTTCCCTCGGAGTTCTTTCTTTTATAAAGCCATTTTGATCCTTACATATTGTATGTGGTAAAATATTGTCTAATCTTTTAGCTATAATTTTGGTAAAGATTTTATAATCTATATTTAATAGGGAGATAGGGCGGTAGGATGAACAGCTCAGCAGATCTTCATGTTTTTTAAGAAAAACAAGAATGATTGCATCATAGAAAGTTTTAGAGAGGGTTTTGGAAGTATTGAAAGAGTTAAAAAGTTTTAACAGTATTGGAATAAGAATAGCTTTGAAATGTTTATAAAATTCAGTTACAATCCCATCAGGACTGGGTGATTTATTTCCTGGTAAATTAAAAGTAGCTTGATCTATGTTTTCATATGTTATTTTCCCCAGTAAATTATTTTTCCATTTAATAGGTATAACAGGTGGTGGAAGTTGTTTTAAGTAATGATTAAATTCTTCACCCTGGAGGTTCATACAATCAGATTTATACAAATTCTGATTGTATCTGGTGAAGCAATTATTGACTTCTTCTGGGTCTCCACTATCTCTCCTTGTTGATTTTTGATAGCTGATATATAGTTTTTCTGTTGCTCTTTTGCAGTTTGCAAAGTCAACAGCTTCTGTGGTTTGTTTGATAGATATAGATAGCTTGATTTTGTTCATAAGATTTGTTGATTAATTCAGTCTGTTTGAATGGTATTTAATTGTTCTTTTTTTTCAGCAAGCTGGTTAAAGATTTTTTTTATCTGAAGTCTGAGTATGTATAGTTTGAAGACTGGTAATTTCCTTTGTTAACTGGTTTATAAGAGAAGTTTGTTTTTTTCTTTCTTAACTGTTCTAGCCTGATTAATTGTCCCCTTATCCCTACTTTAAAGGTGTCCCGTACATTGTTCCTTGATGTTTCTAATTCAGGATTATTATTAAAAAATTCCTGTATTTCTTGAGCTAAAGTCTGAAAGATGTGTGGTATCTGAATAAGTGGGTAATACATTTTCCAATATTTAGGTATATTCTAAATTTCTGTACATTTAATTTTCAAAAGTCATGGAGAGTGATCAGATATCAGGATACCTGTATATTGTATATCTATAATATTATGTTTTAAAGTCTCTGATATTAAATAATAATCAATTCCGTAGTACAAATATTGGGTTAAAGAATAATAGGAATATACTTTTTGATTAGGGTATTTAGTAAGCCATGGATCTATAAGCCTCAGCTCTTGAATATATTTTTTAATAATAGTTTGTGTTGATCGATGTGCGTTGTCCAGTTTAGAAGTTTTGTCTTGTGCAAACAGTGCCACATTAATGTCACCCCCAACTATGTATGGTGGTGGAAAAGTTGAGAGAGTTAAAATAAATTGGGTAAAGAAATTAGGGCTATTTTAGTTTGGTGCATAAATAGTTGCCAATGTTGCCTTTAGGCTAGGTATATTTATATCAGTTATTGTCCATCTTCCCTGTATATCTGTTTCTGTTTTATTTTTGGATACAGGTTTTGTTTATTGAAAAGGATGGACATGCCTCTAGAATTATTACTATAGTTTGAAAAAATTCCTGCACCCTATCGATTGTAAGCCACATGGGTTCATCAATATGAAAGTGAGTCTCCTGTAGCATAGCTACATCTATTTTCTTTTTTTGTATGGATTTTATAATATGCATCATCTTTGTTTTAATCTTTAGGCCTTTAACATTCCAAGACAATATATAGAAATAATTACTTATAGTTCTTTTTATATATTATAAAGTCAGGTCCCCTGATCTATTATGCCAATTGGTTTGTTTCCTTCTTATTATTTTATCTATTAAAAAACTACTAGGCTGGATTCCTTTGGAAGATCATCCTACACCACCACCCTCCCATGGAAAAATCTTATACTGAAATCAAACAGATTCCAGTTCCCTCCCCCACAAAAAACATAATGACAAAAAATGTCATCATTCCACTGTGAGCTAGGATGCCTGATGAGCTCCCAGCAGGGGCCTCCAAATTACTTGCAACTTGTTCTATAATCCATCTTTCCATTAATAGTTAAACAAATGTTAATATCTTTATTCCTCAGATCGCCCCCTTTTTTTTGTAATGTGTATGTTACTTTTTTTTTTTGCCTGATAATCAAGCTTTAATCAGACATAGCAAGTTATTCTAGTTACTTATTTGGCCCATGTTTATCCTTTCACTCAGAGATACATATATATATATATATATATATATATATATATATATATATATGTATATATTTTTTTTTCCCTTTTGTCCACATTCTCATTCTGCTTTGCCATACTGCTCTTCAAAAGTGGCCTTTGCTTCTTCTGGGTCATTAAAAGTCTGTAATTTTCCTTTAACAATGAATCGTAGTTTGGCTGGATAGTTCATCAAAAAATGAATTCACTTGTGGTACAGCTTTTCTTTAACTGGATTAAATGATTTCTGTTTTGCAGTAGTTTCAAGAGACATATCCGGATAAACATTACATTTTGTTGTCTCATACCTAAGACCTTTTTTGTGCATGCTTTTGAGATAATAGCCTCTCTATCAAAAAACTTGTGTGGATTAATAAATACTGTCCTCAGATACGTATTACTCATAGAGAGGTTGCTCACCCAGTGTGCTTTATCCAGTGATATTTTCTCATCAGGATATTTGCGGTTCGTAGCTAATGTTAGTTTCTTTTCAAAAAGAGGTAAAGGATCCCCATTGCCTTCAATTCCTTCTTGCAATTTAGTAAGTCATAGGTTACACCTTCGGGCCCAATCTTCTTGCTCTGCCACCCGCTCTTGAAATATTTGTAACTGTTTTGTTAAATGCAAAACTTTTTCTGGGAATGGATTTGTTAAATCTTCCAGCTTCAATATATGGCTTTCAGCCATTGCAGTGCAAGTTAACTGCTCAAATTTAGTGTTCAGCTCAGTAAGTGAGACAGATACATCTGTCAAGGAACTTTTAATTTCATTTATTGTATGCAATATCTCAGTTTTAAATGATGTCACTAACTCCAGCATTTCTGTCCTAATAGCCAAGGCAGTATTTTTGATAATTTGCTCCATCTTATCCTCTGCAGGGCCTTTTGTTGTTAGAGTGTTATGTAGTGCCATACTAGTCACCCCTTTGGTTGTAAAATTAAAGAAATTAATTCCAGAGCACCCCTCCCTGAAGTCTGGTACATTTTCACTAACAGATGCTAGTTCTGTATTCAGAGCTGAGTCTTCTGGCATTTTGTTCTGGTTACTATGCATGTTGTTTAGTCCAGCATTTTGTTGGAATGGTAAAATCTTACCTGTTTTAGGCTTCTTACCCTTACCTACAGATGTTTTCGGTAGCATGGAAATTGGGGCTCTTGCGATAGTCGATGTGTTGCAGAATCGAGTTGCCGATTCTGAAGTGGCATGGTATTGAGTCTAACAGTTTGTTTTTGGCTCCTTGTTTGCCACTTATCTGAGAAATGCACATTTGTAAGCTCTCGGGTGTGAAGTACACTTTTGGACATAACCAAAATGCTGCAGTGGAGGCAAACTGAGGATAAAGCCAGGCCCTTGAATACATTTCAGTTAATTACATTATTGCTTGCATTCTCCATCTCTTCAGTTCCTGCCAGAGCTCATCCACGTTAACCTGCTCAGAGTTCCATTCACCTGGTGATCTCCAATGACATCAGATCTATATTCCTTACAGGTGCCCACAGGTTCCAGGTACTTCTAACTTTGGGCTGTGTGAAATTAAACTTCCACTGGCAGAATTTTGGTGGAAGTCAGAATTTCGATTTTGTGAAATTTTGGAATGTCCCTTGGCAGCTTTTGTGAAAATTCCAACATAGAAAGGTGGATGGAATGTGTGCTTTGCAGATTACTCTATTAAACTACACAAAAAAAATTCTGCAGAACTGATCATTTTCAGTAGTCAGTTCTGTAGAATTTTTTTTTCAGAGTTTAATACATTAATCCACAATTCATACATTCATTCCACAGTTCAGAGAGTCACTGAACTGCAGAATGCATGTATGACTTATGGATCAATGAATTATACTGCAGAAATAAATTTTGCAGAATTGATCATTGAACTGTGGAATGAACACATGTATTGTGGATTAATCCAGTAAACAGTGGAATAAAATTCCTCAGAACTGTTATTCCACAGTTCATTTGTATTATTCTGCAGTTCAGTCAGAAAATTTCACAGAACAGGGCAGAGATTCCCAAAACATTTTCAGAAGATTTCAATCTCACCAAACGTGGAAGTTTGGAAAATGTCAAGAAAGTCACAAAATTTCACAAAACTTCAGCAAAGGCAGAATTTACAATTTCCTCCCAGCTCTATTCTAACACTGCTTTAATGTTCCTACTTTTTTTGGCTTTGCTTCATAACCCTAATAGATTCATTCACAATGGTTTTTGAAATTTAGTTACTGAATTTTATCAAAAAGATAGACTCATAGAAACATAGGCAGCAATGGCAGAAGACTAAAGGTCCATCAAGTCTGCCCATTGGGACCTATATAACCCCATGCCTAGTGTCCATACAGGGTTTTAACAACTGTTACCTTTGGCTCACACTGTTCAAGCACCCCATGATGAACTCTGAATAGTGGTTGGGAAGTACAACAGGATTTAAGATTCCAATATTAGAGACACTACTGTGCACCCATAATATGTATATCAATGGCAACAACTACATAAATGCATCTATTAAGATTATAGAACAATGTGTAATATATAAGGAAAAGAAACAAATTAGAATTAAGAGTCCTGGAACCTTTGTAAATCTGTGATATTTTGTTTCTCGGTGTCTGCATGATTATGTGATGCAGTGTTGTTGTGATAACTAATTATTGGCCCACTCACTGCAGGTATTTACTGTGTCATTTATTTTGCATGACAAAACTGTGCTGATATTAGGGTAAAACTGACTCTGCATTTCATGATCACTCAAATCCTGAGGAACACCACACCACATCACATGTTTTTCAATGTTCCAAGGACTTTTAACCTTATTTTTTAATTTCCCTACTTTTTAGGCTTTGCTAAGTAACCCATTCATTAACATTTTATTTATTTATTTATTGCAGTTTATTTCCTTATTTCTTAAAAAAAAAAGGTGTGCAACAACCTTTACTTTTAGCTTAGGTCTTTCTAGTACAGCATGACAAACTCTGCATAATGATGCTCACTGCACCAGATCTGTAGCTTGCTTCATGAGTGGCCCTGTCTTATCACCACTGTTATTAAGTTTGTGTAGGAACATCTTTGTTAACCCTCGGGTTTTGCACCTTTTTTTTTTTTAAATTTGCTTTTAACCGCCTACCTAGCTGCCGGCCACCCGATGTTTCAGCCCGGTCATGGGCCGACGGCTTCCACCCCCCAAATCGGCCTCGGGTCCTCCGATACCCCGTGGCTTACCCCCCACGGCGGGGCTGTGAGATGGAGAGGGTGAGACATCCCGGAGAGACCGTAATCGGTCGGAGGACTGGCCTGGGGGGCTAATTGAAGCCGCGGCGGGCTTCATGGAGGGCGGCGGCAACCCATCCTTTTCCTCCTTTTTCCGGAGAAAGGCGGGTCGGTCAATGACGCCTGACGTCCGCCTCCGCCTTTCTATATTCTTTGAGCCGCAGCGGTTCCTGGCCTCTGCTAGGAGTCCCCATTGCCCCGGATGCTGCCCCAGCCCTCCCCCCGGAGAAGGAGAGCAGTCCAACGGACGCTCGATCCATCTCCCCCCAGCCAGCCCTCTGACGACTCGAGTCCGTTCCCGAACCCGGGTCGCCGGTGTCGCAAGCGGAAATCCAACCGCTGCGCCGACTGGCCGGCTTAGGTTTTTCACCTTAATAGGGTGGCCATCCCTGGACAGAATAGACTAGTCTAAGTGTCATGAAAGTGGAATTTGTATCTTAAGAAAACAGGTCTGCAAGTCACAAAAATAGGTTTTTGTGTTACAGAAACAGGTCTCGCTTTCAAGACTCTGATCAAATGAATTTCATTTAATTTATAAGTGCTGTATTTTATCAAAACAACACTTGAAGAATTAACCTAACTACTCACTCTGTCAAACATACACATTTCAGACTGCAGGTGCAAGTATCATTTTTGTTTCTAACATGCAAAATTTCCTCTCATTATGCCCACTTTTGAGACCACTAATACTCACAAAAATGGGTTTTGCAGTCAAGAAACAAGTTTTTGACTCACAAAAAACAGGCCACGATTTCATGATGAACAATAGGTTAATTGTGTTAACAATATAAAAATTATCTTAAAAAACAGTTGAAGAGGCAACTGTGCACCCCACTCTGTTGACTACATCAGTTTCAGACTACAGATTGAAGGATTTTTCTTGTTTTTGATGTGTAAAGTTGTCCACTGTTTTACTTATTGTCATGCCCCCCAGACCCTTGAAAATAAAAGCCTTATGTTGTGAAAACTGATTTTTCCTCACAAAAATGGAAAACACAATTATCATGAAATACAACTTATTTAAACCGTGTGTGAAAAAATACACTGTGTATGGAAGGAAACTGAATTTTACATACTAATTTAAAACTCCCCTTTTTCCTGCCCTCCCTTTTTCCTGCCCCTCCCCTCTCCTGCTCTTTGCCGCCTCACTCCCCCTCTAACCACCCTCCACTCCCCTCTCTGCCATCTTTCGGTTCCACCGGCCCGGTAACAGGTTGCTACCTTGTACCGCTAATGCCGTAACTTGCCACCACCCTTCCTACCTTTCTTTCACCTTTCTTCCCTTCTCCCTGCCAGCTTTCCCCTCCTTCTTTTATTCTTCCCTCTTCTCCCTATGCTCAGTCCTCACCCCCTCCCCTCTCCTATTTTATCCTGCCTCCCACCAGTTTGCGTGACTCCTCTCTCTCCTGCCGTCTCGTAGTTCACCGCTCAGCCGCAGGTTACTACTCTACCCCACCAATGCCGCTTTCACCGCCTCGCCTTCTTGTCCTCCTCCTTCATCTGCTCCACTGCACTCTTACTAGGTGCACTCTATCTCCTACCCCCACTCATTCCCTATCTGTTCGTGCCCTTCATCCCTTTTCCCCTATACCCTGCCCTTCCCACCCTACCCTTCCCTCCCCATTCCTTTAGTTCAGATCCTCCCTCACCCTTGCACCTAGTCCCTCCACCGCCCTCCCCTGCACACATCACCCTCTCCTCTCTATTTTTTGCACCCATAGCTTCACTGTCCTGTTCCCCGACCTCCTCTCGCCTCTCTTGCCGACTCCCTGTTCCACCGTCCCCGGCCACAGGTGGTAACCTTCTCTCACAATGCCGCACTTGGCGCCCAACCTCCCCTCCTGTCCTCCCCTTTTTGCCATTCACCTACCACCCCTGTCTCAGTCTCTCCTGCCCTACCCTTACACCTGTCCCCTACCACCTCTCCCCTAGTTCTCAACAACTGAATACATCTAATTTTATCCTTATTGCTATGCTTGACTACACTGTGTGACTTTGTCCTTTGAAATGTATCCTGCTCTGTGTAATTTCTTATGTATCCTGCAAATGTATCCTGCTTTGTGTAATCTCTTATGTATCACTGTGTTCTGTAACTGTTCTTCCCGGGTCGTGCCTGAAAATAGTCATTTGTTGGCTAGCGCACTTACCCGGTCAACAAAAACTAAATAAATAAAAACTATGAAGTTATCATTAAAGCATTTATAAAAGAATCAGTATTGTGCTAAACTCCAATGAATCTGAAAGTTTCAGGTTTGAACTCAGCCATTTCTGTGCTACAACTAAGAAAATACATTTCTCAAAAACAAATGTTTTATGTATTTTCAACTTTCTATAACTATTAAACTACTGAACTAAGCATTTCTAAATTTATAAGATCCAGAGTTCCTGGTACCAACATCCTATTGAGGTACAAACATAGTGTTATATTTCATTTAATTTTCATTTAATTCAAAGGAAAAAACACATTGAGCCAAAGCTCATTTGCAGGAGGGACATTATGCTTGTACAGTACAAGCTGCACTAAAATCATACAAAAATATAATACATAACAACATAGATCATAGCAAATAATCATACAGACCAACTGCATCAGATACAGCAAATATCAAAATACATAAATCAAGGAAACATGTTACGGTTAAGAAAAATAATTACAACTACTCAGTGATATTGTAAACCATTTTTAAGGCAAACATTTATGGATATTTATTCTCTATTCTCTTAAAATGGGCCAGGAGATTTTTCTGGATCAAGGGAAGAAAATTACTAAATGAATACTTGGACTGGATCGTCTTAGCACCAGGTTATGCTAGCTCACAGAGATGCTTGTTGCACAGGGAAGACTTAATGCTCTTGAATTTGATTCACTCAATAAAATAATCTGGAGTCAGGGCCAGCATGCATTTGAAACAAAAGTATGTTTGTGGAGTTTCCTTCTATCTGCCAATATTGTCCAACCTATCCTCTTATAGAGTACATAGTGATGGGATACTTGTGGACAAGCAAAGATTAATCACATTAGACAGTTCTACAGTACAATATGTCTAGCTTCTGAAGACATTCAGATGAAGCATGTTTGTACAGTAACTCATGCATAATCAAAAATCAATCCAGAAGCAAATGATTTGATACCTTTTAATAGACCAACATAGATGTAACAATAAGAACAAAGTGCTCTAGCTTTTGGACCAACCAGTCATTCTTCAGAAGCTCATGGCAGTTGTTTAGAAAATACAATACTTATAACGGCTAGATAATGCAGAGAAAAACAGAAAAAATCCCATTGGTTTAAAATACTCATTTAAAAAAACCAGAAGATGATGTCAGAGAAGTTTAACAGTACAATACTGCCCTCAGTCCGAATGAACCTTGGGTTCAGATGTGCTTGGTGCAACACACATACAAAGAATCCTACTGCACATAAATTTAATTGACATAAGATAACACTGCTGAAGCAGATAACTCCCAAATCAAGCCATGAGTGTCACAGTCAGTATAAGGATGTGATTACTGAAAGGCAACCCCCACCCAGCTTAAAGACAAACTAAGATAGTTATAGGGCTCATGAAATTACAATGTATGCATTAAAGACAAGAATTACCAGTAAAGTTGTCTAAAAAACATCAGTGCACACTGTGCGATGTGTAAAACCTAGCTGGACATGCCACCCAGCTGTATTCTCAAGCTAAATAAAAGGCCCAAGAAATTACAAAAACCTCAGGACTATATAAATGATAATTTAAATATAAATTGATAATATTAGTGAAACAAAAACTCTAGTCGAGGAACCTCAAGGAATTCAGACCATGCAGCCTGATATGTACTGATGTCAATATATACTGAGAATGTAGCAACTTCATGTACCACAAGTGTCTAGGGAATCTGAAAAAGAGATAAAAATGTAATTTATCTCCTCCTGTTCATACAAACAATACAACCTAACCCACCCCACATCACAATAATGTGGGTGGGGGAGATACATAGCTTAAACGAGATCTTGTCTCTCTCTCTCTCTCTCTCTCTCTCCCCCCTCCTTTTCTCTCTCTCTCCCACAGACACACACACACACACACACACACACACTCAATCTCTCTCCTAGTGAACCTATATTAACTTCAGTCGCTGTAATTGTTCCCCAAAGGAATACAACTTGTCATGAAATCCTGAGTAAAGTACTACAATATTAGCCTAATGTAAAAAGATATGTGCAGGACCCCCAAGCAAATGAGATCACACATCCCAATATGTACAGAGTTACAAAAATTATATATAACAGTATAAGATAACACTCCTGTATGTACACTAGCAGGCTGGGTAATCTGAATATGGTGCAATGGAATCAATCCCCCCCCCCACAGGCAAAGATAAAAAGTAAGGAGAAATTCTTTATGTGTGTGAAATAAAAATAGTAACACATTATAACTCCACATAGCTAAATAGAGACTTACCTCAATGTGACAGCAAGCCCCACATCTGTTATATCACATACCTCACAACACATACCCACACACATACATACATACACACACGCATCCACATCTCACACATGCTGAAGTCCTATAATATGTCAGTTTGAAGAAGAAAAGGTCTGTGGATGTTAGTTTCTGTAGTGTCCCATTAAGCCAATATCCAAGTTCATCCCATCTGCTACCATATTGAGATGTAAAATAAGTTTAATCTCAAAAGCTCGTCTCTGTTGTGTGTTTTTGAGATTTCCTTTTAAGACCATTACTGACATATCTGAGACTGAGTGGTCAGGCTGGGAGAAGTGATGCCCACTGGTTTTCAGTCTTCCTTGCTGTAATAGTTTGTCTGTGTGAGTTCATCCTAGTGCAGAGCTGTTGGCGTGTCTCTCCTACATAACCTGTTTGTGGACATCTCTTGCACTGAATGAAATAAACAACATGTCGTGACATGCATGTATAACTCCCATGCACCTGGAATTGTCTGTTTTGTGATGTAACCACACAGTCTGAGGTAGAAATGAGCCCACAAGTCTTGCAGGGGCATTGATTGCAGGGTCGTGTGCCATTGTGTGACATGGTATTCTGTTCGGTGAAAGTTTGCTCTAATAATTAGGCTGGATAATTTATGTGTTGTTTAAAAGATAGTAGTGGGAGTTCCTTAAAAATACAATTAAGGGTGTCATCCTCACTAAATATTGGGTGGAGATCTTTAATAATCTTACGCAGACATTCAAGGTCTGGATGATATTTGACTACAAGGGTATTCTTTCTGTAGCTGTCTTTTCTTTATATTGAAGTAGTTGTTGTCTTGGTATTTATGCTGTCTCGCTCTGTTATCCCTGTCAATTTCCCTGAAGAGTGTCCCTGCTCCATAAAGGTGTTTTTCAACATAGCTAAATATGTATCTCTGTCATCTCATTTGAACAAATACGTTGACAACGAGTGCTTGACTGTATATGACAGATTTTTTGTATGGTTTGGGTGGTTACTTTTCCTGTGCAGGTATCTCTGTCTGTCTGTTGGCTTCCTGTAAATACATGTATGTAAGGTTCCATCCTTAATGATGACTGTGGTGTCCAGAAAGTTAACCTTGGTGGTAGAGTACTCCAAGGTAAGCTTTATAGTAGGGTGGAGATTATTAAGTTTGTGATGAAAATCTTTGAGTGCATCTGTGCATGTATAACTCCCATGTGTGCTCGTTGGCAATGTTTATTTTGGCACAAAGAATATTTACAATACCCATGTTAATACTTCAGTTTCTCATACATAAACAGTTCAATCAACATTTCTTGGTTCTGACCTCTTCCTTCTTCTGGTTGTTCATCCATCTTGCTTTCCCAGTCTGGACACTGTGAATCCAGCCCGCCTCCTCCACACCAGAACCAGGCTGGCATCACCTACCCAGGCCTTCACCCTCTAGGCCCAGACACTTCTGAATCCAGCACCTGGGTCTATTCCCCTCCCCAGTTTTACACCATGTCTGGGTTCCTTGTCCACAGCCTGTGTACCCTACCCTCCTCCCCCTTTTCCTTCCCTCCTGCTCCTCCTTTTCTTTTTCACCCGGCCCCTCCTCCAGCTTGTGATGGATGGAGGGGCTCCCCCCTTGCAGGCTAGTACCCCAGGCCTTTCCTGGCTATTTCTCTCACTAGCTCTCCAATTGGCCTCAGGAATAGGCACATGCCGAATTCTGACAGGTGCATCTCCTCAGACCTGTACACCACAGCCTGATCAAAGGAAACATCCTTGTGCTGCAGGTGTACGCCACCCATTTCAATTACTGCCCTTGCTATCCTCTGATTCAGATGTTTTCTGACCTTCTCGATCAGCCGGATGTCCTTGGCCCCCCCCTCCAGACCCATCGGGAAGTGATGTCAGACCAGCCGATTGTCACCCTAGGCCACCACCCTTTAATCTGTTCTAAATCTCCTAGGATGTTCTGCCCAGCTCCCCCCATGGCAGGCCCCCTAAATCATTGCCCCCCAAATGTATGATAACACAGTCTGGTGTGCCCCATTGGACCCTGAGCTCATCTAATAGTGGCAAGATCTGTGCTCATCTCATACCCCAATTTCCCTTTCATAGCACCCTTGTGTGTTCCATGTTGTAACTCAATTCTGCTCCTTGGAAATGGCCACTGCAAACCTTTTCACCCAATAGATGAAGGAGTACCCCACTATCCAGACCTTCCTCTTGGAACCTACCATGAAAACAAGATAAACAGTGGGAGTTGCTGTTACATATACCTGACATATCTCTTATAACAGCCAAACTTCCAGTACCCAACCTTCTTTACCTCTTCCACTGCAGACCCTTTCTCTGTTGCCTCTGTGGCTGCCCCAATCGAAAAAAGAATGTGGGGTGAATTCACCTGGGTCCTCCCCAATGAAAGTAGTGCCCTTTTGAGCACTGTCCCAACCTGAAAACAGGTGACCAGGGAACCATCCCCAAGTCAGTAAAAGGACCCCCCAGGCCTCCTCCATTGGCTCACGTATGCCTCCAGTGCCCCCACTGCACAGCTGATAGACTGTGGTTGCCTCACCAATTACTCTTTTGTCCCCTTCCCTTTTTGGTCAGTTTTGGACCTGGCCAGGTGAATGACCACTCCACCCTGCCCCCATCACATGTCTTTGTGTTGCAATGCTTGCACCGCAGCAGATTTTCCTGGGGCCACCACTTCCCCCACCCGGAAGGCCCCCGCCACCATGACCACAAAAATGGCTTGGAACAGGACTGCTTCCTGGGCTGAGGAACACACCTGCTGCTTTGCTCCCAGGACTCTTACTAGCAACTGCAGCCTTATGGGGCACCTCCCATTCAACCTGGCTACCTGCCAGCCTACAACCATTTTCTTTATTTCCCTCTTGGCTGTTACAAAGGGCCAACCCTTGTCCTGGTATACCCAACTGATGCCAGCCAGTTGAACCACCACCATGGTGGCGTGTGCTAGTCCTTCCTCCCATTTTTCTACTATATACCTCCTTACCTGCTCATCCCAGACCAGTTCATCCCTGCCCCACCCATGCTTTCCTCTGAATTCCTGAAATCTCACCCACCTTGCTTCATAAGCCCTCAACGTGTTTGCTGTCCAGGAACTGCGATAAAGTACATTGGCTGTGTCCCTCCAGCCTCCCAAAACCGGTCTGGGATCCTGGTCCTCTGTGGTGCTACATGTGGGCTCAGCTCCCAAAACATTCTGAAATGCAAATGGGAAAGACTGTCAGCCACCTTGTTCTTCAGACCCTCAATATGCTGTGCTTGAAAAGATATATTTGCCCTAGCCCGAGTAATACCATGCACCTGAGCATCCTGCCCACTATTTCTGTCCTCCTCCCTTGCCTATTAATAACCTCCACTACCCCTTTGTTGTTGCACCAGAACATAATGTGCTTCCCCTTCATTCTAGTGCCCCATACTTCCATAGCCACCCATATCAGGAATATCTCCAGAAATGTGATGTCCTTCAAAACCCCCCACTCTTTCCACTGCTCCAGCAATGCTTCCGACATCCAGTCGTCCCTGGAAATATGCCCCCATCCCTATGGCACCTGAGGCATCCATGAATGACTCCAAGTCCATACTCTGCTTCCACTCGTCCTGCCAGAATGTCAACCCATTATAGCTGTTGAGGAACTCCTCCCATACCTGGAACTCCTCCCGCACTCCTTTTGACACATCTACCCAGTGGTGCAGCAGCTTCACCTTCCCTGTGGCACTTTCCAGTCTCT
Organism: Neoceratodus forsteri; assembly: GCA_016271365.2. Lineage (NCBI taxonomy): Eukaryota > Metazoa > Chordata > Ceratodontiformes > Ceratodontidae > Neoceratodus > Neoceratodus forsteri. Next base: position 86,450,101 of record CM057453.1, read on the forward strand.
TGCAAATGCCCTGCTTGGCTGATAGCCTTGCAGGTGAAATTAAGGTGCACCAGCAGTTGTTGCATTTGTGCCAGCGGCACCCTCCTCCTCTTCCCTGTCACCTGAGTCAGTAGGCCCTTGAGGCACACCAGTTTGTTCTCAGGGAGCCTGAAACAACCCCCTTCCATGCCCATCTCTATGCCCAAGAACTCTAATCTCTGGCCGGGGCTCTCCATCTGCCCTCTGCCAGCGGTATCCCTATCCGCTGGCACATCTCCTCGAAATCCCACAGCATCCTCTGTGCCTCTTCCCTTGACTCCCTGATGAGGAGGAAATCATCCAAGTAATGCACTACCCTCCTGTGCCCATACCTGGCCCCAAATACCCATTGCACCAAGGTGGTGAATGCCTTAAAAGTGGAACACACCACAGAGCACCCTATTGGCATGGCTTTGTCAAAATAGATGCCCCCTTGGAACTGGAAGCCCAATAGGTCCCAATCCACTGTCTCGATGTCAATCTTCACCAACCACTCCCCTTCTATCGCCCTGATGAGTGTTATGGCCTGTTCAAGGGAGGCATATGACACTGCCCTCAGGTGGTCTGGTATGCCCTCATTCACTGATTAAAATCCCAGCAGGTCTTGGCCCCACCAGCGGGTGGGTTCTTCCTCATGTGCTCGCCTCCAGTCCCACCCTATCCCCAGAGAGAGTCCTCACCCACAACTCAGAGTGGGTACAATCCCATCTCAGAACCCCTTTTGCCACCATTCTCCTCCAAAATGCCTCATCATATTTGAGCCACCCATAACCAACCTTCGCCTTTTACGCATCCCTGATGATGGACATGTATGTCAGTAAAGGGATGGCTAGCTCTAGCAGCTTTTCCAGCAATAAAGCACTGTAAATGATGAAACCCTTTGCCAATTATCGATGGTCTTTCCTTTATACCTCACCTCCTCGGCCTTGTACCCTACCACTGCCAGAGCCACTGCCATCTCCAACTTCCCCACTGACTCATTCTGTTCATAACTCTTGGCAGTGTCCTCGTCCACTAGCCCAAAGATGTCCACATACTCCCCTTTCCAAATGTTTTCTTTGATTTAGGCTGGAATGTGATCCCCCACTGAGCAGCCCAGGGGACCTTCATACAAACTCTTGCTGGCCGACTTGGCACCACCCCCCCACCTTGTCCACCCAAGCCCCTTTGCTTTTTAATGCCTGCATGGCCCGCTCCATCCTCCCAATCCCTGTGTCCTCCATGCTGCCCAGTAGCCCCTCCAAGTACTTTTTCAACCCGTTCTCATCTGTGAGATCCACATCATTCTTACCACCATCCAGTTTCTCCCTGTCTGGCTCCAGTGCGGGCAGAGGTGCTGGGATGGGTGCGAGGGGTGGCATCTCCCATCTGGGTCTTCCCCCCCTTCCCCTGCCTGGGTGCTCCTCTTGCTCCTTCCACTTTTTCTGTGCATCTTCCTCTGCTTCTCTCTGATTTGCCGCTGCCACCAGCTCTGACATCTGCCCCATTAATTTTGCTGCCTCCTGCATCATCTTTTTGCTGGATATTGGTGTTCACTTGGGTGCCATTATTGTACCTTCAGTCACTGCATGCAGATGGGCAAGAAATAAATGTTCAGACATGTGCACCAAATTGCCCTGCAGCCAAGGTTGTAGGGCCTCTGAGTGCCTATCCCTTGTCCTTCCTGACCCCCATTTTTGTTTTTTAGGTCCCCCACTCCCCCATTGGCCTTGTAGCCCCAGCTACTGGGGCCACATCACCTTTAATGCCTCTGTTTGCCCCCTCTGCTGTGTCTCTCCAGCAGGCCACTTAGCATTTTGCCCTTGTTGCCCTAGTTGCCCTACTGTTGCAGTGTCAGATAAATGGCCCATAGTAGGGCCTGACTCACTTCCATTCCACCAGCCCAATAAAAATGTCTTCCTTTGAGTGCCATATCTCACCTGCACTAGGCACCAGCCAAAACCCCTTGTCCCAGCCTACAGACCACCATCACTATCTCCCCAACATCCATGAGAGAGTAGCTTCCCCCCTGCAAATGCATCATTCCTTTCTTGATCATTATACCTTTTTCCTTTATACCATTTATTTTTTTTACTGTTGTCCCCCAGTGCTGTTCCTGATCCAGGTCTCGGCCTGCTATGCCCTCCGACCCATTCGGCCAGCATCCTGACCCACTGGCTCACCCCTGTGGGTCAAAATTGCCCATGGTCCTAGCGGCCTTGCACACATCCCCTGTGTCCATCAAACCTACATGCTCTCTACCTCCAACTCCTGAGTTAGCCTGCAGCACCCTCACCACACATCCCTGCCTCCCCGAGAAGGTAGATCCCCCAACGCGGATGCTCCTGCCATGCTGGCCCATTTGTGCAGGCCCACCTCTGACCAAAGCAGCCTAGCCACCCCTCCATGGCCGAAACTTCTCCTGTCCCCTCAACCAACCACCTCCACTAGCCTGCTGGGCTGTAGCACCTTTCCCAGCTGAAACACCACCACACTTGGCAGCCATTCATCCTGTTCCCACCTAGGGCCCCTTGCTCAGGCCCTCACATGTCACTGTCCCCATGTGAAGATTGCCAGCCGCCCTTGCAGAACAGCAGGAAAACATCGCAATGATCTCTTTTTCTTTTCTTTGTTTTGTTTTCTTTTAAATTTCTTACTGTTCCCCCTTTCTTGCATTGCTTTTCTCCCCATTGTCCCCCCAAAGGAAAGTGAACCATCCACGGTGATAGGCCGCACTGAATCACATGGCCTCCCTAACACCTGGCTTCCAATTAGCCAGATCAGGAGGGCCTCTCTTCCAGCATGAATGCCACCACAATACTACCAGCTCTCAATACCCTCCATCTTCTTGCTTCTACCCAAACTGAAACAAACCGATGGCATGGAATGACACATGTCCATGCTCGCCCTCCCCCAATCTGTCCTGTCATACCCAAACACTGGCCCCAAACCATAGCGAGGTACTCCACCAGTCTTTCACCTCTTAACAATACCCTTGCTGAGCGTTTCTCACCACTTCACCATTGTAGGACCCAGAAAACCACCATTTTACTGAGCAGGAATGCCCAGCTATCACCGCTTGCCATTTTAGGAAAATGCATTGCAGCAAAAAATGCCACGAGGAAAATCTGCCTACCACCCATGTCTTAAATGCAACACACAAAACAAAAGCAAAATTGAAACCCCTAGCTGAGCCTTCGAGGTGAAAACACCCTTCCAGCCAGACTTCACTAGTTGAAGCATTCATCACCAGTGCTACCTCCCTTTAGGAGGCCATCAGGCCGCCCAGCAACCCATGCTAAACTACTCAGGGATTTTTACAATTTCCAGGGCAGGTATTGAAACCTTGCCCCTTGTCATTCACTGCCAGAGCCTAGCTATCCATGCCATCAGAGCTTCTTTCAAGCACATACCTGAGAGACACAATATCCTTAACTGTAACGCCTCATTAAACCACCAACTTTAAACAGGGAAAAATGATTTAGGCAAGTGAACCATGCTATGCTGGTCCAGGCTTCTCCAAATTATTTGTAGTACAGTACTGGAACACTTAAACCAGCTACCTGGGCCCACATGGCCTAACAAGGCCTAAACCACCCCATGTGCCTTACCTAAAAGCTTGCAAACAATGTGCTGAGTTCCTCAGTCCAAAAAATCCCAGCAAAAGAGATTGTCCTGTAGGTGTCCTCACCTGATATACTGCCACAGGACCCCTGATGAGGACCTCTGAGGCTCTGCCCCCCCAGCCAATCCCTGGGGCTCCGGCTTGCCTTGTCATATTACCCTACCACCTGTCTTGGTGATGTCACTAGCCCTTCCCCTTCTACCTGATCCTTCCCTCTCCCTCCCCCTTCCCCCCACCACTTCCCTCTCTCATGTTCATGCCTGTCAAGGGCCAACAGACAACCTGGCCTGCCTTTTATTGGCAAGCCCTATTATAATGCTCAGGTTGGCTCTTCAGTACATTTATCATGTTAAAGTGATTGGCTGCTTGGACAACATATGTTTATCAAGCATTGCTTAAAAATAAAGAACTCATGCATGCACAACTTTACTGGCATTCCTGAGCTATATTGAGCTTATGAATGCACTCAGCAATGTGCTTCAGCTGCAGGTAGCAGACATAGGGTCAGGTGCTAGAAAATGTATTTTTTATTAATTTTTCAATAAACTTTTACTTATTTGAAGATCTAGGGCACAGTGACATTCTTTTAACAAATTGTTGGCAACAGCCAGTGTCAACAGTCATCTAGTAGAAAATTCCTAAATAGCTGACAGTGTCACTTTAAAGATGGGGTAACTTGGGAAAACTTCCAATCATTTGGCAAGACCCCTTCAGAAAGAGACCAATTAAAAAGAAAAGTTAAGGGTTCAGCAATTTGGGGAGCAGATACTTTAAGTAAATAGAGAGTCAGCCCATTTAAACATCCACTTTTGTTGGAGTTCAGATTTAAAAGGGCCTCAATCACTTCACCTACTTTAGCAGACCTACAGGTTCCACCAAAACCTTAAAAATGAGTAATCCTCCATCCAATTGCTTAGTATTGCTCTGTCCAAAAAAGTTTCCAGACTCAATAAATTATGCATTAGATATATTAGAAAGAGTTTTATCCAGAACCACACAGCCAGTGTTAAGTTGAATTCTCATACGGGATGTAGTTTAAGTGTAGCAAATGAAGTTTTTGATAATTAACCAACTTTTGGTGTGCTGTGCTCCCTTGCAGCTGCATTTGTCTAGTTATAAAAATGCACATGTTTAGTTTTCTCAACCTACAATACATACTCATTGCAGAGTTTTCTATAGGAGTCCCAGTTCCTCTGTAGTTCAGTACTGTAAGCAATCTTCTATGCCTTATATTTGTCCCTTTTCATTTTTGACAACTAAGGTGGATATGAGGGAACAGAATAATTTTTAACCTTTTTGGTTTAAATGGGAGATGTTTATCCAGTACTTTTAAAAATTCAGACACAAAATAGTTCCACCCCAGTTGAAGTTCAGGAATTGTTTTAGCCAAACCTAATTAATACTCTCCAAATTAAAAAAAAAAAATCAAATGATTTGAAAGAAAACTTAATAAGTTTACAAAGCCCAGCATTTCTGTCTTTACCGTAAATATAAAAAAAAAAAAAAATTATGGCCACTAACTAGATCAGGTAGATTTTCCAAATGTAGAACATGATGTGGGGAATTAAATTTTATAAAGTTGATCTAAGAGGTTGATTAATACTAGTACTTAATTGTTCTAGGCCTATTTGTAAAGCAAATGTTCTTGCATATTTAGATTTATCCTTATTTTGCAAATCCATGTTAAAGTTTCCCAACAGAATTATTTCATGGGAATCTGAAAAAGGTAACAAAGCATCAGCAAAAACTGGAAAACTTAAGGAAGAAAATTCAGGGGGTCTATAAGTCTCAACCAAAAAAAAAGGGATTCCCTGATTTTTTTTTCTAAACTTGAGTTCCAAATGTTCACAGCAGTTTTCCCCAACTAATAATTTTATCTATCTCAGGGTAAATCTATCCTGAAAATAAACCATCACCCCCTTTTTATTTTTACCTGCCCTAAAATGGTCATAGCCATGGATTTAAAGATCAGAGTCTTTTGTTTAGCTGCTCAACCAAGTCTTATTAAATTTTAAAAAGTTGGGTGTGCAGTCAAGCACAACATCTCTAATCAGGTCCAATTTAATACATATACTTTAAATATTAGCATGGACAAACAAAAGACCATGTCTATTCTTACGGGAAGTTATATCCTGTCATGGGTGGGGACTAACACTTTTAAATAGGCTCAGAAACATCAAAGACCAAATCAGCTATCCAAAACTTTTAAAAGATAAGGAATGGACTGTTTTATAAGATTTTACCAACTCTCTGTCTAAAACCTTAGTGAAACCCTGGGATATAACATGTTTGCAAAGTAAAGAGGGGGACCAGTGGAGAAGAATTTCAAAGAACTTCAGACGTGACACACCTCAATTAGAGACATTAAGGTAAACGTTGCTAAATAAGATAACATAACACTATTTGACTTGATATTCTAAGTTTTGTGCTAAATAATGTTTACCATAGCTGTTACACATGCAAGGTTGGTCCCTTCCCCCAACACCAAATACATAAAGAAAGAAGAATCAAACCTAATAAAAACATACACAAAAAGAAGTATGTACAACTCAATTATACAACAATATTATCAACAGAATACAAATTTAAATAATGACTAGTAACACCCTCAAAACAGGAAAACCCTAGTCAAGAATAAAACATTAGTTTGCAAGAAAGTTCCAACCAGAAAAAAGATGAGGTGACAAAGCAGAGTTGTTCCAGAGCCCACTCCCTCTTGCAAGAAAACACACCACAACTCATATTTTCTTTGGTTGCTCAGTCTGACCACCTTTTATTAATTCTTCACATCAAAACATTTATTTACAATACGAGTTCCTTTATCTTATTTATTTCCATCATACAATCTTTTACAGTGTCCATTATATACAACCTTCTGTCATATCTCATAACTTCTTCTGTTCCCTGGGTGTAAACCGCAGGGCTCTTCTCTTGCATTCTTCTCTTTCACCCCGAGATGCCAAACTGGGGTGATTCTCTGTCTCCCATCTGGGGCAGGTCCATTTCCTGCCCCCCTTTTTCTACTTCCGGGGTGTTCACACCCCTTTTCCTTTTTACCCTTTTTGTGTCTTGCTCCTTTCCCCCTACCTCCCCTACCCACAGACTTTTCTCCTTTTCTTTTTCCACTAACCCGTCTCCAGCCAGCGTTTGGATGACAGGCTTCTCCCTTTTACTCTCCTTCAAACTTAGGTCTCACACCAGGCATTTATGCCTCTCCCCAGTTCCGTAATTAAAATATGGTTTCCAATATCTGCCAAATGCACCCCATTGGATCTGTATAATCCTGCTATCTTCTCTACTATCTCATCATGCCATATGACCCCACCCCCTTTTTGTCTCACACTTCTTTCTATCCTCCCAGTCATCCTCTTCCTTGCCCTTTCGATGGCTTTTGGGTTCTTCGTATACTGCCATACCCTTTTGGCCACCATTTCTGAATATAGAACTTTAACCCCGGGCCACCATCTTTTTAATCTTCCCAAATCCTCTTAGATATGGTTGAATATATCCAACCAGGGGTGAGTACCCAAATCATTGCTCCCTAGATGTATAATTATCAATTGTGGCTCCAAGTGACTTCTCCTCATCTCCTCCATCAATGACATGAACTGCCCCATCTCATTCCTCGAATTCCTTTCCAATGCACTCTTATTTTATGATGGTCCAACCCAGATGTTTTCCCCCGGGCTTCTGTTCAGCTTGTCTTACTGCCCAGTATACATAACAATGCCCAATGATTCAGATGTGCTTTTTGCCTTCCATCACTACAAAGACAAAGAACATCCAAATGAGTTACTGCTACTCCCTGTTACCACTTGTCTCTCACCCCATTTTACTCCACCTGTACCATCCCTCCAGTGCTGACCCTCCTGAGGAGAGAAAGAAAAGAGACACATCATTAGCACTTGTCACTTCTCAAATATTTCTTCTAGCACATAGATGTCCACCAGTCCAAAGCCTTTAGCCCTTCCTCGGGCACCCCTCTTGCTGCTGCCCCTGAGGCTGCCCCAATCCTAAATGATTGTGAGGAATATCCCCTAGGGTTCTCACCCCTGGCTACGATGGTTGTCTTCAGCACCCCCAATATCTGATTGAAATTCACCCTTTTTCCATCATGGTGAATGAAGAATGCCCCTCCACTGTGCCTGGTGGCTTGGTTCAGTTGCCCCACTCATATTGGGCAGATGGCTCCCATTGGGTGCTGGCATATCAGCACCCAGGCACCCTATCCTATCTGATCTATCTTTGACTTTCTCAGATAGACCCAAATGTCTCCCCATTTCCACTTTATATCCATCTCCTGTAAACCCTGCCCTTTTACTGACTTCTTTTGTCTGACCAATGTGCTAACTCTAAAAGCCCACAAACAGCAATGTGAAAATTGCCATGAATAAACTAGCTTCATAGCCTGAGTGACACACCCTTGGCAGGGTCCTGACTAGCCCAATTAACATCTGCTCCATGATGGGCCATCTTTTATCTAACCCTTTGCCACCCCATCATCATTCTTTTAACCAACCCCCCCCCTTGTGGAGTCTCCCCAGCCTTTCATGGTGCACACCCAGCCAATGGTCACGAGGTGTACCTCCATAGAGGCATGAGCTCCCTGTGTCTGCCATCCCTGTGCCACAAAACTGGCCACCTGCTGCTCCGTGACCATTCAGCTTACCTCCATTCTGTTCAATGCCCTGAAGGCCTGGAACACCCTCCAAGAACTCTAATAAGCCTTTATTGTGCTGTCTGCCCAAGAGCTCTGGAAGAGGTATTCTGCTCCTTCCAACCAATCTCCCACAATACCTCTGGTATCTTGGTCCCTGTCTGGTCTGCCCCCACCACTACTGCTTGAAATCTGTCCATCTGCTGATGAGAGAGGCTGTCAGCCACTGTATTCTGGACCCTGCTATGTGCCTGGCTCTAAAGCTCATGTTGAGCCTCAAACTCTGCAATACAAGCTGCTGTAGCACCCTCACAACCATGTCAGACTTGGGCCCCCCTGCTGTTCAAGACCTTGACCACTGTCCTATTATCTCACCAGAAAGTTACCTTCTGGTTCCTCAATGCCTCCCCCCACAGTACTGTCACCACCCATAAGGGGAATATCTCCAACATTGTGATGTTACGTATGAGCCCTCTCCTCACCAACTCTGTCAGCCAGAGTTCCACAAACCATTTTCCTTTAAAATAAGCTCCTACCCCTATACCACCTGCAACATCAGTGTACAGATCCAGGTCAGTATTGAACAACCAGTCCTCCTGCCACAATGCAATTCCATTATGCATTGTGAGGAATTGTTCCCACACCTTCATGTCCTCTCTGACTTCAGCTCTTAAGTCCACCCAATGGTGTGGCTTACATGCCCCCACTGTTGGCTTGGCCAGGTGATGCATAAACCTGCATCCTGGTCCTATAGTCCTGCATGCAAAATTCAAATGACCCAGCACCTGTTGCACCTTCTTTAAAGTTACCCTTCTTGTCTGAGTCACTTTCCCAGCAGTGTCCTTATCTTTGATATCTTCTGTTCTGGCAATCTGAACAAAACTTGTTCGGCATCTACCTCTATCCTAAAAAACTCTAGGCACCTACTTGGTCCTTCCATTTTATCCTCAGCTAGCAGTACTGTCAACTCCCGACACATAAGTTCAAAATCCACCAGCATGCGCTCGACCCCTATCTTTCCTTCTCCAGTGAATAGGAAATCCTCCAAATAGTGGACTACTCCTCCATGTCCATATCTCTCCTGGAAGACCCACTGCAACCAAGTACTGAACATTTCAAATGTGGCGCATGCCACCGAACAGTCCATTGAAATGGCTTTGTCAAAATAGTACTTCCCTTCTACCTGGAAACCCATTAAGTCCCAGTCTTCCTTCCTGACCAGTAAAAGCCTGAAAGCTGACTTAATATCTGTTTTTGCCAAACAGGCTTCCTTCTTCGTCCTGATCAGACTGACTGCATCCTCTAGGGTCCCATATGACACCTTGCTGTCCTCTTCCCTAATTAAATCATTAACCAACTCTGTGTCCAGGTAGAACAGGTGGTGAATGACCCTGAATTATCCTTCCTGATTTTTGTCACAAGGCCCAACAGTGACACTCTAAGGTGCCTAAAGGGTGGTGCCTGGAAGAAACCTTCCACTCATCCTGCTAGTTTTTCTTTCCATATCTTCCTCATCAGTAAGTCTCCTTCCCTTTTATAGACTTGAGATTCTCCACCCATATCCCCTTCCTTGGCCCCTGATATTATAAATTAAAACTGTATTTGAACCCTGTGTCCCCAGTATCTGCATCCGGGTACCCCTTTGTCCACCTTTCAACTACCTCTGGTCTTATGGGGGTCTGGGCCATCAGGAAGGTTTAAACTCCCTCCTTATTGCCTCCCCCATGCTGAAACCACCTACTTCCCCCATATCCCCTTCCTCTCTCTCTGTATTATCCCAGATGCGCCTCTGTGCCTTCCCAGGACCCCCAAAAGGAATGGCCTGATTGTGAACCCCCTCTGCCACCCTCATATGATCTGCACTTTGCGGCTGGATGGGTTCCCCTGCACTTGGAGCAGGCATGCTTAAACCTGCAATTGAGGAATGAACAATACACCCTATTGTACCCCCAACAACACTTCTGGTATCTCTCAGTCCCCTTGGACCACTCTGCTTCTCCCCCCTGGCTACTGTCATGGTCTTCCACCACAGGTCATTATGTTGAGAATCCCACTGACAGTCCACTCCATAGTTTGCCATCCTGATCCTAAACTTCTTGATGTATTGCAGCCAATTTGTGCCCTCTTCATCTTTTATTTATTTATTTATTTAGCTTTTGTTAACCGGGTAAGTACACTAGACAAGTAGTATGCCTATTTTCAGGAACGACCCGGGAGAGTACAACATGATGGTACAAAGACAACAATTCAAATACATGATGACAGCATGGGCAACGGATACATCAACATAATGACAGTATAGGCAAGATAAGGGAATACAGTGGGCACATTTTACAGAGGAGTAGAAGGCGTGATACAGCTTATTGTCATTTAGTTACAAGTACTGACAAGTCAAAAACATATAATAAGGATACCAGGTTAAGACAAGACCAGGATCTTGCAGTGAACAGTTAGATCCAGGTCAGATAGTGGTAGTGGAGTGGGGCAAGTGGCAGTACTTTCCAGGCAGTCCTGTAAAAGACATTGAATCCCTAGGGAGGCTGGGGCAGTCACATGCTGAGGCTTGTTTCAGGAAGTCCCACATAGAATTTTGGAGGCACTGATGGGAGGGGGCCAATCGAACAGGCTCTGGAAGGGAGTTCCAGAGTTTGGGTGCTCTCACAATAAAGTCCCTAGCTCCCATCAGAGTTCTTCTGGCAGGAACTTTGAGCATCCCCTGGGCTTGAGACCTTAAAGAGTAAGGAGAGATGTCCGCTGGTGGTAGAAGCTGGGCCAGTCCCGATGGGGTGCCCATTCTGATCACCTTGCCCATAAGGCATCCTAACCTGAAGTCCAAGTATCTGGCTGGGGAGAGCCACCAGAGTTTATTGTAAAGCTCACAGCAATGGGTGAGGTGGGGTGCCACTAGGGCGAAATGGCAGATATTGTTGTATGCCGTGTGCCACCTGGAGAGATGAGCCTTAGTAGAGCAAGCAAAAATGTGCAGACCATACCTGAGGGAGGGAAGGAGGACTCCTCTCACTAGAGCAAGCCTGGCCACAGGTATAAGGTATACTTGGCCCTGTAGGCCATTCCCAGCTGCAGTTTACTGTTCTAGCAGACTTTGGTGATGTGACCCCATTCAAGTTGGGGGTCTAATGTGACTCCTAAGTACTTGACTGAGTTCACCACAGGAGGAGGAGCCGTCCAGATTGAGTATGTTCAGGGGGATGTTGAGGCTTTGATTTGGCAGGAGAGTCAAATAGCATAGCCTGAGTTTTTTTCAGGTTCAAGACCAGTCTGTGATCTGTCACCCAGGCCAGGACCTGATTAAAGTCCTCGGACAGGCACTTGGTGAGAGTGGCCATGTCACTGGAGTGGGCCGTTATCACCAGGTCATCTGCGTATAGGATGGTACTGCAATTTGTTGTCACTGTGGGCAGTTGATTGATGAAGAGGGAGAAAAAAAGGGGACCCAGTACCAAGCCCTGGGGGACCTGAGGATCAAAGAATATGCTAACAGCGGAATTCCCATTTCTATTTTTTTCTCCTGTACTATTGCACTGTAATGTGTAAAACCCAGTGACCAGGCATCCCCATGTTTTCCCCTTATAAGTAGGCCATTTTGGCTCTTCCCCTTTTTTGACTAAGACTACCACTGCAGCAAACTCTTTTTTCCCCAAGTCTTCCTTTTCTTCATACTGCTCTGCTGTTTTCTTGGCAATCAAAGCAAAATTTTCCACAAACTGACCCTTCTAGATCTTCTCCTTTGTGGCCAATGGCACATGGTCACCTATTTGCACTCCTGCCCCCTGCCCCCTTCCCCTTCCAACTTCTCTGCCTCCAAGCCCCTTCCCCCTGTGCCTTCTCAGCTGCCTTCCCTTTTTCCAGTTCCCCTAAAACTTTTTGCAACCTGCTAATCCCATCTCCCACCATGCCCAATAACAATTGCTGCACATATTTTTTCATAATGCTTTCAACTGTTATACCATCATTATTACCTGTAACTCTCAGTGGCCAAGGTAAGGGATCTGGGACCAGAGTTAACGGGGTTGACATCAGCCATGGGTTCAGCACTGGCTGTGGGACCATCAGCGTCAGTACTGGAGATGGTCCTGGCTGGGTTGTAGGTTGGGAATGGGTGCTGGTCCCAGAGCTGGGCTCAGCTCCAGAAGTGGTATGCCACCAGGAATGGGGTCTGGAGTCAGGACTGGTTCTGGCCCCTAGGGTTCAGACCTGGGCACTTTTGGGGTGGGAGCCCTTGGGGCCCCCCTTTTTTGTTGCCCTTCCCCTTCCCACAGGACCCTGCCCTCTCCTTCATCTTCAAACCTGTTCCAGGTGCTACATTCACCCCCAAATCATCCACTGCATCCAGCACCTTGTGCTTCCTGCCCACCAAATCCATGATCAGTTTCATTGCATCCACCTTCATGTCTGTTGCGCTCCTTGTATTCATGTCTGTAATCATAAAGTCAAGTCAGCCTGTTGTCCCATTCAAGTGTACCTGTGCATTCATTCAGGGCCTCTGCCTGTCACCAATGCATTCAGAGTAGCAGTCTGTGTCCCTTAGTCACCCCTTTTTTTTCTGCCTAGGCCCTTCATTCTGGTTGATACCCCAATGTTCAAGTTTTGTTTCTTACACTATTTATTTATTTATTTTTTAATTCTTATTAGAATCCCTCATTTGGCCTTTCCTTGAATAACCCCACCATTTGGCTGTCCCTTCATACTCTTTTATCATTTACAGTGTCCAGCTTAAACATTGGCCACCCACGTCTGTTGTTGCCACCAGGGTATCAGTGTGAGGCCCCTGCCTCCGCCACACCCTGGTTCAAACTCTACTCCGCCTCTGTTCCCCACTTATATGCTGCTCATAGCCACAATGGATACTACCATGCAATTATTCTCAAGATGGCAGCCAACCTGCGGCCAGTTTAGAAAATGGTGGTCTATGGGGCCTATTACAAAAGGGTGGCTGCCACGTGGTCGTTTCACCATCATGTTGGCCTGCCATGGCCCACTCAGCTAAGCCCCGCTCATCATCTTCATTTTTCCTGCCCCCAATTGACTCCCATTATGAAAGGAGCCCACTTTTCCATCAGCATCGCCCCATGGAATGTTCTCACATGCCCTGTTGTCTCACAAGTAAAAAACTGGCCTATCACAAAATGGCCGCTGCCATGCAGCCATGCTACAAAATGACAGGCACCACGAGGTTGATTCACCATTCTGTCAGCCATCTGTGGCCCACTCAGCCAGGCCCAGGCCATAGGATGTCCTTTCCTCACCCCCAAATGCCTTCCCCAGGTTCCAGCAAGAGGGGCTCCCCCTCTTCCCTGCATCACCCAAGAAACACCTTGCATGCACAAGTAAGTCCACATACCAGTCCCTAAACCAACTGCTGCACAATCAGTTGAATTCTTATCTGCCTGGTGATGCCCTTCCCCGCTCCCCTTGCAGGGCAAAGGGGGAGGGCCAGGTTCTGTGGCAATTCACCTTCAACAACACTACCCTTCTTCTTCTCTCCCCCCCATCCAAAAAGCCGGCACCATGCCACTCGGTCTGTTCGCCTGTCCCCAATCCGGTCCAATTACCCCACCTGTTCAGGCTTCCCGGCACTTGCGCTTGAATCTGACAAACAAAAGAGTCTTTTTTTTTTTTTTTTAAATGCACCAAATGCTCTTCCATCACAACACTCTCAGTGCTGCTGTAACAAACCACCTCTGTGCACAGGCTGACCACTGCTTAGCCACTCAGATGCCTTCCGGCTGGCTCGCTCCACTTCACAAGCCATGAGCTTGCTCCATGCCTGCTGGGCCTCAGCTAACAAAGGCAACCCAATCACCCTGCTTCTTAGCCCATTCAGGGCCAGCTTGCCCACACTTTAGCTCCTGCAGATGCCACACTCATGCTGCTGACTCTCTCGAGCCCAGAAACCTCCCCAATTTTCTCAATTCAGCAAAATAGCCACCCAGTTGCCTGAAACCACGACGCGGTTCTCTGGCTCACCCCCTTTCAGATCTTCACCAGCAAACCAGCAGCATCTATCAAACCAGGGGTTTTGCTACCCCCCTTTTTCAACCATCAACCATGCGCCTGGTTCCAAACCCAAATCTGCCACCACAAGTGCACACCAAATTTGTATTTGCACCAAATGTCTCATCTTTCTGCACATTAGCTACATACACATTATAATCACCAAAACCATAGCTTCTCTGCACAGAAAATCATAGTGAACACTTTACAAACAAAAACCTGCTGTACCTTACCATTTCCCAGGAACTCTCTGACTGATATGCTAAGACTTGGAAATAACATTCTTGTCCTAGCAATTGAAAGTGAGGGAGAGCTCACCTGGGCTGCCTTGTAAAACCCCCATGTTTCCTCACCCCTTCTGTCTCTCACTCTCTCTCTCTCTCTTTTCCCCCTTTGACCTATCCCTTGCTTTCTAGGTCCAGGCCTGTCCTGCCCCTTTTGTGATGTAATTCTTTCCTACCCTGTCTGTCACATACTTGGCCCCTCCCCCTTTTCCTTCCTCCCCCTTCCCCCCTTGCCTCTTGCTGTGTCCTCAGGCCTGGAACAATGGGGCATGTCCTTTAGTGACAAACCTACTTACACCCAACCCAGAATAAAAGCAAATACAAACACTTAGTGAAACACTAAGACTGAATGAAAACAGTGTTGAACAAGTATAAAATCTGAAGAGTTTGGTGATGATAATGCTTGTAATTATCACTAGAGTAGAATCACAAGAGTGCTGAACATCCAATTCACTGTTTAAACATTCTAAGGAGGTACTAATGGCAGTTTATCAGTGGAGAAAACTAAATTACTTCATCTATAAGGGTTATAGCACAAACTGTAATATGTGTGGAAAAGAAGTAATTAGAATTAGGAGTCCCTGGAACATTATGAAATGTGTGAAGAGTTGTTTAGCAGAGTTTGGATGGTTATGTGATACAGTGTGGTTGCTACCTTATTACTGGCACCTTCACTGCATGCACTGTGTCATTTATTTTGTGTGGCAAGACAATGTCAATATTAGGCTAACATCAACATTGCATTGCATGATCATTTAAGTCCTGAGGAAAAACATACAACATTTCAAGGACTATTAATCCTGCTTTTTAAATGTTCCTACTGTTGACACTTTGTGCAGTAACCCAAATAGAAGTAGTAATGTAGTATTTTGCAGTTTATTTCTTACAATTGACACCTTTAGCTGATTCCTTTCTTATACCAGATGGCCAACATATAACAACTGACACCATTCTTTGTTTCTTACACCCCCCTGATGAACAAAACATAGTGACGCTCACTGTACCAGACCTGTAGCTCCACCTTGCAGGCCTCTCATGAAGCAGCTGCTTGGTGATAGTCACACCATACCAGATATGTAGCTTGGTATGTGAGTAGACCTGCAGGCTAGTCATGAAGCAACTGTATCATTACACACAGTGCACTAGACCGGCACCAGAACTGTACCACTCACAAAGCAGCTTCATCATCGCACACATAGCAACAGACTTTTTGCAGTCTTAGCAATCATGCCCGTAGGCTAATTGCAAAGCAGCTACATCATCACAAACATTATCCCAGACATGTAGCTTGCTTCATATATGACCCTGCAAAGCAATGTATCTTTTTTCTTGTTTTCAGCCTGTTTCATGAAAGCAGTATTTGTATCTCACAAAAATGAGTTTGCAGCTAACATGTTTTTGAGTCATGTAAACAGACCACATTTTCATAACACAAAATAAACTAATTTCATCACTAGTTAAAAAGAATTGACTTACTTTAGAAATGTTTTATTTTAAAAATAAAACTACTAGAAAATCAACCTTAGACCCACTCTTTCAACCTCACAAATTTCAAAACACAGCTGCAAACTTTCTTTAATGCATCACGTTTTCCTCAATTTTACCTACCTTTGTGGCCACTGACACTCACAAAAATGAGATCGCAATCATGAAAACAGGTTTCTACTCACAAAAATACAGACCCCATTTTCATGACTTGAAACAATCTAATTTCATTAAAAAATAAGACTTTTTGGTTTTTATAAAATACAACAGTTGAAGAATAAACCTTAAACCCAAACTCTGTTGACCCCCCATGTTTCAGACTACAGTCTATGCATTTTGTTTTTGATACAAAATAGTTTTCCTTTTTTTACCCACTTTCATGGCCTCTACGATTATCAAACTGTGTTTGGCCTCACAAACATAGAAAATTATTTTCCTATGAAAAACACCTTATAAAAAAGTGATGAAAAAGGGAACTAAGCATGCCCAAAAATTAGATTTTATTGTCTTGATAATTTAAGAATGTTTAGGTTTTCAGTGACTTCACCTTTCAAAGAATCATCCATGGGCTAAATTCAAATGAATCCTGAAAGTTTCACATTCAGTCAGTTTTATATTGCAGGTGAGATTAATGAATGTCATTAAAACAAAATATGTATGTATTTTCAATCTTTTATTATGTTTAAAACACTGAACACACTATTACCAAATTTATCCAATCCAGAAACCTGGCACCAACTGCAGACATGCCAAATTTCAGGCTATTCCATCTAGGGAAGTCTATGTTATCAAGCTGCAAAAATAAGGGTTTACAATAGAGCTTGATTTTTAAGCCTGATAATATGGGTAATCCAGTGCCTTAATAGTATATATTGTTTGTAACAAAAAAAATACATAAATGCATCTACAGTATTAGAGTTGAAGCACAAAAAGTATACAAAGTAGGGAATGAAAAAATGACGGCAGAAAGTCACAGAAGCCTTGATGCATCTGTAGTGTGGATTTTCTGGGGTTTGAATGGTCATTTGATGCAATATAGTGTTACACTAATACTGATACTGTCTTGTAAGACAGAGTAAAACAGTAACACAACATAGAGGATTGTGTATGAGCAGTCATACATAACAATGATATTCTTGTATTGAGTGGTTTCCTTGGTAACAGAGCACCTCGAGAGCGCAGCTCGAGAGGTACTCTGTTACCAAGGGAACCTCAAGATACGAGAATTTCCTTGTTTGTGTATGACTGCTCATACACAATCTTTTATGATGTATGGGCAGTCACAGCATAGAAAATCACACAAAACCAGCTGGAGAAGACAACAGAGAATATAAATTTTAACATTTTCTTTTTTTTAACTGACACAGTGTGCTGCAGATGTTTCTGCAACTTCAAGTTTAAAAAAATAGCAACTTCCAGCTTAACTGGATTGAAGAAAGCAGTTGTTATGCTGCAGTAGTGACATAGCTAGTGCAGCATAACAGCTGTGATGACATAGCTACTGTAGCATAACATAGAAGATAATGGCTGGGGATCGGGTGATAATCATACTGTAATCACCTCGAGTAGTTGCTAGGGCAACATGGTAAACCTCGAGAGTGCAGCTCAAGAGGGTTTACTCAGCCCTAAGCAACCATGAGATGATTTCAGTGGTTGTCTGATCCCCAGCCATCATCTTTATAGTGTATGGTCAAAAAAACACTGTTTGCATTCTATGTGTGAGAATTATGGAACTCTGGTGCATTCTTATTTGTTATGTTGCTGTTTGGAAGTTCTGAATTGTGGTTAACAACTTTTAAAATTCTAAACAGGGCATAACAAAGCTGTGTGACTGCTGATTATGGTGGTTAATAGGCATTTACCATACATTATAACTCCATTCTAGTTATGGATTTCTATCCATAACAACATTCTACCATACACTATAATATCTAGATGCAGAGTCAGCAGTACCACTACTACTAGGGTTGATTTGGCACTTCTTTGTTTTTCCAGATTTTGTACCTTAATAACGTAGCTATCCCTGGATAGAATAGCCTGAAATGTGGCATGCATGTAGCTAGTTCATGGAACTCTGGATCCTTTAACTTTGGTAATGGTCAGGTAAGTGATTTAAAAATTCTGGAAGACGAAATTACATATACTAACATATGTTTTTGAAAACCATGTTTTCCAATAACCATTTTTAATAGGAACCTTTACTGAGAAA
This sequence comes from Neoceratodus forsteri, assembly GCA_016271365.2. NCBI lineage: Eukaryota > Metazoa > Chordata > Ceratodontiformes > Ceratodontidae > Neoceratodus > Neoceratodus forsteri. The sequence continues at coordinate 86,468,373 of CM057453.1, forward strand.
ATGTGTAGTTTTTAAATTAACACAATAACATGTAATTTTTGCATGTGTTCACATCATCTTCATCACAAATTTTTCATAACTAGGCTTTTGAAAAACCAATGCAAATGATGGATAGGCCTCCACTTTTGTGAGATTAGATCCCTGCTTTCAGACTTAGCAGTTATGAAAGCGGAAAAAAAAGAGAAATCTTCCCTCGTGAATTTTCTTATGAAAAACAAGAAAGTGTGTTATAAGTTAAGTTTGAAACCTAAAGGGTAAAGTGGATTATTCAAGTGCTACTTTTTATTTAAAAGGAATGCTTTTTAAATTACTAATGAAAAAGGCTGTTAGGATTCACAAACAACAGGTTCTGCTTTCGTTACTTGAGAATCTGTTTCATAACTATTAAACTCATTGTTGGGAGTTTTCATGCAACTTGCATTAAAAGAAATGACAGTCAATGGCATGTGTGAAAAAATACCCTATGCAGCATGAACTGGAAATTTCATTCAAGCTGTGAGACAATATTTCACTGTGCCACTGCTTCTGTCAAAAACTGTCCTTTACTGCACAAAGTGGATCATTCACGTAACCCTCATGACAATGAAAGATCATTGGGAAGCTTGTGTATAAGGGCCATATGCCATAAACTACAGCCACTGGGTGCCCAATCTGAATGACTCCTTACAGACAAACCTTGGGTTCCCAACACAGGTGCCCATGCCCAGATTTGTGCAACAACAAAACTATCTTCACACAACTGAGAAATATCCCTAGTCTGCTTGGCACCCATAACAACCCTCTTCCTCCCTTTTAAAAATGCCATCAAGCACTGGAAGGCCAGCACAAATCTTCCTCCAAGTCCTGAAATGCTCTAATCCCACATTCATTAGAACTTCTTTTTTCAGTGATTTATTTTTCTTTAGGTCATACTTTGGCAATCTGTGGTCACTTTGGGAACAAACATACTCCCAAGTTACACCCCTTCCCCCATGACCATGTATGTAGCACCTTGTAAATACATCCTGAAATGTGTTTTGGTGATTCTCCTCCTGTTTTGCTCATTGTATTCCTGCTATATGAAAAACATATTTTGAGGAAGTTGGGCATCCCACTGAGTCCAGTGATAAGGTATTGGATATCTATATATTTTATGTTGTCCATATGGGGGTATACTCCAGTCAGTTGGTTATCTACCAGAAGGCCTAAGACAGTGACTCTAGGCATGTTGTATCACTATTTAGATCAGAAGCCTATGATTTGTGTGGTCAGCTGTCTGCAAATGCATATTTATAGGACACAGATCATCCAGCAACATCAGAATTACCAGCTGTCGCTCACTCTAATGACACCTGATAGGCTGGTAATGGCTACCAGTATTGCCAGGTGGATCTGTTGGACCATAGAGGGAAAGAGGTTGATGTATCTCAGTTTGGGGCTCATTCAGTCATGGAGGCATGGCTAGTAAGACATTACTTCTGGGAACTGGTCTGAAAGGCATGCTTAAGAGAGTGGACTAATCCAAAAAGACAGTCTTTAGATGTTTCTGTGACAAGCCTGTAGTGGACAACATGGCTAATTGGATTTTGGTTTGGCTTTGAACATGTCTATAAGCCAAACCTCTGTGTGTTGATTTCAACTGTAATTTCCCTAGAGCTTAAGTAATTATTTTAATAAAACAAACAGCACATGATTACAGTCCCTCCTCACTTGCACTATGTTTGTTCTGTTCCAGATTCTTAAAAAGAGAGAGTATCCTCTGCAAGGGTAGAAGACATCACCAGCAGTCAAGTTGATCAAAGATTGTCTTGTTACAATTTAGTAATTTGACTGCAAGGGGGCAGGACAATGTCACCAGTATAATTTTATAATGTGAAACAAAGGATTCTGAGATGAACATTGTGGTTAACATATAGGTAGTTGCTTTATTAGGACATTGGAGCCATATTTTAAGTTTGTAAGAAAGTTCATGAGAAGATGGAAGGTTTGATACCTTTTATTGGACTAACAAGTGTCTTGTACACAGATGGAATTATACACAAGCTTTTGGGGCCACTCAGGTCCCTTCTTAAGGCGAATAGCAAAACTGAGCAACAAACAGTATTTATATCCACTGTGGAGCAATTAAAAATCAGGAAGCGAAGTAGGAAGGTGATAAAGTGGACTACAGATGAAAGTCTAAGATACAAAAAACAAAAACATGAGAAGAAATGGGAAGGGGGCAAAGTAGGAGCAGGTCAGTAGGAGATCAAAAGAAGCTAAAGGGAAGACAAAAGCATGCAGATAGGATGTGAGATCAGAGGCTGGCTGAAAGAGTAGAATGGCACAGGAGATGCCTAATAGATGCAAGGAAATCAAGAAATTAGAAGAAACAAAACAACAAAGGCCTAGATAAACAGAGTTGTGAAAACAAGAGGGAGTAGGTGGGACTGAGCTCAGGAGTTAATAGGAGAGGCAGGGAGGAAGTGAGGTATAGGTAAAAAAACAGAACAGACAGAACTCAGAGGAAAAAATATAATAGTCAAAGATACAGAACCAAAGTGTGATGAATAGAGACATGATATAGTACACAATAAAAAAGAATTACAGTTTACCATAATGGGTCATGAAACCGATGTCCCGATTCAGTCCAGAAATGTTAGATTTAAATTGTTTTATATATTTCAATTCCCATGTCCTTCTGTCCTGTGTGTTTCTGAAGTTGTTTCCTAATGTCAAGACAGATAAATCCAGGGGAGAGTGATCTGTTTGTGAAAAATGGTTTCCTACTGGAGTTCTGACAATCTGATTTACTATAGTGTGATGGTGGTGATTCATCCTTTTTTTCAGTGGTTGACTAGTTTCCCCAATATAGCAACCATTTGTGCACTTCTTGCATTGAATTAGGTAAACCACATTGCTGGATTGATACATAGATACATAGATACATAGACAGTGTCGGCAGATAAGAGCCTATGGCCCACCCAGTCTGCCCATTTGAGCTTGTAAATTCAGTTTGTTTTCCTAGAAGTCTGTTGCCCCTTACCCCTGACCTCTAGAATTCCTTTATGTCTACCCCATGCATTCTTAAATCCCGTGATTGCTTCAGCCCCCACCACTTCCTCTGGCAGGGTGTTCCACTTGTCCACCACCGTTCTGTGAAGAAATTCTTTCTCATGTTTCCTCTGAATCGTCCTCCTCCAACTTCATCCCATGTCCTCTAGTCCTGGAACATCTTTTTCGCTTAAAAATAGTGTTTTCCTGCACCTGTTCCTCCCTGTAAGATACTTGTATGTTTCTATCATATCCTCTCTCTCCCTCCTCTCCTCCAGGGAGTACATGTTCAGTTCCTTCAACCTGTCTTCATAGGACTTGTGATGCAATCCATGCACCATCTTTGTTGCCCTCCTCTGAACCTTCTCTACCCTGTCTATGTCCTTATGTAGGTATGGTCTCCAGAACTGTACACTGTACTCCAGGTGGGGCCTCACTAGTGTCTTGTATAGCGGAATTATGACCTCCCTTTTCCTGCTGGTGATGCCCCTGCCTATGCATCCCAGCATCCTATTTGCTTTACCTGCTGCCTTGTCACACTGTTTCCCTACCTTGAGGTCATCAGAGATGACAACCCCAAGATCCCTTTCCTGCTTGGTGCATGCTATATCCTCACCCCCCAACTGATATATTGTGCCAGGGTTTTTGTGCCCCATATGCATTATCTTGCACTTCTTTGCATTGAATTTCAACTGCCAAACCCTTGACCATTCTTCAAGTTTCTGCAGGTCTCTTCTCATTCTGTCTTCACCCTCTGGTGTGTCTACTCTGTTACAGAGCTTTGTGTCATCAGCAAACAGTGAAATTCTGCCTTCTAGATCCTGCGCAATGTCACTGATGAAGATGTTGAATAGGACCGGTCCCAGCACTGATCCCTGTGGTACCCCACTGGTCACTCTTCCCTCTGTGGAGTGACAGCCATTTACAACCACCCTCTGTGTCCTGCCACCCAGCCAGTTACCTACCCACCACACTACTGTCCTGCCCACACCCATATTCCCCAGCTTGTGTAATAGTCTTCTATGTGGCACAGTGTCAAAGGCCTTGCTGAAGTCCAGATAGGCCATGTCCACTGCCCTCCCCTGATCCACCTCCCTAGTCACCCAGTCAAAAAATTCAACGAGGTTGGTCTGACATGACCTCCCCCTGGTGAAACCATGCTGCCTTGGGTCCTTTAGTCCATTGACAACCAGATGTTCCACCAATCTCTCCTTCAGTAGTGCTTCCATGATCTTCTCCACTACCGAGGTGAGGCTGACTGGTCTGTAGTTCCCTGCTTCCTCTTTGTTCCCACTTTTGTATAAGGGGACTACATCTGCTGTCCTCCAGTCTTTGGGTACCTCCCCTGTTTCCAGTGATAGGCTAAACAGGATAGCCAGAGGTTCAGCCACCACCTCTCTTAGTTCTTTAAGGACTCTGGGGTGCACCCTGTCTGGCCCCATTGCTTTATCAACTCTTATTACTTCCAGTTCCTTCAGGACCCTTTCTCGTGTAAAGGACTTGTGTCCATTTCTGCACCATTCTCACCCTGTACTCCTTCAGACCCATTACCCCCTCTTCCTCAGTAAAGACTGAGCAGAAATACCTGTTCAATATGTCAGCTTTACTGTTGTCATCCTCCACGGCTCCCATTCTCCCCTTCAGTCTCACTATCCTCCCTTTGTCTTTCTTTTTTCACTTATGTACCTGTAAAAGGTTTTGTCCCCTCTACCCACTGATTTTGCAATGTGTTCTTCTGTCTGAGTTATGGCTTCCCTTACTGACCTCCCTGCCTCTCTTTGCTTCTCCTGGTACTTCTCCCTATCCCCTTCTGCCTGTGTCTTTTTGTATTGCCTGAATGCAACTTTTTGGCTTTCACTTTCTTTGCTACCTCTTTGGAAAACCATAATGGTCTCCTCTTCCTTTTCCTCTTGCTAACCTGCTTAATGCATAATTTTGTTGTTCTTGTAATCCCCATTTTAAATACCGCCCACTGTTCCTCAACCCCTGATTCCTGTCCCATTCCCCTTAATACCTCTTTCAAGTATCTCCCCATTTTCCCAAAGTCTGCCCTACTAAAATCCAGGATACGTGTTTTTGTGTGGTTTGGTTCTGCTCTTTCTGTGATTTCAAACCACAATGACTGGTGGTCACTGTTACCCAGGTGCTCCCCCACTGTTACCCCCATCACACTGTCTCTGTTTGTGAGCACAAGGTCCAGTATTGCCTTCTGCCGAGTTGGTTCCATGACCAGTTGCTTGAGGAAGGCACCCTGAAGGGAGTCCAGGATAAATCTGCTCCTAGTTGATGCTGCTGCTGGGATGCTCCAGTCCACATCTGGAATATTGAAGTCTCCAACCAGTACTACCTCACCCTTGTCTGCCATCCTTTGGGTGGCTAGCATCAGCTCCCTATCTGTTTCTTCCTCCTGGGCTGGTGGTCTATAGGCATCTCCTGTGCCATTCTACTCTTTCAGCCAGCCTCTGATCTCAGATCCTATCTGCATGCTTTTGTCTTCCCTTTAGCTTCCTTTGATCTCCTACTGACCTGCTCCTACTTTGCCCCCTCCCCATTGACATGTGAAGGATCCATTAATTTATATTATGTATCACATAATCACATATCACATGTATCACATGTCAATCCAGCAATGTGGTTTACCTAATTCAATGCAAGAAGTGCACAAATGGTTGCTATATTGGGGAAACTAGCCAATCAGTGAAAAAAAAAGGATGAACCACCACCATCACACTATAGTAAACCAGATTATCAGCACTCTTGTAGGAAACCATTTTTCACAAACAGATAACTCTCTCCTGGATTTATCTGTCTTGATACTAAGAGGCAACTTCACAAACACACAGGACAGAAGGACGTGAGATTTGAAATATATAAAACAATTTAAATTTAACATTCCTGGACTGAATCAGAACATCGGTTTCATGACCCATTATGGTAAACTGTAATTCTTTTTTATTGTGTACTATATCATGTCTCTATTCATCACACTTTGGTTCTGTATCTTTGACTATTATATTTTTTACTCTGAGTTCTGTCTGTTCTGTTTTTTTTACCTATACCTCACTTCCTCCCTGCCTCTCCTATTAACTCCTGAGCTCAGTCCCACCTACTCCCTCTTGTTTTCACGCCTCTGTTTATCTAGGCTTTTGTTGTTTTGTTTCTACAAATTTCTTGGTTTCCTTGCATCTATTAGGCATCTCCTGTCCCATTCTACTCTTTCAGCCAGCCTCTGATCTCAGATCCTATCTGCGTGCTTTTGTCTTCCCTTTAGCTTCCTTTGATCTCCTACTGACCTGCTCTTACTTTGCCTCCTTCCCATTTCTTCTCATGTTTTGATTTTTTTGCATCTTAGACTTTCATCTCTAGTCCACTTTATCACCTTTCTGCTTCACTTCCTGATTTTTAACTGCTCCACAGTGGATATACATACTGCTTGTTGCTCAGTTTTGCTATTCACCCGGAGAAGGGACCTGTGTGGCCCCGAAAGCTTGTGTATAATTCCATCTTTGTACAAGACACTTGTTGGTCCAATAAAAGATATCAAACCTTCCATCTTCTCCTGTTTTGCAAGGACCAATACGGCTGAAATTTCTTTTAAAAAAGTTCATGAAATTTAAAGGGTTCTGCTAAGATTTAAGTTTTTCTTCTTTACTGCTAGTACATGTAGAAAAGAGGATGTGCCATTGTGGAGGGAGGGCTGTACTGATTGTTCAAAACTGGTGACATTTTTAATAGATGGTGCCAGTGGGAATGGATGTTAATTGGGATGGGGGGATGGTAGCATTCTTGACTTGTTTTGGGGGATGGGGAAGGGTGGCATGGGTGCTAGTGGGTGGGGGAAGTATACTATTTATTTTTTCTTAGTTATTGCCCGACACCAGGATTGGTAACCTTGGCAATCTGGTGTTGCTCAGGGTTTAAATGATCATACCACACAGTGTTGATGATGACATTACCCTAATATTACAATAATATTGGCACCCACCATGCAAGCATTGCTGTGTCATTTATTTTGTGTGACAAGACAATATTGATATAAGGGTAATACCAACACCTCATTCATAATGGTTCAAACCTGAAGGAGCAATACACCACAGATTCATCAAGGTTCCAGGGACCTTTAACCCTATTTTTTTCCATTCTCTAGTTTTAATGCTTTGCACTTAAACTATAAGATACATTAATGTAGTTTTTTGGCAATATGATTACTTATTTTTGAAGCACATATATAACTGGCACCTTTAACTTATGCCACACAAGATAAAGAGCTGCAGAAGGAACAGGGTGCTCAGTTACAGAAACAATAATGCAAGATTAAACAGTCACGGCACACCTACACACCAAATAAAAGGCAGTAGTCCAATACTTAACCAAATACAATAATTTATTCACTGGCCACCACAACAGTGTCTTTAACGAAGATAGTGACCCCCTGAATGTATTTATAAATATTGCACTTTGTCTTAAAATGAACTGATGACACTTTAAATGTTTAATCATGTGACTACAGGAGTGGTATTTAATAAGAGTGTTCCCTAGTGGGCACTATCTTCGTTAAAGACCAGGATTGGTTGAAACATTAGAAGTTGTGTTGTGAGACTCCAGGTGATATTGCACTGTTGTGGTGGTCAGTGAATACATTATTCCATTTGGTTAAGTATAGGACTACTGCCTTTTACTTGGTGTGTAGGTGTGCCATGACTATTTAATCTTGTACCTTTAACTTATGCCTTTCTTACACTCCATGATCAACACTGTATACTGATGTCCATAGCGTCATATCTGTTGCTTGTTTCATTAATGGCCATGAATTGAAGCTGAGCCAGATAAGCTAATTGCCAACTTCTCTCAGTTTTATTAGCAGTGGGCACTGGAAGGCCTCAAGCTCAGACTCTCTTTCTGCCCTCTGAGCCCAGTGCCCAAACCCCCTTCCTTGTTTGAACCCCAGGCCTGAGGAGAAAGCACAGCTCAGATGCTCATGCCCATGCACATACACACATCATGCTTTACAAACAAGGAACCATGCATTTGTTTCTGCAGAAAAAGACTTTCAAGCCCATTCCTTCTGCCCTTTTCCTGCATATTCCATCACCACTTGCCCTAGTTGGCCATAGGTGTCACCCTCTCCCCTGTTTCCTTACCTAATATGCCCCTCTGCCATTCTCATGCATGCTTGACACTCCCACTACCTCCTCTGGCAGACTGTTCCAGTCATCCACTCCTTTCCCTGAAGAAGAATAACTACACATCTCTCCTGAACTCCACCCTTAGCTTCACTGCATGCTCCCTTGTTCTAGTGACTTTCTTTCTCTGAAAGAGATTCTCCACTAGCATCTTGTTCACTCCTGTGAGGTACTTGCAGGTTTCAGTCATGTCCTCTCCTGCTCTCCTCTCTTCCAGGGAATACATGTTGAGTTCCTGAAGCCTTTCCTTGTATGGCTTCTTGTGCAACCCCCTCATAATTTTGGTTGCTCTCCTCAGTACCATCTCAACCCTTTCAATATCCAACGTCTGACTTCCAGAACAAAATGGTGATTTTTCTGGTTGGATGGTATGACAACATTTTGGATTGCTGTCTTTGTTTTTTTAATAAACTGTTTAGGTTTCAATATCTGCTTTTAGCCAAAAACCTAGCAACTATAAGTCAAACTATTAGTCAAATACAGACTGCCCAATCTAACTTCCTATTAGCATGATGCCTAATGTATGAGTAAGCTCTCTGCATCCAAGCACCTAGCTGACAACAGAATATAGCAGTGCCCTATGTGGCCATCATTTTCTCTTTGGGGTGTTTAGAAACATATTTCATTTGTTTGAAGTTCAACTGTTTCAACTGGATTGCACAAGTCAAGTGAAAAGTTTGTATTGTGCCCCAAAAGAATCCATGAGAACGGAACACTCTTATTTTGAGGTGTTTGATTTTCTGGTGAATTAAAACTTGCACCTCTACATTTGAGTAACAGCAGGCAGTGGCCTTCTAGTCAGAAGATACTGTTTCCCCTTTTTTTTCTGGTCAGCATGGGTAGGATCTCAACCCTGCCCCCACCTCCTCTCATCTGGCATCTTATTTCTCCCTTAACTCAGGCCCAGCATCTGTCACAGATTACCTTCTGGCCAATGTACTTCCCTGCTATACAAAGACTACTGTAAGTTAAATATAATTTTCCTACTGAGGAAATTGTGTCTGAACCTTCATATATTTTTTAATAATAATAATAAAAATATTAGTAATAATAAAAACTTCAGAAAATATCATCCATAGTTTAATATGAGATACTTTAAGGGGGCTTTCCTTTTCCTTATTATGTCTTTCCGGAGTGGCAGTATAAAAGTTATACTTGCCTCCTGCAAGCAGAACTAGCAATTCCCATGGAAGCTGCAGGCCCATACCTTCAGAACAGACAAAATAAGTTGTGTTGTCCCAATTACTTTCTTGTAAGAGCACTCTGTGTAGTGTCTAGCCTCATTTTGTTGTTTGTATTTGTATTTGTCCTCTATGTGACGAGGTACCTTTGGAAATGAGCCTCTGGCTCAAAGGTTGTAAACTGATGTGCAAATAAATAAAATAAATAACATTTTTATGTTGATTGCGCGCATGCGCAAGAAACATATTGCGTCAGCTTTCTCCACAAGCAGGTTGTGGAGGCATGGCACTGTTGTGCCCAATGCCCCCACAGCCTGCAAAGGCTTGTCCCCCATCCCCCAATGCCATGGCACGCTGCTGCTGACACTAGTTCTGCCAGTGTGCCACAACTTTCTAAAAAATCAGCTGCTGCAATCAGGGGCCGCTTCGTCATTGCAGCGTCAGCCACCCACTGCATTGAGAGAGCGACCCATCATTGCAGGGTGGGATGTAAAACCCCTGATATTGTTTGTGAACATGGCGGTGGCTTGCCGTCCTGTTCACAAACAATATAACCCCCTCCCCCCCACTGTGTTTACGTGCCAACTCCCCATCGGCATTCTGTAACCCCCACTTTTGTTCCTGCCGACAGGGGTGCCCAACACCCCCCATTTTGTTCCTGCCGACGGGGTGCCCAATCCCCCATTGGCTACTGCTGGCCCCCAAACTGAAGCCTCTGCTGGGATGCTGGGAGCCCACCCCAGTGTGCCTGATGCCCCTGTGAAGCGAAAAACGGTCCCGCAACGTCTTTTGATTTTTTTCCCCTGAAAAGAAGGAAACCGTCCTCTGTGCTCACCCTGCCCCCCACCTGCAACCCCGCACCCACCCTGCGCACCCTGCTTCCCCACACCCCCCACCCCATACTTACCTCTGGAGTTCAGTGCGACGATCTTCGGTGGACCGGGAACACGTCTGCACACTTCAAAGCCGACTGCGAACTGAGGAAATGCTGGTAAGCTGTATAATGTAATAAAAAGGGTTTTTTTCAACTTTAGTGCATATCTTGGGCATTTTTGGGAATTTTTCCACAAAATTTTCAACATGGGTTTTTTGTACCCTTCCTCATGAATTCTTGAACTATCATGGTGGTAATTGGCCCCAAAAAGTGGTTTCATGGTCACTGTGCGGAATCACCATTCAGGGCCAATTAATGAAACAACAGTGACAGTGTTCATGAGGTGGGCTCTCAAAAAGCCTATGTTGCAAATTCGGTGGAAAAAATCCAAAAAATTACTGTTTTACGAGCATGCATTGCGCAGTTGCTACGTACGCTCGTGACTTCGTGAATTTACAATATTTTCACGCCAGATTTTCAACATTGACATTTTGTCACACCTGCTTGTGAGCAGTATAGCTGTCATTACATAGAGACATAGATACATAGACAGTGTCGGCAGATAAGGGCCTATGGCCCACCCAGTCTGCCCATTTGAGCTTGTAAGTTCAGTTTATGTTTTCCTAGAAGTCTGTTGCCCCTTACCCTTACCTCTAGAATTCCTTAATATCTATCCCATGCATTCCTAAATCCTGTGATTTTTCAGCCCCCACCACTTCCTCTGGCTGGTGTTCCACTTGTCCACCACCCATTCTGTGAAGAAATTCTTCCTCATGTTTCCTCTGAATCATCCTCCCTCCAACTTCATCCCATGCCCTCTAGTCCTGGAACATCTTTTTCACTTAAAAATAGTGTTTTCCTGCACCCTGTTCCTCCCTGTAAGATACTTGTATGTCTCTATCATATCCCCTCTCTCCCTCCTCTCCTCCAGGAGTACATGTTCAGTTCCTTCAATCTGTCTTCATAGGACTTGTGATGCAATCCATGCACCATCTTTGTTGCCCTCCTCTGAACCTTCTCTACCTTGTCTATGTCCTTACATAGGTATGGTCTCCAGAACTGTACACTGTACTCCAGGTGTGGCCTCACTAGTGTCTTGTATAGTGGAATTATGACCTCCCTTTTCCTGCTGGTGATGCCCCTGCCTATACATCCCAGCAACCTATTTGCTTTACCTGCTGCCTTGTCACACTGTTTCTCTACCTTGAGGTTATCAGAGATGATAACCCCAAGATCCCTTTCCTGCTTGGTGCATGCTATATCCTCACCCCACCAACTGATATATTGTGCCAGGGTTTTTGTGCCCCATATGCGTTATCTTGCACTTCTTTGCATTGAATTTCAACTGCCAAACCCCTGACCATTCATCAAGTTTCTGCAGGTCCCTTCTCATTCTGTCTACACCCTCTGGTGTGTCTACTCTGTTACAGAGCTTTGTGTCATCAGCGAACAGTGAAATTCTGCCTTCTAGGTCCCACGCAATGTCACTGATGAAGATGTTGAATAGGACTGGTCCCAGCACTGATCCCTGTGGTACCCCACTGGTCACTCTTCCTCTGTGGAGTGACAGCCATTTACCACCACCCTCTGTGTCCTGCCACCCAGCCAGTTACCTACCCACCACACTACTGTCCTGCCCACACCCATATTCCCAGTTTGTGTAATAGTCTTCTATATGGCACAGTGTCAAAGGCCTTGCTGAAGTCCAGATAGGCCATGTCCACTGCCATCCCTGATCCACCTCCTAGTCACCCAGTCAAAAATTCAACGAGGCTGGTCTGACATGACCTCCCTGGTGAAACCATGCTGCCTTGGGTCCTGTAGTCCATTGACAACCAGATGTTCCACCAATCTCTCCTTCAGTAGTGCTTCCATGATCTTCCCCACTACCGAGGTGAGGCTGACTGGTCTGTAGTTCCCTGCTTCCTCTTTGTTCCCACTTTTGTATAAGGGGACTACATCTGCTGTCCTCCAGCCTTTGGGTACCTCCCCTGTTTCCAGTGATCGGCTAAACAGGATAGCCAGAGGTTCAGCCACCACCTCTCTTAGTTCTTTAAGGACCCTGGGGTGCACCCCACTTGGCTCCATTGCTTTATCAACTCGTATTACTTTCAGTTCCTTCAGGACCCTTTCTCGTGTAATTGGACTTGTGTCCGTTTCTGCACCATTATCACCCCTTGTACTCCCTTCAGACACATTACCCTCCTCTTCCTCAGTAAAGACTGAGCAGAAATACCTGTTCAATATGTCAGCTTTACTGTTGTCATTCTCCACGAGGCCCCCATCCTCCCCCTTCAGTCTCACTATCCCTCCCTTTGTCTTTCTTTTTTCACTTATGTACCTGTAAAAGGTTTTGTCCCCTCTACCCACTGATTTTGCAATGTGTTCTTCTGTCTGAGCTTTGGCTTCCTTACTGACCTCCTGCCTCCCTTTGCTTCTCCTGGTACTTCTCCTATCCCTTCTGCCTGTGTCTTTTGTATTGCCTGAATGCAATCCTTTTGGCTTTCACTTTCTTTGCTACCCTTTGGAAACCATAATGGTCTCCTCTTCCTTTTCCTCTTGCTAACCTGCTTAATGCATAATTCTGTTGTTCTTGTAATCCCCATTTTAAATACTGCCCACTGTTCCTCAACCCCTGATTCCTGTCCCATTCCCTTAATGCCTCTTTCAAGTATCTCCCATTTTCCCAAAGTCTGCCCCTCTAAAATCCAGGATACGTGTTTTTGTGTGGTTTGGTTCTGCTCTTTCTGTGATTTCAAACCACAATGACTGGTGGTCACTGTTCCCCAGGTGCTCCCCCACTGTTACCCCCATCACACTGTCCCTGTTTGTGAGCACAAGGTCCAGTATTGCCTTCTGCCGAGTTGGTTCCATGACCAGTTGCTTGAGGAAGGCACCCTGAAGAGAGTCCAGGATAGATCTGCTCCTAGTTGATGCTGCTGCTGGGATGCTCCAGTCCACATCTGGAATATTGAAGTCTTCAACCAGTACTACCTCACCCTTGTCTGCCATCCTTTGGATGGCTAGCAACAGCTCCCTATCTGTTTCTTCCTCCTGGGCTGGTGGTCTATAGACCACAACTGTGCGGATGGCTGTTCCCATTTTCCTTTCTAGCTTAACCCACGGTATCTCTTCCCCATTTTGTTCCTCCTGGATCTCTGTGGCCCTTATGTTAATTTTCATATACAGCGCCACTCCTCCTCCCTTCCTGCCTGCTCTGTCTCTTCTGAATATGTTGTAGCCAGGTATGGCCATCTCCCAGTCGTGGTTATCATTACACCAGGTTTCAGTGATGGCCACAATGTCCAGGTCTGACTGCACCATGACAGCCTCCAGATCTTCCATCTTGTTGCTAAGGCTCCTGGCATTTGCACACATGGCTTTCCTTGATTGGACCTCCCTAGACTGTTTCGCTGTTCTACTCCAGCCCCTTCCTTGGTTGTCCTTTATCCCTGGTTCTCCTTGCTGTCTGCCCTTCTGCTGAATTTTGCCCCTTTTCTGCCTATCCACCTCTTGGGCACTAATCTCCATCTTTGCACACTGCTTTGCAGAGATAGCCACTCCTCTGGTTCACTGGTTCAACTGCTAGCTGTGGGGGTGAGCAAGTAGGTACCCTCCTTGCTGGCCACACCCCTTTGCTAGTTTAAATGCTTGTCAATGTAGCATTTAAACTTATCATTGAGTGCTTGATTCCCTCCAGGATGGATGCAGGCCGTCTGGCTTGAACAAACCTCCATCCCTCCAGGTGGGTCCCCAGTAACCAATGAATCCAAACCCTTCCTCACAGTACCAGTTCTTCAACAATGAGTTAAAGTTCTTGGTGCATGCACTCCTATGCTCTCCCTTGCCTCTCGCAGGTAGTACTTTTGAGAAAGTGACAGAAGTAGCTACTTGCTTGAGACCCCTCCCCAATTTCCTAAACTCTTCCTGAACTTCCTTTGGCTCCCCATTTGCCAGGTCATTAGTACCTAGGTGGATAATGACATCCAGCTCACCCTCCCGTCTTGCCTTCCCAGTGATCCCCAGTGCAGAGGTCATTGTTCACATCCTGGCCAAAATGTGTTTTTGCACTTCTGGCACAGAATAGCTTGGTTGCTGTGGCAAATCAGTGTTCATGACAGATTAAGAAAATGACAGTGACACTGTTCATGAGTAGAGGTCCTAAAATGCCTATGTTGAAAATTTGGTAATGATACTCCATAAAATGACTGTGTTACGAGCGTGCATTGCACAGTTGGCATGCACGCTCATAAGGCCGCGAATTTATAATATTTTCACTCCAGATTATAAACATTGCCATTTTCCCAGACCCACTTATGAAAAGTACAGCTGTCGTTTTTCCCATCCTGGCTGAAATGTGTTTTCGCACTCCTGGCACAGAATAGAGAGATCGCTGTGGGAAGTCACTGTTCAGGACAGATTAAGAAAATGACAATGATACTGTTCATGAGCAGAGGTCCTAAAATGCCTATGTTAAAAATTTGGTGATGATAGCCCATCAACTGACTGTGTTACAAGTGTGCATTGTGCACTTTCCACGCACCCTTGTAACTTCGCAGATTTATAATATTGTCATACCAGATTTTCAACAGTGGCATTTTTTCACACCTCCTTATAAGCAGTACAGCTGTCATTTTTCACATCCTTACCAAAATGTATTTTCACAGTTCTGGCGCAGAATAATGTGGTCACTGTGGGAAATCAGTGTTTGGGACAGATTAAGAAAATGACAGTGGCACTGTTCATGAGCAGAGGTCCTAAAATCCCTATGTTGAAAATTTGGTGACGAAACTGCATAACATGACTGTATTACAAGCATGTGTTGAACTGTTTCCATGCACCCTTGTAACTTCCCAAATTTGTAATACTGTCACGCCACATTTTCAACTGTGGCATTTTTCCTTATGAACACTACAGCTATCATTTTTCACATCCTGGCTAAAATATGTTTTTGCACTCCTGCTGGACAGTAGCACAGTCACTTTAGGAAATTAGTGTTTGGGACAGATTAAGATTGACTGAGTGAGAGGGAGGGAGTGACCGAGCTCAACTGAGCTCTGTCGGGACTGGTGCAGATTTCTTTGTGTTCAGACAAAGGCCCCAAAACAAGAGCCCCATAGAAAAGGGCAGCCTGCAGCACTGGGAGAAACAGAACGAGAGAGTGAGAGAGAGCGAGTGAGGGAGGGTGAGTGAGCGAACTCACCGAAGCACTCGCAGGACTGCTGCAGATTTCTTTGTGGCCAGTAAAAGGCATCAATACAGACAGGGGCCCAGTACAAAAGGCCAGCCTGCAGTGGTGGGAGAAACAGTATGATCGAGTGAGACAAGGGCACTTAGTGAGCTCAATGGAGCTCTATCAGGATTGCTGGGATTTCTTTGTGGGCAGAAAAAGAAGCCAATGCAGGAAGGAGCCCCATACAAAAGGGAAGCTTGCAGCACCAGGACAAACAGAATGAGCGATGAGACAGGGAGACTGAGCGACCTCAATGGAGCTCTGTCAGGACAGCTGCAGATTTCTTTGTGGACAGACAAAGGTGCCAATGCAATCAGGAGCCCCATACAAAAACGTAGTCTGTGGCGCCAAGAGAAACAGAACGAGCGAGTGACAGATTGCTAGTGAGCGAGCTCAACGGAACTCTAGTGTGACTGCTGCAGATTACTTTGTATGCAGAAAATGTGGCAATGCAGGCAGGAGCCCAGTACAAAAGGCCAAATTGCAGCACCGGCACAAACAGAATGCGAGAGTGACAGAGGGGGAGTGAGCGAGCTCAGTGGAGCTGTGTCGGGACTGCTTAAGATTTCTTTCTGGCCAGAAAAGCCACCAATGCAGGAAGGAGGCCAGTACAAAAGGGCAGCCTGCAGCACCAGGAGACACAGAACGAGCGAGTGAGGGAGGGGGTGTCAGTGAGCTCAACAGGGCTCTGTTGGGACTGCTGCAGATTTGTTTGTGGGCAGAAAAAGGCAGCAGTACATGCAGGGGCCCAGTACAAAAGGCAGCCTGCAGTGGCAGGAAAACCAGAAAGAGCAAGTGAGTGAGTTCAACAGAGCTGTATTGTAACTGCTACAAATTTCTTTGTGGGCATAAGAAGGCAGCAACGCAGACAGGAGCCCAGTAGAAAAGGGCAGCCTGCAGCGCTGGCAGAACAGAATAAGTGAGTGAGAGAAGGGGAGTGAGTGAGCTCCACGAAGCTTTGTTGGGACTGCTGCAGATTTCTTTGTGGGCAGAAAAAGGCCCCAACAGAGCCAGGAGCCCAGTACAAAAGGACAACCTGCAGCACCAGGAGAACCAGAATGAGTGAGTGAGATGGGGGAGTGAGCAACCTCAACGGAGCTCTGTTCAGACAGCGGTGAATTTCTTTGTGGGTAGAAAAAGCCACCAACACAGGTAGGAGCCCAGTACAAAAGGGCAGCCTGCAGCGCCAGGAGAAACAGAATGAATGAGCTAGAAAAGGGGAGTGAGCAACCTCAATGGAGCTCTGTCGGGACAGCTGTGGGTTTCTTCCTCAGCAGAACAAGGTGCCAACGCAGGCAGCAGACCAGTACAAAAGAGCAGCCTGCAGCACCAGAACAAACAGACTGAGCCAGTGACAGATGGCCACTGAGTGAGCTCAACAGACTAACACAGTCTACAATCAGCATTGACAAGTGCTTGTTAATATTTCAAGCTGTAAATTCTATTGCAGAGGGTATTATGCACTGGAAGCAAAGATCCTAATTAACATCAATGTGTGGTATTCTTCAGATCATGAAATGTGCAGAAGAGGTTTGGGATAAAAAATGCCTTTAATGTCATTGCATTCACAAACAAAATAGAAAAACATGTATTTAAACTATTTTTTGAATGTCATTTCAAAGCAACAGATTACAACATAAATTGTCTTATTGTATGCACAGCACTTTATTGATATGACTTGGCCTTCACTGTGTTTTTCTGTTTATATTTTATTTCACTATTTTTGTGTTGCTTACACGCATGTGCGAGAAACACATTGCATCACAGTTTTTTACAAGCAGGTTGTGGAGGTGCAGCAGTGTTATGCTGAATGGCAGCAGCCCATTCAGGGGCTGGTCTCTGCCTGGCCAATAGAGAAGTGTGCCCTGGATCACCACAGTTAAACAAGCAGGCCACTACATAAAAGGAATTGAACTGCTGCAATCAGGGAGTGCCCCGTCAGTACTCAATCAGCTGTTCGGTATACTCCCTGACTGCAGCAGCCAGTTAGAGAGCAGCAAGCCACTGCCCCCCCCCCATGTGCTTTCCTGGTGAAACACTTCAAGAAAATAAAAACTGACAAGGTAGCCCACTCCCCATTGGCACAATCTTCTCACTTCCAGATTTCTCCTGTGCCGAGGGGGGTGTCCAATCCCCTCAGCTCTTGCTACCACCCCCTCCACCTCTGTGTGCCAACAGGGATGCCCAATCCCCCTGTCAGCAAGCCCCGTTATTCATCATTTTGCCCACAGGGAAGCCCACTCCCTGTCAGCATAATGCTCACCCCCCAATGTCTTGTCTGCCGAAGGGGGGTGCCCAATCCCCCTCAGCTCTCTTGTCTCCCCCCACCCCAGCATTTGGTAGGTGCTGACGGGGGGTGTCCAATCACCCGTCGGCTACAGTCCCCCCCAAACAGTCAGGTGGGACGCTGGGAGCCCACCCCAGTGTGCTCAAACAAAATGTCCCTGTAATAGATAAAACCTTCCCACAATGTTTTTTTTTTTAATAAACCTGTAAAGTAGAAAACAGTCCCTCGTTGATTCCTCCCCCAACCACACCCATCATCTGCAAGCCCCACCTCCCACACCCCTCACCTCATACCTCCTTAGTCTGGTGGTGCGATGATCTTCGTGGACCGAACATGTCTGCACTTCTTCAAATCCGGCCGCTTAACTGAAGAAATGCCAGTAAGCTGTATAATGGCATAAATGTTTTGTTTTTTTTCCAACTCTGGTGCATATCTCATCCATTTTTGGGAATTATTTCACCAAAATTTCAACATGGGGTTCTTAGGACCCCACCTCATGAATTCAGTCACTGTCATTTTATTATTCCATCCCGAAAGGAGATTCCTCAGTCACTGCATGGAACCATCTTTTTGGACTGATTAACAAAATGACAGTGTCACAGTTCATGAGGTAGGCCCCCCCAAAACCCTATGTTGAAAATGTGGTGAAAAAAATTCCATAAATGACTGTTTTATGAGCATGCATTGCACAGTTCCTTTGCACACTCGTAAGTTTGAGTATTATTAGTATTTTCACTCCAGATTTTCAACATTGTCATTTTACCATACCTTCTTATGAACAGTATAGCTGCCAATTGTCACATCTCACCTGAAGTGGGTTTTTTGCACATGTAGCACACAATGGCATGGTCGGTGTGTGAAATCAGTGTTTGGGACACATTAAGAAATTCATAGTGACACTGTTCATGAGCAGAAATGTTAAATTGGCTATGTTGAAAATTTGGTGGAAAAAGTCCCCAAAATGACTGTTTTACGAGCACGTGTTGCGCAGTTCCTATGCACGCTCGTAACTTCGAGAATTTTTAGTATTTTCACTCCAGATTTTCAGCATTGCCATTTTACTACACCTCCTTATGAACAGTACAACTGCCATTTTTCACATTTCACCCAATATGTGTTTTCGGACATGTAGGGTACAATGGCGTGGTCGGTGTGCAAAATCAATATTCAGGACAGATTAAGAAAATCACAGTAAAAATGTTCATTAGCGAAGATCCAAAAGTGCCTGTGTTGAAACTCTGCTGTAAAAAATCCCCAAACTAATTACATTACGATTGTGCTTTGTGCAGTTTCTACGCATACTCATAACTTCACCAGTTTTTTTATATATTCATTCCAGATTTCCAACATTGCCATTTTTTTACATCTCCTCATGAACAGTACAGCTGTCATTTTTCACATCCTGTACAAAATGTGTTTTCACACCTGTGGTGCCAAACGCTGCAGTCGCTGTGCAAAATCACCTTTCAGCTAACAAACTGATAGTGTCTCTGTTCATGCGGTGGGATCACAAAAAACCCATGTTGAAAACTTGGGATAAAGATACCAGGAAATGCCCAGGGTGTTAGGGTTTTCAACCATAATGCCCTACAGGTGTCAGGGATGTGACTTCGGATTGTCAACAGTAATACTCATGCCATTCCACTCCCACCCGCACCCTGCAGCCAGTGACAGGCTTCGAGGTGCGCCTTGGACTCTTTGGCCCCAGAATCCATCCCATTCTCCTATACTGCACCCATTTCAGCATATTTCCTTATGGAATGAGATAAGTAAAGCCTGAACACCCAAGTCACACCTCGACACTTGTCAGTGTCTGCAGGGTAGGGTGAGGGGAAATGTCATGACAATTATGGGCAACGACCCAAAGGCACACCCCAGTGCCTGCCCATCTCTGCAGGGTGAGGGTGGGGTTGGCATCAGTTCAGTACTTCACTGCCATTCCTATAATGCACGGGCCCGATTCTCATAGGGGCCTGCATCTGGCAAAAGCTGCAATAAGCAGCACCTTGCACCAATGCCTGGTGCACCAGGGGCCCTGCACCTGATTCAGGTACAGGAGGGGTCCCAGCAGCTAAGTCCCCATGCTAGCACTGACTGGAACCCTGCAGCAACCCCTGGCACACTGCACAGGTCCACTGCTGGCCATGAGAGACTAACACAGGACCCCCTGTCCCACTAGGTAATGGGCATGTGGACCCAACCTGGTGTGTTGAAGTTCCCCCACCATGTTTGGTGCAATTGATGCCTGGCCACGGAGGTGAGTGGTGGGATGTGCTGGGCACTGGGGAGCAGTCAGGACTGGTGTACGGGGGGTTTGGACACTACCTGCTGGGGCATGGGTGAGTACCATACGTTGGTGCTGCAATAGCACTGATGGGGCAGGCATTGGAGATTGGGAGAGCCACATCAGTCGGGGATACCAACATGGTACATAGGTGGCATCGGGGAACTGTGAGGGGTGCAATTGGACTACTAGGATGGGGGCCACACATACGGGGCCATATTCTGGGGTGTATGGTGGGTGGACCATCACCCATGGTGTGCCGCACACAGGCATGTCACCCAGGGGAGAATGTCTAAGTCTCCTTATGGCTGCCCTGGTTGGTCTAAGGACATTTAGAAATTCTCCCACCAGGTGATGTCTGTGGATTGCAGGATGCAGCTTGCATTGGCCACAGTCTCCCTACTGCTATGCCACAGTGCTGTTTGGGGCAGGTGGACTGCGGTCAATGCAGGCCACCTTTGTGAATCGCACTCAGGGCAACCATAGACGCAAGGTGCACCTTGGACCATATCCGTTCACCGCAGGCACCTTGCGTCTGACACAGGGCTTTGAGAATCAGGGCTCCATCTGTCTAACTCCTGCACTTCCACTGCTAATGCCAGCAAGCAACCATTTGGCATTGACAAATGCTTGTGTAGGAAGCTCTGGCCCATAAGAGGATCACAGGTGACCAGTGAGAAGCTCATTAATTATGAACAGACTGCATCTCCTTTTTAATGTCTTTATAAGTGACATTGCAGAGGGACTAGAAGGAAAAGTATGCCTCTTTGCAGATGACACAAACATCTGCAGCAGGGTTGATACACAAGGAGGAGTGGAAAGAATGGCAAGGGACTTGGCAAGGTTGGAGGAATGGTCAGAAGTATAACAGCTTGGATTCAATGCAAATAATTGCAAAATAATGCACCTGGGAAACAGAAACCAAGGGAAAGATAATACAATGGGGGG
Organism: Neoceratodus forsteri; assembly: GCA_016271365.2. Classification (NCBI taxonomy): domain Eukaryota; kingdom Metazoa; phylum Chordata; order Ceratodontiformes; family Ceratodontidae; genus Neoceratodus; species Neoceratodus forsteri. The sequence continues at coordinate 86,489,375 of CM057453.1, forward strand.
GTAGTAACAACAACAAAAATGGAAAGGGACCTGGGGGTAATCATATCAGATGACCTTAAGGTTAGAAAGCAATGTGAGAAGGCAGTAGGAAGGGCTGCGGGGGGGGGGATGGGATGTATAGGGAGAGGCATCACCAGCAGAAAACAGGAACTTGTTATCCCTCTGTACAGACAGTTGGTGATACACAATCTAGAGTAGTGCATCTGGTTCTGGAGACTCCATCTGTACAAGAACATAGACAGGATGGAGGCAGTCAAGAGGAGGCAATTAAAATGGTGCAGGGTCTGCAAGAGAAGCCATATGAGAAGAGACTAAAGGAGCTTAATATGTATACCCTTGAGGAAAGGAGGGAGGGGGGGACATGATAGAAACTTTTAAGTACCTCAGTGGAATCAACAAAGTCCAAGAGGGTATCATCTTTCAGAAAAATAGATGTGCAAAAACAGGTGAACACAATTCAAAGACAGAGGGGGGACAGCTCAGAGGCAATGTGAGGAAGCATTGTTTCACATAGAGGGTGGTGGACGACATGGAGCAGCCTTCCTGAGGAGGTTGTTGGCTCTAAAGCTGTGGGAAAATGCATGGGACAGACATAAGTCAATTCTTGTGGGGGGTAGAAAGAAATAGGCTGTTGGTTAACTAGGATCTGCAGCTTATCCTGTATGTAGGGAAATGGGCAGACTAGGTGGGCCAAGCAGTCCTTATCTGCTGTCAAAGTATATGTTTCTATCTCTCCTGTCTGCAAGCAAGCCCAGGCTAATGTACAAATACTTTATCACATTTCTTATGAGTCTTTCTTAAACTTGTTTTACCTGTTTACAGGAGTGCACCTGATTTGAGGCCAATATCAAAAGCTAATAGTTATAGTAGCAGAGCCCCCCACACACACACACGCCCGGAAAAACTGCTTAAAAGCCTGCAACACATTCAAATCAATTCCATTTTCTTACTTATTTGGGATTCAGTACCAACAAGTATAAAATCATGTACATAGGGCATAGGAACTTCGATGCTGAGTATAGGATGACAGGAGGTACTGATACTCATTAGACGTGAAAGGGTCCTTGAGGTTATTACATCAGAGGACCTCAAAATGGCAGTACAGTGTGATAAGGCTATGGGCAGGGAAAATTGGATTCTGGGGTACATAAGGCGTGCCATCTCCAGTAGGAGGAGGAGGAGGAGGAGGGATGTTGTGCTGCCATGGTATCACTCCCTGGTATACCCCCAGCTGGATAACTGTGTCCCGTTTTAGAGTCCACATTTCAGAAAGGACATAAGGTGCAGAATTTCTAGAGGAGGGCAACTAACATGGTTCAGGATTTTCACAGGAATCCCTACAAGGAAAGGCTGAAGAATCTCAACATGTACACACTGGAAGAGAGGAAGACGACAGGTGACATGATCAAGACCTACAAACTACCCCACAGTGGTAAACCAGGTACAGTTAGGGAGTTTTCTTCAAATGAGGATGAGCACCCAAACCAAGGGCCATACAATGAAGCCGGAAGGGAGGAGTTCAGGATAGATGTGAAGTAATATTTCTTTACTGAAAGGGTGGTAGATGCCTTGAACAGACTGCCAGGAGAAGTGGTGGAAGCTAAAATGGTAAGAGGCATGAAGCATGCATGGGATAAACATAGGGGTATAGTAGAAAAAGGGGAAGGAGGGGGGTCAAAAGAGATCAATAGGGCTATGGAGGTGAAGTAGATTCAAGTTCATTGCAGGAAAAATCCATTGAGCAAGCTCATTCACAAGTAGGTCCTGATGGATGCATATAGAATAAGGCATGCAGTAACATATACAGGCAGGAGTTACAAGTAGGTAGAGAACACCTAGGCAGATTGGGTGGGCTGAGCAGTCCTTTTCTGCTGACAAATTCTATGTGTCTATGGCATCATGTGTTTATTTAGGTGTAGTGTTTATTTAAAGTTGGGCCTACCAGACATCCAGATGTAATGTACAGTAAATTACCAAATTAGATGCAGCCCACTTACAGTACAATTAACAGAACCCCAGTGCTTCAAGAAGCCTTTACTTTTCATAAGGCTACTTAAAGAGCTGGGGTTCTATTTGCAGTGTCCACATCAGTATGCTGATCTTAAAATCAACTCCGTATCTGAATGAGTACTTGATTCTTGCTCACTCTATTTCTTTGCCACTTTGAAAGCTGCTTGTCCTGAGTTAGTTTTGGGTTGGCAGTGCCTCGCCTGTGTTGGAAGATGACCAATAAGCGGCACTGAAAGAGGTCAGACTTCATAGACTGTGAAGGCAGCTGCTCACCTACCATCTTGGCAAGAAGAAGGTTGCAGCTGTGGCACTGATGACTGTTGGGGTGTGGGGATGTGGAGACCAAAGACGACAGACATAAGGAGATAAAATCATAAAAAAAATTGTGAGACCTTCAACAGCTTTCCAAAAATGTTTACCAGTAAAAGGACACTCAATGAAGTTTTATCAAATGGCAACACAATCTGGTGAGTCCTCTGTCTGCCATCTGACACCAGGCATCAAGCACCATAAAACTGCCTAAAGAAGGCAGTGTGGTTATGTGGTTACTGAAATACTGGAGATTACAGATGTACAAGAACAAAAGAACATCACACAGAAAGTGGCACATGTCTCTATATCAGCTGTATGCTGCTTCTCGGTAGTTATACTTATACCCTTGAGGTACTTGAATGTTTCTATCATATTCCCTCTTTCCCTCCTCTCTTCCAGTGAGTACATATTATGGTCCCTTAATTTCTCCTCATACATCCAGTGTTGAAAGCTCTGTACCATCTCATTCACCCTTCTCTGGACCATTTCCAGGGATCCAGCAAGCATTGACTAGGCCAGGGACCCCTCAAATTCTTGAACCTAAACTGTGGTTCAGAAATCCGCCATGGGCTACAGCTCAGCTGATTCTGCAAGGTATCCAGTGAGCCTTGGCTAGTCCAGGGACCCCTCAATTTCTTGAGCCTAAACAGTGGTTCAGAAATCCTCCATGAGCTACAGCTCAGCTAATTCTACAAGGGATCCAGCGAGCCCTGACTAGGCCAGGGACCCCTCAATTTCTTGAACCTAAACAGTAGTTCAGAAATCCTCCATAAGCTACAGCTCAGCTGATTCTGCAAGGGATTCAGCGAGCCTTGACTAGGCCAGGGACCCCTCAATTTCTTAAACCTAAACAGTGGTTCAGAAATCCTCCATGAGCTACAGCTCAGCTGATTCTGCAAGGGATCCAGTGAGCCTTGACTAGGCCAGGGACCCCTCAATTTCTTGAACCTAAACAGTGTTTCAGAAATCCTCCATGAGCTACAGCTCAGCTGATTCTGCAAGGTACTAGCCCCTGACTTTTGGATTTGGTACCAGTGGAAACTGATTTCCAAGTGGCCCACACTATCTCCTGCTGAACACATCTCTAACTACTGTATCTCCCTCTGTGTCTCTAGCTGAATTTATGTGCCATGGTTTCATAATTTGTTTAATCCTTACAGTCATTTTAAGTTTTGAGTTGATATTAGAAGTGCATTTTGAGCTTTTTTTTTTCCATTAGCAGATTATATCCTCTCACCACTAGAGGGCTACATCTCAGGTAGCAGCTCCTACCCTATCTGGCACATTACACACTCTGTTCTTTTATCATCACAACGCTCCCTCCTCAGTGGGCTCTCCTTTTCCTCTCTCTCTCTCTTCCTTCTTAAAAACTAGATAAGCCCGCCATCCACTCTCACCTCTAACCACTTGTGCTTCTAGCTCCAATCTACCTACAGGGGTTAAACACAGACGCTCTCCCACCATCTGTAAACACACCTCTCAAACAGCAGCTGATTGGCCAGCCCTGTCTTCACTGCCTTGTTTTGCTCTCCGGATGCTGTGTCCATTGACTTTGCATTAGTTTTGCTACAAAATTTCACCCGCCTCCGCTCCCCTCCTACCTTATTTAAATAGACCTCTAACCCCGCCATCCCTCTTACATACCCTGCCTCCCACTGCCTATTGGCCAACACTTGTAGCTTCCTCTGCTTTGCTTATGCCTCCCATCCCCCTTCTCTCATCCCACATAGTGCTTACTGATTGAGGTGCTCTCTTTCTCAATCTCTCTTTCTAGCTGCCTCCTGCTATCTAAGTTACTCCCTCCTGTTCAACTCGCTTCCCAACCCCTACTGTGCTAGTACGCAAGCCATGTGGGTTCTCTCTGCCTTTCTCTCACCTCTCCTCCTTGCCCTGCCCCTCTTCTCTCTCCCTGGTCGTAGCCACTCCCAGCCCCCCGCCACCTTCTACTCTGGTTTCCACTGCTACTCCAAGGGAACCCTCCACTTCCACTCGAGACTTGTGCTTGGTCCACCGTTTGGATATTCCTGGTTACTTACCCTGACCACTACTTTCAACAATTGTGGCCACCTCTCTACACTATACCACCTTGCAGTCCGTATGGGATACTGCCTGCAAACGTGCAACCTCTACTCCCAGAAACAATGATCAAAACTCTCTCTCAAAGAGCTGCAACTCTGCTCCTTAAAACTCCTCCTCCTCCTTCTCATCTCAGGAGACGTTCATCCCAATCCTAGCTGTAGAAGCTCAGGCCACACACAAACTCTAGGTGCTCTTATCCTTGCAACCATTAATATCTGCAGCCCACTACCAAAGCTGGATGCACTCCAAGCCTTCATATGCCAACACAATCCTGACATCCTTGCAGTGGTGGAAACTTGGCTGATGCCTAAAGTTCCTGACTCGGCAGTAACAATACAGGGCTACAATGTCCACAGGCTGGACCAGATGTCCAAAAAAAAGGTGGTGGCTGTGCAATCTATATCAGAGACTCCCTATCATGGCACCCTGTAGCAACTCCATCACTTTCTGCCTCGACCCAGATTCTGCCAATAAAAATCGTCCTAGGTCTCAACCATAAAACCCTGACTATTATCTCTGTAAACATCCCACCCAGGGACCCTAAACATGGCTTCAACGACATCCTAAACTTTATCAATTCTCATCCTCCTGAAGCTGAACTTATTCTACTAGGGGATTTCAACATAACTGGTTAGCATCGGTCACCAGTGCCTATAAAGACTCCATCTCAGCTGCTAACCTCACACAAATGGTAAACTCCCCTACTAGGATTAACTGCAAGACTGGCACCAGTACCCTCCTGGATTGGGTTATCACCAATCACTCCACAAGGATTTCTCATACGACCATTCTCCCAGACTCTCTCAGTGACCACTCCCCAGTCATATGTGCATGGTCTAACAAATTCCACAAGCCCACTCCCAAAATTATCACAAGCAGAGTTCTTCCTCTTGGAAAACTTCCACATCTCAAACAATATCTGCTTCTACAAGACTGGCTACCCATCTATGAAGCAACAGATGTTAACTTGGATCTTGATCACTTCATCTCAATTTTCAACAAAGTCTGCGACCTCTTTGCCCCTGCTAAAAGGTGCAAAATAAAATCTCTCTCTAACCCATGGCTCACCTCGGCTCTTCACGCACAGCTGAAACTAAAGGACCACCTCTGGGTAGTTGCCAGCGCCACTGGCAAAAAACTGAACATCCAAAATTACAAACAAGCATGAAATGCCTGCACTAAAGCCAGCCAGGTCACGAAATCCACCTATTACAAAGACGTTCTCACCAATACATAGGAAAATGGTCGTGCTTTCTGGGACAATATCAAGGATGTCATGGGGAAGCAGCCAAAAACCTCTCCAGCCATGTTAATGGTTGATGGATCCTCAACCCTCGACCCCAAGGTGATCACAAACATCTTTAACACGGCTTTTTCAGACCTTAGTGCTGTCCTACCCCATGACCTTTTCAAAAACAGGGCCTACTCCCCAAATACCTCAGCCCCACAGTCTAACCATCCCCTCTTCTACTTCAGGGAGGTAAGCCTGAATGAAGCTTGCCACTATATTACTGCAGCTATCTCTAAATCTAGATCTAGTTGTGACACCCTGGAACTTAAGCTTCTGTTGCTCACCCTCGATGAGGTAATTCATCCATTAACAAAAATCCTAAACCTCTCTCTCAGCTGTGAAAAATTCCCAGACATACGGAAAAGAGCCACCGTGACACCTGTCCATAAAAGTGGGGATAAGACGAATCAGTCAAATTATCATCCTATCTCCATACTGCCCCCACTCTCTAAGGCACTCGAGCGCATCGTGGCTGATCAACTTACTGACCACTTGGATAAATACAATATACCTTGTCCACAACAACACGGTTTCCAGAAAGATCACAGCACTACCATAACCCTTCTTGAGTTCATTGGAGCTTTGCACAAATCCCTTGACAACGGCCTTCTCACAGAGGCCATTTTCGTCGACCAATCCAAGGCCTTTGATACAGTACGCCATGGACTACTAAATGACCAACTACTGAATGCCGGGCTATCACCTGACTCTTCTCTCTGGTTTAAAAGCTACTTAGAAAACTGGTTGCAGAGACTAAAAATTGCTGGCGCTCTTTCTGACACCCTGCCTGTTCGCTCGGGTGTCCCACAGGGATCCATACTGGGTCCCCTCCTTTTTAGCTTTTCTTAAGCTCCCTCCCTTACCACTGCTCTATGCAGTTCATACTATATGCCAATGATGCTGTTGTATTCTCCACTCACAAAGATCCTGCAACTCTTCAACACAACCTTCAACTTGGTTTCAGTTCTGTAGAGACATGGTTTCTTAATCGTAAACTGGTCCTCAATGACAAGAAAACCAAATCTATGCTCTTCTGCAACTCTCATAACCCACACAAGCTGCACCACTTGGCTATCTCCATCACCCAGATGAACACTCCAGATCAGGTGGGGTCCTTCGAATACTTAGGGATACAGCTTGACCCTAATCTCTCCTATGGACCTCACGTAGATAATGTAGCTAGAGCTGCTAATACATGGCTTGGTCTCCTCTACAAACACAGACAACAACTCATGTCAGAAGCTTTGAAGGTTGCAGTCCTGAGCTCTGTGATGTCTGTAATAGGCTATGGTCTCATCATTTATGGCTCGGCCACAACAACACCCTTAGACACCTCTCAACTGCCTTAAATAAGGCATGTCGGCTCATCACTGGTGCTCACCATCTCACCCACACATGTGACCTGTACACCCAGACCGGATGGCTCCAACTATCAAACTGCATAAAGTTTCTCACCTGCTCCATGGAGAAAAAAATCTACCTTGGCCTTGCACCTTCTGGGGTCTCAACTCTGTTACAACACTGAACCAACAAACGGTGCCTTCGGAGATCCATGCTACAGCTACTGAAATTCCCCCACTGTCACACTTCACAGGGACAATGCTCTTTTGCTTATCAAGTGCCACTCTGGTTCAATGGCCTCAGCCCCACCATCTCCTCTGCCCCGACAATTGGTATGTTTAAAACTAGGCTCTGGGACTAGCTCACTACCAACAGCTCCTGTGACTGTCCAACTTTACCTTGTTTCTCCACTTCCCTGCCTCCTCTAGTGTTCCCCCCCTCCCCCTCCTCACTGGATTCTATCCTCACATCTTGGTATACCTAATGCTGCACTTTTCACCCTCTCCCCACCCTACCTACATTCATTCTCCCCTCCCTCTCCCCTCTTCCCTCTCCCTATGAATCTGGCAGTTCTTATCGCTTGTCTGTTTTCTCTGACAAATGCCGCTGTCTGCCTTGCTTACAATGTTACCCTTGAATTGTATTAATCTGTAATCTGTTTTCAATGTCCACATTGTTGTAATGTCTGTCTTGATGTTCCACATAATTTGTATTTCTCTGACGTGGAACCTTTGTAAAAGAGCCTTGGCTCGAAGGTATTTGTAATCCTAGACTTGATAAATAAAAAATAAAATAAAAATAAAATCTCCAGCCTGTTAATATCCTTACAAAGGTGCAACCTCCAAACTGCTCACAGTACTCCATGTAAGGCCTGACCATAATTTTATGCAATGGCATCCCTATCTCCCTCCTTATGCTGGTGATACCCCTGCCTATGCACCCCAGCATGTCACTGGCCATTCCAGCTGTGTTACCACTTTGACATTTTCAGGTCATCTGAAATAAGAACACCCAGGTCCCTTTCCTTCTTTGTGACTGTCATCAACTCATTCCCCCCCATCCTGCAGCTTTCTCCAGGGTTTCTGAGCCCCAAGTGCATAATGTTGCACTTTTTCGAATTAAGCTTCAGTTGCCAGTCTTTGGACCATTTTTCAAGCTTCCCCAGGTCCCTCCTTATTTTCTCCATCCCCTCTGGGGTATCCACTGTATTACAGATCTTGGTGTCACCTGCAAACAGGCAGACCTTCCCCATCAGCCCTTCTGCAATGTCACTAATGAAGACATTGAACATGACTGGCCCCAGGACCAATCCCTATGGCACCCCACTGGTCACTCCCTCTCCCCAGACTGCACCCCATTTGCCACCATTCTCTGTCTCCTGTCTGTTAGCCAGTTTCTAACCCAGTTTTTCACCATTTCCCCTATGCCCAGCCTACTTAGCTATTTTATCAGCCTCCAATGTGGGACAGTGTGAAAGGCTTTGCTTAAATCAAGGTAAGTGTTGTCCACTGCCCCATCCTAATTTACTTCCTTTGTCACCCAGTCAAAGAGATCAACCAGATTTGTCTGACATGACCTCCCCACTGTGAATCCATGTTGCCTATGGTCCTGGTCTCCAATGGCTTCTAGATGCCCCACTATCCTTTCTTAAAGCAAAGTCTCCATAATCTTCCCCACTACTGAGGTGACGCTGACCGGTCTATAGTTTCCTGCCTCCTTCCTACTGCTGGATTTGTATAGAGGGACCACGTGTATCCTCCTCCAATTCTCTGGTACCACCCCTGTGTTGAATGACTCAGTGAACATGGCTGCCACATGTACTGCTATCTCCCTTCACAGTTCTCTTAATATCCTTGGGTGAATGCCATCTGGTCCCATCGCTTTGCCCACCTTCAATTTAGTCACCTCCTGCAGGATTCTTCTGCCTGTTAATGGACTATTGTCCGCCTCTTCATGCCTTTGCTACTGCTGTACTGCTGTGGCCCTTGCCCTTCCCCCTCTTTGAATACTGAACAGAAAGACACATTGGATGTCTGGGGGGGCAGATGACAGTTCTTAGGCATGGTACTATCACATCCAAATACTGAAGCAGCACATATAAGCAAGAAACCTTTTGTGTTATTTTATGTTAAATTTCTGCATGAAGTGACCTTTGCTCTGGCATTCAAACAAAAGGCATCTGTGAGTATTCTCATGAAAGGACTAACCCTCTACCATCCTCTAATCATCATGTTCTGAAGCAGCTGAAAAGATCTGCAGGTAGTTGAATCTGGTCCCTTTTCCCTCACCCCAAAGCTCCTATCTTCTAATAATCAGGTCCCCAGGCACCTGACATAGTTCTCGGGCATCTGAAACTGGTTTCCTCTCTACCCTAGAGAAATCTCAGTGCTCATTACCAGAAAACTACCCTCACCCTTTATGATACTAATTGGAACTTCTTATGCTCTTAAAAACCCAGTGTGTTGCTAAATGGGTAAAGGGTGCACACCTGATTAAAGCAAAACAACAGAACATCTTTAGTTAAGCCATATAGTGCCTTATTTTTAGTCAGTGTATTAGTCCTCTATATTCAAGAATGTGCAGCACAGATTTTTGTTTGTGTTAAGTTGAACACAGAGATTTGAAGCAATATTTGAATTGTGGGCTGTAGATGCAACACTGGGCCATTAGGCTAGCTTTTTTGTTCCACCATCTGCCAGATATTTGCCAGCCTGTATGCCACATTGGCATCTTCAAGTAGGAATTGTAACTGTGGGGCTGCTGTTCTTTTTTGTGGTTGATAGCAAGGATGTATTCTTTAAGCATATATGTTTTTTAAATCTGTATCTGACATTGAATTGCTAGTCTGTGATCACAAAAGGTAAAGTTGCCTTACCCAATTTCTTTGCAGAAAAATCATGCTTTTGAAATATTTCAAAGCATCCCTCTCTGTCAGGAAAAATAGATTTCACCTAGAAAGACATGTTTTGAAATAAAGGAACACAAATACTATGGCCACAGTCTTTACAACCAGAAATGTTTTGTTGTTTGAGACTATAGATGTGCAAGTGGCAGGTGCATGCAATACAGAATTTTACACACACCCTTGGTGAGAGATGCTTTCACAACCCCTTGAGCTTTGCTCTTTGAGTTTATGTAGCATCCCACACCTCAGGTGTGTTTTTATTTATTTAAAATGTTGGTAACTGGGAAAGGCACACTTAGTCAAGGCTCATTTCCAGGTCTGACCTGAGGGAATGGGGAAGGGAACAACATACACTGTAAAAAAAACATCCTACCTGTGGATTATTCTCTGTGTTATGACTGGAGTGGCAATGAGGTACTGGTCATTTTCCTGTCTGATTATCAAGATTATCCAAATACATTAACTTTTATCTGGGTCTGTCTGCTCCGATGTGGAAAAGAAAGGAATTTGATTTCGTGTGCACCTTTCATACCAACTAGAGATGCAGTGATGTTTTACTTCTCCTGTGAATTACCCGCAAAGTCACCAAATTCACCTTTGAGGATCTATACGTGACGTTGTCCTGTTAATGGACAATTCACCATTTCTAAATTTGCCTTGCTTTTTTTTTTTTAAGTGCAAACTGCACTTAAAAAAACACAAAGCAAGGAGATGTTACAAATTGCAAATCCCTGGTGTCTAGTGCCACCCCCCCTGCCAATCACCGGCCCTAATGTAAATAAATATATATATAAAATCCTTGGTGTTTAGTTGCCCCCACATCGCCGATTGCTGGCCCCAATGTAAAAACAAGAAAAAAATCAAAGAAATCCCTGGTGACTAGTGGACCTCCCACCCCCTTACCTCATCCCACACTAACCTCCCCACCCCAACCCCAAGCAGGCAACCAGCACAGCACTTCACTCTCCACCAAGGCTGACCACCTGACTGACCTGGAATGAATGAGCACACACTTGTACAAGCACATATTCAATCATTACAGGTCAGTTGGGTGGTCAGCCATGGTGGAGAGTGGCAGGCTATGCTGGTCACCCACTTGGGGTCTGGGTGTGGGGGAGCAGGGTATTGGGGCACTACCTGATGGGGTGGGGTGTCCAATAGACACCAGGGATTTCATTGGTATTTTTTTTGTTTGCATTTGGGCCGGTGATCAGCAGTGGGAAGGGGGAACCACTAGACACCAAGGATTTTATATATATTTCTTAACATTGTGCCCGGCAATCAGTGGAAGTGGGGGGCACTAGACACCATGGATTTTATATATATTTATTTACACTGGGGATGGCAATAAGTGGGGGTGGCACTAAACACAATGGATTTTATACATATTTATTTACATTGGTGCAAAGGATCTGCATGGGGGGCACTAGACACCAGGGACTTTATATATATTTATTTACATTGGGGCTGGTGATCAGTGGGAGTGGGAACACTAAACACCAGGTATTTTATATATATTTATTTACATTGGGGCCAGCAATCAGTGGGTGGGGGGGACCAGTAGACACCAAGGATTTTATATATATTTATTTACATGGGGACCAGCAAGCAGTGGGTGGGCAGGGTCCACTACTAGTAATCATAGTTGTTGCCCTGAAGCATGGAATTTTGCCTGTGAAATTCCACACTTTGTGGTCGATCTGTGCTCCGCAAATTGGTGAATTTTTCAAATTGCACTTCATGAATTGAATGTAATTCATGAAATATTTCATGGAACAAATTTTGGCAACTCCACACATCTCTAATATCGAATGTATTCCAATGGTCTTTAAAATGCAGGTGATGGAGAGGAGAGAATGCTGCTGCCTTTTTAATTGCATAGGGAGATTTAAATGGTCCCACCACTTCAGAGCACCAGCAGCAGTGAACCCAGTCATTGTGGTGCCAAGTGGGATAGTTGCTGTCCTCTCTTTTTTGCAGGAGGCTGCACTTCTCATGCCCTCCACACATCCCCCTTTCTCAGCATATTAACTCCGGGGAGGGGCAGATCTTGGGGATGGGCACAAATCTGGCATTTGGCACTGTCATAACCCGACACTGTAATGCCAGTACCCTAATGGATGGAAATGGATTTAAACAACAGAGGGATATATGAGACAAATAATACAGAGATCATATGCACATGGATATTGAAGTTATCTAGGGATAAGGTACATAGCAGATAATGTACTTTCTGAACATCTCTTAGTATGACTTTTCGGGGCAAAGATACCATAAACATTCTATCTATAATCCTGGAGATTTCTTTAAGATGTCAAGTAGAAAGTGAGCATTGCCATGAACTTTGTGGGTTAAACTGAGATATTGTATGACAGCCTTGCAGCGGTGGTAGAAATTGGTGGAGTGCACTCCCAGGAGCTTAGATTTGGATAAGGTGAGGGATGCAATTTATCCCCACTAAATTTTTAAAAGATTGGTTGACCTATTTCCACAGTGGTTGGAATGGTTTGAGGACATTATGAACACAGGATTTGCAGATAGACAGCACAAGTCTGCTCTTTATGTTATATGTGCAAGATTCTGATGGGTTTTTAATGATTTGTTGATGAGTTTTTTGGATATAGTTGAGACTCAGTATGGACTCTGAGCAGGGCTAGTGTGGAGTGCCTGAACTATGCAATGGTGAGGCAGGATGCTGCTGGGACAAAGTCAGAGAGGAAATATATCTGTTCTGGGCAAAAGAGAAAAAGGGGGACTGATAAAAAAGGTGGTACAAGAATTTGGAAGGCCATGTGCACAAATGTTTGAAGGCTGGGAAATAAAATTCAGGACCTTTAGGCCATTATGGCAGTCAGACCTGGACATTGTCATCATAACTGAGTCATGGTGCAATGAGAACCATGACTGGGATATAGCCATACCAGGCATTCCTCTGTTCAGGAAGGACAGTGAGGGTAAGAAATCGGGAGGAGTGGCACTTTATGTAAGGAGCAGCATAAAGGCTACAGAGAAACAGGGAATGCAGGGAGGAGTGGAGGCACTGTGGGTTACCTTAGAGACAGGGAATGGAACCACTATTCACATGGATGTAATCTACAAACCTCCAATATGGGGGCAGGGAGGATGGGGGAATGGATAAGATACTGGTGGACACCATCCAAAAGATTGCAAATCGGGGGAGGTGCTGCTGCTGATGGGGTACTTCTGGAAGATGGGGGAATCTGCCAGATATGGATTGGAGCATCCCAGCTGCAACTTTAACTAGGAGCAGGGATGTCCTGGACTTCCTGTGGGGGGGGTCCTCAGGCAACTAATAGGAGAGCCCATCATGAGGGAGCAATATTAGACCTTGTGCTCACCATTGGGGACAATGATGCAGATGTCACTGTAGGTGGCCACCTGGGGACCACTGATCACTGTATGGTGTGGTTCAATATAAGTTCAGTCCCAGAACTGAACCACACAAAGGCAAAGGTTCTGGACTTCAGGAGGGCCAACTTTCAAAGATGGGGGAATGCCTCAGGAGTACCCAGACATGAGGGATGACATGGGTGGAGTGGAGGTACAGTGGGTGAAATTAAAATGGGCCATTATGAAGGTAACAAACTTCTGCATCAGGCAAGTAAGCCAAAGCAAGTGGAAAAACAGATTGTTATGGTTCTCAAAAGAGGTGGCTGGGAAGGTAAGGGCAAAAAAGCTAGCATTCAGGAGGTATAAGGAGACACAGACAGAGGATTATAGGGAGGTATAGCATGAGAAGCAGAAGGAGGCAAGGAAAGCAGCCAGGAGCACAAAGGTGGAAATGGAGAAGAAAATAGCCCAGGCAGTAAAGAAAGAGGATAAGACAGTTTTCAGGTATTTAAGCGAAAGAAAAAAAAACAGGGGAGGGATTGTAAGGCTAAGGAGGGAAGGGGAGCATTGTGTGGAGATAGACCAGGAAAAAGCTGACATCCTCAACAAATATTTTTGTTCAGTGTTTACAAAGGAAGGGGAAAGTGGGGGACCACAAATAAGTGACAGGAGCATCGAAGGAATGGAGGTGGACACTAGTACATCCACAGAAGAGAGAGTCCTGAAGGAAAGCAAATCTGAAAGTGGACAAGGCGATAGAGCCAAATAGTAAACATCCAAGGATATTGAAGGAGCTCAGAGAGGTGCTGGCTGCACCTCTAACAGTCCTATTCAACCTCTTACTGGATGCGGAGAGGTCCCAGAGGACTGTAGGAGAGCAGATGTAGTCTCACTTTACAAAAGTGGTAGCAGGGAGGAAGCTGGCAATTACAGGCCAGTTGTGTTGACTTCAGTGGTGGGGAACTTAATGGAATCACTGCTGAAAACAAGGATTGTGGAATATCTTGAAATCAGTGGCTTACATGATCCAAGGCAGCATGGATTCACTGAAGGGAGGTAATGTCAAACAAATCTGATATGTTTCTTTGACTGGGTGACCAAGGAAGCAGATCAGGGTGGAACTGTGGATGTGGCCTACCTAGAATTCAGTAAGGTCTTTGACACAGTTCCACACAGAAGACCAGTAAACAAACTGGGCAGCTGGGAGTGGGTTCAAAAGTGGTAAACTGAGTAAGGAAATGTTGAGGGATAGGCATCAGAGGGTGGTGGTAAATGGAGTTCACTCTGAGGAAAGGATGGTGACCAGAAGGGTGCTACAAGGATCAGTACAGGGACCAGTCCTCTTTAATGTGTTTATTAGTGACATTGTGGAGGTGCTAGAAAGGAACGGTATGCCTTTTTACAGATGACATTAAAATCTTCACTAGGGTAGACACTCTGGGGGTAGAAAAAAATGAATAGGGATTTAAGAAAGCATGAGGAGTGGTCAAGAGTATGGCAACTAAGTTTCAATGCAAAGAAATGCAAAATCATGCACTTAGGGCATAGAAACCCAGGAGCTGAGTACACAGTAGGAGGAGCGGTACTGATGACACAAACTAGGAAAAAGACCTGGGGGTAATCACACCTGATGACCTAAAAGTGGCCAAACAGTGTGACAAGGCTATAGGGAGAGCCAGTGGGATGCTAGGGTGTATAGGGAGGGGTATCAACAGCAGAAAGAGATAGGTGATAATACTGCTGTATAAATAATTGGTGAGACCTCACCAAGAGTACTGTGTCTAGTTCTAGAGACCACATCTCTGGAAGGACATAGACAGAGGAGAGGCGGTCCAGCACAGGGCAACTAAAATGGCACAGGGTCTATGCCAGAGACCCTTTTAAGAGTGGCGGATGCCTGGAACAGCCTTCAAGCAGAGGTGGTGGGGCCAAAAATCATAGCAGAATTCAAGAATGCACGGGATAGACATAAGGGAACCTTTGTCATTAGGGAAGGGAGGGCTAAGTCGGAGATCAAGTAGGGACCAAGTGTTACAGTTGGTAGGAAAAATGGGCAGACTAAGTGGGCCAAGTGGTCCTTATTTGCCAACAAATTCTATATTTCTATGTTTCTCGGATGATTAGGAGTCTGAAAAGAGACAAAAAGAAATTCAGTGCACATGAAACTGCAAATGTTACCAAATGTATTTACTCCACAGATGAATGCAAAGCCAAGTTGCCCTGGTGCTATGAGTCTCACTGCCTCTTCATCAAAAGGGCAAGGCCACACACTCCTGGCAAATAGACTATAAGCCTTGAAGCAATGAAACAATTTAGCTTTGTGTTCACCCATGGAGTAAATACATTGGTTACTTTTGCTGTCTTGGTGTGTGCTGAAGTCCTTTTTGTCTGTTTACATTTATGCATTTCTTGAGCTGCACACCTTACTTCCTTAAGTGTACTGCAGTTGGTTATGATTAGGAGTCTGCCCAGTCATGCACAGGGTCTTTGAGTCAGAGCATGGAGCTGTGTTCATGAGGAAGCCATCAAAACATTATAATCCACTAAGTCAATTGCCAATGAGAAATCAAGGAGAATAACCATTGAGTATTCCCCTCTACCTCATGCTAGGAGAAGGTCATTACACACCCTGATGGGTGCAGCCTCTGTGCTATGCCAGCTGCAGTCCCACATCTTGATCTCCATCCATAACATGTACAGCGCAGTTAACTGCAAACCTGGCATGGCTTATAAGGCTAAGCATATCCTCACTCTTGTGGTGTGTCTTGCCCTTGTCAGAGGAGTGGTTCTACCTAGCCTTAACTATGGTGTTGTTTTCTACATTCACACTACAGTCATCTTTGCTTCAATGGGATGTAGCCCATAATAATAACTGTAGGGATGCCTTATCTGTTGCTCACCTCATGCACTATTGCAATCTATGGTAAACTGGGGTGGCTGTACAAAGCAAACACTATATTCGCCTTGGGTGTTTTGTTCATGAAGTAATTAGAACTGCTCCTCCCCCCCCACAAACTGGCTGAACAGTTAAAGGGGGTTAACTCAAGCTACCCCTTTAGGTCCACTGGTATGCTGCTGCTGGCCACACCAAAATCCTACTGCCCCAGGACACAAGCCTTAGCTGTCTGTGCACCCAGCCTCTGGAGCTCCCTTCCACTGCATGTTTGTTGTGCCTCTTCCCACACACTATTCAGGAGGTTCTTTTGAGAACACCTGAAGGCTGTCTCTGCCTGCACTTGCACTTAATTCAGGTGAATGTACCTCTCCCTGCTTCTTTTCTGTTGGGTCCACTTTACCTTCTAATGTGCTCACTCTGCTTAGGGATAAAACGTTACCTGATTGATACTGTAACCAACGCCTCATCCCCTCCTTGAGTCTTTCCTCATACGGCTTTTGATAGAGGCCCTGCATATTTTTGGTGCCTTCTTCTGTACTGCCTCTACACTATCTATGTCATTCGGGAGATAGGGCATCCAGAACGAGAAACAGTACTCGAGGTGAGACCTCACCATCGATCTATACAGGGGTAAGATTACCTTCATCTTTCTGTTGGTGATACCCCTCTAAAATGCACCCAAGCATCCTGCTAGCTTTCCTCACTGCCTTAGCACACTACTTTTCTACCCTAAGCTCATCACAAATGATTACCCCCAGGTTATTTTCCTGTTTTTTTTTAATTCAATATACTTAATTGAATTTGAAGAAATGGCAAAAACAGAATACATAACAAGACTATTAACAACAAAGAACAAAAAAATAGTAATATCTAAAGCAATGAAACATAAAAAAAAACACCAATCACCTAAAAAGTTTCAGCCACCCCTGAGTGCTGCACCTGAATAACCATAGGAGTGTACAAAAGACACAATATGTAGTAATCAATACAAAATAACTATAACCTATAAGGGAAAAGTGAAAATTGGGGGTCTTGTAAAGAAAAAATCTAAAGATTAGTGTATACTCTGAAAGTAAACATTAAAAAAAGTATTAAAACGTTAACCATGCATATGAGTCACCATTTCTCCAGAAAAGATTGAGATCTATGTCTAACATTAACTATATGCAGTTCAGTATTTAAGGTTCTAAGGAGTTCTGCACACCACTCCGACGAAGATGGTGTTGTATCAGAAAGCCAATGGTGAAGAAGTATTGCCATAACTGCAGCAGAAATGAGGGCAATATAGCCCTCCTGATATCCTGGTGATAGCCCCTTAAACCCGTAAACCACCTTAAATCTTCCAACTCTGTAGCTACTGCCCCCTTTCTCCCCTGAGCACCAACAACATGTATGTCTCTCATGATGAATCACACGGCCTACCTGACATGTTCACCCTACTCTGCCTGCTCCAGAAATCTGACAGGACACGAGTGTCTACCTAGACTAGATTAAAGGCAGTCTGCCAGTTTTTCATATTGTCCTTGTCTAGTTGTGCAATTGTTAACTAATCTATGCTGACACTTAATCTGTTTCCTTCTAATCCCTGGCTATTTTCTCTGTCTAATGTCACCCGCATGCCTGTATATACCATGTATAGATGACTGTTCTCACTGTCCTAAAATGTTGTTTGACTGTGTACTGAAACAAAATTTGTGTCCACTGTGATTTCCCTGTATTGCAACCTTGTGGCCCAGGTCATGACTGAAAACGATCCACTGAATCAGTGCACTTATCTGGTTACCAAAACATAAATAAAAATAAATAAATAAAAATTCCCCAAAACACAAATTTCTGGAGTAAATGCTTCTGCCAGTTCAAACAATGGCTCTAATCATAGTTTAATAGATGTCCAGAATGGTATGACCTTTCCAAAATGTCCATAACTAGTGGTGGGAGAAGTGGCCTCAATTCACTCCGTGAAGTGATTCGCGGAGCCAAGGAGGATTCGCGAAGTACTCTGCAAGTGAAGTGGGGTAATTCACGTTGCAATGGGTACCGTAAAGTCCATTGAAAACAATGATTTTGCATTACTCCACCTTCCCAGACCACTACCCCACCAGTCTTAAAGGTGAAGTGCATTGAAAACAATGTACTTTGCCTCACTCCACCTTGTTTTTAAGCTCTGAAGGTGAATTTTGCAGTGATTCATGGGATTTAAGGTCACATGGGCTCTATATTGATCTGCACAGCCTCAGCTCGGGGTAGTGTGTGTAGGAAGCTATAGGAGACAGTGTGTTCTGAGAGCTTTCTGTGATTCAAACCTTCTAAAAGCTGTTAAAAAAGCCTTTTTGAGTACATTTTTTTTTGCTCAAACTTTAGTTTATTGATTGTAGGAAACCCTTCTGTGCTCATATTATCTAGCATTTTTGTTCGTGTGTGGATTTTGAATGTTAATGTACAACATTGAGTGTGTGTAGTAAGAGACAGTGAAAGTGTGCTTTGGGGGAGGGGTCTATCTGTGGTGTAGGTAGATTTAAGTTGGAGAAATAGGGAGTTCTTTGTTTCTTGGTTATATTGTTTTTATGTAACTGACTGTGTTAATGTACACACAGTAATGTTGTCAGTAACTATTGAAATTTTTTTTCTGATTGAGTGTTGTGTGGATCTAGTGCAGCAGTTCATAATTTCAGGTTGTTTACAATACGTGGAATATTACTGAATTTTTCAATTTGCTATGCATTACTTGTAGACAAATTGTGTGTGTGTGTGTGTGTGTGTGTGTGTGTGTGTGCATGACATCAAATAATGTACCTTTTATTGTGCCACAGTGAATTGCAGGCACAGCAGTGAACCTGCTATCCACTGCGGCTGCGTGATTTTGTACTTCCATTGTGGTATATTTTCTTTGTTTTGCTGCTTGCACTGTCATAAAAATCTGTAGTCAGTGTGTCCCCCCACCACCACTGGCAAAAGGAATTATTTTTCAGATTGGATTGTTTGTGACTTCAGTACCACTGGTTAGTTAAGGTGTTGTTTTCACTTGTGAATTTGCATCTGTACCTGTTGCTGAAGCTACAGTTGTTTATTTGACTTCAAATCCAGTGTCCCCCCACCCAGAGTGAAGGTTCCAAAATCTAAATTTGTTTAGAATATTGTTGCTGATCCTCCAAAATGCCTGCAAAGAGACGTGCAAGCAAAGCTGGTTCTCACCATGGCACTGCTGACAGTGGTAAGGTTGCCTCTGTGCATGGTAGTACATAGATGCAGAAGTGCATTGCTGATGTGAGGAAAGGTATTTCTCCTGCAATGATTTTTACAGCCCAATCGGTATCTTCACACATAGTTGGAGGAGATTATGTTGTCTCAGCAGGTGGTGTTAGTGCAGTTGCTGGTGGTGGTACTAGTATTGCTGCCTCAAGTTCCACTTCTGACCAGTGTACCATGTCCAAAAATATAGTGGAATGTGAAGCAGTGCAAGTGAGTGGCAATGTAGATGGTGTCATACTTCCCAGTAGCATCCCAGTAACTGACCTGAGGATTCTGATAATCAAGTCAACGACAGCATACAATGTGACATTTCTTCCACCGTGGTTCAGGTTGCACATTTTCCATGAAGTGATTCACAGTGTGGTGAAAAAAATGTCAGGTGATGGTTGTGTTGATAATGATAATTAATCTGATGATGATGATGAATCCGATGATGATGATGATGTTGTTGCGGTTGCAACATGCAGTCCGCATGCCAGCATCCAAGCAGAAGATGTGGATGTGGGTGACGTTGATGAATATGATGATGATGATGTAAGTGACCCAGTTGGGGACTGGAAAAAAGAAATTCAAGGTGGCTGTGTCTGGGTATGTTTGCATTAATCTCTCCCCCCCCCCGTAAAAACTTGTGATTTACCAGTTTCACTTGATGGTGAGGTTGATGATGATGATGACCCAGTAATAATGATAGGTAGTCATGGTGGTCAGTTGCAGTCCAAGTGTGTTCTGCCCAAAAAGTCACGTAGCACACACCCCACTTCATGGCTTAAAAGAACGGAGTCCAATAAATTACATCAGGGACATATTAAATGTAGAGCATCACAATCCCTTGTTTGGGATTTTTTTGTGCAAGATGCACATTTTTTTTATTTATTTAGTTTTTGTTGACCGGGTAAGTGCAATCCTGCCTATTTTCAGGCACGACCTGGAGGAGGGGGATACAGATGGATGCCAACTGACCTTGAACCAGATTAAGCTGTTCATGGTATTTTTAGTGAATGAGGGAAATTTGGCCAGGACACCAGGGAAATTCCCCTACTGCATGGTGGCGGTAGGGGGACCTGTTGACTGTTCAGGCATTTCAGCAGTTGGAGTGCAGTTCGACATGATGATAGATGTCTTACCTGCTGAGGGCAGGAGAGTTGCTACTGTACAGCTGGTGGAGGCAGAGAAAAGTATGGAGAGCGTTTTCATTGGAGCACTGCGGGAGCCTCCAGGAGACGTGTGCTGTGCGTACCACACAACGAGAGAGTTGGTGGCCAAAGATTTGACAAAGAGCAGGACTGAAGAGTTTTTTTCAGACCAATCTGGGGTAGCTGATGGATCTGAGACAGTGCAGGCACATGAGATGCGCACCGAACAACCGCTTGCAGTGGCGGCGGTTTCGCTTACACCAGAGGCTACTGTGCTGCCTTCTGAATCGGGGGAGGAGCAAGCTGCAACATGGAAGTTACCAGCAGCATTAGGCACCTTTCCAGCAAGAGACTGGAGCAAAGAAACTGCCCTGCTGGATGTAGGCTGGTTGAGGCAGGATGGCAGATGGATTCCTGATTCTGAGTGGATTTCTTTCTCGACAGGGGACAAGGCTGTTAACGAGTCTTCAGTGAGGGTACAGCCCTTGGAGCCACATGTTGTGGCAGCTGATGCTCTGGTTGGTGAGCCTTTACAAACTTTTTTTACAGAGGTAGATTTGGGGGCTTCTACTGGGACACCGAATGTTTCCCTCTTCTTCTCCTAGAAGAGAGCAATTTAACACAGGTCCCCACTTTTCAGACCTCTTTAGGAACAATCGCCTGGAGCAGGCCCCCAGATGGAATGCTGTCCATCTCAGGTATGGGAAGGGGGTCTTCAGGAGCAGCCTGAACAATTCTTTGTGGCCCTGCAGGCTACTTAAAGGTTCTATGAATTTTCAGGCCTCAGACATTTATGCCCTGATTAACACTCGGGGGGGAAGAAACTTCTGATGTTAGTTTCAAATCGTTTGAGGGCCTAGACAAATTCTGACAGAAGTATTGATTCACTGAAAGCTACTCCCTTATGGACTCCATTCTGGGCTATCCCCATCACAAAACCACTGTATAAAACTGTGCATGTCATGTTCCAGAATGAAGGGGTAAATGTGGGGACATTATATATTGGTTGGAGAGTAAATGCACTGTATTGGGGCCTCCTGAGCCAGTTATTGATAGGGAGGTTATTTGCACAGGCAGTTGGAAGTTCAAGGTAAAACTGCGTATTGTGGGGGATTTGGTTCAGCATGTTCCAAATAGTTTCTTCATAGGGAGGGATCGAGGTGTCTGCTTTTACCCAGGCCAACCAAAGGCATGTTATAAATGTGGGAGCCCACGCCATCTCAGTAGTGTTTGTGATAAAATCAAATGTGCTTTGTGTGGAGAACTAGATCATGATAGTGGTACTTGCCGAAATGTTTTTTGCTGCAATCTTTGTGATACCCAGGGGCATGCTTACCACCAATGTCCATATGCGGGCCAAAATAATTCAGGGGGGCCTAGATAAGGAGACCTTGATCTTGGATGCTCAGGACCAGTTTAGGCCATACACTGAGGAGATGGCCCCCCCCCCGACCCTAATCCCCCTGGTCCAGATCCTCCAGCTTCAACTCCTCCCGAGGGAGTGGTATCTGGCCCCTCTAGTACGCTCTCCAATGTTGCACAGCCAACAGAGGGTCTGAGGCTCACAGCTCCCATCATGCCCATTCTAGCCCCCCCTCCAGTTCCTGAGTTTCAGGCACCTCACCCGAGACGTGTGACTAGGTCTTATGCTAAAAAGTTGTAGTACCACCTATTACTCCCACGCATAACACTTTTCAGGTTCTGAAAGATGCAGATGGAGACTCTGAATATGATCTATCAGTTGCTTCTGGGGTTTTGTCTGGTATGCAGTGTGATAATGAAGGAGGTTCTGAATTGCTGGAGTCCAAGAAGAAGTCAGGAAGGAAGCATAAAATGGATAAGTCTTAGTCCTGCTCTCTGGCTTCTTTAACGGTGGTTTCCTTGAATTCTTGTAGTATCAAGAATTCTAAAAAGCATCTCTATCTTTTACATTTTTGTAAATCCTTATCTGCAGATATCATTTTACTGCAGGAGACACATCTCTCTACCCTTACAGAAATAAATTATACTAGGAAATTGTGGCATTCTGGACCTTCTTTTTGGTCCTTTGGTCCTGATGCAGCAGACGGGGTGGGATATTATTCTGCCATCCCTTTGTTCAGGTAACTGGTTTGGTAGACATAACTCCTGGGTGGGTATTGCTCCTGGACTGTGTCTGTTGAGGTTTTTTCCTTCATATGATCAACATTTATGCACCCCAGGTTAAATCAGCCAGGACTGCTTTATTTGAGGAAATTCAGCAGTACCTTTTTACCCATAGACACATCATTTGGGGGGCGATTTCAACTGTGGTCTGGATGTAAGATTTAAAGATCATGTAAGGTATATTGTGATTCCCATGCTTTGTTTAAACTAATTCAGACAGCCTCCTTGACGGATGCTTATAGAGCACTTTATTCCAATTCAGGGTCCACTTATAAACGTGGCAGTTTTGCTACATGGATTGATTTTGTTTTTACTTCCAGATATTTACTACCTTCTGCTTTTTTTTTGACCCCTTGTGAATTTTCGGACCATTTATTATTGACGGCAAGATTTTCACTGACTATAATTCCACCGTCTTTTCCTGCTTTGCCGGCTTGTTAGAAAATGAATCCAGTTGTTTTAACTACCGAGCGGTTTCAGTTATGTTTATCTCAGGCATTGGACAGGAGGCGTTCTGTAGCTGGGATGTACGATTCTTGGGGTGATTGGTGGATGGATACTAAACTGGAGTTTAGAATGACCTCCAAGGCTTATCATTATAGTACTCAGTCAGCAGATTATCTTGCGTATTTAAAACAAAGAGCACAGTTTTATAAATTAATGTCACTTCCCTCGGTTTCCAATGTTCGGATACAAGATCAACTAGCTGTGCTACAACAAAGCATAAGAAATTATCATTATGGGAAGGTTTGTAAAATTCATGATGAGTTGTCTTATGGGCTTAAATCTTTGCCAAGTTAGGACCCTTTTTCGGTTTGCAAGCAAGCCTTGGAAAC
Organism: Neoceratodus forsteri; assembly: GCA_016271365.2. Taxonomy (NCBI): domain Eukaryota; kingdom Metazoa; phylum Chordata; order Ceratodontiformes; family Ceratodontidae; genus Neoceratodus; species Neoceratodus forsteri. The sequence goes on from CM057453.1 coordinate 86,512,923, forward strand.
AAAACTTATGGATGGCCTCTATGATCATAGGGGGGTACTGCACACAGCAGATATTGACATGCTACACATAGTCTGGGTTTTTTTGCAAACTCAACATGGTAGGGCTTTCCAGCCCACTACTAAATGGGAGGATTTGTTTTCTTTTCAGCCGCCTAATATTTCTTCCTCTGATTCCCTTTTTTTAGTTAGGGCCATTTCCTTGGACGAGGTTAGGTCAGAAGTTGCTCACTTAAAGTCTGGGATCTCATCTGGCCCAGATGGTTTAATTAATGAATTATACAAATTCATGATAGATGATATCAGTGGCATCCTGACTTCTGTTTTTAATGAGATTCTAGAATCTTCATGGCTGCCATGTGGATTCTCGGATGCCTTAACTGTTTTCTTATTTAAAAAAGGGATGAAACGCCGAATTGAAAATTGGACACTGATCTGTTTATTGAATACAGATTATAAGATTTTTTCAGCTATTTTATACCATCGGCTCCAACCTGTTGCTTCTTCCTTAGTACATCCCATCCAAACATGTTCAATTCTGGGTAGACATATCCATCAAAATTTGGCCTTACTAAGGAATGTGTGTGAGCTTAGCCGGTTGGGGAAACTTTCCGGTTATTTACTTTCCTTGGACCAGGCCCAAGCTTTTGATGAGGTGGCACATGGGTTTTTATTTGATGTTCTATGGCGGTATGGTTTTTTCAATAAACTAAGAACCTGGGAGGCACTTTTATATGGTAAAGCCCAACATTTTCCCCTTGTGAATAGATTATTGGGGGAGGGTATTGATTTTTTGTAGGGGTTTGCGCCAGGGCTGTCCACTTAGTCCTTTATTATATCCTTTTGTTTTGGACCCTTTGGGTGAGGAACTCCTTCATCATGCTCACATTCAGGGATTATCTCCATCTCCATCTCCAGAGGTTCCGCCACAGATCTTGGCAGTCTATGCAGATGACATGTGTTTCCTGCTTTGCAATACAGCTGAAGGCCTTGATGCATTGCATGTTGTGGCACAGTTTGGTCTGCTTTCAGGAATGTCAGTGAATTATGAAAAAAGTGCTGGTATTTTTTTGGGGGAGGGGGTTTTTGATCCCGTGATTGGGTGGATGACCATCTCTATATTACCCATTAAGATTTTAGGTTGTTTTTTGGGAAGGGAGATTTGAATGATCTTAATTGGCAACCTCGTATTGTTATGGGTGAAACGAAGGTACAATTATGGAAAACCTGGTCTTTTCTAAACAAAAACATGTGTTAATAATCAAAACATTTTTACTCCCTCTGTTTATTTACTTGAGTTCAGTTTTTCCTTTTCCTAGGCACCATGAAACCCATTTATATAGTATTTTTTTTTCAAATGTTGTGGGAAGCCAATTGAACCCAGTTAAGTGGGATTTCACATATCTTCCAATTAAGGCGGGTGGTCTTGACATGATTAATCCAGTTTTTTTTTTCTTTATTAAAGCTACATTTAAAGAGGTGTCATTGTATCACTCTCATCCTTGGGATGCCTGGACTCTGCTTTCGCTTCAAGATTTTCTGCTACGGTGGTCTACTGAAGCGCATATCGTGAAATCTAATTATCAAGTGCCTTCCTTTCCACCTGTAGTGGCTGCTAAACTTCATATGTGGAGTGTGGCTAAAAGCGAGGTTTATCAGCTTTCCCAGAAGGGTCTATATCAGAGTATAATGTCTATGAATTTTTTAGTTCGGGTTGATTTTCCCAGGTGTTTCCCCACGAAAATACATTTAGACCTAAAAGTTCTAGGAATAGCTTGGCAGAAGACACCAGGAGAAAGGACTGCTGTGTGACTGGACTTCTCTGCTGGGACTATATTGCCCTCCTTCTCTACACCCCCCCCCACCCAAAGCTAGTTCTAGTTTTATAGGCACAGGATTTGACTGACAACAGGAATTTCCTGTTTAGGGGCAGGAAGTGAGTGAACACAGAACCACCAAGGACCCACCATCCTAGAATGGCAAGAGTAGCCTCCGGCCCCTCTAGCTGCTGGAGGTCTGCCTCTGAGCAAGTAAGTGGTCTACTGTGAAATATAGGATATTCTTGTCTCAGAACAGGACAATCAGGGTTTAAAGGGCACACAGGCAGAAAGTAAGGAGAGAGAGAAAAACAGAGGAAAGAGTAAGGATTGCAAACAGTTAAGGGCCAGAAATAAGACATGATTGGGTGGTGCAGTGCAGTGGCTGTGGGCAGCAGTCTTCAGGAGATGTTCTGGAGGATGCAGTGTTGTCCCATCTGCAGGCACCTCTCTGGGCTGAGGAGGAGGTTGCTCATCTCCAGGCTGAGTTGGCCAGGATTTGTGGGACCTCCTCTTCCATCCAGGGACCACCAGTGCCACTGCTGTTGCCTCAGAGGTTGCCAAGAAAGAGGAGCAGTTGGTCCACAGTGGGCTCAGGGAGGGTGAGGGTGGTGGAACAGAGGTGCATCCCTCCAGTTGTACCTCTCCACAATTCCTATGCCATTCTGGCAAAGTGTGGTTCCTCTATGGAGGCACCCACAGTGGAGACCAAGGAGGATGCTGGAACCTCCACAAAGGAGACCCAAACAAGGGTGGCAGGGGACCCTGCAGGGGAAGGAAACAACTCCTGGTGGGGGACTCCATTGTTAGGAAGGTAGAACTGGGGGAGGAAGGGGAGAGGGAGGTAAGGTGCCTGCCTGGCGCCATGGCTTGCAGGGACAGGAAGCGAATTCTCAGGATTGCCGGAGCAGCTGCACAGGGGAGGGAGCTGGATGTCATTGTCCACCTAGGGACAAATGACCTGGCTAAGAAAGGGATTAGACAAGTGCAGGAAGAGTTTGTGGAATTGGGAAGGGGCCTTGGTCAAGTAGCATGCACGGTAACCTTCTTGGAGGTGCTACCCATCTATGGCATAGGAGAGGCTAGGGCATTCTACCATGGGATTCAATCAGTGGTTGAAAAACTGGTGTGGAGCTCAAATTTGGCTTCATTGGGGACTGGGGTCCCTGGAGTCATACAAGCCTATACGGCATGATGGGCTGCATCTGTCTGGGAGGGAACCAGGATCCAGGTGATAGGTTTAAATGCTTCATTGGCAAGCTTTTAAACTAGCCAAGGGGTGGCAATGGAGGAGCAGGAAAATCCTAGCCCCCAAATAATCACGGTAGTAAGTGCGGCAAACACCAACATAGAGGTGTCGACAGGGAGAAGGGCAGGGAAATGGAGAAAGTGACAAAGGCAAGAAGGACAGGGATGGGGCAAAGGGAGTAAGGCCATCAGGAAATGGAGGGTAATAGTACCAATGCCCATAGTCTGGGCAACAAGCTCCCTGAGCTGATGGCCTTAATGGAAGAAGGATGCCTGGATATCGTGGCAGTCACAGAAACATGGTACACAGAGAGATCATGACTGGGATGTTAACATACCGGTACATAACCTACAGGAGAGACAGGCAGGGAGAAGGGGAGGAGTAGCTCTCTATAAAGGAAGGGATAAAAGCAACTGAACAAAAGAGTAAACAGGGAGGAGAGGCACTGTGGGTCACCTTGGAGACTGGAAAGGGCACCACAATCCACAAAGGGTTGGTACAGACCCCCATGTCAGGGGAAGGAATGGACAAGGATATGATAGAAGGCATTCTTAGAATGGCAGAGAAAGGGGAGATACTGTTGATGGGAGACCTGAATATGCCAGATGTTAACTGGAGCACATTTGCTGCAGCCACATCCAAGAGCAGGGCCATTCTTGATGCCCTACAGGTGGCAGGCATTAGACAGCTAGTTTCAGAACCCACTCATGAGGGAGCAATCTTAGACCTCGTACTCTCAAATGGGGGCAGTGAGAGGATCTCAGATCTAGAAGTGGGTTGCCATCTGGGGACAAGTGACCATCAAACAGTGTGGTTCACGTTAAGCTCAGCTACAGAGTCAAGCCATACAAAAGTGAGGGTACTGGACTTTAGGAGGGCTGACTTTGGCAAGATGGGAGAGTGCCTCAGAAAAGCACTAGCAAACAGGCTAGAAGGAGGTGTGGAGCAACAATGGAGAATTATCAAAACTGCCATCTCAGAGGCAACAAGCCTTTGTGTGAAGCAAATAAACAAATCAAAATGAAAGAAAAAGCCACTATGGTTCTCAAAAGAGGTGGCTGTGAAAGTCAGGAAGAAAAAGATAGCATTCTGGAAGTATAAGGAAACACAGAAGGAGCAGGACAGAGAGCTGTACCAGTTAAGGCAGAAGGAAGCAGGGAGGGAAGTCAGAATAGCAAAGGCCCAAACTGAGAAAAGATAGCCAACTCAGTTAAGAAGGGGGATAAAACCTTTTATAGGTACATCAGCGAGCGTAGAAAGACAAAGGGAGGGATAGTGAGGCTAAATAGAATGAATGGTGGGTGGGCAGAGGGGGACAGTGAAAAAGCAGGAATACTGAACGAATATTTCTGCTCAGTATTCACAAAAGAGGAGGGGGAAGTGCCTAATCCAATTAACAGAAGCTCTCTTGATAGGGGGGTCGATCCCAGTCCTTTCACAGAAGAAAGGGTTCTGCAAGAACTCCTAAAACTGAAGGTGGACAAAGCAATGGGTCCTGATGGAATTCACCCCAGAATTCTAAAAGAATTTAGGAGGAACTAGTGAAACCACTGGCTACTCTTTTTAATAAATCATTGGAGGATGGTGTGGTACCCGAGGACTGGAGGAAGTCGGATGTGATTCCCCTTCACAAAAGTGGGTCCAAGACAGAGGCAGGAAACTACAGACCTGTCAGTCTGACCTCTGTGGTAGGGAAAGTGATGGAGTCACTTCTGAAGGAAAGAATAGTTGAGTACCTAGAGGCCAGTGGAGCACAGGACCCAAGGCAGCATGGGTTCACAGCGGGAAGGTCATGTCAGACAAATCTAATAGATTTCTTTGACTGGGTGACCAAGTAGTAGACCAGGGAGGGGCTGTGGACATGGCCTACCTAGACTTTAGCAAGGCATTTGACACAGTCCCACACAAAAGATTAATAGTCAAATTAACCAGCCTGGGAGTGGGACCCAGGGTGGTAGCCTGGGTAAAACATTGGCTGGACAACAGGACACAGAAGGTAATTGTAAATGGAGTCCACTCTGAAGAAAGGGGTTACTAGTGGGGTACCACAGGGTTCAGTATTGGTCCAGTCCTTTTAATGTCTTCATCAGTGACATTGCAGAGGAACTGAAGGAAAAGTATGCCTTTTGCAGATGACACAAAGATCTGCAACAGGGTTGATACAAGGAGGCGTGGAAAGGATGAAAAGGGACTTGGCAAGGTTGGAGGAATGGTCAGAAGTATGGCAGCTAGGATTCAATGCAAAGAAGTGCAAAATAATGCACCTGGGAAACAAGAACCCAGGGGAAGAATACACAATGGGTGGGGAGGTAGTAACAACAACAAAAAAGGAAAGGGACCTGGGGGTAATCATATCAGATGACCTTAAGGTTAGCAAGCAATGTGAGAAGGCAGTAGGGAGGGCTGGGGGTATACTGGGATGTATAGGGAGAGGCATCACCAGCAGAAAACAGGAAGTTGTTATCCCTCTGTACAGACAGTTGGTGAGACCCCATCTGGAGTACTGTGTCCAGTTCTGGAGACCCCATCTCCGCAAGGACATAGACAGGATAGAGGCAGTCCAGAGGAGGGCAACTAAAATGGTGCAGGGTCTGCAAGAGAAGCCATATGAGGAGGGACTAAAGGAGCTTAATATGTATACCCTTGAGGAAAGAAGGGAGAGGGGGGACATGATAGAAACTTTTAAGTACCTCAGTGGAATCAACAAAGTCCAAGAGGGTAGCATCTTTCAGAAAAAGAGACTTGCAAGAACAAGGGACACAATTTAAAGATAGAAGGAGGGGTTCAGGGCATTGTGAGAGTATTATTTCACAGAGAGGGTAGTGGATGCATGGAACAGCCTTCCTGAGGAGGTTGTGGGGTCTAAAACTGTGGGAGAATTCAAGAATGCATGGGACAGACATAAGGTAATTCTTGTGGGGGGTAGGAAGAAATAGGCTGTTGGTTAACTAGGATCTGCGGCCTATCCTGTAGGTAGGGAAATGGGCAGACTAGATGGGCCTAGCGTCCTTATCTGCCTTCAAAGTCTATGTTTCTATGATGGACGGGAGGATTCCTGGTTGGATGTGGGATGTAACTTGGTTAAGCTGTCATGGGAGGTTAGGGGTTAAGGGGAATTTGCAGAACGAAACTGTATTCGTTTTGAATGTGTGGGCATAGAAGAAACTCTGATTCATTTTTTTCATACTTGCTCGTATACTGTACGGTTTTGGTCCACTTTGTCTGTTAAGTGGGGGATGGCATGTCAGGTTACCTATGAATGCTTGGTTTTGGGGGACTATTCAGGTTATTTTTCCCGTTTTCATCCCAGTACTCTTAATGTGATATTTGCTTGCATCAAGTTCTATCTCTGGCAGGTGAGATGTTCTTTTTCCATTCAGCATACTTATACTTTACCTACGGTAGTGATAAGCCAAATTGAATCAGCTTTACGGACACAAAAGGACTTTGAATCCCGTCATTTTTCGGTTTCTTTATTTCACGAATACTGGAAGCATGTATACTGGATTTAATATGGTCTGTTTCTTATTTTGTAATTTTTTGTTTATTCTTGTTTGATATTTCTACAGTGACATTTATGTTTTCATTTTACAATTTTTTCTGTTTAATATGAGCACCCTGTATTGATGTTTTTTGGTTTCTGCAATAAACAATTCCCCTACTCTTTTTGATAAGTGCCATGGGATCTTTAACATCCACCTGAACTACCACCAATCCAGGCAGATGGAACCTCGGTTTAACGTCTCATCAAATGATGAGTCAGTTGCAATCTGCCAGGTTTGCCATGTGCGTGTGAGTTGATGTAAAAAGGGGAGCCATCTGGGCACAGGAGGACAGCATACGCACCTTAAGAATAGGCACATGGCACTGTGGACCCAGCACATGATGGCAGCTAATACCACAGTGGGGCGTTCACCCTCATCAACAACCATAATGAACATGTTATCCCCTTCCATGACTGTTAAATCCAGTAGGAAATTAAATGTCTGCAGTAGTGAGGAAATAAGAGCAGAGGAGTACTACAGGCATGATGAGGTGGAAGAGCATAATGATTTTGAAATATTGTCCAGTGGTGGTGAGAGTAGCAGTTTTGTTGGTGGTGGTGGTGGGGAATGCAGTATGTCTACTGCAAGTGGTACATCAACCCCAGTTGGTAAATGTGGCAAAATAACTGAATTTGTGGGTTTGTTATCATCACCTGTGTAACCGTCTTCATCAAACATTCACACTCCACCACCTGCCATTCGCAGAGCAGAACCATTTTTCAACACACCCTGTGTAAAACGTTTAAGTCAGACCACATTACAGAGTGTTTTTGTGCATAAGCTGAAGTACCCACCCAATCATACAGTGTCATGTGAACTTAATGCTGCTGTAATTGAAATACTGGCAATTGATCTTTTGCCCTTTTCCTTTATGGAGAATTCTGGGTTCTGGCAGTTTGCTGCACATGGCTGTCCAAAATGGAAAGTCCCCTCCAGGACATACTTTATGACCAGTGCTGTCCCTGAGTTGTACCATACTGTGTCCGACTCAGTAAGATATGCCCTTCAACATTCCTCCTCTCCATTCATCCATTGAAGTATGAATATGTGGACAAATGGGAAAACAGCGGGGAGTTCATAATTGTGTATAACTGCACACTGGGCACAGGTGCCAGGGGTTGATTGTACTGTTGTTAGTGTGAATAATCAGTGTAGTAAGGTGGAGTGTCGTGGTAGCAATCTTCCAGGAATTCGACAGCACGCAATGATTGCTATGTGCAATGTGACCTGTTCACATACTGGTGAAAACATGTTGGATGTGGTACTGACTGAAACTGACAAGTGGCTGAACCCCCTGTCCCTGAGAGCTGGGTTCATAGCAAGTGACTATGGGTCAAATGTTGTGAAATGCATCACAAATGGTGGCTTTTTTCGTGTTCCATGCATGGCCCATTGTTTAAATCTTGTGGTGCAGATGTTTCTACAGCACCCTGATGTAAAGGAAATGCTGACAGTTGCATGCCATATCTGTTTTCACTTTTCACAATCTTCAAAGGCCTGTGACCAGCTTCGGCAGTTGCAGATGTGAAACAGCCTCCCTCAGCAGTGCTTGAAGCTGGAAGTTGTCACCTGGTGGAATTCCTTTTTATACATGGCAAAGAAGTTGTATGAACCACACAAAGCCATCTCAGAATATATTGTGACGCACACTAGCCATGACAGTTCCAGGGCCTCAATGTCTATGACAACTGAACAGTGGTGCCTCATGGACTCTGTAATAACAATTTTGCGGCCTTTTGAACATGCCATACAGTCAGTGAGTGGTGAGTCTGCCTCCATTCGCCAATCAATTCCACTGTTGCGGGTGCTGAGGCAGACATTGGTGAATGTACAGCATTGCCTTGAAGTTGCCAGAGACAGTGATAGCAGTATGTTGCTGAAACACATGCTGACAGTATTCGACCAGAATTGTCACATTTTAAGCATTCAGTGTAGTTGCAACTTTGCCACAGCAACAATGCTGGATCCACGATAGAAATGTAGAATTGCCTCAGTACTGGAGGGAGAGCCTGAACAGGTAAAAAATGTTAGTGGGCAACTGGTGTGCTTGGTTCATGGGGCACAGAATTCACATGCCAAGGTCAGCAAACCTCAGCAGCATAGTGAGGCTAAAGGTGCACCTGGAAGAGTATCAAGCATATCCTGTAAGGGGAAGGGGACTGCAGTTCCAGGTGGTCTGTCATCCAAAGCAGTTGGCGTCAACCCACTTTGGGAGGCTTTGTCCCAAGTTGGGATTTGTGAAATAAATGATTCCGGAGAAGAGGTTGATGCATCAACCAGTGGACTTAGTGCGGCACAGAGAATGGTTGAGTCATATTTGTCTGAAAACAGGCATCTGTCAATAACTGATGATCCTCTTTTGTACTGGAGCGGAAAGGTCAGTGAATGGCCAGAGCCGATAGAAGTGGCACTGAAGTACCTCACATGCCCACCCTACAGTGTAAGTGTTGAGAGGGTATTCAGCTCAGCAGGTGCAATAGTTAGGGATCACCAGACAAACCTCTCCCCTGCAAAAGTTAGTTTGCTAACATTTACAAAAATGAATGAGAGGCACATACCAGCACAGACTGCCACCTCAGTATTCATACCCCGGCCTAGTCATGGTGGTTTTGATGATGTAGAAATGGATCATCCTGGTGGCACTGGCAGTGGCAGCATGAAATGGCCTACCACTGATGTAGATGATGACACAATGGAGAAAGAATTTCCCACTGGTCAGACTTCAGACATAGATGACTGTGAGGGCAGCTTTCTTGATGATGATGATGATGATGATGTGGTTAATGTTGGCAGGTTTTAACTGAAGTTGTTAAAAGGTGGTGACATTTGCTATATGATACATGTTTTCTTTTTCATGAATTTGTGTGCCCCCCTGGACCACCACCACTAGGACCGATGTCAGCCACTGCCACCACAGAAAGAATGATGTTGTGTGCCCCCTAGACAACCACCACCACCAGGACCGATGTTAGCCACTGCCGCCACAGAAAATGATTTTGTGCACCCCCCCTGAACCACCACCACCAGGACCAATGTTAGCCACTGCCACCACAGAGAGAATGACTTTGTGTGCCCCCTGGACCACCACCACCAGGAGTGATGTTAGCTACTGCCACCACAGAGAATGACTTTGTGCACTCCCCAGACCACCACCACCAGGACCAATGATAACCACTGCTGCCACAGAGAGAATGACTTTGTGTGCCCCCCTTGACCCCCACCACCAGGACCTATGTTAGCCACTGCCACCACAGAGAATGACTTTGTGTGCCCCTCTGGACCATCACCACCAGGACCAATGTTAACCACTGCCACCACAGAGAATGACTTTGTGCACCCCCCTGGACCACAACCACCAGGACTGATGTTAGCCACTGCTACCACAGAGAATGACTTTGTGCACCCCTTGGACCACCACCATCACTGTTAGCCACTGCCACCACAGAGAATGACTTTGTGTGCCCCCAGGACCACCACCACCACCACTGCTGTTAGCCACTGCCACCACCACCAGATGCAGGAAGATGTCACAGGGAATGTCATCATGTGCTGCAGCTATCACCACCAGCACCCACCACCAGTGTCATTCTGACAATGTTTTCCCATTGACCATGTCAAGGCACAGGGAGTCGACCAGGAGACCACATCCATCAACCACAGGCACAAGGCTTCTTAATATTAAAACTATAAAGTGAGTATGTGTACCAATGATTTTTATGCTATTCAACTTCCTTAAGCTGTATGTTTTGTTTTCTCTTGCATTTCTGAGCTGCAGTTGTCAAACACATACGGTAAACTTATTATTTTTTTTTTTTTTTGCAGGTTAACAAAAAATGACTCTCTTTCGCTGACAGTCGGTATCAATGGTACTGCAGCAGTACCACACACAGGAACCTATGGCATATCCATTTCACATCCATACAGCTAAGTATATATATTTTATTTCATCTGTTCATTTTTTTTTCAAAACAGTACAACAAATCTGACTGAGGAGAATTCATAAACTAGGTTATATGTGTACGTCTTAAAAACTATTTCTGCAAGATATATCATGTACTGTATTACGAACTTGCAGCTGTGCAGCCATGACAATGTTGAAAAAGTTGCACACAGGTTGTGTTACTTGACAAGATGTGGTTTTGAAATGTAACTTGAGTTGAGTTTGAGAACCAGGGACACTGGCACAGTATATTTGTTACACAGCCTGGTACTAAATGAAGTTGTGATTGATCTGCTGATTGCAGTGTCACAGCTTAGTATCTGTGTTAATAATCTAGATACCAGTGGAACAACCAAGGCTTAAATACAATGGCCCAGATATTCAAAAGAGCTGAGCCATGCACAATAGGGTTGTGCCTGCACAAGTCCGAAATTGCGCCATTCTGCGATATTCAGCAGGAGGCAGTTGCACCCCCCAAATCATGCTGAGCAAAAGCGCAATGCTAATGAAGGCATGTGCAACCGAAGGGGGAGGAACCATGCATATACTGCACAGCCCGATATTCAGCCGGGCCATGCAGAGTTATGCAGGTGCAACCCCCTACCTGCGCCTGCACAACTAAGCCAAAAAGGATCAAGTCGAGGCCACTCACAGGTGAGCTGCCACATTGCGAGGTGCAACACAGAGCTGCCACCTGTGGGTAGCCTCGACTGTTCCAGTGCCCCTCCTGCAGCCCGATCGCGGTCATAATAGTAACCCCGCCAGCCTGATAGCGGGCATAATATGAACCTCCAACAGCCCGATCGCGGGCATAGAAATGCAACCCTCCTGACTAGCCCGATCAGGGCATAAAGAAGGCAACCTCCCTCTCGACTAGTTTCGAAGGGCAGCATAAAGAAATGCAACCCTCGACCAGCCCGATCGTGGGCATAATGTCAACCCCCAAAGACCAATATCCCTGGTGGTCCAGTGGACGCGAAGTCTGATCGTGGGCATGAGGTCAAACCCACCCCCAAAGTCCAATATCCCTGGTGATCTAGTGGCCTCCACCCCACCCACCCACCCACGGAACCCCACCATCCGCTTCCCCATCAGCGGTGGGTGGCAGCACCCACCTGCCTTCCACCCGCCACCTGCTGACTGACAGCTCGGTAGGGCTGCACGTCAATGGTTCAGAGCAAGAGCCGATGGGTGTGCAGCCCATACATATAAGGAGTCCAGATATGTGAATGAATGAATTCATTCACATATCGGACTGCCTTGGGAGTGATATGCTGCATGTCCATTGGCTCTTGCCTGAACCAATGGGCATGCAGCCCTCACTGAGCTGTCAGTGGTGGCGTGGGCGCAGACAGGTGGGGTGCTGCTGTCCACCGGCTGACGGGGAGCGGGTGGTGGGGCCCAAGGGTGGGTGGGTGGGACTACATCAGATCACGAAGGATATTGGACTTTGGGGGTGGGTTTGACCTTATGCCCATTGATTGGGCTTCATGGTCCACTGGGCCACCAGGGATATTGGTCTTTGGGGTTGACGTTATGCCCACGATCGGGCTAGTAGGGAAGGTGGGGTTGGTTGCATTCCTTTATGACCGTGATCGGGCTGCTGCGGGGGTTGCTATTCCTATGCGCCATGTTCGGGCTGCTGCAGGGGGTTGCATTTCTTTATGCCCGTGATTGGGCTAGTCAGGGGGGAGAATTCCTTTATGCCTACGATCGGGCTGCAGGGGGCATCGGTTCCCAATGGCTGCTGCCTGGCAGGGCGCCAGGAGCAAGTCATTGGGGATTGGCACACCTGCATGCTAATGGCATGCAAATGGGACCGTAATTACATGCAAATGGCCCCCAGTGTGCCATGCATGAATTATGGCCCCATTTGCATGTCACATTGTGAATATCGCATGTTTGTGCATGGCGTAATGGAACTTGCACCACCGCATCTGAATGCTCCACCCTGACCACTTACGGTGGTGCAAGTTCCACTGCGCCATGCACAGTGGCTTTGGCCAGGGGACGATATTCAAAGAAGTTGCTCAATAGCGCAACTCCACTGAATATCGCCATGGCCACACCCCTGTGCAACTTTTTTGAGCAGCGCAAGGGCTTGCGCCACAGAATGACGCAGTTTGAATATCTGGCCCAATGTGTTACTGCTGCAATCAAGTTGTAATGAGTCCTTCATTTCTATTTTTTAGGAAATCTAGATTCTTTGTTGTGGCATAGTTGCCTTATCCAAAGAAGTTCTTCAATATCAGGCACCCCCACCCCTGGACTGGAGCAGACATGAAACATGCAGAAGTCATTTCAATCGATGACCATCATTATCAATCAGACTCAAGAATGATGCAGATGAAATCTGTGAGGAAGTAACCAAATAAGAACCCATTAATGAGACCTACCTGTAAATATGCTCCCCCCAAAAAAATACTTACCTTCATTGGCTTGAGAGTTATCCATTTCCAATTTCAACACAAAACGATCTCATCAAGCATTGGAATGTGCACACCAACAGTATCTGTGACCTGTGATACAAAACAATACAATGATTACATGTCTATATATGCCAACCCCCACCTATAAAATATTTATATATATATATATATATATATATGTATATACATATATATATATATATATATAAACTCACCAATGCTACTATTAGTGTACAGACAAAGGGCACCCTTCTATCCAGTTGAGATGATTGCACTGCATTTGTTGGAATAGCAGCACACGTTGGAACAGCAACAGTTCGCTCACAGTCATAATTTCTGACAGGACTTTGTATGTGGTGTAACGCTCCCATTTAACTTCATCACCACTTGTCAATTTTCTGCACAAAAGGCAGATGCATTTTGGGGATGCATAAAAAATCTAAGGACTCTGTGTGACCACTGGACACATGACTGACTGTGCAATAAATTCTGGAGGACTTTTCATGTGGTGTGACACTCCCATTTCACTTTGTCACTGCTTGTCCATTTTCTGCACACAAGACAGATGCATTTTTGGAATGCAGAAAACATCTGGGGACTCTGTGTGACCACTGCACACATGACTGACTGCCCAATAAATTCCGGGGGACTTTGCATGTGGTGTGATGCTCCCATTTCACTTAGTCACCACTTGTCAATTTTCTGCACACAAGACAGATGCATTTTGGGGACGTAGAAAAAATTTGGGGACTCTGTGTGACCACTGGGCACATGACTGACTGTGCAATAAATTCTGGAGGACTTTGCATGTGGTGTGACATTCCCATTTCATTTTGTCACCACTTGTCAATTTTCTGCTCACAAGACAGATGCATTTTGGGGATGCAGAAAAAATGTTGGAACTCTGTGTGACCACTGCGCACATGACTGACTGTGCAATAAATTCTGGGAGACTGCATGTGGTGTGACGCTCCCATTTCACTTCATCACCACTTGTCAATTTTTTGCACACAAGATAGATGCATTTTGGAGATGCAGAAAAAATCTGGGGACTCTGTGTGACCACTGCAGGCATGACTGACTGTGCAGTAAATTCTGGAGGACCTTGCATGTGGTGTGACACTCCCATTTCACTTAGTCACCACTTGTCAATTTTCTGCACACAAGACAGATGCATTTTGGGGAAGCAGAAAAAAATCTGAGGACTCTGTGTGACCACTGTGTGCATGACTGACTGCGCAATAAATTCTGGGGGACTTTGCATGTGGTGTGACACTCCCATTTCACTTCGTCACCACTTGTCAATTTTATGCACACAAGACAGATGCATTTGGGGGATGCAGAAAAAATCTGGGGACTCTGACCACTGCGCGCATGACTGACTGTGCAATAAATTCTGGGGGACTTTGCATGTGGTGTGATGCTCCCATTTCTCTTCGTCACCACTTGACAATTTTCTGCACACAAGACAGATGCCTTTTGTGTGTTGTGATTGTGAGCACTCAATGTCATACTTAAATTATAAATTAAAGCAGCATTGCAACTATGTGGTAACAATTTTAACCTATTATTTTCTATGCTATTTTACATTGCCAGCCATTATTTACCTCCTGACATGTATGATACTCTTCTTTTCAGAATTTGTGTCTGCTTTACTACTTTTTCTCATGTCTGACAAAAAAAGAACACACCTTTTAATATTGTTCTGACCAGGTTTTTATCACTATTTGCTGCTGTTTTGGAAAAAATATTGTTCTGTGAGATCATAAACCACTGCCTGTAGCATAACTGTTAATTTTACAACAGAAGTGATATATAACAACTGATGGAGAAAAGCAGTGGAAAATACTGACAAAGACCTGGTCCACACTGTATTACAAGGAGTGCTCCTTTTATTATTTCAGACATGAAAAAAGTAGTAAAGCAGACTCAAATACTGGAAATAATAGTATAATGCAAGTCAGGATGTAAGTAAAGTGGCAATGTAAAATAGCATTAAAAAGTGTAGGTAAAAATTTTCAACAGATTGTTGCACTGCTGCTTTAAAGAGATTCACCAAGTTACATAGTTATTATGGTGTTACACCCAGTATATGGGTGCCTTACCTCCAGGGGAATCTTTCTTGCTCCACATATACTTAGTGCAATGCTTTTCTGGCAAAAATGCTCATAATTTCATTAAAGCGGGTCACAGAGGACTTCCCATTCTGAAAAGCTGCCCAAGTTCTGCCCACCATGCTCAGCAACATTATGACGTGATGCCAGAGAGAGTTCTGGGGTGCACTCCATTATTCTGAATGGCTGGCAGCTTTCCAAATGTTTCTTTATGTTATAATGGTCTGTTTGTGGTGAAACATGGGCACGTTTCCACTAACAAGGCTCTTGTTAATGGAAACATGCCCATGTTTCACCACAAACTGACCATTATAACATAAAGAAACATTCAGAAAGCTTCTGGCCATTCAATATAATGGAGCATGCCCCCACGCTCTCCCTGGCATTATATTATAACGTTGCTGAGTGCAGCAGGCAGAACATGGGCTGCTCTTCAGAACGGGAAGTCCTCAATGACCCGCTTTAAAGAAATTACAGGCGTTTTTGCCAGAAAACTATTGCACTATGTAAGGACATGTGGAGCAAGAAAGATTCCCCTGGTAGTAAGGCGCCCATATATCGGGTGCAAATAATGCTGTAACTTGGTGAATCTCTTCAATGTCTGTTTCACAAACTAAATATTTATGGAGCCGCAGTAATGTTTACTTTGTGTTGGGACTCATGATTTGAAGTGTTTCGCAAAAAGCATGACTGAGTAATGCAAGTATGTTGTGCTAAACTGCATGTGTGCAGTCAGTGTTCTTTCCTGTGTGTGCATACATTGTCCAGCTTCATGCAAACATATATATGGTGTGACTTGTTGCAGTATCTCAAGAATAAAGATAACAAAGAATACATGACGAATATTTTATTTGTACCATCAGCACCAGCAGAGTAAGATATGATATTTTTTCAGAGGTATCAGGTCATTGTGTACCTCAGTCACTCACAGTGCACACATGACTTAGCGGAGATCATAGCACAAAAAACATATGCTCTCCTTAAAGTCATGTGTGCAGTATGTGACTAAGGTATACTCTGGCCAGACATCTCTGAAAAAGTGTCTTATCGCTTAGTCCGCTGATGATGGTGACAGGAAAATACACGTTATTCTGCTTGCTATTCTTTATACTATAAACACTACAGCAAGTCAGCAATATATGTTTACAAGAAGCTGCACAATGTTTGATGTCACACACATACACACACATACACACACACACACACACACACACACACAACACTGGCTGCACACATGCAATTTAGCACATCATACTTGTACTGCTCACACCAGTTATTCCACAACCACTCCACAACAGAAAGTAAACATTACTGAGGCATTGAATTATAACAACAGGGCAATAGGAACATGTATGACTGTCTATAAATAAACATAAAAGAAAAAACTGAAAACACTACAGCAGTGTGGGGGAGGGGTGTCCAGAAAAAATAAGTTAATGGGGGATTCAATGGTGTTCCAGAAGCAGGTGAAGCATTGACACTATCTGCAGCTGCTGCTGCTGGATCTGCTGCACCTGCTGCTGCACAGCACCCACCCTCCCACCCTCTCATTGCTTTCCTCAAGGGCCACCCACACCAGTGCAATGTCTGCCTGCATTGCAGGCACTGTGGCGGGGTCCACTGCAGGGGGAAAGCCAGATAGTGGTGGTGGTGAGGGTGGTGCTGGTGGCTGTAGGGGTGGTGGTGGTGGAGCAGCTGCTGCTGTTGCACTCCTCCTGCTGTGGCAGTGAGGCACATCACCCCCAGCACCCTCTGCCACCGCCACAGAAGGACCAGCCAGTGGAGGCCTGTCCTGTTTGGTGACAGCCTGATACTTGTCCTTCTGGTAGTCTGTCATGTGTGTGCACTGGCCACCAGTCCCAAAATGTGTCCCCAAGGGGCCACAGCGCACCTACATACCATATAAATGACAAACCACAATGGTGCTGTCCCCCCCACACAGTTAAAAAACTGCCAGACTGGGGAGCTGCGGGGGGCACCAGGCACAGGAGGGGCGGATGTACTGCCAGCAGCACTGTCACACACCTGGGGCTCCGACTGTGGCTGTGGAGATAGTGGAGGAGGTGCTGCTGGAGCCCCTGCAGCTGCTACTGGTGGTAGTGGCAGACTTGGTGGATGTGCTGCCACTGGTGGCACTGGTGGTGCTGCTGCTTCCAAAGGGGGGAGGCAACACCAAACAGTTGGGAGTGGTCCAATGAAACCCGACAACCCCCACACATGTATACTCCCCTCTGCCCATGCCCACGGGCCACAGACTCTCCACCCGGGTCCATCGTGCACAACCCACTAAACTAATTCCCTGTCCGACCAATGCTGCAAACAAAGATTGCTTCACACACACTCACAGTCACACACACACACAAAACAAAACTTATAAAACAAACAAATCAGTAGCAAAAAAGAACTGAAAAAAACACACTACAAAAAAAACTAAAGATTTAGCTTTTAAAAAAGCTGTTTTTAGGCAAGGAACAAATATACCACCAAACTCTCCTCTACACACAAAATGCTTCCTCCTTCTACCACTGAAAAGGAGAAAGTGAAACTAACTGCTTTTATGACTCACTTCCTTCCTGCCTGGCTAAAGCATGTGACTTACACTACTGTATGCCATGTAATGTGTAGGTGGCTGCCTGTATTGTTGTCACTTCGCCTTACTTTGTGTTAAGGCAGAATGGCAACACAAAGTCATAATGACAAGGTGAAGTGAGCACTTCTCAGTGCCCACTTTTCATAGCATTGGGCTAACTCGAAACTGGCAGATTTTAAATTCGCTGCATCTCTACCCATGACATATATAATAAAGTGCCCTATTCCTGGTTACACCTGAAGCAAAGGGAATGAATCTGTTGACCTGCTTGATAAAGTTTCTGTGGTGTAAAATAGAGATTATGTAATATATTAAATTGCTGCCACCTACAGTGATCTTGTTTAATGTAGTTATATAAATCAAACCAAATCGTTTGCCAATCTGTAGGGTCCCAATGAAGCTGAAGGCTGTTTTGCCAGTAATAACAAGCACCAGATGATTTTATAGAATCATAAATTTGGAATAAAGGGTATAGCTGAGAAACAGCATGATGTGAATGTGCAGTCTTTGTCAAAGTCTCATAAATAGCAAAGTCCAATGTGTTCCATAGCTGGGGGGTGGGGTTAACTGTGATACCAATGCCTGATGTATTTGCAAATATTTAGTTATAACCCCTGTGCCACTTATAGCAAGTTAGGACACCCCCCATTAGATCTAGCACTGTTACCAACATATGGCATACCTTTTGGTACCACCCTTGGTGTTAGGATGTATACCAGGCTCATTTCTAAAGGAGGGGGGGGGTAAAAGAAAAAAAACACTTGAATCTTTTGTAAAATTACAATCCAGGTCCAGGGTCAAGGTTGCTAGGCATATGCTAGTTCTAAACTGCTGTGGGTGCCCCGATAATTCCAACACCAGAAGCAAAAATCAGAAAGTCCAGAACAGGAACTGGGATTGTGCAGTATGGCTTTATTTAACAGATGGAAAACTAAAGCAGGTAGTGGACCCCCATGTGTCGGTTAAAGCAGGACTGATACATTTCACGAACTCTCCTTGAATGCAGGAGAGTTCGAGAACACACACACACACACAAAACTTCTTCCCATTTCCAAATGGTGCATAGTGGAAACTTGGCCATGCACTCGAACATTTTCCTCCCATGAGTGCACACATGTGAAAACTAAGCCACACACTCAGAACACTTCTTAAAAACAGGTGTAATTAAGTGAAACTCAGTCATGCACATAAACCTGCAGCACTGGCTTTTGCTCAGATAAAAACTGGTGCCCTCATGAACCAGTTAGCCCTGCCTTGTAAGCATCCAGAGGCATTCCTCCCACCCTTTGCCCCAACCAACAGTCTCTGCCATTCCTTCAGGGTTTTACCATTGAGGCCCCCATTCCCCAATGAAATGCTAGAGGTCACATACTTTCCATTACTGTCACTCACTGGGCTGACCACAGAACAAATTTCACTCTCCTGAGTGAATATTTTATAGAACTTCATTCTACTGGGTGAACTAGGGGCATTAACATGTGTGATCTAGCCTTATCTATGGGCACACACACACCCCAGAAATGATTCCACTAAATGTGTGGAGAACTTGTCTCCTAAAAATAATACTTACTGATCAGTTACTCCTTCCACTGGGCAGGGAGCAACTAAAAGACACAGTTTCTTGGGTAGCATGTCAGAACAGTCTCTCAGAAGTTATTTTTCAAAGGCAGATGAAACACACAAAGGATCTTCAGGATATTGCCCCCTGGACCCACTGAAAAAGCAGTTCCTTTTACTTCACTAGGAGTAGAAATCACAAAATCCTGCTATAGAAAGGTCTCTAACACTTCACTGGAAGCTGGAAATGGTAGTACACACTGGGGTGAGAAGTTCTGGACCCTCAACTCTGAGCCCACTGGCAGAGCTTCTGCCACTCTCACTCCCCAACTGAATCTCAATCACTACCAAGTGAACATTCTAAGGCTCCCCAGAACAGCTGTACACAGGAAAGGGTTATGCTGCATCGAGAGTTCTAAATGACATAATCACTCTTCTCTCAGGCTAGCTGGGTAAACAGTGATGTGTTTATATAATAAGCACCTAATGAGCTCCCACCAGCTGTCTGCTACCTGCCTAGCAATAATAATGATAGGATTCTAGTAACCCCAGGGGACTGGGTGGTTACACTCACCACAACCTGACCACTGGCTGTCACCAGCCAGAACACAGCCTAGTACTAGGCCATCCTTCCTCTGATGCTCCCTATGGGGGAGGACTGATCAGGTCCTCTCCTACCATGTTTCAAGCAAAGGCATGCCCACTGAAGAAAACTTTAGCTCCTATCTTACTACAGTACTATATATGGATTCTCATTGGCTTCAAGAAACTGCCTGAAGCATGTCCAAACAGACAGCATTGGTGATGCCTATCAGGAATCAGGACCACCAACCTGCCTTTCCCCCTAGCCCTCTAGGGGAATGTCTATCTGACCTATGCTGCCCAGCAGGTGCCCAAACCCAAAAAACATTTTACACCAACACATCTGTAAAATGAAAAAAGGTTAGACATCATACTACACAGTTACACAAGGCTAACAATTCTATGCAAAGAAGGACTCTGATGAGTCCCCAAAAATTCTTTACTGAGTTTTGGGTCTTCTTCCATTAACATGAGCAAAAGAAAACACTACAAAACACATTTCTGCACACAACTACAACCCGTAAAACCAAAACAGTAACCAAAACACCCTCCCAATGCATACTACACAAGCCCAATATACATTTGTAAAATGATTTTCCTACAAAAGTTCAAAAATAGAAATCATAAAAGCATTTACAAAAACATTTTAGGGGGGCCCTACAAATTCTGAAATCTTGGGAAGAGTACAGAGTGCTAGGGCACTACAAGTTAAGCCTCTCCTAGGCTGGACCCTGCTGAAGCACAGTTCTGGGACAGGCACATGGCCTGCTAACACTGCAGTCCAGATCAAGAAAGTCAATTGGTGAATAAAGTTCCAAGGACATACTCAATTGCAGGAAAACAGTCCAATTAAAATGAAAAAAAAAGCATCTTACCAGTTTCTAGGTGACAAAAGGATGTCAACATCACCTTTCTGGACATGCAGCCTCATGATCTTCAGCTGCTGAATAGACGAAATCTTCAGATCAGATGCTTCCATGACCTCCTACTGGACACGGACTAGAAATCTTCTCTGACTGCTGGGATGATGAACCTGGATGTTGTTGCAGATAAGACTGGATCACCAGAAGAAAGGCACCTCTATCCAGGGTTGCTGCCTCTTTGGTGGCAGATTGATGGGCCGGTATGGCTGCATTCACTTTTGGCAAGCGGCACAATTTCATATGAATGTCGCCAATTCAGGGGTAGTACCACTCAGAATGTGGGGCATACACTGTTACTCCATCTGGATGTACCATAGAAACATTGTAGAATGTCTCTTGGCCAGTTTTGGCCACTTCTCTGACAGAGCCAATTAACAAGGTCCTGCCAAGCTTCTAGAATTGCAGTCTCTCTTTACACACTTTATTTCAGACCCACTTGTTTGCTCTATGGTGCAAGTTAGTACAAGCTTCCTGCCACAACCAGACATACCTGTTTTCCTCAATTTCTTCCCATATTTGTTGAGAGAAGAAAGGGTATGAAGGTCCATACATGTTCACAGCTCATCTATGAACAATTCTCTCCTCTTTGCTGCTTTTGAACAATTTCAAACCAGAAGCGCAGCCTGGAGGTGGCTAGCCTGGTTGAACCAGCTTTGAGCACACAGTGCAGAGTAAAAGCAGTCCACCTCTGCACTCAGAGGCACATCTGTAGAGCTTTCCTCCACACAGACATTGGGAGGCTACATAGAAGCCAATGCCAATGGCAACTCACTAGATCCCACTGCAGCCACTGAAGCCTCTTCTTCTTCCACACATTCTGCCCAGGAACTGATGACTGCACCAGCCCCTGAAATGGTCCCATTCTTCACTGTCCTTGGAGGCATTGACCTCCCAACAACATGATTCCTCTACCTCGTTCTCTGTCATACGGCTTGGGCCTTCCACCCAAGGATCTGCTGAATCTGCAGCTGCAGCATCCAAGTCCACTTTCTGTGGTGTGGAACATTTGACTTCTACTGGGCCTTGCATAGCATTGACACAGACAGTTTCCAAGAACTCCTTGACAAACTCTATGGGGTCTCTCTGACTGCACCCAGCCTGCTGCTGCTCTGGTACGACAGGGTCCCCTGCCAATGTCCAAGATGGAGTTAAATGGATGTGGTTTGTTTTAGCTACCATTGTGCCACCTAACTTGCTCATCCCAAATTGCTTTCGTCAGTCTGCGCAATGTGGACTTGGCAAAACATCTCTTCCTGGCTTCAGGCACACAAGATACACATTAACATGAAAGTCCGGCAAAGCCACCTCGCCTGGTGCTGATGAACAGTCATACAAATGCTCAAAATTAGCTAGCTGTTGTTCTTGTTGGACTACCACACCCTGGCATGGAGCAGGTAGTGAGAGGGTTACTGTGCCATATTCTGCAAATTAAACGCACAAATCCCAGATTACTGCTTTTGCAATCACTTTGAGATTTGGCTTTAACACACGGGTGCTGTTCACTGACAGACAGACTGTCTGGCTGCTGTATTTGTATTACACAACACTTAGCAAAACCACTTGAAACTTTATTTGGATTTGAAAACACTGGTCTAAAATGGTGCTGTGTTGTTTACACTGCTGATTACACCCCAACATGGCGATTGCAACTTTTCATCACACTCAGTTTAAAATTGTTAGGATTCTGGCTGGATGTTTTGCATGTCAACTGATTTTATTAAGCACAAATTCACTTTACTTTTTCTCAGTCCATCACATTTACTATCACTTAGACCAGAGGGATCCTTTGCCTTAAAGTTCTCTCTCTTTGAAAACAGCACTTTCTCACACACAGTCCAAGATTTTAATGTTCACAAAACGATCTCTTCCAGTACTTTTGCTGCATTTGCTGTTATAGTTCTTACATAGTTTTCCAACCTTTAGCACCACAGTCAGTTTACTTTTGCTCAGGGTACTTACAGGCTGTAGCAGGTTCCCACTGTCAATGTAATACAGCCTGCTGCCCACTCAAGGAAGACCTCTGGGGTGAAATGGGCAGGCGGTCCTGCTGATCGCATCTATGACCACCTCAATCACTCTCCAGTCAGTCGGAATAAGGGTTGAGCCAGGTTTTACTGCAAAAAGTTTGAACAAAATTGCTGGTTCAAATTCCTTCTGCTGTAAGAGATTCCTCCTGCTGCTGCATGAACTACATGCTGCTCTTACACTGCTGGCTTCTCCTCCTTAAATGTTCCACAGCTCTGAGACTCTGAAAAGGGCAGGGCTTAGGTGTACTGGCACCAATCACACAACACCATGCAAATGAGCTCTCTTTCTCTCTCACTGTAAACCACACTCCTGCACAGCAATCACTGGGAAGGCAAAATTTAAACTGTAGACTGTCACTTTTTTCTCTGCTGGCAATTTCAGTGCAGCAAGCATTTTAAGGCATTTTCACTCAGTACTTAGTGCATTTTTCTTAGTGACTTCCCCAATTTTCACTGCACACACTTGAAACTTTCTGAGCACATAGAAAACACTGTCCTTTAAATCCACAAATACTTTTCTGTGGGAATTCACAACTTTTAATCAGTTTTTTATGCACTTTAATGACAAGGCAAGGGCAATCATTGCTCAGTTCCAACAGTCCACATATTCAAGTTAAACGCACAAGCACCATCAGTTTTCCTTTTTCCTTTTCATGGAAATCAGGCAGAAAATACTTTCAGGTGCATTTTTCTTGGCACAGTAGTGCTTTCTGGTAATGATCATCTGTTTGGGTGAACAGCAACCAGACAGAAAGATCTTAGACATACCCTGAGCATTTTCACTAACCCAAAACATAACCCTTTGAATGAGCCCCCATTTTATGTAACCCCATGCCACTTATAGCAAGTTAGGACAACCTGCATTAAATCTGGAACTTAGAACCACATATGGCATGCCATTTACTTTTAGCATAAACTTCAGAGGTTGGTACCGCCCTTGGCATTAGGATGTATACCAGGATCTTTTCTAGAGGAAAAGAGGTGGGGTACAAGAACAAAACACATGGACTGTTTGCAAAATTACAACCCAGGTCCAGGGTGGAGGTCGCTAGGCATATGCTTGATCTAAACTGCTGAAGGGGACTCAGTAATTCCAACAGCAGAAGCAAGAATCAGAATGTCCAGAACAGGAACTGAGATTGTGCAGTATGGTTTTATTTAACAGATGGAAAACTAAAGCAGGCAGTGGATCCCCATGGGTCAGTCAAGGCAGGACAGGTACATTTCACAAACTCTCCTTGCATGCAGTACATTTCGAGAACACACACACAAAAAAACTTCTTCCCATTTCCAAATGGTAGACATAGTGGACACTTTGCCACTCACCTGAACATTTTTCTCCCATGGGTGCACAAATATGAAAACTAACTGGCACACTCAGAACTCTTCTTTGAAAATAGGTGCAATTAAATGAAACTCAGCCATGCACCTAAACCTGCAGCACTGACCTTTGCTCAGGTAAAAACTGATGCCCTTTATTAACCAGTTAGCCCTGCCATGCAAGCAAGCAGATGGTGGTACTCCCACCCTTTACACCAACCAACAGTCACTGCCAGGCCTTCAGGGTTACACCACTGAACACCCCATCCCCCACTGAAAAATGCAGAGGTCCCATACTTTCCATTACTGTCACTCACTGGGGTGACCACAGTACAATTTCACTCTCCTGAGTGAACATTTCACAGAACGTCACTCTCCTGGGTGAAGCAGGGGCATTGACAGGTGTGATCTAGTCTTATCTATGGAAACACACACCCCAGAAACAATTCACCTTAATATGTGGAGAACCTGTCTCCTAAAAACACTATTTACTGACCAGTAATTCCTTCCACTGGAAGGGAGCAACTAAAAGACACATCTTCTTGGGTAGCATTTCAGAACAGGCTGTCAAAAGATATTTTTCAAAGGCAGCTGAAACACACAAAGGATCTTCAGGGGATTGCCCCTTTGGCCCACTGAGAAAGGCAGTTCCTTCTACTTCACTTGGAGTTGAAATCAGGAAATCCTCTGTAGAAAGGTCTCCAGCACTTCAGTGGAAGCTGGAAATTGTAGTCCACACTAGGGTGAGAAGTTTTGGTCCCTCAACTCAGAGCCTACTTGCAGACCTCCTGCCACTCTCACTCCCCAACTAAATTTCACTCACTACCAATTGAACATTCTAAGGATCCCCAAAACAGCTGTACACAGGAAAGGGTTATGCTGCTGTGAGAGTTCTAAATAACATAATCACTCTTCTCTCAGGCTAGCTGAGTAAACAATAATGTCATTGTATAAGAAGCCCCTAATGAGCCCCCTTCTGGCTACCTGCTACCTCCCTAGCACTAATACTGATAGGAGTCTAGTAATCCCAGGTGACTGGGTGGTTACTTAGTAAATTAAGAATGTGCCCATAAAGACCCATATATTAGAGTTCATTGTAAAGCTGAGGGACCTGTAGAAAGTGAAATAACTAATTTTGCTGGGAGCTAAATGTTATGACCCCTGCATAAGGCTTTTTCAATAGTTAGCCATTGTGTCTGATAGGGTCAGTTAAGATTTCTGGGGCGGTATGGCTCTATTTAAAGTATTTGCTTCCATGTGCAGCCAGATAATAAAAATACAAATTTGGAAGCTGAAGACATACAATTTGTTTAAGAGTAGTTCATTTTATATAAGAATGACAAGTGGCCTTACCCCACCACAAGAAGGAAGGAAGGTATAACTTAAGGTGACAAAACCATTCTTGTGATAAAACAGTATTCAACATTCATAAGGGGTATAAAATACAGGCAGTATATTCATTTTAATAACGTTAATTCACCCCCATAAGAACAGAGGAAGAGCCATCTATCTATGTAAATCAGATTTAATAGAAGTAAACAGAAAATTTAGGTTGTTTCTGTAATTCCAAAAGGTGCTTTGAAATCTGTAAACTGAGTTATTTAAGGGCTTTTGGTTCCCATTACAGCCCCAACTGAGTGATGTCTGACTTAGAAACATATGAGTTTAAGGGCAACACAAAGGTTTTATCTAAATTCAGTTTATAGGCCAAAAGTCTCCCAAAGGCAGCAATCTCAGTTAAGGCAGCAGGACTGGAACTTACTGGCGAGATAAATTCAGCAAGATGTCATCTGCATTCGCTTATAATTTATATGCTGATTGGTGGATTTGAATACCCTGTATCTTTGGATTTTCTTTGAGTCATAAGAGTAGCGGATCTAACTATAAATTAAAAAGTAAAGGGGGGCATGTCTGGTACGGAAGTGATTGAAAAAGGTTTGGAAATAACCCCATTACACAATAATGAAGATGTAGGGCTGGTATATAAAACTTGAACCCACTGAATGAAAACTGATGGCATATTATAGGTTTCAAGGTCTGCAAATAAAAAAGTCAAGGACACTAAATCAAATGCTTTCTCAACATTAAGGGAGACCAGTGCCACAGGGGTCCTGGTCTCACCAGAGGCTGAGATAAGATGAAACATTTTTCAAGTGTGGTCACTAGAAATGTGCCCCTTCATGAAACCAACTTTATCTGAACCAATTAAATATAACCAAATACCTTCAAGTCTATGGGCCAAAATTTTTGCAAGAATTTTAAAATCAGTATTAATAAGGGAAATAAGGTGATAATTCGAGCAGAGAAATTCATCTTTCCCCAGCTTAAGAAGCAGAATTATAAGTGCCTGAGTAAGTGAGAGATTGGTAAGACCATGAATGTAAATGTAATTAAATACATCAATGAAGAGTGGGGTGAGGACGTTCATATATGTTTTACAGAAATTGACAAATAGATCATCCGATCCTGGTGCCCGATCGATGTGGAGAGAGGGAATAACCAAGTGGACTTCTTCAGAGGTAATAAGACCTTGAAGGAAACAATTTGGGCCTCAGTGAGATAAGATAGGGGTATATTCTGTAGATATTGAGCAATAAGAGTTTGAAGATAAGGATCAGTCTGATCTGTGGAATATAAACACTCATAATAAGCTCTGGTTAAATAAAGTTGATTGATTGTTTAAATAACTCCACTATATCCTAAGATTTGGTGACCAGCTTAGAGGAATCATCAACAGGGATTTCCCTCACCGGTCAGGAAGATTCCTGCTGCCTTAACCGGAGTGCTAATAATTTGCCTGCCTTTTCTCCTTGGTCGAGATATCTTGCCTTAGTCCACATAATAGCTAATTCTGCTCATTCATTCAATAAAGAGAGGTATTTGGAGTGTAGAGAATTAAGGGTCAGCCAAGTCAGCTCTGAGGTTGAGTGGGAAAGGGAGGTTTCTATGGAGTGGATTTGGGAAAGTAGAGTTTTATTACACTGTTGACGCTCCTTGGCTTTTTGAAGGCCAAACGTATACATTCACCCAGAATGGCAGCTTTTGTAGCACCCCATAAGATGTCTAGTTTATCTACTGAAGTGCTATTTGTGTCAAGGAAAGAGATAATATAGTTTTTTTTAGAGTATCCACAAAGGTAGTATAGCATAAATATTGATTTTTAAATTTCCAGACTGTATCTCTATCCTGGTAACCCTTAATGGAAATAGTTAGACATACCAAGGTATGATCAGAAATAACCAGGTCTTTAAATTCACACATTACAATCCCCAGAATGTTTTCTTTCTATTATGCCCAGAAGATCCATGAAATCCTGCAAACCCCTCTAAACAGGGGAAAGACATTTTCCGTGACTACCTGATCTATCTAAATCTGTCTGGAAGATCAGATTCCATTCTCCACCAAGAATTATAGGAACATAAATGTAAGAGGCTAAAAGAGAAGCTAAAGTAAGGAAAACCTGTAGATTATCTGATGCCAGACCATAAACGGTACCCAAAAATACATCATTTAGACCTACTGTACCATGTATAGTATAAAAATATACCTCCCTTCAGGATCACAATGTTCAGAGAGTAGATGGAAGGGAATTCTCAGAGCAATTAAAATGCCATACTCCCTTTTTCTTAGTACTGTCTCTGGCACCAAATACCTGATCCATCCAGGATCGTCTCAGATAATTTAACTCATCTCTTTTTAAATAGGATTCCTGAAGAAAGGCAACATCAGTTCACATCTTCTTCAGGTGTTTAAGAATTATATACATTTTTTGATATCCTGAGCACCTTTTGCATTCCATGTAGAAAATGTGCACATACGAACATATAAATCTGCCAGCAGAAATAGACCACCTGGTCTATAAATGTCTGACTGAGTGTGCAGCTAGCCCCCTAGATTGCAGCTGCCCCAAACCCCTCCCCATCTGTTATTGCCATGACGGCCTCAGTCCCCCTCCACTCAGACCCTCCTCTTGCTCTGTCCCATGCCCCCTTAAAACTTCCTACTGTCTTACATGATACCACCCCCTCTGGTAGAGTGTTCCATTTTGACACCAACCTCTCTATGAAGTAGTGCCTCCTCATCTCTCTCTCTCTCTCCCAAATCTTCCACCCTCCTATCTTAGTCCATGCCCCCTAGTGTTCCTACCCTTCCTCAGCTTAAACACCCCATCAGTGCTAGCTCTGTTTATCTCCCTCAAATGCTTGAATGTTTCAATCATATCCCCATCCCTCCTGTCCTCCAGCATGTACATATTCAACTCATTCAGCCTTTCCTCATAGTCTTTTCCCTCCATCCCCTGTAATATTTTTGTTGTCCTCCATCGCACACATTACAGTAAACTAATATCCCTCTTCAGATATGGCAACCAGAATTGCACACAGTATTCCATGTGCAGCCTGACCAAATATCTGTGGAAGGGTGGGATCACCTCCCTATGCCTGGATCAGAAACCCCTTGCAATACAGCTCAGCATCCTGTTCACCTTAGCTGCTGCTTTCCTGCATTGGGCAGAGTTCTTCATGCTCCCTGTTACCAATACCCTTAGGTCCTTCTCTTCTTTAGTGATTCCCATCCTCATCCCTCCCAACCAATAGTCCCTCCTTGAGTTCTTTGCCCTGAAGTGCATAACCTTGCACTTTTTCACATTAAATCCCAGCTGCAACTTCTCCAACCATACCTCCAGTTTGGTTAGGTCCCTTTGTAGTTGTTTCCATCCACCCTTTTCATCCACAACTACCTCCATTTTGGTATCATCTGCAAACAGACTAACCCTGCTCCCAACTCTATGCACTATCTGAGATAAAGAGCCCAAATGACACCGGGGCCAGCACCGAGCCCTGTGGCACACCGCTCATCACCTGTCTAAGTGTTGAGAGCCCCCTGACCACCCATCTCAACCTCCCCTGCAGCCAGTCCCTTATCCAGTTTGTCAGCTTTGTCTCCACCCCTGCAGCAGTCAGCTTCCCCCCCAGCCTCCCATGAGGCACTGAATCAAAGGCCTTGCTGAAGTCCAAGTACAGAACAACTACAGCATGACCCATATCCAACTCTCTTGTTACCCAGTCATAATATTCTATTAGATTGGTCTAACAAGACCTCCTCAAGATAAACCAATGCTGCTGCCCATCCTGGAAGTCATTACTCTCAAGGAATGACACTAGTCTCTCCTTCAGTATCATCTCCATAAGTTTACCCACTATGGAAGTGAGGCTGACAAGTTGTTAATTTCCTGGCTTATCCTTAGGGCCACTCTTGTGTTTGGGCACCACATGAACCACCCTCCAGTCCTGAGGCACCCATCCTATGTCCAGGGAGGTGCTGAACAGGTCCACCAGTGGCTCAGCCAACACCTCAGCCATCTCCCTTAGCACCCTGTAGTGGATACCATCAAGACCTGGTGCCTTGCCCACCCTTAATGCCCTCAGACCCTCTAGTACTCTACTCCTCTTGATCATTCCATCCATCATCTCCTCCCCTCTCACCCCCACCCTCCCAATCCATGGTGGTAGTGAACCATCCTTCTCCTTTGTGAAAATGGAGCAAAAGTGTTAATTTACTACTTCTGCTTGTTTCTCTCCCTTTTCCAATCACTCCCTTCCCCACTTTATCTTCAATATATGGTATCTGCACTTCTTCTTTTCCCTGACATATCTAAAAAAGTCCTTCTCCCCTCCCTTGATGCCCTGCACTAACCTTAGCTCCTTGGAGCCTTGGTTTCTCTCACGCATTTGGTCACCTCCTCAGACCAACTCACATAAGCCTCCCTGTCCTCTTCTTTCCTTATTCTCCTGAAATTCTGGTATGCAGCTCTCTTCATCCTCATCCCTCCAACACTTCTCTGTTCAGCCAGCATGGTTTCCTGACCCTGCACTTCTTGCTCTTAGTCCTGGTGCAAGTTCTGTAGCCTCTGTTAGTCAAATGTTAATAATCTCCCACTTTTGCTGTGTATCCATCTCTGGCCTAACACCCTGAAGTCTTCTTGCAGTATTTATGTCATCCTCCCAAAGTCCACCCTCCTAAAATCCACCACCTTTGTTACTGTGCCACCAGACTCCCTGCCCAACTTGAGAGTGAACCACACAGCATGGTGGTCACTACCAGCCAGTGGGCTTTCCACCCATGTTTCCCTCACTGCCTCCCCATTTGACAGCACCAAGTTCAGCATGTTATCTAGTCATGTTGGCCCATGGATCAGCTGTGTCAGGAGAAAATCCTGGATCACATCCAGAAGCACCCGTTTCCTGGAACTGGAGGTGGCAAGGGTGCTCCAGTCTACCCCCAACAGATTGAAATTCCCCATAATCACCACACTCCCCTTTCTTCACACCCTGATAATTTGCTCCACCAACTTCCCGTCTAGTTCCACTGATTGGGCTGGTGGTCTGTACACCACTCCAACCCACAGCTTTCTACCCTTGGAGTCCAGAAGCTGCATCCATAGTGCCTCTGTCCTACCTTCCTCCCCCTTGTCCCTCATACATCTGATCCCTTTCCTCACACAAAGTGCTTCCTCACCTCCTCTCCCAATTTCCCAGTCTTTCCAGTAAATTGTATACCCTGGGATTGCCAGATCCCAATCATAGTACTGGGTGGCCCAAGTCTCAGTCACTGCAGTGACATCCACACTCCTCTCCACAAGGAGTACCTGAAGTTCTGCTGTTTTAGTACCCTTGCTCATTGCATTTAGGGAGAAGACCTTCCACCCATTCCCATCCATCATTCCCCCTCCTAGGCTCCTTAGTCTGCCCCCTCCTCTCTGTGGTCCCCTCCCCATACCCTCAACATTATCCAGGAGGGACAGCATGTTTTGCACTCCAACCTGGTGACCCTGCATGCTAGCTGCACACTCACCTAGTTTAAATACCCTATTGAAACAATATAATCCTCTAATTTGCTCTTTAACACCCCCTAACCTGCCCCATTCAGGCATAAACCATCCTTTGCATACAGTTCTCTGTTAGTACATGTATCTCCCCATCCTCCTAACAACCCATACTCTTGTGCTTTACACCAGTATCTTGGCCAGGAGTTGAACTCCACTATTCTTTCCTTTCTTGCTCTGCTTTCCCTTGGGACTAGTAACACCTCCGAGAAGCCATGGACCTCCCTATTTCCAAGCATAACTTCCCTAGCTCCTCAAACCTCTCCTGTACCAACTCCACTGTGCAGCCCCCATGTCATTTGTGCCCACATGTACCACCACATGAGGATCCTGCCATCCTCCCCTAACACACTTCCTCAGAGCCTGTCCTGCCCTGTTTGCTCTCAGGCCTAGTACAGGTTCTACCCAAATCTAACTGTGTCTTTCATGCCTCCCACCCACCTGATCCCTTTCAGCATAGAATCTCCAATCTGTATAATTCCCCCATTCTGGCTGCACCATTCTCATGGCCCTCATTCCTTTCCTATCCCTTAATTTCTGGAGCTGTTCTTCTTATTGCTTCTCCTCCCCTCTTGTTCAGTCTTCTGTCCACACTTGCGCCCTCTCTCCTAAGCATCCATTCTCCCACCTGTGGTCCACCCCATCCCCCTATGCACTAAGTCCACTGCCTCTGAGATGCTCCCTCCTGCCATTGCCATGACATTGCCCTCTCTCCCTGATGTACCAAGTCCTCCTATGTAGTGCTGACCCCTGTGCCCTCCTCTTCCCCTCTCCCAAGCATCTCACTCCCCCCTTCTTCTTCAGTTGCCAGTACCTCATACCTGTTGCATGACCCCATCCCCACCCCATCCTCTGGTGTGTCCTCGCTCCTTCCCTATATTTCTCCTTGGCATACCCTCTCTCCCCTTGTGCCTACCTATCCCACCCTCTCTAACCATGTTCCTCAAGCTCTCTATCTCCATCTCCATCCACTGAGTCTCTGCCTATAGGTCTCTTATCCTTCGACATATGTGACACTCCCATAGCCTCCATAATGTGCGCATCCAGATTGCCAATCCACATCCATTGCAGATTACTAGCCTGTGCCTCCCTTTCCTACTTCTGCCCTACTCCCCTGGAGCCTGCCCCTTCCCTCTTGACCTCACCACCTCCATCCTTCTGACCACAACCCCTCCTCTTCCTCTGTCCCCCTGGTGTCCGCTCCCTCCCATGCCATGCCTTTATTTCTGTTACTGTACTCAGCTACAAAATGTACCATGCCTTCCTTTGATTATCCAGTGCTGCTCAGAGCATTAATGTGCATACTGACCTCTATTCCCTAAATCTCTGTCAGTCCTACCTGCACATTACATAAAATAAAACATCTTAATCTCTAAAATCCAACTAGTAAAAGCTTGAGTGACAGAACTTTTCACCACCTGATTGTTAGCTTTAGGAGTTAGTTCATATGAACAGTTTGCAGCTCTCAAAGCTTCTCTCTCACAGCCTTCAAGCACAACCCTCAGTGTATTTTCCATAATTTAAGAAAGGCTGCTTGTAGGGGTGGGTGGGACTCCTTTTACTCCAGCCAGCAACAGTCCTGAAAATCAGTTACAGAGTTTAAAGAAAGCTTTAAGCTGCTCCCAAGCCAACAGCAAACTCACAAAAAAATATAAAGATTTACGCTAATCCCAAACCCACAGCAAATTCACAAAAAAATCAATCACTGTACAGAGTTAAATAAACATTTAAACTAATCCCAACTCAACAGCAAGACCCAATCTTCTCTGTTTCCCCACAACAAACAAAATGAACAGGCAAAATGGCCCTGTGAATATTTAAATAGTGGTTCAAACTGAATTTTAAACAAACCTGATTGGCTGCTCTGTCTCTGGGTAAAGACCCCCCTCCCCCCAGCCAACCAACAACAGTCCTGAAAATCACTTACAGAGTTTAAAGAAAGTTTTAAGCTGCCTCCAAGACAACAGCAAACTAAAAAATATAAAAACCAAAAAAGATTTAAGCTAATCCCAAACCCACAGCAAACTCACAAAAAATCAGTTACAGAGCTAAATAAAGATTTAAACTAATCCCAACTCAACAGCCAGACTCACCCTCCTCTGTTTCCCCACAACAAGCAGAATGAGCAGGCAAAATGTTCCTGTACATATTTAAACAGAGGTTCAAACTGAATTCCAAACAAACGTGATTGGCTGCTCTGTCTCTGGGCAAAGAATCCCCTCCCCCAGTCAGCCGGCAACAGTTCTGATAATCAATTACAAGAGTTTAAAGAAAGCTTTAAGCTGCTCCCAAACCAACAGCAAACTTACAAAAAAGAAGTTAGAGAGTTAAATGAAGATTAAAATTAATCCCAAATGCACAGCAAACTCACAAAAAAACAGTTACAGAGTTAAATAAAGATTTAAATTAATCCCAACTAAACAGCAAGACTCACCCTCCTCCATGTCCCACTAATAAGCAGAATCAGCAAGCAAAATTGTCCTGTGAATATTTAAATAGAGGTCCAAGCTGAATTCCAAACAACCCTGATTGGCTATTCTGTCTCTGGGCAAAGAATCCCCCTCCTCCCCAGCCAGCCAGCAACAGTCCTGAAAATCAGTTACAGAGTTTAAATAAAGCTTTAAACTGCTCACAGACCATCAGCAAACTCACAACAAATCAGTTACAGAGTTAAAGATTTAAACTAATTCCAAATCAACAACAAGACTCACCTTCCTCCATTTCCCCAGAAGAAGAATGAACAGAGTGTAGTGACTACCCTTTAAACCAGTATTATACAAGCAATATTAATCCAAATAGCCAGAAAATAAACATTGTCATAAAATAGAAAAAAATAGAGACAGCAGCACTCTCTCCCCACATATTAGCAAACCCAGAAGAGTCTAATAAAATCACAAAAATTGGACATGTAAAGAATCAAACAACAGAAAAAAGACATATACATATACAACATTACAATAAGATCTTAGCCAACTAACTTGGTCCCTCAGACCATCCCTTCAAATCCCCTTGGTCCATGAGTATTCCTCACTAGATTTCAATTTAAACATGAAACTCCAACTGCCTAAAGGCACAGGCAAAGTTCCAGTAATCTCCGATTCAACCCTTCCCCCCCCCATAATAGTTAACAGAAAACGAAAAAAAAATGAAAGCAAGTAAGGGAGTACACCCCTATAGCAGCAACTATAATTATATTGGTACTATGAGAGAAAATATGAAACCTGGAGGGAATGTGTAACAGGTACTTCAGTATAAGTCCAATCAAATAATAAAGAAATATAAACAAGCTCAACCTATGAGTAAGCTGACTATTAACTAGAATCCCCCATAAAATAAAGAACAGCAAGTAAAGCACTCACACTATTTCATAGATCGCCATCTATGCCTGCTGTAAGGCATATTCAAAAACAGCACTGGAAGCAAAAGGGAACAGCATGCATCACAAAAAATTAACAGTGGAAGTCCTCAGTGTTTTACAGTGTTGCAACTCCACAGGATAAATCATAAATAACACTGTTGGAAAACTAATGTGGACCAATGAAGCAGAAAGGCTATAACAGGCAAAATCATGATTATTTAAAAGGTCCAGAAATAAAAGTTGTAGTTCAGCTCTTGCTTGTTCAAGGGAAGCAAATGTCTTTCAGTCCCTGTTCTTAACTACCTCAAGCTTAGCTGGATACACAATATGGTGTTTAATGTGGGCTGCTGTAAGAGTAGAAGACAATGATCGATATGCAGTTCATTTCTGTCGAATTGGGAACGACAAGTCCTGAAGAATCAGAATTCGCTTATTAACACACAGCATCTGATGTTGGTTTTGATCTTTAATAAGGATGTGTTGCCCTTCCAAATAATTAAGAAGCTGAAATATCGTGGCTGTGGTCTTAATCCTTCCAATGGCATGGGTCTCAGACCCCAATGACCCTGCTCGATAATATACTGTGGGCCACTGGTGCATGGACAGGTGATTTTCTCACATAAACCCTGAACAAATGTTAGGATATCTTTACCCTCACATTTTTCATGGAGACCAATAATAAGATTATTCTTTTGGCTTCACCCATCTTGATCATCCAGGCAGTCTTCTAATTTGGTTATCATCTGCCATAGTTGGATCATGTTGGAGTCTGTTTTGCAGTGCCAGTCTTCCATAGAGCTCAGTCATGATTCCAGGTCCCCCACATGACATGTAAGCTCAGGGAGAGCGAGACATAAAGTTTTCTTATCATCCGATAAGATGATCAAAGCATCCCGAAGTGGAACAAGTTCTTGTAAAAACTGCTCAACTCTTAAAAGATTGGTTTCCATGGTGGTAGCAGGTATTTTGGTAGTGTCTTGTTTAGGCTGTTTCAGGCAGTGATCCTTTACCAGGGTTGTTCTTGAGAAGTGTCCATCAAATCCATAATTTATGGACCCAAACCAGAGCTCTCCATGAATAGAATGTAATGCCACTCACAAAAGAGAGAAATCTACAGTGGCGACAACTCAGAATTACAAAATAATAAAATGGACAGTTGGAGCTGCACGAGAGGTGGTGCTCAGCTCTGGAACATCACATGATTCACCTTTCCTATTTTGTGGTTGCCAATATCTCCCCACCTAATTAGTATGTTGCCCCTGGCTTCTGTGCCCCAGGTGCATAATTTTGCACTTTTTTGGATTGAAACTCAGTAGACAAACCCTTGACCAGTCTTCCAGCTTTTTCAGATCATCCTTCATTTTTTCAACCCTTCTGGTGTGTCCATTCTGTTGCAGATTTTTTTGTCATCCACGAACAGTATAGAATTGTTTCCCTTCCAGCCTTCCTGCAATGTCGCTAATAAAGACATTGAAGAGGACTGGGCCTAGTACTGACCCCTTTGGCACCCCACTTGTTACCTTGCCTTCTTCAGAGTGAACACCATTTACCACCAGCCTCTGAGTCTTGTTGCTTAACCAAATTCTTACCTCTTTTACTACTTTTGGACCCACTCCTAGGCTGCCCAGCTTGCTCAACAATCTTCTATGTGGAATAGTGCTGAAGGCCTTACTGAAATGCTAGTCGGCCACATCCACTGCTTGGTCCTAATCCACTTCCTGGGTCAGCCAGTCAAATAACTCAGCTAGGTTTGCCTATGAAACCATGCTGCCTCAGATCCTGTAATCCATTGGTCACAATGTATTCCCCAATACTTTCCTTCAGTAGTGATTACATTACTTTACCCACCACCAAAGTCAGGCTAACAGGTTTATAATTTCCTGCCTTCTCCCTGTTACCAGTTTTGTAAAGTGGGCCACATCTGCCCTCTTTTAGTCCCCCCAGTACTTCCCCCATATCTAATGATAGGTTGAACAGGGCTGTCAGAGGTGCAGCTAGCACCTCTTTGAACTTCCTCAGTATCCTAGGGTGTACCTTGTCAGGCCCCATTGCCTTGTCCACTTTTAGTTGTGCTAATTCCTTGAGAACTCTCTCCTCTGTAAAAGGACTAGTGTCCACCTTCACTCCTTAAATGCCCTAGTCCCTTATCTGTGGCCTGTCACCTACCCCTTCCTTCATAAATACTGAACAAAAGTATTTGTTCGGTATGTTAGCTTTTTTTTTTTGGTCCTCTTCCACACAGACCCATCCTTCTCCTTTTAGCCTCACTATCCCTCCTTTGTTCTTCGTATTTTCTCTTATATATTTAAAGAATGTTTTATCCCACTGTTTTGCTGACTTGGCAATATTCTCTTCTGTTTGCACCTTTGCACTCCAAACTGATTTCCCTGCCTCCCTTTATTTCTCCTGATAACTCTCCCTATCCTCCTCCTTCTGTGTTGGCTACTACCTTCTAAGTGCTAGCTTTTTTGCCCTTATTTTCTCCACTACTTCTTTACAGAGTCATAGTGATCTCTGTTTTCTCTTGCCCTTGTTAACCTGACTGACACATAGGTTTGTTGCCTTCTCAGTACCCTCTTTATTCTTGCCCTCTGTTCCTCAGCTCCACCCAGTTTCCCTATCCCTGCTAGGATTTCGCCTAGGCATTCTTCCATTTTCTTAAAATTGACCCTCCTGATGTCTAGGACCCTTGTTTTAGCATGGTTTGATTCTGACTCAGTCCTTACATTGAACCACATTGTACAATGATCACTTGTCTCCAGGTGGCTACTCACTGTGACATCAGCAGCGCTGCCCCATTTGTCAGTAGCAGGTCCAGTACTGCACCCCATGAGTGAGTGAGTTCCTTAACTAGTTGCCTGAGCAATGCTCCCTGCAGGGAGTCCATGATGTTCCTACTTCTAACTGTTGCTGCAGCTGGGAGGCTCCAGTCTATGTGCAGTAGATTGAAGTACCCACCAACAATACCTCCCCCTTGCTTGTTATTCTTTGGATTGTTTCCAACATATCCTTGTCCACCTCTTCCCCTAGTGCTTGAGGTCTTTAGATCACTCATGTGTGACTAGCAGCCCCCTCTGTGTCTCCAGGGTGATCCATAGCACCTCTGCACATACTACAATAGGCAGTGTATTTGTCTTGTGTACTTGCCTGGTCAATAAAAAATAAATACATAAATACATGCATACATAAATAAATAAATAAATAAATACATGAATTAATTAAATACGTATGCCATGGCCTGAAACCAGATTGAAACATTTT
The DNA here is from genome assembly GCA_016271365.2 of Neoceratodus forsteri. Lineage (NCBI taxonomy): Eukaryota > Metazoa > Chordata > Ceratodontiformes > Ceratodontidae > Neoceratodus > Neoceratodus forsteri. The sequence continues at coordinate 86,550,515 of CM057453.1, forward strand.
ATAAATGTTAAATTTCTTGAGGTGAGCATCAGGAGCATTGCAGCTACCATCTCAATCACCGTCCCTAAAAAAGGTAGGTTTGAGACAGGACTGCAATTTGCTAGGCTGTTAGGGTCAAAAGAGAGTTTCCTTAGAAGGGCTCTCATCACTGCACTCATCAGGGTAGAGGAGAAATGCTCCTCCATTTAGAAACATTGGACAGTCTTGGGCACAAGTGAATCCAGTACCTCTTGGCAGTCCAACAACAGCCATGTACAGTAGGACACAAGTCAAAAGAAAAGAAAGTACTTGAGAACCAGCAGTGCCACAGAGATCTATGTGTTGTGTGACTGCCCATTCCATTAGGCTCAAATTTTTAGAGTGTATAGGATATGATGAAGGATCTGTTTAAAAATGTTTTTGATTTAGCTGCGGATAACTTATTATGCATAATGTGTGTACGCAGAATTTCTCCAAAACAATTTAAATCAAAAGAGTCAGTCACCTGCCCAGCTACAGAAATGAGAAAATCAAATATCATGCTGGCATTCACTTTTAAATCAGACAGATCTGATAATGTGCCTTTCTAGGTTGAAAGCACCCTTAATGTATAAGATCTTAAAATGTTCAATGTTCATGAACTACGCATATTCTACCTAGCAGTGTACTTGCTGATTTTGGGAGAATCAGCAAGAGTTCTTGGAGAGGCAGGTAGAATTTCAGCTCCTAGCACCTGCTAAAGTAAAAGTAAAATATAAGAGTATACAGCATGTATTTATTTATGTAGATCAGTTGTTAAACCTTATTAGAGCATAGTATGAACAAGAAGGAGAGAAAGAAGCTGAAACTGACTCTCCTACACCATAGGAAGAAAAAAATGATTCAGCTGATGAAAAACATGGCTTAATTTGATTTTACTTTGATTTTTCTCTCCCAGTTTTGTAAATGAATATGTGTATAACTCTTTTGTTTTAAAATGCAGTCATCTAAGTTGTAAAATCACATAGCAAAGAATAATTTACTGTTTATTATTTATAGTAGTAATGAGTAGAAAATAAATGTATAGACAATGGCGTATATTTAGTGGTGTGGGGACTTAGGAAAATAAACATTTCTTGACTTAAAATTTTGATTATGTATGATATAAAATTAAGTTTTGGATAATGGTAATGGAAAAAAAATGTTTTGGTAACTCTGCAAACCTGGATAACAATTTATTTAGTGGCTTGAACTCATTCATTAACTCTTAAGCCTAATAGTAACTCTCTCTCTCTCTCTCTCTCTCTCTCTCCTCTCTCATATAAGAATTGGCCATGACATGCCATATATTATAAGTGTGATGTGCTGTTGCCTTTTCTTTACTGATCATTCTCAGAGTATTATGAGATGTGCACCATTATTCTGATATATACAATTTGAAAAACTTCAATAAAATATAAATAGTGTGGTAAACTCAGGTACTGGCGGAGAGGGGGTTCCCCCTGAGTAAGATAGTCAGGTTACAGCTGCAGCTGATTTGGCTGATTAGCTGCAGCTGCACAGACAGGAGAGATTTAAAAACAGGAAGGAAAAGTCAGCAGGCAGTTGCTGCAGGGGTAGAGGGCTGACAAGCTGCATGGATTTGTTCCAGAACAGGAGTCCCTTAAGCAACCCTCAGGAGATTGGTCTCCTGAATTAGGCCAAAAAGAAAAAAAGTTATTTCCATTGTGAGTTTTCTGTTTTACTGTTTGTGTTCTTCCAGAAGGACTAGCCTTCTGGAAAAGGGGGGTTTCTAGTTAGGGTCGGGGATTGTTTAGTCAGCTGTCCCACCAGAGCTAGGCCTCTTTATTTTTGTTTTTGTTTCATTTTCCCCAGTAGGGCTTAAAAAGGAAAAGGGCAGAAGTCCAAAGTTCTGTGTCACCAACCATATTAAGAAAATAAAAATATACCTGTTTGGTGTGATGCTAACAAACTGGTCTTCCTGAGACTTCTTAACCATCACAAAGCTAATCCTGAATCCCATGGTGAGGTTGCACCTTGTCACAATAGAAAAAACAGAAAAGAAAGTTGGGCACAGTTCAAATATTACTTCAAGCACATCTTTATCGGACACTGTCTGAAACTCAATTCAAGATCATGATGTGCCTTCTGATACCAAAGTATAAGCCCTACCATTCCCTAACAGGCCACTTTTAAAAATCCCAGGAAAGGTTTTCTAAAGGATCTGCCAAAAATGCATCTGCTGCTATTTGCAAAGCAAGAATATATCCAAATCTGTTTGACCTTCTTTAAATGGCTTAACAGAATCCAAAGTTCACATCCACAATCAGATGCAGTTTTGTCCATTTTGGATACAGTTGTAAGCTGCATCTGGTTTCGATGCAGCTGCATCTATTTGCTGCTACAAATTGCAACGTTTTGTTTGAAAAGGATGAAACTTCTGAAAATAACAGCAGGGCTGCCAGAGTGCAAGTGGATGGATGCAGATGTAGGCACAACATGCATTTGCATTTGTGTCCAATCATTCTGAAAATCCCCCAGGCCTTATTTCTTTTGGGGTATTGTTGCTGTCTGTCCTACATGACTCCTGGGGCCAGATATTCAAAAGAACCATGGACACTAAGGGATTACTTGCTCATGCTAATTGGGTTGTATACCTGATTCATGGGTAGGGTCTATATTCATTGGCCCCCACAGCATGAACAAAACTCATTATTGCCCGATCACTAACATATTAATGCACCCATGCAAATAAGGGGGTTTCCCCCTCTGTATAGGGATGCAGTGGCAGATTCTATAGTTTTCGCAGGTAGTAAATGCCACCCAAATGGGTGTTATTTACCATCTTTGCAAAGACTGACTTAATGAGGTGCAAATCCCTGGTAGTGGGACATGGTATTGCAACCACCTGCCCCTCACTCCTGAACCCCTGCTCACTGACACATTAGATGCCTTGGTGTCCAGTGCTCACCCCCACCCTCTGAGCACCCATCTCTGTAAAGTACTTGATTTTTTCTGATGTCTAGTGGCATACCCAAACCTCTGAGCACTTGTCTGTATAAAGTACAGGATTCCTCTGGTCTCTAGTTGTGCCCCCCGCCCTCTGATCACCCATGCTCATATTGTTCATAATGTCTTTTGTGTCTAGTGGCAGCCCCCCACCCTCCAACTCCCAAGCCCAACATACATAGCGATATTCTTCATGTCTTGTGGCACTGCCCACCCTCCAAACCCCTGGCCCAACATACATAGTGAGTTGTTCTTATCTAATGGTATTCGCTTATTTGCTGGGCACCCATCTCTGTGCTACCTCTGAGTCCCTGGTGGCCAGTGGCATCTTTCACCTCCTGTGGCAAGCACCCATCCTGATTTCATGACTGGTACAGCCCTTCTCTCACCTCCTCAGCCAGCTACTGTATGAGATGACGGTGAGCATGTGTACAGTATACTGTATATAGTATGCATTCTTCCTGTCATCCAATAGAGTGGCCAGCGAAGGAGGTGAGAATAGGCCTGTGCTGGTCATCGTATCGGGATCTCTGCATGGCACCTTCTTCAGGGGTATGGGTTGGTTGACTGTATGGTGTGCTCAATGTGGGCAGTGCAGGGGGGCTGCTAGCTACTGGGGACTCAAAGGTGGTACTGGAACAGGTGCCAGGTGGGTGGTGGGTACTGCTAGAAACTAGGGACTCACTACTCATGTTGGACCAGGGGCTCAAAGAGAGTGGGAAGTGCCACTAGACACCAGGAACATCACAAACAATATAGTGATGGGCAATTGGAGGGTGAGGCATGCCACTAGACACTTGGAAAATCACTAATACTATGGTGACAGGTGATCTGAGGGTGGAGGGTGCCACTAGAAACCAGAAAAATATTTAACTAGCAGGATAGATGATCAGAGGATGGTGAGTGCTATTAGTCCTACAAATACAGGGATGAGCAGTCGGAGGGCAGGGGATGCAATTAGACAGCAGGGCCAACACTACAAATACAGGGATGGATGCTTAGAGGGTAGAAGGTGCCACTAGACACTAGAGATTACTCTAGAAATACAGTGACAGGTAATCAGAGAGTGTGGGTGCTACTGGACACCATGCTTGACATGGTTGGCGATCACAGGATGAGTGTAACTCTGCCACCACTTCCCATGCAGATGAGCCCATAATGGGCATGCATATGGCTCCTTAGTGCCTTGCATGCCCAGTGGGCTCATTCGCACGTTGCAGCTGAATATTGTGCTGTGGGATGGATGCTCAGATGGTGGGGGGGTGCCACTAGACACCAGAGATTACTATAGAAATACCGTGACAGATGTTCAGAGAGTGACGGTGCTACTAGACTCTAGGGAAACACTAACTATGCAGGGACTGGTGATCAGAGGGTGGGAGTGTCATTAGACATCAGGGAGGGCATTTGCATTCAGGGAATGGGTATTCAGGGTATGGGGAATGTCAGTTGCCACCATGCTTGACATGGTCTGCAACCACAGGATGAGTGTAAATCTGCCACCACTTTCCATGTAGATGAGCCCATAATGGGCATGCATATGGCCCCTTAGTGCCTTGCATGCCCAATGGGCTCATTTGTATGTTGTGGCTGAATATTGTGCTGTGGCTGCCAGTGCTATCTGGTCTAGGGGCACAGTTCCCCATACAGCAAAAGTCCATGTTGAGGCACTGCTACTAGACTTAGCACTTCACTGACATTGTCCTATACTTAGTCGGATAGCATCCTCCAGGTTGGGTACAAGTGCAAGAATAGGGCAAAACTTTGTGCTCTGCTTTTTGAACACATTTGAATTCCAGTCCCCTGCTCTTCTTTCTTGGCCATGTGGCTCCTTGTAGCTGACCCTCTGATCTGCAACTGCTGCCACTAGGTGCCTGTGAATGCTGACCTTCCACTTGCTTGTACTACTGTTGCCCAGTCTCCTTGTTGGCTCAGTGCTTGCCCCTTCCTACTTCAGCCATAACACTTTCTCTTCATCTCTTCACCCATCCACTGTGCCAGGCTTTAATTCCATTACTGGCAATGCTGCTCCACCTGATTCCTCATTTTTTGCTGTGCTTTACTGATTTTCAAAGGGTTGTATCTTTCAGATTTTTCTCTGATAAATACCAGACTAGCACCCTCTTTCCCCACTATCCAGCTCATTTGTCCTCCACACCCTTCCCCCCCCCCTTTTCAGGTTTGACTTCATGCACAATTCCACTGTTGCTTCTCCTATTACCTATTTTTTTTTCTTACAGTGATGATTGCCTGTTGAATTCCTTGTACTCCCTGTGTATATTCATTGTGTACCATGTGCTTATCATGTACCCCACTGTTTACTTTGCTGTATACTGTCTGGAACTCCCCTGTTATAATATGCTTTTTTTGTCTGTAACTGTCCCTGGTTCTGCCTGAAAATAGACAATGTTGTTGTTTCGTGTACTTACCCAGTCAAGAAAAACTAAATAAATAAATTCTTCACTGCGTCATGTCACTGGCACATTCTGGAGATCCACACTAGACCAACCATTGGGATCTATGCCCTCTAACACCAGGTGACTCTCCTCAGCTTCCCACCAGACCCATCCTGTGTTGTGACATTTTTGGACAATTGCCTGCTCTTTGCCTCTGGCTACAGGCCTGTCCCCATTCTTGCATAACTCTGCCTTCTCCAGTGGGTTCCTGACAAGCACGTTTTCTGTGCCATGCCTGTGCCTCTGTATTTTTTCTTCTGAGAGGGCTTTCAGCTTTTCCTCCTGGTTCCTCCAGTTGGTCTATGCTTCTGCTTTGGTGGTATGCTCACCCTCTTTTCTCTGATGCCACTGTTCTTGTGTCTTTTCCTATTATGCTGCTTTGTTTAGGCTTCTTTCTAGTATTCATTGCTTTCCTGTGGTATTGTTGCTATTTTGTGGGACTCCCGTTCACTACCCCTTTGTACTCCAGCCCCACAAATTACTAGGGCTCAGAGTCCCAGCAAAGAAATGTTCAGTGCCACTCCATCAAATCTGGATTATCACCCTTAAAAACATAAAGGGTTTTCTGCCCTTAAATAAAAAGGGTTCATTGTACCCAAACAACAAGGGCTTAGCACCTCTAAACTGTTAATACAGTCTCACATTATCAAAGCTGAAGGGCCACACACCCAATAGCTGACAAATGATCTGCACTGCACAAGCATCAAGGGATCTATGCCTTGCAAGCCACAATGACTCCATGCCCTACAAATGATGATGTGACCGTCAACATCAGGGCTCTGTATCTCTAAATAATTCATTTCTAAATGGTTGCTTTGGTCTTGACTTCTTTATTGTTACCACCCTGCCACTGGCAGCTTTTCAGTCTCCCTCCTTGATGGCATACATTAGCTGCATGCCAATAATGTAGTTTTTGCTATCACCAAGATCCTCTTCCGCCTCCCAGGGTTGAGCCACCTCAACAAGTGTCCTTTCAATACTTCAGGCATGCCTACAGAGTCTTGCATACAATTGCAGTCCTGATCATGGGCCAGGGATAGGATCCAGGCAAGCCATTCTGCATATGTACTTTTAGCATTATTTCTCTTCTCGAGGATCATTCATATCCTCAATTAAAATTAGCCATTAGAAAAGTGTCTCCTGCACACATCCACCAGTGGTCTTTGCAGGTGGGGATTCCTTTTGCAAGGCTGAGCTCATTAGACCCTTCTCAATGGAAGAAGTTTGTATTGTGACACAGAAAGAAAGGACACTTAACTACAGTATTTTCAGCACAGCAGTTTTTGAAGCAGAGCATCATATGGTTTTCATATGTACTCTGCAGGACTGGCCACAGTTCTTTGGAGATTTTTCATGATGTTTTGTTCATTTTGCATTGTTTCATGTTTTGTTTCTTTGTCTTGTTTTTTTTTTTAATTTTATAGCACCGTTGGCACAGTTTTTTTGTTGGTATCTATTAATAATAATAAAAACAAGATTGGAGGGTGTGATAACCCTCTCTCTTTTGGCTGTAACTGCCATTAGAGTGTCATCTGTTTCCTTGTTTCTCAGCTGCCACCAGCCTGGTCTCCCAGGACTTCACTTCTCCTTGCACAAGGCTAGGAAGGTCACCACAGGTTAACTTTGGTAGTATGTTCTTCTGATGATGGATGCCAAGAGAATTTTCCCTTAGCCAGTGAAAATAAATCACTACCTTACAATTAAGACACAGTCATGTCTGTTAATTATATAGAAGTATTTTACTTTAGGAGTCGAGATGCAACTCTAGGATATCAATAGTACAAATGAGAGTAAAACACTTTCACAGGAAAAATAAACAAATGGTTTTAAATAACAGGTGTCAGAACAGCAAACACTGTAGACTGCTTTAATCTAACATAAAAAAGGTTTTTTTGTCTTTCTAAGCTTAAAGAGAAACTGGTAAATAAGCTATCTGTCACACCTACACAAACCTTGTTTGTTTGTTTGTTTGTTGAATTTTGTTGACCCGGTAAGCCCACAATGCCTAGAAGTCCCTTTTTAAGGGGCAACCGGGGGAGGGGGGATACAGATGGTAAGCAACTGAAACTGAACCAGATTAAGCTGTTGGTGGTATTTTTAGTGAATGAGAGAAATTTGGCCAGGACACAGGGAACATTCCCCTACTCTTTTTCGATAAGTGCCATGGGATCTTTAACATCCACATGAACTACCACCAATCCAGGCAGATGGGACCTTGGTTTAATGTCTAATCCAAAAAACGGCACCTCAGAAGTGTAGCACCCCTCTCATGCTGCACTACAGTGTCAGTATTGGGATAGTAACCCAAGTGCCAGATGTGGGAACTGAACCCACAGCCCTCTGAACTCCCAGCCTCAGAGGTGAGTATGCTACCTACTGAGCCACTGACACTGACCTTAGCTGAAGGCAGGCCCTGCTTATCTTCATGGATGGTCTCAGGCAAAAACCCCACTCAAAAATAATTCTCTAAATCTATAGCCCTCCTCTGAAACTCTGTGATCAGGTAATTCCTTTCAATTAACCAACCATTTCAACTTCTGTTCAAGTTTGAGTTTGCTTGTCTTCAATCAGATTAATAACCTATAGATGTTCAATATGATCCATTTAACAAACAGTTTGTATTTGAATGTTCAATATCTGTCCAAAATATGTGTGTGTGGATACCCACACCATTTGATCCCTCTCTGAGATTTATTACCTATCCTATTGCCTTGTCCAGAGGCAGAGCATGCTATTAAAGTAGACCCCCTTTGTTTTTTCTCTGTGTTGTTAGCATGCCCAAAAAAAACCTTCTGGTGAGACTCAGAAGATCAGGAAAAGATTTTAGTAAATGCAAACAATTAGCTGCTTAGTTCCCATTTCTATCACAGAGGGATGGCTACCCAAATCTTTAGATCAAGAGAAGTTTCCCAATGGGTGGGGTTGCTCTCCTCCATTTTTATGGTAAAGAGCTGGAACTCAATGGTACACAACCTGATTTTTGAGGTGCAGTTCCCTCTTTCCTTATGGAAGTACTTTCCACGCATTTCCCTAAGTTATATTTATGGGTGGGCAAAAGAGGAGGTTTCCGCCTTTGTGGAACTTCCACGAAAATCTGGGAACTTGCATGGAAGTTTCTGAACTTAAGCCAGTGGTGGATCAGAAAACTTCTGTGAAAGTTTGGGGAGACATCCACTAAAAAAATAAGCCCTGGTGGATAGTGGCCCCTTCCCCACCCTCCCCACATGTAAAAAATATATCTCTGGTGGCTAGCGGTCCATCCCCCCACCAGATCACCCACTTGACTAGTAAAAAAAGATACCCCTGGTGCCACCAGTTCCAATAGTGATCCCTCCCCCCATTCCATCACTTGCCCAACAGTGCCCACTGCCCAACCCCACAAATGCCATGGTGGCTAGTGATCCCTCTTATCCACCCAGTCACCCACCCAGCCCAAAAGTGTACAGTAACCTTCCCATCCCTATCTTCATCCGTAACTCTGTATTGTTTAAAAAAGATCCATGGTGGTCTAGTGGTTTTAAGTTTAACCCTCTCCCCAACCCCAATCCCCAGTCCCAAATCCTGGTAGTCTAATGCCCCCCCTCCCCAGCAGGTGTCCCACCACCTCATTCCCACCCTCATCATGAACCCCAGCATGTGACCAGCACAGTCTTCCTCTCTTCACCATGGCTGGCCACCTACTGAGCTGTCAATGATTGAGCACATTCCTGTACAGGACTGTGCTGGTCACCTGCTGGGGTTAATGATGGGGGTGGGAGTTGGGTGGTGGGACACCTCCTGGGGAGGGGATGGGGGGCACTAGACCACCTGGATTTGGGACTGGGAATCAGGAATGAGGAGAGGGTTAAACTTAAAACCCCTAGACCACCAGGGATTTGTTTTAAACATTACAGAGTTATGGATGGAGATAGGGATGGGGGTTACTGTACAATTCAGGGCTGGTCAGGTGACCAGGTGGAGGGAAGAGACCACTAGCAACCAGGGCATTTGTGGGGCTGGGCAGTGGGCACTGTTGGGCAATTGATGGGATTGGGGATGGATCACTATTAGAACCGGTGGCACCAGGGGTATTTTTTTTACCAGTCAGACGGGTGATCTGGTGGAGAGAAAGACCACTAGCCAGCAGGGATATTGTTTTTACATGTGGGACAGGTGCAGGGAGGGACCACTAGCCACCAAGACTTTTGTTTCTTTTGGGTCTGGCCAGTGGCGATCGCAGGTGGAATTTCTGTGAAAGTTTGAAAATGGATTTCTGAACTTTTGCAGAAATGAAAGTCAAACTTTTGTTTGAATTCTGCCTGCAAACTTTATTTTTTTCGTACATTCCTAATATTTAATATAGTGGATTAGTCTCTGTAGCTCTTTTAGAGGTAGAACCCTTACAAGTTGATGGTTTCTTTGATCACTCACCTAAACTCAGTGACATCTTACGAGGGAAGTAGTCCCAGTCATGGAACAGAGAGTGTGAATGGCCAAATCTACAGTACATGGTAGAGGCATTCCAGTGTACAGTACATATAAATCACTGTTCAACCAGTGAATGTCAGGTCAGGTCTCATACATGGTTTGGTGGGAGAACAGCAACCTGGCTGTGTCTCTGAGCACTATAAAGCACCATTTGCAAGTATCCCGTTGGACACTGACATTTCTTTCAATGCCTGCCCAAGCTCTGAGTCACCTTCTGAGACTATTTATTCCAGGCATGAAACACAGTGTGGATTTTCAAATCAAAATGTAAAAGCATTCCATAATACATTGTGTTGAATGACAGGTTTCCAAGTGTCATGAGATCTTGTGACACTACTGTTACAATGCCCTCAATGATGACTAGTAATGTTTGGAAGGACTAGGCAATTCTAGGGAATTAAGCAAATAACAAATGATAGCAGTGTCTTTTCTTGTCAGTTCTTCACTGAAGAGAGAGAGTGATTGACATGACTACACAAGAAAGAACTAATGAAGCTGGCCACGCAACCAATGGACTAGTAAACTGGGCAGGGGAAATAGGGTGCATTCAAAATGTAAACTGATTGTAAATAACATATATAAAAGTTGTATTGTATGACACATACTTTACCAAAAAATAAAATTAGTGATAAAAAAACAGAATGGATATGGAAGCCACATGCATGTTCTCTGTGCATGGACCCACAGTTAACAAATCAAAGCTTTTGAAACCCCAGTCCTGGCAGTCAAAGTAGTGACACATGAAGCCAGCACTTCCTATGCTCTTGACTACTTTGTGAAGGCTGTTCCAGCTATTAAGTTAAAGAAAACATAAAAAGATTATTTTTTATCTTAATGTGTTTGGTTGTGTATATCTGAATCTTTCCACTCCAAGAGTTACCCAGTATGGTGTCACTTTATCAAAAAAATGATTCAGGCTTCACAGAGATCGACAGTAGCATCATGCAAACTGTAGAGTTCTTATAAATAAATTAAACTGATCATTCCATAACATCAAACATGCTCCTCCTAGTCCAACAAATGTCATCAAAATAAATTTATGCAAGACGTACTATAGGGAACAGAGATAAAAAATGCTGTTTATAGTCACTAGTTTCACTCTCAGGTAGCTGATATTTTTGCACTACATTTCTATGCCTGAATTTGCTTTTTCATCGTGTTTCTATTTCCATTTCACTAGTAACGTATGTGCATGTGTACACATACACTATGTCATTGTAGTGAAAAAATAGAAACACATGGGATTTGGAAGCAGATATTCCTGACAAATTGCCTGCTAACAATTTTTCTCTCCTGTGGAGAATGGTTAACTTGCTTGGCTAATATCCCAAGTATCCTGAGTAGCATTCATGAACATGGCCTTAAAACTGTATGGGTATACCAAGCACTTTTTTTAAAGTGCAACTCATCTTAGAGACCTCTGTGCATATCAAGGCCAGTAGGGGATAAAGCAAATGTTTTCCAGCAAGGTACTGCATATTTCCAAAGCTAAAAGGCTTGACTGCAGAGCAATGCTGATGAATTGGGTGTCTGGGGAGGTAAATGTCTGTCCTGACCTCTTGATAACTTTTATTACCTTGGTTCAGGAGATATATTGATTGGTTCTCATCAGGGGCATGAAAACCTTCAAACGTGTCTGCCTCATATAGTAAGGGTTTTTTGAAAGATTGTCAGGGCCCTTACAACCCCCCTCACTGCAACTGTCTAGAGAAAAATCAATTACTATTAATGTTTTTAACGTGAAGCTTTGAGCCCATGTGTTTGAAGTTAAGTCCCCTTGACCTCCACCACGCTTTCATATCTTAAAAAGACAAGTAGCTTGTAGGCTTGTCTGACAAAACATTTTAAAATCTGACTGGCAACCATTCAGAGTGATAAGCTTGCCAGTTTTAAAAATATCAGAGAAATAAAACCCATATAAGAGTCTGATCATTGAGGTGTATCGTAAATACAAGTATGTCTTCACCTAGGGCAAGAGATACTGTGGTTGTACTAATAGGTTATTACAAGGAAATCAATTGCACTTTTTTGTCAAAGAGAACAGGAACAAGGTCCCAGCTGCATACAGATTGCCTTGTTCTCTTTATTATACGGTATGAATGTTTATGATAAGAATGGGTAGTTACAAAGTTGTGTTACTATTAGTTCCATATTAGAAAGTAAGGAAACTCTCAAAGACCAAGATGCTATCATTTCCACACCCAAAGTTTTGTAGGTGTTATTAAATGTCAACATTTACAGGGTATTTCCATTTTAGCCCTGTCATAATCTATTAATTAGGCTGTTGGTACAGTAGGTCATGTGGGTTTGGGAAACTTCACTGTATTGCAGTCATGACATTGACTCATCTATGTGCCTCCAGTCAGCGTTCGGGTATTCTGTGTTGGATCCAACTCAGCTTGATTTGGATATGTTTGATCATACATTGTGAGCAGTGCTGGAAGAAATTTCTGGTATTCTTGTGAAACTGGGCAAAATTACTGATTTTGCATTTGTGCAATTTTCACGAAATTGGATCAAAATTCAGCATAATGTTGCTTCCCTTTTTCTGAAATTGCACTTTTTTTCCAATTTGCACACTATTTAAAAACGTGAGTTCTTTAAAATGCACAATTCCAGCAAATAGCACCCTTTTCTGACAAACTGCACACTTTTAAAAATGTGACATCTTAAAAATGCACAGGTTAAGAAAATAGCATCATTTTTCCCAAATTGCAAATTTTTAAAAATGCGCAGTTTCAGCAAATAATGCCACAGGCTAAGCATAAACTTTCAAAAGTACACCTTTTTATAAACCTTAATCTGCAAAATTGTGCACTGTCACTTGTTTTGTGCAAAAAAGCTACATACAATAGTACTGTATGCTCTGCCTCGGTTTGTGAAATTGCACAATATTATGCAAAAATGGCTCAGTTTTGTGAAATGTGTGAAATAGATTTTTACAATTTTGCCCTGTACTAATTGTGAGTACTAAACACTTAAAGAATTACAACTTTTTCATTCATTTTCTTTCTGGCCAGTTTTTTTCCATGTCTTGGTCCCCCTTGATAGCAGCAGTAGTGGTGGCGGCAGCAAAAGTTAAAGAGTTCAGCCGCTTCAGTAGTCTGTGACACCTCTCAGCTTCTGTCTGACTCAGGCTATATTTGGCTCTGACACAGTGTGTGATAACACTCAGTGCATTAGGTGCTTATCAATACTTGTACAATTTTACTTTTGATACAGTGGACACCCCTTATAAAAAAGCGGCTCACACAGATATTTCCATTTTAAGTGGATTCCACTGTATGTGTCAAGAAAAGATGTGTCAATGCTGATTCAAAGTTTCATTCAGTGACAAGCCAAATTTTTGGACACGGGAAAAGCAGGTCTGAAGGAAGAGCATTTAGGCAGTTTATCATTATAACACAGCACTTTTTAAAGGGAGCACACACATAGCATGTCTATGTTGTTTGCAAGTCAGATGAGCTGCAGCAGCCAATCAGCAACACTAGAGATTGAGAACTCCAGGCAGTGAACAAAGTCCATGTCATTTCCATCTTTCTCTCCCACAATGGAAGGACCTAAGACAGGCTGAACACCTTTTATGTGACAAACAGTGATTTTGGATCAATAAATTTTAGAAATCATCGAAGTGAGAGCACAGTAAAAAACTGCACTTGCAGCTGCAGCCCTGCCTTCAGCAATAGTAAAGCAGTGGGAATTTAGCACACACAAAAAAGGGCAGGGAGATTTTTGAAATATATATAAGAAACTATGTTTTTAAATGAGCATAGCTGGTGTAGAGGACACAGAAATACATATTTTTATTTTTATTTTATTTCCTCATACACCAAGAGCAGGGCAGTCTGGATTTAACAACTAACAGACCACCTGACTGACCACCGGACAGATTCAGACAGCCCATCTGTGGACTTCCCAAGCTGCTCCTGTGGCCCTGGCTCTCTCCGAGCAGGCCACAGCTAACAGACCACCCGAATGACCCCGGGACAGATTCAGGCAGCCCATCTGCGGGCTTCCCAAGCTGCTCCTCCGGCCCTGGCTCTCTCTGAGCAGGCCACAGCTAACAGACCACCCCGACTGACCCCCGGACAGATTCAGACAGTCCATCTGCGGGCTTCCCAAGCTGCTTCTGTGGCCCTGGCTCTCTCTGAGCAGGCCACAGCTAACAGACTACCCGACTGACCCCCGGACAGATTCAGACAGCCCATCTGTGGGCTTCCCAAGCTGCTCCTGTGGCCCTGGCTTTCTCTGAGCAGGCCACAGCTAACAGACCACCCAAATGACCCCCGGACAGATTCAGACAGCCCATCTGTGGGCTTCTCATGCTGCTCCTGTGGCCCTGGCTCTCTCCAAGAAGGCCACAGCTAACAGACCACCCGACTGACCCCCCGGACAGATGCAGACAACCCATGTGTGGGCTTCCCAAGCTGCTCCTGTGGCTCTGGCTCTCTCCAAGCAGGCCACAGCTAACAGACCACCCGACTTGACCCTTGGACACATTCAGGTATGCACCGGACCTCTGAAACTTGTGGCTTTGAATGCCACTGTTTTGACTGGATGCCCAGTGGAGGAACCAGGCACTGATTGGCAGCTTTACTCCTTGGCTGATTTTCCAACGCCTGGCACTTCATGATCTCAGGGAAATCTCTTTCTTTTTTTTCGCAATTCAGACTTTATTGATACATTTTCCACAATATAAGACAGTTATCATGAGAAAGAAACAAGAGTACAGCAACTTGTTAAGATAAAACTGCCCGACTCTCCCCTCCCTCCCCATACAGCAGTAACAAATCCATATGTCCCATAAGTATAAAATCATTACACAGAAACCTACAGGGCAATTTGTCTAAAAACTCAACTAAGTCTGAGCAACTAGAATTAGAGAATGAAGGGGATCCCATATTTGTGTATAAACTGCCAATCTGTTGTGGAGGCTGGCAATCGCTTTTTCTGTACGTAGATTGGCAAGAATTTCATTCAACCTTCTTAAAAAGTTGGGGTGGACTTGTCTTTCCAGTGATGTAGAATAAGCTTCTTGACAGATAAGGCTATCATAGAAATATGAAACCTTCTGACTTTAACTCTAATAGAAGACAAGTCCCCTAGAAGACAAATATCAGGCGTGAAATACTCCTGTAGGCCCAGTAAAGGATCCAGGGAAGCCTTAATAGAGTCCCATAGAAAAGAAATTTTGGGGCAGGACCAAAACAGGTGAAGAAGTGTTCCCTCCTCCCGAGAACACTTAGCACATAAGTTGGAGTCCAAGAGACCCCATTTCTTTAACTTAACCGGAGTGTAATACACATTATGTAAAATGTGATATTGCATGAGACGGAACCTGTCTTGAGAAACATATTTATGACAGAATCTCCACAGGGTTTGCCAATCAGGATGATACTGAGGAAGAATGGAGTTCCAAAACATTGTGGGTCCAAAGGAATCCCCATATCTTTTGTGAAACAACACCTGATATAAATTAGATATGATACCCGAAGATCCAACTAAAGAAGAGACTTCAGGTATCAGGGCCATAATTGTCTGGCAAGGAGGGGTATTGCCAAGGACTATTGTAAGTAAATGCCTTAACTGCATGACTTTAAAGTGTGAGAGAGCAGGGATATTAAATTTCCGAATATCTCCTACTGACAACCATTGCCCCTCCTCATCCACAAAGAGAGTACTTTTCCCATCCCCCAGTTGGGACAACCATTTCTGGGAATCTGTTTCTTGTTAATGGTGAAGATAGAATTCAAGGGTGGGCATGGCCAAGTCTAGTTGAGGGGTATATCGCAAAAAGGAACATAACTGTGCATATACCTTTAGTGAAGTAGCTACTATGGGGCATTTCTCAGCCGCACGCACCTGAGACATTTTAACAGGAAATCTCTTTCTGTGCTGTGTTCTGGACTGAATTTTTTTCAGTAAATACAGTAAAATACTGTAGACCCCAGTGAAATGTGTGATACTTGGAGTCACTACTGGTTATATAGCCTGTGAATTAGTAGGTTATAACAAGATATGGGTAAAATCTGACCAGCCTTATTTTAAAATAGTACCTATCTTATGGTTGTTTTATTGCAAATGTATCTGTCACTCCTTTTGCTGCTTTTATACTGGGCTATTCTGTGACAGCTACTTTACATTTGTCTCCTCACTACTCAGCAGTATAATATTGCTGAGTAGTGTAGCGACAAATGACATAGTCTAAATACTGATCTGTGTTGTTAGTGATAGTTGGTACCTCTGAACTAAACCTAGCTACTGAGCAAGACTACTGCCCTACTGACAAACTCTGCCCCTTCCCCACACTGGTCACTCTGCTAATTACTAATTTCTCTGCCCCACTTGTAATGCTGTCTCTCTAAACACCTTACTTTCTTCTCTGCCTTACCTACAAACCCTTCCCTTACACCACCCCTGCTGCTGCTGTCCTCCTCAGACATCCCAGTGCCAAAGCACATACCCACCCATTAATTCCTCTTTTAGCTCTAAATAATTGCCCTGCATTTACCACCTCTTTACCTCATGCTTTGTCCTTCCTCATTGCTTGCCCCCCACTGAGCTTGCTATTGTACTCTAGCTGTTTTTAATCCTCTGTGTTTCCCTCCTTGTTTCACAGACAGCCCATCTTCGGGCTTCCCAAGCTGCTCCTGTGGCCCTGGCTCTCTCTGAGCAGGCCTCAGCTAACAGACCACCCGACTGACCCCCGGACAGATTCAGATACACACTGGACCTCCGAAACTTGTGGTTTTGAATGCCACTGTTTTGACTGGATGCCCAGTGGAGGAACCAGGCACTGATTGGCAGCTTTACTCCTTGGCTGATTTTCCAACGCCTGGCGCTTCCTGATCTCAGGGAAATCTCTTTCTGTTCTGTGTTCTGGACTGAATTTTTTCACCCACCCCCCCTCCTCACAGTATTAAATAGACTCTTACTCCGTCCCTTCCTCAGCCTAGCAACTGATTGGTCACTCCACCGCTGCACATTTTCATGCTATTGGCCTCCCTGTCTTCAATACCTGACTTGACCCACTTTCTCACCACCCCTTTTTACAGCAGTCCCACCCACAGGATCACACATTTGTTCTCGACCTTTTCTCCAGCCACTCCATCTAACTCCTCTCAATTACTGCTCTACCTACCCTGTTGTTAGGGACCTCACCCTAATTCGACTATGTACCCTTTTAATTATAAACCAGCTAGCAGTTAAGCAGGCCAGCAACACCAAACAAACTACCATGGGGTGCAACCACCTACTACTATTCCTCACTACCTCTTTTGGCATTGCCGGTACCATACTCGTCCTTTTGTTTTGTTGTTGGAATAGATAAAGTGTTTTTCCTTTTTTTTCTTTTTTTCCTCCCCTTCCAGCAAATGAGGCAGTGGCCCTCCCCTAGTGAAAAACTCATCCAAAAACTGTTGCCTAAATCTATCCTTAAGCCAGGGACTGCTCTGCAACTGACAACCTAAGCTGTCAGTGAGTGCTGACCCCCTGATAGATCTAAGGGCAGCTAGACTTAGAGCACCCTATTCCAACTAATCCGTATAGAGATCATTCAACTGTGCCTTACAAAGCACATGCTTCCCCCCCTGCACCCCGATGTGCTCGAAACCAAAGCATCCCTCTCCCTAACAGGGGGGCACTTCTTGCCATAATCTGCTCACTGACCCTCTTCTGGGTGGATAGGCTCATTGACCCATGCCACCTCGAACCAGGGGGCCATCTGCATAATGACCCCCCCCCACGATTTCCACAGCAGTAACCCTATCTCAAGCATGCTTGCTCTCTCCACGGCATATGAGATGGTAAAAAAGGGTATATGCTATGACCTGTTCTACTTTATGAGCAGGATGCGTCGAAGAAACCTCATCACCATACCCAGTACTAAACTATTCAGCTTACTGGTAGCACTTCTACTCCTGGCAGGAGATATTCAACCCAATCCTGGCCCCAATACCACCAATATCTTGGTGGCATCCCCTCAGGACCCTCGCTGGGTGTCTGCCAAGGGTCTGAAGATAGCACATATGAATGTATGTAGCCTCAGACCTAAAATACATGAAGTCCAAGCCTGGCTGGACCTCTACAAGCCTGATGTCCTAGCTATCTCAAAACCTGTTAAAAGCCCACATCCTTGTTCACGAGATACAAGCACTGGGCTATAGCACCTACCACAAGGACAGAGAATCCAAAAAAGGGGGTGGGGTGCTAATCTATACAAAGACTGACCTCACCGTGTCACCTCTAACCCTGCAGGGAAGTCTTCCTGCTGAGGGTGAAGGCATATTGATCCACATAACCCTAGGACACACCAAGAAACTAACAATAGGTTGTGTCTACCACCCACCAAAGTCTGCCCTCCAATCACTTGAAGCCATCACGAATGCACTGGCCCAAGAGGTAGCTACAGAGCTACTCATTTCGGGTGACTTCAACCTCAACTGGGCCCAGGACCCTGGCCATGCCTCAATGTCTCTGACCCATGAAGCAGGTCTGATGCAGGTCATCTCTGAACCGACCAGACTGAATTACAAAACTTGGAATCACACCACCCTGGACTGGGCTCTGGTGTCAAACCCTGCAAACTTCCAGAGTGTGGGCACAATGGTAGATTCCTTGAGTGACCATTCCCCGATTTTCTGTATATGGAAGAACAGAGCACCCAAGGTCCATCCAAGAATCCTTACTGCCTGAGACTACACCAAATTCTCAGAAGTACAATTCAGTCACTACCTAAGTAGCCAGGAATGGAGCCCCATAACCTACTCCCAACTCTGGCTGAGGCTTTGGAATACTTTCAGGTCTTACTAAGTACGCTGCCAACCTCTTCGCTCCGATGAAGAGACTGAGGGCAAAAGGCAGCTGTTACAAGTGGATCTCTCCATCCCTCAAAGCTCTAATTACTACTCAGGACAAAGTCTGGAAGAAGTTCAGGCTCTCCACCCTCCCGGCAGATCTTGTGGAATACAAAGCCCTAAGAAACAAAGCCAAGAGAGCCATTAAACTTGCTAAAAGAGAGTACATCACACACCTCCAGAAAACTAGCTTAGGCAACCCTAAGCAGTTCTGGAATCATGTCAATGACCTGATCAAGGGCATCAAAAAGACTGAATCCAGCCCCATGGAGATCAACGGTCAGCTCACTACTGACTCTTCTCTAATATCGGCTGCCCTTAACAACCACTTCACAGATCTGGAGGCCTACAAGACCAGCCAGTCTTCTCTGACTTTGGCCCCAAGCTCAGCTGAAGCAACTCACTTTGAATGACCCTCTTTCCACCTGAGACTGGCAAAGCACACTGAGGTCCTAACCCTGCTAAAGACGCTGAAACCTAAAGGATCAGGAGGACCAGATGGGATCAACCCCTCAGCTACTCAAGGCTGGAGCCACCTCCTTATCCATGCCCTTAACCATGCTCCTTAACAGATCACTGAGGGAAGGAGCAGTCCCCATTTCAATTGAAACGCCAATGTGGTCCCCATCCACAAAGGTGGACTCAGGGAAGAACTAACCAACTATAGACCGATCTCCCTTCTCTGCACACGTGCCAAGTTGCAAGAAAGGCTAATCTACAACCAACTCTAGGACTACTTGGAAGCTTATCAGCTCCTTGCTCCCTCTCAACATGGATTCAGACCAAACCACAGTACTGACACTGCCCTCATTAACTTTTTGGATGAAGTGCTCAGGGCAATGGACAAAGGGATACCCACAGGTGCAGTCTTTATAGACCTGTCTAAGGCATTTGACCTTGTTGACCACAATCTTCTGCTACAGAAGCTGCACAATGTCGGCCTAGACCCCCATGCCCTCAAGTGATTTGGGAGTTATTTATCAGGCTGGACACAGAGGATCACATGGAGGGGGGCCATGTCAGAGCCACTACCTCTAAAACAGGGAGTACCTCAGGGTTCAATACTAGGCCCCCTCCTATTCTCCCTATTTACCAAAGAATTAAGTACCTACTGTGGAGGGAGCTCGATTGTACAGTACGTTGATGACACTGTCATCTACCGACCCTTGGGCGATGTGGCCGCTCTTGGTCCTCTCCTCCAAAAGGACTTCACATCCCTAGAGACATGGCTGTGTGAGAACAGAATGGTACTTAAGGCAGACAAAACCAAGGCAATGCTATTCGGGCCAAGATCGCTGGGACTTCACAGTTCCTCATCCCTCCGACTAACCACACTCTCTGGCAAAAGTATTAATGTAGTTCCCTCCCTAAAATACTTAGGCCTAACTCTGGATCAGTCTATCACCTACAAGGACCACGTGGACCAGGTCACCAGGACCCTACATCGCAAACTCGGTACCTTGTACCGACTCAGGGACCAGTTCATCCCTGAGGCCAGGCTCTCCATTTAGGCCAAGTGTCCTGCTCCCTCACCTGACCTACACGGCCCGATTACAGGGCATGGCAAAGCAAGAGGATCCAGGATGCAAATCCTATACAACAAAATAGCTCAGTGTGCTACCCAAGACCACCCACGACGTCACCACTGTGACACTCTGGCCCAGCTCCAGTGGCCCACATTGACCGCTCACCTCCAATACCCATTGCTTGTCCAGGTCTACAAGCTATTCAAACCCCCCACTCCACCAAGCATAGCCAGAACCATAGCCATTAAACACAACCCTAGGAATTTAAGGACATCAGAATGAACACTAGTAGAAGTCCCCAGAGTAAGGACCAATGCTGGTGGCAGATCCTTTTCTTCCCATTCCCCCAGCCTATGGAACAAGCTCCCCCCTTGGTCCAGGATGCCTCCTCACTCACGAACTTCTGCACCAGGCTCAAGTCCCATATACTGGCCACAAGTGCATGCCACTGAGACGGCTCTTAAGGTATCCCCTTTTTCTGCATCAAACCTTCCCAAAGGTGAGCTGACCATGTACCTCCCTCTAGTATCTGGACACCTAGGGACCAATACTACCTCATGTATATCACTATGCCAAGTAGTACCAAGGCAAAACTGTGTCATTATGATAACCATGTCTGTAACCACTGTCTGTAACCACCTTATGCTTGAACAACCTATGTAATCAAAAGTTTTTCTCCACTGTATTTTATCTTGTATTGTTATCCTGGGTCACCCCTGAAAAAGGGACCTTCGGGGCTCAGTGGGCCTACGCGGTCACCAAAATTTTATAAATAAATAAACTACTGGTGTTTTCTATTGACTACTGGTGGTTTTGCAGGGCACAGAAACCATCTTCTTATTTTTTGCCTGTGTCTGTGAGCCTGCCAGCATATCAGAGAGTAAAAAGTAAAGAATACTGGTGTTGAAGACTAAAGGTCACATGGTATCTTGCTGGAGTTGGGTGTAGTTTGCAAGGTTGGGGTGGCCTAGTGGTGTCACTCCTCCCTATCACCTCACTAGTCATAATGTTCCATATGGCACAGCTGCTTGTCTGTGCATTGGACTTGTAAGTGACATGACCATCTAGGAAACACTGATGTGAATATCCAGCAGCTGTACTGCATGACCATCTGTCTTGTATCTGTTGTTGATGTGTGAAAATGCATGATGAGAAGAGCAGGAGGAGAATGGAGCAGAGGGGAGGAAAGGAGCAGATATATATTCTGCCATACCAGTTCCTCCAAGAACAAGTTATGAAAGCAGTAGTGGTGGAGACTGCAGCTAGTCAAAGTGGAACAAGGACTTGGAGTCATGATCATGGAGCTGTGATCACAAGGGCTGATGAGCAGCTGAGAGGACAGCCAAAGGAATCATGTTCAGTAGCCCCAGAAATCCACTGGTTCCACTCTCCCACAGAGGTGTAATCAGCCTTCCCTGCCAGTCATCCAGTGCATCTCCTGATATAACTATCCTGAGCAGAAAATGGGGCATACTCAAAGAGAACTACTAAGGTAGCTGGTTGAACAAATCATTATTCACAAACAGTGCAGCTGAGGCAGTGAGAAAAAAATGGAAGACTTAAATAAAAGGTATTCAAATAGATGAAGATAGAGGGATCTTATCAAGCACTGATGAGAAAAGCCAATAGGTTAGTAAGCCAGGCAAGTACTGAAACAGAACTAAGGCTGATATATTGGTGGGGGGGGGGGGAGTCCTGGGAGGGCAGCAGGGTATTCTTCAATGTCAGTTGGAAGAAACACAAAACGAAAGATGGTGTGTTCAGGCCAATGAAGTGAGAGGACTGGGTAGAGGATGAGAAGGACAAGATGACTTTACTGAATGTTTATTTCTGTTTGGTATTCATAGTAAAGGATATGGGGCTTCTACTAGACCTCAACATGGTAACTAGGAAAGGACTGCTGGTGGGGATCAGTGGGGAGCCCATTACAGAGAGAGTACTGAAGGAACTCCTGGCACTGAGGTAACAAAATCAATCAGTCTGTATAGGTTGCACCAAAGGGTGTCAAAAGAAATGGGGCAGGTCCACTGATGGACCTATTGGACTTACTCACTGGAGGTGGGAAAGGTGCCAGAGGATAAGAGGATTGCAGATGTGCAACCCAGCCTTACATAAAAGTGGGAGTGGAGAGCAGCCAAACAACTAAAGGCAAATCTTGCCTATTGACTTCCTTGTACTCCCTGTGTATATTCATTGTATATCATGTGTTTATCGTGTACCCCACTGTTTTCTGTGCTGTATGCTGTCTGGCAGTCCCCTGTTCTAATATGCTGATTTTGTCTGTAACTCTTCCCGTTCATGCCTGAAAATAGACAATGTTGTTGTTTAGTGCACTTACCAGGTCAACAAAAATTAAATAAATAAATATATAATGTCTATAGAAGGAATCCATTTTAAATGAGAGGATTATGGGATTTCGGAAGGTAAAAGGGCTACAGGATCCCAGACAACATGGTTTTACCAGCAGTGGTCATGCCAGACCAACCTGATTGACTTCTTTGATGGCTTGACAAGAGCAGTGGACATGGGAAAGGTTATAGACATTGTATACTTGGATTTTTTAGTAAAGCCTCTTACTCCAACCCTCATGGAAGGTTGTGAAGAAAATGAGTGACTTGGGATTAAATAATGAGGTGGGTGAAAACCTGGCTAAGTGGGAGGACTCAAGGGATAATATAGAATGAAGAGTCAACAGGGATCAGAGAAGTCACTATTGATGTTCCTCAGGGCTTGGGCTTGGGACTGATACTATTCAGCATGTTCATCTGTGTCACACAAGTGGAGACCAAGGGAAGCAGGATCAACATTCATGTCCTCTTGTAACACCTGTGTTTTCTTTATTCAGTTTTGCTTTTTGTGTGCTTACTAGTTTCAATTTCCTACCCACAGTACAAAATGCTGTTGTATTTAGCTTGATTTCACTTAGTCTGTTTTACCTTCTGTCTTCACCAAGCCACTTGCAAAATGTATTCTTTGTTCAACTACATTAGAAACACAGCAACATAGATTTTGTTTACCGAAAAGGACCCTAGCCCATCCAATCCACTCCTTAACCTTGCATATTCGATCTCCACTGACCCTAGTTGGTCATAGGTGTCTCTCCCTCTGCCCCAGTCTGATTGAAGTGAGTGTGGGCACACAAACTTCTCTAGTGATTTTGTTTCGTTTCTATTATATCTTTAGTAAGTGCCTCGTGTTTGCTACTGTCCTCTTTAATAAGAAGTAAGATAAAGTTCTTTGTGCACTCAGCTGCAGTTTTTTTCCCAGCCTCTCTGGTTTGGAAATTCTTTTAAGCCTCCAAATGGTACACTAGCAACTTTCAAACTACAGGGTGCAAAACCTTGTTCTGCATAATATTCGAGGCTAATACTGTTGCATGCTAGATTCCGTTCCAAGAACAACTGGTTTTCAAGAGATAAACAAAATTTGTATCTTACCTTCATCAGTTGTTGTGGGCATGCTATGGAGGTTTCTGAGTTTGATTTAGTCAGTTCTATCCTTTTGGCAGTGTCATCGGTTTTGATCATGCACATGGGAGGAGGCTGCCCAATGCTGCTTGCATCATCAATGTTTATTGCTGTGAACTCAATCCCATTTGCAAAGGTTGGAAACTATTGCACATATCCAATAATAAATTGCCACAATAGCCTTCAAATGTCAGGTAATACCCGACAGCCAGGTTGTGAGACCACCAAAACAAATTAACTATTGCAAACAGATGTGGAGGTCTGTGCTCTCTGGTGCAAGGCATGGTGCAGGCCAAGGGGGTTGCTGCCCTCTAATAATGGAAACAGGAGCACAAAATGGCCTGCATTCACTAGGTACACAACAATAAAAAGATTGAATGCCAAAAATGAAAGTTTTCATACGTAAAATTGATTTGACCACCCCCCCCAAAAAAAATGACTGACAGCCATTCTGAAGCTTGTGGTATAAATCCAACACTGCACCAGGTGCCCCAGTGCCTTGCTCAGTATAACTTCACTGGGGGCAGGTACCTGGACAAACAGACAGCCCTTTATACTGACAGCATTAATTACTCAACCAATCACCGTCCTGACATGTATTTTAAAACATGTAGCTCCTAGTAAGTAGTTCAAAGTGATTCAAACAGTAACTCCTAGTGATCACATTGTACAAATCTTCAACAATGTAGTTACTATAATTCACAAAATACAAGTGGAAGTAAAACACTGGTGGTATAAAAAAAATCACCAAACAGGGAAAAAAAACCCAATAAACCTGGTCGTATGAGCATTTACAATCTAGTCATTTAAGTCATGAAATTTGGAAACAAGTATCCCTCAAAACAATCACAAATAATTACATATGTGTGCTTATTTTTGTACTTTTTTTTGTGTGCCTAGTAAGTGAAGATAACTTTGTACTCCTGTTTTAGTTATTAGGGGCAGCAACCTGCATGGTCTGCACCAAACCTTGCACTGGAGACCACAAACCTCCACACCTGTTTGGAATAGTCAACTGGCATAGCCTGGTATGAGAGCATCTGAGCTTCACAAGATCTTGGAAGAATGGGCATGAGGGACACTGAGAAGTGTAAACCTCAGGCAGTCAATTAGTCTCAACCTGTTGCAACAGGTGATGGGAGAGTTGGCTCGGGTGTGTTCAGATATGTCTAAGGTAAGGTTATTCAGGATGGAATTTTTGGAGACCTTCTGTGGAGCATTTCAGGTGTCAGAACTGGTACTAGGGCTGTGTGAATACCTTTTTCTGAATATTCAGTATTCAGCAGCCAACTGTTTGGGTACTGGTTTTTGTGATATTCGGTATTTGGTATTAGGGTGGGGGGGAGACAAAACTCTTACAGTTTTAAACACAAACAAATGCTAAGAAAGACAGTGACTAGTTGTGGAGGTGGGCAGGTTGTAGCAGTTATCCATCTGGGGATTTATTATCTACAGTGTTCAAATTAAATACAAATAAATGTAATTGTGGGTGCTTAAGAAGGAGAAGATTGGCACTGGGCTGCTGAGAGAGGGTTGGGTGATGGGGGTTACATTTAATAGACTGGAGTTTGGGTAAGGAAGGAGGATTTTTTATTTTTATTTTATTTTGTAGCTAGCCAAAAGTTGTTTCTGTATATGAATAGTCCCTCATTCGAGAAAGGCTTCCAAATATTCAGAAGCCCTACTATTTGTCATATTTGGGAAATGATATTCAGCCCCTATACAGCCCTAGTTGGTTCAGCTAAACAAGGCAGCCAAAACAGAGGTGGCTTTGGCACTGGATAAAGTGGCCATGACATCAAAGGGTGTGAGCTTGCAGCTCCAGAGGTACAAAATGGAAAACCTGGCCTTGGGTTGTTGGTGCAACCTAAAGGCAGTAATGGGGACCACTTGGGATGTGCAGGCTGAAATACAAAAGTACATAGCCCAGCGATCGGAGTGGGGTCTGTTTGTTTGTCACAAGAATAGTACTCCTCTGTATATCAGTTCTGATCAATTTCATGCAGGGCCATAAAAGGGCTGGGTTTGAGCTCACCTGAGTTCAATACCTATTCCTTTTCCATAGGGCTAGTAAAGAATGTAAGGGCAGTAGGACAAAGACACTGGGGAAATATAAGTCACAAGCCTTTGAGGGATACAATGGCCTTCAATTCTTGTAATGCTCTTTTATCAAGAAGTCTCAAGACTGTAATGACGCAGATGTGGATTTGTAGGCATTCATCTATCCACTGGGCAGCCAGAATGGACAGACAATGTGAGGTGAGAAACGCTTCCTGAATCCATGTCAGCAATGAGTGCAGTGGATGGTGCATAGAGGAAGCAGGTAGAAAAACATTTTACCATGGGTCATAACTGAGGCTAGCAGATGGGGCCCTCTCAGAGTGTTGCTGGTCCATTTAGATGGAAATGACTTGTGGCTGGTTGAAATAAGGTTGTTTAACAACCTGTTCCATTTGTTATTTCCATTCCTACACTTGCAGTTTTTATTTGTTTCTTTCTCCCCTTTCTTCTCTGTAGTTAAAAAAAATATGAATCTGAATGTGAAACTGGGATCCTCTGGTTTGCAAGTGTATATAATTATATTGTTGAAATGAATGCAGACAGCTGCTTGGGTTTGTTAGAAAATTTAGCAGTTTGGAACACTTTGGTTTGGTTGACCTTGAAAAACCCTTTGACCTTTTACAAGCTTTTTAACAGAATTGTCAGCAGGAAATCAGCACTGGGGCAGGATGTCTTAATTGGTTGTGCCTGTTAAGAAGATAAATGTACTGTTAGAGCTAGTCACAGGAAGGTCGATGAACAAAGTCTTGTTGCATTTTGTGAAAAACAGGAGATGAAACTTACAAGAACAGGATACAGAGATTAAAATACCAGGCAAAGATAACTCATATAAACAGAAAAGTGTTTTGTCTAGATAGATAAGCAGAGCGAGACTGAGATTTGAGAAAGGCTCAGAGGAAGGATTTTTGTCTGTACTTCCTTTGTAGATCTACCCTGATTTTTTTATTATTTTATTGTTATTACTAATAATAAAATGCTACTTCTGAATTTTATAGCTTCTCCTGGTTTGCCTATGCTTCCTGACCTAAGCCTCTATGACACTGGTAAAATAACTGACCTTGATTTGTCAGATGAAAGATAATTTCTTCTTTTTGGGGCAATGTTGGCCTGGGACTGTGCGGATCTTGTCATGCATTGTGCAGCAGTAAACAAAACGGCATGCTAAGGCTCGAGCAGCATTTGAAAAGACTTGAAGTTTGGTTAATATGTCCACGTGCAGCTGTATGGGCTCAATAGGGTGCATGGTACTGTAGAAGGATGACATTGTAATGAAATTGCCACAGCTGTATGCCAAGGATGGGGTGCATTTGTCTTCAGAGGGGTTGGGTAGGTTTATAACTGACATACAGGGTTTTTTGGAGAGCTGCTAGCATGGCTTGCTTTGGGGGATTGACTAGCATGACCCTGTGGTGGCAACATAGTCTCACAGGCAGAGTACAAATGAGGTAACAGGGGAACCTCCCACTGTAACAGATGGGTTCCTCTTGAGGCTGGCAAGAAGTGAGCACCTGATGATAAAGAGCCCGAGGGCCTTAAAGTGATCCTCCTATAATTTTCCCTGCTGACATTGAATCATTTTGATTAACCTAAGCTGTACATTCTCTAGCCTGTCTTTGTCTTTTCTTAGATGGGGGCTGCAGATGTGGTCACAGTATTCCACATGTGATCTCACCAGTGATCTACAGAGACACAGTATAGCCTCCTTGCCCCTACTGTCAAACCCCTTTCCCATATACCCCAATATGCCAGTTCCCTTGCCGTCAGCCTTGTTACATTAGCTAGAATGTTTGAAGGATTTGCTTATGATGATGCATAAGTACCTTTCTTCAGTGTAAGTGTCAAACTTAGCCTCTTCCCTCCTCCAATATTCTGTCCTGCAGTTCTTGTTCCCTGTGTGCATCACCTTGCACTTTCTAGCACTGAATTTCAACTAAGTTTTGTACCACCTCTCCAATTTTTGCAGATCCAGCTACAGTTTCCAAAGCCATTTCACACTGTCTACCCTGCAAAAGAGCTTAGTGTTATTTGCAAAGAGATACCTCATGCCTTTTATTCCTTCTCCTATGTCACTGGTGAACATATTGAAGAGCACTGGCCAGAGGACTGAAGCTTGTAGCACGCCACTTGTGACCACCCTCTCCCCTGACTTGACACATTTATCACCACTGTTTACTGTCTCTCCCACAGCCAGCTTCTTACCCTTCTAACTAGACCCTTCGCTGTTCCCAGAACCTCTAACTCCTTTAGCAACCCTCTGTGTGGCACAGAGCCAAATGCCTTGCTGATGCTGAAGTAGAGCAAATCCACTGCTTGTCCCTTGCATTAGTTACCCAGTCAAGGAGCACTATCTGGTTGGTCTGACAAGTCTTCCCTGCCACAGATCCATGCTGCTTATTATTCTGGAGCCCATTGCTCTCCAGGTAGCTCACTAGGTTACCTTTGACCAGTGTCTTCTTTAGTTTATCTGCTATGGTGGTAGAGCTAATGCATCTGTAGGTTCCCTTTAGCTCTCTGGCTCCTCCCTTGTGGAGCAGAACTATGTTTGATACCATCCAATCTTTCAGAACCATCCCTTGTTGTACGGTGCTATTGAATAGCCCTGCAATGTTCTGATGCCAGTTCCCTTAGCACTCTCTAGTGCATCCCATTCAGCCATAGAGCCTTATCTATTTTCAAGGCTGCTAGTCCTTTTCTGAACCTTTCTTCCATAAATACCACTTGCACCATTACTGGGATCCTTCTTGTGGCAGACTTTGTCCCACTTTCAGGCAAGAGCCAATATCCTCCATTGTGAAACCAAGGCAAAAGTAGTTAAGCACAGCTACATCTTGCAGTCTTTCTTTATTACCCTGCTCCCTCTGTAAGCCAAATAGTGTCCCCTCTCATCTTCATTTTTTCCTTAATTTATCTAATGAACTGGTACCCCTGGACACCTCCACAATATTCAGTTCCAAGTCTGCTCCCTGACAGCCTTCTTGGCCTACCTTATCCTTAACTGCTGTTCATACCTTCCTCATTTCCCTGATGCTCCTAATAAAGGTATTTTATAGCCCTCACTGCCTCACTAAGTTTTTACAAAAACCAGATTAGTTTCTTGTGCCTGTTACTCTTGATAACAGTTTTCAGGCATGTCTTAGTCACCTCTAGAATGGCCTCTTTAATTATTCGCCACCACTTTTCCACCACCCTGATTTCATCCCTTCCCCACAGTTAACCCTCGACTAGTTTGCTCATCTGGTCAAAGTCTGCTCTTCTGATATCCGGAGCAAAAGTCTGATGAGGGTATATTGGTACCTAGGGGCAGTTCAAACCATATGGTATTGTTTTCTCTGGTTGCCAGAGGTTTCCCAATCCTCACTCCAACTACCATTTTTGAGCTGGTGACCTCTACATGAATAATGTCACTTTGCCTTGCGGGTTCTGTGATGAGCTGCACTAGCAGGCAGTCCTGCAACATATTTAGCAGGGCCTGACTCCTGGCACCCCAGCTGCTGGAAAATTCCAATCTATGTCTGGTAGATTAATATCCCCACCATCACAACCTCACTTTTTGCTGTCTTCTTCTGAAGTTCTGCCCCTACTTCCTCTCTCTCTCTCTCTCTCTTGCTCCCTGCCCAGCTGTCTGTAGATCACCCCAGTGCATAGCTTCTCATGCCATGTGGTCATGAGCTGCACCCACAACAATTCTATCTCCTCCTTATTTCCCCTCAGATGCCTCCATGCCTTCCTTGACATAAAGGGATACCCCATCCCCCATCTCCTTTCCCATATCCCTATCATGTCTAAACACAGTGTATCCTAGTATTCCTGTTCCAGTTATTTTTCCTGGCGGCCAATGTTTCTGTTATGGCTATGAGGTCTAATCCTACATCTATCATTATAACCTGGAGCTCACTAATTATGTTCCCTAGGCTCCTGGCATTTAGGCAGACTGCTTGCCAGCATGTATCTATACCCCTACCCTTTCTATTAGCACATCTCCCCTTGTCCTTCCCTTCATGTCCTGCCCCTTACTTGTTCAGTGTGCCCCTGCCATCAGACTCTTTTTTTTTTGTTACTTTATTATGGACCCCTGTCCAGATGCCTACATCCCCACTATTCCTAGTCCCTCTTTCTGGAGAAGTACTAGGTTCCCATTTTGTTCTCCTTCCTCTGTGGTATCCTCAGCCACAGCTTTGCCCCCACATAGTTTAAATGACCACTGACATAGACATCAAATTTTTACCCAGTGCAATAGCCCTCTTTTTTGTCTAGTGAAGGCCATCACCCTTGAAGAGCCTCCTATCCCAGAATCGACCCCAGACCCCAACAAAATTGTACCACTCATCCCGACATCATCCCTGCAGCCACCCATTAAACCTCTCAATTTACTTTTTCCTCATTCTCCCCTTCTCCTATCCCTCCCCCACACAGTGAGGACCTCAGAAAAGATCAGAGAAGGCTTAGTGTGCCTTCATTCTGTCTCCCAAACTTTGACAGTTGCAGTTCACTGTCTCAGCTAGTTGGTTCACCAGATTAGTGGTACCCAAGTGTCAACCACCTCTCCCGGGGCTGGCTTACTAGCCATCTCTCCTTTTGTTTGGCCATTGTCCTGGTATAGGCATGTTTGTCCCACCCCTAGGGTTTTTTGGGGCATTGCCTTTTGCCCAGGATATAAGGGGGGAGGGTCCCCTGGTTTGGGGAGTTGGCAGGAAATGTAGGGAAAGTAGGGTCAGGGCTTTGTACTCCAGCCTGGGAGGTGCTGGCTTCAAGGGCATTGTGGCTGTGTGGCCAGTGGTATCTGATGGGGAGGGTGTTTAGGAGAAGTGGTGACTGTCGGCTATGGGAGCTCTTGCATCTGGTTGGGGAGAATTTGAGGAGGTGAACTGGCATGGATGGATGCAGGAGGCTGGGAGCCCAGTAGGTAAAGGTATGGCTGTGGGGCTGTCATGGTTGTGGCAGGGCCACAGTAATGTCTCTTAGAGGTGGCAGGTCTGGTGAGGCTGTACCCAATGTAACACGCTGCTGGAGGACTGCAGGTGGGGGCATTTCATGGGATTCACTTTATTGGGCCTGCCATCCCTGTGTCTGGGGCAGGACCCATGTTAGACCCATTTAACAGAATATGTAGTGGAGAATATAACTAGGAAGGAAGGGCAAGTGTCGCCATCTTTGTAACTAAATTGGATACCCACATTCATTTGGCTGAGGAGTGCACAATTATTGGGCTGGTCTAAAGATTTCAGGGTGGCTATGGTAAAGGATATAGGCTGCATCCTCGGTGTAGGGTAATCTGGACTGGGGCGAGTAAGGCACTCCCCTGAGGTTTCAGGGATGGACATCTTGCACCCTCTAAGGACTTGAGTGGTTGTCTTGCTTGGAGTGGTTGTGTGGACACTGCACTTGTCCTATATTTCTGGCATGTTTGGATCTTGGACAGAAATTTTAACCAAAGTTATGTAATATCTTTGAACACCTAGGTGCTGGTTTGTGCCTCCTGAAATGAATGCCCTAAATATTCCTGTCTTTGTGGAGCTGATTTATTCATTTTTTTTATTTCTATGTGATAATTAGAATCATATTTTCTACTTGCTTCTAATTATGGAGTCCTGAGATTATTAAATGAACTGCTAGCTCCTCCTTTTTAACAAGATTCTGGTCCACTCTCTCTGGCCCGGTTCCAAACCTGCAGCTGGCTGGAGAAAAGAAGAGTTTCTGAAGTAAGTGTGATCTGCACCATGCTGATATGGACCATCTCGAATTAAGGCCTTGTTTTCTATTTGGGCTTTGCCTCATACTGGAAGGACTCTGGTTGATATCCTCCCACCTTGCATAACACTGGGACCCCTAGACAGAATTGGGGGGGTTGAAAGGAGGGGTTACACATGTATACTGGCAATCCAGCTCTCTTCTCCCCTTCCTAACCTGTTCATGTGGCAGATGGCTGATGTAAATGGAAGGCATCTGAACATTTCTTTGTCTTTCCCCAACTTCCCAACACCTTCTCTACCATTCTAATCTTTGATTCCCCTACCACTAGGAAACTGGTTTCTGCTTGCCCTGATCTTACCACAGGGTGCCACAACATCATCCTGTTCATCTTTCCCAAATGGCTCTGAGCCCCCACTGAAGATGTTTTGAACCCACTTCTCCTGAAGTAGTTCAAATCAATTTCTAGTTGGGATGCAGAGAACCTGGATGGATTCCTTGTGGCCCCATCCCTTCCCTACTACTGTCCAGCCCCCACAAAGCCAATGGCCTCTGAGGGAGTAGGGGTACATGTTGCATTTTATAGGTACAAGCTCTGTTGATCTTTCAGCCAGGATATCTCCTCCCTTGCTGCTATCAATTTTGCTTAGAGCTCCACAAACATCCTACATTTCAATGTTTTGGGAATAGCGATTGGGTATAAGTGCTTGTGTAACTTGTAGTACTTGTTGTGGCTTTACTGTATTCCCACCCTTCAGTAGTAAGTATGTAGGAAGGAATTAGTAGGGAATAGAAGGCCAATGAACAAGGGTGAGAAGAGTGCTGGAGAAGGAGGAGAAGGAGGGGATGGTGGTGGACAAAAAACACTCCCTAAGCAAGGAAGGTGTGTAAGTGATGAGAATTAAACAGAGCTTGTGGGAGGAGCTATTCCCCACATTAAACCTTGGGCTTAAGCCCTCCCATTCAATGTTTAGAGAATAATGATAGGGTATAAGTGCTTGAATAACTTGTAGTACTTTTTGTGGCTTTACTCTATTCCCACCCTTGAGTAGTAGGTATGTAGGTAGGAATTTATAGGAAATAGAAGGCCCAAAAAGATACCTCCTCCAACTCATGGAGAGTATGACCACTAGCACTCAGGAGAGGAAAATCCCCCAGGTGGAGGAAACCTCTCAGGACCCATGGCCATTGGTCTACCCATCCTCTGGGCATACTAAGAGGAGAAATACCTAGGTTTTAATAACCATAACTAATTCTGAGGAAGGTGAGCTGCTTGGCGAGATGATGGCCCATTCCTGATCCATGGATGATGTATTTTGGAGGATGATACTGAAGTTGAAGAAGTAGGTATTTTCTGAAGGAGCGGTAGAATCCTGAGTGTGAAGCAGATCCAGTTGAAGAAGAGCAAATGAAGTTCAGATTCCAAAGTAATGATGTATGATTGTCCAAATGGATTACAGGAACAAAATGAGCAGGGAAGCATGATTTCACTGATATGTTACCAGACAGAGAACAGTGGTAAATGCTATGGTTTGTGAAGTCATAGGTGAATGATCCAACTTGTGGATGGTTTGGCATTCACAATAAAGTCTGGAGGTAAGGAATTCAGTAGTGAGTGATAAGTTGCTAAATAAACATCTGTGAAGTGGAAGAAGGAGTTGAGCAGAGTCTTTGAGTGCCTGATAGGAGAAATACTGTAAGTGATTCGTAGACAAATACAGCAAAATTGGCATATGCAGTCCAGATGGTAACCAAATATATAGAGAGAGAATGAATGGAAGTTCAGTACAAGGAATTGGATAGCTTAATTGAGCAGTGATGTCATAACTATACTTGTATATGCTCTGCTGGTCTGCTGGCTGAAGTAAATATGGGTATGTCTGTGGCATAATTTTCCATGAGATGCAATGAGGTGGCTAAGACTGGTTAGGTGTACAAGTAATCCAATGCCTAAATACTTGAGGGAAGCTTGAAGGCAGATATGTAGAAGAGTCTATAGGCTAGCTGGTAGTGAGGGCGAGTAGTGTATAATGCCAGAGGAACCTAGTGCTATTGTCAATTATACCTGTTAGGAGGCAAGACTGGGATAGTGAATTTGCCATAACAGTAGCAGATTCTGAATTGAGAACTGGAGGAACCTGTTCTTGGTGAAAGTCTTCACTGGAGGGAGTAATGGAGATAATTCATGAAGGATAGATTAGAATGACCACTGGATGGGCAGCTAACTTGACTGATGGTAATACGATGAAGAAATACAGATGATTGTATGCAGTATGGTGATGTTCAGGAGCTAGAAAACAGTTGTTGGATAGCATGATGTTAGTAAAGCAGCTAGGTATGGGAGATCCAATGATGGAAGATCTGGGAAGGCAGCTGTGAAAGTCTTAGGACAAGCAGTAGCAGTTGAGAAAGTAGGAGTCGAGTAACATGGTCAACTGAGCTGGTGTTGGTAGGAGAGGCTACAGAAGTATAAAGGATGATGTTCATAGTGGTATGAGGTATCTAGCAATTCCCGGTATCCATAGCAATGATAATGATTACAAAGCTGGAGCATAACAGAATGATTTAAGTCCTTTCTGTGTAGAAGGATAGCTTGTGAGACATGGTAGACAGAAAAGCCACAGTGATTGAACAGACAGGATTCATAGGGAGTATCCAACAGAGATGGATGAGACCTTTCTATTGTCCAGTCGAATGAGATTCCAGGAATGCTCATGAGGAGCTGATTGGGCAGTATGGAAAACTCTATGATGACATAAAAGTCTATGAGGCATGTTATCCAAGGGATGTTTGCTAGAAGTAATTTTCCTCAAGTGTAATGAACAAGTGATTCTAAGTGAGTGAGCTGAGGTAAGATTACCTGAATATGACACACCAGATAAGGTATGATGATGGAGACAAAATCGGTAAATAGGTCAGGTCCAGGAGGGAGCAACAAGCTTTGGTCTGGTAGAGATCATACAAAATTGAAACAGACAATTGCAGAAATGAGCTTTCAGTCCTGGTAATTGAGGATAGATAACCAGTAATCAATACCACCAGGAAGAGGTATGATGATGGAGGCAACTGGGAGAATGAGATTTCACTCTAGATCAATCAATCAATCAAATCTTTATTTATCCAGGTGGGCACCATTGAGCAAGGCTCATTTGCAAGATGGACATGGTAGTAACAAAAATAATAGTACAGTAACAAGGAAGACATAGTGCATTATCATACAGAGAAGTAAAATATACATATGTACAGAATAGTGTGATATATACATATATCCTAGAAATATACATCAACATTGAGCAAAAGAGCCTTTACAACAGATAGGCTGGTAAAAGGATAAAGCTGGCATGTTCACTGGGAAAAAAAAAAAAAGAAAAACCAGGTAA
The DNA here is from genome assembly GCA_016271365.2 of Neoceratodus forsteri. Lineage (NCBI taxonomy): Eukaryota > Metazoa > Chordata > Ceratodontiformes > Ceratodontidae > Neoceratodus > Neoceratodus forsteri. The sequence continues at coordinate 86,585,382 of CM057453.1, forward strand.
GGAAGATATTACAGGGTCGGTATAGTTAATTGGCATGCAACTGGGATGCGAGTGGCACCTGGCCATGGCTAAAACAACAACTGTTTAGTTCCAGGGAAGGAGTCTGAGTGGGGACTGGGACAGAAGAGAGACAGAGAAAGAAGGGAAGTAGAAGGTTTGGGTAAGGAGAGTGAGGTGAGGGGCCAAGGCAAGAGTGAAAGTCAGGTAGGGTAGGAGAGAGAATGGAAGGGAGGTGAGCTAGTGATATAGGAAACACTTGCAGGATTCCTTCATGGACCTGTCATAAAGCAACTTGAAGATTCTCAAACTAACAGGACAACTCAGCTTCAAGTGTTTTTGCATTTTGTGCCACAATAAAAGCAGCGAGAAACTTATGTCTGCTCTACTGATACAAGATTTGACGTTAGGTATTTGCAGTGCAATTAGAGTGTGGCTTCGTAAAGCATAATTACCCGTCACACTCAGGGGAATACAATATGAGATGTATAGGGGAAGCTTTTTGGTCACTGCTCTGAAGGCCCATAGTATGGCATTTCTATTTCTCCTAAAATGAAGGAAGTCCAGCCCACAGTAGTTTACAAACAGCAATGGTGTGTGGAGAGGGGAAGGCCAGTTATGAACCTGGTTGCTCGCTGATATAGAGTATCCAATTTAGTCAAGAAAGACGCAGATCAATGGCTGTAGAGAAGATCAGTGTAATTGATGAATAAGAGGAACGTTGCTTGTACCAACTGCAGCTTAGCATCCTTAGTAAGGAAGTGGTTAATTCTGTAGAATAGTCCTAGCCTCTGTCTTAGTTTCTTCTGTAACTCTTTGAGATGCTAAGAGAAGGAGAGTCTGTGGTCGAGTCACACTCCCAGATATTTAAATTTTGACACAAACTCCAGTTTTTAACCTAGAACTGTGTTAATCTGTGGGATAGCCCTAGTGCTAGCCAGGTACACAGCATAGGTAGAAGAGGAAAAGAGCATCACTTTAGTTTCTTTGCATTAAGCAGAAGTTTCTTGCTTAGTAGCTGATTCTGCAATATATCAAATTATGCTTGAAGGTCTGAACAAGCTGCTTCCGGAGTTGAACGACTTAGATAAAGTTCTGTGTCATCAGCGAACAAGTGGATGTTGTCCTTATTGATGCTGCCATTGATGTTGTTAATATAAACAGAAAACAACAGGGGACCAAGGATAGACCCCTGAGGCACACCTCTTAGTAGTGGTTTACAGGGAACAGACAGAACACTAGGAGGAAGGAGCTACTGGTAAAACTAAAACTTCTCTGCTGGGACTAAGAACTAAATCTCTTGTACTGGGACCTTCAATTTAGGGTAAAAAAAAAAACAAAAAAAGGAGTTGATGTGTTTGTCAGAGGTAGTTGAAGTAAATTGTTATCTGTTATCTGTGTACTTAACTATGTGCTTGTCACAGGTGTCAGAAGGGAATTGTTATCTGTAAAATTAACTAAGTGTAGAAAGATTTGCAAAGTAGGGGGAGTGGCTTAGCTAGAAGGAGCCAGGTTAAGACCAGATATAAACACTGCCCTAGATAGCTTTCGCCAGAGAACAGACAGAACACCAGGAAGAAGGAACTGCTGGTATAACTAAAACTTCTCTACTGGGACTAAGAACTAGATCTCTTATACTGGGACCTTCAATTTAGGGTAAAAAAACAAACAAACAAAAAGAGTTTTTTTTGTGTTTGTCAGAGGTAGTCGAAGTAAATTGTTATATATTATCTGTGTTATCTGTGTACTTATCGAGGTGCTTGTCACATATGTCAGAAGGGAATTGTTATATGTAAAATTAACTAAGTGTAGAAATATTTGCCAAGTAGGGGAAGTGGCTTAGCTAGAAGGAGCCAGGTTAAGACCAGATATAAACACTGCCCTAGATAGCTTCTGCCAGACAACAGACAGAACACCAGGAGGATGGAGCTACTGGTATAACTAAAACTTCTCCACTGGGACTAAGATCTAGATCTCTTGTACTGGGACCTTCAATGTAGGTTAAAATAAAAGGAGTTGGTGTGTTTGTCAGAGGTATTTGAAGTAAATTGTTATCTGTTATCTGTGTACTTATCTAGGAGCTTGTCACAGGTGTCAGAAGAGAATTGTTATCTGTGAAATTAACCAAGTGTAGAAAGATTTGCAAAGTAGAGGGAGTGGCTTAGCTAGAATGAGCCAGACTAAGACCTCATATAAACACTGCCCTAGATAGCTTCTGCTAGAGAACAGACAGAACACCAGGAGGCAGGAGCTACTGGTATAACTAAAACTTCTCTAATGGGACTGAGAACAAGATCTATTTTACTGGGACCTTCAATTTAGGGTAAACAACAAGAAAAAAAGGAGTTGGTGTGTTTGTCAGAGGTAGTTGAAGTAAATTGTTATCTATTATCTGTGTTATCTGTGTACTTATCTGGGTGCTTGTCACAGGTGTCAGAAGGTAATTGTTATCTGTGACATTAACTAAGTGTAGAAAGATTTTCAAAGTAGAGGGAGTGGCTTAGCTAGAAGGAGCCAGGTTAAGATCAGATATAAACACTGCCCTAGATAGCTTTTGCCAGGGAACAGACAGAACACCAGGAAGAAGGAGCTACGGGTATAACTAAAACTTTTCTATTGGGACTAAGAACTAGATCTCTTATACTGGGACCTTCAATTTAGGGTAAAAAACAAACAAGAATTTTTTTTGTTTTTGTCAGAGGTAGTTGAAGTTAATTGTAATCTGTTATCTGTGTACTTATCTATGTGCTTGTCACATATGTCAGAAGGGAATTGTTATCTATAAAATTAACTAAGTATATAAATATTTGCCAAGTAGGGGGAGTGGCTTAGCTAGAAGGAGCCAGGGTAAGACCAGAGATAAACACTACCCTAGATAGCTTCTGCCAGAGAACAGACAGAACACCAGGAGGATGGAGCTACTGGTATAACTAAAACTTCTCCACTCAGACTAAGAACTAGATCCCTTGTACTGGGACCTTCAATTTATGGTAAAAAAAAGGAGTTGGTGTGTTTGTCAGAGGTAGTTGAAGTAAATTATTGTCTGTTATCTGGTTATCTGTGTTATCTGTGTACTTATCTAGGTGCTTGTCACAGGTGTCAGAAGGGAATTGTTATCTGTAAAATTAATTAAGTGTAGAAAGATTTGCAAAGTAGGGGGAGTGGCTTAGCTAGAAGGAGCCAGGTTAAGACCAGATATAAACACTGACCTAGATAGCTTCTGCCAGAGAACAGACAGAACATGAGGAGGAAGGAGTTCTGGTATAACTAAAACTTCTCTACTGGGACTAAGAACTAGGTCTCTTGTACTGGGACCTTCAATTTAGGGTAAAAAAAAGGAGTTGGTTTGTTTGTCAGAGGTAGTTGAAATAAATTTTTATCTGTTATCTGTGTACTTATCTAGGTGCTTGTCACAGGTGTCAGAAGGGAATTGTTATCTGTGAAATTAACTAAGTGTAGAAAGATTTGCAACATAGGGGGAGTGGCTTAGTTAGAAGGAGCCAGGTTAAGACCAGATATAAACACTGCCCTAGATAGCTTCTGCCAGAGTACAGACAGAACATCAGGAAGAAGGAGCTACTGGTGTAACTAAAACTTCTCTACTGGGACTATATTGCCCTCCTTCACTTCCCACCACCCCCATCCTAAACCAGTTCTACTTTTATTGGCACAGGATTTAACTGACAATAGGAACTTCCTTTTGGGAGCAGGAATTGAGTGATTACAGAGCCACCAAAGACTCACCATCCTAGAAGGGCAAAAGTAGCTGTCCTTCCTCCCCCCAGCTGCTGGAGGTCTGACTCTGAGCAAGTAAGGAGACTACAGAGAAATATATAAACTTCTTGCCTCATAACAGGAAGATCTTGAGCTAAAAGGGTGCAGAGGCAGTAAGTAAGTAGGGAGATGGAAAAAAAAGAAATAAACCAACAGAGGATAGAGTAACTATTCCAAATAACAGGGGGCCAGAAAAAAGACATGATGGGAGTGGTGCAGTGGAGTGGCTGTGGAGCAACAGTCTTCCGAGAGATGTTCTGGAGGATGCAGTGTTGTCCCATCTGCAGACACCTCTCTGGGCTGAGGGAAGAAGTTGCTCATCTCCAGGCTGAGTTGGCCAGGATTTGTGGGACCTCCTCTCCCACCCAGGGACCACTAGGGTCACTGCTGTTGCCTCAGAGGTTGCCAAGAAAGAGGAGTGGTTGGATCGCAGTGGGCTCAGGGAGGGTGAGGGTGGTGGAACAGAGGCGCATCCTCCAGTTGTACCTCTCCACAATTTCTATGCTGTTCTGGAAAAGTGTGGTTCCTCTATGGAGGCACCCACAGTGGAGACAAAGGAGGATGCTGGGAACCTCAACAAAGGATACCCACAGGAGGGTGGCATGGGACTCCACAGGGGAAGGAAACAACTCCTATTGGGGACTCCATTATTAGGAAGGTAGAACTGGGGAGAAAGGGGAGAGGGAGGTTAGGGCCTGCCTGGCACCATGGCTTTGAGGGACAGGGAGTGAATCCTCAGGATCACAGGAGCAGCTGCACAGGGGAGGGAGCTGGATGCCATTGTCCACCTAGGTACAAATGACCTGGCTAAGAAATGGATCAGAGCAGTGCAAGAAGCATTTGTGGAGATGGGGAGGGGCCTTAGACAAATAGCACACATGGTAACCTTCTTGGAGGTGCTGCCTGTCTATGGCACGGGTGAGGCTAGAGTGCTGCACACCATGGGATTCAATCAGTGGTTGAAAAACTGGTGTATAGCTCAGGGATTTGGCTTCATTGGGGACTGGGGCTCCACCTGGAGGGATGCAGGCCTATACTGGCATGATGGTCTGCATCTGTACAGGAGGGGAACCAGAATTCTAGGATATAGGTTTAAATACTTAATTGACAAGCATTTAAACTAGCCAAGGGGGGAGGCACTGGAAAGGAGCAGGGAAATCCTAGCCCTCCCAAAATATCACGATACTAAGTGAGGTAGACACCAACATAGAGATGTTGATAGGGAAAAGCGTGGGGTAAATGGAGAAAGTGAAAAATGTAATAAGGACAGGGATGCGGCAAAAAGGGGTAAGGCCATCAAGAAATGGAGGGTAATGAGTATCAACACCTGTAGTCTGGGCAACAAGCTCCTTGAATTGGTGGCCTTAATGGAAGAGGGATGCCTGGATATTATAGCAGTCATGGAAACATGGTACACAGAGAACCAGGACTGGGATGTTAACATACCAGGGTACACAACCTACAGGAGAGTCAGGGAGGGCAGAAGGGGGGGAGTAGCTCTCTATTTAAGGGAAGGGATAAAAGCAACTGAACAAAACAGTAAACAGGGAGGAGAGGAGGCACTGTGGGTCACCTTAGAGACTGGAAATGGCACCACAATCTATATATAAAATATATAGACCTCCATGTCAGGGGGAGGGAATGTACAAGGATATGCTAGAAGGCATACTTAGGATGGCAGAGTAAGGGGACATACTGTTGATGGGGGACTGTAACATGCCAGATGCTAACTGGAACACCTTTGCAGCAGCCACATCCAAAAGCAGGGCCATTCTTGATGCCCTTCAGGTGGCATGCCTCAAACAGCTAGTTTTGGAACCTACTCATGAGGGAGCAATCTTAGACCTCATACTCTCAAATGGGGACAGTGAGAGGATCTCAGATCTAGAAGTGGGTAGCCATTTAGGAATAAGTGACCACCAAACAGAGTGGTTCATGATGAACTCAGCTACAGAGTCAAGCCATACAAAAGTGAGAGTTCTGGACTTCAGGAGGGCTGACTTTGGCAAGATGGGAGAGTGTCTTAGAAAATCACTAGCAAACAGGCTAGAAGGAGGGGTGGAGCAACAATGGGGAAATATCAAAACTGCCATCACAGAGACAACAAGCCTTTGTGTGAAGCAAATAAACAAATCAAAATGAAAGAAAAAGCCACTACAGTTCTCAAAAGAGGTGGCAGAGAAGGTTAGAGAGAAAAAAATAGCATTTAGGAAGTATAAAAAAACACAGAAGGAGCAGGACAGAACTGAAGTTAAGGCAGAAGGAAGCAGGGAGGGTAGTCAGAATAGCAAAGGCACAAACTGAGGAAAAGATAGCTAACTAAGTTAAGAAGGGGATAAAACCTTTTATAGGTACAGTATATCAGGGAGCGTAGAAAGACAAAGGAAGGGATAGTGAGGCTGAATAAAATGGATGATGGGTGGTCAGAGAGTGACAGTGAAAAAGTAGGGATACTGAATGAATACTTCTGCTCAGTATTCACAAAAGATGAAGTGGAGGAGGTGCCTAATCCAATTAAGAGAAACACTCTGGGGGGGGGGTCGATCCCAGTCCTTACACAGAAGAAAGGGTTCTGAAAGAACTCCTAAAACTGAAGGTGGACAAAGCAATGGGGCCAGATGGAATTTACCCCAGAATTCTTAAAGAATTAAGCAGAGAACTAGTGACACCACTAACTACCCTTTTTAAGACATCATGAGAGGATGGTGTGGTACCTGAGGACTGGAAGAAGGTGGATGTGATTGTCCTTCACAAAAGTGGTACCAAGACAGAGGCAGAAAACTACAGACCTGTCAATTTGACCTCTGTGGTAGGGAAAGTGATGGAATCACTTCTGAAGGAAATAATTTTTGAGTACCTAGAGGCCAGTGGGGCACAGGACCCAAGGCAGCATGGGTTCACAGAGGGAAGGTCATGTCAGACGAATCTAATTGATTTCTTTGACTGGGTGACCAAAGTAGTAGACCAGGGAGGGGCTGTGGACATGGCCTACCTAGACTTTAGCAAGGCATTTGATACAGTCCCACACAAAAGATTAGTAGTAAAATTAACTAGCCTGGAAGTGGGTCCCAGGGTGGTAGCCTGGGTAAAACATTGGCTGAACAACAGGACACAGAAGGTAATTGCAAATGGAGTCCACTCTGAAGAAAGAGGGTTACTAGTGGGGTACCGCAGGGTTCAGTACTGGGTCCAGTCCTTTTTAATGTATTTATAAGTGACATTGCAGAGGGATTGGAAGGAAAAGTATGCCTCTTTGCAGATGACACAAAGATCTGCAACAGGGTTGATACACAAGAAGGTGTGGAAAGGATGAGAAGGGACTTTTCAAGGTTGGAGGAATGGTCAGAAGTATGGCAGCTTGTATTCAATGCAAAGATATGCAAAGTAATGTACCTGGGAAACAAAAACCCAGGAGAGGATTACACAATGTGGGGGAGGTAGTAACAGCAACAAAAATGGAAAGGGACCTGGGAGTAATCATATCAGATGACCTTAAGGTTGGCAAGCAATGTGAGAAGGCAGTAGGGAGGGCTGGGGGATACTGGATGTATAGGGAGAGGTATCACCAGCAGAAAACAGGAAGTTGTTATCCCCTGTACAGACAGTTGGTGAGACCCCATCTGGAGTACTCGTCCAGTTCTGGAGACCCATCTCTGCAAGGACATAGACAGGATGGAGGCAGTTCAGGAGGGCAACTAAAATGGTGCGGGTCTGCAAGAAAAGCCATATGAGGAGAGACTAAATGAGCTTAATATGTATACCCTTGAGGAAAGGAGGAAGGGGGGGACATGATAGAAATGTTTAAGTACCTCAGTGGAATCAACAAAGTCCAAGAGGGTAGCATCATTCAGAAAAAGAGATGTGCAAGAACAAGGGGGGACAGCTCAGGGGCAATGCGAGGAAGTATTTTTTCACAGAGAGAATGGTGGATGCATGGAACAGCTTTCCTGAGCAGGTTGTAGGGTCTATAACTGTGGGATAATTCAAGAATGCATGGGACAGGCATAAGGCAATTTTGTGGGGGGGTAGGAAGAAATAGGCTGTTGGTTAAATAGGATCTGCAGCTTATCTTCTAGGTAGGGAAATGAACAGACTAGGTGGGCCAAGCGGTCCTTATCTGCTGTCAAAGTCTATGTTTCTGTTTCTATGTTTAACAGGCAAACGATCATCTTGAGCCTTAACGTACTGTTGCCATCCTGCAAGGTAGTCAGCAAACCAGCACATAGAGTTAGGGTCAAGACCTAAGCTACACAGAGAGGAGAGAAGCAGACTATGATCGAATGCATCAAAGGCCTTACTTAGATCCAAAAACACTGCACAGACAAAGTTCCTATTGCCAAGGTCAAGGAGCCAATCATCTGTCACTTTCACTAAGGCTTTTATGGTGCTTGGTGCTGTGCTTTGCTCTGAATGCAGACTTTCCTGGGTTTAACAAGCTCCTGGATTCTAGCTGAATCCTTAGCTGAATACTCACTATCTTTTCCAATAATTTAGATAGAATGGGAAGAAGGGAGATTGGTCTATAATTGTTAAGGTTGCAAGGATCACCTGATTTGATCAGGGAAATGACATGGGCCACTTTCCATTGTGAGGGGAGTCTCCCCCTTGGGATAATGACAAGTTGAAGAGGTGCATGATTGGCACTGCCAACACATAGTATGCACATTTCAGAAAGTAGGGCTCTGTAGAGTCCGCGCCCGCACCCTTCTTGATATCCAACTGCAGCAATAGATCTTCAACCTCTTTTGGACTGGCAGGCTAGAAGGAGAATATCGCTTTAGTGGCAGGAGACTCATAATTCAGTTGGCCCAGCTGTGCACGGACAGCATTGATGGGGGAGTTGTCAAATGCTAGCCCAGCAGTTGCAAAATGATTATTGTAGGCAACCAGTATCTCCATTCTGTCTGAAATGGAGTTACTACCGGAGATAATTTTTGTTGGACATGAGTTACCAGGTGAATGACCAGACATTTCCTTAATTGTATTCCAAAATGTTGATGAATTCCATGAGGCACAGTCTAGCTCAGCATGATAGAAAGTGGCCTTAGCTTCTCTGATCAACTTAGTGCACTTGTTGCATGCCCTCTTAAACTGGAACCAATCCATGCCATTGTTGGTTTTGCATGCTTTTTTCTAAAGCTTGTCTCTTTCTAGCATGGATGCCTTAAGTTCTGGAGAGAACCAACAACAAGTTTTGCTCCTCACTCGCATCTTTACCGTGGGTACATGCTTGTTTAAGGCCGTGGATAAAATTTCATGGAAGGTGCTATATGCCTTGTTTACCATTTTGGTTAAATAGAAATCCTACCAATGCAGGGAATGCTTCAATTCATCAATGCAAACAAGCAAGCCAAAGTTGCATCTGCACCTCTTGGTCAAAAACGTTGTTATAAATTTTGAATTATGCACAGATCTAATGCTGGCGATAAAACAGTGATTGCTGATGTCAGGAGTATTGCAGGTATGGGCTGGGAGAAAGTGTAGAATGCTGTAGTAGAGACAGAGAGTATATGGGGGAACTGCATTGTAGACAGGTAAGCATGAATGTTACAGAGATATGGTAGATTAGACAATAATGCCTGGAACACCTGTGAGACACCACAGACATCTATTAGGCTTTGTGGATTTTTTTCTTTTAAGTTGTAGAAAATGCAGTCTGCTCTAATTTTACTATTGGTCTGAACTAAGTATTTAAGCTGCTGCTCTTATCTTCTGCATTTTCTACATTTTGCTTGTCATCTGTAGCTCGTAATCCAAGAGCCAATTTTTGATGCTTGATACTTGTTTTTTAGTACTGGGAGTTTTACGGATTGTCTGGCAGTAAAATAATGGCCCAGTTTTAATCGTGGCTCTGTTCCTATTTGCTGGAATACTCTGCTCTGCTACCGTTTGTCATTTCTCAATTTAAATTTAAATCTACAGTTGGACAATGCCTGGATAACATATTCAGTTCAGTGGACAGATCTACATGCCAAGTGTCCCAATTACAAGGGTTCTGAGGAGCACAAGAAGAAATTGTATCTCTGTCATTTTCTCTCCAACTGGGATCTGTTTGGAACTTTGGCTAAAGGAGCGAAGGATTATATATCGGCCTAAAAAGTCTAAAAGTCTAAAAATATCTGGTGGAGAAGGAAAAAGAGGCAATTAATTGTGGTGTAGTTAAACTGAATTTCATTACCTATATACTTTTAATATCTGGGGCCTTTTAGATAACGTCCTGGTTCCCTGCTTTCTGGTCTGATCTGTTTGTTATTGGGGAATATTTTTAAGTGTTTTATTGAAATAGCCCTAATTTGTGTATTTCTCTCTGTAATTGGAACTTATTTATATCGATTGATATTGAGGAGTTTGTGTTTTAGGCAGAGGGGTTTTAGTGGCTAGTGAGATGCAAAAAATATTAAAACTTAAAGTAAAAAAATCCCACCAAGCATGGGAAAATAGGAAATATATCCAAGTTGCCTAAAAAAAACTCTAAAGAGCATTATTTTGCCTGATATTTCTAAAATAACACACTTTATGAGACCTGCCTCTGATCAGATAGAGGTAAGGAGTAATAAGAGGGTTAACAGAGGTTTTATACCTAGATCTGTGACTTCTCCTGATCTTAGTTTGAGAAGTAAGGAGACCAGTTCAAGTGAGCACCCTTTGTTAGAGGAAATTAGACTCCTTGAAGAAAATTATTTGTTAAAAAGTATAGAGACACTGGAGGTCCCCAAGCTTGGTTCTGGGATATTTCACTTAGATCTGGCCTTGTCTGAAATGAAAGGTAATTCGAATAGAGAAGAGTTTCTAAAGGTGAAAAGTATAGAGAATTTGAGGGAGAAATTAGACAATAATAAAAAGTCAAGGAAAAATGGTAATAAGGTGAAGGCTCAGAGTAAGCTAACAGCTAAGAGGAATGATGCTGTCAGAGAAGAAAATGGTACTGATACTGATGTAAACTATGACAATGTTACAGGTGATGTTGACAATAACAGAAAAGTTTTGGATGGATTTGTGTTATCTCCAGAAGCTGTGGATATTCACCATAATACTAGGGATGGGGGGGGGGGTGATACTGAGAGATTTGAATGTGAAAGTGGATCAGATTTGAGAGAGTTTAACTATTTTATTACACCATATATGAACCAAGGGCATAAAGAAAATTTTAAAAATCCTATTCATAAAGTAAATTGCATAGGTTCTGAAGTGAAGATCCATCAAGTGAATCAAACATGTCCAGTTATTGTTAATTATGACACTAGTAATAATAATTGGGTAAGTAAAGAGAAGGATAATGTTCTTATTGATAAACTTAATGAAATTAAGAAAGACATTTGATTTGGTAATACACAACTTGTGGAACTGGGTGTTATGTTTAAATCGGTTGTGGAATATTTTGTGAAAACCTCTAACATTCAAGAAAAAATAACTCCTATTATGAAAGAAGGTAGAGATATAAAGGACAATCACAGAAATAGGAAGAACCATTGAAATGGGAAAAATAGGGCTCTTGTTTCAAAAAGTGGAAAAAAGAGGAACATGGTGAATCAGGAAGAAAGGGAAAAGGGGGATAAAAAGTTAAATGAAGATCTAGAACCAAAATCAGTGAAAAATATAACAAATGAAATAGCTGATAAAGAAGCCAAGGAAACTGACCATTTAATTCAAGCACTAAACTAGAGAAAACAACAACTAAGGAAGGACTATAAAAAAACAAAGTGAACATTGTCTATCCTCTGAGAGGGGTGGCTGTAGTGAATTCTAAAGAAAAATCAGCAGGCAAAGGAAAAACCAATACTGCAGAAAGGTTTAGCTCAGAGAATGAACAGGTACATGTTAGGAAAAGTGTTGCTCCTAATAAAAATATGGACAGCAATTTAAAGAAGGTAAAAATTGCTTTAGCTGCTGATGAAGACGGGAAAGATAGGTTGATCAGGGAAGGAGCTACGGAATTACCTATGGTATTCCTAAAAGGTGTACCAAAGGGAAGAAATGAGAACCCTTATACTCTGAAGTTAACAATTTATAATTTGGTAAAAGATATTATGGGCCATAGATTTGGTTGGCAAGATATTGCATCTGTCTACAGGTATAAATCTAGCCCTTTTAATGGATGGATCTGTCTGGTATTAAAAAAAAAGTAGATTCAAGGTTAAATTTGATGAAAGAAAAAAGATAATTTCAGGGACTGGGAATATTATTGGACTTCACAACTACAGAAGAGACGCTACATATAGTTTCAAAAGAGATAAGGAATATGCAAAATTGGATACTAGGTGAAGGAAAGGAAAATAATAAGGAATGTAAATCAATTAAACAAACAAGAATTATGGCATATGTGAAACCAAAAGAAATATAAATTAGCATGGAGGACGATTGGGAAGTCCCAATCTACATCTGAGGAAGAAACTAGGGAATAGAATTAACAATAGTGTGATAATGGAATTGGATTCTATTACTAGTGTGGAAGACTCCTTAAATGTAGGTAATGTAACCACACTAACTGACTCTCAGGCAAGTACACTATCCCTAGAAGATAGCTATAATTGACTTAACAATCCAGGGATAGAAAGCAACCCATCCATGTTAACATGAAAAGTGGCAGGTTTGAGATCTAAAATAGAGGATAAATGTATTTTGGAATGGTTAAGGCAATTCTCAATTTTAATATTCCAGGAAACTTGGATGGGTAGCTTAAATGATGGTTAGTTAATTGAAGGTTATATTATGTGGTATATTCCGGCTGCTCGGCAAAGTAAGTTTGGAAGGAGTAAGGGTGGATTAGCTATTTTTAATTGATAACTCACTTGTTATAGGATCTATTGAATCAAGTCTGTATAATGACTTTTTTATGTATATAGTTTTGAAAGTTGAAACTAAACGTATTGCACTGTTTAATATTTATATTCCCCCTCAAATAAAGCTGATTGATCATGGGACTATTCCTGAGATTTTGGAGGGTGATATTGACTCTCTTAGAGTTCGATATCCAGGTATTGAATTTATTCTGGCTGGAGACCTCAATGCATGTACAGGAAATTTGATCGAAAAAAAAGTGACTGGGGTATAGATGATGTTTTTAATATTCCAATTAGACAATCTAAGGATAAAAAGGTTACAGGAAATGGTAGGCTTTTGATACAATTTTTAGGAAGAAATAATTTGAGATTGTTAAATGGACACTCTAGGAATGAATGGGAGGGGGAAGTAAAATTTCCATCAGTTAACAGTGGTAGTATAATAGACTACTTTATGATAGATGCTTCTTTATACCCAATTGTAGATTTTCTCAAAATCCATACAGTATGGGACAGCAACCATTTTCCATTAGAATGTAAAAGTAAGATTGCCTGTACAATGTTTGATAGAAATAAGTAAAGTGTGATGGAAATAAAACATACCATGTGTATAATGTAGAGTAAAAAAAAAAAAACATATGGAATGAGTTCACTAAATTAACAGTAGACAGAATTATAGATTGTAATCAATGTTTGAAAACTTTATCAGACTGGAGTAGGGAAAATAAATTGAAAAATGAGTCGAATTGCCATAATGTGATAATAATTTTTGACCAGTTTATGGAAAAGTGTAGTGAGCAATTATGTAAGGCAAAGTGCCCCATGTATAATAACATTTATTGGAACAGATAAACTCTGGTTTAATAAGGACTGTAGGAAAATGAGAACAGAAATCAGGAAAGTTGGGAGACTAAGGCTGAAATTAACAACCCCAATAGTTTTTGTGCTATGAAAAATTTGAAAAGAGAGTATAAGAAAGTATTAGTTTCCAAAGAAAGATTATATAAACAAGAACTGTGGTCACAGTTACAACAGGCCATATGGAGGAAGGATACAAAATTATTTTGGACACTTGTCACATATGATTGTGATGAGAAGAATGTGAGATATAAACTATATGGTCTGATTCCGGGAAGTATGTGGGTTCAGTATTTTGAAAACATTTACAGTAGTAATTTGAAAGTAGAGTGTGTTGAAGTTTGTGATTTTTCTTTGGAAAATAAGTTAAGTTGTCCTTATGCATTTATGGTTGTTGAGGTTAGATTTTAAATCAAAAAATAAATTAAGCAGCTGGTCATGATGGCCTCTCAGCTGAAATGTTTCTTCACAATCCAGAAGACTCGGCAAGGCTTTTGGTCTTAATTTTTAATATGATAAGTCAATGCTTGCTATTACCCCATGACTGGAATCAAAGTATAATTATACCATTATTAAAGAATGGTGCTAAACAAGATCCTAAGAATTATAGACCAATTATACTTCTTCCTATAGTACAAAAAAGTTATACCAGGTTAATTTTAGATAGACTAAATATATGGGTGGAGGAAAATAAATTAATCTCCAAATGGCAATGTGGATTTAAAAAACAATGTAGTACTCTAGATCTAATCTTTATACTGAATTATATTATAGATATTTATGTACAAGCAAAGAGAATTCTATATATATATATATATATATATATATATATATATATGTTTCATTGAAATAAAAGTGGCTTTCAACTCAGTTAATAGGGTTATATTATGGGAAATCTTGAAGAAACTGCATATTGATCCTCATCTGTTGGGTATTCTTAAATTGTTACACTATAATACTACAGCAAGGGTACGTTATACCAGGGACGGAGCTCTAACTGACCAGATAAATATTTTAAAAGGTGTAAAACAAGGATGTCTGTTGGTGCCAACTCTGTTTAATCTATACATCGAAATCTTAATAAATAGATTAAAGGATATTGATACCTTTGCGCCCAAGGTCGATAATGAAGAAATAAAGTTGTTGTTGTATGCAGATGATGCTATACTTCTATCAAGAACCCCATCAGGTTTGAAAAGAGGAATTATTAATGTAATGACAACTTTAAAAGTGTTGGACTTGGAACTGAATGTAGGAAAGACTAAGATTATGATAATGGGTCGAAAGAATGATAAGAGAAAATTCTGGCATATAAATGGTATTAACCTTGAAGTAGTGCAGACATATAAATACCTTGGGGTTATATTATATTCAAAAAAAATCATTCCTGATTTGCTCATGTAAGGGAAATTAAAACAAATCTTAAAAAACTACATGTGCTATTCTGGCATTTGCAAACAAGTTTGTGGGAAATAGTTTTAAATCATTAAAAACAACATTTGAGGCTAAAACAATATGTCAACTTCTGTATGGTGGGGAAATTTGTGGGATTTATCTTGATAAATATGACAATAATGAGGTAGCACAGAATAGTTTTCTTAAACTTATATTGAATCTGCCAAGGGACTGTCTTTCTGCTTTTCTGAAGTTAGAATATGGTATGCTCTCATTAAATGTAAGATTAATAATAAAGGCAATTAAGTTTTGGGGTAAGATCAAAGGCATGAATGAAGATAGGCTACCAAAACTGTGTTGGAAAGATTTTACTAATCGTTTACAAACAAATAATGTTAAAAATGTTTGGTTCACAGGATTGATTGAAAAATTGAAATATATAGGGTTGAAGGGACTTGTATCGCTATCTGCAGAATGTAATGTTGTACAATATATTGAAAGTGCTATGATGAGATTAAAAGATAATGTAATTACTAGGGAGTTTGAGAAAATAAATGAAATTGATAAGTTTGGTTTATATTCATTAGTTAAACAATATTGGAGCAGGGAGACTTATCTTATGATTTGTGAAAAGAATTTGCATAGAAATATTTTATGTAAATTGAGGTTGGACATATTAGGAATAGATACTTTGAATATTAAACAAAATGTTGCCCAAATCAAGCAGTGTAATTGTATAGATAAGTCTCTTCCAAGGATGTTACACTCCATGTATAACTGTAAAAAATGGGAGAAAGGGAAAGGGAGATGGTTGATTCCTCTTTCTGTTGCTCTAAAGCAAGGAGTTATTGATGGTCCCCAGAAATAATAGTTAAAATTAGAGAAATTGAATGTGATATTTGGCATTGCAAAATTTTTGTCTGTATGTGGAATCTAGAATAATCAAGCTTATGTGTATGTGCAGTAGATACAAATGTACTATCTTAAGTCTGGAATGTTATAAATTATGTGATTTTATACACTTGTGTGCATTAATAAACTTAATACTTGAAACCAGAGATATGGTAGAACAGATAAAGGGGAAGATGGAATGGAGGGCACACAGTAGGAGTGACCTGTAGAAAGGATGGGGTGACTTTGGAAGAACAACAATGGGGTGCAGTGAAGGACACCACCATAAAGGGATGCACATACCAGGAAGGAGTAGAAAATGGGAGAATAGGTGACAGAGGTCATAGGAGCAGGGGCAGCAAAGGGGAAGCAACCCCAGGGATGGTAAAATGGGAGTACCCCCATTCCCCCTTCCCCCAGCAATACGCTGGAGAGCGGGAGCCAGAACACAAGTAGACCTGTAATGAGTGAAAACATGCAAAAGAGCAAAAGAAATGAGAAAAAGTACTTAAGAAATAAAATTGTACAACAGATGAGGCAGCTCCCACCCCCATTGTTGTTCCCTGCGAATAAATGCAAGCAACTTCAGCAGTATGAGGCAGGGTGTGATCGTGAAGCTCTGTTCCCTCACCCAGCTGAAATAAGGGGGAGGCATAGTCAGGGAGTTGCTGCCAAGGTTACGCTCACATGAAATTACCAGGTAAATGGCATTTGGTAGTATCCTGAGCAAGTGATTGCAGTGGATGACAGTCTGTCTGTCATGGTAATGGAAGACAACCATTGGTTAAACAGGTAATTGTAGAATGTTGCCAGAATGTGAGAATGGATTGAAAGGCTGCTGCACTGACTGCATAGCAGTATGGTCAGCAAGTTAATGTGAGGGGCAACCCTCCCACACTGATATGGCAGAGCAAGGAAGTACTCACAGTATGGTAATTCACAGTATGCCAGCCGTTTGGCAAAAAGCCCACATGGTAAACTGAGAAATTGGAAATGACAATGGAGGAAGGAGGCAGTATGATAAAATGTGTCAGTAACTCCCCGTGTAGCTTGCTCCCATCAGTATGCACATTTAAGTGATTAAACATTGGCCAAGCAGTACCAATAGCTGCAGTTTGTTGCCATCTGAGCTCCATGCCCATTCTAAAGTGCAACTGGTGTGGGAGATTTAAGGGATCAAAATGAATGATGAAAGTAGCCGCAGAAGAGCATGTACCTAGTACAGTGTAGGAATTCTGTGCCATACAGTAGCAGCCACAGACACTGCCAGCTATTTCCAGACATTTCTGTGATATTTACAGAAATATCTCCTGCTTTCTGCATTTCCACAGTAGGGGCAGCAGAGAGAAACTCTTCAGAAATTTCACGAAATACCTGGAAATAGCTGGCAATGTCTGTGGCTATTACTGTACCTGCATCCGTTCACACCATATGCTGGGGTTCGGTCTTGCTGGTAGCGTGGGTCCAGGAGGAGAGAGAAATGCCTGGCAAAAGGGAATATGCTGAACAGCCTGGAGCAGACAGTGTGCATTGAGCACCAAGAGGGGAACAAGGGGGTTGAGGAATGGAGAGCAGCAGCCTGCGGGGGATGGACAAGAAGCAGGCACATGTCCAGAAGGGCCCTGGAAGCAAGACCTGAAGGAATGGAGTAAGGGGCTGGCAGATGTGGCAAAGGCACTGGTGCAGTAGTAGAGGTGATGGAATGAGGCAGAGGAGGATATGGAAAGTGAGCAGGATCCCAAAGAAGGAATCAGAGGAGAACACCCAGCCAAAAGCGATTGAGGAAATGGAACAGAGTGGGCCAGGGAGCTGAACACCAAACTAACAAACAAACAACAAACAAAAAGGAAGCAACCAGACAGGGGAAGAAAGGGGAATCAATGAGGAAGGAGGGGGAGACACAGAGAAGAGAGGAGAAGTGGACCAGGCTGAGCAGCAGAAGGAGGAGGAGGAAGAAAGGAGGCGGCACAGCCACACAAGCCACACGGGGAGCTCAGGGACAAAACACACTCCCTAAGCAAGGGACGTGTGTGAGTGATGGGAGTTAAATAGAGTTTGTGGGAGGAGCTATTCCCCACATTGAAGCTCAGACTTAAGCCCTCCCAGTAGGGAAACTCCCTCTCTTCCAAAGCTTAGCTCAGGAGATGAGTGCATGCAGTCATTACAACTGACTATGTCCCTGCTGTACCTGTGCTCCATTCTATCTGACTGTTCTCCTCTTACAGGACCTACTTGATGCCTAAGAAACACCTAACTACAGTCTTGTGCTAACTCCAGTGAGTTTTGCCTGCCTGAAATCTCATTTTCTATTTACCACAGCATCCTACCTCCTAGATAGGGTGTTTGTCCCATAACTTTAATAAGGAATTATGCAGGTTTTCCATTTGTCACCCTGCAACTATTATGCAGAGTTTTATTAAATACTTTATTAAATACTTCTGTAATGTTTTTGCTTTCACTTGTACCGTGTGTTAATAATTTGTGTAAGTACAGAATGAAAACCTTTCATTTTGGATATTTCTTTCCACGTTCTGTGGTGTTTATTTTTTCTATGGGTAATGTGAGACGTATTGTAGCCACATTTTTTAAGTGTTTTAAATACAGAAAATTGCCTACACAGACAGTCCTCATTTTGTGGATTCCTGCACATCTCATGCACTTGGAACAGTTTGTGATGTTGAAAAAACTACTTAAAATGCAGAAATTCTGTTTTCTTTTTCACAGATCTAGACAAACATGAAATGTGGAACATTTGAACATCTCTTTTTGAAGACCTTTCTGTGTGTGTATGATATAATCTGTGTACTGTACAATTTCTATCCAGTGTATTAATATATTAACTTGACTATGACTCATGCCTCCAGATGCATGTAAGCCATGCTTATTATACAGTACATGTTTATATCTATAGTCTGTGTCTCTTAAGATAATAAAGGACAGACATTCAAAACTTTGCACAGGGCAAAAAACTGTTTGCGCAGGTTTAGTGGGATTAGCACAGGTCAGCTATATTCAAAAGGCCAAATAACACAGGCAAACTGCATTAGCACTGGGTAAAATCATAATGTATGTAAGGGGCAAACTGACATGAATACAGGTGCAACGCTATATTCAGTGACTAGCGCCGCGCAAAGTGGTTTTACATGACTTAGCATGTCACTTAGTGCGGTGCACATTATCAACCAGGAAAAGCTTGTCTTAACCCTGGGCAATCAGCTTTGCATGACACTATGGCTTTGCGCGGTATTTGTGCGGGTTTTGCATGGGTTTTGCATGACCCTAACAAATAAATATGACACATAGACAAAGCCAAACATTGAGGAAGCATGCTGCTAACTGATGGCATCACAATGATGCCATCATCTGCCACCAGTCCCAGCTATGCCAGGCAGTAAGTGGTGACCCTGCTGCAAGTGGACAGCATGGCAGTGTGGCCATACAGCACGCACCTATGGACCACACTTCTGTGGACACCAACGATGCCAGCACACACATGCAGCACTGTGGGCATGGAGGATGTTGAGGGGAGAGTGTATGGGTGGCCAGGCTGTGCCACAGACCAGGTGTGGCCACAAGGCTGGGACACATCATGCAGTGCACATGGTCCAGTATTGGGAATACCCCAACACCAGTGTGCCTTTCGGATAATACATGCACCCCCCCGGCCACATACCGCACAGCTGTATAACTGCCACAGCACGCAAAGCCGGACATGTATATGTCACTGTGAGCATCCCATGCCAGAGGTGCAGCATCTGTGGGTCACACAACAGCATAACAGTAATGTCCACTGTCAGTAAACACCTGCAGGTTGGGCCTCTCACTGTGTATAGTGCAGTGAGCATCGCTGCCCTACACACCATAGGCATTGCCATGTCCACACACTACTGGCTTCCTTGCTACTGTAGTGTCTGCTGCGCACTGTAGCATGACCTACAGTGTGACAGTTGCATGCAGCACCACCACCATATGTGCCTATGCTGTGTCATCCCAGTATAGCTGCAGGCAGCAGCGCATGTGGAAGTAGTGTTCAAAACTGTGTAATATTCCCCAAACTGTTTGCTCAGCGCTAACACGTTTGCGCAGGTTTAGTGCAGGGCTAAACAGTTAGCCCTGCACAAACTGCATGCAAATCAGGGCATAATGAGATGATAATCTGGATGTTTGCACACAGACTACCTAAGTAGGCTCATTTGCATGTCACTTTTGAATATGGCAAAATTTAGTGCCGGGCAAACGTGTTTGCACTGGGCTAACGGTTTAGACCTGCACTAAACCCACAAAAACGTGTTAACGCTGCGCAAACAGTTCAGTGAATATTTTTAGTTTTGCACACTGTGCTTTCACATACGCTGCTGCCTGTAGCTGTACTGGTCCACAAATTTGCTGGCACAAACATTGGCCACATAGTTCACCTCTACCTACTTTCACATCGCTGTGCACTGTGTTGCTGTTGTGGTTTGCACTTCCTGGTTGCCATATTCAGAGCTGTCTTATTCCAGGGCTAAGTTTGCCCTGCACTCCCAGCCCCAGTTTGTCCAGCCTCGTTCCCATGTAATATTCAGAAGCTGTTTGCCCTGGACTACTCCTTTTGAATATGGCTTGCTTTGTGCTCCAGACTAAGTTTGCCCCCCGGACACTGCTAATTTAGCCCCAGGGTAAAGTTTTGAATATCTGGCCCTATGAGTGCATTCTCAACTTTTTTGGGTGGCAGAACTGCAAACCAAGGCTGAGCAGTTCCTGCACACAAAGGACTTGAAAATAATCTCTTCTAACTGCAAGAGAAGCTTTATCTGTACATGTAAAAATATAAATCATGTTAAATGCCTTTGTTTAAAAACTGAATTTGTATTTAAAATAAAAATGTTTTACTTTGCAAAATACCCTTCGCTTCATGAATTTCCTTTGTGGAAAACAGAATGTGTCAAATGAACTTAGAACTTCAGAAATTTAGAACTGTTTGTATTGAACACCCTCTTATGGTTATAAGAGTACCTGGAATGTTAGGGTGCTAGAGAGCTAGCTTTCAGGATGGATATATCTGTTACTGACTCTCACCTCAAGCTCAACAAAATATCAAAAAAATATTTAAATAAACAATACAACAGCCCGATCTTCAACAGCTCGACTTCCTAATATAGTAAGGAGCAGTATCATTCCTTTTTTACTGATGGGTCAACAAAAGAATGAACAGGGGCAACGAAAGCAACCACAGTAAAACAGAAAATCAAAAAATGCTACTAGTGTAGTGGGGCCTAGTAGCACAGGAGGAACCCTTTTGGCAGGCTATGGTGGAAATCCTGAAAGCAATGGATGACAAAATGGAAAGAACATTACAAAACTGGAGACTCATGATGTGGCAATTAAAACATCGACTGGAAATATGGCAGATCAAGAAAAGAGGATGATCTCCACACAGGCAGCGGTGGCTACATTGATCCAAGAGAACACTCAGTTATGGGACCAACTTGAAATGACTGAAAATGAAGTAAGGGCAGGAAATTTACAACTGGTTTGAATCCCCAAAAGTGGAGAGGGCTATAATCTATTTTCCAACATGAAAGACTGGCTGTGAAATTCAATTTTGGTCCTGGATAATTTTGAATGGACTTCCATAAGGTATGCTAACCAAGTGACTCCCAAGGTTCAGCCACAAGACTCCATGCAACCTTGTACAATCCTGCTTTGAACATCTGGAGGAGCGGTTCGGGATGTGGTACAAAAGGTGGCTAGAGTGATGTTCCCACTAATAGTAAATGTTGCAGATGTTAAAATCTTCCCAGGTCTTTCATATCAAACCTGGGATCACTGCAAGAAGTTTGATGTGGTCAAAGAACATCTTAGAGCCCTAGGAATATCTCACTCATTTTTGCTCCCAGCCAGGCTCCGTATAACTTACGGGGGGTGGAGGCACTGGCAGTTTTCAGATCCCAGTGACACAGTCTGATGGCTGGAAAAGACAGAGGCAGACTTTGCAGCTAGTGCCAGAGTGAGGGAAAGAGAAGACGAGTTGGAAGATGAATGCTGATATAGAAGTTTCAGGTTTGAACAATAAATGGGACTAATGAGCACTGCCGCATCTTCACATCCTGTTATATTAAATCATTGAATGTTGTTGGATTTTAAAGCCTTTCCCTATTGGATTTGTGTTCCATTTTATGACCTTTGAGACTGTGGAGAGGCTGGTCAGTAGGCCACCCTTCTCAACGTGGCAACTGTGACGTGCATAGGGAGGCTCTCTAGATAAGTGAGGTGCTGTAGATCGACTAAGCATTTGTACTGTTACTGTGTTAAATTTAAAGTAAACAGCCTGTTGGCAGTTATTTGGATTTAGCACACGTTAATAATTGTGTTCATTGTAAAATTCTGAATAGACAAATATTTGAGAGAGTGAGTATAAGGGAGAGGGAGGTAAACAGAAATAACTTTCCTTAATGTCTTTATAGATAGGTTAACAGCAAGCAGGTGCTAGTATTATTTTGTCCCTTAATATTTTCCCTTTTATGGAATATTACCATGCCTTTGAAACAGCTAGCACATCTTGGAAATGTTATTTAATGGACTTTATAAACAAGGACCCCCTGATCCTATTGTACAAGACTATGAACCCAGTCTACAAGTGCTACCCATTATCTTCCTAATAGATAGCCACTGGTTGTACTAGCTATCAATGTTACATACTGGTGCTTTGTATGATGAGATATATTGTTTGCCAATATGATGAAAGTAATAAACATAAACTTAAAAAAAATACCTGGGATGTTAGAAATAAACAATCTTTATTGGCTAAGAATGAGGTAATGATTTACAATATCATAACAATTGGGTATTATTGCACCAAATAGTTTGGCCACAAATCCAGTGCCACCAGCTCAGCCATCAGCTAAGTGAACAAGTCATGTACACTATTACATTTGTGTTCATTTTTTTTTTTATTTAATTAACATTTGGTAAGCAGATAAGCACACTGGGTTACATGGCCCCTTTACAGGCATGACCTGGACAAGAAAGACAAATACATTTTGTTGCACACTACAAACCAACTTGTTAATAATATTTACTGACTGTAAGTACAGTGGTATACCTAGCATGTTGTTCATGAATAATAATGTAGTAAATCAATAAAATTAAATGATGCAAAGTAGGGGTGAACAGTTAGAAAGCCAATGTCATAACTTCATCAACTGATAACATTACTGTTGGCTGTCTACTTCATCCTGTTGCACTGTATATTAACTAGGAATAGTTTTGGTGCTCCAAGATTGCCATTTCCATAGATTTGACTATTAAATAGAGAATAATGCATAGATAACTGTATATTATGAAGTTTTGTTTTATACACCTGATGTGTGTGATGCGGAGCAAAGCTTGAGAGGTTTATGTGGCCATCACACACCAAGGGTGTGTAAAAAATAAAAACTTTATAAGAACACAACACTGTATGTTTTATTTTTTATAACAACTGGTTAAGGGACATGAGCAAAAAAAATTAAGCTTCCCCAAACAGGAAACGTGAAGCATGAGCACTCCAAATGCTGTGACAACTGGGTATGATCTCACACGCCTTTAATATAGCATTTGGTCAGATTGATGAGTGTGAAAAAGGGGGTCACCAGTCATTGTAAGGGGAATATTATGCACAGTGGTTATGCATGAGTTTTCTTTTTTAAAGGGGAACTGCCAGCAATAGAAACCTCACACCCAAGTGTGAGGCTTATCTCCAATTAGCCCTTTGTGTGCAAAAACACTTTTTTTTATTTATTGATTACTGCAGTGTAACAGATTGCATCAGGCTAATTTAATTGACTTGTAAGCTGAAATTTCCTGTGACCCGAAATGGTAGACTGCAGCTGACATCTGAAGAGGGCTGCAGTGGTGGGAGATTCAATATCATGCAATGAATATCTGAATATTTTATAAGCTGTTAATCTTCTGTTTGCTGGTCTGCTGTTCTCCTGGGGCTAGGTACAGTCACAGAGGAATGTACTAAGCTCCATGAGCACAAAAGGAGCAGGAAACATCTGATTTTAGCTTTCAAAATCTTTAACATGTATACTGCAGGCTATTGAAGAGTATTGAATCTCCCAGCTCTGCAGCTCTCCTCGGATGTCAGCTGTAGGGGATTCTGGGATTTCTGGTTACAGGAAATGGCATCTTAAAAGTCAGCAAAATTAGCCTAATGCATTCCACTATACTGCAGTAAGCAGTAAGTAAAAAAAAATGTTTTTCTGCACAAAGTGCAAGTTGGAACCAGCCTCACATGTGGTTGTGAGATTCTTATTGCTAACAATTCCCCTTTAAGGGAAATCCTCAAATAGTCTTTGCAAGGACTGAGATAAAACAGAAGGCATTCCCCCAGTACACTACTAATAGATTATGTAAAGACAGGGGCTCTCCCTGCTATAGTTCCCCCTTTATGAGTACTGTGTGCCTTTTTGCCATAGTGGTCAGAAGTACTGCAATAGATGTATTGCTTCTGTGCTAGCAGGTGCTGTAGATACAGTAATTATATTAAGAGAAACAATTAATGTTGTCATTTTTGGCTTTGCATCTTGGTATTTGAACAATGGTACATGTAAATAAAATAATAATGTGGGCATCTGAACTATTGAATGCATGAGAATGTTGCTCAGTGAGGTGGTATTTTTTTAGCTAGGATTTTTGGACCATAATGTAGTGCTATTGGAGATACTACTATGCAGCAGGTTGTCATGATATTACTCACCCCCACACAGAAGCAATTATTAAGTAATGAGAGCAATATTCAAACATTAAGTCATGACCAAGAGTTGGGTTACAGTCAGTAAGTTTAACCCTACTGAGATCAAGAGGCACACAGCCAGGCAGCCGGATTTATGCCTCTAGGGTTAGCTTAATGAAGGTAATCTAACCCCTGGAGTGCCTTAATGTTATTATGAAATGGTCTTTAATTTTTTAAATTAATATCATAGGATGCAGCTTAGAGGAGAACATTTATGTTCTGTAGGCCTCATTATTAGGAAGTCAACACAAAAGAAAAGTATTGGGCTTATCTGTAGCTGAAAGCAGTCCAGAGATATTGACAACTATGTCTGTTTAATATTGCTACTGCTGTACAACGCAAACATTTGATGAAACATTGGAGCATCATGCAAGGACAGGCTGCACATAACAACATGTAATAAGGCATAG
The DNA here is from genome assembly GCA_016271365.2 of Neoceratodus forsteri. Lineage (NCBI taxonomy): Eukaryota > Metazoa > Chordata > Ceratodontiformes > Ceratodontidae > Neoceratodus > Neoceratodus forsteri. The sequence goes on from CM057453.1 coordinate 86,610,248, forward strand.
CTTGTCCCTGCATGACATCCCAGTGGGCTGGAGTCAAGAATGAATATCCTGAGGTATGTGCCCCACTGCCAGTGGCAACTCCTCTTCTGATGCAGAAGGAGGGGGGGGTACTCAATAATGGTTCCAGGCTAAGAGCTGCGTACTGCTAGGTAGAGATATGTGATGCTGGTAAACTTCACTTCATGAATAATTTTGTGAAGTCTGCAGCTTTGCAAAGTGCCAACTTGAAGACGTTTACAACAGGTGAAGTGGCACTTTTTCAAGTGAGGTCATGAAAATTGATCAACGATGCTGCCACTTTGTCATGGCCTCACTTAAAAAGTGTCACTTTGTTTGGAAAACTCATTGTGAAGTGGCAAAGTACAATGTTTGAGGGAAGTGGGAACTTTGCAAAAGGATTCAGTAAGGTGAGTTTTACCACTTTACAGTAACTTTACCATTGAAGTAAAACTTTGCAAAACATCTAACACTATGACAGCTACAGTACCTGTGAGCACAGAGTCTAGGCCCACTAGACTAATTACAATATACTCTACACAAGAGCATGTGATTCAGGACAGGAGTTGCAGGTTGTATGAGGCACAGTACACATTAAGAAACTATTTATTTCCTAGATTTCCACTGGCAGCCAGCTACCCTGCAAAATCTCCACAAATCACCTAAACCTCTACTGTACAAGATGTGCTAGGTAACAGGGACACGTGTATGAAATATATCACCACAGGCATTGAAAGATTGCACAGTATAGTATCTGAGAGTGTTGTTTGTCTTGTCATTAATCTTGCCACCAGGATATGCATGGCAATTCTCAGCCCTGACACTGGACTCCACTATACTGGTGTGTCATAACAGGGGTACAGACAAAGTAATAGATGGGCACATGAATATTCCTGACCAGCAACACAGCTTGATTCATACTAAGCCTAACGCTGTATGTTACCTTCAGTGGACATGCACATGTATATGACAGTACTGTGGCAGCACTAGGATTGCCATACATGTGGCACTAACAGCCTTGTTTCTTGATCCAGTCCCAAAGTTCCATAAAATGGTGACAATGTAGCATAAATATTCAACAGACTTAGGGCCTAATCATCAAAAATGACCCAGCTGCGATATGCTTGATTCCATACTGCAGATGCTGGCACAATGTCCTGCTCCATAATGCAGCTTGCCTGGTCCACAGGTGGAGGGGCGTGTATAGGCACACAAGACTTGTCAGTGACGGGAAGCGGGGCCAGAGTACTGCCAGCTACAAGTACTATAAGCCAACACCTCATTTAAAAAAAAACAAACCTTTTTGCAAGCTTTCAAACTGTGGAAGCCGCTCTACATGAATATTCCCCTTCAAAGTCGTATTTTTGTCACATTGTACATGGAGGTTTTCAGCTGTTAACTCTTCCAGAATGCAGCCAGACAATCAAAAGATTCAGTTTCTAGCCATTGTATTTAATAAGGAGAAAATATTCCCATTTTTTGACTTTGGCAAAAAGATGCAACCTCTGAAGATATTGGGTACAGTGCAAGTCCTGAATATTCTGCCCAATGTCTGCAACATGCACTGAGCCTTAAAGCATCCGAACAGCTTTAAATGGCATAGTACTAAAAATAGAACTTCTGTATTGTAATGTTAAAAATGTAATGATTCTTTTAAAATCTGTGACAAATTTTAACATATTAAGGAGATACTGAAACGAGAACACCAGATAGACTTAGAAAAAATATCTGAAAAGTTGAAAGTAGCAATTAAGAGAGTAAAACTAATGTTAAATAGCACAGTTTAAGACAGTACCATTTTTAGTCTCATATTTCAACTGTGAAAGTGCTTAAGACTGCCACAAGTGATGAAACTACTGCTAGGAGCCTCCACAGGATACCTTAGTTACTTTTTCTGAAATGTCATGGCAAGTCTTTTAATGATATTTTTATTCATGTGTTCCATTTCATTATTACAGCATACTTTTCTTAACAATATAAAATAAAAAAATCAATATATTCAATATGTATTGTTTAGAATATATAAAAATGGAATCAGCTTTCTGATGAACCTTAACTTGGTTTTAGCAGGGTCATTTGCAATTTCAAAGTAAATATTTGAAAATCTTTTTAAAAAAGCTTGAGGTTAATTTCCTTTCTGAGAATTTTTTCTGGTTATCTTCATGTATTAAAAACCCTGAGGTCTGGTAGACTTCTATGTGACCCACTGGCATGTACAGTACATTATTATAATATGGGTTGGGCAGTTTCTGATTGGTTAAATAATATCCAAGATCCATGGATTAATACCACAAAGATGCACAACTGGAGCTACTATAGATCAAGCAGTGATATTTGGAATTCAGGCAAATCAGATAAAGTCATAAGCCAGTTCATTCAGCCCTGATTGTCTTCACAAACAGGACAGCCACAATTAGTCACTGAAAACCTTGAAATACTCCACAAAATGCAAAATTCTGTTTTATTAAAATTAATAAAAAAATGTATTTTGTTTCATGATCCCTCCTTACACACGTACCCCCCCCCCAAAAAAAACAAAAATAGCAAATGCAATTTAGTTTAATTTTGTAGTGTTTCATTGGTGATAATGACAAATTTCTCTCCTTTCCTTCTCAGCATACCAGGAAAATCTCTGCTGCTTACCATGCAACAGGTAACATTTAGACCCTGGTCTCATATGAGGCTTTCTGCTGTGTCTTTCTTTGTATCGTTGGGGTAAACATTACACAGTAGAACTGAGCAGAATTTTTGTATTCCACACACATCCGTATATTCTTGGTGCATTCCACTTACAGAATGTTAGAGGGGCTATTTTCTCTCTGGTATGGGGATACATTATAAAATTACAGTAATTAAAAGGCTACGCCTGTAGATCAATTGGTGAGTGACCAGCCAAGCCTTGCTTCCTGAGCTATATAAACAGTTCCTTTCAGCCTCCCTCTGAAGCACTTTCTCTTTGCAAGCCGGAGACTCTGTTGGTTTGTCCTCTCCCTTGGGGCCTGCTGGGACCTTGCCAGCCCCCCCCCCAGCTGTGCTTGTTCTGGACTCTGCTTGGTTCTGTTGGATTCTTTTGTGTCTGTCTCCTGCCTTGGTTGGCATTTTTTTTTTTTTTGCTTCTGGCTGCTGCTGTGTTCTTACTTTCCTGTTCTCCTATTTGTGTTTATTCTTTCATGTTTTCTTTTGGGGCTTTCTCCTTTTCTAGCATGTTTTTCCCTTGTTTGCACTATGTTCATTTAGCTGTGCTTCTGGCTCCTGCCTGCCCTCAGTTTTCCTACAATTGTTATTGCCTGTTACAGCTCCTCCTGCATGTTTCAGCTCACTCTGCTCTTGCTGCCTCCTGAGTTTCTCCTTTACCTGATTGAACCTGGTCTTGGCTCTGATGCTCAGCTAGCAGCTAATCCCTGATTTCCTGCCCTGCTCATGCTTTACTCAATGTTAGCTCAGTTCATTCAGTATTGGAGTTCAGTGTGCTCTGCTCTATTCATTCTGTGTTTACTCAGCCAGGTCCAACTGCTGCATTGCTGTTCACTGACCAACACAGCCAGTATAGTGTTATGCTTATGTAACTGTGTTAAATTTTGGCTGTGGCCATTCACACTCTCTATTCCAGAGGAATTATCACCCTGTAGGGGTACGAAAGCAAGGTACTCTTGGAGAGGGTTCTACCCCAGAGGTGCCACGGGATGGTTCCTGTGGCTAAAGGTACCTTAGAAATCCCCCTAAGGAGAGAGAGAGTGCTGCACTGGAGAAGGAGGGGAGGATGGTGGGGCAAAGACAAAAGGCTTCACAGTGAGGCTGAGAGGAACTGCTTATATAGCTCAGGAAATGGGAGTGGCTGTCTGCTTAGTCACCAAACTACAGGCAAAGCCTTTCAATTCACTGACCTACGCAGCCAGTATAGTGTTATGCTTATCTAACTGTGCTAGTTTTGGTTGTGGCCATTCACACTGTCTATTCCAGAGGAATTACTGCCCTGTAGAGGTACGAAAGCAAGGAACTCTCGGAGAGGGTTCCACCCCTAGAGGTGCCACGGGATGGTTCCCATGGCTAAAGTTACTTTAGGAATCCCCAAAAGAAATGTAGTATCATCCCCAAAAGGAGGCAACATGATGCGTATGAGCAAGCAGTAACAGTGACATAGCAGCAGTAACTGCAACATAGTAGTAGAGAAGAACAGTGATGGCTTGTATTGAGAGAAAGGGGATCTCCTAAGAAGAAAGGGAACAACAGGACATCCTCCACCTCCATCAAACAACGGAACCTACCTAAGGAAACTAGGGGAAGCAACTATGCTAACTAAGCGTTATGACCTGAGGCAACAGAGGAGAGAACCCCCCCCCCCATGAGTAGGAAATCTCTGGGGATCCAAGGCCTAGATCACCTTCCCTCCAGGCTTGGGAAAATGTATTTAGTGATGGCTCTGCAGCTGAAATTTGGAAAACCCAATTAAAGGGAAGTGGAAAATATTCCAATTTTGGTGGAACGCTCTCACTCAAACCCTCTAGCAGGAACGTCATAGAAGGTTGTGAGAAAACTCTGCAACAATGCGAGCATCCAAGGCACAGGAGGAGAGCAACAACTGCTGAGACACTCACCTGGCCTATCCACCCTAAATCAAACCAGGTGAACCAGAGGCAGTCGTGGGGAGAGTGCGGTGAAGGTGCCTTGCTAGGGGGAAACCACTAAAGTCAATGGCCAGCCATTATAGTGGAACACTAGAGCCAAAGGAGATCGTTGTAACCACCCTTCACTGCTAGTCTTAAATTCTACACCAGGAGCTGCTGTTGCATAGCAGGCAGCTAAATCCAAGCCCGTGGCAAGGACATTCCCAGCTATGGGCCAGGTGAGAAGGATCCTGCCCCAAGTTGGACACGCTCAATGATGCGGACTAAATGCAGAGCGAGACCGTCGGCTGCAGGAACCTGCACCAGATTAGAATGGATGGCATGCCCCAGACAGGATGTAGAACAGAATTAATTAACCACATAGGCCATGACCCCCCAAACACCTCCCAGTCCCCGCCATAGGACAAACAAGGAAGCAATGAAAGGCCAAGAACCACATGCAGATATAAAAGCTAATTTAATAGCCTCAGCAGGATCTTCAGCTATCCTCAGAGTAAACAAGGTACAATAGGAATGGGTGTAAACAATGCAGCAGCAGGAAGCAAGTAGGCTTGCACAGCAATAGTAAATAAATGAGTACACTGAGTTGTGAGTGCAAATAAAGGAGGTATAATGCTCTTAAACAGGCAGTGCAATGAGATTGCAGCAATGAGGTAAGTAAAACAAGCATGAGTAAGCTGTATAGCTAGGTTCAAGTAATCTGAGTCAGATGAGAGCAATAAAATATACCACATGGACCAGCTATAGTTGAGTAACTGAAAGCTAGCATTATGAGCTCTGAATAGCAGTATGCTAGGAGCCTAGAAAAGCCCCCCCAAAAAGGAAGGAAGCATACTGTACACAACTGAAGGCAAAATACAAACCAAAGCAGGAAAACAAACACAGAAGCCCTGCAGAGACAAGCAAGGCGTGAGGAGGGGGACTCCAACCAGGAAGGCCCGACCAGCTCAGGGAACAAACCGGCAGAGCCTTCAGCTGCAAAGACAAAATGCTTCACAGTGAGGCTGAGAGGAACTGCTTATATAGCTCAGGAAGAGGGAGTGGCTGGCTGCTTGGTCACGAACTACAGGCAAAGCCTTTCAATTCTGCAACTTTCAGCTATTTTCCAAGCTGCCTGATCTCAGCTTCCAGCTGCACACTTTTTAGCGGTATGTTTTGAATTTACCTATTTTGGCCTTTGAGTCATTATTTTGCTTCACCATCATGACTGCTGTTTGGTCCATGGTGCTCGGCTTGCATACAACCTTTTGGGGTTTCCAATCTGCTTAACCATGTTTATTTGTACTCGGTGGGACTCAAACCAGAGTCTAATGCAATGCTATATGACTTTCACTATAAGATTTAAATATGCTTAAATACATTTGTACAAAGCAATTATTGTTGTTTCATTGCATTACTGCTCATGCATACAAATTCCTATGTTTGTTAGCCGAGTTACTGCTGAAAGCTATATAACTCATTACTGATGGAAACTTTTCACTATTTGTGCAATGCTTCATTGTACTCTGGAGGTCAGCTCAGTTGCAGCTGTCACTGTAAACTAGTTTTACTATCTGCTTGTGGGTCACAGCACTTTACTGTGGCTTCTTTGTTTTTCCTATGGTGGAGGAAAGCGGTTATAGTAGAGAATCGTGGTCCCATGTATTTTTTTTTCCAGTTGTTCAATCAGGAGTGGCACACTAAGCTGAAAGCTTGTTTACAGGTGTGACCTGGGAGCACAGGGAAGTTAAGTGACTTGCTCAGGGTCACACAGTATGCAAGTGGGGGCTGTGGGATTCAAACCCAGGTCTCCAGATTTGCAGCTCAGAGCCTTAAACCACTGTGCTATACTGCCTCCCTATTTATCTCATGTTTGCATACTGCCTTTGCCACTAAGAACCTCCAGGTATTTACGTCACCTTCAATTGGCACTCATTGATGGACTGGTCAGCTAGCCTCACACTGACTAAAGGACCAGGTCACCTGGAGCTGTTTGTGCAATTTCTTTGCTATCATGCTTCTGCGTACTATTTGTTTACCATAATGCACATTGCCTGTTACTTACTGCTTTACCATGTATGGCCTGCTCCATTGCTAAAGGTGTTTACCATGCTACTCATTGCCTGTCACTCCCTGCATTACCATGTGTGGCCTGTACCATTACTAAAGGTATTTACAGTGCTGCATATTACTTAGTACCCCCTGCATTGACATGTATGGCCTGCCCCATTGCTAGAGGTGACTAGCGACCATGCCCACCAATTTACTGGCTCTAAGCTTCTTTCAGCTGATGGTTTCACTCTACACCCTAGTCTACATCCTGAGCATGTGATGCCTGAGTGGGGTCCTTCCTTTCTGGCCCATAGTGGAGCTTTAGCCATTCCTGTGTGGCACCGCCTCTTGATGTAGAATTTATGACTAGTTGTGAAGTGTGGTAACTTGTGTTCCCCCTTTGGTTGTAGTATTAATCTACTACCATTGCATCTTAAATGCTTCCCCCCATGACTGCCTCTGGCTCACCTGATCTGTATTTCAGATTGGTAAGTTGGCTGAGTGCCTCAGCGGTTGTTGCTCTCCTCCTTCCACCTTGGAGGTGCTTTTGGAAGGAGAACCTTCACAACCCTTCATGGCACTGCCATTAGAGGGATAGATTGAGAGCCCTCCACCAAATTAGAATATTTTCTACCCCCTCGAATTGTATTTCAAATGTAGGAGCCAAGCCATCACTAAATAAAACTGCCCAAGCCTGGGAGAAAGGTGATCTCGGCCTTGGATCCCAAGGGATTTCCTCCTCAAAGGTTTTTTTTTTCCTCTCCTTCATGCTGCAGATCACAATCCTTATTTAGTTTTAGTAATATGCTTAGCTTACTTAGGTATGTTCCATGGTTGGATGGAGATGAATGGTGGCCCTAATAGCCATTCCCTCTCTCCTTAGGAGGCCTCTTGCTGTCATCGATATAAGCCATATTACTGGAGCTATCCTGCTAACTTTTGCTTCTTATTTATGTTACATTAGGTTGCCTGTTACTGTCAGTCTGCTCCTCTACCTCCTTATGAATGATCACTGATACAATTCTTTTGGGGTTCCTTCCTAAGGTACCTTTAGCCAAAGGACCCTTCCTACAGCACAGGTAGAGGCAGAACCCTCTTACAGGGTTCCTTGCTTTCAGTTCCCCTACAGGATGATAATTCCTACTGGACTAGAAAGTGTGACTGGCCACAACATTGTAATACAGTTGCACAAGCATAACATTGTTCTGGTTATGTGGGCCATTGAATTAAAAAAACTATGCCTGCAGTTCAATGGGTGAGCAACCAGCCATGCCTACTTCCTGAGCTATATAAGCAGTTCCTTTCAGCCTCCCTCTGAAGCACTTTCTCTTTGCCCCATCATCCTCCCCTCCTCCTCCAGCAGCTTGCCTCTCTATTCCCAGTGGGTTCCTTCCTAAGGTACCTATAGCCAAGGAACCCTTACCACGGCACCTCTAGGGGTGGAACCTTCTTATAGGGTTCCTTACCCTGAGTACCCCTACAAGGTGGTAGTTCCTAATGGAACAGAGAGTGTGAATGGCCACAATGTTGTAATACAGTTGCACAAGCATAACATTATTCTGGTTGTGTGGGCCATTGAACAATGTTTATCCCAAAATGTTTTTTATGTACTGCTAAGTTTGAACCCATTTTAAAACTGCAATGGGACACTCCAGAGTGTATGCTATTGGATAATTAATGGCAATTTGTGGGTGATAAAAGGCACTTGGTGATGCTTCATATGCAGTGTTAGAATTACACTTTATGAGTTTTGGGAGCTGGGGGGGTCGATAAGGGTGCTATCATTAAATTGAGGCCCCTTCCTATTAAAAGTCAACATCAGTGATGTGTGAGCTGTCACGGCTCACTTCAGAGCTGGGGGGGTGAACCCTGGCAAGGCCCCTGAAATTCCCACACTGCTGATATGTAAGAACACACCAATGCATGCCATTGTTCCTCACAGCAGTGCACACCATATCATGTCTTATTGCTTAAATGCTGAATTCTGTTACAAACACCAGTGTATGAACTCTTAAGATCTGGAATAAAAATACTTGTTGTTCTGTAGAGACATTTTTGGAGAGAGTGACCGAGAAAATATTTGCCCAAAACAGGGATACAGTGTATTTTTATACAGAGAGAAGAGGTCCTGGGCAATGAGCTTAATCAGCGGTTTCTTTTGAATTAATGAGTAAGGGACTTTGATATGATCTTTGGATTTACTTTGCAAGATAAGCAAAATTAATTATTCTCTTTGCATTTGAATAACTTACATTGTGCTGTGATAATAATGGTAGTCCTGAAAAAGAAAAGTGTTAGTCATTCCAGTTTGAAGCACAGTAAAATTTAAAAATTCAGATTGACTAAGGAAAGCAAACTGAGAGCAACTGTCATAGAATGTACAGTTGCATTCATAAAGCAAGCAAAACAGTTACACAATCTGCTGTATGTACAATATACTTGGAGAACATGCAATGACCTGACTCAAAATATGCAGTTTGGGGGAAGACCATAACTCACAACTTATAAAACTCCTGCCTACTCACAAGTGATGACAAGCTGTGTATTTTGAGTCAGACCAACTGCATATTTAATTTATACAGCACTGATTTACTAGTTTAGCTTTTAAATCTTCTGTTTATTTGAAGATTTAACTGTTTCTCTTTGACAGCTGGATTCACTGCTGCTCTGGCTAATTGTGATGTCATCAGTATTGTGAAGCATGCTGTCTGATTGACCCAGTATTCTTTAAACAATAAGTCATGACGGGGCATTGGTGGCAGTTGGTGTCTCCTATGGTCAGGGGTGTAGTGAGGCATGAGGCAAAGCTGAGTGCCTTCATCCTCCTGGCAGTGGGGGAACCTAGTACCAACAACATCCCAGGAGTGCCTTATTGCTTATATAAAAAGGGCACATAGGCAACTGTTAAAAAATGAACACTCTAAAACTTTTCAAAACCACAAAAAAAAACTATAAAACATCGCTGAATAATGTAAAATAGTCCCTCCACAGATATTTTTCACCTCTCAGTCATCTGTCTTTCTTCACATTCAATACATTGTGTAATTGTTTACCATAGAATTGAAGAATTCAAAGCTCTGCATTCTTCCAGTAGTTAAATACCCCCCCCCCACATGAAATGGTAACATAGAATACATGAATTCAAAATTCTTCAGAGTTCAACTGGTATGGCTAGAACCCAGTCTCAGCCAATCAGGGCACAGGGATTCCCTTCCCCATTTTATATTTTGTGATGCTAACCTTCAAAATATTCAGTGAGAACAGTAACAGCAGCATATTTTTAATATCCTGCTGTTACTGTTGCCATCACTTTCATTTGATCATTTAACCCCCCCACTCCTGTTGTATAAGTACAATGACACAGAAAGTGTAGAACATACACACACACTTCCCTAATTCTTTATTCATACTTATTTATTTGTTTGTAAGTTTTGAACAGGAAAAGCAAACTCAGATGTGATAGCTTGATTCCGAGTATGTTGTGGGGGTACGTGGACCTGTCATAGTGATGGGGGAATGTTGACCAGGACACCAGAAGAAGTCCCATATTCTAAAGGCACATACTATTGGATTTTTTACTTCCACCTGGATAGCCACCAGAGATGGGAAGAAGAGCCATTGATTTAATATGTCATCCAAAGGATATCACTTCAACAGTGCAACACCCCCAACTGCTAGCTACAGTGTCAGAACTGGACAGTGGCCCAAGTTCCGAGTGTGGGACTAGAGCATGTAATTTTCCAGGTTTTAGGTCCCAAGGTAAGCTTGCAACCTACTGAGTCACTGATACTTCTATGTACTATATATGCTTAGCCACAGAAAGTTAGCAAATATATATCATCTCAAAATAAAAATGAACGTACTGTAAAAATACACAGAGCAGCTTTTCATACTTTAGTACCTCTACAAGTGCTACCGATGGATGAAAAATAAACTTTTTCACCTTTGGAACCTCTTGAAGATGGGTTTAGAGGTGACACATTTGCAATTTATTCCTTTTTTTTTCATTTTCTATCTTTTCAACATGACATATTAATACCAATCCGGCCAGTGTTCATTCACGTCAAAGGAGGCTCATTCATTTGTGACCTCAATTTTAAGCTGTCTCACCTCTGCAGTAAAAAGATTTGCTGTATATTACAATAGCTGAAATATTTAAGGGGACAGCCTTTATTTTATTTTTTCAATTTCTCTACAAAACATTGTCAAACTCAGAAGGAATATCCCAGTTACAGTGTGGTCTTGCTGTTACCAGTTTTATAGCTAAGCAGGACTGGCTTCAAACAAGATCAGATGACTTACCAATGATTACCCAGTTAGTTGCTATAGTGAGTTCAAAGCCCTTGGGGCCCCATGTTCAAAATACATTTTGTGCCACAAGTCCCAAGTGGAGCACAAATACACCACACCAGACGTGTGGTGAAGAAAAAGGATTTTCCATCCCCTGCATCAGTTGGACAACTGCTAGACCACATTTCTGTGATCTAGCATGTATCAGTGCTTAGGCCTCTTGCTTGCATCTATAAGCAATTTGTGGCAGTCCTAACCACAAACTGCCATACAGCAGGTCCAAGCACCATAACTGTGTCTGATATTAGAAAATAGGGTGCAGTTGTGGCATTTGGACATGGCACACTTACGACACCACAGAGTGCTGCCTCATGGATTGTTGCAGGTAGTGTGTCAGCGTTTGAAACCTTTTCTCCCGATCTCTTCTAGTAGAGTACCATCTAGTAAGTGCCATATCTCATTACCACTAGACTACTACTCATGTTTCTCAAACAATTTTTGTTTTGTTACTTTTTCCTAGAAACAAAAACAAACTGTGGTACTATGATTGGTGAGCTCCTCTACATGGAGTTTTTTCAACTAGTTGTACTGAGCATGTACAAACTGCCAGTGATGGGATGTAAGCAAAGGTTTAGTATTTCCTTTCTAAATGAAAAGTAAATGCCTTTTTGAAAAATGAAAGAAGAATAAAAAGTAAATATGTGATACTCCATGAGTATTTTTGGCAAAATTAATGGTAGGGATCTCCTTTTGCATTTGAACTGTGCCTTGTGTAAATTTTTCTAATAGAAGCTTTGGCAGCAATAAACCCAGTTAAAAGCGAATGTTCATATTCTAACAGTATATGCAGGACTGTTTTATAAATTTAAAACCAGAAATATTTAAATAATGGAAGCCAGCAGATCTGAGAGTGAAAACTCCAGGAACAGTGTCCCTGTTAACCTTAGTGCTATTTGCTTTTCTGACTCTACACCAGAAAATCCATTCCTATCCTGTGCTAGTACAATACATGCACATGCTACTGTGGAAGTCACAGTGGAAACAGAAAGTATGGATGTAAATATCCAAAAAGGTGTTTTACAACTGGAAAGAATTGCCATTTTTGCCAGAAAATTATATTGGCAGAAATTGAATTTAGAGGCATATTTGCAGGTTAAAAGGGTGTCAGGAGGGTTCAGAGTGATTAATTGGCCAGCAGGGAGAAGAGAAATGATCCCATTCATGAAGAAATGAAAGAAGGCTTGCATAAAGCTTCAATAGATTTAATGAAATGTATTTTGAAGGATGCAGTTAAAATAGAGGAAGAAGTGAAAGTGAGTTAAAAAAATACAAGAGGTGGTGATGAAATTCATACATAGTCCTGATATCCAGAGATTTCAACATGAACTGGCAGAGTTTTTTTTATTAATTTTTTATATTTTTAATGATATCCTGGAGAATACTTGTGAGCGGATGCTCATTTGAAGGTTCCATGTCAGTTACAAGAAGAAAGTGAACAGGCGCATAGCATTACATACAAGGCATTACATTACAAGCAAGTAAAAAATTGCATTGGTACAAAACAACACATCACAAGCTAGGTAGACAATAAATTGATGTGGATTACAAGATTGGAATAGCATTTAGCTTAAGGTATAACATTTAAACATTGCTTAGGCATTGGTGAGAAGGTGCCTGCATCAGAGAGTTAAGCCTACTTTTGGGGGCAGAAACAAAGTGGAGAACAGGATCAGCTGCGGCATAATGAAGTGTATACCTGTGTAAGGGGTTAAGAACAGATTTAAGGAAGGTTAAATACAGTGGGGCTAGGAGATCAGCAGACGGGGGGGCATGAAGGTGGGGACAGAGAGGGGAAGGGGTGCCCAGTGGGGAGGGGAGGGGTAGACGGGGGGTTGGGCCAATGAAGTGCAGTAAAGGTAGATGCCCTAGGATTAGGTGGAACACTAAGTGCTACTGCTTTGTGGTGGTCCAGATGTAGGAGAGTCATTTTGATCATCATGAATGGCCAATGTAGTCACAATTGTCATCTGTAGCAAGGTGCTGCCTGAGCTTCCGTTTGAAAGCACCAGTGGTTGTGGCATCAGAGATGTCTGAAGAAAAGGCATTGGTCCAGTGAGGTGCACGGAAGTAGAATGCACGTTGACCCTGTGCAGTGCGGCATCTAGGTTTGCTGAAAATTTGGCTGTGGGTGCTTCTGGTCAGCCTGGCACTTGCATAGCATGTGAGCAGATTCTGGACTCCTGGTATCATCAGATTTAGTGTGATTTTTTTGGCCAGGAGATAGATATGGTACTTAACTCTGCTCTTTAGCTGGAGCCACCCTGCTGTGAATAGAGCTCACAGGTATGAGTAAGCCTTGCAGCACCTGTGAGGAGTCAGCAAGCCTTATTAAGAGCCAGAGAGATGTGATGGAGGGCTGAGTCTAGTGCAGAACCATAAACTGCTAGGCTGTATTCAACGAGGGTAACAACTGAGCTGGTGATGGCCATGTTAAGTGCTTCATATGTAAGGCTGTGCTTGTGGCAGTGGAGTATCCCAATTCTGGAACTGATGGCCTTGGCTGTAGTGTCTATATGCTGTGCATAGGATAGGTTGGAGTCAAGGGTGATACCCAGGTACTTAAAGTACTGCATGAGGTCCAGCACATCACCGCTGTTGTTCAGGATGGATAGTGGGAAGGTCTATGTTTGCTGTGGGTGCTGGAGTAGATCATAGTCTTAGTTTTCTTGTGGTTAAGGATTAGTCTGTGCTCCTTAAACCATGTTTCTGCAGCAGTAAATCCTATTTGGAGGTCATTTTGAAGTAGTTCGAGGTTGAGGTTGCAGATGAAAATGACAGCATCATCAGCATACAATAGCATGTGACTGGTACAAGAGCCTGGAAGTTTATTTAAGAAGATACTGAAGAGAAGGGGCCCCAGTATTGAGCCCTGGGGGACCCCTGAGCTAACAGGTTTGCTATCTGAGACAATGTACCCAATGTTGACCCACTATGAGTGATTGCTGAGATAGCTTTTAAACCATAGAACTGTATCAGAAGAGAGACCAGTGTTGGCTAGCTGTTCAAGGAGGAGTGTATTGTGAACCATATCAAAAGCTTTCGATAGGTTGATGAAGGTAACCCCCACTAGCTGCCCTTCATCCAGGGCTTGTTGGATATAACCAGTGAATTCCAACAGGGCTGTGATAGTGCTGTGTGCCACTCGGAACCCATGTTGTTCTGGGCATAGGAGTTGGTGCATGTTTAGGTATTCCACAAGCTAATCTGCCACTATCCATTCAAGTGCTTTAGAGAGTGGCAGGAGTATGGAGAGTGGTCTGTAGTTGTTCTGTAGTGCCCAGTCTCCACGTTCGTAAACTGGTGTTATGGAAGCCAACTTCCAGAGATGGGGGAACTGAGAGTGGTGGAGGGATATATTGATGATGGTGGTCACGGGGCTCAGTACTTCTGCAAGTGCCATAGTGATGAACTTAAGGCCCAGGGTGTTTCCACTGTGCCTTGACTTGCCCAGCACCTTTTCAAGGTATCTTATAGCCTCAGTAGTGCTGACTTCTTTAAAGTAAATGGTTCCCCATAGGGGCTTGATCACCCACTGGGTGCTTCTAGACTGGAGGGTCAAAATAGTCTGCTGTGAGCACTCCACTTAGGTCCATGAAGGCATTATTTAGGGCATTTGCTATTTGGAGTGGCTCTACTGTTGGTACATCATTGATCAGAATGGAAGGGGTTGTTTTGGGATCCTTGCCAGTTATATCGCTGAGGCTGTCCCTGAAGGATTTTATGCAGTTCCAGGAGTTGGAGAGAGCTTCCTTATAGTAGGAGCATTTTGCTAGGTGGATAGCCTTTGTGCACTTGTTTCTAGCTTTTCTATATAGTTGGATACTGGCAGCTGTAACATGTGCGTGTGCCTTTATCCAGAGTTGGTCCCGGGTATTGAGTTGTAGCAGGAGTTCTGGTATTATCTAGGGGTTGCAGGGAGCTTTAGATTTTCTTATTTTCAGGAGGGCATGTTTAGCGCAAGTGGCATTAAATTTTGTGATAAAGCATCCGAGTGCATAGAACATTTTGATAAAAAAAAAAACTATGAGCATTAAACAAAACAATTTTTTGAGAGATCAAAGAGATTATGAGGCAAACAATATTTCTAGATGGAAGAAGAATACGCATAATACATCACTGGTTTACCACATTACATTTTAAAAACAGAGAACAGTGAGGAAAGGGCTACACTACAAGAACAAGTGGCTCTAAACTGGAGGCAAGACCCAGCACAGGTTCACAGCATCCTTTTTCAGAGAGCCCCCCAACCACACCACCTTTATGGAGGAACACCCATCTAAACAAAGCAATAGGTCCCCAAAGATATGGAAGAAGACCAGAAGTAGGAGCAGAAAGAGAACAAAGTGGAATTAGAACAAGAGGGGGATCCACAGCACCGAGGAGATACCGTACTTAAATGTTATTGACATCTCACAATCTACCAGAAAGAAAAGGAAACACATGTACTGAATAAAGAGCTCTGTTTTGTTTGTTCCCACATCACGAACTGATGAATTGTCTATATTAGTGGATATCCACAAATATGCATGCAAATTAAATTTGAGAGCCTTTTTTGACAAAAATTAAGATTTATTGCAAGAAATGGAAAAAGACACTGAAAATATAAATACAGTGGTGGACACTAGACTAAGACTAAGACCAAAATCCACTTTTTGTCTACCCTTATTGCCATAAATTGAAACTTTTGTGAACAACCGTAAAATGGACTTGAAAAATGTGATCAGGACCAATGGTAATAATAGAGTTTTCATAAAATTACTGCACAAGAAAGAAGAGCATTAGATGGATTAAACAAACAATAATGCTATAACAATTAAAGGGACAGACAAGGAAGGACGCATTGTGATACAGGACCCAAATAAATGCAAATCAGAAATAGATAGGCAGTTAATTGATATTGTAGTTTATGAGAGAAATAGTAAGGATCCCACACCTGAGATAAAAGTACAGATTGATTCTGTTTTACACAGTGGTTTAAAAGAGAAATTGATAGCTGGCCAGTGGCACTGAGGGTTGAGGCACTGGATGCCACACCTCGTGCTATGCTGGTGACCCGGGTTAGGGAACAGACTCAAGGTTGTCGAGGACCGGCGGGGGGTGGAGGATCAAGCATCTCAACAGATGCTCTCCTCTGCCATTGGTGGGCTACCAGGGGTGTCTCGTGCACCTGTCATTCCTGGGGGCTGGTGGAAGCATGGGCTTACAGGGCAACAGTGGCTCTTTAGAGCAGGGGAGGGGAGGATGCTCTGCGCACTTGGCAATGATGTGCATCATCACATCATCTGTCTTGACATATGTCCTTCATGCCGGCATCTTCAGGGGCTAGGGGAGAGAAACAGGAGAAAATCACATACAACCCTGGCTCCCAGGCACAATGAAGACCGAGGGTAGAGCAGCCTTGAATAAGCCCAGGTGGATGGAGTGAGGGAGGTGCAAAGCCTCCTCCAAAAGCCCATGAGGAGCCGGTCAGTGCAAAAAAAGAAATTGATTACACCGCTGAGCACAGATTCTTGATAACAGAGTATCTGAAAAAAAAAAAAAAAAGACTTTATGCACATTGCCTAAAACACAAGAATGTAACTCCCCCTCCCTCCGGATGCCCTTTTACTTCTGGCATT
This sequence comes from Neoceratodus forsteri, assembly GCA_016271365.2. Lineage (NCBI taxonomy): Eukaryota > Metazoa > Chordata > Ceratodontiformes > Ceratodontidae > Neoceratodus > Neoceratodus forsteri. The sequence continues at coordinate 86,626,869 of CM057453.1, forward strand.
GGTTCTGTGACTGAACCTATTTTGAAATACATAGGCATATTTCTTAGAAATTCAGTAAGAAATTTATGATCCTGCATTAGAGTTACATCACTAGTAACTGAATTATTAGAAAACATGCAGATACAACAGGATTGGTTAGTTGTCACAGTAGATGTGGACACATTATACACTAATGTACCACAAGAGGGGGCCACAGAAGCAGTAGAATTTTTCCTGCAAGATAGGGATGAATTGTCAGAACCAAAGGAGAATTGCTATGTGAACTGCCTGAAACTGTTCTGAGAAATAATATTTTCCATTTCCACTGACAGAGAAGTATGTACAGAAAAAGGGCATAGCCAAGGGGCTACATTTTCTCCAAGCGTGGCTAACCTATATGTGGGTAGATGGGAAAACAGAGTTGTCTTTGAATCCAACAATGACTCTTACTACCACAGGATAGACCTCTGGAAGTAGTAGTAGTAGTAGATTTTATTTCTTTTAGGTGTCTTCTCTGTGGGCTCAGGGAGCCCTTACAAAATACACTTAAAACAGCATCTAGACAGGATTCAACAACACCGTAAAATACATATAAATAACATCTTCAGATATGCAAGTAAATTCTAACAGTCTAAAACAGTAAATTACAATATATACAATATTATAACTACATTAAATCCCAAAGGCTTATAAAAAGAGAAAGGCTTTCAATTTTATTTTAAATATCTCTAGAGAGGGAGCCTCCTACAGGTATCCTGGCAAAGAGTTCCAGAGGATTGGAGTTGCCACTTCAAAGGCCCAATCCTCAGAAGACTTCAGTCTGGCTCTAGAGATCTCCAGGAGGGCCACCCCTGCTGATTATAGAGAGCATCTTGGTATGCAGGGATGCAGAAGCCCCCTCAAGTAACCTGGACCCAGTCCATACAGGGCCTCACACTGTAGGTCAACAAAACTATTTTGAAGGAGGTACACCAGTGCAGTTCACACAGCACCAGCAAAATGCAGCAGAACCTTGAAAGGCCCATCATTGGCCATGCCATAGTGTTCTGCAACAGCTGCAGGAACTGCATCATACCCCCTCTGACACTGAGGTAGAGGACGTTGCAATAGTCGAGCCTCAAGGTAACAACCGCGTGTACCCATGTTGCCAGATCATCTGGGGAAATGAGGAATTCAATTCAGGCGATATTCTGGAGGTGGTAAAATCCATTCTGGACAGCTACTGACATCTCAGCATTAAGTGTCAGCTCACTGTCCAGAAAGATGCCTAAGTTTATTGCATTTTATTGATGATGTGGTGATGGTGTGGCTGGGTACACAAGAGGAACTAGTGGATTTCAAAGAGTACTTAGAAAGTACCAATCCTAATTTAAGGTTCAAGATGCAGTTTGACAAATAGATAATTGAGTTTCTAGCTCTTACCATCACTAAACTTGGTAATGGAGAGTTGAAAATGAATTTGTGCAGAAAACCCACTGATTGGAATGGCATTTTACTAGGGAGCAGTTTCTAACATGTCACACCATTAGCAACATCCCCAAGGGGAAGTTTATTAGAAAAAAAAACTGTTCTGACCCAGAATATTGTAAAGCTCAGAGTGATGCCCCAAAAGGAGAGATTCAGGCAAAAGGGGCTATAAAGATAATATTTTAGTACAAGCCAGACAGGAGGTCAAGACCATACCCATAGCTAGATTACTAAAGGGAAGGAAACACAGAACAAGGGACTCCATAAACCCTCAGCTTACATTTGTGACCACTTAAGGAACACGTGGGGGAAGTACTGCATATAGTGAAAAAGAATCCGAACAGTGTAAGAAATGTACCTTCCCTGACAGAACTGTTTAAGAAACCATTAAGGGCAACTTTTCTTTTTCAATTCTATTTATGTTCCTTACTCACTGTCTACCTAGACTCTCTCCAGGGGGTTACTTGGCTTAGCCATGATCCCACCTGCCTGAAGTCCTTCAGCTCTACCTCAAGCAGCTGCCTCACCACCACAACCGGCTCCTCAACCTCTTGGCTCTGAATCCCCTAAGGTGGGACCACCTACTCCTCTGGCACTCTATCTAGAATCTGATAGTGTGACCAGGTATGGAAGAGATCCAGAGGGCTGACTGGAGGAACTCAGCACTAAGCATGGTTGGACGGCCCCCAAATCTGCCTTTACCTACTGGGAGACAGGGCCATTTTCCTTGTTCCACCCCCTGGCATGGGCATCCAATGGCATCAGTGCATTGAAGGAGTGAGCCCACCCCCTCCTACAGATGTCTGCCAACACCAGATCCCCATTGAGTGTCCCCACCCAAGGTGCTATTACCCACAGCCTCCACCAGGAGCCACTACCAAGCACGGAGATCCCCAAAGCCCTACTTAGGAGAAGAGAGCCATCCTCTGGATGCTCCATTTTCTCCTTCTGCCTTCCGACCCCCGATGACCCAGGCACACTCCCTAACCCAGGTCACTGGTGCAGGGCAAGGTGTGGTGTCCTCAACCCTCAGTGCCTCCAGGCTGGCCACCACTAAGGGTGACTTACAGGAGAGACATCAGTCTTGCAGACATAGCCTATTTTCACTATCAGCCCATCTCACAGAAAACAATGCTACCTGATCCACCTAAAGGTACTGTTCTATGTGGAAATGCAAAATGTGTCCCACAGTAAATAAAACATCCAGTTTGGTGAATCCACAAGATGGAAAGTATATAACAATACAAGATTTTATTACTTGTGACACCGAAGGGGCAATTTATTTATTAGAATGCAAATGAGCTTGCAAAGTAGAAAGTACAAAAATGAAATTTAAGGAGAGGCTGCAAGATCACTTAAGAGCAATTCAAAAGGGAGATTGCAGCTATACAATGGGGATGCATGTGCATATAGCTAGGGTTAAAACACAACACTCGATCAAATCCATCAGATTAGAGAAGGTGAGGAAAGATCACAGATGGGGTGACTTTGAGAACAAGTTAAAAAGGAGAGAACAGTTTTGGATTTACAAATCAGGGTATTACAGTGGCCAGGATTAAATGAAAAATTTGAAATTAAGCTCTCACAGTGGTGTGGGACAGTAGCATACAGAGGGATTCCTATCTATCACATAGGGTTGCCACCTTTGGAAGAGGGAAAAAATGTACACTAAACCACACCTCAAACTTAGCTCCACTCCCTTTTCATGAATGATCATACATTGCTCCTCCTCAAAAGCTATTTGTTAGATCAGTGAAGACATTCATGAGACGTTAAAAGACAACAATTAAAGCAGCAGTTCAACAACAATGTTAACATGTGTACAGTGGCGTGAAAAAGTATTTGTCCCCTTCCTGATTTTCTCTGTTATTGCATATTTGTCACACTGGATGTTTTCAGGTCTTTAAACAAAATGTAATATTAGATAAAGGGAACCTGAGTGAACAAATAACACTTGTTTTTTTTTTACTTATTTCATTTATTTAATGAAAACAGTTAACCAACACCAACTGGCACTGTGTGAAAAAGTAATTGCCCCCTTACACTTAATAACTGGTTGCACCACCTTTAGCTGCAATGACTGCAACCAAATGCTTCCTATAATTCAATATCAGTCTTTCACATCACTGTGGAGGAATTTTAGCCCACTCTTCCTCGCAGAACTGCTTTAATTCAGTAACATTGGTAGGTTTTCGAGCATGAACTGCTCGTTTCAGGTCCTGCCACAACATCTCTATTGGGTTTAGATCTGGACTTTGACTAGGCCACTCCAAAACTTTAATTTTATTTCTTTTCAGCCATTCTGATGTGGACTTGCTTTTGTGTTTTGGATCATTGTCTTGCTGCATGACCCAACTACGCTTCAGCTTCAGATATGAGACGGATGACGGACATTCTCCTAAGAATTTTCTGGTAGAGCAGAATTCATGGTTCCTTCAATTATGGCAAGTCATCCAGGTCCTGAGGCAGCAAAGCATCCCCACACCATCACACTACCACCACCATGTTTGACTGTTGGTATGATGTTCTTACTGTGGAATGCTGTGTTTGCTTTACAGGATCCATGTCATCCAAAAGTTCCACTTTGGACTCATCTGTCCATAGAACATTTTCCAAAAGGCTTGTGGATCATCCAGGTGCTTGGCAATGAGAGATGAGCATTTATGTTCTTCTTTGGTTAGCAGTGGTTTCGCCTTGCTACTGTCCCATGAAGCCCATTTTTGCCCAGTCTTTTTCTGATTGTGGAGTCATGAACACTGACCTTAGCTGAGGCAAGAAGCCTGCAGTTCTTTGGATGTTGTTTTAGGATCCTTTGAGACATCCTGGATGATTTTCGCACGCCCTTTGAGTAATTTTGGCAGGCTCACCACTCCTGGGAAGAATCACTACTGTTCCAAGTGTTCTCCATTTGGAGATTATGGCTCTCACTGTGGTTCGATGGAGTCCCAGAGCCTTAGAAATAGCTTTGTAACCCTTTCCAGACTGATAGATAGCAACAACTTTTTTTCTGATCTTTTCAGGAACTTCCTTTGATCGTGGCATAATGTGCTTGTTGAATCTTTGTGCTGGCAACGTGACTCTGATGGTAAGGGTCAAAATAAGTGAGGTTTATACTGAGCAGGGCTGGCTGTAATCAAGCCTGGCTGTGTTCAATCAGCTGACTCTAATTATCCCTTTAATTGAGTTGATTAAACTAGGCGGCAATTACTTTATCACACAGTGCCAGTTGGTGTTGGTTAACTTTTTTCATTAAATAAATGAAATACTGTAAGTAAAAAAAAAAAAAAACAAGTGTTATTTGTTCACTCAGGTTCCCTTTATCTAATATTACATTTTGTCCAAAGACCTGAAAACATCCAGTGTGACAAATATGCAATAATAGAGAAAATCAGGAAGGGGGCAAATACTTTTTCAGCCACTGTACCTGTTAAATTTGCTTTTCTTTGTTCCTCTTAGATATTTATTTGTCTATTTATTTGTTCTCTTAAATTATTTCACCAGGTAAACATGCAGGGATAAAGGAAATCTAATTTACAGATATCATTTTTTGGGGGGGGAGGGAAATACTGTAAATAGTATACAATCACATATGATAAACAAACTGCTTGTTTCCTATAATGTGTACTTTATATTTTTCCTGTATCCAATTCCTTTTCATTTCCACAATACTATTTTGAAGTCAAAAGAAGTGTACATACTTTTAACCGGAGGAAACAACTAGTTTATAAAAAATATTTTAAAACATTTTTAAACACTTAAATTCTTTTAGAGATGAAAACATTTACCAGCAAATACAAGTGGAAGATAACTGAATATTTTACTGTTACAAAAGTAGGGTCACACTTTTTGCTTAGCTTTGCTGCTGTTCTGCTTTTGAGATGCAGAGTATAGTAGAAAAGATTAGATTAAGTACCTGCTAATGGTCGTAATGGCCATACTTTACACCTCCCAGGTTCACATTTACAGAGAAAGGCTATACTGACAACAAAACTTGTTTGTAACATGAAAATGCAGCTGAAACAATGAATGATATGACAAAATGTGCTTCTAAGATGTGGGAACTCAGAATGGCTCAAAAACCTATCACTGAGCAAAACCGGATTATTTGATAGGTACCCTGAAAACCTGATCACCAAGTGAAAAACCTGACAGGTGGCACTCCTACTATCATGGAACTTGTATGTGTGTATTTATAAACTGCTGTGCCATTCAGAAGCCAGACAGTAAATGCAGAATGAGCGATGAAGTGGTTGCCTAGCAACAGCACACCAAAAGTTCTGCAAGTACAGAATGAAGAAACCAGTTGTGTGGAAGGCTGTGACAGGGTTGAATAGGACCCTGTCCCAGTTATTAAGGAGAGTTTGAATGCAGGGATCTGTTCTGTTTTTTCTTTCCTATCTCTTGCCTGTCTGGTTGTGCAACCAGATTTTCCTGTGAGACCTAGGATTTGATTACCCCCAACAGTCTCACAGTTCTTTGCCTCTCACCCTCACGCAGGATTCCCTTGCTAGTTTGTATTTTTCCCCTCTTGCATATCTGCTGGTAAAAAAAAATATATGCAAATCATTATGTGGAAATGTAACTGATATTGGGATCCCTTTGTTTAGAAATTATATAGTGTTACTGTTGAAATGTATATAATTATAGTTTAAGATGTTTGCAAAAAGCTATTGGAAACTCAAGGGGTTAACCTGAAATGCAATTTTTAAGCCTTTTGCAGAAGCTGTGGAAAAGGGGCCTCTATTCTGGGACTTTGTGTTCTAGCCTGCACATGCCTAAAATATACAAGAACATTTTAGAAAAAAAACAGGATGTTTGTTAAGAAGGGAGATTGCAAGGACGTATAAAAACAAAGCTACAATTTCTTGCAAGGGGGTGCACAGAGATTGAAGGAAAACTCAAATGGATCTTCTCTGTTTGTTTGGCCTTTGTAAATAGTTATTCTGAAAATCTTTTTATTTTATTTCATTGGTATTCATAATAAAACTTGTTGTGAATTTTACAACTGCTTCTGGTTTTTCCTATGCTTCCTGACCTGTGCCTCAATGACAGATGGTGTCAGTCATGGGATTTATGCTATGCATACTCTAAGCCTTGACTTTTGTGCGTGGATACTGGACCTATTACCAGGGAAGCATAAAGAAAGATATGGATTCTGAAGCAGCAAGTCCAGGAGTGGTTACCAGGAGAATGACAGCCAAATTAGCAGAGACAGAAGTCCAAACTGAGGTTGTACATCCAGCACAAGTTATGGAAAAAGAACAGGCAGTGGCAGAACCTGAAAGTCTGATGGTCTTTTTCAAATGGTGGTCTATACAACAACAAAAGACAGAGAAACAGAGGAAAGAAAAGAACCAGCAGATGAGTGAAGAGATGCAGCTACAGGAGCAGCAATGGCTCGATACCTTGCAAGCTATCAAAGGCAGAGGATCTGGCACAGATCCAGATGAGCAACAAAACACAAGCAACTTAAAAGTCATTAAACTTCCAAAGTTGTGTCCCTCAGATGATATCAAGGCATACCTGACAACTTTTGAAGAGTTGCCATAGCCTGCCAATGGACAAAGCAGCAACTGACAATCAGACTGGTACCCTACCTGACAGGGAAAGCCCAACTTGTCTACAGCAATATGGACACTGCACAGTCAGAAAACTATGACCTGGTGAAAAGCAAAATCCTGAAAAGTTATGGCATCACAGGAGAGACCTACATGCAGAGATTTCAATCTATGAAGTACAACTCAGTCAACAATCTTTGAGAAGCCTTCACCTGACTCAGAGAACTCCTAATAAAATGGCTCCAACCAGACAGCAAAACAGTCACACAGATCATCTACACAACTGCAATGGAGTAATTCATCAACATCCTGTCTACAGATGTGCAGCTTTGGGTGAAAGAACACTGACCAAAAAGTGGGGGAAAAGGCTGTTTCTTTGGTGGAAGACTACCAAATGGCCAGACAGATGCCATAGCAGCAAGGTAACAGCCAAGCACTGGTAGGACACTCTTTTTCCCAATTAAACTCCAAGTCTGATAAGAACTCTGGTGGGGGGTAACAAATCTGTGCCCAAAGATGTTATTTGCTATAATTGTAATAAGTCAGGTCATATTGCAAGAAATTTCCACAAGAGTGGCACTGGAGCAGATTTGTCCATGGCAAGCTGGGGCAAGTACTTAACAGATGTGAAGGTGGAGGATAAGACTGTAAAGGGTCTCATTGATTCAGGAAGCAGACAGACCCTAGTGCATGTTGAAGTGTGGGAAAACACTGTGTAAAAGGACCAGGTACTGGTGTCATCTTCATCCACAAGGACACTCAACACTATCCCAGCACCCAAGTGAATTTGACCTTAAAGGGTGTGGCACACCAAATGAAAGTGGGGGTAGTACATAAGTTACCTGTACCCATCATTATTGGAAATGACTGTCCAGGATTTACTGAGTTAACCTTAGAGGAACTGAACCCTGCAGTTTCAGAGCAGTGATAACAAGAACTCAGGCAAAGAAAACTCAAATGGTGGGGACACTTTTCTTTTCAGTTATTTTGATTCGGACTTGTTTGAGCACAGCTTCAAGATTTGGAAATCCAAGAAAGACGATGCCTGAAGAAACCGTGGCAACAAATGACTGATGGACATAAGGGGTTAACATGAAAATGCTGAAACTAAACTGATCACTGATTGTGATTTTCTTTCAGAACAAGCTAACAATGTTTCTCTCCAGGTTTATTTTAAGTAGCTGGGGGTAAAACCAAAACAAGGTGAACCTATGTTTAAAAAATTTAATGGGCTACTGTACAGAGTTTGGGTTAAACCTCAGACAGAGGAACAGACAGAACAATTGGTTATACCACAGAAGTATAGAACAGAGTTGTTACAGATAGCATATGATAGTCCTAAGGTTGGTCACTCAGGGAGGGATCGCATTCTTGCCAGATTGCTGTATAGATTTTACTGACCTGGAATTCATGAAGCTGTTGCTACCTATTGTAATTCCTGTATTGAGTGTCAGACAGTAGCCCCTGTAACTAGAAAAGACAGGGTACCCCTGGTGCCCCTACCCTTGCTAGATGTGTCTTTTGAGAGAATTGCAATGGATGTGGCTGGTCCTTAAGACAAAAGTAAAAAGAGTAATAGATTTATCCTGGTAGTATGCGACAATGCTACTCGAGACCCAGAAGCAGTTCCAATGTGTACTGTTACAGCGTCAAAAGTGGCAGCACCGCTTGCAAATGTTTTAGGCAGAGTGGGCATACCTAAAGAAATTATTACTCATCAGGGTAGTAATTTTCGGGCTGCATTACTTAAGAAGCTGTACAGACTACTAGGTATCACTGCCATGAGAACCTCCCCCCATCACCCTCAGACAGATGGTCTTGTTGAGCTTTTTAACCAAACCCTAAAATGCATGTTAAAAAGGTTTGTAAAAGGGGAAGGGAAATATTGTGACCAATACTTGCCTTGCCTACTTTTTGCTTACAGAGAAGTGCCACAGGCAACAACAGGGTTTTTACCATTTGAAATGCTGTATGGTAGGCAGCCAAGAGGGCCACTGGATGTGATACAAGAAATGTGGGAAGATAACCCCACTCAGAAACAATCTATAACATCTCATGTGCGTGCCCTAAGAAAGAAGTTGGCAACATCTGTTGAAATTGCCGATAATGATCAGGAAGAGGCCCCAAACCAGCAGAAGATATATTATGACCCTGGGGTAAAAGAAAACATTTTTGAGACAGGTGAAAAGGTTTTGCTACTGTTACCAACAACAGAAAATAAACTGTTAATGAAGTGGCAAGGGCCTTATAGAGTGCTTAGATGTACTGGCACCGTTAACTACAAGATTGAGACCCCTGACAGGAACAATCCTACTAAGATATACCATGCTAACCTCCTCAAGAAGTGGGTTAAAAAAATGTCAAAATCTGCTTTGCTAGTTTTACCAGAAACTGATAAAGAAGATATTGATGTAGCTTATGATAGACTGGAACAAACTGTAACTGCTGATGCTGTAAAGGTGAATATTTCCTTAATTTGTAACTTGCTAAAGACATTTAACAGTACTTTGTCACAGTATCAGGCCGGGCAAAAGGGGTTAAGCACTTAATAGTGCCAAGGAATGCTCACCCTATTAGGCAAAATACATACCAGTTACCAGAGTGGTTAAGAGCCTATGTGGTTAAGGAAATACAAAAAATGAAAGAATTCGGTATCATAGATGAGTCAAGGAGTGCTTCGTCATCTCCAATGGTAATTGTAAACAAAAAAGAAGGGGTTGTTAGAATCTGTCTTGATTTTAGGAAACAATCAAGTGTCAGAATTTGACTGTTATCCTAGGCCCAGAATAGATGAATTGGTGGACAGACTGGGGAGTGAAAAGAATATCAGTACCCTCAATCTTACCAGGGTTACTGGCAAATCCATTTAGCTAAAGAATCTAGAGACAAAACTGCATTTGCCACTCCTGTTGGATTCTATCCGTTCACCACCATGCCATTTGGTTTACATTATGCACCAGCCACATACCAGGGGTACACGGATGTCATTTTATCCGTTCACGCTGGTTATTGTTCTGTGTACCTTGATGATGTCATGGTGTAAAGTCCAGACTGGAAAAGCCACCTGGAACATCTATGAGTAGTTGTCCAATCCAAGGTATCAAAAATGCAGGTCTCACTATTAATCCTACCAAATGTGCATTGTGCATGCAGGAAACCAGATATTTGGGCTATGTGCTGGGAAATGGAGAAGTTAAGCCAGCAATTTCTAACATAGAAGCTGTAGCTAACAGCCCTGTCCCTAAAATAAAGAAACATGTCAGGTCATTTTTAGGGCTGGCTGGTTATTATCAGAGATTTGTTCCCAACTTTGCAGAGTTAGCTAGTCCCCTCACTGAACTCACAAAAAAAAACGGTACCCAAATAATGTGAAATGGACCACAGAGTATGATGAAGCTTTTCCAACCATTAAGGCTGCATTGTGTTCAGCCCCTGTTTTAAGAAGCCCGGACTTTGAGAAACCAGGAAGAGATAGGCTGTTGATTGACTAGGATCTGCAGTGTATCCTGTAGGTAGGGAAAAGGGCAGACTAGGTGGGCCAAGTGGTCCTTACCTGCCATCAAATTCAATGTTTCTATGTAAACCATTTTTGTTAGAAACAGATGCATCAAAGGTAGGCCTAGGTGCAGTACTGAGTCTAAATGTAGAGGTGAAGAAACATCCTATTCTGTACAGAAGTAGGAAGTTGCATGACAGAGAGAAAAGGTACTCCACCATTGAAAAGGAATGTTTAGCAGGAAAGTGGGCAATGGAGTCCCATAAGTTTTATTTGCTAGGAGTTGACTTGGTACTTATAACAGATCACAATCCTCTCTGTTGGCTTAAACAAATGAAAGCTAAAAAATCCAGAATCACAAGGTGGTACCTGGCACTATAGCCATTTAAATTCATTGTGATACACAAATCTGGTAAACAGAATAGCAGTGCTGATTTTCTGTCAAGATATGGACCAGGAATTGAGGATTCTGAAGATTGAGAAACAAATCTGTGAGTTTAAACTTTACTGTTTGCTGTACTGTTATAGAAAAAGGATACTGCATATGCTCTTAATTTCTGAAAGTTAGAAGCTAATGTTAGAGAATTAATAGAAAGTTTTGGAAACCTGTTTGATAAAACAGGTTCCCTCTTAAGGAGGGGGGTGTATGTGACAGGATTGAATAGGACCCTGTCCCAGTTGTTATGGAGAGTTTGAATGCAGAGATCTGTTCTTTTCTGTTCCTTCCTGTTCTGTCTCTTGTCTGTCTGGTTGTGCAACCACATTTTCCTGTGAGACCTAGGATTTGATCATCCTGACAGTCTCACAATTCTTTGCCTCTCACTGACTCTCAGTCTTCTCTTGCTGTTCTGTCTTTTCCCCCTTGCATATCTGCTGGTATAATATATATGCAAATCATTATATGGAAATGTAATTGATATTGGGATCCCTATGTTTAGAAATTATATAGTGTTACTGTTGAAATGTATATAATTATAGTTTAAGATGATTGCAAATAGCTTTTGGAAACTCAAGGTGTTAACCTGAAATGCAATTTTTAAGCCTTTTGCAGAAGCTGTGGAAGAGAGGACTCAGTTCTGGGACATTGTGTTCCAGCCTGCACATGCCTAAAATGTACAAGAACATTTTAGAAAAAAAAACAGGATGCTTGTTAAGAAGGGGGGTTCCAAGGACTTATAAAACCAAAACTGCAATTTCTTGCAAGGGGGCACAGAGATTGAAGGAAAACTCAGATGGATATTCTCTGTTTATTCGGCCTTTGTAAATAGTTATTCTGAACAATTTAATTTTTTTTATTTTATTGGTATTCATAATAAAACTCTTGTGAATTTTACAACTGCTCCTGTTCTTTCCTGTGCTTCCTGGCCCGTGTCTCGATGACAAAAGCCATTTGCCAGGTTATTCTACACAATGGCAGAACTTAAAAGTATGGCTAACCAGTTAGTCAGCACTATTCTGAGAAATACAAAATCACACATGCCCCCATAATGCAAAGCATCATGAGCTGCATATGCAAATCACCACAGAATATTATGCTGGTTCAACTTTAAGCAGAAATGCATGGTGCCGAAAGGCCTCTCACACAGATTGCAAAGGGTGCCAACAGAAGACACAGACACGTGTTTCATCCTACCAGGACTCATCAGTGTGTCCAGTCTGTCTGACACCCCAGTGGAATGAACCAGCTACCCTAAGATGGTCTATCTGGGTTATGTTGTGGTGAACCAAATTAAACCAAAAAACAAGTTAAAAGACAAAGAAACTCAGTGCACAAGCACTGAGGCAATGGTTACCCCAAAGGGCATTGGCCAGGAAGCCAAGTTTCAATGAAATAGGACTGAACAGCTAAATGCCACCTCCACATCTGAAGCAAACATGCCAGACTTCTGAACAGACATTTAAAACATTTTTGTACCTGCTATTTCTTGTTTAATTGTGTGGAGACACTTGTATTTTCAATAAACAGCCCTCCTTGTACAAATAATTAGAGGATGCGCCAGTGGTCATCACTGAACCCAGGGAGTGTGAAATTGAAAAAGGCCTATTTACTCCATTGAAGAGAGGTGAGTGCTGTTCCTCTGTTTGCCACAGATCAGCTTCTGAATCTGAACCTTGCACCACCATGCCAGGAACTCTCTTTGCCTTTGAACCGTGCCTTGTGTAAATCATTTGATGAATGACAGTCAATTATTAAATCTAGGTCAACCCTTGGTCATTTGGATTCGAAGATGCCCCTTTTAAAATAGTTTAAATCTTCTGAATCTCATCTCACAAAGAATTGTCCTCAGACACTGTAGAGAACCAGACCCCCCACTCAGCCCTAGAATTGTTACAGGAACTAGGGAAAACAGCTTGCTATGAAAGGGTCAGTTCATGATGAAAGGGATTATTAATTTAAAACTTATATCTCAGCAGGAGTCAGTGTCTGTTGAGATTAAGTAGACAGATACTTTATTAGAAGTAGAAGGGGTCTTATTCAGGGTTAAAAAAGAAAGAAAGTCAGTGTGTGTTCTGTGCTGGGAAGGGTATTGTATCAGCTGACTTTGCTAAACCAGTAGGAGGAGAAAGAGCTTAATTGGGAGTGTGGCTTAGACACTATAAAAGCAGATGACTCAAATAACAACTTCCTGTTGCTAGCCTTTTTTCTTACTAATTGCCCTCCATCCCACCCACCCTAAGCCAGTTCTACTTTTATAGCCACTGGATCTGACTGTCAACAGGAACTTCCTGTTTGGCAGTAGGAAGGGAAGGATCATACAGAAACATTGGTTTTGTCAACCCTAAAGGAAAAAAGTAGCTCACTCTCCCTCCCCAGCTGCTGGTAGTCTGACATTGAGCAAGAAAGAAGGAGGCTACTAAAGAAGATAGGAAGTTGCTGTCCCAGAACAGGAAGGGTGAGAGCTGTAAGGAGAGGAGAGAGTAAGCATACAGAGAAACAGGAGAGGGGACACAAAATAAGACATGATAGGAATGGTGCAGTGCAATGGCTGTGGGGCAGCAGTGTTCCGGGAGACATTCTGGAGGCTGTGATACTTCTCTATTTGCAGGCACCTTCTCTGGTCTGAGAGAGGAGGTTGCCCGTCTCCAGGCTGACCTGGCTAGGACTCGTGAAACCTCCTCCCCCACCCAGGGACCACCAGGGCCAATGCCACTACCTCAGAGGTTGCCAAGAAAGAGGAAAGGCTGGACCAGGGTGGGCTCAGGGAGGGAGAAGGTGGTGGAACAGAGTTGCATCCCTCCAGCTGCACCTCTCCACAATTCATTTGCTCTTCTGGTGGATAGTGGTTACTCTATGGAGGCACCTGCAGTAGAGACCAAGGAGGATGCTGGGAACCTTCACAAAGGAGACCCGCAGGAGGGTGGCATGGGACCCCACAGGGGAAGGAAACAGCTCCTGGTGGGGTACTCAATCATTAGGGGGTAGAAATGGGGGAGGAAGGGGAGAGGGAGGTAAGGTGCCTTCCAGGCACCACGGCTTGGAGGGACAGGAAGTGAATCCTCAAGATCGTTGGAGGAGCTGCACGAGCGAGGGAGCTGGATGTCATTGTCCACCTAGGGACAAATGACCTGGCTAGAAATGGGATCAGAGCAGAGCAAGAGGAGTTTTTAGAGTTGGGAAGGGGCCGTAGACAAGTAGCGCATACGGTAACCTTCGGAGGTGCGCGGCTCCGTCTATGGCAAGGGTGATGTTAGGGCACTCCTCACCAGGGAATTCAATGAGTGGTTGAAAAACTGGTGTGGAGCTCAGGGTTTTGGCTTCATTGGGGACTGGGGAGCCACCTGGAGGGATGCAGACCTATACTGGTGCGATGGTCTGCATCTGTCCAGGGGAACCAGGATCCTAGGTGAGAGGTTTAAATGCTTCATTGGCAAGCATTTAAACTAGCCAAGGGGGGAGGCACTGAAAAGGAGCAGGGAAATCCCAGCCTCCACCCACAAAACATGGTAATTAGTGAGGTAAACACCATGGTAGAGAAGTTATTAGGGAGCAGGACAGAGGTAAATGTAGAAAAAGGCAAAGGCAGTAAGGACAGGAATGGGGCTAAAAGGGGTAAGGCTATCAAAAAGTGGAGGGTGATGAGTACCAATATGCATAGTCTGTGTAACAAACTCCCTGAACTAGTGGCCTTGATGGAAGAGGGTTGTCTGGATATTGTGGCAGTCACAGAAACATGGTACATAGAGAACCATGACTGTTATGTCAACATACAGGATACACAATCTAAGGAGGAACAGGGAGGGTCAAAGAGGAGTAGGAGTAGCTCTCTATGTAAAGGAAGGGATCAAAGCAAGAGAACTAAAGAGTAAACAGGGAGCAGATGAGGCACTCTGAGTCACCCTGGATACAGGAAATGGCACCACAATCCGCACGGGGGTTGTATACAGACCCCCATCTCGGGGGGAATGGACAAGGAAATTATAGAAGGCTTCCTTAGAATGCCAGAAAAAGGGGAGATATTGTTGATGAGAGACCTGAATACGACAGAAGTTAACTGGAGCACCTTTGCTGCAGGCACATCCAAGAGCAGGGTCATCCTTGATGCCCTACAGGGGGCATGCCTCAAACAGCTAGTATTGGAACCCACTCGGAAGGGAGCAATCTTAGACCTGGTACTCTCAAATGGGGATGGAGAAAGAATCTCAGATTTAGAGGTGGGTAGCCATCTGGGAACAAGCAACCACCAAACAGTGTGGTTCACGATAAACACAGCCATACAATCAAGCCATACAAAAGCAAGAGTATTGGACTTTAGGAGGGCTGACTTTGGGAAAATGAGAGAGTGCCTTAGAAAAGCACTAGCAAACAGGTAAGAAGGAGGGGTGGAGGAACAATGTGGAGTAATCAAAATAGCCATCACAGAGGCAATAAGCCTTTGTGTAAAGCAAATCAATAAAACACAACGAAGGAAAAAACCGCTATGGTTCTCAAAAGAGGTGGCAGGGAAGGTTAAGGAGAAAAGGATAACATTCAGGAAATATAAGGAAACACGGAAGGAGCAGGACAGATAACTTTTTCAGTTAAAGCAGAAAGAAGCTGAGAAGGCAGTCAGAATAGCAAAGGCCCAAACTGAGGAAAGGATAGCCAATTCTGTTAAGAAGGGGGATAAGACCTTTTATAGGTACATTAGCGAGCGAAGAAAGACCAAAGGAGGGATACTGAGGCTTAATAAAGGGAAGGGAATGTGGGTAGAGGGGACAGTGAAAAGTAGGGATACTGAACGAATATTTCTGCTCAGTATTCACAAAGGAAGAGGAGGGGGAGGTACCTAAACCAAACAAGAGAAACACTCTGAAGACAGGGTCGATACCAGTCCATTTACAGAAGAAAGGGTTCTGAAAGAACTAATAAAATTGAAGGTGAACAAATCAATGGGGCCTGATGGGATTCACCCAAGAATTCTAAAAGAACTAAGGGTAGAACTAGTGACACCACTGACTACTCTCTTTAACAAATCATGGAAGGATGGGGTGGTACCTGAGGACTGGAGGAGGGCAGATGTGATTCCTCTTCACAAAAGTGGGAGCAGGACAGAGGCAGGAAACTACAGACCAGTTAGTTTGACCTCAGTGGTAGGGAAAATGATGGAATCACTTCTGAAGGAAAGAATTGTTGAGTACCTAGAGGCCAGTGGGGCACAGGATCTAAGGCCACATGGATTCACAGCAGTAAGGTCATGTCAGATGAATCTAATAGATTTCTTTGACTGGGTGACCAAAGTAGTAGACCAGGGAGGGGCTGTGTACATGGCCTACCTAGATTTTAGCAAGGCATTTGATACAGTCCCACACAAAAGAGTAATACACAAGTTAGCCAACCTTGGAGTGGGCTCCAAGGTGGTAGCCTGGATAAAAAATTGGCTAGACAACAGGACGCAGCAGGTAGTAGTAAATGGAGGCTACAGAAGAAAGGAGGGTTACTAGCGGGCACCAGGGTTCAGTACTGGGACCAGTCCTTTTTAATGTCTTTATAAGTAACATTGCAGAGGAACTGGAAGGAAAAGTATGTTTCTTTGCAGACAACACAAAGATCTGTAACAGGGTTGATACACAAGATGGAGTGGAAAGGATGAGAAGGGACTTGGCAAGCTTGGAGGAATGGTCAAATGTATGGCAGCTCAGATTCAATGCAAAGAAGTGCAAGGTAATGCACATGGGAAACAAAAACCCAGGGGAAGAGTACACAATGGGGGGTGAGATACTGACAACAGTAAAAATGGAAAGGGACCCGGGGGTAATTTTATCAGATGACCTAAAGGTGGGCAAGCAATGTGAGAAGGCAGTAAGGAAGGCTGGGGGGATACTGGGATGCATAGGAAGAGGCATAAATAGTAGAAAACAGGAAGTTGGTATCCCTCTGTACAGACAGTTGGTGAGACCCCATCTGGAGTACTGTGTGCAGTTCTGGAGACCCCGTCTCTGCAAAGACATAGACAGAGTGGAGGCTGTCCAGAGGAGGGCAACCAAAATGGTGCAGGGTCTGCACCAGAAGACATATGAAGAAAGACTAAAGGAGTTTAATATGTATACCCTTGAGGAAAGAAGGGAGAGAGAGACATGATAGAAACTTTCAAGTACCTCAAGGGAATCAACAAAGTCCAAGAGGGTAGCATCTTTCAGAAAAAGAGATGTGCAAGAACAAGGGGGCACAATTTGAAGATAGAGGGGGACGGCTCAGAGGTAATGTGAGGAAGTATTTTTTCATGGAGAGGGTTGTGGATGCATGGAACAGTCTCCCTGAGGAGGTCGTGGAGTCAAGAACAGTGGGGAATTCAAGAATGCATGGGACAGACATAAGGCAGTCCTAGTGGGGGGTAGGAGGAAGTAAGCTGTTGGTTAACTAGGATCTGCAGCTTATCTGTTAGGGAGGAAAATGAGCAGACTAGGTGGGCAAAGCGGTCCTTATCTGCCATCAAATTCTATGTTTCTATGTTTCTAAAATTGAGACCTAAGGCACGATGTTCTAATCCCAAACTTTGGTGCAAGGCACCTGCACCAAAAGGATTTGATGCAAGTGGTGCCTTGCACCAAACTTTGAGGTAATCAAGATTTTCAAATGCAGGTTGTGTCAAAATTGGGATGCCTTGTGCCGAAGCCACACTGCACCATCCCTGCTCCTAAAATGTCAGTGTGCCAGGTCACAGAGGGGTCTTGCACCACAGTGGGACTGCACCATCCCCTTGTTTTAGATTTTAGAAATCCTGCCATGGATACATGAGGGGGTGGGTTTAGATCAGCCATGAGCTGGCCTAAAGGCCTTGCACCACTGCCTTGGAGGAATGTGACTGGTAGGGTCTGCAGCATCAGAATTGGGGGCAGAGGGACCAGTAGGCGTGCCTTAGTGGGCAAAGGGGGAACAGTGGCACTGGCAGGACTTCTGAGGTGGCACCCAGTGGAGGTGCCATGCCCACTGGGACAGGGCCAATTGGCCCAACAACAGGGAGGTTGGCATAGATGGACCCTGTCCTGGATCCCAGGTGGCAACAGCCCTGGCATCTGCCCCCCAGAGGTGACACAGTCCCTTACATGTCACAGGTGCATTGGTAGTAGGTTTGTGAGGTGTAGTCAGTGGAAGGGAACATTCCCCAGGCACCATGATCTTGCCCTGGAACACAGCCCACCACATGGAGGCAGGTTGATGACCAACTACACTGTTGGGGACTGTGTCATCTCTGAGGCAGGTGCCAGGGCTGTTGCCACCTGGGGTCCTGGACAGGGTCTGTCTGTGCTGACCTGTTCCTGGGTCAAACTGCCCTGTCTAATTGGGCATGGCACCACTGTCAGGTACCACCTCGGAATCCTGCCATTGCTGCTGTTCCCCTGTGACCCACTATGGCCAGGGAAACACAGTTAAAAATTGCTGACCATCTACTGGTATTATATAAACTGTAACTTGGAAACCAATAAAAAAAAATCTGCTAAAAAAAAATCTGAAGGTAAGAGTTACTTTATATACCGTAGCGCCTACAGTATTTTTCTTTTTGGCTCATTTTACATGCTTATCCTGCCCTGCCCCATTATTCAATGACTCAGATGACCCCATCTTTTGCATGTATATGACCCAATTGATTATGCCACCAACAAAGGCATTAAAGGTTAGTAAAAAATGAAATGGAAAACAAATCATCCCCTGTTCCAATTCTTAGTTGATATGTCTGGGACGTCTACGCCAAGATCTAAAATCCAATCTTTCTGGTGTAAACCTTTTATTCCACTGCATTGGAAATGAAAATGTCAAATGTCAGTCAATAATTCTGTAAAAGGAAAATTGAGAATATTCATTTCATTGACTCTTTTCTGCTACCAGAAGAAAAACTTCTTTTCACAGGTAGCCTTCATAAATAACAAACTGTACATTTGCCTCTTAGAAATAGATAGCATGTTGCATTAACTGATAACACAATCATTTAGAAGAGCAGAGCATAACATACAAAAAGAGCTTACAAAAGCATACTGCCTTAAGAAATATAAATTTCTACTTTCTTGGACCATCAGGCTCAAGAATAAGGGCATCTATTACAATTATAACAAAACATTATGCCCTATTTCTTTTTCAGGAAAGTAGCAATCAATGGACTTATACAGTAACCTGGTTTTGGCAGTGTATACATCTATGCTAATGAAAGAAAATGCAGCAAGTTACAATGAATTTGTTGTAGGTCTGCCATAGCTGAGGTCATGTAACTGACTCAGAGGAGGCTCATCTTTTTATGACTGATTTGCATCCATTATGATCAAATCCCACCAGAGATAGATACTTAATGTTTTTATAATATTGATGTTTTATTGGTTTTCATATATATGCTTTACATTATACATGACTCTTGGGCAGTTTCACAATAGGTATGCAGATAAAAAAATCAATGTAAGATCTTGATAGTTTACTTTGTTAGCCATAATGGAGGAGGCAGCAAGCTAAGAATCTTATTCCAAGTAGGTTGTCTAACATGAAAGGATTCTACAAATTCATATACATTTTCTTAATGCTCAATATATTTCTTAATCTGTTGATCCACTTGTTAAAACTGAACATTTCTAGACTTGGTACATTCCATTGGTCTAGGCCAGTCAGCCTGAGCTCAGTGGTGGGGAAAATAATGGAATCATTACTAAAAGAAAGGATTGTGGAACATCTTGAATCCAGCAGAGCACAGGATCAGAGGCAACATGGCTTCACAGTGGGAAGGTCATGTAAAAAAAATCTGAGAGATTTCTTTGACTGGGTAACCAGGGAAGTGGATTGGAGGGTAGTGGTGGATGTGGCCTACCAGGATTTCAGCAAGACCTTCAACACTGCTCCACATAAAAGTCTTGTAAGCAAGTTAGGCAGCCTGGGAATGGGCCCCAAGGTGATAAGCTGGGTTACAACCTGGCTAAGGGATAGAACACAGAGGGTGGTGGTAAATGGAGCTCATTCCCAGGAAAGGAGGATGACCTATGGGGTGCCACAGAAGTCAGCTCTGAGTCCAGTCCTATTCAATGTCTTCATAATTGACATTGAAGAGGGTCTGGAAGAAAAGGTATGCCTCTTTGTGATGATACCAAGATCTGCAATACGGTAGGTACTTTTGGGGGGGTGGAAAAATGAGGAAGGACCTAGGCAAACTTGAGGAATGGTCATGAGTGTAGCAGCTAAAATTCAATGCAAAAAAGTGTAAAATCATGCACTTGGGGCACAGGAACCCAGTGGAGGCTTACATGATTTGGGGGGGTACTGATGGCTACAAAACAGGAAAGGGATCTGGGGGTAATCATATTAGATGATCTAAAGGTTGCCAAAGAATGTGCCAAGGCTGTAGGGAAAGCCAGTGGGGTAATGGGGTACATAGGGAGAGGTATCACCATCAGAAGAAAGGAGGTGGTGATGCCTTTGTACAAATCATTAGTGAGATCTCATCTGGAGTATTGTGTTCAGTTCTGGAGGCTACATTACTGTAAAGACATAGACAGGGTTAAGGCAGTTCAGAGAAATGCAACAAAAATGGTGCAGGTCCTGCACCAAAAGTCTCATAAAGTGAGACCAGAGGACTTCAATTTGTGTACTCTGGAGGTGAGGAGAGAGAGGGATATGATAAAGACCTTCAGATATCTCAGTGGCATAAATAAGGTACAGGAGGGTAGCATCTTTCAGAAAAAGAGATGTTCTAGAACAAGGAGTTATGACATGAGGCTGGAAGGGGAAGACTAAGGGGTAATGTGAAGAAGTATTTCTTCACAGAAAGGCTGGTAGATACATGGAACAGCCTTCCAGGGGAGGTGGTAGGGGCAAATTCAGTAGGGGAATTCAGAAATTCATAGGATAGGCTTAGGGGTACCCTAGTGATATGTAGGACAACACAGACAGAGATCAAGTAGGGTCCTTAGTTTTTGCAGCAGGTAGGGAAAATGAGCAGACAAGGTGGCCTGGCAGTCCTTATCTGCCATCAAATTCTGTGTATCTATGATATGTTTAGTTGTGATTGCAGCTATTGCCACTAAATGCTACTGATCATTTCTTAGATCTAAGTTAATAAAATCCTTATTGTTTGAAAAGATAGGTATTCCATTTAGTTTATGCATATCATCATTTGATAGTTGTCATTGTTTATTTTATTCACTAGAGAAAAATATGGTGTAACCAAGAGCAAGTCACTTAACCTCCAAGTGCTCCAGTCCAGGTAGTTGTGGGAAAGAGTAAAAAGCACAACATCACTGAATATGAAATCATTCGACTTAGCTGTGCTATCCTGTGATAAGAAACTGTAAAAACAATCCATTTGCCTTTTCCTGTATGTGCATGTCCCAAAATGTGTGTACTTGGCTGCTTTATCAACTAGTCAGATAATCAATGGCCCCTAACTGAGTTGTACACCAAAACGGTGTGTGACTGTTCCTCCATTCACAATTAGAAAACTTGGTAAAGTGGAAGACTATCTATGCATGCATTGGCACAGCAGCCATCATTAAAAATTGAGTGTACAGTACTTATAGCTGCTCACACATTTGGTGCATGAGTAAATTAATGTCCTCATTTATTTTTGAAACATTCTTGTACGTCTTGAATGTGACAATGAATTTATTTGCTTTCGTCTTTTGTGAATTCTGTATTTGATTATGCAAAGGAGACCATTGTGTTTAAAACAAGCAAAAAAAATTACTCTGATGAAAGCACGCAAATTCACTAGTCGAGAAAACAGTTTCTTACTGGTTTGTTCTTCCTGCACACAACTAATCCTACAGGTGCTGGACACTGAGCTTTACTTAAATTGGTCCCTGTGGTAACTTGGTCTAATATCTAGAGAAATCTTAGAAAGCAGGATGCCAGGTTCAAGCCCTGCTAGAGCCAGTTATTATCTGTATCCCTGAAAACATTTTGTAGCAGTTTAATTTCAGCTTAGCCAGCTGTGGGTAAAAATCTGGGCCAACTTAAATGAGGTATTACATCTCAGACAGGCTATTGTTTATAAATAGCCCCCGGCAGGGGCTTATCTTGCAACACCACTTTGTTAAGTCATCTCATGTCCCCCTCCCTCCATGGGTATATAAATACCATGTAGTAGATTAAAAAAGATGCTTTACACAGCAAAAAACTCAGAATAGCAGCTATCCCCCTATTATTAAAGTAGAAAAAAGGGTGTTAGCCTCCTTTACCGAATACCAATAGTATCTTCAGGAGCAGTGACAAATAATATGTTACCTGTTACCATTGTGTCACTATAACACTTTTTTAACTGTTGAAGCTAGGAACTTGTTTTTTTTGTTTTTTAAATTGATTACTTGGACATGAGCATGACATGCCTGAGCCATACTGATAAATGTTATCATCATTAATTTGAATTAAGAAATTCAGTAAGCATATTAATAAATCACTGTACATGTTGCTGTACAGCACAGTCAGCTAGGGGTATACCATCATAACAGTGACTGCAACTGAGTGACTTGAATATGAGCAAATCAGTTACAGCACCTGTTATGTGGGCTACCATGCAAAGTTAGCGATCAGGGTGACAGGAAGAAGGGGAGGGAGGTGGAAGGGAGGAGGGTGGAAGAGGAGGGAGGGTATGTAGAGGATTATGCGGCAGGAGACTGTAAGCTGACTCCATGGGGGAGTGGTGAGGGTGGCAGGCTACAATGGGAAGGGGGCTGGGGAGGGATACAATTTTTTATTGTCACACGTGCTTAGCAAAGCAACATTTTTTTTCCTAAGGATTTCCCCCTCCTTGATATGCAGCCTCCCTGGAATTAGTAATC
The DNA here is from genome assembly GCA_016271365.2 of Neoceratodus forsteri. Taxonomy (NCBI): domain Eukaryota; kingdom Metazoa; phylum Chordata; order Ceratodontiformes; family Ceratodontidae; genus Neoceratodus; species Neoceratodus forsteri. The sequence continues at coordinate 86,649,597 of CM057453.1, forward strand.
ATTAAGTACGGGGTGTGGGGGGCAGAAAAACCTCTTTAGTTTCACTGATGTTTCTTCACTACGAGTGCACGTTGCTTTTTGTTTTCCGGCGATGTGCACTCACCGTAATGGCGATTGCTATTCCATGGTCGCCGTTATGACATGGGACCCAGCTAGGATGCGATGCTATTTAATAAGGCTATCACACATTCCTGCATGACAGATTTAAATAATTCCCATTGGATTACAATATGTTCCTGCAGAATTCTGCAGCAAGACACTGGCTGAAATGATAGAAATATAACTTGATGGCAGCTAAGAACTACTTGACCCACCCAGTCTGCCCATTTTCCTCTACCTACAGTGTCACTGCAGATTCTACTTGATCTCTGCCCCCCCCTTCCTTTCCACTAAGTTTCTCTTATGCCTATCCCATAATTTCTTGAAACCCACCACTGTTTCTGCCTCCCACCACCTCTGCTGGAAGAGTATTGAAGGCCTCCACCACTCTTTCTGTGATGAAGTACTTTCTTACATTTTTCCTAAAATTAACCCCCCCCCCCATTTGGTTCATGTGCCCATGTTCTTGAGCATCTTCTTTTCTAAAAAATACTCCTCTCCTGAACCTTGTTTACTGAGGTATTTAAAGGTCTCTATTATGTACTCTCTTCCCCTCCTCTCTTCCAGGGTGTACATATTGAGGATATTTAATTTCTCCTCATAGGGCTTCTAATGCAGACCCTGAACCATTTTAGTTTCCCTCCTCTGAACAGCCTCCACTCTGTGTATGTTCTTCCAGAGATGTGGTCTCAAGTACTGGGCACAGTACTCTAGGTGGGGTCTCACAAGCGGTCTACAGAGAAGCAACTCCACCTCCATCCTTCTGCTGGTGATTCCCCTAGCCAGGCACCTCAGGGTCCCACTTGCCACTTGACAATGACATCCAGTTCTCCTTCCTGACCTGCCATTCCAGCAATCCTCAGGATACGTTTCCATCCTTCCAGCCCATGGTGCCATGTAGGCATCTTACCTCGCTCTGTCCTTTCTTTCCTATTCTAAAAGCTATCTCCTTCACAACTGAGTTCCCCAACAGAAGTTGCTTCCTCTTCCTTTGGGGTCCTCTACCACCCACTTTGGGGTCTCCAATAAGGAGGACCCCTATATCCTCCCTGGCCAATACCATAGGTGCCTCCTTCTAGCATTCCCACCCTGTCAGAGTGATGTAAAAATTATATAGTGGTACTGGTTGAGGAATGTGCCCCTAACCCACCACCCTCATCCTTCCAAATATCACCATAGTCCAGCTGGTCCTCCTCACTAGCATCTTTTGAGATAACAATGGCAGACTTGGTGGGCCCTGGATGGGGGAAGAGACCCCTGCCCTAAATCCTAGCTGACTGAGCCTGGAGTCTAGTGACCTCCTCCCTCAGCCCAGAGAGGTGTGTTCAGGTCAAGTAGTGCTGCAATCTCCCAATGGTCTCGCTGAAAACTGCTGTCCCACAACCACTGCACTGCACAAAATCCAAGCATTCTCAAATCCTATTCTCCCTGTGTCTCCTGGAAATACTTCTGCGCCTTTACCCCTGATAGGGTGTTTCCAGTTTTCCCCCTTTTTCCTTACTGTGCTCCTTTGTTCCATTATCCTAGATAGGGTGTTACCTCCTACCCCACTCACAATTAATTATTTCTTGTGAGAACTGTTTTCCTCCTTTCTTGAGCCCCTTACCTATCTCTGCTTTTTCCTATGGAGGCAGCTTCACTTTTACCTTCACTTAATGCTTTACTACCTGACCCTATATAGGTTGCTATTAGTGTCTCCCTTACCTTCCTTAAATCTCTTTATAGCCCTACCCTAGATATGGTGTTGCACCTATTTCCAATTCTGGCCTACCATTTCCACTCCACCCTTCTCTGAAGGTTGGTGTTTACACAGGAGTGACTAGTCACCTTACCTCAGTCGCTTGACAGAGCCTCCTGCTTTCCTGCTTTCCTCTGCAGATGCCTGCCAATGCCTAAGATGTCACTCTTATTCCCGTTCCAATCCTGTACTGTTCCACTCCTGCTGTGGGACACAAGTAAGATGAGACACATGGGAGTGGCTTCCTTTGTCCCTCAGGTTGGCCCTCATTCAGGTGCGACTTCCTGCCAATGCCTTATTGGTCTGTGTTTGTCACGTGACCCTCCTCTGCTGCTCCAACCCCTGACCTGGAAAACTTGGTCTTGTTTTAACAAACTAATAGAAATCAGGTTAGTGTGGCAGAATTTACTATATTAATAATTCCCTCCATGTTTATTTCCTGCTTACACCCATCCCTGTTTCACAGAAACTTCCCTATTCCTCTAACACTTAGCTAAAAACAAAGTGCCAAATGCTATCTGCTGAAATGTCAGCCATTCTTACCTCTCCAAATAGCACAAACATTCCACTCCTTTCAGTATAGATATGCTGTCTATCTACATAGATAGATAGATAGATAGATAGATATGTGTGTGTGTGTGTGTGTGTGTGTGTGTGTGTGTGTATATATATATATATATATATATATATAGAAAATACAAAATCACACATGCCCCCACAATGCAAAGCATCATGGGCTGCATATGCAAATCACCACAGAATGTTATGCTGGTCCAACTTTAAGCAGAATTGCATGGTGCCGAAAGGCCTCTCACACAGTTTGCAAAGGGTGCTAACAGAAGACATAGACACGTGTTTCGTCCTATCAGGACTCATCAGTATGCCTCGTCTGTTTGACACCCCAGTGGAATGGACCAGCTACCCTTAAGGCAGTGTGCCTTGGATATATTGTGGTGAACCCATTAAAATAAAAAACTATTTAAAAGACAAAGAACCTCTGTGCGCAAACACTGGGCAAGGTTACCCAAAGGGCATTTGGCTGGGAAGCCAAGTTTCAAGAAAATACAAAATCACACATGCCCCACAATGCATTGTGGGGCATGTGTCTTTGGCTCTTGAAACATCTAATAAACTCTGCTAGCTCTGCCTCAGTGTTCTTTAAGCTTTTTATCTCTCATATATATATATATATATATATATATATATATATACTGTATATATATATACTTTTCTTTGTATTAAGATTTGGTGTTTATCCCCCTTACTTGATTTTAATTTTAGGGTTACCCCTTCCTGATTTCCATAGTAGCCCACTGCTGGTGTGACGAAGCAGTCCATTCAGCTGATGCTTTTCAGCATTGTTTTGCTCCACATATTTAACTTCTCTGACAAAAAGCTCACCTCCCACCAAACAGCTCTCTGAGAGTGCTGTTTCCTCCTTGACTGCTGGCACTTGCTGGAGTGCTGGTGGGTGATGGTGCTCCAAGGTTAGATGTCTGGGCTATGTATAAATGCATTGCAGCCTAACTGACTCTGCTGTATATCAACAAGTTTTAATGCATATCAGTACATATACAGTACAGTAAATGTATCAGTATGGATCGAACTTCTAAAGCTGACTCCAAGTTTTCATTTAAAAACAAATGAAGTTCCTTAAACTAACACCTTCAATGTTATATTTTTGACAGATAATTTGTTTCATATGGACTAACTTTGAGACCAATAGGTCTAGAAGATATATTTTTTTTAAATGAAAGCTTTCTTAAAGTTCAATAATTGTAAGTAATTGTTATACTTTAATGAAAACATTCTCAATAAAAAGAATTAACTGCTAAAAAGAAAAATGGAGTCATGTTGATGCACTTGTCTTTTAATCACTCCAAATCTGAATTAAAACCTGGGACCCCCAGGGAAGTATTTAAATTATTACAGTTCCTTACTCTGGGTAGAAACCCTGGCCAGGTGAGATAGAATTTAGACTTCTGGGTCATGGTGCATCTATTTTAGCCTCCCCTGTCTCCCACATTTTCAATCTATCTCTCACCTCTGAGCTGGTGCCAGGTTCCTGGAAATTGCTATAATCATTTACGTAAACACAAAGTGTGACTCCAAACTAATTAATCAATATCAGCCAATAATCTTGCTACTAGTCCTCACTAAAGTTCTAGAAAAAGCGGTGGCCCCTCACTGACTGTTGTCTTTCATAAATACAATCATCTTGCCCCCAATTAACTTGTGTTTTGCAAAGAATGCAGTACCACCACCACCCTGGTTCAGTTAACAAATGATATCACAGCCTTCATGGACAGGGGCCCACTTAGTGGTGCTGTCTTCTTTAACCTTTCTAAAGCTTTTGATTTGGTTGACCATGGCCTTGCATGCTCCAAACTGATGTCAAGTTTGCTTCAGTCTCCACCCATGCTGTCTCCTGGTTTATGATCTACTGTACCTGACAGATGAGCAGCAATTTAAAAAACTGACTAATGCTACCTCCTCTTTCTTCCCTATCAAACTTGAATTCCCATCCAGGCTCTATACTTTGTATCCTACTTATTTTCTCCTTCATCAAATACCTTCCCTGTCTTCCCACCTCCTGCTTCACTATAATGTATGAGGATGGCACTGTGCTTTACTTCAGCTTTCCTTCCCCTAACCTCATCAACTCCCAGCTAAAGTAAGATTTCTTCCTGTTCCAGTCTTGGTTTGTTAAAAATAATCTTGTCTTCAACGTCTCAAAAAACAAAGCCATGATTTTTTTTTTATCCCAGGCCAGACTGAAATCCTTTGTAGACCACTTGACCATTTATTGCTTGGATTTCTCCCATGGAATAATTCAAATATCTTGGTATCACCATAGATCCAGCTCTGGACTACTTGGTCCATATCTCCTAAGCCAGCAAAGCTAATTCCAGAAATTTATTGCATACCAGTTACACCACATTCTCACTCCCAAGGCCAGACTAGCTAGTGCTGAAGAGTCTTTCTTCCCTGACTCAAATATAGCCAACTGGTCTTCATTCAAGCCAGCAACTCTGTAATTTACAATTAAGAGGAGTCCTATAACAATGCCTGTTGCTTCTGTCTTCCCCTCTCCTATCCCACACTGTACCCTGTGCTCTGCTCTGGGATGGCTCTTTTCCTCTGTTGTCTGTTTCCAGTTTATTTGCTATTTCCTTGACAAACTTCTGTAATTCTCTGCCCTGATCCTCCCCCCACTGTCTCTCCCTTATGCTTCCTTTCAACACTGCTCACTTAGATCCTCTGATTCATATCTCCTTGTTCCAAAATGTTCCACAAAGATGAGTAAACATGGTTTCTCCTCCTTTGCCCCAAGGCTCTAGAACTCCCCTCTACTTACTGTACACAGCTTATACTCCCATGGGTCATTCAAGGGAGGACTGAGGAAACTTATAATGTGCTCTACTGCTTGCACATGTACCTGATTGTGCTTGATTATATGCTTATGCACATGTGCACCTTGTATGACTCCCTGATCACACTCATTTACAGTTCAATTTGGCACCTATTTAGTCATGCTTCTGCACTTTACTAGGTTACTAGGTGTTTGAGACAAAAATGGCTGATCGAGACTGTTTCCCATGTCCTGGTTGTAACATATGCCAGCCAAGATTCCCTAGTTATGTGTTCACCTCTGTAGAATGGGATTATTACTGAATATTATTGTATTTTTCTGTATTTTGGATTGTTTTCTGTAACCTGTGTCTGTACTACTCTTGTGTTTCATTCATTTGACTACAGTTTGCAATTTAACTTTATTCAGGCTGTTTGCCTTGTCCTCTAGGTTTCTATTGTTGCATCCCTTGTTACAAAGTTTTTATATTCCCCAGAATCATACCTGTAAATAGTCCTTTATTGCCTAGTGTGCCTCACTTGGTAAAAAACAAAATATTTAGCAATATAAATTAGAAATATCAATATACATTTTTCTCATGCCAGTTGTCCTTTATTTTTTTAATTAATTTCATTTGTAAATGTTCTAATTTCTGGTTCACATTCAGAATAAATAAACAAGAACTGCATCATTTTATAGAGTAACTCCTTTTTAAAATAGCATAATTGCATAGAAAAGTGTGTTTTTCCTTGACTGACCCTGTAATCTTCCTGGCTTTGCCAGTGAAAGCATCAAAAGAAAATAATGATCAGGGAAAAAGTATTCTTACCCGTTACTGAATGTTATCAAATATTTCCAATTTTGAACAGGCAGTACACTGAAACTCAGCCACACACAGCAAGCAACAGCAGCAGGCTGAAAGATTTCTGAGAGTGGCAGTTTAATAGGACAGCTTTTGGGTCTCCATACTCCATGGTCTTCTAATTGTCTATGTGCACTACAATGTTTTGACTTTCAATATGGCTTCCTGAAAATCTGCCAGTCTTGTGGTGTGCAGGCCATTCATGACGCAGCTGCATAGTGACAAGAGGTAACTCAGGAAACTTCACTTTGTGAAGTACCCGGGAAATTCCCCAACTGTGTTTCTTGGAGGGCACATTTTATATAGTTGTTACCTATGCATAATGGCATCTCTCACGCAAATGTGTTGGCGAAGTGCTGCTATGCATAATTTTCAAATGGTGAAGTTGCACTTTGCCTTCAAAAATGTAAAACGTTTATTTTTAACCCCTCTTCAAACTGTTGTCTTCACCAACAGATGATATACAGTTCCAAACTCTACCACCCAGAGCCTTTAAAATATAGCCCCTCTCTTCATTACTCTCTAGAACCCACCTCCCCAACCATGTGCCAACCGAACTTCGACACCCTGATGGTGAAATCCCTCACAGCGACAATTTCAACAGGTTTCAAAATTGTTGCTGTGAGGGACCTGAGGTCAAACTTTTGCCCTTTCACCATGTTTTGCTCTCCCCTTCAAATCAATTCCAACTTGGAGCTGATAATTTATAGAAGGCAGGTGCAGGGGGCACAGCCCCCAGCATGGGGGGGTTTGGGGGGGCATAGCCCCCTGAGAGAAACACACCAATATCAGACAGGTGAAATTTTGTCTGTCAACAATGGGGATCTTGCTATGCTGAACCTCAACAACAGTGCTGTCGATTCAGCATAGGTAAACCCCTCCCAACCCCCACAGTCCTAACAAACCTGTCTTAATAAAAAAAGATATCCCATCTAGAATACCATATTTCACTGAATGGAATACACCCTCATTTAGACACTATCCTATAATAATCAGCACAGCAGAAGAAACAATTGTTCATGGAAACTGCCCTCAATTATAAGCCATGTCTTCTAAAGAGGGGAGTCAACTAATCAATGAAAAAACAGCATTTGTTTCACTCACAAGTAGCTAGCATGTGTATGTGTCACTCACTGTACATGGCTTCTAAATCTACTGGTAATTCAGTCATGCATGGCTTTGCACTTCATTCAACAGCCAATAGTGGAGACATCTCTGACAGAAGACTCTGGTACAGACACCAGACTGATGCCTCCATCTATTTGTGAGTACATTACAGGGACTTTCAAAACAATCCCAAACACCTGCTTCATTGGACAACCTACTACTGTTGTAATTACACTGGGGCCTGCTGGGGTTAAGCCCTGGCAGCTATCCAAGGAGCTCCAGTAGCTATGAAAATGGAAAAAAAAAACAATGAGGCTGGGGCCATCGCCCTGGTAGCTGTTCCTTCAATAGGAACTCACAGGTTAACCCCTCACACTTAAGAAATAGCCACTTTTGAAGCTCACTTTGCATTTACTTCTATTTAATTCAGGTGTCAAGGGGTTAAACTGAACAAAGAATGGACTGCTTGCTTGATTGTTAACATTACAGCAGTATGATGTAATCAGCAAGGAGTACATTCTGAGACAGGCCATTCATGCAGCTTTCCACCTCAAAGAGCTAGAAATGTACAACCTATCGAAGCCAGAGACAAGATAAGAAAAACCTGCTGATTTGTACCTGTTGTCCATTTAGAGTAATGTTGACTGAGCCATCCATTCCCTCCCAGTGTCCAGTCCATCCTTCTGAGTCACTGAGCTTCCTTACTGCCCATGCTGTGTTCACTTAGCTGGTCTCAATTACTAGATTCTTCAATGGCTGGAGGGAAAAAAAAGTAAGTTTGTTTTTTTTTGTCACTAGAGAGCCAGGAGCCATACGAGTGGCATGGCCAGGGCATGGATAAGAGATGGGAGAAGCAGTTGAACATAAATGGCTGTACTAGCAATAAAGACTACAGGTTAGAGTAACAAACTGTGAAGGAGCTTTGTACATCTAGCAGACCCGGGTTTTATTCACACAAGCTCCACTTGCATACTGAGTTACTCTGAGCAAGTCACTTAACCTCCCCAGTGTCACTGGTTCACCCCAGAAAATAGGCACTTGTGCCAGCCTGCCAGAACAGTGGTAGTGCTACTGCTTTCAACGCTGATGACGTGGGTTTGGGAGCGAGTCCTGGAGTCTGAGGGTCAGCCGAGGGGGGGGGGACGTTGGCAGAGTGCTCATTGGACTACTCTTCACCTTGGGGGGATCCACTGTGGTACAGCACCTGAGAGCTGCCCATCAACCACACAGAGAATGCTTGGGCTGTCGGCTGACATCTGCGGCACGCGTATGGGTGCTCTGCATTGATGTCATTGCATATCCGCAGCCTTCAGGGAGGGTCTAAGAGGTTAAAATTGGGAAACCAGCTGAATGATGTTAACTCCTCAACTCTGAGTGTGCCTGGCCATGGTGGGCCCACTTCATGCCACATAGCCAGATCATGAAGTGCGGTAGTGCAGCCACGGCCCCTCTGCTCCTGCCGGGGGGAAGCCCTGGGGGCACTAACATCTGGAACAGTGTCCCACTGAGGTGGCCTGGTTGTCAGAGGTAAGGGAGGGCAGTGAACCAAAGGACTGCTTGCATCCTCCCACATAAATAAATCAATAAGAAAAAAAAAAGTGCCTAGTGGTTCTTACCTGCTTACCAAAAAAAAATAAAATAAAAAAAAAATGTACTTGCTTCCATTATGTTCTTCACTGACCTGACAGGTCAGTAGTATGTTTGAGAAGCAGAACAGCTGGAAAGATTTCAGGCCTATAAAAGGGAGATTGGTGTATTTTTTATATTTAATAGTTGCCTAATATCCACTGCCTATTTACTTCTTTTAAAATTCATGTTGATGATTGAAATGTAGTTTATACTCTGTTCAAATGATACTAATTTCAATTAGGTGAAATTATTTTATGGGAGGGGCCAAGCACCTGTGAAAAGGGAAATAAAGTAAGGCAATGGACTGCTTTCTGAAGCCATGTACACACCAGTCGATGGAGGGCTTCGGTAAGTATGTAGGGTCTGGTCTGGGTTAGGATTAAGTGCACATATTGAAGAAGGATGCATTGGTCCTAGATAGCAAGTGTGTGTGTGTGGGGGGGCTGGATATAACATAAAAAGGTAAAAAAGCTATAGGTTGACATCTGTTGTTTGGTTTGGATAAAGCTGCAATGCAATGAATATGTTGCTAGACATTGTAGTCTGCCATTCACTATGTATTTATTATATTCATTAGAACTGGTGGTAACTTACAAACACTCACTAAGCCAGAGCTAGTTTTTACAGCTGTGGTTGTAGCCCAGCAGATGTTTTGCATTCAGCAAAGGGCTGAAGTCATTTTTGCTACCAAACAACATGATACAGTAGAGTGTTAAAAATAGATTCCTCCGCTGAAGTCTCATTACTACGCTGTCTGTGTGTATATAGGAAGCTGTAGAGCACTATTATTCCTCCAGCTTGAGGAGTTAATTTAGCCCTCAGAAAGTTAACTCATTATCTTCTGGCAGTCATTCTGTGTCAGATTACCAATGGATAGTACAGACATCATAGAAAGCTATTGGAAGTAGAATGGGGTAAACGCTTCCTGAAGCTTTCTGCATAACAAATAAGTTCTGCTGTGCCCTCAGACCCTATGTAAACCTCATTAAGCCATTTGACATCACCATCCTAAAAGCAGTCATTCTGCAGCTTTGCAGGACATTCCATAGCAGGGTCCCAGTGATGCCTGTTTCCAAATAATACACAAACTTCATTTTCTCAGGGAGGCAGTTCAGGCTACAGTTTATATTCTACTGAATGTTCTTAACCTGCAATTTGTGACTATAGCTGTTTACAGCTGAATGATAGTAACCACATTTGCTTCACTTGTAAGTAGGTAGGCATGTATGTGTATAATTTTTGTTTGACTTAGGTTACTCATAGAATCTGATCAGTTCATAACATGCTGTATTGTGATTATTTTATACTGAAAGGTATGTGAGGAAAAATGCCTGTTTACATAAATGTCCAGTTAAGCACACAAGAGAACAGAACATGAGGTCAAACAACTACATAGTAAAATACAGTATAAACAGGTCTAACATAAACAGGTCTAATACAGAGATCGTGAGGGATATACAGAAGAAAGGGGAAGCAAATAAATAACAGTGACAAATTTACAGCATGGGATATAGTTGGAGGTACAATTCAGCAACATGAACAGTTGGGTGATGAGTCGAAAAGAAGTGCAAGTCCTGCGGCACCCAGATCCTGCATGTAGATGAGAATTCCTGCTGCGTGATCTGCCTAGGCCCCAAACATCAGGTCAAGGACCGTGCTGCCTGCCAATCCTTCAACCAGGCCACATGGATTTGGCACCAGAAAAAATCTGAAGCCCACTTGCTGGAGAAGCACCTAGCTTTGATGGAAAAGAAGCTGCAGAATCTGAGGGGAAAAATCTTCTTCAGTGCCAGAACCCAAAAGGAAGAAAAAGGACAAGGAGAATCACTGAGACTGGGATAGGTCTCCATCCACTTGATGGTGACCATCGGGCACCACTGACACCAGAGGAGCCTCCACTTTGGTACATACCCCTACTGTCAGGTCTCCTACTGCTCCGGTGGATCAGAACACAGCCTCCCTGCCTACTTTACTCACAGTGCAGTCAGGGCTCTTCTTGGATGATGAAACTCCTATCGTGCTCCTTAGGCCCATATCTTCTTCAGGGTCTATCGCCAGCAGCCAGGTCAATAAGTCACTCTCTGGCCCCATTGAGGAGCTCACAGTCACAGCCAGTAAGCTGGACTCCAGTTCCGCTGTTGTCTGTATGGCCCAGACCAATAAGACGGATGTTAGCTCTTCTGACGTCTGCATGGCCACAGCTGATAAGTTGCTCCCCCAGTTCCTATGGGGACTGCACAGCTGAGGTTCTCCCATTGGGTTCACAGAATACCCTCGACGTCAAGTTGAGCCAGCTGCCAGACATGCAACAGTCTTTAGAGGGTTCCTCGCTCCCACTGACCAAACCAGACCCTCTGAGCTTGCCTGAAAATCAAGAGCCGAAGGTGGGTACTGATCTGGGAGTTCCCCTTCCTTCACTGGGTCAGTATCTTCCTGGTTCACCAACTGAGCATATTGTTAATCCCTCTGGGGACCTTCTGTGAAGACCTCCTCAATCCAAGCCCCCCTTGGACAACCAGGTTCCACCATCTTGGACTCCAGCTCCCGTAACAATGGCGGGTCTTCCATCGGGTTCTACTTACACCCCGATGCCAAGTGACCCTTTACCAGGTGACTCTTCACCAGGTGATTGTAAGTCTGGCACTCCAGCCATTCCTCAAATGCTGAACAACCTTCTGTCAGACCCCCAGGCACTGAATCTTCTAGTGCCAGACATTCCTGTGCCTGATCCAGTGCCAGCGTCTTCGAATGTCCCTATGGGGCTGATGCCTGGTCCTTCTAGACCTCCTGCTGGGCCTTCAGCTCTACCTAAAGCTGGACCTAAGGGCAATCTTTCAGGCTATCCACTGCCACAATACACAAGGTACCTATTGCCAGGATATCCAACGTCTGGTTATCAACCCCATTATGTACTGGGGTACCAGACGCTGGGCTATGTTGAATCAAGGGTATGCTCCTTCTGGATTTCCCTACTCCTATCAGGCTCACAGATACCCTCAATATCAGATGCCAGGCTATCCATTATACCAGCCTCCTCCCCTATCACCTCCTCCTCCTCCTCCTCAGCCTCAGCCTTTGCTTCCACAGCAGCCTCAGGCTCAAATCTAGGCAGTGTTTTAGACCCTGATTCAGAAGGCCAGGATGCAACTAGCCTTGGAGCTTGACTATTGGAAACCAGTGGTGGCCTCTACTCCTGCCTCCTTTTTGACCCCTAGGTCAGCCCCGCCTGGTGATTCCCACATTTCTGGAGAAGGCTTCTCTAGACACCATGTCAGGGATAAAACCCAGGACACTCCTCTAAAAAGGATTCAGATTCCCAGCAGGCACTCTTCAGACTCTGACTCTGGCTCATCCACCAGTTCTGGTATGCATACACCTATAGAGCATCAGCCTAAGGAGTCCCTGAAATCCCCTCCAGAGGAACCTTCCTTTGCAGAACTCCTCATAACTATACAAAATGCCTGTGGCTGGGATAGCCAGGAAAAGGATCCAAAGTGGAAAAGCTTGTGGAGCATCTAGACATGACTGACACAGCTCCTATGCCCATACTGCCTTGGACTGGGCCCCATGAAGAACTGATATCTATCTGGCAACAGGCTTCCTCCATTCCAGCTGTTTCAAAAATGGCAGACAGGATGTACTGTGCCACCCCCCAGATGGGGTCACACACCTTCCTGGCCATCCTAATGCAGACTCAGTTGTTATCACAGCTGCCCACGACATGTCTTCTAAACGTAAACATTTGAGCATGTCTCCTGATAAGGAGTCTAAGCAACTGGACAATTTTGGTGGCAAGATCACTTCCTCTTCCACTTCTACCCTCAAGTCCCTTAATTATGTTGCTCATATGGTTTCCTACCAGAAATCATCCCTGGCCTCACTCTAGTCCAGTCTGAAAGCTATGCAGAACCAGGAGCTTAAGGCTGAGATTGCCAAGACAGTGAATATAGCTAAAATCTCCTGTTGTCATGCCCTCTTTGCCACTTATGACACAGTAGACTCAGTTGCTCACACCACAGCCACTGCTGTCTGCAGTAGGTGACATTCATGGCTCAGGATTGCTGGCCTGGCACAAGACATCCAGACCTCCATCCTGGATGCCCCTTTCAGGGGATCCTTTTTATTCAGAGGTGACACCAAGGATATTATCACTGAACTGCAGGACCATGGTAAATCCATCCACGACATCGGCTTCATATACTGAGGGGGTTACAAAGGCAAACAGCCTTTTTGTTGGCAACAGAGACACCAGACCAAAGAGGCCCCTGCCAAACGCCAGACCAAATGCTGGTATCCAGCATTAGGAACCCCTACTCCTCCTGCCAAGTCCCAGGAGCCCCCACAGAGGAGCTGCTGGCTCCCTCCCCTTGGCTTCCTGACTTGTGGGGAACCCCCCTACCTCCTCCAGATTCACTGGGGGAACCAGGGAACCATTGGGGGGAGATTTGCCCTCCACCTTCCGGGGTCAGAGGACATATCCACAGACTCTTGGGCTTTTCAGTTAATAACAAGAGGTCACACCACAGAGTCCCTAGAAAGGGCTCCAGACAACCCCCAAGGCCTCTCCCATTATCCTCCAAGGCACCTGTCTCTGATAGAGGATGAGATCTAGGCTCTTCTGCAAAAGTCAGACATAGAGCCCATGGCTTCAGTACAGATAGGAAGAGGGTACAACTTTCATTTCTTCCTAGTGCCCAAAAAGATGGGTGACCTAAGACCCATCTTGGACCTCCGCATGCTAAACCTGTACATTGAGTACAAGAGGTTCTGCATTATTACATCCAGGGACTTCTACCACTGCTCCACAAGGGCCATTGGCTTTGTGCACTGGACATACAGGATGTTTACCTGTACATCTCTGTCTTCGAGGCCTACTGCCACTTTCTTCAGTTTGCCTTCTAGAGGGAACATTACCAGTTCAAGGTTCTCCCTTTTGTCCTATCCTCGGCACCTCAAGTTTTTACCAAGTGTCGAGGGTAGCCCATGACAATGGCAAGTGTGGTTGAGTGCTTTTAAAAAGGGAGACTCAATTGTGGTGCCTGTCCAGAGAGCTACCAGGCAGGGAGGGTGACTGGATGGAGGAGGTCTGTGAATATAGTGACAGAATGTTATTATATGTATACTCATGTGGGGGGTAGGAGCATGCCATGCGATGGGCAGAAGGGGAGGGAGGGTTTATGAAGAATAGTGTGGTGGTGGGCTGCCGAGCTGACCCTATGGAGTGGTGGGTGGCAGACTAGAGTTGCTAGGGTGCTGGGTTCAGTTCTAGGCACACGTTCTTTTTGTTGCACCTGGCTTTTTTGGGGGGGTTGCACCCCCCGACATTCACCCCTTGGAGTTGAGAATCCTTTAGTAGGGGAGTGTGGGGGGTGAACAAAAAAATAAGTCATCGGTGCCCTTTTACTGTGCACCAGGAGTGTATATCACTAAAATTGATTTTTGGTGATGTACACTTGCCTGAACAGCGACTGCCTTTCTGCGATCAATGTTATTACATGGAACCATGCCTAGCAGTGGTGGCTGTGGCCCTGTGCCACAGAGAGTTCTAATTGTGCCTGTATCTGGGTGACTGGCTTCTGTCAGCCCCATCATAGGACAGTCTGAGGGAGTCCCTCTTCTTCACCCTGGACCTCTTTTCCAGGCTTGGAATAACAGTCAACTATTCCAAGTCCCTCTTCTCCCCTCACAGCTCCTACAATTGATTTGGGGTGGTGCAGGATACGGATCAGGGCAGGGCCTTCCTTCCATCAGACAGAGCAGAGACCTTGCAGGAACAGGCCAGATTAGTGGCCATCTCACGCTGGACTACAGCCCGGTTGATCCTGTCTTCTCAGGCTGATGGCAGCTGTAAGCCCTACAGTTTTTCTGGCCAGACTGCATATAAGGGTGACCCAATGGACTCTTCATGACCAATGTAATCAGCGGTTGGACAACCTGGACCACAGGGTCCTAGTGTCTGCGTACATGAAGAAGGATCTTCTTTGTTGGCAGGAGTTGTCCAACCTCTCCACAGGGGTTTCCTTTGAACCCCCTGCTCCTACCATGACCCTTATAATGGATGCTTCATGTCAAGGCTGGGGGACCCACCTAGGAGATCATCAAACCAAGAGAACATGGTCTCAGCTGGAAGCGTCTCTACACATCAATGAGTTAGAAATGAGGGCAGTGCTGTATGCCCTCCAGGCCTTCCAGCCTCTTCTATGTCCAGGGACACTCTTGTTTCGGATCGAGAATATGTCTGTGGTCTGGTAACTGAACAAATAGGGAGGCACTCGCTCGTACCCTCTATGCTGGGAGGTGATTCGAGTGTGATACTGGGCAGTCCAGCATGACCTCCACCTGCCTGCTGTCCATGTGCTGGGCATCAGCAACATCCTGGCAGACAGTCTCAGCTACACCACTGTCAGGGCTCATGAGTGGGAGCTAAATCAGCTTATTACCTGTGGGATCGGCTGGAGATAGACCTCTTCATCTCCCCATCCAACGCAAAACTACCAAATTTTTGCTTGCTCGTTCCTGGGCATGGTGTTTTCTGGTGAGATGTGCTGTCTTTTTGCTGGACAGGGAGGTTCTTGTATGTTTTTCCTCCCTTCCCAGTGCTTCAGAGGGAACTCCTGTAGCTACAGGTGGAAGGGGCTCAAATGATTTAAGTAGCCCTCTTTGGGCTCATCAGATTTGGTTCCCTCTGCTTCAGCAGCTATTGATGGAACCCCACTACCTCTGCCTCTCTGCCACAATCTTCTGACTCAGGAGCAGGGCTGACTGCTGCATTTGGGCCTCAAATTCTTCCACTTGCATGCATGGTACCAGTGTACATAGCTGCTTCATGCCTTGGAGTTTCCACCCTAGTGGCCCAGATCCTCATAGATATCAGAAACATTTCTACCAGAACTACTTATGCAATGAAATGGAAATGATTCTCCATTTGGGCAGCTTCCAAGGGCTGGGATCCTTTCTCTTGCCCAGTGCCCCAGGTGATGGAGTACCTCTTGCATCTTTCAGATCTGTGCCTCAGCTATTCTTCTTTGAAGGTCCAACTGCCTGCCATTTCAGCCTACCACCTTCCAGTGGATGGTAAAACCAAAGCTCATTTTGAGATTTCCAAAACCTTCTTGAAGGGAATTTTCCATCTGAAATCACCAATTCGTAATCCAGCCCCCATGGGACTTGAATTTTGTTTTGGAAAAACTTACTTTGCCTCCTTTTGAACCATCAGCAAGTTGAACTATGTACTATTTGTCTTGGGAAGTGTGTTCTTAGTTGTTATTACTTCAGCTCAAAGAATTTCAGAGCTTCAGGCCCTGGTGTGTAAGGAGCCTTACTTGATTTTCCACAGCTATCAGGTGGCTCTGTGTACAAACCTTAAATTTTTGCCTAAAGTGGTTTCTGAGTTTACATTGAATCATTCAATTCAATTGCCAGTATTGTTCCCTGAGTACTCTAATTAGGGGGAGTCTCTTCTACACACTATGGCAGTGCACAGAATTCTGCAGTATTACACTAACCAGATTAAAGATGTTCGGAAGTCTGATCAGTTGTTTGTTTCCTTTGCACCCAAAAGACAGGGCACAGAAGTTTCAAAACAGTGCATGTCTAAATGGTTAGCAAACTGCGTTGTTTTCTGTTACCAGAAGTACAATAAACCGCTTCCGTGGGAAGTTAAAGGACACCCAGCCAGAGGCATGGCTGCTTCTACTGCTTGTTTCAGAAACTTCTCAGCCATGGACATTTTGTGGCTGCAAATCTGCTCTACAGTAAGCTGTATTTTATTTATTTTTCTTTACCATATATGTTATGTTATTTTTGCCTGTGCACCCACCTGAGATGCAGAGCAATTGAATACATCACCTATTGCCACTGGAATAGCTCCGTATTTGCCACCCCCCCCCTTCATTTTATAGCTACTTCTCTTCCATTCCACTTCATTTTATTTTTATTAACTTCATTCCTTTTCCTTAAATTATGTGTTATGTGGAATAACTCTCATTGTTATTGTCTTTTTACAAAAACTGTCAACTGTGCAGACGCATTTGTAAAAAACGAATTATAACAGTGAGACTTTTTGAAGTGTTGCTTGTCTGCCCACTTATTCAGTCTCCTACTTGTCTCTGTCCTTGTACTAACTAATTCCTGTTGCTTCATATCAAGGGGTTGTTGATTTTCATATTGTCTGTGCCTGGGGTAGAGCAGCAATAAAAGATAATCTATGCAATGCCCTCAAATACACACCTACCCAGTTTACTTTTACCTAGCACCCATTTGTAGACCTGGACAGTAAGATCTTCCTTCAAGAAAACAACTTGTAATGAAATGTGTAAGATTTACATTGACATTAGAGTATATGCACTTTTATATTATACTAATTATGTGTGTGTGTGAACTGAAAAGCAATCTCTAAAAAATCAATTAAACACATCAAATGTCTTCCTAAACATGTCTCAACATTGTGTTTATCTTCCACCTTTTCACAACATATAGTATTTGCAGTTAAGGTGCAGTGCCTTCATGTATATGATGGCCTGATTCTGATGAGTTGATTGCTATAACAGTGCATAGAATAAAATGTGAAACATATAGGTAACTAATACAGACAGTTGCATTATTTTTATATCTGCCCTTTCTCAATGTACTGTACTTTGATTCAGTTAGTGTATGTAATGGCAGTTCATATTTCTATTTAAGCCCATGAAATACCCTTATCTAGTTAATGCATTTACAGCCATAATGGCTCTGCCAGCACTTGTTTATGTAGTTTTGCTTGACTGGGAAAGTGGTGGGCTTCAACCATGGGGGGGGCAGCAGTAAGTGGGGGGAGGCGAGTAGTCAAAGATCAGGTAGACTCTGTGGTAACAATATTGACAGGCACACAATGGGCAGACTGTGGGCTAAGCAGTTCTTATCTGCCAACAAATTCTGTGTTTGCGTGAAAGGAGGGTTAGTCAATTCTATCTACTTTCAGTTTTTTCCCCTGAATAAGGTTATTTGTTGGTGGCATTTTTAGTGAATTAGTAGTTTCCAGTTACAACTTAAGAGAAGGATATAGACTTAAGTTCAACAAGACTTGTAGTATTTTTTTGTAATATTTGTATACTGTTTAGTAGCTTACTATACTGTATTTACATTTTTTCAATGTGACAGTATAGTCTAGCCAAGAGACTAGAGTGATACGCTGTGAATAAGCTTGGTAAATCCAGTTCCACTGGGTTTGATTCCCACAACCTCCACTTGCATACTGTGCAACTGAGAAGGTCACTTAACCTCCCCAGTGCTCCCAGGTTGTCTCTGAAAATGGGCACTTGTGCCTAGTGGACCTTACCTAGTTACCAAACAAAAAATAATTATTGTACTGACTTGCTGGTTGTCCCTTCCCTTCATTGTATTGTTGCTTAAAAAAACAGTTTAAAATGAGTTACAAAACTGAAATTGCAAAACATGATGGTTTGGATATATGTCTCATATAGTAGAAAAGGCTCTGATCATGAGGTTTGGGTGAGAGGAGCACAACATGTAGTAGAGCATGTTCTGGCTGCTGACTGAACCTCAAGAGAGGAGTCTGATTATCTTGTACCATAAGAAACACCACAGGTGCTCTATTAACTCATTATAAACCAATGAAGCACACAAAAACATATGGGATGTGGTGCACCTAACTTTGGATTTGTGTATCCTGTCTAATAGATGAGGTGGTGGAGAGGATTAAAAAGTTATTAAATAAGGGGAAAAGGTTTTGGTGAGCTGATGTGGAATAGGTCTTTCAAGATCCAGCATACCGTAATACATGACAGAGTGGTGGTGGGCCTTATGCAGAGATACTGTAACTGGCTAACTGGATGCCTAGGTGAGCTGTAAGACCCATAGCTGAAGAGCTGAAGGCAGAGGGCCTTACTGTACATCCCCTGGAAGGGTGGTTATCTCAGCATATAGGACACCCTGTCATGTCTTGCTGCATTTACAAAATGGGTGATAAGTAGGTTCTTTAGAGCAGCTTTGGGGGGGTTGTATTAAATCATGAATTTTTCTGCTACTGCATCACACACACAGCAGAAACACACCTAGAAAATGTACTAATATGATAAGAAATTTGCTTGAATCTTGGTGAATGAACAGCGATAGACAAGCTTTCTTCACCTTGGTTTCCTAATAGGTTTGAGTGGGGGAACACTACATCTTTTTGAAAATGTTGATTTTATACTGGCAGTGTGATATTTGAGGTGATGACCCAGGGGCAGGCTGGCACTGGTACATTTTCACCATGGAGCAATGCTTATAGTGAGGGGTAATGGTGTCAATCTTCTTATTAAGTTACTATTCCTTTTTGATTTGGTCAAAAAAACTGGTTAATGGAGGTCCTCAGACAAAAAACTGAAGGAATCCAAATCTTCATTCAAAAACATCTTTTTTATTTTATATTTGATAATTTCATGCACCCTGATGTTTCGCACTACATGTGCTTTTCCACAGGGCCTGTTAAATAAATTATAAATACATTTATTAGTTTCAGAAAAATATATCACATTTAAAGTATTGCTTTACCAGCAATCAAAATAAGGTTCCAATTTTTTTTCTAAGAAAAAAATTTGCCATGCACACTTGCACCATTGAATGACTTATTGTATTTAAAGCCATACTTTTATGTCCACTAATATAATTTCTAGTTCACTTTTCAAGGTATTTACACATCGCGCTATGCCTTGCTTACTTGTAATTAGTCCTGTTACTCTCTAGAGCTTAAGCCCACATTTTTAACCATCTGGCATGCCTTATACATTGCATTAGTTTCAGCTCAGTTGTTACTTATATATTCAGTAACATGTTACTTACTTAGACAGTTTTCTTAATTTTATTTCAGTTCCTCAAATTCATCAGTGCCCCTTTCTGGAGTTCTACTTTGTTTCTCTCCCAATTAGCTAAAATGGGACAATAAACACTTTTTAGAATCTTCCATTATTCTGCTATCGCTGCATTTTCATTTACCTTATAGTCTATTAAATGACTTTGTATTAAACTTTTTCTACCTTTGGTAACTGATGTATTCACTCCAGTTATGTTTCTATTACTCTGTGCTACCACCTCTGTTAAGCTTCATTAGTACCTGCAAAAGATTTACACAGCATGCACCCTTTTACTTATTTTCCTTTACTTTTTAGACGTGCAGCCTCTCAATATCTGCAGTGCCACTGAGTGTTTGGTTAACTCCTTTAAATAATAAGTACCTGCTTTGCACTGAAGACAGCTGTTTTGTTTCTGTTGAGTGCAGACCTTTCTTAATGACTGTACTCAGCTTTGTTTTTACCTGTAAAATGTGAAGGCAGTCAATGTTTACTACCCTGTTAAACTCTTTCAGTTTTCTCTCTGTTTTAGAGGGTTTTAAAGATTTTGCCTGCTGCAGTCAAAAATAACATTTGTTTCTGTATGGTGCTGACCTATTCTTAATGCTTGTGTTAAGCGTTCTTTTTACCTATAACATATGAAAGCAGTCAATATTTGCTACCCTGTTAAATTTACTCTGGTTTCACTCTGTTGAAAAGGGTTTTAAAGTTTTTAACTT
Organism: Neoceratodus forsteri; assembly: GCA_016271365.2. Classification (NCBI taxonomy): domain Eukaryota; kingdom Metazoa; phylum Chordata; order Ceratodontiformes; family Ceratodontidae; genus Neoceratodus; species Neoceratodus forsteri. The sequence continues at coordinate 86,669,932 of CM057453.1, forward strand.
CTGCAGTAAAAAACTGCTGAGTTCCTCACTTCGTGGTGCACACAGAGCATTTGTGAGGTTGCTAGCAATTCCTCTTGAGCCCGACCACCTAGTCACATGGTGTTAATGTGATATCACCTCACAAGAGCATGAGGTGTTGTTGCTAAGTAACAGTATGCTGTGTTGTCTAAATGCACAGCCTAGGCAGCCAGGTTCTAAAGGGCTTAGCACTGAGCTTGTGTATTATATACTTATTGTTTCTTTATTAACTTGAACTCAATATTCTATTTTGCTAAGTTCTTTTAATACACTATATTTATTAATATGCTACATGCAATCTGACTATACCATACATTATGTGCTTCTGCATTAGATTAAAATTAATTGTTAAATTATTAACCATATGCAGACCGTATTATATATTAAAGGAGAATGTTTTAATATATAGCGTGTGTGTATAAAATTTCTAATTTTAAACTTTCCTCAGAATTATAATCTGTTCCCTTATGACAGTTTTCTTAGAAAACGTTCACTTTCTAAAGAAGTATGAAGTGTGGAACTGATGTGGGTGGGGGGGAGGAAGGCGGTGGAAAATAGGCATTTTGGGAACTCCGCTCATGAATAGTGGCACTGTGATTTTGTTAGTCTCTCCAGAAAGTTGATCTCCCACAGCAACTGTGTCATTGTGTGAAAACACATTTCAGGCAGGATGTGAAAAATAAAAGCTGTATTGTTTATAAGGAGTTGTGAAAAAATGGCAATGTTGAAAATCTGGAGTGAAAATATAACAAAAATTGTCGAAGTTACAGGTGTGCATGGAAACTGAGCAATGCACAGTCATAATGCAGTCATTTTTTTGAATTTGTTCACCAAATTTGCAACATTGGCTTTTTTGGGACCCTACCTCATGAACAGATGCAGTGTCATTTTGTTAATTGTCTCAAAAGGTGATTCTGTGCAGTGACCATGAAATCACTTTTGGGGACCAAATAATGAGATTACAGAGCATGTATTCATGCGGTGGAGTCCCAAGAACCCCATGTTGAAAATTTGGTGCCAAAATTAAAAAAAAAATGGCTGAGATATCCATCTAAGTTGACCCCCCATTGATGCCATTATATAGCTTACTGGCATTTCTTCAATTTGCAGTTCGGCTTGAAGAGTCCAGATGCATCCCACTCCACAGATGATTGAAGTGCCAGACCTCCGGAGTATATATGAGGTGAGGGATGCAGGGAGGTTGGGTGCACAGAAGGAGGGTGCGGGTTGGGGCGGGGGCACGGGAACTACAGGGACCATTTTTTAAAAAAACACAAAAATGGGCGTCGAAGGGCGGTTTTCCTTTTACAGGTGAACTAAAAAAAATGCTGGGCACAGCTCCCAGTGTGCCTCATGACCTTCGGGGGGGGGGGATGTTTAACAGGTGGGGTCTCAGTGTACCCCATAAGTGTTTTTGGGGGGGAATGTTGGGCACACTGTGGTGAGCTTCCAGTGTGCCCCATGAGTTTGGAGGGGGCTAATGCCAATGGGGATTGGGCCCCATCAGCAAAGAAGGTGTGTGGCGGGGGACTGATGCTGACTGGGATTGGGCCCCTTCAGCAAAAAAAGTGTGTGCAGTGGGGGAACATGCCAACACAGGGGATTGGCCACCTCCGATGTTGGTATGGGGATTGTGTGTGGTGGGTGTCAGGAGCCACATTGTTTATTGATAAATTTCATCAGGAAAGGTACGTTGGGGAGATGTGTCATCTGCTGCTGCATGATGAACTTATCTTTGATAGCAGCAACAGATTTCATTCAACTTGGAGGCACTTTCCATAATTTCCACTTCAGCGCTAGCATGCTTGCTAATTGGGGGATGAGGGATACGCCTACTAAACTGTGCCTTGCATTAGCCAACACTGACACACCTCTCAGTGTGGTACTACCACAAGATGCTGCTTGCGCCTGCATGCAAGACAACATAAAAATTGTTGGACTTGAGGCATGCCTCATAAGAATTGAGAACAACCAGGTGTGGATGATGCGCCTGCTTAGGAGGATGGCAAAAAGGATGATGCCACGGACCCTACCATCCCTTGCCATTGCCAGCCAATGCCACAGTGAATGTTTGTTTTCGTTTTTTTGGTGTCATGGAGACTGGAGAGTTTCGTATCCTAATTAAAGTGTGTAAATAGTTGTAGTTAGTCACTGTTTGTTTGGTTTTCATAACTTTTTCATGAATATTTCACTATAAATAGTTTTGAGAAATTTGTTGTTGTTCATCTCCCTGTTGTTGTTGTATTCATTCTAAGTACCTGCTGTTCTTTGATATTGCCTTCATTGTTGTTTGTTATGTTTTTCTTTTCTTGACAACATAAATGTTTAACTCTTTTGACATAACACTTCATTGTCATGAGTCAATTCACTGGGTTTCAAGGTTAAGTTACTTTTCTGTGGGGCCCGTGGGTGGGGAAGGGTGGCCTGAGAAGCGGCAAACCGGGAAACAGGTAAACACTCAAGAGTTGAGGATAAGAACAATGTCCACAAAAATGTTTTTGGTTTTTCTTATTTTTTGTTGGGGGGTTGCCGGAACAGCAGTAAACTGGGAAACAGGTAAACACTCAAGAGTTAAGGACAAGAACAATGTCCACAGATTTTTTTTTCTTATTTTTTGTTGAGTGAGGGGGGTGCCGGAACAGCGGCAAACTGAGACACTTGAAAGTAATGCAGTGTTATAACTACAGAACTGCTGCTGATGTCAGTCTGAATTATCAACATAAATCTGAATGTAGTACTCCTTGCTTCATCACCAACTTTTATTGTGACACAGCAGTTTATGACTATGGTATTGTTCACTGACTCCAAGTGCAAGACTCTTAATTATTCTGACAATGTAATTGAATACATAAGATGTTAGAATACCTCCCAACACAATTTCTGCACACAACACGCATGTTCTGTTTTGTTTTCTCAGGAGAACTCAAACCCCTCAGCTGTGTCTTCATCAGATGGCACTGTCACACTCTTCACATCGTCTGATGAGTCCTGCTGCTCAAGACCTTCTTCAGCAGGATCCTGGTATGTTACTGTTGTTGACACAACATACTGCTTGGGGAAGAAATGAGAGTTCATTTTGACAAATGTTAGATACTCAACATTAAGATCAGACAGGTGACTTCGACAGTCAGTCGCAATAGCACCTGTGACACTGAAAACCCTTTCTGAGCTTACACTGCCACAGGGGCACATGAGGTACTCAATGGTGATAGCTGTAATCGCAGGCCAGATTTCCAATTTGCTGCACCAATAGTCCAGGGGCTCATCATCAGTCCTTATCTGCTGTGGGTCATCTATATATAACTGCACCATATGGTGTGCAGGCAGCTGCAGTTCTGTGTCACCCTCTGGAGGGTGGCAGGAAGAAACACCAATGTCCTTCACAATGGACCAGAGGGGATTTGTGGCACCTGTGCTACCACATGATGATGAAGGTGAGTGTGCATACACTTTACTGGTGGTGGAGAAGGATACAGGGTGAGGGGCTGTTGTTGCTTGTGGGTTCTGTACTGTGGCCGATTTTTCCACCAGTACCTTTGAGTGTGTCACCCAGTTTTGGACCTTTCCGCACAGGATGCCCACATAGTGATCCAGATCAGCTTTCCCACCTGGAACAAGTGCCATCATGCCATGCTTGTTCCTGGGGTCAAGCAGGTTTGCTAGGATGTATGCCTCCGTGTTGTTAAGGTGAATGACCCTGGGATCATCATCACACAGCTGCATAATGCGGTCAGCCAGATCTCCTCCAACAGAGTCTGCGGCCACTTCAAATTGCCCCCTTACATTGACCAGTGCCTGGTGGAGTACATGCAGCAATGGTATCACCTGGCTCAAACATGCATTTTCAGTGCTCACAACCTGTGTCACCTGTTCAAGTGGATGGAGATCTTGGATAACACTGTCTATCAAAAATCACTGGGGCTGGACTCAGTAACATGGCTTTCTGTGCTTCATGATTACACATGTGCATTATGTGCTCATTGAGGGGCTTGTATAGTTCATACAGCGTCTCAAGCATATACAGTGTGGGAATCCCATCAGGTTGGCACATTAAGCTTCAAGCAGTGCTGTTGCACATAATTGGCCTTCTGTAAGGCTCTGAGCTCTGTTTTAGCCAGTGCAAAGCAACTGAAATGGCTGCAGAGTTTGTGGCTGGCAGCCATCATGGTACTCACTGCTTAGTGATCCAGAAAGGACTTCACAATGAGCTTTAACACATGAGCAAAATATGGGACATAGTAAAAACAGCCATTGGAGATTGCTTTGATGGCATTATGGGCATTGTCACTGGCAATATACGGCGCCTTGTAGCCGTGTGGCTTTAGCCAGTGTGTAATGGCCTCAATAATGCATGTGAGAATTCTGTCAGATGTGTGTGACCCATGCATACTCTGCATACTCAATGTGGCAGGCTGTCGACCAATACTAATACTGCTGCCAGTAGTCAGGGGACAGGTAGATGAGGGACAGGGATGCAAGGCATGTACCCGAGGGAAATAGGCCCAGTGTGCAGTTATTCACATATAACTAACACCCGATGATGAGGCACTTGTCTAGATGTCTGTGGTGAGGTGAATGCTGACTACTGCAGAGTGGGACATAGCACGTGTCACCATGCAGGCTAGGTCATCATACATTGCTGGAAGAGCCTTAGTGCTGAAATAAGTTTGACCGGGCACTTTACATTTAGGTGCAGCCTTCTCCATAAGTTAAATGAAACCTGGATTCTTGACAAATGAGAATGGCTGATCTTTTGCCAGCATCTTGGCTACAGCCATGATAAGCTCTTTTGTCACTGGGTGTTTGCTATGATACTTGGTGTGCTTTGTTAATGCTGACTTAATATCTGACTGCTTTAACCTAACAGTGTGCTGAACTTTGGGGGGTGTTTTAGCCTTGCTGAGTATGGTTTTGTGGCTTTGGCTGCCTTGTCTGCCATCAGGGACATGCTTGAAAAAGCTCTCCATCCATGCGCTGGTGGACAGATCACCTTGACTACCTCCACTTGTATTTGTATGTGTAGGGGTGGTATACCATCAGGGGTCAAATGTCTCCACATCCTCACCACCAGGCTGCTAATTTTGGAATGACAGATGCTGCACACAGCCATGCTGTCATCAGACTCATCAAGTACAAAGAAATTCCACACAAGTGAATGTCCACTGACACAATGGATTTTCATGGGTGGGGCAGATGGGGACAAGGGTGGAGGTGTGGGCAATATTCTTTTCTTAGGGTGCTCCTGTTTCTGCTGCTGATTCCCATGTCCTGTTTTTGGCAATTGCTGACCATTTCCACTGACAAGTTGCTGCTTGTGGAGTGACGTTAAAGGGGGGTATTGATACTTTACCACCGACAGTTGTTGCTGATTGTGGAAAGGACGGCTGTCAAGTAGGGTCCAGTACTGGGTCATCATCACCCTTACCATCAACATCCTCATCAGAAGTACCCTTACTGCTTACTGAAATTTCAGGCTGTGACAGTAAGGGCTGACTACCCCATCTTCCTTTCCTCGGTAGCCATTTCTGCCACATGAACAGTGGCACTAACTGAATGCTCGCTCTGAGGAAGTTCTTGATTCTCAGACAGCTTCTGAAGCTCTCTGTGTTGTGGCTCCTTCTCAATCTCTACTCCACCCACAGTAACTGGTCCTGCCATTGTCATTGTCACTGATAATATGTGTTACTGAAACCAAACCCTCCTCGCTCTTGGTCCCTAGCAGCTCCTGAGTTAACTCTTGGGTATCCTATGACTGAAACTGTTCACTATGTTCCTACTCCTCTTGAGACCTTAGGGACTCACACAGTACTGCTGCAACATCCATGGCAGTCTTTTTACACACTTTTGTATGCTGTGAAACAGCTGCACTGGAAGTATGAGCACGGTGCTGCATCACAAAGAAGCTGGAGACTTTGATTCCAACTGTGTCTGACATGGGCACAGCATGTGGCATGGCTGACATTGCAGTACCACCAGCACATGCAGTACTATAAACAGTGCTGCTCCTCTACTACCTTCTCCAGCACTCTGCACACCTCCTCATGACCCCCTTGTGAGTGATCAAGAACCACTAGCAGTTTTTCCACATCCTCCATGCTTCCCCTTGTCTTTGCCTGACATGCTGTACTTTCTCTGCTTCACTAAATCCTTAAATACCAGCACATTTTCTAAAACAATGCAGCAAAACTAAAGACTGGGAATGCAGAACACACAGAGTACCACAAGTTACATGTGATATAAATATAATAATATATGGGTCAGCATGTGTAATGAGTAGTTTACACACAACTAAGGGGTTAGATGCTACATAGACCCTGAGAGCAAAGCTCAAGGGTTTATGAATAACATCTAACCCCGAGGGTGTCTATAAACTTTGACTTTATACACATCGACCCATATTTTATTTTATATAATTGCTGTGTTTACCTTTTTCACCACAGCAATTATATAAAATGTGAAAGGTTCCAGTGCAGCCGCACTCCTGTGTCATTTATGTCTGCTGGTTACATTTTATATGTCCTCATTTTTAAAATTTTTAAAATAGAGGAATAATGCCCAACAGGGTGTGTACCTTACTGGGATAACATCCTGCTTCAGGTGGTGTTGAGGGTGTCCAACACCTGAGAAGGGATGTTATTTTAGCATAACACTCAACCTGGAGGGCATAATTCCTATTATACAATGGCTTGAATTGTAAAAACAAAACAGAGAAAATAATAAAACGTTTATTAAAATTACATTTTTGTGCCATTTTTTGAAGGGGTAGGAATACATAGTAAAAACATAGTGCTTATTGTGTATTTTGTGTCATAGGTGGCTCTGTCTCCTACCCCCATCCTGTTGTTCTACCAGTACAGTTGGCAGAAGATCATAGGAAAGAGCTTGTTGATGTGTATTTTTTTTTATTATTTTAAAAGGGACTCTGCTTTCTCCTATATTTTGAAACGTCTGTTTCATGTTTTTTTTTTCTGTGTTTCAAACTGTAAGTAGTGCTTAGTGTTTTTTTTTTTTTTCAGGGGAGTCGCGTGGTCAGTTGCTCACAAAATACCCTACCAGTAAGTGTTTAGAGCAGGATTGTTGTTGTGGTTCTTCTGGTACACTTGTGTTTTTGTATCAGGAGATACAAGTTACAAACTTCATCAGTGTGTTTGTGGTCAGTGGGGAGCATCAATTCCAAGCTGAGTGGGGATCGCTGATCAGGACTGCAGTTTGACTTTGGCATGGAGTGGGAAGGAAAGGACAAGTGTAGAGTGATTTGCTACTTTTTGAACTAGCAGAAAGAATACCAGAAAAAAAGGCAAGTACTGCAGGTAACATTTTTCATTTTGTTGGAACGCCATCTGCTCTTGTAACTTCATTTAGAAGTCGCATGGTCAGCTGGGCAGGGAAAGGGGATTGTGAGTGGAGCAAGCAGCGCCAAAGCGAGGGATGAATGTGAATTTATTTTTTCCCCTTTTTAACATTTAATGCGGTGGTCAGTGTGCTGGGATTAGAGCCAGGATATTATGCTGGGATAACATCTCAGGTCCAGTCCCACACTGACCAATTAGTGGCCAGCATACTTTCTTGTCATTGTATAATATTGTTTTAACCCCCTTGTGATAGAAATCAGCTTCTTTTTTGTTTTAAATGACTTATCACCAAGTTCCTCTGGCTGTTGACTTTAGCGCTAGAAGGCAAGCGGCGAGCGATCACCCAGTCAGGAATAGGCCAAGTCCAGTGGGCACATGAGCAGTGTGAGGGAAACCGTGCATGTGTCTGCCATAATAAACACTCCTTTATTACAGCAGATTATCCCAAAGTTTCCCTATGGAAAAAAGGGAAGCCCATGACTATAATCACAAAGATTAAGAAAAGTGCTGAAATATCTTTGCCCCAGCACTCCAAGTACAGATACCAGCAGTAAATGTCTTCTCCTGAACAAAACAAAAAACTGGCAGATTGTCAATCACAAACCATATTCTGTGGAGCAGAACAAATAAGAGTTCTGCCCTTTTCGGTAAAATTTTCAGAAGTGAGGAGCTATGCAGTGAGAAATGTGTGCTATCACCTGATGCCTCCCTCTGCACCCCATGTGACCGCAGAGCTGCAAAGCATGTGATTAGAGCTACATGCAGTGTAATTTGACCTTTCCATGGAATTTCTGTGGTGAAACGGGGATTTTTTTATATATAGCAGAATTTAAAAGTAGGCAGTTCTTTGGTTCTGCAGAATTTGAAAGAAAGAAATGTGGAATAACACAAGGAAAAGAGGAAAAAAAACAAAGCAATTAACCTTCTCAGTGGCATGGGCCACTTTAAGCTGCTCATGGTATGTTTCTTAATTGCTTGTGCCGCTCTAAGCAGCCCACATGACCACTGCTTGTATTTTAAGCTTTATTTTAAAAAACATTACATTTTATTACAGTTTAAATAGTGCAGTAGGTAATAGACTCCTAACTCTTTCAAATCATACCATTGGTTTTACTGTGAAGCATTTCTTTTTTGTGTGGTATTAGTTTAAAAATCGACATGACAAACTGTTTTTCTAGCTCTCAGAATGCTCTCTGAGAGTGTCTGATGCTGGATCTTTGTGATGCCTGGAATGATTTTCTGCCAAGAATGAGCTGTGTTCCACATTCTTTTGAGATAGATGCTGAATGATAATTCAAAAGGCAATGTTTGTGGGCATGAATAGCATTATTTTTTAATGACAATACAGCCTTTTATATTTATAATTAATTGGTATATTTACTGAATCTTATTCAGTATGTATTTTGCTGTTTACAGTAGTCTATTAGCTTGACAGTATAAATTGCAGGCTGTCATGATTTTCACTCCCCTTTCTAGCTAGCAGAAGTTCATGACCTCTTTCCACCTACCAAAGTTTTTACACCTGATTTTTGCCCAGCAGCAGCAACAGCAATTGGTTCTCACTGAGAGCTTGATTGGTACTTTCTTTTGAACCAATCAATGCCTGGCACATCTCACAGTTTGACTCTTACTTAGAGATTTGTTTGCACACTTGCACATCATTGCCTAATTTGCTTACTTCCATGATTGCCTACTGTACTTTTCAGCCAGTATTTTGAAGATCATGCAAAATAATTGTTGACCTTACCCAGGTGTGTATTTTATATATATCTAAAGGATTTAGAAAGTATACTGTTTTTGTGACTTGTTCCTATTGTGGAGCTCTTCGATAATAGAGAATAGTTGCACTTCTCATTTCAAATGTAGGTCTGTTTCTTAGCTTCAAGTCTGAAGAATAGCATAAAATAGTTGGATCCTTTACTGGATAAAAAGGGAATAAAAGAGGGTTTTTTGTTTTATTTTAATTACGATTGTGGAACAAAGTACCATGTAAATAAAAGGAAAAAAAAAAGTTTAGTACAGAAAAATGTGTTTAGTGAAGCTTCCATAACCCATAATGATTGCAGTTTCTCCTGTGGTGATCATTTTTCCTTTTTTTTTTATTATAGCCGCTGTAATCAAGCAAATGCCGATGATTTCATTATTTTATTTGTCATTCCATTTTTGGCGTGCGATTGGAGCTGACTAAACCAAATATTCCTAATGGCGTACCAACATTCCTAATGTCTGTAGACCTCATGTGTACCAATCGGGGGTCATTTTGTTTGAATTTATTTGCTTTTCTTACATTTGTGGATTATTTATAATAATTTGTGTCCCTCTCTGTGTGTCCGGTTTTCAGCCCCCAGCCACTCTAGCAGTGAAAATGATGTGACACACACCCTTACATGAAGGGAGATGGACGGCACATCCCATGTGCTGTAGTTTGAGGCTGCTGTGTGTTGGACTCAGTTGAATAGAGAATGAAGTCAAGAGAAGCTCCTGGCTACTGCCATGTAGGTTGCTCACCACATGGATTTCCATGCAGGGACGAATAGTGAGTACTAATTCCGCCAATATGTAGCAGCAATTGTGGAGGGTAAGTACAGTAGAACACAGCAGTGTTTGATCGAACCCCCATGCTTCCCCTGCCACCGACAACAACAAGAAATGGCAGCTCAATTCGAGGGATACAGATGAATTCAGCCAGTCCGTGTCCTCGGTACTCAAGAGCTCGAAGAGATTGTCTGTGTGTTTGTGGGTGGGGGGCAGCAACACTGTCTGTGTCATTCCTCATTGTGTTGATTAGTCTGTGGTTCTTTGCAAGTTAGTCAGTAGGTGCAGGTCAGTTGTCTGTATGTGGTAATTTTGAAGCCAGTAGTCTCTCGGTGCAGGTGGGATGGAGAAGATGAAGACAGTGCAGGATCAGGTACTTGGAAAGAAAGTAGTGGTACAAGTAAAAGTAAGAAAGAGCCCTTGCAGAGTGCACAGTACAGCAATATAGTGAGAAACTGGCTCCTGGTAGCAGCAACGATCATGGAGGGTAAGTACAGTGCAACACAGCAGTGTTTGATCGAATCCCAATGCTACCCATGACGCAGACAACAGCAAGACATGGCAGCTCAAATCGAGGGAGACAGAGATAAATTCACACAGTCCATGACCCCAGTACATCATGTGCTCGAAGAGATCATTTGGGTGTTTGTGGGGGGGGTTATTTGCGAGTTAGTCGGTAGGTGTAGGTCAGTTGTCTGTATGTGGTCATTTGTGGAGCCAGTAGTCTCTCAGTGTGGGTGGGGTGGTGAAGATAAAGACAGCGCAGGAGTGCAGGATCAGGTACTTGGGAAGAAAGTAGTGGTACAAGTAAAAGTAAGAAAGAGCCCTTGCAGAGTGCACAGTACAGCAATATAATGAGAAACTGGCTCCAGGCTCATTCTGAAACGAAATTGATTTGCTGCTGCTGTATCCCTTTTGTTTGAGTTGCCCCCGTTATCAGTCCATGCTGGTAAAAGAGGAACAACACTGCATCCTAGTCACCATACATTGTTTGGAACACTTGTACAATCATTATATTTATAGAGCTGAGGTCTGTATGTGCTCAGTAAAGGAGCATACAGTATAAAGATAAGCAGCTAACAGTAGGAAATGGGGGGGTCACATTCACTGTTCTCGTCAGAACCCCCTCTCAGGTGCATAACAATGTAGATGGGAATGTGGTGGTTCAGGGTTTTATTTAGACTTGTGCCATCCACCAAAGGTGATGTGTGTGTATATAGGCCTGGCAGGGGCACACTGGCAAAATAGATCTTTGACTCCTGCCATTCACAGGGGAGGAAGAGAGTCACAGAAATCCCAAATAAAGTTTATTCTCAGCTTCTGTGTGGCTGTGTATGTATAGGTCAGGCATGAGTAGACTGGTAAAATAATTATTTGAGTTGTGCCATTCACAGGGGAAGAACGAGAGACACTGAGAGTCAAGAGTCCATGGTGTGAGAACTGGGTGCCAAAGTGAAATTTTTTTACAGTCACAGAATTCACAAATAAAGTTTATTCCCAGCCTCTTTGTGGCTGTGTGTGTATATGCTGGGCATAACCTGACTGGTAAAATAAATCTTTGAGTCGTGCCATTCACAGATGAGGGAGAGAGAGAGAGAGAGAGAGAGAGAGACTCTTCATGGGGCTCCACAGAGACATTCATAAAATCACAGCAGTCACAAATAAAGCATTTTCCTGTCCTTATTGCGGCCATGTATGTATAGGCTGGGTAGGAGCAGACTGGTATCGTAGGGTGGTGGGCAGCCCTCGGATACCAGATAATGGTGTTTGTTTGATGATACTAGGTATTGCAACACCAAGTAGAACCACACAAATAGCATTCACTTGTGTCTGATGGCTCATCTCCACCCTCTGAGATCCAATTCCATCTAACAAGCAGCATTGCATGGTGTTCTTCAGTTCCACCCCACATGCAGTGACATGGCACCATAACAGAAAAATCATTTCCAGTTGTAAGTGGGTTTTATCCCTCCTGCATAGTCAAGGCACCATCACTGAAAAAGCATTCCCTGGTGTACATGGGTTCCACCCCAAACCTTCCAAGACCCAGGACTTGGGTGGGACTGATGGACAGCCAGGAATGATTCATAAGTGGATATTTATTGAAATGTTTAACTAGGAAAAGGCACACCTTTGATGTGTGATGGTGTCGGGTGGCAGAGAGTGTGGATAACTACTGGACACTAATGAATGCCTTTTATGTTATTGTTCCGTGTGTTTGAGGGTGGGTGGGTGGAAAACACCTGACAGCAGAGAATCAATGTTGTGTTATGGTGCCATGTCTCTGAGTAGGTGGTGACCCACGTATACTAGGGAATGCTTTTTCTTAGATGGTGTCTGGTCTAGGAGAGTGGTGGTGGATCCCTTGGCACCAGGGAATTTTTTTTTATTGATTGTGCTGCATCTCGGTCCACCTTCCCCCCACTCAGATACATGTCACATTTACTCAACATTGATTCCCTGGTGTTGGGGGCTTCCCACCCACCTTGAAACATCCAGCACCATCAGGCAAAATGAATTCCCTGGTGTCCGCATGCTTAATCCCACCATCAGAGTCACAGAACCATCACAGAAAAATGATCCCAAATTCACAAGGGAATGTTTTTTCTGTGATGGTGCAATGTTTCAGATGGTGTGTTTTAACAAACAGTCACCAAGGAATGCATTTTGTGTAATGGTGACATGTATCAGATGGTTTGGCAGAAACCACCTACACCAGTCAATGCTGTTTTATAGATCATGAGGGGTATCGGAGGATGGTGGGCAGTCTACAGACACCAGGTAATGCTGATTGTTGGATGTTGATAGGTTTTGACATACCTGGCACATTCCCACAATCAGCACAGAGCACTCCCTTGTGTTGACACCTGAAATTAGAGGAAATTGGGGGGTCCATTGCACCACATGGAGTGCCTGTTTGGCCATTGGGCCTGATATGGGAGGCCTTTTGGGGGGTCATTGAACACCATGTAATGATTATCTGTTGGTGGCTCGTGTTATGGGGGAATTGGGCAATTATTTGACAATATGGAATGCCTTCTTTGTGGTGGTGGGGCATGATATGGAAGGACATGTGAAGGGTCATTTGACACTAGGGAATGTTTAACTTTTGGTGACAACTGATATGGGAGGTAATTGGGGGACCATCAGACAGCAGGGGATGTTGTTTTTGGTGATGGGGCTTGATATGGCAGGACTTGTGGGGGGGGGGGCATTGGACACCAGGAAAAGGCTTTCTTGAAAAGTTGGGCTCAAAATATGAACCGGTTCTCAAAGTGTTGGCCCCAGTGTTCTTTGTGCGTACAGACAGGGTAAGGGCATAATGCCAAAATGTATATTTGACTTATGCCATCCATAGGGGGAGAGATAGAAACATTGTTGGTATAACTTGAAGGTGCTAGAGCTAACGGTGCTTGAGGAATTGAGGGCTAAGATAAATATAGTCATAAAACAACAGGGTGAGGAGGGAAATGTCATACTGTTAAGCATAGAATATTATAAACAACAGTTGATTGATGCTGTTATATTCCCCTTTGGCACAAAACCCCACTATTTTTTATCAAGACAAGCTGGTACCCTTCCAGGACTTATGCACCATTGTTTAATCAAATGTAATCTGATACACCATTTGTATTTATCAACTCTCATTTTCTTCTCCTGCTACTGTTTTTCTTTTCATATTACTCTCAAATGGGAACAGTGAGAGGATCTCAGATGTAGACGTGTGTAGCCATTTGGGAACAAGTGACCACCAAACAGTGTGGTTCATGATAAACTCAGCTACAGATTCAAGCCATACAAAAGTGAGGGTACTGAACTTCAGGAGGGCTGACTTGGGCAAGATGGGAGAGTGCCTTAGAAAAGCACTAGCAAACAGGCTAGAAGGAGGGGTGGAGGAACAATGGGGAAACATCAAAACTGCCATCACAGAGGCAAAATGCCTTTGTGTGAACCAAATAAACTAATCAAAATGAAAGAAAAAGCCACTATGATTCTCAAAAGACGTGGCAGAGAAGGTCAGGGAGAAAAAGATAGCATTCAGGAAGTATAAGGAAACACAGAAGGAGCAGGACAGAGAGCTGTACCAGTTAAGGCAGAAGGAAGCAGGAGGGAAGTCAGAATAGCAAAGGCCCAAACTGAGAAAAAGATAGCCAAGTCGGTTAAGAAGGGAGATAAAACCTTAACGGGTACATCAGGGAGCTGAGAAAGACAAAGGAGGGATAGTGAGGCTGAATAGAATGGACGGTGGGTGGGCAGAGAGGGACAATGAAAAAGCAGGGATAGTGAACGAATATTTCTGCTCATTATTCACAAAAGAGGGGAAGGGGAAGTGCCTAATCCAATTGACAGAAGCTCTTTGTATAGGGGGGTCAATCCCAGTCATTTCACAGAAGAAAGGGTTCTGAAAGAACTCTTAAAACTGAAAGTGGACAAAGCAATGGGGCCTGATGAAATTCACCCCAGAATTCTAAAAGAATTAAGGGGAGAACTAGTGAAACCACTGACTACCCTTTTTAATAAATCATGGGAGGATGATGTGGTACCTGAGGACTGGAGGGAGGTGGATGTGATTCCCCTTCACAAAAGTGGGACCAAGACAGAGGCAGGAAACTACAGACCTGTCAGTTTGACCTCTGTGGTAGGGGAAAGTAATGGAATGACTTCTGAAGGAAAGAGTTGTTGAGTACCTATAGGCCAGTGGGGCACAGGACCCAAGGCAGCATGGGTTCACAGAAGAAGGTCATGTCAGACGAGTCTAATTGATTTCTTTGACTGGGTGAACAAAGTAGTACCAGGGAGGGGCTGTGGACATGGCCAACCTAGACTTCAGCAAGGCATTTGACATAGTTCCACACAAAAGATTAACAGTCAAATTAACCAGCTTGGCAGTGGGTCTCAGGGTGGTAGCCTGGGTAAAACATTGGCTGGACAACAGGACACAAAAGGTAATTGTAAATAGAGTCCACTCTGAAGGAAGAGGGGTTACTAGTGGGGTACTGCAGGGTTCAGCACAGGGTCCAGTCCTTTTTTAATGTCTCTATAAGTGACATTGCAGAGGGACTGGAAGGAAAAGTATGCCTCTTTGCAGATGACACAAAGACCTGCAACAGGGTTGATACACATGAAGGCATGGAAAGGATGAGAAGGGACTTGGCAAGGTTGGAGGAATGGTCAGAAGTATGACAGCTTGGATTCAATGCAAAGAAGTGCAAAATAATGCACCTGGGAAACAAAAACCCAGGGGAAGATTACACAATGGGGGGGTAGTAACAATGACAAAATTGGAAAGGGACCTGCGGGTAATCATATCAGATGACCTTAATGTTAGCAAGCAATGTAAGAAGGCAGTAGGGAGGGCTTGGGGGATACTGAAATGTATATAGAGAGGCATCACCAGCAGAAAACAGGAGGTTGTTATCCCTCTGTACAGACAGTTGATGAGATCCCATCTGGAGTACTGTGTCCAGTTCTGGAGACCCCCATCTCTGCAAGGCCCTAGACAGGATAGAGGCAATCCAGAAGAGGGCAACTAAAATGGTGCAGCGTCTGCAAGAGAAGCCATACGAGGAGAGACTAAAGGAGCTTAATATGATTACCCTGGAGGAAAGGAAGGAGAGGGGGGACATGATAGAAACTTTTAAGTACCTCAGTGGAATCAACAAAGTCCAAGAGGGTAGCATCTTTCAGAAAAAGAGATGTGCAAGAACAAGGGGACACAATCTGAAGATGGGGGTGGTCAAGGGCAATGTGAGGAAGTATTTTTTCACAGAGAGGGTGGTGGATGCATGGAACAGCCTTCCTGAGGAGGTTGTAAGGTCTAAAACTGTGGGAGAATTCAAGAATGCATGGGACAGACATAAAGCAATTTTTGTTGGGGGGGTAGGAAGAAATAGGCTGTTGGTTAACTAGGATCTGCAGCTTATCCATTAGGTAGGGAAATGGGCAGACTAGGTGGGCCAAGTGGTCCTTATCTGCTTTCAAAGTCTATGTTTCTATGTTTCTATTAACCTATTTTTGTCTCTCATTTGTATTCCTGCAAGGATGAGGACTTCTTCCCCATCAGATAAGTATTACTCTGCTATGAACATGCTATATATTATTAATTTGCTAAGAACTACGGATCCTTTGTAATTCCGTTCCTATGTTTTGTTTTACAGTTCTGATGGACGTTCTTAATTCAAGATTCATGGTTCTGACTCTGTGTTAACCTGGTAAGTAACTCCCCACATATTACTTGGTTGTGTCTAGCACAGTAGGGCTTATGTGGATTAGGTGAGACCATTAGACACTGATTCAGATCTTATTTTTTGTAGTGTCTATTATGGGAGGGTCTTTGTTAGACTACCGGTCATAAGGGAATTCATTATTTTTTATTTGTATTATCTGTTTATCTCCCCTGCCTCTCAATCAGCCTCTCTTTCAGGCCTTTGCCAAGGATCCTCCCCCAGGACCCTGTCGCCAACCCCCTGCCTCATATCACAGCCAGCCCGGGGTAACCCGATGTATCTCTTCATCAGGCGGGTTCTCTCCTTCTGGGGAGAAAGTGTCTTACGGCCATCCTTCTTGGTCCTGGGTGCTGCTGAGGTCAGGTCCCCATGCTCTCTTTTCCTTTCCTGGGCTCAATGGATGAGAGTTGGATGCTGTACTCAGAGGAACTACAAGGTGACCTTCAAACAAAGGTTGTTTGTCAATAGTAAGGTAGGGGAAATGGGTCAATTTTTAAACAATTTGGGGGGGTAGATGGGGAGGGGGAGACGGCAGTTCTTGGGACAGAATATATGGTGGACAGGTTTATTTCCAGAGTGTTTATAGGTAAACTTCACCTCTGTGGTTATTTATTACTGCTACTGATCACAATGTTTCTGATAAATAACTGAAATCAAGACAAAATTGGTTTAATTGCAAAGTAATGCAGCAGATGCCAACTATCAATATAGGGTTGGGGGAGCATGACAGGAATCTGATATCTAGTCAATTTCTTTTTCTTTTCTAGTTTTAATTCTGTGTTGTGTTTCCTTTTACTCCAGTTTTTTCACGACAGACCTGGTACAGAGGTGTCACAGTGGAGATACCGATCGGCTTCCTGAGGGTCAAGGAAGCAGATTCTTTGTGTCTCTGAAGGTTGGGGGAACACATGGACACCATTGAATGCATTTTGTGTAATGGTGCATTGTCTCGGAGGGTTGAGTGGAACCGGCTTACACTATGCAATGCAGTTTCTTTGTTGGTACTGGGTATCGTAGGGTGGTGGTCAGCCCCTGGACATCAGATAATGCTGTTTGTTTTACAATAATAGGTATTGCAACACCAAGTACCGCACCACAAACTGCATTTCCTGGTATCCACTGGCTTACCTGCTCCATCCACCAAGATCCAGTTCCATCTAACAAGCAGCATTGCATGGTGTTCTTCAGTTCCACCCAACCTGCAGTGACATGGCACCATAACAGAAAAAGCATTCCCTGGTGTACATGAGTTCCACCCCAACATTCAAAGACCTGGGACTTGGATGAGGAAGATGGACAGCTGGGAATGCTACATGTGTGGATATTTGAAATGTTTAACTAGGAAAAGGCACACATTTGAGGGGATAAGTCGGAGGAAGAGGTTGGTAGTAAACGCCAGGAGCATGGCATATACGATGGAGGAACTGATGGCCATCATTTAGCATAACAGGTTAGACATTATAGCAGTAATTGAGACTTGGTTGCTGGATCACCACACGTGGGAGATAACTATACCATGTTTCAGGCCATTTAGGAGAGACAGGAAGGACAGGAAGGGGGATGGGGTGTTGTCCAGACAACAAGAAATTACTTTATGTAGTTGGGAGGGCATGTGGATGCCATAGGAAACTAGGGTTTTGTTTTAATTTGTGCAGCGCCTTGTCTGGGAGGGAAAGAGATTGAGGGGATAAGGGGCTGCATAGGGAGGGGGTAGTGTTTGACCGTGAGGAGGTAGGGGTATTTTCTGTATTGCTACTGTATATTTTTCATAGTTACCTATTTTTTCTCTTTAACAGGTCTGTCAGGATGCTGTTTCTGTCCCCATCAGATAATGATATGCCATTATACAAGACGCTAGTGAGGCTTCACCAAGAGTACTGTGCGTAGTACTGAAGACTGCACCATTGTAAGGACATTGACTGGGAGCAATGTAAACTAGGACAGGGGGAGTGTGAAGCTATAGGGCATATAGGGAAAATTGTTGGTGGAACTTACTTAACTCACACTCCCCCCACAGATGGGGGCAGGAGGCACTGGACAACAGGGAATGCTTGTTGTGGGGTTGGACCAGGTTGCAGATAGCATGGAGAGGAAATTGCTGGGTGTTGCAGCACCTGGCACCATCCCACAAACTACATTCTCTGGTGTCTGTATTTGTACAGTCGCAGTAATCACAAATAAAGTGTATTCCTAGCCTCAGTGTGGCTGTGTGTGTACAGACGGGGAAAGAGCAGACTGGCAAAAATAATCCTTTGACTAGTGCAATACACTGGGTGGAGACAGAGAGAGAGAGAGAGAGAGAGAGAGAGAGAGAGTGCCAGGCACCAGAGAGATATTTTGCAGTTACATGAATCACAAAGTTTATTTTTGGACCAAATGTTGCTTTTCTTTGTACAGACTGGTGGACTGACAAAATAAATCATTGACTCCTGCCATTCAAAGGGGGGGGGAGGAGGGAGATAGAGAGAGAGAGAGAGAGAGAGACTCCATAGGGCACTATAAAGACATTTTCACAATAACAGAAATCACAAATAAAGTATTTTCCTGGCCTCTGTGTGACTGTGTATATAGGTCTTGCAGGTGTAGACTGGTAAAATACATCTTTGACTTGTGCCATTCACAGTGGAGTGAGAAATGGAGTCAAATGGGGACCAAAGAGACATTTGTACAGTCTCAGAAGTTCCAAAAGAAAAGTGTTGAAAGTATACTTTTTGAATGTTTTCCTCATTTAGAGAGAGATTTCTAATAAAATAGTTACTCCACAAACAGCTAAAGAATGCTGGTTCAAAATCAGAATACAACATTCCTTACATTCAGCAGTGCTAGAGGACAGAATGCTGACAGGAAGAATCCATGTGCCATGGTGATCAGGCTGTACATGACAGTATAACGTGGATTAATGTAAGGCTGTTGGAATCCTAACAGCGAAATCAGATTGCAGTATTTCTGAGACCCTGTTTATAATTACAGTCAAAGAGATATTTTTACAGTAGCAGTAATCACAAATAAAGTGTATTCCTGTCATCAGTGTTGCTGTGTTTGTACATAGGCAAGGAACAATCATATATTAGGAGGGTGAAATTGAGGTAGGTGCCAAAGGAAGGTGGAGGGGGCAGTTGCAAGTAGGGTGAAAGAAAGGCATGGAAAGTCATGTGTACAAACTGAGTTCTGAAAAAGGTTGAGAAAAGACAGTTGGCTATCAGTGCAAAAAATAATCTGTTTGTCATATTTGTAATATCTTTTTCTTATTACAGGTATGCTGGTACTTTGAGGTGGACAGCAAGGTGGTCTACAACAATATGTGTTTCACTGCACTCTGTCTGACAGGTAAGGAGAAAGTGTCAATTTAAAAGTGGTGGTTTTTCTTTTGTCAGCTTTGTTTTTGCAATCATGGGATAGACATAGGGGAATGCTGTTGCAATGCAACTGTTATGTAAGAACAACTTTCCGGTCACTGTACTAAGGTAATGCACTATGTGGGTAAGACCTGGTGACATCAGAATGCAGAAACACTCAACCAAGGGTGGTAAACATGCATCCTGATGTTATCCGATCACAACCACATAGTGTGTTTCATGATATATTACAGTCCTACTTGTCTATTCATGAGACGTGAGGCCCAGAATTGCATCCGCATATGCTGTTGCCATGCACTTTTTATGTAAGAACAACTTCCAGACACTGTACTAAGATAACACACCATGTGGATAAGACTGTGTGATATCAGGATGCATTAACACTCACCAGAGGGTGGTAAACATGCATCCTGATATTATTCGATCACAACCACATAGTGTATTTCATGATATATTAGTGTCCTACTTGTCTGTTCCTGTGAGGTGAAGCCCAGAATTGCATCCACATATGCTGTTGCCATGCACTTATTGTGTAAGAACAACTTTCCAGTCACTGTACTAAGGTAACACACTATGTGGGTAAGGCTGGGTGACATCAGGATGCATTAACACTCATCCAAGGGTGGTAAACATGCATCCTGATGTTTTCCGATCACAAACACATAGTGGTGACATCAGGATGCATTAACACTCACCAAAGGGTGGTAAACATTTTTCCATGTCAATTCGGTGAAACAATATTAGCGAGTGTAACTTCAGCGACATTATTACAGTGACGACAATGATAATGATTGGCAATGTCAGTGCACACATATTCAGCTACCCAGATACATCTGTAGTTGATAATTGTATGCCAATCTTTGCACCACCTTATTCCTTCGATATACAAAGCCCCCATGGATCAAAAGGGGCATCCCATGCTGCCTCCAAATGTTTTCCACCGACATCCTCTAACACCCTCACCATACACTGTACCCCTTTATATGGCATCCAAACCTGTGTCCCATTAAACACTTCATACCTTCCGTTTTCCAATATCATACGGGGGTTGCCCCTCTGCACCCCCTGAGAGTTGTGCCCCACCCCGTTTCTAAATAACATCCTCCGAGGTGCACCTGGACCTCAAGGAAGGGTAATAAACCATTATCTCTAAATAGGGTTTTCACTGTAATGCAACGATCTCTATTATTGCAGTCGTTATAATAGCATCGCTGAAATTGACTCGCTGTAATTGATTTGCCAAATTGACTTGCTACCAGTAATCATGTATCCAGATGTTAGCCGATCACAATCACATAGTGCATTCCATGATATATTACAGTCCTACTTGTCTGTTCATGTGAGGTGAGGCCCAGAATTGCAACTACATATGCTGTTGCCATGCACTTATTATGTAAGAACAACTTTTCGGTCACTGTACTAAGGTAACCGTTAACGGGTAAGACTGGGTGACATTTTTTAACTACATATACTGATTAATGTCTTATTTTATTGCGGGGCGTTTGATCAGGTCTGCATTTATTTCTGTACGTTATTTCTCCAGGACTCTGGTAGGATCCAACTGGCTTTCTCACACAGTTGGTTTCTTTGAATAAATGTTAACATTGTCACCATAGCATAACCCCCTTGCACTTGAATTAAATAGAACTCAATGCAAAGTGAGGCATTAAAGTGGAGCATAGGAGTGAGGGGGTACGTAGCATACAATGGTGTGTGAAAATCTTTTATCCCCATTGGTCCAAAAATGTCAAACGAGCATGGTATAATTAAGCAATAAGGCGCGACATGTTGTAGCTGAATTGGGATAATCCCACATCTTGTATGATGTGTAATGATGCTCATCAGTGTGTCTTAACCACACAAGAAGTGGGTAAATCACAAGATAACACACGTCATGGAGTGCCTTATTGTGATTATACAAGTGAGCCATCTTAAAAAAAGAAAAATTACATTGTGTTTAATAGGAAGTTAAGATCTTACTTCAAGAGGGCTCTTGAAGTCGGTACTAACCAATAGGACTAAGCCAGCAGGCATCAGGACCCAACAGAAAATCTTTTAACTAGCAATATCTGGTGGGGACCACCTCCGACGTCAGGTGATGGACATCAGCATATGTAAGTGTAAAAGGGCGGTCCCCCACCCACCCTCCAGTTCTTTCCCACCGTTGGCTCCAACTCAGTCGCCTCATGGAAGATCAGCGCTGCTAGCATCGCCTTTTGAATGAGTACTCCCATCTATTCTTCATACTCTAATAATTTTTTCTGTAATTTCTGTATCCAGCATCAGCTGTGCATTTCATTCCTGACGCCTTCCGAATTGCATAAAAATAAGTACAACTCCTGCTGTTCCCAACTCCTGCATAAGGACAGCCATTCTCTGTGCCTCTTTTAATTAGGCCCAAACCACTGTGTGGATGAGTGCAAGCATTGCCGCAAGTTCAACTCCACTACCTGCAAGATAAGGCAGCAGGCTCTGGAAGCCCATATCTTAAAAAAGAAAATGGCCTCCATGCAGAAGGAGTTGAAAAAACTCAGGCATGCATCAAACTCCCCTGAGGGACATCTCAAGAAGAAGAAGGACAAAGAGAAGCACAGGGGCAGGTCCTTCGCTTCATGTACTCTATGTATCATAAGCCTCAGGGCCAAAAAAGATCCTTTCAGAGACATTCTTGATGCCAGCAGAGACAAATGCATCCCTGTTGCCAACAAAAGTGAGGAGCTGCCACTGCTGTAAAAGATCCCCCAGCCAAAACCCGAGGTCTACAGGAGCCCAAGCTGCAGCTTTGCCCTCCACCTCCTGACTCATTGCCTCTCCCCCTCTGTCTGGGCCTCATGCCAGTGGAGCCGGTAGGAGGGAGATTCTCTCTCCACTTACCAAAGTGGGAGAGGATAACATCAGACTTCCTCCATCTTCTATGCATCCCCCGCACCACCTGCTCTTTGTTTGGGAAGAGATAGATGCCCTTCTCGTAAAGGCGGCCTTAGAACCTATTACCTCTCAGTTCCAAGGAACAGGTTACTATTCTAATTTCTTTCTCAGAGAATGGCCTTCTGTCCCACCCTCCCTCCCTTACCCTGACGACAGATGCAAACTTCCCACCTTCTGCTCGTTCCTCCAGGGTGAGACTTTTTTGGCAGGACGTGCTGACTCTGTCTTGGAGGGGCAGATTTGTTTACGCCATGGGTGGCCATGAGGATGAACCCCAAGTTTCTCCCTAAAGTGATGGGTGAATCCACACTCAATCAATTGATTGAGCGTCAGATATTTTTTCTGGAATACTCAAACCAAGGAGAGCTGACTTTTCCCTCCTCCCTGACTTCTCTGGGGTCAGTACTGCTTGGGACTCAGTCCTATTGGTTAGTATCTACTGCAGGAGCCCCCTCTCGAAGATCTACTGTTACGGTAAGTTCTTACAAAACTACTTTATTCTTCCCCAGCCATTGGTTGTGCATGAAGCATGCATGGTGATGTGACATGTTTTTACCAGTGAGGTTACATCATTTTCACACACCATATTAGAATACTATATTAATAGATAATTAGTATGTCAAAATAGATTATAATATGGCTATAAAAAATACAGTAATCTGATTGGCTGAGGGGCTCAGAACCCAGTGCGAATATCTCATGATGACAGCACAGGAAGAAGGTCCAGAAGCCTCTTCACAATAAAATCAACAGTACCAGCTATTCCTCACTGCCATCGCAAATGGAGGCAGTATAGCGCAGTGGTCTAAGGCTCAGAGCTGCAAATTTGGTGACATCCAGCAGACCAGACCTGGGTTTGAATCCCACAGCTTCCACTTGCATACTGTGTGACCCTGAGCAAGTCACTTAACCTCCTTGTGCTCCCAGGTCGCTCCTGTAAAAAAGCTTTCAGCTTAGTGTGCTATACCTGGTTAAAAAAACAACTAAATAAAGAAAAAAAAAAAACAACTAAATGTGGCTGTCACCTTTACTCACTGAAAACCATCAGTTATAATTTCTGATGTTTTTCTTATTTTAATTGATTAATCATTAAAACCTTTTTCGGATTTTTTATAGCTATATTATAATCACAATAATGCACTCCAGGGTATGCTTCATCCCTGAATAACATCACACCTAGGGTGGTGGAATCGCTCAGCCTGCAGCTTCATGGTTTGACCCACCCTAGGTATGACTTTATTCAGTGATCACACACAACTGTCATACCTTGTTGCTTAAGCGTGCACTGCTATCTGCTGTAAAATATGACAAAGTTTGCTCTGATTGTTCTGGCCAATTTATAATAATTGTTTATGAATATTACTATTGTAGTATGGGTGTCACAGTATCCCAGTTCTGCAGTAAATCATATTATAAAAAGTTTCTAAAAAAAAACTGCCATCTGATTTGCTGTTATTATTCCAACAGCCACACATTAATCCATGTTACACTGTCATGTACAGTCTGATAACCATGACATATGGATTCTTTTTGACAGCATTCCATATTCTGTTAGTTGGTATGATGTATTTTGAGCTTGATCTAGCATTCATAAACTGTTAGTGGAAGAATTATTGTACAAAAAATGTAACAGATGCAAACATTGTAGAATTATTTAATTAGATGTGATGATTAGTATACCAACAGAATTTCATGCTGTGACAGCCATACAACACTCCCACACACCATCAACCACATTGTCTTTTGGGTATTCTCTTTGCCAGTAGGTACACATCACTCAAATATTCTGAAAATGTTTCCGCATGTTCAACATTTTTGAGTTCAGAATGAGTCTTGCGTTGTTTTAAATTGCGTTTGGAGATCCAGTGCTCTTATCACTCTCTCCTGATCTCTCACTGCTGTTTCATTGGTTGAGGATTCATCATTAATTCTTGATCTGGAGTTTTTAATTCTACTACAGGTGTCTGTACATAACTTGACTTCACTATAAATGTGAGACATTTTGTATTCAATTTGCCCCTTGAGCATACTGATGTAAAATGGCTTGTCCTTGTCAAATGGTGATATTAAAGCATAGCAACACATGCTCCAGCTTATAAAATATTCATCTTAATTGGTAACTGGATGTGCATAACATCTGTTTCTTTATTGTAGATATAACACATTTGAAAACATATAGAAAAGGATTAATATAGTCTTCTGATAGAAGATAAGTATAGTTATTAGTTAGAAATAGTTATTGTTACATTTGTTCACATGGTTATATTTTGACATCCTCATTTATCTCAATTTATGTACTATCTCTTCGGGTCACTTCATTGAATTCTTTTTTTTTCACACATACCATGGCATCCTCAAGGAAACTATTTCATATTTCCACTGAACAGGGCCTGGATGAGGCATTTGCAAACATTGATGACAACGATTTGGAATGCAAATTCAATGACTGTGATGCCAACGATGGCAGTGATTTTGAGGATTTAGATGATGATGTGGGTGCAGATCAGTTTGAGGATGTTGATGAGGGTTCAGAGGAAGAAGCTGAAGCAAAAGCAGATGGACAAGAAGAGACAGAATTTGTTTGTTTTCTGGAAGCTGTCAGTGAAGCATTAAATGCAGGTTTGCATGCAAATGATTCTTCTGATAACTGAACAGATGTTGTCCCTGGTGATGATAACCAGACAGCGAATCTTCAGTTTACTGTGCATAATCCTGGTCCTAGGGAGATGCCCCCATGAAATTCTGGTCCAATGGCATATGTCATGTTGTTTCTAACAATGGAGCTTTTTGTGCAAGTTGTACGTGAAACAAATTCTTATGCTCATCAGCTGTTAGCAAGTTTGTCTTCATGTATCCAAAAACACCCACATTCAAGATTTAGAAGGTGGAAGGAAGAAGGAGTCATTGTCACAGATGTAAAGAAGTGGCTTGGGCTATTCCTAAACATGGGACTGATCCGAAAGACCAATTTGACACAGTATTGGAATCAAAATAATCTGCCCAGGCCACACCCTTTTTAGTCAAGTTATGCCATAGTGGCATTTCCAGCTAGTGACACAGATGCTTCATCTGAATGACCATAATTCAGTGAAGCAAAAGGGTGAGGAGGGTTTTGACCCATAGCATAAGATTAGACCCATACTGGATGCTCTTAATGCAAGCTTTAAAAAGTATTATGTGCCTCACAGAGTGATGTTGATTGATGAATCGATGTGTTGGGCTGAAAAACACAATAGTGTACATTCAGTATATGCCTCAGAAGCATCACTCAAGATTTGGCATAAAGAAATTTGAGCTCTGTGATAGCAGCAATGGCTATGTCATGCATGTTGGCTTGTACGCTGGCTGTAACTTTTAGACTTACTCAGATGATGGACTTGCATTTTCCCTTGTCAAAAAGGGGATACTACTTGATTACTGATAACTTTTATACTAGTGTTAAACTAGCAGAGGATCTTTTTAAGAATGAGACCCTCATAACGGGAACTGCAAAAGCAAACTCTAGAGGGTTACCCTCTGAAATTGCTAAGGCCAAACTCACTCCACCACAGTCTAAATACATGCAAAAGGTTGCAGTTCTAGCATACGCTTTTCATGAGAAAAAAAGTCAAAGAAAGCCCATCCTTCTTTTGCCAAGAGAAGGCAAAGCTGAGGATGTCCATACAACATTACTAGCTGGTAAACCCATAATGAAACCACATATTGTTCTTGACTATAACAAGGGCATGGGTGGAGTTGATGTGAGTGACCACAAGGTGTATCAGTATGCTGCTGAATGTGCTACCCATCAGTACTGGTGCAAGGTATGGGGAAACCTTGTTGATATTGAACTGATGAATGCATATGAGCTATACAGAATCCACACGGATACAATTGCGCTAGTTAGCAGACATGCTTTCGCTGTGACCGTTGTTGAGGGCCTGTGTTTAGTTCATGATGAGAGCAGTCCTGTTCCACATAATCTACTGCCAATTCTCACAGCTGATTCAGATGCACATGGATAACAGCTGTTACCAGGCAGAAAAGGACATGACTGCATTGTCTGTTCTGATCGAAGTAAGCCAGGTGGATGGGAGAGATCTCGGCACTGTTCTCCTGGCTGTGGAGATGGGATCCATGAAAAATGCTACCCTCAACTAGAGCAATATAAATGTGTAATGGGACATAACAATGACATAGAGGAAGAATAATCAGCCATTTCAGATTACGTCCATACATGACTCTGCATAGTGGACAATCTGCGGCAGCATGGTCTCGTTTGTCCATAGAGACAAGGCAGGCCTGGAGTTGATACAGATATATAATATACACCCATCTATGTGGATAGCAAAGCAGACCTGCTTCATTCATATTTATTCAGTATGTAAACATCAGTTGGTGATATCGGTACTGTCTGAGTTCACATTTCAACACTGCCACGGTGTAGGCCTCTCAACACAGAAATAACCTGCTGTGGATATGGATGTCATTCTACTCCATTCACAAAGGTTTTTCTACAGTTGCATATTTGGCTATGCCATCGACATGGTGTGACTGTTTGAGCCAGTACTGTTATGTCACACACACAAAACTCCAGACTGTGCGCCCACTGCAGCTTAGATATTATTATGTTTATTTAAGGTGGCCGCATTGGTCTCTGCATGGCAGACAATTTGTGGCAGCATGGTCTTTTACATGCAAGTCATTGTGGTACTTGTGCATGTCATTACCACAACTGGTATGGTGTTGCTTGTCCATATAGACAAGGTGGGCCTGGAGTTGATATAGCTATATATACACATCTATGTGACTAGCAAAGCAGACCTGCTTCTTTCACATTTATTCGGTATGTAAACATCAGTTGGTGATATCTGTACTGCATGAGCTCACAATTCAACACTGCCATGATGTAGGCCTCACAACACAGAAATAACCTGCTGTAGATAGGGATGCCGTTCTACTCCATTATATATATATCTCAACTCCAGGACCACCTGTATGTAATGTGTGTATATATATATATATATATATATATATATATATATTTATATATACACATATATTGACAAATATATATATATATATATATATATATATATATATATATATATTTATATATACACATATCTGTGTTAATAGCAAAGCAGACCTGCTTCATTCACATTTATTCGTTATGCAAACATCAGTTGGTGATATCGGTACTGTCTGAGTTCACATTTCAACACTGCCACGGTGCAGGCCTCACAACACAGAAATAACCTGCTGTGGATAGGGATGTCATTCTACTCCATTCACAAAGGTTTTTCTACAGTTGCATATTTAGCTATGCCATCGACATGGTTTGACTGTTTGAGCCAGTACTGTTATGTCACACATACAAAACTCCAGACTGTGTGTGCCCACTGCAGCTTAGATCATATTAAGTTGATTTAAGGTGGCCGCATTGGTCTCTGCATGGCAGACAATTTGTGGCAGCATGGTCTTTTACATGCAAGTCATTGTGGTAATTTGTACATTACTACAACTGGTATTGTGTTGCTTTGTCCATATAGACAAGGTGGGCCTGGAGTTGATATAGCTATATATACACATCTATGTGACTAGCAAAGCAGACCTGCTTCTTTCACATTTATTCAGTATGTAAACATCAGTTGGTGATATCTGTACTGTATGAGCTCACAGTTCAACACTGCCATGATGTAGGCCTCACAACACAGAAATAACCTGCTGTGGATAGGGATGCCGTTCTACTCCATTATATATATATCTCAACTCCAGGACCACCCTGTATGTAAATGTATGTGTGTGTGTGTATATATATATATATATATAATTTATATATACACATATATATTGACAAATATATATATATATATATGTGTATATATATATGTATATATATATATATATACACACACACATATCTGTGTTAATAGCAAAGCAGACCTGCTTCATTCACATTTATTCGTTATGCAAACATCAGTTGGTGATATCGGTACTGTCTGAGTTCCCAGTTCAACACTGCCACGGTGTAGGCCTCACAACAGAGAAGTAACCTGCTGTGGATAGGGATGTTGTTCTACTCCATTCACAAAGGTTTTTCTACAGTTGTATATTTGGCTAAGTCATCAAAATGGTATGACTATGTGAGTCAGTACTGTTATGTCACACACACACACACAACTCCAGACTGTGTGTACCCACTGCAGCTCAGATCGTATTGGTCATTTCATGGCAGACAATCTGTGGCAGCGTGGTCTTATACACGCTAGCCATTGTGTCACTTAAATGGTGCATCTCCATTCATGTGTATGTACAGTAACATCCACATTCCTGTATTATATGAGTCCTCATCATGACTGCCGATGATCTCCATCACAACTAAACATTACTGCTCCACATAACTGTTAGAGCATGTATGCTGTTGATTGAATAGTTATGTTTTATGTTTACTTACAAATGTATTAACATTTTTGTTACTGTTTATTACTAACAGCTGCACCATGAACACTAGCCTGACAATCTGTGTATAACACAGAAAATCAGGTGTACAAATGCCCAGTTCTGACCTTGAAGAACTGTAACATGTTTGCCAACACAACCTACAAGATGCTATCTCTCAAGCTGATTATGTGTCATTTTCAGTGATGGGACTCTAACGCATAGACCATTTTGTAGGGGATTCATCACCACATTGAGATGTTCATGTTTCACCATATGTGATTGGAATTTGCTACTCATATCGGTAATCTCATAACAGTTAGTCCACAATAATATGCATATGACAATTTGCAATTCATCATAGTGAATGACGCAATGTCTTCTGGGTCTGTATATGTGCTTCCTCTTAATCATATCACATGAATAAACGACAAGAGGATCACTGAATGGGCAGTCACATTCAGAAAATAAAATTTCCGTAACCTGAAAGGCTGGATGCAGAGGATAGTGAAATTATACCACTTTACTCAACAGGCATGTTGGAGCCACCTACTGTACATATATCCAGAAAATATTCATTCTGGTTGACAATATTGAGACATTTTTCAGTATATCAATTGTTATTGTATAATTGAAAAAACGTGCATGCAAACTTAATTCTTCATGTATTGGGCATTTTTGTGGGAAGAAAGAATGGCTAAAAGGGGTGCTGAGGAGGCTGTTTATCTGTGCATGTTAAGTACAAGCATCTTCTGTAACATTTGTGTACGTAGAGATAGTAAAATTATTCTTTTGATTGAATGGTGTTTTATGTATAACTGCATCTCTATTCGGAATAGATGTAGATTATATGTTGTATAGATATAAATACAGATTGGTCAGGATTTTCATTTTCAGGAGTGGTGACATGAGAATTACAGTACATGGTCAGGACAGAAACATATTTCTTTCACAGGTTGTCGCTGAGAAGCATCAAGGTAGATACAGGGAAAGATAGTTGTTTCTCCATCCTGAGGGAGTGCAGCACCTTGCAACCTGCTAGTGGCTTTTCAAATGGTTGTGGCAGTCTAATGTGACCTGTTTCAAAGTTGATGCCAGTTCTTCAATGCCATTCATTGTCTCTGGGTTACTCGGCACTTCTCCTGAAAACTTCATCTCCTTGCACGATCTTTCCTTTCTTTACAGCACTTGAGATTTTTTGTATTCGTATTAATTACCACTGATCTTGTTGTGTTCATCTAATGATAAAAAGAACTGTTCTTCTAAAGCAGGCATGTCTCCAAATTGTCAGAGTCTCTGTGACCAGCAGATGTCCATAAAGGACCATCATGAGCATTGTTTAAACTGCCTGGGTCCACAACATGACATAGTGGTGCAACACGTTTCTCCATGGAATGAAGTGATTGTTACAATGCTGCGTGGTTCAATTTACAATATGATCGTACAGTGAATGTGAAACAGCAAACAACTGTTTGCAAAGCAGCCACAAATCACTGTTTTAGTATAGGGAGATAATTGAATTTTTCTTCACAGGTTCACGGCTACAGAGTTTTATAACAACATGGAGTATCAATTGCACTGTTGTGTCAGGATAGATCGGGTAAGTTTTTCTTTTGCAGGAATGGTGATTAGAGAAGTACAGTGCAGGGACAGAGTAGACAGTGTTTTTCTTTTACAGGTTATCAGTGATCAAAAAGTTAGATATAGGGAATTATAGATTGAGGGAGCATGCCCGATGAATCAGAGTTCTCCTTTCTTCCATGCGTGAGACGTTCTTATTCTGTGAAGAGCATTTTACTTGCAGATGACCTGGAAATGGGCAGGTTCGGGGAATTTTTTCAAAATACATATATATTATGGATTGCTCTTGATCAATAATATGTTAATATGTCCCCTGTCACCAGTCTTTGCTGAAAATGAGTGTTTTCATTTTCTCTCAGCTTGAGCCAGAACAGCTCAGCTTCACTTCACTGTTCTCGCTCAGTGGAAGGTGTGTGAAACCACTCATCCAGTAACCCGAGTCAGCCATCTGCTATGTTGTTCATAATTTGATTGCTGAATCGAGGTGTACTTGACAGAAAGATTTATAAATGGTGTAAATCTTTGCTGATATGTCATACTTTACCATGTTTTAGTAAAGGGAGAGTATAGGGTTTTTCTTCATAGGTTTACAGTTTCATATTTGGATAACAAGTAGGTGTGTCTACAATGCAGTTGGTTAGGGAAAGATAGGACCTGATTTTTAAAATAATACCTTCATAAATCCATTTCTACGTATGAGGATCTGTAACTCACTGGGTCATACTCCTGTACCATCTTGTTGACTTACTGATTAATAACATATTCTAATTTTGTTACATGTTATATTGGCTGAAATAATAATAAATTAATAACTGCAGTTTTGACATTTTGTCATATGACAAGTTATATGTTGATATACAGTTGTGTCCCCCAAGATCAAACCCAATTCTGCAGCATTGTGCAGCATTCTGCACAATGACACAGAAGACCTAGTGAAGAAAGCAATGTAATTTCAGTGACAAATAGTTCCTTTTGTGACTCTGGAAATATGACACTGTCAGGATGAAGTGAAGGCCAACGTTTCCTGCATAACATAAGGGACTAATTGAAACTGAAATTACATTGCATTATTCAGTATGTATTCTGCAGCATACTGTAGAGTGAGTTTTGTCCTGGGGATGCCACTATATTTGTTTCTGACATCATGTAGATAGTATAACTTTTCAGCTTTGAGCTGCAACCCATTTAACAGAAATAACGCTAATTAAAATGCAGTTGGGTGCTACCTGACCTCATGTGCTGATTAACTACACCATTAGTATAACCCACTGAGAGTAACACATTGGTAATATGATAAGGATCAGCTCAATTTATTAAATAATTTTCAAATGTTCTTGTTTAGCTTTGTCTACAGATGTAACAATGCGCAGATCATTTCTGGTTGTTATACCATCGATGTGGCATACCATCAATGGGTTAACAACATAGTGATGTCACATCAATGGCAAAACAGCCCTTAAAAAGATTTTGACCGATAACAACGTTTGACCATACATTATAGTGTTGCATTACCACATTGAATTGTGAATAAAGTCAGTGGCCATGGTAATGGTTGTTCCAGGCAATGGGCAGCAAATGGCAGAAGTAATTGAATGTAGTCTAAGTTAGTGAACATAGCAGAACTTTGAGTTTTAAAGTAACTGTAGGACATTTATAATGGGGACATGGAGTTGTAATGGTCGTGGGTGAGAGGGTCAGCTGAGCTGTGGCTATGACTTCAGGATCCAGTGTCCAAAATGTGTGGGGAGGGCATAAGTTGGCTGATGCCAGGAAAGGTCACCCAGTGGAATCATACCTCTGGTGGGTGGCAGGGAGGAGGGATGTTCAAGGGAAAATAGTCAAGTTTAGCTGTGGCTGTGACCTCATGATCCAGCACTCGAGTTCTGTGTCTCTGTGTTGGTGGTGGGGGGAAGCACATACCAGTTTTCTCTATTTTTTTAACCAATCTCCTGAGTCTGACTTTTTTAGATGGGGTCAGTGTGTTTTTTTGCATGTCACCAATTATTTTAACATAGCAATGGGTCTCAGTATGGAATGCAGTGTAAAGCAATGTGAAAGAACAAGAGCACCAGTCAGTCCAAAGTGATCACTTCATCACTGCTACTACTACCATTACTATCGGGGGGGGGGGAACAGAGCTATGGTTATATAAGAAATAATTATTCTTAGGTGCATTAGGTAATAAAATAAATGATCTCCTTGGAATGACAACATGACTGCGTGTGTGAGAGCAGGGACTTGTCTGTCACAGTTGCTACCAGTATGTGATGACATGAACGTGATGTATGGACTGCACTTCCTACCCACCCCCAGGATGACAATGATGTGAACAAAAGGCAGGCAAGTCCAAGATTTCTACTTTTAAGCAGTTCAGTGAGTATGAATATTGAAAACTGATGTGCCGCTCCACTGCTGAACCACAGGTGCTGCTGTCAGTGTCATCTTCTTCAAGATCAGCATCACATATGTAGCCAATGTTTGGCATATTAACCTTCAAGAACATTAGTTTCTCCACATTGTCTGGTATTAATCTTTTTCATTTATAAGTCACAACATCCTCAGCAGAGCTTAATAAACACTCGGAACAGACACTGGAGGGTGAACATCAAATATACTTACAAGCCAGGGCTGCCAGCTTTGGCCAGCATGATTGTTTCTCTTGCCAGTAAACTAAAGGGTCATCCTTAATAGGAATGTTGGGCTTAGACAGAGATGTATCTACCATGCTTACTACTGAGCATGCATTTTCTCCTTGTGGGATTTCAGTATCCTGCAACTGGCCCCAAATGTCATCCTCCTCATTGTCTGCTTCTGTACTGTTTTTTTTGGAGCAGTCTTTTGAATTTGAGGTGGTGTCATTGTAATACTGCTTGCCAAACCTCCTTATGAAACCTCATCTACTGCATCAATCAATCAATGCCTGTAGTTCAACTCCTCCATATTGTCAGAAACCACATCAGGAAGGTGTCTGTTCTGGAAAGGTGGATCTAGCAATGTTGCAAAGAGATACTCCTTACTCTGTGTCATAGCTGATAATCTCTCATCATTGCTAAGTCTGGTAAGTATGTTATTGACTAGAGATTGTTTCATATCTACAGTACATTGCTCCTCATTTTCTCCAACCTTTTTCTGAGAAGTTGAATGAGTGGAACAACTTGGCTAAGGGTTGCCTTTTCTGCACTGATCTCTTTTGTAGCACTCGTGAATGGTTTCAGAATGTGACACACCTGTTCCAGCAGAGACCATTGAGTAGAATGGAGTACAATGCTCTCCCCACTATCACTGTATATGACATACTCAACAATAGCTACCTTTTGTTCAAAGATGTTTTCAATCATAAAGAAAGTTGAATTCCACCTTTTTTTTATTTATTTTGTTAACTCGGTTAACATATGAGCCAATGCCTTTTTCATATGTGACCCATGACTGTGATACAGTCACAAGATGTTAGATCAGATAAACAAGATAACTTTTACATTCACCTAATACAAACAGTACAAATTTATAACTTAATAGACATACAGCAATAGTATTGTCATTTAAAAATAGCAGTGACATTGCAAACTATTCACAAAATGATGCTTCAATTTCTTTTTAAATGAATTATGGCTAGTCAATGTTCTAAATTCATTTGTAAGATTATTCCAATGTTTAGGGGCTTGGATTGATAAAGCTTGGGCATCCATTTTAGTTTTAGTTATTTTCATGTTTAAACAAGGAGTAGAATTTGATCTCAAATTTCAATGAATTTCCCTAAAAGATATCAATGGATATAAAGGGGAAAAAATAATTTTGTCTAAGTGAATTATCCATTACACAACAAAGAGAATAAATGTAATTTAGGTTTGGTGGCAAAAGCTTGGAAACTTGATACACTGTACAATGATGAGTACTATAACGTAACTTATAGACAAATCTTCAGATACTGTGAAATGTTGTTGTGAGATTATTTAACACATGCATGGACAGAGTTCTAAACAAAAATGAATTATAATTCAGTTGTGAAAGTAAGATACTTTGAGCTATATATTTCCTAGATTGTAAAGTTAACACATTCTGAAGTCTAAATAATACCCCTAATTTTTGATTTACTGATTTAGTAAAATTCACTATATAATTTGAAAAAAAGATAAATCTGAGTCCCAATTCAATCCCAAATACCTAAAACATTGCACTTGCTCCAAAGAAATCCCATTTTTACCAAAAATTTCAATTCCCCCAATATATCCAACTTGTGTTTAGAAGCAAACACCATGCTCTTTAATTTTTGAAGTATTCAATGATAGAGTCAATTCAACAAGCAACTTTCTAAATTCTGAAAATCACTAGTTAAATCTTGAGCCAACATATCTAAAGAACTTGAATTTTTGTACAAAATTATATCATCTGCATTTAAAATTGTTTTAGTCCTAAACAATTTACTCGGTATAATATCCACAAAGATGGAAAACAAAAGGGGTCCCAAGATTGATCCTTGGGGTACTCCGTTTTGCAAAAATCTACTCAATGACACTGATCCCTCATAAAGAACTTTCAGTTCCCTACCTGATAAATAACTCTGCACCCATTCTAATGCCAATCAAGACAATCCGTTGTCAGCTATGCTCCCGAGCAGCAGGCAATGGTCAACAAGGTCAAATGCCTTGAACAGGTCCCCGAAAACAGCACCAGTGAGCTCACCACTCTCCATAGCCTCACTGATGTGGTTCATGAACCCAGCCAAGGCAGTGCCTGTGCTATGAAATTTCCTAAAACCATGCTGCTTGGGAGCCAAAGCCCACTCTGTTGCAGATAATTTCTGATTTGTACATCAATCATTTTTTCCAAGATTTTACCTAGGGGATGAAGAAGAGAAATAGGGCAATAGTTCCACAAATCCTTAAGATCTCCCCCCTTATAACACCTGTACCTAAAGACAAATTAAATAATTTTGTCATGGGCGTATAAATATATGAAGCTATTAACTTCTAAAACCTTGGTTGAATATCATCAATTCAAAATTTTGTAGAGGAATTAGCTTCAACATTTTCAGAACCTGATTAGATTTTATTTCTGTGAAATGAAATTTTGAACTATTCTGAGAATCTATGATTTTATTCTTTAGATCCTGATCTTCCATATCTACACTATATTTGCTCACATCCAAAGATTTTTGTAAAAATGCTGTACTTATCTCTTGTGGATCATTTATAATAACTCCATCAACAAGGAACTCAATAGATTGTTCATTGATTGGTGGAGACACTAAGGATTTAATTGAGGACCAACATTTTCTTGGATTTGACAAACTTGAATCTTGTTGTTTTGTATAAGATGCCGATTTACGTAACCTTAATTTTATCTTATATTCATTTCTAAGTTTCTGGTACTTTTGAAAATCACTTGTATTTTTACTCAAATAAATTTTTTTCCATGCTGGACCCCTTTTTCTCATCAATTTAAACATCTCTTAGGTAATCCATTTATTCACTGTTCCCCTTACTCTCCTTGTTAATATTGGACAGTATTTATTCTGCAGCACCACAATTTGTGTTGTAAAATAATCAACTGCTGACTCTATACAAGGTATTACATCCAGATATGTCCAATCAACTACACTTAAATCAGCCAATAAACCATTGTCTAAGTCTTCAGAATTCTTTCTGTAAGTAATCAAGAGAGGGGAAGGATTGATTCTCTTTGATTTCCAGGTGCAATATATTACCTGATGGTCACTGATAACGTCTGGTAAAACTCTAATCTTTTTTATTTTAGTTTGGTTATTTGTCAAAATCCAATCCAAGATTGTATGTTTATTTGTCTTTAAATTCATTTGTGTAAAAGTTTGAATCAACTGACACAATCCTGCATTTGTTAACAGAGATTCAATATTAGAAGCATCACTAGAATCCCAATGAATATTAAAATCACCCAAGACTAAAACGTCAACACTAAATTGGTAATTAGAAACAAACAGTAAAAAATCATCAAGACCTTAAAGTGCAAACTTTGATGGATTGTAAACAGTGCAATACATGAGCTTATAATTTTTCCCTTGTTTTATCTCAATCAATAACTATTCACAATCAGAAGGGGAATCAACATTAAACTCCAATTTAGACACAGTTACTATATCCTGAAGAAGCTGGAGATGAGGAAGACCTATGTCCTTCTGGATATCAGCATGGATGTCACAGGCTTTTACGGAATGGTTGAAGTGGCCACATACTTTGCACATTGTACCTACAGTGGTCGATACTTGACAGTCATTATCAATGAAGCTTCAAAAGATTATAATAAGATAATGGGCAAAACAGCGTATATGTACATTGCCATCGTGAAGTGCTTTTTTAATATTTCAACCATTATTAGCAACAAAAAAAAAACCTCTCAAACCCTGTGAATTGACCCTAGCAGTAAGTAGTCTTTCCAGTTCTTGCTGAATGTCCTGTGCTTGTGTGTGTCTTGAAAGTAACATACATGGAACCCCACTATTTTCTGAAACATGACAGTTTTTTTGAGCTCTGAGAGATAGTAGTGTTATTAGTAGTACTGGTTGAAGTGGTAGAAGACAGACTCGTAGTACATGAGGATGATGATGAGTTGCCCACAAAACTGACCCAGTGTGCAGTAAGAGAAAGATAGGCAATGGTCTGTCTGCTGGTTCACATATCAGTAGTGAAGTGAATTACCTTATCCTCAGCCTCTCAGAAAGCATGCCTTACTTGAACTACTAAGCTGTCATAAATCCTGGGCATGGTGGTTACTGAGAAGTATTTTCTACTTTGCATTAAATATCATGGCTCAAAGTATTCCATAAGCCTTCTGAAACCCATAACTTCCATAAAAGAGTATGGCTGCAAATCAAATACAATAATTTCTGCTATTTTATGATTTATTGCCAGTGCTATGGAATGGTTTCATGAATATTTAGGCTTTCTTTCAAAAACTTCTTTTAACTTCAATTGCCTCTTATCAGGGTGATTAAAGTTACATTTGGCTAGGGGTGTTATACGACCATATGCCATGCCTGGTTAAACAGAGGACCTTACAGAATTATCGTGACTGTGACCGTAAGGTGAAAACAGATTTTTGGATCTTGCCTGTTGCTTGTCTCCCAATGTTTCAATGGAATGTTCCTGTTTACCAAGAGCCCTGCTAGATTTCCAGCCACAAATGTTAGACTGTTTTTTTGAACCATATACAATGATAGGGTGAATTCAGGAAAAATGTTTCATCATTGTTGTGACTCCAAGATGCCCTTTATTGTTTCCCTTACTAACACATCTGTTGCAATGCACACATATAACTTTGCAAGCATTCTCAGGGTTTATGTAAAAATGATTCCAAATAGTAGAGGTGGAATGTCTATGTCTAGTAAAGACCTCAGTAGGACTAGGATTTGAGTGGCTGGGTTTATGTGGGGAAGACATACCAGCGGAGGATTCAGGTTCATCAAGTGAGGCAATCATAGAATCCTCTGCAGCTGCATTGCCATCATCATCATCATCATCCTCATCATCACTACTGTCAGACTTTGATTCACTTTGTGTGGCTTGTGCCTTTGACTTTTCTTTTTCCCTTTTGAAACTCTACTACTGTCATTGTTTTTATCCACATTGTCACTGTCAGAACTAGAATAAGATATAGCTAAACTTAAAATGACAAGCTGCTCACCATTAGTCTCACTATTACCATTGTCATCACCATCATCATCAGACTCAGTAGAGCTAACATTTGCAGTCACAGACTGAGTTATTCAATATGCATGTGTTGTAAATTGAGCAACTCCACTGCGAGCTGTACCTGTAAGTGCTTTAACTTTATGTACAACTGGAATACTCTTTGTTTTTGCACTATTTTTCTCACACGATCTGCTATTGCCACTGTCTTATGACACTTTGTTGACTGTACTACTGAGCTCTTCTGTCTGACATAGACAGTCCACCAACCATTGCTGGGTGTTCACTATTTTGAGAGTTAGCCTGCACATGGATAGCAGTAGAATGTACTGTAGTTCAGCCCCTTCAACACACTGTAGTGCTTCTTCTTCTTGTACTTCACATTTTGGGCCACATCTTTCTGGGCTCTTGAAAAACTTTTTTTTACATTGATTACTTCATTTGCCACCAGCTTTTGCTTTACTATTTTCTGGAGAATTCATAATGCCAGTCTGTTGTTAGTTCAGGGTAAAAAAGTGGTTATTATTTTTTTTTTATTTATTACATGTGATGTGATGGAATACCCTGGCCACTGAGCCAAAAATTATACCCCACTGAAAGAGCACAGGGAGGAATATGACAGATGACTGACTTCTTGGGGAGGATCACACAGACAGTATGCAAGAAGTGGTACTGGTGCCCTAATGACTGGCTGGCAGATTTTATTACACACACACACACAAAGAATTTATTCCACACACCACCCATGCTGTGGCCTTACTGCCAGCACTGCTGCTACCCATGCAGATTCATGGACCCTGCCTTGTCTAATCCTCTCTGACATAGTACTTTTGCCTTTAAAGGATTTTATTTGTTTTATTTATTCCTCATGATATGATGGAATACCCTGCCCACTGAGCCAAAGCTTATACCTCATTGAGCGAGCACTGATTGGAGGATGACAGATGACTGACCTTTTGTGGGGGGTCACACAGACAGTAGGCAAAAAGTGACACTTCTGCACTCATGACTGGCTGGCTGATTTTAGTACGTACGCGCACATACACACACAGAATATATTTCACACACTATCTATGCTAAGGGCAATGCTGCAGGCACTGCTGCTACCCACACAGATTAAGGGATCCCATCTGACCTAATCGTCTTTGATACATTACTTATTCCCTTCAAGGAGTTTATCTGTTTTCTTTATCCCACATGATGTGATGGAATTTCCAGACCACTAAGCCAAAGCTCAAACTCCACTGAGTGAGCACACAGGAAGTATGATGACAGTTGACTGGCTTATTGTTGGGTGGGTCACAGAAGATGCTTGAAATGACACTGGTGCACTGATGACTGGCTGGCACATTTTAATGCACACACACACACACTTTATTTTACACACACCTATCCTATGGAATATGTTGATATCCACACAGATTCAGGGACCTTGCCTGGCCTAACCCTCTCCGACAAAGTACTTTTTTTCCTTCAAGCACTTTATTTTTATTTTACTTCTCCCACATGATGTGACAGAATGCACTGCCACTGAGCCAGAGTTTATACCCACTGAGTTAGCACTGGGAGGAAAATGACAGATGACTGATTTCTTTGGGGGGGGTCACGCAGACAGTATGCAAGAAGTGGCATTTGTGCAACGATGACTGGTTGGCAGATTTTATTTCACACACACAAATTTATTTCAGACACCACCTATGCTAAGGGCAATACTACAGGCACTGCAGCTACCCACACAGATTCAATGACCCTGCCTGGGCTAACTATCTGACACAGTACTTTTTCCTTTCAACTATTTTTTTTGTATTTATTCCATGTGATGTGATGGAAAGCCCTTCTCACTGAGCCAAAGCTTATACCCCACTGAGGGAGCACAGGGAGGAAGATGACAGATGACTGACTTATTTGAGGGTGTCACACTGACAGTATGCAGGAAGTGGCACTGCTGCACTGTTGACTGGCTGGTAGATTTTATTATACACACACTCACAAAATGTATTTTAACACACACCTACGCTAAGAGTGATTCTGCTCTCCACACAGATTCAGTGACCCTGCCTGGCCAGCCCTCTCTGACACAGTAGTTTTTCCCATCAAGGATTTTTCTTTTATTCATTCTATGTGATGTCATGGAATTCCCTGCCCACTGAGTGAGAGTTTATACTCCACTGAGCTAGCACAGGGAGGAAGACGACAGATGACTGACTTCTTGTGGGGGGGGGGGTGTCACAAACTGTATATAAGAAGTGGAACTGGTGCACTGATGACTGGCTGGCAGATTTTATTACACACACACACACACACACACACACACACACACACATATGCAAACACACACACACACACAAAGAATTTATGTCACACACAACTTTGCTAAGGCCTTGCTGCAGGAACTGCTGCTACCCACACAGATTCAGTGACCCTGCCTGGACTAACTCTATTTTACACAGTACTTTTTCCCTTCAAGGATTTCTTTTTATTTATTCTATATGATATGATGGAATGTCCTGCCCACTGAGCCAAAGGTTATACCCACTGAGTGAGCAAAGGGAGGAAGATGACAGACGTCTGACTTCTTTGGGGGGTCACACAGACAGTATGCAAGAAGTGGCACTGGTGCACTGACAGCTGGCTGGCAGATTTTATTATACACACACACACACACACACACACAAATACATTTATTTCACACACCACCTTCAATAAGGGCAATGCTGCAGGCACTGCTGCTAACCACACAGATTTAGGAATCCTGCCTGGACCAACTCTATTTGACACAGTACTTTTTCATTTCAAGATTTTTTTATTTCTTCCACGTGATGTGATGGAATGCCCTTCCCATTGATTAAAAGCTTATACCCCACTGATAGAGCACAGGGAGGATGATGACAGATGACTGACTTCGTGGGGGGAGACATGACACAGTATGCAAGAAGTGGCATTGCTGCACTGACCACTGGCTGGCAGATTTTATTACACACACACACACACACCCCTACATTAAGGGCAGTGCTGCAGGCACTACTGCTATCCGCACAGATTTAGGGACCCTGCCTGGCCTAACCTTCTCTGACACAGTAATATTTCCCTTCAAGCATTTTTTTTCAAATTTATTTCACCTGATGTAATGGAATGCACTGCCCACTGAGCCTAACCTTATTCCCACTGAGCGAGCGAAGGAAGGAAAATGACTGATGACTAACATATTGGGGGAGCTGCACAGGCAGTATGCAAGAAGTGGCACTGGTGCACTGGTGACTGGCTGGCTGATTTTATTATACACACACACACAAAATGTATTTCACAAACCACCTACACCAAGGTTATGCTGCAACCCACAAAGATACAGGGACCATTATTGGTGTAACCCTTTCTGACACAGTTCTTTATCCTTTCAAGGATTTCATTTTTTTTATTTATTCCACATGATGTGACAGAATGCCCTGCCCACTGAGCCAAAGCTTATACCCCACTGAGTGAGCACAGATAGTAAGATGACAGACGACTGACTTCTAGGGGAGGATCACACAGACAGTATGCAAGAAGTGGCACTGGTGCCCTAACAACTGGCTTGCAGATTTTAGACACACACATACAAAGAATTTATTTCACACACCACCTATGCTGTGGCCTTGCTGCCTGCACTTTTGCTGCCCATACAGATTCATGGACCCTGCCTTGTCTAATCCTCTCTGACATAGTACTTTTGCCCTTAAAGGATTTTATTGTTTTTATTTATTCCTCATGATGTGACGGAATACCCTGCCCACTGAGCCGAAGCTTATACCTCACTGAGTGAGCACTGATTGGAAGATGACAGATGACTGACCTCTTGTGGGGGGGGTCACACAGACAGTAGGCAAGAAGTGGCACTTCTGCACTCATTACTGGCTAGCCGATTTTAGTACATACATACACACACACAGATACAGAATATATTTCACACACCATCTATGCTAAGGGCAATGCTGCAGGCACTGCCATGACCCTCACAAATTCAGGGACCCTGTCTGGCTTAATCCTCTCTAACACAGTATTTTCTCCCTTTAAGGATTTTTTTTTATTTATTCCACGTGATGTGACAGAATGCCCTGCCCACTGAGCCAAAGCTTATACCCAACTGAGCAAGCACAGTGTGGAATATGATAGATGACTGACTTCTTGGGGTGGGAGTCACACAGACAGTATGCAAGATGTGGCACTGGCACATTGATGACTGGCAGA
Source organism: Neoceratodus forsteri (assembly GCA_016271365.2). NCBI lineage: Eukaryota > Metazoa > Chordata > Ceratodontiformes > Ceratodontidae > Neoceratodus > Neoceratodus forsteri. Next base: position 86,712,234 of record CM057453.1, read on the forward strand.
ATTTATTATACACACTCACACACACACACACATGCACACACACAGAATTTATTTCACATACCACCTATGCTAAGGGTGATGATGCAGGCACTGCTGCTACCCACACAGATTCAGGGACCCCACCTGACCTAACCCTCTCTGATACACTACTTATTCCCTTTAAGGATTTTCTATTTTATTTATTCCACATGATGTGATGGAATGTCTGGACCATTGAGCCAAAGCTCAAACTCCACTGAGCGAGCACACAGGAAGTATGATGAAAGTTTACTGGCTTCTTGTTGGATGGGTCACAGAATATGCACAAAGTGGCACTGGTGCACTGATGACTGGCTGGCAGATTTTATTACACAAACACACACACCAACAAACACTCACACACAGATTGTATAAAAAATAAAATAAAAAAACAGAAATCCCCACTGAGGTGACAGAGCACAGGCAGGAGAACTGATAAAGTTGACTTGCTGGGGGCCAATTGGGCAAACAGTAAGAAGGCTAACTGTGGGTGGTGTGGTATTGGGTGGCACACTGGCACATTTCAATTTCTCCCCTCTGCTAGACTGCTACCTGAAAAAAAAACTGGCAGTCTGGCTCTGGCATTTAATAGTGAGCTCTCTCTTTAATCTCTTGTTCTCTTCTTTCTTGTCTGCATACAAGTTCTCACAAGTTGCCTCCAGTCTCCAAGTTCCACTTCCCCTCCCTGAGTCTCCTTTTCCAACTACTCATGCTAATCCTCAACTCCTACACCCAGTCCTTGGCCCAGTTCCCTCCCAAGTTCCTGACTCCCAGTCCTCTACTCCCCACTCCCAACTTCCCCAAGTTTAAAATTCTAATTCACTTCTTTTAGTTTTATAAAAAAAATTAAATTCTTCTTTTTTTTTTCAGAGTCTACTTCTCTTGCCCAAGGGGTGAAATGAATACAAGCAGCACAAGTAAAGAAACAGAATCCCAATCCACACAGAGCAGCCTACAGATGCTGCTGCTCCTTCTCCATGCTGATTCTTCTTCATAGCTCTAAGGTGGACCACATGGATTGCTGGAGTAGCAACCCAATCAGGTGCCACCTTAGAGAGACAGGTCAGCCATCCAATGAGAAACTAGAGACTTGCCTTTGGTCCCTCCTATGGGTTCCTCCTGCTCTGGTGCTTCTCAGGTTGTATTTTCCCCCAATACAGCAACTGTCCAAACTGATCTGAACAGTCCAAAGTGTTCTGAAGCCATTCGTTTCTGAATGCTTCGGTATGCTCAGATCGGTTTGTGTTTTGGACAAACCAGTTCGCCCATCCATATTTTGAACCTACAGACATTCTCTTTCTATTGGTGGCCAACTGGCAATATTCATGACTGTGGTGGTAACATATCCAACATTGAGTGTTGAATATGAAAGGGGCTTCTCTGTCATGAACATGAATTCAACATAGAAAATAGAAACTGACTATGACAGCAGATAAGAACCACTTGGCCCACCTAGTCTACCGATTTCCTTACCTATTTGATATGCTGCAGATCCTAGTTAACTAGCAGCCTACTTCTTCCTACCCCCCAGTCAGAACTGCCTTATGTCTGTCCCATGCATTCTTGAATTTCTCCACTGTTTTTGACTCCATGACCACCTCAGTAAGGCCATTCTATGCATCCACCACCTTCTCTGTGAAATAAATACTTCCTCACATTTCCCCTAAACCATCCCCCTCTATCTTCAAATTGTGCCCCCTTGTTCTTGCACATCTCTTTTTCTGAAAGATGTTATGCTATTGGACTTTGTTGATTCCATTGAGGTACTTGAAATATGCTATCATGTCCCCCTCTCCCTCATTACCTCGAAGATGTACATATTAAGCTCCTTTAGTCTTGCTTTGTATGGCTTCTGGTGCAAACCCTGCACCATTTTAGTTGACCTCCTCTGGACTGCCTCCATCTTGTCTACTGGATTAAACTGAATGGCCCACTCTTGTCCGAGTTTGATCCCACATAATTTGTGAAGTCCTGGCTTACAAGGGGCAATAGACTGTCAACTTCATGTGTGACCCCTTCCCCCGAAAAACAGAAGAGAATCATAACTTCTGGAACCTTTTCAAACCATACCTTTGGAAGAGAAATAATGACATTCTGCCATTTACTTTAGTTTTGTTTTTAGTTACATAAAATCCTTCAGGCAAGTACCTGTTTTCAAAGGTTTCAGAGTCAGTATATGCAGAGCTGTTATAGATATAGATATAGATACTGTATATGTGTATATATATATATATATATATATATATATATATATATATATATATATATATATACATATAGATATAGATATAGATATAGATAGATAGATAGATAGATAGATAGATAGATAGATAGATAGATAGATATCTGTGCACAGATTTGGATTAGGTTACACATGTTTAGGCAAATCAAGTGCAGTATGCAAGAATTCATTGTCAAGAAAACAACATGTTCATAGGAAGCATTTATTTATTCCAGAAGCAGTAAATGTGGCCAGCAGCTGCATTTTAAATGATGAAGCTCAGCTGTGTAATTTATATGCTCTATGGCTGTGCTGCTGTATAGTACATTTTACTCAATTTGTAACTGCATTTTCTTTATTTTATCTTGGTATAATTTATCATGTCAAAAGCTGCTGACCACCAACCTCCAGCCATGGCTCTTCCTTGCCCCACATCTATACCGTATACTCTTCCCTCCATCCACCCTCACCAAGTTGCAGTATTGTTCCTTCTCTGTACATGTATTGCTTCCGTACATTTTCAGATTTATTTAACTTCATGCACCTTATTGCAGTATATTTCTCTGCACCAGGTATTTGCTTTTTGTAGAATTGTTATTGGTTTGTATTTATTGCACCTTGTTAGATTGTACTGTTCTCCTCCACCTCCCTTCCCCTTAAATAAATAAGTAAATAAATGAATAACTAAGTATGCATTGCTGCTTTTCTTTCTTTTTAACTTCATACCTTCTTCTTTCCCTCTTCTGGGTTGCACCTAGAAATTAATTTTGGCTCAGTGTGCCTTTCCCAGTTATCAGCAGTTTACAAGTAAATAACATGCTATGCTGTATAGTACATTTTACTCAATTGTGCATACCTCTCTGCCTTTGGGGTCATTGCAGACCACAGAGCAGCTCCTCACATGCCCACCAGTACACTTCGGGTATTGACATCAGCAGCCAGAACCCCAATGGAGACCTTGCTCTGCTATTGTTTAGGACATTTCAAACTTGTCACCTTTTTTACTTTTAACTCTGCTCCACCAGCTTCATTTCTGCTGCTGTATTTCAGTTTGAATGTTTAAAATTTTCACTGCTTTGCCTGCTGATTGCTCTATTATTATAAAGTTAGTTTAATTTTGAGTTTAATTTTGACTTTCCTGATGCCGCTGTGCAGCATCTCCCCACCAACCCCCCACCACTCCCACCCATTGCTGTGTTTCCCTTTATAGGTTCAGAGCCTGTCATATTCTATCTCCCTAAATTCCCATTTGCTTCTTATACTAAGATGTCGATAGGTGGCCCTGCACTTCCCATCGACTTATTTCCTGCTGAATTCTGACACGGGTTGAAAGTATTTAGGTAACAGTTATCTGAGCTCCCATTCAGAAGCCTTTTCTAGAGGTTTTCATGTACTTTCAGCCATATTGCACTTGTCTAATAACCAAACACTGGAATTTATGCACTAATCAGCATGCTGAATTTTACAGATCAAATGCACACATATTTCATAAAAAGGTTGAATTCACTTGAATTCATGTCCCTGTGTCATATTAGTGTTTCCTGAACATATCATGCAGTTCGATTTTGTGGTTTTCTTTAAATCAGCATCTGTTAATGTGTTCTGCAGTAACTGAAAACAGTGAAGAAACAGTGAAGATATTTCTGTCCCAGTTAGTGAGCAATGACATCATACTTGCCTAGCTGGCTGCTTCAGCAATTAAATCCCTGACTGACTGAATAAGCTGTTGCAGTTCCTAGTTAGAGCAGTCTGTAGAGCTAATTGTTTTCACTCAGAGTTTGTTACTACCCCATCTGGCTTGTGTTTAGAGAGATATGCTTAAAATCATTCTTTCTGTTCTCATAAAAATTTAATCATTTGGGGTTCAGTGGTGAGCTGAAGGGGTATGAATGAAAGTCTGTGAGAAATTACCTTCTCTGTATCACAGATGTAAGTTCTCTGTCATCAAAACTCTGCCTTCTGTTCTGGCTATATAACACAGGGTTGTTTAATGGATATAAAATCAAACTGTAATCTGTTAATTCATAGAAACAGCACGTCTTTGATGTAGCCTCAATAAATAGGTTCATATGAGAACAATTTTGTTTTTAAGTCAGATTGATAACATGGCTGCCACACTCTGCTATTTCATGAACATGTACTGTATGAACTCATAAAATTCAATTCTTTGTGGTGTTCTATGTGAAAATACATCATGTTCTGTATGTGTATAACTAGAAACACTATATTTATTTATTATGCATATCGGAATTACAACCCTTTGAGCCAAGAACTCGTTTCCAAAGGCTCCACATCAGTTCCAGTGGATTCAACACATAGACAGCAACACAAATGCAATATGATAGACAGAAGGTTACAGAAGTTTTTTGTTATATACCAAACAGCAAATAGCAAACAGTATTCATATATTCGCAGGTTTCAGAACAAAAACATAGAATCCCAAGCCATCCAGTGCCCAGAAAAGTTACAGTTTACAATAGCAGTACAGAGGTTTATACAGTGTGAAAGCTAGGCTCCAAGGACAAATACAGTAAATTCAGAATTGCATCCTGAGATAAAGTGATTGTCATCAAGAGTCTAGGAAAGGGGCGGGAGGAGTGGGGCACCTATGGGCTAGGACCACACTTGTGGAGTGCATTCACAGCTGTGGGTGAAGAAAATGAGGCTCTTGAGAGCTGCCTTAAAAGGACCTATTTTAGTGAGTGAGGAGATCGAAGAGGGGAGGGCTTTGAACCAGTGTGGTGCCCTGTAACAAAAGGATCTCTAGGCAAGTGATGTCCACACCCTCAGGACTCTGACAGTGGCCTTAGTGGAGCCACATGTAGAAGCAGAGGGAGAAGCAGGGTGGAGGGAGGCAGAGGGGGGAGAGACCTAGAAGTATTTTTTTAACCAGGAGGCAGATTTGATATTGTAACCACTCTTCTAGATTCAGTATGTTGGCCAGTGAGTATAGAGTGCATACATGAGTCCATTTGTCTGCACCAGTGAGGAGCCTACAGGCCTTATTTAGGGATAGTTGAATTCTCCTGAGGGTGTTGGCATCAGCAGCAGCATAGACAGGGAGACTGTAGTCTACAAGAGACATGACAGAGGAGGAGACAGCCAATCTGAGGGCATCTGGTGGGAGGCAGTCCTTATGACGGTAGAGAAGGCCTATGCACATGTTAATTGCTGAGGTAAGCAGGTTGATATGTGAGTGAAAGGAGAGGACAGAGTCAAAGGTAATGCCCAGGTATTTGTAGCTGCTAACTTGTTCAAGTTGGTGGAGTGAGCTGGATAGTATATGGAAGGGTGAGTTTTTTGCCTTATTTTTATGATGGGCAAACAACATGGCTTTTGATTTTTTAATGTTAATGACCAGCCTGCTGTCATTGAACCAGTTTCCAATTTGACTGAAAGAGTGCTGGAGGGAGGCCTGAAGAGAGGAGGGGTCAGGGTGGGAGGAGAGGAGAAAAGCATCATCTGCATTTAACAGGACCTTGCTGGAGCAGGAGTTGGGTAGGGCATTTACATAGACACTAAAAAGAAGAGGGCCCAGGATGGAGCCCTGTGGGACCCCAGAGTGGACGGGGTAGGTGTTGGAGAGGGTGATGTTTATTTTGATACACTGGGACCTTTAAGAGAGATAGCTAGAGAACTAGTCCAGTGGGCCTTGTGAAGAGCCTAGTTGAAGGAGAGTGTCCAGTAGGAGTGGGTGACAGACCATATCAAAGGCCTTGGAGAAGTCAATGTAGACAGTCCCTGCAAGGTGGCCTTTGTCAAGGGTTTTATGAAGGAAGTTTGAGAACTCCATGAGAGCAGTGGTCGTACTATGTCCTAGACTGAAGCCATGCTGCTCTCTGCATAGGAGATTGTGGGAGGCAAGATGTTCAGATAATTGGTCTGCCACTATTTTTTCCAGGGCTTTAGAGAGAGGAGGAGGAGGAAGAATAGAGATCGGCCGATAGTTTCCAGGACAGGAGGTGTCACCACTTTTGAAGATGTGGGTGATTACAGCCTTTTTCCAAGCTAAAGGGAACTGGACCAGGCAGAGGGAGCAGTTGAGTAAATCAGTTGGGAGTTACGTAATGCATCAAGGACCTGCCATAGGATCCTAGTATCCAGGGGGTCAGAGGAAAGGCTGGAAACACTGAGGGCTTTTGTTAGATAGTGCCAAGAGTTTTGTGGTGAGATGGTCCTCAGGTAGAAAGGTGGGTGAGGGAGGGGCTGTGGCTGAGGGGGAGGTAGAGTCGAAGAAGTTACTAGGGAGAACTGTGCTGAGATCTGAGAAGGTGCTGTTTAGGCAGTCTGCAATACTAGCGGGGTCAATGATAGCAGTTCCATTAAAGTTGAGTAGAGACGAGGTGGGGAGTGAGACCTCCCACTTAGCTCCTTTATGTTGTCCCAGAAGTTCCAGGTAGAACCTCAGGAGGAGGCTAGTGTGGATCTGTAGTACTCTGCTTTAGCCTAACAAGTGGCCCACGTACATCTGTTGTGCTCAGCATTGTAGGACTGCCTGTCCCCAGGCTTGCCTGAGGAACTGGCTCTATGCCAGAGATTGTCTCTGTGATGGAGCTGTTTGAGCAGTGATGTTGTGATCCATAGTGCACTATGTTGCTTAGTCCAGGTTTTGATCAGCAGGGTAAAGATGTCGCAGGCCTTACTGAAGGAGTGGGTAAAGTAGTCGAGTGTTTCATCAATACTAGGGGCCTGGTTGATTGGTGACCAGTCCCACTGGGTGAGGTACTGCTTAAGTCTAGTGAGGTTACCTGATCAGATAAGTCAGTGGGAGACCATGCTGGGCACAGGTTTTGGTAGATGGCAGGACCACATGAAAGTTACTGGTGAGTGATCACTCAGGGAGTTTAGATGGACAACGATGTCCACAATTCTGTGCGGGCAGTTGACAAGGATGATGTCCAGTAACATGTAAGAGCCGCTGGATGGGTTCCGATGGGTAGGCTGGGTTACCCACTATGTTAGGTCCAGGGCTGCAAAAGCATCCTTGGCAAGGGCAGATGAACTGGCAAGCCAGTTGGTGTTGAGGTCACCCACTAGTATCAGCTCGCCCTTATGCAGGAGGCTGGACAGATACTCAATTAGGGATTGAATTGCTTGGGTTTGTTTCCATGGGGGAATGTAGGCTATTGAGATAGTCAGAGGAGCCCTGGAGGGGTCTGGGGTGAGTCTAAGTGAGATGGCTTGGGTACCATGGTCGAGCTTGGGAACTGGTAGAGCATGGCCCATTAAACAGTCATGCATATAGATGGTGCAGCTGCCCCCACATTTACCAACTCTATCTTCCCTAAAAATGGAGTAACCAGGGAGTGCTACCGCAGAGTCCGGGGTAGATTTAGACAACCAGGTTTCCATAATTGCCAGAATGTCAGGCTGATGTTATGCCATCCAGCACTGGAGAGCAGCATTTGTTTTAAGAGGCTACAGATGTTCATAGAGGCTATGCATAGTCCCGATGTAGGGAGGGTCTGAGTTTGGCAGGGAGAAGATGGGCCAGGGTTTGAAAGAATGTTGCCGGATAGGAGTAGGAGCAGGAAGACAAATTTGAGGAGAGAGAACATACATTGTTTGTGTGAGCCATAGTGGTAGTAAGCTGAGCTAACAGGAGGAGAGCATGGGATGGGCAGAGCACGTATGGTGGGGATAGCATGGTAAAGCATTGGCAATGGTGTGTTGTGGGAGACCAGATGTAAATGGAGCTGGGCAGGATGGGGTGGGGGGAGGGTGATGGTGGTGGACAGCGTGGGTGGTGGGAGAGTGCATAGAGGGGTAGGGAGAACCTCAGTGGGTGGGAGGGTGGATAGAGGGGTGGGGAAAACCTCAGTAGTATTAGCAGTTGATGTTGGTGATGGACAAAATGGGGAATAAAGACTGCTAGGACCAGTAGAGGGACTGATAGAGTTGGTCTTAGGAAGAGGCCCATGGTTGTCAGTGTTTGTTGTGAGGTCATAAGGAATAAAGTTGGCAGAGAGCCACACAGATACTCCCCTACTAGTAAATAGGTCAGTCAGAGAAGAGCAGGAGTGGAGCCACAGAGTATTTAATTAAGGAAGGGAGTGGGGGATGGGACGGTGGGTGAAAATAATCAAGCAGGCAGGAGCTTAAACAAGAAGCTCCCTGATTTAAATTACAGTGCTGCTTGAAAAAGGTGCCAAGTTTTAAAAAATCAAGTCTGGTCTGCAGTCTGATGCTCTGAGTCCCGTACCTTCCATTATGGCAGTTTTCAGCAGCTTGCAGCAAGGGGCTGGGGAGGGCTGTGAAACATCAATCCCTCAGACCCTGGAATGCAAAAGAAACAACAGGGTCAGCATTAAAGTAAGAGGAAAAACACACTAGAGGCAGGTATCTGCAAGGGGAGGGATTTAGAGAATTGGGAGCTAGCACTGGGGGAGGGAGAGGGACAAACCAGGCTGGGCTGTTATAACTACAGTTCAGGCTACAAAGCCAGGAGGAATCCAAAACAAAATAAATCAGAAATTCTGTGCAATACTACAAACAGGGTCATACAGGAGATTTTAAAATCTATATTACTGACTTTAAAATCTATATTACTGAAAAATCAAGCAGGCAGGAGTTTAAACAAGAAGCTCCATGATTTAAATTACAGCGCTGCTTGAAAAAGGTGCCAAGTTTTAAAAAATAAAGTCTGATCTGCTGTCTGATGCTCTGAGTCCCGTACCTACCGTTATGGCAGTTTTCGGTGGCTTGCAGCGAGGGGCTGGGGAGGGCTGTGAAAGATCAAGCCCTCAGACCCTTCCATTATGGCAGTTTTTGGTGACTTGCAGCGAGAGGCTGGGGAGGGCTGTGAAACATCAAGCCCCCAGACCCTTCCATTATGGCAGTTTTCGGCGGCTTGCAGCAAGGGGCTGGGGGGGGGGTTGTGAAACATCAAGCCTTCAGACCCTTCTGTTATGGCAGTTTTCAGCAGCTTGCAGCGAGTGGCTGGGGAGAGCTGTGAAACATCAAGCCCTCAGACCTTTATGTTATGGCAGTTTTTGATGGCTTGCAGTGAGGGGCTGGGGAGGGCTGTGAAACATCAAGTCCTCAGACCCTGGAATGCAAAAGACATATGTGGCATCCTGATGCCCCTGTCTCCTGCCTCTTAGTTGAAGCTGCTGCACCCCGCTTCCCCAGTCCCCCACCCACAGAGTCAGGGCCAATGCACACTGTTGCCCCCTTTTTCTGTCTCCATAGACAGGGCTGCTGTGCTCTGTGAAGCCATAGCATCCCAAGGCCTCTGCCTTCATAGTTTGGGATGCTGCACCATGCTGCACCAGGCCAGCAAAGGTGGGGCTTTTGTTGCACCCTGCTACCCACTTCCATTGCCCCAAATGGGCAGGGCTGCTGCACCACATGCACCCTGTCACACAGTCAGGGCTGATGTATCCTGATTCCCAACTGTGTACTGCACCACAGTCAAGGCTTCTGCACCATGCTGTCCTCTGTCCCCTGACACCATTGTGCCCCACTGCACCATAGAGCCTCTTGCCCCCACAGTTACAGTTGTTGCACCATGCTGCTCCCTGCCACTAGAGTCAGATCCTTTGGCACACTGCCCAAAAATTACCCAATAGAAAATGCAAAAAAATACTTTCATCTTGTATTATAGGGTGGGGGAAGAGGATAACAGGGTGCAGCAGCCTAAACTGTTTGTGTAGGAGGCAGCAGGGTGCAGCACCCCTGGTTGTGTGGAGAAGACAGTGGGCAGTGAGTTGCTGCAGCCTCATAGGAGGGCAGGAGATGGTGCTTTTGGGACAGGGGAAAGGGGGATGGGGGAAGCAGAGAGCTGCTGCTTCAACTGTTGGACAGGAGACAGGGGCATCAGGGTGCCATATACTATTTCTAGTTATACACATACATGATGTATTTTCAAACAGAAACACTCAAATAACTGAATGTTATGAGTTCATACAGTACATGTTCTTGAAATAGCAGAGTGTGGCAGACACAGGTTTGTCAGTCTGACATGAAAACATCATTGTTATCACATGAGCATATTTATTGAGGCTACATCAAAGACACACTGCTTCTATGAATTAATGGGATGTAGATTTAATTTATATCCATTAAATAATCCTGTGTTATATAGTCAGAATTGAATGCATAGTTTTGATGACAGAGAACTGACATCTGGAATACAGGCAAGGTAATTTCTCAGACATTGATTCATGCCACTTCAGTTCAGCATTGAACCCCAAATGATCAACTGTTTATGAGAACAGAATGATTTTAAGCTAACCTCTCTAAACACAAACCAGATGGGTTAGTAACAAACTGAGGGAACACAACTAGCTCTACAGATTGCTCTAACTAGGATTTGCAATAACCTATTTAGTCAATCAGGGGCTTAATTGCTGAAGCAGTAGGCTGGAGAAGTATGATGTCATTGCTCACTGAGAGGGACAGAAACATCTTCACTGTTTCTTCACTGTTTTCTGTTACATTATAGGTCTCATAGGTAAATACAAGGCCAAGAAGACCGAAGTCCATTGTGGCCTGCCATATTAATAACCCGTAATACCTTGTGTAATCAAATAGTCATCTAGTGTTAGCTTAAATTCTGACATATTCACACTTGCTACCACCTCTATTGACACACTATTCCATATCCTGGTTACCCTTTTACTAAACCAATGTTTCCTGCCATTTGTAAAATAAGTACTGATCTTGATTTGAAGTGGATGTGCCCGAGTATCATATAACTGGGTCCTTAACTCAAGGCCTAATTTTGGCCATAAGTCATCATCCAAAAGTGCCCTATATACCATGCACATATCTCCACGGAGCCTAAGGAACTCCAGTGATTAAAGACCTAGTTCCTGCAATCTCTGCTGGTAGCATAGCCCATCTAGGCCTACCACCTGCCTAGTTGCCCTTTTTTGTACTTGCTCAAGAGATTTTATAGCTAATTTACCCCCTGATGGCCAGAATTGGGCATAGTACTCCAGATGTGGGTGGACCAATGCCTTGTACAGTGGCATCACTACTAATCTATCCTTACTTTTAATGTGCTTATTTATACAATGCAAGAGTCCACTAGCTTTTCTAATAACTAGGTTACAGTGAGTCCTGAAACTAAGATCGCTGATAATATAGATACCCAGATCCTTTTCCTCTGTTGTCCCTTGTAACTCCACTCCATTTAAGTTATATTTATAATGGCTATTATTTTTTCCCAAATGCATAACCCTACATTTATCAGTATTGAAAGTAGAATTGTTTCTTTTTGCCCAATGTTCAAGTTCCTTTAAGGCCGATTGTAAAGTATCCACATCCTCCTTAGAATTTATCTTAAAACCGATCCTAGTATCATCTGCAAACTTAGACAACCATACTGGTGTTAAAGTTTGCATAGATGATATATACAAATTGAATAGACAAGGGCCCAACCCCAAGCCCTGCGGGATCCCACTAGTCACCTGAGTCCATCCTGACAGGGACCCCCTCGCTGAGACTCTCTGTTTCCGATCTGTTAACCAGTTTTCAATCCAGAGGGAAATATTTGCATGTATACCATGCATAATTAAGGCCTTGATTAGAAGGCCATGCGGAACCTTGTCAAATGCTTTTGAATAATCCAAAAAGACAATATCCATGACATTAACAGATGCCGATTTAAAGAAAACCACAAAAGCAAGCAGCATGATAGTTTCAAGAAACACTAATCATGACAGGGATTTGAATTCAAGGGAATCCATGCTTTTTATGAAATATGTGCATTTGATCTTTAATTACCCACATATTTCAGAAACTTGCCACTACCTCAGCAATGTTTCACTCAACACAGACTCTCTTTTAATTTCAGCAGTTTGGGTTTGTCAGAACTGTTGTTTAAGCCTTGTTGTGTATATCCTGATTTTGACAGTCCTATTCTGGTGCATTTCAATTAAGCTATATAGATCTGCTAGATGCCTAAACCTGAGGACATATTCACTCAATTTTCAAGTTGGTTCCCTAATGACCCCTATATTTCAGCTTGTCTTAGTTCTCAACCTGTCTATTACAGATTATCTTTCTTTTCCTCACTCTCTCTATCCTAAAACTCTCTACCTCTTCCAGTCATGCAGGCCACTGGTTATCTTGTAGCCCTACTATACATTATCATGTTCATTCTTTCAGATTGACTGGTACCATTAGGAATCACCTACTGTATACTCCTGCTAGTCTTGCATCTCTGCCTCCAATATTGGAATATCCCACACCTTTACCTAACCTCCTGCCTATTCCTTTTCTCTCAAAGAAAGAAACCTTTTGCCTGGGATCATCTTATGCCCTCAACCTCACACAGCTGATTCTCAGCAGCACACTCACTAAACTAATACCTTTATTCCTTCTTCTTATTCTGGACATTGATGTTGAGCTGAACCCTGGACACACTAGTCCACTGTTTGTCCTCTCCACTCCATCAGTCTGCATCCATCCATCCATAAAGTGCCTGAAGATTGCCCACGTAAATTCCCAGAGTCTGCACCCAAAAATGCCTGAGGTAAAGGACTGTGTTACATTTCATAACCCTGACACGTTAGGGATTACTGAGTCATGGCTTAAACCTAGTATCCTATTGCATGAAGTAGCTTTGCATGGCTACGCCTGCTTTAAATGGGACAGGTCAGGTAAAAAAGGGGTGGTATTCTCATTTATGTTAGATCCAGCATTGCGCCTTCTGAAGTTGCTCATCCCTCAACTGTTCCTCCCTTTGCAGAATGAATCTTCCTTACCTTAACCCTGGGTAATGTTAAACGACTAATCGTAGGATGAATCTACCTTCCCCCAAAGGATGCTAATAATGTCCTCTCCTCCCTTATAGATTCCCTTTCTGACCTCCCTGGCCATGATCTCATACTCTGTGAAGATTTCAACCTTGAATGGTTGAACCAAAATAAAAATAAAGCTCATTCGATATTAGCTGACTCCAACCTTACCAAACATTTCTCTGAACCTATTAGAGTGAATACCAAGTCAGGTAACCTCTCCCTATTGGACTGGGTAGTTTCCAAATGCCCTCTTAGGGTACAGACTGCTAGAGTACTTTCTGATTGTATTAGCGATCACTATACATCTTTCTGCTTGTGGAGTAACAAGTGCATGAACCCTTCCCCCAAAATTACAGAATCAAGAAATATGTCACTCTTTGACTTTTCAGCTTTGCTGTCATCTGTCTCTACTGCCAATTGGAGCCATATTAAATTTATTCTAGATGTCATTCAGGCATTAGACTACTTTATTAATACACTGAATGCTATAATTAATTGACATGCTCCCCTCATAAAAAGGAGGTCCGAAGGTTTAAAAGCACCTTGGCTAAGCAAGGGCCTGAGGTATCTTGTGTTTCTTCGAGGTTCAGCATGGAAAAACTTTAAGAAGAGTGGCAACCCCCTCCAATTGGCAGACATTCATGCAACTTCAAAACTCATGTAAAAGTAAGCTCTGCAGCGCCAAGCACACATATTATCGTTCCTTGCAAACCAAATATCGCCTAAGGTGTTCTGGAAGCAAGTCAACACATTAATTAAAGGTAACTCCCCAGTTTCCCCAACACCCTACAAGCTGGAGGTGCTACTTTATCTGAATCCCAATCTATTGTGGATGGTTTAAACTGCTTCTTTAGTGACCTCACTAACTATACCTTGCACTTTGCCCCCCTTCATATTTTGACCCCTCCTCCCTCCCACACAGGCAACTTCCTTCTCACCAAGAGTTTCAACTCAAACTAGTTACCTTTAAAGAAGTGTTGAAGCTACTACTAAAGTTAAAGGAAGATAGTTCCCCAGGTTTCGACTCCATAGAACCTTGTTTTCTAAAACTAGGCATTTCAGTCCTTGCTGTTCCCATTCGTGAACTGATGAGCAAGTCTCTGATCACTGTGAGCCTGCCAGCTAAATGGAAAGCAGCAATAGTCATTCCACCTCACAAGGGTGGCATATATGCAGCTGAAAACTTCAGACCCATATCAATCCTCTGCCCCCTAGTGAAGATACAAGAATGTCTAATTGTCAACCAACTTCAATCTTACCTGTAATGTCGTCACCTCCTAACTGATTCTCAGCATGGTTTCAAAAAGAATTATAGCACACTCACAGCCCTTACAAAGGTATCCACAGATATCCTTGGCTCACTTGACAAAGGACTTTATACCGGGGCCATATTTGTAGATCTAAGGCCTTCGATTTGGTAAACCATAATCTTCTATTGCACAAACTATACTCTCTGGGCATGGACTGACAACCACTGTCTTGGTTCCATAATTACATATTTGACCACTCCCAAGGAGTACAATGGTCAGGGGCTCTCTCTTCATTTAAAACTATAACTCACCGCATGCCCCAGGGATCAATCCTGGGGCCTCTTTTGTTTTCTCTATTTATAAACAATTTATCCCTGCACTGTGGCAGATCCTTGGTCCATCTTTATGCTGATGACGCTGTTTTATACTGGTCTTCTTGTGATATCCAATGGCTTAATCATAACTTGGAAACTGACTTCCATACACTTGAGAAATGGTTCTTTAAGAATCACTTAGTCCTTAACATCAAAAAAACCCAAATCAATGCTTTTTTTGCAACCCCTCCATGAAAGTGGCTCCCCATGGTACACTTCATATTTATTTATTTATTTCAATTGCAGAATTAACACCTTTGAGCCAGAAGGCTCTTTTACAAAGGTTCCATGTCAAGTGGACAAGAGACAAAGTTTACATAAACAGGTTACATAACATTCAAAGTAAACAAGAGGTTACATGCTGTTTAAGTGGCAATCAAATAGGCTGTTACAGTATAAGAAGTACTACTATACGTTTGGGTACATTTCGACATACTGAGCTGGTAACAGTATAAAACAGGAAAAGGAGTCAAACAGATGTATGCACAGAGCATGATGGGAGCAGCCTGATGGGGCTTCAACACAGAATGAGGAAGGTGATGTGAGGAAAAGGGCGGGGGGTGGAGGGCAACCACCAAGGGGCTTTGTCAGAGAGTGGGTGGAGGGAAGGGAGTGGGAAGAAGGAAGGGGGAGTTAGGCAGGGGGGTTGAATTAGTTATGAAGGTGATTAGTCATAGGCATTTGCTAATTGCAATTACATAGGTTTTTTTAGGCCAGGAGGGTTAGCAGTTCTCTTTGAAAGGGTGCAATTTTTGTGTACTCCCAGGTGGTAGTAGGGAGTTCATTAAACCAGGTGGGTCCACGGTAGGAGAGTGAGCACTGTGCGAGGCAGTTTCTTTTGAAGGGGACCTGGAGCACACCCTTAGCTGAGCTCCTAGTGACTTTTGTGGAGTTGGTGCACTGGAACAGAGTGGCCATGGAGGAGGGAGTGAGTCTGAGGATGGCTTTTTTGCCTATTGGGCAAGCCTGATATTTAGCCCTTAGCTATAAGGGGAGCCAACCAGTGGAGGAGAAGAGGGTGCAAGTATGGGTATAGTAATTAGCCCCCAGAACCAGGCAGCAAGCCTTGTTGATTAGTACTTTTACCCGATTTAAGGCGGTGTCTGAGGCAGCACTGTAAATGATGAGAGCATAGTCAATGACCAACAGGATGGAGCTTCGAGTGACCATGCTTAGAGCTTCAGGGGTCATATTTATTCTACTACAGGGGAAACCCTTGAATCTGTTCAATCATTCAAATACTTAGGCATCTTGCTAGACCCCATCTCTCTTTTGAGCAGCATGTAACACAGACTACAAAAAAACTCAGCCAGAAACTCACTTTGCTCTACTGCCTTTGCCTCCTCCTCTCTCAAGCCTCCTGGCAAAAGATTGCCACCTCCTCCCCATACTTTTCTATGGCATCCCTCTACTACTCTCTGCCAAGACCACCATACTCTCCCACTTTAGAATGCTTTACTACAGGGTGGGATGACTCGTTCTTGGAGTCAACTCACACTGCCACCACTGTAAGGTTTTACCATCACTAGGCTGGCCTGACTATGACTAAAGATTGCAGTTTTCCTCATTTTACTTTATCTACAAACATACCTTCCTCTTCTTCCCTCCCCCATCTAAGTGGCTTACTGAAACATAAAACCTCCCCACGTCTGCTCAGGTCTTCCTCAGCCCCTCTGCTGAATACTCCTTATCCCCATCTGGTGATCAGCAAGCAGTGATTTGCCTACTCTGCATCCACCACTTGAAATGCACTCCCCTTATCTACCCTCTCCCTCTCCTCTCATGCTATGCTCAAGTGCTGGCTCTCTGCGTACCTATTGCAGCCTAAGCCCTGTACCTGCTTTGCCTAATCATTGAAATACACAGCTTAATTGAGGGAATCTGCTTTTGAAGTCTTTTTCTTTGCAGTTGCTTGCTACCTTCAAATATTTTTGTTAACAACCATATAACATCCGTGATCAATTGTTTTAGATATGCATGTTCAAGTGTTGGTTCTCCATCTACTGAACAACTGAGATTCTGCTTTGATCTACTCTGTATGGAATATTTATTGCACTGTTCACTGTGGTCATACTGTACTAATGTATTTATGCTGTATATATTTTCATACCTACTTTGTACTATTGTGTGTATATATGCTGTGTATATACATATATTTTTTTCTCACTTACTTTGTATAAATATTGGAACAAGTTCTTATGCTTCGTACCCCAGACCCGGTTTGATACTGAAAAAGAGACTGCATTGTCTCAATGGGCTTACCTGGTTACCAAAATTCAAATTAATAAATAAATAAATGTTCAAATACATAGTTTTTAAAAAATGCATTAAAAGCCATGTAATACAAGGCTTTACATAGTATGCTCATTTTTACTAGGAAAAAATGGGCTACACACACTGAGTACTGTTTAGTGCAGCATACATTCCATCTGACCCATTGGTGTGCATTTCACACTGATTTAAAACAGCCACAGATGGTCCCTGATTCCAAATTTTTAGGACCCTAGTAGATCTGGAAGTATTCCAACACTGCAACCTACTGTATTAAAGCCCCCCCTTCATGTACATATTCTCTCATGTCCAGCGACAAATCTCAGTTGTTTTTCTCTAAGTGTTCCAATAATATGGGTTACATAGCATTCTCCTTATTTGCTCCTACTTATTTGAACTCTCTTCCTCTGGGAGCTACTCAATGCACTATCATCACAAGTTCTGTAGGGAACTAAAGACCCCAAAAGCTTGTGGCTGTACATAAAGTAAGCATTATGTCCTTTTTTGGGGCTTTTGTATCTGTAATGTTTATTGCTGCTATTAGATAAGTTTTGTTATATTACTCATTGATTTAAATTACATTTTTATTATCAAGGAGTGTGGTGTGCATATATGTTTGAACCACAGTTTTAGAAGGGTGAAAGAAATACACGCCTCAGCTTTGATCTAAACCCCAAATATGCTCAGAATACAGTTCCACTTGCAGTAACCAGCTGTGCTACAAGGACAACTGGAGTCTGAAGATCCCCAAGGGTACTCAACTCATTCTCAAATGCACACTCTGGAGCAGCACAGATTGGAATTACAACTTTATTATCAAGGAGTGTGGTGTCATATGTTTGAAACACAGTTTTAGAAATGAGAAAGAATGCACACAATACTCCTTGATAACACATACACAACACTCCTTGAAAATAATGATGTAATTCTAACTTGTGTAGTTCCAGAGTGCACATTTGAGAGAAAATTGAGTGCCCTTGGGGAGCCACAGATTCCAGAGTTATCCTGGTAGCACAGCTGATTAGTGCAGTGGAACTGTATTCTGAGCAGACCTGTGTTCAAATCCCAGCATGGGCACTTATTTCTTTCTCAGTTGTATTTTTTTTTTCAAACTTATTAAAGTCAGTCTTTCACAGAAATATAAATAAATGATTCTTATACTGCATGCTCTGCTTTTACTGTCACTTGTGCTATATAGTGATGTGATTTTATATGATCCTATAATTGTTGTACAGTACTTGTTCTATGATCTGTTCTGTGCCAATGTAACCTGTAATACATACTGTATGTGTTCTGCACTCTACTTGTACAGATACTCTCCATAAATTCTGGATAGCATAGAGGCCGATCCCCTTTGCTCTCCCCCATTTATAGTCCCTGATACTGTGCATTCCCCTAACTTCTGGAAGCCAATCCTTTCTCTCCTACCCTCCTACCTCACTTCCCCCTTGTCAATCACTTGTTCCCCAGCCCGCCCTTTCCCATGATTCAACCCTCACACACCCCTCTCTGTCTTTGCTGATGTCACTCTCCTTCTTTCTCCTTCCTATCTCACCAACGCTCCACCCCTCCCCCCACTCCTCACTTGCCATTTGGTCACATGATTAGTGATAAAAGGACTTGCCCCTGAATACAGGCAAACCACTTTATAGCCAGTCATCAGCATAACATGCATCTAATCCAAAATACATGATGCTGAAGTTAAATTATCTGACTTCTGAATGGAAGTCAAAAGCTTTCTATCACATTCTGGACAAAATGAAGGCATCTAACATGGCCACAAGGTAATCTCTTGTAAAGCACACTGCAGTAGTCCAACCCAGATTCAATGAAGAGAATCCTGCACCAGCATGCACAAATTATCAGATTTAAGAATGAGGTGCTGTCTGTCAATTTTTTAAGATTTTAAAAGGAGCTTTTAACTAAAACTAAAGTGTGAGATTCAACAGACGACCATTCGTCTAGGACTAGTCCCAGACTGTGACTATTCAACTGCCTCAACTGATCCCCATCAAGATAGGGAGACTGAGACCACACCAGGATGCTGATAAATTCTGATCTGAAACCACAAGAAATTCTGTCTTTCCTGGATTAAAGTACCACTCAGCTAGATGTCATCCATGATCTGAGGTCTGATAGGCATCATTCAAATAATAGCACAGATGAGCTCCTAGCCAGAGCAAATAACAAATACAGCTGGGTGTCATCCATATAGTAGAGAAAGTCCATGCTTTCTTGCCTTATGATCTTTCCTAAAGGAAGCATGTATACTGCAAACAACATTATTAAAAGGACAGACTCCTGAGGCGCAATACACTCCAGCATAGGCAGGTTTATTTTATTTTTCTATTTAAACATTTGATAACTGGGAAACGTACACTGAGTCGAGGCTCATTTCCAGATGCAATCTGGGAAATGGGGAACAAGGGAAACATAAAAGCATAAAATACGTAATAGGAACATAGACAGCATATATACAGTAACAGATTGAAACAGAGGAATATTATACATTCAAAGAAATATATAAATTTCAACACATAAAATGCTGAGGACTAGGTTCCGTACTCCACAATATTTGGCTACGGTGGGAAGGAATGACTAGGGATCTGGGTTTGACCAGCAAGAACTGATTGCAGCTGACTGCTGACCATAATGTACTTCTTTTCCAAAAGGGTCATGGGGCAATGAGAGACTGCAGAAATAGGAGGTGGGACTTGGTGTATAAATAGCTTGAAAATTACATAGGAACATCGGAACATCAGAATATTCTGACAAGAGGAGGCACAAGCCCATCTAGCTTGTCTGCCATTTTTCAATGGGAATAACCACTAATGGCCATGCGTATCAGATGTTTATCTAGATATAACTTAAAACTGTTAACTGTGCTACATTTCAGGGCAGGTGGGCAGATACAGGAGCAACACAGTAGCAAAAAGAGGGGTAGGGCAGAGGAAGTAGAAAGGGATGGCAACAGCTGGGGAAGGGGAGAGGTACAGTAGATCTCTCAAGATAAAAACCCTCCTAGACACTATTTTTTATTCATTTGCTTTTGTTAACCGGGTAAGCACACTAGACAACCAAGTGCCTATTTTCAGGTGCGACCCGGGAGATTACAAGGTACATACACGAACATCAGGCAAAACAAGTGGAGGTTACATTTAAGAGCATAAGCACATAGGGTCAATACAAGTAACAACTGGGGTTTACAGTGCAGGCAGCAGGTAGAATAACAGTGTGGTACTCTTTTGAAAGTTAGTGATCATCATGCAGGGCAGCAATGCTGCAAGGATTACAGGTAGATAGAGAAGAGACAAATTGGGATAGAGGGGGTCCAGAGCAAAATAAGGAAATTGTACAGTAACAAAGCTCTCCCTGTTGGGAAGGTGGGCCTAAGTGGTCTAATCCTTCTAGTAAGCTGCAAGCACAGGTAGTGTATAAAGTGCAGTGGGCCACTGCCTTTGTCATATTATTTAGGTAGTGTCTCAGTCAGTTGGAGCAGCATAGGTCAAGGGGGTTTATCTAGTGCAGAGGCAGGTGGAGGCTGTTTTGAGAAAGCCCCAGAGGGAGGCTTTAAAGTATTGGTGGGAGGGAGAGGAGCGAGTGCTTGATGGAAGGGAGTTCTACAACCTGGGCGTGTATGTAGCGAAGGCCCAGTCTCTCATTTGGGTGCAAGTCTTTGGAACCAGGAGGGCAGGAGAGTCACTGGATCTCAGATGGTAGGAGGAAGTAGCAGGAACAAGGGATTCAGCGAGGATTGGGGGGTGGCAGATCTGACAACACTGTCTATGAAGTTGCCATGACATAGGAGCGGTTTTCTGGTGGGAGCCATTCAAGCCGGGAGTAGATCTCACAGCGGTGGGTGAGGCAGGGGGCTGAGAGTGCCAAGCAACATATGCTGTTGTACGCTGAGTCCCACTTTGCTAGATTTGTTTTTGCAATGTGGGCGAAGGTTACTAGTCCATAGCAGAGCGTAGGTAGGAGGACTCCCCTGGCTAAGGCAAGACAGGCAACTGGGGTGAGACATCTTTTTGCTCTATATGCAAGGCCCAACTTGCAGTTTGAGGCCCTACATGTATTGCGTATATGCAGGTTCAGATCCAGTTGTGGGTCAAGAGTCACCCCCAGGTACTTGACAGAATCTGAAACTAGCAGTAGTGACCCATCGGTCCCAGAGATCTGTAGTGAATCCGGAACAGCTTTTGTCTTGGCTGTTGAGCCAAAGAGCATGGCCTGCATCTTCTGCAGGTTAATCATAAGCTTATGGTCCTGTAGCCAGGTTTGGATTTGGTCAAAGTCTGAGTTTAGTTTGGCGTTGATGGTAGAGATGTCCCGAAAGCTGATCATGATGACTAGATCATCTGTGTACAGCATTGAGGGCCAATGAGCTGGAGCAGAGAGCAGCTTGTTTATGAAGAGGGAGAACAGGAGAGGCCCCGGGACAAAGCCTTGGGGGACTCCGCAGTTTACCTGGGCAGGCTTAGACAGGGCCTTGTTGAACTTGGTGTACTGCTGCCTGCCCATGAGGTAATTACTGATCTAGGCAAAGGTGGGGGAGGAGAAGCCAAGTGACAGGAGAGAGGAGCACAGTAGTGTGTGGTCAACCCGGTCGAAGGCTTTCGAGAGATTCACAAAGATGGCCCTGGTCAGTTTGCCTTGGTCAGCAGCAGACCCGATCGCAGAGGTAACAGCTGCTAGGGCAGTGGAGGTGCTGTACCCTTTTCTGAATCCATGCTGTGCAGGGGAGAGTAGGTTGTGGGTCTGTAAGTAATGGGTGAGTTGAGAGGTGACTACCTTTTCTAGAAGTTTGCTGATCGCTGACAGGATCACTATAGGGCAGTAGTTCTTAGGGTCTTTTGGGTCACCTTGTTTGGGAACAGGGATGACTTTGGCCATCTTCCAGATGTCCTGAACTATACCCCAGGTAAGCGATGCATTGAAGACATGGGCGATGGGTCAGGCTAGAACAGATGCCCCTAGTCTAAGTAGCTTGGGCTCAAGGCAGTCGTGCCAGCACCAGTGTAAGGGGAGAGGCCAGCAAGGAGTTTCTGGGTCTCCATGTCAGAGATGACCTTGAGGTAAAAGGGCAGGTGGGGGGGTGTCCCACTGGGTGGAGAGGCCTGATCCTTGGGGTCATGAGGCAGTTTGGAGACAGCTGGCAGGTTGGCAAACTAGGAGTTGAAGGCATTGACAGTTGTGAGGGGGTTGTTGCAGTTTACCTTGCCAATGTGCACATCTGTGACCTGAGCTCTGGCAGACCCACCAACCGCGTTCTTAATGCTCTGTCAGAATCTCCACGGATTTCTGGCTGTGGAAAGCAGAACAGATTGACGTAACTCATTTTTTGCAGAGCGAATGGCTCTCTTGCATGAGTTCCTCACCTGTCTGTACTCTTGGAGGTCTGAACTGGACATTGAGTACTTATATCTCACCCAGCATTTATCCCTTTGTTTCATGAGAGAAAAAAGGCCTCCATGGAGCCACTCTGCTACAGTGCCCCTCACCCTCCTTTTTGTGAGACGGGCATGTTTGTTTTGAAGTGGGGTGTAGACATTTAGGAAGTTGTCAAGGGCCTCTGAGGGGTCATTTGTGGCAATGACCTGAGACCAGTCAGTGTGTCGCAGGTCAGCAAGGAAGTCTCCAACGTTGAGTTTGGAGTAGTCCCTCATTTGGATCACCTTGCAGGGGATTTTGGGAGGGGAGTTGCCCCATATGCAGTAGGTGGGAGAGTGATCCGATATAGCATCAAGGAGAACACCACAGGAGACAATTTTCTCCATTCCGTTGCTCAGCACCCAGTCAATGAGGGAACCTTGTCTCCTCGTGAGTAGGGCCTTGTGGGTTCAGAGATGAGCTGGTTGAGGGCCAGACCAGCCAACAGGGGCTCGTATTGCTGGACATTGTGGTCTACCCAGTTGAGGTTGAAGTCTCCTAGGACTAGTAACTAATTCGAGCCAACCATTGGGCTAAGGCTGTCAAGGAGGTAGGAGAGCTCTGGCACTCCACCCATAAGGGGATTGTAGGCACAGATCAAGTGCACCTTTTTGGTGTTTCCTAGTAGTAGGAGGGTGTGCAGGAACTCACAAACATGTGATGTGGATGGCATGTGTCCTACGACAGAGACGTTTAAGTGCGTCTTGTAGTATAGGAGTACTCCACCCCCTTCCTTGTTCTCTGCCCTGTCTAGCCTAATAAGGTTGTAGCCCAGGAGGGCACATACAGAGTCTGGAGTGTGTGACTTAAGCCAGGTCTCTGTGACCCCCATAATGTCAGGGTTATAATGAGCCACCCATGCTGTTAGATCAGCAAGGTTGGGTAACAGACTGCGTATGTTTAAGTGCACCAGTCTCAAGCCTTTGGCAGATATCCAGGTGGGGGGAGGTTTAGGGGAGGGACTGGCACCCAGTGGACTGAGATTTTGGGCAGGGGCCCCAGCCTAGCCATGGAGCACAGGACAGCCTCTCAGCAGCGGCATCCTATCAGACCTCAGTAGGGGGGGTGGTAGCTGAGGTGAGATTAGTCCTGTGGGATTCATAAGGCTCGGGGGTGTTGTGGTGAGCGCTCTTGGGCAGTTTACTCGGGGCTACAGTGCAGGCACAGGCTCCACAGGAGGGTTAATTTAGCTGGTACTAGGTTTCAGTATTCTGGGGCAGATATCCCTAGCAGATTGACCTAGCTCCCAGCTATACAAAAGTAGGATCGTTGCTGCTTCAGGCTTCAGGGATAGCAGTGCACGCTCATGCAAAGTTAATTGTCTCTAAATATTGGTACCACAGGATAGCAGACTGTACCTAGTTCAAGAAATTGCAAATCATGCACTGGATTTTACTGATGGTAGATTAGTAACAGGCTGTCTCAAGTAAGGCTAACTCTAGTAAGTACAGTATTTAGTTACTAGGTATCTTAGTGAAGACAGGGTATGGGCCACAACATGTACAACTGTGAGAGTACTATTAGAGCACCAGCTAGCTGGCACTGTAGCAACCTGGGAGGAAAATATCTTGTCAAGTGAGAGGAGCTAGTGGGCATTTAAGGGGAGGAGGGAATGGGGTGGGACTAAAAAATGTCCCCTTTCAAGCAGCACCAAAAATGTCCCCTTTCAGCCAGCAGCCCCACATCCCAATGTGCAGCTGCAAAAGTCAACTGTTCGATTAGATCTCTTTTTTTTTTTTATTTTGTTTCCAAGAAGAGTCTAGTCCCAATTGTGGACAGGGGAGGTCCGCCCAAGTGAAGCAATAAGCCGGCACCTCGACCCTGAATTCCCTCACAGTCCATAGCAGGAGGGGGGACCCACTGTGGAAGGGTGTCCCTCACCTCCTTCAGTCCCTCACAGCAGTCAGGTGTGAGCTGCAGGGCTCAGCAGCCTATAGTTTGAGCTAGCTGGGTGAGCGACACAGTGGGCAGGGAGCCATTCAGGCACTGGTGCAGTTTTCAAAAGTTGGTGCTAGAAAGCTCCTCTGCTGCGCTGCCAGAATGAACAATGTCCCCTTTCAAGCAACACCAAAAATGTCCCCTTTCAGCAAGCTGCCCCACGTCCTGATGTGCAGCTCCAAAAGTCAACTGTTACATCAGATCTCTCTTTTTTTTTATTTTGTTTCCAAGAAGAGTCTAGTCCTGATTGTGGCCAGGGGAGGTCCACCCGACTGAAGCAATAAGCCGGTGCTTTGACCCTGAATTCCCTGGCAGTCCATAGTAGGAGGGGGACCCTCTGTGGAAGGGTCTCCCTCACCTCCCTCATCCCTCGCAGCAGAAAGGAGTGAGCCACAGGGCTCAGTGGGCAACAATTTGAGCTAGCTGGGCAAGTGACGCAGCGGGCAGGAAGCCAATCAGGCACTGGTGCAATTTCCAAAAGTTGGCACCAGAAAGCTCCTCCGCCGTGCCACCAGAATGAACAATGTCCCCCTTTCAAGCAGCACCAAAAATGTCACCTTTCAGCAAGCAGCCAAATGTCCCGATGTACAGCTCCAAAAGTCAACTGTCTGATTAGATCTTTTTTTTTTTATTTTGTTTCCAAGAAGTGTCTAGTCCTGATTATGTCCAGGGGAGGTCCGCCTGACCAAAGCAATAAGCTGGCGCCTCGATCCTAAATTCCCTCACAGTCCATAGCAGGAGGGGGGACACTCTGTGGAAGGGTCTCCCTCACCTCCCTCGGTCACGCGCAGCAGTCAGGGGACTATATCATTGTGGATAAAGTAAGAAAACTCGACAGACTGGAGGGACCTTGAGTGTTTTCCTGACATCAATTTCATTTTCTATGCTCTCATCCAAAGAAGAATGGTGAGAACCATTAAAAAAACAATTCCCAGTATTCCTCACTGTACTTTCAGTCTATCTAGCAACACCTGTTGATTAAAAATGTCAATAACTGTTAACAAGTCAAATAGAATCTTGATGGAAAAATCTTCCTAATCCCCAGCCAGTTAGAGGTTATTGCAAACCTTGACAACAACTGTCTCAGTCCTATGTCACCAGCTGAACCAACACTAGAATGGCTCCAAAATGGCGGTGTTCTAGAGGTGCTCATAACACTGTTCTAACACCACTGCCTCTACATCCTTCACCATGAATGACCAGTTATAGACAGGTCCATACTGTATAAGGACAGTAACATCAGGTTGATGCCCTGAACCTAAACAAAACATCTTTATCTCATGGAGCTATCCTTAGTGTAATTTAAAATAAATAAATGTATTAGTTAATATGTGAAAGACTATCCATCATGTGGAAAACTGTGATCAGCCTATTGTACTCTGCTGTGTCTAAATCCATGTTGCTTTTACAACAGTGCCTTTCAAATATTTAAGATTGATTGACTCCAATTAGCTGCCTCTGAATCATCGTAAAACATTACTGCTGCTAGTAGGCTTTGATTGGCATGTCTCTGCTGTCAAAAGTGACCTTAGGATGTGAATCTCAGTCAATCAATCAATCAATCAATCTGTTTATCAGTAAGCAACTTTGATAGTGTACAACTTGAGACAGGGAGGGCGGTTAGAAAGCTAGGAGTAACCATTAATGAAATGCTGCATCTGAAATCCAAGGTATCAGTTATAGGTAATGATTGCTTCTGTTACCTCAAGAATGTTGCTTGCCAGTACCACTTCCTAGCATCTCAGGATTTGATAATTCTGGTTTAGGAATCATTTCCTCAAGCCTTGACTACTGTAATACTCTCTACGAGGGCCTAGCTTGTAGCCAGTTGATGCTTGTTCAAAATACTGCAGAATGACTTCAGATCTCCACTTACAGTTATATTCTGTACTGTAGTGGTGCTCTATGTCCAGAAAGGGTGCCAAATATAAATATCCGCTTATCTAAACAATATTACATTGCCATATCACTCCAACACTGTGTGAATTGCACTGGCTGATGGTGTTTCTTCTATCATTTAGGGCTATGATTTGTCTGGCCCGTGCCTATGTTCAAAACAATGGCAGACAGAGATAAGTAGAGAGATGTCCAGCAACATCATAGCAAAATCCCATTTGTTTTAAAGGAATTTCACAGTGATGCTGTGTATATAAATACAGTATAGACTGCTACTTATCTCTGGTTGCCACATTAGCTGCTGTCCATTCATAACCTGGGTAAAGTCATTCAATCCGGTGACTTATGGCTGTTTTCCATATACCATTTCAGCCTGAGCTCTACAGGGCGTAGTGCATTGTCTGTTGCCTTCTCAGTTCTATGGAACCTGTTCCCATCATCATACTTTCATTAGGTAACATATCCAATTCAGAGGTTGTCGATCACTGCATCCTACTTCTCTTGATCCCATGCCATGTTCAATGACTCCACTTTTCATCACATTCTAGTCCATGCCTCCATGTTGTCCACATAACTTGTTCTCCTCCTTCCTCTGGATGGTTTTCCCTCTATCGTACCCTGTAGTATCAGTGGCAATAGGAAGCCCCCACAAGATTGTCACATGACACGTCCACAAAACTACATTGTCTTCTGGGCTATCATAGTGACAAGCTGTATTCTTGCCAGTGCCATCCTCTGTAACATCATGCTATTTCATACTCTTTTTCATCCAGCTAATGTTCAGCATGTTCCTGTAACACCAGAATTCAGAGGCCTTGAGATGCCTTTTGCTATTCTTCTTAAGGGTCCAGCACTCACACCTATAAAAGATTGTAAGCCATACATAGCACTTTGGCAGTCATAATCTTAATTCTAGTTTCCCTATGTTCCCACCATACATCTGTTGTTTTGCTTCAGAAGACCATTTAAGATGGAGATTTTCCAGTGGGTTTTCAGACAAGTCTAACCTGGCCCATTGCTTGAGCCATGCTTAGCTTCTTACTCTGTTTAAAGTATAATCTGAGTTTGCTTTGATATTAAATGTTTATTGTATTTATTAATGCTGTGCTTTTTACTGTTTTATGTGTCGTATGTAAAGCATCTCTGTTTTCAAAGAAAGGTGATACAATAAAACCAATCCTAAACTAATCTGAGCTGTATACAGATTTGTGATGTAAACTTTTGCAAAGTTCTAGGCACTTTTTTTCTGGACCCGTATTCAGGTCAGAGTCCTGTTCACATCTAATTATTTCTGATTTGAATCAGAACCAGAACCCTCATTTAGGAAATCAATGTGAAATACCTGAAAACAATCACAGATGCACTATTTTAGAAAATAATGAATGTTTTTCTTACCGGTGTGTGCAAGGCTATATTCTGACTCCAGTATGTACATTCTTCTGCTGGCTGTTCATAATCCAGTTGTGTTCATTTCCATTTCCCTCAGTGTGGGGACATGGAACTGCCATTGAAATCATCTTTTTCCTGCAGTAGCTCTGCTGCAGAATTTTGGAGTATTACGTTGCATTCTGGTGGGCTCCACTGCAGCTATCTCTGATTAAACACATACATATCAAACCCACCATACTGCCCAGTAGCTACTGTAAGTATATCACCTGCCTATCCAATCTTATGATAGCCTTCACCCCCACCCCAGCATTTGGTACATCCCTGATCCCTCCTGCTAGTACCCACACTTACCAGTATGTATACAACAGCTCCCTCTATCTGCCAATAACAAACCTGCCTCAATGTGCACAGCCCTGCCCTCTCCATTTGTTAATATCCACCCTGTTGCAATCTGAAAAGCACTGCATGAACTTCCCATCTGCTGATATCCACCCTTTCACAAAAATGAATATCCCTACCTCCACCTCCCATCTGCTTATAACATGACCCAGCATTAATACAATATCAGCTGTCCCAGAATGAACAATCTCTTCCCTCTTCCCATCTGTTGATACCCAGCCTGTACCAGAATAAAATTAATTCCCCTCCCTCTCCCCTCTTATCTGCTGATACCCACACTGCCATACTCACCTGATGTTGCTCACCACCAAGGTAACTCATGCAACTGCCCAATGCGCTGAATTAAAAATAACACTTTTGGACAGGTCTTCATGATGCTGCCACGGCTGCTGCCTCTCTCTAAGCCACCTTCTACCACAGCACTTGCTTTCTTAAGCCACAGCGACACTACAAGTGTGTGCGCTTGTAGCATTGCATGTTAAACTGTATGAGCAGCAAGTGGGAAAAAAAGAAAATTGTAAACAAAATGTAATCATGTTTTGTTTTTTTCAATCATCAATTAACTTTTATTTAACATAGCGCACCTTATCATTTTGACCCAGGGCATTTTACAAGCGAGCAAAATCATCTAAAATTGTTAAAATACATTTACATAAAATACATAACATGTAATAAATAAAAATATGATTTAAACTAAATATTTAAGTTAGCTAAATCTGACTAGTTGCAAATGCTTGTTTAAATAAAAATGTCTTCTGCTCCCTTTTGAAGATTTCTAAGGTAGGACTCTCTCTCTCACAGAATGAGGGAGAGAGAGTTCCACAGGGTTGGTGTCATAAAAGAAAAAGCGCAAGCACCTAATGTTTTTAAGCACTCCCTAGGAACTTCCAGAAATCCCTCATCCGCTGAACAGAGGGAACAGGTGGGGTGGTAGAGTAGCAGGAGATCTTGCAAGTAACCAGGCCCCTGACCATGCAGGGTCTTACAGGTCAGCAAACCGACCTTTAAGGTAATCTGCCACCTAACAGGCAGCCAGTGCAGAGAGCGCAGAACGGGCATAATATGACATGATCTCAGCAGACCAGCCAATAGCCTGTCTGACACATTCTGCACTAGCTGCAGGTGATGAAGATCAACCCCCGATAGCCCCATGTAGAAGGCATTACAGTAGTCAAGCTGGGATGTCACAAAGGCATGGACCAGTGATGGCAGATCACCCGAAAGTATCAGGTGTTTAATCCTGGCAATGTTTCTCAAATGGTAAAAAGCCCTCTGGACTACAGCCGACACCTGAGACTTAAGTGTCAAGCTGCAGTCCAGTACAACATCAAGATTCTTCAATCTGACAGAATCAAGCAATTGTGAGTCTCCAAGCCTAAGCCCGGAGATCCAACCAGATTACCCACTCCACCCCAGGCCACCCAGATCCAGCACTAGTACTTCAGTCATGTCTGGATTCAACCTCAACCAGTTGTCCCTTATCCAGTCCTGGATCTCAGCAAGGCACTGATTGAACACTGAGACTGCCTTTTGCTGTCCTGGAGCAAAAGACAGGTATACGAACATATGAAAACGCCATCAGAAACAGGACTTACAGTCAGTCAAATCTGCTCGATTGAGTAAGCTAGCCCCTCAATTTGCAGCTGCCCACCCCACCCTCCATTTCCATGATTACCCCCTCTCATTCTGTCCCATCCCCTCTTAAAACCATCTACCATTCTACAGGCTACTATCTCCTCAGGCAGAGGATTCCACTTATTCACCACCCTCTCTGTGAAATAATGTCTCTTGACCTCTCCTAAATCCCCCAATCTCAGCTGGTCCCCCCCCATGACCCTCCCTTCTAATCTGGAAAATTACTTCTGTACTAGTCTTGTTTATCCCTTTAAGTATTTAAAGGTTTCAATCATGTCCCCCCATCCCTCCTTTCCTCCAGGGAATGTATGTTCAGCTTGCCCAGCCTTTCCTCATAGGAGTATCCCTCTAATCCCTGGATCATCGTTGTCGCCTTCCACTGTACACTCTCCAACAATCTGATGTCCTTCTTCAGGTATGGGTGCCAGTACTGCATGCAGTATTCCAGGTACGGCCTGACCAGCGACTTGTGGAGGGGCAGGATCACCTCCTTATTTCTGGAGGAGATTCCCCTAGTTATACACCCCAGCATCCTGTTGGCTGTTGTTGTTGCTTTCCTGCACTGAGCTGAGTTGTTCATACTCCCTGTTACAAGCAGCTCTAGATCCTTTTCCTCCTCAGTGCATTCCAGCTGTACCCCCTACCAGCTGATAGCTCCTCCCCTGGTTATTGGCACCAAAGTGCAATACCTTGCATTTTCTGGCTTTAAACCCTAACTGCCATTCATCCAACCACTCCTGTAGTTTGGTTAGGGCCTCCTGAAGCCCACTCCACCCATCAATGTCATCCACCAAAGCTCCCATCTTTGTGTCATCTGCAAAGAGACTGATCTTACTCCAGACCCCATGGGAGATATTAGCTATGAATATCCCGAACACCACCAGTCCCAATACTAATCCATGCGGCACCCCAGTCATTACATCCCTCGATGATGAGAGTCCCCCCCACTACCACCGTTTGCTGCCTTCCCTTCAGCCAGTCAGTGATCCAATTAAGTTTCTTTGTTCCCACCCCTATATATTCCAGCTTCCCCACCAGTCTCCCATGCGGCATGGAATCAAAGGCCTTGCTGAAATCCAAATACAGAACATCCACCGCATGGCCTTTATCCAGCTCCCTTGTCACCCAGTCATAGTACTCAATCAGGTTTGTCTGGCAGGATCTTCCCGAAACAAATCCGTGCAGCTGACCATCCTGGAGACCATTATTCTCCAAAAAGGTCACCAGTCTCTCTTTTAGGATCATCTACATGAGTTTTCCCACAATTAATGTGAGGCTCATTGGTCTGTAGTTGCTTGGTGCATCCTTAGGTCTGCATTTGTGAATGGGTATAACATGGGCCATCCTCCAGTCCTGTGGTATGAATCCTGTGTCCAAGGAGTTCTTGAACAGGTCAGCCAGTGGTCCTGCCAGGAGATCTGCCAGATCTTTGAGTACCCTAGGGTGAATGCCATCTGGACATAGTGCCTTATCCCCCCTCCGGGTCCTTAATTCTTCCAGCACCGTATCCTCTGTAATTCCTGTATCGGTCACCTCCCCCCCCCCAACTCCTCCTCTCCCAGGTGATGTCTGCCCCCCTTCTCTTTTGTGAACACAGAGCAGAAGTAATCATTTAATGCCTCTGTCTGATCCTCCCCATTCTCCAACCAGCCCCCACCCTTCCTAATCCTCACAATCTTATCTTTGTTTCTCCATCTTTTGCTGATGTATACAAAGAAGTCCTTTTCTCTGTTCTTTATTCCCTGAACCAATCTCAGTTCTCTGGAAGCCTTGGCCACTCTGACCAGCCTGGTAACCTCCCTGGATTTCTTCATGTACACCTCCCTGTTATCCCCCCTCCTGATTCCTGAGTCTCCGAAATGCCTTTATTTTGGCCCTCATCCCTTCCTTGATCTCCTGCATCAGCCAGCTGGCTTTTTTGCCCTTCCCTTCTTACTCCTTGTTCTTGTGCATATCCCAGTGGCCTTCACCAGCCCTTTCCTAATAATATCCAATTTTTGGCTAGCATCCATGCATGAATGAATTCCCTGTCAGATGCCTGCCCCAAATTTCCCCCATCCTTTTAAAGTCCGCCCCCTTTAAGTCAATCACCTTGGTACCCATACCTTCTGTTTCCCTGCCGATGTTGAGCGTGAACCATACCATGAGGTGGTCACTCCCAGCAAGAGGGTCCCTCACCTCCTTATTTCTTACAGCCTCTCCATTTGACAGAACCAGGTCCAGAATCCAATCCAATCTAGTTGGCTCACAGACCAACTCTACCAGGAAGATGTCCTGAAATGCCTCTAATATGACCTGCTCCTTTGCAATCTTGATGGTTGGGGTGCTCCATTCCACCCTCGGAAGGTTGAAGTCCCCCACCACCACAGTGTTCCCTTTCCTACAGACCCTTCTGATTTGCTCAGCTAACTCTCTTTCCAGATCATCCCCTTGGGCTGGAAGCCTGTACACCACCTCCATCCTCAATATCCTACTTTTTGAGTCTTGAAACTGCATCTATAGGGCCTCTGTTCTACCTTCCTCCCCCTCCTCCCTAATGTACCTTACCCCATCTGATACATATATTGCATGCCCCCCTTTTCCCTTAGCCCTATCCTTCCTGAATATCCTATACCCTGAGATCATCAAATCCCAATCCTGGTACTGGGTAGCCCATGTTTCCATGATGGCCGCAATGTCCACCCTCCCTATTGCCAAGACAGCCTGTAATTCCGCTGATTTGTTACCAAGGCTTCCTACATTTAGTGATACCACCCTTCAACTTGTCCCTTCCCCCTCCCCTCCCTGACTTACCCCTCTCTTACTCCTCCCCATGCCACTGCTCCAAGTTCCTCCCTGCTAGCCTGGGGAGTAAACTCGTTAGTTTCCTCTGTTTGGGACCACTGCCTACCAATTGTCCACATGCCATCCCCCCACCTAGTTTAAGTCCACCTTCACAGCTATGTAGTCCCCTACCCTCTGCTTTAATAACCCTTCCCCTCACCGCTGAAATGTAGCCTATCCCCTGCATAAAGTTCATTGTTGTCCCAGATTCTGTCCCAGCCCTCTCCCAACCCATATCCCCTGGATTGACACCATTCCCTCAGCCAGGTGTTGAACTCCTCAATCCTTACTTTCCTACCCGTACTTGTGCAGGGAAATGAGAGCACCTCTGAGAAGGCCAGCAATTCCCATTGCTCCTCACACAGCCAGCCCAGTTCCTCAAACCTCTCCCTCACAACATCCATCATCTCCCCAATCAGGTCATTCATACCCAAGTGAACCACGAGATGCATTTTCCTCCTATGCTTCCAAGCACACTTAAAAATTGACTGCCCTGCTCTGCCTGCAGTTAAGCCAGAAATGGACTCCACACAGATGCAACTATGCCGTTCCCCCTTGTTGCCCCATCTTATCCCTTATGGAATCCCCCAGCACTAATACCCCTCCCTGTCCAATCCTCATCCCCCCCACTCTTTTACCTTGATATCGACTGCTGAAGTCCATCCCAGCTGAAACCCTGCCCTTCCTTCCTACGGATCCCTCCCTCCACCCCAGACTTATCCCTGCTCCCCCTCATAGTTCTCTCACTCTCATCTCCATCCTTCCCCTCCACCCTGGTCTCCTCCTTCACTAAGTCTCTCCCATTCTCCACTCTAGCGTTGCTTCCCTCTCATTTACCCCTGCTCCCTTCATCCATCCTTCCAGTTGTGCCCCTTCCCCACTTATCTCTACCCCATTCCTGTGCCTGACAACTGTCCCTTATGCAATCCTCCCGCTTAGCCTTACCTACCCCATCCTGGAGATCCCCCCCCCCTCGAATGTCTCCAGTGCCACAAACCTATTTCCCGCCCTCTCTGCCATTCTGGGTGTGGGCTGCTTTCTCCTGCCCTTACTCCATCCCATGCTAGGCCACCTATCTGAATTACTCCCCCCTGTCCCCTCCTCTGAACCATTATTCCACCCACGTGGTGTCCTCCTGTTGTTCTCTGCCCCAGCTTCTGTCCCACCTCTGCTCAACCTCCCCCAACTCTCTACCAAGCCACTGCACTTCTTCCTCAAGTCTCCTAAGCCTGTGAAAGATCAGACACCCTCCTAGCTTCCACAAGACAGTCATCCAGACTGCTGCCCCACAACCATTGTAGCACATTATTTTACCTCCGATGGCCCCTCTAGCATCCTTCTTCCACCTGTACCACCCTCCTTTACTGTCCCCATCCTCCCCCACTAGTGCGTATCAATCCTCAGTGCATCCCCATCCTCCCCTACTAGTGCCACTCCTTCCCCAACCCCAGTGTGTCCTTCCCCTGCACCCTCCATTTAACTGCCTCAGTGTCATTTTAATTGAAATTGATTGAAGATTTACCATACCATAGACCAATAACAGTGCCCTTCCTGATAGCTCCGAGGCCACTCCCTCCGATGAGCTCCTCTGCCCACCACCTTGCCCAACACACACTACCCTCCAACTGCTATGTAGGAGGATAAACTATTAGAGCATATGTTAACTTAAACACTGAGCACCGTTTTATCTTTCCTTCCCCTTTCAACTGTAGAGACTACAATCAGTAGGTGAGTCCTTAACATCTCAGCACCTGTAAGGAAAAAGTATAAGCCCAATACCTGTATAGAAAAAAACAAGAGAAATCAATTTCAATCCCCCATTCCACACACAGCTCAAATGGACAAAAACAAAGCACTTCCCTGCGGCATATACTATATGTAAACTCTCTGACTACAGCTCCTTACCTGCTTCACTGTGGCTGGCCACTGCCTTTATGGCCCAGTTCCCCACTTAAATCTGCTGCCTGTTTGGAGCATCCCCTTCAGCTGCAAGCACTCTGGTCCCATCGGCTGTTCTGCCTGCAAAGTTCAGTAGTCCTACAGTTCCTTTGGTTCTGTGTTATAGCCCCACCTCCTTCCTTGGGCATTTAACAGAGGTTGGGGCTGGGGTGGATGGGCAGGACAAAAATCTGTCTCTGTGTATAAGTTTGGCTCCTCTGCCAGGCTCCACTTCTTGCTCAAATGTTGCCACTGATGCAGCTCCCCAATGCTGCTGCTGCCACTGACCACAGCTTTCCTGATCTTCTCTGCTGTTGACTGCGGCACCCAATGCATCCCTTTGCTGCTGGTGCAGTAAATGAAGGCAGCTCTCTGCAGTTGTCCCTTGGGTCTGTGGCTGGCTATTTATAGGCCAGCCACAACTAAATAGCCAGCCACAAATTTGAAAAGCATGCCTTAGTGTTTCCTGGATCTCTTATTGGCTGGAGTGGGGAGAGCCAGAACAGACTCCAGGAAAGTCCTTTCTGTTTGCTGTTTATGGCTTGCAAAAATCTGCCTCCATGTATGAGTTCGACTCCTCTTCCAGCCTCTGCTTCTTGGTCAAATCTTGCTGCCGATGTGGCTCCTTGATGCTGCTGCTGCCACTGACCGTGGCTTTCCTGGTCCCCTCTGCTGCTGACTATGGTGCCCAATGCACCCCTCCATGTCTGGTGCAGCCAGCAAAGACAGCTCTCTGTAAGTATAGATGAGTATCATCCACATAGCAGTGAAAACTTATCCCATATGATCTTATAATGTCCTCTAGTGGTAACATATACACCACAAACAACATGGGTGACAAAATGAAGCCCCGTGGGACCCCAGTGGCAGAGGCAGAGACAACAAAAAAATTCCAGACACCACCAATTGTATCCTGCCAGTGAGGAAAGATTAAAACCAATTGAGGACTGTACCCACCAGTCCACAAGAGACCCACAGATGCTCCAACAGCACCTCAGGGTCCACTGTGTCAAATGCAGCAGAAAGATCAAGGAAAATCAAGATGGAAGAACTTCCTTGATCTCTCACCACCAGGAGATCATTCAGCACCCAGACAAGGGCATTCTCAGTACTCTGCCTCTTCCAGAAACCTGACTGGAGAGGGTTATAGAAATGAGCCTCGACTCAGTGTGCCTCTTCTGATTACCAAAGTTTAAATAAATAAATAAACACGCCTTCAGTTGAAGGGCCACTACCTTCTCAATAACCTTTCTTACAATGGGAAGGTTAGAGACAGGTCTGTAGTTAGCCAGGGAGTCTGGGTCCAGTGAAGATTTCTTCAGGAGTGGTCTTACCACTGCCTCCATTCAGGGGCCCAGGAAAGACCCCAATCACTAGGGAACACCAGACTATCCTAGTCAGGACTGGGCCAATGATATCAACACACCCTAATAAGAGGTGTGTTGTGCCTGGGTCCAAACTACAGTTGGTTGGCCTCAACTCCTGGACGACCTTCACAAGATCCATGACTGCCTACTGTCAAAGTTGAGCCAGACAGGCTGAATGCCCGCATCATTAAGCTCACCACTGCATGCCCCACTAGAGGGCAGAGATCGGATCTCTGACCTGATGGAGACAATCTTATCAGCAAAAAACAGAGTGCCCTCTTCACACTTTGACTGTGATAAGGTTCCTCCGGACTGAAGACAGGCAGGATTAAATAGCCTCTCAATCGTGTGGAAGAGCTGAGCCTATCTGTTAGTTGCTGCAGCAATATGCTTGGACAGGAACTCTGCCTTCTTTCAGGAGTTTGCTGATTGATAGTCTCTATAAGGAGACATCAATATAAGCTTATCCTCCCCAGATTGTGACCTCATCCAATGCCAATCCAATCTTTGACCCTTCCTCTTCAACTCCCTGAGAGTCCCATTGAATGAAAGGGATCTTTGGGGCAAAGTGAGGGGTCGAACATGGACAGGTGCAACAGAGTCAAGGGCTACAGTAATAACCCTGTTATAGGTTAAAAATGACTCCCCTGGCTAGTCGCATGCACACATCATACCTGATAGGTCAAGAACAGCCAACAGACCCTGTGGGGTCAAACCACTTAAAGGGCAGTACTGGACCATCTCCATAGGGGAAGGTCTGTTGGGGGGGCTTCAAAGAAAAACCTCACAGTATGGTGGTTCAACCAAATGACTGGTTCCACCATAAGGTCAGTGACCTCCATTCCCAGTGAGAAGATGAGGTCCAAAGAGTGGCCATGTATATGGATTGCAGAGGTAACAACCGGTGTTAAGCCCAATGAATACATTAGTTGAAGGTAGTTGTGACCAAGCTGTGAGAGTTCGTCCTTGACACAGGCATTGAAGTGATGCAGAATAATCCATCTGAGTGACTCTAACACCAGTTTGACAATGAAGTCCATGACTTCTTGCAGGAATTCCCTCTAATCCCCTAGTGGACTGTAGACAAGAAGGATCCTACAAGCTACACCTGCACTCCCTTGAATGGCCGCACATTCAAAGGACCTTGTTGTTCCCACCCAGAAGGCCATAAGATTCAGGTCTGATTTAAAACAAACTACCACACCCCCTACTCTACGATCCTTTCTCCGGCAGTGAACCACTGTGTATCTGTCCGGAATCACCAATTCCAATATGAGGCCAGCATTTTCATCCAGCTAGGTCTCGGTGATGCAAGCCAGATCAGATGTTGAAACAAGATCAGCAATAATTGCTGTCTTGTTCTTAATGGATCTGGCATTCCATAACACTGCACGAGAAGGATATCTAGATGAGGCTGGTCTAGTTTCCAGCCCACTAACAGTGAAGCACTTGGATATGGGCACAAGGCAGGGAGGACCACTTTCCTGAACCCATTTCACCATAGGGCACCTCCTGGAACCCACCCCCCATCTGTCCACACCAGCCATATTCACCACAATAGGCCCCGCCGACCCCTGTCTTCTTCCCCTGCTAGTGATTCCCAAAGCTCTACAACATGTGTGATACAGGGAAATGGATAGATTTGGCAGCTAGAGAGGATTTTTTTTGTAAGGAAACAAAAGCACTGTGAGGTGGGCCTGATATACGAGCAGCAGAGTCAGGATCTACCAGCATCTGCATGGTATTGTGACATCTGGGTGGGTTCTGACTCTCATTGGACTGGTACATTCATTCTTAGTCCAAATACTGCATAAAGGTAAATAACAAAACACAGGAAACTAAATCTCCACTACATAACTAACAGACAAAACTCGACAGTATTATCTTTTTCACTATAAAATTATAGTATATATTTTTAAGTGCACAATTATATGTCTTGGTTACCAAGAATATCATTTCTGCCCATGACAGTGTTTCTTTTTTGGTTACTGGTCTGCTTTTTATATTTAATTCATTTGTAAAGTTACACTGTCACAAGACTTTCTTAAGAATGTTCTTTCTGTATGCCCACAGTGTTTACCATTGATCAACATACTTAGTACATTATGATATGAACTAAATGCATATTAAAATATATCAACCTTCAATAAATCATAATGAAACCACAGTATAACTCAATGAATGAAAGAATAAATACAAATAATGCTTCAGTGCTAGATAAAAATTAGACAGCTTTACAATTTGACATGGAGGGACTGTACTACAGTTATGAAGGACCCAACCAGTTCTTCAGCTTTACCTTTGTTTAGCGAGTTATCTCTATGTTACATCAAGATTCAGTTAAGAGAAGAATCTCAACTATCCTATAATTACTGTACAAAGCATTTTGTTATTTTGTTCAAATGTTAAGCAGGGTCACTGAAACAGGACATGATGATTCAAGGTTAAATTGCCCATATAAATTATGGCAACACAGCACACACATTCATCAAACTTTAACATTCCTAAGTTTTCCACAGCTTCTTCTGTAATTATAGAATTTTTGTCTGTGTTTTACTTGAAGATGCCATGGCTATATATTTATGCATTCCTATCAAGTTAAAACATTCCATTTGGAGAGTTGAGCAGACCAGTACAAATATGATGATGTTGGTCCTTTAAATAGTCACTTAGATATGGTTTGAGGACATAAAGTTTAAGTATACGTTATGTGTGGGGAAAAAAAAAGTTTCCTATGATTAGAAACTGTTTGTAGCTCTTGCCAGAGAACACATTCCATGGCTTTTTCTGTGGTATACACAGTTCAAAAAGAACAGAAACATTATGGCATGTTTTATTTAAAATGAAGTTTGAGTAGGTACATTTTGGTCATTTATAGAAAGCACAGGCAGGTGGCTACACCATAGCTTGGATATCCACAGCAGTGGTTGATGGGATTATGAGTGATTCACATATCGAAAATAGAGAAGGACTCATATTGTACATGGCAGTAGGAAACAAACTCTGATCAGAGCCACTAGGGCTGCAGCGGTAGAATTCTGGGTAGAAATATAGAAAATTTGTTTTTTTAATATTTTTACAACAAATGTTCAGCAGAGCTTTGTTATGCTTCATGATGAAGGAAAGAAAAAATGTTCATCTACTGGCATAAAGATGATTTGCCCAGGGACTGCAAAATCAACTTTCAGGACAAAAAAAAATACATTTTGGGCAGGAGGTGAAAAATGACAGCTATCACTTTCATGAGGTGCTGTAAAGAAATGAGTATATTGAAAATTTGGGATAAAAATATTGAATATTACCAAAGTTATGATATACCTAAGGGGCTTACCTTAATGCAGGATACCAAAGGGTAGTCATGGGGAGAGGTCATATGCCAATGTACCCGTAAAATAAAACATAACAATGGGGGTTGCCAGCCATTTAGGGCAGTGGTGGAGTTTCCGCTTGCCATCCAGACAATCGTGGTTCATGCACTGAACCTGGAACATCTGGTGCTGACCATAGAGGCAGGATTCAGGCGTCCATTTAATGCCTCCCACCTTGGAGAGGGCACCTCCTCTCATTGCATGACTGCCCCCAGTTACCTAGGGTGAGGGGACTGTTGTGCAGGAAGGAACAAGAGATACTTCTGAGGTGGCCTTTTGTCAGCACATACCCACTTGCCTGGCAGGTGTTGTGAAGGCATCACATGCCTAGAGTGGAGCTGGCAGAGGAGCACTGAAGGTAGGGTGGGCCTCACCAATCCTTCTGATGGCCCCTATAGGCATTTTGCCAAGGCCACCTCTCAGAACCAAGCCTTGGGGTGGGATCAGCAGAGGGTCTAGTAGGGGAATAAAATCCTCAGCAGAACATGGCAGATGAAGCCATCCCCCCACACCACAGCTGGGTCTCCTCGACTCCCCCCACATCTCGAGGGCTCCACCACATGGTTCTCGACTGTCGAGTGAAGTATGTTCCTCCTGGCTTGAGGGGAGCAAAGGGGTGCCTCCCATGAGGGATAAGCCATGGGTTACAGTCAAGGTACCCAGAAGGTATATAGAAAGCAAGAGAGTTCTGACACTGTGCTGTTGTGTCCTCTCTCTCAGTTATAATCCATGCTTGAGTGGGCACAGTATGTAGAAGAGAGAGAGGGAGAGTCCTCTTGACACCGTGTTGTTCTGTCCTCTCTCTCTCTCCTTCTGTATATGTAGGGATGCTACTTGCATCGACATTGCTGGCACTGCAGAGGCTGGTTGTAGTGCAGCCCTCATCGGGAAGTGAGAGGCAGGCTGACATTGTTCTTGAAGTAGTTAGTCTGCAGCGGGGTTGAGAGACAGAGAGCAGCAGACAGAGGCATGTAGCAAGCAGATTTAGCAAGACAGTGGGAGAGGGAGAGCAGGACCAGGACAGGTTCTTGACAGTTTCTGCAATCTTCTGAGTCTCTCTCTATCTCTGTCTATCTCACTCTCGCTAGCTATGGTGCAGTGTCCTGTGAGAGACAGAGGGACACCCAGATGAGGAGGTATTTGAGGACAGAGTGGGGTACATTTAATTCACAGTTTCTGCAATGTTCTGTGCCTTTCTCTCTGTCTTGCTATATTTAGTCCAGTACAGTGTCCTGTAAGAGACAAAGGGACACCCAGATGAGGAAGTACTTGAGAAGATAGTGGGGTACATGTAATTTACAAATGGTGCAATCTCCTCTTTCTGTCCCTGTGTCTTGTACGTAGAGACACCATGAATGCAAGTGAGAGAGAGAGAGACTGAATCACCCCCACTATAACTTGAGAAAGAATGCTATGAAAGAAAGTATGTTATGCACAACAAATGTCAGAATTCATGTCAGTAGTATATTTCTGACATTTGTATGTTCATAAAAGCAGTCACATATGGTTTCTTTGTTGGGGACTATTTTTCTAGGTGGCAGGATGCAGTCACTTTTCTGGTATTTAAACAGGAAGAAAAAAACTTTATGTTATTTTCTCCTTGTTTTGATTATAACCCATGTTAGTAGTGCAATAAACCACTTCAGAGTATGGGGTTATTGGCGATTAATTAACACCCCGCATGCGGTGAGGACACTCGGCCTGCAGTCTCATGCTCACAATGCAACCGGGGTGTGATTAATCCCTAATAACCCCATACCCTGTTATGGGTTGTTGCTTACATATTTAGAAATAAAATGTCTATCTGGGGAAAATGCAGGCAGAACTCCAGGCCAGCCATGCCGCCACCGAGGATGATTATTTTGCATGGGTGGCTGAGGAAAAACTGGTCCCTATAACCTTGACAAGTGTCCCACAGATTCCCCATGGAGTGGCAGCATAGACTTGGCTATATATATTAATATCTGCTCAGCTGAGCCATTTCTAGATTTTTTTCTTTGTCCAAGTCATTCTGTAGCCTTCAACAAACCAGTACTTGTGTATGCGTGAGCAGTCCACCTGCTGGATGACTGCACCGGGGCAGTGGGGGTCGTGACTGGAAAACTAGTGCTGTGTGACTTCC
The DNA here is from genome assembly GCA_016271365.2 of Neoceratodus forsteri. Classification (NCBI taxonomy): domain Eukaryota; kingdom Metazoa; phylum Chordata; order Ceratodontiformes; family Ceratodontidae; genus Neoceratodus; species Neoceratodus forsteri. Next base: position 86,753,424 of record CM057453.1, read on the forward strand.
ACCAAAGACAATGAGTGGAGACTTCACAGATGTGGAGGTGGCTGTGTTGACACTCCAAAATGTTATTGGGTCGCAAAGAATGTGGAAGTCCATTTCTCACTGCAAGAGGTCTTTAGGGCTATGACCACTGCAGCCCTAAAAATGGGCAGATTGGGAGGGCCAAGCTTTCTTTATGTATTTTTAAATTCTATGTTTCTGTGTTACCTAGGGGTATATTAGATAGGATGCAGAGAGGCGGGTGGGTTGACAGAGACCAGATACAGTCTGCAGAATCAGAATAGGTAGGGAACATCTGGGCAGACTAGGTGGGTTAAGCACTCATTTTCAGCTGTCAGATTACATGTTTCTATATTTCTGTAACACCAGGTCTTTTTCCTGCTGAGTTTCAGTAATCTGTGAGTTGTTTAGGTAACATTTAGACAATAATACCCAAGCAAAAAGGCATTTCATAAGGAGTAACAATGCTCATCTGGAGAATTTGGATGGCCTAAGGCACAACTAAGAGTCAGTAACCTCAGTAAGGTGTCTATCCCATAGAAATTCCTGTTTGAAGAGGTATTATTGTGATTACACATACAATTGTGTTAGTTTGAAAATGATGTTGAAGAAAAAAAAGAAATGTAACATGCCAGCACCACTCTGAGCAATACTGGGCATTTCTCAGGGATTGTTGCCTGCTGCAGAAACCAATCAAAGCCCACTTTGGCACCATAAATAATTACATTTTTTATATATGCTTATGTGTTCAGTTACTGTGTCTCTTATGGTTCTAAGAGTGCATTCTTAAATTCTATGGGTGAGAGGGGTTCCATGTCATAATAGCGATCGAGAAACAGTGATTGCCATTATGGCGAGTGTACATTGCCGAAAATTAATTTTGGCGATACACACTGGCCATGCACAAAAAAAAAGGAGCCAGAGACCTACAGGTCTCATTTTTAATGCGGGGCGCTGTGCCCCCATAACCCCTATTTATGGATTCTCAACTCCGGGGGGGTGCATGTTAGGGGGTGAAAAACTTGACAAAATACATGCTGCCAGGTGGCAAAAAAACCAAAAAACGTACCACGCTGGACCAGAACCCGATAGCCCATGCCTCCCAGCTGACCATCCTCTTCACGATTTCAGCGTTCCAGCTGGGCAGCTTCTAGCAGTAACCCCTCCTACATGCCGTCCCTCCCGTGCCTCTCCCACCCCACCGCAGGTGTGTGCATGCATGTATATGCACGCGTTCCTGTTGCAGTTTTCACCAACCGCAGTATCCTTTCACCCTCCTCCCTAGGTAGCCATGAACACAGTCACTGAGATTGACTCGCCTTTTTTCTAGGTGCTCAATCTCAGTCACTATGGTCATGGACTACCGGTGAGAGAAATCCAAGGTGAAGCAAAAAGACCTTTGTTTAAATAAAAGAAAATTGAATTTAAAAATGAAATGTTTTATTTTACAGAATATTAGATAATCTTTGTGTGAAATGCACTGTGCGAACTGAATTCAGAACTTCAGAGTTTTAGAACTATATGCATGAGACAACCTGTTATGGTTATCAGAGCACCTAGAATGTTTAGAAATGAACAATCCTGACTGGCTGAGCATGCTGTTGTGATTTATAACATGTTTTACAGTGCCTTAATGCACGACTTTGTATTTTTGAATACTGATGTTCATCTTCTATGTTTGCCTGTTTTCCAAGCTTGGGATGGTCTCTCTGCATTTCATAACCACTCTTCTTATATGTAACCACCATTCCTGTTTTGGTGTCATCAGTGAACATAGCAAACCAACTGCTGGTGCCCATCTCTAGATCACTAATAAATAATGAACAGTGCTGATCCCATTTATTGCTGCACTCCACTGGTTGGCTGTTTTTATTTGATAGATTATCATTTATTATAGCCCTTTGTTTCTCACCCTGCAGCTAGTTTCTAATCCACTTCATCACACAACCTGTTGTATTTAAGTTTTCTATTGTATGAACTAATCTCTTGTGTGGTACAGTGCTGAAGGGTTTGCTGATGTCCTGGTACAAAATATCTACAGGTTTTCTCTCATAAAGCTTCTCGGGAGCAGTATCAAAAAAGTCAGTTTGATTGGTCTAACACGATTTCCTCTTGCATAATCCATATTGTGCTAGTATGTCCAACTTAGGTTTCTGTAATTGTTCAGCAAGTCTGTCTCCTATGGTTGCCTCAAACATCTTTCCTGAGAACTTATGCTAAACTGACTAACCTATAGTTCCAAGGCTGAGCTTATTCTGAATATTGGCATCCTAAGGTCCTCTCTCCAGTCATCAGGTGCATAGTGTATGCAGTTCTCAAAGAGTCATTGAATATTATTGCTAGTGGGATAACTAGTTTCTTGCCTAGTTCTCTCATAATTTTCAGGTGCATTCCTTCAGTCCCTATACCACTTTTTATGTTTACCATCTTTTAACTCTTTCAGGTGATACACACATGATGTGTTCAGTAGTGTATGCTTTTGCACCACTGTAAATGCTTCACTGTCACATTTTACCCCATCTGTTTCTTCTGTGAATACTGATGCGAAATACTGATCTAAGCATTCAGACATCTGTTCCTCCCTACTTGTGATCATCACTATCTAGATGGTTCAGTGGCACAACAGCTGTTCGTGTTTCTTTCTACTCATTTATACATCTGAAGAACATTTTGTTATTGGCTATGACTTCAAGTGCTATGTGTTCTTCTGCAATTTATTTTGCACCTGATTCTACCTTTTCTTACTGTCAGATTGTCTCTGCAGATCTGTTTTTGCTGTTCTCTTCCAATTTTTTCATCTTGTAGAACTTTTTTCCCTAATTATACTTAGTACCTCCTTCACAATCCACATACTGTAGGTTAAAGTCTTCTACTATTGCACTTTCCCTTTTGTGAGAGATATTCCTACTTAAAGTTGTCTAGATGGATTTTGAGGGTGTCCCACTGTAGCTAAGCATTTATGCCCATGAATTTACTTTTCCATGGTATCCTTCATTTGTTTGTAAAAGCCATATTGTGCAAAAGCATGGTGTATGTCCCTCACTTCACTTTGTCTCTGTTCTTTCGAATGGTGATTTTGATCATATTATAGTTACCTTTCCCTCCAGTCTCTCCAAGTTCCATGTCTCAAGCCAAATCATCTAGATTGCTAAAATTTCCTTGGATGGGCATGACATGTCTGCTGACAAGGTTTATGAAAAATACTTTCTCAGCTGTTCATCAGACAGAACTCTTTTTACCCATAGGGAAAGGGTTCAAACTTTAAATTATAAAAGAGAAATACACACAAATGCAGATATTCCCTAATTACACCCCTTCCAGTAGTCATATGGCCAGAAAACATGGACCTTGCCATACCTATAACAACCACTCTCTCCCTTAGATCAGATATTCTGTTTCAGAATTCCATGGCTAAACCAGAAACACTAGTTCTGTCTGAGCCCTTTAAAAAGGTAGGAAAACACATCTTTGTCTCTATGCAACAACTGATATCAGCAAGTTTACAATGCAGTTCCTCCCCATGAATAATTCACCTCCTGGAAAGAATATTAAATGCACAGTTAACACACCCTTCTCAGTATTAAGGAGAAAATGAGACATAGAAACATAGAACATAGATTCTGTTGGCAGAAAAAGACCTCTTGGTCCACTGTGTCTGCCCTTGCCTACCAAACCAATGTCAGGCCTGGGGTGATTTACAGATTATAGATGAATTGAAATGGGTGCGCTTTTCATTTTCAATACCATGTTTTACTATAATCCTATGTTATTTAGCTGTGGGTTACTTATTTTTGAATTCTCGCATGTGCATCAATCTCCTTGGGAGAGTAGGCTTTGAGGGGTGTGATATTGTCTGTCCAGTGCAGAGTGCTCTGCATGGGACTTGACAGCATCACACCAATCCTCATTCAGGCTGGTCCTGATGCTGTTTTGCCTTCAGTGGTCTGCACATGAAAAGAAAAAGTCATGCCAATCAGGAGCCGACTTTTTTCTTTCATCTGCAAGTCACCGCAGTGCAAACAGCTGACTGCGTCCTGACATCTACACGCTGGCTGGGAGGAGGCGCTTTCCTGCCTACCTCTTCCATGCTGCTGCTTTTCCAACACCAAGATTCCCACTTTCAGTGTCGGATGCATCCTTCCCCCCACATATAACCTCCGAGCTTGGGCGTGCCCAATCCCCGGGTAGACATTTAATCATTTTTTCCAACACCGAGATGCCCACTCTCAGTGTCAGATGTGTCTCCCCCCCCACCCACACACATAACCTCTGACCTTGGGGTGCCCAATCCCTGGGTTGGCATTGAAGACCCCAGTACTCTGGTACACTGGGAGCCCACCGCAGTGTGCCAGAATCCATTGTTTCCCCTGTAAAAAAAACAGAAAACAGACTCACAACATCTTTTGTTTTTAAACCTGAAAAGACAGAAAATGGTCCCTCTTTGTTGCTGCTAGCCACCACCCCTTCCCCAACCCGCACCCTCCCTCTGTGCACCCGACTTTCCCTCGCCCTCCACATATACTTACCTCTGGAGGTCAGAAGCAGTGATCTTCAGTGGACCAGGAACATCTCTGCACTCTTCAAAATCCGACCGCAAACTGAAGAAATGCTGGTAAGTTCTATAATGGCAGTGAATGGGGGGGGGTTCAATTTAGGTTGATATCTCAGCCATTTTTGGGAGTTTTGGTCCCAGATTTTCAACATGGGGTTCTTGGCACCACACCTCATGAACATAGTCACTGTCATTTTGTTTCTTGTCCCAGAAAGGTGATTTTGTGGTTACTGTGCAAAATCGCCTTTCGGGAACGATTAACGAAATAAACAGTGCTACAGTTCATGAGGTGGGGTCCCAAAAAGTCCTTGTAGCAAATTTGGTGAAGAAACTCAAAAACGTGACTGCATTACAAGCATCCATTTCACAGTTTCTATGCATGCTTGTAACGTCATCAATTTTTAAGATTTTCACTCCATGTTTCCAACATTTTTTATACCCTCTTATGAATAGTACAGCTTTCATTTTTTGTATCTTTCCCAAAATGTGTTTTTGCACCTGTGGAAAATCAACTTTCAGGACAGATTAATAAATTTCCAGTGCCACTGTTCATAAGGGGAGGTCTCAAAAAGGCCATGTTTAAAATTTGGTGAAAACATTCCAAAAAATTACGAGCATGCATTGTGCAGTTTCTACGCACACTTGTAACTTCGCCACTTTTTCATATTTTCACTCTAGATTTTCACCATTGCCATTCCTTCACACTTCCTCATGAACAGTATAGCTGTCATTTTTCACATCCTGCCCGAAATGTGTTTTTGCCCCTGTGGTGCTGACTGGCACACTCGCTGTGCGAAAAAAACTTTTGGGATTGAATAACAAAATAATACTGGCACTGTTCATGAGGTGATGTCCCAAAATACCCATGCTGAAAATTTGGAGCAAAAATACCAACAAATGCCTGGGGCATTAGGATTTCCAACCATAGCACCCACCCTTAAAATGCAAGACAGAGGAATATACAGAGAAACATATGGGAGGCATGTACAAGAGCAATACCAATGGCAAACTCTCGGCATTGACAAATTTATTTAGTTTTTATTTAGTTTTTGTTTACTGGGTAGGTGCACTAGCCATGGCAATGACTATTTTCAGGCACGACCCAGCCGAGGGTACAGTACATCAATGCAATACAGAACAAAATGACTGATTACAACATATTTTAACAATAGCCAATATTTCAACCGACAATGAGGTAGAACAAATAGGAGTACATTTGGGTAGGGGAGAAAACAGTATTACAGAGAAACCAAGGTACTCAAGTACATAGGCATTTACAGCAAAGTTATAGAGTTCATATACAAAATAAGGTTCAGATAACAGTAACACATTTAGCAATCCACAGTTAGGTATAAGTGGCATATTCATTTGAGACATAAGTGCCTTGACAATAGGACTAGGTAGGCTGGATAAGTTTAGGGTTCGGCTAGCAGCAGTGGGAGGTAAGACAGCAGGACCGTAGAGATAGAATGGCATGTTCAGGGGGGTTTGAAGCAGGTACAGGAGACCTGACTGTAGAGGAAGGAGCGACATTTGCTTTTAAATTGGACATGACTGGGAGCTAGGCGGATGTCCAGAGGTAGGGAGTTCCAGAGTTTGGCCGCCTAGTGTGTGAAAGCTAGGGTCCCTTTCTTAGATTTACATCTCGTTGTAATCAGCAGAGATTTATCAGCTGATCAAAGACCATGCGAGGAGGGCAGTGGAGATACAAGGAGGCAAGCAAAAAAGGAATGCCATTTCTGAGTATATTGTCAGTCAGGGAGCTAAGGGCCAGAGTATGGACAGAAGTGGGGGGAAGCCAGTTTAGGTCCATATAGAGCTGGCAATGGTGTTTTGACATGGGGGAAGCAGAGGCATACCTGCAGATACTGTTGTAGTTAGTATCCCATTTCCTGAGAATAGACTGGGATGCATAAAGATATGAGACTACCCCATAGGCTAGCGACAGGAGCATGATCCCCTTGGCAATGGCTAATCTAGCCAATGGTGTGAGGACATAGCTGGCTTTGAAGGCTACTCCAGTTTTAGTATTAACTGATTTACAGGTGGTCAGTATGTGGTTATCAAAGTTAAGGTTTTCATCAAGGAGGACTCCAAGAAACTTGAAGGAGCATACCAATTCAAGGTCTAGCCCACCCTGGCCACCAGACACCTTAAATAAGTCTTGGTTGTGCTTTAATTTGACTGTTGTCCCAAACGGCATTGTTTGCATTTTATTTGCATTAAGAATTAACTTATGGTGGAGCAGTCAAGATTGAGTAGACATGAAAGCAGAAGAAAGTGACTGGTTGATGCGGTGTATATAGTTGTCACTACAGTACAGGACCAGGTAATCAGCATAAAGGATTGCATTGCAATCAGGGATAGCTAATGAGATACTATTAATAAAAATAGTGAAGAGAAGGGGGCCTAATATTGATCCTTGAGGAACACCTAGGTTAATTGCCATAGGGCTGGACACTGCAGAATTGAATCTGACAATCTGGGTTCTGTTTGATAGGTAGCTCCTAAACCAGGTTACCGAGTTGAGCGAGAAATCAAGGGCTTGGAGGCTATCAAGTAGGAGATGATGATCAATGAGGTCAAATGCCTTGGTAAGGTTGATAAATACTGCCCCCATTAATTGACCTTTGTCCATTGCAGTAAGGGTGTTATTTGTAAGGTGAAGCAAGGCAGTGGAGGTGCTATGATCTTTATGAAAGCCATACTGAATTGATTAGAGAAGGTTGTATTTGGTCAAGAATTCAGTAACTTGGATAGATACAAGTTTTTCCATTAGTTTGCACAAGACTGACAGGATAGCATTCAGATGGTAATTAGCCATATCTCTTCTATCTCCTTTCTTAGGAATTGGGGTGACTTTAGCCACTTTTCAGATCTCAGGGACAAATCTAGTGCAGAGAGAGAGAGGGTGAAAATCCTAGACAGTGGCAGGGCAATGAATGGCGTGGCAAGTTTTAAACGTTTGGGCTCAATTTCACCCGAGCCTAACCTAGTATTATCAGAAATGGTGTTAAGTAAGCTAAGGACTTGTGATTTAGAATACACTTATGCAAAGTAAAGGGAAGACAAGCACAGAAGGGGAGGCAAGTGGTTGGGCAAGAGGCTGCGGGGAAGTACTTATGAGAATAACGGGCGGGACAGGTCAGAGAATTGCTTGTTAAACATTTCAGAAATAGTCCTGGGGTCATTGCAGTGGATTCCGTCAATGATCATATTGTCATCTAGAAACATAGAAACAAAGACTTTGATGGCAGATAAGGACCGCTTGCCCCACCTAGTCTGCCCATTTCCCTACCTACAGGATAAGCTGCAGATCCTAGTTAACCAACAACCTATTACTTCCCACCCCCCACAAGAATTGCCTTATGTCTGTCCCATGTATTCTTGAATTCTCCTACAGTTTTAGACCACACAACCTCCTCAGGAAGGCTGTTCCATGGATCCACTACTCTCTCAGTGAAAAAATACTTCCTCACACTGCCACTGAACCGCCCCCCCATCTTTAAATTGTGTCCTCTTGTTCTTGCATCTCTCTTTTTCTGAAAGATGCTACCCTCTTGGACTTTGTTGATTCCACTGAGGTACTTAAATGTTTCTATCATACCCCCCCCCTTCATCAAGGGTATACATATTAAGCTCTTTTAGTCTCTCCTCATATGGCTTCTATTGCAGACCCTGCACCATTCTAGTTGCCCTCCTCTGGACTGCCTCTATCCTGTCTATGTCCTTGCAGAGATGGGGTCTCCAGAACTGGACACAGTACTCCAGATGGGCTCTCACCAACTGTCTGTACAGAGGGATAACAACTTCCTGTTTTCTGCTTGTGATGCCTCTCCCTATACATCCCAGCATACGCTCAGCTCTCCCTACTGCCTTCTCACATTGCTTGCTAACCTTAAGGTCATCTGATATGATTACCCCCAGGACCCTTTCCTTTTTTGTTTTTGTTACTACCTCCCCCCTATTGTGTAATTTTCTGCTGGGTTTTTGTTTCCCAGGTGCATTATTTTGCACTTCTTTGCATTGAATCCTAACTGCCATACTTCAGACCATTCCTCCAACCTTGCCAAGTACCTTCTCATCATTTCCACGCCTCCTTGTGTATCAACCCTGTTGCAGATCTTTGTGTCATCTGCAATGAGGCATACTTTTCCTTCCAGTCCCTCTTCAATGTCACTTATAAAGATATTAAAAAGGAATGGACACAGTACTGAACCCTGCAATACCCCACTAGTAACCCCTCTTTCTTCAGAGTGGACTCCATTTACAATTACCTTCTGTGTCCTGTTGTCTAGCCAATGTTTTACCCAGGCTACCACCCTGGCACCCACTCCCAGGCTGGTTAATTTGACTATTAATCTTTTGTGTGGGACTGTGTCAAATGCTTTGCTAAAGTCTAGGTAGGCCATGTCCACAGCCCCTCCTTGGTCTATTACTTTGGTCACCCAGTAAAAGAAATTAATTAGATTCATCTGACATGACCTTCCCACTGTGAATCCATGCTGCCTTGGCTCCTATGCCCCACTGGCCTCTAGGTACTCAACAATTCTTTCCTTCAGAAGTGATTCCATCACTTTCCCTACCACAGAGATTAAACTGACAGGTCTGCAGTTTTCTGCATCTGTTTTGGTCCCACTTTTGAGAAGGGGAATCACATCTGCCTTCCTCCAGTCCTCGGGTACCACACCATCCTCCCATGATTTATTAAAAAGGGTAGTCAGTGGTTTCACTAGTTGTCTCCTTAATTCTTTTAGAATTCTGTGGTGAATTCCATCAGGCCCCATTGCTTTGTCCACCTTCAGTTTTTAGGAGTTCTTTCAGAACCCTTTCTTTCTGTGAAAGGACTGGGATCGTCCACCCCTATCCAGAGAGCTTCTGTTAATTGGTTAGGCACCTCCCCTCCTCTTTTGTGAATACTGAGCATAAATATTTGTTCAGTATCCCTGCTTTTCACTATCCCCTCTGCTCCACCCACTGTTCATTCTATTCAACCTCACTATCCCTCCCTTTTGTCTTTTCTAGCTCCCTGATGTACCTATAAAAGGTTTTATCCCCCTTCTTAACCAAGTTGGCTATCCTTTCCTCAGTTTGGGCCTTTGCTATTCTGACTTCCATCCCTGCTTCCTTCTGCCTTAACTGGTACAGCTTTCTGTCCTGCTCCTTCTATGTTTCCTTATACTTCCTGAATGTTATCTTTTTCTCCCTGACTTTCCCCTCCACCTCTTTTGAGAACCATAGTGGCTTTTTCTTTTGTTTTGATTTATTTGTTTCACACAAAAGCTTGTTGCCTCTGTGATAGCAGTTTTAATGATTCTCCATTGTTGCTCCACCCCTCCTTCTAGCCTGTTTGATAGTGCTTTTCTGAGGCACTCTCCCATCTTGCCAAAGTCAGCCCTCCTGAAGTCCAGTACCTTCACTTTTGTATGGCTTGACTCTGTAGCTGAGTTTAACATGAACCACACTGTCTGATGGTCACTTGTTCCCAGATGGCAACCCACTTCTAGTTCTGAGATCCTCTCACTGTCCCCATTTGAGAATACGAGGACTAAGTTTCTCCCTCATGAGTGGGATTGGAAACTAGCTGTGTGAGGCATGCCACCTGTAGGGCATCGAGAATGGCCCTGCTTTTGGATGTGGCTGCAGAAAGTATGCTCCAGTTAACATCTGGCATATTCAGGTCTCCCATCAACAGTATCTCCCCTTTCTCTGCCATCCTAAGAATGCCTTCTATCATATCCTTGTCCATTCCCTCCCCCTGACCTGGGGGTCTGTATACAACCCCTGTGCGGATTGTGGTGCCACTTCCAGTCTCCAAGGTGATCCACAGTGCCTCCTCTCATCCCTATTTACTCTTTTGTTCAGTTGCTTTTATTCCTTCCTTTACATAGATTGCTACTCCTCCCCCACTTCTCCCCTCCCTCTCTCCTGTAGGTTACGTACTCTGTTATGTTTACATCCCAGTCATGGTTGTCTGTGTACCATGTTTCTGTGACTGCTACGATACCCAGGCATCCCTCTTCCATCAAGGCCACCAGTTCAGGGAGCTTGTTTCCCAGGCTATGGGTATTGGTACTCATTATCCTCCATTTCCTAATGTCCTTACTCCTTTTTGGCCCATCCCTGTCCTTCTTGCCTTTGTCACTTTCTCCATTTACCCCTGCCCTTCTCCCTACTCGACATCTCTATGTTGGTGTTTACTGCACCTCACAATGTGACTTTTTGGGGCTAGGATTTCCTGCTCCTTTCCAGTGTCTCGGTTAGTTTAAATACTTGCCAATGAAGCATTTAAACCTGTCACCTAGGATCTCTGTTCCCTCTGGACAGATGCAGTCCATCATGCCAGTATAGACTTGCATCACTCCAGGTGGACCCCAGTCCCCAATGAAGCCAAATCCTGAGCTGTGCACCAGTTTTCAGCCACCGATTGAATCCTATGTATGGAGCACCTAGCCTGTCATCGCCCATTGACAGGCAGCACCTCCAGAAGGTTACGGTAAAGCACGGTCTCAAGGCCCCTCCCTAATTCCACAAACTCTTTCTACACTGTTGTGATTTCTTTCTTACAGGCCATTTGTCCCTAGGTGGACAATGACATCCAGCTCCCTCCCCTGTGCAGCTGTTCCGGCAATCCTGGTGATTCACTCCCTTTCCCTCCAAAGCCATGGCAGGCAGGCACCTTACCTCCCTCTCCCCTTCCTTCCCCAGTTCTACCTTCCTAACAATGGAGTCCCCACCAGGAGTTGTTTTCTTCCCCTGTGGGGTCCCATGCCACCCTCCTGTGGGTCTCCTTTGTGGAGGTTCCCAGCATCCTCCTTGGTCTCCACTGTGGGTGCCTCCATAGAGGAACCACACTTCGCAGGAATGGTATAGGAATTGTGGAGAGGTACAACTGGAGGGATGCGCCTCTGTTCCTCCACCCTCACCCTCCCTGAGCTGACTGTGATCCAACCACTCCTCTTTCTTGGCAACCTCTGAGGCAACAGCAGCGGTGGTCCTGGTGGTCCCTGGATGGACGGGGAGGTCCTCTAAATCCTGGCAACTCCAGCTGGGAGGTGACGCCTCCCTCAGCCCAGAGAGGGGTGCGCAGATGGGACTTAGCCTGTCCTCCAGAGCGTCTCCCGGAACACTGCTGCTCCACAGCCACTGCACTGCACCACTCCCATCTTGTCTTATTTCTGTCCCCTTCACTATTGTTTGGAATCCTTACTCTTTCCTCAGTTTATTTTTTTTTTCCTTCTCTCTCTACTTGCTTACTTACTGCCTCTGTGCCCTTTAAGCTCCTGATTGTCCTGTTCTGAGACAAGAAGATCCTATATTTCTCAGTAGACCCCTTACTTGCTTAGAGGCAGACCTCCAGCAGCTAGAGGGGGCCAGAGAGCTACTCTTGCCCTTCTAGGATGGTGTGTCTTTGGTGGCTCTGTGATCTCTCACTTCCTGTTTCCAAACAGGAAGTTCCTGTTGCCAGTCAAATCCTGTGCCTATAAAAGTAGAACTAGCTTTGGAGGGGGAGGAAAGGTGGGCAATATATTTTTTTTAGAAGACTGCAGAGAGTAGAAGAGTTCTACTTCTTTAGTCCCAGTAGAGAAGTCCAGTCACACAGCACTCCTTCCCTCTGGTGTCCTCTGCCAAGCCATTGACAGAATCTTTCTAAGGCAGTGTTTAAATCTAGTTTCCTTCTAGCTAAGCCACTCCCCGTACTTACTAGATCTTTTCTACAAGTAATTTGAAACTGCACAGCAATCAAGCCCCTTCAGCCACCTGAGATTTACACCTAGATAACTGTTCAGATAACCACTTTAGCTAACTGAGACAAACACACTAATTTTTTTTGTTTGCTTTTTTACCCTAAATTAAAGGTCCCAGTAGAAGAGTTCTACTTCTTTAGTCCCAGTACAGAAGTCCAGTCACACAGCACTCCTTCCTTCTGGTGTTCTCTGCCAAGCCAAGTGAGGTTTCTTAGCACCTAGAAATGTTTTCACATGCAACCAGAATTTCCTAGGGTTGCCGGATGCGTCCAACAAAGGCCCCTTACAGTAGGAGCTTTTTGCTAGTCTGATTTGCTTTTTACACTTGCTGCTTTGGGCCCTATAGATCTGGTAGTCTGTGTTAAGGCCAGATTTCCTAAAGCTCCTCCAGCTTTTGTCTCTGGCATGGAGTGTGGCTAGAAGATTTTTGTGTAACCACCTAGTAGGTTTCACTCAAACACATCAGGTCACGGGGTGTAAGTCTATTTTGAACTGCTAGAACTTGTTCTAGAAAATTTTCAAGAGCTGCTTGAACATCCAGGGTCTGCAAAACATAGGTCCAGTCAATAGCCGCGATTTCATGTAGGAACTTCACTTCATCTAGGTTGGCAAAGTTCCTAAAGGTGATTAAGCCTGGTGTTGAAGGCTGGGGGCTACAGTGTTGCCTCACACAAAAGATAGGAGAGTGGTCAGATATAGAATCTGGCAGGATGCCTGCATTTACAATACTGTCTACCCTGTTTGTTAATACTTAGTCCAATAGCGTACTAGAAGTTTCTTTAGGGTGAGACCCTAGTAGGTACAGATATAACTTGGTGGAGGTGGTGGCTTTGGATCAAAGATAGAAGGAAGCTATGAGTTTGCCCAAGCCAGTTTAGGTTCATGTCCCCAAGAATGAGCAGTTCATTGTGACCTGATATTTTTATCAATTTCTCCAGCAGATTGGAGAAGGTGGGAAGCCCACCATGGGGTGGATTATAGGCAACAACTATGTGAAGTTTTTTAGGACCCAATTGGAGGAGTGCATGAAGGGATTTACATAAGGAAGATCTAGGAATATTAGTCTTAGTGATATAGAGATGTGTCTTATAAAACAGCGCAAGACCCCAACCCCGCTTAGGAGATAATCGGTCATGCCTAAGGAGACTGTAGCCTCTTAGTGAGCAGACAGAATCAGGGGTAGAAGGCTTAAGCCATGTCTCAGATAGACACAAAATGTCTGGGTTGTAGATGGAGACCCAAGCCTCAAGATCAGGGAGATTATGTGTCAGGCTCCTTATATTTAGCTGGGCTATGCGGAGCCCAGAGAAAGTAATCCAGGAGACAGCATTGCTTGTCTGATAATGTGAAGGACCAGGATTCTGTTCCACGTCACCTGCTAGCAGGGTGGCTAGCAGCATAAGATACCAGAGTCTACAATGGAAAAAAGGGGTACCAGTCATCATTCTTGAGCTGAGATTGTAATTCAAGTAGGCAGCTATTAGGTAGTTGAGGAATTTGGTGATGAATAGTGGAGTGAGGACAAAACATACTATCGGTCTGAAAAGCAAGTTTGAAAAGAGGAAGTCATCAGCAGGGTACTGCTCCCAGGAATTTCTATGTTAGCTTGTAGCCAGGGAGATCTTAGTGAATGAGAGGACCAACAGGCTGATTGCAAGCAACAGCAGGAATTTCGGTGTCATTGTGTGTGAAAGATTTACAGTTGAGGAAGAAGTCAGCATCCGTAGAGCAGAAACAATTTTATATGGAACTGTAAGCATCAGAAGTAACCGGATGCCCCTAGTGGTGGATTTATATAAGGGGTTAATGGCAAAATGACCTGATTGTTTCTGGATGAAATTGACATACAAGGGCTTGTTTTGCCAACTCAAACCAGGCAGCTATTTACCACTCACACTCACATACACACAATAACAAAACAATAAGTACAGCAAGCCAAAGCTTTATTATAACAAAATATAATACAAAAGGTTATACATCACCGATTTAATAAAGCATTATCCAAGCCCTCTTCCAATGGCTGGGAAGCCCCCTTGTCAGCCTGGCTAGGAGTCTCTCGAACCGGAACTGGCCCTACAGCGATAAATCCACCCTGCAGGAGGAGGCTTTAAACCAGGCATTGAGAAAGCTACATTATATTTTATTATATGCTAAAAATAACGATGCAGCCCTCATAGTGTTGTTTTTTTTTTTTTTTTATGCTTTAGAAGCTGGCCGGGCTCCCAGGATGCGCAAATTTACAACGTATAAGGACCGCTTGTGACTCCCTACACCTGCTTAGTCACTGTGCTCCAAACACTGGCTGGGTGCCTAGAACACTATGAGCTAAGCAGAAGTTTAAACAAAACTACAAAAACAGGTTGCCTGATAATATGCGACCTTAAGTCAAAAAATACACTGTCTGAAGCAAAACATAATAATGAGGCTATCTAAAGAGCAAAACACCAATTAAATGAAGCAGCATGTAAATGGAGTCACACAATACAAAATGGAGTATAAAATGACATCATTACATGAAATAGCATACAAAATGGAGTGACAATAATTAACATATTATACTATCACTACATTCGGTCCTTTGATTATTGTGAATACGTTTGTGATATTGGTACCACAGCAAAATTACTACTAATATAACATGATGATAAGTAACAAGTCCAAATAAGCAAGATAATTGTCACTACAGCAATGATTATGATGGGATGTATTAGAATATTTAACACTTTTGTAGCTGATGGAGACCATCCTGTAAAAATATCCACCAATAATGAGTAGTCTCTTGTTGAATCTTGGAACTTAAATTAATCATTTTATTTTTAACTATTGTAGTTTGTACCTGACTTTTGCACTAATGATTTATTTTTATTGCCAAATGAGCCTGCATTACATCTGTTTCTAGATTATTTGTTTAATTTTATTTAAGAGATACTCAATCTTGATTGATCTAAAATATTGGGCTGCCAATACAAAATAAGCTTCTGCTCATTATTAGGGATTTGTGTATTTTACTGTGGTGGATGACATTACAATCCAATGATTACTAGAATCCATGATTTGAACACGGTCCTCCACACATATTTATTATTACTCATTAAATCACTCTGGGCCTTATTTTTTTGCATTATAGAATACATATGTTGCATTGTGCATTCTGTCCAATTAATAAATCGTGAAATATTTTTTGCTACTCCCATTCCCCATACCTGTGAAGCATTAAATACCTGCAAGAACTCAAAATCATAATTTAAAGTTAATCTTTGGGGTAAGAAAACAGTTGGCATCCATTGAGCTTGTAAGTTAATTAAGCTAAATACATCAATTTCTACTGCCTGAAGCCTGTTAGTCAGTGTTTTTATATTAACGCTATTTAAAATTTCCATGCCTGCCCCTGCTCCACCTAATAGCGTATCATACCAAGCTCTTTTATATTTGCATTTTTTACTAAACATAAACATTATGTTAAAATGGATTACATTTTTCTGATACCTGCTAGCTACTGATGTACATGTGGATGGAACCTTAACTATACTATTATTGCTAATTACAGGATGATTTTTAACACTGTAATGTGATCTGCCCAAGTAGTTCTATTAGTTATTGCAGTAGCATTCATGCAGAATAACATGTCTATGTCAATCAAAGTAATACTTGCATTGAAAATGTCTGTTTGATTCATGCAGCAATCAAGTCTATGTTGTACAGTCACCATACAACTATTCGTAAGTTGCAGCATTTAATAGCAGTCTTATTCTGCAAGAGATTTCATCTGTTTCATAGGCATATTGTCCTGAGCCACCAGTTGTCATCCAGAGATTGACCCCTGGTGAAAATGTCATGTTCAGTACCACACACTTCTGTCTGGATGGGCAGCTAAAGTTCCCCTGGGTTCTATCTTTGGTATCATTTTTTTCAACTCCAGGTTCCTTTACAACCAGTGTCATTACAGTTAACCCTTTGAATCCTTCCTCCAGGGGTAACTAGCTCTGCCAAATGGACCATAAGACACACCAGCATTCCTTTCAAAATCCATTGCTGGACCTAGAAAGACACAAATTTTATTATTCTCGAAGATAACATTTATGTACAGGCACGTATTCCCATTTTTCTTTCCCTGATCTGATAATTAACACTGTGTTGTCTCGTCCGGTGGCTATCACCTCAGCTGGTTTAGGAGGGCCATTTGGGTTTGTAACCCATATTTTGGCACCATTGTTAAAACCTCCTGTAGATCTAAAACCTTTATCCCCCCTTGATGTTAAGAGTGTGGGGGCTTGTCCCTTTATAGGGGTCACTTTGTTAACTGGAATAATTAACAATTGAGCCACTCTGTCATACTGTTGAATTAACAGATTTTGTTCTCTAATATTCAACAAAATTACTTTCACTTCTCCTTGGTAATCACAATCAATCACCCTCCCAAAATTTGTATTCCTTGAGGGCTAGTTCTGATTTAGGTGCTATTCAACCAAAATGTCTCGGTGGAATTTATATTCCAATACCAGTTTTTATCACTTGAATGTTTCTGCTGTTTATTCTGTATTCTTGAAGGGCATGTAAATCAAGTCCAGCAGCTTCTGGGGTTGCCCTGCAAGGAGACAGAGCTCCTGGAGTAATTTTCCAATATAACACTGTTTCTGTAGTTGAGTAAGCCTGCACTTGCAAATTAGGAGTTATCATTTGCATTAAGGGGGTCTCAGATTCTCCAATTGGTCTATTATTTAAAATCTGTAATGCTTCATGCAAATTCTCTTTCCATTTTCGTAGGCTCTCCCCCTCCCCAATTGTCCTTTTACAATATGAGGGATTGGTCTTTGTTGCCCATGTTGGCATATAGGACACTGAGCAATAACAGTTTTAACCAAATCCAATGTTAGGTACACCTCTACTATATGCCCACCTGTAAGTGGCTTTTCTCCCAAATGTCCACATTTTGATGTGCCCATTTGCCAGCCCTGATAACTGCTGACTTTGAGTTTCTTCAACATCCACTGAAAGAATCTTAGCTTTTTCATCTGCAATAGAATTATACCATTGTTCTAGTGTATCTGAAGCACAATGAGCATCAACATGAAATACAGTGGTCTGAGTATTTTGCACCATAGTCCATATTTTCTGCCACAGTTCTTTTCCCCATATTTCTTTCGAATAAATTTTCCACTCATCCTTAGCCCAAGTGGGCAGCCAGGTTGTTAAACCATTGGCTACAGACCATGAATCAGTATAAATATGACATGTACCTTGCAACCTTTGTGAGTATTACACTGGAAGGGAGGAAGGGTAGCTTACCCCCTCCCCTCCAAGCTCCTACTGGTGGAAGACACACCTCGAGGTGCAAGAGACAGCTCGAATACTGTAGCAATAAAAAAGGTTAGCTGTGAAACACAGACAAACAACAAAAACAAACACACATTAGTTTAAAAATAAAACAAGATTATTTCCATAGGATAAAAGAAGTCAAGCGTCCCTGGGTTCCCTTATCCTAAGCATGACAAAATGTCCAGATTAATGGTAATACCGTACGTACGTATCTCTGTAGATGGTAAACTCTCAAAAACAGCTGTAATAGTCCTTTTTTAAAATTGTAAAAGTTTGTTCCTCTTCACTTAGAATACTAGTTTTGCAATAAAAAGTCAAATTACATGGTTCACTCTTGGTGTGCTTTTATGAAAACATACATTTTGTGTGAAAAGTTGTGCTTTAGGCATGGAATACACATCAAGTTTGAACTGGTAGTAACATAAAATGTTGAAACACAAGAAGGTCAAATAATGTGCAAAAGGTCACAGTGTGCATGCAAGGGTCATTCAAACCCAGCCATTCCTGTAGTGTCCTTGAACACCACCAATATTAAAATATTTTTAAATAACAATAGAGTACAGATGAAACTGCTGGCCAAGACAGTACACACATACACATACACAAAAGAAATACTTAACAAAATAAGACGACATTGTTTCACACCAATTTGCTTGAGGTAATGCCCATAATTCCATTAGAAAACTGTACGTGGTTTAGATATATGTGCTGCCTCCTGCCTGTCTTGTAACACTGACAATTTTAAACCAACACATTTATACATATTGCCATGCCAAATCTTTCCAGAACAAAACACTGTTTAAACACATCATCTGTAAGTGAACACATCTCGTATCACATAACTAAAATATGGCACTCTGCCATATTGCAAAAAGTTTCTGGTTTTAACTAGAAGTATGATAAAGCCATTTATAGCTGTTAACACATTACATTTTCACCTAGCAGTGGCTTGGCACGTTGCTTGCAAACTACAACTCTTTCTGCACATTGCAATTTATATGACGTCATAATTCTTCACCATCAACACTACCTGCTCCACCAAACAAAAGTTTTTCACTGACCCTATCTAGGCAGCACAAATGTTCCATTAAAAATAAAGCCAATTAAAACAGTCAGCTATGAGGCAAAGAAGCTTCTTCTCTCTTTTTTTTTCTGTAACATGTTGTGCACTGAAGCTGATCAATCTATCTCCGAACCTTGACAACAGAACATAATTACAGAACACAGATATAAGCTAGAAAATATGCATGAGAAAGACGGACATTACCTTGTTTAGTATAATGAACAGAAATAAAACAGACAGACATAAAACAACTTTGTAAAAAATTTAGACTTACCCGGTGCCAAGGTATTTTTCTTCTTCTTTTCCGATATACTAGTCTAAGTAAGAAAACTGACTGCAGGACCTTCGTGATAATTTCCAAACGCTGCAGCTATTAACTCTTTCAAAGGTTTTAACCCTTTCAAAGGTTTTCTTTTGGCCATTTTAATAACCTGCCAAACCAAGTCTTTTTCCAGATCTCTGGTTTGCAGTTTAAAAACAAAACAAACAGAAATCTCTAACAGTACTAGGTTGAGATCCATCTGGTAGAGGTCCCAGTACTTGGGTTTAGGATCAAATGTTTCAGCCTCTATAGGAGGCAAGGGAACTTGAAATTGATACAGAAAAACTTGAAACTACACAGATAGGCAACATGGGGGGATTTTCAAATCATCCGTCTGTGATACACCTACTGCGTACATCCGTAGTTTATTTTTTCTTTTTAGATGTTGCTTATTTAACTTTACTTAATCAGCGCTGCTTTTCTCCTAAAAGCAGCCTGAACCTGTGAAAGCTATCATTGGCTCTAACAGTATATACTTGCAGCAAGCACAAATTACAAGTACAAAGGGCAGTTGCCCTTGCTTGTTTGAGTCTTAATACACCTTTTAAAAAAAAAACTCATCCTTTTTCCTAAAAATAGACATTTTATTTTCAAATCCTGCCGACTACGCCAAAAATGTTCTGCCAACTCAAACCAGGCAGCTATTTACTCACTCACACTCACATACACACAATAACAAAACAATAAGTACAGCAAGCCAAAGCTTTATTATAACAAAATATAATACAAAAGGTTATACATCACCGATTCAATAAAGCATTATCCAAGCCCTCTTCCAATGGCTGGGAAGCCCCCTTGTCAGCCTGGCTAGGAGTCTCTCGAACCAGGAACTGGCCCACAGCGATCGTCCCACCCTGCAGGAGGCTTCAAACCAGGCATTGAGAAAGCTACATTTATATCTTATTCTATGCTAAAAATAACCGTGCAGCCCTCATAGCGTTGTTTTCCCACATTTTAGAAGCTGGCCGGGCTCCCAGGATGTGCAAATTCACACGATAAGGACTGCTCAGAATTCCCTACACCTGCTAGGTCACTGTGCTCCAAACACTGGCCGGGTGCCTAGAACACTATGAGCTAAGCAGAAGTTTAAACAAAACTACAAAAACAGGTTGCCTGATAATATGCGACCTTTAAGTCAGCAAAATACACTGTCTGAAGCAAAACATAATAATGAGGCTATCTAAAGAGCAAAACACCAATTAAATGAAGCAGCATGTAAAATGGAGTCACACAATACAAAATGGAGTATAAAATGACATACATTACATGAAATAGCATACAAAATGGAGTGACAATAATCAACATATTATACTATCACTACAGGGCTATATAAGTAAATGCCTAGATAGGGCGGACGGGTGGGAAACCAGTGCAGAGTGCCGGCGGGGCTGTGACTAGCAGAACGAATAGCTGTGGCTGGAAGTACTCCTGAATCGAGCAGAAATGTACAAATAAAAAAGTAAAATGTAATACAGGCGCTTTGGCGCGGAAAATCAAATTAGATGTTCCAGTGCAGCTGTGCCCACAGTGCCGACTGAGAGGGATTGTGAGCAGCAGTACCACGATTTTAAATGCTTTTTATATCTCAACAGTTTTTTTTTCATTAAATCACAATGATTTTGTAGTGCACTTAAAGACTGGTTTAGTTTAAAGCAGATCCAGAAACAAATGATTTGATACCTTTTATCGGACCAACATGCATGTTACAGAAAAGAACAAAGTGCTTTAGCTTTCGAACCAACCAGGTCCTTCTTCAGAAGCTTTGTGGCAGTTTTTTTCAAATATCCCATACTATTAACACCAGATTATATAGAAAAAGCAGAAATAATTCTCATTGGTTTAACATATACATTTAAAACATAATAGAAGATTATGTCAGAGAAGCTAATTAACACCAGTATGCCTTAAACTGAGGAGCCTCAGAAGGGCAAAGGTTATCAAGAATTCTCTACAGCCAGAGAGTTCTTGTCACATAAATTTTAAAATGTCTCAGTATGCCAAGAAAGCATTCTAGTGATAAAAAACCTTGGAGTGGCAGTCTCTCTAATACATGTAAGATGAGCTACAACTTACATTCCAATTGTCCTGGTATATTAAAGGACAGATAATGAGAGACAAAATCCTGAAATTAGGTATAACTGCAAGTTGAAATCAAGCCTCAAATTAACCTACACATATAAACATGATGCATGAAAGTATCACTTGTAAGTGTAAGTGCAAAAAAAATAAATAAATAAAAATTTCTTGTCAAGGACCCCCAAGAAAACGAGACCATGAGCCTGATAAATGCGGATTTCAACACAGAGTCTGTGTATAACAAAAATGCACAGAATCAGTCTAAGCAATCTAAATGAAAACCCAAAGGAATTACACCTTTAATGAACCCCCAAGTAAATGAGATATGCATCTTAATATGAGCAGTTAAAATGTGACAGTGTGAAATCCACCCACTGACAACTAATAGAAGGAAATAAATGCACACTATATGTGAAAACTAAGTGTTCTAGCCACATAACAACTACCCATGCCACGCTCCACCCACACATATGTGTGTACATACACCATACCACACCCCACACACACACACACACACACCTGCACACCCACACAACCACAACACACAACAAATATAGCAAACACATTCCACACACACCACACCACACCACGCACAACAAACAAAACACACATACACACCATACCCACAACACACAAAACACAACACACACAAACACACACACATACATACATACATACATACATCAGTATACACGACTCTGTCATCAACGCACATGTAAGACATGTAACCTATTTCCACTTCAGACTGTGTGGTTACATCACAAAACAGACTATTCAGGATACAGGGAATTATACATGTACATCAAGTAATGTGGTCTATTTTATCCAATGCAAGAAATGTCCTCAGACAGGTTATGGGGAGACAAGCCAACAACTCCACACTAGAATGAATTCACACAGACATTCTATTAATCACAAGATGATTGAGAAACCAGTAGCCCAGCACTTCTCCCAGGATGACCACTCAATCTCAGATATGTCTGTGATGGTCTTAAAGGACATTTCAACAGTACACAACAGAGACGGGCTTCTGAAATTAGACTTATTTTACTTCTCAATATGGTGGCAGATGGATTGAACATTGATGTTGGGTACATGACACATTATTCCACTTAAACTTACACAGACCTTTACTTTAAAAGATGGACATAAACAGTTTAGTTCTTCAGCGGGCCTTTGATTTTGTAAGTTTATGGTTATCTACATTGTTGACTTTTCACCTTAACACTGTGGTGAGTGCGTTTGAGTGTGTGTGTGTGTGTATACTGATGTATGTATGTATGTATGTGTGTGTTTTGTGTGTGTGTGTTTTTGTGTGTTGTGGGTATGGTGTGATGTGTGTTTTGTTTGTTGTGCGGTGTGGTGGTGTGTGTGGAATGTGTTTGCTATATTTGTTGTGTGTTGTGGTTGTGGGTGTGCAGGTGTGTGTGTGTGTGTAGGGGTGGTATGGTGTATGTACACACATATGTGTGGGTGGAGCGTGGCATGGGGCAGTTGTTATGTGGCTAGAACACTTAGTTTTCACATATAGTGTGCATTTATTTCCTTCTATTAGTTGTCAGTGGGTGGATTTCACACTGTCACATTTTAACTGCTCATATTAAGATGCATATCTCATTTACTTGGGGGTTCATTAAAGGTGTAATTCCTTTGGGTTTTCATTTAGATTGCTTAGACTGATTCTGTGCATTTTGTTATACACAGACTCTGTGTTGAAATCTGCATTTATCAGGCTCATGGTCTCGTTTTCTTGGGGTCCTTGACAAGAAATTTTATTTATTTTTTTTTTTGCACTTACACTTACAAGTGATACTTTCATGCATCATGTTTATATGTGTAGGTTAATTTGAGGCTTGATTTCAACTTGCAGTTATACCTAATTTCAGGATTTTGTCTCTCATTATCTGTCCTTTAATATACCAGGACAATTGGAATGTAAGTTGTAAGCTCATCTTACATGTATTAGAGAGAATGCCACTCCAAGGTTTTTTTATCACTAGAATGCTTTCTTGGCATACTGAGACATTTTAAAATTTATGTGACAAGAACTCTCTGGCTGTAGAGAATTCTTGATAACCTTTGCCCTTCTGAGGCTCTTCAGTTAAAGGCATACTGGTGTTAATTAGCTTCTCTGACGTAATCTTCTATTATGTTTTAAATGTATATGTTAAACCAATGAGAATTATTTCTGCTTTTTCTATATAATCTGGTGTTAATAGTATGGGATATTTGAAAAAACTGCCACAAAGCTTCTGAAGAAGGACCTGGTTGGTTCGAAAGCTAAAGCACTTTGGTCCAGATATTCAAACTGCGCTCAAAAGTAGCGCAACAGCAGGAGCAAGCTGAAACCCGCTAAGAAATGCGCAAACAGGTGCGTGATATTCAAACATGGAGCAGAGCACCGCGCAAGCAACCAACGCCCTCAATATCGCATACTGCTTCAGGCGCAACCAGGCAGGAGAGGTTGAGCCAAAATGCTGCGCTTATGGCACAACCATGGAAGCTCAGCTGAGCAGTGCAGAGCTGCCTTATAGCAGCTAACAGCCCCCCAGAGCAATGGAACTGCATCCATGGAGGCAGGCTGGGGCCCACTGCCAGCCATGCCACACATGGGCACCGGAACTCACTGCAGAACCCACACCACATTGGCACACCCTAAGCACAGCATCACTGGGGTGGGCGGATGATCCACGTGCCCATGGGACAAGCCAACTAAAGATAGCAGAGCCATGACACTAGCACAACCCACTGGCAGGCAGAGAGTGCCACACCAGGGGTTGACAACCACAGTGCACATCAGTCCCCCTGTACGCACAGCACAGCGTGCACCGTGCCCCCAAGACACCGCTCCATGTGCAGTGACAGGCACTGCAGGAAACACCATGCACCCCCGCGCCACGACGCCAACCCCATGCTGCAGAGAAGCAGACCACCAGACCCACCCTGTGCACCCAGCAGTGGGTGGCAGCAGATGGCGAGAGCAACAGAAAGGCATGTTATGCTGGTGATACCTCCCATGGACACACACACACACACACACACATACCCAGGACCATAGTAGCCCAGATGGCATGTACACCTCCTGCAACGGAGCACCCAGAGCCAGTTGCAAAGCAGACACCAACACAGCAGTTGTACCAAAATAGAAATCTATATTGAAACAAAAAGAGTGAACAATACAGTAAAAACTATGTACAATTTGGGGGGTAAAGGCAGGGTGTTCAAGGGAGGAATAAAACTTGAGAAGGAAGGCGGGTGAAAGGGATGGGTGAGGGCAAGCAGTGGCTACGGCCCAGCAGGCTCCTGCCCTCCCTTGCCGCTGTCTCCTCCTATGTCGGCGCCTGCAGTCTCCTCGGCGCCAGAGGCTTGCAGGACCTCCTGGTTCTCGATCACAACCTGGGTCAGGGCGCCGACATCACGCGCCATGCGCCAAAGCAATACCGAGGCTAGGAAAATGGGAACACAGTCAATGGCTGAGACTGACCACAACCCCGAAGAACACCACCCAACCTGCAACCCATCTAACCCAATGTGCTGCATGTGATGGCATGCACCCACCACAGTGAACATGCACAAGGTCATCACAAACAGGCAGCACCAGCCATGGCACCACCGCCAACACACACTGCCCACGCCAATCACAGTACAAACTAGCTGTCATGTGATGTTGCACCGCAGGCGATGCCAGTTATTGCAGCTATGTGCCCAGTGCATGCCTGACCACCGTGATGCATACAGCACGCACGTGATGCTGCTGCACTGTGATGCAGGTCACCTGTGTTACGCCCACATACATGGATACATTAGACAGTGTCGGCAGATATGGGCCTATGGGGACACCCAGTCTGGCCATTTTGGCCTTGTACTCATCACCTTCTTTGTCCCATAAGTCCGTTCCTCACCCCTGACCTCCAGAAGTCCCTCATGGCGAACCCACATACAGATATCCCAACCAAGTCAGCCCCACCACATCCTCTTGCAGGGTGTTCCACCTGTCCACCACCCATTATGTGAAGAAACACTCGCATGTTCCTCTTAAACGAGCCCCTCCAACTGCATCCCATGCCCTCTAGTCCTGGAACATCCTTTACGCTGACAAATATTGTTTCTGCACTCTGTTTCCCCTGTACAATACTTGTTGTCCCCATCCATATCCACACCCTCCTCCTCCAGGGAGTACATGTTCAGTTCACCAACCTGTCTGCATAGGACTTGTGATGCAATCCATGCACCATCCATGTCGCCTCCTGTGAACGCTTCCACCCAGTCCCGTCCGCACGCGAGGTATGTTTTCCGGAACTGTACACTGTACTCAGTGTGGGGAGTCACCAGTGTTTCATCTAGTGGAACCACGACCTCCCATTTGGTTGTGTCCACTGCGGTTGGTGGTCCTGCCCCCAGCATGCAATAGCATCCATGACGTAATGATACTCACACTCCTCCAGCAGCTCTGTTCTGCCGCTGCTGCTGCTGCTGTTGCTGCTGCTGATGCTGCTGCTGCTGTTGCTGCTGCTGCTGCTGTTGCTGCTGTGGCCTGACGCCTGTGGCACTGGGCCCTGGCATGGCCCACATCAGCCTCGTCCGGGCGCCTCACCATCCGGCCTGTGGGAGACATATGGTGAGACAAACATCAGGTGTGACTCAAAAGCAGAGTGCCCCTGCCCCAGTAAGACTGCCTGCTCACACAGCCATAACCATCCATCGCACAGCTGCACACTGACACACCGATGCACAGCCACCCAGGCACACACACCCCTCTACAGAGGATATAGGTGAATAGATGGTACAGTCACGTGGCTCAGGCACCAGGCCCCGCCTGGCATGGGGAACGCAGCCGCAACAGTTCCGGGTCCTCCCGGAGATCACTGTACGGTGCCAGCACTGCTCGCAGACTGGCCCCGCCAGTGACCCCACCAGGTCAGTGGCCACTTGCTGCCACACATGGGTCCCAGGTCCGGTGAGGGGGCTCACCATATAGTCCCCTGGTAGGGCTCCACTAGGGCCACCAGGTTGGCTACTCAACTGCGCCTGTGACACCGCCTCTCTGAGCCATGGCCTCAACTTTACAGCAGGCAATATGGCGCCCGCTGCGCCAGACCCCATAGGAGTTGTTGGGCGAATAGACCAGCATAGGCTCCTTTACGCGCTGTTCTCGCACAGCGCCATCACTTTACATGGCGCTGTAACCAGACAGCACAATAGGACGTACACTACGGCATGCCCACAGCGCCAGGGGTCAGAGGGCATCACAATGTCACGGCAATGACGCAAGGCTACGCACAGCCTTTGGGATGTATAGACATCCCGCGTGACTCGCTAAGCAGAGCACCAGTGCCACAGTGGACTATCGCGCAGAAGTGCCACAGCCGCCCATAGTGCCCAGTGCTGCAGCGCCACTGGCACAATGGTGGCCATGGCCAGAATCGCTTATCACGCTCAGCAGGTCTGCAGTGTGATCGATGCCTGCGTAACCTGTCTAGGCATGGGCAATGCAGTGTAGCACACAGCCACAACATGCGCCATCGCTCAGCCGACTTTCCTTTATTGCGCTAAGCGCAATACGCAATATTCAGCCGATATATGAAATCAGTCGATCAGTTATGCAAGGCGCGGGCGTCGATTAGCATGTCATTAAGCGTTGTGCCACACCTCATTTGCATGTGTTGCGCTATAAAATGCTACACTGGGTTGTGGTGGCCGATTTGGTTGTTGCAGCTGAGAGGTGTTACATGCTGTGTGATGCTCAGGACAATGCTCATGGGCAGGGGTGCTGGAGGATGTCACAGGTTTAGGGGCTGAGCATGATGAGGGCACTTGAAGGCAGAGGGCACTCTTTCCATCAGTATCTGCCATGCGGCGAGGAAAGCAGCTTCTGCCCCGGCCTGCAGCTATGCCTCATGGGGAAATGCTGTGGACTGCACAGTGACAGGTGTCCACTTCCACCCATACAGATCAGCATGACTGGACTTGAGAACCAGGCCGAGGTGTGGACGGCAGGTGTAGGAGAGGCCAACTTCACCACAGCAGAGACCGAGGCCTCTTGCAGCTACCTGGAGGATGAGCCGCTTGAGTGGGCGGGGAGGCACTCAGCAGCGTCGCAGCTGCATGGGAGGGGTAGCTCGGCCGCCAACCTGCACAGAGCCACCAG
Source organism: Neoceratodus forsteri (assembly GCA_016271365.2). Taxonomy (NCBI): domain Eukaryota; kingdom Metazoa; phylum Chordata; order Ceratodontiformes; family Ceratodontidae; genus Neoceratodus; species Neoceratodus forsteri. The sequence goes on from CM057453.1 coordinate 86,780,646, forward strand.
CCCGCAGGCAGGAGTGCCGCAAGAAGATGGGGACTGACCGCAGGAGGCTGAAGGAGAAGGTGGCAGCTTTCAGGTGGGACGGGCTGCCACTGTGAAATACCAGGTGTTGCAGCTGACCCCGACCGAGAGACACTGGTCACTTCCCATGCAGCCGAGTGCCATTATGGTGTTTCTTGGCGGAGGATTCCAGACAGGTGGGAAGCTCATCACTGCACGGGTATGTCATGGTGATGTTGTGGGGGGGGGTTGTTGTTCACATGCACTCACATGTACTCTCTTTCTTTTCAGATCCTGTTCTGCCTGCAGGAGACGGTGGTGGTGGGTGCTGACAGTGAGGCAGACCTGTTGGACCAGGAGTGAGGACCCTTCCAGCCGCCAGCAGTCTGCACGCATCTGCAGCAGGCCGGCTGGGTCGACAACTCCGCCAGCAGTGATACGGTGGGGTGGCACAGCCTGTGTCACAGCAGTCTGGCATGGTGGTGTGCTACATGCTGTGCCTGCGGCAGTGGCACGCACCGCACTATTGATGATGGCAGGCCTGCAATGGCCAGGTGAGAGGTGTGTGTCCCGCCGAGGACACATGGCATGTTAGCACGTCCCTGGGCCATCCAGCCCACACCTGGTGTCCAGCATGCTGGCACAGTCACTGGCTGGGCCTGTCAGCACCGTGGGCAGCATCGTGTCGAGCAGGTGTCTGGCACTGCTGATCGGCACAGGGTGGAACAGTGGACCTGGGGCTCAGCAATTGAGGGCGGCAGCAGCAGTTGCACACCAGGCCTGGGGACAGGCCAGCAGTGGCACTTGTCCACCGCCTCAGATCTGCTCATACCTGGTCCTGGCGAACAGCTGCCACTGGCGGGGTGCTGCACCAGACCATCCATACCTGGGGTCATGATGCCATTGGGCACAGTACCTGACGCGCACACCCACCGCTGCAGGAGTCGGTACAGCTGCAGGGCGGTCCGTGAGGCACTGACTGTGTCCGTGAGCGCATATAGCAGGAGTGTGCTCGGACCGGCCGAGATGGTCCATATGGCGGACGGATGTGACTGCCATCACAGGCTGACCCAGGCAGTGGTCTCTGTATGACCGTGATGACCACTGTCTGGTACCCTGTACGACGCACCACACAGTGCGCACTCATCGCTCCCGCCGCGGCGACACCAGGCCTGTCGACGCTGGGTTCTGCTGGCATCCCGAGCACCCTGGTGCAAGTTTGTTTGGCGGGATGCACCCCTGTGCAGGGGCGGTCACGCACTAATACATGTCACCACTCAGAAGAAATTGGGCATGGCTAGACAGCACATCTATTTTCAACCCAGTACAAGAGATAGAAACATAATCTCAAAGGTCTTACTATTTGAACCATTAAGAAATACAAATACATTCTACATATGCAGAACAACTTTGTCATAGGACCCCTGAGAAACTGAGAAATCACAGGATTCATGTCATATGCCCAAAAGTTGTTCTTAATAAAAGACTTGGGTTGAAATTGTTACCACTCTGGAAAGGGTGTCTGGGGAACCTATTCAGACATCTTCTGAGAGATACACATTAACTACCAAAGGATCTTAAGCAAAGCCATGCTTGTGAAAAAATAGGAAATTAGATGCCCTTCAACATACCATACTTCCTAACAACCATGAAGAACATAATGGAGTCACTGACAACAACACAATACTGATGGGCACCTTTCAGTTGTTAATTTGTCCAGCCACACACTGACTACTGGAGAACTAAATGTACTTTCAAAGGGCTCACTTTCTGCCCAACAAAACCACTGGATAACATACTGTTTTGTGGTGAACTGGAGGAGTACTTCCGTAGATTGAGACTTAAAGAATTCTTTCATGGCAGGGATGAAATCACTGGTAGTGAAGACAGTGCAAACAGCAATAATGTAATGAATAAGAAAAAGGAATCTGATTTTACCCCCTCAAGTGGGCGTAACAAAAAACTAGACAATTATATTAATTGTTTCTGCCAACAAGTCAGTGGTCAGATCCTTACCAGGCAAAAACAAACCCATTATAACCTCTCTCCACTGGAACGGAGGGCTATAGGAACACTGAAATCAAACCACAACATTGTCACCAAAAAAGCTGATAAAGGTTCTGCAGTGGTGATTTTAAACAGAGAGGATTATATTAATGAAGCTAATAGACAGCTAACAGATCTTACGTACTACAGAGAACTGGAGAGTGACCCTACTACAAGATATAAAGATGAACTATGTGACTTAATTAAAACTTTTCCTGACCATGTCCGAGAAAGACTAACTCACCTCATCCCTGATGAACCCAGACCAGGGACATTCTACATGCTGCCTAAAATACATAAACCTGGCAATCTAGAGACCCATAAGTCTCTGGTAATGGTATTCTTGACTGAGAGGGATCTCAAGGTTTGTAGAGACTATTTTGAAACTGCTGGTTATGGAAAGAGACAGTTATATCCAGGACACTACACACTTTTTATGTGTCCTTTCTGGTTATAAGGATTTACCACCTGATACCATTTTAGTGACAATGGATGTAACATCCTCACACTAATATTCCACACACAGATGGCATTGCAGCATGCCTTAAATACATACATGAGAAAGGACTGGAACAAAACATCAACCCTGAGTGGTGGGGAACTTGTGGAATTCATTTTGACACATAACAACTTCAACTTCAATGGTAAACATTATGTACAAACTATGGAACAGTAATGGCACCAAAATGGCTCCACAGTATGCTAACCTCTTTATGGCTGACTTGGAGGAGGATTTTTTAAGGCAGTATCCCCACAAACCACTAGCTTATTTCTGTTACATTGATGATTTGTTTATCATCTGGATGGAAGGCACAGATGCACTCAAAGATTTTCATCACAACTTAATAATCTTCCACCCTACCTATAAAGCTTACTCTTGAGTACTCTACCACTAAGGTTAACTTTCTTGGACACCACAGTCATCATTATGATGGAACTCACATACATGTATTTACAGGAAGCCAACAGACAGACAGAGATACCTGCACAGGAAAAGTAACCACCCAAACCATACAAAAAATCTGTCATATACAGTCAAGCATCTGTTGTCAATGTATTTGTACAAATGAGGATGACAGAGATACACTTGGCTATGTTGAAAAACACATTTATGGAGCAGGGACACTTCTTCCAGGGAAATTGACAGGATAACAGAACGGGCAATGCAAGTACCAAGACAACAACTACTTCAATATAAAGAAAAGAAAGCTACAGAAAGAATATTGTTGGTAGTCAGATAACATCCAGACCTTGAACGCCCGCGTAAGATTATTAAAGATCTCCACCCAATATTCAGTGAGGATGACACCCTTTAGTTGTATTTTTAAGGAACTCCCACTACTATATTTTAAACAACCACCAAATTTATCCAGCCTAATTATTAGGAGCAAACTTTCTCCGAACAGAATACCATGTCACACAATGGCACACGACTCCTGCAATCAACGCCCTGTAAGACTTGGGCTCATTTCTACCTCAGACTGTGTGGTTACATCACAAAACAGACAATTCCAGGTGCATGGAGTTATACATGCATGTCACGACATGTTGTTTATTTCTTCAGTGCAAGAGATGTCCACAAACAGGTTATGTAGGAGAGACGCCAACAGCTCTGCACTAGATGAACCCGCACAGACATACTATGCCAGCAAGGAAGACTGAAAACCAGTGTGGCATCACTTCTCCCAGCCTGACCACTCAGTCTCAGATATGTCAGTAATGGTCTTAAAAGGAAATCTCAAAAACACACAACAGATACGAGCTTTTAAGATTAAACTTATTTTACATCTCAATATGGTAGCAGATGGGATGAACGTGGATCTTGGCTTTATGGGACACTACAGAAGCTAACATCCACTGACCTTTTCTTCTTCAAACTGACATATTATAGGACTTCAGCATGTGTGGGATGTGAATGCGTGTGTGTATGTATGTGTGTGGGTATGTGTTGTGAGGTATGTGATATAACAGATGTGGAGCTTGCTGTCACATTGAGGTAAGTCTCTATTTAGCTATATGGAGTTATAATGTGTTACTATTTTTATTTCACACACATAATGACTATTAATTTCTCCTTAATTTTTATCTTTGCCTGGGTGGGGGGGGATTGATTCCATTGCACCATATTCAGATTACCCAGCCTGCTAGTGTACATACAGGAGTGTTATCTTACACTGTTCTTATATAATTTTTGTACCTCTGTACATGTTGGGGTGTGTGATCTCATTTGCTTGGGGGTCCTGCACAGATCTTTTACATTAGGCTAATATTGTAGCAATTTGTGGATGTGTAGGTATGTTAGACCTCTGGTCTTACACATAGTTTATATTTACTTCTAGTTATTCATCCTGGGAGGGTGATAGGTTTATTTCATGTTAGTTCTATCTAGTATCCTTGAAATGTTACTTTGCAGATAGTAGTACTGTTAAATAGTGTTACTGTTTTACTCTGTAGATATTATGAGACATAAGACCTTTTACTCAGGATTTCATGACAAGATGTATTCCTTTGGGGAACTATTGCAGTGACTGAAGTTAATATAGGTTCACTAGGAGAGAAATAGAGAGTTTGTGTGTGTGTGTGTGTGTCTGTGGGAGAGAGACAGAGAGAGAGGGGAAAAAAAAGGAGGAGAGAGAGAGACAACATCTCCTTTAAGCTATGTATCTCCCCCACCCACATTATTGTGATGTGGGGTGGATTAGGTTGTATTGTTTGTATGAAGAGGAGGAGAGAAATTACATTTTTATCTCTTTTTCAGATTCCTTAGACACTTGTGGTAGTACATCGTTGCTACCTTCTCAGTATATATTGACATCAGTACATATCAGGCTACATGGTCTTAATTCCTTGAGGTTCCTCACTAGAGTTTTTGTTTGACACTAATATTATCAATTTATATTTAAATTATCATTTATATAGTCCTGAGGTTTTGAAATTTATTGGGCCTTTTATTTAGTTGAGAATACAGCTGGTGACAGGTCCAGCTAGGTTTTACACATCACACAGTGTGCACTGATGTTTTTAAGATAACTTTACTGGTAATTCTTGTCTTTAATGCTAACATTGTAATTTCATGAGCACTATAACTATCTGAGTTTGTCTTTAAGCTGGGTGGGGGTTGCCTTTCAGTAATCACATCCTTATACTAACTGTGACACTCATAGCTTGATTTAGGAGTTATCTGCTTCAGCAGTGTTATCGTATGTCAATTAAATTTATATGCAGTAGGATTCTTTGTATGTATGTTCCACCAAGCACATCTGTACCCAAGGTTCTTTCGGACTGAAGGCAGTATTGTACTGTTAAACTACTCTGACATCATCTTCTGTGTTTTTGGTTTTTTTTTAATGACTATTTTAAACCAATGGGGATTTTTTTCGGTCTTTCTCTGCATTATCTAGCTGTTATAAGTATTGTATTTTCTAAACAACTGCCATGAGCTTCTGAAGAAGGACTGGTTGGTCTGAAAGCTAGAGCACTTTGTTCTTGTTGTTACATCTATGTTGGTCCATTAAAAGGTATCAAATCATTTGCTTCTGGATCCATGAAGGATTAATAACTTAATAACCTGGCAGTGATAGCTTTGTTCTTGTCTTGAAGTTCATGCTATTTGTTCATGTGAAAGTTAGATCTGCAATCTAGGGAATGTCCTGAAGAAATCCTATAAACCAGTGAGTGGCTAGCTGTACTTGTGTGACTGGAGGTGCTGCTGGTACTATGTGGAGTGCTAGTGGGGAGCAGCCTACTAGTTGTACCATGTAAGCCTGTGAGGGATTAATTCTCAAAAGTTGGGAGTCAGGACTTGGCCGGGACTGAGTGAGTTAGTTGGTTGGTGCCAACAAAACAATATGAATTAATAACCAGCCTGGCTTTATCATAAAAGGAGCAGTGAGGTATGTGTGCTGTTTTGTATTACTAATTTTGTTTGTATTGGATGGCCTTATTTGATGATGAAGGGCTGAGCTGGGCTGCTTCCAGTGACTCGAGTGATCTCTGTTTTCCCCCAGCTAGCCCCTTGCTGCCAGCCTCCCATCCCCCTTCTGTGAGTGAGCATGGGACTCATGAATTGAAGTCCACATGCATCTGATGGTGAATGGAAGTTCTTCAGCATTAAAGCCTGTGCTGTATTCATATGAAGCATTAGGTAATTGTTTTTTGACTTTGGTGTCTAGGATGACTTCTGAGTGGATGGTTAGGGTGGGATGAGCCAACCACCGGCATTGCCCCTGCCCTTGCCATGTAACTGGGCTGTCTACATGCCACAGGTTATGCTTGGCATTAAGTCATCATTTGTTACAGTTGGCTGTGCACCCCTGCAGGTTGTCTGTCATGTGTGGGTTGTGCTGGAATGCTTGATGGTGTTAAGGTTGTGGTGTAAAATATATGGGGATTTGGGGGTTGGCTGCCATGTACTGGATATGAATGGGAAACATCATCCTGCTGTAGAATAGTGACAGATATGGTCATGCCATTGTCTGAGGTCTCACACAGGTTGCAGCACCCTTACTGTATGTCAAGTCTGTGGGCTGTGATGTCACTGTATATGCCCTGTATTTCATGCAACTGTCCCTGCCAAGCCTTACCCATCCTGCTCCAACTGTCTCAGTTCAGGGTACATGCAGATAAAGCAATCATGATCTGGCATACATCCTGTGTCAATTTTGGGCATTGAGGGACCCTCCAGTGGGTCCTGGGCATCAGTTCCATTCTCTGGCATGGATGCTTTGTGTAAGTTTCTGCTGTGTGACAGACACATGCATATCAAGGCTGGTGTTTTGTATGCCCTTCTCACTGCCTTGTATATCTGACTGTGTGGTGCACTGTTGGGGGGGCAGGGTCTGCTGTTTAGGTTGTGAGGTAGCAAGAACAATTCCTGCTGGAGTGATAGCTGCCTGTACTCAAGTGGTATATAGTTTGGTGTTTGAAGTGTGGCCAGACTGGGATTTTTTTGCTTTAGTTTTGAAAATCTTTTTTTAAGAAAATAAAAAGTAGTTATTTTGATAATGATATTGGTTGGTAGTAACAAGTCAATGAAGGCTTTAAAAGCAGCCAAATAGTGTCAAAATGACCCTGAAAATGCACCAGAGTGCATCTAAAATCTGATAGCTTCTGGGAGCCTAGGCCACCCAACGACCCCCAGCCTGTGCAGAGTTGGGGAAATCGTTGTTCATGAAGACCCTACACTTCTAAATTTAGCACTGCACCAATGTCTGTTCATCAAAACTGAGTTCATAATGAGACTGTATTGTCCAGCAGAGATTCAAATTGCACTTCTCTCTCTTTCTCTCTGTCTCCAAATTGTGTGTGTGTATGTGTGTGTGTGTGTGTGTGTGTGTGTGTGTGCGGCATGCATGCATAAGTGCGTGTGTGTGTGTGTGTGTGTGTGTGTCACTGCACACAGAGAATACTGCATGGGAAACCATGCCCCACCATTCCTCTTCTCTCTGTCTCTCTGTCTCTCTCTCTCTCTCTTTCTCTCTCTCTCTCTCTAGGAACCAGCCTTATACAGGGAAATGCAGAAAATTGAAGCTGACCAAATGTGACAACTTACTTGACATTTCTGTCAATTTAAACTTTTAAATTATTTCCCAACCTTTTACAAATAAATCTTACTGTGTGCACAGAATGGAGGCTGATAGCTTGGATAAAAAAATATGCATTTCTGAAATCACTGACTGTAACCTTCAAAATATGTATGTAATGTTCATCACTGCTGAACTTGATGGAGTGCACAGTATTATATGGCCCAGATATTTAATTAGTTTATTTTTTTTGTTTTGTTTGATCCTCAAGCCTGCATCTCCTTAACCTTCCCCCAACCACCACACACATTTGTATCTGAACTTGCTCTGTAAACCAGCAGAGTGAGTGCAAAACTGGAACAGCTGTGTGCCTTATCCATTTGAATCACATAACCTGTCATACACAGAAATGTAGTCCTTTCTTTCCATGTCTAGGGGTATGGATGGAATATGTTTGTGGGAAAGGGGTACCCACAGCAGCAGAAACACTTCCAGTGGCCACATTACCCAGGCCCAGATGTCACACACAGGGTCCCTTTTCCTCGCTGGTGCAGGATAAAAGCAACAGGTTAATGCATATTAAACAGTTCCTTTCAATTATAACAGAATGTCCACATAGAACTTGAAGAAAGAACAGGGATCCCAGATTCATTAAACATATTCACACATTGCTCTGAGCAGCTTCAGTTAATTAGTGGGAAACACATTCAGCTTCCACATGGCTGGTATGGCTATAATAGCAGTTTTTACCCGGACCAAGGAGGTTGCACAGTTTTTAGGGCATCATTAACTCTGGGCTGCAATTAGTCACAAAAGTTTGAAGGCAGCACAAGTCCCAGAACAGTTCACAGTGCCTAACAGACCATTATTCCTCACAGGCATCCAAACTGTCAATGATCTACATCTCTCTCATTCTCTCTGTACTGACTTAATGGGTCCCCCTCTGAACATGCAATCCTTGCTGCTTGCGAATTTGCAGGTTCCCTCATGACTCCTGCATTGTTTCCCAGGACTGCCAGCAACTGTCCCCAAATTAAGAAGAGGGACACGTCCCATGGAGCTCCAAATCAGCTTGCTGTCTGGACACTACACTCCCTGCCACATTCTTGTCCACAGGATCCCTACACGAATCAGCGCAGGCTACTAGGGTATTCTTTGACTTGTGACTACTGGCTCCACTCTCGACTTTAGCAGCCCTCCAAGATACTATGCAGCTTGTGGCTACTGGCTCCAACTTCTTCCTCTGTGTCCCCCCAAGAGCCACGGGCTGGGGGCCGGAGCGGGCAATTGACCTGCCTGGCCCTGACTCACTCTCATTCCCTTGCTGTTCACTCCTCTCACTGGAACTCCCCCTCCCACCTAAACTGATGAGTTTTATCCTCCCACAAATCCATGATAGGCTCTTAACCTATAGGAGGCTCCACCTGAGTGCTGAGAAGAATTAACCTTTTTTTCTACTGAGCTGAATTGCTCCTCAAAAACCTAGGGAGGGACAAATAGATCTAGTAATCTCCAAGGAGGGGATTATATAAACAAAGACACTGACAGCAGATAATGACCCCTGAGCCCATCTAATCTGCCCATTTTAGCTGCAGACCCAACTTGCCCTACAGCATTGTCTCTTCCACCCATCTCCTTCCTCCTAGGATTCCTTTGAGCTTGTCCCATGCATTTTTGAAACCCACCACTGGTTTCACCCCCACTGCCTCCCATGAAAGGCTGTTCCAGGAACCCACCACCCTTTCTGTGAAAAGTACTTCTTCACATCTCTGCTGAATCTACCCCCTTCCAGCTTCATATCAAGACCCCTTGTTCTACTGCACCTTTTTCTCTGAAACATATCGCCCTCCTAAACCTTATTTAAGCCCAAGAGGAATTTTAAAGGTTTCCATAATAGCACCATTCTCCCTCCTCTGCTCCAGGATGTATATATTGAAATCTTTCAGTCTCTCCTCATAGGACTTCTGATGCAGACATTGCACAATTTTGACAGCCCTCACCTCTCTTCTTGCCGCTTTCTCCTTTTTCCAACTGTTCCCCTTCCACACCTTTCTCCTTTGACTGCTCCTTTCTCCCTTCTTCCTTTGCTAACCTCCTGGTTCCTTGAATAACTTGCATACTGGTGGGGCTCTCTCCCCTAGGATCTCCCTATTCTCTATCTCAGCTTGTGGTGGCCCACTTTCTGCCTCCCATATTTCTTCTGTCACCCCCCACCTCAGCTTCATTAAATTTCCATAGAAGTAACATTTGAATTGTTCACTGAGGACTGTGGTTGCCTCCTGGATGAAAGCAGGGCATCACCTCGGTATAGGTTCTTATCCTTTCAGGTTGGCCCACAGTCCCCAGTGTAGACATATCTCTCAATCCTGCACCATTTCTTCTACCATTACTTAAAGGCCTTGGTGTGGAGCTCCCTCTCCTTCCACATATAGTGTAACATGCACTCACCACTCACATTTTAAACACATGGGAAACACAGGATCAACCAGATAAATGATCTATTTTTAGCAAACATTATATTTACACACGGAGTTGACTATGGCAATCCATCTTTATGTTTAAGGCCATGAAACACCCTTATCAAGTTAATATATTAGCAGCTGTAGTGGCTTTGACCAAATCTTGTTTACTTAGTGGCCACTTTTGACAATTAGACTTCACTTGACGGTTATTGCTTACTTCCTATCTGTATTGCTCAATTATTTTATTTACTTTCATAAGTTTTGTATTTGTATTCTTTCTGCCTTGTCCTTCCATCCACAAACATTTTAATAATGCTCACTTGTAAACCATTGGTTGTGGTAACACCACTGGTAAGAAAAACTTTGGGCACAAAGTTAATTTTCATTGCTTACTTTGTACAGAACCTGAGATGCAGAAATCGCTAGAGGCGATGTGTTGTTCCAACATAAATATTGGCACCTTTCAACCCACCTACAATCATGTGGTATGCTTGTACCATTTCAGGGGGGAAGAATTTTATATCCCAGATGCTAACTTATTGAAGACTAAGTATGATGTATTTTGGAAATTATTAGAACTGAGCAGAGTGACATAGTGGATTGCAGTTTCAGTTGTGCAATCTGTTATGTTTTCTTTTTACAGACCCAGACAATCCAGGGCTATGTTTGAAGGAGGGTTCCATTCTGTTTCATCATTCCAGTCTTGGACATCTGGAGCCACAGGCAGTGATGCAGGTAAGTTTTTCAGTTACCTGCAGTCTGTGTTGGATGCCAACTACCATTAGTGGCATGCCCAGGTTCAGTTTCCTATGGTCCACAGCAAACAAACCTACCCCACCCCACCCCATTTCCTTAATATTTAAAAGCTCAATTGAGTGACAGGGCTGTAAGCCAGTGGCATTGGGTGTATGGGGGATCCACTGTGAGTTTTCTTAATAAATTAGGCCTGGAACCTTAATTTAAAGGCAGAGTACTGTACTTCAAGCTCCTCAGTGGCATACGCCAACAACCACCAATGTTTCACACAACATGCTTTGAAAAGTTTCACCCAGCAGGGGCACCTTGAGAAAGCACCATGCTCCAAGGGAACTGGCACAACATGTTGTGGCAGCAGCGAATGGCAGTGGGCTTGCAGTCACAGCACTCGACAGTGGTCAGGAGTGAACACCTGGTGGATGACTGGTGCATATAGGTCAAGGCAACAGTAGTAGTAGGGGTTGTTATTATGGTACCAATGTAACATCTGGTGCTGATAAAAGATGCAGTCATGTAGTCAAGAATCTCACTCTGCTACAACCGTTACAACATCATGACTTTTATTCTATATTGTAGTCAAACACACTACAATTAAATAAAATAAGGCAGGAAGCAGTCATCCCAATGTTACTATACTTAGTGCATTGTGTCCACTGGTCCCTCCCCTCACCCACATCCATGCCTGATGTTAGTATAAGTACTTGCAGGTGTCCGCTAGCCCTTTCACTGCCCACACCCTCTCCTGTTGTTGATTTAATTATTCCCTGGTGTCCAATGGTTCCGTCCACCCTTCCTGATCTTCTATATAAGGCAGTTAAACTGCCCCCTCATGTCCACTGGACCACTGTCCTCTCAGTCATTGACTGTAAAGGCAGTAACACCATTCCCTGGTGTGTAGGAGCACTCTGTATCCAGGCAGGTAGTGCCCCACTATCCCAGACATCCTGACCACAAGCTGTGTACTGGCACAGGCTTCCACTCTCCACCTAGGCCTGCCACCCAATGAGCTGTCATTGAGGGCGTACTGTTACACAACCATAAAACTTCCCTCCCATGATACCCCACTTTGCATTTCACCACTGGACACAGCAGGGATACAGAGAAGGTCCTCCAAATTGTGGTACCCCATCATGACATGACACTGACAGCAATCTGACCACCCTCACATAACTGTATGACTTCCCTCCCACCCACCAGACTTCTCATTCCACCCTTGACCTTGCACAGCCACAGACAAGGAATGCACCAACCCTGCCACTCCAGTGTACCTGACCCTGACCCAGCACCAACAACACAACTGACTGCCCTCATATGACCATCTGACTTCCCTTCCACCTACCATACTTCTCATTCCACCCTGTGATATTGTACAGCTGCACAGAAGGAAGGGTTTTTTCATACCTGTGAACATGCAGTCCCTGGAATTGACTTGCTCAGTGATGAATAACTATTAACAGCTAATGTGCAGTGCATATTATTATAAACAGTGTTCGTGAGTTGGGGACAAAACTGATCTTCCTTGGGGATACTTATTGCAAGAGGTCACAACTATGAAACTCATACCAATCATGCGTTTGGTGCAAATGGAACTTTTACTGTTGCAGTGTAGTACAGCCCACCAATGATGATGCCAGATGCTCACGTCCACTCGTAAGATATCTCAGAAAGCTGTGTCATAAGCTAGGCCTCTGCTGAGACAACAAGCCTGGTCTGCCTTGCCTGCACCTTCTACTAACACTGGTGCTCGTTTCAAAAATCCTCATAGGTGGTGCAGTTGCCCCAACTGTGGGTTCTACTTCAGCATGACTTCTTCCCCACCCTCCAGTCAAACATCAGGAAATGATGTTTGTTGGTCTTTTATCCCTCCGTCTCAAGCAGTGGAGGATGCTCGCCTCAGACTCTTGTGTCCTGCAACTCATACAACAGTGCCAAGCTGTACAACCTCTGGGACAGCCTCCAGACTACTCTCCTCTTCCCTTGCATGACCCTACAGACACATTCAAGTGCGTGTAAAGGAACTGCATGCTTGTCTGCACAACAGAGCCATAAAAGCATTACCTAGTCTGAAAAGGAACAAGGAGTTATATTCCTGCTTCTTCATCATGCACAGGTCCACAGGGGACCTGTGAACAATTCTGTACCTCAGAGACCAAAACCTCTATGTCCAATATAAGAAGTGTATGACAGTCACTTGGAAGGTTATGCTGCCTCTCCTGAAACAGGTAGACTGGATATGCTTCATGGATATATTTGATGCCTACCTGCATATCAAGCCCTGTTCCCCTTATAGCAGATGACTCATTTCTAATTTCCACTGTCAAAATTTCCAGTTGATGTTATTGCCCTATGGACAACGTCGGTGTAGTGAACTACAGAAACAAGTATGGGGGAGCTCATTCTTACCTCCTTTACAGGGTCTTTATGAGCCTTCTCATATGTCTTGTCACATTGCCTACCCTCTTTTAGATCATCCTAATTGGTAACTCCCAGATCTCTTTTCTGAAGTCTGACTGTTATTACCACCCCTCCTACTATGTAAGTTACCCTTTGGTTCTTGTGCCTTATGCGCATGATCCTGCATTGTTGTGCATTCAAGCCTAGCTTCCGTGCTCCAGAGCATTCCTCCAGTTGTTTAAGTTCCTCCCTTATTTTGTCACAACCCACCAGCATATTCACCAGATTACATACAGTACCTTTGTGTCATCTGTGAATAGGCATTTCTTCTCTGCCAACCACTCTACAATGACCTCAGTATAGACATTGAAGAGGACCGGCCCCAACACTAACTCCTGCAGCATACCTCTTTCTACTGCTCCCTCCCCAGAGTGTTTAAACTAGCCAAGGGGGGCAGGCACTGAAAAGGAGCAGGGAAATCCCAACCTCCCCCCACAAAACATGGTGATTAGTGAGGTAAACCCCAAGGTAGGGAAGTTATTAGGGAGCAGAACAGAGGTAAATGTAAAAAAAGGCAAAGGCAGTAAGGACAGGAATGGGGCTAAAAGGGGTAAAGCTATCAAAAAGTGGAGGGTGATGAGTACCAATGCCCATAGTCTGTGTAACAAGCTCCCTGAACTAGTGGCCTTGATGGAAGAGGGTTGCCTGGATATTGTGGCAGTCACAGAAACATGGTACACAGAGAACCATGACTGGGATGTCAACATACCAGGATACACAATCTACAGGAGGGACAGGGAGGGTAAAAGAGGAGGAGGAGAAGCTCTCTATGTAAAGGAAGGGATCAAAGCAACAAAACCAAAGAGTAAACAGGGAGCAGATGAGGAACTCTGGGTCACCCTGGAGACAGGAAATGGCACCACAATCCGCATGGGGGGTTATATACAGACTCCCATCCCAGGGGGAGGGGATGGACAAGGAAATGATAGAAGGCTTTCTTAGAATGGCAGAAAAAGGGAGATATTGTTGATGGGGGACCTGAATATGCCAGATGTTAACTGGAGCACCTTTGCTGCAGGCACATCCAAGAGCAGGGTCATTCTTTATGCCCTACACGGGGCATGCCTCAGACAGCTAGTATTGGAACCCACTTGGGAGGGAGAAATCTTAGACCTGGTACTCTCAAATGGGGATGGAGAAAGAATCTCAGATTTAGAAGTGGGTAGCCATCTGGGAACAAGTGACCACCAAACAGTGTGGTTCACGATAAACACAGCCATACAATGAAGCCATACAAAAGCAAGAGTATTGGACTTTAGGAGGGCTGAATTTAGGAAAATGAGAGAGTGCCTCAGAAAAGCACTAGCAAACAGGCAAGAAGGAGGGGTGGAGGAACAATGTGGAGTAATCAAAACAGCCATCACAGATGCAACAAGTCTTTGTGTAAAGCAAATCAATAAAACACAACGAAGGAAAAAAAAATGCTATGGTTCTCAAAAGAGGTGGCAGGGGAAGGTTAAGGAGAAAAGGATAGCATTCAGGAAATATAAGGAAACACAGAAGGAGCAGGACAGAGAACTTTATCAGTTAAAGCAGAAAGAGGCTGGGAAGGCAGTCAGAATAGCAAAGGCCCAAACTGAGGAAAGGATAGCCAATTCTGTTAAGAAGGGGGATAAGACCTTTTATAAGTACATTAGGGAGTGAAGAAAGACCAAAGGAGGGATACTGAGGCTTAATTAAGGTGGAGGGAATGTGGGTAGAGGGTGACAGTGAAAAAGCAGGGATACTGAACGAATATTTCTGCTCAGTATTCACAAAGGAAGAGGAGGGAGAGGTACCTAAACCAAACAAGAGAAACACTCTGAAGATGGGGGTCGATATCTGTCCATCTACAGAAGAAAGGGTTCTGAAAGAACTAATAAAATTGAAGGTGGACAAAGCAATGGGGCCTGATGGGATTCACCCAAGAATTCTAAATGAGCTAAGGGTAGAACTAGTGACACCACTGACTACTCTCTTTAACAAATCATGGGAGGATGGGGTGGTACCCGAGGACTGGAGGAGGGCAGATGTGCTTCTTTTTCACAAAAGTGGGAGCAGGACAGAGGCAGGCAACTACAGACCAGTTAGTTTGACCTCAGTGGTAGGGAAAATGATGGAATCACTTCTTAAGGAAAGAATTGTTGAGTACCTAGAGGTCAATTGGGCACAGGATCCAAGGCAGCATGGATTCACAATGGGAAGGTTGTGTCAGATGAATCTAATAGATTTCTTTGACTGGGTGACCAAAGTAGTAGACCAGGGAGGGGCTGTGGACATGGCCTGCCTAGATTTTAGCAAGGCATTTGATACAGTCCCACACAAAAGATTAATACACAAGTTAGCCAGCCTTGGAGTGGGTCCCAAGGTGGTAGCCTGGATAAAAAAATTGGCTAGACAACAGGACGCAAAGGGTAGTAGTAAATGGAGTACACAGTGAAGAAAGGAGGGTTACTAGTGGGGTACCACAGGGTTCAGTACTGGGACTGGTCCTTTTTAATGTCTTTATAAGTGACATTGCAGAGGAACTGGAAGGAAAAGTATGTCTCTTTGCAGATGACACAAAGATCTGCAACAGGGTTGATACACAAGATGGAGTGGAAAGAATGAGAAGAGACTTGGCAAGGTTGGAGGAATGGTCAAATGTATGGCAGCTCAGATTCAACACAAAGAAGTGCAAGGTAATGCACATGCGAAACAAAAACCCAGTGGAAGTGTACACAATGGAGGGTGAGATATTGACAACAGTAAAAATGGAAAGGGACCCGGGGGTGAGTATATCAGATGACCTAAAGGTGGGCAAGCAATGTGAGAAGGCAGTAAGAAAGGCTGGGGGGATACTGGGATGCGTAGGAAGAGGCATCAATAGTAGAAAACAGGAAGTTAGGAAGTTGTTATCCCTCTGTACAGACAGTTGGTGAGACCCCAACTGGAGTACTGTGTGCAGTTCTGGAGACCCCATCTCCACAAAGACATAGACAGAGTGGAGGCTGTCCAGAGGACGGCAACCAAAATGGTGCAGGGTCTGCACCAGAAGACATACAAAGAAAGACTAAAGGAGCTTAATATGTATACCCTTGAGGAAAGAAGGGAGAGAGGGGACATGATAGAAATTTTCAAGTACCTCAAGGGAATCAACAAAGTCCAAGAGGGTAGCATCTTTCAGAAAAAGAGATGTGCAAGAACTGGGGCACAATTTGAAGATAGAGGGGGGGACGGCTCAGAGGTAATGTGAGGAAGTATTTCTTCACAGAGAGGGTTGTGGATGCATGGAACAGCCTCCCTGAGGAGGTCGTGGAGTCAAGAACAGTGGGGGAATTCAAGAATGCATGGGACAGGCATAAGGCAGTCCTAGTAGGGGGTAGGAGGAAGTAAGCTGTTGTTTAACTAGGATCTGCAGCTTATCTGTTAGGTAGGAAAATGGGCAGACTAGGTGGGCCAAGCGGTCCTTATCTGCCATCAAATTCTATGTTTCTGTGTTTCTATGTTTCCCCTTTAGCACCACCCTCTGACTACTGCCAGTAAGCCAATTATCTACCCAAAGTAGTATTTTTGGATCCACTTCTATGTTACATAGTTTGTTTATCAGTCTTTCATGAGGCATGGTATCAAAGTCCATTCTGAGGTCCGGTTAGGCAATGTCCACCACACAGATCAGTTTCACCTCCTTAGTCATCCCATCAAAAATCTTTAATGTGTTTGTCTGTCAGGGCCTCCACTAGGTATAACCATGTTGTCCCAGGTGTGTTGGGTCATTCATATTAAGGTATGCCAATAAGCTTTCCTTCAGCAAAGATTCCATTATCTTGTCCACTGTTGAAGTCAGGCTGACAGGCCTATCATTCCCAACTTTATCCCTATCACCACCTATGTGTAGTGGGACCACATCTACTCTTTTCCAGTCCCCTGGCAATTCCCTTGTCTCTAGCGATAGGTAGAATAACTCCGTGAGGCATTCAGCCTACTCTTCATGGAGTTCCTTTAGCAATTTTGTGCTCACTGTGTATGGGACCATCACCTCATCCACCCTTAACTTCTTTTGCTCACTCAAGACTCTTTCTTCTGTAAAGGGGCTGGTGTGCACCTTTCTGCCAGTATTGCCCCAGTCCTGCATCTCCGGCCCTTCCCCCTCCACCTCCATGAATCTTGAGAAGTAATACCTAATAAATATGTACGCACTGCTACAGAAAAGTTTTTGTATGGTCATTGCACACGAAGTGTGTTACTTCAAGGCGTGTGGACTGCTTAAAGAAATGTGCTGAAAGCTGTACTGTTAGTGTAAGTTGTTAGGTGACTGTTCTTTGTCAGGCTGCTCAGCACTGCATGCTCCATTGCTCTGCAGGCAACAGTGGTGACTTACTTATTGCTGTTTGTTCTATGTTGAATCAAAACAGCTGACAAACTATTATTCAACCAAATTGTGACCTTACCCTTTTCATTCACAGTTAACGCATGGCACATATGAACCAGTACTCCATTACAGGGCTGTGGCATCAACATCCATTACCATTCAGCATTCTTCAGAGACACGTGATTTTTGTTGTCAATTTCCCAAAACACTGGAGAGTGTTCATACAGTAAAGATCACATATATTGCAACTCAAAGTCATGGTTCAAATCCCCCCGCAATTCTAAAGTGGTAGCTGGCACAAGTGACAATCGTATTACAATCACGTACCAAAAAGAAGATGTAGATATAATTAAATATGAAGAACCAGCATGTACATCAGCACTGGTTAAAAGCTGCAACGTAAATGTAATGACAGGACATGGTCATTTGTCTTTCTAGTCTGATGACAGTCGTGAAGCAAGCACAGAACCATCCATGTTCATTCCAGACACAGATGATACTGACACTGATGATGACCTAAGTGGTTATACATCATTCACGTTGGGTGATGACCATGTACAAGGATCAAAGTTCATTGTCTTCAGAAGTTCACTGCTTGCGTTGATGAGCATGATTATCTGTCAAGTCTGCAAACTGCCTCTGATGCTCACTGAAACACGTGTTCGTGGAACAATATTGGTGGCCAGCTTCTGTTGCAGCAAAAGCCATAGCTTCATGTGGCATTCTTGGTCATTGCTGAACTGCATGGGGGTCGGAAACTTATTGATGAGCACATGCATTCTCTTCAGCAGTAATACAGCATGTGTATCGCAGTTGTTTCATTTCTTCGGACTAAAGATATTTGCAGAATCGTAGTACAACACCATACAGCAGGACTATCTCTTTCTAGTTGTGAACAACAGGTGGATTAAGACAAAGAGTAAGAATTGGGAAGTGCCTGAGGGCAGCGAGGCTCTAGGTGACAGAAGATGTGATTCACCTGGATGCAATGCAAAGTATTGCACGTATCCAATCATGGATATGGAAAGTAACAGGATATTAGAGTCAGCCATTATTCAGGTTTCTGAAGTCACCAAAACCAATGTCATGGACAAAGAAAGGTTCTTACATAGTCTTAAGAACATTTTAGATGCTGGACTGAATGTAAAAACCAAGGCCACTGACAGATATCTGCAAATCACAAGGTTGATGACAAGGGAACAGTGTTTCCAATCTTTGAACATCAGTTTGATGTGTAGTATGTGTCAAAATCAATTGTGAAGAAGTTAGCTGTGAAAGCAAAACAAAAACACTTTGAACCCCTCATTGAATGGATTTGTTCTATACTTAAACACTTTTGGTGGTCCGCGTTAATATGTGGTGAGAATGCAATTGTACTCCGGGAGAAGTGGATATCAGTTTTAGACCACACCGCTAATATCCATATGTGGGAGACTGGACTGGTGTATTGTCACTGTGACCATGAACCACTATCACACAAGCAACAGAAAGAAACAACATGGCTTCGCAAGGGGGAATCTGCACATGAGGCACTGAAGAGCATAGTGATAGATGCAAGAATACTGAAAGACATTGCAAAAATAACAACATTCTGCCACACAGGAAACTTGTAAGTTTTCAGTTCATTGCTCACCAAATACTGTCCTAAAATACAACACTTTAGTTACTGAGGTATGATGGCCAGGACCCAACTGGCGATGCTGGACTACTCCAAGAACTTCAATCTGGAACAGGTCACAATCAAGAGGGGAAACAAAGGAAATAAATGCCATTGATTTGCCTTTTCAAAGCAAACAAAGTAGTGGGTAGTGAAAGTGGTAAAGGAAAAGAAGACGTACCAGTATATGGTGGACCTGTTGAAAGATGCTGTGACCTTCCATGATGGGATATTGTCAGAAACTGAAATTTTGCAAGTTCCGCAGTTACCTCCAAATATTGCTTCCATGAAACAGCCAGCTGCAGGCAATTTGCTGCAGCACTATGCCCATTTCAAGGGTAAGTAGTTTGTATCACAAGCTAAATACAGTTAGCACAGCTGAATTGCTACACACCCTGTCAGTGATTCTGCCTCTGTATTCATATTCAACATGCCACAAGAAGGTGACTCTTAATATGATTTTTTTTGGGTGCTCACATCACCCCTTACTTGTGTTGAATGCATTCTTTAAGGCACTAAGAAAATGGGGATTACGCTTTCCTATGCAAATTCAGCTTTGCATCATATGAATGTTATTGTTTGGTATGGTGCTGTCCACATGGACTGGAATCACAGTTCAGGTCACAATGCATTTCCAAACAACGATGACATCATGGTACAGAAACATGTTTCACATACAATTAGTGATAGTGTCTGCACCAGTGGTGTTGGTGTCATGCCACAGCCCTGTTAAGTGACAAAATTAAAGTTATATACTGTATCCCCCAACCATGGTACTGCAGTCCATGGACAAAGACAATAGATGTGGCAGAAGACTGACACTACTTTTCAAGAAGTGGAGAAACACATGCACTGTGGGATATTACACTACGTGAACTCTGCAGTGACATGATCCTTCCTTTTACAGTAGTTCACCACTTGACTCTGTGCAGCCATGTGTGACTGCATCGTAATTTTCACTTTACTGAAGATTCTTGTTGTTAACCTGTTGAGTGCTACATCAGTGTTAGATGTTTAAAATGTATATTGTATAAAGTCTTGTTAAAAAACAATTTATTTTCCTGTTTTTATCAGTGATGTTAGTTTTATTTATTTTAAAGAAGCTGGTATATTACTGTGATCACCACGGTGAATCATTACCATGAATAACACCAGAAACCACCATCACCACTAAAGATTGGTGAAATCTGCAAATTTCGGTCTGCAAAATATTTCATGAAATTCGTGCATTTTGTGAAACATGAAATTCTGCCAGTGAAATGTGGAATTTCAGTACTCACAGGTAAAATTACACTATTCATGGAGAAATTCTACATTTCACGGGTGGAATTTTGCACAGTGGTAATCGTGCAAAGGTTGTCTGGTAGTGCTGTATACCGAGGGGTGAACAAGCACAGTTTCCATTGAACAACATGTATATCATTACCGTGAAACTGCACACAGTGCAACATTGCACGGAAGTGGTATACAACCTTTGTGCAATTACCACTGTATTTTGCACCCATCAAATATTTTGTGAAATGCGCAAAATTCACAAAATATTTTGCAGGGTGAAATTCCCAATTTCGACGGAACTTTGCCAGCGAAATTAAATTTTGCAGTATATCTAATCACAACTATGTGGCAGACAGTCACAGGGAACATTGCTGACTTCAGAACAGTGAAACACAATACTGAATTTGTGTTTAAAGCTGAGATGTATAGAATATGACTGTCCTTTGTGATGCTCACAGTCCCAATAGTTGCATGGATGGCTTACGTATTTTCCTGTGGGCACCAAATACAATCTTCATGATCCCTGAAATGTGATCCATGAATGGTTGACAACCAGCACACATGATAGTGCTGTACAGACACACAGGGTACCAAACAGACTACATACGCAACTCCGCCATGACATTCCTGTGTTTCATGGTTGACTTGCCATCATGAACAGACCGCACAGGTCCAATGGAAAACTTGCCACATGTGGTTATCATGTGCGGTGTGAAGCATTTAGCACAGTGTGATCCTCCTATACTGAGGAGCACACAAAATCAAAATTGTACCCTAAACTTAGTGCCCCATCATGCATCAACCATACTCCCACTCACTTTCTAATTGAAAATTTCCTGTTGGTAGCAAAATTAATTTCCAATGTTTGTGAACATATTGATGTCCTTTATTTAATTTTTCAATTGTCTGTTCACCTGCTTTGATGGACATGTTGAATCACAGTCTATATGCCAATTTCAACCCTGACATCCTGTGACATGATTGTTTACCACCTGCCCGCACACTCTGTCATAGACACACAGTGCACACATGCTTGTTCCACCAACATTCCACACACTTGTTTCACACGTGCCTGTACCCTCACTCAAAACCCCACACAGTCATTCCCTTACTGTCCATACACACAGACTAACCTGTGCTGGCTGTCCACGTGCCTCTTTATTGATAGTAAGTAGAAGCATACTAATTTGCTGGCCACCCGCATGCTCGATCCCTGCCAGCTCACCTAGTAACTTGAGAATTACCTGCTGAACCAGTTGCTTGTAGATCTACAGTATGTTTGAGCTCCACAAATGTAACAGAAAAGGCTAACTTTTGTATCACTGCACATTCTGGACAACTCCCATCACCCTCCCACTGCCAGGAAATCCAGCTGTTAACTGTACTCCAAAAAGCCATAAGGAGCACAGATAACTGAATTTTTAACAGATGTTACTGCTCCTGTGATCAGTGACTGTGGTCATACTAGGGAGTAAACCCTTAATGCAATCCATGCTGATCATGCATGAACACACGCCTTTTCTGTCTATATGTTTTAAATCTGACTGGCAGGTAAAGATGGCTTATTCATCACTGTCCCCATCATCCATTGACATCTGTTGTTTCCTCCACTGATGTTGGACTTGTATCCCCTGCTGATTGTCCCAGGTGGCATTTCCATGAATGGTGGTACATCCTCCACCATCCTGATACAAAGATCCATATTGTCCCTTTAGCTAGAGAGACTCAGCAGGCCATCTGTATGAGTGGGCATGGCTCTATGAAGCCCATGGTCCATGATGTATTATTGTTTTATACCTTGGTCAGCAGAGACATCCCATAGGCATGGTGTGGCAGGTCTTCCTGCATAAAACCACCACTGGTGCTGTGAATGTGCACCCTTCCAAGCACCAGTGACTCACACACAATACCGTGTGGATTCCTCCATATGGCAGTCAAGCAACATTACGGGACACCACCCTCCTAGAGTGTGGACAACAGTCCTGTGGGCACTCAGTCCTCCCTCTTCTGTGTGACCACTGAGACACCAAGGTGTGTTACAGAACAAGTGTTGATGGCATGGTATGCGGTAAATGTGCTCACGGAGCATACACACTGTGCACCATGGTGCCAAATAATACTCACATGTTCATGAGAAACCACCACCCCCAAGCATGGGCACAGTGAAAAGAAACCCTAACAGCAGGTGTGCTGTTGACACCACAGGGTGACATGCAGGGCATTGAATGCAACACATTGTTATGGTGTGTCTGTTACATGCACTTGCCATGGAAACATCTTTCTGTTTTTGTTTATGAGGTGTGCAACATCCTTGTAACATGCCTTCATTGACAGCAATGTATGACTGTTTCCTATTGGGTCACTCTGTCTGACATGATTTGACATGGACTTCGTGGTCTGCTTATACTTTTGTTCACCAGTACAGCAGTGTGTGTCACAGATCAATATGTCACATCATAGAGATACTGAGTATGTATTAATATGTTTTATCTGTTTTTAAGTGTAATGTTATGACATTTCCTTTTTAATGTGTATTGTAAAGGCACCTTGAGCACAGGAAGGGTGCCTTATACAGATAACATTTTACTTACTTACTTACTTACATAGTTGTTACTGTTGCTAATTTTGGAAGCATGCAGTGCATTACAGACAACAACCATAACTGGTAATAAATGTTACTGTTCTTTTCCCTTTTTCTAATGCTGTATACCGGTGTTCTTGTCAGGTGTGTTAAAATGTTCTTCCCGTGTCACATGTATGCCTAGAGTGCAGTGTTATTGTTGCTCTCCCTGCAAACACACCTGGCGTGACTTGTGTAGGGTATGAAACAATCCTCAAAAATTGATTAGCAATTTTATGCCTGAAAATGATAATCAGCTGTGGTAATGCATTGCACTTGTCGCATAATGTATACCAAAATTGTAAAAATAAATATATATTTATATATATGTGTGTGTGTGTGTGTGTGTGTGTGTGTGTGTGTGTATATGTGTATATATCTATATCTATATATCTATATCTATATATATATATATATATATATATATATATATATATATATATATATATATATATATATTAATATTGTCTGCTATACCATGTAGTCATCTAAGAAATGATTGGCCATCTACTGACATGCATTTAAGGAAATAAATAACATTGCCCCCTGTTTTGTGTAGCTATTTAATACCCTGCTGTGTAGCAATGAATTATGTCCACCTAACACCAGTGGGGGAGCCCTGCCATGCTCTCGAAATAACCATAGTACACCCACAGCAAGGCAGCTACTTTTCAGCACCATGCTACTGGTCACTGTGATGCAAATCTGCACATCTGTATATGGCTGCAGACATTACAGGTTGTAGGTGGCTGTGGAACACATGTATGAACTGCCATGATATGAGGATATACACTGCATATTATTTCAATGCAATACTCTGTATTGCTGATAAAGAAATAAGTCATTGTGACAGCTTTAAACTCAGTAATAGAACTGGAACACTTCACAGGACAACATAACAAGTAGTGATCGAGTCACATAACATGTCAACAAGAGGGAAAACATGAACCACTGAACTAATAACAATCAGTTTGTGCATAAACAGCCATAGGCACAGATAAAAACATTGTAAATAACTGTTCAAAACAGTCAATCTCCAACAATTGATATATATGCATTTGCACATCCCATGGGCAGTCAGCAGATGCAACAGCAAACTGTGAACATGAGAAACCATCTCTGTTGTGCAGCTGATCCTTTATCATCATGGACTACTGTTCCTGAAAAGTAGCAAGAGATGACTGGGTCCACACTTCATCAACTTCCTGATATGCCTTATGGAATGCTGTATATAAGCCGCTGGCCTCTGACCACTTGTTCCTGATAGTGGTCACCACACACAAGGGAATAACTCTTTTACCTTTCGTCCCAAACTATCATGCACCCAGGGAGTGTATTGAATGTTGGAGGCCAGTTGCATTCATCTAAAAAGTAAACCAGAACATAATTTGTAAAAGAAATCATGACTCTACTATATCATAATGATCACGACTTTCACCCTGACTTCCTCTAAGTGAGCACTGTGTAACACCTAGCTGTGTGATACATGTGCCATTAAAAGTTTGTAAACCATGTTGCCACCTTACTGCCAACACAACTTACTGACAGTGTTGTGCTTGAAACAGTAACAAGAGACTATGTGAAATACATGCAGGCCAGGTCAAATAGTCATCCATGATGTAAAAACTGCTGTGACCTCACTCCCCCTCCACAAAAAAAAAAATCCATCTTGACTATTGTCTTGTGGGTAGTTAGGTTATACATATTTTGCAGTGCATTGCTTCAGCAGTGAATCCAGTATGTTTATTCACAATGATATGAATATGAGATGGCTATATGATTGGCCTTCTGTTACCTTATAGCATTTTGGTGAAATGCTACTAGTCATGGTGTTCTACAGTTTTTTCTGAGCAGTCATGTTACCAGTGATCTGTGAACTTCATCAGTTACCGGTGCAGCAGTTACATCCCTCTCAGTCACACAGACTGTACTCTCAAAGGCTCAGTAAGTGACAACTCATGACAGTGTATGGGGTTCTTGGGATATCATCCACACTATGGTTGAATTGTGATTGAAAGGACACAGGCCAAGTGCCCACTCAGCACCAGGGGTGTGGATGACAAATAGAATAATAGATAGGTGAGTGTCTATTACAAGGGAGTAATACCATCGAGAGGTTCTGGGGACAAGGAAACCTCGAGAGTGAAGCTCGAGAGGTTCTCTTGTCCCCAGAACCTCAAGATGGTATTTCTCCTGAGTAATAGACACTCATCTATTTTTTATGTTTTGTAATATATGGAGAAGAGTTTTATTTCTGTGGTACAGTGAGGGCAGGCTCTCTTGCAGTGAGAAGTCAGACTGTCTCCATCTCCACCCCCATCCCTTTGTGTCATGCCTGTTCGCTCACTCGCTCTGTGTCTCTCGTGAGTGAGTTTTCTTTGGTACACAGTCCTACCTTTACTTGATGTTTTCCTTCAGTGTAGGTAAGATTAGCTACCTAATTCTGTTGGAAAGCAGTGGTACTGGAGCGAAGGGACGATTTTCTCTCGCTAAGCCAGAGACGGCCGCTATGTTTTTTCAACAGTTTTGCCCGCCCACAGAGAAACCACGTTGAATCAGGAGGCGCAGTTTTCTAAATGTCACCACGCCTGGTAAGAGGTTGCCATGGGGATGTCTGGAAAAGGCCTATGGCACTGAAGTGTTTGGAGGCTGCGTACTTCAGGTTTGGTGATAATACTATCGTTGAGAGCTCGAACGATAGTATTATGAGTTCTGAACGATAGTATTATCACTTGTCAACGATGATATTATCACTTTGGGTACTGTGCTATTACTAGGATTTTTTTGTATGGTATGGGATATTATTATATGGCCATCTCCATATATTACATATCAATAAACCAATACCCTTCACAGGTTATTGTGCTTGTAACTTGTGTTTTGTGTAAAGAAAACGCAAACCACAAAGGTGGTGTTAAACTGTTTGAATGGTAGAAATGTTACTGTGTGCTGCAGACCTGAACAGTAGTCCAGAGAAGTAATGCATATGTCATTCATTTTATGCACATGCAAATGTCATAAATACAGTCCTGGAAAGATTTCTGACATTTGATGTTCATAAAATTATTTGTAACACTTACTGAGTCCTGATGAGTTTGCCAACAGGTTCCTCTTAATTACATAAATGAATTCAGTGCCACACAGTGCCTGATAAGTCATGTAGCACTGCAGATAAGGAACCTTGTACAATGCAGCACACCATGGTGTCCGGGGACATTCTTAGTGAGCACTTCTTCAGCAGTAACTGGAAACACACTGTGACATACAGGTAATGGTATGGGATCTGTGTACATGTGAAGTTGCTATCAGATACCAACTTAGGAACCCTGATGTCCACCCTTTATGAAGCCACAGTAATGCCTTGATCAGCACAAAACAGGACATAGTTCAAGTTCAAGTTTATTACAGGAAAAAACTCCATTAAGCAAGCTCACTCACAAGGAGGTCCTGATACGTACAAGCAATGAAAACAGAGAAGAGATATATAAGTGTTGCAGACAAGATAAAAGATAAACAAATTTGCATTGCTTGACAATAGTGGCTGCTGGCAGCAATACAAGAGTACAGTATTAAAAAGTGACATGGCAGATAGCAGATACATGACAGTGGCACATTGTTACTGTATGGTATATAGCACACGAAGGGATGATATAGTCAAGGAATGGGGGAGTAGTGTAACACATTGGGGTAGTGCTGAAGTTAAGTGCTAGTGCAGGAAACTTAGTGTAAGTTGTGGGTACTAGTGCAGGAGATGTAGTGCAAGGCACATGTTAGGGGGTTAGGTAGTGAATAAACTAGGTAGCAGGGGGATAATGAAGGGATGAGCAACTTTGGGGAGGGGGTATTAAGGAGAGGAGTAGGGATGGGGGGGGAGTAATGTGTTCAGCTTCAGGGGCACAGACACACAGTATTAAATGCTTTACTGGCCAAGATCTTAAAACACAGGGACAAGCTCAATTAGCCTAAGAGTGGATTGGATTTTAGACCAGACAGAAGGGATCGAAAAGCTGATGGCACCTTT
Source organism: Neoceratodus forsteri (assembly GCA_016271365.2). Classification (NCBI taxonomy): domain Eukaryota; kingdom Metazoa; phylum Chordata; order Ceratodontiformes; family Ceratodontidae; genus Neoceratodus; species Neoceratodus forsteri. Next base: position 86,807,786 of record CM057453.1, read on the forward strand.
GCTGTGATTGTTACATACTCTAGATACTCCCAGTAGGATGAGCTCAGACATCCTCAACTAGTAACTGTAATGTGATTTATGCACGAATGAGCAAATGTACTGAGGCAATTTATTCCAAAGTATTGTCAATGTCCATGCGCCGATGTGTAGCCTTTGCCTCATGGCTAGGGATGTCCAGCCTTCCGCTTCGTAAAGGTCACAGTGGTGTGTCCTGTATGGAGCGTTTGTTATGAAATGCAGCTCTCAGTGGAAGAGAGTGTCAAGTAATGAAAGTAATGATAACACTGTACAGATTGGAGCACCATGAAAATTGCTATCATTAACTGTATGTAGCTTTCAAAGAACCATACATATACCTGTTGGGGGCAGGGTCTGGAGGATGAGGGTGCCAGTAACAAGCACAAATGGTGCTAAGGGCAAGATGGAAAACACAATAATCCAGGCAACCAGTTTGAAAGTTTGGATGCTGAATAATACACTGAACACCATTGAGTTTGTCACCCAATTGATGAGACACTTCAGCACAGCACAGACACTCCCTCACAGTAGGCATTATGCAGCATTAGTACAGGAACACCAATCCAGGTTATCCAAGTGACTGGGCAACACAGAATCACTACCATCAGTTGACATGCTGGGCCATGATGTGTCACTGGAGGATGATAAGGTATGGACACAGAGAGGCTCAAACATGTACTGTAGGGCCTAATTTCACCACCAGAATTACTTGCAGTCTGCAGGACACCCCTTACGAACTGTTTGGTGTCACTATCAGTTGTACTGCTGCTGTCCCTGGACATGTGATTAGATGAAGTAGCCATCTTCATAAAATTTGGTAGATGCTGAAACTGAAATGCAAGAATTGTAGAAATTATAAGCAGAGTGAATATTGCTGGGAGATACAATGGTAAGATGTGTGATGTAGTGACTACAGTAATAGTTAGTAAATAGCATTACATATGCCACAACTGGATTCCTGTTTGAAACAAAGGAACTTATCTGACATCTAAAATGTCAGTGTTCAGGTATGCCAGCCCATGAATATGACATATGACAATATCTCAAATGCAACAGAGCACAGGATGCAAGGCAGCATGGATTCACAGCGGGAAGATCTTGTCAAACAAAGCTGATAGATTTCTTTGACTGGGTGACTAGGAGGTGGATCGGGGGGCTGGTGGATGTGGTCTACCTGGATTTCAGCAAGGTCTTTGGCAACATCCCACATAGGAGGCTGGTAAACAAGCTAGATAGCCTGGGAGTGGGCCCCAGAGTGGTAAACTGGGCCAAAAATTTTGCTGAGCAATGGGACACAGAGGGTGGTGGGGAACGGAGTTCAATCTGAAAAGAGGAGGGTGACCAGCGGGGTCCCACAGGGATCAGTGCTTGGACCAATCCTCTTTAATGTCTACATAAGTGACATTGAGGAGGAGCTAGAAGGGAAGGTGTGTCTCTTTGCAGATAACATGAAGATCTGCAACAGGTTTGACACTTCAGGAGGGGTAGAGAAAATGAGAAGACCTAAGCAAGCTTGAGGAGTGGTCAAGGGTGTGGCAGCTAAGATTCAATGCAAAGATGTGCAAGATCACGCACTTGGGGCACAGAAATGTAGGGATGAGTACATGATGGGTGGGAAGGTACTGATGGACACCAAACAGAAAAAGGACCTGGGAGTACTCATATCTGATGATATGAAGTTTACCAAACAATGAGAGATGGCTGTGGAGAGAGCCAGTGAAATGCTGGGATGCATAGGGAGAGGTCTCTCCAGCAGAAGGAAGGAGGTGGTGATGCCACTGTATAGAACATTGATGAGACCACATGTGGAGTACTGTGTCCAGTTCTGGATGCTGCATTTCTGGAAGGACATAGACAGAGTAGAAGCGATTCAGAGAAGGGTGACAAAACTGGTGCAGGTGCTGCACCAAAAGTCATTTGAGTGTAGACTGGATGATCTCAATATGTGTCCCCTGGAGGACGGCGGGGGGGGGATATGATACACACTTTCAACTACCTCAATGATGTAAACAGGGTGCAAGAAGGTAGCATCTTTAAAAAAAAGATGTTCAAGAACAAGGGGCTATGATATGAAAATAGAAGGGGGCACACTCAGGGGTAACATGAGAAAATATTTTTTAATGGAAACGTGGTAGATCCATGGAACAGACTCAAGACAGAGATTGTAGGGGCAAAAATGGAAGGGGAATTCAAAAACGCATGGGACAGACTTCAAGCAGCTCTAGCAATAGGAAAGAGAGGGTAAGCCGCAGAACATTTAGGATCTGTGGTATATGAATCTGATAGGGAAAATGGGCAGACTCGGTGGGCTATGCGGTCCTTATCTGTTGTCAAATTCTACATTTCTATGTTTCTATTTAGGAACTCACTTGAAGGTGAGTGGTGATACTGGATCTGACACTGGAAAATGTGGACAGTCTTGCTGACATCACGGTGGGTACCAATCTGTGCATCTGTGATCACTGAGCAGTGTGGTTCAGTATAAAGACTGTGCCACAAACAAGCAATAGTAGAATGAGGGTAATGAACTTCAGGAAGGACAATTTCATTAAAGTTATAGATTGCCTTAGGAATGCCCTGGCAGAGATATGGGATTGAGGGGGGAATACAGTATCCATGGGCAAGAATAAAGGGCGGCATTGAAAAAGCAACAAATGTATGTATCACTCAGGTTAACAAGGGAAAGACAAAAAGGCAAACAGTAGGGTTTTCTAATGACATAACAGAAAAGGCAAGGGAAAAAAAAAACTAGCATTTAGACAGTGCAATAAGACACATAAGGAGGAGGACAGGGAGAAGTACCAGGAGAATGAAGGGGAAGGGAGGGAGTTCACCTAGATGCAACAAGGCAGAAACATGAAAGAATATTGCCCTGTTAATATAAAGTTTAAAGAAAACTTTATTCAGCTATAGAAGTGAGAGGAGGATGACCTGGGGTGTAATGATAACAGGCAAAGGAGGGTTTGTGAGGAGGAGAACCAAAACCATGATGACACACTGAACAAATAGTTTTATTCAATATTAACAGAAGAAGGGGTATGTGACCGGCCGAAAACACAGGACAAGGGCATAATCAGTGGAGAGGTGAACATAACTCATTTCACAGAAGAGACACTCCTTAAGGTAGTAGCACAAACAAAAGTGGAGCAGACTATGGAAACTGATGGTGTTCACAGCAGGATATTTAGTGAGCTCAAAGAGGTGCTGGCTGCACATCTGACAGCTCTGTTCAACCTATCACTAGAAACAGGGGAGGTGCTGGGGGTCTGGAGGAGGATGCATGTATTCCCATTGCATATAAGTGGAAACAGGGAGGTGGCAGGAATTTACAGACCTGTCAGCCTGACTTTGGTATTGGTAACTTCATGGAATCACTTCTGAAGGAAAGGATACCACAATACCTTGTTACCTGTGGATTTCGGTATGCAAGGCAACCTTGGTTCACAGGTCTTGCAAGATAAACATGATTGAGTTCATCTACTGGGTGACCATGGAGGCGGATCATGGAGAAAAGGTACATGTACCCTACCTGGATTTCAAACAGGCCTTTGACATCGTCCCACACAGAAGAATGGTGAACAAGCTAGCCTGTCATGGTCTGGGTCAAACAGAACTGGGTAAGAAGTTGTTAAATAAACAGAAGTCAAGTGGTGCTGGTAAATGGAGTCCACTCTGGAGAAGGTAAGTAGAAGAGTAGGGTACTTCAGGTGTCAATAGTAGGCACAATCCTCTATCTTGTCTTTTTACCAACATTGTGGATGTGCTAGAAGGGAAAAGTATGCCTGTTTTCAGTTGACACAAAAATCTGCAATAGGATGTACACAGAAAGGGGGGAGGATAAGAGAAGATTTATACAAGTTAGAAGAATGGGCAAAGGTTTTGCAGCTGGATTGCAATACACCACATTGAAAGATAATGCACTTTGGGCACAGAAACCCATAGGCTATGTACCGATTGGGAAGGGAGGTACTGGCAACTACTGAACAGGAAAGGGAACTTGGGGCAATCATTTCTGAAGACCTGATGGTAGCAAAGCAGAGTGATAAGGCAGTGAAGAAGGCTAGCAGGATGCTCGGGTGCATACGGAGGGTTATCACCAGTAGGAAGAAGGAGGAGGTAATATTACCCATGTTGAGGTCCCTGTAACACCCCACCTTGAGTAATGTGTCCAGTTATGGATGCAACACCACCAGAAGGACGTGCAACGGTACTCCCTGCAAACCACCTGAATACACGCACAAGTGCTGTCAGTCAGTGCTAGACATGTGTCCATCACTGTGGGCCACTTCCATAATACAGAGGCTCCTCCCTCTTCAGACCTGCATAAGTACCTGGCCAGCGACAGGTATTACTAAAGATATGTGCACTGGCAGCATGGTACTGAGAATATGCTTTCTCATGTGTCTACACATAACTGTATTCTGACAATGCTACATATGGCTCCAGCAATGGGGGCTGGTTCCATGGTACCCAGACAGTTCTCCTTTCTATGCTCCACAGCAGTGCCTGTGAATGTCAGGTTTTACTCTGGCACTGTGGAACAGTTCAATGGTGCTGAAACCCTTCTCACTCAAAAGAACAGCTTCTGTGTGAATGCCACCTTTGGGCACAGCAATATCATGTCATTTTTCTGTGATACAAAGGAATACTGCAAGCTACATACAGCATTCCAATTTACAACTTGACCTCATCAACGATGCCAGGATTTTAACCCACAACACCTAATGGGTTCCAGGTGAAGACATCATCTATGCCTGAATATCTGGGTTCAAAATATATCTTACATAATAACTTGACATACTTTCTGATGTCTGCTTTTCACCCATCTGCAGCCCACTTATCAATAACTTCTCATCCATCCTAATTTAATTTATTTCAGCTTGATATGTTTATTAAAATTATTGTTTGGAATAAAATCATGTCTCACAGGAAAGCAACAGTTTATCAGGATGCACTGTGAGGTGATGTGAAGGGGATGGGGAAGGGGAGTGGACAGGACTAGCACAAAAAAGCAGCAAGAACAAAAACTGTGGAGTGAAAGCAGGTACAGTTGAGGGGTAATCTATGATGGTATTGGAAACTGAAAACAGCTGAATTACACAATTAAATGCCATGCAACAAATGCATCCTGTCTACTAATAACACAACCAATGTTTACTATCTGCCACAGACTCTCGTCTTTTCTCCACCAAATCCTACCACACAGTACCACAGGAGCTTATTGTTTGCTGGAGAAAAGCAAATTATTAATACCATTTGAACCCCTGCTCATATTAAATGCAAAACATGGTCTCAGCTTCATGTATGCACGTCCCTGCTGAGACCACGCTTTGAGCTATAACACTGTGCCCATAGAAACCGTGCGTGCACTGCCTGTCCATCCACAAGCTTTCACACTCCAAATACCTAATTTGCATGCGCAGTGTGGTCGGAGCATCCTCAGCCGTGCAGAATGGAGTTGACTGTGTTTTGGATTCCTATGACTTTCCCTGATGTTTCTGAGTGCACTGTGGACAAAAAAAAAGAAAGAAATGGAGAGATCAGTCCTGCAATCAGAAATCGTATTCAGTGCCCATATGTTGACAGGAGTTTCCCTTTAAGTAGGATGTGAGGAAGTACTACTTGACTGAAAGTGTGGTAGAGTAACAGGGTATTTGCAGATGTGGTGGATTCAAAAACAGTTGGGGGCTTTAAGCATGCATGGGATAGACATAGGGGTATATTAGTAAATAAGCAGGGAGAGGGGAGTGTCACTTATGGTCTGTGGAGACAGATTAGGCAGAGAACATCTGGGTGGATTTGATGGTCCAAGATTTACTTTTCTGCCAACAAATTCTATGAAGGCTTAGTACCCAATTCTCAGTCACTGTGGGTGGCGGCATAAAATTGAAGAAAACTGGGTGCACTGTTTTGTTGCAGTCCACTAGCATCATGTACTAAGTTGTATGTAAGCCATATAGTGAGGAGTCCTCCCCTGTGATAGACCTCCAGAAGAGGGGGAGGAATTAGATTTGGTACTGGTGGAGCCATTGGCAAGATGGCCATAAAAGGGGTACTGGTGGAGGACTTCAACTTGCCAGATTTGGATTGGAGCCTCTCAGCAGTAGCTTCATCTAGAAGCAGGGACTTCCTGGACTCTCTGCATTCCTCAAGTAACCAGTCAGTGAACCTTTTTGTGATGGGGTGATAATGGACCTCATACTAACAGGGACAGTGTTGCAGATGTCTAGGTGGGAGGATACTTGGGGACTCATGATCACCATACAGTGTGGTACAATATAGGGACAGTTGTGGAATCAAACCACATAAGGCTAAGTATCCTAGATTTCAGGAGGGCAGATTTTATAAAGATGGATAAATGACTCGGGGATGACCTCACAGAGGGGATGGCCTGGGTGGGATGGAGGAACAGTGTGTAAATATGAAAGGGACTATAGCAAAGGTAGCAAACCTCTGCATCAAACAAATGAGCAAAAGCAAGAGGAAAAAGAGACCACTATGGTTCTCAAAAGAGGTGGCTGAAAAGCAAAAGGCTAAAAGGATAGCATTTTGTAGGTATAAGGACACTCAGAGGGATATGGAGGTGCAACAGGGAAAACAGAAGGAGGTAGGAAAAACAGTGAGGAGTGCAAAGAGACATACTGAACAGAGAATATCCCAGGAGGTAACAAAAGGGCAGAAGACATTTTTTAGGTATGTAAGTGAAAAGAGGAAGACCAGGGGAGGGTTTGCAAGTTAAAAAAGGAGGTACTGTGCCAAGAGGCACCATAAAAAGGCAGACATGCTGAACAAATACTTTTATTCAGTGTTCACAGTGAGGGTGGGAGGGAGGGGGAGGAGGAGGTGGACACTAGTCCTTTTGCTGCTGAGACCAATTTAGAGGATTTGCTAATCAGAAGGTGGACAAAGGAATATGGCCAAATGGGATACTTCCTAGGGTACTGAGGGAGGAAATACAGGCTGCACCTCAAACAGTTCTATGTAACAGCTCACTGGAAACAGAAGTGGTATCTGAGGACTGGAGGAGGACAGATGTAGTACTAGTACACAAAAGTGGTAGCAGGGATGAAGCTGGCAATTATAGGCCAGTCAGCCTGCCATCAGCGGTGGAAAAGTTAATGAAATCACTACTGAAGGAAATGATTGTGGAATATCTTGAATCTTGTGTGTTACAAGATCCACGGCAGCATGGTTTCATAGGGGAAAGGCAGATTGAATGGGCCAACTCTATGATAGATAGATAGATAAAATCTTTATTTTTACACAGGCATAAGTCATGTCATTAATTTTATACAACCTTGTTTTCAAGACAGTCCTGTCAGTGGTCATGTTTCTAAGACAAAACAAATGTACATTATATAATCACAATTTATACATACAACATTTAATTACAATTAGTTACACATTCTAATAAATACAGAAACTATACCCAATAACAACTGGGATGTAACCGGGGGAGGGGAAAAACATACAATTCATATACTATGCAGTTAACCACTGTGCCTACAATTGAGTGCCAGTGTATCAGACAAAGTGAAATCCAATGTCATAAGCTGTTTGCCCCAGTGTATGTAAATGTGCATCTCACCCAGCAGTGCTCCCCTCCTCATTCTTTTTGCCCAAGTGGGCCATTCAGTGGGTAGGACTCTTGGAATGATAACTGTCACTTGGAGGTTGAGTGATCCAACCCTACTCACTGCTGCATCTTGCATAATGTCCCTGGCATCTAGTGGAAAACCACCTCCCTATCCCCAAAGTGCCACAGTATAGTCCTGTTTCCATGTGCCACCTGGACCATGGATTCCAGTTAAGTCAGTTGTTCCTGGTTGCAAGACCATGCTTTTTATTACCACCTGGTTTCAAAAGGCAATACCTCTATGGGAAATGTGGGAGGCTGTAACTTGGCTTGCAGTGGCCATAGTGCCATTGTGTATGGCACTGAGGCACATGTGCATGTCAGCCTTACCCCATCCCCATTTCATCATGGATTTTAGTTCAGTGAATGAGAAGGTAGGGGCCATTATGAGGAAGCATTGGCCAATTCTACAAAATGACAGAGACCTAGCAGCGATTGTGGGTCCATCTCCTAGGTTAACATTTAGAATGGGAGTTAAATTAAGGAACAGACTGGTTCATAGTCTATATAAGCAGCCACAGAAATCATAAGTATGTCATAATTGGCTACCACCTAGACCAACAGGGATGTATAAGTGTGATAAATGCAACATTTGTCAATACAGTCAACAGTCTCCAGTATTTGAGCTATCACATGTCAGCAAAAGAGTGGAGATTAGTGAATTCTTGAATAACAGTTAAAAGTTTGCTGTATATATATTGTATATTGTACTTTTACTGTAAAAAAATGTATATGGGTCATATGGTACACACAGTTAGGGAACTCATTCAGGAACACGTTAGGAATATAAAAAATCTCTCTAGTAGCACACCAATTAGTAATCACATTAAGAAAATGTATGGGGGGATTTGAGTTGTTTTAAGCTCATGGCCACTGAAGGGTGGGTGTAAGAGGAGGGGATGAGGAGAAGCACATTTTACAGAGGGAGACATTTTGGATATTCAGTTTGGAAAGTTTGAGTTCAAACGGGATGAATGAAACTTGGGATTTGAAGCCTTTTTTGGTTTCATTTGCTAGCTATGTAATGATGAATGAATGAATGAATTATTTTTTTTATTATGATGATTGTTTCCTGTTTTAATAATATTCTCCCCTTTTTCATTTCCCATATCTTCTTTCCCTCTTTCTTTCCTCAATTTCCCCAGTTATTATCTTCACTGTTAGAATTAAGCTGGGGCTTCTGGGGCCCGACCCCAGTAGTTAATCAAGGAGCCCCGGTAGATATGAAAAATAAATCTATGCACTAGGGCTAGGGTTTTAACCCCGGTACCTCTTCCTCACAAGGAACTTGCAGGATAACCCCTCAGATGTAAAAAGAGCAACTTTTGAAAAAATGAATCTATGCAAGGCTACTACTGTAGTGGGAAGCAAGACATTAACAGGTTAAGCCATGGTCCTTAAAACAGTTCATTAAGCATTCTCTAGAGCTGGCACTAATGAAGCAGTGATAACACAGACACTCCTGTCTGACAGACTGGGGATTCATTATTTTAAAAGAGGAAGGTCACAAGTGTAGTTAATTAAGAGGACATATTTTCAGTACTATAAGACTGGAATTTGACATCATGCACCATGGTCCTCCTGTTTCAGTAAACTCTTCAGAGGAGGGAGGAGGGGCAGTTCAGAATAATGGCTCTATGAGCTGGATGGGTCATAGATTATCTCTCAAAGAGAGAACAGCAGTGATGGAAGCTTGCCATGAAAATAGCCACTGTTTTTCAACTTTGAAGGTAGAAAAAATAAAGTGTTGCTGTTGTGCCAGAAGGATACCTTTTTGGAGAAAAACACTGTTCCGATTTGTCCTTTAAAAGGATGCATACATCTGCTGATCAGTAAGTGTACTCTAGCTACCTGCCTGTAGCCCCCAGATACTGTTACAAAACTTGCAGATGATCCAAGGAATGTCAGTTGCAGAAATGGAAAAGAATTCAGTTTGATATTAGAAATACTCTCCTAATGTTCTGTTGCTTTACTTTGTTTTGACCGGCCTGTGAAGACTGGTTACTATTTTTGTCGAACTTTTATCTGATGCATCCAGTGGAAGTGAAAAGATAATTAGAGCTATCCAAACCAGGTACATTGAAGATACATACAGGTACAACACATTAATGAACTTTGGGCCAGATTTTCAAAAACTGAATAACTGTGCATGTGCTCTTACAAAGTTGCATAAGGGAGGGTACCCTTGCTGAACTGCAATTTGCCATGTGCACAGTGTTCAAAAAGACTGTTTTTTTTGCAACTTTTTCCACAGCTTAGAGCACCTTGCACAAATTTATTTCACATGCTACATTTGGTAGTACTAAAAATAATATTTTTTGCATACTATGCCTGGGTAAAAACAATTAACCCCACCAATACACAAGCAAAATGCTGAAAATGACATTTTACGTTGTGTGAGGTTTTTCTCTGCATCATCAAGTTGCACATGGGGACTTAGTCAAAGGGCCATCCATGCCAGGTCCTTTGAAAATCAGACCCCCCCCCCCGAGCTGTAAGCTGAGGGATGATCTTTTTTCCAAAATGACAGGGTAATGTACTTGTTTTAGAAAATGGGTAGGGAGAATTCTTGATGCTGATTGTCTACTAGTGTTGCTGCTTTTGGACATTCCCATTTGCCCCCCGCCCCACCCACTTTCCTTTCAGAAACTGGCTCTCATTATGGAATGGTTGAACTCATTTAAAGAAGTGTCACCATGATTATAGGAGGTATGGTGGAGCAGTTTTAAGGGAACAGCAGACAGACAAGATAAGACAAACCATGTTTATCGCAGATGCTTGTCATTTATGCTGGTGTTTCTTTGATGACCATGAAAATTCCCCCTCCTGTCCCCACTAGTTTAACAGAGAACTCCCTGCTCCTTACAGGGCAACTGATAAAATTAAGGTTGTGCTTCCACCTGAGGACTTTGTGTGTCTGTCTCTGTGTGTATGCCAGTGGAACTCTGAAGATTTTTTAATTCATGTACAGTATTCCATGTCACCATTCTGTGTGTGTGTGGGGGGGGGGGCATTCTACTATAGAAATAATGCAGAGTTTTGAATTCTTCTAATCCATTGTGAACAATCACACAATGTACTGAATATGAAAAAAGACAGGTGTCTGACAGGTGAAAAACATCTGTGGAGGGACTATTTTGCATTATTTAGCAACATTTTATTATAAGTTTTGTGAGTTTGAAAACTTTTAGAGTCTGCTTTTTAAAAGTTGTCTCTGAGCCCAATTTCCTTTGCAATGTGCCTTACAATGCCCCTAACCATGGTGCTAACTTAGTGCAACCAATGCTCCTGTCATGCCTTATTGCTTAAGTATGATGAGAGCTGTAGAGAAACACTGAAATGACAGACTGCTGCTGTGCTGTTTTACTGTTATTATTCAATACAGCTTGTTTCAGATAGCTGATGGTCACCAGGAGCTCTGTCACTATAGTATAGACTTTTTTCTTGTGCAGTACATGTATGCTGCTGTAGCAGGCCTGTTTATTTATGAACCTTGGCAGAAAAAGCTAAAGAAGCAGCACAGTATGTTAGGCAGTCTGTTGAACATCTATACTTACTCCCAGAGTCCTTGTTATGTCTTGTAACTGTTACTGTCTTCATTTTTGCCAATCACCTGCGGATTTAATGCTGATTGATACGAGGTTATTCGACCAGTATTACAGGACCTAACTGATTTTGCTTGCATTGGAGCTCATCAGCTGTAGGCAACAGCATGAAGTACAGATCAGTGCAATAGTTTTAAAGTATAAACAGAAGCAGTCACAGCTTGGACCAGAATGGCAGAACTTTAAAAAGTAAAAACAGGAGAAGAACCAGGATTGCAGTGAATCATTACCAAACAGCATTTTTGACAAGGAATCTTCAGTTTTCCTGGATGTCTGCAATGCAGGTACTCGGTCTTTTTTAAGGTCTGCCCATGGAATCCACTTAATCATAAAATGAACACATGTGATACAGGATCCAGCAAACTTTTTTTGAAGTGTGCTTGAGACACTGTAGTTGTTTTCTAGTATCTATAGATTCCTAGCCATGTTTACTGTGAGAGGATCCAGAAAAAAAAATCATGTTAATGTGTGCTTGAAATAACTTTTGCAGCCTGCCATCTATAGACTCCTGACAATTTCCACTGATACAGGATACTCCTGAACATCTTTTTCAAAGTACCGGAGATATATTTTGCAGTCTATCATGTATAGATTCTGCTCATGTTTACTGCCACAGGATCCAGTAAAAACATTTTAGAAAAGTGTGCTTGAGATCACTTTGGCAGCCTGTCACTTATAGACTCCTTTTCATGTGTACTACCATTGTACTATCTAATCAGAGACCAAAGTTTCATTATTGTCTTTTAAAATTCTCTACACTTTCTATAGGGATTGCAGTCATTATGGATATCCATAAATATTTCCTAAATAAAAACACAAGGCCAGTGGAAAATTAGATGTTTGAACATCTTGCCCTAATGATCAAACATCCAAGAACTAAGGAAACTGTACAGTCAATCCAGAGCAAAACTAATGCTTGCAAGACATCAGAGCCACAACAAAATGCAGAAAACCTCTCCAATGACACAGATATGTCAAATGACTCAGAGAAGATCTCCAGTGAAGCAGACATCCTTTCCAGTGACACAGAGTTTATGTCACAGGATGCAGTGATTACCAATGATGCAGAACTCTGCAATGACACAGACATCTTCAGTGGCACAATGATTCCAGACATGTCAACTGTGGAACAATACAAAGTGTGGAAGGCTCGTTATCCATGGCTAATTTCAAAGAAAGGATATCTGGGTTGCAGTGTGTGTACGGGTGTAAAGACATTACTTGATAAATCTGCTAATGTACACTGTGCACCTGCCTGAATAAATGCGACAGTCACAGCAAAGAACAGTAAAGCACTGAGGAAAAAAATATATGAGCATTGTGACACCAAGACACACATAGCCATGGTTAAAATACATGAGCAAAGAAGTAAGGAGGCTCTTCCATCATGTATCCTTGATATAAATACTAAGTTGCTTGCAGAAACTGAATGTTCCTTTAGAACAGCATACATTATTGATAAAAAAGACCTTCCCTTTTCAACTCAGACTGATTTTCTGAAGTTACAAGAGCTGAATGGAATACAAGTTGAAAATATTGACTGGTCTCATCACAGCTGCTACAACATTATAGAACACATAGCCAATGAGATGGAGACAAGACTGGTAGCACATTTGTACTCTGTAGATTTTCTTTTGTTACTATTGAATGAGAGTACATTTTTTGACAAGGCAATGATCATATTTTATTGCCGTGGAGACACTGGAGGTGGAAATGTGGACAATATGTTGCTTATCTTACTTGAAGCACATAAAGGCACAACTGCACAAGCCATTCAGGACACCCTCTTAGAGTTTATGAAATCCAGAAAGCCAACTGAAGAGCTTTTAGCCAAGAAAATGATTGGACTGGCAACAGACAGTGTTTAAGTAATGGCAGGCACAAAAAGTGGACTGTGTACTTTAATGAAGGAAAATTCCCTATGGTGCATGCTATTCATTGCCTTGCCCACAGACTAGATCTAGCAGTTGGTGATACTGTTGCTGAAGTTGGAGGAATCAATCACTTAGAAATATTCATTGGAAAGCTATACACTTTATTCAGCCAATCCTCAAAAAACAAGCAAGAGATAGCTTCTATAGTGCAAGAAGCCTCGCATGAACTTTTGAAAATTAGCCCAATCTTCAGTGTGCAGTGGGTGGCAAGCAGCTACAGGACAGTAAAAGCAATTGAAAGGTCATACAGGGCATTATATACTTATTTTACATTTGCTTCAGAGGACAGAGACAGATCATCAACTGAACGTGCAAAATTTCTTGGACTAAAGAAACATCTTGCAAGCACTGGATGTTTTTTGGATCTTGCTGTACTGAATGATGCCCTAAGAGAACTGTCTAACTCATTACAGATATAACAAACCCATGATCTGTCAATCTGGGAAGCAATGGAGCATGTGAGAAGCACCCATCTTGTACTAAAAGCCACAAAGTCTATTGATGGCCAAAGTATTCATGATGTCAAATCACAGATTTTTTATGAAAATGTCTTTAATGGAATTCAGCTGCAGTCTACACTGCCAAAAATTGATCAACAACAGTTTTACAAGTCCCTTGTGAACCATCTGACTGCCAGATTTCCTAACTCAGTGACTTGTTAAACTAATAAGCCATCTGAATAAGGCAGCCTAGCCAAAAGAGGAGCAAGAACTAATTCTGCATGCAGAATGAGAAGTGGTTATGTTGGCAAGAGAACTACAATTGCTTGTGAGAGATGTTACAGAGTTTCTGACCTACAAACTTTCTGGTTCTTTTGGTGGCCAACTGGCAAGATTCATGGCTGCAGTGAGAACCCATCCAGCATTAACTGCAGAATGTGAGAGGGGCTTCTCTGCTGTGAACATGACTGGAGCTCCTCAAAGAAACTGACTTTCCACTGAACATCTGAGAAGTGCAATGTGTATTAAACTGAATGGCCCACCCTTGTCTGAGTTTGATCCCAGACCATGTATGAAGTCTTGGCTTACAAGGGTTAATAGACTGTTAACAGCATGGAAAACTGGTGTGCAAGCCCAAAGGAAAAAAGGGAATCATAATCTCTGGAACCTTTTCAAACCATCACTTTGAAGAAAAAAAATATAACATTCTGCCATTTACTTTAGTTTTCAGTTATATAAAATGCTTAGGCAAATATCTACTGTCAAAGGATTCATAGCCAGGTATACTAACATTTAAGTACAGTACATATAGAGCTTTTAAAGCTGTGCACAGATTTTGGATTAGGTTACAGGTGCATAGGCAAGTCAAGTGCAGTATACAAAAATTCATTGTCATAAATACAATATGCTCATGGGAAGCATGTATTTATTTCAGAAGCAGTACACATGGCCAGCAGCTGCATTTTAAATGAAGAAGCTTAGCTGTATAATTTAAATGCTGTAGGTATATGTTGCTGTATAGTACAAATGCATTTCCTTTGTTTTATCTTGGTATACCTTTTTTTTAATTTAGTATACTATATTGAATGCCAAAATATTACAAAACGCACAAGACAAACCACACACAAACAAACCACAAACAGTTATAACACAATAATCCAAACAATCCACCCCCCCTCCGCAGAGGCAAAGAGCAACTAGAGATTACAGTCCAGTCCGCAGTGACATATAATAGCTGGGCACGATATACCATGATACAATAGTAGATGAAGTCAAACACTGAAAGTCAGGTATTAAAAAGACACCAGATCCTATTATACTTCAGTAAGACTGTCACAAAGGTGACTATTATCACTATCTTATATCAGCATGTGTCCGATTAGCAGGAGAATCATATCTTCATTAATAAGATAGTAAAAACTAAAACTCAGGGTCATTCATTAAGAAGAGGAGATCAAAAATAGGGTCTGTAGTTTGCCCCATTTCTTGGTGTAAGTTTGCAGATGATGATGCAGGCTTGCAGTCATCTTTTCAAGCCTTAAGTTGAAGAGCAGTTCATTAAGTCATTCTGAGTACGGGATCACCGACTGATCTTTCCAGTGGCAAAGAATGACTTTTTTCACTGAAAGAAAAATCATGGCCAGCTAGTATTTCTGCTTTCTGAATGGCACCCTGGAGTAATCCCCTGTCAGACAAATCTCAGGCAAAAAATGCTCGTCTAGTCCTAAAAGGGATCAGTCTTTTGCTTAATCTTCTCCCAAAGCAGGGCAACTTTTGGACACTCCAGTAGCATGTGCTGGAGAGTCCCCTCCTTCTGCCCACACCTGGTGGAAAGCAGGAAGGGTAGCTTCCCCATTTTAGCCAGGTGTAAAGGTCTAAGGTAAAAATTATATGCAGAATGAAAAGTTGTATGAGGCGAAGCTTGTTGTTAACTACAAAACAATATAAATCTGACTAGATGTGGTCCCAGTCAAAGTTCATCCAGGAAATAAGGATGACCACTAGCTAGAGTGGCCCAAAATGCCTGGAAAACATTTGGGAAATAATGCTGAAACTATAATATCTGGGAAACCGAATGAGGTTGCCATGCCAAGGCTTGGAAGTAGATATAGAACCCCCCCCCCCGATTAACAGACTAGGGTGTCAGACCAAACCAATTAACTAGTAGGTGCCAAAGTTAATAAATTTTAAAAATAGCTGTGCTTGGTAAGTAAAGATGTGTCAACATTTCCTGGCTATTAAGGATACACCCATCTGAGAGAAGATCCAAGACCTTTTTCCCCATCAGAGAGGGTATATACCTGGAGTGCAACATGTTGCCAGCCATCTTGAAATTAGGATTAAAACACAATGGTTGAGAGACATCCAAAACATGAACGTAGCATAAAATTTTGCACAGCTGGGCATGTACCCTCACCGATATAAAAAACAGCCGAGTTCTGGAATGAAACTGGGAGTCATTAAGGGGATCTAAAGTATAAACAAGTCCAGCATCTTTAATCATCAGCCATTCAAGTTGAAAGTCAAAGGGGGACATACTGAGTACTGGGCAATAAAGAGGTTGGCTGAGGCCATCTGGTATATTTTGCAATGTGGCTGGCTAAGTAACAAATAAAGAAATGTGGCAATTTAAGTCCACCCAGGGCCTTAGGAGCCCCAAGATGTGTATATGCCCTATGTAGGGATTTACCTTTCCACAAAAAAGTGGAAACAAGGCTGTGAAGCTTCTTAAACTAGGTGAGAGGAAGTGAAATATTCAGAACGTTTAGGAGTAGAACTACTGGGGAAGAATATTCATTTTAATAACACTCACTCTACTTTGGAGGGACAAGGGAAGGGAGGCCCATTTATGCAAATCCTGATGAATGTTACAAATCAAATCATCCAAATTATGCTTTTTTTATGGAGCCAACATTTTGAGAGAGAATAATACCCAGTTATTTAATCTTGATAGCCCTTTCCAAGCCAAGGTGAGCAAAATCTGATGATAACACCATAGAGTTCAATGGCATTAAAACTGTTTTACCAATATTAAGCTTATAAATGGAGAATCTGCCAAAGTTCTGAATAATATGTAGCTTGGCCAGGACATAAGAAGAGGGGTCCAAGAGATGGAGCAGGATGTCATCTGCATAGGCAGAAATTTGGAAGGCAAATGGGTCAATGGGATTCCCAGCGATAGAAGGGGATGCTTTGAGAAGATGCAACAGGGGCTCCAGGTAAAGATTAAATAGAAGAGGGGATAATGGGCATCCCTGATGGTTGTTAGAGAATAGCTCAAATCCTTCAAACAGCATACCATTGCAGTATATCAGTGCCCGGGGATGGGAGTATAGCACTCAAACCCAACTTATGAAATGGGAGGGAAAGCCAAATTTCTCCATTACTGTAAATACGAACATCCAGTTGACCATATCGAAGGTTTTTTCCACATCCAGGAGACCAAGACCATAGGAGAGTTGGCCTCTCTGGAGGCAGCAGAAATATGGGACAGTTTTCTCAAATGATCAGCTGAGTAGCGGCCCCTCATAAAGCCTACCTGTTCAGGTCCAATCAACCCTTCCCAGACCTGCTGAATCCTATTTGCCAAGATTTTGGCAAACATTTTAACATCATAGTTCATGAGGGAAATAGGCCGGTAGTTGGCAACCTTGTCTGGAGATTTTCCTGGTTTAGGCAGCACTATTATAAGTGCCTCCAGGAGGGAAGAGTACAAGATACTTGACTCGTAGAAATAAGAATGCAGCTCTTGAAGGATTGGGACCAGCTCCATGGCAAAATCCTTATAAAAATTGGGAGGGAAGCCATCTGGTCCTGGGGATTTGTCTGAAGGGAGAGAGCAGATAGCATCCCAAATTTCCTGGAGAGATATAGGACCAGCAAGAAAAGACTGCTGATCAGGAATTAAACAAGGGAGAGAAACTGAGGACAAATATTCTTGGAGGTCTTGTGAGGAAGGGGAACAGTTAGGGGGACTATGTAGCTGGCAATAGTACAACTCAAATTCGTGTACTATGGGGGGTAGATTTTAAGCGAATTATCACTCTGGAATATAAGGGAGAGAACTAGGTGGTAGGCCTCCTGATTACACAGATGAAAGGTGAGAAGGTGTCCCACTTTATCGCCTTGATTCACATACAATGAGTGGGTCTTAAGAATAGCATACTCAGCCTGTTCCTGTAAGGTATCCACATATTGGTCTCTCAGGGACACCAACATCTCTTGTCCTTCATCAGAGGTGCCAAGAGAGGGGCTATTCTCTACAGCTTGGATATGACCAAGAAGCAGCCAGCGAGAAGCTTCATGCTTTTTCTTTTGGGTTGAAGCCATTCGGATAAATTCTCCCCGGAGAACACATTTAAGGGCACACCAAAGTTTATCAACATCAGGGATAGAGCCTTCACTGGTTTCCATAAAATTAGCTATGAGATCCCGAATCCCAGACAGTACAGCTTCTTCTTTGAGGAGCTGCGTATTTAGCTTCCAAATGCTGTCCCTTCATAGTGAGGGAGAGAGGTTAGATATCAACCAGGTGGGTGAGTGATCTGATAATACTCAGGGAGACACCCCCCCCATAAATAACCTCTTGTAGGAGGGTTTACTAACTAAAAAATAATCTAAAGGAGAAAAGGACTTATGGACTGGTGAATAAAAAGTATGTACCCTATCAGAGGGATGTAATATCCTCCAGGGGTCACATAGGCTTCCCATATCTATCATCTCATGAAGAGATCTTTGAGTAGGAGACAGCCCTGTGGTTTTACAACTGGTTTTATCTATATCTGTAGATAGGGTTGGGTTCCAATCCCTGGCTAAAATAACCGGTAAGTGTACAAAGGGAGACAATTGGTTCAATAACACAGAGAAGAATTTGAAAGAGTCTATATTGGGGCCATATATAATAACTAAAAGGACTTCTGAATGGTCCAACACCCCCCCAAACTAATAAGTAATGACCTTGAAGGTCCTCCACACTCTGTAATACTTGAAATTTAGTTCCTTTAAAAATTAGGATCATCTCACCCCTCTGAGTCTTGGAGTCACCAGCTGCATAAACCTGATTGATCGCCTGTCTGTAGAAAAGTCTCTCCGTAGAGAGGAGGTGGGTTTCTTGAAAAAATGCAACATGACATTGTAAAGTTTTCAAATGCTGTATGATCTGGTATCTTTTTACCCTGGAGCAAGCTCCTTTAATGTTCCAAGTTACATACTTCAAAACCATCCAAAATAGCTTGAAGTAAGAAAACCAGGGAAGTCAAGCATAAACAATGAACTGTAGACATATAGAAATAAACAGAGCCTTTGGGTCCCAAAATCCCTTCCCTCTCCCTCCCTCACATCCCCTAAGAAAAAGAGCAAAACAACTCTACCACCAGTACTAATAACTGACCATCTACAAGTTCTTGGGCCATGATGTCCACAAACATCCACGGCATGTGCCTCTCCCAGCCCTCCACCCATGAGGAACTCACTAAGAGAATAAAACACCCACCAACCCGAAAGTGGAACAGAACATCCACAAAAAAGCTCTTGTCCATGTGCATCTAACTCCTGAAGATCCCAAAGTGCTATACAAGACTGGTAAAGGAGCAAATCCATAAGGAAGTAACAAAACAAACTTAGTATCAAGTAATTCTTAAGATAAAACCATACTCCCAGTGCCCGGAAAAGGCTGCAATTCTGCACAGTAGATTGAGTAAATATACTAGCAAACAATGCAATTAGTGTGATGAGAGTAAAATGAAACAGTACCCGTGAATGTTCATCTTTGTGGCCCAAAGTTGAATTTCAGACATACAAACAAGCTCCTCCACTTGGGAGCTGCCTGCCACTAATATCCAAATTAAAGTCTGTAGCAACAAAACAAAGGTATTGCAGCTATTTAATGTATAATTAACACAGATAACAGCAGACTAGAATAACAATCTGGGCCGGGGGCCATTTGTTCCATCATAAATGATAGAGAACTCATAATTATAACCAATTTGAAAATGAATCCACTAGTTGGAGGCAAAGAAGGAAGTAGCTTCGAGCTGATGATCTTAAACAGTGCAGTCACAACCAGGGATTATAAACCTTGGGCATAGCTGGGCTCCCAAATTAAACCAGACTGAATCAATAAAGCAATAAAACAGATCTTTCGGATGTGCCAGCACCAATCAACAGTCTGGCCTATACAAGTTGCAACTGCCAAAAATAACCAGGCTGTATGCAAGGCATGAATACATAGTCTGAGGCTCTGTTCATTTGAAGAGATCCAGGAATAAAGACTTTAGAGCACTAGATGCCTGTTCAGGAGATTCACAGTCATGCCACTGGTCCCCATAATAGACCTGAAGAGTAGCTGAGTACCACATCATGAATCTTATTCCAGTCACAGTCAGTTTTGATATGAATGGGTGCAGCGCAGTCTTCTTCTGCCGAACAGAATATGGAAGATCCTGCATAATACTGTATGAAGCTTTTTGCCTTCCCATAGGATGTCTTTCACTGCTCTTATTTTATTCACAGTATGATGCTTGACGCTAGTTTAGCAGCTGAAAGAATAAAAGCCTCAGAGGGGATTCTGGGGAGGGCATCTCCCAAAGTGATCTATGAGCCCTCGCCACTGTATAGGTGGAGCCATGTGGAGAGAGCCCAGCAATTTTTGTGCAAAGCTTCTGAACAAATTGAATCACATCTGACCCTTCTTCCTTCTCAGGCAGTCCCAATATGACCAGATTGTTCCTTTGGGACCGACCTTCCAGGTCCTTCATCTTAGTGTCCATTTGTCTTACTCTTCTTCTTAAGGCTATGAGCTCCAGATCAGTACGAGCTTGCCAGTCATCGAGAGAGGAGATTCTAATTTCAGTGTCCCCAATCTGCTGA
The DNA here is from genome assembly GCA_016271365.2 of Neoceratodus forsteri. Taxonomy (NCBI): domain Eukaryota; kingdom Metazoa; phylum Chordata; order Ceratodontiformes; family Ceratodontidae; genus Neoceratodus; species Neoceratodus forsteri. The sequence goes on from CM057453.1 coordinate 86,828,286, forward strand.
GTTAGCATTTCCATATTGGCTTGCATGGCCTGGAAACTGTTAGACTGTTAAGCATGTCCTTTAGAGGAGTCAGACCCTCCAGGAACTTATCCTCAATCAGAACAGCCTGGGGAGTCACATGGCTGGATGTCCCAGATGCTTGTGCTTTCTCCTGCTTTGTGTTCTTGTCCCACATCGGAGTCAGTGATGGGGGGTGTTTGGGCAGAGTGTCGTGCATGTCAGACTCCATTCATTGCAAAACATTCCCACAATTTACTCCTGGGAATGTGGGCCACCAGGTGGTATACAAAACAGTAAATAAATGGGTAGGTCATCAGAAAAACTGGCAAAGTTGAGGTGGAGGAGCAGGAGCTAGAATGGGGCATGACTGCTCAGGCTGCCATCACGTGACCACCTCATCTTGATATAATTTTCATGTCAATAGCTGCTGACCACCATCCTCCAGACATGGCTCTCTCCTGCCCCACATTTTCACTGTGTAGTTGTCCCCCCCTCCACCCTCACCAATTTACAGTACTATTCCTTCTCCATATGTGTATTGCTTTTGTACATTTGCAAATTTATTTAACTTCATGCACCTTGTTGTAATGTATTTCTCTGCACCTGGTATTTGCTTCTTCTACAGTTGTTATTGTTTTGTATTTATTGCACCTTGTTAGATTGCACTGTTCTCCACCACCTCCCTACCCTCAAAATAATAAATAAATAAGTATATATGTAAATGAATAGCTAAGCGTGCGTTGCAACTTTTTTCTTTCTGGCTTGGAACCCCATAGATTCCCTCTCCCAGATCACACCTAGAAATGAGCTTTGGCTCTGTGTGCCTTTCCCAGTTATTTCATGCTTAAATACATTGTTTAGAAAATGCATTAAAAGCCATGTAACACAAGGCTTTAGACTGTGGCCCAGATATTCAAACTGTGCCAGGCTGTGGATCAAGCCTGGGCACAGCGGAACTTGGCTGTGTAGGGGCGTTGACTGGGTTATATTCAACGGAGCTGCGCCATGGCTCAGCATCATTGAATATCACACCCTGGCCACCCGCAGTGCGCATGGCGCAGTGGCACTGTGCCAGCACAAGTGGCCAGAGTGGAGCAGGGGGATGCACTAGCACAAGTTCCATTGCGCTAGGTGCAACAACCATGATATTCAAAAGAAGGCACAAATGGGGCCATTTGCATGTCATTATGGCCCCACTTGCATACAGGTACACCGATCCCTGGTGACTTGTGCCTGGTGCCCTGCCAGGCAGCAACCGTAGGGGACTGACACCCCCTGCAGTGCGGCAATGTGCCTCACAGCCCGATCACGGGCATTTGAAAAATAAAAAAGAATCCAAAATCCCTGGTGGTCCAGTGGACCACTGTCAGCACGATCGCAGGCTTAGGTAGTAAAATTAAGAATCCTATAACCCTGGTGGTCCAGTGGACCGCTGTCAGCCCGATCGCGGGCTTAAGTAATATAAAACAGAATCCTATAACCCTGGTGGTGCAGTGGACCGCTGTCAGCCTGATCGCGGGCTTAAGTAATATAACAATGTATCTAATATCCCTGGTGGTCAGAGGACCCCCCACCCGCCACTGATCCCCACCACCCGCCCCCAGTCAGCGGCGGCAGCAGCACCCACCCACCTTCTGCCCGCAGCCCACCGACTGACACGTCATTAGGGCGTCGCCCATTGGTCACAACATGAGCCAATGGGCATGCAGTTATGCCGTACTACATATCCCAGATATGTGAATGATCCATTCACATATCTGGTATGTGTAGTACGAGTATGAGCTGCATGCCCATTGTCTCATGCTGTGGACCAATTGGCACATACAGCCCTATAACAGTGTCAGTCAGAAGGGCGGGGCCAGGCAGGCGGGTGGGGTGCTGCCGCCTGCTGCTGACTGGGGGAGTGTGGCAGTGGGGATCAGTGGGCGGGTGGGGAGGGGTCCGCTGGACCACCAGGGGATGGATACATTGTTATATTACTTAAGCCCATGATTGGCTGACAGCGGGTCCACTGGACCACCAGGGTATTGGATTCTGTTTTATGTTGCGTAAGCCCGCATCACAGCTGACAGCGGTCCACTGGACCACCAGGGTTATTGGATTCTGTTTTATTTCACTTAAGCCCGTGATCAGGCTGACAGCGGTCCACTGGATCACCAGGGATATAGGATTCCGTTGTTTCATACCAATGCCCGCGATTGGGCATGGGAGGGCACCACCACGGAGGTGCAGCAGGAGCTCGGGTGGCCATCCACAGGTGGCAGCTGCCGTGTTGTGCCATGCAACACGGCAGCTCACCTGTGGGTGGCCGGCCATTGCTCCTTTTTGTTTTTGGATCAACTTTGTGCAGCACAAGTAGGGGTTGCACATGCATGGCTCAGCACATCCCAGGCTGAATATCGGGATGTGCAGAGTATGCATGGGCACCCCCCCACCTGCACTTGCATACATTATTGATGCACTCCTGCACATCGGAATTTGTGCCAGGTGCAATTCCCATTTGAATATCACACCGGGGAGCATCAGTGGGTTACGCATGGTGCAGCACTGCTGTGCCATGCACAACCCCATTGAATATCTGGCCCTGTGTGCTTACTTTTACTAAGAAAACATGGGCTACTCAAACTAAGGAGTAGTGTTTAGTGCAGTGTGTCTTCCATCTGACTCAAAGGCGTGCTTTATGCATTGATTTGAAACAGCCCCAGCTGGTCCCTGATCCAAATATTTTAGGGCTCTGGTACCTCTGCAAGTATAATTCCAATACTAATTGTCTTTCCCCTTCCCCATTCCTCTGTCTTTCCCCCCTTCCTCCATTTTCCATCCCCCCACCCTCCCTCCTTTCTTTGGATTATGTTTCTCTGCTTTCGACTGGTGTATATCTTAGGCAGAATATTACATTTTGATTTGCTTTCTCTCTGTTTTATTCTTCCTCCCATTTTTCTATTTTTTTCTGCTTCTGTTTCAGCTTTGTGAATTAAATGATGTACTAAACAACTCAAAACATATATGAAATGCTTGTGAACAGTGCATTTGGGGATATCAACTGAATTGGGATGCATATCTTATGCTGTAAGCAGGGCTGTTAAACTGTGTACTTCTGAATTTTGCATTAGAACCATTATTTTGAATGGGCTATGGAATAATTTATTACATAATATTTCATGTAAACAGCAGGTTTGTCATGTTAAACATTTTTTTTTGTGCTCAGGGAGATCCAAATTTTCATGCCTGTGTGGGTAATAGTTTAAGAATTGAGATCCAACTGGTAAGAAACTTGTTACTTAGGAAAATTTCATGTAACTACTTCAGGGGCATTTTTCTGTTTTAACTGACTGGGAAATTTGATTTGTGGAAAGTGTACAACATACCATTGTTCTCCTCAGAGCATTGTTTTTGATGTTCTTTCTTCTGTAGACATTTACGCAGTTAAAATGTGTGATAAATTATGTCTTACATTTGAGGTAGGATGGAAATGTATACACAATGTTTGTAGCTTGTGGTGGTTCTACACAATGCTGGTTGTAAATTGTTAAATATTTTTAGTCACCTGTTCATGATGTCCTGTGCACACCCTCTTCTAATGGCAACCCCCTCCCCTGTCTCTCACTAACCCAGGCCTTACACCACTACTTACTTATCTCAGTAGGTGAGAGGGTGCTATGGTGGTGGCGCAAATCCTCTAGGGTCTCTGGCCATCATCCTGTAGCTCATGGGTTTTTGTGTCGTAGTTTTTCACCCTTGTTCCTGAGGTCTGGAATGTATGCTATGGCATGGGTATATGGCACAAAGGCACCATACATACCCAAGCACCTGCCTCTGATCCTCTAGGAAATGGATGTTGATGCTGTGCCACCTAGCCTATGTAGGGTTGTTGGCAAGCAGCGATTAACTGTGTTCCCCCTCTCCGAAGAAGGAGAGCTGTCTACAGATACTCAAGCCTTCTTCTCCCAGCTGACTCTCAGTGATCCTGGTCCATTCCTGAACCAAAATCACCAGTGTGGTGGGTAGTATGTCACTTGTTGCCTCAGCCCACTGCACTGCTGGGCTGGCACTGGTAATGACCACTTAACACCACCAATAATTATGCAAAATGTCAGTGTCAGTGGCTCAGTAGGTAGTACACTCACCTCTGATGCCAGGAGATCAGAGGGCTGTGGGTTCAGTTCACACATTTGGCACTTGGGTTAATATCCCAATACTGACAATGTAGTGCAGCATGAGGGGGGTACTGCACTTCTGAGGTGCTGTCTTTCAGATGAGACATTAAACCAGGGTCCCATCTGCCTGGATTGGTGGTAGTTCAGGTGGATCTTAAAGATCTGATGGCACTTATCGAAAAGTAGGGGAATTTTTTATTAAGAAAACACCAAAACAAATAAGGATAAACAATGTTAAAGCACACAAACCAAAATGCAAATCAGAAGAAAAACAACATTAAGTATTGTAGTCATACAAAAAAAATGAAAATAAACTTAGAAAAACCTCCTTCTTTCCCTTAACAAGATAGAAAAAATATAGACAATAAGCATCGATTAAAAAAAGAAAAGGGAAAAAAGAAAGTGTCAAAACTGTAAATATCAGCCCAACAGAACCCCCCTGGTGCTAGCACCCAAATTTAACTGATCACACAAAACTAAGAAAAACCTGAAGAAAAAATGAAAAACTCTCTTTTAAATTTAATAAACATAGAAAATCCCTTCCACCAAGTATTAACCTCCTTGGTGGAATGGACCTCAGAGTCCCGCACATAAACCTTCTCCATTGCTGTTAGAATCAGGGACCCTACTGTCTCATAAGGCATCAGCCTCTGATATCATACCCATTGGCATCTAGCCTGCCATAAATAATACATCAAACAACAGCAAAAGATCATTAAAGTATCTGAATGATGAAAAGAACCCAGAGTAGCAAATTGTCCCCAAACCAAAATATCATAATTTAACCCCCTCAACCAATACAGTTTCCACTTTTAAGCTAAGAGCTTCAAGAAGGAACTAGCATAGGAGCACTGAAACAGAAATTGTTCCATAGACTCCTCCTGATCAATGCAAGCAAGGAAGGGACAATTTATTTCCTCCTGAGCCTTATGTTTGGCATTACCTCTGACACCAATTCACCCATACACAGCAAGCCACAAAAATTCCCACATCTGGACAGGTAATCGCTTATTATTTAATTGCCTCAATACCCCAGGAATCAGAGAAGAAGGACAATTCCTGAAACCAGATTCCACAGAACAGAGTGTTGGCATGACAGTATGATAAAACCCGGGCCCTTTAGTATTCCTTAAAAGTTTGCTTAGTCAAGCCCCATTTATAGAGCTTTTGAGCCACAGGCCTAAAAAACTGCGGCACATGGAGATGGTCCAAGAGTTTGGGAGGGGTAATGTGCCAGGCCGAAAAATACTGTGACAAGGTTGTTCAGATTAAAATATTGTGTGAGAAAGATGTAGAGATCAATCCATCCCACATAGTCTGTTAAAAAAGCAGTGTATGGAAAAAACAACCCGATCAACCATACCTAAACCACCTTTGTCTATCTCCAGATAAGTATATTGTCATTTAATGGGGTTAAGTCTGTTTCCCCAGAGCATTTGGAAGAAAAAGGCTAAATAATTTAGTATCCAAATCAGCTGGTAATTGAAAAATCATAGCAACATACAAAATCATGGGAATAAGAGACTGCGGAATGATCTGTATACATTTCAGTTTAGACAATTTCCAGTGTTTCCACCTTTAGACTTTAATATCAACCTTGGCGAAGGCAGATTCCCAAGTTAGGGATGGGATATTTTGGGAACCAGAAAGAATCCCCAAAATCTTCAAAGGTGCCATAGAAATCTGGATACCCTGGATCACAACAGGATCAGGACATCCATTTCCCACAAATAAGCCTTACTGTTTAAAACATTTAATCTGGAATTGGAAACAAATGGAAAAGTTTGTATAAAATCAAAAAAAGAAGTCACTTTGGTGTGATCTGAAAAAAATAGACAAATATCATCTGCATAAGCCTGCACATACATTCTCTCAGCCATGGTCGCCTCTAAAACCCCTATCCAGCAGGGGAACTCTGAAAGAGACTGAATCAGGGGATCAGTAGAAAAAATATGCTGAAGGGGACTTAGCAGACATCCCTGCCACACCCCTGTAGTAATATGGAACCCATCCATCACTTCACTGTGTATCAAAGGGTGCACTACGGCTGTGGCATTTAAAGACTGTACCCATTGTATCATTTGAGCAGGAACCCTATATGCCTGTAAGGCTAAAAATAAAAAGGGGTGGTTTACCCTGTCAAAGGCTTTGCACTGATCCACCGAGATAATGCTCCCACATGTCCCAGTTAGGGAAAAATGTTCGATCAAATCTCTAATAATCATCAAGGCATGCTGAATCTTTCTCCCCGGTAGGCCACAAAACTGCAAGGGAGAAATAACTGAACAGGCATAAACCCTCAGTCTAGAATTAAGAATCCCAGTCAAGATTTTATAATCCAAATTCAATAGAGTAATGGAACGCCAGTTATTCAAAGAAGATTTATTCCCAGATTTGAACAACATAATCAACAAGCCTTCCATAAACCAAATAGGAAACTGCTCAATGATAAAAAATGATTGAATACCATTTCCAAGCATACGGAAAATTCTTTGGGGAAGGTTTTGTACAACTCGTTAGTAAGTCCATCCAGACATGGGGAAGTACCATTTTTAAGGGCTTTAATAGCTCCCTCAATTTCGGCTACCATAATAGGACTAGTCATCCCTAAGGGCCCCACCGGATCCTTTGGGAAGGCAATAGTCTGTAAAAATCAGGTAACATATATCTCAGTAGGAGGCACTAAGGGGGAATGGGACAGCATAAAATCTCTGATAACATTGGAAAGATCTTTCGTAGAATACACCATGCGTCGATCCTGATGCAACAAAGAGTCTAAAGAGACTACCTGTCTAAACTTTTTAAAAGCTTCATAGGGATCTCCCTGTGGGGATTTCTGAGTACCATTTTGTAGTAATGCTTTCATAGTACAGGCCCTATCATACTAATACTCCTGCATGTTTTGCTTTAATGTATCTATTTGTTTGGTATAGTCATGTTTAGAAGTATTAGCCATGGAAAACAAGTATTGTAATTGTTGGCATAATTTAAGGTAATGGAGAAATTTAACATTTTCCCCAGACCTGCCAAGGATAATCAGCAGGGTCTTAAGGTCAGCCTTGGAATCTAACCACCAGTTACCTAAATCATCATATAGGAAGGAAACAGAGATGCTAGCAGTCAACAATTCCTTAGTTTTAGACATCACAAAGGGGTTAACCAAAACAGAGGAATTCAGTTTCCAGCGAGGCTTAGAGGGCGACCGTAAAAGTGTGTTGGAAAAAATACAGTGCAACAACAAGTGAACAGAAAAAGCGACTGGACTAGTCCTGAAGCTAAAAGTAGGAAGACTGCAGGAAAAAAAACATATAATCAATGGTGGAGCTATATTTATTTCACCGATAAGTAAACTTTTGGTCCACTTACTTAGCAATGTCTACTAGCCATCATTCCTGCCATGTCAACCAGTTGCCTTAAGGCATTTGAATCACAATAAACCTTTTTCCCCAAGCCCCACTGGACCCCGAATTTTAGATTTTAATTCACAATTAAAAGCCCCACATAGAAAAATGTGATAGGAAGTAAGCAAAAAAGGGGTCATGGCAGAAAACAAGGCCACTCTTTCAGCCTTGATCTGGGAGCAGTACACATTAATGAATCTATAAGTCATATGTTTCCAAAGACCATCCAAAATCAATAGTCGTCTGGGAACCAAATCAATCAATTTCAGTAAAGAAAAATCATTGGAATTAAAAATGAACCCTACTCCATCAGCCGTTTCAGTGTCAAACGACCAATAGGAAGAGCCCCAAAGCCATTCCTTCTGGAAAAACTTAGCCTGATCAGTCGTAAACATCCATGTTTCCTGGAGAAAACAAAGATCTATATGATTATCATGAACATAATCAAAAACTACTTGTCGTCTCCTGGAATTCAAAATACTATGTACTGTAGATTCAAAGAACCTACACAGAATGATGACATAGCTTACTTAAATGAAAGGATCAACACTCTATTTTTCTTTTTTTCTTCTTTTTCCCTTTATATCCTTCTGGAGGATGAAGTGGGCCTGTGGATCCACTTTAGAGGACAAGGAGTCAGAATCACTATACTCCATTTCTGAATCCCCCCATTGCATGGCCAGAACTGCAAAGGAATTAAGAGACTCAACCTTTACTTGGGGGGGACAACCACAGGTTTTATGTAATGGGACAACCTATGAACTGGTATGACCACTAAAGGAGCAGGGGTGGGACTGGGGCATTTGCAACCTGTTGGTCTGTGTAACACACTGGAGCCAAAAGAGGAGGTACAGGAATAGGGGGAAGTGGAGAGGGAGGAAGGTCCTCACTCTATGAAGATTCATCTAGGTCTTTTTCAGTCAAAGGGACAGAGGAGGAAGGCTGTGCTGGAACAGGACCTGGATCAGGTTTAGTCTGATCCCCATCAGGGCAAGAAACTGAATCCTGTGCCTGTTGAATTAAAAGGTCTGGACTGATACAAGAGGCCTTGTTCTTGGCTGCCCAAAACATTCAGAAAAAACATGACCAATGTTTTTGCAGAGATCACACCTAGTACGGTTAGCACATTGAAAGGCAAAGTGGCCAACCTCTCCACAGTTATCACAGTGTGATTTGTCACAAGAACTAGATAAGTGGGTGTGAGACTCACACTTGTAACAGGCTCTGGGCTGCCCTGCATAAAAACAGGCCCTCTATCATGTCCCAACATGAAATAGTTGGGAATGTGTTCAATACCTGCCTCAGTCTGTCTAAGCGTCGCTTTGAAGCACCAACCCCCAGTCTAGAACTGTTTGGTATCAAGAATAGCCTCAGGAGGACTCAACACATCACATTTCTGGGACAACCAGTAAGTAATATCATCCACGTGTACCCCCTCATTTCTGAACATAATCATGACAATCTTAATCAGAGGTTTAGATAAGAGATAAACCAAAAAGGGGGTCCACATGGGAGAAAACTTAACTTGGTTCTGCCATTCCCAAAAGAGATCAAGTGCATAAGCAGAACAAAAACTAACGTTGAAATTATCTTCTCCTGAGATACTGATAAAGTAAAAAACTTTCCTTGGGGAGAAGTGTAGAGAATCTTTCAACAAGAATTTTCCCACATGGTGCCTGTCAGGTCTAACATCTAAGCCACCTTTGTATCGAATCCACACGGCATTTCTCTGTGGTGCCACTTCTTTTTCAATTTTTGAAAATAAAACAGATAATAAAGGTTTATTTAAATCAGAAGGTCCTCGAGTCAGAGCTGTAATGGGGGATGATAAGTCAGGCTGTGGATCCATGGAAAAGTCAGGAGTCGGCCCAGTAACTGGGGCAGGTGTAGGTAGACCATCACCCTGTTGCTGGATTTTAAACTGCACCCCAGGATGAGCTGTATTTGACTGTATGGCAGGGGGGAGATTAAAGATGTTGATGTCCCAGCGACACTCTGGGCCACCATTCTGGTGTATTCTGAGAAAAATTTAACTTAGGGTCCCAATCTGAGGTGGGAAGCCACGTCCCTTGTTTTGTCTGTGTCCAGCCTGTCTCACTCAAGGCTTTCTGAGGTGACCAGGGCTCCATGGAGGAAACAACAGAATGTAAACTCTGGGATGCAGACTGTGAGTTAGTTATAACAGGTTGTAAAGCTGATGCCGCACGTTGAGCAGAATGAGAAACTGCAGGACCCGTTAAATCTGACGAGGACCTCAAATGTCTATTTGCTAACACAATAGCACTGTGTTTATCCTTCTTTTTTCCCCCCATCCCCACTCGAGGTGGTTAATCTCTCTTGGAGAAAGAAAATGTAGTGACCCCATCTTGCAACGTCAGAACCGTTTGAAAGATTAAGTCAGCCCCCGGGACCCTCCCAATATAGTAGAAATGGAAGGAACATCCCAAAAGACAGAGGCCAAGGTTTTAGATAGTGTAGCAGTCCCCAAAGGAAGAATGTTATCAGTCTGCATAACAACAATATCACTTGGTCTGCAAGGGTTCCAAACTGGAGTACCCCCATCTACTATCGCCAAAGAATCAACGGCATTGTCTGGCTTTAGGCAAAAACCAACACTTGTAATAGAACTGCCAGCCTCTGTAACAGGAGTAGTGGGGAGAACAGGTACAATGCAAGGCAAAGTTACTGGGGGAAGACCAAATGACTCATGTGATGCAGCCACGTCATCCGGAAATCCAGGCCTACTGATAGGTGGCTCCACTGGTTTGACAGCCACTTTCTCTGACTGCAACAACGCCAGCTGCTCTTTCAAACACTCAGTTTCTTTCTCTTTAGAATCCAACTCCTGTTGAATCTGTAAACAAAGCACATCCTCCGAAGAAAGAATGCTTATTTCCATGGGAAGTACTCCAGTATTCACACACGGTACACTCAAATCTTCAATAGAAACAAAAATATCTGAATCATCCTGCTGAACAGTAGATAAATGCTGCTCATGGGGTACGATGGTATCTGTAAGCTTAAGGTCAGAATGCAAAAACCGCTCCTCCTCCTCCACAGGGACTAACATCTCCTCTGAAGTGCCACACAAAATGGCCATAGCTCCCAGATGGCCGGTCCCCTTACAGAACAGTAGGGGGAATTTTTTTATTGAAATCATGACAAAATCATGACAATGTATATATACAAAATCAGTATTACATCATACATACCCATAAAAGGAGAAGAACCCAAAAACAAAACCTAAACTAGTATGAATTCATATACTAATCTTAAACATAAAAGGAAAGTGTTGTAACCTTCCCCTTCCCCCTCCCCACTATAAGAGTAGGGGAAATTTTTATTCAAAACTCAAAGAACAAACAAAATTGTATTATATCATACAAGCATAATAAATGAAAAGGAAAACCATACACAAATCAGTATAACACACCAGAAACCTTCAACTTGAAAAAGGAAAACCAAAACTCCTGCCCCCTCCCTACCAAAAGAGTAGGGGAACATGATTTATTTATTAATCTCATCAATAAATCAAAAAAAAAAACATAAACCTAAACAGTTGTTATACAAATAATACCAGAATCTTATAAAACAAAAAAGTAGCACAGTCAAGATTAAATAGGAAAATCAGTACAATAAATAACTATTGCCCTTCACTAGAGAATTTGGAGAGAACATTTAAATTAGGAATAGATAAATATCTCAGACAATACACAAATAATTTAACAAAATAAGTGATTTAGATTCTTAAAATTCTTCAGACCTTAAGTAATAATTATACTATATCCCCATGTAAAGGGGATAGAATTATCCAGTGTCCAACCACTGCAATGCTTTCCATTTCTTATGAAAAGTTTGCGCTGATAATGTACGAGTATCTTTTTTCCATATTTCCAGTATCCAGTCATGTATTCTCCAGAACAATTGTTTAGGAGAAATAAATAGTGACCTTAAGGACCAAATGCACCTTACTTGCCAGATATGATATTTTATGCCCCCTAAAACCATTCGTATAGTGTCTGGATTAAATGAATTCCAATCCGAAGACAAAATTCCAAAAAATAAACTTTGTACTTCTATTATTGGAAAACTAAGGTGAGCCCATTTGACATAAAAAATAGACCAAAATTGTAAAATATAAGGACATTCAAAAAACAGATGAGACATTGTTTCTATACAATTTATGCATATTGTACTTCTTGGACAATATCTCTCCTCCGTACCCTTATGTTTTAAATTACCCTTAACATTCAATGTACCATGAGCTGTAAGCCAAGTAACATCCCACATATAATTTGGAATGCTAGATGAAGTAAGCATCGAATAAATTTGAAGCAAATCTGTCCCCGATATATCACCAAACGCAGAGTTTTCCAAAAAATATTGATCTAATAAAAAATGATACATACATTTCCTTGAAATTTGAGTAATCGATGCATATGATATTTTCGATTTTTTTATTTTACTAAAACAAGAATGAAAATATTCTGGTAAATTATTAATAGGTTTTTGTTTATGAATAACCCCCTCTTTAGACAAACCATCTAACTATTGTGAAATATGATCTGATATCCATAAAGTCCATATCTTAGATTTTCCCATTATGATCGGAGAGATATTTTTATACAAAAAAATACTGAAGAAGAATAAAATAGGATTAATCATATTAATTCCTCCTTTCTTAACTGGTTGGTATAATATACTTCATTTTATGGGGTTCAACCGGCTACCCCATATTTCCTGAAAGAAAATACTGTACAGTGCTGTCTCTCTGGAAATTGGTAATGTGTAAACTGCACTTAAATGTAAAAATAAACCAATAAGAAAAGTTCTAACCATATAAATTCTTTTTTTTTTTTTTACATTTTCCACTTATTCCAGGATGCTATTTTCCATTTAGCAATTTGAATGAGTTTATCCCAATTATATGTTGCGGTGTCCATCCCACAAAGAAAATAAATGCCTAAAATTTTACAAACCTGAGATGTGACAGGAATCCCCATGACTAAGGTATGTGTAGAATTATATGTACCAAAAAAACAACACTTACTTTTGGACAAATTAAAGGTAGCTCCAGTTCCCTTCATATAGGCTACAGTCTTAGCTTCTGTAGCAGCACAAGAAGGAACATCTGCTAAAAAGAAACATAAATCATCAGCATAAGCTATGACTTTAATCTCTACATCTTCTGACCCTAAAGAAAGACCTCTAATATCATCTGTGTGATAAATAGCTGAAATTAATGGTTCCAAAGACAGAATATATAATATAGGGCTTAGTGGACACCCCTGTCTCACTCCTTTTTCACATTTCTGTTTAGAACCTAACCACCCATTGACATAAGGTATTACTTCTGCCTGTAAATAATACTGTTTTAACCAATCAACAAAAGTGTGGAGGAACCACATTCCCTTCATACAGTTCCAGAGATAAAGATGAGACACCTTGTCAAATGCTTTTGCCTGGTCTAAGGTTACACAAATTCCTGCCAATTCTTCATGAGTACCCCTTTCTAAGATTTCCCTAATAAGAATTAGGGCATCCGTAATGTGACAGCCTGTTACCGAGCAAAACTGTGTAGGACGAATAATATCTAAAATTTTAGCGATTATCTTACAATCAGAATTTAAAAGTGTAATAGGACGCCAATTATGTAAATTTTCCCTATCTCCTGTCTTTTGAAGAAAAATCAGAAGCCCTTCATTCATACTATCTGGAAAGATGCCTTGTGAGAGACAACTATTAAACATAGTAACTAGTTGATGATCAAGAACTGTAATAATTATACCATAAATTTCATTAGGAAGACCATCTTTACCTGGGGCTTTTTTTTTCCGAAGACTATTGATAACTGTATGTAGTTCAAGTAATGAGATAGGGGCTAATAGTGAAATCAAAAATGTATCTGGTATTTGTGTCTACGAACTATATGTTAACCACTCATTTATTGTTTCCTGCGTAATGTTTATATCCTCTTTAAATAAAGAGTGAACATGAGCGTCTAGTATTTGAAAAATGTCATGCCGAGTATGAACTCTATTACCCTCTGAATCTATTAAACTATGAATGTCCTTTTTTTCTGTTGTGCCATATTATTTTCATAAGGGTTAGTACATGCCGAGGAACCTTGGGTACCGAATTTTTGTTCTCTTTCTAATTGCATTCGTTTTGAATTTTGTAACTTCGCTAGTTGAGCCTTAACACTATTTATGTCTTGTGCAGCTACTTCAATTCCCCTATTTATTTGGGAATAAAAGTTTGTCAACAGATTCTGAAGATGTTGTTTATAAGATTTTCGTGAAGCACCTAATAAATGTCCTACATGTGTAAAGTATTCCTTAAAAATAGTTTTAGAGTCTTCCCACCAGTCTTGGTGATTCTCGTATAGAAAAAACACAGGCTTGCGAGCTTTCAAAATATCCACAAACCCCTCCATAACTTCTGGAATATCCAAGAGAGATAAATTCAATCTCCAATACCCTGGTCCTTTGGAAGTATGCCTATAATTGGAAAGTGAGAAACTTAAGATTCCATGATCTGACGAGGCTACTAACTTAACTTGTGGAGCGAAAAATTTAAGGGAAGAAGAAATAAACCAATAATCTATATGATATTTTCTATTACCTTGTAAATAGGTGAAAGAGGGAACATCTTCAAAAACATCATGTAGTCCTGATACTTTTAGTAATTCATTCAAACAATGAGTATCACAATAAACTTTAGAGGTAACCGATTTGTTAATTTGAGAAATATTAAAATCTCCACCAAATAAAACATTTCTGCTAGTAAATAAATAAGGCTGAATGAGATATAATAACTGAATTCAGTCCCATTTATTTTGAGGAGCATATATGTTGATTAATCTGAATGGGATTGCGTCTATAAATACATCTAACAGTAAAGCTCTACCAGGGGCAATATCAACCACATCCATAATTTTAACTTTCCGTGAGGTAAAACATATTCCCACTCCTGAACATAATTCAGTCCCCCCTGACCAATAACAAGGACCCCAACCCCATAGGTCAGTCGCAGTGGCAAAATCTTGATGTGTGTACAACCTAGTATCCTGAAAAGAGATAACATCATGATGTAAATCTGAAAATATAGCAAAAGTGACCCTTTTTTTATATAAAGATCTAATACTGTTAGTATTAAGGCTGGCAAAGGAAATGTCATATCCTGTATGTATGTTTTGAGAAGTAAATCAAGTGTTAGAATGTAATTTCCTATTACTTTTAAGTAAACCTATCCTACTTGCTTTCTTTGTTTTACCTTTTGCCCCCACCCTTGGATCCATAACGATATCTTGGTCTGAACTAATCTCCACTTGCGAAGGATTCTGAGAAACCGTATCAGAATCTTGTTCCTCAGGGCCTACAGAGGCCAAGACCCCATATTTATTCAACACCAACACAGGTTCTGGAGATTGGGCCCAATCTAGTACTGGGGTTTGCATAACCTCTTTCCTAACCGGGAGAAAGGAGACATCCTCTTCAACTATTTCCCCATGATTAGAAAGTAGGGCTTTTGAACTATCTGAAACCCCTAATGAATTAATACCATTTGTATGGGATGAAATGTTTCGACCCTGTTTTTCAGTTTGAGTGTGCATTTGAGGTGGAGCTTGTCTAAGCGGGTTAGAATAGACTTCTGGAGGTTTTGTTGCTAAAGCTGCTGAATACGACTTTGGGCCAAGGGAAGAACCCGGCCTAATACCATCCAAAAGATTTCTGGCCACCTTAAAGATGATAAAATCCTGCATAGCATAATCTGATTCCTCAGTGTTATGGGCTGCCCATGGACAATCAGAAAATAAATGCCATAACTCATCACAAAAATGACATTTTACAGAATTTTCACACTGATAACCAGAATGCCCAATCTCCCCACATTGAAAACATTGAATATTTTCACAACAGTTACTAATATGTTTTGGAGAGCCACATTTATGACATCTACGTGGCTGACCAGGATAAAATAAAAAACCTTTATCACGCTCAATGAAGAAACAGTTGGGAAGATCAGGCGTGCCCTGAATTTCACATCTTTTTTCTAGTCAATAAAGAATATCAACCAGATTCACCCCTTCATTTCGAAACAAAACAGTTGCTACCCTAAAAGGTTGTTTTGTCAATGGAATTACCTGAAAATGGGACCAAAAAGGGTTAGTTTTCAGAGAAGCATATTTTAACCAAAAGGTTTCCAAATTAGCTGGAGTTCTGAAACTGATATCAAATGACTGTTCTCCAGGGGCATGTACAAGTGTATAGATATCAGCAGGCGTAAAGCCCAGGGATTCTTTAATTAACACTTTGCCCACATAAAATCTATCTGGGAGTTCTTCTATGCCTCCTAAGTATCGTAGTCGTATAGCATTTCTTCGTTTTGCCTGTTCTAAATGTTTTGCAAATAAGTCAGTATAATTAGATTTGGGTAGTTCAGTTGAGTGACCAAGGGAAACTTCAGGGGCCTCTACCTCTATGTCTGCAGGAATTATAACAGAATTTACAGATAAACCAATACCTGTCTCACCAGTCGATGATATAGTAGGCACAACAGGTTCCGACATCCGTTGTCTGAGAAAATCTACTTTTTCTTCTGTTTGCTCATTTGAACGTGCTAATACGTCATTTGGTTTAGTGGGATCAGACACCCACGTTCCGTCCTCAAGCTGTGTCCACCCCACTGTTGAAAGCGCTTTTTCCAGTGACCAAGGTTCTTCCATTCGTTGTGTTACAGAGTCTTTTGTTGGCATATCATCAAAATTTGATTCCGGCGCAGGAGGCAATACGTCATCACTAGTTCCAGGACCCAACTTGAAAGTTCTGTGAACAGCTTCCGGAGATACACCTAATAGCCGTTTCCTTTTCTTTTCCAATAAGTCCGCCCTTGCTGAGGTAAGAGCTAGTTCTATTTGTATTAATTGGGCTTTTAAAAATTCTCTTTGTTTTGCCATCGCATTTACTGTGCCTTCTTCAATCCCTTCTATCAATTGTTCCGAATTTCCAAGCACCTCAAAAGGGTTTTGTTTTGGTTCTGACTTCTGTTGCTGTATATCCTGTGCTGTAACAACCTCCGCCATTCCAGCTTGCAGCATACATCCGTCCTCCTCCACTGCCGACAGCAGACTGTCGTCCTCCATTGTCGCAATGTGTGGGATCATGCCCCTTCCCAGAGTAGGGGGATTTCCCTGGTGTCCTGGCCAAATTTCCCTCATTCACTAAAAATACCATCAACAGCTTAATCTGGTTCTAGGTTCAATCTCAGTTGCTTACCATCTGTATTCCCCCCCTGGTCGCACCTGAAAAAGGGACTTCCAGGCCCAGTGGGCTTACCTGGTCAACAAAATCTAAATAAATAAATAAAAAATAAATAAATAAAAAATGATTCATAATGGAGTCCACAGTTGTGTTCAACATTTGAGTGTTGTGTATGTTACTGGCATACTGGCATTTGTTTTAGTGGGGCCAAAATTGCAATGCCACAACAGGTAAACGTGGTTTATTTTTGCATCAGTCTTATTTACATTTAAACATCCTGAACAAGTGAAGTTTGATATTTGTGACAGAGTCAGCTTTCTAAGAGCTGGATGGAGTTTAACAGTGCTAGGTTACTCACCTGATGAAAGGTAACTGTATGGACACCCTATTTTTTGGCTATACTTTTACTCCCTTCAGTCCTACCAGATCTGCTCCCTTGCCACGGCATCACTGTGGGACTCCAGCCACCGTCCGTCTCTATCACACTTCAGACTTTGTCCTTAAACTCCTGCAGCTTACACCCCTCAGTAGGGTGGTGGTGAGCCCCCAAGTCCCCACCCTGTATGGATCCAGTCCAGGTGAAGCATCAGTGCCGGCGATCATGCAGACAGCCATCAAGCTGCACAATGAGGGTGCCATCTTTTCACTGTGTTTACTTCCACAGGCAGTGGAGCATGCAATGCCACTGGGGGATGTAATGTGCGTGCTTCCACCCACAGCACATCTGACAGCTGCTCCTCTGCCTACCATGTAATTTCAGCAATGGTGTGCTAGCCCCCAGCCACCACTAGGGTCCAGGCAAATGCCGACAACTGAAGGACCCCCACCCCAAAGAAGGAGATCTGTCTGGGGATGTTGAATCCTTCTCCACCCCAGCTGGCCCCTGTCAACCTGCGCTTGCTCCTGAACATGGGTCATAGGCGTGGTGTGCGGTAAGGTATCCGGCGCCTCATCCCTCAGTGCCACCGGGCTGGTGGAGCACCCTTAACAGTACTCTGAGATCCACACAATGAGGTGTGTAGGTTTCCTCTGATAGGCTAATGCACAAACTTTCAAATCATTTATAATCTAACTCTGTCTCCTACCCCTTGGTTCAGATTCCTTCTGTTCTACTCTTCCCAAGTTTGCCTGGTTACCTGCTAAAATGTGACTTAATGGGAAAAATAATAATGTTTCATCAATTGGAAAGAAGTGGAGTAGTTGAGAGGTATTCCCTGATAATGAAAGGTTCAATGATGAACCTTAACAAAAAGATAATCATTAGCAGCCATGAAAGACACATAATTCTGCTCAAAAATAACCACATTATATGTATTTAATGCAGCAGAAAGCCATAGTCATGAGTAGCCCTGTTTTCCTCATGGGGAGGGGATTAGAAGTATTGTAACGAGTGCTTTTACTGTGCAATCACATTTATCAGGTGAGTAAATTGACATATAGTGCACCCTCTTGCAGTACTCTCTATTCAGGCATATGCGGTTATTGCAGCGCGGTTTTAGATGGCTCTATATTGGAAGTACTCTTTTAACCTGATACAGAAGGGGAGAGCTAGCTTTGCAGGATGTGGGTGGGTGTGTGTGAGGGGGGACAACATAGACTGCCAGCCCTGTGAACAATCAATTATGAGTATATGAGTGAGTCAATGTCAAATTTTCAGTAAGTGAACATGTTGAAATCTGGTGTTACACACTCTGGTGAGGCAGATCCAAAGGAACATAGTTTCCTTCAGCACATCAGTGTCATGATGCAGCACATTCTACTGGTGGCACACACTGATCATGTCCAAGTTGTTAGCAAGCCACATGACCAGCAGCAGCCAATAAGCAACTTTGGTGATCAAGAAGTCATGTTGCTGGGCCGGCCCAGTGGTGCTGAGGGTTGAGGAACTGGACACCACACCTTGTACCATACCGGTGACCCAGGTTTGGGGATGGACTCAGGCCACCGGGGGTCAACAGGGGAGGAAAGGATCAAGCATCCGGAGGACTGCTTTCCTCTCCTGGGAGGAAGGGGGGACACAATCCCACCATCTGTTAACCCCCAGTGGAGACTGGAGGTTCTGCAGCAGTCAAGATCCAGGTAATGGAGGATTGGCCATGGCAGCTGTCCTGCGGGCATGTGCAGTAGTGTGCACATGCCACGCTGGAGTGCAGTGCACTGGTGGGCCAGTAGGGGGAAGAAAAACAAGGAAAACCCCTCCATGCCTAATAGGGAATGGCTCCACACAGTGCCTGATGCCACAAGTCTAACACCGGGTCACTGTCTCCACCCCATCTGCCTCTCTGTCGTTCCATCCAGCAATCTGGATTCTAGATTGAGCACCAGGTGTGGAATGGTGGCCCTGCCCAAGGGGGCTCAGAGCTGGGGGGATAAAGCTGGACAGGGTTGGTGGAGGACAGCATACCTCTGAGGAGCAGGACCACGGTGGACGGTAGAGTGATCTGGTGAGTTGGGGCAGCCTGAGAGAGTTCAGGTGTCGGGGTGATAAATAAAGTGTACAAAAAAAAAATAACTTATCTTGTTGCACATAACTCAATGCCATGTCCTTATCTTTTTCTCTCTCTTTCTCACTCTCTTTCTTTCTCTTACAGACAGGGGAAGGACCTGACTACTAAAACAAATTAAATGAACTACAGAAGAAGCAGCACACACGCACACACACACACACACACTACTCCATAGTGTCAATTTTATTAATCAAAGAGTGGAGACTGAATGGCTGCTACCGATACCCCAAATCAAAGATTGGCTAGAGTACAGTACATCTACAACATCATTTTTTATCTATGCATAGCAGAGCTATGTGACATATTGCTATTTAGAAGTAGAGAGAGGGACTCTGGAAGCATGTGACTGGATACCTGCACTGTGTCCTTTCACAGTGGAGTAGAAGAATATATGGTCCTCTTCATTGACCACAGAGCTGTTCCCCCCCCCACTGAGTGCACTATTTTCCTGCTCCGTACTAACTTCTGGTTCACTTCCAGTTTGAAGCTAGGTGGCACTCCCACACTGTACTGCTTCCTTGTTGTCTAGTGGCACACCCCCACAATCTGATCACATTCCCCTTATTTATATAATGTTTCCCTGGTGTCTAGTAGCACCCAGCCCTCTGATCATCATCCCCCTATTGCCATAATGTTTCCCTGGTGTCAAATGGTACCCCCACCCTCTGATCACTGGCCCACTATCTATATAACATTTCCCTGTGTCTAATGGCTCCCACCCTCTGATTGCTGTCCCTATCTTTCCCTAGTGTTTCCCTGGCATCTAGTAACACCCCCACCCTCCGATCACTGTCCCCGTGTTTCCCTAATGTTTCTCTGGTATCTAGTGGCACTCCCACCCTCTAATTGATGTCCTCATGTGTCCCAAATGTTTCTCTGGTGTCTAGTGGCATGCCCCACTCTCTGGTCATCATTTCCCTGTTTTTCTAATGTTTCCCTGGTATCTAGTGGCACCCCCCTGCCCTCTGATCACTGTCCCTGTGTTTCCCTAATGCTTCCCTGGTGTCTAGTGGCACCCCCTGCCTTCCAAGTGCCAGCACAGTATTAATTTCTTAAATGTGACATGTAATTAAAAAAAAGCCTGTCATTGTTTTTTTTCTTTAAACCTGTAAAAAAGAAAATGGTCATGTGCTGCTCTCACCCCTGCCACCCCTATCTCTAACTCAGCAGTCCTCACCCAATGCCCCCACACACTCCCCGGACACTCTCACTCACCTGAACATGTCCCAGAGTGAAGATCCACTTTCTGATCAAAGACACATCTTTCTGCTGTAATTGGTGACTGCAATATGAGAAGCTAAGGTAAGTTTGGTTCAATGTATTTCAATAGGGTTTGGAACTTTAAGGCATAACTTTGTCATTTGTTTGCATATTTTTCACCGCAAATTTTCCACATGGCCTTTTTGTGACCCCACCTCCTGAACAATGGCAGTGGAACTATGTAAATCAGGCCCAAAAGGTGATTTTGTGGTGATTTAGCAAAATCTTCATTCAGGCAGGATTTGAATATTTTCATCACCATTGCTCATGAGGTAGGGTCATAAGGAGGGTATACTGAAAATTTGGAGTTGCAATACATAACAAGCATTTGTCAATGCCGAATATTTGCTTGCTAGTATTAGCATTGTAAATGCAGGAGTTAGACAGATGCAGAATAGGAATGGCAGTGAAGTATTGAACTTCATGCTAACCCCACCTACATCCTATAGAGAAGGACGGGCATTGGGGTAAGTGTTTGGGTCATCATCCATGACAGTCATGCCATGTCACCTCACCCTATTCTGCAGATACCGACACGTGTTGAGGTGTGCCTTAGGGTGTTTGGCTTTACAGTCACCTCATTCCATAAGGACATACACTGAAATGGATGCAGCATTGGAGAATGGGGTGAAGTCTGGGGCCAAAGAGTCCAAGGTACACCTCAATGCCTGTCAGTGGCTGGGGAGTGGGGGTGGGATGGCATGAGCAGTACAGTCGGAAATCCAAAGGTACACCCGATGCCTGTCAGTCTGTATAGGGTAGGACGTTATGGTTAGAAACATAGAAACATAGAAACATAGACTTTGATGGCAGATAAGGACCACTAGGCCCATCTAGTCTGCCCATTTCCCCTACCTACAGGATAGGCCGCAGATCCTAGCTAACCAACAGCCTATTTCTTCCTACCCACACAAGAATTGCCTTATGTCTGTCCCATGCATTCTTGAATTCTCCCAGAGTTTAGACCCCACAACCTCCTCAGGAAGGCTGTTCCGTGCATCCACTACCCTCTCTGTGAAATAATACTTCCTCCACATTGCCCCTGAACCACCCTCCTTCTATCTTTAAATTGTGTCCCCTTGTTCTTGCAAGTCTCTTTTCTGAAAATGCTACCCTCTTGGACTTTGTTGATTCCACTAGGTACTAAAAGTTTCTATTATGTCCCCCTCTCCCTTCTTTCCTCAAGGGTATACATATTAAGGTCCTTTAGTCTCTCCTCATCGGCTTCTCTTGCAGACCCTGCACCATTTAGTTGCCCTCCTCTGGACTGCCTCTATCCTGTCTATGTCCTTGTGGAGATGGGGTCTCAGAACTGGACACAGTACTCAGATGGGGTCTCACCAACTGTATGTACAGAGGGATAACAACTTCCTGTTTCTGCTGCTGATGCTCTCCTATACATCCCAGTATACCCCAGCCCTCCCTACTGCCTTCTCACATTGCTTTAACCTTAAGGTCATCTGATATGATTACCCCAGGTCCCTTTCCTTTTTGTTGTTGTTACTACCTCCCCACCCATTGTGTATTCTTCCCTGGGTTCTTATTTCCCAGGTGCATTATTTACACTTCTTTGCATTGAATCCTAGCTGCCATACTTCTGACCATTCCTCCAACCTTGCCAAGTCCTTTTCATCCTTTCCGCCTCCTTGTGTATCAACCCTGTTGCAGATTTTGTGTCATCTGCAAAAGCATACTTTCCTTCCAGTCCCTCTGCAATGTCACTGATGAAGACATTAAAAGGACTGGACCCAATACTGAACCCTGCAGTACCCTACTACTACCCCCTTTCTTCAGAATGGACTCCATTTACAATTACCTTCTGTGTCCTGTTGTCCAGCCAATGTTTTACCCAGGCTACCACCTGGGTCCCACTCTCAGACTGGTTAATTTGACTATTAATCTTTTGTGTGGGACTGTGTCAAATGCCTTGCTAAAGTCTAGGTAGGCCATGTCACAGTCCCTCCCTGGTCTACTACTTTGGTCACCCAGTCAAAGAAATCTATTAGATTCATCTGACATGACCTTCCGCTGTGAACCCATGCTGCCTTGGGTCCTGTGCTCCACTGGCCTCTAGGTACTCGACTATTCTCTCCTTCAAGTGACTCCATCACTTTCCCTACCACAGAGGTCAGACTGACAGGTCTGTAGTTTCATGCCTCTGTCTTGGACCCACTTTTGTGAAGGGGAATCACATCCACCTTCCTCCAGTCCTCGGGTACCACACCATCCTCCATGATTTATTAAAAAGAGCCAGTGGTTTCACTAGTTCCTCCTTAATTCTTTAGAATTCTGGGTGAATTCCATCAGGACCCATTGCTTTGTCCACCTTCAGTTTTAGGAGTTCTTGCAGAACTCTTTCTTCTGTGAAAGGACTGGGATCGACTCCCTATCAAGAGTGCTTCTGTTAATTGGATTAGGCACTTCCCCTCCTCTTTGTGAATACTGAGCGAAATATTCATTCAGTATTTCTGCTTTTCACTGTCCCCTCTGCCCACCCACCATTCATTCTATTCAGCCTCACTATCCCTCCTTTGTCTTTCTCTGGCTCACTGATGTACCTATAAAGGTTTTATCCCCTTCTTAACTGAGTTGGCTATCTTTCCTCAGTTTGGGCCTTTGCTATTCTGACTTCCTCCCTGCTTCCTTGGCCTTAACTGGTACAGCTCTATGCTGCTCCTTCTGTGTTTCCTTATACTTCCGGAATGCTATCTTTTTCTTCCAGACTTTCACAGCCACCTCTTTTGAGAACCATAGTGGCTTTTCTTTCATTTGATTTGTTCATTTGCTTCACACAAAAGGCTTGTTGCCTCTGTGATGGCAGTTTGATAATTCCCCATTGTTGCTCCACACCTCCTTCTAGCCTGTTTGCTAGTGCTTTTCTGAGACTCTCCCATCTTGCCAAAGTCAGCCCTCCTAAAGTCCAGTACCCTCACTTTTGTATGGCCTGACTCTGTAGCTGAGCTTAACGTGAACCACACTGTTTGATGGTCACTTGTCCCCAGATGGCAACCCACTTCTAGATCTGAGATCCTCTCACTGCCCCCATTTGAGAGTATGAGGTCTAAGATTGCTCCCTCATGAGTGGGTTCCGAAACTAGCTGTCTAATGCCTGCCACCTGTAGGGCATCAAGAATGGCCCTGCTCTTGGATGTGGCTGCAGCAAATGTGCTCCAGTTAACATCTGGCATATTCAGGTCTCCCATCAACAGTATCTCCCCTTTCTCTGCCATTCTAAGAATGCCTTCTATCATATCCTTGTCCATTCCTTCCCCTGACATGGGGTCTGTACCTAACCCTGTGCGGATTGTGGTGCCCTTTCCAGTCTCCAAGGTGACCCACAGTGCCTCTCTCCTCCCTGTTTACTCTTTTGTTCAGTTGCTTTTATCCCTTCCTTTACATAGAGAGCTACTCCTCCCCTCTTCTCCCTGCCTGTCTCTCCTGTAGGTTATGTACCCTGGTATGTTAACATCCAGTCATGGTTCTCTGTGTACCATGTTTCTGTGACTGCTACGATATCCAGGCATCCCTCTTCCATTAAGGCCATCAGCTCAGGAGCTTGCTGCCCAGACTACGGGCATTGGTACTCATTACCCTCCATTTCCTGATGGCCTTACTCCCTTTGCCCCATCCCTGTCCTTCTTGCCTTTGTCACTTTCTCCATTTACCCTGCCCTTCTCCCTATCGACACCTCTATGTTGGTGTTTGCCGCCTTACTACCATGATTATTTGGGGGCCTAGGATTTTCTGTTCCTTTCCAGTGCCTCCCCCTTGGCTAGTTTAAAAGCTTGCCAATGAGCATTTAAACCTATCACCTAGGATCCTGGTTCCCTCCCGGACAGATGCAGCCCATCATGCCAGTATAGGCTTGCATCACTCCAGGTGGACCCCCATTCCCCAATGAAGCCAAATCCCTGAGCTCCACACCAGTTTTTCAACCACTGATTGAATCCCATGGTGTGGAACACCCTAGCCTCTCCTATGCCATAGATGGGTAGCACCTCCGAGAAGGTTACCATGCGTGCTACTTGACTAAGGCCCTGCCCCAATTCCAAAAACTCTTCTTGCACTTCTCTAATCCCTTTCTTAGCCAGGTCATTTGTCCCTAGGTGGACAATGACATCCAGCTCCCTCCCCTGTGGTTAGAAACCCTAACACCATGGCCGTTTGTTGATATTTGCACTAAAAATTTTCAACATGGCCTTTTTGTGACCCCACCTCATGAAAGCATTTGGGACCTCTTCTCATGAAGAGTGGCAGTGTGATTTTGTCAATGTGTCCCGAATGTTGAGTACCAACAGGGCCGTGCCATTCTGTGCCACATGTACGAAAACACAGATCGGGCAGGATGTGAAGAATGACTGCTGTATCATCCATAGGGAGGTGTGAAGAGATGGCAATGTTGAAAATCTGTAGTGGGAATATTAAAAATGCTCACACTTCTGAGCATATGTGAACATTTCGCAACACATGCATGTAGCACAGTCATTTTATGGACTTTCATCACCAGATTTTCAACATAGGCATTTTAGGACCTCTGCTCATGAACAGTGTCACTGTGATTTTCTTAATGTGTCCTGAACACTGATTTCCCACAGCAACCATGCTATTCTGCGCCAGAAGTGTAAAAACACATTTCGGTCAGGATGTAAAAAATGACAGCTGTACTGTTCATAAGGAGGTATGGAAATATGGCAATGTTGAAAATCTGGAGTGAAAATATTACAAATGTGGGAAGTTATGAGTGTGAGTGGAAACTGCACAACGCATGCTCATAACACAATCATGATATGGACTTTCATTACACAATTTTCAACTTAGACATTTAAGGACCTCTGCTAATGAACAGTGTCACTGTAATTTTCTTAAGGTGTCCTGAACACTGATTTCCCACAGTGACAGCATTATTCTGTGCCAGAAATGCAAAAACACATTTCAGCCAGGATGTGAAAAATGACAGCTGTACTCTTCATAAGGAAATGTGGAAAAATGGCAATGTTGAAAATCTGGAGTGAAAATATTGCAAATTCATGAAGTTACGTGCACGCTCATAAAACAGTAATTTCTTGGATTTTTTCCACCAAATTTGCAACATAGACTTTTTGAGAGGCCACCCCATGAACACTGGCACTGTCATTTCAGTATTCAGTCCCAAAAGGCGATTCCACACAGTGACTGCAAAATCACCTTCCGGAACCGAATAATGCCATGACAGTGGCTGAATTCATCAGGAGGTGTCCCAATAACACCATGTTGAAAATTTGGTGCCAAAATTCCCCAAAATGCCTGAGATATGCAACAAAGCTGAAAAAACCCTGTTTATGCCATACAGTTTACCGGCATTTCTTCAGTTTGTGGTCAGCTTTGAAGAGTGCAGACATGTTTCCGGTCCACTGAAGATTGTCACGCTGGGCTCCAGAGGTAAGTATGGGGTGAGGGTGGGAGGCAGGGTGTGCAGAGGGTGGGGCGTGGGTTGGGGGCAGGGCCACTGGATTCAATGAGGGACGGTTTTCTGATTTAGAGGGAAAAAAAAGAAAAAGAAATTGTGGGATTTTCTTTTTAACTAGGGACATTTGGCACACTGGGGTGGGCTCCCAGTGTGCCATCTGAGTGTTTTTTGGGGGGCTGTAGCCGAAGGGGATTGGGAACCCCCTTGGCACAAAACCAGTGTTTTTGGGGGACATTTTGCCAACAGGGAGTGGGCTCCCCCTTTGGCAAATTACACTGGCAAGGGAGGAATGAAGCTGATGGGGATTGGGCCCCATGATGGCAAACAAAAACTGTTTTGGGGGTGGCATTTGATGCTGAGAGGGATTGAGCACCCCCTCAGCACTGGGGCTGTCTAATATTGTTTATGAAGATGGCGGTGGGTTGCCGCCACATTCACAAACAATATTACACTAGGCAACATTCCGCCCTGCGATGACAGGTCACTCATTGCAGTGGAATGGCTGATGCTGCAGTGATGAGGCGGCCTCTGATTGCTGCGGTGAAAATGTTACAAGTTTGTGGCACTTTTGGAAGCCAGTGTCATCAGCACACTGTGCCTCCATTGGTCCATCAGTGCCAAGCCACCAAATGCAATGCCTCTGTTGGCTGCCACAGTGCTGTGCCTCCACAACCCACTTCTCTCCTAAGCTGCCACATAGTGTTTCTTACATATGCACACAAGCAAACATAAAAATGACAATGTTACAAGCGTACCTTGAAATCTTTCTGTGCTCACTCATAACTTTGGTAATTTTAAATATTTTGATCACAAATTTTCAACATAGCCATTTTTTTCAAACCATCTCATGAACGTGACAGCGGTCATTTTTCAAATCCTTGCCAAAATGTGTTTTCACACCTGTGGTGCAGAATGACATTTTGGTGCCACGCAATCACATTTCAGCAGGGATTTGAACACTTTCACCTATGGGCTTAATAAGATGGGATAATAAGACGACCATGCTGAAATTTCATTATTTTGCAGCCACATTGGCTCTGACCAGAGTTTGTTTTGTTAACTTATGGCAAACACAATGTGATTCCCCTTGTTAGAAGTGGTCTTTCTAGGTGTCTCTCAAGTGCATAATCAATCACTGTCCTTTGCAGGCTGGATTCCAGAACTGTAGCAGGTCCTACATCATCTTCGCCTTTTGTTTTGTTCTAGCAGATGTCCAGAAAGGCAATAGATCGGCAGTCATATATGGCAGAACAGCACACAGACACTCTTGCATTCCAGGGAGGGCTAACTGGAAGGAATTCATTTAATGTAGAAAAGAGTGACTTTTGAAATGATTGCAAAAAAATGCATTAGTAATAGAATTTCAGTTAACTTTTTCTCACTACATTTAACTGTAGTTTCTAACAGTGAGGCTAATTAAATCATGCTGCTAAGGTGAAGAAAAAGTGCTCAGTGTAAGACGACACAGACAGCTACAGGTTCTGCAGCAGAACAAGGCAGAATGAATTTAGTAGACTGGGAAAGGAATGGGGGGCATTTGAAAGATTTGACTCTTATTTTCCTGCTGAGTGAGTGCTGCTGTGGTGGCAGTATACAGAACACAGAAGACCATCATTGTTTTCTTGCTTCTTGATCAGGAGCAGGGCAGAGTGAATTTAGCTGATTTAGGAAGGTGCATGCATGGTGTGTGTGGGGGGGGAATTAGAGGATTTTTTTGAGAAATAATATTTGTAATAACTGGCTGCTGGTGATACACTGTGCATACTATAAATCCATCTTTTTATGTTTCTTCTGTGTGTGAGGCTGCCAGCCAGTCAGTCAGTGAACAATAAAGTACGGTGCTGTGTGAGACATACATTTTCTTGGTGGGATGGGGGGTTTGGCAGTGGGGGAGTTGGCTTGGTGTTGTCACTCTTACCTGTTACCCAGTCATGAGTCATATAGCACCTGTGATTTGAGTATGCACCAGGTGTTTGTGTTATGTCAGCATCATAGAAGCATCAAGATTACTATTATGAGTCATTATTGTTAGTGTTCAGTGGCGGCTGCATTGTAGTCATCATCTGTTATGCATGTTTTGTTAATGCATACAAAAAACATAAAAAGAAGGAGAGGAGGAGAATGGGATGCAGAGAGGAATGAAAGCAGCAGATAAATGATCCACCATATCAGATCTGCCAAGTAAAGATTCTGCAAGTAGTGAAGGCAGAGAAGGAGCTAGTCATGGTGGAACAGGGACTGGGAGTGAAGTCGTGGTCATGGGGCTATGATTACAAAGGCTGGGTTCAAAATAGTACAGGAAAATGAAGTGTGGTTCATCAGCCCCCAGATATCCACTGGTTTCACTCCTGCTGCAGTGCAAGCAGCCTCCCCTACTGGCCATTCAGTGCATCAGATGGTAATACCACCCCAAGCAATTCAGAAGCACACCATTTTTCCCACTCTTTCTTTTGTAAGTGCTTCCATTTCCAATACTCAGAAGTGACTCCTCGAGAAATGTAAAGTTTAGTTCATGAAAAAAATATTAACTTGCCTTATTGCCTAACTCCTTTAGGTCCCCTTCTCCTTTTAAATAGAGGCTTCTGAAAACAGTGCTATGGAAGGGAATCAAGCAGTACAGCAAAATCATGGCTTTAATTTCATGATTCTTGTTTTCTTGGCACATAAACATATTAAATAATAACAATAAGAACACAATAAACATATATTATTTTATATTAAAGCAATAAGGCATGACAGGGTGTGTGTTACTGTGTAATAACATCATGTCTCAAGTGGTTGAAACACAAGGCTGCAGGTCAAGTGCATCAACACCTGAAAAGTGCATTATTTCAGAAAAACACACAACATGGAGCACCTTATTGCTATTATACAATGACATATTCATTAAAAAAAGATTAAAAAAGTGATTTAATTTTTTTTTATTCATTTTCTGATGAAAAATCCACATTTTTTATTTCCCCACTAGGTGCTGCTGCTCCAACATGTTGCCTGATCTCTCAGTGCCTCTCTCAAGGCATGTGCTCTGTCTGTTTGAAAGGCTCTGTTTTTGTCAAGGTGTTCCCCTACACCCCCCACACCTGTAGTTACAGCATTACAGCCCACTCTCCTCACTGTAAATGGAGAGCTGTTGTATTTTCTGCTGCTTTTAATAGCATGGCCATTTTTGTTAACTGAACAGCAAATTTGTTTCTGCTCACTTGAGTAAGTGGTGTGTTGAGCTGCTCATGCACTTGTAATGATCACAATAGTGACAATGCACCAAGAAACCAATCAGCGTGCTGGCTTCATGTAACTTTTTAATACAAATAATAAATACATTTGAAAAAATCAAATGGGGACACTAAATTGTGGGCAAAAGAACTAATAGAGAAACCTTCAGGAAGTGAAAGTGAAACACTGAGCTGACTGTCACATCTGTGAGTAAAGCCAGCTTCAGGGCTTCAGTGTGGATTGAGCACAGAGTGATTTGTAGACTGGTCATGTGGTCATTTCTCTGCCTGCCTTGATCGAGTGATGTTACTGTCAGATAATATCATTGGTTCTAGGGCATGGCAGTCATTCAGATTCCTGGCATCCTTGCCATTGTGTAATATATTATATTATTTTGTATTATCTACTTGTATATCATGGCTTTGTTACACAAGGTCCCTGCACCCTAATTGGTATCCCCAGAGGTACACTGCAGACAGCTTTCATTTAGGCATATGTTATACTAACAATTAGGGCTAAGGGCATCTATCATATAAGAGTAGTTGTCAGGATATGTATGCAAATAATTGCTATACACTTTATTTTCCAATATACACATGTATTTCTTTCTTACAAGATGTTAGGACACCTTTGTCCCTGTAATGATTATGATATATGAGTTGGCATTGCCATCTTCTGATGATCTATATTACTACATGGCTATGTACAAACTGTACCTCTTTGTTTCCACAAAGTGATGACTATAACCAAATTGTATAATGTTATCTTGGACTGAGGAGCCACCTCTAATTTAGCCAATAGGGCTCATCTCTGTAACTAGAAATGTTTATATCTTACAGTAACCAGGGTAGTTATCTTAGGTATATAATGTAAGACATTATATCTTCTACCTCGGAGACTCCAGGAGACAGGGAGATTCCTCAAGGTATAGGGAATGCTAAGCATTGGCTCCCAGTTCCTAATGGTAAGAACTGCTTAGGGCAACTGTGATTTTCCTTTTGCAGTAATAAGCAAGCTTTATTACTCTCTTGCAACATGTCTGTGATTCCTTGCATGCCCATTATTGCCAAGAACCTGAAAGTGAGGTTTAGACCTCCTAACAATTGATGGCTGCATGCAGGAAATATTTGGAGTTTGCAAAGTTTTCACTTTTTGCTACAACTTTCCCTTCCCAACGGGGACAGTAGGTATGCGCACCCACATCACCTCTGGCATTTTACACCCACTTTGTAATCACTTGCAAAGTCTGGCTGCTTACTGGGTGTAGTCGATGCCGACTCACCTCACCCCACGGCAATTTTGAGTTGCAAGCTTACAAGTGCACAGTAGCCCACCTGTGAACTAGTGCACCTGTTGTGGATCGATACACAGCTCTGTGCCTTTTCGCAGTTTAATTTTTCATTCCCTCCCACACAATGGCCACAGTATCAAATATCTGTGTAGACCTGAGACTCGAAGTCTCAAATTTCCTTGCCTCCAATGGAGGATGGGCTGACTTTGCGCGGGACTCAAGTCTATCCGAAAACCCCGTACTGGGGATTTCAACCCAGTACTCAGAGATGAGACAAACAGCCATAACATGAGAAGCTAAAGGGCTGTTGGTTGTGGCTCTCTACACTGCCTCTGAAGCATCTGAAGTGATGTTTTGAACCCTTAAAATGCAAATCTCATCTCTTAAGCAGGAGATGGGATTGCAGGAAATTGAATGTATAAGACATGAGCAGGATTTGGAGTCTGAGCTCCAGACTCTGTGGAATGAAAAGGATTCCCTTTTGTACCATTCTGCTCAGGCTAGTGAACAGTAACTTTGTTTGTTGAGGCAGAATTGTGAAAGTTTCAGACAGTATAAGGGGCAGGCTTTGCAAATGAATGACTTGTTAAGTAGAACAAATGATCAGATGCGTGAGGAGTTGGGAGAGTAACAGGATGAGATAAACCAGAAAGTAATGACTTAGGAATAGCTACTAAGGACAACCACAAATTGAGCACTGCATATAGAGTGATACAGAAGCAGATGCAGGATGATGTGGACCAGAATGTTGCAAAAGTGAGTCATGAGGACTGTGAATATAAAATGGTGAAACTGTGCCATCAGCAAGAGGTGCTGGCTGGTCAAGTCAAGGCAATGGGAGGTGTAGCCCCTGCCTTGTCCACATCATCTGAAGAGGAGGAGGAGTCAGATGATGACATCTCCCAGTACAACACCCAGTCACACCCCTACTATGGCCCAGAAATCCCCCCCCACCATCCACAACATGGCAGAACCCTGTCATGTGACACCATGTCCCTACATCATTGACAGCATGACGCTCATCATGGGTGATGCTAACATGATGACCCCCATGATAGGGGAAGAGCAGGCCCAAGCCTAGTCCCAGTGGCACCACTGATCACCATTATTAATGTGGACGACAGGCAGAAGATAGAGAAAATTATTGAGAATGCCTTAGGCAACATGACTATCCCTGAGAAAAACAAACCAGTCCTCCGGACCCAGATTAAGCATCTCTTACAAGAGCCTGGCACTAAGGAGGGAATGGTCCATACTGTGGCTGAAGCTGCAGTTCAGGCAGCCCTGCAGGGTGCCCAAGATAATCTGCCTCCACTTGATCGTTCCAATAATTCCCTTCAAATGGCTCACTCTGTCCAGCAAATAGCTGACAGCATTGGTCAGATGAGCCCATCCAACAACATCAGTTGCCACTTGGAGAAGGTGCATGCTAAATGTGAAATGCTTAGTCTCACTGCAGACTACCAGGTCCAGAACCTACGCCAGACCATCGATCCTGGCCTGTGGGTGCAACTCCCTGATGTTGTCCACCAGGACAGCCATGCCACCTGTGACGAAGTAGCATCTGAACTCATCACTGCACACAACCCAGGTGTGGTAGGAGAGATGCTTGCATGCCCTATGAAACAGAATGTGAAGGAAAGTCCAGCGACCTTCCACCAGAGGCTCTAGATGGCCTACCGAGCAAGGAATCACCTCACAGGAGAGCCGTGGATGCGGACCTCATTGAATACATGACCTTGTTCCTTAGGAACATGATCCCTGCAGTAAGAGAGAAGGTAAAGCCAACCACCTATCCCAACACAGAAATGTTCACTGATATTCTTTGGAAAGCAGAGAGAGTTTATCTACTCTACATCCATGACTCAGGCTACAGCTCCAAGAAGGTAGCTGCCGTGGAAGCCATTCCGGAGATCACGACACTACATGGTGGAGGGGCAGACCCAAGAGAAACAGCCACTCCTGCAGATGACCAACACCCCCAGCAGGTCCAACAATGACAACAATAATCGTGGGGTGGGAACCGGAACTACCATAAGAATAAGAAACACTGCAAGAACAATAAGGGTAAACAGAGACCAGGTCCTTCATATAGAGAAATAGCCAATGAGAACTGGAGTCTCTGAGACCTCCTTGAGAAAGTGCGCTCCGTAGCAGATGCTGTTCCAGTATGGGCCCTTGCTGCAATACAACCAGGAGAGCAAGCCTCCACAGGCTGTGGGGATATGGGAAGTCCAGGCTCTCAGGCCCCTACAGGCCTGAACCTAGAAGTGGCTCCCTATATAGCATCAGTACAGCATGGTGAGACAGTTCACAGGAACCAGGCCCAGAGTCCCTTTCATTAGCTTCCCCATGCTTCCACTGGTGCAGATTGACAATCAAATGCCTCAGTCCATATTGTAAACAAGCAGCTGGTCTTGGATACAAAGGGAAATCCCTACACAAAGGCTGAGTTCAGGGGCTGCCTACTGACAGTACTGCTGGATACAGGCACGGCTGTGCCTGTATTACAGGATGACAGCCCAGACACATCACCTTGGTCTACTGGATGGAGGACCAATATGTCTGGGGTAGATGGAACTAGGCTTCCTGCATACCATTCCCTACCACTACCTGTGACACTGGGACACCTGAAGGCATATCATACTTTTCAGCTGATGGTATGGCATGATCACCTTAGTATAATCAGAATTGACTTTTTGGCACCACACGGCTATGTGGTGGACCTAGCCAACATGTTACTGATACAAATTCAGTGACAATATCACACCATCATGATCACTGGCTCACATGTGGTTGTGACAATTTCTGCAAACAACAAAGAGTATGATCTCATAGATTTATTTAAGAACCATGAGCTTTTCCCAAAGCTCCTTCCCATCCTACACAGGCATCTGGAGGCATTTACCACTAACAAGCATAATTGTGGCAGGATGCACACTGTCATTGAAGTGACAGGCCCAGCACATGAGAGGCAATGGCAATACCCCTTCCAACCTGAGGCCTTGCTTTCTCTTAGGGAAACAAATAAATCACTCTTCAAGCAAGGTGTAATCAGGACATGTTTTTCCACTGAAAATTCCCCAGTGTGGCCTGTGAAGAAACCCACAGGTGCCTGGAGGCTTACTACTAACTACAGGAGACTGAACCAGGTCACCCCAGTTGTGCCCCAATGGTGGCATCAGCACCAGATGTGCTGTGACTACTGACCCCTGACCAACAATGGTTTAGTGCCCTGGACATCTCCAATGGTTTTTGGTCATTGCCACTGGCCCCCAAAAGTCAATATAAGTTTGCCTTCACCTAAAAGGGCAGGCAGTACACATGGACCCGCTTACCACAGGGGTTCCATAATAGCCCCTTCCCTGTTCCATCTGCACATGATGGATGTCCTTGAGGTTTTCTCTACACCCCAGTGTCTCTTGCAGTATGTGGATGATCTGTTGTTGAACACAGCCACACAGGAACAACATCTGGATCTCTTAGACAAACTACTGACCCTCATCCAGAGGGCAGGCCTCAAATGTAACCCAGCAAAGGCACAACTATGTCAGAAAGAGGTACTCTTTTTGGCCTGAGAATAACAGATCAAGGCTGAAGCCCTACATGGATGAAGATACAGAGACTGCAAGATCTGCCACTGCCCACCAGCATGGCCACCCTTAGGAGGTTTCTAGGTATGGTAAATTATTCTAGAGACTTATTTGTGATTTTGCTTAGAAGGCTGTCCTTCTGTATGAACTACTGAAAAAGGATGTCCCCTGGACTTGGGGCCCCATTCACACCCAAGCAGTGACATCACTAAAATAGGCTCTGGCCTCAGCTCCAGCTTTGGCTAACCTCAATCCAGCCTTGAAATTCCATCTGGAATCCGCCACCCCTGACATTGCTATGTCTGCGGTGCTGGCCCACAAGGTCAATGGCACCCTGAGACCCACTGCATATGCATCACAGATTTTCACCCCTGTGGAACAGAAGTACAGCCTTTGTGAAAGGAACCTTCTAGCAACCTACTGGGCTGTCAAGCACTTTCTGTATATCATTGGGTACTCCCCACTGATCATTAATACAAACCACAACCCAACAAACTTTTTGCTATCAGATAGAGTGAAGGATGGGTCAGTCTCCAATACCAGACTGACACACTGGTCCCTCCTTCTCCAGGACAGAGACATCAAGGTCCACCCAACCAAAATGCCATCCATGCTGGCGCATGGTCTCCTTTCCAAAGGAGAGCACCATGACTGTATACTGCAGCTACCTGATCTACCAGATCCAGGTCTTTCCTTCCTGCTACACCACAACTACTTGAGAACATCTCATTGAGTTGTGTCTTCGCAGATGGATCAGCTTCCTATTATCAGGGAGAATAGATAGCAGGAATGGGCATATTAGTAATTTACCGTTTTGGTAACATTGTTAAGATTTCAAAATGTTGCAGTGTGGCATCATCACAGTATGTGGAGATGGCAGTGGTGGTCTGTGCCCTCGAGTTCATCCAGCATGAAACCGAGGATACCATAATTTTCACAGACTCTAACTTGGTTTGTTGCTCTCTTACAAAATTCCTTCCTTTCTGGCAGAAGAACTCCTTTATCTCTTCTGATGGCACCCCAGTGAAACACAAGGAACTGTTAATGTACATCCATTCACTGGCACAGAAAATTGCACACAAACTCTATGTACATAAAGTTAAGAACCTGTCTGTACATGATCCCTATCATTCCTTCAATGACACTGCTGATGCCCTTGCAAAGGAAGGGCCGTGGGGAGGGCACCTGGATGATGGACCATCCAGAGGCCAGAGCAGCTGTGCATATCACAGCAGTCAGGAAGAAACCTGAACCCTTCTCTCCCTTGGAATTGTTAGAAGCCCAACATACTGACTCTGAACTCAAAGGTGTGTTCAGATTCCTGGAGAACGGCATTGAGAAGAACTTACCTACCCACAACCCCTACCAAAGGTATGAAGGTAAGCTACACCTGTCCCAAGATGACAAGCTCATTTGCTATCAAACAGATGACACCCCCACCAAATTGTGGGTGGTCCCTCATCATCTCAGATCTGAATTTCTGCACCAAGAGCATGATACCCCCACTGGTGGACACCAGGGAGTGGAAAACACACTCCAGAGACTCAAGACTACTGCCTGGTGACCTGGTGTCACCAAGGATGTCAAACAGTACATAGACAACTGCCTTGTTTGTGCTCAAAACAACCCAATACTTACCAAATGAAATACCAAACTACTACCACAACAGCATTCTGGCCCTTGGCATGCCATACAGATTGTTTTTTATTGGTCCCCTAACCAATAACAGTAGAAACAACAAATATGCCCTTGTGGTAACTGATCTCTTCTCAAAGTGGGTTGAAGTGGGTTGAAGCTTTCCCCACTAAGATATGCACTGCGTAAACCACTGCCAAAATCCTGGTGGAACAGATTTTCTCCAGGTGGAGCCTACCTCTCAAGGTAGGCTCCGACAAAGGAACCAGTTTTACAGGTGAGTTGATGAAAGAAGCCTTCGAACTCCTTAGAGTTCATCAGATGTTCCACATACCATATCACCCACAATCATCAGGTCAAGTAGAGATGGCCAACAGATGGATTAAGCACATGTTTTCCAAATTCATTGAGGACAATTCCAAGGATTGGGACTCCCTATTGCCATTACTCCTTATGGCAATTAGGGGCATGCCCTCAGCCACCACCCAGTTGACACCCTTTGAGGTGATGACTGGTAGAAATATGAGATTACCCAAACACCTTTTGTTTGACCTGTACACCCCAATGCAGACCGTGTTTCAGTGGACCAATATGTGGAAAAACTCTGAAAATACCTCATATACACTCATTTGTACACTGCAAACTGCATGGGCAAGGCCCAGCAACAGTCCAAAATTCAGTTTGCAAACATGCACAAGAAGTGGAATGGCAAGTTGGAGATCAGGTGATAGTTCTCAGATTTGTGCATCCAACACATTCCTTCTCCAATAAGTGGGAAGGACCCTACCCAATTGTCAACAAGCTTAGTCCAGCAGTCTGTCAGGTTAGACTCATGCACAACAACAAACTGATTGACAAATGGTTACATGCAAACCAGTTGAAACTGTATAAAGGAGTATAATTACTTTTCCTCACCCCCATTGGGTGGAATAGTACTAATTTGCTAATGTTTGATTTTCCTTTTCAGATACACTGTCAAGATGACTATCTTTTTCCATTTTCTCCTCATCTCAGAGTTATCCCCTGCATCCAAGACACAGTAAAGCACATCCTTCCTCATCTTGATCCACCCACAACTACCCCAGAGGGAGTCTCCATCAATATTCCTGACAATTTGATTACGTCCAGGAAGGTTCAGATGCTTACCTCACTACCTCGGTTGTTGCTCCTGATAAATAAACCCTACAAATTGAGTGGCAAACTAAGTCTCAAGGACAAATACTCCCCATGATCAAACTTTCCAAGAGAACTTTCCATGGATGGCCCAATGCAAAATTATCCCCAAATGGTACTTTGTCCTTGCACCAAACCTCTCTTAGACATTCTGGTTTATGCAATATCACTGCCATAATTGACCCCTCATATTGTGATTCATTATCTAAAGATTCTGCCAGAAAAATGTTATGCTGTACACAACATGGCATCAGCTGCCATGTACTTATCTGTGTTACCCCCTACTGAGAAACAGCTTTTGGAATATCCAAAAAAAAAACCTGGTTCTCGTAGTGGTCTCACAGCCACTGCTTTACCTGGCTCATTAATTAACAACTTACAATACGTGCATATACCTGTTTTGTTTAACTTGACTTACTGGAATATGAAATAATTTGGTATATGTCATACTACTAATACATCACTGTTTTATAGTACTTTGTTACTTCATAGCTTAGTAGCCTTTCAGATTTGTAACCAAGACCCTAGTTCCAGGGTAAAAACCACTGAGCATAGAGGAATTTTAGAAGGAAAACCTAAAGTGGATGATCAAAGTAATAAAAGAAATACACATGACACATCTGATGTCACTGGTGACACAGGTACCCTCACTGGTGTCTTTGGTTCTGCAATGTCTATCTGGAATAAAGCGGACATTGCTACTATCAAAGCACATTCACAGAAGTTTGAAACTGGTATGATCAATGACATCATACCCCCATTATTGCATGGTGTGGATGGCCTTAGGAAGAAAGATATACTGTTTACAATATGCACGACAATGCTATGGCATTTATAGATTCTAAAGATAAGATTAATGCCCTTATTGCACAAAACAATAGAGAAGCTGACAAGCAATATATTGCTCTTGAAATATTATGCTCTGCCTATGGATCATATATTATCACTACCATCAATAACCTCTTTTGCAATCTAGAATCCAGAAGAATCCCTGACATCATACATGATAGACGCATCTCCAAATTTATTTATTTTTTATTTATTTAAGAATCAGTTTACAACCTTTGAGCCAGAGGCTCGTTTCCAAAGGTACTTCGTCACATAAAGACATACATTGCGTTTCTGTTACATAGCAAAGATTTGCAAAAAATCAATAGGCATTCACCAGAGGTGCCACGTCACATAGTGGTCAGACAAATACAATTGGGTACAGGGTACATGTAATTGATAACAGGTATTACACAAGTCGGTATCAGTGAACATTCTGGTAGATAAACATTGAAAACAGCTGGCACTGGCCAGTTAAACCTAGGCATGGTGTACAGGGAAGTGGTGGAGGGATGGTAGGGTGGAGAGCTGCCGGGGGGCATTGTCAAGAGAAAGAGGTGGAGGCTATGTTCAGAGACAGGAGCAGATTCACGAGTGCTGAAGATGTGGTTCCGTGACGGTTTTGAATGTGGAGATGGTGATGGCATTGGTGATGGTGGCAGGAGAGAGTTAAACCAGGTTGGGGCTCTATAGCTGAAGGACCTCTGGCCACGGCTGGTTCTCATTCTGGGGACCTTTAAAGTGGTCTTGTAGGAAGACTGTGTTGCAATGGTGGGAGGCTCTGGTGGACGGATGCTGTTACCCCAGTGGGGAGAGTCCAGTAGGGTTTTTGGTGAGGAGACAGGTCTGGTATCGGACCCGTTCATCCAGGGTAAGCAGTTAGCATCGACATATAGCTGACAGGTGTGTGTGAGCCTGGGGCACCAGTAATCAATCTGCATGCTTTATTCAGGGTTAGGTGAATTTTGTTGAGTGCAGTGGTGTCGGCAGCACCGTATACTGGTAGACC
Source organism: Neoceratodus forsteri (assembly GCA_016271365.2). Classification (NCBI taxonomy): domain Eukaryota; kingdom Metazoa; phylum Chordata; order Ceratodontiformes; family Ceratodontidae; genus Neoceratodus; species Neoceratodus forsteri. The sequence continues at coordinate 86,867,062 of CM057453.1, forward strand.
ATAGTCTACAAGGGACAGAACGAGGCGATGTAACAGCTAGCGGAGAGCATTTGGTGGAAGAGCAGGTTTTATGGCAGAATAGGATGCCAAAGCTGTGTGTTGGTGGCGGATGTTAGAGGCGTCGATGTGGTTGTGAAATGTGAGGGCTGAATTGAAGGTAACCCCAAAGTATTGTAGGAGCAGACTTGTTCCAGTGGTTGGTTGGTACTTGGAAGGATATAGAGTGGTGGTTGCTAGCTTTGTTTTGGGGTGTGAAAAGAGCAAGTTTTGGTTTTCTTAAGATTGATGACGAGTCTGCGCTCCTTAAACCAAGCCTCGGCACTGTTGAAAGACTGCTGTAGGGAGTCCTGTAGGGAGATGGGATTACGGTGGGTGGCAAAAAGGACAGCGTCGTCTGCATACAGCAGAATTTTGCCAGAGCATGCACTGGGCAGGGTGTTCAGATACAGCGAGAAGAGAAGGGGGCCCAGGATGGAGCCTTGGGGAACCCCAGAGAGAATGGGATGGGTGTTGGAGAGTGTGCTATTAATCTTGACACACTGGGATCAGTGTCAAGATGATGCTAGCACACCATGCCAGGGCCAGACGAGACCAGTGAGGCAGAGTGCATTCAGCAGCAGTGGATGGGAGACAGTGTGAAAGCCTTTGAGATGTCAATGAACACTGCCAGCTAGGGAGCTGGTATCAAGGAGGAGTGTAGGAAGTTGGAGAATTCAATAAGGGCAGTGCTGGTACTGTGACCGCACAGAAGCCATGTTGCTCTGGGCATAGATGTTATGCTTAGCCAGATAATCAGTGATTGAATGCCACCACTTTCTCAGGGCATTAGAGGAGGGAGGGAGGATGGAGATTGGCGGTAGTTGTTGGCCGATGACCTGTCGCCTCCTTTATGAATAGGTGTGATAATGGCTGTTTTCCAAGCTGTGGGAATTGTCCCAGGCAGAGTGACTGGTTAATTAAACTTGGAGAGGTGCAAGGACTTCATCTAGCACCAGCCTGAGGATGCTGGGGTCCAGTGAGTCACTGCCGGGATTGTTGCCATTGGAGAGCTTTGATTAGGATGGGTCTGGCTTCCATGGTGGAAATCTTTCACAGGAGGAAGCTGGGGTGCTGGAGGACAGGAGGGTTTGGCTGGGGAGGGTCAAAGAAATTACTAGGAGGACTGAGCTAAGGTCAGTGAAAGTGGTGTTGAGCCAGTTAGCTATGGTGGCAGGCTCGGTGGAGGTTGTGCCATTTCTAGTGAGCTGGGATGGGGCAGGGGAGCAAGCTTTACCATTGAGTTGCATAATTGTTATCCCAGAAGGTCCGGGCTGAGCCCCAGGAGGAGGTAAGGGAGGCCTGGTAATGGTCTGCCTGGCTTTCCTGATGGCCCATGAGCATTTATTGGGCTGCATTGTATGCTTGCCTATCAGACAGGCGACCTGTTTCCGTGGCAAGGTGCCAGAGGTTATCGGTTTCTAAATAATTGTAGGAGGGCGGGCTAACCCAGATGCGTTCTGTTTTTGGACGGGTTTTGGTTAAGGGTGCAAAGAGATCACAGGCCATGTTGAAGGTGTGGGTGAAAAGGTGAGGGCAGTATCAATGTTGGTTTGCCTGCTGAATGGGGACCAGTCTATCTGGGTGAGGTACCTTAAGTTTCTTCAGCACCAGGGGCGGGCGCCTGCGGAGGGTGGTCTGGGCTTTGGGCTTGGGATTGGGGGCTACCCAGTGGAATAGGATAGGGAGTGGTCACTCAGGAGTCGGGAGGACCTGGATGTTTTAGTTTTATGAATTCGGTTAGTTATAATAACATCCAGCAGGGTGCTGGTACCACTCTTAGGGTTAAGTCTCTGGGCTGGGTGTGAGTTGTGTTCAGATCTTGGCGCAAATGGAGTCTCTGGTGGTGGATGAGGAGGTGCTGAGCCAATTTACATTAAGGTCCCCACCAGGACTTGTTCTGCCTTATGGTGGAGGGTGGCTAGGTAGTCCGTTAAAGATATCAGGGGCTGGGTGCTGGTTTTTGGGGAGCGTGAGGCTGTGGTGAGAGAGAGGGGCTCCTAGAGGTCTGGGGTGAGTCTGAGGTAAGGCCTGGGCCCCATTTATGAGGATAGGGGTGGGGTGCATGTCCAGGTATTGTGTCCCTGGTGTAGATTGCACAGCCTCCCCTCGTTTACCTCTCAGTCCTCCGGTATAAAGGTATAGCCTGGGAGGGAGACAAATGAGTCAGGAGTTGATTTGGACAGCCAGGTTTCAACCAGGGCTATGATGTCTGGTTGGTGAGCCATGGCCCAGCACTGTAGGGCATCAAATTTCTTCAGCAGGCTGCATATGTTCATGGAGGCTACTCGAAGACCAGTGGGCTGAGTGGGTGGATGGGAGGGGGCAGGGCCTGGGTTGGGGTGTGTGTTCCCTGTTAGGAGCAGAGGAGGAGAAGTGCTCTGGTCAGAGGGAGGCAGATGGAGAGTTCTACGGAGCGATAGAATAAGGAATGGGGTTTGGTTGCACAAGGGGTGGGTAGGGTAGCACAGGCAGAGGCCTGAGTGATCAGAGTGCAAGGGGCTGTAGGGGAGGACAGGTGATGTCTGGAAGGGGGTGAGGTGGAAGGGATTATATGGGATGTGGAGGAGGAGGGAGGTAGGAGCAGTGGTAAGGAGGAGGGAGGACAGGTGGGTAGGTAGGAACACTGGAGTAGTGAGGCTGAGGGTTAATAGGGACACTAGGGTATGTGGAAGGCAAAGGGAGGAGGAGGAGGAGAAGAGATAGACTGGCGAGCAGGGGATGCATGTGCATAGTTGGGAAGGCTGGTGGAGCTGAAGTGAGGAAAGAATGGGGGGACTAGGATGAAAGAGGGGAGATAGTAGTGAGAGATCACCTCTGAGTCTAGTTGCTGCTATGGTGTGGTGGTAGTGTATGTGCCTGAAGTGCATAGAGTACTAGGTTCAAGTCTTGATCGGGATAATAGGAGAGAGCTAGACTGGTGGCTGTAGCAGCAGGGAGTTGGGTTCAGGTTTGTAGAAGCACTTAGATAACACTTTAGTTGTGTCACAGGGTTAGTGCGTTCTTTATAGTTATGAAATCCTGCAGTAAAAATATGCAGGTGTTCTAGGTGAGTGGTGGAACTGTGGACTTTGGAAATAAGGGTGCAGGGTTCAAAGGCAGCAGGAAGAAGAGGTAACCTTATATTTTGGCAGATTGGGTAGGGAAGTGATTAAGAGGCTTAGAAAGTAGTAATAAAGTAGGTAGGTACTGTGGTGCAGAGGTAGAGCAGCTGACTCTGACTGCAAGGGTACTGGGTTTGGACACAGCTCAGGGACAGAGTATAGACAGGGCCAATATTTTAAATCTGGGCAGAAGGGAGTGAGGTATGGTTAAGAGCATAAAAATAGAGGAAGTTGTTGGCCTGGTTCAGTGGCTTAGAGGATAGTCAGTAGAATTTAGAAAGAAGGGTACCAGGTTTGATACTAGCAGTTGCTTAGAGATAGGCTGAAGGATGAGTGCACAAAGTAGGTAGTAGAAGGAATCCAAGGGAACTGCTGTGACCTCTAGTGGGACAGCTGTGAGGTAGTAGCTAGGAGGGATATAGAGAGGACAGAGGAGCTAGAGTGGAAAGTACAGTGACCCCTAGTGGTTGGTGCCTATAACCTGCAAATGGGAAAGTGGGCACTTAGTAAAAAAGGAGGGTAGATCATGACATGTGACCTGCCAACAGCAATATATAGAGTGCTGACCCTGGGTGGTTGGGGTGGGCGATTGGGTAAGTGCCTCACAACAGTCAGGCTGTAGTGCAGGACACTTTACCTCTTACAGGCTCTGGCAATCCCCGATTTCAGTCTCTGCTGCTGGGCCAAGTTCTGAAATGGTATTGTCCTCACTTCAAATCTACTAACTGTGTTGCCATGAGTATATACAGTCTCTAACTATTCCTATTTCTACTGCTAGAAATTTAGGATTCGTGACCAGGCACCCAAATACTGGTCCTTGCTTTACTTTCAAGAAATGTTCAATTAAGGATACTATGTTTGTGTCTTTTACTGCTTATTTACCATGTTTTGATCCTACTACAGCCATGTTTGATAAACTAGCATCCATACACTCCATTGGGCACCTTGATGATGACATGCACAGAGAACGCCTTGACTTGCCTCCTCTACTGGTTTTTCATCCTCTTCTGGACACATGGGTCGCTCTGCACATGGACTGCTGTGCGAAGAAAGTGTATATTTATTTGTATCGCTGTGCCGTATTTGATGTTATTAAACCGGTGTGTGGATATTCCCCACACAGTATCGATTGGTCCTTTTCCAGGGACGATGACATCACCACCAATGGCACAGAATACCAGGACTCAAAATCTGCTCCAGATGCCTTGTACCAGTCTTATCGGAAGGAGGTTCACCACTTGTCAACATGGATTTCCAAACAGACTTATACTTGCCCAGTACAACTACAAAAATAGAGACAGCCTACTGTTAAAATGTAATACAATTTGGATGGGGAATTTTGTGTGGTAACTAACTTTAAACACTTCACATACGGTGAGAAGACCTGTTCTATTAATGATTCTAACTTTTGCTTTGTACCTCATCAGACTACTATTATTGGGCACACAGTTATTACCCTGTTCCCATTAAGGACTCCAATATCATTGATGGTAACCCCAATTATCTGCTTTATCTTTAAGAATACTTAACCTATTTTAATGTACACATTGATCCTTTAACTTTGACATTAAAATCACTTTTAGACAGGAAGGATACTCATCTCATCCACATCAGCAATAATATCTCAAAAGCTGATGAAGCCGTATATGCCCTTATCAATGATGGTGACTTAAATAGTGCACTTACTAATGCTTAGTTGGAGGTTTTATTATTATACAAGCATTTTTGATATTTTTTCTTATTATTATACTTTTCTGCCTACGGTGCACATTACGCCAACACCGTGAGCAGAAGGAGTTCCTTTACAAGGCTCATTCAACAGGTCTGTAAATGACCCCTGCTCTCTCTCCACTTCCTTACTCTTGCTTGTGATGCCTCTTGTGAGGCGACAAAGGGGGGAAATGTTACACAAGGTCATTGCACCCTAATTGGTACCCCCTGAAGTACATCACAGACAGCTAGCATTTAGGCATATGTTATACTAACATATAGGGCTAAGGGCATCTACTGTATACGAATAGATGTCAGGATATGTATGCACATAATTGCTATACACTTTACTTTGCATTATGCACATGTATTTCTTGCTTACAAGATGTTAGAACACCTGTGTCCTTGTAATGATTATGATATATGAGTTGGCATTGCCATCTACTGATGATTTTTATTACTACATGGCTATGCACAAACTGTACCTCTTTGTTTCCATAAAGTGATGACTATAACCAAATTGTTTAATGTTATCTTGGACTGAGGAGCCACCTCTAATTTAGCCAATAGGGCTCATCTCTGAAACTAGAAATGTTTCTATTATACAGTAACCATGGTAATTATTTTAGGTATATAATATAAGACATTACATCTTCTACCGCGAAGACCCCAGTAGACATGGAGATTCCTTGAGGTATAGAGAATGCTTAGCATTGGATCCCAGTTCCTAATGGTAAGAACTGCTTAGGGCAACTGTGATTTTCCTTTTGCAGTAATAAACAAGCTTTATTACTCTTATGCAACGTGTCTGTAATTCCTTGCATGCCCATTATTGCCAAGAACTTGAGAGTGAGGTTTAGACCTCCTGACAGGCTCAACTTTCACAGAGCTCTTAGATCACAACAAATTATTGCAGCAAACTCCGGGTGCGTCAAGGAAACTGCATCAAATTTTGTAAAATAAGGTGTCCCTGGATAAAAGACCTGGGAGTTGCCATAAGTGTAGGGCTGCCCCAAACATTGGGTGAACCCATAGAGTTTGATGGAGGGATCCATCAGCTCCACCCCAGCACAAGCCTACATGACACATGGAGGTGAGGGGGAGAACTCTGACTGCAAAGTGGAGAACAGGGGCTGCTGAGGCAGTCAGGGAGCCATAGGGCATGAGGGGGGCTTGGACTCAGTAACAGGGAGTGGAGGAGGCACATGCAGAGCTGCCATATGATGTATCTGACAGCTGGAGTATGGGCAGGGGGTTGGCATGGCAATACCATTATGACATGGCCCCAAGTGGAAGCAGCTCTGGCACCTACCTCATGGGATTGTCAGTTCTGTGGGAAAGATGCTAAATCTTCTTCCACCTGGGGCTGTGTCATAATAGTCTTGCCATGCCAACCCCCCTCCACCTGGTCCCTTCAGCTGTCAGATATGCTCTATGGCACCACTGCCAGATATCTCCTTCATTTCCTGTAACTTCTGCCATCCCCCCATGCCCTATGTCACCCTCAATCCCCAGTAGCCCCTGTTCCCCACCTTCCCAGTCCCACAGCTCACTTGCCACCATCCCAAGCAGTGGTGCAGGGCCCTTAGACCACATCCTGGCTGGTCTAATCCTGTTGCAACCTGGGCAGGGCTTATAGAAGCCCAAATAAGGGGAAGGTGCTGCCCCATCATGGCCCACCCACCCTTGCAACCTGGCAGATGGGCACTTTTGCCACAAGGGTGGTGCAGGGGATCTTTGCCATATGGCTTCCCAATTGTGCCACAGCTGGCATTAGAAAACTGGGAATGTTGCAAACTATGACACAAGATGCCACTTGCATCATACACCTTTGACACAGGCACCTTGCATCATAGTTCATCTTTAAAAATTGAGCCCCACATTGGTTGCCTACCAGCCCAATGCCATCTGGGGGTCAAGTCATTCCACAGTGATTTCAAAAAGAAAATCATCTCACAACCACCACCTAATTCCTTTGGAAGTACCCCCTGGAGCCTACAAATCCATCAGCTGTACCTAAAAATATATTGGATCACTGCAGAGCTGAAGTATTTTACAGATTATATGAAAAATCCACTGAAATCACACTTTATTATAATACAATCAAATTCTATTTTAAGAAGAATAATAATAACTGGTTATAATCAATATTTTGAAAAATAACTCATAACAGGAAGCAAAACAACCTCCTCATCATCATCATACCTCTATCATGAGTCATGTTTATGTGACATACAGTATGAATAAAGCCAAATCTATTATTGATAATGATAATGATGATAATAAAAATAATTATATTAAGATAAAAAAAAAACATAGACTCTAGCTTCAGAAAATAACACATCCATTTCATCACCCTTCTCACCCCTAGATCATTAATCAAATTTCCTCAGCATATAATGCCAAATATAACAATAAAAATAACGAATAATTACATTAAAATAAATACCACAGAATGACTCTGGCTTCAGAAAATATCACATCTGTTGCATCCCCCTCCTCCTTGCAGCATAAATCACATTTTCCGTGTCATGCATCACTACAACATGTTGGTGATATTGCCTTCTTCACTGCTTGAACAGCGCACAGATAGTATAATATGACTAGTGTCCGTCAGTATAGGAGGTGGTAATGTTGACACCACTAGTTTATATGAGACAGTGAAGGAGGCATGGAAAGGATGAAAAGGGACTTGGCAAGGTTGGAGGAATGGTCAGAAGTATGGCAGCTTGGATTCAATGCAAAGAAGTGCAAAATAATGCACCTGGGCAACAAAAACCCAGGGGAAGATTACACAATGGGGGGGAGGTAGTAACAACAACAAGAATGGAAAGGGACTGGGGGGTAATCATATCAGATGACTTTAAGGTTGGCAAGCAATGTGAGAAGGCGGTAGTGAGGGCTGTGGGGATACTGGAATGTATAGGGAGAGGCATCACTAGCAGAAAACAAGAAGTTGTTATCCCCCTGTACAGACAGTTGGTGAGACCCCATCTGGAGTACTGCATCCAGTTGTGGAGACCCCATCTCCACAAGGAAATAGACAGGATGGAGGCAGTTCAGAGGAGGGCAACTAAAATGGTGCAGGGTCTGCAAGAGAAGCCATACAAGGAGAGACTAAAGGAGCTTAATATGTATACCCTTGAGGAAAGGAGGGATGGGGGGACAGGACAGAAATGATTAAGTACCTCAGTGGAGTCAACAAAGTCCAAGAGGGTAGCATCTTTCAGAAAGAGAGATGTGCAAGAACAAGGGGACACAATTTGAAGATAGAGGGAGGACAGCTTAGGGACAATATGAGGAAATATTTTTTCACAGAGAGGGTGGTGGATGCATGGAACAGCCTTCCTGAGGAGGTTGCGAGGTCTAAAACTGTGGGAGAATTCAAGAATACATGGGACAAACATAAGGCCATTTTTGTGGGGGGTAGGAAGAAGTAGGCTGTTGGTTAAACAGGATCTGCAGCTTATCCTCTAGGTAGGGAAATGGGCAGACTAGGTGGGCCAAGTGGTCCTTATCTGCTGTCAAAGTCTATGTTTCTGTGTTTCTATGAAGCAGCAGTAAGATGCAATACTGACTACAGTGGCAGAAATATTTCTGATACAACTTACAGAGAGGTTTGACAGCATTACAGTGGACATGCAGTGTGGCATGGCAACACTGCTTGACCCCAGATATAAAGATGTGTTCATTCTCAATGAAAACATAGACTGTATCAAACAAACTGTTGTGTAGACTTAGAAACATAGAACATTTGACAGCAGAAGAAGACTAAGGGTCCATCAAGTCTACCCAATGTTTCCCGAAGCCTTTTCGGGTACCAGGACCTAGCCCACCCCCTTGGATTTTTATTTGAGCATTCTCTTTATCCCAGCTCAGTTTGAAAGCTGTCACCATCCTGGCTCCCACTACCTCTGTGACAAGGTCAATGACCCTTTCTGAGAAATAGTGTTTCCTGGGTTTCCTTTTGAAGCTCCCTTCCCACAGCATCCATTTGTGCCCTCTAGTGCTTGAGTTGGAAGCTTTGTTGAACAGTTCCGGACAGGGCACCTTATTTATTCCATTTAGGAACATGAAGGATTTCTAGCCTGTCACCCCTCTCCCTCCTAGTTTCCAGTGAGTACATATTGTACTGTATATCACTTGAGTAAGTGGTGTTTTGACGTGCGCATGAACTTATAATGATCGCAGTAGTGACCATGCATCAAGAAGCCAATCAGCGTGTTGGCTTCATTTTATTTTTTAATACAAATAGTAAATACATTTGAATTCAAAAGGGGACACTAAATTGTGTACAAAAGAACTAACAGGGAAACCAACAGGAAGTGAAAGTGAAACACTGAGCTGACTGTTACATCTGAGAGCAAAGCCAGCTTCAGGGCTTCAGTGTGGATTGAGCAAAGTGATTTGTAGACTGGTCTTGCAGTCATTTCTCTGCCTGCCTTGATCGAGTGATGTTATTGTCAGATAACATCACTTACTTTAGGGCATGGCAGTCATTCAGATTTGTGGAATCCTTTCCTTTGTGAAATATGTTAGATTATTATGTTTTTATCAGAGTGTATTATGTTCTTATATATCATGGCCTCAACTTTTAAAGAGCTCTTAGATTACCAAAAATTGCTACAGTGAACTCTGGGTGCACCAGGGACCCTGCAACCAGTTTTATAAAATAAGGGGTCCCTGCTTGAAAGACATGGGAGTTGCCATAGCTGCAGGGCTGCACCAAACATTGGATGCACCTGTGGAGTTTGACGGAGGGACCCGTCAGCCCTCCCCGGCACAAGCCTACATGTCCTGTGGAGATGAGGGGGAGAACTCTGGCTGGAAGATGGAGAACAGGGCTGCAGGGGCAGTAAGGGTGCCATAGGGCATGGGGGGGCTTTCCAGCAATTACATGGAGTGGAAGAGGTACCAGCTGAGGTGCCATATGACATATCTGACAACTGAGGGGACTGGGTAGGGGAGGTTCGCATCACAATACTATTATGACATGGCCCCAGGTGGAATCAGCCCTGGCACCTGCCCCACAGGACTGTCAGTTCTGTGGGGCAGATGCCAGAGTTTCTTCCACCTGGTGCTGTTTCATAATAGTCTTGCCATACCAACCCCCTCCATGCGGTCCCTTCAGCTGTCGGATAAGCTGTATGGCACCTCTGGCAGATGCCTCCTCTCTCCCTGTAATTGCCTCTGTCCCTATCTCTTGCCCTATGGCACTCTAACTCCCCAGCAGCCCCTGTTCATCACCTTCCCAGTCACACTGCTCACTTGCCACCCTCCCAAGCAGTGGTGCAGAGCCCTTCGACCACATCCTGGCTGGTCTAATGTGAGACTCCTGTTGCAGCAAGTTCAGGGCTTATAGAATCAAAAATAAGGGGAAGATGCAGCCCCTTCATGGTGCACCCACCCTTGCGACCTGGCACATGGGCACTGTTGCTACGAAGGTGGTGCAGAGAGCTTTGTTGCATGGCATTCCAATTGCCCCACAGCTGGCATTAGAAAACTGGGAATGCTGCAAACTATGATGCAAGATGCCGCTTGCATCATACACCTTTGACTCAGGCACCTTGCATCAAAGTTCATCTTTAAAAATCAAGCCCCATATCTGCTGCTGTACCTGCCCAATGCCATCTGGGGGACAAGTCATTCCACAGTGATTGAAAAACAAAAATCATCTCACAACCACCACCTAATTCATTTTGAAATACCCCTTGGACCCTATAAACCCATCAACTTTACCTAAAAAAATACTGGGTCACTGCAGAGCTGGAATATTTTAGAAATGATACCACAAATCCACTGAATTCACATTGTGTTGTAATACAATCAAAGTCTATTTTAAGAATAATAATAACTGGTTATAATTACTATATTAAAAAAGAAGCATCTGTCAATGCCGAATGTTGTCTTGCTGGCGTTGGTATTGGTAGTACAGAAGTTAGAGAGATGCCTAATAAGAATGGCAGTGAAGTATGAAACTGACATCAACCCCACTCCACCCTGCAGAGACTGACAGGCATTGGGGTGTGCCTTTGGGTCCTCGGCCATAATGCTCACACCATTTCACCTCACCCTACCCTGCAGACACCAAGTGTCAAAGTGTGCCTTGGGGTGTTCGGGCTTTACACACACCCCATTCCATAAGCAAATACACTGAAATGGGTGCAGTATAGGAGAATGGGGTGAATTTTGGGGCCAAAGAGTTGAAGGCACACCTTGATGCCTGTCACTGGCTGCAGGGTGGGGGTGGAATGGCATGAGCATTACTGTCAACAGTCCCAAGTCACACCCTTGATGCCTGTCAGTCCCTACAGGGTAGGCTGTTATGGTGGTAAAACCTAATGTCCTGGGCATTTCTTGGTATTTTCACTCCAAGTTTTCAACATGGGCTTTTTGTGACCCCACCATATGAACAGTGACACTATCAGTTCGTTAGCCGAAAGGTGATTTTGCACAACGACTATGCCATTTGGCTCCACAGGTGTGAAAACACATTTCGAACAGGATGTGAAAAATGACAGCTGCACTGTTCATGAGGAGGTATAAAAAAATGGTAATGTTGAAAATGTGGAGTGAAAATATAACAAAATTGGCGAAGTCACGAGCGTGCGCAGAAACTGCACAATGTACACCCATAATGCAATTATTTGGGAGATTTTTTTACACCAGACTTCCAACATATGCATTTTGGGACCACCGCTCGAGAACAGTGGCACTGCAATTTGCTTAAACTGTCCAAAACATTGATTTCACACAGCGACAGTGCCCACTGTGTGCCACAGGTGTGAAAACATGTTTTGGCCAGCATGTGAAAAATGACAGCTGTACTGTTCATCAGGCGGTGTGCAAAAATGACAATTCTGAGAATCTGGATTAAAAATACAAAAAACTGATGATGTTACGAGCGTGGGTAGAAACTGCGCAATGCACACTGGTAATGCAGTCCTTTTTGTGAATTTTTTCACCAAATTTTCAACATGGGCTTTTTGGGACCTCTCCTTATGAGGACTGCCACTGTGATTTTCTTAATCTGTCCCAAACTTTGATTTTGCACAGCGACTGCCCCACTGTGTGCAAAAACACATTTCAGGCCAGATGTGAAAAATGACAGTTGTACTGTTCATAGGGAGGTGTGGAAAAATGGCAATGTTGAAAATCTGGACAGAAAATATTAAAAATTCTCTAAGTTGCGAGCGTGCATGGGAACTGCACTACACATGCCTGTAACACAGTCATTTTGGGGAATTCTTTCAGCAAATTTGCAACATAGCCTTTTTGGGAGCCTACCTCAAGTCATGAACTATGACACTATCATTCTGTGAATCGGTTCAGAATGGTGATTCCACGCAGTGACCGCAAAATCACCATTTGGGATCGATTAACAAGATGACAGTGACTGAGTTCATGAGGTGGGGTCCCAAAAACCCCATGTTGAAAATGTGGTGCCAAAATTTGTAAAAATGGCAAAAATATGCACCAAAGTTGAAAAAAAAACATTTATGCCATTATATAGCTTACTGGCATGTCTTCAGTTTACGGTCGGCTTTGAAGAGTGCAGACATGTTCCTGGTCCACCGAAGGTCGTCGTACCAGGCTACGGAAGTAAGTATGGGGTGAGGGGGGTGCGGGGAGCTGGAGTATGCAGAGGGTGGGCACAGGCTGGGGAAGGGGACATCAGAGACAACAAGGGACCGTTTTCTGTTTTATAGGTTTTAAAAAATGAAAATAACTTTGCGGGAAGGTTTAATTTTTCACAGGTGTGTCTTGGCATACTGGGGTGTGCTCCCAGTGTTCCACCTGTGTTTTTTTCGAGGGGGACTGAAGCCAATGGGGATTGGTCCCCCCATCAGCACACAAAATGTGTCTGTGTTTGGGAGGGGGCGTATGATGCAGAGGGGGATTGGGCACCTCCTTGGCAGTCAAATTCAAACAGAGGCACATTATGCCAATGGGGATTGGGCTCCCCCATTGGCAAACTGGGGAGAGGGCATGCCAACTGGGGGATTGGACACCCCCGACATTGGTTTTCAGGTGTCACTGTAATGCCACCAAGTTTATTGAAATGTTACACCAGGGAAGGCACGCCCTGCAATGACGGGTTGCTCCCTCATTGCAGTGGCAAAATTGTTTTAAGTTGGTGGCATGTTTTTCAACTGCTGTCATAGACAGCATAGTATTTAATTCATGCCACAGATCCCAGCCCAAAAAATCAGTGGCGCTATTGGCCACAACACGACCGCACCTCCAAAACCTGCTATTCCAAGCTACCCCAATATGTTGCTTACTCGTGCGCAAGACAACATAATAACTCTGGTAACAGAAAGCAAAACATCCTCCTCATCATCATCATCCCTCTAGTCATGTTTCTGTGACATATGAATGAAACCAAATATATTAATGATAAGATAATAAAAATAATTACATTAAAATAAAAAAAAAAACATAGACTCTGGCTTCAGAAAAAACACATCCATTTCCTCACCCTTCTCATCTCTAGATCATTAATCAAATTTCCTCAGCATACAATGCCAAATATAACAATAAAAATAACCAATAATTACATTAAAATATAAAAACATAAAATGACTCTGGCTTAAGAAAACATCACATCCTTTGGATTCCCTTCCCCCTTTCAGCATAAATCACATTTTCCTTGCCTTGCCTCACTACAGCATGTTGGTGATACTGCCTTCTTCACTGCTTGAACAGTACACAGATAGTATAATATGACTGGTGCCCATCACTATAGGAGATGGTAATGTTGACACCACTAGTATATATGAGACAATGAAGCAGCAGCAACAGAAAGATGTAATACTCACTACAGTGGCAGAGATAATTCTGATACAATTTGCAGATATATTTGACAGCATTAGAGTGGACATGCAGTGTGGCATGGCAATACTGCTTGATCCCAGATAAAAAGATGTGTCCATTCTCAATAGAAACATAGACTGTATCAAACAGAAACTGTTGTGTACACTTAGAAACATAGAAAATTTGACAGCAGGAGACTAAGGGTCCATCAAGTCTGCCCAATGTTTTCCAGGACCTTCTCAGGTCCCAGGACCTATCCCTCCCCTCCAGATTTTTATTCGAGCATTCTCTTTATCCCAGCCCAGTTTGAAAGCTGTCACAGTCTTGGCTCCCACCACCTCTGCAGGCAGCCTATTCCAAGGTCAATGACCCTTTCTGAGAAATAGTGTCTCCTGAGTTCCCTTTTGAAACTCCCTCCCTGCATCTTCCATTTGTGCCCTCTAGTACTTGAGTTGGAAGCTTTGTTGAACATTTCAGAGCAGGGCACCTTATTTATTCCTTTCAGGAACTTAAAGGTTTCTATCGTGTCACCCCCTCCCTCTTTGTTTCTAGTGAGTACATACTGTATTCAGTGCTTCCAAGATCCCTTCATATGAAAGCCCCTGCATACCCTGTATCATTTTTGTCATCCTGCTCTGCACAGTGTCCAGTCTGTTTCTGACCTTCTTAAGGTATGGATTCCAAAACTGGACACAGTACTCCAGGCAGAGCCTCATGTGGGATGTGTAGAGTGGCAGGTTCACCTCCCTGCTCTGCTGTCAAATCATCTTCCAATACATCCTCATATTTTGCTGGTTGTGTTACATTGGCTGGTCTGTTTAAGGGTGTCACAGATGACAGTGCCTAGGTCTCTTTCCTCCTGTGAAGCATTGAGTCTGAGCCAGTATGCAGTCTTCAGGTTCTTTTGGCCGAGATGCATCACCTTGCATTTCTTGGCATTGAACTTCTGTTGCCAGACACTAGACCATTTTTTCAAGCTTTGCAGATCTTTTTGAAGGTTATTAACTGCTTCCTTGCTGTTCATCCTACCATATGGCTTAGTATCATCTGCAAAGAGGACAATCTTGCCCTGCATACCTATCCCAATATTGCTGATGAATTCATTAAACAGGACTTGACCCAAGACTGAGCCCTGAGGTTCACCACTAGTGACTTCTACCTCATCTGACCTTTCCCCATTGACAACCACTCTGCTTTCTGTCCTTAAGCCAGTTTACTACCCATCTAGCAACACTCTTTGCAGTGCCCATGTCATCCAACTTTTTCAGCAGTCAATATGCAGTATGGAATCTTGCTGAAGCTGAAATAGAGGACTTCTACTGGATGGCCCCTGCCCAATTCCCCAGTGAAAGGACATAATTAGGTTCATCTGACATGATCTACCTGCTATGGACCCATGCTGTCTGCCATCCTAAAGGCCATTCTTATCCAGATACTCTAACAGGTCCTGTTTAATCAAGGTTTCCATCTGTTTCCCCACAACTGAAGTGAGGCTAACCAGTCTGAAGTTGCCAGACTACTCTCTGTTCCTGACCTTGTGTAGAGGAACCACTTCAACTCTTCTCCAGTCCCCTGGCATGACTCCTGTCTGAAGCAAACAGTTTAAAAAATGTGCCAAGGGGTCAGCAAATTCCACTGCCAACTCCTTTAGCACTCTAGGGTGTATTCCATTTGGTCCTGGTGATTTGTGCTGCTTTGTTCACTCAAGTGCCTCTTTAACACTACTGGTGTTGAAAGTTGGCATTTCCATTTTGTGGAACCCCCCTTGTCAACTGCTTTAATACCACTGTCAGGCATTGGGTAGCTGTATTCATTGGTGAACACCAAACAGAAGAAATTGTTTAGAACAGTGGCCTTCTTTCTATCATCTTCCACTATCCTGTCACCATCTTTAAGTTTAACTACCCTTCCCCCTTTCTTTCTTTTTTCTTGTATATATCAAAACAAATATTTATTCTCCGCTTTGACCCCCTCCACTATGCGAAGTTCAGCCACCGCCTTTGCTTGTCTCACCATATTCTTGTCTTCCTTGTTCTTCTGAATGTAATCTTCCCATTCACTGTTATTCAGTTCCCTTTAAAAGTTGTGGAAAGCATCTATTTTGGTCCTAATCACTGTTTTGACTTGTTCAGTGAACTATATGTTTATTATTTTTCTTTAGTGTCCTTATGCACAGCTTCATAGCCTCCAAGATGGCTTGTTTGATCAATCCCCATATGTTTACTACTTCCAAACGCTCATGGATCCTTACTAGTTTACCCCTGGCTAGTTCCCTCATTTTTTTGAAGCTAGCTCTTCAATTGTTTAGGGCTTCTGCCCTGGATTGAGATTTTACATCCACTAGGGATAATTCAAACCAGACTGACTGGTGGTCATTGTTTACTAGTGGTTCACCAACTCTAACAGCACTAACTGTCTCAGAGTTGGTGAGGACCCCATCCAAGATGGTGTCTAGCCTTGTCAGCTCGCTTACTAGTTAGTCCAGCGGCAGAGCTCAATTTTTGGGGTGAATTGCGCACTTTTTAATACCAGCATGACACTTGGCATATTTGAAGAGGCTCATAAGACAATCATTTTCTGATATAGTGACACACTATAAAACAATCTGTTACCATGGGAACCAATTTTTAATTGGAACCTTATATTATCTACAGCAACCGTTGCTGTCATGAGTCTATTATGCAATCACAGTGATTCAGATATTTGCCATACGTCTTTTTCTTTTTAAGTATTCATGTTAGATAAATCTACAGTACAAGTCACATTAAACTGTTCCACCAATGAGTTGGTTTAGCATTGTTTTTTACCGTTGACAATGCAGTGACAACTCATATCGCATTATTTTTCAGTGCTTAACCAGCTCAAAAGCAATGTTTATAAAATGCATTTGTAACTCAATTAGAATGCATCTGCAGACTGGTCACAATGTAATGCAAAACTGCATTTTAACTCTTAAGAAACTGTTTGTGCAGGGCTTTGTATTGGATCCAGCAACACTTATGCAACTCAGTCAGAAATGCTAAAACAACTCAGTGGAGAAACAGTTTAATGTGACTTGTACTGTACTTTATTGATATCATAATGATTTAAAATACTTTTTTTTATTCAGACAGCATTGCTTTAAAGGAAATATTTATCAAAGCCAATATTATCGTCTATAAATTTGAAATCAACTTGAATGTTATCTACATATAACTGGTGCCGTTCAACATTACAAAAAATGTATGGTTTAAAGATATATCCAAATCCTGGATTTATTGTCTTAACAGACATACCAGAATAACATAATTCTTTGAAGAGGCAAAATAATAAGCAACAAAGAATACTTGAGGCTAAAGCATTCATGCAGTCTCATTATTTACAGAACTGGGTCCAGCCATTCATCATTGTAATCTCTTGTACATTGGCCATCACACATAAAAAGTGGTGCACAAGGCAAAGAAGTAATTACACACTTGCACTGAGATTCACAGCCCTTTTTACAACCACAGTATACAAGTTCATAACATGTTTAGGCAGTCTCTGGCAGAGTAGTCCGTTTAGTCTGAAGTTTCCCATCAACAAAGATCCATCTCCAGTTAGTAGGGTTGGGAAGCACTGGCATCACCACTGTGGATTGGCCCCATATGTGCCCTCCTTAGTAGGTTGTCCAACAGATGTGCTGCACCAGTGCAGCCTGCATTGGTGGTATTTCTTCTAGACCTCTGCTTTTCTTAGTGAACAGATACCTTTGAGCATCATTTACCTGTAAAATTAGCAAGCTGTATGCAAAAACATTGCTAATCTTATAAATGTTTCCTATGCTAGTAAAGATATTCATGAAAATAAAAATATTTTAACAGAAATTTAATGTATCTTGCAGTTCTCATCAATGAAAATTATTAAAAAGCTTTATACATTGCACAGTATGAAGCTTATGTATGTATTCAGTATATGCAATATACCTTGTCAGAGCTGCTGGTTCAATCATACATCAAGACTAAAAATCTTTCAAGGGTGTCTAGACACTCAGTAAACACATCCAAAGGACCTTGTGTTAGCTCCAGGAATGAGTCCTTAACTTCAGGAAAGCTTCCCATGTTGTCCAAGCATTTTTTTCCATGCCCAACAAAATATGATGTTGTGTTGCATCCTGTTTTGGCATGGAAGACTGGGAGGCATCAGAACTTTGCAAGACCTAATGCGATGGCATATGCATGGGCAGGCAAGACTCTGTAAATCTTTCCTGTTCCATACACAATCCATAGTTCCTTGATAGACAGAGTCTGAAGAGCAACAACTGCAAGCACCAGTACATCAGTATCTGTGTTATAGATCATCACCGAGCAATGTTCCTTTGCTACTGCATCAGCAACATGCACCATCATGCGTGTGTCTGCCTCTTCATGTGAGCATTGTGAGAGTTTAGTAAGGTCATTCCGTGGTGGGTATGTGAGCACATTTTGAGCATCTACTGCCACAAATTCCTTGCCTTCAGTATGAAACTTACTGACTTGTGAGAGGAATTTAAATAGCTCTTTCTTGTTACCATCTGAATGCACAAATTCTTGCCAGTTGCTAGGGATTGCTGCTGATAGTAACACACCTTTTCTGGTACCTTTTTCTCTTTCTGCCCTTGTGAGTGCCTTCAGACTGGTAGGAAAGTAGTCATCCCATACTATATCCAGTCTTTGCACTTTCTCCAACCACTTTGAGAGGTATGGTAGGAAGATTTTCTCACCGTAATCTATGAACGTTTTGCACAATGTAGGCTTTAACATCTGGACAACAGCTGCACCATCGATTATAAAGACAGAAGGCTCTGGCATGTATTCTGGGGTTTTGATCAATTTATCTAAGCAAGTGACTAAATCACTCTTTGTCCCAAGTCTGAGTTTTCCACCTTCAGACAAAGATGGTAGACAACCTTGGTTTTCATGGGTAAAAATCTCATTGAGGTTGCCATCACAGCTTTGGCAACCAATGTAGAGTTTGAAGAACAACTGACAATTGGTCCTTGCTGACATCATCTTTATCTTGTCCTTTTTTTACATTTTTTGTTGGATGGTCTTTAAAACGAGGAAGATTATTGAAAGGGATGCTGTGTTTCATGGTTTTTGACCTGGTCATTAGTCTTTCTGTGAAAACAGTGTTGTACTGTTCCTTTCCAACTGTTTTTATCTTCCTGACCATTTCATGAACTGAATGGTCAGCAATGTCCCTACTTTCTTCTTCAAACGGGTGGCCTAACTCTTTACTTGTAGCAAGTAATGACTTAACATGAGTCTTAAATCATTTTTGACTCACTGCTGATTCTTCATGGTGGGGTGGCCTTTCAAATCTATGCTGTCCTCTTTCTTCCTCAAACTCCCTCGCCACTCTAGCCATTTCAGGTCCCGCCACCATCCACCATAAGAGTTCACTGGGGTTTTCTCTTTCACCAACTGTCCCTCCATCACCGTTGACCAGTTCATTGTTCTGTTCATGAGCCTGATCTATTGGGATGGCTGAAAAGGCATTTGCAATCTTCTGCATGATGAATTTGCCATCTTCAGATTCTTTGTTTACAGCAGGGTGCGTGTGTGGTAGTTCTAGCATGTCTCTTAAATGCACTGGTAACCAGTGAGCATAATTTGTCCTGTCTAGGGAAAAGAAAAAAACACATGGGGTGAGTTCAGCTAGTGCTACAGTGTACAGGATGAATTGTGACTCTGAGTTATCACACCAATATCATGATGGGGAGCTCCAGTTCAAGTGTCATGCTTCAGTACTGGAATTGTGGACTCTTGTTGGCTTGATGGTTGCACTGCACAGAAAATGACAGCAAGACATTATCAGGAAGTGACTCGAGGTACTTCGTGTAAGCATAATGCTGAAGTTGGTACAGGCATGCAGCAGTAACCTGATGTGCGTATCTTGTGCATGCCAAGTGTGCAGCTTGTAGTAATGAGTCTGCTTTTCCAGATGTTGTAACCTCAGCCAGAACTAAAGCATCAGTCCATCCACTTCCATCAGTCCATGTACCTGCTGCCTTCAAAGTAGCCATTTCTATATGCAGCCCACCCACCAAGCATAACTACAAGCTTGTTTTCTCCAACACTCTCTGGTGAGGTCCATTGTATTTCTTTAGCTAATGCAAAGAGTGGTTGGTCACAGACAGAAACAGGAGTTTGCCATGGGTTGAGATATTGCACAGCTTTCTGTACAACAGCCATTGCATGATGAATCATGGCCACTGACTGAGCAGAGTCTGGGAAAAGAGGCAAAACAGAGCTTGCACACTTTGGACTGATTTCTCTTTTCTGAATTTCTGCATGATATGCAGAGCAGGATATTGTCAGTCTGTTCTGTCTTGGTTCCTGTTCAGCTCCCTTTACTTCCTTCCCAAAAGTATCTTCTTCTTGACTACAGGTTTCTTCTGCTCCTTTCTGATCTGTTGTATCTCTCTCTTCTTCTTGCTCTAGTATTTTTCTTAAATTCTGGAGCCATCCCTTTTCTTCTTCAATAGCATCCTTCATGATCTTAGGATTGCAATGCATCTTGTTTTCAACAGGTGACACATGTGAATGTGCACAGTTGATAGACACTGTGGGCACATTTGTATAGGGCGAAGGCAGTGGATTCACACACTTTGTGGAGGATGACTTCTTTAACATCACTTTTCCCATGTCAATGCCCTTGCCTGTAAATGTAGGATGCTGTAGGAGTGAGATTCCAGTTCCATGGAAAGAACTTGCTGCAGTGGCTGAGGATGGATTGTGGCTGATGTCATCCACTGCAGCTGTTGTGAATACACCACCATGAAGTTGAGGAGGACAAATAACCTGGTTTTCTTCATAACATTTGCAGACAGCATTTGCAAGGTCTTCTGACAGACGTAACACTGTCGTATGATACAGAAATGCCAAGTTCATAAAGTCTGCCTACTGGCTCTGTCTTTCTGGTTTTAGCATGCAGCATGGCTCCTATGTATAGTGGTAATGGTGTTTCTAGGTTTCTGGTATGCTTTGCAGAACTCGTTCCTTGCCTTTTGTGCTTTACACTGTTAAACATCAGCAGCTGAGCTATAGACAATGCTACCTGATTTTGTTCATTTAGCTGATTGATTTTTGATGTTTGGTACTTCAAGAATCATATTAACCAGTCCCAGAATTGACAGTGAAACTGACTTTTCTTGGCAATCAGGAGGGAATGTCCAATTGAAAGGCATGTTCTCTTCAAAGAGTTCCCTTTGAACTATGTTCTCTTCAAAGAGTTCCCTTTGAACTATCTGCACTACACGTGCCATACACATTGCATCACAATCACTATCCTTCTGAAAAACATCTGAAAGTACATGCCGTATGTTATCATCAAATGCCAGGAATACTTGTTTTCTTCTGGTGTGTGCTCTGTGACCTGGGATATGGGCAAAAAGTTTATTCTTCAGTCTGGTTGTGTGGAGTCTTTGTGTTTGTTTCACATCCAATTGTTCAAGCCTTATGCAATAGTAGTTTGCTAAGTCTGTAAGTTTTAAGATGGATGTATTTGATTTGTCTAATTGAGCATATTCTATGTAAGAAATCAGTTGAGCAAGAATGATAATGTGAGTCATCGCTTCACTGTCTGGTTGGAATGACTCTTTCTTAGCCTTATCCCTTGCACAATTATAAAGTGCAGCAAGTCATTTCTTGAGATACTTTGCTTCAATGGGTATTAGGTCTCCAGCACTTAACTTGGCAAGAAGCTTGGTATCTTCCAACTGAAGAGCCATTGACTGAATTTGTGAGTCTAAACCTAAAAGTGCATGCTTATGTTAGATCATCCACAGAGAACACCTGGTCACAGAAGAAGCATGCTGCTTGAGCTGGATCTTTTTGTTGGATATTGGAAGCTGAGCAAATGCTTTTTGGGATTTCTGTTGACTCCTTGTCTTGGTCAGCATCCAATGACTCTCTTTTCACCACTCGACCTAATTTCAATTTTTTAAACATATCTCTGCATGACTTATGCCACAAGGCACTATACTTGAGTAGAGTTTCTGCAATTCCATCACCTTCATCTAAGTAGGCTAACTTCAAAGTCACAGGTCACCCATGAACCTCAGCAAAGCCCTGCAGATCCTCATCTATTGTTCTGTAACCTGCACCAGAGTCCTTTCTCCTGGACTTTGCAGGTCACTGGAGACATTCTTCTGTGACTTTTCGACATATAATACACTTGGACCAGTCAATGGCAGTCACTGAAGGCCCTGGAAAATTACTGTCTCTTTTCAGCTGATATTCTTTGGGATGTTTTTCCATTTTTCATAGGTACCAAATAATGCCTACATTTTACTGTTCATTCTATGTTTACTGTGCAAAATAAGAAGGAAAACACAGGGAACCAAGTATTAGTCATCTAATATTTGCAGATCTAGAAGATTGCAAACACCAAATTAGATTTAAAACCATTTGTATAGGTACCCAACTGTGATACAAACTCCAAACAACGAACGTATTCTGCTAATGTCAAGAGACAACTAAGCTGCACATAATGCATGATTATGCAAAGAAGCATCAGCGATAGTACCTTCACCAAATGCTGAAACTATTTTTATCAGATCCAGGTCTATATATTTTGTCTTTCTTAGCCAGTTAGGAGCAGCAATTTAAATGTACTCATAATTTACCATAGGAGTCTTATGGTAGACAATCAAAGTGACATACCGACTAGTCCATGGGCAGAAATGAAGGTAAATGGACATTTGCATATCGCAAAATACCGCCATACATCAAAATGAGGGTAGTTCATTAAGCATGATGAATTTAGAAGCCCATCTGGCTTCATGTGTGAGTGCATACTGAAAACACAAGTTAAATACTTAGATTTACATAGCATCTTTATAAAACATGGTCCTGTCGCTTAATTGGAAATGGCACTATATCAGAAATGAATCAGCCTAACCATGCCTATCATCCTGCAAAGCGTAACATTGGTATCAAAATGTACATGACTTTTCAGCTATGCCACTGGACTAAGTTGCATGAAAAGGCAATCTTGTAAGACTTCTACCACATATTGACTTCTTGATGATCTAGCCATCGGGCTGGTCCAGTCAACATCAAGCAACTTCTGTTCTCCAAACACCACTGTGTCCCTCTTCTGTGACACACCTCTGATTTCTTCCAGAAGCTTCTACTCCCTCTCCTCTGACTGACCAGGAGGTCTGTATACCACCCTAATGTAGACATTCTTCCCTGATGTTGAGCTTAGTTGCACCCACATGGATTCCACTCCCTCCTTTTTGCTGACATCAAACGTTGTGGCCACTAGTCCATCCTTAACATAAAGTGTTACCCCTGCCCCTCTAGCTCACTTTCTATCATGTCTAAGTAGCATGTACCCTGGTACTGAGATATCCCAGTCATTGTTTTCTGAGGCCCAAGTCTCCATGACAACAACTAGGTCTTCCTGGGATTCTGCCATCAATGCCTTTAGGTCGCTAGCCTTGTTGCCCAGGCTCCTGGCATTGAACATATCTCCTTCCATAAACCCGGAGTCTTAATGTCCCTCCTACTTTTTGAACACTAGTGTTTTTTCCACTTGTGGTGGACCAGCAGACAGATTGAAGAAACCAATAAGACTATATACACAACCTTCTGGTCATCCTTCTTCTCCGCTTCAGCTAACATCACATCAAGGCTAAATCCTGATAATCACACATTCTTTGTGTTTCTCAGACTCAGTTTACCAAACATTAATGTTAACTATTCAACTGATTATTTACCCTTCCAACTAGTGACGCCTACTATTATGTCCAATCATACACCTCACTAGTAGCAAGTCTCCTGTGACTCCTTACACTGGCTCAGGCACTGCGGTCTGGATCAACACTTCCGGAGTTAGCAGCATTACATTCCTCCTGATGACATGTACAACACCTGTCACATTGTAATCACCATAAAGCTCAATATGATCAGGAGTGTTACAAGACCCATAATGGGCAATGCAATGTCCTACATTTGATGTCTTTCATTTCTTTTTATTTTGTCTATGTTTTTAACTCATAACTTGTTTTTAAGGGGAGATTGTTAGTATATAATTTTAAAGTCAATGGAGCAAGACAGAACATAATATTTGGCATTGAGGTAAAGCAGATAATATGGGGCAATACATTTAGAGTACAGTAAGGAATAATAATTGGAGGCTCTGCCTGAGGTTATATGGGGGAAGAGCTCCTCTCTCATAACCTATTTAAGCAGCAGAACCCTGCTTCTCTGCTTAGAGCGAGGCACACTCACTGTTGCGTAGTTGCTGGTCCATGGCTGCTCCTTTGTCTGCCCCCCCCATTTGTCCTGCCTTCATTTTTCTGTTTTCCCCACCTCCCTTCTTGTCCTGTTGCCTGTGATTCCATTTTGTCTGTTTGCTTTCTTATTTTGGGGGGGGGGGTTCTCTAGCTTGCTACTTGAGTGCTGTACTGTCTTCCTGCCCCTATCACTTGCTTCTCCTGAGCACTTGCCTTGTGTTCTCTCTGTTCTGTTTTCTTTTTCTTCCCTTGAGCAGCCCTGGCTCCATGCCAGTTCATTGCCGCTCCACTCTCCATCACCTGCTCACAGCTTGTGGCTTCTTTCGGTCCCTGCCACCTGCGGGGTTCCTGGCATTCACTGCTGCTGCAACTGCCGGTATTGCTTCAATACCAACTCACCTGCCTAAACTGTCTGCTACCTCGTCTTTGCACCGTTTATTCTGACAAGCTTGGACTACACTACAGAAGGATCATGCAGCGTATATTATTCTGTGTTTTCCTACTACTATGTATCTGCCTCATTTTCACTTACCGACATTGCTCGACCTGTGCCTTGCTCAGCAGCATACCTGCTCATTCTGGGTGGCACAGCTACAGAAACTGCATGTATAACTCCTAATCTGGGCCCTCCTTAGTAGAATGAGACACATAATATTTAATCACTACAAGTGATTCTAGCTCAAAGCAGCTGCACATAGACTGGATTCCTGCTTGTTTCCTTATTCCAGCTTCACTATGACGACTGATTGTGCTCATATGCCTGATTATCTCTTTCATGTACTGCTCTTATATTGTGTCAGCTGCTAGCAAACCTGAGCTACCAAAGGTTCACAAGACCTAACAGGCAGCATTGCAGACTTTTAACTCTTAGCCAGTATACATGAACTGAGCCTCCGTTCCTCTTGTTATCAGGTCCAGGTGCAAGCACCAGAACAGCAAACCTTTCAAACCATGCTATTGTTTATGCTAGTGCAAGGTCCTTCTACAACCAAATTGGCACCACCGGCCGCTTACACTTCCTGGTTAATCACAATTATAGCTGCCTACATCAACAGCAATTGCTGCATCAACCCTAGCATTCACACCAGCTCCAGGATTTAGCTGGTTCAGCTACCTCTCAGCGTATACTATTTAATCCATTCCGATTGAAGACCCAAGAGATGGGGACATACCTTGGAGCTCAACGCTACAGTATTATCATATTTCACAAGCTCTGGCCATCACTGCTACCGTATGTTGGGTGTCGGCTCACAGACAGCATTTAAATTAAATTAAGCTGTCTTATGTTTCCCAACTAATACCTCAAGCTGCATGGCAATGCTAGCCGTATGTGCCAACCAATCCTCCCACACCTCTTGACTGCCATGAACTGCGTTTAAGCTTTGACTTTCACATTCTTTTGACCGTAGCTCTGCATATTCCTGATGCTTCTCATACTGTTGCAGCCAATTCTGGATGCTCAGACTGAATCAATGAACTCAGTTGCTAGAAACATTCCCTATCACTAACTAAATGGGGCCACTTTCAGTAGACTTGTTTCAAGATAAATAAGGACGCTGCTTCCCATTATGGCTTCTTGCTATAATTGCTGCTTGGTTATCAATAAAACAACTTTTAGAAGGATCAGACTTATTGCTTGTTATTTTCATTTCCATCGGTCCCCACTATGTTCCTTGTATTATTCAATACTACTCTGTACTACTTCATCTGCATTCATGCACTCCACTGACTACTACTACTACTACTGACTTATGTGCAGGTCCGTGCCTACAACTCGTTACCTACAGCTTGCACTACTCACATTCCTGTCTCCTGCTCTTCCCTAGTTGCCTGGAATCTCCTAACTATACTGAACTTGCTAGGTCTTCACACTCAAACGCTTTCTCAGATCAGCTCAGTGCTCATTCAGCAGCTTCCAAGGTTGCTCTCTTACTCCACCTGCCTCACCCAGCATCGAGCTTGGAGATTCATGATTTCCGTCAGCCTGCCACGCCTCATCTAGGCCTGGAGGTTCTTATACTTCCACCTTATACCTGCTTCACCTTTAGGGCTTGGAGGTTCAATTATACATACACTATGCCTGCCTTGCCCTGCATCTGGTGGAGAGGTTCATAATTCTCAGCCTGAAATGCCTGGTCTGGACCTGGAGGTTCGTATACCTCCAATTCATACCTGCTCCACCTTCAGGGCTTAGAGAATTGACTATTTGTAGACTATGCCTGCCTACCCCATATCGGGCCTGGAGATTCATACTTCTCTCAGCCTCCCACGCCCCATCTGGGCCTGGAGGTCCGTGTACTTCTACCTCATACCTGACTTTCTTACCTTCACTTGGCATCGACTCCAAAACCATATTCTCCTACTGGATTTCAGTCATTTGTTCAAGCTCCTCTCCTCCTTGGAAAGAAGTTCTCATCTGCTAGAATCACTCTACCCTATATCCTTGCAATTCATTCATGCTAATACGGCCAATTTACGTGGGCTTTGCTGCACATGCTAGCCCTTCTCGGCTTGATCGCCGTTCTCAACTACCTATTATTACTCCTCAGCTGACCTACATGGGGACCGTCTGTGCACACTAGCCTATGAGGGCTAGCTGCCACTCTACTTACTTGCCAGCAGATCTACGGGAGTCTGGTTGCACTTACAAACTTACCTGGAGCTAGCTGCCACTCTACTTACCTCACCAGCTGACTTCAAGGGTCCAGCTGAGCATCTTAGCCATGGGACTAGCTGCCACATTCTGCTACTTAGCAACAGACTGACCTGGTCCATATTACTTGCTACTTACTACCTTATCTCCTAACCTAGCAGTCCAGCCACATCCTTACCCATTGGTTTGCCCTGTTATACTCCCTTGGATGCTTCCTAACTTTGCATTATTGCTTCGGATTTTCTACCCTCAAATCCTGCCAGGATTCCAGCACAACTCTACTGCCTTAAGCCTTGTATATCATATCTTCAGCATTAATCGTACTCTCTTCATCCTATTACCTGAACTGGGTTCGTCAGTCATCAGATTCATCTCAAGCCATTTTACCATTCCATGAAATTCATAACCCTTCTATCAGCAGAAGCCTGGTGGTTGGACTACTTCCATTTCATCCTGCCTGCCAGTGTCAGAGCCTGGATATTTGTACTTTATATTCATCTATTTATCATGTGCTAGCCTTAGGAGCTCCTCATTTTAGCACTATCCTGACTCTGTTAGATGTGGTCCAACGATGCTCATCTCAGTGCAATCTACCTGGATGCTTCCCATGTTCATACAGATACCTGCAGCGCTTATGCAAGATTTGGAAGCCTGTTCCTGACCTTCCATTTCTTACGACAAACTGTTCCGCTGGATCACCTGTAATCTGCGACTTGGATTAGCCATTACAAATAATTAATTAGGATTATGCTCCTTTAGTACGCCCAGAAGGATGGTCAGGTTGGCAGCCATGGGTCCTCAGAGGTTTCCCCCCAAGGGGGATTTTCCTCTCCTGCCTGCTGCTGGCCATACTCTCTGGAGTTGGAGGAGATAATCATGGATATCATAATTCTTTTGGGGGGTGTCATCCTAATCAACTAACCATCCTTCCTATGGTGGGATACAGAGAAAAGCCAAACCATCAACTCATTCCGAATAACTCATCTGTTCCAGTATCAGCACTATCTTACCGTCAGTTCATCATGTACTATTCACTGACTTACTCATGTCCATGCCTAAGTACCTAAGCACTATTCAGTCATACAACTATACCTTCGGAAGCATCATTCCACTTACTGGTCTGGCCTCTGTATCCAAACTCAAACCTACAATTATGTAGATGCAGTATGTAACACAAGCACTGAGCTCTGAACCACATATAACCATTATAAAAAGGGTCTGAGAAATAGAGCTTTCTGATTTGGCTGCAGGCATTCTATCAGCCTTATGTTAAACTTTTATTATTGTTGCTCACACTGGGTTGTGGTGGTCTCAGTGGGTTTTGCAGTCTCTGTCACAACTCCAAAAAATATAATCCTCAGAAGACACATGCCTACCGCCACTGCTAAAAGAAAGCTATAGTAATTAATAATCATTGATGACATCAAAGCTTTTTTGCCTCCTATTTGTAGTCTGCTTTACTCCACGCCATTTGGTACACTGGGAGCCAAAGTCATTTAGACAAATTCTCAAAGATGAACAAAATTTAAGAATCCCAAATAAAAGTCGAAGTAAAGTTGCCAATGGCCAGTTACTCTCACCCTTTCTTATGAGTGACCACCAGCCCAGCAGGGGAGATGGTGGGGGACTGACAGATATCATACCCCCTGTTTGGAAGTGACAGTGTCTTGGAGGGACTGCTGTCTGCAGATTGGTACTGGATGAGTAAATTGGGGGAGAGGACAAAGTAATATCTGTGGGTACCTGACTGTCTGACTGAAGAACACATTTATGAGAGAGAGAAGTGTGTTCTGGCTGAAAGAGAATATGCCTAGTTCCACATTTTGTTGTTCCTATGTTACAGCATCTGGTTGCTCAGTTATTCCCCAGTTCCCCAATATGATTTACCAGAACATTCACACATCATAACTAAATCACGATTTGATAATTGAATATTTTCCTATGGTTGCTGATTCAGTGATTGTGGATGGAGGTCCATTTTGGAAGGCACTCAAAACTGGTCACTTTCTGTTCTCACCATGTTTTCAGTACAACAATACAGAGACATTCTCTCCCCTGTCCTGCTTCCTTACCCACTCCTTATATTACACATCTCAAGGGTGCAGATACCTTCTGCTCTGTCTTCCTTTGACTGCATCTCAATATTTCACATTAGGAGGGACAATTTCACCACTCAGAATGCCTGTCTCCCACATAGAGAATGTGCTGCTTCACACAGAAATCTAAGATTTGAAAGAAGAAAGGCATATCTCATTACAAAAACTATTGACAATGTGCAAAACAGACACGTTAAGAAAAGGATCTGTTGTACAAAGATGTGATACTTATGACAAATGCAAACAAGGCATTTGTCAATGCCAAATGTTGTCGTGCTGGCATTTTTCTTTGGTAGTGCATTGTGGAAACACATATTTGGCAGGATGTGAAAAATGACAGTTGTGCTGCTCATAAGGAGATGTAAAAAAATGGCAGTGGTAAAAATGTGGCATGTAAGTATTGCAAATATGCGAAGTTACAAGGGTGCGTGGGAAATGCGCAATGCACACTTGTAACACAGGCATTTTATAGAGTTTTGGCACCAAATTTTCAACATAGGCATTTTAGCACCTCTACTCATGTACAGTGTCACTGTCATGTTCTCAAGCTGTCTCAAAAAGTAATTTCGCACAGCAACCGCTGCTTATTCTTTCAATCGACGCGGCGAAACACATTCGGCAGGATATGTAAAATGACAGCTTTACTGCTCATCAAGAGGTGTGCAAAAATGCCAATGGTGAAAATCCAGAGTGAAAATATTACAAATGCACAACATTACGAGTGTGCGTGCAAACTGCGCAACATACGCTCATAACACAATCATTTTATGGAGTATCATCACCAAATTTTCAACATAGGCATTGTACGACCTCTGCTCATGAACAGTGTCACTGTCATTTTTGCAATCTGGCCCGAACACTGATTTCCCACAGTGACCATGGTATTGTGCGCCGGAAGTGCAGAAACACATTTCGGCCAGGATGTGAAAAATGACAGCTATACTGTTCACAAGGAGGTGTAGAAAAATGACAATGTTGAAAATCTGGCATGAAAATATTGCAAACTCATGATTCAGAGCTTGGTAGCAACTTCCTAGCGCTACGTAAATGCAGCGCAGCCATTTTTGGATTTTCCACCAGATTTGCAACATAGGCTTTTTGAGAGCCCACCTCATGAACACTACCACTGTTCTTGTGTTACTCAGTCCCAAAAGGTGATTTCATGCAGTGACTGCGAAATCACCTTTCGGGACCGAATAACGTCAAAACTGTGACAGAATTCATGAGGAGGGGTCCCAAAACCCCATGTTGAAAATGTGGTGCAAAAATTCCAAAAAATTCCCAAGATATGGAGCAAAGTTGAAAAAACCCTATTTATTCCATTATACAGCTTACCTGCATTTCCTCAGTTTGCAGTCAGCTTTGAAGAGTGCAGACGTGTTCCTGGTCCAGTGAAGATCGTCGCGCCGGACTCCGGAGGTAAGTATGGGGTGGGGGTGTGTGAGGAGGCAGAGTGCGCAGTGGGTGGGTGTGGGTGGTGGGTAGGGAGACTACGAGGGACCGCTTTCAGTTTACAGGTACTAAAGAAAAAAAAACACAGATGTTTTTCTTTTTTACAGGTCGTTTCTTTTGGTTGAGGTACAGTAGCTGATGGGGAATTGGGCACCCCCATCAGCACAGAAGAAGGGGGGGCATGATGTCGATGGGGAGTGGGCTCCCCCATTGGCACAGCACAACGGGAAGGGGGGGCGGATGCCGATGGCGATTGAGCACCCCCTTCAGCAAACAATGAGGTGAGGGGATATTCTGCCGACGGGGAGTAGGCTCCCCCATCAGCACATACTTCACAGGGCAGGGCAAGCTGACTGGGGGATTGGGCACCCCAAAGTCGGCGCTGTTGCTGATGTGCTTGACCACTGTGCCACCATGCTACTAGCTGGCGAGCACGTAGGAAGGGTCCGCTATGTGTGACAAGCTTTGCTTGGATTGCAGCGGACCTTTCCTTAGATGTGATTGCCAGCTTAGTATGCATGGTGTGGTGTCGGCATGCAGGCTGATTGGGGAATGAGGGATGCACCTACTGGTGCATGCCCTGCATTCGCCCAACAGTGACCGCACCTCCAAGTCCCCACTGCCGCAAGATGTTGTCTGCGCACATGCGCCAACATAAAAAGAGCCAAGTTAGAGTAACTATATTAAAAGGACAGTCATATAAATGTGAGACATGTCACTATAAGCACAGAAAACATTTGGGAGGGGAAATGCATGTATAGCCCATCACAGCTTGCCCATTTTGCTAATCCAAAACCCATGTCAGTTTTCTCTGCATGAGTGAAATAAATGGTTTATGACAGTTCTCTCCAATCCTAAAAATATATATATATATATTTTCAAATGTCAAATGAAGACTTATATCTGCCATTTTAAATAAAATACATAACTAGTGATAATCTTGCCCTCAAAGAATGGTTTACTCTGTGTGTTGGGGCAGGGGGCATCACGACTTCAGTGCATTTATTAAAGACTCTTATAAATGCATGAACACAGAAATCATTGGCCAAGCCAGCTTACTTGAGACTACTAAATATATTGGTAGAAACAGCATGTAAAGTAAGTACATTTCTTTTTCATTGATCGACTATTTTAATCATTACAATTTGAGCAATGGATCATGCATAAATTACACAGAATATATTAAAAGTTAAAATCATCAAAGTATCATCTATAGACATTAAAAACCTCTTGCTATACACTATCCCTATATTAAGGTACATCAGATAGGATTTATCTGCAAGATATCAGTTGGAAAGGGTAGAAGTTATGTTTAATCGGTTAGCATGTTTTGTTAAGAATGCTTCACAAAGAACCCATAGTTGTTCGCTGTATAATACCATAGACTGGCTTAGACCTTATGTTAGGAGAAATGTTCACCTTTTGTTATTTGTGTTTAAAATATGGAAGGGCTCTGTCCCTTCACATATAACAAAATTATTTGAGATTAGGGCCATTAAGGGCTGCCTCAGATCAGCTAGGGGTCTGGAATTTTGCCACAGTTCACATAACTTAGAAATTGGTTGATCAACACTGATTAGAAAATGGATAAAACTATTTGAGGCTTCTGATTGGCTGAGGTACTTCTCTAGCTGGGCATCTATCAGATAACAGATGCCCGGCTAATAAAAGTGCCGGCCTAGCCTGCCCCATCACCCAAATCCTGGTGCCCACCCTGCTTCCTAATTGGCCAAACCCCCCAATCTCATTTAAAATCTCCGCCATTCTTTTTGTATCGCTAAGCGACACATACTGCCCCTAACACTCCTTAATTAACTGCTACAAAACCATACATCATACTGACAATGCCCTATTCTCCTGTGTCCCATCATAGCTTCTACAACACTATCGCAGAGCGAATTTCGCTCTCTTTTCCTCCCTCCCACATGTACCCACTCATTCACGCTCGTAAACCAGCTTGCTTTTGTAAAATAATAACTTGTGCAGCTCAACTGCACCACACCACAGTGATGAACAGCGCTGCTTCTCATATTCAGCATATTTTTAAAAAGCAGAAAACACTCCAGTATGTAATATCCAGTCACAGACAAGGACAAATCAGCGTTTCCCCAACTGTGCTTAATTTAAACACCAGTGAATCCTGCCATCAGCTCACTGTTCCCACTCTCATCTGTAGCTGCCCACTCTGCAAAACACAGCCTGTCTCCATCTGTGGAACTCCCTACCGAGAAGTCTCACTGCAGAAATAAACCATACGAAAATAAAAACACATACTTGTATTCGGTTGTGGAGTGACATCATCAGCATTTCTCCCAACCGCATATACATATGTCATATTACAGTGTAAAAGTGAGGTCTCGTGTCCCCTTGCTCTAACCACCATCTGCTAATCTTTGATCTCCGCATTGCACTCACCAATGCAAATCATTAATTAAATACACCTGTTTAAAAAGCAGATATTTACACTCTTTAATGGTAGCTCAGTGGAACTCCATAGGCCACTTATTACATGAGCTCCACTAGAACAAAACTCCTCACCTCAAAAAACAAACAAACAAATGTGGAGGAACTATTTTATTATGAAACAAATGCCACAAAGATTTATTTAAATATACAGATTATTTTTTTAACAAATATAATACTGCCCCATTTTCTAAGTGCAATAATACCTTCCAGGGTGGGTGGCATTGGGTTATACCTGCCCTTCCAGTAAATGGTGCAGTAAAGTGGGTGAAGCGTCACAACTGCATCAGCCCTTCTAAAATAGGACCAACCTGCATCCAATGGGCTTTGGCACAGCTGTGTCACACTTTACAGTGGATGCAAGGCTTGATGCAAGCTCTGTGGCTACCTTGTAAAAACTTGGCCCCATGTATTTTCAGCAAACCATTTCAAATATTTAGTGAGGTGAATGTTCTCAGTCTTTATCTTACAACAAAAACTGTTAATCTTGGACTTAACATAGTTTTTATATTTGGTGCTAATGTTAGTGTTTTAATGAGAATAGTTTTTCAGAAAAATTTTATTATGTTTATTCAGAGTTTTATATAGATCTTTTAACCAATTTCTGTAGTTACAGTCAAGACTAATCCAGTTTTGTTTTTCCATTAAACATTTGTTTGGTAATTTGTTTGAAGGGAAACAGCATGTGTGTATATAGAGCCTGAATTTTGAAGCCCTTCTGCAATTGGCACACTGTGCTCCAAAGTCCTGACTGTGGCAAACTAGGTACACCAGGACCCTGCACCAAACTGTGCAAAAAATGCAGTCTTGGTGCTAAATGCTCTGAGTTTGCTGAAAGCCATCCTGTACACCACGCAACTGGTACATGGGCAGGGGATGCTGCAAGCAGAAGCACTTTTGGGCAGCAATGATGGCCATGGCTGGAACCCACCAGCTGTGCATCAACAGCTGGCAGGACTTGTGGAGGGCAGGCTAGGGCAAGTTGGTGATTGGTGGATGGTGTCGAACCCCAGACAGGGCAATGGTACAGCTGCTGCAGTATCAGGCACTGGGTGTTGGGGGGCAGTATTGTGACTTATAGTAAAGGGGAGGCCCTGGAAGTCACCAGCTGGGGCTCCACCACTGCCAGGACACTTGGCTGAGTGTGGGAGGGCAGCAGATGTCTGCTGGCAGCAGCAACAAAAGGGGACATGTACCACCTCCAACCATTGCAAGGCACTCAGAGTGGTGCACAGCCCATTAGACTAGATCAGGCTGGTCTAACTCTGGCAGCCCATGTGTCCATTGGAGGAAGTTGGAGAATCACAATTAAGGGGATACTGCTGTGCTGCCCTGGCACAAGCCCCCTCCATCTTGCCATACTGGTGCATCCATCACAAGGAAGGTCAACCCCAGAAATCCAACTGTGGCCCCACAGCTGCTGCAGGGGGCATATGAAAATCAGGAATTGTGCACAGTGCTGCACAAGATGAACCCAACACCAGTCCTTGTTTGTGTAAGCACCATGCGCCATTCCCGATGGCTTGTAAATAGGGCCCATATTATTCAATAATATAAAAATAAATTAAAGTTCTACCCATTATGAGCTGTAAACATTTAACATATGACCTTTGTGTGTACTTTTTGTATGTATCATTTTCTTAAAGTAGTATACCTTTGTGAATGGATTTCAGTATCTGATCTATGAATGACTACTTCTTTACCGAAGCACCCAAATACTCAAGTGTGTGTGCCTAGAATTGTTTTGGAAGTTCCTTTGATTTCTCAAGTGTGTTCCTGTATAGAAAGTCACTGAGGTACTGCCTCCACTATCTTTTTAGGGTTGCAGTGGGCAGAGCCCTGCAGACCTCCTGCAATCAATCAGAAAAGGAGATTTTTCTGACCGAACAACAGTGTTGAGTTGCCTCATAGTTACCTGTGTCCATGAAACACTCTGATCTACCCATTAGCAGTCACACAGCACTATTTTGCGGAGGTGACAGTGGAACACTGAATAGTCTGCCATGTCCAAGATGGCCACCAAACAGTATTTTGCATGCATGACTACTTGAGTATGCACAGTAGAGTTCGGCGGCAATCTTGGACATGGTGGACTATGTTCTGCTGTGACCTCCTTTTTATGTTTTATTATACATATTTTTCCTCCTCCCCACCCGACTCTCCCTCTCAGCACCCCCCTAGAAACATAACAGTGACATTGGTGTGCCCAATCCCCCAAAGTCGCAACCAGATATCCTTGGTCATTGTTTTTTTTTTTTTCACTCTGTAAAAAGAAAACCATCCATCAATGTGTTTTGTGGCCATTACTATCCACTCATCTGACCCTCCCACTCAGCATCCACCACCCTGCACCCCTCAAGCCATTACTTACCCATCAGGGGCCAACACTGTAATCCTCTCTTTATTCTTCAAAGCTGGACCGCAAACTGAAGAAACAGGTATGCGGTTCAATGTATTTCAATGGTGTTTTGAACTTAGAGGCATAACTTGGCCATTTTTGCATATTTTTGGCCCAGATGTTCAACATAATTTTTTTACGACCCTGCCTCATGAACAGCTGCACTGACATTTGGCAAATCTATCCCGAAAAGTGATTTTGCAGTTGCTGTGCAAAATCACCTTTCAAGCAGGAGTTGAAATTTTCTTTGCCCTTGTTCGTCAGGTGGAGTGATAAGTATGCTGTGTTAAAAATATGGTGCATGAATATTAAACAAGCATTTTTCAATGCTGAATGTTGGCTTGCTGGCGTTGAAGTTGGTAGTGCAGGAGGTAGAGAGATGCATAATAGGAATGGCAGTGAAGTATTGAACTGATGCCAACCCACCCCCAAGCTGCAGAGACTGACAG
Organism: Neoceratodus forsteri; assembly: GCA_016271365.2. Classification (NCBI taxonomy): domain Eukaryota; kingdom Metazoa; phylum Chordata; order Ceratodontiformes; family Ceratodontidae; genus Neoceratodus; species Neoceratodus forsteri. The sequence goes on from CM057453.1 coordinate 86,902,486, forward strand.
GTATTGGGGTGTCCCTTTGGGTGTTGGCCATAGTGCTCATGCCATTTCACCTCTCCTTATCCTGCAGACACCGACAAGTGTCGCGGTGTGCATTGGGGTCTTCCGACATTACAAGGTGCATGGGAAGTATGCAACGCATGCTTGGAACACTGCCATTTTATGGGCGTCCGGCACCAAATTTTCAACATAGGCATTTTAGCACCTCTGCTCATGTACAGTGTCACTGTTATTTCCTCAAAGTGTCCCAAGAAGTGATTTTGCACACTGACCATGCTATTCTGCACCGGAAGTGCAAAAACACATTTTGGACAGGATATGAGAAATGATGGCTCTACTGTTCATCAAGAGGTGTGGAAAAATGGCAATGGTGAAAGTCCAGAGTAAAAATATCACAAATGCATGACGGTACAAGCGTGCATGCAATCTGCCAACGCACGCTCATAACACAGTCATTTTATGGAATATCATCACCAAATTTTCAACATAGGCATTTGAGGACCTCTGCTCATGAATTGTGTCACTGCCATTTTCATAATCTGGCCCAAACACTGAATTCCCACAGCGACTGTGCTATTGTGTGCCGGAAGTGTGGAAACACATTTTGGTCAGGATGTGGAAAATGACAACTATATTGTTCACAAGGAGGCATACAAAAATGGCAATGCTGAAAAATTCGGCATTAAAATATTGCGAATGTGCGAAGTTATGAGCCTGCATAGCAACTGTGCAACGCACGCTCATAAAACAGGCATTTGTTGGATTTTTTTCACCAAATTTGGAACATAGGCTTTTTGAGAGGCCACCTCATGAACACTGGCACTGTCATTTTGTTAATGGGTCCTGAAAGGTAATTTCGTGCAGTGACCACAAAATCACCTTTTGAGGCTGATTAACGCTATGACAGTGATAGAATTCATGAGGAGGGCCCCCAAAAACCCCATGTTGAAAATTTGGTGCCAAAATTCCAACAAATGCCTGAGATATGCAGCAAAGTTGAAAAAACCCTATTCATTCCATTATACAGCTTACCGGCATTTTCTCAGTTCGCGGTCAACTTTGAAGAGTGCAGACATGTTTTCGGTCCAAAGAAGATCGTCGCGCCAGACTCCGGAGGTAAGTATGGGGTGGGGGGTGTGGGGAGGCAGGGTCACCAGTGGGTGGGTGTGGGTGGAGGGCAGGAGACTACGAGGGACCATTTTTTTTTACAGGGTGGAAAAAAAAACACTAACATCAGCGGGACAGTTTTCCTTTTCAGGTAACTTGGCACCCTGGGTGGGATCCCAGCGTGCCACCTAACTGTTTTGGGGGTTGCTGAAACTGACGGGGATTGGGCACCCTGCGTCAGCAGACAATGGGGAGAATTTATGCTGACTGGGATTGGGCACCCCGTCGGCACAATGACAGCAGGGGAGACAAGAGCCATGGGGACTGGGCACCCTCTCGGCATATAAGAAATGCAGGAAGGGGGCGGATTTATGCCGATGGAAGTGGCTCCCCATTGGCACACAAATGAAAGTGGGGAGGCAAGAACCGAGGTGGATTGGGCACCCCTCGGTATATATCGGAAATGGGGCTGCTGTATGCCGACGGGGAGTGGGCTCCCCATCAGCAAATTTCAGTGCCCACAGAAAGCCAACTGGGGGATTGGGCACCCTGAAGTCGGCCGTTGGGCAGCCGCCAGCCATGCTGCTAATGTGGCAGCATGCAGGAAGGGTCCGCTGCGCCTAACGAGCTTTGCTCAGATTGCAGCGGACCTTTCCTTAGATGTGCTCACCACATTAGCATGCATGATGTGGCACCAGCATGCAGGCTGATTTGGGAATGAGGGACGCACCTACTGATGCGTGCCCTGCATTCGCCCAACAGCGGCCGCACCTCCAATTCTACACTCTCCAAGATGTTGACTTGCATGCAAGCTCGGCAAGCCAACATAAAAACAACAAAGTTATGAGCCTGCATTTCATTTTGCGAATGCAGGCTCATAACTATGGTAAATTTCAATATTTTTACCCCCAATTTACATCATAGCCATATCTTTACAGCAGCTCATGAATGTGATAGCTGTCATTTTTCAAATTTTGGCCACACTGTTTTTTTACATCCAGAAAGGTGATTTCACAGTCCTTGCATGAAATCACCTTTCAGACAAGAGTTGAAGATGTTCTCTGCCCTTGTTCATGAGGCAGGGTCATAAGAACGCTATGTTATAAATTTGGTGTAAAAATATTAAAAAAAAAAAAGTAATGAGGCTATGTTGAATTTTGCAAATGCAGGCTCATAAGTTAGGTAATATTCAATTTTTTTACCCCAGATTTTCAACATAGCCATTTCTTTACAGCACCTCAAGAATGTGACTGCTGTAATTTTTCAACTCCTGCCCAAAATGTGCTTTTGCATCTCAAAAGTTGATTTTGCAGTCCCTGCATGAAATCACCTTTAGGCCAGGAGTGGAACATTTTCTCTGTCCTTCTTCATGAGGCAGGGTCATAACAAGGCTATGTTGAAAATGTGGTGTTAAAATATTAAAAAATGAGAAATTTATGAGCCTATTGTATGTTACTGTATATTTTGCGAACACATGCTCATAACTTTGGTAATTTTACATATTTTTAACCCACATTCTTCATTTTTCTTATGTGATTGCAGTCACAACAATGATTCGCTTTTATGATGTCCCCTTTTCATGATGCACATGAAATGGGTGATTGTTATGCTTAGTGTGCCTTTCTTGCCAAATATTATTTTAAGCAGATTCTGTACATATCCCTCTCTATTGCCATGCAGATATCTATGGAAATCAGACTGCATTTGCTATGTGTTTTGATTTCACTATTTTATTTTTTGCTGCTATTTCCTTTTCCTAGTTTTCTTCTTTCTCCCCAGGGTCACACCTGGAAAGGAGCATCACATTATTGTGCCTTTCCTGGACAAGCATTGAAAAGTGGAATGACTACACATATAGCATGTGAATGGTTTGCCATATCTGTTGTTAGAAAGACTACAGACCCCACATGCAACCAGCAGCACCTCTATCCTGATGGCATGGCACTTATGATAGCGCCAGTACACTATCTATGAGCATACGGATATACAAAAATTGCCAGCAGAAGAAGGCCTAGCAGTCTGTCATGTCTACTTATGTTACAGAGTCTAAAACAGCAACTAAGGGCTTCTTCCCTCCTTCCAACTGCTATCCTCCCTTACCACCAACCCCACTTTGACCCTGACCTTCCACTTTACCATGTCCCTCCCTCTTTTAAAGCCCTCCACTGTCTTCAGTGAGACCACATGCTCTGGGGGCTTGTTCCACCCTGCAGCCACTCTCTCCATGAGAAAATGCCTCCTGAACTCTCTCCTGATTCCTCCCCCTCTAGTTTAAGGCAATGTCCTCTCATAGTTTCACTGCAACTGAGACTGAAGAGGCTCTCCTTGTTTATCTTGTTAGTGCCCTTTATATACTTAAATGCCTCAATCATGTGGCCCCTTCTCCCTCCTGTCTTCCAGGGATTACATGTTCAGGTCCACCGATCTCTCCTCATATGGCCTGCTCCAGTGACGTTTAACTATCTTAGTTGCCATCCTCTGGCCTACCTCTAGGAGGTTAATGTCCTTCTTCATGTATGGATGCCAGTACTGCATATTATACTCCAGGTGCGGACACACCAGCGATCTGTATAGCAGCAATATGATTTCTTCTCACCTGTTACTGATACCCCAGGCAATATGGCCCAGGATTTTGTTAACTTTTGCCACTGCCTTTCTGTATTGTGAGGACTGGGAGTGTTTTTAGTCACTACTGATCATCACTCTCAGATCTTTCTCTTCCTCAGATCTGGTTACCAGGACCCCTTCCTCTCTGTACTCTTTCATTAGATTCACGGCTCAAATGTGCATGACCTTGCACTTTTCTCATTGAACTCAAGTTGCCATATTTCAGATCACCTCTCGAATCTGGCCAGCACATCTTTCTGGACCTGCATATCTTCTGCTGTATCCACCCTCCCACAGAGCTTGGTGTCATCCTTGAACAGGCAAATCTTACCTTTCATGTCATCTCCAATGTGATGAAGACTAAATTAAACAATACCAGACCAAGCACAAAGCCCTGTGGAACTCTGCTGGTGACTTCCTTAGAACCTCCCCACCACCACCATCCTCTGAGCCAGTTTGCCATCCCTCAAGATAGCTTCTCCCCTACCCCCAGATCCTCCAGTTTTGTGATCAATCTCCTACAGGGCACAGATTCAAAGGCCTTGCTGCAGTCTAAGTATAGGATAGCAACTGCTTGGCCCTTTTCCACTGTTTTAGTTACCCAGTCAAAGAAATCAATCAGGTTTGTCTGGCAGGATCTCCTAGACATGGACCCATGCTGTTGCTCATCCTGGAGACCATTTTCCTCCAGGAAACCTACCAGCATTTCCTTAAGGACTGCCTCTATGAGCTTACCCATGATTGAGGTCAGGCTGACAGCTCTGCAGTTACCCGGGTCATCTCGGAGTCCACTTTTATGGACTGGCACCACATGCACCATTCTCCAGTCTAATGGTACAACCCTCATTTCCAATGCACTATTGAACAGATCTACTAGGGGGGCCTTTTAGTTCCGTAGCCAGTTCCCTCAGTAACATTGGATGGATACCATCCAGGCCTGGGGAATTATCTTCCCTGAGGGACAATAATCTTTCTTCACTCTTCCCTAACTGATCTTTTCATCTCTGCACACCCCTTCCCACCTCCTCTCCTGTGTTACCAGGCCATCCCTCTCCTCTGTAAAGACAGAGCAGAAGTATTCTTTCAATAACTCTGCCTTGTCACTACTATCTTCCACTCACCTGTACCCTCTTTTTAGCTATACAATACCATCTTTCTTATCCTTTTTTTTTCACTAATATACTTAAAAAAGCTTCCCCCCTTTTTTCATTCTTTCTGCCAGCTGCAATCCCTCCTGGTTTGGCTAGCCTAACTGCTTCCTCTACCTCTTTGGCTTTACTCAGGTAATCCTCCCTGTCCTCATC